>OX638232.1:45000-10045000 GCA_951805285.1 Thymelicus acteon
TCCGCTGCTCCGCCGACGGTTGCCCGGGACTCGGGGCCCATCTTGGGGGGCGCTCAACTTGGAGCGCCACTCACCATTCAACCTGGCGTGTCGGAACACGTGACACGCCAGCCGTCACGGGGGTCTCTTCCTGCTGGGCGATGGTACCCCCCGGTTCCACCGCCCGGAGACCCGCGTTATGGGGGAAGGCGGCGCTCATGCGCCAGGCGCCTGCGCCCCACTCTCTTGCGGCGGATCGGGGTCGACAGAGGGTCGTCTTCCCTCACCCGCTCCGCCGCCTCCTTCTGCGCCATCACCGTGGCGCAGAATCGGAGCACCGCCTTCCACGCTCTGTCGCTGCCGACCATGGCTTTCACTACGCCCGGCAGCGACAGGTCGTCCCCTATAGCCGCGGCGAGCATCGCCCGCGGCTCGTCCCATTCAGGGCACTCCGCCAGCGTGTGCTCCGCCGTGTCCTCCGGACACCCACAGGCGTGGCACACGCTGGTCGGCTCTCGACCCGCCACGCTGCACAGATACCTGCCGAAGCAACCGTGCCCCGTCAGGATCTGCACAGCGTGGAAGGTGAGGGCCCCGTGTCGGCGATCGACCCACCCTTCCAGGACGGGCCGAATCGCCTCCACCGTCCGTCTGCCGGCGGTCGGCTCCGCCAGCCTTTCCTTCCATTTCCGGAGGAGGACCTGGCGGTCGAGTCGCCCCTGCCGCCCGGCCTCCCCCGGCTCTGGATCCACCTCATCCGCTTGTGCTGCTGCGCTGCGGCGCCAGTACACCGCCGAGAGCACTTCCGCGTCCAGGTCCCACGGTGGGGTCCCGGCCAGGACGCACGCCGCCTCGCACGAGATGGTGCGGTACCCTCTCACCACCCTGATCGCCAGGACCCGTTGCGCTTGGCGCAGGAGAGTCCTGTTCTGGGCGATCAGGGTGTCCGCCCATATCGGGGCCCCATACAGGGCCATCGACCGCACCACCCCGGCGTACAACCGGCGGCACGCGACTGACGGCCCGCCCAGGTTCGGCAGCAGCCAGCTCAAAGCGCCGGCCGCTCGCAACAACCTGGGGACCAGTCGCCGGAAGTGCTCCCGGAAGTTCCATCGGCTGTCGAGGACGAGGCCTAGGTACCGCATCGTCGACTCGACAGCGATGGAGACACCGCCGACAACCTAACCTAACCTAACCTAACCTAACCTAACCTAACCTAACCTAACCTAACCAGTTCCGAGCCATCCGCCGTCGAGAGCGCCCACGACAAAATTGTTCCGCTTTAATTTAGAATTTTTTCGCAGTTGTAAAATTGGAAAACGCGGGTTAAAGTGAATGGATTTCAGTGGAGGAAACGTTATTTTGTGTGTTTTTGTGCTGTGCATCGAATGGAAAAAAGACCAAATTAGTTAGTGAAAAATTGAATTACTTTTGACCAAAAAAAACTGTGATTTTAGAGGTTAAAAAACCTTTTGAAAAACATTAAAACGTGAACGTTGCCGAAATAAGATCGGTGACCTGGTGGTTTTATTATACCATTCAACGCGTCTTGACGAGCTCTTCAATTTGAGGGGTCGCACGAAATTTTTCCCGTCCAAAAAACGGGAGAAATTTACCAAAACCCGAAATTCCAAAAACACGAGGTTCTGGAAAGCCTGGAGCTGGAACAAAGCCCTAAAAGGTATTGGAAGGAAGACCCCACGAGCAACCCGGATCAGCTTTCAGAGTGAAGAAAAGTGAAAAACTGAGGGAGCTACCAGGGAAAACAGGAACCAACATAAAAAGATAATATTCCAGGTCAATTATCTCGAGATCTCCAGCGGTGACACCACATTTTTATGGTCTCATTATACAGCCTGTTTCATCTTCTTTCCAACGACACCATCATCAGAATTTTTGATCACCGGCGCGCGAAGTTACAGAAGTTTTAGTCAAGCGGGAACCATAGAAAATTTAGTAAACAACTTTTCGGAGCTGACTTAACTGTTCTTGACTTCGCAACCCCTAAGCCGAAACCAGGAACCTTGGGCAGCAGGGTGTTCAGGAACAACCACCGGACAAGGCACTGAAGGTCCCGTGAAAGTACCAAACCTGCGAAATTAGTAATAGTGAGTTAAACTTTAAGTTGTAATTTTTATAAAACTTGCAACCCCTCCTGGGGGAATAATTGGCCACCCCCGCCCCCTGCTTTTTGCGTATGCACGTGTTGATGTCATATTAATACACGATTAAAATTTCATGGAAATCGAACAAATACTTTAGAAGCTACATAAATTTCAAATTTAACTAGGTCATTGACACAAAATTTTTTCAAACAATTCAAAATTCCCACCCCCCCCCTCAACATAGAACGCTAGAAATTTTTGGAAAACCCGTTTTGGCCAAATCCACAAAATTCAAAAAAAACCGCATCTTCCTACGATCAAAAACAAAAAAGTACGATTTCAAACACGCATCGGAAGAAGTAGGGCGAGGATAATTTAGGAGAATTTATGTGACTAGGTCAAATTCCACAGTGTATTTGTTATTGTATTCGTTTATTGTATTCGTTTAGTGTATTCGTTTTAGATATTGGTGACACGGTATTTTTATAAGACTATTATTCAGTATCGTTGTTTCTCTTATTTTTATGCTGGCTCACTTGAAAACATTTATAACTTTTATAAAAATTTTATAAAAGTTTATAAAACACCTGTCCACCTTTTGTGCCGCTCACCGCCCCTCCCTGCATTACTTTCCACCCTTCCCCTCAAATCCCTGCTCCTTTCAACCCCCCCCCCCTCCCTCAACCCTCACCCCCTCAAAAAATTTCTTCCAGTATTCGGCATCTGAGGAATCCCAGCAACACCCCGGTTCTTTCGTCAAGAAGATAGGGGGCGTGGTTCCCGAGATATTCCAACAGGAATCTTTGGAAAAACCAAGAATCCTGGATATCTCGGGAACGGTGCGTCTTAAGCAAATTCTGACGAAAAATCCGAACCCCCCTCCCTATCTACCCACCCCCTAAACTTTACATATAAAGTTTATTGGGACCCCCCCCTACCCGGACCCCCCCCCAGAGGCGGCACAAAACTGGAGCTCGGAGGCGGCACAATTGTAATCTAAATAAGAACAGGTAATTGCCCGGTATCTACGGGAACGGGCAATTGACCGACACTCTGTAGCCAATTTGAAGCCGACTTTGATGCCAACTTGTAACAAAATTTTTTTGGAGCCGATATTGTAGCCAAACTTGTTTTGTGTTTGTACTTACTATTATACCGATCCCCATACCACCTGGATCCCAAAGGCCCCTTGATCTTTTGCACCCCCAAAGGCGGCATAGAATTGGAGTGCAAAGGCGGCAAACTGAAGTCTCTGAAATTTTGTTTTATTTTAAGCATTTCTTTTTATTGCTTTTATTTTGTAGTGCATACTCTTGAACCCTGTTATTGTATCTTTCGTGTCAAATTCTTACAGCTCGGAACTTATATATTTTATTGTTATTTTGACCAAGTTTCACCTAGACTTCATAAATCGGACAGTCAGAGAGACCTTCTACACCTCTCTGATTAAACAGCTAGACATTATAACCTTGACTAAAGTAATTTAGTGACTGTATACAGAGTATACATACACTTTTCTCTTATACCAAATTCACAGTGACCATTAATTGACTCCAAACATAAAAACCAAAGTTTGCTTGGGCAGTCAAACAATAGGACCAAGGGAAAACAAAGGCCTAGTGAACCTAATATAATCAAAGCGACAGTCAGGGAGACCATATACACCTCCCTGAACACTTAGTGAATAGGTAATCCTTTCTTATACTGCATGTAGTGATTTTATTTATACACTCACTTCTAATTTTTTTTATTTCTAAACACTTTATCTCAATTTAATTAGGTTGACCACACAGGACTAACGTTTTCGTTATCCTGTTAGCTATATACTTTTATATTTCTTGTTCTTTTTGTAATTGACAAATCCTCTGACACATATATAATGTACGCCGCAAACCGGACCCCAATTAAAAAGAACGCCGATAAAATCAGTCCCCAAAAATCGCCAATAACCATGGAGAGGGCAGGTCCTTCCGAACCCAAGAGGGATGTGCGGAAGAGTATTGGCGAATGGGAGACTGGGGCATTAGTAGAGTCCGCAAACCTTACAACAACACGCAGGGCGTCCGGGAAGGTCGATCCCTCTTCAGTACCAGCACCACCAAAGCCTAGATTCCCCAACAAGCTGGCGGAGGCAAAGGCCTGCTTAATTAAAGCGAAAACGCTTTTGGGCGAATCTAGGAATATAAAGGCAGAGATTAAGACAGGGGTAACACAAGCCCTTGAAAGACTCTACCAAATCGTACGGGAGGGATCTGAGCCAAAAGGAATCCCTGTACAATTAACAGGAGGCCTGGAAAGGAATGAGCAGCAACAAACAACAGCCACAGAGCAAGTAACAGCGAATGCGCAGATCGAAATAATGGAAGGGCTCATGAAAACCATTAAAGAGCACAAGGAAACAATGGAAGATCTGAAGAGCCACACCTCAGCGCTGTCTGCTGAACTGAAACATATACCAAAACTGGACAGCAGCGAACAAGCATCACTTAAGGCCGAGGTTACTCAACTTATGAGCTCGATAGCAGACCTAAGGAGTAACCTAGATACCCAAGCCACACCGCGGCCTACCTATGTGGAGGCAGTCCAACGGCCGAAACCATTAGCACCCATGCACACTATTATAGTAACATCAGATGACAAGGAAGACACCAGCAACGACCTCATGGTGAAGATTAGAAGTGCAGTGGATGCCAAGAACACCGGTATACGCATAGATAGGCTGCGGAAAGCGAAGGATCAAAAGGTTGTAATAAGCTGTCACAATAAAGAAGAACTGACAAAAGTCAGTGAAGCAGCGAGGATAAACAACCTACAGGTGAAGGAGGCCAAGCAGAAGGACCCATTGATTATAATAAGGGATGTATTGGCCATCCACACTGATGAGGAGGTGGTTCAAGCCCTCAGAAAACAAAATAGCCAGCTCCTGAAAGACGTCCCAGAACAAGAATATAGGGTTGCTGTAAAATACAGAAGAAAGGCGAGAAACCCGCATACAGCCCACATAGTCATGCAGGTGTCCCCCGCCATATGGCAACGCCTGACCACCGCGGGCCGCATACACATCGACTTGCAGCGAGTGCGAGTCGAAGATCAGTCACCGCTCATACAGTGCTCGCTGTGTCTAGGATATGGGCACACCCGGCGCCTATGCAGTGACACAGTGGAGAAATGCAGCCACTGTGGTGGGCCGCATATGTTCACAGAATGCCCCGACCGCACTATGAGCCTCGCTGCAAGATGCTGTAACTGTAGCCATGCAAAACTCACCGAGACAGACCATAATGCATTTGATCAGGCGTGCCCCATCAGGAGGAAATGGGATGCATTGGCTCGTGCTACAACAGCATATTGCTAAAGGCCTCCCGGGAAACCAAGGAGCCACCGACACCCCAATAACCAAGACCTACCACGTAATGCAAGCCAATCTTCAAAGGAAAAACTTAGCTACAAACGAGATACTAGCTGAGGCTGAAAAAAGGAAGACATCCATCATTCTGCTCCAGGAACCCTATGTGGGTGGCTCGAAGAATATAAGGAATTACGCGGGAGTTAAGATCTACCAGAACGCCAATCCCGGAGAAGGGACAATAAAGGCCGCCATCGCAGTGCTCGACCAAGGACTAAACGTCAGACAGTTTCCTCACCTATCCACAAACAACATCTTAGTGGTAGGGATTGGAACTGAGGCATGGGAAATGGTGGCCATCTCCTTCTACTTCGAGCCTGATCAACCCATCGGGCCATACCTGGAGCAGCTAAAGAAGATACAGCAAGAGCTGAGGCCAAAATTACTGGTAATAGGGGGTGATGCGAATGCTAAAAACATCTGGTGGGGTAGTGACACAATAGACCATAGGGGGGACGAGATGTTTGGAACCATAGGAGAAATGGGCCTGCAGGTGCTAAATGATGGGGATATCCCCACATTTGACACTATAAGAGGTAACAGAAGATTCACCAGCCACATAGATGTTACGGCCTGCACGAGCGAGATGCTTAACATGGTAGAGGACTGGAAAGTAGATGAAAGGGTCACGAGCTCGGATCATAATACAATCACTTTCAATATCCGGCTAATCAAGGCAGAGGGAATGAGCATCCAGAGAACTACACGTATCTACAACACCAAGAAAGCAAATTGGATTCAGTTTAGTACTAAACTGAAACAATTTAAGCAGGAAATGGAAATTACCACAGAGAAAGCGGAAAGTGTAACAAATAAAAGGGATTTGGACTTCCTAACGGAAAAGTACTCGAACATGATTAAACAGGCATGCGAAGAGGCTCTTCCTAAAAGGAAGTCCAAAGAAAAACTTTCCCTACCCTGGATGTCTCATGAACTCTACCTGATCAAAAAAGAAGTCCTCACAATGAAGCGTAGAATCCGCTGTGCAGCCGCGGTCAGGAGAGCAAAGGTAGTTACTGAGTACCTGCAGAAGAAAGAAGAGTATGAGGAGAAGGTAAGACTAGCTCAAATCGCAAGCTGGAAGGAGTTCTGCAGCAAACAAGATAAGGAGGGTGTATGGGAGGGAATCTACAGGGTGATAGGACGGACCGCCAAGCGCCACGAAGATTTGCCACTTATTAAAGATGGGAGGACGCTGGATCCAAGGGACTCTGTAAGACTATTGACGGAGTCATTCTATCCGGATGACTCCAGCAGAGGAGAAACGGAGAAACAAAGAAGAATGAGAGCCGAGGCCGAGCGTGTCAATAGCCAGACCAGCGAAGAGAACCTGGATCCACCGTTCACAATGCAAGAACTCAGATCAGTAGTGGCAAGTTTCAATCCGAAAAAGGCCCCGGGAGCAGACGGCTTCACGGCCGACATCTGCGCAAGGGCAATAGCTGACGACCCAGATTTTTTCCTGTCACTGGCAAACAAATGCCTACGACTGGGGCACTTCCCTACTATATGGAAAGAGGCAACAGTCGTGGTCCTACGAAAACCTGGGAAGGAGAATTACACGAACCCCAAGGCATATAGGCCAATAGGGTTGTTGCCAGTGATGGGAAAAATCTTCGAAAAACTGATCGTAGGTAGGCTGAAATGGCACATTCTTCCCAGGATAAGTACTCGCCAATATGGATTCATGCCCCAAAGAAGCACTGAGGACGCCCTCTATGATCTAGTGAATCACATACGCCGAAAGGTAGAGGCTAAGAAAATTGTAACCATCATATCACTGGACATAGAGGGTGCCTTTGATAACGCATGGTGGCCTGCAATCAGAGTCCGATTGGCTGAGGAAAGGTGTCCTCTTAACATAAGAAGAGTTCTGGACAGCTACCTACGAGACAGGAAAGTCGCAGTTAGATACGGAGGGGAACAACACTGGAAGAGCACATCAAAAGGTTGTGTACAAGGGTCGATTGGCGGTCCAATCTTGTGGAACCTACTACTGGACCCTCTCATCAAAGGACTCGAGAATAGGGGAGACTACTGTCAGGCCTTCGCGGACGACGTAGTTCTCGTATTCGATGGAGACACGGCCCTCGAAATAGAGATGCATGCCAATGCCGCCCTCGCCTATGTTCGGAGTTGGGGCGTCGAAAATAAGCTAAACTTTGGGCCGACTAAGACCAAGGCCATGGTAATTACGAGAAAGCTCAAATTCGACGTCCCAAAACTGAGAATGGGTGGGGTCGACATTGGAATGTCTGACAATATCAAGATCCTGGGGCTCTATATAGATAATAAGCTGACCTTCAACAAGCATGTCACTGAACAATGCAAGAAGGCAGCTAACATCTATAAACAACTCGCCAGAGCAGCCAGGATCAGCTGGGGACTCCACCCAGAGATCATTAGAGTGATATATACGGCGGCAGTGGAACCTGTCATAATGTATGCCTCCAGCGTTTGGGCAGCAGCAACCAACAAATTAGGGGTCCAGAAATGCCTAAACAGTGTACAACGGGGCTTTGCACAAAAGTTGACAAGGGCATACAGAACTGTCTCTCTGAACTCTGCTCTGGTTCTGTCTGGGCTCCTTCCGCTGGATCTTCGTGTTAGAGAGGCTGCGGCACTCTACGAGACCAAGCGCGGGATACCCAGGGCGGAACTAGGGGATAGAGAAGTGGAGCGAGTCACTGCATATGACAAAATACCTCATCCGGCGGAACATATGAGCCTGGGGTTCATAAGCCTGATAAACCAAGAGCAGGTTAATTGCCAAAACCTACAAGCAATAAGGATTTTTACAGATGGCAGCAAAATTGACGGTAAGGTTGGGGCAGCTCTGTCCATATGGAACAGAGAAACTGAAACCAAAGCCGTCAAATTAAGCCTGTCACCTTATTGCACTGTTTATCAGGCAGAACTCCTAGCCATATGCGAATCCACAGAGGTAATCCTGAAACACCAAGAAACAAGTTTTGGCATATACAGTGACTCGAGGTCTGCTTTAGAGACAGTTGTGAACAATGCTACCAAGCATCATCTGGCAGTAAGAGCGCGTGCCAACTTAAAGGCGGGCATGGCCCAGGGCAAAGAAATAGCCCTGTACTGGATCAAGGCCCACGCTGGCCTCGCCGGAAATGAACGAGCCGACGAACTGGCAAAACAGGCAGCTCTCAAAATAAAAACTAGGCCTTTCTATGATCTTTGTCCGATATCATTTGTCAAGCGACGGATTCGGGAGGGGTCGCTTGACGAATGGAACCGGAGATATGAGAGAGCAGAAACAGCTGCGACGACCAAATTGTTTTTCCCGAATGCTGTGGAGGCATACAGAATAGTTAGGCAATTAACACTGACAGGTACACTTACACAGGTGCTCACAGGACACGGGGGTTTCGCCCATTATTTGCATAGATTTGGTTGCAAAAACAATCCATCGTGTGTCTGCGACCCGGATGTTGACGAAACCATAGCGCACCTCTTGTTTGACTGCCCCTCTAACCTCTCCCTTAAACATGAAACAGAAAATAAATTACAGAAAGCAATAAATATAAATAATATACATGAAATACTAGGCGATAAAAGTAAGAGAAACATATTTTTTGAATATTCAATTAAAATAGCAAATAAAGCAATAAAAAGAAATAAGTAATATAAGATATGATCATTACATATAATAAATATATGTAATGTATGCATATAATAAATAAGTAAGAAAACATATGTATAAAATAGTTAAGTAAAGAATGTTAAACTATAAATAAGTAGATGAATAACTAAGTAAATAAGTAGTAAGTAAAACTAGAAATAATTATGTATGAAATATATAGATTATGAAGCAAAACTGTAATAAAATTAAGAAATACTAAAATAGGACACAAGAAAATGTAGTAAAAATAAGTAACAAAGAATAAAAGAAATAGATATAGAATAGCAATAAGCACAAATGTAAAACAAATAGATTAAGTAAAAATGTTAAGTTATAATATTACCTTGGTTCCAACAAAACTGTAATAAATTAGTCTTAAGTTGTCTTTTGAATAATAAAGTTAAAAAAGGGCTCTGACGAGCAATGTCAGAGGATGATTTACTTAGCTCGCGGGCCGGGCCAGTACAGCGCCCGGACAGGATTAAAAAAAAAAAAAAAAAAAAAAAAAACCTAACCTAACCTAACCTAACCTAACCTAACCTAACCTAACCTAACCTAACCTAACCTAACCTAACCTAACCTAACCTAACCTAACCTAACCTAACCTAACCTAACCTAACCTAACCTAACCTAACCTAACCTAACCTAACCTAACCTAACCTAACCTAACCTAACCTAACCTAACCTAACCTAACCTAACCTAACCTAACCTAACCTAACCTAACCTAACCTAACCTAACCTAACCTAACCTAACCTAACCTAACCTAACCTAACCTAACCTAACCTAACCTAACCTAACCTAACCTAACCTAACCTAACCTAACCTAACCTAACCTAACCTAACCTAACCTAACCTAACCTAACCTAACCTAACCTAACCTAACCTAACCTAACCTAACCTAACCTAACCTAACCTAACCTAACCTAACCTAACCTAACCTAACCTAACCTAACCTAACCTAACCTAACCTAACCTAACCTAACCTAACCTAACCTTTTTTTTTTTTTTTTGATATCGCTGGAAAATCCTCATGGATACCCGACAGACGCGGGGGCGCTGTCGGGTTATGCCGGACTCTTACCGGCTAAAAACCAGCGGTGTTCCTCCTCACCGTCTTCCGGCGGAGCTGCGGGAACGCTTACGCACACGTCCGCTGCTCCGCCGACGGTTGCCCGGGACTAGGGGCCCATTATGTGGGGCGCTCACCTGGAGCGCCACTCACCATACAACCTGGCGTGCCGGAACACGTGACACGCCAGCCGTCACGGGGGTCTCTTCCTGCTGGGCGATGGTACCCCCCGGTTCCACCGCCCGGAGACCCGCGTTATGGGGGAAGGCGGCGCTCATGCGCCAGGCGCCTGCGCCCCACTCTCTTGCGGCGGATCGGGGTCGACAGAGGGTCGTCTTCCCTCGCCCGCTCCGCCGCCTCCTTCTGCGCCATCACCGTGGCGCAGAATCGGAGCACCGCCTTCCACGCTCTGTCGCTGCCGACCATGGCTTTCACTACGCCCGGCAGCGACAGGTCGTCCCCTATAGCCGCGGCGAGCATCGCTCGCGGCTCGTCCCATTCGGGGCATTCCACCAGCGTGTGCTCCGCCGTGTCCTCCGGACACCCACAGGCGTGGCACACGCTGGTCGGCTCTCGACCCGCCACGCTGCACAGGTACCTGCCGAAGCAACCGTGCCCCGTCAGGATCTGCACAGCGTGGAAGGTGAGGGCCCCGTGTCGGCGATCGACCCACCCTTCCAGGACGGGCCGAATCGCCTCCACCGTCCGTCTGCCGGCGGTCGGCTCCGCCAGCCTCTCCTTCCATTTCCGGAGGAGGACCTGGCGGTCGAGTCGCCCCTGCCGCCCGGCCTCCCCCGGCTCTGGCTCCACCTCCTCGGCTCGTGCTGCTGCGCTACGGCGCCAGTACACTGCCGAGAGCACTTCCGCGTCCAGGTCCCACGGTGGGGTCCCGGCCAGGACGCACGCCGCCTCGCACGAGATGGTGCGGTACCCTCTCACCACCCTGATCGCCATGACCCGTTGCGCCTGGCGCAGGAGGGTCCTATTCTGGGCAATCAGGGTGTCCGCCCAGATCGGGGCCCCGTACAGGGCCATCGACCGCACCACCCCGGCGTACAACCGGCGGCACGCGACTGACGGCCCGCCCAGGTTCGGCAGCAGCCAGCTCAAAGCGCCGGCCGCTCGCAACAACCTGGGGACCAGTCGCCGGAAGTGCTCTCGGAAGTTCCATCGGCTGTCGAGGACGAGGCCTAGGTACCGCATCGTCGACTCGACAGCGATGGAGACGCCGCCGACCACCAGCTGGGATCCTGCGGGAGGGGCGCGTCGGGCTCCGTGAAAGCACAGAGCCTCCGACTTATCCAGCGCCACCTCCAGCCCCAGCCGGCGGATTCGGGCCACCACTTGGGCCACTCCGGCCGTCGAACCTAACCTAACCTTTTTTTTTTTTTTTTTGATATCGCTGGAAAATCCTCATGGATACCCGACAGACGCGGGGGCGCTGTCGGGTTATGCCGGACTCTTACCGGCTAAAAACCAGCGGTGTTCCTCCTCGCCGTCTTCCGGCGGAGCTGCGGGAACGCTTACGCACACGTCCGCTGCTCCGCCGACGGTTGCCCGGGACTAGGGGCCCATCATGTGGGGCGCTCACCTGGAGCGCCACTCACCATACAACCTGGCGTGCCGGAACGCGTGACACGCCAGCCGTCTCGGGGGTCTCCTCCTGCTGGGCGATGGTACCCCCCGGTTCCACCGCCCGGAGACCCGCGTTATGGGGGAAGGCGGCGCTCATGCGCCAGGCGCCTGCGCCCCACTCTCTTGCGGCGGATCGGGGTCGACAGAGGGTCGTCTTCCCTCGCCCGCTCCGCCGCCTCCTTCTGCGCCATCACCGTGGCGCAGAATCGGAGCACCGCCTTCCACGCTCTGTCGCTGCCGACCATGGCTTTCACTACGCCCGGCAGCGACAGGTCGTCCCCTATAGCCGCGGCGAGCATCGCCCGCGGCTCGTCCCATTCGGGGCATTCCACCAGCGTGTGCTCCGCCGTGTCCTCCGGACACCCACAGGCGTGGCACACGCTGGTCGGCTCTCGACCCGCCACGCTGCACAGGTACCTGCCGAAGCAACCGTGCCCCGTCAGGATCTGCACAGCGTGGAAGGTGAGGGCCCCGTGTCGGCGATCGACCCACCCTTCCAGGACGGGCCGAATCGCCTCCACTGTCCGTCTGCCGGCGGTCGGCTCCGCCAGCCTGTCCTTCCATTTCCGGAGGAGGACCTGGCGGTCGAGTCGCCCCTGCCGCCCGGCCTCCCCCGGCTCTGGATCCACCTCATCCGCTTGTGCTGCTGCGCTGCGGCGCCAGTACACCGCCGAGAGCACTTCCGCGTCCAGGTCCCACGGTGGGGTCCCGGCCAGGACGCACGCCGCCTCGCACGAGATGGTGCGGTACCCTCTCACCACCCTGATTGCCATGACCCGTTGCGCTTGGCGCAGGAGGGTCCTATTCTGGGCAATCAGGGTGTCCGCCCAGATCGGGGCCCCATACAGGGCCATCGACCGCACCACCCCGGCGTACAACCGGCGGCAAGCGACTGACGGTCCGCCCAGGTTCGGCAGCAGCCAGCTCAAAGCGCCGGCCGCTCGCAACAACCTGGGGACCAGTCGCCGGAAGTGCTCTCGGAAGTTCCATCGGCTGTCGAGGACGAGGCCTAGGTACCGCATCGTCGACTCGACAGCGATGGAGACGCCGCCGACCACCAGCTGGGATCCTGCGGGAGGGGCGCGTCGGGCTCCGTGAAAACACAGAGCCTCCGACTTATCCAGCGCCACCTCCAGCCCCAGCCGGCGGATTCGGGCCACCACTTGGGCCACTCCGGCCGTCGCCAAGAGGGCCGCCTCGCGGTACGTGGCGCCGCAGGACGTGACGAGGGTATCGTCGGCGTAACAAGTTACGTCAACCCCTCGCAGGTTCGCGCCCCGCAGCACCCAGTCGTAGCCGATGTTCCACAGGAGCGGCCCGAGAACCGATCCCTGTGGAACACCGCACGTCATTACCCGGCGGCCCCATCCGTCGCGCGTCGGGTACACCACTTCCCTCTCGGAGAAGTAGTCGGTGAGGAGACGACGCAGGTATCCGGGCACGCCATGATGTTCCAGCGCCGCCCGAACACAGCCCCAGGGGAGGGTGTTGAAGGCGTTGGCGATGTCTAGAGACACCGCCAGAACAACCTCTCCCCGGGACACTGCCTCCTCCGAGAGGTCCCTCACACGCGCGATGGCGTCGACCGTTGACCGGCCCCGGCGGAAACCGAACTGCCGGTCGCTCAACCCCGGCCCGACCCGTTCGAGGTGCTCGACGAGGCGCGCGGAAATAATCCGCTCGAAGAGCTTGCTCACCTCGTCGAGCAACACTATGGGTCGGTATGCCGACGGCGAGTCCGCCGGGCGACCCTCTTTGCGCAGCAGCACAAGCCTGCCGACCTTCCACTTCCTCGGAAAGCGGCCACGCCGCATACAGGCGTCGAAGAGCTCGACCACCCTGGGCCCGAGGGCCTCCAGGGCTAGCGCCCACACCCTACCGGGCACCCCGTCGGGGCCCGGTGCCGTGCTCTTGGCGCGGAGCCGTTGGACCGCGGCCTCCAGCTCCACCTGAGACACCTCGGGTATCGGGGCGTCTGAGCTCTCCGTCGATGCAGCCGCCACGGGCGGCGGCGCCGAGTCGGCCCTCTCTGGGAAGAGAGTGGCGACAACGTTAGCCACCAGCTCTGGTTGGAGACTCTGGGTCAGCGGAGGGGCCCAGGGGCGCAGCTGACCACGCACCGTCTTGTACGGGCGCCCCCAGGGATCTCTATTCAGAGTCTCCAACCACTCTCCCCACGACTCGGCCTTTGCCTCCCGTATGGCGATCTGCAGAGAGACGCATCTCTCCCTGTATGCGGCGTAGAGGCGGCTTTCCTCGGCGTCCACTCGCCTTCGCCGCCTTCTATAATGGGTGTACTGGCGTCTGGCCGCTACGCACGCTTCGCGAAGCCGGCGCAGGTCCGCCGACCACCAGTACACCCATCTGCGGGGCGGGAGCGGTCTGGCGCGCGACATACCGGCGTCGCACACCTGCACCATCGACTCGCTCAACCGCTCCGCTCGCCCGTCCACGTCGGCCGCCGGGCCCTCCGGCGCCGGTAGCCAAGCCTGGACGATGGACGCCTCGACGATGACGTCACCGTCCAAGGTCTTGAGGGCCCAGCGCGGTCCTTCCCCGCGCGGGGGCCGGCTCTGTGGAGCTCCAGGGTTGGCGGCGACCTCGAACCGGATATACCGGTGGTCCGAGAGCGTCTCCGCCTCCCCGAGCACCCTCCAGTTTCGGACACGGCGCGCAAGACACGGGGTCGCGAACGTTAGGTCCACGATTGAACCCCCGTTGTGCCGCACGCACGTGTCTACCGACCCCCGGTTTAGAAGAACTAAGCCCGACGTGGCAGCCCACTCCTCCATTACCTCGCCCCGCGCATCGGTGACCGGGGAACCCCAAGCCGTCGACTTGGCGTTGAAGTCCCCGGCGACCAGGACCGGGATTGGGTGACTCTGACCGACCAGAGCACTGACCTCGAGCAGGAATTGCTCGAATGCGGCCAGGCTCCGGTTCGGCGAGAAGTACACGCCGACGATCGTCACGCCCATAAAGGTGGCCGCGACGCATCCGTGGCCCTTCGCTGTTTTGTCGAAGGGCGGGGAGCCGGCGGCCGTCTGCGCGACGATCGCCACCGTGTCCTCCCGGTCACCAACCCAGTTGTCCCTGGCGGGGACGAGGTAAGGCTCCGCCACCACCGCCGCCTGGATCGACCACTCGGCCAGGCTCTGGTACAAGAGGTCCTGAGCCCTGGCCGAGTGGTTGAGGTTCGCCTGTAAGAAGGACATGGCCATCCTTAATCGACGGCCATGTCTGCGACCCTCTCGGCGCGTTCCACGTCAGCGGCGGACGGGCGGGCCGGCCGGGGGTGGGCTGTTGGGCCTTTCCCGGCGGGCTTTACCTTCTTTTTCCCCTTCTTTTTGGGGCCGGACTTGGCGGACTTGGCGGAGGCGGAAGCGGTGCAGGCTCCGCTTCCCGCTCTGTGGTCCGCCGGCTTCTTCTTAGCCTCGCACAGCGGGCAGTGTGGGGCAGCCGAGCAGCCAGCCGCCTTGTGGCCCGGTTGACCGCAGCGATAGCAGGTGTCGCTGCGGTCTACCTCGGCGGTGCATTTGCCCCGTACGTGCCCCGAATCGAGGCACCGGTAGCACCGCAGGGGTTTGGCCTCAAGGAGCCTGACCCGGGCTGACACCCACCCCACCAGTAGCCGCCCGCTGGAGGCGACCTTCTTGGCTGCCGTGACAGGGCAGCGCACCCACGCCGTGCCGGGGCTGTCGGGGGAGAAGCGATGGATCTCCCCGCACTTCACCTGCTCGGGGGGGCATTCCCCGGAGCGGGCCACCGCGGCCGCCACCTCCTCCTGGGACACCGCGTCATCCAGCTCGCTGATGCGCAGGTCTGCGCACTTCACGGGCCTGGAGACGCGGACCAGGTCCACAGGAAGGACCTCCCGCAGCTTGCCCGCCAGCAGGTCCGCCTTCTCTCCGCTGTCAGCCCCGGGGATCTCGAGCATGCGGGCCCCCGTCACGGCGGTTCTGAAGCGCAGACCCTTCAGGCCTAAGCCTTCCAGGTCAATACGCCGCTTCGCCCCGTCGAGCACGTCCTTGTACGTCAGCTCTTTGCCCTCCACCGTGGCGCCCGGCTGGATGGTGATGGACACCGCAGCCGAGCGCGGGGCGCGAAGCTTCGCCGCCGGGTTCTTCTTAGGCGGGGGCTTGTCCGCCGGTGCGCTGCCCTTTTTGCCTCCCCGCTTGCTCCGCTTGCCCCGCTTGGCAGCCTCAGTCCACTCCTCGGACACGGCCGCCGTCGGGGGCTTCGGGGCGCCAGGGGTCGGCGCTGCCACCTCCGAATACGCCTTGGGAGGCGCTTTCCTCTTCTTCGCGGGAGGGGGAGCGGGAGGCTCTGCCTCATCCCTTGCCCTGACGGCGGCCTGAGGCGGCTGGAGGCGCGGCTCAGGAGCGGGAGGCGCAGCCTCAGCCCTCGCCCTGTCGGCGGCCAAAGGCGGCCGGAGGCGTGGCTCAGGAGGGAGCCGCATCTTGATCGCCTCGAGCTTTGCGTCCATCATGGTCCCCACTTCCACCATGATTGACCGCATCAGCAAGGCGTCTCGATCGGCTCCGCTCGGCTCAGTGGGCCTAGCGAGGCTCGCCCGCAGTTCCGCGATCTCCTTGCGGAGTTCAGCGACCTCGCTCTGCAGGCGGGCATTGGCCCTCTCGAGCCGAGCCGTCTCCTGCGTAGCGGACCGCTCTGCCAGTTCCGCTACCACTCCCATCAAGGTTGCAGAGGCCTCCTTGAGGTCCCTCTGCAGCGTGCCCTTCAGGTTGCGCGACTTCGTCGCGACAGCCTGGATGAGGAGCACGCTGTCCTCCGCCTTTTTGCGAAGCTCCTGGGTCGAGGGTCCGTCTTCGCCGCGTGACAGCGACGACGTGTCGGACAGACACCTCGACCGAGAGCGAGACCGAGATCGGAGGTCTCGGGCCATCTCGGCCACCTCCATCTCCGCCCGGAGCCTCTCCTCTTCTCTCTGGGCTTTGAGATACGCCTGCTTGGCTTTTGCCAGGCCGACGTATTCGCCCGTTGTGGGCGGTCGCCCTCTCCCTCGCCTCGTCTCCGGCGTGGGAGCAGACTGCTCGACCACTGCCGGCTCCTTCTCCCCTTCCTTTCGGGGCCGCTTCCGCGCACTGCACCAGAAGCGTCCCGCCGTGTCGTCTCCGGACGACACCGACACTAGGGTCACCACCGAGGAGTCAGACTCCTCCGCAGTCACTTGTGTCTCCTCCTCTCTCGCCACTCTATCTTCTATTTCGGTGTCCGTTATGAGTTCGCTTGCGTTGTGTTCACGGAGGCCAGCGGATTGCTGACCTACGAGGCAGTTCTTGCCCACCCCAGGATACGGAGGGCAGCTCCCGTCCGAAGACAGGAGGGGGGACTCCCCGGCTGAGCCGGGACCCCCCTGGGGAAAATTACTCGTTTTAGAACTAGCCATTGTTTTTTCTTTTTTTGAACGGGGTGAGATCCCCTGCCTCTCGGGATTGGGTACCCCCCAACCATTCATCCCATCGCCAAGGCCAGAGCTTGGGATTAGGGTAATTTTTTATAGAGGTTTTCTTCCTCGCGGCCCCCACCGAAGTGGCGGTCCTCACCCCTGACGCCTACGGGTCAGGGAGCGAGTTGGCCGACGGTGGCCTAAGCCATGCTGCCAGTCTCGCGACCGACAGCCCGTCGCCCCCGCGTTAGGGTGGGTAAACCTCAAGGGTTTATCCCACCCTGGTCCCATCCACAGTGCCCTCTGCCTGAGCAGAGGTGCACGTGGAGAGACACCGACTTAGGGTAATTTTTTAGAGAGGTTTTCTTCCTCGCGGCCCCCACCGGAGTGGCGGCCCTCACCCCTGACGCCTACGGGTCAGGGAGCGAGTTGGCCGACGGTGGCCTAAGCCATGCTGCCAGTCTCGCGACCGACAGCCCGTCGCCCCTGCGTTTGGGTGAGCAACCCTCAAGGGATTTTCCCACCCTGGTCCCATCTACAGTGCCCTCTGCTAAATCAGAGGGACACGTAGAGGGACCCCACCCCATGGTCTCATCCGCACTAAACAGTGTGGAGAGACACCAACTGTGAGCCGCTCTTAGTCTGGCCCCTCCCTCCAAGCCTGTCCGTTATGGGAAGCCCTGTACGGTATAGCCTTGGAGATCATTGGGACACGCAAGCCCCCCCACCACGACAAGGTGGCGGCCCTCGGGGGGGAACCTAACCTAACCTTTTTTTTTTTTTTTTTTTTTGATATCGCTGGAAAATCCTCATGGATACCCGACAGACGCGGGGGCGCTGTCGGGTTATGCCGGACTCTTACCGGCTAAAAAACCAGCGGTGTTCCTCCTCACCGTCTTCCGGCGGAGCTGCGGGAACGCTTACGCACACGTCCGCTGCTCCGCCGACGGTTGCCCGGGACTAGGGGCCCATCATGTGGGGCGCTCACCTGGAGCGCCACTCACCATACAACCTGGCGTGCCGGAACACGTGACACGCCAGCCGTCTCGGGGGTCTCCTCCTGCTGGGCGATGGTACCCCCCGGTTCCACCGCCCGGAGACCCACGTTATGGGGGAAGGCGGCGCTCATGCGCCAGGCGCCTGCGCCCCACTCTCTTGCGGCGGATCGGGGTCGACAGAGGGTCGTCTTCCCTCACCCGCTCCGCCGCCTCCTTCTGCGCCATCACCGTGGCGCAGAATCGGAGCACCGCCTTCCACGCTCTGTCGCTGCCGACCATGGCTTTCACTACGCCCGGCAGCGACAGGTCGTCCCCTATAGCCGCGGCGAGCATCGCCCGCGGCTCGTCCCATTCGGGGCATTCCACCAGCGTGTGCTCCGCCGTGTCCTCCGGACACCCACAGGCGTGGCACACGCTGGTCGGCTCTCGACCCGCCACGCTGCACAGGTACCTGCCGAAGCAACCGTGCCCCGTCAGGATCTGCACAGCGTGGAAGGTGAGGGCCCCGTGTCGGCGATCGACCCACCCCTCTAGGACGGGCCGAATCGCCTCCACCGTTCTTCGGCCGGCGGTCGGCTCCGCCAGCCTCTCCTTCCATTTCCGGAGGAGGACCTGGCGGTCGAGTCGCCCCTGCCGCCCGGCCTCCCCCGGCTCTGGATCCTCCTCATCAGCCCGTGCTGCTGCGCTACGGCGCCAGTACACTGCCGAGAGCACTTCCGCGTCCAGGTCCCACGGTGGGGTCCCGGCCAGGACGCACGCCGCCTCGCACGAGATGGTGCGGTACCCTCTCACCACCCTGATCGCCATGACCCGTTGCGCTTGGCGCAGGAGGGTCCTATTCTGGGCGATCAGGGTGTCCGCCCAGATCGGGGCCCCGTACAGGGCCATCGACCGCACCACCCCGGCGTACAACCGGCGACACGCGACTGACGGTCCGCCCAGGTTCGGCAGCAGCCAGCTCAAAGCGCCGGCCGCTCGCAACATCCTGGGGACCAGTCGCCGGAAGTGCTCCCGGAAGTTCCATCGGCTGTCGAGGACGAGGCCTAGGTACCGCATCGTCGACTCGACAGCGATGGAGACGCCGCCGACCACCAGCTGGGATCCTGCGGGAGGGGCGCGTCGGGCTCCGTGAAAGCACAGAGCCTCCGACTTATCCAGCGCCACCTCCAGCCCCAGCCGGCGGATTCGGGC
Organism: Thymelicus acteon; assembly: GCA_951805285.1. NCBI lineage: Eukaryota > Metazoa > Arthropoda > Insecta > Lepidoptera > Hesperiidae > Thymelicus > Thymelicus acteon. The sequence continues at coordinate 64,442 of OX638232.1, forward strand.
CACCACTTGGGCCACTCCGGCCGTCGCCAAGAGGGCCGCCTCTCGGTACGTGGTGCCGCAGGACGTGACGAGGGTGTCGTCGGCGTAACAAGTTACGTCGACCCCCCGCAGGTTGGCGCCCCGCAGCACCCAGTCGTAGCCGATGTTCCACAGGAGCGGCCCAAGGACCGATCCCTGTGGAACACCGCACGTCATTACCCGGCGGCCCCACCCGTCGCGCGTCGGGTACACCACTACCCTCTCGGAGAAGTAGTCGCAGAGGAGGCGACGCAAGTATTCGGGCACGCCATGATGTTCTAGCGCCGCCCGAACACAGCCCCAGGGGAGGGTGTTGAAGGCGTTGGCGATGTCTAGAGACACCGCCAGAACAACCTCTCCCCGGGACACTGCCTCCTCCGAGAGGTCCCTCACACGCGCGATGGCGTCGACCGTCGACCGGCCCCGGCGGAAACCGAACTGTCGGTCACTCAGCCCCGGCCCGACCCGTTCGAGGTGCTCGACGAGGCGCGCGGAAATAATCCGCTCGAAGAGCTTGCTCACCTCGTCGAGCAGCACTATGGGCCGGTATGCCGACGGCGAGTCCGCCGGGCGACCCTCCTTGCGCAGCAGCACGAGCCTGCCGACCTTCCATTTCCGAGGAAAGCGACCACGCCGCATACAGGCGTCGAAGAGCTCGACCACCCTGGGCCCGAGGGCCTCCAGGGCTAGCGCCCACACCCTACCGGGCACCCCGTCGGGGCCCGGTGCCGTGCTCTTGGCGCGGAGCCGTTGGACCGCGGCCTCCAACTCCGCCCGAGACACCTCGGGTATCGGGGCGTCTGAGCTCTCCGACGATGCAGCCGCCACGGGCGGCGGCGCCGAGTCGGCCCTCTCTGGGAAGAGAGTGGCGACGACGTTAGCCACCAGCTCTGGTTGGAGACTCTGGGTCAGCGGAGGGGCCCAGGGGCGCAGCTGACCACGCACCGTCTTGTACGGGCGCCCCCAGGGATCTCTATTCAGAGTCTCCAACCACTCTCCCCACGACTCGGCCTTTGCCTCCCGTATGGCGATCTGCAGAGAGACGCATCTCTCCCTGTACGCGGCGTAGAGGCGGCTTTCCTCGGCGTCCACTCGCCTTCGCCGCCTTCTATAATGGGTGTACTGGCGTCTGGCCGCTACGCACGCTTCGCGAAGCCGGCGTAGGTCCGCCGACCACCAGTACACCCATCTGCGGGGCGGGAGCGGTCTGGCGCGCGACATACCGGCGTCGCACACCTGCGCCATCGACTCGCTCAACCGCTCCGCTCGCCCGTCCACGTCGGCCGCCGGGCCCTCCGGCGCCGGTAGCCAAGCCTGGACGATGGACGCCTCGACGATGACGTCACCGTCCAAGGTCTTGAGGGCCCAGCGCGGTCCCTCCCCGCGCGGGGGCCGGCTCTGTGGAGCTCCAGGGTTGGCGGAGACCTCGAACCGGATATACCGGTGGTCCGAGAGCGTCTCCGCCTCCCCGAGCACCCTCCAGTTTCGGACACGGCGCGCGAGACACGGGGTCGCGAACGTTAAGTCCACGATGGAACCCCCGTTGTGCCGCACGCACGTGTCTACCGACCCCCGGTTCAGAAGAACCAAGCCCGACGTGGCAGCCCACTCCTCCATTACCTCGCCCCGCGCATCGGTGACCGGGGAACCCCAAGCCGTCGACTTGGCGTTGAAGTCCCCGGCGACCAGGACCGGGATTGGGTGACTCTGGCCGACCAGAGCACTGACCTCGAGCAGGAATTGCTCGAATGCGGCCAGGCTCCGGTTCGGCGAGAAGTACACGCCGACGATCGTCACGCCCATAAAGGTGGCCGCGACGCATCCGTGGCCCTTCGCTGTTTTGTCGAAGGGCTGGGAGCCGGCGGCCGTCTGCGCGACGATCGCCACCGTGTCCTCCCGGTCACCAACCCAGTTGTCCCTGGCGGGGACGAGGTAAGGCTCCGCCACCACCGCCGCCTGGATCGACCACTCGGCCAGGCTCTGGTACAAGAGGTCCTGAGCCCTGGCCGAGTGGTTGAGGTTCGCCTGCAAGAGGGACATGGCCATCCTTAATCGACGGCCATGTCTGCGACCCTCTCGGCGCGTTCCACGTCAGCGGCGGACGGGCGGGCCGGCCGGGGGTGGGCTGTTGGGCCTTTCCCGGCGGGCTTTCCTTTCTTTTTCTTTTCCTTGCCGGATTTGGCGGACTTGGCGGGGGCGGAAACGGCACAGGCTTTGCTTCCCGCTCTGTGGTCCGCCGGCTTCCGCCTCGCCTCGCACAGCGGGCAGTGTGGGGCAGCCGAACAGCCAGCCGCCTTGTGGCCCGGTTGACCGCAGCGATAGCAGGCATCGCTGCGGTCCACCTCGGCGGTGCATTTGCCCCGTACGTGCCCCGAGTCGAGGCACCGGTAGCACCGCAAGGGTTTGGCCTCAAGGAGCTTTACCCGGGCCGACACCCACCCCACCAGTAGCCGCCCGCTGGAGGCGACCTTTTTCGCCGCCGAAATAGGGCAGCGCACCCATGCCGAGCCGGGGCTGTCGGGGGAGAAGCGGCGGATCTCCCCGCACTTGACCTGCTCGACGGGGCATTCCCCGGAGCGGGCCACTGCGGCCGCCACCTCCTCCTGGGACACCGCGTCGTCCAGCTCGCTGATGCGCAGGTCTGCGCACTTCACGGGCCTGGAGACGCGGACCAGGTCCGCAGGAAGGACCTCCCGCAGCTTGACCGCCAGCAGGTCCGCCTTCTCGCCGCTGTCAGCCCCGGGGATCTCCAGCATGCGGGCCCCCGTCACGGCGGTGCGGAATCGGAGACCCTTCAGGCCTAAGCCTTCCAGGTCGATCCTCCGCTTGGCCCCGTCGAGCACGTCCTTGTAGGACAGCTCCTTGCCCTCCACCGTGGCGCCCGGCTGGATGGTGATGGACACCGCAGCCGAGCGCGGGGCGCGAAGCTTCGCCGCCGGGGCCTTCTTGGACGGGGGCTTGTCCGCCGGTGCGCTGCCCTTTTTGCCTCCACGCTTGTCCCGCTTGCCCCGCTTGGGAACCTCGGTCCACTCCTGGGGCACGGCCGTCGTCGGGGGCTTCGGAGCGCCGGGCGTTGGCGCCGCCACCTCCGAGTACGCCTTGGGAGGCGCTTTCCCCTTCTTCGCGGGAGCGGGAGCGGGAGGCGCAGCCTCAGCCCTCGCCCTGACGGCGGCCAGAGGCGGCCGGAGGACCGGCTCGGGAGCGGGAGGCGCAGCCTCAGCCCTCTTTTTGTCGGCGGCTAAAGGCGGCCGGAGGCGTGGCTCAGGAGGGAGCCGCATCGCGAGTGCCTCGATCTTCGCGTCCATCATGGTCCCCACTTCCACCATGATAGACCGCATCAGAGAGGCGTCGCGATCGGCTCCGCTCGGCTCCGCAGGCTTAGCGAGGCTCGCCCGCAGGTCGGCGATCTCCTTGCGGAGTTCGGCGACCTCACTCTGCAGGCGGGCATTGGCCCTCTCGAGCCGAGCTGTCTCCTGCGTAGCGGAGCGCTCTGCCAGCTCCGCTACCACCCCCATCAAGCTTGCAGAGGCCTCCTTGAGGTCCCTCTGCAGCGTGCCCTTAAGGTTGCGCGACTTTGTCGCGACAGCCTGGATAAGGAGCACGCTTTCCTCCGCCTTTTTGCGAAGCTCCAGGGTCGAGGGTCCGTCTTCACCGCATGACAGCGACGACGTGTCGGACAGACACCTCGACCGAGAGCGAGACCGAGATCGGAGGTCTCGGGCCATCTCGGCCACCTCCATCTCCGCCCGGAGCTTCTCCTCCTCCTTCTGGGCCTGGAGGTACGCCTGCTTCGCCTTAGCTAGGCCGACGTACTCTCCGGTAGTGGGCGGTCGCCCTCTCCCTCGTCTTACAGGCGCCGGAGTGGGAGCTTTCTTTTTAGAAAGCTCGACCAACTCCGATGCCTCCACCTCGTCCCCTTTCAGGGGCCGCTTCCGCGTGCTGCGCCAGAAGCGTCCCGCCGTGTCGTCTGCGGACGACACCGACACCAGGGTCGCATCCGAGGAGTCAGACTCCTCCTCCGCGATCTCCTGGGTCTCCCCGTCTTTCGTCGTTTGTCCATCCGTGTGCAAATCGTTATCCGTTGTGCGTGCGTTGTCGTCGTTAGAGCGGAAGGTTGGTGCCCCCCCCAGATACGAGGGGCAGACCGCACCCAAAATGGGCACGGTGAGGGATTCTCCGGCATCGGAGATGCCGGTACCCTCCTGGGGTAGTTTGTTTTCGTCGCAACTTTCCATTGTTTTTTCTTTTTTTGAGCGGGGTGAGATCCCCTGCCTCTCGGGATTGGGTACCCCCCAACCATTCATCCCATCGCCAAGGCCAGAGCTTGGGATTAGGGTAATTTTTTAAAGAGGTTTTCTTCCTCGCGGCCCCCACCGAAGTGGCGGCCCTCACCCCTGACGCCTACGGGTCAGGGAGCGAGTTGGCCGACGGTGGCCTAAGCCATGCTGCCGTGACCGACAGCCCGTCGCCCCTGCGTTAGGGTAGGTAAACCACATGGGTTTATCCCACCCTGGTCCCATCCACAGTGCCCTCTGCTAAAGCAGAGGGACACGTGGAGAGACCCCACCACGTAGTCTCATCCATAGTGCCCTCTGCCTGAGCAGAGGGACACGTGGAGAGACACCGACTTAGGGTAATTTTTTAGAGAGGTTTTCTTCCTCGCGGCCCCCACCGAAGTGGCAGCCCTCACCCCTGACGCCTACGGGTCAGGGAGCGAGTTGGCCGACGGTGGCCTAAGCCATGCTGCCGTGACCGACAGCCCGTCGCCCCCGCGTTTGGGTGAGTAAACCTCAAGGGTTTTACCCACCCTGGTCTCATCCACAGTGCTCTCTGATAAGTCAGAGGGACACGTGGAGAGACCCCACCCATTGGTCTCATCCGCACTACGCGGAGAGAAACCAACGTTGAGCCGCTCTTAGTCTGGCCCCTCCTTCCAAGCCTGTCCGTTATGGGAAGCCCTGTACGGCATAGCCTTGGAGATCATCGGGACACGCAAGCCCCCCCACCACGACAAGGTGGCGGCCCCCGGGGGGGAACCTAACCTAACCTTTTTTTTTTTTTTTTTGATATCGCTGGAAAATCCTCATGGATACCCGACAGACGCGGGGGCGCTGTCGGGTTATGCCGGACTCTTACCGGCTAAAAAAACCAGCGGTGTTCCTCCTCACCGTCTTCCGGCGGAGCTGCGGGAACGCTTACGCACACGTCCGCTGCTCCGCCGACGGTTGCCCGGGACTAGGGGCCCATCTTGTGGGGCGCCCACTTGGGGCGCCACTCACCATTCAACCTGGCGTGTCGGAACACGTGACACGCCAGCCGCCACGGGGGTCTCTTCCTGCTGGGCGATGGTACCCCCCGGTTCCACCGCCCGGAGACCCGCGTTATGGGGGAAGGCGGCGCTCATGCGCCAGGCGCCTACGCCCCACTCTCTTGCGGCGGATCGGGGTCGACAGAGGGTCGTCTTCCCTCACCCGCTCCGCCGCCTCCTTCTGCGCCATCACCGTGGCGCAGAATCGGAGCACCGCCTTCCACGCTCTGTCGCTGCCGACCATGGCTTTCACTACGCCCGGCAGCGACAGGTCGTCCCCTATAGCCGCGGCGAGCATCGCTCGCGGCTCGTCCCATTCGGGGCATTCCACCAGCGTGTGCTCCGCCGTGTCCTCCGGACACCCACAGGCGTGGCACACGCTGGTCGGCTCTCGACCCGCCACGCTGCACAGGTACCTGCCGAAGCAACCGTGCCCCGTCAGGATCTGCACAGCGTGGAAGGTGAGGGCCCCGTGTCGGCGATCGACCCACCCCTCCAGGACGGGCCGAATCGCCTCCACCGTCCTTCGGCCGGCGGTCGGCTCCGCCAGCCTTTCCTTCCATTTCCGGAGGAGGACCTGGCGGTCGAGTCGCCCCTGCCGCCCGGCCTCCCCCGGCTCTGGATCAACCTCCTCGGCTCGTGCTGCTGCGCTACGGCGCCAGTACACCGCCGAGAGCACTTCTGCGTCCAGGTCCCACGGTGGGGTCCCGGCTAGGACGCACGCCGCCTCGCACGAGATGGTGCGGTACCCTCTCACCACCCTGATCGCCATGACCCGTTGCGCTTGGCGCAGGAGGGTCCTGTTCTGGGCGATCAGGGTGTCCGCCCAGATCGGGGCCCCATACAGGGCCATCGACCGCACCACCCCGGCGTATAACCGGCGGCATGCGACTGATGGTCCGCCCAGGTTCGGCAGCAGCCAGCTCAAAGCGCCGGCCGCTCGCAACAACCTGGGGACCAGTCGCCGGAAGTGCTCTCGGAAGTTCCACCGGCTGTCGAGGACGAGGCCTAGGTACCGCATCGTCGACTCGACAGCGATGGAGACGCCGCCGACCACCAGCTGGGATCCTGCGGGAGGGGCGCGTCGGGCTCCGTGAAAACACAGAGCCTCCGACTTATCCAGCGCCACCTCCAGCCCCAGCCGGCGGATTCGAGCCACCACTTGGGCCACTCCGGCCGTCGCCAACAGGGCCGCCTCTCGGTATGTGGCGCCGCAGGACGTGACGAGGGTATCGTCGGCGTAACAAGTTACGTCGACCCCCCGCAGGTTGGCGCCCCGCAGCACCCAGTCGTAGCCGATGTTCCACAGGAGCGGCCCAAGGACCGATCCCTGTGGAACACCGCACGTCATTACCCGGCGGCCCCACCCGTCGCGCGTCGGGTACACCACTTCCCTCTCGGAGAAGTAGTCGTAGAGGAGACGACGCATGTATTCGGGCACGCCATGATGTTCCAGCGCCGCCCGAACACAGCCCCAGGGGAGGGTGTTGAAGGCGTTGGCGATGTCTAAAGACACCGCCAGAACAACCTCTCCCCGGGACACTGCCTCCTCCGAGAGGTCCCTCACACGCGCGATGGCGTCGACCGTCGACCGGCCCCGGCGGAAACCGAACTGCCGGTCACTCAGCCCCGGCCCGACCCGTTCGAGGTGCTCGACGAGGCGCGCGGAAATAATCCGCTCGAAGAGCTTGCTCACCTCGTCGAGCAGCACTATGGGCCGGTATGCCGATGGCGAGTCCGCCGGGCGACCCTCCTTGCGCAGCAGCACGAGCCTGCCGACCTTCCATTTCCGAGGAAAGCGACCACGCCGCATACAGGCGTCGAAGAGCTCGACCACCCTGGGCCCGAGGGCCTCCAGGGCTAGCGCCCACACCCTACCGGGCACCCCGTCAGGGCCCGGTGCCGTGCTCTTGGCGCGGAGCCGTTGGACCGCGGCCTCCAGCTCCGCCCGAGACACCTCGGGTATCGGGGCGTCTGAGCTCTCCGACGATGCAGCCGCCACGGGCGGCGGCGCCGAGTCGGCCCTCTCTGGGAAGAGAGTGGCGACGACGTTAGCCACCAGCTCTGGTTGGAGACTCTGGGTCAGCGGAGGGGCCCAGGGGCGCAGCTGACCACGCACCGTCTTGTACGGGCGCCCCCAGGGATCTCTATTCAGAGTCTCCAACCACTCTCCCCACGACTCGGCCTTTGCCTCCCGTATGGCGATCTGCAGAGAGACGCATCTCTCCCTGTATGCGGCGTAGAGGCGGCTTTCCTCGGCGTCCACTCGCCTTCGCCGCCTTCTATAATGGGTGTACTGGCGTCTGGCCGCTACGCACGCTTCGCGAAGCCGGCGTAGGTCCGCCGACCACCAGTACACCCATCTGCGGGGCGGGAGCGGTCTGGCGCGCGACATACCGGCGTCGCACACCTGCGCCATCGACTCGCTCAACCGCTCCGCTCGCCCGTCCACGTCGGCCGCCGGGCCCTCCGGCGCCGGTAGCCAAGCCTGGACGATGGACGCCTCGACGATGACGTCACCGTCCAAGGTCTTGAGGGCCCAGCGCGGTCCCTCCCCGCGCGGGGGCCGGCTCTGTGGAGCTCCAGGGTTGGCGGAGACCTCGAACCGGATATACCGGTGGTCCGAGAGCGTCTCCGCCTCCCCGAGCACCCTCCAGTTTCGGACACGGCGCGCGAGACACGGGGTCGCGAACGTTAAGTCCACGATGGAACCCCCGTTGTGCCGCACGCACGTGTCCACCGACCCCCGGTTCAAAAGAACCAAGCCCGACGTGGCAGCCCACTCCTCCATTACCTCGCCCCGCGCATCGGTGACCGGGGAACCCCAAGCCGTCGACTTGGCGTTGAAGTCCCCGGCGACCAGGACTGGGGTTGGGTGACTCTGGCCGACCAGAGCACTGACCTCGAGCAGGAATTGCTCGAATGCGGCCAGGCTCCGGTTCGGCGAGAAGTACACGCCGACGATCGTCACGCCCATAAAGGTGGCCGCGACGCATCCGTGGCCCTTCGCTGTTTTGTCGAAGGGCGGGGAGCCGGCGGCCGTCTGCGCGACGATCGCCACCGTGTCCCCCCGGTCACCAACCCAGTTGTCCCTGGCGGGGACGAGGTAAGGCTCCGCCACCACCGCCGCCTGGATCGACCACTCGGCCAGGCTCTGGTACAAGAGGTCCTGAGCTCTGGCCGAGTGGTTGAGGTTCGCCTGCAAGAGGGACATGGCCATACTTAATCTACGACCATGTCCGCAACCCTCGCAGCGCGTTCCGCGTCAGCGGCGGACGGGCGGGCCGGCCGGGGGTGGGCTGTTGGGCCTTTCCCGGCGGGCTTCTCCTTCGTTCTTTTCCGCTTTCCGGACTTGGCGGACTTGGCGGGGGCAGAAGCGGCACAGGCTTTGCTTCCCGCTCTGTGGTCCGCCGGCTTCTGCCTCGCCTCGCACAGCGGGCAGTGTGGGGCAGCGGAGCAGCCAGCCGCCTTGTGGCCCGTTTGGCCGCAGCGATAGCAGGCATCGCTGCGGTCCACCTCGCAGGTGCACTTGCTACGCACGTGCCCCGAGTCGAGGCACCGGTAGCAGCGCAGGGGCTTGGCCTCAAGGAGCCTGGCCCGCGCCGACACCCACCCCACCAGTAGCCGCCCGCTGGAGGCGACCTTTTTCGCCGCCGAAATAGGGCAGCGCACCCATGCCACGCCGGGGCTGTCGGGGGAGAAGCGGCGGATCTCCCCGCACTTGACCTGCTCGACGGGGCATTCCCCGGAGCGGGCCACCGCGGCCGCCACCTCCTCCTGGGACACCGCGTCATCCAGCTCGCTGATGCGCAAGTCTGCGCACTTCACGGGCCTGGAGACGCGGACCAGGTCCGCAGGAAGGACCTCCCGCAGCTTGGCCGCCAGCAGGTCCGCCTTCTCGCCGCTGTCAGCCCCGGGGATCTCGAGCATGCGGGCCCCCGTCACGGCGGTGCGGAATCGGAGACCCTTCAGGCCTAAGCCTTCCAGGTCGATCCTCCGCTTGGCCCCGTCGAGCACGTCCTTGTAGGACAGCTCCTTGCCCTCCACCGTGGCGCCCGGCTGGATGGTGATGGACACCGCAGCCGAGCGCGGGGCGCGAAGCTTCGCCGCCGGGGCCTTCTTGGACGGGGGCTTGTCCGCCGGTGCGCTGCCCTTTTTGCCTCCACGCTTGTCCCGCTTGCCCCGCTTGGGAACCTCGGTCCACTCCTGGGGCACGGCCGTCGTCGGGGGCTTCGGAGCGCCGGGCGTTGGCGCCGCCACCTCCGAGTACGCCTTAGGAGGCGCTTTCCCCTTCTTCGCGGGAGCGGGTGCGGGAGGCGCAGCCTCAGCCCTCGCCCCGACGGCGGCCAGAGGCGGCCGGAGGACCGGCTCGGGAGCGGGAGGCGCAGCCTCAGCCCTCTTCCTGTCGGCGGCTAAAGGCGGCCGGAGGCGTGGCTCAGGAGGGAGCCGCATCGCGAGTGCCTCGATCTTTGCGTCCATCATGGTCCCCACTTCCACCATGATAGAACGCATCAGAGAGGCGTCGCGATCGGCTCCGCTCGGCTCCGAAGGCCCGACGAGGCTCGCCCGCAGGTCCGCGATCTCCTTGCGGAGTTCGGCGACCTCGCTCTGCAGGCGGGCATTGGCCCTCTCGAGCCGAGCCGTCTCCTGCGTAGCGGAGCGAACCTAACCTAACCTAAAAAAAAAGATACCTCATGGATACCCGACAGACGCGGGGGCGCTGTCGGGTTATGCCGGACTCTTACCGGCTAAAAACCAGCGGTGTTCCTCCTCACCGTCTTCCGGCGGAGCTGCGGGAACGCTTACGCACACGTCCGCTGCTCCGCCGACGGTTGCCCGGGACTAGGGGCCCATCATGTGGGGCGCTCACCTGGAGCGCCACTCACCATACAACCTGGCGTGCCGGAACACGTGACACGCCAGCCGTCACGGGGGTCTCTTCCTGCTGGGCGATGGTACCCCCCGGTTCCACCGCCCGGAGACCCGCGTTATGGGGGAAGGCGGCGCTCATGCGCCAGGCGCCTGCGCCCCACTCTCTTGCGGCGGATCGGGGTCGACAGAGGGTCGTCTTCCCTCGCCCGCTCCGCCGCCTCCTTCTGCGCCATCACCGTGGCGCAGAATCGGAGCACCGCCTTCCACGCTCTGTCGCTGCCGACCATGGCTTTCACTACGCCCGGCAGCGACAGGTCGTCCCCTATAGCCGCGGCGAGCATCGCTCGCGGCTCGTCCCATTCGGGGCATTCCACCAGCGTGTGCTCCGCCGTGTCCTCCGGACACCCACAGGCGTGGCACACGCTGGTCGGCTCTCGACCCGCCACGCTGCACAGGTACCTGCCGAAGCAACCGTGCCCCGTCAGGATCTGCACAGCGTGGAAGGTGAGGGCCCCGTGTCGGCGATCGACCCACCCTTCCAGGACGGGCCGAATCGCCTCCACCGTCCGTCTGCCGGCGGTCGGCTCCGCCAGCCTCTCCTTCCATTTCCGGAGGAGGACCTGGCGGTCGAGTCGCCCCTGCCGCCCGGCCTCCCCCGGCTCTGGCTCCACCTCCTCGGCTCGTGCTGCTGCGCTACGGCGCCAGTACACTGCCGAGAGCACTTCCGCGTCCAGGTCCCACGGTGGGGTCCCGGCCAGGACGCACGCCGCCTCGCACGAGATGGTGCGGTACCCTCTCACCACCCTGATCGCCATGACCCGTTGCGCCTGGCGCAGGAGGGTCCTATTCTGGGCAATCAGGGTGTCCGCCCAGATCGGGGCCCCGTACAGGGCCATCGACCGCACCACCCCGGCGTACAACCGGCGGCACGCGACTGACGGCCCGCCCAGGTTCGGCAGCAGCCAGCTCAAAGCGCCGGCCGCTCGCAACAACCTGGGGACCAGTCGCCGGAAGTGCTCTCGGAAGTTCCATCGGCTGTCGAGGACGAGGCCTAGGTACCGCATCGTCGACTCGACAGCGATGGAGACGCCGCCGACCACCAGCTGGGATCCTGCGGGAGGGGCGCGTCGGGCTCCGTGAAAGCACAGAGCCTCCGACTTATCCAGCGCCACCTCCAGCCCCAGCCGGCGGATTCGGGCCACCACTTGGGCCACTCCGGCCGTCGCCAAGAGGGCCGCCTCTCGGTACGTGGCGCCGCAGGACGTTACGAGGGTGTCGTCGGCGTAACACGTTACGTCGACCCCCCGCAGATTGGCGCCCCGCAGCACCCAGTCGTAGCCGATGTTCCACAGGAGCGGCCCGAGAACCGATCCCTGTGGAACACCGCACGTCATTACCCGGCGGCCCCACCCGTCGCGCGTCGGGTACACCACTTCCCTCTCGGAGAAGTAGTCGGTGAGGAGACGACGCAGGTATTCGGGCACGCCGTGGTATCCCAGCGCCGCCCGAACACAGCCCCAGGGGAGGGTGTTGAAGGCGTTGGCGATGTCTAGAGACACCGCCAGAACAACCTCTCCCCGGGACACTGCCTCCTCCGAGAGGTCCCTCACACGCGCGATGGCGTCGACCGTCGACCGGCCCCGGCGGAAACCGAACTGCCGGTCGCTCAGCCCCGGCCCGACCCGTTCGAGGTGCTCGACGAGGCGCGCGGAAATAATCCGCTCGAAGAGCTTGCTCACCTCGTCGAGCAGCACTATGGGCCGGTATGCCGACGGCGAGTCCGCCGGGCGACCCTCCTTGCGCAGCAGCACGAGCCTGCCGACCTTCCATTTCCGAGGAAAGCGACCACGCCGCATACAGGCGTCGAAGAGCTCGACCACCCTGGGCCCGAGGGCCTCCAGGGCTAGCGCCCACACCCTACCGGGCACCCCGTCGGGGCCCGGTGCCGTGCGTTTGGCGCGGAGCCGTTGGACTGCGGCCTCCAGCTCCTCCTGGGACACCTCGGGTATCGAGGCGTCCGAGCCCTCCGACGATGCAGCCGCCATAGGCGGAGGCACCGAGTCGGCCCTCTCTGGGAAGAGAGTGGCAACGATGTTATCCACCAACTCTGGTTGGAGACTCTGGGTCAGCGGAGGGGCCCAGGGGCGCAGCTGACCACGCACCGTCTTGTACGGGCGCCCCCAGGGATCTCTATTCAGAGTCTCCAACCACTCTCCCCACGACTCGGCCTTTGCCTCCCGTATGGCGATCTGCAGAGAGACGCATCTCTCCCTGTACGCGGCGTAGAGGCGGCTTTCCTCGGCGTCCACCCGCCTTCGCCGCCTTCGGTAATGGGTGTACTGGCGTCTGGCCGCTACGCACGCTTCGCGGAGCCGGCGTAGGTCCGCCGACCACCAGTACACCCATCTGCGGGGCGGGAGCGGTCTGACGCGCGACATACCGGCGTCGCACACCTGCGCCATCGACTCGCTCAACCGCTCCGCTCGCCCGTCCACGTCGGCCGCCGGGCCCTCCGGCGCCGGTAGCCAAGCCTGGACGATGGACGCCTCGACGATGACGTCACCGTCCAAGGTCTTGAGGGCCCAGCGCGGTCCTTCCCCGCGCGGGGGCCGGCTCTGTGGAGCTCCAGGGTTGGCGGCGACCTCGAACCGGATATACCGGTGGTCCGAGAGCGTCTCCGCCTCCCCGAGCACCCTCCAGTTTTGGACACGGCGCGCAAGACACGGGGTCGCGAACGTGAGGTCCACGATGGAACCCCCGTTGTGCCGCACGCACGTGTCTACCGACCCCCGGTTCAGAAGAACTAAGCCCGACGTGGCAGCCCACTCCTCCAGTACCTCGCCCCGCGCATCGGTGGCCGGGGAACCCCAAGCCGTCGACTTGGCGTTGAAGTCCCCGGCGACCAGGACCGGGATTGGGTGACTCTGGCCGACCAGAGCACTGACCTCGAGCAGGAATTGCTCGAATGCGGCCAGGCTCCGGTTCGGCGAGAAGTACACGCCGACGATCGTCACACCCATAAAGGTGGCCGCGACGCATCCGTGGCCCTTCGCTGTTTTGTCGAAGGGCGGGGAGCCGGCGGCCGTCTGCGCGACGATCGCCACCGTGTCCTCCCGGTCACCAACCCAGTTGTCCCTGGCGGGGACGAGGTAAGGCTCCGCCACCACCGCCGCCTGGATCGACCACTCGGCCAGGCTCTGGTACAAGAGGTCCTGAGCTCTGGCCGAGTGGTTGAGGTTCGCCTGTAAGAGGGACATGGCCATCCTTAATCGACGGCCATGTCTGCGACCCTCTCGGCGCGTTCCACGTCAGCGGCGGACGGGCGGGCCGGCCGGGGGTGGGCTGTTGGGCCTTTCCCAGCGGGCTTCTCCTTCTTTTTCTTCTTTTTGTTGCCGGACTTGGCGGACTTGGCGGAGGCGGGAGCGGTACAGGCTCCGCTTCCCGCTCTGTGGTCCGCCGGCTTCTTCTTAGCCTCGCACAGCGGGCAGTGTGGGGCAGCCGAACAGCCAGCCGCCTTGTGGCCCGGTTGACCGCAGCGATAGCAGATGTCGCTGCGGTCCACCTCGGCGGTGCATTTGCTCCGTACGTGCCCCGAATCGAGGCACCGGTAGCACCGCAGGGGTTTAGCCTCAAGGAGCTTGACCCGGGCCGAGACCCACCCCACCAGTAGCCGCCCGCTGGAGGCGATTTTCTTCGCAGCCGAAACCGGGCAGCGCACCCACGCCGTGCCGGGGCTGTCGGGAGAGAAGCGGCGGATCTCCCCGCACTTGACCTGCTCGACGGGGCATTCCCCGGAGCGGGCCACCGCGGCCGCCACCTCCTCCTGGGACACCGCGTCATCCAGCTCGCTGATGCGCAGGTCTGCGCACTTCACGGGCCTGGAGACGCGGACCAGGTCCGCAGGAAGGACCTCCCGCAGCTTGACCGCCAGCAGATCCGCCTTCTCGCCGCTGTCAGCCCCGGGGATCTCCAGCATGCGGGCCCCCGTCACGGCGGTGCGGAATCGGAGACCCTTCAGGCCTAAGCCTTCCAGGTCTATCCTCCGCTTCGCCCCGTCGAGCACGTCTTTGTACGACAGCTCCTTCCCCTCCACCGTGGCGCCCGGCTGGATGGTGATGGACACCGCAGCCGAGCGCGGGGCGCGAAGCTTCGCCGCCGAGGCCTTCTTGGACGGGGGCTTATCCGCCGGTGCGCTGCCCTTTTTCTTCCCCCGCTTGTCCCGCTTGCCCCGCTTGGCAGCCGTGCTCCACTCCTCGGACACGGCTGTCGTCGGGGGCCTCGGGGCGCCAGGGGTCGGCGCTGCCACCTCCGAATACGCCTTGGGAGGCGCTTTCCCCTTCTCCTTCTTCTTCTTCCCGGCCGCGGGAGCGGGAGCGGGAGGCGCAGCCTCAGCCCTCGCCCCGTCGGCGGCCAGAGGCGGACGGAGGCGTGGCTCAGGAGGGAGCCGCATCTTGATCGCCTCGAGCTTTGCGTCCATCATGGTCCCCACTTCCACCATGATAGACCGCATCAGCGTGGCGTCGCGATCGGCTCCGCTCGGCTCCGCAGGCCTGGCGAGGCTCGCCCGCAATTCCGAGATCTCCTTGCGGAGTTCGGCGACCTCGCTCTGCAGGCGGGCATTGGCCCTCTCGAGCCGAGCCGTCTCCTGCGTAGCGGACCGCTCTGCCAGTTCCGCTACCACCTCCCTGAGGATTGCAGAGGCCTCCTTGAGGTCCCTCTGCAGCGTGCCCTTCAGGTTGCGCGACTTTGTCGCGACCGCCTGAATGAGGAGCACGCTGTCCTCCGCCTTCTTTCTAAGCTCGGATGTCGAGGGTCCATCTTCGCCGCGTGACAGCGACGACGTGTCGGACAGACACCTCGACCGAGAGCGAGACCGAGATCGGAGGTCTCGGGCCATCTCGGCCACCTCCATCTCCGCCCGGAGCCTCTCCTCTTCTCTCTGGGCTTTGAGATACGCCTGCTTGGCTTTCGCCAGGCCGACGTATTCGCCCGTTGTGGGCGGTCGCCCTCTCCCTCGCTTCGTCGCCGGCGTGGGAGCAGGCTGCTCGACCACTGCCGACTCAGCTTCCTTTCGGGGCCGTTTACGCATATTGCGCCACAGGCCCCCCGACGAGTCGTCTCCGGACGACACCGAGACTAGGGTCACCACCGAGGAGTCAGACTCCTCCGCAGTCACCTGTGTCTCCTCGTCTCTCGCCACTCTCTCTTCTAATTCGGTGTCCGTTGTGCAGTCGCCAATGTTGTCTTTACGGAGGCCAGCGGATTGCTGACCTACGAGGCAGTTCTTGCCCACCCCAGGATACGGAGGGCAGCTCCCGTCCGAAGACAGGAGGGGGGACTCCCCGGCTGAGCCGGGACCCCCCTGGGGAAAATTACACGTACTTTTTGAACTTGCCATGATTTTCTTTTTTTGAACGGGGTGAGATCCCCTGCCTCTCGGGATTGGGTACCCCCCAACCATTCATCCCATCGCCAAGGCCAGAGCTTGGGATTAGGGTAATTTTTTATAGAGGTTTTCTTCCTCGCGGCCCCCACCGAAGTGGCGGCCCTCACCCCTGACGCCTACGGGTCAGGGAGCGAGTTGGCCGACGGTGGCCTAAGCCATGCTGCCAGTCTCGCGACCGATAGCCCGTCGCCCCCGCGTTAGGGTGGGTAAACCTCAAGGGTTTATCCCACCCTGGTCCCATCCACAGTGCCCTCTGCTAAAGCAGAGGGACACGAGGAGAGACACCAACTTAGGGTAATTTTTTAGAGAGGTTTTCTTCCTCGCGGCCCCCACCGAAGTGGCAGCCCTCACCCCTGACGCCTACGGGTCAGGGAGCGAGTTGGCCGACGGTGGCCTAAGCCATGCTGCCAGTCTCGCGACCGACAGCCCGTCGCCCCTGCGTTTGGGTGAGCAACCCTCACGGGATTTTCCCACCCTGGTCCCATCCACAGTGCCCTCTGCTAAATCAGAGGGACACGTGGAGGGACCCCACCCCATGGTCTCATCTGCACTAAACAGTGTGGAGAGACACCAACTGTGAGCCGCTCTTGGTCTGGCCCCTCCCTCCAAGCCTGTCCGTTATGGGAAACCCTGTACGGTATAGCCTTGGAGATCATTGGGACACGCAAGCCCCCCCACCACGACAAGGTGGCGGCCCTCGGGGGGGAACCTAACCTAACCTTTTTTTTTTTTTTTTTGATATCGCTGGAAAATCCTCATGGATACCCGACAGACGCGGGGGCGCTGTCGGGTTATGCCGGACTCTTACCGGCTAAAAACCAGCGGTGTTCCTCCTCACCGTCTTCCGGCGGAGCTGCGGGAACGCTTACGCACACGTCCGCTGCTCCGCCGACGGTTGCCCGGGACTAGGGGCCCATCTTGTGGGGCGCCCACTTGGGGCGCCACTCACCGTTTAACCTGGCGTGCCGGAACACGTGACACGCCAGCCGTCTCGGGGGTCTCTTCCTGCTGGGCGGTGGTACCCCCCGGTTCCACCGCCCGGAGACCCGCGTTATGGGGGAAGGCGGCGCTCATGCGCCAGGCGCCTGCGCCCCACTCTCTTGCGGCGGATCGGGGTCGACAGAGGGTCGTCTTCCCTCACCCGCTCCGCCGCCTCCTTCTGCGCCATCACCGTGGCGCAGAATCGGAGCACCGCCTTCCACGCTCTGTCGCTGCCGACCATGGCTTTCACTACGCCCGGCAGCGACAGGTCGTCCCCTATAGCCGCGGCGAGCATCGCCCGCGGCTCGTCCCATTCAGGGCACTCCGCCAGCGTGTGCTCCGCCGTGTCCTCCGGACACCCACAGGCGTGGCACACGCTGGTCGGCTCTCGACCCGCCACGCTGCACAGATACCTGCCGAAGCAACCGTGCCCCGTCAGGATCTGCACAGCGTGGAAGGTGAGGGCCCCGTGTCGGCGATCGACCCACCCCTCCAGGACGGGCCGAATCGCCTCCACCGTCCTTCGGCCGGCGGTCGGCTCCGCCAGCCTTTCCTTCCATTTCCGGAGGAGGACCTGGCGGTCGAGTCGCCCCTGCCGCCCGGCCTCCCCCGGCTCTGGATCAACCTCCTCGGCTCGTGCTGCTGCGCTGCGGCGCCAGTACACCGCCGAGAGCACTTCCGCGTCCAGGTCCCACGGTGGGGTCCCGGCCAGGACGCACGCCGCCTCGCACGAGATGGTGCGGTACCCTCTCACCACCCTGATTGCCATGACCCGTTGCGCCTGGCGCAGGAGGGTCCTATTCTGGGCAATCAGGGTGTCCGCCCAGATCGGGGCCCCGTACAGGGCCATCGACCGCACCACCCCGGCGTACAACCGGCGGCAAGCGACTGACGGTCCGCCCAGGTTTGGCAGCAGCCAGCTCAAAGCGCCGGCCGCTCGCAACAACCTGGGGACCAGTCGCCGGAAGTGCTCTCGGAAGTTCCATCGGCTGTCGAGGACGAGGCCTAGGTACCGCATCGTCGACTCGACAGCGATGGAGACGCCGCCGACCACCAGCTGGGATCCTGCGGGAGGGGCGCGTCGGGCTCCGTGAAAACACAGAGCCTCCGACTTATCCAGCGCCACCTCCAGCCCCAGCCGGCGGATTCGGGCCACCACTTGGGCCACTCCGGCCGTCGCCAAGAGGGCCGCCTCTCGGTACGTGGCGCCGCAGGACGTTACGAGGGTATCGTCGGCGTAACAAGTTACGTCAACCCCTCGCAGGTTCGCGCCCCGCAGCACCCAGTCGTAGCCGATGTTCCACAGGAGCGGCCCAAGGACCGATCCCTGTGGAACACCGCACGTCATTACCCGGCGGCCCCATCCGTCGCGCGTCGGGTACACCACTTCCCTCTCGGAGAAGTAGTCGTAGAGGAGACGACGCATGTATTCGGGCACGCCATGATGTTCCAGCGCCGCCCGAACACAGCCCCAGGGGAGGGTGTTGAAGGCGTTGGCGATGTCTAAAGACACCGCCAGAACAACCTCTCCCCGGGACACTGCCTCCTCCGAGAGGTCCCTCACACGCGCGATGGCGTCGACCGTCGACCGGCCCCGGCGGAAACCGAACTGCCGGTCACTCAGCCCCGGCCCGACCCGTTCGAGGTGCTCGACGAGGCGCGCGGAAATAATCCGCTCAAAGAGCTTGCTCACCTCGTCGAGCAACACTATGGGTCGGTATGCCGACGGCGAGTCCGCCGGGCGACCCTCTTTGCGCAGCAGCACAAGCCTGCCGACCTTCCACTTCCTCGGAAAGCGGCCACGCCGCATACAGGCGTCGAAGAGCTCGACCACCCTGGGCCCGAGGGCCTCCAGGGCTAGCGCCCACACCCTACCGGGCACCCCGTCGGGGCCCGGTGCCGTGCTCTTGGCGCGGAGCCGTTGGACCGCGGCCTCCAGCTCCGCCCGAGACACCTCGGGTATCGGGGTGTCTGAGCTCTCCGACGATGCAGCCGCCACGGGTGGCGGCGCCGAGTCGGCCCTCTCTGGGAAGAGAGTGGCGACGACGTTAGCCACCAGCTCTGGTTGGAGACTCTGGGTCAGCGGAGGGGCCCAGGGGCGCAGCTGACCACGCACCGTCTTGTACGGGCGCCCCCAGGGATCTCTATTCAGAGTCTCCAACCACTCTCCCCACGACTCGGCCTTTGCCTCCCGAATGGCGATCTGCAGAGAGATGCATCTCTCCCTGTACGCGGCGTAGAGGCGGCTTTCCTCGGCGTCCACTCGCCTTCGCCGCCTTCTATAATGGGTGTACTGGCGTCTGGCCGCTACGCACGCTTCGCGAAGCCGGCGCAGGTCCGCCGACCACCAGTACACCCATCTGCGGGGCGGGAGCGGTCTGGCGCGCGACATACCGGCGTCGCACACCTGCGCCATCGACTCGCTCAACCGCTCCGCTCGCCCGTCCACGTCGGCCGCCGGGCCCTCCGGCGCCGGTAGCCAAGCCTGGACGATGGACGCCTCGACGATGACGTCACCGTCCAAGGTCTTGAGGGCCCAGCGCGGTCCCTCCCCGCGCGGGGGCCGGCTCTGTGGAGCTCCAGGGTTGGCGGAGACCTCGAACCGGATATACCGGTGGTCCGAGAGCGTCTCCGCCTCCCCGAGCACCCTCCAGTTTCGGACACGGCGCGCGAGACACGGGGTCGCGAACGTTAAGTCCACGATGGAACCCCCGTTGTGCCGCACGCACGTGTCCACCGACCCCCGGTTCAGAAGAACCAAGCCCGACGTGGCAGCCCACTCCTCCATTACCTCGCCCCGCGCATCGGTGACCGGGGAACCCCAAGCCGTCGACTTGGCGTTGAAGTCCCCGGCGACCAGGACTGGGGTTGGGTGACTCTGGCCGACCAGAGCACTGACCTCGAGCAGGAATTGCTCGAATGCGGCCAGGCTCCGGTTCGGCGAGAAGTACACGCCGACGATCGTCACGCCCATAAAGGTGGCCGCGACGCATCCGTGGCCCTTCGCTGTTTTGTCGAAGGGCGGGGAGCCGGCGGCCGTCTGCGCGACGATCGCCACCGTGTCCTCCCGGTCACCAACCCAGTTGTCCCTGGCGGGGACGAGGTAAGGCTCCGCCACCACCGCCGCCTGGATCGACCACTCGGCCAGGCTCTGGTACAAGAGGTCCTGAGCTCTGGCCGAGTGGTTGAGGTTCGCCTGCAAGAGGGACATGGCCATACTTAATCTACGACCATGTCCGCAACCCTCGCAGCGCGTTCCGCGTCAGCGGCGGACGGGCGGGCCGGCCGGGGGTGGGCTGTTGGGCCTTTCCCGGCGGGCTTCTCCTTCGTTCTTTTCCGCTTTCCGGACTTGGCGGACTTGGCGGGGGCGGAAGCGGCACAGGCTTTGCTTCCCGCTCTGTGGTCCGCCGGCTTCTGCCTCGCCTCGCACAGCGGGCAGTGTGGGGCAGCGGAGCAGCCAGCCGCCTTGTGGCCCGTTTGGCCGCAGCGATAGCAGGCATCGCTGCGGTCCACCTCGCAGGTGCACTTGCTACGCACGTGCCCCGAGTCGAGGCACCGGTAGCAGCGCAGGGGCTTGGCCTCAAGGAGCCTGGCCCGCGCCGACACCCACCCCACCAGTAGCCGCCCGCTGGAGGCGACCTTTTTCGCCGCCGAAATAGGGCAGCGCACCCATGCCATGCCGGGGCTGTCGGGGGAGAAGCGGCGGATCTCCCCGCACTTGACCTGCTCGACGGGGCATTCCCCGGAGCGGGCCACCGCGGCCGCCACCTCCTCCTGGGACACCGCGTCATCCAGCTCGCTGATGCGCAAGTCTGCGCACTTCACGGGCCTGGAGACGCGGACCAGGTCCGCAGGAAGGACCTCCCGCAGCTTGGCCGCCAGCAGGTCCGCCTTCTCGCCGCTGTCAGCCCCGGGGATCTCGAGCATGCGGGCCCCCGTCACGGCGGTGCGGAATCGGAGACCCTTCAGGCCTAAGCCTTCCAGGTCGATCCTCCGCTTGGCCCCGTCGAGCACGTCCTTGTAGGACAGCTCCTTGCCCTCCACCGTGGCGCCCGGCTGGATGGTGATGGACACCGCAGCCGAGCGCGGGGCGCGAAGCTTCGCCGCCGGGGCCTTCTTGGACGGGGGCTTTTCCGCCGGTGCGCTGCCCTTTTTGCCTCCACGCTTGTCCCGCTTGCCCCGCTTGGGAACCTCGGTCCACTCCTGGGGCACGGCCGTCGTCGGGGGCTTCGGAGCGCCGGGCGTTGGCGCCGCCACCTCCGAGTACGCCTTAGGAGGCGCTTTCCCCTTCTTCGCGGGAGCGGGTGCGGGAGGCGCAGCCTCAGCCCTCGCCCCGACGGCGGCCAGAGACGGCCGGAGGACCGGCTCGGGAGCGGGAGGCGCAGCCTCAGCCCTCTTCCTGTCGGCGGCTAAAGGCGGCCGGAGGCGTGGCTCAGGAGGGAGCCGCATCGCGAGTGCCTCGATCTTTGCGTCCATCATGGTCCCCACTTCCACCATGATAGAACGCATCAGAGAGGCGTCGCGATCGGCTCCGCTCGGCTCCGAAGGCCCGACGAGGCTCGCCCGCAGGTCCGCGATCTCCTTGCGGAGTTCGGCGACCTCGCTCTGCAGGCGGGCATTGGCCCTCTCGAGCCGAGCCGTCTCCTGCGTAGCGGAGCGCTCTGCCAGCTCCGCTACCACCCCCATTAAGGTTGCAGAGGCCTCCTTGAGATCTTTTTGCAGCGTGCCCTTCAGGTTGCGCGACTTCGTCGCGACAGCCTGGATGAGGAGCACGCTGTCCTCCGCCTTTTTGCGAAGCTCCAGTGTCGAGGGTCCGTCTTCGCCGCGCGACTGCGACGACGTGTCGGACAGACACCTCGACCGAGAGCGAGACCGAGATCGGAGGTCTCGGGCCATCTCGGCCACCTCCCTCTCTGCCTGGAGCTTCTCTTCCTCCCTTTGCGCCTTGAGGTACGCCTGCTTCGCCTTAGCTAGGCCGACGTACTCTCCGGTGGTGGGCGGTCGCCCTCTCCCTCGTCTTGCGGGCACCGGAGTGGGAGCTTTCTTTTTAGAAAGCTCGACCAACTCCGATGCCTCCACCTCGTCCCCTTTCAGGGGCCGCTTCCGCGTGCTGCGCCAGAAGCGTCCCGCCGTGTCGTCTGCGGACGACACCGACACCAGGGTCGCATCCGAGGAGTCAGACTCCTCCTCCGCGATCTCCTGGGTCTCCCCGTCTTTCGTCATTCCGTCGTGCAATTCGGAGTCCGTTGTGCGTGTGCGTTGGTCGTCGTGGTTTTGGAAGGCTGGCGCCCCCCCCAGATACGAGGGGCAGACCGCACCCAAAGTGGGCACGGTGAGGGATTCCCCGGCATCGGAGATGCCGGGACCCTCCTGGGGACGTTTACTGTTTTGACAACTTTCCATTTTTTGTTCTTTTTTTGAGCGGGGTGAGATCCCCTACCTTTCGGGATTGGGTACCCCCCAACCATTCATCCCATCGCCAAGGCCTGAGCTTGGGATTAGGGTAATTTTTTATTGAGGTTTTCTTCCTCGCGGCCCCCACCGAAGTGGCGGCCCTCACCCCTGACGCCTACGGGTCAGGGAGCGAGTTGGCCGACGGTGGCCTAAGCCATGCTGTCAGTCTCGCGACCGACAGCCCGTCGCCCCTGCGTTAGGGTGGGTAAACCTGGGTTTATCCCACCCTGGTCCCATCCACAGTGCCCTCTGCTAAAGCAGAGGGACACGTGGAGAGACCCCACCACATGGTCTCATCCGCACTATCCTCTGCTTGAGCAGAGGGATACGCGGAGAGACCCCACCACGTAGTCTCATCCACAGTGCCCTCTGCCTGAGCAGAGGGACACGTGGAGAGACACCGACTTAGGGTAATTTTTTAGAGAGGTTTTCTTCCTCGCGGCCCCCACCGAAGTGGCAGCCCTCACCCCTGACGCCTACGGGTCAGGGAGCGAGTTGGCCGACGGTGGCCTAAGCCATGCTGCCAGTCTCGCGACCGACAGCCCGTCGCCCCCGCGTTTGGGTGAGTAAACCTCAAGGGTTTTACCCACCCTGGTCTCATCCACAGTGCCCTCTGATAAGTCAGAGGGACACGTGGAGAGACCCCACCCGTTGGTCTCATCCGCACTAAACAGTGTGGAGAGACACCAACTGTGAGCCGCTCTTAGTCTGGCCCCTCCCTCCAAGCCTGTCCGTTATGGGAAGCCCTGTACGGTGTAGCCTTGGAGATCATCGGGACACGCAAGCCCCCCCACCACGACAAGGTGGCGGCCCTCGGGGGGGGAACCTAACCTAACCTTTTTTTTTTTTTTTTTGATAACGCTGGAAAATCCTCATGGATACCCGACAGACGCGGGGGCGCTGTCGGGTTATGCCGGACTCTTACCGGCTAAAAACCAGCGGTGTTCCTCCTCACCGTCTTCCGGCGGAGCTGCGGGAACGCATACGCATACTTCCGCTGCTCCGCCGACGGTTGCCCGGGACTAGGGGCCCATCATGTGGGGCGCTCACCTGGAGCGCCACTCACCATTCAACCTGGCGTGCCGGAACACGTGACACGCCAGCCGTCTCGGGGGTCTCCTCCTGCTGGGCGATGGTACCCCCCGGTTCCACCGCCCGGAGACCCACGTTATGGGGGAAGGCGGCGCTCATGCGCCAGGCGCCTGCGCCCCACTCTCTTGCGGCGGATCGGGGTCGACAGAGGGTCGTCTTCCCTCACCCGCTCCGCCGCCTCCTTCTGCGCCATCACCGTGGCGCAGAATCGGAGCACCGCCTTCCACGCTCTGTCGCTGCCGACCATGGCTTTCACTACGCCCGGCAGCGACAGGTCGTCCCCTATAGCCGCGGCGAGCATCGCCCGCGGCTCGTCCCATTCCGGGCATTCCGCCAGCGTGTGCTCCGCCGTGTCCTCCGGACACCCGCAGGCGTGGCACACGCTGGTCGGCTCTCGACCCGCCACGCTGCACAGGTACCTGCCGAAGCAACCGTGCCCCGTCAGGATCTGCACAGCGTGGAAGGTGAGGGCCCCGTGTCGGCGATCGACCCACCCTTCCAGGACGGGCCGAATCGCCTCCACCGTTCTTCGGCCGGCGGTCGGCTCCGCCAGCCTCTCCTTCCATTTCCGGAGGAGGACCTGGCGGTCGAGTCGCCCCTGCCGCCCGGCCTCCCCCGGCTCTGGATCCTCCTCATCGGCCCGTGCTGCTGCGCTACGGCGCCAGTACACTGCCGAGAGCACTTCCGCGTCCAGGTCCCACGGTGGGGTCCCGGCCAGGACGCACGCCGCCTCGCACGAGATGGTGCGGTATCCTCTCACCACCCTGATCGCCATGACCCGTTGCGCTTGGCGCAGGAGGGTCCTATTCTGGGCGATCAGGGTGTCCGCCCAGATCGGGGCCCCGTACAGGGCCATCGACCGCACCACCCCGGCGTACAACCGGCGGCACGCGACTGACGGTCCGCCCAGGTTCGGCAGCAGCCAGCTCAAAGCGCCGGCTGCGCGCAACAACCTGGGGACCAGTCGCCGGAAGTGCTCTCGGAAGTTCCATCGGCTGTCGAGGACGAGGCCTAGGTAGCGCATCGTCGACTCGACAGCGATGGAGACGCCGCCGACCACCAGCTGGGATCCTGCGGGAGGGGCGCGTCGGGCTCCGTGGAAACACAGAGCCTCCGACTTATCCAGCGCCACCTCCAGCCCCAGCCGGCGGATTCGAGCCACCACTTGGGCCACTCCGGCCGTCGCCAACAGGGCCGCCTCTCGGTACGTGGCGCCGCAGGACGTTACGAGGGTATCGTCGGCGTAACAAGTTACGTCGACCCCCCGCAGATTGGCGCCCCGCAGCACCCAGTCGTAGCCGATGTTCCACAGGAGCGGCCCAAGGACCGATCCCTGTGGAACACCGCACGTCATTACCCGGCGGCCCCACCCGTCGCGCGTCGGGTACACCACTTCCCTCTCGGAGAAGTAGTCGGAGAGGAGACGGCGCAGGTAGTCGGGCACGCGATGATAGCCCAGCGCCGCCTCAATACAGCCCCAGGGGAGGGTGTTAAAGGCGTTGGCGATGTCTAGAGACACCGCCAACACGACCTCTCCCCGGGACACCGCCTCCTCCGAGAGGTCCCTCACACGCGCGATGGCGTCGACCGTCGACCGGCCCCGGCGGAAACCGAACTGCCGGTCGCTCAGCCCCGGCCCGACCCGTTCGAGGTGCTCGACGAGGCGCGCGGAAATAATCCGCTCAAAGAGCTTGCTCACCTCGTCGAGCAACACTATGGGTCGGTATGCCGACGGCGAGTCCGCCGGGCGACCCTCCTTGCGCAGCAGCACGAGCCTGCCGACCTTCCATTTCCGAGGAAAGCGACCACGCCGCATACAGGCGTCGAAGAGCTCGACCACCCTGGGCCCGAGGGCCTCCAGGGCTAGCGCCCACACCCTACCGGGCACCCCATCGGGGCCCGGTGCTGTGTGTTTGGCGCGGAGCCGCTCGACCGCGGTCTCCAGCTCCGCCCGAGACACCTCGGGTATCGGGGTGTCTGAGCTCTCCGACGATGCAGCCGCCACGGGTGGCGGCGCCGAGTCGGCCCTCTCTGGGAAGAGAGTGGCGACGACGTTAGCCACCAGCTCTGGTTGGAGACTCTGGGTCAGCGGAGGGGCCCAGGGGCGCAGCTGACCACGCACCGTCTTGTACGGGCGCCCCCAGGGATCTCTATTCAGAGTCTCCAACCACTCTCCCCACGACTCGGCCTTTGCCTCCCGTATGGCGATCTGCAGAGAGACGCATCTCTCCCTGTACGCGGCGTAGAGGCGGCTTTCCTCGGCGTCCACTCGCCTTCGCCGCCTTCGGTAATGGGTGTACTGGCGTCTGGCCGCTACGCACGCTTCGCGAAGCCGGCGCAGGTCCGCCGACCACCAGTACACCCATCTGCGGGGCGGGAGCGGTCTGGCACGCGACATACCGGCGTCGCATACCTGTGCCATCGACTCGCTCAACCGCTCCGCTCGCCCGTCCACGTCGGCCGCCGGGCCCTCCGGCGCCGGTAGCCAAGCCTGGACGATGGACGCCTCGACGATGACGTCACCGTCCAAGGTCTTGAGGGCCCAGCGCGGTCCTTCCCCGCGCGGGGGCCGGCTCTGTGGAGCTCCAGGGTTGGCGGTGACCTCGAACCGGATATACCGGTGGTCCGAGAGCGTCTCCGCCTCCCCGAGCACCCTCCAGTTTCGGACACGGCGCGCGAGACACGGGGTCGCGAACGTTAGGTCCACGATGGAACCCCCGTTGTGCCGCACGCACGTGTCTACCGACCCCCGGTTCAGAAGAACTAAGCCCGACGTGGCAGCCCACTCCTCCATTACCTCGCCCCGCGCATCGGTGACCGGGGAACCCCAAGCCGTCGACTTGGCGTTGAAGTCCCCGGCGACCAGGACTGGGGTTGGGTGACTCTGGCCGACCAGAGCACTGACCTCGAGCAGGAATTGCTCGAATGCGGCCAGGCTCCGGTTCGGCGAGAAGTACACGCCGACGATCGTCACGCCCATAAAGGTAGCCGCGACGCATCCGTGGCCCTTCGCTGTTTTGTCGAAGGGCGGGGAGCCGGCGGCCGTCTGCGCGACGATCGCCACCGTGTCCTCCCGGTCACCAACCCAGTTGTCCCTGGCGGGGACGAGGTAAGGCTCCGCCACCACCGCCGCCTGGATCGACCACTCGGCCAGGCTCTGGTACAAGAGGTCCTGAGCTCTGGCCGAGTGGTTGAGGTTCGCCTGCAAGAGGGACATGGCCATACTTAATCTACGACCATGTCCGCAACCCTCGCAGCGCGTTCCGCGTCAGCGGCGGACGGGCGGGCCGGCCGGGGGTGGGCTGTTGGGCCTTTCCCGGCGGGCTTCTCCTTCGTTCTTTTCCGCTTTCCGGACTTGGCGGACTTGGCGGGGGCGGAAGCGGCACAGGCTTTGCTTCCCGCTCTGTGGTCCGCCGGCTTCTGCCTCGCCTCGCACAGCGGGCAGTGCGGGGCAGCGGAGCAGCCAGCCGCCTTGTGGCCCGTTTGGCCGCAGCGATAGCAGGCATCGCTGCGGTCCACCTCGCAGGTGCACTTGCTACGCACGTGCCCCGAGTCGAGGCACCGGTAGCAGCGCAGGGGCTTGGCCTCAAGGAGCCTGGCCCGGGCCGACACCCACCCCACCAGTAGCCGCCCGCTGGAGGCGACCTTTTTCGCCGCCGAAATAGGGCAGCGCACCCATGCCATGCCGGGGCTGTCGGGGGAGAAGCGGCGGATCTCCCCGCACTTGACCTGCTCGACGGGGCATTCCCCGGAGCGGGCCACCGCGGCCGCCACCTCCTCCTGGGACACCGCGTCATCCAGCTCGCTGATGCGCAAGTCTGCGCACTTCACGGGCCTGGAGACGCGGACCAGGTCCGCAGGAAGGACCTCCCGCAGCTTGGCCGCCAGCAGGTCCGCCTTCTCGCCGCTGTCAGCCCCGGGGATCTCGAGCATGCGGGCCCCCGTCACGGCGGTGCGGAATCGGAGACCCTTCAGGCCTAGGCCTTCCAGGTCGATCCTCCGCTTGGCCCCGTCGAGCACGTCCTTGTAGGACAGCTCCTTGCCCTCCACCGTGGCGCCCGGCTGGATGGTGATGGACACCGCAGCCGAGCGCGGGGCGCGAAGCTTCGCCGCCGAGGCCTTCACGGCCTTGGACGGGGGCTTGTCCACCGGTGCGCTGCCCTTTTTCTTCCCCTGCTTGCCTCGCTTGCCCCGCTTGGGAACCTCGGTCCACTCCTGGGGCACGGCCGTCGTCGGGGGATTCGGAGCGATGGGTGTCGGCGCTACCACCTGCGAGTAAGCTTTGGGAGGCGCTTTCCCCTTCTCCTTCTTCTTCCCGGCCGCGGGAGCGGGTGCGGGAGGCGCAGCCTCAGCCCTCGCCTTGTCGGCAGCCAAAGGCGGCTGGGGGCGCGGCGCGGGAGCAGGAGGCGCAGCCTCGGCCCTCGCCCTGTCGGCGGCCAGAGGCGGCCGGAGGCGAGGCTCGGGAGGGAGCCGCATCGCAAGCGCCTCGATCTTTGCGTCCATCATGGTCCCCACTTCCACCATGATAGACCGCATCAGAGAGGCGTCGTGATCGGCCCCGCTCGGCTCCCCAGGCCTGACGATGCTCGCCCGCAGGTCCGCGATCTCCTTGCGGAGTTCAGCGACCTCGCTCTGCAGGCGGGCATTGGCCCTCTCGAGCCGAGCCGTCTCCTGCGTAGCGGAGCGCTCTGCCAGCTCCGCTACCACCCCCATCAGGTTGGCAGAGGCCTCCTTGAGGTCCCTCTGCAGCGTGCCCTTCAGGTTGCGCGACTTCGTCGCGACTGCCTGAATGAGGAGCACGCTGTCCTCCGCCTTTTTACGAAGCTCCAGGGTCGAGGGTCCGTCTTCGCCGCGTGACAGCGACGACGTGTCGGACAGACACCTCGACCGAGAGCGAGACCGAGATCGGAGGTCTCGGGCCATCTCGGCCACCTCCATCTCCGCCCGGAGCTTCTCTTCGTCCTTTTGGGCTTTGAGGTACGCCTGCTTGGCTTTCGCCAAGCCGACGTACTCGCCCGTAGTGGGCGGTCGCCCTCTCCCTCGTCTCGTCTCCGGCGTGGGAGCAGACTGCTCGACCACTGCCGGCTCCTTCTCCCCTTCCTTTCGGGGCCGCTTCCGTGCACTGCACCAGAAGCGTCCCGCTATGTCGTCTCCGGACGACACCGACACCAGGGTCGCATCCGAGAAGTCAGACTCCTCATCCGCAATCTCCTGGGTCTCCTCACCTGTCGTCATTTTCCCGTCCGTAACCTAACCTAACCTTTTTTTTTTTTTTTTTTTTTGATATCGCTGGAAAATCCTCATGGATACCCGACAGACGCGGGGGCGCTGTCGGGTTATGCCGGACTCTTACCGGCTAAAAAACCAGCGGTGTTCCTCCTCACCGTCTTCCGGCGGAGCTGCGGGAACGCTTACGCACACGTCCGCTGCTCCGCCGACGGTTGCCCGGGACTAGGGGCCCATCATGTGGGGCGCTCACCTGGAGCGCCACTCACCATACAACCTGGCGTGCCGGAACACGTGACACGCCAGCCGTCTCGGGGGTCTCCTCCTGCTGGGCGATGGTACCCCCCGGTTCCACCGCCCGGAGACCCACGTTATGGGGGAAGGCGGCGCTCATGCGCCAGGCGCCTGCGCCCCACTCTCTTGCGGCGGATCGGGGTCGACAGAGGGTCGTCTTCCCTCACCCGCTCCGCCGCCTCCTTCTGCGCCATCACCGTGGCGCAGAATCGGAGCACCGCCTTCCACGCTCTGTCGCTGCCGACCATGGCTTTCACTACGCCCGGCAGCGACAGGTCGTCCCCTATAGCCGCGGCGAGCATCGCTCGCGGCTCGTCCCATTCAGGGCATTCCGCCAGCGTGTGCTCCGCCGTGTCCTCCGGACACCCACAGGCGTGGCACACGCTGGTCGGCTCTCGACCCGCCACGCTGCACAGGTACCTGCCGAAGCAACCGTGCCCCGTCAGGATCTGCACAGCGTGGAAGGTGAGGGCCCCGTGTCGGCGATTGACCCACCCCTCTAGGACGGGCCGAATCGCCTCCACCGTTCTTCGGCCGGCGGTCGGCTCCGCCAGCCTCTCCTTCCATTTCCGGAGGAGGACCTGGCGGTCGAGTCGCCCCTGCCGCCCGGCCTCCCCCGGCTCTGGATCAACCTCATCCGCTTGTGCTGCTGCGCTGCGGCGCCAGTACACCGCCGAGAGCACTTCCGCGTCCAGGTCCCACGGTGGGGTCCCGGCCAGGACGCACGCCGCCTCGCACGAGATGGTGCGGTACCCTCTCACCACCCTGATCGCCAGGACCCGTTGCGCTTGGCGCAGGAGAGTCCTGTTCTGGGCGATCAGGGTGTCCGCCCAGATCGGGGCCCCATACAGGGCCATCGACCGCACCACCCCGGCATACAACCGGCGGCATGCGACTGACGGTCCGCCCAGGTTCGGCAGCAGCCAGCTCAAAGCGCCGGCCGCTCGCAACAACCTGGGGACCAGTCGCCGGAAGTGCTCCCGGAAGTTCCATCGGCTGTCGAGGACGAGGCCCAGGTACCGCATCGTCGACTCGACAGCGATGGAGACGCCGCCGACCACCAGCTGGGATCCTGCGGGAGGGGCGCGTCGGGCTCCGTGAAAGCACAGAGCCTCCGACTTTTCCAGCGCCACCTCCAGCCCCAGCCGGCGGATTCGGGCCGCCACTTGGGCCACTCCGGCCGTCGCCAAGAGGGCCGCCTCTCGGTACGTGGTGCCGCAGGACGTGACGAGGGTATCGTCGGCGTAACACGTTACGTCGACCCCCCGCAGATTAGCGCCCCGCAGCACCCAGTCGTAGCCGATGTTCCACAGGAGCGGCCCAAGAACCGATCCCTGTGGAACACCGCACGTCATTACCCGGCGGCCCCACCCGTCGCGGGAGCGGGTGCGGGAGGCGCAGCCTCAGCCCTCGCCTTGTCGGCAGCCAAAGGCGGCTGGGGGCGCGGCGCGGGAGCAGGAGGCGCAGCCTCGGCCCTCGCCCTGTCGGCGGCCAGAGGCGGCCGGAGGCGAGGCTCGGGAGGGAGCCGCATCGCAAGCGCCTCGATCTTTGCGTCCATCATGGTCCCCACTTCCACCATGATAGACCGCATCAGAGAGGCGTCGTGATCGGCCCCGCTCGGCTCCCCAGGCCTGACGATGCTCGCCCGCAGGTCCGCGATCTCCTTGCGGAGTTCAGCGACCTCGCTCTGCAGGCGGGCATTGGCCCTCTCGAGCCGAGCCGTCTCCTGCGTAGCGGAGCGCTCTGCCAGCTCCGCTACCACCCCCATCAGGTTGGCAGAGGCCTCCTTGAGGTCCCTCTGCAGCGTGCCCTTCAGGTTGCGCGACTTCGTCGCGACTGCCTGAATGAGGAGCACGCTGTCCTCCGCCTTTTTACGAAGCTCCAGGGTCGAGGGTCCGTCTTCGCCGCGTGACAGCGACGACGTGTCGGACAGACACCTCGACCGAGAGCGAGACCGAGATCGGAGGTCTCGGGCCATCTCGGCCACCTCCATCTCCGCCCGGAGCTTCTCTTCGTCCTTTTGGGCTTTGAGGTACGCCTGCTTGGCTTTCGCCAAGCCGACGTACTCGCCCGTAGTGGGCGGTCGCCCTCTCCCTCGTCTCGTCTCCGGCGTGGGAGCAGACTGCTCGACCACTGCCGGCTCCTTCTCCCCTTCCTTTCGGGGCCGCTTCCGTGCACTGCACCAGAAGCGTCCCGCTATGTCGTCTCCGGACGACACCGACACCAGGGTCGCATCCGAGAAGTCAGACTCCTCATCCGCAATCTCCTGGGTCTCCTCACCTGTCGTCATTTTCCCGTCCGTAACCTAACCTAACCTTTTTTTTTTTTTTTTTTTTTTTTTTTTTTTTCGGGGGGGAAAATGCATTACGCATACCACCCGGGCACAGGGGGCACCCGAGTGGTTATGTGGGACTCCCGTCTAGGCTAATGAGACCCACGGTATACCCACTAAAAACCCCCCCATCTTCCGCCTCGCCGCATTGTGACGGGGTCACGGGAACGCTTTCGCACACATCCGCGACCCCGCCGGCGGCAGCCGCCCACTAGCGGCTCCACCGCGAAAGCCCGAAGGCCCTCCACAATGGGCGCACCAGATGTTAAGGTGCGCCTCCCTCCTCGGCCTCCACCAGTACTGTAGCAGACTCCCCCCGAGTCTGCTACTAGGAGGCCGTGGGTACCAGATAACTGGTACCCGGTGGAAGATAAGGTCTGTGGTTCTTCCACCGACCACAACACGGCCGCAGAGGATAGGGCAAGCGGCGCACCGCAATACCGACATGCCTCTTCCTCTGCGGCCCCACCAGTGCCGTTTCGGCGGAACGGCCCCGCCAGCTCGCAGGGGGTAGGGAGAGTGGCGCACCGTAATACCAACACGCCTCTCCCCCTGCGATCCCTCCACGGCCGCAGAAGATAGGGAGAACGGCGCACCGTAATACCGGCACTCCCCTTCTTCTGCGGTCCCACCTCCACGCGCGTCCGCAGCGGACTGGTTCAGCCCGCTGGGAGCGCGTCCTCCTCGGGCCAGCCGGCGACCCAAACAGGCCGGCCCTGGTTGCCTCTTAGCTTCACCGTGGGTGACCAGTCCACGGTTACTAAGCCCCCCCGCCACGACAAGGCGGGCAACCCCCGGGGGGGAACCTAACCTAACCTTTTTTTTTTTTTTTGATATCGCTGGAAAATCCTCATGGATACCCGACAGACGCGGGGGCGCTGTCGGGTTATGCCGGACTCTTACCGGCTAAAAACCAGCGGTGTTCCTCCTCGCCGTCTTCCGGCGGAGCTGCGGGAACGCTTACGCACACGTCCGCTGCTCCGCCGACGGTTGCCCGGGACTAGGGGCCCATCATGTGGGGCGCTCACCTGGAGCGCCACTCACCATACAACCTGGCGTGCCGGAACACGTGACACGCCAGCCGTCTCGGGGGTCTCCTCCTGCTGGGCGATGGTACCCCCCGGTTCCACCGCCCGGAGACCCGCGTTATGGGGGAAGGCGGCGCTCATGCGCCAGGCGCCTGCGCCCCACTCTCTTGCGGCGGATCGGGGTCGACAGAGGGTCGTCTTCCCTCACCCGCTCCGCCGCCTCCTTCTGCGCCATCACCGTGGCGCAGAATCGGAGCACCGCCTTCCACGCTCTGTCGCTGCCGACCATGGCTTTCACTACGCCCGGCAGCGACAGGTCGTCCCCTATAGCCGCGGCGAGCATCGCCCGCGGCTCGTCCCATTCGGGGCATTCCACCAGCGTGTGCTCCGCCGTGTCCTCCGGACACCCACAGGCGTGGCACACGCTGGTCGGCTCTCGACCCGCCACGCTGCACAGGTACCTGCCGAAGCAACCGTGCCCCGTCAGGATCTGCACAGCGTGGAAGGTGAGGGCCCCGTGTCGGCGATCGACCCACCCTTCCAGGACGGGCCGAATCGCCTCCACTGTCCGTCTGCCGGCGGTCGGCTCCGCCAGCCTGTCCTTCCATTTCCGGAGGAGGACCTGGCGGTCGAGTCGCCCCTGCCGCCCGGCCTCCCCCGGCTCTGGATCCACCTCATCCGCTTGTGCTGCTGCGCTGCGGCGCCAGTACACCGCCGAGAGCACTTCCGCGTCCAGGTCCCACGGTGGGGTCCCGGCCAGGACGCACGCCGCCTCGCACGAGATGGTGCGGTACCCTCTCACCACCCTGATTGCCATGACCCGTTGCGCTTGGCGCAGGAGGGTCCTATTCTGGGCAATCAGGGTGTCCGCCCAGATCGGGGCCCCATACAGGGCCATCGACCGCACCACCCCGGCGTACAACCGGCGGCAAGCGACTGACGGTCCGCCCAGGTTCGGCAGCAGCCAGCTCAAAGCGCCGGCCGCTCGCAACAACCTGGGGACCAGTCGCCGGAAGTGCTCTCGGAAGTTCCATCGGCTGTCGAGGACGAGGCCTAGGTACCGCATCGTCGACTCGACAGCGATGGAGACACCGCCGACCACCAGCTGGGATCCTGCGGGAGGGGCGCGTCGGGCTCCGTGAAAGCACAGAGCCTCCGACTTATCCAGCGCCACCTCCAGCCCCAGCCGGCGGATTCGGGCCACCACTTGGGCCACTCCGGCCGTCGCCAAGAGGGCCGCCTCTCGGTACGTGGTGCCGCAGGACGTGACGAGGGTATCGTCGGCGTAACACGTTACGTCGACCCCCCGCAGATTCGCGCCCCGCAGCACCCAGTCGTAGCCGATGTTCCACAGGAGCGGCCCGAGAACCGATCCCTGTGGAACACCGCACGTCATTACCCGGCGGCCCCATCCGTCGCGCGTCGGGTACACCACTTCCCTCTCGGAGAAGTAGTCGCAGAGGA
This sequence comes from Thymelicus acteon, assembly GCA_951805285.1. Lineage (NCBI taxonomy): Eukaryota > Metazoa > Arthropoda > Insecta > Lepidoptera > Hesperiidae > Thymelicus > Thymelicus acteon. The sequence continues at coordinate 97,957 of OX638232.1, forward strand.
GACGACGCAAGTATTCGGGCACGCCGTGATGTCCTAGCGCCGCCCGAACACAGCCCCAGGGGAGGGTGTTGAAGGCGTTGGCGATGTCTAGAGACACCGCCAGAACAACCTCTCCCCGGGACACTGCCTCCTCCGAGAGGTCCCTCACCCGCGCGATGGCGTCGACCGTCGACCGGCCCCGGCGGAAACCGAATTGCCGGTCGCTCAGCCCCGGCCCGACCCGTTCGAGGTGCTCGACGAGGCGCGCGGAAATTATCCGCTCGAAGAGCTTGCTCACCTCGTCGAGCAACACTATGGGTCGGTATGCCGACGGCGAGTCCGCCGGGCGACCCTCTTTGCGCAGCAGCACAAGCCTGCCGACCTTCCATTTCCGAGGAAAGCGACCACACCGCATACAGGCGTCGAAGAGCTCGACCACCCTGGGCCCGAGGGCCTCCAGGGCTAGCGCCCACACCCTACCGGGCACCCCGTCGGGGCCCGGTGCCGTGCTCTTGGCGCGGAGCCGCTCCACCGCAGCCTCCAGCTCCGCCCGAGACACCTCGGGTATCGGGGCGTCTGAGCTCTCCGACGATGCAGCCGCCATAGGCGGAGGCACCGAGTCGGCCCTCTCTGGGAAGAGAGTGGCGACGATGTTATCCACCAACTCTGGTTGGAGACTCTGGGTCAGCGGAGGGGCCCAGGGGCGCAGCTGACCACGCACCGTCTTGTACGGGCGCCCCCAGGGATCTCTATTCAGAGTCTCCAACCACTCTCCCCACGACTCGGCCTTTGCCTCCCGTATGGCGATCTGCAGAGTGACGCATCTCTCCCTGTACGCGGCGTAGAGGCGGCTTTCCTCGGCGTCCACCCGCCTTCGCCGCCTTCGGTAATGGGTGTACTGGCGTCTGGCCGCTACGCACGCTTCGCGAAGCCGGCGTAGGTCCGCCGACCACCAGTACACCCATCTGCGGGGCGGGAGCGGTCTGGCGCGCGACATACCGGCGTCGCACACCTGCACCATGGACTCGCTCAACCGCTCCGCTCGCCCGTCCACGTCGGCCGCCAGGCCCTCCGGCGCCGGTAGCCAAGCCTGGACGATGGACGCCTCGACGATGACGTCACCGTCCAAGGTCTTGAGGGCCCAGCGCGGTCCTTCCCCGCGCGGGGGCCGGCTCTGTGGAGCTCCAGGGTTGGCGGCGACCTCGAACCGGATATACCGGTGGTCCGAGAGCGTCTCCGCCTCCCCGAGCACCCTCCAGTTTCGGACACGGCGCGCGAGACACGGGGTCGCGAACGTTAAGTCCACGATGGAACCCCCGTTGTGCCGCACGCACGTGTCTACCGACCCCCGGTTCAGAAGAACCAAGCCCGACGTGGCAGCCCACTCCTCCATTACCTCGCCCCGCGCATCGGTGACCGGGGAACCCCAAGCCGTCGACTTGGCGTTGAAGTCCCCGGCGACCAGGACCGGGATTGGGTGACTCTGGCCGACCAGAGCACTGACCTCGAGCAGGAATTGCTCGAATGCGGCCAGGCTCCGGTTCGGCGAGAAGTACACGCCGACGATCGTCACGCCCATAAAGGTGGCCGCGACGCATCCGTGGCCCTTCGATGTTTTATCGAAGGGCGGGGAGCCGGCGGCCGTCTGCGCGACGATCGCCACCGTGCCCTCCCGGTCACCAACCCAGTTGTCCCTGGCGGGGACGAGGTAAGGCTCCGCCACCACCGCCGCCTGGATCGACCACTCGGCCAGGCTCTGGTACAAGAGGTCCTGAGCTCTGGCCGAGTGGTTGAGGTTCGCCTGTAAGAGGGACATGGCCATCCTTAATCGACGGCCATATCTGCGACCCTCTCGGCGCGTTCCACGTCAGCGGCGGACGGGCGGGCCGGCCGGGGGTGGGCTGTTGGGCCTTTCCCGGCGGGCTTTCCTTTCTTTTTGCCCTTCTTTTTGGGGCCGGACTTGGCGGACTTGGCGGAGGCGGGAGCGGTACAGGCTCCGCTTCCCGCTCTGTGGTCCGCCGGCTTCTGCTTGGCCTCGCACAGCGGGCAGTGTGGGGCAGCCGAACAGCCAGCCGCCTTGTGGCCCGGTTGACCGCAGCGATAGCAGGCATCGCTGCGGTCTACCTCGGCGGTGCACTTGCCCCGTACGTGCCCCGAATCGAGGCACCGGTAGCACCGCAGGGGTTTGGCCTCAAGGAGCCTGACCCGGGCTGACACCCACCCCACCAGTAGCCGCCCGCTGGAGGCGACCTTCTTGGCTGCCGTGACAGGGCAGCGCACCCACGCCGTGCCGGGGCTGTCGGGGGAGAAGCGATGGATCTCCCCGCACTTCACCTGCTCGGGGGGGCATTCCCCGGAGCGGGCCACCGCGGCCGCCACCTCCTCCCGGGACACCGCGTCGTCCAGGTCGCTAATGCGCAGGTCTGCGCATTTTACGGGCCTGGCGACGCGGACCAGGTCCGCGGGAAGGACCTCCCGCAGTTTGCCCGCCAGCAAGTCCGCTTTCTCGCCACTGTCGGCCCCGGGAACTTCAAGAACGCGGGCCCCCGTCACAGCGGTTCTGAAGCGTAGACCCTTCAGGCCTAAGCCATCCAGGTCAATACGCCGCTTCGCCCCATCGAGCACATCCTTATAGGATAGCTCCTTGCCCTCCATCGTGGCGCCCGGCTGGATGGTGATAGTCACCGCAGCCGAGCGCGGGGCGCGAAGCTTCGCCGCCTTCTTCTTGGACGGGGTTGCCGGCTTCTCCGACGCGGACGGTGCGCTGCCCTTTTTCCCCCCCCGCTTGCCCTGCTTGCCCCGCTTGGCAACCGTACTCCACTGTTCGGAGACGGCTGTCGTCGGGGGCTTCGGAGCGCCGGGTGTCGGCGCTACCACCTGCGAGTACGCTATGGGAGGCGCTTTCCTCTTCTTCGCGGGTGCGGGAGCGGGAGGCGCTGCCTCATCCCTCGCCCTGACGGCGGCCTGAGGCGGCTGGAGGCGCGGCTCGGGAGCGGGAGGCGCAGCCTCAGCCCTCGCCCTGTCGGCGGCCAGAGGCGGCCGGAGGCGTGGCTCAGGAGGGAGCCGCATCTTGATCGCCTCGAGCTTTGCGTCCATCATGGTCCCCACTTCCACCATGATTGACCGCATCAGCAAGGCGTCTCGATCGGCTCCGCTCGGCTCCGCAGGCCTAGCGAGGCTCGCCCGCAGGTCAGCGATCTCCTTGCGGAGTTCGGCGACCTCACTCTGCAGGCGGGCGTTGGCCCTCTCGAGCCGAGCCGTCTCCTGAGTAGCGGAGCGCTCTGCCAGCTCCGCTACTATCCCCATCAAGTTGGCAGAGGCCTCCTTGAGGTCCCTCTGCAGCGTGCCCTTCAGGTTGCGCGACTTCGTCGCGACAGCCTGGATGAGGAGCACGCTGTCCTCCGCCTTTTTACGAAGCTCCAGAGTCGAGGGTCCGTCTTCGCCGCATGACAGCGACGACGTGTCGGACAGACACCTCGACCGAGAGCGAGACCGAGATCGGAGGTCTCGGGCCATCTCGGCCACCTCCATCTCCGCCCGGAGCTTCTCCTCCTCCTTTTGCGCCTGGAGGTACGCCTGCTTCGCCTTAGCTAGGCCGACGTACTCTCCGGTAGTGGGCGGCCGCCCTCTCCCTCGTCTTACAGGCACCGGAGTGGGAGCTTTCTTTTTAGAATGCTCGACCAGCTCCGATGCCTCCACCTCGTCCCCTTTCAGGGGCCGCTTCCGCGTACTGCGCCAGAAGCGTCCCGCCGTGTCGTCTGCGGACGACACCGTCACCAGGGTCGCATCCGAGGAGTCAGACTCCTCCTCCGCGATCTCCTGGGTCTCCTCGTTTCTCTCGGTATCCGTTGTGCGTTGCGTGTTGTCGTCGTTTGTACTCTGAAAGCTTGGTGCCCCCCCCAGATACGAGGGGCAGACCGCACCCAAAGTGGGCACGGTGAGGGATTCCCCGGCATCGGAGATGCCGGGACCCTCCTGGGGACGTTTTGTTTTCGCCGAACTTTCCATTTTGTTTTCTTTTTTTGAGCGGGGTGAGATCCCCTGCCTCTCGGGATTGGGTACCCCCCAACCATTCATCCCATCGCCAAGGCCAGAGCTTGGGATTAGGGTAATTTTTTATAGAGGTTTTCTTCCTCGCGGCCCCCACCGAAGTGGCGGCCCTCACCCCTGACGCCTACGGGTCAGGGAGCGAGTTGGCCGACGGTGGCCTAAGCCATGCTGTCAGTCTCGCGACCGACAGCCCGTCGCCCCCGCGTTAGGGTAGGTAAACCTGGGTTTATCCCACCCTAGTCCCATCCACAGTGCCCTCTGCTAAAGCAGAGGGACACGTGGAGAGACACCGACTTGGGTAATTTTTTAGAGAGGTTTTCTTCCTCGCGGCCCCCACCGAAGTGGCGGCCCTCACCCCTGACGCCTACGGGTCAGGGAGCGAGTTGGCCGACGGTGGCCTAAGCCGTGCTGCCGTGACCGACAGCCCGTCGCCCCCGCGTTTGGGTGAGTAAACCTCGAGGGTTTTTCCCACCCTGGTCTCATCCACAGTGCCCTCTGATAAGTCAGAGGGACACGTGGAGAGACCCCACCCCATGGTCTCATCCGCACAACACCGTGCGGAGAGACCCAACTGTGAGCCGCTCTTGGTCTGGCCCCTCCTTCCAAGCCTGTCCGTTATGGGAAACCCTGTACGGCATAGCCTTGGAGATCATCGGGACACGCAAGCCCCCCCACCACGACAAGGTGGCGGCCCTCGGGGGGGAACCTAACCTAACCTTTTTTTTTTTTTTTTTTTTTTTTTTTTGATATCGCTGGAAAATCCTCATGGATACCCGACAGACGCGGGGGCGCTGTCGGGTTATGCCGGACTCTTACCGGCTAAAAACCAGCGGTGTTCCTCCAAACCGTCTTCCGGCGGAGCTGCGGGAACGCTTACGCACACGTCCGCTGCTCCGCCGACGGTTGCCCGGGACTAGGGGCCCATCATGTGGGGCGCTCACTTGGAGCGCCACTCACCATTCAACCTGGCGTGCCGGAACACGTGACACGCCAGCCGTCTCGGGGGTCTCCTCCTGCTGGGCGATGGTACCCCCCGGTTCCACCGCCCGGAGACCCACGTTATGGGGGAAGGCGGCGCTCATGCGCCAGGCGCCTGCGCCCCACTCTCTTGCGGCGGATCGGGGTCGACAGAGGGTCGTCTTCCCTCGCCCGCTCCGCCGCCTCCTTCTGCGCCATCACCGTGGCGCAGAATCGGAGCACCGCCTTCCACGCTCTGTCGCTGCCGACCATGGCTTTCACTACGCCCGGCAGCGACAGGTCGTCCCCTATAGCCGCGGCGAGCATCGCCCGCGGCTCGTCCCATTCAGGGCACTCCGCCAGCGTGTGCTCCGCCGTGTCCTCCGGACACCCACAGGCGTGGCACACGCTGGTCGGCTCTCGACCCGCCACGCTGCACAGATACCTGCCGAAGCAACCATGCCCCGTAAGGATCTGCACAGCGTGGAAGGTGAGGGCCCCGTGTCGACGATCGACCCACCCTTCCAGGACGGGCCGAATCGCCTCCACCGTCCGTCTGCCGGCGGTCGGCTCCGCCAGCCTCTCCTTCCATTTCCGGAGGAGGACCTGGCGGTCGAGTCGCCCCTGCCGCCCGGCCTCCCCCGGCTCTGGCTCCACCTCCTCGGCTCGTGCTGCTGCGCTATGGCGCCAGTACACTGCCGAGAGCACTTCCGCGTCCAGGTCCCACGGTGGGGTCCCGGCCAGGACGCACGCCGCCTCGCACGAGATGGTGCGGTACCCTCTCACCACCCTGATTGCCATGACCCGTTGCGCCTGGCGCAGGAGGGTCCTATTCTGGGCAATCAGGGTGTCCGCCCAGATCGGGGCCCCGTACAGGGCCATCGACCGCACCACCCCGGCGTACAACCGGCGGCATGCGACTGACGGTCCGCCCAGGTTCGGCAGCAGCCAGCTCAAAGCGCCGGCCGCTCGCAACAACCTGGGGACCAGTCGCCGGAAGTGCTCTCGGAAGTTCCATCGGCTGTCGAGGACGAGGCCTAGGTACCGCATCGTCGACTCGACAGCGATGGAGACGCCGCCGACCACCAGCTGGGATCCTGCGGGAGGGGCGCGTCGGGCTCCGTGAAAACACAGAGCCTCCGACTTATCCAGCGCCACCTCCAGCCCCAGCCGGCGGATTCGGGCCACCACTTGGGCCACTCCGGCCGTCGCCAAGAGGGCCGCCTCACGGTACGTGGCGCCGCAGGACGTTACGAGGGTATCGTCGGCGTAACAAGTTACGTCAACCCCTCGCAGGTTCGCGCCCCGCAGCACCCAGTCGTAGCCGATGTTCCACAGGAGCGGTCCAAGGACCGATCCCTGTGGAACACCGCACGTCATTACCCGGCGGCCCCACCCGTCGCGCGTCGGGTACACCACTTCCCTCTCGGAGAAGTAGTCGTAGAGGAGACGACGCATGTATTCGGGCACGCCATGATGTTCCAGCGCCGCCCGAACACAGCCCCAGGGGAGGGTGTTGAAGGCGTTGGCGATGTCTAAAGACACCGCCAGAACAACCTCTCCCCGGGACACTGCCTCCTCCGAGAGGTCCCTCACACGCGCGATGGCGTCGACCGTCGACCGGCCCCGGCGGAAACCGAACTGCCGGTCGCTCAGCCCCGGCCCGACCCGTTCGAGGTGCTCGACGAGGCGCGCGGAAATAATCCGCTCAAAGAGCTTGCTCACCTCGTCGAGCAACACTATGGGTCGGTATGCCGACGGCGAGTCCGCCGGGCGACCCTCCTTGCGCAGCAGCACGAGCCTGCCGACCTTCCATTTCCGAGGAAAGCGACCACGCCGCATACAGGCGTCGAAGAGCTTGACCACCCTGGGCCCGAGGGCCTCCAGGGCTAGCGCCCACACCCTACCGGGCACCCCATCGGGGCCCGGTGCTGTGTGTTTGGCGCGGAGCCGCTCGACCGCGGTCTCCAGCTCCGCCCGAGACACCTCGGGTATCGGGATGTCTGAGCTCTCCGACGATGCAGCCGCCACGGGTGGCGGCGCCGAGTCGGCCCTCTCTGGGAAGAGAGTGGCGACGACGTTAGCCACCAGCTCTGGTTGGAGACTCTGGGTCAGCGGAGGGGCCCAGGGGCGCAGCTGACCACGCACCGTCTTGTACGGGCGCCCCCAGGGATCTCTATTCAGAGTCTCCAACCACTCTCCCCACGACTCGGCCTTTGCCTCCCGTATGGCGATCTGCAGAGAGACGCATCTCTCCCTGTACGCGGCGTAGAGGCGGCTTTCCTCGGCGTCCACTCGCCTTCGCCGCCTTCGGTAATGGGTGTACTGGCGTCTGGCCGCTACGCACGCTTCGCGAAGCCGGCGCAGGTCCGCCGACCACCAGTACACCCATCTGCGGGGCGGGAGCGGTCTGGCACGCGACATACCGGCGTCGCATACCTGTGCCATCGACTCGCTCAACCGCTCCGCTCGCCCGTCCACGTCGGCCGCCGGGCCCTCCGGCGCCGGTAGCCAAGCCTGGACGATGGACGCCTCGACGATGACGTCACCGTCCAAGGTCTTGAGGGCCCAGCGCGGTCCTTCCCCGCGCGGGGGCCGGCTCTGTGGAGCTCCAGGGTTGGCGGCGACCTCGAACCGGATATACCGGTGGTCCGAGAGCGTCTCCGCCTCCCCGAGCACCCTCCAGTTTTGGACACGGCGCGCAAGACACGGGGTCGCGAACGTAAGGTCCACGATGGAACCCCCGTTGTGCCGCACGCACGTGTCTACCGACCCCCGGTTCAGAAGAACTAAGCCCGACGTGGCAGCCCACTCCTCCAGTACCTCGCCCCGCGCATCGGTGGCCGGGGAACCCCAAGCCGTCGACTTGGCGTTGAAGTCCCCGGCGACCAGGACCGGGATTGGGTGACTCTGGCCGACCAGAGCACTGACCTCAAGCAGGAATTGCTCGAATGCGGCCAGGCTCCGGTTCGGCGAGAAGTACACGCCGACGATCGTCACGCCCATAAAGGTGGCCGCGACGCATCCGTGGCCCTTCGATGTTTTATCGAAGGGCGGGGAGCCGGCGGCCGTCTGCGCGACGATCGCCACCGTGTCCTCCCGGTCACCAACCCAGTTGTCCCTGGCGGGGACGAGGTAAGGCTCCGCCACCACCGCCGCCTGGATCGACCACTCGGCCAGGCTCTGGTACAAGAGGTCCTGAGCTCTGGCCGAGTGGTTGAGGTTCGCCTGTAAGAGGGACATGGCCATCCTTAATCGACGACCATATCTGCGACCCTCTCGGCGCGTTCCACGTCAGCGGCGGACGGGCGGGCCGGCCGGGGGTGGGCTGTTGGGCCTTTCCCGGCGGGCTTCTCCTTCTTTTTCTTTTTGCTTCCAGACTTGGCGGACTTGGCGGGGGCGGAAGCGGCACAGGCTTTGCTTCCCGCTCTATGGTCCGCCGGCTTCTGCCTCGCCTCGCAAAGCGGGCAGTGTGGGGCGGCGGAACAGCCAGCCGCCTTGTGGCCCGGTTTACCGCAGCGATAGCAGGCATCGCTGCGGTCCACCTCTCCGGTGCACTTGCCCCGTACGTGCCCCGAATCGAGGCACCGGTAGCACCGGAGGGGTCTGGCCTCTATAAGCCTGACCCGGGCCGACACCCACCCCACCAGTAGCCGCCCGCTGGAGGCGACCTTTTTTGCCGCCGAAATAGGGCAGCGCACCCACGCCGTGCCGGGGCTGTCGGAGGAGAAGCGGCGGATCTCCCCGCACTTAACCTGCTCGGGGGGGCATTCCCCGTAGCGGGCCACCGCAGCCGCCACCTCCTCCGGGGCCACCGCGTCATCCAGCTCGCTTATGCGCAGGTCTGCGCACTTCACGGGTCTGGAGACGCGGACCAGCTCCGCGGGAAGGACCTCCCGCAGTTTGCCCGCCAGGAGGTCCGCCTTCTCGCCGCTGTCGGCCCCGGGGATCTCCAACATGCGGGCCCCCGTCACGGCAGTTCTGAAGCGCAGACCCTTCAGGCCTAAGCCTTCCAGGTCAATGCGCCGCTTCGCCCCGTCGAGCACGTCTTTGTACGTCAGCTCTTTGCCCTCGACCGTGGCGCCCGGCTGAATGGTGATGGACACCGCAGCCGAGCGCGGGGCGCGAAGCTTCGCCGCCGGGTTCTTCTTAGGCGGGGGCTTGTCCGCCGGTGCGCTGCCCTTTTTCTTGCCCCGCTTCCCCTGCTTGCCCCGCTTGGGAACCTCGGTCCACTCCTGGGGCACGGCCGTCGTCGGGGGCTTCGGAGCGCCGGGTGTCGGCGCTGCCACCTCCGAATACGCCTTGGGAGGCGCTTTCCCCTTCTCCTTCTTCTTCTTCCCGGCCGCGGGAGCGGGAGCGGGAGGCGCAGCCTCAGCCCTCGCCCCGTCGGCGGCCAGAGGGGAACGGAGGCGCGGCTCAGGAGCGGGAGGCGTATCCTCAGCCCTCGCCCTGTCGGCAGCCAAAGGCGGCCGGAGGCGTGGCTCAGGAGGGAGCCGCATCGCGAGTGCCTCGATCTTCGCGTCCATCATGGTCCCCACTTCCACCATGATGGACCTCATCAACAAGGCCTCTCGATCGGCTCCGCTCGGCTCAGTGGGCCTAACGAGGCTCGCCCGCAGTTCCGCGATCTCCTTGCGGAGTTCAGCGACCTCGCTCTGCAGGCGGGCATTGGCCCTCTCGAGCCGAGCCGTCTCCTGCGTAGCGGACCGCTCTGCCAGTTCCGCTACCACCTCCTTGAGGATTGCAGAGGCCTCCTTGAGGTCCCTCTGCAGCGTGCCCTTCAGGTTGCGCGACTTCGTCGCGACAGCCTGGATGAGGAGCACGCTGTCCTCCGCCTTCTTCCGGAGCTCCGATGTCGAGGGTCCGTCTTCGCCGCATGACAGCGACGACGTGTCGGACAGACACCTCGACCGAGAGCGAGACCGAGATCGGAGGTCTCGGGCCATCTCGGCCACCTCCATCTCCGCCCGGAGCTTCTCCTCCTCCTTTTGCGCTGCGAGGTACGCCTGCTTCGCCTTAGCTAGGCCGACGTACTCTCCGGTAGTGGGCGGTCGCCCTCTCCCTCGTCTTACAGGCACCGGAGTGGGAGCTTTCTTTTTAGAATGCTCGACCAACTCCGATGCCTCCACCTCGTCCCCTTTCAGGGGCCGCTTCCGCGTACTCCGCCAGAAGCGTCCCGCCGTGTCGTCTGCGGACGACACCGTCACCAGGGTCGCATCCGAGGAGTCAGACTCCTCCTCCGCGATCTCCTGGGTCTCCTTGTTTTTCTCGGTATCCGTTGTGCGTTGCTTGTTGTCGTCGTTTGTATCCTGGAAGCTTGGTGCCCCCCCCAGATACGAGGGGCAGACCGCACCCAAAATGGGCACGGTGAGGGATTCTCCGGCATCGGAGATGCCGGTACCCTCCTGGGGTCGTCTATTGTTTTCCGAACCTTCCATTGTTTTTCTTTTTTTTTGAGCGGGGTGAGATCCCCTGCCTCTCGGGATTGGGTACCCCCCAACCATTCATCCCATCGCCAAGGCCAGAGCTTGGGATTAGGGTAATTTTTTATTGAGGTTTTCTTCCTCGCGGCCCCCACCGAAGTGGCGGCCCTCACCCCTGACGCCTACGGGTCAGGGAGCGAGTTGGCCGACGGTGGCCTAAGCCATGCTGCCGTGACCGACAGCCCGTCGCCCCTGCGTTAGGGTAGGTAAACCACATGGGTTTATCCCACCCTGGTCCCATCCACAGTGCCCTCTGCTAAAGCAGAGGGACACGAGGAGAGACCCCACCACGTAGTCTCATCCACAGTGCCTTCTGCCTGAGCAGAGGGACACGTGGAGAGACACCGACTTGGGGTAATTTTTTAGAGAGGTTTTCTTCCTCGCGGCCCCCACCGAAGTGGCAGCCCTCACCCCTGACGCCTACGGGTCAGGGAGCGAGTTGGCCGACGGTGGCCTAAGCCATGCTGCCGTGACCGACAGCCCGTCGCCCCTGCGTTTGGGTGAGTAAACCTCAAGGGTTTTACCCACCCTGGTCTCATCCACAGTGCTCTCTGATAAGTCAGAGGGACACGTGGAGAGACCCCACCCATTGGTCTCATCCGCACTACGCGGAGAGAAACCAACGTTGAGCCGCTCTTAGTCTGGCCCCTCCCTCCAAGCCTGTCCGTTATGGGAAACCCTGTACGGTATAGCCTTGGAGATCATTGGGACACGCAAGCCCCCCCACCACGACAAGGTGGCGGCCCTCGGGGGGGAACCTAACCTAACCTAACCTAACCTAACCTAACCTAACCTAACCTAACCTAACCCAGTCGCGCGCCTCTAGCCGTTGAGAACGCCCGCCGCAAATATTTCGTACTTAATTTAGAATTTTTTCCGAGCTTCAAAAATCGAGAAATAGTGGTAAAAGTGCCTGGATTGCAGTGGAAATTGTGTTAAAGTGTGTGTTTTCGTTCACCCTGTTCAATGGAAATAACATCTTACCAGTTCCTACAAGATTGAAGAAGAAAACCACGGAAAACTCAGAAAAACGCGCGGTATTTAAGGTTAAATTCGAAGAAAGCATCATAAAACCGCGAACGCTGCAAAAACTAAATCGGTGACCTATAGTTTTTCTGATACCATCCGACGCACCTAAACGAGCCCGAAATTTTTGACGTGACGTGCAGATTTTTCCGGGTTCAAACCAGGGAGGGATCAGCAAAAATCTGAAAAATCAGGATCACGAGGTCCTAGGAATCCTTGCGTTGGAACAAATATATAAACAGATCCTAAAAGGCGACTTCGGCAGCAACTCAGATCAGCTTCCAGATTTGAAAAAAGTGAAAAACTGAGGGAGCTACGGAGGAAAATAGGAATCCAGAAGAACTTGTTTGATTCCAGGTCAAATAGCAAGAAACTTAAAGCGGTAACCTATTCTTTTTATCAGATCACTGGATAGCCCATTTTATCTCCTTTAAAACGACACCCTGTTTTAAATTTTCCATCACCGGCGCGCGGAGTTACACCAGTTTTAGTGAGACGAGGAACACCGGGAACGGAGATAAAATCTTTTCGGCGCTCGGAAAACTGGTCTTAACTTCGCACCCCCGGAGCCGAACCCAGGAACCAGAAGCAGCAGGGTGCCCAGGAAGAACCACCGGACAATGTACTTGAGACTCCGTGAAGGTACATAGCCTAAAATTTTAGTAATAATCATTTAAATTTTTAATTTCGACTTTAATAAAACTTTCAACCCCTACTGGGGGAGTAATTGGCTACCCCTACCCCCCACTTTCTACCACAGCATTTTTGGGAACCATATAAATACTTAACAAAAAATTTCATCAAAATCGAGCAATAAATTCAGAAGTTACAACCATTTTAGTTTGTTACAAAATTTCAACTTGGAAAATTTTGAAAAATCCTAAATTCCCACCCCCCTCTCTAGGGTAGAAAGGTAGAACATTTTGGAAAATCGTTTTTGGCCCAAACCACAAAATTCAAAAAAAACCGCATCGTTCTACCTTTAAAAACAAAAAAGTTACTCCAAAAATACAAACATCGCGGAAAGTGGGGCAACCCAATCTTGTGACTAGGTCACTCGGTGACGTAACTGGGTGCCAATTACTCAATCAGTCTGTTTATTTCTGTTTATTTAGGTTATTTCTGTGTATCTGACTTTCGTTATTTTATTTCTGTTATTCTCGTTATTTATCGTGTGCAACCATCATAAATATCGTTATAGTCGAGTGTACCGCCCCTCCCCGCACTACTCTTACCCCCCCACCCAAATCCCTAAATCCCCAACATTCCCCCCCCCCTCCCCAACCTTCACCCCCTCTAAATTTTTTATTAGATTTTGGACTCTGGGGTGCCCTAGCAATACCCCGGTTTTTTCACCAAGCCGATAGGGGGCGTGGTTCCCGAGATATACCAACAGGAAATTTGGGAAAACCGAAAATCCTGGATATCTCGGGAACGGTGCGTCGTAGCGGAATTTGGACGAAAAATCCGAACCCCCCTCCCTATGTACCCACCCCCTAAACTCTATATATAGAGTTTATTGGGACCCCCCCCTACCCGTACCCCCCCCCCCTCCCCAAAGGCGGCACTAGCTTGGAGTCAGAGGCGGCACAGTTGGAGTTCTCAAAACAGACAATTGACCGGTTCCCTGTAGCCAATCTTGAAGCCAAAGTTGTAGACAAAATTGTAGCCGAATTTGGAGCCAATTTTGTAGCCAAAGCTGAAGCCAACCGACTACAAGTCTTGGTAGCCAATTGTACTGTGTTGTTATTTACTTTCTATCGATCCACATTACCACCTGGATCCCCAAGGCCCCTCGACTTTTGGTACCCCTAAAGGCGGCACAAGATTGGAGTGCAGAGGCGGTAAATTGCTGTTCAAAAATTTTCTTTTTGTATTGCTTTTATGTAACTCTTAGTATTGTTTGTCCATTACTATTTGATTGTATATTATTTGACGGCGATTACCCCGTGTTGCCCCCAAAGGCGGCAATAGTTTGGACTCAGAGGCGGCAAGACTGTATTTGGTTCTGAAGTCTTTTACGGTAATTCCGTGTGTTGTGTGTGTGTGTTATTGGACTATTGTTTTCATTCACAGTATTATTGACGGAAAACTACATAAGTTAAAATTATTTTGACCAACTTACTTAACCGAGAGCGACTGCCTCTCTTTGCAAATCAATATTGACTATTAGGTTACACTAAATAGTAAACTGACAAGTAGACAACACAACTATATTGTGTGTGCTCTAGTATTTACATTATTATTGTCTGCATACTTCCTTTTAAACATCTTATAGTGCATACATTTGGACATATCTATTACACACACTCTGTCGGATACCTTAGTATTCACTCGGAACACCTTATTTTAGTTCTGACTAAACCTTCGGGCGTAGAGTGATTATACATCAACCGCACAGTCAGAGAGACAATTTACACCTCTCTGACTAATCTATCGCTATTTATCGCTATTGAGTGTTTAATTTTATATTTAAATTTATAATTTTATAACTTTACATTTATCATTATAATAATAACTAGGCGGTAGAAGTTCTATCACCACACCAATTGACGATTACCCCTGACCATTTACATAAAATATATTAGATATGTCATCCAAATCTAAAACTGACAACACTGCGGGCCCAGTGAAGTCTAAGTACATAGTGACCACATCCGGAACTATGTCTGCAGGAGCCTCCCGTAAGGTTGCCTCGCCACAAAAAACGCGTTTACCCGACAACTCACAACAAAAACCAACAAACACACCTGAGAGTCCGATTGTCAACCTCTCATCGCAGGCGAACAAATTATATCAAGAGGCGAAATCGCAAATGGAGCAGTCAGGCAACATAAAAACCTCCATTAAAGAGACTGTACTCAGTAACTTAGCGGGTATGTATGAAATTATCCTACAACTGAGTGAAGCACGCCATACACTAGAGGCTCACCTGGAAAGACTCCGAGCTGAGAGTGCGGAGGCCCAATTAAAACTCGAAAAGGAGTATACCGGGAGAGCTTCAAACACAGCAGACTTCCCGGAAATAAATGGAACCGCATGTACAGAAGTGATGAAAAGCCTAATCGACAACTTACAAGAGCACAAAAAGGCGTTGGAAGACTGTAAGGAACATACTATGACCCTCACTGAACACCTTAAAACCAAACCCCTTGAACGTACATATGCGCAGACCACGGCTAGGTTTGATAAAACTCAACAACAACTACATTCAGTCGTAGTGTCGTCAGGGGAGGACAAAGATACAAGCAGTGAGGTAGTAGAAAAAATACGAACAGCAGTCAACGCCAAAAAGGAAGGCCTACATGTCGATAAAATGAGAAAAGCACGAGACCAGAAGGTCATCATAGGGTGCAAATCCAAACAAGAGCTCACTAAAGTCGTGGACAAAATTAAAAACTCGGGGGAGGGCCTGCATGTCGAGGAGGTAAAAAACAAAGACCCACTCATCGTTCTGAAGGATGTACTAGCGTACAATTCCGACGAAGATGTAGTGATGGCACTGAAAAACCAGAATGACCACCTAATTGGAAACATCACAGCAGAAAACCAGAGGTTCGTCGTGAAATATCGGCGTAAGACAAGGAATCCTCACGTAAACCACATCGTCATGCAGGTTTCCCCCCAGGTCTGGCAGCGGCTGACGGAAGCACAGCGGGTGCATATTGATCTGCAGAGGGTGTGGGTGGCAGATCAATCACCCCTAGTGCAGTGCACCCGATGCCTGGGATACGGCCACGGAAGGAAGTTCTGTAAGGAGACAGTGGACGTATGCAGTCACTGCGGCGGCCCGCATATGCGAGCCGAATGTGCAGACTGGATAGCGGGAGCCGCAGCATCCTGCCGAAACTGTCTCCATGCAAAACTGGATAAAAGGGAGCATAATGCCTTCGACTCGCAGTGCCCAGTGAGAAGGAGATGGGAGACCTTAGCTCGTTCAACGGTGGCTTATTGCTAAGGTTGCAATGGATGACAGAAAGACAAATGACCAGACCGTCCATCTCCTACAGACGTATAAAATAATACAGGTCAACCTTCAAAGAAAAAAGCTGGCAACACAAGAATTGTTGATAGAGGCAACCAAAATGAAGGCCAGTTTTGCCTTAATACAAGAGCCTTACATAGGCGCCGAAGGAGAAGTTAGAAAATATGCCGGAATCCGGGTCATACAACGAACCCACAACAGGACCAAGCCAATTAAATCCGCTATTATAGTGTTCGATCCAAACGTAGAGGTAATAGAAAACCCTACATTAACGACGGAGAACATAGCAGTGGCAATCCTTAAAACTAACAAGTGGACTCTGGGGGTGATATCCATTTACCTAGAGGATCAGCTGCCTATAGAACCGTACCTTGGTGAAATAAAAAACGTCATAAGGAAAATAGGAGCGAAAAACCTCATAATAGGTGGAGATGGAAACGCCTGGAGTACATGGTGGGGTAGTGAAACGGAGAACCACAGGGGGGAGGCACTGTCGGGTATGTTGGAGGAAAGTGACCTACATATTCTCAACACTGGAAATGAACCAACATTTGACACTATTAGAGGAGGAAAAAGGTACAAGAGCCACGTTGATATAACGGCCTGCACAACGAACCTAATAGGGGTAATAAGCGAATGGACGGTTAACAAAACTCTCACTAGTTCGGACCACAATGCAATAACTTTTGAAATACAATTAAAAAGACCAACTCACCAAAACAATAGGAAATCTACTAGAATTTATAACACAAAAAAGGCAAATTGGACAAAATTTAGAAAACAATTAGACTCACTATTAAAACAAGAAAACATAAATACACACGAAATAAAGAGCGTAAATTCAATAGAACACTTAGAAGCTAAAATAACTAAATATATTAAAATTATTAAGGATACTTGTGAAACAGCAATACCTAAGTTAAATCCAAAGTCAAAATTTAAATTAGCATGGTGGAGTGCCGAACTAGAAGAATTAAAGAGAGAGGTCAACAGGAAAAAAAGAAGGATCCAGTGGGCAGCACCCAGTCGAAGAGAATATGTAGTGAACGAGTACCTAGAGGCCAAGTCTAGATACGAAGAAGAGGCGACAAATGCTCAGACAAGGAGCTGGAGGGAGTTCTGCTCGAAGCAGGATCGAGAAAGCTTGTGGGACGGCATCTATCGGGTTATAGCCAAATCCTCAAAAAGGTACGAAGACCAACCGCTTGTAAAGGACGGAGAGACGCTAAATGCAAAGGAATCCGTGAGATGGCTTGCTGAGACATTCTTTCCGGACGACTGCATTGAGGAAGACAACGCAGAACATAAGCGTATCAGAGAAATGGCGGAACAGCAAGACTTAACACAAACATCTGAAGAATTAGACCCGCCCTTTACAATAGCAGAGCTTAAACACGTAGTGCAAAGCTTTAACCCGAAGAAAGCACCCGGACCCGATGGCCTCACAGCGGATATATGCGCGGCAGCAATTACCTCCAGCCCCGATATCTTTCTGAGCATAGCAAACAAATGCCTACAGCTGTCATACTTCCCGACACCCTGGAAGGAAGCCAGAGTTATAGTTCTGAGGAAACCAGGCAAGCCAGATTACACAGTACCCAAAGCCTACAGACCCATAGGACTGCTATCAGTTATGGGCAAAATCCTAGAAAAAATGCTGATACGACGTATAAGATGGCACCTTTTACGGAAAGCCAACCCAAGGCAATATGGTTTTGTCCCACAGCGCAGCACAGAGGACGCGCTTTATGACTTGCTGCAACAGATAAAACAAAACCTGCAAGGGAAACTTATCAATATTGTCGTATCTTTAGATATAGAGGGAGCGTTTGACAGCGCCTGGTGGCCGGCAATACTTTGTCGACTAACAGAGAAACGCTGTCCGCCGAACTTAATAAATTTGGTACGCAGCTACCTACAAGATAGGAGGGTATCTGTGGGGTACGCCAATGAGACCTATGTAAAAGCAACCACAAAGGGTTGCGTCCAAGGCTCCATCGGAGGTCCCACATTTTGGAACCTGTTATTGGACCCCCTGCTGGACGAGCTTGAAAGGAGAGGCATTTACTGCCAAGCATTTGCAGATGACGTCGTCCTTATATTCTCAGGTGAAGAGACCTCAACGATACAACAGCAAGCCAACGACACCTTGGCTTATGTGCGCGAATGGGGTGTCAGAAATAAGTTAAAATTTGCTCCACAAAAAACCAGCGCAATGGTTATAACTAAAAAACTTAAATTTGATACCCCCCACCTGCACATGGGAGGCACAGCCCTAACACTAGTGGAAGAAATAAAACTGTTAGGTCTGACTATCGACCATAAACTAACATTCCACAAACACGTGCAGGCTGTATGCAGAAAGGCTGCAAACATCTATAAGCAGCTCGCAAGAACAGCCAAGCTGGAGTGGGGTCTCGGACCAGAGATTATAAGGACGATGTACGTGGCAGTAATTGAGCCAATAGTTTTGTACGCAGCCAGCGCCTGGGCTAAGGCAGCGGAAAAAATTAGCATTCAAAAGGAATTAAACGTGATCCAAAGAGGTTTTGCGCAGAAAATTTGCAAATCTTACCGAACGGTGTCCCTAAATGCTGCTCTGATCCTGGCGAGACTGCTTCCTCTGGATCTTCGAATCCAAGAAGCAGCCTGTCTTTATGAAGCAAAGAGAGGGAAACCCCAGGAGATGATAGGCTATAGGGAGATCGAAGGAAGAATTTGCTTTCTGAAAGCACAACACCCCGCAAAACAAACGGCAGTGACATTTGAGTGCCTGGAAGACACAGAACCCGGAACACTGGAAAAATTCCAAGTAACGGGAGAACAAATATACACCGACGGGAGCAAAATTGACGGCAAGGTCGGAGCAGCGTTATCCTGCTGGACTAACGGTGCTGAGACCAGTAGCCAGAAATTTAAGCTAGAACGGTTTTGTACGGTCTTCCAGGCTGAACTATACGCAATCCTTCGAGCCACGACACTGGCCATGGGTCACAAAAATATAGTCACAAACATTTTTAGCGACTCAAGATCAGCCCTTCAGCTGATCCAAAACCACGACTCATTCCACCCCATTGTGATGGAAATCAGAAAGAATCTGATATCCAGTGAGGAACAAGGCAAGACCATCCGCCTGTTTTGGATCAGAGCCCACGTGGGGGTAATAGGAAATGAGCGTGCTGACGAGCTCGCTAAACAAGCTGCACTCACCAAAAAGACGGCGCCAGATTATGATAAGTGTCCAGTATCGTACATAAAGCGGCAGCTAAGATCTAACACTATCATAAAATGGAAGGAGCGCTACAAAGCGGGTGACACAGCGGCGGTGACTAAAATGTTCCTTCCAGATGCAGAAATAGCTTATAAGCTCATTCCAAAAATTGGACTCAATCCCACCTTGGTGCAAATACTTACGGGACACGGCGGTTTCTCCAGCTATCTCCATAGGTTTAAGTGCAAAGACTCCCCACATTGCATATGCACACCTGGAACAGAAGAAACAGTAGAACATATATTACTAGAATGTCCAAAGTATGCAATTAAAAAATTTAGTTTAGAAATGGAAATAGATACCAAAATAACAAGAGAAAAATTGAGTGAGCTGTTACTAGATAAAGAAAAAAGAAACAAGCTGCTAAAATATTTCACAGAAATTGCGAAAGACGTTATAAATAGAAATAAGACCAAGTAACATGTATATGATAATATATATACTGTGTTATATAATTATGATATACACAATTAAAATAGATAAGATAGGAAAGTTTTTAGAGATATAAAATATAAACAAGACTAAGAAACAAGTATAGGACAATATATACCGTGTTATATATTTGCAATATACATAATGGTAAAAAGAAAAGAAAGGAAATTCAAAATATAGTAATAAAAAAACAGAACCTTCAAAGCCAGTACAAACAATAAAGTGTTATATATATAAGTAAATAAAATAGTATATCAAATTAGAAAAACTAAACCAAACAAAATAAAGAAGATAAACAGTATCCACATGAACACACACTCAACGCACACAAGAAAGCACACAAGTCCAATTATTAAGTTAAGAATTATAATAAATAGTAGTAATACATAAGCCTTTACTGTAATAGATAGTTGTAATATATAAGCTTGAACTGTAACATAAATATTAAGTATACTTTATGCCAATAAATAAACTATAGAGTATAAAAAACTAGAAAGTAAGAAAACATAATATAGTCGTAAGGTAGTAATATGTTTAGAAATTAATTAAGTTCCAGGAATGCTCCTGAAATTGATGTCTCCTTCTTAAAATTAATTTTATCTGTATAAACCTGTATGTTCGACTAATTATTAAATAAAATAAACAACTTCCCTGACGAGCATGTTGGGGGTAAAATTATTTAGCTCGCGGGCCGGGCCTGAGAGCGCCCGGACAGGAAAAAAAAAAAAAAAAAAAAAAAAAAAAAAACCTAACCTAACCTAACCTAACCTAACCTAACCTAACCTAACGCAAGCCTAACCTAACCTAACGCAAGCCTAACCTAACCTAACGCAAGCCTAACCTAACCTAACGCAAGCCTAACCTAACCTAACGCAAGCCTAACCTAACCTAACGCAAGCCTAACCTAACCTAACGCAAGCCTAACCTAACCTAACGCAAGCCTAACCTAACCTAACGCAAGCCTAACCTAACCTAACGCAAGCCTAACCTAACCTAACGCAAGCCTAACCTAACCTAACGCAAGCCTAACCTAACCTAACGCAAGCCTAACCTAACCTAACGCAAGCCTAACCTAACCTAACGCAAGCCTAACCTAACCTAACGCAAACCTAACCTAACCTAACGCAAACCTAACCTAACCTAACGCAAACCTAACCTAACCTAACGCAAACCTAACCTAACCTAACGCAAACCTAACCTAACCTAACGCAAACCTAACCTAACCTAACGCAAACCTAACCTAACCTAACGCAAACCTAACCTAACCTAACCTAACGCAAACCTAACCTAACCTAACGCAAACCTAACCTAACCTAACGCAAACCTAACCTAACCTAACGCAAACCTTACCTAACCTAACGCAAACCTAACCTAACCTAACCTAACCTAACCTAACCTAACCTAACGCAAACCTAACCTAACCTAACGCAAACCTAACCTAACCTAACGCAAACCTATTCGATTTCTACTATTGCAACGACGAAGTTCCAGCGATTAGGTTCGCCACAAACATGTCAATATTTTCATGTTATCTTAACTATTCAATCAATCAGTAGATGTGTTTAGTTAACTCTTTAATTGACTAGCCGATTGAGTAGATAATTTTCTCTGATTAAATAACCTTTTCATTATGGAGTTCAAAAATAATCGTTTGTTACCGTACCTTGACTTCAAAATATCCCAAGCGTGAGCATAGTTGTTGGAGGTTACCTGCACGTGTTTCAGTAACGTCTCAGCTTTGCCAGTAACACCAGTCTTCAAATAATGCAGTTTCTCTACATCACTCAAAGCGGTATTGTTCTGCACCAATGAAATAAACTTTTGGAGTACAGTGTGTATGCCGACAACTGCAATATCTCATAAATTAAATGTAATTAGTCGAAGTGAATAATATACATAATGATGCCTTATTAAATAATAAATTAGTGATGGAAATTTCAAGAATCTTTGTTTAAAAGGAACAAGATGCGGACATTTTTCCTTTTATCCGCTCTCCTGAAAAGTAGCTGTTTTGTATATGTCGGCTAGCAACCTCTTTGGTTCTATAACGATCGGCTGATGCAGATGCTATCACATAAGAAGTCATGAAGAAAAACTAAATACTTAGAATAAGGAATATGTCAACCTATTTGAAACATACGTAGGACATTCTATAGAATCGATTACTGCCACGGAGTAGTACAGATTGTTATTGATATGAACGTTAAGAGAACTGGATTTATATATCATGGAGCAAAGTAAAAGGATTATTATTGAATAACCAACACCATAGAATACTCCTTCTGCTTCATATATAACTCTTTTTTCTTTGCACCCGTTGAAATAATCAGAACGGAATAGTAATTATTGTAATGCTGAAAGCTTTACATTACTTAAGGCGTCCAATTAAAGAGTGCTTGCGTGTCAAATTTGCGTGGCAATTTGTTCCAATCCTTCGCTATACGCATAATAAATGATGAAGCGAAGCGCGTCTTCCGTACAGGGGGATGTTAATGACGAAGGGATGAATACCCGCCATGCGTCAGGACGTTCGATGGAGGAAAGGGGGTAGGGGAATCAAATCACGTAGTTCCTGCGCACACTCTAAAATGTATATCTACTGTAGAATATCGAGAGGCTGGCTACTCTGCGCCTGTGCTCGAGGCTCTGTAAATTTGTAATAAATATAAGTTTTATTTTTAAAAGATGTGCTGAAGAGTTTCCTTAGGGCTTTTCTTCTCCTCCATGACAAATCACTTTTCCGAAATTTTTCTTTTCAATTATGTTTTGAATAATGGTCGTTTTGAACATTTAATCTATTTTTACTTTAATAGGTACAAAACGCATTTTGTTTAAAATGAGTTCTTTACTTTTATTTGCCATATGTCACTTCCCAGAATTCGATCCTTATTATCGACACTATCGAATGGTGTAATAATTATTACAGAGTGTTTTTTTATTAAAATCAAGAAGTTCGATTCCTGGCTAGGAATATGGATTTTTCAAAAATTTAATGATGCAGACTCCTTTACCGCCTGGCCACGGGACATTCACATTTCACCGTAGCGAAAAATCGCACGGTGCGAATGGCGGAACGTCAAGCGGCAATAACAATTAATGTATAGACATCAATGATATTGTATGTAAAGAGAATGGACTGGTCCTGTGAAAGGTATCGAGCGAATCGCGCGGGTAATTTGCGGCGCGGCGGGCGACTAAATCAAAAGCATGAACTAGCATGAACCAATAAGGAGCAAGCCACGGAGTCAAGCAGAGGCAGACGCGGCGAATAGTGCAGAAACGAGTTAAGTTGTTTTAACCGCGAAAAAATGCACTATGTTAAACTATTTTGTTACTATAATCTACACGATTATTATAAAGAGCAAAAATCTTTACTTCTGTACGTCTGTAACGAATAAACGCAAAAACTGCTGGACCGATTTCAAAGTATCAGCAACAGAAAGCTTCATTATTTCTGAGTAATATAGGTTCAGCTGGTTTTAAATAAATGAAAGCACGTCCAAAGGAACTCTCCAAATAATAACTGGCAATTGATGTTATTTTTGAATTGAATAGTTTTGACATCCGCATTCCACATACCTATAGTCCAGTGCCGAAGAAAATTATAGTAAAATTAAACCTATTGCAAAAAGAAGAGAATATAACGAAAATTATAGGAAAAATAAATTACGGGCGATGTGAGGTCGGGAAGTGGGGGGAGGGGGGGTTTAAGTGTAAAAAACGGTTTATCTCGATTTCCGGCAAAACTGCAAGTCCTATTGAAAAAAATTAAATGGCAAAGTTGTAGGTAATAAAAAGATCTGCAACTTTTGTATTTACACTTTTTTACATAACCTCAAAATTTATGTGAAAAATTGAAAAAACCAAGTTTTTGCATTTTTATTTTTATCTTTTACAATTTTTTTTTGTCTTTTACAAAATTTGGTGAAAACTTACCTTTGTGTGTCCTAAACATTCTGTAATTTTTATTAATTCAAAAAATTTTTTTTTTTCATCTTATTTTGACCTTATATCGAAAATGCACCCTTATTTTCAGTCGAAAAATCTCACGTCAAAATATCTAATTTAAAAAAAAACTCGGTGGTCTTTTTGTTGGTTGAAATCTCTACTTTCTAATGGTATATAAAAAAAAACCATACACTACTATGGTAAATTTTTTCCGAAAATGCAATGAAACGACAACTATTTTCGCATGTTTTTTGAAATCTCATTTGCAATCAATGGAGTCCGAATTTTTTTTCGAAAATAGTTGTCGTTTCATTGCATTTTTTGAGAACATTTACCATAGTAGTGTATATTTTTTTATACCATCAGAAAGTAGAGAGTTCAGCGAACAAAAAGCGCACCGAATTTTTTAAAAAATCAGATATTTTGACGTGAGATTTTTAGACTGAAAATAAGGGTGATTTTCCGATGTAAGGTCAAAATAAGGTGAAAAAAAATACATTTTTGAATAAAAAAAAATTACAGTATGTTAAGGACATACAGAGGTAAGTTTTCACCAAATTTCGTGAAAAAAAAAAATTTGCAAAAGGTAAAAATAAAAAACCAAAACTTTTTTTTTAATTTTTCACATAAATTTTGAGGTTATGTAAAAGTGTAAATACAAAAGTTTTAGATCTTTTTATTACCTACAACTTTGCTATTTAACTTTTTTCAATAGGACTTGTAGTTTTTCCGGAAATCGAGATAAGCCGTTTTTTACCCTTAAACCCGATTTCCCGACCTCAAATCGCCCATAATTAATTTTTCCTATAATTTTCGTTATATTCTTTCTTTTGCAATGGGTTTCATCCTACTATAATTTTTTTTCCTTTCAAAAATTATCGGCACTGGTCTAATAAAACATCAAGGGCTTCAGTTCATCTGAATATGAACAATTTTATTTTATTTTAACTTTTAAAGTTTGCATTATTTGGAGTTCTCGGTCTATCTGGTCCTGGCGGCGAACGTCCGTCCTCTGGCCGTCAAACTGTGCCACGTGAATTGTTTCCCCACCTGGTGCGCCGCCGCGCCGTTCGCGTCATCAATCCCCGTGACCAAGCCGTTAAGCATTTTACGCTACTCCTCATAGTTTCAGATTTTGCCATCCACGCCCACTTGAAAATTGCACCCATAAATAGATTTGAAGAAAAAAGAAAGACGAAAATATTTTTATTGGCGTTTTATTTAAACGATCATTTTCATTCTCAACTTTACAACCTTCTTTACAAAAATAAAATCGCATCGATCAATCTCTCAATAGAAATTACAAAAATTACACTCTCTTAGTTTATTTACAAAAATACATATTTACAGACACGAGCTCACTAACACAATAAATAGGGACGGCGAGACGACGCCGGCGGCGCTAGTCTACAGTCTACAACTAGGCTACACTAGGCTACACTACGCTACTAGTATCACACTAGACGAGCACGGTGAGGCGCTCGGGCGGCGGGTGGCGCGGGGGCGGCGGCTCGGGGGGCGGCAGCGCGCGCTTCGTGAGCTCCTTGTCGCGCGGCGGCGTGTTGTTGCGCGCGTCCGCGTTCTGTGCCTTGTACAGCGAGTGCGCGCGCGGCAGCTCCTCCCCCCCGCCGTGCCCCCCGCCCGCACCGTCCACCGCGCGCAGCGGGTTGGCGTAGCGCCGCAGGTTCTCCTCGTTCTGCAGGTTGTTGGACTTCTCCTCGTCGCGGCGCCGCGAGCGCTCGGCCGCAGCCACCACGGCCGCTGCACGACGCCGGCGCAGCAGCAGCACGGCGGCGCCGGCGCCCCCCAGAAGCAGCAGCGGCGCCGCGGCCGCCAGCGCCAGTAGCGCCGCGGAAGGCGGGGCGCCTCCCTCGGTGGCGGCGGGGGCGGGCACGGCGGCGTGCTGCACGCGCAGGCGCAGCGCGGCGCCCAGCAGCGGGTGCTGCGCGAGGCGGCGGCGCGCCACCAGCTCGGAGAGGGCGCGCACGGCGGCCGCCAGTACGCCGGCGCTATCGCTCTCCACGCCCTCCTCCTCACTAACCCACTACAAATTGCGATAAGAAATATGTGAGCCGTGCAAGTAGCATCCACAGTAGAAAAATATAATATCTATTATTATTTCTATATAAATCATTGTATTAATATTAGACGGGAATAATGGGTGTGGGTTGACTCAAAATAGATAACATTACTGGCAAAACATTTCTCTGAGAGCGTCACCGAAGGTCTAGATGCCAAATAAAACAAGAAATTCCAAAGGCTCTAATACAGGAGTAATTTTAGTAACCTTGTACCGCGTTATACTTTAGAACGTACAGTATAGTCGGTCTCAGTTGTTGACATTTGATCCGGTTCGAAGGACCAAAATTGTATTAATGTACGATGCATTTCATTCATTCTATATAAGCTGAGTGTAAGAGAAGCGTGGCCGACGTGAGTATGACAAAATAAGGAAGTATGATAAACTATTATGTCAATGAATAAAACACGTAAACGCTAATGTTTACTGCACTAAACCTATTTACTAATTGCTGTTCAACTTTGATGCTTTGCTTTTGATGTTAAATAAATCCTGAGTGCGTAATGTGATGTGACTATGTCCTCGTACAACATTCGGAGGCCTTCGGGCGGCATAAAGGCTTCCGACACTAGGTTGGCCCCCACCCCTTAACCTAACCATACTGGAGCAGTATCGTGAAGTATGCTCAAGGCATCCTCAGCTATGAGAAGAGACCCATAGTCTAATATGAAGTGTACAAGTACCAGGGCGAGATCGAGAGCATCATCATCGTCGGGAGCCAGGTCACACAACAGCGCCAGAGAGGGCGTGGGCGGCGCGGGCGGGGCGGGGGGTGCGGCAGGCGCCCGGGCGGCCAGCGCGGCGGCCAACGCGCGGCGCAGCGCAGAGCAGGCGCGCTCGACGTGGGCGCCACGCGCGAGCCGCTCCCGCGCCAGCCGCAACTCAGCGCGCGCGCATCCGGGGGGCGGTGCGAGGCGAGCGCCGGGCCAGCAGGCGGGCGGCGCGGGCAGCACGGGCGGCTCCACGCGGCGCCCCGCCACGCGCCGGCACTCGCCCAGGGGTGCGCACGGCGGCCGTAAGCACAGAGCGGGCGCCGCGGGGACACACACCTGAGGATATATTTCATACATTCAGTATTATATTGGGTTGACGGCGCCGCGGCGGTCAGCGGACGACGTACGTAACACTTTACACTACCACAACGCACCTGTAGGAGTTGCGGCGGTACGTACGTAGAGGACGTTGGGTGTTCGATTGTAATTGATAGATGAATGATAACCCATACCGCCAAGTTGATAATGATAGTTTATTGATAGAACAAATTAAACTAGGTAGGTAAGTGATAGATGAGGAATGATAGAGCGAGCACGCGTGACCTGTTTTACTTGGCTCAATGAGTGCACTAGCTGACTTAAAATGCATTAATGTGGCCTAATAGTGTAAACTGCTGATGCTACAAAATGTACGTGCTGTAGCCCGCACACCACCGTAGAAAGAAGGTGGTGACCCTTATCATATTCGTAATTCTAAGTGTAAATTGACTTTCAAAAAGAGTTTGTATCAAACCGAATTCGAATAAAACATTTGAATTGATTTCATTGCTTCATTTGCGACCGAAATACATCAAAACATTTCACAGTATATTATGCATCAGAACCGTCAGAATTAAAGTGCGTGTAATGGGATCCAGCAATCTTCAGCAGAAGGAGCCGCTCGGCAACATTTCGAATGTCTTTCAGCAAGCTGCACCAGGAGGTCGGCTCGGGCTCAAGTTGAATGTAACCGAGCGATCTGCGCTAAAAGATTTTGAGAAAAATGATGTTTTGCCTGTGACGCAGTGCACTGAGAGTATCGCTAACGACTGTACCTCGTCGGTGCGGCAGGGCAGCGCGGCGGCGGCCAGGCAGTCGGGCAGGCCGCACCACAGGCGCGTGCAGGCGGGGGCGCCGCGCGCGCAGCGGCACGCGTTGCAGCCCCACCACCAGGTGCCGTTGTGCGCGCACGCGCCCGCGCCGCCGTCCGCGCCGCCCTCGCCCGCCTCCGCGCCCTCGCCGTCCTCGCCCACTTCGCCCGCGTCCGCCCCCTCGCCGCTCTCGGTGCCCTCCATGTCCAGTCCTCCGATTACTACGACACATATTAGCATTAAATATACATGTAATATTATATCTAGTAACATGAAATTTCTGTCAAAAATTATGGAGGTACACACACAATTTATCTCTTCGATGAACTCACATTCAAGACAGCGTCGGGCGAGGCGCGCGGGGGGCGCGGGGCACACGCAGCGGGTGCTACGGTCGGAGTCCGAAGCGCAGGTGGCGGGCGGCGGGCAGGGGGGCGCGCAGGCGGGCGGCGGGGGTGCAGCCGGCGGGGAGGGCGGCGCGGGCAGCGAGCAGTCGGCACCGGCCCAGCCGGGAGCGCACTCGCAGGCGAACCAGCCCGCGCCGCCCACGCAGCGGCCGCCGTGCAGGCAGGGCGCCGCCGCGCAGCCGTCCGCCGCCGCCCGCTCGCAGCGCGCGCCGCCCCAGCCGGCGCGACAGCTGCACGCCCAGCCGCCGCCCGGGGCGGCCACGCACGATCCGCCGTGGAGGCATGCGCACGTCGTACCCTTCACAGTTACAGCACAATACAGCGATCAATACCTAGTCTCAACGTGTACGAAAACCTATTGTATATAATTTAAAATATATTTGCTTAACTAATTACTTGAATGCTTTCAATCCTAAGGTAAATAGGTTGGATGAAAAAGCAAGTATTTTACCGGAGTGACTGGCGCTAGCGGTGCGGGGGCGAGCGGTACGAGGGTGGCGAGCGGCGCCAGGGGTGCAGCGGGCGTGTCGCAGGCGGCGCCCCCCCACCCGGGGGCGCAGGCGCAGCGCCAGCCGGGCGAGCCCCCGGGCGGCGCGGGGTCCCGGACGCAGGAACCACCGTTCGAGCAAGCCCCCTCGCAGTGCCCGACCTCCTCGCCGCGCACGGAACAAGTTTCACCTGGAAAAGATTAAAGCATGTTTCAAATGGATTTAATTAATATAAAGCGGTAATATTCGCAGTAGGTACTGCATTGTACCTTATCGAAGCTTTCATATAAATTACCACTAGCTACGTTTACCTGATAAATAATTCTAGCAAATGTATAGCAAACTTTACATACGTTGTACAGACTTTTCCAAAAAAGTAATGAGTTGCAAAAAGTATGTTGCAGCTCCTGAAGTAAGTTGTTACCTACTTGACAAGGATGGGCAAAGATTTTCCTACGCAGACCAGTTTTTACAAAAATAAAAATTAACCTGGCCCAAATTTTCCATTTTTTTACCAGTCATTTGGAATTTGAATGTGGGACCAGGGAACAGTGAAATTGTCTTTTGTCGCCTCTTCACTGAATTTCAAACCCGATGTCCCTCCAAAAAAGCGCGCCACTGAATGTGTTCGCAGTGACTGAACAAAACGCAATTACGGCTTCCGTCGGCAGCTTGTCTTCATCGCTCTACAGAACTTCTGCGGATGTCCGTACTGCTGGCATTTGTTGCGACAGGTGACGTCAATGTAGTCACACACTCTTGTTGCATCCGATGTAAATTCGCCCTTTTTTTAATCAGGGCCCCTCGGAGCTCCGGACCGCACTCTGCGGTGATGATTGTGGATCTGGCGCCTCGTCTACTCTTTTTGAAAGCAGGCTTAATCTCCGCTTTGACCTTCTCCACAGTCAACGTAGCCGAGTGCCCACCTTACACATCTCTGCACCCAAACCCACCGGACTGATCGCGCTCTTGAGGCTCTTTTTGGTCTCGTGCGCCGTTTTCATCTTCTCCATCTGGTTCCCGGCCGGATACACCGGTGCAGGGTGTGGCTGTGTCGCTGCAGGTCGGTCATTGCAGGTCAACTCTCGAAGCTGGCTTGCAGTTTGCTCCATTTGGAGTTCCTTCGCCGCTAGTTGGAGTTGAAGTACTCACCGGTCCAGGGCGGCGGGCAGGCGCAGAACACGCCAGCGGGCCCGGGGACGCAGGTCCCGTTGTTGCGGCACCCGCCGGCCGCGCCGCACTCCTCCACCTCTACAATCGATAACGATATTACATGGAGCACAACATGACAGACATATAATACAGATGTAAAACTGTTTGTTGTCACTGACTGATTAATCATCACAGATTCCCAGAGGCGTACCTACTGAAGCTCAAACCATGATTGGACGATGAATTTGGATGCAAATTCATCGTCCATCGTCATTGGAATTTACTGAACTTCAAAATTTGGCTCCTTTCTTTCTAGGTACCGAGTACGTACCTCAACAAAAATTTGGAATACTGTGCTAGCTGTCCGTAAGTAATGATAATGTAGTATACTAACGTTCCCTGTTGGCGCGCTGCGTGCAGTTCTTGCCGGTCCAGCCGGGCGCGCAGTGGCAGTAGTAGTCGCTCTGCGCCGTGTAGCAGGGGGCGCCGTTCGCGCAGGGGGCGCCCGCGCAGTGGTCGCGGTCGTCCTGACACGCACACACACACAGACACACATTAGGTACATGCGACACAGGTGCGCCGCGACACTCGCTCGGCGGGCCCTCGACTCACTCGTGGCACCCACCGGCGGCGGCGGCGACCAGTTAACATCAGGTGGACTGTTCCATTGTCAGTTTGTCAGTTATTGACATAAAGCAGCGCATTCAGATAAGCGGTGGAAAGGGCTCATAATAAAAGTTAGTGCCTTAAATTATTTTTTTACATACATACCTTTTGAAAAGCATTAATTACTTAAATTAGTTGTCGAGCACCCAGTACAAGTAACATTGAACTCACCCGACAGTAGCGTCCGGAGCAGGAGGGAAGCTAGAACAGCGGCGGAGTAGTTAGTGGTTGTTAGTGTGAGTGCGGCGGAGGCGCGTGGCGGCCGGTTACAGTACAGAGTAAAGATCTGTCGCGAAACCTAACTTACTAACCTAAGTCAATCATTAGTTATGAAAATTAGTAAATTAAAAAGCATAATTAAATGAAGAAATGATGTGTTAAGGAAATGGGACAAAAATATTATTTAGACAGCAGGCAAAGTCTTTACTGTGACAGAAGATTAAATTCTGTATGACTGATGAACCCAGATAAAATTAGGTACATTACAGAAAATGGTTATAATAATATTATGATGTGGGTGGTGTGTGTGTGTGTGTGTGTGTGTGGTGGGCTCACCTCGCAGTCGGTGCCGGAGAAGCCGACGGGGCAGATGCAGCGGTAGGCGTCCAGCAGGTCGACGCACTCGCCGCCGTTGCGGCACGGGCGCGGCGCGCAGTCGTCCACGTCGCGCGCGCACGTGCGGCCCGCGTAGCCCGCCGCACACGCGCAGTGGAAGTCGTCCACCAGGTCGATGCACGTGGCGCCGTGCTGGCACTGGCCCGTGCAGTCGTCCACGTTCAGCTCGCAGTCGCGGCCCGCCCAGCCCGCCAGGCACGCGCACGAGTAGCCGCCCATGGTGTTGTTGCACGCCGCCGCGTTCACGCACGGCCCCAGCGCCGTCTCGCCGCCCCCACTACCGCCCCCGCCACCCCCCGCGCCGCTCTCGCCGCTCTCCGCACACTCGTCTACATCTGTTTACAATGGGGTAGGTTATGAACATAAACTACTAAAAGGGATGCACCCAGCCATAGAATGTATTCGCAGTGAGGAACTAGCAGGTTATCGCTTAGGTACCTTCTGCGCAGGTGGGCCCGGTCCAGCCGCGCGGGCAGTCGCAGCTGAAGGCGTCGAGGCGGTCGCGGCAGGTGGCGCCGTTGCGGCAGGGGGCGGAGGCGCAGTCGTCGACGTCGTTGTCGCAGAGCGCGCCGCTCCAGCCGGGCTCGCAGGCGCAGGTGAAGCCGGGCGGGGCGCCGGCCAGCGCGCAGGCGCCGTGCGCGCACGGCTGCGGGGCGCACGGGTTGTCGACGCGCTCGCAGTCCACGCCGGAGAAGCCCTCGGCGCACGTGCACAGGTACTGGTCGGGCGCCGTGTTCTCGCACGTGCCGCCGTGCTGGCACGGCTCGTGCGTGCCGCAGTAGTTGAGATCTGACAAATATAATAAACAATAATAACGATTGGTATGCGTCACAGGCTATTCGGAGACGCGGATGTTTCGCGTTAAAAAACGCAAACTTTAACCATCTATTTCTCATCCATTTGGATGGATGGATTTGAAAGGATTAAAATTTATCAGTTTTTTTTACTTTAATTTTATTATGTTTAGTATTTTCAACATCATGAAAATTTTCCATTGAGTAGTTATTACTTTTCCACTTGAATTAAATTATCTACAGTAAAGTATAGTTTGATCTTAATCGATCGGTGAAAGGCGAGCGTGTTGTCGTGGGCGTTGTGCGGTGACATACCCTGGTCACAGAGGATGCCGCCCCAGTTGGTGTCGCAGGTGCAGTCCCAGGAGGAGCCGTTGCAGTAGCCGTGCTTGCAGCCGGGGTACGGCTGGCACTGCGCGCACAGCTCGCCGCGCCAGCCCGGACGACATCTACATACAAACACGTGCACACTTTGTCTTTATAATCAGTTCTAGCCAATCTATTTTAAACGGTCTTTTACGGCTACGAACTATCTGCATTTCTTTTTATTAATCGTTTACGATCAATAAATATTCATAGCTGCTATGGGCATAATTATAAGTACCTAGGTAAGATGAGTACTGATATCGTCAATGAGACATGTTATGCTGCGTGTTCTTCTCTAGTGATGAGACGTGTTCGTCTGTTAAATGGCTCTTACAATGATAATGATATTGAAGCAAACAGAATACTAACAAACATTCTCCTGGCTGCTCGCAGCGGCCGTGGGTCGGGTGGCATCCCTCCTTACATACAGCTGTAAAGGACAAATTTTGCTGTTTGTACATAATGAATATAATATCAATCTTGTTTTATAAAAACTACAGATTTTCTAATATGCAATTTTTAGTCTTCAATAAATATAATAACTTACAAGATCTTGTCTGTTATGTACGTTAGTTAGCACTTTGTAATAAAATTCCGTAAAATTTTGAAACTATAGCTTTTATATTATTTTATTATTTGTTTTATAGGCACACCACACTAATTTGCAACTAGAAACCTTACATTACGGTTAAAGAAAGTAATGTAACCTCTTGTTCAGTATTGTATTTCGCGCTCAGCAGTGTGATTCAGTAATATGAAACTAGATGGCGCTGTACCAGTTTCTGAATCACGCTGTTGAGATCTTTTAGCCGTAACATAAGGTAAAATGTTTTCTTTGAATAAATTCTCTTGTGCTCAGCGAACAGTTGTATCTATTTGGGAATCGTACTTTGGGGAACGTACATGGTCCTTCGAGCCGGACATAATTAGTAAAGTGACAGTACTGGTGCAAATAGTAAGTGACAAGTGTTGGACAAACTGTAAGTAGAAATTCAAGTTATTAAAAAGACTTAGAAAAATTGTGAGTACAGTTCAGTGAAATAGTAGTATTTTAAAAGACTTAGAATAATTTGCGAAAAAGCGCGAAGACGGGGAATCCATGCCCAACTTCACATAGAAGTTATTCAAGTGTAAAACACTTAGAAAATTTCCTGGACTTAGAAAATTTTTGAACTTGTAATTTCTCGGACTTGTAATATTTCCAAGTTCAACTGAAGTTTTATAAGATTACGCATAAGTGAATATTAGCGACAATATGGAAGCAAAATTTAAACTTCAAAAAGACATACTTACACGGATTACAAATGCGTTCACAAATTTCAAAAAGTCTCCTAAGGAGCGTATAACGAGCTCATATTTAGAAACAAGATTAGAGACTCTGGACAAACTTTGGGACAAATTTATTAGTAATCACGAATGCATCGTCAGTAATTTGATAGAGGGAGACAAGCAAAAATCATCTTACGATCTGGATGGCGATTATGACAATGCTGAAGAAAAATACACTGACTACAAAGCCGAATTGAAGTCACACTTACGCAGGCTAGAATCCTCAGAGGCACAAGTAAAGGTCGACAGTAAAGCGGTGTCAAACACGTCGATTAAACTGCCAAAAATAACTATACCTACCTTCTCTGGTAACTACAACGAGTGGCCCACATTCAGAGACTTATTTGTTTCGTTGGTACATTCAAACGAGTCGTTGGACGATGTGCAGAAATTGCACTACCTCAAGGGGTATCTGACGGGTGAGGCGGAGCAGTTGATACGACAGGTGCCTATAACATCAGCTAACTACAAACAGTGTTGGGATCAGATTGAAAAAAGATTTAACAATAAAAGACACTTGTGTAACTGTATATTAAAACGCTTATTTGGTCAGCATTCTCTAAAAACGGAATCGTCAGCAGGTTTAAAAGATCTTTTAGACAACACGAATGAATGTTTGCACGCGTTAAATAATTTAGGTGTGAATATTAGTAATTGGGATATAATTGTGATTTACATTGTAACTTTAAAATTAGATACGGAATCTAGGAAATTGTGGGAAGTCAAGGTTAGTGAACTTACTGATGTGCTGCCTAATTTAGATGATTTTCGTGAATTTTTGGAACACCGGTTTAGATCCCTCGAATTCCTAGACACCAAGTCAGTAAAATCTGTAACTAAAACTGTAAAAACGCTTCACGTCGCCACACCATCATGTGTATTTTGTTCAGAATTTCACAAGTTATGTAACTGTAAAACTTTTGCGAATCAAGATGTCGATACCCGCCGTAACTTTGTAAAGGCAAATAAACTTTGCTTTAATTGTTTAGGTGATAACCACGGCGTATATTCATGTCGCCAGTCTGCAAGATGCCATATCTGTCACAAAAAACATCACAGTCTTTTACATCCCAAATATATACATAAATCGGTCGATAGTGATAAACAGACCGACGATGTCGTCAAACCGTCGACGACATCCAATGCACAGAGCGAGACCGCTAAAGTCATATCATGCTTTTCGGATATCCAAAGCCAATCATTATTGGCCACGGCCTTAATTAAGGTCGAAGCTAGATCTGGAGCAGTAATAGTATTAAGAGCCCTACTTGATCAAGGTTCTCAGGCTTCGTTTATAACGGAGTCAGCCGTCCAGTTGCTAGGTTTGAGGAAGGTACCGATAAAGGCTGATATATCAAGGTTAGGCGATGAGGAGAGTGGTGTTTTACCCTCTAAGGCAATGGTCACTGTTAAATTTCACTCACGTCTAAATCATTCTATTGCGGTGTTTACCACGGCGTATGTCTTAAACAAACTTACGTCGCTACTTCCTGAAAGGAAAGTTATTCACATTCCGTTGACACTTTCAGCTACAGAATTGGCAGATCCATCGTACGGTGTGCCAAATAAAATTGACATGATTTTAGGGACTGCCGTGTATAGCCAGATTTTGTTGGAAGGTTTAATCAAGGGTCCCCCGGGAACACCTGTTGCGCAGCAGACGACACTCGGGTGGATTCTATCTGGTAGCATACACGGACCCAATCACTCTGTATCTGAGAAATGTCATAATGCTATTGTTAGTTTGCATGTTCAGACGAATCATGAAGATGATAATCAATTGCTCAAACGGTTCTGGGAAATGGAATCTGACTCCTCACAGCGTCGGAAATATTTGACTGACGAGGAGGAGAGGTGTGAAAGGATATTTTCGGACACTACCACTAGGGACCTTTCTGGGCGGTATATAGTTAAATTACCTTTTAAGTCAGAGGATCCCCAGTGTCAATATGGTGGTTCCGAAAATATAGCTCGCAAACGTCTTAACGCATTAGAGACAAAATTTAGTCACAACCCAGAATTGAGAGCTGAATATTCCAAGGTAATTAAGGAATACATTGAATTGGGCCATATGGAATATATTCCCAATAACGAAATCACTAAACCCAGAGTCGTCTACCTACCGCATCACGCCGTTATTAGAAACGACAAGACTACAACCAAATTAAGGGTTGTGTTTGACGCTTCATGCGCAGGGTATAATGGCGTATCATTAAATGATGATTTACTAGTAGGCCCTACCCTTCAACATGATCTGCGGCATATAGTCATGCGATGGCGTCGTCATCCAATTTCGTTGGTTGCAGACATTGTCAAAATGTACAGACAGGTTAAAGTCTATCCAGAGGATGCTGAATATCAACGCCTTCTGTGGCGTGAAGGTCCGGACACCGATATAAAACATCTTCGTTTACTTCGGTTGACCTTCGGTACATCATCAGCGCCTTATTTAGCAGTTAAGGCTTTACAACAGGTAGCACATGATGAGGGTAGTAAGTTTCCTTTAATGTCAGACCGCGTGCTCCATGATTTTTACTTAGACGATCTCATGACGGGATGCGAGTCCATTCCTGAAGGCATAGAAATTTATAATAGTATGAACAAAATGCTTGAGTCCGGGGGATTTCAACTTCAGAAGTGGTCCAGTAATAGTAATAAGCTGTTAGAGGAAATTCAGGCAGGAAAAGAAGAAATAAAGGATAGTTTAGAAATAAAAACAGATGAAGTTTTGAAAATTTTAGGCTTAACATGGATAAGGGGTACGGATGAGTTTCAATATACAGTTTCACTTCCTCCGATGCAATCACCCGTGACCAAGCGTAAAGTAATTTCTGATATTGCCAAGTTATACGATCCTTTAGGATGGATCGCACCTGTCATTATAACAGCTAAAATATTAATTAGGAAAATTTGGTTAGCCGGAATATCGTGGGACAGTGAGCTCCCTTCTCACCTTTTTCATGAGTGGAAAAACTTTCGTTCTCGCCTTTGCGAACTTACTAATTTTCGCATCCCTCGGTGGTTAGGATGTTACAGGGAGACAACTCTCGAGCTGCAGGGGTTTTGCGATGCTTCTGACGAGGCATATGCAGCCGTTGTGTATGCAAGAGTCATCGATAAGGACGGAGTCGTTCAAGTAAATTTAGTCTCTTCCAAGACAAAGGTGTGTCCCGTAAAACAGGTGAGTATCCCACGACTTGAGTTGTGTGGAGCAGTTTTACTTGTAAGACTGCTGAGTGAAATCGCTGACACCTTACAGGTAGACAAGGAAAACGTTCATGCATGGACTGATTCATCCGTGGTTTTGTCGTGGCTCAGAAGTCATCCCAGTCGGTGGAAAACTTTTGTGGCCAATAGGGTGTCTGAGATACTAACATTAACGGATTCTCACCAGTGGTCACATGTATTATCCAGTGACAATCCTGCCGACTGTGCCTCTCGCGGCATTCTTCCATCTGAATTAGGTAATTTGAAGCTCTGGAAGTCAGGTCCTAAATGGCTAAAAGACAGAGAAATAAATTACAACAAAGGGAAAATAAAGGAAACAAATTTAGAAGAACGAAAGACAAAGATTAGTAGTAATGTACTTACCTGTGATTCCGACGATATCCTTACCAAGTTTTCATCTCTTACTAAACTTAGCAGAATCGTCGCTTATTGTAGAAGGTTTCTGCGATTGAAGTCTGAAAATAAAGATAAAACTATTTGGTTAAATTCATGTGAAATAAATGAAGCGTTACTTACTTGCGTTAAACTTTGCCAAAATCAGTATTTTAAGGAAGATATAGATTCATTGCAGAAGATAGGAAAGGTAAAAAATAAAAGTAAACTAACCTCTTTGAATCCTTATCTTGACAAGGATGGAATCCTTAGGGTGGGCGGTCGTCTGCGGCATGCTGGTATGTCTGATGCCATGAAGAATCCGATTTTAATTCCTCATCAATCACATTTCACGGACCTTTTGATAGCGCATGCCCACGCTCGCACACTGCACGGAGGGCCACAGTTGATGCTCAATTATTTAAGAACTAAATATTGGGTCATAAATGCAAAGATTCTGGTTAGGCAAACGGCAAGAAAATGCGTAATTTGTATACGTCATTCAGCTCAAACCAATCAACAATTAATGGGTCAGTTGCCAGAGGCAAGAGCGACTGCTTGCCGACCTTTCTCCAGGAGTGGTGTGGATTACGCCGGTCCTATTGCGGTCAGACCCACAAGGGGTCGTGGTTATCACTCTACAAAGGGCTACATTTGCTTATTCGTCTGTATGGCCACACGGGCCATTCACTTGGAGGTTGTCAGTGATATGACTTCACAAGCGTTCCTGGCAGCTTTCAAACGCTTTACAGCCAGACGAGGGCACTGTACCGATCTCTGGAGTGATAACGGCACCACCTTTGTTGGAGCTGATCGGGAATTAAAGGGTTTATTCACACGAGAAAGGTCAAGCATAGCTACAGACATAGCTGACTGGTTGGGCAACAATGGGACCAACTGGCACTTCATACCACCTCATTCTCCAAATTTTGGAGGGTTGTGGGAGGGTGGAGTGAAGTCCACTAAGCATCACCTTAAACGTGTGATTGGTACCCATACATTGACCTTTGAGGAGTTGATCACAGTCCTTGCACAAATTGAGGCCTGCCTTAATTCTCGGCCTCTTTCTCAAATCAGTACCAACCCTGATGATCCGTTTCCATTAACACCAGGACATTTTTTAGTAGGAGAACCCTTAGTACTACTTCCTGATAGTAATTTTGAGAATTCGAATATGAGTAGTTTAAAGAGATGGCATCTTTCTCAGCGATTGGTACAAGATTTTTGGCGCAGATGGTCACATGAATATTTGACGCAGTTTTATCACAGGTATAAATGGTCTCATCAAACACCAGAACCAAATGTAGGTGATATAGTTTTAGTAAAGGAGGATGATCTCCCACCAGCTAGATGGTTATATGGTATAATTACCGAAAAGCATTGCGGTTTTGATAATTTGACCCGTGTTGTATCTTTACGTTGTAAAAATTCTATTATAAAACGACCTGTGTCAAAACTTATTATATTGCCGATAGAAAAATCCTAAAGATGTTAATAGTTCGTGTAGTTTGTTGAAATAATAGTTGGTTAAACTTGTATAACGTTATAGTTTTATTTACATGGTAACATTTTTTTTTTGTTCTTTTTGTATAAATCTAATAATACAGTCCATTGCTCTTGTTTATGTTTTGTAATTTTGGTGTAATTCTGCTTATGTTCATGTTGTCATCTACATGGTTACACCTTTTCTTTCATTTTTTGCTCTCTCAGCCGTCCACGGTGGGCGGACTTCGATTGTTTAGACCTAGTAGAAACTATGTAATATGGACATTCGAGGAAGTCCATAGTGGGCGGAATGTTCAGTATTGTATTTCGCGCTCAGCAGTGTGATTCAGTAATATGAAACTAGATGGCGCTGTACCAGTTTCTGAATCACGCTGTTGAGATCTTTTAGCCGTAACATAAGGTAAAATGTTTTCTTTGAATAAATTCTCTTGTGCTCAGCGAACAGTTGTATCTATTTGGGAATCGTACTTTGGGGAACGTACACCTCTGCATGCATGCACCGCATCCGCTATTAGTAAGAGAAGTAATCTTAGTTAGCAGTTAGCCTTAAAGTATGAGAGCCCACGGGTGGGTGCGTACGTTTCTCGCAGTTGTCGCCCTGCCAGCCGGGCAGGCAGCGCTTGTGTCCGGAGGGCGCGCACGAGTAGTGGCCGAACTTGTCGTCGCGCGCGCGGCAGAACGTGGTGCACGTGGCGTTGTAGTAGTTGGGCATGCACGTGACGCGCACGCGGTACGCCACGCCCGCCGCGCCGCCCGCGTGCCGCAGCGCGTGCCACGCGCCGCCCGGCTCCACGATGCCCGACCACCACGCCTCCTCGATCAGGCCCGTCTCCTCTGCAACGACAACACTTTATCGGTTACAGTGCGGCATTTGTTGATTTCAATTTGATAAAGATTTCTTTCTTGATAATAAAAGAAAATGTAGTAGAAAAATTCTGCAATTGTAATTAAATATCCAGTTTCCAATTTGCTGTGAAAACTGCCAAATGACAGATAGCGGAAGATTAAGCCTCGAAGAGGAGACCTGAACCCAACAGATGGTCAGCAATTAGGGGCTATAGCCTATAAGGAAACAACTACTTTATTTTCCTTATTAATGTCCTTAATAAAAAGGGTAAGTAAGTATATTATCAGTGTTGTTAACAGAAAGTGGAAGCGGGTAATACTCACCGGAGTCTGTGTAAGGATAGTCGTCGAACGCTTGCAGAATGAGGGTACAGGAACGCTGAAAAAAATTTATACAAAAAATGTTGTGTGATTTATACATGACCATCTCGAAATTGATGGATTCCGAAACTACGTCTGGCATCGTAACTGTATCGCTACGTTTTATTTACTTAGAAACAGCATAAATGGTTTTGTATTTATGGACTTTAGGTATAAATGATGAATAAATTCTAAGAAAAAATCAGCGTGAAGGCTCTGCTAGATTTCAACAAATTTTTAAAGTATCTACGAAATACTTTGTCATTTTAAGTGCATAGAGATCCACCTTCAAATTGTAGGCATGATATTCAGGGACCACAAATTTTTCAAATGTGAAAAAATCAGCGTACCGTCCAGCGGAAGGTGAACATGAGCGAGAGCGTGTAGAGCGGATCGGTGAGCGTGAAGGAGTCGGTGCCGAGCACGGGCGACGACACGTTGCCAAACGAGCACGCGCCCGGCGCCGCCGCCGACTGGTACTCCTTCAGGCACAGCGTGAACCGCGTGCGGCACGGCCGCGCGCACGCCGCGCCGCTCGCCGCACCGCCCGCCGCGCCGCTCGCGCCGCCGCAGCACGCGCCCGACGCCAGCTGCAGCCGGTAGTTGTTGAACTCGAGGATCTGGAGCTCGAACACGCCCGCCCCCGCCGCACACTGCCAACGCAAAAACTACATGTCAACTCCTGATAAAGACATAAAGCTTATAACTAGTTAGAATAAAGCTTGACCTGTATTCTGAGGTTTTAGGAAAAAGTAGGTATAACTTCTGTCGTAGAGGACAATGTTTCTAAGGTTCGTGAGTTCTTCTTACTTATATCTTCTGTAAGGGGTACAAATATGATAAGCATAATTTCCGCACGCGAAGCTGCGGGCAACAGCTAGTTATATGATAAGAATGAGATTCACGGCTTCGGTGTAAGTGTTAAACAATTTTTAATTCACTTGAAAAAATGGAAAAGTGAAAAAGCTGGAGAAATGGGTACCGTATGAATTGAGTGAAGCACACCAACACACACGCATGGAGTGCTGCGTTATATTACTCAACCGTCACAATAACGAGGGAATTTTGAATCATATAACGATACGAACGAACGAAACTTGTGATGAAAAATGGATCCTGTACGATAATCGTAAACCCTCATCACAGTGGTTGAACCCAGGAGAACCGGCGAAATCATGTCCCAAGCGAAAGTTGACACCGAAAATGTACTGGTGAGTGTTTGGTGGTCTAGGCTTGGGGTAATACACTACAGCTTCCTAAGACGGCTTGGCCAGACGATTCCGGCAAAGCCATATTGTCAGCAATTGCAAACTATCATGGTAAAGCTAGCTGTTAAACAACCGAGACTTGTCACTTGTTCTGGCCCACTGCTACTTCAGGACAACGCTGGACGCCATAGTTTACGAGAAACGGTCAATAATTACAGGAGCTGCGACTGGAATGTCTCTGACATCCACCATACTCCCCGGACTTTGCTCCAACAGATTACCATTTTTTTTCGTAATTTGGACAAATTATTGCAAGGAAAAAAATCAATTCCGATGAGGCAGTCCAAA
The DNA here is from genome assembly GCA_951805285.1 of Thymelicus acteon. Classification (NCBI taxonomy): domain Eukaryota; kingdom Metazoa; phylum Arthropoda; class Insecta; order Lepidoptera; family Hesperiidae; genus Thymelicus; species Thymelicus acteon. The sequence goes on from OX638232.1 coordinate 138,696, forward strand.
GCGTCTTCAAAGATTTTATTGATTCTCGCTCCTACAATTTTTTCAGCAATGGAATCAATATAAAATGGTTATAAAATACCTATAAAATGGCGAAAATGTGTAGATAAATTAATATTTTTTTTTGTTTTACTTTTTACATACAAAACGCTAATTTCATATTATGTAAGGACCTAATATTATCCCTATCTGGTATCTATATCTACCCTCCTCTCAGTAAGGTCTTCGAAAATATTTTATTAAATCAAATGCTGAACAATTTTAACGCTTGTAACTTACTTCACTTTGAACAATAGGCTTTACCAAAGGCCATAACACAACAGACCAGGTGCTAGGCTTCCAAAACATATCTATGAGGCCTGGGAGACTTAATAAAATGCCAAAGGGGTATTCTGTGACCAAGGCCGTCTTTAACCTATTGGAGGCCCTGGGCATATTAGGATATTGGGACCCTATGACTTTGTCAGAATCCTATTTTGTTAGAATAAACAAAGAAAGTAGATAAGCAAGCTTCTAGATTTATACAAAAGCTAATAAGCAAATTGGTATTGTAGTCAGTAATTTAAGTTCGATTTATTCGAATAAAAAAAAATTCGGTAATAAATATCGGTTATCGTTTAGTGATCTGGCAGGAACTAGGGGGCCCCTATCGATCACGGGGCCCTGGGCACGTGCCCAGGGTGTCCAGTGGGAAAGAGGGGTCTGTCTGTGACCTGTCTAGAGCCTGCGCAGACAGAAAGAGTTCAGCCGTTCTGAGTTTGTCGTTCTGCGTTACGCGTTCTTTGTATTTCTGAAAGTAAAACGCGAGCGTTCACTCAGACCTCGGCCGGCGCGGTCTGACTGCTTGCTGCTAGCTGTGTAATGTGTATGCGGCGCTATAGAGTTGCGAACGTTACAAAGAACATGGAATGCAGAACGAAGAATTCAGAACGGCTGAACTCTTTCTGCCTACGCGGGCCCTTAAGCATTTGAATGAGTAGAACACGAACACTACAACTTAAGGTTAGTCACTACGGCATCAAGAATAATTAACTCAACTAAACAAAAATGATACCTAATCATCGACATCTCGATCTGGGATGGGTGTACCGCAGGGCTTGATTCTGGGCCCTTTCCTTTTTCCAGTAAACATACATACATTAACGATCTGCCGTATTATATTAAGAACTATGCGGATATTCTGCTGTTTGCGGATGATACTTCTCTAATATTTAAGTCGAATAGAAATAAAATGAATTTTAATGATGTAAACAGTGCTCTGACTTGTTTATCACACTGGTTTACTACAAATAATTTACTACTAAATGCTAAAAAACTGGACAAGTGCGAGTCGGACTCGTGCACATAGGGTTCCGTACCATTATCTATACAACACTAGACACTATACAACCTAAATATTCTGTGAATATTTCAAGCGTCTATCTGTTGCCGTTATTAATATCGAGCAAAAAACGGCAAAAAATCACGTTTGTTTTATGGGAGCCCCACTTAAATATTTATTTTGTTCTGTTTTTAGGATTTGTATATAACAGCAACAAAAATACGTCATCTGTGAAGATTTCAACCGTCTAGCTGTCACAGTTCATAGATATACAGCCTGGTGACAGACAGACAGACAAACGGGCAGTGGAGTCTTAGTAATTCGGTTAAATAAAAAATTGCAGTATTTTAGTGTCAAAAAAGAGAAGAATTTAGAAATTAAAGTGGTCATTACGAGATTCGTACCGGTAATAAGTATGTAGGTACATTAGTACATAACTACATACATACCTACAGTACTAACAGCAGTGATACTACATACTAACAGCAGCGATAGCCTAGCGGTTAGAACCGAACGAAGGGGCCCGAGTTCAAATCCTGGCACGCACCTCTAATTTTCAAATATTATGTGCGTATTAGAAGTTAATTATCACTTGCTTCGGTGAAGGAAAACATCGTGAGGAAACCTGCACACCGGAGAGTTCTCCATAAAGTTCTCAAAGGTGTGTGAAGTCTACCAATCCGCACTTGGCCAGCATGGTAGACTATGGCCTAATACCCCTCACATTGTGAGAGGAGACCCAGCAGTGGGACAATTATGGGTTATTGCTTTGCTTTTACATACATACCTAAACTGCAACTTCTAATCTAAAATGTCCCTAATCCCTACCTAGCTAAAGTAAACTGAAAGTCATTTAATCTGAAAAGTTATTGAAAGGGCAGACGTCCCCTACGTCCCCTACGTCCCCTACGTCCCCTGTCATACACAATTAAACTAATTTAAACTTCAATGATGACGCTTCTCTAACTGGGTATTTAGGTGATTTCACATGTTTTATAAAAATTGTATGCATCGTGCGTCGTGCCCACAATAAACCTAATTTGTAGGGCGTTGTAAAACTAGTGGAAATAAGGCGTTGCGTTGGCGCTACCGCTCGCGTTTAAGTTTTTGTCTCATTGAAATCGGAAAAACTGACATGACGGAAAATATTACTGAAAATATTCTCAAATTATTTAATATAATCGAACAAGAACAACTATTACTGTTTATTGTGTAATCATAATCATAAACAAAACTTGTAAAAAAAACCAAGTCTCGCAACTCAGTTCTTCTACCGTAAAAAGTTGTGAGATCCATGTAATACCAAGTCGGTTAATTTATTCAGTTCCTACTTAAGGGTCCTTCTGTCTTAAGTTATCACGTAATTAGCTAACCTAACAAGTAACAACATCTTATAGTGACCATATTATCAATATTAAAAATCTTTTATGTTTTAAATAAATAGATCGACTTGGCCATCGCATGAAAACACAATATATCTCACAAGTAATACCTACGTATTATATTAAATTTGATTGTTTAGTGCGATTGCCAAGTCAATCTATTTATTTAAAACATAAAAGATTTTTAATATTGATAATATGGTCACTATAAGATGTTGTTACTTGTTAGGTTAGCTAATTACGTGATAACTTAAGACAGAAGGACCCTTAAGTAGGAACTGAATAAATTAACCGACTTGGTATTACATGGATCTCACAACTTTTTACGGTAGAAGAACTGAGTTGCGAGACTTGGTTTTTTTACAAGTTTTGTTTATGATAGCATCTCATTTCTTTTTGTAGATAGTTCTACTTTTTTCCTTTTACAAGTTACCTTTGAACACAATTATATCTAGGTACCTATCTACACCTATTATTCCATTATATTATATACAGGTACACTGATTCATTCACTGCAAATGTTACTTTGTTATACAGGTACAGTAATTCATTAACTGCAAATGTAACTTTGTAATACTATATATTTATATGGGATTACAAAGTTATTTATGCAGTTGATGTATTTAGAAAACTAGACCGAAATGGCAAAATGTTTTAGTTTTTCCTTGATCTATACACTAAACACTAATTGTGTTCCAAATTTGAAGCTTCTATGTCTGCTAGAAGTGCCTTAGAGTTTTGATGATCGGTCAGTCAGTCAGTGAGTGACGAAATTAAGAAACTTTGACTAGTTATAATTCTTAAACTACTGGTTCAAATCAAATGAAATTTGAAATATAACGTGTTTATATAATGCCTGCTTGGTTACTAAAAATTCAGGCTTCTAGCTTTATCCAAAACGAAGTTATAGGGGGTCGAAAATGGCCTGAATTGCTTCGAGAAAAGGATGGTACGGCCGTGCCGCTTTTTTGCTCGACTTGGCGGGGGCACTGCCGTGCCCCCTGATGACAAGATGTTTATCCTCCGCAGTCCCGGGCTGCTGCATCGGTTTGTCATCGGCTCACAGTGATTTCTATGTGACACAGTAACCTTCGCAAGCACCATCGTAGCACACGGTCCACGTATCATAAACTGTGGCATTAATATACAGAAACCTTTTTTTTATTATTTCATTCCTCGAAATAACGAATTTAACACCAACACGTTCCGGGGTTTAGCTCAGAACGTTGTCCGGACATATTCTCATAATAATCCTTTGTGTAGCGACAGTGAGGCGGAAGAGAGCCGAGCGCAGTCGCGCGGCGTGCGCTTCCTCACGAGCTTTATCTGCTACGATCTGAGCGCGAGCTTATCGTAGCGCCGCGGGCTACGAGCGGGCGCCGGGCGTGCCGCGCCGGACACGCCCACCGCCCACCCGCCGCAAGACACGCCTTTCAGAACGAAGTACGTTCTTGTTTATTTATCTGACAACAGCTTTGTAATGTCTAGTAACACAGAGATGAATTTAAAATCATAATATATTATTAATTAAGCATGTACCGCAATGAGGTATTTATCGCGATATATTATTATTATCACAAACACTCTAAGTGTACCTGCGGCTCGCGGCGGGACATAACAGCGCCGATCGTATTTGATCAGAACAATACATTAAAATTGGCGTAAACTTTTCACAATGCGATGTTGACAGATGACCGGGAGTTTGTGTGAGGCGGCCGCGTCATGGTACAGTGGGCACGCTAATTTTAAGATACCTATTTACAGAACAAAAATGTTTAAACTACAAATTATGTGTTGTAAAGGATAGGAAGCTAGAATATAAGAATAGAAGTTACATTTATCCTGATAACCCAAGTATTCTTAGATACGAGTAGGTAAGTGAAATAAAAAAAACAAATATGGTGGTTGTGAGATGCCATTTTTTGCAGTATCAAAAAATAAAAATAAATTGAATAATGCAATATGGGTATCAAATTAAAGAACTTATCATAAGGAGTTCAAAAAGGTATATCACGATAGCTTTTTTTATAGCAGGCAGTTTGTTTTTTTATTTTTAAAATACTACATAAAGATGTGTTAAGAAGTTTCTAAATCGAGGGCAACCCTCAAATATGTAATGTATGAAAATGTATGCACGTAAAAAGCACTTATTATGTTTTTCATACATTTTCTAAAGCTGTTCAAGTATTTGCGTCTGATAATTATCATCTAATGTGGATGAGCTGATGATGAAAGGTACTATTACACAACGATTCTATATCTAAAGATCCTCTCAAGGTCTGATGATGTGATCTGGAGATGAGATATGTAACTTCTCAACGGATTGGAGTATACTGAACCGTATGAAAAGATATTTGTTGTTGGTAGTATTAAGATACCATAATCAGTACTTGGGCATTTTCGCCAAAAAGTGTATGTTTTGTATTTTTTGTAAATTCTACGATGAAAAGTGATAAATATTACGCATGGCAAATCATTTTTGGATAATCGCATGACAATCTGTGCATTGTTATGTCAGTGTTTTTTCAGTAGTTTTCCAGGGATTAAGTAAATAAAGTTGAATCAACCTCGTAGCAATTTTGAAGTTCTCTTCCTAAACTGCTGATTTCTCAAGGTAAATGGAAATATATTTATATGGAAATGATTGTATCGAAAAGCGAATATTTTAACGTTGTTAATTTGTTAACATTGTCGTAGTATATATAATTAAATCTAATCAAAATTTCAATTTGAATGTTCAGTTTGGGAATCCGTTACTTCCGTTCCGAGACCATGCTAGTGGTAACGTATTATGTGGAAGGGAAAAGTAACGGAATGGAATAGATAAAGTTGATGCTACACTGTGGCAATTGGGTTGAGTACCTACCTAATTGAAATATTTTTTATTGAGTTTTAATATGGTTTATAAATAAAAAATATTGCTGTCAGATTATTATATGAAAGTTGTTTTATTGCGGCAAAAGTTAAATTCGGAAACTTTATTTATAAAAATAGTTTTATTTCTGTATTGGGTCGGCTTTTACGACGCTTAAAATGGGGTGACAAATATGGATCCCACGCTGGCATACTAGGGTGTCTCAAAAGGCGACAGAAGCCGGCCCGCTTGTTTATAAGATTTCACAAAAGGATAATCTTATCAATGGATATTAATATGGATAAACTTCTTTTAGCCCATACCCAGGAATGATTTAATTTTTGTTATGGAATGTATGTTTATGTTATGTTTTGTTATGTATTTCAACACGCTGATAAATTTTTAGAAATTATGTGGAACGAATTTTGCATTTTTCTCCCAAACCACTGGCTCTACAAGAAAAATATATTGTATTTAAAATATCAATCTGTTAATGAACTTCAACTTTTGTAGGAAATATTTTTCTATAAAATCAATATTTTGCCAAATAAACATGAAAAACAAAAAAAACATTTTTTTTTCAAGGTGACCTTGAAAATGAATGAAATATACTTATGTAATGAGTAATTATACTATAGTTTTATAATCAATTTAATTTTATGATAGTTCAGTGGTTAAAAGACTTCTGCCGCCTACTCGGGGCGTTGTGTTAAGACTGTGTGTGTCTGATACCTTGCTTTCCATTCCATTATTTCGAGCTTTCTTTTCCGTGACTGTCCCCAAAAAAGGAAAAATAAAATATCCTACTATTAATTGCTTTTCCAAGAAAAAATATTTATTTTATTTTATAAAATTAAGGAATAGTTTTGTTTTCTCTTTAAAAATACTAAGACTTAGATTGTTTGGTGTTTTTGCTTTTAAAAGACAAAAATGTAAAGTAAAATAACCAAACAGTAACGGAATGTAGGTAAATGACATTCTACCACTACTTTTAAAGATGAATTTACTGTGTATTTTTTTATTAATATATTCCTGTATCCCTAATGAACCTAATTAAATATTAATTTTACCAAAATTGTGTTTAAATACCTTTATATTGTCATTTGTATTTGGTCACGGAATGGAACAATTTATTATTCCGCCTTGCAGAAAATGTCGTGTAATTTTATTTTCAGTAAGTATTTTATCACCTTATTATATTTTCTGGCAAGAAAATAACACAACAATACAGTTTAATTAAAAAAATATTAAAAATTTTAACAAAAAATAAAAATCCAACAATTTAAGAAATGTACACTTTTTGGCGAAAATGCCCACTTCATTGACCATTGCAAGGTCTGCTGATGTGCCTTAGAGACAAAATGTGTAACTCTTGAACGGGTAGGAATAAGAAAACCGTGTTTTAAGAAATCATTTTAAGAAACATCAACGACTATCTCTGAGTCTGATGATGAGACTTGGAGACAAGACAAAGACAATAACTCCTGAACGAATTGGAATAACGAAACCATGTTGAACTAAACTGTGGTTAATGAAGAACTAGGTATACTTTCTTTCAAAGATCAGAAGGATGGCTCGGAAAATTCAAGCAACGTCATCATATCAACTATGATAAAATTAGTGGAGAAGCAGGAAGTGATGATACGAATGTTACTCACGACTGAAGTAATAGAGTGTGATTAAAATTGACAGAAAAATACGCCCCAAGTGACATTTTTAATGCTGATGAAGCAGGAATTTTCAATAACTTGACCCCAGATAAAACTCTGAAATTTAAAGAGGAACAGTGTGTGGGAGAAAAGCTCTCCAAGGGGGGTATTATAGTGCTTGTGGCTGCTAATATGGATGGCACAGAAAAAAAAGTTGATGGTAATAGGCAAATCGAAAAATATGTTTTAAGAACATTAAAAGATTGCTAGTGAAGTATAAAGCTAGTAAATCAGCTTGGATAACCAGTCAACTTTTTAAAGAAGAAGTAATAAAGTAGGATGCAGAATTAAAGGGACGAAAAATTTTACTTCCTGTTGACAACTGTCCTGCTCACGTGCCCGCCCTCTTATATTAAACCTTCAAAACATAGAGTTGGCATTTCTTCCTCCAAATACGACTAGTGTCTTGCAGCCAATGGATCAAAGCCTGATTAAAAGCCTCAATGGTCACTAAAGAAAAAAAATATTGATGGAGCTAGTCGAATCTGAGGGTAAAACTTCTATTAATATGCTGCATGCAGTAAGTTTTTTATTTAAAGCCTGGAAAGAAGTGACACCAACAACTATACAGCACTCTGTATATACATGCTGGACTTTGTATAAATTCTATGTGTTATGACGTGGAAACGGAACCGGAGTATGATAGCGACGACGACCTTCCATTAACTGAGTGGATTCAACAGTTCAACATGGCAAGAAGATTTACAGAAAATCTTCAAACCTACATCAAAGTACACGATTGCCTGCTTACAACGGTTTCACTCACAGACAAAGAAATTTTGGATTCGGTGAGGAAAACTGAGGATCAAGAGAATGACAAGGAGATGAAGAAGATGAGATGGATAAGCCTGAGCCCCGCCGAGCATTAAAATAAGCTTTCGAGCAGCTAAATTATTGGAAAAGTACTTTCTTTACAACGAGATGGCTCAAAATAACAGACTATACGCAATAGCGTTCAGATAAGAATTGATTTTTATGTAACTACTAACACTAGTCTGAAATAAACTTTTTCTTTTTCTAATACAGATTTTTCTTCTCTTCATTTAACAACACCTTTCTATAACATTAAAATATGCACAGTCCCTTGAGTGTCGTTATATAGAGTTTACATTGTATTTGAAACTCAATACGTCAAATATAACTAAATATTTTCCTTGGATTCGTAAAACACTTTTAATTGAGGTAATAAAAATAATTAGGTAGTAAAAATAGCTGTACTAAAACATAATATGAATAGAGCGTTCAACAATATAAAATAAAACTGACATGTACATAAGAAACTTACGAAGATGTTTGATTAGTATCCCGGTCCTTTTCTATCGCATGTAACAAATGTAATTTGCCGTGAATTCTGATTTTGTGGTACGATACGACTTACGAGGCACTGCGGGAGCACGGGTTAAGATAATTTGACTAAAAATGTACATCTTGTAATGTTCGGGTCACTGCTAGTTAGAAGTGTTGGCATTTGTTACGCTCTTGCATTGGTTGTCATGTTTTTATTGGTTTCATTTGTATTAAAATGCATCCGCTGATATAAGAGACGAAATTATATTAAAGACATTGTAAGAGTCGAAGTAAATTTTTAAATCAAATTTAATGGTATAATTGACGATAAATTACACTGTTGTAAAACTGTCAAAGTTAAAATCATTCAAAAGAATTTTATCTGTTTAGTACAGATTTAGCATCAGTGGTATCAGAGCAGCAGTGGTTAATCTGTGTAAATCCCGAAAAGTCCAAAGTGTTGTGCGGCAAGATGTGGTTAGTGTACCGTGTGTGTGTTTGTGTGTGTGTGTCGTCATATGGTTAACAAAACGCAAAACGAACGACGGAACGTTTTGTAAGCAAAAACTGAAAAAACTAAGTTAATATAAATAAAAAAATAATTAGTAATTAGGATTGGCAGCAACTTGTTTCCCACGAAATTCTAATTTATACGTGTGTCATGTATGGTCAGTGGACAAATTTGTGAAGCCAAAATACGAACCTGATGTAAAACTGTTGAAATCGGTAAAGCTTGTTATGTTGCTCCACAGCGAGCTTAAAGTAACAAAATATCAGCACATGCAAGAATCAGCAAAAGAAATGAAACAATAAAGTTAATTTTAACGGATGTAAGGAGGAAGTTTCAAAATCTACGTACATTACCTATTGCAGCAAATAACTTTTTACTGACTTCGTTTCGTTGATTTGTGAGCACCAAGACATAGTGCAGTCCATAAGAATTTCTTAATAATGTAATAATCTAAATTTTAACAAACAAATAACAGACTTCAAAGAAAAACATTCGATAAATTACCTATAAAATTATCACCAAATGCAGAATAATAGGACCATAATTATGTGAACCTAAATATTTTTTATGCTAAATTTGATAAAGATGGAAACAAAGTGGAAGCCTTTTCAAGAAAAAAAATTAGCATTATTTTGCGCTCCGGTATTTATAAAATTTTGAGTAATAATTTCGAGCAAAATATCTGAGAAAGGGAAGAAATGAGAACGAGTTTTCAAATCTGCATCACAAATCATCCGCATAATAATTGAGAAGTGTCCTTTTCTGCATCAACACAATTCGGACAGTGCACCTCCTCGACTAATTATAATTTTTAGATGCGTAGGTACAATCTAATGCACCTGCAACTCTTGGGAATCCGTCTACTGAATAGAAATCTTCGACCACTTTTCCAATCTCATCACCTTATGGCATTTGAATGTAAGAAGGAATCAATTTCGCTATTTCTTTTTATAACTTTTTGAAATATACAACAAATTGTTTTTGTGGATATTTAAAAGTTCTCCAAGAAATTGCTGGTAGGAAATATTTGCAAGTAATCACAAACAAACAGTAATTTTATGAGCCCATCAGCATTATATCTTTGTTGTACTTGGTCATTGGCTCCAAATATAGATTTTATTCAAATAAAGCACAGCTTCTTTTGATATACGGTACTAGATTTTAAAGTCTTCGCCACTGTATTTGTCGAAAATATCTATTCGATATGGAATCTCACGGCAAATAGGTATTTTAAGGTGAAAATAACACGTAAAAAAGAATGTAAAGACTCGCAAAAAAGATTTAATCCAGCACTTTGACCAATTAAAAATTATATCCTCTGACTGTTTGACACTTTAATGTTCCTTAAAAATAATGTTTCTTGCAACGTAAAATGAACATGAGATTCTTATAATGACTAGTTTGGCATCTCATTTAACTAACTTTAAAGGAGCTTTAAAATTTGGGATAATTTGGTTTTTGTGCAATAATTTAATGGTAGATCAGTATTTCAAAATATAGTCTTTAAATTTTAAAGAACCTTTCTGCAATTGGCTTTGAGACCGTTTTCTTGTTTGTTGTCGGGTAAAAAGAGACTTAAGACTTATTAAAACAAGTTTTAAGTTATTGTGATTAAAACGTTTGACAAGTGAACTTTGAGAGTCGTATTGAGATCTCGAGGTTCGTTTGGACATTAATATAAAAATTCCGAGAATTGGGCAGCCAAGTATCGCAGTGTCTCATCTGAGAGCCGTAAAACTGGTACATAGAACTCATAACAGTTGTAAGTGGAGATATTAACATTCAAAATTACGAGCAATAAAAAAGCTATTAGAGATGAATTAACGCTCTCGTGACCGTCAGCAGTGAGCGCGACGCGCAGGGCAGGCCGTGCGCCGTGCGCGGTGCGCGGGTCGTCGCGCCGTGCGCTGTGCGCTGTGCGCCGCTTTCATGAATATTCATGGAGAGCGCCGCAAACGAGTTCTCCTTAACTGGGTGACGCAGAATTTCCCACGGAATCAGTGCGAAAATAAGCATTAACTACATAACTCGCATTTTATGGTACGCGAAAGGCAAGCGTTGCGCACTGGAAATATCAATGGGCCTGCGACTGCGACCGCTGAGTATCCGGCGCAGGCGGTGACGGTGGCGGTGACCGGAGCACCACACGATTTGTCACTCATGATTATAATAAAACTGTTCGTAGCGGAAGAAAAATTTAAGCTGCAGAAGTACTTTTACTTTGAAGAGTAAAGTAGGTAGTAAGTATTGCGGAGTTAGATTGCCGAATATAAATTAGATTTTGTCTTTCAGAGAATTAAAATTCTAAGCTTCATATTGAGAAAAGCCGGGAATCCTCAAAATATTTATATCTCTACTAGTTCGTCCTGAATGAAAAAAATTGAGGTAATAAAATCAATATTATAAAAGAATGTAGTCATAGTCCTTGCAAGAGAAACAAAATGCCACATTTTTATTGATATAATTTTTTTTTCATAAATTTTAAACTTATAAACACTTCTCGTACTTATTACTTAGATATGTGTAAATATTGTTGTGCTGATAAAACCGATAGCACAATTCATCTCCACTCCCTAGTTCTACATTGTTAACAGGTACACAGTAGGTGTGTCTGGGTAGGCACCAAACCTATTTTTTGAAAAGAACTCATGAATAGTATGAACTTGATCGCTGGTAGACCTATCTAAAATTCACACTGCAGTTAACCACCGCAGTACTGGTGCAAAAATAGAAATATTATATTTAAACGAGATAAAAAAAGAGAAGAATTCTAGTGACGAATAGGTTTTATAAACGAGACGCAGGCTAGCAGTGAAATTAGAAAAACATCAATTGGAAGAGCGTGCACCGTTAGTCGGTGTCGCTTTTGCATATGTTATGTTAAGGTTATTGACTGTACACGATTCCTACCATACCAGTATGAATACAAATCGTGTCCGACACCAGCTCACAGCTGACGGAGCCAGCCGGCCATAAGTCTCTCCGCAACCCTACCACAATATTATTTTTTTATCACATTATTTAATGACTTTAAGTTGTTTCTAATATTAGTCATCTACCTACCTACATATGTAGGTCACGTCACTTTTACTAGCTTAAAGACAATGCATAGGCTAAATAGATATATTATAGGTATCTAGAATCACAAAACGTAAAGAAGTTTCTGAGGAACACTGAGAAAATATTTTTAAAAGGGGGTAAAATAGGGGATAAACAATTTATGACTTCTAGGTTTAAAGTTTACTAGTCCCAAGATTTCTGCGGATAAATCGTAATTAGTTTTTATAAAATAACACATCTTCAAAAATCATGTCCAGATGTTCAATTAGTCCACAATAATGCTTCCTTGCATTTGGTTATTATTTTTACTTTTGACACTCACTGATTTAAATATGCCTCATTAAGGAATGCCATATTACCATACTGCCATAGTACCATAGTACCATAGTGCCAATATTATGGATATTGGAATTCCTTTAAATTAAATTAAATCTCGCGACTAAACTCGGTAGAGCTGCTTGTGCTGTTAGGAAAATAAGGCAGTATACTGACGTCGAAACTGCTAGGATGGTTTATTTTGCATATTTTCATAGTATCATGTCTTATGCCATCTTACTGTGGGGCAAAGCAGCCAGTATCATGGGCGTACCCAGGGAGGGGCAGGGGGGGGCAGCTGCCCCCCCCTGGAAATCTCGCAGAACATGTAAGAACTCGCCTAATTACTAATTAAAGTGTAAATGTCATGGGCGTACCCCCCCATGGGCGCCCCCAAGGGGGGCAGCTGCTTGGCCTTGGCATCCAAATGACGCTGATACTGCACATAACTTGAGATGTCAACTCCCAGAATCTTACTCTTACTCAACACTTTTCATGACGGTTAGCGCGGTACCTAGGGTATTAGGTATTGAGGCGCTATGACAAATGGGATTTTCTTAGTGGTAAACGCGCCGCGCCAACTTGTGTCTTCGTGGGTTGAACTCGACTAAATTAAGTCGACCCCATTCCGAGACATGCTCCAGATTCAGACACAAGTTTAACTCTGCTATCTGCCACTTGCAACTGAGAGGAATTAAGGGGGGCTGTTCATGCCATGCATTGATATGCAGAATGAACAACATAGGATATACCGCAGACCCTTGGGGAACACCAGCATTTTATAGGTTTCATATCTGAGCAACAACCATCTACTACATCCTTGATATATCGCTCAGATAGAAAGCTGACTACCCAACTCCTTAACAGCGACCGTAACATGGTAACTTCGTGAATTCCCCTGTGCCAGACCCGGTCACAGGCCTTAGCGAAATCTAGGCTGACTGCCAGTGCTTCTCCGTTGCGATCAAGTGCCTGACGGTGCCTACAGGTGCGTAAGATAAATTCGATGATCACCAGCTGAACGACCGTGGCGAAAACCGTATTGTCGATCACAGATCAGCAGATAATCTTCAACATATCCCAGGAGCTGCATGTTAATCACGCACTCCATTACCGTTGCAAGCAGGGAAGTTATCGCTATAGGCTTGAAGTGAAGAAGAAGCCGGGTCACTGAGATCGCCCATTTTGGGCATGGGATGAACAAGGGTAACATTCCACGAAGACGTATCATGTGGCATAACATAGCGAGAATAAGTATGTTAAGACGGGGAATCAACCATTGCAGCCCCGGATCTACGATTTTTTCGAACCGTTGCAGAAACTTGATAGTGGCATAACTCTCCCCAGCGTTTGAGATAAATTATAAAAAAAAACTCACAAATAAATAATAGTTGGCATTTTTCCTGAATGGGACAACTTTTACTGCCGCCCGGAGTGGATGCTCAGGTTCCCCCCCCCCCCCCCAAATCCCGGGCTGGAGTCTACTGGGCTGAACTCGGGAGCACACGTTTTTAACACCACTGCGTGAATAACGTCTGGTCCTCTCAACTTCTTGGCTGTAAAGAGCTCTCTGACAGACTTTTGGGAAAAAATATATCATTCAACGAGCTCTCACATAGCAGGATGTTAGGCGGCGTGGTCCCTCTATCATCAAGAGTTGAGTCGGCGGCAAAAAGGATGCTAAGAAGTTCGGCTTTCTCCTTTGCCGTATGGACCACGGAGTTGTCCTATTTACGCAGTTGTGGAAGAGATGACCGACAGAAGTTACCCTCGGCAGCTTGAGCTAGCGACCAGAATTCTCGACTACCAGAGGGGTGGGTAATCGACCATTCCAACCATATCAACCATCGACCATACCAACTTTGCATTCGTTTTAGCCATTTGCTTCTTTGCTGATCGGGAGGCAGCGTTGAGTTTTATGTAAGCCTTGGGGTGGATAGATATATAAGCGTGCACGCGGATGACCAAAAAAATATTGAGAGAAACGTTTAAAAAGGGTTTATATTTTTAATTTAATTTACGATCCGACCTAAAAAATCTGACCTGCCCCCCCCTAGGCCAGAAGCTGGGTACGCCCATGGCCAGTATAGAACAAATTTTCATATTACAAAAAAGAGCTATTAGGGCTATTTATAAACTTAGGTTTCGGGAAAGTTTGCGTGAGAAGTTCAAAGAGATAGGTATACTTACAGTAGCTTCACAATATATTTATAGTAATGTAGTTTTTATACGGAATAATATAACCGCGTATAAACAAAATTGTGATATCAATAATCGCCAAACAAGAAGAATGCACCAGTTAGTAACGCTATCTTACCGTCTTTCTAAAGTGCAGCGATCTTTTATGGGGCTCGGTGTTAAGTTCTATAATAAAATCCCAAGGTTAATACGTGATTTGCCAGTGGAATTGTTTAAGAAACATGTAAAATCTAAACTTTTAGGCAAAGGTTACTATACTGTAGATGAGTACATAAATGACAAAGATGCATGGAAATGACCAGCTCTGCAACCAGTTCCGTACAAGCTAGTGATACTTTTTTGTAATAAATATACCGATGTATTTTTATTTTTAAAAGATGTGCTGAGGAGTTTCTTTACGGCTTTTCTTCTCCTCCATGACAAAGCACCTTTGCGAAAAGCTGGTTGATTAAAAAAAAAGCGGCCAAGTGCGAGTCGGACTCGCCCATGAAGGGTTCCGTAGCAGCAAGTAACATAATATAAAAGTTCTTGTAGTTCGTTGTAACTTTGATCAATGTTTTTTGCGGTTTACGATTTATGACGTATTAAAAAAAAACTACTTACTAGATCTCATTCAAACCAATTTTCGTTGGAAGTTTTCATGGTAATGTACATCATATATTTTTTTTAGTTTTATCATTCTCTTATTTTAGAAGTTACAGGGGGGGGGACACACATTTTACCACTTTGGAAGTGTCTCTCGCGCAAACTATTCAGTTTAGAAAAAAATGATATTAGAAACCTCAATATCATTTTTAAAGACCTATCCATAGATACCCCACACGAATGGGTTTGATGAAAAAAATATTTTTGAGTTTCAGTTCAAAGTATGGGGAACCCCCAAAATTTACTGTCTTTTTTCTATTTTTGTGTGAAAATCTTGATGCGGTTCACAGAATACATCTACTTACCAAGTTTCAACAGTATAGCTCTTATAGTTTCGGAAAAAAGTGGCTGTGACATACGGACGGACAGACAGACAGACAGACAGACAGACAGACAGACAGACATGACGAATCCATAAGGGTTCCGTTTTTTGTCATTCGGCTACGGAACCCTAAAAATGACGTGCATAAGTGTATCAATGATACCTACATGAATAAATGATTTTGAATTTTGAATTTGAATTTGAATTTAATAACGAACGGGACCTAATTTTCTCTGATCAGCGTGAATTTTCTGTCGAAAAAAACCACTTCTAACCAACAATACAAGATTTATTTCAATATTAATATTATTACTGCTAGTTTCTTCCATTGAATTTAATCAATCGCTCCGCAAACCGAGTCTCCCGAGATTAATTAGGAACATTAACTGATGAGAGTTGTGAAAGTAGCGTGACCACTGACCACTGACCACACTCATCGCCGATCGCCCTCCGGCCGCATGACGCGCTACTTCTTTACTTAATTCACAAATATTTTATAATCACATTATTGAACATCTTCCACAGGGAGAGCGAAAATATTATAATTCAAGTAAGTACATTATAATATTCTGCGATACTTGTTTAATTTAGCATATTTTGGATCATCAGGCGAAAGCGTTTTAGCGAGGCATTTTACATCGTTAGGTATCCGAGCTGGCATTTTCTATATCTTCTCTATTTTGTGATATATTGTTATAAATTTTATTGAATGATTTATTTGTGTGCTATTATTTACGAGCACAACTTACCCTACCTTGAGATTATCTAACGGTTAGATAATTCTTCTGTGTAGTAAGTAAATCAGTGGGTACTTCATTTTCTGACCCCATTTCTTGACGAAGCCTTTTAAACAGGAGGTGGTTTAAGGATCTTGAAGCGAAGTTGATTATTTTGACATATGTAGACATAACTTCCTTCAAAAAAGTAGGCATAATTCGTGAAGCCAAGCCATATCGATGACATGAGGAAACTCTTTCTTGATGAAGCCACAAAAGCATTGCGGGAGCTCCATCGGAACATGTACTACCAAGTTTAGTCTTACAGTTTACATTTTGTTCGATGAAAAATCTTTTTATCATGATCTCTGAATCTTCTGATGAATCTTTTTATACAGACTGACCTACTGAGGACCCCTGATACACATGCTACGGACCCTAAAGGGCCCGTGGACCCCACTTTAAGAAACCCTGATAACCTATACTTAAACTGAAAAAGCTTACACCTTAACAAGATTTATCTTCCTTTTAATGATGATATTGTCACATTGTTGTCACAATTTGCCTAGTTGCATTTCGCACAAAAAGCGTCAGTAAAAAATTGAATTACGTTCAAGAAGAGCGATGGAATCCCGAGAGGTCGGCGGTGGACGGTGGACGGTCGGCGGTGGACGGTGGCGAGCGCCCGCGGCCGCGGCAGGTGCAGCGATATTGGAAATACTTGATGACTCTTTCATAATTATTATGTCACTTTTTTATGCTGCTTCGAAGACAGCTTTTTGAACCAGTTACGTAAGATTCAAGTCATTGTTTTGCTATTATGGTAAAGCTTATAATTATCGCTGTTTTGCTCATAATGTTTCATCACAATTCAACGAAATCTGATATTTCTGGTAGATCGTTTACATCTTACATCCATTTATTGGTTTTTAATGTATTTATCGTGGATGTCGTTAATTAAGCATGTTGCAAATTTATTTGGCGATAAAAATATGTCTGCTTTAAATGTAAAACAGGCTAAATTTATTCATTGCTTTAAATTTAAAAATGGCTAAGTTGTTTTGTCTTTTTATTTGGATTCGTAAGTAAATGGCACTCCATAGAGTCGGGTGGTATTCTAATCAGACAGTCGGCCCCGTGATGTCATATCGGATCAGTATTTCTGATTCCTTTGTTTGTTAAGTAAGGTCATAATAGGTACCGTACGAATCTTAATCTGTGCTTCCTGTGATGAGTGATCTAAGCCGAGCTGTATCCTTTTTGTGATTTTAACATAGAAATTTATAAGAAAATAAATACGATTTTTTTGGTCTAACTCATGTTCTGTTATAGTTTTGAAGATAATTTTATGCAAACTGATATAACTGCACAGGTTTTGGCAAAAAAACCGTGAATCTAGATATTTTAAAGTTGTTAACGCCTATAAATAATTGCTCTACAGATAGTTTTTTTGTGATTTGTGCTATAACTGAGATTATATTATTATTAATTTTCACATTTTATATTTATCGTGAATATTCATTTATTTAAAGTTATACCACTATAAACCGATTTTTTTCAATATTGATTGGGTACAATTCTATGTATATTAATCTACCTAGATTTTTTTACTTCATGTATATCAGTTTACATAAAGACATATAACTCTACTTGTATCATTAATCATGTAATACACATTTGAAATAAAAAAGGTTGTTGATGAATTACTTTAATGTTTTATTATTTACTACAAAACACTACTTGTAAGGTGACAGTAAATGTTTTATCTACAAAAGAAGGTACTTTTGTTACACCTAGCTTATTTAGTTTATTAACTAGAATTTATTTGAACTTGTTTTCGTCCTTCTGTAAAGTGTCGATTTTTCACTTGTATCACTTATCACAGGAGGCACAGAAATATTCGACCTGCCTTCGCCTCTCTTCGGGAAATCCATTCCTCAGTTTTATTAATGTTGGGTACATGGACCATCCCGTGCGGCCGTGTAGCCACCAGCGGCCAGCAGCCGGCAGGTGACATTCCTGTCTCGGCCGTTACTCATGTTTATCACACATTTTATCAATTTAAAGTTTACTGCAATGACCGGTCATTATTTTATTATTTCATTACTTCCAGAAGGCATTTCAAGATATTATCTGATCTATCCTATTTTATCTTTTTGAAAATGATTTTTTTCGTTAAAATTAATAATATCCTAAGTAAATTTCATATTTATTATAAGTTTGTTGAATTTCATAATATTATTTTTATGAGGTAAGCAACAGCATAACAAAAATATATTTGACAATTCGTTGTCAGGTAAAATATGGGTAAAATCGGAATGGTAACGACCACGGAGTACTTAAACACTACGTAACGACGTATCTGAAGGACAGCGCTACAAAAAGGAAATTTTAGACAAAACCAAGTCCAGCTAATCCAGTGCAAGATTTCACGTTAATTAAGTATATTAAGCGGTCAATGAATGCGTGAGAGCGCATACGCTCACGTCGCGGACAGATGTAGCGTCCAGTGGACGTATCCTGGACGTACACTGGAGTACTGAACAGTGTACACGGACGACGCCAGCGCCGTATTTACATAACGTACGATCGGACTCTGCGGATACTATTTTGTATTCAAATAACTTCACAGACAGTCACAGACAGGAGCAAGTCTGTTTTTGCCGAGTTAACACTTTTGTATATTGTAGGAGTTGTGGGAGGGAGACTGGTGCCTAAGCTAAGCTCTTGGCCTGTACAGGTTTCCACCCCAATTTGTGATTTGTTTCCTATTATGTTACATGGCAAGTAACAAAATAATCTTTACTAATTAAAAAATATCTTTTTTTATCCTAATCTTTTTCTCTTTCTTTAATATGACCCTCAACCCTCAACGTTTTGTATCACTATGTTACTGAACGTGCATCAAATTTTCGCGGCACTTGTAAGCAATGAAAATCCTGAGGGTGAGGACAGAGATGCAGCGGGAGCCCGTAAGGAAGCGGCAGCAGGAGCAGCAGGAGCAGCAGGACAGCAGGACAGCAGGACAGCAGGACAGCAGGACAGCAGGACAGCAGGACAGCAGGACAGCAGGAGACACGTACTTGCAGCATACAGGCGAGGGCGAGGGCGAGCACGAGCCGCAGCGGCGCGCCGCACGGTCGCATGGGGTCAGCGCGGCCCGCTGGCCGCGCGGGGTCTGCCGGGGGCGCGGGGAGCGCGGGGGGGGCGCCGGCGCCGCGCGCGCGCCCGCATGCCGCTCCGCTCCTCGCGCACTGCACTGCACTCGCCGCACTCGCCACGACCCGCGCACTCGCACTGACTCGCACTCACTCGCGCGCACTCTCTGACTAGCACCATGCGTGAAAGCGTGCGCTCGCCGCGGGCTCCGGCTCGGGACTGAGCCCCGCCCCGAGCTTTTAATCCCGCGCTCCACTGATTTACCTACTTTTATCGAGATCGTTCGGAGCGTTGCGCTCGCGGCTCTCCACGGACCGCGGCTGCCCGATGCCCGATGCCCGGCCGCGGGGAGCGCGGAGCGTTGTCCTTGCCAGACGGCTCGCCCTTTGACACTTTCGCATAAAGCTCCGATCTCAGAACTTTACTAGCTTTTCTATGAAACTCTACAATGATACAATTAGCTTACGTCATTACATAGTTATTCTTCAAGTGGTATTTTTTTACTTTCGATGATAATATTAACTAATACAGTAAGTATAGTACGGTTCAAGATAAAGCCACAGTGCTGTGGTCAAGTGGGCAAGTGGGCATGCTGCCCCAGCAGCGTGGTGTCGAGCAGGCAGCAGGCAGCAGGCAGGAAGGCCATCAGTATGCGGGCGGCGCGCGCGCTCGTGTTGATGCGCCGCGATAGTCGATAGTCCTCCGACGCTGCTCGGCTGTTCGCAGCTCACCGTACACTTCACATTTACATTTTAACTAAATGGGAAACAGTCGCTGCTATCTGTTAACAAATTACCGAGATTGTTAGACCTTTAGCAACAGACTTTTCATTACTTATCTCAAACGATTATAGTTCCTACCTTTACAGGCATTACTACTTATAAATATACCAGGTACCTATTATGTACCATAAAGCTTTGAGGTTACTTGAGTGAGCGTCGTTTAAGTTTGAACTGGGACGTATCTACCTTATAATTTTATTATGTTAAAGTTTTCATGCCTTTCCATGTGGTTCAGGTCACACTCGTGGCCTGTTTTTATTAATTGTTAAGTAAGAGTACCTCGAAGGTCCTGTTAGTAATTTTAAAATGACTATTTTATCGAGTCCTCAGCGGCCTACGGTGATAATTGACAACGTGCGCCGAGGAATTACAAGTCTTTCTAACACATATAATGCGGCAGTCTACTTGTAATGAAAGCTTGAAACCACAAAGGAAGAAAAACTAATGAAATCTGGGCTTCAAGCTTCAAGCTTCAAGCTTCATCCCGACCCTGCTTCTGACGTCAAACCCAAACCTAATCTAACCCAGTTATATTCTTGAACGATAAATGAAAAATTGAGGTCAATCTAACAGCGTACATGAAGTAAATATTAATCCCGAGACTTTGAATGATGTCAACTAGATTGCGGCAGAACTGTGAACGATTTGTTGATGAATCATTCGTATGTGCATCTTGTGCGATAGACTTTAGTAGCATAATTATTACAAGTTGTTGACCGCAGAGTCATGCAATACAGCCGCTTCGTCGCCTAAAGATTGAAGCCTAGTTCGTCATTCATCATCGTATCTACCTTCTACACTTTGAACTCCTGTAAGATGTGACACCATAAAAATACATGTAACTTTAGCATATAACTATATAATTTAGTGCTAACTGTTATCCACATATTATCGACCCTATCAATTATGTTTTCATTCATGTTGCTCGTATTCTATTCAAAACAAAACCTTTTGATAGTAGAATCTGGAAATGAGTATGCGGTGCGAGCGATGGCAAAGTGCAGCGCTCGGAGACAATACGCGCTAATTGGTCCCGCCACGAGTGCCGCGACATCTGTGCGCCCGCATGCGCCGCACCGCACGCCGCAACGCACGCCGCACCGCACACCGCTCCGCACGACGCACACCGCTCCGCACGACGCACGCCGTGCGTCGAGTGCCATACGCCTGCCCCATTATCATTGAGACCATTCAACCAAACACAAAACATGCCGGGATCGCGGTGCTGTTTGTTTTCACAAAACAATAAGATAAACTTATAAAAGTTATGCTGCTTTTATTACCTTCTTATGTAACCAGCCGACAAAAGACCAGTTGAGCCATCTACTTATTACATTACACTGAACTGAACTATTTAATTTGATTATTTTGGCAACGAGAGTATTGTTGTGATAGTTTACAATCTATTTCCTATCGCTTTCGAAGAAAGTGTCGGGAACATAACACTATTACATTACTGTTATAACTAACATAATTCGTTTAATCAAATAAAAGAGCTTTGTGTGAAATTTTGATTTGCAGTCGCTTGATGACTTTTAAAGATGACTTTAGTTATATTCCATTGCGTAAATATTAAGGCATATCAAGAGGAATCACCTACGCTGATGATAAGATTTAAAGAGGTCATGAACGTGTGGTTGTGACAGTGACATCGTTTATGTATTGAATTGTTTACCTCGGAGCTGTGCCGCGGCGCGAGGTTCGGCGAGCGCGGCGGCGCGGCGGCGGCGGTCAGCGACGTGTCCGTAATGAGAGCTATTGTGGAGCCAATCAGTGCCCATCAGCGTCACCCGTCACCCGTCAGCTGTCACCACTCGTGTGAATATTATATATGGTATATCGTTCATAACAATTTCACCAACAGTTTGAGTTAAACTCCATTGCCTCTTATTGACAGCGGATCGCTCCTTGGTTCTGGAGTCACGTCAGCTGTTACCATGTTCTGCGACTATCGTTTCTCTAATTTGGTTAGGTAGGTATTACACCGAGGTTCAAGCGAAGAAGTTAACGCGTCCGTTGAAAATTAGCTAATATATCGTGCATGTAGAGTGCGGGATACGATGTGGAGTATGGAAAGAGGTGAGAGGGGGGACGGAGGGGCGAGAGGGGGGTGGAGTGGCAGATAAATGGGCGGAAGTGCTGCGATCCGCCGCGACACATCCGTCGATAGCGCATCTGACGGAGCGGCTCGCGGCTGCGGCTCGCGGCTGGTGGCCGGTCGCCGGGCGTAGATTTAGCTCACATTATCAATTTCGCGCAGGTCATGTTTTTTAAAGTTACCAAAAATCAGTTGCGTCGGGTCGTGTCCACCGACATCCGCCGACATCCGCCGCCTCCGATACACAAATTTGATATCACTAATACCCACGACCAAAGAACCCAAAGAAGAAGAAATATTAATTACTTTATTTGTCACATAATTTTACACCGCGGCCGTTACTCGAACAAGGAACAATACAATACCAGCAAGGAAACGGGGGTCGCTTCCTCATAATATTTTGAAGTCGGTTCAACTTTTTATTGTTACCCAAACTGATGACGTAAACTGAGACGAGGCTCACCGTGCCTCGAGTGCCGTCGGTGCTGGCAGCTGGGCGGACCGCGGTGGACGCTGGCGAGTGCCGCCGATGATCCGGAAAGTAATAAAAACGTTATCATCGTTTGGTCGTCGACGCGGCGCGGCGCGGGCGCAGCTCCATGACAATAAATAACGCCCCAAACGAGACAAGTTCACAAATTGTCGCCCCGCGATGTTCATCAGCCGAACACGCATGAATGTGGACCCTGTTCCCAGCCGGACTGAGCTCGAATCGTTCCGGCCGGGAGCGATCCGCAGCCATCTAATGTCGGTTATAAAATTGTATTGTAAGTTAAAACCGACTCGGATTAAGGTACTCGGGGCACTCCGTGTATCGTCGGGGACCAGGGTCGTTTCACGGAAGATATTTTATTTTTTAGAAGCCGGAACGACGTCGATGGGTCATATGGCACGTATTTTATGTCGGGTCTTTAAAACGTCTTCACCGAGCTAATGCCAGCGACACTTACGAATGAGCCGTCTCGGCTGTGACGGTTAGATGACGGTCAGGGGACGGTCGGTTGGCGGCCGACGTCGCCGTGATGTGTCGCGTGGCCGCACTGATCGCAGTATCGCAGTGATCATACAACATTGGTGCGTGAAGCAGATCGATGGCGATGGCAGTTACATTTACAGGTGAATTGTTTTTCGACCTCGCTCCATATTTTAAAGATATTGTGGAACAATTAAAAGATAATTACCTGATAAGTCGTTAAAAGTTCCGTCGAAAGAATCCGTTGCCAATAATTTCAATTAAAAATCCAAATGCTCGAGCAACCTCTAAAATTACATAGTGCATGATAATTTATAGGAGCGTCTCACAGATTCGTTCACAGTTCGAGATCAGATTTTTATTTCAGCGGTACCTTAAATTTTAGGAAAAAAATTATTGTTATTTTCATTACTTCTTTAAAATGTTTACTGGATTATTTTACAAATCTCAAAAAAAAAATAGCAGCCTAATTTATTTTCGCCCCGCAGCTTTTACTTTAGTAATGAGATTTTAAAATCAAAATAATGCATCATAATATGCATATTCACAGTGCGTGAAAGATCTCACGGAAATGATGCGGGTCAAGTGTAATTAGTGCGGAGTCAAGTGCGTCGCGGCCGGCAGTCGGTACCTCGGTACGTGTCAGGTGCAGGTGGTGGCTGGTGACTGGGGGCGGTCGATCGATTGCTATACTTACTGACCTTTTCCTAAATAAAATTTGTGGTCCCAATTAAAAAATATATTTTTATGGTTTCGTACATTAAATAACTGTATGGTCTTAGCTTTAAAACGCTTTATTTTGAAAGACATCGTTGACATTAACAAGATCATTACAAGTAAGGATCGACAGTTCGTTTGTCGGCTTGTGACATTTACTTCTTTTGTGATATTTACTTCTTTTAGTTGAAACAACAGACGGCAATCATTCGCTCGACTGCAGCACACATGAAGTTGGCAATGTTCTCGGAATCGTATCACAATTATCTTGATCATTTTTCAATTAGAAATGATTATGTTCGGCGCGGGCGCAGCGGCGGCGGCCATAACCAGTTCCGCGGCCATTGTCAGCTTCATATTTTGTTTTTCCACCGCTCGTTGCCGATGGAGGAGCGAACAGAACCCGATGTGCTGGAAGGGTCGATGCGACGTCGATCATTTGTCCGACTGCACCGGACTGACATTACAAGTTGTGCGCTTAGCTTATAGCTTGCACTGGGAGTGCCCTTTCGATTGGTTTGTAGTTGTAGTATCCACTACAACTACATATAGTCTCCAGTAATATTCATACCGTGTGACGAATGTCACCAAGCTGCAAGTAATGAAGTGATAGTAATTCTGCTGTACGAAGGAAGGCAGTAGGCGTTGCGAGAGTAAGACGTTCCCAGGCGACTAGAAACAGATAAGGTTACGGTTATGGGCGGAGGACGCGTGGCCGGTGGTTTAATTAAAATACCAGCGCGAGCAGTGCGGGGAGGGGAGGGGGGGGGGTGGCCGCGGGAGATGCGGCTGAAGATATTACATTTAATTAGGTGACTGCCACCCCACGTGACCACTACAGACACTAGCGCCCGGGAGCGGCCAAACCTCCCGACTTTCAACTCCGAGATCCCAGCTGTACTACTGAGTCGTGCAACTGAATAAAAAATAATTATTAAAAGCTATGACTCTAGTTGTAATTTTTTGGGTGTTCTCTGCTCTATATGGAAGTGTCATATTTCTTGCCTCTCCTAAAGATGCAGATCCAGTTTGATCATTTACAATAAGTAGATTAAATTTTTAAACCTTTTTGCTGCAATATAGTAAGATGTTATTTTAGGGAACATGATACTTATCATAAATAGGGTTTGATTCCGTTCGGGTCACCGAGCCGCGTATCACCGCTGCACCGCCACAATCTCGTGTCGTCATCGGATCGCGTGTACTTTGCAGTTGGTGCATCTGAGTGACGCCGGCTATCTGGGGCCGTCGGTGACGTCACTCGGATGCTAATTAAGGCTGTGATCAGAGGCATCTTGTTAGGAGCGTCCTCCGATAGCGCTATCGGCGGCGGAGGCTCGTGTCACCCGCGCCGAGCCACCGCGGCACCGCCTCGTCCTGTCGCCACCGCTTAGATACTCCATTAAATCCATATATTTATACAAACATCAAGCTATTATAAAGCATCTAAAAATTAATCTCAACACAAAAGCTTTCTACAAGTGCAAGCGCACCTCACGCATGTGCGTGCGTACGGTGGCAGGCTGGGCGTGTGTGCGGCGCTGTGTGTGTGTGAGTGCGCGCACTTGTCGCGACCGGTTCTCGACCACCGCCAGTCCGCCACACTCATTCAATTTGTCTAACATACCATACAATGTAATGTTTATCATCCATCACGCCATCATCCCGCCGCCGCTCGCCCGGAGCCGCCGACGCCAGTACTGTACCTATCTGGTTTGATGACCGGAACACGAGACAATCAAACTGGACGATCAAAACCGAAGAATAACCACGACGCCAGTACCGGCAACCACTGGCTTCCCCAGGATCTAGAGACGATGCTGGTTCATCCCCTAATATAGACAATATAGGCATAAAGAATGACCTGCTTGCGATGATCAAAGAATAATTTATAATTCGCTCCAGAAAACATGATTCAGTAAGCACTTCTGGGAATCTCTCCATTTACTAAACTGATCAACGTAGTCAGTTTCTTTTTCACTTTGGTTTTAGGGCTCGTCAAGGTCCCAAGATCTGGAGCTGTAATAGTTTTCCGTCATCTAGATTGTGCTTATTATAGGCCTAAAACAATAGATACCTTTATTTTGTTGCAAAAGTGTATGACTGAGTGTTCAGAAAATTATCTCTCCATAAGAATCTATCAATGAAGATTCCCTAACTAGCGCACTCACCTGGAAGCTAGCTGGGCCAAAACAGATGTTGGACGACAACATCCGGGCGGCGGAATGGCTCCGATAGTGATTAGGAGTAGTAATCATTTCTCATTATTATAACGATGCCCCAACGGTAAGACTATAATAACTAGCGCAGTAAACAGAGCAGGGTGCAGGGAGCAGGGAGCAGGAAGCAGGGCGCAGGGAGCAGCGCGCAGGGAGCAGCGCGCAGGGAGCAGCGCGGAGAGCCGCGGGCTGTGGGTCGGCGGTGGCCGCGCACCTGTTGCGAGGCTCGTGGAAATCCCAAAACGCTTCAGGGGAAACGCGCAGATGTTCCGAGCCGACCATATTTTTCCCACGCTCGCGAGACGGACGGTTCTAGAGATAAGTGTTGTGGTTTAAGACAACTTTTTTGGCTGCCGCCCGAGTATCTATTCGCTCGCCGTGCCCGCTTCGTTAAAGGGTAAAAAGCTCCAAATGATTCGATTAGTGTTTCGCCTCTCGTCCGTAACGGTAACTAAAGTCGGCGCTCGGCCCCGAGTCACGCTACGATCCTATTATTCCCTAATTCATTGACGGTTACCAAATTATAAGTATTACTTGTTGGCCGGCGGCGCTGGCCGGCGCGACCGGTTCCCGCGGCTCCCGGCGCCCCTCGAGCCCTGCGCTGCGCCCCG
The DNA here is from genome assembly GCA_951805285.1 of Thymelicus acteon. Lineage (NCBI taxonomy): Eukaryota > Metazoa > Arthropoda > Insecta > Lepidoptera > Hesperiidae > Thymelicus > Thymelicus acteon. The sequence goes on from OX638232.1 coordinate 165,573, forward strand.
GGGAGCGGGAGGACGGAGGGAGGGGGGCGCAATCTCGGCGCACACACGCTACACCCCGTTTATTTTTAGCCAACTGGTTAAGACAAATCTACGTCATTTTCTACCTGTACGGGCAGTCCGCACCGACTGCAGATCGCTACACTCGCCAACTCGATAATCCTGTCGGTCGATGGGCCCCATTGTCGAGGAATGTACATCGGCCGTCCGCAGCCGTGTCGCAGGACATGTCCTGAGATTTTATTACGCAATATTTCGCCGCAGATCGATTTACATGCTTCTCGAGCGAGTAATATAGATTGATCGAGCGCGTATGTTCGAAAGTCGTTTCTTTGATCGAGCTGTCTGACGATGACTAACCGAACCCGTAATTTTACAAATAACTCCGTGTTTATAACAAGTGGGCTTCATGTAAAGAAACTCCGGGTGATTATTTTGAACCGCTAGTAAATATAGTAATCATCGTGCTGCTTCAGATCGTCGATACGCTAAGGAATATTTTAGAAACGATACTCGGTCGACCTACGAGTGGTACCTAGTTCGCGTTGAATTTTATTGTAATACAGCTTTTGTGCCACAAAACAAGAGTTGCCTTCGATCTGAAACTGAAATCGCATTCGGCTATGATTACTTCAGCACAATCGTTCGCGGATATGTTAGCTAAATGTTGGCTGGTACAATGTGCAGGTCAACATGATGATGAGGTGATGGCTTCAGTTTTGACAGCATCAACAATATCCTGTCTAGCGTCAGCTCGTCGGGCGTGGCGGGCGAGTGGGTGCGGAGGCAGCGGGGTGCGGGGTGCGGGGCCGAGTTCGGTGCGAGGTTGGTAACCTAGAATTACTCGGTCGTATATCTGAGGTGAGTTCTGTTTCCCGTTGGCAGCGCCGCCGCGCCGCAGCGGGCTGAGATGAGCGGCGCGTTCTCTCACGGCGCGCGGCGCGTGACTCGCCTGCCGAGTGCCGGCTGCCAGCGGCGCCCCCCGCCCCCCTCCTCTGTTCCACCTTCAGTCAGCTCACATGCCATGTTCGAAACTCAATAACCACAGGCCATTCATTGAACAAAAGTTTATTTGCATAAATATGTGTAGAACAACGTCAGGTCTCATGATATACCTATAGGAGGTTACCTAAATCATCATATTATTTATTCAGTGCCAATTATTTCTAACTATTAACTATGTACTTTGCGCCAAATTTGCGCACGTACTCAATTGTTAGGAGTTCAACATTGTAGAATTTAGTAGGCTACTCTGACGTCTCCGACCGATCAAACAAAAACGTGTGTATATACTTATGTCCGGACGTAGGTATTATACATATTTACTATTATTTCTTCTGTGGCTATACTTACCTCTTACGTTCATGTACCTCTCGCTCGCACCCAACTCCAGCGAACGCTGTGTGCGCCAAGTATCCTGCGTGATACTAGGCGCATCAAATTTTACTTTTTTCCAAACGCTACAACAAAGCTACAACATGTTATTTGTGCTTTAATTGGCATGTTAATGTGACATAACTATAACATCCTAGCATCGTTATGACATGACACCCGCGGTGGCGGCGGCGGCAGTCGGCCAGATGATCGGGGGAACCGCAACGATCTATCGATCGCACGTGATGTAACAAATAATATCCATTTGTGGTTAAAGAGATTCGTGCGCTCGACTGCTCTCTGCCCGTGTCTGTCCGTGTCTGCCTGCCCGTGTCAGGCCGTGTCTGCCCGCGGCCCCGCGCGCCGGCCGGCGGCCGGCGGCCGGCGGTATGTCATTCATGCGTCTTCGTCGCAGACTTGAATCGTATCAATTTGTATTCAAGGTATTTGACACGTCTCATCGTTCCTTCAAGGCTCTCCAAACCTTATCATTTGTTAGCAATTCGGTTCCGTTCAAGATTTTTTTAAGTATTTACAGTACAGTCATTAAATCCATTCTTATCAGACCAATGAGAGCCTACCTCTGCTGCTGAGTAAATTGATTGGTCACGAGCGTAATCGGAGGTTCCGCTGCAGGTAAGCCGAGTGAGATACCAGGCAGATAGCCCTCGTTTAGAATTGGCCAAAAATGGAAGGCATTACATTGACATTTCATGTAAGGTATCTCGTTCGGAGAACAGGATCACCGCTCCGTGCGGCGCGGCGGCGGCGGCGGCGCGCCGTAACGCGACCGGAGGGGGATTATCTTAATCGCATTAGTGCACGATCGACCTTATCTAATGCTTAATTACTGTGAAAGGACTTTGAAAAATAATTTAGAAGTTCCGTCTGACCGCGAGCGAGCTCTCAGCGTAGGGCTCTGGGCTGTCGCCGCGACCGCGACGCGAAGGCTCTATCGTGTATGGACACTAATCAAACTCATCAATAAACAAGTGCGTGTCAGACCACGCGCAATGTTAGGGTTCCGAAGTAGTAAGTTTATCAACTACTAGCCGTCTAATAAATAGATTACTCATTAACTACTTATGCTAACATAGCCGTGATAATTTTCCTTGTAAATTCATCATTTTACCTATTTTTGAGAATTTTTCACTTATCCAACTCCAACCGTTTAGCCGGCAGGGGGGAACACTTGACTCTAACCAAAAGCCAAATATTTCGCAAACGCACCCCTAATTCCCAAAATGGTCTTATAAGACCGATAATATTTTTGAATGACCTTTTTAACAACACTATAGGGTGCGCGACGAATAAAAAATTCAGAGACTGAAAAAAATGTTTTTCAATGTTTTATCCTACGATTCTGGAGTTTTAATAAATGTATATCGATGCCAAACTACAGCTTTCTAGCACCAAGGGTCAAGGCACTTTGCTTCAGACAGACGGACGGACATGACGAAACTATAAGGGATCCGATTTTACTTCGGAACCCTAAAAAAATTGGCATATTTCTGTGTAAATTCAAAATTAAGGTCTATAAAAAGTGGAATGTTACGACTTGGCTCTGCAACCATTGGATGACTTTTATTGAAATTCGAATGAATTACTCAATAATGATCATTTAGTCTAAGCAATAAGTTCAAAATGGTGAAAGATACTGCTTCGATTTTTTAATTTCGATTCGACAAAAAATCTAAAAAATTGTTTGTTCAACTTATAAAATTATTATAAACAAAGTATTATTTATAAACAAACTTTTATGGTGTGATCTTGTTAAGTATGTATACTCGTCTAAGAAGGGCTCCACGAAGCGAAAAATTTATACGACAATTATTTAAACATTTTTATGTACATGGAAAATGGAAGTTCGAGAAAATTTTGTTAATTAACGTCTAACGTCTAACTTGTTCAAAAACAACTAAAAGAAATATTTCCTACGGGAGAAAATTCTTTGAAGTGTTCCGATTTTTTTAAATCTTTAATTAATAAATAATACCTTAAAAAAATTATTGAGTGTGGCGTACTCGGTTTTGACGCCGCGCGCGCAACCTAAAAATGCCGCGTGGAGCATTGAAGTATTATTACTAGCGTATAGAACAGACACCGCGAACACAATATATGTTCCAATGAATTGACGCCGCGCGGCTTCAATATCCAATGGATTCGTTCGATTTTGAAAGGAGAACAGAGGCTCAATTTTGAAAATAGAACCTCCCGGCGGGGACACACATTTTGTTTGAGATGTCTTCTCTATGTATACTTATAACTCAATGGCGTGGAGGCCTATTTTCAGCGTTAAATTAAAATTATAAATAATGGAGATAGAGTTCCTGGAGTCGTTATTTTTTGGAAATTTTAAGTTATTAAGAAATTAAATTTTAAATTATAAAGTTATTAAGAAAAAACTAAATACCTTTTTTTTGCAACTAACCTGTTGCAAATTTGTTAATAACTTTTGCAATTTTTACGTGCTGGTAAACGCTTCCGAAACACTTTTCTAGACATCATTCCAGACAGAATGAGGTATCGCACGTATTTTTAAGAGTAGTATCTCTATTTTTCACCATTTTGAACTTATTGCTTAGACTAATTATTATACGATGTAAAACCTATAGGAATCCTCGTTGGACCCAGAAAAATAACATTATGCACAGAGGTTCCATATAAAGTGTAGGGGAAGGGGATCTAAGAAGGGCCTTGTACCTTTATTTTATTTTCTTGGGATATTCAATCATTCATTTCCGAAGGGATTGAAATAGAGGATGACAGTTTTTATTAACTGACTTCAAGAAAACGAGGACGTTCTCAATTCGACTGTATTCTTTTTTATATTTGTTATCTCAGAACTTTCGACTGGCTGAACCGATTTTGATGATTGTACTACTGTACTAGATCTGACGAGTAGTTTTTGAGTTATTTTGAAGTCGGTTATTTTTTTTCTTGGTAAAATTCGGATTATGTCAGTAAAATGAATATTTTTGCGTTTTTAGTAAAGTTGCTCGAGTGTATTTCATTTTATTGGTAGTCATTTTGCATGTTAAAATAGTAAATATCAGCGTAGTCAAAAACTGACACTCTGAAACTGCTTCAATACGAGTAATGGTTGAAATTATTACACCTGATAAGTTAAGTGTCACTTGCTCGGAGTACATAAATTCATTTTATAGGCAATTTAATTGCACCTGTCGATAAATGCTGTGTGATTTGAAGCAATAAATGTATCTGTGACAATTTATTCCTAGAATAATATGACAAGAGTTGAAATACAGCGCAACAGATTTGATTTAAGATTGGAATTGCGGTTGCGGTTGTGTACACGTGCGGGGGGCGGGGGGCGGGGTGCCGGCGGATCGGCGAGCGAGATTAATTAATACGATGGATTAATAACTGTTTCGTTATTTTATCTTGGTGCAACTGATATCATGACAAAATAATAACAAGATTTGTTGATTACTTATCGTAACAGCTCATCCATATTGAGTACAACCAGAGGTGCATCTGAAGGATTGCCATCCAATACAATTTAGCGGCGAAACAACTCGTAAGAATCACATACTTCTCAAATAACAGAACTGTGACGTAAAAGATACCTGTAGTGCCCCAGTGACTGGTGTCGCGGCCGTACAATGTTACCACTTGCGGTACTTTGCGTTGCTGTGCCATTACTGTCATTAGACATGGCGCGAACAGGAAGTGCGGTTTGTCTAAAACGAGTCGAGATGATCGCTCGGCAAATTAACCTGCACTCGTTTTACATATTACAGACATAACGGCTCACATACGCCGTAGCTTAATCGGGGTCTCTCGTTTAGCTTCGCTGCTACCACAGGTTGTTTCACGAGAAACGAGCGCGAGCGACATCGTAGTACGTTTTGGCGTAATGAGTATTCCGACTCCGCGGTTGTGACGAGCAGACGGACAGACGGACAGACGGACGTGCGATTAATCTCAATTATAGTGGCGACGCCGATGGCCGACTAATTGGAGTCAACTCGTGATTAACGGAGCGTTACTCCGCCTGCGTCTCACCATGTAGAAAGGCACTGAACAAAATTGGCTCCAAGCATTTTAACTATCAATAGACTTCCTTATTAATGAGTGTGTAGGTATAATATTGAATGTTATATAATACAGGCCAAGCGAAGAAATCTTCATTTCAAAGTTCGGTGAAGAAGAAAAACTTTTCTTTAAAATAGAGACCTCTCCGAATTTCATTTCATGAAAGCGCACCCATCATGTAATGATTTTGGGATACAGTTGTATGTTTGTGTTTATTTAATTTTATTGGTAATCTGGAAATTCAGTGCGAATTAGAGGCGAATGTGGCGAGATCCCCTGCATTTTATGAGTTTAAAGCCCCAGTACTCCATTCGAGTAGATGTTTTGCTGCAGGTTAATTTTCTGTTCATAGTTTTTAGTTACTGCTAGGTATGTTCTTTTCTCTTATAAGCTGCGATATCGATCATAAGGATTATGTGTGATAGATTGCAATCGCAAGACTCGATGCGCAACTTCAAATGCTTAGCTTACGATCTAAACGGGCCAACTGACAGGGGACAGACGAGACATAAAAACTAAGTATTATTCAGCTAGTCTCAGTAGCCAATAATATATATCTATTCGCGGTGTATTAGACGGTTACGAAATCCGTCGGCACCGTCCTTCACCCTGGCTTTGCGGTCTAGAATTTGAGACAGACAAAATATGTTAATCCTCCAGCGAGCCTGACTTCCTGCTCGCATTCTTTCCTGACGTGACGGGTCATGTTTTGGTGAGCTCCGTGAGAAGATACCCGGTCGACTGTCGTCTGAGACTCTGAGTCATCGTACTGTCGCGTGTCGTCCAGTGCGCGCGCTAGGCGGTGACGGGGAGCTCCAGGGTGCGCGTCATGACTGTCATGCGCCGGCGACGGGTTATGTTTGTTCGACGATCGAGCAGATGCACTGCCTGATGATAAGTAGTCACCGTCCATCCATGGAATTCAGTAACACAAAAGGCTTCACAGTTGCGATGCTGGTCAAAAAAGGGACAAAATATATAAATAATATATTTACGCTCTAGTGTTGTCAACAAAAGGAAAAATTATCATAATTATACGAGTGATAAATCATAACATTAGGTACGGGCGAGAAATGTAGGCGGAGGTAAGTGCGTGGTAGCGTCGCAAGCTCTCTCCGGAGCCGGCGCGGCGGCGCGGACGGACTCCGGTGTTTATACAAACCGTATTAGAAAAACGAGGGTCAAATTAACGCATCCCAAAGTTTGTTGTTAAAAACTGGTTGTTGTTAGAAAAAACAAGAGTGGCCAGGTGTGTGCTGCGCAAACACGCGCCGGAGTTTGCCGAGCACTCGGCGAGCGGTCACCCCCTCCTCCCGCGTCCCCCGCACCTCACCCGCCGCACTGTTTGCTCGCGTCCACCAAAAATATTATTGGATGATGATACGCCATTTACGCGTGTCGCGGGCACTCTCGTGTGTTGAAGAAATCGACACCGCGACACCCGCGACACCCGCGACACCCGCGACACCCGCGACACCCGCGACACCCGCGACACCCGCGACACCCGCCGCCCGCCACTCGCCGCGCCCGTGGGAACCGACCTGCCGACCACCTCCGCTCCGCAATCGAGTATTTCACTTTTTTAATTTGTTTTACCCTCCGACTGGAATTCTGGATCCGTTCTTCACGTTCGTAAAGTTATTTGGTTAGTTATTTGTGGAAGGCGTTCACCTCATTAAAGGAAAATACCAAAGGTAGGAATTTTACTTCGACTGGTTTTGAAATATTCTGGCTACTTCTGTAATCAGATGTAATTAATTGCTTTAGAAGCGTCAATGTTTAGTATCAACAAGCTGGGCCTACAGCACAAAGGTTCGCAGTCAACCGGCTCACCAACCGGTGAGCGCAGCGCGTGGAACCTTCTCAGACGATGCTCTGGTGTCCTGGTACCTTCATCAACATCTTCTGTCATCGTAGCTATTTGAATGATTCGGTAAATAAGCGGCGTCTGGTAATCAGATCGCTAGCGAGAAGCCACTTACTTTACCAATAATAAGTAGAGAGTAGAGACCGACCGAACTTTCGGTTTCGGTTTCAATTTCGGCCAGTTTCGTCAAAAAAATCTAGTTTCGGTTTCGGTTTTGGCAAAATTTGGCCAAAACCGAAACCGAAACTATGTGTTTGTGAATTGTCGTGCGTAATTTCGTCGTCGTGTTAAATTCGCGGCTAACTCGTGGGCGCTGACTTTTCAAGTGAAGTCATTAATTTAACATGTTTATTTTATTTGTTCATTAATTAATTGACAGGGTGCTTTGGCGCTCATTTGCATAGGCCTATGTTGAGAATAGGACTTTAATATTGTTGTTTTTTTTTCATTTTATCTAACACCTATACTTGCTTACTATACTTGCATTTTATTGAGTAAGGCCCTACAGTTTGATATACACTAAACATAGCTAAGAACACTTTCGGTTTAGTCACCTTTCTTTCTCCGCTTGGGAGCGACGATGCACAGACATACATAAGATACACAGACACGTCAAACTTATAACACCCCTCTTTTTCGTCGGGGGTTAAAACAGCGCCCATTCATAAGTACATTTTTTCGAATTTTTGCCGTCTATGTATTAAGATATAAGTTTATCGAACTCAAGGCACATACTACTATACAAATGTGTAAAAACACGCTATATTTCAGTACCTATAGGTACCTATAAGTATATAATATTTCAGTACCTATAGGTACTGAAATACCTATGGGTACTTCAGTATATAATAATATGTACCTATATATAGGGTATCCCGTAAGTAGTGGATCTACGTTAGCGGACAGATAGCTTGAGGGTTGACCTACCAAATGTCAAAAAATACCCTTTGTAAAATTTCAACAATTCGGTTCCTTTGCCCTACTTTTTTATTGAGTCCTCAAATGAGCAGCTCAAAAAAATACCTTAATGGTGTGGCCAAACGAGCATATTTTTAGAGCTGTGCGTTGCTTAAAATAGTGTAAATCGTAAAATCGCACATAATATAAATTCCAAACAATTCAATTTGAACTTTTGTATGAAACCAGCTCATTTCACGTGACTCACAGCTCCAAAAATATGTTCGTTTGGCCTCACCCTAAGTTTCGGTTTCGGTTTCGGTTTCGGCTGAAAAACCAGTTTCGGTCGGACTCTAATAATAAGGTATCTTGGAGAATTAAAAAAATCCATCCATCCATCCATCAGCCCTTGGAGGTCCACCACTGGACATAGACCTCTCCTAACTTGCGCTCATATAATTAAAAAAATAATCCCTAAAAGTTCAAGAAATATAGTTTTGTAACGCATCTACGTTTAATAAATTTTATTTTATTCCGAAAACAAGTCCGGGTCAACTTACAAGCAAGTTGAGGGTGTTAAAGATCTAAAAAAAATTGTCGTCTTGCACTTAATATTTTTTTAAAGTTCAGTTTGACGATGACTAAGGAATTTAAAATATGTTTTCAATGATTTTAACTGGTATAAAACACAAGAAAGTTTTCGAGGAATTATAAGTTCTATAAGTTTAAATTGAAACACTTGTCCCAGATTCCAACCTACAGAACTACCGAGCACCGGCTTTAAGAAATTGTATCGCATAATTTATCAATCGTAGTTGTACGGCATTTGATCGCGACAGGAGCGAGCGAGGAGTGCGGAGTGCGGAGTGCGAACAGTATGCATTGATACCGATAGAGCTGTTGTTACCGGTGTCGCTGGAGATGACGCAGACGACTAGACCGCGCATAGAGCACGCGGACAAAGGGGACACTTAACATATACGGTTCCACAAGTTTTAATTAAATAACTACTCCCTACTGCTTTTCAAATACGTTTATTTAACTTGGTTAAACATCTTCTTTACCAAACGAAATAATAGCAAGTAATTAAAAATGAATTACCATCTACATAATATGACTTATATTATTATATTTTGGATCCTCTATTTAAGGCTTGAAAGAGGTAAATATTCGTGTAGCACCGACAAGTTCAACTGCATTGCAATAAAACAGTAAGTACCTATCAGCTTGACCACCAAGATGGTAAATCAATATCGGGTGATTGACTAAAGGACAATGTGATGGTATTGATAACGTCCGGTGCCAGGCACCTATTTAAGGAAATAAATAAATGTCCCAGACGAAGTATCGTCGTCAGTTGTCGCCGACTGGTACGTACTGGCCCCACTGGCAGTCGCTAGTGTCGCGGTGGGGCCCGAGCGCTCTGATTCCCAGCGGCCGCCGGCGCGCGGCGCGTCCAGTCTTCCAGTGTCGTTCACATCCTCATACATTTTATGTAATTGCTGTAACACGAACGCCGATCGAGAAAAACCGCACGGACATCGGGCCGGGGGCAAAAACTGATTTCCTTTCCCATTGCGCGTCGGCGGTGCGGCGGCGGCGGCGCGGCCTCCGCGGCGGATCTCAGCCCGTACAAAACATCGCGCGGCGTTCGCCGATCATATCCTTTGTGAAGTGATCACAAAAACTCAATTCGGGACAATAGCAGTGATACTTCCTAGAACCGCTCTAACAATATTATCTCTACTGGATTCGAAATTGATTGGCCGACTGCCGCGTTAATTAAGACGAATTTAACCTCGTTTTTGTAAATTTTGCTTACGGGCATCTACATGCTGTGCTGGACTTCAACTGAGGTAGCCCGACACAGAGCCATGCCACTTCTTTGTTGAGCCTCCTGCTGACTGATAGCAGGTCTAGAGACGGCCCAGGGGACTGAATTCTCCGGATAGATGCGACGTGCCCTATACGGACAAGGCCTCTCCTAATTGACGAAACTCCCAGCGGTCCTGGACCCTCTGAATTCATCGTTCTACTGTTTCATCTATACCTAACTGATAACTACATTCAGTCCACCTTTTTTTCTAACAATAACACGGGAAAACGTTCCTTAGACTTTTCTCTATCGTCTATTAACATTTGTTTGGACGATTTGGATGACGTGGCCCGCTTATTGCCAGGTGCTTCGGCCATTTGATTGTCCGAGCTATTCTCGTTTTGCTGTTTTCCTAAAATTACATTCATGCCTGGTTTATTAGGAAGCCCACCTATAGCCATAAATGAAGCGTTAGTACATTAGTGATACGGCAATATACATAATCATTGGTCGTAAGCGGTTTAAATTTCCATACATTTTGGAAATTACTTACTAATTTCAATGTAATGCGTTAGTCGAAAACCAACACGAGTCATTTGATTTAATTAAGCGGCTTTAGGGTTCTCTTTAGGGTTCTCACCAGGGTCCGCTGCGACGCCGACGTTGCATACCACACACTGCGCGATGGTCACACTGCGTCGTGGCCAACAGATTGTAAGGTTAACACACAGTTATTTAATTTGTAATTATATCGTTGTTTACCACCTGGCGCGTGGCGGACTGGTCCGGGTCGCGGCGGGTCGCGCCGGGTCGCGGCGGACGCTGGCGGACAACAGCGAACAGGTTAACGCCACTTTACATAGAAATCGACTAATTTGCATCAACGTGGAAGTTCAATAATCGGTTGACTTTGACATGTATCTCAATAAATCGTGCACTGAATGTCTATAGTAAAACTTTCAAAGTAAATTGGCTGATTACGTAAAGAAGATTTTATTTGGCAACTAAAAACATTTCCTTTATAAACGAGTCTAAAAAGGCAGATATTTTATTATTATGTTTATTGGTTATCTTTTTTAGACGATATCAGATTTTTTGGAGTTTAACTCCCTTAGAATAGATTTTCATATTTAAGCCCGCGGTATGTTATGGGGAGTAAAATCAATCTTTCTCCGTTACGTTATGCGTTATGTGCGTTGTATCTTATATCTGTAATTCGTAACACAGAATCTAGATGGCGTTGTTGATGCTGAACATGTAAAGCATCATCATCATTATCGTCGTCGTCGTCATAAGTCGTAACGTAGATAATAATATACTGTAATACAGATAGTATAATAATAACAACGCCATCTTGTTATTGGTTTGACGATTGCAAACTAGATGGCGTTAAACTCTAGCCGTGCGTCGGAACTAACACACACATTTTTTTGTTTTAAATTGTTTTAAGCGAGGTAACTGGTAACCCTGCGAACAAAATTAACAAATAATAATAATAATAAGGAGAAATTAATCAATTTCTTCATCGATAACTACATGTTTTGATTGAAACAGAAAGCCTCTAATCTGGACACATTGGAACAGTGAGAGCTACCTACTACTATCAATTAACGTAATATTTATAAACAATCCCTTCGTTATGCACTCGCTCGCCGAACCTGCGCCCGCGTCACATGAGCGATGATACCGGACAGAGCGACATTCATGAACCAGTGCAATGGACGCGACCAGGGGAGAGAAAGTAAACACTGTTTCCCAAAGTAAGAAGCGGTAATAAGCGAGTGTAATTCGTAAAATTAAAATGCCCATAATATATTAACGTTCTACCAAATGTTAGACGTAGCGTTTCGTCACCAAATCAAACTTCGATAGCGTGATTAAGGTTGGGCATGACGTCACCGCGGGACACGTAGTAAGATGCGAGCTCCACCACACACTTTGTACTGCAAAATTTGTTGGTCTCTGCGCGGTTCTTTGGTCCGGTGCCGCAGTGTTTCGCGACGGAGCAGGTGGCGGTGGCTGCGTGGGCGGCCGACACTAATGGTCGACTTGTTGATTCTCGCAAGCAATTATCACTCTTATCCAGCGAGAGCTTGAGGCGCTTATGGCATACATGTAACGGGATAGCTTAGTTTAATCCTAAGTGTATGCAGAAATACGCAAACGACAGACAGAGTGGCGCGTGAGACATTGTCGCGCAGCTGTGTAGCGGTACTGGCGGTACTGCCGGTACTGGCGGTGTAGTTGGCGGCCTCGTCAGGAGAGTTATGCAACTAAAAAGCTTTTACACTGACGCGATGACGACGGACGGAAAGCCACCTGCGGCCGGGACAGTCTTTGTGCTATCGCGGTGACGATCATCGAAATGCTGCTAATAGACATTCACTGCAGCGCCCAGTTTGCTTTATTAATTAACTAGTTTCCGGTCGAGGTTGTCGCCGCGGAAAATTTATATCATAACACGAAATAACAAAATGTATAAGCGTCTAATTAAATTGTCCTAGGGGAACATACAACCAGGATAAAATCTAACTTCTACTAACTAAATAATACTTGACATGTGAGATAGACCCGATCTATTTACGTGCCAATTTTCATCATAGTCCGTACACGCATAATGGCATATTTATGGCATTTATGGTCATTACGATTATATCTTCCACATTTTCAGGTTCATTCTACAGCACTAATAGATTAGAAACACAGAAATCAGAAGAAAGAACACAGCTTCTTTCCGATGATTGGAATCTGTAACAAAATTGAGAACCAGTTATTTTCACTTATAAGAAGATTTTGTTTCGGTAATTAACTTATAAATTTTTTACTTGTGCAGCCAACGTTTGCTCCTCTCCTGAACCGTAGGCAATCTGAGCATACTATTACCTGTGACATCACTAGAAATATTACGACAGAGCGACGAGGTCGATGGAAAGATATTAGGATCATAACTTCGGCAGACTCGGTTAAGAACTAGTATTCTCCAGATACCCGCGCGACCCGCGCGACGCATACGACTCTGCTAATAAAGGCATAAATTGGAGGTCCTCATTAGAGTTGCGCATGCGGCGTCGTAGCGGATTCCTGCGCGTCTCCCGCGGGCCGCGCGATCTGTTGCCGGGTTCCGCGAGGTTTATGTGACGGCATCAGCGGTTGCCAATTTGCTGATGCGTTCAGCGGCGACGGGCGACCGGGCGAGGCACGCGGCAGCTAACGAGACAGCGTGTGTCGCGGCCGGCGATTTATCGGCACACACCTCGCAGCTCCTGGCGGTGTGCTTCACTGCCTCACTGCCTCACTGTCTCGCTACATACATTTGTGCTAGCTGGTGCTTAAGTGCATGACACACTAGATCGACTTTAGTTGTACATATTATTGAACATAATTATTGCGCCTCTGTTGTATGCTCAATCTAATATGCGTCTCTATTGTACGCTCTATGGATGATTATTGCCCGATATACATTTGGCTTCGTCTTAACATACAAATGAAATATACATGTGATCTATGTGCTGATCTATGTGAAACAATAAAGAACAAATCCGCTTTTTAGGCTTTAAAATTAATTCTACTGTACATATGTAGTTACTTCAAAACATGCGGTGTACGGCAGTCCAACCGTGACGACCGATATTGCACCCAACGCGGCTCCTAAATTTAATTTAATTAGACACGTTTAAATGTAACCTAATTCTTCTCAGTAAGCACCGGTAGTTTGTGCGACCGCGGAAATTTATGAATCGGGAAATGTTAGCGTCCTGCCAGCCGCCGCGCCGCCGCGCCGCCGCCAACAACACTGATATTAGACAAAGAGCTTAATGTTTCGAAATTCTCATGAGCACACAATTGTAAAGAAACAGAATGAGAGCTCTTGTAGGTACATATAAGTAGTGACTAGGATTCATCGAGCACATACCTAATACTAAATTGATGCTAGATGCTCGTATTTGAGAAACACTGAATTCTGTTTATGTTCAATTCGTTGCTGAATGCTGGGAATTGAAAAATTTTGGGAAATGGCGGAGAAAATAAACTAAACTATTTTCCGCTGTTTCTTCTTTTCTATTAATCAAAGCAAACTGGTGCCGTTTATAAGTATTGATCGAGAATGTAAAATATGTATCAGATAAATCTTTGAAATTGAGCCATCACGAGATCGTTCAAACACCGACATTATGTTGCTCAGATTTTTATATTTGGAGCTACCTTGAAGACCCATATGAAGCTTCTAGATAAAGCAGTTGCGATGTGATGACCATTGGATGAGCGAGGTGACCCTAGCTCCTAAATAATTTATCGTTTTTAATGTAGTGTGCATCATTTCATCATCATTTTGTGGGGGTGACGTCGCATCAGTCGCATGCCGGAGCTAGTGCAGCGCCCGTCCCGTTACCGCGTCCGTTGCCGGCGGCCACCGACCACTTTACTATGACATACCGATATTAATGTAATTCCAAACATCGCAAATCGATGCCGGAGCGTGTAGGAGCGGCGCATGGTTTAAATCTGGCCGCACCCGCACCGGCCCCGCACCGGCCCCGCACCGGCCCCGCACCGCACCCGTACCGCAGCCGGCATAAATACGTGCGACATGTTGGAGCGCAGTGCCGTACGTTACGTTGCACCGATGTTTATGGAAAACGGTAAATCGATGGTCTAAGACATGTTTCTCGTGAACTAGATGACTAGGCACGTCCAAATACTGAAATACTTATAGAATTGTGCAATGTTATACGCGTCTGCCTCTAACTAGCGCGCAAAGATGTTAGATTTACGTGCACTGACTTCACTATAGATCACATGAATTTCCTGGAATTTGTTTATGAACAAGGATTTCTTTTCTATGTTATTAAGCATTATTATTTTCAGAAAATTTTGGAAAACTCGCTTTGCAAAAAGTGGAAATTGATTTTTAACAATCAACATAGGAATATTATCAATCCATGCAAAATTCGAACTCGGGCTAAGTTAGTCCCTAGAGAGAAACAAATGTTTAAGCCATCGGGTCCAAATAAACGAGTTGCATAAATATCTACATCTGCGATGTACGATACCGAAGTACAACATACTTACATGAGAACACATAAAAAGCGTAAATGATAATGAGCTCTATTATTGTCATCCTCAGCGCGTGGAGCGGATTGTTTAACAAAACGTTGAAGTTGTTGCGGCAGTGCGGCTGCGGCAGTGCGGCAGTGCGGCTGCGGCAGCGACAGGTCGCACAGATGGCGACAAGTGCGCCCTCTGTACTTATTGCGGACAATACGCTGCTCATTACGATAGGGACCCCAAAAATATCAGATCAATTGGGACATTATACGGGAAAAATAGGATTTTTATGTAATGACCTACATAATTATCTTTAAAAATGGTTCACCGAACTTTATATTTTATGAAGTACTTGTGTAAAAAAATACTTTTGCGTATCGTAGATTTATAGAAAATTTAACATGACAAGACTTTCAATTGAACCTTTGGGGAACATTTAGAAATATTAAATCTAAGTGACTAGAAATAATATTAAAAAATAATGTTAAATATTGGTTACAGAAAACTCATTGGTACAGAATAATTAATGTTATAATATAACGTTTGTATTTATTAAGGCATTATGAGAACTATCCTGTAGTAGGTCGCTGTGTGGTCCCCTCAGCCAGGTCCCCGGGGCCCGCCGGTGCACGCCGGGGCACGCCGGGGCAGATGGCAGACAATTTGCGCACACAATCCAAACCCGCGCGCGGCCATCAATATGTTGGGGTTTTTATTTGCAATTACTCCTTATTGTCGTGGGAATTATTGCCATAGCACACTTGTAGGGCAACGGTGATATTTTGAATAGCATTTAAGTGTTTACGAGTTGAAATGTTTAATCAACGTTTGTGTTATTTTAAGTGTATCTTATAATTTCGTCGCTGTCCATCAATAACTATTCCCAGTTAAATAATGAGGTAGAAAAATATAATATTTTTCTAATATTAAATCATGAAGAAAATCTCCTGTATTTATAAGTCTCTCGAACCTCAGACAGTAAGTTAAATACTTTTAAAAAGTAAACTGTCAAAATTGTAATTTTAAGTGAAGATCATGTAATTTGATATTCAATACGGTTCACCTTAAAACTCCGATATTTTTACCAATAAAGTTATGAAAAGCGGTGAATGAAAGTGTGTGCGTAATGTTTACGGGCGATTGAAGTAAAACTTCGTTAATGACACGTATTACCAAAAAAATTTAACTTAATTTGAAATATATTATTAGGTCATATTCCAGTTGACTCATATTTATTAACAATATACTTTACAAAAATTAATATTATAAAGCTATAATTACCGTGAATAATACCGTTAATAAAGCTATAATTATTCGTTACCTTCCTACCTTCCTACATTGTTACCTTACCTTACCGTCTAGATCACGGGATCTAGACACGCGGCAGCGTGTCAAGCCAAGTTCAAGTTAACAGAACTGGCGAGCAGCAACGTGTGTAATATTACACGAACCATTTGGAGCCACTTTTGACCCCTCATTGTTTTAAATTTCATTTATCTAAGATCACTTGGGTTATCAAGACGAATCTAACGATATCTTAATTATTTAATCGGTTCAGTGGTTTGAAAGACACGAGATAATAAAGAATATTACATGCATACAAACATACATACATACAAGATACGCGCGAAAAACATAACCCTTCCTGGCAGTCGGGTAAAAATTGAAAAACCTAACTCTAACAACCCACTCGCGATATAAAATTATCTAGTATACTAAATTGGATACAAAACACTTTTTATCCATTATACAGATGGGTGAAGGTCGCGGTTCGGATCTGAGAGGATCCGCTGATTAAAAATAGGTGTGTCAACTAATACCATCTGCGCGAATTCTTCGATCGAAATTATACAAAAGGTCAATGACGCATACACATACATAATTAATTCACGTTTGGAATTAGAGACGGCAGTTGCTTAATTATACGATGTCATAAATTAACAAACGAGTTGCAGCTCGCATTGAGATGGACCTGCTATTAAGTTCGTCGAATTAGCGTGTGTCCGCAGGCACCGCTCGGCACCGCTCGGCACCGCTCGGCACCGCTCGGCACCGCTCGACACCGCAAGTAATAACATCACAACTAGAGCACAAAACAGTAAATTACAATCTTCTACTATGTATGAGAAATTTCCTCACTTTCATGTGGCAGAGACCTTAAACTTAACGTAACCTTAAACATAATAAAGCAGCCAGCAGTGACTTGGTGATAATGATGATGTTTTTCGAACGACACTATATCATCCATGTAGAAAATTTCATAGCAGCGTAATAGTGTTTTAATTACAATCATCGATGACGCAACACAGATCACTGTGTAACAGATTACCGCCATATAATTGTCCGCAGTGGACTGCGATACGAGTGGTACGACCAGTAAAAACTAGCCGCCATGGAACCCGCTCGATACATCGATAGCATCTTGTCAATGATATCCGCAGTTTAAACATTGTATAATGCGTTTTTCTGCTGCTACAATACGTATATTAAAGTAACCGCTAATATCACATTGATCAGTGAACCCACGACACGCAACATTTGGCTATGTATGCGCACACAGGTACCCGCCCTTGTGCAGGCGGTTAAAAGTTATACGTCCAATAACGCTCATTCTCAAAACAAAAGAGAAGTAAATCTAATATCGTCCGTCTCATTACCCTAGAATCCTTTATACAGAGTTAATTAATTAATTAATATGTTCACATTCTGCAGAACAAGGAATTTTCGAAAATTAAAGTGATATAGCGATCGTTAAAGTTAAGCATCTACCTAAGCGAGCTGGTTTTACGCAAGAGTTTTCCCTCGAGTCCTTCTTGCATTAAGACGGGAAGGTCCTTCGTTACATTGACAAACGGTTACATTAACCCAAGCACAGCACATATCAACGTAAGTATTTGAGTCGCGCGGTAACTGCGACAGTCGCGGCTCGCGGCCGCGGGCCAATCAGCATAACGGGCAGTTACATAAAGCTCCGATACACGGTCGTGGCGGCTGCGACTGCGACTGCGAGGTTAATAGGCCTGGTAAATAGCGTAAACGGTTTAGCTAACGAACGCGGAGCCTCATTGAAACACCTCGGTAATGAGGCGCGTTGTTTATTCGGCCGCGCGTGTTGCCGCGGATATATTCTGTCGCGACTAATGCGAGCTGTCGCCGCGACTAATGCCGCGTCGCGCGCATCCATCGGCTCGGGGGCGATAGCTCGTGGCGGCGACGATGTTGCTCTCATAGAAACAATATGCGCAGAAGTGCTAGACACATTCTAGACATATTTTACTAATGCCTACAAGAATTTGAGTTGCTTCGTTTTTGACCTATGGTGCACTGTTTTAAAGTGGCTGTTACATCTAGTGTGTATTCGTAACCATAATTGTTTTTGTTGAGAAGTGTACTCGTTTAAGGACTGAGATGTATCGATTACTTCTATTGGATCCCAACACTCACAAAATAATAATTATCTTTACTTCATTCGTTAGGATTACAGATACAAGTAACTTATGCCATTCCTTACGTAGAAGACAAATGTTGAATAGTTTAATAGTATATTTAAGGGTGACACATTTCAAAATGAAATAATGTTGCAAATATGGGCAATTTCCTATCAGGTGGATCGTCAGCTATTTTGTCGCCTATTTTCATAAAAAAATTCTCATACCGCAATGTATTTGCGCAACGCGGTTAAACATGAACTTGCAGTTCTGTTTCTGTGGTTTGTCTAGCGTGCAGACCGTGCCGCGGCGAGGTGGTGAGGTGGCGAGGTGTGAGCCCGCTCGTTATCTCGACAGGGAGCTTTACTGTCGATTCAGCCGGAGAGCCATCCACTAGAGCAGCTGTCGGTCCGTCACGCGACCCTCGCCGCCGCCGCCGCGTCGTGTGACGGAGTTATGGCGGAGCCCGTGCCCCCGGAAGCGGGCGGCGTGTTACCGCCAGCATTAACATTTTATTCAACGCTAGTTGCGAACGCGTCGACATCGTTAAATTTATCCGACGAATATCGAATGAGGACCTTCAGCCTCTGCTCGCAATCTGATTGCTTACGAGCTGCTTAGCGTGAAATATTCAATGTTTCAACATAATGTTTCACGTTCCCATTGAGTAGGACTGCGTACCTTATAAATGGCACATGTATAGTAACAAATGTGTTTCTATAAAATGTAGCTCCTACGCAGAATTCACTGAGGTTGAGTGTTTGTTTTAACAAAACCTTAAAGTCAAGAAGTGTAGAGTCAAATCAAAACAGAGTCGAGTGATCTAATAAACAGCGGTAGTAGTTGCTGGGACGGTAGGGTGTCGTAAAAGGTAACAGAAGCCCCGCTCTCCCGTTGCTTAGTAGTGTCACGGGTCGAGCCCCAGCAGCCAGTTTTATCTCTTTCTTGACCAGCACCGTAGTGCTGGTGGTGTCACTGATATTCATGGACGACGGTGACCAGGCTAGGTGGTATCTTCTGGTTGTTAGTCGGGCAGTTAAAAAGGAAATTTCCAGTCCAAGCATCTTACAAAAATGCACAAGTATCATCGGATTTTAACTGAGTGATACTGGACTCGGCTTCCTCTAGCGGCCCTCCGCTACGCGCGTACCTTATAGCAAAAAAGTAAGTAGGTCTACCGTCTATTGGAATGAAAATAAGTGCAATGTAATATAAATAGTGGCAAATAAAAGTGATTATTATTGGTCGTCGATACAGATCGAAGCACGAGCGGCGAGCGCAGTGAGCGCGGCCACTAACTCCACGAGCAGAGGATTAATAAACGGCGCGGAATAATAGAAAACGTAATACGAGCGTCGCGTATCTCCGAGATTCATTTATTGCCCACCTTTAATAAATAACGATACGGGCTCTGAGTAATGAGCGAGGAATGTATCGAGGTCGGGATTGCGGACGGCCGCGCGGGGAAAACAAAACGCACGCGCAGGTAGACCGCGACACGACCGCGATACGACCCTGACGCGACCCCAGTACGACTCGCTAGCCCCACATGTATTTACCTCTCAGTCGAAACATCACCATTCATAAACAATAGAACATACGGACGACAAAATTAGAATTCTAGTAGATGAATCAGGCAAGCATATTAAAAATCCACAATGTAACTATACAGGGTGGAAAATAAAGACGGTCGTTGGAGGGAAAGTACTGAATATTGATGATGGCAAATTATATTAAAAGGAAACATTCCTTTATTTTCAAAACTAAGTAAAACTGCATTCAAAGATTTTTGAAAATTCACCTGATTGCGCCGGAAATTGAACCAGTAAAATGTAAAAAAAAACATCCTGTATTTATACTGCCAACCAAAATAAGTAAAGTTTTGTCATTTTGTATAAAGATTTTTCACAAATATAAAATTAAAAATGTTTTCTTCCCTTCGAAATACATATTTACTCTTTTACGTGACCACTATTTAGAGTTTTTAGCTAGTTTGTTTGTAGAGACCTCGTCTAGCGAACGCGGAGTCCTGGATTACATTCCCGGTGAGGGAAGAAATTTATGTGAATGGTGGAAGGTTGTTTTTCGTCATAGGTAGGCTCTTTGTGTCGATATAATTATTGTTTATCACTCAATTAAACAAATCGATCGAAAGCTACACATTCACTTACAAATTGAATTAATAATATTCATAAATATGTCACGTCTTAACAGATTAAATATATCGTCAAGTAAGTCGAGTCAGGAGGATATGAAGCACGACCCTCCAGGTATGACAAGCTCGATGTCGCTATGTTATAAAGATGTAGCAGGATGCAGCAGGATCCGTCGGTCTCGCGGTCGGTCGCAACAATCCCAAACGTCAGACGTTTTAATTAAGGACGAGGGGGGGGGCGGCGGCGGGTGGAGGGGCGGGGATTATCTCTGGTTAATTCGGCGGAAGGTGGCCGGTCGACGGCGCGGCGGCGTCGTTTTTGTCGACGGATTATTCCGACAATGTCGCTGGGAGCGCAGGTGACCCGCACCGTCGAAATATGCGGGCGATAAAAGCTTATCACAATGACACGGTTAAATTGAACTGAGTTCGTATAATTAGTGGCGATGAATAATCATCTTTTTATCTGCATCGGCTCCGGTTAATAGGGAGATGGTTAATATTTTATAATACTAATATAATCGCGAACGTAGCTCCGGCCGTGACCGTTACGGAAGACTAATCAGATTACGGCGATCCAATCGGGTAAATTATTCGATCGACATTCAGAACGTTCAATTAACATGCGATCCAATTAGCCGCTAATGTATGTAATTAATGTCGCCGGGAGGTATTTAAGGAGGTTCAATATTCGGATTTAATTTGTATAAATTGCGGCATCACGAGCGCGGCGTATCGCTGAATAAATTAAGAGTCTCATTACAAAGTGGAGTGGATCGATACATCAGGCGATGCGCTGGTCCGCGGCCGCGTCGGCGTGGCGGCGTGGCGGTGTCGGCGTGGTGGCGTGGCGGTGTCGGCGTGGCGGCGGCGTGGCGGCGCTGCTCCGGGAGTCGCTGATAAAATGAGCAGCATTCCTCAAGTCGTGCCCGTCGTGATTCAATGCAGCTTTGTCTCTGGAAAAGAAAAAATAATCCGAGTTGTGAGCCGCGGGCCGGGGGTCGCGGTCGCGGGTCGCTCGCCATATGAACACGAAGCTCCGACGACCGCCGACGACACGACGACACGACGACACGGCTACACGGCTACACGGCTACACGCTACACGGCCGATCACTGGCCAACCTTCGGCTTCGTAAGTGGAACGTAAATAGCCAACATCTCGTGTAGTTCTATTGTTGCAGCCGATTATAGTCCACGAGCAAAGTTGAAAACCTGTCCACAGAACTTAAGCTAGCTAAGTCTGTCTACACGCTGTTTACTTTTGAAACGTTAAAGAGCTAGACAAAAATTGAGATATGCGTTAAGATGTCAAAGAAGGTGAATCGGTGATTTTTTGTAATTATATTATAGGCACGATTTCAACCTTAAAGTTATACCTTCTGTAAACGCTCAGTAACAAGAAAACCACCTATTCCAAAAGAGAAAGAATAAAAAAGCAAAAATGAAACAAAAATCCACGGAAGCAAAACCACTAGAAGCCGCAGTGAACCTTACTCATCCATAGTCATTATACGAGTTAGTGCTAGCGGGAGCGAGGTGCAATTCTACATTTAATGAGAAATGTTCTGCAACAGCATGCAGCTTTCCATTCGAATAACTTAGCATTAGTCAGGGAAGTCAAAATATGCTTGTTGACCTATTAATACCGAAATTATCGTTGGAGCAGATCCATTCTGTCGAACGAGGCGGTGTGGCGGTGTGGCGGCGCTGGTTTATCACGAGGTCGCTGCGAGCGCGGAACGTGGGGCGATCCATTTTATTTCACCCGCGCCGCGTTCTCCGCGCAACTTTGCAATATATATCTCGCAGCGGGCAGCTCCCAACTCTCCGCCGAAAAACCTCCGCGCGTCCCGCCGCGCGCCGCACGCCGGCCGACGCATAATAAATCTTCAGGTTCGAGTGCAGAGTTCAGTTTGGGACGCGCGCGCAACCGACTAATGACCGCGTAAATTTCCCTGCTTATTTTGACAAATAGTGGTTCGCCGCTGCCGCTTCGCAATAATGAGGTTAATCTCGGCGGCGGGGTCAGATTGAACAACGGGACGTGGAAATTGAATGACGTGAATTTCTGATTGTCTGAGCGAACGCTACGAGAAGCAGTCGGGAAGTGCCTCACACCCGCAGCCCGCAGCCCGCAGCCCGCAGCAGGCGAGCACACCGGCGACCACACGGTAGATGAGCCTCGCAGTTCTATTACCGTTCCGCGGCGGCCGTGATTAAAGGGCTGGCTCCTCAATCTTCTGACGATGCATTACACACGTCTATCACAATTACTCCATGTAATTGTACACCCTGCGAAAACTTTACAGTTGGGTTTGAGACTTGTGTTTATAGACACCATGCCATGTTCTTACTTATCGTAGGGATTGAGTCCCGCTCACTACGTTATCTGTTATTCCGTGTAAACCATAGCAACGACTGTCCAAAGCCGCTGGTAAAATCCACGGGGCTGCAAGTGGCAACCGACCGCTATAAATAGGTGATAACGATAAGGTGACGTAGCAGGCAGCAGTGGGCGGCCGCAGCCCAGTGACACACAGCCGGTATCAGCCAGCGCTGGGCGACGGTTGCAACACTCAGGATGTTGACATTAAAATTAATGTATGCTATTATGTAATTTACAAAAAGATTATCCTAAAATACCAAATATTTTTTCCAGATCGTAGAGTTTTTTTTCGCTCACTGTTTTTCAAGTCCCATCTCCACCGTTATAATAGTTTAATTAGAAGACACCTCAGTTGCATTATGAGCCCCGTTACGACGGAAGTTCAATGTTCTTTTAGTAAGAATGCCATCCTATGACCACGACCGACACAGTCATGTCCTGGCATAACACAAAGAAGGTGAGTTGAGCGCGTGCTACATACGTTTCTTGTTATTTTTATATGTATATACCTTCTCGTGGCTCAAGTATTTCTTCAAAAATGATATGTCCGCTATGTACACTCGACCTGTACACGTACGCTTCTGTCGCTGCCACCGTCCAAGTCGCAGCCGCTGGTCGACGTAACAAATCGCCGTGGACTAAACAGACTTGCATTACATCTACATTACGTAATTGCCACGTCTACTGCGCAATTCATTTAACACAGTCTGGACAACTTATTTACTAACATACACCGCACACGTCACAACTAGCGTCGCATCATTATTTTTTTCACATGTTTATCTTCTTGATATATTAGGTAGTTAACAGCATTTATTATAACGGATTTAAAGATAAATGACGACGCTTAGCGTAACGTTCTGTTAATGTTCCTGAGTGTTACCGAATCATAAACAAAGTTTGGCAATTAATTGCGTCATTGAAGTTAATGTAGCAGTCGTTGAGCGAAGAGGAAGGTGCGTGTTTTAAAATAGTCTTATTATTTCACACTCTGATAACCTCCATTAAACTTAATTAGACAACATTTCGTATGTAAATAGCAGAACTGCCGTCCATAAAGTTTAACTGCGATGTCGTTTGAAATGGCTTCAACCGACGTCATGCACTTTATGGCAACTGTTTTTACGTTCCTCAGCCGGTGGAGACATTGCCATAAATAATTGTAGTTTCTGCTTCAGAGGAAATTTCGGAATAAAAAAATTAACAGGTAAGTGATGAAACCGTTGCTATCTGCATCTATAAATTTTAAGTTTTGTGTTTCGAAAATAATCAACGCTAGGTTTAAAAATTTGGGTTAGAACATCGTGAGGACATCAAAATTCACACACGATCTTGGCGTCATCCTCATGGTTTACAGTAAGCGCCGTATTACTATAATCGTATCATAAACTGTTACAAAAGTGTATCGTCCTCTTGCAACTAGGTATAAATTATGTTATAAAAGAAGAGGTTGTAGTTGCACCTAGTTATAGTAAATTAAAAGGTCGTGGATCAGTCAAACAATAGCATACATTTGTTATCAGGTTAACAAAAGCAAAGCAAAAGCAAAGCAACAACCCATAATTGTCCCACTGCTGGGCTCGGGGTCTCCTCTCACAATGTGAAGGGTACAGGCCATAGTCTACCACGCTGGCCAAGTGCGGATTGGTAGACTTCACACACCTTTGAGAACTTTATGGAGAACTCTCCGGTGTGCAGGTTTCCTCACGATGTTTTCCTTCACCGAAGCAAGTGATAATTAACTTCTAATACGCACATAATATTTGAAAATCAGAGGTGCGTGCCAGGATTTGAACTTGGGTCCTTCCGTTCGAGATACCAATGTTCTAACCGCTAGGCTATCACTGCTCTAACAGGTTAACAAACCATTGTTAAAATATCAATATTCTTCATTATGCAAAAATTATATTAGAAGTGAAAGTCAAAAGTAAAATGTTTTAATTAGTCATGAGAACAAACTGCTTACAAAGCAAATGTAAAATTTATAGGGCTCTAACGACTTAATTATAATAAACATACTTTTTATGGAAATAGCCAGCAAACGAGCTGACGATCCACCTGATGGTAAGTGGCTATCGTCGTCCATGGACATCGGCAACACCAAAGGCATCACCGATCCGTTGCCGGCCAAGAAAGAGAGAAGAAAAAGAAAGAAGGAACTGGCTCTCAAGCCCTCAGCCGGAACACGACGAGTCATTTGGCGGCTGACTCGTGCTCAAGGGTGGTAGCTATGGATAGCTAGCTGGGGATCGCCTGAAAGCGAACCCCATGGATAAATAATAATAGTAATAATGGTACTAATTAAGAATTAAAATCAATATAACCAATATAATCCCTCGACTACTATACTCCATAAACATTACATTAACATTAAATTACATGAAATATTACTTTTATGAGCATCAGCGGTAGGGCTGCCACTACCAGTTGGCATGTCTCTAAACATGGTCCAGTTCGTTTACCTCATTAAACCTCGTCCACTGGGCACAAAGTAATAAAATGGCGGCATCGCACACTCAACCAGATTTAATCATCAGTGACGCTCTTGTACCCACTAAATGAACCCGTTTATCTTCTAAGATACTGGATTTATTAGAACATTAATTTATAAAATAAACCCACTTTAACATAATAAAATTATCATTGTGAAGAATTTTTAAAACATCATATGAAATGAATGCACAAAAATGCGCTGGATGCCCAAATATTTTAGAAGAAGTATTGTTTTTAACCTGCTGCCGCTGTCAAGATCATTATCATTATTCCTGTGTAAATTTTAATAAAAAAGACTACGATAACCTTAGCAAGGAATTCAAAGCGAAGTGGGTTTGTCCATCATGTCGTTGTAAAGAACCGAAACCGGTTGGTTACACCAAGACGCCCATACGTTCTCCAACCACTACGGCCGCTAGCACACTAACGGATCTCTCCTCTAGTTCACCTGCACAGTACCACAACATTACAGTTCGATCAAAGCCCCGAATAACTGGAAATAGTGAAAAGTCCTGTGGCTGCCTCTCAGCTGAGTTAATCAGGGAGATTATTCGGGAGGAATTGGATCGAAAATTTAACTCCGACATCAAAAACATTCAGACTAAACTAGACAAATTTGAAGAGACACTAGCGCTATATAACTCTGAACGCGATATAATCAAAGGCGAAAGCGAGACGAATAAATTACTCGTAGCCCAGCTTAAAAGCGAGAACGAAGAACTTCGCGCCACCACCCGTGACCTCTCAAGCAGGCTGCATCAGGTCGAGACACTCTCTCGAGCCAACAACGTCGAGCTTCAGTGTGTTCCAGAGCATAGTAGTGAAAATCTTTATAGTTTAGTTAAACAACTCGGTGAAACAATTAAGTGTCCTGTAACCGACTCGGATATTCAATACTGCAGTCGAATAGCCAAATTAAATTCTGGAAGCCCACGTCCTCGCTCCATAATAGTGAGATTCAACAACCGCCGGCTCCGGGATACCTATCTTGCGGGGGTCATAAAATTCAACAAAAACAACCCCACCGACAAATTGAATTCAAGTCACCTAGGATATAGCGGGAAGAAAACGGCCGTATTTGTCACAGAGCACCTAACCCCGGAAATTAAGGCATTGCACGCGGCTGCTCGCCAAAAAGCAAAGGAGCTTAATTATAGATTTGTTTGGGTCCGGGACAATAAAGTATTTCTTAGAAAATCTGACACATCTGCCTACATCCTTGTGAAAGATCAAAGTGTTTTAAGTAAACTGACGTAAATAATAACCAATAAAAAGTAATTTTTAAGTGAGTCATAGGCGCAATAGTTCAATTTAATTAAATTCAATTTAATCACATTAATTTTAATATAATTTAGGTACATTTCATTTTAATTCAATTCAATTTAATTTAATTTAATTTAATTTACTTTAATTTAATTTAATTTAATCTTCGCCTTCTCCTTGACTGTTCATGTTACACCTGTACTATCAAAATGTCAGAGGTTTAAGAACCAAAACTATCGACCTTTTCAATAACATAGTTTGCACCGATTTTGATATCATCATACTAAGCGAAACGTGGCTAAATGACAGTATATTTGACTCCGAGCTTTTCGATTCCAGATACACGGTTTATAGACGTGACAGAGAAACTAGCGGGTTCCATAAAAGTAAAAATGGAGGAGGGGTATTAATCGCTGTCTCAAAGCGATACTACTCCCGCTCACTGCATACATACCAGTCAAAATGTGAAGATTTATGGGTTGAGGTTCAATACAGAGGGGCAGGGGGTCAAACGGACGTGTTTTGTCTATGTGCTGTCTATCTTCCGCCTCCTCTGCAAAAGCATATTCTCGACGAATTTTTAACAAACTCAAATAAAGTAATGGAGCAAAACAGTATAAATAAGGTTATGTTCGTCGGAGATTTTAATCTAAGCTCTATAAATTGGAACTTTCACAATATTGATACTGACACAATCACTACCATTAACAACAATAGCTCCTATGCCACGCTGCTGTTAGATTTTTGTACACTAAATGATTTAAAACAAAACAATAGCATTGTTAATCACCAAGGAAAAATTTTAGACTTAGTTCTCAGTAGTTTTGAGGTCTCTGATCTAAGAGTAAGCAAAAGCCCTTTATCCATAATTGATGACTATCACCCACCTTTAGAGTTCAATGTCTCTTTCACACGTCCTAGTGGTGATAAATCCTTCAATAAAGATCGCTATTGCTTTTTCAAAGCTGACTATGCAAATATCGTAAATAACTTAAACTTGGTGGATTGGGAAGAAGAGTTCAAAAATTGCATAGATGTAAATGACATGCTGACAGTATTCTATAAGCACATTCATCTAGCATTACTGAAGTATGTGCCTAAAACTAAAATAAAATCTCGGAGATACCCAATCTGGTTTTCACGCAACTTGATAAACCTATTACGCGAGAAACTTAAATATCGTAAGAAACTAAAAAAATACAATAACAACCCACTTGACCAACTTTCTTTTGACCTAGCCAAAAAACGCTCTGACCATTTAACATCAGTATGTTATCATAATTACATATCATCACTTGAGCAAAACCTACATTCTAATCCGAAGCTTCTATGGTCCTTCGTTAAAAATAAAAAAAAATATGTCAATGATATGCCCAAACAAATGATCCATAACGATAAAACAAGTACTAGTGACATAGATATCTGCAATCTGTTCGCTCTGAATTTTAAATCCCACCACTCTTGCAATGATCCAGCAAATGATTCATCGTCTGACAGTAGCAACAGTGCTATATTCAAAAATAATTTATATATGACTGAAATCAAATTCAAGGACAATCAAGTTCTGAAGATTTTAAAAAGACTTGACCTTTTTAAGGGTGCAGGTGCAGACGGCATTCCTTCAGTCTTTGCAGTTAAATCTGCATCAGCCTTAGCAAGACCATTACGTATGATTTTCAACAAATCTCTTAGTACAGGCGTTTTTCCGTCATCATGGAAGGTCGCTCATGTAATACCCTTGTTCAAAAGCGGTGAAAGACACCTGATAAAAAATTATAGACCAATATCCATCCTCTCAGTCTTCGCAAAGGTTTTTGAACAACTGCTTAATCCTATTTTCACCTGGCACCTTAGACCACTCTTCAACTCATGCCAACATGGTTTCATTAAGGGTAAATCAACAGATACCAATCTTGTTTCATTCATTAATGCAGTCTCGATGGAGGTGGATAATCGTTCATCAGTCGATTCGATTTATACTGATTTTAGCAAGGCCTTCGACAAAGTCAACCATAAAACTTTGCTCCTGAAGCTTTCTGAACTTGGATTTACCGGAACGTTGCTGAGTTGGTGCAGCTCGTATCTTATGGATCGTACCTCTAAAGTTATCGTCAATGGATGCCCGTCTGAACCATACATAGTCAAGTCTGGAGTTCCACAAGGTTCTCACCTCGCACCTCTCTTATTCAATGTCTTCATAAATGACATCGGGGACTGTTTTCAGCACTCGAAATACTATTTATTTGCCGATGATTTGAAATTCTTCAGACCTGTGAATAATCTTCTAGACGCTGAACTCTTACAGGATGACCTGAATCGATTGGTAAGATGGTGTGACCAGAATAGCATGGATTTAAACGGCTCGAAATGTCATTTAATGCGTTTCTCTAGGAAGAAAGTCTCACTAAATCACAACTATAAAATTAACTCTATCTCCTTAAAAACAGTAAATACCATAAGAGATTTAGGGATCGTTCTCGATAGCAAACTATTTTTCAATAGTCATATAGATTATATCTGTTCTAAAGGTTTTAAGAGCCTCGGCTTTATCATCCGAAACTGCAGGGACTTTAAATCACCGAAAATAAAAATATTACTGTATAACTCATTAGTTCGTAGCAGTTTAGAATATTGTAGCATCGTTTGGAGTCCCTTTTATGACGTTTATATTAAGAGACTGGAGCGTTTACAGAAGAGATTCTTATGGCATTTAACGTATTCGCTCAATCTGAGTAATGTCATTACAAGCTATGACGAGAGATTAAATTACTTCCGTTTATCATCACTTGCGGATAGAAGACGTACGCTCGATCTAGTTTTTCTCTACAAACTTGTTAATGGCAAACTAGAAGCACCCGATCTCCTCTCGCTCTTATCTTTTGCAATTCCGTCACGTCAGCCAAGAATTTCTAGGAGTTACAACCTTTTTTCTCATACCGCATGCAAATCTAATTTAGGTCTAAATGCCCCTATTAACAGAATTGTAAGATTATTTAATAACATTGCTAAAACTAAAGACATTGATCTCTTTGACAGTAACATTACCAAATTCAGGAGAAGTTTATTGTAAGTTTATTGTAAATTATGATATTTTGTAACTTATAATTTGATTTTGTAAATTTATTCTACACTTATTTTTATACTTTTATTTTTGATACCAATATTTTATTTTTGACATGAAATTTTATTGTTAATTTGGAAAATAATTTAGTTCTTATTTATTTTATGTTTTTAGGCAATGATTTCAATTTTAATTTGACGCGTATTGTGACAATTTTATTTCAATTTGGATATATTTTATAATTGAATTGTATAATTTCTTTCACTTTTTTAATGTTTTAATTATTACTTATATTATATATTATTAATTTTAATTATTACATTCATTAACAACTTATTATTACTGACGTTAGATAATATATTTCAACCATTTACATACTCGTTTAACGTGTTACTCGCTCATACATGTTGTCTACGCCTATAATTATAAAAGCATTAAGAAATTATTGTAATTGAATAAGTTTATTGTGTGTGTGTTAATGCTTATTATGTTGGCGTTCAATTCAATAAATAAATAAATAAATAAATAAATAAAATACTTTGTGGAATGGCCTCGTTTGGGCAGCTGTATGTGCTGTGACCTGACTCCTGCTAATCCTCAACAGATACACTAATATCGGCTTTGAATTCTCCAAAGACATAGCTATATTATGGGATAAATTTTATTAATGAAGTACTCCATGTAAACCTTGAACAGTTATTTCTAGAACTCTTGACATTTCCGTACGTCAGTAGTAGCAATGCCAACTTATTACATCCCATATGAATAAAACACATGAACAGTATCTAGCCTACGTACAGTATAAGTTTATGCGACTGTTTAAAAATACTGAGATAAATAATGATGATGAGTGATGCTGCGTATCGACAGAGACTAATGAAGTGGCTTGCTGCGAATGACTTGTGTTTCGCGTTGAGCAATGGTTTTCCGGATAAAAATGTACTCGTGGAACGAATGCCATTCTTTGAAAAGTATATAAGTATATGTTACTAAGTCAAAGTAAGGTGAAAAAAGAAATATTATATTTTAAATCAAAAAATTACAGTGTGTTTGGGACATAAAAAGTTAAGTTTTCACCGAATTTCGTGAAAATGTTTTTGTAACAGATAAAAATAAAAAAACCAAAAACTTAGTGATTTCAATTTTTTACATAAATTTTGAAGTTATGTGAAAAAAGTGTAATAACAAAAGTTGTAGATCTTTTTATTACCCTCATTACATACAACTTTGCCATTTAACTTTTTCCACGGGACTTGTAGTTTTGCCGGAAATCGAAATAAACCGTCCTCACCTCACCACGACCTCAGATTGTCCGTAAATTATTTTTCCTTTCATTTTTGTTATATTCTCTTCCGTGGGATGTTTCAGGTGTTCGTGTAGTACTAATACTCCGCTAGAACGTACAGTCGGCCTCAGAAGTAGCTTAACATTTTAGTACCTTGTCACATCACATTTCTTGAATTTGTCATAGATGAAATGAATTTGTTGATGAATTTGTCACCAATAAATATTTACGTACTTACATGTTTTTTCCCATCATCTCCAGGAATTTTATTTAAACGGATTACTTATTCAATTAAGCTAATTTGGATAATGTCAATATCGTTATATTTTATCAGTTTTAATCAGTGTTCTGGTGCGGACGCAGTGAATTCGTAGTGCAAGACTTAAAGCACGGGTGTCGTTTATCCTACATTATGTTAGTACCAGCAGACAAGCAGGCAGGTACGTTGTACATCCAGCGAACTTATGTAAGTGCAGCGCTCCGCAGTCTCCACACCCGTTACGAGGGCAGAAGTCAGAAGAAAATTACCGAGCAAATTGATGGTTCAGGCCCGACAGTTCGCTTGGACATAATTACGGAAAATATTCGTTTACTAGAGAAGCTGGCTTGGAAATTCATATTGTTTATACCGTGCATGGCAGCAGTATTTAGGTGAAACATCAAAGTTCCGTTGAAAGTTAATTAAAAATTTACTGTGATTACTAAAACAATTGCACTTCTACGTCACTGTTTAAGACACGCTATAAAAGTGTTGACATGTAATATTTTATTAAAGCGAGTTGTATCTTCGCAAAATACTATTGTTTTTATTAAAAAAAGAAATGACAATACGCGAGATAAATGGCGCTACAGAGTAGGCGGCGTACAGATTAAATATCAAATTTTGTTTTACGTACTTTGTATCTTATATCATAATAAATATTGAATAGAATTCCATTGCGCTCTTCAAATCACTCTGTTAGGATCGTTCCAATCTGACAAGCAGTAATCACCGCAATAAACAAGACATCATTCCATACATCCGCATCCAAATTAAACTCGGTACGGCATTTCCACTTAAGTCTGTGTGATTAGAGGCGGCGGGCGGCGCTGGCAGTGGATGGTGAGCGACCGTCGACGGACGGCGGACGTCAGGAAATTACCACGCAAATTGATGCTGATGCCATTTGCATAGACAGTGCATGCGAGGTTTCTGGCACACACGTACTCGCTGGACGCTGATCGAGATCGCTGCGCGCTGCGCCCGCGCCGGCGCCGGCCTCGTTCGCGTTTCCTGACTCCGACTCCAACATAATTGTCTGCCAGCGAAGATGGAGCGATCACAGGGAACAGTAAACATACGTACTGTTAATTAGCGAAATGTAATATAAATCGTGTTTGGATTAACGTAATGATTATAGCATTAAAATGATCCATCAATTGGAGTGTATGGGAAACTTTCAGTACAACAAGAATTTTTACGGGCTATGTTACGCTTTTTACTATTTTTGCTTGTGCTGTGTCTATTCTCATTTATTTAATTATTTTCATTTGATCACCTTCGTCTTCATTCTCGTTGCTTGGTGTCTCAAATACCTAAAAAATTCTTGTTATTTTTTAAATTTCCAGATTTCCAGAAAATATTTTCAAATTTATTCTAATCTTAATAATTTTCTGTGACTGTATAATTTAAACTGAATTCACTTAACAATATTTTAAAATTTTACAGTTGATATAGTATATCAGCTGTAGTATCAGGTGTACTGTTCGCGTGTAAATCTTTACTTTCTTGCCATTAGGCCCGGTTAGCACGCCGTCACTAATTGTTTCGATAACTAAACATGAAGTTACATGCCTCCCTTTTGAGTCATAATTATGTTATTTATGTTAAGTTGGATAGAGCCAGTTCTTAATTTCTTTCTTTTGTTTTATTTCTTAGCCGGCACCGCTCTGTCACGTTGCTGGCGTCCATGCCTGGGTGTCCATCTACTTACAGTCAGGTGGTCCATCCGTTCGTTACTCTGCTGCTTACATAAAAAAACTGTTGTGTTCTGGCGGGTTTAATATGCTCGGTGTGATGCTAGGTGTTTACATAATTATGTGAGTGCTTATCTCATTGACAAGCTGAACGGTGTCGGTATCGGCCGCGACGGCTACTTCCGCGCGATAGTGTCTTCCGCCACGGCCCCCCGCGGGCCCCCGACGGGCCTCCCTGCTAGCTGCGAGCCATTCAACACACACTAGAAACATAAATTCAGTGAATTCAGTTCGATGTTAGTTATTATTTCTTTTTACCCGACTACCAGGAAATTTTTAGCGCTTAGATACGCTTACTTACGTACGGATTTCAAATAGGCATAAGGTGTATGTATAATAATAATAATAATAGTTTTTATTTATCTCCACAAATTGTTAATTGGTACAATTTTCTCAGAGTTTACAATTTGTGGGAGATCTGGTGCCTAAACTAAGCCGGAGCCTATAATATAGCACACCAGGTCCCCCTCCCAATAAAGTTGTAAGAGTATAATCACTTCTATTTTCAAGTTAAACTTAGAGTTACTGGAGAGAATGCGGCGCAGGCTTTTAAGACTGCTGCTGGTTCATGCGGGCGTTTGATAAAGTGGACTGTAGATTGCGTTAGAAGGAAGAAAGTCAAGGGTTATTTGGAGGGTTGGCAAGCACACTAACCTGGTTGCAGGACTCGACTTCGACTGGTAATTAGCTGCGCCGACGGCTAGGCGGCTGCTCCTGGTCTCAAATCTTCTTTCGTCTTGACTTCTTATTAAGAATGATGTCGTATATGGTTGGTCGAGGTACACTATGCACTTCACAGTAATTATATGAGTTATTATAAGAGTTATTTAGCGGGAGCGGTGATGCGGCGATATTTGCTTTAATTCGAATGCTTGGGCGGTGCGGTTTTTATAAAATATGCGGATTAATCATTGAGATACATACATAGAGGAGACATCTCAAACAAAATGTGTGTTCCACCGCCGGCTTGCCCTCCGTTCTCTTTTCAAACTAGAAGCCTCGTTTGCACACTTGCCATAGAGTAACTTTGTATATGACACTTGCCGAACCAAGACGGCAACCTAAGCAAGCTTATATATTCCATTAACACGCTAGTGGCTTGCCAAGTTCAAACGCTCCTTTTGATTTTTTCATTCCAAAATGGCGGGAACATTGCACAATAATTTAATTAAATTCGTTTTAGTTGATTTAAGTTAATATTTTGTTTTCTTACCGATGATAAAGTGATACCATTATCTTTTTTGTTTTTTGTCGTGCAATTGTGATACGTTCTTATTACGTACGACGGCATTTTTTCAGTATTTTCATAAACAATTTTGGCATGCGGCCGCCATGAGCGCAGCCGAGTGACAGCCGGGTGACAGAATGAAATGCAGCCGGCCGGCTGCAATGCACACCCCCGAACCCAATGTTCGCGGTGTCTGTTCTATACGCTAGTAATACTAGTTCAATGGGATTAATTCATTATTTGTCAATGGGCGCGTATTGCATTCGAGGACGGTGGGAAGACTTTTTTTCTAATTGTTCTTCTTATTCCAAACTCGGCGGTGTGCGAGTGAATCCGCTGTATAAAAGTGCGCTTGCCAGAAAGAGAGGGAGAATGGGAGTTTAAATAGCGAAGGAATGGTTTGCCGCGCTTTTATAGAAAATATAGAATAAATCGCTAGGTGCGATTACGTCTTATAATAATTTTGGCGGGAAGGCGGGAACAGGCAAATGCATTTACAGAGTAATGCCACTATTGGCGCGAACAGTTACATAAGTTTTTTTTCTTCTTTTAAATTAAGTTTGATGATACAAAAGTTTTAAAATTAAATTTAAAGTTACAAAGTTTTGTGTTGTTAGTAACAATAGTTAAGAGTTTTTAAATTATCTTCTCCAAACTTACATAAATTGATTATACAAAAGTTTTTGAAATTAAATTTAAAGTTACAAAGTTTTTTAGGTAGTAACATAGTTTACAGTTTTTAAATTATCTTCTCCAAACTTACATAAATTGATGATACAAAAGCTTTAAAATTAAATTTAAGGTTACAAAATTTTTTAGATAGTAACAAAGTTTTAAATTATCTTCTCCAAAATTACAAATGTATGTTACTTATGTATGTATGTATGTATATAATATGTATTTCTTGGCTAAATGGCTTAATCGATTTCAGCTTGAAAGATGCCGTTAGATTCGTCTTAACTGTGAGAGCGGCACTGGGTATATCAAAATTGAAAAAAAATGGCCGATTTTTAGCGCAACATTGAAAATTTTTTTTCGAGAGGCGTATCGTTGAACAGGTATTCTAAAGTGAATTTTAGGTTCCTTTCATCACTCTTCATTTTAAGTAACAGTTTAGGATGTTAAAGTTGTTTAAATAACCGTTCTCGCGAATTTATTAACTCCCTTAATGACAACATTGCTTTTGCATTTAACTTTTATTGTTATTTAATTTTTAAGCAAATAAGATTTGATTGGTTGAAGATTGGGGTTTTGTTTTTTTTTTAATCTAATTAACAATCCTTCCTGACTGGCAGTGACTGGCCACTTTTTTAGGGTTCCGTAGCCAAATGGCAAAAAACGGAACCCTTATGGAT
Organism: Thymelicus acteon; assembly: GCA_951805285.1. Lineage (NCBI taxonomy): Eukaryota > Metazoa > Arthropoda > Insecta > Lepidoptera > Hesperiidae > Thymelicus > Thymelicus acteon. Next base: position 201,301 of record OX638232.1, read on the forward strand.
TCGTCTTGTCTGTCTGTCTGTCTGTCTGTCTGTCTGTCCGTCCGTATGTCACAGCCACTTTTTTCCGAAAGTATAAGAACTATACTGTTGAAATTTGGTAAGAAGATGTATTCTGTGAACCGCATTAAGATTTTCACATAAAAATAGAAAAAAAAAACAATAAATTTTGGGGGCTCCCCATACTTAGAACTGAAACTCAAAAAATTTTTTTTCATCAAACCCATACGTGTGGGGTATCTATGGATAGGTCTTCAAAAATGATATTGAGGTTTCTAATATCATTTTTTTCTAAACTGAATAGTTTGCGCGAGAGACACTTCCAAAGTGGTAAAATGTGTGTCCCCCCCCTGTAACTTCTAAAATAAGAGAATGATAAAACTAAAAAAAAATATATGATGTACTTTACCATGCAAACTTCCACTTAAAATTAGTTTGAACGAGATCTAGTAAGTAGTTTTTTTTTAATACGTCATAAATCGTAAACCGCAATTTACCTCGATCAAAGTTACAACGAACTACAAGAACTTTTATATTATGTTACTTGCTGCTACGGAACCCTTCATGAGCGAGTCCGACTCGCACTTGGCCGCTTTTTCTTCTAATAATTTGGTTTGCTGAAGCTGGTTTGCTGCGTGCAATTCCCACTACAAATCTTAACTTTGACTAAATTACAAATATAGTTACATGAATGGTTAATTGACAAATGCTACTGTTCAATGAAAAAATTTAAAATGACGGTTTTTAATTATTATTGTTTTCCCTTGACATTTGAAATTCATTATAATGTAATGTAAATAATTTAACACAAATGAAATATATTCTCATTTATAATGTAATAATAAATAATGTTAACTTATTATGCTAAGAATTTAAGCTATTTGTACGCCATAATGCGGCAAATGTGAGATAGCATAATACTTGACCAACTTTGTAATCACATTTCTACTAATAAAGATATTTCATTTCATTTGATTTCATAAAAGCATGGTACAACTCACCGCAGGCTACATCCCTACCGACGGGCTACACAGTGTATTAACTCATTAAACCACCAAAACAATCATAGTACGGTAAGTACGGTATGTGGGTTAATGAGCGGTACCACCAGCCACCAGCCACCAGCTACCAGATATCTGCCAATAACTTGATAGATTAGCGATAGGGCTCGGCCGCCCCGCCCACTGCGCCTCACCGCAGCCCACTGCTTCCCAACCTCTACTGTAAATAAAATAATGAAAAACTAATATAATAGAATTATAGTTATCTGAGTCTTTTCAGCCATAATAAGTTGTCTGTTATAATTAATGTTATAAGGTGACGTTGTAACGCAGCCAACTTTAATATACGTAGATTCTACAACATATGAACATAGTACCCGTTACTCGGAAAGAAATATTTCAAAATCTACGACACATAATACGTTTTATGTGTAACTCTGTTATTATCAAGAGTCCTACGTTAATACACTGTGCTATGCTTCGTGCTGTTGACTTCTTAAGTATATTCAATTATTTTTAAATATTATTCAAACTCATTATTGCTAAATTACACAAACATAGTTAAAGTTGCTTAATTACGATAGTAATTTTTGAGAAGCGCTGAACATGCTGACACTTAATTAAGACCTCATCTCATCAAACGGCCACCACGCTGCCACACTGCCGCGCTGCACCCAGTGATCCCATGGTATTAATATGTCCCACGATATTAATCACCTCATAAATTATCACGGCAAAGGTCGAGTCATTTGCTGGTTGAAGGGAATTGATTGGATGCGAAATGATATGCCGATGGAAACAACTAAATGAGATGCGTCGTGCGGCTGACGAGCGCGCGCGGTGCCCACAGGATATTCATTTTAATGGTAAGTAAACTAATAAGTAAGCTAACTGAAGTGATTTGGAGAGAACTTCGTTGAACCAATTAGTAAATTATAATTTTAATAAAAAAATACAAAATAAATTCAATGTAGCTCATACCCTCTGCACAAGAATTATTTTTGTCGCAGATAACTTGCCACTCTTCGCAGTAGTTGGCAGCAACTTGACAACACAAAATTAAGACGTCACAAACAATAAAGATCCCAAAACAATAGACTTTATATTGATCATCTCCCGCCGGGTTTCGAACCCGGGACCCCTCGCTAAGCAGACATGATAGGTTCGAAACAAGCTAGTCAGATGCAATGAAAATACAGTAGTTTGAATAACTCAATTAAATTACGAAGTATTTGTATCAACTACTGCGGTTCCAGTATTTTTTTAACTAATTCCATACATTATACTTGGTATCTTTTATTGGCGCAGGGACTGCAGATAAACGCGTGTGTTTAGTTATTAAAAGTATAATTAGTTGTACTTATTGCTTGCATAATACTCTTAGATTCTTGCGTTTATCGAGATAGGTGATCTGAACGTAATATGAATGCCATCCGTTGTTGAGACACACGGTTTGCAACAACCAATTGACTTTAAGCTGCGGTCGGACTGGCGCCCACTGCTCTAGAAACATCTTTGATAATAACAAGATATTTTCAACAGGATGTAGAGGCGGAATCCACCATACAGATCAATGTTTGATACGATGTGTTTAGTAAAGGCTTGGTTTCAAATTTCAACTATTACATAATAATATGCAATGCACCTTTGGGCGCTAAATATTGAAGCTTCGATATTTCTAGAAATAAATTGCTGTCCTTTTCGTGCCATAGTTTTATCAGAACCGCTACTTGTACTTACTTATCATAATTCTGATGCCTTCCCGCAAGCAAAAACCTTTCAGCACCCTTAGAAGTAACTGAATTGCTACATACCTGATATAAGAAAACATCTACAGTCAATTGAAGTAACATTTTTGGTTACTGTAGAGTAAAATTTATATTATATTCCTAAGTAATTATTCAGTTGCCAATGTATGAAATGTAAGCACGAATATATTGATCGTCTCTCGATCAAACAGTTGAAAGAGTTCCATACCAGAGATCGCTGTTCGCCGCGATGACGTCGCGGTGCAGTGTGCACACATCTGTATGCTGTTTCGTGGATAACAATCTCATGTCACAGTAATGTGTGGCCACAGACTACAGTCGCTGGCCGCTGGCCGCTGGCCGCTGCGAGCTGGTTACCCGTTTAATATTGTGGTCGTGATGTTTCAATACATTTAAAAGTATTGTGTTATTGGCCGACGGACGTTTATTTCTTTCTGACTTCAATTTAGTTGTGCCGATTGCAATCGACTAATTACCTATCCATAACTGAACTTAAGTTATTTCGTTTTCTTTTACTTTTCTACTATATCAAAATGGTGAAGAACACAAACAGCTCGAATAAATTAAAGTTCAGACTATATTTATGACGGCGATATACCTATTTGTGACGCAAATCCTGAACCCAGCCCATCAAAGTTGGACTCTGCGAGTCACTTAAATTTGATCTTCACTTGTCCCAGGTAATATGGGAGTCCAGGTTCCAAGTAGGTCGCAAATTCGTCTACAGCTTCGAGAATAGCGCCGTCAACAACAACCGGTTCGGGTGTGACATAGACATTTGATCAGGTACTGCAAAAGAAAATTTAGTACTGCCCAAGTGTCGATAGAATTGAAGACTTTCTAATTCGTCTACATTACCTGTAGTACTGCTTAGTATTCTATGACAAAGGCTACACGTAGAGGCATGTAATGTTTCTAGTCTTCAGTACATAATGTGCCGTCCTAATATAAACATTGTTACACAATAATTCATTATGATGCTATCAAAGATTTATGAACATGTTACTACCACGACCAGCAACTTTGAAACAGCTCGGTGAGCGATCTCACTCCGCCAACCGTCAAAAAATCTTCATACGTTAACCATGAAACGAGGTGAAATTTATCGGCGCAAAAACTATAGGTACCACTGGGCGCTGGGCGGTGCGGCGGCGACGCAGTATTATGAGGGATTGCTCTTCGCAAAAAGTACCTCAATGCATTGAACGCTGCTGTGACGTTAATGTGCAAGAACGCCGGCGTCCGGGCGTCCGGCACAATGGACGCGCCGCGCGGCGCAATGACTACGTAGGCAGGCGCATCAGCGCGGCAGCGGTGACTTGCGGCCAGTACTTGTGAATCTTGTGATACTAGGGAAAGGAACTTTCTAGAATACAAGGCTAGATATTTTAATATTTGCTGACTATTATGTTACCTATCTTCTGTCTGATTTGATCTTATTCCAATTCTTCACATTAAAATTCATTTCTTGCTTAATTTAATTTTCTAAGCCCTTCATCCTAATAATAATTGATATCTAATCTGCCTTGTACTCGTATAAGCATTGGAAACGAACGACCACAATAGTAAATGTTTTTGGCAAGCATCTCTCCGTCATGTTGGTGGAACGGTGGAGAGCAGCCCTTCCTAACGTTGCACGTGTTTTTCTGCCGTCCGCGGCGCTGGCGGCATTGTCCCCAACTCCCCACCGGCCTCTCGGAGCAGTCGGAGCAGTACAGTGGCGGAGCGCGTTTCACGGTACAGATCGCGATAAAAACTTCACGACTCGTCTGTGATGAATACATGTTCAGCTTTATGATTGATCTGCAAACATTGCGAAAATCATTATTGTTGCTGTCCGGCTCTTGTGTACACAGCGACTAACTGATGATGATATTATGTCAACAGACTTAACAGACAAAATACAAGAACCTCTTTCTCTTTCTTTGAACAGAATATCTATAAGCTATCAGCAGGTAATAAGTGAACATCTTATCATAGTTCTTTTGTCAACAGAAATAGGACGCTCGGTATTTTAACTGAGGGTTTATCTAAAGAGTTTCGATAAATAACATGGTAAGATACCACCAGAAGATTTGCATACCTGTCCAATAGAAGAAGGAAGTGCTGACTATGCTGACGAATAACTACATACAAAATAGTGATAGGAGTGGGTGACGATAAACACATGTAATGTGACCGACCTGGTGTTGGTCGCCAATAAAGTTCCCGTTTACGTTTAAAACGTAAATCATAGAGTTACTACTTATCTCGACCAAACGAATAAGTGGAAAGGCCACTTCAGGCTAATTGTGTTCTTCAAGATATGATATCTGCGGATTTAAACAATCCAGTAATAGCAAACAGGTTGCTGCTTAAAATTTCTGTAATGCTATACTATGCTTTGGGAAACAACAATTCAGTTAAACCACAGAAGAAATAATACTACTTATAATAAGTAGTTAAATTACTACTGGCCTCCTGACAGTGAACGTAGGCGCGGGGAGGGGGAGGGGAGGGGCGCGGGGGGAACGAGCGCTTAATGACTTTAACCGCTTAGTACATAAAAACTTAAACACGGCATCAACCACATCGAAAGTTACTCTTAATCTGGCGGCGATTTCATGTTGTGGTTATTTGATGTAAAAAGTGTAAGTTCCCGTGCGGTTTGCGCCTTTGCGGGGAACACGGGCCGAGGAAGATTACCACTAAGTTGAAGCGGCTACGTGTCTCTTCTGTCTAAATCATTCTTTTTACATAAGCAGCTGACAAACGAGCGGATTATATCACCTTGGGCATCACTAACTCAACATGAGCATCACCAATGCGTTGGGGGTCTATGAGGAAGCGGACCCGCATTATATCTAGCACTGCAATCTCTAACACTGCAATCAAAACAGGCTATAACATTTCAGGATCGACAATAATGAGTATTCATTCATCCATCCATCAGCCTTTACAAGTCCACTGCTGGACGTAGGCCTATGGTTACTCTGACCGGTTCTGAGCCTTCTGTCCAGAGGATAGCTGCTGTTTCTTCACCACCACCACATTACACGGCACCGCAACGAAGCATCGACACTCGAGCAAAGAATGTTACAATACACAGACTGTTCATTTATTGAGGTAGCGTTTGCAAGGAGCCGCAAGGATGACGGCCAATTTTTTCAGACTAGTTGCATTAATTAGCCGTGTGATCTCAAACCTTTCATTTGACTGTAACCAAAATTAGCACTAAAGCCAAATATTTCGCAAACGGACTCCTTAATCCAATTATGGTTTTAGAAGACCCATAATATTTTTGAAAGACCTTTGTAACGATACCCCACACCTATAGGGTACACGATGAATAAAAAATTCATCTTCACGTTACCCTGAAAAAAAAATATTGAGTAAGTTCAGGCGATTGATCGCTGTAGTTATAGTTTGTTCAATCGCATTTTTTAGGGTTTCGAAGTAAAATTTCATCATAGTACCTACTTTCGTCATGTCCGTCCGTGTGTCCGAAGCATAGCGCCGCGCCGAGACCCTTAGTGCTAGAAAGCTGTAATTTGACATATTGGGCATTTCACGTCAAGCGGACAGGGAAAAAAAAGTGAGGTTCTGAAATTTGTTCATATTAGGTCCAGTTATACTTCTAGTAGATATAAATACGAACACATTTTTTTTTATTCATGTGATGTGTATTTGTCTAGTTATGGGCTCCTAAAGAATCGTCTAAATCCAAATTAGGATTTTTTTGAAGAATTTTTTCGTATTGAAAATAATTACAATAAAGGAGACCTTCAGTTTTTGGCCCAAGTATGTACCGAGGTACAAGTTATACCAAAAAAATTCTTAAATTGTGTAGAAATGGAATCTATAATCTAAATATATTAAATTGCATTTAAATCGTGAATTTTTTTTCATCAAAATATCGTAAACTGCGTTCAATAAAACGTGCGTTGTCCTGATTTGACAACTATCAAAGTGACAGTGACATTGTATTGCAGGTTGACGGTTGTTTACATTTTCTAAAATCTACAAATATGAATTATTTTATCATCTTATAACTAATAAAATGATCGTTTTCCGTCGGCCAGCCATATTGACGATGATATGACGATGACATGTCAATTGCGGCATGGATGACATTTGTTTATCGGCTTGGCTACTGGTCTTTTAGCCAGCATTTTACATAATCTATACTAATATATAAAGAGGAAAGATTTGATTTTTTGTTTGCATTGAATAGGCTCCGAAACTACTGAACCGATTTCAAAAATTCTTTCACTGTTGGGAAGCTACACTATCCCCGAGTAACATAGGCTATATTACATGTGTAAAAAAAAAATAAAACCGAAGCAAAGCGAGGGCGGTTACTCGTTGAATATATTTTTAATGTGATCTTAATTAATTGGTTAAAAAAACACTTTCTATGTTTTTTACACCTATATATGCCGATCAGTCCTACTTTTTGATTAAATCCGAGAATAAAATACGTAACATTAAAAGTATAGTATTGCCATGAACAATAATTGTGTTGCCACTTAATTATATCTTTGAATGATAATTTTGGGTGGTACAAATGAATAATAAATTCTGATTTATTTATTTTTGAATTCAGCGTATTTTTTTATACCAAAATACATCAAGGTACACAAGGTACATGTTTGGGCCACGGTTGTATGGAAGAAAAAATGGATCCTTTTCAAACTACGCGATTTGTATAGAAAATTTCCTGATCTTTTTAAAAAAGGAATCAAATTTGAAAAAAAAATTTTTTTTACTCTCCTAAACCGGAAGTAAACATTTCAAAATAAAATTTTGGAAACTTCGACCATTTTTTTATTTTATTTTTTTATTTCAAAATATAGCTTACAGTATCTAAATAATACACCAGAAGTTTTGAAATGGGACCTGCATTAGTTAAGGAGATAGGTAAATAAATGTATGCACATGTAGCAGTCAGTACAATGTTACGCGCTGTCCTGCGTGGGCGAATCAACGCGAACGCGAAGCGAAGCGGTGCGAAGCGAAGCGGTGCGAAGCGAAGCGGTGCGAAGCGAAAATACAAACAGTCGAGATGTATTGAAGTGTCCTACGTGACCAAAAGCACGTAGAGGGCGTTGCGGTGCGGCGCGGTTTGAAGCGAACGCGATCAGTTGGTTTGATTTTTCGCGCGAACTTCAGCGGTGCGGCGTATGTCAATGGCGGTGAAGTAACAATTCGCACGCACGTAGGACCGACTCGCCGCTTCGCTCCGCATCGCACGGAATTCGCATTGTACCGCTTCGCGATCGCGTTCGCGTTGATTCCCCCACGCAGGACACGGTGTTAGGCATTTGTTTATGTCGGTTAACATGCGAATCATGGAATTGAAACGCGACAGTATTAACATTTATTATCCTGTTCATTTTGTTGTAACTCTAAAAATAATTAGGGGTATTTATTTAAAAATAAAATAAAATCAAGACATTGATAAAAAACATTTGATTAGCTACAAAATATCAATAGGAAGAAGTAAAAGATAATTTTATCTTTAGCTTATAAAAAGTTTACTCTTTATTTCTTAACGGATTGTATTGATTAATTGTAAAAAGAGCCAATTTGCATAGATTCTCAAAGTAAAATTGTAAAAATTATAAAATAAAATTGTTTTGAATTTGTTATTACGTTATTTCATTATAATTGTCATTTAATTTTTCAGCAGTTTTAAGTAGTAGTCGTTGTAGTTTCTAGTAGTTCCGGAGATTACCTACCCAACTAAACTAACAAACAAACATTATTTTTTTATAAAATTAACACTAAAATACTAACCCCCGTATTCAAGAACAATACTTGTTTAAGTAAAGAAGCAATACTATGCGAAGTAAGGCATTTCTCAGTGCGTTCGTCATGGCAACCCTTATGTTTCACAGTCGACCCTTAAGTATCACTTGGCTGTGCGGACGGACGCACAGGCTGTATACAGCCCTCTTGAATACGGGGGTCACTCTATTCGCGCCAACCGGCCGACATAAATGCTTAACATTGTACTGACTGCTACATGTGCATACATTTATTTACTTATCTCCTTAACTAATGCAGGTCCCATTTCAAAACTTCTGGTGTATTATTTAGATACTGTAAGCTATATTTTGAAATAAAAAAATTAAATAAAAAAATGGTCGAAGTTTCCAAAATTTTATTTTGAAATGTTTACTTCCGGTTTAGGAGAGTAAAAAAAAATTTTTTTTCAAATTTGATTCCTTTTTTAAAAAGATCAGGAAATTTTCTATACAAATCGCGTAGTTTGAAAATTTATTGTAATTATTTTCAACACGAAAAAAATCTTCAAAAAAATCCTAATTTCAATTTAGACGATTCTTTAGGAGCCCATAACTAGACAAATACACATCACATGAATAAAAAAAAATGTGTTCGTATTTATATCTACTAGAAGTATAACTGGACCTAATATGAACAAATTTCAGAACCTCACTTTTTTTTCCCTGTCCGCTTGACGTGAAATGCCCAATATGTCAAATTACAGCTTTCTAGCACTAAGGGTCTCGGCGCGGCGCTATGCTTCGGACACACGGACGGACATGACGAAAGTAGGTACTATGATGAAATTTTACTTCGAAACCCTAAAAAATGCGATTGAACAAACTATAACTACAGCGATCAATCGCCTGAACTTACTCAATATTGTTTAGGTACATCAAAGTTGCAATCCCTCTGCTACTTCTAAAGGATGAAAAGAGTTCGGTAAAGTATAGTTGAGTTGAGGTACACTAATATCGCCCGCACGGCGCACCAGTCCCGCGAACGATTACCTCGACGTGCATCGCGCACCTCCCGCTCCCCCGCACCCCCGCACCCTCTGCACCCCCCGCACCCCCCGCACCCCCGCCGCCCGCGCTCCGGTTAACAGAGCGATTGCGAAACCGATGCTTGATTTTTTTCAACTATAAATATAAGTAGGTAAGTAATATCCATTGTTGTTTTGCTCGGAGTGCCGGAGTGCCGGAGTGCCGGAGTGCCCGGAGTGCCCGGACTCGGAGCCGCACGACTGGAGTGCTTTCGATCGCTCATTGTTATGAGCATCGTGAGTTAAATACAAACAATATTCATTTTATGAAACAGTCAAATTTCATTATGTAATGCTGATTCATAATACGTTATAATGCTTAGGTCTTGTGTGTAAATGTCTGCATTGCATACGTAAATACGATATTAACAAATATCAGCAAAGTTTTTTATTAATTATAAGTTAAAGCTTGACTGCTGATGGAATCTTTGTTATTTGTCCTTCTGTCTCTCTGTTTTTGGGAAATTCTAAATAGCCGAAAAAAACCGACGGAAAAGTGAAGCTCAAGAGCCTTCTTTATCTGTTACCGTACCTATTTATCTCCGTCACATCTCCGTCCATAGAATATCGGAATATTATAAAATAGTAGGTATAATTAGATACCTTCCTATAGTGTGATTTGTAAAAGCAGAAACTAAGTACGTTGACAGACATAAATAACAGTTGCCGCAAATGACCACAAGGTAGGTACCTAAAAACACTACAATTTATAAATGAAAATACCGTACATATTTTGATATATTTTGATCCAGTAATGTCGTGTCATGGTCGAAACTACCGGCTCCTGTAGATCTGGTCCCAATCATTCGGTGGACGGTATTGTTTCCCTCACAGCCGCAGCTCGCACGATCACATTCAGCTGTCACGCTGGACAAACGCCCGCTTATCGCCCGTCAGACGCGCATTTGGCCTAATGTGAGCGATATCATCTCATGAGGGCGGCCAGGTGATACCCATTACGCGAGACATGTCTTCGGAAAGTGTGAATGGTAAATGATAGCAAAGCAGTATACATTTGTATGGCCATGAAAAATAGACGTAAGCGTTTGTGCGTTAAAAGAAATTAGAAAATTAGTTTGTTTTTTGTCTTTTACACAATATCCTTTATTTCAGCATATTCAGTAGTTACCTACTAAAATTTTCCATCGCTAATCATTAAAGGAACGTTGATAAATTATAACTAGAAGACTGTGTGTAGAGCACTTTCGAATACAAAGCTGCAGGACAGGAATCCTTCAATAACACCGGTGGTAAGTGGTGACCCCGCGCGGTGGCTGCACGTGTGGGAGCGCGCCCGTATCTCACATCGCTATGTCCTACCAACAATATCGCTGTTTACACGCAGCCATACTCCGCGCGGTACGCTCATGCATCTCACGAGGGCACATCTCTGAACAATATTAAACCTTAGCGAGGTCTACATAAAGCTGACGCTTGGGATGGTATTTCCCTGACGCGGGGATAATGTGGAATTGAAATGAATCGTAAATAACAGTCACAATAGTGCTCCGATAAAGCTGGCCGCAACCGATTAAACTTATTATGAGTATTTTATTGTGTAACGACTTTATGTTATGTTCGGCACGTACGGCGTGCGTAGGAAGTGGTGTAGATAGCATTATTGGTGAAACTATGCACTAGAACGACTGTAGCTGTAGTTTGGATTAGGTGATGATAATTAAGTCAAAGTTACTATTATGTATGTATTCTGTGCTAATAGGCATGATGAGTAATATAATTAACAGTAGTTTAGAGCTCACCAATAGAACTCTTTTCCTGAAGAACTCCATTCGGAACATTCTATTTGAAGACCCGTTCCACGAAATTCTAAATAATTGTCCAAAAATTATGAAACTTTGTCCTAAAATCAACGTATTTAAAATTTCATATTATTTCGGCCAGCGCTGCAGAGGGGCGATAATGGAAGGATCCTCTGTACGTAAATCAGGTATATATACCTGCTTAACTTGCTGGATTACCTGGTTGCTAGCTAGCTAGGTTTCTAAGAAGTTACATTAATATGCCTGTATTGTAAACACCCATGAGATGTATATTCAATGGTTTCAACTGTTCATGTAATTAGTGCAAAAACGCTGATATGTTGTAGTAGTTCTATGCATTATTTGAATGGTGAATGCGGAAAGGCGGACGCGGAAGGCGACGGACTCCAGACAAGTGGTTTCTGATCGCTGATCAATAATGTATAGCGCGCCCGCTAATACTAAATAATTATCGTCGGGATTTTTTACATTAAATCGATAAAAATGTCGTCAATGTCAAAAGATAATCGTAATACATTAAACATATGAACGAGACGTCAATGCTGGTATGTATCATGTATCGCAGCGCATTAGATAGATAGATAGATCGCGTGTTGTTGGCGGACTGAAGATAATGTGGCAGTTGGCACGAAGATACGTACGGGGAATGTTTTTCAAGTAAAAGGTTGAACGACTTAAATGTATAATTAATTCAATTTATATAATATGGCTTCAGTTTACAGAAGCATTTAGAGATCTTTCTCTTTTTGTGAAGTCACGGTCGGTGGACGTTGGATAGCGTTTTGAAAAATAATTAGTGTGTGTTAATACCATTACATGCTAGTCAGGTCATTTCATTATAGCAATAAGATGACATCGGTTGAGGAGTGCGGCGCGGCGCGCGGGGCGCGGGGCGAGCGGCGGGAAGGGTGTGGAAGGGGGGCTCTCCGCCCGCCGCGCGCCGCAACTAATGGACACTGATGATGATTACAATCTTTATGTTATTCTTAACCATAATACTGTAAAAGTGGGTAATGATGTTGAGTAAAACAGTAATTAGCACTGCAACCATGCTCACGGGCTTAACGTGCCGTGACGCGAGATTTGTGATACGAGCTAAGTGGGTTTCAGTGATTGATAACATAATAATAACAATAAATGTAGCAAGTATCAGGTACTCACAACAAGATGGTTTGTGGAGATATGCATACGAGTTAGAACCAGATCCCGGGAAACTGGTAGCGATGAAATTTCTTGTGCTCTTTTCTGCTGGTTTTCTTTTCAGGTTTTACCTTTGTCGTTGCAAGTGCAAGAGGAGTGAACTAGAGTGAGGGATATTAAAACAACAATTTACAATAATGAAGGTATATGCTTTTCAAATAAAATTCTCTAATTGCATGCATTCCTCTACAGGTGCCACGACTACAAAAAATGAGAACGAGGTCGAAGTCGAAGGGCTCACAAGGCTTCGCGGCACTATTTAGGGTGTGAGGTAAAGCAATCCTCTCAACAGATCAACGTTGCGACCTCGGTCAAAAAGAAAACCGTTTGTAACCTTTTTTCTTTGTAGTTTAGTTTTTACGGGTAGCAATTCCTACATTGGTGACTAAAATCCAATTTGAGGTGGAACTGATATCCGTGGACGGTAGACCTAAGTGCTATTTCCATTAAATTATAAGTCTTCTGAGCTCAATGTATAACATGGGATAGATCTACGAATTATCGGAGGTTGGACAGTGCTATGTGCCGTGTGAGCTGGAATGTTTATTTACAACGAACTGAAAAAAAAACTCAATCAAAAATACAACGCAATCATAGCTGGCTGGCATAGTTAATAAAATGTTGGTGAGCAATGTCGGATTCGAACTTTTGCCGAGTAAAATCTGCTTAGATATTTCGTAAAATAAATAAAATGTACTTATGTAAACACTTTAATTATAAATAACAAATGATTAACGCTTGCGCCCTCTGGGATTTCCTCTATTACGTACTAATTAGGATAATGGAGAGGTAATGTAGACAAAATTGTCACGGATCTCGGATCTAGGATAACAACATAAAATGTTCTAATATGTAGAGCAACTTGAAACATGTAAGCAGACAGGATGTCTACCGCTTGGTGCAGGATCATCATGAAATGCCAGTTTAAAGGTACGGATACAGTTTACAGTCCCGAGGGGGAATCCTTCACCTGTTTCGCGAGTTCGGTTGCGGAGTGCAGCCGGGGTCGTCGACCGCGCACCTGCCCGCGCCTGCCGCATCCAGTGCACGATATCACATCTCTGGATTGAGACGAGCGTCTGAGTGGATGACCAAATGACCCCATAGTAGAAACTATAGTACTAAATAATTATAGTCTAGGCAGTCCATAATTCAGACCATAATTTCCAACAACGTTCCATACGAAATTTAACAGCGTATCTAGAACACAATTGAACCCGCGTGGTGTTCACTAATGACTAAACCGAGCTGGAGCAACTCCAGCTCCAGCTCCATTATTGGGTTAAATCCCTTACCTTACCTTAATTTATTATATATCTTAGGACTAACTTCAATAAACTAGTTGGCACTTGTAGACAAGTTTTCACTGATTCCGGCTTATCATTAGATAGCCACTTTAATTCCTGGAAAACCTTATAGTACCTCCTGCACTGCTCGGCTCAAGCACACCCTGTCCGCCGTTAGCCCTGTTATTGTTAAAAACTCATTACAGTAAGTTATTGTAAATAAATCGTAACAATAACCATATTTTCTGTTATAATTGTGCCATCATGAGTTGCCTTGCTTTCGTTTTATCCTGGCGTTAAACTAATAAATGTTAACAATGCGTTTCGATTCAAAAGCTTTCTATATCAGAGGAACACTAAACTATGTCGGGTGTTTCTGCCGCGTCGCTGCACGTAGCATCCAAACGTAAAATATAATGAAATAGGTTTTTTGTGTAATAATTTAATAAATTAAGTTTTGGAGCGTGGCGTGACGCGGCACTTCGCCGCTGAAATTTAATTTGTTCCTCATTGTGGACCGCGACCGGCCAGACCCTCTCCGCGCCGCGCCGTGTAATCCGATTTATTAGCTGCGGCCGCCGCGCCGCACCGCGCCGCACCGCACCGCACCGCAACGCACCGCACCGCACCGCACCGCAACGCACCGCACCGCAACGCACCGCACCGCGTCGTGCGGTGCCGAGCCGCATCGATAGATACCATTTCGGACGCTCCAGATTCACACAGATCATCCTATATCAGAATTAATTTGAAGAATGTATGTTTGTAGTTTAGTATCATAATATATTTCTACTCACAATAAAACTTTAATTGATGTTTGTACGTGATTTTTTTTTTTGACTAATTACTGGGATATATTAACGCAATGGATACCATAACGATGATTTTTAGAATTTAGGTTTTTTATGTCGATTAAGTTAATGTTTGACCACAAAACCACCTAATGGTAAGCGGAATGGATGATAAAGCGCACTATCTTAGTAAAAGCCTATTCACTCTTGACTTGAAGACACATTATAAACAGACGGGAACACCCACGCGGGCAATTTATTCCAGTCCTTCATGGTATGCATAATAAAAGTCGAAGCAAAGCTCGACGTCCGCACCGGGGGATGTTAACAACAAAGGGAAGAATACCCGCCGTGCGTCTGGAAGTTCGATGGTAGAAAGGAGAGGGGGGAATTATGTCATGTAATTCCTGCGCACACTCTCCAAAATGTATCCTTTAGAATACTGAGAAGCTGGCAACTTTGCGTCTGTGCTCGAGGCTTTGTAGATTGGACTCTGTCACCTTATGGTCGTTCCATTGAATTCAGTGCTGAAAGATGGCATTTAGCTGCACCAGCCCTAATGTGACAGCAGTACTCCACACAGCCGAAACTGAGCTTTATACAAAAGCTGTTGTGGTTTGTCTATTATCTGTTCTGTGTCTGTTTACACGTGACGTGTGTAAATAGCCTAAGCTCCACAAGGGACTGCAGACTCATGGCGAAGGATAAATTAGATCGAAGGCGGCACAAAAACAGAGCTATTGTGCGGCTAACAACACATTCCTGGGTTGCCGTGCCGTGCCGCGTCGCGCCGCGCCGCGCCTTGCTGCGCCTTGCCATGCCGCAACGTATCATCAATTCAATTATCCGCCGCCGCAGCGCGCTGCTCACCGCCCTCACGTCACAATTCGGCATCAGCAACTAGTAGTTAGAAATTTAGTAAGATGATCTTTGTTAAATACAGTGACAATCAAAATGATTCGGCTCATAATAGAGCGAAGTTCACGTGAGACGTGGTCTCTGATACCATACTAGAACAAACATGGTCTGATTAGTCTGTTAAGAATACCAATTTGGTTTTCCTATTATCAGTAATACCAATAAGTAAAATGTACTAAATAAGGAACCTTTACTTCTCTCGGCATTGCTCACACAAATTAAGATCATACTGTTAACATAGTAATTTACATTATGTTAACGCAACACCCTTGTCTACAACTATGTTTCTATGACAACAGTTCGGTAATACTTAGTAAGGTGCGCTTCGATAGGGTCAGGCATTACGCGCTTACGACACGGCGCGGCGGCGGCGCGGCAGCGCGGGCGCAGGAGTCTGCCTCAAGCCTGTGGTTAAAAAACAGACTGCAACTCATTAGCGGGTCAGTACAGGGCAGGGTTCACTCCTCAGCTGACGAGGTTTAGATTACCGAGATAGTCTACTTTTACTACAGAACTCTTTCATTATTGATTGGTGGCAAAGTCGGGGTCAACCGGAGTAGCGGAATTATTGCCAAGCGACGAAAATAAATCAAATTATAACAGCGATCACCATCCCGCCTTTATTAAACGTCGTCGCAAATTTACACTAAATAACGACGATAATATACGAACAACACGCGACTACCTGGCGCACTGAAAAATCATATTACGTAGAAAGTACCTGGTACTGGCTGCGCCGTATTCTGAGTGCGACTCTTTTCCGGCATGTTGGTAGCTGCAACTCCGAACGCAATTTATAAATTGTTGTATTAATAATACCACCAATTTTTAAACATTGTTATTGGCTATTGTCAGAATAAATGTTCCCTTCTTTCTTTCTAACAACTCGGAATGTTGAGAGCTTAACAGATAGTACTTACTAACTTTTGCGATTGATATAATGTGTGAACTCATCAGAACTATCCCATTAAGCCGAGTAACCATTCTGAATAATAAGGGAAGAGGCCGTAGTCCACGTTAGTCTATTGCAAGTTGGCGGACATCACGCACCTTTGAGAACGACAACAAGTTCAGTTTCTTAATCAAGCTTCAGAACATCTGACACTCATTTGACAGTTGGCACTACTTCTGCAGAACATTTTCTAATTTCTAATAAGTGATAATACATTCCTAATAAGGATGTAACAACGGACATAAAAGATACATGGAATATATGAATCCAGATCCACCGAACTAGGGCCATTACCAGCTAGCACGTCGACCCGGTGCTGATGCTCCAGCTAGACATTAGTAATTACCGGCGACTCGTAAACAGTTCCAGAGTACATATCACTGACACAACTTAATGTAAGTACCTGATGTCCCGTTGCCAGCCTCCCGGCCCGATCGGCCGATAGCGGCCCCGCGGCCCCGCGGACCCGCACCGCTATACACATACTCGTACATGCTTTATTTACAGTAAAAGAAGTAGTGATGACGGTGTACGGTGTACGGTGGTTCGACATGCCACGGATTCAAAATATGGCATTGCGATGCGCTCATCAACGGAAAAACTCTTATTTCAATAATATTACTAGTTGTTGTGATCTACCTTCATCCTTTCTTCTTATTGAAAGTAATAATAACCATAACTATAAAGGTTCTCTTTCGGAAGTTTAACCACGCCGACTGTATAAGTTGTTATAGTAGATTTGGGAGAAGAAACGGCAAGAAACTAGAAGAATGACATTGCAGGATTGCAGGATATTGAAACATGCATCGGGTGGTTCGGAAGGAGAGGTGACGCGAGTTGAAAGTTACCTCTGCCTGGTAACGACTGCTGTCCAACGTAAACAACCAAGAGGAGAGTGGGGTGACCGCTCAACGTGACTTCTGAAGCGCTATCAAAACTTTCTTCAAACTTCAAACAAATCGATTTTAAACGTTTTGGTCGCCTATTTAACTTACGCCACCGGTCTCTAAACACTTACTATTTTAAAATATTTAACTGAACAGTCCCAAGCACGGGGGCTCGGTCGTACCGACTACATTTTGGTGGACGGGAGATCTAACTAAACAATGTGAGTGTCGCAACGAACTGCAGCCAGATTGTGCGCTGCGAGCGCATTCCGTGCCAGATATGATATCGCCATTGTAGCTGGCCAGCGGTTCCCAGCGCCTATATGGCATGTGGCACAATGAGACACCCGTCTTTCGGCCGAGTATTTATTGGTGTTGCGGACTCCACGCCCGCCGCTTATGGACTCGGAGTTGTCAACGAGCTTACTGCTGCTCATTGAAAGTAATTGCTTTGAATTATTATATAACCGTCACACTTGTCAATAGGACTGCTGCGTTTGGCTCATTATGAGTACTCTTAGCATTAATTTAAGTCACTAATTCATCGACGACTGATCACGACATTGATTATAAAGTGACTTACGAGTGCTATCGCTGAATCGTCTCCGCGTTGCGGAAGCGGTGAATGAGGCTAGATGTTATATGAATATGGGAGCCATCGGCGGGCCCTATCTGACGATCACCGGCCCATTAGCAGCCGCAGTGACGTCGGAAGCAGATAGCATCTTATCGTGTCCCGCCATATTAAAATGTAAATGAAACTGCGACCGATACATCGATACATGCTAATTTAATTAGCGGCGCCACCTGCGGCACGCGGCACGCGGCACGTGACGCGTCATAACGTAAATAGTATTGCAAGAGAGTCGATCTGCCGGATAATCGCGGGATGCGTTAATTAGTCGCAGAAAAAACGCGCCGCCTGCGGCTAGCCGCGCCCGCCGCCCGCCGCCCGCGCCCGCGCCGCGCACTGGGGCGAATGTAAACACGCTTTAGGTATGCATCAACGATTTACTTTTAAATACACGATAACTATAATTAATCATTTTATTTATCCTGTGTATAATATTATTAGTTTCGAGTCTAAGATAAAACGATTTTTTGTTGATAAATTATTCCATGAGCAAGTCAATAGATTCATACTCGTGCCTATAAAAACCCATAATGTTAAAAAATTTAATCAGAGAATGGTTTAAAACATCATAACATTACCATAACTATGGCTATGATTTTATATGGTCGTATAATTTTTATCTCGTGGTATCATGTAACTGCAGATAGTTATTAATATTTATGGGAAATGTTCGTTACTCGTCAATCTCGTCTTATCCTTCGTCTTGGCCGCCAAATCGGTGCGTAGGGAAATACTAAAATGACTCTAAGTTGATTTGAAGGACGCACAACAACCCCTTCATACCCAGGTTGTGGCAGCGAGCAACAACCGCAGAGAAAGAGAGAGAGATTAAGAGAAATAAAGAGCGCGAGCAGTGTCGTTGTAACATGACATTAATTTCAGTCGTCATTATGTCACAAGTAAGCAATCTACTGAACTGTCAATCCACTGTCGAGTGTCGCCTTTATTTAGCATTTCAAAAATGCATAATTAAACTTAATCAAGTTGTCGCGAGCGTGGTTCTGTGCAAATGCAAATCAATTATTCGCGTAATTACCTCCGCCTCGGATTTGTCAATCGAGCTCGACAGGTCGCCGGAGAAATCAAATCAGCAGCTAGATTTTAATCTAGGTGGTCTGAAATAAAAATAGGAATACGGCTGGGAACTGGCCGCTATTAGACACGCCGCCGCGCCGCCCGACGCGACGTGTTCACAAATTGTCGCAGTTTTTATGACGCCAACAATAATGTTATTATGTGCCGACAAAAACATGCAAAAAGTGTAAAAGGTTGGACATTTAAGTTCGTGTAGAACATTACATATTGACATGATGTTGTGTAATTAAAAAAGGTACAAAATTATTATATTATCACACAAATACTCGAAGTTTAGAATGACTGAAGAAAGCCAAAACACTGGTAATTTTCATTTGGTACGGTCTTATGCATAAAATTAATCACATTAAGCCTAACTATGACAACTTGCGTTGTACGAGTAAGTAGACAATGTCATCGCCGTAAAAGATAGAATTCATGGTGCGAAGTTGCCATGTATACCCTCAAACACTTACTTTCTTGCAGTAGATTATGGCTGCCTACGAGAACCAGCGGTTCTCACAGTAATACCCCTACTAGTATTAACAACGTGGCTATAACAAGGATCGCATTAAGAATAGATTGTTAAATTGAAAGCGATTGGGCACGCTGGGCGGCGTGGCGGCGGCGGCGGTGTTCACACGCCGGGTTTTTGCTCGTAAACCGATGTCGCTCGCCACTGACTTGCCACTTCTGAGTAGTGGCTTACAAATGTATGGAAAATATGCAGAATAGCTTAAAGTACCTGTACCTGGTTTTGATAGGGAGTTGGAAGCAGTCCCTGGACACCCCAAAGCCTTACGTCATGTTACGATTACAATTAGCTGTTCAGTTTATGCAATGTTACTAATCTCTTCTACAATCCATATTTAGGCATGGGGCTTGGATACAGACCTTTTCAGCTTCCCGCCAAATGAGTGGAAGAGCCACTGAACGGTTAGTAGTCCCCATCACCGTCACCGTGTAAGAAAGTACTCACCTACTCGCTCTGAAGCCCCCAGCCGGAACACGGTGAGTTGTTTGGGGGCTGATTCGAGCAAGCGGGATTCGTGCCACCAAGATATCCTGGCATTTGGGTGTCGTTCAGGCCCTGTCTTTGCAACAAATATAAAACCCAAAGCATATCACTGAACTGCTCATAATTAAACACTACTTAACGGTGCTCCTATTACGAATATTGCGACACGTCCCAATCAGACCTGCAGCATTCAGAGTCGCAGGTAATTCAAATCGGCAGTCGGACGTAAATTGTTTTGTAATGAGATCGCTATCGATCCCAGATTACTATAAACACGCGATTCCGATCGTTCTGCGTTCTTCTGTGTTCTCATTTACCGGATTTCGCAACTCCGCAGGTGTAGTTGTACCTACTGTGTAATACACGCTCGTTCGTATTAACACGAGTCGAAGCATACGCTAAAAAACTTCAGTTTAAATCAACGCCGGTTATCTTAATGTATGATGTCCTTCACGTTGTGTGTGTATGAATTGAGTTATTTGAGCTCAAATGATCTCATAACAAGATAATTTTAACATGTACTCGTCTAGAGTAATCTACGTATATGTGTGTTCTATTCGTGAGCAGACAGAAGAACTGAAATCGAAAGCTTAACAGGTTTTATTCTCGCGTTCACGAATGCAAATTATAATTAAAACAACGAAAAAGTCAAGCACTAAGTGTCACTCTCTTGAAGATTAATGTTTTTTGGTCTCATGCAAATAATTAATTGTAACCAACGAATTTAAAGTATCTTATTACCAAATAAAATCATTACATGGACAAACTATTTTTTCGCTTATTAATAATTGACTTATTATACCTATGACTGGCGGATTCTTTACCTTTACTAAAGTGATGACCCTCGGACTAGATTACGTTCCTTCTGAGGGACCGATAGCGGGTGACCGACAGACTGGTGGACAGCTCCATCTGTCTTTACTTGCATATAAATAAAGTAGCTACATCAGGTTCCGAACATATATAATAATAAATGGGAGCACAGCCGTTGCCCAGGCATGACAGCCAGGGATCAGGCATCTTCCTTAACAAAAAAATTTCATAGGAGTTATAATAAAATCGAAACTTTCGTTCGATATAATATAGGGTTATTAGGTATAATGATAGGTGACACAGAGACACGTTGATATTGTTCAAATGTCAGGGAAAGATACTATGATAACTTTTATCTCAACTTGGTGGAGTTATCTGATATACAGAAAGTTCTAAATAGTTAATTAATGTAAGAAACTTGTGAGCCAAGCTCTAGTTAAAAGGGAAAAAGATTTCCTACCTGGCTGGATGCGAGAGCATTGATTAAAGCGTTTATTAACGAAAAACTAAGTGAATCGGTTTGTTTGTGTGTGCGGTAGGCAGGCGCACAGCCGTTGGCGCCTTTTTGCCGAATCAGCGCACAAAATGAGGCGAGGTGTTTCCGAGGAACCGCGCGCTCATTAAAATACCTAAACCGCGACCCGCCTGCGCCCGCGCCGCCGCGGCGCCGCCGCGCCGGGAGAGTCGGAGCCGCAGCGTGAGAATCGCACACTAATTAAGCGAAAAATAACCTCGACCAGTTGATAACCGCCGCCGCAGAGCGCGCCACCTCGCAGAGGTGCGTTTCTTCCATCAACGATTTGCTTTATGCCGAATTCCGAATATGAATTGATGTAATTCTAAAATGAATGATATTAACAAGCGTAACATGTTACCTGTTCTTTGTACAACGCTACTCACTCATAGCCTCAGAATAGAATACCCTGTGTCATGGATGTCATGGACGACACACAAAGACAAAAACAACACACACATTACACACACATATTATTATGTACATCCAACATACAAATCAGGAAAAACACATCATTTATTTTATATTTTTGTGTCGTTGGGAATCGAACCTAAAAAAAGCGGCCAATTGCGAGTCGGACTCGCCCATGAAGGGTTCCGTAGCAGCAAGTAACATAATATAAAAGTTCTTGTAGTTCTTTGTAACTTTGATCGAGGTAAATTGCGGTTTACGATTTATGACGTATTAAAAAAAAACTACTTACTAGATCACGTTCAAACTAATTTTAAGTGGAAGTTTGCATGGTAAAGTACATCATATATTTTTTTTAGTTTTATCATTCTCTTATTTTAGAAGTTACAGGGGGAGGGACACACATTTTACCACTTTGGAAGTGTCTCTCGCGCAAACTATTCAGTTTAGAAAAAAATGATATTAGAAACCTCAATATCATTTTTAAAGACCTATCCATAGATACCCCACACGTATGGGTTTGATGAAAAAAAAATTTTTGAGTTTCAGTTCTAAGTATGGGGAGCCCCTAAAATTTAGTGTTTTTTTTCTATTTTTATGTGAAAATCTTAATGCGGTTCACAGAATACATCTACTTACCAAGTTTCAACAGTATAGTTCTTATACTTTCGGAAAAAAGTGGCTGTGACATACGGACGGACAGACAGACAGACAGACAGACAGACAGACAGACATGACGAATCTATAAGGGTTCCGTTTTTTGCCATTTGGCTACGGAACCCTAAAAATGGTAAACTCAGGTCGTCAAAAATATAAAGAAAACCGGAGGATATTACAAAGAATTACCTCTATATTCTACACCTGTATCACCCAACATGTTAGATGCTATGGCAACAAAGGAAATTCACCATCTATTTCAGTTTATAATAAGTAATTGATGTTGTTTTGGAAACATCCCAGTAATCGGCTGCAGCCTGCAGTAGGTAGTGGTGGAACTAGCAACGCATAACTGCGATGAGTCACGGCGTGGGCGGGACGTGACACGGCGATACGTCAGCGGCGTCACGACACGACACGTCACGGCGGACAGCGGTCAAATTGGACAAATCTCATGACACGGTAAATTACTCGACGATTGGTTCACATAATTCGTTTTGTGTTGAGCGCATTGTACCTAGGACTGCCAGCTGGCAAGACTGAAATATCTGGACAAAAGTTCAAAAAGTCCGTATTTGTCGGGACATTTTGTATTTTGTCGTGCCTTGAACTTATATTATGTCGGGACTTGTCTGGACATGATATGAAATGTCGGGACAATCCAGACGCAACCCGACCATCTGGCAACCTTAATTGTACCTATACTCCACGCGATTTGCAGCCGAAACAAATGTAAACAAACCATTAAAATGGTTTTCTAGTGTTTTCACTAACTAACTTTAATTTGTACACCAAATGCTTTTTATTTAGACAAACTACTCATTAAGACAAAACAGTACATTAAGTTAAAAGTTTCAAATCGCTTCTTGGAAATAAGATTCTCATTGCAAAGTGTTTAAATGATGACAATGTTATTTGATTTTGTTTGTTTCTACATTTACTCGGAATTTTTAATTATTATCAATCAATATGTATTTATTTAAGAATTCACAAATACCTTAATGAGTAGTTTGTCTAAATAAAATGCATTTGGTGTACAAATTCATGTCAATTGGTAAAAAATCCTATAAAACAATTTTAATGGTTTGTTTACATTTGTTTCGGCTGCAAATCGCGTGGAGTATAATATCCAAGATTTTTAATTCGGTTCCCACTACAAATATGTGTCTAGGTACAACCATTTTCACGATTGTTGAGGTACAGCTTGTTAAGGCGTACCTTATTAAGAACATGATGGTTTGAGGCCCGGCAGCGGATGTACTGACCAATGGATGGAAGAACTATTTTACTTGTCCATTCCGTAAACTAGGAGTTCTGAGTACCCTTGCCTTCTCCCGCCGCGATGCCGGCACGGATAGACCCGGCAACACCACTACCTATCCTTCAATAAAAAATCGTCCAAGACCAACGCCTTTTACGCGAACTTTGAATGCACTCAGCAGCGCATGATTTTCATGCCACTTACTCGTACGTGACTTTTATACATTATCTGAGTCGATAATCTTCGTTTATGAAAATACATGACACGTGTGTCGTTTGAATACTGAATCTGAGTCACACTGAGATTTTCGCATTTAAATAATGTCAGATATTTTCAATTTACGTTTAAAACTCAGCATCAAAATCAGATCTTACTTTACAAATAACAAGTAAATAAATGGTTATTCTCAGAAGGATATTTAAATACCAATCACATTTTGAATATTGATATTGGCCAACGAGATATTCCGTTTCAATTTAAAAAGGATCAGCGTTCACAGCGCGGGTCACAGGCAACGCCACCGCGGCTACAGGTTGCTCTCTCTTCGTCAATATTTTAAAGATATGTAAATAGCATTATATTTGTACTAATGGAAATGCTACTAAAGTATTTTAAACAAATTGCTTTTTTAATTTATTATGTTTTTTTACTTTAACTACTGCATTAGTGACCTAGTAGATAGTGTGACGGGTTTAATTACAATTTGCAAAGGTGGTTGAATGATACGTAGGCATTTATATTAATAAACATCATACCAAATGTAACATTAATTTAATTGCATTGAATAATAAATCTAAATAAATGCACACTCACTAGTATTCCCTGAGTCACGGGTAGCGCGTGCAAGTTGTATAGTATATATATTATATGCAGGGTTTTACGTTTCGCGAAATTGATTAATAAACATTGTAACGTATAAATAACGTTACATTACTTTTGTAGAACACAGTTGCTTATGTACGAGTCGTACTGTACGACTCAACGCGCGGTAGGAGACGCGAGGGGGAAGGGACGCGCGTGAAGCGCCGCGCGCGCTAGTGCTGAGGAGCAACATTGGAGATCGACGAGCCGTACAACGCCTGACTATAGTCCATTTTTTTGGTCGAGTCTAAAGTAGTAAACAAATATGGCCGACTTCTAATGTCAATTTGCCATAGACAATATTCACGATTGAATAAGGTTTGAAACTATCGAATTAAAATCGATTAACTGTTAACGAATACGATTAATTGAACCGAATTATATTTATATAGCATTATACTTTAAAATAGATAAATTTAAATTAAATCTTTCATTTTTCATAAATAAATGATACAAGATATTGAAGAAGAAATATTCAGAGAATTCAGTTCATTTATCTTTGCTGTCTGATTATGGCAAGAATATAATTAAACTTGGAGTCGGTTCATCTGTTATAGCGACTAAAATTCATCGTCTGTTAAAAAAAATTACTATTTGAACTGATAAGTACCTACTCAAATATTATCTGCCATGATACGAACGAAAAATCATTCTCATTGTAACCTTGAGTAATAGCAAAGAGACAAAAATAACATTACACAGTTTAAAAAATATGTATTTAATTTTTGAAGCGTAAAGTTAAAATAATATTATATCGATCAAGAAATCATTCAAACGATTTAGAAAATCGATTTGTGTTTCAATCCTTACGAATCAACGACAATCTTAAGTTCCTAGCTGTCAAATTGTTATCGATATATTGTTTTCTGTGCAAAGAAGTTTTGACAATGTTTCGTGTTTTAGGGAAGTTAAAGTGATTAAACGGTGAATTTAAAGAAGTTTCAGTGTGATATCAATAGCTATTTGTGTAATAAACATATCTTTAAGATATATAACTCTCAAAGCGTGTGCGTGTCGTAAAAATAGTAAGATTTCCGTATGACTGTGTTTTGTTTATCAGTTTGGACTCCGCCAAAAAAATGGACTATACATCTCCGTACTCTGGGGCCGTTTGCCATCCATCGGCCGGAAACTCAAGGAGAGTATTACGCTGCGAATCGGAAACAAAGAGGCCGTTATACCCACGACCCAATACAAATGTATGTGCCGCCGCTGAGCTGGTTTAGTGTAACCTTTTGTTAATATAGACTTTTGTTGCACTAACGGCTTTCTTTTTTTTATCTTTTAACACTGCCAGCTAAACCCGCGAGGGAACGCGGCACAACATGCGTAGCGACGCTGGCGAAGCTCTAAGTTTCAATACACCCTGTACAACGTTGCATATCGGTCGGTCAACATACATTCCCCGACACCCGCTCCATCTAAAATGCTAAAAAGTTCTGTTCTCACGGCTGACTCACGCCGCCACGCCACGTCACGCTACCGCCACGCCACCGCCACGCTACGCCACCGCCACGCCACCGCCACGTCGTGCAGGGCTTATCACTGCGTCGATGTTAAAGATATTACAATACGTCGCAGACACAATGTGCATCGGATACCGTTACTGCGTTGCACATGCATCATGATTTACATTACTGCCCAATTCAGAAATGTATCGATTTAAAACATTATACCCTACTAAAGTGACTGAACTGTTTTCATGACCGAGGAGAGGAGCAATACGGCAGCCCGGCAGGAGTACAGCTCTACCGTAAGTATTAATTTTGTATACTTACGAACATAAAAGCTGGCGAAACAGCACTTTAAGGTAACCAATCAAAATATCAAACTCATCTATGGAAAAGATTTAAAGACTTTTTGTTACAAAATAAAATCTGTGTAAAAGAAGTCAAGAAAGAAAAAGTATTCCAGCTTAGCAATATTACTTGATTAATGGAGTATGTAAAGTGAGCTCGCCAGTCGCCACACATTTATAGTAACACATACTGAACAAGCATACTTAATACGGTAGTAGATATAAATTACTTATCTATTTATAAAACACAAAAAACTTCTACTTAATATATATTTTATTAGTATTCTAAACATCCAACCGATCTCGTCCAAATTGGTTCATTTGAAAGGCAATACTCGTAATGCGAAGATGGTTTGAGACCACCAAAACAGTGCATTAGGCACATTCGGTCCATTTATTAAAACGATTTTCGTCTTTTCCCATACAAATTCTTTCCTTAAATGTTTTTTTTTCTTTATTTTAGCGTAGTAATACACCCCGGGTTTTTTATGGCAATAGCAAGCAAACGAGCTGACGATCCACTTGATGGTAAGTGGCTATTGTCGCCCATGGACATCAGCAACACCAAAGGCATCAATGAGGCGTTGCCGGCCAAGGAAGAGAGAAGAAAAAGAAAGAAAGAACTGGCTCTCAAGTTGCCAGTCGGAACACGATGAGTCGTTTGGCGGCTGACTCATGCTCAAGGGTGGTAGCTATCCAGGTGGTAGTATCCACTAGTTCCAAATAAAAGTAACATTTTGTCACATCACTAGTTCCTTGACGTCTCACTCGTCTCGTCATCAACCGCGGCACGTCAGCGCACATCACGCGGCGGACAGCGGTGACATGTCCCTGTCCATTTAAATGATATGTCAGTGTCAACTGTCACCGCGACAGCTGTCACAACACGCCGCGCGCCGGGCGGTCGCGGCCGGGAATAGTAACGCAATTTGACTGCTCGTTCGTAATATATGATGCATGTTAGCAGAACCTGTCCGAACAGTAGGTAATAACTTTATCGAGATCCTAGTGTAATGACTGCAGGGTAACTACGAGTAATCTATATAAATAAAAATGAATGTTGCTAAGCGCAAAACTCGAGAATGACTCGACAAATTCGGCAATTTTTTTTTGTATGTTCCTTAAGGCACACGAAAGGTTTTAATAACAAATAAAAATAATAAAAAAAACTTTTGATAGAACGAAGTCTGTCCGGGCAGCCAGTGCTTCATAATTTTAAAACCTATATCGTTACATCGTTATCAACGAATAAGGGAAAGGAATATCTTCATGATTGGTGGTCCACAGTCAATATTATATTGTGGTATCCCTATCAGAGGTTCCTTCATCAGCGTGACCGTTTGCTCCATAGCCTCCCTCGAGGACCGCCGGCCACTACAGTCCCGCGCCGCCGCCGCGCCGCCTGGCTTCAACCACAACTGAGCTCGGGTCTCACCTCTTGCGGAGGCCTGGAGCATTCTCTACCACGCTACTCGAGTGCCGATTGGTGCGATTGGCACTTAGTGCGCCCAATAATTTAAATATTTTAGGTATACTTTCTATAATTTATAACATTTTAAAGCGTTCCTAATACTCTGGTACAAAAGACTTCAACGAGTATACGTATTGCGTCCATCATGAACCATCCATAAAAATACTTTATTTATAACATTTTCAACCTTTATAAACTGAGCTATCAGTCTCCATAACTAAGTACCACTTAGTTTTACGAGGCACCGATAATTATGAATGAATAAAAATCTTAATTTGGAACCAACCGACCAAAGAAACCGAGTATGTAAAATTCATCGACTGTAATAATCGTAAAAGATAGCGCTGACTGTCCCGCGCAACACAACAAGATGAGATTCCTCAATTTATTGTGTTTTTAATTAGCTCCCAACAATAGCATGTCGCATAAAAACCGGCGATGGTATCGGCCACACAATGATCCCTCCGAGCCGGGCGCCCTATCTAACGATCATCTGTATCGTATCGTATACTCATAGGTCAGTCGTTTCGATATGTTAGACGTTCGAGTTATTTGGGACACTATAATTAATAATGTATAATGCTCGCGGGCGGAGGACAACACGAATGAATAACTTGACTCAAACATTAAGTTAAATTCTATGCATAATTTGTTAGTCGTTTACTTCGGGTTTCATTTTGACTTGTGTCACTTTAAGCCTGAGTAGACATAATTCATGTGAGCAAATAACCTTGGAACATACATTCTACTTACAGATCCAAAACTGCAATGAGACTTAAAAATATTTTAATAATAAACATGGACTGTTATGACTTGCCCAATAGTGTTGTTCCTGATAACATCAGCCGGCAGAGTCCTACGCCGTTCATTCACGATTCCGTCCGTCGATATCGAATCGCTCATCCGATCTTGCATAACGCATTCGGCTACGTAATTGTTTAATGCCACATTTGCATATATTACCGATGTATGATTATTGTGGTATAGCTTTCAAATTGAATCATGTGTCGTCGTGGCAGCGAGCGCCGGCCGCGTGGGCGCCCCACCTGACTCACGCGAGGGTTTCTCCTATTTAATGTTACAACATTTTTAACTATGTGTAATTTACCTGGCTCGTTCGTCATTACACACTCTAATAATATTAATAAATTACAAGGCAATAAAAGTAAGACATTATTTAAAGTTATCACGGATTTTTATCCGGCCTTCCTCGTAAGCTGTAATGCATGCGGTGACCGTCTCTGGATAGTAGTAGGAGATCTAAAGTATTAAAAGAGAACCGGCCGGCGTTCACAGGTTTTATCTCTTAGATTTGCTGACACATAATTATTCAGTATGTAACAGTTGTAGATGCCATTTAGCCTGAGTCAGTTTCCCGTAGTCCTAATAATCATTAATAAAACATGCACGTCTTATATTACAAACTTGGTGTCATTTTAATATAAAACATCATCTTTATCACAATATAAATGTAAAAGTATTAATAACACACAAGTAGCTATGAAAAACATATGACATTTACATAATTTTATCATCGATGTAAAATATGTTTATGTTAAAGAATTGTGTAATCCACTTTGTCATGGTCACCGCAATAAAATATTTTCGAGAACATTTTAGTTGGATCAGAATTCAACACTCGTGATTGCGGCTGGCTGGGCTTGCGGCGAAGCAGAAACTCGGGAGTAATCTTAGTAATAGTACACAACCTCCTACTGGTTTCAACGACTTCAGCCCCCGTTGTCGAAGACAGCAGGCGAACCCCGCAGGTCGCTGTTAGGATACTCGCAACCCCTACTTCTTGAAGAAGCTGGTCTGATCCTCCTTCTTCGCAAGAATAGTCTTCCAAGCTGGGCTTCTCCAAGCTCGCCTCTCTGTCCGCGTAAATCTCTAGAGGCTGTTATGGCCAAGAGCAACTGTCCATTCGAAAAAAGCCAACAGGCTCCACATATTTTTCTATACTTAAACCCAAACTCTCCAACACTTCAAATCACAATGACTATTACAAAGTCAAAACTACCGTGGAACATTTTGTTAATACAGTCACCTTCTACCTGCCCTACCCTGCCCTACCCTACAACAGCTATGTCTCGATATAATGTATGCATCGAGCGACGTGAGAAGTCGATCAGTGTCGGATTACCGATCCAGATAAAAACATGATCGGTCGCGAGCAGCCCCAGCTCACTTCTAGCGAAAATATTGAGACTTTTCGTATCGATGTTTCAAAATAACATAGTATTATGTTATTTTGATTACAGAACCGGTCGGATTTTATTAGTAACCTGTTGGATGTAGGATTCAATTTGGTTGGTCAGTTCAGTTGGTCGGAATTTATTAGTGCTGCTGATATTAATAAATAGAATATATGCATCAGAATTACAGCCTTGAAAACTGGTGCTTTCAAAGAGCTCTTGCTAAAATACTTGACGACAATATGCGTCGGTTAATGTTTCGTTCATTATTTGAAGTAAATAATTGGCGCTGCAAACATTATTCTGTATCTGTAATTTTTAATGGAATACTCAGAAACTTGTGTGTTTAGTTTCGTAAATAAACGCGCCACACGCATCCACACCCTCCCACAAGGTTCCCGTGTCGCGGGTTGCGTATACACACAAACACATTATTGATACGTTACGAACATCCAACACTAGAAAACAAACATTTATCGATCACATGAATGTTGACCTCGCCCGGAAATTAAACCTGGGACTTAGTTTTTGCGGGTGGGTTCAGTGTGGACTGGTTCCAGGGTCATCACTGACTACATCGTCGAGATTTGTTTAAAGAAAAAAAAACTAAATGAAGAGTAAATCATTGATTTTAAATGATTTAAAAATAGGCATTAATTTTGTTGCTAAAAACAATTTGAAAATGATTACATGAAGAAATGGTCATTATCGAGGTAGTTTTACGATGATTGCTGCCCGGCCGGACGGCTATATCCAGAGACACTGGGTGGAGCTTGTCCTAGGCCTAAAAAAGTAGGTTAATGTTAAATGTACCTAATTAATGTGATATAATGTGATATAATTGAATGAATAATATAATTGAATGAATATATACCTATTGAATTAAATTAAATTAAATAAAATTAAATTAAATTAAATTAAATTAAATTAAATTAAATTAAATTAAATTAAATTAAATTAAATTAAATTAAATTAAATTAAATTAAATTAAATTAAATTAAACTAATAAATAATACAGAATTGCACTAACAACGCTAACATATTATTAAGTACATTTGTTACTAACACACTAACAATCTATGGATCTCGGGTCTGAAATAAAGATTTATTATTATTATTATTTACTTTTTTAATTCAAAAAGGTAGCGTTAAACAGGGAAAATAAAAATGTTGATTGACGCTTGTTGTTAATTTCCGAACACACGTTAACCCTTATCATGAGTATACGATGTGAAACTATGTTGATGTCGGGTCTTTTGACGTTGCAAGTTAACGTACTTGAATGTTATTGCTTAGTGCTCAGCGGCGCCATTTACGGGGCTACGGGGCGCTTCTCTCCGCCAATCATCACAATTACCGCAACGACCCCGTTTAGTTTTATAAAGTGACCGCGTTCATTAAATTGTCTTGAAGTAAATGAATGATAATCGATATTAATGAGCACCAACCCTCGATAGCCCGCTCTGTTGTAAAACGTATTGTTGTATAACTGTCCCATGATTGTTAAACACTTTGTTTGCACTAGAAACTACTTCACCGGGAGTCCAGTCTCCCACGATCGAGGTAGGTTGACTTCAGAAGACTTTAAATAGCTTGAAATAAGAGTAAGTGACTAATTTGCTCTTATATGGGGAACCAAATGAAGGTTAAGCTGTTAAAATTAAACTAACAATACACATCGCTCCAGCGATCGGTAGTTGGATGAGTGACTGTGTTTGTGAAATTCCTTGGACCCTCGATCAATCCGTACTTAAGTAACATAGACGAATCCACTAGCCCTCCTGGAATACGTTGAGAGGAAAATTCTCCTCTCTTCACTCGTAGATTGGTTACTTGATTCGTTCTGACCGGGCAAATGAGAGTGCGTGGCGCCACTCGCGTTAGGAGCATTTGTTACAGCAATTGAACCTCAATAAATAAATAATTAATGAGCAACAAAACGAGCGAGTGATCTGATAAAAATAATTGAATATGATAAAAAATGCGATGCGTTCATTATGCGCGCGTCGCTCTTTGTTTGTCTGATTGTTTGATTGTTTGAGTGATTGCTCATCTGACTGGAGTGTGTGTGTGTGTGTAGCGGCCGGTGTTGATTTATAGCGTGGCGGGTGGTGGGTGGTGGGGGAGGGAGCGGGGGGCGCAGGGCGGTGATAAAACACGCTCCGATTGTATTATTAATTTGATTCTTGCACTATTGCTTGAAATTGATTAGCGCTTGGAAGCAGTGCAGGTTTATTGTTTGTAATGTTTAAGGGATAAACGCCCAAGTAAAAAAACCGGGCAAGTGCGTGTCAGGCCACGCGCAATGTAGGGTTCCGAAGTAGCAAGTTTATCGACTATTACTCACTAACTACTTATACTAACATAGCCGTGATAGTTTTCCTTGTAAATTCATCATATAACCTATTTTTGAGGACTTGTTCACTTGTCCAACTCTAACCGTTTAGCCAACAGGGGGGGGGGGGATACTTAACTCTAACCAAAATTAGTATTTTAAAGCCAAATATTTCGCAAACGGTCTCCTAATTCCAAAAATGGTCTTAAAAGACACATAACTAATATTTTTGCAAAACCTTTTCAACACTATACGCGACGAATAAAAAATTCATCCTCACATTACCTGTAGGGGAGGTACCTTGGAAAAAATGTTTTCCAATATTTATTTCTACGATTCTGGAGTATTAACATATATGTACCCATATCAAATTACAGTTTTCTAGCGCTAAGAGTCTCGACGCTTTGCTTCGGACAGACGGACGGACAGACGGACGGACAAACGGACGGACGAACGGACGCATAATTATGACGAAGTTCTAATTTTAACTTCAGAACCCAAAAAACAGTCTTGATAATGTTTAAGTTTTGATGATATTGAATATCACCTACGAGTATAATGTTGCAACAAGGTGTCCGGCGAATGTGTCCCGTGTGTTTGTTCTGTTGTTCTCAACACTGTACACTGTACAATAGACATAATTAATTTGATTTGTTACAGTCAGTAATTTCATGGCACATTACACTAGCCGCAGTCACTGATCGCAGCCGGGTTGTACCAAACGAGGCCTCTGCACGCTGGAACTTAATAGGTAGTCATTTTGTAAAAGTAATCCTGCATTCGAACGCCTAGCGCCTGGTAGAAGAATGCTAAGTGAGAGATCTGATCGACGACCTGCCGCGCCGCACGCCATTCCCGCCTCTATTGCCGGGCGCTACCGACCACAGTGGCCTGGCCGCCGCGCGCCGCCGGGTCACTGCTTGCACCGAGTTTACGTTCTCTTGAACTTCAAGCTATTTTAGTCCTCATGACCATGCAATAAGGTCCAATATAGCTTGTCGATGACAGAGAGGTCTGTACGCAGTGTATAATCTCAGAAGCACGATTTGATCATGAAGACGAAAGTCGAGCGCGTCATTTTCTCAATAGCATAATATGTCTAATTGATTTATATCGAATGTAACAAACGAAGGAGGTAGATTTAGAAAGGCAGCTGGTGTCGGTCGCGCGGGGGTACCTGGTCTGCAGACATGTAGTCATGTAGGGCTGCCGGTTGGTAGAGATTATTGATGGCGTGATTTTAGAACATAATTGATTTAACACTAGCCAGCTTCTCTACTGTCATATTTCATACATGTTAATTGAAATTGAGTTTTGCGTATTAAATTAAACCTGTACTTGGAATAGGGTCTGTTGCAACCGATAAATATATTCACATGTGAAGATGGCCATTGGCTCTCCCAATGACATGACTCGTCCATTCGTTTGTCAGCTAAATGCGTAAAAAATATCTACAATAGGGATCCCAGAATTTAAAAGAATGTAAGTGCTTTAAAATACCGCCATAAAATCCACGTAGCATTTAATATTTATTAAACAAAATTAAATACATTTACGCTTATTATATCCGCACTTCTTGTGTCAACTTCAAGTAAATCAGGCTAGCTGGTGGCGGGGTCTGCCTGGATCGCTACTACCCTCTTTGCTTTCTTCAGCTGCCACACGACTTGGCTGGGGGATTGAGAACCAGTTCTTTCTTTATTTTTCTTTGCTTACAATGCATCAGTAATGCTTTTTGTATCGCTGATGTCCATGAGTGACGATAGCCACTTTCCATCAGGTGGATCGTCAGCTCATATGTCAACTATATCCATAAAAACGGCATACGAACAATTTTTTCCACACCACGTTAACCACCAGTTTTGTTCCAAACGGTCATGAATCCAACTCCTGACCGCGTGCCTCAATGAAACGCAAACCGCAATCAAGTAACTTTACGATCGTTTTCTCACGCATGTGTATGGCTTATACTTTACAATGTGCAATATCAATTATGTTAATCGACACAATCGATTCTTCACCGAATTTATTTTTATTGAATAGATACAAACGAGCAATAGTTATGTTACAAATGGTTACCGTCGATACACGTAACGCGGACACTGGGAGCCCCGGACAGTCCGGACGGACGCGCGGACGGCCGGACAGCCGGACGGTCGGACAATCGGACAATCGGACGGTCGGAGGAACAAGTTACCAATTAATTTTTGCGGGATAACATTTTAATGAATTCGCTCGCATTCTTTTAACATGGGACACAGATATGGCAACTCTACGAGTGATCAGCGGTTAACATTTTGCTGCATAATATGAGGATTTGCATCAAACAATAAATTGTAGAAGACACACACGTTGTTGTTACCACACCTTAAATAACTGAAATGGTACGTGGTACATAACAGTATGTATCCTTTAGGGCCGGTAACGTGTTGGTGACGTTATCTGTACATCTGGGTAAACGCATGTCAGTGACAATCACCACGCGGCCATTTGCCTAGTTTTATTTCGTCTATTAACTTATCAATAGTCAATGTTGCAAATGAATTCATTACATCACTAATTTATTTATGAATCAATTAACCCAAAGATCCTATTTAATAAAAATATAATTATTTTCCTAATAAATATAACAATGACTAATAGTGTTAATTTCATACCCGTTTAATTATGTTAATGGATTCAGTAACACGAGACCCAATGTCAACAAGCATGTAGTCAGACATGTTGAGACATGTTCTGTTTAAGAGCATTAGTCATTATCATTATGTAAAATAAAAACGAAAAGTAATCTAGAGTTAAATCGGTAACCTAAAATAGTCGCGTCTACAGCGAAGGTCGCAGGGAGGTTCATTAATCACAGATTACCGGCGCCGCGGCGCGGGCGAGCCGGCGCTGTCGGCCGAAATAAATTGTGATCACAACTTACAATTTATCACGGAGGAACACACGTGCGAAAACATGTAGACCGGCGCGACCTCTGACCGCCGGCCATCACTCTGACATTCCTGCTGCAGCACTGTTTGTGGCAATCACTTAAACAGAGGCCATTGGGAGTCATTGAGATATGAGGTACTTCGTACTGAAGTAGACCCAGAGTGTAATTTAGTGGTCTGAGTGAAGGTCATTACCCACTAATCTCTATCAAACGTGGTCGATGTGCGTGGAAACAAGCAATTAAACATCTGCGTGCAATCAAATATTGGTCCATTGAACTAAACCAAATTAAATTCCTCTTTTTATTCATTGGGATACTTTAAAATTTTATTCAAAGTCGCTAATAAACACTGACATATTTGATGTTATATAATCAACGATTAAGAACTGTTCCATAGAATCCTTCGCTAATATAAGATATGTGAAAGTTTGTGAAGATTGAAAACTTGACAAGTACACTTGATCGTGTATGGCCTCCATTAAGCGTTGTACCTACGCGCTACGTAAGATGAAACTTGGCACTTAGATAGAGCATACTCGTATTGTCCAGTATTAGAAAATAGGATAAATTTTATCTCGGTTGTATGTTCACATCGGATTATTTAGGTGTTTATATGTTTGTAGTTTCATTATATTACACCAGACATCGACGAGCGGAGCTGCGGGCGGAACTAGTAATAAATATGGAACAGTTATAAAAGTACCATCATACATTGTGTTCATGGGTTCAACAGCTACAATCAGAGTTCCGTCGTGGGCCCCTTCAGTGTTTACTGTCAGTGTGTTATGCGTTGATCACCACCATCATCGATGATCACTCCAACATTTAAGAGCTGGGGCCGCGCGTTTCATCCTTTACATAAATAAAAGTGCAACGAACACGAAAGAGCTCCACAATCTGACTGAGATACGACGTGCTTTAAACAGAAGCAAAAAACTCTCGGCAAATATTCGACTGCGACATTCCCACGATCGTACGTCGGAGGATATTAATCCTAATTAATAGAACCGCCGGTGACACACACACACACACACACACACTCGGCGTTGTTTTAATGTAGGAAACGAGTCTTGTAGCGAGACTGGAGCGACCGGCGCGGCGCGGCATCAACAGATCCTTGTGCATGTTACGATCTAACAGTTAGAATTTCTACATGTTACCATTCCGTATGCCAATGTAAATCAAGGATTAGTGACTGAATGGTGATAAAGCGAACATTTTCTATTAAATTTCACGCGATGAAGTAATTTTATAATTCAATGGATGAAAATCATCATTTGATCGCCATCATCTTCGGGTATCAGTAAAATATTGATCACATTAATTTGTATCACTAAACTACTCTTAATTAAATCCATATTCATTCCACATTTGTATTTAAATAGATGACAAGAAGCACGCAGTATATTGCTACTCAAATGAAATATATTATAACGTTTTCGTAACTCGTTCTGATACGTGCAATGAAATGAGTCCGATGGCATCGCGCAGCCGCTCGAGATACATTAGTCAAAATATTAGTAAGCTCGTCGATTCTACCGGAGCTGAGTGGCCGGAGCAATCTTGATTAGTATCACATTTATAAATAGCATCTTTGAAAGATATTTGTCGCTAAGGCATTTTATTTATGCTTAAAGATTTCGTTTGGTGTCGTTTTTTGATCCGTTTCTTTTGCCGTAAGATAATGCTACCTGCACGTCACGTTTATATTTATTCCAAGTTTGTACTTGATTAAAGTGCTTTAAAAATAACATGTGTGAAAATAAATACCTGCACCACCGAGATAAGCCGGTTCGCACAGACATTGCAAGACGTGGACCAGTTGTCATTACTAATTTGTATTTCTCTCAGTGATTCTAATAAATGATGATGTAATACGTAGAGGTACCTACCATTAGTCAACCGGGTTAACCACCAGCAGTAGGTACCAGCACTCGGGATCGTCGCTACGGTCTTGTTCAGATATACGCCAGCGCAAAGCTTTTCTCTTGTTATTCCATTTTTTCTTTGTTAAACTAAATGTTTGAGAAGAACTATGAGAGGAAGAGATAATTTAGCCCCCCCCCCTCCTCCCCGTATTACTCCCTACCTAAGTTTGCGGACATCGTTAATTTAATTAAGTTACCCTGAAAGTTAGAAGATTTCAATGTAACTACGATAACTTAGTTAAGACAAAAATTTAGGCGTAATCGAAATGAATTTTTTTTAGAATGACAACCAGATATTTATTTATTACACTATCTCGTAGCTTTAACATTAAATGTTTGTACTACGTAGTACGTCAAGTGATATCCAAATTCTTTATAGACTCATATTTATCAGACGTTGAATTTGCACGATAGCTTGAAGTACGATGCTATGATGCTTAGGATAAGAAAAATTAAACAAATTAGTAAAATAGCCATCCCAGCTTCAGCTTTCTGATAGTAATTTTTCTTTTTCAAATGGATTGATTGGATTAGTGATTGAAAAGAAATACTCTCATGCACTCTGATACACCAGATGCTAGCGTGAGTGTGGAAACTTTTATTGTTGCGGGAAGACCAACGCCCAGTAGGCATCATGGCAACCTTAGATAAGGTGTAATTAATCGTACTATGGTAAATTTTGTAAACTGTATGAAACATTATAAGGCAAAAACTTTTGGCAATCTAATGCTCCCCGAAGTCAGACAATCAGATTTGCAGCCGTCAGCGTCGGCGGTACTCTCTGCAGTTCACTGGCAACACGATCATCCATTGATTAAATTATTCACAACGAGACAAGTGGAGTCCACGGGGGCGCGAAGCGTGAGGCGTGAGGCGAGTGCACAGTGACTACGATTAATCGATTATCGCGCGTCGCACGCAACGCGACCGACGCGATAAATCCTTGTTACGTGACGCCGCGGCTCTGCGCAGGCGCCGTTTATCACCTGCTTTGGTTACTGTCGCATGTCGCACCTCCACACGACAGCTACAAAAATAATGAGCTCATTCGAAATGCTTTGAATCAAACTAAAACTGTTGTTGCGGAACTTCGTCGTTGCGTGTTCGTTACGGTATACGTCGATAATAAACTGAAATTCTTTACTAAATCTAGCAGAAGAGTTTAAGAGAAGTATATAATACCTATGTAGATATTTCAGAATTAATCCTTCAGTTTAACTGAAGAATTCGTTTATCAAGTGAATTAGGTACACTTCGGAAAGTTACTCATTCCGTGACCCGTTCAGCTAAATCATGCTTTTGAAAAGTCACAGCAGTTAGGGAGTAAGTAGGTACCTAAAAAGGAAGCTTATTGTATACATTTTGAAATTAACTGGAAATAGATGGAACCTACTTCTGAAAGATAAATCTAAAATATAAAATAGTACCTCTTCTCAGCGAACCAAACTCGCTCTTGGCACAATTTTGTTTTTAAATTTTAAATCGAGTAGCGTCAAACAAATTAGCAATAACGTATGAGGGCGATTCCTCATCGGATTACGTGACCGCGCCGTGGTCGCGCCGTGGTCGCCACGGCCGGTCGCAGCGTGTTATGAAGGCGATTACAACAAATATTCGATTTCAATAAATTATGAGGTCGCTCGCTACACATAGCGCTACACGAGAAATACACGTTATCAATCATTTTAATAACGTTTTGATTCTCTATTGGCATAGAAACAGCGAGCGTACCACAAGTTTATCACAAGTTAAAAAAAAATCAAAGCTTATCACAAATCCACAAGTTATAAAGTCGAGGGTCGTAACTGTGTAACAGAAATCTAAATAATTTGTTATCTAGGTGTTCATAAATATTACTTTATGCCTCAAATGTAGTTTGTTATCGTCACATCTATAACATAAGCCCTAAGAGTATGTATGTATGTAGACTATGTATGTACCACCCAATGTGCGTCCCCGGCTACTGGCTGCTGGCTGCGTCATAGCCGCGCTTCCTTACGTGACGAATTTATGTATACGAGTAAAAATGCTTTAATTAGACCGGACCGGAGCCGACTCGCAATCGTTCCGAGCCGGTGACGCACACATGGATGTTTCCGTGAACACAATACATGCAATAAGATGTCATTGTCATATCGTCCAAGCAGCCTCCAAACGTTGACCGGTTCTTCTTACAGTTCAACTTTTTACTTTTAATTGCTCCCGCAATATATTCCAGTGTTCTTCCCGTTTCGATTCCGGAGACAAGACGGTGTAGTCACCTCAATCCGGTTCTCTTCTTTTTATCCTCATCCATGTCACCCGCTCGGTTTAAATTGATACGGCGCTGCCGTAATTGACGTCACGTTACCTGTATGATGATAATCATTATCTTTACAAAAGGAATACGTCACATCATAAGTATTAATAAGTAATTCTGTTAGCATATCACTTACTTACCTACTCAACGATAACATGCTACATTATTATGTTCCTTCATGGCGTTATAATTTTAACTAATCTCGATGCTGCATTTGACAATTCTTTCCTTCTTTTTGTTAGAACTTTCGTTAAATAAAAAGTCTTATAATTTACTAATTGTATTGAATAACACCTTCATAAATTAATGTTTCTCGGTCGTGTAACACGACAAGCTCGGAGCTCGCCATTCACCACTAATTGTAAGTGTAATTCGTGACGTAACATCAGTAGAGCATACTAACTACACCGAGTACCTACACGTATGTATTCAATTACTGATTTCCTCGTTCTGTCCTTACTGTACTAACTATTAGCACTAGCAGTACCTACACATAATAAGGGCAGTTTGTCGTGAACCGATGGGCCGCCCGACCGCTCTTACCATTCCGTTATCGCGCTTTGCCAGATGCAATCAGCCCTCGTGTAATACATCGCTCGTACGTCGGTCGCACGACAATCGCACAACGCACGCCGCACGCAGCACTCGGTGACCTCACCAATTAATTAGCGTCGCGATCCGCAACCAGTCGCGTATCGCGGATCGCGCGACCTTTCCTCCGATCAGTTTTGCGGTCGCCGTTCCATTTAGCGAGCTTGAATAGGCAAGTGATCTTCTTGCTCCATCTGGAGCGAAGCTAACTGGCTATGATTCATTAGTATCTACTACCGAGCATCGACTAGCTACATGTGTCGTGCAACCCATAGTGCGTATCGTATAAACTTCAAACAATTTAATAATAAAACCGTGTCATATTTGAAGAATCAATTTTCATATACACCGTGTTCCTGAGGTTGTGCACAAACTTCGGCCTGTTATTCAGACCATTAAATTGGTCATCTTTCGTTATGGATTCATTATTGATTTTTTTTTTTTCATTTTCATACAAACTAAATACTTGAACGTAAATTGCCTAATGTATAAAGATTTTTTTATTAATTCGATCGTGGCTTCTTCGAGACGAGAAGCTCTCCGTCTAAATGGGCCTTTATTGACAAGTCAAGCCAATAATGACATTTAAAATGAAATAAGTGTAGTTTGAATGATTATGACCGTACTGAGCAGCAACATAGAACAAATAAAGACCCTTTTACAATGTACACCTATATTAAATGGAATTACCTATAACTTAAAAACTAAGCTTTATAATGCACTAGTACCTGTATAAGATATGTTTAGTAAATGCTATAGAATCATTTGGTAAAGTTTGTGCACAACCTCAAAAACACCCGGTATAAGCTCGGCGTATGAAAATTTATGGGGTGTAACTGAAAACTTTTGCTGTTTTTGTGAAACTTTTGCTGTTACGTTACGTTATGTTTCGTTATGTGTTATTTACCAACCAAGAATCTAGATGGCGTTGTTAATGATTTGACGATAACGTCATGTTAAATTAAATAATTAATATAAATAAACTTATCAAGCATGCTTTCAGTAATATAAACAATGCGTTCATTTACCCTCATTTACCAATCTATATATTTTATAATCGTTCGTAAGGAATAAAAACTCCAGCTGTGCGTCGGAGCTGACACACGATTTTTTTATTAATTTTAGTTTTTCTTCGGCTATTTTTCATTTTGAATTATATTCGTGTTCCGGCTGAGGGCTTGAGAAGCAGTTCTTTCTTTCTTTTTCTTCTCTCTTTCTTGGCCGGCAACGCATCGGTAACGCCTTTGGTGTTGCTGATGTCCATGGAGGACGGTAGCCACTTACCGTCAGGTGGATCGTCAGCTCGTTTGCCGGCTATTTCCATAAAAAAATATTACATTTTTTTCTTTCTGAAGTCGTTTCATCTTCATTTTACAGATTTTAAAAGGACATACCTAATCCTTCTCATCAAACCGTTTAAACTTTAAAGTTTTACTGACTAACATCTTGTACCATTTACGAAGACTTATGAACATTGTGTATGTACCGTAGTGTGTTCCGATGCACTCGGCCCAGCTCGTGATGTCTTGATCGCCTTGTGAGGAGCGCAGCCCCTGCCCCGGCCCGACCGCGCGATCTCCGCGCGATACTCCAACCGCTGCTATAAATCTCCGTTTACCTTTCCCAGCTGCAATCGTTACTTTAGCAGTATAAGGCGCGGGCCGCGTTGTCACACATCAAAACAATTGGCGCTTATATCTGTAATGGCAACAAACTATCGTGGAAGTAATCAATGGACGCCTTTGTGAGAGCAGACACGAGCGTGTCCGCTCCGTTCCGCCTTTCTTCCAACTCCGTTTACTTCAACACTGTACTTGTTTTACTGTGTTTATAACGTATAATGTGTAGGTACATTATTTAATCTCAATAAAATATTAGGTACAGTTAAAAATTAATATGCTTCATATCCACCACGGATAACGTTAGTTGGAAGGAGAGATCGTCATCCAACCAAGAAGATAATATACTTGTATAATATAAATCACCTGCCTTCTGAAATACGAGATGAACAAGATTTTGTGTACTTAATTTGTCAAACAAGCGTAAGACAAAGGAGGCATGGTGATGCAACGATTTCCTTATCAAGAAGTAATTCACCGAATCAATCATAATGCGAGGTCCATGAGCGCCGTTGTGCAACGGAGCCGGAGCCCAGGCAGGCAGGCGGGCGGGCGGGAGGCTGCAACGTTTCATTATTTGTAAGCGTAACGAGCGGGCCGTAATTAAATGAAATTATACGGCGCTGGCTCTATCATTAGCAATTAGATAATTAATCGTTTACAATGCGCCCGCGCATGCCCGTGGCTGTTGGCCGGCTACCGCGCCGCCGCGCCGCCACAATACAATGACCCGATCGATGTTCATAATGGCCCAAATTATCTTCCAGCATTTTTAACATCATTAAAACTTACACCTGATTATTGATCTTTATATTGTAATACAATCGTAAGCTTATATAAAATTTGTTGCGGCTTTTTTTGCTAAGATACATTCGATTCGATTGCCGATTTAGAAAAGTATCAATAGTATGTAGTATTTTAAAATGGCTTGCACTTAAATATATGAAATGACGTCTCTGCTCGTAAAGGTGAAATTGGTTAAGTGTCTGAGTGTGATTATTTCTATCAAACTTAGTAGCAACGTGTCGTGGAATATCAATATACTATTCGATTAGACGCCGCCAACAGCAACTTGTAAGTAATCGAATTTATGAAGCGGAGTCTCATATCGAACCAAGATCCCACTGAAAAACTTCATCGTACCGCACACTTTCATCTCACACACATAAACTCTTATCAA
Organism: Thymelicus acteon; assembly: GCA_951805285.1. Classification (NCBI taxonomy): domain Eukaryota; kingdom Metazoa; phylum Arthropoda; class Insecta; order Lepidoptera; family Hesperiidae; genus Thymelicus; species Thymelicus acteon. The sequence goes on from OX638232.1 coordinate 244,291, forward strand.
TGAATGAAGGCTCAATCAATAAGTTTAGAAAATATGTTAAAATTGTTGTTAGCGGTAGCAGCATGTCTTCAAGCACTGGCGGAGTGGCGGCACTTGTACCACGCCATGTTGCCAAGTTGCCATGTACGGCACATATCTCTAATTTGCAGTCATTTGTAGCGGCCGGGCGGCCGCTTTGGTCGGGGCCCGCGACAACATTCTACTGCCTAATTAAGTTGATCCGGCAGTTCCAAAACGTTGCTACAGGGAAACTGGCACTAGCACGCAGATCAACTAATTGCTCTAAATTCGCCCATCTGGATCTACATATCAACTTCATACTTTTAACAATTTCCATCCATAAAACTAGCATTATTTCATCAGCAAAGTTGAATGCAATCCAGATATGTAGTTTAATTTTTATAAATTTTTTTTTATACATTAAAAACCTGCATACCTAAGTATTGAGGCTTGACTTCGTAGCATATTGTTTATCAACGTTCATAAACATTAAAAAATATGAAGTTTTAAACACATAAAAAATTATTAAATTGTACATGAACAATTTAATATTTTTTTATAAAAATGCTTATACGAAACGTAGGGAATCAATAAAACAATTTACAAATTCACAAACATCTCTCGCTAGCCCAGCATACATAAACTTTGCAATACCATAGAACGCCTTCAACTAGAATACGGACAATCATCCCCGCGCAGCTAGTTTTTACAATGGACCGGCAGTTGCGTCACGAGCGTGCACATAACGTATGTTATAATTACGAACGATCGGGCGCGCGGGCGCGCGGGCGCAGCGGAGGGGGGGGGGCAGTAATCATGTAATTATATAATTCCGAGGGCGCGATCCGAGCGCAATTCGCAGTGATATTTATTGCCGCTTTTTTCCTAGATCGGGTCGATTTATCTCGAGTCGTGTTTCGTGACCGCCACATTACCTTAATTAGACTAATGAATTGGATTACCGGGGGTCCGCCGTGCATCCATTAGCCATCGATTCGATTAATATCCGTCACGCTGCCCGTCCGCCCGTCCGTCCGTCTGTCCGTTCTCCTCTAGCTGTAACGGCTTGCACGTGTGAAACTGCACGGACAAGTAATTACGGAAGGCAGCATCGATCATTCCGCAAGAAAGTGTATCGGAATTAATCAGCGAATCGCAATTTATATAAAAATAGAGCATCGTAAATAACAACATTAACGACGAACGAGAAAGTTGAGATAAATTATAATTGGATTAACGATTTACGATTCGTTTCGATTGATCTAGATGTTTATTTAAAGTTTATAATGATTATCTTTCGATAGATGTAATAATATGATAACCGAAACAAGAAAATATTGAACATAAAAAAATTTTGTTTAATTAACGAGTTATATTTTATTGTAATAACGTGTGTGGAACGCTTATCAACAGGTTTATAATAATCACAAATTAATTGATTTAGTTCACACCGAAAAACATTGTATAGATCGTGAAGATGCAGCTTTATCTCCGCGTCCGGCGCACAACATCCAGCATCAGCAACTCGGCATACAGCGGGAATGTTTACATTCAGCAATGCACCGCGGGCCCGGTGCCGCCCAAAAAACCTTGAAACATAAGATGTGCAAGCAGTCCAAATCCAAACGATCTCATTTTCATACGAAGTAATTAAGACATTAAGCTAATTAAGCGCAGCTGAAGACCGATGGAGCTCCCTAAGCGTAAGGCTAATGAGCTGCGACGACTTAATTAAACAGCCTCTGAGAAGCTTCTCTTTAAGGAACGTAATAGGCTTTTTGAGTCCATCTGATTAGCGTTGCGATGTGCATGATCATTACATATGTACCTGACAGTTAATAATCTTCAGTACGTCGTTTAACAATCCTTTAACTTCTGACACTGACATTGAATAGAGTGAAGTGAATACATTCAAACATTTTTATGTTTAATTAACAAATTACCCAAAGCAATTTGGTTCATATCAATTTATTGCACCACAGCATCTATCAGGTTTATTTCACAAGTAAAATGTATATTTTGAATTAATATATTGTACAAGAAGTAAACTACAATAGTTTAAGTTTTTTTATTTTTGAATGGGCTACATCCACTCGAGTCTACACCAACCTTGGTGGTGAAGGTTAATCTTCCACTTGAAGTTGATAGGCCCTTCCTCCTACTGAAGATCGCTGCCATGCACCACAGCCACCGCAGGCTGGCCCCGGCCCCACCCACGGGTAGTGCATTGTAGCATGGTTTTCGCTGTTTGCAAGCTACAACCGCTTCATTACTGACAACTCGTCCGTGTATTACGCGTACCTTCAACATACTATCGATTGAATAAGTACACCTGACACAGAATTAAATGATTCAAATAATTGAAAAACATTTATTTCACATTAAAGAGACATACCTAACCCGTGGGTATTTCAAATAGTTAATTAAATTTTTGTGTAAGTTATCATATCTGAGGAGTCGTACTTTCGAACATTTATCTAATAAAATTTGTAATCAGAACTGTCAATTAGTAAAAAACGTATTTATAAAGAGGCGAGACGGCGAACTATTGATCAGTTGGGCGATGTTAATTAGAGATAGGGGTATCTTCGAGCGGGGCTGGCTGGCTGGCTGGGCCGAGCGGCGCGGTGCCGCGGTGCCAGTGTACGGCCGTGAGATATGTACTGCCAGATAACATCCGACCCTAGTCTGCTGCCCTGGTACCTCGAGACTCTCTGTATCCCTGACACAGTGGGGACGTTTGGTCGATGGAAAGATGTAACATATCAACTAAAAGCTTTATGTCGCGAACACGACACGGGATTACGGGCTGACTAATGGCGATTGTCAAGGCATTAGCATATCTTGGTTTTAGGCAAAATAAGCGTTGGATATAGACGGTATTGGCGTGTTCAACAAATGACAGTAATATTTGAATGTCGGACAGCGGTCGACCGCGATCCGCCTCGTAATTATAATATTATGTCCGTCTGCCTGCGTGTTAGTGTTATCGTGTCGTAAGCTGTATCGCTAACGATCGATTAAATACAAAACGTTTATAAGTATGGAGATAGAAGCTGGATAAGTTCCCTCAATGCACGTCTTAAAAAATATCTGTAACAGAGATTATTTCTGCTCCAGGCGGGAATTGAACGAGGGATCCACCAGGGCCATTACCTACCCTGCAACGGTCTACAGGAGTATACTATCGGGATAGAAGTCAGGAGGAAAGCTGCATAACGTTTCCCAAGCCAAGCACACCCGTAGTTCCGAGTTACCACAACTTAATCTCTGTCGATGTGGATGAGTCAATCGCTGTCCGCTATTACCAACCACTGTATTAGCATAATAATCACTCGCAGTCAAACGAAATGAGTAAAAAACAAATCAGTGTCCAGTTCGCGGACTGGTCCGTCTTGTCGCGATGTGTTATGTAAATCACTGTTTAATGAAGCTTTAAGACGCGACCAGACTGATGATTTGTCACGCTCTGACGGTCGCTGCCACAGTGCCACTACCACGTAATCATGATGCATTACAAAATGTCAAAATGTGTCATAATCGATTTTTAATATTAATTAAAGTGGCACTTAATTTTCTTTCTATCATTATTCTTACTAATATGTTGCACGAAACATGATTTTAAAATATGTTAAGAGTTTGGACTCAAATTTTCGTTTTGATTAATCATTACGTTTTATTAATGGACTGATATTCTGCTTTATCTCATGAATAACTTGTAAAAATGATGTTATAAAAACCAAATTCATAATATTATGTAGAGGCAGTAATTTTTTTAAAGAGCAGTTATCTATCTTACACTGAAACTTACACCTTTGAGCACTAGGTATTAATTCTTTCGTAACAGACGTCATAGAATACATAATTTATAAGGCCCGTGGCGTGGTGTATTAAGGCACATCTTTAACTTTATTTATAGAGAAGACTTTATTTATAGAGAAGATCCTTATCCAGTACTAGAGCATTTATGAGATTTGATGACGAAACAAAATATGGCAGGCTCCAAAATAAAAGCTATTATCTGTGCTCGACGGTACTCGATACACGACCGTGTGTGTTTATTAAGTCGCTGGTACTCGCGGAGTGGGAGCAGTTATTTTGCATCTGTGGTGGATTGACGTCGAATGCGCGACACGCTGGCAGCCGCTACCGATGTGCAAATCCTTAAATCACGGCCGGACGGGCCGGCGACGACACGATGTACGACCACGGCACGACTGCGGTGACATTTGCGACTTCCTTACCGACCTGTTTAATGGGCTGACTGACTGCATCTGATGCTACCACGCTGTGATTGATGAGTAGCAACAGAAATCATTGTACAGTTAACTAGGCAGAGGCATATAGGTATAGGTTTTTAATTGGCATTAAACAATTAACAGCAAAGAGTGCTAGCAACACAACAAGCAAAAGCCTTAGGACATCGCGTAAAATCTTTCCTCACAGCTTAGTAATTTCCCTGTTTTGATTCCGAGACAGAAAATTAATATGTGATTGTTATATTTTTGGGTCCATGTATGTATAAATATGCGGCTGTGTGAATGTGTATTTAAATTTGACATTGTGAAGTTCGAATTCCATCGCTAATGCATTTGTAATCTATACGTCCTTTTCCAAAGCATAATATGTTAGTTTAATTAATTTATTAATATTAAATTAGCGATAATACATTGGATTGGGTCGACATTTGGCGGCGCGGGCCGATAACGCTGAGTGCTTTTCAATTAGCTATTTATTGTTATTTCCTATTTTGTAATGAAATCTTTTTGGCAATATTTATATATCAAATTCGCAAATCAGGATGTTGGAGTAACTTTCCGTTCACATATGTGTTAAATTACTGGATTCACATAGTAACTACAAAATGGTTTGTAACTACAAAATGGAATAATATTTATTTTGTAAATTGGTTTAATTGTTTTTTATTTGTTGATAAACAATATTATTACTGACAATATCGTTGATTGTAGGTTGTAAGAATACATTTTCTTAGAATTTTCTTTCGCCATATCTTCTCCGCCGTGAATAAGGTCTTTTACAAAACGATGGTGGCACTATACAAATACTTGCATAAGTGTATCGGTTACCTAATGAATAAATGATTTTGGTTTACAATTAAGTACAATTTTGAACATGTATTAAGACTTGGAGTAGTCAACAGAGCTATGTACCTATTACTACCTATTTCACTTTGATAATAAATCTTTACATCTGAGTAAAAAACCGGGCAAGTGCGTGTCAGGCCACGCGCAATGTGGGGTTCCGAACTAGTAAGTTTAGCGACTCTTACTCATTAACTACTTATGCTAACATAACCGTGATAGTTTTTCTTGTAAATTCATTATATAAACTATTTTTGAGATTTATTACTTGTCCAGCTCCAACCATTTACCACTTGACTCTAACATTTAGCATTTTAAAGCCAAATATTTCTCAAACGGGGGTCCGTTTGAGAAATATTTTATATAAATATTATATAAATTTAAAAATGGTCTTAAAAGACCCATAATATTTTTGAAAGACCTTTTCAATGATACCCCACACTATAGGGTACAATACGAATAAAAAACTCGTTAAGTACCCTGAAATGAAATTTTTTTTCAATAGTTATATATTATTCTACGATTTTTGAGTTTTAATAAATTTGTACATCCATGCCAAATTACAGCTTTCTAAACCTAAGAGTCTCCGCGCTATGTTTCGGACAGACAGACGGACGGACGGACAGGCATGACGAAACTACAAGGGTTCCGATTTTACTTCGGAACCCTAAAAAGGTATACGATATTTTTTTTTCATATTAGTCAAAACTTAATTTGAATTTTAGTTGATTAAACACTATGTCCTAATATTGTTATAGAGTACTTTAGTCCTTAGTATGAGTGTGTGGGTCAGCTGAGAGGCTGAAATGTGTGATTATTGTTACAATTAAAATCATTGTCAATTTAACAGCGGTCCCGCGGCATGTAAGGGGGTCATCGAAACAAACAAGTGATCAGCGACAGCGTAGGGTCAGCAGATACTTTAAGGATGTACGTCCGGTAACAGCGAAGCGAAGGCCAAAAAACAGTATAGTAAATAACAAAGTGAAGCTGTACATTCCGACATTGACAAGGTGATGAATGATCGTGCCAGGTGTATCGATGACGTCTTAGCAAATCAATGAATAAATATTGTGGTTTATTTCTTGACACTACTTACAAGTAAATCTAGAAAACGAACATTTTACAAATATTATGGCAACATTTTACTTTATTTCGATATTTCCAATAACAATTAAAAAGCTCAGTACCTACTCCGTCTCATGCCACAGATATCGTGATAAGTGGTGATAACTAAAGTTTCGCGGATGACATAAACATTAGCAATTCGGGCAACTTCTTATTTCTACAACGACAGCAACATGAACATGACTTCTCTCATTTGAAGTGACACAATATTAGTACCAAAACTATCTCGTCGAAAGATTACAGCATGTGATAATTTCGCATCGAACAGCATTCCCAGTGTACATCGCCCTTACAATCGCGCCTCAATCGTGTCCTAATTACTATGCGAGGAGACAAGTGTGCACATCATTCTGTGGTGGCACTCCCCACGCGCATCTCCCTCCCCACTAATGACGCCAGACCATTGTCCACGCAGCTGTGACCCAGAATGAAGTAAACCCCATTTTTAATTTTTTTGACCACAGTCTATAATCCGCAGGGGATAGTTTTTTCTAAACAAAAGGCGTTCCCTTCATTACAGCTTAATGTGTCATTGTCATTTTAAAATGTTTAAGTAACCGTGACTTGATACTGTTTTTGTAGTTTCGGATTTCTGTGGTTGATGCATATCTGACAGTCTTAATGGAGTTACCAAGGTATCAGATATTAAGTAAGAATTAATTAAAAATATTTATCATTGGTAAACCATAGTAGGGACGTTTGTGGAACCATATGCTTGATTCTTATTGCAATAGTTCTGTTATAAACAAAGATCAGAATTACTTAAGCGACACTTTATGTTTATTGTTTTAATGTTATTTAACGATAAACTATTGCCAATCGATAGTTTGACTTTTATTGATGGCAGCTGCTAAATTATTATTGCTACTAAAATGACTAATTTATTTTTGGTATTGTGTATCATCACAAAATACCTAAATTTCAGTGTTACTTTCACTTTACCCCGAAGTCCGAAATTATCCGGATCAACTGTACTTACCTAATGTAAATACAATACACGAATATAATTTGTACGCCATCACATAGCATACATTTCGTGATAAATGACTAGCTCTGTGTCCTGGTTGTACCCTAGGATGAGGTTTAGTAGAGTATCTATCTAGCGTCGTACACTCGCGCCGGCCGATGCCGCGATGTTATCCGCTGTTTAATTGTACAACTTATTTTCGCGGCCATTGTTGCTTTGTAAGCCGATCCGCCGATTATGTTGTCTCGCGGTACTCGCGGTACTCGCGGTACTCGTGGTAGGGCGCCCATCATACCCTGCCGCAACCAGGACACAACTGACAACTTTTGTAATCTGACGCTGCTTTGATAAATCTAATTATTAAACTTTTAATAGTATTTTTTATGCTAGGTTGCTAATCATTTTAACAATAGTTTTGTTTATTACCTATACCATATTAATATTAAGGACTTTATAATAATAGTCTTGGTTTCTGTTTTTATTGTTCCTATAAAATGAACATAATTATTTATAATATTTCCAAGCCAACAGATAACTCATTAAGTATATACTTACAGTCAGAACAGGTAAAATAGATACTCTTTTGTAAGAATTTAATTAAAAACTATAAGGAAACCTACAATATAATTATAACTGCAATGGAAAACGTCCCTGAACATAAGATCTCATATGGCTCCTACAGTCCTACAGGGATAGTCGTCGATAGTCGGTAATTAGTAGTCGGCTGGTGGCTGGAGCGGCCATTGTCGCCGCTAATTGCAACTGGACTGCTTGTAACAACATTATTGTATACCTTATACACAGACAATTGCTGCATGGACCGAATACTTTATGTGCCTGCCGAAGTACGGAAGCTCTCAAGAAATTTGCCGCTAGCAGTCACCCATCCAACTACCGACCCCGCGCGCTGTTTCATAACTCGGACAAGTACTTGGGATTGATGCAAACCGGAGGGCTATAAGCGCTTCTTATTGTTTATTACATCATGAGAGAAGAGATTACGGGATGCAACGCTTCCACCCCTGACCCTTCATATAAAGTCGAAACGCTGGACCTGCCGACGCCTGTTGCTGCAAGTAATAAAATATACCGAACGCAAGGGACCAGTCCGGGCCAGTCTCTCGTTACTATTGAACGAAGCTGCCCTATTGTTCGTTATTAACTTATCTGTAACTAAAAGCAATTTCCCGAGAGAGCGTCTCGACGACTATATCTCACTGGTATCTGAGATCAGGCTTCACATGACACTCGATAATTGAGTTGAAATATCGTCACCGATAAGAGACAAATTGGCTGCGGGCGGCCCGCGGCCCGCGGCCCGCGTCGTGTCGTCCTATCGTGACATCGATAAGTCGCGTGTCGTGGTATCGTGGCCTCCCCGGTCTCCCCGTCACCGATATGTTTCAAGAGCGGGAGGAGACATCACGCTATCCGATAACACCGCGAGCTGTCGCCATGTCGGACTGTCCTCGCCCCAACGTCCTCAGATTCCATCTGCAGTGTCCTTTGGCTTTGCATTTTTTACGATTTAAGTAGCGCACGAAGCCACCATCTGACTACTGCATCAGACAGCTGGTTACTGGTAAGTGGTACAGCGGCGCTTTCAAGATATACTATCATTACATTGCCACATTTTGCAAGACAAAGACTATTAACATTTATCTCATACATAAATTGTCTACAGTTATAAGTACAGAAATGAATCACGTTATCGAAGTTTTCTACAACGCTTGCGGATATAATTCCTAGTTCCGATCGTGAACAATGAGAGCACGGTCGCTTGCTAGGCATGATGACGTGGCCTGACGGGAGATCTCCCATTGCTAAGTCATCTTATATCTTAAAATGATTCTCTATCATAAAACCTTGGCAGTCGGCATATAGCAGCAGGGTATGAGACCATGCCAACACACGGCAAATATCGACATCACAATTAAACACAGGTTCGTTCGTAGTGTTCCCACCAAAAAGGAAACCAAGTCCATGTAAACCAACAACAACATAGGACTAACACTATTTCAAATTTGTATTCCATTAAGTTTAACTTGTGCGATGCAATTAAAAGTTAATAACTGGAAAGGCTGAGAGCATCGGCGCAGGCGCAGGAGTGCAAATGGAACGGGATGGGAGGTCCAGGGTCGACGACCTCTCCCGTGCGCCCGGGCGCCCGTGTTCTCGTTTCCCGTGTAGTGTGTTGCACCGTGCGCTCCACACGCACCCCGACATCCTCGCTACGATGTAATCGGCTAACTTATTGGAGTGCTATTTGAAATGGAATCTTTAATTAAAATCTCAGCTTCCACCTCCTCTCGGACGCTGCGTGGATGTTCATTGTTAGTACTTGAAATTTATTAAATTACAATTATGTACTTTACACCATCGGCAGTGAACGATGGTTATAACATGCGTGGTATTGCCCATCACGATGTGGGAACTAACTAGTTAATTGGTAAGTTGAGCAAGGAAAGAAGGTATATCGGCACATCCTACCGGGAAGGTAATGTGCATTTACAAAAAAACCCTCATCAACAGGTAAACGTAATGATCGCTGAGCTCGTGCCGGAGATACCTACAATACCTACATGCAGATAATGTTACTGTAATTAGTATTGTCATTAAAAAGTTCCTGCCGTCGGTTCCGTTGGCGGCAGATACCTGGGACGTCTCAGGACGTCAATGCAGTGCACAAAAAGCACCCCCGCCGTCCTGCGACACACCTGCAGCCTGCACGGCACCCCCGGCTGGGATGAAATATCGACGGCTGAAATACATCAGTCCTAAGCTTCCGTTATTTATGGATTAACATATTTATTGATTACGTAATGGTTGGCTCAGACGATGTTGATGTTGACCAGCCTCGGTACCGTATCAGCTAATTCAAAACGTATTTCGTTACTTTCGATTTAGATTTTCATCAGACAGATGTAGAGTGCAAAGTATCTTAGGTCTTGACGTACCTACTTACCTGAAACCATTCTAAATGTTCGTAAGAATAATTGAAAGTTCAAAAACCACTTCATTATCATACAATGGAACTCTACAGCAAAGTGTATTGATGTGTAGATATAATTAATGATTGCAGAACATGCAGTGATTGAAGAACTGAAGCAGATTAGAAAGTTATGTCAGTAACTTTTCAAAGTACGTGTACTTTACCAGGGTTTTAATTCCAATGAACCTCCCACTGCAAACGAAGTTACCATTGTTGTTTATAAATACCTTTAAGCTATTTTATTAATAGTGACTTTTAAGAAAAGTAAAATTAAAATTTTATATTGGTTATGGTACAAATCGCCATACTGCCTGCATTTAATAGCCCCGCCACCAATGGTGGCGTGCAGAGTGGAAGGCTGCGTGCTCGTCACGCTGCACTGCTTGGTCCTTCGAGCCGCGTCGAATGTGGAATCCAAGATGGCCGCTGAAGTTTCAGATTTCAGCCGCATTGTGTGAAGCGGCGCGTGCGACGCCCGCGGTGGCCAACCGCAAGGGAGGGAACGCCGGCTTGCCATTGGCTGGAATCCTCCGAGCGATCTTAATCGATTTATCGGTCAATTTGTTCACTATGTATCAATTACGCCGTAGCTTAATTGGTCGGAACAATGAAGGCGAGAGTGAGACAATGGTTTATCGGTGATCTCAATACACAATTATAGTAGCCGATGTTCGAGGCTGATTATGATCACGATAACTGTCGTTGGCGACATTCTACCGTCTGCACCTTTATGTATTGAACCACAACAGTGCGATGATCGATTAAGATTATTTCATAGTGACAAGTGGACAGGGGGTAAAACGAATATCCAGCAGCTAGGGATATAGCATCCGGAGGATCCGGGATATAAAATCAAAACCAAAAATATTTTATTGATAAGAAAACATTACATTCAGAAGTCGCTGTACTTGGTTCATCACTTGTGTTACAGGTACCCCGCTCATCCACCTAGACAATATACAGTGTTAATCAACAAAATACAAGCATTAACATGTTAGATATTTCGTGTGTGTGTGTGTGTGTGTGTGTGTACATGTGTCTGAGAGTTTGTATGTGCGTATGCAAATTTTAACTGCTATATCGGAGAGAGATTTACAGATCACTCAGTTACCTCATAATTTAATTCTATTAAATGTGTTGTAATTAATTGTTTTATTTCAAACCGAGTTAGATGGTAGATATTCAGTTTTTTATTGAACCTATTATACAGGAAAGACAAAACAAATATTGTTTCTGTTTGAATTTAGAATTGAATCGTGGTAATTGGCAGATGGAGGGAATTCTACGTTTCAGTGTTATGTAATTTTGATATGAAAGTGTCCGGTGAGTTCTCATTAAACAGCTTAGAATGTAGGTCTTGCGAGTAGTAAGTAACTTATACGTATTATGCAGTGTAAATGATGGGAAACGTATTGCAAATATAATGCCGACACTGGTTGTATGTGACAAATATTTGCATAAAACTAAAATTCGCTAGTTGGGCTGATTATTACAAGTATTAATCATATAAAATAATTGTAAATATGGGAGAATCCACTTTAGGCGAAGATTTTAAAACTTTTAGAATAAGTCGATGGAGATTCAGTACTTTAATAAAAGGCCTCAGCTTATTGCGGATAGCGGATTAATCAAGATTAATTCCCGCAGATTCCAGTAGAACATTTACTTAGAAGAGATGTCAGTCCCCTCTGTGTCCTATCAACTAGACAACAGTGAGTGCTCCGAGAAATTGTCCCGCGTTCCCTATGGTGTAAAATAAAATGTGTGCAAATTACATTTCGTGAACAAACGAGTTCATCGCGTCATTCACCGAGGAATGAAGTTTCATCAACATCGACCAAAGACATGAAGGAGGCAAACTAGTTTGAATTCTTACTCTTAAAGAAAGCTTCAATTTCAATTAAGTTAACCAATACGCGTATAAACATCAATTAAATAGATCAGAAGTACATTTAAATAACGACATAGAAATTATATAACCAACCGAAAAATTAGTCAACGCCTCCAATCTAACTGATCGTGTGAACTGGGCCGCTCGCTACTGTCTTATTTATTGGAGCACTTACTGAAATATGAACCTTATCTCACTATAATTACCGTTCATATCGCTGAGCCCCCGCCGTCGTAGGTACGTAGATAATTGGTAAACCCAACTCCAATTGCTGGTATCACGTTTCGGCGCAAAATCGTAAATTGGTTCAAATTCATCAGCTCCGAGCTGCGAGGGCAACCCGGTGTAGCAACTCTGTATTACCGACCGCCAAACACGCTGCAGCTTTAATTTACATCGGAATCTACAATCACCTTAATTATTGAGACATTATAAACTGAAACTGATCTCTGGCGATACCATTGTTTTGGTTGCTATGTTCTGTATTTGCTTAGGAAACAAAATCCTAACTGTTTGTTCATGGTAAAAGGCATGCTGCGACAGTGATAAACTTTGAATTCAGAAAACTATTTAAGGAAAATGTCAATCTAGTTATACAAATAACTAACGTGTATTAACTTTTTCATGAAGAAGAGTAACTTCCAACAATGCTTCAATTTCTATGATAAAAATAGCGGCCAACAAATAGCTTCTCTTACTCAAAATAATAATTTGATTAGAGCACAGTGCACTCACATTCATTCACTTCACAGTCGACTGGATTTCCTGAATACCATTCAATTATCCGAGTTGATGAATACAGTCAATTTCAATTCCGAAACATTAGACAGGATTAAAATCATTGTGTGCAAATAATTTAATCTCGTACGGTGTCAATTTAAAAATAAGTTTTTATCTCCTAGTTTGATTTTAGATTTTTTATTTATCCCGAGAACAAATTGCAAAACAAGAATTGTATTAAGGCGTTGACAAATTATGGTCAATTCAAATTCAAATTCAAATTCATTTATTCGCTTGAAAGTGGGTACATAACAATGTTTAAAAATTAATTATATTCTGTCCTCCACATTCCACCATATAAGGCATGCGAATTTCATTGTAATAATAGTTTATATGTATATAATGGTCCGTCTACTGTCCGTCAAAATAAATTAAGTAGGTATTATTTCGCTTATGAAATAAGTTGTAAGTAAATAATTATTATTTAAAATAATATCTATGAACCAGTCCTCGTCCGCGCTTCGTCCGCGCATCGCCGTCACCTCGCCCTCACCTCGCCCTCACCTCGCCCTCACCTCGCCCTCACCTCGCCCTCACCTCGCCCGTACCTCCCCCGCCCGTCGACACGCTCCAGCAACTCTATCAAAACACGATTCCGAATCACACTATTGAGATTGTCTACGACGCGACGCGACGCATCGTCACGGTATCGTCACGGCATCTTCACATCGTTGCGATTTCACGGTAAACGGTACTCGTTTCCGCTAACTAATTCGACCGAAAATACTTAGAAGTAACGAGCACGTTTCAATCTTCACGTTAACTATTTCACAATACGATGTCACTGCATTTTACAACTATTTTAACACCACTTCACAGTCTTCGCCTATCGTAATGACCCTTCACTAATCCAAATAAGAAACAATTTAATAAATATTAAATACTATACATAATAATATCAGCCCTGGATACTCTGTCTACATCATCGAGTCATCGTAGTACTCACTCTAATCCAGTATTATTTAGCTGAGACGAATAAGTACGTAAAGCAGGTCTAGTGCAATCATTATAAAACGAAACTAACAACAGTAGACAAGGGGCCATATTAGTATTCACTCGTGGTCATTAATTCGAGTATCACAGGTGTGTCGGCGGTGTAATGATCGCATTTTTCCGGCGTCGTGACGATCCGCGGCGACGGCGGGGTAGTCGCGTGTCGCGTGTCGCGTGACGTCACGCGCGACTCGTTAGCGCGACACGCCGCGGAGCCGCCGATGTGGTCACTTATCACCTGATAGCCGGGACACTGCGTTAAGAGGCCTTTAGCTGCATGTACGCCGAGGATAAGGCTGGGCTGGCTCAAAATAACTTATGGTACCGTATTTTCCTCGGCTCTAATTTAACTTTACTACTATCTGTTGCTCACGACTTCTTTATAACTGAAGGCGTATATTCCAGTAGGTACTGGAATATCGTTACTGTTTGGATTGTATTTTTAATGTATTTTTTTTACTTATTTACTGTTAATTACATTATTTATTCAAAACCGTCGACTAAAATTTTTATTATGTTATTTACATTGATATGAAACCAAATGTATTGGATAAATACGACCACAATAGGGTAAACCATTGAAATGTTTCAAAATAAGCCACTAATAGTTGGTCATCTATGAGTTTCTTGCAGGCAACAAGTTGGCTACAGTCTGCAGAACCATCTCCCCGTGTGGTGAGGAAGGGCAACACTAAACGAGTTCGGGAGCGAACTAATAACCGGCCGGAGAAAGTGCTGTTTAATCTGGGGCTATGATTGGCCTGATGGTACCAGTTACCAGTTACGACACGTATCGTGCCGTCGGCGCACCACCACAGGAGACAGCGGAAACAATTAACACGAAAGAAACAATGATTAATTTTGAAATCACTAATGAAAAAGTCAGACGTAAACACGCGCGTGTTTGTGGTGGCAGAAAATATCAGCCAGACGCTGCGATCATAGCTTTCGCTGTTCAAGTGTCATTAGCAGTAAACGTCAGCTAATTAAATGATGCACAATGCTGAGGTGAATCAGCTGGATGCCACTTGCACAACAAGTGCGGTACAGTAATCACTCCACGGTAACCTTTCTTACAAAACTTTTTTTGTCTCTTATACATCAATTTTCAATTCGCATATTATATAATGATGACCCCTATTCCTCATGGTTTGTACCACGAATGCTCTTTACGCTGAGCCACGCCTGAAGGCGAACTAAACACTGTTTAATTATGGGTGCGTCCGGCGGCTGCGGCCGGCGGTGAGCGGCAACTTTGTAGTGATAATTGTACTAAACATCAAACGAGCGGGGTCGCAACAGCATCTCACTGTAGATACTGTGGTGAACCTTCACAGTTCATGAATCCCAGTCTTCTAAAATGATCAAGTCATCCTTCAATGCGATGCACATTTAATCGATTTAGGAGTATCCAGTTAGCTTTCTCAAGGTAAAGCCTCAGCTACCTACTCTGGCTGCGGAAATTGAGCATTAGTTGTGAACGCGGGTATCTGGAGCCACAAAAAGCGTGATCGTGGCCGGTAACGACGAGCCGCGACGGAGCTGCGGAGGCAGCCGCGGACACTCCACACGCGTCGTGCGTTGCGCTAACGAGACACGAATATTGTAATCGGGGGCCGCCAGCGGTGCTCAAATTTTGAAACTTTAATCAATTTGACACCATGTGGGTGATGGTGTTTTATGATGATTATGACAAGTGACGGAATTGTAAAGGGCATTTAACACCAACATCTAGGTAGGTAATGTAATTAAGTTTCGATAGTAAAAGCAAATTAGGTACGTTCAACCTTTGTGAATAAATCATTTTAAAGAACTACCTGTCATTATGTTATGTACTTAATTTCTCAAGAGAAAGTACCAAGGTATCCTACTTTATGATGTTTACTTCACCAACAATTTCAGCATACAAGATTATAAAAACTGTAAACTTATAGGTTTATCTGGTACACTGGTATTTAATTTCTTAATTATTAACTCATGTAACACATGTTACAGCAAATAAACAAATAATTTTAAAATATTGGATATAATTTTTTTATTAAATGACAAATTGAAAGAAGCACAACAAAACTTCTAAATTTAATTACATTTTGTATTACATTGTCTGGTTTATTCTCACAAATAAACAACAGAGAAATAATAAAGAGTCGTGTAACCAAAGAACAATTTGGAAACCGTAGACCGCTCCATCCGTGGTAGTGTACACTACCTAGTGTATCCGTTGATTTATGTCGATTCGTTGTACTCTATAATTTATATTTGTTAACTCTAACGACGGTAAATGCAGGAGAAAGCCGATTTGATTCGCAAAAAACTTGAATTTGATTGATCACGACATTACATATGAGCTCCAGCGGTCGCGACGGACGGTGCGGCGGTCAGCAGCAATTATTATAACCTCGTTATTGTTTGTTAGTGTTTGGTGTGAACATAACTGCTCATACCTCGTATTATACTGTCTGTATCTATGTTACCAGAGCGTTCATTAGTTTTAATCTATAAGTATTCTTTCCCATTTAAAACTGGGCCATGAGTAATAAGTACTTGAACTAAGGCTAAGAACTAATTTATAGTCATTACTGGACATTTATGATTTTTCATCCACCCATAGATTTTAGAACCTCTGTTATACTGTTTACTTTTTTCAAGAGTTGAAATGTTTTCTTATTCTTATTCTGTTTGTTAGTTTGTAGATGAGGCTCAGTATCGATGGATCAATCACCCATAATATATGTGTCTTTCAGGTTCATACGCTTTTTTTTTAACGGTAAGAAAAGGAACAGAGCTCTTGCTGTTGTTCTAAAAAGCTTTTGCTGTTGGTCCTGTCGACCTAGGCTGTACACTGTACAGCTTCACGAGGTCGACGTCTGTGATATGGAACACACCAGTTCATCCGCGATACATGTGAAATTTGACCTAGCCCTTTAAATCAGCATGTCGTCTAGACAAACAACAATATTCTGAAACAGGTCTGGTGATTATTTCATAGCTCGAATCAAATCCATTTCATCATGATATAACTGACTTTTTTACACCGTTAAATCTGCAGCCGCTGCGTGCGGTGCCGCGGTGGGCGCGCATACCACCGCGTGTCAGTCGGTGAACTAAACTATTATAATATTATGACTGGAGACAGAATGATGAGTTCTGTCTCCAGTCATAATATTATTTGCATCATCGTCTTAACTCTTAATGCAATTAATATCTCCGACGAGATCTATCACGACGTACCGTTAAGTAACCGACGCCGATCTGTATCGCGGGCACTCGGCGAGGGGGGGAGGGGGGGGAGGGGGAGGAGGGAGTGATCACGTCCACTCGCACATTAGCGGACACTCGCCAAAATATTTTGTTAAGCATCTGTCGCTATGTTATACAAACATGTCACATCTGTCTACGTTTTCATAAGGCTATGTAACAGTAAAGATAAACGTTTAAATCTTCTGTTAATTTTTAGGATTCCGTTTCTCCATTGGAATGCACGGAACCCTGATAGGATCACTCGTGTGGTAAGCAAAGGATCACGCATTCCACATAATGCAGATCATAACATGCTCCTAATGGTAAGTATATCTAGTAGTAATACGTCTTTGTGACCCATATTGTTAAACATAGACTAGGTTGCTGGGATTAAGGTGATATACCTAATTACTGTTTGGAGTTGTGGAGAATACCAACAACAACCTCGGGTCTAGAGATTATAGTTCATGAGTCCCGTTGTCTTTCAATACCGCGCGCCGGATGACTGCAGGCTACAGAATAGTGGTCCAGTAAGTCTGTGATTGTAATGAAGGTTAAGTTTAAATGTTTATTCATTAAAGTGATCAATCACAACATCGTTGAAACTCTTCCTCCAGAATATAACTTCACAATATGCTACAGTACGTGCTCTGTTTACTACTAATTATCGCAGTCATGTGAATACTGAATAAAGGTTATAAGCTATCATAAACCAGCGCGAATTACATAGAGCTGGCGCGGAATGGCGTCTGGCGTCGTAACCTCGCGCGGTCACACGCCCGCGCCGCACGCAGCTCGCCAGACACTTTATCGTTTCCCGCCGCGAGTGTGGCGACGGCTTTATTATTTCCGCACTCACATTTGACGTGTGTGGTGAGTGTACAGGGCGACTAAGGTTTACAGTAATTCCATCAGGATTTTATTGAGCCGAAGATGGCTTTCAGAAAATTAGAAATAGATACTAAAATTACAAAAAAATGAACTTAAGGGGCCATCCATAAATTACGTCTCATTAATTATTTTATTTCACGACTTTTTGACCCCTACCCCCCCCCCCTCCTCTCGAGATTTAGGACCCTCTCCCACCCCTTGTCACACAATGTCACACTAAATCGACCCTTCCCCCCCACCCCCCTAACGTGTGACGTAATTTATGGATGGCCCCTAAGGTACCTAGTAGGTTGAAAAAGAATTATACGCTAATACAAAGAAAGGTGAAGGATTCATCATGGAATTCGGGTGTAGCGTCTTTAATGCCAGTTTGAACATAAGTTCTTCATGACGTATGTAGCTCTTTTGCTGGCACTTACCTAAATAAAGCGTATTAACCACCTACCCCAGACGCGGCCAGGCGTGGCTGGCCGACCTGTCTCCTAATTTTATTGGTTATCTTCAAAATCCCTTCAATTTTAAGTGAAGCGCGGTACCACCTGCACCGCATCACACGTGGTCCGCCGTACTGACCGTACACCAGCGTCGGTTCTTTACGAGACTGCACCTCGCCCGCTGTACCGTAGTACTGTAGTACTGTAGTACTGTAGTACTGTACGCCGCAGTAATATCCTTATATGGAACTCTCGTAATTATCACGACGCGGGGCTTAGTTCAGGAGTAAATTGCTGAGAACATGCTAAGACGCTGTGTGGTACTTGGATGTTAGATAACGCTACACGCTACACGTAGGTCTCGCTCTCGACATTAAAATGAGCACATCTATGCTGATGTACCTATCTATACATAACACGCCGATCACATCGGAAAAGTTTCACAGTTTTTAAAAAGGTTATCCTAATCTTTTTATGATGTGGTTCAAGTGTTTGATATAATTACTGATAGAAAACAACAGAATTTAGATAACCTCGGGTCCAAGATGTAAGGGGACCGGTATTTTGGCAGGCTTGTGTGGGGGCACAGGTTCCACATGTAGATGACCCTTTAAGACACTTAAATGTATTTTTGTGTACCACACAATAATAAAGCGGATCTCATTTTCGATTGCCCAATTTGATACATCAGAAAATAGTCCTCGCCATGTGCAAAAACTATTTTAAAATAGAAATCTACGTTACATACCCACTTGTCTATTGGAGTGTTTTGAGGGACTGGAGAATGGGTTATGGGACACTATGGGCACTGCCGCTCAGATTGACCTACTGAAAATAAAAATGAAAGAAGCTAACAATTGAATAAAAAAGTATCATTTAAACATATTCTGCGTGTTTCTGTCTTTCCAAGATTAAACGCAATCCTACATTACTATTCGAAGGGCGTAAAAATAAATGATGAATTCAAACTTTCTAGTGGCATCGACAGTTCCGGCGGCGGCCGCAAGATAGCGCATCAATCACTGCCCCTCGTGCCCCCCGTGGCCCGCGTGGTCCGCGTGGCCCGTCTCTCGCTTCATTTATAACCATCGGCCCCACTAGCCAACCGCTCACCTGGCGTATCGTGACTGCTCCATCTTGCAGCACCACGGACGAATCAATCCTGTCTCCGCAAATACTCGCACAGAACGATCTTGACGTAAATCGATAGCCGCTGCTAGACCGATCTCCTTGCAGCTGGTGCAATTACGTACAAGTCGTACAATACACTACTCTGAGATTAAATAGAGGACCATTTGTTAACATCAGTTGCGGTTCATTGTGCTCCTCTCCCTCTCGCCTGGTACACGCTGCGCTTGTTACCGAAAGCGCGAAGCGCGAAGCGCGAAGAAGGTAAAGGAGGGTAATGTGTTTATCAGTCTATGTATGTATGTGTGTTCGTATGTGGGGTTGTAGAGACCGAACGGGTTGACCGATTTTGATGATTCTTACGTCAATCGAATCGTCTTAATCATGCGAGTGTCACTTGACAATAATTAAAATTCACCACAGGAACAACCAGACGCCATATTGTCTAAATCAGTGATTCCCAAAGTGGTCTATATCGACCCCTAGGGGACCTGCAAGGAGTCTACGTCAGCGAAAAAAAATTTGGGGGTCCATGAAATGAAAATGGGGGTCCACGATAGTGGATCTCAACACATACACTGATAGTACCTATTCCTATTTACTTACATCATACTATCTTATAATATCAAAACATATACATTATTTATAAAAGTACCTATGAAGTAAAAAAAATATTATATATGTTTATAAAATTGTGTAAGTTGTAGGATGTTGGTATTCGCTTTGTGGTCGCAATACATTTTGAACTTGTAAAAATGTTTATTTAATGCTACGTATATTTTACATTAGAGATACAAAATTTTATTTTGAGTAGTTTTAATTTAAATTCAATTAATAAATGTATAAATTCACATGTGTTTTTACTTTTAAGTTTTTAACACTAAACTTCACTACAGTTAGAAATTTACAGGAAATCAATATCAGGTAAGTAGGGGGTCTACCCAACACGGAAAAACATGGCAAGGGGTCTACGACACAAAAAAGTTTGGGGAACTCTGGTCTAAATGAAAAAAAAATTCGTCGAACTACGTCTAGTGGGGTATCGTTGAATAGGTATTCAAAAATATTTTTAGGTTTATTAATAATAATAATAATAACGCTTCACACTCACAGCCCCACACTAGGATTCCCTGTGTCGTGGGTGCCATGGACAACACACAACATAGACAAGGACAATACACCCAGACCGAGAACAGAAATTCAAACTCATCATTCAAATTTCCGCCTCGCTGGGAATCGAACCCAGGACCCTCGGTGCGGCGATCCGGCATGGTAACCATTGCGCCACACGGGTCGTCAATTTCATAATTTTCCATTTTAAGTGATAATTAAGAATATAACGATTTAAACTTGGTTAACAACCATTCTCGTTAATTTACTAACTCCCTTATATGACAACACTGTGAATTTTACCGTCTTATAATAAAGAAGTCAATGTATCCTAACTAAAAAGTGTAAAATAAAAAAAGAAAATTAAAAAACACAAATACCCGACTGCGTAAAAGTGGGTTTTTGTTTTTTTTATTATTTTTTTTTGTAGTGGTAATGAATATGACGTGAGCACCGTCAACCCTTGACCTCAAGAACAATACCGCGTGCACTCAAATTAACAATGGTTACAAGTCAATAGTCGTTTTACCCCCAGCTCTAGCTAACCCACTCAGTACTCGTGTTACACCTGTTGAATTACCTTAGTTGAAGGACTACTCTGGTCAACAATTACAATCACTATGGTTGCAAATAATTAAGATAACATTATATATTATTAGATAATTATATTTTAATAAAATTTAACTATGTTGATTAATTACAAATTTTTAATTAAGTAAGTACATAAAATCCCAAACAGATTTCATCTTAATCTGAGATATGTCTAGGATTTGTTGAGACCAGTCAGGTTGCTACGCGATAACCATTAGTGACCGTCATAGATATCGGAATATTGACAACGTACGTCGTGAGTTACAATCCCCAATAGTTAAATTGATCTAAAGCAAAAAAATAAATTATTCTCACAACATTAAAACGTAACGAGCATCTAACACTGCGGGCAAAAAGCGAGACGCCAAACAAGTCAAGAGTTAAAGAGTTGTTTCGGAGAGCATCACTCACCGACTCACCGACTCCCCGGCTCACTCACAACAAACGAACTGAAAAACAACCGGAACCGCATTGTCTGCTACACTCAACGTTCTTATTTTATTTCTCTATCTACGATATAAACAAAAAACCCGCCGCAGCGCAATCAAAGCTTTTAAGATATGGATCTCGAAACTAAAAGCCGATGCTTTGTGATTTTAATTAACTTGTGAACGGCTCCATTGACTCGGACAGTCGGACCAACGTTTCCTTGCGCTAATGCTCCGTCGGTGCCGTGGACGAGGGCCGACAGCGCTGCCCAAACCTGAAAACTAAATAGTTGCTAAGATAGCTACATTTAAAGGAAAAAATTGTAGCATGGTTATTGACAAAGATTACTGACGTCACTTGCTCAGTCGCCTTACGACGCCACGGGTAAGCCACAACAATAGAAACTATCCGATATTAGAGGTTGAAAAAAAAATAGATTCCTTTTTCTAGATAAAAGAAGGATGAGACCATTGAAAGGAATTGTGGGAAGCTGGTGTTCTCGGCGATAGCGAATCCACGCAGTAGAAACAAAAGCAATTGATTCTCATGTTTAACATTCTGAGATTCAACGCATGAATTGTTGACAGATATGTTTTAACGAAGTGTCCTCGTCAGTCATTTCTTGACAGGCAGAAGTATTTTCTTCTAAAAATGTTAATAACTTCATTTGGGTTAACTTAGGAAAAATGCATCTCTCAGTGTGGAAGGACCCGTGACAATCGGTTCTCCGCTTTTCTGCTTCGACAGTAACGTTTCCACAGCCTAAATAAAGACGTATAAAGTATACGAGATACTACTGCTACTTTAATAGGTACTAATATTTTATTTTATAAATGGGTATGCAGCATTCAACTGAATTGAACAAACATAATGTTGAATAGAGCAGGAGAATAACAACTTCAAACACAATTAGACGGTGGATGTAATGAACTGAATGAGCAACTCGTTTGAAATTAATTAGATATAGTTTGTGAGGAGAAGCGGCGCGGCGGCGGAGGCTCAGACCAAGACACGACCAGTGCAGTGCAGCTGGCGATCAGTTATTATTTAAATATTATGAACACCTCATTCATTCAAAGTTTAATTAATGGTATGTTTTTCACTTTTGAAAGTAGGAAAAAGCATCAAATCTCCTTCGTAGCCAGCTTCTGCTTATCCTTTTGCCAATTGTATCATTAAAATTTCAATATTGATGTAGAGTCACAATGTTTACTAAAATAAATAAAAATAACATAATAGTAGTTTTAACATTTTATAACATTATAGATCTCTCACACGGAGAGAACTGAACCATTTATCCTGTATGCATCTATAATTTCCAAAGTTTGTAAGAATGTATAAAAGTCTTCGCTGAAAGAAATTATGGATATCGTGTAGGCGTGTGAAGCATTTGACCAGCACTGTAGAGGTAACAT
This sequence comes from Thymelicus acteon, assembly GCA_951805285.1. Lineage (NCBI taxonomy): Eukaryota > Metazoa > Arthropoda > Insecta > Lepidoptera > Hesperiidae > Thymelicus > Thymelicus acteon. The sequence goes on from OX638232.1 coordinate 267,382, forward strand.
TAAGCTCTCCCAAGGTGTGATAAGAATCGATCACAACATGTAGTTCGGAAAAAATTAAAGTTTGCAGAAAAAACAGGTAAACTTTAAAACTGATGACGGGAGGCAAGCAAGAAATTTATTACAGAATAAATAAACTTGAGACACAAATAACATTTTATTAAACGCCATTGACCTTCTGTTACTTGGTATTATTATGTTTGGGAGGAGAGTCATTAATCAACAGCTCATCGTTCATCGGAATGACTCCTCTGTTTGATCGCTGAATCGGCTCTAATCCAACCGATGGGCTGATGGTCGCCTGACGGTCGGCCGCCGCCGCCACAAATTGTTCACACACGCTGTTTGCACCCCAAATCGTTTTAAATTAACTCTCGTCGATGAGCTGCCGTCAAATCAATATAATTACAGCCATTCAAATGTATAATGCCATTGGAAGCTCAATTTATCATGTTTGTTTCTTTTATGTGTGACTAATAATATGTAAAACCTTTCTCGACACAGCAAGTGGCGAAGATACTCACTTCACATAATACGGTTATTAGCTATTTAAGTACTGGATGACAGCTATACAGACTGACCTATTAATAATACAACGTGTAAATAGAAATACTAATTCCACCGTTGGTAGTTTCGCCGCTTCACCTCCTAATTTCATGGGCCTGAACTTGTAGAAGTGATGCCGCGTTAGCGTAGTTTAACTTTGGGAAAATGCCTTTAAAAATTACAACTTCTAAACATAACTATTATGTGGTTATTATTTTAACACAAATCTTTGACGCCTTACTTTTTTATTTTATTCAGTTACCAAAAAATTATTCTAAGTATTCATATTATATGAGTGCACGTCAACGCCCATCCGTCTCTTTAGTCACTTCGTAGCTGTCGCTAACTACTTAACGGTTGTCTTTGATGAAAACAATTAACGTAATGACGACATCACCACACTCCACACTCCACACTCCACACTCCACACACCACCGCACCGTGCCAGTTGAAAGACCACAAAGAAATGCGTGGGCGCGTTTATTTGACAAGAGACGCCATATTTGTCATCGCTCAAATTAAGAATGGCGGATTACCGAGCGCCATTTGTAACGCCAAATATGTCACAGATTATAAAGAACTGAGGTCTACGGACAAAGGTGTCTGAGAAGCGATTTGTCCGAGTCACGGTGAGAAAGGCGGAGAGGATCGTGGGTTCGAGAGATTAACAGTAAAACAAAGCAGGAAGCGTGGAGCGTGGAGAGCGCATCTGCCGGCCCGGCGCGGCTTCCCGGCTAGCGGCTGCCCGCGCTCGCAATAACTCTCGAGCGCGGCTACGAGCATTTCTTATCTCCGCTGTACACAGTAAATAGAAACGATTAATATTTCGACTCGTGAAGTTGGATCCACTCGAACACGCAAACTGAACGATCCAATATTTATACTCCGCAATTTGCAATAAATCTCCGGCGAGAATTTAGGTGTATATGAGAATATTAAGTTTCTCAGATACGTTGAATTTTACAACTTAATTAACATTACGCGAAAACATGGCCGAGATGAATATTAATAAATGTTAATCAACACGTCTGAGTAATTAAAATCTGTCTGTTTTATCAATTTAATATTTCCGAATCTAAAATTATTGCAATTTAAATATCTTACTTGCAAAAGTGCGAACTTCTAGGTTGTCGAGACACACAACACACAACACGATCAGTTCATATCGTCAAAATGGAATTATTTTTTGTACTTTGCTTAATGACATTAAAAAAGTGTGCGTGTACTTTTGTACGCGCGTGAGAAGTTATACTTCTTTGACATAATTAAATAAATATTTAATTTAATAACGTGTATTAGTTTTAATTATCTTTCAAAAACTATTTTTGTACTAAATAAAAATAAATAAGTACAAACTAGATGGCGTTGTTCAGGAACCTGAATCACGCTGTTGAGACTGTGTGAGATTTTTATAAGTAATAATTATACTAATATTTTAAAACAGGTAAAGATAATAAGAAGCTAGAGCCATCTATCCAGTGCTTTCACACCCCCTCCATGGTAGCGCGCCGCAAACGTTTAACGCAACCTTTTTGCAAGTCGCATAATAATTATAAATTCAAAAATCAAAACTACATGGCAATATTTAAAAATAGTTTCGATTGTATCGCATAACAGCAAATCTCTTAAAACCCATGACTTAAACGATGTAAAATGAAAACTATTCCCCCGATCGCAAGCGAATAGCCGATTAAGCAGACAGTTCGGTTTGTCTATGGCGGAACAATGGCGTGTTTGTCTATGGCTTGTTGCATGATAAAAGGCGGGTAATAGCGGAGATAAGCGCTCCCTACAAACAGCGCATTATGGGACCATCCTACTACGAGATGAATTACTCGGAAAGGTCGCTTTAAACGCAAGACTGTTAGAAGGAATACACTACTGTTTTAACATAGAAAAGGTAGGAACTGTTACTAACAAATCAAGCAATGAACAAAAAACCTTGGAGTGTTACGCGTTGGGTTTCTTGTGCCTCGATGGGGAAGAGAGCGTACCTGCGCATTTGCTATTACAATTGCTCTCGACTATTTCTTCACATAAACATGTGGGTTTCGATAAAAATCTGTTTTAAATATAATGAATATTTGATTGGTTGTAGTACCGCGCTACTAGTCCTGGACTGGAAATACCTATCGCAGAATGCACGAGGTTTTTGGTGGCTACAAGTGTGACAGATTTTCACTGTGAGAGAAAGTATGAGAATTATTGGAGTGACAAGAACATTCACTTACACCCTCGTGCTTTCGGGTTTATCCCTTTCACCATATCTAAGACATATACTTATTTCTATTGTTATTTTTGCAAGCAGTGATTCATTATTTGGAAAAAAATATAAATAAATTCTTAAGTGTGTTTATCAAAAATTTGTAAACAAGCCTACAACGGTAGAGCAGTCCTCCGGCCGGGGCCAGGTAGCAGGCACGCTGGAACACGGCCGTGGCGGTGACATCGCCGGGATGCTCCGACAAGGAATTATCTAAGAGAGCCATCTGTATGTATTTGTAATGGCGACGCATGTATTGACGGTGGCGTCATATTAATAAAACATCGGTTCGGTTCCCGGCGAGCGAGATTTATCTGGTTTTTGCGGCTGCGAGCGCGAGAACATCGCCGCATGAATCATTAATGGCGGTTATGGTGGAAATACCAATAAACATTGTATTCAAATGGTACTCGCGAATCGCGTCATAAGAACGGATAAGCATAAGGATTGTACCACTACGGTGGCGCGGCGTAACGCGATCACTTCACTGCTTCACTGCGGAAATTGTTATTACTTCGCATTACACTTTACGGTCTCATTTCTTCGATTGAACCCTGCGATATGATAAAAAATATTTCATGTCAATAACTCTCGTCACACCTAAAAAGGTGCTTTCCCACGGTTAAGGAGCGAGTTGCCAAAACATGAACATTGAGATTATTCGACAACTATTTCCATGCCATACATGGGAGTGTGTCTCAATGAGATTAATCCATCTTAATCTGTAATAGTTATTATAATCTTTACATTTATTTGTGCAAGCTTTACTTACATTGAATTATTAGGTAGCGAGAAATAGAGTTCTCTACCCATCAGCGCTGTTAGATGTTACCATCATGTCATATTCAAAATTGCTATAAACCCCTGGACAACATGGACCACTGTCCACTACAGGTGAGCTGATTCTGTTTACTAGTCTACATCAATATAAAAGGATATTTCTTTGAAGGCATCGTGTATTCTATCACTGTCTCAGTTCACATTTTCTGTAGCGAGAGGACGATCAGAGCTAGATTCCAGTTTTTGCAGTGATTGTCTGTTGTCAGCGCGCACAAGAACGCGGCGCGCAGGAAGTGATCTAATAAAATATAAATGTGGCAGATTCATCCACATTTATTACAATCGATGATGGTTTTTTATTATGTCGGGGGAAACGGTCGTTTCACCTGGTGATCACAAAGGTTGTTGACATAGAAGTTTTCATTCGTCCGCACCTAATCATTCCTTTTTCCACAGAAGCACTCTAGAAGTTTACGTTGATACTCGTCTATATTGAGTATTGACGAATTGTTGAATCGAAAACAGAATATTTTTTAGCGTGCTGATAATATTTTTCAATTGAAGACTTAATTATAAAACAGTTATTAGCTAAATTGTTCGTGAAGCTTATAAAACTTACATTAATGTTACGTATTCACCGATGCGGCTTTCAACAAATCGATGAAAATATCCAAAGCCGGCAATTCGTATTATAATCCATGATTGGCAGTTACGTGTAACAGTGGCACAAGCACTTATGCCCTTCTGTTCATTCAGCATACAGTATCGAAATTGAATAGACTTCATCTAATGTTTTATGAGTCATTCGAAACGCGTTTACAGCTATGCAAAATGAAGAAGTTATTTTCCATCGGGTACTACTGGTCCGTCGGCGTACAGACAGACAAAGACTCCGTGCGCGTCCATAAGCGGTGCGTTAATTGAATAACGGATAAGCTGTGACTGCACTTGTATAGCTCACTTGTATGAAGCTGTAAGCTTCGCAGTAGTTATCCCTGTGAGATGAAGGGGTTCACGCGCATAAAATCAACTAACAAATGCTTTACGACGCTTGTATTTAGAACGTAATGCTGAAAATCCATTATGTTTTGTATCTAATAATAGGAGGCGTACTACGGCTTCACATTTGTGACTTTGTGGTGAATAGTTGGCAATGAGTGGTGAGGTAGTTACAAAAGTAGGCAGTTTATTGAGACGACAGTTGACAGAATCAGTAGTGAGTGTTTAGTGACCCACTTCTTCCAAGCAAAGTTTTTCCAATAACATACCTATTAATAATCAAATGAAATGTAATTTATCTAGACTAATATATAAAGAGGAAAGATTTGATTTTTTGTTTGCATTGAATAGGCTTCGAAACTACTGAACTGATTTCAAAAATTATTTCACTGTTACAAAGCTACACTATCCCCGGTGAACATAGGCTATATTATATTTAAAAAAAATTAGGGATCCTTAATAAAACTCCAATAATGTAACCCAAGGTGTAAAACAATAAGAAAACCGAAGCAAAGCGAGGGTGGTTACTCGTTTCTAATATTAAAGGTTAAGATTGTAATACCTCTCCAGGTTGAGAAAATATGGTAAGGAAAAATCGATTTCTCCTGCAGGTATACTTTTATTTAAATTGTGCAGTCATCGAAATGTAATCGTATTCTAATTTTCACATTTTTCCTCATTCCGGCGGCGACAATACATCGTCCGTCGAGTCACGGTGAGCTACCAGCTAGTTAGTGTAGGACAGAGCTCCAGTCACAGTCCGAGCGACTCATTGCCGCCGGCCGACGCCCGCCGCCCGCCGGCCGCAGACGTGTAGGGCTCTCCACTGCGTCCACGCCTTTCCCTCGTAGCTCTAGTAGGGCTGGCTCGATGCAAGTGATATACTACGTACACTGAGTGCATAATTCTCTGCCAACCTGCATACTCGTCCGGCTTGCGAGGGAACTTGAAACCAGCGCGGGTAAGTTATTGTTAGTGTTATAAGTGGGTAAATCTGTTAGACAAATTCTCGAAAGGTCATCTTTTTTTTTCAAATTTTCTTTATTGAATAGTCAATTCTACAGATTAATTTAAGAAGTAAGTGGTAATAGTAATGACTACAATCCTAACTGATTCAACACGATTACAATTTTACAAGTTTACGATTCATCTGATGATTGTTCATCAGCTTTAGAATATCGATAGATTCATAGTTTTACTTTTACTTTTATCAATATAAATTATTATTATAATTCGTTATAAATTATATAACAAAATTACCCCGCTTAACAAAACTCTTTAACGTTCAATATAAAATATAGGCCTCATACTGGGTGCCAACCCTACGACGTCCACCTGTCGTCGCCACGTGAAGCGGTCCCACGTTTGGCGCAAACACTTGCCTCGTCGCCGCACTCGAGCACCTTCGAGCACCCTCGAGCGCTCTCCAACACACCAGAGAAGTTTCACTCGGAGCCTAAACGATGACAAAATGTTTTGCTCTTCTGTTGTCTACATTACTGCTTATCGGCTGCGTACAATAGTAGATTGTAATGGTCGCGTCCCACTGTGTGTACACTGTACAGCCATGCTTGTCGCTCAAGTTTTATTGTATTTATAATGTTTAGCAATGAGCTGACAGGGTTACCTGACGGTAGCTCGTCATTGCCGTGGGTGGATCGACTGTGGTACATGCGTAGTCGACAAGTTGACGGTTAAAAAGAAAGTGGATTAAAATTATTGTCAACAGTAGTATTGTAACTTTAAGAAACACACATCACGCGTAATAATAACCAACGATTACTATATACGATGAATGATTTTATGAGTCGGCTGTTGGGTGTTTTACTACTAGTTTTTTAAACATCTATAATAATATCGTTTTCGTGTATTGCTAATGAGACACATTGATCACAAAGAAACAGTCGCTTGTTACTGTTCAGTCAGTCCTCTACGGACAACACAAGTGCCATCACATGACGCACTCCGCCACACCAGAATCACTACTGACCAGTCTAATCACATGCTGTATGCGACTATAGATCCTGTACAAAAGTTGATAATTAAGTTTAGTTCGGTGTATCTTGCAGGTTGCAGAGCTGCGTGGTTGTCGGAGCGATCGGAACCATCGCAGGTGTATCGTCCACGCTGGTCGCTGGTCGCTGGCCGCTGGCCGCTGGCCGCTGTGCGCTAATTGTCTCGTTAATGGCGGTCGGCACGGCAACCTGCCATTAGTAAAGCGCTGCGGAGCTGCACGGCTCGGCTCGGATTTAAATACTACGTCTGTTTGCGCTCAGCGGTTCAAACGCAGTAATGAAACCACTTGAAGGCATTTAGCTCGCGGATTTTATTTGATTAATGTGCGAAGAGTTACGTTGTCTTTGTAATGAGTGAAAAAAACGCCAGGGGAAAACCCTGCACTCAACGCGCTAGGGTTTTTTAACAGTAGTGTGGCTTTTTCGTAAAATATTTTTAATTTTAACGATTTTAAATGCTTCTTTGTACCGTTCGCTTGAGATATGATTGTCACTAAATCTTTCGAGTAATTTACATGTCGATTTGATCCATGGTGCTGGATAACAATGAAAATTATTCTTTAGACAAGATTAGTCCCACTATGCTACTTAATCATATCCAGGATGTTATGTAGGTATTAGTGTGGCGAAATTTTCATCATTAGATATTTTTGATTTTATCTAATTTTGCAGCTCCTAAAACACCCGCGAAATGCGCTGTCTATATATGTCATGCCAAGTAAATTGTCATCACATATTAAGTGGGAACGTGTCGTTTATCTGCAGAGGGATCAGCTGACAAGATACGATCTCACGCGATGGCGCTCACCACCCGGCCGGCTAGCTCTGGGACAACTTCGGGGCTGGAGGCTGCAGACTGGTGTCATCACCAGTATAATAGTATTTAGTCATCACCAGTATATTAGGAGTGATTGTTGATGTTACCAATAATATAGACTTGACTGATTAATTATCTATGACCACTATGTATCTAGATAAATGTGCAGGAGTCTATCATTGTAGAAGTATGCCTCTCATTGGTGAAGCATTATTATGTTGGCAAAATATACTATTGTATACTTTGATTGATAAACATGAAGTTTTGATATGAATAACCTACTGTACTATACCTACTCAAATATTATCGACGTCCTCTTCCAATGTCCGTCATGGCGACCCTTCACGGCACTCATGCGCCAATAAATTGCATACAAACACCGTCCAGCATTACGGTAATTAATTCTTATTGTATTGCAGATATTGCTCAATACAGCGGCTGTGTGGCTAGCGACCCACTGCGGTTGCTGCAATTGACGGTTGACGAATATGGAATAACATATGCTAGACGTAAAGACTTTGATCAAGCTTCTCCAAAAAATACTAATCAGAATCTTGGTCACAAGTCGTACTGCCAACTAACCCAATACTACAATAACTAATTAAGGAGGAAGCTATTCGTCAATCTATTACGAATAATAAAACATCTTGACAAAGACAAAGATTACAAAGAACTCAAGATTTCCGCACACTTTCAACGCTGAAAACAATGTAAGTGTTAGCCTTCCCAATCAAACATGCCACCATAAAGCAGCAATATAAAAAATGCTAACGAATCATAAAAGGCTAGGCGTGATCCCACGAAGCTCTCACATGTCTATCACAAGGCTGCCTCCGACTGAAGGTAACCACCGCTTGCATCACCCGCCGCCGCCGCCGCCGGCCGCTGTCTGAATCTAAATGTTCACCGTCACGCACATCATTGTATAATTGGCGTCTTTTGCGGCCAGGAGGGTGTCCTCGGGATATCGATAGTAAATAAATCAGTGGTAGGTATATCCGCCCAAATCTCATTACTTTCAATATAATAAATGCTTGTCGAGATGAAACATACATACCTACCTATCTCTGTTACAACATGCAATTTTAGGCATCCTTATAATTTAGTTCCACATATCTGCCAGGGCAAAGCAACTCACTATTTGTTTAATTGCGACTGTATCTATACCAGTGATGAAAGTAAACGCAGCCGATAGCTTAAGTATTTAAGCCCAAGCACGCCTATGAACCAAGATTTTTACCAGAATTTATTTATCGCGCACACTCTGGAGATTTTTTCACATCCTTCACTGAGACGCTGACGTCTCTCCGCATTACCACATTAGCGGCAAGGCTGCGTCTGATTACGTATGAGTGGTAGCCGCAGGCGACTGTCCATCCATATCAAACGTGAACTAACACGCGAGCCGCTGTGAGCCGCTGGTCAACGGGTGCTCAGCTCATACTGAAATACAACATATACTACACATCGCATAGGAGACCAATTACATACACTATATTTAATAGAAGCAATATGCTAAATGCTGAAAGCCATCGTCAAGTGTCGTCTGCTTGAATTGAAAATGTGTTTTTTTATATAAAAAGCCGACAACGAGCATAACACCCACCTGATGGTGAGTGGTTAGTCGCCTTAGGACGTCAGAGACGATGCCTTACCGACTAAAAAGGGTGCTCCATGCACACTGTTGAGGACGCAATTAGACCACGGGCAACTAACCGTAATATCATATTCTTGGTTCCATTGTTTGATTTCCCGTCACTATTTGGACGCTTTAATACCCACTTGAAGTATTGATACACAAGATTAGTGTACCTGTGGCTGGCGGCTGGTGGCTGGCGATGGGTGCGCGTTACGTTAATAGGCAGGTAGATACGCTCCGGATCGTAATTAGCGTGGTTCGGCGTCACGCTACTGACCCCCGCCCTAGCTGTGTGCCCTTTGGAACCCAGAGACACAATATCAAACTATGTACTTACTGTAGGCGAACTTAACAGTTTAGTTATCACATTGTGCGACTCTACCGGACTATACAACTGGTTTCAATATTCCTGGGAAAACAACCGATTATGTGCCTGGTCGCATATAGACACTGACCACACTTTGACTTTATTAATCGGCGTTTTATCTCTAAGAATTTTTATCAGTTGAACGTTAATCAAACGAAGTACTAAGTGTACGTTTACACGACATCGAGTGTTTCTCTACCGAATCGGTTTTTTGCAGGATTCGGTTTAGTGGCAACAGTATTTCAATGAATGAGTTCACACATGCATTCAGTTTCAAGACACAGCAAAAAAACCGAATCTTGCTGAAGTTGACATCCGATTTTGCGACTACAAACCGATCCGGCCGTACTGCAAAATGTAAGATCCGGTGCAGTGGTATAGCGCATTCAATACATGCGTTCATACGATACACGCAGGGGAAGATTCGGTTATTTGCCGGATCTTGAAACCGAATACCTTCCAAATCAACGTGAGGAACTGTGCGCGCTCTTGCTAAAAAAAGCCGGATGGTGTGTTCACACGGGATCTCGATACGAGGCCGTCGGATACGGCAATGCAAGATGTGCCGTGTGAATACAACATTCGGTTTTTCCAGATCCGATGAAAATAAGATTTGGCAAAACGTGGCTCCGGGTGAACGTACCGTATATGGAATGTTATTGGCCAATTGTATATCAGCTACATCAAACGCATCGCGAAAAAAAAATAGTCAGTGAACATTAAAAGGAAAAAATATATTTGGTTTTACATTTTCTTGTAACAACCAATTTCAAGTTTACTTGACATGCATTTTGTAAGATTTTTAAAATAAATACATTGAGATTCCTACCTACTATATTTATTTGTAAATCAGTGGAGCCAAGTGGAAGCGATCCGGTGAGCCGCTCCGCCCGCCATTTAATAACCTAATTGCAGGTTGGGCCGCGCTCGCTCGCTTCACTCATTTTAGAGTTACTTCATAATTCTACCACTTTTATACCCAGAACCAGAGGAAAGGTTTTGTAATCCAATTAAGCGAATAATTCATTGGTTGTTGACATTTCAAATCCGTTATTTCTAGTTGTGAATTACAGTCCAATGCAAATTCATTTCGTTAGATTTAGTTCTATTCTTGCTAGGGTTGGCAGAATAATAAGTTGAAAGTAAATATTTCTAATAATAGTTAGGTATCTCAATAACTCACGTTAGATCATAAATTTTTAAATATAAAATCCAAAATTGCGTTCTGAACAAATTTTGAATAAGCTGACAACAAACATGTTGACATAATAGATCGGTAGGTATACTTACTTGGTTTGATAAACGGAACCCTTTTCATTACTAGAAACATCACACTTGACCAATGTAAGTAGCAATTTGTAAAGAAATTATATCCCCCGTCTGGCGCACAATACACAACACGAGTGTACCGAGACCATCCCAGATATTAAGCTCTTATAACTCTTATTAGTGATCTTCATACAATACCGTCGAGTGCACACGGTGAGGCTGTACAGCCGCTCGCGTGATCTGTCTCCGTGGAAACCTTGATCATTCAAAACATTAAACATTGCCTGATGTGCGTTCAAGATTTCGTTTAAAAGGTTCCAGTTCATACCCGGTAATTTCTTCCAACGGGACCGGTTTTTAATGATATACGCATGATGTTCGATGTAGTCTGGGAGCGAAAGGATTAATACTTCGGTTGTCTTGCCTAATGCTGACGTGTTGCAAACAGTATCCTCTGGAGCAACGTCACTGCTACCTGAGACTGGGCCTGCTCAGCGTGCTTTCTTGAAATATTATACCATTATTATTACCGTGGGATCTGCCTATGCCTTTGGTGTTAGAAAAGGAAGAGTCTGCATAAGAGCTGATTCCAGCTGTCAAAAACTAGTTACAGCTCTTATCATAATATGTTACTTAAGTAGGTATTGATGTTTTGTAAAAGTGATGACTTCATACAAGTAGATGACTTCATAACAATATGTAGGACCAAATGTTATTAAAAATATTGGACCAATAAGGACAATAAATGGTAGGTAAACAAATGGTTACTAATGAGCATGCATTGTGTCAGAACCCGTGTCAATGTGGTGACTTCCGTCCCACGGCGGTGCTCAGATCTGTCAGGAGTGTCAGGTGGTATGTAGTGGCGGGGCTCAGGTCCTGACGGGGGGTGGCGGGGGGTGGTGACGAGCCCCGGGGGGTTGGGGCACCCATTAGTGCGCATGACTTGCGCTTGCGACTGTATGGCGGTTCAGGTGACGGTCAGAATACTAGCGTTTGCCGCGCGTTTTGTAGAATGTAAAAGCAAAATAAAAATATGACAGTCCAAATAAATTTAAATATATTTTTTGGGATCGAATGTTTTATTCCTTGAAAATACTTTTGAAAAAAAATAACATGAATGATTGTTGTGTTGGTGAAATGTAAACTGTTGCTAGAGTGGTAAATCAATGGTTGCTAGACCTAGAGTCTCTTGAATGACGCAGGAATAGAAAAATGCTTTAGTTAAAAAAAAAAACTCGAAACAGATTTATTTCATCAGGATTCTATGTAATATTTGGAACCAACACTTTCAATGTAATCTAACGAGGTTAGATTGAATTGCACCAAAGAGTAACTGTTTACTTTCTCCATATCACTGAGATTTGATTTACACTAACCAAACGGTTAACCGCCTCGTTTCGACCGCGGATCGTCTGGGGCGGCCCGCTCGCCGCTCGCTGGGGCAGGACGTGGGAACTACGCTACTGGACTAATCTGATTAAAGATTTGTTTGGCTACAGAACAATATAATAACGGCGATTGTTCCGCTGCATCGCAACGTAACTCGCTCGTGATCACTGATCGTATTCCACCGAGATAGAGCGGCGCAGCTACACACAGAACTGTAGTATAATTACAATAATTCATGGGTATAATTCTGTAAGGTAATCACTAATCACAGCCAGTAGACTGAATCGCTTGTGTCCTTACCGTATTCATCGCCTTACTAAAATTGGGTTACTTTTGAGAAATTTTGAGGAGTTGGATTATTATAATGAAAATGTGTATGGCTATGGTTTAATTAACCTTTCGTCAGTTGTCGGCATTCGTCATCGCCGTTTCCAATCGTCATGTCACAAAAAAATTGTATATTTGGACTGCCAATTTAGCTATTTAACTATTTATTCATTCGTGGTTTAGAAGAAACATGCATAAATAGCGAAGCAGCGATTTTACATCAACCGCAACACGTGAGCATGAAGGTATCTAACGCCTGAAGTCCATCTCTATATCGGGCTTCACTCGCACGCTACTGACAGCTGGACACTCATACCCACCGCCTACTCGTTGCGTGTTGAGACCTCCCCAGTCGAATCGTTCTTCCATCCAATAAGCTCTTGTTAAACTACAAGACACGTAAAATACGTTTAAACTGCGTTTAGAGATATCTCGAGGACGATTTGTAAATAAAGTGTTTTCACACGGCGCCGGCCGCGGCGGTCCGTTACCAAACCCGACCGTATCAAGATTCACATTTGAATATATCCGTTGTTTTACAAATTAAATGTGATCCCGTAAATCTACGGCGCGGTTTGGAAAGCGACAATGGCTCGTAATGGCCATTAACGGAACGATTACAGATAACGCATGGCCGCGTGGAGCTCGTCACACCGTCACACCGTCACACCGTCACACCGTCACCCCGACACTACACCGACACCGTGGTCCGTGGTCCGTGGTCCGCGGTCACACCGCACACGACACATGCATCACTGTTCAGCTCACATTACAATTTACGGGATGCGGAAGAACGCACGGAAAACAATACCTATGTTGCTTATACATTTAATGGAATATATTATACGAGTAACCGACCTCACTTTGCTTCGGTTTTCTTATTTTTTTACACTTCGGGTTACATTATTGGAGTTTTATTAAGGATCCCTAATTTTTTTGAAAATATAATATAGCCTATGTTATTTGGGCATAGTGTAGCTTCGCAACAGTGAAAGAATTTTTGAAATCGGTTCAGTAGTTTCGGAGCCTATTCAATGCAAACAAAAAATCAAATCTTTCCTCTTTATATTACTATTACTATTACTATTACTATTACTATTACTATTACTATTACTATTACTATTACTATTACTATTACTATTACTATTACTATTACTATTACTATTACTATTACTATTACTATTACTATTACTATTACTATTACTATTACTATTACTATTACTATTACTATTACTATTACTATTACTATTACTATTAATATTACTATTACTATTACTATTACTATTACTATTACTATTACTATTACTATTACTATTACTATTACTATTACTATTACTATTACTATTACTATTACTATTACTATTACTATTACTATTACTATTACTATTACTATTACTATTACTATTACTATTACTATTACTATTACTATTACTATTACTATTACTATTATTATTACTATTACTAAAGATAAGTAGGAGGTTTCAAAATGTAACCATCATTAATTTAAGTTTCTTATCGATATTGAGTCCTAATACACATGGATACATAAAACATTATTCTCCAATCATTTACTGCTTTAGATCACTCCACCACCGCTTATTCTCCCATAAAATCATATCAATCAATAGTCACTTCTTTCTTATTACGGACATTTCGAGAGCCAACTAAATATTTCTAGAACCGTCTAATTGACATCTTAGGTCATGCAACCTTCATATTAAGGACATTCACATACCACCGAGATACGCGCAATAGCAGGCTGGCAGGCATCACCTCAGTCAGAGATGCATCGATCCTGAAACAATTATAATTGATCTAAGAATTCCGAAGCGTACAAAAGTCAAAAGCTACTTAGAGTACGGCGTGCGGCACCACTGGCTCCAGTGTCACTCCCCATTAAAGCCACTCGAGCCTTTTGACAAAGAATCAATAAGTCGTTTCGAAAGCAGATGGCAGATAGCGGCCGCCTCCATCAGATAAAGGTCACTGCACATGTCATAATATTGTTACGAGCGCAGTGTTGTGCGCTCTTTGATACAGTTTCGTATACACGCGTGAGAACCATGGTACTAATAGGGTTGTCAACCAATCTGTAAGAAATCGCTTAATTTTGAAGTTTAAAGACATTTATACCTTCAGATGCTGTAAAACTGTTCGAGTAATTTTGTTGTCCAGCTGACCGGCAACGAAAATAAATAAATAATGAAGACAAGGCGAGCGCTATTAATGGTCAGTCTTAACTTATTTTATTTTTTCATATTATTACTACAGTCACATAAGAGTACAATAAAATTATTCCTGCTAAATAATTCTTGACAAGAAATAACTGACTTCAAAATTAGGGATAACTCAAAAACTATTTTTTAGATCTCGCTCAAATTTAAGTGGGACCACATGATAAGCAGCAGCTTTCGATTAAAAAAAGAATCATCAATATCGGTTCACCCAGTCGAAAGTTCTGAGGTAACAAACATAAAAAAATACAGTTGAATTGAATACCTTTTTTGAAGTCGGTTTAAAAAAAATCAGATGCTGGTACGGCCGCCATGCGTCAGGAACCGTTAAATGCTTTTGTCTTCGATTACAACTCATTAATGGCTAACTACTGAGCACAGGGTCTCCTCTTGAGGTGTCCTAAAGCATATACTCCACCATACAGCATAGTCCATGCTGTTCTAGTAAGTATTGTTTGAGTGGCTATGAGCACTAGAAACTTTTATTAGTAGTCAATTCAACTTCCGACTTCATCGTAAGCTACGTTGATGAACGTGATCGATGGATACAGTTTTTACTGATATCCACACTGTTTGTAGTGACGTATGAATTTAGGTTCTTATTGAAAGGCGTGTTGCTTAAAGGATGACTTTAATTAGACTGTTTTAATCGATGATGTATGCACCTTATAATATATTCACACACTACACGAGCCTGGACCGTGTGGCCCAGCCCTGGCGCCGCAAGGTGAGTGGAGACTCCGGCTCGCAGCTCGCAGCTCGCGGCTCGCGGAGCGTTCTTGAACTGTGACCGATAGCTCTCGACCCTTCATTCATTACTCCAGCAAAAACTCCGCTCAATATAGTTATGAACTTTAAATACTTATTTCAATTGATGGCTATCGAGATTGACCTCACGTTCAATTACGGATACACAATACGCAACGCACGCCTCGTGTCGGTCGTGTCGGCCGGCGTACGTTGTGTATGTAATGTATTGTGTTTTCTATATATTTTAATCATATAACTTCAAGGTGGAATTCTATTATTCATTCCCAAGAAAAAGGAATATTATACTTACTTTACGGTGACTACAACACTGCACTTGAAGGAATCCAGGTTCTTAAGGACTTAACAACCCAAACCAGACGTGTTTGCTTGTTCATAATGTCTTACGTGTGTTGATTCTGTCCACGACACGGGTAATGTGACAGAGTGCGACTACTGTCTATATTACAGATAGAGCAAGTGAAGTTGTTTACGAGGTGTGTCTAAATACCAGGGGAACAGCAATTGAAAGCGGTATCTTTATTTAAGTCGAGTTCGCCTGTATAGTTTTTTGCGGATTGCGCAATTGTTCAATAAAACATGAAACAAAGCCGATGCCGCACAGCTAAGCGACAGGCAATTACCGAGCTCGGTGCGAGCGACCGCGACGCGTCAATCCCGCACCGACAGCGACACCGAGTGCGCAACCACCGCTGGACACTGACGGGCGGGTCACGGTTTCTTGTTAAATTACTTAAACCTAGATGAAATCACAGAGCACGCTGTAAATTAGTCGATATAACTATTTGAACTCGAACTCTTTCTTACTTTTGGAAACGATCATTTTCAAGATCCATAGTACGGCGATGCAAGGGAAGACGCCGATTTCTACAGGGTTTGGGGAAGAACGTGTAAATGCATTAGATAAAGAAAAATGGCATAAAACGGAAAGGTTTTAAACCCTCTTTCAATGTTATCAATTATTTCCCTAGTAAGCAATTATGTGATCAGTATTAGTTATTATTTACGAAATAGAATCCTCGCGTCATAAAATGAGCAATATTAAGATTATTGTTTTGGAAACTCATGGTGCTGCAGAAAGCACAGTGATCAGACATCCATAACATGAATCAGTTTTAATTGCTGGAAACTTGTGCGTTTATTGTAACTTTAATATTACTTTTATCAGTCTTTGTTTAACAAATAATTGAAGTAAAGATGCTAATGTACAAGTATTTCTGTGTTTTAGCAGCCGGCAGCCAGTCGTAGCGTGATTGGAAGTCGTTAGGCGGAGTGCGCACTGCCCGCCGCGCTATGCTAATGTTCTCCGGTGACTGCAGCTCGGAGTTGCAAAATGCCGCGGTGGATATAACGCTATTTTCTACAGAAACATGCTCATAATAATGTCTGAAGTTGGGTTCTTCCTTCAGTTGCTATGCGACGTGATTGCACGGAAAAGATGAGTTACGATGGCGACTGCACACAAAGTACCTCGTCACTAGATCACTCGGAAACTTAACGTAGTGGATGTGGATCGCGGTCGATCATTAGCGAGATGACCACACCTCCAGGTAGAGTCAGCGTAGATCAGCCTGCGAAAAGAGTAGAAGAGAAGAGAATACAAACTACTTACTAATTGGAATCAACCTTTAAATCTTATGTAGCACTGTTATGTATGCATCTCAAAATTTTGATTCTACCACCATTTCGGAGAAGAGCTTTGTCATATAGGAGAAGAAATGGCGAAAGAATTAATTGCAACAAAGATAAATTGCAATATACATTAGCAGCACAACTAGTTTTGTTAAGCACTTTATAAATATTTTAATCTGTACAATAGGAATACAGAACATTTTAGCGGCCCACAGCCGCAGCTCGGCCGCTCGGGAACGGCAATGCGATGTTCGATATGCGAGCAGAACGCGCAGAATCCGACCCGATACCGGATCGGACTGCGCCCGTTGCACCGCGACCACCGCGACCACTGCAACACAACGCACCAGTTGCGTTACAGTTGCGATTTACACCCGCGAAACCAACTGTAATACAAACAATGTGTTTGAAAACGCACATTGTGTTCGAGTCAAATAATATTATCAGGAGCCATAAATATTTCATACTTATTCCATATGGATTGCCTCTGGTCGTTGGAGCGACATAACGATTTTGCAGAGCGCGGGTTATAACCACGCTCTAGAGCAGCCTGGTTGTCAGGTTGTGGTAAACGCTTTCGTATTAAGTCAGTAGTGCTATGGTTAGTTATTTTTTAACCGTGGCCGTAGTAGTACTACATTGCGGTAATGCCAAGGGTTCAAATGAAAATTTTCAGGATAGTAGGTACTCAAGTATCAAATAGTAGAATTGTAAAGGTCCATTTTTCGATTGCAGTTCAATTATTACCATTAGATGCTCGATCATTCGCTATCATAAGAAATGCGTTGGCCCCGAAATGTAACATGGGTGCATAGCATAACAGAGTACGTGGACCGCGCCATAGAACCTCGGACAACTCGGCGCGGCACGGTACGGCACGGTACGGCACGGTACGGCACGGTACGGCACGGTACGGCACGGTACGGCACGGTACGGCACGGTACGGCACGGTACGGCACGGTGATCCTGCAGCGACCGCGGCACTGGGTCAGCAGAACTGATTCATACATAGCGAAGCCCAACAAAGGCAGCTGGCATGTTTTTCACTTTGCATTCAATGTTAACGCAACTGTTAACGTAACTGTAGTGCGTTTCGATTGCTCATAGCTGACTAACACTTCTTAGTTCTTGAAACTTATTTGAGTAATAGGACAGAGTCTGTCACTGCAGTGGGTAATTATTGTAGCAGATAAATAGGTATTTAAGAGGCTCTTTCAGCCTTAAGCCTAAGCTAACCCTCTCCTGCTCGCGTTACTGGTTTCAACTAAGTTGAATCATAGAATATTATCGAAAGGAAATGTCGTGGTGTCCAAGGCCTACAGTTGCTATCCTACTCTTATCGGAATGTTAGTACGTTACGTGCTTAACTGACACTAGAGCCCACTGAAGCAAGTTGCGGGCCTCCCCCAACGCCGTTGGGTCAACTTGCTATTTAGAATATGCGTATTTCTTTTAAATTGCTTTGGGCTGAATTGGATCTATTGAAGAAAACCAAGTAAGTCCCACAGGTGTGCCACAAACTAGTGGCACACTTTATGGTTAAAACACTGAACACACTGGGTCATGCATAACTTTTCAATAACACCGTACCGTAGCCTTATTTATTATAATTACATGCTATTTCACCCGCACTTTATTACTTCTCGACTCATTACAATACTAGTAGATAATACAATCAGCGTGCAGGCCACGAGAGCGCTCCGTGCCGCCGCGCCGTGCCCACCAGGCGAGCATAAATCTGCAGAGCTAACAGCGCAACACCTCACTCCGGAGCCGCGAGCCACTAACTCAGCAGGCGTCGGACATGACGCCGAGCTGTCGCTACCACGATGATACCGGACGACGCGCTCCGCGATAACGAACCATCCTGCGCCGCAATAAGAATATTGCATAAATCCCTTTTGCCAACTCAAATGAACAAAAGGAAATCTTAATCCAACATCGCTAGACTTCATTTTGGATTGAGACCTTTTCCAACCCTGTAACGCTGCAGCTTACAATTAAAACCGATGGTATTACTAGCGCAGTAAAGATTATCTTCGATTATCAGCGCGAGAAGTCTAGGTAGTCTCGTTGTGTGAATGTTTCACGCAGTGGTAATTTACGCGCGAGAGCAAGCTTCAGTGCTACAGGGTTGTGTCGGAGCGGGACTGACGGTGGGGCAGGCTGGCCGTGTCGGTGTCGGTGTCGGTGTCGGTGTCGGTGTCGGTGTCGGTACAACACTTCATAACCGGTGAGGTATGGTGGCACAGGACTCCGCAGGCTCGAGCGTGCTTTATGGCGATACGGTTACTAGATGCTATTAACAACACGTATCGTGGCTCTAGAGGCACGATGCACGATTAAGTGGTTGTAAACATCAGTTTAAACATTTGATTGATCGCTTTGCAAATATTATTCGGAATTAAGTACGAGTTTTCACGTTTACTTTGGTTATCTATTCAGCAACATTATTGTAGTGCAATATCCACTGCATAGGTTTCAAGCGTCTGGGAATTACTCGATACTGTATGACATAACGATGTTCTTGTGACCTGTAAATTAAAAGTAAAATATTTGCTGGTATTGAGGTTATGTTCTGAAAAAGTAGGTTACATATGATTTTACCAACAATACAAGATGAATTTACCAACACATCGTTCATTTTAAAAACAATTGCTTCAAACAGATTTAACTATACATGATAAAAATAAACAAAATCAGTGTATCGTGCATTACATTTTTAAACTCTACGCGTACTTACAATATTCTTGGTCCTTAATAACAAGTCATTTCGAAAGCAACTTAATTTAACGACGTACGTACGTACAGCCGTACAGTCCCCGCTCGTCCACCGCAAGCACAGTACCGGTACCTCATGGAACACGTCGACCACATAAATGGTTCTCATAGCGCGCTTCTTATAACGCGAGGTTACCTCAAACTCAAACCAAACAACTGGATATTTCCTGTGGTTACGCTTTCCTTACGAATTGGATTGCTGCCGCGGAAGGTACAACTTTAAGTAGCCGCTCTGATGTAATGCGCAGAGAACACTTACAGCCACTACGATCACACAAGGAATGGTACCGCAGGAGTGTGAGTGTGAGCGGTTATTTATTTATTGTCATTAAATCTATTTCAACGGAACAGCTAATGACGGCTTTACATTCGATTCGGTGATATCTGTTGGGTGATTTACGATCGGTAAGATCGATCTTATTTACTATACGCCGGTTGCTTGTTATGTCAACTTGATGTTCTTGTAGAACCAAAGTAAACCCGCAATTATCACCAGAGAAGTCATTAAAAACACTTATGAGTTTGGCACCCCTGCGGTTTGGGCACGGGTGACAGGGCAACACGTATATATAAGACACCACGAACACTCACGATCTGGAACGAACATTAGCACATAAAATTCTGTTGGAGAATCGAACCCGCTGTAGGGACATGATATTATGTGTAAGGAGTATGAATGGCTGTATAAGCGTTTTGTATGCAAGCATGACGAATGCGAGGAGCCAGTTAGTTACTGCGCGCAAACTGGCACGAGTAGTTGTGTTGCTCGGGGCCATAGGGTTTTGGTAAATAAATTCTCTTTAACGTGTATTGGACTATTATTGGTGTCGGCAGTAACTCCCGGTGTAGGCAGGGCACTCAGGCACTCATCCAATATCTGATCACGCAATGGTATCCCTACCATCCCCACACTGCGACACTTTGCTCCCTCCCTAAGGTCCTTGCCAACTATACTACGCCCTAGGTCGCATTTTATACCTCTTCAATTCAAGATCACGTCTCCTATATAATATAAGTACTTGTTCTTATATTTCTTGTTCGTCAATCTCAAGTACGGGAAACCACTGTCGATAAGACAATTCAATGAAGTCGATGAACGTGAAATGATTATCTTTAAAAAGTCCTAAATGTAGTGGAATTAAACACAAATGAGGTACAAGCACGGAACCACAGAGCTGCGGTCGCTGCGGTCGCGCTCCGCACTGCCGCCGGCTGCAGCCACTGGCCCTGGCCGTAGTTACCCTCACCGTTCAGTGGAGGCATCGGATTATGGTATCAGACCATACATCATGCCTTCTCATTGAAGGTTTTAATCAGATTGTACTCATCCAACTCAAGTCAAACGTCTTCATACCCGGATGAAAATTTCTCGGATTTAAGTAATTTTGTAAAAGTAACAGTTTGATGTGTCATGTCTCCCCTCAGGATCGCAGGGATTGAGGCAGTAAATAATCGAAATAATTCATCATAAATGGTCTAAGCAATATCTTTGATCGAATCAAAATTATAGAGCCATATAACTGATTTCATTTGACTATCAGAATGAAACTTTAGATAGAAAATACAAGGGAGCTAATAGCAATGTTCGTATGGATGATTCGTCTAAATACAACGCAACACAGAGAGCGTTTCCAATTTAAATGACGCTAGAACTTTCATATTGTGGAATACCTCAATGAAACAATAGGCCATTTCCTAATTCCCTCTGAACCGCAATCCATTTCACGTGGCCGTCACGCCGATCCCCTCTGTGTGACGAATCGCGAATGTGAATGTGACATTAGTGAATTATTTCTCACGACCGCCAGCTGCCGCTGCCAGTTGCCGCTCCACCAACACTCGGCTAATAGCTCCATGAACCTGCGAGCTCCTCGCGAGGAATGCCAGCCCAGTAATAAGAGGCAGGAGGAATGTCAGATTGCACCGGGATTGCTCCGGCGCGGTGGCGCGGTGTTAACGTCGGTACGGCTAGATCATCAATAAAGTTTTATTGCCCGAGACGTGGTACAACGATCCTTCGTGTTGTGTGGCAGTAAACAGATTTTATACTTAGATTAATTTACTTAGGTTCTATTTTCATGTTTATTTAATATGTATAAATGGTAATCAAATCAGTCATTAATCTTTTTCAAGCGTTTTTTTTGCACATTTTTAGTTTAAACCATTTTTGAAGAGCTATAGATCAAAATGCCTTGAGTATTTTTAAATTATTTTGTCAATATAGGTCTTGAAATACTTAAACGAGACAGGAGACAAATCATTGATATTTTTCAACAGCATTCTTGTCTTCATTTTAATAAGGTTTTAAAAGTCTCAATTATCGTAGGTATATCGTCCAAAAAGTTGAACTATTCACCACCAAATATTATTTAATGCTTATTCATAACTATTTTCAAGAGAAAATTACTACACAGAAAATTTTCAGAAGCGTAATATAACTACTAGAAACCAGAGTTCATATACATATACTTAACATCGTTGATTGACCTTTTAGTTAGTTAGTCTTAGACTCCTAATCAAGCAGCCAGTCACAGCTCGGACCAGCGGAGTGAACAACAATCTAATAATGTAATAGTATCGGTCGCGGGCGCGCGGGCCGGGCGCCGGGCGCTGCGCTGATGCTGATAGCGTCTCCGGCCGCTCCCGCTCGTTACTGCTCCACGGTGGAAGTGTGGACTGTGGACCTCAACCTGCACGGCTAACGAATAATCAGAATCTGTTTAAAAAAAGTTCGAAAAACTCATTTCTAAATCGGCGTTTGTCAGTATACCTTATATATAAGGAGTTCCTTCAATTCTGAGGATCCCATCATCAAATAACTAAGAAAAGATCTGGGATCAATCTGGAAGCATACCCTTTAAATTAAACAAAAATCTTCCAAATCGATTAATAAATAACGGATTCCAGGGGTAAGAAACATTTAAAAAATACAATCGAATTAAAAACCTCTTTCTTTCTGTACTAGAAAGAAACGATTCATTGCTTGTTTTGCCATCTTTGTCTTTAGCCTTTGTCAAATAACTAGAGTGAAGGTTGCCGCAACAGATGGACCAATTATAGGGCTGTATACAACGCTGTGCGCTTAGACAAGTAATACATATATGATGACTGTGAAACAGAAAGCTCGACTTAACAAAATCACTGAGAAATTGTGTTATTTTCATAGCGTTGGTTCCTTACTTAGCCAAAATTGTTTCTGAAGACGGGGAATAGTTAAGTCATATCTTATGTAAGATTACATACTTTGAGAGCCGCTGCCCTGTATGGTGCTATTGTAAACAGCTTATTCGTAACGACCCGCTACATTTAAATATCGGCGGTCGTACACTTTGTACAGTTGTGGAGAGTGGACTGTGTGGAGTGTGGGCAAACAAGCCGCGGGATGCTGACCAACCTTTGAAGTTAACTGTTTGTGACATGTCGCGGCTTGCCAGTTGCCAGTTGCCCGTGACCACGACCGGTGACCGGTGCTGGTACAGTACTACTGAACTAAACTCGGTTATTAAGTTTGAGAGTAATGAGTCATATTTCGTTCCTAAAAACTACATTGGTGTAAAACTGGATGAGCGATCGCTAGATAATATTTTAAGCTTATTTATTTCTGTCGTTAGATACCACTTAGCAGTCTTTTAGCCCTGCAGTAGCTAAATAACTAAAATCTGGACTGGTACTCACTTCATAAATATGCATTGGAGAGGTGAGGCGAAAAATACTCTAGATCTCAACTAATTACTGCGAAGAGTCAGTATATTCTAAAAAAAAAGCATGTATTCCTCTACTATGTTACATTACAGCGTAAGTACCTATAAGATTTACCAAAATTTAATTCAAAATGTAGTGTTGCAGCTGTGTAACCTGAGCATTCAGAGCTCGTAGTGCGCAGTGCAGCCATAATACTGACATGTGGATGATCCTTTGTGTGGCCACTCTGCCGCCCGACTCCAGTTGTTGCGAGTAATGGCAGATTGGCAGCCAACTTCATTACAGTTACGACACATTGTTACGCGCTGCTCGTTGCTTAAGGTTCCTCGATACTCTCCCTGCGGTAATACTCCGGCGTACATATTACTAAGGTATAAAAAGGAAGGTAATGAACAAAGCCTACTGCAACATGATTTTATGTGTACCGACCGGTTTTGTTCGAGTGCTAGACGGTCATCCATGCAGAGTAGCCTTGCCGAGAAAACGGTCTTGGATTAGAGTCCCTCGACACAGACAATAATCTGATTGGAAAATGTTTGTTGTTTGTAATGTGTCATTTAATTGTGCACGCCAGTCGCCAGGCCGCGCTCAGTACAATAAGCACAGTTGTCTACTTTCATGTCTCTGAAAAAATACCAGTAATTCTAACATAGCACATTTAGTATAGTCTTTGTATAATAAATTAAGATAGTGATATTCGTTGTGTAAATCGTGAAACGTTCACCGAGTCGCGTCGCGTCGTCCGTAGACCGTAAGGCGTGTCTGCGGCGCGGAGCAGTCGATCCACCGTGTACCGGTGATCGTTTCTATTTGTCTTATAAAAACGTTGTGTTCAGGAAAGAGTCAGGAAATAAGGAATAATTGAAATCGTGAATCCAGCGAAGCGGGTTCACAAGGTCTGCGCGGGACTGACGTACATTTGTGGGTATTTCTCTAACTCGACGTCGCGTCCTTCTTCGACGTCTCACGGAGATGCTCTATTTCGCTTGTCGTTGATGTCGTTGTCGTTGATAAAACTTCTTGCATTATTAACTTCTTACACTTACGCCCCAACTCAGAGTCACTAATGGTTCCTTAAATCGCTCCTTAGTACAGAATTTATATGGCGATTCTTTACTAAGGAGCGATTAAAGTAACCGTTAGTGACTCTGAGTTGGGGCGTTATTTTTGTATCATTCTCTTCCATACGACGCTCAAGATCAATGTAATCATAATGTATTAGAAACGTGGGGATTAAAATACAGCGGGAGCGAACCATGCGACTTAGCAGGAGGAACGATATGGCCGCATCTGCCAACCTGGGTTAACTTAGCTCAGGTTCAAGGAGTGACAAAGCCTGTAACACCTAACAACATGGATGCCAAAAACGTATTCAAAGTGTCACGACCCAGCCTAGTCGTCTGGTTTGTAATAATAGAGCAAGATATCTTAGCTACATGTTAGAGATTAGACAGTGCAGTGCGGCGGACAGGTCTGGCGGCGGACAGGTCTGGCGGCGGACAGGTCGAGCGGACGTATAAAAACATTTGGACAGGTTCCGTTACGCGGATTGATTAAACACGATCGTTTAATGCAGCGAGCGCGCGGCCGAGCGGCCGGGCGGCCGGGCGGGGAGTGGGGCACCACAAAAAATTGCTAATTACATTAAGAATATCAAACATATTAAATTTATTGTAATTTCTATTGTAATTGTATTGTGATAATAATTAAAAAATAATATAGGTAATTGTATGTAGTGAAACTGTAACACAACGCATGCTGTGATTACCTGTAATTGAAAGAGCAGTTATGTATTCATCTATAACAATCGATTTTAAGCTTGTTGCACTGTTTTTGCGTTGTTCTTGCGTTGGCAATCCAAATAGATAAATAAATAAATTAGATTCTATCATATGGACTAACAAGGAATACTGCAATTAAGTATATAAGAACACATATTTTTCAGGAACTGTTGTAATTTCCTGACGGAACGGTCATCAAACCATGAATTGGTGAACGCGAAGCAACAAGCAACATGCTATGAAATGGCCTAAGTAAAGCTAAGCGGTGGAACTGTATGATTGTTTTATTCTTAATTAGGTTGTTAGGCATGACACATAATGTGTAACATAGTCCTAAAATGTAATATGTTTGATTTTCCTCTCATACTTACAAGTAGATCCCCAGTATGTACATTGTTATTACTTATTATTATCATTGTCATTATATTATCTTGTCATTATCCCACATTACCTACAACTTCTTTGACGTTGCTCAGCTGAGAGCGGTAACAAAATAAGTAATCGCGTAGAGCCGCAAGAGCAAGCCGCAGCCGCGAGCCGAGAGCGGAGAGCGCAGACGGATTAGCTTTCGAAAAATGGAGCTCGATTGGCACCGTATGAATTTATAGCCCACTGTAATGGCCTGGGCGTTCTCTCGCGAGGAATTAATGACGCTTATATAATTTATGGACCTACTAGGTGAACTTTTTATTGATGTGCAGGAAAAAAACTGGCTCGCAGCTCGGCTAGTGAAGTAGCCGTTCCTGCTATGGACCATAAATTGTCAGTCATATATTTTTACCACATTTGAGACCTGAGGCTAATCAATTTCTAACTATCATTAGCAATCATGTATGTAAAAAAAAATCTTGAAGCAAAGGAATCAGCAATTACGATAAAACAGATAAATAAATCACTTCGTTTAAATTAATACAAATATTTTTTGTGAGGCCTGTGTTGTGTTTTCTGATCGTAACAACATCGATGGTTTCCCAACAGTCGGCCGCGATGCAGCTGATCACAATGAGCGATTGTTGGTCGCTAGCTGGGTTGCTAGATTACCCGTCGAATTTACAAGAAACTAATTTAGACGAACAGATACTTCGTGTCTGGCTGTCACCATACTGAAAACTTATCTTTAGCCTGCGCCGCCTTTTGATGCTGGGGTCGGCGGGGTGCGGCGGGGTGCGGAGTCACTGGCTTCATTTCGTTTGATTAAAATAAAATGTTTAATAGAAACGAGACTTAAAACGTATGTTATTTGTTAACCGACTTCAAAGGAAGAAGTTATTACTTTTGTATAATTAAAAAAACCTACCTGCTATCAAAAAAGCTATCATGATAAACCTACTTTTTTGAAATCATGGTGAGCTTTTTAATATGATACCCACATTGCGTTATTCGATTTATTTTTATTTTTTGATACTTCAACCAATGGCATCTCACAGCCGCCATATTTGTATTTTTAATTTTACTTATCTTAACACTTGAATTATCAAAACGAATCTAACGATACCTTAATTATATAAATCCGTTCAGCAGTTTGGAAGGTACGAGATAATAAAGAATATTACATACATACAAACATACATACAAAATACACGCGAAAAACATAACCCTTCCAGGCAGTCGGGTAAAAAGCCGACTAGCGAGCACGAGCCGTCTGATGATGAGTGTTGACAGTCAACCCTGGTCACCCTGGTCACCCTGGTCACCCTGGTCACCCTGGACCGGACATCTGCAACGCTAAAGATACGTTACACCAAGGAAACCAGTCGCAGGAATATTGCACTAGTAGAGTGACCGATAGCTGGCACACTCGTTACTTCCATGTTCATAATAAACATCGACTCGATCCTCAACCAAACTCCGCGTACACGATGACCTATTCAATGCAAATAACAATTTGAATTTGAGAATGGACTTCAAACCGTGCCAGTGCCGTTCTCTTGGCGCTCAGTCGATATCCTGTTGTACCTGGCAGACTGGGGCTCCGAAAATATCTGCGGTTACGATATCGTTTCCGATCGCTGAGGAGAGAGGGCGCGGGCGCGGGCGCGGCGGGCGGCTCGATCCCAATTATAGATAGCGCAGATTTGACTTGAGACGTCACCGCCATCGCCACGCCGCGCCGCCGCGCCGCTCCGACGATAACCCCGGCCGCAGCCGCCGCCGCGCCGGGCGAGGTAATAGCCTCCGACAAACAATGAACAGCCTCAACGGACGGTGAAGCAACACCCAGACGAGTCGTCGACAGCCGAGCGGCTAACTCTCCGATTTCATCACATTCTAGTTTCCTGCGATGTCTTCAAATCTAGTTACACTGCTGACAGTCATGAATTAATCGATTTTTATCTCGCTTCCGATTACACATCGATTTGGTGTTATAAAGACGGAGTAGTTACGCTTTAACGAGTATAAACTCAACGATGCAATTTTATAGTACTGAGCCGATCTGCTGCTGAAAATAGAAGATAGATCTCTCATATTTCAGAACCGTCAAAGTCTCCACAGTGTATGGAGAGACCCCCAGCACGTCAATGAGATAGTAGGAAGGCAAACGAATGTCTTTCTTCCCTTTTACTTTCTCTTTTTGTATGCAACAGTAAAAAGATTCTCATAACATAACAATCGTACCCTGTGCTCTGACAATACAATTATTAATACACAAAGAAGTGCAGCTAACAAATATTTATAAATAAATAAGTACAAGTGCTCCATCACGACTCGACTTTCGAACGATAACATAATTGAACTCTTTAACCGCAAGCTCGTTCAGCCGGAGTGTGTTTGGTCAACTTTGCTTATCTTTCATTATAACTGTCGGGAGTTGAATTATATAGGAAGCTGAACGCTAGAACTCCCAGATAAATAAATCCAGACCGTTTTGGAATGTTGTTATTGGAAAGTATGGTAATATAAACAATGTTACGTCGAACGTCCCACTGTGCGGCGCTCGTCGGCCATCTTGCGGCCGCTCATCGCACTAGCTGTGGGCTGGCTGCTAAAGGTGGTAACTGCATTTTTTAATTATCTTTCATTGGTTATATTATATCTTATTGGTCTCTTGGTTATTTTGTATTTGGACATTTTATATTTTTAATATCGAGCAATTAGATCCGCAGTGGCAAAATGTACAGAGGTGAATTTTTTTCAAAACCTATAAGTGTGGTGAGCCAGTTCTTTCTATGTTTTTCTTCTCTCACGCCTGATGCGTTGCAGACCAAGAGAGAGAGAGAGAGGCCTTCGGTGCCGCTGATTTCCGGGCGATGATAGCTACTTACCGCCAGGTGTACCATCACTACCATCAGCACGTTTATCGGCTAGTTACGTAAAGAAAAGGTGTTATTATTTTCAGAATTATAAAGTAGTTAAAAACGTATAACATTGTCATTTTAGGACTAAAGTATATATAATTTTTGATTACTATAAAACTAAATCTTACTTACCGAAATGGATTGTAATTACTAAAACATTACATCATAAAATATTTTTGACAAAATGAACTTAAGACTGTTTTACCCGTGGGCTACAGATGCAATAACAAAGCAAGTCGATACGAGTGTCCGTAGAGTACTGTACTTGTGGTGAATGTACGAAGAAAAGACATCAACGTGCTCAAGTTGTACCGTTCGACTTGTGGTCAGACGTCGCGCGTCGGCGGCGGACGGTGGTCAAAGTGATGTCATGATGGTAGCGACCACCGTTATAATTTTATAATTAAAAGCTAACAAAAGCATGATTCATAAAACAGACTGTGAAGCAGGCCGCTGTCAAGGATGGGGACACAAAAAATAAATTTTTCTTAATTGAGTAAAAAAAATTATTAATAATTTGTTCTTTGCGTTTTTGTGTACGCAATTGGTACAAAATTATCGTTAATTCTATTATGGTATGCTGCCAGTGATCTAAGTGGCTGCCTAATTGTTGTGTAGAATTACGTGTAGGTACTATCGCTAAGTAAAAATAAAGTCAAAGTGAAAGCTCAAATAAGCTGAGATTTGTGCATGAAGGAACCTGCGTGGGCCACGTTGTCGCAATTTGAACGTAACGTTTCGTTTTCGTAGTCGCATCAGTGAATGGAGACAATTGACTCCTGCGCTCCCGAGAATCCGAGAAATATTTTTCAATATCACGAATAGCTAAATGGACTCCTAAACGAACGCTACAGCTATCAAATTTAAAATTAGTTCCTCAGTGTTTCGTACCATCAAGTCGTGACTAATTTTTCTATGAAGTGTAATAGGAATGCGTGCGGCGGTAGTCGTGTCGGTCACGGCTCGGTGCCGCACCGTCCCCGCGCCGCCCCCGCGCCGTCCCCGCGCCGCCGGCCGACCGACAGAATTACACGCCTGTAAACGAACAAATTAGATTAAGCGCGACAAAAACACGCTTGACGAATCGCCACTAAAGTAGAACCTTCCGTCCGAGACGCGTGTTTTGTTCTGTTTGCAGCCACCGGGGCCACCGGGGCGGCGGCACAGGGGCTCTGGCTCCGGACCCGGCACCGGGGAGGCTTCACCGACAGCGATCTCATTATTGTGCTCATCGTCGTTAGAAAGAGAGCAGATTGAAACATATAGAATTAATGAAGCACCGTCGGGAAATGTGATACTTTAATTTAATTTTATTTAAATATATACATTGGACGAGTAAGCAGCAGTGATACCTACTTGGTTCCTATCAACAAACGCTTGATCCAGAATAACAGAGAAACATCTAATTACCTATATTAATTTGGCTTCGACAACTAAGTATGCAGCAATGATGTACCCACTTCATGCTATTACAAAAACGTCATTAAGAAACTTAATACTACTTCAAAACAGTGAAAAGCTTTCAAACTTTATAAACGCAGCTAGTTCCATTCTGAGCAAAAACATAGGACACACAATGTATGCCGTTACTATGTCTAATTAGTAGAAAAAATATACAGTTGTATACGCAGCTACTACCTGGCCGGCACCGGTCGCCGCCGCCGGTGTCGTGTGTCGGCCACAAAAACCATCTAAATTTGCGCAACGCCTACAACTTCCGACGATTGCCGTTAAGGATCGCATTCCCTCGCAAATGGCCACGTTCCCATCATATCTGGTCGACTATCGGCCGCTAAACGAGCTGGTGGTGGACGGCAGACTACAGACCGACGGTATTCCGGTTTCAATTATAGTTATTAAAGCAGCCGTCAATTACTCGTCCGTCAAAAAACATACACGGAGAGCGCCGCCGTATAAGGTCTTCGGCAACACAATAACGTGTTGAGAGGCTTGCACACTGTCCAGTAAAGCGAGTTATGATAGTAGCACCAACCGGTACAGAATATACAGGAAAACATATTAATATCATTAAACAACGCAATCTAAATTGTGAAGGAATTTCTTCTTCTTCTACTTCTTCTTAGTCGTACACTCCTGGCGGAGTGGTCGTGGTCATGGATTGTCTGTCAGTTTGGAAGCAGCCTTTGCGACACTTCTCCATCTCTCCCTATTCATGGTGAAGAAATTAGCGTTGTTTAATCTATAAGGAGGTTCATAATTCCCCACGGTATTTTTTTTAAGAATTTTATAGCAACGGAAAATTGTTTTTAAAAATAATATTTCTTAATTAGGTTACATTGGGCAACATGTTGTTAGAAAGTAATTTATAGATTCGTTTCCTGTGTTCCATCTACACAACATTTTAAACATCACATTACATTTTTTAACACACCATTAAAAATTTAATGTCGTGTTTTGTGAAACAAAGTTCTAAAAACCTATTAAGTTTCAAATTACCTACGTCTCTAATCTTAACAAGTCTTCTTTATTATGATGTTTGCAAACATAATAATAATTTGAAATTAATGAATAACCAAAAATAGAAAGCAAAGAACAATGCATACGAAGCTTTATATCACCGCGAATCGAACCCGGAATCGTGTGATGTCGGCGGCTCGGCGAGCAGTCAGGTGAGCTGGGAGTGTGACAGTGGGACTGACTGCCACTTGCGTGCCGTCATACAAGGTCGCGTCACGCAATACGATTTGTACGAGGTGTGGCGCTGATTGATAAGCGTTCAGCGTACGAACTATTCATTATAGTACACAAACCATTCTGCAAAAATATCATCTACTATAATCTACATGTTACTAACAAAAAATAACCAACTTCAAAGTTACTCTAAAACTACTTGTCAGATCTCGTTCAAATTTATGTGGGATTACGTGACAAGCACCTGCTTTCGATAAAAAAGAATCATCAAAATCGGTTGGCGTGATATTGAGTTATTCGTTCATTTGTCGCGCTTACTTAATACAAATTTAAGACTTATATGGTTTTATCATGGATGCCATTGTCAGATCTCAATAAAATTTATATGGGACCACATGACAGCTACCAGCTTTCGATTAAAAAAAGAATCATCAAAATCGGTTTGCACAGTCCAAAGTTTTGAGGTAACAAACATAAAAAAAACAGTCGAATTGAGAGCCTCCTCCTTTTGTTGAAGTCGGTTAAAAATGACAAAATTTTGAAATGTTGTTTTCACAGTTACGGCTTTAAATGGCGTATTTAATGAAATCGATATCGATATAATTTCTAATAAAATAGGTATTTAACATTCATACCTTTTGAAGTTTTTAACATACAATATAGTACCACACATTTAAAGTATCAACACTCATAATCATTATAATAAGTGTCCAGCGCTTATTATAATATCAACTACTAAACTACTACTCTATTATAATAACAATAAATCCATCGACATAAAACGTGAACACAGATCTTTTAATCCTTTATACTAATCTTATAAAACCGCCATTAAATTTTAAGCCTGTAAGCCAAGTAGTACTTTCCATTCTAAATAATTCCAATTTCCTCATTAAAACTTCCACGTAATTTTGTTAAGTTTGAATGAATATTGATGAAGCCATTTACGTATCTCGGTGGCCGGTCGGCACTCAAACTAATAGGAGAAATTGTACTAATCGCTTAATTACTGCCACCGAAATGTAAGCTCACGGCGCTCTCACCGTAATGGCGCATTGTATCTCCATTTTATTGTACTCCCAGGGGTTATCTGGAGTGGGACCACCCCGGCTCCCGGCTGCGGCTCCCGACTGCGGCTCGCGGCTCGGTAGCTAGCTTGTGGTAATATATGTATACAACTTAGTAACTTAAAACTGAAGTAATTTAAGTGATCCGTTGTAATAACGGTTGCCTGGACAACGGGATCGACATAAAAATTTCCTTTATTTATTCATTTATGGGCGGTTCAGGCGGTCGTCTTTATGTAAATATCCGACGTCCATTAGAGGAGCCACCTGATGCTGTTCAGTATTGCACATGGACATCAGAAACGCTAAAAGCACCGCCGATGCCGGACAAGAAGGAAGATAGAAGAATTCAGCGGGTATCAAGACGAACATCACTGATGAACTTTTTATATTATGATTCACTAATAATATTATTATCAATCAAAATAAGATTCTAATTAATTAAATGTTTTATTTATTTATAATAGCGTAGTTGAACTCAATTGACCGTAGGCAGGTACCTACTACAGCCATTCATTTAATCCGCCGCTGGCTCTCGTGAGCTGTATCTCTCTCAGCACACAGGCGGCCGCGGCGTATCACAAGATATCTTACAATTTAATTAGCTATAGATAATTAACTTTCGCAGTGAGATGATCGCCCAGTTGGACGCGAGAGGCCTCCCACGTTGTCTGTACTACTTATATTAAACAGCATAATTATTTTCCACGATTTGATGTCTTCAAAGTTATCTTACCCTACGCGGTTTAATCAAACACATTTACCAAAGTTAACTGGTGGGTCTGTGATCACGTGACATTAGATTAAATTTGGAAGACAACTAGAAACAATGCACGATCTAAAATAATCGTTTTATAATACAGGTCATAAGCACCACAACTCCCTACAATAAAACTATCGAACCTCCGTCCGTCATCTCTAGCGGGTGCCGCACCGTGTCGCGCCGCGCCGCGCCGTGCCGCGTCGTGTAGCGCCGCGCCGCGCCGCGCGCCGGCGGCGATGCACAAAGCTCGCCTCAATTACAACAAACGCGCCAATTACGCCAATTAGCCGCGCGAGGCTTCACCGTATTGATTACAGCCTGCCCCGCGCCTGCCCTGCGCCTGCCGACTGCCGAGAGCCTCCCCACGCCGACACAACCACGCCATGTGTATTATACGTACAAACCATACAGTTTTTTCATAACTTAGTAAGTAACCAACTCTACATGGCATTAGCTTGCCTTACAAATTTTCAATTTACCGAAACATGGTAACAAGAATTTTAAGCATTTCATGCATGCAAGTATCATATCTAATCACTTCGATAATACCTTTAGAGTCGTAAATCTGGGGGATCTAACACATATAATACTTATATCACATTAAGACGTGCAGTGCTGTGACAGCTGTGTGAGGCCCAACAACTAATTCTCTAATGCATATCATATCTTTATGAGGCAAAGTAGCAAAGGTCATCGATTGTGGGCTTCGGAAGAATTCCTCAATCCGTCGCCGGCACGTGGGCGGTGGGGGGCGCCACGTCACTGCATCTTTATCTTAATGTACCTTGCTTAGCTTCAGTGAAGTAAATGGTCACCGTCGCCCGGCCGCGTACACTGGTATCTCAAAGGCATCACCGGTTGCCGGCCAAGAAGGAAGAGGAAAGAAAGGAAGTTAAAAAATGCTATATATTTTTAGCAGTGGCGGAGCTAGCTCTAAGGAGGCCCCATATCAATATTTTTTGTGGGGCCCCCTCAACGTCAGCTGTGAAATATAAAAGGAGTGCCAACTGTAGCGGTCGTAGGCCGCTGGCGAGCTTTTTTTTGGGAGTGTTAGTGAGGGCCCCTAAACGCTGGGGACCCCGTATAATTGATACGGCTGATACGGCGGTAGCCACGCCCCTGATTTGTAGCATTATGTACGTAATACTGCCCCGTTTCTCAAGTATCTATTAACTTGGAGTCTTAGATAGACGTGTTATCAAATATTATAAGTTTCCTATATACCTATAGCCTAGTAGCGCCGCGTCACCTATACAATTAAATGTGTTCTATGAGGTTTTAACATTCAAACATTCAAATAAATTAGTTATTTTTGATACATTGAAAAATGTCGTTATTTATATAAGACAAAATATTAAGATATTAATTTCTATGTTTGGATGCGTCGTGTAATCCATATCGCGGTTAGACCCTGCGTGGGCGCGGGCGCGGCCAGGCGGCACGCCACTAAATCTGAACGCTCTTTGATGTTACGACATGGCTACAGAAGTATTCAATTAGCTGTAAAACATAATTAACGCTGATTGGAAATATATTTTGTTTAGGTCCAGCGTGACCCTCGGCCTCGGCCGCGGCCAGCTCTGAGGTCGAGCGTTATAAAATTTCTTTAACGCAGTCATAAAGTGCAGTCATATACGACAGCACCGTGTACCATGTTTTAAGTGTGTTAAGTATGTTTTATATCATACTGTTCACCCGGGACTCACATTAAATAATTGTCGTTCTTCGTCGTCTGTCCTTCTTATTTATCTATTTAAAATTTATATTAACACTAGCTGCCCGGACAGACTTCGTTCTGCCAAAGATTTTTTTTGTTAAATTGAGATGTAAGCTATCCTATCTTTCAAGTTGGATCAAACTGCACACGATGTGCAAATTTGATTAAAATCGGTCAAGTAGTTTAGGAGTCCATCGCGAACAAACAACGTGACACGTAATTTATATATATTATGATAATATAAAAACGATATCTACTTATACAAAAATTTTGTAAGTTCTGTAATGTAGTAAGAAAATGCTTATTGCAAAACTCTATTATGTATGTAATTAATTTAAAAAGTAATTTATTAAAAAATAAAATTAACTACAAGACAGAAATAATTGACAAATAAATTACGGAACACATTCTCTCACATCATAATACATTCAAGTACCTGTATGTCCACGTTTATCAGTCCCAACTACAAATCAATTTAGCAACACCTATCGTACAGTAATTGAGGCGGTCGCGAGTCGTGTCGTGTGCAGTCGTCGCCCGCGGCGCTGCGACACGACACGACTCGTCCATCATACGCTACAAATTGCCTAGATAAAACCTCTTACAGGATTTAGGTGGGAAAGTGTGCAATCCCTCTTCTGCGTCATGAAACGTTGCTTAACTGTGCACGTATTGCAGATATTACGAATGGCCATTTATTTAGGCATTATTATAATCATATTTACAATGCGATTAGGGACTGCAATCCGGTATCATTTTCAATCCGGCCGAATTTTACCGGATTTTCACCAAAATATAATTTCACGCTTTTATAACTTACAATTTATCCATTTAGTAATTTGTGTTGTACACTACATCCTTATTGAACGTTAGGAATACCCGAATGCAATACTAGATTAATTACAACATTTATATCAGGCATTCAAAGCATCTACACTAGCAACAGGATGATTGTTGTGTTCAATATTTTCGTTACCGGATCCGGTCACCGGATCTGGTAAATTCCACCGGATCCGGTATGTGTAAAAAACGCCGGATTCGGTTTTCCGGATTGCAATCCCTAAATACGTGAAGTATCTAAATGGATTCGAAAATTTCATCTTGTGCATTCCTCCATTTCCTATCCTTTAAATAAGGAAAGAAAAATACAATTATTCGAAGCCATTACCACTGTACTACAAAATAAGGGCCCCTTACACACTGCCTACAAAAACGCTAGTGTGAAGATATTATAAGTCGCAACTGCTAGGTGCCCCGCAACGCAATGCGGAAAGGTTGCATTCAAAGATGTAAGTCGAAATCGAAATGCGCTCTCTATCGTGTATTATCTAAAGTTTATCTAAATGTTAGATCTTAGATGGAGCCACGTACTTCTCCCAATGCCGACGTACGCGATGAACATCGACGTGACGACAATTGCCGCGAGCCATTTATAGAGTGACGCGCTGGACGAAATACATCGAATTCCATTACCGCGGCACACCGCGCGACAGGCCGCAGCTCGTACAAAGCTGCATTGTTGGAACAAAAAGTAAGTACATCTGATGCAGCAATAAAGATAGCAAAAGTCAATAGTAATGCCTCCGGTCGGACACATTAACGCTACAATAACTCAGCTGATAACATCGCAGTGGGCGCAGTGGGCGCAGTGGCGCACCCTGGGGCGGCCCGGGGGAGCCACCTGTTAGCCGCCATCGCGCCAGCCCCGCAGCCTGCAGCTCTCCTGTAATGACTCGTCTACCACCGGCCCACACACCCGACAGATAACGCCGAGTGTACCACGTCCATTGCGCGATTTGCAGGAGTGGCGAAGTTTACAATCGCAGCGAGCCAGAAATGTACAACGTTATCGCCGAAAGAAAATATGGATCACGTGGTCGCTAGTAGAGTAAAATATAGGATTTTATTAAAGCCATTACAGTGGGTAATGAACGATGTCCCGCGGCCGCGCGGCGACACGTTATGAAGACATTCTTCACGCTAATGAGATAATAAAATTGTTCGTGGGAAGTCCTCTCCACGTGTGCGTCTTGATTATGCGCGCGCATTTTTTTACAGCGCTAATGTTTGGTCGGTTGTTTCCTTTTTTGACATCGCGTCGTGTTTATTTTTAAAGTCACACCGCATTACTTGGGCCCCGAGGCGGTCCATCTACGCGTCGGGTAATGACGCCCCGGCCCTGCCCAGTACTGTAGGTACTCCGTGCTTAACCACCTTTCGAAGGTCACGGTAGTTATTAAAAATAAAGCTTTCAATAAAATGGAGACAACTACAAGAAAATTATATGCCAAGTGCAAGAATAGAGTGGCGAGGTGATCCGATAATTGTAATTGTATATTGTCCGTGTGTCCGCGTGTTATAATGGCAGTAAATCAGTTTACAGGTTTGTGAGCGGGCTGAACAATATGTCAAGTTTCGCAACGACCTGCGTCACATTGCGTCGCGCCGAAGTATTGGAGCAGGCCGGCGCGGGCGGCGCGGGCGGCGCGTTGTTATTGGCATATCGCTTAATGTCGCGGAAACAAACGACCGACACCCCCGCATTTTCTATGATGTATTACTAGAAGTAACACAGGATAAGAGTAACAATATAGTCCAGTCATCTTAGTCAAAATTAGGTAAGAATTGCGGAATGAGAGATACCCAGCTGATTTTTTTGTATAAAGTTGTATTTTGGCATTCTAAAACTTGTCTCAAAACCTGCATATGGTAGGGTGACCGCGTCTATTAAAAATTTGAGGACAAAGGTCATAAAAATCGATTCTTTGCAAATATCTCATTTCCTATGGGTTTTTCGCTATTTGTATTTTCATCAATATTGTAGAGAATTAAATTCCCTACAACTTTTGTTTCAAAAATTTTTTATACGTCGAATCGTTAACTAGAATTAATATTTGATAACATATGAAAATTATTATTAATTATATTATTTATTTATCAATAATTAATAAACTTTATAAAGCGTGTTTTGACCGGGACTATACCGATTGACCTTACATTCCGCATTACATACTCTAACCGCGCGCTCTCCGACCTCTATCTCGAAAACGATTCGACGCATAAAAAAATTTTTGAAACAAAAGTTGTAGGGAATTTAATTCTCTACAATATTGATGAAAATACAAATAGCGAAAAACCCATAGGAAATGAGATATTTGCAAAGAATCGATTTTTATGACCTTTGTCCTCAAATTTTTAATAGACGCGGTCACCCTACCATATGCAGGTTTTGAGACAAGTTTTAGAATGCCAAAATACAACTTTATACAAAAAAATCAGCTGGGTATCTCTCATTCCGCAGTGAATTCCTAAGATGACTGGACTAATATCAGTTTAACTGAGCAGGTTAAAACGATATCTAAAACCAACTCCATCATATTCCAGGCCAAACGTTGGTGGTATCAAAAAGAAGAAAAGTACAAAAAAGTCCGTCGAGTAATCAAAGTAACAAAAGGTTAGGTACGTCATCACCCGTCAGTTCGGCACAAAGTCACAAACAACAATAAATCGTCAAAATAACGTTCTTGTAATTAAAAAACAAATTAATGACATGTTAAATTACGAATCGCGAAAATTGCGAGCTGACATAAAGCTGGATGACCGATGAGCGCTACACAACTGCGCAATGGCAAGCCTGATTAATTAATTATTTAATCAAAGCTCGTCGACCGCGGAGCGATGACCTTACCGTAGTAACAGTACTAACAGTAGTAAGAGTAGTAACCCACCGCGATCATCAAAGAGAGCAGTGTTAAGGAAGTGGCAGCCCGAGCCGCGCAGTGATTAGAGATCGTTTTACGACGCATATATCATCGGGAGAGGTATTATTTTTAAAAACAATTCATCATGCGATGGCCGCAACGGTAATGGGGCTATAAACAGCGGTCGGGCGCAGCGTGTAATTTGCACAAATCATTGTTTGTCCGGTGTTGCGCCACGACGACCGCTCGACGTCTCCGGCTTGCTTCATCGACCGACGCTGCGACCGCGACGCCCATGAAGAGCTTGGAACGTTCACTTTACTCTTTAAGAGACGGACCATCGGACACCACTGCCTAAACATATCCGTGATACCAAAAGTAATACGGAATGCAGATGAAAAGATGGAAGAAACCCGATTATTATGATATTAGTTCTTTGACTTGTTAACCTGAAAATGCTACCGGAAAATATACCTATACATAACAGGATTTATACTGACGATGAGGAAAACGCCAATCAACTCCAGCCAGAAACACACAGAAAGATAAGGAACTTCGTTCCAATAAAAATATCAGTATTTAATGAGTTAATAGTAATATTGATAAATGATAATACTTACGCGAAGCCCTTTCACCGAGCCTGCTTCTGTCGAATGGGATAACATTCTCGGCTTTTCCAATAGGTACTGGCAAAAAAATTGTATTGCCTTCTCCAGATAACTGAATTTATTCGTTTAAATGTCATGTGAATTAATAACCCCAAAATCAATCAAGAAGCAATATTCTTTATATCCGAACCAGTAGACTGGTCCTTACCCCAGCGAACCATCCGAAGGTTCCAAGTCTGTCTACAAATTGATAACGTGTTTGAACCAAATTCAATTTATTGAAGACACAGTTAGGTAACTTTCAAAAATCCCTGTGGGCGTCCTGTAAACTGATTGTATTGGAAACGCTTACATTATCATAAACATAGGTTTTGAACGTCATGCAATTTGCACAAATCATAGTACTCGTAACAGTTTGCTGTCCGTGCGAGTTGCGTTTGCGACAGATCGCCCGCGGCTGGCGCTGTTGTCGCCTCGCTGACACGTGAGAAGATTGACTCAATGACACCACAACGCCGAGCTCACTGATTTTCTTGAACCATTACATTGGGACCTGGCGACCAGATTTAACTCTGAAAGGGGACGACTACAATAGATCAAACCTAGTCGCAGTGGCCCTTGGAATAGCTGTCCCAAGCCCGACGTCACAAATAATAATAATAAACCCTTACAGACGAACATATAAACGCTGATGCCTTCCGAGCGAAGGATCCCCAAACCAGACAACACCAAACGAACCGGGAAACTTTTCTGGGGCAGAATATAATAATAATGTTCCTTTACGAGATGTCTTAATGTGTATGTGAATCGTTACTCAGAAAAGCGGCCAAGTGCGAGTCGGACTCGCCCATGAAGGGTTCCGTAGCAGCAAGTAACATAATATAAAAGTTCTTGTAGTTCGTTGTAACTTTGATCAATGTTTTATGCGTTTTACGATTTATGACGTATTAAAACAAAAACTACTTACTAGATCTCATTCAAACCAATTTTCGTTGGAAGTTTGCTGGGTATTTAATGTACATCATATATCTTTTTTAGTTTTATCATTCCCTTATTTTAGAAGTTACAGGGGGGGGGGACACACATTTCACCACTTTGCAAGTGTCTCTCGCGCAAACTATTCAGTTTAGAAAAAAATGATATTAAAAACCTTAATATCATTTTTGAAGACCTATCCATAGATACCCCACACGTATGGGTTTGATGAAAAAAACATTTTTGAGTTTCAGTTCTAAGTATGGGGAACCCCCAAAATTTATTATTTTTTTGCTATTTTTGTGTGAAAATCTTAATGCGGTTCACAGAATACATCTACTTACCAAGTTTCAATGGTATAGCTCTTATAGTTTCGGAAAAAAGTGGCTGTGACATACGGACGGACGGACGGACGGACGGACGGACGGACGGACGGACGGACAGACAGACAGACATGACGAATCCATAAGGGTTCCGTTTTTTGCCATTCGGCTACCGAACCCTAAAAAGGGAATTTGTTTTCTATGATGATAATAGTTGCGCCCAAATACAGCCGACAGAGTTTTTCAGTTCTCAGCAGACAGAGAGCAAGGCACAGAGGAAACCTCGCTATCAACTTAGATTATTACTCTGTGATACCTTACCTTACCTATAATAGATACTACGAGGGAACTGCAAATACAGAACCGTATCTATTAATGCCACCTGCCTTCATTACCAAGAATTAAATTGTGGGCGTGAGTGTATGAGTTGAGCATACATTATAATTTATATAAAGCTCATTGCTTTTGATGAGTTTAAACTGTACGTAAATCATATTTTTTATCTTGTATCTCTTGGAATTATCTTTCAACCTAAAAAGCTGTAGTTTTAGTAAAGTTGTATTATAAAGTAGTTCGTAGTATCGGGCGGAGAGGGCGGAGGCTGCGGTTTGAGCGATCAACTCAAACCGCTATTACCGCGCATGACTTGCTACTGGGTAGAGAGGGGACACTCCATTCACTCACTGCCTAGTGTTAATAATGTGACATAGGAGGGATTAAGATATACCTATTTGCTTTTTTTTAATGATTATAACCAGTGCCAAAATACAGATTTGACCACATTATGTGACCAACATGGAATTTTTATGCAAAGACTGTAAAGAGAAATTTGATTTGGCGATGTTGATTAGACAAAAAGTGCCGAATGTCAAATGTCAAGTGAAATGTATGTAACATAACATGCCTTGCAGGAGCAGGAGGAGAGTGGAGGATTTTCATGAGCCACCCTAATACGACACTATGCCCACTTGGCACTTCGAAATTAGAAAAAAACTCTCCTATTCTCCTATAGTATTCTAGTAGAAAACTACTTATCAAAAATTTAACGGCAAACCAATTTAACGGCAGGCCACTTGCGTCAGCTCGTAGGTACATCACTAGGCAGCAAAAACATCTCGGAGAATTCACTTATTTAACGCTTCTATCCCAATTTAATTCGGCCATTACGTGCCACCGCGGCACCGGCCGCCACCGGCCGCCACCGACCGCCACCGGCCGCCACGCTGTCATTACCTACAGACGGATCGTTCAAAACTGTGTTTTATATCAT
The DNA here is from genome assembly GCA_951805285.1 of Thymelicus acteon. Classification (NCBI taxonomy): domain Eukaryota; kingdom Metazoa; phylum Arthropoda; class Insecta; order Lepidoptera; family Hesperiidae; genus Thymelicus; species Thymelicus acteon. The sequence goes on from OX638232.1 coordinate 309,063, forward strand.
TAAGATAAACGGCTCGTTGACCGCGAACTCATCTGCGTTAACGGCGCGCGCTTACCACCGCGGGCTTGCATACCCTCTGTCCAATACTTTGGCGGTTTTCGAAACCTATAAGTTAAGCTTATAAGTATGAAAATATAACTACGAGTATTACACTATCTACTAATTTACGTATGTCATCTTAATGTTGTACAAAATAGGTAAGCAAATTTTATTAATGATTTTTAGTTGGTAAAAAAATGCTATCGTAATTTAAAACACAATAATGTGAACCAATGATATTAAAAATATACCAAGTTACTTCAAATTAATCGATGTAAGATTCCGAAACAAAACAGCGGCTTGTACTTAAAATAAAAAATTGTGTGCGTCAGCTCCGACGCACGACTGGAGTTTACTCTTTACGAACGATTATAAAATATATAGATATAGATAGTGAATGAAAGTAAATTAATGCATTTTTTATATTACTGAAAGCATGCTTGATACATTTATTGAAATGAAAACTTCTTCCGCATCGTTGTGATTTGAAAGTCGATGAAACGAAAAAGCGACAGTAAAAAGAGATATAGACATATAAATTCATATTAAGATTTAACCTGGGAGAAAATGAGATTGGAAGCATTATACAGTGTTTCTTATGTTCGTGGTTCTCTTTGCGTTAAATACTTTAAAAAGTGCTAAGTTGTATTCACAGATGGTGCGAGAAACAAGATAGAAGATTTGTTTTATTGCTGGATAGATCGCGCTAGCTGCTCATTTTATTCTTCATAATTATTATGTTAAGAGATGGCGTTAGTTACCACTGTTTTATTTTTATTTTCTAATTTTGCATCACTATGATCATTACCAAAACCTACAATTATCATCTTCCCGAAATTTTACATTCGTCTCATTATCTTGAAACCAAAATTTTTGAAGGTTTCACTTCTACCACGTGTGAATTGCATACATTTTTGTATATTAATTAATTATTTAATTTAACATGACGGTATCATCAAATCTACATCAAATACAATGCCATCTAGATTCTCTGTTACGAATTACGAGAAAGTTTTATTTTACTCTCCATACATTTTCATACCCCGGGATATATGAAAATCGATTCTAAAGGAGTTAAACTCCAAAAATATTTAAACCGTTACCTTTAACTTTTCTGCAATACACATTTGCAAACGACGTATTAAATAACTTATCCATCGACTGCTGAGCTGACTATACACATCATGAACGATTCGGATGTCGAAAATACTAGCGGATACCAAGCGAACCCGACAGGCATCCTAGCTTGTCAACCAGGTCAGTAGCCGCGCGAGGTTCGGACTGGTGTAATTGATGTTAATGGGTTAATTTTTATGAGTTGCGCTCCTGAGAACGGCCCGCCACGGTACACGCACACAATCCCTATAGAGTATAGAGTATAGATAGTCGAATCCATAATTCGACGGACCACTTTGACAAAGCACAAATGTTGTTAGGACATAGATAGGCTTTGATATTCTTATCGATATTATGAAAAGTTACATAATATTTACGGATAACTTTTAAATCAAGTTAACTCAAGTTAATTGTGACTTTGGTCAGCATCAAATTAAACAGAAGGTATTTTAATTTCATTAAAAGTACAAACACGCCAATCGAAAACTATTTTGACAACGTAACCCATGGTTTTTACAATACAAAACGTTTCTTCGCCGCTTTCATTATCTGTGGATACTAAATCGAATCGACACGTACCCATTACAATAAATTTTCTTCAATACACTTTATTTGTCAAGTTGGTCCATCGAATTAGTGCCTTACCTCACCGGGACGCCATGGCGACGTCGCCGGCGTAGTTGCCATGGCTACCTTTGGCGTCCGAAGGTATCCGAAGGTCCCAAATAGAGTAGCCATGGCTTCTCCTCAGTCAGTTCGATTATGATGTCAGGAATGGACGTAGAAGAGATCGCGCTTATTTTAAAAGAAAAAAAGAACAGCTGTCATGGGACGGCTGACAGGTGTGAAACATCGAAATGCGTCGCCACGATCGCCAAGTCTAAAATCAGGTTTACCCCTCGCGTAAAGATGTTTCACATCGAAAAAGGAAACGGTGGATTCATCCTTTTTATCAGATCGAAGCCGATGTGGTTTTTTTAACTATAATTATGAAGATTTTAGAAAATATCCTATGCACTATTCCACAAACACGGACGATTTTCAATTTTCACAATATTTTTTTCTGTATCGAAACTAATTTTTCCATACAAAAGTTGACCGAGCGCCCGAAATGGCGGCCGGTTGGCTACTCAGTGAGGGAGGTGCAACTTACACGAGTACATTTTACTGGCGACGTCGCCAGCTCGCCAAGTCTCTGGACTCCACACAGCGCGCTGGCAGTCATGGCTACGCTTCCAAATTGGCGACGTTGCCAAACCGTCGCCAAGTGAGGTAGCTGCCATACATTTCAATATTAACTGTTTGGACACGTGGCGTCTCGGTGAGGTAGGGCACTATGGATTCGTCTATACATTGGCCGTTCGCGTCACCGCAGCCGTGGCGTGGCGCGGCGCGGCGCGGGTAATTCGTGTTTGTCCGCCACTTCGGACGCTGCCCCGTTACAGTAACAAGTAGGTTTAAATTGGATCGCACATTCATTAACGGAGCTCGGGCTAAGATATTTAGAACTTCTCACACGTACAATTGAATTAAAATTGTATTTATATTACGTAATGCTCGCTGCTTGGTATTTGCCTGTGAATGACGCAACTGTGGGTATATTAGCTGTAAGTACTTGGAGCGCTGAGATATATCATCCATCGTCAAGCAAAAACTTACCTTTGTTACACGCGGTGCATTTTATTGACCTATCTAACACAAAACAGGAAAGCGCCAAATTCCTTCTTATGGACATAAAAAAATAGTCAGGTATTTTTCCTGCGCCATTATTTCTACAATATTGAAAAATTTTAACGTATTTTGGCTGCAGTTCTGAACCACTAATAAAATGATCAAATGAATGCCCGCGATCTACTTGACTGGCATCGCCTCATTGATGCCTTAATGTTACTGATGTCCGTGGCCGAGCGGAAACCACTTACAATGACCACGAATTGAACATCAAAAGGAAGATCTTGAAATGATTACATGGAGTCGGTATTATTAGGGTGAACAATAATTCTATCGTGTGCCAACTTGCCAAAATACCAATTGACCAAATAAAATTAGGCTTTATTTCTGTCCTAAGGGTTTATAGAACAACATTAATATTTCGTCGTTGCGACTTTAAGACCTCTCATGTATTATGTGCCACTTTTGGCAAAATCACTTTTTTACGTCAAATGATTCTACATTTTGAAGCACTATCGAATTCAAAAACTCTCATTTGTGTACGACGTTTCCATCGTAATTTATTCACCAAATTCAAAATCGCCTTTGTGCTTGCTAAACAAAATTTTATCGATTTTTATCGATTCCCTCAAAAAGCAGATTTTTTACACATAAGAAGTCTTAAAGTCGCAACGACGATTTATAACACAAGACTAAACTAATATTTCGCTCCAATATCGATACGGAAATATGTTATAACTGTCCTTATTAGAATGTCACGTATCCTTCGTTCCCGCTGCAAGAGATAATATTGTGACGATACCGGCAGATAGCTCGCAGCGGCGTGACGGCGGCGTGACGGCGGCGTGACGGCGGCGTGACGGCGCCCGCGCAGGCTAATGAGCGATAGTTAAACCTGACGCCCTCTGTCGGCAGATAACAGCACCAGCCCGTAATCGACACTCAGCTCGAATGCTGAAATTGATCAAATTGATCGTAGGAACGTCTCTATGGACATCCAGTGACGTAGACTTATCTTTCGTGATTAAGGACGAACACGCCAATCCATCAATGTTTCTAAGTGGTTACGTGGGTGGATACTTTTGACAACTGTAGTCCTACTCGATCTTGATTTACAAATTTTATATTGAAAACTATAAGTATTGAACCATTAAGTTACTTTCATAAGATGATCATGCTTTTGCAGAACCACCCTTTGAGACGACATCCCCGGTACCATCCTCCCATTAATATCATTCTAGATTTATTTACCTATCAATTAGTACTTCTGTATAGTTTTATTATAATGTAGAGATCGGTTGGTAAAGATAAGTTATGCGGAATGCCTCATAAGATTGGACACGTGGTAATGCGCTGCCCATAACACCATGCATTGAGAACCAAACTTATCTTTAAAGATATCTTCACCAAAGAAGGAACAATTTGTTACTAATGAGAATTGCGTGCAGATTTTAAACACCGACTCGAACAGGAAGCAGAATCTTAAACTTAGTAGGGTAACAAAGTGATGTAACCACTTATCGATCCCGAAGGTCGTTCTTGTTGGTTGAGCTGCTCCTTCGGTAAAGGAGCTAGTGAATTTATGGAACCAACACCAGCTAACTATCACACAATGCGTCTTGATCCACCTGCCACTGCCACTGCGTGAAATATAGATTCGCGTCCGTCCTATATCACTCGCAATGTCTTAATTGCATGAACTTTAAGTCTCGAACAATAGTTCAAGTGGATTGTTTCAGTATAATTGTCATTTAATTGTAATTCGTGAGGATTGGTGAAGTGTTGCAGCGGCCGGCGCTGGCGGCTGGCGGCTGGCGGCCGGTGATTGATGTATGGCGATGTTTCGGCCACGGAGTAAATAGTGTCAGAACTGTCGTAGATATTATAGTATAATGTCTACACGAGAACGAAAAATAGAGCTATATATGTATGTACATAGATGGTGGTGTTAAAACGTTTCGGAAGCTTGGAAATATTATATCGAAAGTATTCAATTTGAAAGCAAGAACTACAAAAAATACTATGACTGTGATGATTGAGGATGAACGAAACATTGGCAATATATTATATACTATTACGATAAATTTGTGACCTTAGTATCCTTTTGTGACTTAGTAATAGTGACTTAGTAGACTTTGGTGTTGCTGATGTCCATGGGCGACAATAGCCACTTGCCATCAGATGGATCATCAAATCGTTTGCCGGCTATTTCCATAAAAAACACCTTTCTAACCCTAATTAATTAAAGCAACTAAATTAAAGTAATATAAAGCGTTAAAGTAATGCTATGACGGTTTTTGAAATTTCATAAATTACCTTCTGCAAATGGAATTTCATATACTTTACCTTCTGCAAATGTGATTATTCTCAACTGTCACTGTCAATTACGTTGTGCGCTTCTATCAGACCTCCGGCGAAAGGCAAGGGCGTACACGGCAGGGGGAGGGGGGGAAGGGGTGAGCGAAGGGATGCGTCCTACCCACGTCATTCTTATGACAATTAACTTTTTGCAACCCACTATCAGTCTAGGAATCTTTCTTAATTGTGAGTTTTTTAATTGATCACATTAATCATCGACCGTTCTGCTGCTTTCAAGCTGATTCTTTACAGTTGAAATTAAAAGCTCATTAAACTTATAGAAAAGAAGTATGCCATTCATTACTCAATGGGCGCTGCAAATTTTTTCCAACCAAGGAGCCGCCGCGACTGGACTGGACACTGGACCTGCATACCAAACGAACTATTTTTACTTACGATGAATTAATGGTGTGCCACAATCTCACCTTATCTTAATTGGAGATGAAGTGTAAGACGGAGAGTACACTAAATTAGTATACGTAAAAGCTTGTCCACTCACCTATTGAAAACTCCCATGACGCAGAATTTCACAAACAGATGAAATCAACTTACATCATTGCAGACATGAATGGACCGGACAAGTTCTGAGACATATGTATAATCGGGAATGAGAGTACTCAATGTATTCATTACATTTAAAATGGTGAAAGCTACGAAATTACTTAATAAAATAGTACCTACAATAACTTCCAAACCAGTTAGTTCCCAGCTGGTAGTTGCAACAAACATCATTGAGATGCTGATAAAGACAATCTCCGAGATTCCGAGCGCAGTACACGCCAGAAACCTAATCTGTGGAAGGCGTAACTTCGTTCCTCGCAGCGGGACCCCACCGACATACCGACATGCGGCATGTGGCATGCGGTGCTGTGGACGATATACACATATCGAACATCTACATACGATTGTCATAGAATACATGACGAGCACAAGTGACCGACAGCTCGCAGCGACACTGCTGCTGTAACCTGTCGGCGACCGACTGTGCACACATGTAGTCTCCACTCTAAGGAACAAAATTCTTTAAAATAAACGCTTAAACAGAAGTCACTTGCACCTACGACTCGAGTACATTTACCTATCGCATGTGTATCAGTGATACGACTAAATCATTTTAATTTTGACACATATGTCTACCCCAGTCGAGAATCGAACCCGGGTCCGGCATTTCACAGAGAGGGTTTCTACCAATTGCGAATTACGCTATTCAGGCTACGTAGCCGTCAATAAAAAACTGTTGATCATAATACTCAACGAGCTCTGCTGTATGCTAGGAACTGGGTATACAAGATGCCATCTCTACTAGAGCTCTTCATCTACATCCACATTAATAAACTTACTATCTACAATTTAAATAAGAGATAGCAAAATCCCAAAGAATGATCGGAAATACATTTATATGATAATGGCGAGAGGTATGGATAAAATAATCAGTTGCGTCCCGTTCCGGGTCATATTACCGCATTACAAGCTCAGTGCTCAGTTACAGAAGTTGTGTAATGTGGAGGAATATGGAGGTACGTTACTTGTTGAGTTACATCACCGACAACAGGAAACCCATAACTTATAATGCGATTGACTATGAACGAGTAAGCGGAATAGTCAATAGAAAAGTTGGCACCCTCTATGTTTTTTATAACCTACGCTCTCATTGCGTAAGACATAGTGATTAGCCATCGATAAATGTAAGGAGGATAATGTGCCTCGGGTGAGGCAGATGAGCCACGCCTGTTGCTAAGTGGTCTCCATCACACATCGACATCAGTAACACGAAAGGCATCACCTATGCGTTGCCGGTATAATTATCTACGTGTCTTAAATTTATCTTCCGTCTCAGAGCACTTACTTATTACAACAAGGAAGGGTTATAAGCGCTAAGCTGAAAGATACAATATAAACACATTTCTCAGGATAAAGTTCCTTGTGTTGGCGAGTGTCGCATTGAATACTGCTGGATAATACCCGAGTATTGCGACACACTCGCTGGCCTGCTGGATGCATCACGCTGCTCCGAGGCCGGTAGACAGTGGAGGACCGCTCCCAGTTCCCACTGCGCAGCGCTCACAGCAAACACTATTACCATGACAATCGTAATACTGATCTACGGCGCGGCGACGCGGACCGCGAACAATCACCCGAGGAGGTGTGAATTGAGCTTAGACACTTGTTATACCGGAGACGGGTAACGAGTGACGGTGGTTAGAATAGATGCCTTCACTCATCAAGTTTAGGGTCCTTTCTTACTGATACCTAAAGTCAATTGTGCAAATTAAATGAAATAAAATATTGGAGCATCAGCCATTAAAACAAGTAATCAAAAAGATAGGCGAAGCAAGAATTTGTTCCAAAAATTACTATTTCAAGTTATTTTTATACACGAGGAACCCGTCTTCGTGTAGTGTCCACCAAATACCCGGTGAAGTATTTTCCGGCATGCTGACATACGAGTAATATCGAGATAGGACGTAGTTGACTACTGCACATCCATCTCCTGTAACTGACGATACGAGCCGCTTGCTCGTACAGAAGCTGCCGGCAGGTGCAGGTGCGATCACATAAATCCCTGCACGTCAACGCCTGGCGCGGTAAGGAAGAAGGATCGCCATTTCCTGCTAAAACCGTCTCCGAATACAAAGACATTTGCATGACACTAAATAAATTTCCTAAGGACTGCGGGAGGAGATACGACGCGGCCCAGGGAAATGAGGCCTTATAAAATTCAAATTCAAAGTATTCAAACATTCGATTCAGAATCCTCGCGGCTAACGGGACCTCCTGCTGTAATATGTATATTCAGCGAGGTTCGCTTCGCGTGTTCTATTGAGAGAATATTTACACAACATAGAGACGGCTGGTCACATATATTTGTTAAGTGTCACAGCTAAGTATGACTAAATACGACAGTGCTGTGAATGTTGTGATAACTGGTAAAATAATGTTGACATTTGCTATGCCGCTACAAGTGTATTGGGAACAAATAGATCTTTTTCTTCGTGATTTCATTTATATGTAAATGATGTTGTAATTATCATTTTAAATGACACTTCAGACGCTTTGGATTATATTTTTTAGAACTTATTGTTTATTGTTATAAAATGAGTGGTGTTTTATATCCAATTAGCGCGCTGCCCGCGGCTTTCATTAGTGTCCACTGTCCATGGACGACATGTCCACTTAGCATCAGCTCGTATACTCGGTGGCGGTTTTATACCTACATAAAAAACTTTTAAATAAAATTCGAACCGCCTTCAAACTTGACAAAGTGAAAATTAATTTAACGAAAAACTGAACTTATCACTTATTCATGTACTCAAAAGTTTATTAAATAAATAAATTATTTTATACGCTATCTATCGAAATATTATAAAATGGTGCCAGGCCCGATATAAAATTAAGTACCAAGATGTTTTCTGTTAGAAGTGGATCTTTGCACCGACTTACAACATTTTTTAAGTACATGAATAAGTAGGAAGTTCAGTTTTTCATTAAATTAATTTTCATTTTTTCAAGTTTGAAGCCGATTCGACTTTTTTTAAATTAATTTTCAATTTTTAGTTTTTCCTAGAATTTAAACCTTGACACAACAATATCGGTCCATATTACGTATATTTTGAATAAATTTTCTTTAAATTCCTAACCGTTCAGGAGTTGTACCTTCCATCATCAGCTCATCCACATGAGATGATGATTATCAGACGCAAATACTTGAACAGCTTTAGAAAATATATGAAAAATGTAATAAGTGCCCATGTGTGTTGCCCATGATTTCCCTGGGATCCTATGATCAGATCCTGACTTGGTAAAAGTGGGACCAAATTGAAAGTATACCCTACCAAACAAATGAAAAATTTTTGAAATCGGTCCACAATTGGCGGAGAAATCGGTGAATTAACATAAAAAAATACAGGTATACAGTGGAACATAGAACCTCCTCCTCTTTTGAAGTCGATTAAAAACAGTATATTTTGCAAGTTCTGTCTATCCAATGCCTCTACCGACCTTAAATATAATCCCTGAATGTCCTGTGCTGAATATTCAAAGCTAGGATGGAGAATATGATTCCAGCCTGCATTATGTGCAAACTTACCTAGTAAAATCTATTCCAAACAAACCATTTATCGCGCCCCATCAAGAAACATCGCCTGCCTCGATATAAACCACGGTTGTCGATAAGGAGACCAGTACACGAGTTTCCCTGATCCCCGCCAGATGGCGTATTGTTCCCGCGATGCTGGCGTGCCATCGACGCCGGCTATCGAGTCAAGATCTACGGTGGAAGCGATGGTGTTAATAATTACACCTTCTTATTCCTTAGTACGTACTGACAAAGAAATATACAGATTGAGGTGTACCAGTTAACAATACAAGTAAGTATGTGAGTAAAGTACCCAATTGATGATGAGTAAACGTCAGTTTATTTAATTTTAAATTGACTAAAAAATGTAATACATACTTTATTATGGTCGTTAGTCTTTTCAACTAATGTTATCTTCAGATCTTTATTAAACCACAATAATGGTATTTTACAACCCCCGACGAAAATAGAGGGGTGCTTTAAGTTTGTCGTGTTTTACGTGTTTTAGTCGTCGTTTACGTGTCTGTGTGTCTATGTATCTGTGTGTCTGTATGCTTGTCTGTGGCATCGTAGCTCCCAAACGTATGAACCGATTTTGATCTAGTTTTTTTGCATGAAAGTGACTTAATCAAGAGTGTTCTTAGCTATGTTTAGTTTAAATAAAACTGTCGGTTTTTTTTTATTGAAAAACATTATTATTAAATATCATAATTTAATGTAGGAAAACTAGAAATAATTTTTACTAATTACAGCGTCTTCGTATGGGAACCGGGAACCAGTCGGGATTCTTTCAACAGGTCATTCTCGTTGAATCACCATTATTCACATCCCAATGTGTAAAACTGTGCCTCAAGTGTGAACCAACACTACTTTTATTTTCCCTGTGACTCACGGGGTGACTGATCGGAAAAATATATCTACTCTTACACTGTTCGCATCTCTGTATGGTAATTTCACACCGGATTATTGAAGACATAAGTTTCAATTTATTGTTGCCCAATATACGAAAGGTGCAGCGGACAGTATTTATAGCATTAAGTCCGCCTTTTGGATACTACACAGTCAGTATGGTTCAATAAAGTTTATTGTTAACGACGTCCATGTAGCCCAGTCTCCCCAGTTGATGGCTGCCAACCAAGCGAAGTGGAGTTCGATTCCAGGTAAACATTTGTATTAACAGAAATTAAATAGGTTTTGTTATGTCTCATTTTGTATATGTCTATTTTTTCTATAGGCGGGTACTTATCGCGACAGAAAATCCGAGTGCTGGGTGTGATCATACCAGTTTTTTGCAACTTATTGATGTTATTATAAGTATAATAACAAATTATTATGAATGAGTAAAGGGTTATCATCGTATCATAGATCAGATAGAGTACAATAATAAGGTATTAACGGCATTAGTTGGTCACAATACAAGTATTGTGCCGATTACGGTGCAGCGGTGCCGCGGTGGCAGCGAGCCGCGGCCGTGCTCCGTCACTATCGGCACTCGTATCGCTAACGGCCGCGCGGCCGCTGTAAACGCAATCACTTGTCTTGTCTTATTGTACGATATTGCTGTTTGTCGCTCCTGTGCACCGCTGTGGGCTGGCCGTATCATATTTCTAACACACACTAAATCGATTAAAATGACTACTTTTAGAGTTAAAAAGCGGCCAAGTGCGAGTCGGACTCACCCATGAATGGTTCCGTAGCAGCAAGTAACATAATTTATATTTGAGTTGATTGAATGAAAGGTAAATTGCGGTTTACGATTTATGACGTATTTAAAAAAACTGCTTACTAGATCTCGTTCAAACCAATTTTCGGTGGAAGTTTGCATGGTAATGTACATTATGTACTTATTTTTTTTTAGTTTTATCATTCTCATATATCCGTTTTTTGCCATTTGGCTACGGAACCCTAATAAGGGTCAAATATACAAGCAACACGAGGGTACGTAGTTATCACCAACGCAATCGTTGGCAAACTAAGCTAATCTTCGAAACACTTTTACAGTTTTACAGTTGATTCTAAGTATAAGGAGGAAACAGCTAAACCAGTCCTTTACCACAACGCAAGAATGGCGTCGAAGTTAATGTAATTGATCCAGAGTTCAGGTACCTCTAATTCGTAACATATTTTATAGCACAAAGTTATCACTACAAAGACCTAATGTATACACGACTCAACATCCTGAGCCGAGGACGACGGGGCGGTCGGGGGTGGGGGGTAGCTGTCAGCGTGGTCACGGCGAGGTGTGCGGCCGTGCCGCGGGTGCGCCGCTAATTGCAGAACGCAGTAAACTAATTACGCTAACACATCACAGCCGTGTGCGGTGTGCCATTATCTGTGCACTTTATAGTTACGCAGTCGCCGTGCACTGCAGTACACAAAGATTTTGGTATTCGCTGCAAAGTTAATGGGTCTCTATATGCCTTTATAAAGATAACACAGTTTTATTTGGTTATTATCAACTCAATATTTATTTTCCAGAAAACAGAAGTAGCTCTACTCTATAATAATTAACAAACTAAGTAGAAACGTTGACAAGCAATAAAATAATTATTAAATGTATCTGTCCACGCGGTGTACGATGAACGATCAGATAATAGTAAAACATCTTTTTTAATGTTGGATCGACATCAATATAAAAATTCGAAAGTAAACCATTTAACACGTTCACTGCGTTGTGAGGTCATATTGACTCACAGCGAACTTTCATGTGGTGCGGCGAGCAAAATAGCGTTCTTTCCCCTGGTGCGGAAGGCTTAACTTTGTGTATTTCTATCGTAGGAAAAAGATTTATTATATACCATTGCAATTGCCGCTTTAACGTGAACAATCCTATATTTTCAAACACTCGTGAGACAATATGACCTCACCCGCACTTAAAGAAAATTGTTTCACTCTAGTGCGGTGTGAGGTCAATATGACCTAGCGCTCCGCGCACCTCACACCCGCACTGAACGTTGCGCTAGCGCCATTTCGCGCGCTTAGTGTTGTGCCACGCGATCGATAAGGAAGACGTCGCTTTGAGCCATTTTTCGCGTGTACGAAATATATGTTTTGCAACTTTTAATTTGAATATTATGTTAGTTATATTAGTAAAGTAATATTATATAATATTATATTAGTAAAGTCGTGTGGTGTTGTCGTAAAGTGTAAGATATGCCATATGATAGATATGATATGATAAACTATACTGTTGAAACTTGGTAAGTAGATGTATTCTGTAAACCACGTTAAGATTTTTACACAAAGATAGAAAAAAAAACAATAATTTTTGGGATTCCCCATACATAGAACTGAAACTCAAAAAATTTTTTTTTCATCAAACCCATACGTGTATGGGTGGGTCTATGGATAGGTTTTCAAAAATGATATTGAGGTTTCTAATATCATTTTTTTCTAAACTGAATAGTTTGCGCGAGAGACACTTCCAAAGTGGTAAAATGTGTGTTCCCCCCCTGTTATTTCTAAAATAAGAGAATGATAAAACTAAAAAAAATATATGATGTACATTACCATACAAACTTCCAAAGAAAATTAACTTGAACAAGATCTAGTAAGTAGTTTTTTTTAATACGTCATAAATCGTAAACCACAAAAAACATCGATCAAAGTTACAACGAACTACAAAAACTTTTATATTATGTTACTTGCTGCTACGGAACCCTTCATGAGCGAGTCCGACTCGCACTTGGCCGCTTTTTTATGTTACTAACAATCTAATATATATTAAAAAATGCTAATGTTAGTACGTGAAGACACGGTTTTCTCTATCACCACCAATTCCAATCGACTCCCCGTTGGGGTGGTAGATACCCCTTGGTCTCCTGGTGAAAGTAAGAGAGTTTGGTGATGGGGGGTGGAAGGGGGTGGTTGTGGGGGGCGAAAATGTGAAAAATCATATATTTGTCCTTTTCTAACCCATGTGAAAAACATATATCTGTCCTTTTCTAACTCATGAGAACTTTGAGAAAGTTCGAAAAGTTTCTGAAATGATATAGAAAACTCCAGAATGTGTGCATCTGTTGTCACGATCTGGAATGTTCTGGAATCTTCAAAAAAATTTTAGAATGTACAAGAACTCCAGAATGTGTGCAACTTGGTCTCCTGATGAAAGTAAGAGAGTTTGGTGGCTGTGGGTGGAAGGGGGTGGTTGGGGGTGGCGAAAATGTGAAAAAACATATCTCTGTCCTTTTCTAACTCATGAGAACTTTGACAAAGTTCGAAAAATTTCAGAAATAATCTAGAAAACTCCAGAATATGTGCATCTGTTATCATCGATCTGGAATGTTCTAGAAAGTTCTAAAAAAATTTAGAATGTTCTAGAACTCCAGAATGTGTGCAACTGTTGTCATCGATCTGGAATGTTCTAGAAAGTTCTAAAAAAATTCTAGAATGTTCTTGAAAACTTCAGAATGTGTGCAACGGTTGTAATCGATCTGGAATCTTCTATAGATCCTTACATATTTTTATACCATCAAACATGTGATGTATTTTAACCCGAGCAACGCCGGGTTTCGCTGCTAGTAGTTTATAAGAATTTTGTACTTACTAATATCATATGGACCTTTACCGAAATAAAGTTTTATTAGTATTATTATTATTTTTCACGTATGTGACTTACAAGGTTAAAAATTAAACTGTCAATAAAATTCTGGGAAAATTTGTCGAGTGCTATACAACAGAGGTGTTTCCCATCACTAGTGTTTTGATATCTTCAGTGCGTTGTGTGGTCAAATTGACCTCTCAAATTATTTCTCTTTTAGAGGCTAAACGAAACAAGCGAGCTAAAAACGCAGCTAGGTATATATTGCTTGGTTATTAGTCTTTGACCTCAAAATAAAATATATTAAATAATACATATCCCCATTGAGAAAAACCTATATCAAGACAGAACTGAATGAGAGCTTATTTGACCTCACGCCGCACTGTAAAAAGGTCCTCTGTGAGTCAATATAACCTCACGACGCACCAGCAAAAAGTACACTAAAAATCCTTACGCAGCGAACGTGTTAAAGAATATGGATTTACATTGCCAATACCTATCTCGTTAGTTAATAATTTGTAAAGGTGATAGAAGCGACATTACAATTCGTTTGTGATACCCTGCTGTTAGTTGGTCAAGTCACACGCGCTGTATCGTGGACTGTTTTAAGCACCATATTGTTATTGTTACTTAATCATGACTTTAGTCTACGTGGAAAGAAAGCCTAACTCGCAACACAGAAAAAACTACAACGAAATCGAACTAGTAAATATTTGTTTCCACGGAACATAAATAAAAGTAAGTACCTACATACCTACGAATATCATACATCACTTACATCAGGCTGGAGATCAACATGGGCGATACCATCAGCGGCGATAAAGCTCGCTACAGATCTATAAACCACGACTAGATGTGTTTATGGCTTCCTGTGACCGCCACCGGTCGCCATCGGCCCGGCAGCGGCCCGGCACCCGGTCGTCTCCGGGAAATGGATAGAGGAAGCGAGGAGGCCTAACTCATGCTGCATGACGACCTGATTGATAGCGGAACATACTCGGTACAATAAATTCAAAAGTGAACCATACCGTCCCGTCCACGTCCCGTCGGTAAATCACGGTTGAGTTTCATTATAATTTGTCGTTTGGAGTCAAAACTTACATATTCAGTAAGTAAGTAAATTGAACATGAACAGGAAATTTACTAGTTGAGTATGTTAAAAGTTAAATTAACAGTTTATATAAAACAATTTTCTGTATTAGGTACCTAAGCCATAAATTTTCAATGTAACAAAATGAAACAAAACTTTTTTCCACAATTTTAGTAAATAATTACCCGCTGTCTTAGATATTCAACAAAAACCCATAGTTTCTGGAACACTGAAATTCTGCCAGTAACTGACGATAACTGTAGAAAATAATGATTAGTGGCTAAGAGAATTATTGATGGGTCAATGAGGCCGACGAAGCAACATAGTAACAAAAATTATGAACATACTAACGGGGAGATCACAAGACACACTAGAAACTCGTAAATTAGCCGATAAACATTATTTGTGTTGGGTTCGACGGTTCGCGTGAACGTCATAAGTCATCTTCTAATTTTAATCCGTGACCCCCGGCCCCCGGCCCCCGGCCCCCGGCCCCCGGCCCCCGTCCCCGGCCCCCGGCCCCCGGCCCACGCCATGTTAGTTTTACATTAATTAATACGGAAGTAGCAGCTTACACGCCCATAACTAACTTAAGCAATAAGCTAGCTACAGCTCCACAATAATTATAGAACTATTTCTTTTCAGCGATTGGAATGAAAATTCATTCGAAATTGATTTTTAGAAATAATTCGCAAATCGCTTCAATATTTCCCTACGATGAGCGGTCTCGATAAGGTAGGCGGCAAAAACTTCCAAGGGGTTCCTTCCTACTCACAGTTATAGACGGGCTGTCTATAACTGTTATAGACACACACAGTTATAGACAGCCCTACACTAGCATTTACATTAACAAGCCTGTATGATCTTGTTACATACCTATTGATCTGCGCTGGTGCCGCTGGTAGAATCGTGATCCCGGAACACCGGAACATGTACCTACAACACACAAGGAACTCGCGTACCATCGGTTTACCTTTGTTTTGGTTGGTCCATGTGTAGAGTACTGCAATGTGAACGTCGTACATCAACCGCTAATTTTAATCCGTGACCCGCGACCCGCGCGTTATCTTTATTGTCAGTTTGACAGTATTCAAGGCACGGGAAGGCCCGAGATTAATCTCCGGAGATTAGAGCTTTCACAGGCTGCGCAGCGTCGCGCGTCGTGGTTCCGTATTATAATCTTATTAGACGCGCGTCTCTTTAAACGGTTACGGACACCATGAGAGCGGAGATTTGCGGACTCCTTTTTACACGCTTTATTTTAGGTATGCTCGTGTTGAAATAGATACATAGATAAACAATAGTGGGAAAAGAAATATAAATAGTCATTTATTTAGGGAATGTGCTAAACATTTCTTAAATTTAACGTCCTCATTACGATGTTGGCTCGAATATCTAAGGTCCATACTTTGGTACAAGTAATTATGTACCTACAGTAGGTTGTTTTTTTAAAGTTGGGCCTAACATTTGTGAGAGCTTTCATAATATTTGACAGTATTCTGGTGTCAGGAGGTAGAGACGACGCGGCGTCGGGCCAAATCCTCTATGCGCAAGCTCTTTAGAAGCTTTTATTCAGTTTTCAATATTTGTTAGTTTGAGGTCAAATCTTGTATTGAATTAGAGTAAGTTTTTTTAAATAAATAAATAAATGCTAACACACTCATTACAATTAACAACCCCCGCAGTAGGTTATTTATTACCTGTGTCGCGGGTGGCATGGACGACACATATAACACATCACAATCACACCCATGACCCGAGTACAAATATTTATCTGTCACATAAATATCTGCCCCAGCCGGGAATCGAACCCGGGACCCCTCGCTTCGCAGGCTAGGCTACAAGGTCGTCATTTATCCAAGGGTAGTTATTTGTCCATAGAAAATCAAAACTCATATGGACGCTATCATTTAGGGTAAGTAGCTTGTAAACATTCGGCGCGTTCATTAGAGCAGTCGCGAAGGATCGTGCTCGCGGCTGGCGCATGGCGGGGCCGGGACGGGGCCGGGCCGGGGCCGGGGACGGGCCGGGCTGCGAGCCGCGGCTGCGAGCTGCATACTAAGCAGGTGGAAGAGATGCGAGATGGGAACTGGGCCGAGGGTGGAAGCCTTATTTGACTAGCCTCGTTTGATGTTTGTCAGAGTGGTAACCGCAGACATGCGTGAAACAAATCGGCGATGTGCCGTTGCACTGAAATAAAAAAGGGTCTTAAAAAGCTCAGTATTCATCTACTTTAATTTGTGTATCAATCAATCAATTTATTGTGGACTATAGGTGATACGATTACATAGTTGTTACAGGTATATAACAGTATGCAGGTCTCTATGTCCTGCCTCGTTGAGGCGTACAATAATAAACTAAATAATATTAAAATTAAATCCTTATCCCTATCCAAATCAAGTTACATAATTTAAATTTACATACTTTAAATTTACAATTCAATTAAATTTATGTCTATAATGAATAAAAGGATAATAAAGAAATATAAATGAGTACCTATCTAAATTCTTCATTATGTCTACACTAATAATATGATAAAGAGTAAAGATATGTATTGTTGTTATGTTTGTAGCGAATAAACTCAAAAACTACTGAAAAGATTTCAATTTTTTTTCACCATTACTATGCTACGTTATCCCTGGGTAACATAGGCTATACTTAAACCATGTTCCAGCCATCAAGAATTTCACGCGAATGAAGTCGCGGGCAACAGCTAGTGACTAGTTGACTCTACGATGGTTAGTCGCAAAGTAGACTATACTAACTTAATAACAATGCATTTCCGCAAAGTAAAGCCTGATACTATTAACTACATTAATATTAGTTTCTACAAGGTTTCTACCCGCGGCTTCGCCCGCGAAGCAGTGGTTTCACAAACATTACAAACGTCCAAATTACCCCGCGGGAACATAAAACCGAGATAAAATATATACTATGTTTTAAATCTAGACATTATGTGTGCCAAGTTTCATCTTAATCCGTACATCATTGATGCGTGATGGAAACCAACCCAAATATCTTCACCAACTTTTGCATTCATAATATTAGTAGGAGTCTCATTCAAGTCATCCACGTTACAGTCTTCAGTTCAGTTACAAAATCATATTGCTGTAATACTCATACTGCTCGCCTTGCTTTGTCACGTCCACTACAACAAGGGCTCTACGCGTAAACTAACTACTCGTAATAACTATTCACGACAGTTTAATGACGACGGCAGCCATTCCCATGACTGGTAACCTGTCCAGTGCAGACTCCGGTACACTTTTATGGCGTATTTATTACATGGTGTACATGTTATGGCCCTCATTTCGGGAAGTCACTGCGCAATGGTCACTCAAGTGTGTCTTAAATATATTTTAGTTACATCACGCTACTCATTATAATAATATTATTAATGAGTAGGTTGTTTACAGCCTGATTTAAATCCTTATTCTTAAGAAAATAAACAAGTAGGTCATAGTTTAAAAAACTAAATACGCGATTTTATATTGTCAATGTAGTGTTAAACGGGGAATACACTACGCGGACTTGCCCGCGGGCAGTCTGGCCGGGCATGTCTGTCGCCACAATACACTACACAGACTTATCAGTTTGTGTTGGAGCGGCGTAACGATTAGTTGTGTTGTGCGTACACAATATAATGACAACGCAACGAAGGAAAATCGCTATAATTGCTGGTGCTGCATTAATATGTACTGTTTGACTATTAGAATATATTATAACGACTTTAAGTTGTTTAAACAACCATTCACGCTAATTTATTAACTCCCTTAATGAAATAAAAACATTGCGATTTTCTTCGTCTAATAAAGAATTCAATGAATCCTAACTAAAAAGTGTAAAATAAAAAAGTAGTAGTTTAGAATGTTGTTAAAAGTAATACTGAACAAGTAAACCATAGAAGGATTTACAGTCGGGACCCATTAAAATTTTACAGGGCTGCTTGGGAAAAACAAACAAGATTTGATTAGTTGAAAAATGGGTTCCGACTTTTAACAACATTCTAAACTACTGGGCTTATTTTTCTCTTTTTAGTTTTTTTTACGCAGCAACGTTTTTTGTTTTTTATTTTTTTTATTAATTTTCTTAACGTAAGCTAAATTAGCATCGAGGTATATTTCTTTACATCTATTTATTAAATTTTGGTAGACAATTTTCGTAATTCGGAGTTCATTAATTCTTTGCTTTTTATTTTCCATAAACATGGATAATATATGTTCTATATTCCGCTAGGAGTTCTGTCCAGATTGTTTCATTTTCAATAAAACTCATTTTATACGCATGTACTCCACAGTTCGATAAATAAAATCAGATAGGGACGTCTGTCCTAGTTGCTGTCGCTCTCGTGTCTGTGAACAGACAGCCCGCGGTGACCATTCACATACGGACATATCTGTGCCCCCGCAGACAAAATGAGATCGCGCGGACAAGCAACAGACAAGTCTGCCAGACTGACTGCAACGGCCCTACACTAGCAAACATTGCACAGTCCTATAGTAGCGAGGCCCGGCGGGCTTGTCTGCAGACTTGCCCGTGGGGATGTCTGTCTAGTGAATTCCCCACTTTAGTATCATAAGATAAATAAATTCGACAAACACAAAATGATTATACCTAGCTTAAACAGGTATAAAAATATTATACCTGTTTAAGCTTACAATCACTTATCTATCTAATTTAAACATCATAAATCTATAAATTCATGAAATATTATTGTAAACATTAATTGATTCATATTTTAGTTGTTTAAGTTACAAAGGTTATTGTAAATACCAAAATGTTAAGCAATACGGTTGTGCTACTGTCTTACAGCCACTATATTTCGAACGAGTAACCGCCCTCGCTTTGCTTCGGTTTTCTTAGTTTTTTACACCTTGGGTTACATTATTGGAGTTTTATTAAGGATCCCTAATTTTTTTTAAATATAATCTAGCCTATGTTACTCGGGGATAGTGTAGCTTCCCAACAGTGAAAGAATTTTTGAAATCGGTTCAGTAGTTTCGGAGCCTATTCAATGCAAACAAAAAATCAAATTTTTCCTCTTTATATATTAGTATAGATGAGCAGCAGTATTGACATTGAGGTGGTATAAAGTAATGCAAGTATGTTGGAGGTAGTGCCGGTAGTGGGCATTATTGCTGTTCGTTAATTGTGCGATTATAATAAAGTGTGTACTTGGGCCAGTGCAGTGTATCATTTATAAGTGTCCTAACAGTAGATACTGAAAAAATAAAGTGTGACCGTGCTGTTAAACATTAAGGAGTTCTTTCGGCTGGAGCCAACCCTGGGTGCAGTATCAGGACAAGCTTGTCACAAAAATGTATTGTCATCAGAACCAAAGCAACGTGTAAAATTTCAACTCCTTAGGGTAAGTGGAAGTAGTTCTAATTAGGCTTGCAACTTGCAATATCTGACCTAAATCTAATATATAAAATTCTCGTGTCACGGTGTTAGAAGTTGAACTCCTCCGAAACGGCTCGACCGATTTTTGTGAATCTTTGCGTGCATATCGGCTTGGGTTGAGAATCGAACAACGTCTATTTTTCATCCCCCTACTCCTAAAAAATTTTTGGCAGAACAACGTTAAACAAATAAATAAACAGGTTAATAATAAAAAAAATAATTAAGAGTTCACTCTACATAGGAAATGTTTTACTTCAAAACAAGTAATATTATTTAGGTTTAAAGCTAATTTTTTCTCATTTCCACTAATTGGTCAATGTATCTAACGCCCCAACTCAGTAACTAACGGTTACTTAAATCACTCCTTAGTACAGAATTTGTATGGAGAATCTTTACTAAGGAGCGATTAAAGTAACCGTTAGTGATTCTGAGTTGGGGCGTAAGACCCCCGATTGTTTTATTTTAAGAAAACAACTACCTACGGTAGAAACTAGAAAGTGTGCGGCGCAGCGCGTGCGGTGGGCACCGTGGGCAGCGCTGACCATTATGTTATTATACAGCAACATCGAGAGCAAGTGGAGCGGCAGTGTTGTTGCCAAACACTGGCCGCTGCAGCGCTGTCCGGACATTAGATCCACTTTATTAGCCTCGTTTATTTTTATGGGCCATAAAAATTACACAGCTAATTACTGATTGCAAACATCGTGGCCCGTCCGGGCCGTTGCGTCACTGCTCTTTATCTTGACATTACGCTTCGTGATATTTAAAAGACAAAACAAGATTACCTTGTGGATTGGTAATTGAACACTGAAATAGCATTTACGTACTTTCAACTTGGCCAATCTGAATAGAGCTCCAGTAAAACGTAAAGGAGTAGCGAGGTGAAGCTCAACACACACACTTCCTTGTTTAGCTTTCTTTGCTGAGGTCAGCAATATTATTAGTGAAGAGTATGTAAGATTCTTACTTACGAGCTGAACAAGGAATGCATACTTATATCCACAGATTGTACTTATATCTGATGACATTCATTCCTTGTTGCCCATGTGATAATCGGCAGATCACATCGACTATAAAAGTTAAACAACGTTTACGAACAAGATCTTACGATGTCGCATAGCAATATCTCAGTTACGAGTCGACGCATAGCGCAAATCCGCTGCTCCCACGTCGCGGTACACGAGCCGCGAGAACGTTACCGCGTGTTCGACAACGATATTCATTTCAATTTTCCTGACACTAAACCAGATATATTCCGTTATTGAACAAGTATGCGATAGCGCTCCTCGCCGATGTTCGGCCGCTCCAGACATCTTCCGGCCGCTAACAGGGTTACAGGGAACTCACTCGTGCGATGTCACGGGACCGACTGGACCGACTGGACCGACTGGACCGACTGGACCGACTGGACCGAGTACTACAACCCCATTAAGTTCAGCTCAGAATGTTCGAGATGGTGAGAATCACAAACGTGTTTCAAACTTTCATAAATATTGTCTTAGGATGATCCCGTTATGTATTTAATCTCTCAATGCGTGTGATCATTTCAGTATTTAGAAATCGTATCAAATAATTATCTCGGCATGTTGTTTCGATATTTTGTTACCATTTTCAGCTTACCATAGAGAATTTCAAACTTTATGTACCTATTTATGCTATCTAGACTGCTATGCAAAAAAGTAGCACGACACCAAGATCTGCAGCGACACTACTCATTGTATAGGAAGCTATTTATCACGGGAGAAGCTTCACGTCGCGTCGCGCGTCGGGCAGATGCAGTAGTTTCCGTATCAAAGTTCAGGCACAATTTCAATCCGGCCGCACGACCGACAATGGCTCGATTGTACTCGCAACGCCTCGTGATTCATTGCGGGGATCGAACACCGTTTTAAATAGGAGAAACCGCGGAACGAGACGCGCATAAATCGTAAGTCGTATCGCGGTATCGTCGACGCGCCGTATCGCGATCTCACGCGATATCGCGACATGACGGAGCGATCCAGCGGCGCTGCGGCACGGCTCGGCGCGGCGCAGCACTGCACGGCACGGCGCGGCCGCGATAGAGGCAGCGCATCGTGCCGCGGCGGCCACGCGGCGATCTACGACTGTTCGTAATGTTTATCGTTGGAATTGCGATTATCTATGCAGCGAACACATCTGAACATTGATTCCGACTTTATGAGAAAATGCTGAACTTAGCATCCTATACATACTATACCTGTTGTATCAGGCAATAAACACCGCTATCTGTGTATTGATGGGTTCTAAGCCATCGACAACACACATTGGAGAATGAATCTTATTAGTTAAGCGACTTGCTGAATCTCCCTTTGTAATAAAGTTGTGAATTGCCGAAATCTGACATTCAAGAGCAACTTGAGATTATCAGGAAAATAAATCCATGTCAGTCTGTATACGTAAAAAATTGTGAGATAATATGGCTAAGAGCTGGACTGATGAAACATTCTGTGATGATTAATTCTGAACCAATCAAAGATATTGGAGTGAATAATTTAACTAGGAAGTACAAGCCATTAAGACTGAAACATGTTCCTCGACAGTCAGAAGTACGAATGCGCGAAAGACCACGTAATCACTTACCTGATTGGGACCGCACTCGACGTTGTTTAAGTTGATCGATCAGTTATTTATCATGGTGACGACAAGTGGGTACAATAATCGTTTAGTTTGAAGAGCTTCCACAAGCCGCGACGGGCCCCGACTGGCCAGGAGGACAAACATGCGTGGGCCGCGGCCGAGTCCTTCAGGTATTTAAACATAATAGGGTTGTCGACTTACAGGCCTATTTTAGGGACACTTTTGAAGATCAACTTATCGCAGGAACGCAATATAGGACGAAATATAGCACAAAGTTGACCAGTCGACATATCCACCAAATCCATTATGATACGAGTACATGCATCATAAATTTTGTTAGTTTGTGATAATAGTACAACTGTACAGGCCTAAGCAAATGGTTGCAAGTTGATTTTTTGCAGATTTCGCAGTTATTGCAGAAATAGTTATGTTTACAGGTATTCTAAGCATCGGTGATGCCGTCAATGGTGGATTTGGCTGTTCAATGGATACTGTTTGTTAAAATGTCCAAGCGATTGGGACGACTGATGTCGATTGTCGACTGATGCACTCTATTGTCGTTCGATGATTTCAATCGACTGGTCTAGTAACGACCTGACGACCGACCGGCGATAGACTACTATGTATGAGTTCATGTGAAATTTTAGTAACCTCTCTTCTGTTTTATAAAACTCTATGAACCATTACAAGTTTGTGTAATAGTCTCACTCTACACAGTATTTTTCTAACAAAAATTTACCATTACACGTTAGCCCTGTCAGCAGCCCTATTCCTAAACAATAAACCCGCCCACACACCGCTCGGAAGTTGGCTGTCCGTCCGTCCGTCGACACTGGACAAACACGGGGACGGTCCGACGAACGTTATTAGGTAATTGTTGAAAACAAAACGACCCAACACAACATTGACTGACAAAATGCCTGCTTAGTGTCTCATTTTGTACCTTAAAATGTTTTCCGAACTGGTTTTTAAATAGATCGCCTTATTTTATTGCTTAAGAAGACAACCATCGGACTAAAACTAAAGATTTCCTCATTAGCAGCAGCAGCGATCGCGACTGCTATCGGAATGGTAAAACGAATATAACTTACATCCGCGTCCGATATTTGTATCATTTCTACTGATTCCCTGGCGGTTGTGGACGCTTTCATCTAAAAAGAACTGTTGTGCTGTACACTGATTTAACATAATATAAGCCCTTCAACAACAAAAAGGATTCGACAACTCACTTTACATGTACATCATTTTTTGCCGCTAATAGCCGCTGATGTGCTATCCAGAACTAAATAGGGCCAACAATCCTTGATATAAATGAGAATAGATGTAATGAAATAGATGAAGAGCAATATCTAAACTTACGGCTTACTCCCTTATAACTTATAACTGACCTAAGACACCTGGCGAATGTTTGCTACAACAATTACAAGTGTTAGCAAAATCAAAACCTTATCGGCGAACGAATTAAATCACGCCCGAGACACCGGTTTTAACATATTTTGAACAGAAATACGGCAGCGCGAACAATTTGCTTTACATAAATTAATATGCACGGCATTTATTGAAATAGCCCTGTCAAGTCGGAGCAACAGGTAACCATTTGTTTCAAAACAAAGCCTTATCGAGCATCGACACGCCGCGACGAATGAGTTGCAGCCGAGCGCACCTGACGGCCGCCGCGGCACTGCCACTCGACAAACATGTTCGAGTGGTCTTGGGTCAGTGGCCATGGCGACCACTGACCACTTCGACCATTGACCACGGTGACCACTGCGACCACTCGGCCACAGGAACAACGCGTCACGTAAGCACTTGAGCCTGTCCAACTGTCTAAGAGGTAATGAACTCTGTTCACTGTGCAATTTCGATTGGATATTGAAAGATACTTTATTGTGGAAGTTGGCAGATGGAATGAATGTACAGTATCTATTTTAATGTATCTCTTTATTCCACTCGGTCAAAATTAAAGATTACAAAAAATATTCTGACTTAGTCTTAAAAAAATCAAAATTCAAGAGTCAAGTTTACATCGGCAACAGACGTTTTTATCTAATCGATAAAAATGACGGAATACATAAGTAAGCATAATTTTTCTGTGTAGAAATTGTAGAATATTGTGATGATAAAACAGCTGCGTTTTTATCGGCCTAGCCTTCAGTAGAGACGTGCAATTAGGATCTTTATTCTAACACTTAGGTAAACATATTTCTCAACATTTTAATAAAGAATATTCTGATATAAACACTGCAGTCTCAGTCGTAGCTTGAACAGCTCACATTATCAAGCCGCATAACCGAAACATAAAGCTTCGATAAGTGGGCGACAAAATACGTGATATAGTAGCGTGTTATCACGACAACACCGCTATTTGTTATGTACACGGAGTTACAGACGCACCGACTAATTGTCGGAGCTTATGGGAGTTGGGGCAATTTATGGGGCATCTCGTTACAACCGCTGGTAATTATGGAAACGGAGACAAATAACATAAATAATTTACGAGATACACGCGCGTACGTTTATGAGAATTTATTACTTTATCTTTTGTTTGGCTATTATTGTCGGTGTTGCGGGGGGCGGGGCCACGCGCCGCCGCGTCGTCGACAAATATACCGTCTTGGTGTTTGAAAATATTGATCTGTGATGGTCTTCGATCAATAGAAGATTATAATAATATAGATCGATAGTGATGGTGATGGGAACTAATAATAATCGTAAGGATGACGGACTTTTCAGAACGACATACGGAACAACAAATCTATCACTTTTGCATTTTATTAATGTGGATGTTAGCTACGTAATTCAAAGAATACTAAACGACCATACAGTAATCCGTAGAGCTATAACCGTTTTGAAATTCCTGACCTGTTGGTCTGTGAATCACCCATCTTACACAATTTCATAAAAAACATGTCGAATAATTTTATTTCCTGTAACAAAGTAAAAGCTATAAGTTAAATCTCCGGTCTCGAGAGAGGCCACGTGCTTACATCATAAGCTTCGACTAAATTGATATTATCCATAAAATTTGTTTCCACATTTGCCACTTCAAAGGGATTAAGTATTAGTTACCGTGAAATCCCGAAGCTGCATTTAATATCCGTGAAACGTTTTTATTGAAAGTGTTGGAGATAAATCATCATTCGATGGGTGAATGAGCGGACTGGGGAGCGAGATGCAAATGAACCCGCACGGCTCGTCCCTCCGTCCCTCGTACATCAAAATATTTGATAATAAATAATAATACTACTAATGGGTTTGACTTTGGAACTGCGCTTTTATTACTTTCTAATTTATTTGGAAAATACTCTTGTAGCTATCTCAAATGAATAAATGAATTCCTCCTCATTTTTAATCATGGACAGTAAGGTAGCTCGGATCGTGGTCCCGACTACATTCTTTATCGAGTTATTATGAAGCTAACATATTAAAGACCCTTTTCCTTTTAAAGTGCATTACATTTTATTGCTTGAATCTTGCCGCATTAACACATTTCTTTTTTTCCATCAGAGAGAGAGGATACAATCAAGGTTGAATCTAGAAACTATGTGCTAGCTATCCGGCTGGAGGCTGACGAACCCCACACCACCTGAGTACCTGGATGAGTTGATGGTACCCAGCGACCTTCACCAAGAAGGACCTGGACGATTTCTTGGACCATATCGCCCAGGTATCTGGACCTTGAACGTTTCTCGAATGTGGATTAACTTTGAGAATATTATATTTTTTTGAGGTTTACATATTAAATATTTTCTTAAAATGCTTTTGAAACACAAACAATTTGTAATTCCCTTTGCAACTTTCTCGAACACTTCTATTTGTAATCAACGACGTCAGGAAACATATTACTGGCCGCCATCTTAATTAAATTGTCTAAAGGTAAATGATATTGATATCGGTGTGAATGTTTCTATTCATTTATATAATTTATTGCGATGTGCGTCGCCACTTCAGTGCGGAGGGGCAGGGAGCAGGGGGAAGGGGGAAAGGTGGAGGCAGGAACTAGGTGAGAACAGTTAGTTAATAAGCGAATCCGCCGCGAGCGCTTGCGATCAATTAACGGATAGCGATTTTAGCTCGAGCCCGCAGGCGGGCCGGCCCACCGGGGCCACCGGGCCACAGCGCCGGGGCAGCGTGCAGACTAATTCGTAACTGGGCCTTGTGGAGGCCGTTAGTGGGTTGAAGTCATCTGTCAGCTCAAGGTACAACCTTCAACCAAGTAACCTAAATTCCAAGGTTCTGGTGGGTCTTTTGCTTTTCTCATAGTAGAAAAAAAACTTTATAATTATGAAGGTTAACACTAGAGATGGGCCGACTACAACCGACTAGTCGGGAAAACCGACTATTCGGCACGTTTTCTAGTCGCCGACTATTCGCCGAATAGTCGGCAAAAAAGGCCGAATAGTCGGCATTTACTTTCGCTACCAAAAAAAGCAAATAAAGAAAAGTAAAGTAAAATAAAGAAAAGTACAAAATTATACCATCAACTTAACTAGATTTATTATTTAAAAAAATCAGATAATAACAAAAAAAATATTGTTTGTACTTTTATTTTTAATCATATTTTAAATTAAATTTAATGATCGTGTTTTTACTTTTTTTATTTATTTTTTATTTTTTTATTGCTTAAAAATCAAATAAATAAAAAGGTACTGCAGCATTAATTATTATTTATATTATTATTATTAATTATTATTATATTATATTATTATTATTAATTATTTGATCAAGCAAAGGTAAACAGACTTTCAGCTGATGATAAGTAATTGGTTCCTTTTATTGTCTTCTTACGGCCGGTCTCAATAATGTACTAACAGATGGAAGACTGTGGATAGGGCTACCATTAGTATGTCATCTGTCATATTTGTCAATTTTTCAGACGCAAAAATTGTCAAATATGACAGATAACATACTAATGGTAGCCCTATCCACAGTCTTCCATCTGTTAGTACATTATTGAGACCGGCCGTTAAATATTCCCAGCCTCGGAAAATAGTCGTTTACTATACACAATGCTAGCAGGACAACTCATACGAGTCATTTCTGGGTATCTGTCATCATCATGGGTTGCTGTCATCATCATTTAAATTATTTTTAGGGCTTCCAATATAAACTGCGATCTGACGGTGGACATTTTTAGCCTCGAAAACTGTACCTAGAATCAAGCAAAGTTGCTAGTGGGAATTTTATCATTTTCTACTGAGTTAAATCGACTTTTCAAGTCGTTTTGCAATACACCTTTCAATTGCATTACTTCATCTTCGGAAATATAGATGAGCAAACTAATTATTTTAGTAAATCAATGAATGATTGAAGTGAGTGACAATGCGCCTTGATTTTACTTCATCGCCTCTTTGATTGACAATTCCAATGTATGTATAAAACAGGGTACTACTTTAAAACAAGAGTCATCGATAGATTTTGCAACATTTCTGCCGTTATCTCACACAATAGAATGAATTATGGTGGCATTAATATCCCAAAGAGTAGGAATTTGACCGAAGTAAGGATGATCGGCATTGCCGACTAGTCGGCCGAATAGTCGGCAATTTTCTTGCCGACTAGTCGGCTAGTCGGCTGATCGGCAAAACCCATAGTCGGCCCATCACTAGTTAACACTCATTATTCTGATCTCACGCTGGTGATCAAAGAGAATAATAATCGTACTGATAGAGATAGAAGCACTATAAGCTTCACATAATATTTGGCTAAACCGAGATCGTGCTCCGAGCTTGGGGTATTAGAGAGACCGCAAGAAAACTATCAGTTATTATCATACTCATCCAAAACTACAATGATAATGCCCTTTAATAAAGAAGTAATCCTGGTTTAGAAAGTGGGCAGTGCCCCGCAGTGGGGCCAATCGCCTCACACCTCTTTACCGCGGAAGAATTTAATGAAACTATCGTCAGTGAAGGCCGTCATCGGTCGCCCACGCGCGCAGCGCCGCCTGGTGGCTTTTTTATGCAAATCAGTAAGTCCCGTGCGCCACCGATAATATAGGATAGAATATTCCCTTCAATATTAGTCGACGAAATAACCAATTTACATGCATCTGTTGATACAGCCAAGTTCTGTACACACTTTATTTTAGACTTTATTTTAGATTCATTGTTTATAACTGGCCATGTTCCATAAAATTGATTATTTACTTTAGATTATTTTACATTCGTAGCAATATTTGCATTTACTTATTGCCAAGCATTATTGACACGGTCTCATGATTCCTCTTAAATTTTTTATACTTGTACTGTGTTATGTGTATCATCCAACACGGTGATATATTTTACAGTTTATGGTGCCTAATTGATGGCACTGTAGATGTTCTAAATAGCAATTAAATGTTATTTATTTTCGCGCGTTAATTTACTAATAAATTAATAATCCACTTATATCAAAATCCAACATGATTTTACAGTTGCCCAACTTGGCGGTGGCACTACCAGGCGCCCGGGGCATGCAATCAGTCTGAGTATAATGGCCGCCCCGGGTCACCGGTGACCGGACACCTCACTAAATAACACGAAATATTCAATTTTGACACGTTAACGGCGGCGGCCGCTGTACTGCCGTAAAAATTACCATAAATCTAACCACTTGACCACTCACGGATAAACAGTGCGCTCTAACCTTCTACGCGAGCTATATATAGAAACGATATCTCTTTATTGTATTGCAAGTAAACTTAGAGACAATTATCAACATTGTCTGCCAGCTTTATCTGCCAGCTCTCAATTTAATATGTACCTAAGCTTAAGTTAATACTTGTAATAATGAAGTTTATGAGCATTAGATTCCTAACTCATGGGGTAAGATCAAGGCCGTCTTAACCTACTGGAGGCCCTGGGCATATTAGGATAATGGGGCCCCTGACTTTCAGAACACTATTTTGTTAGAATAAACAAAAATTTTATTATTGTATTATATTATTGTATTGTAGTCAGTAATTTAGGTTCGATTTATTCGAATTAAAAAAGTTTTTCTGTAATAAATATCGATTATCGTTTAGTGATATGGCAGAAACTAGGGGGCCCCTATCGATCACGGGGCCCTGGGCATGTGCTCAGAGTGCCCAGTGGGAAAGAGGGGTCTGGATATTACTTATCTATATATATAAAATTGAAAAGCGACACACCGCTGATTAAACAAAAAATCTCAGAAACTGCCGAACCGATTAAGATGAAATTTGGTAGGTAGATATTTCCTGCTAAGGAGACGTCCACTAAGAACGGATTTTTGGAATTTCATCCCCTAAGGGGTACAAATAAGGGTTAGAAGTCACTTTCATACAAACCAACTTCGTCAGTTTTAGCGTTATAAATATGATTTTTTTTGTGTTAGTTTATAGTAATAAACAAAAGTTAACTTTAACACATTTTTTTGGAAAATCATCCCTTAAAGGGTTAATTTCTTCAATTTAACTTAGTACGCAACTTCGTCATTTTTGAAGTTAAAAACATGAAAATTTATATATTAGTTCAAAATTAGAAACAAAATTTAAGGGTTATGTGTTTTTTTGGAAAATCAACCCCTAAAGGGTCGAATAAGGTTGTTCAAATTTGTATGGGAACTTCGTCAGTTTTGAAGTTAGAAGGGTGAAAATTTATATATAAGCTTATAGTTAGACACAAAAAATAACTGTATCACTGTTTTCTCGAAATTCATCCCCTAAAAATAGGGGTTGGAAGTCTTTTACATATAAATCAGCTTCGTCAGTTTTAGAGTTATAAGTATGAATTTTTTTATGTATGTTTATAGTAATAAACAAAAGTTAACTTCAACACATTTTTTGGAAAATCATCCCTTAAAGGGTTAATTTCTTCAATTTAACTTAGTATGCAACTTCGTCATTTTTGAAGTTAAAAACATGAAAATTTATATATTAGTCCAAATTAGAAACAAAATTTAAGGGTTATGTGTTTTTTTGGAAAATCAACCCCTAAAGGGTTGAATAAGGTTCTGCAAGTAGTATGGCAACTTCGTCAGTTTTAAAGTAAGAAGGGTGAAAATTTGTATATAAGTTTATAGTTGGACACAAAAAATAACTGTATCATTGTTTTCTCGAAATTCATCCCCTAAAAATAGGGGTTGGAAGTTATTACATATAAATCAGCTTTGTCAGTTTTAGAGTTATAAATAGGAAATTTTTATGTATGTTTATAGTAATAAACAAAAGTTAACTTCAACACATTTTTTTGGAAAATCATCCCTTAAAGGGTTAATTTCTTAGATGGACTTTAATACGCAATTTCGTCATTTTTGAAGTTGAAAGCATGAAAATTTATATATTAGTTCAAGATTAGAAACAAAATTTAAAGGTTATGTGTTTTTTTGGAAAATCAACCCCTAAAAGGTTGAATAAGGTTGTGCAATTAGGTAGTATGGCAACTTCGTCAGTTTTGAAGTAAGAAGGGTGATAATTTGTATTTAAGCTTATAGTTAGACACAAAAAATAACTGTATCATAGTTTTGTTCAAATTCATCCATATCATTTGGTATAAATACGCCACGCTCAGTGAACGATGTTCACTTTGCGACTAACCATCGTAGAGTCAACTTACCCTGATGATGCTCCGTTTCGGGGCGAAACACGTGTTGGTGCTGGTATGTATGTTGGTATATACTTTTAATTAGTGTAGTGCATGTTTCCGTTGTGGGAGGGAGGGAGGTGCCACGCATGTCTTGAAGTATATACCATCATACATGTTATCCGCGGATTGTTGCAAAGTAGACTAATACTAACTTAATAACAATGGATTTCCGCAAAGTAACGCCTGATACTATTAACTATATCAAATTCATCCCCCAAAAATAGGGGTTGGAAGTCATTGACTGTATTTTATAGAGGAAGAGGGACAGGGTGCGTGAGAGGGAGAGGGAGAGAGAGGGAGAGGGACAGGAATCGGGAGAGGGCCCGAGAGCGGGAGAGGGAGAGAGAGGTACAGGGGCAGGAAGCGGGAGAGGGACCGTGAGCGGGCAAAGGAGAGGGACAGAGAGCGGGAAAGGGAGAAGGAGAGAGAAAGAGAAGGAGAGAGAAAGAGAGAGATAAAGAAACAGAGAAGGAGAGAGAGAGTGTGTGAGAGGGTGGGAGGGAGGGGTTTTAAGTGGGAGAGGGAATGGGAGCGGGAGAGTGAGTGTAAGTGTCCGGATGGAAAGATATTTATACTGTTCATGTTGACATCGTAAAACCAGTTCATCATTGATCCATTTAGGATCTGGTGGTGTTACTTGGAGACAGGATTTGTAACTCCTGGATGGATGGAAATAACGGAAACTTTTTGATTTTTTTAATAAAACTCAAGAGCCAGTTCTTCTGTACATTAAATATTTTTTCAAAATTTCGGTTAGGGGCACTCAAAAAATTTGTTTTTAAAATTATTGTCTGTCTGTCTATCTGTTTGTCTGTCCGGGCATCACATGAAAACCCTTGAACTGATTTCGACGGAAATTAGTTAAGTTGTTCCTTATACATTGGATCACGTTTTTAAAAACTTTTTGTCCCGATAACATTTATAGTTTTCCCCGGAAACAAGATGAAACTTAGTATGGAATATTTTAAAAATATCAATGATTTGCTTTAAATTTGCAACAAATGTTCCTCATTAAATTCATGGAATACATGTTTTCGAGTTTTTCAAAATTTTTCCTGAAAAATAAAAACTAATTAATGTTAATGTTGTTAATTTTTATAATCCGTTCCCGGAGGAATGATTTGTGATTGTATCGTAGGTTTCCGTATATAAATTCCTAAATATTAGTACTTCAATATAAATTAACCTGTTTTTAAATTTTCTTCTGCAAGGGGTACAAATATGATAAGCATAATTTCCGCATGCGAAGCTGCGGGTTACAGCTAGTATAATATAATCGTAAGATGCAAGATACAAATATACTAACAATTCCCGAAAATAAATCTTAAGAACTTAAGAACAATTACCGCGTATTTTGCTTCTCTTCGGCTCCTAAAAAGTGTCATTTAATTCAAATTCATACACGCCACTCCTGATTGACTAGAGCTTGGATGTAAACTCTTAAAAAAAGATCCGGCACATTTCTGTAGTACCTACCTACCTATACGAAATTTAATTGACGTTCAGAGGCGCACTTAAACTTTTCCACTACATTTCGGAACTTCACTGTATTAACAATTCTTTCTTTACTTTCAGTTGTGCAACTTATGACTGGTTAATCTTTAATCAGTTCAATCACCATGTCGTTTAGGAGAACAACCATTACTGCTTCCTCCGCAGCCAGATAATGACCTCCGCCGACCGACGGCACGCCGCAGCCACCACCGACCACCGACGCCGCTAATAGATTTATTTAACGTTAATAAGTACTGTATAATTGATATTATTGGTGACTAATCCCATTATCGCTATTGTATAATAAGGCCATAACGCGGTGTGGTCTCTCCACTGTCGGTCGGCACCTCACGCATGCACAATGCGCCTTATCTCGAGCTTGGAGCGTTACGCCGGTGGTCTCCTGGACCCCATCGTGATGCAATGTGAACTTTCATGTCAATTCCATTCGTATGATAATGTTGTAAAATAATTGTGCCTATCACATCGATATTCGTATTTAAAATCGTTTTTTTCGCCTCGCCTAAGCCTCCGCCTACTTCGGAGAAAAACCTAAAAGCTGAATAAAGAGCAATATGGTATTGAAAGTTTTTGGATTTCAATTATTAGGGCAATGGTGCGATGGTGAAAAATGGTGAAAAACTAGAAGCAGTTTTGTAGAAATCATGTTTATATTTAGAGACACGATTCTGTACGAGGAAGTAAAGAACACACATCAAACAACGACATACTCGCTTCTTTTATTACAGATGAAACTTAGTTAACATTTCAGAGACAAACCGAAAAGAATACTCCAATCTATTGAAATATTAACGCGACATTTGCGCGGGTTTTCCTGTCTAGTTATTACGTAGACACTTCTTTGAAATCGTATAGATTTGATTGAGCGAATTTAAATATTACCAACCATCTCATAACTGAATGAAAATTACCGCGACAGAATACACAGAAGCCGAAGACGAATAAACAGAAGCCGAGTGTTCCCACTAGGCAAGCGGCGGACCACGGACCAATGGACCACGCTCCCACCGACGGCCATTACCTTATCTGGAGGTTTTATAACAAGATTGACTAGCTAGAGGCGGGTGGTCGCATGGTCAATACGGATGATGACAGCTCACTCGATGCCCGTGGCAACGGCTGATAACTTTGTTGTGGCGACTGTGGCGTAGCTGTTTACAATGCTAAGTTGTTTACATCGGTTCCACTGATATCTACTACCGAACCATCTTTTCATTGATGAAGAACAGGGTCATCATTGAAAACCTTGCAACAGACTGTAAACAGTTCGCAGCTTTCGAATAATTCTGCCGCGAACAGTACCTAAAAAAGACGGACTTAATGTTATAAAAAATAAAAACATTATCTTCCAGTCAAGTTTCGGGTAATGAAGAACTTTGGTTAAGAAATCATTATAACTAAATAATGTAGGTACATTCACAATCGATCATTGCATAAAATATTCCACTTAAAAACAATCCTAATCCGTTCGAAGTAGGACAAATAATGTAAATGGTAGATGGAGGCGATAACACAACAATGTGCGCAACAAGACGAGCGGAACAACGGTCCGTCTGTCGGGGCCGGCCGGCCAACATCCGTGGTACCCGCCCCGGTGCGACGGTCCCGGGACCCGCGCCGCGGACAATACGCTGCACTATCGCAACAAAGAAACACACAGCCTTTTTAATTCTTATCTGGCGGTTGGATCACGAAGACCAAATTACAAGCTGGACCGTGCAGAGTGCAGGGGGGCCGCGGTGGGGGACGGGCGGACGTAATTACCAGAACACAGCAGTACTGACAACAATGGTCAATCACCGAGCGGTCGGACGCCAAACTTGAGGGTAGAGGTCTCGGTGACGAGCGGCCGCGGCGGCTGCTCAAGTAGTTAAACATCAATAATTATAATAGATACAAAGAACGTTTACCTATTGAACTATTTCCTC
Organism: Thymelicus acteon; assembly: GCA_951805285.1. Taxonomy (NCBI): domain Eukaryota; kingdom Metazoa; phylum Arthropoda; class Insecta; order Lepidoptera; family Hesperiidae; genus Thymelicus; species Thymelicus acteon. Next base: position 343,984 of record OX638232.1, read on the forward strand.
GCAACGTAGCAGTCACCCTTCCGTTGTATGCCAGTCATTAAAGCAACACATTTTCATCTACAGCAAGTGAAGTCACTCGCAATTATAATGCGTGTGTACCTATGTAAAAAAAAACCTATTATGGTTTCTTTTATTCAAATTAACTACGTCCCCGAGCCTCCTGTCAACGAAGGATTGCTATGAATATCGATTAAAAATATATTTATATTCAAAATTCTTGGCGCCTCATAAAAGAAGGAAAAAAATTAAATACTTAAATATTTGATAAGTGTTGTAGAATTTCAAGCAGAAAAGCTTCGCTCATCACACTTGACACAGCACTTCCGATCGCGAGATACATCTGTACACCGTGTACAAGAGCGGGTGATTGGCTCAATGGCTCGCTTTCTCCGCTCAACCGCGCTCAAATATTTGGCGAGAGCTGTCATAACATCCGACGGTCGAGCAGAGACCGCGTGAGGGACCCGTTCCGCTCCGCCCGGGCGCCCGAGCGCTCGCCAGCCACCTGCGGAGGCGGACTTGCTCGTTTTTGACACGCCGAGAGATAAAAGAGATTAAACAAAGGGCCTCATTCGTAATGCAAGAAATTAATGCGGACACCTGTCTTAATCTCATTTACACGAGAAGGGTTTCCCAGCGGCGCCGCGACGGGTCGTTGCTCGCTATCGGCACGATCGCGTACTGTAAACAAAACGACTTCGATCACTTGAAGCCTTGAAACGATTGTTGCTAATTTTGATTCAAATCTGACATTCGTACGAATACGGCGATCGAGCGTCACAAGTCGTCACTTGGTATGACCGATGTCGTTACACGCATGGATTGCTTAAAAAATCCATGTATAAACAAATACATTGACATCGACGTTTGGAAATACTGACATGTCAATAGGAAGTGAAACCGAATGAATAAAAAATTTGTCTGACCTCTTAATAAAATAAAAAAATAGTAAAGGTTCATACTTGGTTCTTCAGATAACTATAAACAATTATATTTAAAAAAATATAGATAACTTACAAATCAACCAAAAAATCTGTTCCGAAAAGAGCTACAACACACACACGTTTATCTTTTGTTTCACTACATCAGTCACATTGGTATAATACACGAAGGCATTTTAACGCTGTATGTCAAATGTCAAGCACTTCTGACAACAACAAAAGCGTGAATCGTCTTGTATTGATAGAGCGACTATAAGCAGATCGGTCAATTGCCTATTCTTACGCTCTTCATCTATCTTCCTCTTTTTACATTATAATATAATTGTCTATAAACCGAAGAATATAAAAATCAAATAGAATAAAACGAGCTTATCATAATCGGAGAGATCCCCCTGTTGCGGTTCAGGGAACGCGAGTGGAGGCCGCCGCGCAGACCGCACCGAGCAAACCAGCGCACTCAATTATGAAGACGTGCCGATCAATAAAACGGTTTACGACCCGCCAGGAGGCCCACGGGGGGCCTTCCGTCAGCAATAAGGAAAGCCATCCATCATGGCCTCGCGTAATTACGTCGTGACCGCGGCTGACCAATTAAAGACTTGCAATCGTTAGTAATAGCGCAAATAATTTACTATTATTCTTAGCTCGACCCCGCAGCGCACGTCCGCTCCCCGCAGCACGCTCGCACCGACTGGCCGCCATATTTCTTTCTAGATAAGGCCGCGATTACACTTGTAGATTATATGCGCGGTCGTAAACAGCGCTTAGTCCATATTGAGAGCGGATCTTCATTCAGAAAATGCATTTAAGGTAAAACGTTCAGCGCGCCGCTTTATCATTCGCGAGAAGCGTTCCATTCATTAGATATAATATCTTTATTACATTTTTATACATTCATCAATATAATCTTGAAATCCTTACGACTTATATTAATCCCTAGGAATGGTGCATAGAGGAAATTAGCGTGTCGTTTAGAACTGATTTGTTGCTGATGTTTAAAAGGTGGTAATGAGACATGATGTTTATTAAACAGTTACAATTATTTATTATCAAGAAGTTCAGGTTTCACTATGTACTTAATAGCTTAACAATAGACAAAAATAGCCGATCCAGCTTGGACCCGTCTCAAAATGTTATCATCGGACAACAACTTAAACTAAATTAGGTTCAAAGATTCGGAATCTTTAACGGTACCTTAAGAAAATATCACGTCGCTATCAGGGGGACAGTTATGGGATAAGTATTGGTATAATGCTGCAATAATAGTACCTTCGGCGCAGCGGGTGATCCTTCGAATCCTATTAAGTCGATACCTATTAGTCGACTAATTACATCTATACAAGTGGCCGAATAAAACAGAGAGCACGATCGCGCCATCACGCAGACGATATAAAACTTTCTAAGGCTCGTTATGCGGGTCACGAGCGACCCATTACTCCAGCGGGTACATTATTTGGGAGAGTTTATCTTCCTTCAGTTTTCCATTAACGGTAACAAAGGTCCGGCACCAGCGCGGCCGCCGGCCGCCGGTCGCCAGATGTCACCCTTATCGGGCCGATATCGATTGACGAACACATTCCGAGTGCTAACTACGAGCTTTTGGACGCAACGAGAAACTTTATGTCGATAATTAGTAGTAAGAGCTTTTTAATCACCCGTACGTGAGCTTCTTAAGAAGCTTGCCTCCTTGGATTTCAGTAACGGTAGTTGTTTCATTGCGTTTCCATCAAACATTTTATTTCCCACTCGAACGTTATCGTTCTCACGGCGAGCAGGATTTGTATAAAACCAACTTTATCTCAAATTTTATTGATAGTCCGGTAACGGTTAACGAGTAACTGTACTGTGCATAGATGGTCATTACAATAACAGTAGGAAGGGACATTATGGTTGAAGGGAAATCATTATACTTAGATTTAAAGCAAATTGTAAAGCACGAATCACTTCTTGCAATTAAGACGTCTTGAGTACTTATACTGCACAACGCTATCTATGTATGGATCCATGAAGATTCACGATGCAGTTCAAATAGACGGACACACAAGTCGTAGAAATAAAAGATTCTCTAAATCTTGAGTAGCAAGTGTTGCAACCATAACATAGATCTTATTGGTAATGAGGCACAATTAGCGAGAAGTCATCCTTCGTCACGCATGCGGTTTATCTGCCGGTTTATCTACAGCTATCGGTTTTGCGTGACCCCTCCATTGAAGAAAGCAATACGATCACGACTGTTGATGCCGGGACAGAGAGGTTAGCGGTATGGGTACGTGCTGGCGAGGTAGGTAACTGTACTTCACCTACCACTATCCACTATCACATCATCGGTAGACCCAATTATCGAGCTAGATTTTGAGTTGGATCCCAACTAAGGCAGCCATTTATGCAATACGTATATATTCAATAGAAAATACCTATATTAAAGTTAACACATGAAATGCATGATATTAAGCACCTCGCATATATTAAGACACATGAACTAGAAACTAAAGAACTTTTTATGTAGGTAAAAAGCCGACAGAATAACAGACGAAGAAAGAAAGAAAGTACTAGTTTTGAAGCCCCCAGCCGGAATACGACGAGTCGTTTGGAGGCTGGCTTTAGCAAGAGCACGCCAGCCTACCTAGGCAAGCTTCACGGTAAGTTAATAACAATACCAGTAATAATTAATAATATTGATAACATCAACCCTGCGTACAGCCCAACCACCAAGCCGGCCGGCTTCTGACGCCTCTTGCAACACCATGGTTTACCGCACGAGGTTGGGGTTAGTGTTCTCATCCGCGCCAATACAGGCATTGATTCTCAGTATCTACCAATTTTAAATGTAGATAACTTAATAGATACCATTATTATTTTTGAGCTTTTCACAGGACTGCAGCATCACAAATCTGACGGAGTGTTTACCTCTCGGTTGACATGTGACGTCACGTCACGCAACTCGTTGTGAGTCGCGACATGTCCCGCGTTCTGAAAATAACCGAGTGCAGTGCTGCATGCGGAATTACCTCAATTAACCCCCGCGCCTCCGCCACCCCCCGCTACGTGCAGATGGCGGAGTAGATACGGCCGGGGCTGAAAATATTACTCGCATCTTGATCAAGCTTCAGCAATGCACGAAATTATCTTTAAGAGAAATGAACAAAGCTTTACTGTACTTTCAAATCTACATTTTGAGTGGTATACAGAAACGACGGGTTCCTTTCTTCATTTAAATGAAGTTTACAAATAGAGTTGCGTGGTAGTACTGCGACCTGCGTAGCCAAGAATGGACGGGTGAACAACTCAACTGGTTCTTGCACAACACGTAAAATACTTTAAAAAACATTTCACGTTACATTTTCAAGAGAAAGATTAAAATCCCCCATTTCTGTGATACACCGCGATAAGGCGACTACATCGGCATTAGAATTCAAAGCACCATAAATTTACATCTGACAACATTTCTCAGCCTCGTGACGTGATTCATCAGCAGGAGGAGGTCTTTATCTGGTCTTTAAACATCAATGAACTTGCCCAAGACGTTTTAGCTTCGTGGAGAGAAGCGGATTTTATTTTAACATGCATCACGTTTACCTTTAGCTCCAAATACCTAGCAATATTCGCAACAAACAGACCAAAGACAAAGAAAGTGCTTAGTCCAACCACAGAACATACAGATTTTATATTTCTTTTTCCTTTTCAGAGGCGTAAAACTTATCTTCTAAAATGATAAAACTTTGTATTATTCCTGGGTAGAAATGTGTGTGAACATAATCTCTTATCGGCAGTAAGCGATTGAAAGTTCTTATATAATACTAGCTGCCCGGACAGACTTCGTTCTGTCAAAAGTTTTTTTTTTATTAAAACCGATGTAAGCTATCCTCTATTTCAAGTTGGATCAAACTGCACACGGTGTGCAAATTTAATTAAAATCGGTTAAGTAGTTTAGGAGTCTATCGCGGACAAACAACGTGACACGTAATTTATATAAATATTAAGATTAACATTATTAATTTGCAGTAAGTTAACATATTTCCTGTGACCATGTTCATCATCTCTCTCGTGACACATCTCGATATATCATAATATCTTGCAGTATTTAATGAATGCAAATGACCATTTCAGCCCACGTCGTAACCAGATGACAAACAATCTCATATTACTGCCAGTTTGTATGCCGGTGGCGCGTCTCGGGGGCGCATGGAGAACGCTAACAAACTCCTCTCACGTACTTAATTGTGCCCGACTGTACTAACATGCCTAAAAAATTACTGAAAACTACCGGTCCCACCAACGACTTCCACGCGGAGATAACAGTCGATCCAATCCTAATTAAACATCTGTTGGTAGAGTCTTGCACTGATTCCATTGCTGCATTGGATTAAATCCAACCACCAAGTGGTGAAATCGACAAACTGTTACATGACCGTTTATTATGCGGTGTTTTTGGATTGGATGAACAATGCGTCTTTTCTAATCTTCCTTCATATCGCGGAGGATAATCAGTCAAAAGTTTTCGGAGTTACTAGAAAAAATCGTTTGTAGAATACCCGCTACTCTCCCGCGGTGTGACCAGCCCATGAAGCACACGATACGTAAATTCGCACGGCGCGGCGGCGCGGCGGCGCGGTGGCGTCCAACAGGAAAACAGACCGGGTTTTTAAGATACGCCTTCCTCCGCGTCATTTAATATACCGCGGGTTCATTAAGGCTGATAGGAAAACTACGCCGTAAAGAAGGTGTGAGGTGTTATATCTTATTGGCAGCTTTTCTCATTAAGGCCTAAGATATGACTTCGGAAGGCCGAAGGTGTCTGCGAGTGAATTAAATCCTAATAAGGTTTGGATTTCACTCGATTCGCGTGAAATTGTTGCAACTTGATGAATTGCCCGTCCGTGTGGTCTACGAGATCTACGACTCGGTAGTTCCCACCTCATATTTTTATAGTAATTGTTGTCATATCGTAATGTGGCCTAACGGGACTAGTAGGAACCTTTTTGCGATTCCTTTAGAACTAGAATGATCGATGTAGCATCTGGTTAACTTTCCTTGAAGAAAATTTCTTGAGAAATTTGGTTTTTTATCTTAGCGTGGCTAACTCATTAGAGACATTACATGCTCACGTCAAGTACCTAGATGAGCGAAAACCAACCGCAAAACGAGTTGGATGAACTTTCAAAACAACCACTATACTATTAATATTCCGGAAACGTTCTCCGCATTCCTGCTGCGTGCAGCCAGATATTTTCATTTTAAACATTTATCAATAGCGAAACACGCAGCTCCTCATTCTACTAACAATGTTTGACATGCTTTCTTTAGAAATAAATGGCAACCGAAATAGGTAATATCTATCTTATAATAAACTTACGTAATTGAAATCAAAGTAAGTAAGGTAATTTTTGATTGTTTTTTTTTTTCTTTTTATAATAGTCTACTTGGTATAATTAAAACCTACAAGATCCAACTACATTCTCTAAAGCACACATTTTTTCCACAGCGGCGACCAAACCTTAATTAGGGGAATGTGGGAGGAAACCGGACAGGGGGTGAAAACAGATAGTTGCTATTTTACTAGTAGGCATATAGCTATCTCGTTCTAAATAGTCAAACGTTATTTGGGAACACTCGGGCAGTTTGCTTGCAAAAGGCGGACAGGATAGAATTTCATCACGTGCTTGTGCTCCACAAAATAGAAAAAATTGGTAAGTTATCTAATATTTTGTAATTTTTTAATATTTTGTAATCACTTACCATCAGGTGACCCGTCAGCTCGTTTGCTTGCTTAAGGCATAAAAAAATATCCGTATTCACCCCGTTGACTAAAAACGCGCATCCGGTTTTACCCATAGGTATGGGGTGAATCCGGATTTGTGTTTTTTATTAAAATAAATTTCTACTTCGTTTTATCTTTATTGATTTCGGATATTTTTTGGCCAAAGTAATGTCTTACATTATGTTCTTTGAGAAGTGTTGTTGATTTTTAAATATATAACATTATAACGAATTTATGGTGTTTTTTTCTTAACTATCCGGTGTCACCCCACATTCCCCTACTATCGCAAATGAAGTTCTGTGGAACTGGTAACAAGTGCTATCTGTAACTGTGAGCAGGAAAAAACCCAGGAAAAAAACCCCGGTAGTTTCTTTCTGCTTCTTCTTCCGGGCCCTCTCACATCACTCTAGCTTGCATGACTTTCAAAAAGTGTTTGTAAACCTGGTTAGTAGAATACGGCACCGACAAGCTGAGATAAATATTAGCAGCACATTCCATCCTAGCACCTCGTGGCTCGCGAGTCTTGCGACGGGACAAGGATGGATCATCCGTCGGTACAAACCTGTCCCGTGGCCACACTCTTGACGCTCTACGGCAGGCGTCGAATAAAATATGACGCGAACCTCTGATAGGTTAATATATTTAATGCCTCAACCTTTTCGTTTTACAATCTACCACTTAGCTCTTTATTTGTAAGTAGAGTCTTCGATGATGGTACCTGACCTGTTTGTTGTTCAGATATTTAGGTATGGTCCACAACGCTGTTACAGCTGCCGGCTGCCCATTGCGCATCATTACAAAAGTCTGAAGAAATTTTATTGAGGCACGCGTTAGCGTGCGAATTGTTGAAGAAGTTTGCAGTCAGGTAGCGTACCTACTTAGATACGGTATGGATATGATAATCTTTCATAATTCGCCCGCAAACATTGATAGAGCTTCATAGCTGCCATCGAGCCTCAGGATGGAATGGTCGATGGTGATAATATTATAAATAAGATGGTAGCATCCTGCAGTAGGGGTTACAGCTAGAGGTATATATTCCTACGTTTCCAGTAACAATGACTACATTCAGGAAAATCGTAGCACGAGGAATAAGGCTCGATAGTATTGTATGTACTTAACTAAGGAAGTATGTTTATCTTATTCCTGTACCAATATATATTTGCTCGGCATTAACTTTCACGGACAGAAACATAAGTCGTTACGCAAGCATTCAGCCTCGTAACTAGAGCGAGCCTTCGTGAGCAGCCGCGGAGGCGAGGAGATCACGTTACAGCGGCGGTCGGGCGGCGGTCGGCGCTGGTCGGGCGGGCTGGCGGGCTGGCGGTCGAGCGAAACATCGCGTTGCGAAAGCTGCGGCCGCAACACGAGCCAATAGAGTCACGTTGCATCCATTGTGTGCAGCCACCATTGTGCGCTGACCGGCTGCCAATGGCGGAGCGCGCAGACCACGCCCCGCCCCGCCCGCCCCGCCCGCGCCGTCACGCTCCGTGACATCGCCTGACCTCTGAATGTTATCTCCGGAGCCAACACTGCCAACACTCCCAACACGGATACAACGGTACCACATAATTCTAGCTCGTGGGGTAGATCGTTGCTACACTTCAGCTTAATTACCTCGAGCTCCGCGCTCCGACACGCTCCGGTTGTATACCGACACGTTACCGCAATAAATTTTGTTGATTATGGTAATGTGTTGTAAAGTAAACTTGCAAAAATTGGTTACATTGTCCTTACCTTAATGTGTAAGATAATTTACTGACTAAACTAGATGCAGTAGACGTGTATGCATAGTGTATCGCATACGATTTGTTACAACTTGACCGCCTCTACCGGGGACCAGCTTTCATGCACTCAGACAAATATATCTACCTACGGAGCTAATATTAAATCCATAAAATGGCCACCTTCCTGACTAGCAGAATCTGTCACAATATAAGCCTTACAAATCGTGGAAAGCAATCAATTATGGGTAATACTACGTATAGAACAAACATTTAGGTATATTTACGATCATTCCTAATCTGTCAAACGCGGGATGCATTTGAACGTATGAGCATTACGTACGAGTATATATATCGGTATTCTGAGAAACAAAGTCGTCTCTTCAGCTAATGGGTATTTTCCAAGTGATCCCTGACGCGCGGTAAAGGTCAAGGGCTCAGGCACACAGTAACATGTCGAGTGGCAGCGCCCAGCGAGAGCGGCTGTCGACACGAACAAGTGGTCAATTACCGCTCGTCGCCGCGCTCGCCACGATCGCCACTCACCCCGAGCCAACTGCTAGATAGGTCTAGGTAGGTAACACTCGCAATTGACGAGTTAAATGCGAGGGTAGAGCGGTCATTGCCACTGTTCGTCGGTGTGAAAAGCGTGCTCTGAGCTATAATCTCGGATAACTCGATCGGAAACTTGTACCTACTTTGCAAACATACAATTTAATCATCAATGTCTGTCCACTAGAAATGAACAATACACAGAACATGGAAAGAACCTATTTCGATTTAAAAACTTCGATTTGAGAAAAAAAAAACAGTTATCGTTGAAACAGGTACCTACCGACATTCGTTGTTGTGTGTGTATTCACCCTCACCGCTCAATTGCCTGACGTAAAAGTCAGTACATTTTCAAGTATTTTGTGTTTCTATTAGTGTCAGGGCCTGTGTAATGTGGCGGCTTCCATCCATTTGCTATGAATTATGACCCTGAACCAATATCATTAAGACTGTTTATCCATGTAAAGCAGACACCACTCTCCAATGCCCCATCTGCCGTGTCCATTCCAATAAACAAAAACAATAAGAAAGTACTTTTCAGTGATACCATTTATAAGCTGTAGATCCGTTTCGCAGGTAATAAATAAGAACAAGGTTTATGAGAGCAAAAGGGCTCGTATCGCATTCCCAGGCCGCCGCCGCGCCGCACGCGAGCATCTGCCAACAAATGGACGAGCAGCACGAAGGACCAGCCTTATCGTCGGACATTACAGCCGGACAATGGTGAGGACCCCCGCTTGTACCAATCCCAGCGACAGAACGGTGTGAACGCAATCTGATATACTGACTGTCGGCTGTCCGTGCTGCCCCACGACTAGGGCTTTATTTGCTGACGCTCCCGGTCAGAGCTACCTGTTACGACCCATTATGGAAGACGGATGCAATTTAGCGGTGTCTGTTAGATTTGCGATGAAAACGCCTTTTCGCTGTGACCTAATAGGGCTTGGCTATGGCGTAATTTCTCCGGCTCGGCTCGTCCACGCCTACTTTCTGGAAGCCATAGATTTATTTAGACCATTGTTTACGAATCCGGATAATACTGGTTTGGTTGCTCTCTTGTCATGTCAAAGATTACCTCTTGGATTATCTTATGATTATTATCTTATGATTGGTAGTCCTACCCGCCCTCTCGAAAAGTGTTTGTAACAAACCTACTTCGAATAAAATTCATTTCATTTCATTTCATTTCATTTCATTTCATTCCTCGCTACGCATATTTTTTTTACGCCTTACAAATAGCATTACGCACAAACAAATTGTTATTCATTACAATTTTCCATTTCATTTATGTGGCAATATTTTAATTTAAGTTTTTCCTCGTGTTTTTATTTTAGGTATTTCTCGTAGTTCGACAAATTGAAGAAGTCTCTTAAAGTTCACTACTTCCTCATTTGTACAGAGGACTATTGGCAGAGACTGCAGTGGAACTGGAAGGACTTAACATCATCATGCATTTGGTGAACGTGACGTGGGACATTTGTTTGAATGAAGGCATCATGTGGATATATGCACAGAAGACAAATGAACAGATGAGTAGGTAGCATTGTGGTCTCTTTCACCCATGGAGCGACACCAATCCGTTACCGGCCAAGAACGAAGAGATAAAATAACGATTCGATCAGCTCAAAATTAAAACATCCAATACTAGGCCTGGCATTGAGTGCAGTGTGCTAGTCGCGGTGCAATTACACGCGAAGCGGGCCGCAGCGGGCCGCAGGGGGCCGCTCGCCACGGTTGAGACGCGTTGTTCATTTTGCGACGTGCACTCTACCTCGGCCGCTTGGGTGACCATTGCGTTCACCCGCCATCGGATAATTACTTCATTAATAATAGTAACATTAAACAAAGTATCTAATTATTTCCTAATTATGTTTTTTATTGCTATTCATCAAAGTGAAGTAGAATAGGTATGTATTTACAAATAATTTTGGTAAAGATCGGTCACCCTCAGCCTAGAATAACTAAATAGATAATCACATGACACATGCCAGCTCGAAATAAACACATTTTTCAGTTTACAACGGGTTCCGGGTTACTGAGGCCACCGGAGAGGCTGGGGAGGCTGCCGAGGCTGTGGGAGCGGACCACCACGCTCCCCATTACCCCAACATGCCATCTCCTGCTCCTATCACAGTTGTAAACTAAATGGGTACGTATCACGATGTCCCTCATTTTATTCCCTCCTTTGCCGGCGCGCGGCGTGCCGCCTCATCTCCTTTAGAACATAACCATTTTATTGACCTTACTATTATTACATTAATGACCGTTATATTTCAATTAACGTAATCCTTGCCTTATCTCGGCAGGTAATTTCTTTTATGTAAGTATAGAGATGATCTAAAAGGCGCTGTACAAACGACACTGATTGTGAAAACAAGCATTAACTTTACAAGCCTCGGTTTTGCTGTATCCGGATACAGCACAATTGTGGCGCAGAACTAAATTCCTAACAATTATTACTAAATTATGTAATGATTCTGTTATTACTGAACTCAGATTCACTATGATAATCAACGTAACCCGCACTCAATGATATTGCAAATTCTGACGACCTGTGTACTAAAGTTTATAGGATTTTATTATTTTAAATAACTCTTCCGAGGATCAAACCTCTCAATTAACAGACTGAGTATCTACAAGCAAATAAAAAATCGTCGATATTGGATACAAAAGACACAGGCATCGAATTCGATCGATGTATAGTCAATACAAGCAGGTGATGGCGTGATGGTCACGTGTGTACGTCGCCTTAGTGGACCGGAGGGTCGGTCGTCGGTTGATTTACGCGACAGAGCCGCGCCCCCTATAAATACATTCCGTTACCTTTAATGGCTTTGTTTATTTCCCAACAATTAATGACAAGGGATGCCATAAACCGCTAATGACTAATGTAATTGCCTCCAATCGGGGGCGATTTCTGATGCAAAGTCCACACGTGTAATAAAAGTGTTTAGACTTTAGAGTTACGACGAAACGCAGTTTGCAGATTGCTCTATTTTGTACAGTTAACGGTAGAGTTAAAGTAATTTAAAAAAATAAAATCAAACTGGTCTCTACGGTAAAAAAGACATAGATTTACCTACTATTAGGTACCTACTACTGGCTTGGATTTGAGCTACAATGAGCTGAAATGATGAGTCTTTATTTATAAATATTATAACCTTAAAAATATAGTCCTTCGGTGGTGGCGAGATGTGGTTACCCTAGCAGTAGGGCTGAGGCTCCAGACCAAAGGTCGCGCAGAATGCAATCTGTCACGGTGGCTGCTCGTCTACCGTCCACCGTCCGACAGTCCGACCCGGCCCGGACCGGACAGGACACGTGATCTTTACTTTTGTATTGCCTTAAGAAATCTTTACTACTTTTGGAACGAAGTTCCATAACGCGCGTTGCGAAAGGGGGCTAGGCGGAAAATTTTGTAACAAAGAGTTGTAACGACACTTTTTGCCGTCGTTTTTAGGGTTCCGTAGCCGAATGGCAAAAAACGGAACCCTTATAGATTCGTCATGTCTGTCTGTCTGTCTGTCTGTCCGTCCGTATGTCACAGCCATTTTTTTCCGAAACTATAAGAGCTATACTGTTGAAACTTGGTAAGTAGATGTATTCTGTGAACCGCATTAAGATTTTCACACAAAAATAGAAAAAAACAATAAATTTTGGGGGTTCCCCATACTTAGAACTGAAACTCAAAAATGTTTTTTTCATCAAACCCATACGTGTGGGGTATCTATGGATAGGTCTTCGAAAATGATATTGAGGTTTCTAATATCATTTTTTTCTAAACTGAATAGTTTGCGCGAGAGACACTTCCAAAGTGGTAAAATGTGTGTCCCCCCCCTGTAACTTCTAAAATAAGGGAATGATAAAACTAAAAAAAATATATGATGTACATTACCAAGCAAACTTCCAACGAAAATTGGTTTGAATGAGATCTAGTAAGTAGTTTTTTTTTAATACGTCATAAATCGTAAACCGCAAAAAACATTGATCAAAGTTACAACGAATTACAAGAACTTTTATATTATGTTACTTGCTGCTACGGAACCCTTCATGGGCGAGTCCGACTCGCACTTGACCGCTTTTTAATTAAAGCGAGTTACTAGGCGACCAGAAGTCTTCGAGGGTGCGACAGTACAATCATAGTATGTGGCTGTCTTATTTACTCTTCGGTATTTAGCATAGGCACAACAGGGATATCTACCTAGTCTAGCCATAAATACTGTTACAAACACTTAACTAAATATATTTTTTTGGAATTAATTTTTCTGTAAATTAATTATATAAAAACAAAGGTAGTTAAATGTTAATTAAAGTTTTGTATAGGTTATTCAAAATACGCTCCCTGATTTTGAATGCAGGCCCTCAACCTCCTAGGCCAGTCGTCAATCGTAGCACGCACAAGGTTCGTGTCTATATCAGCCACTGGTTTAATCATGGATGCTTTGAGAAGCTTCAAATTTTCGTGAGATTTAGCGCATGCTTTCTGTTTCCATTGTTGCCATATTTTGTTTCCAACGGATGTAAGTCTGTGCTTTAAGAGGGCCCCTCGTTGTGCCTGATAAAGTAAATTTTATGACCAATTAGCCAGTTTTGTATCCTGCTTTCTGATGATCTGGCGCTGAATCTTATTGGAATACTTATTGTGGATTTTCGATAATTTTTTGAAGAAGATGTTCCACAATCTTTGCAAGGACAGTATTTTGATACTCAAAAATACTGGGTTTCACTTCTTTTTCACAGAGAAACATCACAGATGAGCCTGAATGTGAGACTCCAAGTCAAACCATGATTGATGCAGGATAATGCCCACGCTGGATTATTGGCATACGCCTGTTTGCTTCTTTATTCACGTGGGCATAATATTTTATCACTTTGTTTTTTGTAACTTTCTACAATGCCAAAAATTTTTTCGATTGAAATAAGAATTTGGCGGTTTTTTTTTCTCGCGTACCTTCTTAACAAAGCTGGTCATCTCTCGAGCCTTATTTTTTTTTAGAGGTTCATTACGGAAATTTTCTGAGTGTCGTCGATAAGCTCTGTGTCCAAGGTCTTCATTGAACATTAATTTGATGGTAGTTTTTCTTAACCCTACCTGAAGAGCTAAAATGTTTTGCTTCCGGACGGGAATTCGTTGGGTTGGCGCCTGTACTGCTTAGGTGGTCGCTGGTGTTCTAACCGTACGAGGTTGGGCGCTTCTTTTTCGGTCTTCGAAACTCGAAACTTCAGGGAATCATTTAATAGTACGATAAAAAAATCCCATGACTTATTTTTCAAATTTTCATCAATTTAAAAACCTCAAGCTGCATAGCTGCAGCGGTGCAACTTAATAACCCGTCTGTGTCTTATTTTAACGTCCACTCATTTTTATTAAATAACACAATATCAATTATTTCTTTATTTTAAAATAGTACAAAATTTCCTCATTCGTAATCCATCGAAACATTTCTCGCTTGTATTTGATACTTCAATTGTATTTGATACTTCACTCATTTTTATTAAATAACACAATATCAATTATTTCTTTATTTTAAAATAGTACAAAATTTCCTCATTCGTAATCCATCGAAACATTTCTCGCTTGTATTTGATACTTCAATTGTATTTGATACTTCACTCATTTTTATTAAATAACACAATATCAATTATTTCTTTATTTTAAAATAGTACAAAATTTCCTCATTCGTAATCCATCGAAACATTTCTCGCTTGTATTTGATACTTCAATTAAATAAGGCTGTAACAGTATATCTGGCAAGACTATGTATATTACGATCATGCACATTAAGTTATTATTGCTGTTTCTCTTGTCATGCCAATTAATATGCGAAAGAGCGACAGGGATAGAATAAATCTATAACTGTCGCTCTAACAAGACACTTGTCACGTGTCTTTACTAGCGAGTGCGAGTTCCAAGAACTTATTGCGAAAATAAAAGAGATGAAATTATTTATAGCATCCTGGTAACGTTATGGTGAAGTATTAAGCTTTTTTTGCTTTGCTTTTGTTTACCTATTTGTTTCTTTGACTTCATTAATCGGTAAAAATCACATTTTATTTACCTTCCTCCGTCCTCAGCCCGGAAGTACTCTGAACGCACGAATGCTTGAAGTTATGGCTGGTGGCGTGGTGGCTGGTGGCCCGCTAGATAATATTCTCCAAACTACAAACATTAAAAGTTAAATAAAAGATCCGTTTACTATTAATTCAAACCACACTTGTAAGTTGGTTTCTGAACGGTATATAAACATTTATCTAGATAACACACAGACATGTATACTGTCTGTGAGTTAACAATGATATTTAAAAAATATCATTGTTAACTACTCTTTCCCTGTCTACCTCTTTTTACATTACAATATCATTGCTAGTTAATTAAAACATAAATGGTATTCCTTCCAGTGATGCCATATCTACCAACTTTGTGGTAGATCTACCAATTTTCACTTCAGTCTACCTATCTACCACCCTAGACCTAAAAACTACCTACTTTTTAAATAAGTTTGACTTAATACCACTTTGTATAATTTTTGTATCGACGAGCGACGTTGCGATGTGTTGCCTGAGCCATGCGTCGATGCGTCAAGCATACATAGAGTCCAGGCTATAATCCACAAAAAAAACGTCAGCAACAGTTCACCTTTCGCACCGTTCGCGTCATTTCGCGCCCATAACATAATTTTCTGTGACCCATCATTCCCGGTTGGTTTTTTGCGGAATCAATGGTGAATCTTTCCTCCTGTTTTGTGTTGTTTTGTTGTTAAAACTAAAATTAACTACATGTTAATGGTCCTGATTGCTGTTTGTTCTGTGTTGCGTGCATTTATTTATATCGACGCTTAAAAGGCAAAAATTACCAAGCGACATGTTGACAACTTTACACTACAGCATTTTAGTTTTTAATTTTAGAAAAAAAGATCGTAAAAAATTGCGTATTAGTCATAGCTACTTCATACCAATGAATTTTAAATACAGTTTAAATGCATAATAAAGCGATTTTTTTTCCTAAAATTAAAAACTAAAATGCTCTAGTGTAAAGTTGTCAACATGTCGCTTGGTAATTTTTGCCTTTCAAGCGTCGATATAATGGATTCTGACAGCAGCATAATCTAAATTTTACTAACAAAAAATAACCGACTTCAAAGTCTCAAAAAATACTTTTCAGATCTCGTTCAAATTTATGTGGGACCACATGACAAGCACCTGCTTTCGATTAAAAAAAGAATCATCGAAATCGGTTGGCGTGATATTGAGTTATTCGTCCATTTGTCGCGCACATCTTAACACAAATTTACGACATATGTGGTTTTCTCATGGATGCCATTGTCAAATTTCAATAAAATTTATGTGGGACCACATGACAGCCACCAGCTTTCGATAAAAAAAACAATCATCAAAATCGGTTCGCCCAGTCCAAAGTTCTGAGGTAACAAACATAAAAAAAAATACAGTCGAATTGAGAACCTCCTCCTTTTTTGAAGTCGGTTAAAAAGCGAGTTCTAGGTTAGGAACTCCGCCACGAAAACCTAGAAAAAGCCACTATGACCAAAAATATTCAAAATTATGGGAGAAAGACAAAGAATTTGCAGGATGGCTTCAAGAAAGTACCAAGGGTGAAGGATATTTTTATTGCAAATCATGTAGGTGTGATCTTAAGTGTGCTGGTGGAAGATTTTAAGAATAGTTCATGCATTTTTAATCTTAAAAAATCTTCTAAATTGAGGTGGTAGATCTACCAATTTTGTATTTTACATTCTACCAACTTCTACCAACATTTGGCACATAATCTACTAATTTCGTAAAATTCGGGTTGGCAACACTGATTCCTTCTATAATATTTATTTTCGCCACATTCTTAGGTGTAATAAAATTTTATTAGATACTATTTGATGTGCCTAATTACAGAATTCGCTTTCTCCAAACGATCGCTTGATTTCAAAAATTATCCATAGACCATTAG
Organism: Thymelicus acteon; assembly: GCA_951805285.1. Classification (NCBI taxonomy): domain Eukaryota; kingdom Metazoa; phylum Arthropoda; class Insecta; order Lepidoptera; family Hesperiidae; genus Thymelicus; species Thymelicus acteon. The sequence continues at coordinate 360,916 of OX638232.1, forward strand.
AATGAATGTAGAATTTTAGTGATATGCCCACGCGTGGGCGCGCACTACCCGGCACCCGCAGCGCGACAATAAATAGTAATAGTATCGAGCAAAGTAGATGAACCGAGTGACAGAAGCGCAACTTGCTACGAACCGAGTAAAGTAAGCTTAAACTCTTACGCCCCAACTCAGAGTCACTAACGGTTACTTAAATCGCTCCTTAGTAAAGAATCACCATACAAATTCTGTACTAAGGAGCGATTTAAATAACCGTTAGTGACTCTGAGTTGGGGCGTTAAGGGTATATCAATAACTCAATAAAGCAATAATTATTGGAAATTTAGATATTCACGTTAACGCGCTGCCATTTTAATATACGTAGTTTAGCTAAGACATCAGACGTGGCTTGTGGGAGTTATGGCAAAAAGATTACAGGGTAAGTAAGTATCTAGTGTAATATTTCGAGTACTGTACGTACGACGTACCTAACAATGCGTAAAGTGTTGTATTTATTGCACTTCCGCCCGGCCGTAGAGTTATGTATGTCGTATGTAGTAGCGAGGATTTTAAACGCCTTTAAGTCATGAGTGTCCTATAATATTTTATACAATATAATACAATACAAATATTCTTTATTTGTACACCAGAAATAAATACACAGTCAAAAAAAAAACAAAGTACGGTATACAAAAGGCGACCTTATCGCTAAGGCAGCGATCTCTTCCAGGCAACCTTACGGAAGAGGATAGCACAATACAGAGAAAGAAAGAAAAGGGGTAGCGGTGTACATAAAGCATAAAAGAAAAACGAAATGATAACAAAATGACAGTTGTAGGGAGTAAAAGAAAAGGTCATTACTTAGCAAGGTAGAAATCTTTAACTTGTTTTTTAAAACTATCAAGTGATGGAGCACAACGAATTTTATATGGAAGAGATTTCCAAAGTCGTACAGCGGCAGTAGTGAAAGATTTAGCGTAAAAAGAAGAAGAGTGAGTTGGCATGTTGGCGAGGGAAAGATTGTGAGAGGAACGGAGCGTGTGATTATGGGTCTGAAAAGTGAATTTAAAGCGTTCTTTGAGATATAAAGGGGCACTTGGATTGAACAGCACACAGTATAAAGTACAAAGAATATGGACGTTCCGGCGAAAACGAATTGGGAGCCACTTGAGACTGTTGCGATAGTCAGAGACATGGTCATATTTGCGGAGGCCAAATATGAATCTTATGCACATATTTTGGAGACGCTCAAGTTTATCTAGTTGCTCCTCAGTTACATCTAGATAGCATACATCGGCATAGTCAAAGATAGGTAGAAGTAGGGAATGTGCGAGAGCAATTTTAGTAGCAGTTGGAAGAAAATTCTTGAGTCTGCGGAGTGATCCCATAGCCGCAAATAGCTTTTTACTCACAGCATCAATCTGTGGACCCCAAGACAAATATTGATCCATAATTAATTATTTTATAGCACAGTGTGACCTAAAACCGCACCTAAAAGACACGCTTTTTCGTGATCTAAGTAGCCCTTTTTACACCATGAGAAGGCGTGTGACTTAAGTTGTCTATTATTAAAAAGGGCTAGTTTACCCACGCCTAACAAGCGTGACCTAAGTCAGGTCCCGGTGTCTTTTAAAGTATGACGTGGACGTTCTGTAGTCACCCGCGGCCGCACTCCGCACTGCATCCAGTGCAGTGTAGTCCCCGAGGGACACAGATTAGCATTTTAATGGCGGCGAGCTCGTGTCGCTTCACGCCGTTTATGTAAATGTAACGTATGTCCCCCCTCCCGCCACCCCGCGCCGGCCACTCGAGCGACAATTACAACTTGACGTAGCTTTAATTACGGGAATGTTCCGGATTTAATTTGTACCGAATAGGTTTTGTCTCCGGGTTGTAACGTTGTAACGGTACACAGGGACGAGGCAGTCGTAGGTCGCTCTGGAACATATTGTCTCTTAATGGTGACACTGGCTCAGCCGGGGGTCTAAATGTTATGAGGTTGGTAAGAAATATACACAAAATTTAATATGAGACTCTAGGTACGTATTTTATAACACTGTCGCCCCAAATCAGAGTCGTAACGGTTACTTTAATCGCTCCTTAGTAAAGAATCACTATACAAATTCTGTACTAAGGAGCTAATTAAGAGGATATCGGAGCACCGTTCGGCCCATACAAACGTATTTTTCTGTTTCCTCCCTGGATATTAACATTAGAGCAAATATTTAACTAGTTAAATAATAAACCGTTAGTGACTCAGAGTTGGGGCGTATATGTCCCAGAAACCTTAATCACGAGTTGCACCGCGGACCCCGTCAACCCTGCAAATTAGCAAGTAAACTCCAAATGTACATCTATACCTTCCTACCTACGTTTTTACATAAAGAAAATGATGGGTGAATGAAGCCTTTTTTCACAGATTATTTATTGATTATTGAAGTGAAAACTTCTTTAGGCGCGTTGGGCATTTTTGAGATGGGAAAAACCATTCAACTTGCGACAACGTTACCGAACACTCTGTATATTTTCATTTTTTAATGAATTTGTTCTAGGAGTACCAGGACATCATGTGTGACGAAGAGGTTCGATTGAACGTATTCACTGAACACAGTCGCATTTTTTGGAACGATGTTTTTCTTCTTTCAATTTAATTTTAACTTCACAAAATATTTATTAGAGTATTAGGACATCATGAGCGACAAGGAGGTTCGACTGAACGTATTGACTGAACACATTTTTTTAAATAAATTTTTACTAGGAGTACTAGGACATTTACACTCAGTTTACACTAGAACATTACACTAGGACATTTACACATATAGACCAGTGCCGATAATTTTTGAAACCAAAAAAAAAAATAGTAGGATGAAACCCATTGCAAAAGGAAGAGAATATAACAAAAATTAAAGGAAAAATAATTTACGGGCGATCTAAGGTCGGGAAGTGGGAGGGAGGAGGGTTTAAGGGTAAAAAACGGTTTATCTCGATTGCCGGCAAAACTACAAGTCCTATGGAAAAAAAAATAGCAAAGTTGTAGGCAATAAAAAGATCTACATTTTTTGTTTTACACTTTTTTACATAACCTCAAAATTTATGAGAACAATTCAAATAACAAAGTTTTTGGTTTTTTATTTTTATCTTTTACAAAAAATTTTCTTTTTCACGAAATTTGGTGAAAACTTACCTTTGTATGTCCCAAATATACTGTAATTTTTTTGATTTAAAATATTTCTTTTTTCATCTTATTTTGACTTAATATCAAAAAAGCACCCTAATTTTCAGTCGAAAATTCTCACGTCAAAATATCTGCTTTTTTAAAAAAGTCGGTGGGCTTTTTATTCGTTGAAATCTCTACTTTCTGATGGTATATAAAAAAATATATACTACTGTGGTAAATGTTCTCAGAAAATGCAATAAAACGACGAAATATATCTGTAAATTGTCGTCCATTGGGAAGCGTGTAAGAAGCGGGGCGACTCGGGTCGCGGCTCTAATTAACGCAGGTGTATTGCGGTGTACCGTGTAGTGTACCGCTCGCGGAAGTGTCAGGCAGGAACCACCGGCACCGGCGACCCTGCGATATCGTGCCGACATCGTCCGCAGTTGGTGGACGAGCAACGGTGAAGTCTGACATCACGACACAATGTACTAGGTAGCGTGAAACATTAGGCATGGGCGTTGATTCATGTAAATATTGCAGGAACCATATCCATTCGGAGGCGGCGTAAAAGCTTCTGACACATACACATGTAGGTATGTTGGCCACAAACACCTCCATAAATCCGCAATGGAACAGCGTGGTGCAGTCCTCTCATAGGCTGTAACCCTCCCCAGTTATGAAGAAACACTTGTACCCTGTCGTGCTTTAATAGATTTAAGAAATAGGTATCTCATATCTGAATAACTTTCTATTTTATGCCCGGCGAAGAAGTGACGTTCTGCTAGTTTGTTGTAAAAATTCGAATAAGTAGGTATGCGTATTGAATGCATTTTTAACCGACGAAAAAAAAAGGAGGAGGTTCTCAATTCGACGCGTATATTTTTTTTTTATGTATGATCACTCAGCAATCGGCACAGGGTGGTCCGATTTTGATCATTCTTTTTTTAATGTATAGGGTATATCTCGAAGTTGGTCCCATATTTTTTTGAAAATTTTATTCCTACCCTAAAGGTACGAAAATAGGGGATGATTGATTATTCACCCACGGAATTTTTGCCCGTTACCCCAATAACTTTGTACTGGATGATCCGATTTCGATGATTCTTTTTTTATTGAATATTGTATACCTTGAAGTTACTCTTGTTTAAATTTGGAAAGAAAATTTTACCCTTAAAGGTACGAAAATAGGAGATGATTTATGTTTCAACTACTATATTTTTACCTGGTAACTGAATATATCACCAATAACTTAATAATTTTCATAGCAACTAAAAATTAAAAAATAATTATTTTTTGACAAAAAATAAAACCAACGAAAAAAAACTGAAAAGCGAAAAATAAAATAAACCATTTAGTATAATAAATTAAGATCCTAAATTAACTGAAAATAAATAATTTTGAGGCGGTGCCAAACCAATGAAAAAACAAACGGTGAAAAGATGTGCGCCGCGCTGCTGCTGCCGTGTGCATCGCATGCCACTGCCCTTATAAAATGAACTTTACGTAATTAATTTTGTTTGTTTGTTTGTTTGGCACGGTCTCGAAATTATTTATTTTCAGTTAATTTAGGATCTTAATTTATTATACTAAATGGTTTATTTTATTTTTCGCTTTTCAGTTTTTTTTCGTTGGTTTTATTTTTTGTCAAAAAATAATTACAACTACAGACATCAATTGCTTCATTACATTAACAAAAGGACTTAACGAGACAAATAGATCATCCTGATTGCCTGCTTAAATGCTTACCTAGGTACTGTTACCTATGGTTTATAGCGAGTCGTGCGATGTCCCATTCAATATCACTTGGAGTTAATGAGCGGGTCTAATTATCGCGACAGGTACCTCTCCGCCAGCGCCAGCGCGCCGCATACGGAATTACGGAAGTGACAAACGGACGAGCAAGTGCACGAACTCAGTTATGTCACGGTCACGATCTGCCGGTGACGTGCCCTGTAATGGCCGCAGCTATCGGCCCTCCGCGAGCACACGGCCACACGACGAGGAGACAACTGATGACCCGATAAGTATGTTCCAACTTCTGCTGTTCATGTCACACGCGAGACAGTTGGTTGGCCAGTTGGTGATAATTATGACGATTATAGATGTAGAGGGCGCGAAGCTCGTACGTTATGATTTTTAAATCTATTTCACATCTGCCATCAAAACGAGTAGGTCCCGTATATCTATGCCACACTGCCATGACCAAACAATTTCGTGGCATCTATTGCGTTTAACGACTGGAATTGAAAATAAATAATTTAGTTATAACATATTTTAAACCTATTAGACGTGTTTAATTATAAAATAAATAATGGATTCGCATTTATAACATCGTTTCCGCTACGTAACTAGATGATAATAAAAAAAACAATCAATGTTCATTAGATAGGCGAGGCTTTATTAATAGGCCTTAAATGTAGAAGTCAGTAGCTAAAATTAATGAAATAAATTGGAACTCTCGCATTACTCCGACTCCAAATTGCTCGATTGGTCACGACTCCGGCCGTCGACTAACGGTAGCGTATAAATCGCTTTCGATATCGCCACGATAATCTATTCCTGTTGATGAAGCGTTAACCGATCCGATTTCACGCTCCGCCGCACGGATAAATACAATAATCCGTCTAATGACTAAAAAAAAAGATAAATTTCACGAGGGTCCTCTCGGCCGCGCGGCCGGGGTAACTGATCGCACATGCTAATTCAAAGCGCCACGCGAAACTAATCTTTATTCTCTGGGAAAATCGTCCAGCGATCGCGTGACGCTTAAAAAATTCGGTACGCGGTTTAATCCCATTTGTGTCGGAATAATGAAGCGATCCACTTGTGCAGCTGATACTATAAAAAACCTGTCCGGGCCTGTATGGGGCCCGGGGACCCCAGTCTGCTCCATTGATAAGATTAATTATGGAAGCTGCAACAAGTGGGCAGCGAGCGGTTGGCAAATGTTTGGATAACAGCTTTAGGGTTGATTTTATTGCTGCTTTTGTTAGATGGCTTAATAAAAGGACAATAAGCCCATATGGTATTATTATACAAAAATTATAACCTATCTCAGGGAGTAAAATAAGATAAAAAGCACAATTTTTACATTATTTGTAAATATACTTAGGTACTTTAGATGTCCCAGTAGTGCTACCCGCAAAACTATTGGTCCAGGATTCAGTTCCCCGGCGAGGCAGACGCTTGTTTGTGTGACAGACAAATAATGTTTTCTCGCGCATCGTGTTATGAGCGTGCGTTTTCACGCAACCCGCGGAATCCTACTGCGGGAACCTGAGTGTGTATGTAAGCATTAATTTATAAATACCGGGCCATTTACACTACCTAGGTACCTATTAAGCATCGTTCGTAAGTGGAGCAGATAACTAGCACGTAAATAAATAAGTTACAGCTTGAAGCATGCATAAATTACTGTAAGCGTCTCGTTGTAGTCCAACAGAAGAAAATAATTCGATAAATTTTTAAAGGTAAAACGATTTATGATCACTTTTTTTATTTCGCTAAGCATGCAAATACCTATTACATATATTATACATTTAAAAGTAGGTACTTCACAAACGTTTAGTTACCTAATAGCAATTGGCAGATAACCATCTCGGCGATTACCCTCTGACCCGAGGCGATAATGTGCCCCAACGATCAGCATGGCTCACCTCCTCACCTCAGCCTAACGACCGTATTCCCAACAATACGACGCACGCTGCTCCGCGCGTCTCATTGTCCGGCTGTCTGCGAGAACTACGAGTAACTCTTGCCAAGTGATTGAAAGCTATTGTAGTTACCAATTAACTTCTTAAACATCCGATCATAGATTATAACACGAGCAGTAGCGTAGCTAGCCCTCGCGGGGCCCTATATCAAAATTTTGTCAGAGGCCCTCTCGACTCGAGGTTAAAGATTTTTCTCAAAAGAAAAAAAGCTAGCTTAAAATAAAACAAATATAATATACCTATTAATATCTATTAATTAACCTCATACAACCAATGCTCTAAAATTTTAATTATAGTCGAATAATACGAAGGACCGCTTTGACAGTCTTGCTATCTATTGCAGAAAATTAACAGTAATTATGGGCTAAGTGTCGATACTTCAGTATCGACGCTTGATCCACCGAGGTAAGCGGCGAAAAAACGTTTTGTCTAGGCCATGGCTAGGCGATATACTTTAATCTATGGCTAGGCGTGCAATGAAAAACCATTAGTTACGTTGACAAAATAGTGCTCGATTAGTGTAGGTACTTCTTGGTATTTTTATTATGACCCTTGGTGGTCAGAGTGATGGTCAGTTCTTATCGTGTTGAGATACATCCCACCAAAAACATTTCAAACTTAAACTTAGGCCGGGGGCCTCGTATAATTTATACGGTTGATACGGCGGTAACTACCGCCGTATCAACCGTAACTACGCCCCTGAACATGCTAGAACTTTAGTCGGCGGTAAATAGCGATGACAGATACCACTTAGCACCTACCTAACTAGTTGTGATACTCATGGATCAGAGCCAATAGCAAGCGACGTTCTTCAGTCCATAAGTGGCACATCGGTCACCCGAATGCAAATGCCCTAGTTCGTACATTGCACGCATCTCTTAATTTTCAAATATTGAACATAGAATGGGTCTCCACCTGATACGTGATGGCCATTTACATTGGCACACTGATTTGTTCCGCTGATGGGACCACTGAGGAATGTCTCGTAGACCCACTGATATTGATACGGAAACAACTCGTACATTAGAGTAGGATTAGCTAGTGGTAGCTGGAAGGCGTCATTCCACTATTTATTTTCTACCTACCTGCAACACCTATCTGTATAAGTAGCCTTACTACTTCAGAGTCTGGAACTAATGACTGACGCGGTCCTGTCCAGCCCGAGTGGGAGCCGCGCGACCGCGTCCTGCATTCGGCAACCATCTATACTAAATTTTACTTAATTATAGGGTAACACTATAATAACAGTCCAAAAGTTGAAGATTTCTTACTTCATCTTCGCAGCAGAAACGAATACTTTGGATGTAATTAATAAGGGCCTGCTCGCAGTCTGTATGGTTAAGCCACAGGCCGAGCGCTCTCAACATTGAGATTATCCTTCTACGGATATCTTACAACTTAAACAGGGTTTCTGTAAAGCCGGCGCCAGATATAGCCCAAACATGTGAACATTGCTTTGAAGGTCTTTGCAAAGACATTTGAACACATATTGTCGCAACCTGCCAGACATGTTTTGCAATCGTTTTTCTTCACAGTATGCTGGTAGACGACAAACGAGATGGACGTAGATTTTTTGGATGCCTTTATTATTTAAGTGCTTGTAATAAAATTATTTATTACATGCGAAAAACAAGTACATAACCGTTTTACATTAGTAAAAAAAATTGCTGTAAAAAGTAAAAATAAAACAAAATTGTTGTACTTGGTGTGCATTATACTTTAAAGTACGATCATGATTTATAAAAGTTATAACAAATGTCTTCCAATGTCCAGTTCGATGATCTAAAGTCATAATCACGGCATACCAAGTAGTTTTGTTCGGATTTAGTATTCAATTCTTTTAACTACCTACCGCACACGAGACCTTTCGCCATCGCAGCTGTCCCGCAACTGAACTTTGCGCAAGTGTGGCAGGCTACGCAAATATTTGAACACATTCAACTTTGAACACTTTGATGTGCGCTAAAAAACCGACACCGCATGGCAAAGTGCAAATCTTTGTTCAAACTTTGAACAAATACTCACGTTTGAAGCTGTATCTGGCGACGGCTTAAGGAGAGCTTGAAGCACATTACGATGAATCACTGTGAAGTCGTTGTCCCTTGTCACAGATGGCTCGGCTCGGTCGTAAAGCCCGCCAGGCGCCATTCGCATCACAACACTAATCCCAGTATTGAACATGACTCAAAAGCGTCACGCAATCTTGTTAACAAAACGATTACAAAGCTTAAAGAACCTCTCAACACTTATTTTGTTCATTCTTGTGTAGCGTTCTCTCGTGTTACTGTAAGCCTTTAGTTATTCATTCATTGTGTTTCTGCGTCGCTGCAGAATGCCAGCTTTTTGCTAAGGTATTACAGAAGAACCATGAGTATATTGAGGCAGGAGAAAAGATACAAGTATGGTTTAAATAAGAAGCCAGTGCGCTGGCGCCATTGTACCAGTCCTACAGACAAGCAACCGCTGGCTTAGATCGTGTTGTTTAGATGAAGCCAAGTCAGCCTGGATTTTCCTTGTTGCGCGATGGGTCTACATGTGTCTACAACGCCGGCGCGGGATCGAGGGGTATACGGGCGGTGATCACTGGCTTGAAAAATAGGCGGGCGCTTTATTCTGGCCAGCTGTCTGCCAGCGCTGGTTTATACAAGGCCAATACCAAGCCATGGACGGCCGCCCGTCTCACTAGCAGCCAGCGACGGCTTCGTATAAACAAGGCTTCATACGTGTGTTGTCAGGGAGGGGCCAATAAATACTCAACAATTAATCTATTTTCATTGATTTAATAGACATGTAGGATTACATATACATATTCTGATCTCATCATAAAACTATATTATAATATGCATTAATTTACTCAGCTAAAAGTAATCTAGTGGTGAATCGGTGAACAAACAACAAATATGGGCGGGGCGTGGCGCGGCCGGCGGCGCCGCGGCGCGACAGCGGGCAATGTTACTGCGAACGTGTATTGTGGCGCCCCAACAGGGCCGGCCGCCCGCCGCCCGCCGGCCGCGCGCCGCCTCGCTAGCCCGGCGACACACACCGTGTTAGCTACACCCCATACACACACACGCGGCGCCAGTGCGGGACACGTCACGCTAGCCTCATCGCGGGCTCCGATCGACCCCTCATAACGAGAACGATGTTAGTATCAGCGAGCATGAAGCTAGCAGCTAGCGGGGTTGGACCAGACGAGTGACGATGAAACATTTAAAATACTATTAGGCAACGCTATACCGCGACGGGGCGCATCCCCGTGTCGCAATTCGAGAACCACGTGACCTTACGCTTCGATTATAACTAATAACACAGACAACATACAATTATGCTACATATTATAATGACGTCAAACTTCCCCTATGATATCGCCTACAACTAAACCTACAACATTCAACTAAAACGTAGGATATTAAAACATTTGCTATACCGAGTGCGCGTGGGGCAGTGTCGGCCCCGCACCGGCCCCGCACCGGCCTCGCCTGGCAAGACGTCTCAACTAAGAACAACATAACGGGAGGCTTTAAGCCGCTTTGTACAATCCATTCTTTGGCTCCGACACCTCTGGGAAGCGTAAAATATATCTCATCGTATAAACTTCATTAGTAAAAAATAACTCTCGCTCGCTCGCACCGGCCGGACGCTTCACATTTAAATATTACATCTGTTTAAAAAGTTACGTTAAATTTCTCCATATAGTATAACAGTTTGTGCTAAATATCTATTTATATCTTCTATTATAAAATTTTATACTTTTAAAATATAAAATTTCCGTCCGGCACGTTGCGAGCGGACGTTTCAAACAACGCGCCATCTCCGAGATCCCAGCGGACGACACCGATCGCTGTGTACTCGTTCGCATATTTTACAAGCGAAGGTTTAATGAACAAATAAAACCTGATATGTCAAGTTACCGTCCGTATATAATCAGAAGTATGTCTACGATATCCAAATTAAACGGGAGTGAGCGGTGAGCGGTACCCACAAGGAACAGCGCCGCTCCATCTAAAATAAAAGATACAGCGCCTCGACAATTTTGTTTTATTATTCGAGTGAGGTTCCGTCACACGATTTACCAGCAGGTACCATTGTTTATGACTACGTAAATGTACTATGTTCGTACCATTGACTATTGTTATTGGCTGAGCCCACGAATTAAGTTGAAACACAAGAAAAACAAGAACTCACATGTAAATAACACAGATAGAAATAACAATTTTATCAAGATTATAGTCTCCATAAGAAGCAAGGACTGTGACATATGCTTGCTAGTCGAGGCTGACCACAAGGACAAGAGATTCCATTCTCACAGCATCCAGTAGTACTTTGTGGATTCCGAAGCGTTTAAATTATGATCACACGACTTCAGGTATCATAGTGTATACCTCCAAATATACGTATGAGATAATTTTATAAGATACACAGGTACACACCATCACACCCACACCGCCGCGTGTTCCGACATATAGACAAGTACATGTAAAGCGCTACGCTACTTTAATAACAGATCCAAAACTTACAAAATAAAATACAGTTACACTACTGTGAACTGTGACTCGTGCAGCTGAGATTAACGGGAGCATCACTGGACTTTAACAGAATATAATACACAATATTTGTAAATAATATTTTCCTTAATTTCTAAAACAATACAATTTTAATTCAATTTCATTCAAGCTATCAGTGAAAAAAATGTGAACATAACATTATAATACCGTGATGTATATAAATACTGTGTTTATAAATTATGTAAAAAGTTGTGATGATCACTTTAACAAAATAGTCACACGTGCCCATTGATTGTTGTATAAATGAAGACGGTTAGTTTCACTCATCACTGTCATCTTACAGCTAAAGGATGGCGCGGCCGGCGGCAGGCGGCCGGCGGCCGGCGGCACGCGGCAGCGGCTCACATCATTAAATAAACCATTTTAACTTATATATTTTGGCACCTTTACAATACGGAGGTTTCTGACACACGATCACTTGACTACTTTACAACTTATGTATATATTTGACTTCATTTAAATCAATACTTGCCTCGAATATTATAAAATAAAAAGGTAGTACTTCTAGAGATCACTATCATATCTAAAAGTCAAAATTCTAGCAAGTAAATAACATTCAGCTGGGAGCCTTCTACCAGCAGAGCTATCTATCACTGGCAGACCAGCGCTCGCTCCGCCCTGACCACAGGGACGCGTGAAAGAAACATTATGTCATGTTATTGAGCATCTTTGGCCGTCTTCATATTATTGTAACGAGGTAACGAGACGGAGTATGAACAACTTGTGCGAGTGACATATGACAGTTCCAGTAACATTGCAAACAAACTTTGCAATGACTGTACACAAAACATTGACAGTAAATTGCCTTCCTCGTATATATTTGAGGAAGATGCGTATGCGTGTCCGTTACGACGGCTTAAGTATACCGTAAGCATAATATAATCCTATTAATATTATAAACTAGTTAATATTATAAATGTGAAAGTTTATAAAGATGTTTGAATGTTTGTTTCTCAATCACGCCACAACTACTTTATCAAACTCAAATTTGGAATGGAGATAGTCTATACCCCGGATTAAAACATAGACTACTTTTTATCCCGAAAAAATTCAGGGTTCCCGTGAGATTTGTACAAAATCGACCTCTAGCGCGAGCGAAGCAGCGGGCAAAAGCTAGTAGTATATATTAGGTGACCAATAACATGACAAGACTCCGTACTTTAACAATTGTATCGCGGTGCGGCCGAGCTCCGGCCACATCAAACTGTTTCTCTTTACAGATACAAATTGACTATTCAGAGCTCGCTCACAGTCTAACGCGAGCGCAGAACAATGTGTCCGGAGCCCGACCGGCTGAATACAGTACTAAATGTTAATACAAAACGAAACAAAGTATAGAAGCACAGATAATACAAAATTATCAAAACCATTGTATAACGGAAGGTATCACGTGTATAATTACAATAAAAAAGTATCATATAACAAAACAATAAGTTTTAAAACATGTATAGCACAACAGATCGTTACAATTATATTATAACTATTATTAAATCTCTTTTCGACAATGTGTCTATTATAAAATCTATACTAAAACCGTTAAAATAACACTGACGTGGAGCGGGGCGAGGCTGGCGGCGCTCCTGGCGCCATCTATTGACGGCTGAGAGGATATGGAAGTCGGGCAACTGCTGTTTTAGCATTTAAATAATTAGAACCATCAACCTTTCCAAATGAGACTCGTTCTATTTGAGGGTAGTCATATATTACGTACATATTATGTGCGTAGTACTAGTGGTTACTTGACATCAGTAAACCTGCGTTTTCTACTTCCATATCTATAAAAAGGCACCGCACCCTGCGGGGGTTCCACCCGCACAGCCAACATCGCCGCCGCCATCGCATCCTCTCAAGATCTATTGTTACAATATAATGTTGATTCAGACAACAACGACCTAACCGCTCAACAACAAACGACAAAATATTCCACGCAACTAATATACCTTTCTGATCAATCAACGACTCACCCTGCAATACGGTTGCGACTAAATAGTGATCCCGATAAAATTCACTTACGACCTCTATACAAACATTTGTGCTAAACAGGAGGGGCTTCCCGACCGACAGGTGGCGCCGCCCGCGCCGCGACACGGTGCGCGCTGTACGCACAGAATATGAAATATTAAACTTAATACCTATCTTAGTACCCGCCTCTGACATTTTCTATTTTCAGAGACGTCAAACCTTTTCGCATCGGACAAGTATCATAACAATAGTTGTAAAGTGCACCGTGTGCGACGGAGCGCGGGCGACGCGGACTAGACGAGCTCGACGCACGCAGTGCGCGGACGCGGCGAGACGCACTTTATCGCGTACTTTAGAATGAAGCAGAACCACTCGCCATCGGAACATGTCGGTGGAGGAGGAAACGCCCGCGCCCTTAACGAAAACCTTTGCCAGCTTTTTTCCCTTTATCGCTTAATGTTTAAACAGTAAAGTGCATCCCGTCGAGACATCGACACGAGCGAACAACCGCGGCCTCGCCCGCCCCGCCCCCGGCGCGAGGGCCCATCTCGTGTAAACGCCGCAACTTTCATTAAATTAAAAAAACATGCAAGGACGACATCCAACCGTGGGATCCTACTCATAAACGCAACATCTAAGCGAAACTACAGGCGCGATATTACAAAAATATCCCAAGAACATCGACATACTAGACCGGACACGCACACTCAAAAGGCACGGAACCGAGTGCAGGGTTTACATGACGACGGGGGGCGAGCGACGGCCGACCTTACGCACGTAATGTTAATGGCCACTAATCTAAAACGTGTATTAGTACGAATCACATCAAAAAACGAATACCGCACGAACACTAGTAACAGCGAAACGATCGGAATACGACACGCGGAGTGAAGCCGGACCGGACCGGGTGCGCCGGGTGCGCCGGGTGCGCCGATGCGCCGGGTGCGCCGGGTGCGCCGTTGCCCATTCAGTACGCCCCTGCCCGCCCCGTACTGACATGGTTGCGCGCACGACACAACGTAAAAGTGAACAAAAAATAAGATCCAAAACGTCAGATTATATTATTATATATCAAAAATAAACAACACGCAACGAGTAAGTGACGCGCTCGCGTCAAAATGTAAGATATACTTTTTCATTTACGATAACATGTATATAGAACACGTACAGAGTTTTATAACTTATAGTTCATTTATTTATAATATAATAATAATATTATTATTAGCTAACGACTACATAAAGCATTACATTTGTGCAAACACCTCTCTCACCTCCGCCGAGCGGGCGCGGCGGCGCGGCGGCGCGGCGCCGCGGCGCCGCGGCGCGCATCCCGCCCGCTCCTAACGATTCACTAAAATATAAAGATTGCACGCAAACATCAACGACACTAACATAAAATGTATAATTTAACCTTTGGTTTTCACATTAAAATAAAATTATAACTAAAAAAATAATACTACATTTCAGAAATGCACCGAGGCGTATATAATTCATTGGGTTAGTCCACCCTATTTAAGCTTCGTCCGTTTTAAAAGTAATCACCTGCTTTACAGAAATCAACCCCGTTAGTTCCAGCAGGACCGAAAGAAGATCTACCCAATTAAACGACATTTCTTACATTAATGTACCTATAACAGATATTCCAAAAAGAAAACATAATCTCAAAAACTTTGTACTCTCAGTACATAGTATCTAATAAGACAAAAATTAACAATAATAAAAACAAAATAAACTACACGTAAACGGATGTAGTGCAGTCACCCACTGTGTCGCTGCATTCGAAGGCACAAAACTGAATGAAGACAGTATAGTAACCATGTTAACTGTTCATCGTTCCAAGTGTTAGTTCAGTATGTTACTAGTACAGACACCACACAGCGGGCGCCGCACGCGACGCGTGACTGAGTATTGACGAACATCCACAGGACTAAATCTATGTCGGAGCGCGGCTCGCTGCACTGCACTGCTACCTTTCACTGATAACTTTCCCTAAAATATAAGTAGATATAATAAGTTCATTATTTCATTAGTCGAATTCTTGTCTCCTAATTGCAAAGTGTATTTATTTTACTCTTCAGTCCGTTATTAACTTTACATCAATTAAAAATATTATGCTCTTCCTTGCATTTCCCGCAACCTTATGCGATTTAAAGTGAAATATTTACAACATACTCTCCCTTTTCGTACCGGTCTTATTGTACCGGTCCGTCCGCCTCCCCAACGCGTGCAGTGCAGCGGCCCCGCCTTCATACACAACGCAGGACTAGAAGCGGAAAACACTCACAGGAACCGACCACGGGCCGAGCACGGCCAGAGAGCGGCGACTCGTACTGCACGTACATGCCAGCCTGGCATTGGCGACATGAACTTAACTAACAAATATGGCCTCATAAATGTTACTCAATAAAATAAAAAACAAAAAACAGCCGATTACTTTAGCAATGAAGTCGCCGTTCTCAATTCCGTGGTTACAATGTAAATGGGAACGGAAACGGACCCGCCCGCAGCACACGCACTCGCACACCCACACGCACACGCACATGCACGCACGCACACGCACACAGTACAATAACACGCTACTAATGCGAATGGGGTTTACTGATTCCTCCGCGGACTCTCACTTGTAGGCTTGCCCTCGGGGCGCGCGACGGCTTCCCGCTAAAAGCGCCCATCTTACATTTTCGACTGCATAAATAACAAGTGACACTGATAAATAGTCTGTGTGTTAACATTGACACTTTAACTGTTATAATAGACCACCTGACATTTATTGTAGTTTGCGATAATATACTTTTCGCAATGTTCGATAACACAATGAATAATTCGAAAGTGTTCTGATTCAAAAGTGTGCTGACATTGTTCATAATTAAATTTGTAGTATAAACTTTTTTCTGCATTATCCCGAATATTATTTAACAGTCGCTATTTACTTTATGGCTATGACTAGGCTATGTACTAGTATTTGTGTATCAGTGAATCGAAAATGTCGTGACGTTATATTTTGTATGCACGTGAATTAAACAAAATATGTCATTTACTAAAAAACATACCGGGCTCTTCCAGCATGGAGCCGTCGAGTTAAACTTGGCAGCCCCCTCCCGCTGGGCAACAGTCGCGCCGCTAGTTACCACACGCTTTAAAATGTTCTCAATATTTACAACAATCATAATAGCGCCAACCTCTTCTCAAATATAGATTCATTTAGAGATAACCCCAAGAGAAACGTGTTTACCGCATCATCGATCGACTATACGTTTTTTTTTATTATTTTTGTGTTTTACGATTTTTTTGGCGCCCACTTGTGATCGAATAGGGGCGCGTTAAATTTTTTTACCGAAAAACAACCTCCGTTTTTGCATAACTGTAACCAGTTAGATAATTTTCCTAAAAATAGTTTTGAAAATAAAACGACGGCCGACACGAAGCACTGTGTATCGTTAAAGTTAGTTTAGCTACAACAACCGGACGTCGCGCGGCTCGACTCGACAATGGCTCGTGTCACGTGGACAGAATCTCATAAGAAACAAATCTTGTTCATAAAAAATAAACATCACCTTACACTTTGGCATCGACCTTTATACACCATTAGGAGGTAAATCTACGCAACGCATACGATATACTTTACTGGTACTGATTACTGAGGTACGCTCGCTGGACGCGGGGGGCGGCCGCCCTGCACGCCGACGGGGAGGAGCGGGAGGGGAGGGGGATTTACAATGTCACTTAAAACTAATATAAATATTTGTGTCATGTCGGCGGTTGCAGAGCGACGACCCGCCGCCGCGTCCCATCTACGACTAAACGAGAAGAGAGGACAAGAGTCGCAAAAACGCAAAGTCGCATAGTCGCGGACCCCGAAGCCGAAACGCCTAACCTACGCTAACGCTAAGTGACAGACATTCAAACGACTTACGGAACAACGAACAGAACAAAATAATACTTCGATCGAAGTTAATACTAACTCGCGAGGCCCTCCGGACCGGAGCCGCCGCGACGGACGGACGAGCGGACCGACTGCGTGCTTACGTCGTGCAAGATACGATACCGCTCCGAGTAAACAACGATCACATTACTTAGATCACATCGGAGTTGATTTACAAGTTTTACTCTAATCGATATCGTATCAGGGTACAATAACAATATAATCGTAAAATGTTGCAAGTTTAGTGCAAAGTCACACTCAAATAGTATGTAACGCGGACAGGTGAAGTAGTTCGATCGTGCGGCCGTCAGCGGCGCGCCTGTCTCAGGCACTGGGATAAACAAAACCTCAATCCTGATTCCAAGCCGCGGTCGGTCCGCTCGCGTCCAGCCTACCTCCGGTATAAGTGAGGCTCACCGCACACGGGGACACCCGCCTGCGACAACGCAAGGCTCACCGCACACGGGGACTCCCGCCTGCGACAACGCAAGGCTCACCGCATACGGGTCGACCCTACGACAACGCAAGCCGCGACCGACTGCGGCCTGCGGGGCGCGGAGGGCGCAGGGGCCGCGGGGGGCGCGGGGGGCGGCGGCTCAGGCCACCGGCGTCTTGTCGTGCACCGGCGTCGGCATGTAGTCCTTGTTAACGAACGAGAAGCCGCGGAACTCCTCCTGCCGAGTGAAAAAAAGGTATTCGTCAAGTTTGTCTTCAATAAAAGTGTTTCATCAGACAAAATTACATCGCTACCTAGTGGAATTTTGTGTTTACTTTAGTTATATATAATAATTGCCATTTTACATAAATAAATGTGTTGCTGTGGCTACATCGCAACGCACATTACACGGCGACGTCACGCTATCGGAGTTTTTTGCATCGCTTGCATATACGCAAACGTTCCCTCAATATCAGTCGGAGCTCGGCCGCTCCCAGGCGTGCGTCCCACCTGTCAGGAGATCTCCCTTTGCCTAACCGGCATTGCATCGGTGATCCGTGACCACGTACCGTTATGCCCCATTCAGGCTCGAGATCGCACGCACCGCGAGATGCTCCGCGAGTCGTGAGTGTCAATGAGGAGTTACGGGGCAGTTTGCTCCCCCATCAGTGTGTCGGTGACAGCTGGTGACAGCTGGTGACAACTGGTGACAGTATGTGCGTGCGGTGGTGACGTACCTGGTTGATGGCGCGCACGACGTCGACGGCGACGGGCGTGAGCGTGGGCTCCTCCTTGGTGAACTCCGCGTCGAAGTTGGCCGCCTCGCGCTTGCTCTTCTGCAACACCACACCATACAACATGAGTTTTTAAACTATAAAATGTTTTGTTTCTTACACTCTTATGAAAAACGATAAAGATAAAACATATTATAACTGTGCAGTAGCTACAATAGGTTTATTAAACGTTTATGAATATGGTCGTGCATTCGTTAATCGAATTTCTCCTAGAGCCAGCTATTCAGTCGGTCTTACGACGTTTTTAATTTTAAAGAAACTTTGTCAGACGTCAATAAAATATAACTCTTTTTGCACCTTTTTAATTAGGATTCATTGAGTTCTTTATTAGAATTATAAGAAGGTAAAATTCGCAATGTTGTCATTCCATTAATGGAGTTAATAAAGCGAGAATGGTTGTTTAAACAACTTTAAATCGTTATAATCTTCTAAACTGTTTCTTAAAATTAAAAACGATGAAAGGAACCAAAAAATAATTTTTATATACCTATTCATCGATACTTCACTTGACTTAATTCGTCGATATATATATTTTTTTTTTCATTTTGACAATATTATAACGTCTAGTTGTCGCTGTTATGAATTTTGTGTTATGTTATATTTGTGTTTTCTGTTATATTTGTGTATAATTGTGTTATAATACAGGGTGAGTTCCTGGCCAGGAATATTGATTTTTCAAAAATGTAATGATGCAGTTTTAGTTTTCATCAAAATCGGCCCCGAGACTCCTTTCAGCATTGTTCGCTATTCCTCATAGTTTCGGATTTGGCCATCCAGACGCACACTTGAAAAATTCACCCTGTAGGAATATAACGCCGTACGCGTGTTCCGCGAAACAGTGAATCCGACGGGTGAACCCTGTTGCGGAGATATGAGTGTGCAAGCGTTTATATTTTATTACTAGTAACTGTCCTCACTTCGCTTCGGTAATTTTTCCCGTTTTTGCAACATTTTTCATTGATGCTCCGCCTCTATTGTTCGTAGCGTGATGTTCTATAGTCTATAGCCTTCTTCGCTAAATGGACTATCCAACACAATTTTTTTTTTATTCGAACAAATATTTCCAGAGATTAGCGCGTTCAACCAAGGAAACTCTTCAGCTTTATGATCTAAATATAATGATATTATAATGTAAACAAAAAAAGAGGTAGATATGTCACCAGCGCGCCGACGATGAGAAGCGTAAGAACAGGCAATTGACCGTTCTGCTCGTAGTCGCTCAGTCAGTACAAGACGACACGCACGCTTTTGTTGTTGTCAGAAATGCTTGACATTTGACATACAGCGTTAAAATGTCTTCGTGTATTATACCAATGTCATTGATATAAAACACAAAAAATGTTGTACGGTCCTTTACACTCTGGAACCATCCAACCGATATGCCTCAAAATGGTTTAGTCCGAAGGTGGTTTGAGACTACTAAAACAATTCATTAAGCAAATTCGGACCATTGATAAAGTCGATTTTCCACTTTTCCCGAACAACAATATGAAGATAATACGTAAAGATGGCGCATCAACGTCAACGTAGTGAATACGCCGGGTATCCACTAGTAGTATAGTTTGAGTGTGAGTGTGAGTGTGAGTGTGTGTAGTGTGAGTAGTGTGTGTAGTGTGTGTGTACTGACCACCTTGGGGCGGAAGGGCGGGCGCAGGCGGCGCTGCTCGAGCGCGGGCCAGTCCACGTCGCGGAAGAAGGCGTGCGCGCGGATGCCCGCCTCGCCGCCCGCCACGCCCAGCCGCCGCAGCGGGTTCTTCGTCATGAACCCTGCGCACATACACAACTATAAGTAACTGTTATAACCCGGCGGCTTGCGACGATCCTCGATAAAGTTAAGCGACAGCGGACGCGGCCGATAGTTGGATGGGTGACCGCTAGTGCCAAAAAATTCTTGGGCGTTTTCGTACTTCGAAGGGCACATAAAGCCTTCGGTCCCGGTTGTAAAATAACAGTCGTTAATCCATGTCGGAGGTCCTCGGGCGGCATGAAAACTTCTATCACTTGAGTTGGCCACTAACCCCTCCACCAATCCGCACTGGGGTAATGTGGTGGAGTGGTATACTCATGGTCTCATCAGTGCTCAGCAGTGGGTCTTTAATGGGTTACTAGCCCGGCAACCAGCCAGCCAGCCTTCCAGCCAGCCAGTTGATGTGTAAGTTGTCCTTCGTCGTTGATTTAAGACAGGATTTTAAGGGGTAAAAATAGCGGATGGAAATTGGCTTATTATCTTGCTTTCTCTAGTATCTTGTTCGCGCCGCAACGCGCCATCTAGACAGTGTACAGTGAGCAATACCCTTGAGTATGGACACGGCGTCCTTGGAGAGCCAGACGGGGTAGAGCACGTCGTCGTGCAGGATGCTCTCGAACAGGTCGTCCTCGTTGTCGGCCTCGAAGGGCGGCTGGCCGGCCAGCATCTCGTACAGCAGCACGCCCAGCGCCCACCAGTCCACTGACGCGCCGTACTCCTGCTCCTGCAGGATCTGAGGGAGACCACACAGCATACTTAGGGGACATTTGGCTTTGACTTTACTCTCTCTAAGATAATGGCATGTAGATATTTTGAGAACCCCCTCCCTCTATCTCGGGACCTAACTCGTATAATTTGGTTAGGGGCTAGTCTGGTATAATTTGATAAGGGGTCATAAAAGTATCCTACTTATATGTTATCCTAAATCAAGTGCAAAATTTCATAAAACTCCGTTCTGTAGTTTCTTTGTGACAGAGTAACAATCATAAATACCTACCTTTTTCCCACAGTTTCATCGTACTGGCCACTTGTACCAATCAGCTATTTCATACTTAAACCCCTAATGTAAGTGGGAAATAGTATACCTAATACAAAGCTGAGCTCACAGACAACGAAACGACCGTTTTTTAAAATGAAACCTTACCTCAGGAGCTATGTAATCCGGGGTGCCGCAGAAGGTGGTGGTGGTGGCGCCATCTACAACAATAAACAAGTACTTCGTTAGAGGCATACTATCTACCGTCTACCGTACAGGTGTGAGTGGTGTAGCGTGTACCGACCGATGATCCCCTCCTTGCACATGCCGAAGTCGGCCAGCTTGCAGTGGCCGTCGCTGTCCAGCAGGATGTTGTCCAGCTTGAGGTCGCGGTAGATGACGCCGTGCGAGTGCAGGAACTGCAGCGCCAGCGTCACCTCCGCCGCGTAGAACCTGCAGAACATGCGGTTACTGTGACGTCACACGACACAACGACACGTGTCAGGAGTATCCTTTATAAATACAGTGCCACCAACTTATCTGTGAATTGGAGGAGGGCGCTCTCGGACGCACTGGACCAATTATTAGACGCAATTCGAGAAGTAGTAAATGTCAAATGAATGAGCACAAAGGACTTATGAATGGCGCGGCATTAGTTGCAATTTTCGCCATTTCACAGATAAATAATTGGTGGCACTGTAAGTCTAAGCCAAGCTCTTTTACTCGTGATACCCTTACGGAACAATAGACGATCCAAGTTTCTTTCAACAGTGCCCCTTGGACTGTACAGACTTGTGCTATGTACCACCTCGTTTAAATCCGATGCTATTGTAAGTAGACTTAAGACACCTGGGTGAATTAACTCAGGTGAATAAAGTCGACGACAACCTCTTCCGCCAATCTTCAAAAAAACTTTTTTACATTTTCTAATTTTAAAATGAACCTTTTATTTTTATTTAGACCGTAACTCGCCGACAAACGAGTAAACAAAAGCTGTTACTCTGCGGTTCAAGTTGCGGTGATAGAGCAAGCAATTGCAGATCACCATTAGCCTCCTTATCAGGCAACGCGTACGTGAAGTTTTCGGTATCAGCTGTTATTAGGCGGCCTTTAGTAAATTATATTCACGTAAATCTTATGGTAGCAACATAAAAATGAAATGTAATGTCCGCTTTGAGAGTGTGCTACCAGTGGAGTGTTGCCAGGTCTAAAAACAGGATTAAGTTATCTTCTATTATGAAATACTCTCTTAGATTAGACTCTATTAGATTCGGGTTCTAAAATGATCGTTACGGTATACAGTACGAGTATAACAGTGTGTAGTGTGTCGCCGGCTGACCTGGCTCGCGGCTCGTCGAACTTGCGCGCGCGCTGTATCTGGAACATGAGGTCGCCGCCGTCCACGTACTCCATGACGAAGAACAGGCGGTCGGGCGTCTGGAAGGCGCAGTGCAGCGCCGTGAGGAAGGGGTGGCGCGCCGCCAGCGCCAGCACGCGCCGCTCCGTCAGCGTGCACTCCACATCGTCGTCCTGCACGATCGCGTCCTTCTTCAGCACCTTCACCGCGTACACCTGCACGCACATATACACATACACACACATTAGCACCAGCGTCACCTCCTCACCTCAGCTGCCTCTGTCAATAAAGTCACAAAGTGGTACTTGTCATCAGTGTAAATATTTTTTTACCAGATGTTACGGATGAATACAATATTGGGAACAGCCGTTTTACTTCCCAACAGCATTTAAAATATCCAGCGAATCAAATGCAATAAGACCAATAGAAAGTTCAAACACCGTCTCGCATCTTCCTTGGTATAAATCCATGTTAGCTAGTGAAGTCCACCCGTGACCATCATGCACATACCCCCACCCCCCACCACCAGACAAACCTACACAAAAGATACAACCCCTCCCCCATCTTTTCTTAGAACGTTACTCATGTAACATTGATGTTATACTATTCACTTAGCAAATTAAAAACTATTTAACATAAAGCTATATACATAATTAGACATAATTCTTTCAATAAAACCCATGATGTTAACATAAGCGGTCCTCAATGAATTATCTTTTTAAAACGCATGTAATGTCCACAAGCGACCCTCTACTCCCTACGGTGACATACCTCATCGGTGCCCTTCTTCTCGGCCAGCATGACCTTCCCGAAGGAGCCCTTGCCCAGCACCTTGATGAAGTGGAAGTCCTCGAGCGTGACCTTGTCCAGGCCGCCGTCCGCGCCGCCCTCCTCGCCTGCAAGAAGCCACACTGCACGCCCCACTACCCTCGCTACTGACTACCACTACCCCCCACCACTATACCACAGCGTGCAACCTTCCAATCTACAGAACCAGTAGCTGGTTTTTCATTTCTTCAATTCTTGTGCACGGAAACTCATATACAGGGTGAATTTTTCAAGTGGGCATGGAATGGAAGGGTGTCTCGTTCCCAACCACTTTTCGCTGTTTGGATCGCGATTTGGCCATCCACGCACACATTGTAATAAAAAAAAAACAAGCTATTTGAATTGGAACCCTAATCGAAAAACCAGTTACTATGTCCTATTTAGAGCCATACCATATCATTCCATGGCGGCATCGTTGGCTACGCAAACTTTTTTTATTGAATGTTTGGACTATACGTGGCTAAGTGTAATATTTAGCAAGACCAGCGACGTCGCCATGTCTTGAGGAGATATTGAATTGGGTTGCACGCTCCTCCCACCGCCCCCACCGCCCACACCGCAAGCAGCCCCGATCGGAGAGCCATGTGTACTGAGACTAATATTCAATATGCATTTTGAGTAGTCATCGTAATCGCAATACGGAGGTATGTAGCTAATTGAGTCGTAAAGCGAATAAAGCAACTTTAAACCTTTTTAGTAAGCTAACATAAAAGCAATAGGTCTTTTGTTAAGTGTACAGATTTTATTTGTATTGTTTTTGAAATAGAATACGGGCGACCGGGCGACCGGGCGACCGGGCGTACGAAGTCCTCCGTTGTTACTAGCCACGTCGAAATACTTACATGCATACCAACATATAAAGCATTAGCATTACAACGATTATATCCGTGTGTGTATATTGGGGCAGTATTTTCATTGTGATCCGTTGTATTTATTTATTATTTATTTAAACGTCTGAACCTTACAACAATGTAAAAGGTACAAAGGCGGACTTAATGCTAAAAGCATTCTCTACTAGTCAACCTTATATGTTGTATGTGTACGTATTGAGTAATGTGTGTTTGTGCGTGTTCGTGCGTGCGTGTGATGTATGTGATGTATATGTGGCTCTCCATCCAAAGCGTCGCGCAAGTCGCAAGTCGTACTATAGTGACAGAAACCTTGTTGACACCCAAATATGTCCTCGAGCTCGTCCCAGTGCGAGCGCCACGGACCGTCCTCCGCGCGCTTGTCTACGAGTACGGATAAATATATTCATACCTCATATTTAATACAACATCATAACGTATGGCATGATTCATAACTTTATGTGAAAGTTGGTCCATTATACGCAAGTTGGCAAATTATTTCCCAAATGTTTTATGCAGCAATCTCCTACGCCATACATCCTCCTGGCGTATCCTGGTAAAGCATTGGACCAACTTAAGTTCGATTTAATTTTCGAGCAATATTTTTTTTATCTAAATAATCCTAAACCCGACACCGATAAGAAAAAACCAAAAGAGGTAAAATAAACAACATGAAGCCCCGCCACCGAAGCCCCGACTGACAACAAAGACAACCTTGTTCGTATCGCGAGAATATGTCGCTGAGCTCCGCCCACAGCGCGCGCGAGCCCCACGTGCCGCCGCCCGCCGAGCCTGGCAGGTAAACACTTGCTTGTGGACTTACAAACTTTTGAGGCCAAGTGATTCAACTAATTCATTCAACGTGACTATGCGTATTAAATTTTTGTCACGGGCTTTTAATTATATCTGCCTAACTTAGATAAATGATTCGCGAACTTATCTCCATATTCTGGACAGGAGCAGACTACATATCGGGTAGCTAGTGTAAATTAAGTATCGCTTGACAGATTCGATGTTTCATTACAATACTATTTTATACAACATTTTTTTCGGTTGAAAAGGAATATTTCTTAACTAAAAGAGCAGGCAAAACATCACACAACACACTGAATGAGCGAACACACATCAAGCTATTCCCTTTCAGCTCACTCCGACCTTCACCAGTGTCAACACTGACTGTCAGTATCACGTGTGTGCGTGTGTGTCTGTGTGTGACTGACCTTTCTCGTCGTGCTTGAGGTCCTTCCCGTCGCCGTCGCCGGCCGCCGCCAGCTCGGGCGGGCCCTCCAGCAGCGCCGTGTTCAGGTACTGCACATACACCACATTTATAGCACAGTAAGGGCTTCTTTTATGGTTATCATAAGATAACAGTCGTTAAGCCGAAGCGTTCCGACATCCGACACGCTTAGCAGTTGGCCATTAATGGGTTGAAGACCGTCCACAACAAATGTGTGAAGTTTCAGGTACAAATCCTGATGTAGATGTCACATACGAGTACACATAAGTATGTGCGTTTTATTTTTAGAAGCGTCGTTATACTCGTATATTTATAGTATGTTTTACCGCAGTTGCAATGTGTGTTGCGTACCTTGGAGGCGCGCGGGCGCGGGTTCTTGTCCGGCGAGATGCCCATCTCGTTGAGGATGTCGGCCATGGCCTTGGTGTTGATGCCGCAGTTGTTGGCCACGTTCTTCTGACACCGCTTGTGCACGTTCATCGAGCACACTGCGCGCACACCACACGAATTATAACACACAATTCATATCTTACACCCCAACTCAGAGTAACTAACGGTTACTTTAATCGCTCCTTAGTAAAGAATCACCATACAAATTCTGTACTAAGGAGCGATTTAAGTAACCGACAGTGACTCTGAGTTGGAGCGTAAGTCTGATTTTTTACTTAAAAGTAAGTTTATGCTTGACCACTACCCCACCTAATTATAAGTGTGGATGTAATGGTGATCAGTGGTGTAGCGTGGGTTCTGCCGCCCGGGGCCGACCGAAAATTTGCCGCCCCGCAATTTGCTGCTCCCATATTATTTAAAATTACTTTTTTATCAATTAAAAATGCACTTTTCTTGTTTTTTCATAGCACAATTCACATTAAAATTTTAATAAAAAAAACTTGAGAGGTAACAAGGGACACCCAGATGGAACGAAGTTACTTGCAGTAAGTACTAGGATAGCAAAAACATACAGCAAGTGTGCCAAAACAAATCGCGCCAAACCAAGTAGCGCTACTAGGTGAACAAAGCCAATGAGAAATTTAATACCCCAGATTTGTTTTGGCACACTCGCTTGCATGTTTTTGCTATCCTAGTACTTACTGCAAGAAACGAAAATATCTGGCTTGATTTCTATAAGAGAGAGAGAGACAGACAGAGAAACATGCGCACGCCGCACGACATGTAACGACGCCGCACGATTTGTAACGACTAACGACGGCAAAAAGTGTCGTTACAACTTTTCGTTACCAAATTTTCCGCCTAGCCCCCTTTCGCAACGCACGATAAGGAACTTCGTTCCAATAATTAATTTTAATGTATATTTTTTTTGTTTTTATTTAAAAATCTAGTGGCTTGCCGCCCCCTCTTTATGTGCCGCCCAGGGCCATGGAACCCCCGCCCCCCCCCCCACGCTACGCCACTGATGGTGATTGCATGTTACTTAGCGCGTCAAGCCGCAGATGTGGCCAAGAGATTTAAAATCCATTGATGTTTGATGTGTCGACAGTAACTGACCGCCACACTGCAGCCCCTGCTTGATGAGGCCGTAGAGCAGCGAGCCGCAGTGGTCGCAGAACGTGAACCGCTTGTACGAGTGCACCACGAACCGGTGCGGCACGTTCACGCTGAACCGCTGCCCGCCCGCCACGCTCACCGCGCACTGCTGCTGCTGCAACCGCCACGGGGACACACACATATATATGTAACAGAAGGGGTATTCTATGGTATTGGTTATTCAATAATATTCCTTTTACTTTGCACCATGATATATTTCCAATTCTCCTAACGTTCACATCAATATTCCAAAGTACTTCAACACTATGTGTGTGTCACAAAGTAATCACCCCTGTGTGTGCGTGTGTGTGTGTGTGTGTGTGTGTGTGTGTGTGTGTGTGTATGTGTCATTTATTCATATAGTTATAATATTATTAATAATAACAGTAAAATAATAATATAATAGCGATACTAAATATTATTTATGAATATTATAAATGTAATATAAGTGTATCTATATATATAAAATTGAAAAGCGACACACCGCTGATTAAACAAAAAATCTCAGAAACTGCCGAACCGATTAAGATGAAATTTGGTAGGTAGATAGTTCCTGCTAAGGAGACGTCCACTAAGAACGGATTTTTGGAAATTCATCCCCTAAGGGGTACAAATAAGGGTTAGAAGTCATTTTCATACAAACCAACTTCGTCAGTTTTAGAGTTATAAATATGAAATTTTTTATGTTAGTTTATAGTAATAAACAAAAGTTAACTTTAACACATTTTTTTGGAAAATCATCCCTTAAAGGGTTAATTTCTTCAATTTAACTTAGTACGCAACTTCGTCATTTTTGAAGTTAAAAACATGAAAATTTATATATTAGTTCAAAATTAGAAACAAAATTTAAGGGTTATGTATTTTTTTGGAAAATCAACCCCTAAAGGGTCGAATAAGGTTGTTCAAGATTGTATGTGAACTTCGTCAGTTTTGAAGTTAGAAGGGTGAAAATTTATATATAAGCTTATAGTTAGACACAAAAAATAACTGTATCACTGTTTTCTCGAAATTCATCCCCTAAAAATAGGGGTTGGAAGTCTTTTACATATAAATCAGCTTCATCAGTTTTAGAGTTATAAGTATGAATTTTTTTATGTATGTTTATAGTAATAAACAAAAGTTAACTTCAACACATTTTTTTGGAAAATCATCCCTTAGAGGGTTAATTTCTTCAATTTAACATAGTACGCAACTTTGTCATTTTTGAAGTTAAAAACATGAAAATTTATATATTAGTTCAAAATTAGAAACAAAATTTAAGGGTTATGTGTTTTTTTTGGAAAATCAACCCCTAAAGGGTTGAATAAGGTTGTGCAAGTAGTATGGCAACTTCGTCAGTTTTAAAGTAAGAAGGGTGAAAATTTGTATATAAGTTTATAGTTGGACACAAAAAATAACTGCATCACGGCTTTCTCGAAATTCATCCCCTAAAAATAGGGGTTGAAATTCAATTTAAGGTACATACAAATCAACTTCGTCAGTTTTAGAGTTATAAATACGAATTTTTTATGTAAGTTTATAGTAATAAACAAAAGTTATCTACAACAAGTTTTTTTGAAAATCATCCCTTAAAGGGTTAATTTAATGGATGGTACTTAGTAGGCAACTTCGTCATTTTTCAAGTTAAAAACATGAAAATTTACATATTAGCTCCAGACTAGAAACAAAATTTGTAAGTATGTATTATGTTTATTTGGAAAATCATCCCCTAAAGGGTTAATTAAGACGGCGCAAATTAGTATGGCAACTTCGTCAGTTTTGAAATAAGAAGGGTGAAATTTAGTATAAAAGCTTATAGTTAGACACAAAAAATATCTGTATCACTGTTTTATCGAAATTCATCCCCTACAAATAGGGGTTGGAGGTCATTTTCATACAAACCAACTTCGTTAGTTTTTGAGTTGTAAATATGAATTTTTTTATGTAAGTTTATAGTAATAAACAGAAATTAAGTTTAACACATTTTTTTGGAAAATCATCCCTTAAAGAGTTAATTTAATGGATGGTACTTAGTAGGCAACTTCGTCATTTTTGAAGTTAAAAACATGAAAACTTACATATTAGCTCCAGTTTAGAAACAAAGTTTGTAAGTATTATGTTTTTTGGAAAATCATCCCGTAAAGGGTTAATTAAGACGGCGCAATTTAGTATGGTAACTTCGTCAGTTTTGAAGTAAGAAGGGTGAAAATTTGTATATAAGCTTATAATTAGACACAAAAAATAACTGTACCACTGTTTTCTCGAAATTCATCCCCTAAAAATAGGGGTTGGAAGTCATTTATATACAAATCAACTTCGTCAGTTTTAGAGTTATAAATATGAAATTTTTTATGTAAGTTTTAATTTAATTTTAATTTTAATTTAATCGTTTATTAGGCAATCCAACAGCGTTTTTTTACAATTTTAACAGTCGAATAATATAGGGATATACATATCAACTAAGGCCAAAAATGGATTACACAGTTACTTAAGGGCTATTTTACATTATAATAAAACATTAATATTTTTTACTAATCTAAACGGTTGTTTTCGTACATTTAATATGTGTGTATGTGTGTGTGTGTGTGTGTGTGTGCGCGTGTGTGTGTGCGTGTGTGTGTACCTATGTGTGCATGTGTATGTATGTATATATGGATGGTTAAGTACCTGAGAATAATATAGTTACGAAAAGTGCATTTTTATTTATTTATTTTTTTTAATTTCACTTTTTAGTGAAGATTTACTAAGGTTAAATAGGTCTATATTTGAGTACTGATTGTTATATGTGTTGACAATACGGCAAAGAGCCGAGTTATGTGCATAATTGGTTCTTGCTCGAGGGACGTAGAATAACGGCTTAATATGTCTAGGATACCTTGATGGGACCCTGAGTTCGATGCGGGATAAGAGTTCGCTACAATCTATTTTCCCATTTAGTATGTCATACAACAGTTTATTGTTATTAACTTTAAAATTTAGCTGAAAATCATCCCTTAAAGGGCTAATTTAGGGGATGGAACTTACTACGCAACTTCGTCATTTTTGAAGTTAAAAACATAAAAAATTATGTATTATCTCAAGATTAGAAAGAATCAGTAATGTTTTTTTTTTTGGAAAATCCTCCCCTGAAGCGTTAATTAATTAGGAAGTGCAAGTTAGTATGGCAACTTCGTCTGTTTTGAAGTAAAAAACTTGAAAATTTATATATTAGTTCAAGATTGGAAAGAAAATTTAAAAATTATGTTTTTTTTTTGGAAAATCAACCCCCAAAGGGTTGAATAAGCTTATGCAAGTTGGTATGGCAACTTCGTCAGTTTTGAAGTAAGAAGGGTGAAAATTTGTATATAAGCTTATAGTTAGACACAAAAAATAACTACCACTGTTTTCTCGAAATTCATCCCCTAAGAGGTAAATAAAGAGGTTGCAAGTTTTTCCAGAACTTTTTCAATTTCAAACTCAGAAATATGAAAATTAATATGTAAGCTTATAGTGAGAAACAAAAAATTTGTGTAGAGGACTTTACGGACGGGAGCGGGAGGTGAGAGGAAGCGAGAGAGGGACCGAGAATGGGAGAGGGAGAGGGACAGAGAGCGGGAGAGAGAGAGGGAGAGGGAGAGGGACAGAAAGCGGGAGAGGGCCCGAGAGCGGGAGAAAGAGAGGGACAGGGGGCGGGAGAGGGAGAGGGACGGGAAGCGGGATAGGGCCCGGGAGCGGGATAGGGAGAGGGAGAGGGACAGGGAGCGGGAGAGGGAGAGAAAAGGACAGGGGTATTATTGTCTGTTTGTCTGTCCGGGCATCACATGAAAACCCTTGAACTGATTTCGACGGAAATTAGTTAAGTTATTCCTTATACTTTGGATCACGTTTTAAAAAACTTTTCATCGCGATGAAATTAAAAGTTTTCCCGGGAAACAAGATGAAACTTAGTATGGAATATTTTTAAAATACCAACGTCTTGCTTTAAATTTGAAACAAACGTTCTTCATTTAATTGATGGAATAATATTATTTTCGAGTTTTTCAAAATTTTTCATGGAAAAGAAAAACAAATTATTGTTAATGTTGTTTATTTTTCAAAATCCGTACCCGGAGGAATGATTTGTGATTGTATCGTAGGTTTCAGTATATAAATTCCAAAAATATAAGTAATTCAATATAAATTAACCTGTTTTTAAATTTTCATCTGCAAGGGGTACAAATATGATAAGCATAAATTCCGCATGCGAAGCTGCGGGCAACAGCTAGTAGTGTTATATATGTATATAATTCGTAATTACTATAAAGATATAATATATATATAATATATATAACTTTATACGTCGTATGAAAGTTTCACTTTGTACATGCGTACAGTAAATCTCCGACGCTCTTAGGTTTGGCTAGTGAAACCTTAGGTTTCGCAAGAATTCTGATTCGACGTTTGATTCGACCTTTAATCGGCGGAGTTTCGATTTTTGACTGTCATAACACCATAATAAAAAATAAATCATTTTTCGAAACTGATTTCATTTATGTTATTACATCGACTTTTGCCCAAGGATTAATAAAATTTTTACATCAAATTATTTTTTTCCACAAATCGCGTTGATGCAAACGGTCACAGCTGTGGAGAAGCCCTAAGAATGCGTACCTTTGATATCGTTGATTTACTTTACCCCTAATGAAGTATCGATTTATTTCGAATCACGTTTATATTAATGGTCGTTACTTTTACATTGCTCAGTTATTGCCACTTTGTTGGTAATAAATGATTAATTAGTAATGAATATTACTTAAAAAAACTATATCTTTAATCTTTATATATCTGATATTGGCGTTTAGACAATTTATGCTAAACTACTTAGTAAATGAAAATGTATCAAAATAAATTTTATATTATTAATATTTGTGTGAGGCTGGAAACACTGACCACGTGTCACATCACACACGGCACTACTCCTTATGCCTGTGTTCCACGCAAAATATCGGTAACGCCTTTCCCAGAACCGTATTCCGAATTCTTGCGTGACAATATAAGTTTGCAGAAACGCGACTCACACAAACACTCATTGCAGTCTACTTAGTATGTACTTAAGAAGATTTTTCCCTTACATAGCAGCAAAAGTTGGTTTAAAAGTGCTCCCTCACCGGGAGCATTCGCGTGTAATGTAACGTTACAGATTTGAGCATTACATCAGTGAAGGAGGAGAACCGAGCGTTACAATGCGCACCTTGTAATGATACAATATGTAATATCTCGATACAACTTGTAACATCAATGCGCTAAACTTCCCGTATAATGTTATATTACACGCAAATGCTCGTCAGTCAGGGAGGTATAAGTAATGCTCAAAGTCGAATCTATAATGTTACATTACACGTGAATGCTCTCGGTGAGGGAACACCTCTATGAATACCAAAGAGCAATAAAATGTAAAACTTACTTCCTCCTTCATGCCGGGACACTTGGTGACCACCAGCGAGTGGCAGCGCTTGTGCACCACGCACGTGCACACTGCGACAGGATTCATTATTATTTACAAACCCACAAACAGACGGAAAGCGGTCGACGTTGTCCATAGCCAGCGGTAACAACAAAGGCATCTATGTTTTTAACTATCTGTATAGTAAAAAATTTGCTTGTTTACATGATTCGGCTGTAGTAACGATACCCACCCTCCCCTACTTTACCCCCCGCGCTGGCCGAGGACAACAGGACGACGGCGACCATTAAATCCATCCATCCATCCATCATTACGAGTCCACTGCTCCTACGAGTGATTTACACCACTCACTAAACTTAATATGACATCGACCGTCCCTACGTATATGAAGCATGTCAAAAATGGCAATTTTTTTACTGCATACATGGCTTTAGATTGTCCATACGCTTATAGCTAAGTAAGATTTTTATTTGAATATTATATAAGTTTAAATAAGCGCGTCTTGACTGAACTGAACTGATTGACCGTTATTGGTGGTTATAATAAGCTCCACAAATAACGCCCGATGCGCTCCTAAAGCACAACATTTTATTGATTAAATTGATAAATCTTAAAAAAACAAATTACTTTTCAAATATTTTCTTGCCGCCATCCAGTTAACGTAGAAACAGTCATCAATCCGTTTTTTCAGGAAAATATAAAAAAAATGTATAAATACATAGTACTATAAACTCCCTAAACCTAGTAAAATTATAAACATAGAAAAAATATTTATAAGTTTACAGACTATTATTTCTAGAGCAGTTTGAACATTAAAAACGCTCTCCTATAAACCTCAGCTTTTGACATGTCACTTTATACGTACGGACCGTCGACATGGTATACTGCATTTGCATCAAACAACATTAATAAAAACCCACAATGTAAATAAAAAAAATACATTAATGCCAATAAATTGTTACTCTGCCAAATGTCATTTTCACTAGTACTAGTGAAAATAGCTATAGCTCATAGCTAATTAGCTATAAGATGCACCACCAAGGCATCAAGTAAAATCTCCAACTATTTTATTTGTCAATAATGAGTGAGATTGAGTCGTGTGTGTTATAATAGTTTAATGACTCACCTTGGCACTGGTAGCCTTGCTTGCCGAGACCCCTGCAATAAACACAAATGATAAGTGGCTTTTGGAATCACACACAACACACAACACACAACTTTACATGGGAATCCTAATGTAAGTCGGTTGCATAAGTATCTCCTAGTACTGCTACTACTACTGTTATTCCTGATCTTTCAGCTTGTTCAAAGAAGCACTAACAAAAATCCCAAAAGAAGTAAAATGTTGCGATGCCTGAACTATCATCTGTGGCAGCACAGCAAGTCAACAATCAGTCAACAAAAACTCCATCCTCACCCATCCCTACATCTGCATCGGATCCATTCCAAATGCAGTAACAGTTTAAGGCAGACTTCTAAGTCAATCCGCCAACAGAATATAAATCATCAATTACAATACAGATTACATACAAATAAGGATGTAATTGTACATAATTTATAAGTAATATCATTTACATACACATCACTAGGCAGTGTTTTTATAGAGTTGTCGGGTCAACAGCTATCGCCCACAACTGCTAAGTAATATTACAAGATTCCTTACGAAAGCCACACTGAAAAGCTCTCAACAAAATTGAAACACTAGCTCCTGGATTCCTGGATTCATGCACTAGGCTAACCAATGATGAGAACAGACCTAAACCTGTATTGGGCCGTTAATGGCCTAAAGCCACATGCCCTTATTTGCCACTTTAGTCCTTGTTAGTCGCGGCCATTATAATTTAGACTACCAAATATAACGAGTTCTAAAGATTTAAGAGCGCCATTATAAACAGAACCATCATTAATATTTTTATGTAACCAAACTGACGAACCACCTGATGGTAGAAAGCCACCATCGCCCATGGACATCAGCAATACAAAAAGCATCACCGATGCGTTGCTGATCAAGAAAGAGATAAAGAAAGAAAGAACTGGCTCCATGCATCCCTTTTGGATAATATTGTAAGTGAATTAATAGAATAATAGCTGACCATATGAACTCCCGGCAGTGGCTGCAGAAGGTGGGCTGCCGCAGGAAGGTGGCCATGAACTTGTGGCCGTTGACCTGGTGCACGCGCCGCCGCAGCGCGCCCCGCCGCCGCGCGAACCCCGCGCCCTCCTTGAACTCGCGCCCCGCGCCGCCCGCGCCCCCTGTGCCGCCGACGCGCGACCGTCCCCCAGACCCGCCGCTCCCTGCACACGGACGTAATCAAATATCACACTTGGAAATTTTAAGTCCACGGCTGGACATGGGCCTCCCCTAATTGGCACCGCTACAACCGGTTTAAGCCCTCTGAACCTAGTGGTTTCCCGCTATCTACTTTAGGTCATAAACCCGCCTGGTCGACAGTTCAGGGAAGCGGCCTATTCTTTTTACTCCAAGAAAGAAGCCGCAAATAACTGTTGTCCATCGTAAATAATCAACATCATTTCTTGAGCGGAAGCACCGTGAGTGTTTTCAAAGAGACAAAACTGTGTTCAGTTTTAAGTAGATAGGTAGCAGTTATTAACCCATTTCGGGAGCTTTCGCTTTTCATTTAAAAACTTCAGGCACTCAGGTTGGTCACCAACAAACCGCTACAAAACTTCACACTATAACTAAACATAAAGCAACATAACCACAATAAATTTAAACGAGAACAAGATCGAATTGTAATGCATTTATTGCATGCAAGCAACATTATATAAAATAATGGCCTGGCATGTAAGAGAGCACTGACCTTGAGAATTCCATTTCAGATCAATTTTCAGATGCAATTTTCCTTGAGGTTCTAGATCCACCTGAGAACAAGGAAAACTTGTTACAATACCTATTACAACAAGCAGATTACAAACGAAATAGTTTTTATAAATACATAACACCACTATACATATATATGTATAATAAAACTGTATCTTATCTGTTTATCTGTAAATAGACTAGATTTATTTGACTATTATTATTGGGGCTATCTACAATAGATCTCATAATAATTTTTGATTTTATAAATGGTGGTTAAGCTGTTGTGAACTGAATGCGGTTTCTACTGGTGCATTTTATAGTCAATTTTTTCGACAAGTCTTATGTACTAATCAATCTTATAGGGTCTTTTTGTCGTAATTCGTATTTCAAAAATAGGGCACATCACTACGACTACAACTAAACAATACTGTGATAAATACAAATGAAAAAAAACAAGGACAATATATAATAACAAAAAAATATATATATAGCAGTAGGTACAGTCATCTGCAGAGAAAAGTAACCCATCTGTTTACAATGCAACAGGCACTGGAAACATTGCATTGCTGTTCATATATTTATAAACAGATGGGTTACTTTTCTCTGCAGGTGACTGTACCATGGTTTTTATTGCACCATTGTTTGAAAACCAAACTCTACAATGTATTATTTTAGAATTACCATGATTATGGCTTATTTTCCTTCTAAAGCATCTGGAAAAAGAAATTCCTGGAATGTTATCTCCAACATAATTATGATGAAGATAAAATGAAGATGTAGGCTTTGTATAGATTAACTTGTACTAGACATTTACTTCATATTGTGAGACACCTTTGCTTGATCCTCTGCTATACTAACTTGGAGCCAATGTTTGCTCATTGATCTTTAATTGCTATCTTCTTTGTCATAACAAACCATAGCAGAGCAAGCATC
The DNA here is from genome assembly GCA_951805285.1 of Thymelicus acteon. Lineage (NCBI taxonomy): Eukaryota > Metazoa > Arthropoda > Insecta > Lepidoptera > Hesperiidae > Thymelicus > Thymelicus acteon. The sequence goes on from OX638232.1 coordinate 397,140, forward strand.
AATTTTACCCAACACAGTATGACAACCGCAGGAAGGTGATAATCAGGTATTCTAAAGACATTGCAGGCAAAACGCACAACGGATTAAGACATTCTATAATTGAACACTAGATGCACTTGAATATTTTTTTAAATAATATTAATAATAATAAATTATTTATTGCCACACACAAAAAATTACAATACAAATAAAATATTTTACAACCCCTTGTACCTATTGCAACAAAGGAATATGACTGCTATGTGTTAAATCACAATAATCTGTCTATTTACTAGTTTTGGCATTTGCTCGAGCATTATTGATGCTCTATTTCAAAGAAAAACTAGTTGAAATAATGATTTTTCTGAATTTTAATTAAGGATGATACAATTAGATTAAATGTGATAAATATAAACTGATTTATTGTAGAAGTATTTTAAGTAGATTAATATAGTTAAATAATGTAAAGCATTTTTATTAAAACCCAAAACATCACTGAAAACATTCAATAAAACTTCAGAACAAAGGAATTGATGGAGGAAAACAACAAGGATAAATTATTTACCCGTGACAAATTGTTATTCCTTCACAGGTTGCTTGTATTTACTGGCTCACTGAGCACTGACTTGCAAATATTAAAACATCCCAGCTGAGCACCAGTTAAGCACATTGAGACAAATGACAACAATCATATTTGACTTGTTTATTCTGATGATAATTTTATCTGATCACCCAGCTGGTTTAAGATAACAATGCTATATTAAAATCTCTATCTTATCTCAGACTAAGACAGATAAAACTATTTTTAAGTCAGTTTATATTTATCCTTCGCAGGGTAAGTCAATTCACAAAAATTGTATTCACTTACCCAAAAATCTGTGGCTTCCTTGTCCCTATGTATCAGATCTTCAAGAGGAATTGTGCAGTTTGCAACAAAATCATCAGGAGGAATGGCAGCATCGTGGAATACAGTGATACCCAGGCTGCAACAGACACAGACATTTATTGTTTACACTCATTTACATCGCATTATAATTTTAACAAGCATGAAGTTTACATACCTGGAGACATTGTGCACCTCATGTATAAAAGTTTCGTTCCACACAGGGTCAAATGTTTTGGACTTGGTGCTGGATCGGTCTAGGCGGTGCTCGTCGGCGTCGATCGAAACGTACGGGTCTATCGGTTGATCGTCTGCAAACATTTCGCATATTTACAAATAATACCAACACCCATTTTGGTAAACATATAATGAGTTTTTTATGCGTAAGTGTAAAAGCACTCGACGCTTCGCGATATCGAACGCTTGTGAAATAATTTATTCTGGGATTTCCTGAAGTGATTTATGTGCACGGATGAGGCTCACCTGGCTTCCCGAAGGTCATGTTGTGCCTTTTCTGAAAGTCGGTCGGCCTGAGACCCGTCGCCTCACACACTTTCACGCGCACCGTTCCGCTGAACATGGTGCCGACGACCAACAAGCCCTATCACCAAGACCGCGCCACCACACGATCACTTCCTCACTATAACTTCACATAAAATCATTGAAGGTGCTTCATAATTGAAATAGAAATAAAGTCTTGACAGCGACGAGATCGGCCATGGATGAATATTCTTTACAATGTCTGTCTATGGTCACTAATCTGAATTCCTATTGGATTTCCAAAAAAAAAACAAATAAGATTGTTTTTGACGTAACTCGCGTAGTGCTGTATTTTTGTCCTTTTCCGAAAAAGTAGATAAGTATGTTTGCTTGTATATTTGTGTTTAATATGATTGATGATTTGCACTAACAAACTTATTTTTTAGAGACCTATTAGCGGTTTTCTATTGTCTTTTCACACAGAAATGTTCCTGTTAAAATTATCTGTATCTTTTCATCTATACAAATAAATAAAATTGGAGTGTCTGCTTGTAACAAATACAATATCATTGGCTTGTAATATTAAAATAACCGCTTTATACTAAGTACATTTGAATGTATACATGGTACATACTACATACTTAAACCAAAATAACATTTTTAAAAAAATTTGTCTGTCTGTTTGTTCTGGCTAATCTCTGAAAGGTCTGGACCGTTTTTGACGGGACTGTCACTGGCAGATAGCTAATGTAACAAGGAGTAACTTAGGCTATTTTGATTTTAGAAAAAAAATTAGTTTGGCGACACGAAGTTCGCCAGGTCAGCTAGTATAAAAATATAATTACGGAAAAATTTGTAGTGTAAACATTTATCTACTGTCCCTTAGCGAAACCTTGATATTTACATATAAGGGCATACAAACACCACGTATAATTTGCAATAAAATTAATATTTACGATTAATCACAGAGAGTATGAGAGAAATGAGAAAATTAACATGAATTTAATTTACATAAATCTTCTTACAATTTAGATAAAAAGTTGTACAACATAAACAGACTAAAAATGGCAACACTGAATCATTTAGATTTTGACATTACAAATGGCATCATGTTCAGTGTGACCATATGTGGCAGGATCCTGCCATTTTGGCAGGATTTACCCCTTATTTTAGGCTATGGCAGGATCGGTTGACGTTTTATAAAACTTGGCAGTATTTGGCAGATTTGAGGTGCTGAAAATAAATTCACTATCACAACTTAAAATTCCGAAAATAGCAACCCCATAGACTAAACTACAGTAGGGTCGATTTGACGCCGATACAAGTGTTTACAGCGCAACAAACTTATCTGTGAAATGGCGAAAATTGGAACTAATTCCGCCCCATTCATAAGTTCTTTGTGTTCATTCATTGACATTTACTACGTCTCGAATCGTCCAGTGATTGGTCCAATGCGATCGACAGCGCCCTCCGGCAATTCACAGATAAGTTGGAGGCACTGTAGTACACAAACCATTAAAATCGTTTTCTAAAAAATTGTACATTAATGATTTATATGTTAAAGCATCTATGGTCCCTTTGCGGACGTGTGTGAGTGCGTTCCGGTGTATTAATTACCACGCGGCGTATATGTGTGTGACATCGCGTATACCAGCACTGGGAGATTTTCCCTAAAATTTTTGATTTTACCTAAGTTTATATTAGAATCTTACATAATCCTCGCGTTATGGAATATTAAAAAATAGCGATTTTTTATCTATTGTAAAACTTTAACACAAAATAAAGGTCGATGTGAAAAACTAGAAAATTTTTATTCATGAAAAATAAACAATTAAAAATTGTTTTTTTTTTTATAAAGAATCACGTGACTACGTACCTACGCGCCGCGATTGGTCGCCATGTTTGTGACGTCATAATATAATTAGTTTCACTAAAGTACGATGTCAATGACTGGTACACGTGAAGTTTTGTAAATTTAAATATTAAATCTAAATTAAAACAACACAAAGATATGCTAAGACAAAGAAGAATATGATGCTAATTGCAATGTATAATAAACAAATATATACATAAGTACATATAAATATTTATATGTGTATTTTTTGTATAATACAATGGTAAACAAACTTGGCAGTATTTGGGCATTTTTTACTTAACAGACTGGCAGGATTTGGCAGGTTTTTAAGCAATGTGTGGCAGGATCTGTAATTTAAATATGGTCACACTGATCATGTTGACAATTTTATTGGTTGGTTGTCAATTCAATTGTAGAGGTTTGTCATCAAAAAATTAGTTCAAAAAAGTTTTAATCGAATTCGGTATTTTTTATTATTGTTGTGAAACGAATGTTTAACATTATAAAATTTAAGTTCAAGCTCACGCCTCTTTCAAGAAAAAATGGGTTTCCTGACTATTTTGAAGAAACTACGACAGAAAGAAAAAGAAATGCGAATACTCATGTTGTATCCTTTACAAAAGCAAAGAACCAAGAGTTTTCTCTATTATATTTGTAAAACTTTTGATTTATATATCTGTAATAAACACGAGGTATATAAAATAAACTAATAAGTCTCTAATCTACATAATTTTATGTATTCTCAAAACGTGATAAGTTTTATTAAATGAAAGATTCTCTTGTGAGTCTGATAATCTTATATATTTTCTTTTGATTACATATATTCGACTTATTTCCACATTAAACTTGCGTATTCTTGAGAATTCTGTGCCAAAGTGCTGACATGTTTGTATTCTACAGTTTTTTTGTTGGATTGGTAGCATTTCCTTAAACATTGTAACCAGAGGGCTCGACAATGCTGGTAAGACAACAATACTGAAGAGGTTCAATGGAGAACCAATTGACACCATATCTCCTACACTTGGATTTAACATCAAGACTTTAGAGCACAGAGGATACAAACTTAACATCTGGGACGTGGGCGGGCAAAAATCACTTCGGTTAGTACAACTAATCATAGTTTATTAGGACAGGGTTGACAAACGAATTAATTGTGGTAAAAGAAAATATTTTTATTTAGTTAATTTAAATATTTGTATGTACAAATATATGTATAGCATTAAATGTGCAACATAGTCACCAACACCAGCCCCAATACGACATGAAATTCGCTTCAGCGCCTACCGCGGCAGTGTGCGGTGCCGTGTTTTAATCGCCTTAGTAATTAGCTGATCTTGGGCGTGATCACATTTACCCCTAATATTGTCTATGAGGACAGGAGATTTTGATTTTAGCCTGCATGTGTTCATCTATTTTCAGAATTTCTAAACTGATAATTGAGGTGGTAACTGAAATGTTTGATTGTCCACTGGTAAATAGAAAATATGTGACTATATAAGTCATCCTGTATAAGACACTAATATTTCAATAATCACCTTCAAAATCATCTAGCCAAGTATCAACTGACCCAGCCTAATGAATGAATGGCAAACATGACAACAAGTCTCAAAAGCTTTTATTTATTTCAATGGATTTTGGATTCAACCCATAAATGGCCCACTACTGAGCACCAGTCTCTTCTCTCGAGGAGGCCTAGTGTATACTCCAACATGATGTTCCAGTGTATTAATGTTATTATGCGCACATCCACCCACCACCCAGGTCATACTGGAAGAACTACTTCGAGAGCACGGACGGCGTGGCGTGGGTGGTGGACAGCGCGGACGCGCGGCGGCTGGCGGACTGCGCGCGCGAGCTGCACGCGCTGCTGCGCGAGGAGCGGCTGGCCGGCGCCACGCTGCTCGTGCTCGCCAACAAGGCGGATCTGCCTGGCGCGCTGGGGCTGCAGGACATCCGGGAGGTACATACACACACACACATACAGACAAACGCTCACTTACACACACTCAGTGTATTTTATGATAACACAGCAAGCTACTTGATGGTAAGTGGTTGTTTTTTTTTATGGAAAAGCCAGCCAACGAGCTAATGATCCACCTGATGGTAAGTGGCTATCAACACCCATGGACATCGGCAACACCAAAGGCATCACTGAAGCATTGCCGGCCAAAGAAGAGAGAAGAAAAAGAAAGAAAGAACGGCTGACTCATGCTCGAGGGTGGTAGCTATCCAAGCGAACACCATGGAGAAATAATAATAGCAATAAATTAATTAACAATTAAAATCAATATTACCAATATAATCCCTTGAAGGGCCCTACCACCAGTGGCCCGGATTTAGTCGCCTCTTACGACACCCATCCGGCGTAGGATCGGGGTTAGTATTCTAAGTCGCCCCAATACGGCTAAAAATAAACGGCTGTTTTAAGACACCAGTGCCCAATAAACTAGTATGTATTCTCTTTTCTGTTTAAACCAAACATACATAAACTCATATGTAGCATTTGCTTCGGTCCTCCTCTTCTTTTTATTTTTGTATGCACATCTGTGTTCAACTAAAATAAAAACATATAAAGGTTTCCCCTCAGCAGCACATCAAACTAAGGAGAAGATAGCTTGAGACTTATCCAACTAGATGTTAATAATTAATCTCAGTAAAGCTTCTCTAAATGTAATAGAAAATGTGTAATAATATATGAATGTGATGTCAGGCGCTAGAGCTGGACGGCATCAAGACGCACCACTGGCGCATCGTGCGCTGCTCCGCCGTCACCGGGGAGAACCTGCTGGACGGCATGGACTGGATGATCGACGACATCGCCTCCAGGATCTTCACGCTCGACTAACACACTGACGTCACTATACATTCACATTGCGACTGAGTGGTGAGAGCCTCGCCACATAGTGTTGTATCACACTGAGATGGACATCTATGTATGGTATCGCCTTGTATGGAGGGCAATTATGTTATACTTTACTAACTCCATATGTAGGACAAGGTGCAAGTGTTTGGTGTTTATAACGCATTGTCTAACGTACAATAAGGCTATACTCAAAAACTTCTTATTTTGAAGTTATATAAAATTGTTTTTAATGCGGTTAATAGGTCAATAACATGCTTCTTAATATGTAATTATTTATATTCAGGTACATTACTGCATTTTACCACCATTGTTTTTTTTGTATTAAGGACTTGAATATATTATTTATTATGTTGAAATTCCACAAATTATGTATATTAAAAGCCTTGTAATAATTCATAGTTTTATTTGATGTTGATTGCGCAATACATCGTGATACTCGTAGATACTATCAACTTTAATTCTTACTATCAGCACACACATTACTGTGGACAGAAGGAACAACTTAAACTTGACTCTGGAAAAACTAAGTACATAATTACAATCAAATTAAATTTTCACTTTAATAAAAGAGGATTCTAAATTGAATGACATGATTGTGCATCTTTACGCACACACATGTAAAATAATTCCTAAAATATGACTGCCATATAACTGCCTATATACTGACGTGGAAATGGTGGAGTTATTGCGTTACGGAAATAATGAATATGACGACACTGAAACTCCTCTCCTCATACCCAGAATGGCTTGTGCACTTTGGGAGACACCTGAAGATCAGGATGAAGCTATTCCAGTTTCTACCTCAGTGGACATTCCAACAATTGCTCCTTCTGGTTTTTCTCCATCTGTTTCATTAAATGTCACCACTGCCACGCGAGATGACAATATAGTAACTGCCACCTCAGAAGACAACCTACCAATTTATTCTCCTAAAAGCTTGTCGGATTTTGAATGGAGAGCATTTCCCGATCCTCTGATTCCACCAACAGACAGAAGAGAATGCTCTATCCGTACTGAATGTGGTAAGTCCGGGTACACGCTATGGATGGATAATTTTTATCAGTCACCCGCTTTTGCCTGTAAATTGAAATCTATCAGGTTTGATTGCGTCGGCACCCTGCGGACAAGTCAATTTGTTCCACAGGAATTAAATACCGTGACAAAAGCGAAAACGAGACCCGGGCAAGTAGCAGGATTTACCAGTATTAAGATTACATCCTAATAATTAAAATAAATGTTTATCCAGACTCAAGTTCAAATTGACTCTGTTAGATCACAGCATTTACATTGTTGTTAGGAATGATTGGAAGGTTCCGAGGGGTCCTGGGGCAGGTCGGTGTGGACAACACTATCGTCATCTATGTTTGTAATACTTGTAACAATTGATGGTTCAGTGTCTTGTGAGTCCTTGACCTCTAGAGTTTCATTAACCTGATCTGCACTTGTGTCCATTTTGCTCTCGTCTGATTCTGTAAAAAAACAATTTTAGCTAAAACATGATCATTGACCAATGTAATTGGGTTAAAGATAAGTACTATTATTTCTACTGTGGTTACAGTAAAAACTGTGTACAATGATAAAAAGTGAATCATTAAAATACTGTCTCACTCATTAACAACAATTATTTATAAGTAATAGCCTATTTTAGTTTTGATTTATAATAAATCCACAAATTGATAAGAATACAGACATAGTGAAGTCCTACCGGGTGTCATAATTACTTTATCAACAAAGCTATTTAAAAATGATAAAAGGATTTATAAAAATATATGTGACTCATTAACCTTTATCATCTGTTTTCATTTCCGTTTCCTGAACGTCCTCTGCATCGTGCCGCTCTTCCCCATCACTCTCCTCTTTCTCCTTCTCATCCACATCCATTGCAAATTTGTTTCGCTTTCTACCGCCGTCTTCCTCTTGCTATATTAAATTAAACAAACCATAAATTAATTCAAATATGAATTTGAGTAAAATTGTTGACATGTTTGTCGCCACTTTCTCGTTCTTGGCTATCATTTTCTTCTAGGGACTCGAGAGCCAGTTCTTTCTTACTTTATTTCTCTTTCTTTTTTGGCCAGTGATGCCTAGATATCCATGAGCACCAATAACCACTTACCATCAAGTGGCTTTTACTCGTCTCATCAGCACAAAAAACGTATAAAAAGACCTTGATCTCCTTGCGGTCGACGTGAGCGTGCGTGTTGTCGTCATGCGTGGGCTCCGGGTCGTTCTCGTTGGCGGCGGGGGGGCGCGCCGGCCGCATGCAGCGCTGCTCTATCCGCTGCAGCTCCTCCTGTAGCTGCTCGCGCTTGCGGGACATGTATTCTGTACACACACACATTTACTAATGTAATTGTCCTTTAGGTTTGATGATTACGTTACAATAGTGAGTGAAGAGCATTTGCCTGTGATGTAAGAATGGTGTGACTGTGATGTTAATACGTTACATGAAGTCACCTTAACAAACACCACTGCATTTCAAGTTTTGCTCAGTTCTCCTGAACATGTAAATGGAAAGACTTACTTATATTTTCTGCTTCATGGCACAGGGAAGATCTTAGCAACATTCAAAATATACAAATGGAAGAAAGAATAGGAAAAGTGAAGAGTTTATCCTTAAATGATTATTACTTACTGCGATATAAAGGACCATATCTAGCTGTAATATTATTTAGTTTAGTCACTTAATGCATAAAATCGGCAAAACTCATATTAACATAGACATTTTCACACTTCCAACAAATACTATAAGGCACTTACTCTCATGATACTTTCTACTAGAGTCCAATTTTTCTTGAGCCTTATCTGTCATCTTCTTGGGCAGCCAGTATAAGTGGGGCTTGGCTTTAGTTAGGATGAATTTACTGAGGCACCTCTGAGACTCTTCCCACCTGTCAAACTCCTGTACTCTGCCCATCTTGGCTTCCAACGCTTTTATAGTGGCCTTTTTATGATCTCTCTCAGCAAACAATGTCTTCCTCTCCTTCTGTTCTCTTTCCTTTTCTAACCTTGCTTGCTCCTCGATTTTTTTTTCCACTAGAGCTTTTTTATCTTCCTGAAAAGTTTTAATAATTACATTTCATTGCAATAAGAAACTTGACCATACTTTATAAATAACAGAGCCATGCTGAGCAGTCAATGATATTCTTAAGTGACATAATACCTGCATGAAATCAAAATTGTATGTAAAGACCAGCGCTAAAACAATAATCACATTTACTTCACCCCTATTAAAGTTCCTCAGCAACAGTTGCAGATAGACTGAATATACATACATAATATATCAATATAATAACATTGTAACTTAACAATCATGTACAGTGCAATAAGACATCATTTTGCAATTACTTTGGTCTGCAGTACTATCTCTTCTTGCTTAAACTTCTGTAGCGTGCCCAGTAGGGAGCCAAATATTCTCCTGTTGCGTTTCCTGGCTTGCTCATCATCCCCTTGTGCCCGGAGGACTGCGGCGCGCGTGGGCAGCTCCCGGCACACGGCAGAAGGAACCCGCGTCTTCTTACCACCTGGACCATCATCTTCTCCATCACTATCATTGGCTCTTGCTGATAATCTGGTAAAATCACATTGAATCTTAAACAGACAGCCAAACAATGGTGTGTTAGGTTTTTCCATAAGAAGGACGACCACATCACTAGAAGATAGTGCTGTATGATCATGTGCAGATAATTACATTAGCCGACTGAATAATCTTGATTATTGTGACTTTTAGATTAGGAGTCTTTAGTACATTTTTCAAAATATCATAGGCATAAATAAATATGTATTACATAGCTGGATGTTTCAATCAATTATTGCTAAACTTTCGTAACAAATCCACAATCGTAATGAGTTGTAGTTGCTATCGATCTATAGTATTTAACTACACTTTACACCACGGTGTTTCTCACCTACTGAATACGGTTTTTGTCTCGTGTTTACGTTTGTTGAACAGCTCGTCATTTTTGTAATTACCCCCAGCATCAGGGTATGAAAATCGACCTTGGCGTTGGCTTGCTCTCGTATACTCTCCGGATGAATTGAACCTACAAATAAAGTAATAAACACCTCACATTATACAAAAACACATGATTACAAATTGAAAATGTATCGAGCCACCACTAACCTATCATTAGAAAATCGTCCTGTTGTTTGTACTATCTTTTTGATGTTTTCATCAATTTTAAACAAACTGCTCTTTTCATTTTCTAATTGCGCCCGTAGAGCCGTAAACGATACTGCGATTTCCGTTCCCATAATAATATAAAGTATATTGTAAATAAATATTTATAACATTAGCACATCACAAGTTTCATGGGAATCAAAATTTCTGAAATAATAATTTAATCTGTGTGTCACAGACTAGATATCTCTACAGATTATTTCGTCTGTTTCATATTTTACTCTATGGGCTGACAAATAAGCAGAAAATATTATAATAAAAATATTGCGAGAATTAAATACCTGCAAAACATATACATACAAAATGAGGACTTATGAATAGTATGTTTATATAGCAGGATAAATGCTACAACTTTATAACTACTGCATACTAGATGGCGCTAGCATGAATGTATTATGGCGTCTAAAGACTTTTAACACTAGATGTCAGTTCCGAGCCATATACATTAAATTTTAATTATGTGGAAATACCTGCTTAGATAATAAAAAGATCATTGAAAATTTTTGAAAATGTATAATATAATATATTATTTAGATGGAATTTTTTACGGAATTAGCCGGCAAACGAGCTAACGTTCCGCCTGATGGTAACTATCGTCGCCCATGAACATCAGCAGCACAAGAAAGCAGCCAAAAAAGAAAGAAAGAAGAAAAAGAAAGAAATGGCTCTCGAGTCCTCAACTGGACCACGACGAGTCGTTGAATATTTAATTTAATGAAAATAAATGCTAATTCGTACATGTCAGATCTAACATACAACATGATTACTCACGTAATAATCTTCCTAAATTCCTAATGAATGACAAACACACCGCAAAGTAACCCAGCCGTGTGACTTACTGTCGCCCATGGGTAATAGCAGCAAACGGAAGACACGAAGTCTTAGTCCACAGCTCCCCAGTGGCTGCCCAAGTGGCCACTATTTATAATAGCTTGATAGATCGCTGTCAATAAATCATGTGGCGGGCGTCGGTGGGCGGTTTAATTTCACGCGAGTCTGAGCACGTTTGCTAGGAGGTACGGGAGCTATCGCAATTCTATCATCTTGCTGACAGCTAATTGACAGGCTACCTATTGGGCTATTTATGTATCGGAAAATAGCTTTTTATATCGTCGGACCAGGTTCGATTCTAGTTAGGTACACTCATCCTAATCATCCAGGATAGCTTTGTAAAGGAAAGGAAAGGAACTTGAGTAGGTAGCTTAGGTAGGTGAGGTTAATCCGGTCTTTTTTGTCTTCTAGTGCCATTAGGCCTGCTTGCGACTATGCATAAAAGTTTAAACAATTCGGTAGAGTACAGCGTGAACCCTTACACTTCTTGAGGTTGCTGTGAATGCTGTCTTGAGTGATCTTTTGGAAAACTCCTACAGATACTCGTAGTTGATAAATTGTTATGCGATTTGAGACGCTCCGAAATCGTTGTAAGTGCCTATGTAAATCTATGCAAATATGTTTATGCTTTATTTTTAAAAGTTTTCGTTACTTCAGTAGTAATATAAATACGTTGTGCACAATAAAGAATATTGTATTGTATTGTACGTTCTATGAACTCGAGCAGCGTATGGTTTAACCAGGTAAGTATACGTAGGAGGCATTACCTATTACAAAGAGGTAATAATAGGTTTTGGATGCTGTTGGGATTACCGAGATACTGCAGTGCGTTCAGTATGTTCGTACCGGCTTCCGTGCCATTATTGGAAAGTGATGTGCATCGCTGATGATGCGCTTTCGAAGTAGTTCCAACTCATTGACTGACTGAGGGAACTCTCCATTCTTGTCATATTGGATACGTTTCCACGTCCTTGTTTTACCTTAAGGGTTAGCCATAGTCAGTAGGATTGAAACTGAATTCAATACTGACACATGGGCCTTATTTTGTTGCCTGATAATAATAACAATTATTCTAAGAATAACAACAACAACAGCAGCAACAAAAACAACAATAAGTAAATAATAATTAGGAATAAATTTAAATCAGCTGCTGGTTTTGTTTGTAACACATTACCATTGGGAATGACTGGATAGTATCAATATGGATAATATTATCTTTGATACTTTCGGTAAGGGGCCACCCATAAATTACGTCACACGTTAGGGGGGAAGGGGGGGTCGATGTAGTGTGACATTGTGTGACAAGGGGTGGGAGGGGATCCTAAATTTCGTGACGACACATTTCAAAATCGAATAATTGGTATGTATAGGTAAATGTTAAAAAACAATTAATGAAAATAAAACTTATTTCGGAACTGCTGTTTTAATTTAATATTTCCTAGGTGTAAAATTTCATAATATGTGACGTCACACTAAGGGGGGGAGGTCTCATAAATGTGACCGGCTGTGACAAGGACTGGGGAGGGGTCAAAAAGTCATGAATAAGTATGTGTAACGTAATTTATGGATGGACTCTATTGCAAGCGATTCACGCTCTTCGTCGGGTAATGTCTTCATTTATTAAAGTGAGACTCGCGGGTGTACGTGTAGTGGAGCCAGTGCAGGGAGCGTATGAAGTGAGGTATTATCATAATAATTGTATAAGGCACTCTCTCTGTTTTGAAGACGTTCGCCGCTTGCCGCTTGCCGTTAGCCGCGCGGCGCACGACAGCGTGACCGCGCCGCCGCGCCGCCGCGCCGTCAAACACAAAAATGCGTGATGGAATACAAACAGTGGTACAGTCGTCTCGCCGAGTGCATAATTATCAACAGTATCACTTTGTTGACCTTAAAACATTTACTTGATATAACTTTAAATTTAGATGAAACAATCCTCGTTACATGTTTGTATTATCCAGTTAATAAACTCTGTAAATCATCTGAATGTGAAAAAATTTAAATCTTGATAAAATAGTAGAGTTTTAAAAGGCCACTGTACAATGAATGGAATTTTATGATAAGTTAATTAATTATAATAAAATAATGACATTTTACCTATGCATCTGTAAGACAAGTGTGTTTTCATTTTGCATAAAATTTTTGAACGACTACTTACCATTATTAATGTTCACTCTTATTTCGATTTCTTTCAGTGCCTTTTATTATTATTAGTGAATTGTAGTCAAATTCAAATTCAAATTCAAATTCAAAATCATTTATTCATGTAGGTATCATTGATACACTTATGCACGTCATTTTTTTAATCAACCAGCTTTTCGCAAAGGTGCTTTGTCATGGAGGAGAAGAAAAGCCGTAAAGAAACTCCTCAGCACATCTTTTAAAAATAAAAATACATCGGTATATTTGTTACAAAAAAGTATCAATCACTGGCTTGTACGGAACTGGTTACAGAGCTGGTCATTTCCATGCGTCTTTGTCATTTATGTACTCATCTACAGTATAGTAACCTTTGCCTAAAAGTTTAGATTTTACATGTTTCTTAAACAATTCCACTGGCAAATCACGTAATTACTTTGGGATTTTATTATAGAACTTTACACCAAGCCTCATAAAAGATCGCTGCACTTTAGAAAGACGGTAAGATGGCGTTACTAACTGGTGCATTCATTCTTCTTGTTTGGCGAAAATTGATATCACAATTTTGTTTATACGCGGTTATATTATTCCACATTACTATAAATATATTGTGATTAACCACATTACTATAAATATATTGTGAAGCTACTGTAAGTATACCTATTTCTTTGAACTTCTCACGCAAGCTTTCCCGAGACCTAAGTTTATAAATAGCCCTAATAGCTCTTTTTTGTAATATGAAAATTTGTTCTATACTGGCTGCTTTGCCCCACAGTAAGATGGCATAAGACATAATACTGTGAAAATATGCAAAATAAACCATCCTAGCAGTTTCGACGTCAGTATACTGCCTTTATTTTCCTAACAGCATAAGCAGCTCTACCGAGTTTAGTCGCGAGATTTGTTATATGTTTGTGAGATGTGTTATATGTGTGTGTAGTCGTGTTCAGGTGTTTTAGTTAATTGTACGTACATTGTTTTTTTATACTTAGAGGGTACTTTACTTCATCATACATTCAATCACAGTAAATATACCCCAAATACTTGACTTGAATGAATAAACATGGACCAAAGCCAAGTTCAAAAAAAATCACAACATTTTTAACTTTCATTCTTAACTTTATTCAGCCAGTGCGGCAGTAAAATAAACTTCATGACATTATTCATACGATTGCGAAGGATATAATATAAGGTAAAGGATTTTTATTCGCGGTATAAAATTTAATTATATGTATAGGTTTAATCGAATACGCCTTTCAAATAAAAACGTAGGTAAGTGATTGTTGAAACCACTTGTTTGCGCAACAGTCCGTCGGCCATTTTTCATAGCACGCGTGAACGCTCGGCCGCCGCTCGGATTTAGCCGGAGACAGCATTTCAGCTAATTGCTTTTTTCAGCCACTACACTACGGGATATTCTGTAAGAATAGGGATGTACGCTTGATCGGGTTTACGTCCTTTCGAGTGAGAGTGGCGGAATTTCTCGTCGTTTTATTTATTGCCCTCATTATTACCTTCATTTTTGTTGGATAATTAATAGGTAAGTAATACATTGTATCTTCCTAATAAGTTTCGTTTCTTTTTGTAATTCAAGCAAAATCCTGAACAATACACTGTAAGGTACCACTAGTTCTTATATCTTCACAAGTAGGTAGTAGGTAGGTATGTCATAACGTACTTTTTTTCATAACATTAAGTAAATAGGTACAACGTGTTGGTATAAGTTGGCTGTAATTATAAAACTCATTTATTTTGTTTTTCATAGACCTATAGGCTCAGCCTATAGGTATATATTATATTTGTTAAATGTGGTATTCATAATTTCTACTTTGATTTGTCGCTTGTCGCAGACTTTGGAAGTGGTACACGTAACAATTAATCAATCCGTTGGGAGATGATCAAAGGCCGAGCGCTGGGAGCAGCCACATCACCGCCATTTACAGCCGTTTCCCGCCAAACGACCGCGCGGCCGCCATGTTGCTCTGTTTGCGTGTCACTCGCGATGTATCTGGCGGAACCGTGTCTCGAACAAGCCCTACTAATAAAACGTTTAAGCTGATTAATGGACAAGGATTTATAATAAATGCCTACCAAAGGATACCTTCCTTAACGCAACAACACAAGATGTGCACATTAATCTGGAAAAAAGTGTTTTTGAAGCAAAGACAATTTTTAGGTAAGCTAAGGGTACTTACCTACGTTTAAGTATTATAGGTTTTCTGTAAAAATATTTCTTACCTATCCTGATTTAGGTACTTACCTATTGGTCGTTTACCTGTTAAACAACAGTTGTTTACTACATTGTGTTTACTAGGTAAAATAAACAGTTTACCCACTCGTACCCCCGCAGTAGGTCTCCCTGTGTCGCGGGTGGCTTTGACAACACAATATATGTATATTATGTGTTATATATTGTGTTGTCACTAAGTATGTTCTGACTATAACTTAAACACTAAAATACTTTAAGTCCTTTATAATGACATTACCTAACATAATAAGAAATTAGCAATGAGAGATTTTTTAATAAATAGTTAACGCTCCAACTCAGAGTCACTAACGGTTACTTAAATCGCTCCTTAGTACAGAATTTGTATGGAGATTCTGTACTAAGGAGCGATTTAAGTAACCGTTAGTGACTCTAAGTTGGGGCGTAAGACTCGTCTAAAAAATTAACAAAATATTAGTTTTAGGGCTTAAACCTAATCAGGGTCTTTCATACTTACGCGCATAAAACATACCAATTAGGGATTGCAATCCGGAAAACCGGATCCGGTAATCCGGCCGGATCCGGCGTTTTTTACGCATACCGGATCCGGTCGAATTTACCGGATCCGGCGACCGGATCCGGTCACGCAAATTTTTGACAAAATAACTATCCTGTTGCTAGTGTAGATGCTTTAAATGCCAAGTATAGATGTTGTAATTAATCTAGTATTGCATTACGGTATTCCTAACGTTCAATAAGGATGTTATGTACAACACAAAATACTGAATGGATAAACTGTAACTTATAAAAGTGTGAAATTGTGTTCTCGTTAATATTACTTCTTATTTATAATTTGTAATATTTGCCCTACATGGATGTAGCTGTAAGCTGTAGGTATATTTCAATTGATGCGCGATATCACAACAACAGTAAAACCCCCTTAAACATATTATTATAAAGAAGTGTAGTAGTATGCATGTACACTTGTTATTGGCTCCCTTCTTAAAGAAAATAAAGAGAAACAAATATAGCAATTGATATATTTTTTAGAAGACAAGTTTTATTGATAAACTGTTCTACTTCTAATTAAAATTACATTTTCGGACTGTTTACATCCAGATGCAGGTATAATATAGGGTGGGGCAAGAGGCATCATTACCCTATCGGAAGATGCTATATTTTTTTCAAATGGCGGTAAATATCAGTTTTGCGGTGACATTTGTGTAGAAAACAGATAAAAAATACACGTCAATAAGACATGAATCGCTATATTCCTCAAAAACGCGGAGTCATCAAAATAATCCCTCGTTTTTCGTCGTTTGCACTAGCTGGCAAGATCGCCCATTTTAACAGCTTTAGACTTAATTTTGGGTTCTTGGTGGGATTTCTTGAAGTCACGAGTTTATGTCAACAAGCTTCAGATTCTTGAAGCCCTCAAAGAGAATATCCGTCATAAATGCGGAAACCTTTCGCCAAAAGTTCTGGCAGGAGTGAAGGAAAATGACATAAATAGGAACCTTACAGGCCCGATTCTGGCGGCAGCCACTTGGCTGATATCATTTTTCTACTTAATGAAAACAAATATTTAGACATCAAATAAACACAATCCACTAGCAAAACTAAAGTTTTTCATTTATTAAAAAAATACAGTCAAAGAACATCGGGTGGCAACGTTTGCGCCACCCTTTATGATAATCTAGCTGAACCGTACTCACTTCGCTGGGCATCAAACATTTTTATTTCTGATGAAGTAAAAATAATATATTATTAATCACGGTAAAATATAGCCTATGTCACTAAGGAATAATGTATCTTTTTATTGATGTAATTTTTTTTTAAATTGCTCCAATAGTTTTTGAGTATATCCGTTACAAAAAATAAATAAAATATTAAAATTTTCCTCTTAATAATATTAAGATGATTATCATTAGGTGATACGGCTTTATTACGGCTCGCATTCGTGTTCCTTTATAATCCAAAAAAAAAATTACTTCAAAAACAGTCTATATTGGAACGAGGAGGAAAAATTCTGATCGCGTGATCAATCCGGCCGGATCCGGCCGGATCCGGCCGGATCCGACCAGATTGGTAAAAATCCGGTAAAATCCGGCCGGATTGAAAATGGCACCGGATTGCAATCCCTAATACCAATGCTCTCAGTTATTCTTCCTTCGACAAAAAAAATAGCATGCAACAATTCATCAATCTGTCGGGAGACGATCAAAACAAGTGGCCACGCCACTGCCATTTACGACCGTCCTCGCCAAACGGCGCGACCGCCATTTTGCTTTGTTTGCGGCTTGCGCGTAGCTCGTAGCTCGCGGCTCGCGGTTTGCGCTGGCGGCATCGCGGCGCGGCAGTGGCTGGCAAGCTCTGCTAATAACTGCTAACGTTTAGCCTGATTTATGGCCGAGCTCATCCACTAAGAATTATATCTATCTGAATTGCGTTACATATTTTATTGTTGTAAATACTGTAACCAATAAATTGGTAATGGGTTGCAAAGAGGATTTATCGTACTTTATAGCTTTAAAGTTATAGTCTACAGACCTCCCGTAGAAAGAATACCGGAAATCTTAAGTTCCATTTAAATTACAAAAAAAATAGTGATCGAAGGTTGAAACAGTTAAAATATAGGTAGGTATGTTCCATGATTGGACGGAGTGGGTACCTTGTGAGTACCTTACAAAGTACCTATATTTTTTGGGTTCCGTATACGTACTTCGACTTTGATTATAAATATTTAAGTAGATACCGTCAAGAGACACATCAGCACTTACTCATTTTATTTAATATCAACGTGTTCACGGTTTGTTTCCCTAACATCTTTAGAAGCGAGAGCCGCAGAAGATTTCCACAGTATTTTAGTCTCGGAAAACGCGCGTAACTAAGTGGTGTTTTATTTAAAAGCGTGATAATGTGGTCGCCGCAGCCCAACCGTGAACCGGCCGACTGTGCCGCGACGAATTTATATTGCTAACATAGGATTTCAAACCGATATCGTCGGTGTTTACGTCGCAGTGGTAATGTTATAGTGGTTTGATAGCAGGTCTTCCGTAGGCAAGGGTTCGAATCCTGCCACATGTTGCTCGATGAAGGAAAACTGAAAAACTGAGAGTTGAATGCTATACCGTATATGCCTAGTGTGGTGGGTTGTTTGATTGTGTGTGGACCATCTCGATTTGAGAGGAAGTCCGAAAGCTGCATTGTCACAAGTTTATTGAGTGTGTTGTATCCTGGGCCTCCGACATTGCGACATTTGCCATCGAAACACGTCACTATTGTAACCAACCAGCTTTGACTTAAGACAGATGAAATCCTTTTTACTTACTCTAAAATTGCAATATCAAAAAGCCAGATAACAATTTTCAATTTTCAATCAACTTCAGACTGAGTTCAATTTACGATTTCTACAAACGCATTGAAAACGTAGATGATATTATTTTTTCGGAGAGCGATCCTAGACGCGAAAATGTTATCGTATCGTGGCGTCTCTTTAGATGCCCTGAAGTGCTTTCTCAAGAAGTTTTCTTAAGTGACCGAGTGGTTTCCCCGAAGAGGCCAGGTTTCTTTGTAGCGGAGCGGTGAGAGTAAGTTGAGATCATAAGGAAGAGTGACGGCGGCATCACGGCAGCACCGGCACGGTCCCCACGGTACATGAGCCGCAACAAGGTGTGTCGACACTGTCGCCGGCCGGTGGCGTGCGGCTCACTGCGACTCACTGCGGCTCATTGCAGCTCACTGCGTCTCATTGCGCCACTGAGCGCCGAGCGATCGTGTCCCACCGAGGTATGTCGGTAACTAATTGGACGTACCATTCGTCAAATTATATCACTGGTACTCTTGCCAATAAGAGATTTAGCAATGTGACTGCCATTAGTAATTCAGGGTACCTTCCGGCTAGATTTGTTTTCAATATTCATACCTAAATAGCAAACGAACTTACCGGTAAAATCTGTTGCTGGAGCAAAACAACAAAAAAATTAATTACTGTGCAGAAAATGGTCTGCCGGTCGGATTCTCAGTAAACGCTTCAGTGATGGGTCAATTTTGTGTCCCGTTTTCATAAATTTAATTAAAACACATCATCGCGTCGTATCCGCTGCGACGCGGCAAGAAAAGTAACAAAAGTATTTGTCAATGTGCTGAAAATTGGCTTCGGGCTGAGTTCCGAGTAAGAATGCCTCGCGTCGACATGAAAGCGGGTTCCGCGAAGACGCCGCGCCTCGCCGCGCCTCGCCGCGCCCGGCCGCGCGTCGCCCGCGCGCGACCGCTAGTCTGCGCCCGGCTTTATTCATAGATGATAAATATTACTATTTTAAATTTAATGTGCCGTTCCTAAATTATAAACTCTTCTGAATGTTTAAACCGTCTCCTACTTGATGTATTTGGCGGTTAAATTTAGTCGAATTTGAAATATGCAATAACCTTTAAAAGCAACAATATTTTCAGCTCGTCATAATACATGCGGGTATAAAACTTCATTTTAGCGATGTTGCGTTGCGGAGCTTTTCACCATCAACTGAACAAAAATTATTGAAGCACTAATGTATGAATGTATGGGAATCGAACTCGGGCCCCAACATACCGAGTCCTCTGCAAGTGACACATCGATAGCAGATGCAGTTATGTAAACAGTATACATAAGTGTTGTGTCTCGATTGTACTCCGCTCTTATTAAGTAGGTCTACTTATGTTATGTGTGAGAAGTTCTTTGACTTACCCAGCTACGGAACCAGGGGAGTAGAAAATCTGTATTTTTGAGTAGTTTCTATGCCTTCTGCCCATAGCTCTTGTTGAGCAACGAGATCATCTGGTCTACTTAAAATGCGTTTGTGTTATCACACCTAACGAAACATCTATGTTTCACTATGAGTTCGTAATGAGGAAAGATTTTAGATTCTCCAAAAAACTACAAGTAGGTACCTAGATAATGGCCATGTGCACAAACAATAAATGCATGAAATAAAATAAATCACCAATCATACCTACCATTGTTGTGCTTCTCGAGTCTCGCATCACATCAGGGGTCGTTCGGTGACGGCCACTCCGCCGCGTGTGTGCGGGCTGTGGACTGTCAGACCACCCTGGCTGATGTTCTGGCAAAGCGTGCTATCATAAAACTTATAATGAATGAGCTTTGCTAATAAAGATGTACCGTTATATGTATACTTGTAAGTATTGTTGATAATAACGTATAACGGTCACGTATAACGGATATTAATAACGTAGAAAATACCTAATAGTGGAGCCTATGCTCATGCCACAAATTACACTACGTACCTGTACAGTGACAAAGAATACTTCAAAAATGGCTAACTTCAACTTCAAATTGCAAGTTCATAAGCCATGCGTCGTTGAAGATTATGATTTGCTTTCGAAGATCGGTGAGGAAACGAAGGAAACCAGATTAATTTTACTCGCAAAATCATACTAACATGCATTTCGTTGTAATAAAATGCGCTTGCAAAATCTACCTATTCCTCATGGGTACAAAAACTAGCTCACGGTGAAAATACGCTCGATTTTTACCATTTTCACATAGTGCTACGTATTTACAAAGTCAGCGCATAGTTTTCTGCAAGTGAAGCACATTGTCGATCTTACAGCGCGGTCCTGTATAAATAACATGTCTTTCGGTGTGTGTTGTTTGATGTGGCGGCCACTAATCAGACGGCGAGCGTCGCCGACAGCCAGTTGGCACGCACCGACTGACCACCTGATCATGTAGACATGTAACTACCCAGTACCAATTACCATTGTATCGCTATGAGAGCAAAGAGGACAATAGCTATAGTTTCGTGTAGAAAATGTAGATCAGATAGAATAATATATTAAATTATATTAGATCAGTAGATTTGACACTACATGAATCGTACTGACAACATGCTATTGAACATAAAGCCGCTACTAACCATGCTCTACTAGAACCCAACTAAACCATGAGCAAGCCACTGTGTTTCCAGACGGGATAAAGGTTGTATCACCTGCTACAAACTAATCCCGTAATCCGTGCTGTTTGACGTGACATTTGACCCGACACGTCCCGTCCCGTGACAGCCGCGGCAGTGTGGCGCAGGAAGCCGGCGCCAGCTACCTAATAAGTTACATATTACGCATAGCCTGGCTCTACTGCTAGTGTTGTATACTATCTAAATACTTCTTGTCGAACATCTATATTATTTTATTAAATGTATAGAATATACATTTTATACACATCGTTTGTGACATTAAAAATTTAATGAAAGTTTAAAAATTAGGTGTCAAACTTCTTAAGTTAAAAATTTAACTTAAAATAAGTTAATGATTGTTAATAAACCTACCTAATGGTGAGTACCAATGAACCCTAAAACGGTGAGCATACTAACTCAATAAAAGATAAAATTATTTTGGGCTCTATCTAATGTTTCTTTCGGCGTTCTTACAGTATTCTAGAAGAGTATAGGTAGGTATAGTCTAGAGTCCCTGAATAAGTCTTGATAAAGCCACCATCCAGGTTGTCATCGCATTCATGAGGCCCCTGGACCGGTGCTGCGAATACCCATGTGTACAAGCGTTCACTTACCATCAGATAACTGGTTTGCTCGTTCCATTATTATCAAATAAAACAGTACCTACCTAATTTTCGAGAGATAATAATTAGTCGATAGTTGTGTAAATTAGTTCCCTGCACTAGCTGCAGCAGCGAGAAGCGCGGCCCCTTTGATATTGATACCCGAGTACACCCAGTCGGCCTGTCACTGTTTGTTTGAAGGGAAAACAACATTTACACCACACTGTGACTTGCTGCGATAGTGTGCGTAACTTGATTCTAATTTATAACAGTTGCTTCTTTCGTACCCTGCTCACTTCTTTCGCTCCGAATGTCTTCAGTTTGGTTCAGTGAAACTATTAACTGAAAATTGATATTCAGCGAATTTGCGGCAAAAACTGAAATTTCTGTCGAGAAGAATAAGCATAAGCTTTCAAAATTTTGCAATTGTTGCAGGACAAATGAACATTACAAGTGTTGCAACGGGCGGCGCTGCTCCAGACGCGAGATACGCGGACTAATGATCCAATTATCGCTTTGGTAACTCGCATTTCTTAATTAAAGCAGCTAATTAAACGCCGCCGGAGATAGCATCGGCCCCGCGCTTCCGTTGTTATGCACCCTTTGTCCTATCGCCGACCTGAACTGGACCCTATGCCGAGGCTGCCGAATTTCATAATCCTCTGTAGCTAATAAAACCTTAAGTTGAACTCGCTTTTCAGAGAGTCGATTAAAAATGGATGTTCTTCGCGTATTAGAGCTAATCACAACTTTAACATTCGAACGGCAAACTTCAAATTTGAATGGTTTTACGACGGTTCCCTTAACACAAGATAGGGACTTGAGTGTCCTCGCAAATGGACCTTGAGCAGTTGAGATACGGTTACAAGTTGAGTGGGATCGGGGTGTGGTGGGGTAGGCGGTACGATTAGAGGCGGCGGCGGAGCGTGACGCCCGCCGCTGAGATCACAGGGCTCGCCAGCAGCCCGAGGGTATTTATAGGGCGGACGTTTGACATCGCGCTGATAGTGGCACCCTTCAGGACTTTTATGGGTATCTCCTACTCATAAACTAAGCTTTCATGTGTGCGCAATTGATTTATTACCCCTTGTTTTATATCCTATATATATCTGAGAAGAATTTTGCCGGGTAAATTGTCACGAAGTCAACTTCTAATACGAATTGAACAACAGCTAGCGAATGCTAGATTTTGGCTTCAACTTATTGGTGGTAAATAAGCATTATAACCTACTTATTTATGGTAGAGGCACCAATGAATATGTTTTCTTTTACCTCTCTTCTTGTCAAAGCACCTTATTAAGGGATTTATTCATCTTTAATCAATCAAAACTACCAACAAATATCTAACATTCGAGGCAACTTCTCTAGCACCTCATTGAACGAGGGACATTTTACATTGTCACATCAGTTGATTCGTGACGACGATCCATGCATAAAATATTTGCAATCCACGATAAGCCAGGTATAAAATCACAAGCAATTATTTCCTAACGATTGCTGAACTAAGAATAACGAATTAAGTATAGTACTTATCTAATAATGTAATCGCTTTGTGTAACCGCGATCACATCGCGATCACATCGCCACGGCTGACCACGCAGATGCCCGACTGAGGAGCGGGAATGGCCATTATGTGATGCATCGTAAATATCGCAATGCGTTGCTCCCACCGCTGCACCGTGGCACCAGTGGGTCTGTTGCTTTATTTAACTTATCTGTTGATCATTTAAATATTACGATACGCGTAGGTAAGCTTTTTATATATTAAGTCGCACAACGCTTAGAAAATTTTAAATAATTCGTTTGTCCGGTTTAATGAATTACCTGTATTCCGATTTTAAGGGATCTGCCTACGTGTGTTTAAATTTTTAATCTCAGGATCTCCGGGAAAGTAGTGAAATATTGATTAAAAAATCCCACCCATGAAAACGTGGTAGGTAATAATGCTTTTGCATTCAAAATACTTCCTTGCGTCGGAATGTTGGAAATTAATCCGTTCCTGACGAAAAAAGATTCATCAAAAACCATGCAAATAGTAATTTAACATTTGCGTAACACGAATTTAAATCGCCTTTTCAACGGAAATAAAATATTAATAACCATCTCGTTTGTTACGAATTATATCGCGCCTGTACGAGTGGCTCCCCTGTGGCCCTACAGGGCTGCCTACAGGGGCCACGTTGATACGGCTAGTCTAGCTGTGAGGCCACTAAGGCCTTCCAAGGAGGTAAGTTAGGAGATCGCTGGACACTGATGGGCTTGGTCAGGTTGATAGTTGCGCTCTCATTAAATATCTCACACGTCATTTTCCACCTCAGATTGTTGTAGAGAGAGTATAGGTAGGTAAGTACGACTTAATTACATGGATTTTATTTATATAACACCCACCTCACAAATGACCAGTCGAGTCTGACGAGTCACGCATTTGTAATTTACCACCCTTTCTTACCACTATCCGTGACCGTCCACGTAATCAGTAGGTGAAAGGTAAAATCATTAACGATTTAAATTGATTAAAGTAAAATTTAAAATCCACAAAAGAACCACCTAATAAAATGGTGAACTTTTCAGCCACTTTGGATTTAATAACAAAATATTAGTGGTCAGCCCTGCGCCTGCGCAGCGGAGGTTAATAAATCCGGTATAAAGTAGGCGCGCATTGTTCGCTGGCAGCGCGTGGTTTATGCCCAATTGTGGGCCGATCGTGGGCCGATTGCGGCGATTGGCTGCCCGCTATTGTTCGCGTGTTATCTTTTCTATAACCCTTTATGGCTCTCTTTAATGGCGTTTTTACTAAAATTTCATAAAACTGCCGTAAATATCGCGTCAGATGGAACTCTAACGTTTATAACAGCAGTGACGCTTTATAGAATAATATCTACTTATACGATACAGACACGTTACATAATAATTATAATCTTGCCTATTAGATATTGATATTGTTTCAAACGTTGCTTGTTTCGTGTGATGCGCCGTAGAGCGCAGCTACCACATACTGTTGAGTCGGTGTTTTTGAGTCTGGCGCAAGATTCGCATCATTTGACTGCTATAATTTGTACCGCGGCGCAGCGGCGGCTTGTTTTTGCCGCGTGCACAGTTTTGTGATAATTAACACTGGTTTTTTGACGTCATTTACTTCAGCCGCAGCCCACATAGCTCCACATATTTGCTGTAATTAACGGCGGTTCTTGCTTTCAAATCTTTTTATGCGACTTTATGAAGTTGAAGCCCTAAAAACAGTGGCAATCTTTGAAAAAAATTTTACTCCTTAGTTTCTGCGATATTTCTCATCCATTTGTTTCGGTATCGAATCAGCGAATGTCACAATTTTTAAGTAAACTCTGTTTTTTAATTCCGCGAAGAGAAATTGACACACGATAATGTGAAATGCAGAAATAATGTTGCCTGTTTTTAGGGTTCCGAAGTAAAATCGGAACCCTTATAGTTTCGTCATGTCCGTTCGTCTGTCTGTCCATCTGTCCATGCGTCTATCCGTCTGTCCGAAGCAAAGCGCTGAGACCCTCAATGCTAGAAAGTTGTAATTTGGCATGGATATACATACCTATTTATTGGAACTCTAGAATCATAGAATAAAATATTGAAAAACATTTTTTTTAGGTACCCTCCTCTACAGGTAACGTGAGGATGAATTTTTTATTCGTCACATACCCTATAGTGTGAGGTATCGTTGAAATGGTCTTTCAAAAATATTATAGGTCTTTTAAGACCATTTTTGGAATTAGGGGTCCGTTTGCGAAATATTTGGCTTTAAAATAAGTGCTAATTTTGGTTAGTCAAATGTCCCCCCCTGCTGGCTAAACGGTTGGAGATGGACAAGTGAAAAAATTGTCAAAAATAGGTTATAGGATGAATTTAGAAGCAAAACTATCACGGCTATGTTAACAGTAGTAGATAATGAGTACTTATAGTCGATAAACTTACTACCTACTTCGGACCTGACACGCACTTACCCGGTTTTTTTGGTAGGTACTTAATGATTTTTCCAAGCTTCCGTTACATGAATCGAAAGATATTTGTTTGTTTTATCGGTTAAATTTATCGTACAACACTTTTTAATTCAAGATTTCTGTTGATTTAAAATATTCGTTAAATACAGTCGTCAGATAGTATGTGTCTTAAAGGCGGACTCCTAGAGTGGCGGACTTTTCCGATAAATATTTCTACAAGTTAATCAAAAAATGTATACTTCTTAGAAATTAGTAGCGGTAAAATTAATACGGTAAATTATGAAATTCTGAGGGTATATGAAATATTTCGCGTTTTAGTTTTAATTAGTAAGTTTTAACACAAAAATCGGAAAATATTGATTTCATTTCATCGATTGTGGTACATCGCTATTTAAAAAATACCAAAAACTTGCTACACTGAAAATGTAAATTTTCTTCGTGGAATTAAAAACAGAGTTTAGACAGCCAAACATTTCTGATAATCCAAGAGCCCGCGCCAGCCAGACCTTCCTCATTTTAGAAAACCTGAAACTTTCTCTGTTTATGTCCCTAACAAAGATTATCACATAGAAGAACGCTCCGGAACTATGAAGTTTGAATGATATGGTTACTTTGGCAGATACCCACCAGGCAGGTACCTACCTAACAATGCTGAAAGTGTATAAAATTGGTCGTAATTTTCGTTAAAGTATAGAAGCTCAGTTTTTTGATATTTTCTTCGAAATAATGTTAGAATAATGTTATCCATTTGCCAGACTCTTAGCACGCTTTCAACCCCCTACCAGAAATCCCAAAACTTAAACATTGATTAGAAAAACCATATTTTTAATCTTAAGAAAATGAAACTACCTACTTAATCTAAATAAAAATGTTGCACTGCGTACTGTTTATTACAAAAATTGCTGAAGAGATCATAGCTAGATATGTATATTCTAATATGTAGCTATGTACCTACTCATGAGACAACGTGTGAGAGTTATCCTTCCTACTGATATCTGTCTAGTTACGCGCTCATAATTCTGCGATCGTCGGTGAACAAACCGTTGCATAAACATCAGGAAACACTTGCGATACCTCACTGACCTAACATCACACAGTGTAACAAGCAGATGACACATAAGATACTTATATACGTAACGGACATAACACATAGAAGGAACCCCTTCCCTACCCAGCACGCACTCCCTCGGCGGCTCTACTCGACCGACGCAATACCGTCCCTCGCGCTTCAGCCCGAGCGCAGCCGACCGAACGGCCAACAGACATATTGCCTCCCAATATTTTCTTCAAACTAGATCGTATTGCTTTCACTTTAGAATTGATTATCCGCTGACGACAACCATCGTTACTCGTCCCGCTTGTGCCCAAGCGCAGCAAACCGAACGGGAAAACAGACACATTACCTCACCGTCTGCAATTTAAACTCAATCCTAAATTGGTATATTTAGAGCTCAGTATCAAACATTGTCCGACAGGGATGCATCAGCGAGCTTCAAATAGAACGCAACTCGGAAAAAGGAACACGTTCGAAATGAAGCGCAGCGATTGGCGGAGGCGTGCCAATGGCGGCACGGGGCGGTGCGCGCGCGCCGCTCAGATGTCGCGCGGCGCCGGCAGAGGGCGGACGTGTGGTGGTCGTGTGAAGTGATGTGAGTGATGATGCTGGGCGGCATGGACGGCAAGGAATACGGCGCGCTGCACGCTGCAGCCGCCGCCGCTGGTTACGCGATGGAGGCTGGTAAGTCACCAAAGTACCTGCTTCTCAAGATACTATCCAATGTTATGTAGCTATATGAGACGTTCTGAAGTTAATTTTGTATATCAACGTCCAGCTATTTAAGGTTCTGGTCGGTGTTTATTTTTATGACCACCGCATTATTAACTAGGCTTATTCATATAGGTATTATTCAGATTAACCAGCTAACAGGCTTTGATTTTCTCGCAAGTACCAAAATCACGTAAAAACAGAGCATAAAGGGCCATATTTTTTTTTAATTACATAGACTTAGAAGGTTGATTTTTTTCATAGGGTGTGCAGACCTAAGCATTGGATATTAAATTCATTTTTCCACGCGTTCTGAAAATCAGACATAAATAAATAGTAAACAAAATTCAGAATAATTTTCCCTCGGTTTTATAATCACTTTGTTATACTTAATTGAAATTCGTTTTCCTATCATTAGGTAGGTATAGGATACTTAAAAGGATAGGTATCAAGAAAATATAACTTTCCCTATTCTCTAAGTGCTATGTTATTATGCACAAATAGCACACTAAAGCTACTACAAAACACTTTAATCTACATAAAAACCATTGAAACATTCTTTAACAAAAGAAGTCAATATCTGTCGAAAATATAATAAACTTTCACAGAAGCCAACGTCACTATTAAAATAATTGAATAAGTTTAAAAAACACGCTGTTAAAGTGCACAAAAGACAAATAGGTAGATAATGTCTGAATGCAGTTGAGGAGTTCCTCTGTCTGAATGTAACCCTGGCCTCTGGTCTTCTGGGAGAAGCAGTTAGGCTATGATGGTAATGATCCATATGTGTAGGTAAAATTTCATGTCTGTGTTGTTAATCGTTAAGGAGAACAATTGCCTCTACTGAAGCCAACCCTAAACATCGGTATAATTTACTCAAACTAGCTCGTAGACAATACCAATCTTCATCTTGAACAGATCACAACGCGCTAGCCTTTCCTCAAGTACGTCATATTCAGGTTACCAATAGGAATTATTAAGTATTCCGTGGTTTTACTAAAATGCTGCGTAGATAGGTAGGTATTGTTCATAGAGAGTCTACTGTTGATCGTAGAACTCCTCAATCCATCCTCGAACCAAACGAATCTGAAGACGACGTTAAAGTCGTTATTGTTAAACCACTACAAGGCATGTAGGATTTTCGTTCATCTTTCAAAGTAAACCTCAGACTTAAATCTTTGGCTTGAGAGATAGTTATTTCTCTCTTTTTGTTCAATTCAGTTCAATTTATTTTCTCGATTAAGGGTTTGTTACATTAAGGTGTTATTATTACAATTTGGTATGTTCGCCATATTCCGTCTTTCTTCTTTCTTTTCTCTTTCTTGGCTGGTATCGCATCACTTACCATCAGTAGGTACTCCTTCAGGGCCGGCGTTGCATTGCCGATTCCTCTAATATTGCTAATGTTAATTGGTGACGGTGACCACTAACCATCAGGTGACTTTTGTATAGTTTTTCAAAGAAAAGCGAGAGAGCTTTATTGACCTGTTTTTTAATGAAATCGGAGAGCTTGCGATTTCATTAAAAAACAGCTCAGATTTTATTAAGACATAGGTATCATCGCCTACCAACACTGACATATTGCATGCTGTTATGCTGAGATGATGCAGACCATTAATAAATAACCGGAAAGACGAACTACTGGACACAAATAGCTTATCGGGCAAACTGTGTCAGATGATGTCAGTCTGGGGTTTTGGAGTTTTCGGGAAGTCCAGTTAAGCTGAAGTTATTTCTGTTAAGTACCTATTGGGTATTTAATAACATCGTTAATGTAAACATGCCTTTCGAAATGGTTTGATCGTAGTAAGCATTAAAAAGATAAAACAATTTCTAGAGCGATCGCCGATCACAATTGTTCATAAAGTGCTCAGGCGCAATGTCTTCATAATACATCAGCAATACTAAACATTATCAGATAGCTCTACGATACTGAACTTCGGGTAAAATGAAAATGCTTCTATGTATCTTATTCATCCGGAGCAAATGTAGGTAACTTAATCAGGATCCTGGATAAAAGGCTTAATTAGAACTGACCAAGAACAATTTTTGAAAAACCGTCTTCGGCAATAATAATAATGCAACTGCATAGCTGGCTTCATTTTAGGACATTGTTTATCTATATCGAGCCATTCTTTTATTTATCTTTCTTTTTTAACAAGCTTCAGTAGGCTAGAGGTACCTATGGGCAGGCAGAGTCACGCGGAATTCGAATTTTTTAAAACTTTCTAACGTATATTTTGACAGCAGCTAAAAACAACTGCATCGATACTATAACTCGGCTGATCACCAGCGACGGAGTAGGTACTCATTCATATGACATGAAAAAGTATTTAAAAATGGGAATTGGGATGTATCCATCTGGCCCTGAGATCTGACTGTACAACCTTCATTGACTAAATCCGAATTTATTTATTCTCTTTATCGTTTGTACTTTGTATACCATAAAAATATATAAGTATATGTAAATTAAAATATAATATGTAATAGGTTTATTATAACAAAGAATATACAACACAAAGGGCGGCCTTATCGCTACATATTTTTTCCAGGCGATTTGATTTCTTCCAGGCAACCCAAAATTTAATTAAGAAATTTAAAGACAATTAGAAAGGGTCAAGGTATACCTACACACCATAGCACAGGAAATAAAACACTCAAATATACTATTAGTGGCTGTAAAGGACTATGCATAAGTAGGATAATGGAGTAAAAAGATATAAGAATAGAAAATGGAAAATACGAAGAGAGGTAATAATTTTTGACACGGTTTTTAAAAGAAGTTACTACTCGCTCTAGAGGCAAGGAATTCCAAAGAAGAATCGCTGTCACAGTGAAAAAATCATGATAGATGAAAATTGTAAATTATTATGACTTTGGAAACGATATTCAACTCTAAGATTGGATGGGGTCAACGGATTAAACAACGCAGAGTATAGAGCAGAAAGTATGTAAGTATTCCGGCGGAGGCGGATAAGGAGCCAATTGAGTTTAGAACGAAATTTAGAAAAATGGTTATATTTACAAAATCTAAATATGAACCGAATACAAACATTTTGGAGACGCTCAAGCTTATTAAGTTGCTCTTGAGTGAGGTCAAGGTAACAGATATCGGCGTCGTCAAGAATGATCCGTAAAACGCATGTTAGCTTGGTGTCAAATCGTTTTGATGTATTCGTACATACATATATGTTAAACAAATCATTCATAATATTGAACCTATAACAGAACATAAATAAGTTTATCTGAGCTCCTATCACCTATCGCTGGTGCCGAATGACGTCGGTGTCCTCACAGGTCATCGCGATTCATTCATACTACGCGCCCAACCGTCTAATGAATCTATCGACCATTATTTATTAACCGGACATCCTGATAACGCGTGTATCGATGTTCTTATTATTATTAAACACTGCGATGTGTCCGTCTGAGATGTCCACTTTCCACCTTTTGCGACTCTTATCCGGTCTAATTTGCGCATACGAAGCAAAATAAGTAATACTGTAGATAATAGTTATTGTTATAATAAAACTCTAATTTTTGTATGGAAGTGAGAAATACAGAATAGCTTTAAATTAAAAATGTCAGGTGATCAGTGGTCACTGCCGCCACCGGGGACATCAGTGATAGTCAAGGTATTAAAGTTTACATCCAAAAGAAACTACAAGACCCACCTATTTATCATTAAATGCTAAAGTTTGTTAACGGCTAATTCTAGGAGGAGGGTGGTAATTATCAAGTAAAAACTCGAGTCACCTATTGGGTTGAAGAGGATGGTACAACCACCAACAGAAAGCAATGGCCTCGTCTGTTGATCAGTAGAGTTGATTATGACTAGAGATACACACAACACAAATATTAATATTATTAAGATAATAACTAATAGGAGGACAATATTCATAATTTCAAAAATTTTCGCTTTCATCCGGCATCTTCGAAACTTTCTTTTATGAAGAGCTTCTGTAGAAATCTTCCTAAAATAAATTTTAATCAATTATAGATTTAAAATAATTTTAAGACGTTAACTCAAACGTAATATTTCAGTAACTCTTTGGTTCACTCTACACAATATGAATAATACTTATTAAACCATTTTTTTATCACTTGAACTGCGAGTTAAAGTTAGTATATCTTTTAATATCAACTTAATCTCTGACTTTCCAATTCTTGTGGTGGCCACCGTAAATAAACCGTTACCAAATTTCCGTCAAACCAGCATACAGGCCAACTACCGAGTATCCCTGTCAACATTAAAAGGAGTAGAGATTTATTGATTTATATACATATACAGACAATTTTAATGTAAACATTACAGATCTTAAAAATCAAATGCGTTTACAATGTCTCAACATATTGCTTGACCGTTCTGTGAAAAACAGCAGGCATTGAAAAGAATAGATCTAGACTCTAGAGTATCCCATGCTAATACACCATTAAGCAGAGTCAATGCCCGAATAAGCGGTAATTCTCTCATCAACATAAGTCTGAAATCCCGTACTGCGAACAGAGTATGCCGACGAACGTGGTTATATTTTGGTATGTTCAGAGATATCAGACTTAGCACTGAAGGGTTAGAAATTTTACCCGGGATTAAATTATAACAATAGTCAATTAAGAATACCAGTCTTCTTACTTCCAGGGAATCCTATCCCAGCATTTCCTGTATAAACAAACATGGGTACACATAAGGGTAGCCTACAAAATACCCACATTTTATAAAATAAAGCCATCTCAAAAATTTCCTTTGAAGTTTCTCCAACATGAGTATGTATTTTGTGTCATGGGACTTCAGGTATCTCTGTTATTTTACAAAGTGTTTCTTATTTCTTACAAAGCTATGGTATAATATCTTTATCGCTGCGACTTTCAAGATCTTTGGATTACCTTATGATAACCCCTAATTATTTGTAGGCTTTAGCATATTACGAATGTGGTCGGCGTAACTAAGATCTGAACGCATTAAAATTCCTAGGTCTTTTATTGCAGTTTACCTATCCAATATAATATCGTCCAACCGGTAAATAATCGTACACCACCGGGTGGTGCGCGCGGGTGAACGATGTTTTTGTTAAATGTCAGTTTATACCTCGTACTTAATGTGCGTACTAACCTCGTACGCAACATTTACTTAGATGAGATAACAGTTGAGATAACACCTGTAGAAGCGATCAAACCGCTTATTAACAGAGTCCCTGATCGGGAAATGAATCCAAAAGAGAGTGGTATCTAGGCAGGTGAAGAACCCTGCCGCGGTGTTCCTAATCGTATTACAGTACTTTGATCAGCAGCAGGAGCAGGATCCAGGCACCACGAACAGGAGACAACAATTAAGTTGTTGGATAGATCTAAAAGATGCGTTATCCAACAAATTAATTAGATTCTGAAAAAATAATATTTTGTCCGAGTTTTCAATAAGAAGAGATTTTGTAGAATGTAGAGAAGATAAGAAATGAAATGAAATGAAATGAAATGATTTATTAGAAAAATGAGTTTCACATATTATTTCGTTGTTGGGACATCCTTTTAAGTAAGAAATTTTACCTGTGCCAGGATGTCCCGCTCTTCCGTAGAAAATTTATACAGTTTAACTCAGGTTATTCAGAAAACTTTAACTTAAATTAACATGAGAAATGTGTGTCTGTGCTTGCGCATGTTTGTGTGTGTGTGGTGTGTGTATATGTGGTGTGTGTGTGGTGTGTATGTGTGTGGTGTGTATGTGTGTGGTGTGTATGTGTGTGGTGTGTATGTATGGTGTGTATGTATGGTGTGTGTGTGGTGTGTATGTGTGATGTGGGTGTGTGATGTGGGTGTGTGTGTGTGGTGTGTATGTGTGAGGTCTGTATCCATGTGGTGTGTTTATGTGTAATGTTGTTATTGATTTTTAGGTGATTACATGAAATAAAGCCTCGATCTCTTCATAATTTAATTTTGTGAGCCAGTCAGATAAGGACTTTTTAAGTTCGTATGTATTTAGCGGATATATTTTTATTAAACTATTTACCTTCTTGTATAAATAAACACATTGCTTAGCATATTGATGACAAGCAAATTCAGTTTTTACAGTATTTGTTTCTATTATAATGTTTTCTCTTCTTTTTGTCTTTGTGTTTATGTCTATAGTAATTGTATATTACTATAGTATTGTAATATATATAGCTTTCTCACACTCAATAACTTGTTAATTGAGTATAGATCTTTTGTGGGGAATCTGTAAGGTTTAAAGTACATGACTTTTAGTAAAGCACGTTGACTACGTTCTAATTCAAGGAATTTAATTTTTGATGCTCCTCCCCACACTGGAATGCAGTAGGATAGTATTGATTCAGCAAGAGCTGTATAAACTTGGATTAGAATTTTATTTGTTGCAATATGTCTTAAATTTTTTAAAATCCAAATAAGTTTCCTAATTCTGTTAGTTAGTAGTTCCAAATGGGAATGCCAAGATAATCGTTCATCAATAATTACGCCTAAATATTTAGTAGAATATATTTTATCAATGGTAGGACATGTACAATTTATAGTCAGTTCGTTACAATGATGTATTTGTAGATTTGACAATGAAGGTTGCGTTTTTTTATTAATTGAGAAACATATATAATTAGTTTTATTAGTGTTTAGTGTCAGTACGTTAGATTTAAGCCAGCTAGATATTTTTCTTAAGCCTTTTTCGGCAGTACTATGAACTTCATTCCAGGTTTTGCCATGGAAAACTATAGCAGTATCGTCTGCATATCAATATATCTGCCCATTGTCTATTTTAAAGTTACAAAGATCATTTATATATATTAAAAACAAGGTAGGTCCTAGGACACTACCTTGTGGTACACCGAAGGTCATTTTAATATCACTACTAATATGGTCCCCTATTTTTACTCGCTGCGTCCGATCACTTAGATAGTCCTTCATCAGGTTAAGCTGAATTCCTCTAATGCCAATATTTTCTAACTTATTTATAAGGATGGGAATAGATACTGTATCAAATGCCTTTTTTAGGTCCAAAAAGACAGTCAGACATCTGTTTTTACGATCAAGATGGTCAACAATACGCGATGTTAAGTCTAAAATTGCATCTTGCGTACATTTCCCTTGCCTAAAGCCATATTGCGAGGCTGATATTATGTTATATTTATTAAGGTATTGGATAAGTCTGTTATTAATTAGTTTTTCCATTACTTTAGAGATACCTGTTAAGACTGAAATTGGTCTGTAGTTATTTATTTGATCTTTATCCCCATTCTTATACACAGGAGTAACAATTGATTGCTTCATCAGCGAAGGGAAGACACCTTTAGTAAAACAAAGATTAGCCAAATAAGTGAGTATGGAAACTATTAAATTTTTTGAGTGTTTTAGAAATTTTGTAGGAATATTATCAAAGCCAGAAGCACTATCAGATTTTAAACTCATGAGGATTGAAGTGACCTCTTCGTGATCGGTGTTTAAAAGAACAAATGATGACAATTGATGATTTTGATAGGGGTATATTGGCATGGGTTTATTAAGCTGTATTAATTGGTTATTAGCTTCTATTTCTTTTGCAAGGTTCGGTCCAACTTCAGCAAAGAAGTTGTTAACTAAGTTGACTGCCTTTACAGGACACGACTCAATATGTAGTAATTCAGTATTTGTTGTTTTAGTTTGTTTTAAGTTAGTTAAATTTTTAATGTTGTTCCATAATACTTTAGCATTCTTAGCTAGTAATAACTTCCTATCATGTATATGTTTTAGTTTCTTGATTAAATTGTTGCCGTAGTTGCGATATCTTTTATACGTTTTACGTAAGAGAGTTGGAATCAAATCTGTTCTTCTTTCTTCTCTATTCTTTCCTAGACGGCCTGGACGGACGCATCGCTGATGCCAATTCTACGTTTACTGATGTCCATGAACCCCTCGCCAACGGTCTGTTGGTATGTTGGCTACTTACATAGAAAAGAATAACGCGAAAGGTTTGCAGATCTTTCTCAAAATTCAACATAGGTTCCTAAGTGTGTAAAGTTTTTGGGCCCAACTTACACTGAGGCACTTATGGATTGCGGCAATAATTAAAACCCTAAACTTCAATTTTTAAACCACATTGGCGTCAACAGTAAAATGCAATCTAATTTGGGTGCTGACACATTTAAAATAACTACTACCGATATATTTATCAAGACCCTGAAGTTAAAATGAACTATTAAAACAAGGGTTCAGTGCCGATTACCTGTTTTATTAAAATGAGCAGTAAAGTACAAGCCGTGGCGTACCTAATGACGGTTTATCGCAGGGTTAGGGCGCAGGGCGCAGGGCGGAGGGTATCGCCGTATCGCGCGATAACCACCATCGTGTATCGCCTCGCGACGCCACACGCGCGATTGTAAACAAAAATAATAAAGAAATATTTCTGCTGTTGCTACTCGCGGTCAATCGTCAATCCTGTTGATGCTGACTTGCCCGAGTCTCATCGCCAGCTATTGCAACGCTTATCGATTACCGAGCAGGTATTTAAATGTGAGCCATCTGCACCTGCTCACTAAATTCATTATAGCACTGCATTTAATTAGTTAAGATAGATGGAGTAGGTTGTTCTGAGGGTGAACGATGATTCAGAGGTTCTGTCAAGAGATCTCTATAAAATCACTGAAGGATTCAAAGGCCATAATAATAAAAAATATCTACCACAAATCAAAAGGATCACTGGACTCATGGATGTTAAAAATATTACTGAAGTTCCCTTCTCACATTCAAAACCAATTCTTTTCTTATCTCGGCACTCGGAAGTTCGGTTAACGTCGCCAATAATTTCGGTCAGCAGCACATTAAACGGATCAAGTATCACTATCGTGCGTAATTCATTACGGAGATTCATTATTACGAGTGCTATCAGCGGTTTATAGCATAATGAACGTGTTTGGCAATTACTGGCTCGTGCGGTCGCGGGCTGGTGACGTCACGGTCGCTCGGATAACCCCGGCACCGCGATAACCTGCCGCCAGTATCGCCAGTGCCGCCAACAGTCGCCCGTCGCCTGTCGCTAGCATACTGCCACACCACTGCCGTACGGGAAACGGGCAACTTATTTCAAAGTAAATCAATCACTCAATCAACGAAGCGCTCGTTGCCGGCTTGTCGATCCTAAGTGATCGACTGTTAAGCAACAGCGGGCACGATCGGTATTTGGATGGATGACCGCTAGTGGAAAAAAGGACACGTAAGTCCTTCGGTCCCTGCTGTTATCGTAAGTCGTTAAATTACGTTGGAGCAGCGTGGTGAAGTATGTTCTATGCCTCCTCAAGAGGAGAGACCTGTGCTCAGTAATTGTCAATTAATGGGTTAAAGCCAATTCTCAATCAGGGCAGCGGCAGAGTAAGGCCTCCTCAGTAGTGACAGTAGTGCGCAGAGACCCGTGCCCTGTAGAGAGCTAGGTATTAATGAGTTGAAGCCAAAGCAACATCCAAGTTGACGCCAATATTAATCGAAAAAGTTTAAGGCACTGCAATTGGGTCTATTGACGTGGAAGAGAATCGTGTTTTTGTGCTTTGGCAGAAATACAAGCTGTTGTTGCTCCTAAGAGTTTTTATTCGGTTGTTTGTTTGACTCTTACTTTTACTGAAACATTACGGTGGTTTTGTGGGTATGGACTATACTTCAGCTCTTTTTATTTGTGAGGTGAGAAGTAATGTAGGACAGAGGCCAGAATGGCAATGTAGTTCAGTTAATTTAAAATGTTGTTAAAATATCCAGCGATGTATTATTTTACAAGACTGTAAGCAGTGCCAATTTTTGTGCACAAGATAAAATTAAAATACAATAGCCCACTAGAGCTCTTTAAATAAAGAAAAAAAAATATAGCCCACTAATGCCGCATTGCACATATTATTTATGCCTCATAGACTTCTACTTATAATCATACTTCACCCAATACTGTCTTCACTTTATCCTTATCCGTACCGTTTTGTAGCTGTTTGATGAATTAGTAAATGTAAATGAAAGATTTATTCATTGTTCTTAATTTGGATATTCCAGTATTTTTTTCAATAGTATTACTCAAGAAGCACTCCAGTTTTTCATTGGAATGCAGTAGGTATAGTCTAACTGGACTTTTAGTAGTTTGATAAGGGGTAAGTACTTAGTCTTTGGATTTTCTTAGCAAGCTGTATTTATAAAGTAGGTTGCATGGCCTAATACAACTGTAATGTATTTAGACACGCGGGAGCGTGTCCAGCCAAAGTTCAAAACAGGGAACTAGTAAATCATACCTATGTAGAGCTTGAATTTAATGACCTTGCGACTAAAATTTTAGGATTTTTTACTTTGAACTTGGCACCCTTTTAGATCTTATTTTTTTTTAAACTTTGCTATCATTTCACAATATTTTATGTTTTTGATGAGATTTCATTTAACATAGCTTACTATCTCTCTGTGTGTCCATGAGTCATCTAACACAATCTCTTTAGCATTTTCCAGTAAAAAAATATATTGTATTTATATTTTTCCTGTGTCGTCTCCACGGCAGGTAATCCAACAAATTTCGAAATTGAATTTTTCGGTCACGCCAAGTAGGTAAAGGGTACAAACAGCGGAGTTTGTATATTTGTCCGTCGGCTGTTTGTTCGGCAAACAGCTACCGGCGACAGAAAGGCATCAGCGGCCATCAGCCATCTGCACTTGTCTGCGTGCAGGAGACGGAAGGTTCGCTAAGTAATCAACACTGTCGTTTGCGCTGATGACAACCCGTGGAGAACTTGTTATCCAATTAAAAAAAAAGAAAGAAACATTCATTCCATCATAAGATAGCAACAACGTTATAATTATATGCTAAGATTATAGTAATAAAGTTTATTCGATTGAGTTCGAAGTTGTAGCTACCAAAATGATGGAAAAAAGTCGCAGTCAGAAAACGGCGCAGTAAGTGGTAGGTACTAACTTACGAGGGCTGTTTGATAAGTTGTTTTAAAAAGTAAAAAAATATTAATTTTTTTAAACAATTTACATTCATTTCTCAACATAGTCTCCTTTGAGGGCCATACACTTGTTCCAGCGAGTTTCCAATTTTTTTATCCCCTCCAAAAAATACGTTTTGTCGAGGTCTTCAAAATAGCCGTTTACACCTGCGATGCAGTCCTCATTTGTCAAAAATTTTTGCCCTCCAAGCCATCTTTTCAGATTTGGGAATAGGTAATAATCGCACGGAGCCAGGTCTGGCGAATACGGAGCATGCGGAACCAGCTCGAAGCCCAACTCGTGGATTTTGGCCATTGCAATAGCTGACGTGTGCGCTGGGGCATTGTCTTGATGAAAGAAGACTTTCTTGGGGGACAATTTTGGTCGTTTTTCCAACAATTTGGCATTAAATCGGTCCAATAACTCTGCGTAATAACGGCCAGTGATAGTCTTTCCCTTTTCCAAGTAATCAATCATAATGATTCCTTCGCCATCCCAGAAGACTGTCGCCATCACCTTCCCAGCCGACAAAACAGTCTTGGCCTTCTTTGGGGCACGTTCACCAGTCGCCATCCATTGTTTTGATTGCTGTTTTGATTCAGGTGTATAATGATGGACCCAAGTTTCGTCCACAGTGACAAATCGACTCAA
Organism: Thymelicus acteon; assembly: GCA_951805285.1. NCBI lineage: Eukaryota > Metazoa > Arthropoda > Insecta > Lepidoptera > Hesperiidae > Thymelicus > Thymelicus acteon. The sequence continues at coordinate 436,410 of OX638232.1, forward strand.
AAAATTCCGAGGATTACGCTTCATCATTTCCAAACACAGTTTTGAAATTCGCTTTCGTTCGCGTTTTTGTTCAATTGTCAACAACCGTGGCACCCATCTTGCAGACAGCTTTGTCATACCCAAATCTTCATGCAGGATTTTATGTACTCGCTCAGTGGAGATGCCTGTGTTCTCAGCTATTTCACGCACCTTCACTCGGCGGTCGTCGAGTACAATATTATGGACTTCTTCAACAACATCCTCAGTAGTGACTTCGATTGGGCGACCAGAGCGTGGAGCATCAGATGTGCTTGACCGACCACGTTTAAAATCATTTATCCAGTTATAAACTGTCTGCAACGTTGGTGCATTAGTGCCATGAACAGAATCAAGTTCAGTTTTTATTGTAGCAGCACTGCAACCCTTCATAAAAAAATGTTTTATAACGGCACGAAACTCAGATTTTTCCATAGTTGTTAAAAATTTACGAATGATCACAGATAAACAATGGTTAAACTGACAAAAACTTGTTTCTTTTTGCTGAATTTTTGACAGTCTTCATTTGAAAGATTGTGCCTGCCAGTGTTAATGCCATTTACCAGAAAAAAGGTTTTATAAATAGTTTTTAAAAGGACTTATCAAACAGCCCTCGTACTACGTCCTCTGATATTTCAGTGCGCCCGTTTATCGCGTGTAGATCGGCAAGCGGCGCGGTACATATTTATTATTTATTCTGACTGCATTTTCGAAATCAATGCAAATAAAATAAAATGCGACTTAATACAGAACCGACATATTATAGTGAGTTAACATTTAAGTAATTTAATTAGTTATTAACAAGTCACAGATAGAACAGTGTTCTTATTGGAAAATTATAGTCTTTTCTACTAACATTATAAAATGTGAAAGATAGTGAGGACGTATGGATGTTTCACGCAAAAACTGCTGAACGGATTTTCATGAAATTTAGCACCCAGGTAGACCATGGTCTGGAGTAGCATATGGGATACTTATTATCCCGGAAAACACGGGCAAAGCCGCGGCCAGAGTCCTAGTCTATACATAATACAGTTCGGGTTTGTTTAATCTACTAATTAATCTACTAATTTGTTTAATCTTATTTGAGCAGTGATAACCTAGCGGTTAGAACGTTGGTCTCCCGAATGAAGGGGCCCGAGTTCAAATCCTGGCACGCACCTCTAATTTTCAAATATTATGTGCGTATTAGAAGTTAATTATCACTTGCTTCGGTGAAGGAAAACATTGTGAGGAAACCTGCATACCGGAAAGTTCTCAAAGGTGTGTGAAGTCTACCAATCCGCACTTGACCAGCGTGGTAGACAATGGCCCAATACCCCTCACATTGTGAGAGGAGACCCCGAGCCCAGCAGTGGGACAATTATGGGTTGTTGCTTTGCTTTTTTTGTTTAATCTACAGTCTAGCATTAACGCCCCAACTCAGAGTCACTAATGGTTACTTAAATCGCTCCTTAGTACAGAATTTGTATGGTGATTCATTACCAAGGAGCGATTAAAGTAACCGTTAGTGACTTTGAGTTGGGTGTAAGTCTAGCATTGTAACATTAATCATGTAGAAAACATGATTTAAAAACATATTGCACTATATAGGATATGTTTTTAGTATAATACGGGACTAGCCGTGACCACGATCCCTGCAACTGGGTCGAAATATTGGCGTCTAAAATATATATCGTGAGTACCCGTATTATACTATAATTTAAACTATACTAACAAAAAATAACCGACTTCAAAGTTACTCTAAAACTACTTGTCAGATCTCGTTCAAATTTATGTGGGATTACGTGACAAGCACCTGCTTTCGATTAAAAAAGAATCATCGAAATCGGTTGGCGTGATATTGGGTTATTCGTCCATTTATCGCGCTTACTTAATACAAAAACACTTATATGGTTTTATCATGGATGCCATTATCAGATCTCAATAAAATTTATATGGGACCACATGACAGCTACCAGCTTTCAATTAAAAAAAGAATCATTAAAATCGGTTCGCCCAGTTCAAAGTTCTGAGGTAAGGAACATAAAAAAAAAGAAATATAGTCGAATTGAGAACCTCGTCCTTTTTTGAAGTCTGTTAAAAAATGTGTTCAGTCCACGATGAGTTAAGTTTAAAATCATGTATATGGTTTCCTACCTTAATATCAACATCTACCTACAGGCTACAGGGCACATTCTGCCATGCTAACAAATCAGGCTATGTTGATAAATCAAAATACTGTTTACGCCAGCAGTAAGAAGAAACGCAAACAGGGGGTTATATTACTGTTTCCTGACAATTGGTCGTGTTGCTCCAACATTATTTGTACTAAACGCTACTTTGATTACATATAACGATGTTACCGAATAACAACCATATTTCGCTAAGAACATGGTCGGTATTGTCTCAGCTCCGGTTTGTTTAGTAAATGTTGTCACCCCCATTTGTACCGCTCACTAATCGCATTGGTATTTTTTGTCCTTCGGTTCTACGGAGCCGGTGGCGCGGTGGCGCCCCCGGATTAGTAGATACTGTTTAATATTTATTCATACTTAGACTTCTAAACAGGGATTTGACATCGAGTATTAAGTTAAAAATATGAATTATAGTTTAAAACTAAAAGATGTGTGAATCGTTTAGTATGAATTATCGTCAGTTGTGCATGATAGAACACCATAAGTACCATAACACTATTGCCGTAAGTATTATTAAGTGCTGTCTGTAACTGTGAGTAGGAAAAAAATAACCCCGGTAGTTTCTTGCCGCTTCTTCTCCCGGGACCACTCACGGTAGGGATTTGTTAAAGCGATGGCGTTGAGTGACGTTCAAAAAGTGTTTGTAACAAACCTACTTCGCATAAAACTTATTTGATTTCAAATTACGATCATAGATAGGCGCCGGAAGTGTCCAACTGATTTGGTTTTGTAGTGCTATTATGTTTTCTGTGGTTTTGTCACTCAAGCCTGTTAAAACAGATTACTTTTCTATAAAATTAATTTAACGATTAAAACGCTCACACCCACCATGTGACAAGACAAATGCAAGTGCAAGTAATCGACCAACTTAAAGCTCCTGTAGGCGCGGATGTAGTTGGATGTTTTTGAAATGGGATTTTACTATACAAATGTACACCAAGCCAATGAAAGATCGCTGCACTTTACTTAGGCGGAACGAAGGCGTAACTAATTGATGCATTCTTCTTGATCACAATAAAATTTTGTTTATACGCGCTTATATTCTTCCATATAAAAACTACACTAAGTACCAAGTCGTTCTGTTTATAGCAAATTTCTACAATTTATATCTGAATATAAGAGGATGATATGATAAAGTGAAGCAGTGTATGGTCAGATACGAAACAACACTTTGACGCGACATTTAAATACTCAGTGCGGCCGGCGGTCGAGAGCGGTCTAGAGTCGGACGCGTGTATTCTTACACGCAACTTTCATTTTCAATCTTTCATTAAATAGCAACACTTTTCTTTTGGTAAAATTGTAAATTGCTTCTGCTTCTGTACAAACAATGTTTGTATCATTGGCATCAAAGAGTATACAATACGTAACAATATAGTTTGTGAAGGCCTTTACCCTATTTATTTATATTTCAGTCGAGAATTTGCAAGAAATAAATCGTCTACCTGTGTCCTAAATTTCATAAAAATCTGTTCAATATTTTTGACTAGCTGACCCGGCGAACTTCGTATCGCCTAACAAACTATTTTTTCTAAAATAAAAGTAGCCTAAGTTACTCCTTGTTACATCAACTATCTGCCAGTGAAAGTCCCGTCAAAATTGGTCCAGCCATATCAGAGATTAGCCGGAACAAACAGACAGACAGACAGACAGGCAGAGAAAAATTATAAAAAACGTTGTTTTGGTATATGTACCGTGTATACATCTAAAAGCTCTCAGTAAAATGCGGTAATTTTAATATTACAAACAGACACTCCAATTTTATTTATTTGTATAGATGTATAGATTGAAAGAGTCACAAACACCATAAAAATTTTCACATTTATAGTATTAATAGGAAGATTGTCGGTTGCAATGGCGACTTAACACTAGATGGACCCGTCCTCACTCCTCAGCGTTCCACCCGCAGCCTGCGCCTGCAGCACGCCTTCACAGCAAGGTTGAATGTTGAAATTGCGCGCGCGGAGGGCTTCGTACCCGCACTAAATTATTAGTATTCATTAGTCAAACAGTGAGCACTGGCTTCCATTTGAGTTGTGCTCTACAAAATCTCATCAGTGATTGCAGACGGCCACCGATTCCCACATCACCAATAACACTTTGTCAATAGCCTTGTAGCCTCAGGGTTGGCAGTACTTGGTATAGACCGTATAGATTAGGTGCGTCACTTAAAGATTCAAGTTCTATTGTAACGCCCTAACTCAGAGTCATTAACGGTTACTTAAATAGCTCCTTAGTACAGAATGTGTATGGTGATTCTGTACTAAGGAGCGGTTTAAGTAACCGTTAGAGACTCTGAGTTGGGGCGTTAGTCAGTTAATTCAAGGATAGATTTAACTAGAGATATAATTGGGTAGTTCTAATGGTTTTTTTTTTGGTGAGGACGGTGCCGATATATGTGCGTTCACCACAATTTTAAATAATGCAATCATGCCATAACTACAGTGCTTTTACTACTATGAGGACTTAACTGAAACTTAACTCTACAATCATTTATCCGGACTGCAACCGAAAACAGCCATTTCTGCTCGTTGTTTGAACCACCAAGTGTAGCAACCAACTTATCGCTTAGAGAGCTTAGCCTAATCGAGCTGTGTATCAAAAATTCTTAATTTTGCTTATACATTAGGGAGTACGGACCGCTGTAGTCCCGGTCCATTGTGTCGTCGGATTTTGCACTATTATTTTATTATCAGTCTGTTAACTGTCAACCCTACCGCTGCGGGCGTGCGTGGCAGACGACCGGCGGCGGCGCAGCGGCGGCAGCGGCAGTGTTTGCGCACGCATTAGCCGCGCCGCGTGTCAACACCGTAATGGCAGCAAACAGACCCTCCCCCCGCACGGCCCACCGCTTACCACCCCCCCGCGCTCGCCACGCTGCGCCTGCGCACCCGTTCCGCTACCGTTTTCGTTCTACTGCTAGAAGTTTATGGAAACTCATCTATAATAACAGTAATATTTGCATCTGGAACTTGCATGGTAATGTCTTTGGGCAGGTCTGGGTCATATTCAAACTTTCGATGACATATTTGTATAGAGACAGTGGTAGAGATATATACAAAGTATTCGTTATATTCTGTCTGCACGGTGATTCAACGCATGGTGTGATTAATGTTAATGTTGTTTCCATAATATGTAATTAATATTTGTTATTTTATTGAATTTGCATGCGACGCGTCAGTGGGTCTATCATCATCTTCATCATCAGTCAGTGATGATCTTGTACACCAGCAGCAGTCCTGCAAGATAATGTATTGTAGCAAATAAACATTGTTATCAGTATCAGATCGTGATTCAATGTGTGGTTTTAAATTACGGGTAGGTATTATATATAGTTCAGGTATCTGTCACGGCGCCACTAATCGGGTGTTTATTTTTAACGTCGTCGGGGTATTCCAATTCTTCCAATTTGTACAAAATATTTTCAGTGACAAATGTTATGGGGTGGTCGACAGCCGCCACGTGGGCCGTACGGCGTACACCCGCCACAACCCCCAGCTGCCCCCATTAACCCCCATAAACAGAGTCAAGCTATTCGACCACCATTACTCATGTCGAACTAATTGACGCGGGCGCGTGCCGTCGGCGAGGCTGCGAGGTCTGCCACCAATTAGATCAGTTGCATTCAATCGCGAATCTCACCATCGATATTTTTCTACCACATCATCACACACAAATTCTATTAGTATATACTGAAGAAAAGTCTGTAAAGACATTGGTAAAGACCATAAAGTACCCACAATTTAAAATTTCTTTTATTACTTCGTTCTTCGTCACGCACCAAATGTGCCTTATTTCTGTGAACATACCACTCTCGAGGACAGAATGCTGGACAATGTACACGTAAATGACAATACAGGCAGAATATTATAAACATTTTCTTTAAAATTAGCCAGAACCACGCATCGATACGCAAATAATTATCTTCCTTCGTTTCAGTTCATCAAGTTGCATTCCGATCGGATCCAGTCCAAAGCTCGGAGTAATTATACTCTGTACCAATATTTGATCATCATTACACTCCATAACCGCCAGTGCCGTGCTCGCAGCCTCCGGATCTCCTCTGATAACGTCAGGATTTAGACCTTACTCCATCACATTGTCCGAGTGGAAGAACGTTTAACAAAACTTTCTGTTGTGCAAGTTTTTCACGGAGTTTTCTTGCAGCGAAGTAAAAAGATAATCCAGTCGAAATAAGCACATCATTTAAAAAAACGGCCAAGTGCGAGTCGGACTCGCTCATGAAGGGTTTCGTAGCAGCAAGTAACATAATATAAAAGTTCTTGTAGTTCGTTGCAACTTTGATCAATGTTTTTTGCGGTTTACGATTTATGACGTATTAAAAAAAAACTACTTACTAAATATCATTCAAACCAATTTTCGTTGGAAGTTTGCATGGTAATGTACATCATATATTTTTTTTAGTTTTATCATTCTCTTATTTTAGAAGTTACAGGGGGGGGGGACACACATTTTACCACTTTGGAAGTGTCTCTCGCGCAAACTATTCAGTTTAGAAAAAAATTATATTAAAAACCTCAATATCATTTTTGAAGACCTATCCATAGATACCCCACACGTATGGGTTTGATGAAAAAAACATTTTTGAGTTTCAGTTCTAAGTATGGGGAACCCCCAAAATTTAGTGTTTTTTTTCTATTTTTGTGTGAAAATCTTAATGCGGTTCACATAATACATCTACTCACCAAGTTTCAACAGTATAGCTCTTATAGTTTCGGAAAAAAGTGGCTGTGACATACGGACGGACAGACAGACAGACAGACAGACAGACAGACAGACAGACAGACAGACATGACGAATCTATAAGGGTTCCGTTTTTTGCCATTCGGCTACGGAACCCTAAAAACCGTGCGGGAGCCGAAGATCAAACAAACTACTAACTACTAGGCTATCAACTATTAACAATACATAGATGTAGTTTTCAAATATTACTTGCCAGTGAGACTTACGTAGACTGGTCGGTTACAAGTTTTCCCTACACAGGCTTTCGCTGTAAATCGCATAAACTTTTAGCTTTTCTTACCCTGCCGACTTGCCTCAATTTGCAAGCTTTATAATCGTACCACACGAATTTTTACTCATGGCGTCGAATTATGCCAATTAAGTAATACATAACTTTGACCGACGTTAGCAGGGGCTCTATAGTGTGAAGTATGGGTGACGTAGCGGGCCCCAGGCGCTACAGCATGGGGTAGAGGGATTGATTTGTGGCCGCTATTCTGGGATATCCGCCACCGACGCGGACACTGGTTGTGGCTGGGGCCAGCTGGACGATATAACTTATTACGTATAGGATAATCAGTATAATCACCCATTGTGCCTTCATTATAAGTTATTTACTTTTTGCGTGCGGTGTTCGCCTGTAATAGGTTAGTAGTTATACGATTCTTGGAACTTGTTCATTTACATGTTATCGTGTAACTTGTTGGCAGACCTAGTAAATAAATAAATAAATAAATATTACGATATTTATTTAACAAAACTTTTATTTAGATGTAAATTGTATAAAAAAGCCTCTTGCTTAATACTTATTACTTAAATAATATAAGCAGCAATAGCAGAGAGCAGTGATAGCCTAGCGGATAGAACGTTGGTCTCCCGAACGAAGGGGCCCGAGTCTAAATCCTGTCACGCACCTCTAATTTTCAAATATTATGTGCGTATTAGAAGTTAATTATCACTTGCTTCGGTGAAGGTAAACATCGTGAGGAAACCTGCACACCGGAGAGTTCTCCACGAAGTTCTCAAAGGTGTGTGAAGTATACCAATCCGCACTTGACCAGCGTGGTAGACTATGGCCTAATACCCCTCACATTGTGAGAGGAGACCCCGAGCCCAGCAGTGGGACAATCATGGGTTGTTGCTTTATATAAGCAGTTAGGTACATAATTTCAACAAATAGGTACATAAACAAAATAACAGTTGGTGCTGTGCGACGCTGCGACAATTCGCCGACGGAATATTTATAATTGTAAGGCACCGCGATTGGACGTTCTGTAAGTTCTATTTATCATGGATATTTTTATCAGGAGTCCACACGTGTACAGTTACGTAAGTGCGTTTTTAGTACATAATTATAATCACATTTTACGTTTCATGTAATCGCTTGTATTATTTAACTGACACCGGTGACCCGGTTCACAACAATCTCAGATATTACTCGTAAAAAAATAACCCAAATGTGATGAAGCAAAAAGAACTAGGATGGGTCGACTAGCCGACTAATCGGTAGGAAAATTGCCGACTAATTAATAAACGCTAACACACTCATACCCCCGCAGTAGGTTATTACCTGTGTCGCGGGTGGCATGGACTACACATAACACGTCACAATAACACCCATGCCCCGAGTACAAATATTTATCTGTCACATAAATATCTGCCCCAGCCGGGAATCGAACCCGGGACCCCTCGCTTCGCAGGCAGGGTCGCCAACTAGGCTACAGGGTCGTCATTGGCCGACTAGTCGGCAATGCCGATCATCCTTACTTCGGTCAAAAATATTTATGAAAATAAAAGGATCCGATTACATCCACAAGCTCAGAGTAGCGCAGCGGGCTATGGAGAAAGCTCGGTATTTCTCTAAGTGATTGCATCAGAAATGAGGATATCCGTAGACGAACATAGGTAACCGACACAGCTCAAAGAATTAGCCGGCTGAAGTGGCAATGGGCTGGCCACATAGTACGAAGGACCGATATCCGTTGGGGAAGAAAGATCCTCGAATAGCGCCCACGTCTTGAAAAAAGGACCATAGGACGTCCCCCGACCAGGTGGACTGACCACCTGAAGAAGATAGCAGGCATCCGCTGGATTCAGAAGGCTCAGGACCGGTCAGAGTGGCGCAAGTTAGGGGAGGGACCTCCAAAGGCTGATGGATGGATGGATGGATGGATGGATGGATGGATGATTACTAGTGATGGGCCGACTATGGGTTTTGCCGATCAGCCGACTAGCCGACTAATCGGTGAGAAAATTGCCGACTATTCGGCCGACTAGTCGGCAATGCGGATCAACCTTACTTTGGTCAAATATTTATGAAAATAAAAGGAATCGTTTGCTTCCTGATAAACCTGAAAGTCTGACGTTTCTGCACCATAAATTACATTAGCTTATTCCAATAAAATTAAAATAAGTATGTACATTAAAAATAAATAAAATTGAAAATATGACTAAGTACAAATAAAAGTACCAGGTCAACTTGTAAATTATTATTGCCACATACTAGTGATGTTACGAATATTCGCATAATTTTTGACATAATTTGAGGTAACTTACATAAAAATATGTCCTCAAGGTTTTTTGTGCAAAGTTTTAAGTTACATATTTTGTTTCCAAAACACATCATCAGAACTCGAATTGGTCACTGGTTTTTGAATATTATTATTAGCAGCGACATGTTATATCTTTCAATATGGATCAACTATTCCCATCCATTGAGGAGTTAAATATTATGTCTCCAAGGCATATATGACCGTAACATGGTCAATGATGTTCTGGTTTTGCAAAGTTATTGAGAATTTTTTTTAATAATTATTAAAATAAATCTTGTATTAGCAATTCTATAATTTTGTAATTTTCTTCATTTCCTTTATTTTAAGCAGCGAAAATTAATGCCGAATATTCGGCGATTTTTGCCGACTAGTCGCCGACTATTCGCCGACTAGAAAACATGCCGAATAGTCGGCTTTCCCGACTAGTCGGTGTATAGTCGGCCCATCTCTAATGATTACATAAAAATAAAAATATACATAACATAACATAAACATACAAAAAAAAGTAAAATATGCAAATTATATAAATAATTTTGTACTTTTTTCATTTCCTACATTTTTTGTAGCGGAAACAAATGCCGAATATTTGTCATTTTTTGCAGACTAGTCGCCGAATATTCGTCGACTATAATTGCTTAAAAACATGTTGAACAATCGGTTTTCCCGACTAGTCGGTGTGTAGTCGGCCCTTAAAAAAAAAGCGGCCAAGTGCGAGTCGGACTCGCCCATGAAGGGTTCCGTAGCAGCAAGTAACATAATATAAAAGTTCTTGTAGTTCGTTGTAACTTTGATCGATGTTTTTTGCGGTTTACGATTTATGACGTATTAAAAAAAAACTACTTATTAGATCTCGTTCAAATCAATTTTCGTTGGAAGTTTGCACGGTAATGTACATCATATATTTTTTTAGTTTTATCATCCTCTTATTTTAGAAGTTACAGGGGGGGGGACACACATTTTACCATTTTGGAAGTGTCTCTCGCGCAAACTATTCAGTTTAGAAAAAAATGATATTAGAAACCTCAATATCATTTTTGAAGACCTATCCATAGATACCCCACATGTATGGGTTTGATGAAAAAAAATTTTTTGAGTTTCAGTTCTATGTATGGGGACCCCAAAATTTATTGATTTTTTTTCTATTTTTGTGTAAAAATCTTAACGCGGTTTACAGAATACATCTCCTTACCAAGATTCAACAGTATAGTTCTTATAGTTTCGGAGAAAAGTGGCTGTGACATACGGACGGACAGACAGACAGACAGACAGACAGTCAGACAGACAGACAGACATGACGAATTTATAAGGGTTCCGTTTTTTGCCATTTGGCTACGGAACCCTAGAAACTGATAATTTTATATACCCAAAGCAATTAACGTAATGGACGAACAGACGACATACATAATGACGATGATAGTAGGTAAGTAAATAACATATATCTTGATCGAGACTTTTTAAGTAGGTTTGTAGTTATATGATCGAACGGTAGTCAACAGGTAGCTGACAGACGAGGATAGTCACATTAGTTCTTAAGCTAGACGAAAAATTAGTCAATAATTATTTCTTTCTTGACAAGGCTTAAGTCGCTTCCGAAAGTTGTATCAAGAGGCCTAGTGAACGTCCGTGGTATAAATTAACTAGTCATAATGACTGACTGATCTGACACTGCAACTGAAACATACATAAAAATCACATCATAAAAAACTATCAATATCCCTATCGAAATTAAACTGGGTGACACAAAGCACAGTCAACGCCAACAGCTGTTAGTCTGGTGACGCTGCACTGTGCGCTGTTTTCTCGTCCGTTATACGGCAGCGTTTAGCAGATTTCAGTAGAGTTTGGCAATAGGGTCATCTTTTACTTAAGGATGTAAAACTAACGCCCCAACTTAGGGTCACTAACGGTTACTTTAATCGCTACTTAGTAAAGAATCACCATACAAATTTTGTACTAAGGAGCGATTTAAATAACCCTTAGTAACTTTGAGTTGGACCGTAAGTACCTAATGAAATCTAGAGTACACCAAATATCAGTTCAATATGAAGAAACCAATCCAATCCAAACTGTCACAGTTTTTACACAGCTATTTTTGCACACTCTATTAACTTATTAAAAAGTAAGTGCGCAAACATTATCCAAGGCAAGTGGCTGAAGTGACCACCGCGCAGTCCGCGCACCGCGCACCGCACACTCCGCACCGCGCACACTGCACCGCGCACCGCACGCCGCACCGCTTGCCGACTGCCGCATGCCGGTAGCGTGTTTGCGCACCGTCCTTTGTCGGCCGCGCCTATCGTCGTGTGTGGCCTCGAGCCCTCGGGCCCTCGTGCCCTTGAGTACCGCTGAGTGCCGTTGAGAGCCGGACACTGACACTAGGTACCTACTCGTCATAACGTTTAATACGTTTATTTTTCAAAATCTTTGTTATTGATTCGAATTCAGTACCCAATTAAAATGTTATTATTATCTTATGCTGGAATCACCTACAAAACTCTTTATTTAAGTTTATTTTATGTAGATGTAGAGTTTGTTATGTTCTGTCTATGACTGAACCATTTTTATAATATTAAATGCCAATAATAAAATTGCAGTCTGCGATATCTACTCTTTGATCCACGTGTTAGAAAGCACGTTTAGAAATGTGTTAAAAAACTGCAGTTCTAATACAGAAGTCGTCCTGAGACGGTTTTTTACTCTTTGGAATTAGGAGAAACAGTTGATGTTCCCAACAAAGCCCTTTGAACTGAAGTGCAAGGGAGCATCAAAAGGAATTGTTATAGCGCCCAGACTTGCCTACCTTTTTAGAAAGTTGTCCTCACCTAACATAGTTAATGATTTTGTATATTATTGTATTTATACAAGAATGCCACGTGCTATGAAGCCACGATCCAATATTAATAACAATAGACTTCCTCGAGGTAACGCCAAATATATATTGGTTACTAATTACCCTCGACTTCTCTGCCAAGAAGATGTCACAACTTATTGATGTGTAAAGTGTATGTATTGTATGTAAGTAAGTATGATAATATAATCATTGTGTTCTGTTAATGTTTTAAAAATACAGTTAAAACATTCATTCCACTTAGATCTGGGGGCACGGCAGTGCCCCCGCCAAGTCGAGCAAAAAAGCGGCACGGCCGTACCATCCTTTTCTCGAAGCAATTCAGGCCATTTTCGACCCTACTAAACAATCAAATTTAATATAATATGTAGGTATTACTTGTGAGATACATTGTGTTTTCATGCGATGGTCAAGTCGATCTATTTATTTAAAACATAAAAGATTTTTAATATTGATAATATGATCACTATAAGATGTTGTTACTTGTTAGGTTAGCTAATTACGTAATAACTTAAGACAGAAGGACCCATAAGTAGGAACTGAATAAATTAACCGACTTGGTATTATATGGATCTCACAACTTTTTACGGTAGAAGAACTGAGTTGCGAGACTTGTTTTTTTACAAGTTTTGTTTTTGATGGCATACAATTTACAAAAGCTACCATGTTGGTCTTGCATTTTACTTATTTATTTGTTTATTTTAACTCTTTATTGTACACCAAGAATAGAACAACAACAATCTAAAAATAGGTAAGTATTTAAAGTACAAAAGACGGTCTTATCTACACAGTGATCTCCTCCAGACAAACTTAATATGCGGAATACTGTCCATAAATAAGATGAGGTAAGGTGCCCGAGTAGCATTAAGGAAACTATACACAAATTTGAAATTGTGGGTGACAAAATAATATGTAAGAAGGGAAAAGGAAGGAAGGAATGAAACTGATTATAGCTGGGGATAGTGGGCTTTTACTAGGTTTTTAAAAGAATTTAAAGTGCTTGGGTTAGTAGGTACACAAGTTGAGAGAGCGTTCCAGAGACCAACGGTTGAGACAGTAAAGGAATGTTGATAGAAGGATGAAGAATGTGCAGTAGTAGCAAGGCGTAGATTTTTAGAGGAGCGAAGAGTGAGTGACGAGGAGGAACTGGAAATGTGTTTTAAAGAAGGGAGGATAGTTTGGATTGAATAGCACACAGTAGAGCAGTGAAAGAATGCGAGCATTCCTGCGAAGGCGAATAGGGAGCCACTTGAGCTTAGTGCGAAATTCAGATACGTGGTCATGTTTCAAATATGTTTTTAATAATTATACAAACTCAGAATGATCGCTAGTTCAACATGAAGTGGCTATCGAACAAGGCATTTCAATAGTCAGTTTGTCATCAGTCAGCGCGTGGCCAGCGGCTAGCCCCGATCGGCGAGCCAACGGTGGCGTGACATACCCGTGTCACGTCAATCTTATGTCACGTCAGCTTACGGCCGTACATCACAAGTGATTACTAAAAGTATTCCATAACGGAACCGTGCCATAAATTATGCGGGAGAGATCCCGGCCAACTAGCATGACTCGATCACTTCGCATCCAAATGTTGTTTACATCTGGGCGGGCTCTCTCAATGAACGGTTCCCATTGGCCGATGCGAGCGTGTGAGTGTGCTGTACATGGGGGCGAGAGGACTGCAACATTCGGTCACTCGTAATATACAATTTACAAAATAGAATTCAGAGTAGGATATACCCATTTTAAACTGTAAAATTGATTTCATAAATAAGTTGTTCTAATAAAAATAAATAATCTAATCGCATTTAGAATGTAAACACGGTGCCGATAAAAATAATTTAAACGAGGAAAAAGTTTATCGCGCCGCGTAAATCAGACGCGTTTGTAATTATTCCATATCGGGCTGCGAGTGAAATTGGCAACATCTGTAATAGGTTGTCGATTAATGCGCGCTGCCGCGCCGCCATTGGCCGCCGGCCGTCGTAAAAGGCTCGTAAACAGCGCTCGAATTTCGAATTCGTCCGCCATTGTTGCGATAACGCTAACGAGGATTCTGGCTCGTTTGGGGTGCCATTTTCACTTTTACGGTGACATTCAATTATTGATTTATTTAATTATCCCTCGTGGAAAATAAAATATATTGCATTATTTGTTAGCATGATCGCAAACCAGAACCGTCCCACGGCTGGGCTCGGGAGTTTTTAGACAACATTGTAAGTGGTAAACGTTAACGTTAATGCAAATGTAGCCGGGGCATTATAAAACCAGTCCTGCTATATTTACTAACGATACGTGTCGCCATTTACTCAAGAATATTTACTCTACTCGCTAGAACATATATAACTAATATTATTTTTCTTATTATTATAGAATTAGGTTACCTACCACACCATAGCTAGTCCGTTTTCCATGTTTATTAATAAGTAGAAATTCATATCTATGAATAATTTTGATTGTTCAATGCTGAATACCTTAATGCGAATAAAACCTAGATCTATTCCTGCAGTCAAAAAGACAACAATGTAGTTAGCGCGCGGTACCCCTCTCTGCTGGCTGCCACGTTGAATGACGCCGCTCCAATTCCATTCTGTCAATGATCCTATCTCGGGCGAGTGCTGCTGCTATATCCACCACACCTCATTAATTAGACTAGACAATGCAAGAGCGTAAAATCGATTTACAACAACACTGCTACATTTTCACACTTATTCATGTTACAACTATTGGATGTTATGGTAACATCGCCTGATTTCATGTTACCTCCATCTTATCTTCAGCAGAAGAGACATATTAGTAAACAGTCAGATCCAATTCATCCAACTCGTCGCTCAATCTCAGTCCATTTGATTGATGAGTGACGTTGATTTGCGTGAATTTATCATGTTTGGCTAGAGTCATGTATTCACTGAGAACCATTTTTTTATAAACACTGCTCCAGAAACAAAAATCTATGTGTTATTCTAATTAATGTGTTTATCACCATGTTTCTGTGTCCCCGTAATGCAAACTTCTGCCCGGCGCCAGCGTGTGCGGTGTGCTAGCGCCCCTAACAGTTTTTACGTTATAGAGAGGTTTTCTTCGTCAGTTTTTGCCTCGATCACTTACGTTGTTGTAAGAGATCGGTAAAAAACTCCGTTGAAAAAGAATTATTTTAAAATTAAGTACATTATAGCGTGGACTCTACGTAGGTACAGTATGGTATCCGTTTACCCTACGTTACTTTAAATTTGAATAATTTAACTGAACATAATCCATGGAAAAAAGATAATTTTCTTATTTTCAACATTGTCACAACCAATATTTTTAATTAAGTAATTAGTAAATCTTATCCGTTCTTTTACACTTATGTTAGCACGAAGTAGAACAATCCGAAAGCAGCAAGGCTATTCTGTTTTGTAACAATTGTAACACGACGTTGAGTTCGAGATCTTGATATGTCATTCTCTAATCATCTAGTACGCACTTGCGAAGTAAAGTGAGTCTCGAACTCGAACGTCAAATGACTAAAGATGGCCTCGGTATTATGTCATTCTCTAATCATCTAGTACGCACTTGCGAAGTAAAGTGAGTCTCGAACTTTAACTTCAATTTTGAAAGTCATCGCGGATTCCGCTGTCAAGTTACAAAACCGAATAGCCTTGCAGGGGATCATGACGTACACAGACATGTATATGTGATGACGTACCCTATACTTATGCTCTCTCTCACGATGGACTTCCTCTACAAAATATCAAAAAATTACAAATATTCTACAATATGGAACGTAGAAGTGGAAAATTTTTGAAAGCTCTAATTTTTGTGATATCCAACAATTTAAGTCTGCTGAAAGAATCCGCTGTAGTTGCAATAAAGCTAACTAATAAAGTGTGAAACGTCTGTAATTATTTACGATGTCTTGAACAACGGATGATCCTCGGGCGCACGGGGTATCGCTTGTCCTAGTGATGACCGTGATGCGGTGCACTTCTCAATGTCGACAGAAATATGAACAAAACTAAATCGGCACAAGTGAAAAATGTTATTTGTACTCTTGAATTACATACCTTCTCTTGATTTTTTATTTTTCTACCTTTTTAAACAATCTAAAACGAACTTTATGCGTCACAGTTTCGAACAATTTATAAAGTAGGTTCAAACCAAAAGTGTACATTATTATAAACAAAAAAAAAAACAAAATTATAAAAACGAAAAGAAATATTTACACTTTTGATAAAAAAAATTAAGCAACTTTTAGAAATTATTGTAAAATTATCAATTTAACTAATTTTGTCGCTTTTACCACCAGATATTGTGTTTTCGCCCTGTAATTTAAGAATTGTAGACAAATAAGTACGTGCATTCTTGTAGAGTAAGACAACTCTCTTAATAATTCTATTAAATTATATTTAAATACCACAATCATGGGTGTAGTAGTTGTTGTACTTACGTGCTCACGTAATATTTGGATATAGTGATATGGTTGACTTGCATTAGCTCGTTACGACACCAGTAGGTAGGGAAACACGTCTGCTCTCGTCTACGGCTGTCTCGTGACTGACCCAGTGTTGCCCCACTACCCGTGCTCCCGAGATAACGTGATTACTGCTATAACTATAATAGCAGTACAAACACTACATCCCTTCCTTATTAAAATCTTTATTTAATCTGGAGCCCGATCCACAGTCGACTCTGCAGTTGATCGCAACTCAAGCCTTCAAAGGCCACTCCACGTCTACACCATTCAATATTCCAGTTACTTAGATAAACTCATTTGTAACACGCACTATATATATGAAGCAGGCTACGGTTTGTAAACTGTAGCCTTCTGGGTGCCTTCACTAGCCTCAACAAACTCAAACTGTCATATGCATGCTTCGTATAGAATTACTTATGTAGATTATACCTTCACTGCAAATTATTTTAAACATTGAAACAACACCTTAGACCTCTTCCAGCATTTTTCGTCTTACACCTTTCCCAATCTCACCCATTCTCCTTCTATCTTTATTAAATAATAATTATTTGCATCACCTCTTAGCTTTTCATACTTCCCTCTTTCTCCTCTCTTTGATCAAGATCGCCAAGTTATTAGGTTTCATACCAACATACAAACGAACCTCGTCATTTCTGTCCTTAAATAGACAACTTACTGGTAAAACAAACACAGGAAATATGAGAAACTCGATGAAAATTTATATTATTACTAAAAGTGGTTTACTGTCAACAACAAATTATGTACAGCTTACAACCTGCTTTCGTTTTTAAAGACTAAAGTTTTACTTGCGAGACAATCCTCTTATATACGTAATATAAACTAGGTCCCACCGACGACCATAACACGCCAAACATGGCTAGACTCGCAACAGGAATTTCCTTTATTTAGGCGTCCTTTCTGAATGGACCCAACGGACCCGACGGTGTCACATATGAGTCAGACACTGCAGATACCAATCATTCACACACCAGTCATTTATTGAAATACCTCGTCTATTCATTATCTTTATTCTACATCTCGACTCCATCACGCCAAATAACTAATATATTCACAAAATCACTACATTTTGTATGGTTTTCAAAGTTATGAGGGCCCATACTGCCGTCTAGTCAGTAATGATTTCAATTTCAAGAGGTCCATACACACTTTAGTTACTATGATTTCAAATCATGGGACCCATACTGCCGTCTAGTCAAGTAATGTATGTATGATTCTAAATTTCATGAGGTCACTACTTCCATCAAGTCAATGTATCAATCTCAATTTCATGGGGGCTCATACTGCCGACAACTCAGTAACGTATGATTTTCAATTTCATGAGGGCTCATATTGCCGACAGCTCAGTAATGTATGATTTTCCATTTCATGAGGGCTCATATTGCCGACAGCTCAGTAATGTATGATTTTCCATTTCATGAGGGCTCATACTGCCGACAACTCAGTAACGTATGATTTTCAATTTCATGAGGGCTCATATTGCCGACAACTCAGTAACGTATGATTTTCAATTTCATGAGGGCTCATATTGCCGACAGCTCAGTAATGTATGATTTTCCATTTCATGAGGGCTCATACTGCCGACAACTCAGTAACGTATGATTTTCAATTTCATGAGGGCTCATATTGCCGACAGCTCAGTAATGTATGATTTTCCATTTCATGAGGGCTCATATTGCCGACAGCTCAGTAATGTATGATTTTCAATTTCATGAGGGCTCATACTGCCGACAACTCACTTCAACTCAGTAACGTATGATTTTTAATTTCATGAGGGCTCATACTGCCGACAACTCACTTCAACTCAGTAACGTATGATTTTCAATTTCATGAGGGTTCATACTGCCGACAACTCACTTCAACTCAGTAACGTATGATTTTCAATTTCATGAGGGCTCATACTGCCGACAACTCACTTCAACTCAGTAACGTATGATTTTCAATTTCATGAGGGCTCATACTGCCGACAACTCACTTCAACTCAGTAACGTATGATTTTCAATTTCATGAGGGCTCATACTGCCGACAACTGAGTTACGTATGTTTATGTTAAGTAAAACTAAACTTCATTATAATTACCTTTGGTTGATCTTACTCTGATTTCTCTGACTCTTCGAGTTAGAGTGCCTTTTAAATTTTACTTTCATTGTAACATTAGCTTAAATATTATTTTTTCCTTTAACTCTGAATTTAACTAAAACCCCAGAAGAAATAATAGTATTTTTAAATAAGTACAGAAGGTGCACTAAGAAAAATTCCGAAAAATCATTTAAATAAATAGTGACTCTGGCTCCAACGCAATAAAGTGTAATTCAGGTCGCACAGCGCTAATCAAAACGCGTAATGAGTTGCCTTCCTTTCTAACACTGTCGCTTATCCTCTCTGGCAATGTCAGGGTTGCCTTTTTTTGAAAGAATAAAATTAATCTGAAAGTTTAGTGACATGTGTGATGACCTGAAGGAAATTAACATTTATAAAAGTTAATTCATTTTGTGTTTTTTTCTGAAAGTTTATTTTTATGTGTTACACATGTATTATTATATATGTGTAAACGATAATTAAATATATATCAGTTCGGACTTGATTATTTAACATCTTACTGAAGAACACGCATCAACATATAGACAAACACCAAAATTTTTATTATGTGTGGTAGATTACGAACGTGTGACTGCTATTATGAATTTTCTGAATTAGTAGGACATGTCGAACGTGGCATGTACCTACTTGTAACGTTATGGTAAAATGCGGAGTGCGCCAGGCCTGATAAAACTTCAACTCGGACTATAGCTTAAACATTCACTAAACTTTATCTTTATCTTTACCCTTTTCACTTGAACTCAACATTACCTTGACCTCACTTTTTTTTATGAACTTTTTTAGGTATTGTGACGGGTCATCTTATTGAAATGAAATTCCAAGTGGTTTACAACATTTAGCTGTAAATCGATACAAAACTACAATCGGTTTGCCTGCAAAACAATTTAAAGAGGATTCTCGACTTCTCTATTTATAACTAAATACATCCAGCTTAATAAATATTTTTTTTGGACGTCAGGAGAGTTTCTCCTTCACGATTTTTGTGGAATTCTGTCAAAACCAAGCCTCGGCTTCTCCAGGGGTATGAATTTACTATAGTATATCAAATCGTGCGTCTTCAAAAGGGCGCTCTCCTCAGGCCACAATAATAAATAGCAAAATTTTAAACATTGCTGCACCCATTCGAACAAAATACAATTATTGTTCTCAATTTAAAAGTAAAAACTTACTCCTTTTGCGCACGAATAACTCAATAACCAATATATAATATGATTTCCGTGACACAACTTAGTTTAATCACAGTAACAACACAAGAACGCGTCTAGCTCGCAAGCGCTTTTGACCCTCACTGCCTCAATAGATTCTATAAAATTCAACACAAAAACTAAATTAGAAAAATAAAATTGTCTCATCGTGAAGATTTGAACTCCGGTATCGCGGCTTGTATAATGGTTCCTAATAGGAACGATGATAGGAACTTCCTATCATCTCCCAATACGCAATGATATTCAAAATATAGATACGTTATGCCCTCACAAACCAACCAAGAAATCCGTTCTGAAAAGAGCCACAACACACACACGCCCATCCTTTGCTCCACTACACCAATCACATTGGAACAATATACGAGGGCATTCTAACGCTGTATATCAAATGTCAAGCACTTCTGACTACAACAAAAGCGTCATGTGTTAGCAGAGCGACCACGACCATAACGGTCAATTACCCGCTCCTGCGCTGCTCGTCGTCGGCGCGCCAGTGACACATCCACCATAGAACCCTAATGTTGTTGCTATTCTTATGACGGAATAAATGTTTCTTTCTTTCTTACGCTACCGCCCATCAAACCAACTTTATTTATGATTACTCACATTATGTTATTATATTTTCAGCCGTGTAGTACAGCCGTGATGGTCAAATACCAAAAGGAAAGACTGCTAAAGAATCACAAAGAACTTACAAGCTGAAATAGGGACCCGGCGCCGCAACGTTAAATTACGTTAACCGTATTACAACAGCTTGTGATACCTAGTTTATGTATATTATTTTCAAAAGAAATACAAGTGCATGGCTGCATGTATACCAAGGCGGCTAGGCATGTATGTATGTTTGATACTGCCAATGCAATACTTTCATAACAGAACATAATTTTTCATCAAACAACTTCAGTTCCGTTTTTTATCAGAATTCATATCAAAACGACTGCAATTATTTCAGTTTATTATACCTACACATGTACTTTGTAATTAAAGCAAAACTACGTTTGAATGAAACCCAGGACCTGCGTAGAATATAACTAATAGTCATAACAACAGCTAATTTTATTGACAATCACCCTTACTGTTATAGTTTTATGGCAGCGAAGAAGCAAACTCACTCTCAACAATTAAACTTAACTTGCATGTGCTGCCATCTATAATGGTAGTAAAATCTATACTTTATAAAGTCGAAGAGTCCGCCCGGCCGAACTCGCCAATCCCAGGAACCACCGGTTCGAACCGAAAAACTCCGTCCGACAATCCATTCACCGAGGAAGGCCACAGGCCATACAGCATCGTACCTCCAGCAGCCAGTCTCTTCACAAACCAACGCGGGCGAAACGGCGTGGCACAGCTAGTCCTAAATAAATTTCACTAATTTAGGGAACCTTTCTCCTTTTATTCTTGAATATTTTAAAGTCCCTACTCCTTTATTTAAGTTCATAATTTGTATAATGTTATCTCCTTTTTAGTACTAAGTGTTGTTGTACAACACACACACGCAAGAATGGATGCCGGACACAATTCGCACATTTAAAACAAAAATGGTGCTTCACAAAAATAGTAGTTTTTCAGTATAGCCATTCTAAGTTTTCAACTCAACATTGCGATCAATATCTATAAAGAAAACTGAAATATATCGTTGCAATTAGCCCCTCTCGTCGGTTCACCCAACCTACTTTTAGTTAGGCACTAAAAACATGCTAGTAAATAAGTAGTTATTCAAAAAATATATTCGGAAAAAGTTCCGCATATTGCCACTTTTTCTCATTGGCACACATACGCAACTTTAACCAAACACGCGGCACCACACGCAATACGCCATTTATGTAGCAATCCCTCCAACAGATCGATACTGAGTATTATATTTAAAACGACACAGCTAAACACCAATTATCACTTCTTATTTCAAAACAAAACCTGTCTCGCTATCACTTTCAGCTAAATAGGTGACACTATATCCAAAATGTCATTTATGTTATTATTACTTCAGTAGCGTGAATTACGCTTATAACACAAAATGCCACTTTTTTACTCACGCACAGTTGTTTTTACAATGTCAATCAATGCCATTTACCGAAAACAAAGGGAATTGTGTAGGTAGCGGTAATGGCGGCAATTTTTATACCTAATTAGAGAGAGAACTTCGATAATTATGATGATGTTGCTCAATACGTTATTTAAAATTACAGCACACATAAACAAATTCTCGAGATAACTATTCGGCACTAATATTAACATTCGTCTGTTGATTATTTCTTGCATCGACGTTTTATTTTCCTTCCAACTCTTCCTTTATCAACACAAAATAAAAATATTTACTGCACTGACCTTTTGACCTCGTCGCCATTATGTAGTAGTTGTTGTACTTACGTGCTCACGTAATATTTGGATATAGTGATATGGTTGACTTGCATTAGCTCGTTACGACACCAGTAGGTAGGGAAACACGTCTGCTCTCGTCTACGGCTGTCTCGTGACTGACCCAGTGTTGCCCCACTACCCGTGCTCCCGAGATAACGTGATTACTGCTATAACTATAATAGCAGTACAAACACTACAATGGGGATATTTTCTTTCTTATACCAGAGAACAGGGCCTTGAAGAGGTGGAAAAGTTGATGTGCTTTTTAAAAACCTTTATTTTAATTATTATTCTGTGTTGTAATATTTGATGATTGATTAAGCTACATAAAAGATTCGTTACATTTACTTGGCAACGAAAAGACTGCAGAAGATATTTGAGTAAACAACGGTTATAAAATAAAAAACCTTTTTTTATTATCTACGTTGATATTTATCTCATTTAGTCATGTATTTATAAAACGTTTAGCATTGAAAATTATGAATACAATAACAATGATAAATAATGTATTATTTATCGATTACAGACTTTCGGAGCGGCTCATCCCTAACCACATCAAATCGTCTGTTCTTTTTGAATCGGTTTCTTTGAGTTGCTACTAATTGGTTTTAAAACGAGATAGCTATAATAAAAGTGCTGTAGTTGGAAGGAGACGGATGGAATAGGGCGGGAAACATCTTTCTTTGCGCGGGTAATTTACGATTCTCTTTGAGTGTTCGCCGTTGACAGTTAGTGTTGTTTTCGGCGAATATAACGCATTCATTAATTCGACTTCACAAGTTTAATATCTTGAAATATATCGCTTTCCACGTGCAGGGAACGTTCAACAACAAAGGGTGAAATGGTTCGTTAAAATCGCGGGAACTCGCCGAACGACGGTTTCAAACGTTATTCCTCATTTGAAATATTGACTTTATGGCAGTGGCGCCATTTTTGTTCTAATTAAAACTATGTAGAGTTCCATCCGTTTGAATCAAAATGTAATTGCTTAAGGACTCATAAGTATCACGGGCTTTTAATAACAAATTAAGCTACTGTATATTAGTAAATTGATATACCCACCTATGTGTGTTTTTGTGCCTTCGTTGGTTTCTCCCCTCTCAAAGGTTGACTAGCAGATAAACACTCTTAGCATTAAATTCGCCTTTGGTTCTTGTAGTGTAACGCCTTAACTCAGAGTCACTTAAATAAAAAACGGTTGCTTAATTTGCTCCTTTGTAAAGAATCACCATAGAAATTCTGTATGATGATATGATTGAAGTAACTGTTAGTGACTCTGAGTTGGGGCGTAAATAAATGAATACCTACATTCATACACACATTGTATACACTCGAAAAACAACCCTCCTTCCGGCGCAGTCGGGTAACAGCAATGGGTAGGTACTGTTATTATTAGTACCTATATTTATTGCAGGTAAGTAGAATTCCTAATTTCCTATACAGAATATACCTACCTCCATATCATTTGAAGTCACCATTTTGCATTGTGTGCAAGTAGTGTATGTAAAAGGGAACTACTACAAAGTTTTTGAGTTTTTAGCTACTTAATAAATAGGTAGGAATTAAATAATAGGAATTTGTAAAAATAAACAGTACACACTCCGTACATAGCCGACAAGTGAATAGAACCACTATTTACTAAGAGGTCAGTCGCCCCTCGCCCGTGGACACACCAAGTCACCAACAAGATATAAATAGGTACTTAGTTCGTCTGTTTTCTTTAAAAACAATTCAACTGGCAATGACCTCGCCACTTCCTGGTGGAAAATGCTTATAAAAAAGAATGTTATTGTGCTATTTGTTCTCACTCGTCAATGGTTTTACATGGCGCCGCCCGCTCTGCCCGCGCCGCCTCCATTTTATAGCCTGAAGGGCAGACGAAAAAGCATACGGACCACCTGATGATAAGTGGTCACCGTCGCCTATGGACATGAGCAATACCAGAAGAATCGCCAATTCATCGCTGGCCCTGAAGGAAAACTCTTTTTACACCTTCTTTGAAGAACCCCATGTCATAGCGCTTCGGGAATACCTCAGAAGGAAGTTCGTTCCACAGTTTGCACTAGGGATTGCAATCCGGAAAACCGGATCCGGTAATCCGGCCGGATCCGGCGTTTTTTGCGCATATCGGATCCGGTCGAATTTGCCGGATCCGGCGACCGGATCCGGTCACGCAAATTTTTTACAAAATAACCATCCTGTTGCTAGTGTAGATGCTGTAAATGCCTGGTATAGATGTTGTAATTAATCTAGTATGGCATTTCGGTATTCCTAACGTTCAATAAGGATGTTATACATGTACAACACAAATTAGTGAATGCATAAATCGTAAGTTACAAAAGTGTGAAATTATGTTCTCGATACTATTATTTCTTATTGGGGAATAATAAGTCAAGCCGCAGATTTTTTTTTAGGCCACGGAAACCAACCTCTGATTTAATAACTAAGCCATGGGAAAATGAGAAGGCTTCTAATAAACTAATTCGCCTTTTTTTAAATGCCACCTGAATATTCCAAAGAAAGCGTCAAATAAAGAACAACTATTATTTTTACTTGTCCCACTGATTTATACATCACCTTCTAATTTACTAACTCAGCCACGGATTTTACAACTAACCAACATTTTTCGTTTTACAGCCTGAACATATTTTCCTCAAAAAAGATAGTTCAAGCTTGAACTAGAAAACATCATATTTTATAATTTAGCATGTGAAATAATAAATCGTATTCTTTTATCATGGAAAGAGCAACTGCATGATCTGTTTGTCGCCAGTCAGACGGGCGCTACTGGCCATTTGCACCAATCAGCGAGCGCGGTTTGATTCATGCGGGTATGAGTTGTCACGTGTATTTGTTTATTGTGAGTTATCGCGTGTATTTGTTTATTTTCATTCTATTGTTGGTGCGCTTGTTGTTAAATAAGTGACAGAAACAAATCGCTGCAAACCCGACTCCACGTAGTCTTGTCTGCCCTACCCCTAGAGTGTAATGTAAACCCGCGTAGGCGCGGAGGGGCGAGGCGGCCCGCGAGCTGAGGAGCAGGTGGTTTTAACGCTCGCCGCAGCGGCTGAGGCTGGCCGGCAAAGCCGGCCAGCAAGCCGAAGCTGCGGTGGTGAGCGTTAATAGCATCTGCGACGATAAGATCGCGTGGGACCGCCAGAGCCCCGCAGCGCCGGAGCCGTGACAGAAGCCATGTTTGCTGCTTGCTTGCTGCATGCGGAATGCCTCTTGCTGTTTGCCGCATGCCATAGACCTTTTAAGGGTGTGTAACGTTTGAAGATTAGATTATGTATTTGAAAATTATATTAAATGAAAATTAAGTCAAATGAACGTTATATAAAAAGAGCATTATGCTACATAATTCATATGAAGTAAACGTTAAAGTAAATGTTATTCGAGCAAATTAATGAATTATAATATGAAATAAACATTAGATCACATGAAATTTTGTTATTTGTTTTTATAGCATGTAAAAATTATAGACATGTGAACATTATTTCAAGTTATATTATACTAAATGTTATTATACTAACTATTACACACCTTAATTTTAGGTACGTTTTGATGAAAATTCAATATATTTGATGATAATTTTAGGTATTTTGATGATCAAAAATATAGGACGAGTTATAAATTATTTATGTTTGAAAAAAATTAAAAGATGCTGAGTTATAAAACTAGATGTAGATAAAATTACTTTATTGGTGTCATATTTAAATATTTTAGAAGTTTACTAGTTGAATGTATGTTAAAAATATAGATGCTAAAAAATAACTGCTATGCTAAGTCGTATTTACAGTAGCTTACATTGAAAATTTATATTGGCTAAAAGAGTATTTTTTAGACGCGCATTGATGGTGGCTGACTTAGTAATTTAGGGGACAGTGTAAATTTTTAGAGGACAATAATGCTATTAAATAGAAGTCGGTTTAAATACCACCCTTTCTTATTTATAATTTTTAATATTTGCCCTAAATGAATGTAGCTGTAAGCTGTAGATGTATTTCAATTGATGCGCGATAACACTACAACAGAAAAACGCCCTTAAACATATTATACATGTACACTTGTTATTGGCTCCCTTCTTAAAGAAAATAAAGAGAAACAAATACAGCAATATACGTATTTTTTAGAAGAAAAGTTGTATTGACAATCTTTTTTACTTCTAACTAAAATTACAGTTTTCAGTCTGTTTACATCCAGATGCAGGTATAATATAGGGTGGCGCAAGAGTCGTCATTACCCTATCGGAAGATGCGATATTTTTATCAAATGGTGGTAAATATCAGTTTTGCTGTAACATTTGTGTAGAAAACAGATACAAAATACCAAAGATATTTTACCATAGATATGTTATGTCCATACATTTCGAGGTTTAGTTTTCGATCCGCGATGACATGTCATAATTGTCAAAGCATAACATAGAATAGTCAGGCAGAAGGGAATAAAAGAAATAGTACCGATTAGGCATAATATTATTATTGTGATTTAACATTTTGAAATTATATTGCAAAAACAAATAACTTAAAGTATGTAATTATATAATAATTAAAAATGGCGTGATTACGATATCTCTGGCGCCTTTATTTTAGTGTGGATTACACAAATTTGGCCCATAAAAGACACTTTTATAAGAATAAAAAAATCGCGATTTGGGCTTTGTTTAGAACATTCAGTACATTTTACGAGTTATTCGGGATAAACTTTCGAAAAAATTACAAAGTTACATTAGTTGCACTTTTAGGGGGGAAAATTTAACGGTTTTTGATTCACCAACAGGCTTCCGAACGTCAAACAAATGGATACTGTACGCGCTGAAAAGCGTGACCTTAGTGCGCGTTTAGGTCACAGTGTGTTTACAACAGTGTAAGGTTTATTTTAAAATAATTTAAAATTGAATTGAAAAAATACATGTGTTAGATTTATTTTTATTTTGAATCCTTTCTCCAACCCTCGTGTAATAAGGAAGTGGCATGAAAATAGTTATATTTATTTAACCAACATGCTTTAGAAGATTTAAAAAAGATTAAATTGCAGGAAAAGAATATTGTGTACACTTATTACTGATAAAATAACTCTTATAGCGTAGGCATCCAGTTGGCTTCACTGTGAAATTTTTGAACTATGCTTACCCAATAACTATAAGTAGCTCATCACTTGGAAATCTAGGAAAATTTAAAATAATGAAAGATAAAAGGATATTTAACGTTTTTATTTTACAAACAATCTAAAACAATCATTCTAAATTCAGTCTAAAACAATCATTATATAAAGATTTCATTTGGTTCAATTTACGAAATATGTTCACTACCTAATTTCACTTCTGCCATGCCAGTCTATGACGAATAGCATGTGCCATATTAAAATATTTATTTTAATCAATTTTAAAAGAAATATTGTATATTAGTAACAAAATTTAACATAACGTTTTATGTATTTACCTATGGTATGTAACTCTATCATTATTATTCAATTTGGAGAAATGATTTTTGCAAAATCTCAAAAAACAACTCGGCATTTTTATGACAACTATAGACAGCCTCACTCAAAGGCAGCTATCAACTGTCTACAATGAAATCCCTACACTTGACTAGATTCGACTGACTTAATTTCAACGCCCTCTCGGCATATCTACTTCCCTATACATACAACATCATTGCAAAATACACATCAATAAGACATGAATCGCTATGCTCCTCAAAAACGCGGAGTATTCATAATAATCTCTCGTTTTTCGTCATTTGCACTAGCCGGCAAGATCGCCCGTTTTAACCGCTTTAGACTTATTTTGGTTTCTTGAAGTCACGAGTTTATGTCAATAAGCCTCAGATTCTTGAAGCCCTCAAAGAGAATATCCGTCATAAATGCGGAAACCTTACGCCAAAAGTTCTGGCAGGAGTGATGGAAAATGTCATAAATCGGGACCATACAGGCCCGATTCTAGCGGCAGCCACTTGGCTGATATCATTTTTCTACTTAATGAAAACAAATATTTAGACATGAAATAAACACAATCCAATAGCATAACTAAAGTTTTTCATTTATTAAAAAAAAATACAATCAAAGAACATCGGGTGGCAACTTTTGCGCCTTCCTGTATGATAATCTAGCTGAACCGTAGCCATTTCGCTGGGCGTCAAACATTTTTACTTCTGATGAAGTAAAAAAAACATAATTATTATTAATCACAGTAAAATATAGCCTATGTCACTAAGGAATAATTTATCATTTTATTGGTGCAATTTTTTTTGAAATTACTCCAATAGTTTTTGAGTAGGTATATCATTATTATTAGGTGCTACGGCTTTATTACAGCTCGCATTTGCTTTCCTTTATAATCCAAAAAAAATTACCTCAAAAACAGTCTATATTGGAACGAGAAGGAAAAATTCTAATCACGTGATCAATCCGGTCGGATCCGGCCGGATCCGGCCGGACTGGTGAAAATCCGGTAAAATCCGGCCGGATTGAAAATGACACCGGATTGCAATCCCTAGTTTGCACGTACATCGGCGTGCGGCGCCGCCGGGCGTAGCATAGAACCACAAAAATCGTAGAACACTCCGTATTACCTACCTACTTTAAAAATATCTTTGCTTTAGTATTATTTTTTTATTATACATGGTTACCAGTAACAGTTACAAGGATGTTACAATGTTGGTAGATTGCCCCTGCTTGCATTTAGACTGGCAACACATCCGTAAAACCTTCGATATCACATGGGTTTTCTAAAGAGCTCTACCTAGCGTTTGTTTTAGATGATTATTGTTTACGACAGTCGCTGATGATGATGACTAAGGTCTTTTAATCGTTTAAAATATTTTTTTAACTTTAATTCTATAATATATAAATAGTGGGTACCTACACAATGATAAGAGTCACTGACCCCAACACCTTTTAAACGAAAACATGTCTCGAAGTCACCGCAAGCCACGCCTTAGTACATACCTCATGCTACCGATCACCTATATCTAATTACGGTAAAAGGAGGCAAATTACCAATTAGCTGGGTGTATTTATAAGTGAATTGTACAAATGACTGGGTGTATATCCGGCGGCGGGGGCGCGGGGGCAGCGCGGGCGCGGCGCTGACAGCAGCAAGTGGGCGCATTACTCAAACATTTTGTACAACGAGTGATTTGCACCTTCGCTCACTGTATGTCTGCGAAGTGCGAACAGTTTGTTATTGTTTTATAACTTTTTTTATATCGGTGTCTTCCAACATATACGTACCGGACACTTTCTTGGACGGTCGACAAAATCATTTTTTGTCGCAGTTTATAATAATTCGTTCAGTTATAACCGAAGTCCACATCTAATTTCAACCCAAGTGGGTCGATTCCTAATGAGGCTGGACAAGGTGGGAAGGCCACCAGGCACCACAAATATTCATTAATAAACATTACAGCGCCAACTCTAACTAACCCTTATATTGATACTAGGTGTCGCTGTATAGACTTCAATGTAGAGTAATGCACGCACCAGCAGATACAAGAGCATTGACATTTCAGTGCTATGAGTAATTTAGTATTAAAGTTACTAACACAAAAGGAGAGATAGAGCTAGCAAGAAATGCTGGCTGACTCCTGGGTAGCCTGGGTAGCAGGTAGCACACATGCTCCCGTTGTTCAGAATTCAAAACATACTACATCCAAATTATGACTGTCGTCCTCGCCATTGCAACGTGACGTCATTACGTAATCAGTGTCACCACAAACTCCCAGCATTCTTCAAGCTGTAAGGTACAGCTGAGCGCGATAAGCGACAAGCGACGAGCGGCGAGCGGCGAGCGGCGAGCGGGTGGGCGCGGCGAGTAATTTGCACCTCTGGTGATATACGGCGGGCAACTCGCGCTCGTCTTATTCCATTCCCCGCCGTACTCCCGTTATTCCAGGCGCGTGACTGATGCGCCCTCATTTGTCTCCAGCTAAAATTAAATCGATTTTTATGGATTTACAAGTTGCAATCGTTTACCGGCATACCACGGACACTCCAGCTCGGCTGGATTCAGTGTATCTCCCTACATTACATACTCGTAAGAATGAATTTGTTTGGGAAATACATTAATGTTGTTTAATTAAATATTGTCGTTTAAATGTCGTTATAGTGTAGCTCGTGTTTTCAGGGCGGATTTATTAAGCAGGACAAGTATTATGACGGCAAAGTATTTGTGCAAAAAGTACCCATCAAATTTCGGTACGTCACACAATATTAAAATTTTGCCGTGTTTGCTAACTGCAGGTCGCTCTCTCGTAGACAGACCCACCGCGGCGCGTAGGCCGTAGCTCTACAGCTGCTACGATATTACGTTTATATCGATGAATACACCGCGGCACCGGTGAAACTTATTTGATTTTCAATCCACATACGACGGTACCACGAGTTTTGTTTATATTCTCGATTCATAAGCTATTCTAAGTAGGTACCTAAGCATAATCTTTGTAACATGACGACGAAATGAAGAATCAAACAAACACATTACAGCGAGAATTAGTCTGTTTAGAATCTCTGAAAAGTTTAGCTTAACTGTTACAATAATTTACAGATCGACTTCAAAAGCGCATTGACACGACAGAAATATGAGCCACGTTGAAACGAGTTACAAGTCACATTCACTATTAATAAGAGTGACTCGGTAGCGTCGTCATATTTAAACGTTCCTAATTCTCGACAACCGCTCGCCTCTCGCCGCGCTGTCACGACGTGACAGCTGTCACTGTCCCACCCTGTCCCGCGCTCCCGCCGCGGCCGTCCCGTGTCCCGTCAGCCTGTAACGCGACCCTGCTCTCTGGCGGCTGGTATTAATTTCCCACTCATGTTATCCGTCGAAACTTGTTGGTAAATGTTTGATTGTACACTTTGTGTCACATCATGCTTTTATTGTTAAGTATTTCGGAGTGGTATAAGTTATTCATTACACCACATACGTGGTTACAATCTTACTGGTTCTAATTAATGTCATACATCTGTCATTATGTCGTGGCCACGGGGCGCGGGGCGCGGGGCGCATACACAACATTGTCCGATGCGATTAATCTGTCGTTCGGGCTGTCAATTTTATACAAGTTTGAGACCTGCCGAACCCGTCCTATGCTTGTGGTGTACAATTTGTGTAAATTATACATACACTAAATAAGTTCTCTTGTATATTTTGTCATGAAGGGCATCATTGTCTATTGCAGACAACACTCGTCATAGTTTCACTCAGATGAGAACTCGCAAACCGATTCAGTCTGGATTCAATCTATACATCTATATCTATGCTTAATTGGAGTGTCTGTTTGTAATAATAAAATAACCGCTTTTTACTAAGTGTATTTGGATGTATGCACGGTACATAAAACAACATTTTTTATAATTTTTGTCTATCTGTCTGTTTGTTCCGGCTAATCTCTGGAATGGCTCTACCGATTTTGGCGGGACTTCCACTGGCAGAAAGCTGATGTAACAAGGAGTAGCTTAGGCTACTTTTAATTAAGAAGAAAAAAATGGTTTAAAAAAAATAGGATTAATGAAAAATGTTATAATATTAAATACCACGCGAATGAAGTCTACAGCTCTACAGCTAGTATAATCTACGTGGAGAACTATTTTACCAAGGAAATTAAAAGCGACTTTTTAATAAGATTGTTAAGAATGATTTTAAAGCGCCTACGGAACACCTCTGCAAGCTCCATTACAACCTAAAGCAAAAGGCATCAGCAGTGAAACAAAGTCATAATTCGGTCTTCCGGCACCACGCGGCACCACCCAGCTCCCGGCACAAACAATATAACTAATCGCATAACAAGGAGAAATCAGATTTCACAAGGTTTACGAGGGCGACACTCGGCACTCGGCACTCGGCAGTGTCGTGTGACCGGTACAAAAACCGAAGGACGACATCAAAGGGCCGCCGGGTGTCACATGGCCGCGCCGGTCACCGTGACGTCACTGGCACCACACGTGGCTAGCAACACAACTAGCTGCTTCCTTCGGCAAATAAAATTATGAGAGAATCAGCGCATGTGGTTGTGGAGCGATTACAAAATCATTTTAAAATGAAACATCCCTAATGTGATTAAAAGAGAGGCCCTAGAGTTTCTTTCGCTGGCAGCTACTACGAAAATCCAAGAGAATACCAGAACATCTTCCGATATTTGAATTATGTGCAGAAGACATAAAAAAACTTAAAATTTATAAAAACTTTGTGTAGCGGATCAAAGTACATGCGAATACCACTTACCGACAAGTGACTCGTCTTTAGTTTAGATAGTTAACTAGAATAAATTTAAAAATAAAAAATAAATCCGCTTGCTATCAAAAAACCTATCATGATACACCTTTTTGGAATTCTTATGATGAAATCTTTAATTTGACACCCATATTACATTATCCGATTTATTTTTATTTTTGATACTTCAAACAATGGCATCTCACAGCCACTGTATTTGTTTTTTTTAATTTCACTTATCTAAGAATACTTGGGTTATCAAGACGAATCTAACGATATCTTAATTATATAAATCCGTTCAGCGGTTTGGGAGATACGAGGTAATAAATAATATTACACACATACAAACATACAAGATACGCGCGAAA
This sequence comes from Thymelicus acteon, assembly GCA_951805285.1. Taxonomy (NCBI): domain Eukaryota; kingdom Metazoa; phylum Arthropoda; class Insecta; order Lepidoptera; family Hesperiidae; genus Thymelicus; species Thymelicus acteon. The sequence continues at coordinate 469,460 of OX638232.1, forward strand.
AACATAACCCTTGGCAGTCGGGTAAAAAAGCTTGCCTATTTAAAAAAGCTTATTTTTTTAAAGTGATTTCTGAACTAAATCTTTTCTTTAATTACATTTCATCAATCATTAAAGACCAATTGATTCATGTAATTTCCCTATGGATCACTTTATAATTTTACATGCATCTTCTTGGAGGATGAAAACATTTATATGCTGTTTTATTTGTGTGTGTAATAAGATTCCAACCACCAGGTGCGATTGTATCGAAGTATTGTGTTGTTAATTATAAAAATTGTGTTGTGTCCAGACCCGACGGGCGCGATGGGCAACGCGGGCATGGCGGGCGGCGCGCAGCAGTACGGCGAGGTGAACCAGCTGGGCGGCGTGTTCGTCAACGGCCGGCCGCTGCCCAACGCCGTGCGCCTGCGCATCGTCGAGCTCGCGCAGCTCGGCATCAGGTCAGTCGGGTGTGATGGTTGCAGCAGAACCAATCGAACCATGGCAGAGGCTACGTAGACTCAAGTGTGAGGTTCAGATTTGTTTTATGTGAATAGTCCACCAAAGAGCAGATGACTGATGGTAATTGGTTACTGTTGCCCATGGAAGTCGGAAACATCAAAGACATTACCGATACATTGTCGGGCGAAAAAGAAGAGGAGAGACTAAAGAAAGAAAGTCTCTAAAAGAAATTAGCTGTCCAGCTTCCGAATGCCTTGTGTCTTGTAAACCTGTCGATTGTTTGAATTCTAATATAATAAAAAAATACAGTAACAACTAATACCGGCAAAGAAATAGCCTAATTCTGGCGAGGATTACACACACTTTATCTTAAGCCAGAATTTAGAATATACCCTAGTGTCCTCTTGTCCAATGTTTACTGAAAGTGTCTGGTGGTTGTCAGGCCGTGCGACATCAGCCGGCAACTGCGCGTGTCCCACGGCTGCGTGTCCAAGATCCTGGCGCGCTACCACGAGACCGGCTCCATCCTGCCCGGAGCCATCGGCGGCTCCAAGCCGCGCGTCACCACCCCCAAGGTAGCTTAACCTTTTTTAATGGAAATAACTGACAAACGAGCTGATCGATCCACCCGGTGGTAAGTGGCTATCGTCACCCATGGACATCGGCGACGTCAAAGGCATCACCGATGCGTTGCCGGCCTAGGAAGACAGAAGAAAATGAAAGAAAGACCTGGAAAGATAAAAGTCAAATCACGATAAACCGTAAATACCGAATGCTATTCGATCATACTGACTATTTATAATTAACGTGCTATATTTTGTAAAGACTGTGTTTCAACTGCTCGCTTCTTTTGTGAGAGTAAGTTGTGATTACTTTAAACTGACTTATCGGTAGAGGAGCAACTTTACGATAACAGGATATCACAAAGTGCTTCGTTGACTATGGGTTCACGCCCAAAAAGATGCGTTGAACTCGTTCCTTAATGTAACTAATACTTGAACAGAGCAGTGTGATGATAACTGTGATCAACCAAAGCATCAGAAAAGTGTATAATATACTGCTTGCAGTGGAAGTAGACTCACCTTGGTAACGTCTTTTGGTTGGAGTGTGGGAAAGTCAGCAAAAATTGGTCAAACACTTCTTCCTTGTAGCAAAACTGTCTTGTAATGCCTTCAGATTGCAGTCAAGGATAGTGACAAGTTGCGTATGGTTGGTAATTTTCTACGTTATACCTACTGGTGTAATTAATAATCGGTAGTGGACTAATTGTATTGTCTCTGGTAACAATGCACGTGTGTGTGTGTGTGCAGGTGGTGTCATACATCAAGCAGCTGAAGGCGAAGGACCCCGGCATCTTCGCGTGGGAGATCCGCGACCGGCTGCTGGCGGACGGCGTGTGCGACAAGTACAACGTGCCGTCCGTGTCGTCCATCTCCCGCATCCTGCGCAACAAGCTGGGGGGCGCGCTGTACCCCGTGCCGCCGCTGTACCCCGTGCCGCCGCAGCGCTGCTGGCCGCTGCACCAGCCCTACGACTACTACGTGTATCTACAGGTCACTCTCCTTGTGTTATGTATTTATACATGACATACAACTCACGACTGTTACATACAAATTACTGTTAATGTATTCGTAGTGTGCTCCTCGGAATTCTAGAGCTCCTCATAGCCTCAATGGAGGCTCTGCAGACATATCATAACTAACATCTTATCATAATTATGTCAAATCTTTCAACAACAACATCAAAATACGTAGATACTTTAATAGATCCATAGATGATTGGATAGTAGGTTGCGAATTCATCGTATATAGCTATGCTTGCGCAATCTTCTGCACTTTCAACGATCATATTGGTTGGGATGAAACCTCGTCAGGGAGGGAAAATAGGGCTCTGTGGAGATAATAATGGGTTATTAATTACTTTCAAGAGGTCGTTGATTTATCGTTTAGCATAACATAAATATGAACTATGATACGTTTGTCACAGGGTCGGCAGCACACGGCGGGCGCGGCGCACGGCCTGCCGCACCCGCACCAGCCGCACCCCGCGCCGCACCACGCGCACGCGCACACGCACGCGCTCTGACCCCCCGGGGGACGCTGGACCCCCAGCACGCGACTCACCTCGACTGCACTACAGGCATCGCCAACGAACGGGAATGCTGTAAACTCAATGCAAAGAATGAGTTGACGATCTGATCAGCTTAGACTGCTCATGTACAAGAGTAGAGGATCACGAACCTGCTGTACAATTTAGACTGCAAAACGACTCATACAATGTGAAACTCGGATTTTCGGAGAGAATAATAATGCCACAATGGGAATAAATTATAGGAGACGTAACACCGGAAAATGAGGCAGGATCTTTTAGGTCACTAGGAAACGAAAGATATTGAGACACTGGATATGCTCTGAAGACCCGATTGAAGCGTCACGAACGTCAACATACGAGGAATGTAATATACATTTCTTGTTTACTGATTGCAGTAACATTAACTACAATAATAACATTGTCGTATCAGTAGGAAGTGAAGTGCAGTGCGGTGCAGTGCGGTGCAGTGCGGTGCAGTGCGGTGACAGTAGTAGTGCGAGTGACATTGACTCAGTGTAACTGACAAAGTATTAAACGTTGTATATAAATATTTTATATGCAGGTGTGTAAGATAATAGTATATTAGTAGATGTTAATGGTTAGGATAAGTTTTAATATTGGTATACGACTAGGGTTGCCGCTAGGAACACTTCCTAATTATTAAAATGAAAATGTAATTACATTCGAGGTTTTATTGTACATTGTTGCTGCTTGTTTATGTTACTTCCTTAATTTTAAGTAAATATTGGCCCATTAACATAATTCAGAAATGTTCATTTACTTAGGTTCATAACATTTTAAGTTATATCATCGTATAAAATAGAAAAATCCTGAGTAGGTACCCGTTAGGGGCCATCCATAAATTACGTGACGTCACATTTTTAAATCGAATAATTGGTATGTATAGGTAAATATTAAAAAAAAAAACAATTAATGGAAATAAAACTTCTTTCGGAACTGCTGTTTTAATTTAATAATTTCCAGGTGTAAAATTTCATAATATGTGACGTCACACTAGGGGAGGGAGGTCTCACAAATGTGACCAGCTGTGACAAGGAGGGGGGAGGGGTCAAAAAGTCATGAAATTAGTGTGACGTAATTTATGGATCGCCCTTTAGCATTCTAAATGAGTCATAACTACAGGTGGCGGCAACCCTGAGGCATGCTTTGTGTAAGTTGGTGCAATGTTGTAAATAGTCGTAGTGATAATGGCGAAATGGGTACTTACTAATATAATACTGTTGTTGATACACTCCGCTGTTGTACCATACATGTACTTATTAGTATACTGACTATAGTTTAGCGAGATATGTTTACCTGCGACTGCTAGTGGCATTCCGAGCTGGCTACGTTTATAATATACTTTGTGACAAACATAGGTTGTGACTTGTGATACTCAAGGTGGTGGATCTAACCATCAACTAACTTAACATAACTCTCACGTCCCAACTTAGAGTCACTAACGGTTACTTTAATCGCTCCTTAGTAAATAATCACCGTACAAATTCTGTACTAAGGAGCGATTTAAGTAACCGTTAGTGACTGTGAGAATTAGGTAACTCTCTCTCTCTCTTTATGGGATCAACGTCAAAATAAAAAATTCAGGAGTCCCGTACGCTTGGGTCAAGTAGGAATTGATGTTTTGTATGGAATAGCAACCTTTTTTTTAAGATTTCGATGTTGATTCCATAGAGAAAGGTGTTCATTTCGATGAAATGAAATGAAATTAAATAATCTTTTATTCATGTAGGTATCACTGATACACTTACATACACGTCATTAAATGATGATGATTGATGGTTTATTTTACCACATTAAGTATCAATGTAGTCTTACAAAATCAAAGGTTCCTTCTGCTGCGAAACGACCTTCCCTAAACTTTCAAACTTGAAAAAATCTCACCTGGATGTAAAGTTGTCAACCATTGCTATCGTTTACTGTAAGTTGGACTTAAAATTTTCAGACAGATTTAAAAACATTTGACTAGAGGTGAATCAAATACATATTTTCCTCAATAGAACTAACTGTCTTGATATTGCTAAATGGTCAGATGAAAGAATAAAGGCAGATATAACATTCGCAAAGAAATGTAAGGAATTACGTGAAATCGCTTTTTCGCTATGTGTGCATGGCAACCATAATGACAACTAGCAGCGGCACCGTATGGACACGTATTTCTTGGTGTGTGTAAGGTGCCAGATGAAAAGTTCCAATCTCCTTTATTCTTTCATCTGAGGCTAAATGTTTCACAAAATATATTATAAGAGAAAGTCAGTAAAAACGTTGTTACTGACAGGACGATACTTATCACTTCCCTATCACTGTTGTACACATGTTATATTAATTTAATTTAAGTATTTATGTCAAAATGTATTTTAGTTACATATCAAAAAATCGTTTTACGGACATGTCTATGAATAAATCGGTACTTATAAAGCATATTTTGTAGTTTTTATCAGCCTTACAACTTTACCTACTGCAGGTATGGTATTACTGAAACTGATTATTATTATTACGTTACATCATAACGGAAAAGTTGGTGCAAAAGTATTTTAAACTTGAGACACCACTTCCATCGCATTGCAAAACTTTTTGATATGGAGAAGAAGCAGCGTAATAAACACCTTAATACGGAGAGTGCCCTGCCTGACGTACTTAAATACACAACTATTAACAAATACTTAATACTAAATAAACAGTTACTAGGATTTCTTGTGTAGCGGATGGCGGGTGGCGGGTGGCGGGTGGCGGGTGGCATGGACTACACAAATACAACGTCACAATAACACCCATCACCGAGTACACACTGTATCTACCTGTCACATAATAAATGTCTGCCCCGGCCGAAATCGAACCCGAGACCCCTCGCTTGGCAGTCACTACCAATTAAGCTATAGGAATAAATCAGAACTCCTAACACGTCCCCTTATCAGGAGGTCACAATTCCTCTTTTCGACAATTGAATAGACTAGTACCGACAAATCCAAAATCCAAGATTAATATACTGACTATAGATAGGTACAAGACTGATAGATACAAGACTGAGATATTATTATTATTTTTTACCAACCGATGATGAGTGGTCACCGTCACCGCCGGCCGTCCAGCGTCCGCCACAACGACACACTCAACATCACAGGCATCACCGACAGCGACACGGAGAATGACAAGATAGAAAGGAGAAGAAAGAAGATGGAAAGAAACAAAGAACTACTTTTAAGCAAGAGGCTCTAGCTATCAAGTCAGGCGCTTCACTGTATAAATAAATGGACATAACGTGTATTTCATTGAAATGGATACCTAGTTAAAATTAAATAGCCTATCAATATACCAACACTAGTTACCATCTTAAGACGTGAATATACCTAGATACCTAATAGAATTAATTAAAATACATAAGTTATCAGAAATAATTATTCCGATTTTGAGGGTAGAGAATATCAAAGCTCTACGTGATGTGAACTTGAACCTTCGCCAAGCGTAGTTCGCTAAAGTTCATTCTATCGAGAGTGCAGAATGTTTTCGTAGTTGCTTAATGTATTCCCGCTGGCACACACATCGCACTACACAGCCGTGGTCGCGGAAAGTCGACACGTCTCCCGAATCGACTTTACAACCGAAAACAATAAACGGATATTGCGCCGCCCGCAGTCCGCCCGCTGCCCGCCCGCTGCCCGCCCGCTGCCCGCCCGCTGCCCGGACACGAATTACCAATTAAATCCTTGCTTTGTTTCGAATTTAATACCACCTAATCCGAAATTTTACTGTATCAATAACAAAGTTTACGAGCGCCCGCCGCCCCGCGCCCTTACGTCGAGTTCTTTATGATATTCTGTACCTATTCGTAGGCAGTTCGGACTTCGTATTACACTTAAGTTATTTGTCAACGAACTTTTGCGAAAGAACCGGTCAAGTGCATGAATCTTTCGTTGCTTAAAGGTTCTGTAGTCGATATCCGATTATATTATTGGCTTCAATCTATTAATGGCCCACATCAGGGCACGGGTTTCATAACTGAGAAGGCCTAGCTAGAGCTATTCCTTAACGGTGATCCAGTGGAGATTAGAGACTCACCATGGGTTGTCGATTGCTATCTGATATGTAATAGCATATGGGACCGACGGCTTTAAGTGCCCTGCGTAGCACGGAAGCCCTCGAAATGCAACTATGTTAGGTACATAGGGTAGTTTGCCCCTGTTGCTTGACCTTGTTAATCACTAATGTTTAATACAATATTATTATAAATACAATATCGACATAAAGTAAAGAAACCTAAGGGAATGAAACTACCGCGTGACGTAGCGCGACCACAGAAAAAGCGCGGGAGCAAAAAAGATGGCGGCTGTTAAAATGACATCCGACGCCGCGCAGCGACCGGCCTAATTAAAAAGTGCGCGGCCGCTTTGTAACCGAGTGCCTCGGACTCCGCCACTACGGCTCTGCTCGCTTTACAAAATGCATATTAAGTATGAATACGAATTGTTACCATGAAATGGTTCCTCAGACTGTTTCAACGATCAATACACATTTGGGTGAAACTAAATTATTATGGAAATTAAATTAAGAAACAATATTTTTTACCTACTGCTGTTAATGTTAAGGATAAATCATTTTGTGATTTGTTTAATTTAGTTTTTTGAGTAAAGATAACAATGAAGATGTTTTTAGAATACTGATGTGATGGGTCAGTGAACTTGGTCTTCACCACTCTTTTCCAACCTCCTCCGTCATCAGTCTTCTTCCGTAATAAAACTATTTAGTATAGTAGATTTTTTTTATTTATACTAATAAGTTACATACCAAATGCCTGTCAACTAACATGCCTGAAATAAAATTGCTTTGCTTCTCACACTCAAACTCGCACTTAGACAATCACCTGAACGAACTAAAGCGCCGAGTGTTGATTCTATCGACGACCAGCTTCCGCAATCCTCGAGCACCGATCGAGCGTCGAGCGTCGACACACGGTAACGAGGTAGCAACGAGCCATCTCATTTGCAAAAACTAATCCCCGGAACATCAAACAGGTCCTCGACGATAAATAACACCTCGGAGGCACGACGACAGCTGCGGCGCCGCGACCCGACCTGCCCGGGGTCCGCCCGGGCCCGCCCCCGAAGACCCCGGCGCATGGTGACCCCGGCTCACCATGCGCTGCGCCGACAAAGAAGATAGTTTACTAATTCGTTACGCATCGGAAACTGCCAGATATGGGCCCAATTGAAAAAACCACAGCTATCCGTGACATTTTTTTGTCTCCACGTTTCATTGATGTTTATCCGATCTTCTGAATGGCTATTCTGAATACATTTCATTTTAGATTTACGACTTTCTGTCCGTACGTCAGCTTAAGCCCTCCTCATCTACTTGTGCTGTTCCTGCTGGCAAATGGGACAGGTCATGACACCAGTACTCGAGAGCTGTGATAATTATTTACCTAGCTGGGTAACTACCATTCGAAATGTAGCATAAGTTGACCTCAAATTAAAGAACAAGAGTTCACCTCAAATTAAAGAACAAGAGTTGACCTCAAATTAAAGAACAAGAGTTGACCTCAAATTAAAGAACAAGAGTTCACCTCAAATTAAAGAACAAGAGTTGACCTCAAATTAAAGAACAAGAGTTGACCTCAAATTAAAGAACAAGAGTTGACCTCAAATTAAAGAACAAGAGTTGACCTCAAATTAAAGAACAAGAGTTCACCTCAAATTAAAGAACAAGAGTTGACCTCAAATTAAAGAACAAGAGTTGACCTCAAATTAAAGAACAAGAGTTCACCTCAAATTAAAGAACAAGAGTTGACCTCAAATTAAAGAACAAGAGTTGACCTCAAATTAAAGAACAAGAGTTGACCTCAAATTAAAGAACAAGAGTTGACCTCAAATTAAAGAACAAGAGTTGACCTCAAATTAAAGAACAAGAGTTGACCTCAAATTAAAGAACAAGAGTTGACCTCAAATTAAAGAACAAGAGTTGACCTCAAATTAAAGAACAAGAGTTGACTTTAATTTTTTATGCAAGACTTATTTTTTATATTTTCATAGAAAAGTAAGTTTTATATCTTACAAGCCTTGCGTTATGGATTTGCTTACAAACAAAAACCAAGCAGACGAGCTTGCAATGCCGCCATCTAATGCGTGATGGAATTATCTTTGAAGTGAAACAGAAAACAACGCAAGAAGACATAGTCTCAAAATGAGAGTGACAACACTAGTCATTTTTATTTATTTTTTATTCCCAACTGCGGCCCATGGACATCTGTAAATTATCAGCTATCTTATTATGGCACCCGTTGCCACAGCGGAGCATGGCGCGTGTTTAGCTAGTGTGCACAGAATCCAAATCCAATAGTTAATGCCAACACTCACAAACCTATAATGCTTTCACTTTTAAAATAGTACCAAACTTTATAAATAGCCAAGCTTCTAACTTTATAATGCCTGACTCTACAAGCTTAAAGCTACAGTAGCTTCCTGTAGAGACAAAGACAAATCCTATATCGTGTTAAAAAATTAGGGGAATTATGTAAAATATCGAATATCAAACTCGGAAGCTATCGTACCGGATGCTGAACCCTTTAAATGTTCACGGGTACTCACGATTTTTTGGATTTTATATCAAAGCAAATAAGTTTATATTGTATTTTATATCAAAGTAAATAACTTTAATAAAGTAGAAAATTTTGTTAATAATTATGTACCAAACGATTGATATGTAACTTGTTTAATATTATATTTTTATAGAAATATTAAAATAGCTCTAATATAAGAATGCCTACCATCACAAAGTTCAGGGCAGTTAGGTATTACCTACCTACTGTTCAACTATTATGTACATTATTACAATATTTAACTAATTCCCCTATTTTGTTTGATGTAGACTTTCTCTACGAAAATTTGTAATGGTCGTTTTGACTGCCAAAATTCATATTAACGTCATTTTCATTCAAACAGGACGCATAATTCTATTATGAAAATTATAAGTTCATAACAGTATCACACACTGCCATCTAGCATCGGTTTAACCAGTAATTTTTTATGAACATTTCTGCTACTGCACGCCAGGTGGCGCTGGCAGTGTAATAACTGCAATATTGTCATTACTGAAATTGAGCTCTAGTTTCGTAGATCAATGAAATAATAATTTTCTACATGGATACACAAATCGCATAACAATAAACAAGATTAAAACAATCTAGTAGAACAGTTAATCTCGTAAAAATATTATCTATGTGATAACTCGATCACGTCGGTCCGGCGTCGTCGACTGAATGCGACGCTTCACAATTATGAACAATAACGATCAATAAGATAACATTGAATTTTGAAAGCCTTTTTGCACACGGCACTGATGAGCCGCGGGTGCCGTGTGAACAACACTTAAGGAGAAGACTACGCGGTTTGATAATTTTAATATTGTCTAATACCATTGGAACTTATAATAATTAATAATTCCCATTTGGCATGTTCAGATAGTAACTGCATTAACATCTTCAAATAGGAAACGTTGCCCTTTAATTTATTATAATTGAAACTAGAAAGTAATATAAACTGGAGCGTTTACAAAACGTACCTACCTAGTTGTAGGTGGGTATGTGGCACTTTATTCTCCGTGTCAAATTATTTGGACAAATATCCCATTTCTGAAAAAAGTCATAAAGCTAACATTGAACGTCTCTTACTCGTATGTCTGGGCCAGGAGTGCCAGGAGTGCCAGGAGTGCCAGGGCAGCTAAACCCACTAACTTACTTCCACCCACTAACGTAACTTACCTCCTTCAAATATCTACACATATTATACAACACCAGGTAGACCGTACGTCCGCCTTTACACCATAAAAGCCATAAATATTTATTGTTGTTGTATGTTAACTCGTCAGTAAAAAAACTATAATAATGTGTAAGTGATTTAATAAAATAATCAAAGTACAGCTCCTTAAGCTGCGTGCACACGGCCCCAGCGCTGCCCATTATCGACAATTATCTCCGATAGCCTGTCCGTGCGTCCTGCAGCTGTTGCCATGAGCCATGCGACACGTCCTAGCGCTGGCCAGTGCTCTTGAAGTAATCGCGCGATAAACAATTAATCAACCATCAGCGATATTATTTAGTGCAAACTTACTGCTAAATACGAGGGACATCATAAATGAATGATAAAACATCATCATAAAATCCGATAATATAGTAGTAAAAACTATTATATTTCTTTGATATCTAACCGACTTTACCAAGAAAAAAACATATGAAAAATGCTTAGATTGAAGTTTAAGATTAATTCAAATTGCAGTCGGAATTAGAACTAGGTAAAGGAACGGTTGGTTTTTGTTAGAATTGGTAGTAGGACTGCTCGAGTGGTGGGTAGCCAAATTTTTCTTTAAAAGCTCTTGTCTTGGCTTATAAGCTTCGTAAGATTTTTGTTGGAATTTAAACATATATAACATAAACATCACGTCGTCAAATCCGTTGTATTGCATTGTCCTAACCTTAAGACTTGTAGCAAAACTAACCCTAAATTTATCAATGTCTAGTCTAGAAGCATTTCAGTGATTTCTAAATAAATATTTAATCTACCAGAATCATTACCAGCCACATTTTACATAGAAAGAGAACCAAAAAACACCTGTTCTGTCCAAACTGGTGAGTGTGTGGGCCACTTCCTGAGGGCCTTCTTAATTTGAGAAGAATCTTTTAAAGTCGAGACTGAGGATTATTTATACATTTAGATTTATCTGTAGGTAGATACATGGTTCTCTTAATTTAGGAAAGTAAGTACACAAATTGTCGTGAAATGTAAATTCACAATCAAATCAGACGCATGTGGTTGTCATGTCACCAGTGGTGACAAACGTGGTGGGGACAAGTGGGAATAACCCTGTTGCTACCGCTGCGTAATCATCAACGACGGTAATAGCAAGACAGGGCACGACTGGTCAACTGGTGAGATATAATGTGGCGCTCCATCCATGGACTGCTGGCGATACAGCTATAATATGTAACTGACTATAAACTCATCCGAACCAGGAAGTCTGCACATTCAATAAATAGGTTTTCCAAATCCATAAAATAAATAGTTACAGATTACTTTGTCGTTAAAAAACATTTTTTGTGATATGTTTTAAAGATACGTGAATTGATTTGTAAATAAATGTTTTTATCAAATCTAAATATGTGTGATCAAATATAGCGATTCTCGAGGTCAATTCAATATAATATATCCAAGTTTTTCAAATACTCGCTATATATTCACGTCATGTTACAACGACGACCACTGCATACTAAGTTGTTTCTATTTATAAAACTCGTAATATATTTTCAACTTATCAAACAAGAAACATTTGTATTACAAAATTAATGACTACAAATAATTTAAGAAACATTATTTTTATTTGAATAGTTGACAAAGAAGCAACCGAGCCACCTGATGGTAACTGGACACCAGTAACATTAACACCATACCTATCTGGGCATCAGATGCGCTGCCGACCAAGAAACAAGAGAAAAGAAAGAAACAAATAATACCTACTAAAGAATTGTTTATTGTGGAGGACTCCATCCTTATTTCGAGTTCAAACAGAACCTCTCCTGCGTATGAACCACGACGTCCAAGACCACCCGACCATTGGAAACTATTATCGGAATGAAACGTGAATGAATGAATATTTTAAACCAAGTGAGCGTTAACATAATGGCATCTCTAGTGTCGTGATGTGCTGCTACTGCTGCTGGTGTAGCATGTTCATTGTTTAGCAAAATAAAAATAAAATAAACTTCAGAACTTGAATATGAAACGAAGTGCTCGTAGCCCGGCGGGTTATCGAACGAGCAAGCAATAGGTGGCACCAGCTTTCATATTCGTTTCATATTCAAGTTCTGTTCTTCGTGTTCTGCTTCTTCTCCCGGGCTCACACCCTCTCATAGCTTCAACCAGGCCCTACTGTAGGGCCATGTTGAAGAACTGGTATAGCTTGCATGACTTTCAAAAAGTGTTTGTGAAATAAACCAATTTTGAATAAAACATTTAATTTGATTTGATTGATCTGACCGATCCTGAGCCTTCTGAATCCAGCGAATGCCCGCTGTCTTCTTCAGGTCGTCAGTCAACCTGGTCGGGGGGCGTCCTATGTTCAGGTTACGGTCACCGAATGACACTTGTTTTCTTTCGCGAGAGCGTTCTACAATCATCAAAATCACCGCATAAATATATAAACATTTAAATTAATTACCGACATTAAACGGCATTGCCCAGATATAATTTACAGGACTTGATAGGATTATTTTGTTTCGCGAGCGGAAATCCAAATCAAAATCAATCAAAATGGCTACAGGGGATTCCTACTCACAAACCCCCTCGCATCCATCCGGTGGACGTGATGAGTCTCCGGGACTTCGAGCGAAAGCACTGACGCGGGGCCTCCCCTCTGTCAACCATCAAATAGGTTTTCCAGTCAGGAGCGTAGCTACCGCCGTATCAGCCGTATCAATTATACGGGGCCCCCAGCGTATAGGGCCCCCCACTAACACTCCCAAAAAAAAGCTCGCCAGCGGCCTACGACCGCTACAGTTGGCACTCCTGTTATATTTGACAACTCGTTGAGGGGGCCACACAACAAATATGGGGCCTCCTTAGGGCTAGCTACGGCACTGTTTCCAGTATTAGAATTGTTCTCAGTGGTAGCTGTACCAGCGGTACATGAGCTAGGTACGAGTACCTACGTGACTTGTAATACTTGTGAATGTTATTCTGTAACCGCAGGCGGACGACGACGACGGGAATGTCCCGTTTGAATAAAAATATGTGCATCTGTGGTTTACTGATACAGAAGTGTGTCACGACATTGCGCAAGTTTGCTTTAACTTACTATATTTTTTCTATTACTTGCAGAAATAATAAATTGAATATTGTAGGTTAGCAACTGCAACAGTATTCTAGAGTAGGACAATAAATGTTTTATCATTATTTATTTTGTAAGTACCTTATTAATGATATTTATAAAGGTCTCATAGCAAAGATGATAATAAGTAATAATGCATATTCAAGAGATTGCTAGAGTCGCTGCGAAGATATCATCGGGATTATCACGATAGACAACAGAATAAAACCCAGAAAAGTTAACAACGTAAGTAAACTGTTTATTTACCAAAATATTTAACATTAGATATGATTTCGGAATCACACGCTATGATATCTAATGTGCTGACTGGAGTGACTGGCTTATCTAGCTATCGTGATATACTTGTAATACTCTCTCCACGCCTAATTAGTATTTACAGATATGGACAGATGATTTTGATCGTATAAATACTTTCAGCGAGTGAACAGTTTGAAGTACGTAGTGTGGCCGCCGACTACCCGACAACCCTGTTGCGCGTGAGATACAGACTGCAGAGGTAAGTCTGAATATTATTTACGGCAATATGAATATACTCAATATATTCACGATTAACGATATGGCAATATATTCACGATTAACGATATAGTAGGAATCAAGATTAAAAAGGTCAAATATGTCCTGTGCTAACCTGTGAAGATGAACCCGTCCTTACCGCAGCAATTACATAGGTAGGGAGGCATAATTATGTTCCAATAATAGTTAAATACTATTTTAAACAAGAATGTAAAAATAAATATATCCTTACTTAAACCTTATCAATGTAGGTACTCACGGATGAATGAAAGATTCTCAGGAATTATGATAGATGCTAGAATTGAACAAAAATAAGTAGTTAGAAGCTAAGACCTAAACATAGCTAGATACTTAAGTGTAATAGCATTGAAGTAAAAATTGTGTTTGGTCCACGGAACTTGCTCGTATAGGCAATATTATATTTTGGAAACGTGAGTAGTCGTAATGTAGAGTCAATAGGAGTAGTGCTTGGCCACTGCTGCATTGTAGCCATCCGGTGACTGGTGGCCGATACGTGAACATGGTATGGATAGTTGGATATCTTATCTTAACTGTGTCTACATCCATATTTAATATTGGAACTTATCATAGTATCTATTTACTCAAGTTCAATCTCCATGCAACCGGCAAGTGAAGGTGGAGTGATATTTAGAAAAGTACTTAAAATTACTTTATCAGTGCCGAGATTGATATAATTTCAGTCACTATTATAGTACAGTAGTTACATTGTTAATAATGATGGCTCCATTATCATTATGCATCGCAAGCAGCGTTATTGACCACGTAATACAAGTAAAACTTTAGAAGCAAAAAGGTTTTTCTACACAAGGGAAGGATCGCTTACATATAGCTAGTCCGTCAGAAGCAAAATTTAGGATCAAGCAGATATCTAGAGGATTTTGAAGTCGATTGCGACACGTTATTAGTGCTACACAAGTTGTTAGCTAGTTGCCAACGTACATTGTCCCCAATAAACAATATTAGGTACCTCATAATATCATTGCTCATACACCATAAAATCAACAAATCTTGCGGATGAGACTTTTGATGACAGACGAAGAAGTCCAAATGAAGACCGTTTGTAAAGATTGACTGTAAATGTCAGGAAAACCTAGTAAGTAATTAATTTATACCTTCTTTAACATCTTCAACATGTTGTTGTGTTTTAAACGGTAGTTGCAGTACCTAATATACATATTTCCAATCATTAGATATAATATAAATTATATACATAATTCGGTCAGTCGGTCATCGTAATCCATAATGCATTACGAGCTATGGGTTACATCACTTCCGCCCCGCGAGCCGCGAATTTGCGCATACGCATTCCTAACACGCGCAAATGTCCCAAGTAATCCGATTTATTGCGGGACATATGTAATGAGCTAGGGATGGCCACTGTCGATATTATCGATATATTTTGTTGATAATACATTCCTTGGTGTTACTTTTACTCGGTTTTACGTGGTTTTAACACTACTACCGTTAGACATTATGAATCGCAAATAAGTATGTAGAGTCGCTCTTATCGCTCATATTGATCAACTTGTTAAAAACACTTTCATGCTTAGCAGTTCATCGGAAACACTAAATATTACTTAAATCGTAGTTTTATTTCACGAGAAACTAATATTTTGACGTCATGCAGTATGAAATGGACATAAATTATGTATCAAAGTAACAAGATAATAGAAAATATTGTTTATGTCATGTGAACTCATGTGGTGTAGTGCCGTATACCCACAGTATACCTATAATGCACGTTGCATTCGAACAATCGATGTACTCGTGCGAAGGTCACTTCAAATATAATTATCAGTTATTTATTCACTCGGACTGCTACAACAAAACTTGCAATATTTTTAAAAATTCCATGAATATCAATTAGCGTAATCACTGTGCATAGTGTGCATTCACTAACAAAGACTCGTTTATTCCAGCGCAATTCTAATCAATGTTGCGTTACGGATGTTCTTTAATGAATAGTTTGTATGGAATATTTAATTAGTTATTGCAATCGAAGTTATTTAGATAATGG
Source organism: Thymelicus acteon (assembly GCA_951805285.1). Lineage (NCBI taxonomy): Eukaryota > Metazoa > Arthropoda > Insecta > Lepidoptera > Hesperiidae > Thymelicus > Thymelicus acteon. The sequence goes on from OX638232.1 coordinate 485,433, forward strand.
ACTACATAAAACCACACATTTTATTTTCATCGACAAGCGGCTTGCCTAAGCTACAACCTCTAGAACTAAATCAAATCGTTGTAAAACCTCCGAGTAGATTAACCTTGTTATTGAAGAATATTTGTTTTTTATGTAAGAAACAAATTTAACAGAATATGACATGTGTGAAGTAATAGCGATTTACATAGGTCGAAGTGCTATAGTCAAAATTATCTAAGATGCCCATAATGATAGCTGCTATTTATTAATATGAACTAACCTTGTATGGGTGTCTTTGAGCGAAATGGAATATTCATTTACTTGACATGAATAGTTTAATACTTACGGACAAAGGATTTTGCCAAAATTTGTTAAAAATCCCTACTCATTTTCATTGGCGTTGATTATAAATCATATTATACGTTAAGATCTAGTAAAAATCCCATCACATCATAATTTATGCAAAATTTAATAAAAATATATGACGTCGAAACAATCTTATATGAAGAAGCCTAAATCTAATCTGACGTAGGGTGATGTGACGGCTTGAAACCGTTTATAAAACCAATCATAATCGATACATTACTATAATCGAAATTTAAAAATGAAAATTGATTAATTTAATTATATTGTTAAAAATGATTTGTTTGCATTTGAATTTAAAATTAGGTACCCAATAATACCACGAAGAATTGGATGCTAACAAAGGACATTTTCCATTATGTATGGGCACTTCGCCATCCATGGACAGTAACTGCAGATAATATGTTATATGTAATTATGTATTTCAGATTGCGGTAAACATTTTTTTCCAACAAAATAATAATTATGTATGCATGAATGTGTCTTACGAAATAAGCAAGAATTTATTTACTGTAGTTTTTTCCTGACGCTCATAATATGTATAATATTATGTCAAAATATTATTATGACTCTGAGCGGGACTTTCATTCTATCATGATCTATCTTTCTTTCTTTTTCTTCTCTTTCTTGGCCGGCAACGCACCAGTGATGCTTTTGGTGTTGTTGATGTTCATGGGCGAATGGATAAAATAATATTTTATTGAAGTCGTAAATAGGTACAAGTACCTACATATTGAGAATACGCGGTACGAGATAGCTCAATCGAGGTAGTAGGTAAGTAACTAGGTACCTAAATATTCGCGTTTTTAGTTTAAAATTTAAGTATGGAATCGATTAGAAGGTCTTATAATTTTGAATCGATTTGTTGTAAAAATTGGTTTCTTTCGTGAACCGATTTTTTTGTACATCTCTGATGTCACTGTGATGGCAAACGACAAATTGGGCTTCTTAGTTCGCGGTGACTATACATGTTCTTATTTTTCGATTTAGGCGTAACCAGTTGCTAGGTGCGCAGAGTATATTATTTGATTTCCTGTTATCACAATCGTAAACTAGGGAAATAAAACGATATTATTACGACAGAAATTTAACATGAATACATGGTTTATTCAGTAGCAAAAATACCTGCAGTAGGTATATTGAATTATTTGAAGATAAGGAAGAAATAAGAGTTTAGAACCCGTCGTACCTGTTTCTCATTTTCTGTTGTTACCATCATACCACAGTATAAATATGTTAGATTCCTTTACTGTGATCATACTTAGTAATTTCTAAATAGTGGATGATGAATAAGTAGAGCTATGATGTTTATTCAAATAATATAACATTTTTAAACCTATCTGTGTTGTTTGTTCAACCCGTACTCACAGGAGAAATCTACGTTACCGTGAGAAAACTATTTACAGATCTATTAATAAAATTCATCTATTTTAACCAGGATAAAAGCCATAGATATAACTTCGAGAGGAAATTAACAAAATTGGTTCACATTTGTTTTGTAGTAGATACACAGATCTAACAACAGTTGAAATAATCAATCAGTTGATGTGAAGTGTAGTGTAGAGACATGACTGCATTGAGCACATTCCACATTCATTATGGCAGGTGAAGAGCGTGCAACAGGTTGGTGCTTTGTGGACAATCTGGACATAGATACGTGGAGAGGATCGAACCATTATTGTGTTCAGTAATTCCGCTACATTTTAATCAGGTACACGGGAACTAAAATAGATCAAAGATTATCCCGATAGCCGCGTAAGTCGTCGGTATTAAACAGAAATAAAAAACACGCACAAAACTCATTTTGGATATTAGGCAGTATCAAAGATATTTTACCATAGATATGTTATGTCCATACATTTCGAGGTTTAGTTTTCGATCCGCGATGACATGTCATAATTGTCAAAGCATAACATAGAATAGTCAAGCAGAAGGGAATAAAAGAAATAGTACCAATTAGGCATAATATTAATATTGTGATTTAACATTTTGAAATTATATTGCAAAAACAAATTACTTTAAGTTAAGTATGTAATTATATAATAATTAAAAATGGCGCGATTACAATATCTCTGGCGCCTTTATTTTAGCGTGGATTACACAAATTTGGCCCGTAAAAGACAATGTTATAAGAATAAAAAAATCGCGATTTGGGCTTTGTTTAGAACATTCAATACATTTTACGAGTTATTCGGGATAAACTTTCGGAAAAATTACAAAGTTACATTAATTGCACTTTTAGGGAGAATTTAACGGTTTTTGATTCCCAAACAGGCTTCCGAACGTCAAATGGATACTGTACGCGCTGAAAAGCGTGACCTTAGTGCGCTTTTAGGTCACAGTGTGTTTACAAACAATATAAGGTTTATTTTAAAATAATTTAAAAACTGGATTGAAAAAATGCACGTGTTAGATTTATTTTTATTTATTTTTAGATTTATTTTTATTCTTTCTCCAACCCTCGTATAATAAGGAAGTGGCATGAAAATAGTTTTAGTTATCCAGGATTTAACCAACAAGCTTTAGAAGATTTAAAAAAGATTAAATTGCAGGAAAAGAATATTGTGTACACTTATTGCTGATAAAATAACTCTTATAGCGTAGGCATCCAGTTGGCTTCACTGTGAAATTTTTGAACTATGCTTACCCAACGACTTATAGCTCATCACTTGGAAATCTAGGAAAATTAAAAATAATGAAAGATAAAAGGATATTTAACGTTTTTATTTTACAAACAATCTAAAATCTGATATCATATCTTAGAGTTTTAAAATAGGGGACATACATATTCATTATACAAAGATTTCATTTGGTTCAATTTACGAAATATCTTCACTACCTATTATGTAATTTCACTTCTGCCATATTAGTCTATGACGAATGTCATATGCCATATTAAAATTTTTATTTTAATCAATTTTTAAAGAAATATTCTATATTAGTAACAAAATTTAACATAACGTTTTATGTATTTACCTATGGTATGTAACTCTATCATTCTTATTCAATTTGGAGAAATGATTTTTGCAAAATCTCAAAACACAACTCGGCATTTTTATGACAACTCAGACAGCCTCACTCTGAGGCAGCTATCAACTGTCTACAATAAAATCACTACACTTGACTAGATTCCACTGACTTAATTTCAGAGCCCTCTTGGCATATCTACCTCCCTATACATACAACATCATTGGGCAGTATGCTACAAACGGCAATGATAATAAATTATACAAACAAATAATGAACTGCAGCTCCCACAGATAATAAACCAGTTTTGCTGTGGTTAAGTGACGTAACACAGTACACAGTATACACAACATAGAACCTGTCAGTACTCAGTAGCGCCAGTCTAGGCGATCGGACGCCATTGCTGTCCGCGGTACCGCGCTGAATCGACGTTTCGCGCCTTTTTTATTGTTCAACTTTTAACGCGATCTTATTTACGCGCGAGTGTTTACATCCACAATACACTAAACAGAGGACTTGTGTCAATTTCACCTGTGATATTTTGTTTATATTAATAATTTTTAAGGTGAGTTTTTTTCATTATTTGCCGTAATATGTTTGAATATTACTGTGTCCTTGCCTGTCAAATTATTGAGTTATTGCTTCATTGTAGATAAATATAGTAGAAGGTAAATTGTACACTGAGGATTACTGAAATTATAAGACAAGTCCTAATACCGTCCGGCGTCCAGCTCTACTTTGTAGTAAATTACTGTAGAAGTGCTTCAAGTTAATATTTATTAGTAAAACTACCGTCTATTTCCATTGAAGTTACGCTAGCAATACTGTAGATAATAGTACAATATCTATTGCAGAAAAAAGTTTCTTCTCTATTTTTTTATCAACTACAAATGAAACAGATCTCGCAACTCTTCACTGTTTTTAAATTTTTATTTCCGGCATAATTTTATAATCTTTTTTATTTCACAAACAATACCAAATATTAATGAGTACCTAGAGCCTTCAAGGTTGACCCGTTCTAACGTCGAGCTTTTATTTGTTGTTTCATAATATATTCATATTTGTTATTATTACTTACTGCGCTATGCTATGCACTATGCAATTCAATTTTAATCGTCTCTGAATTGATTCCATATATCTAGTTCCAACGGGGATAGCGCAGTAAGCAGTAACTAAGATTTTAGGTTGTTTTGAAAAATGTTATTTTGGTAGAACATAGGTAGACTACGATATAAAATTATAATTATATTATATACTTATAAAAACATTGTTAAATATTAAACCCAACGTTATGATAACTAGGTTTAGATAAAAAACATAACTTTCATCCAAAGTCTCGAAGGACCAACAAAACAGTATTGCTTTCCTAACAGGTAGCTTAAAATCCACTTTTGACTCATGCATTATGAAAACGTATACCTAGCTATGTTATTCCTTAATCGACGGATAATTTTTTGATTAGATTGACACAGCCACTTCTAGAACTCTACAAAAAAACAAGTCGTTTGATCTTACGTAACCCAACAGTTACGAGTACATGCATTTTCGTAACCTCACGCGGCTCGTGGCCCTTGCCGCCGTGCTACAGGGAAACGCTACTGCTGCTTATATGAAGAAGCAATAGCAAATATGGAGATTCTTTATTTGCAATGTTAATAAAGTGTCACGTTTACATTTTAAGTTTCTTGACTCCATGGTTAGCGAGACTTGATAATCTTTAGGTACATTTCATTACTTATGTAATAAAGTTACATGTATGTAGTGCAGGTTCACAAATAGTTAAATGAATAAGACTACTGGGCCCCCGACCGGACTTGTGCAGTTTTGGTGCGCGATTGGTGACAATTGGCTGATATCCGCCAGCCGCCACTAATCAGCCGCATCCCCCGCTCCACATCTATTGTTTATCTCGTTGGAAACAACCAGTTCAAACTTATCTTTGGTTCCTCGATAGACAAGAACATCGATGAATAAGATAAAATCTTTTTTATCTTCAACATAATATTTTTTATTTCAGCCCCAAAAAAAATTTCATGAGACATAATATTTCCTAATTATATATATTTTGTAAGTTTAATGTTGCCGAATTATTGTTAATTATAATTCAATAATCCAAATTCAAAGAACAATAAAATGTAACATACGAGTTAAATCCGTGCCGATTGAGGTGCTCAAGTGCCGAGAAATCGTCGACATCCGCAGCAAGTGTGATGGCGGTGGCGGTGGTCGCTAGATTGTTTTAAATTAAACTAAATGATTGCACGGATCGAGCTCGGATGCAACATTGTTTTAAATGCGTGACCTCTGTCTACTAAATCACTGAGACGTGTCTGAATGCCGAGATTCAAGTTCACATTCTTATTATAATATTTAGGATCGCATAACTTGTCTCACGACAAGCTTTAGCTTTAGCTAGATACATTTGATCGGACCTATTTCCCCTCAAAAATGCCCATTTTTTTATGGAAATAGCCGGCAAACGAGCTGACGATTCAGCTGATGTTAAGTGGTTATCGTCGTCCATGGACATCAGCAACACCAAAGGCATCACTGATGCGTTGCCGGCCAAGAAAGAGAGAAGAAAAAGAAAGAAAGAACTGGCTCTCAAGCCCCCAGCCGGAACACGACGAGTCGTTTGGCGGCTGACTCATGCTCAAGGGTGGTAGCTATCCAGGCGAACCCCATGGAAAAATAATAATAGTAATAATGGTATTAATTAACAATTACAATCAATATTACTAATATAATCCCACCGAATGGCCCTACCACCAACAGGCCGTATTTAGTCGCCTCTTATGACACCCATCCGGCGTGGGATTGGGGTTAGTATTCTAAGTCGCCCCAATACGGCTAGTCCCATCCATGAGCCAAAGTATTTGTCGTATATTTCAATCACTTAAAAATGTTAAATAATAACACCAAATTTCAGCATTAAAGCACCTTACCGGTTATCATTATCACACCACGTATCACTAATTCGGTCGCATTTAGATGCATTTCCACCAAGAGTTAATGGTAAATTACTCATACATTTTGCCTCGTACAATTTTACATCTAGAAATCGTCAACAGCTACGTCGTATTGGTAGTTATTTACCATTATAATTTACTGCACCTATTGTTGTCGAAGCATTGAAAACATTTTAAAGTTACATATTAGAATACATTATAAATTACATTATCATTCATCCATACATCCATCACCCTTCAGACGTCCACTGCTGGACATACCTAATCATGGGACGATGGTTCAGGACGAGTCTTGCATCCAGAGTCTTGCGTCCACCTGGTCGGGAGGCAACACACTTCACGCAAAAGTTAAATCGTCACCCTTGACCTTGTATTATTGATTGACCTTGTACAATAAGCCTCGTATATTATGCCGGGCATTCACCGGGGTAAGTTTACTTTATAGAATCCATTACATAAACAATCCATCCAAAACATAACATAAACTTAACAGAGTTACTATTTTCCTTGTGTTCATCAAACGTGTGGAGTTTGACCAATATTATTTATCGAACTCAACACATGTTAGACATTTGATTTGAACAGCCAGATATTTTTGGACTGCAATAAGCTGTCATCTTGTCGTAACTTACGTATGACTAAGGCTTGACCTACTGTTACGTACGAGATGGTTGCGGCACTCAGACAACAAACAAGCTATGACCTGGCCAGCTAAGCCGCTGCTTAGTAACAAACTATGCTTATTGTTAGTTAAAATTTATGTTGTCTATCGAACGTCTTATACGTAGCTACAATAGGATCGGCTCCAGGTCGGCCTAATGGCTGCGAAGTGCGGTCCGGTATAACTGGTTCGCTGCAGCGCTCCCGCCGCGGCCGCGACTCCGCGGGCCCGCCAGAGGTCAGTCACGTATCTGCACTATCTCGACTGTCGTAACAGAAACTGTTACACTAGTTTGTCGGTCGGCGTGCTATTCATTATGTAAACAAAGGGTCTGCCTTAAAGTTTGTCCGTTGTTAAAATCAGCAGTCTGCAACTACAGACGGAGCTTGAAAGAATGTCCCCAGATAGCGAAATATCATGTCTGCTATCGCCAAAGCCGCCATTTCATGTTGAAATCTATTCTAGTTGACTTCCAAGACGAAAGCTTGATCCTCGCTATTACTGGATCTCTGATTGCTCGACTCCCATGCTTATGTAACAGTAAGGCTTCACAGGCTTGTTAAAAGTTTCTACGTTTTGGTTAGCCACGACCCTTCAGTCCACCTGGGACAGTGTTTACAACTAGAATATATCGAAGAGTATACTCCAGATCACCAGATGGTTGTTTTCCGAAGTGTACTACGCTTCTTATCTATGTTGATAGAGTTACTGTGAGCTAAGTGCTATAGCGGACTACACTATGCTGTAGTACTTAACTTTGATAAATTTAAAGAAAGATAATTGTGGACAAGGACGGAATTTATTAAATTATTTAGACGTCGCAGCGCCGATTAATCACTAATACGGGATCCGATTACAATAGGTCGGAACGATGTTAATAGAGACAGGTATAAAATTCAAAGAATTATATGTTATTGTTAACAGGCGAGCAGCGAGGCTATAGTAAAGCCACTAAAGCTAAAGCTATTGGCCGTTTATTTTGTGGTATATCTCGCAATTAAATCGTCTGCATAGTGCATCATGTGGTCATGCGGCAGGTAGCCGCTAGCTATGCGCATGCGCTGCGGACTTGTTTGGGAAACCTGTTTGGTGCAGAAAATGTATTTTAATGTTCGGGAAAAACCTTTGTCGGAGCGTTGTTATGTTGTTTCCTCGTCGACATTATAGTTTTTTTCCTTGTTGTTTAATAGCGTAGTCTTTCACTCCTCTGCATGAATTTCTTTTCAAGGTGATCACGGTTGGTAGAAAATACCAGTTTTCCACAAAGTTGTGTTGTGTTATCAGAAACCTGATTTGGAATGAATGTGAATAAATGTTTTAATATACGATAATTTATCATTGCTTCCAATTTTATTGGCCATATACATATAGACAGATAACTAAACTGGCTTACAAAAATACAATTTTCTAGTACTAAACTAAAATCTCTATTTATTAGCATTTTGTGGATTTCAGTAGGTAGACATGTTACATGTGCTAAAAGTAGGGGCGCCCGGGGCCCGGGCGTTGATTTTCCTGTAACTCTTTTGTCCGTGTGAACTGACTAGCGCATACATACCTATATATAATATACCTACGTTCGTTCTCTTGTCCTCCCGCACTCTGCCATTTAGATGATGTAGTCATCATGACGATGAAAAGTATACAAAATCGCTTGACCAAATGCCAACCAATTTAGTTATGTAATAATGATTACTGGTACTCGAACCCATACACACGACATAACCGGATGTATTTTCGATAGCGAAGTACATCTATCTGGCTCATGTTTGTGTGGGGAACACGGGGAACGCGCGGAACACGGGGACCGCGGGACAGACGGGACACCTACCTGTGTCGGTCGGGTGGTCGGGTCGGGGAACTGACTGCGGTTATCTTAAAGTCAAGTGCGATGATAGTGTTTGATAAGTTCTAACATGGTTTCGCTGTTTTAAATTTACATTTTATTTTTTACATTTTATTTTACACGTTACATATTTGCTTAATATTATTAATGATGTCCTTTTAACTAGACATCTCATTTGTAATGCTAATTGTATTGTTATTTTTAATATATTCCTTCGTATTTCCTAATATTATGATCAAATCATCAAATTATCTTATTCCCTAATAAATTTTCCAATACTACTCGTCTTGGGTGTTCTGTGCAGAATGTAACATATAAGGAGGTTTTATAACAGTTATAAATTAAAATCTTTACGCTTATTTTAACTTTCCATCCTGAAATTGGCCACACAGCACCTGCCAACACTATTGCGAACAAGACCTCCGTGTATGTTAATTTATAAAAATTCGTATTCCCTTTAATATATATCAAAGTTAAATATAATATGCGAGGCCACCGAGGTAACCGCACGTTACCACTATCTCCACACCGCTACCACCGCCTCACCGCCACTCCCACCACTCCCGCCAGCCCCGCGAGCGACCATGATAAGCGGTCCCTGTTCCGCGTCCATCACATCACATTTCCGTCACACACCCTGTGTCGTTCCCACAATCCTGTCACCTATCTAACCACGGACTATTTTTTGGAACTTTCCCGTCTCGCGATACAATAATCTTTATTGAATGATAAGCGGGTACTTCCGTTAGCCAAACACATATTATATTGCGTTGGGGAGCGGTTTGAATTTTCCAATTAAATATACTCCTTCCTCGGGCCTCGGCGGTCACTCCCCATAAGATGTAAATCACTGAAATAAGGCACGATAGCCGATATGTTCCTATCGTACATATGAGACCATTGCATTGTCTTCTTTCTTACGCTGTTTTATCTCTTCCATGTTTTAAGAAACGGGTTCAGAAGCTATAAGTTAAATGGATAATATCAGTATAATATGACCCATTGTATGAAACATCTTTACCATTAAAAGCACTATAGTACATACTGATTTAAAATAGGTTTTGGTGAGATATTTACAATGTTGTATTAACTGCTTGCATTAGTTGTATTAGCTGCTAAGCAGTGATAGCCTAGCGGTTAGAACGTTGGTCTCTCGAACGGAGGGGCCCGAGTTCAAATCCTGGCACGCACCTCTGATTTTCAAATATTATGTGCGTATTAGAAGTTAATTATCACTTGCTTCGGTGAAGGAAAACATCGTGAGGAAACCTGCACACCGGAGAGTTCTCCATAAAGTTCTCAAAGGTGTGTGAAGTCTACCAATCCGCACTTGGCCAGCGTGGTAGACTATGGCCTGTACCCCTCACATTGTGAGAGGAGACCCCGAGCCCAGCAGTGGGACAATTATGGGGTGGGACAATTAACTGCTTTAAATATTCCATAGTGAAGCGTGAAGGCTCCACATCGGCCACGGCTCCGTGAAGCCATCACACATGAGACCCAGTACTGCGACGGGAGCGCGTGATTTTTATGTCGATCACATAAAAGTGATATCGTGAGAGGCAACTTGTGTAATGGAAACATTTTATAAAACAAAAACATTTATAAGGGGACTTTTCATGCTTCAATTGGACATAAATCTTGTGTGATAACCGAAAAAAAAAGCGGCCAAGTGCGAGTCGCACTCGCCCATGAAGGGTTCCGTAGCAGCAAGTAACATAATATTAAAGTTCTTGTAGTTCGTTGTAATTTTGATCAATATTTTTTGCGGTTTACGATTTATGACGTATTAAAAAAAACTACTTACTAGATCTCATTCAAACCAATTTTCGTTGGAAGTTTTCATGGTAATGTACATCATATATTTTTTTTAGTTTTATCATTCTCTTATTTTAGAAGTTACAGGGGGGGGACACACATTTTACCACTTTGGAAGTGTCTCTCGCGCAAACTATTCAGTTTAGAAAAAAATGATATTAGAAACCTCAATATCATTTTTGAAGACCTATCCATAGATACCCCACACTAATGGGTTTGATGAAAAAAATATTTTTGAGTTTCAGTTCAAAGTATTGGGAACCCCCAAAATTTACTGTCTTTTTTCTATTTTTGTGTGAAAATCTTGATGCGGTTCACAGAATACATCTACTTACCAAGTTTCAACAGTATAGCTCTTATAGTTTCGGAAAAAAGTGGCTGTGACATACGGACGGACAGACAGACAGACAGACAGACAGACATGACGAATCCATAAGGGTTCCGTTTTTTGCCATTCGGCTACGGAACCCTAAAAAATACCAGTATAGCAATGTAAATTTAAATCTTAGGCATAATAATGCTTTATAATAAGTGCTTTCCAAGTGTTTTAAACAGATATTTAAAAATATGCTCTAAGAAAACAATTTTTTAAGACACTTAACATTTCTTAAACATTGGCTCCGCGTCTGATTATTTGAGCATTAGTTGTTTAATTATCAGTTTGAATTTGATATAGTTTAATACTTAGTTTCATTCAGCCCCCGAGATGTAGTAGGTACACAAGGAAAGCGTTTCCCATTACTTTGCGTTGCAGGTCCACGACTCCACGTCTATTGCTATCAGTGATCTGGCACGTACTAGGAAAGCATGTTGATTTCCTCCGACACCACTCTCGGTACTACTTTCTATTCTATTTACATCGTTAGCACATCGCTACCGCTGCTATGCTGCAAGTAGCCAGTAGCCAGCAGCTGCAATATTTCAACGGTACAAAGCCGAGCCCGAGTCGGCCAGACTGCCCGAGCGCTCCGAAACAGATTAGATAAGTATATTATAATATACGTATCTTGTTATCAATGGCAGTAGCACTCCAAAGAGACAAATCTCCTTTGGCAGTTTGCTGATGTAGATAGCATATCGGTCGGTGCTAACTGAAAGGTGAATCCATCTGATATTTATACATTTGCACTCCTTTAATAGACACATCACACAATGTGTTACCAGCCTGTGTCCATTTAATGTATAAACACCGGCCACAAAAGTTCATAATGAGATAAAAAGCTTGTATGAATAGATTTTTTTTAAGTTCTCAAATAAATTATAAAGAAAGATATTTAACTAACATTTTCATATTTATTAGTAGTATATAATTATGTAACTAACATAATCTAACACTATCATTAATTACTAGGTAAGCTGATTATGTAGTAAAACTAGTAAGTATCTTCAAATATTGTACTGCTGAGCCCGCTCTATGGGCTGTGGCTGGTGAGTCTGGCGACAGTGTTGTAACTATGTCGTAACGGACAGAGAGATGAATGGCAAGTGTCAACAAGTGTTGGCAACACTCGCCGCTCAGCTGATCGACGATTACGTTACGTCGGTTTAGCGCCTCAATAATGTAGGTACAGCTACTGTTCTTACAAAACGATCAAAGCTATACATATATTGATGATGACAAAGCACATTAGAGCAATTCCTACTTCATAATAGTATTAGCACAGCACAGACATGGGGACGTAACTTACTAGTTTCTCTAAGTTATAAAATACTTAGTGGTATGTCCGTGTACAGATTAGATTTCGCAATTTTATTTTGTAAATGTACCAAATAAGCAAGCAATAAAATAACAGAACTTTGCCTCATACGTAGGTTATATTTATGGGTACATTTATTGTTTCACAGGTAGATAATATTGCGTTGTTCAGTATAGTAATGTTCTACATATTGAAGAGCTACAACGGCTTAACATAAGGTGGATCACCTTTTGTGTCAATAAAGAAAATGGAGTCACTTAGGTGTTTGACTAATTCGTAACGAATCCATCATACACACAGTTACGCCGAAATAGTATTGTTCTGCCGGGGCATGTGTGTTTACAATGAAAACATATGTATGTAGGTTTTGTTGTACGTTTACCTAACTAGGCGTCACCGTCGCGCGTCGCTTTGTTGGCAGAAACGAAATTGCCGGAAACAACAATAACAGGAAAATTGTCCGCGTACGCTCGCTGTCAAAGCTATGAAAGAAGTTTACCATAAACTCATTTTCGTGTATGGTATGACTTATGAGTCAACAATATCGTAAGTTTGAATGCATTTGTCTTACGGAATTAAAATGCGCAAACTATGGAAACCTTTCTTTGAAACGCCATAGACGGCATAGACGAAACAAGTCGTAGAACTGCCCTTTATTATTTAATTTATCGGTTAATATTAACATTTACAGTGAGGTCAATCGGTCAACCACCTCTGAAAAATTACGTGCTAACTCTTATCTGTTTCACTCTTATCTAATGGTAGTTCCTACTTGCTCAAGGCGCGAAGACGGGCCGAGTGGATTTGAACTGTGGGGTTGCAAGATAATTAGGTCATTTAACCATGAGGCACAGTATCACAGAATACATAGTACATAATTGCAACAGTATATACTATTTACTAGCAGGGTGAACGTCTGTTGCCTGTTTACAATCCGGCCAGGGCATTATTGCGGTGTTCCGAATACGATGTTTCCCGCGGCACTGCGCCGTAAAACATCCGCGTTGCCTATCAGCAGTTCAGCACATTGTGGTCAATAAGTTTACAAAATATCTTTCAGCTCACTTGCAACACTTGTCAGTTGCCACCCAGATGTGTTCCATGTTAGTACGATCTGTTTCAGTTTGTAAAGAAAAAAGAACGATCAGACTTGCACGACGTAATGCAAACATACATACATATATCGTTTACGATTCACTAGATCGAACATTTTAATTGTTAATTAATACCTCTAATAATATTATTATTTCTCTATGGGGTTCGCCTGGATAGCACCACCCTTTAAGCACGAGTCAGCCGCCAAACGATTCGTCGTGTTCCGGCTGGGGGCTTGAGAGCCAATTCTTTCTTTTTTTTTCTTCTCTCTTTCTTGGCCGGCAACGCATCAGTGATGCCTTTGGTGTTGCTGATGTCCATGGGCGAAATATAATATTTCAATAGGTTTGGCATATTATACCCTAACCTAGACCAAACATTTAAGAACATGTATTAAAAATGTTTGAAAATGTCCTGATTTAATTTTCTGAATACAAAAGCTTCATTCCGCGTGATTTAATGGTGGCAATAAATATTAAATCTACTTGGTATGCGACAGCAGGTCCGGGCACAATTCCTTCCCTCGCTGACTTGCAGGAAGGAATATATCAAATCCTGGACAGACCACTTGTTAATAGATTTGTATTTCCAGATGCAGTAAAGAAAATGCAGTATAGAAAATATTATAATTGTTTAACACGGCCGTAGCTAGGGGGGGGGGGGGCATTGTGAGGCATTGCCCTACCTTGGAACCACAATGCCCTACCTTAAAAATACCAAAAACAAAGATAATTTATTATAATTAAATTGTTTCTTTATAGTTCGAGATAAAAAAAAATATAGCGACAGGTATCTAAACTTTTCCGAATATACCACAGTTTGTGACAATCATTTATAATATTTCTTTGTTCTGTGACCTAGAGGTTGGTGATATACATGATGATTGATTTAGGAGCCCGTACTTCGGATCAGATCAATTGTGATAAATTTTTAACTTCCGCCCTACCTCAAATTCGACTCTAGCTACAGCCCTGTTGTATAAGCGTAAGATTTGTAACTATACTTTGAATTTCAATTAATTTAACATAGAGCAATTCTATTTACATGGCTGGGAGCCTGTCAATTTAGATTTTCCACCTATAAGTCCAAAGTTTGTGTTTCAGAGATCTATTTTAGTATTATTGACATATTTTTACTTTTATAGGTTATCAAAAAACCCTTGTCTATATATTATGCTTTGTATCTCCATCCATAAATTGCAATTCTCTAATGAAAGTGAAATTATTTCCAATCTTTTTCATGCAGGCATTTCTATCCGCCGTCAGCGGTACCGTCACCGGCCACGAGGCGCTTCGCAATAAGACAATTGCACGTATCCGCTGAGGTCCGGGGGCCCGGGTGCCCAGGCTGTACAACAGATTACACCGTATCTTGGGTCGCTGTTGCTTTGTTTGTCTGTCACTGAACGTCAATAGATCCCATAATGAAGTAAGTTGTTTAGAAAAATCGGCCTTTTCCTCTTAAATGTTCTTCAGGCTACATTTCCCTGATGCAGGGTAAAATATTACTGATTTTAAAATCTACATTTTGAGACGCAATTTCTTCTTTTTCTTCGTATTTTTTGACGTTCTGCTAATAGTACTAAGCGTACTAATCACCCAGGGCGGTGACTCTACAGTTTCCATAGGAATATTAGTAGCGGAAATTCAATGGAAATTTCTGTACCTACCGTCCCTCTCTACCGTACCCCCATTAAAGTTGTAACTCAGTTAACTGCACCTCGTCACGGGAGCAGCAATTTATCACGACCAGATATTAGTTTTCAATATATTTCAGTTATCAAATGTTGCGTAAGTCCGATAGCAGTACTAAAGTTAATTGCCCAATCAACGCAGTTAGTAACCAGGTTTTAAGGCTTAAAGGTTATTGGTTAATTTTATTCAGGTGGATACCAAAACAATAGCCATAAGCAATTAAGCATGTTAGACCTCCGTTTATATTGGCCCATTACTGACTCACTGTCTCTACCTCTCTCACCCTCATGTGTTATTTGAAAAGACGCAGCAAATCTAGTTAGTTTATTAGATTTAACAGTAATCTCTGATTGATACGGTAATTGATGTTGATATTGATACGGCAACTGCATCGAGCTGTTAAATTCGCGAAAAGTCGCCCAGTGGCCAAGCGACCGGTGACCACCGTTACAACCAAACAGTGATCGTCGCCCGCCGAATACAAATCAGCTGTCGAACAGCGAACAATAAAAATCAGGAGATGACACATAAAAGATAAGATACACATTGACACCCGATACTAAGTACCTGTAGGCAGCAATATCGAGTATTCTGTGCCGATACACATCGTCGCCGCGACGACCTTCACTGCAGGATATCGATATAAAATGTGCAATACGAGTAGGTTGATTCGTACGACACACTAACATCACTTTCCCTCGTAAATAGGGTATTTGACTAATTTTTAAAAATCATTTTAATTTATTCTTTATTACAAAATAAACCCACTCCATTGATATTTCCGAAAAACTTAACAGTATTGTTAATAAAAATCAATGTTAAAGTTTAAACTTCCAAAACCGCGCCAAAAACGCTGTTTCTGTCATGGCGGCGGTCTATGATACGTGTGACGTCACATGCAAGTATCTATTAAGATTCTATAAAGGAAAGATCTGATTTTTTACTAGCGTGTGACGTCATCAAAGTTGTCATCAATCACAGGGCGTTTCGGTCACTGGTAAAATCTCCTAAAATTACAGTATTTTAATTTCGTGTTATTAGTGCTACTATCAACAACAACTAGTGTAATATGTTTTTTAGTGCTACTATCTGATAGAATAATAACAATTTGTAGTATATTTTCAATGTAGTCAAATACCCTATTCACAAACCGTATCGATGTGACACACAACGAAAAAACGATGACTGCGCGTGCGCAGGTTTCGCGCTACAAAGTGTGCTGAATGTTTTGAGGTCCCTGAAGTGTGTTGGCACAGTCCTTCATAATGGTAGCTGAAACCACAGACAAGTTTACTGCGTTTCCGGGCTTGTGAAGGGACTTACTAATGTATACTGCATTTTGTATGAATCTTATGCTAATAACTGTTTCATATTGTTCGGCTCGCGCTCTACCGAGCAGTAGGACGTATATCCTAACCTTGACACTGCGCGCAAGGCCACCAGTAGACCGACCATGTATTGTAGTATTAATGTTATGAAAAACCTTCCATCCATCCATCCATCAGCCTTTGGAGGTCCACTGCTGGACAATAGGCATCACTTAACTTGCGCCATTCTGACCGATCCTGAGCCTTCTGAATCCAGCGGATGCCCGCTGTCTTCTTCAGGTCGTCAGTCCACCTGGTCGGGGGGCGTCGTATGCTCCTTTTTCCGAGACGTGGGCGCTATTCGAGGACCTTTCTTACCCAACGGTTATCTAACCTTAAGAAAAACTTTACAAAGCTCAAATTCTTGAAAATATGAAAAAAATTGAATTTCCGACCTACTTCATCGGCCGCCCGCAGACTATCAACAACGTCGAATTTCTTCAAATATTTAATCTCTCGGCACACGAGACAAATCAGGCCAAGTCACCGGGCGGATTATCAAATTGATCAGTTCATGTTTAAACAACACTCAAATCAGAATGATTTCCACTACTCATCTATCTGATCTGCAAACATATAACTTATCTGCACCCTAGTGGCCATATGTGTTTGTCCACCTGAAGGAATATTAAGTAAATTAAGAGAATTTTAAGAAAGTTTGAACGCTCTTCTTAGTAATTTTAGAGAAAACGATGAATTAAAATTTTATGGAAACGATTATTTTTACGTAAGATGAGTTACAAACGGCAAACCATATGTTTTTAATACTAAATTTATGAACAGTGATGAAAGTACTACTACATTTATGTACTTTTATGTCTTCTGTGGTACTACGTAGTCTTCACGGAAGAATAATAGAGCAATATATTTTTTAAGTTAAAAAAGACAACATCTTTTTAATATAAGTAGGTACCTACAGTAAATTTTTAACTCTCTGAAGGACTGGAACTAAAAAATAAATGACGTTGAGGCCTTAAAATTATCAAGATATTGAAAGTTTGAAACAATGATAAAAAATAACTAGAGGGCTGCCGCGATCGCGGCTGCGACAGCGAATGTTTGAGAAACCGGTGCCGAGACGTGAAATAATAATGTTTTTCAAGACATTTCTGATTCTGAGGCAATCTCAATTCACCACGCCTGTCCCGACCGACCTTAACTTAAAAACCTGCGTCGGCTATCAGTCTCTGAACAAGGATTCGTTGCTACAGCTACTGTGCATATATCTCTTTTAATCATTCAACATCATGTAAACTATACCTAAATGAGATTAGTTTTTCTTTCCTAGAACAATAGATCCTATAGTAATTTTAACTTTTTACCCAGTGTGGCCCAGTTTGGCCTTATTGTAGGTTACAAGCGGCAATACTCACCAGTCATGATGATTTTTTGCGGTGTTGTAGCAGCACGGTTGCAAAAAGGTCATTAGTGTATACGACGTTCTGTCTTAACTTGTACTGCAACAGTTATTTAAGATACTCATTTGAAAACCAGTGTAACCAGAACTACTTTATTTCTACTTGAACGTGACGTAACAACTCCAACGTAAACACTCTTTAACTAATTCCCTTACAAGAAATTTTAAAAATCAATTAATTTGGCATATTACAAAGACAATTGTGACATTATCAGTATTTTCATAAATCCACTCTATCAAGTGCTCTTAACATACCTGTACCCAGTTCCGTCAAGGTGAACAACATTTGATGTTTCCATTGTAACGCGCATGCCTATAAGTAATCAAACAATACCGTAGGAACACACGATAGTACTGTAGTGTTAGTACTCGTATATGTTTGTAATAAGGTGCTCAGTAATTAATGTTTACGGTCACATTTTCGCAACAATCTTTATTCAGTCGCAGCTCATAGAATGGATAATAAATCAGTTCTAGCCGGGTACCGATCCCGAAAACTTTTCTTTAGGAAAACATTACGGTGAAACGGGACATAATATAAGGTTGCCCAGTTCAATGGATGCAGTTTATCACGAAGGATTAGTAGTCAGTTCAGTACGTGACACATTGACTCTAGTCAAATCAGGAATAGAATTGGGAAGATGGTAGTCCTTTATCAGAACAAAGAGTCAAAGACGGTACTTCGGAACGGAAAATCGGTACTTATTGTTAGTAAAACTATATTTACTTATATCTTCTGTGGTAAAACTTAGTTTTGCCTCAATATATTATTATCGACGGTGGAATAATACTCCCGAGACTCAAGGCCCTTTTCTGTAAGCGTTCACACCAAACGCTGCCTTCAAAATGTATGGGAATGACATTCTGTGCTGAAAAATCACATGCTCAAGGCAGCGTATGGCGTGAATGAACTATTACTCGGCTTACTGAGAAGAATTTTGTCTAAAGGTTCAGATGACATAATAATATGACCGATGTAGAACACTTCACACCGCATGGATCTTTATTATTATCATCAGCATATGTATATTTGATGCAATGGGCCAACAGATACGTTTAGAGCGTCGATCTCTAAACTCTGTGCAGTCTTTGCAGGCAATTCCTGATCTTTACATTACTTCACACATTCATATTATTATGACGTACATACCTGATTCCCAGTAACATAGCGGCTGTTCATCCAATATACATAATTAATTACATAGTGATGGGCCAGGTAGAACGCAGTTTTGTATAAATATTTAGTGGTGAAAACTTTATAATACTGTACTTTAAACATTTTACTTAAATATGTTCTTAAGTTTAGTCAATGATAAGGTGTGATAAGAGAATCGAAAGTTGTTCCCGATTTCTGGGCGAATGCTCCGTACCTCGGCACTGAGCTCAAGGTTGCATACTTTTCAATTTCTTAATCATTAGCATTTAATATCAGTTTAGTTGTAAGCAGATTTTTATCGTTTATTCAGTAGCGATTAAATCTTTCTAGCTATCATAATTCATAATTCTTTATTGCGTCAAACATGGTACTTATTATGGTGGTTAATAACATGTCAGAGATCAGCATATTTGGCTGGATGCAGCATAAAATGTCTTTAATTACCTTTCCTACATAAAGTACATAATCTTGTAGTCTGTGAGATTTAAATATGTATATGTGTGCAGAGAGAAAAATTACCAAATGTATGTATGTCGGACTGTTCCGTACACTTGATTCATCTACACCAGTCTATTAAATAACTATTCTATGTACCAGGGAAGGGTTATAATATAATTTTGCCGGCACGAATCATTTATAGCAATGTTATGTAAAGCTAAATTATTTCAGTAATAGCACGTCCGAGACAACCGATGTATTTGAAGCTGTAATCTTAGTGGATTTGCCTCCAGGGTATAGGAGGACTAGTAAGAGGTACTGGAAGTAACAATCGCACAATCGGTTGCAAACAAAGTAAATTAAAGCTGAATGCAAACGCCTTACGCAGTTGCGCAAACACCAAGAACAGTGAAAGCTGATCTCGCAACTAGGAGCGAGGGAACAAGCGACTCAATGTGAGCCTTATGACTGTAAGCTTTGCGATCTATTTCCCGTTATCAGGAAATATCGTAAGGACTGCAGATAGAAGCACGTGCGTTTACCAACTAGTTGTCATAAAATTATAAAACATCGCAAAAAATCTTGCACAATCTGGATTTTTCGGTCACATTCTCAAAATTGAGTCTGTTATTGGCGGAACTTGGCGGACTATGACTATGCATTGTAATAAGAAATCTGAGTCCAACACTGCAGCGGTTACATGCTTGCTGCTAACGTTCCATAGCATTCAACTGGGCTCTTAGACTCAGCACTGAAGTTACTGACAAGTCTGACAACGCGTTCAGTTCAGTAAGGGAGCTACTGAGATTAAAATGAAACATTACATCGCAGACCACGGTCCACGTAACACCGACTATTATGGTGGTATTATCGTCTGTTTACGGAGGGCTTCCTGTGGTATCATAAGTTTTAGCATGACCATTCAAAGTCACCTTAACAGACACTTATGTCAATAGGAAAACTTAGTTGTGCCCAACAACTAGTTGTGCATACGTAGTCGGTCCATCAGGAAACCGCGTACATTACTAATTATAGTAGACAACCATTGAGGTAGACGACGGAGTTGATGCCTGATGATTTACGCTTCCGTTGTCGATATTACTGATGGAATTAACAGCGTAATGGTCACTATCAATGAACATCCGTTACGTAAACTCAGAAAAGGCAACGAAGTCAGTCACTACCTAATAACATGTGTGGATGTTACTGACAATCTTTTGCATGAAATTGTTCACCGAAGTATGATGCCGACATTTACGAGTATAATCCCAAAACATTATTTATGTAATGTCGATGGCCAAAAAGGAAGTTATCGAATCGCTTTATGATCGTCCCTTTGACATAACATCGACGATGATTTACGACGAGGTTCGTTCTACAATTGACGACAGAAGTAGCAGGTGCAGCGTTAGATGGCCCAGTAGAGCTACTCGTATATGATATGATCGCGCGTGACCTGCAGTAACAGCAGTATAGCTGAGCAGAGCAGCATATAGAGCGCGACGGCCGCTAGCCTGCGCGTGCGCCGCCGACCGCGATCATTACGATCCGCGCATCACGTTACACGACTTACACGCAACTCAACATGCAAATGTTGAATCATGTAGTGTAAGAACCCGCGCGTTATGCTTTACGTTTTGTAATTGGATGACGTTGGATACGTAATAGTTAAGAATGCTTTTGATTATATTGAACCCTAAAATTATTATTTACAAATAAATTATTTAATAAATATATTTAAAAAATTAATTAAATTACTATTAATGTACTATTTATGCAGATTAATGAGTTTTTTCGGGAACGAAAAAATTACATCATTCCAAATCTCATTATAACCTTCAGCAAAATTCATCCTGAGGTAAAGTTCCTCAACTAAGTTGACGTCGGAGAAGCTTTAAAACCAAAAAATTTAGCTACCTACCTAGTAAATTAAATATCAAAGAAGCACTGAAGAAATTCACAATAGTTTTAATATAGTTACATATTGAATTAACATTGTAAACAGTGACTAATTTAGTGCGAATAATAAATACTGTTCCTACTGCACCTGTCCACACAGACTGCGACGGTGACATTGTTGATGGTAGGTGGCGACTGTGGTGGTGTAGTGGTGCCGCCAGCCGCCAGCGTCCTGCGGTGTGAGGGTAATGAGTCATTGCGGAGTGTGGTCGTCATAACAACTCCTGTAATTGTATTATTGTGCGATAGTTTGAACATAATATTAGCATTATTTATCATAGCTATCTAAAAACACACGCCAAAGGAATCTTCTAGAAATGTGTATGTTGCAATATAGCTAAGTATGTATTAAAGTACACACAATGATAATAAAAAAGTCTTATTCCAACTGAATAGTTCTTTTTAACGTCTGGATTTATCTTAATGGCACAGAGTTCCGACACTTGTGTTAGCTAACTCCTTCACCACTCCTTGACCTACCCGCATTAGAGGAACGTGGGTGATGGTGGGTGGAGTATGTACTGGGCCTCCTCGGAGAAGCCATTAGAGAGTTGAAGCCGATCCAGGTTTATAAGTTAAGACACCGTACATTTACGACTGGGCAGTTGCGGGTCCTATCTGCCTTTACAGAGAATCTTCACGCGGACTGAATTAAGGAGACTTGTAGACGTTTGTGACCAAATGTGTCTGTTCCGTTGTTGCAGAAGCCACAGCCATGGACCACGGAGCGCACCACGACCACGCCGTGCAGGCCACGCACGACCACGGGGACCACGGCAACGACCCCAGCAGCTGCTGCCACGACGGCCACGGACACATGATGGTGGTACGTATCCATCCATCCATCCATCCATCAGCCCTTGGAGATCCACTGCTGGACATAGGCGTCGTGGGCTGCGTAGATTCGATATTGTTTATTATTGTTTCTAAATACGACAGCTATCTTTCGTAGACTATTAAAGGTCATTATTTAATTATATATCTATATTTAGGTACATATTTAATCATGCCATTTATCAATAGATTACTTATCCAACTGAGCAGCCTCGATGGACATCTACAATCTGCAACCTGTTTGTGGTAATAACAACTTACTGACGATACTTCATCGGCAATGACGGTAATGGCCAAACGTCGCCAGTCAGGCAATGGAGTTAATGTAACCCTTGTCTTGACAAGCAACTTATTGAATGAATCGGTCAATTGATTTATACTGAACTAGTTGATTTTCTTCTGTAAGAACGCCTTGTCTGTATAATTAGCTCTTTAGATCAATGGACGGTAATCTGCATCATAGTGATGTAATCTCATAACATATTACATTTGATTCCATCAATTTTTATTCTCACTGCCGACGATAGCCACTTACCATCAGGTGCATCGTCATCTCGTTCGTCGACTACTTCCGTAAAGAAAAATGCGGTGAGGTATCGGTTTTTAGATATTAATTATTATTAGTCAGATATACATTTTAAATATTAGAAGAAATTGTAAAATCCATTAACAATGTTTAAATCACAGACCTAAAAAAAACGGACGTAACCTTGTCTAATCGAGAGTGAAGCTGACAGCTGACAGCTCGCTTACCATGTGTGCGTAATTTTGTAATTTTTGATTCGCCATGGTGTCAATGTCGTAGCCGTATGGTGTCAATGTGTGGGTGTGTGTACTTGTACGAATACAGAGTTGGTATTCCTATGGGTGCTTCACTGAATTTGTTCTTAAGATTACGTCCGTCTTTTTTTTACGTCCGTGGTTTAAATATATATTATATTTTTGTACGTGATACGATCATTAAAAAAAAATTAAATAAAGGGATACACAAGGAGAACTATTGCATACAGGTACAACGCCATCTGTTAGCAAGTAGCTGATATCTAATGTTATAAAATCAAATACCAATAATAATAAACAAATCAAATTTAATTGAAGTTTAAGAATACGCGCTTGTAGGTATAATGAATATTTATTGGTAGAACAGTGACATTGCTCTTGATAACTGAAATAAAACCGCTTTGATATAGACAGATAATAATTTCCCACCGAGCATATCTGATATTTTTTTGTTATTGACCTACAATTTTGTGGTTAAGTTTGATAAACTAGGAATGCACTGTACACAGAATTGAATCAGCCACGTTTTCTGTCATGTTTGCTAATAAGTAGGTACTGTTGAGACGCGTGTGATCTACATTTCTGGTAACCTAGTTCAAAAAATTACTTACCTGAGATTAACTAGCAACCTATAATAATAATAACAATATACCTACACTCATTACCCCACACCAGAATTCCGTGTCACGGATGCCACGGACAACACAAAAAGACCAAAACACAAACACCTAGACCGAGAACAGAAATTCAAACGCATCATTCAAATTTCTACCTAGCTGGGAATCGAACCCAGGACCCTTGGCATGGCAGTCATGTCACACGGGCCGCATTATTTTTCCACGTTGTCTATTCTGATGGGATGAATCAAAAATCTGTATTTAATTTCAAAATCGTCAAATTTTTTATTTTGTTCGCTTCATAAAGCCCAGTAAACTTTCATTTTAATTTATTCAACAGTTCTGGATTTAAGTTGATACATTGAAAGATTGTAATATAGAGGTTTGGAGCACATTACTTTCAACAAATAAATTACAGTTGAAAGCATGTGGAGTACGAAGTGTGATGTCTGTGTACCAGTGGATTAGTTCACCATTTTGTGTTGTGCATTCCTAATTCGCGCTTCCTGCGACACCATTGTTTTGGCGCTCGGTCCGGCCTTTCCGACGGTGTAAATATCAATCCTGTACAGAATATATTAAATATATGTACATATATTGTTATCCTAAATAGATATACAGTGAAACCAACTTATCTGTGAATTGAAGGAGGGCGCTGTCGAACGCATTGGACCAATCATTGGACGCAATTCGAGAGGTAGTAAATGACAAATGAATGAGCACAAAGAACTTATGAATGACGCGGCATTAGTTCCAATTTTCGCCATTTCACAGATAAGTTGGTGGCACTGTAGATAGATACAATACAACGTCCATTGTATCTGAAGATGAGGTGAACACCTCACCGACCTTCACACTTTTGATAGCAGTACCTGTTGTTATTTGCACTAAGAAGTCATGGGATGAGGTAGATCCTTGGAAGACAGTAATCAACGTAACACGAGAAAATCTTTAGGAACTACTAAAAGCTTTTCCACATTATAGGTACTAACCTACTTACGAACTAACATACTATTCACTTTGACCATTCACATTTTCCCTCCAAACTGACCAAAATCTTCTTTCAATTCCAGTTCCACACGAACGTGTGCCAGGAGATCCTGTTCAACGGGTGGATGACGACGACGGCGCTGGAGCTGTTCGGGTCGGCGGTGGCCATCTTCCTGGCCGGCGTGCTGTACGAGGGGCTCAAGTACTACCGCGAGGCGCTGCACTCGCGCGCCACCAGCCCCACCGGCGACTCCCAGGTCAACATCACCAAGAACGAGTGCGGCACGCAGGGGCCCTGCGCGGGGACCGCCGTTGTTAAGTAAGTTCACCGTCACCACAATCTGACAATTCGACAACTTACCTCTTCACTATATTCGATCTATCCAATATCCTCAAGTCATTGCCGCAGTTGCAACTTTTAAAAAGTCACATTACAGGGCTGCTTGTTATTAGTTTACATATTAACTTACCTATTATTTACTCATAGAAAGATTATTAAAAACTGCGCAAAAATGCATGCTCCACTACGTTACACGTTAAATTGACAGATATGTACACATTCTTAGGAGTCAACTACTATTTCAATAAAGGATTTATAATTATTATAAATTGTAAGTATTGTGTCATACATAAGTACATTGTTTATTATTAAAAAAAAAAAACAATTCAAATAGTATAATGATGTTGGTAAGACCGGTAAGACGCTATTCATTTCAACTATGCGCATTAATTTTCCTGTTCACGTCTTCCATGTTATAAGTTCACAACACAATACCATAACTACATAATTATTGAAACGTAATAATAAATTTTATAATTACAAATGAATTGAAATGTAAATGAGAAATCGATAGTAAATAAATTTTAATAAAATATTTCTTACCTCATAGATAACATTTTCATTTAATCGGTGAAATATTACACGATAAGGAAACATTTTAAACACTTGCGGTATTTACGGCGTAGCTACGTGCTAAGTGGGTACGAGGAAATAGTAAAAAATGCAGTGTTTGGTTTTTAACCACCTGAGTCTCTAATATAAAGCTGATTGGTGGTTTTAATTTTGTCTTTGTCAGCCTTTCATTCTATGAACTTTGCAGTAACAACGATTACAATAATGAAGCCGAGTACTCGTAGTTATGTTGGTTACGGGTTTCCAGTAGGACACGGGGAACATTGCATTCTGCATCCTACATTCTGCATCCTGCATCATACCTATATCAATATACATATATAGGGTGGCGCAAAAGTTGTCTCCGGTGTTCTTTGACTGTAATTTTTTTAATAAATGAAAATATTTAGTTTTAGTATTGAACTATGTTTATTTGATAACTAAATTTTTATATTCATTAAATAGAAAAACGATATCAGCCAAGTGGCCGCCGCGCCACCAGAGTTGATGGCCACACGGCCGCACGGGCCTGATTTATGGCATTTTCCATCGGTCTTGCCAGGAACTTCCGGCGATAGGTTCCCGCATTCATGACAGATATTCCCTTTTAAGGCTTCAACAGTCTGAGGCTTGTTGACATAGACTCGTGACTTCAAGAAACCCCACCAAGAACCCAAAATAAGTCTAGAACGGTTAAATTGGGCGATCTTGCCGGCTAGAACAAATCACCAAAACGAAAGATATTATGATTATCCCGCGTTCTTGAGGAGCATAGCGAGTCATGTCTTATTGAGGTGTATTTTGTATCTGTTTACTTCACAAATCTCACAGCTTTACCACCACTTGCAAAAATTATAGCATCTTCCGATAGGGTGATGACTTTTGCGCCATCCTGTATACCTGTATGCCTGCCTGTATGCATGCCTGTATCAATTTAAGGGCTTATAACTCCGAAGAAATTTGTAGTCAACCAGACACATCCTATTTCTTCAAAGTATCTATTTATTTTACTATCTTTCGCCATTTCTTCTCCTTCATGACAAAACACCTTACCAAAGTTATGATTATTTAATCAAATGATTATGCATTTAATTGGAACATTTTACTGACAACGGCCCTGGCTGTGTTTCAGATATTCGATGCTGTCATGGGGCCACATCGTGCAGACGCTGATGCACTTCGTCCAGTCGACGGCGTCCTACGTGCTCATGCTGGTGTTCATGACGTACAACGTGTGGCTGTGCCTCGCGCTCGTGCTGGGGCTGGCCGTGGGGTACTTCTGCTTCGGCTGGCGGAAGGCCTCCGTCGTCGACCTCACCGAGCACTGCCAGTGACACCCGCAGGCCGCAACACCCCACCCACCCGCTCTAGCGTATATAGGCCTCTAGGTATTCCGCTATGTCGATCAACCTTTTATACGAGAATTTGAAAGTAGACTGAAATCGATTAGGTGCACTGTTAAGGATACCTACCGGGACATTCGTTCCTATTAAATATTTTTTATACGAAGTTATTATTTTTATTTAATAGCATTTTATCGTTATAAGTTGGCCTAGTGATAATATATTCGAACACTACTGCAAGATCGTCCGCTGCAATATAACTTTTTTATTGATCCTATTGTTGTATGATTTTAAAATAAAATTAGGATTCGTTTATATCTCCTTCCTTCAAATCGTAAATGAATAATGCCAAGTGACAACTGATCAAGTTTTGCTCAAAAACAACATGGAAACAATTTAAGTGATCCTACATCGCATTGTAACCCGCTACATTTATTTGATTGGAGTCATGTTTCAATGAAATGTTTCTTTTACCGCAATTGATTTTATAAGCTACGAGTAATCGCCCTCGCTTTGCTTCGGTTTTCCAATTTTTTTACACCTTGGGTTACATTATTGGAGTTTTATTGAGGATCCCAATTTTTTTTTTGAAAATATAATATAGCCTATAGATGTTACTGGGAGATAGTGTAGCTTCCCAACAGTGAAAGAATTTTTCAAATCGGTTCAGTAGTTTCGGAGCCTATTCAATGCAAACAAAAAATCAAATCTTTCCTCTTTATATATTAGTAGATATATTTTTATATTTTGTTGTGGAGCAACTTTGTAGAATGAGCCTTCAGTTTCCTTGAGAGCCAAGAGAGGCATGTGGTAATGAGTGAAATAATTATTATCGACACAGTATCTTGCCTTTTCTTTTACCCGTATACTTAGATACATACGAGTAATGTCCTGCGTACCTGTACCTGACGCATGCGGCATGAGACAAGACGTCCCATTCATTCCATTTACAAGTATTGACTAGTATTTTATGTTCTAAAATGTAATCATAATAAATTTAATCTAATTAAAATATCTTAAATACCTACCTATGTAAAAATTCTATTAATTTTAAATTTAGGTGTAAGTTTTTTGCTACAAGACGTTAAATATTTATATTTTATTATGTACCCGTGTAATATCATTGATAAATATAATTATGTTATATGTATAGTAGAATATGTAAGATGGGATATTACCTATGTATTTTTTTTATAAAGCTATTTGAAACAATTTTGTATTTTAATTTAACTGCATTTTGGTGCAGTGCTTTTGAATATTTTATAGGTAATCATTGTACCTAATAAGTTTTCCGAATTTTAAAGTATGATACAATCTTTTCACGTATAATATTATGATGAATATTTGTCGCATTTTGTGAAATCATTGGTTGTACCTACCCTGAACAACCAACAGTAGGCTCACTGAGGTGTCAGTCCAAGTGTCTGCCGCGCCGCCGCGCCGCGGGCAGCTCGTAGGATGTAGGTCGACTGTTAAGCAATGGCGTGTGGACGTGACGATGGAAAGAATTCTTGAGGGAAGAATGCGTCTTCTTACTTCGTAGAGCATGTAAGTTGTTGTTTGTAGATAGTAGACTCCTTAGACTCCTTAGGAGTCTACTATCAGGTATACTATACCAATCAGGACTTGCCATTGTCGGAGACTTATAGATAAATCCCCCACATACTCGTATTGTTTATACCGGGCACCAGCTCAAATACAACCAACGATGGTTGAACTTTGTATTTATTATGAGCCAATATTTTTGTATCTTTCCAAGCCAACGAAACACAAATATATTTTATGAGAATTTAATTAATTATATTATATTATGTTACATTTACTATTTTGTCTTAAGTTTTTACGAGCAATAAATGTATTTGTGATATTATAAGTATCGAGAGGTTAAGTTGGTTAAATACTATACAAGTGATTGTTATTGTGTAAATATACTTCCTACTTACTGTCGTATATGTGTTTTTCTCCTTCAAACAAACACTAAATTTTAACCCAAGCTTACTACAGTACAACAGTGAAAACCACATCCAAATTGATTGAGCCGTTTCTGAGATTAGCGGACAAACAGACCGTTATTGCCATATTGGCACGGCGTAATTAACTGACCTCAATCCCATGCTGGCATACTAGGGTGTGGTAAGAGGCGATAGAAGCTCGTTTGGTGGTAAGGATTCACAATTATTGCTTAGTCAATAATATAATTTTTGTGTGAAGCCTGCCTGTCTAGGTACCACCCTCTTGCTTGTGTCTTGCTTGAGTCAGCTGCCAGGGCTTGGAAGTCAGTTGGAAGAGTTCTGTCTTTCTTGGTCGGCCGCATCAGTGCGGGTTATTGATGTCCACGGGCGACGGTGGCCACTTGTACCATCATCGTCAGTTCGTTTGTCGACTAGTTAAATAATAAAAACCGTCCAAGTGCGTGTCAGAACTCAGACCACGCGCAATGTAGGGCCGTAGTTTCGTAATACATCGACTACCTATTACTCGTGGAGTTCTTATGCTACTGTAACAGTTTTCCTTTTAAATTCATCATGTAGGTATACTATTGCCAGGAATTTTTTCACATGTCCAACATGTACAATTTAACCGAATATTTCGGACCCCTGAATCGAAAAATGGTCTTCAGAGCCTTAATACTTTTTAGAGACCTTTCAACGATTACGATACAATATGGGTACAATATTATGTACTAGGTATTGTCTTCTGTGCTATGGGGTAGGTATTAAACTACACACGACAAAAATAATCATACACAAGAAAAAAAAAACAAAAAAAAACATAGACAACCACTTTATAAGCTCTATGATGTACTTACTATCTGTGCTGTCTGTTTTGATCTGTCATGTGAGTCGTCCTCAAATGTCAGTTATGCTGATCATGTCATGTCATGTCAGTGAGTGAAGTGAAATGTGACGGGTGGTATTTCTACATGTTTTCTTTTGTACAAATACTTGTTGAATTTATTACTTAAATTTCGTGAAAATTAAGTAAATATTTGTAATACTGAAGCGTTCCTTATTATGCTATATTTGTGTGAGTGAATGCAGTTTGCGGAGCGCGTGTGACCGGAGCCAGGCGCCGCTGACTGTTCAGGTACATAACGGTATTATTTGTTTTCGACAACCTCGATTCCATGTTTTACGTAAAACCCACTTTTTGTACCGTTACCGTTGCTTTGTATCCCCGAAAAATTGTTCGTCAGTAAACTTAGTCCCAAATAGTCGAAGGTTAGATTCGAGTTAAGGTCCAATAGTGTCGAACGTGGTAGCTGTCCCGGATCCGCATCGCCTGATGTTGACAGATGAAGCAACGCGGATGTGCCTTGCTCGCACTGTTGTCGCAGGCTCGTGGAAATCCCACAGCTATTCACGCTATTTTACATTAATTTTGAATGAAAATATAGTTTTGTTTAAAATTTTGTAATTCTATTGTTTTACAGTGTCTATTGTATTCATTTTATTCATTTATTGCAACAAGATTACTTTGTGTGACATGTGCTTAGGTTCTATTGTACAATATGTTAATGAATATGAAATAATGTAATGAATTATTTGATATATTTTGCTAACAATATTTGATTGTGGTAACTGCAGCATGACATGTTGTCATGAATTATTTACATCTGTAGGATGGTATCCATGTTGCTGGTAAAACTTATCATAAATATAATCCCAGAATATGAGCTGCTGCCCCTGGGGCTGCACGTTGGTCATTGTTCTGTCAAACTGTAGATAGGACACTTTCCCAACGCTTGTCCTGCCGTCAACATGTTGGACGGAGACAGGTTGCCAGATGACCGGGATCAATGAAGTGGTGATTGGTGTAGGGTCCCTGAAGAAAGAACCTATTAGTTCTGATTGTTCTCAATATAGTGTTAAAACTCGTCAAATGAGTGGTATAATATTGGCGACAGACATAGACATTCAAAACACCCTGAGACGACCTACATATTCAGAAACAGTCCAGTACCGAAATGATTAAAAACATGAAAAATGTATATAAAAATATAAGGGGTGAAACTTCTTCGTTTTACATTTAACATATTAAGTAAGTTTAATAAGGTTTAAACAAAAGTTTATATGCACACACTACTGTAGTAAACCCTTTGTGAGTGGACCTTAACAGTTTTCTAATGTCCCTACTCCAGCTGCTTTCTCATATATGTAATAATATAATGTAATATAATAATATCACACAGGTGTAGCCAACATTTAGCATGCATGGAGTATGGCCATTTTAATTCTGTTGGTCACATTAGAATAGATTATGAAGTAAGATGCATTCCTGTGTACCTGGTAACATACATTAATGTAACGCAGATACAATACATTAATGTAACTCTTTTCAGAAAACTTTTTCCAAATTACCTATCATTGTTGCTAATCAAGATCTAAAAAAGTACACATGTCCAGACCAAAATCAGAAATTCAAATTCATCATTCAAATTCTTGCCTAGCTGGGAATCGAACTCAGGACCCTTTAGACAACTGAATATACAAAACAATTATTCTTACCCCAACTTGACAAAGTTACTCCACAAGGTTAAAAGCCTATT
Organism: Thymelicus acteon; assembly: GCA_951805285.1. Taxonomy (NCBI): domain Eukaryota; kingdom Metazoa; phylum Arthropoda; class Insecta; order Lepidoptera; family Hesperiidae; genus Thymelicus; species Thymelicus acteon. Next base: position 516,864 of record OX638232.1, read on the forward strand.
TGCAATTACTTCGTCTGGGCCAGACAAATTATCATCTGAAAATATATAATTACAAATTTTTTCCCCCTCAGCCTCATCTGAAGCGCTGCTTGTTATACCTCTTTTATACATATACTTCATAAGATATACTGGCCATCGACTCTTAGCTGCATGCAGTATTGCAGACTTTGCTATAGGATACTCCATAAAAATATCATTTACATAATCAATATAGTTTTGCACAACACCTTCTGATAATTCATATTCATCAAAGTAGAAATCTTTAACCAAAGCCGCCATCTTGTGTCTTAAATCTTCGGTTTCAAATTCTAGGTTAGTCGGCAACAGCTGTTCAAAATTTTTAGGAGCTTTATTGAACTTTTCCTTGTTTTCTTGGACAATCTTTACTTCTTTTGCAGTTGTGTAGCTGATCAGTAATGGCACATGCTGATATATACCATGTTTCAATATGTCCATGGGGTCCATATCCAATAAACTGTTGGAAAGTACATTATTTTCCATACATGGAAGATGTACCACTTGTGATGAGTTTATAATATCCCGGATGGAAATGCTGTTATAAAATATTTCTAAATCTTCTGGACTACCTCCTTGAAATCCTAAAGTGATAGCTCCTGCCAGACCCAATGACACTGGATCAGAGGATATCGAAGAGGGAGACAGAACAGCTCCAGATTCGATTATGGCCTTGTGGATCAAATTTGACGTAAGCTCCGATAACAGGAGCAATTCCACCGACACTCCACCGCTGCCGGTCCCATAAAGAGTAACGTCTCGAGGGTTCCCGCCAAACTGGGCGATGTTCCTGTGCACCCAGTAAAGAGCGGCGACCTGGTCCTTTAGACCAGCATTTCCTGGTACGCCAGGGGTTCGAAGACAAAGGAAGCCTAACGCTCCCAACCGATAGTTGAACGTAACCACGACGAATCCGAGTCGCAATAGTCGCACAGGAGGTGACTGCGATCCCCATCTGAAATTAATATTTTATACAAAACAGTGCTGTATTCAGCAGTCACTAATCGAGTAGGAATAAAAGTATTTCGATAACTGTTGCAGTGGGTTACAGTGGTTGCAATAACGTGCTGATGATATGTCTAGTCACGAATTTGTCTGTAAAGGAAAACTAAACCTTTTGAAGGGAATAAACGCTTGAACATAATGAAATAACAACATGTTAAACAGCAGCATACATCACCCCCTCTGAAATCCTCCATCGTGTATGTGGACGATGACCGGCAGCGTGTTCGCGGGGTCAGGGGTGAAAACGTTTAGCACCAGGCAGTCCTGGGAGCCGGAGCCGTCCGGCTGCAGGCACTTGACGCGGTGGGTCGCCTCGAAGATCCCGTCCCAGCTCGGTGGCGGCCTGGGTGCCTGGAAATTAACGTCTTAACGGTTTTTTGATACAAATTATCATCTTCACTACTGTTACAGGCCAATTATTCCTCTGCCGCGCTCGAGTCTCCTCTCAGGCTGTCACAAAGTGAGGGGTTATGGACATAATACTCGATTCAAACCATTGCTAGGCAATACTCCAGTTGCAGCTATCACTAAATAGATATTTATCTGTACTGCGCTTTATTCATGATTTCTTAATCCTAGTTGTAGTTTGCAGTTTGTATTCAGATACTTTTGAAATTCTTTCCTCACCTACTCACATTCGAAAGGCATTTCATTTTTTCCTGAAAATCACATTTTATTGTTTTTCAAGATACTTCTTATCCTTATTTGTCTATACTTACAGTGTCTATATTTACTATGAAGTAGAAACAAAGTTATTCAATGTTATAGAACTTCCATGCCATCATTCATTTCCTTTTCCAAGCGAACAAATCATTTCCTAGAAGGAAAATACCTACTTACTCATTCCAGAAAATGTCATAATGTTATATAAGCTTCAAATTTTACACGGATATTGGTAGTAGCTGATGTAGGTTGTTTTGCACGCGCAAAAGTAGAATTTTCATACAAATGTCATAATTTGCCGAGAAAGAATTTTTGAATCAAAGAATTTTTAATTTGTTTATAGTGCCAAAAAATAAATGATTTGAAACAAAATTTCATACCTTACTTAACCTCCTTAATTTCCGTTACTTTCCCATAAACGTTGAATGTTAATGTACCTATGGGAACGTCCACTGTTTTCCAGCTATTTCAGCGGCAAAATATTAAGTTTCGTTAGCTACTACCTACAACCTCGTGCGCGAGTCCGACTCGCACTTGGCCGGGTTTTTTTTTATAAATTATGATAGCTCTAAAAATATATTTCAAGACATTGCCTTCATTATAATTAAAAAAAAATGGTACGATCAGTAAAAGACAGGCAAAATATGTTGTATCCTCATATCGACAATGCAGCAACCCACGCCGCGCCGCGCCGCCCACGCGTTCTGCGGCGTGCTGCAGCCTCCCGGCGAGCGTGACGGCGCCGCGGCGCGATGGATCGATGCGTGCCTGTGCATTTAATATCGCGATAGATTCGCATCCAATTATCGCTCGCTCCCATTCAGCGCGTGTCACGCGATGCATGATTACATTACTTCATTGTTCATGGTACTACCTAGAAATACGCCCAATATTGCAGAAATATCGACCTGCACGTTGTACTGGATTTAGTTTAGATTGACCTTTTACATAAAATGTTATCACCGTCGGCGATCGGACAAAAACAAACAGATAACTCCTCTCGCCCTTTGTTACGATGATTGCTGAAAAAACAACGGCCTTCTGCCGTGGACTGCGCGGCGCTAATCTGTTGCGATAAGGATCTAATTAGAAACCGAATTAGATTCGCGTGCCGGCAAACGGAGCAGCTGACCTTAAACCTGGCGTGTGTGGGCGGGCGCGCGTAAGGCAGGCCGAGGTAGGCGTAGTGCGGCGGGTGGGGGGCGAAGTACCCTCGCGCCGAGCCCTGCGTCGTCAGCACGTCGCGGTGGCGCGCCAGTGGGCCCCGCGGGGTGCGAGCGACCACCGCGCTCGCTATCAACAGGTATATCAGCAGCATTCTGTCCCGGTCGGCCGGCGAACGCGCCGTGCTAGATTCGAGTCACTGAGTCATCTACTATGCCTTTCACGCGGTCAGGTAAGCTTCGGCCTCGCGCGCTCGCTTCGACATCGACTGGCGGAATCCGCTCCGAGTCGTTCGTTCTTCCCTTCCATCGCAGCTGGATACGTTATCATAACAATACTCTTCTAATCCAAACAAGGCACATGTTTATCGAGTAGTCGCGTATTATCAAAATATACTTCAGCGGCTAGATCCTATTTTATTTTTAGTGGTACCCGCAACACACGGCTTCTGATTTTGCTGTGAAGAAAGTCGCTTCAAGCTACATAATTATGCAATGAACTAATATACCTCACTATACGGGTTTTCAGTTTGTGTCAAATAAATAGGTCGAATCAAATTCGCGTGGCATACAGTTTCTTACAATGTTTGATAGGTATCTCGGAACTTCATCGTTTATCAACCGAAGTGGAAAAATAATTATCTACCCGACTTACGAGGAAAGGGTTATGTTTTTTTAATTCTTTCCATTCAGCATTGACTGCGGTTGGTTTTCTGCATGTCATAAACACTATTAATGTACTCTGAACAAAATAGCATAGACTTAAATATATAGACACGCTGTTGTTAACAAATTTCGTGTCACGCTTTCGTGCCACAGAGTACTCAATCACAGAGTCAATATGCGCCCAGTGTTGCCAACACCCTACTCCGAAAGAGATCATGGATACATTACTATAACTTTACATATACCATGGATATATTACTCTGTCTGGATTACTTTGTAGAGGTACCTGAGGATTAATTACGTCATAACGGAATGACCATTGTGTTCATCCATTCATTGTGCATCTGTAATCCCAGGATATATCATTCAGCTGTGTTAATTTTTTTTATAAGTGTTATGCACTTAAAATAAAAGAAATGTACCGTAATAAATTACATTGTTTCATTTCATTATCACCTTCAACATCCGTTTTCATGACGTAAGGACAATTTTGAAGAAATTATAATAAAATGTGTTAATACAATAATATATTTTTTTACCACCAGAAAAATTATTAGAAAACATTTGGAAAATAGGACATAACACCCCACAATTATGAAGGATAATCTCAATCCGGTCTGCGATTGGTCAAATAGTCATTCCGTTGTGACGTCATCTGTCTTCAAGTACCTCGAAGTTATGTATCCAGTTAAAAGTTATAATTATATCCATGGCGACAATCATACGATTTATGCCTTTTTCCAGTTCATCTCGGAGTGACTACTATATATTTTTTTAACATCGTAAGTAAACATTAATAATTTAAATATGTATTTGTATGCATTGTTAGAAAATTATGTACGAGTATAATAGGTTCATGATATAATTATTATAGGTTCATAGATTTATCAATAGATGGCGCACATTATAATTACCTATGTCCCGATATTTCTACATTTATAATTTTGTATGTTATTATGTAAATTTATATTATAACTAGCTGCCCGGACAGACTTCGTTCTATCAAAAAAAAATTGCAATAAAATAATATTGCGACTATACATTGAGATGTAAGCTATCCTATCTTTCAAGTTGGATCAAACTGCACACGGTGTGCAAAGGGCAATGAACCTAGTTGGCATACCTACAAGTCCGCAATTTTGAAAAAACCTCGATTCGGCGGCCAGTGATGTAAAATATGTCAATCGATAAAATAAATGATTATGATCAAAAAGTATTCAGTGATGAAATGTCGTAAGTGGTATACTTTCTGAGATATTTGAGTTCAAACCCGTAGAAAAATGAAGTAAAAAACTTTGTTTCGGCGGATATTGATAAAACATGTGTCAATCGATAGACTAAGTATTCAGTGATAAAATGTCGTAAGTGATATACTTTCTGAGATATTTGAGTTCAAACCCGTAGAAAAATAAAACATTGGTAATTGTCTTTTTTATTTATTAGTGGATCAACACTATAACTATATACATATAAAATATCACAATATCATTAACAAAACTAAATAAATACATATTTATTCATATTTACATATACACATATTATATTATATATTAAGTACATAAATATTTATAACTACGTATATAACATGTGGTTGAAGACCACGGGCGAGGACATTCTAATTGCTTCAGGTAGTGCTGCCGGACGTGATCCTTGAAGGAACTTTTGGTAGTCTTTTGATGTCTACAAGCAAGTAGTTCCAGAACAGTATTGCAAAGGAATTCCCGAAATAAGCAGTGCTATGGGTTTCCTTTAAATAAACAGGAGAAGACACATTATTCAAAATAGCATAAAATGTTGAGAGAATTCTGAAGTTTCTCCTGTGTCGAATTGGTAGCCATTTAAGTTAGGAATCAAACTGGGAAATGTGGTCATACTTACGTAAGCTGAAGATAGGTATATCGAAGTTTTTTTATTTTATTTTCCTACGGTTTTGAAATCAAATATCTCAGAAAGTATATAACTTACGACATTGTATCACTTAATACTTTTTGATCGTAATCACTTAGTCTATCGATTGACACATATTTTATCAATATCCGCCGAAACAAAGTTTTTTACTTTATTTTTCTACGGGTTTGAACTCAAATATCTCAGAAAGTATACCACTTACGACATTTCATTACTGTATACTTTTTGATCGTAATCATTTACTCTATCGATTGACACATGTTTCATCACTGGCCGCCGAATCGAGGTTTTTTCAAAATGGCGGACTTGTAGGTATGCCAGGTTCCATACAAAACTGTTGGAAGCCCTTTGATTAAAATCGGTTAAGTAGTTAAGGAGTCTATCGCGGACAAACAACGTGACACGTAATTTATATATATAAAGATAAGAAGATTTTATTTTAATTTATAGTTTTACTTATTACTTTTCTTTCAATTTCGTTTTGTAGACCGCCATCTAAAACTAATTAAAGTTTTAGTACCTACATTAAATGAATCGTACTATTTTTTTTCTGGAGCCATCTTAGGAAATACGACTTTTATTTACCCACCGTACGATCTCTCACTCCGCGACGTCTGGCAACCCTGTTCCGTAGTGATTAAGTACTCTGTGTTCGTTCTGTCAAGTTTGGTTCAAGATGTCGGTATTAAATATTTGACACTAAATAATTTTTAAGACTGTAAATAAAAATATAGTTACTTACCAATTATGATTAAATAAAGTGAAATAAAGTTCAAACGTAAATAATGAGAACGTTTTAACTGTGCTCAATAAACAATAATACGTTATTAAGTGTTTTTGAACAGTCGGAGTTTTTCTAACGTGACATTTACTTGGGTAGCTTGCTCGCAGCGGACTAAACTTGAGTTGGCCCCAGTTGGGGTCAACACAGGTGAACAAAATGTAAGTACTGAACAGCGTGTCTATATTATTTAGGTCCATGCAAAATAGTATTTTTTAAGCACACTCATAGCCCCACACTATGTTTTCCTCCACTTCCTTGCCTGTCGTGGCTGCCTTGGACTCTATTTAGTCTAACTCGAAATGGAACCCAGGACCAACGAACGACGCCGCGGCGCGGCGGCGGCGGTCCGACATGGTAACCATTGAGCCACAAGGGTCATCTGGCTGCTAATTGTTTGTACAGACAATGTGTTCCGATGTCGCTTCATTTGAACAACGTGTTGGCCATTATATCGTCGCGTTGTTTAACGATATGATCATTTATTTTTTATATTACACATTAATAACATTCTGTCTATCTACCGTCCAATGACTGTCTCCTTCTCACATGGCTGCTGGAAGAGATTTCTTAAAGAAATAAGCAATTCCTTTGTGCAAATTGTGCTATCATTGTTGTTATGTGTAAGTAACTAAGTATTCCTTCGTGTACAAAAATAAATAAATTACATTACTTTTTTGGAATGATCTTCATCATTGGGCAGAAAAAAATCTGAAGTATTGATGTATCGTTGCAATTCGGTCCTCTTTTTACCCTCTACTCGACGGAACTTAGCAGGATTTCTTCAAAACGGGTGCACCAGTAGACCGTTTTCTATACAGGATTTATGATTAAACGGCCATTATTCTTAGGTCAATGTTATGATGGTAACTCCATAGGGGGCACTGCGGTTACGCTTGCTAACCATTTTACATTTGTCTCTAACACGGTTAGCGTTCCGTAGTCAAAATGGAACCATGTAATCCCATTTATATAATATTCACGATCACGTGCATCTCCATGTTGTCTTGAAATCACATCCGCATCGCTTAAGTCATTTTCTTGTATTACAAGATGTTCATGAATAGCCCTTACCATGCCCCCTTTTATTTATTTATTTAGACTTTAATGAACCATACAAATGTTTAAGAACAAAAGGCGGACTCTTTGCGAAAATCATTCTCTGCCTGTCACCTTTGGGCAGTGGGAAAACAACGAAGGCGGTCACATAGATACAAACTTAAATATGCATTTGCTTAAATTTATTACATTGTACTCTAAATCATCAAACATCTTAGGATGGACTTCAGGTTCAGGTACTAGTAATCTCATCATTGGCTCCGTTGAGTTACGGAACTAATGGACAGTACCTAATACAATTATGCGCGGTATAATTTCCCGGATGCCTGTAGTTTACATTTAGTTCCAATTCCAAAGGTAACGTACACATATTATTACTTTGAACCATAGTCAATCACAATTTTTAAAGTGAAAGTTTTATTCTATCGCCCCCCTCACTATACATACAACATCATTGATCGCTCCAAAATTTTCGTCCATCTATCGCATGTCGCATTACAGCCGGATATCCAATATGGCGGCGCCCATAGGTCGCATCAGCTGACCGTGTTTATATTCTCAATTATTCGTTCAAGTATTCCGCGGTATTTCTGTGTTTTGATCTATATATTAATGTCAATGTTTTTAAAATGTTTTATTATTCACTTTAACATGATGGATAACGATGCAGCTAGTGTGTTAAATAAACCGGTCAACAAGAGAAAAACCAAGAATAGTGCGAAAAGATTCGACGATGAATTAATTTTAGGCCATAAAAGACAAAATGCTGAGAGAGTTCGTGCTTATAGGGAAAGGAAAAAGGCTATCGGTTAGTTAGTATAATTTTTATAGTGAATTTAATACAATTATTAGATCTTTCTGCCGGTGGATATTGTAGTTTATGCACTGATTGAAGGATTTGTTAGTATTTAAAAAGACTGCATTGTTAATAGTTAACAAATCAGTCGATTTAATCGATCGATTAATCGATTAGAGGCCATTTTTTAGCCCCAAAAATTTTTTCTTACTATTTAAAATAATCTGTTACCAATTAGCAAACCGAAAAAAAAAATTATCATATTATTAGTTTATAAAACCACACATTTTTTTTTCGTTTCGTAAATTGTCGATTTGGTGTGCTGGACTTATCTATGTGACTGATATGCGATCAATACCATAAGCTCCACTCGTGAGAATTACCTTCTGTTCGTAACCATACAGGATGAATCTTTAGGATAGCCCTTACAGATAAATAAAGACCTGTAAGAAAATTAAACGTTATTATAGTAAAGTGAGATTGAACGAGAGTAAGAATCAGAAAACTAGTCAGCCCCAGTTTTTAAATGAGTTACGAATAACATTTAATGGCTGGTATAGGCTGTATATAATATGTAAGTTAGATCTTGATAGTTGAATGAATTGTCAATTCCAACAAAATAGCATTTATTGTTCTCAAGGCGAGAAGAGCCCGACGGCCGACCCCACTGACTGTGCCATTGATGACTAATGCAAGTAGCTTGCAATGACGATGTTTTTATGTTTGCTTCGAGCCGCGATTCACGTGCCACATTAATAAAAGAATGTAATTCATCGGCATATTCGGCACCTATTACCGAAGATAAACGACATCCAAAATTTGTAAACTCATTAGTAAATGTGTTATTCTATAAGATATACATGATTAGTAATGTTCTTTATTTGGATGTTATTTGTAGTTTATAACTGACATTGTTAAAGGCGACCGGGGCGCAGCAGCTGGCGCGACGTCATGCAGGTAGCGACGGCATATAGCACACTGTGTTTAAGTCATCCTATTGTAAAATTGAGAAACTTATAAAAAGATCGAACATTTCATGACCTAATTACTTTCCGAAGATAGAGCAGGATAAAACATAGTATTGTGTTTGCTAAACACCCCCAAGAGTTTTATTGACGACCCTGTAGCCTAGTTGGTAGCGATCCTGCCTGCGAAGCGAGGAGTCCAGGGTTCGATTCCCGTCCGGGGCAGATATTTATGTGACAGATAAAAATATTTGTACTCGGGTCATGGGCGTTATAGTGATGTCTAATTTGTGTCGTCTATGCCACCGCCGACACAGGGTAACCTATTGCGAGGGTATGAGTGAGTAATCGTATAATCATCGATGTTAACCACCGAGCACAATCAGTGTAAACTAAATTAACTGTAATAAGCAAATAACTGTTATAAAATAACTGAATGAACCTATGCTGTATATGAGTTCCTTTATCTGCACGAAGCCCAGCTTTGCTATCGAATACTATCACCGTTCGCGCGTTCGAAGCTTAGATAACAGCCCAATTCACACTTGATTCTAATCTTACCCCCGTATAATTAAACTGCAGTGAATGGCAATTCCTCACCTAACGTTTGACGAATAGTAGTAGGAAGCGCCAGAGAGAGTTAATTAATCGACAAAGATGAACCACGTTACATGTCACTCGCACGGCCGCACAGTAGGGAAAACTGGACAAAAGTCTATATCCAACAAGAAAATAGCTATTATACGATGCTTTTTTTTTCATTCGACTCTATATAACGTATTCTAAAAGTTCACCTGCGACGATACCCTAAATCAACGAGGGCTCCACGTGACACTGTAATGAACAAAATATCATAAATTAATGATCAGGAGACACAATAGTGTCTAGGACAAGTACACTACACAATACACTCTCAAAATAATGTCACTTGACGCTATAGTCTCTTTTCTCGAAACCTAGTGTGACGTCACGAAACAAGCCGTCACGAAATTTTTAACTCCATATTTTTAATTATTAGCGAAACGTCAACACTTTGTACTTTCACACATCAAAATGATTATCGATTGTGTCTATAAAACACTAAAAATTATTTCGATCTTTCAATTATTTAATACTTTACAACAATAAAAAATTTGGCCCGGTCCCGTTTTGGAATCTGAACAGCCTAAATCGGCAATTTCGGATGAATTTTTACTAGAAGGTTGGTATTGAATTTTATTTTTTTATTCTTCGTACATGGCATTGGCGTATTATATATTTCGATATTAATGGCTGTGACCACAGACACATGCTTAGTAAGTAGATAGCGTATACAGACTATACATTGAGTGCTTGCTTTAAGGATATAATAGTCTAACTGGATCACAATCTTCGAAGATACCTGAAGATGGATGACGACTTTTGGAAAAATATTTTAAAATTTTCGTAGGTTTATTTTATACCTCTTACAATATTTATTTTTTCAAAAAAGTGTTATTTAGTAGGAATAAAAATAACTTTTAATCCATTAATTTGAAATTCGCGCGAAATAGTCGGCCATCTGTCACTTGCTGGCTGTGACGTCATATTTCAATAAACAAAAGTTTATTCTGTGAGTTTAGCTAGGACGCTCTAACTCCGAAGATATTTTAACTGAAAAACTTACATCTTTTTCACTGGAATTGTGAAAATGACAAGCTACAAGACATGTGCAGTGCTTATGTGTAGAAGTACTACAATTAAATTTCCTAACAAATTGTTTAAACAAGTTCATATATGCCCTCAAGTCTCAACGTCGAAAGCAGTGGTTACAATTAGCAAGTCGAGACCCAGAGTTAACATCTGATAAATCTGCAATATTCTTTTGTGAAGACCACTGATGTAAGTATTTAGAAGTAATCAACTTAGCCTCTGATTTACAAATAAAAACAAATTAAACCTAACCTAATGTTGTTCATAAAACATGATCAAAATAAAAGTAAGTAATTAATATATTTGTGTTACTTTACAGCTGCCTAATGATATGGAAAATTACATCCAATACAGTGTGATGGGGTCTGTTGGCATAATAAGACTGAAGCCAGACTGTTTACCATCAAAATTTCAATGTCAACCAGACAGAATAAATCGCACCGCACCGCCACAGCCTCGATCAGCCGCAAGCAAAAGACAACGTATGAACATAATACAAGAAATATTTTCAGAGGAAACTCAAATGCTAACAACATTAGGCATGACAAGCAATAACGGTGAGTAAAAAACAATTTAATAATACACGACCCTTTTATTTTTTAATCTGAGTACACAACAATATGTTGAAAAGTTCATAAGTAGTAGAGTACCTTTGCCATGTACCATTACCATATAGGTAAGTATGTAATAAATAATATGTTTTGATTTTTCCAGATTTTTTGTCTGCTACTGAGAAAGATGACTGTTCAAATTCAGATCAGGCGATACAAGTATGCCCTGAAATGAGTAATAAATTAGTTCGAGTGTATATGTCTGCAAAGAATAGAAGCAGATATGTACAAATTATTACTCAAAGTAAGGATAAAAATACTTCTCCTTTAAAGACTCATGTAATAACCACTGCAACATCACATTTTAAAATAAAGTATAGGATAGAATCAGCAGGGCATTCCAAAATCAGGAGAAATTTACTCTTTACTGAAAAGCTAGAAGCGTTGTCTTCAAACAGTTCATCACCATCAAAATTGCAACTTAATATTGACAGTTCACCATCTGTTCAATCCTTATTAACAAAGACATCTACAAGCAGCGATCAAGAAACTCAATCTGAATTATCAGAATTAAAGAGGAAAGTTGAAGCAGAGAAACTATGTTGAATGTCAATTGAAAATACTGTACGACTGATCAAGAAAAATGCAAGATATTATTTAGGTGTTTCGAAGGATTGTTATTTTTTGATTGAAATTTTGAAAAAGCACATTAGCCTTCCTGAAGAACATATTATTGTTATGTTTAAAAAAAATAAGACTAAATACACCATTTTCTGAGCTTGGAGACCAATTCGGAATGTCACTGTCGCTAGTAAAGTATTTATGAAATCTGTAATTCTAATTGCAAGTGTGTTACATCCATTTATAATTAAATCAAATAAACAATTGGTAAATCAGAACCTACCTATGGCGTTTAGACATATGTACCATAATATCTATTGTATCGAGAATTCTCTATGTTAAAACCTCATTCTATAGTGAATATGAAATTGTTAAAATATTTAGATAAATGTGTTATAGTTGCATGTGCACTGATTAACCTACAGGATAGTTTAATTAAAAATACATGATTTGCTAATATAAATTGTTTTATTTGGTACTATTATAAATTAATGGATATTTTTCTTCCATTAAGATTCTAAGAGTAAATCTTTTACATATATGTACATAATCATATTCTACAGGCACAATATTGACTTTCTGAGTGTCTTCAAAGTCCCATGATGCCAAACAAAACAAATACTTTTTCAGTTTAGTTAAGTGCATTTGCAGTTGCACTTGTGCGAAGTACTTAGCAGTAACTTGATTCATCGAAACATATTTTTTTGAAGTTCATTGGACTCATTCATTGGACATTTTATTTCTATTACTGTGTCACCATTTAAAATTCCATCCGGTGATGCTGCTATCATAGGATATTCTTGACACATGAACAAGCCGCACTGAGAAATTTCTCCAAGTAGATTTTTTAATTTTTGTTTTACAAGGTCTTCTAATTTTCGACCCCTTTTAATAGCAACTGTGTCTGGAACACCATACGACTGTCGAGAAGATCTGAAATCATAAACATAACCTATAAGTAATTTAAAAATCATTAGTTAGGGTGTCGTTATGGGGGCGCTGAGGAAAAACTTAGAAAAAGTCCTTCTGTGACCCCTTAGCAAGACTCTGACCAATTTTGCTTATTCATTTCAGTACTTACATGAAGGTTTTTGCATTCCGAAACTCGGCAGAGCAAAAGTCAGAGATACACGCAAAGAAATTTGCAATTAAATGAATCAACTTTAGGCAAATTCGCACTGTCAGCTTTTGTATAGCCTGACTCCATTTTACAAAACCTCTCAAAAGCACAAATCAAAATATATCTTATTAATTTTCTCAATAAATTGCACACGATAAAGTAACTTAGTAGTACACACTACACGACGCTTTATTTATTGAAATGTGACGTCATACAATGTTCAATCATGGCCGCCCGCGTTTCGGTTCTCGTATCCACAGGTAAAAAAACTCAAATCTATTTTTCAAAAATAAAAATATTTACAATTTGTTTTCATGCAAAAAACGTATTGTATAATTATTGTTATCCATTAAGCAACCGTATTTAACACATTTCATATTTTACCGTGACAACAGTCAAATAGCCAATTGACCATTTTTCTATTGTGTTCATGTATAGTCCCAGGATATATTATTCGATGGTGTTCAAATATTTTCATAAGTGCAATGTACGTAAAAAAATAAATGTACCTTAATAAATAATTTTTATTTTATTATTACCTTACACAAAAATAATCATAATATAAAAACATCAGTTTTTATGACAAAGAATACTAGCTGACCGGGCAAACGTTGAACTGCCTCTTAAATTATATCTAGATATAGGGATACCCTAATCACAACCCTTGGGTTAAAATTATGAAATTTTTCACATTTATAACTTTAAATTACATCCCTTATTTTCACCCTAAAGGGGTGATTGTCCAAATAAACTTGTCACAGTACTTTTGTTTTTATAGGTTTGGTAAATTATTAATTTAATTATCGATCGCAGAGAGTCGATATTAAAAAATAGGGGTTGGTGGTAGAAGGGTTAAAAATTAAAATTGTGTGTATTTTTTATGCCAAATCCTAAGAAAATTCAAATAAAATTTTTAAAAAAATAAAAAAAATTGGCGTGGACCATACTTATCACTTAGGGTTATGAAAAATAGTTTGCATCTTATTCTCAGACCTACTGATTATATACACAAAATTTCTTAACAATCGGTCAAGCCCTTTCGAAGGAGTTTGTAACTAATACTGTGACATATGTATTTATCTTAATCTTAATATATATAAACTACGTGTCACGTTGTTTGTCCGCGATGGACTCCTAAACTAATTAACCAATTTTAATCAAATTTGCACACCGTGTTCAGTTTAATCTAACTTGAAAGATAGAATAGATAACATCTCAAAAAAAAACTTAAAGAATGAAGTCTGCCCGGGCAGCTAGTATATACATATAAAAATAAATTGCTTTTTGTTTGTGTCACTTAAACTTGAGATTGGCTGGACCGATTTGGCAAATTTTGATCTTGAAATATTTGTGTAACTTCAGGGAAGTGCGTTTCAACCATAGATATGTTACTCTATCTGGATCAGAGACTTTGTACAGGTACCTGACGATCGATGATGTCATATCGGAAGGACCATTCGACCAATCCCAGGCCGGATTGAGGTTGTCCTTCTTAAATTGTAGGGTGTCCACACTTAGAAAATTTATATCCTATTTTGATATGGTTCTTCAAAATGTTTTCTATATGTAATTTTTCTGGTAGTAATCATAATAATATTGAAATAATATATTTTATTAAAATTTCTTTAAAATTACCGCCTTTATATTATTGCATTAAGAGTAAATTGAAAATTAAGGTACACCATTACGGTACATCTATATTTTAATTTCATCTTAGATGTTATTAAACCATTATAAAAAATCGCATTCTAATGGTATAATAATATAATATATCCTGGGACTATAGATAACATGGAAACAATACAAAAATGGTCCTTCTTAATATGACGTCTTCGATCGTCAGGTACCACTAAGAAGTTATGTATCCAGTTAGAGTAATATATCCATGGCTGTAAATTGTAAATTAAGTATTCTGTGGTGTAGTACTCTGTCACTCTGTGTTGGTAGCATTGATTATTTGAATTATGTCAAATAGGCTAGTTGACAAAATTTGGAAATTAGTTTAAAACTATAGCTTAGCATCTATTTCACCCCAAAAATATATTAATGAAAAATAAGTCTTTTACATTAGTATTTTGAGTTTAAAGAAATGAACTTGAAATTGACCCCGAAAAAGGCCAAGACTGTCATGGCGTCTTGAATGACGTCACACCACGCGAAACAGCCGTGTTTGTTTATGACAGTCATTTGTGTTTTTTAATAAATAATGAATTCCTCGTGTTATAAATACTGTATAGTGCCCCAGTGTAAAAGTACAACGATAAAAACGCCAAACAAATTATTCATATACGTTCCAAACAATAAACAAAACAAATCATTTTCATGTAAGTATTAAACACAACTTGATGTATCTATTTATAAATGTATAGTAGAAGAAATGAATTTTGCTAAATCTACCATTAATATACCACACATAAACCTATAAAATGTTATGACTTGAATAGGGTTTTATGATTTATTTAAGTTAGGTAAAATATTATTTTCGTTTTATAAAATGTAATAATTCATACTCTTCTTATTTACATTTTTAGTTGCCAAACGATATGATTAATTATACAGAGTATCATATTATGGGTAAAGTCTCTCGAGTGCGCATGAAACCAGGTTGTATACCAAAGAAGTTTGAATGCCAAGAAGATGCAGCGGACATGCAGCTATAAGGAACGACCATATATGTTGAAAAAACAAAGGATGTAAGTAATCGCAGTGTTTGAATGAACCAGAACAAAGTAGTACCCCAAGTTCATCTGTCAAGGATACTTCTAATACAAGTTCAAGTAACAAAAAAAACAAACGGATTGCAGTTTGAAACAAATATGCAGCCATTATTATTATTATGATCATAATATTGTTTATTTTTCAGATTTTCAAATAGTTGAAGAGAATGTACTTGAAACACCTGAAACTTTATGTGAACTAACAGCGGATAAATCTGTTCAAGCATTAATAACACACAAATTCAGAAGTAAAGCTGTCCAGACTAAAATTAAATCAACAGAAAAGGCACTATCACCTTTGAAACCAAGACAAATATCTACATCCCCGTTCAAATCGGAGACCATTGTAAATTCAAGTCCTTATATGTCCGGCCTCACCAAAATTACAAGAAATATATTTATTGAAGCAGAACAGTCTGATAGTGATATTTCTTTATATGCACCATCTGCATCTACCACCAGTTGCTCGCTTGTGCATTCTTTGCAAGTTAAATCCTCTTCTGACTGTAGTGAATTTATTGAAGAAGACAAAAAGTTAGAAGCAAAAGAGACCATATTGAATATGATTAAAAAAATTTAGAAAAAGCCTCGACTATACATTGGTGTTCCAAGCGTTAATATTTAATTGATATAATAAAAGATGAAATCAATATTCCCAAACATCATTTATTGTTTTGTTTAAATAAAATAAGATTGGATAGCTCATTTAATCAACTGTCTGATGATTATGCAATGACTCCATCATATTTAAGCAAGATATTTTCAAAAAATATACCATTAATAGCCAGTGTATGTTATTGTGTCGCTAGATAGTGAAATGATAAAAAAACTACCCATGGCATTTAGGCACAAATATTATAATGTTAGTTGCATTATAGACTGCCTTGAAATAGAGATAGAAAAACCATCTAAAGCAATAAATCAAGCATTAACCTGGTTGGATTATAAAAAAGCCAACACAATAAAATATTTAATATCCTGTACACCAAATGGACTAATGAACTATATTTCTCCGGGATTTGGGGGCAGGATAACCGACACTTCTTTAGTTGAATCCTGTGACTTTGTCCAAACATTAAAAAGTGGTATGTTCGTTATGGCAGACAGGGGTTTCAAACATTTAGAAATATATCTAAAAAAAGCTGGTATTACACTAGTAAGACCTCCTAGTGTCGAAACAGGTGTAAAGATGAGTAAAACTGAAGCAAAACTAACTAAACACATAGCTAGCCTAAGGATACATGTAAAGCGAGTTATTCGGCGTTTACGTGAATTTCGTATGCTTAAACCACATGCATGTATTAATTTTAATTTTGTAAAAATACTTGATGATATAATAATCATAGCATGTGCCTTAATTAATATACAAGATTCTTTAATAAAATAAAACATGAAAATCAAGACTATTTTTTATTTAAAACACCTATATTATAGTTCTACACTCTTATACATTAATGGATAAATATTCATTTTCCCAAACTCCAATAACTTCACTTTTATATTTTCAAGGGTGGTAAATAAACTGACTTCTATTTAATAGCATTATTGTCCTCTAAAAATCTACACTCTCCCCTAAATTACTAAGTGAGCCACCATCAATGCGCGTCTAAAAAATACTCTTTTAGCCACTATAAATCTTCAATGTAAGCTACTGTAAATACGACTTAGCATGGTAGTTATTTTTTAGCATCTACATTTGTAACATATATTCAATTAGTAAGCTTCTAAAATATTTATATATGTATGACACCAATAAAGTAATTTTATCTACATGTAGTTTTATAACTCAGCATCATTTAATTTTTTTCAAACATAAATAATTTATAACTCGTCCTATATTTTTGATCATCAAAATACCTAAAATTATCATCAAATATATTTAATTGTCATCAAAACATACCTACTAAAATTAAGGCGTGTAATAGTTAGTATAATAACATTTAGTATAATGTAACTTGAAATAATGTTCACATGATATAATTTTCACATGCTATAAAAACAAATAACAAAATTTCATGTGATCTAATGCTTATTTCATATTATAATGTTATAATTCATTAATTTGCTCGAATAACATTTACTGCAATGATGTTGTATGTATAGTTTACTGTAACGTTTACCTCATATAAATTTTATATAGTATAATGCTCTTTTTGTATAACGTTCATTTGACTTAATTTTCATTTAATATAATTTTCAAATACATAATCTGATCTTCAAACGTTACACACCCTTAAAAGGTCTACAGCATGCGGTAAACAGCAAGAAGCATTCCGCATGCAGCAAGCAAGCAGCAGACATGGCTTCTGTCACGGCTCCGGCGCTGCGGGGCTCTGGCGGTCCCACGCGATCTTATCGTCGCAGATGCTATTAACGCTCACCACCGCAGCTTCGGCTTGCTGGCCAGCTTTGCCCTTTATGACTGAGACTGTGTTTCACTCACACTTTATGTGGGTTATCAACCACAACCACTTCAAGAGTTCACTATCCTCAATTTTCCTCTTCTTTCCCTCTTCTAAAAACTTCAGCAAAACCAATGAATTTGGTTGTAAAAGAGGGCTGCCCTTGGATAAATCTTTTGCTGTCATATATTTAACTCGAAATTTGGCATACCTATTAAGGACCAATGACAATTCAATATTTAAAGAAAAAAAAGAAAGAAAGAAAGAAACCTAATTACCCGCTTTATATTAGCTTTAAACGGTCAGATTTCTTTCAAACTTCGTATACTTATCGAGGATCGATGACAATTCAATATTTAAAGAAAAAAAGAAAGAAAGAAAGAAAGAAAAAAACCTAAATTTCATTTCAAAAAATCAAACTAAAAATGAAAAAATAAATAATAGTTAAAAAAATAAATAAAAAAACACGCTTTTATAGAAAATTAACTAAAAAAATTAGAAAATAAAATTGAATTAAGAATCGTGTAATTGTAATGAAAGCGTGGGGTGCATTGTGTCAATGAGTAGAAGGGATAATATCTTTAAAAGCACCCCACGCTTTTTTTTTAGTTGGATTTTCTATAAAAGTGTGTTTTTTAGTTTTTTTTTTTTACTATTATTTATTTAATCTTTACCTATAGTAGGTACATACCAATTATTCGATTTTGAAATGTGACGTCACGAAATTAGGACCCCCTCCCACTCCTTGTCACACAATGTCACACTACATTGACCCCTCCTCATCCTCACCCCTAACGTGTGACGTAATCTATCAATGGCCCCTAATTAATCAGTATTGCCATACAAAAAATAATAATTTTCATACAAATGTATGATCTTTCTATGCATAATTTCAAGCTTTAGCCTGCTTTTGATGTCATTTAAATGTACAGAACTATCACAGTTTATATATTATTACATCCAGTATTCGCTCTTCATACAAACGGTCGGAACGCGCGTCATACCTACGCACATCGGAATAAAGCTAGTAAAAGGAAGAAACTGCTGCCGCCGTGTGGCGATTGGCGATCGAGCGGAGTTTGTACCACGGTCGGTAAGGGCCCTCGCCGACGACGACTTTTTGTAGCGATGCTGTCGCGCGTCCGCATCGATACAGCGGCGAAGCGGTCGCTAGTTGTGTGCCCTCGCCCACGGGCTGAGATTCAGTCGCGATACAAACACGATACAAACGCGCTTCTGTCGCGATGCAAACGCGATTCAGTAACGGCACCATGGTAACTGCGATCGCTACAGTTGCAAGATACCGATGTCGTCCGACACGGTCGCGCGTTGAATCGATACAGTCGCGATGTTGTAGCGCGTTAGTAGCGCGTTGGCATCGCTTCTGTAGCGCGTTGCAAATGCGACTAACAAGCGTTAGTAGCGATGCTGTTGCGCGTTCATGAAACGCGCGACAGCATCGCTACAAAAAGTCGTCGTCGGCGAGGGCCCTAACTCGGTACAAATAACTAACTCTTCACTATTTTTATGTACCTACCTACAAGTACGTATTGCAATAAGTACCTAAATTGTTTATTTTTCATAAGTCCACCGAGTAAAATGCCTAGATTGATAAATAAGGGGCTAAAAAAAAATCAAATGGTTGATTATTATTACTTTTGCCGTATTGGGGCGGCTTAGAATACCAACCCCAATCTCACGCCAGATGGGTGTCGTAAAAGGCGACTAAATCCGGCCCGCTGGTGGTAGGGCCCCTCGAGGGATTATATTGGTAATATTGATTTTAATTGTTAATTAATACCATTATTACTATTATTATTTCTCCATGGGGTTCACCTGGATAGCTACCACCCTTGAGCATGATGAGTCAGCCGCCAAACGACTCGTGTTCCGGCTGGGGGCTTGAGAGCCAGTTCTTTCTTTCTTTTTCTTCTCTCTTTCTTGGCCGGCAACACATCAGTGATGCCTTTGGTGTTGCTGGTGTCCATGGGCGACGATATCCACTTACCACCAGGTGGATCGTCAGCTCGTTTGCCGCCTATTTCCATAAAAAAAATATTAAGCAACGTTTGCAGAAGTTGGCGACCTCCATCGTGGTACTTTACTGTACCTCCATATTGTAGGTATTACTCAAATACAATATAAATACAAAACTACAAAGAAACTCAAGTCGTTTGATAAAATTAAAATACTGTCGGCGGGCAGCCTTATCGCGCGGCTACTTCCGCGCGGCCGTAGGCAAGTTTTTCGAGAATAGGGCCGAGTCACGTTACTGGATATCTCCTTATACTGTGGAACTATTGTTGGATGAGGTGGATCTTATAGATACACTTTGGCGGAAATAAATGTCAGTATTGCCATACAAAAAATAATTTTCATACAGTTATATCCTTGTATGTACATTTTTAGGCTCTTTTCTCTCTCTTTTCTCTATTTGATGTCACTATAATGTATGGGGCGATTGTAGGACAGATCGTACACATTGATGGAAAAAAAGTGTTACCCTACAAACAATAATTATTTTCATGAGGCAAAATCAACGGCTTCCTGGCTATTGATTTTTCAAAAATCTAATTATGCATTTTTGGTTTTCGTGAAAATCGGCTCCGAGACTCCTTTGCCCACTTTTCGCTATTCCTCATAGTTTTGAATTTATCCATCCACGCCCACTTGAAAAATTCACCCTGTATACTCTTCTGGCAGATACTTGTAACCGCTAGAATCTTCTAGCTGTTTATATATACTTTTTAACAACTGAAAGAATGTTCCCTGAAAATTTGAGCCATGTGGGAGCAGGTTATGAATTGCACACCCGATGACAACTTTGCTTTGTTCTGGCACATACTTGCAACCCTCAAAATGGGTTGGCAATTTTTTTTACACTTAAGCATAATTAAATTACAACCTATTAAAATTATAGCCTTGTGGGAGAAGGTTAAAAAACAATATTTTTTGCATTTTCAAAAAATTAAGGGCGACGCAACCGCGAGATGCCTGCCAGAATGGTACTTTCTTATTTGACTGATAATAAAACATCGTAAAAAAAATTCGAGCTCTGTGGGAAACGGATTAGTCAGATGGTTCAGTAGCTCTTATACATATTGCTGCATATTGGCTGTGTTAGAGTTAGAGCAAAAAAATTCTTGATCTTGACGTACCTATCGGGAGTAAAGCACAACTTCAACCGCTTCGCGGTATAAGGCGTGCAATATTTAAAAAAAAGTTTACTTTACAAAAAGATATGAAATCCGAACAAAAACAGTTTCACTGTAAAAAAAACAGGACAAGTACACTTCAAAAGATAGTTACAAAAATGATAATTAAGTTCTTACAAAAAGTTATGAAATCAAAAAACCCAAGTACATATCCGTTTTAGATTAGAAAAAAAAATTGCTGGTAAAAGTAAAAAAAAATGGTGTACTTGGTGTGCATAATACTTTATAGTGCGCGCTTATTTCAAAATAATCTTAAATTAAAATTTAAAAAATCCCGACAGTTTTATTTACACTAAACATAGATAAGAACACTCGATTAAGTCACCTTTCAGACAAAAAGGACGAGATGAAAATCGGTTCATCCGTTTGGGACATACAGATACACAGACAAACAGATACACCGATACACAGACACGCCAAACTTGTAACATCCCTCTTTTTTCGTCGGAGGTTAAAAAGTTTAAAAAAATATCTTCCAAATTCAGTGGCGTGTGGTACAGCCATACAAGCCGAAAAGCCCAGCTTACTATCATTGCTTTACTATTTCGCTCTGCAGCTGTTAAATATTAAACCTATGGAATGGAGTGTTCTGTGTTGTCGGGCCAAAGATCCCGAGATCCTGGGTTGTACGACACAGCTGGGCTTGCCTTGTTCTGACGGCCTAGGCTTCCAATGTCAAGTCAGATCGAAAATCATAATTATGCACACCAAGTACACCATTTTTTTTTACTTTTACCAGCAATTTTTTTTTCTAATCTAAAACGGATATGTACTTGGGTTTTTTGATTTCATAACTTTTTGTAAGAACTTAATTATCATTTTTGTAACTATCTTTTGAAGTGTACTTGTCCTGTTTTTTTTACAGTGAAACTGTTTTTGTTCGGATAAAATAATGCGTTTCAATGTAAATAAATGGTTCTATTGCAGTATTATCGGCTTTCATCGAAAAGTGGTGTAAGAATATCAAATATTACAGCTTTTGCAAATGTTATTCCAGACAATGTATTATTTATTACAGATAATGTAGAACTGAAGTTAAATTAACAAACCAACTTGAATTATCTGAGAAAGTCTTGCGAATAAAATATGGTGCATTTAATATTGATCAAATATAATTGATTGAATAAAATCTGATGGTACAAAATAAAAATATAAATAGTGCTTGGGGGTATTCCTCTTATTAGCGCATTTATGTTAAGAACAATTAAATTTAAATTGATAGATTAAAAATCTAATTATGGAAAATAGCTAAAAAGCTCATTTCGCTCAATGGCAAACTTTCTGTTCATTCCTATATTTATTTAATGGAATTATTACGTTTATTAACGAAGAAAGTTTTTCATATTTTTGAAAATTTGGATACTCAAGATATATCGCGTAAAAAGGCCGTTAATAATCTGAAAAGAGCAAACTGATTAATGTTTCATATTAATCACAATACAGAACATTTGCAAATTATTTAAGTTCAATCGGATTAAACTTGGATCACATGCAAAACTTTGAAGCTAAAATGTCAACTATGGTACATTTTTATTGAAATATTATTTGAGAACGAATGAAAATTATTCAGCAATCTAGCTAGGACTTAATTGTATGAGTCTAAAACGATTTAGAGTGAAAAAGCGGCCAAGTGCGAGTCGGACTCGCCCATGAAGGGTTCCGTAGCAGCAAGTAACATAATATAAAAGTTCTTGTACTTCATTGTAACTTTGATCGATGTTTTTTGCGGTTTACGATTTATGACGTATTAAAAAAAAACTACCTACTAGATCTGGTTCAAATCAATTTTCGTTGGAAGTTTGCACGGTAATGTACATCATATATTTTTTTTAGTTTTATCATTCGCTTATTTTAGAAGTTACAGGGGGGGGGGACACACATTTTACCACTTTGGAAGTGTCTCTCGCGCAAACTATTCAATTTAGAAAAAAATGATATTAGAAACCTCAGTATCATTTTTGAAGACCTATCCATAGATACCCCACACGTATGGGTTTGATGAAAAAAAAATTTTTGAGTTTCAGTTCTATGTATGGGGAACCCCCAAAAATTATTGTTTTTCTTCAATTTTTGTGTAAAAATCTTAACGCGGTTTACGGTATACATCTACTGACCAAGTTTCAACAGTATAGTTCTTATAGTTTCGGAGAAAAGTGGCTGTGACATACGGACGGACAGACAGACAGACAGACAGACAGACAGACATGACGAATTTATAAGGGTTCCGTTTTTTGCCATTTGGCTACGGAACCCTAAAAAAACTGATTTTTTGGACAATTTACCCTCAATTATTACTAATATCATGAATTTATAACTTTCAAATTTATAGGATTAAAGCTTATAAATCAGAGACCTGTGAGCATGGAATCTGTAGGCTTCTAACTCCGGAACCCAAATTCTTACACCACTTTTCGATGAAAGCCGATAATACTGCAATAGAACCATTTATTTACATTGAAACGCATTATTTTATCATTAATTGATGATATTTTGTTCATTACAGTGTCACGTGGAGCCCTCGTTGATTTAGGGTATCGTCGCAGGTGAACTTTTAGAATACGTTATATAGAGTCGAATGAAAAAAAAAGCATCGTATAATAGCTATTTTCTTGTTGGATATAGACTTTTGTCCAGTTTTCCCTACTGTGGGCCGTAGCTAGGGGGGGGGGGGGCATTGTAGGGCAATGCCCTACCTTAAAAATACCAAAAACTAAGATAAATTTATTATAATTAAATTGTTTGTTCATAGTTTGAGATAAAAAAATTGTAGCGATAGGTATCTAAACTTTTCCGAACATACTACAGTTTGTGACATTCATTTATAATAATTCTTTGTTCTGTGACCTAGAGGTCACTGATATACATGGTGATTGATTTAGGAGCCCGTGCTTCGGAGCAGATCAATTATGATATTTTTTTTTACTTCCGCCCTACCTGTAACCAGTGCTGCCCTACCTCAAATTCGACTCTAGCTACAGCACTGGTCACTCGAGTCAGGTGCTGTTGTCAGTTTTTTTATGGAAATATTTTATTTATTTTATTTATTTATGCATTCCAAAATATTATCACTAACATTACAGTCATAATAGTCGACAAGCGATCTGCGATCCACCTGATGGTAAGTGACTGTCATCGCTCATGGACATTAGCGACATCAAAGACATCAATAATCTATTGCTGGTCCAGAGAGGGAGCAGAAAAACAAAGAAAGAAAGTTAGCAACTGGTGATAAAAAAATTAAAAGTATGAGCATCGTCTGCCGTCTGCAGACTTCTATTGTGTTGCGACCAATCCGAGCTATATTCGTAAAATTTATTTTGTTACAGGTAAGAACGACCAGACAACGATTCGGACGGAGATAAAATTAAAACAGGTTTCAGTAAGTAAATAGCTTTAGTTACTATAGCGTTGACCTGCTTTGATGACTCTGTGATAAAATATCGTCAGTTTTCCGCCAGAGGACCTTTGCAATCCTGAGCGCAACTCCAAAATTATATTCTATTGCAGCCTTAATGAGAAATTACTACTAAGAAATAAATAATTTGACAATGAGTTTGAGTTTGATACGTTCGTCGGAGAAAACCTACGCTCGCTTGTTTTTCACCGTGTTGTCGAAGTTGTGTGATGTCTTCCAATTTAACAAAGCCGCCCTGAATAAACTTGCGAATAGTGAGTGATACAAGAATAAAAAGCACGGAGAGTACCTGATCGACCAGTCACCCATTGATTATATTATCAGCACCATGAGCCGTACGAGTAATTATAGTGGGCCGGCAACAATACCCCCCTCGGTCATCGGTTCAGGAACTTGGTGGGACGCTTATACATTTACTGCAGTGGGTATATGTAAAGTAAATATGGTTTCGATATATTTTTTACCTGCGAACATTTACATTGATCTAAAAGAAATACATTGGAGCATGCTCTATTGACCCTCTGCAATAAAATGCAGAGGACATAAGGTATTTAAATGATTAATTTATTAAATTAATTTAGCTTTCGATCTGTTTTCTAAACATAAAATATCAAAGTTAGCTAAACTGGCGTGTTCGGGTTTCTAGTGTAGTAGTGCTTCTCATAGATGTTCTCCCACATCTGAACGGCCGCCGTGTAGGGGAACTCCTTCATCTCTAGTTCCGTGCTGATGTCGAGAAGCCGAGCTCGATGGGTATGCTGGGGGTCCGCCGGCTCCCATTTTACGAGATTGCTGGCTTCTGGAGTCGGGTTTCTGAAGCCGACGAGATCAAATTGAATATTTCGTAACACTTGTACATTATTTGACGACCCGTGTGGCGCAATGGTTACCATGCCGGATCGCCGCACCGAGGGTCCTGGGTTCGATTCCCAGCGAGGCAGAAAGAATAATGAGTTTGAATTTCTGTTCTCAGTCTGGGTGTGAATGTCCTTGTCTTGTGTGTTGTCCATGGCACCCACGACACAGGGAATCCTAGTGTGGGGCTATGAGTGTCAAGCGTTATTATTATTTATTATTATTGACATTAAAATAGCGAATTAAAATTAAGGTAAAAAGTGCATGGAAGATAAAAATGAAATGTAATAAGATTAAATTTCATCCATAACCCTATATTGTTAAGGATTGAAAGGCCTCATTTGTGATGGTCAATCGACGTAGCTTGTAATAATACGAGCTGCCATAGATAATATTCCGCGTGTTAATTAACTTTTAAATTGCCTATACTTAAAGTGATTATTTTTGGCAATGATAGTCATACTTCATGAAAATATGTTTTCCTCTACCATTATTTATCTGTATATTCCTACATAAATGCAGTAATAAACTTACAGATGCTTAACAAAGTTCGTCCAAAGCTGAACCAAGTATTGTTGTACGACACCGTCGTCGTCTTGTAAGTCCCTTCCGTTCGCTGGGAACAAGTAGCCCAGTTCGTCAGAATGTGCCGCTCCAATCTTTTTCAACCTTGGCTCCGGGATCACTCCAGTGTTGCCGGAATAGGAAAACTGGTAGAAGTATACGGTTGGTGCGAAGCCGCGTGGAAACGGAAGCTCCGATAAATGTGCGAAACGAAATAAACATCTCTGCAAAATTACGTTTAATGTGAAGCTCTTCCGTAAAATATAACATCAAAATTAAAAAGGGGTTTTACTTACCTGTGGTATGATAACATCACAGCCATGCCCGTGTGGTCAACGAAGTACATATCCTTCATTTGTTTGGTTATTTGAATAAGTTCACTCTTACTTATGTTTTGCAATTCTTCAGGTATTAAAAATGTCATATCTCGTCCCATTTTCGATATAGCCTTTACTTCATTTAACTTTGAAGCAAATATGTATGCTTCATTCGTATTGTATCCCATCAAAATTGGAACTGCCGTCGCTCTTCTCTTCAATAACAGGTTAAACGGTGATTCCAGAATAATGCTCTCTTCGTGTTTGGAAGGTTTTTCTATGCATATTCCAAAAGGCATGTAGGGAAAATTTATTTTTTCGGCCTTCGTTGCAAGCGTTACTGTATCTGTTTTCATTATAGATGGCACCACGTCTTCACTACTATTCAACATCTTTCGAAGAGCAGCAGCTCGAGCTTCGGCATCAAAGTTAAAAGTCCACGGACAAAGAACACTGTCGCTCTGCAGTATCACCCCATGATATAAACCTTGTGACGATGGTACCAACGTCAAGGCCTCTACCATAGCAGCTCCAAAACCCTGTCCTCCTAAAATGATCCTGTGTGGATTACCATTGAAGGCTACTATGTTGTCTCGAACCCATCGTAAAGCTAGCAAGACGTCTTTTATCCCAGCATTTCCAGAAATTTTGTCTTCTTTTGAGCAAAGAAATCCTAGAGGACCTAATCTGGAATTATAAAAATATGCAATTTCCCATGATTTATTTACCACCCCTTACCCACCTATGGCACCTATGTAATATTACCTGTGCCGAACAATAACAACAATAATCCCTTCAGCTACCAGCTTCCCAGGGTGATAGTGCCCGCTACCACCTTTTACCCAAACGAACGTTGGCATTTCAAACCCAGTAATCGGAACATGCACATCTAGCTGCAGACAATCTTCCACTGGCGACGTGGGTGTACAATGAGGCTCTCTTGATTCCCTTACATTGCTCCATACTGGTGCTGTGTCTGCTCGCTATAAAGTTTTAAATTTACTTTATTCGTTCGTTACTTCGAACGTCTACATCTCCATTAATTAGCCGGTTGAATATTAGTCACAAAAAATATAAAAAAGCTTTTTGTAACAATCATCATTAGCCATTTTAAATACAAATTTTATTGTTCACATGATATAAATAATGCTTACCTTAAAACGTCCCACGCTTCCAACAACAGAGGCATACGGTATCCCAATGTAGGAAACATAGCCTCCTTGAGGGATACCTCTCACCTTTCCTTGAACTATACTGAGTACGTTTTGTAGTGTCAATTGTATCAAAATTGCGTATTCCGACATTTGAAGCAGTACTTTACTTAATCGCATCTTCTATATTATCACCTTACAAATGCGATTATCGGTTGATAAAAACGACTTCTACTACTATCTCCAAATTAAGTGTTATTCTCTCTATTTCTCTGCCACACTGACTTTATTTTTTTAGTGCATAGTTAATATACGTTTCCAATGAACGATTGAGCAATTATGGTGAATGCACTCGCTAAACATTGTGCTAACTCTCGCAGAGTCAGCAGTGCATCACGGACGTTTCAATATTGGTTTCCGGTGGGACCATGTGGATATGCCTACAATTTTATTTACTGAACGAAATGAACGATGAACGAAAAAATTCGAAGTTACATGTAATCATACAAACTTTTACCCCACATTTTAGTTCTCTAGAGGATTCATTTCTTGCCTCAGTACATTTCTTGGGTTCTGAACGAAAAATCGAAAAACGGGAGCCTTATCTCGTGTGTCTGGGCGACCGCCCTTCACAGCCTTTCTCCGAAACTAGTGGACCAAATGAGTTGAAATATTAAAAAAAACGAAATCAAAATAAAAAAAAAGAATTGTTTTGCAAACCGTATCGTATGGTATTTCATTATTGTAAGGATCTCAAATATATTTTACAATAGAAAATTGAACACGAAAATTGACCATTCCCACCCCCCTTTATCTGCGTAACTACTGAGGCTAGAATTTTGTGAAAATTACAGAAAATAATTCTTTAGTTATATGTATATTACAGGAAAACCTATAAGAATTCTATGCTCTTAAATAAGGGCAAAAATAAAATAGAAAAATAACTGCAAATACATAATCAACGTACGGAACCCTCTCCAAGCGAGTCTAACTCGCACTTGTCAAATTTATTTTTATGTAAATAGGCCCCAGAACATAGCCGAAAAACAAGCCACCCTGATGGTGATCATTCATTTCGGTCCATGGACATCCATGGATATAACCGAGTGCTTTTACTTTGCGCTGATGAAAAAAAATGTAGAAACGGATTTTTATCCACTTTTTTGACCCAGAGGCCAGTATAATCTAGAATGTTCCCTCATCGGAACAAAGAACAGATAATTAAATACAAACATAATGCACTAGAGATTAGAATACAGTAAACCCTTTGGCAGGATGCTGGTTACCGGCACGGCGGCACTGTGACAGGATGCCTATGGGAATACATCCCTAGCATAAACATAACATCTATAAGCAACAACTACTGAAATTATGTGTGGTGAGGAAGGTGTAGGTGAGAGAAAAAAAAACAACATTTATTTCAAGAGTTCTTTTCGAAAAGTAGAAATATCGGGCACAACAAATTTGCCATCAAATGTTTTTATTCCAATTCAAAAAGTAATGATTTTGCTTTCGTGAATACAGAATATAATTTAGAGTTCTCTAACAAACAAAAAACTGGATATAGAAGTCTATCTACCAATATGGGACTCTTTCAAATCTATATTATCAGACCAGCTCAATAGGTACCATATTTTCGCATTTTTATCGAGTTTTACAAAATACGTGTATCAAATTCAGCCTAATCAGTCGTTTGGACAATCGATAGGAGTTACTTTTATTACACATTTAATTTATTAATAACCAGCAGTGATGGTACAGAACTTTTTAAACGCTGACATGTATGCTTAATTATTAAATTAGTGATATTTAATTACAACTATAATCTTATATTACAATACAACAATCACAAAACATATCGTTTGTAACCCATTCACCATGAGTACCATCGGATATAGACTAGTGATACCGAGCACAGCGTCTCGTCTGTTGTCCAGCAGAGGGCACCACGAGCAAGGGAAGTTGGTGCGGCTCGAGGATGTAGGAGCACATCACACCCCAAACTTATGTATAGCGACTGGCCACGACCACATCACGTGACCTTGATCACAGCTAGCAGCTATACAATAATGTCACAAGCGCACAAAAAATTACAAACAAATACTAACAATAACAACCACCTCAGAAAACATAACAAACGCACGCATCAAACAATCAGTCAGTTTAGATAGATGAGCATCGTAACGAAAATAATATAGGCGTTAAAACCATGAGCTGTCTCACATGCTATGCAATGCATGGAAATAGTGAAAAGTTTTTGGTTTTGGTAATAATTTTAATATTGTTTGATAATCAGAATAGGAATTATGTTTTATCTATTATTATTATTGTTGCCGCCGCGGCGCCGCCGCTCATTGCTGGTTTTGAAATAGAAAACCAAATGAACTAGTATAAATTTAAAAATGACAAAAAACCCGCCTGCTATCAAAAAAGCTATCATGATACACCTTTTTGAAATCCTTATTGTGAGCTCTTTAATTTGATACCCATATTGCGTTATTCGATTTCACTTATCTAAGAACACTAGGGTTATCAAGCCGAATCTAAACGATATCTTAATTGGGTATATGAATCCGTTCAGCAGTTTGGAAGATACGAGATAATAAAGAATATTACATGCATACAAACATACATACATACAAGATACGCGCGAAAAACATAACCCTTCATAACAGTCGGGTAAAAATAAACAGCTTATAATACCTTACATTGAAAACGAAAGTGAGGCTGAAATGTCGGATGAAACTTATCTTGAGGGTATTCAAAGGGACGCGACGTTAGGTAGTAACTATCTAAATTATTTTCGTTCCCGTTCAAGCTTAACGTCACATTTTTCGCTTATTTTGAGCTTTTAGAATGTCTTGAATTCCTAGGATGCTACTCATATATTCAGCACATTCGATTTGGCAATATTTATTGAACAGCATCGTCGAAACAATCACTACGTAATATTCAGTTCATATATTCAGGCAAAAATCTTTTAGCATTGCAAATATTGGCATGTTCAGATTTGCTCGACACAAATTGCTTTCTTTCGGGTATGCATAGCGAGCTGATCGGCCTTTTTGTCGAACATACGATATAATACAAATACAAATATATAAATACAAATGATTATAACACCCGGCTCCGCTGAGCAGTGCCGAGCCGAATAAAATGTGTAGCATCTTTAAAGCTAGAGTTTAAATACGAAACAATTTACAAATCAGTCCATTTGAAGGTCCTTAAAAGCGGTAACAAATATCTTGCGAACCAGACGCATCGCCCTCGCCGCATACGCTGGTGCAGTATAACTTCTCAGGGCGTGACACGTGTGTGATGTACACACTTAAGTAGTGCTTATGCCACTCAACGATGGTTTCGATACACTCCATGAGTCAGCTGGTCCTGTTTTTTAAGCTGTCGAAGAACCGGAGCATGTCCAGTTGTTGCCTGTTGAACTCAAGGGTGCGGTAGAAGGGCATGTTGATGCCCTGGTACTTCATGTCGCGCTTCGTCAGTGGTGGCCACGGCGTAGCAAACCTCGGCTGTCCATCGGCCGCTGGGTCGCTGAAAATGTATAATATTCAAATGTCTTGACTTAATTGTAAGGCAACTCAATAGATTATACAAAAAGTATCTAATACATTATACTAGAGTGCATGAAGCTCCTCGTCTTTAATTTAAGCGCCTTATTGTTAAATATATTGAACATTTAATTCAGACACACTACCTGTATTTTACAAAATTTGTCACGAAATGCACCATCCAATTTTTCATATATTCGTCATTTCTTCTTAATTTAAATGTTCCTTCCGGAACAAGGATTGAATTGACTCGAAACACATAAGTCACATCCTCCAAATGTCCCGCTCCGTCGTAATTCGTCTTGTCTACCTCTTTTTTGATGCTTAACTCGCTTTCGTAAGAGAACTCATATAAATATACAGGCGCCCCGCCCACAGCTGCACGAATAAGGGCCGCTTTCATCGCTGGGTATTTAAAGTAAGAATCTGAACAGTAATTTATATACTGGCCCATTACTAGTTCACCTTGAAAATATCTATCTTGAACGATTTTAGCGATTTCTACGGCGACTTCGAATGGGCGTGTGTAAATCAGGTGTGGAGGTGTCAAAATCAAAGGAGTTTCTTTTATGCGAGAAAGTATATCGATTTGCTCGAACCTCCGCAGGAACCCATAGCATTCTGCGTCTGTGAACCCAACAATAAGTGGTATATCTCTTCCACGGCCCATGACGAGCAGCGCTTCTGGTTCGTCATCTAAGATGGTCGTAAAATTTGGAAAAGCAGACGACTCTACGACTGGGTAGAAAACTCCTAATCCAAATTGGTCCTGCATGGCGTTATGGACCTGCATTATCTTCTCTAGAGGCATTTCGATTAGCTGTCGGTGGACTTCCTCGGGGTCGGTGGATTTGATGCCCAAACCTTCGAGGAACATGTTGGAGACGAACTGAGCGTACGCCGGGGCGGTCGTGTAGAACGTGGGGATGGCAGTTCCGCTCATTATCATTGATCTGAAATAGTAAATATGATACGTTATTTTCTATATAATTCGATTACCGATAGTAGAAAAGTGTTCACAAATACATGCTGATCGTTTATATCATAAGCACTATGTATATACCTTCTAAATAATCCTGTAGCTGTCTTGGACAGTGTGAGGAGATGAGCACTGGCGGCGCCGGCGCTGTGGCCGGCTAGGGTGACGTCATCGGGGTTGCCTCCGAAGGCCCGGGCGTTGGCGCGCACCCAGCGGAGCAGAGTGACCATGTCCCGCAGCCCGTTGTTGCCGGGCACATACGAGTTGTTGAGGGACAGGAAACCAAACACATTCAACCTGGAAATTAGATAAAAAGGGGGTCAAATAGGAAACAGTAATGTGTTAACAGTTAACATGTGGTTAACAGCACAGTCGCGATGCTTCTCTTAAGGCTATGTACTGGCCATAATTTATGTATATAATTCTCTAAAATGAGGTGCGTGTATTCTTATAAATTTGTTACAAATATTTGTTATTTAAAATCGTAATTGCTACAAGTTTACACCTGTAACATAATGTTGAAAAAGTATAAAGTCTAACTACGCTAGCAATCGGCCAGCCGGTACGCGACTTTGCGACAAAAAAATATGATTGATGTTTCTTAATTATTTCTGGTTTCTATAAGTGAATGAAATATTTATTAATATTCAAAAAATTTAAATAATCATATTTTCATTTGAGACAGCTTTGAACATAATGAAGTTATTTATTTATTTATATATTATGTAGCTATCTAAATTAATTCCTATTAAGATATTCAGGTAAAAAGTAATTTAAATAATTTACATTTTATTATCTCTATTATAGCTATTTTAGTAATGGCTTTAACTTAGGTATGTCAAAAAGCTATGAATCCGCATTGATAATTATCTAATACCTGTCTGATAATCGCCCGCTATTTACCATGATAATTGTCAAAGAAAATAAATATCCTGATAATTTGAAACTGATACGCTCCGTAACTTCCTACGGTAGAGTCCTACCCGGTAGCCGTGCCGGTAGCCGTGCCGGTAGCAGTGCCGGTAGCGAGGTCGCGAAGGTCGCGGTAAGCATACACGTGTCTTACATTAATGGTTTGAATCCAGTTACTAAGACCGGTTCTTTTTTGTGGCCTTCCATCACGGCAAGCCGCGTCGTTGCGAACCTGCAGACGCAGCACAGAACAAAAAAATTTCACACAGTTCTGGTTATTCCGAAAACAGCAATGTACGGCGTAACTCGTACATCCAATATAATGGAGAGTGCAGGAGCAGCGTGGCCGCCGTGTTTCCGCGTAAGGTTCGGGAGTAAAACACTTGACCGAGCTGACTCTAGATGTTTATTACATTGATTTGAGTTGCTAGTTGACATGGGTTTTATTGGTGTGAGACACGTGCTAAGTCACGCCATTATACGTGTTCACGGACTCAGTGCGCCCAGGTATGTAACTACGTGCTTGGCACAAGGACACTGCACAAAGAACAATGTACGAGTACTCGTACAAGCATCTCGGACATTCTGTTTTAAATGTTGTAAATTACTCGGCTTTTTCGCGTAAGCAACGTCCCTTTCAGTAACCCCACAGAAAAAAGTCCGGAGTTTTCAAATCTGGTGGTTTGGAGACCTTCAGTATCGCCATTGAAAATAACTTTCTGAGCGTTCCCGCAACAGAAGATCGATTTAGGTTGGTATATAAAACGTTGTTGCCGTGCCTTGTGAACACAAAATTTTGTTCCTAAACAACGTTCAAATTAGCTACAAAAAAAATCTGCAAGAAAAAATTATATCACTGAGTTAACAACCCGTTACATAAACATTAGGCAATTATGCCGACTCTTGTGAACCTGTATCAATCGTCACTTCGCGTACTACGTAATAATAATATGTTTTGTTACGATACAGATTATGCGTATTACGTCAAAGTTGATCTTGGCCCACATTCGATGATAATCTTAACGGTACTGCGTTATAGTTTGCTTTTTAACCTGTGTCACTTAATTGCTCAATAAATAATTAAAATTAATTATAAGAAGTCGAGATAAGAGTACAGGAACAGGCGCCCCCAACTTCGTTATCGCAGTCGTTATGTTCATTACTTTCATTTAAAGAACCTTAAGAAAGTTTTTGATATCGTATCATATCATTTCGTCTTTGTTAATTTGTAATTTTGTAATCTTTAAAGTTTTGAGTGTATTTGTAAAATATGATATTGTTGAGTTTTGTTGATATAAAACTGTTGATATCATCCGCCGACACGCACACCGGATCTTAGATATCAATAGTAACACCTTACGTAGACCAACCAGAATAAAAGAGAATTCCCACCTGTAGTTGAAGGTGACGACGATGACGTCATGGGTGACGAGGTACTCCGGGCCGTACAGGTCGGTGTCGCCCGAGCCGAACGCGAAGCCACCGCCGTGGATGAACACGAAGATGGGCAGGCCGGGGCTCCGGGAGCTGTCCTCGTCCTCCACCACCTTGTGCGGCGGCTGCAGCCCCCGGGGGCGCCGCTCGCGGCCCGCGGGCAGCGCGTGCAGCGGCACGTGCACGTTGGCGTGAATACAGGCCTCGGTGAACTCGGTATTCTTCGGCTGCATTATCCGCCCGTAGAATATGTCCTTCTGGGGGCAAATCGGCCCCTCCCGGGTGGCGTCGTAAAAGTCCTCCCATGGTTCTACTGGCTGCAGTTCCTGTTGAAGGAACGTTCAATTTAGTTTACGGTGACACATCATCGACAAAAATCAAAATGCCTATAAATACATCATAATGAAATTTAAAAGCGGAAGCCTTCAACCAGAATCCTTAAGGGAATCGTGTCATCGCATCGGACGTAGTGTTCACGTTGCCATTGCCTACAAACTGTCAACAGACAGAAACTGTCAGACAAGTAAAGTCAGATAGTAGTGACCTGAAACCGCAGCTCTCCTATCGGCTGTCGCGCGTACGGCACCCCCAGGAAGCTGGCGAAGGTCTGGTTCCCGGCGGAGCGGTGCACGCCGCGCACCCAGCCCGCCTGCAGCCGCGCGCTCGGCCCTACCGCACCCCCCGCACCCCCCGCGCCGCCCTCCGACCGCGCTGACACGCACACTGAAACATTATCACGAGTATTGCAAGAGATGATATACTGAACGAAGACTGACGAATGTTACTTCCGGACAAGACGAGTGTGTAACTCGCCCAGGCCCGCTGTGTCGTTCTTGTGTGTATTGCCGCGTTTTGTTCATATTGCCTACAACATCGGAAGGCTTTGTCTAACAGAACAGCACTGTACTACGCACCAAGGCTATTGCCGATATTTTTTCCTCGCGGTACAAACAGACGGAACTGTAGGTCATTCGTAGCTCCGGCGTAGCAGGTCTACGCCGCTACGAGAACACCACAAATCGTAGTAAAGCCGGTAGGACAACTAACAATTTTCCTCAATGTTTTAGAATAAATATTTATTTTTGAAATATTAATGTTTAAATTAAACTAGTTTAACCATAAGTTACCCAATACCTAAGTTTTCAAAGTGCCCGTTCATTAAGCATTGCATTTTTTGAAATAACAATAACGATGTTAAAAAAATCATTAAACATTAAATAATTGAAAACGACTGTGGACTGACGACCTGAAGAAGACAGCGGGCATCCGCTGGATTCAGAAGGCTCAGGACCGGTCAGAGTGGCGCAAGTTAGGGGAGGCCTATGTCCAGCAGTGGACCTCTAAGGGCTGATGGATGGATGGATGGAATTGAAAACGATACTGTAGAATATCTGTACCAATTTCCGCCGAATTCTACGAGTATAATAGAATTGACATTGAATTATATTTATTTATTTTAATAAAATTGTGGTCCGTGAATGGTATTTATGGGGGCTGTACAACATTTGGTTCACCTAATTTCGAGTCAAAAGTTGATCAGATTTTAAATAGATTAGATTTATTTTGAAGGGCTTATTTATAATGGCTGGCAATAATAACTGACAACCGAGCGGACGAGCCATTAGTTGGTAAGTAGTCGAGAACAAAGCATCGTCGGCCGGACATCGGTAACACTGTAACATCGTATGCACTCGATGCGTTGCCGGTGGTTGCCGGTGGTTGCCGGCTAAGAGAGAAGAGAAAACATAAAGAAAGGTGAATAAAGAATTAAGTATTAAGGTGATCAGAATACCGGCTCGTGTTAGCACACAAAACCAGTATCGCTGTTTTACCTTCCGCTGTTCTTTTTATGTATATATTTTTTGTTTTTGGGTAATATATTCATACATAAATTCATATATAAATTACGTCATTATTATTCATAATGTTTTTGTACGGCTGTTATGTAACACGTGTAAGAAACAAAAAATATTGTTTGCTGTTACTTAGCTATTTTTTGTTTTACGGTCGATAGTATTGTAATAGAAATACAATGCGGCTTCATGATTATCGTACGTTTATTGTGTTTACTTTATTTATCGGCTCAATGACCATTAAGAACAATAGACATTTTCTACCAATCCACTCTTAAGCACAAGCCGCGTTAAAGAGCCTCAATCCTAAAAATTGTTTTCGCCATAATATGATTAGATAGGATAATAAGATTTTATCATATTAATATTATCATAATTAAGTACGTGTAGAGTATTTTTTCTTACATTTTTTTTCGTGCTAAATATAGAAATTACTTAGTTTTTTATTACATTTTTAATATATTACGTTATTATGATTTTTTTTAGTATGTGAGTTCTTCTAGAACGAGTACGGAATTTGCGTAAAGTTACCACCGCTAAAAAAACAAATAGCTGTCATGTATGTTGTATTCCCACAAGTTGTCGTCATCCCATGTGATGTGTCAGGCCTGGTCGAGTTGGGACATGGGAATGTGTCGGGTCGGTTCGGTTCGCGGGTCACGGTGACCTTGCACTCCTTGCAGACGTTCGATACTTTTGCGGTTTTATTTGTGCATCGCGATATGTTGATAATGTACATATATCGTTCGGTATGGATGCGGCGCGACGAGTGTTGTGTTACGGAGCTCAGAGTTATTATCGCATGTAACTGATCGACGGCCGCGCGGCCTGTCGCGATGTCGCCACGTCGCCAGGCAACCGCGGCACGCATATGGTTACATCACTGATACAATTGTTGATAACGTCGATACCTTTCTTCAAATTCCAGTTGCTTTTTTGTGTAAAGGTTAAATTACAATAGTTTGTACTTTATAGGATTACCTTATAGATATATCATTGGTCATACTCGTATGTACTTTTTTTAATTGAATAATAATATATTTCTAACGGAAATTAAAATGCAATCATACTAGGTATGAATGAATGTCTTACGGGTCATTTATTTATTTATTTATTTATTTATTTATTTATTTATTATTATTAACAGGACTAATTATTAACATTACGTGCAGAATTTAAATATTTACTGTTCATGTGTAATATAACTATAATATTTAGGTTTCTTACTTGCACTGTTTATTTGGTATTGTTGTCATGCTAACATTTGGAATACAGTAAGCTGTACCCACTTTTATTGAAGCACAAATCTGATTAAAATGAGCTGCAGCAAGTGGCTTTTAAGGGCTAACTGGATGGATGAATGGATGGATGGACACACACACACGCGCAACACACGTCAATCATAGTTTCACCGGACCGACGTTTGATAGCTGTCGCCCTGTGATACAATGTTTCAAATTACGTTTGTGGCCGCCGACACATAATATGCAGATAATAACATAAACATTAGCAATTCATTACATTTATCGTCTGTGGTTCCCGTGCACTAAGGTTTATTTCTAAGTGAACTAGGTTGTTCCCACCCGCGCGGCCGCGGAAGAGTGGTTTCAAGACCGAAATCACAAACCCTATTGTTGTCCTGGACATGGACTGTGTGCCGACTTTGCCAAGTTTCATCTCGATCCGAACAACATTCACATTTATAATATTGGTAGGAACTTATAATTGACACAACATCACGTGGGCCGAAGCGCGCGATGTATTTGTGCTCCGCGGGGTACGTCTCGCGGAGTACTAAGCGAGGCCCAGTGCCTTACTTAGTAACTTTCAATATTAACGATAACACAAGTTCTTTAGATATATCTAAAAATCTATCTATCGTTTCAATACATCACCATGTGAATTTAACAATAACATTGTAAAATGTCGTTTTAAAATTAAGTATCCCAACCAAATATTAAACTTAACTGTTTAATTTATAAAGTATAACGACACTATACTACCGCTATAAAGCTGCACTACTTAAGAAACAGCTTGCTGTCGAAAACTTAAAACATGCCCATTGGAAATATTTAAAATTAAAAAAACTTCTTTAAAATATTAAAATAGCCCTCAGCAACCACTCACTCACGCACACCCAACACACAAAAATACACACACACACACACACGCGCACACACACACACACACACACACACACACACACACACACACGCACACACAGAGAGAGAATCACACGCAAGAGTTAATTCAATGTTAATGTTTCAGTTAAACTCATTTCAATATGTATAATATATTTTTTTTATCCATTTGAATCTTTTTTCCTAATTCAGTGTAATTTAATTTATTTTTTTAATTTAATGTAATTTTGTTTTTAGGTTTTACTTTTTATTTAATGTTTATGCATTTTTCTTTATTTATTTCATTTAATTAATATTAATGTTCTTGATATTTAATTATATAAAAAAGTTTGGCAAAACGAATCCAAAATATATCCGCTGGTAACTGGGGGATTGATTGTCCTAACTCCCGCACAACAGCCTAGGGAGCAAGGACTGGCTGGAAACCAGCGCGACACGGGGAGCCCAGCCCGCGTTAGTAAAAGCTGAGCCAGCTCCTATTATCATATTTATTCAAGTCAAATTGTAAATTTAATTTTAATTTTTAAATTGTAACTTATTATGACAATAAATAGATTTTATTATTATTATTACGAGTATTAATTTTAACGGTATAACTGGATATTGTTGTGTTAGAAAAATACGTTATTTTAATAACAAAGACAATTATTGTCACGGTTTTAAAGACTATGTAAAGTTCCCTCTTACATACAATTATTGGCACTGTAATTTAAGGATATACGAGTACACGAGAAACAATACATAAGACAAATTTACGTTTTTGTTTTAATTTCTTACTAGTATTATTAACGTGTATTATTAAATATGTTATGCTTTAGTACTTTACCAACATGAAAGCACGCCACCAGGATTAAAAGAAGCTTTTAGGTGTGACGCTAGATTATCTCTAATAAATGATTTTCAACAAACAAACTTCAAAAAACAATCACTTCGATATGTAACTCAGTCGATTAACAAAAATCCTAAAAGGTGGCATTGTCTGAGGAGTAGATGTATTTATTACACTGACATTGTCAAGGTAAGGTCCAGTCGGTGGGCCGGGTGTCG
Source organism: Thymelicus acteon (assembly GCA_951805285.1). Taxonomy (NCBI): domain Eukaryota; kingdom Metazoa; phylum Arthropoda; class Insecta; order Lepidoptera; family Hesperiidae; genus Thymelicus; species Thymelicus acteon. Next base: position 556,416 of record OX638232.1, read on the forward strand.
GCGACTTACCGCGACAGAGCACCGCCGCCACCACCAGCACTAGTGGCCCATTCCGACCGCCCGACACGCTCGTGTGACCCGCCATCTCGCCCGACCGGACCGCACGCACGTACTACTGCCCGCCGAGCCGCGCGCGCGTTTAAATACCGCCCGCCGAGCGGCTACTCGACCCACTGCGACCCGACTTTCTTACCTACACCGGACCGCCCTCTTAGGGCTTCCGAAACAAAAAGAACGACGGATGGGCTCTCGATTGTTATATAAGTTCCATGTAAAGTTGGTTGAAAGAAGTGATCAAAAATTCGGGGAATAAATTATTATATTAATCCCTTTCTGTAAAATTAATGATATTAGTTCTAATTGGCAAATAACTCGTTAATTTATATGATTGCCATGCCACATCGTTACGTTGCTTGTTATAAATTAGCGACCCGAACAGAACCTTGTTAGTTTTGATAACACGTACCTGGCTGTGCAATTTAATCAATTACAGCGGATGATGTTGATCGCACCAATTTTTCCACTATACCACCTAGCTACTAGTAAACAAACGGATCCTCATTAATGTCACAATGTTAAATTACCGTTAATTTTCGCGTCAAACCTAATCATCTTATAATGATTGTGTACATGACAATGAGTGTTTGCTCAGTTATAAAAATAACAACAAATTACCTGGAAGGAAAACTAGGGAAGTCTACTATTTAATAGATCTGTCTGCTCTGTTCGAGTCTCTAATCTACACTCACTGCAAATCGACAATCAGCAAAGCAGTGCAGATAAATAAACTTCTACTCAATTAGCACTGTTTCTTGACTAAAGTGAAATTACAACAAAACTAATCTTATTTCTCTCTATACTTCTTGTTCACACATGTTTAATACGGATGAGTCTCAGACTCTAGTCATACGAGTATGAGAAACAGCCATACTAACCTAGGTACCAACCGAAGAGGCCTGGATCATAGAACCAACAGTCCCAACATGAAATTCCAGTTCAGATATTTAATTATTTGGGTGGATATTAAATGGATGGCCTCTGAACGTCCAACGTAAGGGCAGTCGAAAACTTGCAAAATTTAATATAATTATAATGGCTAGGATAATAGCACTTATACTCGTAAGTAGTTGTGCTGCGAAAGCGATTTCATACTTTCGAAATTGTATCCCTCACTGTGATCCGTCCACCAGCATTGGAAGTCCACTGCGGGACATAGGGCTCCCCTAACTTGCCCCAATCTCACCAGTCTTGAGCCTTCTGAATCCAAAGGATATCCTGCCATTGTTATGTCGAGGACCTTTTTCCCCGCCGGTTTTCGACCCTTCGAACCCATTGTTACCTGTTTGTCTGTGGACTTCACCAGAGATATGGCCACACAGAGACACACTTATCAAAGCTCTGGCCGTAGCCCGCTACGCGACTTTCAACTCGTCGATTAGGCCAATAGGAAAGTTATTTGTCATAATCAAATTGTTGTTGTAATTGTTTAAAAACATAATTAAGAAAAGGATTGTGAATGATATACGCAATTATGTATGTTATGTAAGTATGCGCGCGCTCATTCAATACGCGACATTTGACTACAAGGAGAGGTTATTACCCCGAGAATCGACGTGCTAACATAACAATAATAGAATTAAGGAAACGATCTTTACTAACAACCCGTTCAACCCAGTAGGCCTCTGGGTATTTCTTACTACTTCCTCTACGTTGCCGATTGCGAACTGGTTCCAAATATAAATACAGAAATAAAATCGCAATTTGGTGGTAAGGCCGGATTTATACAGGTCGATTTAAGTCGCACAACTGCGGATCACGCAACGAAACGCCTAACTGAACATCAAATTGACTACGCCGCTGGGCAAAGTAAACTAGGGGTTTTTTTACTGAAAAATACTGAAATCGATTTTGCATTTTCGATAATTGAAAATGCATAGGCGCAGGTCGTAGGTGATCGTCCGCTAAGTACACTCCCGCTATCAGCGATTAGCGCGATGCATCGAACGATAAAAACTATTTCGCTCTTAAGTCATCAAGCAACGTCCTAAGCCGAGGTTCAAACTCCACAGGTAGCGTTCTTAAGACATTCGAATCCTTATTTCTCGAAAAAGGTGAACTAGTCGTCCCTCTTCGCAAACTGTTCTTATCGGCTGAGCCTCTCTAAGCTCGCCCCTATGTCCTCATGAAGCTGTAGAAGCCCATAAGGCCAACTGCAACTGTCAAAAAAAGAGAAAAACAATTTTACAAAAATGTATGAAGACATAATCTACATTATATGTTTCGAAGGCCCGCTCTACATTTTGTATTCTTGAAAAAATACTTATGTACGCGCGTGAGAAGTTATCTTAATAATTACTTTTTAATAATTTAATGTAGTATTAATTATATTACTTAAATAATAATATTTTAATTTATATCAATAAATAATACATGACCAATAGACTATTTCTATTTTGTTGGTAGCTTTTTGCGGGCAAATTCATCTTGTTACTTTTGTGTCACAAATCTTAAAATTTCACTCTCATCATTTTTTCATAACGCGCGTAAAGAAGTATAAGTTCAAAAATGTAGTGGAAACCAAACCAAAAATGGATAAAGTGATAAATTATTATTAAAGGGTAACCGGTATCATTTAATAAAGGCAGTATGATATTTTTTCTTATCGTAAAATCATTTTGAGTCTTGGCGACTATTACATTAAATGTTTTTGATTTAAAAAATTTGCTTAAAAAAATGTCTTGCAAACCAAGTTTGGCGGATAAAATTAGTTTAAATGTTTAAGTGTATTATAAATGGTACTCGTAATTATAATTTCTGAAGCAAATTAAGATCGTCACCGCGAATGACTTGACGACGGCCGGCGCCGTCCGGCGGACGGCGGACGGCGGACCATGGATGGTGGAGGTGCGGTGAAATGAAATGAAATAAGTTTTTATTCGAAGTAGGTTTGCTACAAACACTTTTCGAACGTCACTCAACGCCATCGCTTCAGCAAATCCCTACCGTGAGTGGTCCCGGGAGAAGAAGCGGCAAGAAACTCCCGGGATTACTTTTTTTCCTACTCACAGTTACAGACAGCACTTAATACTACTTATTGTAATATTTAATATAAAAAAACTCATGTCCAAGCAGTCTTATCATTTAAGTACTCGTCAACTTTGTAATATGCTTTTTTCATGAGAATACCTTTAATGGTGGATTATTACATTGTGATAAGGTCGTGAAATGAAGCCGAAGGTCGCGGCCGCGGTTCGCAGCTTGCAGCTCGGCACGCGTAAAAATTCTAATCGCGATAAACATTTACTTTAATAATTACGAGTAGTAGACGTTATGAATTCGCTCTTTGTTGTTATCCAATTAAAATTAGTTTTTGAGTAAGAGATATCCAGTTAAAAAAGTAGCAGGCGATTTTATCGAAGTTAATGTGAAATTTAATGAAAACATCAAAAGTGTAATCGACGCAAAAAAAATAGTCCATGTAATAAAGGAAAAATGTAATTCTAATTAATAGTTTAAAATACTTTTAAAAACAAGCTTTTACCCTTGGAATGCATTGTCATCGGAAACAAATCTATTCGTGTCAACTCCGCAAGAAGAGAGGAAGTAGTTCTAATTCACTCTGCAAGATTCTACCCATACATATTACACGCCAACAAACTAACGAACAAAGCATGTTAAACAACAGCTTGTAATCAAATACAATAATTTCAAATACAAGACAAAAGTTAGAAACAAAAAAACATCAACAAGTTAACTGAAGAATCCAGGAAAGTCGTCTGAGATTAGGGTTCGTTCTGACTACTTCTGACGGTAGCAAATTCACTGCTACCAGTGCTACCACTGAGTAGATAATAGTATAAATACTGGTAACGCTGATTGAGTTATGGTATACTTCTACAATCACCTGTGTAATGTTACTTTGTTTCGATTGATATCTTGCATCGTCTAGCCTACGTGGTAAATGAATTCATAGTTCCTTACTTGGTGCTCATCATATCAGAGGTTCCTCTGGCAATCCTCGATGGAGACCGGAGACGACAGTAATCAACAGATGGCGTGTGGCGTGCTCCCAGCTCCCTCGCTCGACAAGTAAACACATAACACCCACTGACCTTCGTGTGTCTCTTACACGTGTTTCGTAGCCGCGGGCGCTTTCGGGGATTTCAACACCTACTCGTAGATACGATAAGCGTCAACCTGTGGCTTCAGCTAGTTAAAATAAACAGTTTTGTGATTAAATAAATAAACCCAGAGTTATTATCGAGATATTTATAGCTTGCCGGTGACCCCTTCGCGATTGCAGTTTCACGACCACAGGCATTAGGGTTCCCTGGGAAGTTGCGACCCTCTTCGATGAAACCTTAAGAACCTATGAAATAAATGAATAAACGCTAACACACTCATAACCCCGCAGTAGGTTTATACCAGTATCGCGGGTGGCATGGACGACACATAATAATACATCACAAATACAAATGAATTGATTAATATACATTTAGATCAATTTAAATTAATAATACGGATGTCCTTTATAGACTCTGAAACCATCCAACCGATATGCCTCAAAATGATTTCATTTAAGATGCAACAATCTGAAGGTGGTCTGCGACCACTAAAATAATGCATTAGGCACATTCGGTCCATTGATAAAGTCGATTTTCCACTTTTCCCATACAACAATATTTGAAGATAATATTATGTGAAGATGGCGCATCAACGTCAACGTCAACAAAAAACACTGGTCTGTCATTCTCATCGGAAAAGTTTGTAGCGTAGTGGAAGTAGTGGAACATGTCGGGTATCCACTAGTTAGTAGTTTAGTTTCCTCTCATGTCAAATATTCATTAATATCATTTTTTTTGCAAGCCAATATTTAATTTTCTTTTCAAAAGTATTTATATGAAGGTCTTTAAATTTATTTCAAATTGTAATAGCATTTGTTGCTTTCCGTGTCTCATTCGCTATAAAATGTAATGTGTGCTATGAAAGCACACACAATGTCACAGTAATGGCACGGTGTAGCCGTATAGTGGGCAAACTCCTTTATTCGGTAAATGTAGCAGAGCTGATATATAGGTCAATTAAAGTGAATTACATTAAATATTTGGCGTGAATTGCAATGTTTTGCTTGATAATGATGATACCGGAGATCACGATGATAAACCCATTTCCAAAACATTGATTGTTGGCACATTGCAGAACACAACACAACACATTATTATGCTGCATAATGTGCTACTATCGTATGAGCAAAACAAAAATCACAGATATGGTCTTTCCTAAGGAACCCAAACTCAGAATGGTGGAGAGAACCCTTTGACACTTACTATCGAATTTTGACCCCTGAGCAGGTCTCTAGGAAATTGTCTACAGTGATAATGATATGGAGCATCGTAATCCTCTAAAGCCTACCGTTGAATGTGTACATACAACATTTAGTGTTAGTGACCTGACCCTGACCATGACCCTGGTATATACCTTATATGTACATATACACCGTGTTCCTGACTTTGTGCACGAACTTCGGCCTGTTATTCAGACCATTAAATTGGTCATCTTTCGTTATGGATTCATTATTGAATTTTTTTTATTTTTTTTTTCATTTTCATACAAACTAAATACTTGAACGTAAATTGCCTAATGTGTAATCTCTTTACGCAAGCTGGCAACGTCGCATTATGATTGATATGAAACTTTGACATTAGTAAACTTTTATTGACGTTAACAATTATTTCTCATCGATTTTGCTGTCTGTGCGACCAGTGACATTAACAAAACCAAATAGGTAATAATACTAGTTCGATAAGTTTTACGATGTTTGTTTACTTTAAGGCCCATTTAGACGGAGAGTTTCTAGTATCTATCGTACACTGCTATCACTGGTAATAATCAACATAACATTATCGTATCAAATGTTTACATACAGGAAAGAACTAAATTCTCATCTACGATTATCTGATATGACATTCGTAATTTATCGATCAAGGCGATAATTTCCTACGTCTATTTAGGGTACAAATTGTACGTAAGATTACTTACGACAATCTCGACTTGTATTCGACTCACATTTTTCAAATTCATACGTGTATCATACAAGACGGTTGAAAACGTTTTGAGTGCGAAATTTGTCATTGGAGTTAAGTTTACAATCAATATTCCATTGCGAGGAAATTGTCGTCAAATAGCGAGAGGTGTAAATGTAAGAAAGATTTTTTTATTAATTCGATCGTGGCTTCTTCGAGACGAGAAGCTCTCCGTCTAAATGGGCCTTTATTGACAAGTCAAGCCAATAATGACATGACATTTAAAATGAAACAAGTATAGTTTGAATGATTATGACCGTACTGAGCGGCAACATAGCACAAATAAAGACCCTTTTACAATGTACACCCATATTAAATGGAATTACCAATAACTTAAAAACTAAGCTTTATAATGCACTAATACCTGTATAAGATATGTTTAGTGAATGCTATAGAATCATTTGGTAAAGTTAGTGCACAACGTCAAAAACACCCGGTATATAACAGCATGTGAACAAGCGCAGGCGCACCGGGTAGATAATTAGGTACATACCTATTTACACTACCGGCGTACAAAAATGGTTCCACGCGTAATCGTCTGCAAGTGTATCGGTGTATCAGTGCAGCCGCTGATTATTAGGGTGCACTCTGACCCTGGCGTATCGCAGCGAATTGTATCCATACGGAACTGGATGGAGGCGCTTCAAATTAACATAACATACCAAACAGTATATTGTAGTTATATGTAGCAAAAGGCCTTTTAAACACTTAAAAAATTAGAAAACTTAGAAAAAAAGAACAAAATTAGAGCTAGCAACTATAATAAATAAAAAAAATTAAAAACCCCGCCTTTTTATGGAAATAGCCGGCAAACGAGCTGACTATCCACCTGATGGTAAGTGCTATCGTCGCCCATGGACATCAGCAACACATTTTGTTTTATTATTTTTTATCTTCATTAAATGAATAACAATAACAGGTAGAATTCTAAGCCTAATTCACAAGTTCAAAGTAGCGCAGTGGGCTATGGAGAGGGCTATGCTCTGTATTTCTCTGTGTGATCACATCAGAAATGAGGAGATCCGTAGATGAACAAGGGTAATATGGCTCAAAGAATTAGCCGGCTTAAGTGGCAATGTGCTGGACACATAGTGCGAAGGACCAATAAATAACCGTTGGGGAAGAAAGGTCCTCGAGTGGAGAGTTGGAGACCACTTTTCGGAAAAAGGAGTATAGGATCTCGACCAGGTGGACTGACGACCTGAGGAAGAATGCGGGTATCCGCTGTCTTCAAACTCGAAACGTTCTTCACCGATTAAGTTCAAATTTTGACACAATATACTACACGCTTCAAGGATGTTTTTTTTTTGTTTTTGTTATTTTTCCGCGTGCGTAACTTATCTTCGACCAGCAAAGGTTATGTTGCAGAACAACGTTTGCCGGGTCAGCTACTTTATAATAATTAGTAGGATGTGGGGCGTTGAGGTGTTTGAGGCGACACGCGCGACACATTAAAGGCAAAGGGAATTAACTGACACTAACCCCATTAACACGCTGCCACCGCCGCCGCCGCGCCGCGCCGCTGCTAACTCAATCCAGTTTACAGATACACCTGTCGCCGCTCAATCTTTTAAATAATTGGATTTTATGGAATATACCTAATAACAATACGTTTTATTGTACACCATAGCGTGGAATAAAGAAAGACACAGTTTTTACATGTAATTCATACAATAGGCTGTCTTATCGCTAAAGAGCAATTTCGTTCAGATAACCGTGTAGGTAAGAGGTGTGCTAATAATAAATAAGTAAATGGAAAGAAATTAGAACAACAATTTGATTTTTTTTCATTAAGTTTAAATAAGTAAATGGAAAGAAATTAGAACAACAATTTGATTTTTTTTTTCATTAAGTTTCATCGAACAGGAAATGTGTCAACAGGAAAATGGCCGATCTGGATGGTCTAATAGTTTGTTTGATAACAAGCGTGACCCCTGCGTCACATACCCACACCGGTAACTAGGGCGAGCGGGATAAAATGATAAAAATAATTTCGGGGCTGTCAGGGGTCACCGATTTGCGTTGTTATTTTTTATTTATTCTAGCTGTCGTCTGGAATTACGATGCAGCCTTTTGTAAGTATAGGTAAATAACATAGTAAAGTAACTGCCTTCACTTTGCTTCGGTAAACCTTTAATGCATTTTTTCTTATTACAGAACCTCCATAAGTCCATAGTAAATATCAGTTATGTCGCGAGAACAAACCCGTGATATAAGCTAAAAATACGCTAATTATAATCTAATTCTTCAGTGGTTGTTGCAAGATGCTCAAATAGAAAGACAGACATAATTTTAAAAAAAGTTTTGGTCTCTATCGATGTTAAAAATATCCAATGCTTATAAATACATGGACATGCCACTCAAACATATAGAAAGATTAACATTTAGGATATTAAAGTTTGTTAACATCATTTTATGGTGATTACATCAACTTTTCTGATAAGCCTGCTTCCATTTATATTGCCAATATTATAAACGCATATGGAACTAATTCCGCTGGTACTGCGATGCGATATGTTACACAGTTCAAACCTCTGAGTACCCAACTTATGAATATTGCCAGTCACTTCGGCACGGGGCCGCGGGGTACGGTTCAGCCTCATGCAGCTAGCTTTCTTCTCTCTTTGTTCGTGATCATTGTCCTTCACTGTTGATGCGTTTGGTATCGCTAATGCCTTTAAGCAACCTTGTCCAATTACCATCAGGTTGGTTTTCTGTTTGCCGGCTAGTTGCATAACAGAAGCTTTACGACTAGAACAGTTGCGCTCGTGGTCTGACTCCACCACCGGGAAGTAATGTCTAGTCTCGGTGTAATTGTAGTGTAGGTGTGATGCAACTAAACATCCAATGTTTTGATACATGGTGACCTGTTAATGCTTGTTTAATATCAACACGTTCCTCATTGTCTCCTCGCAGAGCGCAGACGCGATAGATCACCGCGACACAACAAGTTGGCTATAGCCCAATGATGTTCCACTCAGAGACTCGCTTCAATGTTCATCTGTTATCCGTTTATGCTCCTCTGTCCCACAATATTGATGTTCATTACCCTATATAAAATGTTTACATGAAACTTGCGGAAGAATCCCATCCACTTGGGTCCAAGCCCAAACCCTGCTCCTGATGCACCCTGCTGAATAACGGACGAGGCTATGGCGCCAGGATCTCTCTGTTGGAGTCACTGGCCTATGTACCTAGTTATTACTAATGTAATCCCGACGGAACACATGCATCGTGGTATGGTGGTTGACCCACCTACCACCATTTTTCTGAAATGGACCATGAAAGTTTGTCTTATTGGTATCAGTTTCGGAGAGCCAAATAAAGTACAAGCCACCCGTTTCTTCTCCAACCGGCGTCGCTTCGGTGATGTAAGGCAGTTAGCGTTACTCAAGTCTAGGCGGCGCCGACAGTGACCACTCACTGTGAACTACTTCTTTCACGGCTATTTACTAAAAAAGTCCTACACACTTATAAAGTTGTTATTTTCTAATTTTTAGTGGACAGTGGCCCATTCCATCTATATTATAAATACTTTTCACTTTCACTTTACTCTGAGGCCGCACTACTGCGTTTTTCTACCCCTCGGTTCGTAACCTATTCAATGCTGTATGTTAATCGCGGGCGGTTTTTAGGGTTCCGAACTAAAATCGGAACCCTTATAGTTTCGTCATGTCCGTCCGTCCGTCTGTCCGTCTGTCCGTCTGTCCGTCCGTCCATCCATCCGTCCGTCCGTCCGTCTGTCCGAAGCAAAGCGCCGAGACCCTTAGTGCTAGAAAGCTGAAATTTGGCACGGATTATGGATATGTATTTATTAAAACTCCAGAATCGTAGAATAAAATATTAAAATACATTTTTTTAGGGTACCTCCCCTACAGGTAACGTGAGGATGAATTTTTTATTCGTCGAGTACCCTATATGTAGTGTGGCTTGAAAGTGCTAATTTTGGTTCGAGTCAATAATTAATTCCGTCCGCCGAAGAATGGTTTCCTAACGCAGTAAAAATATCTAAACATTGAAAACCAAACCAAGCGTAAAAATCCTGGAAAATAACTATCGTTTGTTATATTTCAGAATGTTGAATACATTCGTACCTTGAACTTGAACTATTCAAAACTTATATTATTAGAAGTAAATCCCTTAACTTACCTGTACGTGAAGTTCAATCTCAATTATTCAAGAGCTTCGTTCGAAGATATTAGCATGGCAACACTAGTATTGCGGTAAAGTATGATAAGGTGCGAATGTACGATGCAATTACACGTGGGATAGCTCCACGAGGAACTAATAAAACTTATATCTGGTACCTTTGACACGCTATTGATAGCTACGTTATTGACTGTTTTATAACATCTGATTCTGTATTCTCGTATTGACAAGAGGTCCGTCCCGGCTTTGCCTGTGTTGATCTTTCATAGCTTAGCGCCACCGCATTACTGACCGCTTCAATAATTATTTTTATCGCGTATTTTTTTCTTTTTTTAACCACATACATTTAAATCAGTTGTTATTAAATGAAGCAATTATACAATTCTTATGTTTAGTAGGACAGAGCTGGCAAGAACCGGCTATAAACAATAATATCTGTGAATAATTACATTAATGATTAACAGTGAACGAATATACTATGGAATAAGCCTCTCAGTACATTCTAACGTTAAATATCGGCACCAAAACTCACACAAATACGAAGTATACATATCCAAACCACTCACTACGGTATACAAACTCATCAATTGGTCTATTGCAAGTAGTTGTCGAACCATGCGAAATCGCCAAACGGGATTGGTTCTCGACATGACCCGATCACAGCAATTGGTTCGCGCGTCAGTGCACTGTCTAATGCGTTGTCACATTGTCAGTCAGGTCGTCAGTTAAATAGAAAAAATAAGAAAGTTAAATAGATTTTTGTAGTTTTAGATTTCGGTATACTTACACGTGAAATCTGATTCTACGATCCTCGGAACCCTTGGAACGATGATCTGTATGATTTCTGCACCATTTCACAACACATGAAATCATTTTGAAACCAAATTTTTATATAAATCTTGTTTATGACAATTTAAAGTCAACGACCGTCCGAACGAGTGACACCGAACTGACTGATTCGCGTTTTGGTTGAGTTTATAAGCCCCGCCCACCTCGGTTGAGTTTTCGTTGCGCTATTTTGAGGCATCAAAGATGCTTCCATGCGTATATTAGTTCATTGATGATTAAAGACAATAACGCTGGTCACCGAAATTCTGCATCCATTGTAATAAATATTTGGCGATTTAAATAGATATTTTCCTTGGGTCAATGATAATATAATGTAAAAAAGAGGTAGATATGTCTTTAGCGCGAGGACACGACGATGAAGAGCGTAAGAACAGGCAATTGACCGTTCTGCTCGTAGTCGCTCTGTCAATACAAAACGATAAGCACGCTTTTGTTGTTGTTAGAAGTACTTGACATTTGACATACAGCGTTAAAATGCCTTCTTGTATACCAATGTGATTGGTGTAGTGAAACAAAAGATAAACGTGTGTGTGTGTGTTATAGCTCTTTTCGGAACAGATTTTTTGGTTGATTTTTAAGAGCATATCCATCCATCCATCAGCCTTTTGAGGTCCACTGCTGGACATAGACCTCCCCTAATCTACGCCAGTTAGACCGGTCCTGAGCCTTCTGAATCCAGCGGATACCCGCTCTTGTGGCATGCTTGTTGTCCTTTACGAAAAATGATTAAATTGGTGTAATCGTTTTCAACGTTTTATCGTTTACATCAATGCTGTTGCCAGTTCACAGTTTCTCAAGTAGTTTTCTAAGCTTTAATGGATTACGATCCATGAATTACGATCGGTGGAAATACGAGTACGTTTCCATCCTTATTAGACTGATTTAAAATTACATCATTGCGTGCAAAAGTTTTTCATGTAATATCATAAAGGTACCAGGTATTACAATTATGTAACAAAATTTCGAGAAAAATGTTAAAAGTTGCTAAGGTGGTTGATTTGCCCTTTCAGTGTTGACCCCAGATTCCTAAGCTTCGAACACGACGATTAGTTTGGCGGCTGACCCAAGCAAGATGGTGTTAGCTGGCCAGGCAGGCTGCACGAAAATATATGTAGGTATGTAGTATGCACACAAAAACAAATCGAGGGATCATCAGAGCATCTAATCCAACTGATGTAGGAATATTTTCCAAATATAATGCATTATAATCTAAATTTTACTAACAAAAAATAACCGACTTCAAAGTTACTCAAAAATTTCTTGGCAGATCTCGTTCAAATTTATGTGGGACTACATGACGAGCACTTGCTTTCGATTAAAAAAAGAATCATCGAAATCGATTGGCGTGATATTGAGTTATTCGCCCATTTGTCTCGCACATACTTAATACAAATTTAAGACTTATATAGTTTTCTCATGGATGCCATTGACAGTCTCAATAAAATTTAAGTGAGACCACATGTCAAGCACCAGCTTTTGATTAAAAAAAGAATCATCAAAATCGGTTAACCCAGTCGAAAGTTCTGAGGTAACAAACATTTAAAAAAAAAGCGGCCAAGTGCGAGTCGAACTCGCTCATGAAGGGTTCCGTAGCAGCAAGTAAAATAATATAAAAGTTCTTGTAGTTCGTTGTAACTTTGATCAATGTTTTTTGCGGTTTACGATTTATGACGTATTAAAAAAAAACTACTTACAAAATATCATTCAAACCAATTTTCGTTGGAAGTTTTCATGGTAATGTACATCATATATTTTTTTTAGTTTTATCATTCTCTTATTTTAGAAGTTATAGGGGGGGACACACATTTTACCACTTTGGAAGTGTCTCTCGCGCAAACTATTCAGTTTAGAAAAAAATGATATTAGAAACCTCAATATCATTTTTGAAGACCTATCCATAGATACCCCACACGTATGGGTTTGATGAAAAAAACATTTTTGAGTTTCAGTTCTAAGTATGGGGAACCCCCAAAATTTAGTATTTTTTTCTATTTTTGTGTGAAAATCTTAATGCGGTTCACAGAATACATCTACTCACCAAGTTTCAACAGTATAGCTCTTATAGTTTCGGAAAAAAGTGGCTGTGACATACGGACGGACAGACAGACAGACAGACAGACAGACATGACGAATCTATAAGGGTTCCGTTTTTTGCCATTTGGCTACGGAACCCTAAAAAGTGGGCCCTCAGTTCAGATGCACACCGTGTATACCAATGTGATTGGTGTTGTGAAACAAAAGATAAACGTGCGTGTGTTGTAGTTCTTTTCGGAACATATTTTTTGGTTAATTTGTAAGAGCATAACGTATTTATCTATATTGATTTAAATATCATTGCCTTGGGTAGTGAAAGATGAAACGTACCATCGTCGGTAAATGTTTCATATTGCTGGTATAGCTGGTATGTGATGTTGCGTCGATCAGTAGATTACATTCATTAGGAACAGCAACGGTCCCAACTCCCGTTGTCCCTCTCATGTGGCATGCTTGTTGTCCTTTATGAAAAATGATTGAATCGGTGTAATTGTTTTCAACGTTTTATCGTATACATCAATGCTGTTGGTAGTTCACAGTTTCTCAAGTAGTTTTCTAAGCTTTAGTGGATTAATATCCATGAATTACGATCGCTGGAAATCAGACTGATTTAAAATTACATCATTGCGTACAAAAGTTTTTCATGTAATATCATAAAGCTACCAGGTAACAATTATGTTACAAAATTTCGCGAAAAATATTAAATGTTGCTAAGGTGGTACATTTACCCTTTCGGTGTTGACCCAAGATCCCCAAGCTTTGAACACGACGAATAGTTTGGCGGCTGACACAAACAAGAGGGTGTTAGCTGGCCAGGCAGGCTGCACGAAAATATATGTAGGTATGTAGTATGCACACAAAAACAAATCGAGGGATCATCAGAGCATCTGATCCAACTGATGTAGGAATATTTTCCAAATATAATGCATTATAATCTAAATTTTACTAACAAAAAATGACCGACTTCAAAGTTACTCAAAAATTTCTTGGCAGATCTCGTTCAAATTTATGTGGGACTACATGACAAGCACTTGCTTTCGTTTAAAAAAAGAATCATCGAAATCGATTGGCGTGATATTGAGTTATTCGCCCATTTGTCTCGCACATACTTAATACAAATTTAAGACTTATATAGTTTTCTCATGGATGCCATTGACAGTCTCAATAAAATTTAAGTGGGACCACATGTCGAGCACCAGCTTTCGATTAAAAAAAGAATCATCAAAATCGGTTAACCCAGTCGAAAGTTCTGAGGTAACAAACATTTTAAAAAAACAGTCGTATTGAGAACCTCCTCCTTTTCTTGAAGTCGGTTAAAAATAGGTCACCTTCTCACATTATTTAACAGAAAATAACAACAACAATCGTTTGCCCTTTGGCATTATTAACGCCACGTTCTTACAGTAAAACCATCTATTAGCATTTGTAGGTCAATAGATAATATTTAGGTCGAGAGAAACAATATGACGGACTGGTTTTATCTCCAGCAGTGAGTAACCAAGTGAGGGGATGTGCTGCCGATGCACCAGTGCACACGCAAGCCACTAGTTAGGTACTACATGGAGAGAGCAAGGAACACGTGGAGCGATAATGTGTCGTTGATGGTTCAAATGTTAAAGATATGAAAAATTACTTGTTACCTGCTACCTGTTCACGTGAGTTTAATTATTAGATATGTATCGACTTACTGTACAATATACATATATTCAAATTCAAATTCAAATTCAAAATCATTTATTCATGTAGGTATCATTGATACACTTATGCACGTCATTTTTTTAATCAACCAGCTTTTCGCAAAGGTGCTTTGTCATGGAAGAGAAGAAAAGCCGTAAAGAAACTCCTTATAGAAAACCAAATCGTACGACTCGTAGTCGCTGAGAGTCCACTCATATTGTAAGCCACGCCTCTCGGCCCTGTACTCCTCGCACGAGGGCGCATTACTTATCTTATCGAGTGGTTGTTCCACGTGCACCTTTGTTTACTAGATTGTCCACCGCGACCCTTTGCTCCTTCCACTCCTTGACATCATCATCGTCGTCACGATACTTGTTGTGATCGTTATTCCGGTCTTACTTGTCCATTGTCGACGTTATCAGCCGATTAGGAATAGCGAAATAAATTGGTTTATTTCGCATACATTTAATTTGCAACGCCACTTGTATGCTTATGACTTTTCCTCTACAAGTACTTACCTATAACTAAAAAATGAAAATTATTTGCGGTGACAAGGTGCATCATTTTGTTCTTTAGGACAAAGAACCGTAGTTGTATCTAGAGAAAAATCAAGAATTAAATAAGGAGACGAACGAGATGACAAGCCACTTGATTGTGGTCACCATAGCACGTGGACTTGAAAACGTAACTTTATGGAAATACCTCAACCCTATCCGAAACTAATCGTATACAAAAGAATGTGGTACCATTGTAGTTATGTAGTATGATAGTAGTATTTATAGTAGATGTCATAACGTCCCGGTCGCCGGTCGTCCGGCATCGAGCCCGGTCCGATACATTCAGGGTCAGGCAGCAGGTGAGTGACCTCCGGCGATCGTGTACCTGATGGTGCTGACTGATCTCTTCCCAGTTGGAATTTGGCTCCAGTTTTACAACACACCCGACGCCGAGGCGCCACTACAAAATGTATATATTTTAAATATCTTTTCGTTATTTTTAGTCACCTTAACGTCTCAAATCTCGACTGTTAAACAAAGGTTACTATGCTGTAGATGAGTACTTAAATGACAAAGAAGCATGGAAATGTTCAGCTCTGCAACCAGTTCCGTTCAAGTTATTAATTTTTGTTTTTGTAATAAATATACCAATGTATTTTTATTTTTACCCGACTACGCGACGCAATGAAGGGTAGTGTTTATCAGTCTACGAGTAACCGCCCTCGCTTTGCTTCGGTTTTCTTATTTTTTTACACCTTGGGTTACATTATTGGAGTTTTATTAAGGATCCCTAATTTTTTTGAAAATAAAATATAGCCTATGTTACCCGGGTCTAATGTTAATGATAATGTAAATTTTTAAATATTATAATTCATATTGTTAAACGGATTAGAACAATTTTAGTCAAATAACTCTCATGTAATGACGATGCAAGAAATAAAAGGCTTTTTATTTATTATTTTATTTTATACCCGGAGATAGTGTAGCTTCCCAACAGTGAAAAATTTTTTGAAATCGGTTCAGTAGTTTCGGAGCCTATTCAATGCAAACAAAAAATTAAATCTTTCCTCTTTATATATTAGTATAGATGTATGTATGTTCCTATGTGGCGTTGTAGAGACCAAACGCGTTGACGGATTTTGACGATTCTTACGTCAATCGATTCGTCTTACGCTTCCCGCCCACGTCCGATAATCGGTGACCGCTTTTTTGTAGGAGAAAAATAGAACGTACTGATAGCAATAGTCGGTCAAAAAGTCGGTCAGAAATAATATGGAAGAAAAAATCGGCCCGATTATCGGTCCTACAAAAAGACTGACGTGGGCGGGAAGCGTTAACCTTGCGAGTACTACTAAAGACATGACAATTATCAAAATTCATCTCATAGGACATAGGACAACCAGACGTCATATTGTCAAAATGAAAAAAAAATCGTCAAACTAAGTCAAGTCAGGTATCGTTGAATAAGTATTTAAAAATTATTTAGGTTCCTTTCATTATTATTCATTTTAAGTAACAGTTTAGAATATATTATATAGATTCAAAGTTTTTTATACAACCATTCTTGCTAATTTATTAACTCCCTTAATAAAATAACAACATTGCGAATTTTACCGTCTTATAATCCTAATAAAGAAGACGTCAATAAATCCTGACTAAAAGTGTAAAATAAAAAATTAATTAATAAAACAAAACATCCGACTGCGTAAAAAACTAAAAAGAAAAAAATAAGCCCAGTACTTTAGAATGTTGTTAAAAGTGTTTTTTAGGGTTCCGATTAGGTTAGATGTATTCTGTAAACCGCATTAAGATTTTCACACAAAAATAGAAAAAAAAAACATAAAATTTTGGGGGTTCCCCATACTTAGAACTGAAACTCAGAAATGTTTTTTTCATCAAACCCATACGTGTGGGGTATCTACGGATAGGTCTTCAAAAATGATATTGAGGTTTCTAATATCATTTTTTTCTAAACTGAATAGTTTGCGCGAGAAACACTTCCAAAGTGGTAAAATGTGTGTCCCCCCCCCCCCCTGTAACTTCTAAAATAAGGGAATGATAAAACTAAAAAAAATATATGATATACATTACCAAGCAAACTTCCAACGAAAATTGGTTTGAATGAGATCTAGTGAGTAGTTTTTTTTTAATACGTCATAAATCCTAAATTATTCGACTCGCACTTGGCCGCTTTTTTTTTTGGATATAGCCGGTAAACGAGCTGCCGATCTACCTGATGGTAAGTGGCTATCGTCGCCCATTAATACGTATACATACGTGTATAAGCAACACCCAAGGCATCAACTGATGCGTTGCCGGCCAAGAAAGAGAGAAGAAAAAGAAAGAAAGAAAGAAAATAACTTGAACAGCTACACCATAGAAGGATTAACAGTCAGGATCGATTTAAATTTTACAGGGCTGCTTGAGAAAAAACAAACAAGATTTGATTGGTTGAAGAATGGGTTCCGACTTAATCCTTCTATGGTGTATTTATCAATATTACTTTTAACAACATTCTAAAGTACTGGGCTCGTTTTTTTTTTAGCTTTTTACGCAGTCGGGTGTTATTTTTTTTAATTTTTTTTTTTATTAAAAGATGTGCTGAGGAGTTTCTTTACGGCTTTTCTTCTCCCCATGACAAAGCACCTTTCTGAAAAGCTGGTAGATTAAATAAATGATGTGCATAAGTGCATCAGTGATACCTAATATGAATAAATTATTTTGAATTTTGAATCACAGTGATGCTTGTGAGGCTCAAATAGGCCATTTGTATCATCTAAAAGAGTGGTGGTGTTGTAAATTTAAAATTTCTACCTCATCGGCAAGACAGCGTGAAATCGAACGTTCCAACTGATTTCAAAATAATACCCGAACAAACAAAACCCAAAGTGTTAACACTAACGTGATAAAAGAGATTGGCGTACATGTCTGCGATAAAATCGATATTCGCCAATCTGAAACGTCGAGAACATTTTCACTATAATATTGGTGTATTCTCCCTGGTGCTGACTCACGGCTCACATGAGTCGCTAATGTCTTGTGGCAGTGTTAATTTTTTTCTGTAACTAATTTTTTTATTTTTTAGAAGACACTACCTTGGCACGTCCGATGCCATGCCTTTTATTTATTTTACAATAATTTGCAAAATTTGTGGTCTTCTGATAGCATACAATTTGCACAATTAGGTACTGATGCCGTTGACCCTCCCGCTGCCCCGCTGCCAGCGCGCCGTCTGGTCGCACGTGCGAGGCTACATGCCCCTCCCCGAAACTGGCACAGTTACCACTTGACTCTGTCATAAAAACATCTGATTGGAGATGGAAAGCTTTCGCTGTTGTCAACCTACTACATTCATGAAATCCGTTTAACTTCTGATTCATATCATTGACCCACTATTTGAATACTCGGACCATGTGATACGACCATGATTTTTTTTTTATTGAATTTATAAAGGATAAGATGGGTGGATGAGAGACGATGGCATGTGTTGGGGATGAATGGATGTGTGGAGTGGCGAGAAAGTATAAATTAATTCAAAAAAGTAAGCAATAAGTACTTATATTAGAGGAATTTTAAAAGTGGCAAGAATGCCAGGTATGAAGTTGAAAAGGAACCGTATGTGAAAGTATGAAAATGTGATTAGGCGAAAGGAAACGCATGTGATAAGAAGAGTGAGGACGAAAGAGACGACGACGACAACAACCACGTGAATGATGGATGGATTATGTGAGGGCGATATGAAATAAAAACCAAAGTAAGAGTAGAGATACTGCAACATAGATTGCTGCTCTATAAAGCACAATCCGAGCTCACATGGAGTACTGCTCCCATCTTTGGGCTGGAGCACCGACTACTCAGGTGGATCCCCTTAACCGGATTCAGAGACAGGCTGTTCGTATTATCGATAATCCCAAGCTCATAGACGGTTTGGAATCGCTGGGATTACGAAGAGACATGAGTTCTTTGTGCGTTTTCTACCGTCTGTATAATGGGGAATGTTCTGAAAAACTCTTTAATTTAATACCGGCGGCCAACTTCCACCATCGCTCAACGCGCCGCAATGCCAGGTTTCACAAACGCCATATCGATACCTGGCATTCGTCCACGGTAAGATTTACACGATACTTCCTACCGCGTAGATGTAAACTGTGGAACGAACTACCACCGACGGTATTCCCACAGTGCTACAATATGGGGACCTTCACAAGAAACGGGTCCATCACTTTCTTCTTCTTAGCCGGCAGCGCACTGGTGGCGCCTCTAGTGTTGCGAGTGTTCATGGGCGACGGTGACTGTTTACCATCAGGTAGCCCGTCTGCTCGTCTGCCTGCATATTACATAAAAAAGGGTAGAGATTACGGCTAATATAGGGAAGAATGGAAGGAAATGCTACCATAGCCGTGATAGTTTACCTCGTAAATTCATAAATTTTATAACCTATTTTTGAGATTTTTTTCACTTATCCAACTCCAACCGGTTAGCCAGATGGGCACTTGACTATAACCAAAATTAGCACTTTAAAGCCAAATATTTCGCAAACGGGCGCCTAATTCGAGAAATGGTCTTAAAAGACCCTTTTTGGAAGACTTTTTTCAACGATTCCTCACACTGTAGGGTACGACAAACGACAAGTAAAAAATGTATACTCACGTTTACCTATAGGGGAGGTACCTGGAAAAAAAATGTTATTTACAATTTTATTCTACGATTCTAGAGTTTTAATAAACGTGTATATCCATACCAAATTACAGCTTTCTAGCACTAAGGGTCTCGGCGCTTCGGACAGAAGGAACTATAAGGGTTCCGATTTTACTTCGGAACCCTAAAAAGCGGCCGACAGAAGCCAAAAAATATATTAGTTTTTTACAGCATTCTTGCACAATGACTTACATCGTAGTAAATAAAGTAAACTTTTTAAAGCCAAAACAAATCAATGTCGTTAGAACATTTTTTGCGCGCGTGATTTTCGGCTGAGTACAAATATTTTGGCAAGGTGCTCAGTTATGGGTGGACTCGCATACTTATCATAATAAACCTTGACCAGCCGTGACCGTACCGTCCATCGCACCGGCAGCGGTCGTACCGTCCTGACACTCCTGACCGTCCGACCGCGACCGGTTTCTTTTCGCATCATTTAATGTGTTACTAATCAGGCGTTTACTCTTAATCTCCTGATTACGTCAGTCAATTGTCGTGCAGTTTATTTCTGGGTCAAAACAATTTATGAATTATTGCATCAATTGACCAATTTTAAAGTAATTTCATGTTCGACAAAGTATCTTACTTTCACATTGACATTAGCGAAAGGGTTAATACTCTGGATGTATTACTATCGTTTGTGCACATAAATTAATGGGGTCGATCGAAGCGGTTTTATATGCACAAATTATATTGCATAGAGCCCGAGATCATGTTAATTCTTCTCGTCATACGAAACAAAGGAATGAATACGTCATACGAATACAGTAATCAAAGTTGATCTTCGATCAACAGGCGACGCCGTGACGTCACAGCGGTCGTCGGATCGCTTCTCAGTAATAATCTGCAAATCATGAACGATTTACATCGACGTTCGACTCATTTCTCTGGTGTCGATTGCTGCGTGTTGTGTTTCATCGCGCCACCGGTCACCGGCAGGCCAGCCACCACACGTGGCAGCAGTCCACCGCCTGACGTCACGGAGGAGAGTCGTTCACCTTGTCAGGGTTGCACGTTACGTTCACATGGAAAATACTACATTTTGTAGAATAAAACACTTCCTAGTTAAAAAATCCAACAAATTATTCATTTCTACGCATACGCATAATGTTCCTCTTCCGATTCCATGATCATTATTTCCTGTGATGTTTTGAAGGGGACTCTTAATAATTACATACTACTCGTGCCTATGTATTGTTAAGTTTTTAAAACGTTAATATAAAATTGGAAAGAACGACATAAATATAGATCTTATAGGAAATTCAGCGAAAATTGGCTAAAAGTTGGAAATTAACCTAAAAAGAGAACAAGGCCACTGCAAATGCTAAGTTTTAGAGATTTTATAAGTATCTTATCAATTGATCTTTGTACCGTATGTTTCCCTTATATTTTTTACGAATTTCAAATGTCAAGTCAGCCCTGGCTCCGCGCATTTGTTATTCGTCGAGATGTGACGATAACAGCAAGTTGCGGAGTCTGCAGGAAACTGGACGGTGACGCGATGACGCCGGTGACATTGATGCTCTGAACGATAGCCAAGTTGTACCGAGCCGAGTTCAAACATGAATACGAATCTTAACTTTTGCATAAATTTCAAAGTAGGGAACGCTTAAATATCGTGAAGGTGGTAATTGCATAACATACATTGTGTATTAAAATACACAACACAGGTTGTAACATGTACAAGTACTAACAAACGCCCGCCTATGTGAGCATTACCCTTCTATTACTTGTATTTACTGGAGGCTCAGCCAGAGCCGCCAGGGGAAGTCTTGCAAGCGCCGCGCCGCCGCACTGTGGATTATGGTAGTACAAGGCCTGATCATAAATACATTTTGGAAATGTTGCAAATTGTACATGTTTTTGGTTTCATTTTATAGCTAAGAAGTTGATCTATATTAATTAAGCACGTTTTATGAAATTAGGACTGTAACTAAAAAATTATGACGTTGGGAACTGACGTTATGAAAATTCTTTAAAATTCGACTCCAAAATTATCAACTTTCAGAGTTAAATTTTGAGCACTAGTTCCAAAGAAAGTCATATAGTGTGATACATATTTAGAAAGGAAATATATTTTAGATTTAGTATTTAATATTATTGTTGAATTTTTGTAAAAAATGTCCTCATGCACAATTTTTATCATGAAATGCAGGAAAAATGCATGTTTACCAATTTCGGCGAGACTTTTAACTGTTACCCAAGCTTCCCCAAGCTCTATATTTTATTTTATCTTATGCACATAATCCCAATATAGAATATAATAAGAAAATTAGCTGCGGTTATTTGCGGTCTTGGAAGTTATCGGACATACTGCGTTACAACGCAACGCAACGCTTCAAAATGAAATTTCACGGGAACTCAATAGATAACGGATTCCTTTGGTTTTTGTTGTAATATTTGTAATTTATATGTTATAGGTGTTGACATCATTCTCCTGATGTGATAACCAAAGAGGCACCTGAAAAAAATTCGGACTGTTGTGGCTAATATACAAAGGCAAATTGATAATTTACAGTCATGTTTAGTTAACAGGTGCGGTGAAGGAATATAGGTGAAACATCAACTTTTCCTTACTATGATAGACGGAAAGGTAGCTAAGGTATTAACTGACACTCCGTCAGGTTCAACATTTACAATATGTGGTGTTACTCCACGTCACATGAACGATATAGAGAAAGTCAGCGAGGCCAGAAAACGAAAATAGCTTTCAATATGGATTATCTACGTTACATGCCTGGATTAGGTGTATGGAAATGATTTCATACAACCTTTCATTTGAAAAGTGGTCAGTGACGACTGACAAAAATAAACGAATTAAACAGGAACAAAAAAGTATTGTGCAAAAACGATTTCGTGAGGAGTTGGATTTAATTATAGATAAACCACGGCAAGTAAGTGGCAACTCCGATGATGGTAAGCAACAACAAGGAGCATTTCTTACAATGCCCGTTGTTCTAATGAAATAACAGGTATTGATGAAATACTGATACGCAGACTGTATAAAATTTTACAAGCTTTGTCGTCGGGCATAATGATTGATGCTCAAAAATTTGGCATAGGCGCTTTAGAGCTCAGAGTCAGCAAGAATATATGTTAGCAAATACAACTGGTACTACATACCATCATCAGTACACAAAATTTTGATCCATAGAGAAAGTGTCATACGATATTTCACAGTGTCACCAATTGGTCAGTTGTCAGAAGTACCGCAAGAGTCTCGGCATAAAGTCTACAAAAATTTTAGACTCCACCATGTCAGAAAATGTTCGAGGTCTGCAACAAATGAAGACGTGTTGCAAACATTACTGTATACATCGGACCCCAACATAACAAGTATTAAGAGAACTAATCTCGGACCCTGAGATTGTTTAAATATACCTACAAAATTTATGCTGTTATGATTTTAATGTTTGTTTACCGTAGTTATATAGATAAATATACAATGCTTCTCTTATTTTTAGCGATAAGGTATTATTAATTGATTTTAATAAGCTTCAACCTTTATTGTTTAAAATATACATATTAAAAATATATATAAAACTGAACTGTATCTTATATCTTTTTATTCATTCCTTTTTATTTACTAAGCTATAATAAAACAGACAATTACCGAAACTAAAATATTGATAGGGATTTTTGAGCGAAATGTTAATTTAAACTCAAGTAAAGCCGCGAGCAAACCTTAGTTTTCAATAATAAAATAACGTATATAATTCACATACTATCTACTACATCTATGCAAAATTTCAAGTTTGTATCTATAGAAATAAGAAAGTTATAGATTTTTGATCAGCAAAAGACCCATATTTTCCATAGTGCGCCGGGTCGTGTCCCGCACTAATCCACTCCGATCCCCTGTTGCCGTATCGGATGGCGCTGTGCTGAACAGTTACGCCACACGGAAACGGACACGAAACAATGTTGCAAATTGGCGAATGCCCTGCATCAGTTGGATCGATGACCTTTGTTAGCTGTCTAGCAACTTTAGTAATCCCGTTGTTATACCCTATGGTATCAGCCAGAACCTTTAAGAATGACATTTTAAATTTTAAACCAGATGAATTCCGGGTAACAAGGGCCTCAGTAGAGTGAGAGGAGCGCTCTAGAAGTCTAGACGCTGCGCTGGGCCGTAAGAGGGGCTATACAGTAGCGGCACTAGCGGCCTACGGCACCCGAGCGGCGGGCTTTTAGAGGCATAAGAAAGGCGTCACGGTGGCAAGGGGCGCTAATCCTAGGGCGGCCCGATATTGACGAGCTTTTATGGCGAAGAACGCCACTTTTGAGAAGCGTCGAGCAAGGGGCGTGGGCGCTCCAACAAATTATGATAGCGGACTCGCCCGTTGCTAGCTACGCCACTGGTTCGATATCACTGAACCTGGAACCGATTGTTGCATTGGCCTCCGAATCACAAGAGCGATCAAGAATTCATCACTAGCCGCCATGCAACATCAACACATCAGTACAGTAACTTTTGTGGTTACTGCTTAGTTCTGTACTGTGCGAGGGTTTACACTCTGTAAAATTTCTACCTGTCAAACCTACTTCCAAGTTCAAGAAAGTGTTCCTGACTCGCATGCCCTTCACATTGTTGATCGTTTATGTCCGACACTGAATTGTATATTACGTCAATAATTTTATTGTTGTGTATAAATAGTACTATAATATAAATATGTAGTACTATAGTAGGAGATTGTTTACCATCTGTCCTGAAAGACGTGCAAGTTATCGAGGGTTAACTCAATAAATAGATTATGTTGTGAGCGGCTCGACCGCTCGACCTCCGGCTTGTTTTGGAGAAAGCAGCAGCGAGATGCACGTGTCGGGTCGTGTTATTATCACAAGGATAATAGCAACAAAATATTTTGTGCTAAGGTACCCCTGGTTTAGCATAAATATTGTTGATGAGGTAATCATCGTGCAGGCTATTCTAGTTCGAGTTACCAGACAAACGAATGCTCAAAGCACGGTTCATCGACGAACTGTGTAACGATAATAATATTTAGACGACAGGTATTTAAAACACTTCTACAGACAACACTTCGCCAAAGACGACAAAGAAAGGTTTCCACGAGCAGCGGACGGAGCGTGACAGTCGCACCAACTGTGGTGAAGATAGGTTTCACGTTAAAATGTCGCAGGCGTGTTTATCTGTACAAATAAATAAAATTGGAGTGTCTGTTTTTTAAATTAAAATAACCGATTTTTACTAAGTGCATTTGGATGTATACACGGTGCATATGTTACCGGCAAAACCCGATTTCAGGTTAAACTAGTTTGGCCTAGGCCAAACTAGTTTGGTCTAGGCCAAACTAGTTTGGTGCGACACGATTAGGCAAAACTAGTTTCTCGTCAATAAGTTTGGCTTATGTTTAACTTACCACCAAATAAATCATTGTTAACCCAAAAGTAGTACAAGTAAATGATCACCAACAATAAAACAGCATTTTAATGTAAAATTATAACCAATGATGGTAATTAATTTTTTTGATTCACAAACAGGCTTCCGAACGACTTCGGCGCTGCGGGAAGTGCAGCCCCTCCGCCCTTGCGTAACAAACTGCAGGCACTCCATGCTCGCCTACGCAGCTTCGGCTTTTTGGTCGCCTGCGGCGACCAGCCTCAGCCGCTTCGGCTCACATGGTGCCTGCAGTTGGTTACAGCGGGCGGGAGCTGCTCTCCCTCCGCGCCTCCGGGGTTTACATTCACTCTAGCAGTGGCGGGCACAGGTCTTGGCTAGAAGGTAGGCACAAAAAAAATAAAAAAAAGTTCAAAAAATAATTCAAAAGAATACCAACAATGGTCTCAAGCGCTACTAAGACGATCGCGCCCAATCGCGGAATTGTTGTCATCATCAGTAAGTTACCCAACACCACCCGCCGCAGCTTATCTGACAGACTTAGGTATCGGTGAACGAGACTGGACATCGCGTAGAACACCTAATGGGATGAGTACCTACTCGAGATGTGAATAAATGAATGTGTGAATGATTTTATGCGTCATATGAATCTAATGCTACAGTAATAATACATCACTAAACGTATAACATTTGTTTGGTTAGTAAACCCATGGAACTAACTAAAATATAATTTGATAATTTCACCTGCATTGGCCGTCTTGATCGCCGTGTTGTTTTCGTCTGACCACGTCAAATATCCAGTAATTGATTGATAGAAGACAAGTCAATTATAGGATATCCAAAGTGGCCTTCAGTCTAATAATTAAGTCTAATTTTGGTACACGCCTTTACTCATAATTTTCATTTTATCATCATAATTTCATAAGACTCTTTTGAAAATGTATCACGTAAATTAACTAAACATACTTAGCCTTTACTAACATCACAAGACTCCATATTTACAATATTATATACAATAATTTTCATTCAGTTTTAAAGAAAATCCATACAATATTAATGAACTTAAAATTTCAAATTGTTTTTATATAATATAAATTGTAAAACTTTTATTCAAGGCTAAGTTTGGAAGAATATTTTACCTTAGGCAGTGCCTGTATTGCGCGCCTAACGCCGCCTGTTGCGCTCGATAGAATTCCTTTGCATATCGAGAGATAATTCTTATTATTAGCAAATCCCCATAGAGGCACGTTTAGTTCCTGCCTTTACCGCACCGCAGCGTGGCGGCGCTGTGTGTATAATCCATTATAAATGAATTTTATTATTTAGTGCATACAATTTGTGTATTGCATTAATAGTGTGTTGTTATTACGTAATGATAATCACATATTAGATATTTTAAGAGGATCCTATACTTTTACTACGTAATTCTAATGTAATGTTGTAAGCGTAAAGAATTTCCGACTGGGTCCTGGGCCTCGATACCAGGGTAGGCAGTGCCTATGTGCCTCTATTCAAAAACCGCCCCTGCACTCTAGGGGTAGGGCAGACTAGTACCACGTGGGGTCGGGGTTGATTAAGTCGGTTTTGTAACCATTTCGACCTACATCTGGAAATTAAAAGAATCCAAGATTTGTTGAATAAATATAAATCCGTAATAATTAGGTTCTAATCAGTTTTAGACTGACGAGAAACTAGTTTTGCCTAATCGTGTCGCGCCAAACTAGTCTGGCCTAGGCCAAACTAGTTTAAACTAGTTTAACCTGAAATCGGGTTTTGCCGGTAACACCAACATTTTTTACAATTTTTGTCTGTCTGTTTCGGCTAATCTCTGAAATTGCTGGAACGATTTTGACGGGATTTTACTGGCTGATAGCTGATGTAACAAGGAGTAACTTAGGCTACTTTTATTTTAGAAACAAAAATAATTTTGTTAAATACCACACGTACGAAGTCGAGGTAACAGCTAGTAAGAAATATACATATTCTGGTCATAAATACTGTTACAAACACTCCACATTTTATTTTAATAAATATATCTATAAATTAGTAATATGAAAACAAAGGTAGTTACATGTTAATTAAAGTTTTATTTAGGTTATTCATAATGCCCTCACTGATTTTGAATACCGGCCCTCAACCTCACAGGCCGATAGTCAATCGTACCACGGACGAGGTTCGTGTCTATATCAGCCACTGCTGCACTGCTTTAATCAAGGATGCTTCGAGAAACTCCAAATTCTGGTGAGATTTAGCGCAAACTTTCTGCTCCAATTGTTACCATATCTTATATCCAATGGATGTATGTGTAAATTGTGTAAGTTAAATCGGAACCGTTATATTTTCGTCATGCCCATCCGTCCGTCTGTCCGAAGCAAAGCGGCAAGACCCTTCGTGCTAGAAAGCTGTAATTTGGCATGGATATTGGATATACATATTTATCAAAACTCCAGAATCGTAGAATAAAAAAATGAAAAATATTTTTTTCAGGGTAAGTACCTCCCCTACATGTAACGTGAGGATGATTTTTTTATTCGTCGCGTACCCTATATTGTATGGTATCGTTGAAAAGGTCTTTCAAAAATATTATGGGTCTTCTAAGACCATTTTTGGGATTGACGGTCCGTTTGCGAAATATTTGGCTTTAAAGTGCTAATTTTGATTAGAGTCAAGTGTCCCCCTCCTGCGGGCTAAACAGTTGGAGTTGGACAAGTGAAAAAATTCTCAGAAATAGGTTATATGATGAATTTACAAGGAAAACTATCGCGGCTATGTTAGCGTAGATAGTTAATGAGTAATAGTCGCTAAACTTACTACTGGAACTCTGCATTGCGCTTGACCTGACACGCACTGGCCCGGTTTTTATTAAATGGCACAATATCAATTATTTTTTTATTTTAGGATCATTCATACATCAATCGAAACATTTCTCCTAGTATTTGATACTTAAAATAAACAAGGCTGTAACAGTATTTATGGCAAGAGTATGTATAGAGAAAAATAGGGTTTTTGTCTGTTACATAGGATACCTTTAAAACACAAAGCGTCGCGTCGCGCCCAAACCCTGGAAATTCTGAGACGCCCGTTCCGGGCTGTTATTTTGAACATTTGCTTTTAATAAATTAATTTTCCATAAGATTCACGCTTAGTTTTATTGATACTTTTTCTGATTTGAAACTAAATCGAAGTATGTTATCTTTCCTAAAAAAATCATTGTCTGTCAAGTGGTCGCATAGCAGAAGTCGCGAAACCGACGAATTGACCATACTTAGTTATAGAAGGTGTACCTAGTATTTTATAAACAAATATATTTTGATAATACCAATAAGTACGATAGTCTGCGCGTCGGCAGTGTTGTCAGTGTTGACACCTTCATCTGTCCACGTGATCAAAGGTTGAGGATAGCAGCTGTATCGTGCCTCTTATAAACATTCTTATAAACAGGTAATTAGTAATAACAATATTCTCGAAATAACCTGCATATCTTATGACTTTCCTCGGTATCGAAACCTAGAAGATCACCTTATCGCTAGACGTTGCGTGGGCCGTCCTGAACTTAACCTATGGCGTAATCGTAATTACCTGCAAAACATGTTTTCTTTGATAGCGCGTCAGCGCGATTATAAGGGGAAAACTGCACACGACAAAGTTGTACTCAAAATGCACATCAGGTAGTTCGATGCAGGAGCCGGGACAGACACTGCTGACAAACGACCCGTGTGGCATTGCGCCGATGTTACTATGACGGATCGCCGCGCCAAGGGTTCTGGGTTCGATTCCCAGCGAGACGGAAATTTGAATGATGAGTTTGAATTTCTGTAAGGCTATTCTGTTTTGTAACTTGACAGCGGAATCCGCGATGAGTTTCAAAATTTAAGTTCAAGTTCGAGATCTTGATATGTCATTCTCTAATCATCTAGTACGCACTTGCGAAGTGAAGTGAATCTCGAACTCGAACGTCCAACGACTAAAAATGGCCTCGGTATGGTATTCTTACCGAATACATTATATGTCATTCTCTAATCATGTAGTACGCACTTGCGAAGTGAAGTGAGTCTCGAACTCGAACTTCAATTTTGAAACTCATCGCGGATTCCGCTGACGAGTTACAAAACAGAATAGCCTTGCTGTTCTCGGTCTGTGTGTGTTCGTGTCTCTATGTGTTTTCCATGGCACCCACGACACAGGGAATCCTATTGTGTGGGGCTATTAGAGTGAAGCGCTATTTATTATTATTTATAAAATCAATTTAGTATCAATTACAAATTACAAATAGATGTGCTAACACCAGCTAACACCTCCTGTATGTGTTAGAGATGTCCTGTATGTCATTGAGAAATAACTACGGAACTATGGATACTTTATGTATCAAGAGCCTGAGCTACGGTGGAAAACATGAGTCCCGTGTCCTTCAGCAATCAGCGATCACAGTCAGACTAAAATTTAAATTTTCATTCGCGTCTGTCATCTATAAATAACCATCAAATTCATCTGACGCTTTTAAAAGTATTTTTAATATTAATTACCAAACATAAAATATATTTTTTTAAAACCGACAAAAAGAGTCTGGGATTTGTATTTTTGGATTGTGTAAATGCCAAACTAAGGCATGAAATAAAATTCCAAGTGCCTAAAACATGTTTTTTTTTATTAATTTTTTGCAAATGTAACATACTGCGCAATAATGAAATAACCGCAAACGCTTTGCCAGACTCAACGTGCCTAAAACATGTTCCCTAAATTTGTCAACAGCTCAGACCATCTGTAAAATTATAAGATGATCGAAAAAAAAAAATTTACAAAAAAAAACCCTTGCCACAAAAGTCGAAAATTACGGCATAATCGGCCGTATCTTTGGCCGTTTCAATTTCAAGGGATTGCAGACTTGAGTATTAGATATTAGTAAGAATATTATAAAGTACTGGCCAGCATAGTGACGGTGGTGTTCGTGTGTTGCAGGGTGTGGGGTGCGGGCGCGGGTATAGCGGGGGCGGGGGGGCGCCATGGAGGACGAGGTGACGTTCCTGTTCCAGCTGGGCGTGCTGCGCGACGTGGCCTCGGCGCCCGCGCACCGCCTCACGCTGGCGCACCTCAAGGAGCTCGCCGTCAAGTTCGTGCACGAGAAGGTACACTCACTTCCGCTCTTCGCTCTCCTATAGCCAGTGGCGGCCTTAGGGGGTGGCGAACAGGGCAACCGCCCGGGGCCTCGCGCTCGCAGGGGCCTCGCGCTGTCACCCGAGTTAAAAAAAACTTTAGACAGCAAAACAAAAATATGATTGTATAACTTTAAGAACGGAATACCATAATATACAGTGAAATAACAATAAAAATACATAACCTTTTGGATATTTGACTGTTTAAAACCATAAAATAAAATCTTATTATACTATTTGGCTTCCCAAATTCAATATTCCAAATTTAAATTCAATATGCTATTTTACAGTATTTTAGGGTTCCGTACGAAAAAACGAAAAACGGAACCCTCATAGGATTACTCATGCGTCTGGACGACCACCGTTCATAGTCAAATTTACTTCGAAACTACTGGACCAAATGAGTTGAAATTTGGTACTCATGTACTTTTTGTGACCCAAAGATAAAGGTGTAAATTAAACATCTAAATTTTGAAAAAAAATAACGGAATCAAATTTATACAAAAACTGTTTTACAAACCGTATCATGTTATATGTCAAATGAAAGGGATTGTTGTAAGGATCTCAAATATTTTTTTTTATAGTTCTACAATGGATAGTTTTAAAATTATTCAAGAAAGAACGAAAATTAAAGCCAAAAACTGACCATTCCCCCCCCCCTTATCTCCGAAACTACTGACGCTAGAATTTTGAGAGAACAGTTTTTTACTTAAATATTACAGGAAAACCTATAAGAAGTCTACTAATTTTGACTTAATATCGAAAATGCACCCTAATTTTCAATTGAAATTTCTCACGTCAAAATATCTGTTTTCTTTAAAAAGTCGGTGGGAGTTTTGTTCGTTGAAATCTCTACTTTCTGATGGTATATAGTAACATATAAACTACTATGGTAAATGTTCTCAGAAAATGAAATGAAACGACAACAATTTTCGCAAAAAAATTTCGGATTCCAGTTTTTTTTAAATCATTAAGTACAAATTTTAAGTAAAATTTACACTTTAATTAATCGAATAACGTAAGATTTCATGTTACATTGACAAACAAAACAATTACAAATCCATAAAACATAAGGATAGCAAAAAACATGCGAAAATACTTGTCGTTTCATTGTATTTTCTGAAAACATTTACCATCGTAGTGTATATTTTTTATATACCATCAGAAAGTAGAGATTTCAGCGAACAAAAAACCCACTGACTTTTTTTAAAAAGCAGATATTTTGACGTGACAATTTTCGATTGAAAATTAGGGTGCTTTTTCGATATTAAAACAAAATAAGGTGAAAAAATAAATATTTTAAATCAAAAAAATTACAGTATGCTTAGGACATACAAAGGTAAGTTTTCTCCAAATTTCCTGAAATAAAATAAAAATAAAAAACCAAAAACTTGGTTATTAGAATTTTTCACATAAATTTTGAGGTTATGTAAAAAAGTGTAAATACAAAAGTTGTGGACATTTTTATTACCTACAACTTGGCAATTTAACTCGTTTCCATAGCACTTGTAGTTTTGCCGGAAATCGAGATAAACCGTTTTTAGGGTTCCGTAGCCGAATGGCAAAAAACGGAACCCTTATGGATTCGTCATGTCTGTCTGTCTGTCTGTCCGTCCGTATGTCACAGCCACTTTTTTCCGAAACTATAAGAGCTATACTGTTGAAACTTGGTGAGTAGATGTATTTTGTGAACCGCATTAAGATTTTCACACAAAAATAGAAAAAAAAAACAATAAATTTTGGGGGTTCCCCATACATAGAACTGAAACTCAAAAATTTTTTTTTCATCAAACCCACACGTGTGGGATATCTATGGATAGGTCTTCAAAAATAATATTGAGGTTTCTAATATCATTTTTTTATAGTTTGCGCGAGAGACACTTCCAAAGTGGTAAAATGTGTGTCCGCCCCCCCCCCCCCCCTGTAACTTCTAAAATTAGAGAATGATAAAACTAAAAAAAATATATGATGTACATTACCATGCAAACTTCCAACGAAAATTGGTTTGAATGAGATCTAGTAAGTAGTTTTTTTTTTAATACGTCATAAACCGTAAACCGCAAAAAACATTGATCAAAGTTACAACGAACTATAAGAACTTTTATATTATGTTACTTGCTGCTACGGAACCCTTTATGGGCGAGTCCGACTCGCACTTGGCCGCTTTTTTACCCTTAATCCCCCCTCCCCCACTTCCCGACCTCAAATCGCCCGTATTATTATATTTTTCCTTTAATTTTTGTTATATTCTCTTGCTTTTACAATGGGTTTCATCCTACTATATTTTTTTTGGTTTCAAAAATTATCGGCACTGGTCTACATACTGATAATGACATCTTGTCTATTATTTTCCTGAGGCGTGACGTCACAAGCGACGCCATGACACTAAAGCGTTTTGGTGTGAAAGCGTTTTAGACTTATACATTGAAATGTATTTATTTTACACTAAACCTTATTGTTTTGCGGAAATATGATAAGCGTTGTAATTATAATATATTTCCCTACAATGTAGAACAGTATTTCAAAATCTGTCATCATGCCCATTTTACGGAACGCACAAGGGCCTCGCAAAGATTTGCCGCCCTGAGCCTCGCAAGGGCTAAGGCCGCCCCTGCCTATAGCTCCTGTAGCTGTTGGTATTTCGAGCCAATTGCATCGTTATCATCTCGCACCTCTATTCGTCGACGCCTGAGACCTACTTTTGACAGCATCTTTAGGTCCGGAGACTGTATATGTTTCTTGTTTATACGAACAGCCAAATTGGGGCGGCTTAGAGTACTAACCGCAATCCCACGCCGGATGGGTGTCGTAAAAGGCGACTAAATCCGGCTGGTGGTAGGGCTCCTCGAGTGATTATATTGGTTATATTGATTTTAATTGTTAAGTAATACCATTATTATTATTATTTCTCCATGGGGTTCGCCTGGATAGCTACCACCCTTGAGCATGAGTCAGCCGCCAAACAACTCGTCATGTTCCGGCTGGCGGCTTGAGAGCCAGTTCTTTCTTTTTTTCTTCTCTCTTGGCCGGCAACGCATCGGTGATGCTTTTGGTATTGCTGATGTCCATGGGCGACGATAGCCACTTATCATCAGCTCGTTTGCCGGCCATTTCCATAAAAAGAAGAACATACGGAAACTGTGTATGTTTCTTGTTTATACGAATATACGTAAGATATACTTAGTTCTCAGCTCTACTTAGTCCCACGAAGTCATTTAATTTGAATCGCTTATTAAATACACATGTGTTACAACTACTTTAGTATGATCCTTTACCAACTTAGGGTGATAAATGAATGTAAATTTTAAGAAGTAGAAGAGCAGGTTCGATTCCCGTCGTTGTTGCATCTCCAGATTCCTGACAATGGCCTGAACCGGCTGTCGGACCGGATCCTGCTGTTCCGGCACGACTACTGCTCGCCCAACGTGCTGCAGATGATCAACGCCGCCACCGACGTCACGGACGAGACCCTCGTCGAGATCGTCCTCACCGCCAACCGTGAGTGTCCCGACCTATCAACTGGGTGCCACGGAGCTCTCTTAATTTAAATGGCATAGTCTACACAAATAGACAATCGTTGTTGACGTTGAACCATCACACGGAGTGAGTTGAAGAGTTGGAAAAGGCTAAGACTGAGAAAAGTCGATGGAGAGCTGATCTACTCAGGGTCTAATCCTAACAACATTGTTGCCCTCGGAATTCTCGCACTACTTTCGTAGTAGATATTCAAAAATTAACGGATACATAAAGCTGTAACAGATCTATGTCTGCTGTGTAATGCCTTGCACTGGTTCATATAATTATAGGTCATAGGTTTAGTATTCATGCCTGTAGTTGTAATAATGACCATGCCTTAGGTACATATGTTAAGGTATCAGAGCATGTCCCCTAACCTGTGTGTATGTTTACCGCAGCCCTGGTATGCGACGGCGCGGGCGCGGGGGGCGTGGGGGCGGAGGCGCCGGCGCCGCGACCGCACACGCTGGCCGTTCACTCGTACAAGGCGCCCACCTTCTGCGACTTCTGTGGTGAGATGCTCTTCGGCCTGGTGCGGCAGGGGCTCAAATGTGAAGGTAAGGAAGCCGACGATAATTTAATTTTGTTTTAATGTGCTATGCCTTCATCCTACAGCCAGGTCCTGGAAATGAACGGACAAGCCAATTTAAGTAGACTTTCCTGACATTAATGGAGATCAACATCAGCAACACTAGAAACTCGATAGCAACGACTTGTGTTAAGCAAACCTCACGAATGACTTTTATAAGGTGGAAATTAGCCAGGCAAGGTCATAGTGGTGGAAATATACGAGTTCCGTTAGGATTATTCTGGATGACATGGATCCCAGTGACATCCAGCAGGTGGGAACTGGCGACTTACAACCATCAGTTATTCGTTAATTATAGTTTTAAGTTATTCGGTGCATCATGGGGTACGGTCGAGATGATCTGTGGCATTATACATATAACACATAACGAGTATGTGCGTTATAAAGAATTGTATTAACTCCTACTAGTCGGATTGCTGGGCTGCCCCAAACAGAAGCTAATAGAACTTCGATCGTTCCAGGCTGCGGCTTGAACTACCACAAGCGGTGCGCGGTGAAGGTGCCGTCCAACTGCGAGTCCCCAGTGGCGGGCGGCGGGGGCGCGGGCGGGCCGGCGCGGCGCTCCTCGGGCGCGCCCCGCAGCCCCTCGCGCGCCTCCACGCACAGCCACGCCTCGCACGACGACTCGCTGGTAAGGCGCCTCGCCGACCTCGTCGCGGGGAACAACTGAACGACTCGCGAACGATGTCTCTATGTACTCGAGTTGCTAGATCTAGCTAGTGCATACAAATGATGGTCTTACTCTTAGATAACTATTGATTTTAAAAATGTAAAATAGTTAGGAACCATCTCGACATGTCAGCATTGAAACAAAAATAACTGCATCATAATCGGTCCACTCGTATAGGATCTAGCTGTCACAGACAGACTTCTTACGTCGGGGGTTGAAAATATAGACATGCACTTCAGTCCCTGTAGATGACCAACGTGACTGTGTAGTTTCCCACACATATTTACCTTTTTTTGCACAAGATTATTGCTATCCATTTACTTTCTCGTTAAAGTTTCTAGCCAGATAAAAAATATATGTTTTGCTCGATGACATAGACCCGGGTGAGAAGTTAGTATTAAATAAACGGGACAATTAACTACTTGAATATTATTATTGCACGAAATACACGTGTCGTTAACAGTAAACATTCCGATATACCTACTTACATTTCCATTTTTACCAATAGGTAATATTATATTGTATTAATTAAATATTTATGAAAAAATTTTATCATTCAATTTAAATTGTATTTACACTCAATTTTAAGTATTAATGACATTATTGTACTGTTAAAATTTCACCAATTTTACATGGATAATGTATTGTTTATCTAACGTCTTAATCGAATTCAAATGTGATAACATACAGTTAGGGATTGAAAGTATATTTTGTATTGTTAATGTTTGTACTCGTCACAGATTACCCCAGTAGATACCGCATACAAGGCAACTGACGCGTGCATTTGCATGTTCACGACATTAGTGTCGACCAATACTGACCCGTCAAGTCCAAGTATGAATTAGAAATAGCCAAACACAGCGCATTTTTTTGTCCCCCGCAAGCCGCGGCTTCCGCCAAATTTTGTGAGTTCAAACTTTAAGAAAATTTCACTTGTGCGGTATCTATTGGGGGTAATCTGTGGTACTCGTACTCCGAACATGATTATTTCTTTTTATTTTAACATTTACAAATTTACAATTTTAGCGCTCCACTGTTTATTGACAGTGTGACAATAACTCGAATATATTTTTAACTATTATAACATTTTAAATGTTTTTATAATCTCATGAAGTATTACGAACTAGTTGTGACAATAATCTAACGTACATTGTAATTGTATTAACTGCACATGGGTGGTGGGTGCCGCGGACTGCTGTTTACACTTTTTTTATAATATTAAAACAATTATTATACAATTTTGAGTTTTATTTTTCTACTTCCCTGATACCCATCATCCAATGCAGGCAGTACATTTAACAAGCCACGGCTGATATAGCTCGGTCGGTCGGTTTAATATTAAATAAAATAAATGTACAAGTACCTAATGTGAAGGAGTTGAAGAAGCAATTTTGTTTCAATGTCTACTTTAATTAATATTAGTTTCATCATATTTTATTTACCCAAGTTGGTTTTGTGAATAGTAGTGTTATTGTGCAGAATAGAAAGGACAAAATACAGCGTGTCCAGCAAAGAACTAGCTATAAAGGACATAAAATATACCTAATTTTATTGACAAAAACCACATGTCAGCCATTGAAGTATAATATATTACTAGCGTATAGAACAGACACCGCGAAAATCGGGTTCGAGGGTATGCGTTGCAGCCGGCCGGCTTCATTTCATTCTGTCACTCGGCTGAGCTCATGACGGCCACGTGTCAAAATTGTGACAAAATAACATTCCAAAAATGCCGTAATACGTTATATGACGCTGTGAAAATCTGTCAACTACGAAAAAAAAGATTTTACTTCTCATCGGCAAGGAAACAAAACATTAACTTAAATAAACCAAAACGAATTTATTTCATTAATGTGCAATGTTTCCGCCATTTTTCATTGAAAAAATCATAAGGCGCGTTTATACTATACTTTCCAAGCCGCAAGCGTGTATGTACTAAATAGGATTGCTTAAGCTTGCCGAAGCTTGTGACCAATTCAAGATCTTGGTTCGGCAAGTGTAACATACATAGTTACTCTATAGTAAGTGTGTAAAGGCGCCTTCTAGTTTGAAAAGAGAACGGAGGGCAAGCCGGCGGCGGGACACACATTTTGTTCGAGATGTCTGTTCTACGTCATTACACTTCAATGATGTCAGCTGAACTTTAACAACTGCAGTGGATGAGTGGACGTAGACTGACGTGACATCACTGTAGTGGCAACACGACTCATTGACATCACACCTGTTGCCAAGAATCCTTTCGGAGGGGAATCTTTAAACCTGTTTTATTTTGTAATCATGTAGATTGATTGACCTACACGATTATTGGCCTATGAGAAAGAGGTTTCAGGTCTTAATTATTGAATGTAGAAGAATAATTTAAAAACTTAACCAAACATAATTTCTCCAGTACCTATTTAGTAACATAACCACCAGCCGTAGTCATGCATTTAGCGGCACTAAAATGCGCAGTTACAGCATTCAAGTATAATGTACTAAAGTACTAGAACAGGCTACAGTTACAGTTAGTGGCTACAGTTCATCGCACAAACATCGGGTTCGCGGTGTCGGTTCTATACGCTAATAATGATAGTTCAATGAGTTACAGCCGTATTGTACGGTACTCTAAAACCCAGGCAATTCGATAGCTTTCCATGTCCCGGACAGATGGGCAACGGCGCGGGCGGCAAGCGGGGCGGGGCGGGGGGCGGGACGGGCGCGTGGGGCATCCCGCACACGTTCCAGGTGCACACGTACACGCGGCCGACGGTGTGCCGGCTGTGCAAGCGGCTGCTGCGCGGGCTGTTCAAGCAGGGTCTGCAGTGCGGCGACTGCCACTACAACGCGCACCGCAAGTGCCTGCCCTTCGTGCCCAAGGACTGCGGCGCTGAGATCCGCGACCACCACAGTCAGTATACACTACACACTCCACCGTACAGTACGGCCGACGTATCTTGGCGCGTCTGAACATAGACTCCGCGAACTTTAGCGCATGTAAGGCCGGCGCCAGACATAGCACAAACATGTGAACATTGCTTTGAGGGACTTTGCAAAGACCTTTAAACACATATTTGCGCAACCTGCCAGACATGTTTTGCAATCGTTTTTCTTCACAGTATCAAACAAGATGGACGTAGATTTTGTGGATGCCTTTATTATTTAAGTGCTTGTAATTATTTATTACATGCGAAAAACAAATACATAACCGTTTTACATTAGAAAAAAAAATTGCTGTAAAAAGTAAAAATAAAAAAAATTTGGTGTACTTGGTGTGCATTATACTTTAAAGTACGACCATGATTTATAAAAGTTATAAGTTATAAAAAAATATGTCTTCCAATGTCCAGTTGGATGATCTAAAGTCATAATCACGGCATACCAAGTAGTTTTCTTCGGATTTAGTATTCTATCAATTACCTACCGCACCTTTAGCCATCGCAGTTGTTCCGCAACTGGACTTTGCGCAAGTGTGGCAGGCTACGCAAAGATTTGAACACATTCAACTTTGAACTGGACAACATGTTTTACGTCAATAGAATTCTAAAACTTGAAAATGTGTGTGTAATTTGTCGACCCGCGTGGGTAATGGTTACCACGCTGGCCCGCCGTTTGAAGGGTCCTGGGTTCGATTCCCAGCGAGACAAATTTGAATAATGAATTAGAATTTCGGTTCTCGGACTAAGCGTGTGTTGTCCATGGGATCACAACACAGTGATTCTTAATGTGGGGCCACGAGTGAGTGACGTTTAGTAATGTGTGCGTGTGTGTGTGCGTGCAGGCGAGTACCAGGACAGCTGCAGCACGGGCAGCGAGCTGTCGGACGGCGCGCGCTGCGCCGCCGACGACGAGTCCGACGACGCCGAGCCCGCCGACCGGCGCGACCAGCTGGTGGAGCTGCGGCGGCGCCCGTCGGAGGAGGAGCCGCAGCGCGACGGGCTGCCCGAGCGCTCCGCCAGCCGCCCCAGCAGGTGACCCTCACGTGTGCTTGTAATACAAACAAAATAGCAACACGCGTTTGGTTTGAGCCACCAAACCCGACGCCCTGTGCGGGTCGCGGTGTCTGTACTTTATTAAGTAAACGAAACATGAATCTACGGTAACAATCACGGCATTCAGCAAAACTGATGCCAGCTGTAAGTTGACAACTTCTCGCCGGAAGTAAGTATGAACTTACAACATAATGGTGAACATACGTGAATCGTTAATTTTACACACTTATTGAGGACTTCCACATTTTCGGCGTGTTGAGAATAATGTTATGTATTATATCAGAGTCGTTTATGTTTTTTTTTATTTTTTATTTAATATTACATCTCCTCCAGCGTGCACCGGAGACCTTATATGCTATTATTATAATATTCACATTATCATATTTAAATTATTTAAAATTCCAAACTTATTAATAAATTTGTCAATATTTAAATTAAATTACAATTCCATTAAATAACTTACTTATTATATTACAATTTACTTACTATATATATGTGTTTTATATCTACATAAATATTTTAAGCCACGTAATGTTTTGTCAAAATTGCACAGAAGAGTCAATTTATAGCCACTTCACCGTGCTTCCATTACCTCGACACACCTTGTCAGTGATAACTCTACAGTAATTTACAAAGAGTGTTCTGTTATTCCTATCATTAAACATTATTTTAAAGTTTTCTGTCGTTATTTCCATATTTGTCTTTATTCTTAATTCTAATCTAAGTTGTATAAATCTCGGACATTCAGTCAAAATATGGACTACGTCTTCAATTATTCCATTCTCGCAGACGCACCACGGAGAGTCGCGCAGCTTCATTTTGTGCAAATACTGGCCGATGCCCCCATGCCCGGTCAATACTTGGGTTAGCAGCTTGTCCGGCCAGTACCTGCGAGCGTTTACATATGCAGTGTGGCCATCTGGCAGGAAATGGCGGATAGGTTTATTTTCACTATATGTGATATATGCGTCATTCCATTTAGCAAGTGTTTCCTGCCTGATGACCATTTTTGCATGTGATGCAGAATAGCAGGTGTAATCGGCTGCGGTTCTTTTGTGCAGGGCTGCATGTTTAGCCAGTTGGTCCGCTCTCTCATTACCCGCTGTCCCAACATGAGCCCGCAGCCAGAACAACCTTACATCTACACCTGCAGACAACAGCTTGGCCAGGTTTGCTCTTATTCCGAAGGCGAGCGGATGCAAGGAGTTGTAATCTACAATAGCGTCAAGCGCCGATCTGCTGTCTGAAAGTATTTTAATATCTTTGTTCTCTTTAAACCTCTCTAGTAATTCACTCGCCTTCAGAATGGCCAGTAGCTCCGCCTGAAACACAGTGCAGAAGGACTCCAGCCTGAATGTCTGATATTTCACTTCCGTGCTGTCCCTCCACACTGTTACAGCCGCACCTACCTTACCTTCAATTTTGCTACCATCGGTGTAGACGCAAAGTCCGACTACTCTGTGGGCGTCTGTGTCGTCAAAGCAGTCATAACTCAATTTGATCATTTTGGATGGATGCGGTGTGTCGAGATAAGAAATTTTTGCTTCGTAGTGGAAGTCCAACGATTCTGGGTGAAGTGGTTTCCCTCGTTTTATTTCGTATATCTGAGCTGCTTCCCTCACTCTCATATCTAGGGGCAGTAAGCCCGCAATCGCTAGGCTCGCTATCAAAGAGACTGTTCTATATGCTTTACTAATTTTCAGCGCAAAGCCTCTCTGCAGCGTGCCCAACAGCTTGCGTACGGACGCGAGGCTTACCGCTCGTACCCATACACTCGCTGCATACAGAGCAATGGGCTCTATGACGGCGCAGTAAATATGCCTAATAATTTCGGAGTTCAAGCCCCACGTGAGTCTAGCAGCTCGTTCCAGTCGTTTGTATATTCCAGTCGCTTTCTGTACAATAGTTTTCACATGGGACTTGAACTTCAATTTACTGTCAATTATAACGCCCAGTAGGCGCATCTCTTCTACTACTTCAATCACTGCGCCGCCCATATGGACAACGGGGGTGCGAAAGTGTCTTCGCGTTGTGAAAATCATTGCCTTTGTCTTCTGGGCTGCGAAATTAAGTTTATTTTTCGCCCCCCAGGTGCCCACCAGGCCCAGTGCTCCCGATGCTGCCCTTTCAATTTCCTCAATCGTATCTCCCGAGATTATAAGTAGAACATCATCAGCGAACGCTTGGCAATACACACCAGTACGCTCAAGCCCGGTCAGCAGAGAATCAATAAGTATATTCCAAAATGTAGGCCCAGCTATCGACCCTTGCACGCAACCCCTATCTGTTGGTAAATTAAGTTCCTGTCCTGCGTACCGGACACGGATTGTGCGTTCGCTGAGATACGACAGTACGAGGCCAAATATGTTCTGCGGGCATCTTCTTTTACGCAGTTCTCCTTTTATAGCCGGCCTTTTATAGTCGTTTATGTTTTGAGTTGTTGATTGTTAATGTTCTCTGTGTGTGTGTGTGTGTGGCAGCTCGTCGTCGTCCCCGTCGGCCAACATCCCGCTGATGCGCATCGTGCAGTCCGTGAAGCACAACAAGAAGCGCGACGGCCAGTGGCTCAAGGAGGGCTGGCTCGTGCACTTCACCAACAAGGACAAGACCGTGAGTACTGAGTACCCAGCGCGGACTGCGCACTCTGTATACATAATTCACTTGCGTGTAAATTAGGCTTAAGACAGATGGGTGAATTAACCCATCATGACAGTACTGGTCACGAATTTGAACACAAACGGTCATCCATTAAATATCTGCTGGCCTATTATGAACTTAACCTCATGCTCTAGGCAATTCATTTATCGGGCTTTGAGCGACGTATGATTGCCTAAAAAGTATCACGTGACCGCTTTGGTAACACGAATTTGACGTTTACCCTGGAACATGGCTGGAATTAAGAGTTCATAATAACCGCGCAGACCGTAAAAAATATCTCAGGTGTTGTGTGTTGCGGTGACGTGACCTGTTGTACATGTGTGTGTGTCTGGGCAGATCAAGCGGCACTACTGGCGGCTGGACAGCAAGTCGATCACGCTGTTCCAGTCGGAGACGGGCACCAAGTACTACAAGGAGATCCCGCTCAACGAGATCCTCGCCGTGGACACCGCGCGCCAGCCGCAGTCCGGTACGTTGTCTGCTTGCCTCACCACTCACCACTCACCACTCACCACTCACCACTCACCACTCGCCACTCGCCACTCGCCACTCGCCACTCGCCACTCGCCACTCACCACTCACATACACATTGGTTTTTGAAATATTCGCTAGTAACTTATGTATTTATTTAATCTTTATTGAACCCCAAAGAGTGGTACCCATTTTAGACCCCACAATCATATTATTCAAAATTTGAGTTGAGAAAAAATGCCTTTGATTTTCTTTTCTTCCTAACTATAACCACTCAATGAATTTATTTGTGTCAATCAATTTAATATAAATTGTGTACAAAAAAGTTAATATCATCATTAGCATCTCATTTCTCATATCATTATTATAATCATTGTAGTTATTCCTTGTATGTGTAAGTATTATGTAATTATTATTTAAGTAGTTTATCTTATTTATTATATTGTCTGTGCACCCTACCCTTTTCACACTGTTTTCTATGTCCTCTGCCCAAAGGTTGTCTGGAAGAGAACGCTCTATAGCGATAAAACAGCCT
Organism: Thymelicus acteon; assembly: GCA_951805285.1. Lineage (NCBI taxonomy): Eukaryota > Metazoa > Arthropoda > Insecta > Lepidoptera > Hesperiidae > Thymelicus > Thymelicus acteon. The sequence goes on from OX638232.1 coordinate 599,319, forward strand.
TTTGTACTGCATGTTATTTTTAATATGTTCTAATGTATTAACTCATTTGGTGTGTACAATAAAGCGTATTCTATTCTATTCTGTCATTGAAGCTTTTATTGTTGCTACTTGCGATATTGACATTGTACTCCCCGCAGACGTGATGCACTGCTTCGAGCTGCGCACGGCCAACGTGGACTACCTGGTGGGCGTGGACGGCGCGTGCGCGGGCGCGCTGCCGCCGCCCGAGTCCGGCGTGGGCGCCTACCTCGCGCGCTCCTGGGAGACCGCCGTGCGCCACGCGCTGCTGCCCGTCACGCCGCACCACCAAGGTCGGTACACTGCACACTGCACTACAGTATCCGGCTCGAAGGACCATCGTGGATTGGGTTTCGTACGAAATGCTAATTTAACTTTCATACTTCAATTTGCTGTGTAAAAAGTTGTGTGTGCAAGCTGAATATTAATTGCTTGACTATGATTCAACACTAAATAGTAATTTGTAGTTAATTACTTGGTTCTATCGTACTAATCCTACTACAATATTATTATGACGACCCTGTAGCCTAGTTGCTAGCGACCGTGCCTGCGAAGCGAGGTGTCACGGTTTCGACTCCCAGCCGGGGCAGATATTTATGTGACCGATAAATATTTGTACTCGTGTCATGGGTGTGATTGTGATGTGTTATATGTGTCGTCGATGCCACCCGCGACACACTGCGGGGAGTGAGTGTGTCAGCGTTTTTTTTATGAATTTGTTAAAGTTTGTACGGTTGTTTGTTACTCTTACGCGCAAAACTACTGAAAGGATTTTCCTAAAATGTAACATATACATAAATACGTAGACCATGATCTAGGATAAGACATAAGGTACATATTATCTGGAAAACGCGGGCAGAGCGCTGGTTTTCAATATTCCAATGCTATAATTTAAGACTAATGAGTAATTGTGTGTCGGTGTGTAGAGGAGGCTGGCGGCGCGGAGGGCGCGGGCGGCGCGGCGGGCGGGGGCGGCGCGGCGGGCGCGGTGGGCGCGGGCGAGGGCCGCGCGGTGGAGATGGCGCAGCTGTACCAGATCCACCCGGACGAGGTGCTGGGCTCGGGGCAGTTCGGCATCGTGTACGCCGGCCTGCACCGCCGCACGCAGCGCCCCGTCGCCATCAAGGTCACTCTCATTTTGCGAAATTAGCGAACCTAATACGCCGCATTCTCTACCTAACCATCAGGCCAAACAGATACGCACGAACACTTATAGTGTCATTTGTACTGTTTCAAAAGAATTTTCTAGAGAAACAATTTGTTACTCGCTTTGATCCGCGTATCGCTGGAGCGAGCGCTCGAGCACTGTAGATCCACTGTGGTGCTATTGAGACGACATGTAATGATTCGCGATCACTTTAACTTGAGCTTGTAATATCACAATGAGCAGGATCGTTATTTTCGTACAGCTATAAACACATTTCAAATAGACTTTCTCTTGATTCCGATCTCGTGTCGGCGTATTTGAAATTAGTATTCTGCTCAAATATCGTATAACGATGATGCCACCTGCAGGTGATAGACAAGCTGCGGTTCCCGACGAAGCAGGAGGCGCAGCTGAAGAACGAGGTGGCCATCCTGCAGAACCTGTCGCACCCCGGCGTGGTGGACCTGGAGCGCATGTTCGAGACGCCCGAGCGCATCTTCGTGGTGATGGAGAAGCTGCGCGGCGACATGCTGGAGATGATCCTGTCGCACGAGCGCGGGCGGCTCACCGAGAGAGTCACCAAGTTCCTCGTGGCGCAGGTACTCCAATATACTACTCGTATTCATAAAGTACGGTAACGCATCGGTGATGCCTTTGGTGTCGCTTTGATGGCGATTACACTTTTTATGGCTGACGTCTTAAACACGTAGACTGCTCAACTTCCTTTAAAGATTGCATACAAGATACAAAGGTCTTACACGTAATTGTCCTTAACAACAATCGATCATAGCTGCGTGTGCGAACGTGAGGTACATTCGCGTGTACGTTCAAGAAGTTGCAAAAAGGAAGATCACTTGAAATCCACTGTTTGAAAAGTTAACTACCATCGGGTGCTTCTACCGACCCAATCCTATCTATTGACTCTTCCTTTTAACAAAATGCATAAAGTAATTTGAGAGATGTTGTCATTTATTTATTGTCACATTTTGTTCCTTTTGTAAGAGGTGACAAAGGGCAAATTTAATGGAATCAGTAGACAGGTAAACAAACGGTATGTGTTGTAACGTTGTGTGTGTGCGGGTGCAGATCCTGGTGGCGCTGAAGCACCTGCACGAGAAGAACATCGTGCACTGCGACCTGAAGCCGGAGAACGTGCTGCTGTCGTCGGACGAGCAGTTCCCGCAGGTGAAGCTGTGCGACTTCGGCTTCGCGCGCATCATCGGCGAGAAGTCCTTCCGCCGCTCCGTCGTCGGCACGCCCGCCTACCTCGGTACGTTCACGTCGCTGCTGACTAACCTAACTCTGTCACTACTTCAACATTACCTTGTGGAGAATATCCTGTTGATGTTTTGACAATACAATCTAATTTTATCACAAAACATTTTATTTCAATAGAATATTTACTTTTTCCTGATGGACGTGGTAAAACAAAACGTTTCGCTATATTTCTTTCTTGTAACAAAACGTTGTAGAAACAAAAGGATAGCAATCTTTGTCATGCTCATTATGTTGACTGCGAGCAAGAGACATTGGTTTTTCGTGATGCGTATACAGCGAGACGTCATTTACGTCATTGTACATTTAGACAGCACTAGTGCAATATTTGACTGTGTTGTACGTGTCAGCTGGAAGGTAGCCACGTACTGGGCGATCGGGCGCGAGACTGCTCTCATGGGGAACGGCGACTCGCACGTAGATCGGACTTGTCAATGGACGCTTCTTCACTGGACGACACGATAAAGACACGCCCCGCCCACTGCAGTTATTGAATGTTAGGTAAGAGAATGATGACGATGACGTAATACGCAATGTATCGTCAGCTCCGGAGGTGCTGCGCAACAAGGGCTACAACCGGTCGCTGGACATGTGGTCAGTGGGCGTCATCGTGTACGTGTCGCTCTCGGGCACGTTCCCCTTCAACGAGGACGAGGACATCGCCGAGCAGATCCAGAACGCCGCCTTCATGTACCCGCCGCAGCCCTGGCGCGAGATCTCCGCGGAGGGTGAGTCACTACACACTAACACGCTACACTACCACACTACACTCGATATTATATATAGTTGCTTGTTGTGCCGAAGTTCCCACGGGAGTGGTCAATTTCAAGCGTCTAAGATTGAAAAAAAGTTAATTTAAGTACAAAATTTTGGATAAGTTTAAATGCGAAATAAAATACGAAAGAAACGAAGTTTGTCTAGAGCTATAATTCAATTCGATCAAGTTTAACTCAGTATAAAGTAAGTGTGTGTGCGTGCAGCGATCGACCTGATCAACAACCTGCTGCAAGTGAAGCAGCGCAAGCGGCTGTCGGTGGACAAGTGCGCGGCGCACGCGTGGCTGCAGTCGGCGCAGGCGTGGCGCGACCTGCGCGCGCTCGAGGCGCGCGTGGGCCGCCGCTACCTCACGCACGCCTCCGACGACGCGCGCTACGCCGACCACCCCGACCGCCCCGACCGCCCCGACCGCCCCGACCGCCCGCTGGACGACCACACCCAGCTCGCGGCCGACGCGCCCGACTGCGCCGGCGCCGCGCACTGACTGTGAGTATCTACCTACGTCCATCTGCGTGGCTGTGGTCTACAGTTTATCTCGACAGTACAGTAGCGTAGCGTTGGGCCATGGCCCCGGGCGGCACATAAAGAGAGGGCGGCAAGTCGCTCGATTTTTAAATTAAAAAAAATATGTATTCAAATTAATTATTTTATATTTTTAATGTAAATTGTGTTCTGAAAAAAAAACAAGAAAAGTGCATTTTTAATTAATAAAAAAATATTTTAAATAATATGGGGGGCGACAAAGATCATTGGGGGGGCGGCAAATTTTCGGTCGGCCCCGGGCGGCGGGAGCCCACGCTACGCCACTGCCTGGACCACCCTTCTATGGATAATGATGACCACTTACCAAAAATAAAATTTACTCATCCTTACGCTGCATTGGCTTGTACTTGAATTTGTAATTTTCCGATCGTAACTACAATTTTTTTGTATTACTAAACAAAATTATGCATATACATGTAGGGGAATAACAGAAGCAAACTGTAAATTGTTATATTGTAATGTCTCCAGAAAGCCCCTCGGCGCTTCGCCCGCGGCCGGAGCGCCCGCCAACCGCGCGCGCTTCTGCTGGAAGAAGTTGCTGGTGCTCGTCAAGTGACGCCCCCCGCGCCCCGCGCCCCGCGCCCCGCCCCCGCCCCCGCCGACCGCGTATCGAACGCCAACCAAGTATTTCCTACTGGGGCGGTGTACCACAATCCTTTCCCCATTGTAAATCATTGCTATCCACTTTATATTTTGTATTGTTCCATGCCCTCGATGATTGCTGCGGTCTGCAATGGGCTCTCAGGAACTCCAATATCGTAAGGAGACCGGGCAGCGATGGAACAAGGATGACCAGTTAAGTTCCTTTAAGTTCCCGCCAGGTGACGTTACAATATGAAGTGATACCGAAGTGTCAGCGAGCGGCAGGCGGCGGGCGGCGCCAGCGGCGGCCCGCACATTCCTACATTGTAGCTAGTAGGTACAGTCGGCCGTAGAAGTAGCTTAACATTTTAGTACTTTGTAATAGTAACTGTTTCGACGGTTTCCTAGCAACATCTATGACAAATTCAAGAAATGTAATGTGACAAGGTACTAAAATGTTAAGCTACTTCTGCGACCGACTGTACATAATGTTAATGTTTATTTATTTCCACTGAGATTTACTAATTAACTTATATTGACAGTTGAGCTCCCACTGTGAACCGCACGGGAATTATATTTTATATCGTTGACATGTTAATTATGATGCGTTTTATATTTTTTTATTGATACTTTAAGGTAGGAAGTGAAGAAGACACGTTTTTATATGTTTATATTTTACAATTGTAACCATACTCACTAAGCCTAGGTATGTTGTAAGTAAACCTAACATAGTATTTAAAACGTTATCCTCCAGAGAGTTAGGAACATACATATGTAAACCAATCTAGCTTCATTGTTAATAATTCTTCTGTGACATTCTCAAAAATATGGTTGTAAGCGATGGCAGCAAGTGTGGGGGCGATCCTCATTCCACGTGTTAATCGATAAGACTGCTCCTCAATAACATGGCTTAATAACATTGAAGTATAATGTCATAGAACAGACATCGCGAACGAAATGTGTCCCGCCGGAAGGTTCTATTTTCAAAATCGAACGAATCCATTGAAAATTGAAGCCGATCGGCGCCAATTCATTGGAACATACATTGTGTTCGCGGTGTCGGTTCTATATGCTAGTAATAATACTTCAATGCTTAATAACAAGTAACTTTGTGTGTGGCGGTGTAACTAATTCAGTACAATATGCAGTTCGCTACACAAGTCTTGCCTGTACCGTACTCGGGATCCATTCAACGAATCCTGTAATAATGTTACCATTGTGTCGAGAGATATATTAATTATTACTTATAGTGTATAAGAAATGTTAAATTTATGAAATAAGGATTGCATAAAATTCCCAGTTCAGTATATGTTTTTATATGATCCATGGAGCGTATCCGATAACGCATATGTACGCAAAAGTCGGTATGGTAACCGTGTATTTGTTAATTAATGAATGTTGTGTAATATAAATGTACCGATGCACTGAACGGGATCGGTCCCGTCACGACGGCCTAACTAGATGTAGCTCGCGGGCACAGATAACGGACGGACGGACAAATCTGACTATTTAATGGTCCGAATATTCAATGGTCCTTCGTGCCGGATAACCACTTTATACAATATTTGTAAAGCTAGATTTACATGGACATAGTACATAGACTTCATAATATTAAGTGACGCCTACAGGTGCGACGGTAGATAGATATGAAATGTTTCTACGAAGTGAGATGGATAAGAGCAGCTTTAATGAAGCCTCGGGGTAGCGGATGCGAGTAGATATATAATTATACATTATACGTAGTTGTAAATGAGGAACTAAGCATTTATAATAGGTAGAACGTCGTTGGATACTACAGAATGCTGTATATGACGTATAATCATAGGAAATACTGACAGGATGTACATGTTGCATTATAAAGGTACGTGCGGATGGGATGTAGTTTACGTCACGCTCATAATAATCGCACGTCCCTAAATATTGTTAGAGATCGGGATTATCTGATGGTCTACTATTTAAAAAATGCTGAAGTTGCTAAATAACTGTACTCGTAGTGTACTGTAGTACATGTACACTGCAAGTGGAGTTTCTTGTATTGCTTCCAAGTTCCATCATCATCATATTTGCCATCAATCGTCTGACTTTACAGTCACTTAGTGCCAACGCGACATAATAATATTTTATTTTGGAAGGAGCTTAATTTATATACACGATAATTTATTTTGTTTTATTTATTTTGAAAATTTTACAATTTTTTATATTTTTTTACATGGTACATGTACATAATTAGGGAGGTAGGGGCCGGTCGGTTAACGTTAGGGTTGGAGCTGGCCCAGAGGATAGGGACGGGCACGACGCACAACCGGCAGCACAAACATTGACCAGCTGGGATACTATATTAGCTGTGGTAGCTACTAATTGTAACGCATTTAGCATTTAGTCATGGATTCAGACAGACTGGTATGTCTTCCCTTACATTCCACAAAGTCCATTACTTTCGCTGCAATCGCACTTTGAATGACACTAGCAACTCCTCTAGTGATGTCACATCAGTAAAATATTTGTACAATTTTTCAGGATCTTTTTTTAATACTATAAAATATTAAATGAATGAATATTGAGATGACTAATAATCTTTCTTGTTATGTAAATATCTGACATCACAGTCGTCGGCAATGCGTTGCGGCCACAGGAGGCGCGGACCTGTGTTGTTTCTGTCTGTCATTTCCGACACGTTGTAAACATTCCGAGATGTTCGCCCGCTAAGGGAAGCCGAGTGCCGCCGTATGTTCATATCCATACTTTCATAGTCCGTATTTGTATTTAATTGCACGTTGTACTTCGTGCACTACAGTCTACATATACAGTACACTTTCATATTACTGTGATCTCTGATTTAAGTACCTTTTTGTGGACAATGTTATATTGAAATAATATATTTAGTTAAGATTATTACGCTCCTATTCTATATTCCTATCTATTTTCCTATTTCATTTTACACTCGAACTATCGTATATAATTATTTTGTGAATATCACGAAGGATGTATGATGACAAAATTTGTACGTAGATAAATATTTTGATCATTTCAAACCGCCAAAATCGTCTTACCAGTCGTCGTATATTTAAAGCATCCATAGTTATAGTCCATTAAATGATAAGTAGTACCTAATGACGTGTCAAAGTGAAACAAAACTGATGTTCGAGACGTAAGATGTAGATTTTGTAACGATGACGTCATTCCAATGTTGGTCATGTCCGGGTTACCTCCCGCGTGGCCTACCACTGGTCTCGACATCAGTAACCGACATGAAATGAGTATTTTGATATCGATAAATTATACATGTATGTAACTATGTACTTACTTATAATATGATATTCGATGCATAATATCTATTGTAACTCGACGTTGGGAGCGAACGATATGCGTACCACGTGGCTCCATAACATATACGTATGTATGTGAAGTAACAATCACATTAATATTATGAATAAAGACAATTACCACTGTAAGATGAAATACGGATTGGAGATAACAACGTAATCGCAGCAGGACGGGTGTAGACGGCGCGGTGGGCGGCGTGCGCGCGGCCGGCAGGCGGATAAGGGAATCTCAGCTTTACGCACATTGTCATACAGTTTACTTTGTATACAGTACGGCCGCTGTATCTTGGCGCGTCTGAACATAGGTTTTGCGAACTTTAGCGCATGTAAGACAGAGATGGCAACACGAACATGCTAACGTGTGACTGAGACACAATACACCGCGTATCGAGTATGTATTGGCGAATTATGTTACTGCGCAGCCTTCTACGCGAAGTTCAGACGCGCCAAGATACAGCGGCCGTACTGTACTAAACTGAGATATTTGAAAAGCGACAATACGCTGAAGTTGAGGTTCTACTGAGATGACCCGAGTAACTTGACTTTTTCGAATAAAATAACCGTAGAGTTTGTTAATAACATAACTGCAGTCCTGCGCGCTACACGCTGTCCGCGAACCGCCCGGGCGCCCTGCTGTCGGCCACAGTAACTACAGAAGTGTCACAATGTCTTAGTTATAATAATTTAATTAATAAATTTATAAATAACCGGCTTCTGTGTTTTATTTGACTTCCAGCTAAACCGCTGTTCATTTTACCTACGTTCAAAACGTACCAGTTTTGCATTTACAAATATTTTATTTTTTATAAATATTGTGATCCAGTGGACGTTTGACAATAATATTAGTTCACACATTCGCCTACCCCTTAGCATGCAACATTAGTAGGTACATACTTGATGTAGCAGCCAGGCTCATCAAATAGAGTTGCATCACAATGAGTATCTCAATATATTTTACCTATAATATATATAATATATAGCGGCGACACAGTTTAACACTATTGTCGAAGTTTACGATCATTTAAATTGTGAAACTGTTTTTTGTGACAAATAAATCTTTAAATCTTAAAAATCTTAAATCTTAAATTTTCATTGGTCTAATGACTAATCTAATGAATCAAATTAAATAATCTAAAGTCCGTTAGACAAAACGACAACGTTGAACAAACGACATTTAGTTGTATAAATTGAGGAAATTGAGGACATATCTGAATCATCTACCACCCTAACTAGAGACGAGCAGTACTGTGAACAATTTTATAAACAAACTACTCGTAGGTTAGAATCAGGCAAATACGAAGTAGGGCTGCCAATGAAACCCGGTTTTGAGCAGGAAATAGGGTTCTCAAAAGCAAAGGCAGTTGCGCAATTTATTAAGTTAGAAAAACAGATGTCCAAGGATCAATTATTTTCAGATCAGTATAGAAAATTTATTAACGAATATCAAACGTTAGGCCACATGCATCAAGTGGATAATGTAAATAAAAATGCAATCATATTACCTCAACACGGTGTTTGGAAAATGGACTCTAGTACTACAAAATTAAGGGTCGTTTTCAATGCTTCATCTAAAACTTCGTCTGGAAAGAGCCTTAATGATATAATGTATCGCGGTCCAAATTTACAAAAAGATTTATTAACACTTATTTTAAATTGGCGTAAATTCAAATTTGTTATAACAGCCGATATCGAAAAAATGTTTCGCATGATAATGGTACGAAGTAGTGATCAGCACCTTCAATCAATAATTTGGAGGGATTCACCAGATGGAGCATTTCATACATTTTACTTATCAACTATTACTCAAGGAACCAACGCCGCTCCGTTTTTGGCAATGAGGACGCTCAAACAGCTTGCCGAAGACGAGGAAAATAAATATCCTTTAGCTTCAGCAGTCGCGAAATCATCATTTTTCATGGACGATTTACTCACTGGTGCAAATTCAATTTCAAATACAAAAGAAATTTTGCAACAGCTTATATCAATGTTTTTAGGAGCTGGCATGAATTTGAGACGTTGGTCTAGTAACGAACCGGAAATCCTTAATGAATTACCTTCTGATCAGTTAAATAGTCCCTACGAATTTAAATGTTCCGAAACGCGAAAAACTCTCGGTCTCAAATGGAATCCGTCGTCTGATACTTTTATTTTTTCGAATCAGATTAGTGCGGTCAATAAACGTTTATCAAAACGGGAGTTATTATCATTGATTTCGAAACTCTTTGACCCCTTAGGGTGGCTATCACCGCTTACCGTACGAGCGAAATTATTATTCCAAAGAGCTTGGTCATCGGGAGTAGCATGGGATGATGAATTATCAGATAATATTCAAAAGGACTGGTGTAATTTACAAAGTGATTTACAGAATATTAATAAAATTACTATCCCACGGTACATAGGTAGTACAGAAATAAAACACCAGTTGCATGCATTTTGCGACGCTTCCGATAAAGCGTACGCTTGCGCAATATACTTAGTTACCAAGCAAGATAAGGGCAATTGCACATCAAAACTTCTTGTAGCAAAAACTAAGTTAGCACCATTATCAAAGAAAGTATCATTGCCGCGATTAGAGTTGTGTGGCGCACTGTTATTATCACAATTAGTAGCGAAGGTTCAGGAATCTATAGGATCAAGTAACATGACTATTTACGCCTGGACTGACTCCATGGTAGTTTTAGGTTGGTTAAAGGGAGATTGTTCGAGATGGAAGACCTTCGTTGCGAATAGGGTGCAAAAAATAATCGGTGTCATCCCGCCGTCATGCTGGCATCATGTACGGTCGGAAGAAAATGCAGCAGATTGTGCTACTAGAGGTCTGACAGCAAATCAGCTGACAGATTTTTCGTTGTGGTGGGAAGGACCATTGTGGTTAAAGCATTTTGATAAAAATTCTCTGAAGCAAATCAATTATCAGCCCCCCGCAATAGAAGTAAAATCTAGTGCATTCACAGCCTTAGATCAAAACAATCATACATTTATAACGGACTTACTTTTACAGCTTAGTTCTTTAACACAAGTAGTTAGAATTGTAGGCTGGGTATTACGTTTCATAAAGCAAACGCGCGATAAGCAAAAAACATCGCATTCATTATCATTAACTTCGTTAGAGCTAAAGTCAGCTTACAATTTAATCATTAGGGATGTACAAACACGTGACTTTTATGACGATATCAAAATCAGTGCTAAGTGTTGATAAAGAGACCTCTACGACACCTAGTGTTACCCCACGTCCCCAGCGTACTTTCTTTAATTAAGTCGTAATTCATAAATAACAAGAATTTATATAATTTTGTTTAATCAATATCAGTTTTGTTTATTACCTGTATCAATTAGTATTCTAGTTAAAATTTATACAATTTTAACGCATCAATTTTGTTTATTGTATCATTTTGTTTAGCGTTTAAATATTCCTGTTTAGTTTTTGTTTTTATCTTTTTGTTTTTGTTTTCGAGTCGGGAGAATGTACGGGACAAGCCGTACACAATTATATAACAATATGTATATCGTATCAAAAGTGCAGCGCTTGCACATCAGCGCGCTTACGTGTTTTTGTATCAACTTTTTAACAAATAAATCAGTGTATGAGCAGCACTCGCCGCGGGATGTTTTATTTATCATCTAACAACCCGTACAATATTGATTTCATTAATAAAAAAAACTTTTATACCCAAAATATGTAAACTAATTTGCGAGTGTTCTGGTGTCTGGTATACATCACAAGCACAGCCCGAGAATCGAAACCATCACCATTCAGTCGAAAGCCTGGCACGAACGGTGTGAGTAGTAGAAGCATATTATATTATAACCTTTAAATAAATAAACGCTAACACACTCATACCCCCGCAGTAGGTTATTACCTGTGTCGCGGGGGGCATGGACGACACATGTAACACATCACAATCACACCCATGACCCGAGTACAAATATTTATCTGTCACATCAATATCTGCCCCGGCTGGGAATCGAACCCGGGACCCCCGCTTCGCAGGCAGGGTCGCTACCGACTAGGTTACAGGGTCGTCAAAAGTCTTTAAAGAGCGCAGTAGACTGCTGCAGATTTATACAACTAACGCTTCCCGCCCACGTCAGTCTTTTTGTAGGACCGATAATCGGGCCGATTTTTTCTTCCATATTATTTCTGACCGACTATTACTATCAGTACGTTCTATTTTTCTCCTACAAAAAAGCGGTCACCGATTATCGGACGTGGGCGGGAAGCGTAAAACGGGGCTTTGTTGCTGAAATCCGTCCACGACATCGCGACACCACGACGACGCCGCGACGCCGACACACGGCCCCTCGCCGCGGCGGCTGTGGAGCGGATAATAGCCCATAGTTCCGCAACCGTTTTGGGTTTTGTTTTTGTTATGTTTTGCCCTAGATGTTTGAAAAGTTGTGCGTGTGTGTGAGCGCAAAAACGTATGTCAAGCGAAATTGTGCCATCAACCTAACAAACTTAACGAAAATAATTATACAAATATAATATAGGCTAGGTAGGTACGTGAAAACTAACCAAGTCAAATGTAGAGCTTGAATTACATGTTCTTGTGACTAAAATTTTATGCTTTTCTATACAGAACTTGGTACCCATTTAGATCTCAATTCTTTTTTTTTTAACTTGGCCCTCATTTCACATTTATTATTTTTGATGATTTAAATAAACGCTAACACACTCATGTTTGCCACCCCTGACCTAACTGTCACACCATCACACCGTCACTATAGCGGAACGTGCGCCGTGCCCGTACCGCCGCCGCGCCGTACTGAGACCACACAATACGACCACCATGCTGGTCCTGCTGCTACTCGCGGCCGGTGTCTCCGCGGAGTGGGTGGAGATCTCGCAGCACCATCACCGCGGGGAGCCCCACCGGAGGGCCCCGACAGCCCTAGTGGCCGCAGCTAACAAGATATACGCGAACTACTCCCTCACAGAACGCTCCTGGCACAGACCTGGATCCAGAATTACAAATGTTGGAAGCGTAAGAAGAGTGCAGTTGCAAGGCAAAGACAAAAAATTTCTTTCTGTCCGAGGGTCTTCTATGAAAACGTCAAGCGACAGTAGATTCGAAAGCGTAGGTTCTGTTAGAACACCGAATATAAAAGTGAAAGAAAATATGGAAACTAATAAGGTGAAAAGAAAACCCAATGCGGATAATTTTGAAAAAGACAATGAGAGTAACGTTGGGATACATAATCCATCTCGAATTTCCGATGTAGCGATACCAAAAACTGTCTCAGAAAAACAAGAACTATTCAGTGCAAATAACCAGATGACTGAAAGGAATAAATACCAAGAAATGATAGTCCTTGGTGCAGATAACGCATCTGAAACTGGTTACAAATCTCTTAAAGTCCATCTTGAATATCCTGATACAAAACATGTTCCAAGTAGCTCTAATGTAGGTGTTTTAAACGATATACAAACTCCCAAAAAACGAATCGTAGATATAGAACAATATTCAGAAGAAAGTGAAATAAAAAGTAATGCAGGTAGCAGACCAAGATATAGTAATACGACACATAAAGGTACAAAAAAAACTTTTCTCGGAGATCGGATCTCTCCTGCGGATACCCTGTACACGACTACCTCTGATGTCGAACATACCATTGAAAACAATTTTCACGAAGACCTGGATAGACAAAATAAATTAGAAAATACAGCTGATACATCCAAGAGTCAGCAAAGAATCAAAAATGTATCAGACGACAATGTTAACCCAAATGTAGCTGAGCTAAAAAATGTAAACTCTGGTGCTGGCACAAAGCCTAACACGGTGGAAATTATATGGAAGCTGATGAAAGTTGTAACAGATAACATATCAAGAAACACCAGGCGTAGTTTCAGGAGCAAAATCAGGTACTTGGAAGACCTTCAGAACAGTATAGTAACAAATATTGGTAAGATCATTTACCGATGATTGTCATAACATTCTTAATTTTAGGTATAATTTTATAATATTTGTTTATTTTGATTTTGGTAGCGGAATGCGTAGACCGTGCGTGGCCAGATGACGTGGTGCTGGGGGCGGAGGCCGGGGTCGCCGGGGCGAGACGGCGGCGCGGGGCGGCGGCGCGCGGGCACGTCGAGTTCCCTTCATCAGAAAGTGCCCTCATGAGCATATCCTTTCTGACCTTCGCTGTATTTCTCATCAAACTAGTTTTGGTAAGTTCCCCTTGCGAATCCTGCGATATGGTGAGAAAAGAATAAAAATAAAAATTATTATGATCCCCTTGACCTCAAAATCGTTTTCCCGATTGTTTGGAAGGTGTTCGCTCAACTTCTTCTTCCGGATTTACAATTAAAAAACCTTCTTCTTATTGTAACCTTCCAACCTGTAAGCGGACAAGCGAGTTCTATTACCACTTCCTTCAAAACCGCGTACGGGATTAATAACGGGCTTAGTGGTACTAAAGTGGGCTTAATGCTATTATAAGAATTATCTGCCAATCCACCTTGTTTGTTTGTATGTTTGTATTCTAGCAAGTGATCCATACATACAAGAACAAGACGATGATGGTGACGCCGGCGGTGGTGGCTGCCGTCGGGCGCGCCGCCGCGGCCGCTACACTCGGGAAACAAGTTCAACCCTAATATTATTACTTCATGTAACATTTATTACTACTGTGGTTGACTACATCCAATTCAATATAAATAAATGATAAAATTAAATAATTCAAACTGCATCTTGATCTTTAACTATGTATGTAGGTACCTATATGCTCCTATGATTTTCATTTTTTAGGGTTCCGTAGCCAAATGGCAAAAAACGGAACCCTTATAGATTCGTCATGTCTGTCTGTCTGTCTGTCTGTCTGTCTGTCTGTCTGTCCGTCCGTATGTCACAGCCACTTTTCTCCGAAACTATAAGAGCTATACTGTTGAAACTTGGTGAGTAGATGTATTCTGTAAACCGCATTAAGATTTTTACACAAAAATAGAAAAAAAAAACAATAAATTTTGGGGGTTCCCCATACTTAGAACTGAAACTCAAAAATGTTTTTTTCATCAAACCCATACGTGTGGGGTATCTATGGATAGGTCTTCAAAAATGATATTGAGGTTTCTAATATCATTTTTTTCTAAACTGAATAGTTTGCGCGAGAGACACTTCCAAAGTGGTAAAATGTGTGTCCCCCCCCCCCCCTGTAACTTCTAAATTAAGGGAATGATAAAACTAAAAAAAATATATGATGTACATTACCATGAAAACTTCCAACGAAAATTGGTTTGAATGAGATCTAGTAAGTAGTTTTTTTTTAATACGTCATAAATCGTAAACCGCAAAAAACATTGATCAAAGTTACAACGAACTACAAGAACTTTTATATTATGTTACTTGCTACTACGGAACCCTTCATGGGCGAGCCCGACTCGCACTTGGCCGCTTTTTTTACCTAATCAACTAACTACTTGCAGACTTGCAGCAACGCGCGAATTGTATTTTGGAAATTGTCAGGGAGCCCAACTACAATTTTTATGAAAAGTATAGTTTTCGAGTTATGATTTTTTTTTGTAAAATCATAATACATCGGAAAAAGCCTTGGGTATTTCTTAACTATGGGTGGGAGGGGGAGGGGTTGGGGTAAGGACCCCCCTTAAAGAGGCTAGGTAATGAAACACATAAATGTAGTTTTTGAGGTTTTTGAAGTGAAAACTTCTTTAGCATGGTTGTGATTTGAAAGTCGATGAAACGAAAAAGGGACAGTAAAAAGAGACAGACACATAAATTCATAAGATTTAACGTTGGAGAAAATGAGATAGGAAGTATTGTACAGGGGGAGGGGAAGGGAGAGGGAATTTAATCGTCTCTGATTTGTTGAAATCTGTCCGGGCAGCTAATATCATTATGAAAAATCACAATCGAATGATATGTCCTGGGACTATACATAACATGGACACAATACAATAACGGAATCGTTATGATGACGTCATCAAACTTCAGGTACCTCTACAAAGTCTGTGATCCAGACAGAGTTATTACCTTATTATATAGTCCATAATCCATATCCATGGATATTCCGCAACTTACTATGATGCGCACGCCAACTTGACGCCATGCATGCCGCATGGATATATTAATACTCTTTAAGATTCTTAATTATCTTTCCTATAAATGATAGTCTGTGGCAGTCAGTTTGGCGTTTGCACAGACAGCACAGAGTACTTAATACTTATGGCGTTTGTGTTTTTGTGTACAGTGCGACCAACTTATCTGTGAACTGAGGGAGGGCGCTGTCGAACGCATTGGACCAATCACTGGGACGCAATTCGAGACGTAGTAAATGTCAATGTCATTCATTGACATTAACACAAAGAACTTAAGAATGGGGCAGCATTAGTTCTAGACATGGGTTGGTACGCGTTTTCGTAATACCATAACTATTTATTGGTATTGCCGCCGATAAAGGGTTTTAAAACTATTTATTTTAATAACTATTTATTGAAACGTTCACTCGGTTCTGGTATCATCGGTATTCTCATATTCTTGGCAAAGCCGGTATTAAGGATAAAGGGTTTTAAAACCGTCGTAGCTGTTGGTGATTGTGGCGGGATCTCCTCTGATGCAGCCGATATTGAGCAACCTGGTTCGTGCATAAGCCTTTCAACGTTAAGGCGCTGCTGCTGCTGCTGCTGCTGCTGCTGCGCAATCACAACACGACGATATGTGTCAGGGTGTTTTTTTTTAAATGGGCTTTTAAATTGCCACTTGATGCTTTATAACTATACATTATACAAGTCCAAACATATTTTACATTTCGTTTTTTTGTCCACATTATTAGTTTTTTCAAAAAAGTCCCACAACACGCTACTATTTACTCGATACATTATTTATTTACACACTTACTTCGGTTACTTCCTAATATAAGCAATTAAACTAAAACGTAAAAAGACGTAAATCCAACACAACTGTACCTAATTACTTAATAATAAAAACAAACGAAGAAAATAAAAAATCAATTTCGCGCGCGAGAAGTCGCGAATAATTTTAAATGCTCACAGCAGTCCGCCTGCAAACACGGAACATTCAAGATTGTGCATGTGCAATTGGTATCTATTTCTATTTCTATATTTTTTAATATTAAAACCAACTTCTATAAGTCCTTCAGCTAATTACTATAGTTATTGAAATAGGAATAAAGGCGATATCCTGTTGCATCTAAAATAATATAAAGCGTGTAAAAATATTATTCACTGTTTGGTTGCTGCTCAGTCTCGCTCTCTCCTATTACTCCTCTACTCTCCTCTCGCTCTAACATAGGTGTCTTATTGTGTCACGTTCGTATTATTTCGGCAGCGCTTGAGTCTGTCCTTCGGGCGTAATCGGAATACCTGACCTCGCAATACCTTGTACTCACGGATAAATGGTTTCTCTCAATAAACAGTTTTTGTAGCACCTGATATCATATTTAAGGTATTATACCAGTAAAGGTTTATTGAAATATTGAAACTGTTTATAGTTTACACCACGTTTCGCGCAATACCTCGTATTCACGAATAAATGGTTTCTCTCAATAAACAGTTTTTGTAGCACCTGATATCATATTTAAGGTATTATACCAGTAAAGGTTTATTGAAATATTGAAACTGTTTATAGTTTATACCACGTTTTCATACCTTACCGCGCAATACCTCGTATTCACGAATAAATGGTTTCTCTCAATAAACAGTTTTTGTAGCACGATATCACATTTAAGGTATTATACCAGTAAAGGTTTATTGAAATATTGAAACTGTTTATAGTTTATACCACGTTTTCATACCTTACCGCGCAATACCTCGTATTCACGAATAAATGGTTTCTCTCAATAAACAGTTTTTGTAGCACCTGATATCATATTTAAGGTATTATACCAGTAAAGGTTTATTGAAATATTGAAACTGTTTATAGTTTATACCACGTTTTCATACCTTACCGCGCAATACCTCGTATTCACGAATAAATGGTTTCTCTCAATAAACACTTTTTGTAGCACCTGATATCATATTTAAGGTATTATACCAGTAAAGGTTTATTGAAATATTGAAACTGTTTATAGTTTATACCACGTTTTCATACCTTACCGCGCAATACCTCGTATTCACGAATAAATGGTTTCTCTCAATAAACACTTTTTGTAGCACCTGATATCATATTTAAGGTATTATACCAGTAAAGGTTTATTGAAATATTGAAACTGTTTATAGTTTATACCACGTTTTCATACCTTACCGCGCAATACCTCGTATTCACGAATAAATGGTTTCTCTCAATAAACAGTTTTTGTAGCACGATATCACATTTAAGGTATTATACCAGTAAAGGTTTATTGAAATATTGAAACTGTTTATAGTTTATACCACGTTTTCATACCTTACCGCGCAATACCTCGTATTCACGAATAAATGGTTTCTCTCAATAAACAGTTTTTGTAGCACGATATCACATTTAAGGTATTATACCAGTAAAGGTTTATTGAAATATTGAAACTGTTTATAGTTTATACCACGTTTTCATACCTTACCGCGCAATACCTCGTATTCACGAATAAATGGTTTCTCTCAATAAACAGTTTTTGTAGCACCTGATATCATATTTAAGGTATTATACCAGTAAAGGTTTATTGAAATATTGAAACTGTTTATAGTTTATACCACGTTTTCATACCCTACCGCGCAATACCTCGTATTCACGAATAAATGGTTTCTCTCAATAAACAGTTTTTGTAGCACGATATCACATTTAAGGTATTATACCAGTAAAGGTTTATTGAAATATTGAAACTGTTTATAGTTTATACCACGTTTTCATACCTTACCGCGCAATACCTCGTATTCACGAATTAATTGTTTTCTCTCAATAAACAGTTTTCGTAGCACCCGATATCACATTTAAGGTATTATACCAGTAAAGGTTTATTGAAATATTGAAACTGTTTATAGTTTATACCACGTTTCGCGCAATACCTCGTATTCACGAATAAATGGTTTCTCTCAATAAACACTTTTTGTAGCACCTGATATCATATTTAAGGTATTATACCAGTAAAGGTTTATTGAAATATTGAAACTGTTTATAGTTTATACCACGTTTTCATACCTTACCGCGCAATACCTCGTATTCACGAATAAATGGTTTCTCTCAATAAACACTTTTTGTAGCACCTGATATCATATTTAAGGTATTATACCAGTAAAGGTTTATTGAAATATTGAAACTGTTTATAGTTTATACCACGTTTTCATACCTTACCGCGCAATACCTCGTATTCACGAATAAATGGTTTCTCTCAATAAACACTTTTTGTAGCACCTGATATCATATTTAAGGTATTATACCAGTAAAGGTTTATTGAAATATTGAAACTGTTTATAGTTTATACCACGTTTTCATACCTTACCGCGCAATACCTCGTATTCACGGATAAATGGTTTCTCTCAATAAACACTTTTTGTAGCACGATATCACATTTAAGGTATTATACCAGTAAAGGTTTATTGAAATATTGAAACTGTTTATAGTTTATACCACGTTTTCATACCTTACCGCGCAATACCTCGTATTCACGAATAAATGGTTTCTCTCAATAAACAGTTTTTGTAGCACCTGATATCATATTTAAGGTATTATACCAGAAAAGGTTTATTGAAATATTGAAACTGTTTATAGTTTATACCACGTTTTCATACCTTACCGCGCAATACCTCGTATTAACGAATAAATGGTTTCTCTCAATAAACAGTTTTTGTATTTTTTTTTTTCTTTTACATGAAAAACTTTGAAAAACTCAAAAACATGTATTTCATCAATTTGTAGCACCTGATACCGTATTTGTGGTATTATACAAATAAATGGATATTGAAACTATTTATAATTTTTACCGCCCATGTCTAAACTCTAATTACAGTGCGACCAACTTATCTGTGAACTGAGGGAGGGCGCTGTCGAACGCATTGGACCAATCACTGGGACGCAATTCGAGACATAGTAAATGTCAATGTCATTCATTGACATTAACACAAAGAACATAAGAATGGGGCAGCTAGAGGTGGACTATAACAGGTTAAACTTATATCTGTTATCACTGTTACTGTTACACAAAAATAACAGGCACAAATATCTGTTAATAAATAACAGCCTGTTATTTTTCTACGCCTGTATTGAATAACATACGAATTCAATGCCCACCAGTGTTGCCAGGTCCAAATTACGGTAGATTCTTAAAAAATACGGCAAATTGTATGAGATTTGAAGTTTCTTCCTACTAAAATCTGATTTTTGTGTTGATCAAAAATTAGATTAAATTAGATCAAAAATTGATTTAGATATGTCAACATAATACAGCAATGTAAGCGTTCGAATATGCACATTGCCTTTTTCCGTAAAGAAGAATAGTAATATAGACAAAATAGTAAAATTTGTTTTTTATATTAAAAAATTAAAAGAAGTAGTCTTTAAATTTTTAAAATCATATTATAATAACAAAACATTGCAATATCCTTAAAAAAAAAACTACATGATAAAAATTAATTACTAGAAATCGTGGCATAATTCCAACAATGTATCCGAAAAGAAAGTCTGGTAACAGATAATACGACTTAATTTCGAAACCACTTTTTCAAGATGCTTCTTCTAATGACAACTACCAACTGTACTTCAGAGATAATAAATACTATCTCGTTCTCTTTTTAGTACAGTATAACTGCGCAAGCGTGAGTGAAAAGCAATGCAAAATACTAGGTGCTTCTCTTTTTAGCAAAGGTCAATACAATGAGATAGACAAAGATATGAGATATAGATAAAGTAACAGCCATGTATTGTATGTGTCTGTTATTTTACTGTATTGTTCCGTTGTTAGTTGAAGTTTATTGAGTACGTATAGTTTCTTTTAATTCTGCTTTTACCTTTTCATATACTGACGGCAACAGATTATTGGCGAAAAATTTCCTAGTCGAGATAGTGTAACTGGGAAATGCGTATGCCATCAATTCCCGAAAACCACGATCCTCAACCACCCTAAAATGCTGAAAATCCATGATAAAAAGATTCATAATGTTTTAATCAATTTCAGATTTAATATTATTACCTCGTCTAGGTACAAAGTTTGTTATGAGCTGATGGCCATACGTTCTTCTTGGTGGCAGTGGCTATGAAGGTGGTCGTAACGATACCTGGGGTGGCGGCACACTTGATGACTGGGGGCGTTAGTATTGTAAAACTTTTATAACCTTGTTTGGTGTGTAATAAATAAATAAAACGCAGCCCCGAACCGTCGTTACAGCCAAATTTGAATGGGGCGGCGGGTGAGAATATCTGGCGGGCAATTGGCGCAATTGTCTATTCCGTTAGGTCCCTATTAGGGTATTTCGCGTTTAAAACAACAAATACATTGAATTGAATTGTATTGAAAAGCTCCGCCATAACGTACCCATTACACTAATTTACTTCAGAAAGATTTTTTTATTTTCGTTTCGTCCCAAAGAAAGCATAATGGAAAATTTAAATTTTTAAAATATGTCAACGAAAGAAGCGATCTTGACATTTTTAAAATCATATTATAAAAGTAAACTATTGAAATATCCTTTAAATAAAACTAGATGATAAACATTGATAGTAAGAAATCGCGACATAATTTCAACAATGTATCCGGAAAGAAAGTCGGGTAACAGATAGGTAATACGACTTAATTTAGAAACCACTTTTTCAAGCTGTTTCTTCCAGTGACAACTACCAAATGTATTTCAGGGATAATAAATACTATCTCGTTCTCTTTTTAGTACAGTATAACTGCGTAAGCGTGAGTGAAAAGCAACGCAAAATACTAGGTGCTTCACTTTTTAGCAAGGGTCATTACAATGAGATAGACAAGGATGTGTCTGTTATTTTACTGTGTTGTTACTTGTTCAGTTGTTACTTGTTATGTTATTTGTTACTAGGTTCATGTTTGTGGAACAGGCGAAACAGGCAGGAACTGTTTTTTCAGTATTGAGATAACTGTTACATGGTGTTACTTTGAAATACCTGTTTGTTTTAACTGTTACGATAAATACGCCTCACCTCTAAGTTGGGCGCACTGTATTTTGTTTTGTGTGCGTCATACCATAGATTAAAGTATATACTAACGTACGTCATACTGCGCGCAGCGCCAGTGTTGCCAATTTAGCATATTTTATGCTAGATTTAGCATACTTTTATATTGTTTAGCATTTTTATTTGTTGTTTAGCATATAGCATTTTTAGCATATAAAATAGTTATATAATAAAAGTTAACCATGAAACAAATTACCGTTTTGCTACCTTATGTACGTAAATATCGTTGACATTTCATGAGACCTAAGGTGGCAGCACTAGTTGCCAACATAAAGACAAACATGTGGGCCCGCCTTTACGTCAAACGCTACCGTAATTCGGGGTTCCCCTGCAAATTTCATTAAATATACCAAAGACAAACATCATTCATTGTCTTCCTTTTCCTTATAAGAAAAAGTGGAATAGGAATACAATATACTTTACTACTTATTATTCCTCCAAGTTTACTACAGTGCCTCCAACTTATCTGTGAATTGCAGGAGGGCGCTGTCGGACGCATTGGACCAATCATTGGACGCAATTTGAGACGTAGTAAATGTCAAATGAATGAGAACAAAGAACTTATGAATGGCGCGGCATTACTTCCAATTTTCGCCATTTCACAAAGTTCTTGCAGTTTATACAGTACAGTTGTCAGTTTTATGTGTATTATCAATTGATTGTTCGTTATTATGCCACCTAAATACAGTCAGCATTACCGGGCAGATATTAATATAGATATTAATATTTTATTTGATAATATACCTACATGATTAAAACTTAATATATATTTGTAAAATTGATTATATAATATTTGAAGTAAAATGACGTTTTATTTGACATCGAAAATTTTTAGCGTAATTTTTAGCTTAAATTATAAAGCCTTAGCATAATTTTGGCAAAATTTTAACAGCCTTTTAGCAAATTTTATGTTAGTCTTGTTGGCAACACTGCGCAGCGCGCAATGCGCCAATGCATATTATTCTATCATTCTATGGCGCAATGCGTATTGATTTTAAATACTTAGATAGAAACATACAATAGCTCCAAGTACAATAGCAACAGAGTTATTATACAAAACTAACTAGGTACAACGTATTTTCTGTTTTCTGGCCGGTGTTGTGACGCTCAGTTAAAATAATTTGAATACAACTAAAATGAGTGCCAATTGTAACGCAAGCGTACCCGAAGGGCCTCCGATAGTATCCCCTTTGGTGATGGTTGAACCAGTCAAATTGAAAATTCGCTACCCTGACTTGATAACACCGGATCGTCTTGCAGGTAAGTGTATGATGCATGGCATCCATTTTTTTCTTCAAGCTTTTACTTATTTACAAATAAGTGAGCCCATAATAATACAATTAACGTTTTCACTCAAATGTAATTTTTTTTTGTTAGAACCAGGGAAAACAGTAAAGTCGATTCTCCAAAATACAATGAATAGGAAAGAGCTTTTGATTTCTTAAAATACCTACACAAAATTGTTCCATTACATTTAAAATTACATATAAACCAAAATTTAGCTTTAAACCAAAGCTTTATTAAATATCCTTATCAAAATAATCCATAAAATAACCTAACCGAAACTTTATCAAATATCCAATCATTGTGATCCTAGCTTATCTTATAGTTTCACATCAATGTTTTGGTCCTCGTGAGATCATGATGATTGTCATAAGTATAATGGCAATGTATGAATACATACACAAACCATAGCCATACATATACATATAAGTGTTTATTATTTATTATTAAAAACAACAAAACCAGCAGGCTCCGTAGTGATACAGCTGAAAAAGAATGGTAGCTTCCCAAACAAATCAAAAATCCTATGTTATACATGGTATAGATTTGAAAGGTGGTGTACCACAAGCAGGGGACGTTATTTTTAACCCATTAATGGTCCACTACAGGGCACAGATATGAGTATACCTTAAGCATACTCTACCACACGCTCCAATGTGAATTTTTGGTGGAAACACTAACAGAAGACCTCTGACATGATTGACTGCTATCTTATGATAACAAAATAAATGTCGTTGATGGTTTTACATGCACTTCAATGCATGAAAGCGTAAAAAAAATTGCCACTAGCAGTCATCTATCCACTTACAACTGCACTCCCCTACAAGTATCATCAAAAAAAAAAGAGGATCAAAGTAATATTGGAGTAATTAAACATAATTATCATAAGTAGAGACACAATATAGTAGTAGGAAGAATAATTAAGAATCTTATTAATTTTGTTCCAGTGCGGGATGATTACAACAACATATGTCGGCTATGTGCAGCCGAAACTACTAATCCCATCCCACTGTTCAAGGGCGAAGGCGCGAAGTACGATATACCCGGCAAAATACGCAAATACATGTCTTTAAGGGTATTTATTCATTTTGTTTATGTTAATAACTAAACAGATCATAGTACCACACTCAATAGGACTAGCTTCAACCCACCACCGAGCACGGGTCATGAGGAGGCCTAGAGCACATTGATAAATAAGAATCATAGCTAATGTGGAAACAGCAGGTACAATTGTAGACAAAAATGTTAACGTAAATGCTCTGCGAACCTCATACATATCTAACTCACGGGCTAAAGTTTAAATAGCTGGGGGCTGGGGAGCCTGTTCCTTCTTTCTTTTTCTCTCTTTCTTGGCCGGCAAGGCATCTGTGATGCTCAGGCAGCTACTTTCATAAAAAAATGCCATTTAAAAATAATGCGCGTGGTCTCGGTGTGAGTTGACTCAGGAAGAGTCAGCACGAATGACGTTGGTGTGTGTGTGGCAGGTGCTGGCGTCGGAGCTAATGCCGCAGACGGTGTGTCCGCCGTGCGCCTCCACGCTGCTGTCGTGGCACGAGCTGGTGCGCAGCGCGCGCCTCGCAGACTTCATGCTGCGCCGCAAGCTCGGCGCCTCGCGCGCGCTGCCCGTATGTATTGAGCTATAATTGTCTATGTTTAGTGTTCATTTCACTTCTGCGTTATCATCTTGCATGATTACCATCAATACGGATGTGGTAAAGGGTGGAGGTGTTTAAAATTTTTTTTAGAATTTGTTATGTAAAATGGTATTTTTTCTATAATACTTTTTTTTTATAGCCATCTGCAGTATCATATAACTTTTGGAATGTAATGAAATAGTACTAAACAAAATAGATTTAGTAATAACCGATATTTTTCTAATACTTACTGATATTAATATCGTTAACAAATGGCTTTGTGCTTGATGTACGACACCTGTTTCAGATACCGTCCCCGCCACCCAGAGCAGACGGCACCGAAATCATCAAGAATGGAGTGAAGTAAGTATTTCCACATTCAGTATGACGAGGACGCGTGTTGAAGTTTGCGGAAAGAATGGATATTATTGGACATCTTGAAAATTACGAGAGACGAAAAGTTATATATGATTTCCGACAAAAATAATTTATATGAAAGTATACAAGCTAATTTTCTATAATTATTTGTTGAGGTAGAACATGGGTATGTTGAAACTATAAAAATCCATTCCGCAAACTTAAAAATGCTCCCTCGTAATAGAGCGCCTCGAGGACTACGGCCTCCGATCCGATCGAATCGCCAAATGCCTCTGTACATTTACAGGTGTGAGTCGCCGGCCTTGTTGATCTCTGTAGTAAAAGATGTATTGACTAATTACTTCCACTCACTGAATATCGAAGGAGACAATGCGGACTTCGAATACGTTTGCCAAAAATGTGACGCGACGTCCGTCGGAAACCGAATCGAGGATCTAACCGAACATTTAACGACAACTCACGCGGCCGCAGTAGACTGTAAAGAATCAGTAGAAGATTTCATCAGAAGCAACATAACGTTCGAGGAGAACTTAATGATGGAGGAATTCGTGGACAGCGACGGCGACGCGAGAAGCGAGCGGGACCCGAGCGAGGTGGCTCTCCCGCAGTTCTGGTGCCCGCACTGCAGTAGCATATTTTCGTCCCCGACGAGACTGTTGTGCCACCTCGGGAAGCACGTGGACGTGGACGACGAGGCCGGAGTAGCGTGCTGCGGCGCCGTGTACAGCGACCGGGCGGCGCTCGCCTCGCACCTCCGAGCCCGCCACGAGCGACTCGCGCCCACCGGAACAATATGCCGCACGTGCGGCTTCTCCGCGGACGACGACGGGATCCTGCAGGACCACATCGACCGGGTGCACGTCGAGGCCAGGGCGAACTCGGCGGAACGAGATAAACGGAAAACTTCATCCGGCCAAAAATACATTCGCGTCGAGTGCCCGGAGTGCAACAAGATGTTCTCCAACAAGTACAACATGGCGGTCCACCTGCGGAGCCACCGAGCTCGGCCGGGGAAGTTCACGTGCGAGACGTGCGCCAGGAGCTACCGAAGCCGCGGCAGCCTGACGCAGCACCGGCGCGTGGTTCACGAGGGTGAGCTGCGGCACGTGTGCGCGGCGTGCGGGGAGGGCTTCCCCTCGCGCCTGGCGCGGGACGTCCACGCGCGCCTCCACACCGGCCATCGGCCCTACTCCTGCCACTTCTGCGACAAGTCCTACCGAGCTCGGAACACCCTCGACAGACACCTCGAGATGCACCTCGACGTCAGAAAGTTTTCGTGCCACCTCTGCTCGAAGAAGTTTAGGAAAAATACGCACCTAAGATATCACCTGACCACCCACGACAGGAGGACCAGGAGTAACCGCGGTTGTTTGTTGCAGGCCGACCCTGCAAGTCGACCTCCGAAGGTCTGGGCCGACGCGGAGGGAGAGCCCGACAGAGTGTAGCGACCCGATCGACTGGCCCGACGAGCCCGACCGCGTCGGCGACTCGTTCTCGGAGGATGACGTTCCGCTGTCAAGTATCGCTACCAAAAAATCAACCGAGCTCTACGACAGACTCTTCGCGGCGCTGGTGAACTTCAAGGAGCACGTCGCGAGCGAGCACGAGTCGCCCGAGTGCAGCTACCCGGACTTCACGGAGTCGAGCGAGTCCGAGGGCGACGGCAATGAGGAGGCGGACGCGAGCGGTTACGACGACCTGACGCGAAGCAACATGCGGAAGGATCGCATGGACGAGCGCACGCGGCTCGAGCTGAGCGAGGCGCGCACCGAGCTCGGCGGAAAGGTGTTCTACACGTGCTGGGCGTGCGGCAAGAACCTCAGCTCGTCGCACACGTACCTGTTCCACAAGCGGATCCATACGGGCGAGCGGCCGTGCGTCTGCCACGTGTGCGGCAAGCAGTTCCGCGCGCCCGGCGGCCTGCAGCGCCACCTCACCGAGACGCACGAGCGGCTGCGCCGGTACTCGTGCGACCTGTGCCCTAAGACCTTCGTCAACCTGCAGAACCTGAAGCAGCACTTCCGCATCCACACCGGCGAACGGCCGTTCGAGTGCGGCGAGTGCGGCAAGCGGTTCACGCAGAGCGGCAGCCTGCACGTGCACGCGCGCACGCACAGCGCGCGGGAGCCGCACGAGTGCGCGGAGTGCGGCGCGCGGTTCAAGCTGCGCGCGGGGCTGGCGCGCCACCGGCTGCGGCACTCGGGCGAGCGGCCGCACGCGTGCGCCGTCTGCGGCAAGCGCTTCCGGCAGCGGCACGACCTCACCGCGCACGCGCGCCTGCACTCGGACGCCAAGCCGCACGCGTGCGCCGCCTGCGGGGCCGCCTTCCGCCAGCGCAAGGCGCTCCGCCACCACTGCAAGCGCTTGCACGAGACCGAAGCGCCCGCCCCCGTCCCCGCCGCCCCCGCCCTCGCCGCCTCCGCGCCGGCTGTCCCCGGCGAGGCGGCGCCGCCACAGCTCGCCTATAGTCACGTACAGCCCTTCTACAAAATATTGCCTTAAATATAACAAAATAATACGTTAATATTATTGTAATTAATTTATATTATACAATGTTACACTGCTATAATTTGGTTTTATTTAACAACTGTAATGGGTTTGAAATAACAAGGAAGTCAAGACCACCTTATATACCCATTGGCGCGTTACCCAACTTCTGACCTGGGCGAAGAGCATAAATCAGAGTGGAGACCCAAACTCCTCAGTCTCACAATATATAACAACAATGATAATATGAGATTTTTGAATACAAGCTGGTAGGCATACAATGGTAGGTTAGAAATATCCTGATTAAGTTTGCACAAATAAAATAAAATTATACGATTCACAAAATTGTTGTGTATAAGAATTTTTTTGAGTTTTATTTTATACAGGGTAGAAAATAAAGACGGTAGTTGGAGGAAAAGTAACCTGGATATTGATGATGGCATATTTTACTGACAGGAAACATTTCTTTACTTTCAAAATTAAGTAAAACCGCATTCAAAGATTTTTGAAAATTCACCTGATTGAGCCGAGTATCGAACTGGTGAAATGTTAAAAAAAACATCCTGTATTTTTATGATGCCATCCGAAAAGGTGACATAAGGATCAATTTCGGCTAAACAACATAGTATTGTTAATGCAAAAATCTAGCGGCTAAAGTATTTCCAGCCATTTAATGGTTCTGTTGGTACCCAGCTATCGTTAAAAAAATTAATTAATTTGGTTAGTGGAAATTCTTGTATTATGGGCCGGCATGTAAAGAATTTGGTGTATAAAAGACTACGCCTCAGTAGAGGAATTAAAAACCGAAGTTCAAATTATTATTTTAAATAAAATAAATCGATACAAAATGCAACACGAAGAGAATTCAGTCGAGGAATAAGTCTGTGCACATGTTAAAATGGGTCTCATTCATTTAGAGCAATCTATAGGTTAAATAAAGTTATTTATTATAGGTTAAATACAAGTGAGTTGACTATTTACTTCTGATAGTAAGTAGGAACTTAACTAGAAAAAAATTTCAACCATTTAACCGGTTCGATACTCGGCTCAAGCAGGTGAATTTTCAAAAAAGAATGCAGTTTCACTTAGTTTTTAAATTAAAGAAATGTTTCCTTTCAATAAGAGCCATCATCAATATTCAGGGTACTTTTCCTCCAAATACCGTCTTTATTTTCCAACCTGTATAAAAAAGTTACCAAAATATAATTTTTTTTATTAATATTTATTTTATGATATGACAGATTTATGTATTTACTAAGTTTGTAAAGTGCAATGTCCAGTTTTGTGAACCTAATTTAAAAAAATAAAAGAAAAAAAATACACTTTTAAACTTGTCAAGAACCAATAAGTCAGCTTAAAAATCATTCCATGAATTCAGTCCTCGTCTTGTTAACGTGTGCATACTTTGCCAGGTATTTTCTAACTTGATGTCTAGGTCGGTGTGTCTGAAGCAACTATTAATGTATCTGTGAGATAGAAGAAGTCAAATATCAATAACGTTAAAATATCAATTACGAAAAATACCTCAAAGTACTTCAAAGTCCAAAAATTATGTCAAAAAAAAAATACTTTTCGCTTGCATTTTACTTTGCAGTGAAAGCTTAAACTCATCGTCGTCTATCAATGAAACGGAGGAGGGTCCGACACGATCAAGCGAAACACAAAAACCGATTCGCGAACCATCACCGACCGAGGAATCGAAGGAGGCCGAGGTCGCGGAGAAGCCCAGGGTGCTCGTCACCGAGAACGGAAAACGATACGTGTCATGCGGCACGTGTCACAAGAACGTGGCGAGCGCGTCGTGGCGGCGGCACGAGCGCGCGCACCGCGGCGAGCGGCGCTACAGCTGCCACGCGTGCGGCGCCGCCTTCGCCGACAGCGGCAACCTGGCCCGCCACGCGCGCGCTCGCCACGCCCTCCTGCGCCCGCACGCCTGCGCCGACTGCGGCCGCGCCTTCGCCCGCAAGACGCACCTGCAGGACCACGTGCGCTCGCACCGCGACGCCCGCGACTACGTCTGCGACGTCTGCGGGAGGGCCTCCAAGTCGGCCGCCGCGCTCCGCATGCACGCGAGGACGCACGCCGCGCCGCGCAGCTTTCCCTGC
This sequence comes from Thymelicus acteon, assembly GCA_951805285.1. NCBI lineage: Eukaryota > Metazoa > Arthropoda > Insecta > Lepidoptera > Hesperiidae > Thymelicus > Thymelicus acteon. Next base: position 628,947 of record OX638232.1, read on the forward strand.
ATGGAGTGCGGGGCGCGGTTCAAGCGGGCCGGCGAGCTGCGCGCGCACGTGACGGTGCACACGGGCGAGCGCGCGCACCGCTGCGGCTGCGGTCGCGCCTTCCGACTGCGCGGCCAGCTCACCGCGCACGCCCGGACTCACGCCGCGGGCTCGAGCGGCCGGACTGATGGCCGGTTTGTTTCAGGTACGTAGAGGCCGGCACCGACGCGCCGGAGCTGCTCGCGCAGCGCTCCTGCGGCACCTGCTCGCTGCACGCGCCCGCGCGGCCGGACAGCTTCCTCGTCGGCGACAAGGAACGCAAGGTGGTCTGCCGCTGCGAGGAGTGCCACTCCTACATGGACAAGGACGACCTTCTGTTCCACATGAACAAGCACGCCCTCGATCGACTCTCGGATCACGTGAAGGCAGAGTACCACCGAAACAAGAAGGCCATCCTCGAGGAGCAGGCGAAGATCGACGCGCAGGCCCGAAGCGAGCTCGACAACCTGAACGACTACTTCCGCAGAAAGGAGGCGGAGCAGGCGGCGGGCCCGCGACGCTCGGAGCGGACCGCGGACGAGCGCCAGTCCGCTGGGAGCGACTGCACCGGCGAGCCGGCGAGCGACGGGCCGCAGCCCGTGAAGAGGAGGAGCTCCAAGCGCACGAGCGACGAGGGCTGCCAGGAGCGAAACTCCGACGGGGAGCGGCCCGAGCGGTCGCCGCCAAAGCGGAGGAGGGTCGAGCCGAAGCAAAGCTCGGAGGCGGAGCGCTCGCCGTTGAAGCGGCAGAAGAAGAGGAGGGTCCTCGCTGCCAAGGGCGGGCAGCGGGCGAGGGGGCTCCCCGACCGGGAAGAGGACGAGGTCGACGCCCCCGAGGCCTCCCCGGACGCGGGGACGAGCAAGCCGAAGGTCGCCAACGAGTCGCCCAAGGCCTCCCGGACGTGCCCCATCTGCGGGAAGCAGTACCGCGCCTCTTCGAGCTACTTCTACCACATGAAGTACTTCCACAAGCGCAGCCGCGAGCACGAGTGCCCCGTGTGCAACAAGAAGTTCGGCACGAAGGCCGACCTGGCGCGCCACGCGAGCATCCACACGGGCGCGTACGACCTCGCGTGCAAGGAGTGCGGCAAGCGGTTCAAGACGAAGCCCAGTCTGTACATCCACGAGCAGAGCCACGGCGGGCCCAAGCGCTGGGCGTGCGCGCTGTGCGGCCGCTCGTTCCGCTGGCGCACGCACCTGGCGCGCCACGTGACGCGGCACGCGGGCGAGCGCGCGCACGTGTGCAGCACGTGCGGCCGCGGCTTCAGCGTGCGCTGCGACCTGCTGCGGCACGCGCGCACGCACGCCGCCGACGAGTACCACTGCGCCACGTGCGGCCTCAAGTTCGCGCAGAAACGCTACCTGCAGGTGCACGTGGTCAAGAAGCACCCCGAGGCGCCCGCGCCGCCGCCGCCCGCCGTCACGCGCTCCTGATCCGGGCGCGCCCGCACTGCGCGCCGCAGCGCAGTCGCCGCCCCCTCCCCCCGGCCGGCTGGCCGTCAGCGGTAGGTAGCGTTCTTGCGAGCCGCACAACACATACCAAATGTCCGATGGTAATGTATTTTTTTAATCATAACTCAGTCAACTACAGTCAGTTCGTTTATTTGTCGAAAGTTTGTAATTATTTGGAAGTTGTAGGTATTAAAATTTGTAAAATTACATTAGTCATAAGTCTTAAGTAATCCTCAAGAATACTTAAGTAATACATATTATACATAAGTCACAATAATATACTTCTATTTTCTATAGGTACGTAGTTTTTGTAGGTTGATGTAATGTTTATTCGATTATTAGTATTGTATCGATTATAATAACTTTGTATCTTTAATGATAAATGGACTAGACTAATAATTATGTAAAGGCATACGCAATCTATTTGTGTAATTTCCTAAATTAAGAGACACTTGTCTTGACACATGGCCTCTCTTATACCTTGTGTGTGTGTGTGTGTGTATACTCGTGTGTATAGGTTCATCGTGATAATAACGATCTCATAATTACAATATCCGTAGCTACCTAGGACAATAATATTACATAGGTTTAACGGCAATGATATGATGACGTAGTCCATATAGAATAGTCCATACATAAGTGTTGTGCAACGTGGTAAAAACTTTAATAATATCTTTATCTATTCGTAGGATTAAGTACGTACTTTAAAGTTCTTAAACTCTTAACTCAAAATCTCAAATTTTTAATACATCTTAAAAGGTCCCTGTTGATCAACATAAAATCAGATTGACTTTAAATTTATGTATATAGACATACGGTAGAAACCACGACGATTAATGTAGGATTCGAAACTGAAGAAATCGTGTAGTTCATAGCTTATAAGATATCTAAACGAGTGGTAACAAACACTTCAGTATTTTAAATAAAACTAAGGATTACAGAAATATAATAAAGGCGTATGTTCTACTATGTATAAGTATGTGGTCGTTGTAATATTCAATGCCTTTGTATATGTTACCGGATATCTGTATAATGCAGGTATTCAACACAATTCCTAGGAAATGTGTATGATACGTGGGTCGTTTTGGCAATGTATTAAATTATATGAATATTATTTACCATTATATAGTTTGCCTAGGTAATGTATACGTTTCCCAACTACTGTACAGAATACCTGTAGGTCCACCGGCAATGAATAAAGTTAGATTTGGGTATGTGTAGTCAACTTGGACGGAGGTTGGAATTAAGAATTTAGTTAAAAACACACTCAAAACAAATTGTAACCTGCATGAATAGATATTTTTTTATACATTTTAAATTAATGCTTGACCGAAATCACACTTGATGGTAAGGAGAGATGCAGTCTAATGGCTCCTACACTACACTGCTCGCCTACGCAGCTTCGGATTTTTCAAAATTGGTGACAGAACCGACTTAGTCAACCCCGAACCCACGTGGTACTAGTTTGCCCTACCCCTAGAGTGAATGTTAACCCCGGAGGCGCGGAGGGAGAGCAGCCCCCGCCCGCTGTAACCAACTGCAGGCACCATGTGAGCTGAAGCGGCTGAGGCTGGTCGCCGCAGGCGACCAAAAAGCCGAAGCTGCGTAGGCGAGCATGGAGTGCCTGCAGTTTGTTACGCAAGGGCGGAGGGGCTGCACTTCCCGCAGCGCCGGAGACGTTTGGAAGCCTTTTTGTGTATCAAAAACTCCTAAATTCTCCCTAAAAGTGCATATATCACCGGAAGATAACAAGAACCGCAAATTTACAAACCTAGGTTTATAAACAATATACAACTAAATGAATATTACTCTAACTGAAACATTCGCTACTTGAAAGTTAGTCTTTTGAAAAGTGTCATTACAAAAGGCAGACCAAACGTACAGTTGGCAACTGTTAGGTTGGGAAAAAAAAATGTGATAAGTTGGCAAATGATTATTCGGCGAAATAAAATTCTGCGAAACGTTAGTTGGCAAGTGATAATCAGCCAAACAATTTTCGACGAAAAGGCAGAGAACCGTCTTTTACACACATCACCAACTACGCATGGAGTATTGTATAGAATGCCTGGGCTAAGTATGAAATAAATAATGTTCAAAACGTTACCTGAACGTTTTAGATATTCTATACATTGTCTAGGTATTGTATAGAATGCTGAATTATACAGATATCCGGTAACATATATAAAGAAAAAGTCTTCGGTGAGACCAGGAGATTATTTTTATAGATGTAAAAAAATTCAAATCTTCCAAACGTTAATTGCTTTCATCGTCGGCACCCGTTTTACATCCGAACTGCATTTAAAATATATATATATATATATATGTATTTTCCTTTTAGTTGTAGTTTTTTGACAATTCTGTGGCCATATTGTGTGAAGGAAAATACGTAATTATGTATTTTATACTGTGTTTGTGACTAAAACCGATTTTGACTGCAACGACTTTTCATGTTAACTATACTCCGTTCAAACTCAATGTGGAATAAATGTAAACAAACTGTTGCCTAGCAACCATAAACAACCAGGTGCATGAAACTTTTTGTCGTATTAACAGTTCACGGCTAGGTCTCCGGCCACATACTAATATTATAATTTCTGTGGAGACGCGGCAAGACCGGCTAGCCGCGATCCGTTCTACTATTTATAAATTCGATCTTTCAAATTCTATATTATTTATTTTGCAATAGTTAAAAATAACACGGAATAGTTACGTATAAAATTGGTATAGTTCGTTTTAAAATACATAAACTTAATAAAATGTTATTCGGCTTTGTTTAATTTTTTATAAGTAATTTTATGCTCATACATATTAGGTGGAATGAAATCTTTGTATAATCTGTATTTCGAAAAATAATACGACGAAGTTGCAAAGCATAAAAGCGCCATTTTAAAACTGTGAGGTTTTCGTAGTCATTTCTATTTATAGTCATAGGCAGGTAGACCTTAAATTAATATTTTTGTGAAAAGGATTTGAAATATCTTCACGTAATTAAGGATGTGGGAACGCGAGTTGTTCAATGATGAAAATTGTTTTAAGATGTTGCTTTTTACCTCGTTTTCTCTTAGTGTGTTTTTGTTATAGGTCAATAGTAAAATAATGAAGATGTCACAAACGTTGTTATGATTATTTAGTTCTTTATTAGTTATTTGATGTCCTAAATACAAATCGGTTGGTGAAAACCCTACAAAGGATTTTTAATGGTTTGTTTACATCGAGTCCAAATCGAATGTGACTGGAGTATAGTAAGCCCGCTGAAAGGAAAGAACCTTAACTGGTATTGTATATTATATTAAGACCGGATTTTTGTACTATTAATCACACCTTATAATTATGTACAAGTATTTTATACTTTAAGAATAAAAAAAATTGGTTCGATTTGATTCCATTTGTTTATTTTAAATTAATATAATGTCATTATATTCACTCTTTTGTTCACAATGCGTTCCCTAAATAGCATAACAAAGCAGTTGTACATTATACCCATAAGGGTATACCAGTCCTACCGTCGGACTGGCAGGAACAAAAGCCGTAACTACCGCTTTGTTTTCACACTAGTATAAATTAAAAAATAAACCTGCCATCAAAAAAGCTATCATGATATACCTTTTTGAAATCTTTATGGTGAACTCTTTAATTTGATACCCATATTGCATTATTCGATTTATTTTTATTTTTGATACTTCAAATAATGGCATCTCACCGCTCATTTACACGCGCGTCTCGCGGACCGTCTCGTGGCGCGTCCGTAAGCCACGCCCCCTACGCGCGTGTGAACACCACGCGAGCGCTCGCGCGAGCTCCTTTGGCGCGCGCCTACAAAACCGCTCCCGACGCGAGCCCGCGAGCCTCGAGACGCGCCGCGGTCTGGTCCGCGAGCGCCCTGTTCACACGCGCGCGTCTCGCGGATTGTCTCGTGGCTCGCGCGCGCGTGTAAATGGGGTATCACAGTTACCATATTTGTTTTCTTTTTTAATTTAAAATTCAAATTCAAAATAATTTACTCATATGGGTATCACTGATACACTTATGCACGTCATTTTTAGGGTTCCGTAGCCAAATGGCAAAAAACGGAACCCTTATAAATTCGTCATGTCTGTCTGTCTGTCCGTCCGTATGTCACAGCCACTTTTCTCCGAAACTATAAGAACTATACTGTTGAAACTTGGTCAGTAGATGTACCGCGTTAAGATTTTCACACAAAAATTGAAAAAAAAAAACAATAAATTTAGGGGCTTCCCCATACATAGAACTGAAACTCAAAAATTTTTTTTTCATCAAACCCATATGTGTAGGGTATCTATGGATAGGTCTTCAAAAATGATATTGAGGTTTCTAGTATCATTTTTTTCTAAATTGAATAGTTTGCGCGAGAGACACTTTCAAAGTGGTAAAATGTGTGTCCCCCCCCCTGTAACTTCTAAAATAAGAGAATGATAAAACTAAAAAAGATATATGATGTACATTACCGTGCAAACGTCCAACGAAAATTGATTTTAACGAGATCTAGTAAGTAGTTTTTTTTAATACGTCATAAATCGTAAACCGCAAAAAACATCGATCAAAGTTACAATGAAGTACAAGAACTTTTATATTATGTTACTTGCTGCTACGGAACCCTTCATGGGCGAGTCCGACTCGCACTTGGCCGCTTTTTTATCTACCAGATTTTTGGAAAGGCGCTTTGTCATGGAGGAGAAGAAAAGCCGTAAATAAAATCCTCAGCACATCTTTTAAAAATAAAAATACATTGGTATATTTATTACAAAAAAAAAACTTTTTTTACATGAAATAAGTTAGTGAAGTCCAAGATGGTGAACGGAACTGGTTGCGGAGCTGGTCATTTTCATGCGTCTTTGTCATTTAAGTACTCATCTACAGTTATAGTAACCTTTACCTAAAAGTTGAGATTTTACATGTTTCTTAAACGATTCCACTGGCAAGTCAATTAACTTCGGGATTTTATTATAGAATTGTACACCAAGCCCCATAAAAGATTTACAAAGAGGGTACGATGGCGTTACTACATATATAATTGGTGCATTCGTCTTGTTTGGCGATTATGAATATCATTAGTTTATACGCGCTTATGTTGTTCCGTATATGTATAAACTACATTACTATGAATATACTGTGAAGCTACTGTAAGTATACCTATTTCTTAGAACTTTTCCCGCAAAGTTTCCCAAGACCTAATTTTATAAATAGTTCACTTATCTAAGAACACCTGGGTTATCAAGACGAATCTAACGATATCTAAATTATACTATAAATATATTCAGCGGTTTGGAAGATATGAGGTAATTAAGAATATTACATGCATGCATGGCAACCTTTCCTGGCAGTTGGGTAAAAAAAGTCTAAATAATGTATTTCATTTTTAAATGAAATTATAATTTATTTAAATTTTTAACAAATTAAATTAAAAAAGTATATTTACATCTAGCACTTTCTGGCATACTCTTGCATCTATCTCTTCAATGACTAATTGGGTTGTTGAATTAAAAAAAAAAATGATTTTTTTATGTATTTAAAACTAACACAAATTATATTAATTGTAAAGACCGACCGAACTTTCGAACATATTGGCGCGCTCACTCGCACTTAGACCTAAGACGTAAGTGCGAGTGAGCGCGCAATATGTAAACGAGTGCAGTGAGATACTGCGAATACTATTATATTATGTTACCAAGATAAAAAATCAATGAAACATTAAAATAATTAAATGCTGCGCCTCGTCAACTCTAAGAATTACGATTATAATCGACAAATATATTTTGGGTACTAAGATAACGAGCACTGCATACAAATATATTCACATGTACAAGGTTTTCAGTATGATTTGTACGCAGGCTAATAAAATAATATCACCAAATTTGGTTCCATATACCAAAATTCACCTTAAAATGAATTGGTAGATTTTTTCGAAATTCAACAGGTGATTAAATATAAGTTTTATCTAAACCTAGGACAAAGCTTAAAATATAATTAACACAGTCGAAACACATTTACATCAGAGTATAGTATACATACACTCATACACTCATGCAGGGGCGGACGGCCCGCAGTCTGCGGCGCCATCGCGCCATCAACAAGTGATCAATTTAATATCTTACAACTTACAATAAATATACAAGTGGTTGAAGCTCCCATTATTCTAACTTCACCTTCAGTAGCTTATGATAACAGAGAGAAGTCTATGTTAGACCAAAATACGATAACTTGGTTGTACAGTAACAAGACAATCATAATATAAATACCCTAAAAATACAAAATAAATAAATAAATAAACGCTAACACACTCATACCCAAGCACTAGGTTATCGCCTGTGTCGCGGGGGGCGTGGACGACACATAAATAACATCACAATCACACCCATGACAAGTGTAGCCTAGGTGGTAGTGACCCTGCCTGCGAAGCGAGGGGTCACGGGTTCGATTCCCGGCCGGAGCAAATATTTATGTGACAGATAAATAATTTGTACTCGGGTCGTGGGTGTTATTGTGATGTGTTATATATGTCATCCATGCCACCCGCGACACAGGTAAAACCTACCTTACGGCGCCGCGGCGGGGGTATGAGTGTGTAAGCGTTTATTATTGTAGTTCACGGCGTGCTAGAGCAATGCACACACAGACACCGTTCACGCACGCACAGTACTAATGGGATCCAATCGGATCAGTACTGCGCGGATCGCTTTTTTTTGTGTCCGTGAACGGTGTCCGTTTGCGCGTTGTGCGAGCGCGCTTGTATGCAGTTCACATTCTGTGTCTATCTACCTTGTGCCTGAACGGCTTCTCAGGCTCACAACTGCTACAGATCAATGTAGGGCGACCGGTAATACTAAGTATCGGCATTCAGAGTGAAGCGAAGGAGCACATGTCACTCGCAATAGGCCCAGGAGCGGTCGGAGTGGCGCCAATCAGGGGAGGCCTCTCCAATGGACTAGGCAGACAGGTACATAGTTAGCGGTGGAGTTAGTTCCCGAGCGAATCGACGGGCGAGGCGGAGCGGCCGCTGTTCTCGTTGACGAGGCGCTGCCGCTCGCGGTACATGGACACCTGGATGTTCTCCAGCTGGTGGTAGCGGCACACCTTCAGCGTCGAGAACACCGCCAGACCCACCCACGTCGCGAACGCGCCCCACGCGCCGAACTGAATGGTAACATGTATCAGTTATATTTATTTTGTGAGGTTGACTTGAATTGATTGCTTTTATACTTTTAAATAACAAAAAAATTACACATTACAGAATGGTAGGAGATGTTAAAAAAACAACTGTTGATTTTTTCTATGGAAATATCCGGCAAACACGCTGACGATCCACCTGATGGTAAGTGGCTATCGTCGCTCTTGGACATCAGCAACACCAAAGGCATCACTGATGCGTTGCCGGCCAACAAAGAGAGAAGAAAAAGAAAGAAAGAACTGGCTCTCAAGCCCCCAACCGGAACACGACGAGTCGTTTGGCGGCTGACTCATGCTTAAGGGTGGTCACTATTCAGACGAACCCCATGGAGAAATAATAATAGTAATAATGTATTAATTAACAATTAAAAGTAATATTACCAATATAATCCCTCGAGGGACCCTACTACCAGCGGGCCGGATTTAGTCGCCTTTTACAACACCCATTAGGGTTAGTACTCTAAGCTGCCCCAATATGGCATAAAACTTTTAGTTATAGAATTTGTATTAGCTTTTTTTATACTAAAATCATGGAAAACTGATGTTTTGTAATAATCGCTAATACAAAATTAAATACAACAACACATTAAATTGACTCACCTGAGCTGTTCCCAGCTCTATGTAAAAGCCGTGGGTGGATATGCCATCCTTCTTGTCGATATCCTGACCAGTTGCATCTTCACAACTGAAACATAATTCAAACAATACAAGCCATAAGTAAGAGGAAACAAGATACAATTGTGAAGGCTTACAAACATACTTACCCAATTGGTTCAAAAATTACTGGACTAATTTTAATTTTTTCACCAACAGAATGCTCTATTCTTTCTGATTAACAACTTTCATAACAATGTCTGCCGGAGCATTTAGCAACCCACTATAAAACACAGATCCCTACCTGGGGAACCTCTCGACAATGTTCTGGCACCAGGTCATGAAGCCGAGCGTGACCGTGACGGCGGCGGACACGGCCAGCCCGCACAGCGTCGTGCAGCCCACCGCCTCAATGAACGCAGACAGGAACGAGCTGTCCAGGCCCTTGTACATGAACATTGACAACCTGAAATGATGAACAAAGTATACATAACACAATATGCAAAAGTTATTTAGTATATTTTGATGATAGCTAACCGCAAGCAATTTTAATGTGGTATTAAGTTTCAATGATGGTATTGTATAACTTCACAATTCACATCTGTCTGTGGGTGATTTCAAATAGATATACAGTTACAGTGATTAGGACTAGCATAGATACTAAGTATTTCACATTTTTTTTATTGATAAGGCAATGTTTGACAGGACCACAAATCATATTAAGAGTCCTGGTTATTACATTTTCTATGCTATATTGGGGCGGCTTATTAACCCCAATCCCACGCCGGATGGGTTTCATAAGAAGCGACTAAGTTGGGCCTGCTGATGGTAGGGCCCCTCGGAGGGATTATATTGGTAACTAGCTGTCACCCGCAGCTTCTCACGCGGAAATTATGCTTATCATATTTATCCCCTATTTTACTTCCTTGGGAGTTTAATTTTGAAAAATCCTTCCTTAGTGGATGCTTGCATCATAAGAGAAATACATGTGAGAAATTTTAAATTTATAGCCCTAAGGGTTTTGCCTGTGCGTTAATACATAGATAGATATTGAGTTTAGTTGTTAATTAATACCATTATTACTTTTATTATTTCTCCATGGGGTTCGCCTGGATAGAAAGAAAGAAAGAAAGAAAAAAATTTATTTCTGTGCCCATTAGGTATACACACGAACATAGATAAAAATAAATAAAAAAAGTATATACATTTCAAATTTTTTTTAGACAATAATGAATATTTAGTACTATATTGGTCTGTAAAGTTCGCATGTGTCCTATGCTAGCTACCACCCTTGAGCAAGAGTCAGCAGTCAAACGACTCATCGTGTTCTGGCTGGGGGCTTGAGAGCCAGTTTCTTCTTTCTTGGCCGACAATGCATCTTGGATGCCGTTGGTGTTGCTGATGTCCATTGGCGATGATAGCCACTTACCACCATGTGGATCGTCAGCTCGTTTGCTGGCTGTTTCCATAAAAAAAATATTATAATATAACAGAGACATAAACACTCACCGATACACCTGAATGCAGCACACAATGAACATGAGTACCCCCACAACTATGACGTAGTTACAGTAGGCCTGCGACGCCCACGTCACCAGCAGCTGCCCGTCCTCCTCCTGCCAGCTGCCCCGTGAGAACAGCAGGCAGTGGCCACTGTAAGTTCATGCAACTGCTTTAAATCTGGTAACTTACCATCTTGATTGCAAGGAATTGTTGATGTTCATAGTTTGTGTCCATGTTTATGAAACAACATCAGATTAAATATTTAGTGGTAAATGTTACAAAAAATAATAAACGTACCTGAACTCATGCTGATGCATACTCATCGGCACGATGATACACAATGAAAGGATCAACCCTATAATATATCCAGCTATTTGGCTCAGCAATAATACGTTTGTCAGCGCCATAGTACCTATTCAACAGACCAATAACGCACTTTCAAACACTCCGCAAGTAAAACGTCGAAGGATTTATTAAGTATAAAACGATAACTATGCTATGTAATTAAAAAATTCTGATTGTAGTATGTTTAATATATGTAAATACAATTTCTCTTTGTAGTTTGTAATTATTGTTAAACAATTTTGATTTTTGACAAATGACAGATTGACGCACACACAAGGAACTTAAGTTGAGTTGACGCAACGCAACAGACAACAGTGTGCTTATCTTATCTATACTAGGGTTGCCATCCGTCCTGTTTTCCCAGGATATGTCCTGGTTTTTGTAGTGTCCTGGGACGTCCTGGATAGTTTTTAAGCAGCGTCCTGGGTTTTAAAATTTTAAAATTCGCGCGCCTCTTGTAAAAATTTTTACGTTACGGTTGGCCTCACGGCTCGCAAGTTTGCAACTTTATTACTGCGTCCTGTTTTCAAGCTGAGTTGTCCTGGTTTCTCCAACTTCAAATCCTGGTTTTTTAAACTTGAGGTTGGCAACCCTAATCTATACTAATACTAGCTGCCCGGACAGACTTCATTCTGTCAAAAGTTCTTTTGAGATGTAAGCTATCCTATTTTTCAAGTTGGATCAAACTGCACACGGTGTGCAAATTTGATTAAAATCGGTTAAATAGTTTAGGAGTCCGTCGCGGATAAACGACGTGACAATATGTAATTTATATGTATATATGTTACCGGCAAAACCCGATTTCAGGTTAAACTAGTTTGGCCTAGGCCAGACTAGTTTGGCGCGACACGATTAGGCAAAATTAGTTTCTCGTCAGTCTAAAATTGATTAGAACCGAATTGTTACGGATTTATATTTATTCGACAAATCTTTGTGCATTAAACCTCTTAAATTACAGCTATTTTAATCACGACTGCACTTCAAATTGTATTCGAACACCAAATGTAGTAAATGATCACCAAATTAACTGCTCGCGTATATATTGTTTCTTTTGGATTCTTTTAATTTCCAGATGTAGGTCGAAATGGTTACAAAACCAACTTAGTCAACCCCGACCCCACGTGGTACTAGTCTGCCCTACCCCTAGAGTGAATGTAAGCCCCGGAGGCGCGGAGGGAGAGCAGCCCCCGCCCGCTGTAACTAACGAGTGCCAATGGAGTGCCTGCAGTTTGTTACGCAAGGGCGGAGGGGCTGCACTTCCCGCAGCGCCGGAGACGTTCGGAAGCCTGTTTATGAATCAAAAAATGAATTACCATCTTTGGTTATAATTTTACATTAAAATGCTGTTTTAATTTTGGTGATCATTTACTACTTTTGGGTTAACAATGATTTATTTGGTGGTAAGTTAAACATAAGCCAAACTTATTGACGAGAAACTAGTTTTGCCTAATCGTGTCGCGCCAAACTAGTTTAACCTGAAATCGGGTTTTGCCGGTAACATTATATAAAGATAAAGCTGAAGAGTTTGTTTGATTGAACGCGCTAATCTCAGGAACTACTGGTTCAAATTGAAAAATTCTTTTTGTGTTGGATAGTTCATTTATTGAGGAAGGCTTTAGGCTATCGGAGTTTTGGAATTTCATCCCCTAAGGGGTTAAAATAGGGGTTGGAAGTCACTTTCATAGAAACCAACTTCGTTAGTTTTAGAGTTATAAATATGATTTTTTTATGTAAGTTTACAGTTATTAACAAAAAATAATTTAATACATTTTTTTGGAAAATCATCCCTTCAATGGTTAATTTAGGGGATGGAACTTCCTTAATGGAATAATTATTTAAATTCGGTAATTTTGAAGAAATTTTAATAAAATGTATTATTTCAATATTGTAATGATTACTACCAGAAAAATTACCTTTAGAAAACATTTTGAAGAACCATATCAAAATAGGACATCATTTTTCTAAATAAGTGTCCGTACAACCTCAACCCGGCCTGTGATTGATTGAATGGTCTACCGATATGACGTCGTCGATCGTCAGGTACTTCTACAAAGTCTATGATCCAGATAGAGTAATATATCCATGGGAGAATCTACTGGTTCTAAATCTATGCCCTGGCAATCCTATTTAAAAATACTTCTTCGTTCCATTACTCGCATAGCAACATAATTATTTCAATTCGTTTTTTTTTATTTTTAACTTCTAGTTTATAAAAACGTAAAATATAATTATATATATTATATAAATTAATACCTAAACTTTTACTTCAAAACAAAATGTGTTCTACGGTGGTTCCTTCGAATATTTAAAAATTGTAAATCTCAAAAGAGTCTGATGTTTTTGGAACGGAATATTTTTATGAAATGTCAAACGTCATGTCATGTCGCTAAAAATTAGACGTTGATGATGTGTTTCAGTCATTGAAATCACAAATAAAATGGCTAATTAATCTATTAGAATGCCTATATGCTAGTGTTGACCTATCTATAATCGGGAACATGAATTTCAACGCTTCTAGGAATGGTAAGTACTTCTATAGATAGATACGGGTTAACACATGGCGAAATATCATCACATCAGGCTCATATAATTTCGGTCTATTGAATGATATCTTTCTCTGTTTTCATCATATTAAGTTACTGGGATCCGAAGTGACCTACATGCTAAGCTGAAGTCGTTTAAATTCCTTTGTAATTTTTTTATGAATTATATTTTTGCATGTTGGAAACGACAACTTCAATTACGTTGTACCACTTTGCCGGCAGCCCTGGCTTACGTAGTTATCGTATAATAGTAATGTCTAAAAATGAATTAGAGTACATGATTTGCAAATAAGTGTAATGCCAATTAGTACAATAGTCAGCCCCGGATCTACGATTTTTTCGAATCGGGGCAAAATCTTGTTAGTGGCGCCCCTCTCTCAAATTACTTAAAAAAAAACAAATGGGACAATAAGAACCCTTTAATAAATTTGTTACAAACCAGGCTTCCGTATGCTAGGCGATTTGTGGAGCAAGTTTTTTAATTTTAAACCTATTATATTATGATTTTGGTGCTCCGGTTTGCCGCCCCCCCCCCCCATATCCGGGGCTAAGAATAGCCAAAGAGTCAACACTGATGGTTTGAAAAATAAAAAGGAAAAAAGTTTTAAATCTGGGGGCATGGCAGTGCCCCCGCCAAGTCGAGCAAAAAAGCGGCACGGCCGTACCATCCTTTTCTCGAAGCAATTCAGGCCATTTTCGACCCCCTATAACTTCGTTGTGGATAAAGCTAGAAGCCTGAATTTTTAGTAACCAAGCAAACATTGTATAAACACAGTATATTTCAAATTTCATTCAATTTTAACCAGTAGTTTAAGAATTATAACTAGTCAAAGTTTCTTAATTTCGTCACTCACTGACTGACTGACCGATCATCAAAACTCTAAGGCACTTCTAGCAGACATAGAAGCTTCAAATTTGGAACACAATTAGTGTTTAGTGTATAGATCAAGAAAAAACTAAAATATTTTGCAATTTCGCTCCAGTTTTCTAGATACATCAACTGCATAAATAACTTTGTAATCCCATATAAATATATAGTGTGGTGTATTCAATAAAAGACGGACGATCGCAGAATGAGGTTTATTATAATGGAGTGGGTTATAACTTGTACAAGAGGGTTAGATGAAAACAAAATAATTTATATCTACCTCCTTAATACACAACACTATCCTTCCTTTAATGAAGTTTGACAAGAAACAAACGATAACAAATTAATTAGTTAAATAAAATGGAAATTAAAGATAAGTCGCTAATAACTAGTTGCACTTATAGTTTATACTGCGCATGATTACATAGATGTTTTGCTGAACTAATTTTAAACAAAACTATAATCACTTAAAAACTACGGAATACTACTTAATAACAACTTTTGTTTGGTAGACTACTTCTAGGTAACTACTTAAAACTAACTTTAACAATATTGTAAGAAATGCTAATTGACCATCATGATAAATAATTATTTATGTTTGTATAAAATAATGTACACAAATAAATAGCCTTTTGGTAGGCGTACATTTTTAAATAAGTTCTATGGATTTCTATGTGGTTTCGGTCTTAACATTATTTTTCGGGGCTCAACGCTTTTCAGGCAATGACGCGGAGGTAAGTACTCGCTAGTGCGATTAGCTTGAGTTGTCAAGCTATCAGACGGCGATACTTCGTTTGGGCTACACGGTGATCTAAATGTAGGTGGTGTGGAATAGACGTCTGTAATGTTTGATTCATCATTAATATTCGAGTCATCGGTGTTGACTGTGCCTACTGCTGACAACGAGTATCGAGATTTTCGCGAATTGTTGCCTATCAGCTGATCGATGTGCCGCTTACAATGTACATTGTCTAAAGTTTTGATGTTATACGACACCGGCCCTGTCTTCCCTAACACTATCCCCTCCTTCCACTTTATATCTTTATCTTTGTTAGAATAATTACGTACGAGCACCGGCTCGCCTTCAGCCAGCTGCCGCGGCCGCGCGCCGCGTGCGTCATGCGTCGCGATCTGTGCGTGTTGCGCCGCACTGACTATCTCACTCGTGTCCGGCCGCAGCAAGTCTAATCTACTTCGTAATCTGCGCCCTAATAACGCGACGGAAGGTTCCTTTTGCGTTGAACAATGTTCTGTATTTCTGTAGGTGAATAAAAATTGACAAAGAGCCTTATGAAAGTCTACGTTTTCTAAAGTAGCCTTTTTTAGCACACGTTTAATAGTACGAACGGCATTCTCCGCGGCCCCGTTACTAGAAGGGTGATAAGGAGCTACTAGTATTCGTTTAATTCCGTTCTTATTTAGGTACGACTGATATTCGGAAGAAGAAAAGGGCGGACCGTTATCACTCACTATACACTTGGGCAAACCAAATCTGGCGAAAATTTTTCGAAAACACGAAATAACCGCGTTTGCACTCGTGCTTGGTACGTTTTCTACTTCTAACCATTTAGAATGGGCGTCTAGTATAATTAAATAATGTTTTCCTTGATAAGGTCCCAGGAAGTCTACATTTAATCGAACCCAGGGCTCCGATGGCCAACTCCACGGATGCAACGGCGCGGGCGGCGGTGCATCGCGCTGTGAGGCGCACGCGCGGCACTCGCGACATATTCGTTCAATGTCCGCGTCGATGCCCTCCCACCAAACATAATTCCGAGCTAATTGTTTCATTTTAACCACACCGATGTGACCACTGTGTAGTTCATCTAAGATAACGGCGCGGAGACTTTCAGGTATGACTATACGGTAACCCCACACTAAACAATTATTTTCTATGAACAAGTTTTCCTTACGATTAAAGAAATTCTTTTCCCGTAAATCGTTTACTTTAGCGGGCCATCCAAATTTAACATATCCGATTATTTTATTTAACAAGAAATCCTTTCTAGTTTCCGATCTCACTTCGTGAAAAGTTATAGGTAACTTATCTTCAATAAAATTTAAGTAGCTATAATTGTCGTCACTACTATTTTTGGAGTAATTATTTAACGGTAATCGGGATAACGTATCCGCGAAACAATTCTTACTGGACGGAACGAATTCAATGTCAAAGTCGTAAGCGGCTAGCCGCACCGCATACCTCTGTAAACGACTCGCCGCCGTCTGCGGGAGGCCCTTATTCTTACCAAATATGTAACTGAGGGGACGATGGTCGCTGCGCAAAACGAAACGCCTACCGTACAGGTATTGATGATGTCTCGAAACTCCGAAAACGATGGCCAAGGCCTCCTTGTCTATTTGAGAATAGTTACATTCGGACCGCGTGAGCGTGCGAGACGCGCAGCTGACGGCCCGCTCGCTGCCGTCCGGCTGGCGCTGCAGCAGCACGGCGCCCAGCCCGTACGCGCTGCTGTCCACCGACAGGATCAACGGCAAACTCGCGTCGTAGTGAGCCAACACCGGACCGCTACTAAGGAATTTTTTAATTTTATCGAAAGCTATTTTACAATCGTCGCTCCACGTCCATTTCACACCTTTTTTTAACAAACTATAAAGAGGCTTTAGCGTGTCGCTTATGTTTGGACAAAATTTAGCATAAAAGTTAACTAAACCTAAAAAACTTTTTAGTTCAGTTACATTCTTGGGAGTCGGGGCTGCAACTATGGCTTCAATTTTTCTTTTATCGGTGTGTAATCCGTTTTTATCTATGCGATATCCCAAATATGTTACACTATTCTTAAAAAATTCACATTTAGAAAAATTTACACGCAGTCCCGCCTCCCGCAATCTACTTAATACCGCTCTTAAATTTTGTAGGTGTGTGTGCCTATCTTTACCGGTCACACAAATATCATCCTGAAAAGCCACCGTTGACGGCAAACCACTCAGCGTTTCTTCGATTAACTTTTCGAAATATTCCGGCACACATTTAATACCAAAAGGCACGCGTTTATAAACGAAAGTTCCGACGTGAGTCGTGATCGCCGTCATCGGTTGCGAATCCTCTGCGAGGAGGACCTGCTGGTAGGCATGAGACAGATCTAGCTTTGAAAACTGCTCTCCCCCCGCCAGAATGGCAAAAATATCTTCGATGCGTGGCAACGGATAGTGAAAATCTTTAAGTAGCGGATTAATGGTAATCTTATAGTCACCACAGATGCGAATATCCCCATTCTTTTTTACAACGGGCACTATCGGAGTGCCGAAGTCGGAGCGCTCGACTTTATAAATGACGTCATCGCGCTGCAGCCGCTCGAGCTCGCGCTCGACGGGCGCGCGCAGCGCCAGCGGCAGCGCCCGCGCCTTCACGAACACCGGCGTCGCGCCCTCCACTAAATGTAAACTCATGCGCGTTTTGAAAGTGCCCAGCCCACCAGCAAATACCTCGGGAAATTCGTTACATAATGACAATACGTTGTTATCTATGCTAGGTTCTACCATATTGTGACAAGGGGATTCCTTAAGATCTATATTCAGGCGTCTAATCCAAGTCCTACCCATTAATGGTGGACCGCCGTTTTCGATCACAAACAAATCTAATTTATGGGTAATCGTAGCTAAAGTGACAGTAACAATAATGTAACCCAATGGTTTAATTAAACTGCCCGTATACGATTTTAATTTTAAAGGTTTACTCACAATAGGTTCGTTTGAAAAGTAAGTGTCGTAACAATCTTTTGAAATAGCTGAAATTTTACTGCCCGTATCAATTTCAAATTTTAATTTGTGCTCGTTAACCTTTAATTTAATCGTGTAGGGCTTATCACTGCTATCTATATTTATATTAAAAAAATCAATGTCACTATCTTCAGAATCATTTAAAAAGAACTGACCTCTATTTCCACGTTCACCACCGCTAACGGTGCATACCGCTTTGAGATGACCTTTTTGACCGCACACGTCACAAGTGTAGTGCTTGAATCTACACCTGGCCGACGCGTGCCCGACCTTGCCACAGCGTCCGCAAGCCCGCGCGCCCCGGCTCGGCGCTGCGCCCGCGACGCCCGGGGGGCGCGCGCCCGGCGCTCCGCCCTCGATACTCGCGCTGGCGCGGCGCGCCCGGTGCGCGGCCACGCGGTGTAGCCCCTCCGAGGGCCCGCTGTCTCCGCGGACGCCGTCACCGCCGCCGGCCGCCGCAGCCGCGTGACGTTCCGCCGCCTCCAAGGCTAACGCGAGCTCCACGGCCCGCTTGTAGTCGATGTCCTTCTCGGCAAATAACCTCGACCGCATGTCTTCAGCGTGAAGTCCGGACACGAACTGATCCCGCAAGTTCACTTCTAGGTTTTTACTGAAATTACAGGTCTTCGCTAGATGCTTCAATGCTTGCAGGTACTCGCTGATACTTTCGCCGGCCTGTTGTTTGCGTTGCCGAAATACGTGTCGCTCTGCAATCTCCGACCGTTGTGGTTCCAAATGTTGTTTTACGATTCTTTCCAGTTCGTCGAAGGATTTCTTCTCGGGTAAGTCCGGCGCGCATAGGTCGCACATTAACTCGTAGCAGGTGACGCCCACGTGCGTTATTAACGTGGCCACATGTAACTCTTCTTTGATGTCATTTAACGAGATGAATTGTTTTATGCGTCTGCAATATGCCTCCCAGTTATGCACCCCAACTTCGAAACTTTCGACTTTTCCAAACGGCATTTTATAAAAGTGAAGTACGTAAGTACGTTAAGAAAAAAGAAACCGACTGCGCCAATGTGGTGTATTCAATAAAAGACGGACGATCGCAGAATGAGGTTTATTATAATGGAGTGGGTTATAACTTGTACAAGAGGGTTAGATGAAAACAAAATAATTTATATCTACCTCCTTAATACACAACATATAGGATTACAAAGTTACATTTGTAGTTAATGAATCACTGTACCTGTATAACAAAGTAACATTTGCAGTAAATGAATCAGTGTACCTGTATATAATATAATGGAATAATAGGTGTAGATAGGTACCTAAATATAATTATGTTCAAAGGTAACTTGTTAAAGGAAAAAAAGTAGAACGATCTACAAAAAGAAATGAGATGCCATCAAAAACAAAACTTGTAAAAAAAACCAAGTCTCGCAACTCAGTTCTTCTACCGTAAAAAGTTGTGAGATCCATGTAATACCAAGTTGGTTAATTTATTCAGTTCCTACTTAAGTGTCCATCTGTCTTAAGTTATTACGTAATTAGCTAACCTAACAAGTAACAACATTTTATAGTGACCATATTATCAATATTAAAAATCTTTTATGTTTTAAATAAATAGATTGACTTGGCAATCGCACTAAACAATCAAATTTAATATAATATGTAGGTATTACTCGTGAGATACATTGTGTTTTCATGCGATGGTCAAGTCGATCTATTTATTTAAAACATAAAAGATTTTTAATATTGATAATATGGTCACTATAAGATGTTGTTACTTGTTAGGTTAGCTAAAAACGTAACAACTTAAGACAGAAGGACCCTTAAGTAGGAACCGAATAAATTAACCGACTTGGTATTACATGGATCTCACAACTTTTTACGGTAGAACTGAGTTGCGAGACTTGGTTTTTTTTTTACAAGTTTTGTTTTTGATGGCATAAATGATTACTTGACAAAAAGAAAAAACCTCAACTTCTGTGCATTTGTTGTTTTATTATTTATTTTGCAAAATGCATACAAAGGTGTAGAACTCAAAAGTAGTCAAAGATGTATGTGTACTTACTCCAGATCAAAACGGATTTCGTAAGAATAAATCGACAACATTAGCTGCCTATCACTTACGGCCGGTCTCAATATTATACTGTCAGTGGAACTCTGGTACGTATCAGAGATAAAAAGTAAACATTGATCTCCCGCTAACTGCCGTCTCACAAATCAAAAGTAAGTAAAAAAAAGTAAGATCATCGGTAGATAATATTTCAGTGACATTTCTGCCTCTGGTTTTTAAGTCCCTCTGAAAATTTCGTTTTCGCATAACAATATTTTTTTTATACTTTTATACTTTTTTTATACTCTTTATCATAAAAAGGACCTCAGTGTTTTTGATTATAAACTTATTTCATTTTAATATTAAAATGATAATTTGTTCCAAATGTACTGTGAATTTCGCGGATGAAGTTAATAAAATAATGTTATGTGTAACCTGGAACAATGCTTTACTAGTAACAAAACGCAGCATTTGACGTTTATCACTCATGGGTATTCCGGACGACGATGACATGTTATTGTCATTTGACATTCGTTTATGTCGCTTGGTTGCTCAAAATATAAACAACGTGTATTTTCTCATAATTTTAGTACTTAATATTAATTAGTTTTATGAATAAACTAGGATTATATAATGAAACACATAGCTCAACAATTACCGTGAGTATACACTTTATTTGTTAATAAAATAAAATTTATTATTATGTTTAGTAAACAAAAAATTGTAGTAATTGTAAATTGTTGTAATTGTAGCAGTGATAGCCTAGCGGTTAGAACGTTGGTCTCCCGAACGAAGTGTTTATTCCCACATGTCCGGGGCCCGAGTTCAAATCCTGGCACGCTAATTTTCAAATATTATGTGCGTATTAGAAGTTAAGTATCACTAGTTTCGGTGAAGGAAAACAATGAACATCGCGAGGAAACCTGCACACCGGAGAGTTCTCCATAAAGTTCTTAAAGGTGTTTGAAGTCTACCAATCTGCACTTGGCCAGCGTGGTAGACTATGGCCTAATACCCCTCACATTGCGAGAGGTTTTTGCTTTTAAACAAAAAAATGTTGCCAAATGTACTAAAGGAAGTTTCTTTTCAGATGAAGTCCAGACCCTTCACAAAAGATGAAGTACCTTTCTTCATAAGGCCAAAATAGTAGCCAATAGCTATTGAGGTAGCAGGGATACACCATTATTTCTGAAAAGGCGAAATGTTTTTGTTATAATTTCAAAATAAATCTAACTTAAAAAGCTTAGTGTTCTTGTTTTATTAAAATACCTACTTACCTAAAACTTTAAAGATAGGAATTGTTATCAATTCTCATTCACTGCCGTTTTTAACCGACTTCAAAAAAAGGAGGAGATTCTCAATTCGACTGTATTTTTTTATGTTTGTTACCTCAGAACTTTGGACTGGGCGAACCGATTTTGATGATTCTTTTTTTAGTCGAAAGCTGGTGCTTGTCATGTGGTCCCACATAAAGAACGAGATCTGACAAGTAGTTTTTGAGTAATTTTGAAGTCGGTTATTTTTTGTTAGTAAAATTTAGATTATAGGATTGTTTAATCTGAATCTAGGTAGTTATAAACAAAATTGGATTCACACAATTCAGTCATAATAATATGTAGTCATATATTTTATACGAGGACAATTTCGGCGATCTTGGTACCGTATAAAAAAGGCGGAATCAAGTAAGCAGGCTTCACAAAATTCATTATCATTCATCACTGATTAATATCTGTTTTGAAATAATATGTTTTGATAAATTTTCTTTACTATATGAGAAATCTACCAATTATCCGTCGAAATCGAGCGATGTGAAAATTTCCGATAGTTGGTAACTTTTATTACCGACAGTTAGCTGTCAAAGCGTTATTGAGACGCAAGTATTTATTTTTGTATGGACCAACATACTTACGGTATGACTTGGCCCTCCGAACGGTAGATCAATGTCATCGATAGATATTTTCGATCCACTGAAGGTTATTGAGACGCAAAAATTGACAAATATGACAGATGACGTATTAATGGTAGCCTTATCTACATTTTTATAACTGTTAGTACATTATTGAGACCGGCCGTTAGTAGGTCGGATACTTGAAAATGTGGACAAAAAGCGTGTATCAACGGGAATATTCTTTGATATGAGCAAGGCTTTCGATTTTGTCTGCCATAAATTGTTACTATGGAAGTGCGAACGGTACGGTATCCGTGGCCAACCACTTGAATGGCTCAATAGCTACCTAAGTGACCGGAAGCAATTTGTTGAAATACAGAACATCAATTCGATTAGCGGAGAAGAGGAATCCTTTAAATCTGACCTTAAATATAATAGAGTTGGAGTTCCTCAAGGAAGTATTTTAGGACCGCTACTATTTATTATTTACATAAATGACATTGTTAAAATTACCAATCAACAATATTCCCTATTTGCGGACGATATTGCAGTAATTGTACATAATAATCTTAATATCAATTATAATAATGTAATAAACGATACAATTAGTAAAATAGTGACATGGCTTAAAGACAACAATCTTAAAATTAATATAAACAAAACAAAATATATACAATTCGGAAATAGAGGATCAAAAAAACACAATCTAAAAGTGTATTACGATAATAATACGATAGAAGAAACTGACTCTATTACATTCCTAGGCATTAATATAGATCGATCTTTTACTTGGAAAGAACACGTAGAAAAACTTTGTACAAAAATTTCTCGTTTCGTTTTTGTTTTATGGCGCCTACCAAAAATAAGTAATATGTCAACAGCCTTAAAAGCCTACCACGGCTATATTGCCTGGTATGGTATAGTTTTATGGGGAAACTCTACAGATTGCAATAAAGTCTTCATTGCTCAAAAACGATGTATACGCGCTATGTGTAATGTTACCCCAGACACAAGCTGCAAGCCTCTCTTTAAGAAGCTAAAATTATTAACATTGACTGGTTTATACATATATGAGATTTGTATTTTTGTGAGAACTAATATGCACCTTTTTCAGGAAAAAAAAGATAATTGTTATTTTGCAACCAGATACCCTAATCGACTATGTGTACCACCTTCTCGATCAGCGA
This sequence comes from Thymelicus acteon, assembly GCA_951805285.1. Lineage (NCBI taxonomy): Eukaryota > Metazoa > Arthropoda > Insecta > Lepidoptera > Hesperiidae > Thymelicus > Thymelicus acteon. The sequence continues at coordinate 652,272 of OX638232.1, forward strand.
TACGTTCAAAAAATTCGACTCACATGTGTGTAACGATATATAATAAAATCCCTGAAAACATAAAAATTTTAACTTTCACTAAATTTAAAATAGAGTTACATAAATGGTTAACTGACAAATGCTACTATTCAATAAAAGAATTTATATGAAGATTTTAATTATTATTGTTTTCCCTTGAAATTTGATATTGAAATTTGTTATAATAGGATGTAAGTAATGTAAGATAAATAAAATAATACTCTCATTTAAAATATAATAATAAATAATGTAAACTTATTAAACTAAAACTATTTGTACGCCATAATATGGCAAATGTGAGATAGATTGCATAATACTTGACCAACTTTGTAACCACATTTCTACAAATAAAGATATTTCATTTCATTTCATTCATAGACTCAATCCTTTGGCTGCAATATACCCCTACTAGTATCTCCCTTGTACTCCACACTAGGTTCAAAGCTACGTTTTCATCAGACGCATGAATGTACTGCCAAAATAGACATGGTTTGGTCTTTATCTTTTGTTCCATGTTGGCTACATAGGTTGACAGGACCGTTCTTTAGAGTAGGGCTGATAAGTATTCTCTGTTATATTAAGCTATCGTCACTTCAATTATTAATGTATAATTATTCTGTTACTGTAAAATACAATAGGCATGATGACAGATTTTGAAATACTCTTCTTTAATGTTGGAAAATATAATAACAACAGATATAATATTTTCACAAAAAATAAGGTTTACTATTAAATAAATACAATTTAATTTATAAGTTTAAAATTCGCATCAAAACACTCCCAAGTGTTGTGCGTCACGCCTGCGTAAAGTAATAGACAAGATGTCATTTTCAGTATTCTCATATTCATTTGTTTACTTAAGCTTGACGTAATTCGCTCTGCTTGAGACTGATTGGCTTTCAAGATATCATCGCCGCCATGCCGTATTTTGTAGTTTTATTTTATCAAAATCTTATTAATCTCACTCATAATAATATAATAAATGCGTTTTTTGTAATCCATTAATAGGGTTTCATTAAATAAGTACATTATTTTAGTGATTTTTACTTACTGTCATCATGCCTATTGTTTCTATAATTTTAAATTTGATATTTCAGTTGGCCAAGCAGGTGGCCCTCGCAAGGCCAAGAGGGTGAGTGATGTATCAGCAATGGGGGTTCCTTCACCCGTGCCTGGGTTCAGCCCGGCCCCTGGGTACAGCCCGGGGTACCCCACAGGCCCACCGCCTCCCTACCAGCAGGGCATTCAACTAGACCCTGGACAGGAGTTTGGAAACCCAGAGCCAGCTCCTCCTGGTATGTTAAAGTCTTTGTTCTTACTTACTGAAGCTTATGTTACTGGGTAATCACAAGTTATTTCCCAGTTCTTTATTCTGTATGGTTTAATGTTTAATGATTATGTGATTGATTTATTGGTTTAAGGAATTTATATTTAGATCACAACTCAACTGGGAGTTACATTGCAAAAATGTAATCCATTAACATGAAATGTAATCTTCAGTGACATACTAATATTTATTTGCAGGTTTTGTTTATGGAGGTGGGTTTCCTGCGACTCCCATGGCGTCGCCGGCACAGATCGGCTCCATGCTGCAGCAGCCGATAGTGCAGGTGACCATGACATCTATGTTAATCCATTTTTGATCTTTCTCATGCCACATTAACTGGACAACCTCAGTTGACAGTAATCACGAAATAAAAACTACCAACTACCATACCATACCATATCATATCATACCATGTAATTGTTTATTATTAGATTATACATATAAATAATAAAGCTTACACACTCATACCCCTGCAGTAGGTTATTTACCTGTGTTGGGGTGGCATGGACGACACATATAACACAATAATCACAATGACACCCATGACCCGAGTACAAATATTTATCTGTCACATAAATATCTGCTCCGACCGGTAATCGAACTTGGGTCCCCTCACTTCGCAGGCAGGGTTCAATTAATTCAGGAGGTAAAGAGCTAACTCCATTTTGTGAGCTCGAGCCAATCTTCCCGGCTCCCTGTGTATCTTGCTAAAAGTCTCTCTGGTTCTCAGTGAGCCAGGAAAATTGAGGGACATTCTGTAATGACTTCTTTTTAGCTATTTACATAAAGAAATTATTTACAGAAGATCATGTAGGAAAGGTAAAAAAGCTACAGACAGTGCTCCCTCCACACTATATATGAAGGTATTGAGCTAGCTAGTGCTCCCTACGGCCATATGACACGAGCGTGGTGTGTGTGTAGGACATGGCGCTGCAGTACGGCAGCGAGCTGGCGGCGGCGGGCGGCGCGGCGGTGTCGCGCGAGCTGGGCCGCTGGCTGCCCGTGGCACGCCTGCGGTACTACTTCGCCGTCGACACGCGCTACGTGCTGCGGAAACTGATGCTGCTGCTGTTCCCATACCGACACAAGGTACTCACTACACACTACTACTACACAGGACTACTGTCCTGCCTTTTTTTTATGCCTTAAGCAGGCAAACGAGCAGACAGATCACCTGATGGTAAGTGATCACCGCCGCCCATGGACATTAGCAACATTAGGGGCATCACCAATGTGTTTCCGGCCTCGAAGAAAACCATAGACCCTTAATAACATAATAATTGCCTTCTGTGTTCAAGCTATTCTCCTTCACTTTTTCTTCTTTTATTCTCGCGAAACTTTAAGTAATAAAAAAAGTATTTGTAAAGTTGTTAAGTTCCAATAAATGCAAAAATACATGATGGGGAATAATAAAACTGTGTGCATTAGTGTAATGATGAAATCTTTTTTGAGCTAGCAAATCGGTTCACAATGTTCACATGGTGTGTTTTGTCCACACTACGTCATAATAACGTGAATACGTCACAAATGTCGACGGAACCCAGTCCGCGGGGTTCCTTTTACCGTGTAAATAAAATCAGCGACCTAATAAACCTAAGTGAACAGTCTTTGGACCTGAATTGCGTGTAGTGTGTAGCTAAGACACTTTATGTAAGTTAAGTTAATTCTAATCAATGAGGAGTACTAATAAAGACATCGTTGCAACAAAACGTCTTATTATTTACACCGCACTGCGCACGACATCACAGCGTGCCTTTACTTTCCGCACCCCGCCTCAAAAACAGGATCTTATCATGTCACGAATGCACTTGGTTTTTATCATTTCCCCGCGACGGTCCCGTAACAGTTGGTGTCAATAGTGTATAACGGTGGTGGTGTGTGTGTTCCAGGAGTGGATGGTGAAGTACGACCAGGACACGCCGGTGCAGCCGCGCTACGACCTCAACGCGCCCGACCTCTACATCCCTGCCATGGGCTACGTCACCTACGTGCTGCTCGCCGGCTTCATGCTCGGTCAGTATACATACATACGACATCATTTTCAATTCCCACGTTATATTCTTTGTTAGTCGTTGTTACTAGTGGTTATAATGCAATTCCATGCCATCCCTTCAGAACACAAATAGATGAAGTTTGTTATAAAATAACTTTTTTAACATGTTTTAAAATGATCCTATCTTTGTAACGTTGCCTCTTTATTGCCACATAGATCTCCTAGGCTAACTCTAGATAATAAATTCCTGTGCTGAAATATTTACTCACTAACTGTAACTATGTTCCATTTTTATACATATACCATGGTCATGTCAATATATGTATATTAGTCTGTATATTAATCTGTTTTTAGCGTGCAATCTTTCTGAAATGTTTACCATCGTGTTAACCGTCTATTATGTTCCATTACCGCAGGGCTGCAACATCGGTTCTCCCCGGAGCAGATCGGCATGCAGGCGTCGAGCGCGCTCGCCTACATCATCTTCGAGATGGTGGTGTACCTGCTGACGCTGTCGGTGAGCAACACGCGCTCCGCGCTCACCACGCTCGACCTGCTCGCGCACGCCGGCTACAAGTACACCGGCATGATCGCCAGCATGCTCGCCGGCCTGCTCGCCGGCCGCACCGGGTACTACGTCACGCTGGTCTACTGTAGCATCGCGCTCTCGTATTTCTTGGTCAGTATTTACTGTTTATTTGTAGTTAGATGAACGTGAAGTGTTATAGCGAGGTAGTATAATGAGGCGCCTGACAAACACGCTAACACTAATTTATGCTCATTAATATGCTAATTATGCTATTTAATCATGAAAAAATCTACATGAATAAGTAAATATGTTTTAGACATGTCCAAATATACAGCTGTATATAGTAAGCGGCACGGATGTTGATATGTGGGTCACTGTGGACGTTGACGAGAGCGGCCCGCGTCATGTCGTGCGATGCGATTGGCCCGTCAAGTGATGTTAGAACAGCGCTTGTCATAATTCGTTCTCCGCGCGTGTGGTTACGTCTTGCGGCAACTGAATGACCATTTAAATTTCACCTAAATTTTACGATGCGCGAAGTTTTTCGCCGAGCGCTCAACATCCGTGTCGTCAACTATAATATAATTGTTGTTACATTCCAGGTGCAAACCCTGCGGCTGCAGCTGCTGTCGGGCAGCGCGGCGGCGCCCGAACCCGCGCGCGCGGCGTACGGCTACGGCGGGGACTACGGCGGCAACCCGTACGCCGCGGGCTGGGCGCGCCCCGCCGGCACCAAGCGCCGCCTCTACTTCCTGCTGTTCGTGGCCTTCACGCAGCCGCTGCTATCCTGGTGGCTCACCTACCACCTGGTGCCGGCCGCCGCCCCGCCCCCCGCGCCGCTCGCTCCCGCCCGATAGCACCCGACACCACCCGACGCCACCCGACGCCACCCGACGGACCGGAGCGGACTGAGTGTGTTCTATGTGAGAAACGTTGTGTGCGTGCGGCGGTGACGTTATCTGTGTGAACGGTGGGACTGACGTGCTAGTCGTGCAGAAATTTATATTGTCAGAATCGTATATTGCGTCATGTACACGGACGGAGGAGGCTTTAGCTCCTGCTTGTAATAACATGTGGTCTAGCCGATGTCTTTGTCTCTGTAGGTATGTGTCACATGTTTTGCTTTACCAACATACTTAATTTAACATGTATGTAACTCTTGAGTTTATGAGTATGTTGGTAAACATTTTATATGAAATTTTAAATAGAATTTGATAACTATTTTTGTGTACTTACAGTAAAATAATTATGTTTCTTACATAGGATGCACTCCATTTTTATAATAATTTAACCAATATAAAATGTATATCATTCCTTGAGTGAAATAAAATAACGGAATGTTTTTCTGTGGAATGATAAGTAGCTTAGCTGAATTGAATCTTAATGAAATTTATCTTCACTTAACAATTCGTCCACAGATAAAATGTCTTACGATATTTTAGTGTCACCTAATTTTTTTTCGTAGAATTATTTTTTTGGTAATTGTGAAAAATAAACAAATATTTGCTAGACAATCCAACATTATATTTTCCCAAAGGAAGTTGGTTCACATTTTGATAGTTAACATTTAAACAGATCTTAATTTTTAGGTTTTATATATTGGGACTATTTTTTTTTTGTTTTGGAAGAACAAAATTACTTAAATTGTTCAAGCACTATGCTTATTTGTAAGCGTAACCTTCTGGATTATATTTGTGAAACATGTACGTCCGTGGTGTTGCCAAATCAACTATTACTTGTTGGTCATATCAATATGACACGCTAGTATAACCACCAAGAAACGACCTAATTAAAGATGCTATCTTAATTTAACAAAATGGTATATACACATATTACATTGTGTCATTATTAATTATATGTATAGCATTAAATGAAAGGTTTATTTTAAAACATAGAAATCGATCAACTTCACCGGTCGGTACTAAAGCATGCTATAGGGAACAGAAATCTCCAGCACCTCGCCTGCGGGCTCTAACGACCTATGAAATTGAGCTGAAGTGTAACAAGCCCTTTGTTTAATATTTTAATAAAGTTAGCATTTATTCGTATGTTGTATTACACATTTTTTGTTCAATACCTTATACAGTACGGCCGACGTATCTTGGCGCGTCTGAACATAGGCTTTGCGAACTTTAGCGCATGTAAGACAGAGATAGCGACACGAACACGACAACGTGTGACTGAGGCATAATACGCCGCGTACTGAGCATTGCCGAATTATGTTACTGCGCAGCCTTCTGCGCGAAGTTCAGACGCGCCAAGATACATCGGCCGTACTGTACATAATTATAATATAGCATCAAGCTTTATGGTTTGGTTATACAATAAAATTATTATGGTTTCCGTATGATATTCCTACCTAAGTTTTAACTAATACTGTAGTTAGCTTGTAACACTTGTTAGTTAAATGTTTATATAATTGAATCCTCTGCCGGAACAAGCTGTCGATGGAAGTTACGAGCGTTGCATTTTATACTGATTTACCAGAAAGTGTATAATAAATAGTTTTGTAACAGTTTGGAGTTTTATTTTTTGAAGTAATTTGTAACGCCAGTTCGTACTGTGTATCCATGACGTAGGATATCCCAAGTCTTGGAGTGTATAATAAATGGGACTCATAAAAACGTCACTAAATAAATTTCTATATGAATACGATCAGGAATATTTCTCTAAATGTAGCAGTCGGATTCAGAGCCGGCGTTGTGGGGGGCCGAGGTGGGGCGACGGCCTAGGGCGCCACATTTGGGGTGAGGAGGTAAAATAAAATTCTTAAACGTTCCCATTGGTTCAGTAATTTTCGAGCAAAAAAGCTCTATTTTTATTTTCTTATGTGGGCTCTAACGCCGGCACTGGTCGGATTAATAGCCGGAATATCATTTGATGACGTTGCGGACAATGGGACATGTGGTAGATGTGTCTATTAGGACTGTTGTTATAATCTTGTAACAAGGGGTGCGCGCGAGCTTAAAACCATGGAGGATAGAAAATATTCTATGCTTAAAACTCAAACGAGGATAGACGAAACAAAAATAAAACGATGCAGCTAACACAAGGCATGAGATGACAAACAGAAATTAAGAGTTTAGTCACTCGGGTGATGGGTCCGTGGTACCATATCGCTCACCTAGTAATATAATGGCACAATCTGATAGAAACGTAAAAAGAACCCATAAATTAATTTTAAACATTTTTATACAATTTTTGAAATTCGGTTCTGTAAAATATGACAAACGTAGATGTGCCGTTGTTTTACTAGGTGAGCGGTATTTATAAAAGACTTCTCCTCTGCAATAATAAATTAATGCTGCTCTCGTGATATATTATGCTGAGCAATTAGTGACCTGAGTTTATAGTGATTTACATAAAAACTCTGTATTTGGGGTCATTAATTGGGTAATTCTCAGTCCCATGAGTAATAGCAACTAGCAACACTAACCGAATTCAAAAGATTAAAACTCTGCTGCGGAAGACCAACGAATGGAGTTATTGGTGGACATTATTAAAATTGATGTGTTCTGCGGTCTGCGAAGTTAAAACTTTTATAGAATTTTATGAACCAGAATCCATGTAGGTCATCTTGCCCGGGCAATTTCCCAGCTGACCTAACTCGAATTTACGCCTCTGGTACTAATATCATTCGAGTAACATGATACAGTGAATATTTTTCGTCACGTTGCAATTAATTGTTCTAGCGATTTATCATCAAGACATTTTTAATTACTTCAAAATTCACCGCGCTTTAAATTATACGAGTGCCTTTTCTGTAAGTAGTGGGTTAGTAGGTGATCTGCGACTCTGCGTTGTATTTACAGAACACGTTAGTGGCGCATGTAGGAGCGAGATAGCTTCATGCCCCACCTTGACCTAAATCTGCAACATGGAATTGCTAGGCTGCCTAGCTGCCTAGCTGCCTACGTCTTCGCGCCATATTTGAATAGTTGCGAGGTGTTAATAATGGTTAAAGTACAATTTTTGGTACATTTGAGCCATTGGATGGAAGGACGAATATTTGTATGTCTTCCTTTTATGACTATATTTTATATTATTATGTGAGTACCTAAAGGAATTTCAGTTTAAATTAGTTCAATTATTTAAAAAAATATTGTGTTGCAATTATAACCGAGTTAATAATTGCGAATTACCACAAATTGATACAGTAATTATTTACATTTTACAAGCATTGAGTGATTTATTATACAGTGGTAAACAGTAATTTACTAAAGTTGGCAAAAATTATGACGCTAAAATAATTTCAAACTGGCAGAAGTTAGCGCCACTCGCTGATTGGCCAGCTACGAAAACGACCTTGCCGCATTTTCTAGGACTAGTGACGCGCCACAGTCATCATTCATTTAAGTTAATTTTAATAATTTCTCTAATTTGATAACTTTAATTTTGTGTTTAAAAAGTTTATATTCAGCATTTTTTAATAAAAGGCTCTATAATGCCCAATCGCTGTAGTCATATAATATGATATTGTTGTCTATAATAAAACTTGCGCTAAAACTTACACTTTTGTGGAACATTTTTCTTTCAATATAGCAGTCAATAAGTGCGAATACAGACTTTTTGTAATCTAGAAAAAGAACAGCTGTCATGGGATGGCTGACAGATGTGAAACATCGAAATGCGTCGCCACGATCGCCAAGTCTAAAATCAGGTTTACCCCTCGCGTAAAGATGTTTTACATCAATAAAAAATTTAACCCATTGACAGCATATCGATATTAAGAATAATCGACTGTAGACATCTCTATAGTAATCAGCTGGTCGTTGTCAAAACACAGTTCTACCAACTTGACAGCCTGCATTTGCGGCTAAGTTCAAGCTGACCATGCGCCATACACAACAGCCGCAGCGCAGTATCGACAAACGTTCACATAACATTTAGACGTAATATAGTGTCACTCCTTTTCATATATTTTAGTCATTAGCCCATTCAACATTTTATTCTTCCTCGTTTTAGTTGTTTAAGTGTTAAGTGTGTTATATGTTGTTCCGATAATGTACAGTGCCGCATTCGTATACGCATTCTGAAGTAATTACGTAATGGGAATTATGCTAGAGAGGTTTATAGTTTTGCCCTGAAATTCAACATGGCCGCCGATACAGGAATGGATACCTGCCCCAGTCCAGAGATCACGGACTCCAGAAAACGACCGCTTGACGGCGATTCTGAGAATGGAGACATCAAAAGATCACATTTTAGCTCCGGTAAGTGGCTCTTTAATTCATCCAAACTCTGTTGTTTGACTCCATTGCGTATTTGGCAAACGAATTAACATTGACACAGCGAGTCGACCCTGCTATGTACTACGTACCTATACGTTCTATGTACTCCCAACAAGATTCTTATCAGAATATCACCGCGTTATCAGTTTGACCTATTTAACGATAAATGTGACCATAACGAGTTGAATTAGTAGTAATTTGTGTTTAAATTCAGTCGATAAGACAATTCCGTGACTGTTATAAAAAGTACATTACAATTGCCACGAATAAATTGAATAGCGGCGATAATAATTGTAGAATACGAGTTGCAAGCTATCAGAGGGTTCGATAACGCGCTTCCGTCCCGTAGTTGTAATATTTTAATTATAATGTATGCAATGTTAAACGAGAGTCGTTGTTTTTTAGTTCAAGACTTGGTGACAGCCTTGCCACTGGCCAACGGCCATGGCAATGTAACGTCCCACTTCGGTGAGTCGTCCGAGTATACATCTCCATCGGCTTTGTGGTTGTTGGTGGCGCGCATGCCTCCCGCGCGCACGCTCACGCTCATCCCGCTCCTGCTCATCGCTCACTACTGACCCCCACATCACGCGCCGGTCACGAGCGTTTCACTTATCATCATGTTGCTTTGCTATCTTTATGACCTGTCTGCTCCGACTGAGTGTTCAGGTCGGCTAACCTGTCTGGGAACATTAGTGAGCCATCAGCAGACCATGAGCGGACAGTGTAGGTGTTAGCGTCCAGTCAATCCCCATCGCACAGTAAACATTGCCTCGATGTCGTGAGCCTTGTTGTACGTAGCCTCACGAGACCCACTCATGGCTTAGTTGTTGCATCGTTGGTGTGACCATCACTCTTTTAAGTGTACAGTTCTTCAACATTTCTATTTGGTTAACTAGTAAATTATTCTTCCTGAAATTTTTTATTTCATATCTGATCGCTTTATTAGCTTTATTTATTTGGACGTCATCTTAACTAACAGATCAGAAGATTAACATTATTTGCATAAACTATTCATCGACCTTTTTATTTAATCTGTCACCGTATTTTGGTATTAATAGATTGGCACATAATTCATAAATCATCCAAGAAAAATGTATTAGATAATAAGATGTGTTGAGGTACTAGTAGAGTTAGGAGCGTAACAATTGTGAAGGTGGCTTCAGTGACGGCCGGCAAGGTCAGTGCCGATGTGTTACAATAACCATTAGCATCATTTAGAACTTAATCACTTGTGGTGTAGAGTTGGGAGTGGATTGCATTGAATATGAATAATTCCAAGGCTGGTCGAAGCATTGTCAAATCTTAAAACAAAGTCTGTAAATGTAGAATGTTTCCAGTGCATAATCCATGGAGAGGTGTATTTATGTAAATATTACTACAGTAGAGATGTCCTTTTTGTAATGTTTAGAGATAAACTTGGCTTCATCACAAACCGTCAGGTGTTTCTCTGGTTTCTATACTGTGTGAATGCATTTTGGCACAAGCTATGCTCTCTTTTGACAGTACTAATTTTAATCTGCTATTCCATTTTTCAATGGTAATATAGTCTGTAGAATATAATTGTTTCTTATTTGATGAGTTATTCTAAATGCTCCTAATAAGTATCGTATTTTTAGAAGTGTTTTTTACCTCCATAGAAACTGGTTAAAACTACAGACTGCATAGTATAATTTAGTAGATGTTAGTATGAGGAAACAGATAATGTATGTGTGTATGTATTTTTTCATAGGGAAACAATTTTAAAATAATAATAAAACTGGTAGGTAACTGTTCATTATTAAACGGAATTCCGTGGGTGACGTAAGCGCAACACACGCGTGTTTTACGTCTAAATGTCAAGGAAATATTTGATCAGGTGAAGGAGCTTCACCTTGCCACATGATTTAGGTAATGCCACAGGAATTAGGGGAACGTGTTAAGTTATTTGCCTCTCTGCCATTCAATGTTAGTGGAAAAATTGCGATGAATTTAGCCGCAATAGATTCGTGCACAGCAAGCTGCAATGCGGTTAAATCTACCCGTATTTCACCGACTCGATGCAGGGCACGGGGCTTTCCTCCTAGAGGAGTTTTGGAGCGCTGAGGGGCCACCAGAATGCCTGAAGTTCTTACACCACTTTCAATTATTGGCTTCATCTTGGGTGATTGTGATTTTTCATTTGCGTTCATGATATTCCCGACACGAAACACTACCACCCCCGTCTCTGTTAAGATTTTTCATATTATTTATTACAATAATTAATAAAGAATGTAAAGGTACAGGTAATTTATACAGTTTTAAATTCGGTCATGGACTCATGGTGCACACGCATAAATTAACAAACAGGCATCATAGTTTAGCAAATATAGCAAACGCAATGCTTTACAGGCCAGCTTACGTCAGCTGATTAGCGACACAAAGATACATGTTAAGTAAATTTTATTTACCACGTTCAACACAAACTCTTTGAATGCACTATTCGTACGTAAACTAGGGTCGCGGACCCATCGGAAAGAAGTTAAATAATGATGTATTTAGGGAGAGGTTAATGCGGGCAGATCGAGGATGAAGTTAGAATGGGGATTAAGACTTTTTAGAAAAGTTTTTCTCAAAGTGGCCGATAACGCCCTCTTGTGGCGCTAAATACTGTAGGGCGGTAGAAGTCATAAAAAATTTGGAGGCGTTGAATTGATCTAATAAATAATACGGCACCCTGAGCGATAGTATAAAGTCATTATCAAAAAATGCATTGCCATTGGAATTTGGAACCAAAGCAATATGTGAAATTTCAACATTTTCAACTCCTTGAAAGGAAGTCGTTCTAATTCAGCCTGCAAGATTTGACCCATACGTTATTACATTGTAACAAACGAACGCGTTTTTTGGTATTATTTAAACTTTTTTAATAATCGGTGCCTGGAATTTTTTTAGAAAATTATTGACTCGCAAAGGGGGTCGAGATAACTTTGAAAATCTGTGTGCCAGATCTTATTTGTGTCTTTTGTGGTGAAATTAGTCTGATTGCAAGTAAAACAATCTGATGGCGAAATTTAAAGTCATGCAAATGTATAGACGAATGTATTTGATTTTTGAACGAATCACCACAGAATTGTTCAGTTTTTTACGGCCCATCTAGGGCAATTGCAAAAATTGCGCTCGCCGGACTCGGACCTATGTTTTATGTCATTTAGACAAATGGTCTTTATTAGCGGTTTGCGTTCGCATCGCGTCACGCACCAGAATCACGCAATCACGTCGAGAATTAGGCTCGTGTTCGACATGCTGAGTCGAGAGGTTATTGAATTACTGGGGAGGTTTCTTCAACGGGGAAGATCAAACGTAGATATGCTCCGAACTGTCGATTGCCCTCGCGTTGGACGCTCGCGAAGCGACAAGTCGATTGCGTTTGAAGCACGGAACCAATTATTGTGAACGGGTTCGACGCAAACACCTGCAGAGTGTTCTTGTCTGTGTTTGAACACGTTTTACATAATTTGGTTAGTGACATTGTGCTTGTCGTACGAGCTCCAGTTTTTCTTGCGTATAAACTTAACGCTTATACACTCATATTACCCCCCACATTATGTGTTATGTGTGGAAGACACATAACACATCACAATCACATCCACGACCCGAGTACAAATATTTATCTGTCACATACATATCTGCCCCGGCCGGGAATCGAACCCGGGACCCTTCGCTTCGCAGGCAGTATTGCGGTATTGGCGCGAATCTTGAAACATGTTACATTTATCTTGGTGGAGAATGCGAACACTTACCATCATGTGGCAGGTTCATCAGCTTATCTGAGTGTTATATTTACTTTTACGTATATGTATTAATTGTATGATGCACTTAGCTTTACAGAAGTATTTTTCACTTATTGTAAATCCGTATGCTTGTTCAATAATAATCTGTATTGAGTAATATCAAATCTAAAATTTATTTCCCGGATTGTAGGTACACAAATGAGACATAACTAGCACACACGACCCGAAAACGAACATCTGTCACATAAATGTCTGTCTCGACCGGGAGTGGAATCCGGGACTCCTTGCAGGCTTGGTCCCCTTTAGGCTTTACGTAGGCCTGTAGATTCGTCAGTCAGTCCTCAACAATAAAGTAGTATAATATTCGTTTGATTACGTCTATAAATATTCCAAAAATATAACAGATTCAGGTTACATAAAATAAACATACAAAAAATGTTACTTACACTAGCTGTAATGCTTTCCTGTAAATAAATTACGGTACTTACAAAAAGTATTTTGTTTGAGTTGGCAATAAACACACCGTGTGTGGACATTTGTCATCGTTTTAGTAAGGACACTATTTGTTGTACAATGGCGGATGGCGGTGATGTAATCTACGACATAACGACTCCTACGGAAAATTTGCTGGTTTATTGTCGTTCGGTGTAACTTGCGAATTGTGAAATTGTCCTTTATTATATTTATATTGTTAACAAGCCCTTAATGGGCTTCATAGGCTGCATAGGATTAAATCCTCCTACAATTATTTCAGCTCCGTTAAAAACACACACGACTTCACTTTTTCCTCATCGGAAGGTATAGAAAACTTCAGCTGAAAGATTTTATTTACGCTAATTTAAGTATTTGCATGTGAAAATATTATAAGGTTATAACTTATGAGGAAACCTGATGTGACTGCCCCATCTGCAAAATTCGCCCTGATTACTTCAGTAAGGCGACATTAATTTAATGATAATAATATGTAGTGTACCTTTAAGGTGATAAAATGTTAAAGGTCTCCCGCTGTTATCGTAGCTGCTTAATATTAAGTGAGGTATATTAATGCGGCGCCGGCGCCAGACTCGAGATTTCTGGAGTGGAACCTCCCCTCTCGACACGTCTTTAAATTTTAAGGGTCGCTGGTAATGCGACTTAATTAATGACTGGTTTTACTGGTAATGCGTTACGGTGTTCATTGCTTTCAATGAGGATTCCAATTATACACAAGATCGAGATTTCTATCTTTAGGATGTACTCTTGAAATCAAAGGAATCTCTAGTCATATAGTTTGATAGCTTCGTTTATCGAGGTGACAAAGCTTCAAAGGTTTCCCCGATCGGATCGTTTTCGTGTTGTTCGTCTCGTGTTAGTTTCGTGGGTTTTACCCATGTTTTCTGCCTTGTTCTGCTAATTTCATTCGTTCATAAATTCGTTTCGAGAAACTGACCCAACAGTCTTCTTTAAAATTTAATCCTGCTTCTAAACGAAATATGTTACACTGAATACGACTTCTGGGTACGCCCAATCAAACTGTATTTGAAATTCGGTTGGACTTATGGAAGATACATATAAGGAATCTTCCTTATATCTGACCCAATATGTTCAAAACATCCAATCGTAGAAACTTTGGAAAGAGATTCCAAAGATCTTTCGTGGAAGATTTCAAAATTTATGTGAGACCATTACTCTCGGGATGGAAACTCCTGGATCCCATGTGAAAACATCAATGCCCAAATGACTTTTATGTTGACTATACAAGAAACTGGTACAGTTTGCAGATTACACTAGTATGCTGTATAGCTACTGGTATTTGTATAGTGGACACAAACGAATTGATTAAATACGCGGATAAGATCGCATCAAAACAATTAACCGTCAGATAAGTGTGGAAAAACCGAGGTAATAAATCAAACCATCTCGAAGTCTGATACCGTGTCGGCGGTGGCGGTAATCAGCGACCAACTAATAGGGGGCGAGTGCGTCTTTATACGATGGGACTGCTTATCTCGGTAATTAAACAACATGAATGAGATCATTCAGCTCTTAGGTATATATAATATTTGTGTTTGTATATAAACAGATGTACATTATTTCGTCCCTCACCGATCCACATTGGAGCTTGGAGCTAAATGGTGGCGTAATTTCCAGGTTTTACCAGTTATGGAGAGATACTGTTCCGAGAGTCTGGTGCCATGTAATGAGATGTCAGTTTTCGAGGCGAAATCGAAAGATACCCGATCTAAGAAGTTGCACGTTATGAAGCCATTGCATTTTGGGAGGCTCTAGCTCTAGAACGTAATGGTGACGCTCCGGTATAGTGAGATGCTAATAGGTTGGAACTGTAGTCACTACTATTTGCATGAGCAGTAATGGCATCTGTAACGCTTAGGCATCTGTCGAAATTTGGATCAAAACAAATGAAGGAAAGCTTTCATGCGCTTGAGAAGTTCGTTACTAGCGTTACCGTCGATTACTTGAACGGTGAACCCAAACTCACAATTATTGGCTCTGAAGTTACAGATGATGGTAGCTGTCCTACCTGGTTGTATCGATTCGCGTGTAATTGGTATTGCGTGTCCTTTGATCATTCCCAACTTGCCTCTGTACTGTAATCGGATGAGATCTTTACCGCAACGGGACTGTTTGTGGCGAAAATTTACGAGACAACTCATGCAAAGCTAGTACTTTGTAACTAAGTAATAGGTAAATACTATTTTGAAAAAACAGGATGAAATATAAAGTACGACCCTTTGCGTACAACCCTTTGCGCAAGTATAGGTACCCGTTAATTATAATAGAAGGCTTTTAAAAGAGCAGCGCTGCCTGATGCATTGTTTGCAAATGTATCCTCCATGTTGACAAAATGTATGTCAACACACACCATAGATGAGAGGCAACAATGCTAGCTCTAAAACGGGCCACCAGTAGGGAAGTAGGGCGGTTGCAAAGGACATGGATATTGCACTCGGCTACATGGTTTTTTTTGTTTTGTAGGACAACTCCTGTCGTGATTTATGCTGCTATTTGGGTAACCTTCGACGGTAACATCTCACAAGTTCAATTTGTTGTGCTGCTTGAACATAAATAATGTCACCGATGTAATTTAGTACTATTAGATACGTAAATTCATTTAAAACATCCTTTCGGGTTTTTATCGTTTACTCTTAAGAGTCTAGAATTAGATGCTCAGAAAACGAGTAGAAAATATTTATTAAACATCGTCTTGTCTTGACAATGACTATTATTTTTAAAATCTCATGCGAGTTGTGCTATCGTAAATTAATCGTTCCATGACTGGAGTAGCGTAAATTTTTAAACAATTTTACATTATTCTCTTGGCATGTAAGGCTGATAAAAATAACAGGAAGTTATTTATCTCTGTGTTGCACTCATAGGGCCATTGTCCGTTTTTTTGCATGCCCTAGTAGCATAAGCTGAGCTCTTATCCTCTTATTGTTAGAATTAATTTCATATAGTCCATCATGCAGACTAAATATAGGTCGTTAGATTTCAGTGTTATTTCAGGACTGACATGTTCATAAAAAGGCACTTAACTTAAACAAGATCACAATTGCCTCTGGATATGTTGGTAGTTACTTGAGTTAAAAAGGTCTAATATGAACAGTTTCTCAAGATGCAGCCTTTGTCAATCCCAAGAGAGCAAGACGTCCGACGGTATACTATTACGACTGGGACGAAATTGCCGTGGCCTAACAAAAGTAACAAAGGAACGCCGAAATTCGACATGTATATTATATAGAGCCATCCCTTTGTAAGCGCCGGCCCGTCACAGCCCTTTGTCACTCAATATCTCGTTGTGTAGCGCCAACGAATAAGCGGATTTCACTTACAGTACATACAGCCTTTGAAAATGGTGTGATCGAGTTTATTGAGCAATGGGCATAATGTTTGGCAGATCACAGTATTAGTTACATGTCGTATATGTTTTGTTCGTAAGGGTTGAGTAGGTATGGTTTTAGCTGACAAGAGCAAGAGCCGGAGTATGTAGTTCCCTGAATTTCCTGAATGTTCATTTACCGAATTGCTATCTCCAATCATTTGTATAATTTCAGGTGAACTTACTATTCACGCCAATAAAGAGAATTTATATTGATTCGATATGGGGTGGTAAAATGAAATAAATGAGGCTTCTTTTGCTTTATGAATTAATTATTTATTTTTAAAGTTTTCATTGAAAAGTCTAAAAGAACAGAATTTGCCAGGATGACTCAGGAATATATTCGCGTATACATTCACTTAGGAAATAAAACTTGAAAAACAGTTTGTAAGCCTTTTAATTTCCTGCACCTTCAGAATAACGAACCCACTGTTTCATTTGTATCATCAATACAAAGGAATGAATCAAGTGTTGACTCGTATTCAACTCGTGTATCAATGAAACTCGCATAAACGTCGCCAGTCAACCGTCCCCCTTGTTATACAATATTCCTGTACCACTGCAGCACTGACACCTCGCGAGGACTCGGTTCGATTATCTTTTATAGCTTCCAGTTCTTTAAAACGCTGCATTACTTCATCGAACGTATGTATAAGTACATATATTTATATCGTACCTACATAATATCTTTAGCCTTTTCTCCATGTTTACAACACAAGACGTGTATCAGATCGTATTCTCGACAATACAAAAGCACAAAAGGAAAAGCAAATAATCCGCAGATGTAGTCGTATACTTACAATAGCATAGCCCGTGTACCTGATGTGATTCCATTCTCGTGGTGGATTTACATTACGCAGGACACCTGTAGAATCACGCAACTGACAAAGCGTTTGCTGCGATTGAATTTTGGGGCGTAAAAGAGTTAAAATGTAAACAACGTAACAAAATTGTGACCAACGAAAATTGTAACGTATTCGTACCAAAATTGTTCTGCATTAGAATTTGCACTTGAAATAAATACTTCCTTTTACTATCGCTAGATTACTAGATAAAGCTACCAAATCAATTGTGTAAACCGTTGAACCAAAGGCTGTTATATGGTGATAACACAAAAAAATAACCAGACTTAGGATAGTATATATCTCCTGTACGTGACGTGCCGCTCGTTTGACGACAGCCATCCTTTGCCGTTGCAGCTCTTTGTCACGCGTCTCTCTCCCCCCTCCTCGTAGCGGCATTCACTAATTAGGCGCATTACATGACGAAGCTTTAACGTGATGAAAATTAATCGGGGTTGATGAAAGGGTGCCTTTATGCGCAATACGGCATCAAATAGCGTCACTAACGTCAAACTAGCGATATCGATGTGTGAGTATGAGAGAGAATGTACTCGTATGGCGATTAAGGATATTCTAAACGCTCAATCTAATGATGATGTTATTGTAACCCTGCAAATCCTATGCTCGCAATACCTGTCCGTAAATAATACGCGTTAATAAAATTAATGATGCTTTTAGGGCATTGTTTTATGAGCGGCCGTTAGGTACTTCCCCCGGCCCCGCCATGATAAATGAGTGATGATAAACACCGCGAGATTAATTCGGTTGCGGTGCTAGCACTGCCAGCGGTTGTGCATTTGGGTCGCCGTCGGAAATAGTCCTTCGTTCATTGTTTTCTGTCGTTTGACGGCGTGCGACCTTCTCTATTTAATGGTAGTGTTTAGACATTGCGGTTTGCGGTCTGCGCCAATCTCCATGCGCCAGTGTCGACAATACTGTGTTATTATGCCCACTGCCCCAGCAGTCCCTAAGTGCGTATTAGATTTGATTGATTTCACCAGGAATATTGGGCTGAATCTGTTCATTTATGGATTCCCATATTTTAGCGTTCGTATTTCCTTTAAAAATATCGATGCAAAAGCTATAGAGAAACTTCAATGCTATAACCAATAAGCTTTTCCTCAAATTTCGTGCCTTTTGAAGCCGCATTTTTTCCATCGCGACAGAGTCGTTACAACTCTATCGTACAACTCAGTTGTATGACTAAAGTACATGCAAGATGCTATAATGTAGACCTTGGAATCTTGTTGATATCAGTGTACTATGTATAAATAACTTAAAATAATCTTATTTCAACAAAGATTATATTGGCCATATCAACTACTATTCTTGTGTGTGCGTGTAGATAGCGATGTTATCAGTGTTAACAGCGAATTATAAAACAATTCAGCTTGCTCCTCTTATCAGCATTCTATGTGTAGTCAACTGGTTCTCTTGTGTCAGTAATGTAAGGTTGCATCATAATAAAACAAAAGTCTTGGAATATTTAACGACTAGACATTAATTAACTTAAAAACAGTCAATAATAAATCATTTTATACCGAGAAGCTTTATGTAATATCTAAAACTATTATAATTTGGTTTGAACTAATGCAAATGTAGGATCGCACAAATGTTTAAGTTGATGATCATAGCCTCTAGCTAGCGATGTATGCATGATAGACATTGACATCCCACAAGGCCCGCCATTGAGCCCGGTTACGTAGTAAAAATACCTTGACAATATGCATTTGCAGTTCCAATGTCTCTGTTTTCCCACAATGCCGTTCAGCCGGCGCAATTGCCGTGAAATGTGAAATAACCGGTAAACCTGCCGCCGGCACCGGCTGCGTAACAACCGTGCTGGCTGCATCGCTTGTTTATTGTTCTAGCTTCAATACTTGCATCGGACGATTTGGAGTACATTTGTTTGGAATTGGAACGATACATCATCGATGTTAGATTCGATTAAGTTACTTAGATTAAGGCTTCATATGAATTTAGGTAACATCATTTTCAGAATTACCACCAAGCACTTCGTTAAAAATTATCTTTAACTTTAGTTAAACTTTTTTTCTAATTATTTCAACCGAATCGTTTAGAACAACAAGAGGTTATCTTTAAGAGGTTCTAAAGAAAAAAATCCGTTAGTAATACTGTCATAATAATATGTCGAGGATAAAAGGTTTTGTTGAGTCAGAATTAAGGTCAGCTCGGGTGCATCGCTAGAGGCAGTTTACCGTTTACCTATTTAGCTTTTAATTGTTTGTTTTATAAACAGAGAAAATATATCTTCGTAATTGCCGCGCTTCACGTGCTCCACTTATACTTTTTGCAGCGCCCATTAGGCACTGGATTCACGCCGTTCAGCCTAGATGGGGCAGAATGCACAAAAGTGTGTTGGTTTTGTTCCATAGCTGGCTTTGTTGAAATTTTTTACTGTAGTCACAATTATTTTTTTTTTTGCTCCATCGAACGCACATTTTGTTGTGGCTTGAAATATTTTCAGTGGTGCTATGGTTCGTAATAGATACGCCATACTGCGAAACGTGTCAGGGCCGCGGTGATTGATAATGGTTCTCTTTGTAGGGCTCTGCAGTGGTATACTGTGAGCTGACTTATGGCTTTACTGGCTGAGTGCCTAATTCAGAAATCTTTTGTACCTAAAATAGTAGTTGAAAATGGGTGAAGTTTTGAGGTCATGCGATGACTTAGTAACGCTGCTATTGTCGACGTATCTATCAGCGCCGCGCCGCGGCACGACGTCGCGCGTCCTCACTTGCCACTCGAGATGAATCGCCTTCCTCCTTGACGCCCCCAGCCGTTCCCGTTTCTTACCGGATATCGCTGGGGTCTACCTATTACGCTCCAATAACTTCCTCCAATATATAACATAATTTTATAGTCCGTCCAAGTTCAGTCCACTACGTGTACGCGACTGCGAATTAGCTAACACACACAAGTCGCCTTGTTTGCTGTACTACACGGTATCGTTTACGCTGGCGTTGTGATTAAACGTTATCGAAGAATACTTGTCAGTTTTGGAATATGGAGATTTATCTTACTCACTCGCTGTTAGAGTTTTTTTTCTATTACTAAACCGCTTGCATTTCCGCAGAAAACTTATACCTCGGTATAGTTATTACCTCTGTAATAAAATTCACAGGGGTAAAAAAATAATGGGAGGTAAAATTCTCTTCGTCGTTTATAGCTAATATTTTTTGGGGTGCCTTGCGTAAACTAAAATCTTAACAAATTATTAAAATAAAAAAAAACGATTGCCCCAACTCCCAACATCATAATGGATAATATATTTTTATGTTCTGTACTTTTCAGCACCATGATATGTTTAATTCCATAATATTGTATATGGTTGAAAAATATAAGTAGTTATTTTTTTAACTCCGCACTCAAACAAATATTGCGCTTGCGCAGTTCACGATACATTTAGACTTAAGAGTAACCAACGCTGATCCTCAAGAAAATAGTACGCGTACGGCGATAGCCGATAAGGAATATTCCGTTGCATTACACCATGTTCTTGACATTGCAGAACAAACCGTAAATGATAGACAATAAGATTGATTTTAAATAGTATATGCTTGATGACTTGATGTATTTATGCAAGTGGTAGGATTTAATCGATGTGTGTTCACCAATGGAAGCGTCACAATAGAATCGGTACGCGATTGTACAATCGGTGCGCCTTGTGAATTACAATTAAACGTTCGAAACCAGAGTATGTGGATACGTTTCACACGCCTGTTCATAAAATTTAACGATCCGTAATGTTTTATTGATGGTATAAATTAACCTGAATAGGTATATGGAACGGAGAAATGTTTGTGCAATGAAGATAGTTCTGAAATATTGGGCGTGAGACTGGTATTTGATGAAAGAATGCATTGTTTTTAAATCTAAATTTTTTAACAATAATAGATTTTGATGAAAACATAACCCATGTGAGGTTTCACAAAAATTAAGGACACCAACAAGCAATAAAAAGAAAAAAAATTGAATTCCAAAAGTTTTCAAACAGCACTATCGATGCAATGCAGCGTGCGGTAAATGCTTCTAACTTCTTGCGGTCCGTCGCACTACTCGCACTGCACGACCTAAATGGGCACGGTCGACTCGTCCAACTTCAGAGTCAGGATATTTAAACAAGGATTACTCGCTATTATACCCTTAACTTAAACGTTTATTTCAAATCCACGTACGCTAAGCACTGACACAGAGATAAGTTTAATTAACTTCTGAGCTAAGCACAATCGTTGTTATGACATTTCAATTTTATTTTTAATTTTTAGGAGGAGAATGCACAAATAAACTTTACGAGGACACACGACATTTTGTTAAAAGTGAGGTAAAAAAAATTATTAGTATTTGTAAAGAGGGTTAGGGTTACATACCAATAGGCAACTTCGACCATGATTGATCTATTGTAGCCAAAAAACAAGCTTAAAGATCTTTTCAAAGTTTTAAAGTTAATTAAAGAATCTAGAGTCCATAGGTTGTACACCTTGGATATTTGCCAGCACCTTTTTCGGGTAATAGCTTCATATTAAACTTTGCTGATATGATCAGCCCACGCCCACGTATTGACGTCGCTCGTTAATGATAATGATGATACAGTAGAAAGTAGTGAATCCTAACATTTGCAATATCTTCATACGGAAGATATTTCTGTAATGATAAAGAACTTTCAACGTAGTCAGTTCCGATGATACTGGTAATGATGACGCATTACCAAAATAAAATAACTGTAGCTAATAGATTTATTGACGATATTTGTGTTATGAACATAAACCTAATTGGCATATCTTACGACGAGTCGCGGCATGACTAGATGACATAAGCTTAAGTAAGCAACTTGTTGATGTTTTTCGCATTTACATCGAAGTTATGTGTCCCTGAATAACGCCAACGAAGTAACTGGTAAAAAAGGTTATTTTTGTTCACTTGCCATTTTTGAAAATGATTAGACAGTAACGCAATTAAATATAAAAAATAATATAAGATTTTGAAAAATATCGAGACAACGTAACTTAATAGTTAATACTTTTCATCAGTGTATTCTATAATGAATGCGAATTGCTTAATATGTCTGCAATTCCGCATAATTTCATTTATTGCGTCTGGATACAGATTAGTGACCTTCAGTTCTTCGACTGAGCATGTTAATTACAAGACTATACGAAAGTGTCCACATTTTCGCTGTACGCTAGAAGCAAGCCAAAGTCAGCGCCGTGCACGAGAGCTGGGAGCTAGGAACATTAAATTTGAATGCTTCACGCGTAACCTCCGATGCTTGCTCACTTTCGTTTTTACTGTCGTGGTCACCGTGTTCTTACGCAACCTGTATAATAGGTTTAGCTAGTTCGTGACTTGAGTCTCTGTTTTGGCTAAGATTCGTTTTCACGATAACATCTTCTTTAGCTGACATTAACATCTTTTCATTGGTATATCTAATAGATAACTATTTTTGTCCTGAAATAGTACATTGTTCTGGTCTTAGGATAATTTAATTAGCTTTAGATCACTACTTCAACCTACACTTAAGCCATCAATAAACAACCTACAAACGTTTCACACTTTGCGTCAAGGTTCCTTAGACAACAAAATGCAATTCTTTAGCTCGTAGCTCATGCATCGACATTGAGGAATACGATACTCTGTAGGTTTTCCCTTAATATAATATGTTGCTAAATTTTTCTCCTTTTTTGTACGAATAAATAACATTATTCTTTGCATATTATGAATACAGATATTTATCTTGGAATAACAATAAGTTTCCTTTGCTGAAATAGGACCTTAGAAGTTTAGGAGATATGATACTGCTGTGCAAATTCTCACAGACGACCCTCGTAACGAGAGGGTTGAACTCGCGTGATACCTATTTGAACTTTGTTGGTTGAGGACCATCGCGTTAAATGGAAATGCCGAGTTTACCTGAAATTTGCATGATGGTCGCAAGCAAAAAGGATTCGTCGAGCGTGCACAATTAACTGAACCATTCCATATTTCGTGTTCGCCCACATTTAAACGTTGTTTTAATGCAATTGCGTTCGTTTTGCCCGTTTACATTTGTTTGGCATAGATAGCTATTAGATATATTGTGTAAGTTTGCAACGTTACGTCACATCACACTATTGAATTGAATGTATAAATATAAATTATGAACGAGTGGTTAAAAAATTATTAAACTCCCATGTCTTGTTTAGCTACAAAGCCGCTTAGTTCGTTTGGTTGTGAGACTTGTGAGTAAAGAGACGTTGCTCATTTGTGGCCATCGAGTAGATCCAATTCCGGTATAGCTTTTCTGCAGGTTTTGGTGCATTGCG
The DNA here is from genome assembly GCA_951805285.1 of Thymelicus acteon. Lineage (NCBI taxonomy): Eukaryota > Metazoa > Arthropoda > Insecta > Lepidoptera > Hesperiidae > Thymelicus > Thymelicus acteon. The sequence goes on from OX638232.1 coordinate 676,167, forward strand.
GACTTCAGTAACTAGAGTTTTCTGTTCTAGAACGAACGCTTATTGGGAACAATTTAGATAACTTTTGACGCCTACGTCAGTCCTTATCGTGTCCATCCATACGTAATTGTGGATGACCTCAATCGAAATAAGTTTGTGCGTGAAGTCCTATTAGTTTGTTCTAGATTTCGGCATACTTCGCATGCCGCATGGAGGAAGCGAAAATAGAACTCGAACCTTGAGGGCAAAAACTAGGTGGTCCTTTCTAGGAGGCAGGCATAATAAATATGCTTTAAGCAAAAAATTTAGATTTAGGTTAAAGTTACTTGAACCGAGGGCTGAATAAGTTTACCCTATGACACTGTAAATGTACAGAATGCAGATAGAGTAACGTTTAAAATTATTGCCGTACATTTTAATAACGGGAACATTCGAATTTGTGTTGTAAAGTTTAGAAATTCTTAGTTTAATTGTTTTGAGATCAAAGATCTCTTGTCAGTCAATCCTTTGAAAGTTTGGCTTCTGTTGCTTGTCTTAAGATGATTTCAACAATAACATTTATGTTGGAGGTTGATGGATTGTTTGCCTGTTATCTTTTCGTTCATTTAGGAAGTATCTGTCCAATTACGCCATTGCATTACTACGAATTTAAAATTTTTGTTAGCATAACCTGCTGGCAATATTGTGTCGTGTAAGACGACTATGCCGCTAATTGCAATTTTATGGCAAGCAATTAATAATCGAAGTCTTCATTGTTTTTAATATAGAATTTCCTGTAGGAATTATTTCTAAGAACCACAAAGTTAATAGCCATGTGATGATTGATACTGTAATTACTTTACGATTGGGATTCATTCCAACCATTAAGCTCCGAGTTTTTGTTAAATCGACACATTTTGTAGCATGTTAACGATAGACAGTTTGAAAACACATTAGTGAATAATCTGAGCTATCATTGTTTCACGATTATCATTCAAGCATTAAGTTTCGAATGGATATCAATATTTGATTATTGGCTGTTATCACCTCTTAAGAAGTGACGTTTGATTAGGTCATTTTTATTTGATAAAACTATTTAAATTATAGCATTTTTTTGTTAGCAGCCATTATGGTTTTTTGTAATCGTTGGGACGGCTAAGATACCGCATTGCGCTGCCTCAGCTTGCAGCACCATCAAGACGCAAGCGCAATGCGCGCGTTACGTCACGCCGCTGATGACTAATTATCTTACGAACAATAACCGTCGATCGTCTCAAGAGTGCGTTCAAGGACGTGCTCGTGCTGTCAGCAGATTGCACGTGTTGCAGTTGCAACACATGCGATTACATCTTATAAACTCGTAACAAGATTAGATAAACACTTGTATCTGTATGAGTAGTATTAATTGTTGATTGGATAATTGTAAAGTATTTTTATGTTGCTTATATTGTATCGTTGTATTTTAAAATTTCCGTACTAGGTCAGTCAGTCAATTTTGGCTCATCCAAAATCTAAAGCGATTTTGATGTGAACACCAGTGATAGTAAATGAAGGCAGTTTTCTTTTAAATGAGAGCTCGAGGAGGTATCGATCAGCACTTGTCGCTGCGGCAGTTGCAGATCAAGTCGAGAGTGCTTCGTGAATCAAGAGCCTGACGCTTACTTTGCGACATATCGAATATACCTACGTAGTCTAGGTACCTATGTTTGAAAAGTCGAAAATCGGTTTAGCGAATTAAAATCTAAAATTTCATGTCGTAGATGAAAATTTCATTACAAAAGTTGTCATTAGAAAGATTGAACACAAAGAACAGTAAATTAGTGAAAGCTAACTCTTCCAGACAAAAACAACCCTTTACTTTAAAATCTGCATTCAGAGAAATTTGCTCGCATCTCTACTATGTATAATTTGTATTCGCAATGCTAAACATTGAGTTATAAAATGACATTCGCGTAGCGATCGTCGGAACGTCTCGTCTGTCTGTCGACGAATCCATACAATATTTTTCAAAAGAAGGTTAAAGTAAAATTAACACGTCCCATCATCAAAATCAAAAAGATTGATATCTCCGCCTTTCCTTTTATTAGTGAATGTAAATATATAAAATATGAATTGGGTCCAATGGCCTATTTGGCGGGTTTCGTGGAACATTTTTAGATAGCGCGATAACCCCGGGGAGCGGCGACTGATCGGACTGATCGGAGTGATTTATCGCGGGCGCCGCGTTCTCCACTCATGTGTTTTTGTGGAGCGAGTGGCGTGAGGGTGTAAAATATCGGGTTTTAGGCTATTGATTATGAACCGACCGATGAAAGCTTCCGCGGGATATTACTTTTTTTTTCAAACATTTGACGTCTTTTTTATGCGCCGTTTTGCTGCGATGTTCACTGCAGCACTGGTGACATCAAGTCTAGTTTTATACTGTTGTGCTCGTAATGGGAATGTATCTGCTTTCACTTCGTCGATATTAAAGTATGAATTTTACAACAAACATTAAGTTGTTTAGTTTTTAATTTAGTATTTTAAAACTTTTCTTGGTACTACTAAAAACGATATTATTGCATACTGAAATTCGCGTTGGAGACTGTGTAAACTTTTAATAAAACTGAAACGGCGTGGGAAAATGTATAAATAAGCATGTACTTAATTCAGTTAAGGTGATAAACTTATTCGTAACATGAAACGCAAGTTTTCATTAGCCGTCGACTTCTTAATAAATTTTTTGAATATTCCATGTGAATAACACGATACAAATCACTGAATTAAGCAATAACCAATGAACGTTTTCCGATTTGGTACGATATTTTAATTGAATGTCACTGCTAATTGCCCCGAGCAAAAATTATTCGATGTAGCATAGCATCTACTCAACCTTGACAATTAATTAATTTCCTTGTGATTTATGCAAGAAGTTTGTTTAAATTTCGCAGAGGTTAACCACACACTATATTTTATTTGTAGAAAAACCGCATCAAATACAAGAGCTGGCATAGTAGCGATAGCGAAGCGGTGGTAATGAATCAAGATACCAAAAATACCTCACCCTATATACATACCAACGCGTACATAATCGTATGAAATACATATCGCCGTAATCCGTACTGTAGTAAAATGTGGACAATGTTTGGTCGGCGAGGCGCGAGCTCTATTACACTTTAGGCCCGGCGCCCACTATCGGTAGGCATCGGTGCGGCTCGGTACAGCTCGAGCGCCTTACGCCGGCTTCGAGCGCTTTACATCGGTTCTGGGCGCCCTAAGGCGTCTTAGAGCTGCGTCGGGCGGCTTCACCCGCCTGAGAGCTGCCTCGGCAGTCGTAAGCACACTCAGAATAGTTCGGGCGGCAGAAACATCGCAGATCAGTCGTAAAGTTACATGAAAACAGTTGTGTGTGTGTGTATTTATAATGGTAGATTGGGACTTAGTTCTCATTGTTCATCTTGCTGAAGAAGAAGAAGAAGAGAAACTTGGAGCCTTAAGGCAAAGAAGAAGATTTTGGGTGAATAAGCTTTGGAAGCAAAGATGTACTTTCGGTGAATTTCTCTTGTTTAATGACTTACGATATGACGTTCGCAAATTTTACGACTACTATAGAATGGATTATGAAAACTTCGAAGCCTTGGTTGCTCTGCTCCGTCCTTACATAATGAAAAAACCATCCACTTTCCGTTCATGTATATCTGTTGAAGAAAGATTATCTGTGTGCTTAAGGTAAATAATAATATTTTTTTTTTTACTTAGATTTAATTATTTATTCAGCTTTAATCAACAACACTTTTAATTCTGCTTATTGTCAGCTTGAATGAGCGCTTTTCCATTTTTTTCGATCTATCAAACCATAACGTATTGTCAATTGTAAATATTAGTATTAACTAGTCACAATTGGAGCTGGAAAAACGATCATTATTTTAATTATAGATAATATGCATGTATTATTATAACATTTCACAGGTAAAAATTAAATTTGTACATCTTCTCATAATAATCATATTCACACTTTTAATTATATTAATTGTAGATAATAAGCATATTAGCACAGGTAAAAAAAATCTTTATAGATTCTCATAATCAAATTCACTCCCTTCGAGACCTTCTTCTTCGACTTCATGGTTTCTAGATATGGGTGTAGGTGTATATGTCAGTGGTGACCGTGATCTTGTAGATGTTGATGTTGATGGATAGTTTGCTTGATTAAGAAGAGGAGAATTTGTTGATGTTGATGGTTCATACATATATCCTCTTGCTGTTGACTGTTGTTCCGATAGCATGATCCCTGTAGTTCCCTGATTTGTGTTACTTAAATAGGCTATTTCAGCTTCATTAACAATTCGTAAAACATTTTGTTTTACTTCAGCCTGAATGCGTAATGGTAATGTTTTTAAGGTGACAGCCATGGATTTAAAAAATATATCGACGGGATGCTCCTCTTCATTTTTTTTAGAGTCTATGTATTCTTTTAAAATATCAGCTGTTGTACTTCTTTGTGATTGTGGATGTGATTTTTGTGATCGTGAAAGCGCCTTTTGTGTTTTTCGTTGTGGCATTTGTAATTCTGAATGTGAAGACACTTGTGAATCCGGACGTGATGGAGGAGGTGAATTAGTAAAAGAATCTTGTGTGTCATCCGTAGGTGAATCTAAATTGGATATTTGAGATCTATTTTCTAAAAATGAATTTAAGAATTGGAGTTCCTTTTCAAATTTTATTGGCCGCTGATTTGTTGCTGCATCGCCACTTTTGTATGTTCTATTTTTTAGTGATTTTCTGTAATTGCTTCGGATTTTCGTCCACATCTTTAGACATTCGCCAGCTGAAAAAAAAATTGTGTGTTCTAGATTATCACGGGCGGTTGCTAGTTAAAGAAATAAAAATATTTACGAATGTTGGTAGTTCTGGACAATTAATCCTTAATATGGTAAACGTTATTATATGTATTAGAATATTTATGTATTTAGAAATATACTCATAAGTATGTTTATCAGTTGTCTAGTACCCATAAGAAAGAGGTGGGAGGTCTGTTCCTCGTCAGTGTTCATGTTATATTATTATAATTAATCTTTTTACTTTCAGGTTTCTAATTACAGGATCCAGTTTCAAGACTTTAGCCTTCAATTACCGGATGGGATTTACTACAGTTCGTCGTATAATCCACGAAACCTGCTCAATAATATGGAAAGTTTTGGGTCGTATTGTTCTCCCAAAACCAACAACAGCCCAATGGAAGATAATTGCTAAAGACTTTGAAAGAATATGGAATTTTCCAAACTGTATCGGTGCCATGGATGGCAAACATTTTAGAATACGAGCTCCAAATAAAAGTGGCAGTTTATATTTTAATTATAAGAAATATTTTAGTATCGTTTTACTAGCGGTAGCAGACGCTAAATACAGATTTGTGATTGTTGACGTAGGTGCTTACGGCAAAAATAGCGATGGCGGTATATTACAACATTCAAAATTGGGTTCAAAACTACAAAGTGACACCTTAAATATACCTCCAAATGAATATTTACCAGATACAACTCAAAAATTACCCTATGTTTTTGTTGCCGATGAAGCCTTCCCCCTTACAAATAATATAATGCGACCATACCCTGCGAATCAACTGGTAGATCAAGAAAAAAGAGTTTTTAATTATAGACTTAGTCGAGCAAGGCGTATTGTGGAGAATGCATTTGGCATCCTTCAGTTAAGATTTGAAATATTTCAAAGAAGAATACAAGTCCAAGCTAATTACATCGATAATATTATTTTAGCCTGCACTTGTTTACACAATTACATAATTAACAATAGTACAAGCTCGATGGAGCAAACGAACGTTTTAGAAAATACCATCAGGCATGATAACGAAGTTGGTGATTACGATAACATTGTACAGACAGAGGGGATGGCCATTAGAGATCAATTCAAACAATATTTTAACTCGGAAAATGGCGCAGTTTATTGGCAGAACGACATTATCAATAGATCTTAATAGTACCTACATAATAAAATTGATTCTGAAAATAATAATTACTTACGAGTTTTATTCATCTCCCTGCTTATTTCGCTCCATGCATTCTGTTTAATTTGTTGATCACTATAGTATCGCGATGTTATGTCATACAAACATTCGTGAGCTTGCACAAGAATAATCAACTTTTCTTCTGTCATTCTCAAATAAAACAAACTGAAAATACGATAATAGAGGCGCGTGCGGTGATCGAAATGACTGTTCTGAGACGTGTCTGATTCGAAAATGCCACCCGAGCAACCCGAAGACCGCCTCGGCATCCTTACGGCTGCCTATGCCGCCCGACGCCGCACTCAGACGCCCGATGACGCCCGAAGGCGCCCGAAGGCTCCCGAAGCCGGCGTAAAGCGCTCGAGCTGTACCGAGCCGCACCGATGCCTACCGATAGTGGGCGCCGGGCTTTAATTTCCATTCGAAGTCCATAAGTCGGAGTCAGACTAGCTCGTCGACCGTGAACTCTGTAACCGTTTGCTTACATATATTAAGGCTTAATACAAACGGTTTATATAATTTTATTACTATTTTCTTTTGTATATTTGGAAACGTACCTCTAAATCTAGATAGTATCGCAGGAATCGTAGTTTGAAAAATATAAGCATACGAGTAACCGCCCTCGCTTTGCTTCGGTTTTCTTATTTTTGTACACCTTGGCTTAGATTATTGGAGTTTTATTAAGGATCCCTAATTTTTTTGAAAATATAATATAGCCTATGTTACTCGGGGATAGTGTAGCTTCCCAACAGTGAAAGAATTTTTGAAATCGGTTCAGTAGTTTCGGAGCCTATTCAATGCAAACAAAAAATCAAATCTTTCCTCTTTATATATTAGTATAGATAAACGAGTGCCTTTAATTTTCATGTTGAATTCAATCGAAATAAAAAATCTTTATATTTAGATTTACAATACGTAAAATTAATAGCGAAGCAAGAGATCCCGTACGCGTACGTGTCCCGCGAGTGTGTGTGTGTGTGTGTGTGTGTGTGTGTCGTGGTACATCGATGGTATGCCCTAGTGTTCATTTATTTATAAATGGTTGTACCGTCCCGTATAATACCGACGTATTGTAAATCAGCTTCCCACTAACCTGGCGCCAGGCGTCAACTAGGCTCCAACCTCGTTTAATATTCAACGAATTCCCCCGTCATAATGTATCCAAGGTAAAATTTCGAAGCCGTTTATTGTTAAGTGCCGCTTGCTGCTCCTTAATGCCTAAATTATTAGATTCATTGGAGGTATAACAATTGGTTGTACATTAATGGAATCTATTAAGAGTCTCACTTCAAGTCACGGGACTTTGCAAGGCGATGGCCTCAACATCTACAGTCTACACATAGGTGGTAGGTACTATGCTGCTAAGCCTGCTAAATGTGTGAGAATGGGAGGAAGTTAGGTCGGAAGGTTCATTTGTGAGATAGCTCCACTGACTATGTAATGACAATATCGGAGTTCTGTCGGTTGGTTTACCCAGTTGCCTAAAGCACAGAAAGTATTTTAAGTTTGCCCCCGCCATTTCTCGCTATACCATATCCCGATATGAGATTTCGAACGACGTTGCTTCACTGTCGATCACTAACGATACGTCATAAGTTGACATAAGTTCAGCTAAACGCTTCACGTGATCCGTGTTACCTGAATGTAAAATTGTTCCATACACCATTCGCTACCTTTATATACAATACTGATTTAATCCTAAATCAAATTCAGCAAAATTTTAAATGTCATGTTTTAGTAAATTGTATTCCTAATATTCTGCAATCGACAGCCGTTTTCATTCTGATCATTGGTAACTGATAATGATGACAATACATGGCATCATCCGACGTCACTATCGTATTTATGCAACGCATCAAAGGAGTTTAATTCTGACCCATTAAATATCTGATTAAAATATTTTTAACGTCGCTTGACAAATTTATTTCAGGATAAAGGAAGAGCGAGAATTCTTGACTTACGTAGAAATGAATTTACACTGGCAATTTTATTCTGTACCTCAAATATTTGTGTTCAAATGTTGAACGGAAACACAGTAATGCATTGCAGTGTAATTTCCACGTAAAGTGTTGGCAGGTAGTCCGCTTTTCTTGACATCCGTGCCAACGTGCTGCCATTCGTGTGGGCCAGTGGAGCGGAAAGGTCCCGCGGCCAAAACTACAACCCAAATTTGACGCCAGGAAGATGCGGTGTTCATTGGGTAATTTGTATCTAATGTACGTAAACTGTATCTCAATTGATCTTCCACTTTATGTTGTTATGTATCATCGAGACAGATAATGAATTAAGATAATTATTTGATACAAAGTATATTGTAAATTAATAATATGCTGGATTTGGAGGTGAAAATACTGGTTTGTTGCCCGTGTGACTGCCAGTGTTACTACTACCAGTAGTAATATCTCCAGCGTCTCCGTCCACGTGTTTATTTAATTCCCAGTAGCAATTAGTATTCAATGTTAGTCCTAAGTTCCCAAGAATAATCCCTCTGGTCCATCTCAGTTAAGAAAATAGTTTGAAAATAGGACTGCTATTTTCACCACTTAAAATTAAAGTAGACTATGTAGGCTTATTTTATCATAGTTAATATTGTAATATGTTATTCTTATGCCTTTATCTGGTCACAGCAGCTCGTTAATTCTAGATTGTTCTGAGCATTAATAGTGATGTCAAAGATCATTTTAATAGGTAATAGTGATTAGTGTCTGCACCAAATACTTTTGATTTTGACGTTAAGGTGCATATCATGTCCGTGCGTGATCACCGGCTGTTTCATGCTATTCAATCGCTAGTGATTGCACAATCGTCGACAGTATCTTGAACCACGTTCGAACAATTTTATCGATTGTCTAATCGATTTGATATATTGAATACTAATAGCGACGACGGCATTAATCATTACTAGCATGATTGTTCAAATAGCTGCCTTGTCGTGATTGCTCATTTGGATCATTAGACTGACTTTAATTGGTAACATTCGCATTGATTTTAAATTGATAGCTCTTTTTTTATTAATATGGAAGTAGAAAGTGTTTAGGAAACGAGTTTATCACTCACGGCGGGGTTATCACTCTCTTCTTGGCTGAAACGCTTTTGTGTTACAAATGAATGTGCATCGGGGGCTGGACACTTTCTGGCGAAGCTAGTCTGGTAGTTTGTCATCTACTACGACGTACTAAAAATGTTAATCCTTTTGATATTAAGATGCAATTGTAGCGGGAAAAATGAATAAAGTGGCTTTAGGTCTCTTGCTATCCCAAATTCAAAAGAATTTGTGGTGTAGGAAAGTAGAAAAAGCAAGTGTAGTGACTCTATACAAGGTAGTTGTTCACCTAATAAACGTTTTCTAGAGCTTGAATTTAAAAATTTTACAAAAATTTGACCTTTGTAAGAAATTTCTAAACGATATATTTTTAATTTAATTGAGAAAAGTATGTGAAATAGTAAAGGCACGTGATTGTCAGATTATTGGTGGCATGGCAGCTAAAAGATAGGTACTAGGCACTGGGTCTGAAATGCATTAGCGTTAGCATTTAGGGCTCAGGGCTGTATATAAATGGATACAAATGAACATCGCCAGTACCCAAGGATGAAACCACTGATAGCATACGAACCGAAGCTAATTTAATTGCGACATTTCTAGGCGAACAATAAGAACTTGAATAAACACTTTTATTGGATTCCATGAAGCCTAAGAAACTTATTTTAAAAATAACGTCACGCTGTTGCAATTTTTTAATACGGATTCCTTTGTGGGATTTTTTTCTTTTACATAACTAGTAAACGTATGTCTTGTATCTATACACCGTGAGCTACGTCTGTGTGAAATGAACCTGACGTTACTGCTATCTAGCGAAGCTAAAGAAGAATAGGTCAATATGAAATTGGATCTTGAACCTTTAGTGTTTTAAAATTCTTCCATGACCCGGTTTTGTTTTATAAAGACATTTTTGGAAGATTCTCCCCAATAACACAAAACAAGTTAAGCCTACGGTCGAGCCTCAAGCAAGGCTACCGATCACTTACACGCGCATCGATGCTAATACCGCTGTAGCTGCAGTCATGTACAGTGTATACGTAAGCTAAACATAGTCGGAACTCGCGATGAACTCATCTGAATTACAAGTGCGCAGTATCATATGCAGAACTACGACTAGTAACTCGCAATTACGCTCTTGCAAGAGCCTGCGAGCTCTTCGCGACGCTGACTGCTCTTCCTCGCTGCCATACACTGAAATTATTATAATTTGCACTCGGCTCACAATCCACGTTGAGTTGAGATGTGATCTCGTTAGCTCCCCCATTGTTCAAGTAGTCACTAAGTTAATAGCCTGACGAGGCGCATTTCATTAAAATATTACTAATAACATTTTAAACTTGCTGTTAGAGAGCCTTAACTCGCTGAATTTGGCACAGGAGTCTGTCGGCCGTCCTAATTGTATAGCTTATCTAATTTATTAATGTCAGTCGGATCTTAGATTTCTTTTATGTCCTCATATCGCTATGGCGCATAAGCCAAAAGAAATATTTTGCTCCACTACTGATTCGTAAAAAGAAGCAACGTGGCTCAATACTATTTTTCCCAATAAAGTAAAAAGCGACTGCTTGTATTGACACCCTCACGTTTTGCTACTGCAACGTACATGAATACTGCAGTATGTATGGGGGCTATGGAGGTGGCATCTTTTAGGACGTCATAGCTGAGTGAGTTGCGCATTGTGCGAATGCAGGTGAACGGTGCGGGGCCTGCTGGGCGCCTGCTGGAAATGGGGTCAGACGAGACGCGTCCAGACGTCGCCGGTAACCCGCCTCCGGCACAGGCCACCGCGCTAGCATCCAGGGCTATATCTGACACATAGTTGATAATATCTTGTGATATTATCAATCTAATGATATTGATATTTCATTTTAAATTGATTGCAACATCTAGGAATGACTCCATTAGTAGTACATTACAGAATATAGATTAAACTGGTTGATTAATAAATTATCTACATTATTCGTTTCGTAAATGACTTGTGGTACGAAAATAAATATGGTACGAAAAAAAAAAATGTTCTCCAAGTTGTATCAATTTATACATTTTGCATGTGAACCGATCTTCAAATTATGTTCCATCGTATAATAATGTGGTGCTGACAATTTCCGTTTCGGACATCCGATAGCCTCCGTAGCGCTTCATAACGCGACTGCTTGAAGCTAAAACACTTCGGGACTTGGGAGTCTGATTGGACGTGGGCCGCGGTGCCACAGAGCCGGTGTCGGCGTTGTCCTTCCCCACTTCCTCGGCACTGTCGGCGCTCGAGCGCTCGGCAGTGTCTGTGGTGTCGGCAGTGTCGCAGTGTTGTGCAAACAGAGCGAGTGGTCATTACTGCCATCTCGATGCTCCATTAAGATTGCCAGCTGCTCACGTCGCGGACCTTTGTGCGCTTTGCGTAGGTCGAGCTTTTACGTTCAATTCAACTGTGAAAGATTTGTGATGATAGGCCAGTTTATTGCCCTCCCACGTTGATCAAAGTTATTTTTTGTAAGCAAATGGGCTTCATAATCTAGATTGCTTCAGCGATTTTGTTTTAAAAAGTATAGAGCTGCTCCTTTGCAAGCCATACATTTCTCCTCTACATATAGGTACTTACTGGTAGATAAAAGTTATTCAGCGTCGATTACATAAACCATGCCGCTACGGTCAATTGGTCACCTACTTTCAAGACCTAGCCTATAAAACCAAAGTTTCCAAGAATGTACCCACACAGATTCCGTCTCTATGTGCCTTATAAACTTCCAAATCACTTGACCGAACAAATTGAGCCATTTAAATCTATTTGTCTCAATTGTTTGAGTAAGCACCTCAACCTATAACGGTGGCATAAATAATAAAGTCAGTGATACATGTGACAAAAACGAACATGAAAGCTCTCGTGAGTCTAGTCTATATAATGTTCTCGAGTCCTCTTAGAAATTAAGAAAAAAATAAGATATTAAAGGTATCTTTCAAATAAATACACCGTTTATTGAATACTATGTTCTCAATCAAATAAAAAAACTTGTATAGCTCGTGAGTCGTGATATAACTAGAAAATTATGTAGATATAAACACGCTTTGATAAATGCCTCTTAGCTCTTTATGTTTCCGTTAGTTGACGCTTAGGACAGCCAAAATGCGACGAAAATGTCGACGGAAATAAAGTAGACACACTTAACACGGTAAGAAATAATAAGAATTTCGTGTAAGGCAAGTGGAATCCATTAGATGAAAATGGAATAAAAATAATTTATATAAGACAAATCTCATTTGTTACAAAAGGTTACTGTTGCTCTTTCATGCCCGTCTGGCGTTCCGTTTGATAATATTTACGCACAGCACCGAGCGTTCTTATTCACTTACGATTCTGGTGGATCAAAGACGGCGATAGGGATTGTTTGGGATAACGCGGGAAATCGGCCCGCTTACTCGGTATAATGGATGTGTTCTTTTATCTACTTGTATGCGTCGCTTACTCTAAGGGTAATTTAATAAGATTACATTGTAGTAGTTACCTTTGAAAGGCCAAAATCCCTACTCTCTTTCTTTCTATAATAAACATCATTGACTTAAAGTTGAGTACAAATACTAGTCTTATAAAACATAGTGTGAGAAAAGCTGCCAACCCGAGAGTTTTCCATAATGACCTCGAAGGTGTTTGAAGTCTGCCATACTCAGTAGTGCAGCGTGGTGGACTGTGGCCTTTAATCATCTACTTTTTATAGGTGACCCATTTCATTGACACTGGAACAATAGGTTGTCATGTGTGATAATAAAATTGACGAGGTAAAGTTTTAGGTGAAATATTTATATTTCCTCTTTGTTAATAAACGAAAGCCGACGTTGTCGGTAAAGCCAGAGAGTGTATTTGGAATTTTAAGCTGTTCGAGAATCTGATAAAAATTCAATCGGGAATCCCTGCACAGAATAAAATGATCGTTGGGGTTATTTGTAACTTATAAATCTAGGATATCTTTAAGTCTGGGAAATACTCTATCACGTCGGAATTAAATGATCGGAAAAAATCTAATGTTAATAATATGTTATATGGAGTGCAGCAAGTGGTGAAAAATTTAAACAGCAATGACAAAAAAATTAATGAATGTCATTCATTAAACTAGGAATACTAATCGTATTTGTAAACATGATATATCCCTCAAAGCGCACGAGGGCGTAATTTGTAGTAGCTGACGTAAACACCTTTCTGTACACAACGAAATACCTCTAGATAAAGTACGAAACATGTAGTAATTATTGCACAGTCGCTAATTCCGCGGCTTTGATACTAATGGAGTTGATGAGGACGTGACAAGGCCGCGCTCAACACGTTTAATTGAGTGTTGATCAATTGGAGTCGACTGTGATCGGCCATTCGATATGGAATGCTCAACAACCGTGCGGCTTGTTGATCAGTTTGATCACGAACATTATGGATGTGTGTTGAAAAAAACAACAGATATTAGAAATTAATAAATATAGTGAACATAATTTTATTAATGTGAACATGACACAAATATGAGTCTCTAATGCAATGACGTTTCCTTGAAATAAATACATTCCATTTAAATAAATACATTATCGCTGTAGCTATCGCAAATTACGGATGTGTGAATATCTGAATTATACTTTGTATTCGTGTCCATAATCAAAATCAATTAATTCCTCGTAAAGTATTTATATATATTCCATAGTTATCCTGATCAACACACAGTTTAATGGATACTTTTTATATACTATCAATCAATAGTTTCTCCACGCCGCCACTCCGTTACAACCGGGACCACGATCCATGCATCTGGGTCGAAATATCGGCATACAAAATACATATCGTATCTTTTTATTGTAAGAATGAATATTTTATTAGTTAATACTTGAAGTAGATAAAAATAAGCTTCATAGAACGGAATACATGAAGTATAATTATCAATACTACCAGCAGTAAGACTGTAGACTCTCCATTGTAGAAACGATCTGAGTACATACTGAGCCATCCATAAATTACGTCACACTAATTTCATGACTTTTTGACCCCTCCCCCCTTCTTGTCACAGCTGGTCACACTTGTGAGACCTCCCCCCTAGTGTGACGTCACATATTATGAAATTTTACACCTAGAAATTATTAAATTAAAACAGCAGTTCCCAAATAAGTTTTATTTCTATTAATTTTATTGTTTCTTAATATTTACCGATACATACCAATAATTCGATTTTGAAATGTGACGTCATGTAATTTATGGATGGCCCCAAATGATCTAAGTACATATTCGATCAAATGATACTTAACAATGGGACTATTGAATCACTTAAGATTGCATTCATATTTGGCAGAAACAATAGTTCAAAATAAAGCAAGTTTTCAGCAAGCACAGAAACTTGATTACAGTTAAATCAACGGACTGTTGTAATAGAAACAATATTCTTTAATAATTTCAAATTAAAGGCTATTCGTGTCCCGTCTTTCAGAGATAATTAGTTATTTAATCACGCTAAATATACTTATAGGCTCGTACAAAAGTTTTTAAAATGTGAAATAGACATACATGACCGTAGTTACTGTACTGAATTGGATTATTTTATAAACGACAATATTATATTCTTCTCTCATTACGAGTATAACTTTATTGAACTTGGATGTGTATTGTTTTGTGTATCATTAGGTGGTATGATTTGGCTTCGTCTTTTTTTCTACGTCATTCTCGTCTTTTGCTAAACAATAAACAATGTTTTGGTTTGGTTATTGCTGTCTCATTACTGTGCAGAACTTCTTGCAGCCTTTGTCTATTACGGGTCTGGTTAATAATTATAAAAAATCGTATTTTTCTTCTGTATTTTCTCTTTATCATAATTCAATATCTCCGTATCTTCCTATAAATCTTAATCCGATAACAGGTATTGCTTGAATGCTAAGCGGGTTTCTCAAACAAGATGAAAAGACGTGAAGCTATAGAGATCATAACAGAGATAGACTTGAGTATGTATCATATTTGTTGGTCTTGAAATGTGTGCTGTACGAGTGGGTTTAATAGAGCCTCGTTAACATCGTCTACGTTAACGTAACAAATCGCCTCTTATTAAAACGTATCTTGTTTTTATGCCATCAAGTGAGTCCAAGGCCGTTTGCACGTCTATAGGCAATCAACTCACATCAGTCATTAATATGTTTACACCGTTGAACTATTCTGCATCTTTTCTGTAGAATATTAGCTACTTCTGTTTCTAATTCAAGAAAATGTGCATGATAGACAATATGTTAATCTAAATTTAAGGTCACGTACTCAGTATTCTTAACACCAGTTTTGTTACGACCGGCTTCGTGCCCCTAATTGGCTTAAACGTCATCAATGCCACAGATGTAACTAATATTCCTCTTAGACTTCTCAGTTACGTTTAAAATTTGTGCGATTCCATGTGCGGAGGTGTCAAGTAGGTTACAATTCAAGATGGTTATTATTGATATTATTTCTTAGACATAAATTTATAAATTTAATACGTTTTCTATTAAAATTACTTTTGTACTTATACTTCTATCAGCCACATTGCGCCGTTGCCACCAACAGTTGGCTATCGAACGTTGGCCATGCGCACCACCATCGCGACCATCGGCACAATTCTCGAAGGTGTGATTTACAAACATACTTGTACATACGTAAACGAAACTTGCACCTCACTCTGATTCATGCAGTTCAGAATATTTCCGAATCAGTCACTGAAGGCAGCCGCGTCCTGTAATATATTAGCTTCTGCTCTTTAATCTTCATCGACAATCTTACACATCTGTCGGGTGTACATGTTTAATCAAAATACATTTTATCTATCTTCAATCACAACTCTTCCAAGCATAGTCATGGAAATTAAGGAATACTGTGTTTTGAAATTTGATGGTCATTATGAGTTTTTATTACTGACTGATTATTTTATTCAATAAATGGAAGAAATTGACATTACAAGTTTATCTATTTCAAAACGCAGTATTTCTCTGTGCATTGGGCTTTCATTGAAAATCATTTTCAATCCGCAGCCGTGGAGCCCACATACCACTTCAAAGTTCTGGTCCCGTCGATGGTGGCGGGCGCCATCATAGGCAAGGGCGGGGAGACCATAGCCCAGCTCCAGAAGGACACCGGCGCCAGGGTCAAGATGTCCAAGTCACACGACTTCTATCCAGGTAAGTCAATGTTTTACATCCACTACCATCATTATCGTAAAATTAACAGATCCTGCAGAATTACGCCAGAAATTCATTTTGTAGTCAATGCTCACTCGGTGTTACATCTTATCAAAATGTGGCTGAACTTTATTAATATCCTGCTCGAACTTTAATAAAGGAGGGACCACTTGAATATTATTTGAAAAAGTTATTTGCCGCGGACGGCTTGCAAAGAAAGATGATTATCCAGCCAAAGCGGAAGTTTTTTTTAATATGCCTCTCAGGGAATTACTACGAAACCACTGCAATGTTCAAAAGCATGCATTGACCCAGTTGTGTCAGGATTGAAACACAGTAGACGCCCAAGACTCGCTTTGTTCGCTTCATAAAAGGCCTACTTAGCGGACTTAGCCTCGCGCACGCCGGCGACGGCGGCGAAGAACTGGCTCCTCGGTATTGTGTACAGGTCTCATAAAAGCATATTATAGAAAATGAGTTTTCATTACGAAACTAGA
Organism: Thymelicus acteon; assembly: GCA_951805285.1. NCBI lineage: Eukaryota > Metazoa > Arthropoda > Insecta > Lepidoptera > Hesperiidae > Thymelicus > Thymelicus acteon. The sequence continues at coordinate 692,812 of OX638232.1, forward strand.
CTTCATTTAAAAAGAGTTTACCGGCCTATTGTAATTAAATGTTACGTGAAATGTTGAAAAATTCAACGGTAACATTTTTAACGCTCCAGTGAATGAAGTTTTTACGTCATTGTGCTAAGCCTGTTAAAAGGTACTAAACTGTTATTATTGCGTGTAAAATAAACGACGCGAAGCTGGAATATTATCGCACAACATTATTTTCTTTAGGAAAACATAACAAACATTAAAAGAAAAATGTAGGTGTGACATTTAATAACGGAACGTGTCGAACGCTGGCTGCAATGTACGGAATGTTGTTTCGTATCCTTTCCGACGTGACCGCCGATGCGTGACGGAGCTTCCGATTTGAAGACTGCCGATGTGTTAATATATTAGTTGTCTCGACCGGTTATGTCGCGGTTGAGCTTGCTGGAGGAGAAAAAATTATATGTCTTATCGATCTGAAAGATAAGACGACGTAATGAAGACTCTAGAAAAGGAAAAATCTTGCTGCAATCGCCGGATTTTCCACAAATCACGAATACTCTTACTCTTACTTATCACTCGGATCACCTGGGCCCGGGCTTACATCACTTACATTTTTGTTCCAACCTGTCAAGGTGCGTCAAGGTCTTTAAACGTGATTTACACAACCGTTTTGCCGGTTAGCTGTTAGATCATACCGACGCATCTCACGAATTATTTTTTATTTTCTGTCAAATTTCGTAAGTTGGATAAAGGACGGTCTAGTGTAGTGATATCATCTAAAAATGATGTCGATGTTCAAGTATGCGTGTTGTAAATGTAAACTTACAAATTGCGTAGTAGTACTTGTTTCCCAGTTTAAGTATCTAATCGTGGCTGGCCTTCAACAAATGCATTGTTTTGTTATTGAACAACGGTTTTGTTAATGAGCAACAATTCAGTAAAAATAGCGATGACACTATCACAAGATGAATTAATTTAGCAGTAGTTATTTCCCAACGGGAGTCGCTTCCTGGGCGTGAATGAGGATGTCGCTGTTGAAATTTAGGTTACCGTATCATATCGAATGGATACGCATGTGCAGTCTGTTGGACCAAAAAATTATTAATGAAAATGTGAATATAATGGTGGATGTGAATTGTGAGCTAGTTTTATTTGCATTTGTGGCGATGGGAGATGCGGAGGGGGATACAATGGAAGCAGAGGCGACGTCCGAGCGCATAATAGAGGCTCCGACTTTGAAGTTAGCAAAGTGAATTCAAGAATTGTACATGGGAAGTTTCAATGTTAGTAGGTCGCTACAAAAACTCGTGCTTCGCAAAACTGTGTCAACAGCGTAGCCACGAGGTATATACCTACATACAAATATTACTTAACTCTGTTCTAAGCATTAAACGCAGTTAAAATGTGACATTTAATAGTAGCTTGATGCAGTAACAGCTTCTAAGATGTACCGGTGTGTGAAATATATATTATATTAATGAAACTCAATTTAATGCTAGTTATGTTAGCAAAAAGCTCGGCGTCCTTGGTGCTAGCAGTAAATATTTTCTAACTGCAGATTTAACCTAAGGTAGGTTAAGGTAGGTGACGATTTTAAACCGGTTTGTAGTGCAAGTCACTTGAAGGTATATGTGCAAAAGATATACATTCCGACGTTAATGCGATTGCGTCACTGTCCAGCTCATACTCCGATGACCAGTGGTCCTTGAACGACTATGATAGTGATTTTGTCGCTGTTTTTGTTCGCCTCCCAGCGAAACCTCCACTGTACGACATTAGCCATCGATCGACTACTTTATTAATTCAAATACTTGTGGACATTTCAAGGCTTCACAGTTTTTTGGTATGGACTTTATACTCTCACCTTATAGACTTATGTCTAAGTCTAGTGATAAAAAATAATAATAGATATACAGATAAGGATACAATTGTTAAATTACTAACATTAACTAGAAGCATAGAAAATACAATGAATTATGTTAAAAGCGACAATTTGCCTAATTGTATCGTGTTGCTGCTAAATTATACAGAGGGGATAACGAGATTAATAACAAGGCAACCCGAGCTACAGAAAGATTAAGAGAGCTAGAGGGCTAGTCGGAGGCAATCTTTCACTCAAGCAAATCCGCCTCGATTCGTACATCCCCTGACTGCATGTATTGTCGAAATTACTTCACTGCTGAAAATAAAGCTTTCAGTGTATCGGCATCTATTTACCATTGTCTCATAAAAATGTTTGCTCAAATTCGTGTTGAAGGGATTAAATTATATGGCTTATGTAATCTCCTGTATGAAATCTCCTGTAGTACATAAGAATGAATGCTCTTATCGGTTGATTTTCTTTTGAACAAATTTAAAATATGAAGTATTGCTGGCATTGAGGATAAAGCCTTCACCGAGAGTGCGTGGGCAGCAATACAGTTTAAAGGCTTCTCAAACGAACCAGTGCGTGGCTATGTCTACGTTGGTTGCTTCTTGATATACAAAGTGTCTCTTATTTCTCATTTTGTTTTTACTGTCGGTACATCATCGATGTTGTCAATTTTTCCCATTGAAGGCCCTTGTTCGCAGTCACTAATTTCAATAAGACCCAAACTTCAGTACCTGGCCAATTTTATTAAAATTTAGCTGTCGACATTATATCAGAGATTTTATTATATTAACGAGTTTATTACGAGTATAATCGTGTTGCCACATTCGGTACTGATAGTGGACACTGATAAATTTTTATATTTCAACCTATTTATTAGTATTCTTATCTTTATGACATTAACAACGACAGTTACATGTGGCATATTCATGATTTTATATGTAGCTGTTCTAGTCACAATTATTTTGTCAAACAATTTTTGAAATTTTAGCTCTCTGTTAAAGCCTAGTGTGTTAAAAGGGACCAAAACTTCGAAAATCATACAGATATAATATCTCATTCAATCGCCTTAAGATTACCAATAACTTCATCAACTTAAAGACCCTAAACTTGAGACGATATATTTTTGATTCTGTAGTTTGTGTACTTGTGTTGAAGTAAACAAGTTGTTAGATCCGTTGATAGTGTAGTTAGGAATGTAACAAAACAAAACTGTGCTAACGGATCCGCCCCTCGGTAATTATTAGTCACGCCAACGTCATCTTTCGGGGCAGCACACGCAATTAGAGCCGGAGCTGCTGACCATATAAAGGCCATTTCGGCATCCACGCCGTTCACTCCGCTTAGTCCTTGTGTAACAATACACAGTGCCTTTACAGGCGATCGGCATGATTTTGGCTAATGTTGCGTATTGGAACTATTTGGAATTGCGCCGCTCGAATTATTAGGTTGTAGCTAATTTGTTCGGCGGGCTCGTTAGTATCGATTGCACGTTAAGATATTCGAGTGGCAGGCAGCTAGGCAGTTAGGCAGTCAGGCACCCGCGGTCGCGGCGTGTTTAGCGGTCCGCGAGTTTAATTTAAACTTGCGGGGTGCTCACTCGGCAGAGGAAGATTACTCGGAGCATTAAAATGCTTGGTTTTGTTACGTTTCGGTATTGTTGATAAAATATGAGCCTCATTGTATGTATAAGAATGGAAAGAGGGTTTAAATGAAACACAATACAGAATGATTTTCGCAGTGAACGCTCCACAATAAGAGTGTGTAGTTGAATGTAATATCTTGTTCTCGCCGAACTGTCTCATAATCTGGGATTGGGGCTCATTGCAGCGTATTTACTGTGCAATAGTGTTTTGCCCTCGTGTTCAAAAATATAAGAGTATTATTAGAAGAAAGAAGCCAGTGTATTTATGGAAATTTACGCCCGCTTTGATCTTAATAAAATTAAACGGCCGTGCATTCCACCCTGTTTACTCAAATCACAAAAAATTCGATAAAAAGTGGAAATCCATGGTTTATCACAGATATATCGCGACCCCTAAAAGATTGAAATGGATCGACTCAGTTATATGTGCTATCGCCCACACTTATATTCTTTTGTTACTTACATTTAATTGGATCTCGCTATATCCAAACGCTATAACCGATTTAAAAAGTATCCTCAGTATTATACAAGGCACATTTCCGTCATAGCGTCATAATGGCATAAAAAAGATGCTGAAGTTTTTAATATATCTCTCTCGGTTATAAGTTGGCGTGACTCTAGCGGCCTTGACCCAAAATAGAGAGCATTCGTCTTGACACCGTGACACCTAAACGTTTTTTTTCTTCTATTAATACATCAACGTACTTTCTTTGACAGTCATTGTTACGTGTGAAGTTGTTTCATAGAATCGAAACGGAAAGTTGAAACAATTCCGCGGTCCGTGATCGACATAATGTTGCGTTGCCATCGAGAGTGTGCCGTTTGCCGCAGCGTGGATAATTGATTTCGTAATTCTACTTTATATTGCCAGTTTATCGACCACGTGTTCCTCTCCACGTGCTCTTGGGGAAAATTAAACAACTGACCTTCATAGCTAGTAGGTCTTTTTGTTTTATTGAATTGCTTGTAGAAGACGTGCTACCTACAGAAAAATGATGAGATGGGATTCAAGAAGCAACTGACTTTTGACCAACTTAAAGCACGTGGTACTTTGTAGTGAGTAGTAACCTCAAATGTTATGTCTGTCTTATTGTTATTTCGATGTCCGATAGTGGACTTGTGAAGGTTGCTGAAAACATGATATGCCATTTACGGATGGCTAAATCTGCTCGTAGGCTGAAGTGATTTAAAACCTGGTGGCTCGAAGATAGAACCGGCTTTGAGATACACAGAAATACATGGAGTTCAGAATGAAGATTTGTAAGAGTGTTCTTATCTGATACAGCTTAGAAAACGGTCATCTAGTGTCCTTAACAAGTTAGAGCGAACTCGTGAAGTTGTACAATAACTGGGCAGCGGGTATAATTGGATAATGCACGTAATCTCTGTCCGGCTCGACCTTGCATTGACAGCACTGCAGCGAGCCGCGAGCGCTACCCGACCGCGGCCAGATGCAGCGCCGCGCACATGGCACCCACCACGTCCACGGTTTATTTTAATCGTCGACGTTGCACTGGTTCCGCAAACATTGGCGCAATCGTTTGCAGCTACCCTCGTATAGGATTACGTCACGCTCGATCAAACATTCGACGATCGTTCCGAACACCTGATCCTCGCCTCGCAGTCTCTAACTCTAGTTTTTTGGCCCACTGCTCCTAATTACCAAAGCATTGGACGTGTACCAATTGTTAATGACCCGGTTGCAGGCAAAAATGAGCGCTATAATTATCGCATATAAATATTAAAGTTGCCAGTCGAGTCTCAAGGTCAAGGGAGCATATCTCCGACCGGTTGCGCCGCGTGTTAGTTGGCGCTAGGGTGACCTCACACTCGACCGATCGTTAGGCACTGTTCGCTATTCGTTGCATACAAGATATCGATCGGTTAAATAAGGTCACAACACAAACACCTACCATGCAGCTAGCTCGAGCTTAAATGCTTGTTGACAGACTTTATTTAGTATGCAAATGATGTGTTTTATGGCGAAGTAAAGCGAATGCAAGGAAATACTATTTACTTTTTTACTATTTCCGTAGTTCAAACAGTCGTTTGAGAATTAATGAATACTCAGCGCTGTAAATAAGTTAAAATATTGGGTTTCAAATCCCACAATTTAAGTCTTTAACTTTTCCCTCCGCGTGAAGCTGTTAAGACCGATAGGGTAATTGATTGTATCAAATTGATAAAATAAACGAGCTGAGTGCGAGCCGTGTTACTTTACAGTTTTAGTGAAATTAAAAAAAAGAAGCTGAAACAACAATAACTTTATATTTATTACTAAGTCCTCGTAGTTTTTGTAGGCTCTATGGTTGACATGCGCCTATTTCATTCGGCATCAAGCTTTGACTGAAAGGAAACTTTGTACCGACAAGTTTCCTATTGAAGCCAATTACGAAACATAAAAAGCTTTATTCACCAGCACATTTGTATCAGCATCAGCATAAAGAAGTGAGTGTTTCACTTGGAATCTTTGATCACGCTTGCATCAGAAAGAAGCATAGAGGCAACGTTTGAAGCTATTTGCAGCTTTTCTAATTAAGCTCTCGAGTTCCGCTGCCTGTGTTCCGCGGGCCCAAGTGAGCTTGTTGCCTCCGACAAAGAAATGCCGCATGCGGTACAACAGACTGCATTAAACACGCTAGGCTGTGCAAAACTCATTTCATTCGTGGATTATTGAAATGAAAAAAATATTACGAGTTTTTGCTGTTAGTGAATCTTGACCATTTGGAATCGTAACCAAACAATATTTTTCAATAATTCGATAGAAAACCACAAAAAACGGAAATTCTAAATGCGGAAGTTTTGAATGTATAATGTAATCTACTACTATACAGTACCTACACAAAGTAGTATATTATTGCGGAAACGCCATGCAATAAAAGACTACTAAAGTATCGTATACTATTTAATAGCACATTGTGGCCAAAACCTCTAATAATAAAACTTTAAAGTATAAACTACGCCTTCACAGGTCACAGTGCGCTATTTGTTTGTTATTCCATATGACAGTTAAATGGACTTAAAATATTATTCTGGACACATCTCAAATATTATTCTGGACACTATCACATATTTTGTTATACACGCATGGATGTTCTTACCGATCGCAGCGGTGTGAGGGCAGCACAACATTGCATAACTTCCCGCGACTCCGCACAACTTATCTCGGCGGGTCCTGTTTTACCGGTTTCCTTTCAAACAACTCTTGTTATTTAGTTAAATGGGCTTATTTTATTCAAATCAATACAAATTCTTCCAAGTTGTTAATGTAAGTTTTGATAAGGGATACGTTTTGGGTGAGATGAAATGTATTATATTAAGTGAAATCGTGTCTTTCGAAGGCGGGGTATTAATAAACTGATCATTTTGCTGAGAGTGCTCAGAAAAGCGGGACGTGCACGGAATTTGATTAGCGCTCGGACTAAAAAAAAAGGTTCATCCGGCGCCTTCGTGTCATAGCGCGACGCCTACGAAAATTTGTATTCAATTTTTACTATTTATAGCTAAAAAAAATAAGCCGTCGGACATAAACCTAGTACTTTCAATGATTTTCATGTCCACAAGTAAGTAAATATATATACCAAAGTGGGACATTTGATACAAAGCGGGACTTTTTTGATCTCGCGGGGCACAGCGGGACAGACAGCCTCAAAGCGGGACAATCCCGCCCAAAGCACGTCGTATGGTCACCTTAGGTTTTAATTTACCCATATAATGTAATTATTTCAATTGGCAAGATTAACTGAAGCTAACATATTAATTTATACGAGTATAAGTAATAACTTAACTTAGTAACTTAACTAAGTTAGTGAGGTAAATGAAAAGGGACGAGAGATCTGCAAAACATTACATCGTGGACGCGTGTCTAATTGTGTCCTAATATTAGTATCCCCGCGCCGCGGCCGCGCGGCCGCTAAATGAATAAACAAATAATTGTGAAAATTACCAAACCAAGTGATAAAAAGTGACAAAAAAGTGATAAAAAGTGTGTGTCAGCTCCGACGCACGACTGGAGTTTAACGCCTTGGTGATGATGATGATGTTTAACATCATCAGAATAGGATGTACCAAGATTATTATTATCATTAGATGGCGTTATTATGTTACTGATCAGCCATCCAACGCCATCTAGATTCTGTGTTACGAATTACAAACATAACGCATAATAAACGTAACGGATAAAAATTGATTTTACTCCCCATAAAAACTCATACCGCGGGCTGAAATATGAAATCGATAGATAAGGAGTTAAACTCCAATAAATACTGAGATCACCGGCTAATTTTATGAGATTGTAGAATCCAGTGTTTTACTATTTGACATCTTGAAATTTTATCCGGCCACAGAGAAATCCAAGCTTTTCAAGAATATCTTAACGTAAATGTATGAGATTAACTGCTTCCTATTATCTCGACATACATACATACAGTCATAGGTACACATACCTTTACATACTATAGGGAAGTAATTGTTAATGTTCCATGCTTGTCAAGCCAGAAATTAACACGCCGCCGCTACATTTCGATGCGTTCAGTTTAATGGAACGGTTAATTGCTGACGATGATTGAAGGAAGCGCGGTGTAATTTACTGTTCAATAGTACAATTATGTACTTCGATGTTTTTATTCAATTTGATTGCGGCTCCTTACCATAGACAACATAATATAGTGTTGTAAATATAAAAATAGTTTGTAAAGTAAGTTGTCAAACTAAGAAGCCCATAAAGTTTCATTGTTTTGAAAGTTATTAAATACCATGAAGAGCCAAACTCTACAATCTGAAATGAAAGACTTCTAGAAATAAATATTGTAATTTGAGCTAAGTCAATAAAATTTGATATTGGAATAAATGTTTTATCATTAATTAGTAACTAATGACTGGAGCAGCGTGTTGGAGTATACTCTAGGACTTCTTAAGATGAGAGAAAATTGCTCAGTAATGGGCCTTTAATGGATTGAAGGCAATGATCTCTCGTAACGTTAGAACTTGAAACTATGTTCAATATGTCACTCACCACTCACCGTCAGTGCAAGCCGCAGCCGCAGCCGCAGCCGCACGCCGCACGCCGCACGCGCTGGGCGTGTGCGTGTGATAACTAGTGCGGAAACAGCTGCATCACGGCGCCGACATTTACTTCACCTTGCGCCTTGTCTCGTTGCATAAGGACGGCGGCGATAACGCGAGCCGAGCGAGCTACTCGTGTGTGCACAACACATGCATAATCGGTGTTGGCTCTAGCGTAGCTGTAATATGAAATCGCTACGTTGCAAATGCGATTACCAACTATATTTTGTTCAGTATATGTCGTGCGTCCTTCTTCTCCTTCTCCTAACTCTACAGATTAATCTTTTTGTTTCTCAAAAAGACCTTTAATCTCGTAAAAGCCTTAACCCATTTAGATTTGAGACAATGTTTTGCTTCTTCTGTTGGCATTTTATGGAAATTTCATCATCATGAGTAAAAACTTAAAACCATGAAACAATTAAAATGTAAGATTGTAAATCCATGTACTTGATACTTCGATCACTAATAACAGTATTAGTGATCGAAGACTTGATATGAAAAAAAAATTCAGAAGTTTTCATTTCATTTCAGTAGTCTTCACAAAGCTTTGCTACAACATTACTTATTTGTTCCTAAACGATGACGTGATTCGTGTTTATAATTATTGACATCAATAAAACTGTTTCGTGGTCATTTAAATCGCTGTCATTGCAAAGAACATTCCTATTCCCTTTTAAAACGTGAATTTACATTTTGCTACATATAAATAGAGAAAATTCATTCTGTAACAACAACAGAGGGATGTATTAAGCGAAAAAACCTTTAGTACGCGTTCAAATGACCACTTTTCGTACTGACCACTTTCCCATGCCGCTTAACCGCAGCCCACAACAAAGCGAATGGATGGAGTACCCACACTGTACACTCCCATATGAAAATGTCGAACTCTATTATAATATCCTAAAGTCCGGCGCCACATATTTATGTGTTACCTGTTGCATATGGTAATCTGATATTTTGTGTACTTATCGATTTTGTATGGCGCTAAACGTACTGAAGTCATACAAATGTTTAAGTTATGTATTTGGGAAGTTTAATTCTGTATAATATACATTTTCAGCATATTATGCAAACTGGTTGATTCCTAAAAATAACCGAACGCCCATAATCTTATTTAAATTTGAAAATAAGTGGAAATAGTGGTCACATCACTAAAGGGTGCAAAGATTCATTGTCTGAAATATATAGAGTTTCTCTTTCTTCTCAAAAATGAACTGATGACGTCTTGTAATAAATCTGCGAGAAAATATATGGGGTTTCCCAAAAGTCTTCATTATCGAAGCTCGCTATAAAAGAGAAACATAGTGGGAGCGCGTCAAAAGAACAAAAAGCGCATCTTATTGCGGAGGCGGAGCGGCGTAACGAGAGGACGAGCGAGGGTCGGGGCTGCGGGCCGGGCTCGGGAGCTCGGGGTCTGAGGGCACACCCCGCGCACCATCTACCAAACAAATAAAGAATAATGACTACGCTCGCAATGAGACGCTAGCATTGTGCTAATACAAAACTCCAGTTGGAACAAAGCGAATGCGAAAATGAAACAATATTTCAAACTTCAGCATCATCGGTATTATATTAAACGTGCGCTGTTGAATATGGTGATTCCGTCACATTGTGTCGGCGTAGTGAATTACAATTACTTGGCTCAAAGATGAACTGACGTGTTGATTTAGAGGTCTCCGTTTTTCGGTAAACACAATTTCGCCTGCGGTACGAGCAATGTTGGGCCCAACTATATTTTTTAGCCCATGTTAGTCCTTATAGACCATAAATGATTGGCGGCTCATTTCTTACTTTCAACTACAGAAAGGGTCCATTCCCAAATGGGTTCTTTGGGGTAATCGATAAAAGTTGACCCTCTGCATAAACGTAGCTCGGTCCCCAGATGAAAGTTTGTCACAAACCGACCGTGTCATCTGCGAAGGTTTTTCGGTATCTGTCATGAAATATTTCGCAGCGTTTGCTTTGAAGCGACGTGACCCTTGAAAAGTTGATGTTGAGTCACGTTACTACTCTCAGTAGGTATGTAATCGATTGTTTGTGTCGTTTTGACACACTAACCATCAGAATTTATTTGAGTCTCTAGAATTTTAGATCATAAATACATAAACTGGGGCAGTCTCGTTGTGATCGTAAACATATAACTTAAAGGAACGCAGTAGAATTGTAGAAGGCAGTTTAACTAACTTACCATGTGATAATATTATTGAAAGCTTTGGAATGCATAATTAACTTTTAACCCAAGGCGTTTCGACTGATAAACGTCCTGTTCAAAAGATGTCCTGAATAAATTAGAATAAATTACAAATATCATGTAACTTCTATCGACTGCGGCTTATCATTTGGTTCATTTGTGAATGGTATAATGTTGTTGTGCAGGGACAACGGAGCGCGCGTGCCTCATCACGGGATCGGTGGAAGGCATCATGGTGGTGCTGGACTTCATCATGGAGAAGATCAAGGAGAAACCGGAGCTGGTGAAGCCGTTCCCTGAGGGTGTCGACGCAAAGATGCCGCAAGACAGGGACAAACAGGTGAGAGACAAAGTATTAATTACAAGTGTCTTGTTTATTATGTAGAAGCTTCTTTTGGAATAGTCATTTTTATGCCAATGTTAAATTTAATTGGCATTATTTATAGTAGTAGTAGCAGTAGTATTTAAGTAGGTAGTAAGACGGGCAATTAAATAGTTTCCGTCTTACAACACGTACAACTGCAGTAGTAACAAAGGCAATTAAGTTACCCGTATTACAACTATAGTCAGATGGTAGTAAGACGGGCAGTTTAGTATTTCCATTCTTACAACTTACAACTGCAGTAGTAACAAAGAGAAAATTTTACCGATATTACTACTGGTTGTAACACTGGTACTAACATGGGCAACAAACCGAAGATACAGGCAATTGGGATTTCGAGTACTTGGCTTCAACCCATTAATGTCTCACTAGGCATGGGTCTCACATAAGTCATAACTGAGGAGGCCTAGAGCATACTCCACCATGCTGCTGCGAAAATTGGTGCAGTTCGTGTGATTAAATTTGTTTCAACATGTCCTCAATAATTATGTAGTTTAAAGTTTCAACGTTGGGTAAAGTGATAAACCAAAATGATATTATGTAAGTAGATATTGAGAGGTCACGGATCGTGATCCCGGGCTGCGCCTGTTTGCATTGGGTTGTTTATATTGTTTTGCCTGTCTAATATTCCAGTAACATTGACTTATGTCTTACGACGCCGTGGCGCAGTGAGGCAATGCGGACGGCGAATTTATATTTATTCATGATCCATTCTGGTATCTTTCTGTCAATCCTTTTTAAATAATGTGTTTTATTTTCACTTTTCTGATGATTTTCTTTTGTTTTCTTATTAAACTTGTTGTCCGAGAAAATTCTTATTTCTACTGCTACTGATAATCAACCATTTCTAGTTTTCATTAGATTGCATAAATAATTGTTTTCCATGCTATTTTAATATACTATACATATCCATTTTTAATAGATTAAAATAATACCATTTGATACGTAATTTTTTTTTTATTTGCATCTGTTTTTACATATTGATCACAAAATTTATGGGAACCAGAGCTCGCAAATTGAAACAAAAACATCAAAACAGATTGTATCCGATGAAAATGTTTGTGATGACAAAAATGCTATAAAAAAAAAAAAAAAAATAACAAGAGATTATAGCGGTAAGTTGAAGGGCTAGCGTCTAGCGACATCGCATTAAGACGGGACGGGGCTTATATCAGCTGATGTATCATCAATGCCGTTCCCGTATGTTTCCGGTCAGCGTCCCGGGACGGATCGATCGGATGCATATCGGTCGGTGCTCGGTGCTCCGAGCCCCGGACTGGGTGCTCTGTGCGGACTAAGCTCGTTATTGATCCTCGCACCGCACGACCTCATAGCTCCGGCTCCCACTGACAAAGCCAATCCGTACTGTTCGCAATTTGATAAGTTTCGTTGTATGTACTAATTCCGAGCTAGGTCGCATCGCATCGCGTCGCATCGCGCTCTCTGCGAGGGGTCAAGTGGAATAGGCCCGATGCTGCCTCATTTAACTTGTAATGTGTCGAATGTTAATACAAAAGTGATGGGACATTTTAGTAGCCAATACACTGTTATTTATGGTATTGGTTGCAAGGAAACAAATGGTTAGTGTAATTTAAGCAGCAGTTACATATTTTGCTGAATGAAGACAAAAACGATTGCTAACTAACTATATCAGTATGGACTCTGAGTACGCAGTATTCATGTAAATTTTGCTATCTAATAAGTATGTCCAATCCAGATTTGATTAGATACTCAGTTCAAAACAGGTTTAATTTATCCGTCCTACTACGCTAAGTTCGCATTTCGTACGGTTTTTTCACTTCATTGATTTTCAACACTACGTACCTTTTAAAACTTCAAACTCACAAAATTGTTGATGAGTCTGTCTACTATCCTAACTATAGATGCGGTCCCCGTTTCTACAATTTGGCATCTTATGGACGGACGGAAACGTCTATTAAGAGGATTGTTAGCCGTCACAGTTTAACTAGACTGCGTGCTCATTTCCTAATTTTACGTGAAAACAGGAATATATCAGTAAAAATACGTTTCCCAATATACATGTAATATGATGTTTTATGTCGCACACACGAATAGGGCTGGAGACCCCCGGGAGAGCTGACGACGCAGATGTGTTATTAACTTTTTTATTCGTTACTGCTTCCTGTTGAACTCTATCACTGTTCATCAATATGTATTATTTGTTGTACATTATTATAAATTATATACCGGTTTTGATATTGCGGAAGTCGAATCTCCTTGACTTCCTTGAGACAAATTGTAGCTTGTGGCCATACATAAAGTTGTCCACTAAGGTCTCCAGATCCGCACTGGAATAGCGAAATGTTTGATGCTTACGGAGAAAGTTTTTTTTTAATCCGCTAATTGTAAAACAACTTTTGCCTTACGCTTCCTCATGTAATTAGTTTTTGTTGAGCTCAAAAACATGTTTTTCGTAAATTTTGTTTCAATAAACGTTTGCAGTACAACAAAAAATAAGAAAAGCTTAAGTCCAGCCGTTGAGGCTACAGAGATGTACTAATAAATGTAATGTTTGAATAATGTTTAGTCTGTCAGACGTACCCAACTCCCGAGGGTGTCTCCCGAAATGTGTTTTGAAAGCTATAAGATTTAATTATTTAGCTGATCGTCCGGACATTGCGGACATTGAGGATGAGAACATCACCATCTCGCATTAATTCGTCTGTCGCCGTGCTAAGCGGATTACGTTATTTTCGTTTACGTAATTGCTTTTTAACGCTGTGTAATTAATTGGAGTTTATACATTCAGCGTACGTCAGATCTGGCTTAGCAGTCATATTAAGGGATATTCCAAATTTTATGCAGGATCTATTTTAGGAGTTTGTAATAAGTACCTTAATTGTAATAATAAGTTACGTAGGTTGTACATTAAGTTCCAAATATTACAAAAGATACGACTTCTACATTTCCCAAATGGTGGTACAGTCAAAAAAATTACGTGCATAATAATATAACCTATTTATATAAGGCTTATACGAGTAAAGTGGTTTTATGGGTTACGAACAGATTTAGCACAAAATAGGCACTGTTTGGCAAAAAAATATTTATATTTATTGTTACTTTCCATTCAGCAATCAATTTTAAACCATATGTTGTATTGTTTTGTAATCAATGAAAAATTATGTATGTTGTCTCATAGAGAAAATGAACTATCATGTCAACACCGATTTAAATTATTTTTGAAAGTCATGGAAATAATTTTAAAAATATATATTTCAAAATGTTAGATATATTTTGAGCCATTATTGAACGTCATTATGACTAAAGTTTAGCAATTTGTCAAAATTTTATTACACAGTTTATAACACAGTAGTTCGGCATATCCGCCCAACAAAATCCGGAGCACGTGCCTTAAGGCGGGATTATCTCAAAAAATGGTATTTTTGAAGGTGTTTTGTTCATAAATGGTACATAATAAAATTCTAAAAAAAATATATGTTATTTTACAGTCTTTGTTCTTTGATTTCGCCCCACTTGATACACGATTGGCTTTATTTCACTCGATCGAAATAAATCCCAAAGTTGGGTCTAATTTGGCATAAAAATGTCGTTTTATTCGCTTTTTAATCGCTTCCAGGTAATAAAAAATATACCACAGTATAGGTCCTATAGATACCGAAATTATTGGCGAATCATAACATGAAATTTTGAAAAACAACTCTGTCAATTCATAGTTTTTCCATTTTCTATAGTTACGAAACGCCCGACGCTATGAATCAGTCTCGCGCCAGACGCCTCCAAGGTAAGGTTTATGTCAATTGCCGTCGTGCGGCGTTCGAATTTCCGACTCGTAATTTTATTGTTGGCGCGCGCGCATTTCGAACTTATATTACGTATTAGGTACACAGTCCAAAGTATCCACACTGTTGTAATTTGAAATAATAAAAATTGTTCGTGTTTATACTTTAGTTACTGTTTATAGTATTTAGGTATTGGTATAAGTCAAGTGCTAATTACACAATTATTCTTGCCGTATTGGGGCCGCTTAGAATACTAACCCCAATCCCAAGCCGTATGGGTGTCGTAAAAGGCGACTAAATCCGGCGCGCTGGTGGTAGGGCCCCTTGAGGGATTATATTGGTAATATTGATTTTAATTGTTAATTAATACCATTATTACTATTATTATTTCTCCATGGGGTTCGCCTGGATAGCTAGGTACCTTGAGCATGAGTTGGGGGCTTGGGAGCCAGTTTTCTTTTCTGAAGTTATACTTCTTTAGGCTCGTTATAAAATAATTGGAAAATTGTTTTGAAAAAATGATTATTATTATATTGTTTTTTTTTTTTTAAATATTGTTAGAATATTGTTTTTGAATGTTGTTTTTTTTAATATTGTTTTTTATGTGTATATGTACATGTATATTTGTATATAAGTTAAACAGGGGAAGGGGTGAGGGAGGGGAGCGGAGGGTAGGGGAGGGGAGGGGGAGGGGAGGGGTATGGGAATGGCAACGCATCAGTGATGCCTTTGGTGTTGCTGATGTCCACGGACGACGATAGCCACTTACCATCAGATGGATCGTCAGCTCGTTTTCCGGCTATTTCCATAAAAAAAAAATATATAGTAAGAATAATAATTAATAAAAACTTGCATTCTCATACCCCCCAGTAAAATATGAGACATACAGTACAAATAAGACATCACTATAATTACCATAACCAGAGTACAAATATTTATCTGTTATATAAAAATATCTACCCCGGCCGGGAATCGAACCCGGGACCCCTTGCTTTGCAGGCAAGTCCGCTACCAACTAGGCTACAATGTCGACAAGTTGGTATTTAGTTATTTACGTAATATTTACTTTACACATTTAGTAGTAAATTTAAAAAATGTCCCATATCAATGAGATTGACTTTACCGATGAGTGCTTTTTCGATTCATAAAATATGATACACAATAAAATTCTGAACAGTCTTTGACCTCGGAACTTTTCCCACTAAACTTGATAAACGATATTTTACTGTAGTGAAAAAGTCGCAAACTTAGATCGGAATGAGTACAAAAAATAGAAATAAACGAGACATTGCAGCATAAGATGAAATTCTGAAAATTATCGCTTCTATGATGCGTGAATGAAGGAAGCACCAAATACCTACGCGGCATATTTGGCGGTTCTTTTACAACCCCCACTGACCTCAGTGAGTAGTGACTGACAAATTTTTTTGACCTTTGACCTTGAATATTTTTTTTTCCATACACGGGAATGATGGGAAACTTAAAATTTTTATTTATAATTATGTTTTGAACAATCTTACTGATTTTCAGCTTGTTGGGAATTTATGCACCTTCACTATCATTTTTTAGTCTAAATTGACCGGACTATTTTAAGACAAGCCACTTTTCTGATTACGAAATAATAATGCTGGTTACAACATATTGATAACCAGAATATTCACAGGTTTTGTATTGTTACGATGTTTTTAGGGTTCCGTAGCCAAATGGCAAAAAACGGAACCCTTATAAATTCGTCATGTCTGTCTGTCTGTCTGTCTGTCTGTCTGTCTGTCTGTCTGTCCGTCTGTCCGTCCGTCCGTCCGTCCGTCCGTCCGTCCGTCCGTCCGTCCGTCCGTCCGTCCGTCCGTATGTTACAGCCACTTTTCTTCGAAACTATAAGAACTATACAGTTGAAACTTGGTCAGTAGATGTATACCGTAAACGGCGTTAAGATTTTCACACAAAAATTGAAAAAAGAAACAATAAATTTTGTGGGTTCCCCCCCATACATAGAACTGAAACTCAAAAATTTTTTTTTCATCAAACCTATACGTGTGGCGTATCTATGGATAGGTCTTCAAAAATGATATTGAGGTTTCTTATATCATTTTTTTTTTATTGAATAGTTTGCGCGAGAGACACTTCCAAAGTGGTAAAATGTGTCCGTCCCCCCCCCCCCCCCCCGTAACTTCTAAAATAAGAGAATGATAAAACTAAAAAATATATATGATGTACATTACCGTGCAAACTTCCAACGAAAATTGATTTGAACGAGATCTAGTAAGTAGTTTTTTTTAATACGTCATAAATCGTAAACCGCAAAAAACATCGATCAAAGTTACAATGAAGTACAAGAACGTTTATAGTTACTTGCTGCTACGGAACCCTTCATGGGCGAGTCCGACTCGCACTTGGCCGCTTTTTTTAGGTAATACTCGTATTTGTGAAAGGAACGTAGGTTAGGTACCTACTACATTATGGCTTTCCAAAAGTGCAGTTGACCACGGACGTGAAAAAAGAACGGACGTAACCTTGTCTAATCGAGAGTGAAGCTGACAGCTGACAGCTCGCTTACCATGTGTGTGTAATTTTTGATTCGCGATTGACATTTATGGTATCAGGATGGTGTCAATGTGTGGGTGCGTGTACTTATACGAATAGAGAGTTTGTATTACGATGGGTGCTTCACTGAATTTGTTCTTGGGATTACGTCTGTCTTTTTTTTACGTCTGTGCAGTTGACATATTGTTCCATACATTTAGGTACTCACTGCACTTACTACATAATATTAATGGTCTGTAAAAATATTTTCAATTTGTAATAACCCGCTAAATATAGTTTTTAAAAAACTTCACTATAGTATTTTTGATAATGTAGGTATATTTGTCTGGAAAAAAATTACTATTGTGGCCAAAAATGACGACTGTAGCTCAATAAATACGGAAATTATGATTTTTTTTTTCGAGAAATTAATAAGTTTTTTGGCTCTAGCCTCTAGTCATTGAAGTATAATGTCATAGAACAGACATCTCGAACAAAATGTGTTCGAACACATTGAACACAAAACTTACATTGTGTTCGCGGTGTCTGTTCTATACACTAGTAATAATACTTCAATGGTTCTAGTGAACAATTTGATATATTTGCGGGTTACGTACTACATGTTTGCTTTCAAGCGTCGATATTGTACCTAAAATATAAGTATCCTAATAGGATTCAATATTATGTGGTCTTCAAACAACATGTAATAACATCTATAAATTAATATATAGTATATTATACAAATAAATGTATTATTATTATCGAAATAAAGTAGGTACTGAAACATTTTTCTATTCTTTATTACGTATACGTCTCAGATCAATAAATAGGTATACGTAATAATATTTAACAATAAATATTGTATTGTAAAGATTCAATCAACATTTAAAATTGAACTACTGCTTGATTTTTAAAATACCGTGATGCGAAGATTTCTGGCGGTCATTGCCCTAAGTCCACAGCGCGCGAATTGCGACTCGAGGGGACAGGAGTTTGCGGGGCGCAGGGCAGCGGCTAAAATGCCTATAGCGCACGAATACTACCGCCTTAAGTTCAGTTCAAATCAGTTCAGGTAATCAGTTCAGTTTTCATAGTCAAAATAAGTAATTCATAGGGATTTCGTTATAGGGACGGCTAACGAAAGTTCTATCCTATCACGTACCAAGCAACGAAACGAATGTTCTACTAACTCCTGTGTTAATTTTTCGAAAAATAGCGAACATAATAGTTTTCATGGTTTTATAGCTTTCAGATTATATGAAGTTGTGGTTACGGACAAGTTGAAGTGTGAAATGTGAAGCACGATACCGTTATGCTGAAGTCAGCGTAGCGCAAGTTGGTCAGAGTGGGGCTGAAAGGCACGGCTGCCAAGAAACTTGAGCTCGGGAAATATTGTTACGGCGCGCTGCCAAAATTTAACTATGCCACTGTGTCCCTCGCTGTGCTTAATAAACCTTTGTACGTATGTATTGGAAACATTGCACACTACATTCTCATTCAAACTCAGAAATGTCTACCTATGTTACCATACGATTTGTTGTTTTAATTTTGTTTTTTTCTTTTCTCTTTTTGTTATATGACTGGAAAGCCTTCCTTGACAGACTTCCACTTAAAGCGGCTTCTTAGCGCACGTTCTCTATGTTTGCTACCGAATGTCTGGGATATAGCATTCATAGTATTCAGTATTCACTTCCCCAACAGCTATGTTACTAACGGGACGGCATCAAAATTATATGTAGATATACCTACTTATTGATATCATTATATATTTTTATATTATTTTTATCTGTCTTGCAAGTTCGTACGGAAATCACTGAACAGATCAAATTGATACTTGATATATTTTTAACTTCCATCACGATCTATTATCGTATCATGATTCTTTCCATCACAGAAAAAGGATTTGTTTCTGGAAGTCCCGGATCGTAATGTCACTATGGAAATTCTGAGAAGAATTAATGTTTTGTTAACGAAAATTATTATTTTTTGTTTTGTTAATAAGAAATTCGGGATAAACATAAAAAAAACTTTATAAGGTGCAGCGCAGACGGCACACTGTCCGTGACGCACTTTTAAGTCTGTGAAAATAGAACCTTTGCAATTATATGCAGTAACGCATACGACGCGCAAAAAAGTGCGGCTGCGCGCCATATAAACATTTGTGCGTCCGCACACTCGATCGCACAAAAAGAGCGTCGTCTGCGCTGCACCTAAATCCTACAAAAAATATATTAAAGTTCTTTTGAGAAAAGGCTGTGTGGGTTGTGGCATAAGCTTACCAAAGGGAAGCGAAGGCGTGTTGAATTACTAGCGAATACTTTGACTCATTGAATACTGTACCTACACAATATTTTGTAATTAGTGTTTTTGAGGTTTTACTTTCTTACAATAGTTAATTTTGGTCTTACGTATTAATAAATTAGACAGCAGTTAATTTGTATTTGATAATAAAAGAGTTTTAATCAATTCTACTTATTGTTAGAGCCTCCTAATCACCTGGGGCATATTCATCACCCTGCTCCAATTAGAACGGACATGGCTCGGCTGTCGTGTATTGAAACGACCTGCGACGTAATAAAGAGCCGCCACTGCCGCCAGATTCCTCTGGCAACAAAAGAGCAAAATTGAGGTCACTTTGATCTAAAATTTGATAATTAAAGAGAACGCTCGAAAATCTCATTTGGCTCGGAGAGTCGTGCTCGTGGCTTTCCTCGTTAGCCGCCGGACACTAGGGGCTCTGGGGCTCTGGGACACTAGGGGCACTCGGAAACTCGAGGAGGCCCAGGCCACGTGTTTTCTACGCCGATGTGTACAAATGGTTTGTTCGACGCGTCCTACTCGTGAATCATTATTTGCGGTTGCTAAAACGATGTGTAATGTATGAAATCATTTACACTTGCCTTTCCATATGACATTCATATAACAGAGGTGGAACGATTAGTCCCGAGGGTGTGTTCACTTGCACAAAACTTGATGTTGTAACATTGTAACTTCCAACTTTGCTTTTCGTCAACAATTGTTTGCTTGTCAACGAAACATGCAAACAAGACGGACCATTTATTCGCCATACTTTCTATCACATGAATGTACTTTATGCTACTAATAGTAGGTTAGAATGAACCTAGCTACGATTCCACGATCACAAATTGATTATTTTGGGGAGACTGATCTGATACAAATTGTTGAAGCTTGGCTACGTCCCCCCAATCATAACGCGAACGAAAATGGCGAGAACTGATTAGAATTTGATTTCATGTTTATTTCCAGTTTCAATCTATTGCGATTCTCATTTTTTTGTAATATTATTGGCGCGGCATATTTTGGTCGCGATCAATGTTTAAAGCGAATCTCTAAAACGTTTTCTTCGATATGGATAATGTTGCAATAATTAGGAAAAAATAAGTACAATTTGATTTCCTCCTAGTCTCATTCATTAGGTTAAAAGTTAAGCAGACCCTGGTCATCTGTAACTAACCTCAAACAAAAATTTCTTGTAAATACTCGTGAAATTTGTGAAATTTTTCGGAACTTCTTTTTGGTGAGCATCAATTTGACGTAAAACAAAACAAGCTTTGCAAAACTTCAATCCCTTCCAAAATAAGGCTGCTTTGTGTTTTGCTGACTCTGATGCAGAGGAACTCTGTCCACTGTAAGGGCCAATTCTTTGAGCACCAATTTTTCGAATCAACTGCCCTTTCCCTGCGTATTCTCAAGCGCTACCAAGTCCGCCGTGGACGCCAATACGTTACAGATTTGATTCCAATTGTTTTAATTGGTTCGGCGCGTTCGTTGCTAGCATGCTTGTAATTATTGCGTCCGCGCGAATCAAGCGATTGGAAACATTTGTAATATTCCTTTTGTACCATACGCGTTGTATTGCTAGCGCGGCTCTAAATAATTTCTTGATATTGCAAGCGTTAGGGCTTGTATACTTGTATAGACCTAAAGCCTATCTACAAGATTCTGATTTGTACTCTTGGATTAAAAGCTTGTGGCCTTACTTGGGACAAATTCTAATTTGCAATCGGTTGATATAACGACCATGGTCAGTAATTGGCGGGTGGTAGTAACACCATTACTTTAATTGCATAATCGTGCCTCGGGGTTATAAAAAGTCTTTCACATTACAAATCGACACATTTAGGTGAATAATTCTTTACTAATGAAATTCCTTATGAGGAATGTATGAAACATTAACCTGAACAATAATGTACTGAATTTAATTTATACGCCATTAAAAAGCCACAAAGGAATTGCCTCTGACTCTTGGCACGGTTTTACCGTAAAACGAAATATCGTGAGGAAACTTACATATCATAGATAAAACTGTGACACGTGTAGCTAGGGTTGCCAACGTATTTTTAGAACGAATTACGTATATCTGATTCGAGTGGGTGTGTTTAATTTAGCAACTAAATTGTGATACAGTGTGAAAAAGCGACATGAAATCGTTAAAACTTATTCTCATCTTTTTAATTTCATTTGCTGTTGTCGATGGCTTGAGCTGGCTATGGGGCTATGGGCTGGAAATTCCAGCCTGGAATATTTAACGTACCTACATACGTGACTCGGAGTATTTGATTGTTTATTTTAGTAACCCTACCTAGCTAAAATGGCACGTCGGGAACTGGTAGCTGAAACGAGCAGTTCTTAGTCAGTTGCAGTGAAGCTCTGCAGTTCGTACAGTAGTTCGCGTATAAATTTTTGCAACGTTGAAGCTCCAATAATATTGTGACCATTGAAGCGTAACACGCGTGCAATAACATTGTTTTTATGTCTCGAATCGAATCATCACTAACCGGTTTTGAGAACTAGAAAAGAATTGCGTATCGAGTAAACATAAATAAGTGTTAGAATCCTTATTTCATACATAAGCAATAGGTACTAATAGGAAATCAATGTGTCGTGGATTTCGTGAATAGACACTTACATTACAAACAAACCAAAACATTTAATTCTAACCTACTTCATAATAAAAAGGAGGAGTTTCTCGATTTCATTGGATTTTTATTTATTTGAATACTTCCAGATTGCTCTACGGCGTTTTCGATATATTTTACAAGATTTTTTCTTAGAAGTGGCTTCTAAAAAGTCGGTTTTTTTAACAAATTTAATTATTACATAAGTTTCACTCGTCTGTATAAAAAATAACTGCTATAGAGAGAAGCTGTCGGCAAAAGAACACCACGAGTGATTTCGAATAGTAGCGAAAAAGCTTTTGCGTGTCTCACGGAGGGTGGCGTGGTAATCTGTCACGTAGAAGTTTTCAATTGACAAGGCTCCACCATCCACCACGCTGTACGCGTGCGGCAGTCTGCTGACAGCGCTGAAAAAATTATAATATTATGAAATGTTTGGAAAACTGTGAAAAATTACCGTTGCGATGAGCTCGGTTGAAATATGTATTGAATATTTGCGAATGATAATGTGTCACGAATCACGATTGTACAGCTACACGCAATACCTAATAATATTATATTAGGCCTGTAGGTGTAGCTTTTTTAAAACGGTTACTCCGTCGATAAAACCCATGAAGATCAGTTAATTTTAGTAATGAAAAACTATCGAAATCCAGCTTGCTGCGTGCCACTTGTTTTATGCATACGATGACTTCACTCAAGGCTTTTAGTCTTTAATTCTAAATACCCCGGAAACAGATCTCTTGATGATTTTACACACTGACAGCACTGTTAAGTATTTTTATGTTTTTACAGTCACGTTTGTAGGCTCGGTGGAAAACAACCTGACGCCGTGGTAGGCTGCCACTACGGATACAATACACCACGTGTCGTGCCTATTTCAAAATCAAAATGTGGTTGCCGGTTGTTAAGAGTTGAAATCAAAAATTTTATATACTTTCTACCAGGACTAGCTATAATGTAACTCTTGCATTCCTAAGGCTACGTCCGCACAGACAGGTGGCTTGCTTAGCGCCTAGAGCCTAGCTAGTCACCTAGCAAGTAGATTAGTAAAACGAACGTTCTATAGTGTTCGTGACTGCCTACTGCCTAGTAACGCGCTTAGCGTGTATCGAAGTAAACAAACGTGTTGGTTTTTTGTCACTAGGCGCTAGGCATTTTTGAAGCAAAAATGAGATTGACGTTCGGGTTGTCATGAATACAATATTGTATCTGAAACGAGAAATTGTTGCATTTATTTCATTAATTTTGATATTTTTGAGAGTGACATTTCGTCAACGTGCCGACAAGCAAAGTGACCAAGGCACCTAGCGACCCACCACGCAAACCACCTCTCAGTGCGGCCACCGTGTTTCCTAGCAAGTAGCCAGAATGCAAACCACTAGGCTCTAGGCGCTAAGCAAGCCGCCTGTCTGTGCGGACGTAGCCTTAGTGTTACATACGTTAGTTTCTATGAAAAAAATAATGTTTCTATAAAAATTGTAATTGTAGAACAAACAACGCTGTATCGCTACGTGAGTAAACCTCCGGAGTTGTAAACGCACAAGCATTCATTACACCTTCTATGACTCTACACTCTAGAGGCTCCGTTATAATTTACCTTGCTTTTAAATACAGAGCAACCTCTCTCAGAAGAATTCAGCGGTTGCAAACAGCGGAACTTGTAACTTTTTGTGTTAACGCCGTAAATGTTTTTAATATTTTCCCTGTGCCAAGGGCCATTCCGTCCACTTGTCGGTCCCAGTTTGTACAACAGCGCGGAGGGCAATGCGGTACGGTCTCACCATGCACGGAAACGATTACGATGCGGGTGGTGGACGTTTGTGTAACAGAGTTCGTAATAATTTCTAAAAGAAGGAAACGGAACGTCCAAGGCGGTGGTTTATATTTTTTATGTAAATTTCTGGAGTCAGGGAGTACCCGTTGGAACTGATTTAGTATCGGGGCGACGCTGCGGGGAATTACGTTAAATGGAAGGAGGACGTACACAGAACGGAAAATCGATAGTAGGAGACAGAAACTAGGAAAGTGGAATTGTTTAATAACGTAGGCCATCTTGTTAAGTGGACTCGGTCAGATAGAACATTTGAAAACAAAGAAAAAGGAAGAAAGGAAGAGAATCTGGATAGGCATTCAATCTTTAAAAATAACACCTCAGTTTCATTGACATTTTTGGTCAAAAAATATAGTATCTACTTATGTTAGTAGTAGTAGATTTAAGTATCAAAATTTATATATTTTATACACCAAGACGTCATCAAAATGAAGAAAAAAACGAAGACCGCTGATAGGTAGTTAATGCAAGTCAGTAATTGCTGTACAAGTAATGTCCACCATCCACTTACAATCGTAAGTACCTACGTAAGTGCCTGAAAATTGTATAATACTCGTATAATAGAGCTGTTGTTGTAATAAATTGTAATCCGTTCGGTATAACGTCAATAGCAGGAAATGATAACCACGATTGTCGGTTAAAGTAATATCGTTGTATTGTTGGGATGGGATATTCGTTAATATCGTATGAGAATACTCATTCAGTTTTCCACAAGGACCACATTGTATCTCATACTTATTTCCGTTTTCTTTCTCGTATATTTGGGACTTCAACTGTCCTCGGTTTAAATTGAACCCGTGACTTCCGATACGGCAGGCAGGGTCAGTAACAGATGGGCTTCGGAGTCATCGATTACATAATCCGACTGATGTCATTTTAAGATGGTGATTCTATTAATGATCCATGATAAACTGGCCATCAGTAGATTAGTTAATGGCTGCAAGTATCTCATTGTACCGCACAGACGATTGCACACCTGTCGCATACTATTTAATATGCAACATGAAGTGGTATGATGTCACGAACATTAACCGAATAGTGTATTAGTTTAAACGTGATTCGCCGAGTCGCCGGTTATAAATGCGTAATCGCTGCAACCAGCCCGGAGCCCCTGCCCACAGCCGCGATAACGCTGGCATGACCCCGTGACGCCGCGGCGCCGCCGCGCGACCTTGCCGCCATCATTATTAATTCATTTGCTTCACACCATTCGCATAATTATTTTCCCTTTTCACGCTCGCTGCAGTTTGATGGGCAGTTGAATTGTGAGTACTGCAATCGCCCAGTAGCCATGCTGACAGGATGGTTTGCTGTTTATGGGCTTGGTAGTGGAGACGGGGAGTGATTAGCGGTACTTGACGCATTTATTCAGGTTGCTCATATTACTTAAGTATAATAAATTACCACCAGGATCCCTATTAACGAATGTTATTAGGTATAATAACGCGACTATTTATTTATTTATTCTTTATTGCACCTTAAAATATAAAAGATACAAAAGGCGGACTTAATGCTAAAAGCATTCTCTGCCAGTCAACCTTAGGGCAGTGGGAGAACAAAGAAGGCGGTAGCAAAAAAGGGAAAAAGAAACTATGTAATTAAATTTAATTAACAGCATATGTTATATATATAAGAATATGTCGGAGTATAGTAAAATAAGTTCTTAGTAATCTATCAAAATTAAAAAAAGAGGAGAATTGACATTACGGTGGACAGATTGGTATAGGATCGCGAAACCAAAGAAAATCTAAATAACGTTGAATTCATGAAACCGGGTGTTATCAGGCAATAAACGAAGAGTATCCTTGTGCCTGTCGAACAGTGTGTTTTATTTAGTATCCTGGCAGTCCTGACATATAACTACGCCCACAGAGAGCGATCTATGTTCATAGTACTGAAGTGTTCTTTGATACATGGATTACAGAGATGATCTGAACATACGAAAGCATAAACTCCAATCTAGCCTTCTACGATATCAGGCGTGGGATAAAAAACCCAGATGGTGATACAGTTTTTAAGAGAATCTAAGAAATACATGTCGGAAAATAAATGAAGGACAAAACAGCTGTTCAGATGACATTTGAAGTAAGCCTGAAGGAAAATTTTACGAAATTTGACAAAGAGAAACAATACAAAATCAATGAAACATAAAGGAGATGATGAGATCATGGAGTGTGATAGCAAAGTTGGGTTTCATCTAAAAATCCACAGCGCATTGGTACTCATGACTAAAATTCGAGAAATAAATGGAAATGAGCATTTGGTTTCAGGTTTTTCACGAAAGGAAGTTAAGTAGCTTCAGTGAATATGATGTTCGATATCATGCAACTGAGAGTATAAATCTTAAATGTTTCAGTTAAGGAAAACGGCGAGATTTGAATCTGTGAGTGTGGAGCGAGGCTGGTTTCTGCCAAATTGCAACGGGTTGTTGATGCTTCTGCCGGCGCTGTTGCGAGCGCTGTGTCCTGTGCTGATTACTGAGTCAACCTGTGCATGGTCGAGCCCCGGCATGATTGGCATAAAGCTTTTAGTCGTTAACATTTCATTTACTTTTAGAGTTGGTGAAAGATGCAATTGTAAGATGGTATACTTCTGGTTCACTACACCGTTAAATATAACGCAACAGAAAGACCAACCTATTTGTGATGCTACGTTAAACGAGATGTTCACCAATGATCAAATGGTCACGTCAGTTTAGCATATGCATCTAATCCTATCATTGATTACATTCTGATTTTGAACATGGTAAGATGGTCAAGTTGATGCCTTGATTATAATGGTAGCGTTTCCTACGTAGTTGAGGAACTTCTAGCTCTTTTGTAAGATTGATATTGATTTGTTTATTGGCAACTTTAATGATCGCGCCCAATCACACATTGTGCATTGTTGCAAAGTAGACTGAATGGTAACCTAATATCTTCAATTGATGAGCAACGGTAACTGCATATTTGGATGGTAACATTATTACATTTCGTATTTTGCCTGCATAATTTTATGATAATATTTTGATAGTTCTTGGGTTGGTGCAAAATTGTCATCAAGGTTTGTTATGACATATTACGTCTTGACGTAAGTATTATAATCTATCGAAGTGACAACTGATGACAATTTTATTATGATGAAAAAGAAATTTTGAAATGTCGTGTTAACTACAGACCACTCTTCTACAGACTTACTCACTTCAACAGAGTTGAATTTGAAATGTTATGTTCGACTCATACTACAGATACAGTTGAGGATGATAGATGATCTAATTAGAGTTAAATTAAATGTGATAAGATGGAATGAAAGCAATCAGATCAAGTGATTCCTAAGTTCAAAAATTCATTTCAAATAATTGTGTTTCTTACTTTCTCGCAAATGGTCAATGCTGTTTCCTAAATTCTACGAAGGCAAAATGTTAAAGCAGAATTTGTTGGTACGATGACGAGATGAGTTGTTGATGCGACGTCAAGCTATCTCTTCTTTTTTTTTATTAATGCAAAAGTAAATTGATGATAAAGGTAAAATGATGTGGTGCTGATTATTATTTGTTGATTGAATTGAAATTTAATGTTTACCTAATTGGTCAGTTAGTACAAAGAAAGAAAAATGTTTAATTCTCCAAATATCCTACAACGCTACTACAGAATGTATAGACAACAGGTCTTAGAACTTGGATCCTATTCTTCAGATAAATTGATGGAGGTTATTCAGTGAGTACAGTTTGTGTCCGAATGGACGTCACTTATAGTGGCAGAGTATGTAAATAATGATGTTTTCTTGAGGATCGTTCGACAAATTGCCCATGCTACTTAATTAAATTAAATTAAATTAAATTTTATTACTTTATTTAGTAAACACCAACATAATACAAACCATTTACAGAAAATAAACAATAGGTAAGAACAAAAGCAAGATAAGTGTTATTTTATAGGTGTAGACTACATGGCCGTTTCTTGGTGGTCATGCATTTAACTAAGGCGAGTTAACAGTAAGATAATACCATTGATAATAACAAAAATGATAATAATAGTATTGAATTGAAAATTAGAGTGCATCTGAAAAAATCAAATTAATTAAAGTCTTTAGAAATTCGCGATTTTCACTTGTGATTATGTCAATGTCATCATTATTAGAAATATTCCTAATTAAGCGAATAATTCTAGTAAGTGGTACTTTTTTCGAGGTTAGAATAACATTGTGCGTCATTGAGAATTCTGAACCATGATGATCTAGGTAATTTGGGTGGAACGAAAAAGTTGAGTTGAGAGAAAATATTAGGAGCGTCAAATAATCCATTGGCAAGCTTGTAAAGAAACGAGAGGTCAAGCATTCGTGTTCGATTCGATAGTGACATCTTGAAGTGCTTTAATTATCTGCGTAGCTTGGAATAGTTTTGCCCAAATTGTATGGGAATGTAAGATGCTATGAGAAGCGTTTCTGAGCACTTTCGAGTCTCTTGGAATACACATCATCCACATCAATCCGTATGGATTCTAAACAGCACTGCGGTGCTCCAAACCACTGCGGACCAATAAGTTTAGCTTAGCTTAAATTAGGTTAGGATGATAGGTTAGGGTAGGTTACATATCTCTCCGGCTTTCCGTGGCCGAATGGATGAGACGAAGGTCTTTCCACACGTTAAAAAAGGGTAGGTTAGGTAAGGTAAAAAAAGGTTAGGTAAGTCTAGGTTAGAGTTATAATCTGTTATGTTATGAAAGAAATTGTTTAACCAGTATGCTTAGTTGAATTCGTATTAAGCGTGGCTTAATAAGATCTCTTTATCTGTAACAGCCGTGACTGTTTAAATTGTCTGAAGGTCAAATGTTTATAGTAGAGTTCAATGCGGCCTTTCGCATGATGGTGATGAGGCAGTTGGGCCAACACAATGCTTAGTGACACATGGGGTGGGAACGCTTGGTATAAGCGTGTCCTGTGTGGTGTGACAACGCTCAATGGAGACGTTGGAGGTTTGAGGAAGGGTCGATGTTGTGTGTGTACTAAGCAAAGTGATTAATTTATGGACTTAAGATAATTTGATGATGTTCTCAGCTTTGAGTTTAATGATGATGATCAACCTTCAGCCATTTTTCTGTGTGTTGAACTGTGACATAACGTGTACAAATCCAGGTTGGTTAGTAGTTGGAACTGTTTAAATACTGGTTGGACAATAACAAAAGTGTTGAATACTGATTGGTAAAAGCGGTTTAAAATATTTTGAAGTTTATTTTGAAGGAATTATGATGATATAATATTAGGATTTGATGTGATGTTACTTGTGGTTTACGTTGAAAATAGAGCAGTATAGATGAGAGACGAGAATTTATAACGCCTTTCGATTAATTTATTGAGGAATGAGTTAGGAATGAGTTTGTTTCTTTATTGAACATAGTTGATATTCGAGTTGTGAAATTTTATCTGGGATTATGAGCACACACACAAAAACATACACACACATACACTTCCCTTACTTCATGAAGTCAGAATAGCCGAACGAAATACTGTGTTGATATTGTCTTTACAGAATGGTCACACGAGGACGTGTGAGTCGTCAGCAATGGCCGACAGTGAGTCAAACGAACGAGATGCTTTGATTCGGTGACGACGCCGCGACCGCGACGTACCAAACGACCCTACGCGTGACGTGAATATTTTAAAATCGCACGAATAAGAATTTGGTAGCTCCGTGAAAAAAAAAATGTTGTTATGGAGTTTCTTCCGCTGCTTCTTCTCCATAGCGAAAACATAGCGAAGCAGTGATTGTGCTTAAAAAATGAACTGATGATACTTTTGCGGGATTTCGGGCAACAACAAGCTTTGTTGTAACTTTTGGCAGTAAAGTAAAGGAAAGTTAATGAGAATGCCTGTAGGTCATGTACCAGTCGAATTTGATTTTAATAATGAGCTTGTTGATGAAGTAAGAAAACATGGGAACTCGAGTCAGTAACTTTGCAGCACCAGTGGCAATTACGTAGTCGTAGCCCGTTAGAAATCGGTGTCTCTTGGGGCAGCACAAGTAGTCCGTGGGTGCGCGATGCGCGTTTTGCTCTGGTGAAGGTGGCGTTGTACACTTGGTGGGTATGCGTATGGCACCAGTGGAGACTATTGGTTGGCTTTGAAAGCCGTGGGGATTGAGGGACTCACTCGAGATTCAGAGATCGTTCAGAATTTTTGTTGTTACTTTTGATAGTTGAAATTTACGACTATGGTACGTGGCTCAGGTTAATTAATTCAAATTCGTAATGATTTTTGAAGATCTTGTTTTATGTTACGTTCGTTCAAAATGACGCGATTTCGTACGATTCACACACGAGGACGTGTGTCTTGTCAGAATGGCCGTGTCGGAGTATAGTAAAATAAGTTCTTAGTAATCTATCAAAATTAAAAAAGAGGAGAATTGACATTACGGTGGACAGATTGGTATAGGATCGCGAAACCAAAGAAAATCTAAATAACGTTGAATTCATGAAACCGGGTGTTATCAGGCAATAAACGAAGAGTATCCTTGTGCCTGTCGAACAGTGTGTTTTATTTAGTATCCTGGCAGTCCTGACATATAACTACGCCCACAGAGAGCGATCTATGTTCATAGTACTGAAGTGTTCTTTGATACATGGATTACAGAGATGATCTGAACATACGAAAGCATACACTCCAATCTAGCCTTCTACGTTAAATATATATTATACTATATCAGGAAATATATACTAAAATGTACAATCAAATATGTATAATAATATAAATATAAATATATGTATATAACACGACTATTAATGTACAATGAGGTACCGTTTACCAGGTTCAAGAAATACTGACAAACTAGCAACACGATTCGTGGTAGAATACTGGATATATAACGCTGCAGCGCTGGATGGAAAGTTAGAAGCGCATCGTAGTAGAGGACACTTTAATCACTTTCGGTTGTTATGGTTAGGGATTTTTTTATGCAGAATAAGTTACTGCTTGACCACAAGACCACCTGATTGATGGTAAGCGAAAATGAAGTCGTGGATGGTAAAGGTTAATCGTTATTCGTTATCATTAAATAACACGTTGGGGGTATTGGGCACCATAGGGGTCGCCTTCGACCTCCCGGCTTTTGACAATACAAATACGTATCTACGGAACAGCGCATTATAGGCGTTGAAAATTTAATCATGAAAAAGTAAAACTTAATGAATAACTGCCACCATCGGCAAGAGCTATCGTTCAGCTACTTCAAGCTTCTTGATAAACAGTGATGATGATGCGTGCGTGTTATGATTTGCAGGTGAAGATCCTGGTGCCGAACTCGACGGCGGGCATGATCATCGGCAAGGGCGGCAACTACATCAAGCAGATCAAGGAGCAGAGCGGCAGCTACGTGCAGATCTCGCAGAAGGCCAAGGAGCTCTCGCTGCAGGAGCGCTGCATCACCGTCGTCGGTCAGTATGCCAACTGATGCAATCATATCTAGTGCTAACAGTGCGAAATAATATTGATTTAACGTCTGTAACAAATTTATCGTAATATCTGTACATTGAATATTTTTAGAGATAAGGCAGGAACGCCTCTTCATTTGTGTAAATAACTGACAAAAAGTAGATGGTAAATCTGATGGTGAATGGCCACTACATGCAATCAAATGGACTTCAGTAATATGATTGTACGGGCTAAGCACGTACAAATTATTGTCGCGTCATCAATTTCTTCAGTTCATTGTCTTTTATTAGAATTTTGTTCAGTTCGCAATTAGCAAGCATCATCACCGCGCGTACTCACTTATCATTAATCTATCATTATCAATAAGTTTTATATCAATACATTTTTATATCAAATTATCATAGTCTTTAATTTATCATTATCAGTTATCATTCTAAGGGCATACCCAAACCCTTACATGGTCCTTCGAGCCTCCGTATAGGCGGGACATACGCGTCTGTGCATCTTACACGTGTCAAGATCGTCGTGGTGCCGTCTATACGACCACGTGGATATCATCAGTCCAGCGAAGAAAGGAGTGGAGCTTTACCGGACACATCAACACGTGCGGTAACTGTGCAGCAACAATCAAGTAAGATCTTTCCTTTATATATCTCACATAATGTCAAGCATGGAGGAATTAGTTGCCACCCAAGAACAGGTCATCACGGTCATCGACCAAATATATTCCAACTTTAAAAAGGATGGCAAAGAAAGGAAAACGGCTGATTACATTCAGCGAAGGTTGGATACTCTTGACCATCATTGGCAAGAGTTTCATTCTAATCATTTAAAACTATACAAGATCGGTGAGTATTCACACGTATATTTCACTAGCAATGTGTATGAAAATACAAAAAGTAAGTTTGAAAATATTCGTTCAGCAATTGAGAATTACGAATGCAAAGACAGACCTAGGACACCAATATTAAAAACAGCTTCATTCGTACCGCCAACGGGGGGGTCACACGAAGCCTCCTCAGGGCAACAGCAG
This sequence comes from Thymelicus acteon, assembly GCA_951805285.1. Lineage (NCBI taxonomy): Eukaryota > Metazoa > Arthropoda > Insecta > Lepidoptera > Hesperiidae > Thymelicus > Thymelicus acteon. Next base: position 725,402 of record OX638232.1, read on the forward strand.
TACCAATCGCGAGCTACGACAAGTAAATCAGAGGATATGTTGCGTAAACAGGCCAGTAATTTTAAAGCTTTCAGACGAACGGTAGCGAATATAAACCTTGATTTAGTAGAAGAGAAGTGGGAGTTCGAGGATTTATTGCGGAGCATTCAGGCTCGCTGGTCAGCCATCGATGGGTTGCACTGGGAGATCGATACCGAAATAGGCGGCTCCAATCTCGACTACGAAACATCATTTTCTGAGATTGAATTATCATATTTAAACATCAAAAAGGCTATCAATAAGAAGATGTTTTCAGTTGTTCATAGGGAAAAGACAACACCTACTATGGAGATCCCTACATTTAGTGGTAGTTACCAGCAGTGGCCATCTTTTAAAGATCTTTTTACGGAGGCCATCCATCAAAATCCATCGCTCTCTAATGCTCAAAAGATGCAATTTCTTAAGGGCAAGGTCAAGGGAGAGGCGGAACGCTTAATTCAACACCTTCTTATTAGCTCAGAAAATTATCAAGTGTGCTGGGAAATCTTAAATAATCGGTTTAACAATAAAAAACTAATTTTTAACGCCCATATCAATGTGTTATTAAACCTACCCGTTACACAACAGCAGTCGCTAAATCATATCAAACGCGTTCATGACACCACGCTAGAATGTTTGAATGCTATCAAAAATTTAGGAGTCGATGTTAGTTCATGGGACCCGCTTCTTGTCCATATTCTATCACAAAAATTGGACACTGAAACCTATAACGACTACATGTCATCGATAAAGCAACCACGCGATTTGCCGATTTTGAAGGAATTCCTAGATTACTTAGAAACAAAATTTACAACGCTAGAGACATCTCGCAAAAAGCAAGAAACTGTTATATCAAAACCCAATTTACAGCCAAATCAATCAACCTCAAATAGATATCCGAATAATATTAATGTCAGTCGCAAACCGTTAAATTTTTACAAGAATGCATATACTTCGAGTCCGCGAACAGTCTCCAATTTCACCAAAAATGTTAACACCAAGTGCGTTCTTTGTTACGGAAGTGATCACGCCATATTCAACTGTCAAAAATTTTTAGCAATGACGGCCTTCCATAAATCAAAAACAGTATCAAAATTAAATTTATGTCCCAATTGTTTATACAATCATCATGGTAAACCTTGCATTTCTGACAAACGTTGTCGTAAGTGCAATAAAAATCATAATACGATTTTGCATGAGGCGTTTGACACCGGACGTAATTCTACACCGCAAGACACGCGCCCATCCGCGGGGAGCGCGGGGGTCGCGGGTCAGCACGAGCAACCTCAACAAGTTCAACAACACCTACAAGGCTACAATCACGTATCATTGCAAAATAATTTTCCTGAAATATTATTAGCAACAGCAAATATCAAGGTACAAGCGGTAGATGGTACATATCATACCATGCGTGCGTTGTTAGATCAGGGCTCTCAGATATCTTTAATATCCGAAAATGCTGCTCAGTTATTAGGGTTGCCACGGCTGAGGTGCAAAGGTATCATATCGGGCGTCGGAGCTAAAGAAAGTAACTGTAAAGGGATGATCAATGTCACTTGTGCTTCAACAACTACCGATTACAGTTTCGAAACTAATCTTTTAATAATGAAAAATCTAATCAAAAATCTACCGAATAATACGTTCCCGAGACCCAGTTGGCCATTTTTAAATCAAATTAAGTTAGCTGATCCTGAGTTCCATATCAGTCGCCCTGTCGATATACTATTAGGGGCAGAAATTTACTCCGATATCATAATGGACGGCATATGTAGAGAAGGTTCAACCCTACCGACTGCACAACAGACTCGACTTGGTTGGATTTTATGCGGTAATGTTAAATCGTATCAATGTAACGTGCTCTTAAATAACATTGAAGATATTCAGAGGTTCTGGGAGGTAGAAGATATATCAGATTTATCAGAATTATCATCGGAAGATCAGCAATGTATCAACTATTATCATGAAACAACAACAAGACGAGATGATGGAAGATATCAGGTTCGGTTACCGCTGAAACCAGGATACAAGGAAAAGCTCGGTGAATCAAAAACTAAAGCCATAGCGCAATTTTATCAATTAGAAAGAAAAATAAGTAAACAAGCAGACACTTTAAACGATTATAAATTATTTATCAATGAATATCAACAGCTGGGTCACATGGTAACAGCGCTCGGTAACACGAAACCCCATTGTTATTTACCGCATCACTGTGTTTATCGCGAGGACTCTACTACTACTAAACTTAGAGTCGTATTTAACGCGTCATCGAGGACGTCGACTGGATATAGTCTGAATGACGTTATGTATAGGGGTCCAAATTTACAGCAAGACCTTCAAAGCCTTATCATAAAATGGAGACAGTATCGTTACGCATATACGGCTGATTTAGAAAAAATGTTCAGACAGATATGGCTTCATCCCGATGACCAGAAACTACAAAAAATCATTTGGAGATCGGATACCCAGGAATGTTTAAAAGAATATCAGTTAGCGACTGTCACGTATGGAACAAAGGCTGCACCGTTCCTAGCTATGATGACCCTTAAGCAAGTAGCAAATGATCAAAAGCTAAATTATCCAAGAGCAGCTGAAGTCGTGGAAACCTCATTCTACATGGACGATCTAGTACACGGGTCACATACAGTGGAAGATGCAAAAATATTGAAATTCGAATTAATTAATCTTTTAAAATCAGCGGGTTTCAACTTAAGAAAATGGAAGTCAAATTTACCAGCTATATTAGATGAAGTAAATAACAAAAATAATCAACAGTATGAAGATCATCAGGAATACGATTTCAAGCTGGCCGAAACAAGCAAGACTCTGGGTTTGAGGTGGAGTCCAGAAGAAGATCAATTTATATTTCAATCACAAATACCTATATCGAGTACCAGACCCACTAAAAGGTCACTTTTATCAGATATTTCGAAGATTTTTGATCCATTGGGGTGGCTCACACCCGTAACTATCAAACTAAAAATGATGTTTCAAGGCGTCTGGAAGCTAAACTTAGAATGGAACAGTGAATTACCGTTAGATATTTGGGAGGAATGGAACCGTATTAAGATCGATGTAGAAAACGTCAATCAGTGTCAGGTACCGAGGTGGCTGAAAACAGATCATGAAGAAGAAATAGAGCTTCACGGCTTTTGTGACGCCTCCACAAAAGCGTATGCTGGGGTAATTTATATCAGGGTGCATAAGAAAAATTCCTTACCTTCAGTTGTGCTTGTAGCTGGGAAAGCGCGATTAGTTCCGATCAATAAAGTTATATCACTTCCCAGGCTGGAACTCTGCGGGGCGCTGTTACTTGCGAGGTTGATGGATAAAATCAAGGGATGTTTGAGTAATTACAACATCAAGACTTACGGTTGGGTGGACTCCATGGTAGTGCTGGGATGGTTGAATGGAGAAGCCGATAGATGGAAGCCGTTTGTTGCTAATAGAGTGAGGCAGATAATGGAGTCCATGCCTTCACATTCGTGGCGCTACATAAAATCAGAAGAGAACCCAGCAGATTGTGCCAGTCGTGGTTTAACAGCAACTCAATTGAGAGAACACAATCTATGGTGGCATGGGCCATCATGGTTGCCATCATACAAACCTGACATAAACGATCATCAATATACAACCGAACAGGAAATCAGAAAAAGAAAGCAAGTTAATATAACACAAATATCAAGCGATCAAGACGTAATCAGACAACTCTTAGATAGATGTAGTTCATTATCAAAGGCAATAAGAGTATTAGCATGGGCCCTACGATTTGTTAATAAGAAAGAAAAACCCTGTTACCTTTCGTTACAAGAATTAAACAGAGCAAGATTTATCATTATAAAGCGAGTTCAACAAGTGAAATTCACAGATGAAATAAGCAAGTTATCAGAAAACAGAAGCATAGATAAGAAAAGCAGCATTTTAAGCTTATGTCCTAAACTCACGGAAGGTGGAATACTTCGTGTCGGTGGTAGGTTGAGACACGCTAATATCAGCATGGAAATGAAACATCCCATAATAATTCCTTCAAACACAAGATTAGCGGAACTCATCATAGATCAGTGTCACGAGTTTTCGTATCATGGCGGTCCACGATTAACAGCAGCCTATATGAGGCAGAAATATTGGATTCCTGGGGGTATAAGAGCCATCAAAAAACGTTTACGTCGTTGTATAACGTGCAGAAAGCACGATCCCCATCTACAAAATCAAATAATGGGAGACTTACCTTCATCCAGAACGAACCCTTCTAGACCTTTCTATCATACGGGTGTCGATTATACCGGTCACATCTCAGTTAAAGCCAACAAAGGCCGTGGTATTAAAACAACTAAAGGATACATAGCTGTTTTTGTATGCATGGCCACAAAAGCAGTACATTTAGAGCTTGTGTCAGATTTATCAACATCATCATTCCTAGCAGCTCTACGCAGGATGGCGGCTAGAAGGGGGGTCCCGCATCATATCTACAGTGATCAAGGAACGAATTTTATCGGTGCAAGTAAGGTATTACAACAAGAGCTCAATACCTTACGTAACATCATTAATCCAGAATTTCTGACTGAAATCACAGAAATGGGAATCACGTGGCATCATAACGCACCATCTTGGCCATCAGCAGGCGGGCTGTGGGAAGCCGCCGTAAAGAGCTTAAAATATCATCTCAAAAGAGTCATAGGCGAACAACATCTCACCTATGAAGAATACAGCACTCTTCTGGCTCAATTAGAAGCATGTCTAAACTCAAGACCACTCTGTCCCATGACAGAAGATCCTGAGGATCTAGACTTTCTTACTCCCTCACATTTTTTATCAAGTGGAGCATCATTAACATTATATGACACTGAAAAGGATTTAAGAACAAGATGGCAACTAACCCAGAAGATATTTAACGATATTTGGAAAAGGTGGCATTCTGAATATCTTACACAGTTATCATCAAGAAATAAATGGAAGGAACATCAAAATAATATCAAAATCAATGATGTCGTTATCATCCATGACGCAAACCTACCTCCTGGCAAATGGGCATTAGGTCGAGTCGTACAACTTCATCCCGGAGCAGACGGCTTTGTGAGAGTTGTCACACTTAAAACTAAAAGCGGTCTAATGAAACGTCCCACAGTGAAGCTTTCTGTTTTACCTGTAAACGAAACGGATCAGAATGTGGCGGAAACTATCACATCATCAACTGAAGCACGAGATTTAAAAAGAGAGAGTCGTAGTCCTAAGAAGAAAAATATCTTCGTGTCTTTGATGACTGCATTATTATTTTTTCTTACATTTTTATCAACGTCACATGCAGCATTTTATAATATCAAACTATTGCCAGAGAATAGTAGTCTTTATTTTGATAGCATTACAAACATGCATTTAATCAGAGACGATTGGAGACTCATTGTCTACTATGACATGTATCCATACCGGCAGGGGAATACCGCAGTGTCTCAGTATATCAAATACTTAGAAACCATTTGTATGAACATAAGAAAACAATTAAATTGCGACGGGATCCTGTTACAACTGCGGCACGAGTTCTCAGAGTTTAAACATAACAATGATATTCTAATGCATCAGCAGATAGGCGCGCGTGCCCGACGCCGTCGTGGCCTTATCAACGGGGTCGGATATCTAGCAAATAGCCTATTTGGTGTCTTAGATGAACGTTTCGCGGAAAAGTATGAGAGCGATATCAATCTGATCAGAGAAAATCAGAATCATTTAGCATCATTGTGGAAGAATCAGACATCTATTGTAGAAGCGGAATTCAATCTTTTAAAACGGACAGAAAACATAATGGATAAGCACCACAAAATCATCAACCAGAAGTTAACCAACATTGAAAACACATTGAACATTTTTAAAAGCGATTTACAAAATATCACATTAGTTAATGACTTCTTCGTGTCTGCTATGATTGCCAATAACTTGTTATTCAGCCTGAGAAACACTCAAGAAGTACTCATGGACACTCTCACCAATCTTTACAATGGAAAAATAAACTTTCATCTTATTACTCCCGACCAACTGAGGCAGGAACTAAACATCATAGCGGGACAGATATCAAAGGATTTATCATCACCAATTGAAAACATGAACCTACCGGCTATCTACAATCTATTAGAAATTAAATCGAGAATGTTACCTAATTACTTAATATTTGAAATCAAAATACCTCTGATTGGAAGAGACCGATATGAAATCTTAAAACTTATCCCCATACCGCACCGTTCTGAAAGCAATTCTATAACCGTGGTACCAGTTTCGGAGTACGCCGCTATAAACTTACATAAAGACATGCTAATTCCAATAACAGAAGGCGATATGAAACTTTGTATAAGACAGACCTCCGACACTATTTTATGTCATTTGAACAAAGCTATTTATCATATCAAAGACGATCAAAATATGTGTGAAACCGAACTTAGATCAAGAGTATGTAAAACGGTTATCGAACCTTGTCAAAGCCGATGGACTGCATTAAACAAATTAAATAATTATCTTTTCTATTGTTGCGACCAGTGTCAACTGAAACTGCTATGCGGAGATCACATTACCGCCGTGCAAATGACCGGGTCAGGCCTCTTTACAATAATTGAAGGTTGTATAATAAAATCAGCTGATTTCTTTATGTATTCTCAGAGTGAAACCTTTTATAATAAAATCAATATCAGCTCGACAGCAGAAATACCCGTTATACCACCGATCAATCATATAGTTAATATAACCATTCCCAACATTCCTGAACTGAATTCCTACTCTTCAGAATTATTTGATCATATTAAACAACTGCAAGACATTGAAAACAGAATAGATACCATGAAACAGAATGAACCCTTGGCAACGCAGGTTTCGTTTCATGATGTCCATCATTACACCGTGATATACATTATGGTGGTAACAATGGGAGTAGCAATCCTCATCTTCGGGTGGAAGCGTTTACGTCACAACCGACGACAACCATCATCAGCAGCGGCAGTAGACCGAGAGAGGGAAGCGGCGGCAGCGGCGGCACCGGCGGCACCAGCCAGCTCGCAGCCGGCAGAGTGTAGTGATAAGTGTAAAGTGATGAGTGATAACAAAAGGTGTAAAAGGTCTTACAGTGTGAGTGAAAGTGATAGTGATAAAGTGGAAAGTGCGCGAGTGCTTAAGCAAAATCGTAGTACATCGCCGGCCGTACTGCGATCGGTATTTACGGTTGTTGACGAATATAAATAATAATAGGATAAACGTTTATTAACATACTTAGTTTGTAATAAAAAAAATGCCCTTCACCTTGTCAAATCACATCAAATAACAACAAGCCATCGGGTACATGTTAAGTTTGTATTATCACCTTGTTTAAATATAAGTTCATGGGAACATCTCATCACTACTAACCACATCTTTCGCGCCCGGGAGCATGTACGGGCTAAGCACGTACAAATTATTGTCGCGTCATCAATTTCTTCAGTTCATTGTCTTTTATTAGAATTTTGTTCAGTTCGCAATTAGCAAGCATCATCACCGCGCGTACTCACTTATCATTAATCTATCATTATCAATAAGTTTTATATCAATACATTTTTATATCAAATTATCATAGTCTTTAATTTATCATTATCAGTTATCATTCTAAGGGCATACCCAAACCCTTACAATGATAAAAACATATAGGAGTCTTAAACAATTATGGTAAATGGAGACTCAAAACAAAGCAAAGCAGCTTATAACAGCAGAATTAGTAGGCTCGACAATGGTGGCAATGGATGATCAATCTCATAGTCAGGCTGACATGTAAATAATCGTGTGGCAATACTTGATTGCAGGCGAGAAGGAGAACAACAAGAAGGCGTGCCTGATGATCCTGCAGAAGGTGGTGGACGACCCGCAGTCGGGCTCGTGCCCCAACGTGTCGTACGCGGACGTGGCGGGGCCGGTGGCCAACTACAACCCCACCGGCTCGCCCTACGCCGTGCCCGCCACTGAGGTGACCGAGGTGACGGCTTGGACACGCTACTCTACTGCTGATGATGGACGACGCTCCGACTCTAATGACCGCTCCCTACCACCGCCCGGACTTTAAAATTGCAAAGGAATTCCAAATTCAAAATGACTCGTAGACATTGGCGCGGGTGTTTCGGCACATTGGTTGTAGCGTGACGTGTGGCGGCGGAGCGTCGTCGGGCGGTTACGGCACTTGCGGGCGTGTTCGAGTGGTACCACCTGGCTCGTTCCCATGATGCTCCACACTGCGCCCCGGACGACACGAGGCAACTGGCAATGTAATGCAATCGATCGCTTAAACCTTGAGTCGGTACACTGTTTATTATTATTATTTTAAACGTGGTTTACACTTTTTTACCCGACTGCCTGGAAGGTTATGTTGTATGTATGTATGTACGTTTGTATGTATGCATGTAATATATCCGCTACACGGATTTATATAATTAAGATATTGTTAGATTCGTCTTAATGACCCAAGTGTTCTAAGATAAGTGAAAAAAAAAAGAAACAAATATGTATGTGAGATGCCATTGTTTGCAGTATCAAAAAATAAAATATAAATCGACTAACGCAATTTGGGTGTTAAATTAAAGAGCTCACCATAAGGATTTCAAAAAGGTACAACACGATAGCGTTTTTGATACCATGCGGTTTTTTTTAATTTTTTAATTTATACGTATACTAGTTAGATGACAACATTAGAACAGAACACATAAAGTCCGATTAGAAGTGTAAAGTATGATGCGTATTGCCAGTTCCCTGTGTGCGGCCTGAACATCATTCAGATCATTGTTGTTAGTTGTTATGTTGTACGACAGTAGCGATCTAGATGTTTGTCTTATGTTTACATACCCTACATTTCATTTTATGCCCTTACATTCAGATATGGAACGGTCTCAGGGCCAGAGGTGTAGTTCAGTCAACGAATTTCATTAAAAACATTTTGTAATTTAACATATTCACTATAATCTACAATAAATCCACATGTACTCATCGTAATGTTCCCCGATGTTCCACAAGGTTGCAGCTGTTTCTTAACCGTTCCGTCACCTGTTAATGTTCAATGTTAAATGATATCTGTATACGTAAGGTATGATTTGACATCGAGAATAACGTAAACAGTATGTAATACTAAACACTACAGAGGGTTTTAGAATCGTGCCCTGCTACTTAATTCTTTTGTTGACTGTACATAATCGGAACAAAAAATGATCGCACAATACTGTAAGTGGTTAGGCGATTTGGTACCAGAAGCGGTAAGAGGACGGGGAGGTTCCAGTCGTTGTATTGTCTATGTTCACGCAGCGTCTTATAGTATGTGGTGTATGTGTGTGTGTGCAGGGCCACGCGCTGGGCGGGTCGGTGGGCAGCGTGGGCGGCGTGGGCTCGGTGCTGGTGAACGGCTCGGGGCTGGGCGCGCTGTCGCTGTCCCTGTCGCTGGCGCCGCCCGGCACGCCGCCGCCCTCGCCGCTCACGCAGCACACGCTCGACCACATCAAGGTGAGGAACTGGACTCGCTCACAGCGGACTTAGAGCGAAACATTAAATTTGATTAATAAATCTACATTTTGGCTTAGTTTTCGCACAGAACATTAGTTTGGTTCTTATTTAAATGTGATATGTTTGATTAAAATTATTATAAATGGTTTATGACGTCATTGCCTATGTCGGAACTAGGAATACTATTGGTACGTCTGAATGGACAGTTTACGCGGGAACTGGTATATGAAGAAACTTTGTTTCTTATAAGCACAACTGTTCTGAATTTGACACAATGAACATGAAAGTTATTTCATCTTAGTTCAATATTGCACAGTAAGTCATCCGCTGTTAAGCGGACATACTTCAGAAAAAGGTTGAAGGGCTAGTAGTAAATGTATGTAAGCGTAGTATATAGTGTAGAGTGTGAGTTGTGTGTGTGTGTGTGCAGGTGGCGCTGCGGCAGGCGGGCTACTCGGAGGCGGGCATCTCGGAGATCGGCGCGGCGCTGGCGCTGCTGGTGAAGCACGGCGTGCTGGGGCTGGCGCTGCCGGCCGCGCTGCCCGCCGCGCCGCTGTCCGCCGCCTACTTCCCGCTGCACGCGCACGCGCACGCGCACGCGCCGCACGCGCAGGACTCGCCCGCGGTGTTCGGCCCGCTGTCGCAGGTCTCGCTCGGTGAGTCACTAGCACTACACGCTGCCCCCGCACCGTTACTGCGACACTACTACGACACTGCCCACCGATTGATCGATGACGGGTGGAGTAGATGTGCTACTGGTTTTGATGAGACATCACAATGGACGACGCTAAGATGACTGTAACGAGTCTGGATGGACGTGATAGGATACGAGAACTATATTTTGGAGAACTTTACTAACGAATTTACTATATTACTAGCTGCCCGGACAGACTTTGTTGTCAAAAGCTTTTTTTTAAAATTAAAACCTTCCGTGTGCCAAGCTATCCTATCTTTCAAGTTGGATCAAACTGCACACGGTGTGCAAAGATTAAAATCGGTTAAGTAGTTTAGGAGTCCATCGCGGACAAACAACGTGACACGTAATTTATATGTATTAAGAGTATACAGCATACATAGTAAACGGGTTGGTATTGCACTTAGACTCAAATGGCTGATTTATATGACAAGTTTTAGTAATTAAAATATTATACCAACGTAAAATTAATATGACATTGTTAACGTTTCACGTGAGCCACGCTCGTACAGAAGCAGGGTGTGAACGTTATTTTAAATTCAATGTCAATGTATTTACACGCGACAGCATTCATTATACACATGTACGCGTTTAAACTACGTTATACGTTACGTTTAGCATCAAGTACATTTTTTTCGTTCGATTTATACGTAATTAATTCCACGCTTTGACCTCACACAACTCTCAACTGTTTACTGTATAATATATTACATATTTATATTCTATAAATTTTAATAAATTAACGTGGTTTAGTATGAACTGTTAAGAATATCATTGAATTTGAATACACATTTTGATGTATTTAATGTTTCATACTAAAAGTCACTATTTTTACCTAACGTTTTCGAAACGTATTTTAGTCTTATACTTAGGTCCTAAGCTGTGAAATTACATATTTAATTTTATTAAAAATTAATTGATTTTCTCATATATGTTCCAACTTTTACAACTCCATCTCATATAAGTATTAATTGATATATAACTTAAATAATTCATTAATATAATAAATTTAATGTTTATTTATACTGTAATTCCATGGCTGACCATAATAATAAAATGATTCGTGTGTGGTAATAGTTCTGTATTATAGAATTCAAGTTATTTACTGTAACGACTGTCGGAAAAGATTTTATCGTGTTTTAAACACTTTATATTTTCCAATGACGTTTGCGTGCCGTCCCAGATATTTATATGGAACATAAGTTAGCTGTCGTGCGACAGAATTATATTTATAATCTTATAGTACTGGCTATGTGTTAATAATATCTTTGATCATAGATTGAATTAATACTACAGTCTATGGTGAAATACATATATTTATACATATTATACACTTTAGTATATACCTAGACTGGTTTTTAAATGGTCCAACATACATATCTACGTAAGACAGAGCTATTTTTAATTCTTGGACTATAAACTTGTGTAATTTTATAGTTACGTTTAAATCATCATTTTATTTTATTCTGTCGTATGATATCTAACATGCAATGAAATTGTGATCAATTTTAAATGTTTTTTTTTTATAAAGTGTTTTGAAATCTGTGTACAAGCAAACGGAGCGGTTAGGGATGCTGAAATTATATTATTTTCAAAATTGACGTCCGGAAATTTATCGTCGAATTGGCTTCACGAGATTGGCTGTGTCGTGGTTGGACCGAGTTGAGACGCGCGCCCGGTGCGGCATCGAGCTACTTGGAGGGCTGCAGTGACATAAAATGTCACTTCTCCACCACCCTGATAAGACTAACTGGGGAAGTTAATAAAAAAAAAGAATATATTACCTTGAGTACGGTATTCAAAGATATCAGTAACGCCCTCTACGTACCTCGTGTGGCCGCCATCATAACATCGCTTTCAAAATTCCAAATTGTCCGCCGTCGCTTCGCACGCGTGCGCTACACATTGGCTGTACAAACGACCTCAGTAAGGATATCATTTTCTGTGATCTACATAAAATCTTTGATGACATGACATACGCTTTACTTGTTATCTATCGACTGATTGAGGGTAGTTTCAAACCAGAGGCAAGATTTATGGATCGTTTTATTTGTTGAATTGTAATACATAAGGTGTTTTCGTGTTACAAACTGATTTGGTTTGAAATATACTCGAGTTGGCTGCAGTGAACGACGTCCTCGATCATCGCAGCCGTCAGTCTCCTTCCGTTACTAAACTGTTCTTGTCTATTGATACTGCGCATGCGACGTTCTCGTGTGCCGTTGTATTGCTGATGCTATTAACACTCTGATTGGCTGATTTCCTCGGTTTATTTTCTACTTCCACTCTTCAAGTGCCAAATTTAATTGAATCGCTTCTTTCATACCTCTCCATCGGCAATACATACCTAACAACGTGCCGTGGACGCAATCTGTCTCGCTGACGACATTTGGATAAAGTGTAATTGGGCTAAACCTCTATCTTATAAATGATACCGATAACAAATTGATCGAGTCAGTCTGACCGAACCGCAGTTCGACAATATCAAGATGCATTATGTTTATCTAATATGTACATACATACTTTAAGATCTTATTGTATCATCCTTCATAATGATGCAATAAAATAATTATGACTAAAAATATGAGGATACATACCTGAATGGTAATTAGTCGTATTTCAGTAGTAAAATTTACACTTTGTCGAAATGATTGTGAGTGAAACGTACAAGATCTGTTGATACGATTATGTCCACGGCGGGTGTTTGTGCCGCGGAACAACGACTCGCCCGGAGCGTGACGTCCTGCAGTCTCCCAGTGTCACCAGGTCGTGCGGTCGCGTCCATGGAAGTATAGCACACAGCACATGTTTAATAGAAACGAGGGCGAGTCGTATTTCCCGATGCAACTTAACTTTGAAACCGCAACACAGCGCCGCCGACGTAGTCACGACGCGACCGATCCAATACCGATTGTTTCTCTCGTCACGCCGAACACTCTCGTGGGTTATGCTGGTGTACTCCTTAGTTGCCCTTTTGTAGAATTCATTTAACATTTTACTTTTTATTTTCACGCACTCCAAATTCAAAAACTTCGTAGACCGTCGACTGTCCTTCCTCGTCGTAGTGTCTAGCGAGTCCGTGTATATAGTTTGACTGTGTAATCGTTGCGATGTCGTACTTGTAGACGTGTTCACTGGTAGTTAATGATTGGCTTCGTTTAAGTTATTCTAAATTGTGCTCGGTACCGTGTGCTCGGTCCGGGGGCGCTAGCGAGCCCCGGAGGGGGCGGGGTCACGCTTCTGCACCTAACATTAGAAATCGGTCCGCGGACATTCGAACACTTCTGTAATCAGGAAGAATAAAATAGCTAGATAAAGTCTCCACCGGAACGTAAAGCATCAAAACTTCTTGTTCGGGTACAGATTGGATGTTATATTGGGACCTTTTTGGCTAAACAAGTCCATTTTTTTAATAAAAAGTGGAATATTGTTGTTCATCTGTTTTTATTCTACAATCCTAGCCTAAAATTGTCGTATCGTGAGTTTAGATGTGGTCGGAAAGTGATTGGTCCGGTGGTAGGGTGCGTGTAGGGTGCGTGTAGGGTGCGGGTAGGGCAGGGTACAGCAGGGTACAGTAGGGTACGGTAGCATCACCCCGGGCAGTGCGGGCAGGGCGGGCAGCGCTGGGCGGGGCAGTCGCGGCGTGTGCGGCGCTAACCCGGTGTTCTGTCCGCAACAGCGCGAAACGTTCTAATGTAAGTCAGCATCGCGCCGCACCCGGCCGCTGGCCGCTAGCCGCTGGCCGCTGCCAGCCGCCCCTCAGCGTGACGGTCCGCAGGCGGCGCGCGCGGCGGCTCCTTAGAGCGTTTCGCGGAGGTTGCATTCGAGGCGCTTCGCCCCCCAGCCGTGGCGCCCATCTCGCTGTCGGCGGGCGTCGGCGGCGTAGGGGGCGTGGGCGGCGTGCCGGCCTTCCCCTCCGCCTCGCTGCTGCCGCTGTCCAAGAGCCCCACGCCGGCGGACGCGGGCGTCAAGGACTCCAAGAACGTCGAGATTGCGGAGGTCATCGTCGGCGCCATCCTAGGTAACACGATACACGATACGCTTTACACCACACTGTTCACTCACCAATCGTGCTCGAAGATACTCATATTGACGAAATCATAATTTGATGACACATATTTCAAGCGACTCATTAATCATGTTTCTCCGAAAACATTGTTACTTTTAATAACAATGCACTTAGAAATGACTCGCATGACATGTTTCATAGGCTTCATAGCCTCTCTAGCTAGTGTTTCAAAGTCCCCCAATACTCCTATTTCGTTAATGATGTTGTAGATGGCAGCACTCGTAAACCATGTTTATTCACTTTTGCATCAAATGTCTGGTTTAAATCAATTTTATTTATTCAGAGGTAAGGTTGCATATTTAAGCACCATTACAAATCGTTCAGTGTAGAACTGTAGACATTCATTTGGATCAGGTGAACCGTGCGACGTGTCACGTGAGCGTGTAGGAAGTAGAGTTTGTTGGGAAGCGGAAGGTGCGTTTCACGTACGAGTTCCGTTTGCCGTGTCACTAATATGTAGTATTAACAGGTTGGTTGTGTGTGTGTCCGTAGGCCCCGGCGGGCGCAGCCTGGTGGAGATCCAGCAGATGTCGGGCGCGAACATCCAGATCTCGAAGAAGGGCACGTTCGCGCCGGGCACGCGCAACCGCATCGTGACCATCACGGGCACGCAGACGGCCATCGGCAACGCGCACTACCTCATCGAGCAGAAGATCCAGGAGGAGGAGGTGAAGCGCACGCGGCACAACGCCATCTCCGGCCTCATGCAGTAGCCGCGCGGCGGCGCTGGCGGCGCCGGCGGCATGTTCTAGTCACGGCGGCGGTACGGCGGCGGTACGGCGCGAGTTACCTGATGCTGATGCTACACGTTAGTTGATTTACATTTCCGCATCCGATCCGCCGGAGCGATAGTCTAGTGTTGTATTGAACGTTATTATTGCTATATTTTATGTTTTATCGTGATGACGAGTTATATTATTGTTTGGTCCGCCTGGCGGCCGTTGTCGTTGTTTAAGATGTAATCTAATGATATGATACGATTGTGATATGTCCTATCACGGAAATTCCTATTCCATACACGTTTTATTTTTTTATGTCGTTCACCGCATATGATATATTATTTACACGGTTGATTTCATTGTAAATGTTACCATTGATAAGTTATTTTTAGTTAACTCGACACTGTTACTAGGGCTAATGTTAAAATTTGAATGTATATGTTATATGGACGTTTTGTCTCGCGCCGAGTGCGCCGAGTGCGCCGAGTGCGCCGAGCGCCTCTCGCGCCACTCGCGCCGCGCCTGTTACCAAAGCAGCCCTCGCTGACGTCATGTAGGACGTCACGCGTGGCGTCACCGCGTCCTTTGCAATGTGCAATGCATTATATATTGTTGGAGTCCGCACTCCGCGTCGACATAATAATTATTATTATAAATTTTATTTTTTACAATTTGACGAGCGACTTGAATCTAATGCTGAATTATTTTCATTCCTGATTTCTCGCGTAAAGATCTTTATTTTTTATACGTTTATAATGTTATGTTTAACTTGTGCTAGTGACGTTCGGTAGTGGTTCGTTTCGTCGGTCTAAATTTTGTCTGTAAAGTATAAGTACAATTTAAATGTTAAATGCATGTCCATAATAGTAGAGAGTTATATATTTTAAAGGTTTTAAAGCAGATTTCTATATATTATTCGAGATGACAATATGAAATATTCTTATTTACAGTTACGATCTATTTAAATTAAATGTTTATTTAATCGTCTCCGTAGACATAATAATGTAAGCTGTGATTGTTTTCCGACGTCGTCGAGGTGAGCGCCCCCGCACACTGACACTTATCAGAAACTGGAGTGAAGTACAAATGAACACGTTTACATAATTAATATAATTACTTGAGTCGGCTTACGATTAACGTACGGTAGCCTGTAAGAACAGGAATTGCGAGACGATGCGTGTGCGAGCGCGCCCGCACCAGCGCACGCTGCGCGCCGCGCGCCGCACGCGCCGCGGCTCCCAACGGACTATTATACGTGTGTTATGTAGGTAACGATACGCGTTGTAGTTGCATTACGAGTAGCTAGTTATTATAGTATATTCAATCTTTAAATATATTATAGTTATCGCTGTTCGACCTCTGGTGTTTTTCGACTTCTCATCTTACTATTTACGGATAATTGGGGTTAGGTACGGATATCGTCTTTGTCAATTAAAGCTGCGGGCCCGCCCCGCCCGCGCCGCCCCGCCCCGCCCCGCTCGCCGACAGCGGGCGAGGGGGCGCGGGGGTGGGGGGCGCCGGCGGGCTCCGCGCACGGTGCCCGTTAACGTCGATTTTACAAGCTCAATTTTATTGAAACTTATCTCGTTTAGTCGGTACGTGTAAGTGATTGCGTCAATTATTCGAAACCACAGCCGCGCTCGGGGCGGCGGCGGCGGACGGCGGGCGGCGGGCGGAGCGGCGGCTGCGCACGAATATTATAGATAGTATGCCGTAAGATAAGCGATTCCTAGATGCAAAAGTATTTGTCGTTAGTTCCACGTTGTTATTTCTGATTATAATATAATTAAACGTAAGTAAAATATTAGCCCGCGATCGTCGCCGGCTGCGCCCGCGCCCGCTCCCGCTCCCGCCCGAGCGGCGAGCCACCCCCCCTCCCCTCCACCCCTTCTCTCTACGTTCCCTTCGTTCTTCTCGTATCTATTGTTGCTGAATTGTTCTTTACAATGTTTCCGCCTATGTTGTTCACATTCCACCTTCCGCTCGGCGCTAGGAGCCGGGCCTCCCCCGCTCATGCCCACGTAGTCGTTACGATATACCTAGTTGGACGTTATGTCGCGTGGTCGCTGCGGCTGCGGCTCGCGGCTGCGGCTCGCCGGCGGGGGTTGATGTTGCCCGTCGGCGACTACTCGTAATATTGTTATAGATGTAGTCGATTTATGCGTAAATCTTGTTACACGGGACACTGTAAAGAACATTTCGAAAATCGTAACGTTATCGAGGAAGTTCTAGTTAGTTATTAATTAATCATATTGAAACAATACGATGGGTATGTATAGATAATTTTAAAATTACTGGAAAAATGTTAAACGTTGTTACACTAATACTAAAGTTGTTACAATATTTGAGAGTATATAATGGTGGATTACAATAAGAAGCGTTGGCGCCGGAACAGTAGTGGCGGCCCGCAGTGCCATAGCGCCCGCGGCGGACGCGGCGGACGCCGAGGGTCGTGTCGGACGCAGTTCATACCGCTATTTCGATAAGTAATTTCGATGTAATAGGATAAGGTAGCTAGTTGTCGTCCACGTGGACGGTGGACGGTGAACGGTGAGGTCGAGGTCCGCGCGTCTCGTCCTCTTTTAATTTTAATAGCTAAATGTTGTTGAATTTGTTGATAGAGTGGTTTATTGTAATTACTACGTAGGTAGCTTAGTGGGTAAACGAGAAGGTCGCAGCCGTCGGGCGCGCCAGCTAGCGCTAGGCTAGGGTAGAGTTCGATACTGTGTTTAGGAAAATGGCTGTGCGTTCGAGTCGAACTCAACATTAAGACATCACCACTCGCTTGTCCCGCGCCGCGCCGCGGCCGCGCGCCGGGCGCCGGGCGCCGGGCGCCGCACGCGGCCGCACGCCTCACTATCTGTATATAATTGCATACATTGTTTCATTTACGTTCTTCTCCTTGCTCATTGTCATCAATTTATTAAAGACTGAGGAATCAACTTGCGCATATTGACATCGTCACGAACGCGTCCCGAGCGGTAGGGAATTATTGTAATATATTGTTTATTGTCATTAAAATTTTCACTCGGTTTCACGTGGATTGCCCGCGAGGATGCGGCCGCGAGCGGTCGGTCGGTCGGTCGGTCGGTCGGTCGGCCGCCGGGCGTGCGGCCGGTGCCATTCAGTCGTTGTCTCATCAGCCTTTACACATGTTGAGATTGATATGTTAAACTAATTCTATTGAATTGTAACTTGTTGCGTATTATAAGGAGCGCCGGCCGCCGGCTGCCGGCGGCTGCCGGCGCGGTCGTCACGCGACTCCCGCGTGGTAACATATGTTGCTGTACAGTTCAGTGATGGAATTATAATATTTTATTAATATTTTTGTTAACTTGGTTTACTATAAACGGGTCTGCAAATGTTATGTACGAGAAATATAATAATATCTAATTAAGTTTGAGTTGCAATGTTTTGAATTTAAAATTCGCTATATTTTAGTCAAAGTTAATTATTTAGTTATATACCGACATTGATTTTATTATCTAATGTTAATTTGCAATGTTTAATGATAAGAGGTCAAATGGAAGATTACAATGTCTTAGTGTTTTAAAGCTCGAAAACCAATTAAAAGGTACCTTGAACATTGTCTATGTAATATTAACATTAAATAAATGCAAAATGATAGCATGTTGTTTCAATTCACTTCACCCGCTCCTCCACCCTACATCATGAATTCGTCCGTCTGCCTTTTGCCATGTTGTCACAGAAGACATAAATAATACATGCTGTGCGTGAAGAAATAATCCAACCTAAAATAACCTATTTCAGTATTTTATTATAATTTGTCACTCACTTATTTCGCAACGAGCAATTCTTGTATATACATTATACACAGTCTTGCCAGATATACTGTTACAGCCTTGTTTAATTTAAGTATCAAATACTAGCGAGAAATGTTTCGATTGATTACGAATGAGGGAATTTTGCACTATCTTAAAATAAAGAAATAATTGATATTGTGTCATTTAACAGAAATAAGTGGACGTTAAAATAGGAGACAGACGAGTAATTAAGTTGCACTGCTACAGCTATTTAGCTTGAGGTTTTTAAATTGCTGAAAATTTGAAAAATAACTGATGGGATTTTTTTTCGTTTATTCCCACTTGTCCTGTTGAGTAGTCCTGTTGACAGGACTAGTGGGAAAAAAATTCCCACTAGTCTTGTTAACAGAACTATTGGGATTTTTTTTTCCCACTAGTCCTGTTAATATAACTCAGAGGTACTTTTACTGTTTATTGAATTTTAAAAACAAATGACAACCGTCAAAACAAATGACAATCGTCAAAATAAAATGACGACTGTCACAACAAATGATTCGTTTATTCCCACTTGTCCTGTTGACAGGACTAGTGGGAAAAAAATCCCACTAGTTTTGTTCTGTAATTTGGAAGACTATGCTTGACACCCGATTTTATTACCTTTATTTAATTATTCAATTTTATTCCCCCTATTTATTTATTAGTTTAGCCTTATTGGGTGGCAATACTAACCCCAATTCCACGCCAGATGGGTGACGTAAGAGGCGACTTAGTCCGGCCCGCTGGTGGTAGGGACCCTCAGAGATTATATTGGTAAGATTGATTTAAATCTATATATTGTCCTGTATATGAATTAATGTAACCGCCAAAATGACGAAATTGAGTTAGAAATACAAAAATCATTTATTCATTCGTCATTTGTTTTGACAGTTGTCATTTGTTTTTAAATATTCAATAAACAGTAAAAGTGCCTCTGAGTTATATTAACAGGACTAGTGGGAATTTTTTTCCCACTAGTCCTGTCAACAGGACTACTCAACAGGACAAGTGGGAATAAACGATTTTTTTATCGTACTATCAAATGATTCCCTGAAGTTTCGCGCTTCGAAGACCGTAAAAGAAGCGCCCAACCTCGTACGGTTAGAACGAGAGCAACCACCCAAGCAGTACAGGCGCGAATCCAATGAATTCCCGTCCGGAAGAAAAACATTTTAGCACTTCAGGTAGGGATAAGAAAAACTACCATCAAATGAATGTTAAATGAAGACCTTGGACCCAGAGCTTATCGACGACACACAGGGCATTTCCGTAAGGAACCTCTAAAAAAATTAAGGCATGGGTAAGAAAAAATTATGGCAAATTAAGATGACCAGCTTTGTTAAGAAGGTACGCGAGAAAAAAAACCGCCAAATCCTTATTTCAAACGAAAATTTTGGTATTGAAGAAAGTTACAAAAAACAATGTGATAGAATATTATGCCCACGTGAACAAAGAAGCAATCAGGCGTATGCTAAAAATCCAGCATGGGCATTATTCTGCATCAATCATGGTTTGACTTGGAGTCTCATATTCGGGCTCATCTGTGATGTTTCTTTGTGAAAAAGAAGTGAAAACCATTATTTTTGAGTATCAAAATACTGTCATTGCAAAGATCGTGGAACATCTTCTTCAAAAAATTATCGAAAATCCACAATAAGTATTCCAATAAGATTCAGCGCCAGATCATCAGAAAGCAGGATACAAAACTGGCTGATTGGTCATGAAATTTACTTTATCAGGCACAACGAGGGGCCCTCTTAAAGCACAGACTTACATCCGTTGGAAACAAAATATGGCAACAATGGAAACAGAAAGCATGCACTAAATCTCACCAAAATTTGAAGTTTCTCAAAGCATCCATGATTAAAGCAGTGGCTGATATAGATACGAACCTTGTGCATGTTACGATTGACGACTGGCCTCAGAGGTTGAGGGCCTGCATTCAAAGTCAGGGAGGGTATTTTGAATAACCTAAACAAAACTTTAATTAACATTTAACTACCTTTGTTTTTATATAATTCATTTACAGATATATTAATTCCAAAAAAATATATTTACTGAAGTGTTTGTAACAGTATTTATGGCTAGACTAGGTATATGGTCGAGTCTCGGAAACGGCTCCCAACGATTTTCATGAAATTTAGTATGCGGGGGGTTTCGGGGGCGATAAATCGATCTAGCTAAGATTCATTTTTCGAAAATGTCGTTTAATCCGTGTTTTCAGGCAATGAAAAACTGCTATAATAGAGTTCCTGACATCTATTGGCGAGTAGCAACACTAAAGCTACTTCAGATTAATTTCCAAAAAAATAAGATTTACCAGAAAAAATACCGAGAAAAGCTCGGTCATCCGGGTACTTACTTAACATAAACAGTGACACTGAAAAATAACATACGGAACGTATTATTAAGGTCCATGACGGAACGTAAATAATGTACGATGTCCGTACACTACACCTGAGACACGAAAAACATGATCTAAATAAGGTTGCCTTCTAAACGCTAAAGGTGATATCTAACGTTCGGTTTCCACATAATAAGTAGTTAAAAAAATTTTAACTAAAAACTTTTTAAATTGTCTGTTTACACGTTTTAATTTACTTAAAATTTAGTTATCTACTTAACTACTTAATACGTGTTCGGACTTTAGACTCGACGTAGGGGTAATAGAAACGAGACAAGATTCTCGGTTCGACGTCAAGGGAACCATTCCTGATTCCTCTCAATACTTATAAACAACCTACCTGCTTACTGACAACGTACCAAATGACAGCAGGAGAGGGCAACACCAGTAGCCAAGCTAGTTCAACTCCTCCCTACCTGCCATGGGTTTTATTCCTCAAATACCCACTGCGGGGCTCATCGAAGTGGTATACGACTGTCCAGCGACCGCCAAATGCCTTGACATAATCCCATTAGCTGTTCAACAAGGGCAGGGTTGGTGAATCCGTGAAGAATAGAAAGGAGCTCCCAAAAAATCATTTTTGTAATACCCTCCAAATGTAAACTCGCTATAAATACTTATAGCCATTAGCCTATATTATTTTATTTAACCAGAAATCATATTTAACTTACTTATTCATATTCTCTCACCGCATATCATTTCTTATAGCTGATAAATTATAGGTTCTTCACGATGACGACACAATGTCCATAGTGATATTCGCACCAACGCTTCCAGAACTCCTTGCAGGGCTTCGTTGTTTTTAATTATAGCCCTTTTAAGTTCAGGAAAACCATTTAAAACATATTCGATGTGTTCCGTGACACAGAACGTATAGTACCTACTCGTATATATATGTACACATAGGTATATGCACGCAAAGAACACACAAAGTAGCTAGCGGGTAAGTTCTAACCAATAAATGCATAAAAGCGCGGGAAACGGAGCAATTTTTTTTTTAATTAATCAAATTGCTTACTGAGCCATGCTTCATTTTTTATTTTAATACCCCATTTACACGCGCGCGCGAGCCACGAGACAATCCGCGAGACGCGCGCGTGTGAACAGGGCGCTCGCGGACCAGACCGCGGCAAGTCTCGTGGCTCGCGGGCTCGCGTAAGGTTTAAAAATAGATGCTTTCTGTTCATAATAAGCATCATCACGAACCAATCTTGAGTTGGATAATACCAGCTTCGTAGGCTCGTACGTTACTTTTAGTAACGGTGGCAGTGAACCTGCGTGACACGAGGCCCCTGTTCGATTCCCTGCCGAAGCAGACACTTACAAAATTTACAGTATGAGGATAATTTTGATTACTTTATTATTAGATATAATAATTCAAAGTGCTTCAATGCCATCAAAATAAAAGTCATTTAAAGTAGAGCTCTAAAATATTTATTTTGTATTAACTAAAATATTATTAGGTACATGATTTAGCTTATAAAAATATATGGACGGAAATGTTCATAAGCATGCACTATTGATTTTAAAACAAAATCATAAACAGGTACCTACAGTTCCACTAAAGCAAAAAGAAAATGGCAAACACTTGGAATAAATCGGAGAAATAATATAATATGCTGATTTCATATAAACACAACACATATTATCATATAAATAACCTTGCGAGAATTTACTCACAGGCTTTTGGGTGAATTAGGTAGTCAAATACATTTTCTTTTGAAATTTTGTCAAGACCATCGTTTACAAATAGGGTAGAAAAGTACTTTGGTAAAATGCTGTTGGAGTGAAAAGGTGTTTGACGTTAACCACCTAATGATGATAAAGTCATTTATTTATGTTGCAATATTTTTCTGCTTGTTATATTTGCAGATATACAAAAAATGGAATGTAAGGTTACATTAATATAAATTACATTAATAAAAAGTCACGCTCCTATCTCACTAAAAATGTATGTGTTAAAGCTTACGAATTACGAGAAACCTAACTCGATATCAATAAATTTACATAGAGAATAGTGTACCTACACCACATGGGCTTCGGGGCTGTATGGTTTAATATACTTGGCGCTTGAGTATGTAATTTGTTAGTAGTTAGTAAGTAAATACACAGGTGTTACAAATTCCTAAACACAGTTAAAGTATTAGTGAAATGTTAAAAGATTAAAATGTAAGATTAAGTAATACCAGTTAATGATAATACATGAATGAATTAAATCAGGGAGCCCAACACGATTCTTTTGTAGACAATTAGCCTAAGAACTCACGGAGCGATTTTCTCCCGCGCTCGCCGCGGTAGCGGGCCCGCAGCTCCTGTAGAATGCAGATTTGTATGTAAAAACGAGCGGCATATTTCACGACGCGGTTTACGCCTGCGGCGGGCGCCGTTTACTCGGTGGGCACCGGGGTGGAGGGGGGGTAGAGATCGTAAATACCGCCCGTCTTGCAATATTCGCCCGCCAGGTTTGCGGGCGATAATCGCAACCGCGGCGCGGGCGGCTGCGCTACCGCACAAATCTTCGGTCTCGTGAGTTTTGAAACTTTTTAAAATTTCCGCCACCGCAGCGGGCGCGGGTGAAAATCGCTCCGTGAGTTCTTAGCCTTAGTAACAATTTTTTGTAGACGAGTACTTATTTAAAACAATGCATTAAAGAACGAAAGGAATCGAGGTTTCTGCACAACCTTAAACACGATAGGTTTTTGTTCGACTTCAAAAAAGGAGGAGGTATTCAATTCGACTGTATTTTTTTATTTTTGTTACCTCAGGACTGGGTGAACCGATTTTGATGATTCTTTTTTTAATCGAAAGCTGGTGCTTGTCATGTGGTCCCACTTAAATTTGAGCGAGATCTGACGAGTAGTTTTTGAGTTATCTCTAATTTTGAAGTCGGTTATTTTTTGTCAAGAATTATGTTAATTAAAAGTAATTATCTGTGCTCTCTGTCAACTAGTTTAAATAGAAAACAATATCATTATAAAGGTCCTACAGCTACAGTTCCAAACAAATCTACTTGTTCTTACCAACTACTTTAGAATGGTTACAAGGTAACGTAGATTTTTTCGTTTTGAATACTGAAAATACAATATATCTAAGTACATCTGGCGCGTACATGGTGATTCTCGAAAGTCACAGATCGAAATCTTACTTAATTTTGTAGTGAGATCACGTCACACGAGATACATAGGTGACCATTACGACTTTTAACATGATGAAATGTATCTGATATTGGTCATCATTGTTTAAACTATAATAGCTACACACGATTGTCGGTCGCTTTCAATACTCTATCAATGCACAATCCTCAACAAGTACTGGCAACTGTCAAAAAGTCACAGCATGAAGTGTTCGTTGTTATTTCATCATCTACAAACCTATCGAGAGATAATGGATACATAGATTATTGAAAACGGCCATAAGCGATATTAATCTGTGAGATACGAGAATTTACCTAGATCTTTATTACTACGCAACTGAAACTCCGTTTGGAATAAAAACATTCAAACAAAATATGTTATAACGAAGTATTAAAAATACATTAAATACATATTAGATTCATCCCCGCGATTAAATAGTGAACACTGGACACAGCTGGCCACTGGCTCCTCGACAGCCCGCGTCGAGTGCCAGTACTGCCAGTTATTGGCAGTAGATGTCATTGGAAGATATCTTTGGATTGTACCTACATACACTTCACACACATAAAATTAAATTGTCGATCGATATACATAAAACAAGAACACTCGTGAAATATAATTTACAGTGCGCCCAACTTATCTGTGAAATGGCGAAAATTGGAACTAATGCTGCCCCATTGTGTTAATGTCATTAATGTCAATGAATGACATTGACATCTACTACGTCTCGAATTGCGTCCCAGTGATTGGTCCAATGCGTTCGACAGCGCCCTCGCTCATTTCACAGATAAGTTGGTCGCACTGTAGACCTAATTCGCTACGCACACCATCTCATCACTGTCCATTTAATAAATTACTTAATTACCGATCCAGTAATGACCTGAATTATTATTTTGCAATTGTTTTTTTATTCAGTATGTTGAAGTTCGATCGTAACTAATCGAATTATTAATTGCAGGTACCTATAATAAACCCCATTTTATAAAAAATAATCGCTTATTGCTTGACATTAATGTTGAATTCAAAAAGTTTAAACATTTACAATTATCATGAAATTATGAATACTTAAACAATTTTACTCGAATTCTATATTTACTTAAATTGTTATAATAATTCTACTATCAGCCCAGGAAATAATATACGGGCTCATTACTTTAGATGTAAATTGTATTGCCGTGTTAAGCTTCTGATGACATTAGTCAGAACCCAAATTATATTTCACATACACACAACTATGCTTATTTTCTACAGTAGTCTTATACAGTGAGAATCCACTTCATGTCATAATCTAGCAATATTTACAATTGTAAAGTAAAAATAATTACATGTAATAATACGTCACGAAAAATAAAAATTTGGTAAATCAGATTAAATGGAGATTCAATATCGAGATTCAAAATCAACTAGGTAAATTTAACTCTGAACACAAAATGTAAAAAAATATTTTGAGCTTAATTTAGCTTTTGGTAATACCATTAATATAATATTACACAAACTCGTACAAGAGCTCGTCCAGATTCACAGCTCCATTAGGGCTAGGATAGTATTTCGTACTGCGGCAGATGGGGTTCATAAGCGAAACCATTGTAATGCGTGAAGCTGAGGCACCTGGTGCCGGGGCCGTCGGCGAAGGGCGAGAGGTCGCGGAGCAGCGCCGAGAACGCGGGCCGCTCGTCGGGGTCCACCTGCCAGCACTGCAGCGCCAGCTGGAACAGCTCGTCGCCCACGTACGACGGCTGCGAGGGCCGCATCCCCCGCAGCACGCGCGCCACCACGTCCTTGTTCCCCGTGTGGGGGTACGGCGTCGCCCCTATCGTCAGGGCCTCCCACATCAAGCAACCGAACGACCAGATATCTGCTTTCGGGTTGTACCTCGTCTGTCGCAGCATCTCCTGGGAGGTCCAGCGCGTGTAGTCGGGCGTCTCGTGCAGCGGCCGCACGTGCGCCAGACCGAAGCCGGATACTTTGGCGTTTCCGCTGTCCCCGATCATTATGTTCCTGCAACACAACTTTTTATGAATGATCTTTTTGCTGTGTAAATACTCCATGCCGCGCGCGATGTCGACGCAGAGCTGCAGGATCCTGTTCTCCGTCACCATGCAGAACTTATTATTCTGGAAGTCTCTCTGTCTACTCTGTAGCAACATTTCCTTCAAAGATATTCTGGTATCCTGCAATACGACAAAGAGAGTAGTATTGGTCTCACAGATTCCAATAAGAGATATGACATTTTCATGTTCACTAGATTTAATTAAGAGATCCAGCTCTTGAAGCATGACTTTCTTGTCTGGTTTTTCGAGTTCCCGGTCTAGTACCACCTGCACCAGCCCCGAGGTCTGTGCCCCGTGTTGCTGGACCTTGCCTTTTGTGAATTTTCCATAGCTGCCTATCCCGACCACACAAGAAATATCAATATCAATCAGGTTTCTAGGAATATTCCACAACTTGCGTTTTAAATTACCATAGTAGTCCA
Organism: Thymelicus acteon; assembly: GCA_951805285.1. Classification (NCBI taxonomy): domain Eukaryota; kingdom Metazoa; phylum Arthropoda; class Insecta; order Lepidoptera; family Hesperiidae; genus Thymelicus; species Thymelicus acteon. Next base: position 752,196 of record OX638232.1, read on the forward strand.
CTCTTTCCTCTTCATCTTGCAGAAAACCAGCATTTTCAATTTCCATACACGGCTCACTGAGGCTGAGAGGCATGGACTGGGATCCTCTTTGTATCCTTGCTAGCTGAATTCTCTTCCGGAGAACAATAAGGGAGCCAATACCGATCAATAGCAGAACCACCCCAATGGCAATGCCAGCGCCGAGGGCCACCACCATGGGAGACACTACTTCAGGTTCATTGATATTCAATATTATTTTCTTTGCAGATTCTGCATAACGGATTTTCTTAACGGTGCCCTTTTCACTCACAATACCGAGAGACACCTCAATATCATTAGTCAGGGGAAGTGGAGCATTGTAGAAACCATTGTAAGTACGCTTATCTCCGATAATAAAGTCATTCTTGATATCCTCTGGGTCTAGCTCAGCGGTGATGTAGTACGGCAAGCCCTGCTCATTGTGACCATATGTATAATTACTCAAATTCTCTACGATAAATCCTTGTTGATAGAGTTCTATGGAGACTACGATTCTGTACATGGAGACGGGTCCGTTGACATTCTTAGCTTCAGGTATATGTACGACCATTCTGTCTCCACGTCGTTCCCGAATTTCAATATCGGGGGGGCTGGGGTCCGGCGTGCCGATCACGGTTTCCACTTTCACACTCACACTGGCACCCTTTTCCTCATAATTAGTTGAAGCAACACTTATATTGTATACGGAACCTGGCTGCAGGTTGGGCAACTCCGTGAACAGCGTGCTATTAGAGACCCTCCACTCTAATGGTATTAATGTGAAGTCTGCAAATGTTTCCAGCACGCGAGCCTCGATCACGTAGCCAGTGATTACTGTGTAGGCTTGGGGCGCGGTCCATTGGATCCGAACGGTCGTTTCCGTTACGTTCACTATGTCTAGGGACATGGGGGGCCCCGGGGCGGTGACTTCTGTGTCGTAAACGCTGACGGTGTTATCTCCGCCGCACTTTTGAGATTCATTTTTAGGACATGGGGTGTTGCATTGCTCCTCCTCCAGCTTGAACTGTCCAGGAACGTTACCGCAGAAGCACGTGGACTCGTTCCCGATCAACGCGTATTTGTAGTAAACTTGCTCGCAAGCGGAGAGACACACGTCCACGGACTGTCCGGTGTGAGTGTTCAGAACGTCGTCTTTGAACTTGTAGCAGCCGATGTAGTCGCCGCGGTCGCAGCTGCAGTATACACAATACACAGTAATTACGGCAACAGTAATCAGATACGGTCGCTCCATTGTTTTCAATCAAAACTGACTCATGTAACTTCTAATTTGTCAAGTCGTCGTTACAGCATGTTTGATCATAGTTATAAAGTACTTAAATTATAAATTGTGTATCCATAGCCGGAATCATGTTTCACATAATAAGAAATAAGATTGTAATTTATTCAACTCCGCCGATAGAATCGACAAAACAGACACACGGAACCGCGTTCCTAAGATCGTTGGATTCGTTGCCTTCGTTGGTCTTTGACTTTATTATGACATCATTAATTGACATTGATAGATGTCATGATGGAATTATTTCCCACAGAGTATTTTTGTAGCTAGTTCACAGACTATATACCTATTTTATACCACAAGTCGAGTCATAGACTTAACTTTTTAATGTTGGTGTCATTGTTTTCGTGTCAACCGTACTACCCCATTTACACGCGCGCGCGAGCCACGAGACAATCCGCGAGACGCGCGCGTGCGCGCGCGTGTGAACAGGGCGCTCGCGGACCAGACAGCGGCGCGTCTCGTGGCTCGCGGGCTCGCGGCGGGAGCGGTTTGTTAGGCGCGGCCAAAGGGGCTCGCGTGAGCGCTCGCGTGGTGTTCACACGCGCGTAGGGGGCGTGGCTTACGGACGCGCCACGAGACGATCCGCTACACGCGCGTGTAAATGAGCGGTACCAATTATGATCGATGTTGACAAGACAACAGTGCTGTCAAATCAGACAGTTGAAAAATTTAAAATCAAACTTTGCAAATACAACGGGCACTCGCTTATTTGTGATTTAACGATTATTGTGATGGTGTATGGGTTTTGTGTATATAAAATTGATAATTCATACCAAAAACTATGTCCACCAGATCAGGCAAACGTAAGTTTCTCATTAGTAACAACAATAACAGCGTTAGTGAATATGTATGTTTCAGCCTAGTGTTTTCTTTAGTATTTTTGTAATAAGTGTGATAAAACTTTATTAATTATAATACTGGAGTAATATTTGAATGTTAGTTAAGTAAATAGCCTGACCAGTTGTATATTAAATTATGTAAAGCTATAACAGTTGTATTATTACAATTGCAGGGATTCACGCGTCATCGGACAGTCCCACTATAGATAAAGATGTAACGTTACAAAGTGAACGAAAACCAAGAAGCAAAAAACAAAAAGAAAATATTGAGCGGTCTGTAAAAAAGAGGAACAATTATGTGAGCTACCCTGCTGATGATGATACTCCAAGCGTCTCTAGCGAGGCCGTAGAGGCTCACGAAAAGACAAGGAAGTCCGGAAGGACCCGGAGAAATACATTAAAAGAGCTCAATATACATGTACCTCTAGCAGATACTGCGGAGAAAACAAATGACAGCAACACTGTAAGAAAAACTCGCAGAGGAAAGAAACTTATAGTAGAACCAGAAAATTCTGAAGACATAGTAAATATCCAGAACCATGCCGAGTCAGAGCCAGTTGCAAATAACAAAAAAAGAAATAAGAAGAAAAAAACTCATAAGAAAGACTCAATAGAGGCAACAGCTGAACTGCAAGATGTAAAAAATCAGGTTGTAGCGAAGAAAGGTATTAAGAAGAAATTGAAAGGCTTGAACCCAATGAACAATGATCATCAAACAGAAAACATGAATGGTGGCATCAATGATACTTTAGATTTGTTCCACAGTGCTGCTGGCAGCCCTGTGGAACAAATCAATGTTGGAAATGATTGTGAAACTGAAGTTAAAGTCAGTTCTGTTGGTTACTTAATTGAAGAAACAATTTTCACACCTAATAATAAATTAACTGATATGTCATCTTCAAAAATCACAGATATAACAGTAACAAATGGAAAGAAAATTGAAAAAAATGTAATAGAAGATATCGATAGCGAAAATCTTAATACAACTTTTGATAAATCACCTAGAATAACAATTGCTTCAAATACAATGGCAGAGTTAGCTACAAATAACAAAAGGAAATCCAGCATCAAAAACTCTACCTTTGACAAAATTGAACAAGAAGCAAATGAAGACAAGCTTGATATCACTTCAAATAAAATAGTTGATACACCGACTACTGAAAATACTACAACAGATGTCGCATTAAGGAAGAGAAAAAGATCTACTATCAAAAATACTACCATTGACAATATTCAATGTAATGACTCAAACCAAGGCAATCTAAATACAACTTTTGACAAAACAAATTACCCATCTCCTTTGAACACTTCAGTAGATGCATCAAAAAGAAAGAGAAGGAAATCTAGCATCAGAAACTCAACTTTTGATAAAATTGAGACAAATGAAATAGAAGATGCCAATGACAAATGTTTTAATTCAACTTTTGATCTTGCAAATGCTGCTAGCAATGTTGTAAATGGCAACTTAACAGACAATAGTGACAAGTCTAATTTATCAGTAACATTCACACTAACGCAGGATACTGAGAAATCAAATGATACACTTAAAAAAAGTAATAGTGAAAGGAAGTCTAGTGTAATAAATACTACTTATGATAAAATTGAGAAAGATTTGGAATGCAATGAAGTCAAAGATGCAAATGGAACATTTGATAAAGATGATGCAGATCTACAAATTTCCCCTACTAATAACAAATCCCTAAATATAAGGAAATCATTGCAAAAGAATAATATTTTAAATGACTCTGAGGATATATTTACTAGTAATGGAGAAAGGTCCTCCAAAGGCAATGCTAAAACCAGCAATTTTGACTCAACATTTAATAATGATAACAATATCAAGTTAAACACCACATTTGACACAGAAAAAAGATCAGAAGGCTATGTTGATTCCACAAAATCCTCACTGATTAGTTCAGATGCTACTATAAATGGAACGTTTGACAAGTCAGGAGAAAATTCCCGCATCAGCATAACTAGTGATGAATCAAAGACAGAAAATATTTTAAACCACACACCTGTACTAATAGAAAGCAGTATCGATGAATCTTTGATGTCGGAAGATAAGACTCCAGAAAAATCAGAAGTCCCTGTAACTCCTCTCAAAAGAGAGGGTACATTCACCAAGGAAGGCTCCAATATTGTTTGCTCTCCTCCAAAGTCTGAAGGATCTGCAGAAAAGACGCCAGTCAAACGTAAATCGTCGCCTGGATGCACGCCATTTCCTTTCTCGAAGATTTCTCAAAAAGAAAATGCTAAATTAAATGTGACTCGGTCAATAGAAAAATCACTTAGAAAGTCTTCCCTGGTGGAGGTGGCGCCGAGACAAACCCGGGTAATGTTCTGCAGTCCTGCGAACAACCCCGCCGTGGTCTCGCAAGTCAAGGGAAGAGTGATCAAATCCAATTTGAAAGGGTCCAACAAGAGTTTTGTGTTTGATGACAGTGGTAATTATGTTTTAAATATCTTTTACGAGTAAGGGATCTTGCGCCCTGGTAGTTCAAGTCCATGTCTCGTCCCATTAGACTAGATCTTCTATGAAACTGTTCATGTGTTGTGCACTTGGTTGTTTAGTTACTGAAGGATTATTTTCTTTCTTTTCTTCTGCCTTCTTTCTTAGTCAGCTACGCATCGGTGATGACTCTAGGGTTACCATCAGATGGCTCGTTTATCTATTCATTTGTCGGCTTTTTTATAAAATAAAATAATGATTAAATGCATCCTTAGACCAATGACCGTAACCAAAACAAAAATGTTTCCAGTGTCGTCCGAGGCGCGTGCGCTGCGCCGCAAGCGTTCTCTAACAGTAGGCGCGGCGGGGGCGGCGGGGGCGGGGGGTGCGGCGGGCGACGCGGGGACAGGTGCGAAACGCAAGCGGCTCGGCGACGACCTGCAGCACTCCGTCGACAGACTGTCGCGCCCGCGCACCCAGAGCGCCGCAGGTCCGTACCCTTAGTATCCTTAGGCCCGCAGGTCTCGCGGCATTCATTATTCAGTATGAATTGAATTTACCCTTTACCACAAGTTTTTATCTAATCCAGAGAAATTTTCATACCAGCCAGTGGCAATCATGAGCGGCCAACCAGTAAGCAGCTTCAGTTCTAAGATTTGGATCTTAGCCCAAGCCAAATTTTAATTCTTGTGATACACTCACATTGAACAAAATATTACAATAATAATAATAATAACGCTTCATACCAGCCCCACACTAGGATTCCCTGTGTCGTGGGTGACATGGACAACACACACAAGACCAGGACATTCACACCCAGACCGAGAACAGAAATTCAAACTCATCATTCAAATTTCCGCCTCGCTGGGAATCGAACCCAGGATCCTTGGCGCGGCGATCTGGTATGGCCACACAGGTCGTCGAATGCAACAATGCTTTGCAGCTCCAGTATAGTCGCAGTTCTATGATTTCGATTTTATCTGCGTGTCCGGCAACCATTTTCTCACATTTTATCAGTTGTGAAATATTTTTACATATCTCCATGCCATTTCATTGGTACCTTCAGTATAGTGTATGGTTTGACGCTAAAGGCATTATCCGCCAAAAGGTCCGGTTCGTTAGGTATAAAGAAAAGATTTTTGACTTATTTATCAAAGTTACGATAGATCCAAATGTGAATATTGGAAATAAGCAAAATCAGCATGATAATAATCAGCGATTGAAAACCTCCCAGCCAAACTATCGGAGCCGGGCACACTAGATGGTGTGAAGGGCACTCCATGTAAGGCGAAGGAGAAGGCGCCGTCCCGCACGAAGCTGCCGAACTTCGCGGCGCTGCACCAGAAGCAGTTCGCGCGCATGGAGTCGCTGGACGAGTGCCAGCGCCGCCGCGCGCGCCGCGCCCGCACGCTGCTGACGCCCACCGGCTGCGTGGGGCTCATCGAGCGGATCAGCCCGAAAGGTATTGGCTAACTGGGTGACCGACCCGCAAGGTTTTTATGGAATAGACCGACAGACGAGCTGACGATCCACCTGATGGTGAGTGGCTGTCGTCGCCCATGGACATGGAGCTGTATAATAATATAATGGAGACAAAATAAGATGAGGAAAGTATTAAGTTAACAATTTAATTCCTTTATAATTGAGATAATGGCGATGAAGGGAACTAAATTCCAGTGCCATAAAATCATTTATTAGTAGATGTAATCATATAGATGTCGTGTTTTAATCGTAAAATTTATAATTTCTTTAAAAAATTATCATCGATATTATGAAGTGTCACGTTTCATGAAATTACCAGCTGTTTTCTGATATCATTGATACAAACATGAAACATTGAATTTGATTTTGATCATTTCTGTTGCTGTCAATATACGACTACGCCAACATGTCTTCACAAATGTGGTAGTCGCATCTCAAATCGTTTCAATAAAATTGTAAAAACTAAACAAATGAACAAGCCAAAATATAGATAGTATTTATTTCTTGAAATAGCGTTTGGAACTTCCATAACTTCCATGTAATGTAAGTCCAGTGGCAGATAGTGATAGCAGATAGCGGCGCCGCGCGTCCGTTTGATAGTCACTGCTAGTTATCTTATCTCGCACACGGTACGAACTGTCCGCAGGTGTTTAATTGCAACCAGCGGTAGGAACACGTCCATCGTTTATAACGAAGCTGATAACCGTGTACGACGACGCAATGTCCGTCGAAAAATGTTTACTACTAGATTACTCTCACTTGCTAACCGGACTGGGATATCCGGGATGACAGAGATGGGTTTGATCAACCGTTGCACCAGTGGTACTGTAGTGTGAAGTGTTCGCTTAGCAACCCTGGGAGGGTTGAATTTCAAATTCGTATTGATTCAAAGTTGTTCATCAGTAACAGTAAAATTGCTGTAATACTGTTTTATTTACGCGCAGTTGGCTAGAAGGAAGCAATGAATCCGCCTGTAAAATAGCTTTCCAATTTCCTCGTCCTTCCAATCTTGTCACATAATGTGTAGCTCATCTAGAGCCGTATCAATTATACGGGGCCCCCAGCGTATAGGGGCCCCCACTAACACTCCCAAAAAAAGCACGCTAGCGGCCTACGACCGCTACAGTTTGACAGCTGACGTTGAGGGAGCCCCACAACAAATATTGATATGGGATCCTTAGGGCTAGCTATGCCACTGAGCTCATCCTTGAATGTCTAACACAGTCTTGTTTACTTTACATTTGTATACAAAACCATTGTTCAGGTACTCCTCCCAAGCCAGCGCCAGCGCCGGCGAAGGAGCCGGCGAAGCTCCACACGCCGTCCAAGCCGAAGCTGCCCTCGCTGCCGACGCTGGACTCGCTGATGCCGCGCTACACCAGGTTCGGGTTCAAGCTTAACGTGGACGAGAATCCCTTCAGCGTTACCAAGACGGAGACCAAGCGGGAGCGGTCGAACGACCGGACGATGATCGAGCGACCGAAGGACCGGGCGATGATCGAGCGACCGCACGACCGAACGAAGACCGAGCGGCCGTCGCGTCAGACGTGCCTGCCGTCGCTAGCGGGGGCGGCGGGCGCGCGGCGCGAGGCGGCGCGGCAGGCCGTCATGCGGGAGAAGTCGTTCTCGGAGAAGCGGCTCACGAAGCGCGACGCGACGCGCACCGTCATCAAGGGCGTGCGCACCAACCGCCGGTTCGAGCTGCAGATGAAGATGAGGAACATTAACGCGTGATACACTGTTGGGATACACTATGATGTACCTGTTGTTACGATTGACGGTCAATGGCTGTATGGCAAATGTTGCCGAGTGGTAAGATTGTAGAATACATGAAATCTCATGCAAATGGACGGCCCGCAGCCACAAGAGACATAATTTGTCAACGTAACACAATAGTCCTGTGTCTGCGCAGGGCATTGTCTTCTGTATTCCCATGATAGTAGAGTGCACGAATTTACACTTTTTATTGCAATGAACTGTCGTTATTTCACTTGCATGTCAACAGTGTATGTCGTTATCGGCATCGCGGCGACATTTTGTGGTCAAGGATAGGTTTGACTTGAAAGTGTCAGTATTATAAGTAACATGTTTAATGCCAGGCATTAGAAATGCTTTTAATGCAAAGTATAAAAGAAATAATCTATCCCAAGAGGAAGAATAAATCTCAACGAATATGGATGTTTCGACGTCGAGTAGATGGCGCTAGTATCGGCATTATTATTTACACCTAGTTAACCCTATCATTTATTGTTATAGAACACGTAGGTATTAATCTTGTGTAACATTGGTTGAGCTCAACCCTGCAGCTTACTGTAGAAAACGGTTGTTTCTCCTTTTGTTAAAGTCAAATGATGTAATTAAATTTTTTCTTTGATGTTTTAAGTTGATTAACCCATATTTGTGTCACCAAATAGTAAAAAGAGAACCTTAAATACAGAATAAAAATAAATGTCCCCAGTATCAATAATACCACCACCAAGTACACTTGAGGAGTTTAGGAAATGGCAGAGAACGACTGCGCGATCGCTTATCTTATCAAAAACAAACTAACAGCCCCAACGAATTGCTATTAACTTTACATTTTTATTATTGTTACTAATATATGTTAACGTATTTTGTATTAGTTTAGTTGTGTTTATACGTACGCCTAATTTTCACAGTATTTAAGTAGAACTATCGAGTGTAACGAAACTTGATTATAAATAATTTATCGAAGACGCTACTTTAGTAAGTGCCATAGAGAAAACAGACGTTAAATGACGATCAAGTTAATTATGTACTGTTTTATTGTCTTTTATTATGTCATTTTTCACGAACCGTTTAACTATGAATGCAGTTATATAAATAAATATATGAGAAGTACCGTCAACAGGCCATGTGTTGTGCCATTTCTGGTCGCACGTCAAATACTGTGACCTGTTTATACATATAATTATTAAAGTGTACGTTTTGTAATTGTGTGTTTCCTTTTAAACACAATCCTTCTACCTCCTTTTGAAAATCTCCAACATCCTACAGATATGAACTGCAGCGTGTATATATCTCTCTGTAATTAAACATGCTAGAACGTATATCTACATGGTGATTTAGTGGGGGTTTTGGAACCAATCCACATTTATTTTATTCAGGCTTGTACGCAGCTATAAAAGAAAATTATTATACTTGTTATATACCGCCGCACTCTATCGTCACTTAAATCGCTCGCTAAATAAGTACATAATAAGACTCCTTAGTACCGAATTCGTATTATGATTATGTGTTAAGGAGCGATTCAAGTACGTAATCGTTAAGTAACAAACGAACAAATAAGAAATAAATGCATTCGTGACTCTTGAGTGCGGCAGGTATTAAAATTACATGCCTAGAATTTATGATTTTGGGGGTAGTTCAAAAAAATATTTCGCTTTTTCTTATTTACATAGTATATGTATACATATGTCAAATTAGATTCAGATGTTACCTACAGATAACGGATTGAAGGTGGCAGGACGACCAAACTTGGTTGCTGGCGTTGCTGCATACCTGATGGAGCCGTGGAATCAGGGGCGTAGCTACCGCCGTATCAATTATACGGGGCCCCCAGCGTATAGGGGCCCCCACTAACACCTCCAAAAAAAGCTCGCCAGCGGCCTATGATTGCTACAGTTTGACAGCTGACGTTGAGGGGGCCCCACAAAAAATATTGATATGGGGCCTCTTTAGGGCTAGCTACGCCACTGCGTGGAATGAAATGCTTGTCACGCTATGTCTGGGTTACTACGGGAATACACGAGGATGAAGAGTAATTAGAGCCATACATGAAGGTATATTATAATACATTGATGGAAAGTGGTCGTAGATACTCCCATACTATTTGGCAATTTTAACTCGACAGGCGATTATATTGTCGATATTGTAGGAGCTGTAGGTGTCGTGACGCCATTCGTTCCGAGACAATGGAGTGACGTGGCCGCCCGGCCGGCGAGTTGCGTTGCTGCAACGTTATGACGAAACACTCAACTGACAATTCTCGCTTAATTTAATAAACCGTATATTTTCATGCACAATTAATCTGGACATAATATGGTTTACTCAATGCTTTAAAATAACGTAGATATTGTACTACTTAGTGCGGTATGGGTACTCACGATAATTTATGTATTTAGTAGGCAGATCCAGCTCCATGGATGGTATTCATAGTTTTATTACTTGGTTGTTTCGCACTTCTAAGTGTAAATCCAAAGTATACCTAAGATCAAATTCTTTACACTTACTTTCAGTTAAATTAATTATAATTTAAAATCAATCTAGCATGGTCACGGATATGAAATTGGGAAGTGCGGGTAGTAAGAGTACACAAAGTAATTTAGTTCAGTGCACGTGATTTCTATAAAAAATCTAACTGCTACGGTGCTACTTTCGAAGAGCAAAAAACCGCGGGTTATCCTCTTAAGTGTTAGTTCTTAACCGCGTAACCGTCAGCAGGTCATACTCATATTGGTGTTGCTGATATCCATGACCCAGTACCATTGTTAAAAATAGAATGGGATACAAAAAGAAAACAATATTAGCTACATTCAGATTTATTAATATCTCAACATAGAAGCATGTAAGGACGCGGCTCCCCGCGCCGCGGCGCCGCGCCGGTCTCACGCCGCGCCCGCGCCGGTCTCATACTCTCATTACACGCCTGACAACAGGCTCCATCACAGTCGTTACAATCTTGGCTTATTACTATATTTTCCACAGATACAATAGGCAGATCCGTGGTAACTGTGACCCATAAATTTGAATTGGAGCCTAATTAAATAAGGCAACCACATTTTTTTGCAATGTCATATAAATAATCATTTTACTATTTAACGTGACTTTTAGGAATGGATATATCGTAATACTGTTTCAATTAAACAAAACGTTAATTATAGTTATCAAGGACAATGAGAAAAAATGAAATCATCCAAATTAGTCGGTCGGCCCGCGTGCGGGGAGCAGTTACCACGTATCATATAGAATACACGTACAAATAAACAATAACGTATTTGAATCCAAAATATAATCATTCTATCGAGTCACGTTCTTTATCTTCAATCCTTGGCGACACAAATACTTCATAGAAAAAAATTGTAGTAGGAACTTTAAAAATAATACATAATTAATCAAGTTCCCAAATTCAATACGCTATTGTTTATTTAACAACATAATGCATCGTTCCGTAGAACTACCACATATTCCAACTCCCGAACATAATCTTGTACTTACAACTTGTATTAAAATATTTTTTTTACCATTCGTCACATGGAAAATTGAATACATTAAAGAAAATAAAATATCTCACTCGCTTGGAAATGCTGTTAAAGCTTACTCTGTGTACAGTGACTATACAAAATATGTTATTTCAGATTCCTAAATTATGAGGGTAGTCAACTGGCACATGGAATTCTAATTTTGAAACTGTCTACGTTGCAGTCGTAAATGCACTCGACAACTTGTCCGTTCCGTTCCTACATTTTGCAAATCGAATTCAGCAATCTGGATCGGATCACAATGCTTTTTATTAGGAAAATCAACATTCTGAAGTACTTTTTCAAACATAGTAGAATACCCTTTTCTTTGTCATTAACATACATCAATTGTCTGATTATTTGCATAATCTAACTCGTGAAACTAGGCTCGATCAGACATGTTACAGAGTTTATAGCAGTCATTTTCTTCGCAGATATTGAATGCAGGCTATAGGTAGTACGGCCACACGCAATACCTTAGCTATAATCATTAACTGCACTGCGACGGTATCGATAGCCGTAATGAGTACAGCGCGTACGGTGTACAGAGTAGGGCCTGCCGAGTGCCAAGGAAAGCGGCTGTAGATAAACGTTGAAACTTTACAACTACATGCATTTAAAATCGAACAAAACCGCAAGAAAAATGTGTAGATGGTCCCAAACTTTCAACGAAACTTGGATACATAAAATGGATGTGATACGGGATAGAACCATGACTGCATGTTCACAAGATTTAATTTTCCAATAATCTGTAGCGATGCACAGTTGACGAGCTCATAATTGTATCGCGCGGACCGCAGCAGTCCCGGCCCCGCTGCACCGGCACGTGCCAGAGCGCTATTATTACAGAGTTTGTGCTTCGAGAAAATGTAATTAATTGACCATGTCGCCAGTCCGCCATTCACTAAAGAGAACTACGTTTAATAATACTCTCTAGTTAACAATATTTTTAAAATTTAATGCTACAATTCTCTACAGATTTTTTGGCAATTTTAATAAATAAATGAAAAGTATTCAATTACAGCGTTGTTGCTCTACCCACAAGATATTATACGGCCCGGTGTGTCTTCAGTGCAAGAGACTATTCGCAAATATACCATGGATATGTTGCATTAATATTCATTAACAAAAATACCTCGTTCAGTGCTTAAATTTACATTAACAAAATATTTCTACATAGTCGTCTTACTATATTACAAGTTTAGTTTATAAATATGGTACTTACATCTGCTTAGGCACCTAATAAATACATACTTTATGAATTCTTAGCGTAGTATGAGAGTTAGATTACACTTAGACAATCTATAGCTATAGTTTACGTACTAAACGCAATCATCGCTCCAAAAGTAAGTTTCTCTCAACACAAATAAAATGTGAACGTCTCAACACTTACCCACTAAGGGAAACAAGATTACGTTAACTAACTTTATTTACAAATAATTATAAATATACACAACGCGACAAACAATAAAAATACCAATGGCAGGTTCACGATCACGTTTATAATGATGTATGTATCAACGAAGGATGACTTTCATTCACATTTGCCAGCATCACTTATAAGTGCAATTCGGGCCGGAACTCGGGAGGTTCCTGCCAAACAGCGTTCCATTGCCAAAACAAGTCGTATAAATATAAAGTCTTAATATGCTACCGTTCAAACGAGACTTGACTTAACAATGAAGGAGTTCTACATCTAGTTTTGCCCCGCGCCCCGTCTTGAAAAACTCAGAGCACAATGCGTCATAGATCGTGAAATATTACGACGATCGGTCGACGGACACTAACATTTTTAAGACTAGGGTTTTCGCTCGCAGCCGGTTCTCAGTTCTCGTTATTATTCTCTTGTTCAACCCCGACCACCCACCCGCCCCTAAACGGATGCAGCCGGGGTTATTGTGAGCTTTCGCAAATCTGCTTTCTCAGCCGAGCGTGTGCAAGTAAAAACCGCAATCGGTCTTACCATTACGTTTAAACATTAATACTCAAATATTGAAGTATAATGTCATAGAACAGACATCTCGAACAAAATGTGTATCCCACCGGTTCTATTTTCAAAATTGAGCCCCCTTTCTCCTTTCAATATCGAACGAATTGAAAATTGAAGCCGATCGGCGCCAATTCATTGGGACTTGCATTGTGTTCGCGGTGTCGGTTCTATGTATATGCTAGTAATAATACTTCAATGTACTCAAACACCATTTTGATGACAACCTAGTAAAAATTAATTAAAAAAAAAAAACTAGAAATATAACATGTTACCATACTTTGTTAACCAAATCTCGTTTCAACAGTTCACAATAGGTAATGAAAATATTTTTTTTTCATTCACTCATATTTCTCTCAAGGACCCTGACCCCACCGACCTCTGCTACCGCGACCTCAAACTACATTACTTTGTACTGTCATCATGCTACCAAACACCATCATTGTCCTAACAACCGTTTTAAAATGCTTACATTTAATCACAAAACTCTTTTAACGAGTATCGAGTACCATAATATAAACGAAAAAATTCTTCACTGTGTGAGAAGTTATCGATACATTGACACAGTATTTTATACATGCTATAAGTTATTTATTAATACTGAATATAATAAAGTATTTGAGCTTACATCACACAATGTTTATGGCATGCCGAAAATACAGGTTTAAATTTCAATTTAGATGGCAAAGCGAATAAATTCATTAAGATCCCGTCTTTCCGTTTTTTGATCGAGTCGGAAACTCTGTTGAAAATGCCTTTACCAAACTTTCACAAGTCACCAAAATTTAATTAAAACGTGTTTTTTCAGCATATGCTATGGATTTAACAGTTAGATTTAACATCATCTGTGCATCTGCCTGCATTGCATTCATTCAATATCTATAGTCATCTTCATATCCGACTTAATATTATTTTCCAATTTATTTGTTTGAAAAAAATTAAAAAGTAAGAAGGACTAAAACGTTTACATATTTATCTTGGTTTACGAATATTTCAAGTTTTAAGTTTTGAATGTTTTTGGCTTCACCCTCTAATTTGCTTGTTAAAACAATCACGAACTGAGTAATAAATAAAAGTCAGTGTCTGTTGTACATAGGATAAATAAATAATTGTATTAAGACTGATATATCATGAAGAAATGAAGATACATAAAATACGATGTTTATATAGGTATTATTATGTAGGTAAACCTGCCTGTTTAGTGTTCGTGTCCGAAATATGGTGGATATACATGAAGGTCACAATTACATGTATTAATGTCAGTCAAATCGCGGGTCATCAAAGCAAACACAATTTTTATTTTCACTAACTGACTAGATTAGGCTCGCGCTCGTCGAACCGTAAACTTCAGATGTGTATCTGTGGATGGCCGATGGATGTAGAATATACAATAATTACAGCTTCAATGTATATTCGTTCACTGTTCAATGCCCAATGCCACGTTAATATTTCATACACATTGAACAAAAATTTTACGAATCAATTATCTTTTTCTCTGTAATCATTGTAATCATACCTAAACCGAAATGTGTAGTATAGAGTAGTGTTTGTAAATATTAACATTATTTTAATATGCATAAATTGATGTAGCTGTTCTTGAACGTTATCGCTATAGTTTTAATCGCCTCTGAATCTTTTATGAATTTTTAAACTGCTAAAAATATAAAGTAGACTGTAGAGCATCGTGACGATAATTTAGTCAGAAGCGAGTTATTGATTGTCTGCATGAAGTTGACTTGGGCTTGAGTATTGGATAGTAACGGCTCACACATCTTTAAAATGTGTATACAACATTACTAGGATTTAACTGTTTTAACGTTCCACATTTTATGCGTACCCATTTTAATAATAATGTTCCGTTAAAATATTCACCTTCACGTAACAAGCGACTTTGACACGTGGCCGTGGTATCTGTTTATTAGTTTTCCCTGGCTATATTATTTAGCTTGTGCGATAAGAAAAAAACGTGGCAAATAAAGTTTTATTGAATCTAGATTAGCAACCAACTCTCACTTAATTATCAACGTCAGGCAGTGATAACGGTAGGTACCCTGATAAACTCGAGCGATATTAAACGCAGCACAGGTCAGCGCATCCCGTCCATTTACTTTGGACTAATTTGCTTTCCCTTATTGAATGCTTGAGCGATTGAGCTTAATCACTTACGAAATAATGCAATAATTAATACACGATTTACAATTAATTAATTTAGTTAAATATAAGTACACTGCAAAATAACGATTGGGTTTACGTCATTTCATTATACAAATAATTATTCATTTTAATTATTTATTAAATACGAAAATTTCAATGTTATTTATGTTAATTTTTATCACTCCTAGTCCCTTGGGGGACACGAGATGAGGGGAAGTGACCTGGACCGAGACCTTCACGCTTGGCATTGAATTTACGCGACGCCATCGTATTTTTAACAGACATCAAAAGAGGTCTTCAATTCGACTGTATTTTTTTATTTGTTGCCTCAGAACTTTCGACTGGGTGAACCGATTTGATGATTCTTTTTTAATCGAAAGCTGGTGCTTCTCATGTGATCGCACTTAATTTGAGCGAGATCTGACAAGTAGTTTTTGAGATATCCCTAATTTTGAAGTCGGTTATTTTTAAACACATTTAATTTATTACTCATTAATTATATTACTATTATAATATTATTTATTTCAATATACTATTCATTACCAGCTGGATTCGTCGCTCTTAAGGTAAAATGTTTAAACTACTTCCAGTGCTTCCGTGTATTGTTTTGAAATACATAATAAATATACTATTTTAACATAATATTAGACTACAAATTATATAGTTCACGATTTAAAACCCTTAGCGTTGTAAATTCATGCACGAATTTCTCCGGTCGGTAGTTTTTTACTCCGGCCATCCGGTATTATCCGGTTTTATACAATGGGTGGCTTTAACAAGGGTAAAAAGATGACCGTGATTTTTTTGTATACACGCGAACAAAGCATCCGTTTTGTACTACATACGCAAATGTAATCTTTAGCATTAGCAAATACATAGCTTCCCGGTAGAGTCAGTTTAATCACAATGTTATTGAACTTTTTGAACTTTTTCATAATTATGAAACATAGAAATTCAAATTGGGGTATTAACAAGGTATGTAACATTATATGATTGTATGAATGTTAATGCTTATTTTACATTTAGTATGTTTATGTTTACAGTCCACAATAAATTAATTCATCTCATTATTTTCATGTTTTCCGTGCTACACTGTTAGCCTTACTACCTAATTAAATATTGAAAACAATGATAATTTATTTCACTTTCCTGTTTTGTTATTTTGCAGTAAACAACAATATTCAAATTACATTTAGAAAATTACACAGATTTAGACAAATCTTAGAAAGTTCAAAATCAGTTTTCCCGCTTTTATGAACGAAGCTCAGAATTTCATTCATTAGAAATTTAAAATGTAGGATTTAAATGAAGACAATTACTAAAAATACATTTTTAAGGATTGGATTCGTATTTCTACTGCGTTCTGAGATAGAACGTCCCATTTATAAGTGTCACTGGCAACCATTACACTTTAGCGAGAGTGGAACTTGCCTCTAGGAAAAATATGGTCATTTAACATCATGGAAGCCATGATTTGAACCATTTTTTGTAGGTATCTCATAAGTTCAAAAATTATCCGGAATTTTTAATCTTCGATGTTTACATTAGGTGTTCAGCCAAACTGTTGCAAAATAGATTTGATATAAAAGAAGCTCTTTCGATCTCTACAATCTTCGTAGACAATAGTGGACATAATACCGACATAACAATATCAGTAAATAATACAGATAAATTTGTATTTATGCCGCGATATTATCAATAAATTTACTACGGCGATTAACACGCTATTACCATGAGATATCTATACAAGTACTGAACTTCAACTTGCTACTTACATTCCGCGAACGTAAAATTTCTCTTAATCATTAAAAGACATTATAAAAAATTAACAAGCTCTTAGCTCGCATATTTATTTTTAAAATTAGAATATGACAATATCATCAATCTGATCACTCATAATCAAATGGGGAGTTCATGCAATGGTCCACAAATATGGTATATAATCTCGTTGTCTCACAACAAATCTATATGAATATACATAGATTTATTATGATGATTTAGTATGAATGAAATAAATAGCAACATGTTAAATTCGGATCTAATGGCGACAGTCTATTCGACTTGCCGGCTAGCATTTTGTCTTATCACATCGGCCACGGTCATAGGGGCTTGCTTTCGAAGCATCATTTTAAAAACCTGGCTAATTATGTTGCCTTTTAAGTCCCAAAAATTTCAACTTAATTGTCTGTACTTCTAGAATACTTCTAGAGTATCAATGTATCATTTTGGATGTGATTATGGTGGAATTCAGATCTTAATTTTTTTCAAATAAGGTATTTATTTAGTTTTCAAGGTTCCTTAAAGGGCAGGCAAAGGTGGCTAAGTGACAAACCTCCATGATATCCGTTCTTCAAAGCTATTAGAAATTGACGTCATCCTTTATATTATTCAAATGTGATTTAAGTTTGAGCACTTTAGTTGGGTCAAAGTGAACGTCGTCACCGGCTCACCGAGATAGTGAATTGAGTTAACGATATCTTGCATAATATATTTTCTTCTCCATGTATATTTCCGTGCTTGGTCAAGATTTCCTTTAAGGTTATAAACAAAATATTTTTTATAAAAATCGGTCACAAATTTTGTAAGGTGAGTATAAAGGTTTTAGGCTTCAAAGGAGATTACATATCTTTTAAATATAATGTTTCAACAATCTTATTTATTCGTGTTACATTAGAAAATTCCGCAGCCACTCTCATACTGTGCTTATCTTCATCACAATTTCCTTATTTATCTAGCTAGTCGACAATTTTACTTCTTGTATTTTTATCGCCGGCAGTTTTCATTGGAATTATTTTTCCAAGAACTCAGCCAAACATTATTACACCTAGAAACGCTCTCGATTGAATAATTAAAACTGAGAGCTGATCTGTTGATACTCGATGGTGAAGACAAGTATCTTTATAACTGGTCACAAAATTAGTGTTAACTGTTATTATATCATTCGTGCAGACGTATGAATTGTGATTATTTGATTAAATTGAGAAACGTATTTGTTCTTACGGCATTCAATTTGTGCAGTAGATCTTAACATTAATTACTCGTTTATAAACACTTATGTTAAGTAATTAATAATAATAACATAATAGCTGTTCATTCGATTGTAGTTATCATTATCATAGTAAGCAACTCATTTGTTTTGTTTTGCTCTATATGTTAAATGTTATTCAATAATTTGCGTCTTTGCGTCTTTCAATTAAAACATAAAAACTAGTGACGTCATTTGCCGATGTAGATATGGTGATATTTTAAAAAGATTGACACCCAGTTACATTACTCACTAGACTTCACCGCCACAGATTGATAAATTATCCAGGACAAATAAATACCGTATGAACTACGACCTAGGAACTGTGCATGTTGCACTGCACAGGTTACGCTACGCAGCGTGTAACAAGGAAATGCGTTGTAAATAAATAAATTATTCCAACGATCTCAGCTCAGAGCTAAAACAACGGCGCCATCTTATTTCAGCACTAGCACTGCATTTTAAATTCTATTCCCACGTCTGCGTGCCGTGGCGTTTCTCATTTCTGTGTTATCTGTGTGGGCGATAATATCTGACTACAATAAGAACGCCATTCACTATCCGATATTTCGAGCAGAATTAGAATGAGTGGGGCAAGATTCAAGAGTAAATATGACATTATCCGGGTTATCCAATATCCTACTATCAAAAAAACCTTAGATTATTAACAATCAATATTCTATCCTAAACCTCAAGCCTTGCAACTGTTATAAAGTCGAAACATTATTGTTATTTTTATTTTCCCATTAACTTATTCAGATATTGTGAATTGATAGATTATTCAAAATGGCTGTTAAACACTGTGAACGATTAACATTTAAGTTTTAAAAACATGTTATCTTTAAATTACCGCACAGCAAACGGATCGTGTTGCACATTTTCACAAAAAAGTCTTACAATTATTGTGATCAGGAAGTAACACTTTTTTATAAGTAGATTATCTGTGTAACAAAAAGATTTAATTAAAGTTGTTGTCTGTTTTTTTAACTGTTGATCCATTTTACGACTCACGACATCTGAGCGTATCATCGTGTGACTAAGCGCAACGATCATTATGTCAAGTGTCAACATTGGCCGTGGACAACTTGCAGGATAAACTATATCATGCAGTGTCTCGTACATTTAAATAGAGCAAGGGTCACGTAATTAGACAATTAGTGCAGTAGAATATAAATCCCAAATGATCTAATGTAACTCTTTAACTATCTAAATCTCCAATATAAAATCGAGTTTCTTCTGAAGCGTTTTTACTGTAAAATATAAAAAGATAAATTTCAATGTTCTATGAATAGAAAAGAAACATCTAAAACATCACTACTGAGAAATATTATCGCGCCTGTATTTCGAATTTCCGAAAATAGAAAGGATCAGATTTCTGTTTGTCACGCATTTCCGGAAGAAATTGGACACAGAAATATAACTACAATTTTAACTTATCAACTGAAAAATATTTCTGATTATCGTGTTGCGGTCGTTACACAACCTTTTAGATAAAGGATAAAACTATGTTTTGTTCTATAATTGAGTTTACCACTACACTTGAAAGGCCTAACTTAATTTTAATTTAGAAAGTGTTCGAATTTCATTTTCTTTCTGACGTCATTAGGTGAGGAAACGTGGGCGCGCTCATTCATCGTTGCCCGGGCTACTAGCTAGGCTGGTGATAAGCAAATCAAGTAGCTACATTAACTGAATAAAACTACGAAAAATGTTACATGATGCGGTTTCATGGGCTAGAAGAAGCCGTATTTATTTAGCTTCGCTGGTTCTATTGTACATCTACGATTGAGAAAGTTAGTAAACACTCATCACTTCATTTTACTCGTTAGCATTACTTACGAGTCAAAGCCTAAAAAAATGTATAAAGGAACAGCGAAAAACAAAAACGAAACTAAGTAAAATTCTCCGTTTTCTGTGGATTTTTCCAATCGGAAAATATGATTTTATTTTCATTTCGTTGCCAAAAAATTTGGGTGTCACAATCATAAACTATGGAATGAGATGGTTTCGCTATGCAAACACCCTGAACTTTTGGCAACGTGTAGGCATTAAATATTAAGGAATTATAAAATTAAATATCTTTAATTACGTCGAAAAGTTTAAAGAAACGTAACAGCCGTCATTTGCACGCATTACTGCTGATGTAAGTTCTTTATTTTAAAATAGGCGGCTTTATACAGCTGGACATACATTTTGTCAACCCGAGATGACGTCACAGTCCCAGCTCTATTCAGCGAATGTTTACAAAACCGAATTTTGCTGTCACGCATTGCATCACCTCAATACTATAATACATAGTGTGATGTGCTAGATTGGTGCGATACGGGAAAATTAGTCATCAATACGAGCTGATAAAACCCACTTATCTGGGTCTCGACTCGGCGTAGCGACGCGCTACAAGTTGCGAAGACTAGCAAACTCGGGCTAAGTTCACGGACAACGAGTTTTTAATGTTTACAAGCCAACGGGCGAAGAGGCTCTCGAGCTTATCCAATCCTACTGAATAAACAGCTGATTATTTTAGCATGCTTTAATTACTTAGTAGGAAAACGACGACTTTTATTCTCATGAGTAACGATATGAATAAATTACACGTGTTAACGAGGAATTTTATTTGCAAGTCACTGACTTTATGACATAGGGGGGATTTCTGATATCCTAGGACTGGATTTTAAATATGAAGTAAACTGCCTCTGCGAAACGAGTAACGACATATTACGAAGTTAAAAACATCCATCCATCCAACAGGGCCGTTAGTAAAGAACGTCTAGCTGATCTCTAGCTTTCTTTACAAAAAAATAAAAACAATAAAACCGCACCTCTTGCAGAGAAAAAAGTGATAGTTAAACCTACCTACAAACGTTGAAACATGAAAGGAAGTAGCCATGGAAAGAGCTGCATTGTCACGACAGCAGACAACATAGCTATGCAGCAGCGCGGGAACGTATCGATTTTATATAAAATGGCGCTTGAATAATAAAATCAGTGTCACGACACTCACCGCTCACGTATCACGGAATATTGACTTGGAGGAATGACAACTGACAAGTAAGGGCGAATTATTTGCGAGATCGATCAAAACATTACTGATATTAAATTGATTCACAAATGTTATCAAAGAAAAATTCCCATCGTAAATATCCATAAGTGAACGTAAATAGATCATTTGGAAATGTGGCCTTACATTTGGAATAATAAAGTATAATTCCCAGTAAAAAGATTCCATTCCATCCCTTGAGCACAGCTTCCAAATTCATATTAACCCCAAATGTATAATTTATACACATAATAAAATTCAATGCTTATATCTGGCAAGGTCACTGTACATTAGGTACGCGATTGAAATATAGAATGTCTACTATCGCCGGTGTCAACAGATCGTCATAGTCAAAACGTTAGTAAAAAGCAAATAGTGCAAAGTTACGGAACGATAGATTGCCAATACTTTACAATGAACTAGTCTGACTATGATTTCTATGATCGAGAACAATGACTATTTTATCAACACAATTTTCCAAAACAGAAAAAAAAAACTTGCTTCAAGAGAAAGTCAATCCCATGGAATTAGTGTGAAGACAATAATTATCAATTAGGTATAGACTGAATGACAAATCTTAATAATCTGTGAGCTGGAATAAGCCAGGATCAGTTAATTACTTCCTATATGCTTATAAGTTTCGCTAAATCACAATGGTACGGGTCAAGGCCATAGTCCACGAAGCTAGCCAAGTGCGGGTTGTCTCACTCACACCACGAGATCTCAATAAAGCAGCACACAAAGATGAAATAAAGTAATTATGGCAACTCAACTATGGTAATTATTTCCTTATCCTATGATGAGAAAACTATCGATATTTCGAATGAAGTTTCAGCACAAATCCGCAAACAGGTTTCACCACATTAAAATCAAATTCAATTAAATACAAGATAAAAACATGTTCCTCAAATATATCGAATTTTACATTATCGTAATTTAAAGTTTTACTAATTCCGAACATTTGATCCTTTAACCTTTGTTCATAAGTTAAATTGAAAATTCCGAAAACATGTCTACTTGAACAAAGAATTTGTTACAACAAAGATTTAACAGTACTGTACTACACCATAAGTTCACGCTCATCAGTGTTTTGGAAGTAACGACAATCGTCGTCAGGCCTACTTCAATAAAAAAATGTTGCCGATCATGAAGTAAAAAGCAGCGGAAAAAGAAACTGTGTTCTAACTTATAGGGCTTGTTTCACAATCTTCAAGTAAGTTCGAAGTAAGCTATTCGTTGGTTAAGTTGACATTTCGTGTATGTAAAATGACACTTTAACGTCACTTTAACCGGCGAATAGCTTATTCAGGACTCTACTTGAAGATGGTGAAACAAGCCCCTAGTCTAAGAAAACTAAGTTGAAGGGGGCGGGTCACATTCTGTCAGGCAGGACAGACGTATATTTGTATTTAAACTAAGAATTAAACGATCAACGCGATATTTGGAGTAGTATTTTTAATAGATTAGAAAGACTTCGTAAAATATATTACATTTCAAAATTTATCTGAGGCTTACAATCATCTTTTTTTAAATAATTATTTATTTTTTCTTCGACATATTGTATCATGAACTGATACTTCAAAAAGTAATGTATTTTACCTTTGTAATGGACGGTTATAAGGATCTGGTATCTTTATGTTCTGACCGGGAAAAAACTTAAAATGTATTAGTGTTTCCTGTTAAGATTACGATACTAGAATAATCATTGTTATAGTACTTATTATAAGTACTATTATTTCTTCTGCGGTTATGGCGAAACCTTAAACTAAAAAATTAGGTGGAAAAGGGGTCGTCACTAGTACGTCACTAGCAATAACAAGAGAAGGAATATTAACTTGGCTATCTTTCAATGTCCACTGAGAAACTTCCAACGAGAATTTAATACCACGACGGTACGTGCCTTTTATGTTTTCGCTGGTTTTTATGTCTAGAAGGGACTTGGACAATGTTAGGTCAACATTATTGAAGTCCAAGTCCGGTACAACGATGTTTGAATGTAGGTAGGTACTATGTTTTGGCAAATCTTTAACATCTGCGTCAATTCAAGGCTGTTCAATCCTTTGTCGTACGTATAATACGTAATCGTAAGCAACCAGTCGGGCCTTTAAAACGTAGAAATCACGTCATCATAGATATTATCATAATCAGATAACGACAAAAACCCGATTATTAATAAAACTATCAATTAATTTTGTTATATTAAAATTGTAACAAAGCTATTATAGTTTAATTGATCGTCTTCATAACAGCATGTATCAAAATGATGATGATGTTATCGCATAGTATTTTCGAATTTAATCTGTAATAAAGTAATACGTTTATTAACAAGTTTAGTCAAAGGGAAGGGAAAGTAGTCCTTCGTTTTTTATGCATGAGCGTATACCTAATGTACGGCAAACGTTAGGATTGACGTCAAACTGGCGATCGCCGTAAACTATTACACTTCTTAACTTAGCGACCTTAAAGCGACGTTTTAATATGAAAGCGTTCATTGACTTTTAGAATTTTGAACCATTTTTCTTGTCTCTACATATTTGGAAAACCCTCAAAAAACGATTATCGAATCGGTTATATTTTTAATTCTTATAACCTTGAATTAAGTAAATATAATATCTATAATGTAAGAGACACGGCAACCCTTGAGTAATCAAATAAATTTAAATAGTTAATCACTCATCTTTCATCTGAGGTTAATCATTAACATTTAAGACATCAACCGTGCGTCGGTCGTCGGCCTAGATATTTAAATATAACGATAATATTCCATCAATTTATTCTCCATTTTTGCAAGGTGGACAAATCTACTGGTTTTAGTGTTCGTTAAGGAAAATCATTTTTGCTTCAAGGATCAGACAACAGAGCCAGACAAAATACGTATTAAATTAATGTGTATTTGGGTTAAGGCATTGTTTTGAACATGTTAGTTGAATAATGAATTTATGAATCGGTTTGCTTTGACGAAACAAAAGCCATTAGCACCGTATGAAAGATAACTATTCATTTATCATTATTATATAGTGGGAAAACTGGAAAATATTATTTTACGAAATACTGACTTGCAATTACAATTATACTTGTAAATGACGCAAAAAATATTAAAATAAGCAGTATGAAAACACAACTATTATTCCCCAAACATCCGGTCATTAATTAAGCTACACTTCCTGCAAATACTGTAGCCCAAATAATTAAGGTGGGATTATACAACAATTTACCGTGTAATGTCACATTGTTGCTATGCATCGCAATAATATTTTATCAATTATTTTACGACACGTAATGCAATCAATAAATTCCCATAAAGACACTTATTTACGTACTTTGATGTATTAAAATACGAAGAAACCGTCCAACCTTTATTGAAATAGCCTGAGTGATAACGCAATAAAAGTTATCACGCAAATCGTCGCGTACTGCGCATGTTGTGCTTGTCCCAGCTGAGGCAACATGGGTATTTTTCAGAGGATAACGACTGAATAATCGAACAAGTACCTGTAAGGCTATTCTGTTTTGTAACTCGACAGCGGAATCCGCGATGAGTGTCAAACTTCAAACGACTAAAGATAGCATTTTGACACTCATCGCGGATTCCACTGTCGAGTTACAAAACAGAATAGCCTTGCTGTACTAGATAAGATATGGGAATTACCTATGAGTAGCAATGGTTCTAATAAGCAAAATTTGGCGACTTTAGTTATAAACACCTAGCTTGCTTTGATGATCAAAAGATTTTGTAAACGTAGATCTTATAAGGATTTTACGTCTTCAAGTTAATGCCATTGCCAAGCTTTATCGGCTAGAGCACTAAATCACTTTATGGCCTTTACGAATTTTTAAAAATGTATTAATATAACTCGGAACAGATATGGTTGTATTTTTATGATTCAAAATAATTCATAGACTTAACATTACAGGCGCAATAGCAGACTCAATGACTTTTTGTGCCACAGCCAGTAACATATTCAAGGTGACCAAAGAATTGAATACAAACTACCTAAAAGAATTTTGCGACGTAGTCGTATAGCTTAATTTTTGTCACAAAACAGTTTTGCGTATTATGTTTACCAACCAGAATAAGTTGCAAAATAATATAGTAAAAATTGACATTGAAAAACTACTGGCATTACATATGCTATGTTTCAGAATGTTTGTTTACTTACAAAAGGCAATTCATGATATTTGATATCTACTGTTTAGTAACCTACAGAATAGATCTATTTTTTTTAAACAATAATCAAACCTCACATAATAATATTATCCCCTGCTTAAACTATTATTATTGAAAAATACCTATCTAAATACTGTTGAACTTTTATATCAAAAACCAAATTATGTTTGTATCTTATAATAAACAGATACGGAGAGATCATAAAATAAAAATAAATTACTAGGAAGTTCCAGTGACTAATTCCACTAGCAAGTAATTTCCTTTTAAGATACGGAATCCTTCTTATTGACCTCGGTTCTAATTCTATCACAATAAGTTATGTGTAAATTAATTTGAATCTCAAGCTGTTATTAAAAAATCCAATTCCTTGGGTTATAAAACTACTTCATAGTTCTTCATACCCCTTTTAGTTGTGCATATTTACAAGCATGTAATTTTTGACCAAACAATTTTCTACCCAAAATGCAACAGGTCCTAATATTTGAAGCTTTATTTTATAAAATATGATGCATTGCAATCTTAGAAAGACAAGACATACCTATCTAAATTCCACAGCATGAAACATTATACTTGTTATGGAAGTTGTGTGATGTTCAGCTCGTTATAAACAGAGGACTTGCACAATGGTCTCAATTTTATTCCATCATAATATGTACATGCCCTCAGTGCCGAATATGACTTTAAAAAATGGGTAAAAAGTTTAAAAAGTATGAACAAACACAGTATCAAATAATAGAAGCGGAAATTATTCACATGGTAAGCGGGAATGTAGTCGGTGCAATCACTTAATTCAGGACTCACATATAGAGTTCGCTTTGGTACCTTCCTAAATGCATTCACAGGGACGCCCTCGGAGCGCACCACCGGAGGATCACACGCTGGCCGCGCGGCCGGCCTTCACCGCTAGCTAGAGGGCCGCGGACTCGGGCGCCATGAGCGGCGACAGCGGGCCCGCCACGCGCCGCCCGCGCTCCAGCTCGAACCGCAGGTCGGGCGAGGGGCGCCTCGCGCCCACCGTGCCGTCCTCCGGCAGGAAGGCCGCCACCAGAAGCGCGCAGATCACCAGCAGCGCGCCTAACACGAACGGCGGGCCTGGCACCATCCGCACGTACTTTTCGTCCGGCCGGCCCTCGGGCCCCGCCACCGCGTGCTCCTCGTTCAGGTCCACGTGGAACAGGTAGAAGATGACGCCGAACATGGCGGGCCCGAGCCCGTTGCACAGCCCGCGCACCCCAGTCACCATCCCCTGCACGACCCCCTGCCGGTCGGCGCGGCTGTTCACCGACACGTAGGCGCTGATGGCCGGGTACGTGATCGAGCCGAGCGCCGCCAGCACGCCCGCCGCCCACATCATCCACGTGCGGCTCCCGAACCCGTACCACATGAGCTGCAGCATCTCGAACAGCAGTCCCACCATGATCGTGTGTTTCGCCCCGAGCACCCGCATCAGAAACCCGAGCACCACTTGCACCGCGATACTGAGCACGCCGACTATCGCGATGAAGATCGCCACTTGCACAACGCCGAAGCCCATCACGAGCTTGAGGTACACGAATATGCACGAGTACTGGCCCGCCTCGGGCAGGTACGAGAGGAACACCGCCACGCACAGCATGAGCACCGTGCGCTCGGCGCCCACCTTGCGCAGCGCCGCGAACGGGTCCGCCTGCTCCCAGCTGATGGCGGGGCCCCAGCCGCTCGGCCGCACCTTCTCGGGCAGGCTCTCCGGCACCGCGACCATGATGAAGAACACGTCCAGCACGGCCACCGCCGTCGCCGCGGCCACCACCAGCGCCTCCCCGTACAGGTCCATGAGGTAGGCGCCGAGCGCGGGCGAGATCACCATGCTGGCGGCGAACGTCGCCGACACGAGCCCGTACGCGCGCGAGCGCTCCGCCTCCGTCGTCACGTCCGCGACGTACGCGAACACTATCGAGAAGGTCACCGCGAACACTCCGCTGATGCTTATCATCGCGAAGAACCACCAGGTGTTGATTGTCATGAGCGGGATCGGTGCGCACGTGAAGAACACTGTCACGAGAAGGAAGAACTTGCGGCCCCAGACGTCGGACAGGGCGCCGATCAGCGGCGCGGACAGGAACGACAGGATGCCTTTGATGCCCATGATGAGGCCGTTCATTAGAAAAGTGTGGTCTGGAAAAGTTGCGTTGAGCACGGATATTATTGGCATGGTGAGCAGGCCCCACGCGAAGAATTCCAAGAAGATCACCACGAGAGCGTGGAAAACCGAAGGCTCACCGATGCCCGACATTGTCATAATCCCGTCTTTCATAACAGTTTTTCTGTTTCGTATCACCATTTCTACTTCGGTTGTCGTAGTCTTCGTGGGCGTCATTTAAGTTTAGATTTGTTGTATTTCCTATATAACTACTTAAATTATAGACATATTGAAATCCTAAGCACTACATTGATAAAAACTATTGAAAACTGATGAAAACGAGCAAATACCTGCAACGTCAAAAATCCACTGAAAATTGAAAAACAACTCAATATTTGTGTTGCCAGCAAATATTCACCACAGATAATATTATTGTGGGATAGTATATATTTTCGGTATATACCGGTATTAAATACGGTAATTGAATGTTTAGTTACGCTACTGCATAAATTTTATGTTGCAACTATTTTGAACACCGTGTTAATTAATTGACGTGATCACATAATATTTCGTTCTAGTTATATACTAGTTACAATAAGTAAATAAATCGTAAAAATTATATTAGAAAAAGTAGTTTTCTCGAAGTATACAGTTTGTTGTATTATTGTCAGATTTACTGAAGTTTTATATACTCTGTGTTGACAAACGTCGAGAACAGAATTCATTGACAGTTGACAGCAGATAAAAGTCAAATTTTAATAAAAGGGGAGGCGTTTACCCTAAAAATTTACACATTTAATATTCTTAATAATTTGCAATGGTAAGTGTAATTAACTTGGAATATATAATACGACCTACGAATCTAACAGGATGTCTTAAAGAATACCATCAATTTTTTTGTAGATCCGATTTATACTGATTCAAAACCGTGCGGGTAAAACTCGCCTGGCAAAGTGGTACATGAACTTCGATGATGACGAGAAGCAGAAGCTGATCGAGGAGGTGCACGCTGTGGTCACCGTCCGCGACGCGAAACACACCAATTTTGTCGAGGTAACTTAACAATAGAAAGGGATTATTTCCTTTAAACATTCCTTTGGTTTGAATTGCGAGATTCTGTGGGTGATTCTTTCCATACATTGAAATAAGAGTAATATACGGAATCATGTGATATTTTTCATGTTTATATAAGCAAATAATAAAATAACTAAGTAGTTCTACTTATCTTTAGAAGCCTAAATTTAATGTTAAATCACAAGTTAGTAGATGAGGAAATAATAATATTTATGTGCAGATGCTCAGTGTGTGATATTTCAGTTCAGAAACTTCAAGATAGTGTACAGGAGGTACGCGGGGCTGTACTTCTGCATCTGTGTGGATGTGAACGACAACAACTTGTGCTACCTGGAGGCCATCCACAACTTCGTGGAGGTGCTCAACGAGTACTTCCACAACGTCTGCGAACTTGATCTTGTCTTCAATTTTTATAAGGTAGTATTTTCCCATTGTTATTAACTACTAACCACCCTCGCTTTGCTTCGGTTTTCATATATTACAATTTTTTTTTATTAAAATAGCCTATATGTAGGTTGACTGGCAGAGAATGCTTTTAGCATTAAGTCCGCCTTTTGTACTAATACATTTTGTATGGTTCAATACAGTTTAAATAAATAAATAAATAAATATGTTACTCAGAAACATTAGGGTGTCATATTGGTGAAAGATTTTTTTAAATTGGTCCAGTAGTTTTTTTAAGTTTATCCATTTCAAACAATTTTCTCTTTTTAATATTAGTTTTGTTATCAGATAAATCTTTAGAGAAACATGTGTGATGGATCAATGATTGTTTCCAGGTGTACACAGTGGTGGACGAGATGTTCTTGGCCGGTGAAATCCGGGAGACCTCACAGACAAAAGTCTTGAAGCAGCTGCTCATGCTTAACTCCTTAGAATAGATCTTATTAATTCCATACTGTTGATATTAGTCTTGAATTTTTACTTGTAAGCTGCAAGTAGGGAATAGATGTTATAAGACTTTTTCTAGATCTGGATTATTCGTTGGCGAAAAAACTTGAACTCTTGTTGCAGTTTGAGTGATAATTAATGAAATGAGCAATGAAATGTAGTGAAGCAAAGTTTATAACAAGAAACTAAATAGGAATCTATTACAGTATGAATAAATCCCTTATTGAAGCCATTTTCTGCCTTCAACAATGACTCTAGATCTCGTGGACTGACAATCTGAAGTATACCGCAGCAGCGCAAGTAAGGGAAGTTATGTCCAGCAGAGGGATGCTGAAAGCTATGGAACACAGAATGGCATGCTTGCAGCTAAACAAGCTCCCTTGATCGTTATTCAGTTTCCAAATATTTAATTGAACATAGCTTAGGTTAATTTGGTGTAAGATAAATTGTATCTGAAGTCTTTGTGAATGTATGTAGCGCTATACTTACCTTAGGATGTACTCGTTGAAAACTCTGCTTTGGCGTGAATAGTTAAATTTAGTATCTCACTTTGTCTCCGTGGTTTTAATGGTTTGTTCCATGATTATTTTTTAATCAGGTCTTCTGTATATTTCATTGCATCTGACATTGTTAGCCTGATGTGGAGTGGAGTCAGGCTTCTTAATTTTAATGGATTATTAAAAGACAATAAATCTGTAATTATTGTTACAAAGCGTTAAAGAAATGTCATTTCAAAAAGTTTGTGTTTGGATTTTTTAATTCAGAAACTTTCACATGAGCATTAAATAAGCAATACGACGCAGTTTATTGTCATCATCAGCATCGGGGGTACGAATGTAAATACTGGCATGTAATAAACCATAATTATACCATCATTATACTGACTAGTGAGTCTATAATTTATAAGAATACAATACTCCTAGCTTCTATGATTTGTAATGGTTTCGTTAGTTATTTACGACTAACGTAAATTATTGTTATTATTTTCCATAATTTTGGAAATGATTTCTCATATATCTTTATACATAACCTAAGGGTGCGTCCAGATCTGGACCATAAGGGCATACACTTGATGTGCGAGGTGTTTGTTGGAAAAAGCATTTCCTGTTTGTTTAGTCCTGCTTTAAACCTGTATAACTTTATATTTCGTATCATTAAATAAAACTAAGTATGTTATAAACAAGATGTATTTATTATGAAATGTGTAAATGTGTAAAATTAGATCAATCAATATATTATAAACTAGGAGGAATGTGTTTTATTTTATAATAACAAAGCATAAATTAATATTTGGTCTTGGAGTGAAATGCAATGATTTTACATAATAATATTGCACACTTTTTCTAATAGCTAGGATAATACAAAACTTGACATGCGATGCAAAAATTCTAGCATAAAACTAATTTTCATCACATATCGTACTTAGCTACTGAGTATTACAGTTTGATCCTTATAGATATGCATCCCCAACTAATTTCTTCCTCAGTCTTATTCCCACTCCCACGAGTGGATCACGGGAGGGAACATCCACAGGTTCGGATGGCCCACGTGCGAGATGTGGGGGCCCATGTCGAACTCACTCCACCTACAACAGATATGATAGTGTAAAGGCGATATGTATGCATATTGGGTCGTTTAGCGGATAAACTTCCGTTTAGCCCATACCTCTGAATTTCGATTGACCTGAATTTTGGTAGATATATTTATGTATTTCAGCGAAATGGCCGAAAATTTTATAAAGCATGTCTTTTATCAAAAAATATCGACGATGTGTATCGATATTTTTTAAATTCCAACCCTGATGCAGTGGGTACACGGGTAATGCGTGCTCAACTGTGGGCCCACCGGTGGGTGAAGCCACTTGCTTCACCCACCTGGTGCACGGGTAATAGCCCAAATTCTGTCTTACCAAATTAGGTATATGTTTATCTACATAGGTATGTCTATTTTCTACAAAGAACCAAACGTCAAAATAATTTGACTATGTAAAAGAAGTCAACGGAACCCCCATTCGCGGGGACTCTATTTTTTTATTTCGTATACCATCAATGTAACTGTGTCAAATTATCAACATGTTATATTCTATGAGTACTCGTAATAAAGTTGTGTACTTACGCGAAGGGCGGTATCCCCCGGGAGACGTTGTAGGTGGGTCCGGAGACAGCCAGGAAGCGGTAGGAGTGGCGCAGCGTGGCCGACGTCACCTTGGCATCCGTCGCGCCGTGGCTACGGTGGCCCAGCGCGCGGAACGGGTACGTGCCTAACAAACAACTATTAACAATGGCAGTCTTAGGTATGTAACCTATGGGTATATTTAATTTGTTGGTCTATTTCCTTTTTTTATGTGTGTAATATAGGTACCTATTTAACTGTACGACCGTACATATAATTTATGATAGTCGATAGATCAACAAACAATGGGCAATGTGTGCATTGACACAGAATACAGTTCGGCCGCTGTATCTTGGCGCGTCCGAACTTCGCGCAGAAGGCTGCGCAGTAACATAATTCGCCAATACTCGATACGCGGTGTATTGTGTCTCAGTCACACGTTAGCATGTTCGTGTTGCCATCTCTGTCTTACATGCGCTAAAGTTCGCAAAGCCTATGTTCAGACGCGCCTAGATACAGCGGCCGTACTGTACTTAAACTGCATTGACGCAACAAATGCAGTGACAACTATGTCCACGTGCTGTTATATCGGAAGAAAGTTCAAAATGTGTTTGTAAAAATAAACTTCGAATAAAATTTCATTTATTTTCATATACCTATAATACAATATCCAAGGGGCCATCCATAAATTACGTCACACTAATTTCATGACATTTTTCCCCCCTCGTCACAGCTGGTCACATTTGTGAGACCTTCTCCCTCAGTCTGACGTCACATAATATGAAATTTTACACCTAGAAATTATTAAATTAAAACAGTAGTTCCGAAATGGGTTTTATTTGATTTTGAAATGTGACGTCATGGAATTTAGGACCCCCTCCCGCTCCTTGTCACACAATACTTGTCACACAATATCGACCTCCCCCCCCTAACGTGTGACGTAATTTATGGATGGCCCCTAATCTGCTGTCAGATAATAAAGGATACCGATTGTAAGACGTTCATTGGGCAGCGCTATGTAGCGGTATATAGCGGTATGTAGCGGTATGTAGCGGCGGGAAGCGGTACCGTTAGCGGGGTTGAGGTCGTTCCGCGCGGCGATGGCGTTGCAGGCGCTGTAGGGCGGGCGGCACGCGCAGCGCGCCAGCGGGTCGTGCCGGAAGTCGTTGTAGCGCATCGCCAGGAACATGGCGCGGATGTTGCCGATGCTGGCCTGCCGCACCACACGATAATAATATCATAACTGTTATTATAATATTTATCCTCCAAAAATCTCATATTACTTTTCCTAAATCCCTCTATAATATATGATATTATTATAATATTCACCTACATCACCCCAAGAGCCCATAGTATGGCGGCTTATGACGATCTAAAACGATCGACCGAGTTAAGCAACAGCAGGCGGGGTCGGTAGTTGAATGGGAGACTGTTAGTGGCAAAAAAATTCTCGGCGGCTTGAAGGACCTTATGTTATAGCACAGTGGGAATACCGATGTAGGAAATTCGACCGACAGTTTATACGTGAGAGGCAAAAAGATACTAGATAGGTAGGTAAAGATAAACTATAAAGGTCAATCTTTTTCTTGGCAATGATAAAAATTACGTTCTAGGTAAAAGTGCATAAAGATCTAGGTTCAAATCTAAATCTCTCCCTCCATCCATCCATCAACCTTTAGAGGACCACTGCTGGACATAAGCCTACCCTAATCTACGCCACTCAGACCAGTCCCGAGTCTTCTGAATCCAGCGGATACCCGCTGTCTTCTTCAGGTCGTCAATCTCTCCCTAATAAAAACCAATTCGTCTTGGAACATGTAGTGGCTAGGTGACCTGCTCCCGGTGGAAGATCCTGGCGCGCGGGTTGGTCCGATAGCCGAACCAGTCACCGAAGGTGGCCACGCGCTCGTTGCCGCCGCTCAGGTTGAACACGCGCGGGAAGCGAGCGATGTTGTATGACGGGAAGTAGCTCGCGCGCTGCAGCTGCTTCGTGCTGCGAGTGCGGACATTACTGTATCATTCTGTTGCTATATGCTATATATTATAAACGAGTAACCGCCCTCGCTTTGCTTCGGTTTTCTTATTTTTTTACACCTTGGGTTACATTATTGGAGTTTTATTTAAGGATCCCTAATTTTTTTGAAAATAATATATAGGTAGCCTATGACACCCGGGGATAGTGTATCTTCCCAACAGTGAAAGAATTTTTCAAATCGGTTCAGTAGTTTCAGAGGGTTGTCAATGCAAACAAACAATCGAATCTTATATTTTTAAAATATAATAGTATAAATTATAGCACGCTATAATGCGACGATACGCTAAAAACTTTTTTTCGGTTTAGTACAAAGACTGAAAGTAAAGCTACGCTCCAACAAATCCGCGTGCCATGTCCTGGAAAGAGAAACAGCAATACACTCCCAAAGAGTTTATTATATTTATATGTATTTGTTACGGGGCTAGAAGTATGTTGTTATAATAGACTACTGGCCCATGCACAAAAATCATGGGTCATATGAACCACCAGATGACGTATATAGGACGATATAAGAGCATAAAATAATAAGATTCAGCACTATGCCGTCACTTGTAAGCTGTCCAACTGAGTGCTGGTGAGAATTCAAAAGTGCAAGTAGGGTGAGTAAATTTTGGTCATTTGATTCTGTACGGCATTTTTAACCATCGATAGGGCCATGAAAAATAATAAGAAAGCGCGCAGTGCCGTACAAAAAAGGTGGTCCACAAAGTCGGTAAATGTTTTTGATTTGGTGACAATTTCGAGGGTAAATTTGGTCATTTGATTCTGTACGGCATCAGTTTCATACTGTTGCAATACAGCTTCTAATCCATTATTCCGCAACGCCGTACAAAAAATCGTGCACAAGGGGAAGAAATCGAGGGTTGCAACCCCCTCTTTTTCAGTGGTCCGGAGGTCATTTGAAAAAGTACGGCTTCGGTTCCAATTTTTAATAGTACTTTTGAGTCCTAGAAAATGTATTGGAACCGAAGCCGTACTTTTTCAAATGACCCCCCGGACCACTGAAAAAGAGGCCGAAGCTGCGTAGGCGAGCATGGAGTGCCTGCAGTTTGTTACGCAAGGGCAGAGGGGCTGCACTTCCCGCAGCGCCGGAGACGTTTGGAAGCCTGTTTGTGTATCAAAAACCCCTAAATTCTCCCTAAAAGTGCATATAATGTAATTTTGTAATTATAGTGATTTGTGTCATTATTTTTCCAAAATAATAGTAGAAGTGGTGTAGTGTCTCCCCATACGGAGGTCGAAGTTTTGCATCTTCCTCCACAACCTGACAGTAATTTACACTAGTTTATGATAAATATTAAGCAGTTTTCACAGATTTATCCTCAAAATAAAAATAAAAAAAAACTCAAAAACTATGTGTTTCCTCACGTATTACCTTTAAGGGGGGGAGTCCTTACCCCAACCCCTCCCTTCCCCCCAACTCCACCCCCCTTCCACTGATACTAAAGAAATACCCAAGGTTTTTCCTATGTATTATGATTTTACAAAAAAAATCATAACTCGAAAACTATACCTTTCCGGTACATAAAAATTGTAGTGGGGGCTCCCCTTTACCCCCCCCCTCCCATCCCCCCCACTCCCCACCCCGAACGCAGGTACCTTAGATCTATAGTTTTACCTTTTATTTATATTGCGTTTGCTTGTGAATATTTCCAGGTAGGTAGGTGACAAGTTAATATATATATTTTATTTAGTACCTACTGCTGGTACTTTTTTGTATGAATAAAGTCATAATTAAAGTTAAATAAATTAATAAATGAATTATCCAAAAGATAAATAGTATTTATTTAATATCTAATAAACAAATCTCTCTTTAAAACACTTTTCCACGATTAGGTACTTATGTTTTGCAGAATGTCAACCTACAAGAGCTAAAAGTGCTTGTAAAAGGAGAATCCCGAGTTCTACAGATTTTTATTGATAAAATTATTAAAGTAGATAGTGTAAGCTTTAATGTATGGTAAAAATAAAATGTGTACATTATACTTCACAAGTGGGGCAATCGCCCATACAGATGTTGGCCACCTCATTTACCCTCGAAATTGTCACCAAATCAAAAACATTTACCGACTTTGTGGACCACCTTTTTTGTACGGCACTGCGCGCTTTCTTATTATTTTTCATGGCCCTATCGATGGTTAAAAATGCCGTACAGAATCAAATGACCAAAATTTACTCACCCTACTTGCACTTTTGAATTCTCACCAGCACTCAGTTGGACAGCTTACAAGTGACGGCATAGTGCTGAATCTTATTATTTTATGCTCTTATATCGTCCTATATACGTCACCTGGTGGTTCATATGACCCATGATTTTTGTGCATGGGCCAGTAGTCTATAACTGGTGTAAGGTACTCACAGATCCGCGGCCTCAGTGTACCCCGGCAGCTGCTCCACGACCCACAGCAGGCCGGGCAGCACCTCCCCTGGCGTCCGCCCCGAACGGGCCTTGAACTTGTTGTAGTCCACTATGTACCTGCAAAAATACTATTGCTGTACATGATTTTAACTCATAACTGACGGAACACATTTTATTAAGTACTACCTGACCCGGCAAATTTCGTATCGCCTAACAAACTATTTTTTTTCTAAACTAAAAGTAGCCTAAGTTACTCCTTGTTACATCAGCTATCTGCCAGTGAAAGTCCCGTCAAAATCGGTCCAGCCATTTCAGAGATTAGCCAGAAAAAACAAACAGACAGACAGACAAAAATTGTAAAAAAAATTGTTTTGGTATATGTACCGTGTATACATCCAAATGCACTTAGAAAAAAGCGGTTATTTTAATATTATAAACAGACACTCCAATTTTATTTATTTGTATAGATGTATAGATAATACGGGTATTATACTCGCGATATACATATATGTACTTTTTACACCGATATTTCGACCCAGTTGCATCCAATGGATCATTATTATGGCGTCTTTACATTGATACACAAATATTATGACGATATTGATTACCATATAGCGATACCATGTTGCTTGTAAGCATGTTGTAGGCTTAATAGTTCATCAATGTGCTAAGATTTTGTAAGTCGCGAAATATGTTTATGCAAATATGCCGTAAAAATAGCCGTAAAGTTTAATTGACACGATTATGTAGTAGTGAACAAGTACTAACCACTGGTTGTTGTAGGTGCCGCTGTTATGCTTCCTGAAGATATCCACCCACTCCTGTCCACTGGTCGCTAGTCTGTTGGCTATCATGGCGCGAGCATATTCCATTATCTGAAATAATAATGAAAAAAATGGTCATAAAAGTAATTAGGCTTTTATTAAGTTAGTGCGCTCACCATCCTGGACCACATCTCCACTTACCATCAGATGGGATTGTGGTCAAGCATTAGCTTATTCTAAGTAAAAAAAAAAAGTGGTTAAGGTCTCAAGTATCAAAGTGCAGACAAGACTCATAATGGATTCTACGGGAAATAGAAGTTAATTCCGAAATCCGACTTGAAGGACCATTGCCTCTCGGAGAGAGCTTTGAAACTTAACTTATTTTTTTATTTTTATTTTTTTTATTATTAAACATTCTATGATACATTTCGGGTACTCATTCTTTTAATTAATCGATCATGTTTACTGTATAACCGTGCCGTGGTTACTGTTAAATAGCGTACATGCTGTACCAGTTTATAAATACCTACTTATCATAACTACATGTGGGTGTATTGCGTGTCGTGTGGTGGTAGTGGATGGTGTGTGGTGGATGGTGTGTGTACCTGTCCCACGGGCTGCACCAGCTGGTAGAGCGAGCGGTTGCTGTTCCCGATGGTGGTCTCGGCCGCCACCAGCCCCGACGATATCACGTAGAAGTCGTCTGTGGACTGCACGTCACTACACTCAACAACACATCTACAACAACATCCGTACAGGTACAGGGTTAATGATAATAATAACTTTAAACTATGTTTCAACTATAATACATCATCGCGAATACTAAACATTTTAAATTGAACGGGTACTCACTCAGTTACTCAGTCACTGACACTCAGTTACATGGATCGTAGTCACGTCCAGACTGCTGTAGCGGGGAGAGATATCCGTGTTGTAAAATACGAATCGTGAGTATCCGTTGCATTTAAAAAGGGCTATTATGTATGTAAAGAATTAAATAATTTGGTATTCAAAACATACTAAGTCACAGCTAGTGCTGTAGCAAACCTTTTTTATGTCGGTAACTGAAGGACAAGCAGACGATGGTACGAACAGACCACCTGATGGTAAGTAGTCACTGTCGCCCGTGAGTCACGCCGCCCGTTGCCGGCCAATAGAAAAGAGAGTAGAAACGAAAAGAACTGACTCAAATCCCTAGCCAGAATATACGACTCATAGTGGCTGACAAGAGCAAAAGGGTAGTAACTGTGCGGAGAACAAAGAATAAGCGTGATGGACATGCGTTTCCACAGACATACTCATTTTGTGGACTAACTCTTCCTTAGCGATCTTTTCATTGTGATATGATGCGGTGTGAGAGGCGAGATGGTCTTGCCTGAGCGGCGGCCGCGCTCCGAATGATCAAGTCGGAACATTGTATGTATGCAAGCGATGCAAAAAACTTTGCGAGCGTGATTCAGATCGGCGTGACGTCACCGCGTGACATTCATGACAGTGTGAACAGTGTGTGAGTCACCTGCACGAAGGCGGGGTAGGAGGTGAAGGCCATCTTGCGGCCCGGCAGCGGCGCGCCGCCCGGCGCCACGCGGTAGTTCAGCACGTACATCTTCTGGAAACGCAGCATCGACTGGTAACTGGGAAATATCATCCATTAACGACGTTGTTGTACTTTTTCAGACTGCTGGCTGTAAATAAACTTTCTTTAAGAAAATCAGCAATCAAAGCCACCTTTTGAAGGTACTGAAAGAACTGTGTCTACCTTCTCAAACTACTGACTAATGACTATAAAGTGAGTTTTTAAAAGAGACTTGCGGCTAATGGCTATAAAGTCAACATTGTATTCAACTAAAAGTATTGAGCAACGAGACCAGAGGTAACTTTTTTCTATTACTGTATCCCCTGGCTCCCCTGCCTTGCGTCACAGGTCATGTTAAGCTGTCTTATCTCTTTCAATTTCCAGGCCATCTGACTAGTCCCCGCCAGGCCGCCACACGGAACCAACCTATTCCAGGTGACATGCGAGGTGTAGAGGTTGGAGAGGTCGGGCAGCAGCTTGACGAGCCCGCTACAGTGGTCCGGGAACAGCAGTCCCTCGGGCTCCGCCTGGGGCTGGGACACCGCCAGCGCCACCTCGTCCAGGTCACCCAGCATGTTGATCCAGCTGGAACCAATTCGCTTGCTGAAGCCTGGTAGGACTCTGTCGACCGGATCTAGGGGGGGCGAACCGGGTACTCGCCCCGGGCGGCAGTTTAGGGCGGGTGCCAAAATCATAATATAGAATGATTAAAAATAAAAGTACTTGCTCCACAAAGCGCCTAGCCTTAGTCTGAGCGCTGAACCGATGTTGCTCTCTATACGTTTATGTCCGGGTAGACGCCCGATGACATTTTTAAAAACTCCGTAGGAGTCTATCTATAGGAGGCATGTATATCCGTAGGAGACTATCAAGTTTCTGTCTCTGTGTTAGGATTCGGCTGGACTCTGTATTAGAATTTGTGTTCCTGCTACATCTGTAACGACAGATTCGCAAATTCGTCAGATCCCCCGGCAGGCGTGGTGATGTTGCCTAAGGGGAGCCTGAGCCTCGTCTGGTCTAGTCAGAGGCCAGGCGTGACGTCACCGTGTAATGTATTTGCGATGTCGCCACGGCTCGCGCGTTAAAAGAGTAACCACATTAACGGAGTTCTGTAGAAAAAATATTTCTGAACAGTTGGCACGTTCGCTACGCGTGTTAGCACTCAAGTGTTAGGACGCTGGAGTATTAGGATAATGTTTCAATTGTGTGTCTACGCCACACTTTCTTTGCGTAGTGCAGGGACGTCAATGTATGAGATATTATTGTTGACCTATTTAAAGTGCATTCATCACTTATGCCATTGTTATATTTTCAACAAGCTATTTTAATTAATCATTAAAAGTCTCACATGATGTCCCGGACGGTGAGCCACTGATAGGCGTCGCTGGTGGCGTGGTTGTAGCCCGCGGCCAGCCCTTCCACCTGGATGTAGTACAGCTTCACCTGCAATGGCACCGCTGCTGTTATTGTCTGGGTTCATAGTTGCTATATTATATGTATTTTTATGAGCAGGTGAATTTATTTACATTCAGGAGGCCCATTTGTTCATATGTGGCCATATGAACAATTCAATACATAAAATAACCTTCACACAATTAGCCCTACATTACGATTCCCTGTGTCTTGGGTGCCGTGGACAATACACAATGAACACAAGAACACAGATAGTCAAATATCATAATAGTGTATTAATGAACAGTTTTACCTGATACCAGTAAGGATCATCTGGATTCTCTCCTATCATGGTGGCCATGTAATCTTCATTGGTGTCCACAAACTGCTCAATGAGTCCACATATCTCTGTCTTATTATAGCAGTACCTATTAAACACACAATATTAATTTATAACATAACAGTTAATTTTAACATGCAAGTGACTGATAAATAAAATAAATCATATTGATGATAAGGGACGAGTCTGTGTGCATAATAGAGAATTCAG
This sequence comes from Thymelicus acteon, assembly GCA_951805285.1. Taxonomy (NCBI): domain Eukaryota; kingdom Metazoa; phylum Arthropoda; class Insecta; order Lepidoptera; family Hesperiidae; genus Thymelicus; species Thymelicus acteon. Next base: position 792,770 of record OX638232.1, read on the forward strand.
TGGTGAGGTATATATTATATTATGAATTAAAATAGGATTCAGAGAAACAAGGATTGTCAGAGGTGCTTTAAGGGCAGAAATTTATAAAGGCATGAATTTATATAACAACAAAGTTGTTAGTTGGAGAGAGTTAGAATTCATCACAAATTTCCTTTTAACTTATAACTGAAGCCAACCCCTTAAGCATGTTCTGCCAATGCATCCAGATGAGGTCCTGGGTGAGGTAGCCCTCCAGGTAGCCCGCAGCGTACGCCTGCTTCTCATCACTCATGTCGGCTGCGGTGTGCAGCTCAAGGTAAGCCCAGCTGAAACAAATACTTAAATGTGAACGACGAAAGGATATGAATTTTCTTTCTGTTTTATATAAATTCAATATGTGCTATACATACATTTTTTAAATGAATGTATTGATTTATGACTTTCATATCAAATTGATTTTATGAATAATAGAAAACTTTCATAGATTTACCTTGCCCCAGGGTCACCCTATTCAGTAGCGTAGCGTTGGGACCCTGGCCCCGGGCGGCACACGAGAGGGCGGCAAGCCACTCGATTTTTAAATAATAATAAAAAATGTATTAAAATTAATTATTTTATATTTTTTTATGTAAATTGTGTTAAGAAAAAAACAAGAAAAGTGCATTTTTTATTAATAAAAAATATTTTAAATAACATGGGGACAGCAAAGTTTATTGGGGGGGTGGCAAATTTTCGGTCGGCCCCGGGCGGCGGGACCCCACGCTACGCCACTGACCCTATTCATCATAGCGGTTCGTAAAAACGAACAGAAATGTGACAAACAAGAACCAAGACCATAGAACAAACCTTTATCCATCCCTGAAAGTAAGTACCCCACAGGATTCAGTCACACTTGGAATGTTTTTCTTAGGATTACTACCAACTAACCATACATCCTAATAGTATGTATGGCTACTAACCTAACCTTGTATGTATGGATAGGTTAGTAATAGTAGGATGTATGGTAGTATAAAGTAGGATGTATGGTTAGGTTAGTAGAGCATGATCCTATTTATCTTCAAATACTACTCATTGCTCACTACTCAATACTACACATTTAGTTATTTCTACTGCTTGCTTACCCGGTCTCATTGATTTCATTGGAATAAGTGGCTTTGGCGACATGGACTTTGGGAATGGACGCGACGTTATCCGTCACGTGAGCCACTGCCTTGTCCCGCTCCCACGTCACGTACCCATATTTACTCTCCGATATCACCACTAAACTGAGCAATACACTACAAATGAGATTTGACTTGAAATTCATCGTTCTAGCTATTAGAATTTCTCGAGAAAGTGCTTATAATGAGGTCAACAGTTGTTAGTGCGTAATAGTTTAAATCAGTAACGCTGTATTCCAATGATAACACTGATGAACCTAAACTATAATAGTAACAGTAGAAAATACTAAATATTAATATAATTAAGTTTGTTATTGTTGTTGTAATTCGAATATGACATTACTTGACATTAGGCCGCTGTTTTAGTGTCAAAATTGTCAATTGTCAAAAACCACAGAGTACACCGAAAAATGAACTAAGACATTGGAGTAAATTGTGATTTTTGAACGAACCCTACAAACACGATTCGGTACTTTCGGTATTTGTGTGAGGATCTTAAACTTTGTGCTTCCGGTTTCGGACTCCGGTCTTAAAAGTACTTTCAAATTCAAAATTATTTAGGTATTTAAAGATATCATAAAAATAATTAATCATAAATATAATTTTAATTTCATTTTAATTTTATATATTGGATTTTTAAAATGTTACCGCTTACTTTTAAGCATGTGGTCTTCGCCTATAATTGTAATGACACTCACGATATTGCCCTAGTGCTCGATAAATTTTGTAATAAGTTATTAACAGTGTACATTATGTTGGCGTTCAATAAATAAATAAATAAAATAAATAAATATCACCACAGAAATGGTCCACCATCATAATTCATGCATGGGGATTTTGGTGTCGGTAGAGATCGGCAATAATTGAAAATATACTTCTTGCCACAGAATAGGTGCTTAAACATGTCATATAAATATCTGCTTCAGCTACTACTCGCACTTTTTGTTAGGAACATTAAAAAATAAAATAAAAAAATACTCGTAACATAACAGTACATTTATTGCTCTAGAATTTGACTGAATGAGATTAAGAAAAAATATTGCAAGGTACATATAAATTTAACGCACATTTTCGTCAAGTAACAGATAGTCGCATGCCGCTCTCCCCACATCTGTATCCGATCTCACGCATCAAATATGGCGTCTTCTCGTGCGAGGGGGCGTGCATCCATTCGTGGACATTGAGAGCCACCGTCGCAAAGCCCTGCTTCTCCAGAATATCCAGAATAAGTCTAAACGTACCGCGCAGGCGATTGCTATTCATTGAGAAGCATCCTTGATTGTAGTTCATGATGCACACACTAAAAATAAAAAGATAAGTTAGAACATTATTAAAATTATATTAAACAATCGAACCCAACTGTTTTTATAGTACTCACACAAGTGATCCTTCTGGTATGTTAAGGTCTTCTATTGGGATTTTTGTATTACTGCTTAAAAGTGGCATCTTCACTGGATAGCTATTTTTCAGGCAGACCACCAGATCTGTAATAACGACAGCTATAAAGTGTTATGGACGAAACCATTTTCGTAATGTTGGTACAAAGTTGTTAAAAGTATCAAGTGAACTATGCAAGGCAAGCAAGCATATCAAGCTTTCCAATTGAACTTAATAAAAAAATTAGAATAATGTAGAAGTGCAATAAAGTAGAGATGCTAAAGCTAGTTTCCAAAGGGTGGTGGAAGGAAAGAAAATATTGTACAGTCTAACCTGCAACAATTCCAGAAGGCAACACGACGTTCCTCACCACATGCTCCGGCCCGCCCAGCCCCCTCACCAAGTACTCTTCCACCTGCGCAGTCATCGAGTGGATCGGATACAGTGCCTTGGCTTTCTCCAACACCTCTGAAGGCAGCTCGTAGCCATCGCTATGGAAGGTCCTAACTGCTTCATAGAGAGTTAGCAGCTGAATGTAATCCAAGTTGCTGCCATTCAAGAGGTATTCATCGAGGAACTCCTTCGAAAACACTCTGTTGAGGAGAACATCCTCGTAGTGGCCCAACGAGGCCAGCTCCAGGCACACTTTGGTCCAAGGTAGCGTCATGGTGGTGCCTTTCAGGACGGAGTTGGCCGAGATCTGCCGTTGGATTTCCTGCCATTGCTCTTGCTCCGGGGTGAAGTTATTGTTTGAGAGACAGTTGATGAAGCCGAAGAGGACGTTGGTGCGCGCGTCGGCCAGCGTGCTTGGGTCGGACGCCGCCAGCTGACAGAGGTACTCCACTAGTCCAAGATGAGTGTGTGCCTGGAATTTACAGATGCCATCAGGAAGATATTATATAGGCAATGTAAATTAAATTGTGAGAAAAAATACGATAATAGCCAAGAAACTCCGGACAACGTGAATTAAATTGGTAACTGGTGGTGGCGACATTAAATTTGTAATTCATAAATAAATAAATTCTGTGTACCTATATTCCACAATAAATTGATTTAAATTTGAATTTGAATTTGAATTTGATAAATAATAAGGCAAACACTTGGTAACAGGTAATGCTTTTGGTTCAACAGCTGAGCGGCGGAGACTCGTTACTAAAAGTCGACACGTTTGTCGCCAATTGCTCCAAAAATAATAATAAATAATATAACGCTTCACACTCATAGCCCCAAACTAGGATTCCCTGTGTCGTGGGTGCCATGGACAACACATTAGACAAGGACATTCACACCCAGACCGACATTCACATCATTCAAATTTCCGCCTCGCTGGGAATCGAACCTAGAACCCTCGGTGCGGTGATCCGGCATGGTAACCATTGCGCCACACTGGTCGTCAAAAGCCTCAATTCTATTAAATAAAATAATTAACTTACAATTCTTGACAGCACCCTGGCAACTAGCAAGCCCTTCTCGAATTCCACGTTGTTCTGCACGATGTACTGCGCGATCGCATCCATCAACTGCTGGTGGTAGAACTCGGGGTGTTTTTCCAGAACACGGCCCTTTATTTTCGCCGACGTCCTCAGGATGTCATCGTACGACAATTGATTGATGTTTTGTGTTAAAATATCGCAGCAAATGTGTAGGAGCTGGACCCTCGTGGGAAATACTTCTTCGGTACAATTTATTTGGCATAGAGACCAGATTATCGATTTAGAGGTCTGAGCGTCGATCGCTTGGTCGTGCAGGAGGAGGCCCGTGACCACGTTGTTGACGCACCGGTCTGGCAGGTCATGGATGCAGCAGTAAGACAGCATGTCCCTTAAGAGAGGCAGGTCCTCGTGATCCAGCTCAAGTGGCAAGTGAATTTGAAAAGCCAACGGCAAAGCTAGCTTTAGGGCATCAACGAGATGATTTTTCCCCTCAAACTGGCTCAAGATAAAATCGAGGAACATGATCTGCCGCGTGTTTATCATGTTGATGTTGCATCGGATCAACTGCAGCATTGTCTGAACTATAATAGAGTCCACCGGTACCTTCAGGTAAGATAAAACTTTGGTCGCTTCTATAGCTTCACCGACTTCAAGCGATCGAGCGTGTTTCTTGAAGTTCTGTAGGAGGACGCCGAAAGCCGGATCTTTTATAAGCTTGTGTGATTCTGGATCATGTCTGGAAAATCGGACAGACAACAATTTGTAGAAAGCCAATTCTAGCTTCAAAAAAAAAAACAAATAATTTCAATAAAACGAAAAACGAGTCGACAATCAATGTCAATGGATTTGTTGTGATTATGGTGCAGGTGTACGGCAAAATCACGTTCGTCTCAAAAATGTTAGCTCACAAATGCACTTTGGGGTCTATTTATTTTGCAACTGCTTAAGACTTGAGACACCAACTTGTGTGTCTTCTGCAGCTCGAACAGCACCCGCAGCGCCTGCAGCATGTGCCGGTGCGTCATGAGCGGCAGGTGCAGCTGCACCGCGGCCAGCACCGCCGCCGCGCTCGGCGCGCTCTTGATGCTCGACATGATGGCATCGGGAGACCGGGTGCGGGTCACCTCCGATACTGAAACATCATGCTAGCTTAGGGGTTGGATCTATATTCTTCTTTTTAGCATTTTGTTTATCTTTTATCTTGAAGATAAATTATAAGAATTGTAATTTATTATATACTTTATTTCTTTCTCCTTAATTTCTTTCCTAATTTCTAATAGTTTTTCAGGCAGCCAATTAGTTTATATTGGTTATACTTATGCTTATTTATTGTTGGTTGTTATAAAATATGACTTGTCAGGGCCCATTGCATTTAAAATATTTATCATATTCTGACAGAAAAAATTTCAAGAAACAGCAGTTTACCTTAGCTTCATGTATAGAGATATATATATAAAATTGAAAAGCGACACACCGCTGATTAAACAAAAAATCTCAGAAACTACCGAACCGATTAAGATGAAATTTGGCAAGTAGATAGTTTCTGCTAAGGAGACGTCCACTAAGAACGGATTTTTGGAAATTCATCCCCTAAGGGGTACAAATAGGGGTTAGAAGTCACTTTCATACAAATCAACTTCGTCAGTTTTAGAGTTATAAGTATAAAATTTTTTATGTAAGTTTATAGTAATAAACAAAAGTTAACTTTGACACATGTTTTTGGAAAATCATCCCTTAAAGGTTTAATTTAATGGATGGTACTTAGTAGGCAACTTCGTCATTTTTGAAGTTAAAAACATGAAAATTTACATATTAGCTCTAGACTAGAAACAAAATTTGTGAGTATTATGTTTTTTGGAAAATCATCCCCTAAAGGGTTGATTAAGACGGCGCAAATTAGTATGGCAACTTCGTCAGTTTTGAAATAAGAAGGTTGAAAATTTATGTATAAGCTTATAGTTAGACACAAAAAATAACTGTATCACTGTTTTCTCGAAATTCATCCCCTACAAATAGGGGTTGGAGGTCATTTTCATACAAACCAACTTCGTCAGTTTTAGAGTTGTAAATATGAAATTTTTTATGTAAGTTTATAGTAATAAACAAAAATTAAGTTTAACACATTTTTTTGGAAAATCATCCCCTAAAGGGTTAATTTAATGGATGGTACTTAATAGGCAACTTCGTCATTTTTGAAGTTAAAAACATGAAAATTTACATATTTCATTCCAGTTTAGAAACAAAATTTGTAAGTATTATGTTTTTTGGAAAATCATCCCCTAAAGGGTTAACTTCGTCAGTTTTGAAGTAAGAAGGGTGAAAATTTGTATATAAGCTTATAATTAGACACAAAAAATAACTGTACCACTGTTTTCTCGAAATTCATCACCTAAAAATAGGGGTTGGAAGTCATTAACATACAAATCAACTTCGTCAGTTTTAGAGTTATAAATATGAAAATTTTTATGTAAGTTTATTGTTATTAACAAAAGTTAAAATTTAGCTGAAAATCATCCCTTAAAGGGCTAATTTAGGGGATGGAACTTACTACGCAATTTCGTAATTTTTGAAGTTAAAAACATAAAAAAAATATATATTAGCTCAAGATTAGAACGAATCAGTATTGTGTTTTTTTTGGAAAATCCTCCCCTGTAGGGTTAATTAATTAGGGAGTGCAAGTTAGTATGGCAACTTTGTCAGTTTTGAAGTAAAAAACTTGAAAATTTATATATTAGTTCAAGATTAGAAAGAAAATTTAAAAGTTGTTTTTTTTTGGAAAATCAACCCCTAAAGGGTTGAATAAGCTTATGCAAGTTAGTATGGCAACTTCGTCAGTTTTGATGTAAGAAGGGTGAAAATTTGTATATAAGCTTATAGTTAGACACAAAAAATAACTGTAGGTACCACTGTTTTCTCGAAATTCATCCCCATAAGGGGTAATACTAAGGGGTTATAAATATTTAAGAAACTATGTTAATTGTAACAGATTTTTTGGAATTTCATCCCCTAAGAGGTAAATAAAGAGGTTGCAAGTTTTTCACGACTTTGTCAATTTCAAAAGAAATATGAAAATTAATATGTAAGCTTATAATGAGAAACAAAAAATTTGTGTAGAGGACTTTACGGACGGGAGCGGGAGGTGAGAGGGACAGGAAGCGAGAGAGGGACCGAGAATGGGAGAGGGAGAGGGACAGGGAGCGGGAGATGGAGAGGGAGAGGGAGAGAGAGGGAGAGGGAGAGAGAGAGAGGGAGAGGGAGAGGGACAAGAAACGGGATAGGGCCCGGAAGCGTGATAGGGAGCGGGAGAGTGAAAGAAAAGGACAGGAGTATTATTGTCTGTTTGTCTGTCCGGGCATTACATGAAAACCCTTGAACTGATTTCGACGGAAATTAGTTAAGTTGTTTCTTTAATTTTTACAGTTTTAAAAAACTTTTCGTCGCGATAAAATTAAAAGTTTTCCCAGGAAACAAGATGAAACTTAGTATGGAATATTTTTAAAATACCAACGTCTTGCTTTAAATTTGTAACAAACGTTCTTCATTTAATTGATGGAATACATGTTTTCGAGTTTTTCAAAATTTTTCATGAAAAAGAAAAAAACAAATTAATGTTAATGTTGTTTATTTTTCAAAATCCGTTCCCGGAGGAATGATTTGTGATTGTATCGTAGGTTTCAGTATATAAATTCCTAAATATAAGTACTTCAATATAAATTAACCTGTTTTTAAATTTTCTTCTGCAAGGGGTACAAATATGATAAGCATAAATTCCGCATGCGAAGCTGCGGGCAACAGCTAGTAGATGAATAAGTTGTAAATACTAAATACTGTTTTTTGAGTACTTTGAACACAACATATTAAATAAAAATAGATGTGAAGGAAAGTTGTTTCTTGACATATTTTATCACTCATTTTCATTTGAGTGTAGGAACCAGTCAGTGATCTGCCAATCAATTATACCAACGGCAGTGGCAGGTTTTAAAAGGAAGCTGAAAATAAAATAGGATGGTGTATATTTACTGCTTGATGATAAACTCGTAGATCTGAGGTTGGACTTGCTGAGTGAAGTGCTCCGCAGCACATTCCTCCACACACTTTTAAGTAGCAACGTCATTATATCTGCAACATAACAAGTTTGGGTTAGTCATAGGAGAATTACCAGTGCCTCTTTTTGATTTATTAATTTCTACTGGTTTAATTAATTACTACTACGACTCTTCGGAAGGTAGAAAGTGCAATGAAATTATTATGATTCATTTTTTTATTTAACTGTTAAAATGCAACATTTTTCATTTAATCATTTAATCATTTAATCATTTCATTTTCCATAGGTACAAAATTAAATATGGTTGGAGTCCCTGCCTTCAACTTTAGTTTGCACTGTGTTGTAGAAGGCAGTGTCTTCCCAAAATTATGAACTATAAATATAACAGTGTAAAATGAAATATATTATAAACTACTAGTGATTAACAATAATACAGCAACAAATAAAATATGAAAAGTAAACAAAACAAAACAGTTACAAAATATAATGCAGCAGTGTGGGGGCTTCTGTGTCTTTATGTGGGTGTTTTGTGTGTGTGTATGTGTGTGTGCGTGTGTGTGTGTGTGTGTGTGCGCGTGTGTGTGTGTGTGTGTGTGTGTGTGTGTGTGTGTGTGGTGTACAATATCAAGGAAAACCTTCATGAGTTTTAGGTTAAGTTTGAAGATAATTTGACGCATAAAATATATCATTAAGAAATGATCATGATGTAAGATGATGTAATTGCTTTGATAATAAACACAGATTTATTATTAGCACGCTCTCAGTACATAATACTTACATAAAAATATATCCAAATAAACATCCGTCGTCAAATTGAGTAACAATATTAATTGCACTATAAAAATTATACTTTAGATAATTATTTATTTTAGCCGAGACTAAACCTAATTTCTGACAATAAATTCTAAAATTGCAAATAGAAAAAACAAATCACGATTTAAAAATCGCACCATTTTTCTTATTTGACTTTGACAATTCTGACACTGACAAATGACAACTGAGAAAACAAATATTTTTTCCAGTCCACAGAATACACTACACTACAGACAATTGAAAACTGAAAAATTAAATGATTGTATTTCTTTCTCTTCATCATCTGTGGTTTTATCATTTCATTGTTGTCAAATGAAATATGTGTCAACACTGTCAAGTCAATATGACTTGACAGTTTGTTTCTAGTTCGGTTTCGGGATTGTTTGCTGAAGTGAAATTAAATAGATTTCAATTATTTTATTTTTGAATTGATTGACTTCTAATTTCTCAGATTGTTGTGATATATAGTTTTCTGTCAATTAATAATACTCTACAGTTACTTAGGATAAATACTACAAAATGTCTAAAGAAACCGTCGTCCACTCTCGTCCGGACCGAGACCTATATAAAACAATAATTACTCCGGGCGATTACTCGATCGTTCCATACGAAGATGCCCGTTGCAAAATAGCACTCAGCGACATCACATGTACCGACGAGAAGGGTCCTTCCGAGGTGGAGCCGGAGAGTCGTGTGTTCGGCCGCGGGTTCGACGGGAACGTCATAATCGGTGACACCGAGTTCTTCATCGATCAGGATTTCGAGCTGATCCTGCAACAGATGTGTCTCGGTGAAGTCTGCTCGGCTCGGATGGTGTACAGAGACAAGCACGGGCGAGTGGCCAAGGAAGTGAGTTGCAAGGTGCAGCTGAAGGAAGTGACCGAGGAGCAGCTTATTAGCGACTGGGGCTGGATGCGGCTGTACGAGGCGGCCGTGCACCACAAGGAGCGCGGCGTGGAGCTGGTCAAGGAGAAGAGGCTCGTGGACGCCTTTCGCCGGTTCACCAAGGCCCTGAGGATGGTGATTGCTGTAGACCCCATAGACCCTGACGTTGTGCCACAGGAAACTGTTAAGGATCTTATCCAGCTACGGGTTTGTAACATTTACATTGTTCACTTCACCTATATCTATTTTACTATGATGTTATAGGGAAACTAAAAATATATTAAAGCCCTTGTTGTGTATTAAAGTGCATGCATACAATTATCATATTCAAAAGAGTCGGAAATAAATCTTCATTTGGTTCATTAATTCTCGTCAACGTCTGCATACAAAAATCCTTATAACAAATGCAGTAAGGTACAACCCTGTTAAAGAGTATTTTGATTTTCAAAATTTTATCTAATTTTGAAAGATTAAGATTATATTTTCTATCTACATAAGATGTTTTCTTTTACTAAAGTCAGACATTGATAACATTTATTTCAAAATACAAAGTCAAAACACTATTTAAAAATAATTTATTGTTTCAGGTGAAGCTGTATAATAACTTAGCCCATTGCCAGCTCCAACATGGCGAATACAATGCTGCGTCAGAGTTGTGCTCCAAAGCTCTATCATATGATCCAGAGAACACTAAGGCCCTGTACCGTCGGGCCGTTGCTTGCTCTCAATTAAAACTTTATGAGGAGGCGTGGGACGACATCCAACGAGTGTTATCAATTGATCCTAGCAACAAAGCATCACTACAGAAGGCTAATGAGTTGAAACCAAAAATTGCTGAAATAAACCAAAATTATACTCATGTTATAAAAAAGATGTTCACTTAATTTAAAACTGTGTTATGCAGGGACCTGAATGGTGTGAACTCAGTGTGCATCACACTTTAAACATGCAGTTTGACTCAAGGAAGGCGTGGTGGGGTTCAGAGTATCATTTAATCTTGTATTTAATGAAAATAGACACCTATAAAGATTGGTTTTAAAGAAAAATTTAATCTTGTAATATTAGTTATCTTCTACAATGATATATTCTATCCTAAAATTTCTAATTATATTAATAATAATTATATTAATTAGCTGATTGTGAAGCTGAAGTGCACAGACACATGAAAAAAAAGATTATATAGCAGTTGGGATATCTGAAGAAGTCTTAAAAGACTATTAATAGTATTAATATTTATTTTTCTACGAAGCAAAAACCTGGATGGTCATCAAACTAAAAATTGCATTAACACATTTGGGATGTGGGTATACAGGGGTAAGCCAAAATTTTAATTGGTAAAAAATGATTACCTACCAAATGTATTATTAATTCAGTTATTTTTTATCACTAAGGGCATAAAATTTGCATTTGAGAGTGCCCTAAATAATGTGATACTTAAAATAATAATGAAGCACATAAAAGTTAAGTAACATACACAATTAGTTTTAGTAGTTTGTTTTTCATAAATTTACTAGTAATAAGATCAGAGACTGTCTAGCAGAACAGGATAATTAGCAATATTCCACTTCTAGAAGAATAAGTACATCCCTCCCTCCTATGTAGGAAACATCCTTTAGAATCCAACCTTTTTTAATATTGTCAAAGCAAGATTTAATATTGTCAAAGCAGGGAATTTGATATATCTTCAAAGCAAGTTGTGTGGACGGTTGTGAGACATTATTTAAATTGTGACTATTTGTGTGATTATTTGAATTGTGAATTTTTTCACTTTTATTATTAATTTCTTATATTACTTATCAATTTGATACTAAGAGAGATACTAAGACATACTAACTCAGAGTCACTAACGGTTACTTAAATCGCTCCGTAGTAAAGAATCGCCATACAAATTCGCCATACAGATTGTAAAGAGCAATTTAAGTAACCATTAGTGACTCTGAGTTGGGGCGTAAGAGATGTTGGTGAAATAACATCAGTGCAGTTTGTATTTCAAGTTACCCCATAGGAAGGGAGAATGTATTGCACATACTTTATAATATATTTCTATTTATTTCGATAACTCATACTACCTACTGATTATTGCAAAGCAGTTTTACGCAAGAATAATTAATGCCATTCTGTATTTAAAGTTTTTCAATATTGAAATTGATTTATTTGTGGCTTATTGAATATGTAATATTCCGTTCACTATACATTACAATTTGAATTTTAAATAGCTTTTTTTTGACTTTAAACTTAAGTTGTAATTAAATAATTATTTTAGTTTGGTATGTATTTAGATATGTAAATTTATGTAAAAATGTTGAAATTAATAAAATAAAATAATATTTGAAACTTTTATTAGATTATACGTACATATTAAAGCACAGACAATTTTAATAAAAGGAAAAAAATATATAATTATGTTGTGTGCCATGTTGCACTACGAAAATAAATTTGTATGAGATACAATGCAGGAGAGAATAAAAAATAGGTACGTAAAACAATTGACAACTTGTTTTATTGTTCTACACCTGGGATGAGAGGCTGTGTGGATATAGAATGAAAAAAATATAGCAGTAAAAAAATATAAATATTATATTGTTAGCAGTTTGTACCTATCGTAAATGTGAAGTTCATTGGCTTTTAGAGTGTACTTCACTCCAGAGCCCTGTTCAGGGTGATGCCCGTCTCATGATAGATGCTGATCAAACTGATCGTCACCACTCAATTTATTATTTATGTTAGTATGGCGACAAAGGGTCTCTCCGGGTTATCATATTATGAAATCTGCACTGGCGTGTTTATCAACATTGGTGCCTTTATTATTTTGATTGTTGTTAGAAATAACTTTTGACCAATTTTCAAATCCCTAGCTTTATTAGTTTTTTAAAATAGGGGTTGCAACCCCTAACTTCAAAGTTACTTTTCTATGAAACCATACTAGATATTTGAAAAATCCAACGGGATATGAAAGCTACTAGTTAGAGCTACATTACATATTTTTTTCATAAATTTCCAACTTTAAGACAAGAAAAAAGTTTTTTTTGAAATTAGGGGTGTTTATTTTTGATTATTTTTCGAGATACACCGATGAAAAAATCACATAATTATAATCAGTATGTCTTCAACTATAATTCATACCAGTTACATAGATCTACGATGGGTGGATCATATTTAAAAATAATAATTATTATATGTAGGTAGGTACCTAATTGTCAACTGATGCTACTTAAAAGTAATATAATTTAATTATGATGTATGTAGGTATGAAAAGCATGTCAAGTGAAATTGTGCTAAGAAATTATGCGGAACGAATTTCGCATTTTTCTCCCAAACCACTGGCTCTAAAATGTATTGGAAATAAAATGACAATCTTTTAATGAGCTACAACTTTTGCCGGGAACATTTTTCTGTAAAATCAATACTTTGCCAAATAAACGTGAAAAAAAAGTTTTTTCAGTGACCTTGAAAATGAAATATGCGGGTATTTTGCTTATGATATTCGTTATCAGCGCGTCGAAATACATAGGTGTACCAAAATTCAGATCAATCGGGGGTATGGGCTAAAAGGAAGTTATTCAATTTTGATACCGATGAGATAATTTTAATACCAGCATATTGTTGTAGGTATAACATCTACAACTGAACATGTATAACACGTTAATAGAACTCGCTCATAGAGTCATCAGTGAGCTGTGAGAGTTAAACACTAAATTTCGGTGTACCCCAAGGCTCCATTCTTGGTCCAACTCTATAGTATAATGTCAATAATCTCTGCAAATTATCTTTGACAAATTGTAATATCTTTACGTATGCAGATAAGTACTCTGTGATGCAGATGACACTGCGATGTTGATATATGGAGACGATTGGCAGGATACGCTGAAACATGCAGAAATAGCTCTTATAAAGACCCTTTCGTGGCTATCGAATAACCTTCTCACCATCAGTCTTAAGAAGTCCATCTACCTACCATTTTCGCTGCAATCTAGAAGTCTACTAACGGAAAATTCTTTACGCCTCAGAGCCCATACAAATTGTTCCTCGGTTCCATTATCATCTCAGTGCTCATGTCCTTTACTAAAATACCAACATGTCCTTTAATAAAATACAACTACCACTAAATATCTTGTAGTCTAAATTGATAGCTTACTAAATTTTAAGTCCCATCTAGAAAGTCTCACCTCAAGAGTATGAAAACTAATTCCTATCTTTAAATAGTTAAGATGCTCCACTGATTACAGCACCTTAAAACCAGTTGACTATGCCTTATGCCAATCAATAATTACTTATTGTATTACAGCTTGGGGTGGTGCATCTAAAGCGCATTTACTATAACTACAGAGAGCTCAAAGGGCAGTCCTGAAAGTTATAACTTTTAGGCCATTTCGGTACCCCACAATGAACTTGTACACAGATTGTCAAGTGCTCTCAGTACGACAACTTTTATCTTTTTTATTTTCGATGCCAATCTAATGAAAAGACGCGCTATCATATATTATGTCTAACACCAAAATTCAGAACCTCCTTGGCTAAAAAACATTTTAATATTCTAGGTAACCAGGTATATATGTATGTATGTGTGTATTTATCTTTATTTACGATATTTAACGTATATAATTGTAGCACCCCTACCTCAGCTCAAGAAATGTATTTTGTCCTTCGCTCAAAGGGTTGTCTGGTACAGATCGCTACTGTAGCGATAAGACCGCCTGTTGTGTATTTTTTGTTTGTTTGTTAACTTCTCTTTTTTGTCATTTATTAGTGTGCACAATAAAGAATATTGTATTGTATTGTATTGTAACCATCACTGCCCCCGATAATTAAAAAGACGTATCTAACAAAAAGTAAAAACGGAGAAATAAATGTTTTAACGAATGAAACGGGAAATCGTTTGATGTCTTCGAGTGAATTAAAATATTTACATAATGGAAGTTGAAAATAATAATAATAGGCTTTAACTTGGTTCAGTAATAATATGAATTTATTAAATTATTATAATAAAAATAATGAAAAAACAGATTCATCTTAGCATAAAGAATGAAGAAAAATATTACATACTTAATTGAATAGACGTAAATGGCTAGATGCGTCGTTTAAATTTCAAACGCTTTTGGCTGTACTTTTCTTCTAAGTATTTAGTTTATCTATATAGTATATGGTTTTAACAGAAATGGGCGCATATAGGTATATCCGCCTTTTTTCTTAAGAATTAGAAAGTATGTAGATAACCCTTGGCTTAGATAAAATGTTTTTAAAATTATTTAATAATCCTTTTACCTAAGGTAGTATATCTGAAATAGTACAGTAGGTTCGTGGTTATCTTATAAGCCATAGCCATTAGGATATGGCTTTAATAAATTATTATTATTTGTAAATAAAACACTATTTGTTGCATAAGGCAAATGCGCCTATGCTAAAATAATTTTACGAAGAAAATAGGGCGCAAGTGGTTAGATTTGGCCTTTATTTCTTAATGTGAAACCAGATTTTTAATAGCGCGTTAGACGCAAATGCTCATTTGCGTCTTACTAACTTCCACTTAGAAATAGGGACAAATATGCGCCTTTTATATTACTGAACTAAAAAAAAAAACTATAAAGTATATGGACATTATCTACATAAATGCGACTTTTTAATTGGGCGTTTCTCTGTAAACTGGGCAACTCGTTGTCTCAGGCCAATATTGTATAGTAAAATTACAGATAATATCTGTTTTGTAGGTAACTAAGAAAGATAATAACCTAATCTATCTCTACTCAGCGTTTATTATTCATTAAAATAAACTTTATTTTATCAAAATCGTTTCAATAGGCCTCAAAAATCAGTTCCCTGGTGTGTCACCAAACCAGTTTACTCCCTCCAGATTAAATTAATTAAAAGAATAACTAGTGGAAACAGTAAAATTTTATGATTATACAAACAATATTAATAGATTGTTTATGAGGCTTGTTTATTTTTAATAAATATTGATTTAATAATACTAAAAAAGTTAACTAAAGTTTGTCTCCACATTTTGTGAACAATTCCCCTGTCCAAATTTTAAATTATGCGGAATGTAATCTAAAAGTTAAACACAAGCATTACTGAGTATAACGAAACGCAAACGATCTGAAGTTTGGCGCGGTTGCTGCCATTCCGCTCGGAAGCCATTTTATTTAGTGCTACACGAGCGTCCCTTGGTGAAAGTCACGTCGTAACCTGTGAGCCACCAGTCCTCTGGTAAGGGTTATTTTTGTTTCTTCTTATGTTATAATTTTTTATCATAGAAACTTTATTTCATTGTAATAGATAAATATAACCTGTTTACTGCAAAATAACATAGCTCAATTACATTTTGTGCTACCTTTCAATGAAATCAAATTAAACAGACCCCTGGCGAAAGTCCCCTGTCCCTCAACAGAACAGTTGACTGTTTCTGCATCCAGGGGACTCTTTTTATATTACGTTTGTCATCGTTTTAGGTAAACACACCTGTTTGAGTATAGCGTCAAGGAAGAAAAAGCTCTCTAAAGAAGAGATGTTACAAAGAAAAAGATAAGTCGAGTGAAAGAGATACGAGCGTATTAAAAACGACCCGCAGAAAAGGGAAGAGCTTAGGGTGAAAGATCGCTTTAAATACTTTAAAAAGAAAGAAAAGGGAACAAGGAAGCTCATTAAAAACATGACTCCACACAAACATGGGGAGGCAAAGAAGAAGTGGCGAGAGCACTGTACGAAATATCGCAATAAGAAAAAAGTATTAGTAAATATTACGAATTCGTTTATGAGAGAAAATACTCCAGATTCTGATGTATCTAATTCATCTCAAATGCCAACACCTGAAGTAAGTAATTCGAAAAAAATAATAATAGAGACAAGTTACTACGATATAAAACAAAAAATATCACAAAATTAAGGCTCGGAAGAAGAAATTATTGGAGTACACGAAACGCGTATCGTGGTTGAAGAAGAAAGTAAATCTTAAAAATACCCTAATATTAAGTTAAAGAAAACGGCAGATACTACAGAGTGAAGTGTTAAAAGAGCAATTGCAAGAGAATTTTCCAGAGATGAATACAGTAAAAGAAAAAGGGTTCTAACAAAAATAGATTCAGGAAAGACTGTTGATAAATATAAGTTATGGCGAATGAAAAACACAGGTGTGATAATCTATAAGAGAATAAAAAACCAAAAACGTCTCGTCAAATGAAAAAGAAAAAGAAAGTTTGAGAAGAATGTGAAAAATAAAGTTTAAGAGCAATAGTAAATTTCTACGAAGATAATTCTAACAGTAGACAAAGAGAGGAAAAGAAAGCATTTATCACGAAAGAAAGATTGTATAGTGCAAGATTGAAAGTAGTTACATGTTAAGACTAAGATAAGAAGATTAAGATAAGAAACAAAGTCTTGACTTAAAATTGATTATAAATAGAATATTATAAGAAGACTGGTGATTTTATATGTTTATTTATTGTTCAATTACTTAATTAGTGAGCTCTAAAGTTTAATGAAAATAAAAAAATGTTAAATTTTGGTATTAAAATGGTATTTTTCATTTAAACACACAGTCCCCTGACATAGGCAACAGTCCCCTGTAACGATTTTTCAGAAAAAGTTAAATATTTCCTAAAGTAATGGAAATATTTTTGGTTCCTCTGCCGTGTAATGTTAAATAGATAAATATTTAACGCCTGAATAACATTTATTAAATATATAAGCAAAAAAGTTGCCGAGACAGTTCTCTTAGAGCAAGTTGCCCAGTTTACAGAGAAACGCCCAATTAAGTTTCACATAAATTCGTCTTTTCATCTTCAATTGGGTGTAAAAAAATGAACAGAAGCGCCTTATTTTGTTGTGCTAAAACCGCACTGGAGGAAGTTAGAAAAATATTAAAAATACATGCAGATGCGCCTTTTTTTCTGATTCCGGCAATGTATATAACTCAAATCTGGAAAAAATGTTCGATACGTCTTTTTTACTACCGGGGGCAGATCTCTATAATACCATAAATAAAAATTGCAATATATACGCCTTAAGTAGAAATAAATGCAAAAAAGAAGTTAGTACATGGATACAGATTAAAAATTACAACGAGACACTGTTGAACTTTTCAGTGTAAATGCTCAGTCGCGCAATCACAGACGCACACACCCATATATACAAATTCACATACACACATATCCACACACACATTCACAGACACACACACAAACACACATGCAATCACTAAAAAGTTTAAAAATATGAAAAACGGCACAGACCGTCTTGTTACAATGTATTTTAGAAGCAAAATCTCCTTGTGAGAGCACTGATACCCATCATAACACAATTTGAATCCTAAGGGTATCAGAGTTCAACAAAACTCCTTTAAGACAATGTAAGTTATAACACATTGTTTTCTATAAGTACCTAGCTATGTAAGTGAAGAGTGTTTTACAATTGTATACAGAACGAGTAACCGCCCTCGCTTTGCTTCGGTTTTCTTATTTTTTTTACACCTTGGGGTAACCCAAATATTGGAGTTTTATTAAGGATCCCTAATTTCTTTGAAAATATAATACAATTCTAAATTTAAATAAAATGAAAAAATATAATTATGTTGTGTGTGCCATGAGCACTACGAAAATTGTATGACATACAATGCAGGATAGTATAAAAAATAGATAGGTAAGTACCGTACCTAAAACAATTCAAAACTTGTTTTATTACTTTAAACCCGTTGTACGGGTGTGTATGGTTATAGAATGAAAAAAATAGCAGTAAAAATATAAATTTATTAATAACAGTCAGTAGTATCATAAATGTCAAGTCCATTGGCTTTAGACCTACATACATCATCCCCATCTCCGTTCAGGGTGACACCCGTCACATGCGAGTGGCTGGACATACTCATCGTCACCGCTTATGCAGGGGCACCAGGCTGCTTGTTAAGAAAAGTGGTGAACATCCTTATTTACTGTTGATTCATCACTGCATTCATCACCAGACATCTATCACCATAGTAAATATACAATCTTCTTATTACTCTAGAATTAATGTAAAATGTCATTAATAAAATATAAAAATATATTCTTTATAATACAACAATTTTAATGTACAAACGCAAACATTAATAAATATAATAATTTCCTTAAATACTACATGTACTGAATATCTGCTAGTACATCAGTCGTTGCACATAATTATACTTACAGCAATATTTTATCAAAACATACTTAATGCTTGAATTTGTATTTTACAATTCATGAGGCTACCCGTTATTTCTATTTTTCATTGAGGGTGGGTATCTGAAATGCTTATTGGAATTAAAAACTTTTCCTTAGTTCAAGCAATCTTTGTACTTAATATAAAAATAATTGTGGTCAAATTACCCCCTACACTAAAACTCTGAGTATGGAAAATAACGTGGGCTTCACTGCCTCTCACTTAACCGTTTTATTGTATTGGACACATTTTGCAGTAGGTAATTGACGCATACAATTAAATGCATCATTGTTTTCCTAAAATGTTCTTCAAAAGGTGACCGAAGTATTTTTAAAATTCTGAAAGTGATCCATTCCTATCAAAAGTTGAATAACCACTGACATAATAATAGAGGGCGCTGTGTGTTGTGTACTGTGTACAGTAGCTGGGGTCGCTAGGAGCGCTTCTTGTCCGCGTTGTACCCGGCGGTCGCGGCCACGGCGCGCTGGCCCACCGAGTCCCATGTTTGTCTTAGCACCTGGTATTGATTGAAGAAATTTTTAGCAATATTCGACAAACAGTAATTAATTTAAAATATAATAAAAGTTATGTAGGATTCTTTGTTGGTAGGAGTTGAAAAACTTATTAATGACATTTGAGTTAAAATAAATTGGTCCTTACATAATTCCGTGCCGTTTCTGCAAATTCATCCACCTGCGTGGCCAGGTCGCGCATGGTGCCCGTCACTCTGAAACCACCAAAGTCATGTCAAGTCACTGCTCCATCGCCTTCGTCTAACACGTTGAATTGAAAAAATGTTGCGCTTCGTTTAGTACAGTAGAGAAAGCGCAACCTAGTCCTTTGAGAAAGACAAAAAGGAATGACTTTTCTTAAATATACACTACTTGTCTCAATCAAAGAACAACCTGGAAGTCCGATACAAGTTTTAATATTTATTTAAAATAATAGATCCTACTCGCTCACTGGAGAATCAGGGCTAGAGTTTTAAAATCGTCGCTGGCAGCTGCGGGAAGTGCGGGAGCCACGCAAACTCGAAACGCTTCCTGTACGTACCGTATCTCAATTCTCACACTTCCCACTAGTTCTATGGGTATCATCAAAGCAGTTGACGAGGAGCTCACCTGGAGTAGACCCAGAGCACGAGCAGCACGCCGCCGGCCAGCGCCGCCATGGTGCCCAGCGCCACCAGCGTCTGCAGCCCCAGCGCGCCGCCCAGCGAGCTCGCCAGGAAACCCAGCAGGATCACCGCCACCAGCACGCTCGGAGTCCCCGCCATCTTGAATATGTTCTTCCCTTCGTTGTGAGCGCTCAGTTGCTCGTATGTTTCTTCCAATTCCTGCAAAGGTCGACTCGTTATGCCATAGCGCCCATAGCAGATTCCGTAACGGTTTAGCATACTCGAGTCCTGCGTGGAGCGTCCGTGCTCCGATTTTCAGGTTCGAAACTTGTTTACCTATATTCGAGCGATGTACAAAGCTTCGGTAGCGTGATTCAGAAAGTTCTGGCATTTCTCTCAGTGTCGTAAACTTTGAACCCGTTGGGTAATACGAGTGATTGGTAGCTAACAGACCGCTGATGAGTTTAACCTCGAGCACAATTTGGAAAGGCTAAAAAGAAAGATAAAGAGCGTCACGTCAATCACCTTGATCAAACTGTCCCCATAGACGTTGGCCAAGTCTTCGCCGCCCATCTTCCGCTTGCTGTGGAAGACGTGCAGCGCCTTGTCCCTGGCGCGCCGGTGCTCCTCCTCCAGCAGGCGCGGCTGCAGGTACGGTTTGGCCCCTCCCACCACCTCCTCCATCAGCTTCTCGTACACCTCGCGTGCTTCTGACACCGCCGACAGGTTGTTGGCTTCTGCTGTTGCCTGGTGGAATTATACCGCTTAAACAGTTCACGCTTCACGACTTGTTACGACGTTGTGTTACGCGGAAGACATAGAGAAGGTATGGCAAGATCCAAAAGCTTTCTCCCTCATTACTGTCTACGACCGGCCAAATTCGCGAATTTTCGTTCGAAGCTAGACTAGGTAACTTTATTTTCTTCGAATTCGAATTTATTATGAACGAGTAACCGCCCTTGCTTTGTTTCGGTTTTCTTATTTTTTTACACCTTGGGTTACATTATTGGAGTTTTATTAAGGATCCCTAATTTTTTTTTTAATATAATATAGCCTATGTCACCCGGGGATAGTGTAGCTTCCCAACAGTGAAAGAATTTTTCAAATCGGTTCAGTAGTTTCGGAGCCTATTCAATGCAAACAAACAATTAAATCTTTCCTCCTTATAATATTAGTATACTCGTAGATATAACAGTTAGCATTTTGCTTTCACTGAACGGGCTAGTACGTGCTTTTGTTAGACTTTTTTTCACGGAATCAAAATTTTTTGCATCTCACTTGACCTTACCTCCAAAATTGTCTTAGGTTCGGGAAGTTCAGAACCATTGAATATTTTTATGTAGGCCTTGAAATAAAGCAGGAGATCCTTCGCCTTTATTTTTTGTCCCTCGATCAGCTTGGGCATCAGGTTCTCCGGCGCCAGCAACATCGGAACCAGCTGCTGCAACGACGTTTTGAACTCTTGACTTATATCTGTAAATTAGGTTCATATTATGATACCTCTGGAGATTACGATCGTAAGAAAAGCGAGTGAAGTTAAGTAAGCCATACTCGGTCAGCGTAGCAAACTGTTATGGATCGAAATAATGATCTTCCAAATTAAGAAAAGTAATATGGCAGTACCAGCCAAATATCCCTTGAAGTCGGGGTTGGTGGCGACGTTGAGTCCGGGGTGCGGCATGAGGAAGCAGGCCAGCTGCTCGAAGCACGACGCGATGTGCCGCCGCAGCGACTGCAGCTCCACGTGCTGGCCCTCGTGGACCTGCAGCCGGAAACAAACATATACCATAAAACATAGAAGGATGTATGCTAAGCGCGCTCGAACAACGCACACATAGACACCGTTCAATATGAACAAAGATTGCTCAGTAGTAATCCTGTATAGCTATAGACATTGAGAGACTACTTGTCCATGTACAGGCAAACTCCACTGTGGCTTTGGTGAGTGTCTACTAAAATTATAATAAAAATGTAACTTTATAATAATAATTCAACCTGGGGCTCTTCACTCGTAGACGTAGTTACATACTACCATCTCAGCTGTTAAGTTATCGCCAAGGAACTTTAGACCCTACTGTTGACAACTACAAATCTCTCCAGCAATCCTTATTCTGGCTACTTTAAAGCTTTACCTCAAGCCTTTTGTTGAGCAGCTGTTGTCCGCCGACCGCGCCGTACGGGTGCTCGTAGGGGAAGCTCCAGTCCCGGACCAGGAACTGCAGCCGCTGGAACGGCTTTCGACCACCCTCGTTGCTCTGCAGCGCCAGCCGCCCGTACTCCGTGAACAGCTGGAGATGGATAGAAGGAGGGTTGAGTCAGAGTTATGGCTCTGAACTATGAGGGATCAGAAAAATGAGATAAAAACTGGCCTTAAAATTCATATATGTCTGATGTCATGGTGACCAAGGAAACAGTTATCATTAAGTAACAAATATTTTCCCTGGAACCCCGCCTGGGTGGCACAAAACCTTTATCATCCAGTTTGAAAATTATGTCAAACTTTATTAGTCGCAAAATGATCGGAAATGAAAATAATTCCTGTGTGTAGTAGGTAGGTACTTAGAAATTATGGACAATAATTACACATTATAATGTCAACAGTATGCTTCAGGAGGAAAATAATAGTAGTTGGATATACTCACAGTATATTGTTTAAAAACCACGGACAGCATGGACAAATTATGTCAACTAATCCTTGTTACAAGCGGTAAGAAACTCCCAAGGAGTGTAACACTTAATACTAACGACGTAGTGGTGTTACCTGCAGGTGTTGCAGATCATCTTCCTCTATGTTCTGCGACAGGTTGTAGATCTGCACGGACGACAGCATGGTGGACAGCGCGAACACCGTGGCGTTGTCGCGGACCGTCGACTCGCTGTCGAAAGTCCCCTGCGTGTCCATCAGGAATACTACCACCTGAAATAGCGGAATTCTCAATAGTTCATTAGAGGTTTTTGATGTTACAAGATCTGAACACGTGCAACATTGATTGGCTCTCATAGACAGATGTATAATCCTTTACGACCAGTTCATAAAGTTCGTAAATGGAAAACATAAATCCCATAACAGCAAGCGCCAAGTTCGACTGGTATTTTCGTCAATTTCAATGTAAAAATATTATGAATTTGATACAATGTACGAGATTGCTACTATTAATTTGAACAGCTTTAAGAGAGCGCGCTCAAAAACAGAACCTTGTAAATGAAGGAATTTGTATAATTGAATTGGAGAGAGCATAATATGTCTTCGTTTTATTCTGAGGTTTTCTTACAAAGATTCATTTCAGTGATTCTTACTTTTTCTCCATTCTTAAGAGTTGCCTTGAAGGGCTGCGACCAAAGCAGGAGGCCGGTGGTGTCGCGCTCGGAGCCCCCGCGCCAGCTGAATCCTTTCAACGGTTCATCTTCTGACCCGAGCCATTCGCCACTGCTCTCCTTCATATTGTACTAAAACAAGTAAGATTTATTTCACATTTCGATCGTGACATTAGACCATAGCATGGCGAGACGAGAGAGACGAGAGGGACGGGAGCGCACTCACCTTGTGGTGCATGTACCGCAGGAAGAAGTCGAGCAGGAAGGACTTGCCCTTGCGGAAGGCGCCGGCGACCGAGATGACGACGGCGGAGCGGTCGCGCACGTCCTCCTGCAGCAGCAGCCGCGCCAGCGCCTCCTCGTCCAGCGTGAACGTGTGCCCCTCTCCAGGGTTCACCACCGGGACTCCTCGTCCACTCTCCAAAGTTTCCATCTTGTCTAAAAAGGTACATGGGTATTATAGAAGAAAAAGTACGTGCGAATAACGATAATACTACTTCACTTGGCTCACTGAACTCGTTTGTGACCTTTCACTGACCTTTAACCTTGTTTAAATTAAGAATTACTATAATACGGGTTACTTTAGTCGAAATACTAAAAAAAAATAATGGGTTGATTACGTAGGTAGGTACATCGTATTAAGGCCAGTATGGTTACGTATCTACTAGGTTACAGCCGTTTTCAATATTCTATCTATCCGTTATCCTCAAGTCAGTTGCCTAAGTAAGGTACCATGAAGGTGCCTAACTTAACCATAAAAAGCGGCCAAGTACGAGTCGGACTCGCCCATGAAGGGTTCCGTAGCAGCAAGTAACATAATATAAAAGTTCTTGTTCTTCATTGTAACTTTGATCGATGTTTTTTGCGGTTTACGATTTATGACGTATTAAAAAAAACTACTTACTAGATCTCGTTCAAATTAATTTTCGTTGGAAGTTTGCACGGTAATGTACATCATATATTTTTTTTAGTTTTATCATTCTCTTATTTTAGAAGTTACAGGGGGGGGGGACACACACATTTTACCACTTTGGAAGTGTCTCTCGCGCAAACTATTCAATTTAGAAAAAAATTATATTTGAAACCTCAATATCATTTTTTAAGACCTATTCATAGATACCCCACACGTATGGGTTTGATGAAAAAAAAATTTTTTGAGTTTTAGTTCTATGTATGGGGAACCCCCAAAATTTATTGTTTTTTTTTTTCAATTTTTGTGTGAAAATCTTAACGCGGTTTACGGTATACATCTACTGACCAAGTTTCAACAGTATAGTTCGTATAGTTTCGGAGAAAAGTGGCTGTGACATACGGACGGACAGACAGACAGACAGACATGACGAATTTATAAGGGTTCCGTTTTTTGCCATTTGGCTACGGAACCCTAAAAAGTCACAATATTGTGCTTTTTTTTACTTTACGATGACAATAACTGACTCAAACTATTTATAGGCATTGAGTAAAAACATGATTAATTTTCATCTGTGATTCTAAGGTCATTCGAATGAATCATTGACATAAAAAAATATTAAGCACCGATAACAAATGGTACTCATATCTAATTGTTATAATTAGCTCATAAAATAATTAATTACTTACCTCTAAGAAAAAATGATGTTGATGAATTTTTGGAAATTATTATTTTATTTTGCTGCGTGCAAATCACCAAAGCAGATTACATAAATAATTATAATGAGGAAATCGGGGTTTTTCGGGAATTTGTTCCCATTTTCCTCCGACGACCGATAGGTATTGGTAATCACCTAAGTATAGGATATACCTACTTATCATAATTTACTAATTTTGTAAAGGCTAATTTCTGTGAGCTTGGACACGGGGAAAGTCCTTTTCAGTATAAAATTGAAATTGAAATCTAGGAGTTATCGTAAAACAAAAACATTCCGCGACAACAATATGAAATAATGGCAGCGGTCAGTGATGCTGTGCAGTACAGCACAGGTAAAGCTGGAGTCGGGACACTAGTAAATATACTAATGTATAAATAGAACAACGATTAAAACACTGCACAACAATGATCCTTATTCCGTATGTGAAAACTTACCGAGTGTCTGAAGTCATGCACGTTCAATAGTAAATAAGTGAAAGTGCTATAAGTCGCAAATCACTATTATAATGCACAAAAAGCCGAGAATCGCGTGTCATTGACGGGCGAGACGCGGTGATTACGCACTATTACTAAGTGCTACTGCGCGATGCGAACACTCGCGGCTTCGCTGGCGACCGCGGCGCAACATATGATGTCATCGGCTCCGCGATCCGGTCCCACCAAGTCCCACTGTGCATAGTGATGTCATACGGTGTTAAAATTTGATGGTTGTTTATACACATCTTAACGTAGTTCACCTGCAACTATGAGAGACTTGCCTTCATTAAAAAGACTCATCCTTGCTTTCTTCATTCACTCCAACAACTGAAAGGGACATCACAGTTATCTTGGTAGGTACCTACTGTTATTTCAGAAATAGGAAAATTTTGTGCGTACGATAAATTTTCCTGTTTCCGCATTAACAATAGATGGATTGCATGTAATGAGACACTTCTGCTATCTATGTATATTCATAAGATAAATAGGAGGCCCTGCCTCCGCGTTAAGGTCACGCAGCCATGTACGTAAATAATGAATTGCTAAGTACACATAGCCAATTGAATCGTGACAATCGTGAGTACCCATTACATAGAAAATAAATGTGTCAGGATTATCGCCGTTATAAGTTAAAAGTAGGTACCCTTAATGAAATTTTACAATAAAGTTATTCTTATTTTGCCACGAGTAGATGCAATTTGCTCCGAATTAAATGTATACCTTAGCAGGTACGTACACGCTGTTATCTAAATGCTAACTAAAGTGCGAGAAACGCGTAATGGAAACGCACCGTACCACCGACTGGACGTGTGGAACATGGAAGGTGTGGTGAGCCTCGACTGCGCACCGAGGCAACCGACGCTGTGACCACTCACCACAGGCCGCGCAAACCACTGTCACCCATCGTACAGCGCACACGCATACAAATCAGTATTACTGCACACCATGAGCAATGAATGTCATGCGTGATTGCGCGCAAATATTCCAGCGTTTTACCGAATAGCTTAAAATTGTTTACATTCCTTGAGAAATCTATGCATATATTATAGGCTACTAGTTACTACCTACCAAATTGCCAATTAATACAAGTTTATTCAAATGTTTGTCGGGTAAACTTTAGTTCTGATCAACCTGTCGCGGCGTCTTGGATCAGCCCACGCGATCCCGTTTGGCGGTGTCCTTTACCATTATAGTTTCACAGGAGTCCAGCTTTTCACGCAGCATTCTCCACTAACATAGCCGCTACTTTATCTGACGTAGAAAGATCTCTTCAAATCCGTACGACCACGACACGTCAAGAACGTATACCCGGTATACCTCGAGTGTGCTGTGCGTCGGCCGTCGTCCCGGGACGGATACTCATCGAAACAGATATATTCTGTGAGCAGAGCCTGACGCCCTGACTCAATTTGTGAGTAACGATGCCAATGTGACTCTCTCAAAGTCACGAAACTGTGTAAAATCGCACCGACCACACGTTGGCAATGAACTGTACATTAAATAGATTTGAGCCAGGATTCCGCCTCTCACTACATATTGCTATTAACATTTATCAGGCATTATGACGACTCGAGCAGAATTAGTATCACCGACATTTCAACTTTTTAGTAAAGGATTTAAGTAAAAGGAAATTGTAGAAAAGTCATTTTTAAATATCACGCTACAGCGTACCTAAAAGCTTAGCCTAACTAAAGGTTAGCAAATCCCTTAGGCCTAGGTACTCAACTTAGGTCCTGTTGCTGCTCGAGTGGTCATGTTCACGTTACGCTAACGATAAACAAGTTCCAAACTCATGATGGAAAACTAAAATATTATTATTCAGAAATATTATTCTAAATTTATTTTACTAACAAAAATTTGTAGTGTATTTTTTTTCAATTTGGCGTGTACAACAAATAAAAAGCAATTTGTTAAAAAATAAGAACTTTATTATTACATTATCATATTTAATCAATTATCAACTAAACCGAAACCGATTTACATAAACAATAACCAAGGGACGAGGACGCGCGCGGCCGCCCCTGCCCCCCCCGCCCCCACCCCGCAGCTTGAGCACGAGCGAATCTTACCGCAATACCGCAAAACTTTCCAATTTTAGAGAATAATTCGAAAAATTGTTATACATTGCTGTATAGACCAGAAAGTAAATTGAGCGTCTTTTTAGTAACACCGCAATGTGTAACGAATTAGTCGCTGAATTTAGGAAAAGTAACAAGTGTTCAAGCATACCGCTACATATCACAATAACGCTACGGGTCCGCTCCATCTACTGACAGCAACACAGAGGCGATCTACAGTAACATGATTCATTCCTTTATAACTTTGGGAGAAAGGCACTGTAATCGTTGAAGATATGTACGTGTTTGTTTACATTCCAACTACATATTCCATAATATTATTGAAATGACATTTGTAACATATTACAACAGTTTTCTCAGATACTTTGTGCTGCGAAAGAATCAAGAATTACTACCATATAATTTAATCAATTCCTCAGGTTGTATGCTACGATTCCTTTGGAAATAATTTCTTTGGCATTTTGAATCTTTCTAAAACGGTCGCACTAACTGCAGGCCTATGCTATGGTAGTATGGGATCAAACGGCGGATTGGCGGAGCCTCAAACTGGCTTTTTTTTTTGCTTAGAACATGATACATTCAGACATTCAGTACAGCTAACACCACTCCTAACTTACTCTAAACTTCCGCCATTTTTATAATCGCCTCAGCACGTCATTCTTTCTCGCTCTAATTGACTGGCCATTCTGTTTGTTAAATCTTAACAATCTCTAAATAGAATCCTATTTATTACAGCCGTTCTCAATAGTCTATGTATTTATCTAACTTGAATTTATTATTATACCTGCTAACTTCTCTCAGAGATTATGGTCGGATAGAAGATTGAAACGGCCGTAAAACAATGAATTCCCTAGACAAGAAGCAACACGTGGCGGGAGCGGCCGCGGCAAGACAGCGAGCTTATGGCACTAAATAGACAAGGCAATATATAGAGACAACCATCAACATTGCTTCACGTGAGCGCGGCGCAGACCGGCCGCACACACTCGACGAGCAGGCACGCCGCCTCTGCCGGAGAAACATACCATGCGAATGCCAAATGCGAAAAACGCCTTAATTATACAAAACAAAGGAAGAAATATTATGTACAGTGCTACCAACTTATCTGTGAATTGAAGGAGAGCGTTGTCGGACGCATTGGACCAATCACTGGACGCAATTCGAGACATAGTAAATGTCAATGAATGAGCACAAGGAACTTATGAATGGCGCGGCATTAGTTCCTTTAACAGATAACTTGGTGGCACTGTAATGAGGACCAATGACTCAAATTAGGCTGATAACACTCAAATAGGTTCAATCAGTTCTCCAGCTTAAAATTGCAAGTAAATTACGAGTTTCTCCGTTAGAAGCAACGTACGTGACTTCAAAGTTCAAACAACAGAGCGCCGAGGTGAGGCTGAATAATCAATGTTTGAATGTTTTTCAATTTGATAACACTTTTACAGTGGATCTACCCTCGGGGCTTACATATGGTACATTTTTACTATGATATGGGTTCTCACGATATTAATTTGCATATGTATATTATGTGTATCGTGAGTACCCGTATCATACATAGTTACACACAATCAACAGTGAGTTAAATTTTTATCAACATAATGACATCACTTTTTAACATTTTGTCGGCAAGTATTTAAATTCTCTTAGGACACAAATGATCGATAGTCGATTGCTAATATCACTTTATACATTTCTACATATACAAATGCCTACATGGCCCATGGTTGTAACCGCGTCGATTTGATTGATACTTGCGAAACATTCATTGTTTTTAATATCCAATACAAGATCTCACCTCGCCGCTCGCACATTATCAAAACAAACATAACACGGGCGGTCTACGCCGGAGTAAACAATACATAATATTGTACATAACTGGACATCATATAATAAACAGTGGCGTCGCAGGAACCGGCTCACATGATGGCCCCGCCCGGCCCTGTCCTAGCTTAACGTTACCATTCAAATAAATTCCACAATTCATCATAACAATTAGACTTTGTAATAACTTTAGACTATCTACCGTAAACTAAGTCATTAAACAGAACAAAATAATAAAAAGCATACTATTATTTTATATTATTAAATGTATCAGCGTAACAATACAACTATATAATGATACTCGTTACAGTCGATTCTCTAATTATTCATTTATTTAATTCTAAAGACCAGCTGTGTCCAATGTGGCAGTTGAGCCGACGAACTCCTGTGGGTCTATTTACATTTATTATTATAACATTGTAATATTGCTATTTTTATTACGGATATATAAAAATCTAAGCATTTATCCATGATAAGTAATTCGGTGACCAGTAGATATCCAATATCTTTTGTATTTGGGTCTATTTCCAATTAAGTAGTTCATAAACTCCCAATTAATATCTATAGTAGGGTCGATTTGCAGCCGATACAAATGTAAACAAACCATTAAAATCGTTTTCTAGAGTTTTCACCGACCGACATGAATTTGTACACCAAATGCGTTATGTTTAGACAAACTACTCATCTTCAGTAAATACATATTGATCGATAACAATTATAAACCCCGATTAAATGTGGTAACAAACAAAATTTAATAACACTGTTATCATTCAAACACTTTGCAATGATAACCTTATTTCCAAGAAGCAATTTGTAACCTTTAATATAATGTACTATTGCCGTAATAGGTGAAAACCATAGAAAACTAGGTATATATGTCTGTGCTAGAAAACGATTTTAATGGTTTGTTTACATTTGTATAGGCTGCAAATCGACCCTACCATAAGGCCTAAGGCCCGGCCGACTCGCGCCGTGAGTATTCTATCTCTAGGAGATTTCAATCCAAGCTTACTGGCACTAATCAAAAGAACTTAACATGTTCCAAGCATCGCTGTCTAGATAATTCTTAGTTTATTTTATACAATTATCACAACCTTCAATTAATTTATTAACTGAAGACTAAATAAGGTCATTCACAGCTAATATCAACGAGTACTGCTCAGACGGCCCTTGGAGCGACCCGCCCGAGGGGGGGAGGGGCGGCGAAACGATCATGCGAGACGTTCCCGCCTCTTCAGTAAACAAGCAACAAAATAAACTCTGAAATTTACAACAACCGTCGAACACCTTGATCCCATGATGACAATAAAAAAAAACATTCCAAAAACATTGATCCTCTTAAAAACAACTTGGCACATTTAGGAAAAAAAATTCAATCCGTGATACAAAAATGTTCGATATGCTTCGGGTGTATAGAAAAATAGTTATTTACAAAGTGGAACCGTGTGCTACACGAGACAGAGTATAATTTAGAGTGAGGGGTACATCGCAGCCTTGAGGACATTAAGTACGTTCCGAGTTCCGACGGGAGCCGTGCTACACAACAAGTGTCCTTAACCTACTCGCATCTACGTCACTATCGCTCCGACACACGCGGACATTAAAACGGCTGTTATTTGTGCAGAGTTCTAAGTGATAAGTGTTAAATATAATACGTTATACATCTATGTTACACGACGTTACGTCACCGTTGACTTTAGATTTACAAATTCGACTCTAAAAACATTTTCTACGTTACTAGCGATTGCTTCATCGATCCAAGAGGGATGTACAATAGAGATATTTATATAATAAAATTAATAAGATCGTTAAATAAGTGGATAAATTCGATTAAGATGTACGCGATCGTTAAATGCGGTACGAGACGTGCGGACAGGCGACCTGTCCGCCGCTGCGAAAGGTCGAGATTACGGTACAATAGATGCCTTACGAACGTTCCCGAATCGGATTAATCAAGCAACACGATTAGGACTAAAACTAACGCTACTTTAAAATTTGTCTACATACTGTACAAACTGGAGGCCGCGTGACGTCACGCGGCCGCCGCGCGCCCCGAGACAACCACACAACGGACAACCACGCTCATGTTCTGACCACAGATTGCTGTTATACTAATGACTTCATGTAGGCATACTAATTAAATATAGTGCTCTTCAAGTAAATCTGCACTTGGGCGTAATGTTGGCAGCATTGGAATAGGAGCATAACAATTAAAATGTTATATTTTCCAAAATCTCTTAATATGTATTGTTATTAACTTTGATGAACTTAATAACAACGCTATGATTATGACCATAAAATGGTTTTTGAAATATAAAAGACACTTATTTCAATGCTACCAACATTACGCCCAACTGCAGATTTAGTTGAAGAGCACTGTAGCTATGATTGTGTTTTTATGACTGTTCGACTACACTCGCTCCGGCTAGTTATAGTCAATATAAAGCCAGGTGGAAAGCGCACAAAGTACGCCTACTATTGGTGAAGTAAGTCATTACTATGTGACTATATTATCGCGCACGGAACACCACACACTCCGCTGTACGTTTGCCCCGCGGCCGCCTCATAAACTTTAGATAAAACCAACTTTTAATATAAAAAAGTGATTTAAAAAGTGACTCGTCAGTATTGTCATCGAACGGGCGCGACACTTAACACTAGGACACGCGAGCGGGCGTCAGCCTGGGGGTCTCGGCCGCTCAGCCGCGGGCGCGAGGTCACAAGTGCTTGTGCTTGCCGTTGGCGGTGGGCGAGGGCGGAGCGCCCAGCGCGCGCTCGGCCGCCGCCGCCGCCGCGTGCTCCATGCCCTTCTCCAGCCCCGCCTGGTACACCGGCTTCAGTACCTGTAATAACACCGCCACTTGAATACGAGTATACTAAACTTTTACAGGTATCGGGTGTCGCCGAAAGATGATGTTGGAAGAAATTTTACTACTTATAATTACAACATGTCAAATATGCCAATAATTGATAATAATGCAGCAACACTCACGTTGTCCCACAGCCAGTTGGCGGTGTCGTCTATCGTGACTCCCAACTCCCGCATCTCTCCGCTGTACCTGCAAGATAAAAACGTTGATATATTAATGAATTAAATTAAATGCTAAGAACTTAATATTACGAACCACGCGAACATTATGTATATGATTAAATTTCACGTTTTAAAGTCCCTGTATTACACGTTTGTAATGTTCATCCACTGGTTGTTTCGTTGATTACACGCGCAAAAAATCTCTCTCTTTCTCACAAAGACGCCTGCACACGCAAACTGCGCACGCAAGTACGTACGCACATACACACATATTCAAGAGTCAACAGTGTACAGTGCAGTCCATTTACCTAATATACGCCCACAGCACCAGCGTGAGCAGCGCCACGCCCATGCACAGGTTGCACAGGTTGGCGACGGAGTACAGCCCGAGCACGCCGAGCACGCCGCTCAGCACGTAGAAGAAGAGCGCAATCGCGAAGAACACGGACGGCGTGCGCGCCGCCTTGAAGATGTTCTTGCTCTCGTTGTGCGCCTTGAACTGCTGGCACTGCTCCTCTAGGTCCTGGCGCATCCACACACGTTCATATTAGTCAGATACGTTGGTGAGTAGCAATACCGTGACTATCGAATCCGTTACATATCTGCGGTAGAATAAGGTCTACCTTAGTTAAGATCGAGAAGCTGTGCTCGCCTAGCCGGTCTCTAGCGAATCGGGCTAGACCAGCAGCTATTTATATTATTTATATAGTAGCTACACAAGAGTTTAATAGTATAAAAAGTGAAATCGGTGCAATACTTCTGTATCCATGTTGTGTAAGACTTTGAAATACGCTTCTTTACCAAACAAGTATCCATTAATTAATTAATTTATTTATTTATTTATAAAAAATATAAGTCAATGCGTCTATACTCTATACGGTCACCCACCTGCACCAGCTGATCGCTGTACGCGCGGCTGAACTCGTCGCCGCCCATCTTGCGCTTGGCGTGGAAGGCGTGCAGCGCCTTGTCGCGCGCGCGCCGGTGCTCGGCGTCCAGCAGCGCGGGCTGCAGGTAGGGCCGCGCGCCGCCGCACGCCTCCTCCATCAGCGTCGTGTACACCTCGCGCGCCTCCGCCACCGCTGTCAGGTTGTTGGCTTCCGCCGTCGCCTGCACACACACACACGCACACACACATACACACAAGGCTGGTTCAACACATTGATGTGTAATTTGTAAGTGCAGTAGCAGTATTGTAATTGGCTTAAAATCACTATTGAGCACGGGTCTCTCCTCTTGAGGAGGCCTAGAGCACGCTGCTCCAGTGCGGATTTAGGGATCAACAGCCAAACACATACATGGGTGTTCCCGTCCACCTACAATGTAGATGTCTTCAAGAGAAGA
Organism: Thymelicus acteon; assembly: GCA_951805285.1. NCBI lineage: Eukaryota > Metazoa > Arthropoda > Insecta > Lepidoptera > Hesperiidae > Thymelicus > Thymelicus acteon. The sequence continues at coordinate 826,443 of OX638232.1, forward strand.
GTGAACAGGCGTTTATTAAGTTTGTGCGTTCACCATCTTGGACTCTATCGCCACTTACCATCAGGTGGGATTGTTGTCAAGCACTAACTTATCTAATGTAAAAAAAAAAAAATATTGTGAATAATTTTACTCAAAAATATATTGAGATAATAAAAAAATCAACACAAATGTCTTCATTTTATACTTATACTCCACTTAGCAAGTGCAATATTTTATGAAAGTATAGACATCATACTTCTATAATTTCAAAGAAAATTCTTCTAAAGTGCACCGTTTCCCCACGGGTAGACCTATATGAAGCAAGTCAGGTCAGTCTTGATGTAGATAGCATATCATATACTACCATACTAGCTACTGGCCTGCAAGTGAAGTGACAGTTTAATCGTATCATTCTTAAGGGCACGCAGTCCGTCTGCTGGTACCAAGAAGAGATATTGTCCAGTTATATTATAAAGTTCTTGGCCGGTACAAACAATGACGTCACGAGTAGTAGGTAGCTGTAATGTACTCACGACGAGCATACTCTTGGGCTCGGGCAGCTCATTCCCATGGTAGATGTTCATGTAGGAGCGGAAGTACTGCAGCAGGTCCTTGGCGCGCACGCGCTGCCCGTTGATCAGCTTCGGCACCAGGTTGTGCGGCGCCAGCAGCATCGGCACCAGCTGCTGTAGTGCGCGCTTGAACTCCGCCTCGATGTCTGCACAACACGGGTAATATTAATTTTAATAATTCATTGTGTCATGGAGAATGGGGGGGGGGGGGTAGTTTATTCTCTTGTTTGAGTCAGCCGCCAAACGACTCGTGTTCCGGCTGGAGGCTAGAGAGCCAGTTTTTAGGGTTCCGTAGCCAAATGGCAAAAAACGAAACCCTTATAAATTCGTCATGTCTGTCTGTCTGTCTGTTTGTCTGTCCGTCCGTATGTCACAGCCACTTTTATCCGAAACTATAAGAACTATACTGTTGAAACTTGGTAAGGAGATGTATTCTGTAAACCGCATTAAGATTTTTACACAAAAATAGAAAAAAAATCAATAAATTTTGGGGTCCCCATACATAGAACTGAAACTCAAAAATGTTTTTTTCATCAAACCCATACGTGTGGGGTATCTATGGATAGGTCTTTAAAAATGATATTGAGGTTTCTAATATCATTTTTTTCTAAATTGAATAGTTTGCGCGAGAGACACTTCCAAAGTGGTAAAATGTGTGTCCCCCCCCTGTAACTTTTAAAATAAGAGAATGATAAAACTAAAAAAAATATATGATGTACATTACTATGCATACTTCCAACGAAAATTGATTTGAACGAGATCTAATAAGTACTTTTTTTTTTAATACGTTATAAATCGTAAACCGCAAAAAACATCGATCAAAGTTACAACGAACTACAAGAACTTTTATATTATGTTACTTGCTGCTACGGAACCCTTCATGGGCGAGTCCGACTCGCACTTGGCCGCTTTTTTTTTTCTTCTCCCTTTCTTGGCCGGCAACTCATCAGAGATGTCTTTGGTGTGTTTGGTGTTGGCCAACATCAAATAAAACTGTGAAAGCTGATCTGCTGGGTAGCATTTTCTTGTTCTGCATGTATTTGTACGTGTGCGATGTACTTGGCCACGTGTGTGGTTTACGTGCATGCATGTGTGCGTTGTATCGTTGTATATCCGTGGTGTGGTGTGCGTTACCTGAAAGTCGTCCGTCGAAGTCGGGGCTGGTGGCGACGCGCAGGCCGGGGTGCGGCATCAGGAAGCACGCGATCTCCGCGAAGCACGACGTGATGTGCTTCCGCAGCGACTGCAGCTCGGGGTGCTGCTTGTCCGACACCTGCAACCATCACCACCCGTCACCTCTGACGTTCATGTACCACCTGCGCTGACTGACTGTACCGAATATATCAATGGAGTAATCATTTTAGCGTGACACACTTAAAATTAATTTCAAACAGGTTTTGGTACCGAGATTATTTGTATAGTTTTAAATTTAAAAAGTTAGTCAATAATTGGTTGAAGCTCTCGTGATTTTAAAAAGCCTGTAAAGCAATCTGTCGTGTTATAAATTATAATTTATTATAAATTACAGGCTGATAAATTATAATGGTAATTATCATTGTTACTATGATCGTCACATTTCTGCCCATTTCCTATTTTTTTATTGAAGGCGAAATATGACCTTGTCTTCGATTCTTGCTGTCACCTCTCACCAACTTCCTTATCTTCCATATCATCTGTCACACAAGCCACCCATCGTGCACTGACCTTGAGCCGCCGCTGCAGGATGGTCTGCCCGCCCTCCGCGCCGTAGGGCGCCTCGTACGGGAAGCTCCAGTCGCGCACCACGAACTGCAGCCGCTGGAAGGGCGTGCGCCCGCCGTCCTCGAGCGCCAGCCGCCCGTACTCCGTGAACAACTGCCCACAACACAATCACACCTATCAACCTAACACAATATTGTACAATTACAAAATAAAACTTAAGTACGGGCCTTAAAGATGGGCTCTAGTCATCGCAAACTTGAATTTATATGGAGACCAAGCTTACTACTACTAACACTTAAACACTTTTTGGATGTTTTTAGGGTTCCGAAGTAAAATCGGAACCCTTATGTTTCGTCATGTTCGTTGGGCCGTCTGTCCAAAGCATACCGCCGTAACCCTTAGTGCTAGAAAGTTGTAATTTGGCATGGATATACATGTTTATTAAAACTCGAAAATCGTAGAATAAAATATTGAAAAACTTTTTTCAGGATACTTACAGGATACCCCTACAGGTAACGTGAGGATGAATTTTTTTTTCGTCGCATATCCTATAGTTTGGGGTATCGTTGAATAGGTCATTCAAAAATATTATGGGACTTCGAAGACCATTTTTGGATTTAAGAGTCCGTTTGCGAAATATTTGGCTTTAAAAAGCTAATTTTGGTTAGAGTCAAGTGTCCCCACCCCTCCTGAGGGTTACATGGTCAAGTGAAAAAATTCTCAACAATTGTTTATATGATGAATTTACAAGGAAAACTATCACGGCTAGGTTAGCATAAGTAGTGAATGAGTAATAGTAAAATAGTAGTTGGTTTTTTAAAAGCATAAAATCAGTGGATAAACCAATAATGAAACTGTTACCTGCAGGTGTTGCAGGTCGTCCTCCTGTATGTTCTGCGACAGGTTGTAGATCTGCACGGAGGACAGCATGGTGGACAGCGCGAACACCGTGGCGCAGTCCCGCACCGTCGACTCGCTGTCGAACGCGCCCTGCGTGTCCAGCAGGATTATGGCCACCTGGAAATTGGTACCGCCCACTCGATTTACACTGTGCTGTTTATGACTTAACGTAGTCGATTCATGATCTTTATTTTACTTTACATATTAATGGCCAATAGGCAATAGACAAGTAAACGAGCCGGCTAATTGTAAGTAGTTGCAAAGTACTGCTGCTCCTGAATATCACTAATACGGAAGGAATCACCGACGCAAGTTATGAAGACATTTATCTGTAGTATGTCACATAGTAAGAATTACTTTTTCTCCAATAGATTTAAACAAAACGGTTCGCTATAACTGTTCTACAATGAGGTGAAGTTGTAGAATGCCGCGTGTGACGTGATCTGACCTTCTCCCCGTCGTCGAGCGTCGCCTTGAAGATCTCGGACCACATGAGGATGCCGGTGGTGTCGCGCTCGGAGCCGCCGCGCCAGCTGAACCCGTGCAGCGGCTCGTCCTCCGCCCCCAGCCAGTCACCACTGCCGCCGCCCGACCCATACTGAAATCGTTCAATACAACATTATTGTAACAAGATTTACCCTTAAGTTGCATGGTGGAGTGTAGCAAAGATTCTGTAAGGATACTCTGAGAACATCATGTAGATCAAAGGAAGCTTGTTCGCTGGCTGGTTTCAACACATTAATAACTCACTACTGAGCACGGGTCTCTCCTTTTGAAGAGGCCTAGAGCATACTCCACCACGCTGCTCCAATGCGGATTGACGGAGGGGATAGTGGCCAACCCAAGAGTCGGAACTTTTTAAGCCGCCCGAGGGCAACATGGCTTAACGACTATTATTTTACGATGGCAACTAGGACCGACGAGTGACGACTAAATATGCCCGCCGAAGCACGGAAACGCTCAAGCTTTTTGCCACTAGCGGTCACCCAACCAACTAACGACCGCGTCCGCTGTTGCTTAACTTTGTCGATCACTTAGGATCGACGAAGACGCCGGGCTAAAGTGCTTCAGTATGAAAAGTGCTTTAAATATGAAAAATGCGCGTCATAATGAACCTTGTACTGGGGAAAAATCTACAAGTGCGAATTTGCTGTGTTTGTTCCATAAGTGTTGCAGAAAGAAAATTTCCAGACAACATACATGTTTACATCGTGTATAGTCAGCAGTGTAGTGTCCTGGTGGTTATCTGGCGAGACGAAAGAGACGAGAGAGACGAGAGGGACGAGAGCTCACTCACCTTGTGGTGCATGTACCGCAGGAAGAAGTCGAGCAGGAAGGACTTGCCCTTGCGGAAGGCGCCGGCGACCGAGATGACGACGGCGGAGCGGTCGCGCACGTCCTCCTGCAGCAGCAGCCGCGCCAGCGCCTCCTCGTCCAGAGTGAACGTGTGCTCGGGGCCCGTGTTCACCACCTGCACGCCGTGCGGGCCCGCCCGCGGCGCCGGCGCTTCGCTTTCCGGTGCTGTCAACAGATTAACGACCTTTTAATCTATGAGCGTTTGTTTATGGCGGCAACATATTGCACATACGTATTTTTCCTACACTGCTGTAGCTAATATTTCAACCAGCCTTTCATAGTTGGTGATACTCTTTGTTTAGCAGATCATACAGTACTTTGTTGTGTTTGCTTGAATTGACATGATGCTTTTCAGAGCTCATTTTCGAACAAGGGGTCTTAGTACAACAGATTTTCCTGAAACTGACGAGCATATCAACGTAAGGTTTAACAAAGGTCCTCAGGGGAAATAAAACAGATTGGTGCTAGCCATGAATGAAGATCAACTGTTTTATTATTGCGTTGATATGTTCAGACGTTCGGTGTTTACTGATATCTAATTATATCTAGCACAGTAGCTGCAATACAGGTCAGTAGTACTAGCGAATATTCAACATACCGTGCATACTGCACACACACATAGACTATTAAAGTTGATGTAAACAATGTGTTATTAATATCAATTTCTACAAACTAACTAATAAAATATATCGAAAGACAAAATAATAGCAGCTGTGGCCATAGACTTCTGAAGCGCCTTTTTCAATAAAGCGCCTATCTATATAATAATAATATGCAGCTGCTCTGTTATGTCGCAATCCCTCATAAATGTCAACTATGAAAACTTGAGCCTCAACGAGCAGTCCAATTGAGTTAAAAGAGGAAGATACGAAACGTATCAACTATGCTTCTAAAACGTCTAGAAACTTCAGCACCTCCCGCACTCTCTCAAACCTTTGTAGTATCTTCAGCACGAGCTCAACTTGGACAACGCCATCATTATACAACTAGTTAACTCCATCGTAAAACAAGTCGCTTAGGGCATCAGTATGGTCAACCCTATAAACCAACGACACTCATGACAAGTCGATATACAACTGTTAAATGTTGGATATGTAGGTAGAATAGAATTACTGAAAAGTCTAAATTGCATGTCCATGTATTTTTATTACAAAACCCGATATCGGCTCAGATAACCTCACGTAGGCAGACTATCAACGTTGCACAATCTGAGAAGTATCGGAAGATGTCTACCGCTCCGAACAAAACATGGTGTGGCCACCTGGCCAACTACTTGACATCACACGGATTTATACACCTCAGTTTATATGCAGAGTGTATTACTTCTTATACTTAATTTATATTTTGTTTTCGTACATGTTGATGGTAGAACTATAGATAGCTATTGATCATAATAGCGCCGTGTAATTTACATCGTGTATTTTGTAATGCTTCTTATAGAATGGAATAAAATGAAATTTGTATTCGAATAAAATCAGTATTGAAATTATAGACATGTCTCAAGCTGATGAATCTCACAGAGTTATCGTAGAAGTAAGGAAGTAACATAACGGAGTAATAATGTGTAACTGAGAAAAATGGAAAGTAAAAGTTGTTAAGGAAAGTTGCAGTGTAGTGCTTGATGAGATCGCCGATCGATGCATTTACATAAAATGCAATCCGATCCGGTTACCGGATCCTACTATCGAATGCACCGACCCGATGTAGTCGTGTTACTCAAGCTTCTTGTCTAACTGGCTACATATTGTTATTTTACGTAAACTAATATTACAGAGTATTAATCTAATACTATACATATTTTTCATAGAGGTGAATGAACAATTTCGAGCAAACAAACTCAAAAAAATACATTTCGATATTAGTAAGAAACCGATAAAAGAGCAGAGGAGCTATCTAATAGTAAGTCATGTCTTCCATGGACGCCAAAGGCCACAACGATGCGTTTTGGCTAAAAAAAGAAGCGCAAATTCAATTTCTGGTTCTCCAACACTGTACATTCACTCAATTTTATATTGGTTGCTGGCTAAGCAGGTGATTGAAAACTCCTACCACATATACAGATATTAGGGTGTACTATCATATAGAATAGAATCATAATCATTGAAGAAATCAACAGACATTAAGATAGTGACGTAAGATGATTACAATAATACTTTTGTACTTGCAAATCGGTAAATGAATGAACTCGTTGATGTTCAATGCTCCAATACGTATCCGTGAAATATCGACACTTAACACCTCGCTTCAGGCGGGTTGCCGTTCGGTGGGATATACTGCCGTCGCACACAGGGGTATTTGAACCAAAAATTCGGTCAAAAGTACAAAAAAAAAAGTAAGGATTAGTCAAAAACTATTATTACCTAAGTGTACTCAAATGTACGGAGAACAATGTCCTGAATGCCATTTTTTTTTAGTTGGGCGTCGTTACTCGTGGTTAGTCATCATCTATGCGTCTTGCTGGTTGCACGTACTAAACAAACAACGATCGGCTTTTAGACCCAATATTTCATTTTTTTAATGTGAGTTTGTTTAGTAAAGTGTTGTTACTTTTACAATGGATACTGTTCAACCAGGTATGTACCTATACATAGCACTTATTTGTTTTATAATCCTACGATTTAATCGAGATATATAAAAAAGTTACTCAGCCGCATAATTTAGTCATGAAATTTTTGTTGTAAAATATGAACACAAGAATTTTAGTATATTTCCGGGAGTTTCCCAGCATATATTGTTTCTTCAAAAGTTTATATAACTATTCTACTTGTATTATAACACAAGATCGATTGCCGAAATTTGCCTATTATTTTTTTACTTAATTTTTTATGATGATGCAATTTACCAAACAAAGTTATATATTACATTTGATGTTTAAATTTTTATGTATTTTGTTTCAGGGGGCTCTGGTTTAAAATTTTTAACTATGGTACAGCTGTACAAAATGGCGAAAAAGCGTACAGAAAGAATATTTTCAAAAAAGTTTGATTTTGTAGAGAATGAAATTATTAACAATCCTACATTTCCCGAGGAACAGAAACAAAAGTATTTACGAAAATTTTCAATTTTAAGTCTGAAATAAAGACCGGGTGGTTTGCGTCCAACAGAACAGAACATTTTTTCCTAAAGAAGAATCGCGATTGGTAGCGTATTACTATGAAAATCCCTGAATACGTTTCAGGAAAACCGGGTCGTCCAACAAAACCCTTCGATGAGTTATCGGAGCGTAGTAAAAGACAAAAAAATTAAGCGAATGAGCTCATTTTTGCTTCCTAAAATGAAGCTCCGAGAGACTGGTAGTAGTCATGAGGCTGCAAAAGTCGTCAAGGATATTACCGCAACTCCTACCAGAGGTGCGAAATATCTGAGAGACTACAAAAGGAGCATCACCATATGGCATCGATACGACAAATTATACCGACTCGCAGATTTTTGTAGAAGCATCAGGCAATATGAAATAATAAGAACCAGTGACCAGACCAGCGAAAAGAAATATTGTTATGCAATCCAAGAAGCCTATCGTGTGACTGCAACTTGTGCAGAAGTCAAACTGCAAGACTTGTTAAATCATACAACTTAGCGTTTACTTTTATATTTGGATGATGTATTACAAATTCTTACTACAGATGAAACTGCATCATTAGAACTGATGCCTCTCTATTGAAGTTGATGCCTCTAACGAAGGTATTGAAAGTATTGAAGACTTTGTACTTTGTACTGACTTTGTACTAAGCAAATGATTCTTTTGATGAAGAAGGGTGGGAGACATCTGACTAGATATATAATTAAACTTTGTGTTATTATATTTCTTAACCAAAATAAACAGATTTTTACAATTTATTATATTCTGTTTGTTTCTGAAAACAAGGTCCGACACGACTAATACCTACATATTATCCAAAAAAGTTAATTTAAAAAGTCTAATTGATCGTAAGCATTATTGTTTAGGCCAAACAAATCTCATCAGACCATAAAATAATTTTGACCACCTTTTTGAGTCAAATACCCCTATGTGCGTCGTAAGGAAAACTATCATTTTTGCGAAACTGAGTTATATACATATTCGGAATCAGGAAAAAAAATGCCTATCTGCCTAATTTTTCGTAGATTTTTAGGATTGCTAAACAGGAAATACAGCTTAAAGGGCACAACTGAAGTGTGACAAATGTGCTTTTTTATTTAATGTTTATCAATACTAAACCTTAACATGTAATGTAAAAGAAAAGCCACAACTGGCTTCCTTACCTTACTTTACTGGATACCTTCATGTATCATATTATATAATATTATATTACATGTACTATTATCACTTTTTACTACAATGAAAAGGCACAGGTGAATAAAAGTGCCTTTTCATTGTAATATTTTATTACATAAAATATTAAATTGAAAAGTTATATGTAGATTTGTGCCTTTTATGACTTTTGTGACTTGATATTACTGATTTTATTTGGATTTTTAAAATTGATTTTTTCGCAATTTACAAAATATTAGATGTGCCCTTTTTCTTTATGACGGCAGTATAAGGTCAGAGTAGTGACGAGGCGTGTTTACTTTTTTTTTGGAATGACAATATTTTTTCATTAAATCATCAATAAAGCAAGATTGCTTTTTCGTGATGCGTACACTATTTTACAATACCCATACTTGTGACGTGCTTGTGTTACTGTATTATATACATACATGTACATATAATTTAAATGAATATACATTCCGAATGTCTTCACGGCAAAAACAATAGAATTTTATAACGAGGCCCGATGGTAGGTATATAATGAAACTAATGGATAATGGCTTATAGCTCAATCGACTGACTGCTCACTATAGGAAGCATTATACCAAATAAAACTAAACAACTACACACGTTTTTATTTCCATTTTAACCGAGCGACACGTTTTTATAACACTCGTACTGACGCAGTGGAAAGGTCAGCCTTTATTACAGGTCGTATTACTGTACTGACTCTATGGAAAAATTACATTGTAGGTAAGTTCACCAGGTTATAAAGTAAATGTAGTAATAGTAGTAGTAAAAGTAATACCTAGATAAATTCGACTATTGTGTGCAGGAGCTACTTTGCGATCGCGATGTACCTGCTTCAGATGGTGTGGCGGGGCTACCTTCCTCACCTTCCTGATCTTTCGTACATACATACTATCGTACATACTCACATAAATTCCTATGACATTTATGTAAAAAAAACATACCAGACCATAATAACGTTCCGATTATTAACACTCTTTTTTCTTTTCATTCACATAAAAAATCTGTTCCGCTGCGGAGTAACGTTGAATGTGAACAATTGAGGATACCATTATCCTCACATGCGAAGAAGCTTACCGCAAGTAACAAGTACAGTACCAATTACGCACAGCTTCATCCGCTTCCAATTATCGAATCCCGCTCACAATAAACTGACCTATGAACTACGGACCTATAATCTTATATCCAGTCAGCTTAATGAATGTTCAACGTTTTGGAGTCTTTTGGAGTTCTAGAATGTACAAGTTCATTAGGCTACTTACTGTTTGCTAAAAAGAGTTTGGTGTTTTAATATACTTTGATTACATTAGCAAATAAATATTGCTAACTAGCGTCAATCATCAAATCCATTTATCTTGAAACCCCTTCTTAAACTGGTAAGATCAAGAATCGACAGAACATAAGTGTATAAAGCAAACCTGCTTTAGGTATACACTTTTTATAGGTACACCAAACACAGCTCACGAGGACGTAATGTGGTCAAACTCATGTTTCAAAGCCACGACGTTGTAAGGCCTCTTGCCTTTTTTAGAGCCACGATGACGTAACATGGCGAACAATTATTGACGCTATTTGAGTAAAGAATGTCCACTTATTGTTAGTGTTTAATAAGACATTAGTGTTGTGGCTATCGTATTATCGGCTGCTGAGTGGCGAGCAGTGGCAAGGAATGCGCAACTTGACGCGGAAACCGTGCGAAGGCCGCGATACAATGCAACTCCAACGTTGGGTCGAGATGAGACCGGTTCTTTTTTACACTTCCAATGCATTTGTAAGTGCCTGCACTATTTGTAAACATTGTAACAATAGCCTACGAAAATAATGGGCGCTTCGGCTTTAACCCATTAATGACCTACTAGGCTACTACTGAGCACGGGTCTCTCTTCTTGAGGAGGCCTACAGCATATTGCACCACGCTGTTCCAGAGAGGATTGGTAGGTGTTAGTGGCCAACCCAGGTGTTAGAATGCCGCCCAAATGCCTCCAACATGGATTAACGACTATTATCTTACGATAACAACCGGGACCGACGGATTTACGTGGCCTCTGAAGCACGGAAGCAATAATTTTGTGCCACTAGCGGTCACCCATCCATCCAACTACTGAACCGCGCCCGCTGTTGCTTCACTTTGTCGATCACTTATAATAGATACAAGCCGCCGGGCTATGAGCGCTTCTTGGCCTTCTACACGCTAATTGCTAAAATAGTCTTTATTATAAGTTTCAAATAAGAATAGAGGCGTTTTATTTTAGTATGGAGAAGCAACAATATAAATTATCTAGGATCTTCAAATAGCAAGTACTTTTTGCTTCCATATCTAGTATACGATTTGAGGATGAAATGTTAATTAGCCGGGAATCAGATTTTTTGTAATCGGATCGACTATAAGACAATTGTGAAACAGGCATTAAATTAAACTTAAGGAACCCTTACAATGGACTTTGTGTATACTATATGAAATATGAAGTTTCGCTTAAGAGTGAACTATCTCTATTACCTTGTAAGTGTAACTATGTCTATGACGATACGACACTGATAGCTGAGACAAGTCTGACAAGACACGCGGCCGGGATAGCGGTTGAAGACTAGATAAACCGATAAGAGTATCAAACCCGCACAAGTGTAGCGAAATGCGTAAGACATGTAATTACGAACAACCGTTACCAAAACGAACTCTAGTTCAGATTAAATTCTTCATACATAATTGATAAATTATTCAAATTAAAGTAGCAATTCTGAATGGTCTGCAGATCAAGTTCCTACGTCAAGTTGAACTCGGTTATAATTTAGGCAAATTAAAACAATTCCACGTCCCTTGGTTATGGTTCCTTTATGGTTTCTATTTAACGTCAGTAGCAAGAGTGCTCTGATTGTATATTTGTTATCCCTGGTTGAGAGCGACATGCCACAACGTCTATGCATCATACGAGCTGGTGAATCTGCGGAGACGCCCAGCCGAGGTCTGTCTGTGGTATTGTTGCAGCGCTATCGGATCGGCAGCGAGTCTGATATGACGAAGGTGCAATGAAGACTTATTTTCATAAACAAGTTTCTTTCACTTTACACCAAGCTATGGAGCCTACATACGGGCCATTATGTTGATTCGCTTGGCGGTGGCAACGAACTGTACTTCTTTGCCTGTCTGAGAACAAGCCGCTGTCATACATACATACAAAGTGTCCATTTAAATATAATTAACGGTATAACACGGCTCGATACAATGCCGGCTCTGAATAACGACCTCTTGTCTATCTTTGTTGCCCTTTTATGCCCTAAGGTAGAGGCGTCGATAATGGTTGCCTAAGTCATCCTGCAGAGCTTTTCTTGTAATAGTTATAAACAGAAAGCAATTATAACAATAATTATAAGATAAAGAAACCGGAAATAATTAGGAAGCAAACGTTATCAAGCAATTTATACAGTATTGAGTATTGACTGATGTGATTTAAGACACTTAATTTTCTACTTAATTGTTTATAGATGCTTTCATATTCAGACGAAATTTCAGTATAGGATGGATCCTAAAAATTTTTCTAGATCCTTTATATTAACATTATTTTTAGGGTTCCGTAGCCAAATGGCAAAAAACGGAACCCTTATGGATTCGTCATGTCTGTCTGTCTGTCTGTCTGTCCGTATGTCACAGCCACTTTTCTCCGAAACTATATATAAGAACTATACTGTTGAAACTTGGTACGTAGATGTATTCTGTGGACCGCATTAAGATTTTCATACAAAAATAGAAAAAAAAACAATAAATTTTGGGGGTTCCCATATTTAGAACTGAAACTCAAAAATTTTTTTTTCATCAAACCCATATGTGTCTATCTATGGATAGGTCTTTAAAAATGATATTGAGGTTTCTAATATCATTTTTTTCTAAACTGAATAGTTTGCGAGAGAGACACTTCCAAAGTGGTAAAATGTGTGTCCCCCCCTCTGTAACTTCTAAAATAAGAGAATGATAAAACTAAAAAAAATATATGATGTACACTACCATGCAAACTTTCACTGAAAATTGGTTTGAACGAAATCTAATAAGTAGTTTTTTTTTTAATACGTCATAAATCGTAAACCGCAATTTACCTTTCATTCAATCAACTCAAATACTAACCTACCTACCTAACCTGTGGACTCAAATACAACGAACTACAAGAACTTTTATATTATGTTACTTGCTGCTACGGAACCCTTTATGGGCGAGTCCGACTCGCACTTGGCCGCTTTTTTAATAATAACTAATCACTCAACTACACATTACTAACACAATGACTATAATTATTAGTACATTTAATATAGGTAGTTTTGTTTCGTAATGTATTGTAATTGCAATGTAACAGATCTTCCGTCCGTCTGTGACCTTGACGTGCTCCACCCAATTGATTGTGTTTCGTGATGGAGTACCGAGACCGAGATAAACATCCATACATCTGGTACTCGATTGTGTAACTATTTCGAAATTATTTATACAATTTTATGTAGCTATTACGTTTCTGAATTTAAACGAAAAATAAAAGCGGCAATAATCTAGTTTTTTTTTTATCTTGTGTTGTGAGTTAATGCTTGATCAGAATTAGATGAGCAGGGCGGTGAAATATGCCGTAGGCTTTCTCAATGTGGGTGGTGGGCCATTAATGGGTTAAAGCCAAGTTTAGTAAGTACAGTAAAGAACTAACGGACGAACCTTGTCAATAGAACGTCAAAATAGAACTATTGTTAACCAGGAAATGACTTTCGCTAATTCCAAACTTTAATTATAATTCAATACACTGAAACTATTTCTTATGTAAGTTTAAGCACCATCCCCTGGTGTTAAGGATGACGGGCAGCGATGACCAATGATGAACCTAATGGTAGGTTGGCTGCGTGCCCATTTTCTGACTTTTAACATAAAATGGAACATCTACCTCTAGAAGTAGATTCGCACAAGTAATGTATGAACGTAAATAGCGAGCTCGCGGGTTACAAATAGTGTGCCGGGGCCAAAGATCACACACGCACGTCAGAGGCGTTGCGCTAAGCGGCTAGAGCAAAGTCTGCAGGAGCTCATAAATCAATGCAACGCGAGTAACGACGGCCACAAGCCACAATGGAAAATAATTCTCTGCGTAAAAGCGTTTTTGCGTAGCGGCAAACAGTTATCGCTCAAAGTGACTTTTAGTCTCCTGGTTGGAGGACTTAGGTTCGAATCCAGCACGCACTTTTCAGGGAATAAAGTGAATTTTTACGAGGAAACCTGAATTTGGAAACGCATATCAAAACCCGTTTATCCAGTATGATAAACTATGGACTTGACCTGTCCCAATTCAACCCAGAATAAACGCACAACCTAGACAACAAGTTGTGTCGTTAATTGTTTAGAGGCTGTAGCGGTGTTGGAGGAGGTATCAATGCGCAGCTGTAGGTGAAGATCACATATCCCGGATCGCGGCTCGACCGCAATACGTTGCACCGCACGCATTAAGCTCGTTAGACAATACATTACACCCGTGCGGTCTCGCTAGAGGCTAGCCGCTAGCCTCGAGACAATGTCACCAAACATTTGCACGTGCTAATAGCTCATCACCGAATCTTCTCGTCCAGCTCTTATGCTCTTTGTAATGGAATGAACAGTTGCAAGATATTCTTAAATTTACCTAAGGATAAGTTACCTTTCACATGGATGCTTAGACTGGTCCTAGACCCCTCTCGTCATAGAGGAAACCCCAAATCCTTCTATCAGAAAGATCAATAGACATGGAAAATGCAAATAACCAATTGTTTCGTAGATAACAAATGGGCATGTCATCTCTTTCGATTGAATAATACAATTACGAAACCTGTTAAACAATCTAAGAATAACATCGCAATAGAAGCTTGCAATATTCTTCTTGTGACAATTTGATATGATACAGACAACTTCCGGCTGGTAGAGATAATTTTAATTTCACCATACCAAACAATTATCTTTTTTGGAAAATGAATCAGTAAGACCATAAAAATTTTCTTTGATGTCTGATATATCATCTGTAGAAGGAACGTAAGATACGTACGATAAGTATCTATTTATTTAAAAAGAAAAACCAACCAGAGTTGCGCTGTAACGAAACCGTAACATAAAATGGTTGTCGATTTCACACACTAAGATTATACGTTTGACGCCCACCAGACAGTCGGAAGTTATTTTACAAATTAAATTATAGATTGTAAATAACTAATGTGGGCGTCGTTAATGATGGCGATATCCAAGATAGCATCACACACGCTGCCAGAAGCATCTGAAAAAGCTACGGGAAAGCACTGGATGCAAAGCAAAGATAAACCCTTTCCCCGTTTGCTAGAACATCTGACAGAGATATTTCGCCGATTTTACGTCGTGTACTACATCGTATTTATTACTGACCTATGCATTAGTATTACACATCGAAGGTACGGTATACATATTTTACCATGATACGAGATTATTCATATCGTGTTGGTAGATCATATTATTTCATTAATCCTGTAAAAAGTAGAGAAATCTACGCTAAGTTAAAAATACGTTGGGAGTACCATGATCATGGTCAAACTCTATTACATATTATTTTCATAGATGAAAAAGGCTGTTGTATGACTTTAAGAAAAGTAATAAGATGATATAACATTATGTAATGATACTTAACATGTATGAAGACACAAACGATGACCTCTGATCCCACTTTAGCTGTTGCAGAACAATCCTAAGCGACATTTGATCATTTGAATGACGTTGACGACGGAAGTCGTAAAGAACTCGAATGTCTTCTGGCTTTTAGGTTTTTACTGTGGCCTGTGCCTTAATGACCAGTGGCAATGTTTGTTACATGTTCTATTGATATTTTTCATGTAGATGTACTTTTCCGCATTACACACACATTTTGGTTGCTATTGCGCCGTGCTGAAATCTTTTGCTCTGTGTACATAAGGATATCCGATCTAGTTAGCTTGCAAGATTAAATCTCAGATTATAGATTAAATGACCAGCTCTTCCAACTATTGAAAGACCATATCTGATATTACCGCGTCGAGAAACTTTTTCCTGAATATATTTAGCCACACTTGTCGGTCACGCTCAATTAGGATATCGATTGAGACTGGAGATTAGTGTTTAACAGATCAAAAATTCTCCATTTGAGCTAGTTGGCCTGGATCCAGGCGTCAGGTTATTGACATGAACGAGTAGCTTTTGGGAGCTCGCCAGGGACGCTTGCAGCAGTTATAAAATATCATTTCTTACATCGCTAAAGGTGTGTCCGGGATTTCTCTGAATCTCAAAATAGACAACAATTCGATTAGCCGACTAGTATATACGAACAATTCGTCAGCTTGACTGGTTTTTTACCGTTCAGCCACAGGCACATTTGTAAGAGGAAAAACCAGTAATTAAGAGATCGTAAATTATGGCCAATTGATGAGAGAAGCTAGTCTACTGTACACCTATTTATGACTTTACTGAATACATCAGACAAGGCGTTAACACTGTTAACGATTTATTCAAAGCGCTTCAAGACGTGCTTACAATTCTGACGACGTGCAATGTTATTTTGTTAACACAGTGTTATTAAACGAAGTGAAAACAGATTAATCATTTTATTCCTGTGATAATTTAAAAAAAATACATTTATTACTTAGGATTCATTGACTTCCTTATTAGACGAAAAAATTCATAATGTTGTTATTTCACGGAGTTAATAAATTGGGAAGAATGGTTGTTTAAACAACTTTAAATTGTTATATATCCTAAACTGTTACTTACAATGAAAAACGATGTAAGGAACCTAAAATCATTTTTTAATACCTATTCAACGATACCCCACTCGATAAGTTTTGAGAAAAAAAGTTTTGAAGACAATATTGCGCCAAAAATCAACCATTTTTTTTTAATTTTGATATACGCAGTGTCACTCTCACAGTCACAATTCAGACAAATTTAACGGCACCCCTCAAGCTGAAATTGATCAAGCCGTTTAGGCTACAGAGCGTGTCAAAGAGCTCCTGTGTGCTCCCTGTAGCGCAGTCGGGTAAAAAAAACTACTACTTACAAATAAAACTTGTATAAATTTAAAAATTGAAAAAAAAAACCCGCTTGCTGTCAATAAACCTATCACGATATACCTTTTTAAAACTCTTGTGTTGAGCTCTTTAATTTGACACCCATATTGCATTATTCGATTTACATTTAATTTGCGTTACTTCAAACAATGGCATCTCACAGCCACCATGTTTTTTAATTTCACTTATCTAAGAACACTTGGGTTTTTAAGACAAATCTAACGATATCTTAATTATATAAATCCGTTCAGCGGTTTAGAAAATACATACATACTACAAACAAGATACGCGCGAAAACATAACCCTTCCTTGACACTCGGATAAAAATAAAATATTTTGTAACCCCACATCTTACAACCACTTCCAAATCTCTATTTTAACTTTACTACAATGTTATGACTGGAAAAATATTCGTGATAAATCGGGACCGTTACTTCTTTATGTAAGCACTTTGTTGTATCTATAGATCAGAAAAGCACGTGCATAATACGTGTTCTTCTCAACTTCACAGGGAATCGACGAGAAAGTGAGCACGTGAACAATGCAAATCACGAATATTACTGCAAAAAATGCGGTTTGGGTCAGCGCCAGACGTTAAATACTTTCCATATAACTAAATTATTTAACCAAGACCGATACCAAAAATTGTACGCCCCTGATGCGGTCACGGCTTCGATATTAAAATGCTGTTATGTATTTACAATGTTTTTGTTGCGAATATATCACATTATAGTGAATGTAAATAAACATATTTTTAGCTGGATCATATTTTTTTATGATTAATATAAAAGAGCCGGCAAACGAGCGTTCTGATGATTCGTGGATAAGGATATGGTAACGTCGCGCTGAGAGGTGGAAGCGATTATAATAGCGTTTCTTTTGCTTTACATCATAAAAAGTTTAAAAACATGACTGACTTTTTTGAGTTAAGGTCAGTAATCGCTGACATTATATTAATCTAATATCATTTGACACCTGCACTTAACTAAATTCAAAACAATAAACTGAATTGTCATAGTTTGCGTTTTACTGAGGAATAGCACGCATAATGTATTCCACGTCCACGTGTAGTCGTGTACTGTAATTCTGTTGTGAAGTGTACTTCAACGACATTTTTATAAGTAGGGTAGAGGCTTGGAGCACGGTGCAAAGTGCTTGCCGGTGACACAAATAAGGCGAGGATTGAGTAGAAACACAATCATGTTATGGCCTCAAATAGATCTGCACTTCCATACAGGCCCATAGTTTGCACTGTTTGCAGTGAGTGGCATAAAGTGTACCATGCCGTGGAAAAAAATTATGTATCTAAATAAAAACGAAATATTTAATTACTACTCAACTGACGTGTGATTATTCTTATTGTAAGTTCACATACAAACTTAAAAACTGGTTTATACAGTTTTTATCGACCACAGGACTGGTGAGGTTAATCGCGTGACGGAAATTGAACCTGACGTGAGAACAGACTTCGCTATGTGTAGCTATGGCTGAATAAGTCCATATCAGTTCAATTTGAGAACTATTATCAAATGATTTTACAAAACATGTGCGTTCTTATCTATTTTAAATATAGGTCTTATCACACCAATCGTGCTGTAAAATGTAAACATTTCAATTAGATTTGGAAACTTTCATAGCCGAAGTGCATATTTGTGGAGGTTAGTTTCAAATCCGCTAAAACAGTTTACAAAAAATACACAGGAACTAAAAATTTTATGTTTTCTTCAAGTTTGGAGGCATAAAGTAAGAAAAGATAATTATAATTGATTATCTGCTATAGAATAATACAATGAAAGTGTTTTTTATTTCTAAATAGCATCATCAACGGAAAAATAACTGAAATTATTTATCATTTAGCGGATTTTGATGCGAATAATACATTTTAGCGGGTTTTGCAACCAACATTCTCCATTTTAACGGGTTTTGATTTGAAAAGTGTATTCTAACTGGATGGTGTAATCCTGCATGCTGCAAGCAAAGATATAAAAGTAAAGTAAGGAAATGATAAAATGCATTGCTTTATTATTATTTATATTTATTTAGGAAATCAAACGGAAAAGATTAAGAAAATTAGAAATTATACATGCACGTTAAAATCATCAAATCCATGTTCACATAAATTATCATCTGTTTCTGATACATTGTCTTCAAAGCTTTATACCTTGCAGTCTTTCTTCATTTCTTTTATAGAAAACTAACTCAGATAAACACCAGTCACTACCAAAATAGAAAAAAACAAGAAACGTAAATTCATACAATAACCGTAACCGATGAAAGATGTTCTCCACTGGGGAAAAGCTTGATCAATAATTTTAGTAAGCAAATGTCACATAAATAGGATGCTGCAAGTATGTAGTGACCATCTGCTCCCTTTCGCATAACACCTTTATCCTCCATTTAGATAGCTGATAAGACAGATTTTGTAATTACCATTTTCTTTGTGCTATCGTGGGTTTCCACTTGGATTTATCGCTTATCCTTTTTCTTGCGTTTTTCGGATTACATTTTGCTATAAATTCGCCACATTCATTCATTTTTAATAGGAAATCTATACTAATATATAAAGAGGAAAGATTTGATTTTTTGTTTGCATTGAATAGGCTCCGAAACTACTGAACCGATTTCAAAAATTCTTTCACTGTTGGGAAGCTACACTATCCCCGAGTAACATAGGCTATATTATATTAAAAAAAAAAATAGGGATCCTTAATAAAACTCCAGTAAGGTGTAAAAAAACAAGAAAACCGAAGCAAAGCGAGGGTGGTTACTCGTATTTAATAAAAACCACGACACTCGGCTAACCGTTTCCAGAAAATCCCATACTATTTGAAATGTCACGTGATTTGAATGCCTTGCTGTAATTGGTCCGTCAATTTTTAGAGCGTTTTGAAACGCAAAGCTATAGTTTTAGCGGATTTTGCAACAAACGTTGATGTTTTAGGCCGATTTACAATGGATTTAACGGGTTTTGATAGAAAGGAATTGATTAAACATGGAAAAAATAAGTTGCGGTATCATATGAAGGTAGTAACACTGTATTTACAAATTTTCGTTTTAGCGGATTTTGAAACTAACCTCCACATTTATGGGTTTGGTTACATTAGAGTTGAACATAATCTTTCTCCATAGCTTAATTTGAGCCTTCCCTAGAATTCAAGTTAGGGAGTTTGTTATGCGAGTGCAAAATTAACACATTAGATACGACAGTAGTAAAATATCGTATGGTGTCCATCATTTTCATCGCGAGCGACAAGCGATGCACCACCTCAACACTTTAAGAAAATAATTTAATACTTCAATGAACAGGTACTCTACTCTAGCTTTCATTTGCAAGTAAGATGGGGAGATCGAATATTACAGCCAGTTTTTAGACAAATTAAAGAGTTAAACACATCCGTTCCACATAGGTGTTTGATAGAGAAAGCGGTGTTCCGATTCCGAGAGCGAGCCGTGTTTACAAAACAAATCAACATTGCTAACGAGACGGCGGAAAGTGGGGAGACGAGTGCAGATTTTAATCTTTACATAAAATTATAGAGGAAAAAATTTATTGTTTGCTTGCATTGAATAGGCTCCGAAACTACTGAACCGATTTAAAAAAATCTTTCACTGTTGGGAAGCGACACTATCCCCAGGTGACATAGGTTATATTATATTTTCAAAAAATTAGGGATCCTTAATGAAACTAATAATGTAACCCAAGGTGTAGAAAAATAAGAAAACCGAAGCAAAGCGAGGGCGGTTACTCGTCCATAAAATAATCACACTTGCAGAAAGCATAATCGTTCTTCCGCAGCGCACTATGTTGTAGTACAATTCAAAGTATTCAAACACAATTTTTTCGCGTCATCGAAATCGAAATCGCATAATCGCGTTATCTGTGTACGTACGCCAAAGCTTTCGTCCGCAGAATGCTGCGTGCTGCGTTTAATCTACAGGACAATAATTACTGCTTCCAATCGACTCCAGCACGCTCGTTTGATACGGTTACTCCGTCTTTTAAGTCTTTTTCATGACGTCACAAATTCGCAAAAACGAAAAGCAGCCCAAGGGCTCTCCCGAACAGAAATCATAATATAGAGAGAATATTTATATTTTCAATGGTTTTTTTTTTTCACAAAAATTAACTTATCAATGGATCGATCTGTAAATACTCGTATTTGGCGGAGCTGTGTTGTTGTTCGACAGCTGACCGTGGGCAATATCGGTTACTGGTCCAAATACATCGTCAACTTGACACGGTTCGTTGATCAATCAAATGTTTAATTTGGGAAGAGACCACATCATTCTTTATTATATATATAGAATTGCAATTACATTACAAAATAAACAAACAGGCGGTTCCTATAACCGCTCTATCTATTTTTTACTACATTTAAAGAACCGTTTTATTTTCTTATTTGCTTCTTTAATTTTTATTGATCATTTGAATTCATTTGTAAACTCGGTATAGAGCCCCTAAAAATTTTACTTTTGTTTTTTTATTTAATGACAAAAATGCTTTTCGTTTGTTGTGTTTTTTTGCCGGAAACGCATCGGTCGTGTCTTTGGTGTTAAATGCTCGTTTTCCGGTAGACGGTGAGATCTTAATTCTTAGCATTAGGTGGCTCGTCAGCTTGTCGGCTTTTTTTTATAAAAAAACAACATTTAAATTAAAGCTTGGTACTTTATTTTAGAGTAAAAAAATAAGCATTTTTCGTTCTAATCATAACAACATTAACAACCCAGTTCGATGCTGCGAATTGAACGTGAACACGCCCTTTCATCATAGCGATCAAACTTTTTACCACCGATGATGCTAGCTTGGTAGTAACACCTTGTAATTTACATAAACAGTAAACCGATGTTATATAGAACTTTACCGCCGTGATAATATCGTTATACTGTAACATAAATTAGCGGAACAGGGTAATAAACGGGTACTTATGAACTGAAGTGCGTTTTAATGTTTAGACGTTTACTTTTTAACCGTCGGTTAGTTGATATCGCCCGCCTCCTTACACATAAATACTCGTATCACATGTAGAGGCTGTTATTCGGGACCTAACGCGGAATAATGTGTTTCGAATTCAGTGCGTGAACTGCGATTAATGCACGACGTAGATAAATAAGATGTACTACACGAACGCGATGACGTTAAAGTCGTAAAAACACCTATTTTGATATACAAAATGTAGATTTTAGCGACATCGGTTTCTTACAGATCTTACAGATTATAACGATTTATGACATAAAGATATGAGTTATGTGTTACGGTGATATAACATCGCGTCGTGCCAAACTGCTCTAAGGAATTATCGTATCGGTATCTTGCTTTTTATACCCAAAACGATTTAATAATAAAAATATCTGGAAGTAGCTCTGTGTCGTTAAAGCAGTTAGTTGCTCCCAATAATTTAGTATTATTACTCGTCAATAGATGCCAGGAAAAGTCTATTGTAGCAGTTTTTCATTGCCTGAATACACGGATAAAACGACATTTTCTAAAAATTAATCCCAGCTAGATCGATTTATCGCCCCTGAAACCCCCTGCATAGTAAATTTCATGAAAATCGTTGGCGCCGTTTCCGAGACTCAGAAAAAATATATGTACAAGAATTGATCGTTTAAAGGTCTAATACTTTTAATTAGATTAGATAATCACCGAGCCTGAGCTTGGTTGACGTAGATTGGAGAAGAAGTATGCAAATGCAGTGTAATAATCGTTTTCTGTAATCTGTAAGGCTCAGTTTATCGGGATCACCTCTAGCTTTACTTGATTATAAAGATGAATTTCACCACGGTGCTACAGCACGGATGAAACCGTGTAGAAACCATATTAATAGCTGGCAATCTCTAGCGTACCAAATACATGGTCGGAAGCAAACGGCGAACAATACATTATAATGAAAGTGGTGTAGCAGCAGGCGGCAGGTCAAGGTCACCAGGCTGCATAAAACAAAGGCCCACCGCCAGCGCACTGTGACCGCGTGGGAGGACACGGGACAGGTTCGACACGGGACAGGTTCTGCCCGCTACCGGCTACCGTCGTCACCAGTGCAGCCGCTCGCAGACCGATTGGGTTAAGGTGACCGGGCACTAGACATTTTAATTAGTCAACAGTTTGGTTGGTCAAGGTATCAATATGAAGTAATAGTTCATTAAAAAAAGATTAATTAAACTACAGAGAAAGATTTATACATACAAGTACCTCAGTGCCATAATAATATGATTACAAACTCATTGTATAATGATGGCACGTTAGGATTATCGAGTTTGTGGCTTTTCTTTCGTGCAAGGTGGTCAGGGGTTCGATATACGGCCGGTGCAGAAAATAATAATTTACCTTCAGCGTGTGAATTGCGTGGAATTACTTTATTTAATTTCAGGTTTTGGGTTTACTGAAAAGAAATGTCATAGGTACATGATACTACACAGTGAATAAAAAAATATGAATAATTTTAAAATAATATTTCGCATTAGGATGATTTACTGTCGTGTCGTGAACTCGAGAATAATATTATGAACTCACGCAATTAAAGCATTAAGACTTTGTTACAATTTTCACATTCTGTGCTGGCAAGTGCCGAACATAGTCTTTAGATGGGCGTTGCAAATAATGTGTGCCTTTCGAATACTTTTTCAATACTGAAGATCAGCTGCGGATCTGAGGGGGCAAACCGGGCACCCGTCCCGGGCGGCAGTTTCATGGGGCGCCAAGATCATTATTATAGTATGATTAAAAATAAAAAACTTGCTCCACAAAGCATAGGCGCCTAGGGTTCTTATTGACGCATTCACGAAAAAATCCAATCTATATTTGTAAGTTTTTTTAAGTAATTTATCTCAAACGCTGGAGAGAGGGGAGCCACTATCTAGTTTCTGCCCCGGTTCGAAAAAATCGTAGATCCGGTGCTGCTGAAGATAAGAACTATTACCACTATTATAAACAGCTCAACTCGGTCCCCTAGTTCTAGGAAGCAATTCCAACCTAGATGACGCCATAAAAATACGTGCAAAACGCTATAGTGCGACCCACGACCCTGGTTTGATAATAGGATGGTTGTAGAGCGACGGTTATGACATGACCACTGGCATAGGGTACTAGGGTAGCACCTTTTGTGTGGTAAGAGCGAATACATTGGAAGTTTACTATTTAAAAATCGTTACATTAGATTTTTTTAGAACAATATAAATTCTGCAGTCAGCCCAAAACTGCTCGCTCATGTTCGACATAAACCCTAATTATTTTAATGAGGTATTTGTAATTTGGGCCTACAAAAACAAACATAAATTGAGCAGCATACATTTTTTGCTTGTTCCACTAGTTTTTGTCAACGTGTTTCGTTATGTGGGCACAACTTAACATGCTATTGGTTACCTGTGGCGCGGTAACGTCGTCGTTGACGCTTGCGCAATCACAAGTATGCACACGCGACCAATTTGTGTCTAATTTAATAATCTCTCCGATTGACAAATGTATGTCATGCTAAGCTGTTCTTTTCGTTAATATTAATATCTCACTACATATTCACGACCTAGATATAAATACTACGGACGGCTTGACGCTAATTGTTTCGCTGTCAAACAAACGTCGAATGTTTGCCTTGGCCAAGAGTCGAACCCAGGACTATAGGAGGCATTGCGTCTATAGTCTATGCACAATGTCCTACAGTCATCTTTATCATTATAATCATTAGATTTATAGTGATTGTGTAACTTCTGAACAAAACTAATTAATTTCATATTGACATGAGATATAGTATTTGTTTTAGTTAAGATGAAGCAACAATTCTATAGATAGAGCACATTATTAGGAAATCCAATGCAAATATTGCTTTTAACGCTTCACTTCACAATGTTACTGCAGAGTTCGCCCGGAAACAGTGAATATAAAGCATAACATTGCCAGTTGCCACACAGTAATTGATGGTATCAAATTCAGTCATTTTGACAACATTGTCTCATGTCATGAGCTGCAGATATTTTTATTTTTAGAATACATATTCAGATTGCACTGCTCGTTATACTTGAACTTTATATGGCTCTATTTGACTAATCTCTACTTACAAAAATATTGGAATTTGACTATATTTTTTTTATGTTTGGTACCTCAGAACTTTCGACTGGGTGAACCGATTTTGATGTCACTGTCATGTGGTCCCACTTAAATTTGAGCGAGATCAGACAAGTAGTTTTTGGGTAATCCTTAGGGATTAAAATTAGTTTTGAAGTCGGTTATTTTTTTTTTCAAGAATTATTTTATCAGGCATAGATGAATTTGAGTAAATGTGAGTGAACATATATTTAACATACCTACATATATGGTAATAATGTAAAAGTATTTACATATTTATTGTGTTAACTGCTATAATTGCATGCCTTCATAGGCAGAGCATACAGTTGGATTTATATGTTACGAACTCTTTATAAACTATGTTTTGCCAAATAAACACTGACATTTGAGTTCTCAGAATAAAAAAACACAATAACTCAATAATGAAGTAAATAAAGGCTGGCATTAATTAATTATGAGTGATCTAGCACAAAAATGGTAAAAGTTGGATAATATAAATTAGTGAATTTCAAATATGCTTTAAAAATTAGCACCTCTCAGTTAGTATCTATCAGTTCATAATAATCAAGTTCTTTAAAACAATATGAATCCAATCATTAGTAGCCAGTTAAAAAAAGGTATTCAATGATTAATCAATTGTTTTCTGCAGCAAGCATTTCTGACACCCCCCAAGTTACCAATATCTAAATGGCAGAGGTAGCCACTTACTACCATATCAGTTTTCTGACATTTTGAAAGACTTGCAGATGGCCAATCAGTCTTAACAAAACAAAGGTACATCAATATAACCATAAAACCAAACCAACCAATAAATAAACCATTCAAAATTAAATTATTCAGAAGTTACACTATTATAAAAAGAAAAGATAAATTGTTATTATTATCTAATCTTAATGTCATATTGGATCATAAAATTCAATGCAGTTATACTTCTTTGGTTATTGTTATTGTAGTGTTGTGTTAACACATTGGTAGTTTTGTATATTTTGTACACACCAGCTTAATAAAATATACACAGAAATCACAGTCCGGAGCCAAATCTAACAATATAATTATAGCTGAACACAGTACTCGTAACATTTTCTTAATTTGTATGTATTATATTCATAGTTTACTACTATTAATAAATGAACCTATTTGTAAATAAAAGAAAAATTATCCGACCAATGGTGATTCGCAACATTAGGACTACAGTAATTGTAATGAAATATTTTTTAACACATTGATAAATGTAGATAATAATTCAATAACAATTAAAACATCTTAGGAATCAGTAGCAGCAATATTTGACATTCATAACAAAGGTCATTGTCTTGTTATTTTCCAGACGACACTCATTGTTCAATGTTTTTATTCGACTGCTCCTCTATCTACAATGAAAACTACAGAAAACAGCTGCTACGCACTCGATTGGCATGCATAATATTTATAAAATATAATCAGATAATCAGCATGAAAGGCTATTTGCAATTAAAATGCATAGCGATATCACAACACGGGCAGCCGCAGCCGAGGTGCCCGCGCGCCGCGGTGCCCATTCTTCGTTCACAAACCGCGCTATTACTACGAAGTGAAACAATAACAGAAATCGTACCTGGTCCGAGACTCTGTTCCGTCTCCGTGCTCATGCTCCTGACGACACCTGCGCCCCGGACTCTGTCCACCAGGCGCTTACCGCACTCCTTTCCTCGAACCTCAGCACCACAATCCAGGCAGCAATTATTATAAAAAGAACCCATTTTCAATGTCACACGTTACACGAGGGTAACTGGATGGACGTCGATCGCCCGCCTTTTGAGCCACTCACTCACGCACCTCCTTAACTATAATATTTTAACTTTAATTACCTTCTCCCTCATGGAAATTAGTTTCCCGATGTTTACGTTCCTCGATATCAGCCATGACCAATTTATTTATTTAGTGAACTACTGACTTGACTGAACATAGCGACATGCAATTTTTCCAACGCGACGCAAGTTGACAGACAACTAAAAAAAGACGTGTCATTGTCAAATTATGAAATCAATTTTACCACAGATGAAAAAGAAGTAAATTTTATTAATCCATAGATTAAATATAACTATTTTTCATTTGTGCGAAAGTATAATTCATGGAAAACCTTTGATTAAAGAAAAAGAGAGGATAGGAAATAAGGTCACGTGATCTGAAGCCAAAAGTATCTCAAATATGGCGTCGACTCCGCCCACAAAATAGTGTTGTATTTTTCTCATAACGATATAATATTTTAAGAAAAAAATATATGATGATATGAATATATATGATTATTTAATTTAAAAAACACAAAAATTCTAAATCAAATATAATGTTATAGAGTGAGATTTTATTATTTATATGATGTTCCTACTACATACCACATTGTTTTAAAACCTTATGTAACTTTTTCAATATTTAAATAAACACTATTTTGAATAAAATTAAATCTAATATAAAATTTAATCTAAAACGATTAACTTTAATATTGGTTTAAAGATACGTATATTTATTTAGAAACCTACTGAATTAAGCTTGTCGATAGTTTATATAACGATATTTAAAATATTTTATTTGATTATGAATCGATACAAAACATCGTATTAAATTATACGTGTAAAATATAAACAAAATATAAAATATGTATCATGTTTTATTTGTTAACATATTTCTTTCTTTTTTTCTCTTTCTTGGCTGACAACGCTTTGGTCGCTGATATTCATTGGCCACGATACCCACTTACAGGTATATTTAATTATATGAATCGATATTTGGACTATTATTTATATTGGGATATTCATGTCGAACCGGAGTATCGATACATAAAACACCCGGATTAAACATTCCTATTTAAAAATTTACTTTCTTCTTCTTCTCTCTTTCTTGGCCGGCAACGCATCAGTGATGCCTTTGGTGTTGCTGGTATCCATGGGCGACGATAGTCACTCACCATCAGGTGGATCGTCAGCTCGTTTGCCGACTATTTCCATTAAAAAAAAAATCATTCGATAGTGGATCGATCGAGAGTATCGTATCAAATCACTAGGATCGATACCTGGAAAGATACACTGCGATACGATCCATATCGATCTAGAGTATCGATACAAGGCACCTGGATCGAACATCCCTAGAAGCAACTGTTTTCATAAAATGGCGTCCGAAAACAGGCTTCAAGGCGGAGCTTAGATAAGATAAGCTCTAATAGATAGATATAAGATAAGATAATGTTGCCAGAAAATTGAAATATGCTACATGTATTGTACTCTTTCTTTAAGTACATATTGTGGCGTGTAAGAACAGGAAAGATGTATTTTTGGTATTTCGGGTCATATTTGCATAATATATGTATAATGAGAAAATGTATATGCAATTTAGGGCATATCCTCTACTTTTTCTTTAATCAATGGTTATGACATATATGGAATTTTGTCTCTTTCTATCTGACTCCAAGTTCTTGTGTGAGAACGAGTTAAAAATATATATCTCGACTTGTCTATTAGTCATGGCCATAGAGCAAATCGGTGATAGCATAGATTAAAGATAGCACAGATGAATCATGACAGATCACAGAACAGTAGCGATGGGCCGAGTAATACTTTTTACAACTCGAGTTACTCGAGCAAAAGTAACCTTTTACTCGAGTTAACTCGAGTAAAAACTCGAGTAAACTCGGTGTCAAAAATCACGAGCAGCGAGTAGTCGTGAGCTCGCGAGTAAGATCGTTGCGACGCGACGCGCGTCGGCGGCAACTTGACGAACTCGACGATTAACACCGACCGAGTTGAACCGCGTCGCCGCGTCGACTCGCGGTCGTCGCTGAGTTGAGTCGGCCGAGTTTACTCGAGTACGTTAAACCGTTACTCGAGTTACTCGACCAAAGAGTTTACTCGAGTTACTCGAGTAAATTTTGTCGAGTGTGCCCATCGCTACAGAACAGTGGGGGGTGCCTGCGATTGGAATGATTTGTTGTTTGGTGTCATATTTCTTGGAACATTGTATACTTACAGGAAAAGATTAAAAGTGATTTTCTTATTAAAATGCAGGTAAAATCAGGAATTTATAACGCTAACTTCATGATATCAAAGTCATGCAAATTAATATAGCCTGGTTTTCATTCATAGAATCCTAATGAAGATACAGAATGGAATGATGTCTTACGCTCCAAGGGGATCCTTCCCCCAAAGGAGACAGAAATCACCGAAGAGCAGATCGTTAACATGATAGATGAGTCAGTTCGTCAAAAGCAGGCCGAAAGTAAGTTCCTTCTGTTTCTATGTTCTGTTTTAGGTTATGTCCATCTGCTCAATAAATATATTAAAACTAATTGGAAATAACACTTTTATTGAATTAAGATGCTGTTTATATTCCTTTTCCATTAGATTATTCTGTTCTGTAAGCGAATTGAATAATTTGGTCACAATATCATTAGTTTTGCCTTAACTAGAGCGGAACTACTATACATTAACTGTAATCTTGAGTAATTGTGTTACAGACCAACTTTCAGATTCCAGCATTAAATTAAAAAAGTGTGGCACATGGTAAATCTGCATTCTCAAAGATCAAGAATATATTAAAAATCATAGTTAAGAAAAACTTGTTGCTGGATAAATCAATAAATAAAATCATAAAATTTATTAGTATTTGATGGTTTGTCGGTGTAGCTTTCCACCAGTGTAATTTACTGAATGACAGTAAGGTTTGTGCAACTCCTGTTCTTAAATTTTCAGAGGAAAAGCAACTTTCAGAACTAGATTTAGATGGTCTCGATGAACTTGAAGATTCTGAGGATGAGGCGGTTCTAGAAGAATACAGGAGAAAAAGAATAGCAGAACTCAAGAGATTATCTGAAAAGCCTAGGTTTGGAGAGGTCCGGGAGGTGTCTGGGCAGGATTATGTCCAGGAGGTCAACAAGGCTGGTGAAGGAATATGGGTTGTCATACATCTTTATAAACAGGGGTGAGGATTTGTATAAACATTACATAGTTTACATACTATATGTAATCATTATCTCTTACATAACATAACCCATGGAGATATTAGATAAATAAGCATGTCATGTTCAAGATTGACGAAAAAAGTGTATAAGGCTAGTGTGAATGCGAGTGTTGGAAGGGGTAGACCTAGGCGGACGTTTCGAGACCAAATTAGGGACGTCTTGAAAAAAGGCCAGGTCAAGAGTACATTAAACCGAAGAGCATGTATGAAAGGAATAATGAAAGTGGACGAAGCGAAACAAGTATGTAATGATCGTAGCAAGTGGAAAGAAGTGGTCTCTGCCTACCCCTACGGGAAAGAGGCGTGATGTATATGTATGTATGTATGTATATGTTCAAGATGTAGGTCTGACAAAGATCAAAAGGTTTTGGCTTGTCATTCATTTTATATCTTTGATTATTATGAGAATTGCAGAGTTTATTTCACCGTTTCTTCTCTTAATAAGGCACTTTCCGAAACAGTAGTAGATTGAAAAGATTTGACATTCATAAGTGTATTGAATAATACCTACATGAAATAAATTATTTGAGTTTGTATGGGCCTTCATAGTAGAATATTCTGTTACTGTTATGTAAATTGAATGTTGTCTAAAACCTCAATTTCGTTTATCTATTTCCAGTATCCAGCAGTGTGCCTTGGTGAACCAGCACATGAAGCAGCTGGCGCAGCAGTACCCGTACACCAAGTTCCTGAAGGCTATCGCTCAGACCTGCATCCCCAACTTCCCTGAGCGGAACCTCCCCAGTGTGTTTGTGTACTTTGAGGGGGACATGATGAAGCAGTTTGTGGGCCCCCATGAGTTGCGCGGGACCTCACTCACTTGTGACGGTTTGTATTTTTGACTGGTGTTGTTAAGTTTCAAAGTCTAAAGTTGTCTACACTATATTCACATTCGGATCAGAATTGACGTAATCACTGTGTTGCCTAGCAACCACAAACAAACAGGTGCATGAAACTTTTGGTCGTATAAAGTACGTTTGAACTAAATCTGGAGTTCGCAAGTCGCGTTCCGTTCCACTGTTTATAATTTAATTTCTTTTTAAACATAATATTTATTTTGCAAAAGTTTAAAATAACACGGAATAGTTACGCATAAAATCGATATAGACTGTTTTAAAATACATAAACATAAATATAAAATGTTATTCGGCTTTGTTTAATGTTTAACTTAAACTTTATGCTCATGCATATTGAGTGGAATGAAATATCTGTATAATCTGTACAGTGCCATCTCCGAAGAACTTATTTGTGCCGTGGCGAAAATTGGAACTAATGCCATCCCATTCATATTATCTTAATAATAGCGCACTATGATTGATCCAATGCGTCCGGCAGCGCCCTCCTTAAAGTCACAGATAAGTTGATTTCACTGTATTTCGAAATATAATACGACCAAGTTGCAAAGCATGTAAGCGCCATTATAGCTGTGAGGTTTTCGTAGTCATTTCTATTTATAGTCATAGGCAGGCGGACCGTAAATAATAATTTTTTGCAAAGGTTACAAGTCGCTTCACGAAATTAAGGATGTGCGAGCGTGAGTTATTCAATGATGAAAATTGTTTTAAGATGTTGGTTTTTACGTCGTTTTCTCTTAGTGTGTTGTTGTTATAGGTCAATAGTAAAATAATGAAGATGTCACAAACGTTATTATGATTGTTTAGTTCTTTAATAGTTATTTGGTGTGCGAAATACAAATCAGTTTGCGAAAACCCTAAGGAATTTTTATGATTTGTTGACAAGTATTATGATACGAGTTTGACTCAAGTGTAGTGTGTTGTCCATGGCACCTAAGACACAGGGAATGCTAGTGTGGGGCTATGAGTGGGAAGTGTTATTTATTTATAAAGGAATTACCAAATTTCCAATTTATCCATTAATCCTAAAAAAAAAATCACTGGAAAATATAATTACTTCATAAAATTACATAAGAAAGCAATTATTTGGCATTAGCAATTAACTTTCTTATTGTTTTAAATTACACAAGTTATGCTCCTCACTCATTGACTGATGTAACTGTATATTTTGTATTTCAGAATTTGAGTATTTACTGGGGCAAGTTGGTGCTGTAGAGACAAAAATCAAGGAAGATCCACGGCCAAAGATTAAGGACAAGTTGTTCACAGATCTGGGAAACAATGACTGGTGACACATCAATACAGTTGATACATCTGATAGATTGTACTCGGGTGTATATAGTTTTGTCATTTTGATGGACATGCTTATGTGTGTAGGTTTGACATTGTGCTTCAATTAAATTATTTATTTTAAACATAAAAATTCAATAAAGACTCAATAGCCAGTATTTTATGTTAGGTTTTGTTTTTAAATAAATGAAAAAGTCAATGTAATTTACGGTGTAGATATTTATACACATTTTTGATTCAGCAAACCCAGTGCTTGCAATTAATGTTAAATAGAGATTATTTATTTTGTCTATAATTACCAGATGATTTATTAACATTTGTATAATAAAACAAAATTTAAACAATATTTTTTT
This sequence comes from Thymelicus acteon, assembly GCA_951805285.1. Classification (NCBI taxonomy): domain Eukaryota; kingdom Metazoa; phylum Arthropoda; class Insecta; order Lepidoptera; family Hesperiidae; genus Thymelicus; species Thymelicus acteon. Next base: position 858,800 of record OX638232.1, read on the forward strand.
ATTATTTTTGTATCAAAAACTAATCCTTGGCTATTTACAATATAATACATTACAGCTTTTCTTTTCAAGACCACACGTCATCATTAGAAGCTGGAACCTATACCATACTGTTCAAGATATTAACCCCCGTATTCAAGAACAATACTTGTTTAAGTAAAGAAGCAATACTATGCGAAGTAAGGCATTTCTCAGTGCGTTCGTCATGACAACCCTTTTGTTTCACAGTCGACCCTTAAGTATCACTTGGGTGTGCGGACGCACAGGCTGTATACAGCCTTCTTATTGGTCCATTTGATGCGGCTAACTTCACTCTAGTCATTTGACATAAGCAAAAGACAAAGATAACAATACAAACAATCGATCCTTTCTTTCTATTTTGATAGAAGTCAAACCAACACTATGCGTTCAAGTAGCTCGGCAGCTACTTTATCGATTTTGACAAACGCACAGCGAAGGACTTCAATCAAGTATTGTTTACGAAATTATTTTAATGTACTATGCATTTGCAAACACTGAGACCTCACAGTGTTGTTCTTGAATACGGGGTAAGTCTATTTCCCGCTGTCTATTTCAATATTCTCAGTAAAGGAAATGGGACGGTATTAACTGACATTAACATATTTTGATGCACCTTTTAAGCATGACGAATGTCAGTGAATATGTGAATACAATTACAATCGTACACCGTGCGTAGCACCGCCGCTTTTACTGACAGAAAGAAACACAAAATTTAACTGTAAAAAATTTCAGTATCAGGAAAAGAGAAAATTCGTATTAATAATAATAATAATAATAATTCTTTATTTGTGAACATAGGTACAAACAGCTCTTAATATACAGAATAGGTTCTCTATGTCCGACCCTTTCGGGCATACAAATATTATAAAAATGAATGAATTAATTAATATCGATTAACTAATTGTAATTATTTTAAAAATCATATCAAATTACAATAAATTAAATTACATTAAATTAAATTAAATCACATTAATTTAAATTAAATTACATGAAATTAAATTAAATTACATTAAATTAAATTATCTGCCAGAAATTCATGAACTGAATAATAACATTTGTCAATTAAAATCTTTTTAGTTCCATTTTAAATTTTTCTATGTTGTTAATATTTCGAAGTGGTTCAGGGACCTTATTATAGATTTTTGGTGCCATACCAAATACACTTTTACTGAGTAAAGCAGTCTTTGACGGAATTGCTGCCAGCTTTGTTTTATGTCGGTTACTTATTAGAAAATTATTAAATATGTCAGGGTTAGTTTTTACAAATAAAATTATTTCATAAATATACATAGATGATAACGTCAATAATTTTAAATTTTTAAAGTGAGGTCTGCAACAGTCGGTATTTGATATTTTGGTAATGGCGCGAATACACTTTTTTTGTGCTTTGAATATATCTTCACGCTTTGTGCCGTTGCCCCAAAACATTATGCCATAACGTAAAGTAGAGGACACAAGGCCATGATACGCAGTAAGTACAGCTTTTTGATTTACCACTTTAGACAACATATATAGGGCATAAGAAAATTTATTGATCTTTTTACAGATATATTCGGAGTGTGACCTCCACCTTAGGTCGCTATCTATATGAAGGCCCAAGAATTTTGTGGAGTTTGTTTCTTTTACAGTCTCCCCATTATAATTTATATTTAGTGGCGGAAGTAATGATTTGCGTTGCTTAAAAGACATTATTGTAGTCTTTTTGATATTAATTAATAAATTATTTGATTTTAGCCACGTGATAATACTATTTAAATTGTCGTTAATTTCGGTTTCAAATTTATTTATGTCATTGCAAGTGAATATTACGGAACTGTCGTCAGCAAATAGGGTCATGGGAAATTTTATGCTTCTCGGCAAGTCATTAATATAGATTAAAAATAATAAAGGGCCCAGAACACTTCCTTGTGGAACGCCGAAGTTAGATATACGAGGGCAAGATAAATAAACACATTCATTTTTAGTTTTAGGACATATGCGTTCTATTTGTGTGATTTGGGTTCTATTGAATAGGAAAGATTTTATTAGATCAAGTGTCTTGCCTCTTATGCCATACGTATATAATTTAGTTATTAATAAATCATGTCTAACAAAATCAAAAGCTTTGGAAATGTCCATAAATAGGGCTGTTAATGGAATTTTTTTGTCAACATTTGTAAATACTCTGAACAAGAATTCATAAATTGCTAAATTAATGGATTTGTTTTTACGAAAACCTTTTTGTTCCGCCGCAAAAATGTTGAATTTCTCAAAGTAATTGTAGAGATTATTATAAATTACTTTTTCTATAATTTTAGAAAAAACTGAGATCAATGCAATTGGGCGATAGCAACTTAAATTCTCTCTGTCATCTTTTTTGAAAAGCGGCTTAATAATTGACGTTTTTAGAGCATTAGGGAATATTCCATCTTCAACACAGGCATTGATTATGTGGCTCAGTATAGGTGCTATTATTTCAGCTACGTACTTTAGAACTTTAATTGATATATCATCATATCCAGTGCTATTCGTGTTTTTCAAAAAACGTATAACTGATATAACATCTTTTGGTGTAACAAAATTAAAGAAAAATGAATTATAATTATTATATGTCAGGGTATTAGAAAATGTCATGTTATTTTTGTCATTATTTAACAGATAGACTTGATCAACGAAGTAGTCATTAAATGCCTGCGCAATGTCACTAGGATTACTTATATATTCAGAGTCCTTCTTAATTTGTTTTATGTAATGTTTCGGTGAGATACATCTGTAGTTATTAACGATTTTCCAAGTTGCTTTCGACTTATTGTGTGAATATTTTATGTAATGATCATTTTGGACTGTTTGTGTTAATTTTATTATCTTTTTTAATCTGTTTGAGTAGCTACTAAGTAAATTTTTATTAATTGGAGTAGGGTTCAATCTATATTTCCACAAAATTTTCCTTTTACGTTTGGAGCATAGTCTTATCCCTTTAGTAATCCAATTCAGCTTCTTCTTTGTGTTGATTCTTTTTCTAATAATAGGAAAGCACAAGTTATAAAATAATTTAAATTCACTGTAAAAATATTCGAATGCCTGATTGGCTTCGTTACTAGTATATACGTCATTAAAATTTATTTTACTTATATAATATTTAAATTTTTTTAGGTTATCTACTGAATAATCACGTCGTTTTATATACCAATGGTTTAGTGTACAAGTTGTTTTAGTAGGAAACGTAAAAAGTTGGGCAGTGTGATCGGAGAGACCTAAGTCCAATATTTTGCTTTCCCCTTTCCTGATGTTATGGATGATATTATCTATACATGTGGCACTGCATATTCTCGTTGGTTTGTCAATTTCGAATTTTAAGTTAAAACTGTGGATTAAATGCAAAAATTGTAAAGAGTGCTTATTTCTTTTGCTGATGTCTATGTTAAAGTCACCGCAAACGATTACCTTTTTATTAACTTTGTAACATATTTGACTCAGCATTAATCATCATTGCGATTCGAGTAGTATTGCTTCTTTTCGGCGAAACATTTGTTAAAAACCGAATCCGTTAGGTATACCGCCTCAAGGACATGTAAATCAACTGTCCTAGAGCAGTCCAAGCCATCAGCAGCCGCGATGCAGGTTGATGGTGTTCACACAGCGCGCTAGGCAGGTCTCGACGGGCAGCCGCGAGCGCACGCCCTGCTCGAACACGCGGTCCAGCACGCGCGCCGCGTGCTCCTGCATGCCCACCAGCAGCTCCGGCAGCTTGTCCAGCACGGCCGCGCCCACCTCCGGCAGGCTCGACTCCAGGCACTCCAGGATCACTTGGAGACCTGTTGAAAAGTTATAAGTCCGATTATTTTTTGTATAAGCCTAATTGTATCATAATAAAAATAAATAATAAAAATATAATAAAACAGATAATTCATTTGTTGTCATCGATTAATACTTAGCGATAGCGATAGCTGGGTTGGGGATAACTACAAATTTTACCAATTTTATCTAAACAACCAAACCGATCTAATGTTAGTAAATAATCTACATAATACCGATTTTCATCGATATCTGTTTGGATTCAAGTGCCTATGCATCTTGTTCGCATTCATTTTGCATTAATATGATCACTGGCACTACTGACAAAGGTAATATCGAGAGGTGATCGATAATAATAATATCGTTTATTTGCTCTCACAAGAAGTTCTTAATGTTATCGATGAATCCATACAAGTAGATCAACATTAATCTAGTCCAGAAACTCCCTTATTCTTGGTAGACTATCGGACGTTTTCAACAATAAGTCAATCCAGTCTAAAACAAGTTTTTGGGAAAATTTAATTTAGACCTTATCTGTAACTACATAAGGTCTTAAATCAATTTGCCCAAAAAATCGACTTATTGCACTCTTCGTTAGGACCATGAAGCTATTAAAGAGAGGAGACGTTGTATGTAGATTTTCTTATGCAAGAATGCGTGACACTTTGCGGGGCGAGGGCACCCCCTCCAACCCACCAAATCCCGCCCACTTCTTTATTTTCCATCTATCGATCAATAGCAAAACTACTCGCTTCGTTCTATATCGATTTTATTACGTAGTTTAACTATCTCACACTAGATGTCATGGCATGTCAATAAATGTAGGATGTAACAGGGACGTACTCAGAATATTCATACCACCTCATTGGACATAATTTAGCACAAGTGAAAAAATTCTCAAAAATAGGTTATAATATGATGAAATTACAAGGAAAACTATCATGGCTACGAGTATGTTAGCATAAGTAGTTAATGAGCAATAGTCGATAAACTTACTACTTTGGAACCCTACATTGGGCGTGGCCTGACACCTGCCCGGTTTTCTTATTTTTAAATGGCTTACGTCCCAACTCAGAGTCACTTACTTATCGCTCCTTAGTATAGAATCACCATACAAATTATGTACTAAGGAGCGATTTAAGTAACCGTTAGTGACTCTGAGTTGGGGCGTTAGTTTGTTTAAGACAGATAAAGATTGTATACAATGTTAAACTTAAAAAAAAACTGATTTTACCTACTCCTGTTCACGTAATTAAATAAATTATACTCTGTTCATTATGGCATTATTCTTTTGACAGCGGTCATCGAGATCACGGGCATAAAGTTTCATATTTTTTTACATAGAAATGCACGCACGTCAATAGTATACTTTATTGGTTGTAGCAATCAATAATGATATCCCTAACGTCATCGTAACCAAATGTATCAATTTTGTGATTATAATAATTTTTTATAAAATTAAACATTTTGTACCTTGCCTTATATAGATACTATGCCCATTTCCCATCACAAGACAAAAAGAATCAAGCTATAATGAACAGAGTATAGGCAGTACTTTAATTCAATGGGACACTCGGTAAAATAATTGGATTCTAATTACGGCCCTGTGTTTTTGTTATGTTTATTTGTTGTAAATAGTTGACGATAGATGGCGGCCTGTTTACAAAATGATTATAAAAACTAGAAAAATAATATTTTGGCGGTGAAAAACTCTATAGGAATGAATGTAGGACAAATTTCAGTACGTATGATTATCAATATAATATTAATACTTAGCTCTACGCACCTATACATTTTTAGTTCTCTTGACACAAAGTGTCGCCATCTAATGTCGAGTAGAATTTTATTTGGCGAGATTGGCGTTAGTGATTTTTCTAGAACTATTCTGCCTATTCTTATAAATTATGAATCAAATTACTTAAAAATGAAATGAAATGCCATCCATAGCATCAGAACGTCTATCCGAGTAGTTTTTACAAGATAAAACACAGCACTTCATCCTTTTCTTTGAAAATGTGAAGCTGTGCACAGGACGGGCGCCGACAGCAGACTGACTTAAGGCCACGCCTACTGTGATGACGTCAGGACCCAGTTGAGTCACAGTGCACAGTTGCTTAGGCCGTCTCCTCTCTTTAATAGCTTCATGGTTAGGACGGCAGTGTCGTTTACTACGTGTTTGCTTTCTAGCGTCGATATTTACTTTCTACTCATAATCTCTATCACTACAATGTTGTGAATAATCGTAAGTAGCTACGCAATACGACAAGACATTGAGAACAGCCGCATGTAGACATCGTATTACCGGGCGTGGTGTCGGGCGCGGCGGGCAGCAGCTTGGCGAGCAGCGAGAGCGCGGCGGCGCGCAGCCCGGCGTGCGGGCTGGCGGCCAGCGGCGCCGCGGCGCGCAGCAGCCCGCCCGCGCACGCCGCGCCGCCCCACGCGCCGCCGCGGCGCACGCCCCACGCCTCCACCTCCTGCGACACAATATGCATTGAATATTAGAGCCAAGTTTTCACATTTATATAGTTTTTCTTTAGGAGTTTACCCACGTATTTTTTTATTGGCTCATTTACGCAATATTATTTCTTAAATACAACACACTAAATTCACAGAATAACACTTCTCAAAGATAATTTAAAATAACATTTATTTATGGAACGACAATTTTTTTTGTATATAGTGTATAATGTATGGTGGTAATACCGACCTGCACCATCCAGACGAGTTCGTCGGGCGGCGCGGCGCGGCGCTGCAGCGCCAGCAGCGCGTGCGGCGGCGGGCTGCCCGAGGACGCCGCGCTCGCCTCCGCGCCGCACGCCGCCGACAGCGCCGGGTGCGACCTGGTACAAAAATTACGTCTGTGCAGTGTACTCGTTGAAATAAGGTCGATTTTCGCATGCAATATGGAGCACAGAACAAACGCGTGTATAGCAAGCAGCTGTTTATTTGCGACTGTTTTAAATGGACAATTATAAGTGATTCTAATACCCCATTTAGACGCGCGCGCGAGCCACGAGACAATCCGCGAGACGCGCGCATACGCGCGCGTGTGAACAGGGCGCTCGCGGACCAGACCGCGGCGCGTCTCGCGCTCGCAGGGCTCGCGTCGGGAGCGGTTTTGTATGCGCGCGCCAAAGGGGCTCGCGCGAGCGCTCGCGTGGTGTTCACACGCGCGTAGGGGGCGTGGCTTACGGACGCGCCACGAGACGGTCCGTGACACGCGCGTGTAAATGAGCGGTAAGACATTGAACATTAGGATACACAACATGCCGCCCACCAAAGTACGACAGGACTTTCAGAAACAACTATATTATTTACTGTCAAATGTACCTAACAATGAAGTTACACAAAAATAAACACATAATGCGTGCGGCGTATCAATTGAGCAGAGATTACATTACACTTTATAGAAAACAAAATAAGTCCTGTGATTGAAATAATCTTATTAACATACATACAAACCAATTTAGCTTTAACAAGAATATTATGGGAGGCATGATTTACTGTAAATAACATTTGCAAAGGAACTTAAATTTCACACAGTAACTTAAACATCAACATCATTAACAGGAAATTCACATAGTTTACTAAGAGAACGTTTAATTACATTGTTGCCATGCTTTACGCTATAAACTCTAGTAAAACCATCAGATCCAGGATGTTTTGCAACAATTCTTCCCAATGACCATTTACCTGGAGGCAACTGTTCATCTTTAATTAGTACTACATCGCCTATATTAAATTCGGCTTGTTGATTAAGCCACTTAGGTCTAGTTTGCAAACGCGATAAGTATTCTGTCTGCCAGCGATGCCAAAAATCCCTAACCAATTTTTGTGTTATTTGCCAACGATCTAAACGATTAATATTATCACACTTTAAATCAGGATGAGGTACATTGATTGGGGCTTCACCTATCAATAGATGACCAGGTGTAAGAGGTTCAAGTGAGTCTGGATCAGAAGTGTCAATTGGAGTCAAAGGTCGAGAGTTTAGACAAGCTTCAATTTCGCAAAGAGTAGTCGTCATCTCTTCGAACGTGAGTCTACAATTAAGAATTCGACGCAAATGATACTTGATAGAACGGACGCCAGCTTCCCAGAGACCCCCAAAATTTGGGCTGTAAACTGGTATATAATGCCACTGCGTCCCCTCGGAGGCGAGGATATCAGCAAGATGACCTGGAAGCTCTAATTCAGCATCTCTGAAAGCTTGAGCGAGCTCTTTGTTTGCACCTACAAAGTTTCGCCCTTGATCACTGTACAGGTGTGAACAACGACCTCTGCGTGCAACGAACCTATGAAAAGCACCGATAAAGGACTGAGATGTGAGGTCACCCACCAGTTCTAAATGTATGGCTTTAGTGGCCATACATACAAATATGGATATGTAAGCCTTGCATTGCTTCGCTCCACGTCCTCTTGACATCAATACAAACAAAGGACCAGCGAAATCAACACCGCAGTGAAGAAATGGACGTGAAGGTGTCGTACGTGCTACAGGTAAGTCCCCCATTAGCTGTATCTTAACAAGAGCCCTTTGTCTGGCGCATATTGTGCATTTGTGAATGTAAGCCTTGACAGTATTTTTGACTTGCAGGATCCAGTACCTCGATCTGAGATATGCCAAGACTAATTGTGTTCCTCCATGCAGAGTCTTCTTGTGTGCATCAGCGATAAGCAGGTAAGTTAATTCATTTTTATTTTCCAGGATGACAGGATGTTTGCTGTATTCCGGTAAAGCAGAATGGCGTAATCTACCGCCCACCCTGAGGATTTCATCTTGATCAAGGTAAGGATTTAATGTTTTTATTTTACTATTTTTACTAACTTTTTTGTTTCTTTTCAGATTATCTATATCTTCACTAAAATCTCTTTGTGCTATCCTGATACATTTACTTAAGGCTTCTTCTAATTCCAAAGGTGTAACAGTTTTATTAAAAGTAGCATTATCACTTTTGTAACGTAAAAATCTTAATGTAAAAACTATAACTCTTAAAAGTTCATTTAAATTGCTAAAGTCTTCAAATTTTACTATATTATCTTCCTGTATTTTCACATTTGCATGAAGATTTTTTCGTTCAAGATCTGTAGATACATTATCAAGTATTGTAAATTTAATTTCCGGTTCCCTTAACCATTCAGGTCCATTCCACCAAATTTTGCAATCTTTTAAATCTGAAATGCGGGCACCGCGGGATGCAAGGTCAGCAGGATTTTCTTGTGATGCAACATGATACCATTGCTTGTTGTTAATATTATCTAATATCTCCACGACTCGATTAGCAACGAATTGCTTCCACCGCAGAGGTTCTCCACTAAGCCACGACAGAACTATCGTCGAATCAGTCCACGCGAATACTTTAGATACAGGTATTCTCATCGCCTGAGCTACATTTTTTAATAATTTCGATAGTAATACTGCACCACATAACTCTAGCCTCGGTAGTGACACTGATTTGACTGGCGCGACCCTTGTTCTAGCTGCAAGAATTTTAGTTGTTATCGTTCCGTCGAGTGTGGTCATTCGGCAATAAACAACACTGGCATACGCCTTTTCTGAGGCGTCACAAAAACGATTTGCGGAAAAATCATCGAAAACATTTCATCGAATTACATTTCATCGAACACATTTCATCGAATTACAATTAATCGAATCGACATTTCATCGAAATCACAATTAATCGAATGATCATTTCATCGAAAACACATTTAATCGAATTAACATTTCATCGAAAACAATTAATCGAATGTCATTTCATCGAATGACAGTTCATCGAATGACAATATATCGAATTACAATATATCGAATGACAATATATCGAATGACATTATATCGAATGACAATATATCGAATGATAATATATCGAATGACAATATATCGAATGACAATATATCGAATCACAATTGGCCGAATCGAATGATACAATTTTCATATGATCATTAATAAATATTTTTTTACTATTTCAAACGTCACACATCCTTGAAAGGCAGCACTAAGACATAAGCAGCATGCAACATGCAACAAGCACATTTTCTGTCACGGCTCCGGCGCTGCGGGGCTCCAGCGGTCCCACGCGAGCTTATCGTCGCAGATGCTTTTAATGCTCACCACCGCAGCTTCGGCTTGCTGGCCGGCTGCGCCGGCCAGCCTCAGCTGCTGCGGCGAGCATTACAACCACCTGCTCCTTAGCTCGCGGGCCGCCTCGCCCCTCCGCGCCTACGCGGGTTTACATTACACTCTAGGGGTAGGGCAAACAAGACTACGTGGAGTCGGTTTTGCAGCGATTCGTTTCTGTCACTAACGTAAACGTTTTGAAAAAAAATGATCAAAAAAGAAAGTAAAACTAAAATTTTTATGTACATAAAAATGTTAAATTGTTATTGGTCAAAAAATAAGAAATACAAAAAAGTTATAAAAAGCATTAAATTGTTTCTGTTTATAATAAAATCTTTAAATCTTTTAAACAAGAAAAATTGCAATTCGAGGAATTGTCATTCGATGAAATGACATTCGATGAAATGACATTCGATGAAATGACATTCGATGAAATGACATTCGATGAAATGACATTCGATGAAATGACATTCGATGAAATGACATTCGATGAAATGATATTCGATGAAATGACATTCGATGAAATGACATTCGACGAAATGTAATTCGGTTAATTGTCATGCGATTAAATGGTTGTTCTACATAATGCTATTCGAAGAAATGTCAATCGATGACTTGGTTGTTCTACGTTTTGTTATTCGACGAAATGTTTTTTCGATGTATTGTGTTCGGCGAATTGTAATTCGATGAAATGTTTTCGATGATTTTTCCGCAGACGCACAAAAACCATGGATTTCCATAGATTCCCGATTCTTAGCTGTTGTTTTTAACCATCTTTCTATAGAAATATCGTTTACATTTTCGAAATCCTTTCTAATGTGCAACCATTCTTCTGATAAATTTGCCTCTACCTCTTCATCCCAGCCAATTTTTGCCAACCATAAATTTTGTATAAGTATCTTTGCAGTGACTAAACATGGTGCTATCCATCCTAGTGGATCGAATAACTTTTGTACATCAGACAAAATGTTTCTTTTGGTTATTCTGTGAGGAACAGGAGGTAAGTTGAAATTATATGTAAAAGTATCATTAGCTAAATTCCACAATATTCCTAGCGCCTTAATCGTTCCATCTATATTTAAATCCAGTTGCACCTTTGCTGATCTTTTGTCTGGTTCGATTGATTTTAGAAATTCTTTACTATTAGAACACCATTTTTGCAATTCAAACCCACCGTTCTTAAGGATTTGGGTCAACTCTCTGCATGCCTCAATAGCTTCTTCCACAGTGTCGTATCCAGACAAAATATCATCTACATAAAAATCTTCTTTTAGCATTCTAGCAGCCACTGGAAATTTGTAACCTTCATCTTCTGCCAACTGTCTCAATGTTTTTACTGCCAGGTAAGGTGCTGGAGCTGTTCCAAAAGTGACAGTAAGTAAACGATACGATTTAATTTCTTCATTTGTGTCTTTCCTCCATAGTATACGTTGATAGTCTACGTGTTCTTTTGCTATTGATACCATTCTATACATTTTTTTTAGGTCCGATACAAAACATATGGCGTGCATCCTCCATCTCATCACAATGCTTCTAAGGTTTTCTTGCAAGGTTGGACCGAGCAACAACTCATCATTTAAAGATATGCCATTTGAACCCTTGCAGGATGCGTCAAAAACAACACGAGTTGGTGTGCTTTCACTATTTTCCTTAAAAACAGCATGATGACAGAGATAAACCGCCTTGTTTCCATACTCTTCCTTTGGTACTTCTTCTGCATGACCTAAACTAAAATATTCATCAATCACCCCTGTGTAGTCTTCTTTTAATTTCGGCGATCTTTGAAACTTCCTTTCTAGTTGTAAAAATCTACGTAACGCTATTTCTTCACTATTTCCAAAATGGTGACTGTGGTTCCTCTATTTTAAATGGCAAGTTAACTACATATCTACCATCTTCCTTTCTTTTATATGTTTTTTCGTAAATTTCTTCACAACGTCTTTCTTCTTGAGTAAGCCTCCTACCACTATCACTATCTAATTCCCACATACTTCTTAGCATTAAATCTAAATCGACATGATGATGCATCACCAAAAGTGATGGTGCATCTGTAACTGGCTCACCTACCTGACCAAACAGAATCCAACCCAGTTTTGTCCTCTGAGCACATGGTGTGCCTGGAGGGCCTTTAATGATGTCTTGTTGAATAATATTTGCATATTCCTGAACGCCTAATAACAAGTCTATATGTCCAGGTTGATTATAGGTCGTATCTGCTAGCTTTAAACCTAAAATATGTGGCCAATCCCTCGTAACTATCGATTTAGATGGTAATTTTGCCGTAACTTGTTTTGAAATTACGTAGGCTTCAATAGATAGACAAAACTCTGAATTAAATGTGGAAGAAATTTGAAGTTGGACTACGCTGGTAATTCTAGTTGTAGTAGAACCAACTCCAGTAACCTTGCCATGAATTGAACGCTTCTTCAGTTTTAATAACTGTGCTGCTCGCTCACTGATAAAAGATGCCTGTGAACCTTGGTCTATAAGAGCTCGTAATATTGATGTATGACCGTCTTGGCCCCTTACCCGTGCCATAGCTGTAGCTAACAAAGCACATACCTGATTTGTATTGAAGTGTGACGCCATCAATGTATTTGTATGAATTTCCTTCTCTTCTACATTTGAATATGAAGGCTGTGGTTGAATATCATTAACACTAGCATTGGCCACAGCTTCGTCCGACCGTGAGGAATGCAGAAGAGTATGATGACGCCTGCGACATATTCGACAGGTCATTGATAAACGACATTTCCCAACAGAATGGCCTGCCGACATACAATTGAAACACAGGTTGCTATTTTTAACATGATTGTAACGATCTTGTATAGACATCTTTGCAAATTGTTTACAGTGACACAAGGAATGGTTATCATTACATAATGTACACGATTTTAAAGGAGAAGGTAAAATATGAAATGAACGTTCTTTAGTGTGTTTTCTCCCTAATGGTAATACATTTAAAGGGTTAACTAACTCAAGTGTACGAAACTTTGTCTCCAAAAAACACTTCATGTCAGCCCACAAAGGTAGTCATCACAATTACCTCTATATGAATAGTTCTCCCAGTCTTTACGAGACTCTGGGTCCAATTTCTGAACTGTAAGAAATATAATAACCGGACTCCAAGAATCGGTGTTAACATTTAAAGTGTTTAACGTATTAATGCATTCTGATGTGTTATCAAGAAGCATTTTTAAGTGGCTGGCAGACTGAATACTTACCTTCTTGCAAGAAAATAAACGATTCAAAAGAGAGTTCACAATTATTTTCTTGTTACCAAAACGATTTTTCAAAATGTCCCACGCTTGACTATAATTAGATTCGGTAACACGTATATGCCTAAGCAGCGCTTCTGCTTCGCCGGTGACACTACATTTTAAATAATGTAACCGTTGTACGTCCGACAGGGTTGAATTATTGTGTACGAGAGTCACGAAAAGGTCTTGGAACGTAGGCCACTCGTCATATTTTCCCGAGTAAGCAGGTATCTGAATACGCGGGAACCGAACTTGAAATTCTTGTGCTGCTGAGGTGTCCATGCTGGATGTCCCTGATTGTGACGACGCTAGAGGCGGTGGCGGCGACGGCGCTTGTAATAGCGTGATCATATCTTGAAGGTCTGCCTTGATACATAGGTACAAATCTTCAAAAAGTTCTCGTTCTTCATTCATGAAGTAAGGTAATTCGTTTCTCCTTTCCTTAGGCGTGATTTTTACCAATTCCTGATGTGCATGGGTAAACGTTTTCCAATACTCGTCAACACACTGCATACGCGCTCTTAAATATCCACTTGTTAATCTCGCTTTCGGGCATTTCTTTAAATTAGTTTGCGTCTTCTTTAATGAATTGGCTGTATCTTCTAACAAAATCAACAACTGGTCTATATTGGCCATGCTTCACCACGTGTAATTAATGCCACGAAAGTTGAAAATAATAATCTTCCAAACGAGTCTTCAAAATGCAATGAATGATACGCGTAGGTTAAAATGCACAGTTCATAACTTCATAAGCTTCTCGTAATAATTTTGCGTAAACAACTTTAACTTCGATAGCTGGATGAATCTTGTTTCTGGGCGATAAGGTTCCTTTTTGTTTTAACTTCCAATGAATAGATCTTCGGACTCGAGCCGGCCGGTTCTTTTGTATTCCTTATCGCTATTTGTCACGGCACAGGTAAGTGATCCGGCTCGAAGGACCAAACTATGTGCGGTGTACTCGTTGAAATAAGGTCGATTTTCGCATGCAATATGGAGCACAGAACAAACGCGTGTATAGCAAGCAGCTGTTTATTTGCGACTGTTTTAAATGGACAATTATAAGTGATTCTAAGACATTGAACATTAGGTTACACATACACAACAACTTCAATTAATTTAATAAGGGACCAGAATTATACGGAATTTGAATTATACATGAGATAAAAGACATTTTTTTTTACAAAACGTTACACAATGTTCATAAACGTTCAACTATACCAGCTAAAGATCCATCGTTGGTTCAAACACGGCTCGACGAACCAAATGTACAAACCCGGCTCAAATGTAGTTAACGTTGTTTAAGTTAGTTATCGGTAACCAAACCGCGTTCAACGCGGCCGCCAGCACGTGAGGCTACTTGTGTAGTGTGTGTGTGTGTACTCACGCGATGGTCTCCCGGTGCGCGTGCAGCAGCGCGGCGGCCCGCGTGGGGCGCGCGGCGTGGTACCGCCGCAGCAGCGCCGCGATGCGGTGTACGAGCGCGCCGCTGCCGCCGCCGCCGCCCCGGTCGCCCCGCTCGCTGCCCCCCGACTTCACCATGCTCAGGAAGCACTCCAGGATGCCGTGGATCTCCTCGCTAACATTCACGATGTCACGTTCATTATTACTTTCGTCTTTTAAATTCGAATAAAATAAGAGTTACAATGCCGACGTTTGATTGTGAACAAAGTGATTTTATTAGCACCGTGCAATCCTACTATGTAATTTTATAAATATGAAAGTTTGAGAGGATGTTTGTTACTCTTTCACGCAAAAACTACTGAACGGATTGTCATGAAATTTAGCACACAGGTAGACCAAGATCTGGAATAAGACATAGGGTACGTATTATTCCAGAAAACGCGGCGAGAGTGCTAGTATAGCAACCTAGGGTAGCAAGTGTAGTGTACCTAGCCGGCGGCACGAACAGCTCCCGGTCGGGCAGCATCTCGAGCGCGGCCAGCAGGTGGTGGTGGTGCTTGGCGCGCACGCCGCGCAGCAGCGCGCCCGCCAGCGGCAGCGCGCGCTCGCCCGCGCCCGCGCAGCGCGCCCACACCGCGCGCGCCGCCGCCTCGATACGCCACGCCCTATGCGGAACGACAACCACTGTTCATATTTGGGTATATAATAGCTGTCATAAATAAGCAGTCTGGTACTTTTCATTTTCGTTACACACATAATTCGCACATGATACTTGAATGTTTTAAAAAAAATCAACTTATAGTCGGAAGATGCAATACCATAATTTAATATACATGTACAATTTTACAACATATCACAAAAAAATTGCATTATTAAATTGTTACACCATGGCAAACAAAATAATATACACTGTTAAACAACATGAAATATATTTAAAACAATTTAAAATGATAAAAAATACGGTATGGATCGTGTGCACTGTGCATGTCGGCGAGTGCATAGTGCATGGTGCATACCTCTGCGCATGCTCCTTGGAGTGGTGCGGCGGCGCGGCGGCCAGCGCGGTGAGCAGCGCGTGCGACACGCGGTCCGTGGCGCTGGTGGCGGCGCGCGCGGCGCCGCGCAGCTCGTCCGGCGCCAGCAGCGCCAGCCCGCCGCCCGCGCGCGCGCCGCTCTCGCGCATCAGCTGCTGGATCTTCGGCACCTGGATACGGAAACAGGTTTATTGTACGATGGGCTACATCTTATTAAAGATTTTTCAGCTGGATTGAAGTGTCGATCTATCATTTTGTGATACAATTTGAAAGGGACATCTGCAATACACATATACATTTTATCCCCACGAGTAATTAGCTACTGTAGGAGATTCGATGTGTATTAATATAATCACTGTTCACTGGCTCGACTATGTCTACGTATTTTACTTTTAATGGACTCGTCCATTCGATCATCAAGCGAGGCGTCATCTAGCGACACCAGCGCACATCTCTGAGTACGTAACCACTTCGTAAGTGACAGTGACGTTTGCCACTTAATAGAGAGACACACGAGACAGTGTATGTATGCTATCGCACATACACTACAGCTACAATTCCAGTTTTCAATGAATAATATATTATGTAGTTGTAAGTGTACCTTCATGTAGAGCAGCAACAGCAGCAGCGGGTGCGCGCGCTGCGCGCTGAGCGCGGCGGCCAGCAGCGCGGGCGGGTCGGCGCAGCAGCGCAGCAGCAGCGGCAGGCGCGCCTCCACGCCGCGCTGCGCCGCCGCCACGCCGCCAGCGCGCTCCGCCGCCGCCGCTTCCGCGCCCACGTACTCGATCAACACGTCCAACTGACCACCGACAGATGCACGTGATTAACATTTGTTGGGTCATGTGTAGCGTACATTTCAAAACTCATATGAAAGTAATGATTTAGCGGTTTGGGTGCCATGAACAACACACAAAGATAAGAACACACATTTTTATTACCGTATGATCGCACTTAGCGCGATTTTTTTCTATGTATTGATACGTTCTTCCATTTTGAATTACACTTCCTTACGCGAAACTGTGCAGTCGTTTTATTTTAAAACCTTGAAGAAGTTCTACATAGGATACCTAATTACCAGCGCCTACAATAGTTACTATTCCCAAATTCATTTAAAAAAAGCGTCATTAACCCAAAACAGCATTCAGCATTTCAACAAAGAAAATAGCGGAAAGATGCAAGGGATTTTTTTATAGCCTGAAGGGCAGACGAAAAAGCATACGGGCCACCTGATGGTAAGTGGTTACCGTTGCCTATGGACATGAGCAACACCAGAGGAAACGCCGGCCCTGAAGGTTTGCACGTACGTGGCAAAAAAGGATTATTAATAAAAACACCGTATGAATGACCATGCGCGGCTGCGTGCGCGGGTGCGTCCCCGTGTAGTGGTGTACCTGTGTGTGCGTGAGGCGCAGCGCGTCGTCGGCCGCGTGGTGCAGGTCGCGGCCCGCCAGCGCCTCCGCTAGGTCCAGCACGGCGCGCGGCTCCCACCCGCTGACACCGTGCACGGAACACACCACACGATATACACACATACGCTACAACTCCTTCTACACTGATATACTTCTCACTATTATTTAAATAATACAATGAATAAATAACTAAATAAATTGTGTAATATATTCAATGTTTCAGTACAAAAGCCAACTTGACTTATTGTTATTAAAATACAAGCATAAAATTATAACAAATCAAAGACCCGGTTCGATCAGCTTCGCCCTTCAAGCCGACTACCGAACACAGGTTGGTAACGGTCGGTGGTGAGTGGTGAGTGGTGACGTACCCGTTGGGCTGCAGCAGCGCGTTGAGGCAGGTGTGCAGCGTGCGCCAGGACGCGCGGTGCGCCAGCAGCGTCACCAGCAGCGGCCGCCACGCCGCGCTGCCCGCCATGAACATCAGCCGCATCTGCACACAACACACACACACACACTTACAATGTTGGTGTACAGATATCATGAAACCTTCACACGCTCGAGCTTAGTTTTAGGAATCGAGACTAAACCGCGCGTGCAGACATAATATCCTAGTGTTGTGTATCTTTATGCTTAAATCATTATCATCCTTTAACTATCGTATGGCGGCAATAACCCGATCATAGTTAAATTGGTCCTTCGAGCCGGCTGAGAAACCACCAGATATGGCGAGGTAGCGAGGGATTACAAGTAGTTATATGTTACAAGATGACCGTTAGTGATAAAAATTAATTGAGCGTTCCCGTACTTTAGCACTAAAGTTTAATTTAATATTCAGTTGCTATCATCAGACAGTTGCGTTAAACCATCGTTCGTTGAACATACGAACGTTCGCTAAGGCCAACCAATACCTAGAGCTCCGCTCGAGCTCAGCACGAGTGTGCACGAGGGGTCCAGTTACCTGGCTGGCGAGCGTCTCGCGGTGCAGCTCGGCCAGCCAGTCCAGCAGCAGGCCGCAGCCCAGCCCGCGCCGCGACAGCACGTGCGCGCCGCCCAGCGCGCGGCCCTCCTCCTCCATCTCGCGTTTCACCTGTACCACACACACCGTGTACAGTGTACACTCAGCCAAACTGTTACCGCTCATTTAGACGCGCGTGTCGCAGACCGTCTCGTGGCGCGTCCGTAAGCCACGCCCCCTACGCGCGTGTGAACACCACGCGAGCGCTCGCGCGAGCCCCTTTGGCGCGCGCCTACAAAACCGCTCCCGACGCGAGCCCGCGAGCCACGAGACGCGCCGCGGTCTGGTCCGCGCGCGCCCTGTTCACACGCGCGCGTATGCGCGCGTCTCGCGGATTGTCTCGTGGCTCGCGCGCGCGTGTAAATGGGGTATAACGAATGCACCGCGTGATACAATATGTTTAGTATTACATGTATGTTGTTATCAGTGTTGGTTACCGTACGTAAATAAAGCTTACTTATTAAAAAACTCATGCGTGCACTGTGCGTGTGGTCGCTGATGATAAAACGCACATAAATACGCCTCATCAGGAATATTGTGGGTCAAGAACACATCCATACTATAATATCTGGTGCGGGAGTGAAAGAATACATACATATACATACATTCTATTAATATTATAGATGTGAAAGTTTGTAGCTCTTTCACGCAAAAGCTACTGAATGGATTTTCATGACATTTTGCATACAGGTAGACCATGATCTGACATAGGATATAGGATACTTATTATCCCGGTAAACGCGGGCGGCGCCGCGAGCAGAGCGCTAGTGTAAAATGCTAAGAGGCTGTCACATCACCTCGTAACGCCCGTCCTGGTTGTTCTCGAGTAGCTGCGTGATGGCCTCCACCACCACCTGCGTGTCCTGCGTCTCGATGATGCGGTTCCCGATCGCCTCCAGCGTGCTGGGCGTCGCCGCCTCCATCGCTGTGCGACACAAAGCAGCAGTAAGCTTTGATTTGCGAGTGTAGGTATGTGAAGTTTTTTTGACCAGCCTAATTTGGTAAATGATCTTACAGCTCCTTTTATCGTAATTGCAATTCAAAAATAGGGCAGACACAAATGAAAAAAATATCTGATACCAAGGTCTATCTTAATATATATACAGCTCCTTTTATCGTAATTGCAATTCAAAAATAGGGCAGACACAAATGAAAAAAATATCTGATACCAAGGTCTATCTTAATATATATACAGCTCCTTTTATCGTAATTGCAATTCAAAAATAGGGCAGACACAAATGAAAAAAATATCTGATACCAAGGTCTATCTTAATATATATACAGCTCCTTTTATCGTAATTGCAATTCAAAAATAGGGCTGACACAAATGAAAAAAATATCTGATACCAAGGTCTATCTTCATATATATACAGCTCCTTTTATCGTAATTGCAATTCAAAAATAGGGCAGACACAAATGAAAAAAATATCTGATACCAAGGTCTATCTTAATATATATACAGCTCCTTTTATCGTAATTGCAATTCAAAAATAGGGCAGACACAAATGAAAAAAATATCTGATACCAAGGTCTATTTTAATATATATAAATTACGTGTCACATTGTTTGTCCGCGACGGACTCCTAAACTACTTAAACAATTTTAATCAAATTTGCACACCGTGTGCAGTTTGATCCAAATTAAAGATAGGATAGTACATCTCACTTAAGGCACACGGAAGGTTTTAATTTAAAAAAAAAAACTTTTGATAGAACGAAGTCTGTCCGGGCAGCTAGTATTGTATATTTTTTTAAATAATTTAAATTAATATTTCAATTAAAAGTAGTGCCAAGTTAAGAAAACGGACTTTAAGTGGTATGGTATGTTACCGGCGACGAGCTGCTCCTTGGCGGCGGGCATGGGCAGGTCGGGCAGCGAGGAGTGCGGCGTGCCCAGCGCGCCCAGTCCGCCGCGCGCCGCCACGCGCAGCGCCTCCGCCACCGGCCCGCGCGCCAGCTTGCACTGCGATAGGAGCGCGCCCGCCACCTGCCACCACGGCACATTCATTATGTGGGTGTCCAAATATTTTTCTTTTATCGTTTTGTTTATACGGTACTTGAAAGATCGACAATTTAGTAGATTTTTTATTTTGCATTACTATTTGCGGTAAAAATTGCGCGAAAACAAATGATATTTTAACTGTATAGAATACAAAAGTGAATACAATTACAGCGTATTGTAAAATACTTGTGAGTGTGAATGAAATGATCAAAATCAGAAGAATCAAATTATATCTGTGAACCGAACCGAATATTTAATTGAATATATTTACGCAAATGTATAAGCACGAGCACGTAAGGTAGCGTTACTGACCTCCGGCAGTCCGGGCGCGCGCGCGTATATCAGCGTGCGCAGCAGCGGCGCGGCGAGCGCGGGCCGCCGCAGCAGCGCGCCCAGCGCCGCGCTCCGCAGCGCCGCCAGCGTGGCCGCCGTCACCGGGCCCGCCGCGCCCCCACACGCCTCCTCCGCTATCACCTAACGATGCAATGTTCAATTATCAATTAAATTAAACTTTTTTGTCTGGACAACATTTTTTTTTAAATTAATGAATCTGTTTTTTACAAAAATAAAAAATAAACGATAATTGTCATAAACTTAAAACTTATGTATGTGTCACCGGCAATTTGTATATTTGTGGTATTCTATACAATCCCTAGGCAATTTATATAATACCCGGATCGTTTGGGCAATGTATGAAATGATATGAATATATGCTCCATTACATACTTTATCTAAGTAATGTATAGTTTTGCCAAGTATTGTATGGAATAACTGCAGGTCCACCGACAATGTATAAAGTTAATAGTTTTGGTCAAAGTTATTTTATTAATTATCATCTACGAGTATGTACCTATAAAATGACTGAATGAATGAATTTTCGGCGGTTTATCAATCAATGTGTCAGTTAAACACGAACAGTAATAAATAGAAAATTGCCAGTTATTTCAATCAGTTTAAAAATCACCCAGGCGGTGCAATAATTGAATCAGCGGTAAAAATGATGGACTTGGTAGTTCGACAATCAGTTCGGCAGTTCACACAGTGACAGAAATGAGTCGCTGTAAAAGGGAGAGTGACCTTGTTAAGCTGCATAAAGGTGCGGTCGAGGTCGTCGCGCGGCGCGGCGCGCTCGTCGAAGGCGGCCTGCAGCAGCGCGGGCACGGCGGCGGGCTCGAGCCGCGCGGGCGCGCGCGCCGCCGCCCACGGCTCCTCCTCCTCCAGCGGCAGCGGCTGCTCCGCGAACAGCTGCTCGTCTGCACACACCGGACGACACATGTTACACGATATAGGCTAGGACTCTACGTAATGACTAATATATTTAGAAGTAGATAAAAAATATTAATTACTTACGTACGAACTAGTGCGTACATTTTTCTATTATTATCGATCGATATCAAATCTGCCCAGTTTAAAGAAATTAGTTAATTGTTTTGTATAAACAGCCGGAAAAAGTAGTCAAGTCACACGTAGCTGGTTACCGCCGTTTGGATATCCGTAACATCGGATACGTGACTACGGCGGAAGTTCGTTCCAAGCCGGATAAAGGGCGCAAGTAGCGTGCGGTGTTACCAGGCGGGTAGTGCGGCAGCTGCAGATGCAGCGCGGCGGCGAAGGCGTGTCCGCCGCGCACGCCTCGCGCGCGCTGCACGCGCAGCAGCTGCGCCATGTAGCCGCGCTCCACGCCCAGCCGCACCACCGCGCCCGCCGGACACGCGTCCAGCGCCTCCAGCAGCGCGCTGACACACACACAACACATTAAGACGATGTTTGCATGTGTATCTAAATTAAACTACTTATTAATTTGCGTATGTATGGCTACCGATAATAGTATAAGTTCTTTAATAATGTAAATTCAACGATAAATAACTTTTTCGAGAGCTTAAATATTAATTTTGGTCCTTCGAGCCGAAAGTTTAGACTGAACTGAAAATCTATTTTTCATTCATTCATTGATATAATGTTTATTTGATATCTTTAATACTCTCAAACCGTAAATAATGACTACTGTACGCTTGTAAGCTTCGTCTCACACCAGTCGGCCCACAGCAGACGTTACCTCATGGAAGCGACAGGCAAGCCGAAGGTCTGTATGAAGAGTGCGAGCTTGTGCGCGGGCAGGCCGCGGATGGCGAGGTCGAGCAGCGCGGGGCGCGCCGAGCGCACCAGGTGCAGCCGCAGCCAGTCCGGCAGCAGCAGCTCGTCGCCGCCCGCCGCCAGCGCCGCCGGCCCGTCCGCGCCCGCCCACACGCCCGACAGCCATCCGTACAACTCCTGGTTTGTGTCCACTGACGACACAGTATTATTGGATATTTCATTCCGTAAATCGACGCAACACTTGAAACTTGAAACGTGTTTTGTTGTACTTTTACATATCAATATTTTATAAGAGTACGTGAATGTAAAGAAATATGTTCGGAAAAGGTGAGCTATCGTATGTAAATATGAACCGGCAGGCAACACGCGGCGGTCTTCTCGTTTTGAATTCGGAACAAATGGGAGACGAGCAAAATCTGTCTGTGTGAAAGATCGGGATTTTGATATAGTTTTGGTGGATTTACTATAAATTATTGTTGTCAGTGGAAGTGGTAGACTTGGCTGCGGCGACAACACCAGGTGCTGCCTACCGCCTGCTGTGTGCGTAGAAATGGAGGTCACGCGACGGAACACATGTATCCTTTTCCCCCTTAATTTAATATTCCTTTTTGTGATTGTAGTATATTAGTTTCCACCCCCTGGGAACCCCAAATCCCTAGACTGTACAAACTGACGAGTGACTTTTTCAGCATACCTATTACAGCTGGAGCGCGCAGGGAAGTCGCTAGTCTTTAACTCAAGTATTCACATACAACCGTCTACGTGCCTGTTTTAGGATTTAAGTTGTGGGGCCCACTGATCCCCATTGTACAATACAAAATATATAAAATTTAATGGTTGTCAACTCCCGAATAATCCTTTGGTTTACAAACTGAATGCAACAGTTACAATGTTGCGTATACTCCTGATACATAATAATCTTATTGATACTGTCCATTCTAAAACAGTGAACGCAACATGGTTAAATTTAATAATTTGGTATATAAGTACTCTTAGCAAATAAGTACCAACTTGGAGCACAAAAAGCGAAGAAAGAACTTTAATTTGAACTGCTGTAAGTTATGTGCTAGTACTTACACATGGACGGTCCATAGCAGAGCAGCTTGAGATGCGTGTGCGCGACGGACACGTGCAGCGAGCAGCGGCGGCCCGTGGGCCACTGCAGCGTGACGCGCTCGCCGCCCGCCCACGCCGCGCCCTCCCCGTCCGCCCCCTCGCCCGCGCCCGCACCCGCGCCCGCGCTCGTGCTCGCCACCGCCGGCGGCTCCTCTGAGTCCTCGTGCGCGAATGCCTAAGTGATAATCGTTTAACAATTTGCATTTTATTAGTGATCTAGAGCAAGGGCGGATCCAGGGGGGGGTCATGGGGGTCATGACCTCCCCTGGTCTGGGTCCGGACCACTAATTTAAATTGTTAAACATAATGTTTTTATATATTTTCTGTCACAATATAGATTTTATTTAAGTATTTTAAATATTTAATTAATTTAATATAATACTTTGTTTGACAGCAACATAGTATTCGGGACCGAACGCATCGAAAACGCGTTTCGAGTGAATTGACAACGTAAAAGAAAAATTAATTTTGTTATTTAAGTATAGGTAGATTTTTTTTTATGTACAGTACTTACATTTATTAATAAAATACATATTTATTACTTGTATTTATTATCATCAATTAAATTATAACTTCTTGTGATTGCGCAAAAGCTGGATCCGCCCTTGATCTAGTCAGTTTCACGACTCAAACATGAGTGATTATGTGAGTACGATGGATGGTTACTGCCGAGATAATTACTGCGCATGGTTAATGCTTAGTTAATGGTTAGTCACGTGTTTCGGTGAATAGAAACTGAACCCTTATTAGATACATAGTAAAATTTAGAATTTTAATACACATTTACCAAGTGGCAGTAACTCCCGGTGCAGGCAGGGCATACATAATACTGAAGGGATAGAGAAGTTCGTATTCTTACGTACGTATCGCAGATGTGCGTGCAAGACGCGCGTAAGTGCGTGCAGCGCGCGGTGCTGCGCGCGCACCGTGGCGTCCAGCCGCCGCGGCTCGGCGCTGGGTAGCGCGTGCGCGCACACCGTAGTGCGTTCCATCACCACCTGGCTTAGGTCCTGCAGGCGGACAATACACATTTAGGGCAGCACTTAACTTTCAGGGTAATAATATTTGTAAGCCGGAGTAGTGATATTACACTATTCGTTACATGATGACGTCATGTCCGACATGAATTACGCTATGGAAGATTTTTAGATGTAAGCATATTTACAAGTTTCAGACACAATCAGCTGGAGCGCAGCCGCTCGCCAGGCATGACACCTCGCTTGGCGAGAGGTCTCCCAATGCTAAACCAGCTATGACATTAAATTATTAGGGTGCTTCAGTGTCCGGTGCTTTGATTGACCAAATTAGTTTGAATCAGTGTCGTCGTTGCACAGTACACACCAACACGATATCAGTGTGGTCCTGCAGCGGCGAGTCCTCCACGTAGTCGGCGAGGAAGGAGAAGTAGGCGGCGAGGTGCGACGGCACGCACTCCGCCAGGCACGCCGCGCGCACGCGCGCCACCGTCTCCACGCGCAGCGCCTCCCAGTGCTTCAGCGTCGGCAGCAGGGACAGCCATGACCTGAACCAATATCCAGCGTACAGAAACTCGTCAATGTTCAGCATAATGTATGCAGCTGTATATTGTGTTGTGCGTGTTAAGTGTTCACTCACTCGGGGTTCACGTCGGCGTTGTAATCCATTTCGGTCGTGTCGTCCGACTGTGAAAGTACCAGCTTCAAGCCCTGAAGTGAAATTAATGTTATAAATATACAACAGTCAAGAAATTTGAATTATATCCTGTAAAGAGCTCTTTAGCATTATCTAAAACGAAGTTGTGATGGTGTTTAGATAAGAACCAAGTAAAATATTTTATATCACTAGTGTCATCAGTCATGTTTAGTTTTTATATATTTTTAAAAGATGGCACTACTAAATTCATAGCTGAAACACGCTGTTGAGGTTTCTTGGCAGAACTATAAGGGTCTGCTAGAAATGTGTTTTGTAGCCTTCACTTTGATATATTGTTCTCGCTCCATTTTCAATAAAATCAGTGAACCTCCTATTCAGTTGTTTTTCTCAAGATTTCTGTTGTGGAGTTTTTGGGCCCGTCTGAACATTGGTCCTTATCGAGTCGGATGCCGACTGCGACTTCAAGGCTGATAATAGATCAGAGGGTTTCTGTGTTGTCAACACAACGGCAACTCGTCGTTGATGGTGCATGTGGACGCATCTGGGAGCAGGAGAAAAAGCATTTCTTCGCTCACGGCAGAAGGGTGAATTTGGTGTGGCCAATTCACAGTAAAGCAGCGGTTACCACAGTCTACCAAGGAACAAAGGCACACAGTGGAGCACTGGAGCTATCACAGAGGGCAGCACACGGCGCATAACTTGGAAATTTAAAGTGACAGTGAGTGAAGCTAGAACTGTAAGTACTAAAGTGTCATACTGGACTTAGTTGATTTACTTGAATATTTTAACTTGTAGAATTTTCAAAAAAGTAAATTTGGACTTAGAATAATTTCTCTAAAAGTGAACCAACGGGGAACCTATGTCCGATTTCTTATAATCTTGTTTTGTTTCCAAACACTTAGAATAATTTTGTGAATTTTAACTTAGAAAATTTGATTGAACAGATGGCTTGAAAATGCAACTAAATACTTCGAGAAAATGTAGATTTTTTTATGCCACTCGTACTTACATGCCTAAATTTCATTAAGTTATAATGAGGTTATTACCCGGTTAGCAGAGGCCCGAGTGGGCGCGTGCGCGTGCGCGAGCCGCATGAGGTAGTAGTGCAGCACGGCGCGCGCGCCCTGCTCGCTGTGCAGCGTGCGGCGCACGTGCGCGCACAGCTCGCTCGCCTTGCCCGCCTCGCCGCCCGCGGCGCCCGCCCCGCCCGTCGGCCCGCCCGCAGACAGGAACTCGCACAGACATTGCACTGGCAGTACACTGCCACAGACAATTAATACTATTTATTTATATTTGCATATAAAATTGCAACGACAACCATTATGATTGAAATACGTTACCCAACCCTAGTAGTCAATCAACAAAATATATAACAATAAAATTATATTACTATGTGTATTTATATACTATGTGTATAAATGTGTAAATTACCTGAGCTCGAGCCGGTCGTGCCTGAGCAGCTGGTGCAGCCAGGGCATGGCGCGGCGCGTGCCGTGGCGCTCCACCAGCTGCAGCAGCAGCGCGGGCTGGCGGCACAGCAGGCGTCCCAGCCGCAGCTGCCCCGACAGCGCCTGCAGCGCCTCCGCCACGCCCGCCGGCGGCCGCCGCGCCGGGCCCGTCGGCTCCACCATGCTCAGCTGGACGACACATACCACGAACATTATACCATCCATAGATACCAGTTATTCGGTTCTGCTTTTCTTCAAATTATAAACTTTCAGGAAAATCTATTTTAAGTTATTTTGTTTTAAACTTTTCATAATTACTGCTGCAGCCTTGTGTACATTGTAAACACCTTTCCAATTATTATTTTTTTTACTTAAAATAAGTTAATGCTTGACCACAATCCCACCTGATGGTAAGTGGAGATGTGGTCCAGGATGGTGAGCGCACTAACTTAATAAAAGCCTATTCACTCTTTTTTTGAAGTAATCCACGTCGTATTCCAATCCTTCGGCATAAACCGCCGCCGCCGTATGCAGAGAACGTATGTTTCTTGTTTAACATTTTCGAAAGTGAACTCTGAGTTAACCATGGAGTGTGCAACGCTCGTGGGTACCTGGCTGAGCAGCCGCGAGGAGGACTCGGTGATGGGCAGCTTGGCGTTGCTGGCGGCGGCCAGGTGCGTCTCCAGCTGCAGGATAGCCGCGCGCTCCGCCTCCGAGCGCTCGCCCTCCGCCCCCGCCGCGCCCCACTCGATGGACGGCTTGCTGTATCACACCATCACGACTGCTATTAACTTTACTTAATAACTCAGTGTAAATTAATTGGAAGATTGTGAAGCGGAATTAAATATTATGTTCAACCAACTTTATCAAAAATTATTAGAACTTATAGAAAAATCAATATAAGATTGGATGAACTCGAAGGACCAACTCGATCACAAGAGCTTTCCAATATTAACATTTGCATCATACTTTTGTAACAACGACCTTTTAAAGTAGTTATTATTAAAACTATTAACAAAAACTATCAACATCACCAACTAGATCAAGTCATAGTCATGACCAAACGAAGATTATAATGTGTCACAAATCATAAAAATAAGTATATATAAATAAACCATGAATTAAGTGGAATGTTCAATAAGTCGCGCATGTGTGCGTGCGTGCATGCGTGCGTGTGCGTGCGTACCCGGTGATGCAGCACTCGATGAGCGCGCGCAGCGTGGGGTAGGTGGCGGCGGCGCGCTCGGCGAACCCCTGCGGGTTGTGCGCCGTCAGCATGGCCAGCAGCAGCCAGCCGCGCCAGTACAGCGACGTGATGGCCAGCGGCGGCGGCGTGTACCTGCACAAGAAATAAGAACTCGCTCAACTCTTCAATGAAATATTCTATCCTGAACATCAATCATATTCATTCAGAAAATTCTTAAGACTAAACGATTCGACAGGATATTCATCCAATATACAAATCTTGACGAATTTGACTAATATGATTAACATTTTGTAATTCATTACAACAAGTAGATAATAAACCTAAAAATAATAGAGACACGGCATAAAAACTTCCTTATACTTTAAACTTGTTAATTCACTTATATGTTTTATGGATGTAATTTTATCGAAATCATTCCATGACAAGTCACGATTGTAAAGCTGGCTAGGCACAGTAGGCACTGACCCGGCGGGCAGCGTGATGTTGTCGGGCGGGTGGAACTGGCACAGCTGGAAGATGTAGTCGGCGATCTCCAGCTTGTCCACCTGCAGCGGGCAGTCCTCGGGCGGCAGCGCGCACGCGCGCCGCACCAGCTGCTCGATCAGCTCGAACACCTCCGTGGGGGACACTGGCGTCTCCTGCACATTGATGTGTTGCTATTCAGTAAGTGTGGATTAACGCGTTACTGCCTATGGAGTTTTAGAATGTGACATAGTTCCGTGGAATTAAAGAAGATCGGTCTCCATTACAAATATTGTATAATGATTTCAAGGTCTTAATTTATGACACTATCTCAGCATGTTTTTAACAAGAAAGCGTTAATCGTTTTGTATTGGGAACTTTTGTCAATAAGCATATTCCTCAGTGCCTTAATTCTAGGTAACGTCTTTGGGGTTACGGACGTCTATGAACGATGGTGACCCCGCTGCTCATTTACCTAGACGTAAAAAGTTCAGCAGCCCAACCTTGGAGAGTCCGATGAAGATGAGCCTGAGCAGCGTGTTCTGCGGCAGCGGCGCCTCGCAGCACAGCCGGTAGGTGGCGGCGCGCTCCGACTCCGGCGGCCAGTTGTCCGGCCGGCTGTACGTCTCCGCCGGCTCCACGAACATTATCTGACAAGTGGGAGTACGACACTCGTTAGTGAGGAGAACAGATGTTCATTTTATACAGGAGGGAACGTAAATACAGATCAGATGTCATACAACATTTCGATATTGTCATATTTAAAGTGTGTCTATATGTATATGTCTTTGCAACATTTCTTTGAGGAAACTTAGCAAGTTAGAACGCGCTTTCAACCATTATCTGGCACAGAATGAAATAGGTTATTATTTTTAATTTATTCACCTCATTTATTCAATGTTTTCTCTTAACCACCTTACCCACTGCAAGAAATTGATTTCTTCCCTATCCATAGTCGAGGAGGCCGGAACATGACCGTCTAACTAAGCTCCTCGCATTTAATGCACGAGGTGTTTAAGGCATGTTAAGCGCCTTACCTTGTTGAGCGCGAGCTGATAGTCGTGCCTGGTGGGGCGGTACACGGGCACGGCGGTGTCCAGCAGCCAGCCCAGCGCCTGCTGCTGCAGCGCGGCCAGCTGCGCGCGGTACTCGCCCGCGTGCTTGCTGTGCGCCGCCGTCACCAGGCAGCAGCAGCAGAACAGGTCCGCCAGCGACTGGAACGCGCGCTCGCGGATCTGGACACATACATACATCGTTAGCTCAAACATACTGCGTGTATTAGCTGATAAGCGGTCACTGTGACCCACTCATTTCAACAACAAACGCACCACTAAAACAATGTCGGCTTAGAAGACAAGATTTTTTTTATGTTGCTTAATTTTAAGGTGACTCTACTCTATCCATCTTGAGTCTAAAGCCCAATGCATACGTAACGGGTTTTTTCCCGTACGGGATTCCGCTGCGTATGCACTATCGTATACATTTTCTATGAAACGATGTTTCCAAAACTTCACGTCCCGACCCGTACGGAAAAAAACCCGTTATGTATACATTGGGCTTAACCCAACTTCCCTAGCTCGGTTGTGATACATACAGAGTCGAGAAACATTACACTTGTACCTATACTTGTAATGTGAGTGTGTGTGAAGATGGGGGGTGGGGGGGGGGGGGTACCTCCTGCGGCGGGTCGTGCGGCGGCGGCATGGCGAGCGCGTGCGCCAGCGGCAGCAGCGCCTGCGAGTCGGAGCGCGCGGCGCGGATGCACTCGCGGGTGAGCGCGCGCAGCGGCCGCAGGTAGTCCTCCGCGCGCAGTAGCAATTCCTGTCAACCGAAGTTATGTTACCAGCACCACAGAAACGATGTGTCATAATGTCAAATTATTTATCTACGACAGACTACATACAAAACAGCGAAACAGTACATTAAAATTATTATATTATATTACATTACATTTAGTTACTGATCTAGAAATCAGTAGCTAATCTTAATTCTCATGGCAATGCCTTAATAGACAATATCCAACTTATCATCAGCTTCATGACGATAAGAATATATTATTGTGCTATTATTACATTATAAGATGTCCCCTCGGAACTTTTATTTTGCATTTACGTAAATAAAATATAACAACTGATTAAAAGACTGCTGCCACTTGTTTTCTTCTTTGCTGTATACCTGGTAGGTGTCGGCCATGGCGGTGGGCACGAGCTGCGGCTGCGCGTGGATGAGCGCGGCCAGCACGGCCATGTTGTTGGGCGAGCGCACGTTGGACAGCTCGTTGTAGATGGTGTGCGTCACCACGCTGCGCAGCAGCGCCGGGCTGTCCGACACCATCTCCCTGCGCGACACCACGGCAGGCGGTCAGGTGTTGTAATGTAACATTAGGTGTAATAATATGTTAATGACAATTTTGTAGCGCAGTAACTGACTCTACGGCCAATTTTACTCATGTTAAGAATGTTAAAGTAATCATTATGTTAATTACAAAGCTGTGAATGAAGATTTTTTATCGTGTCTTCTCCTCAGTGATAAAGCACCTGTTACATTCGAATAAATCTACGGGCCTCTTTCAACGTAGACACACTGTGCAATGTCGGTGATTATGCTATAATCTTCACCGATCATTTTGAAATGCGTCACAAGTTTCACAAACAAGTAATGTGTTACCGTACCGGAGACACGCTTGGTACGCGGCCTGCAGCGGCTTGGTCTTGAGGCGCATGCGCGCGAGCTGCGCCAGCACCTCGTGGTCGCGCGCCGCCGACGGGCCGGCCGCGGCCGCGTTCGCGCACACGTGCGCCAGCAGCTCCTGCGCGCCGCGCCACAGCTTGCCCGAGTGCAGCCACGCCTCCAGCCGCGACGCCGCTATCATCCGGATCTGGGTAATACACTCATTTTCGAACATCTATAATCTCTAATAAAGCTAGTAAATAATGTTAGAATAAATTAACTAAAAAAATACTTCTTGACAGTTGCTAAACAACTAACTGAGCCTCTAGGAAAAAACACTTTTCTGTAACGTTTTCCCGCATCTTCAAAATGTATGATCTGGGGGCACGGCAGTGCCCCCGCCAAGTCGAGCAAAGAAGCGGCACGGCCGTACCATCCTTTTCTCGAAGCAATTCAGGCCATTTTCGACCCCCTATAACTTCGTTATGGATAAAGCTAGAAGTCTGAATTTTTAATAACCAAGCAGGCATTGTATAAACATAATATATTTCAAATTTCATTCAATTTGAACCAGTAGTTTAAGAATTATAACTAGTCAAAGTTTCTTAATTTCGTCACTCACTGACTGACTGACCGATCATCAAAACTCTAAGGCACTTCTAGCAGACATAGAAGCTTCAAATTTGGAACACAATTAGTGTTTAGTGTATAGATCAAGGAAAAACTAAAATATTTTGCAATTTCGGTCCAGTTTTCTAGATACATCAACTGCATAAATAACTTTGTAATCCCATATAAATATATAGGATTACAAAGTTACATTTGCAGTGAATGAATCAGTGTACCTGTATGTAATATAATGGAATAATAGGTGTAGATAGGTACCTAGACATAATTATGTTCAAAGGTAACTTGTAAAAGGAAAAAAAGTAGAACTATCTACAAAAAGAAATGAGATGCCATCAAAAACAAAACTTGTAAAAAAAACCAAGTCTCGCAACTCAGTTCTTCTACCGTAAAAAGTTGTGAGATCCATGTAATACCAAGTCGGTTAATTTATTCAGTTCCTACTTAAGGGTCCTTCTGTGTTAAGTAATTAAGTAATTAGCTAACCTAACAAGTAACAACATCTTATAGTGACTATATTATCAATATTAAAAATCTTTTATGTTTTAAATAAATAGATTGACTTGGCAATCGCACTAAACAATCAAATTTAATATAATATGTAGGTATTACTTGTGAGATACATTGTGTTTTCATGCGATGGTCAAGTCGATCTATTTATTTAAAACATAAAAGATTTTTAATATTGATAATATGCTCACTATAAGATGTTGTTACTTGTTAGGTTAGCTAATTACTTAATAACTTAAGACAGAAGTACCCTTAAGTAGGAACTGAATAAATTAAC
Source organism: Thymelicus acteon (assembly GCA_951805285.1). NCBI lineage: Eukaryota > Metazoa > Arthropoda > Insecta > Lepidoptera > Hesperiidae > Thymelicus > Thymelicus acteon. The sequence goes on from OX638232.1 coordinate 890,873, forward strand.
CGACTTGGTATTACATGGATCTCACAACTTTTTACGGTAGAAGAACTGAGTTGCGAGACTTGGTTTTTTTTACAAGTTTTGTTTTTGATGGCATTATGACTTTAAGTGCAGATAAGACAAATGCAAAATTTTCCTTAAACCTAATGTCATTTCCATACATTTTGAAGGCAGCGTTTGGTATTCGTTTAAAGAAAAGTGTTTTTGTAAGGGCCTGAGGATCACTGATTAACAAAATATTGAGAACGATCAATAGTCGTTATAACACCACGAACCTCAGGAAAGCCACAGGTGGCCGAGAGCAGTTTGAGGAATCCTTTCCCGATGGCGTCGGGCGCGGCGCGGCGCTGGATCTGCTCCTTGATGGCCTCCAGCACCAGCGCTTCCACTGTCTCGTAACTGCTCGAGTACCTGAATTTCAGTGTCACTAACTGAATAATACACTGAATGTATATGACTGTCAAGTTAGTTTATTATATTTGATGCTTGCGAAATCAACAATTTCGTTCAATAAATTTTTAATTAACCGTGCAAGCAAACAAGCAGTCAAGCAATAAGCAAGTACTCGTCAGGGCTTCGCGAATTGTAACTTTATTCTTAACCAGGGAGTGTATAATGCATTAAAAGGAATAAATTAGGTACATACCCGGATCGAAGGACCATACTTATTATAATTTATCGATTTATAATTGGCTTCAACCCATTAATGGCCCACTACTGAGCACAGGTCCATACTCCACCACGCTGCTCCAGTGCGGATTGGTGGAGGGCTCAATCCCATGCTGCATATCAGTGGCTGACCCGAGAGTCGGAAGTTTTCATGCCGCCCGAGAGCCTCCGACATGGCTTAACGGCTATTATCTTATGATAACAATCGGGACCGACGGCTTTATGTGCCTTCCGAAGCACAGAAGCGTTCAAGAAATTTTTGCCACTAGCAGTCACACATCCAACTACCGACCGCGCCCGCTGTTGTTTAACTTTGTCGATCGTTTAGGATCGATGCAAGCCGCCAGGCTAATAAGGCTACTAAGGCACCGGGCGATTTATAATAAATTAAGTGTTATTATTTCAAGTTAGCCTAAAAATAACAGTATAACATTAAATTACCTTGGGTAGACTGAATATTCTAGGTCCGTATTGTCAACCTCTTCTTCGTTGGAACCCATCAGTGGTGACCCGGACCCTGATGGAGACATTGTGCCTAAAATAATCAGTAACATATACCAAAAGTGCAAAGCAAACCAAATAAAGAAATAAACAAAAATTATAATGCAAAAAAATATATTTCTATACAGGCTTCAGGAATCACTATAATACACCCTCTGTGGATGTCATATCGAACCACCAAAGGACCATGTCGTAAATGGGGATATACAGATATCATAGATAAGAAGAACAAACCAAAGTCAAAGTAATCAAATGCCCTAACTACTGATGATTAAAATTTCTTTACTTGATTATTTTATTTCGTATATTTCAACATTTTCAATATGAAACACTACTTCTTTACAAATGGACATGCAGTTAGGCCGTCTTTGAATAACTACAATACTGCTAAGTATGGAGGATGCGTAAACTAAGGAGGTTTTGCAACACCTTATTTTTTGATCACAACTAACTACATAATTTTGCATACAAAGTTTAATAGTGCTCTCTTTGAAATGAACAAACCAAATTACTGTTTTAACATTCAGTAGTCAGCATACAGTAACTGAACATACAATTTGGTTTGGGTCTCTGACATGACATCCAATTTCTACTTACTTGGTTGTCTCCCTGAAGGTCAGTAGTTACATACACCATCATTTTATTTTCTTTAATATAGCTCAAAAATAGATATTGGATTAAAATTACATTATTAATATTAAGATTTTTCTTAACTTCAACTGGTTTGGTAGCTTGGCTAAGGTGTATTGGCTAAGACACATCCTTTAGTGTGACATACTGAAAAGGTATTATGAATCTGGTGGCCAAGGATTTCATGTTTATGTCATTATGGTACTTACAGTTGTGTAAAAACATGTCCTGGATATGTACAGATTAACTTTATAGCAATAAGTAAAGTGTAACACAACAATAATCAATTTAATCTTAAAGTAAATACCACAATAATAATCTGGAATAGATCCCTATATGAGAATTTGTAATGAGTGAGGTAAATAAATTTTATTAATACTCACCAAGCGTGCTGTCGCCAGGAATGAGGTGTGCTGCTGGTGCCTTGGTGCCAAATGCAGTAACAATATTCTCCACCAGGCATTTGCACCACGAACAGTCCACCCACCACCGCTCGTTCAATGCGTCTTCTATGTAAACCTAAATATCAGATTTAAAATTATGTAAGGCTTGAACTTGAACAAGGTTATGACTTATGTATATGTGTATAATGCTAACTATAATCTACCGTGATTTTAAACTAGGACAATAACCATTTTTATGTTCACAAAAAATATAATCTACTGCTTTCCTTTGTGCGCCCAAGCATGCCGGAACAAGAAAGAAATCTACGGAAACTAAAATTTGTCAAAGAAAATCGCAACTGAACTATGGTTGGTCAACACATTCAACTTTCCATAGATCATAAATTACATATAAAAAAGAAAAGTTTAGTTTTACATACCTTAATGAAAGTGTCAGGCCAGTTGCCACTATCTCTGTGTCCAGCGTACAACATGTTGCAAGCCAGCACGGACACTAAGGGGTTCCCTTTACTCTTGAATGCCGCACCTTGCTCTCTCTTCAGCAAGGTACACAGGGCTTGCGTGACTGTCTCGTGTGCAAACATGTTGGGACGGATCTTGGTCAGATAGAGCATACTCATGCAAAGAATAGGGTCTGGCTTAGACCGCTGGGATTTTAGAAGTCTTATAGATCCAGTTAGGAGGCCTAGCTGTAAATATATACATAAATAAGTATTACTATAAAACCTATTTAAATAAACATCAATACATAGATGCATGTTTTTGCTACTAGGAATGAAGATAAACCACATGAAATATTCTAATTTTGTTATTGTTAGTGCTCTGTAGTAAATTAATATAATAATACAAGTATTACTTACAAGTTTATCAGAGTTATGAGTGTCCAGTGCTTGCAGGACATTGGGCACGAGGTCAACAGGGTCTACGTCCAGTGAAGTTCCCCCAACAGACTCAGCTGGTGAGCCAATTCGTGCTCTCTTACTTGGTGGTTGGGTTCCAAACCCAGGAGTATCTCTCTTGCGTTCCACACCTAGAGGATAATTTAATTGTGCTGGCAGATTGTTGCAGAGGAAACTAATATAACCTGAATCCCATACTGCATATTAGGATGTTTTAATAGGCAACAGTATTAGCCCATTCAATTGGTAGTATGGCTTCACATATTTATATTATCTATAGGTTTTATTATTAATAGCTGAGAATCGCGGCGGCGGCGGCGGTACTTTTGAGTTCGAACGTGAATCCACGTTCCCGGTAATCGACGAGTTAAGTCATAAATATACTGCTGGTGTTATTATCTTTCCGTGAAGCCTGCCTGTCTAGCTAAACAGACTAGACAGCTAGACTGTCTAGCTAGACAGACTAGACAGCTAGATTGTCTAGCTAGACGGACTAGACAGACAAGACATAGGTTCAGAGGGTAGCTATCCTATTGCTAGAGTCAGCAATCAAACAACTCATTGTGTACTGCTTGGGGCTTGGGAGCCATTTCTTCTATCTTTCTTGCTTGGTCAGCAACGAGTGATAACTTTGACGTCACTGATGACCATGGTCGACGGTGACCACTCACCATCAAGTGGATGGTCAGTTTGTTTGTCGGCTTGTGACTTTAAAAAACACAGTCAGATAGTCCCATGATGACCAATAGAAACTCACCACTTGTTGAAGGTTTATGGATGTTCCTCTTCTCAGAATCTCTGGAGACGACCACGGTAGACTTGCTGCCGAGCGCGAATATATCCTGGGGGTGCTGCGGCGCCTTGCTCTTGCCGCCGCGCCCGCTCGACGACAGTTTACCTCGATCCATGTTGTCAATATATTCCTACCAGCTTTATAACTTAAGTAGATATTACAGCAGTCATTTCAGTTCATAAACTGACGCTATAGTTTGTTACATTTATTAAAGTTTATTTTTGTTGGTAATCGAAATCAACAGCATCCAACTCGATGAGTTTGTTTTGTCACTGACAAATGACAACAGACAACTGACAAGATAAGAGTGACCTATAGAGTTGAGAAAAATGAGCTCCGAGTCCCGGACTCGAGCTCCGAGTCGGAGCTACTGAGCCTTCAAAGCTCGAGGCCTAAGGGCTCGCGAGCCTTAGAAGGCTCGAGCCTTTAGGGTTCGAGCCTTAAAGGCTCAAGAGCCTTCAATTGAAGACTCGAGTCGAAGCTCGAGCTTTATTTACTTAGCATTTCAATAGGTATACCAAATTGGGTTCTTTATGAAAGTTTCATACAAACATTTTTACTTTAAAATAAAAAAAATGTGTGTTAGTTCCGACGCACGCCTAGAGTTTAACGCCATCTAGCTTTCAATCGTCAATCGTCAAATCAGTCAAACAATGGATGATGATGATAATGATGGAGGATGATGTTGATGATGAAGAATGATGATGATGATGATGACGAATGATGATTATGATGATGACTGGGGGTGATGATGACTGGTGATGATGACGACGAATGGCAATGATGATGAATGGTGATGATGATGAATGGTGATGATGATAAATGGTGATGATGACGAATGGTGATGATGATGAATGGTGATGATGATGAATGGTGATGATGATAATGGTGATGATGATGAATGGTGATGATGATGATGATGACTGGTGGTGATGATGACTGGGGGTGATGATGAATGGTGATGATGATGAATGGTGATGATGATGAATGGTGATGATGATGAATGGTGATGATGATGAATGGTGATGATGATGAATGGTGATGATGGTAATGATGATGATGATGATCATGATGATTATGATGACTGGTGGTGATGATGACTGGGGGTGATGATGAATGGGGGTGATGATGACTGGTGATGATGATGACGAATGGCAAAGATGATGAATGGTGATGATGATGAATGGTGATGATGATAATGGATAGTGATGATGATTATGATGATGATGCTGAATGGTGGTGATGATGATGAAGGAGATGATGAAGATGACTAATGATGACAACGATGAATGACGATGATGATGATGTTTCACATCATAAGAATAGGATGTACCAAGATTATTACTATCATTAGATGGCGTTGTTACTGATCAGCCATCCAACGCCATCTAGATTCTATATTACGAATTACAAACATAACGCATAACGCTACGGAGTAAGTTTGATTTTACTCCCCATAAAATTTCATACCGCGGGCTTATTTATGAAAATCTATACCTAAGGAGAAAACTCCAAAAATTTGAAATTCGCACCGCGCCCTAATTTAAAATTTTAAGGTTAAGGCTTATTTAGGGTTCCGTAGTCAAAACACAGTACGTTTTGGTTAGGGGACCCTGAAATTACAGTGTTACAAAATGAGCCCTGAAGACAAAGCTCGAGCTTCGACTCGAGCCCTGGACCAGAGCTCGAACCTCCGCCTCGAGCCTTCATGTAAGACTCGAGGCGAAGGCTCGAGCCTTATTAGAGGGCTCGAGCCTTCAATGAGCTCTAGACTCGGAAGGCTCGAGCCTTTTATCAACACTAGTGACCTATGACATTGACACCCTGGCTTGTCTGTGGTTCAACAGTAAAATTGCTATTAGGATAACTCATGGATATATTACTTTATCTGGATCATAGACTTTGCAGAGGTACCCGAAATGACGTCATATTGGAATAATGACCATTCGACCAATCACAGGCCGGATTGAGGTTGTCATTCATAATTGTAGGGTGTCCATGCGTACATATAAAAATTATATCCTATTTTGATATGGTTCTTCAAAATGTTTTCTGTACGTAATTTTTTTATGATAATATTGAAATGATTTTATTTAAATTTATTCAACATTACCGAATTCAAATAATTGCATTAAGAGTAAATTGAAAATTAAGGTACACAGTTACGGTACATCTTTAATATAATGGTCACATGTTTTTAAACCTTTATAAAAAAAGAACAGCTGTCACGGCTGTCATGGCTGGCAGATGTGAAACATCGAAATGCGTCGCCACGATCACCAAGTCTAAAATCAGGTTTACCCCTCGCGTAAAGATGTTTCACATCAAAAAATCACAACCAAATGATACATTCTGAGACTATAAATAACATGGACACAATACAAAAATGGTCATTCCGTTATGATGACATCGATCATCAGGTACCACTACGAAGTTACGTATACAGTTAGAGTAATATATCCATGGGATAACTAAACAATAATTATGGAATTAGGCTAATAGTCCGGTCAATTTAGACAAAAAAATGATAGTGAAGGTACATAAATTCCCAACAAGCTGAAAATCAGTAAGATTATTCAAAACATAATTATAAATAAAATTTTAAGTTCCCCATCATTCCCGTGTATGGAAAAAAATATTCAAGGTCAAAGGTCAAAAAAATGAGTTTTTCGCGATTTTCAGAAAGGATAAGGATTCAAAAAGTTGTAAGTTTTTATCGTCATAATATGCACACGTTTACCCTGCTACCTCATGGTTGTGTACTAAACGCGTTTTTGAATCGTTATATCTCAGAAACGGTGGCTCGTAGGTAAAAAAGTATTGAAACATTTTTATAGATAATTTTATGATCTACAATTATTGTCTGGGGTACTTTATGATAAAACTTACCGTTTTGCTGACACGATAGTTTGGTTGCAGACTGCAGTAGTCGCAATAGTTTTTGAGAATGCAATCATCATTCAGCTCGTGTCTTACGTCATGTCGTTATTTACGTAACCCAACGGTTACCGTAGGATCAAGGATGGGAATCGATATTATCAATGAAACAAAATATTATTTTAATACTTTATTAAACAAAAAAAATACGTATTATTGTTGTCACGTATTAGCATAGCTTTTGCCTATGTTAGGAATTAGGACATATTCCATGTCCATCTTAACAAAAATTTACTTATATAAAAATTCAGACTCTACCTAATCATATTTTAACAATCAAACGTAATGTTATTGTTTTATGTAGTTTACTTTTTAATTCATTTCGCTCTCTTAGGTTTATTTTCGAGTCTTTTATTCTTGAAGAATGTACGTTCCTTAGTTTTCAATGCATTCTTAACTTGGGACAAGGATATTTGACTCTGAAAAAGGAAGCGGTTATTAACACAAAGCATTGGTTCAAATTTTAATGGGATGTTAAGCTATTATTTGACGTACGACTGTCTACAGATTGCTCTTTGGGATGCTTTGCTTGGCAGAAAACGACTAGTGTAAAACCCTCACACACATGTGCTATAAGATACTTTTGGAATTGGTATAGATACGATCAAAATCAAGACTACACAAAATAATCACGTCCAATGTCTTGTTTGTTAAATTTAGTTTTTTTTTCTATTCTGCTTTTATGATAACCTGCACGCATCTCAGTTTTTGAGTGGGTATTTTATATACAATGTTTATTTTATATGCAATTTTGGTCCTTCGAGCCGGATTACACAACCAGTCGAATGAAGGGCTTAATACTCTGCCGGAGAATACATATTTTTTTAAACTGAATAATATATTTTTAATACATACGTAGTAAAGTTTAACTTACGTCATTATTGGCCGCTTCTTTCGTTGCCGGTGCGGGTGTCGGTGGCTTGTGTCGCAGTCCACCGGGCGCGGCCGACACGCCGCCGCGGCGCCGCAGCGTGGCCAGCGGCGCGGGAGACAACCGCTCGCCGCGCGCCAACGCGCTGAACCGACGGTTCACCTCGGACATCTACCACATGATAAATGTTAATAGGTTAATGAAACAAAGTGGAGAGAAGAGAACGGAGTGTAGACGTTTTGTAATCAAACCTCTCCAAACTTCGGACATCTACCTACGGTCCTGACATAGGGGAGCAACTGGGAGCAATGAATTCATTCACGTGTGCAGAACGAAGACGTGAGAAGTGTTTGGATAGTGGCAGTCGCGCCTATCCCTACCTACCCCATCTCACTTATCTCATTAATTTATATGTACTATTATAATGCGTCCACTCAGAGCACGTTCGGTTCACGCTGTTGCGTAACTAACCAACCAACCAACGTAAAAAAAAGAAGATTACGTCCAAGCAATCGCCCTCCATACTGCTGTCACTGAACAGGCTGTAGAGCATCGGGTCGGGCTCCTGCGCGCGCGGCACCGCGAACTTCGGCTGGGGGTGCGGCTGGGGCGACGGCGGCTGCAGTAGCTGGGTCTGGTAAAACACACATCTAACATTGATTGTGGATAATATACTAAAATTTGGTCATTTCGACCTCTTCCAACTTTTTTCAAAGGAGGTACACCTAGCATTATCTTACACCTCTACAAAACTTCAATAAGTTGAGTGTACAAACACTGATTCTCATAACAACTGATAAAAAAAGAAATAGGATTATGGTAGAGTCAATGGTGGTTTCAACGCGATGTCACCGAACGCAAACTCTTCTTCGTCCCAGCATTATGTGCGAGTTGTGCCTTATCGTATCCTTCATACGAGGCTCCCATATTTACACCAACGCCATACGAGTGTCGGGATACTCGTAAAGAAGCAGATGAGACCTTGTGCGAGGGAGTGAGCATGACAGCGTTGTCATCCTGTTCGGGTTGCAGGCACGGCACGGCGGGCGGCGCACTCGGCGGCCGCGTCAGCTCCTTCTGGATATTGTCGATCGTGTTCTGCATGCTCTGGATCTTCTCCGCCAGGCGATCCTGGAGACAGGTGTCAGGGTATTACAGCTTGTTTATGTAGGCTAATTCTATATGTAATCAAATTCAAATTACCTTTTCATTTCGCATCTCCAGCATAATGGACATCTGTTTTGAAAGTTCGTCGTCCTTGTCCTGAAATAAATTGTCAGATGTGTTACACAACCGTAATTTCAAAGATGTGTAATATCTACGTTTTACTCTGTCTATAAATTATACCATTATAAGTACTACCACTGACCCTAACAACAGTCTCCAGCTTCCCGATCGTATTAGCCATCTCCATCTCTTTCTCCTTGACCGAATCCCTTTCTATCTCGATCTCTTTCTTGACCTTCTGCAGCGCTCCCTCCAACTTGGACCTGATCTCGGAGCTGGTCTTCAGCTGAGACATCAGTTGGTTGATGGTGCTCGCTTTAGAGTCCAGCTCGTTATCCTTGGCTTCGATCAATGAAGATAGTTTTTTGATCTTTTCATCCGAAGTATCTCTGAAAATATTGATACTGTAAATTGCAATCACTGGAGTTTTTGCCCTGTTTAGGTAGTATTAAACACGAAAATATTATGATGGGAAAATCTATAAGTATTTGTAATACAAGTCAGTCTCATAAAGATTACTTCAAGAGAGTCATCGCCGTGATGATCATCATCGTGAATCTATTTGTGTTTGTTAAAAACTTCATAACATTAGTTGTACTATGGCCACTTGAACCTAAATAATACGCTAATTTACAAGGTAATAATATTTCCTGACCGGTGCGTTTTAATTGCAGCTTCCACTTCAGCTATTGTAGTCTCTAGTTTTACTCTATGGTCAATCAGTTTCTCCAATTCAATAGTTTTATTATTGCATTGTTCTACAGCTGTGTTCAGTTGATCTACAAGATCCGCCTTTTCACTTTCTAGCTTTGTGTGTTCTGCTTGAAGATTTTTTAATGCGTCTTCCAAATTGTTTATGATCTGAAGAACAATGTTAAGTTTTATCAAAACTACAACTTATTTAATAATTACTCATTCCAAATCCCAAGCATTTTAATTAGTTACCTGAACGTTGTTTTGCACCTGCTGATGTAGGCTCTGTTTTTCCTCATTTAAAGATGTTAAATTGTTCTGTAGGCTGAGATTTACGCTAGAAGATTCCTGCAAAAATTTCAAGTTATTTATGAATCAGTCCCTAATTTTTATTGGGAACAAATATTTCACCTAAATTCTCAACATGAGCTATAACATTATGTGATTTGTGCAGGATTCTCTTTTTTCATAATATCTATTAGTATATCAACAAGTCAAGTATCACGAATATGGTATACCCTAGCTCTGTATCGGTGCACCACATTCCACCCACCTCGGCCTTAATCTTCAGTTCCTCGATGGATCTCATTAGCCCAAGATTCTCCTCTTCCATCACCGCTATCTTTTCCTGTAGCGTGTCCTTCTGCTCGCAGATTGACTTCGTAAACTGATCTTGATTCTCCACAGCTATCTTCAGGGAATGGTTCTCTTCTTTCAGTTCCTTAATTCTATTATAAGAAGAAATATAGTTGTAGGCTTTGTAGCACCACAATAAATAATTAGCTTAGCAGTAGTTGAAAAAGAGCTGCTTAAAACTACAATACGTCGAAAGGTACATTTCCACATGATTGTGGAAATTTTGGAATTTGTAGATAGTGGTAAGAGTTCTACGATACTTGGTTGGGCGACGTCGAAACGTGTAGGAACTTATTTCACCTGCACAGCCTCCACTGCATGTAATGTAGTGTACAATACTGAGCTCTCATCCAGCCTATTTAAATATAGGTTTTGTTTGTGATCAAAAAGAGACAGCGATAAGCGTTGAGGACTCACTCATTGTCCCGGTGGGCGAGTGCAGTTGCAGTCTCTACCGCTTGGCTCTTCAATTCCTGTATCAAATTTTTCATCTCTGCGTGTAGACTGGCAATTATTTGTTCTTTCTAAATCCAAGAAGAGAAAAAATATCAATAGTTAGAAAACGCTATAAAACGTGGACTCTTCACTGCTCAATACTAAATACCTGTTTTATATCAAGAGCGCATTGTTCCAGTTTCCGGTTGAGGTCATTCTGTACGGCGGCGATCTCGTCTCGCTGGCCGGTAGCAGCAGCTAGCTTGCTGCGCAGCTCGCTGATCTGAGCGTCCGCTTGCTGTTTCGCAGCGTTGAAGAACTGGACCAATTGGTTCTGATGATCCGTCAATATTTGCACTGGAAACGTTCAATGATATTAGTCACGTGAATTCACATGTATCTAAGTTCAAATGTATTAAATTATTTGTATCTAAGATGTGTATTCCATTAAACGATTTCTTTTGTGATTTATATGTACCTACTACATTTTGACATCTATTATGTAAGTCAGATAATCCGTAATGAAAACATTTGACTTCAATAACCACCAGCGATATGTATTGGGACGAACGACTGGACGGGCCGTACAAGTTCAACAATACAATCCTTCCATGTCAATGTCATCCGGCACCCCTCACCTTTCTCCTGCAGTCCGGCAACACACGCACGGCTCCGCTCGTCATCCGCGGCGTGTCGCGCGCGCATCTCCCGTACCAGCTGCCCGGAGCGCTGGTAGGCCTCCCCCAGCGCCGCTTGGTCCGCCGCGCAGCGCGCCAGGGTCTCCCGCAGCCGCTCGCTGTACTCCTGCAGCACGCCGCACATCTCGCGCGTGCTGCTCACTCTGACAGTAACAAGGAAATATATACCTATAGTAACATATATTATGACTTTAATTATAATATCGTATCAACGACTTAATAATAGTATACTATGTAACTTCTGCATCATGCGTTTTAAAATTACCTATGATAGTAAGAAGAAAAGTTTGCATGCTTTAAGAGGAACTATAGGCTGTAGGTTCTTCTTTAATTACAAAAAGCACCTTAGTAGAATAAATAACCTATTATAGCTTACCTGCAGTAACTAGTTAAAATTGTAAGTTTAACGTACTTGTTCAAAGTATCAGGCCGTAATCGCAGCTCCTCCTGGTACTGTCCGGAGATGGCCTCGTGCTGCATCTGCACCTCAACCATGTTCTGCTGCAGCTTCTCGTGGTTACTCTCCACTTGCTGCAGCTTTTCTTTCAAGTCCCAATATGCGGTATCTTGCGCCACCTGCAAAACTTATACTTTAGCTTGGAAATATAATGTTTCATAATAAATTATAATTCTAATATATCATTTAAGCATGTACTACAGACGTATATTATATTTCCATTATACCTCTATAGATAAAATTAAACTTTTACTCAATATAATCGTTTGAGAAAGGTATACTTCATCATCGAAGAGAACAAACGGAGAAAGAAACGGATATTAATTTGTAAGTTCGTCGTAATATTAACTCAATTTAATTTAAATTGAAGATGCACAAAATTTGGTTTATAATACTGAATTAATATGAAATTCAATCAAATAAATTATATTATTGGGTGTGGGCCTACCTTCAACTTTATTATTTTCGCTGTTTCACGGGAAACTTTCTCCCGTAATTTATCAGCTTCTGCATTCATTCTTTTTCTACTTGCAACTTTATTCACATCATTTAAGTCCATTACGATTAATTTTACTTCTTGAATTATTTTAAATTGTACTTCGCGTACGGAAAGAAGCAGAAAAAAACTTCAGACTTGAATTATTTAACTTAAATATGGCGGGATCCATAGATAAATCCAATGAGCCACTGCAAAATTTGCAATAATTGGCGGGAACCGGAAACATCTAAAACATTTTTTTCATTTAGATTTTTAAATCCAAAACACTAACTGCTTTTGACTTTGAGCAGCAGTCAGCCTGTGACTGTGAGCAATTTGAGCATTTTGTTTTTCTTTCATTATAAAAAAGTGCTAGATACTCTGTGTTTAAATAGTGTAGTATATCTATGGCAACAGCTGTCAGTTGTCAGGACACTCAGGTCTGTCACTTGTCAGTGTCTGTCTGGATTGATTGATAGAACCCATCCAGTCCACCCAGTGTCAAATTTGTTCTTTAGCAGTTGTGTCGAATAAATAAAAAGGTACAATTTGATTATTTGCAGCGTTACATGTCTCAATTTTATAGTTATTTAAGTAATTTACGATGCTAGATTTATATACAATTAAAAAATATATTTTTTTGGGTTTTATTTTCTCACGTAGTTATGTAACTGGAATGTAAGGTTATGGTTGGTTGTCTTTTCAGATGCTCACATCTTCGCTGTTCGGCGGTCTGCGGGCGGCCCGCGCCTCAGTCATGGTCACCAGGAACCTGGCGGCCGCACAGAAGGCATCTGACCCTATTCAGCAACTTTTTCTTGACAAAATCAGAGAATACAAGCAAAAGAGCGCGTACGTTCAAATCCTATTTATCAGTAACAAGGTTACATTTCACCTTTATTCATATCCATAATCAATATTTTGTTCATGTTTAGGGTTTAATAACAGTAGCAAGGCACTATATGCTTCTATATACATTTTCAATATAATTGTTATTCAATGACACAACTTTATTGATACTCATACTAACAGTGCCGGTTTTAGTACTACCAGCGCCCTGGGCGAGATTTCTACAGCGCCCCTTCTATCATTTCTACCATAGAAACCCATACAAAAAAATTAAAATAAAATCTTATATACTCATACCCCACACATTAGGTTTTGACGACACATAACACATCAACAATAACACCCATGACCCGAGTACAAATATTTATCGGTAAAAATTTAGAATCCGGTAGCAGGAGGGGGGAGGGTGGGGTGATTGCTGATTAAAATACAATGGTACCGCTCACAACTCTCGGCGATGCACCGTTTTCGAGAAAATTGAAAAAAACTTTCATAACCTTAGTACCAAAATACAATACTTATCTCAATTTAGAACACCAGAAATATCTTTTTGACAATTCAGAGCTGTCAAATAAGTCCCAAATAAGTCATCTATGCTTAAACTGTCAAATTGGTGCCAAATGTCTCCTCCTGTTTTGAAGTTGGTTAAAAACAAGGTATGTTAACTTCATGTTTTCATAGGAAGTATGATGTGACTAGGATTTTACATATGTATAATATCAAAAGTTGAAATTCTTTGGTGATCAACATTTATTAGGGTTGCATTCAGTTTTAAGAAAACATTTACAATTGGTGAATAAAAAACAACTTGCATATCATTTTAAGTATCAAGCAATATGTTAACGAATTCACATACAGCCGCAGCAAAGCCTGATGTACTACATCATTTTGTCGTCGGGGTCATGTTTAAACTAATAGGCCTGTTTGTTCGATATTTCAAGCTCTATGAAAGGGTTTAATATCCTATCTTGTTATCCATGATACAGTAATCAAATCTGAAATGTTTGATCAACATAAGCAGCCATGATGATTGGTACAGCTAAGCAATACTGCCGCATACTAAAATTATCAATGTTAAAGTTTGAGGATGTGTTCTTCACTTTCACACAAAACATACTAAATGAATTTTCATGAATTTTAGCACATAGGTAGATATGATCTAGAATAACATTTACGCCCCAACTCAAAGTCACTAACGCTTACTTAAATTACTCTTTAATACAGAATAACCAGTGAATAAATAGTGATCAAAGTAATTAAAAAGTAAATAAATAGGATCAAAGTAACCATTAGTGACTGTGAGTTGGGGCGAAAGGGTACTTATTATCTCGGAAAACTCGGGGCAGCGCTCGTAAACACTATGTTCACAAGGCTTTTATTTGTTCCAGGGGTGGTAAACTTGTAGATCCAAGCCCCTCGATCCAGAAGGAGCTGAAGGCCGAGCTTGAGAAGTTGGAGAAGCAGTACGGCGGCGGCTCTGGCGTGGATATGACCTCCTTCCCTAGCTTCAAGTTCGACGAGCCCAAGCTCGACCCCATCGACGAGCAGGCCCCCCAGGCCAAGAAGTGAATGAAGTTGTCGTGTATCCATAGCCATAGTTAATTTAATAAACGCAAACTCGTAACACCTTATTATTGTTTTATTTTGACGTGAACGTCTATTAAAACGATGAACGCCGGGCGCACGCACGAAAAAATGTAGCGTTCCGCGAGCGAGAGAGCGGCAAAAGCGAGAGAGAGGCATGATCGGCGTATCGTAGCCGATGCCGTAGTTGTCATATGACGTTGTCACGTTAAACTACCGTCCGTAAACCGACTTTAAGACAACCATTTTTATTTCCGATTTACTCTGATGTCTTCTTATCAGGTTTAGTGCAGGTAAACATGCACCCTGTTGGTTTTAAGCTTATTAAAGATCAATTTTTAACGTAAACAGTCGCATGTCATGTTAATATGTCAGAGAGACTAATAAAATACAGGCCAAGTGCGTGTCAGGCTACGCGCAATGTATAATTTCGTAGTTCATCGACGATTGCTCGGTAACTACTTGTTGTACCACATAGCCTTGATAGTTTTCCTTTCTGCTGTGAATTTTTCCACCTGTATAACATCTGTCAATTAACTGGCAGGAGCAATATGGGATATGTGCACACTAAACGGAATGAGCTTAAACACTGAAAAGTGTAAGCTAGTACAGTCGGCCGTAGAAGTAGCTTGACATTTTAGTACTTTGTAATAGTAACTGTTTCGACGGTTTCCTAACAATATCTATGACAAATTCAAGAAATGTAATGTGACAAGGTACTAAAATGTTAAGCTACTTCTGCGGCCGACTGTACGTTTCACCAGAAAGAAACAAGGCTCATCAAGAATGTACAATATCAATACCCAGCAGCAGGGCCGTAGCTAGAGTCGAATTTGAGGTAGGGCAGCATTGGTTACAGGTAGGGCGGAAGTAAAAAAATTATCATAAGGGTGAATATCAGAAACGTGATTTTTTTTTCAATTTTGGTGGCGAAATTTTCTCTTCAGTTTTCGTGAAAACTGAGGACCTGGTATAAGAATAGCAAGTCTAAGCTAGAAGAACCTGCAAGAGGTCTGAGAATATCTCGACAACTTTTTGAGATATTTAAGTTCAAAGTTTAGTGTGGCCACCAGAATTAAAAATCGCCCACCAAAATAGAAAGTACCCACCAAAATTGTAAATCAGTGACACCCAAATTGGATTTTTCTGTCATAAAAGATGAAAAATAAAATAAAGCTAAAAGTGGCTAATCTCACGAATTCTCCGGAATTATCAATAACTTTCATCGTTTTATAAAACTCTCTAATGTTAAAAAAATATAGATATTATTATTTTATATTTATCAATCCAACAGCCCTTGGAGATCCACTGCTGGACACAGGCCTACTCTAACTTGCGCCACTCTGACCAGTCCTGTGCCTTCTGAATCCAGCGGGTGCCTGCTGTCTTCTTCAGGTCGTCAGTCCACCTGGTTGGGGGGCTTCCTATGCTTCTTTTTCCAAGACGTGGGCGCCATTTGAGGACCTCTTCCCCAATTGTCATCGATCCTTCGAATTATGTGGCCAGCCCATTGCCACTTCAGTTGGCGTACTCGATGAGCTATGTCGGTTATTCTTGTTCGTCTCCGTCATTTCTGACTCGATCACGTACAGATATACCGAGCATAGCCCTCTCCATCCGCTCTCTCTCTCTCCGTCCGCTGTGTGACTTTGAGCTTATGAATAAGGCCAATAGTAATAAAGCACGACGTCTCGGAGCCTTATGTCATCACTGGCAACATACACTATTCGAACACCTTCGACTTCAGGCACTGAGGTGGTGTTTTGGATGACAAGATAAAACGCAGTTTCCCGAACGCAGCCCATCCGAGTTGAATTCTACAAGTGACTTATTTCTCGAAGTTAGACGTGTACGTACAATGTACATGACATAGACATTGGACATGATTTTCGTCTTGTCCCTGTCATCTTAACACCCACTGATTGTGGCGCTGTTCAAGTCCCCTATCATCAAGTTCCTCCAGGAATCTTGCCAGAATGACCATATCATCGGCATATCGCAAGTGTGTGAAGTCACTATTGATGTTAATACCACGTTGTTTCCATTCCATCAGCTTAAACACGTCTTCCAACGCAGCAGTGAACAGTTTTGGAGATATTGCCTGACACCTCTTTGCAGTTGAATAGGGTTCGTAGCTGTATTGTGTACTCTGACGGAAATGGTACCCGATGATTATAAACACTTCAACACCTTGATATGAGAATTAAGTACCGATATCGATACCGATAGAATCAAAAGTTTTCTCATAGTCTACATAAGCAACACATAACAGCAGATTATACTCCTTGGTCTTTTGTATAATCTGTCTCAGTGTGTGTGTGTATGGTCTATGGTTCTGTAGCCTTTTCGGAATCCTGCTTGTTCGGGAGGCTGAAAGTCATCAAATCTGCCATGCGATTTGTGAGCACCCTCGCAAACGGCTTATAAAGGGGGTCAGAAATGCAATGGGCCTTCAGTTCTTCAAAAGGGCTTTTTCGCCCTTCTTGACGAACAGAATCACTACAGTTCTGCTGCACGCTTCCGGGGTAGTTCTAGTGTTGATGACGGAAACGAACAGCTATTGGAGCGTCATTAGTAGAGGTTTACCTCCAGGTCTTAGTAGCTGATATGAATCCGTCATTTTCCTTTGCCTTGTTCTTTTTAAGCTGTTTGAGAGCCTGTCTTATCTTATACAGGTGGCGTCTGGGATATCCTATGTGTAGTGTCGGGTCAGTTTAGCTCGCTTGTTATTGTCCTCGCAGGCAACTGGAGCTTGAGAGGAGGCATACGACCGTCTCTCAGAACTTCAGATTTTGACGAAACCATGGTGCCAGACTCGGTCTTCAACCTCGTAAACTGACTTTGCTCAATAGATAGATCCCTGACGAACATTTTGAAGTCCTAGTTTCGCTCAAGTGGCCTGTTTTAAATTTTGGTCACGCATAAACGCCACCAAAGCCACCAAAATTGAGCCACCAAACTTGGAACCATGCATAAAAAAAAATCTTTAAAAATAGGGGTTTTAAGTTACAATTTAATTTATATAACTGGTTTATGCGAAACCCAAATCACTACCTATATTGTGTAGCTTACTATAAAAGCACTTCGACTCAACAGCAAATCGTTCCACCAAAAATTGAACAATTCTTGTCCTCCTGTGCCACCCAAGCGGGTACTTATGTTTTGGCGGGAAGTCACAGCTCTAATCACATACCTCTTACACGCAACCGCCACTGCACAACTGTGCGATGCGAAATAAGAAAACGTGAATGATCGCACACGCAAAAAAGTTCATGTTTTAGTTAGTTGAACAAATGCACCCAAGATTTGGTTGGTTTTTTCTTAGACAAACTTTGATCGAGTATCCTGTGATGTTAAATAGGATTTTATAATATGGTTTAATTATTTTTAGACAATGTGTCTTATGCGTATACTAAAAAAATTATATATTTTTTATTTTAACTTAAATTGTTAGTGTAGTGAGTGAAATTATATCAAAAAATGGAGCTGGGTCATACCACCAAAATTTTAAGGCATTTTTCTTACCCTGATTATTTATATACACATATATTTAAAAAAAACAATGTGGCCCCAATTAGAAGTTACGTAGTTTACTATATAAAAAAAAATTAGAAACATTCTATCATTTTACACCTCGATTCTCAACGTGGACACGTAAAATTTGCTGATTTGATATTCACCCATAATTGATCTGCTCCGAAGCACGGGCTCCTAAATCAATCACCATGTAGGTATATCACTGACCTCTTGGTCAGTAGCGGTATAAATTCAATAGCTATTCGCAGACAAATAATTTCTGTGACAGAACATGAGCATGGACCTAAGAACTATTAAATTTTACTAACAAAAAATAACCGACTTCAAAGTTACTCAAAAACTACTTGTCAGATCTCATTCCGATCGATTGGTGCGTTAAAACCAAGCGGAAATTGGTCGGTTATTTATTTATAAGTATCTACCACCATGAAACGACCACCAGAATGACTACGATATGAACATAGCTGTTGTAGACGGAGTTAAGTTTGCTGAATTATGCCTAGTGCTATGCTCTGACAAGTTGTCAGAGCGACAGTGATAGATTTATTCTATCACTGTTGCTCTTCCGCATATTAATTGGCATGTCAAGAGAAATAGCAATAATAACTTAATGTGCATGATCGTAATATAGACATCCCTGTTGTGCCTTATGCTAAATACCGAAGAGTAAATAAGACCGCACATACTATGGCATGTACAGTATCACTGATGTCGCATCCTTTAAGACTTCTGTGCGCCTAGTACTCGCTGTTAATAGCAACAAATGCTATGCAATAGCTTTACCGCGGCAGTCCCCGAGTGCCACACGTTTTTTATAAAGGGATTCCCCGTACCATAGATTGCAATATAGCCCATATACCTATCGCTACAATTTTTTTTATCTCAGACTATGAACAAACAATTTAATTTTTATAATTTATCTTAGTTTTTGGTATTTTTAAGGTAGGGCATTGTGAGTTCAAGGTAGGGCATTGCCCCACAATGCCCCCCCTAGCTACGGCCATGCCCAGCAGTTAGAGGTGGTAGATCATATTCGAGACCTAGGAGTTATTATGGATAGCAAACTGCGCTTTAACATTCACATCGACAGTATCTGTAACCGTGGATTCAGAATGCTCGGTTTTGTTCTACGAAATTGTAAAGATTTCAAAAATCCGTCCACAAAAATCGCTATTTATAACGCACTTATAACGTACGTAGCAGCCTCGAGTACTGCAGCGTGGTTTGGAATCCGCATTACGAAATTTATGATAAGCGAATTGAAAGCGTCCAGAAAAGGTTCCTACTGCATCTCTCATATAGCTGCAATCTGGTTAAAAAACTCCCAAGCTATGAGGACCGTTTAAAATATTTCCAAGTCACATCACTCCGCTCCCGACGAAAATTGTTGGATAACATGTTTCTATACAAGCTAATTAATGATAAAATTGATACTCCTAACTTATTGTCTCAAATAAATATCTCGATACCTAGAACGCTGCCTCGACCACTGAAATATAAACCATTTCATGAAAATCCTCGACGTACTAATTTGGGTAAATTCTCTCCTCTAAACAGATTGGTAAGACAATACAATCTACATCACAACGTCTCTGTCCCACTAGCCATTGTAAACAATACAAAAGTAGATAAAGAAAAAACTCACCTTATTGACATATTTTCTAACAGCCAAAATAATTTTAAAAAGTATGTAGTAAATTTATAAAACCACATTTTATATTTTAAATAATAACTTATCAATGTAAAAATAATATAATCATACTTATATCAAATGAATTGTGTGATTTTTTGTATAATCTTTGTATTTATAATTATTATTATTATTATTATTTTTTATTCTAATTTATTGGCATCAATTCTCAGTGTTTTTATATTTCGTTTTGATTAATTTTAAAAGGTGTTTTTAATAAATAATTTAATTCAAATTGTAACCCTATGTACAATGTTAATTATAATTGTTTTATGTATTGTGTTTTGATTTGTTGTAATTTTATTGAAAGAATTAATGTAATGCATAAATTTTATAATATTTTACCGAAATTTGTAGGAGAAAAGAAATGTAAAGAAATTTTGTTTGTACCTATAATTGAAATGACACTTGGCTGTAATTATTTTGTGCATGACAATATTTTATAATGTAAAAGTGTTCATTTTGTTGGTGCAACTTTTAAAATAAATAAATAAATAAATAAAAGAAATTCATCCCCACTTTATGTACACTTTACGTGCATTTTATTAAGATTTTATTTATGCTACTAGTTAATGCGTTTATTCGCTGTGCTACGGACGGATAAACATGACGGAACTATAATTCCATTTTGACTACAGAACCGTAAAAATTTAGGTAAACAAGCTCACTGGCTAAGAACTCACGGAGCGATCTTCACCCGCGCCCGCTGCGGTGGCGGAAATTTTAAAAAGATTCAAAACTCACGACACCGAAGTTTTGTGCGGTAGCGCAGCCGCCGCGGTTGCGATTATCGCCCGCAAACCTGGCGGGCGAATATCGCAAGACGGGCGGTATTTACGATCTGTACCCCCCCTCTCCCCGGTGCCCACCGCGGTCGCCCGCCAACCGACCGCAGAGCGTGCGGGAGCAACCCGCCGAGGCTGCGGCTGACCGCGACCCGCGCGATTCTACAAGTTGCCCGCCGGTGCAGCGGGCGCCGCGAGTAAACCGCGCCCGCCGCGGGTGTAAACCGCGTCGTGAAATATGCCGCTCGTTTTTACATACATATCTGCATTCTACAGGAGCTGCGGGCCCGCTACCGCGGCGGGCGCGGGAGATAATCGCTCCGCGAGTTCTTAGGCACTGACTCATGGACATCAGTAATTCCAAACATATCCGGCTCGAAGGACCATGTTTAACTCCGCAAAGTGTTCCAGCACTCAAGAACAATGTAACTCGTGTATAAATAGTAGTAAGTGGTGTTAATAAAGTAAAGTGATGAACATGCAGATTAGCCCCTGATCAAGTTCTACTACCAGGTTTGATTTGTGGAAGTGACCACCCCTTCATATTGTCAGCCAAGAAGAACCAGGGGACGCGCATTATTTCTAGGTCTCTGATATTGCGACCGAGGCAGGTAAAACCCTGTTACTACGTATTGCCTTTTGATTTACCTTTGGATAGTTATGTACAGGACTCCGTGACCAACAGCTGTTCTCTAACAATCTTGATGAGTGATGAGATATGACCCTAGCGGCCATTACACCTTCACCCAGACAGAATCAAGTAAATAAACGAAACCTAAATCAATTAACAATCTCGAGCTGGAGCTTAATGTAAAAATTCGTAAGTGAATACAAACAAGTTAAATCATCTATACAAACAAAATGGGAGCGTCTGTCTATGGTTTTGAAATAAGGGCATTCAGAAAAAAATATCACGTGTTTTTCAATTCTTAATCAATAACAATTCAGTGCTCCTGCCCTGAATTAGACTTTAATTTCACTTAAATTCAGACTTGAATTTAATGTTGTTAAAAATCGATGAAGTACCAATTAAATCATTAGATTGCAGCTCAGCTCGAATCAGGTAAGTACGAAAATCAACAGTCACTCCCAAGTCGGCCATTTTACTCGCTTTCGATAAGAATACCTTCTACAACACCTCATCGGAAGCAAATCTAATAGGTTTAATAAATAGTGTTTGTGGTCGAACTCCTTTAAAACGGCTCGACCGATTTTTATGAAATTTTTTGTGTTCATTTGGTAGATATGAGAATAGGTCTTAAGACTTAAAGTATATTTCATACCGCTAGGTGATTAGTGTCCCTTTATTTATATATAATTTTTATGGCAGAACAACGATTCCCGGTCAGCTAATAATAATAATAATTCAGAACCTTCGATTAAAGGACCGATTATCTGGAGTAGGTAACTAATTAAGCGACTTTGGTTTAGTGTGATTAGATCCTTTTTTCCTTTGTCACCGGCTCCAATCCGACTAGCAACATGAATTCGTAAATACCAATCTCGAATTGCTGAGTCAGTGAATACACTGAATACTTCCAACGAGTTTCAGTTAGCGAGCCGGAGCGCCTCAGTCAGTCAGTATCGGCCGCGCCGCTTGCCTTGTCGGGCGGGCGTATCGAGCGTCACAGGCGTTGTTTGGTTATGGCGGCCGGGTTCGTGGGCTCCACGAAGAACTTCCCGTTCTCCTTCGATGTGGATGTGGAGGAGGATGAGCTGGGCAGGAGCACGCCACTCCTCAACAAGCGCATAGGTCAGTAATCGTCCACGTCACACGTTTGCTCGTGTGTGGTGTCGTCGCAGTGTTTTCATTGTTTTGTTTCCGTAGGTTCTATTAATTTGTTATCCTCGACATGTTAGTAGATACGTAGATAGAGTTTAGGTAGGTGTTTATTGAAATTATGGTTTTGTAGACCTGAAATACAGATTGTCTTGACAATTTCAGGTAGCAGTTCAATTCCTTTTCAAAATAGACAAATTTTGTCTAATTACGAAATGATGGCCGAAACGTATTTAAATAATCATTTTGTGATCCTGAGTGAGAGGACCTGTACCATTTTTTTTAAAAAGAAGGTTATCGAGTGAATGAGTAGCAAATGACAATTTCGAATTTTCACGAGGACTGCGTAGTTACAACTGCATCCGTATAATTCGCCTAATGGTGGAGTAAGCAATGTTTTGATGACCGCATATGGCCGCAACCACCCCTCTAGCCGCGAGCCCGCGACCGGGCGCTCCGGGCGGCCGGCCACCGCCGACACCGATCGATAGCTCCATCAGCTGACGACGTTTTGCTGTTGAATGTTGATATACAACTTGCTACGTACCTACAAAGTTACAAATTAAGGACAGTTCAGAATTAACAGGACTTTTAATAGGAGTAAACTGTTTCTTGCTTTATCGTCAGACGTCAATTACAGCACAAATTAATATAGCGCGGTCATACACCAAAGTTATCTTTTGATTTTTTTTTTGATAAATTTTCGATAGTCATCTATAGAATATCTGTGGGGACGTTATCTACATTATTATTGAAATTCTTCCGAGAAATCTATGACAACGCTGTTTAATATTCCTATTAATCGTGTTAAAAACATTGACCAACCGAGTTTTAAAACTGTTTCCTTATGATACAACACTCGATGGGACAGTATGGATCGCAAGTCGTAGTAGTCTAACGAACCATTCAATTGATTAAACCTTGTTACGCATGAATAGAATCGCGCTTGAAGTTCTCATCTCCGTTCTCTGACAGCTGCTGGTTTTAAAAATATCACAATGAATAGGAAACCATGAAAAACGGAAACTTACTGGCTACCTACCTTAACGTTAAGTTAATTAACCTTTAACATTTAAACAATATCAACTTCAAAGTACACGACTCAACAACGAACCAATCCAACTGCAGAGAGGTCCGTCATATCCGAAAAGATGTTCACCGCTGCGCAGCTGCGTTATAAGACGTCTTCAAGTGGAAACGTACCTAGTAGTGCAACCGACGTGACAGTAACATCAATGGCGAATACATCACACACCTGCTTGCTTGCATCCCTGGAGGAACTTGGTGCAATGGTAGAGGACTTGAACAGCGCCTCACGACGGTTAGCCCGGTTAGGTCTTAAGATAAATATGGACAAGACGAAAATTTCGTAGAATGTCCACGTCACACTCGTACCGGTTAATTGCGCGATGGCGCTACTCTCGAAGTTGTAAATGAGTAAGTTGACTTGGGACATGTGATCCATGTGGGTAAATCCAACTTCGGAAAGAAGTCACTTGTAGAATAGAATCCAACTCGGATTGGCTGCGTTCGGGAAACTGTGTCATATCTTGTCGTCCAAAACATTATCCCAGTGCCTGAAGTCGAATGTGTTCAAGCGCAGTGTGCATTGTCAATGATGACATACGGCTCCGAGACGTGGTGGTTTACTGTTGGCCTAATTCACAAGCTCGTAGTCGTACAGCGAGCTATGGAGAGGCTATGCTCGGCATTTATCTACGTGATCGCGTCAGAAATGATGAAAACCGTAGACAGCGAATAAATCGACTGAAGTCGCAACGGGCTGGTTATATAGTTCGAAGGACATAACCTTTTGGGAAGAAACGTCCTCGATCGGCTGAGTTAAGTAACGCGCGAGCGCGATTGGTAGTTGAATAGGTGACCGCTAGTGTAAAAAAATTGAAATGTGTCCTGGGACACATTGAAGAAGTGAAAATTCAACTTACAAGTGGAAAAACGAATCGCAACGGACGAGTGGAAAAACGAATAGCAACGGACAAGTGGAAAAACGAATCACAACGGACAAGTGGCAAAACGAATCGCAACAGACGAGTTGAAAAACGAATGGCAACGGAGAAGTAGAAAAACGAATCACAACGGACAAGTGGCAAAACGAATCGCAACAGACGAGTTGAAAAACGAATGGCAACGGAGAAGTAGAAAAACGAATCGCAACCGACAAGTGGAAAAACGAATGGCAACGGATAAGTGGAAAAACGAATCGTAACGGACAAGTGGAAAAACGAATCGCAACGGACGAGTGGAAAAACGAATAGCAACGGACAAGTGGAAAAACGAATCACAACGGACAAGTGGCAAAACGAATCGCAACAGACGAGTTGAAAAACGAATGGCAACGGAGAAGTAGAAAAACGAATCACAACGGACAAGTGGCAAAACAAATCGCAACAAAATTGTAATATGTACTTGTCTAATTTGAAAACCTGCCTATAAAACTTCAAATTAAAATTTTGTTGCGATTCGTTTTGCCACTTGTCCGTCACTTCGCGGTAACGCTTTTTCGTGACAGAAATCGCCCGAGACCCTTTCTATATACATAGAAGTTTCACTTCAAAAAACTTAAGTAAAACCGTCGGTTCTACTTTGAGTGGCTTGAAAAACTTCCGACACTTGGGTTTGCCACTAACTCCTCCACCAATCTGCTCCGAAGCATCATGGTAAAATATGCTCTAGGCTTTTTCAAGAGGAAAAACCGATGCTCAGTACTGAGCCGTTAATGGGTTGAAGCAAAGCATAGGTAGATTAGATAGACTATAATTATCAGAAGATTTATTGTTATCGAATACAATTTATTACCAATTTAAGTTCCATACATTTGGAATATCTCACAAGTACCGACAGCGGGCGAGGTGCGATGTTAGGAGTGTTATCTCAACGTTATCATAATTTACACGCGCTGTCGTCGGTGCGCTGTTTGTGCCATGTAGCCCATGTTTAATCTAGTTTAGATTCTAATGAAACGTGATTGTAATCCTGAATGGGTTTTCAATATATCGCACTAAGAATCAAAGACTGTATCCCCCCGTGACCATGCCGTAAAATATAAATCCCAACTTATTGAAGTTTTTTTCAAATTGAATTTTCTGTTGGCTATTTGGCACATTGCCTTGTACAGGCGGATAGAGGGGCGAGCTTGGAAAGGCTTAGCCGAGAAGACAATTTTTTCGAAAAAGAGGAAAGACTAGCTACCCGTCTTTGAGAAGTAGGGGTTGCGAGCATCCTAAGGGGGATTCCCTTAGGATGCTCGCAACCCCTACTTCTCAAAGACCTTTGGGGTTTGGAACTCGGCTAACTTGGTGGGTCATCGGCTCACGCGGGAGCACGGAATGTCTTATGGCAGCATGACTGTAGAAACCGGGATCTCGCTGCCAATGACGGCGGCCACTGAAGTAGGTAAAGCGAAGCTTAAGTCGTAGTGAAGTGAAGCAACAATGTAAAAATAAATTTTCAATTTGCTACATTGTATTTTCACCAAATCAAATTATTACTATTGAATTAAATAACTGATAAAAATTTGGACGAATTCACGTTTCGCTTTGCTTTGATTCTGCATTAATGGGGTTTGAGCTAACGTTATGCACGATCCCCTATTCTGCTTTGCAATGTTACCGGGACAAAGGCTGCTCGAAGAAACTTGTTTCGACTTTCGACTGAGAAATGGGGGCCGCGGCCGCCGCGCCGGACCACACTTGATGAACTGTACAATATTTAATGTAGAATATCAGGTCTTCACATTATTTTTGTAAACAAAGCGGTATTATATCACAAGAATATTCAAATTCTTCCCTTATTTCGGGAATATATCTCAAGGATAGATCGCAAAAATCAAAAATGTCGCTTACTGGATTTTGATAAAATTTATCTTGTAACTACCTAGGGTTGCCAGATGGCAAGACTGAAATATCTGGACAAAATTAAAAAAAAATCTTTTTTTTTTAAATAATTGGCAAACGAGCTGACGAAAAAAACGGCTAGAACGCGTGCGACCGGTCGCGGACGCCACGGTGGCAAAAGCGTTTTAAGCGTTCTGTTGAAACGAGTGAATTGTCGGGACATTTCAGACGAATCCCGATCGCAATATAATAACAATATTAATAACAAAGCAAAAAAAAATTCCAAGCGTTTCTCGTGTTCAGAACTCTGATGTGAAACATCTGCAGCGAACCAACTATCTCGAGTCGAATTTACTTTTATGATAAGAATAGAGTGTACATAATATTCTCCTTATATTTACCGGCAGCCGCGGTGCGCGGTGCAACCGTGCTAACGATAATTATCTGTAAAGTAAACATGATACAGACTTGGGCTATTTTGAGTCACATCATTTGTTCCGAATTTATTCTAAAAACGTAAATATAGTTTTCTGTGGTCTTGAGGTGACTGTACCGGTATTCGGAAAATTGATTGTGAGTACATGGTCACAGTGCCATTCACAATGGTCACACTCAGTCATGGACTCATGGAAATCAGTAACACAATGGTCAAAAAGCATCAAATTAGGAATACGAGTAATATGAGTTCGCGCGAACCGAGTCGCGCGGGCCGCGGGCTATCGCGGCTACAGCCCGGGCGCGGGCAGCCATCGCCATTCGCGACACTCCACCGACGGCGGCCACCGAGGTAGCAGACCAATCGCGATTACTTCGTACTTTTTAAGAACAGTAAATTCTTCTTATACAGTCCGCTACACTATATTCACATTCGAATCAGAATTTATATAAGCACTGTGTTGCCTAGCAACCACAAACAAACAGGTGCATGAAACTTTTGGTCGTATAAAGTACGTTTGAACTAAATCTGGAGTTCGCAAGTCGCGTTCCGTTCCACTCTTTGTAATTTTATTTTATTTTTAAACATAATATTTATTTTGCAAAAGTTTAAAATAACACGGAATAGTTACGTATAAAATCGATATAGACTGTTTTAAAATACATAAACATAAATATAAAATGTTATTCGGCTTTGTTTAATGAAATTTAACTTATAAATAATTTTATGCTCATGCATATTGAGTGGAATGAAATATCTGTATAATCTGTACAGTGCCATCTCTCAAGAACTTATTTGTGACGTGGCGAAAATTGGAACTAATGCCATCCCATTCATAAATTACTACTATGCGCACTATGATTGGTCCAATGCGTCCGGCAGCGCCCTCCTTATAGTCACAGATAAGTTGATTTCACTGTATTTCGAAATATAATACGACCAAGTTGCAAAGCATGTAAGCGCCATTATAGCTGTGAGGTTTTCGTAGTCATTTCTATTTATAGTCATAGGTAGGCCGGCCTCAAAACAATACGTTTCTACAAAGGTTTGAAGTCGCTTCACGAAATTAAGGATGTGCGAGCGTGAGTTATTCATGACGAAAATTGTTTTAAGATGTTGGTTTTTACGTCGTTTTCTCTTAGTGTGTTGTTGTTATAGGTCAATAGTAAAATAATGAAGTTGTCACAAACGTTGTAATTGTTATTTCGTTCTTTAATAGTTATTTGGTGTGCGAAATACAAATCAGTTTGTGAAAACCCTATAAAGGAATTTTTACGATTTATTGACAAGTATTCTGATACGAGTTTGACTCAAGTATAGTATCATTCAAGTCCTAGACCACCTCTGGGCACTAATAGTACCAAGAAAGAGGGCTAATAAAACGATTCGGGTACCAACCTTAGGTGGTAACTTTTGGGACCTATCTGAATGGTATTACTTTAAATGAAAAGCCCACCGTAGCAAGATATAGCTATATATTATCAATGATATTATAATGTCAAAAGAGGTAGATATGTCACTAGCGCGCCGGCGATGTCCGATGAAGAGCATAAGAACAGGCAATTGACCGTTCTGCTCGTAGTCGCTCTGTCAATACAAGACGATACGCACGCTTTTGTTGTTGTCAGAAGTGAAAACATTTGAAATGCAGCGTTAAAATGCCTTCGTGTATTATACCAATGTGATTGGTGTAGTGAAACAAAAGATAAACGTGTGTGTGTTGTAGCTCTTTTCGGAACAGATTTTTTGGTTGATTTGTAAGGGCATAACGTATCTATTATTTTTTAAAATATCATTGCTTGGGATGTAATTATAGATACTCAAAGTAAATACTAGAAGTACTGTGTGTCAACAACAATAATGAATGCCTCCGGAATGAAGTTATAAAGTACACTATGCTGCAATGTTATGTAAACAACAATCACCGGCGCTAAGTTAGCAATTTCGCTACCCGTAGCCAAACAGCTGCCACGAGCTGTAACGAGGTGGCAACGTGACGCTAGAACCATGACACTGATTGTGCTAAACACAAAAGCGTGTCATAGTTGCGCCGGTGCCAGCCCGTGAGCTCTCTCGGCTCAGTCTACGATACACTCCACAACAACGTGCTCGAACAAACCGTGAATGTTAGTTTAAATAAAATCAGGACTTGTGTTTTAAAAGTGATTTTTGTGAGCTTGTGACGCTGAAGCGCGGTGACGCGCCGTGGTTCCTGTAATGCGTTCCGGCGGTCTCATCTAAACAGCGATATCTTCCAGCAGGTGTTATTTGATGTGGAATTAGTTATGCGTTGGATTCATGAGTAATGGAATAGGAAATAGTTTGACAAGGTAGTTAACCAATCAATAAATGTACAGCCGCGCAAAATTCTGAAATGTTAAATTAGAGCAATGCTTTCTCTTGCAAAATTCAGCTGGCACAATTTTTTAAAGTCTTTGTTACTGATTTGCATGATGGAATTTGAAAGACTGATATGAATAACTGTTCTATAATCGATTGAAAAGCCTGTCCCTTTTGTAAAGAATAACCAATCAAGATGCATTGAAAAATTACTCGTGCTTATTTATATACTTTCGATATATTATGAAGCTGAATTAATATGAATATGAGATTATAAAGGCTACTAGGATCAACAGACGTTGTTATCAATAGACAATATTTTTAGTAACGTTTCATGGGCACTACTACACTACTCAACCATTTGTAAAAGTAATGTTTGTCGCTTCTATAACATTGATCATGAAAACAAGGTTTACATAAATCGACTGCGATCTTGGGTACGCCCACCGTATGAATATTTTGTAACGCTCGCGACGCCACGGTAGATTATAATAAAAATATTAACAAGAAATGTTTACAGAGCCCCAGATGAATTCTGATCAATATCTCATCTTCAAGTAACATCGTGTTTTGTTTATCAGGTTATTTTGTCGAGACGTCGAGGTCAGTGAAACTAATGAGGTGTTTTAGGAATTATATTTATAAATACTGTGAGGTCGTTTAGAATTACAGGCCAAAACATTGGATTAAGAAATGCATGTTCTGGTTTTAGTTGCCAAAACATTGGTTAAAACGATTAACTAGCATTAATTCGTACCAATAAAAAAAAGTAAACAAAACTTATGACTAGTGGTGGATATAGCGTAGAAACTCCACTGCTGATCGTAGATCTTCTTCTCGTTGAGGCTGTATTCATCAGTTTTGAGTCTTTTAAATCTGCTTCCATATGTTTTCTCAAGTAATTGAAAAACCTGGTTCCAGGCAACTAGTATGCTCTTTGTTGAAACGTTGAAAAAAGCCTTTATTACGCTCCGCATTTGTATGAAGAAAATCAAAATTCATGAAGAAACTCCATCTTTGTAGACTTTATATGTTGTAGAATGGGCTTTGTAATAACTTCTTCATTTATAGAACAAAACGTCACATCTTAAATATTCGATGTTTATGGAGGAATCTATGCTAAAAGCATTTCACTAGCCAATTATTTTTTAAATACATTTTTGTTATCATTTGGGTTGTTGAGCGATGCAGCTGATGCAGCAACGCATTAAGCACTAAAGTCCGGTTTACACGTATTAAGTAATTAAGTAGATAACTAAATTTTAAATAAATTTTAGTAACATTTTAGTCAAAATTTAGTTAACTACTTAATACATGTAAACCGCACATTAGTGCTAGTGAAGGACCGGTCGCTTTGAAATGATTAGCAGTTTGTAGGTCTTTGACTCGGTTTGCGCGCGAATGGTGGGCGGCTGGCAACCTTCCTCTCCCGAAATAACGCACTGCGCCGGCGGCTGTCGTCCGATACCATTCATTTAAAATTTATTATCCCACTTATTTGCATTTACAGAATTATGGAAACTGCATAAGCAAATGTAAAAATTTTTCGGTACAATATCGAAAAACACTCAATATAATATCGAGTAATTGTGCTCTTTCTGACCCCCTTTACTTGGCAATGACATTCATTTCTATTACTTATACGATAAAGAAAGGAAAAACTGACCTTTTATAAACAACAATAGAATCATAAAAGGTCAAGTTCACAATTCTTTTCGCCTTTATAATTTTTTTCAGTATTTTTCCATTGCTCTCTCTGAAAGTAGTCAGATAGTTCCATTGTCTTGCGTTAAATATTGTCCTCGGGCTCGGACCTATTGTGATATTTTTATTAGTACTGGTTAAACGTGGGTTAAACTGTAGTTGAGCACCCCAAGTTAAATGGCAGATTTTACAATGGAGAGCGCGACCTCGTATGAAGTGTTTGCAACGCGGCAGCATGCCCTTAAGCCTTTCTTGTTGAATTAGGTGAGCGAGAACCAGCCGTGTTCTCACAGACTCCGAGTATTTTTAGGGTAGCCAGGCTTCCGGTTATAGACAGCCATCACTTTTTATGGTCGTGTCCCGTCAAACATCCATGGCCAGTCTGTCCGTCTTTTGTTAAGTCTGTGTACCACTTCACACGCACTCGGTCCTACTTTAAAAGCGTAAGTCTATATTTAATTCGTTTTACTTCTTGGTCATCAATGCGCTGGTGACGTCTTCTGCAGTCGTCCGCGGGCGGCCGTGACCACTCACCATGAGGTGACCCGCATAAAAAATAAAGAAAAATAAGGTTGCCTTTAAATCGAGATATCAAGATGTCAGTCATTCAGGACAAAATAATTTAGTTTTCCCTCTTCTTTCTTGACTGGCAATGAAACGGCCTTTGGAGTTGCCTATAGGCTATGGTAATCACTAGCGCGCCGACGATGAAGAGCGTAAGAACAGGCAATCGACCGTTCGCGTTCTTCTTTTGTTGTTGTCAGAAGTGCTTATAATTTGACATACAGCGTTAAAATGCCTTCGTGTATTATACCAACGTGATTGGTGTAGTGAAACAAAAGATAAACGTGTGAGTATTGTAGCTCTTTTCAGAACAGATTTAATTGGTTGATTTGGAAGGGCTTAACGTATCATACTAATATTATAAATATGAATGTAAGTTTATTTGTTACGCATTCACGCGAAAACTACTTAACTGATTTGGCTGAAATTTGGAACGGAGATAGCCAATACCCTGGGTTAAAACATAGGCTACTTTTTATCCCGGAAAAGTTCAGGGTTCCCGCGGGATTTGTAAAAATCGATCTCTACCGCGGGCGAAGCTGCGGGCAACAGCTAGTCTCTATATATTTTTAAACATCATTGATGGTAACCACTACTCGTACCTGTGCTCGTACCATCGGGATCGTCTGCTCGTTTTTCTGATTACATAATTATAGCAAAAAGTCAAGACTGCTTTGCTTTGGCGACGTGGTGTGGTGGCCTGGTGACCTGACTGGGTCGAGGTTTCTATTTCCGTCTTCGCTAATTTGGATCTCTCTAAACAAAATACCTATGTTGCAAGTTCGCCCTACTCGCACGTGTCTTGTCTCCTATAGTAACCGAACTGTTTTCACTACAACTTTTCTACACGTTTAAGTAGACGACATCTAGACGTTTCTAGAGTCGACCACTGACTAACGTTTCGAGTCGCGCGTCGCAATTTTAATTCTAAATTGAAAAACAAAGTAGAGAAAGAAGTCCAAGTCATTAAGGCCATATTCTTTGAGTAATTTACTTTATTGGCAGCCAAAAATGTGGAGTGGATTAGGTTGATGTTATTCCACTTTTAGAAGCCCTGCGTTTGATATTGATCGATGCGTTCGCGGATTTCGGTGAACCGCTGCTTTTATAAATAATTTGTGTTTGGTTTTCGTCGGAAGCAGGTTATTGCAGCGTTTTTATAGACGTTATATTTAGAGAAAGGTCACTCTCAACTCAAGAGTCCAATAACACTTGTGTTTACTGTGCGGCGTGCGGCGTGCGGATGCGGCATGCGGCTTGCGACATGCGTGGCCACGTGCACCTGGGCGCGCTCCTTTGTCTCAATCTCTCTCTTTGAGACTTTGATTTTGACTATGATTTTTGCTGCCAACCACAACATACAGAGGCTAGTTTCTCTCTGTAAATCCAACTTTAATGTTCTTCTTGTAAACAAACTCATTAGCGGAATTTTAAGTCCCACGTACTAATAATTTAGTGGGAAACCAACAGTCTACTAATGATCGTATGATCTGGAACTTCCAGAATCAGGGATTTTCCGTTTCTGACATAGTACTTAGTTATTTTACGTTAGAGTGTTATGCCAAAATATTATTACTAAGATGCCTAATTATAGCAACAGATTTTCGGCAACATTCTTGGCAGTATTTACGTCGTCCACGAGAGTGGAGTACGCATGATCTGTGCGTGTTTATTAAGTGCTAATTACTACGTATGGTACTATAGTAAAAATATCTTCGTGCGTCGTAAAGTCGTGATCGCATCGCGTATTATGATCAATCACTGCTTGTTATACCTGAATTATCTGCAAATGCTTAGCTTATCATCTCTTGTATCTATTGATATCTGCGACCGCTGCCTCACGCCGGGACGATGGCATAGTTTTCAGTTTTGATTTATAACCAATAAATCTCTAACACGTGTTATTCCAATGCTCATGATATCCGTTTCATCTGATGTTTTTATGTAAGTAGTTAATGAAAAAGTTGGGAAATAAATAATACAATAGTGAGTGCGTTGTGTATGGTATCGAAATGTCGATACGTGGCGTTCCGGATGGCTCCAGATCTCCGCGCATTTTAACGGATTCCTTCTTCGATGACGATGAAGGTGAGTAAATGAAGTGAGGGACTTTTCAGTGGACATAGGTACATTTTTGTGCTGAAATTATGGATAAATATCTTGTACACGCTTTTTTGGAAAGGACTTGATAAAACCTGGACTGAAATTGTGTACAAATTCAGGAAAATTGGTATTTATTGGAACGAAGTTCCTTATCGCGCGTTGCGAAAGGGGGCTAGGCGGAAAATTTTGTAACGAAAAGTTGCAACGACACTTTTTGCCGTCGTAGTTTTTTTTACATAGAAAGCAAGCCAGATATTTTCGTTTCTTGCAGTCAGCACTAGGGTAGCAAAAACATGCAGCAAGTGTGCCAAAACAAATCTAAGGTATTAAATATCTCATCGGCTTTGTACTAGGTGAACAAAGCCGATGAGAAATTTAATACCCCAGATTTGTTTTGGCACACTTGCTGCATGTTTTTGCTATCCTAGTACTGACTGCAAGGAACTTCGTTCCATCCGGGTGTCCCTTGACACCTCTCATGTTTTTTTTCTTATGTTTAGCTATAGGTCTTCAAGTAGGTATTTTTTTTTACTTTTTTTTAAATGTATAATTTTAATACAATTGATAAGGATTTTTAACTTAGTATTAAAATTGAACTAGCGCTAACGACGATGACACTGCAACGTGACTCATTCAGAATAGGTACATGTACCTATTGCAAAATTTTCCACAACAATTACCAGTAAATCGTGAGCTGTTACATTACGTGCGTGTGAAAAAGTAACGCGAAAAATTTAATGCGATTGGCGTTTGATTGCCAAAGTAACTTAAATTTTATCGTTTCCTAAAAGTTTAAATTTTATAATAATTATAACTGTTGAAACATAAATTATTCATTTAAGCTTTATGATAAATTTGCTTTTTAACTAATTAATAGTTTTAAAAAGTATTGAATTTTAAAAATGAAACCAAATTTGCAAATTGATAGGTACGCTAGAAATTTAAATCCAAAAATATTAATAAAAACAGGCTACTGTTTATTAAAAAAACAATTAAAAAGGATCCTTCGAGCCGGATTTGAACCAGCGACCTATGGATTACAACAGATGTTACCTCTACAGTCCACCGCTCTACCAACTGAGCTATCGAAGGCACATGTGGGTGGGCGAAATTATGATATATAAACTGAAGTTTGAACTAAATAGCAATGCTTTGAACAACTTTCACTAATTAATTTATTTCTCGTCGCGTACTATTATGAAGTTGGTATTCTTATGGTTTCGACGATGTTAATCTAAGATTACTGTACTGATGGTGAAGGTTTTCCACAGACTTTTCATGTTTCGTAAATGATAGGATTAGCAATGAATGGTTGCTATTCATGTAGAGTTCGGATTCGGAGTACCCATGGCCTTGGGTTGGCTGCTGTTACTAGACATTTCTCTCTGGTACAATGTACGGCACTGTCAGTATAGCCTTGTCCAATCATTTCCACATTTTCTACTTAGAATTCGGTAACAGCGTGAGACGTGACTGACGTGAGTCATCATCATCATTCTCTAGCACGTATGAATTTGTCCATTACTCACATTAGTGCCTAGTGGTCGGCGGAGAAACACTAGTTTTGACTATCAACTATCAGGCTTAGTAACTATATGTATATTATGTTCCACAGTAATTCTTATCTTCAAATTTTAGTAAGTATTTACTTTTAGTGCTATTCGTGCTCGATAAAGCAGTACATACATATACAGGATGTTTCCTATGTATGACTCCTATGTAGCTCTATCACTAATTGTAATTACTATTTAGTATTTATCACAAATTCTTTGCTAATCGAATCGAACCTGAATACATAGTAGGTATATGTTTCTCTGCTAGTTCGGCATTTAGTAAGTACGGTAGTAAAATTGATAGGTTTTTGGATTTTCATATATAGGTAATCGGGCGATCCCCGATTACTATCCTTATTATTATTTTATGATAAACGAGTAACCGCCCTCGCTTTGCTTCGGTTTTCTTATTTTTTTACACCTTGGGTTACATTATTGGAGTTTTATTAAGGATCCCTAATTTTTTGGTAAAATATAATATAGCCTATGTTACTCGGGGATAGTGTAGCTTCCCAACAGTGAAAGAATTTTTGAAATCGGTTCAGTAGTTTCGGAGCCTATTCAATGCACTCAAAAAAACCAAATCTTACCTCTTTATATATTAGTATAGATAATCAGTTTGGTAGTTTAGATTATTATCTATATATGGTAGGTTGTAGTTTGGATTATTATCTAAACATAAGTCATACTAGTGAACGCCTATTTTTAACCCACTGCAAAAAAGGAGGAGGTATTCAATTCGACTGTATTTTTTATGTTTGTTACCTCAGAACTTTCGACTGGGTGAACCGATTTTTTTATTCGAAAGCAGAAAGCTAATGCTTGTTTTGAGTTATCCCTTTTGAAGTCAGTTATTTTTTGTCAAGAATTATTACATGCTTTTTAATCAAGTTATTTTGTTCATTAGTTTGTTAGCATGTATGTATGTACGAATCCAATTTTGCAAGCTGAATTATAATTACTTCCTCATCATACAGAGTTGAAATTTCACAAATTGCATTTTTAATTTTTATGATTATGTTGACCTGTGGTCAGAGTTCTCTCCAGACGATGAAACTCCTCAACCACTACTTAACATAAAAATTTAAAAACATGTTTTTGAAAATATTTTTAAACATAAATTTAATTACAGTATCTATTGTTAGGGTTTAATATTAATAAACAATGCTGTCATTATTTTCAACAACGAGACATTATTTCGGGAATTCACTTGACTCCGCGGTACCGGCGCCACATTATATTTCTGTCAACACATCGTATTTTTCTGGTTTCGTGTTGAATGAAATATTAAAGTTATAGATAAACAAGGAGAAGGGATCATGTAGGTCGGTCTGGAGAGCGGCCCGAGAGGCCATTCTGTCTTAGACTGGGATACGGGTGTTTTTTAATCATTCTAAAGGTCGATGCATACGTAACGTGTGTACG
Organism: Thymelicus acteon; assembly: GCA_951805285.1. Taxonomy (NCBI): domain Eukaryota; kingdom Metazoa; phylum Arthropoda; class Insecta; order Lepidoptera; family Hesperiidae; genus Thymelicus; species Thymelicus acteon. The sequence goes on from OX638232.1 coordinate 927,402, forward strand.
GGACGGGACGTGAAGTTTTGGAAAAGTTGTTTCATAGAAAATGTATACGATAGTGCATACGCAGCGGAATCTCGTACGGGACGGAACGGGGCACGCATATGTATTTATGCCCCGTCCCCGTCCCGTAAGGGGTAAAAACACGTTACGTATGCATCGACCTTAAATTGTAGAAATAGTTTAAGTCTAGAATTGATTAAGCAAGAATTGTTTGTTAAATATTGTATTTTAAAAGATGTGTAGAGGATTATTTTTTTTGGATTTCTTCTCCTCTTGAATAAGACCTTTGCGAAATGGCGATTAAATACAAAAGAATAAATGAATGAAAATACCCGAGTGCTTTTATTCTACAACACGAGTCGTCTGGGTCTGGAGTCGAATAAATCCACTGCATGCGGACCTAATTAAAATTGAAAAAAAAAACACTTCTGAAATTTTCTTAATGATTTGCTGTACAATGTACATATTATTCACTTTCTAATAAAGCATTTAATTGACACATCGGTAAAGCATGATCCTCAATAGTTAAGTCAGTTAATCATCATAGAATCTTCGCTAGAAGAAGTTATGCGATATGTCAGATAAATTAAACTCGACAGGTGAAGGAGATGATATAAGAATTACAAGACAGTGAGTTAACCATTGTTTACATTTACGGGTTCGGGCGGCGAGCGGCGATGGTGACTGGTATCGCGACACGCGTGCTGACTGGTAACCATGCAAAACTCTCGGGTGTGTCAAGTTGAACGTCGTCGTTGTAAACCAGCCGGACAGCAGTGACAGCACAGACCTCACAGCAGGCAGACTGAGTGCTGTGACTGTACAAGTGTACAGTGTGCAGACAGTTCGCGATCGGCAGCCGGTTCGACCTGACGCGGCTGCAGCTGTCCGTGAACCGAACGAGCCGCGTGGCGAATTCCAATCTCACTTTTTATTGATAACGTGTGATATAGAATCTCATTCAGCGTGCTCGAGGACATATTTGGGTTTAGTTGACTAGAAATCGTTTGTGTTTTGTCGATGTAAGTAGTGCACTGTGCAACAGCTGTTGGACGGAGTTGGGTTGATGCGTAATGTTTGACAAGTCGCAGACGCTTCAATGATGTTTGTTCTTAATGAAATGCCTCATAATGTTTTAGGAAGTTTCCGGTTTAATGTTAGAGATGAAACAATAAATAGTTATGAAAGTCATGTTTTATTGATGTTCATGCTATCATAACTACTTACTACTTATACTACTTAAATAATTGTTTCTCCAATATTAAAATTCATACATAAAGTTAACCTACTTGCACGTAGTGTTGACGTACTTTAGATCGCACTGGGCTATGTTTCTAAAATGTATATTACGTTAAATTTAATTTTTGGTTCCTTTTCTTATAAAATCTCCGTTATAAATAAAGTCAAGATAATACATAAAAAGTAGAGTTTTACTACGTTTCATTTGAAAGATACTGATGTACCTAGATAATTTTATCAATAAATCGTCTTTAAATAAATAGTCAAGAGAAAAGATCACTAAAATTATACTTAGCTGAAAATAATATCAAAATTGTCGTAATTTTTTTTAATATTTGAAGAGTTCCAACATTTACTCGTATCTCGATCGATCGATCTCAGTATCAAAAATAAATTTTACAAAATATGGGATAAAATATTACTTCGATTATAAATTATAATTCAAAGCATTTCAATTGTTAGGTAATGGAAATAAAACCGTCGATCAAAATAATAATTGTGACGTGTCGCATAAATAGGCTTTCACTTTGAATATAGGTAATGTATATACCCTAAAAATTGAGAACGGAACGAAAATAAAATCATAAGTTAATCATTTGTAAACTACCCAAACTACTTTTGAGGAGAAAAATCTGCGAAAGTAACTCCTCAGCACATAAAAAAATTATCGACAAAATTTGATTAAGAAAATTATAACATTAAGTTAAAATTTAAAAAACCGCCGATAGTTTTACTAACACTAAACATAGCTAAAACACTCGATAAGCCACCTTTCAAACAAAAAAACTAGATCAAAATCGGTTCATCCGTTTGGGAGCTACGATGTCACAGACAGACATATACATACATAGATACACAGATACGTCAAACTTATAACACCCCTTTTTTCATCGGGGGTTAAAAACAATTGAAATTAAACATACATGTATGTACTATTATGTCTTCTGTAATACCAGTCAAATTAAATTTCATTATCACTTACACACACAGTAACATACAAGTGAAGATAAAATAAAGTGTGTAAAGAGAAAACAAAAACATGTGACAAATTGATAACCTCCACCTTTTTGGTTTAAGATAAAAATAGAATAACGATTAGATAAACGGATATCCGGTAACTATCCGGCCGGATACCGAATAGTAAAATTCAAAGAATTCTCTTTATTTTATACAAGGCAAATCATACCACAATAAGGTACGTCGTCGTAATCGAACGTTAAAAATGTTTGTTTTATTAATTAGTTTAGTACTCAAAATTAATACGTGGCAAATTTGGTGAATGAATACCAAATTTTCCTCATTTGTTGGTAAGAGGCGACTCCACTTGGTTCGTATACCAGACCAGCTTCTGAAAATAGCTTTTCGCTGTAAACGTCACTGCCAGGTGCTAAAAGATAAATTTTAGCACCTAGACAACTGACTACCAAATGTATAAGGTCGTGATTGCGGTCGATTCGAGATGTCTTCAAGAAAAAGTCAATCTAATTAGCAATTGGATTTTGTATTTCTTGATCGCGACAATCACTACTAAAGGGCCGAATATCTGGTTGCCGGTATCTAGCGCTCCGGCCTCGTAACTTGCCGAATATCCAGTATCCGGAATCCGGTCAAACCACTATCCGTTTCATCTATACTCTATACTAATATATAAAGAGGAAAGATTTGATTTTTTGTTTGCATTGAATAGGTTTCGAAACTACTGAACCGATTTCAAAAATTCTTTCACTGTTGGGAAGCTACACTATCCCCGAATAACATAGGCTAAATTATATTCTCAAAAAATTAGGGATCCTTAATAAAACTCCAATAATGTAACCCAAGGTGTAAAAAATTAAGAAAACCGAAGCAAAGCGAGGGCGGTTACTCGTCTCTAATAACGATGTAATACAATAACACTAAGTTAGTGTTGTATCTGTAATAGCGTGGTCGGCTAGGGACGTGACGCGCGGCCTCCGCGGCTCCGTGAGTCGTTGAGTCCGTGTTATCACACTTGACCCGCGCCGCTGAAACAAACAAATTATTGCGTCACGTTATGTCACGAAATTAACACGTTCTCCATACAATTGAATTCTCAATTGTTTTTACAGTGGAATATTTTGGAACGATAAGCACGTTTTGTTTGCCCCTAAAATCGTAATCGCAGTTCAATAGTCATAAAGTCAAATGAGACCTTTGAAAGTGTCTTCGACGTCGATAACAATGTCACGTTATACAGCTCGATCTGCTCGTTAAACAGATGTGAGAAGAATACGCCGGAAGCTGGTGTAGATAAACAATACGACATCTCGTTATTCAAGGCACACGTGACACGTCATGATGGCACAGCCATTAAAATGCGGCATACTTACTTCCCTCTAAAGTCTACTGTATGTTACCTGCGACATTCGAGCTTATCCGGATGGATATTTTTTGTAAATACCCGACGCTTCAGCCACTCGGGACGTTTCGGCTGCCGTTCGGGCGCATAAATCCTGACGACTGACGACGCGTCTGCTATTTACCACACGCCTATTAGAATCATTTGGTACGCAAAGTTTCGTTCAGATTATTAGGTTGAAATACTATTTTATTGACTATTTGACTAATCACGTTTATATACTATACCTAGTCAAAATGTTTCATTTAATTCGACTACGTCACAGTTGTAGACGGAACATCACTTCGCGGAATCCCTATTTTTCTCGCAAAATAAAATCATTCAACCTAACCTAACCTAACCGATTTCATTTCAGTTCAGAGGTTTTTTTAATGTTGGTGGGCTTCACCATCTGTATTTTCTTTTATTATAGTTCCAAATTGACGTGTTAGCCTGTTTACAAGGAACTTCGGGGTATTGTAAATAGCAGACGCGTCAGTCCGACAAGTCTGCTACTTACGCAGCAACTTCGGGTGGGTGAAGCGTCGGGTATTTACAAATATTATGCTATCTGGATGGCGTCAAGTGGCATAACCTAACACAGAGATATGACATAAATGATGCGTACCTCACGGTTAAAATATCTCCTATAGGCTTCACTATGTATGGAAATTTTTCACGGTGTGGGCTGATGCCCAGTAAGTAAATGTAATAATTATGTATTCCGTACGCAAATTGCAATTAAATTTTATAATTGAACATTTTTTCTGCTATTGATTTCCCATTATCATTCCCATTTTTCAATAATTAAAATTAAAAACGAAATTTTAATACCCTAAATCGAATAATTTTCTAAAAATTTTTACTTAAATGCCTACAAACCGAAAAAAGTTTCACTTGCACCGTGGTTTCATAAAACCACACTTGTTTTCTTTTTACTTTCTAATATTTTTTAATAGGGGTTTTTAGGATGAAACTAAATTTTTTTACGCCTCTTTATATTGACCTATTTTCATAGTATCTTTGAAATCATTTCTGAAGACAAAATTAATGACTAATTTAACTGGGAAATATTATTATTGTAATCTAATAATTAACATGATCTCAATAAATTGTTTAAATGCAAAATAAAAAGGACATTTGATTTGAGGTGAGAAAATGACTTTTAAATCAGTTTATCGAACTCAATCCACCCATCGTACCTCCATAGCTCCAGCGTCGACCGATTCTGTCCGTGTACTCTACTCTAATCGATTGATAAAATCCATTAATGGATTAGATTTCGCTTTTAATGCCAATGTAATCCATTCATGGATTGGATGCGCAATGCATGTTGAAACTAACTCGAAATCATGCTTTTTCAAATCTAAGAGGCATTTTAGGTCTATATTGGGTCTAGCCCACTACAGGTTACAGTCTATATGGGGTCTATCCCACTAGTCCCATTGAATTGTTTTTGGCCATCTGGCACTATTGGGTCTCCCTGGTCTCATGGAACCTATATTTTAGTGCCAGAAGTCTCATTGTCGAGCGCTTAGACCTCGTCAACACCTCGGAATTAACGGTGCTTCAATATTTGAAAGTGAATGAGATTCTATGTCATTATCTCGCGTGTTTATAGTTCGTGGGAGTGAATGTGATAAGTTATCTGTGTTATTGATGCAACTGTATCGGAAGATGTCAACGTCGGAGACCCACTGCTAGTTCTGCCTGTTGGCGACTGGTGGCCTGGTGCTGACGTCACGGCCGCACGCGAGATGTACAGCTTCGACAAGGACCTGTGGCACGTGCGCGCGCGCACTCCCTCCGACGCGCAGGACCATGATCCCGAGACGGAACGTAATGTTATTCTTTTGTTATCAAACCAGTTTTATGCGCAGCTGTTTCGATCTGTACGTGAACATGCTACCCCATCGCCTCATTGAAGGAAGTAAGCAAGTCGGTCATGTTGAAATCAAAAAGCCTGAATATTTCATTCTGTACTAGATAATGTTAGATTCTTTATTATTACTGTATTTAGATATTGTTACTGAATATTTTGCTCAGACTTTAAAAATAATTTTGTGTAAGAGTAATCCAACATTTGCTCAGTCTAGATATCTTTCATAAATAATGGAGTTATTACAACTTGTTGCCATATAAAAGTCCATTACGGCAAAAGAATGGCGTCGTTAATGGCGCAAAGGACTCGGCAGGGGCATTCAGTAAGGATCTTATATTCGTTGGCAACCTCCCAGTTGTCCGGATGAGTCGCAATGCGTATTACTCGGATCCATTGCGTAGTCTTACCGCTTTCTCTTTTTTCTTTGCTTAGAGGCTGAGGAAGAAGCAGACTTGGTTTCAAATGATATTTTTTTGTAGTGCCGTCGCCATCTACATAATGTAATAGCTCGTATATCATAATATCGAATCACGCCTGTAGCCTAGTTGGTAGCGACCCTGCCTGTGAAGCGGGGGGTCCTGGATTCGATTTCCGGCCGGGGCAGATATTCATGTGACAGATAAATATTTGTACTCGGGTCATGGCCCATGGGTGTTATTGTGATGACACATATAATAATATGTGTCTTCCATGCCACCCGCGACACCTGTAAAAACCTACTGCAGGGGGTATGAGTGTGTAAGCGTTTATTTTATTTTTTATTTTTTTATGCTATCATAAATAGGTGCTAGTATAAAATACAAATTGTTTTGACTTTGAGGAATTCTGCATTTTTGACTTCAAAAAAGGAGGAGGTATTGAATTCGACTGTATTTTTTATGTTTGTTACCTCAGAACTTTCAACTGGGTGAACCGATTTTGATAATTTTTTAATCGTAAGCTGGTGCTTGTCTTGTGGTCCCACTTAAAAAGCGACATCTGACGAGTAGATTTTGAGTTATCCCTAATTTTGTAATCGGTAATATTTTGTCAAGAATTATTTACAACAAACGAGCTGACGATCCACCTGATGGTAAGTGGTCACCTTCAGCCATAGACATCAGAAACACCAAAGGCATCAACGATGCGTTGGCACCAAGAAAGAAAGAACTTGCTCCAAAGCCACCTGCTGAAACACGAGCCGTTTAGCGTTGGACAAGAGAGTGTTAACTATAATAGGTGGGCCTCACGAATAATTTATGATTTAATAATAATTTGGATAATTTAATCCTTATGTGAAGCTCTTACCACCAAGCGGCACCAAGCTACATCACCTAAGCTCTTAGGGCACCCTGATGCGGCTAAAAACCTGAGTTAATTCATATGCGTAGAGTTGCATTTTATAGTAATGTTACAGTAGAACATGATTCTAAAGCCACTACCAGGATTTACTTTTCTAATGGACGAAATGTAGCAGCATTATAAAACTTTTAAGCTTTTTTAGTTGCATTAAATTTGTATAAAATTCCTCAAATAAATTTTCGTTACAACTAGCTTCGAACAATTCCAAAATAAATGCTATACTACCGCGTAGGCACCACGTTTCTGTAATGTAGTGTGTAGTATAGATGTAGTGCGTGTTATGTGTTATTCATAGCAACAGTGATTGATGTAATAGTGTCAATTAACGAGTGATCTATTTCAAAACGTGCCACGTACGTGCGTACTTGCTGCTTATCAAATAGCTTGGCCTCCGAATAGGTGATTCATCGATCGTTCGGCTGCGTACTGCGCGGAATTTGTCTCCCACGGGTACGACGTAACATACCGTTTGTGGCTGCATATTTTTGAAGCGAATGTTGAAGGTCTTCCAAATATAGGAAGATAAATAGCAATTTGTTGTTTTTTTGCAAAGTAACTACTTGGTAGCTAACAACTTGATAGATCGTCATCGATTAATTTGACCATTGATTAATTACGTAAGGGTGGATTCTCAAGGGAGGATTCTCATATTATCTACCCTTATCTAGGAAGGTTTAAACCATTCTTATAAATTAACAAACCAAATAGATTTAAAATCAGATAAAAATGTTAGGTACTTAAAAAGGTGAAGGAGTGCCAGAAATCTTATATACTCTGACATGGAGGTAGGAGGGGTCGTAAATGGCCAAAACTGTCCTTACGTGATTAACTGAATGGCCTTAGCCGGGCAAGTGAACCACTTTACTACCATACTCATTGAAAGAGATTATTGTTACTTAGAATTTCACTTCGCGGCGTAGTATTTTTAACCGACTTCAAAAAAGGAGGTATTCAAATCAACTGTATTTTTTTTGTTTGTTACCTCAGAACTTTCGACTGGGTGAACCGATTTTGATGATTCTTTTTTTAATCGGAAGCTGGTGTTTGTCATGTGGTCCGACTTACATTTCAAGATCTGTATGTAGTTTTTGAGTTATTTTGAAGTCGGTTATTTTTTATCAAGAATTATTATAAAATATAATACAGTAGAACCTCTTTAAGTCGAAAATCAAGGGAGACGCCAAAAAATTCGAGATAAAGAGTTTTCGACTTATAGAGAATTTCGAGTTAAGCGAATTTTGATTCGACATAAAGAGGTTGAGACAAACGACTTGCTTCGCTAAAGTTCAAATGAAATAAAAAATTATACAATTAAACATCTGACACCAAGCAAGCAAACATGTGTTAACGTGAGTCATAAGTTCGTAGTAATTCTATTCATTGTATACTCCTAAATTGCTTTCTAAAAAACAATGGTGTAGGTACTTACACTGTCGGCGAATTCTAAAGTCGGTAACTTATTTTTCTTTGAACTATAGAGGTAATAAAGCTCAAATAATCAAGTTGTAAAGGTTGTAAAATAAAGTAATTCGAGATACAGAGGTAAAATTTAATTTTTCGAGTTATGGAGGGAAAATATGTACCAAAATTGCTTGGAGGGACTCACTGATTATTTCGACTAATAGAGGGTTAAAATTTCGAGTAATAGAGGTTTTGGTGTATGAAGGGAAGGGAACAAAACATTTTTTCGAGATTTGGAGGTTTTCAACTTATCGAGGTTCGACTTAACGAGGTTCTACTGTATTAACAACTTTAGCTGTAGCTGAGGCTCCGTTATGTAAGTTAGTTAACCTTTACTAATTAAATTAGTCCCCGTTGAAGCTTGTTGCGTATGGTATAGGTACGTTGTAACAGACATAGGTATTAGATATTATAGAAGGAATAGTGACCCTTCTTTGACGTCACAAATTATCGAAAGGGAATTTTCAAATTATGTACATGCATAAATAAACTTGGGCATCCTAGTCAATGCTTTGCTATTAAGTACAATTCTGTATCTTTACAACAATTCTGTCAAGTGTCCCTTAGCTAGACGAGCAGTAAATGCGTTAATGTCTCACACCAGGCATCCCGGGGCTCAATATTGAAGTTATTAGCAACTAGCGGATACTCGGCGTGTACTATAAAGCTAAATATAGAAACACATAAAGTTGGAAATTTTCTTGTACGGGAAATGTCGAAAATCGACTTCGTGAATGGACTGAATGTGCCTGATGCTTTGTTTTTATTGCCTTTCAAATGAAACCGTTTTGGGGCATATACATATAAAATGAGCTAGCGTCATGTGTTTGATTCTTCATAGATTTCATGATATCAATGGAATTTGGATACCAACCTCTGAGAAGAAATTAAAACGTAAGAAACGAAACAAACAAATAATAAAACCGAATTAGAACTCCATTTTTTGAAGTCAGCTACAAAAATAAAAAATAATGTAATTTTGAAAAAACCTAATTTTGTACCTCATTCTGTTTTTAAACTTTTTGAAAAAAGATGTATTTTTTCTATCTCCTTCAAAGGTCAATTCACACACAGGTAGGTATGTTTCAAAGACATGAAGATAAATTCGTTTAGAATGCCAAATTATTTGCATAAAATATTATAGAGTTTTTCTTTTTAATATTCAACCATCATCTCCGTTACGTGTCGTCCAGCCAGGCGACACGCTACAAGGTCGACGTCTGCAGACGCTATGAGGTCGGCTACATTTTAACTAGCGTAGCAACATAGCTACGAGCTACGCTATGCTACGGCGAACGTGGCACACTTACATTTTATTATGACGTCATGTACACATTTTACAACGTAAAACTTATCTAATAATGTAATTATCTATACTAATATATCGCCGTATTAGAGCTAAAACCAACTAACTCGACCATTTTAGGGAAAAAATATTTTAGAATTATTGCGTTTTGAAAGTTTGTACGAATTTTTTATATGATTCCGAGGACGTACAGGCTCATTTTTATTCGTATTCTTATGCTCTAGAATCAGTAGATTACAACCATATTCACTTTTGGTATAGATATGGAATAAATAATACAGTAAAGACCTAAAACTGTTGCAAGGTACCTCAGTTAGTTGGTTCTACCACTCAAGTTTTATATGGATAAACAAACTATCTCTGGTTATCGTGTTTTATTACACAGATTTATTTCATATCGAACTATGAATTTAATGCTTAAAAACCACTATCCGCGGTTGTTGTGTTTTGTTGTCTTAAATCTTACACAAATATGTACGTAAATAGATAGAAAAAAAAACGTTTATATGAATAGTTAGACAGTTTTAATGGTACACAACATTGAAATACCGTCCAAATTTTTCAGACCTTAGACGTTTTAAAATGACTTATTTGTGTTTATCACAGGAAGATTATGGAATTTTATGTACTATCTCGATAAAATCACTTTTAGAGTAGATAGTTTTGCAAAGTAAGCCAATTTAATTGGTATTACCATCGGATCTAAGCGACTTAGCTTTAAATTTGTTTTACCATTTCAAAGCAGAGATTTTTCTGAGTCGAATGATGTAAAAAAGTGTTTTTAGCCCAAAAATCGAGATAATTGGTATTAGCTCTAATACGGCGATATAAAGAGGAAATATTTGATTTTTTGTTTGCATTGAACAGGCTCCGATACTACTGAACCAATTTCAAAAATTATTTCACTGTTGGGAAGCTACACTATCCCCGAGTAAAATGGCTATATTATATTTTCAAAAAAATTAGGGAACATTAATAAAATTCCAATAATGTAACCCAGGGTGTAAAAAAATAAGAAAACCGAAGCAAAGCGGTTACTCGTGTTCAGTATACATGCATACAAACATTTATTTTATTTCTATAAATATAATATGTACCTAGTTCAAAATGTAACTTATATAAATACAGAAGTATTCAATAATAATTGGAATGAAGTTCATTGTGAATGCCACTTATGATAATAAATTGGAACATCTGTTTTAAGCATGGCTACTTAAAGATAGGTGTTTTAACTATAAAGCTTACAATGTTATGAGCGAAACTTGAAAAGTGTGTAATATTTGCAGGCAGCGAGAGTCCTACGAGCGCGGTGGGGGCGGAGGCACCGCGGGAGCTCCCCAACGAGCTGTCGGCGCCCTACGAGGTGCCGCAGTTCCCCATCGAGCAGATTGAAAAGAAGTTGCTCATACAACGACAACTTAACGTCAAGTAAGTTGCCAACGATCAATAGAGACCTCACGTAACGACTGCTTGTATTTCGATCGGAAATATTATTTGTTGTGTTATTTTATCGCGTGAAGAAATACCAAGCATACTACCCTTCTGCATAACCCAGATCTGTATGTTAGCACTGGCAACACATTGGCCGAACTCCTTCGACTACACGCTCTGAGATAATATTTTGTCCAAGCCTTCCGCAGCCACGAGAATTTCTCCCTAGTCCTCTTGTAGATGGCTTGTGGTGCGGCACCCCGAAATCTGCTGTAAATTCTGTCAAGAGAAGGCAGAAATTTGAATTTTGAGTTTGCATTTCTGTTTTCGGTCTGCGCGTGTGTTGTTGTCCTTATAGAAGTTTATAGGTTTACTATAGAGGTAGCTCCTGGTATTCTTGCGTGTAGTACGGGTGTATGGAAGACTATATAAAATTAAAAGATAGTAGTAGTAGAATTTAGGTAAATTAAAATTATAAATTGTACTTTTTACAATTATAACTTACTCCTAAATACATTGTATAATAATAAACCATCGCGAGTATAGCACAATGTGCTCCGAACGCGGAATAGGACGACTGACTTGTGAGAGCCGGTAGGGGTTGTTAGCAAGCCCCAAACGCCACTTCACATATTTCAGTCGGCACCTAACAAATTAAAATGGTATGTCACCACATTCTTTTGTGTTGACCATGCTACCACTATGTAGAGAATCCTAGTGTGAAGCTATGCGTGAGTAGCATTTATTTATTATTATTATTAAACTAGGTGGAGAAACGTCTAGCTAGGCGGTCTAGGTGTGTCGCGATACTGGCGATACGGCCGCGGCAGCGTCGTGTGGTGCCCACGCGTTCGCCGTTTGCCGATATGTATTATTAGTTGACGGTAATTGGATGAACCTTGGCGCGGCTAACCCTTACCACGGGGCACGGGGATGCTCGTGTCGCCATTCGTAATGTGATTGCATGGCGGATCACAGCAGGCTCAGTGCGGAAATTAAGTTATTCGGCAGACCGGTTATCTATAATTTCTATATATTATTATTCCGTCAATCATTGGTCAGTTATATTATTTTTCCAGTGTTATGTGACATTCAATGAATTACAGTGTACTTTTGTGTGTCCTGTGATGTTCGGGAGTCAAATTCAATGTAAACGGTGGACGGATACGAGGAATACGTAAGAGAGTGTTTTTCAAATTAATTCGGTTTGAGAATATTTACCCATAATTTTCAGTCAATTTAGTATTTCAATTATCAAAATAGTGCGAAATTACTTCAGTAAATCAAGTTTAATGTTACGTAGTGGGTGAGAATAAAATAATGGTGATCTGAATAGTGACATATTATGCCACATATCTTAATTAAGGTGTATCGTTTGTGAAGATAGGACTTGTATAGTTAGGGGGTGTAGAGTTAGAAGCTTGGCTCTACATGAGATCTGATAACTATTTGATGTAGAGTCATAAGGTCTGGTCTCACCAACATTTTACATGAAAATGTTTTTGTTGGGATTAATTTTTCTTTGTGTCTTTTACATATTTTATAATGTTAGTTAAGAAAAGTGACTTCTAAGTTCATGTAAATCGAGTGAAACTTATTTTCATACTCATACAAATTTACCCAGTTTTATTCCTTCAGAGGACGAATATTCACAACCTCATCAAACTATTGTCACCATATAAGATTATACTATACTGCGCCCTCGTCACCGTAGGTATAAGAGTAAGCTCTTATACTGTGATCTCAACGCATACTAGGGGGGCATCCATAAATTACGTCACACTAATTTCATGACTTTTTGACCCCTCCACCCGTCCTTGTCACAGCTGGTCACATTTGAGAGACCTCCCCCCCTAGTGTGACGTCACATATTATGAAATTTCACACCTAGAAATTATTAAATTAAAACAGCAGTTCCGAAATAAGTTTTATTTCCATTTTTTTTTTTTATATTTACCTATACATACCAATTATTCGATTTTGAAATGTGACGTCACGAAATTTAGGACCCCCTCCCACCCCTTGTCACACAATGTCACACTTCATCGACCCCTCCCTCCCCCCCAACGTGTGACGTAATTTATGGATGGCCCCTAGTTAGATACCATCGCTTACGCTTTAGCGTTTGCAATCGCAGAAAGAGATTAGAAACAAAGTGTTTGTGTTTTGGCTAAGGGGGCAGAGCTTTCCCATAACATAAAGATAAGAACCGTATTGAAGAAGCTTGTACTGTGCCCTGCTAAACCCCACGTACTGCATTTCGCCACGTAGCGACGACTCAGTGATACTCGAGCGATACCCGCCCACGTTCGATCGCTCTACGTTCTAACGCCACACTTGAAAGCGATTACAATAGGCTTTCGGATATAGAAATAGACATACTGTAATAACTTATTTTTACACTCTAGAGGCGTATAGTGTGTGTGCTTTTTATGTAACTACCGACAAACAAGCTGACGATGGATCATTATAATCTGAACTCATCGTGGATTGCATACGTTTTACTATCGTAAAGGCACCCTCATGAAATACATATTTTGTACGCTGATATTTCGACCCAGTTGCATGGATCGTGGTCACGGCTAAACTCTTGACCTGTCAAAAGTTTTTCCCATCGCAGTTTAGCTGTATCTACGTAGCAACTGAATAGGTACTATGATATAATAGTAAAATGACGATGCATCCTCTGATGGGAAGTGGCCAGTCGCCAATGGACATCAGCTACACCGAAGGTTTCAGCGGCGCTTTGCCGACCAATAAATATTTAAAGTACATACATAAATAAACTTTAAAATTTAAGAATCCCCCGACACTTATTAAATCACCAAATAATTGATGAAGATCTTGAAACCCTGAACAGATCTTCATAAATTATACCTACGATAGAACCATCGGTCCATCGAACTATCGAACACCTCTGCTTTCAAACAAAAAAACCGCATCATAATCGGCCCATTGGCTTAGGAGCTACGATACCACAGACATACACAGACACGTCAAACTTATAACAACCCTCTTTTTATGTCGGGGGTTAACAACGTGGATACCACAAAAAAAACTTAAGTATGATTCGCTGAAAATTATATGCAGTTGGTACAGCGCTGTAATTATCACGGTGGCTGGCGTCACGGCGCAGTTGTTGAATGTACAAATATGTACAGGGTTCAAGTACCTACCACCAAATTGCTGTATCAACATTGCTACCCATGGCGTGTCACGTTACTTCTGTTCATGGCAGGGGCGTAGCTACCGCCGTATCAGCCGTATCAATTATACGGGGCCCCTACTAATACTCCCAAAAAAAAAGCTCGCCAGGGGCCTACGACAGTTGGCACTCCTTTTATATTTTATATATAGCTTACGTTGAGGAGGCCCCACAACAAATATTGATATGATGCCTCCTTAGGGCTAGCTACGCCACTGGTTCATGGATATCACAATGATATTTATCTCTCTATAAACTCAAACGGACTGGCTTGGGGTTCAGTTAAGGTTGCCAGATGGTCGTGATTGTCTGGATTGTCCCGACATTTCACACGATGTCCAGAGTCCCAACAAAATACAAAATGTTCTGATAATTCACTCGATTCAACAAAACGCGTTTGTCGCACGCGCCTTAGCTGTTTTTTTCGTCGTCAGATCGTTTGCCGGCTATTTCCAAAAAAAAAAATTGTCCCGACAAATCCCGACTTTTTGAAGTTTTTTCCCGATATTTCAGTCTTACCATCTGGCAACCCTAGGTTCAATCCTGTATTAAGGGAGTGTCACTTAAATTGGTTTAATTGGACCAATGCTCTGTTTATGGACTATTATTATACTGGATCAGTCGACGGGTGCAAAGTAAAAAAGTTATTTGCAATATAGCTGTTTTGTAGCTCTTTTTACTTTGCACCTGTCAGTTCGTAAAAGAAAATATGGCGGCATCCTTTTGCTTGTATGAAGAACATTAATTGTGTAAAATGTTCTGATGGGCCTGTCGTTCCATCAGAAATAATTAAAGCAAAGCAAAAGCAAAGCAACAACCCATAATTGTCCCACTGGTGGGCTCGGGGTCTCCTCTCACAATGTGAGGGGTACAGGCCATAGTCTACCACGCTGGCCAAGTACGAATTGGTAGACTTCACATACCTTTGAGAACATTATAGAGAACTCTCCGGTGTGCAGGTTTCCTCACGATGTTTTCCTTCACCGAAGCAAGTGATAATTAACTTCTAATACGCACATAATATTTGAAAATCAGAGGTGCGTGCCAGGATTTGAACTCGGGCCCCTCCGTTCGAGAGACCAACGTTCTAACCGCTAGGCTATTACTAGTCAGAAATAATTGATGGTGGGCAATTGTTTATGTTTGTTTGACTGTTGCACCAGGGCAGCAGAATGCGGTCAGTCGGCGCGCTCGTACGCGGGCAGCGAGGCGGGGGGCGGGGTGGCGGTGTTCGAGGAGGCGGCGCGGCTGCGCGGAGAGGACGACGAGCTGGACGTCGTGCTGCCGCACTTCCAGCGCGTCGCCATCAGCGGGGAGGACACCTCGGGGGTAACCATCGCTTTTGAATAAACTTCGTGCCATCGCTGAATGACTTGACAGCAGACCGAGAATAATAAACGTAAACGCTTAAATGTAAACGCTGACACACTCATACCCCCGCAGAAGGTTTTCACCTGTGTCGCGGGTGGCATGGACGATACATATAACACATCACAATAAAACCCTGCACCCGAGTACAAATATTTATCTGTCACAAAAATATCTGCCCCGGCCGGGAATCGAACCCGGAACCCCACGCTTCGCAGGCAGGGTCGCTATCAACAGTACCAACTAGGCTACAGGGTCGTCAAATCATTTTTTTTGCAACGTTTTGGCATAGAACCCAGATTACTATATTTCAATCCGGAACGCTCGCTTTGCTGACAGAATCACTCACCAGCCCAATACTAACAGGGAAAGGCAGCGACGGGTTTGTCAATTAAACTTTCACTCCTGGAGTGCCATTACGAGAGGGTTATTCCAGTTGTTTCAGTACTGCGGAATTTTATTATATTATTTCATTTTATTTATTATATTCACCAGGTGCCACTAGAGGACCTGCAGCTGGCCTCGTCGTACCTGGTGCAGGCGCTGCAGATCCGCAAGCGCTACATGGAGATGTCGAGCCAGACGTTCGCCAACATCACGGCGCGGTTCGTCCGCTCCATGGACGCTGACTCCTCCGACAGCCACACGCCACACAAGGCTACTAAGAATATTGCAGGTAACTATATGCTACTAAGGGCGATATTGCAGGTTACTACAAAAGATGGAGCTTGGTGCAGTGGCTTTTGCGAATTCAATCCTTACACCATCGACGCATTTGCAAAATTATCGACTACTTAGAAACTTTATTAATTATCTACTCTAAGAGCCTTTGCACACGGCCTATTTTTGAAGCGCGTCCGACGCGACGCGCGGAATCCTCGCGTTTTCCGCGCTGTAAAATTACGAGGCGGAAGAGGCGTTCCCTCGTTTGATCGCGTTTGAGGCGCCGAAAACGCGCGGAATCGTCAAAATACACCATGTGCAAAGGCTCTAATCAGTCTTTGCCTAAAATTATAAATAGGAAGCGAAATTTGAAAAAAATACTTATAGAAGGTATTGTAAAATATTTATAAATTAAGTAAGTTTTGTCAAGTACTCCGTAAGTTAAATTAAGATTTCCATAAACGGTAGGCCTGCCCACCGTACCTACCATAGGTAATATTCCCTGGTTACTAGAGTGTAATCGCTTTACTTCTGCCTTCTCATAGTTTATTACACTCGCGAACGGATATTCTTGTTCAATTATTTTATATACACACAGTTTGCTTAAACGTTAAAGTTAACCGATTCCTTTCCTCAACCAGACCACATCGTGCACCCGCCGTTCCGCGACAAGGAGCCGTGGGAGGGCCCCACGCCGGGCCCCAAGGGGTACAGCATCAAGTCGGACAGCGGCGTGTTCAACCTGTACCGGCGCGGGGCGGACGGGGGGGAGGAGCGGGTTCCCTACGAGTACATCACCCTCGCGCAGTACATACAGGACAAGAATATCATGTGCAGCATGATGTCTGATGGACCTCTGTGAGTGAACAACATTACCTCTTCAACATTTAAAGTAAAAAATATAGGACAGTAAAGTTTCGTTACGGACCTTATTAATACTATTTTTCCATTTCCATGACGACCCTGTAGCCTAGTTGGTAGCAACCCTGCCTACGAAGCCAGAGGTCCCGGGTTCGATTCCCGGCCGGGGCAGATATTTATGTGACAGATAAATATTTGTACTCGGTTCATGGATGTTATTGTGATGTGTTATATGTGTCGTCCATACCACCTGCGACACAGGTAACAACCTACTGCGGGGGTATGAGTGTGTAAGCGTTTATTTAAAACAAAAAAAAAAACTATTTTTCCATAATACTTTGACCAGAGCCTTTAATAAATGTATTTAATTGATTCGGGATTCTTATCGACAGTATCGATTTTATACGCTACTTCATCGCGACAGTGCGATAACCATTTATCGTCAGATGGGTCGCCAAAATATCTGCTTTCAATCTAAATCACTGTTCGACATAATTATGTTAATGTAATGGCTTGACTTAATGAAATGGTTGTTTCCAGGAAATCATTCTGCTACCGGCGGCTGAGCTACCTGTCGTCGAAGTTCCAGCTGCACGTGTTGCTCAACGAGCTCCGTGAGCTGGCCTCACAGAAAGCAGTTCCTCACAGAGACTTTTATAATATCAGGTCAGGAATATGCTCGCATATGATACTATTATGATATTATATTCGGGCGTCGTTATTCAAAACTTAAGACAATGTATGCTACGTTGTAGTAGAACACAATGAACTTAATTGCTGTCTAGATAAACACAATTTACTAAGGCACTATGAGGAAATAAAATACTAAATTGCAATGTTCGTGTCGGAAGGAGTAAGTTATGACTGATGCATCTATTTCTAATGTAACTCTATATTTTATTTCAAACAAACGCCTCAACTCAGAGTCACTAACGGTTACTTAAATAGCTCCTTAGTACAGAATTTGTATGATGATTCTTTATTTAGGAGCGATTAAAGTAACCGTTAGTGACTCTGAGTTGGGGCGTAAGATTCTTAGCTTCTTCAAAAATTAATTATTCATCGTGGTGTAGGTACAATGTGCAAAGAGGTGCAAAATGTTTACTGTTTGTACAGGAAGGTGGACACGCACATCCACGCGGCCTCGTGTATGAACCAGAAGCACCTGCTGCGGTTCATCAAGAAGACGCTGAAGAACCACGCCGACGAGGTACCGTTCACTTGTTGAGCTCCAGTCTCCGGTACAAGACAAGGCTGTTGGGCCGGTTTACTTAACTTTACTTATTTATCATCCCATTTGTTCTGTTGTTAGTTGTTTCTACGACGGATATAACAAAAATTGGAATAAGGAATACCTAATATGAGAAAGAAATAATCCCATCAGTTCGACGATTGAACTAACGAATCGAACTTGGGGAAACATAGTAATTTTAATAAGAAAATAGCCGATAATAAAATAGCTATGATAGTGATACGTTATACATAATAACATCTTGCATATAAAAATGCAAGATTAATTATACATATTCTTATCTCCTTAGATAAAATTATTATACAACGAGTAACCGCCCTCGCTTTGCTTCGGTTTTCTTATTTTTTTACACCTTGGGTTACATTATTGGAGTTTTATTAAGGGTCCCTATTTTTTTTTTGAAAATATAATTAGCCTATGTTACTCGGGTATAGTGTAGCTTCCTAAAAGTGAAAGAATTTTTGTAATCGGTTCAGTAGTTTCGGAACCTATTTAATGCAAACAAAAAATCAAATCTTTCCTCTTTATATATTAGTATAGATTACAATGCTGTTAACGTCTACAATTTTTATGAATTAATAAAAAGAATTTGAACACACAATCAGAGTACGAAGTGCAATTTAAGTCACTGAGCTCCCATAACTTCCCGCAAGCCATGTTGACGTCACGGTGTTGGCAGGTGGTGACGCTGCACAAGGGCTCGCCCATGACGCTGAAGGCCGTCTTCCAGTCCATGAACCTCAGCACCTACGACCTCACCGTCGACATGCTCGACGTGCACGCTGTAAGTTACTCGCTAGTCGCTACTAGCATTGTCTTTCAGTTGCGTCATTTATGAATACTACCCCACAACTGATCATCTAAATTCTAAATAAATCTACTGATCATCAAAAGTCCAAACCAGCTGGCACCAGTATATTATTGGTCTTTTTAAAAGCTGCATGTTGTATTCGTCCATTTTAACCTATGTTTAAACTAAAAAGTAACTTGGGAACTACATGTTACTACCGCACTCATAGTAATGTGCCTAGATTTCAGCACAACTGACGATATTTTCCGGTTTCAGGACAGAAACACCTTCCATCGGTTCGACAAGTTCAACGCTAAGTACAACCCCATCGGTGAGAGCAGACTGCGCGAGGTGTTCCTCAAGACAGACAATTACATGAACGGGAAGTACTTCGCCAGGATCATTAAGGTACCTTGAAGAATTGCTTCATCACTTATGGGTTCCTACAACCTTTTCAGTATGCCTGGTTTATAGATAAAAGTTTTTAAGTTATAGCACCGAGGGTCAGTGGTTACAAAGAATCAAAAAAGTTAAGTAAGCAAACGAACCGTTAACTCTAGTAAAGTACAGATAGGTTATCAATGTTATGTTCATCTGTAATTGACTGTCCATTTATTGCATGTTCTGTACTCTCAATTTATTTGTTTGTGTATTCAAATGTATCAGTTGTTGATGAACTTTAAAATAAAAATAAAATAAAAAAATGATTAGTGGCCATCCATAAATTACGTCACACGTTAGGGAGAGGGGGGGGGGGGGGGTCGATGTAGTGTGACATTGTATGTCATCTTCCTAAATTTCGTGACGTCACATTTTATGACGTCATATTTTTATGTATAGGTAAATATTACAAAACAATTATTGGAAATATAACTTATTTCGGAACTGCTGTTAGGGTACGAAGTATCGGCCTCTGGTATCGATACCGAGTACTCGTGCGGTATCGAGGGTAAGGTATCGATACCCAAAAAGTATCGGCTCTAAAGTATCGATACTACTTAGTATCGAGTACTCACGAGGATCACATTACGAGCTAAAAAAAAGGTCATCGGCACTCAGTTTCATATCACTTTCTTGAGAAATAGAAGCCCAATGGCCTTTTTTTTTCGTCTGAGCACTCAACCGATACTAAATATTGGCAGCACTGGACACGGCCCACGGTAATATACACGACCGCCTCAAAACTTGCATTGACAACAGTGAAAAGTACTCAGTATTATAAAAATACTCGATATCGATGTTTCATATGAGTACTTGCGAGTGAGTACCAGGTGAGAGTATCGAGTACTCAGTATCGAGTATCGCGAACAAAAGTATCGATACCTACTCAGTATCGAAAGTTTCGTTCGAACCCTAACTGCTGTTTTAATTTAATAATTTCCAGGTACAAAATTTCATAAAATGTGACGACACACTAGAGGGGGGGGGGGAGGTTTCACAAATGTGACCAGCTGTGACAAGGAGGGGGGGAGGGGTCAAAAGACAGACAGACAGACAGAGGTCTTCCTTCGCCTCCGTGCTCACTGCGGGGACCATGGCGAGGGATATGCGGGTCTCAAGGGTCACCTTTTTACCCGGGCGGTCTCAGGAGAACTAGGGTCTCCTGGTGGAGGGGCGGACCCCGCAGTTGAGCGGGGGATCCTATCATTCGTCAAGTAGGGGTCAAAAAGTCATGAAATTAGTGTGACGTAATTTATGGTTGTGCCCTTAGGAGACACTTAAAGTTCCCGTTTCATTCCGTCTTTTAATCCCGATAATGCGTAACAGGAAGTGGCATCAGACCTGGAGGAGAGTAAGTACCAGAACGCGGAGCTGAGGCTGTCCATCTACGGCAAGACCGCCACGGAGTGGGCCAAGCTGGCCAAGTGGGCCATCCAGTACGACGTGCACTCCGACAACGTTCGCTGGCTCATACAGATCCCGAGGCTTTAGTGAGTCACTTTAGTTTTCTGTTTGTAGTGGCCATGCTTCGTCCCTTTTGACTGTTATTTGTGTATCTGATCAAAACGCTGGTAGTACGAAATTGTGGATGTAATATTCTTTCATAACCATAGACATTGAGAGCCAGTTTCTCTTTCTTTTTCTTCTATATTTCTTGGCCGGCAAGGCATCAGTGATGCCTTTGGTGTCGCTGATGTCCATGGGCGACGATAGCCACTTACCATCAGGTGGATCGTCAGCTCGTTCGCCGGCTATTTCCATAAAAAAAGCTTCTAACTACATTTTCAGTCAAGATCAGTTAAATTCAAAGAAAATCTGGATAAAATCAGCAGAACAGGGTCTTCATTACTTCCCACAAGTATATGTCGATGTTTGCATAACGTATGTTTTGTGGTTTCCAGCGACATCTTCAAGTCGAACAAAATAATGAACAACTTCCAGGAGTTCCTGAGCAACATCTTCCAGCCGCTGTTCGAGGTCACCAACGACCCCAACAGCAACCTCGAACTTCACAAGTTCCTCACGGTAAGTTTACTGTCTTTGAGCCAACTTTTACGACGATTCGACGACAACGATATTAGATCGACTTTAGATTACGGGAAATGTAATAATCTAATGGTTACACTAATAAATTGAACATAATTATATCTCATGCAAATGAATACAAAAAATTTTGATTTTTCCATTTTCTCTTTCCTCTCATTTGACATGATATATGTAGGTACCTACTATAAATTACGCGCATCAATTTTAGATTTTTGTAACTAATTCATGTGTCGCAATTCTGAACTACGTGCCCTTTTTCTCATCCGGATGTTCTAGCAAGACCCAAATACCCTAATACCCAAAAATTGCGTAGTAAATATAAAAACTTAAGTGATATAGCCCAAATTCTTCTACAAATTTTGAATTCCACATCAATCTCTTTTTATATTCCATACACGGGGCTCCATTCTGGGCCTTAAATTAAATATTCAGGTTTTAAGGAGGTCACGTAATTTCAGTGACGTCGAATTTAATCACCTGGATGTCACTTTAAGTAGACTTTATTATTCACGTACTGACCCAGGTAAAAGAAGTCTACTGTCCGAGGTGCATTAAGTATACATCAGCTGCGTACTGTGTGTGACTGTAACCCCTGTCCCCAGCACGTGGTCGGGTTCGACAGCGTGGACGACGAGTCGAAGCCGGAGAACCCGATGCTGGACCCGGACGTGCGGCCGCCGGGGCAGTGGGACGAGGACGAAAACCCGCCCTACGCCTACTACCTCTACTACATGTACGCCAACATCACCGTGCTCAACCACTTCCGCAGGTCGGTGCCAACACTGCCAGCTGCCACGTGCAGCTTCATTTACTACTAGCTGACCCGGCGAACTTCGTATCGCCTATCAAACTATTTATTTCTAAAACAAAAGTAGCCTAAGTTACTCCTTCTTACATCAGCTATCTGCCAGTCAAAGTCCCGTCAAAATCGGTCCAGCCATTTCAGAGTTTACCCGGAACAAATAGACAGACAGACAAAAATTGTAAAAAATGTTGTTTTGGTATATGTACCGTGATACATCCAAATGCACTTAGTAAAAAGCGGTTATTTTAATATTACAAACAGACACTCCAATTTTATTTATTTGTATAGATTTAGGTACTCTATATATCTATATCATCATCCTCATCACCAGCAACTGTCTCACTGATGTGCTCGGGTCCCCTCTCACAATGTGAAGGATACAGGCCACATTCCGCCACGCTGGCCAAGTGCGGACATTAGCACAGGACACTTTACATTGCATTAGCATACTCGTACTTAGCAAATGTTTATAAACATTCGGGAGAACTCTTAAGGTGCACAGGTTTCCTCAAAATGTTTTCTTTTACTTCGGTGAAGTTTTTTATTGATCATTTACTCAATGCGGCACACATTATGAATCGCTAATTCTTAGGTACAGCTCTGATAAAAGCGTGCGTTTCCTACTATATTAAGTGTCTAAGAGTGTTGTCTCTTGTCAAGTCAGTATCACTGATCGTGTGTGTATGTGTGTGTGTGTGCAGGGAGCAGGGTCTGAACACGTTCGTGCTGCGGCCGCACTGCGGCGAGGCGGGCCCCGTGCAGCACCTGGTGGACGGCTTCATGCTGGCCGAGAACATCTCGCACGGACTGCTGCTGCGGAAGGTAACACCACCCTACACCGCACTGTACGGTATACACCCATCACGGTTCACCAACTGTACCTGTTACTGGTTTACGGACGTACTAATACGTAGGGATGTATGCTATTGAGGTCGTCCAGCTCGTCTGAAGTCACTTCTGATCTCATGCTCGATCTCTTAATTGATAAAATTTTAAAAATAATAGAAATGATAAGGTATAGTCTTGGACCAAGGATGGATGATATAAAAGACTATTTTCGCAATTATTGGTGTATTCATTAAATGAAGCTAGTAAATTACAAACAGAACTTTACTCGGGTCGCGCAGGAGTCCCGGAATTATGTATAAAATACGAAAGCGCGCGCAACTCGCAATTGCGCCGCGTACGTCACGCGAACTTAAAATCAACTGCGTAGGATTAGGAATGTGCTGTCACTCTAGTGTTGCGAACGTTGTACTAGTCTAGTAAACGAGCGGGGACACGACGTACCCTTGAGGTACGATTAGACGGTTCAACCACTGTGGATGCTATATCCTCCCCCTCCAAGTCGGCAGAAGGCTCTGAGGCTGACTTGGGATCAGATAAAATGCGAGGCCTACCCCTCTTCCTACTATGAACTATCACATCACGATCACCTACGTATGGCGTCAACAGACTGGCATGATACTTGCCTCGAGGTTCGTCGTTCTTATCTACAACTTCATAAGTAGACGATGAAACAACCCTGCTCACACGATACGGACCTTCACGTCTCGGGGCAAATTTACGCGTAAAACCCTTCGCGGCCTGACTAAGGAGATGGCTATCTACTAGTACGAGATCACCCTCCTGATATAGTGGTCCTGAACGTCGCGATTTATCTGCAGTATCCTTACGAACATCTTGCTGACGTTCGACTCGCCATTTCACTTCTTGCAACTGGTGTACGAAATCTCGCAAGTACGGCGTTATTTGTGGGATATAGTTCTCCTGTTCCACTATCGTCCTAAGGTCGTGGGCTTTATCGACTGGAGACCGGAACTCACGCGCAAATGTTAGGAAGGCGGCAGTGTCCAGTACCTTGATTAGGAGCAGTATTTAAAGCAAACTGCACCGCAGGCAATACTTCAGGCCAACGACGATGCTCCGGATCCATCAAGATTGCCAGCATTTGTTTCATGTCACGATTCTTTCGTTCAGCGGGGTTGCTCTCCGGGTGATATACAGGTGTCAAATTTTGATGAATGCCCAAGACGAACATCGCTTTTTGCATCACCGCTGAAACGAACTGGGTCCCGTTATCTGAAATTACACGGCGGGGAAACCCATATCGCATGAAAACTTCTTCAATTAAAATTTTAGCACAACTTTCCGCGTTAGCTTCAGCTAACGGGAACAACTCTACCCATCTGCTCGCAGTATCTTCAACCAGGAAGATCCACTTCTCACCTTTACTACCCTCTGGCAAAGGTCCAAATAAATCCATAGCAAGGACTTCAAACCTTTGTTGCGGAACAGGGGTTTGGAGAAGACCAGCAGGCTTCAGGTTAGTGGGCTTGAACTTTTGACAAAGGTCACAAGACTTCAGATACTTGGCTATGTACTGTCGCATGTTAGGGAAATAAAATCGCTCTTTCACTTTTTTAAGTGTACGCTCCAAGCCCAAATGACCAGCAGTGGAGGCGTCATGAAGTTCTTTCATGATTTCTTCACGCATTGATTCTGGAACGACCAGCTGGGGCTCCTCGGATTCACCATCCGGATCAAAACGGAACAACACTCCTCGTGAAAGGTAATATCCTCGATCTGTCCACCTAGTGGCAGCATCATTGTCTTCAAAATCGGACAATATCTTTTTTATTATAGGATCCTCTAACTGAGCCATGCGTATCTCTTCAGAGCTACGGTGAGGGAGATCCACCGACACCGGACAAATATCACATGTGGGACCTTCGTCTTTTGCAGAGGAACATACAGGGCGGCTAAGCGTATCAGCTACCACATTTGCTTTGCCGGGGGTATAGCTAACGTCGAGATTGTAGGCTTGAATTTTCAGGGCCCACCGAGCCAGGCGTCCACTCGGGGTCTTCAACGAGAGGAGCCATTTTAGAGGCTGATGATCAGTAGCGACGTGAACTGCAGCACCTTCAAGGTAACCGCGAAACTTATCGAGGGCCCACACCACAGCAAGCGCCTCTCGCTCCGTGGTAGAATAATTCTTCTCGGCGGCTGTTAATAGCCTACTCGCGTACTCCACCGGTTTCTCGGACTTCGGATCAGGACCTTGCATGAGCACTGCACCGATTGCGTATGCACTGGCATCAGTGCGCAGAATAAAAGGTTGCTTGAAGTCTGGTTGACGTAAAACAGGGCTTGTGGTGAGTCTTCGCTTGAGCTCTTCAAAAGCGTAAACTTCCTTCTCCCCCCATTTCCAGGTTCTATTCTTCTTCGTTAAATCCGTCAGAGGTTGTGCAACTTCAGAGAACCGGGGAATGAATTTGCGAAACCACGCACAGGTTTGCAAAAAGGTCTTTAACTCTTTCACATTAGTAGGAGGCTGCATATCCAATACAGCTTGGACCTTCATGGGATCAGGTTCAATACCTTGAGTGGTGATCACATGTCCCAAATATGTTACCCGTTCTCTGGCAAAAACGCACTTGTCTCTATTCGCCGTCAACTTAAACAGGCGCAGACGATTGAAAACTTGTTCTAAGTCCTGTAGATGGCTTTGAAAATCATCTGAGATGATAAGAATATCATCCAAATAGGCTATCACCGTTACGTCCTTCAAACCGGAGCGAAAACGGTCCATTAGCCTCTGGAACGTTGCGGGCGCATTCTTGAGCCCGAACGGTAAACGCCGAAACTGAAACGTTCCAAACGGCGAAACAAAAGCCGTTTTATGTCTATCTTCAGGTGCCACTTCAACTTGTCAGTAACCGGATTTTAGATCAATAGTTGACATGACACACTTGGACCTGGTGGACGATAATATGTCGTCTATCATAGGCAGTGGGTACTTGTCCGTGCGCGTGACCCTATTAAGCTTCCTGTAGTCTACGCAGAATCGAATTTCACCATTCTTTTTTGGCACAAGTACCACTGGTGACGCCCACTCAGATTCTGTTTCCTCTATCACCTCCTGTTCTAACATCTTATCTATCTCCGCTCTAATTATTTCTTTCTTACTGGGCGTAACCCGATAAGGTGGCGTGGAGATGGGCGCTGCATTCCCTGTATCTATTCTATGTAAAGCGAAGGGCGTCGACCCTCCCCCTACACTAAAGATATCAAAGTTCTCCTCTAACAGTGTAGCCAATTTACGCTTATCATCTGTAGGTAAAAGAACGCCCTCGCCCTCGCGGAGGCCAATACTAGAACTAACCGTAATGCGGTTCTCACATTCATATTGTAAATCAAAATAGCCCGTAGAACGCAAAGAGAAACGATTTTTATCGAAATCGAGTATCATGCCAGCGTCGCGTATAAAATTCATACCTAAAAGAGAATCGGTAGCGCCGGGCAAGACCATAAAGAGCGTTGTGACAGCAACTCCCTGCACCTTTACATTTACTAAGGCTGTTTCTACAATTTGTACACGTTGAGATCCGTCCGCAAATTTTAATTCGGTTTCTAAACTTTGAAACAATTGGCCATTAGACCGCAAATGTTTAGTAAGACTATCACTAGCAACGGATTGTTTCGCACCAGTATCTAATAGAGCTGTACCCACGGCACCAAACACTTCCACATTAAAAATTGGACGCACTCGCGGGTCTAATATAGTTTCACAAACGGACACTGACTGGAAAGCGGACGACGTTGACGATTTCGCAGAGGTATGCTTTTCCTTGCACACTGCGCAATTTGACCGGATCACACCGGGCGCACCGCATCCGAAGCAAGTTAGGGACGGGCGTAGCTCCGATTGTGCTGCAACTGGTTCGCTCTTCACATATTCCGAATTTATTTTATTCTTATTTAAAAGCTTACGGCAGTCTTCCTTGACGTGCCCAAACATTTTACAAAATGTACATCTGGGTCTGCTTTTGTTTTGCGGCGTACTGTCAGGTTTCACCGCAGTAGCAGCTGGTGATGAAAATATTGTCTGGCTAATGGTTGGCGATGGCGGCGCCGCAACGGTAACCGTTGATGATCTCCTTGTTGACGTAACAGCAGACGCCTCTTCCAGCACATCCTCCACTACTCGAGCCTGTTGTAGCAGCTCGGCGAATGAAGTGAAGGCAGTTCGTGGTACCTTTTCGCGAATTCTCCGATGCATTAGACCATATACCATATCCAGCTGAACAGGATCCTCTGGTAGTGTGTGTAGCGGCAGCTGGGCGATTAAGGCTCTGATCCTACACACAAATACATCTGTCCGCTCTACACCCTGCTCTCGACTGAACACCTCTCTGTAGATTCTATGCGGCGGGAGTCTCGGACCGAATGTTTGTCGCAATAAATGAATAGCCTCCTGCCAGCTCGCGACGGAATGTTTTACACCCAACCACCAGGTAGCTGCAAAGTCTGTGAGCAGCATTGGAAGGCCTCTTAAAGCAATGTCATCGCACACACCAACACAATCTTTATAAATCTGGACAGCGTCAATAAAAGCTAGAACATCGCCAGCACTGTTGAATCTCGATGTACATTTAGCCAAATTTGTACTTACAGTCGCCGACGGCGGTGGCGGCGCGCCCGTTATAGGCGGCTGCGACCGTAGTGTTTGCAATAAAAATACCAGTTGTTGGTCTGTCATAACCACCGGTGCAGACATTGGTGGTTGCGGCGTGGCGGTGGGCGGAGCATGCATGTGCTGCGACATCTGCGGGTCATGCATCTCACGCCCGTACTGCTGCGGTGGTGATGAAGCCGAGGCGCCGACGGACAGGGGTCCAGCCAGAGGCGGCGTGGACGGGGGTTCAGCCAGGGGCGGCGTAGACGTTCGAACGTCGACGAAGAGAGCGCCTTCATCGGTCGACGGCATCGCACCGTCAGAATGCTCGCCAGCAGTCTCTTGCTGTATAGCACGAGTAGCACTATTTGCACGCGACCGCGTTAACACCATGACTGTTTATGCACTTAGTATTTATAATGTTCTAACACAGTACCTAATAATTACGGCACATAACACAGTAGATACTATACTGAAGTTCAATCAGTCCAGGTCCAGAACGTTCGTAAGATACACAAAGCGTGAGTAGGTATAATTTACACTACTAATGGACTACGATTTTAGTACACAACTATGCCAGGTAAGTACGTAACTATTTCACTCAGTTCCACTAGGACGACTAAATATGATACTAAAATAATAAGACTGAATAACATAAACACTAGAATGTTTACAAGTTCGGATCGAATGTTTATAGGTATAAAATGGACGTTGGTTTTCGACTAGGAACACGACTGTTCTAGAAAATAGGTAAGCACTAGAACGACTAAACGTGAGAAAACTAGGTATTTAACACAAAATCCACTGTACAGTCACTACAAACTGCGTATTTACATAAAAGTTCTGTTTAAATTGCTTCTTGTGTTCAAATCGTAACAAATCCGGGGGCGCGGGCGAAATGAGTAGGTATGTAATCACTACTGAACGCCGCACGAAAAAACCAAGAAAGTCACTGTTTTTGACACTAAACCACTGTTTCATTAGTTTTTCACCAATATTGACACACTTATACTATTGTTCGAACACGAAATATTGTTCAAAAAGAAATTTAACACTGAAACTCGGCCGAACGTTGGGACGCCAGATATAGTCTTGGACCAAGGATGGATGATATAAAAGACTATTTTCGCAATTATTGGTGTATTCATTAAATGAAGCTAGTAAATTACAAACAGAACTTTACTCGGGTCGCGCAGGAGTCCCGGAATTATGTATAAAATACGAAAGCGCGCGCAACTCGCAATTGCGCCGCGTACGTCACGCGAACTTAAAATCAACTGCGTAGGATTAGGAATGTGCTGTCACTCTAGTGTTGCGAACGTTGTACTAGTCTAGTAAACGAGCGGGGACACGACGTACCCTTGAGGTACGATTAGACGGTTCAACCACTGTGGATGCTATAAAGGTTTATTTATGTTTAGGATTTATAATTTTTAATGTTCATAATTTTTGTCATGTTCGTTGCTATGTGGTTGCTATTGTGAAATCAATTTTAGAAAGGTAGATCAAACCATTTATTCGCAGGATTGTTCGCAGAGCATTGAATAAAATTTTCGCAGTTTTATGAAGTCATGATCAGGTTCCTTATACTGTTGACGATGGTCATGCATACATGACGAGCGATCACGCTAACAATACATGTCCACTACCAGGTGCCGGTGCTGCAGTACCTGTACTACCTGGCGCAGATCTCGATCGCCATGTCGCCGCTCAGCAACAACTCGCTGTTCCTCAACTACCACCGCAACCCGCTGCCCGAGTTCCTCGCGCGCGGGCTCTGCATCACGCTCTCCACTGACGACCCGCTGCAGTTCCACTTCACCAAGGTAACACTTAATGAGTAATGTACGACCTCCTTTTACAACTTTTCATCGCCGGTATGAAACGAGGCAAGTTTAAATGTAGTACTTAGCTCAAGCGTCAAATACACTGGTGTTTTGTTATTTAAAACTGTAAGTTCAGTGAGTGAAGATGTCGTTTGGATGTTTTTTAATATGGTTCCTAAAAACAAATAACACGTTCAATATACTGTCGTCTTAGCAAAGACCCAGAGAACATGTGCTGATTAAATCAGACAAATTTCGTCTTATAATATAAGTATTACATAAGTACCGCTAAGAGATACTTATGTAATACCGCTTTACCGGTAGAGTTAGAGCTAGCCAGGCTACATGGTAGCCAGCACCTAGTTGGTACTCGGTACCAACAGTAGCTCGGTTATGTAACTAAAGAGTCGACTGTCTCCCACCACTCGCAGGAGCCGCTGATGGAGGAGTACAGCATCGCGGCGCAGGTGTGGAAGCTGAGCTCGTGCGACATGTGCGAGCTGGCGCGCAACTCCGTGCTCATGTCCGGCTTCCCGCACGAGGTACATACACTGACCCCCCTCTCTCCCTCCCACACACACACACACTGACTTTTGTCAAGATTTCTGTATTATTAAGATCAAAATCACAACAATGTAACACAACTTATTTTCTCAAGAATTAAAGCATGTAGGTAAGTGTAAACCGGCTAATTCCATTTATCCCGCAATACTTACTACTAACTTGCCAATCTCCAGATGAAGCAGTACTGGCTGGGCCCCAACTACCAGAAGGAGGGCGTGGCGGGCAACGACATCACGCGCACCAACGTGCCCGACATCCGCGTGTCCTTCCGCCACGAGACGCTGCTCGACGAGCTCACCAACATCTTCAAGGTTAGCGCCCCTCCTTCTGCCCCCTGCCCCCTGCCCCGACACACACACCCTCACTCAACACGAAGCACACACACCACAGTATACCATAAAAAACTCTAGGTATACAGTTATTAAAATAAATATTACTTAATTTATAAACGTTATACCTAAATAAATACTATCTACAACACAGCACACAACATTTCAGGAACACGTTTACATTTTTTTTATATCATTTCACCTGCAAAATAAACACAAAGTGTGGCTTTGAATTAACACAGCCACCATTCTACGTAAAATAATGTAAGTGCGTATCAGTACTTTACATGTACGACATTATACGTAGGAGTAATTTTAATAGATATGTTTGTTTGCGTGTTGGAGGTGTGTGTGTTGTGTCTGTTTTAATCCACTAATAAAAATGTACTAAGCTGCCTCATTTTAAGTTTCACTAAGTTCAAACTTAACTTCATTAGAGATTAACTTCCTTAGATGTGAATGCTAAACTGATAAGCTTAAAGTGACATACATAAATATTTCAGGAAGGAATGTCGAGCAGCAGATAATTCAGGACGCTGTGGATACTTAAACACACTTTACTAATAATTATACGTTAATAATTAATTATAATCATGAGTTAATCGTTTTTATATAATATCGTTGTTTCCTGTGCTCGATGCAGGGCCCGAGAGGGCGCGCCCTACGCCCCAATATTTAGATGTTATTAATATTATCGAGATCCTGTAAATCATTTTATTTTTATCGTTGAAGCTTTTTGGTATTTTAAAAAAGAATCAGTTACTGAAATGACGTTAAATTATAAAATTAAAAAGTGAATTCAGATTGAGTCGTGTCGTGACAGATATGAGTATAGACACAATAACGTGAAAGCGACACAAAGCAACGTATAGTGTGATAAAAGGATAAAAGGCTTTTGAAAAATATTACTTATTTAAAAATATTTATACGAACTTATACATTTTTTGCATCATACATAATTTATTGATAAACTGAATAATGTTGATTTCTTCAAATGTATATTAATTACTAAAAAAAAGTTTCAAAGATAACAATATTTATATAATAACAGAATCTCGTACGTTACGGTGTTATAATGAATTTCCTCAATGTGATAATTAGGCATTGCTAAGTTGAGTGCCATTCTATTTATACCCTTTTAGAAGAAGCTTTACGTCAATATAGATATCATCCATTCATTCATACATTAGAGTGCCTCGTTTTTATATGTCCCGTTAATCTGTAAAGTATATAGGTATAAACTGACCGAGAGGCTTTGCATTGGTCGTAACTATCTTTGACTCTCGTAACTAATTGTAAAGCAGTTAAAAATGGTTAATATAAGAGAGAAATGAAAATAAACAATGTGATGATAATAAATGTTTCCCGACCCTAGTAACAAGGTTGTGCTTGTAGCTGAGCAGGTAATAATTAAATCGATAGATAATATATTTTAAGAATCTTGAACTAATAATATTAATGTTCCCTCAACTCAACTCCATTATCTAATAGTGTGATATGTTCATTGCAGTGTGATGTGTACAAGAATGTGAGCAATATTGTTATTTTACATGGGTTTTTACTATTAACTCTTACATTTATGTTTTAACTAATTCTATTCTATTTTAATAGTAATATTTATCCCTTATATAGTTATATTTACGTACGAAGACATATTGGGATAGTTACCTTTCGAAACTTTTTTTTATTGTCAAATGTGATAGAAGGATACAGTTTTGCCGTTCTTCTACGAGAGCGTTTCATTTGTAAAACGTCCTTCGTGGATATATTATGGACATTTCTACAAATGTATCTGTTTTTTTCTTCATAAAATGAGTGTTGTATTCACTTCACAAATTCTGCTGCGAAATTACAAGGAAACACTTACTTGGATAGCTATAATGAGGGATATTAAATTAAATTTGATTTATGTTATTTAGTAAGCTTGATTCGTTTTTATGTAACGCATATATGTTGTTTAATTTTATATGTTTTTTATAAGTTTATTCGAATGAGATGTAAAGCTTTATGGCAAGATTTATATAAACAAATTATATTTTGTTAAATTTACGATTTTGTCAAGTCGCGCAAAACTTTTATTTGCTTGCCTTCTTGCATTACATCGTCGTCTGTGTGATATGTTTTGTGTTAATGTGTGGTTTTATAGTAAGACGCTTAACTACATGTTGGAACATCTTTTCTATGTGCGTTACCATGTGATACTGTCACACATGCGTTTTGGGCGATTTTATTCTTACTATATGTAGCTACTGTGTAAAGAGGATCATAATGAAGTACACGACAAATAATTGTTTACTGGTTGCTCTCTTTACACATATTCCAATGAATCTTACACATGAAATATAAGTCTCTTATAGTCATGTTATAATTTAAAACATGTAGTTATACATTTTATACAACTCATCAAAAATATAAATCAGTTATAACTACACTTGAAAGTGAACGTTATCGTGTTGTTGGAAATAAATAAAAAATCTTATACACTGATCTGTTGTTTTAATTTTAGTATCATTTCAAAATAATTCCTCACAAATAATTGTATAAAAAATACAGACAATACATTTTACAATAAAATGAATTTTTAATGAAATTGAATATCAGTGGACTGATCATTATAAATAACAAACAAACGATAGTTAAGTATTAAAGTGCGATTTCTATTGTGATAGATTCACCGATGTGGCCCTCTCTACGTTCCCCACAGCTAAGGTACAAACCGCGACAGCTAACATGCCATACATCAAAATCACAAACTGACACAATCAAATTAAACAATAAATCATTTGTGTATGTGTAATGTGTATGCTATTAAGGTTTCACTGAATCCATATTAATTTGATGTTGTTTTATGAGGGTATTTTTTGTTCAGTGTGTGTCAGAGTTTACCTACGATTCGAAATTTTTCCCTATTTAAAACATGGCCACCTGTGAATAAAATTGGCAAGAATCTTGTGCCACAGAAAGCACTTATTTATATGTTATTTGGGTTGGCTATAATTCTTGTCCACAAAGTATTTGAGTTATGTCCTCATATAATTCTTGTGTTAACCTCGTTTATAATTTTTATTTTGTTTAAATACCCGCGTGCTAAATTAAAAATGCATGATTTTGATTTAGTAACAGTGGTTTAATCGAGTCCAGGTAACCATTTTTTCCTAAATTTGGTTTGATGTGGCTAACCGATATCATTTCTTTACGACGAAATGAATAAAACCAACTTTTAATGATCGTATCATTTTCATTACTCAATAATGAATGACTTTATCTGTATGCTTTCTTGCTAGCGGAATAAACAGGTAAATCCCCATATGTTAATTGTTTTTAGTATAAGAAACTTATGGCTCCTTAGTTCAGCAACCGACAGCGACCTGATGGGCGACCAGGAGCAGCCCTATGATAGAGCGAGATGAGCAGTCGCTGTAGGTGCCAATTGGGCGTCAACAGTGGTCTTAGGGGGGCGTGTCAGTATTGGAGAGCTTTTTAGAGGAGCCCCACTTTCGTAATTTTGGTCACTATGAGGCTGCTTGGGTCGACCATACGGTGCTGAAAGACAATCTCGCTCTGCCCCAGGCTAGTGATAGCTAGGGTGTTAAAAGCCCCTTGACGGTAAATGGTAATCTGCCTATTTTGAAACAAGAATTACACGAACCAATGTTTTGTGTCCTAAAAGAAAGAAAGAAAGCCAGCTAGGATTTTTTATTATCATTATAATTTAAAAGGCGTGAAATCGTAATTACTCTTCTTCAACAATAGGTAAGCTTAAAAGTGAGTATAAAAAAATCTTATGAGAACGTTATTTTAATATACAATGTACCACTTACTTCGTTACTGGTATATCAGGATATACGTAGAAAATATAGTTTTATTGTAACTAATGTGGAATTCCATGCATGTGATTTCAGGCGTGCAAGTCAGCTCCCGTGGCCAACGGTCTGGCGCCGACCACCCCGCCGCCGCCCAATATGAATGCGCCGATTGTCAGCTTGAAGAGACCTTCGCTCGTGTAGTCGCTAATTCATAATTATTTTTGTATGCACAGGAGTAAAGAATCACCATACAAATTCTGTACTAGGGAGCGATTTAAGTAACCGTTAGTGATTCTGAGTTGGGGCGTTACTGTTACTTCGTGTTCGCCTGCCACGAGGTTCTAAGTTGTGGCCTGAAAATGCAGCAGCGACGACGAGTTTTTAGCTCAAAATGTAAGCCCAAAAATGCTCGTACATATTATACCTACATCATTGCATTGGGCAACGAGCATAGAATACATATAAGAACGTATAAATCGATTTAATGTTTTTAAAAGTATGTGATTAATAATTCTTAAGCATCAAGTGAAGTATCGACGTATTAATGTAGGTAATATCGACGGTTCTTTTCAGTGGTAAATATTATGTTCTTACTGTGACCTTCAGGCTATTCTAACAAACATCAACACACGCCATTCCTATAGCAACAAAATTGATTGAAACTTCCAAAGTAAAAAATCAAGGAATCACAGGAAACAGGCGCCCGGGAGTAACGGTAAATTACGCATAAAAATACGTGGCATTTTAAATTAAAAATATTAAAATGTAGGTTTGTCTAATAAAAATTACAGACAGTAGCTATACTCAAAGATTAAAACTTTCCAACGTAATTACCCATATGTGGTAGTTAGGTAGTTGTACAATGGAGCACAGAGTACTTAATCACTACGTTCAATGGAGTAATTATAGAATTTAAGAGTAATAATAATTTAAATTTTCATTCGTATAGAGGTTTATTCGTAGGACCGTCGATATTTACAAGCCTATATTATTTTGTATTTATCGTAATCTATAAATTGTATGTTGTAGGCTATAAGCTAAAATTAAAATTTTCCTATTTAACATCGATTAATAAATAAAAATAAAAGTGATTTATTGTGATGGTGTTTATTTCTTCTCTGGGGTGCATAATATAGATATACCTTTTTATTTGGGGTATACTTTTTGATTTTTCTATCATTGCTTGCAATGACGGACCTAAAAAAAGACGGACGTAATCCCAACAACAAATTCAGTGAAGCACCCATAGTAATACCAACTCACTATTCGTACACACACCCACACATTGACATCATAATGCTTCTATCGCGAATCAAAAATTACGCACACATGGTAAGCGGGCGGCCCTTGCTATGCTTCACTCCAAGGGCGGATCCAGCTTTGGCGCCAGGGGGGGGTCACATAGTCGTGGTCAAATCACAAGAAGTTATAATTTAATTTTGATGATAATAGATACAAGTAATAAATATGTATTATGTAAGTACTGTACATAAAAAAATCTAACTATACTTAAATAAAAAAATATTTTTTCTTTTACGTCGTCACTTCACCCGAAACGCGTTTTCGATGCGTTCGTTAGTCTAGTCAACAAGTTCAAAAACGTGTTAAATAAAGCTCCTAAAAATATGTGCGATAGCTCATTCGATTCGAAATGACGTCTAGAAAAATGTTTTTTAAGGGCTTATTAGCACATAAAAAATTGCGATTGTTATTAACAAAATAAGATTAAAAAAAATATATTTAGTTTTTAATTAATAACTTCAAAAATAATGATATTTAAGGAATTTTGGAAAAAGAACCTGGAAGAGGAAGGAATTTCCAATAATAAAGTCCCAACTCCCAGAACTTTATCTTTATTATTTACGAGTAATCGCCTTCGCTTTGCTTCGGTTGTCTAATTTTTGTACACCTTGGGTTACATTATTGGAGTTTTATTAAGGATCCCTAATTTTTTTTAAATATAATATAGCCTATGTTACTAGGGAATATTTTAGCTTTCCAACAGTGAAAGAATTTTTCAAATCGGTTCATTAGTTTCGGAGCCTATTCAATGCAAACAAAAAATCAAATCTTTATACATATATAGTCCAGTGCCGATAGCTCTAAAAACGGTAAAAAGTGGAAGAAAATTATAGTAGAATGAAACCTATTGCAAAAGGAAGAGAATATAACAAAAATAAAAGGAAAAATAAATTACGGGCGATCTGAGGTCGGGAAGTGGGGGGGAGGGGAGGTTTAAGGGTAAAAAATGGTTTATCTCGATTTCCGGAAAAACTACAAGTCCTATTGAAAAAAGTTAATTGGCAAAGTTGTAGGTAATAAAAAGATCTACAACTTTTGTATTTACACTTTTTTACATAACCTCAAAATTTATGTGAAAAATTCAAAAAACCACGTTTTTGGTTTTTTATTTTTATCTTTTATAAAAAAAAAATCACGAAATTTGGTGAAAACTTACCTCTATATGTCCTTAACATACTGTAATTATTTTGATTCAATAATAATTTTTTTTTCACCTTATTTTGACCTTATATCGAAAATGCACCCTTATTTTCAGTCGAAAAATCTCACGTCAAAAAATCAGATTTTTTTTAAATTTGGTTATCTTTTTGTTCGTTGGAATCTCTACTTTCTAATGGTATATAAAAAACTACACACTTCTATGGTAAACGTTCTCAGAAAATGCAATGAAACGACAACTATTTTCGCAAAAAAAAATCGGATTCCATTGATTGCATATGAGATTGCAAAAAACATGCGAAAATAGTTGTCGTTTCATTGCATTTTCTGAGAACATTTACCATAGTAGTGTATAGTTTTTTATATACCATTAGAAAGTAGAGATTCCAATGAACAACATTAAAAAAAAAATCATATTTCTGATTTTTCGACTGAAAATAAGGGTGCCTTTTCGATATAAGGTCAAAATAAGGTGAAAAAAAAATATATATTTTTGAATCAAAAAAATTACAGTATGTTAAGGACATAATAAGGTAAGTTTTCACCAAATTTCGTGAATTTTTTTTTGTAAAAGAAAAATATAAAACCAAAAACGTGGTTTTTTTAATTTTTCACATAAATTTTGAGGTTATGTAAAAAAGTGTAAATACAAAAGTTGTAGATCTTTTTATTACCCACAACTTTGCCATTTAACTTTTTTCAATAGGACTTTTATTTTTTCCGGAAATCGAGATAAACCATTTTTTACCCTTAAACCCCCCCTGGTTTAAGTATACATTATGTACTACATACAAAGTATACATTACTAAAAAAATCTTTTTCGATATCGTTTTTTATAAATTTTATATTTTGTTACCTTAAAAAAATTAGAATTAACAAAATAATAAACTTTAATTTTTTTTTTGCATAACTTTATTAAGTGCCTAAATAAGAAGAGCTCCACGAAGCGAAAAATTTATAGACCAATTATTTAAACTTTTATGCCGTAATTTATAAAACAGAGATTGGAAAAAAATTAGTTAACAACGGTGTAACTTTTTGAAAAATCGACATATTTTTTTTTCACCGAGGTTTTGTTCATTCAAGTGTTTAGATTACACCATAATTTATTCAAATTTTTAAGTAGTTATTTAATACTATAAAAAAAATATTTTATGTGATATACCGGCTTTTTAGGCAGCACGCCTATGCCGTAACGACCTCGCGGAGCCCTATTTTCAGCGTTAAATTTTTTTTATAAATAATAAAGATAAAGTTCCGGGAGTTGGGACATTTTTATTGGAAATTCCTTACTCTTCCAGGATCGTTTTCCTAAATTCCTTAAATATCATTATTTTTGAAGTTATGTATTAAAAACTAAATATATATATTTTTTTAATCTTATTTTGTTAATAACGATCGCAATTTTTTATGTGCTAATAAGCCCTTAAAAATATTTTTCTAGACGTCATTCCGAATCGAATGAGCTATCGCACATATTTTTAGGAGCTTTATTTCTATTTAACACGATTTTGAATTTGTTGACTAGACTACGTACCCGAATACTATGTTTGTATTATATTAAATTAATTAAATATTGAAAGTACTTAAATAAAAACCATATTGTGACAAAAAATATATAAAAACATTATGTTTAAAAATTTTAATTAGTGGTCCTGGACCCAGCCCAGGGGGGGGTCATGACCCCCATGACCCCCCCCCCTGGATCCGCCGTTGCTTCACTCTCGATTAGATGAGGTTACGTCCGTCTTTTTTCAGGTCCGTGCATTGCAGTAATACGGTATGTCCATTAAATAGGAGTCAGCGTATGACCAATTCATTAGGACAATAATTTCTTCAAAGACGCCTTCCGACGGTGGTTACACATATTTAAGTAAGTGTCATGGAAGTATAGAGAAAGTATACAACGTATAGATGTCAAAAGTTTAATGTCAATTTTGAACCCTGTCAGCCAAAAAGTACATGAAAACGCTGTCAGCGTTCAATGGCGTACAACATAATTATACACCATGGCGCTGTTGGAACCACTTTGTTTTAATCATTTCAGATAATAATATGCAGTAAATTCAAAATTATACTAGTCCACGACACTAGCTGCCAGCCAACTGTAGGATGTTTGGTACACGTGATGACCTTAAGCAGTGGAAAAGGAGTCGCTCGTAAGGAATTCACCTTTTGTACTGGGTAGCTTGGCGGTTTGAATGCAAGTCTCACGCCCAGCGAGCCCTGGATTGAGATCCTGTAGTTATTTATTAATTTTACGTAGTAATTGGCCTTAATCGTATATCTACATGGCTTCGGCGAAGTAAAACAGAACGCTATGGGAAAACCTCAAGGTACAACCCACGAGCATAGACCTATATGTATATACTATCCCACGAGGTCTCATTTATTATACAATGCTGTGAAAGTATGGATTCTACAAATCTGTATTAGGCCTCACCTTGTAAAAGATTTTTCTATTAGTGTCAGAAAATTCTCTGATTAAATTAAGTGAGTTTATTACCTAGTAAATTGTCTATACCTAGTTTAGTTTGTAAAAGAATTTCCTATATACATAAACAGCAGACAAACCATCAGTCATTAGATTAGATGGTAAGTGTTCACTGGGTCTCAAGCCCCCAGCCGTAACACGACGAGTCGTTTGGGGCTGGCTCAAGCAAGTGGGTGGTAGCACTGCAATGGTAGCCAGCATAGCTTGCTTGATGCGAAGCATCATGAACCACCATGTGGGGTACCACCAAAGGGGAAAGGGCAGGCTTCGACTCCTCTTAATAAGGCACCTGCTTGGCCTGCCGACATGAAATTGGGACATTAGGGTCAGCATTGGCCGCTCAAAACAGTATCAGTAAAGGTGACCACCACCGCAGGGAGACGCGCCGCACCATGAACAACCCGAGCCGCATGTACGTGCGCGCGCCGGGGGACTCGCACGTGCGCGCCGCCGTGCCCTTCCAGCGCGTCTCCGTCACCGGCATACACATCACCGGGGTACCGTCGACCGTCGTACTTCATTTGTATCCCTGACCTTGCGCTTTAAGCACCATCCTCCACCAAAGTATACTCAAATCCAAGTCAATCTCCCCTGCTCGTGGTAGGTACACGTTGATGAATTACTGAGGAGGATAGCGTTTGATTCCTGGAACTACCGTCTCAGTAACTACCAGGCACTGCAGCCTCATCCTGACAACCAATTTACAGGCAGTCTTGACATTTCCTTCTTGGCGTGTACCTCGTCAATAACGACCTTGTTGCACATTCTTCTACTATATATACTTATACTAGCTGACCCGGCGAACTTCGTATCGCTAGCCGTTACAGTTTCTGTGTGCTCCTCCCTCTCCCTCTCACGCTCCCGCTCCCGCTCCCGCTCCCGCTCCCAAGTAAAAAAAGGAGTCATAAAAGACGCTAATAATAATAACTAATAGCTATCTATCAACTACACATAACAAAATTTTACCTTATTCCGCAGGAACAGGTCTATTTTCCGGGATAAAAAGTATCCTATATCCATCCCCGAGCTTTATTTTATATCTGTATAAATAACTAATCTATCAACTACATATAACAAAAATTTACCTTATCCCACAGGAACAGGTCTATTTTCCGGGATAAAAAGTATCCTATGTTCGTCTCCTGATTCTAAGCTACCTCCCCACCAATTTTCAGCCAAATCGGTTCAGCCGTTCTTGAGTTATAAATAGTGTAACAAACACGACTTTCTTTTATATATATAGATTACCTACAATAAATTAATCGTGAATGTTCGAAATTAGTTATCAGTAAGGTAACCTTTTTATTCTCCACGATCCTGTTTGATGATTGACGATCTGAAGAAGAGAGTGAGCTGCTAGAATCAGCAGGTTTAGTACGTACTGGTCCGAGAGGCGCATGTAGAGGAAGCCTATTAAAGGCTGTACGAAGGAGCCATACAAATCGAGTTCCGTGTAGGTCCCCCTGGAAGAGCTGGTGCGGTCGGCGACGCTGCTGGTGGACGCGCTGACGCTGCGCCGCCACTACATGGAGGTGTCGGGGCAGTCGTTCCCGCCCTTCCTGGCGCACTACCTGCAGCACCGCGAGCCGCCCTCCGCCAGGCATCCCAGGACCGGGGACTACAGCCACGGAATGATTGAGTTTGATAGTTAAATATCGTTTACAGTGCGCCCAACTTATCTGTGAAATGGCGAAAATTGGAACTAATGCCGCCCCATTCATAAGATCTTTGTGTTCATTCATTGACATTTACTACGACTCGAATTGAGTCCAGTGATTGGTCCAATGCGTTCGACAGCGCCCTCCCTCAGTTCACAGATAAGTTGGTCGCACTGTACATTAATTTCGCATGTTTTAGGGTTACGTACCTACTAACAGATGAATAGGTTCAGTAGGTACCTAGTGTAGTGAAATGAAATGTAAAAAGTATTTTTGATCTGCCATGTCTTGGTTGGCCACTATTTGCTATATATGATATCACACATGAAAAGGCTCCAGGCAGAATGGCGCAAGTAATTATTATTTGTTGAGTCCGTAAGACATAGTTAAATATATAGCTAAATATATCACCAAAGATGACCTAAGTATCTGGTTTGATCAAAATTGGAAACCCAGCTGTGGACTTCAAAAGGCTAATGATTGATCTTATCGTCGTACACGTAAAGTTTAAATTTTTCAAGCCCTCTGCAATTCTGTAGAAGCTGTGGCAGAACAATATTTGGATCTCATACGCTGCTCCTCCGAAGATTTGAGTAAAGCTGATAGGGCCAGTCCTCCAGGATCTTCGAGAACAACGAGTTAGTATTCAAGGCGGTTTGAATTAGGGAGAAGTTATCAGCATGACCAATTGATAGAGCGTAATATATATAATAGCTCTTACTTAGGTGTTTTTAAATGAATTTTCTTAAGTAGGTGTGTTTAGCACGATAAAAAAATCTTATAAAAACTTATGTGAACCACGATCTTGATCCAAGAGTTTGTCGAAAATTTGGATCGTTGCTATTTAAAGATTTCCAAGAACATTTTTTGTTTTATCATGATAGACTCCTATTTCAGTGCCGCTCTCGACGTTAGCAACGATGAAGCCAGTCCAAGCAACGTTATCCTGCGAAAGTTTAGATGATATTATAGAAGAAAGACTGCCAGGTAAACAACGTTTTTATATTGTTAACTGAATACCTGGTATGTGATGCGGTACTTTTAATGTAATTGTTGCAATAGATAAAAATTACATGAACTGTAAATGCGTTTCACCTTCATGGCCAGCGTGACCTTGGTGAATCATCTCGTGCTGCTGATAAATAAATAAACACAC
The DNA here is from genome assembly GCA_951805285.1 of Thymelicus acteon. Lineage (NCBI taxonomy): Eukaryota > Metazoa > Arthropoda > Insecta > Lepidoptera > Hesperiidae > Thymelicus > Thymelicus acteon. The sequence goes on from OX638232.1 coordinate 969,600, forward strand.
ACTCATACCCCCGCAGTAGGCTTTTAGTTTTTACCCCGTGTTGCGGGTGGCATGGACGACACACATCACAGTAACACCTATGACCCATGATCCGAGTACAAATATTTATCTGTCACATAAATATCTGCCCCGGCTAGGGATCGAACCCAGGATCCCTTGCTTCGCAGGCAGGTCGCTACTAACTAAGCTACAAGATCGTCCATATCCATAAGCGACGCAGACCACTGATCGTCATGTGGCTAATCTGTTATTTCGTCAGCACTTCAGACTATAAAATAGCTATTGAAGTGCATCATAAAATTAGGTACCAAATCGTATTTGATACATCTCCACTCTCTACCAATTCGCATTGGAGCAGCGTGATGGAGTATGCTCTAGGCCTTTCGTGCTGGCTAGTGGAGAGTTATAATATATTGAAGCCACACCTAGAAGTATCCTAGAACTTGTCCTAAAGCAGACCTACCACGTACAGAGCTACAAGACCCCTGGGCGTGCCCCATGCCGCCGAGCCGGCCGTACGTGTACAGCTGGGTGCGCGGAGTGGTGCGCGTGTACCGCAGCGAGACGGACGCGCACGCCGGCCGCGCGCTGCCCTACCAACACCTGCCCTTCAAGAAGTTCGTCGAGGATGTCGCGCGCCTCGGCGATATGATCGCTGACGGACCTCTGTATGTTCAAACACTCCTTAATCAGTTGGACAATTTTAACTTCAGGTACTCCAGGACGGTTGTCACTAGCAGTTTCTATATCATTTCGGGGAAATTTATCAATGGCTTTCGCATTCAAGGCCTTATCTGAATAAAATGGCAGGCTGCAGCTTATGTAGGGTCCTGACACCAATTTTCTTATCACTAATTTTAATGTACGTTAAAAAAAATGTGGACATTTTTTAACTTGCAGGATGACCGATGTTCATATCACCAAGTAACTAACTAACTTACTTAATCCGAAACAAGCGATACTTCAAGATTCACGATTCAGTGTTGACTTTGTATTTTCAGTAAGTCATTCTGTTTCCGGCGACTCAGTTACCTCTCGGCAAAATTTAAGATGCACGTTTTGCTAAACGAACTACACGAGTTGGCACTTCAAAAGGCCGTTCCTCACAGGGATTTCTATAACGTCCGGTAAGACGGCTTAAAATTAGATATGACAAACCTTATAGCGTCTACCTATAGAGCTAAAACTGTTTTCTGTGTTTCACATAATGTTATTTCCAAACATTTTGAAGGTAGAGATTGTCGACATTATTATTATTATTGACGACCCGTGTGGCGCAATGGTTACCATGCCGGATCGCCGCACCGAGGGTCCTGGGTTCGATTCCCAGCGAGGCGGAAAATTTGAATGATGAGTTTGAATTTCAGTTCTCGGTCTGGGTGTGAAAGTCCTTGTCTAGTGTGTTGTCCATGGCACCCACGACACAGGGAATCCTAGTGTGGGGCTATGAGTGTGAAGCGTTATTTATTATTATTATTATTTATTATCTATTATTTTATGTCTACGTTAACACGAAAAGGGTTTTGTATAGAGGTGCATAAAATCCAAACCTATTTGGACTCGAGGTATCTTTCTTCCCAAATAATGCATTTGTGATGATTGTCTTACAGCAAAGTGGACACCCACATCCACGCGGCGTCGTGCATGAACCAGAAGCACCTGCTGCGCTTCATCAAGCGCACGCTGCGGACCAGGGCGGACGAGGTGGTGGCGCTACACGCCGGCACGCCCATGACCCTCAAGACCGTGTTCCAGGACATGCAGCTCAACGCGTACGACCTCAATGTGGATATACTTGATGTTCATGCGGTGAGTGCTGCTGTGGAAACTTAGGACAATTCTGTTTCCTTGTAAACTTCAAGACTACAAGCCGATTTAAATTGGCCGATAAGGTCTCGACTAATACGCACGGGGGCAACGGAGACATGTGTACGTACTGTCCTTTAGTGGATCATTAATAGGTTGAAACTATTTCTTTATAATAATACACCCTCGCTTTACTTCGGTTTTCTTATTTTTTTACACCTTTTATTGGAGTTTTATTAAGGATCCCTAATTTTTTTGAAAATATAATATAGCTTATGTCACCCGGGGATATCGTAGCTTCCCAACAGTGAAAGAATTTTTCAAATCGGTTCAGTAGTTTCGGAGCCTATTCAATTCAAACAAACAACCAAATCTTTCCTTTTTATAATATTAGTATAGATGAACAGAATTTTATTAAGTACTTAGGTAGGTACCTGTTATTTTAAATTTTAACAGCATAAAACGCCAAGGTCATTCAGTAAGTTTTAATTTAACATTTTTTAAAAACAACAGCAGTATTATTTAATTTAACAGGACCGCAACACTTTTCATCGTTTCGACAAGTTTAACGCGAAGTACAACCCTGTGGGTGAAAGCAGATTAAGAGAAGTGTTTCTCAAAACTGACAACTACATGAACGGAGCATACTTTGCAAGTATCATCAAGGTCAGTGGCTCTTCTCTTGGATATCATTAAGATAAGGCAATGAATATGTAGCTAAGTAACGGGAAGTACACATGAAGTGGATTATGTTGGAGAATGTGTGTAGAGCTCTTAGCAGATGAGTTTTAATTTTTAGTTTGCGATGGAGATACTAATCGTAGATTCCAAATATTTCTATGGATGCCAGTATACCCCACTCGACCCCAATCTCAAAGGAGTTTAAAGAAGGCGCTGTAGAAATCTCGCCCAGGGCGCTCACAGTGGTAAAAGCAGCACTGAAAAGAACTCTCAAAGATAATATTCCCCGGTACAAACAGAAGCTCATAATATCATGTCTAATTTTTAATATTAGATACTGAATATATAATTTCCATCAGGAGGTAATGGCAGATCTGGAAGAGAACAAGTTCACGTACGCGGAGCCGCGGCTGTCCATCTACTGCAAGAACCAGAACGAGTGGAGCAAGCTGGCGTCGTGGGCGCTGCGCCACCACGTGCACTCGCCGCACGTGCGCTGGCTGGTGCAGGTGCCGCGGCTGTAGTGAGTCATACAGACACACACTTCTATCTGGACCATACCTAGTAGAGTAGTTATATTATATCTTATCTTTTCTATTGATCTTTCTATTTACATTATAGTGAAGTATTTTTTTTTATAAAGTGAGAGAGTGAAGTTATTTTTTTGTAATATTTTTTTTTTAAAGATGTGCTGAGGAGTTTCTGTACGGCTTTTTTTCTCCTCCATGACAAAGCACCCTTCCGAAAAGCTGGTAGATAAAAAAATGGTAACGTGCATAAGTGTATCAGTGATACCTATATGAATAAAATATTGATTTGAAACATCTTTACGCGAGGGGTAAACCTGATTTTAGACTTGGTGATCGTGGCGACGCATTTCGATGTTTCACAGCTGCCAGCCGTGACAGCCATGACAGCTGTTCTTTTTTTTGACTCTGACTTTAGTGATTATGATCTAATGATCTTTCAATGCATACAGTGTCATTTATAGTTGACAACTGTGTAAATCGATAACAGCTTGTCAGTGTTGTATGAATAAAATAAATAAATAAATAAATAAACGCTTACACACCACACCCCCGCGGTAGGTTATATCCTGTGTCGCGGGTGGCATGGACGACACATATAAATAACAATAACACCCATGACATGAGTACAAATATTTATCTGTCACATAAATACATATCTGCCCCGGCCGGAATCGAACCTGGGACCCCTCGCTTCGCAGGCAGGATCGCTACCAATTAGGCTACAGGCGTTATTGCCAGTATATCGTTAGTCAATCTCTTTAGTCGCTCTGAACTATGCTTCCAGTTATAACTCGTGCATGTACAGAAAGATGGAGGACCCCGCCCATTCCTGACTACTGCGCAGCTGCGTAGTAGTGCGTAGTGACTGCGCATACAGTACGGCTGGTTTGGTCAGTTTTGAAGCAATTGTCTTGATAAAGAAATCTTTCCAGCGACATCTACCGTATCAACAAGCTCCTGAGAAACTTCCAAGAGTTCCTCAACAACCTGTTCGATCCGTTGTTCCAAGTGTCGTTGGACCCCAGCTCTAATGTCGAACTACATAAATTTTTAACGGTAAATTTCATAATACTTGTTTCAGTCCACTTAATTATCTATTAAATACTTCATAGGATTATGTTGTTATTCCAGCAAGTGATAGGTTTCGACAGCGTGGACGATGAGTCCAAGCCCGAGAACCCGAACCTGCAGGAAGGGATGAAGGCCCCGGACCAGTGGGACGACGAGGAGAATCCTCCCTACGCCTACTATCTGTACTATATGTACGCCAATATGGTCATCCTCAACCAACTGAGGAAGTAAGTTAAGTCAGACTTCTGTTAAAACTTCATAAATCTTAATATATACATATAAATTACGTGTCACGTTGTTTGTCCACGATGGACTCCTAAACTACTGAACTGATTGTAATAAAAATTTGCACACCGTGTGCAGTTTGATCCGACTTGAAAGACAGGACAGCTTACATCTCAAAATAAAAAAAAAAACATTTGACAGAACGGTCTGTCCGGGCAGCTAGTATAATATAAAATGTAACATATTGTGTATTTAGATACTATTTGGCCGTTAGTTACTCATTTCTTCGTATCTCATTATCAAACTTTTTTTCTTTAGAAATTTGAGAATAACTGGTTTGAGTCAAAACTATTTAAAAGTAAATTAAAAAGAATGGTTGTTAATTTGTATAACTTCTTCCGCTATATTGATTGTTGTTTTATGTAGAGAGCAAGGGTTAAATACATTCGTGCTGCGCCCTCACTGCGGCGAGGCTGGTCCGATACAACATCTGAGCGCCGGGTTCCTGCTCGCTGAGAACATATCCCATGGTCTCATGCTGAGGAAGGTAAGTTGAATCCCCCTCTGTTCCAATGACATATGTCCTCCATTTAGTAACTATTACAGACGATATATTATACGCTTTAAGACATGTGGCTAGGTCCCCGTGCTGCAGTTCCTGTACTACCTGGCGCAGATCTTCATCGCCATGTCTCCGCTCAGCAACAACTCGCTGTTCCTGCGCTACCACCGCAACCCGCTGCCGGACTACTTCTCGCGCGGCCTGCGGGTCACCCTCAGCACCGACGACCCGCTGCAGTTCCATTACACGCGGGTATCTGGCTCAGCTGGCTGTAGCGTTATTTGCTGTACTTTTGTGGGGGTATAGCTTGGACCGTAGCTTAACTTGTCATCTCATTGTAGACACCTATTTGGTGGTCTACTATCCCTAGTGGCTAACACGATTTTAATATAGTAAATTTCTGGCCTCCTAAATGCCGAACAAACGAACGTTAACATTCAACCGATTACCTTATTACCTACCTATATTCTATCTACGAGATATTCTTTACTTTATGGTGCAAAAGTTATTAGCATGATATTGCAAAATTCGTGGTGTTATAGGAGCCTCTGATGGAGGAGTACAGCATCGCGGCGCAGGCGTGGAAGTTCAGCTCGTGCGACATGTGCGAGCTGGCGCGCAACTCCGTCATCATGTCGGGATTCCCGCACGAGGTAAGCGTGTGCATCTTAAATTTATCGACTGAAAGAGTAGAGAGAGAGACTGAGTAAAGCAATGATTTCAGACGAAATGTGCAAAAGCAGCTTGCTTGGCAACGTGGAGTAATTTGAACCACGCTTTTGGAAGGCAACTGCCTTATTAAAGAAGGAAAAGAAAAAGCGAAAGAAACACCTTAATTTATTAGCACATCATAAGCCGTAAAATGAAGAAGCGGCCATTGTAAACAGCTTTATTGTGGGATATCATGTTAATAATGTGTAGGTACTATATAACATTGTGTCCCCAGAGCAAGCAGCACTGGGTGGGCGCGGAGTACGAGCGCGAGGGCCCGCCCGGGAACGACATCACGCGCACCAACGTGCCCGACGTGCGCCTCTCCTTCCGCCACGAGACGCTGCTCGACGAGCTCGAGAACCTCTTCCGGGTTCGTACATCGTCCATGCGTGCCTCACAACAACACTATTTATATATATGTCGGAGAAACGTGTGGGTGGGTGGTGGTTCGGGAAATAATAACAACAGTGGGCGTTTACATCATTTTAGTCAGAAACTCATCTTAACACAGGTTTTACAACTTTTACTACGCGTTCACTCTAAGTTTGCCCTCGTCGACCGTTACGATTTAACAGCTAACGGTACTGTAGACAAAAAGTAATCAAATAATTTCACTAACTTAAATAACAAATTACGTTTGCCACTGTGTAAAACATTTTATATTTTAGTCATTGTAGCGAGAAAAGTCAACGAACGTAAAATAAATCGATAGAAAAATAATTTAACGAAAGTAACATCAAAATCTACAACAAACTCAAGAACGCACGCGCCGCACGGGACCTCAAAAACACGCGATTAGCGTTGCTGTCCGTACTAAATGAGCTGCGGTATGAGGAAGCGGGACGGGAGGTAAGGGCAAACTTAGAGTGAACGCGTAGTACACACGTTACACAATTATAGTCAGGAATAAGGGTTGAATCCTCCCTACTGGCCTCCAACCACCCCTTATTCGCCAGCCCATGTCTCGCATAACCCCTGGTCTGATTCTGTTACTGGTCTATCCGCCATCCGACTCCGAATATTGTTATTCCGACACAACCGAACAATTCACATATCGCGCTCCGCTCAGCCCGGAGGCCGTCTTAAAAGTAACTACGCTCTTCTCTAGGCGTCTGCTCAGCTCGAAGGCTGTCTCCGAAGTCCGTCGGTGGACTTTGTCCGTGGCTTCTTCGGGTACAATGATGCAAGCTTGTATTAACTGACAACACTTGTATACACTTTCACACGGTAGACATTCATATGCCAAGCGATCGGCGTCGTACCGTACCTACCACTAATGGCCTCTGCCAGGGTTGCCAGACCTCGCCATGACGTGTACAACTCTATTCGGTGTTACCCGCTCAATTTACAATAATAATCTTCTGAGTAATAATTATTCAAATCGATCACATTTAATCATTTATATGCCGCGTCGATATATATAAATGTACATCTGGCAACCGAGCTTCGAAAATGTACCTGAAAATATTGGACAAATAGGTATCTGCGCCCTATCATTGCTCGTCGAAACTGAAGTTGTCCATTCAATGTCCCGTGATTTGTCTTTAAGTACCTCTTCAGATCTTGCCATCACAAAGTACTTAAACACTTCCAGATCTAAAATAAAAAGTTCTTGGTACCTCCCTAGTACACTAATATATTCTAATAACGTTCTGACATTTCACTTTATGTCAGGCCCATCCTGTATTACTGTATCAAGTTTTCAACGCAATGTGTTAGGGTCCGGTTCTGAAGTAGTAAGTTTATCGATTATTACTCAGTAACTGCTTATGCTAACATAGCCGTGATAATTTTCCTTGTAAACTCATCATATAACCTATTTTTGAGAATTTTATCACTTATTAACTCCAACCGTTTAGCCGGCTAGCAACACTTGACTCAACCAAAATTATTCTTCGAGTTTCGTTCTCGATATTAGCATAGCAATACTTGTAGTAGCCACGTACCACCCGCCATTTCGCACTGAATTTTAGAGGTAGATAAAAAATAAAACATGAAATTATCAATTTTTGTAGGGTAGATTGTAAAACCTCACTTAGCTGGGGCGCTCTCCTCCTCGGTTCGTCATTCACGTTTCAGTGCTTCGCTGTTTCGCACGGGCGCAAAATTGAAGTTAAAAGTGAAATGCTTAAAATATAGTTTAATAGTCAGGAAGAAATCAATTACTTTTGTAAAAGAATAAAAAGTTTAGAACGAAAAATTTACCAAAGTAAAAGTGATCTGCAGTGTGCATTGTTGGATCCGTACAGGAAATCGTTGGATTGGATTGTATAGCGATTCATCAACGCCTGTAATCAGCAGGTAGGTGGATTCCAGTATTTAAAGAATACAGCAAGTAACTTAAAATCATAAATAACCCTACTTTTGTAGTCGGTTAAAAATTGCTTGCAAATGTAATTCGCAAGGAATTTACACGCAATTACGAAGCAGAAACAGAATATCTGTTATATATCAGTGAATATATGGTTTTTATATGGATACCTTCAAGGATTCCTCTTTTTTCTCTCCATTACTAGCACGTGTTTTTTCGTATGAAAAATATATTACAATATTATTTAAATACCATATATAACTGGATTGTCCTTGGGGGGCTTCCAAATAAATACCTGCTAACCGGAATTACCTGTGGGGTTCTTCCGTCGCTAGTAAATGTATTCCGTAAGGAATTAATCAATTTATATTGCAACAATATAAATACAAACAATCGGATTATCCTTTGAAGGATTCCAAATAAAAAAGTACCTGTTAATAGCTAGTATATGTATTCTATAAGGGATTTATATTGCAGTAGTGTACAAATACAAAACCTAATCGGTTTTTTTTTTGAAGCCCTTCTTATTTAGAAGGAAAGAAAAATAAAAAAGTACCTTCTAACAATAATTACCTATAGGGTTCTTCCATCGCTAGTATGTACTAGTACTAGTATTCCGTAATGAATTTATATCGAAATAGTATATAAATACATAACATAACCGGATTGTCCTTTGGGGACTCCTGTGGGGTTCACTGCTCGCATTACATTTGAATTAGTGTTACGCAGACAACTGCAACAAGAAGTACTCGCAATTCGGATCTACTTGTGGGGTATTTCCTCTGCATTGTACATGTATTCCATGAAGAATCCTCACAGTGTTACGCAGACAACTGCAACAAGAAGTACTCGCAATTCGGATCTACTTGTGGGGTATTTCCTCTGCATTGTACATGTATTCCATGAAGAATCCTCACCGTGTTACGCAGACAACTGCAACAAGAAGTACTCGCAATTTGGATCAACTTGTGGGGTATTTCCTCTGCATTGTACATGTATTCCATGAAGAATTCTCACAGTGTTACGCAGACAACTGCAACAAGAAGTACTTGCAATTCGGATCTACTTGTGGGGTATTTCCTCTGCATTATACATGTATTCCATGAAGAATCCTCACTGTGTTACGCAGACAACTGCAACAAGAAGTACTCGCAATTCGGATCTACTTGTGGGGTATTTCCTCTGCATTGTACATGTATTCCATGAAGAATCCTCACCGTGTTACGCAGACAACTGCAACAAGAAGTACTTGCAATCCGGATCAACTTGTGGGGTATTTTCTCTGCATTATACATGTATTCCATGAAGGATCCTCACCGTGTTACGCAGGCAACTGTAACAAGAAGTACTCGCAATTCGGATCTACTTGTGGGGTATTTCCTCTGCATTGTACATGTATTCCATGAAGAATCCTCACCGTGTGACGCAGACAACTGCAACAAGAAGTACTCGCAATTCGGATCTATTTGTGGGGATTCCCACGACATTGCACATGTGTTCCAGAAAGAATCTTCACCGCATTATGCAGCTGATTAGCGTATATTCCATACGGAACTAATATTGTACGCTATTCGTTGAACAAAGTACTAGATAACCGGATCTACCTTTGGGGTAACTGTTTACTCAAACAAAAAAATATACTTACATATATATTTCTGAAGGAACTCACGTCACGCTGGAAAACATACGGTGAACTGAAACAAGTACTTATTTATTCGCATGAAACTGCGAAGGATTTCTATTCAATGAGCAATAGCTGTATATTATTATTTATTTCACAATAAATGTAATTTACAATTTACACCAACCAACCAAGGGGATTCTCTCGCCAACTGCAAATTGCATCTTAGTACTGCCAAAAACCTTCGTCGACGCGCTTATCGGGGGGACAATTGCACTACTTTCATCGATCTAGAACTTTGAAGTTCACCGGAGTGTTATCGCCGACGGCGAAGCAGTGTGAAGTTGTTATAACAAATATTATAATATCAACTTTTAAAAGTTTTTTGCTAACCGCACCACTGCTACGGTGGTACTGAATACCGACGGTGATACCTTAACAACAGTAGCTGTCTATTTTGTCGACAACGCGTTGGTGACGCCGTTTTTTTTTTTTTTCGTGGCTTGTGAATTAAATTAGTCTTTGATCATAATGTCTGCGACTCAATAACCAGCTAAGCCTGTCATCAGGCCTTTAAGCAACAGTAACTTTTCAGTAATGTTTCCGACAACCGCAGTAAGGGGCGTAAAAATTGTTCGACATGCTGGTCTAATGATGCATGTGACTCTCACACAAAGCCAGCCTAAAAACCGCCTAAAACTGTCAGCCGTAGACGTAAGTTCTAAATGGATATATAATAATAATAAAACTAAGAGATTTTATCTATCAAATCTATTGTTGATTCACGAAAGATTCTCTTATTGATAAATTCGGGAACATACCATTCTTATGTCATCGTGGAGCAATTGACATAAATGTACCTAATTATAAGTACAATAACATCGCACATGTTTCAATAAAAAAGACTATAACAATTCAGACATTGAAATATAATGTAGTATGTATTTAATTAGACTGAAAGTAAACTAATAAATGTATGTGTACAAATTGATACCTATATAGGCATATGAAATTATGAGTACTAATTCCGAATTTCAAATTATATTTGATTATCTGAGGACAACTTAATTCAAGTTTTTATAAACTCTTATAAATTGATGTGGTCAGTTGTTCAGTTTCAGCCGAATTGAAGAGAATACTAAGCTACATCCTGTTTGTACACCGTAGGTACATACCGTTTGGCTTAGTACCTATAGCTAATATTTTCAACGGGTTTTTAACTTACTGAGGCGTACGGAACAGTTGTCTTTTTTCTACTTAATAATAATAAACAAACTTGAGTGAATTATTTTCTGGTTGGCCTGCCGGTCAATGATAATGCAATTACAAATAGTATGTATACCACTGTATACCCCCTGTATATGTACGATTAATTGTATTAACCATTGCTTAATGTATTAGTTAATTTATTTGTTGCTTCCTTAAAAGTAATTTTTTTGAGTATTGCGTATTTTTGAATATTTCCGTGCTAGCGGACGATTGATTCATTTTTGCATACTAGGCTAGAGATACAAACATATTTTATACATGCAAAACATACATGTATACCGTAGATTGTATAATTATACAATGTTATGCTCCTTATGTGCATGCCTCAACAACGGGGTTCCGCCTCCAAAGTAACCAGACATTATCACTATGACAAAATTATACTCAACAAATGAGCGGTAAACTTTGCCATCAAGTGATGTTGTAAAATAAGACAAACAATAATGTATTTATTATTTATTTATTTCAACAAACAAGTACAATTGCATGATTTACACGTCTGTCAGACTGCAAAGCAGTTTGTCGCCAGTAGTTCTCGTAGATTACAATATACGAGTACGTACTCTCAACGTACTTATTTTTTACTTACTTGTTTTTAATGTTGCAGGTGTCAGTTCTAGGACGGAGGTACACTTAGGGTATTGTGGTTTGATTTTATTATATTCAAGTCTTACGACTGCGGTCCGCCTATATGTATATCTGTCATCCTATAAACTTAACAATGAGATTGTTTCTTAATGGCCTCCACCCATAATTTTTTTTAACATTGAGTAATTTTATTTTGGGTATTATATACTTAACTAATCACACTATCGTTACCGGATTGAAGTCCGTATATTGTTTCACTTATAAAAACATCCCAACTGCTTACGCATATTACTGCATATGTGATGGAATACAGTAGTTTGCGTATCGTCAATTCGCCACGAAAACAATTTTATCCTTACAATACTTTGTAATCGAATTTCCCTTAACAATTTCACACAAGTTTTAATTCTACAGATCATAAGGTTACCGCAGTTCACCCAGGTCCTTGCTAATTGGTCAAATCAGCATAGACAAATAAGGATTATATTTTATATATTTTTCTATAGAAAATATTTTCATTGCGGCCTACTACTTAAATACTAATTAATTTAGAACATAATAATATCCAATGTTATTCAATTTAGTATTTTTTACAGCACATATATTTCATGTGATTTTCGGCCGCAAAACTCTAAAAGAAGTCAATACATTGATTTCGTTTTTTATACAGGACTGGTGGTGGATGCTGTGTGTTCCACTACACTTACAAAATCTCTGATAACAATTATAGATCAGTGTTTTTTGTGTTAACAATCTGTTCAAATTGTTGTATGGAAAAATGGAAAATCTACTTTATCAATGGATGGATTTTAGTGGCCTCAAACCACTTTCGGATTATTGCCTTTCAAATGAAACCATTTTAAGGCATATCGGTTGGATGGTTTCACAGTCTATAGAGAACATCCGTATAAACGTTTTATGTTTTTATATACATATATAGATAGATAATGTTTTAATTAAAACAGTGTTTTTATAGATACTTTTTATTCCTACTTACAGGTTTGGAATTACTTGTGGTTGGCGACATAGTTGCTGCTTTCGTTACTACACTCGCTGTAGTAGTGTGACCAAAAGCTACAAAAAAAAAAAAAATGGATCTTTCGGGAAAGAACAAATTTCAGTCAAGACAATTATCATCAAATTACTTACTCTCTTAATACTGGCAAGGGTTACATAGAAAGGATACCATATATATTATCGATAATATTGCCAAATCTATATTTACCTCATTTAAGTAATTTACTTATTATCCTTAAAATATTTTAATGAATATTTTACATAAAAATTTCAGAATTCAGTGGATATTCCACTTTATTCGGTTAACATTACACTCGTCATGTTCATAGCAAATACAGTTAACTACTTATCAGTTGCATAATTACCGAATGTGTTATATATACGGTATTACATAAGTATATACTGTTGTCACCAATATATTGTTCAATAGATTGAAATTAAAGAGTAAAATATTGCTATCATTATTACAATTAAAAATAATGATAAGCTAATAACATCATTAGTTTCACGACTACCTTCTCTAAACGTCTACAAGTATTGCTATGCTAATATCGAGAACGAAACTCGAAGAATAATTGATGATTAAACGAACTTACCTGTAAGTGAAGTTCAATCCCGATTATTCGAGAGCTTCGTTCGAAGATATTAGCATCCCTCCCTCCCTAGTGTAAATGTCATATACACTACACCCCTAGTCGTGAAACATGAAACAGCTCAGCAAATCTCTGAACTGAATGACGAACCGAGGAGGAGAGCGCCCCAGCTAAGTGAGGTTTTACAATCTACCCTACAAAAATTGATAATTTCATGTTTTATTTTTTATCTACCTCTAAAATTCAGTGCGAAATGGCGGGTGGTACGTGGCTACTACAAGTATTGCTATGCTAATATCTTCGAACGAAGCTCTCGAATAATTGGGATTGAACTTCACTTACAGGTAAGTTCGTTTAATCATCAATTAGCACTTGAAAGCCATATATGTATTTCGCAAATGGGCACCTAATTCCAAAAATGGTCTTTGAAGACCCATAATATTTTTAAAAGACAATGATACCCCACACTATAGGGTACGCGACGAATAAAAAATTCATCCTCACGTTAGGATGTTTATACCCCATTTACACGCGCGCGCGAGCCACGAGACAATCCGCGAGACGTGCGCGTGTGAACAGGGCGCTCGCGGACCAGACCGCGGCCCGTCTCGTGGCTCGCAGGGCTCGCGTCGGGAGCGGTTTTTTAGGCGCGCGCCAAAGGGGCTCGTGCGAGCGCTCACGCGGTGTTCACACGCGCGTAGGGGGCGTGGCTTACGGACGCGCCACGTGACGGTCCGCGAGACGCGCATCTAAATGAGCGGTTATGTAGGGAGGTACCCTGAAAAAAAAACGTTTTTTACTATTTTATTCTACGTTTCTGGAGTTTTAATAAATATGTATATCAATGCCAAATTACAACTTTCTAGCACTAAGGGTTTCGACGCTTTGCTTCGGACAGACAGACGGTCAGATAGACGGACATGACTAAATTATAAGGGTTCCGATTTTACTTCGGAACCCTAAAAAGGCAAGTCGTAATGCCTATTTTGTAACCCACTCTGCCAAGCGGATTTATGACAGTTAAATATATCTTACTACGGGCGTGTGATTGCCACACGCCAAGCAGTGTCTACCTTATCGTGCAAATAATTATATCCTATATATTTTTTCAGGGGACCATGTGAAGAAAAAAAAACAAGATGTAAATAATAAATAAAATATTTAAATAACTTTATAACAATTAAATAACTATATTAAATTTATTTCGAAGTACATATATTTACAAATTGAATACTAGCGTTTTATTTCGCATTTCTCCTACTTACAGACAATATAATTTAGATACGATAGGGGCGAGTTCATTCTCAGTTGAGCCATCCACGGATGAGAGGGTACCATACGGATTGTTGAACTAATAAAAACGCAAACAGAAACATTTATAAGTGGAAAGTTGTGTAAGTGTGGCTAGAAAATTTCATTACTTCTAGTTTGGTTTTAATCTACATATTATGTTGGACGTATACTGTACTGCAACATAATTATTTACATGAAGAGTTCATTACGTTTTTTTAAATCCAGAGATATATCGTTATACATGGCTGTCGTACTCAAAACAACATACCTAATATGATATGAAGAGGGAAAGGGGAGAAGGATTCGTGTCAAACATTGAAGGTTAGGGGGGAGCTGGTATCACAGACCCATCGCTCAGCTGTTAGCATTAATGATCTCGCACTCACTATCGACTTCTGTAAGCTCTCTCGAACACACATTTAGCTAATATCACCCTTCAACACGAGCATTAAGGTTCAAAATCCTTGTATACTCTTGATGGCTTTTTCCTCGTCGTGCGGCGTCATCTGTCGGTTGGAGTGGAATTCCATGGTGAAGGTGGCCAGGCCAGAGCTCAGCGAGCGCAGGGTCGTCGAGTAGCCGAGCAGCTCCGATAGTGGCGCCAGGCACTCTATCACCTGACAGAGAGTATATTAAAGTATAATAATGATATCCAACATTATGACAACACCGGGGATAAAAAACACAAACAAGAAAGACTGAAGATTAAACTTAAAAGACACTTAATTTTCCTTTAAAGATGGTAGCTTATGTGTTGGGGCGGCTTACGATAGTGATTCTAATCCCATGCTGGCATACTAAGTCGTAAGAGGCGATAAAAGCCAGCCCGGTCGTTCGAAAGGCTCCATATATCATTAAGTCATGAATACTATTACTGGTGTTATCCTTCCGTGGTGCCTGCCTGGCTAGCTACCACCCTCTTTCCTGGATAAATAAATAAAATAAAATATTTTTATTGCCGCAATATTTTTTTACTTTATCGGATCAGCCACCAAAAGACTCGTCATGTTCCGTACTCTCTCGTTATTCGCGATCTCTCGACGACTTTCGCCCCCACTCAGAGTCACTAAAGGATACTTTAATCGCTCCGTAGTAATGAATTACCATACAAATTCTATGCTAAGGAGCCATTTAAGTAACGTTAGTGACTCTCAGTTGGGGCGTTTATGAAAGTAACTAGTCACCATCATAAAGCTCGCTTCTATATGAACAGCGACATGTCGGTGAAGTCGTTATCGTGAGTACCTTGTTAGTATGCCGCAGCTGGATGTGCTGTATGTCCGCGCGGCGCCGCGCCAGGTCGGCCAGCACGCGCGCCGCGTGGGTCTCCGGGCACACCACCTGCAGGGACATCACCGGCTCCAGCACCATGGACTCCGCCTCCGAGAACACCTGCACGTTGCGATAACAATAACAACACAGGAAGTAATGATATTAAGGGTGAAAGTTCGTTTGAATTTGGTCATGGTAACGACGGTTGACATTATAACCGATGAGGGGGGAGGGGGGGCAAGCATGATATTTTAACTTAAAATGAATGAAGTTTCATTCACCACATCCTCGTACTGGAATTGAAACTATCATATAATGCAAAGCTGTAGAACTTGAAAGAAGAGCGCACCTTCCTCAGGCACTGCACGACGGTGGCGCTGACGACGGAGTCGGAGGTGCCGCGCGCAACCTCCAGCCAGTGCAGCGTCACCTGCACGTCCACCAGCTGCGACCACACACGCACATGTTAAACATATCTTTCTTTATGTCTACATACCTATTAAATAACTTATAATCCGAGAGCCGTTTTTCGTGACGGACAAAATATATACAATACAGTGTGGACAGTGAACGTATGACTATCAGTTAATTTAAGCCATGGACCAATTATCAGAAATCAGTTGCCAAAGATACTAAAAATTGGACTCATTTTACTTATAATCTGATGACTGATTCTTACATAGTAGTAGGGAATATTGTAAACAATTTGAAATGGATATTACACATCCTACGGGCAGTATTTATTGCCAGACGTTAAAAATGTTCAACAGTGACTCCTACAGCAAACCACCGAGCAAAGTTGTTGTGGTGATGTGGTACCTGGCAGCCCAGCTTGGGCCCGTGCAGCAGCGCCGCGGCCACGCCCTGCCGCACGGCCGCCAGCGCGCGCGGGTGCACGTGCGCCAGGTTGGCGGCGCTGTCCCCGCTCTTGTCCAGTCTGACAACACCGAGCTCGTTAACTATATATATGTATACATTATAGTCCGGTCAATTTAGACCAAAAAAATGATAGTGAAGGTGCATAAATTCCCAACAAGCTGAAAATCAGTAAGATTGTTCAAAACATAAATATAGATAAAAAATTTAAGTTCCCCATCATTCCCGTGTATGGAAAAAAAAAATTCAAGGTCAAAGGTCAAAAAAATGAGTTTACCCCAGACAAAAATTGTAGATCATAAAATTATCTATAAAAATGTATCAATAATTTTTTCCTATGAGCCACCGTTTGTGAGATATAATGAGCAGTATCGGGGTCATCTGGAGAAGAAGGCCAAACTTGCCTTCAGAAAACTGAGTGTAATGAACAGGGCAAAGCACTACTTCACACCGAAGCAGCACCTGCTGCTCTACAAGGCCCAAATTCGACCACATATGGAGTACTGCTCTTACCGGTGCACCCAGTTACCAACGAAACCCTCTTGACTACGTACAGCGGCGTGCTGTTCGAATTGTCAATGATCCCAATCTTACAAACCTTTGTGTCTCCCTTTGTGTCCTCTACCTTCTCTACTATGGTGAATGTTTCGAAGAACTTTTCAACCTGGTGCCTCCATCCACCTTCCTTTATCGCACCACCCGCAAAAGGTTACGGTTCCACCCGCATCACCTCGACTCGTGGCAGTCGTCTACCGCTCGTTTCTCGCGCTCCTTCCTGCCACGAACTTGTGAGCTTTGGAACAAAGTTCCCTCTGAGGCATTCCCTGCGCACTATGATATGGGGTTCTTTAAGAAGAGTGTATATCGTACCCTTCAAGGCCGGCAACGCACTTGCAGCTCCCTTGATGCTGCACGTGTCCATACGCGACGATGACCACTTACCATCAGGTAGGCCGTATGCCTGTTTGCCCGTCGTTAGCATAAAACAAAGCTATCGACTACAACCTGTTGACATGGACAATGTGAAAGAGGAATACTTTAAGTGAAAACAACAGAACAGAGGCCGATGATGATGTCAAGTGAGCTGAGCATCAGCAATACATTAAAACTAGCCATACCTCAACACCTTATCCGCCGGCACGCCCTTCTTATTCTTGGCCGACATCTCCACCTTCACAAACTGGCGCGCGCTCCCGATCTTCCTGTCGACGGAGAGCGCGTGCCGCCCGCCGCCCGCCAGCGCCTCGCGGTACGAGATCTGCGGCGCCCCCAGTTCCACGTCGATCTTGTACTCGCGGATTATGCGCTCCTTTATAATCTCTAGATGCAGCTCGCCCATGCCTGGAGAGAGTTGATGGAAGGAACGGATGATTTGATGCGAGGAACGGAACAATTTTGAATGTAGGCTTCCGACTTCCGAGCCAGTTAACTTTAGTGAAACTTTTAGTGGACTCTTCGATATTATATTGATATGTGTTTTTCATAATTACTTATGTCATTACCAAGTTACCTAGTTTTTTGCCATCAAAATCTTAGCCCACAACGCATCAAAGACGCTTTTGGTTAAACCATTATCCAGTGGTCCCAAGGTGGCTCGTGTAGGAACACCAATCAACGGCACCACGAATGAACAATACCCATCCAACGTAGATCAGAGCCCACCACTGACCAGCGAGCACCATCTGCCCGGAGTCCTCCTCGGTGTGCACGCGCAGGCTGGGGTCCTCGCGCTGCAGCTCGACCAGCGCGGCCTCCAGCGCCGACTGCTGCGCCGCGCTCGGCGGCTCCACCGACACCAGGAACACCGGCTCCGGGACCGTCGTGCCTGGGGGGACACAGTATTTATATTTAACAGTAAACAAAACAAAAACAGTAAACAAAACAAACGCTAACACACTCATACCCCCGCAGTAGGTTTTCACCTGTGTCGCGGGTGACATGGACGACACATATAACACATCACAATAACACTCATGATCCGAGTACAAATATTTATCTGTCACATAAATATCTGCGCCGGCCGGGAATCGAACCCGGGACCCCTCACTTCGCAGGCAGAGTCGCTACCAGCTAGGCTACAGGGTCGTTAACAGCGCTCATAGCTTTTATGCAACAGCGGACACGGTTGATAGTTTTAATGACTACTAGTGGCAAATATTTCTTGAGCCTTTCCGTACTTCGGAGGGTTCGTTGTTAACATAAGATAACGTTGCCATGACGGAGGTCTTCGGCCGACATGAATATTTCCGACATTTTGGTTGACCACTGCCCCTTCACCAATCCGCTATAAGTCTCCTCAAGAGGAGAGACACGTTCTTAGTAGTGGGATGTTAATGGGTTGAGGCGAGCCAATTGCGCAGTATACTTACCAATACCCAAGAGAATGTCCGCCAATTCAGCCGGCGTGGGCTCGCCCTCCATGGCCTGTACCCGCAGGCGCGCGGCGGGCGGCATCAGGCGCTCCGCCCCCTCGGGCTGCGCCAGGTCCGCCGCTAGCACCTTGCGCGCGCGCGACGCCGCCGCTTGCGATGACGTCACCAGGTCACCTGACATCGTCGCCTAGAAATTACTCGCTGGTCTTTAAAGTTTCGATTGACTTTGCTACTATACTACAAAATATGGCGGTGGTTCAATGCTTTACTAAATCGTTACAGATGGTTTACATTGGGTTCATCTAGGTATACATGTCTGTGGGGTTCATTCTTTAAAAAAACGTTTAAACATGATGATTATTAAACTACAAGAGCGAACTGACTTGAATGATGCACGCACACATTAACACAATCGCTAAATCGCAAAATTAATATCAAAATCCTAATTATTAATCATAAATATAATTTTATAAGTGTGTGTGTGTGTGTGTGTGTGTGTGTGTGTGTGCGTGTGCGTGTGCGTGTGCGTGTGTACCTTGAGCGAGCTGACGACGGCGATGTTCCCCGCGGCGACCCGCTCCACCGGCCGGTACTCGTCGGCGAGCGCCACGTACAGGGACCCTGTCTACCCGTAACATATTTATTTCTAGTTATTTGGGACCGAATTTATATATATATAATAGACATGTCAAATAATAAGTGTTCTCTAATTATTATAATTATTTTATACATAATAGTCGCCACGAACGTTGCTTTGAGGGGCCTGCTCAAAGCAAAGGGCCAGCTCGAAGGACCATATGTCATTCACCAAAAATAGCAATAATAGAAATTACTTCATAGTTACAATTATTATACGATACTTTTAAAATGAGACCTATAACATAATTTTATTTTCTACCATATTAAATCAGAAAAACATACTTGTTCACTGCAATCCCGAGCCAGGTTGTATATCTTCTGTCCCTTGCTGATGTCTCCGCTGTACAGCCTCAAGAACGTCAGCACTCCTCTCTGGTCGTCGTGCTGCACCTTGAACGCGCGCGCCGAGAGGTCCTGGCCGAAACTCTTCATAATACTATTTCGTTCCAACGGCGAAGGCAGGTACGTTATTACCGCATCCATTAACGTTTGCACTCCTATATTTTTGTATGAACTACCACAGAGTACAGGAAACGCCTTCATCTCTATTGTACATCTGCGTATTGCGGCGTCGATTTCCTCGCTGTTTAAATTATCTAGGGACTCTTGCTGGATGATCTTCTCGGCGAGATCATCGTCTAAGGAGGAGAGGGTGTCGATCAGGGCTCTGTGGTTACTCAGGGTCGCTTCCCATCGGTTGCCGTCTTCCTTCTCTGTAAGCTTTCGACGTTCGTAGCTTTGCCCGCGACCTTTCGTCCAAACTACTTCTTCTTTTGTTACTAAATCTATAAGACCTGAACAAGTCGTTTGTTTAATATACATGAATATGAAAAAATAGAGTAGAATAGAAGAAATGTTAAAAGCCAAATTGCTTTAGTAAATTTTGTACTAATCTGCTAGGTTACCTCATCACCTTTGCACTGCTTCTTATAAGTAGCGAAATATTATATAGAAAACTCATATCACAGTAACGGCACGTAAAGCCGTCGGTCTCGGTTAGTCATTATATCTAATTTAATTCTCTCTGTAACATACTGACTTACCAACAAGCTTTCCCTCGTAAGTGACAGGCGAGTGCAGCATTAGCGGCGTGACTCTCAGCTTGTCCTCTATGGACCGCTTGCAGGCGGCTGCGTCGGCGTCCGTGCGGTCCATCTTGTTGAGGTACAGGATCCGAGGCACTCGGTAGCCGCTCGCCTGCCGCCACACTGTCAGCGTTTGTGCTTCAACACCTTGAACCGATTAATTAATCATTTTAGGTATTTATTTGGTCATTATCCTCTTATTTGTTTCTTTATTTTGTACACACAGTAAAATTTATAAGAAAAATAAATATATTATGAAATACTTTATACAAGGGCACTCCTCATTTCTTATAAATTAGTTCCAGTAGGGCCCGGCCCATAAGAGGAATAGGGATTTAATGAGGCATACTTGCCGCATTAAATACATTTATTTTTTACTAGTGGATACATCGCGTGTTCCACTATGTTAAAAACCTTTCTGATTAGAATGACAGATCAGTGTTTTTGTGTTGACGTTGATGCACCATCTTTACATAATATCTCCTAAGTTTTGTATATAGGGAAAAGTGGAAAATCGACTTTATCAATGCATTGTTTTAGTGGTCTCAATCCATCTTCGGATTATTGCCTTTCAAATAAAACCATTTTAAGACATATCGGCTGCCTCGGCTGGCTGGTTTCTAAGTCTAGGACATCCGTACAAACATTTTTTGTGTTTTATAAATAAAGATTACTGGTTCCACTTTACATTTCAAATTAATTAACAAATTATTTTTAAAATCTGTCATAAATAAGGTACCTGCTGATGCATCCAACACCACCACTGCACCATCTAGTACAGCCAGGCTCTGTTCCACCTCCATGGTGAAATCTATGTGGCCCGGAGTGTCTATCAGATTGATCTGACTGCTCCTCCATGGAAAAGATACTGCAGCAGCTGTAGGAATGGAGATAAGAAGTTTACTCAAAATTTCATCATAAACAACATTCATCATAGCCAATCATAGGGATTTAAGCATTTAAAACTTCACCACTGGATTTAAATATGTGTTTCTAGTAGAGTCCGACCGAAACTGGTTTTTCAGCCGAAACCGAAACCGAAACCGAACCTTCGGCCTTAGGTCCAGTTTCGGCCGAAACCGAAACCGAAACCGAAACTTAGGGTGAAGCCAAACGAGCGTATTTTTGGTGCTGTGAGTCACGTGAAATGAGCTGGTTTCATACAAAAGATCTAATTCAATTCTTTGAAATTTGTATTTTACGCGATTTTACGATTTACGCTATTTTACGCGACGCACAGCTCAAAAAATACGCTCGTATGGCTACACCATTAGGGTATTTTTTGAGCTGCTCATTTGTGGACCCAACAGAAAAAAGTAGGTTAAAGGAGCCGAATTTTTTAGGTCAACCTTCAAGCTATCTGTCCCCTAACGTTGACCCACTACTTACGGGACACCCTGTATAGGTACTGAAATCTTGCGTGTTTTTTTTTCACATTTTTATTTGTAGGTACATTTTTATGTGTATTAACTGCCTTCAGTTCGGTAAACTTATCTTAACGTAAACGACAAAATTCGAAAAAATGTGGGTACCTATGGATGAACGCTGTTTTTAACCCTTGACGAAAAAAGAGGGGTGTTATAAGTTTGACGTGTGTGTGTATCTTTATGTCTGTCTGTGGCATCGTAGCTCCCAAACGGAGGAACCGGTATTTCTTTAGAAACCTGCGGCACCGGGAGGGGGGTGGAGTTAGGGGGGAGGGGAGGGGGTGGGGTAAGGACCCCCGCCCCCTTAAAGGGGCTAAGTGAGGAAACACATAGTTTTTGAGTTTTTTTTATTTTTATTTTGAAGTTAAATCTGTGAAAACTGCTCAATATTTGTCTTAAACTAGTCTAAATTAATGTCAGGTGGTGGAGGAAGAAATAAAGTTACGACCTCCGTATGGGGAGACACACAAAACGCACCAATTTTATAAAAAAATGACAAATCATTATAATTACAAACTTACAGTTTAAGCAATTTTAGGGAGAATTTAGGGGTTTTTGATACACAAACAGGCTTCCAAACGTCTCCGGCGCTGCGGGAAGTGCAGCCCCCGCCCGCTGTAACAAACTGCAGGCACCATGTGAGCCGAAGCGGCTGAGGCTGGTTGCCGCATAGTTTTTGAGTTTTTTTTATTTTTATTTTGAAGTTAAATCTGTGAAAACTGCTCAATATTTGTCTTAAACTCTCCCTCCGCGCCTCCGGGGTTTACATTCACTCTAGGGGTAGGGCAGACTAGTACCACGTGGGGTCGGGGTTGACTAAGTCGGTTCTGTCACCAATTTTAAAAAATTTAACTAGAATGTAATAAATAAATTTAATAGAGTATGACATAAACAGTAAAATTTATATATTACATTATGTAACCTTTCTTGTATTTCCTATTTCCAAATTTCATCTAGCTCGACCACCTTCCCCGGGCCACCAATCTTTCCAATGAACTCCTAATTACTATAATTATAATATATAATACAATAAAATATACCTAATAACATAAATTTTATAAATAAGTATCATAATTCGTGTTGTATTTTTTGGAAATAACCTCAAAAATTAAAATTAAGATTTTTAAAAAACGACGCATTACCTCACAAAAACCAACTAGATTATGATTAGGGGCATCACTGCCTATCGATTAAAGCAAAAATCACCCAGATACCGATGCCGCAGGTTTCTTAAGTCAACCCGAGGAACCGATTTTGATCTAGTTATTTTTTGCATGAAGGTGACTTAATCGAGTGTGTAATTAGCTCTGTTTGGTGTATATCAATCTGTCGGGGGTTTTTTAAATTTTAATTTAAGATCATTTAAATAGATCATTTAAATCTTAGCCCCATTTTACTAAAATACGTCAGTGAAAACCGCATGCAAATTGATTTAGCCGATTTTGAAATTACCCTGAACAAACGCACATAAAATACAAACAGACGAAAATTCTAAAAATAATTGCTATGGTCTCTTTTGCGTTGACTTTTGTGTACAGACATATCGATCAGTTACCGTTTCATTGTAATGGATGATTTGGGATTTAGACTTCGAAAATACTACTAGTGAATGCCCTCGCTTTGCTTCCGTAAACCTTTCTGTAAGCCCTCACTCAATAAATTTAAGTATGGGCGAAATTGACATAAAATAATTTATTTATTTGTAAACCGTTTGAAATAAACCAACCACTAAATGTTAACCAAAGCTCACTACAATACGTATGTATTGTAAGTTATAAGGGAGTGAAAACCGCAGGTAAATCTGTTATGTCGTTCCTGAGAGTAGCCAGAACAAACGCACAGATAAATAGACGAAAACTACTTTTTATATAATCTATTACGTCTAATTAATACCCCTAGTAAAAGTTTTACTTAAATATCTTCCAGGTACAGTTTTTATACCATGCTTGGATATGAGTTCCGTATCATTATCTATACAGCATTAGACACTATATTATATCCTTTTTTCTACCTGTTGCCGTTATTAATATCGAGCAAAAAACGACTAAAATCAAGCGCCAAAGCACCCTGTGCCCTGTCAGACGCTCTTCAGATTAATGAACAAATATAATAAACATGTTAAATCAATGACTTCACTTGAAAAGTCAGCGCCCACGGGTTAGCCACGAACTTAACCGAACGACGCACGAAAATTCACGAACACAGAGTTTCGGTTTGGCCGAAAGTTTCGGCCAAATTTTTCCGAAACCGAAACCGAAACTAGATTTTTTGGCCGAAACTGGCCGAAACCGAAACCGAAACCGAACCTTCGGTCGGTCTCTAGTTTCTAGTATATACCAACCCAGGAAAGCTACCTGAATCCGACAGCTTTCTGAAGCCTTAAATCTGTAAATCTTAATTCATATTAGAATTAAGATTTTTTTTATATTATTTATAGTGTATCTTTGTATTACGTAAGAAGAAAATAATAAAGCATTGAATGGCTGTAAGTGGAATTGAGGAAACATGTAAGTGGAAACTTTAACTTGAATTTTGAACATGTTTGATCAGCTGTTAGTTACTAATCAACTGAAACTTGATGAGCCAGAAATAATATAGATAACTTAGAACCTTTTTGGTTGAAAATGCTTAAGTGATGATTATAGTGTACTGATGTTTATGAGTGATGCTGACCACTTGCCAACAGGTGTCTGCACGTTTGGTGGCTATTTACATACAAAACTTACAAGTAATTGTAATTCCTCTCTGCCTCTCTTGTTCCATATAGTCAGTAACAGTGTTTCCATGATGGACCTCTCCCATGGACCTTATTGTACCCGAATAGAACAGCATGCGCTCCGTGGTAGTGGTTTTACCTAGAAATAATTATTAATGAGCGAAATAGCATAATTACATGTATTCTAAGAAAAACTATGTATCTTTAATAGACTTGGATTCTTGTAACATACCGGGAAACACATTAAAACTGGAATAAAAACGAAACAACATCGACAGTGCTTGTTTTATGACTGACGTTGTATATTTAAAATAATTGATCAACCTTTCAAAGGTTACTCATAAAATCTAACTCCAGAGAATAATAATAAATAAAAATTGCATCGTTAAGCAAATATTGTCTAGTAATAAATATGTTAACACTAATTACTGAGACCATGATGTAATAACAATAAAATTATATTAACAAACATAAGTTATCTAACCTGCATCTATGTGGGCAAGGATACCGATATTTCGAATGTTTTCGATTTTGATTTTTCTATCTTCAGCTGTACAATATCTTCTACAAAAAGCATTTTTCAGTAACTTTCTGTAGTTAATTATAGTACAAAAGTTCTTCATTATCAATAATAACAAAAAATCATAACCTTAAAAAGTCTTATGATTGACTTAAGTTAGACTTGACAGTTGACACAGGACAATCTGGACCAGTGTTCTCGAACGACAAAGTGCGAAATCGGTAGACTTGCCCACAAATATCGGTAGATTTGTACCCAAAATCGGTAGATGTCAAAAAAATATACAATATTTAATCAAATTCGTTTTAATATCAAAAAATAAACTTACAGACTAATATCTATACATCAAAAACACCTAATTAACAAACAGATAAAGATTAAAAGCTATTTAAACTATCGGTAAGATTACAAATCACCTAAACAGGCTAGATAAACACATCTAGGTATATAGAAAAAATATTTGGCGCTATACGATATATAATAAATTATTTTTTACGATCTTTAGGACTTAGGACTATACCAATATTTTTTGGCCATAGCCGCGGTCATCTTTGAATTAATTTCAAATTCATAACAATTAGCGTCACTAAAGAGCCGTTTTGCATGTAATAGACCGGCGATGGACTTAGTAGACAGCCTATTTCGCGGTTTTGTTTTAATAAGATTAATATGCGAAAATATGCGTTCAACGTTGGCGGATGAATGAGGCAGTGATAAAATATTAAAAATTAAATTAGACGACAAAGAAAACATTTGAGTGTTATCGCCACATTTAAGTAAACTTACTTGATTGATCCCAAAATAGTTGTATAACATCAATAAATGCTTTACTAAGGAGTGATTAAAGTAACCCTTAGCGACTCAGAGTTAGGGCGTTAAACTTACTACGATTTTCTGTTTAAAAAACAATCTGGAAACAACACCAAATAGCCAACTCACTCTTCATTGTTTGTCACAACTCACACTTTTGTTTGCACTTGTAATAAACGTGTGACGGGGACAAAAAATTATATTTTTGTCTGTCTCTCACATGGATTTTCTAACTGGCAATCTCGCTCTGTCAAATGTATGGGAGAATCTTCTGGTTCTAAATCTATGGTTGAGGGATTCCCCATTCCTCTTAACATTAAACATAAATGAAAAGGGTTGCCAACTTAAAAATTATGTAAAATCGGTAGAAAAATCGGGAGAATTTCCACGTATCCTCTGAAATCGTAGAAAATTCTTTGCATTTCGGTATTTCGGTAGAACAGAGCTCATATCGGTAGAAATACCGAAAAATCGGTAGGTTCGAGAACACTGATCTGGACAATTGTGCTGTTATTTTATTCTGTCAGTGTACGTTTTACTCTGACTCTGTAGTCTGTGGTTGTCATTAAAAGTTTTCAAAGATGGCATCTACGTCGATTTGTTTTTGTTGAATACGTGACGAATTTTACTAAAACTTTTCAATAAATTTGAGCTGGAGATAGTTCCAAGATGGGAGTACCCGCGTTCTTCCGTTGGCTCAGCCGCAAATATCCAAGTGTTATTGTAGAATGTATTGAACAGAGGGTAAATAACCATAACCTCAAAATCGTTAGTACTAAGTTAAGTAAATTAATCGTTTACAAACAACTCATTTTCTTGTATATTTTTAGCCAACCGACGTAGACGGTCAATTAGTATACGTAGACTCTTCACTACCAAATCCTAATGGTATAGAATTTGACAATTTATATTTGGACATGAATGGGATTATTCATCCCTGCACCCATCCCGAAGACAAGCCACCACCCAAGGATGAAGATGAGATGATGGTTGCCATCTTCGAATGCATCGACAGGCTGTTCCGCATCGTGAGGCCCAGGAAGCTGTTGTACATGGCTATTGATGGAGTAGTAAGTACATGTTAATGTCGTAAACTTATACTTTTATTTTCCGATAGTTTCAGATTTCATAGTCCTCGACCGTCAGTCACCTTAAACAGTATTTTAAATTTGCTTTTTAGTTTGGTGATCTAATAAGTAACTAATAAGATATATAATCCTGTGTATAACACACAGGGTTTTGCAGACAAGAGTCTGTCAGTCAGTAGACCAGTATGAATATTCTTCTAGCAAGACAGAATTGGAATCTAAATATCAATCACTTTCCAATCACAATATTCTTTTGTAATTATAAATAAAGGAGATTTTTTGTTTTAGGCCCC
Organism: Thymelicus acteon; assembly: GCA_951805285.1. Lineage (NCBI taxonomy): Eukaryota > Metazoa > Arthropoda > Insecta > Lepidoptera > Hesperiidae > Thymelicus > Thymelicus acteon. The sequence goes on from OX638232.1 coordinate 996,979, forward strand.
CAGAGCTAAAATGAACCAGCAGAGGTCTCGAAGATTTAGGGCTTCCAAAGAGACACAAGAAAAAATAGAGGAGATAGCTCGCATTCGATCAGAATTGCAAGCTAAGGGTGCTTACCTGCCACCAGAGAGGCCAAAGGAAGCCCACTTTGACTCTAATTGCATCACACCAGGAACACCATTCATGGACAGGCTTAGCAAATGCTTACATTATTACATACATGATAGGTAATATCATTATTTATTAATATAAACTAGATCAGACTGAACAAGTTGAAGTAAGGATGTGATCTAATCTGATCAATATAACTTCAATTGGCCGAGTAATTCTGAAGTTAGCCACAATAATGACAATATAAAAAATTGTGAACCATTTAAAGAAATGCTTGGGCTTAGTAAAATAACCAGTTGTTTTGTGACAATATTGAACAATCACAAACATCACATGTCTACCCATCAAAGGTGTTGTAACCTATCATGTTTCTCTCTCCGCAGGTTAAATAATGACCCAGGTTGGAAAGGTATCAAGGTGATCCTCTCAGATGCCAATGTGCCAGGGGAGGGAGAGCATAAGATAATGGACTACATCAGGAGGCAACGAGCACAGCCAGACCATGACCCTAACACGCAGCATGTGCTGTGTGGAGCTGATGCTGATCTGATTATGTTAGGGCTAGCAACTCATGAGCCTAATTTCACCATAATTCGAGAGGAGTTCAAACCCAATAAACCCAGACCTTGTGATGTTTGTGGACAGTTGGGTAAGTTTATTGATTTTAATGAATATAGTATGACAGTATGTACATCATTTTCAAAAGTAGCATGGGCATATAACATGTCATTAAACTTTCAGATTAATTTTATTCTTTGAAAAAAGACAACCCTGACATTGCCAGAGAGGTTGCCTATATCTAATGAGTTGTAATATATGCTTTGCAGGTTATTGAAACGAAATTCCTTATCGCGCGTTGCGAAAGGGGGCTAGACGGAAAAAATTAAAGGAAAAGTTGTAACGACACTTTTTGCCATCGTTTATTAATTAAAGCGAAGTACTAGGCACCAGAAGTGTTCAAGGGTGCGACATCCTTCTGGTCGCTTAGTATTAATCGAAAGGAACTTCGTTCCATCCGGGTGTCCCTTGACACCTCTCATTTTTTATTGTAAATAATAGGTTCAAATAACACATCTTTTACTTGGTTACGTAGGTCATGAGATGAAGGAATGCACTGGGAGCACCCCAGACGCTTCACTAGTGCGCTCGGATCCCGCCTTCGGGAACCAGGACAGCTTCATCTTCGTACGCCTTCCTGTTCTTCGGGAGTACTTAGAGAAGGAGCTGCAAATGCCCAACCTGCCGTTCCCGTATGATTTTGAACGGGCATTAGACGACTGGGTTCTCATGTGCTTCTTTGTGGGGAATGACTTCCTGCCTCACCTGCCCAGCTTGGAAATCAGGGAAGGTGCCATTGACAGACTCGTCAATCTGTACAAGAAGTGCGTTTATAAGACAAGGGTAAGAACTCATACTTGAAGCAACTGTAGTAACAAAATTATGACTAGGTAACAACCTGATTGATTTATGTTTTTAAAAGTTATAATAAAGTCATACGATTTTTTGAATTCAAGTTTAATTTTTAAATTCAAATCTTCAGGTCTTGTTAGCCAATCTATATAATTATAATATGTATGTGTAGGCCAGGCCTACTAGAGCAATGAACTAAACTCTCTTTAAAAACGAGGGTACCATGTGCCATGTGCCATGTGTAGGGTACAGCTCAGGATTGAAATAAAACAATCAATTGATTTGGATGACTGTTTATTATTCCCATCAGAGATAGTAAATTACATGTAAAATAACATGTAAATAAAAAAATAACATGTAAAATAGCCTGAACACATATCGTCACACTGTAACACTGTACATCCTATCGTACAGTAAACCTTTGTCCTATAATTACCGAGTACACCCTTCCTCCAGGGCTGGATCACCGACTCAGGCGAAGTGAACCTGGAGCGCGTGCAGGTGATCATGGACGAGCTGGGCCGCGTGGAGGACGAGATCTTCCGGCGGCGGCACTCCAACGAGCTGTCGTTCCGCGCGCGCGACAAGGCCAAGAAGCAGCAGCAGCAGCGGGTCAACTTCCAGCTGCTGGAGAAGACGCAGTTTGCGCCCATGGTATGTGAATTGTATGGAGGGAGTTGTTTAGGTATCCCTTTTGTTCAGTTTTTAAACGCAGTGGGTTCGTTTATACTAATATTATAAAGAGGAAAGATTTGTATTTTTGTATGTATGTAATGTAACAAATAAACTCAAAACTACTGGATCGATTTTAAAAATTCTTTCAGGAATAGTCGCCTACTAAATACTCTTGAGTGAAATAGGCTATATTTTAGTGTGATTAATAATATTTTTTACTTCATCAAAAGTAAAAATATTTGACTCCCTGCAAAGTGGGGAAGGTTCAGTATTTTATAATACCGATATTTCGTATTGTGGTATGTTGTATGTAATACTTATGTGGTATCCATATTATAAAATATGATGATGTAAGTTTATTTGCAAACCATGGCCACTGCTCTTGCTTCTGCCATAGAAAATGGTAATTATGAGTGAACCCTGTAGTCGTTTTATTAGGTAAACTTTTTTGGTATTTGGTGTGTAAAGTGATATGTTGTTCGTTCCAGCCGTTAGGTGGCGGGTCGCGCGCGGTGCAGAACGCGCGGCAGGAGGCCGCCGACATCCGCAAGGCCGGCATGCAGGCAGTCGCTGCGGTTGGTACTTACCACTAAACTGTTACTACTCTAGCTCGAGTACAAGTACAGTACGGTCGACGTATCTTGGCACATCTGAACTTCGCGCAGAAGGCTGCGCAGTAACATAATTCGGCAATGGTCGGTACGCGGCGTATTCGTGTCGCTATCTCTGTCTTACGCATGTAAAGTTCGCAGAGCCTATGTTCAGACGCGCCAAGATACGTCGGCCGACTGTATTACTGGATGAATTGATAAATGGTAAAAGCATGTTTTAGAATATGTTTGCTCCTCAGCATATTCGGTTTGTTGCCCGTATTACTGCCTGTGTTACTACCATTAGTAATATCGGTATTTTTTTTCCCTTTGTTGCTACTGCAGTTGTAAGTTGTAAGAATGGAAATACTAAACTGCCCGTCTTACTAAGATGGAAAATATTTCGAATTCAGACTGATACTTGAAACATGTGCTATTAAAGATTGAAATTATATTGCTGCAATAAAGGTAAAAAAATAGACCAAGATTATGTGAGCACAGCATGACAACATTGTATTTTTCGTTTTAAAAAAACCAATAAAAAAATAGAAAAGGTTTTTTGTTGTTTGAGAGAAAATGGAGGTAACTTATACTTCGTTGCTATTCTCGAAACGACTACCTTGTACGACTTACATAGCTTTGATTTTCGTACTTAAGTGTTGTTATTATGTACCCAGCAAGAGAAGGAGGAGCAGGGGCGCGGCCGCAAGCGGTCGGCGGCGGCGGCCGGGCTGGACGACGAGGAGGACGAGGACAAGCACGACGAGGTGCGCCTGTGGGAGGAGGGCTTCAAGGAGCGCTACTACGAGAGCAAGTTCGAGGTCGGCCGCGAGAACCTCGAGTTCAGGTAGCGTTGATGATATGATAACATCACATATTACCCTCTCTCATACACTTTCTCACACACATTGTGAGAGATCCGTGTCCAGCAGTGGGATAGTTATGGGTTGTAACATACATACACGTTTGTATTCTTCGTAAATCGCATACATGTACGCGCGATCGTACCTTAACAGGCAGAAGTGCGTGCACGTTCGAACGTTCACATAGAGTTGTACGCACGCACGCACGCACGTGTAATCGTCAGTGTCTGAGTTTGCTCATGATTTATGTGATTTATCACCTCACTTAAACATGATGGTAGGATATTTTCACTCTCCTTTTCACCTAGTTAGTAGGTAGTAAAAAAAATTACGTGTTCGCAGTGGCGATTCTGAGGCGCTCTGTACTTAGGCGCTCATAGCCCGGCGGCTTGCGTCGATCCTATGTGATCGACAAAGTTAAGCAACAGCGGGCGCGGTCGGTAGTTGGATGGGTGACTGCTAGTGGCAAAAATTTCTTGAGCGTTTCCGTGCTTCGGAGGGCACGTAAAGCCGTCGGTCCCGGTTGTTATCATTAGATAACAGTCGGAAGCCCTCGGGCGGTTTGAAAACTTCCGACACTCGGGTTGGCCACTAACAACAATCCGCACTGGAGCAGCGTGGTGGAGTATGCTCTAGGCCTCCTCAAGAGGAGAGACCCGAGCCCAGTAGTGGGCCATTAATGGGTTGAAGCCAAGTGGCGATTCTTTTGCAGTTAGAAATATTTCGTCATATTGCTTGAATTATTTCTGTTTAAGTTGTGTATCCACCAGAAATGAGCAAGATACAGTGAGGCGATGCGCTAGGAAATACTTACCAATAAGATTACTACAAAAGGCGAGACTGAAGTATGAAGTATGTAATCTAATCGGTGGATGTTCTTGCTGTCTCGCATAACTGGTGGGTACACAGCCGTTACCGAGCCTCCGCCCCGTCCGCAGGTACCGCGTGGCGCTGCAGTACGTGCGCGGGCTGTGCTGGGTGCTCCGCTACTACTACCAGGGCTGCGCCTCGTGGAAGTGGTACTTCCCCTACCACTACGCGCCGTTCGCCTCCGACTTCGTCAACATCTGCGGCCTCTCCACCAAGTTCGAGAAGAACACTCAGCCTGTTAGTATTACGTTGTTTATAATTTTTTTGTTCACACTTTAACAACTTTATAAAAATGTAAATCGATATCGACCACGTTACCACGTAGCTCATTCGGTGACCTTCCTTACCTGACGAAGGATTCCATTGTAAATAGATGTTTGTTCTTGGGTCATAACAAAAAACTATACTACATATTTTTTTTTGTACAAATATACATATTTTTTCATACCGATGTGGTTGTGTTTGTCTAGATATTTTTTGACGGAAACAGATTTGATCAAGATTAATGAGAGACTTTATTTCATTGGGGTTTTTTTGTTACTATTTGGTAACTTTGTTGCTTGACTGTCAGTGTGTTGAATGTCTCGTGGTAACATTGTGATAACTGACGACACGTGGTTGTTCACTAGTTCCGCCCGCTGGAGCAGCTGATGGGCGTGTTCCCGGCGGCCAGCTCGCAGCACGTGCCCAAGCCCTGGGCCACGCTCATGAGCGACCCCGTAAGTTGTATACTGGTTTTATATTTATGTAGTAATTTGTAACGTGACGGTAAACGTTATATTTAAAATATGAACTGAAATTTAGTGATGTTTACGAGTATAAGGTTTATAATTCAATATCTTGGTAAATTTTGCCTTTCAAGCGTCGATATGTAACATACATCTTGTATGCTTAAAAATTCTGCGAAAACCGATATGTTAGAGTTTATGCCGCAAGGATTCTGCCTCACTTGGCCACTTGAGATGGGGAGCATTAATTTCAAATACGAAAACAAAAGTGACGCATTTTTTACTGTTTTTATTGTTCTCCCATATGTTTTTAATAAATGTATAGTAACTAAGCGGTTATTTCAGTTATTAGCTATTTATTTATCAATGTCGAAAGACTACAAACCTTATAACTCTTTGTGGTAAGGTTTGAGTCGAACATACGTCGGGCAAACAGGCATACGGCCCACCTGATGGTAAGTGGTCACCGTCGCCTATGGACACGTGTAGCATCAAGGGAGCTGCAAGTGCGTTGCCGGCCTTGAAGATACGATATACACTCTTCTTAAAAAACCCCATATCATAGGGCGCAGGGAATGCCTCAGAGGGAAGTCTGTTCCAAAGCTTGCAAGTTCGTGGCAAGAAGGAGCGCGAGAAACGATTTGAATGGGGTTTCTTATAAAAATTGTTCCAAGCAACTGTACAAGTAGTTAACTTCCCCCAGTTCTCCCCCATCATCGACTTCTACCCCACGGACTTCAAGATCGACCTGAACGGCAAGAAGTTCGCGTGGCAGGGCGTAGCGCTGCTGCCCTTCGTCGACGAGAACCGGTTGTTCAAGGCGCTCGAGCCCTACTATGACCAGCTCTCGCAAGCCGAGAGTGAGTTAGATATTTCTTTTTTATGTTAATGACTGATAGAGATACAATGAGCAGATTTTCCACAGTTCATTGTTAATATTGTGTGCTGCAGTGCATGGCTTGGACTCGATGACGGATGGAGTCCCATACTTTATTAAGCCACTTACTGGTAAGTGTTTACCGTTCACCGATGACTGCCGACGAAAAAAAGAAAGAAAGAACTGGCTTGCAAACACACGACTAGTCATTGGCTGAGTGACACACTGAAGCAAGCTGAAACCAGTGACAATTGTTCGTCTAGTTTGTGTGAGTGGGACGTCTATATTTTTTGTAATTTAGTTTTGTAAAACCACTCTGCCACAAAGAAGGAAAGCAAGTTATTGACAACCCGTCCGCTGTATCCTCGTATAACGTATGACCTGTCCCAGTAAAGCGCAACATCCGCGGCCACGACCGGCTGTACGTGTGCACGGGCAACGCGAGCTACACGTTCCTGCGCGGGCTGTACGAGGCGGCGGGCGGCGAGCTGCGGCGCCTCGTGGACAGCGACCAGCGCTACCCGTTCCGCTGCGAGGGCGTGCGCGGGGACGTCATGCTGAGCGCGGACAACGTCGTATGCGGCGGGTGAGTGGCCGCGTGCGAGCGTACTGCGTAGCAACAGTACCTCTTCCGCTGTGTGTGAGGTGACGTCATGCTCAGTCATGCGAATCTGCATAGCCCGGCGGCTTGTGTCGATACTAAGTGAGTGACAAAGTTAAGCAACAGTGGGCGATAGGTGACCGCGGATGGGTGACCGCTAGTGGCAATTTTTTAAGCTTGCGTGCTTCGGGGCGCACGTGAAGGTGACGGTCCCGGTACAGTCGTTAAGCCATGTCGGAGATTCTCGGACGACATGAAAACTTCCGTCACTTGGGTTGACCACTGACCCTTCCACAAAATAAATTCACACTGGAGCAGCGTGGTGAAGTATCCTCTTAGCCTTTTCAAAAGGAGAGACCCATGCTCAGCTTGCTGCAACAACCAGCAAAATCCTGTAAATAATGAACATCATCCAATTCATCCATCCATCCAATCCAATTCCAACGTCACCCCCCAGGCAGCTGGCTTCCCCGGTGATCGGACTGCAGCCGGTGCTGGGCAACCGCGCGGTGTGCGTGCGCTTCCAGGACCCGCAGTACCCCGAGGACTTCGTGTTCCCCGCGCGGCGGCTGCGCGGCGCCACGGAGCCCCAGCGCGTGCTCAAGCCCGGCAACCTCTCGCACCAGGAGAACAGGAACTGGAGGCCGCAGATCGGTAAATATCATGTTTGAATTGTTCAACTGAAAATGATTTAATGCAACTTTTTTTGTAACAAAATGCAACTTTTTTTGTGAAACATTGTACTGTTAGGGTTTGTTTCACCATCTTCAAGTAAGTCCGAAGTAAGCTATTCGTTGGTTAAGTTGACATTTAGTGTATGTAAAATGACACTTTAACGTCACTTTAACCGGCGAATAGCTTATTCAGGACTCTACTTGAAGATGGTGAAACAAGCCCTTAAAGTCTCAAGTTCACAGTTTAATGTCAAAATTAAAGCCAAAAAGTCAAAGTAAAAAGTTAAATAAAATAACTTTTATTATTATTACATAATTATATTTGTTTTGTACGTATATATTTATTTTTAACATATATTAATTTTGTACGCTATGGGGTTGTTATATTCAATGAGTCTACTAACCGTGTTATGTGTCTGCATAAGTGCGTGCGCGTCTTCGCCCGCTTAAGTTTTTTTGCAGTAAAGATGGCTTACGCTCCAACTCAGAGACACCAATGGTTACTTAAATTGTTTCTTAATAAATAATTTGTAGAGTGATTCTTTACTAAGGAGCGATTAAAGTAAACGTTAGTGACTCTGAGTTGGGGCGCTAGTGTGGTTATCGGTGAGGGTAGAACCGTATAAAGTGACCTGGTGCGTCCTGCAGGCATGGTGCGGTCGACCACGGTGGCGTCGCTGGAGGCGGCCGGCCACCGCATGCTGGGCCACTCGCTGCCGCGCGACCGCGCGTATGGCTCCGTGCCGCCGCCGCTCTCCCAGCCGCACTCGCAGCCGCAGAGACCCATGGGTGAGTGAGAGAGATGGAAATGTATTTTGTGCCGCTCATTGGATGCTGTCCTTTTTGTACTTTTTTACAAAGATGTACCTACAACTACATGTGTTAATATATCTCGTTCTGTGTCAACTGCATTATGTGTTTGTTATTCATTTAAACATTCTGGGCTTGGAATGGAATTGAAATCTTTTGTTTTAGTGAGACTTGTAGGAACGGCTTTAGACATGACCCGCACGACTGTTAATTTGATCAAACCAAGTAGGTTTTTTTTTATCCGCATAAACGTCTCACGTGACATTAGGTAGCTGCAACATTCTTTCTTTTCCTTCTCTCTTTCTTGGCCGGCAACGCATCAGTAATGCCTTTGGTGTTGCTGATGTCCATGGGCGACGATAGCCACTTACCATCAGATGGATCGTTAGCTCGTTTGCCGGCTATTTCCATAAAAAAAAAACATCGAAGTACGATTTGAGATAGCTACCAACATTGGAACTTAAACGGCTTAGGAACAGTGAACGAATATACTATGGAATAAGCCTCTCAGTACATTCTAACGTTAAATATCGGCACCAAAACTCACACAAGTACGAAGTATACATACACAAACCACTCACTACGGTATACAAACTCATCAATTGGTCTATTGCAAGTAGTTGTCGAACCATGCGAAATCGCCAAACGGGATTGGTTCTCGGCACAGAACATCTAATAACACTGGTCGGCAAAAAAAACTAAAAATCAGGGAGCAAAGAGTTTACTATGTGATTTCTATTGGCTTTGGTTTACTGAGTCCAAATCTGTTTACAGATTCCTTCTATCACGTCTAGTTTTTCAGATATTTACATTTAAATAAAATACTGGTCTTAATCTAAATTAAACATGTATTTATTTTAGAAAGAAAAAAATACACTGATTAATGACTATTAGTGCTTGTTCACGTTGTCCCTTTTTCTAACAGGTTCCACTGTTGTAATCTGGAAGCTAAAAGTTGTGCCTTGGATTTCGAAAGTTCCAAATCACGGACAAGATCATTAAGTTCACACTGATTGAGAATATGTGGTTCGACGGTTATGCTAGGTGAACTACTTGGTGTAAATTCATTTGATTTTGTAGATGGCAATTTTGTTATATTTAATACCTCATCAATTTGCTCACCCGAAGGAGGAACTGGCGCTGGCTGCTCTTTGTTGCGAAGAATTGGTCTTTGAGCAGAATGAAGGTTGAAATATTTTATTTTGTGTTTATTTTTTCTAGAGAATCCTTTAATTTCTGTCATACAAAAATAGCAGTCGTTTATATGGTTCTGTGGCTCTCTCCATATCATAGGACGACTAAATCGCAATGATTTTTTAGACCCCTTCAGCCAACCAGTCAGAGCTATTGCACATGTTTTGCAACATATCTTTGGCAACCAGCTTTTCTCTCTGTCATCTATTTGCAGATCAAAATGAAAATGATAAGCCTTTTTTCTTGAAGGTGTTAGTTTTCGTTGATGTAAGGCTATTACAAAATTACCACAAACATAACTAAAATTGTCTGGAGAATTTTTGCATGAACGTGGCATTTTTTTTTCTAAAAAAATCTAAATAAAAGATATTAAAATATTTTATATTAAATTAATAGTATATATTGGTTAATTTGATCGATAAAAGTAAAATATTGAAACCAACTTCTCAAAACTTTTAAAACGAAAACTATGAAATAGTTATTTCATAGTATATTGAGTATATTGTTTTTTTTTCAACTTTTCACACGTACGTCGCTCACTTGTTTAAAACAATCACTACGTTCGCGTATGTCAGTTGGTTAGAGCAATAAACAATAGCTTGTTGTTCCTTTCTAACACAGAAACAGACACAAAACACAACTAAATACATGTACCAAACGTTCACAAGTACCGCTGGCTGCAACAATAACACAGCAATTCTAGTGTATCCAAAAAGTGGTATTGCGTCGAAATTAGACGTGCTAGGTGAATTCTAACTACATATTTGGATTTAACGTATCCATATGTATTACATCCACATATACATTTTTTTGCTCTTTTTTGATGCCGACCAGTGTAATTAGTTAGAAAGGAGTTGTGGGCGGGGCAGGCGCGCCAAGACTATGAGCAAACGTGCATACTTCACAAAAACACGCGATCGCGCTGTTTAGTGACTCGCGACCTCCAACGGAGAAAAGTACTGCGAAACACTGCGACTAAATTACGTGAAAATGCCTTCATGTGCGGTAATTACTTGCCGTGCACGAAGCCAAGTGCTTAACATAAACAAAGGAAGCGTTTCTTTTCATCGGTAAGTAAAAAAACTACGATATTTTAGTTTAAATCCTTCAAAATGTCCTTCAAATAATTCTTTTCCCAAAAAATATACATTGCGGGCTGCATGCGCTCGTCATTTTTATCACATCAATTCGAACGGGTAATGTATTGCGTATAGGGCATGCAATTATCCGTTCATTTTAGTATCCGGATAATTCGAATAGTTCCTGAATATTATCCGGATAATATCCGGATATCCGGATAATATTTGGAAGGCTAAATTCAAATAATTTATGAATTAAATCAATATTTTTAATACAAATACTTATTCAGAATTAAGTTCAAAACTTCGGTAGATGTATCAGCGCGCTGCTAAGCTTCATAAGTTTCACCCTAATATCGCATTTGGTCAAATCAAATCAAATCAAATCAAATCAAATCAAAATCTTTTATTCATATAGGTATCACTGATACACTTATGCACGTCATTTTTTAATCTACCAGCTTTTCGGAAAGGTGCTTTGTCATAGAGGAGAAGAAAAGCCGAAAGAAACTCCTCGCACATCTTTTAAAATCATGAAAAGTTACATAATATCTTCTAACCTACGCGGAACTGGATGCGGCACTAACTTCCAGGCGTCTTTGTCACTAATATATACATTTATGCTATAGTATCCTTTGCCTAGTAGCTGAGATTTAACATATCTCTTAAACATTTGGATAGGTAAATCACGTATTGACTTGGGTAATTTATTGAAAAAACGTACACCGAGCCCCATATAAGAGCGTTGTACCCTACTTAAGCGAAAAGATGACGTCACCAAATTATGTCTGTTTCTAGTTAGATGATTATGCGTATCACTATTCTGCTTGAACATACCTAAGTTGTTTTTTACAAATATAATATTGCTGTAAATAAATTGAGAGGCTACTGTTAATATGCCTATATCTTTAAATTTCTCACGCAGAGAATCACGTGATTTCAATTTATAAATGGCTCTGATTGCCCTTTTCTGCAAAACAAATATAGAACCAATGTTAGCCGCTGAACCCCACATCAATATACCATAGGACATGAGGCTATGAAAGTATGCAAAATAAACAAGTTTCGCAGTTTCTACATCGGTAAACTGTCTTATCTTTCTAATCGCATAAATTGACCTACTTAGCTTACTCGCGAGAGCCGTTATATGGGTGCCCCATTGTAGTTTAGAATCTAAGGTGACACCCAAGAAAACTGGATTTTTCCATAGTTAGAATTTCATTATTTAATTTCAGGCTTTTATCGTTTTTAGGTCATGAACTCATGAGCAGTGTTCTTAGGGTACTTCATACTTTTCCACCACATCGGGCTGGTACTGTCTTTGTCTAAAACCTAACTCATACCAATATTTCTGATCTTGTTGTTAGCATCGCTGTTTTTTCTTCGGCCGACGAAAAAGCAGACGGGTCACCTGATGGTAAATGGTCATCGTCGCCTATGGACATGAGCAATACCAGAGGAATCGCCAATGTTTCCGGGCCCTGAAGGAGAACTCTTTTCACACCTTTTTTGAAGAACCCCATGTTATAGCGCTCCGGAAAGAAGGAAGCTCATTCGACAGTTTGCATGTCCGTGGCAAAAAAGATCGTGAAAATCGGACCATAGAGGTTCTCCACTAGTCCAATCGGTGTGGATGAAACTCACCGAGCACTCACCGTTGTAAAGTCGCCATTTCTTCTGAAACTCGGGTGTTCTAACCTGTGAGTGACTCGTGGATCGTTGACAATTCGGATCACCCGTTTCTGTACAGCGTCAAATGTATTAAGCTAGTATTGTGGCTACCTTGCCCAGAGGTGGGAACACATTTGAGGCCTGATCACATCTGATTGATCACAAAGTTTCTTGGAGACCAGCTTGGCCTTGCCTTCTGAATGATCTAAAACTTTTACTCACGGTGAGCACGGTATCTTGGAATTGAGGCGTTATAACAAGGTATTCTTAGCGTTAAGCGCGCAAACTTGTGTCTTCACAGTCCCTTGGGGAACGCCGACTTTTTTATAGGTTTCATATCCGAGCAACAACCGTTTACTATGATCTTGATGTGTCGCTCAGAAAACTAGCTACCTAACTGTATATTAACTTCTCAAAGAGACCATAAGATGGTAACTTCGTGAGAAGGCCCCAGTGCCAGACCCGGTTAGCGATATCTAGGTTGACTGTCAGAGCTTCCCCGTTGCGATCAAGAGCCAGCTGAACGACCGTGGCGAAAAACCGTTTTGTCGATCATTGATCAGCTGATATCTTCCAGATATCTTAAGAGCTGCCTGTTCTATACTAGTATTCTGAAGCAGGGAAGTTATCGCTATAAGCCTATAGTTAGCCGGATCACTAAGATCGCTTTTTTTGGCCCTCTGGTCCACTCGACTTCTTGGTAAACTGTATACTGTCACCGAAGGCAAATCAAGAAGGAATCCTTGTTCCGGGAACACAACTATGCGCGGATGTGTCCTTTAAAAGTCCAGATGTCAATAATGTTGACAAATAGAACAATTTTTGACTTCGACTCTGTCACTCATTTTTTTAATATCTATGGGGAGTATACCATTCCAAAAACCTTTTTCATAGCTTAAAGATCATTAACCTGAGTCACAGATGACACCAATGTTTTTGCATCAAAGGAGACGGAGCTTACTCACCTTTTCCGCAGAGCAGAGCGAGAGAGTGAACTTATCGGACTCATTCTCAACAAAAGGAAAACCAAAATAATGCTTATGGACAGAACTGATCAAATCTCTAGGACTAGAGAACTCTCGTAGATTGAATTGGTCAACGAGTTTGTGGTACACAGAAGCGGTACTTATCAAGAAGGATGTGGGAAGTAAATCGAGTTAAACGCAAGAAACATGGCTGAAAATGCTATAAGCAAATTAATGAAATATGGCAATATCTAAAGATCTCTAATGTTACCAAGACCAGTTCAAGACATTAGTTTTGAGATGTTATGTTCGATTAGGAAGCGTTGCATACCACGGTCTGTCATGATTGCCAATATTGGCTCAAAGCGGCAACGTAGCTTCAATACTAGACTTATGAAGATGTTATCAGGAAATCCTTGTGTGTTTTGGTGACATTTACTGCCAACATTCACTAGTTTCTCCGTTGCAACGGTTGAGAAGGTTGATTACCAGGAAAAGTGAAGGGAGCTGATAAAAGCAGTGAAGGAACTTCATCAAGGGTACGACCCTCAGTAATAAAGAATGCGACACAGAAGTATCAATTTCAATTGTAAAGCGATAGTAGCTTTGCCTTTTATTTCTCCCTCCAGCAATTCCCAACACTGCTCGATTTCTGTGGTCAATTGCTATACAACTGCTTGACTTCTGGGCTCAGTTTTTGAGCTGTGCTTTATAGTAAGCTAGGAGTAAGACATGTATATTCCCTAAAACCAGGTTTCTTCTCGAAGGAACACCGTGAGCGTGCTCAACCACCCAGACGTTGCCTTTATTATACATATTATGTATTGATTACGTTGCCTTTTCTGTGTTACTATTATTGAAATTGCAAACATGATTAGGACATGACTTGGCTTGCATTTATTGTGAAGAAATATCCGGTTGCCATTTCTTCTTTGGAATTAAGTTGTATTTTATGCGAATATAGTATCCATATTACATTAATACAGTTTAAAATATTATATCTCGGTGCTTTTAATATATTTCAATTGAAAAAACGTATAAAATAATGAAATTAATTACTATTCGAATTATCCGGATTATCCGGATAGTAAAAAGCCCAATATCCGGATATTAAATTCGGCGGATATCCGGATAATTCGAATATCCGAATATCCGGATAGTAAGCCCTAATTGCGTAGAAGTAGCTCTAGTGTTGGTCGTAGTAAAAGATGACATCGATATTCGATAGATTCTTTCGAAGTTATAATAAAAAAAACGTTCATAAGTAATGTGAATGTGGCCAGATAAATTTAATATTTTATGCATTGAAATATAGTTTGAAAGAACATTGACGTATTTTACACGTAGTAACACTGGTTTATATTATATTTTTCAGTTAGATTTTTGGCAGGATATTGTTGTTTGAAGCAGTTACTTCTTGTTTATTATTTTGTTAAAATCTATATCTAATCTAGCGTTCATGAGTACCGTCATTGAACCTAGGTGGCATGCCTATGAGTACCGCCATTTTGAAAATCGGCAGTTGGTTTGATCACACGGTGGTTCAAATTGTTAGTGCAGCGCCACGTTACACTAGGGGTCCTAGGTTCAAATTCCATATCTGTAAAATTTATGGAATCCACATTTTCATGTTTTATTCTAATAGAATTTAATGAATTTTAGTTTCCCGAAAGATTCAGTTATACGAGCTCAGTGGATCGCTGCAACAGGCAACCTGACTGGATTCCTACTAAATGTTACTTTTTATGGATTTAAGGTAAACCTTTATTTTACACATCTGTCGACCTTACGAAAATAAATACCGATAAAAGTTTATCGTCAGTCAATCCTTAAGCTACAGTGCCACGCCTCTCACGCACACATAACAACCCTCGTGCGTATTTGTTCATTTTCGTAGTAGTAAGCAAATGGAGGGGATCGAAACGGCGACAGCGGTTCTCGTACAAATTACGCGCTATGCCCTTTCTAACTAATTATTAGATGTTCTGTGGTTCTCGGCATGATCCGATCACGGCAATTGGTTCGCGCGTCAGTGCACTGTCTAATGCGTTGTCGCATTGTCAGTCAGGTCGTCAGTTAAATAGAAAAAATAAGAAAGTAAAATAGATTTTTGTAGTTTTAGATTTCGGTATACTTACACGTGAAATGTGATTCCACGATCCTCGGAACCCTTGGAACGATGATCTGTATGATTTCTGCACCATTTCACAACACATGAAGGCATTTTGAAACCAAATTTTTATATAAATCTTGTTTATGACACTTTAAAGTCAACGACCGTCCGAACGAGTGACACCGAACTGACTGATTCACGTTTTGGTTGAGTTTATAAGCCCCGCCCACCGCGGTTGAATTTTCGTTGCGCTATTTTGAAGCATCAAAGATGCTTCCATGCGTATATTAGTTCATTGCTTATGAACATTTCACAGTTGTTACTGAGAGGTTGATGATCAATCAATCAGTCAAAATGTTTTTATTCAAAATTGGTTTGGTTTACAAACACTTTTTGAAAGTCATGCAAGTTATGCCAATGCTTCAGACAAAGCCCTACTGTGAGAGGGCCCGGGAGAAGAAGCAGCAAGAAACTTCCGGGTTTGTTTTTTTCCTGCTCACGGTTACAGATAGCACTTATCATCTACTACAATCTATATTCATAAAACTCATGTCCAAGCAGTTTTGACTTTAAAATAATCGTCTAATTTGTAATATCCTTTCCTCATAAGAATGCTTTTAATATGAGTTTTAAATTTAAGGTAAGGCATTTCTGTAAATTTCGATGGAATTTTATTATAAATCTTTACACATGTACCCATGAACGAGCCACCAGTTTTACATAGTCTAAAATTTGGTACAATCAGTTTAGCCTTGTTCCTCGTATTAATATTGTGGATGTCACTCTTCTTAAGAAAACTGTCGTAATATTTCTTAACATACAAAACATTATCGATGAATTGGCCAAGCTGACAGAGTGAGTATTAATTTGAGTAGCAACCACCTACAGGAGCAATCTGAACATTCAGGCAGATCAGAGTGGACCTTCTGGTCCACGCGGAAGAGGTTGTCTTAGCCTAAGAACTCACGGAGCGATTTTCTCCCGCGCCCGCCGCGGTAGCGGGCCCGCAACTCCTGTAGAATGCAGATTTGTATGTAAAAACGAGCGGCATATTTCACGACGCGGTTTACGCCCGCGGCGGGCGCGGTTTACTCGCGGCGCCCGCTGCACCGGCGGGCAAGTTCTAGAACCGCGCGGCTCGCGGTCAGCCGCAGACTCGGCGGGTTGCTCCCGCACGCTCTGCGGTCGGTTGGCGGGCGACGGGGGGGAGGGGGGGTACAGATCGTAAAACCGCCCGTCTTGCGATATTCGCCCGCCAGGTTTGCGGGCGATAATCGCAACCGCGGCGGCTGCGCTACCGCACAAAACTGCGGTCTCGTGAGTTTTGAAACTGAGCTGCGGGCGCGGGAGAAAATCGCTCCGTGAGTTCTTAGGCTTACAGCCATGACGCATTTTCGACTGGTCGACGGCGGCTCGGTCTTTAAGCGACCAAAGTATAGGCAACTAGCTGACCCGGCGAACTTGGTATCGCCTATTTTTTTTTCTAAAATAACAGTAGTCTAAGTAACTCCTTGTTACATCAGCTATCTGCCAGTGAAAGTCCAGCCATTTCAGAGATTAGCCGGAACAAACAGACAGATAGACAAAAATTGTAAAAAAATTAGTTTTGGTATATGTACAGCGTATACATCCAAATGCACTTAGTAAAAAGCGGTTATTTTAATATTACAAACAGACACTCCAATTTTATTTATTTGTATAGATTAGACTGGAGGCCAAGCCCAACGATTCAATATAAAGTAGTGATTTTTACCACTATCTAAGTCGTCGCTTGTGCGTTCGGCTTCGCGCGGCGACGAAGTGCCACCTATTCGAACCATAGAAAGCCACGGTCGTCGTCGTCCAATCGACAGTGCGTAATAGCTCTTATTTTAGATTCTGACGATTTTTAGAATTGACGACCCCGTGGCCTAGTTGGTAGCGACCCTGCCTGCGAAGAGGGGTCCCTGGTTCGATTCCCGGCCGGGACAAATATTTATGTGACAGATAAATATTTATACTCGGGTCATGGGTATTATTGTGATGTGTTATATATGTGTCGTCCATGCCACCCGCGACACAGGTGAAAATCTACTGCGGGGGTATGTTTGTGTCAGCGTTTATTTAAACTACTTTTGCCCTTCCAGTTTTGGTACACCTATGTATGTTTTAGTGTACCAAATGATGTGTTGGTAGGGTCGCTACCAACTAGGCCACAGGGTCGTCAAGTTTATGCTTAAAGTTGCTTTGTCGGGCAGTTTTAAGGATCCCGTATATGAATAAAAATACAAGAGCAGTAGAGAAATAGTCAGTTGTTAGTAAATAGAAGTGAAAGTAACATTATAACGTTAGTTTAATATAAACACAGATTAACAAAACAATAACACACGTCACACCACGACAGTTTGTAGGAGTGCCTACAAACATGCCCGAACGCCAAACGGAGCCCTCGCGAGTCATTTTAAAATCCAATAGCCGTCAAACGCCAGCAAATATTTCATTAAACTGTAATCCGACGTCGGGCAACAATGGCGGGCGGGCAGCGCGTAATTGGGTCGCGTGGCCTCCCCTGGCCTCCCCGTGCCCTCCCGTGACGTCAGCCGCGCTCCCGGCCGCCGGTGATTGCCACAATTTGTTTACGGCGATAGGGGTTATTTGCATTAAGGAATTAATCGTTACCCACTCGCATGTGAATGTCGTAAGTTGTTGTCGATATGGAGGCAGCTGTCTGGAAGTGGAAGTGGATGTGTCGTGAACGTCAACACCGTTAGTTGTTTCACGCCAAATTAAGCCATTTGATGGACATTAAGGAGGTATTCATCTGAGAAGCCATTGACAACGGCCGTAAATCACAGCAAACGTATATTGGTTAGGATAGCCGCTGCGGTGGGAAGTTTATTGTTTCGTTCGCACATACGAATAAATGAACATAAAAACATTGCGTGTAAAGAAAACCTTACCTCACCTCGACGGTGCTAGTTCCGTGTAGTCCTTCCTCCCGGAGTTCCACGAACACCAGGCCTCGGGCCCCAGCCAGGCACGAGAGGCTCTCGGCGGCCGGTGAGGGCCCCTCGCGCGGCTAATAAGCCAGCCCATTACAGCTGCCGCCGCGCTCCTTTGTTCTCGTGTGCCGCCTCGTGGCCGGTAATTGTTGTACGATGTACTACACATCATGTACGACTGTACGTACTGCGACTTTAGGTGAAGGACGAGGGGGGTGGGAGGGGAGGGGAGGCCAGTTCGAAGGATTGAATAGTATGAGGACGTGTCAATCCTACTAATTTTATAAATGTAAAGTTTGTTGAGATGTTTGATATTCTTTCGCGCAAAAAGTATCTATTGAATGGATTTTCATGAAATTGAGCATAAAGGTTGGCCAAGATCTGGAAACAGTACAGCGAACATTTACAGCAAATAATTAAAAACAATTATTGTGAGTACTTTTATGATACACAACATGCATCACACAAGAGATTTATAAAAATTACCGCGTTCTATACTAAATTAAATTCAATAGAGGGCCGTTTTATCAATCATTCGACTTACCTACATAGTCACATTAATCTCTGTTTTGATCTCACCAATCACTCATTAAGGTATTTGTAAATTCTTAAATAAATACATATTGATCGATAGCAATTATAAACTCCGATTAAATGTGGAAACAAACAAAATTAAATAACACTGTCATCATTCAAACATTTTGCAATGACAACCTTATTTCCAAGAAGGGATTTGAAACTTTTAACATAATGTACTATTGCCGTAATGAGTAGTTTGTCTAAATAAAACGCATTTGCTGTACAAATGGCAGTTGGTGAAAACCCTAGAAAACGATTTTAATGGTTTTTTTACATTTGTATCGGCTGCAAATCGACCCTACTATAGTTACGTCAATCAATATAGGTCATTCCTTATGAATCTTCGGAACGAATAGATATGAAAAGGGCTGACCAGTGAGGAGCTATCGGCACGCCTGATACAAAGAGCCGTGTCGGAGCAACGTCAGCATTTCCACTGACCAATTAGCAGCGGCGAGCTGTGTGGGCGCGATGCGATCTGCGAGTCGTAGCAGTGTAAAAACTTGAAGTACCTAGTCCATAGTCTGAGGTCAGAAAAAAGCGATATAGTAGGTAAACATGGGTCATTTCGCATGATTCAAAAAATATTATGGCAGTGCAAACAAATTATATTGCAAGTGATATATCGCCCTATCCGTGGTATCGTTCTACTTATGTTATCAACCTAACCTAACTCACGTTTTTTTGAATTTTTAAGACAACTATAATAAAACATTTTAAAACGCGTCTCTATGCACAATTGATCTGCCTAGAAAGATTTGGGTTCCGTTGGAAGACTATGAACCAGCTCATTAGACTGTGACATTAAGAAGCTTGTCACTTGTGTGAGCGAGGCATTAATTAGCCGCGCCATTGTGCCGTGTGTGGCGTAATGAAACGCGATCCGACGGCTCCCTGCAACTGGATCGATTGTCTTTGTAAACGTGGGAACTTGCTTCGAGAGCGGCTTCGTTGGTTCGTCATCCACTTGGTTATTGTTCCGGATGTTATTTATGTGTGTGGTATGTTCGATATCACTACGTGTCTTAGAAAGTCCTTGTAGCTTAGTGCTGAAGGAACAGCCCGGGTTCTGTCTGCATAGGGTTATATTTATGGGACATATTGATGCCGATTTTTGCTGGTCTATAATGTCCACTGTCACTGTCGCCGTCACTGTGTAAAATAGCTGGCAAACGAGCTGACGATCCACCTGATACCCTGGGGATACAAAGAAATTATGAAGAATAAAAACATAACAATAAACATAAAGAAAAAAGTTTACGAAGTAGGAATCCTACCGTGCTTAACATACGGCTGCCAGACTTGGGCGTTGAGAAAAGAGGATGAAGAAAAAATTGCTGTCAGCCAAAGGAAAATGGAAAGGAGCATGCTGGGAGTTAGAATTTCGGACAGAATAAGTAATAAAAAGATAAGGGACAAAACTAAACTAACAGATGCCGTTAAAAGAATAAGATTACTCAAATGGGGTTGGGCAGGCCATGTCTGCAGATTAGACGACGCAAGGTGGACAAAAAGAGTGACAGAATGGATTCCATGGGAAGGTCAAAGGAAACGTGGAAGACAAAAGATGAGGTGGCGTGATGTTTTTAATAAAAAATGCGGACCAGACTGGATGAATAGAGCTAGAGACAGAAAGGAGTGGAATGGTTTAGGGGAGGCCTACGCCGCAGAGGCGAATACTACTACTATATAGTATAATACATAAAATTACTTAATATATATACTGTAAATGTGTTACATACATAGGTAGTTATAAGTGTTGGTGTAAATGTATACATTGATAGATATATGTAACATATAAAATATAAATTTATAAATATAGAAATTTAAATTATAAGTAGGTATATATTTAGTTTGTAAATAAATAATATAAGTACCCAAGTATTAGTGAAAGTTTATATTAGGTTTGTAGTAGAATAAAGGCTTTTTTATTTTTTTTATTTATTTTATTTTATTTATGTTCGATATCACTACGTGTCTTAGAAAGTCCTTGTAGCTTAGTGCTGAAGGAACAGCCCGGGTTCTGTCTGCATAGGGTTATATTTATGGGACATATTGATGCCGATTTTTGCTGGTCTATAATGTCCACTGTCACTGTCGCCGTCACTGTGTAAAATAGCTGGCAAACGAGCTGACGATCCACCTGATGGTAAGTGGCTATCGTCGCCCACGGACATCAGCAACATCAAAGGCATCGCTGATGCGTTGCCGGCCAAGAAAGAGAGAAGAAAAAAAAAGAAAGCACTGGATTTCAAGCCCCCAGCCGGAACACGACGAGTCGCTTGGCGGCTGACTCATGCTCAAGGGTGGTAGGTATCCAGGCGAACCCCATCGAGAAATAATAAATGTAATAATGGTATTATTTAATTAATTAACAATTAAAATCAATATTACCCATATAATCCTTCGAGGGGCCATACCACCAGCGGGCCGGATTTAGTCGCCTTTTACGACACCCATCCGGTGCGGTGTGGGATTGTGTTAGTATTCTAAGCCGCCTCAATACGGCTAAACTTATATCTTCAATCATTAGGATAATTTTTAATGGATGTCAGTTTTTGCTTCTGTAACTATTTTGATAAGGTGTTATCATTAATAGAAGCAGAGTTCTTCTGCACGTTTTTTAATGTCAATAGATGCCCTTACTGGCACTATTAAAGTATTATTTATTTTAATAAAGATTTATGCAATGAAAAAAGCGGCCAAGTGCGAGTCGGGCTCGCCCATGAAGGGTTCTGTAGCAGCAAGTTACATAATATAAAAGTTCTTGTAGTTCGTTGTAACTTTGATCGATGTTTTTTGCGGTTTACAATATATGACGTATTAAAAAAAAACTACTTACTAGATCTTGTTCAAACCAATTTTCGGTGGAAGTTTGCATGGTAATGTATGTACATCATATTGTTTTTTTAGTTTTATCATCTCTTATTTTAGAAGTTACAGGGGGGACACACCCATTTTACTACTTTGGAAGTGTCTCTCGCTCAAACTGGTTTAGAAAAAAATGATATTAGAAACCTCAATATCATTTTTGAAGACCTATCCATAGACAACCCTAGTTTTGATGAAAAAACAATTTTTGAGTTTCAGTTCTAAGTATGGGGAACCTCCAAAATTTATTGTTTTTTTTTTCTATTTTTGTGTGAAAATCTTAATGCGGTTCACAGAATACATCTACTTACCAAGTTTCAACAGTATAGTTCTTATAGTTTCGGAAAAAAGTGGCTGTGACATACGGACGGACAGACAGATAGACATGACGAATCCATAAGGGTTCTGTTTTGCCATTTGGCTACGGCATCCTAAAAACTCCACCCTACAAGTTTGTGCTACCGAATTTTCCTTTGGTCATCTTTTGTTGCATAACGTCCTTTATTTAACAGGTCTTATTCTTGTATACATCTATTACACCAGTAAAACATGCAATTAAGTAATCTAAACAGAATGCATTATACGTTCCATGCCATCGGCTCCGAGGAAACAAAATTACGTACAATAATGGCCCGCTAAAAGGAACCCATTATGAAGAAATTCGAAATTCAAATTGGCCTACGGTCCCGCGAGGCATTGACGTGTAATAGCGCGCGAAAGCAAACAGGAAGTGCGAAGGGACGCCATTGTCCGACGCAGTGTCGCCAACTACGAAAATAATAATTATCGGGGGTTGCCAGCACAATGGGGCGATTTTTTTTAAATAACGGGTCGATCGGCTCAAGTGCTTCCTATTATCCGGTTGGAGAGGATTACGCTACAGTGTCGGCCGATTTTTTGGTATCGATTTTTTGTCGTGCCCTTTAACCAGGTGGCCGCGGAGGTGTGTTAATGCCTATTTTACTTACTTTTTAGATTTTAATCCGCTAAAGATATACTCTTAATATTGCAAAATGTTATTTCTTAGACTAATCTTTTACATTATCCTTGTAGAATTTAATATTTTTTGTTCGCTATACAAGGATTTCGCGCTGAGTAAATAAGTTTATTGGAATTGTTGCCAGGTTTTTCTATTTCGTATAAGTAAATCTTTAGCGATGCGTTGCCGGCCTATAAATGGGGTCCTTCGGTTATTTCTGGCTCTCCGGCACCGCGACCGAAAGAAACACAAAAAAAAAAACTTTTGACGTTTGATTTTAAACAGGACATTGATCTCTAGAGATCACAGATATAGGTGGTTAAAAAACCTGAGCACCATACTCCGGCGCCGTCGGGTGGTACAGAACCCAGCCACATCAACAGGGATCTGCCGCTATACTATAGCCTCCTCCGTTGTTCAGCAGGGTGCACCCTGAGCAGGGGTCCCCTAACACCCCAAAATGCTATGTAAAATAGTATTATATCTTTATTTGTCATGTCATTGTGACACAATCATTACGATCCGTATCAGTCCCACTGCTACTCTCTTGTCTCAAGTCTCGGATTGGCAGGTTTACTCACCGGTATGCACTCAGTGATTGATTCATCTATACTAATATATAAAGAGGAAAGGTTTGATTGTTTGCATTGAATAGGCTCCGAAACTCCTGATCCGATTTGAAAAAATCTTTCACTGTTAGGAAGCTACACTATCCCCAGGTGACATAGGCTATATTATATTTTCAAAAAAATTAGGGATCCTTAATAAAACTCTAATAATGTAACCCAAGGTGTAAAAAATAAGAAAATCGACGCAGAGCGGGGGTGGGTTCTCGTATGGTATAAATAGGCTATTCGATATATTCAGGCCTCTTGTGGCAGGAGAACGATGTTCAAAATAAGGCTATCTAATTACCTAATAATATTTTTCTTGCTTCATCTTTTCGTTATCGTTATCACACCTCTGCCTTATGCACATGAATAATCAAAATATTTATTACAACCTAAAAATCATGTAATATTAGATTATTAAATCTGAAGCATGTATGTTGTAGCTACAAGCTAGATAATAAATTTTAAAATAGGTACGTACCGAGAACACTTGACTTGACTTCCAATTAATCTCTTTTTAGTGTTCGGATCAATCAAACAACAAAGTAAGAGGAGGTTCTTTGGGCTCTATGCGTTAGGTAATAGAGTGTACATCTGCATAACCTCGGCGGTAAACAATTCGCCCGGTCGTGGGGGCGGCACGTGGCCTAATTATCTGAACACCCCCAAACTACGGGATTTTTTAATTGAATTCGCTTATTTGATTCCGAGATTGTCGTTTTTCAATAAATCAAACAATAAAATAACATGTCAGCTTTTCGGCTGTAACGAGCGATATGGAAAACTTATTAATCACTGCTTTGTTGGCTTTTTTGTTTATGTTCCTTAAATTAAAAAAAAAAGTTATCGATATTCGTATTTTTTTAAATTTATTAACATTCTTCATGTGTTATTCGAAAG
Organism: Thymelicus acteon; assembly: GCA_951805285.1. Classification (NCBI taxonomy): domain Eukaryota; kingdom Metazoa; phylum Arthropoda; class Insecta; order Lepidoptera; family Hesperiidae; genus Thymelicus; species Thymelicus acteon. Next base: position 1,021,129 of record OX638232.1, read on the forward strand.
GTTCCCTACAATTTCGTCCATAAATAGTTCCTTCACACAGTACCTAGTGAGTTCCTTTTAGAAAAAAGTACAAAGGGGTAAGTGTATCACGTAGTCGTGTAATGTCGACTAATTTAGCTCTCGTAGTGGCAATCGTCTTCCGGAAGTCGCAGCGCCGGAAGTCGGTGCGCTAAGAATACATTTTGACAATAAACGCGGGTAGTTGTAGTTCTGGATGATCACTCGAGCTCTCCGCGAGATGTGAGCGCCTCCAGATTACCCATTGTCGGGGTATGATGAGCTCTTGGGGTAGCTTAAGTGACCCAATTTTAGGCACTAAGCACCACTTTTAGAATACTCTAAGTTTAAGGCCAATGTCTGTTTTATAATGCACTATTCCAAACAATGTTTCCTTTTTCTTTACTGTAACTTTAATCATTTTACTCAAAAAAATATATTTTGTAATGATGTTTCGATGTTTTTTTAATTCCGATCATCTACCCTGGTTACTTAGAAATTCACAGCTTAACACTATATTTTCTTGTCAATTATGTTATTGTTACAGTCTAGCCTCAGTCGCGTAATTTCATGGACTCTCGGTGTCTTTTAGGTACTGGACACCATATTTTATCAACGTCTTCGTTCTAAACCATATTATATTATAATTATATATGATTTAGATGAATTAGCCAGAACAAGCGCATAGACAAACACAAAAATTATAGTTTTATTATATGCATTGATATTAATGATTAGTGTTTGAAGTTAGGCAATAATATCTATAAAAAAAATGCGTATGCGTGTTGTGAAAGAGAGTATTAACTTGAATGATTTGAATCATCAAGGCCTTCTAGTATAAGGTGATTAACAAAAAACCTACAATCGTTTCACATTCATTAATCTTCTATCTATCTTCTATCTATATATTATATACGAGTAACCGCCCTCGCTTTGCTTCGGTTTTTTTATTTTTTTACACCTTGGGTTACATTATTGGAGTTTTATCAAGGATCCCTAATTTTTTTGAAAATATAATATAGCCTATGTAACATAGGCTATGTTACTCGGGGATAGTGTAGCTTCCCAACAGTGAAAGAATTTTTCAAATCGGTTCAGTAGTTTTGGAGCCTATATTCAATGCAAACAAAAAAATCAAATCTTTCCTCTTTATATATTATTAGTATAGATAAAAGGCAAAAGTTGATGACTGATGACTGATGTTTTAACGCACCGGCCAAACCCTTGGCTAGAAACTTAAAATTTCACACACGTATTTCTCTTATGACGTAGGCATCTACTATGGAAGGATTTTTCAAAATTCAACCCTCAAGGGGGTGAAAAGCCCAAGGGGTTATAAGCATAATTTCCACGTGCAAAGCTGTGGGCAACAGCGCCAACAGCTAGTTGATGAATAAATCGGTGGCCATACAATTTGTATTGCGGCCGAAAGCAAAAGCTTGTGAACTGCGTTATAGGGGTCGTGACTCGTGATTTAACGAAGCCACAGTTCTAATCGAACCGTGTGCCAATTTAGTTATTTCCGTTCGCAACAAATTGAAGTAGGGATCTCTAAAAACTGTTATTTCCTCAACTTTAGCCTCGCGCCGGGGTTAGACACTCGAGCACGCGCCGCCGGCAGCGCCTCTAATTATTACAGAATCGCAGGTTACATTCCGTCCTCGCCGCACGGTCGAGTGCTACCACGCTACCACGCCGTGTCTCGTTTATTTCGCATTTTTTTACTTTTTCCCTACTCTAAGAGAAATCGCAAGAGAACCTCACTAGACACAACCCTGAAACGTCGAGAGACAAAGGCCAATCTCGAGCTTGCGTAAGTTGACGCTATCGGTTCTAGTGGTTTATTGTATTTGGCGGCATTCGAGTCCGTGTCGGTTGTTGTACGGTGATAACGTCGGAGGAAGTACGAAGACAGGATTATCATTTGAATATATTGAACGTTTGTATTGTTGCTGTTTTTTAACCGACTTCAAAAAAAGGAGGAGGTTCTCAATTCGACTGTATTTTTTTTTATGTTTGTTACCTCAGAACTTTAGACTGGGCGAACCGATTTCGATGATTCTTTTTTTAATCGAAAGCTGGTGGTTGTCATGTGGTCCCACATAAATTTGAACGAGATCTGATAAGTAGTTTTTGAGACCATGAAGTCGGTTATTTTTTGTTAGTAAAATTTACATTATGTTGTATTTATGTTGACTTGGAGGGTAGAATGTATTGTCGTTGGATTTGTTGTATGTGTACATCAGAAGTTGTCTTGATAACTGGAGTAAACATCACCGAGACACATTATTTCTCTGATAATCAGCTCTAATGGTTAGACCAGCGGGCCTATTATGAACTTTTATAAAACCGTTCATGTTCCAGGCAATTCATTTATCGGGCTTGGAACGACGTGTGATTGCCTAAAAAGTGTCACGTGACCGTTTTGGTAATACAAATTTGACGTTTACACTGGAACATGGCTGGAATTAAGAGTCCATAATAGGCCGCCAGGTTGGTGCCTGTAATACAGTATCACCCGTAAAATGAAATTCCAAAAAAAAATGTTGTCGATTGCGTAACAATACATCGAGCCCTACTGAATAAGGTTATGTTAAAACTTTCTCACTTAAACGTTTCTTTTTTTACTGGTTATCATTGACATTTTTCATAAACACGGCCAGCTCCTAAAAAGCAGACATTTAAAGGCCGAAATCTTTTATAAACATTTTTGGAAGGAGCATAAATTCATATTCTGACTAACAAATTAAATACGGCGTTAACCGCTCGCATGGTTAGCGACTCAATAGCACAAAACTAAGTGTATGACCACTATGCAAGATGTATACATCTTTTCGCGTACAATTATACCCTCCCTCAATTCTATGGAGCGCGAGCTCGCTATAATTTGGGCGCGAAGTCGACGCGGTGCTCTTATTTGCGACGCTTTCACTCGATGAATGTGTCGCGCCGACATCCATTAGGTGGCTATTATAACTGCCGGGACTACGACGTCGGCTTCTCATTTTTTTACCATTTCAAGGATACCTGGACGTTTTGGAAAAGTGTAAAGACAGCACGTTAAAGACCTCTCAGAGACACGATGATGTCGAAATCTTGCTGAATTTCCAGCTAGCAAAGAGGTTGCTACATTTTTTAATTGTTATAAACGTTAGTACATGTTTGTGAGCTAATATTTTTTATGATTTCAAAACTGTTAAGCCTCCATATTGTATTGATTTGGATTTTATATTGAATTTCAAGTTAATATTTCAAATTAAATTGTAAATGAATATGAACATCAACGAGTTGTATAATGATATGATATTCAAACGGCGGTTCACACAAAACTTCTCCACAAATGCAGTGCATTCAGCCGAAGTGGCAGCCGGTATCCCTAGATTCATGGATCCCGCGTCGAGCGCCAACTCCGTGACAATGGCGGCTAATGGCGACGCCTCATTATGCACTTGCAGAGTGAGTGTAATTGTCGATGGTGCAAACGTATAGGTGGGAATTACATTTCCATCGCTAGCCTTAACACGCAGTGCGCGTTGGGGTCCCATGTTTGGCGCCAAAATATGATTTTCATTAAAATCCTTTCTTAATAAAATGATTTATGCAGAAAAATATTGAAGCTGCAAAGTTGTATTGACGTATTTTGATTTGTTTTAATTTACATTACAATCAAGCTTAACGCTCGATCGAAATATTTGAAAAGACTTTGAAACTCCTCGATTAGTTTTACTTCATAAAAACTTATTTATATCGCAGAAATTAGCTGCAGCTCGTGGTCCTTCGAGCCGGATTTCTTTTCACTCTTCCGCATAATGACTTTTAAGTCTTCCGTAGGCCGTTAAATTCGTTAGGCGAAACGCCCTCGTGGATTATGCAGAGTATGTACACAGTGGTTTGTTTGTGGTTGTTCTTTAGCACGAGAGAGCTATCGATGCCTGGAGATCGACTTCAATCCTTTTAAATCCAAAACTTTGCACAGAGCAGCTCAGGATCTCAACGCCTCTACAACTTGGATAAGCTCTTTCTGTCGCGCGTATAGAGCGACTGGAATGAACTTCCACATAATTATTTAATTACTAGGAAAGTATTGTTTGTAAGACTATGTTTTGTGATTAAAAATTAAATTATATTTCTTATTACTTGCGTTTTCCACTTGGGTTTTGTTTTATGTTATATGCGACTACATCTATAACTACTTAACATCAGGTGGCTTGTCAGTTCGGTTGTTGGCTTTTTTTTTTAAAAAAAGACTAAAAGTTTCACATCGCATATAATGTCTCGGCAACTTTGTTCATTGGGCCCCTACTTTCAACCTACAGGGTCGTGTCGTGTAATTGGTACGTTTATCACCTGAGGCAATGATCACTTCGTTTGGATCTGCATCCGCGGCTCTCGTCGGCTTAAAACCGTCGTGAGCTCTTTGAGCGCAAGAGTGTGGTGACGCTCTGAGCCGAGATGTGTGCGTCGCTGTGTCGCGCCGACCGCGGCCGCAGTCACGTGATGTAACACTTTGTGCGTGTTGTATGTCGTGTAGTCACTTTCGTCTTTCATTTTGGAAAAAAATCTGTTTGGCTATATTGAAGCGGCCTAGAACTGACTTCAGTACCATGTTAATGGTAAATTATTAATTTCGATGGAGCGGTTTATTGCTATGAGAAAAATTCACTGTCTGGTGGAATATTTACCACGTCAAGGTAATTTTCAATATTCTTAACGCAATCCAAATAGCATACTCAACCACTGTGAAGTGCTCTTTCACATAAGTCAGCTCCTGTACAAGAATCTAGGTAGCGAACTCACAAGTTTATACTTATATCCTCGTTAAAGATACAGTAGGACGTCTGTCAGCTCCCGGTCCTCGAGGCGCTAATCGTATGTACAATTAGAATAGAATAGAATAGAATAGAATAACTTTATTTCATAAGTCAACTGCAATTACAAACAAAAGAAATAAGTAAACTTAAAAACTATGATAATATAGAATTGCAGTCAAACTGTATGAAAAGGGACCGCACTCAGCAATGGCCGCAGAAAAACTACGACCGCTGGTTTTCAGGGCGAACCCGAATTCGCGTGGTTTTGCTTGTGGCGTCCCATTTCATACGATCAAACATACAAACCCAGAAATGCTTAACCTAACACATAACGTGAATTAAACCTTATTCTACTTATCTTAACCTGTTACAATTTAACTAGTGTCCGACCGAAGCTTCGGCTTCGGCTTCGGCTTCGGCCACCTTCGGCCAAAAAAGCACCTTCGGCCAAATCTTCGGCTTCGGCCAAAAATTTGCCGAAGGTTTGGCCGAAGCCGAAGGTTTACTAGTTGTCAAATATTGAAATTTACTGAACGATGCTAGAGCGAGACGGAGAGTGTGCAGAGCAGCAGAGTTTCGCCGCGCCGCCGCACCGGCCCGAACGAATCGCAGTTAGTAAACTAAACGAGTCAAAACAAAATAAAATATGAGATAATTAAAAAAATGTGACTGATTATTTGATTATTTTTTAACATTGTATATTTGAAACTTTTATTTTTGACAATATTTTATTACCTACTTGTATATGTTGGTCACTCGGCTCGTTATTGGGCTAAATCTCTAAAGATCTCATAATATATATTTAGTATATTCTGAGATCAAAGTAACTATCGTATTTCTCAAGGTCAATGACACCTTCGGCTTCGGCTTCGGCTTCGGCCGAAGGTTTTGGTGAATACCGATTAATCGGCTTCGGCTTCGGCTTCGGCCAGAATTGCACCTTCGGTCGGACACTAAATTTAACACATTAGAAAGAAACAATAACAATTACGAAACATGGGGTATCTACCCTCGACGCTTACAACTGGTCCGACCGACGTGACAGGGCATTAGTATTAAGAAAAATAAATAAATAAATAAATGCTGTTCGTATGTGTGTGTGTGTGTGGTTGTGTGCGTGTGTGTGCGCGCGCGTGTGTGTGTGTGTGTGCGCGTGTGTGTGTGTGTGTGTGTAAAGTGAGTGTGTGTGTTTGTTTTGACGCAATTAATTACTTAACTGATTTGGTAGATGTGATTTTTGAAATTTAAGAAGGTGTTCCTTATATACTTTTTTAAATTTTTCGATCGTCTTAATGTCGCGTAGAGGCGGTGGAAGGTTGTTCCAGCACTTCGTGGCGCTATATTTGAAGCTACCACGAAATGCCGCCGAACAGTATCCCGTGTAACACCGACTATATGAAGACGCCCTGGTGTTAAAATGCATACTGAAGCCACTGAGACAATCCAATTTTTCAAATAAATATGATGGAGATTTATGGTTGATAACTTCGAATAGCAAACAGGCTAAGTGTAGCTGTCTACGGTGCTTCATTTTGAGTATATCTGCGCCATTAAGATAAGGTGTAACGTGAGCTCTGGGTGGTATATTAAAGCAAAACCTTGCACAAGCATTTTGAACCCGCTGTATCAGGTTAATTAGATGGAGTCATACGTACAAGCAGTTTAAATACACGCTTACACATACTATCGCTTAGTTAATAACTGTTTCAGATGACTCTTTCATTTCCTGGCAAAGGGAAGTAGACATCCTATGTCATTGACGATTTCTACTTGTGTAGGTAAAGCTATTTGTAATAAATACTATGAATTTACAATTTTTAGATTGTTTGTTGAAGCGCTCATAGCCCGGCGGCTTGCGTCGATCCTATGTGGTCGGCAATGTTTAGCAACAGCTGGCGCGGTCGGTAGCTCAATGGGTGACTGCTAGTGGCAAAAATTTATTGAGGGTTTCCGTGCTTCGGAGGGCACGTAAAGCCGTCGGTCTCAGTTGTTATCATAAGATATCAGTCGTTAAGCCATGTCGGAGGCCCTCGGGCGGTTTGAAAACTTCCGACACTCGGGTTGGCCCCTAACCCCTCCACCAATCCGCACTGGAGCAGCGTGGTGGAGTATTCTCTAGGCCTCCTCGAGAGGAGAGACCCGTGTCCAGTCGTGGGCCATTGATGGGTTGAAGACGAATAATCTCGTTACTCTAGCTAAGATCATTAACGTTGAGTTGGCGGCGAGTTCTATTCTTATTATTATTAATCATATAATATAGGGTTTTTCATTAAGAGCGCTCGAACTTTGAAATGTAATAAAATAACCTGTTTAAGTAATATTGCTACAATTTTTATTTTGTTTTAAAGGACATTCGATGACATTATGTGTGGAATATAATTTCAGTTAAATGGCCGCCGCGACTCCGCTGTAGGGGGTGAATCCTGGTATTCCAATTTTGGACGATATTTTCGCATAAATGGGGCTCAATTTCACGAAGAACGCGATTTATGTTGGCCTTCAAGGCTGCAATTATCTGTGGTTTGTCAGCATAGACCAGAGATTCCACGTAGCCCCACAGAAAGTAGTCGAGCGGTGTTAATCACACGATCTCGGTGGCCAGTTGATGTCACTACCGCGCGAGATGATGAAGCCCTCGAACTTCTCCCAATAAATTTAATGTTTCCCGTGCAGTATGGCAAGTGGCGCCATCTTGTTGGAACCACATGTTTGTGAGATCCATAACGTCTATACTAGACCACAAAAAATTGTTATCATCGTGCAATATCGGTCGCCATTGACAGTGAGCGTGGCTCCTTGCGCATCTTCAAAGAAATAAGGACCGATAATACTGCCGGACCAAAATCCACACCAAACAGTAACTTTTTCGAAGTGTAGAGGTACCTGATGAATCTCCAGTGGATTTTCATCTCTCCAAATCCGGAAAATTTGATTGTTAACAAAGTCACTCCAAAAGAAATGAGCCTCATCACTGAAGATGTTTTATTTCCGAAAGCAGGGCCAGCCGCCAAGTGCTCTACTGATTTTGATAATAAATTTTAACAATTTCTACGCGTTGTTGAAGAGTACAGCGATTCACGGTGAATTGTCACGACTAAATATGTGTTCCCGCCAAATTTGACAGCTTTCACTTTACCAAGATGGCTGCTATACGTTATCAAAGTTCGAGCGTCCCTATTGAAAAACCCTTTATATTGGGAGTAGGTACTTTCTAGGCTTCTTAAAATTGAAAGAGAACCTTAGTCCTCCAGACGGCAACTGACAGAACAATTGTATCTGAACAATTCTCTTGTTTCAGGTCGTTCCCACTCGTTCGGTCCGCAGCGCAGCGGCTACGTGCCGTACCCGGAGCAGGGCCACGGCAGCCACGGCGGCCCCGGCGGCCCCGGGCAGGGCGGCTACCACACCGGCCAGAACCGGCAGTACCAGCCCAACCACCAGACCTACCAGCCCGGCTACCAGGGGTACCAGTCCAACCAGAACAGCTCGGGGTACCAGTCCAACCAGGACCGGTACTCCAACCAGGGCCACAGGAACAACAGCCAGGGGTTCAAGTCGAGGTACAACCAGCAGGGACAGGACGAGCGCCGACCTCCCTCGTGGAACCGGAACCAGGGCTCCACGTGGCGGCGAGCCAATTAGCTGTTTTATTTAGATTGGATGAAGTGGTAATGATACAAGCGGCTTCACCGCTTTTTCCGTGGACGGTAGCGTTGGGGACGTCCGATGTCAAATAGTCATGGATGGAGTGATCGTTCACTACAGCCTGACTCATTTGCCGGCTACATAAAAATACGAATATCAACACACAAATGGAAATAAAGTGTGCAAGCTGTATGAAACGATATGCGTTCGATATTTGATGAAGACTAGTATTGATCGACCCGTCGTGGCTTGTAGTGAATTGTCAGGAGATATAGGTAGAGAACCCTCTTACATAATACTTTGTTTGCAATTTCTTAATAATTATACATTTATGATTTCGAAATAGAAACGGTAATGGTAATTTAAATTGTTTTTCTAATCAAATGATTTATACATTTTGAAATAATACACAAAAATGTATAAATGCAGGATTGATTAATACTGTATGATTGATTCCGTTTATAAATAAAATCAATGTAGGTAATCCATTCGATTGTTCAATTTTTTTTCCATTTTTTTTGACGATAGTTTTACGTATAACTTAATTATAACACAATGACACATGATGTATTGTTGAGTTCACAAAACATTTAACCGTATTACGTCCGTGTCGCATCACAAGTTCATTTTTGTTGTATAATATGTTGATTTTTTAATAATTGATTATGACGCCTATCACTCATGTGTGCAGCTGACGCAGGTACTTAGTACTACCGTAATAAGTACACGAAGCCACAGAAAAATCTATAGAGCTGCACGTCGTCAATAGCCAAATGTGTTGTATTGAATGTGTGGCGATTATCTTGGTGACGTTTCCTGATTCTTCCATAATTAATGTAGTAAACATAATTCCGTACGAAATATTGGATACTCTCAGGGCTTTTTTGTATCCATAATGCTCAATTCAATTTCCTACTAACTGTTAAAAAGTCAACATTATGTTTATTTTATTACTATTATGTTTATTACTTGACCTACTCAATTATCCAGAAATTATTTATTTTATTTTATTTTTCTGTATTTGGGAAACATACAGTGTCTTATGTCTAAAATACTAACATAATAATTATCCATAGATAGATTAATGAAAACGGCCCCTGGGAATGACACTATTGACGAAAGAGTTCGCTAATAATAATAATAATTTTCTGAGTGTCGTTGTGTCGTCGACATCTCAAATAATATTGTCCACGTCTATCCTTGGTAAGATATAAAGTTTTTAAGGCTAAAGGAAAATGTATTCTTTCTTAAATTCACTCAAAATGCGATTCGCGTCTACGATAATAATAATTGTTTACTGAATTATAATCATCAAATAATCAATATAATATATCTACCGAGTAATGATTTCTGGAAATTTAATGATTTTTAATAAAGCAATATGATCTAGGAACAATTTTGTATTTTTTAAATCGCAATTTTAAATAACTTAAGAAAGATTTTCAATTTCTGTTGTATATTTTTAAACAAAATTTGATCAACATACAGAGGTACCCAGAGGTACGGAGGTTTACTGGCGAGAACCAAAAGAAATTTTAATGAAACATTTTTAATTTTATATCATTAAACTTATTGTCAATAGTTGCCTTACAAAGATGATTAATTGATGCTTTGATTGAAGTGCTATTATACGATGTACCTAAAGGATATAGAAATAGAGCAATTTGACAGAGTTAGGGCTTGTTTCACAATCTTCAAGTAAGTCCGAAGTAAGCTATTCGTTGGTTAAGTTGACATTTCGTGTATGTAAAATGACACTTTAACGTCACTTTAACCGGCGAATAGCTTATTCAGGACTCTACTTGAAGATGGTGAAACAAGCCCTTACTGTATTAATATGTAATTGTATTGAATAAGAAATGTATTGAAGTTTTGTATGAAGAACTTTTATAGAATGGCTGTTTGTAATTGGAATACACAATTTTTCTAAATAAACTGATGTAATTGTTATATTACATTGAATATATATATTTTTTTCGTTTCATTAGACTTCAAATAATATAAATTTATATGACTTTTTTGTGAAAAGCTTTCTTTGATATGGGCTACTGTGGCTTATTTCCACGTGCGAGGTTACACATGGGGATTCCTGACAGGATAATTATATTTTTACTGTGACGGTAAATGGAGGATTTAATTAGTGTATAAATAGACCAATATGTTTTTTACTACCTTTATAGGCTTTTTAGGAGGGCTTCCAGATATAACTAAGACAACTGGCCGGCGTTCGGCCAACAGATAACTTTCAATACGCGCCATCCCACTTCTGATGACAGACTTGCGGTCTGCAGGGACGCCTACTGAAACTAGCTAACTAGTAATACATATGCTCGTATCAGATCTAACAAGTTTGCAAGTTAAATAAAATACAGATTACTTAATAGTACCTACATTATCTACTAGTACAAATGATTAACAAATACAATTGACTTTAGCCTGTTGCATTGATTCGAAGCTTAAGACCTAACGTTTTCTTGCAATTCAAACACTTCGACTTATTCGTTAATATAATATATAGTAATATTATATAAATAAAAAGTCAAATAGTCTTTGTATGTATGAAAATGTAATAAGGTCCTCAGTCACGACTCGTATACCAGTGAAGGTATATAAAGTGACTGACTATTTGGCTACAAAAAAACAAGCAAACACTCGACGAGGGATTTCGGGTTCAGTTTTCAGGACAGACATATCTACAGTTACTGACGTTTGTTCTTGTCAGTCGCGTGGAATTCGTGGAAAGTACTATTAAGTCGTAAGTGGATGGGCATCATGGATTACGCTATCAATAGGTGTAGAAGTAGTAGTATAGGTTTTAGAAAATACACTTAGTTAATCACACATCATTGTGCAATAGACTGTAATGTGCCTGATATTATATTATACTAACAATAAGTAACAATGACTGCCTTTCCAGCTAAATGCTGTACCTAACCGTAGAACGAGGATACAAAAGGAATGTGTTTCGTAATTAGCAAAGCGATGTACTGCCTACTTAGTAGATGTCAAATACTGAATCGCTCTAATAAGAACTACTGCCAAGTCGTATTAATGTAAATAAATTAAAAAATTAAAAAAAAACATCTGCTGTCGTAAAAGCTATCATGATATACCTTTTTGAAATCCTTGTGATGAGTTCTTTAATTTGATACCCATATTACATTATTCTATTTATTTTTATTGTTTCATATGTACTTCAAACAATGGCATCTCATAGCCAACATATTTTTTTCACGTTTCACTTATCTAAGAACACTTGGGTTATCAAGACGAATCTAACGATATTTTAATCATATCAATCCGTTCAGCGGTACAAGTTAAGCGCGAAAAACAACCCTTCCTTGACAGAGAGTAAAAACAAAGACTCTAAAATGACATTGTGTTTAATTTATGGATAATATTTAGTTACATCTGTTATTGAAGAATAGAAGCTCTTTGTAGGTCACATATATGCATGTTCACGAATTACGAAATATTTGCATTTACACGTTTACCCAGATTATGACATCAACTTCAGATAAGCGCGGTATTGCTCAGTTATCCGGTCAGGCGCACGCGAGCTGTGAACTCCTTCTATTTGTATCCTGTTCCTATGGTTCTGTTATTCGATAGTGAGAAATTACATAAGGAATAATATTCGTTTAAAAATTCAATTTGAATTCAACTAATAATGCACTTAATTATAAGTCCTACTCTAGGTAGGTAGGTACTAGCTGAACAACTTAGTCACGCTTAGCATAATTATGAGTATTGAGAGATATATTTGTACGTTGTTCAGTCTAAGATATTTATGTAAGATATTAGCTTTATATAACCGTTCTTATTTTTACACTCGCTAGATAAAATATAGTGTAGAGTAAATAGACGTAAGACCTCCACGCGTCATGCCACATAATACCTAATCACCTGTACCGTTGAGTGGTCAATGTGGTCATGATATCGATGTTAATTTGTCTCGAATAATTAGCATAATTGCGTTCCGATTACACAATAGATATATTTTATTTATTTATTTACTATTGACATTTTTAATGCAAACATTACAGATCCTAATATATCGCCTGACCGTTCTGTTTATATGGTGACTTTGAGGATTTTTAAAAAATCTGTATTATTTTAGTTCTCATGCTTCTAGGTCCTCTGGTTTAGACTGCGTTGTCTGTCAGTCAGTAGCAATCAGGATTTTATTAAGTAGATTTTTGGTTATTTGCGGTCTGTTTTTTTAGTAAGTACACGAAATGAAGGTACTCATGGTCATGGATTACGTTCCAAACAACTGAGTAAAAGTTACAAAAATATGTAAATGTTCAAATGTCGCTGTTTCCACCCTTATTACGATAAAGTTATTTGGATCGGTTTAAGCAGATTCTGCGTCGATTGAAGTCGTCTCCCCTTATGAAACTACCACACATTAAACTTCACGGAACAATCTTTTTTTAAACATTGTAAATTATTATATTATGTCTACTTTTAAAGAAATTTACTTACGCATTATACGTATCTATATAAAACTTGTTTAAAACTTATTTCAATTCTGGTAAGATATCTAGACATTTTTATAAAATCCTATATGAGCTTTGTGAAATTTTGAACATTATTATTTTTGACCATTGTTTCAGTGCAAAGATAATATTAGGTGTAGGTATATCTATGCAGGTATTTATTGATTATCGATTATTTATATTTAATTCACGATTGTACTGCCACACACGTTTGTCAAGAAGTGTGTAGAAAGTTTGAATGTAATATCTATCAAAATATTTTTAACTTTCTCTCTTGCAACCTACTTATAAGTTTGGTATTCTGTAAATGAATAACGAAATAAAATTGTTACTTTACATTTTATTGTTTTAGTTAAACCAATTTGTAGGCGTGTAAGGTGCTCCCTACATCCTGGAGACCTAATCTCTTCGGTTAATTACATGAAATCCCCAGTAAGATGACCCCATTGGTGGGGATTTACAGGTTTCTCATCCAACTCTACCACGTAATAAATATTTCGACAAACTCGAAGATCTACAATTGTTTCCATCTTTACATCGATGAACTTATACCTAAGTCTAATTGCGGCCTAAGACAGTTTAACGAGTTAACTTACTACCTACTTAAAATAGTTTTTTTGTAATAAAGTACGCACGCTCTACCATCAAACACCGTACGAAACATAAATTACACACAAAATACTTTCTTTCATAATTGCTTTCAAAAGTCCGTAGTTGGGAACTGGAATTGTTTAACGGGCTTCACGAAACAAACTCGAGTACTGTACAGTAGGTGCATAGTAAGTTCGCGGGTTTTACATTTTGTTTGTATATTTAAAAAATGTAGCCGCCTATCAAAACGATTTCCAATATGGCGCACAAAGCGAGTCTGAAGTGGCTCACGTTTGTGCGCGATCAATAGTTTTTTAATTTCTTTTTTGCACCACAATCGAAGGTTTGAAATTGTGGAGATGAAAGGAAATTAGGGGCCCTACGGCCTAGCTGGAGGCCACTCGAGGAATGAATGAGGTTCCAACTTAACGGCGTTTTTTAAGGTATGTAAGTCTTTGTCCAGGTAGAGCGCAATTTTAATGGATCGTTATTAATACGTCGTCGGAAGTTCGCTACTGATTCGTTCAGAGCAGCAGCTTGCTCGACTGATGGGTCAGAGAATAATTTACAGGACAGTTGGTGTCGGAGAAAACAGGAAGTAAAGTTCGTCAAGCGTCAAGTCAAGAGCTGTAGAACACAACTTATTGACTGTTTAGTTTTTCCTTATGTGTTAGGTACCTTTAAGCATCATGCATCGTTGCATTGTTCATTGTTCTCATAGGGTACATTAACATACATATTTATCACAAAAACTTTTCAGCCGTCGACATTTCATTGACGAGTTTATTGCAGTTATGTGTTAAATCATAATGGCTTAAACCCATTAATGGCCCACTACTGGATACGGGTCTCTCCTCTTGAGGCCTAGAGCATACTCAACCACGCTGCTCCAGTGCGGATTGGTGGAGGGTAAATCATAATATTATAATCAATTTTATTTTCTGGGTAGGTAGGTATTAATTATTCATTATCTAAGTCAGAAGCTAAGTCAGCTCGGCTATAGTAAATGCTCAAAAGGAACTTGGATTTATTTCCACTTTACCACTGGTCCTCGACCTAAGGTGATATGATATTAACCTAAGGTTTTATAGAACGAAGCAACACTCTCTTTGAAGATTATATCTATGCAAAAAAAATCGCTCATAGACCAGCGGCTTGTGTGGATAAGCAGGTACCGCTTATTGGTCGGGCTTGGTGGAGGGCTCGTTAAGCCACCAGTCTCAGGTCGTGCAGTATCGTCAATAACCAACGCGAGGGTGGTCCCTAGTCAATCGGTTCAGAAAGAGGAACAATAAAGTACCTATCTATTGTTATGATGTATCTTCATTGTTATGGAAAATCACATTTAGGTAGGCGGTATGTCATCCATTAAACTTACTTAATCTAATCACAATATATTAGATTCTTATATTGTGATCTAATCATCTTAACATTTATGTAAATAATTAAAATTAGCAACGAAATGTACCCACCTGCCTACAACTGAATTACGATGTTATTTTAATCACAGGTATCGTACTCGAACACAATGACATTTCTCCGCGAATTCCCACACCACTATAATGTCACAATTGAAGCGTGGTAAGTCAACGTCACGTCAACTCGCGAACTACACTCCTGCTCACTTCCCATAAAAAAGATCTAGAATGTTCATTTCACCGTGTGCTAATGTGTCAAAGACAAATCTTATTGTAGTCGTCGGGAGTAATGAGTGTCGAAGGGCGGCGCCACCAGCGGGGCCCCGCGTCAAGCTGGGTTCGCGTGACGCGTTGTGACGTCATGCGGCGCCCGCGCAGCGTGCTGTCTTGTTCCGAATTTAAATTCCGATTGACAGATGAATTTGACTTCTTTATTGCGTTCTTGAGTGTCCAAGTGGCGTGCCGGCGGTGACTGTGTCCGGCCAAGTGTGAATGCGCAATTTCCGATTTGATGGGAAAACGGCTGAGACGTGATGACGGCCTGAGAACTAGCTCAGAGCTTTAGTTAATCAATGAAATTTGAACCCCTTTAATACTTTGCTATAATCTTGAATTGGTTTAGTATTTTTTTTGCGTTTACGGTTTCTCACAAATTTATATCAAATCAAATTTATGTCAAATCACAAATTTATGTCAAATCTCTTGGTGAGTTCTTTAAATATTATATAACAATTTAACAGGATTCAAGACTACAAACCTACGGACTAGCATTGGTTGGCTCTACATACCTACGAAGTGATGGGTCTCGGGTTGGATTCCCGGCCATAGGTAGCTGTGTCGTCCATGCCACCCAAATAGTTTGAATTAATAAATTATACTTACTAATTAGATTTTTTATGATATTTTCAAACGACCATAATATGATTGATATAATGTGACTGTTCGCCGGCCAAGATAATAGAGAAAAAGTCATAACGGACTCTCCAGCCCCCATGCCCCCAGCCGAAACACGACTCTTCGTATGGCGGCTGACTTAGGCAAGAGGGTGGCTACCTTCACGGAAAGATTATAATATCAGTAGGTATTTAGGTATTTCAACAGCTATCTTAATAATAGATACCTACTAATGACTTAATAATAATATTGATAAAATCTGTACAAACCTACGCAAAGCTCTTCCACTACGACTCCCTTCTGCGTGAAGACCGAGGGCCAACAGCAACTTCTAAATGTCCATTCGAAAGAAAAATAGAGATTCCCGTTTCTTACGGACAATAAATAGAAATCTTACAATAAATAATTATAGTTATTTACATCCATCATTGGCTTTTTAAGGACGCTTATAAAGCTATTAATCCAAATATCTTGTAAAGTTTCCGTAAGCAATTTAATGAGTGCGGTATTTAGCAATGATTTAGATTTAACAACCAAGTGCATCAGTGGATTGGGTTGTTGGCGCGCGTCGAGAGCCTAACCGTTTATTTTTCATCATTTTCACGCTTCCAAATTTAAATTTTTAGGCGGTTTTAGTTTTAATTTTCCTGCATTTTGCATCCAGCCTATACTACCCACATATCCTTAGGCCGTTTTTTATGACATTATGCGCTAGGATACAACATTGTTATGTATTGAAGTGACAGTAAATATCGTAGACATCCAACAAGAATTATCTATTTTTCAATTTAAGATTTTTTTAAATTAGTAAATCTGTTGATAGAATAAAGGGTGACAAGTTTCATTACTTAGGGATTAAAGTGGCCTGAAGTGAGTACACCTCAGTAGTTGTACTTCAAGGACATCTAAGTATGTCCGAACACCGACTTCTGTTTGTGTAGGTATGTAGGTAGTAGTGTAGTTCTCTACAGTTCACGCTGAAATGGACCAGAGTGGGAGTCGGATGAGTGACTTATTGAACTCTATCATACATTAAATTCTTAAAATAGTTTAGCTGTCGATCCCTGTTGTTATCTGCCTATTATAAGATAGCAATCGTTACGTCTTTGAAAGGCCTTCAGAGAGCAATGATATTATAATGTAAAAAAGAATGTCACTAGCGCGCCGACGATGAAGAGTCTAAGAACAGGCAATTGACCTGTCTATTCGTAGTCGCTCTGTCAATATCAATACAAGACGATACACACGCTTTTGGTGTTGTCAGAAGTGCTTGACATTGGACATACAGCGTTAAAATGACTTCGTGTATTACGAGTAAGTATAACAATGTGATTGGTATAGTGAAACAAAAGATAAACGTGTGTGTTGTAGCTCTTTTCAGAACAGATTTGTTTGGTTGATTTGTAAGAACATAACGTAGGTATCTACATTTTTTTTAAATAATTGTCAGAGAGTTGAACAATCCCAATCCAAACAATCCTCTCTGGAGCAACAATGAAGTCCAGGTTTGCAGGGAACTTTTAAATATAAGTGACGCGATCAAATACTTAACGTAGAAATGAATGAAAATGCCAAAATAGACGCAACCACAGAGTACACTATAGACGCAACTGAAACTATTATATTCGTATAAACTTGCAGTTTCCTCTAGTTTCCGTTTCCGCCCAAATTTGGCATTCAGCACACGAGCGCACACGTCGCTGATTGGACAGAGGCCGCGTACGCTGATTGGCCCACAATTTGACAGTAATGGCGTTAACTCTAACAAGGTCTGAACAAAATGTATCTTAAAATGATACATTTATTCTAATTTGTACTTTATTCTAATCGAATACAGTTAGCTTTAGCAAGTCCACATACGACGGTTAGGCCGTTTCGCAACGGGTAGTCTCCCCTCTGGACAGATGTTGCTACAGTGTAGGAACAATTTCGCCCACAGCGCGTTTCAAAAGCTATTGTGTAACTTTATTTTTTTTGTATTATTTTGACTAATTCTTTTGTCGTGCGGTTGGTTAGATTTTATCGTCGAGGGTGAGTTAATTCATTGGATGCGTTTTTGTTCCGCTACCGGTCTCGAATAGTTTTTGTAAAATGTTATTTCTGAATGAGTAATATCATGATTATTTATTAGTGTTTATTTTTACAAGTAAGTACTTAGATATTGATCATTTTGTATCATTGATGCTCCTTTAAATTATGGACACTTTTTAATGTAAGTAGGTACTAGCTGGTAAATTATCTTGCAGTCTTGAAGTGGTCACGTATGAATCATTAGAAACCTATACCTCATGAACCGCATCAACCACGAAATTCAACGACGAATTCCTGGCAAAAACGGTAGAATCCACTTATTAACTCCCATGACAAAATCATGCTTAGGTAGGTATCTACTTCATAGTCAATTTTAGTTTTGAGGGTAGCTGTTAGCACTGTAACTGCTACAGGACCGCGGTACACAACTCCGTGATCTGACCCCACTGCCTTGTTCATGCGCATGGTACCAAGAGCAAGAGTTTTGCCTGGACCCTTAAGAGTGGTCTGGGCCGGTTATACTTTTATATAAAAATAAAAATAATAAAATGTTTTGTAAAATGGAGACATAATAAGATGACGTATGTAACGTAAGTATTACTTTTAAACTTTATTAGTCCACAGTGACCTAAATACTAATAGCTTTAACGGTGCCGGGGTTCTGGTTCAACTACTTAATCCTATCGTGAGAGGTGGACTTTAGGGCAAATTAATTAATATTTTCTCTCTGGTTTTAGGTATCGATATCGTCAACTTTTTCGAGTGGTTAGGTAAGTTACCTTGCAGTGCTTCATGTGAGATCTGCTTTAATATTGATTGTACATTTAAAATCATGTAGGCTACATGTTACTTTAATAATATCACTTACTCAATACTATGCAATATAACTAAGTATATGTTACTACTCTACTTAAGTACATTCATTCAGCACAGCCAATTAATTGTTTACTTTACTATTTATAATTTGCAACCAGTATAAAAGCAACAATAATAAGAAAAAAAATGAAAAAGTATGAAATTCAATTCACATCAAAAAATTTAAACGTAACGAATATAATTTATAATGATATCGTATCCAAAGCAATCCCAAAATAAAAGATAGAAGCGCAGCGTCCCAATAATTACATGTAGCAGTTTTTCCGTGACTAAGCTGGCGTGTTATATTCCGGCAGACCGCCCTCTCAAGTGTTATATTTTTTATTTTATACTTTTTAATAATTCGCGCGGCGTAGCGGCCGGTACTCCACTCGAGCGCGGTCCCAAAAAATCTCGAATATCCACCCATGTGTCGCAATTACTCAGGCAAATTTATGGGGGTTCAGTAGCCGAACTCCTAGCAAGTAATTAACGCTTTTTGTTGCCGCGAATAGATAATGATGGCTGACGGTGTGACTGTCGCGTTTTTGTGGGTACTTTCGTTTAATATCCACATTAAAGAAATTTGAAATGTTGGATATGTAATTAAATAAAAAAACTTTATATAATTGCTTATTACGTAATTGAAAATAGTATAGTTTTGAAGGTAACCACTATGTTTGTGGCTATATTTGTGGCATTATGCTTTTATTATGTTTGTGGATTACATGGTAATTAAAAGGATCACCATATTTATTAATTAAGCTTCATTAACATCGCTGGTTAAATAAAAGCAAATTATATAATGAGTACCTACTTAGAAAAGATTTATCTTTGATTATTAGCGCTTAGTACCTAAAATATTTTTTTCAACCTTTAGGTTGAAACCCGGTACAATTGCATTGGTAGTAGGTACCTTATAAATTCTAGATAGATGCATTGAGGAAATAAATGAAAGCAAGCCCTGATAAAAGGATATTCGTCCACTGCCCGCGGATCTCTAAGCTTGCTAACAATACCGCCATTTGACGTGACGCATTATTATGTATTTTGGAAAAATCTATTGTTTTGTAATCTCCCCGGGCCCTTGAACGCTCGAGTGTCGCCATTGAACGCCCTGAAATGTTCTATGTGAGCTCATTGTGCCCTCCGCATTATATGCCGCACGCATGTGCTGACTATGAAAGGTGCTAACATTATATAATTTTCGTAATGAAGCTGAATGAACGCGCCCTTAACATGCCACGATTTTTGTCTGCTATTTTTATTTTACAAATCGAGCACGCACTATTCCTTTACAAACTCGACTTAAATTTGTGAGCGCGATGTATTTTGTGTGAACTGTGACGATATAAATAATATTTCGTATTAATGTCCTATCAGGAGTAGGTAATGTGGAAATTTTCATTTATTTTTTAATATTAAAACATAAGGTGGGCTAGGTAGTTTGTCGGAAAATGGCAAATTTTAATAAACTCTTAAAAATCTGTTAGGACAACACTGTCGTCTGTAACAGAGTGAGGTGGGCACTGTATGACTTACGCCCCAACTCAGAGTCATTATTTAAATCGCTCCTTAATATAGAATTTGTATGCTAATTCTTTACTGAGGTGCGTTTAAAGTAATCGTTAGTAACTCTGAGTTGGGGCATAATGTTATATCAATGATATTTAAAAAATACCTACATAAATGTATAAAAATATTATTCAGCTTGGTCAGCTGTATTTTGTATTCGTGACAAGTTTTTAGTTGATTACTATGAATGATATAATTAAATTGATACTTAGTATAATAAGAAACTTAGGTACCTGTAGTAGGTACTACCTACTCGTAGTTTGCGATTAATATGCAAAAACAACGTATATCGTACATTGGATTTTGCTCAAAATGTTTACCTTTTTAAGCTATGTAGGTATAATAGATAAAATACGTCTATGAATAAATAAATTAATTGTTTTTGGATTTTAATATCGGGACAATCCAGACGAATCCCGACCATCTGGCAATCCTAGTCTCAGGCCATGCTTATCACAAAAAATGCATTATCATCAGAACTAAAGCAATTAAGTACAATGTCAACTCCTTGACATTAGGTAGTAGGTATTAGGGTAAGTAGGAATAAATATATTAACTGCAGTAAATTATGTTTTCGATAATAATGTAACCATGATGTTATGGAATTCAACGAAAACTTCCTAGTTATCATCAATGATATTTAAAAAATATAGATACATTACAAATCAACATTACAAGCCCTTACAAATCAACCAAAAAATCTGACCCGAAAAGAGCTACAACACACACACGTTTATCTTTTGTTTCACTACACCAATCACATTGGTATAATACACGAAGGCATTTTAACGCTGTATGTCAAATGTCAAGCACTTCTGACAACAACAAAAGCGTATCGTCTTGTATTGACAGATCTACTACGAGCAGAACGGTCAATTGCCTGTTCTTACGCTCTTCATCGTCGACGCGCTAGTGACATATCTACCTCTTTTTTACATTATAATATCATTGATGTTAAATGATATTTGCAGTAGTATTTGTAATTGTCTTATCTTTATATATTTTGTCTATATGTATATATATTTTGTCCCGACTTGCCCTACTTTAGATAAGAGTGTTGGCTGTTGCCCTTTACTGAAATATATTATACATATTATGTATTTACATTTATCCGGCATATAGATGTCAGAGATACAATACGGCCAACGTATCTTGGCGCATCTGAAAATAGGCTTTGCGAACTTTAGCGCATGTAAGACAGAGATAGCGACACGAACACGACAACGTGTGACTGAGACATAATACGCCGCGTACCGAGCATTGCCGAATTATGTTACTGCGCAGCCTTCTGCGCGAAGTTCAGACGCGCCAAGATACGTCGGCCGTACTGTACACAAGGTGAGGCAGGTGAGTGAAAGGAACTGTCTATTGCCTATACTAGCTCTATGCCTTGTCTCTTATTAAATTTTCAACTTAATTTTTACCTATGCACTTTCTTAAGATATGGACCGATAACCGTTGGGGAAGAAAGGTCCTTGAATGGAGACCACGCCTCGGTAAAAGGAGCACAGGATGCCCCCCGACCGAAGACCCCGAAGACCTGAAGAAGACAGCGGATATCCGCTGGATTCAGAAAGCTCAGGACCGGTCTGGTCTATGTCCAGCTGTGGACCTCTAAAGGCTGGTGGATAGATGGATTGACTTTCTTATGAAGTAATTATTTAGAAATCTTTCTTTCTTAAAAACACAATACCTGTAAAATTTATTAATACTTGAAACCACAAGTCGAGTAGGTAAACTATTCGAATTAACTATATATGATTTATTTAATTCTGACATATTTAACTCGAGGCCAAATATGGAGCTCTGACATATTGAACTACTATTTCCGTACATTATACCTACTTCAATGTTCTGAGATTGAAGTTTTATAGTTATTATGAAAAGAAATATAATAAATGTGTATAAAAAAATAATGTTACTTGTAAATTATGTTCAGTACTAAAAGTTTGGTCACCTACGTTGACACCAAATGGTGCCAACGCATTTTAGTCGGCTGCGAGCAAGCGAGACAAGTAGATGTCATTTTTGAAAAACCCCGACCGTTTAAGAACATAACGCATATTGTTTATTGTGCATAGTTAAAACGTTTTCATTATTTACGTTTGAACTTTATTAGAGTTTATTTAAATTATAATTAGTAAATAACTATATTTTTACTTATATTTTAAAAATTATTTAATGCAAAATATTTCTATATCCGCCATTTTGAACCGAACTTGACCGAACGAAGCGCTGTCACAGAATATGAAAAATGCTTGAAAAATGTGACCCGTCTTTAAAAAGTCTATGTTCGTTACTTAGTATTTTATGAAATAAGGTTTAAGTCCTTCAGTCAAATAAAACGTGGCACACAATACATTACACGGCGAAAAACCTTCAGTATTAAAAATAAGAAATTTCGTCAGAGAACAATACAAAACGCGGTGTAATATCAAAAGGTACCTACATTAAAAGCCTTTGAACTTTCGAGCTACATATTACTCGGAGTCAGAACCGATACATGGAGAATTTCTGAAATCACAGCAACAATTCACATCAAACGGAAATATCCTTTGTGTCTCAAGAACACGTTTCCCCATTGTTTCGCGGAATGCAACCATTAGTGGGCAACAATCGCGTAAAGCGCGCCAAAGCGTTCTAACAGATCGCGCGCCATTTTCGTTGAAGAGGATGAAAGTCTGTGGCTGTGCCTGGGCGCTGTGTGCTACATTTCAAAAAGTATAATTATTCGAAATTCGAACGAACAAGGGTCGAGTCGAATTCTACGATTGTATCATTATTCATTATTGTCATTCTCAATTATTATTCTCAACTCGTACTTGTTTCGTGTTTAATTTAACACAGCGCAGCGGCAAATACATTTCCTTACTTGGAAGACATTGCAATGTGTGTTAGTCCTAACTTCTAAAGTAAGTAAGTACTAATTTAACTGCATGGAATATTTTGATATTTTTGGTACTAATTTAGTAATTAAATACGGTACATTACATTTACGTTATTAAATAAAAATAAACAAATAAAATAAACGCTAACACACTCATACCCGCAATAGGTTATTACCTATGTCGCGGGTGGCAAGGACGACACATATAACACATCACAATCACACCCATGACCCGAGTACAAATATTAATCTGTCACATACATAAATATCTGCCCCGGCCTCGCTTCGCAGGCAGGGTCACTACCAACTAGACTACAGGGTCGTCGATGAATTATGAATGATTTTAATAAAATAAAACACTATATTATCAAAGAATTTAATAAAGTTTTCTTACTTATAATAGGTTTACACATTAATAGTCAATTTAAGTATGCTGTGTAGGACAGTATGATATATCATACAAAATAGAAAAAAACATTTTATCACTTGCGATTCAAACAAAATTTAATAGCGCGAATGGCACAGGTGTATTCCAATGCTTAAACTAAGGGAGGCTATAGAGATCAAAAAATCATCCATGTTTTAAGAACTTTATTCTCATTGCGAATTATTACAATTCATTACATGAGAACTTACAAACTACATAAATGGTAACGTACAGTTTATGCGTACAGAAGCGTGCGTTTCTTACGTAATTAAAAAAAAATCATCCGAGGAATTTTAACAGAGATGATAGGTATAAATTAACCCATTCGTGAAATCTCTTGATTAGTTTATGTCAAAGAAAATCTAAAATAATGCCGAGTTCAGTGCGCATGATGTCGTTCGTGTAGTGTCGTGTTGCGAAAGGAAATAAAAGCGATGAAGATGTAAGGTCTATATGCGTAAGGTAGACAGGCTTATAACCTTTATAACACGGCTTAACAACACCTAAAAGATGCTTTTAAAAATAATTTAGAGTGCTTTTTTACAAACGTTAATTCAAATGATTATTACCTTTTGGCGTAAATTCTGGATTCGTATTATGCATATATCCGATGGGACCCAGTACTGTAATACCCTATCTGGGTATTTTGGGTATTTCGGGAGTATAAGTATGAACAAAAGTAGAAGAATAGAAAACCCCAAAACGATAATGTTGCTAGACCCTCAAATAAGCTATAAGGTCATAATTTTAAATTATAATCATTAAAATTCAATAATACAAAGGGTTGTTTGCTACGGTTTGTTTTGTATCGGTAATGAAGCGATGTGAAAAAAGTTGTCGAACTCTAATAGGGCCACCTGTCATCGTGTCACGGCTTGTCAAAATAATACCCGCCTCACTGTGGAGTGAGGATTAAAATAAAAGGCATTTTGTACGAGCGACGTTCCACCAGTCATCCGATGGTACGAGCTGTGGAGTTCCGCTGAGAGGGGTTCGAATCGCGCTACCAGTGATGATGAGGATTCTATGGCAGAAGATAGACGAAGAGGGTACTTGGATGAGGATGGAAAAAAGTTATGGAAAAGGCAGATGTGAAGTCTCAGATCTCAAATAACGATCATTTATCTATACTAATATTATAAACAGGAAAGATTTCATTAAATAGGCTCCGAAACTACTGAACCGATTTGAAAAATTCTTTCACTGTTGGGAAGCTACACTATCACCGGGTGATACATATAATATTAAAAAAAATAGGAAACCTTAATAAAATTCCAATAGAGTAACCCAAGATGTAAAAAAATAAGAAAACCGAAGCAAAGCGAGGGCGGTTAGGTAATAAAATTTCAACTAGATAAAATCTTTAACTTGTAATTTGTTCGGTGTTACAGAATCGTACCCTATATGTCACTATTCACACATTTCTTCAAAGAACTAAGACCTACCGTGAGTGGACCCGGGAAAAGAAATCGCAGTTACTGATAGCATTTATTACAACTATGCTTACATTAGCCCTTTCATTTGATAACCAATACGGCATCTGAACATTTTTTTTCGTGTTCGTCTTCTCGTTTATTTCAATTTGAAATAAACCGGCAAGTGCAAGTTAAACTGCGTGGAGATTATGTATTTACCGTTACTGAAGTTTTATACTTCTTATGCGACATGCAAAAATGTTGCGTTAAACGTTTGCGCTACCATGGAGGGGGTATGAAAGCACTGGATAGATGGGCCTAGCTTCTTATTATCTTTACCTCTTAAATGTATGTTATTATTTTATTATACAAATCAGTATTAATGTTATTACTCATACAAATCTCACAGAGTCTCAACAGCGTGATTCAGGTTCGTGAACAACGCCATCTAGTTTGTACATTTTTATTTAGTACAAAAATAGTTTTTGAAAGATAATTAAAAGTGATACACGTTACTAGATTAAATATTTATTCGATTAGGTCAAAGAAGTATAACTTCTCACGCGCGTAGAAAAGTACACGCACCCTTTTTTTCCTATTTTATTTATTTTTCCCTTTTTAAGACCATAGACTTCTTATAGGTTTTCATGTAATTAGAACTATTTCCTGTATTTTTTTTCGAAATTCTAGCCTCAGTAGTTACGGAGATAAGAGGAGTGATTGGTCAATTTTCGTCTTAATTTTTCGTTCTTTCTGGAATAAGTTTAAATTGTTAGAACTATAAGAAAAATATATTTGAGATTCTTACATTTTTTTTAATTCAGTTTACAAAAAAGCACATGACTTCTATATTTCAACACCTTTGGTGGCTTTGGTCTAGTAATTTCGGAGTAAATTGGCTGCAAGGGGCGGACAGACACACGAGTGATCCTATAAGGGTTCCGTTTTTCGGTTTTTTCGTATGGAACCCAAAAAATTAAAATAGCAATGAGAAACTACCAGGATAGTGTTACAATAAAAAACCCACACAATAATATTATTAGAGACGATACGTTATATTACTGTGAATTTATAGAGATTTTGGTAAGATTACCAGGGCAACATAATCACAAAAGCGATAAAGCCATTCAATCAAAAAAAGTAGACAACGGATATTGATAACCTGTACGGAACCAGCGCTATATAGCGCGCCGGTGGTCGTTCTGCTTGTCTATGGTCGAGCACTGGTAATGAGACGCCCTGACATGGCGCATAGTTTGTTATTTTTAAATATGTTTGGCAATATTACAATCGTTAAACGTACATAGTCAATGGAATTGAATTAGTATATCTAACTATAATAATTTACCAACTTTACAAAATTATGTCATGATCCATGGACCCGGACGTCCGTAATACCAAAAGTATACCTATAATGCATTACTGGTTCAGAATGCTGGAAACCAGCCTTTTAACAGACTCTCTGATACGGCATCCGAATATTAATTTTTTTTAACTTGATTCTATAGAGACCTACCTAGCTCTATGATAGGCATTGTTATGGTATTTTTACCTATGGACTTGTAGCTGCAGCCTGTAGCCAGAAGTTACAGCAGTTACTATAACGGCCTCTCAACGATGTCACCGTCTACCTTAATATATAAAAAGCAAGTAAACCCGTGTCGTGGATCTAGTTCCTTAATAAATTCATTACAACGCACGCCCGTGCTCTATCGATTGTGGCCTCTTTGCCCGAACGTGCCGGAGACAATCGACGCGATGGCGCTTCTATACGCAACCTATTATAATTTTAAAACAGCACCCGAACCCCCATTAATGTTCCCAATACAAGATTTTATTACCAGCGCATAAGGTTGACTTTTGAATGTGCTGAAGTAAGATATAAGGCATTATAGTAACAAGCTTTTAGAAAATAAATTTTCAAGCCAATGGTGGCTGTGTACCGAAAACGTTGCCTTGTTTAAATTCGACAAAGTCGAAAATTGAACGTATCCCTCGGCACGATATGTGACGTTTTAAAACAAAGAAATCGCGCTCTTTGTCTCTGCCTCACTGTCAAGCGTACTTGTGTTTTCCCGCGTTTTTTGTTCTAATTAGTCAGCCCCAAGCCCCTCGACATTACAAACCTTGTGCACGGTTGTGGTAGATATAACAACGTAAATGTGCACAAATATACATTCCTTGGCTTTTTAAGTACGTGCAGCATTGTCGTCGTTAATTGCTACAAATATAGATCATAAAAGCATATTCAGTTCATGCGAATTAAAAATTGTCACAAGTCCTTTTACTACAAGTTGTATTATTTTTACTGTAACAAGGTTTCTGAGTACGTGTTCTGTACCAAGTTTTGATTATGCCGTCGTGTAAGGGTTTTCTTAATTTGCCAAGTGAAGAGTTTTAGTTTTTACTGCATATTTTCACTACTAAATAATTTCCTTAGGTAGATTTACTTAGTCGTTAATACAACTTTGCCTAAGTAGATTTCTTGTTAGTACTTACCTAAGTAGAAAATCATAATGTTAGTAACAAGTTGTTTGTATTAAATTCTCATAAGTATAGCATTTTACCTTTTACTAGTCGATCCTCTATGCTTTAAATTAAGTAATTCAAAATATTTACTTTAACTCTACTTAGGTATCTACTATAAAGTTTACGCTTGTAGCGAAGGCTGTGGTTTTTTTGTTTTCGCGGGAACCGTTACCGACTTTCATCGACACATTTGTTGGTAAGTGAGATAAAATATAACTTGACCTGCAATGATTAATTTACAAAAAGGTTTAAGTTGCAACATCAAGCTGTCAAGTATAAAAAACAATCAGAATTTTAATAATCGTTGTTTTGAGCTCCACATCGATTAATCCATGCCCGAAAGTTAACCAATTAAATTAATTTAGACTACATTTAAACTAGTACGAAAAGTAATAAGCCAAAAAGAAACAGGGACCCGTTTTTTTTGGCTGGTAACGCGTCGGTGATCGGGCCTTGTGGTGTTGCTGACGTCCCCGGGCCGCGCTGACCACAAGCCACAGTGTGAGTCGTGTATTGGCTATGCATGTAAAACAATATATTTCTTAATCAAATTCATTAAGTTTTAAATAGCTATTAAAAAAGCGAAGTTCATTATAATACGGTTGGTAACTATTTAAAAATTTAATTTAATTGAAATCTGTTGTTTTGTCTCATTCAAATAGGCGAAGTGAATAGACATGATGACAACACAAATTACTAAAATTATGTATTGTACAAATCACTAAAATTATGTATTTATTTAATGAAACCCTATTAATAGATTACAAAACACGCATTTATCGTATTATTATGAGCGAGATTAACAATATTTTTGATAAAATAAAACTACAAAATACGGCAAACTGCCATGATATCTTGAACGCCAATCAGTCTCAATCAGCGCGAATTACGTCACGCCTCAGTAAACAAACGAATATGAGAATACTAATAATGGCATCTTGTCTATATGTACTATTATTTCTTCTGTGCTATTATAATACTTTACTGAGGCGTGACGTCACAAGCGACGCCATGACACTGAAGTGTTTTGGTGCGAATTTTAAACTTATGAATTGTATTGTATTTATTTCTTACTAAACCCTACTTTTTGCGGAATATGATATACGTTGTAATTATAACATATTTCCCAACAATATAGAAAAGTATTTCGAAATCTGTCATCATGCCTATTGTACCAACGTAAAGATGAGTTGAAATTTTATCGGAATTCGTGATTCGTCGGTAATGGCTATTGACATAATCTACTTCTGATACTTACACGTACCATTGGCTTTATTTGCTGCATGGAGACTGCTACCTGGATCCGACTCTTCCTCGATTTGTTTTTTGGTCTAATCTATATCCATAAATGAAACTGCAATGAACTCATTTTATATTAAGTTTTGCTCATAGATATGGAGTTCATAACATTTTTTATTTATTTTTTGTCGTCAGTCTGTATAAATTCTATAGCAATAGTAAATGAACGATGAAATAAATTTAATATAGTCATCATAAACAGTAGGAATTGTTTCAGGTCCGGGCACTAAATAATGGTTATTTCAAAGTGTATAGCTACCTAAAGTATCCTGTCCATTCGATCTATTACCATTCACATACAAAATCACAACTTTGTAAGTAGGTACAGTAACGAAACAAGTATAAAAATTTAAAAACTTTATAAATCCTTTTATAGCAGTCGTAGATATTTTAGTAGCAAACTACAATAGATTAGCGTAGACGCGTAGACCAATCCTCCGTAGGTGGTACGTCGGTGCGGCGCGGCGGCGCGGCGCGGCGCGGCGGCGTAGACACGCGTAGACTATTGTTACTAATTTTATTTCAATTTATTGTTATAATATATCATAGCACCCACTATACCTAAAGGCGGCTTTTGGTATTGTGATAATAATATATTCTAAAGAATTTACTAATATAATACAAAATAAAATAATGCAAAGCATTATTTAAATTTTATATACTTAACAATAATAGGTATTTAACTATTTACATACATGTTACATACTGTGTTACTGATATTATTATAGTTATATTCGTATATGAATTACTATCCCAACATTTGATTTGTTACTAGTAATTAGATACATTTCTTTATGTGTACACAGTCCGCAAATCGTTTATAAATAAGCAAAGAAATGGTACGAGAAATCAATATTGCTGCAAAGTTCGTTGTTTTCGTAAGAAAACGTTTGTGCAGCAATTACCTACAATTTACATGGAATTGCCCCATGCATTAAGCTGAGACGTCTTAACCCCATGAATGGAAAATCTTAAGCGGTAATGGTGGTTCACCCTTCCAGTATTCATGGCCCCCGCCGAGAATAATATTCACAAATTTGTTTACAGATCGTCTACCCGCGTATCGCGCGATTTTGCCGTGGGGAGGGTATTTGCGTTTTTTATTTATTACTTCCGATCAGGACCAAATTAAAATAAAATTTTGTTTGCTTTTTAGGGTTCCGTAGCCGAACGGCAAAAAACGGAACCCTTATGGATTCGTCATGTCTGTCTGTCTGTCTGTCTGTCTGTCTGTCCGTCCGTATGTCACAGCCACTTTTTTCCGAAACTATAAGAACTATAATGTTGAAACTTGGTAAGTAGATGTATTCTGTGAACCACATTAAGATTTTCACAGAAAAATAGAAAGAAAACAATAAATTTTGGGGGTTCCCCATACTTAGAACTGAAATAGGTCTTCAAAAATGATATTGAGGTTTCTAATATAATTTTTTTCTAAACTGAATAGTTTGCGCGAGAGACACTTCCAAAGTGGTAAAATGTGTGTCCCCCCCCTGTAACTTCTAAAATAAGAGAATGATAAAACTAAAAAAAATATATGATGTACATTACCATGCAAACTTCCGACGAAAATTGGTTTGAACGAGATCTAGTAAATAGTTTTTTTTTTAATACGTCATAAATCGTAAACCGCAAAAAAACATTGATCAAAGTTACAACGAACTACAAGAACTTTTATATTATGTTACTTGCTGCTACGGAACCCTTCATGGGCGAGTCCGACTCGCACTTGGCCGCTTTTTTACCACCTAGGTAACTTTTGTAATGGCGTATTACTAAAACCTACTCAATATAATGTTTTTTTTTTGGAATTTAATCCTTTTAATTGTTTTGATTTTAATAAACCGAACGCTTGATATGATAACCAGGAAGTTTGCGTTTATTTATTTATTTATTTAAATGAACTTTATAATGTCATAATGGTTACATTATTATCGAGAAACATAATTTACTGCAGTTCATATATTTATTCCTACTTACCTACTTACCCTAATACCTGAAAACATTACATGAGGAGGAGGAGGAATGTCAAGGAGTTGACATTTTACTTAAATGCTTTAGTTCTGATGATAATGCATATGTACGCTAATAATACGCTTAGGTACACACTCACACCCCCGCAGTAGGTATCACCTGTGTCGCGGGTGGCATGGACGACACATAACACATCACAATACCACCCATGACCCGAGTACAAATATTTATCTGTCACATAAATATCAGCCCCGGCCGGGAATCGAATCCGGGACCCCTTGCTTCGCAGGCAGGGTCGCTACCGACTAGGCGACAGGGCACAGACATAATGCACCTATATTCGGGTCGTATAATGCATTTTTTGTGATAAGTAAACCCGCAGGTTTGGCTTCAGCACGTTCTCTTTTTTGCTATTTATACATTGACGGTATAAAAGCGTGTATTTCGTCGTTCATCAATTCGATTCTCGAAGCTCTCTAGAAGTATCGTAAACACCGTTATATTGCAGTAATCAAGTAGTAATGCATGTTTTAAAGTGAAATAAATAGGTACGCGTTGATGGAAATATTCAAATCTATTCATATTCATCGACGTATTTTATCTATTATACCTACATAGCTTAAAAAGGTAAATATTTTTAGCAAAATCCAATGTACGTTATACATTGTATTTGCATATATGTAGTCATATCGCAAACTACGAGGTAGGTTCTTACTATACCTACTTTTCGTATTATTACTAAGTATCAATTTAACAACATCATTCATAGTATTCAACTAAAAACTTGTCACTAATATAAAATACAGCTGCGCAAGCTGAATAATATTTTTATACATTTATCATTAACGTTACAAAATTCACTACAATTTTATTCAAAGAACACTCATGTTGACATCTGCCCAAGGAGCTTTTTAAATTATTTCCCGTAGCCTTCTTACTTTATTAAAACCCACGATGTTTAGCCACGATTGCAATTAAAGAGAGGAGCTTGAGTGGCGCGTCGGAACTCGAAAGCCGTGCCTCTCGCGCCAGTAATTAGACAAAGGGATTGTGGCGATACCCACGCAGCTCGCGCCGACACTGCCGGTGCTAGCGATTCGCCGATATGGCACGAACCTGGAAATACTAATGTTCCTTCAATCAACAATTAATAAGAGACAATAAATTCTTAATCCCGTGTCGCTGTAGGACTGGTAACAGGTCTAATGATGGCGCAAGTCGATGCTTAGAAGTACACTGCTACATTTAAAATTAATATTTGAGTATAGGTATGGGATACCTATTCCTTTGGTTGTTGCCTACGATGAGTATCTAAAAGGATGTTACAGAGGAGGTAACAATGTAGTTATAATTATAGTGATATAATAAAGACTTGCGCTTTGCCCGCTTGGAGGCGTTTTCCGGAATAAGGCTGCTTTTCCACCAAAGCTGTGCTAGGAAAATGTGTCATGCGAGGATGTGTAGTGGAGTTGTGAAAATGCGCATTAATGTGCGGTGCGAACCGTGCGAGGATGTTCTATGGACTGGCTGATACAGGAAACCTCGCAACGCATTCCTCGCAACACATCCCTCGTAAAACATTTCTCGCACACTCTATCGCTTGTTTTGTACGTAAAAAAACCTCGCTCCGTTAAGCCGTTTCCACCAGAGCTGTGCTAAGCGAGGCTAGGTAAATGAAGCAATTCTATTGGTTCTTTTCACCAGAGCTATGCTAAGCGAGGCTAGGTAAAATAACCAATAGAATTGCTTCATTTACTATTTTATGGTTTGGCGGATTGTTTATAAACGAGTTATGTTTATAGGTTGGTAATTAAATAAATAAAGTAGGTTAGTAGGAAGTAGTAGGATGTAGGATAGAATAGGATAGGATACTACAGGGTGTTATTATATTAGGTATAAGGTAGAATAAAAATCACCGTAACCCCCTTGAAGTGTAAGACACTCCATTCTCTATGAGTTCTTCTCTGCATGTGATGTCTCCTGCTCCTGTCGAATAACGGACGATTTTATGGCGAAAGCTTTGTTGGGGCGGCTTAGAATAGTAACCCCAATCCCATGCCGGATGGGTGTTGTAAGAGGTGATTAAATCCGGCCCGCTGGTGGTAGGGCTCCTCGGAATAATTATATTGGTAATATTGGTTTTAATTAATACCATTATTACTTATTATTATTTTTACATGGGGTTCACCTGGATAGCTACCACCCTTGAGCAGGAGTCAGCCACCAAACGACTCGTCGTGTTCTGGCTGGGGGTTTGAGAGCCAGTTCTTTCTTTCTTTTTCTTCCGTCTTTCATGGCCGGCAACGCATCATGATGCCTTTGGTGTTGCTGATGATCATGGGCGACGATAGCCATAGGACTTACCATCAAGTGGATCGTCAGGCCGTTTGCCGACTATTTCCGTAAAAAAGGTCATTTGCATTGGAGGTCGCTGGACTCTGTACCCAGTTTAATCCTATCGGTAGCCCACCCACCGTTAACAAACCTACCCAAAAACGATGGTAGGTATACCGTCTGGCTAATTATTATCCTTCTTCTAAATTCGACCGCGAAATGCATATTACACCCATTTTGAAAATCAAGGTAGTCGTATTGTGGCGGCTCAGAATACCGACCCAATCCCGTGCTGGGATAAAAGGGTGCCCTAAGAGGCGACAGGAACCGGACCAGTTGATAATAAGGTTTCCTATAAGGATAAGTAAAGTCATTAATATTATCACTGGTAGGTATTATTATTTTTCCATGGTCCTGGCTGTAAAAGTAATAAGATCAGTCAATTACGCACACTTACTCACACACACACACATACACACACACGCACACACACAAACACACATTCTCACACACACATACACCCTTAATCCGTAACTTAATAACTACTATACTTAATAAATACTTACCTATTGTTTAGTTTGTTAGTAATCTAGTAATAAGACAGAGCGGGGCATCCTGACACAGGTATACATTTACTTCACTTGAAAATCACTCGAGCTGAGGAGATATGTAGGCTCTCTCTGCGTATTCTACCGTCTGTACAATGGGGAATGTTCTGAAGAACTGTTTGGCTTGACACCTGCAGTTGGTTTTCGTCATCGCACATCACGGTGTACCAGGTCCCACCAATATCACCTGGATACCTGGCATTCGTCCACAGTTCGGTTCTCATGTAATTTTCTACCTCGTACGTGTAAACTGTGGAATAAACTTCCTGCATCGGTGTTCCCTCTAAACTAAGCTATGACATGGGGCCCTTCAAGAAGCGGATCTATCATCATCTTATTGGCCGGCAACGCGTTGGTGACGCCCCCGGTGTTGCTAATGTCCATGGGCGGCGGTGATCACTTACCATCAGGTGACCCGTCTGCTCGTTTGCCTGCTAAAAGCATAAAAAAAAACTTCATGGAGCATAGAAGGTAGAAGGAGGGCCATCTCATATGAGGGGAAAGTTGAAAAAGTGTCCTGCTGTTTACTGAAAATAGAGGTTCCAATTGGCCATTTAAAAATAGATATATGAACATGGCTGTTGTAGACTAAGTGAAGTTTGCTGAGTTATGCCACCTGTAATGAATGGCGTAATGTCTGATAAATAGATATTCGAACATAGCTGTTGTAGACCGCACCGCAGCGCCATCCGTAATTGGACGCGTTTTTACGGAGACTTTTCACACATAGAGATGGCCCTCCTTCTACTCTTTCCTCCATGATTTACTTAAAAGGATGCCCCCTCAGTATATAAAATTCATTGTAAAAATTCTGAGACAAATAAAAGTATTTTTCTACCAATCCCAAGGTGTGATGGATGCTAGCAAATCCAACAAATATGCAACTACAAATATTCAGTAGGTTTAGAAAACAATTAATTTTGCACATTGTAATTTTGCACACATATTTTCTTTCCCAAATACTCAAACATCGCAGTGTCGATATTAAAATTTCTTGCAAAGAAGAATGAATTTGCAATTTAAGATCATGAGCTGCGACTCGTGAAGCAAGTGTTGCGAGCAGCGAGACACAAGGCACAAGTAGGGTTCCCATAGTAGCAGACCCTTCCAATATTTCGCAATTACGTCATTCACCTGACGTAAATCCGTAACTCGACACACGCGATCCACGAAATTCGCTGTGAAGAGGCCAATAGTTTTCAATTTCACCTCCCTCACCTGCCCCACCGAGTTAATCCACCATTTTATTAGCGTGCCCTCCATAATGCCGCGCACGTGCACTCTGCCCGCCTTTGTTCTATCAAAATTACTATCAAACTAACAAACGGTAGTTTTGCAAATAGACATCGGGCACAAAACGACTCTAAACCGATACATATAGAACTTAAATTCGTATAACTATAATAGCAGTTACAGTCTTTCGGCGCCGTCGTCCGCCATGTTATTATTTCGTTTTGGCGGGCCGTGACTGACGTCAGTTCAACAAAGGCGGATGTTACCATGCGGAATAAACTGTTATACGTTATGAGAGATTACAGGGTAATCTGGGAATATTGAAGACAATAAAATGAGCTTACAAGGTTGAGAGGGAGGGCCCGCCGTCGGGACAAAGGTAAATGTTTTATGATATTCACTCTGTTTACATTTAAACAATGGATTTCATTCGATAATTCAGAAAATCTGATGAGGTTGTTCTTTTAAACTTTTCCTATTCTATAGGTTGTTTATTGTAAATCAAAGACAGGTTTAAAACTCGTTAATTTTTATTAATTTTATAAATTGAAATTCATTACACCTCATTCTCAATTATAATTACAAATTCCTTTTCGTTATTAATACTATTTATTTTATAATAATCATAATAACTTCCCCTAAACCTAGCTAAAATAATTACACCGACCTAATCGTCCGAACATATAAATAAATTTAAAATAAATCATTAGTTACATTCATCAAAAATTTGTTATTACTGTCGAATAACTTATTGTTACATCGAGGCTTATTGCTACATTCACTGTTGGAAGGGTTACTCCTTGCTACGGTGTTGCCAACGCGCTTAATTTCCTAATTTTATTTACAAAATTGTTATCCTTGTTGAACATTAATGAGTTAAGTACAAAATTTGAACGAGATAACTACGGAAATGCTTTGAGACGAGATGTGTACGCTGTACGCTAGGGCTGCGAGTCAGAATTCCTGTTTTGATTTCCGAGTACAAGAGAAGAGGTAGGGGACCGGAGCCGCGGGGAGCAGCCGAAGCGGCAACCTACTAGAGGCATGTGTAGTGTAGTCAATTACCCCGCGATATTAACAATGGTGTGATGCTTTCCCGACTTCCAGATCCTCTTCCAACGAGTAACTGGGTCGCTAGTAGTGTCGAAGTATTGTAGTGAGACCACAGAACAGCAATTTGAATGTAATAGGAATTGAAATGTTCGTTGTTTCCACTCTCTTATCAAGTATTTTAATTAAATGCAATATTGGACGTTTCGTTAAAAAATGGTATAAAACTAAAGTCGCGCATTGGGCTACAGCTACTGCTAACGATCTGCTGCCAGGGTACTTATCGTACGAAATGAAAGAAATACTCTTTACTTTAATTTTCACTATTAAGTAAATTCTATTTTTATTTAAAATCTGGTAGTTAGAAATAAATTTTAATTTATTCAGCTAAGTTTTTTATTTGACGAGTTTTATTTACACGTTACTATCTACACACACAAAACACTGACCGGTTGTAACCATAAATTATACTATTCACACAACAGTTAACTACATCGTTATCAGTTATTTACAACAGCACGTACAATCGGTACAACACAACTCAAGATATTCATGAAGCTACCTTTTAGAGCAAATTTCAGTTACCAATTAGTAAAATTCTAATTTTAGATGCATTGGAATCAGTTACGGCTTTTTGGAAGACTGTTACAGGAAAATAAAAAATATTTCAATTTTTATTGCTTATATTGTGGTAGACATCTCAAAAATAAGTTTTTATTTTCCTGTAAAGCCTTGCCTTGTCTCGAAATTTGTAACACAAAACCAAAAAAAAGAAGTCAAATCCTTAATAGTGCTTATCAGTATTCACTATTTACAACACTCCTCGTCCCCACAGGTCAGTCCACTCGAAACACTGTGTCATTGTCTTTCACTATTTTCTAATCACGAATGTCTCACAATTTCACTAGCTGTGTTTCCCAGCTTCGCTTTACCAGTGACAATGTTCTCAAAGGAAATAAGCCGCTAACACATAAAAGGTTCGCAAGAATTTGTTTACTGTCTCAAACTAAGAAATCAATCAAAACTTAAGTCTTTCTAATCTTGAGCAAAATTTTTGTAAAGAGCAACACGATGTTAACCGTCAAAATTAATCTATGGAACTAGAAGCGAATAAGAGCCGTCATGTCGACGGAGTTGCTTAGTCAAAATACATCTCCTCCTTGAACATTGTCTCGTGGTAAAGCTGTGGGAACTTCTACCAGGCCCGGCCCTGGAGCGGGAGGTAGCCGGAGCACTGCTGCTGGTAGGCGGCGGGCTGGCGGTAGGAGGAGACCAGCGGGTTGCTGCAGGCGGCCTGCGACGGCTGCGGCGCGGAGTACCCCGACGTGGGCGTCGCGCAGTGGCTGTGCGCCGGGGACGAGGACTCGCCGGAGCCGCACGGCTTGCCGTCCTTCACCAGCACCGGCACCGCCACCCGCCGCGGGGAGGAAGACGACTGCGCAACATACAGCTGTTAACGCTTCAATACCAGCTTGACAACGACAATACAATACATACACGTGGATATGGGTTAAACATTTAATTGTTACCGTTCACACATACAATAGTTTTGTCTAGACTATCTAGATGCCCTGTACTACTACTTCGATAGTACTGGTGCGTGGTACCTCTCCGTAAATACGAGTATAAACTTACAAATTAATGTATGCCTCATAAAGTGATTACTTAAATACCTATTTTAAGACATTCCACAACAAAATATATTTTTTTAGGTTTGACAAAACACCTGCATATAGCGAAATAAGCCCAATTAGTACAACTTACGCCCCAACTCAGAGTCACTAACGGTTACTTTAATCGCTTCTTAGTAAAGAATCACCATACAAATTACGTACTAAGGAGGGATTTAAGTAACCGTTAGTGACTCTGAGTTGGGTCGTTAATGCCTTACCCTGCCAAGCGAAGCATCCTAAGTTAAATTAGATCATGAGTTAGGTTAGATCTCTGTCCGGGATAGACATTTCTACCACTAGTACGGGTAAAATGTTATTTTCGCGTATTAAGTGAAATGAAGAAACACAATTACAGGCTACGATGAAAACGTTTTTTATTTCTGTGGTAAATTAAACGATTTTCATGTGGAATTAAGTTAAACGTGATTGAAACGTGCCCTCGGATTGCCCTCACAATGGTTGCCTCCTAATACCAGATTACAATGGATTCCTATTAAAATAGCATTAACGTGTATGTAATAAAAAATAATTGGTGAAAATTTGGCATCCGCCTCCGACAGCGTTAACAATCGAGCGGGGAGGCCGGGGAGCGTTCGCGCGCAAATTGAGGCAATTCCGAGCTGGCAGCTCCGCGCCAGGGCTGCGCACGGATCATTTGATTTTTATCAAATTAACGCAAACTTTCTCAATTATTATCTTTTTGTGTTATTTTGTTGGGAATCTACTTCATAATTTTTAGACGTTGAAAGTTACCTGGTAATGTAACTAATACTTTTTTGATATTCTCAATGTAAGCTCAGTATTTAAAGGCCAATGCATACGTTTTTTCTCGTACGGGACGGGACGTGAAGTTTTGGAAACATCGTTCCATAGAAAACGTATACGATAATGCATACGCAGCGAAATCCCGGACGCGTTCGTCGGCGACAATGATTTTCCCGTCCCGTACGGGAAAAAACCCGTTACGTATGCATTGGCCTTAAGATAGCCTGCGATACCGCATTGCTAATATTGAAAGTTGACACAAACAAGAGACAAACGCACGACTCTACCACCTTCATTAAAAAACAAAATTCATGCATATTAGACAAAAGAGGATCGCGCGGGCA
The DNA here is from genome assembly GCA_951805285.1 of Thymelicus acteon. NCBI lineage: Eukaryota > Metazoa > Arthropoda > Insecta > Lepidoptera > Hesperiidae > Thymelicus > Thymelicus acteon. Next base: position 1,059,986 of record OX638232.1, read on the forward strand.
AGCTAACCTTGTCCCCTCGCGACCGGCGAAATATAATTGTAATTGCCGTGGGGTTGCCAGATTCGCGGGCTGACGCGATGACGTGCGGGGCCCGTATTAAGTTGCACGACTTGCACGCTCCCAGCGGGAGATTGCCATCAAGTGGGCAAAGTCTATCGCCTTAGCAAACAGGGGCCCGGTGCGCTGTCAGCGAATGATTTTATCGCTTGCGTCTTTAAATATTCATTATTCATTACCTGCTATTATAATAAACTATGCGCAAATCAAATCTTGATCAACTGCCAGGAATGCGTTTCCGCTCCGTTAGACTTCAGAGTTTAATTCGACAGTACTGGTCACATTAAGGTGATTGTATATGGCTCTTATTACCTTAATGCGATATTTAAGAAGGCGTCCTAAATATTGAATTAAAATTATTTTTATAAGTTTTTGCATTATACGCCTAGCTAAATAATAAAATAATTTTAATTTAAGTAGGTTGACATAATGAAAAGGACGGGCAATAAACTCTATAATTTCCATTGAAGTATAATGTCATAGAACAGTCATCTCGAACGAAATGTGTCCCGTCGGGAGGTTCTATTTTCAAAATTGAGCCCCCGTTCTCCTTTCAAAATCGAACGAACCATTGAAAATTGAAGCCGATCGGCGTCAATTCATTGGGACATACATTGTGTTCGCGGTGTCTGTTCTATATGCTAGTAATAATACTTCAATGATAGTTTCACTCTTTTTCACTACAAATCTCACTTGTCAGCACTAACATTACGGAAAAGATTACCTTTCCTAGAGGGATTCGTTTCATAATAATATGCCTTGCTTACGCCTCAACTCAGAGTCACTAACGGTTACTACAAAATTTGTATGGTGATTCTTTACTAAGGTAAGATTTAAGTAACCGTTAGTGACTCTGAGTTGGGGCGTTAGTGGACTTCTAGGATTCTTAATGGTCAACTTCGAAGAGTAGTAGTACCAGTGGAGCAGTCCTATTTAAAGTACGTTTGTCTCAGTTATATTTACCAGTCCAAGTTTACTATAACATAGGTACATTCTCAGACTTACAACTTCAACTAAATGCTGTACAATAGTCAACCTTATTTTAATCTGAAGTAAAGTTTCAAAGTAGGTACCTGATTGTGCTGGTTCTGTTCCGCCATGGCCTTCTCCTTTGCCTGCCGCTTACACTTGTAACGATGGTTTTGAAACCATATTTTGACCTGCAACAAAATCATAGTTATTATGACTTGTACGAAGCGTTCACAGCCCGACGGCTTGTGCCGAACACACAGATTACCCCCAATAGATACCGCATACAAGGCAACTAACGCGCGTTAACACGTACGTGCATTTGCATGTTCACGACGTTAGTGTCGACCAATACTGACCCGTCAAGTCCAAGTATGAATTAGAAATAGCCAATTACAGCGCATTTTTTTTGTCCCCCGCAATCCGCGCCTTCCGTCAAATTTTGTGAGTTAAAACTTTAAGAAAATTTCACTTATGCGGTATCTATTGGGGGTAATCTGTGGCCGAACCTAAGTGATCGACAAAGTTTTTATTTATTTATTTATTTTATTAGTTAGATAAGCAACAGCGGGCGAGGTCGGTAGTTGAATGTGTGACCGCTAGTGGCACACGTTTCTTGAACGTTTTCGTGCTTCGGAGGGCACGTAAAGCCGTCGGGCTGTTATCGTAAGATGACAGTCGTTAAACCATGTCGGAGGCATGCTATTCTTGCTAAGGCGGCATGAAAAGTTCCGATACTCGAGTTGGCCACTAACGCCTCCACCAATCTTAGCGTTTTTTTCTGCCTTGTTTCCGTTTTGCTCTGCTCCAAGTGTCGTAGAGTGATGTTAAATAACCTAATTAGCCTATTACTGTCCTTAAGAAATGGGCTATCAAATGAATAGTTTTTTTTTAACTGTCTGGTAGTTTAAGATTTAAGCGCGTTCAATTAAAAAAAAAACTACCACTACCATGGAAAAAATCAAGCGGAATAAAAAATATAAATTACGTATTTGCTTGTAAATTGAACAGCTCATTGTTACCGTTATATAATTTAATTTAATTGGATTTTGTACTTTTACCCTACAACTTCAGTTACTCAAAGCCCCAAAGGCCAAAGCGCAGTGGCTCCTAAATTAATGTTGCTATAATAAGTACTAGCTACACTCGCCGTACAGAAGGTGGCGGTCGGACGGAGCTCGCAAACACATTAGGAATGAATAGAGCGTCCGGCATGATTCGCTGTTAATAAGGCTATGGGTTAGTTAGCGCAAAACAAAATACGCTCGCGGCACACAGACGTAGTACGCATGAAATACACCTGCCGCAGACATTATGGGCTTAATTAGTGTAAATACTGCAGTCAACGATCATTAAACATTCTTGCAATTAAGTGTAGATGGGAAATTTGGAAAATCACATCGGAAAATAAAATAATTCGTTTATATTGTAAATATGCTAGAGTAGTACCTAGGTATAGTAATCCACTCTTCGCCTCGATACACTTACGCCTATTATATATTAATTAAAATCTGTTTTGTACTAGCTTACAATATCCAAAAATAATAACATGGATAAAAGTTGCAGTGAGGACAGAAATAGACAAAAAAAAACATTCAAAGAAAATAAGTTGTAGAGTTTCAGGTAAGTAGTTCAACAACTTACAAACCCGACTTACAACTTAGAAATCTGAATTTTTAGATTTTTTATTATTAGATTTTTTATTTTTTATTATAATGTTATAGGTATATATTTTTTGCAATTGACTGCTTTTCTTTAGCTTCAGCACTTAATAAATACGTTTCTAATTAATCCCGATACCTAACAATTAGGTACGCCAACATGAAATTATTCAATACCTGATAAAAATGAATAATTGGAACGCAATGATATTTATTTTATAATATAATATAAATATTATAAATAACTTAAGGCTTAGGTTTCCTGTAACCAGGCGAAGGCGGGTTCCTTAAGTATTGAATTCATTAGAATAGTAATTCGCGTTTGTTCGCACTTCGTCGGATTCGCAAAAGGTCGGATTCTCATTTCGTCGGATTCAGTACAGTCAATAACATAAATAACGAAAACGCTTCATCACTAGGGCTTGTAATATCGGAAGGTTTTCAATTCCGATATTGATTTTCGATATTTGATTGTAATATCGGAATTCCGATATCAATATCGGAATTAACATAATTTTTTTTAATCACTTAAATTTTAATTTTATATTGTAAAGTAGGATTTATTGGATAGTAAAAAGGTTTTTAATAAATAGGATAATGAAATAATGACGTCTTTAAAACTATTTTATTCTCGTTCGTTGCAAATATCACCTAAACCTATTCAATTCAGTTTGGTTTTCGCGTTAAAAATTCACTAGCTTGATTTTTTTAGGATTTTTGAATCGCAAAATAGTTTTTACTGATAGATGAAATTCAGCTGCACCAAATGTGACAGCTGTACGGCAGAAGCTATGCTTTGTACAAGGATAAAAGCTGATGTGATTTGAAGTATCGCAACACATTTGCTAAGACGCCTAGTTTCCTGGCCTGCCTTAACTTTGGATTCAATTAACCGCTCAAGTTGAGGTTCAAGGATATCTCAACTTTCGGCGGTGAGTGTATTCCAAGGATGCATTCTGAATAGTAGGAGCCAAAATAAATGCTTCTGTTTTTGTGGCGTTGAATCTCACAAGGTTGGCGTCGCCCTATTCGGTGACTGCCTGAAGTGATTCACTCTTTCAACCCGGGCCTCTTGTTCAGACTGTATTTTGGTCGTTACTGGTCGGAAGCTTGCCAGGTATCGCTCGATCAGATCGTTGATAATTTGATATGCAGCAGAAATAGAGTTGTGAAAATAAAAGATCCCTGAGAAAGTCCGGCATTGTTTGTATGTGATGTAAGGTTGCTTGGAACGAGTAATCTTTGATAACGAATCTGAATGAACGTTCACTCAGAAATTCTTTCAGAAACCCAGCTGATCAGGCCAGGGAATAAGATATACGCAGGAAGCATGATCAATAGGCTAACATGCTAAACCGTATCGAGGCCTTCGAGATCTCAAGGGAAAAGGCAAGCGCCTCTCCATTTTTCTCAAGATCCTCTCCTCAGATACGAGTGGCATACTAGGGTCACTGTGGAGATCATTGTGTTCTAGGTATGCACTGAAGCGCATGTATGTAGTATGTAGGCAATTGAAATTGGCCGAAAATTAGCAGGGTCAGCTTCTTCAGCCATTCTTGGGCACGGACTGCACGTTGGCAAGCTTCCACGATTAAGGCACTATGCAAGTCTTAATTGAGAGACGAACCAAGCGTGGCAAAACAGTAGGTAACTAGAGAGATCTGGAATACCATCTGGTCCACTAGCTTTGTTCTCGTCTAGACATCGAAAGGTTTTAAGAAACTTTGTTGTAGATGTGGACCTCCGATATACAATGAGGTATCTGCGGTAAATGGTCATTGACAGTTAGATGCAAATTCTCAACAACTAGAGATTTTTTTTTACACGAATAAGTTAATGCTTATTCGTGTAAATTATAATAAGATTCGTACAGATGTTCTACAGAAGATGATGAAATGATTAACTTACGTATACTGAGATTAAGGAGATAAATTAAGTTTGGAAAATATTTTTTCCGTATCGCATTATTCGTTCAGTAGGCTGAGCAGGCTCACAACAGGAATACGGTTAAAGATATGAACTCTACCTCCTTACAATGGCTAAAATAAAATATATACTTACTTGCTCAATTTTTTGACCTATAGTCACCGCGAACTAAGAAGCCTAATTTGTCGTTTGCCATCACAATGACATTAGAGATGTACAAAAAAATCGGTTCACGAAAGAAACCAATTTTTACAACAAATCGATTCAAAATTATAAGACCTTCCAATCGATTCGATAATTAAATTTTAAATTAAAAACCGTAATATTTAGGTACCTAGTTACCTACCTACTACCTCGATTGAGCTATCTCGTACCTCGTATTCTTAATTATATTAAGTACCTATTTACGACTTCAATAAAATATTATTTTATCCATTCGCCCATGAACATCAACAACACCAAAAGCATCACTGGTGCATTGCCGGCCAAGAAAGAAAAGAAAAAGAAAGAAAGACAGATCATGATAGAATGAAAATCCCGCTCAGTTTCATAATAATATTTTGACATAATATTAAGTATACTTATTATGAGCGTCAGGAAAAAACTACAGTGAATAAATTCTTGCTTATTTCGTAAGACACATTCATGTATACATAATTATTATTTTGTTGAAAAAAAATGTTTACCGCAACCTTATATACATAATGACATATAACATATTATCTGCAGTTACTGTCCATGGATGGCGAAGTGCCCATACATAATGGAAAATGTCCTTTGTTAGCATCCAATTCATCGTGGTATTATTGAGTACCTAATTTTAAATTCAAATGCAAGCAAATCATTTTTAACAATGTAATTAAATTAATCAATTTTCATTTTGAAATTTCGATTATAGTAATGTATCGATTATGACTGGTTTTATAAACGGTTTCAAGATGTCACATCACCCTACGTCAGATTAGAATTAGGCTTCGTCATATAAGATTGATTCGACGTCATATATTTTTATTAAATTTTGCATAAATTATGATGTGATGGGATTTTTACTAGATTTTAACGTATAATATGATTTAAAATCAACGCCAATGAAAATGAGTAGGGATTTTTAACAAATTTTGGCAAAATCCTTTGTCCGTAAGTATTCAACTATTCATGTCAAGTAAATGAATATTCCATTTCGCTCAAAGACACCCATACAAGGTTAGTTCATATTAATAAATAGCAGCTATCATTATGGGCATCTTAGATAATTTTGACTATAGTGGCCTATTTACCTTGTGGCACGCATTAAAATCATTTTGTTTAAATTAAAATTAAAAATTTACTGATTCCGATATTACGATATCGAAGCACTCAGTATCGGAATTGTAATATCGGGTTTTACGTTCCGAGATTCCGATATTTCGAGATTCCGAGATTCCGATATTCAAGCCCTATTCATCACATGCGTCCCTCAGTACAAAGGTGTTTACTTGACGAAGCCGGTGTCGAAACCTTGCCCCATCCACCGTACACCGTACGTTTAACTCCCTGTGATGTCTTTTTGTTCCCGATAATCAAGGAAAAAATTAAAATGTGTGCAATTCACACGTGGTAGAAGTGAAACCTTCAAAAATTTTGTTTTCAAGATAATGAGACGAATGTAAGATTTCGGGAAGATGATAATAAAATTCTAGGTTTTAGTAATGATCATAGTGATGCAAAGTTAGATAATTATTTTACATTTTATTCATATATATCACGGGCTTAGCCAGGTTTTAGTTTCAGGGGGGTTCAAGAAAATATAACGACTAAAAGTACATAAAATAACCCTAAAGAAAATTGAGAATTGAGAGAGTCCTTTATTTTTTCTCGCGACGTATGTAGTGCCATCTATTATTAGTTTATATGTTTCAACAGATCTAAAGATAAAAAGTATGAGGTGAATAGTACATGTCAATATCTTAACTTTTCGGGGAGGGTTTGAACCCCGGAAACCCCCCCTGGCTACGCTCATGGTATACATTACATATATTTATTCAGACTCACATTTTCGATAAATGATACGAGGCTTATGATAACTAAAGTATGAAATGCTCCCCTTCTCCTCCATTTCCACCTCCCTCTCAACTTCCCCGTCCCCTCCCTTTCCCCCTCACTCCCTCTCCCCTGCCCCTGTACAATACTTCCTATCTCATTTTCGAATTTATGTGTCTGTCTCTTTTTACTGTCCCGTTTTCGTTTCATCGAATTTCAAATCACCCGGATGCTAAAGAAGTTTTCACTTCAAAAATAAAAGGGAATTATTTTTCGTGTGCCGAAGAGGCCATGGCCGCCTTCAAAGTATTATTATTATTTATATAAATACATGTTTATTTTGATTTTGCAAATATAGTTTTAGCAAAAAAAACGGTTTTCTTCTCCGGCAAAATGAGAATCCGACCTTTTGCGAATTCGACCCAGTGCTACTGTTTTTCTTCTCAACTGTATTCCGACGAAATGCGAATCCGACCTTTTGCGAATCCGACGAAGTGCGAACAATTCGTAATTCGTTATTGCTTGCAGAAATAAATTTTTATTTAGGTACAATTATCTTCAGATATAAAGGGAGGTTCTAAGCTTTAAAGTTTTTAAGCTACAAAATTTTTATTTTTACAGATACGGAGGTATCTACTGATATTTTTTTGATAACAGTTTTAAGTACTTTCAAAATACAACAGCCAAGTGACTATGTGTTGGAGCTACATAAAAGTGGATTGTTTTGCTGCAACATAATATTAGCTATTCCTTTAGGTCAACATTGCGGGAAAATTGACAATGTCCCAAAATGTAGGCGATGTGCTCGTAGAATGTAGAGTTGTGAGTGCGCTGGCCGCTGGTCGTGTAACCCCGTGTCGTGAATGTCGCCGGTGCCGCCCCCCCTGACCTCCCTGAAATTAGCGCTAGGGCACGCTACGGCACAGTCAACACTCCACCTTAATGACGAAAGAATAAACACAGCTCATGCGATGTTTGCCCCACGGAGCGGGCAGCCTTTGTCTACGCACGCTCGAAACGCAGCAAAATATACTCTTTATTTATTATTTATACATCAAGAGAGTTTCCTCCGTGTTTATTCTTTGAAATGGATGTGTGCCCCTCCCCCGAGCCGAGTTTCTCGCGCCGTTCCGTTATGAAAACGCTCGCTCGTGCATAAATACCCGCCATTTTGTCGATGTCTCGTCTCGATACCGAGGCCGAGATCCGTTATGATAACAGCGTGGAATAGTTACATGGCTACTACGAAACGCGCTGGAGTGTCCACACTCCACTCGGCTCGAGGACTTATCGGCTCTTATTTGTTATTTTTCGATGTTTACTCTCGAGGCGTGGACGAGCAGGTCCGTCGCTCGCTGTGGGAACATCGCGGCATCGGCTTCGGCTGCGCTCGTTCGTCGTACGACGTTCGCTAGTTATTTATGGGCTAGGTGGGTGAGAGTTAATGAACGGAGCCCGTCGGCGGGCGTCGCTTATTGCTCTCCGACGAGGCTTGGACGCTCTCGTGTCGAGTACTTTCTTTTCAATCTCCTTGTGCATAATGCTCCGTGTTTCCTTGCACGCACTCTTCAGCCGAGAGCGCCATTCAATTATTTGTTTTACTTCTAAATGACTGTTGTTTCTCGTCGAGTGATGCGACATTTCGGGTGTGTCTGAGGGCTCGTGGAGCGTGTTCGAGAACTTTACACCCACTCGGCGGCCGAGCGTGATGTTTTTCTATCCGTGTACTTAGGTCGCACTCAACTACTGGAATACCCGTATCGGTAATTGTCAACGATGAGAACACTAATTTTATAGTTTGTTTTAGTGTCAAATAGAAAGATTAAAGGGCTTCCAACATTTTTGTATGGAGCCTGGCATACCTACATGTCCGCCATTTTGAAAAAACCTCGATTCGGCGGCCAGTGATGAAACATGTGTCAATCGATAGACTACATGATTATGATCAAAAAGTATTCAGTGATGAAATGTCGTAAGTGGTATACTTTCTGAGATATTTAAGTTCAAAACCATAGAAAAATAAAGTAAAAAACTTTGTTTCGGCGGATATTGATAAAACAAGTGTTAATCGATAGACTAAGTAATTACGATCAAAAAGTACTCGGTGATAAAATATCGTAACTGATATGATTTCTGAGATATTTGAGTTCAAACCCGTATAAAAATAAAACATTTATAGTTAATTTTTTTATTATACATATTATATTATATATTAAGTAAATAAATAATTATAAATACATATATAACATCTGGTTGAAGACCACGGGCGACAACATTCTAATTGCTTCAGGTAGTGCTGCCGGACTTCTTGAAGGAGCTTTTGGTAGTCTATGATTTTTTGATGTCTACAAGCAAGGAGTTCCAGAACAGTATGAACTGTATTGTGAAGGAATTCCCGAAATAAGCAGTGCTATGGGTTTCCTTTAAATAAACAGGAGAATACACATTATTCAAAATAGCATAAAATGTTGAGAGAATTCTGAAGTTTCACCTGTATCGAATGGGTAGCCATTTAAGTAAGGAATGGAACTGGGAAATGTGGTCATACTTACGTAAGCCGAAGATATATCTAATACAGTTATTAAGAAGGCGCTCCAATGTATTCAGAAGTTCCTCTGACAAATCTGTACAACACATAGCATAATCAAGGTGAGGGATGACCAGTGTTTATGGCGATACAGCAATTGAAGTGTACCGGTCACTTTTTTCCTTATCTCAGTTACGTTATGTATTATAAAAATTAAACAAATTCGTCAAACAAACAACTTAAGGGTAGAGATAAAATCGTGGGATGGTACTGCTCATGCATAGTGGGAAAAATAACCTTGTCCTGTTGTTCCCATATAATGTGTGTTATATGGTTCTTGGCATGGGCTCGACATCAGGAAACATTGCCTTTATCACCAGCGGAATTTTTAGATTCAGTGATTGTCAGACATGATATAGAAAACTAAGCCAATAATGAATTTTAACTTTTGGTTTAGAGTAATTGCCAAAGCTGTAGCCGCTGGTGGCAAATAAATTATTTATAAACCAACCTAGTAGTTTGCTTTTGCTTTGCTTCTTTTTTAAATTCAAACCTACCCGTTATTAATAAATCAAGTACCTATGCAGCACATACACATATGGCATAATATACTTATTTTTCATTATTGACCCAATAAATTCAAAGTAAGTAAATGATCATTTTTAATGCATTATTTTTGTACGGTTTTGAACTCAAATATCTCAGGAAGTATATCACTTACAACATTTTATCACCGAATACTTTTTAATCGTAATCATTTAGCCTATCGATTGACATATTTTTCATCAATGTCCGCCGTGGCGAAGTTTTTTTGCTTTATATTTCTACGGTTTTGAACTCAAATATCTCAGAAATTATATCACTTACAACATTTCATCACTGAATACTTTTAAATCGTAATTATTTAGCCTATCGAATGACATATGATTTATCAATGTCCACCGAAACGAAGTTTTTTGCTTTATTTTTCTAGTTTTGAACTCACTTATCTCAGAAAGTATATCACTTACGACATTTCATCACTGAATACTTTTTGATCATAATCATTTAGTCTATCGATTGACACATGTTTCATCACTGGCCGCCGAATCGAGATTTTTTCAAAATGGCGGACTTGTAGGTGTGCCAATTAGGTTCGATGCCCTTTCGAAATACTATGTTACGGTCACCAATTATAATATCAAGACATTCGGAGCGCTGGAAAAGTCGTTCATTAAATCAAATTGCTGACCACCCAACCGGCTGTCATCTTGACAATACAAGTCAATTTTGGCGCCAATAACGAAGACATGGGGTCAGATAGTCAGTATCGTAACGTCATAAGTCAATATGATGGTAGTCTGTGGACGGCATAGAGCTCATAAGGCTATAACAGACGGCAAAGTGTCGGTTGCCGGTGTTGGCAGGCCACCACACGATCCTAGGTGTTCCGTTCCTGCGAACGATGACGGCGCGGTATTCGGACCACAATTATTATAAATAAAGGCTGTTCTCGTATTTGTTTAGCTCTTCATTTGGTGCAGTGATTTTTTCAAGATGAGTCTACGATTTATTTCATATCTCCACTTACGTGTTGAAAATGCATTGACAGATGTCATTGAACAATGCTTGTTTTAATATTTATTTGTGAATGAACTTGTTTGTATTTAATTTCATGGTAATTTCGATGTTCGGTTTGGTTCCTGTGGCAGATAGATACTCACGCAATATTCATTAAGTAGTTCGGTATATTTATATTTATTAAATTAAAGATAACATTGATATGACGATGTAAACCAACCTGCTAAGAGTTCTGTTGATGATGACCGTGAAACAATTAAAAATAACAGTAATTTGGACTAATATAATATGAAATATTGGCGGTTATCTGATTATTAATACTTGTACTTAGATATTAAGTAAATGGGTTTTCAAAACTGAATGAACTCTATTCCATTTAAATTTGATTTCAATCTCAATATGCAAAAACGTTGTTTAAATGAAATCGCTCGAACAAATCGTTGCACGCTTTGAGATACAAATAAAGCTGTTGTCCGAAGTTGAGATGAAAAACAACTTATGTCCTAAGTTAAAGAAGTATACAAAATAATATTGTTATTGAATTTTAACTACAATCTCTATAAATTTTAACAAAATTAATTCTAAGGTTTTAGAGACTCTAGATTGCTTTAAATTCAGTTTAGTTTATCTTTCAAATAATATTCTGGTTTTTTAAATATTTATTTAATACACACGCAGAGCCTCTATTTTTTACTGGTAAGATGTAACCTAAACATTGGTCAATTTGGTACCTAATTAAATTTTCGTGTATGGATTTTCTTTAATTTTAAACAAATTATCTGATATCGTAATATTAAACCTTAAAAACTGTTTTAAAATCAAATAAAAGTAAATTAATAAACGTGATCCGGCCGTAGAGCGCTGATTTGTACGCGTTCGCTGAGCTTGGTTGATTGTAGCTGTATGGGCCATTGTGCGAGCGTCCGCGTCGCCGTCGCTGAGTAAACACTGCGCGCCGTACTGACAGCCGATCAATGCTCCTCATTTATTTAGTAACTTATAAAAATATGAGGCCCCAGCAAAAAATAACCACGAACTGTCCTACAACCACAACCGAGAAATCCAACGCTGCAATTATAAACCTTATTGCTGTGAATTCCACAGTAGTTGATTCAAAATTAGGTTGCGGTCCGTAAATTTAAAAGCATTCGATTTAGTGAACGAGACGTGAGTGAATGTAAGAAATGGATCAAAATTGTATATTTCCGAGAATTTCTGCAATGTTTTCACAGGTGATAGAACTTATTATTTAGTAGATTTAGCTGTGACATTATAATCGTTTGATTTAAATCATCTGCAACGGACAAAAGATCATATCGGAATATAAGAAGTACTTAGGAACCCATAGACGATGTTTTAATTCCAATGATTTTAATTCTTTAATAATCGACTATTGGCAACTAATGACTGTTGGCAAATTCTTCTGCTCGTCTTCTTATGTTGCTTAGGAGTCAATGGCGTAAAGACTTTTGAGAGTTTTGAGAAGAAATAACGATTCACTTTAACTCTTATACTTATTCCAAAATCTTCTGGTTGCTGACGTACCTACTGATGGTTTCGTTAACGTCGATAGGTATATTATTTTCGTTTCGTTTACGAGCACCCACAACGGTGAAATATGTTCAATGATTTACGGGTAACTCCAATCACCTGAGTCACGGTGCGCGGGGCGTGACACACTTTTTACTGAAGTGAGAGAGACCACAGCCCATCGCCATCAATCAATACTTCAATTTGCGATGTGCAAACGTCACATCAACGGAAAAGTTGCAAATCCCTCTAGTTGTCGTACTAGTGGCAAAATCATTAGTTATCTGCATTGAACTAGTATTACTAGCGTATGGAACAGACACCGCGAACATTGGGTTCGGGGGTGTGCATTGCAGCCGGCCCGCTGCATTTCATTCTGTCACTCGGCTGTCACTCGGCTGCGCTCAAGGCGGCCGCATGCCAAAATTGTTTATGAAAAAACTGAAAAAATGCCGTCGTGCGTAATAAGAACGTATCACAATTGCACGACAAAAAACAAAAAAGATAATGGTATCACTTTATCATCGGTAAGAAAACAAAATATTAACTTAAATTAACTAAAACGAATTTAATTAAATTATTGTGCAATGTTATCGCCATTTTGGAATGAAAAAATCATAAGGAGCGTTTGAACTTGGCAAGCCACTAGCGTGTTAATGGAATATATAAGCTTGCTTATGTTGCCGTCTTGGTTCGGCAAGTGTCATATACAAAGTTACTCTATGGCAAGTGTGCAAACGAGGCTTCTAGTTTGAAAAGAGAACGGAGGGCAAGCCGGCGGTGGAACACACATTTTGTTTGAGATGTCTCCTCTATGTATGTATCTCAATGGTTATCTGTTATTTTTTTAAATATTTTTTTTAAAGTGTACCTAACCTATTCAGGTATTTTGTGATGCCTTGTAGATTTTAAGTAATTATATTTAAAAAGCCTGATGCAAGATGAAATTTACGTAGACTAAAACTAACAGCATATTACTTAAGGCGAAGGGTTAGGTTATCAATATAAACATTGCTAAAGATTTAATGTCGCAAGATTTTGTTTGTAGAAATGACGCAGCCATATCTACTAACTTCGACGAGTAAATTTTTACGCTTATCAAAATATTTGCTCAATAAAAACGTTATTACGTAGCCATTGCAAGTTTAAAGCGGTTAAATCAATTCGTATTGAGCAAATATTAATACGTGAATTGTAGTGTAAATATTTGGGAACGTATAGTTCACGGTCGAAGCGAAGGGGCTGCAGCCGTGGGCGCGGCGGAGACGGCTGCATGTAACTACTTTGGTTATGAACAACCAATGGCGATGCCCGCATCGTTGTGATACTTCATATAATTCTATCATTATTTAATTGAATGTTATATGACTTTAGAATCGATGGTACAAGCTGCAATGCCTGCGGTTGTCAGATAAAATGTCTACTGTCTATGCTGATCTAGCCTGAAAACTTATATTTCACAATTAATTGAATTAGCATTGAAATATTGCTTACCTAGAAATCCTATTTTTTCAATTGACTGACGTTCATAAATAAGTTTGCAAAAAATTCTCACAATCCATCTTCTGCACTCCTACGTAAACAACGCAACTGTACCGCACTCAGCATTATCGTACCGCGACAATGCCCGTACCTGCCCCACAATACGTCAGGTGCATTATCCTCTTAGATAGCTAATCCCATCGGACAAAGAAGTAGCAAAAACTCCGTTCACAGAATATAATCTCCATAGAATTGATCACGGTTCGCCATTATCAAAGAAAGCGCGAACCCAACCGAAGTCCCTATTTATCGGTTATAATTTTCGCGGTTATTACACAATCGCGGCGCGGGAAACGAAATTTTTTTTTCATTCTATAAACTATAAAGACACAATTCAATTAACGTTCCATTTGCAAATTTGTATTGACAGGTTGGCCGCAATGAATGGGTGCGTTCAAAATACGAATTTCGGTCTATGATACCGCAAACATTTTTTTTTACTTCCAATATTTAAAAAAAGGCAGATGATTTTATTGCGATTCGCCTCGAACAGGAAGCGTATTTAAATCCCACGAAGATCGGGGATTAAAAAAAAGTGAAGTGGAATTATTGGATAATTACACAGATATTTCGAATCTGTTGAAAGGCTTCGCGGCTCCGTCACCGTAATGGTATCCAGCGATTACTCTTTTTTTATTCTCAGTACCTACCTATCTCCATTTTTTCTACATAATTTATTGTAATTTAGATGAATATCCTGTATTTATTTATACTAAAGTTTGGTATTTATGATTACTACGGAAAACACGCCATCTTCCTTCCTGCAGTAGAAACTGATATTAATTTAAACTTTCCAGAATAACTATTTTTGTTGTAAAGTTTTAGGGATGCTTTTCTGTAAGGACATTTAATTATAAGTAGGTACAAATATTACGTTTCTTAACTCCTTTGGCGAATTAGAGTTAAATTATTTCAAGAAAGATTAGTTATCTTTCTTTGATCAAATGTATAAAGAAAGACTCTGTTTCGCCAAATGATTTACGGAATATAATATTGGTACATCCTTATGGCTGATTTCAGAGGAACTTTAAAGGTTAACCGTTTATTTATTTAAGTCGTGGGCCATGCCGCACGCATCATGAAAATATTAAAAGTGGCAGTGCAAGACACGATTGCAATTTTAACAGCGGGATAAGCACTCGACGTCCATCGGCTGGCGGTTTGACAGCCGTCATTGTTTGAATCACGGGCTATTATCTTATTGCTCCCATTAAACAGCTCGAGCACCCGCATGCGCCGCATCCGCTCTCCGCCCGCCGCCACCGCCGCCACCGCCGCCACCGATAACCGATCGTGACCATAAACAATGGAAGCGCCCGATACTTGCATGTAGGTCTTTGTTGGAAACTTTGAGACTCGACGGCAGCCGCCGAGTTACTCCTATCTTCGCTAGGAAAAAATCCCACCGGAAGTCTAGTGTTGCCACGCATGACGACGGTTACACAAATGTTATTCAACTAGCAACTACAAGTATAACGCTAGATGGGTATCATTAATGGGATTACTCAAATAGGACCGACTTAATCTGAGCAAATAAGGAGGCAGCCAACATTAGCAACAGTAAAAAGTAAAACAAACAAATCGCAATCAGATATAGAAGCGGGAATGCCTGTGGGAGCGTTCAGTATCAACAGTGGCGGCTCGGCGGGAACATCGAAATTTACTTAAGTTAAATAACGAAACGCGAGCCCTCTGTTTGCTCGCTCCGAACGTCAAATACTGCGGAATATTGTGGTCCGCGCCGTTCCAACTTCGCCTTTATTGCGGCCTCTGTTTAAACTCCGCTCCACTATGAATATGCAGCAGGAATGCGTTTAACTTCCACGTTTCGGTCGGCGAGCAGCTATTGCCCCGCTGATGGCTCTATTCGCTAAATGTTGAGATTCCTGAGCGCTCCCAAGTGCTCTTTTTGAATGTTACCGCGGAGCTCACCACCTCGAGTGCCACGGCCCACGGTGCCAGCCACTCCTTTGGTTTTTAAATCTCACAATACTATAATATTTTTGCGAACATGCTTCGAAGTTCGATAACGTTTCATATAAAACCTTCTACGGCAATCGAGTCTAGTGTTCCTAACGATCTCGTATGTCGGATTAAATTTTTCATTGAAATTCTGATCTTAATTCCTTACAAAACTACCGGCCAGTGAACTGTTACAATGAACATAATTAACCATTAACCATTTGTAATAACTACGACTTCAAAATACTCTCAATTATAAGAACTGGAGAGATTATATCATTAAATAGTTTAGTCGTAAATCTCACTAGCAAGAACAATTTGGCGACCAGTGTGGCGCAATGGTTACCATGCCGGATCGCCGCACTGAGGGTCCTGGGTTCGATTCCCGTCCTTAGTTCTATTCCCTGCGAGGCGGAATTTGAATGATGAGTTTGAATTTCTGTTCTCGGTCTGAGTGTGAATGTCCTTGTCTAGTATGTTGTCCATGGCACCCACGACACAGGAAATCCTAGTTGGGGCTATCTATCTATGAGTGTGAAGCGTTATTTTTTTTATTATATCTATAGTATGACTTTGTTATGTTTTTGACTAAATATATCCCACCCAACACATTTTTATGTCAAATGATGCAAAGACGAGATCATAATGGCTCTACATAAAATAGTTATCAGATCTCATGTAGAACCAAGCTTCTAACTCTACAAGCACTAACTTCACAAAATCTACACCTTAGTCAAAATGCCGTTGCAAATGGCTACCTAAATGCAAAAGGCTTAGCCGTTTCGCTTCCGTCACATGGGCGTAAGGTGAAAAAAATTATTTACTGTTAACTAATTCTCTGTTATACAATAGTTGTTGTAGTAAGGGCCAAACCACATATTTTGACTAAGGTGTACAAATTTAGCAGATTTAGCAAAATTCGTAGCCCAGTCTATTTCAACCCGACGTACGAAGTATTTCGGTACGAAGATATTTAATCTTCTCGACCGGGTCATGACATGTGACAATTTATTTTATTAAAGTTCACTTTTGGGTTTAGTTGATTTTTGTTGTCTCATCTTTAATCTATATTCGTCGAAGACATGACCTAGGTCCCAGACAATAGTAGAGCGTAAGTGTTTGTCATAAAATAATTTGGAATGCTAGTCGTCGGCTCGGGGTGAACAAAGGAGTACTTGAAACGCGCAGCAAAACCAAAGATCACGCGTACAGAGAATGCAACCTGACACTCGGTGACACTCGCGATCGCCGACACGTCTCGTGTCTGTGCGTGTGTGTGTGTGTGTGTGTGCTGCGTGTGAGTGACAGCGAGGGTGAACATGGAGATGACCACTAGTACTACTTATTATAAGTACTATTATATCTTCTGTGCTAGTATCTACATCACTAGGAGCGAGCTGGTGTCGACGCACATTGACAACTTGTTGATAAACAAGTAAACAATTAAGTTATTATGTATAATTTATCTGACTGATTACATTAACTGATAGAGAATGCTATTAAGCACCAAGTTTTGCCCTTGTACTCAAGTTGTAGTGTACAAGGTATATTATTATTAATTTTGTTTAATGTAGTTCTTATAAAACTGTAAACTTTAAAAAACCAATTGTAAGTATAAAAAATCTTGACGTCAATTTAGCAGTATTTTTGAAAGCCTCAAGGGTTTGGGTAGGTCAGTGATATTATAATGTAAATTAAAAAGCGGCCAAGTGCTAGTCGGACTCGCCCATGAAGGGTTCCGTAGCAGCAAGTAACATTTACGATATATGACGTATTAAAAAAAACTTACTAGATCTCGTTCAAACCAATTTTCGGTGGAAGTTTGCATGGTAATGTACACCATATATTTTTTTTAGTTTTATCATTCTCTTATTTTAGAAGTTACGGGGAGGGACACATTTTACCACTTTGGAAGTGTCTCTCGCGCAAACTATTTAGTTTAGAAATAAGCGGCCAAGTGCGAGTCGGACTCGCCCATGAAGGGTTCCGTAGCAGCAAGTAACATAATATAAAAGTTCTTGTAGTTCGTTGTAACTTTGATCAATGTTTTTTGCGGTTTACGATTTATGACGTATTAAAAAAAAAACTACTTACTAGATCTCATTCAAACCAATTTTCGTTGGAAGTTTGCTTGGTAATGTACATTATATATTTTTTTTAGTTTTATCATTCCCTTATTTTAGAAGTTACAGGGGGGGGGACACACATTTTACCACTTTGGAAGTGTCTCTCGCGCAAACAATTCAGTTTAGAAAAAAATGATATTAGAAACCTCAATATCATTTTTGAAGACCTATCCATAGATACCCTACACGTATGGGTTTGATGAAAAAAACATTTTTGAGTTTCAGTTCTAAGTATGGAGAACCCCCAAAATTTATTGCTTTTTTTCTATTTTTGTGTGAAAATCTTAATGCGGTTCATAGAATACATCTACCTACCAAGTTTCAATGGTATAGCTCTTATAGTTTCGGAAAAAAGTAGCTGTGACATACGGACGGACAGACAGACAGACAGACAGACAGACAGACAGACAGACAGACATGACGAATCCATAAGGGTTCCGTTTTTTGCCATTCGGCTACGGAACCCTAAAAATGACATTAGAAACTTCAATATCATTTTTGAAGACCTATCCATAGATACCCCCATACGTATAGGTTTGATGAAAAAAAAATTGAGTTTCAGTTCTAAGTATGGGGAACCCCAAATTTTTTTTTTCTATTTTTGTGTGAAAATCTTAATGCGGTTCACAGAATACATCTACTTACCAAGTTTCAACAGTATAGTTCTTTAGTTTCGGAAAAAAGTGGCTGTGACATACGGACGGAGAGACAGACAGACATGACGAATCCATCCGTTTTTGCTATTTGGCTACGGAACCCTAAAAATGGAGATCTAGATATCACTAGCGCGCCGACGATGAAGAGCGTAAGAACAGGCAATTGACCGTTCTACTCGTAGTCGCTCTGTCAATACAAGACGATACGCACGCTTTTGTTGTTGTCAGAAGTGCTTGACATTTGACATACAGGGTTAAAATGCCGTATTTTACCAATGTGATTGTTGTAGTGAAACAAAAGATAAACGTGTATGTGTTGTAGTTCTTTTCGGAACAGATTTTTTGGTTGATTTGTAAGGGCATAACGTACATATCTATATTTTTAAAATATCATTGGGGTAGGTGCTACAAAAATTTGAGGTAGTGTTGTAATAATCGTCTTTCACTATAAAAATATTTTTTTATTGTTTTTTTCCTGTAGATCGATACCGTTGGTACGTAAGTCCAATGTAGTCTACTGTAATGTAGAGTGTAGAGAC
This sequence comes from Thymelicus acteon, assembly GCA_951805285.1. Classification (NCBI taxonomy): domain Eukaryota; kingdom Metazoa; phylum Arthropoda; class Insecta; order Lepidoptera; family Hesperiidae; genus Thymelicus; species Thymelicus acteon. The sequence goes on from OX638232.1 coordinate 1,079,060, forward strand.
GTTATTTGAATTTTCATCGCAATGTCTGTCACATTGTCAAAATTTTATTAAAAAATCTTCTGTTTTCCTGATAAGAAGAATAATACTTAAGCTAGATTGATATTTTTTTTATATTTTGAAAGTGTTTTCTACTAACGTTAAATTATTAAAGATTACAGTCATAGATTTAGAACGAGTAGATTATCCCATACATTTGGAAGAGCGCCAGTTACAAAATATATGTGAAAGACAAGACAAAAATATTATTTTTTGTCCCCGTCACCGTAGCCCATTATATTATACATATACAGGGTGAATTTTTCAAGTGTGTTTAGGTGGACAAATTCTTAACTATGAGGAATAGCTAAAAAAAGCTCCAAGAAATCTCGGGGCCGGTTTTGATGAAAACTAAAACTGTATCATTACATTTTTGGAAAATCAATATTCCTAACCAGGAATCAAACCCGTAGACTTCACACACCTTTGAAAACATTATGGAGAACTTTCCGGTGTGCAGGTTTCCTTACGGTGTTTTCCTTCACTGAAGCATGTGATAATTTACTTCTAATACACACATAATATTTGAAAATTAGAGGTGCGTGCCAGGATTCGAACTCGGGCCCCTGCCTTCGGGAGACCACGTTCTAATCGCTAGCGCTGTCACTGCTTAGTGTTGTTAGTTAAGCAAAATAATCATGTAAACTTTTAACATGCTAAGTATTTGTATTAATTAATCGGTGAAATCACGCAAAATCTAAACAAAGACGCTTTGTGCGAAACGTTGATTAAGTTAATTAGCCAATCGATTACTTCATCAACCTGCATCGCGGCATCGCGAGCACAATGACCCGAACGTCACGGCCTCCGGGATATGGATCCGTGCGAACCAATTAATACCACCACAATGAACCACATTATAATCGTCGAATTAGCGCGCCCCAGTCGCCGCTCGTCGCCATTGTCTCCGCCAAACGTCAGCCTGACGTTTGTTTTGGCGCGAATCCGACGCCGTAAATGGTGTTGACACCCTCAAAATGGAGATTATTCATGGATGTTTGCGACCCATTGTTGGGGTTACACTGTGAGTTTATGAAATTTATATTGACACGGCCGAGATTATTGAGTCTTTGTTATGAAGGATTTGAATTTTGTCCGCGCCGCGTTCCGTGTGGGAAAATCGGGTCGCGTGCCGCTGACAGATATTAATAATGGGACTCGCGAACTGCGTACATTCACGCACACATATCTAGACCTCAATTAGGACGTCCTGTAAATGCTTTATGAGCTTGGGTTCAATCGTATCATGCATAAAGTAGATAATAATATTATTATGTTAATGAAGCGTTCTAGACTATCATTTGAAGTACAGTAATGCCAGTAAAGTAAGATTTTCACCAAAATTACACCCATCATCTTCAAAAGAAACCCTAATACGTTACGGGTATACAAGCGGTCTAACGACGCCGCATCGGTATATTGTACATACCTACAAATAACAAGAATCTTTTGACCTTTGATCGATTCAAGAGTTTGTTCGCATGTACACAGTTCAAAGTACCACATTCACTAATTTGAAGACAGTACTTGAAAAAATCAGACAAGGGAAAAACATTCTCGACTCTCCAGAATCAAAGCGACCCTCGATCCACTGGAGCTTTCGCCGGAGCGTGAAACAAGATGCCAACTCTAACGAGCTAACCTGAACGCATCTTACGTGTTGCCAGCGGTAAAAATAACAGACAGAACTTGTAGGACATGGCCGCCCGAGGCGGTCGAATCCCTCTTTGCTATTTTATCTTAGTCGCGTTGTTTGGGTGTTTTGTCGCGTTGTAGGCGTTTTGTGTTCGGTAATTGGATACGGGGATGTGCAGGGGTCGTCGGTCATAGCCGGAGGCGTTATGTAAGCGATTATAACTTGATTTATGCCATCTGTCGGTAACAGTCGCCGCGGGCGAGCGTCGCGCGGGTCGCGCCTCTCGCGCCTCTCGCGCCTCCCTCACGTGAGCGTGGATGTGGCCGCTTCAATATGCATCGACACGCAATGCGTCGTCATGTCGCCGACGGCCGACCCCACATCACATTTTTATACAAGTTTATTCTTCTTTTTTATAAAAATCTCTACATATAAAAATATTACCTACATGAAAATTATTTTTTGTAAAACTAAGGCCTACTGTCCCCACGCTTCTAATTTTCTTACACAGCTCTGGAGACGGTATTTTACCATTTCTACCCAAAACATTGGCGTCCAAAACGATGACGCAAGTTGGATTCGATCAGGATCACGTTGTATCTTACCAACAATCTTCAACATGACATTTTACATTTTCAAAGCAACTATTATCCTTAAAATTCAATAATTTCAGCCTTTATCAAATAAGGCAATACACGCATCTTCATTCACCTGGTAGAAACAAAATGCTGAGGAAACTAAGTCATGTTCTACTACCTATGACTACATACCTGCGTGGGCGTGAGGTGTATGAGCGAGGCGAGGTGCTCCCTCTCGGGCGCCGACAGGTACTTCTGCTGCTTGAACCGTCGCTCCAGTTCGTACACCTGCAACCAAATACTGGTATAAACAAACCGCAGGTCAAAGGGATGGTATGGCGAGAATACTAAAGAAATGTATTTGTTCAACCCGTGATCTATTACTGTGTAAGGACGGGGCCAATGTGTGCTCAAATAGTCGCGCCTAAATTGGTCCAATTGGACCATTTCTTACACATTATTGAACACCGCAACACTATCTCACGTAGTTTGTAAAAGAAAGACAGAGATGGCGTTACTTGAAATGTGAAATGTTCAGACGGTAATACTTCCTTTTGAATCAATGACGACAACAGTGACAGCGTTCAGAATGAAAAGCCCCTAGATTTTGGAGTTGCAACAGCAACGCTTATGTCACCTTAACGATGGCATAATAATTTTATTACATTGTTTGAAACATGTATACAGTTCCTATGGTCTCCAAAACCGCTGGACCAACATTAATGACATTTTGAGGTATTGTGAGATTTGTGTGGGAGATGCATTTAGTTGAAAACCCTAGGGCAAACTTGCCTAATTCGTACTCCTAAAGGAAAATCTCTAATATTTTGGAAATTAATAAAGACATATTATTTTTTATTTTACATAATTTTTATTTGCAAATTATTTTGTTGATTTTATAACGAAAATTAACATAAATCGTATAAACTTCTGAGATATAAGCAATTTTCAAAAGTGTTAAAAAAGTAAGGTGTCAATGCTAATCACGATTATGCGAATGTTTATTATTCGGGAAAACGAGGCAAAGGTTCGTTACCTTTAGCGAGTACAATAAGATGCTTGTATCTACAGACTACAGAGGTTAATAAGAATACAGTGATGTGGAGAGACTTAAGAACATGTAGCGGGCTCAAGGCGCTCCAGCTCGTCATACTAATTATTATGAACGTTCACGCAAATAAACGACTGCCTAAATAACGGCAGGGTGGCCCTTCTAGCCGGAGGAACGGTGTCAGAAGAAATTACCTAAATCTTGGAAGCAGATACTTAGGGCTTGTTTCACAATCTTCAAGTAAGTTCGAAGTAAGCTATTCGTTGGTTAAGTTGACATTTCGTGTATGTAAAATGACACTTTAACGTCACTTTAACCGGCGAATAGCTTATTCAGGACTCTACTTGAAGATTGTGAAACAAGCCCTTAATGTACGGTCAGTGACGGATTAACCCTTAATCAAATTAAGCAATTGCCTAGGGCATCACGTCTGGGGGGCACCAGAAGAAGCACAAAAAAATCCGTCCTTAGGGCATCACGTCTCATATTTTTAGGCGGTAAAGGTTCAAAGACCGATTCTAGTTGACATACGGATAGAGGAGCCCACAGGCGCGGATTGCTTAGGGCATCAAGTAGTCTTAATCCGTCACTGTGTACGGTACATTACATCATTGGCCCATTACAAAACGTTACGCATTGAAGAATTTAAGGGGAACTGGTATGAACTACCGTCACTATTTCGCTTTTCTTACCGCAAAATCAAGTTATTTTAATTTTGTGTTTAATAGAAATTAGAAATATTAAAAATAGTTCTGGAAAGCATTTTTTAAACATAAGTATTTTCTTTTATGATCGAAATGTATAATTTCACTACAAAAAATATTGTAACTATGGTATTCTATACTTATTCTACAAGTGAACTTAAGTTAAACAAGATAAAATAAATAAAGTAGGTAGATACCTACCAGATAAAATAGATAAAATGACCTTTAAAAATGTAGAGCATCTAATTAAGCCTTGTAAAATTTGTTCCTCGGTTACATGGTCGAGAAAAACCTACATTATTATGAGTAAATATCAAATGCTCTACGGCAGAAGGGTTTTGATATAACTTGTCTAGTGTAGTCTATTGTTAACAACCGTGTTGTCGTGACTCTCGTGTATCCTTACCCTTACAAACTGAGTATAAATCGATTTATGGCTGTCTTAATGAATGGATGCAAAACAGCTACAGTAATGAGATATGTAGATGTAGGTAGCTGTAGTTGTGTAGCACCTGCTTCCCTCGTGCCATACTTCTGACTGCATGGATACATTAAGTAGGTTATCTTATTCGCGAACGTGAAAGGCATTTTCAATGTAACCATCACGTGAAAGCCATTTAACTGTAATGAGGTATAACGTTTATTTGAAGCCATTCACCGAGTCATGCGACGAGTTTTCGACATTGAAGCGCGACGCGGACGTCAAAGCCTAAGTTGACGGTACAAAAAAAGCAAGCTGCGTTTGTGTGTCACTGTGAGCAGGGTACAGGCTAGGCTACACAGAGGCAGCGAATTCGCGGAATAGAATTAATTACACGGGGCGAATAACATAGGCTGTATATCTTTCACCCTCCGCTGGGCGGAGCCTCGGGCGGAAGTGGGCGGGGCCGGGCGCCCCTCGAAATTAAATAGCCAAGTTAACGCAATCCGGCGTCAGGTAACGGAATGTTTAATTATGTATTTAATCATGAATATGTTGCTGTGTAACTGTTCCAGCTATAATGTGATGAATTTTGTAATTTAATTACGCTACATAATCACGGAATTCGACGTAGGCCTGTGTAGGTACCTAAATACAATAACATTCTACTCTATCATAATTCATGTCTTGTTGCTTGCTTTTGTTTATTCGTTTGTTCTACTAAAGAAAGCCCAAAGCAAACTTCCCACTATTGGGCTTGTTGAGGTCTTACCTGGACATGTTATAAACAATGAAATACGTATTACATTAAACTTATTTTCAGTTTTCATTCACAGAGTTTAGAAATTCAACTTAATTTTTTTTTATTAAATCAGGAGAGAAGCAGTTCGCTATCGACTTAAATAAAATCAATAATGAAAGTTTTAATACAACTGTAAAACAAAAGAGACTGTTAATTTGCATTTCTATTAAAATTAACACAAAATCAAACCGACACCTGACCTTGGACCTCTTACACCGTGTGGGGTAGCCACCCCACACTGCTTATCACAAAACAGTGTCTGCCCAGCCAGCCTGAGCCAGTGATCATCGTCACCCATAGACAACAGTAACACCAAAGACAATCACCGCCATCGCTAGCCATTGAAAGAAAAGAGAAGAAAACATACACAAAAATTCCATTTCGGAAAGGTGATTTATCATAGTGGAGAAGAAATGGTGAAAGAAACTTCTCAGAATAAAAGAAAAGCTGGCTCTCACGCCGAAGCTAAGTTATACACAGAAATAGTATAAGATAAGAAGTAGATACAGTCGTCTATAAGGGCCGTTTGACGAGATGACAGCCGTCCCCCTTGACAATGCCATAAACCACACGATTACGATCCGCTAACGTGTCGTGCTCGGCGTTTACTGCCGGGACACGTGACGCGGCGTCTACCGTCTGCCAATTGTACGCAGATATAATATCGTTTAAGTATCGTGCCTCAACATAACTTTTAAATCAGTAGTTGAAATGACATCATCGGCATCATCGCAGTAAAACGCAGGATGTGTGTTTAAATTATGCCGGGGGCATCGACATGTAGGTAATACCTATTATTATGTTGATTGCGATGACGAAATTTCAATACACGACGTTCCTTGCTTCTCCGAGGTGGATGTAAATAGCGGCGACAGTTCATACTATTGCCTTTGTTTTTTTAAAGTTATACTTCTTATGCGACTTGCAAAAATGTTGCGTTAAACGTTTGCGCTTCCATGGAGGGGGTATTAAAGCACTGGATAGATGGCCCTAGCTTCTTATTTTATTATCTTTACCTTTTTTAAAATTTAATGTTATTACTTATACAAATCTCACAGAGCCTCAACAGCGTGATTCAGGTTCATGAACAACGCCGTTTAGTTTGTACTTGTTTATTTTTATTTAGTACAAAAATAGTTTTTGAAAGATAATTAAAACTGATACACGTTATTAAATTAAATATTTATTTAATTATTCAAAGAAGTATAACTTGTCACGCGCGTACAAAAATACACGCGCCCTTTTTTTATGCTTTTAGCAGGCAAACGAGCAGACGGGTCACCTGATGGTAAGTGATCACCGCCGCCCATGGACATTAGCAACACCGGGGGCGTCACCAACGCGTTGCCGGCCAAACGTGTTTAAGATCATATATATTGTAAAACTGTTTTTGTGACAAATAAATCTTTAAATGTTTACACATCGATATAATAATGATGACAATATTATTTAATTTCGTTTATTTCCACATTTACTAGGAGTTTATAATTTTATTGTTATCGATCAATATGTATTTATTTAAGAATTCACAAATACCTAATGAGTAGTTTGTCTAAATAAAACGCATTTGATGTACAAATTCACGTCAGTTGGCGAAAAATCCTAGAAAACAATTTTAATGGTTTGTTTACATTTGTATCGGCTGCAAATCGACCCTACTATAGTTACCCCTTCTGGATTGATTCAACAATAATGCAATTTTAGATTCAAGAATAAATACTAAGTACACACCCAAAGAGACCAGACTGATCCACTACCAGAACCAGACCTGGATACAGATCCCAGTGACCGCCAACAGAAGGACTCTAGCACCATAGCCCCACCGTTGATTAGCAGGTAGCACCAGCAGAAGAGTCATTTAAGAAGAGGCTTCAAACTATGTTGTGTCACGTTGTGTGTAAAGATAATTATTCAGTAGTGTTTGTTTCAGTAGTCCAATCAATATATCTATTTCCGAATGGACCTGAAATATTGTTCCTTAGGGGCCATCCATAAATTACATCACACGTTAGGGGGAGGGGGGGGGGGGGGGGGTCGATGAAGTGTGACATTGTGTGACAAGGGGTGGGAGGGGGTCCTAAATTTCGTGACGTCACATTTCAAAATCGAATAATTGGTATGTATAGGTAAATTAAAAAAAAAATAATGGAAATAAAACCTATTTCGGAACTGCTGTTTTAATTTCATAATTTCTATGTGAAAAATTTCATAATATGTGACGTCACACTAGGGGGTCGAGGTCTCACAATTGTGACCAGCTGTGACAAGGGGGGGAGGGGTCAAAAAGTCATGAAATTAGTGTGACGTAATTTATGGATGGCCCCTTATCTTTGACAACTAAAAATCTTTGGGTTGTAGTAACCAGCTATCCGTAGCAGGACTGCACGGTTTCCACTTCCATATAAAAAGAAAACAATAACAACCTATCAAATCTGCGTACAATTGAAATGATTGTACAAAGTATCAAGTTGTCTTCGTTGTTGAATTGAAAGCAATTTTAGCGTCACCGGTAGGATGACGTCATCAAAATTACGAAGACATGAATCGGATGCTGTTATTAGCGGGACGATCAGCCGAGCGATCCTCGTTAGGGTCCGGATAACGCACATCAGCGTTGTCTATGACGGGGAAAGTGAGAGCTTGCACCAGAACTAATTTATTTAACCTTGACCGGCGCGACGCATGAGCACAAGACTAACGGTTTTGCTAATGATGCTCGATTGGTATAATAATATTATTACGAAATTACATTTTATTACTCTTACTTTTATGATTCTGTAGTGAAAGTGCTTTCTTGCAAAATTTATACTTTTTAGAAGCTTTTATTTAGTTTCACCTGTCAGCGTGTCGGTAAATTAAATCTTATTAGATTTTGCCCCTCTTGCTGAAATTCTGCCTATAAATTGTAAATTGGATGACAATGCAATACAGAGCTGGTCTGAATAGAGACGGGAGATGGCCGTACACATTCTCGAATGAAACGATGCTGTGAACTTGTTTGATTTGACTTTCAAGACAAACAGTTCTCTGTACTCAGGTGATATCCAGTACCTGATGATGAAGGCGGAAGCTGGCTTTAGTTTATAAAGCTATAAGTGTTTTATATCCTTTACTGTGAGATTAAGGGCTTGTTTCACAATCTTCAAGTAGAGTCCTGAATAAGCTATTCGCCGGTTAAAGTGACGTTAAAGTGTCATTTTACATACACGAAATGTCAACTTAACCAACGAATAGCTTACTTCGGACTTACTTGAAGATTGTGAAACAAGCCCTAAGTATTGCATGAATCGATGAGAAAATAAAATTGTCCTCCGTAAGAATAGTGTGCCGTATTGGTTTGAGTCGTTCCTGTTTGCTGGTTCCGTATCAATAATAAAAAGTGATCCAATAATGTGTACAAATCGCACCGTGAACGACATTCGTAAACTAACTGCAAGCACCAGGTAAGTCCCCCAGCGAAATTTATTTGTAAAATGATCGACAAACAGCAGCCCCCTGCGAGGCGAGCGGGGTGCGGGGCGCGGGGGCAGGGGGCGCCGGGGCGCAAATAAACCCTCTCCGGAGAAATGAACAAAAGTTTAGTTACGTGATCGGAATAAATTTATAGTTTCGTGATATTGGTGATTACGCATTACTCGCTGCAGATTGAATCACAGATGTTGGAGTTTCAGCAGTAGGTAGTGGTTTGAAATCGAGTTCTTAATCAAACGAAAAGGTTTAAATGTATAAGATAATACGATATAGATATATAGATAACGTACGTTATAAGTTGGACGTGGATGTGGATCAGCAACACCAAAGGCGTCACTGATGCGCTGTTGGCCAAAGTAAGAAGAAAGAAGAAACAGTGATAGAAATTTCGTGTATCTACTCTACCGATAAAGATGCAGTTTCATTAGCGTTCAAATACATATTCGTATTCGGGTAGTCGCGATATGTTTCGCCTTTGTCATCGGCCATGTTCCTGTCACAAATATTGGGTGAGCCTTCGCCAAACCCCGGTAATGCAGCCGCAGCATAAAGCAGCATAGGTCCGCCTGGATCTATCACTTTCTTGCTTAAGTTAGCCGCATGACTCGTCGTATACAGGCTGGGGGCTCGAGAGCCAGTTCTTTCTTTCTTTTTCTGCTCTCTTTCTTGGCTGGTAATGAATCAGTGATGCTTTTGGTGCTGATGTCCATGGGAGACGATAGCCAATTACCATCAGGCGGACCATCAGCTCCTTTGCCGGATATTGCAATATAAAAAATGGTGTGAACTAACCTGTGCCTGCGTGAAGAGCACCCGCCGCTTGCGGCGCTGCGCCAGCGGGAACTGCATGGGCTTGGCGTCGGGCCCCGCGCACGCCGCCAGCCCGCCCATGTTGTTCACGTGGCCCATGCCGCCCGACGTCGACGTCATCAGCCTGGAAACTGAGCACACTGCTTAGAACGGTAGGTTAGAAAGATAACAGTTGTGGAAGTAAGGTCAGATGAAATACCTAAAGGATGAAAGGAAAAGACTAACTTTGTCTGCAAGTAGCTATCAGATTAGGATTACAAACATTTGAACATCATTCATTTTACTAACAGAGAAAAAATATTTTTAATTATATACTTAATCAAATAACATATAAAAGAAATTTACCTATTGTATATTATAGCCAGCCTTTGACTGACCAGATATTATGTGGAAAAATAATTCGAGAAAAGCTATTAGAAAACCTTCCTTCTAATAAATAATATTCTACCCAACTTTTACTGGGTAACTGTGAAAACATCTGTTGTGATTGTGGTTACGGTGACGGACACAGCCTGCCATAATTTTTGTAATTAAACGTTGACGCCATTACTTATAATTTTTCACCAAATCGCAGTTTTTAACCGCAGCCGTGTAATCGTCGCCAGCCGTAATTCCGCACCGGCGCAGTTACCGCAGCGCTAAAGAGATGCAACCTAGAATTTTGCGAATTCCAGCCATGTTTAATATTTTAATTACATTGTAACAAACCGTGCCAGCGTCCTATTATCATTGGGGAATGAAAAAAATTAATACTAGCATGGTAAAATTAAACTCCTCGCGCTGGCAACATTTAAGTGCGAGCTGCAGCCCGCCATTTTCCCTAATGACACTAGACGATCCGCGCCGCTGGGCCTCGGGGTTTTTATTTTAGGTACTTGTTCGAAATTTAAAATTGTCGTTTGTTTGTTATTTAAATCGTACCGATCTATACAGATTTGCAGGGAATAAAACGTAGTGTTTAGTAGCAGGGAAGATGGATATTTGTAGTTTCAGTACCTATTAGGATTCTGTGCTAACAGACCTCATAATAAGATTGTCGACTAGCAATCAGAATTTTCCGAATTTGGACCATATTTGGACTTCTTTTTTCTTATGTTTTGTTATAAGACGCCGCGCCGCTCTGAATTGTTGATAGAGGATATTTAGTTGTGCCTCAATTATAAGAATTTCCTGGCATAAAAGTTTACCTGCCTATAATTAGGCAACATTAAGAGAGGTGGCGTTAATGACTCGCGCCGTACACGCACTTCTATTAGTGCCAATAATATCATTATTAAAGGTGAAACGGAACAGATTCACCGTTTCAAATCGAAAACCTGATTTCCAAGAGATTACGAATCTCAATAAATCCGTGGCCTTGTAACATACATAGCGAACAAAAGTGCACGTCGTGTTTGCTCTTACGATCGCATCATTTTATTGTACCGTCGGCGGTTCCGAGCTTCGGCCGGGAGGAGAACCCGCGCGCCAGCAATATTCCACACATTATACCTCGACGAATTCACCGCTCATTCTATTTACACAACACTCCACCGTCGAAAAGGGTCTTTCAATAAAATATAACTCCCCATTCTGTCTTACGTTGCTATTGTCCGACCGTGGCTGTGTTTCGGCTGTATTGTGCGATATCGTTGCTCCGATCGAAAAAAGCTTGGAGCTACTCTATGCCCGTTGGAACCGCCATTCAAATGTCAATGAGCACCGGACATTTTGTTATCGTGTTCGATCTCGTAGATGGTAGTTTAATTTGAAAAAGATTTGAAACGTTGCGCTAAAAAATCCTTTACGAAGGCGTTTGTAAATCGATTTAACCGTTTAATGACTCGTGAACTGATGTTTACAAATATTTTGTTCGTAGTAGCAATAGTCATACTGCTATCGGTAATTGAGTAGTATTTTGGAGAACAGAGTATTTTACAATATATTTGAATCTATTGTTGTTGAGTACAAAGGGTACTAGCTTATCTAGTATTAAGATAATTAAGCAACACACTCAATTGAATAATTGTAAATATTGTACCTAATCTTAACGTAGGTAAGCTAAGTTAGTGCTTTATGGATTGATATTGTCTGTGAGCTCACTAGAGAGAGGCGCTCTACACTTGCTCTACTAAAGGTTCACTAGTACCACAGAAGAAATAATACTTAGTACTTATCTAGTACCAATTCATATGACTGCCTAATTGTTTGTCTTACGAATCATTATCCTGTTACAAAAATCACTGAATATATAAAAAAGATCTACTATGTATCAAAATTTTTTTTTTTTGTTTTGGGTTTTATTTTTTGCGTTTATTCAGGCCACTGGAATATTTTAAGTTTGAGCGCTAAACAGAAAACGTGAAATATATGGCACAAACAAACTATGCTAGCCTTATCACCGTAGTTTTATATTATCTAGCGTTATAGGTATCTATTATAAAGTGAAAATTGTCTTTACATTTAAGCAGCAAATCTAGTCCGCACGGTCGAGCCGGGTAGCCGTCTTCGGCAGCGAGACGGACGACCGTGTTTTCATAACAAATAAGGAGTTCGATAATCGAAAATTGTGTCCGACGCGAGGGATCTCCCTCACACTTGTATTTAGGTCACATAGATATTCCGGTTATTGTATACAACTATAATATGAATATTTTATGTAAAAACATAAAAACATTTACAAACACAATTTTTTAAGTGTTTATCATTCATTCAGCGATGGACAATTACTGGCATTTTTTTTCTTCTAAACTTAACGCCATTCAAGAATTAGTTTATGGTAAATAATCTACCTTAGGTGTGCCAAACTTTAATATTGTCCGTCTCTACACTTATAAAAATTTGATCACAACAAACAAGCAGTCAGACAAACGAAATCTCCACAAACTTAAATACTATAAGTAAATCCAAACTTAACAAAATTTCCTCTACGAAACCCATCTTGTTCCGCGCTTTGGTCGACCGTTTGAACTTTATTTAAACCACTAAAAACTAGCTGGCACCCCACAAAGGGCTTCAAAGATTATTAGAGGCGGGATCCCTCGGAGTGTGTTTGATGACCGTCCAATTGGCGTGAAATTGGCCAGGGGCCGCCCGTGTGCGGGTGACGGCTGCCAGTGACCGTCACCACTCACCACTACCACGAATTAGTGACGCGAATATGCTAAATTTTGGGTGCAACAACAACGTGTCTAAAGTTGGGTACAAGTCAAAGTTGTCGAAATTCTTATGAAAAGTGGAGTTCAGCATTCGTTATTTTTAATAGATCCGGTATTATTATAATAGGTCACTATTGATCGAATTAATAAAATGGAAGGTAAGTTGGGTTCGATTGACAATATAAAGGTCGTTACAGCTAACTAATATCTATGTCTCTACCAGTAGGTTTTTTCTATTTAAAATTTAAGAACTTTTAGTATACACCTACGATCCAAAATCTTTTTTATTTTTAACCGACTTCAAAGAAGGAGGATTCATTTGGACTGTGTTTTTTTATTTGTTACCTCAGAACTGTCGACTGGGTGAACCGATTTTGATGATTCTTTTTTTAATCGAAAGCTGAAAGCTTATCATGTGGTCTCACTTAAATTTGAGCGAGATTTGACAAGTAGTTTTTGAATTATTATGAAGTCGGTTATTTTTTGTCAAGAATTAAGTATACAATTTATTGTTCTCTATTATCTTTACTATGTATTTAGACAACAGATTTAGTAATTAATCTTGTCATCAAAACTTGGTACTACCAAACCAATGTTAAATTGAAAAGTGTTTGATAACTACCTATATTAAATTTAAATATAAAAAAAGTATTAAGTTTCATTTGTAACAAAGTATGTCGAACATATTTATTCATATTTTAACGTCATGCTCCGATCGAAAGCCTCACGAGCTGACGACAGATGACAGGGTACGGGCCGTCCGGGGTCCCGCCGTCCCGCGCCGTCCCGCGCTCGCGAACACATTAGTCGTGGGTCAATATTGGTTCAAGCATCATACAGCGCACAGCGATAGGGTTCACACTTGCCGAAAGGATCCTTACATTTTGTTATTTAAACTATTTAATCACGTACTGTAATACACATTATTTTAATGCTGCAATAAAATAGTGATTGGATGCAATACCAAAAAAATATGTAATTATGCCTTATATTTATATCGTTATGAATAATTTTAGTTTATGACTAAATGTTATGTGCCCTTACATCGATAACTAGTATTAATGGTTGAGATAATTGTGATGAAATATGATATGGAGATAGTTTGAGGCCTAAAGAAGGACATAAGCATAATTTGTCTTACGTTCATCTTATTATCTTTCAACTTACAGATTTGACGGAGAATTGAATGAATATAAAAGATATATTTTAAGACTGTATTTTAACTATAAAATAAAGTTCTTTGTTGTCATGTCAGTGATGACAACCCTAGGCTCGAGACACAAACAGCGCCGGGCGGGTCGGTAGCGAAAATTCTGTTCACGTTTCGTTGGACATTGAAATTTTATAGTAAATCAAATATAAGGTGAGAAGTATAGATTTATTTTAAGTAACTAGGATCGCATGAGTCTGTGATATAACGATATATTATTATGAAACTGATTTTTTTGATTTTGTGATCTAAGCTGCACAGCCCTGAAGATTATTTCAATGATTTGGTTACTGTAGCGTTTTAGAACGAAAGCATTGTTGGCTAAACTCTGTATTCGAATAATTTTAGTACTATTCTAAAATCGGCTCTATCCCACTGAACCCGTTATCAGGTCTTGTTATCAGTGTTGCTATGACAAATACTTTCATCCACGTTGATCTCACTGACATTAATATGCTGTACCTTCCTGTTTCTAAGATATTTTTTGCCGCGTGTATAAATCACCTAGGTCTTCAGACATTCCATTTGGCCTCATAGTGATGTCATATTGAGGGTGATCACTTTAATAAGGTCACCGATCTTACTTCATCCATCTTTAACACTATAACAAAAGCATCCCAGGAATCACCACAACAGCACCATCGATTCTAATCGTATTACAATCGCTACGCCCAGCGCGGCCCGGTCTCCCCACGACAAAGTATCCGCGAGAGTTGCCAGCTCTAAATAAACGTCCGCGCAAATTGTGCGTGAATAAACATGGGCAATAATAGCAGTATTGTGTTACGAGCAGTGAGCACTCCCCAGTCCCCTCGCCGAACACGATGCGCGTATCATATCTGGCGCGCTTGATCGGAAAACGAGCCCGAATTTGTTTCGCTGAAGATAAACTTAATTCTGAGTAGGGGCAGCTGACAAGTAATGACCTAATGTCATCTCAAATTGGGTTTAATTATTGTTTTTTGAAGTTATTTTTACAATGCGCGCGCACACCGACAGCCAAAAAGCGACATATTTAAGTTAACTGATAAATAACTGTCACTCAAGTTTCCGTGTTACGATGCGCGCGAACACCTGTCGGTGTTCCAAAAAGCGATATGTTGAAGTTAGCGGATAACTGATTCTTTTTACAAACAAAAAGTTTGGCTTAGGATGAAATCCTTAGCTATTTTTATTCTGTTCCGCCAAAGAAGAGAGAAGTATAACTTTTTACGTGCGTGCATAAAATAATTAGTAGATTAGTACACACACGTTTTTTTTATTAATTTCGTTTAATTACAACGTTTCATTGATTTCAGCTGAATTGTTGTCAAAATATACTACGCTTAAAGAAATTTATATAATCTAAGTATCTACCTACGTAAATATCAATCAGTCTTTGAAGTCACATAAAGTATTATTTGGCTGTAGTTAGCAGAAGTGGAAAACCTATTGTTGGTTCATATTGTTAAATTCTACTTCTAATTCTTCAGGGGATTTATCTGAAATAACACCAGCAACGTCTTAGAGCTTATTTAAAATGTCATCAAGTATCTACAATTAGGGCTTCGATAAAATTTAAGGTGAGCTGTAGTATCACGAAGCGTGTGAAACGCACTTGAGTAATATCGATTTTCCTGGACTAACACGGAAACAAAACCAAGAAAGATAAACGGAAGATGTAAGTACTGGAATATCAAGTTGTAAAATAAGTTTTAAAAGAGTAAACCAATTTTAAAAGACAAAAAATTCCATGCATGAATTTAACGCGGTCGGGAAATGGAACGGCAAACATTTTCGCGACGGGCTATTTCTCTCAATGTTGCCACACTAAAGAAAGATAAACTGCGGCCGTCTGCCGCTGACGCGTCCACTCGCCGCGCATTAGGCGCGCCTACATGGAAACTAAGTGTGTCACACACTTATTTTTTCCCCGCGGCAGTTTTAATTTCAGCAAGCTGACCGTGTGCGAGTGTCTCTGACGCCGTTTGATGTATAGCAACACTCGACGCTGCAGGTATCGAGCTTTAACAGGCGCGTAATTTAATGAAAAACT
This sequence comes from Thymelicus acteon, assembly GCA_951805285.1. Classification (NCBI taxonomy): domain Eukaryota; kingdom Metazoa; phylum Arthropoda; class Insecta; order Lepidoptera; family Hesperiidae; genus Thymelicus; species Thymelicus acteon. Next base: position 1,094,951 of record OX638232.1, read on the forward strand.
GTTGCATTTTTCAACAAAAATACTACATGTATTTTTGACTTTGTCCACTGACCCTCGAATTAATTAATTTGAAATCTAAATAGCTGACACGTTTCAAAGAAATAGTTTAGTCATAAATTATATTACAGATTTTATATACTTATTTATGTGCACGCATGTTACTGTAATATGGTATGATATATTTACGTACCTATTAAAAATTATCTTCCTTAAGCTTAATACGAGTAAAAAATATGATAAGTACATTTATCTAGCTATGAAGCGAAAGTGCCAAACTTTTATTTTTAATTCAAATTGGATGGTGTCGTTGACATTCGATACAAGAATTACTCCACGAAGTATGTACTTAAGTGGAGAGTGTTGTATTTAACTTTATTTCTTCTTACATCGCAGTACCGAGCAAGAATAATTTAACTCGACTAGAGCCTTCGACTGCATCGACCGCATGCTATTTGCGGACGTGAGGCCTTATGTTTACTCAGCCAAGACTCTAGTGGTGGACAAACATGGGACCGATCGCTCGGAATTGCTTATTTTGTCTCTGCCTACACAACTAGGGAGTCGTACAGGTATGGAAGCTGGGCGTACCTCAGGGTGGCGTTCTATGTCCATTTTTTTCCCAAATAACATTTTTATGGTGGCACTTATAATCATCGAGTGGACGATATTGGAGAGCATATTTTTATGCTTTCACACGAAGTTTACCGTTTTATTAATATTAATATGTGGTGCATTTCTTTGATCATTTGTTTTGTCATGGTTAGTAATATTACCTTCCGTATATGAAATGAAATCTTTCACATCCTATCCTACCTTTACAATAAGCACTTGTATCGATAAAAAACAGATCAATGTGTAGATTATTTTAAATAGGTACTTACCTACCTGCCTATATTAACATAATCCAAAAAACAATCGAGTAAATACATAATATACGTACCACAAATACTATTCACAGCTATTACAACGAAGCTGAACGCCTGAAGAGGATTCAGAAAGCAGTTTATAATTTCTCGGAGCAAGCAGTTAATTGTACCAACACACTCGGGCGGACAAGACGCTCATTAAATATACCGTTCTACACAAACAACTCTGAGCAGCTGATAAATATTGATTTATACATGATTACTTGTAATTGGAAATACATTTACAATCAATCAACAGCAACCTTTCAACATGATATCGTTTTTTATAAATTATTTTAACTAACAGGAAAATATTAAACTTCTAATGAGTTATTTTTAATTAAAGATAGGTAAAATAATAAGAGTAAGAAAGTAAATATACTTAGTTAAAATATGTATGTACTTAGTTAAAATGGGTATGTAAGTTGACGTGCGATACTTTTATTTCATTTACTTAAATTTTTCGTTAAAATATCCCGGTAAAAAAATTGTAGAGTTATGTAGAGCTTGCAGAAAATGCAACGACAATGCAATTAAACTGATTCCAAATTGATATCGGTATTGAAAAAGCATTTATTTATTTTTCACTTTATTTAATCTTCAAAATTATTTATCTATATCTATACTAATATATAAAGAGGAAAGATTTGATTTTTTGTTTGCATTGAATAGGCTCCGAAACTACTGAACCGATTTGAAAAATTCTTTCACTGTTGGGAAGCTACAGTATCCCCGAGTAACATAGGCTATATTATATTTTGAAAAAAAAATTAGGGATCCTTAATAAAACTCCAATAATGTAACCCAAGGTGAAAAAAAAAGAAAACCGAAGCAAAGCGAGGGCGGTTACTCGTCAATTATAAACAACTTAAAACATTTTACAATAAAGAAGTTTTGGACGTTTTGGACATAGTCATTATAGAAGAATCCATAATTCGACGGACCACTTTGACAACTCAAATCCAAAAATGTTGCCAGCACATATAGGCATTGCTGTTCTTATCGATATTATGAAAAATTTCTTAATATGTATGGGTGACTTTTAAAATAAAATTAACTCTTAAATATTGTTATTTCCTTAATAATTTGCGACTGTATTTTGTTTATATTCCATACAACTTATCTTCATCGATTTTAGTCGACATCAAATTATTGAATGGAAGGTATTTTAATTACATAGGAACTAAAAACATACTAATTGAACACTATTTTGACCACGTAACTTATTGTTTTTCACTGCACCTCGAGAAAAAAGTTTTTTCGCCGCTTACATTCTCGGTGGATCGAGAGTCGATACTGATATATCGACATTTATCCGTTACCACGGACTTAAAAAAATGACGGACGTAATCCCAACAACAAATTCTGTGAAGCACCCGTAGTAATACCATCTCTCTATTCGTACAAGTAACCATACCCACACATTGACACCTCACTGTTTCAATCGCGAATCAAAAATTACGCACACATTGTAAGCGGGCGGCCATTGCTATGCTTCACTTTCGATTAGACGAAGTTACGTCCGTCTTTTTTTCAGGTCCGTACCCGTTACTATTAATTTTCTTCAATATACAGCAACAGTCTATTTGTCAAAGTGGTCCGTCGAATTAAGGATTCGACTATAGTCATATCAATACTCTCTGTTTTAATTGTTTGTTTTCAAATATCGTTCCATGTTCCTACCCTTGTTTAGGCAATAACAAAAGAGTATTTCTGCTTCATTTAGAAAATCAATGCACCTGCAACAGCAAGCAATTATTACCGGATTTACGTTACGCGTTTGACACGGTTCGTTTATTGACTAATTTCCTTTCGCCATCTATGTTTTCAATCCTATTGTCTATGCGCTCAAGCGACCGAGTATCGATAATTTACTGGTATTTTTGTTTAAACATCTTGTTTGCACTTTCTACCGGACTACTGGGTTCTTATGGAATACAGATTACGTTTCGGCTATTGTCTTTTGTCTTCGGACTCGAGTGGCACTAGTTGACGGGTCAGCGCCATCTTGATTCGAGTGCACTTTTGAAATTAGTTTGCGGCGGGAATAATTGATTCGCAGCTTTGAACGGCAATACGAGTATACACCAGTTACACCAGTTGCGTATCTATAGGAGTAACAAGGAACTTCAATGTTTTTAGTTTTGTGACAAGTGAACTGTTTTTTATTTCGCAAATAATGGCCTAGAAAGAAAAAGGACACGGTAATAAATTGAAGGTTTTGAAATCTTACCTAAACATTTCCTGGCTTCCGTTACTCTGTACATTTCTATGGACAATAGACTTCCACCATCCCTCTACCAACTCCTACCGCAAGCTGTATTTAAGGAACGTTACTATAAAATACATAATAATTGCTAATCTACCAATTAATTGTCTTTCATGAATGTTTTTACTATTACAATTGAAAGTATTATTTGTTCAATTAGAATGATCTTCATGAAAGATAGAAAAAACATGTACTTGAGTCGCCTGACGAGTGACGGTACACAGTAATCGAGGAGCCTGCACCTGTGCCAACTGCGGAGCTCAGGGGTATCGTGGTATCGCTTCCGATGCCGGCTCGGGTTACCCCAGGGGCGGGGAGGGCGGGGAGGGGAGGGGGCCGGCAATAAGTAATTGAGCAGAGGCATTGTCACGCGCGTTTAGTTTTTTCTGCGTTACTACTACTTCAGGGAGGTCGGTAGGGAGTAAGGGACGGTAGGATGTACTTAGAAGATTTTTGATTATGCTTTGTTTAAAATATTATGACATTTCCTTTTTTGAGTGGGAGTTAGAGTAAAAATTACAGGAAAAGTTTACCGCCATTCTTTCTACCCCAAAGGGATACGTCTCTATATTTCAATATTAGGTACATGATTATCGTTTCGTGTAATATTTTATTGAACTTACGTCTCCTCTTGAGAACTTAACTATTTAACTAACATATTCGTATGTCCACACATGTGTACACACTAATTACTACCTAATAATTAAAAACGTCTTATAAAACCTACACCTATACGAATAAATGAACTGAAGTTGAAATGGAAATTGAAAGGTTTCCTAAAAGCTAAATAAACGTTCAGCTTTACCCCTAAGCTAATGGCAGCATATTCCTAACCCAGTCGTGGACAATTACACAGCCCTTGGGCATCTTTTACGTTCTAGATGCTTTGCTCCAAAATCGAAAAATTATTTAAATTAGTTAACTAAGATGACTAGTTTAAAGAAATGAGCCGACTCACTGGCAAACCTGGGGTCGTTCGAGGCGGGGTACCAGCTGGCCCCCCGCATGTCGCCGTAGTGCGGCAGGTCGGCGGGCGCGCAGCCGTACCCCTGCACCGGCGCGCCCCCGTACAGGGGCACGGCGTAGGGGTTCGCTGCCATGCCGCACGACGCCGCCGGGCCCAGCGGCGAGTTGATGCTGCTGCCCGAAGAGTTTGACCTGCAGGGGAAAACAACGCTTTAGCCTGTGAATTTTGTTAACTCCCACAACGACCGAAGTTTTAAGAAGTAAAATCGATCTGTTGCTCATATGGATAGTATCTTCGATCGAAAATTACGCTTCTGTTGGCATTTCAGGGAACTGAATGGATTCCTTGGGAACTCTACAACCAGATATAGATTTACTTAGTTACTCTTTTGTACGTTTTTAGTGTGTACAGTCAATAAAGAGTTTAAATGAATAAATAAATGAATACTTAGTAATAGAGTTGCTAATATACGTAACTAGAATATTTTTGGTAAAATAATGTTGCTGAAAAGATTTAACTACTACAATGTTTCAGTGTAAAAGAGCATTAATATACAAATGAGGAATATTTTCAGACTTCACTAACAATTACCGATTAAATCCGCATCATCATCTAAAATAAGTAGATTTATTTTTCACAAGAATTGTACATATACACTTCTTGAATAAGAAACAAGTGAAATATGATGAAAAACCTGAAGAATTAATGAACTAATTGACTTCATAGAACCAATTTTTTACTTTTTGGCACGTCATCCCCCATGAATCATACGGCTTAAGTCATTAATCTGCAGGCACTTCCTGAATGGGTGTGAATGTGACCCACATCGACCGCACGCACGACGTGGCGCCAACCCGTCAGCTCGTCACTCGTCAGCTCGTCACGCTAACAATGGCGGGCTTATCTAACTAATCCCTATTTACACAATTTAATCTTTCTCTGCCCTAACGGCCCATCTCTCCATTCAAACCGTCAAGTCATTTGCGATAAATTTATACGCGATTTTCAACCCTAAATATTTACGATATTATTGCCAGCAGTAGCAATAATATCTATATAACCATTTTTGAAAAAATAACATGAACCAATAGATTAAAAATTGCATTTTTAAAAACTACTCTAAAAATAAAGCGAGATATTAAAACATAAATTAAATATCTAAATATAGATATACTTTAACAACGTAAACGTAACGAAATAAAGAATTACTTTTAAAGAACTTACGAAAAATAAATATCCTACTGATACAGTAACTTTTTAATAATTTTATAAACAACCTACCTAAAAAACCAGAGATTGTTTTTGAACTTTGATGTTCCTAAAGAACCCAAAAATGATCATTAGAGCCAATCAAATAAAAATCAAAAGGAGCGGGGACCCACATTATTACTCGGAGACAACACGTAAAAAATTTCACTATCGATTTCAGGAGAAGGGTGATAGCTAGACGGGTGGTTAACCATCCAACTACCACTTGGTAGGTTGGCTTGGGTTCAAGGAGGGATAGAGCTCCTTACCACCTACAAAACTACTATAGCAATAGCTTCTAATTTTTCACGTTTTATCACTTGTTTTATCAAAGTACTGTGCATGTTTCACCTACTATATTACTGTAGCATTCATGTTAAGTTTACTTTTATTTAACAAAATATTCCATGAAAAAACTAAAACCCAGTTCTGCTTGATTTGTGTTCTATGGATACAAGTCGAATAAAGCACCCCAAGCGCCGCCATTACGATGTTTGACTTGACAAATTGAGTTTTGACAGAGCGGGAAAATTTAGCGCGAACAGTTTTAGGTTAGGACGTTTTAATTGGGGATAATTACATTTGATCCCGGGTTGTTTTCTTTTAATTCGCGTCTGTTTTGTTTGTTTAATTGCTCAGGAAGATGAGTTTTTGTTAGTTTGCGAGAGGCGCAACTGTTATTTTACTTTATTACTAAATGAGCTCTACAAATTACTTAGAACTTAATATAATTTACATTGAATATAATTTTGTTCATCTAAAAGCCAGTTTTGTGGAAGCTACTTATCTGTCTAAGGAATTTAACACGTAGATAATTTATTTCTTCCCTTTCTTGTTTAAGTTTTCAATATTTTCCATTGTAATTGATATGATAAATTATAAATCGCTTCAGTCGCTTCAGCTGATGTATTCATAAGCTACTTTGCGATAAATTTTGTGATCGCCTCTTACACTTAGAATTATTTACTTATTGTTTTGGTGGGGAGGGTAGCGTTATTACCATTGATATCCTCTGGACATCACTATGAATAGGTACCTACATGTATTAAAACATTGAAATAAAAATAAATTGATATTTTAATTAAAATATATTATGTTTGTTAGCCGTTGTTTGTTGTTGTTGTTGGTTGTTAGCCGTTGAGGAGTTCCCTCGTCGGGAGCCAACCCTGAGCGTGTATCAGGTCACCATTATCATACAATGCATTGTCATCGGAACCAAATCAATTTGTGAAATTTCAACTCCCTAGGATGAGAAGAAGTAGTTTTAATTCAGGTTGCAACATCTGACCCACATAATAATATATATATTACATGTTACATATGCTAACTAACGAACAAAACAAGTTAAATAAAAGCTTGTACTTAAGTTGTTATAGTAAGCGAGTTCAAGCAGTTCAGAAAAAATCAGTATCATTGAAGTAAATGTGCTAATAATAGTGTAGTTGGTTAAATGAAAAGGAGAATGCCCATAGCCAGTACTCTCAAAAAAATAATTGTGTCACCATTGAGATACATACATAGAGGAGACATCTCAAACAAAATGTGTGTTCCACCGCCGGCTTGCCCTCCGTTCTCTTTTCAAATTAGAAGCCTCGTTTGCACACTTGCCATAGAGTAACTTTGTATATGACACTTGCCGAACCAAGACGGCAACCTAAGCAAGTTTATATATTCCATTAACACGCTAGTGGCTTGCCAACATAGATTACCCCCAAAAGATACCGCATACAAGGCAACTGACGCGCGGCAACATAGAAGTGCTTTTGCTATGCACATAAAGCTATACTAGCATTCACGACATTAGTATCGACCAAGACCTTCGACCCGTACACACGCGGATCTTTCAGAATTTAATTAATTTCTAAAAAGCATTTGCTGATGAAACCATGGCTTATTGTAGTGTGAAATGGTGTGGAAAATCAATTCGAAAAAACAGTTACCCAAAAGATGCCATATCATTTAATAAATTAGTAATTCATATTTATTTTACAAATTTTCTTATAATGAAGCAGAGTTCAACTTTAGCTGGTTTTGAGAGCGACATTTTGTAAAAATTTCATTCCTAATTCAAAATAGTTATCTTGTTTCTGACTAAAGACAATACTAGGGAAGTTAATTTTTCATTTTAAAGACGTATCGATATTCATTTTGAGGATATTGCTATGAAATCGATAATTTCTAACAGGTTACAAGTGGGACAAAGGTTGCTGTAGTCAAGGATAACATTATTTATTATATGAAAAAACATTGTGGTAATGGTTTTATAGATTTCCTAGATGCGCCGAGAGGAAGGAATAAAAAAAACCGGCCAAGAGCGAGTCGGACTCGCCCATGAAGGGTTCCGTAGCAGCAAGTAACATAATATAAAAGTTCTTGTAGTTCGTTGTAACTTTGATCGATGTTTTTTGCGTTTTACGATTTATGACGTATTAAAAAAAACTACTTACTAGTTTTCGTTCAAATCAATTTTCGTTGGAAGTTTGCATAGTAACGTACATCATATATTTTTTTTAGTTTTATCATTCCCTTATTTTAGAAGTTACAGGGGGGGGGACACACATTTTACCACTTTCGAAGTGTCTCTCGCGCAAACTATTCAATTTAGAAAAAAATGATACTAAAAACCTCAGTATCATTTTTGAAGACCTATCCATAGATACCCCACACGTATGGGTTTGATGAAAAAAATTTTTTTGAGTTTCAGTTCTATGTGTGGGGAACCCCCAAAATTTATTGTTTATTTCTATTTTTGTGTGACAATCTTAACGGGGTTTACAGAATACATCTACTCACCAAGTTTCAACAGTATAGTTCTTATAGTTTCGGAGAAAAGTGGCTGTGACATACGGACGGACAGACAGACAGACAGACCGACAGACAGACAGACAGACAGACAGACATGACGAATTTATAAGGGTTCCGTTTTTTGCCATTTGGCTACGGAACCCTAAAAATGGAAAGAATCAATACACCGTGGACAGGGATGGTTTCCTACGAAATACAGTGTCGTTTGTTCAACACACTTTTCAGATGACAGTTAATGGATTCAGTTGTATCATCGTTATACTTGCCAGTTTTGTTATGGGTCTTATACTTCTTATCAAGAATAGAATAGAAAAGAATAGAATACATTTACTTTGTCTAAGTATAAAAAGTAACAATGTTATTGTATGGAAACTTTCAAATTCGTGTGCTTTCCTATAGTTATGGAGAAATTGTGTGGAAAATCAGCTAAATATTAATTATATTATTATTTATTATTATTTGCGTAAATATCAGGCAGGTAGATACAGGATAGGTACATATTATTTTATATACATAACTCGATGTGTTATACATTTTTTCTTATTATAATTATAATTATTTTTCTTTTCTTTCCTTTTTTATATTATCATTTTGCCTACTAAGCAAAAGTAATTCACGGTAATGAGAATTTAAAGTAAACTAAAAAATGTAATAAAACTGAAGGTCTGAAGTTCTTGATGTGGTACATTAATAAGGGTCCAGTTAACGGTTAGAGATATTGGAATGCTGTTATAACAAAAGTAATAAATTGTGATTAGGAATTACTATAATAAATTATGGTTTGTTATACTTCTTTTGAAAGTTAAGGGATTAGCCAAACAATAAAATAATAATATGAAATGACAAATATCGAAATTTTGATACCGTTGCAGAAAAAAATCAGTGTGATGAAAATAATATAAACACGAAAGGAAAAGTAACAAACCTAATGAAATTTAGATATGACAGCATCTGTCGGGTCAACTAGTTTGTAATAAAAATAATTCCTAAAAATGATGTCTTAAAAACCCAAAAATATAGTTTTTAAGTTCATGAAGCTAAGAAGCAGTCCTACTACGAACAGTTATGTTATTATTTTAATGTAATTAGCCGCGAATAGCATTGTATATTTGATTTATCTAATCGGACATTGTAATGTATAGTATAAACACTGTTAATATTATATTTTTAAAAGTGTCGATATTTATATTGTATTGTTATTCATTATAAATGTGATGAAAGTAAATAATGATAATCACAAACATTGATCGTACGATTTATCGATCATACATACTCAGTCACTATGGACAGTGTTGAGCTCGATAAATTCCAAGTTTGAATTTTAAATATCCAATCACAGCGCATCTGTTTCGTACCCCGCAAACCGCACCTTCCGCCAAATTATGACTTTGAAGTCTAAGAAATATTCACTAATGCGGAATCTATTGGGGGTAATCTATGCTTGCCAAGTTCAAACGCTCCTTATGATTTTTTCATTCAAAATGGCGGGAACATTGCACAATAATTTAATTAAATTCGTTTTAGTTGATTTAACTTAATATTTTGTTTTCTTACCGATGATAAAGTGATATCATTATCTTTTTTGTTTTTTGTCGTGCAATTGTGATACGTTCTTATTACGCACGACGGCATTAAGTTGACGGCCCTCATTTTTCAGTTTTTTCATAAACAATTTTGGCATGCGGCCGCCATGAGCGCAGCCGAGTGACAGCCGAGTGACAGAATGAAATGCAGCCGGCCGGCTGCAATGCACACCCCCGAACCCAATGTTCGCGGTGTCTGTTCTATACGCTAGTAATACTAGTTCAATGTGTGTCACAATGATTTTTGTACAAAAAATTAAACTAAAATATTTTATGTATTTTACCGTATTTCCTAAAAAATCCTTCGAATTAGAGCCAATCAGGGATCTTTTAAGATCCTTCGGGTCAATAGGTTGCGTTGATTCGATTATGACTACTATACAACAAACTAGATGGTGTTAGGGGACTGTCAAATGAATCTGAAACTTAAACGTATACGATTTTAATGCGCCTGCATAGAGTCTATATTACCGTGTCTACTATAACCTAAATACAAAATAATTTTGTTGAAAATCTCGAAACTCCTACGATTAAAATTGACTAAAGTTGGTTTGTGTAATTTATTAAGATAACATAATCAAATAAAGGTATTTTTATCAGGACACAAAAATATTAATATCAGTACATTTCTCCATACAAAATGGGCATTCTCCTTTGAGAAAAACAACAGAGATCAAACATTAGTTACATTAGACATTCACTGCTAAGTAATACCTATCTAATATTTTTCATTTCCGTGACTCGGCGATCGTCGTCCAGCCGAGTCAGCGGACGTGCCAAGAGCAAGGTTCAGCAAGATTCCACATCGACCCATCCGCGGCACGTGTCTATGTATAGCGTAGCGGGTGAACTAAGCTGCTCTTACCTAGCTTTCTAAAGGTCAGTGTAGCTATAAAATTCCAAGCGCGAATATAGCGATTATGCTTCGTCACAGATTTTTCATAAAACTTCGTCTTTTAGAATCACATAATGTGCTAAATTAATTTTTGGTCCTACGATATGAAGCTACTTTCACAATAACGTACAATTTATTTAATAAGCCTATTTTTTTTGTGATTATTGTTTAATAAGATAGGTGCCACACCTACGCAACGAGTTGCAAGCGCTGGAATGCAATGTAATTCAATTCAATTTAAAAAATAATATATTTCAAATAAGCCATTCTGTGGCACTTTTGACACGTCATAATCTGTACAATAAAATTAATAAAATACAATAAAATATTAATCTTATATATAAAATTCTCGTGGCACGGTGTTAGAAGTTGAACTCCTCCGAAACGGCTCAACCAATTTTCGTGAATGTTTGTGTGCATATCGGCTAGGGTTGAGAATCGGACAACATCTATTTTTCATCCCCCTACCCCTAAAAAATTTTTGGCAGGGCAACGTTTGCCCGGTCAGCTAGTATTAATATAAAATACTATTATAAATTATATAAGCTCAAATATGGAATATAACTACAACTCATTCCCACGCTTTCTTATCATTAAGTTGATCATGAAAGTTGGATAACTATAGTAGGATTTTTCTATAAGTTTGCGATTTATAAAAACTTTGAACTTATTGATGGACATATTCATTATTTCTACCATGAGTTTGTATTAATTTCTTAAAACACCTACAGATACTGAAGCTGCTCCAATACGACCATTGTACCTACTCGGATGTAAAACGCTGACGTGAGAGAAATCTTCATATTTTCGCAAGTCTTCGGGCTTTTGATAACTTTGTCATCAGTTCTGCCAATGAATGTAACTCTATGAGGAGATATCACAAAGTATTAGGTACAGTTGAATTTCTTTTGTTCGCGGTTTATAGGTCTGCCGCGTGCTATCCCGTTATCCGTCGCCAAAAAAAACTAAAAATATTGGATATTATTTGGTGGTGGGTATTAATTTGGTAATATCCGGTGAAAACGAGATTTTTTTAATTTTCAAGATTATCTGAATTTTTGACACTAATTATTTCAATATATTCATTTAAGTGGCATTTTAAGAGGCAGGTCCTCTTAATTTGATTTAAGTTCTTACTAATTATTTTGCTAATTGAGTTGTTCATTTTAAAAAAAATATATTTTTTTTAAATGTATTTTAAATCTTTAACACAAATTATATTAATTGGCATTGTTAAAAACGCTTAAAAACTATTTTTAATATTAATAATAATGAATTCAAAATTGATAAAAGTTCAAAAAGAATCACGTGACTACAAACGCGCCAGATTTGGTCGCCATGTTAGTGACGTCATTTTGTTAAAGCAATTACACAGTGTTAGAAGCTTCTACTTGAATTGAGTAAAAATATCCGGAATTTAGTGCAAAAAGATATTCATAACACGTAATTTTATCGTAAATTTAAATGTTAAATGATTTATTCTTCATTAAATATTATAATAAAACTCTATTGATTGTGACTAATTTAGATACCTAAGGTTACACTGTTTACTGGTAAATCGTGTCTGGGTGAAATCAGGGCAGGGTGTTAAGGGTATAAATCAGGGTTGTATGATAAAATTATATTTCATTTATCATACAACTAGGTTCTACCCGCGACTTCGTCTACCTAAATTTCACATAATAATATGGATCCTGAGAGAAGTGAAGAATGTGATTAATAAAAAAATGCACAATGCAATACTACAGAAATTCTATGCTAGTAGTAGGTACATACATATGATGACCCTATAGCCTAGTTGATAGCGATCCGATCCAGCCTGCGAAGTGAGGGTCCCAGGTTCAATTCCCGGCCATATCTAATAAAATGTGACAAATAATTATTTGTACTCGGGTCTTGGGTGTTATAGTGACGTGTTATTTGTGTTGACAATGCCGCCCGCGACACAGGGAAACCTACTACGGTGGTATGGGTCTGTACGCGCTTTGTACATTAAACTGGTACAATATATAATTTTTTTTGTCTCCGAAATACGCCAAGTTGGTCAATGATCACGACTCGTGTGGCGAATCGTTACCACTCCAGATCGCTAAGTCAAGGGTCCTGGGTTCGATTCGATGCGAGGTGGATGCTGCGAGATGGTTTGAATGATTAGTTTGTATTTCTGTTCTTGGTCTGAGTGTGTGTCCTTGTGTTGTCTATGGCACCCACGACACTGGGTATCCTACTATGGGGCTATGAGTGTGAAGCGTTTATTTATTTATTTATGTACCTACTGGTTTTACAATGTTAACGATAATAATAACTAATATCTTCAAACACGGTTCCGTTTTACTCTACCATTGTTCTACCACGTGTTCCACTTTGTAGCCCCAGGACCCATCATCAGATCCTCATTGAATTTGAGCAGAATCAACGTTGCAAAATTCCTAACCTAATAAAATAAAACCATGAGTTGTTTCATAAAAAAACGGACATGTGCGTGTCAGGCCACGGGCAATGTAAGGTTCCGAAGTAAATAGTAAGTTTATCGACTATGACTCGTACTTATGTTATACATAGCCGTGATAGTTTTCCTTGTAAATTCATCATATACCCTATTTTTGACAATTATTTCACTTGTCTAACTCCAACCGTTTAGTCAACAGTTGGGGGGGACACTTGACTGTAACCAAAATTAGCACTTTAAAGCCAAACATTTTGCAAACGGACCCCTAATTCGAAAAATGGTCCATGCCAAATTACAGCTTTCTAGCACTAAGGGTCTGGGCGCTTTGCTTCGGACAGACGGACAGACGGACAGACGGACAGACGGACAGACGGACAGACGGACGGACGGACGGACATGACGAAACTATAAGGATTCCGATTTTACTTCGGAACCCTAAAAACGAATCTATGAACGAAAACTAAAATTTTACCTCTTACTCCTCGGGAAAACCGAAAAGGTCACAGGTACACATTTAACACTATCTTTGGGGTGTTTTTTTTGTAGTATTCACACGTAATTGTACAAAACAAGCACGATAACTTTTACGGTTTAGCATTTTTGATATATTTATCAATATATTGACGATAATATTAAGATTTTATCAGTTAAAAGTCAAATCACAGTATCAGCTGTATGCTGCAATGAATAGCAACTAACAAAGTGACGTCACACGCGCGCTCGGGTCTATTCGGGAATTGTCGGCGTGTTTTCGGTACTGGATTCAAAAACGTATTTTTGATTTGATGTAACTTTTAAATTATAGCGAATAAAAAAAAACTAAAATAACTTTGTTATAAAACTTATATATGAACTTTCCATTTAAAACAAAAAAAAAATTTAGGAAACAACTCAATTACTCATTAAATGGATTCCATTTACATAAAATATGTAGTACATGTACCTACCTATAGGAAAAAGAAGGAAGGAAAAAGGTTTATAGGAAAAAGAACTTTTGTTATTGAAGTCTCGTATTATTTACCTAGATATACTTAAAATGTATGAATGTCAACGAAAGATACTCTCATCATAAGTTTTAAAAAGACCTCGTGAGCGTAAATAAAAATATATATCTACCGTGGTATGTCTGCATACTATAAAGACTATACAGAGACATTATAGACGCTCAAAGATATCCACAAAGTTAACAGTTTACCTAAATAATAATTATTATTTAGAACACAGAATACTAGTAAACATTTTTTTATTATTTATTTATTTTGGTAAGTTTAATGTAGATTGTAGGTACTAACTAAGTACTCGTATAAGTGCTAAATCCTAGGTAAAAGTCCAACTTGAAAAATTTATACGTAAGTAGGTACAAATCAATATTCGTAAGCAATTACTGTTACTATCAAATCGCATAATTATCAAAATCAGGTCACACATTTTGACATTTGCGGTTTTACGGCATCAAAACGACAAGCTTGGTTTATACAATTAGAAAGCTTCGTTGGTTAATCTATTTAACTACAGTAACTCGACGTAAGTTAGCAAGTCATCTCACTCCGTGACTCCATGTGTACTCGTATAGATGTGTGTTACACAGTACACACACAATGTATCTACTCGAACTTAAATTAAACGCGTCTCCAATACTAGACACGTAGGAGAGATATATGTCCGTCAATAATAAAAAGCCAAGATATTATGAGTCAGCCAGTTTTTTGTCATCCGTCATACAGATTTGTTTGCCCTCATGTAAATTGAATTTGTTTAAATAGAAGGCAAAATTCATAGGTGTGACTCCGGCACCACTCGTGAGCGCAAACACTCGCGTTCGCTTAGTGTTATGTAAAATTCATTTGTACCTATTGTAAATAATAATAGTTTCTATAACCACCAGTAGCAATACAGAACTACGTTTATTTTGTTTAGGATATTAGAAATTTCTAATATTCAACACAGTTACTGCACTTGCTGCCACTATTTTCTCACGGCTGCGCGACCGCTATCATATATTCTCAGTGAGTAGGTACACAGGTAGGTATCACAATCGGTAGGTGTACTTATGTTTTTATAAGCCTATCAATAAATTTATTACGTAATGCATGAGTTTATCCAACCGAATGTTACACGGACATTGATCTTTTTATAATTCGGTTTTTCTGAAAATAGGCATTTGGCGGACATTTCGTGCAGGTTGGGAAAATCCAAGAGTCTAAGTTACATGTCACATCCGCCACTACTCCCGGACCAGTGAGCGCTCATGGTAAGGAATTGTGTAAGTGCTTAACTTTAGACAATTGTTTCCAAAGAACAACTTAAAAATTTAATTGAAATAAATTAAAAGACGCTCTTTAAGATATTTATTGGTGACAACAAATAATGAGAAGATAGAGTACCTAGCTTTAAAATTAGTTTGAATAAGCTTAAAATTAACATAATTACGTACGCCACAACGCAGAGTCACTAACGGTTAGTTAAATCGCTCCTGAGTACAGAATTTGTATGGCGATTCTTTACTAAGGAGCGATTAAAACGGTTACGTTAGTGACTCTGAGTTGGGGCGGTAGAGATCACCCATTTAAAAAATTCACGCCCCTTCACTAAACATGATTGTTACAACGAGTATGTTATGGATATATTTAGAAAATATTTTATTTTACATCATATAAATCAAAAGGTACCTACATCCACTTACAGGCTGTAAAAATAAATATTGTTTAGTGGAGGCACATTCATTTTCGATTAGACGATTTCTACTAGCAACCAGTGTAAGAGTCGAAATATATACTACAATAAATATATTTATGAATCCGTCCGCATCATTTTCACACCTTTGACTATGGCTTAAAATGTCTGTGATATAATTATATCGACAATAAAACCGGTCAAGTCAGTGTCGGACCATGCGCAATGTAGAGTTCCGTAGTAGTAAGTTCATCGACCATTACTCGCTAACTCCTTAAGCTAACCTAGCCGTCATAGTTTTCCTTCAATTCATCATAATATACAACTGCCGTGAATATTTGCACATATTGACCCCCTACTATTTAGCTGGTAGGAGGGGATACTTGAAGCTAACCAAAATTAGCACTTTAAAGCCGAATATTTCGCAAACTAGGGCCGTTTCCGATGAATCGTTATTTTTTATTTTTTTAATTCGTTATACATTTGTACAGTCACCTGCAGAGAAAAGTAACCCATTTGTTTCTGTGTGTCTATAAACAGATGGGTTACTTTTCTTTGCAGGTGACTGGACGTGATCTACTAGTAGGTATATGGTAACAAAAAAAAATAGAATGAGTATGAGCTCCACATGCCTGCATGTGCAATATATCTGCTATAACCCAACTACTGAAAACTACGCAACTATTGTACTTTAATGTTATTAGAACACCCGATTGTTATGCCAAAATTTAGATTAACTTACATTACATAAAAGTTTTGAATTGAAATGAGTAGAATCTAAATATGTACTAAGAAATCAAAGTTAAATAAAGTTATGTAAAAACTAAGAAATACATGTATAACTCTTTTTGTACGGAGAAAAGGTTTTTAATTGTTTAAAACCAATTTTTGTATTTTTCCATACAAACTATCCCAAAGGAACCTTTAGCGGAGACAAACTAAGAGACGGACAGATAAAAAATTTAAAAACTCATTTTTCGGTCTTGGTATCGTGCAAGTAAAGATTTACAACTTGAAAAGAGCATTTATTTCGAAATCACAGACAGACTCTCCAATTTTATTTATCTGTACAAGTACAATTTTATTGTAATACAATACTCCTTGAACCGCTTTTCTTATGGTTATCTAGATACTTACCTTAACCTAACCTAACCTACCTATTGGTGTATTTTTTAAGGTACAGTCAAACTGGAAATAGGGTAATAATATATAGCTCCAAAGATGAATGGTAACATAATGTTTAACTATCTCATTCACTTTAAATAGTAGTGTAATACTTCAAACAATTGAAAATCGTCCAAGAGGGCGTTATTATTTCATCATCAGTCAACAATTATTGTAACGTCAGTCTCAGAATGAGAGAGCTGTAGGTTAACACACTTAAATTCAGCTATAGGTATATTGTCATGGACACCATGTCATCACATGGACACACCTATGGTGTAAGAACTATAAGAGATTGAATATGCAGAACACTGAGATATTAATTCGATGAAATGCACTATATTTTTCACAATATTAATATAATTTACCAAGTTTGTTTTATTGTCTGGTAAATGTCTTCTTAAAACTTTACTACTTTACGTGTCACTGCTAAGCAGTACAAGCTAAAACAGTTTTTTACTGACTTCAAAAAAAGGAGGTTTATCAGTTATAATTATCCAGCGATTTCGACTTATTACTGACGAGTAACCGCCCTCGCTTTACTTCGGTTTTCTTATTTTTTTACACTTTGGGTTATTGGAGTTTTATTAAGGATCCCTAATTTTTTGAAAATATAATATAGCCTATGTCACCCGGGGTTAGTGTAACTTCCCAATAGTGAAAGAATTTTTCAAATCCGTTCAGTAGTTTCGGAGCCCATGCAATGCAAGCAAACAATCAAATCTTTCCTCTTTATAATATTAGTATAGATGTATTAAGTTTATTATTTATTCATATAGGTTATACTGATACACTTTAGATTAGATTATATTATATATAGATAGATTAGATTTTTTGGACCAAAGTGGATGCGGGTTTCACAATTGTATTGCTACAGGTGTAACATAAAAACTGGTGCATGTTCCATCTTCATACGTCGCTTAGAAACCAAAATATATTTTTTTACATTCCACGCGTGCAAAGTCGCGGGAAAAGCTAGGTGATACCTATACCTATATAAAACTGTTTGTCCTAACTGACAGAACTCAAAGCCAAAATTGCTATATCTGGAAATTTGAGAATAGTCTACCATACAAACACTATTTATCCATAGAGAGAGACCCATCATCAGACCGGCGGATATCGGGGCTGTCCTGGTTTAACAGTAGATGGAGCCCTTGTACCTTGCTGGGATAGAACTACAGATTATGTCAGACCTTGATAGCTATCATGGCCATGGTTGCCAGATTTTACACCTTTAAAAATATTATGATGATGAAATAATTTCTATTTCACCTAGAATTCTAAGGATCGCTCGCGATTCTTCGCCGAACAAAAATGTTTATATTTTTTTATATAGTTTATTTAGTTTTTTTTTTTTACATAGGTTAGATATATAATATATAGTATAGTTTTTATATTGTAGGGATTTCAAGGTAGACCGCGTTACACAGGAAACCACAACGCTTATCACAGCTATCAGTACACAAATAGTTACAGGACATGTACAGTCGGCCGCAGAAGTAGCTTAACATTTTAGGACCTTGTCACATTACATTTCTTGAATTTGTCATAGATGTTGCTAGGAAACCGTCGAAACAGTTACTATTACAAAGTACTAAAATGTCAAGCTACTTCTACGGCCGACTGTACATGCAGTACCTACCTACTGTGAGCAACATTAAAATATACGGCGACCAGTTTGCGTCATTTATGTACATATAAACACGGTGAGTCAATATTGACGGGATGTCTGTTTGTATGCACTAAGTGTGCCAATAACCATTTACAGGTTTTATGACTAGGATAACATTAAAATCATTATTTATATTGTAGACAAAATGAATGCCAGCGGGCATAGCACCGCCCTCTGTAAATCTACTCACACAATACCTAATATCGCTTTACTATTATCTACTTAGATAATTAACGAACTACAAATCGCCTACTGTAAAAAAATGCACTCGAATTGAGAACCTCCTCCTTTTTTTGAAGTCTGTTAAAAATGAACGTTGTTCTACTAAATAAAACTGTTATCTACTTATACAAATAAATAAAATTGGAGTGTCTGTTTGTAATATTAAAATAACCGCTTTTTACTAAGTGCATTTGGATGTACCTATACCAAATGATGATACACGGTACATATACCAAAACAACATTTTTTACAATTTTTGTCTGTCTGTCTGTCTGTTTGTTTTTTGACGGGACTTTCACTGGCAGATAGTTGATGTAACAAGGAGTAACTTAGGCTACTGTTATTTTATAAAAAAAATAGGCGATATGAATTTCGCCGGGTCAGCTAATTTGTTTCTATTTATTTAATAAAACATTGAAGTAGAAATGTATACTAATATTTATTTAACATAAAGTATTTAATATAAATATTGCCACTTACACGTTATAACAATAATATAAAGCGCCCCCACGTTCATTTTTAAACTAGATATCTCTACTATCTTAAGTTTACCGTCACCTATCTTATCATCACCTTTAAATAGTTACCTAATGTAATATTTATTGAATATTCTGCATTAAATATTTTTTTAAATAAGTAATAAATATTGTTGCAAATACTCAAAAAATCTTATGATAAATAATAATATATCTTTCATTTTATTTTCCATATTAAATGCCTATTTTCCCAGAATTTATTCTGAAGATTTTAAATAATTGTGTTTTTCAAAATTATGTTAATGTCAAAGAAAGCGAAAGTTAGGTTAAGTACATATCGATAAATTAAGTTGTCGAACGTAGACTGGAACTCTACATGTCTTGGTAATATATTTTTCGCATAAATTTTTATTTAAGATTAAGATTTTTATCAAATCTCTTGACATTTTAATCCTATAATGAAATTTCAAACTTACTGTACTGAGATAATGTTTTTGTAATTACTTTTAATTATCAATGTAAATTAAACCGACATAATTTTATTGTTTATTCGTCGAATCATATTGTACTATTGTTTTTAATTTATATGACATTACTGCTTCATACTGTATTATTTTAATTATAATTAGGTTTTATTTTACGATATTTATAATTTAATGAAGTTCTTTACATATTATCATTTCTGTTACATTTTACTGTCACTCGCTCACTCATTTTCATGCATGCAGTCTACACCTTTAAGTATAATGACACTAACCTATCAATTTGTGCTTTATCTGTATTTGTAATTTCTGGTGTACATTATGTTGGTGTTCTAAATAAATAAATAAATAAATAAATAAATAAATAAAAAATACAAACTTAAGTAAGTATAGGTACTTAACAAAACTAATTTTATATCATTCTATTAGTTAAATAGTTATTTGATATTTTATGAGGGACTGTACAGTCACTAAAGAATCGTACGGGACCGGTTTTGAAAAATAAACAATATTCACATTAATTTGTTCTTTTTTCTTTTTCATGCAAAATTTTTAAAAACTGAAAAATACATATTCCATAAATTTAAGCAAGGAACGTTTGTTGCTTTGAAGCAAATCGGTTGATGTTTGAAAATATTCCATACAAACTTTCCTCCCGTTTCCCGGGGAAGTCTTTTAATTTTCCGGGATAAAAAGTATCGTAAAATATGACTGGGAGTATTAGTAACAACTTTACCAATTTTCATCGAAATGCGTTGAAGTGTTTTCATGACGTGATGCCCGGACATCCAAATAGACAGAAAATAGAGCTCTACACATTTTTGAAGTGTCTCCTAATTGAAATTTTGGAATTTTTTTTCAATGTACAGAAAAATTTCCCTTTGAGTTTTATTATACTAATACTAGCTGCCCCGACAGACTTCGTTCTGTGAATTTTTTTTAAATTATTATTTTTGTATGCTGTATCAAAAAAAAATTAGAGGTGGACTACCCTTAACATTTAGGGGGATGAAAAATAGATGTTGTCTGATTCTCCACCCTATCCGATATGCACGCCGAGATTCACGAAAATCGGTCGAGCCGTTTCGGAGGAGTTCAACTTCTAACACCGTGACACGAAAATTTTATATATTAGATAGATGTATAGATACTAAAACCAAAAACCCGATAATTATTCCTAAGAGTTCCTTCAATCCTATCAATCACTCATCATTCATCATACATGATACGGTACAAACGACGAGTGAGTCAGAGGCACTTAACCTGAAGCCCGTCCTACCAAAAGTATTAAATAATCCCGAAAATAGCTTTATTTTCATACTCAAAGCAGATACTAATTTGAAAACTGTTACATTATTCAATTTATTTTTCTTTTTAAAAGCTTTTAACCATTTTTAGTTTTAGGTACGAGTGTCGTCTGTAGGTAATCAATTTTGCAAGTTGGATGTGGCCCACTTCCTGGTGTTCGATTGATTTAAATTTTGTATACCGATATAATTATGTAAATCTAATGAAAATGAAATATGTATAATGACTGATGATGATGCCAAACGGTGGGAACTTTGAAATAAAACGACGCTAGGACAGATCACACAACTTAATTGAGATTGGATTTGTTTGATTGGAGATTACACCTAAAAAGAAGACGAAAGCTACGATAAAGAAGTGCTTTTAATATATATTTTTATGGTAGAATAATTATGTAAACTTGCTTGCTTAAAAATTGAAAAATAAAGCTAATTTTCAAAAATTATGAAAAAATACTGAAATGCGATTTTAAACTTTGATCCGACTTTAGCAATGAACCGAATGTACATAATGCATTGTTTTAGTGGTCTCAAACCACCTTCGGATTCAAATGAACCATTTTGAGGCATGTCGGTTGCATGGTTTCAGAAATTATAAAGGACAAATCCGTACAAAAATCCGTACAATTTTTTTTGTGTTTTATATAAATCTATAGATTACTGGAGACAAGAAGTAAATATTAGGTATCCACTATCTACCTGTATTTATTAAATGCCTTTAATTGATTTATTTCTTATACTGAAATTTTGTTTTTAATAATTTACCTATTAAAAATAAAATTTATTTACTTTAATTAACCTATGCGGTGCAAAAATCACGAATTGCCCATTAAAATCAAATCAAAAAAATTATCACCAGTAGCTAATCCATTAATCCGATTTTTGTAAAAAAATAACCATTGAATATAATTTTTGAATTATGGATAAATTTAAACAAAAAAACACTTACCAATGATGTAACAAAGGCTTTACGAACCAAAGCGTAGAAACTTCGATGGATAAAACCAATATCTAACTGATTAAATCACTGTCACTTAGGCCTATTTATAAACACCACCATATTATTTACAGAACTTGCAAATTGCAAAAAAAATACTTAGTTAATTGCTGTTAAGTAGGTACCTATAGGTATTTACAAAAAAATCCGAACGGGAAAATAAACGATAAGTAGAGAAATTAATTATTTCCAGTGGTTGGTAACTTTTAATTGTTTATGATGATCTAAAAATTTAATTAGCATAAAGTTAATCAAACGCATTATTTTTAAATGTATACGTACATATGCACATAATAGTCTTCAAGTGGCATTTCGGTGTCGCGAAGCAATACGCCCCGCAGGGGGTCACTGTGAGCCCATTTTATTTCAACTATTTCATCTTTCGGGTTAATCATTTGAACTTCGATTTAGACTTCAGGAGATTTACAAAATGTGAAACGTAACGCGACGTAATACTTATTGTAAGTCCGAACCCATTCGTAGGTACTCAGCGGGCACCCGAAGCACATCGTTGACCCCACATTCACATCGCATCATCACTTGACCGCCGATCACAACATACCTGCACAAACAAACGTCACCGAACTATATCCTTCGACTACGAGCGCCGCTCGAGTACTCTCGAGACCTTCGGCCCACTCGAAAAATCAGCGGGCGGAGGGTCCCCCCCCCCCCGATCGATCCACGCACCTGTACGGCGAAGGCGGGTTGTTCGCCAGCTCGAGCTTGCGGTACTCCTCGATGGGCGACAGGATGTCGGTGACGGAGAAGGGCGTGGAGTGCTGGAGCTGCAGCTGGGAGAGATTCTGCTGCAGCAGGGCCGATTTGGGCGACAGGCTCATCGCCAGCTCGGCAGCGCTCAGCTCCGGCAGCGCCTCCGCCGGACACGGCGAGTAGCCGCCGCCCTCCGCGGACATCCGACCGGTCGACACTCGACGCCACTCGACGGCTCAGCCTCTAGTGGCTCTCGGGGCGAGAGTGGCGCCCGGAGCCCCCGGCGCCCGGCGCGGGCTCTCCGCGCGCCCCGCCCCCGGCGCGCGCCGCGGCCCTATCCCTGCTGCGCTGCGCTGCCATTGGCGGGCGCCGCTTCGTGGGGGTGTCGGCCGGCGCCCCCTGGCGGCCGCAGTCCGCCGCCGCCGCGCCGCAGTATGTCGTGCGCGTGGAGGGGGGCAGTCGCCCAGTGTCGTGAACGTTTTTGTAGCTAATTATTGACTTGCGTTTGCAAAATTTATACGTCGCGGCAGTCGCGGCGCCGTGGACTCTGATTGAAATTTTGTTTCGTTCGGCGGAATACGATTAGTTGCAACAAGTTGTTGTGTTGGCCAACGTTAGTAACAGCTTAGGACACACCTACCTGAGTACCTGTGTAGTGGGTAGTAGGCGCGTAACATGGAGAGCTACATTAACAATAAGTAATTAGTTTCACCGAGATAATTAATATATTGTACTATCACTGATACAATTAATTACCAATTCGAAACTAATATGTGTATTGTAATCATAGCGACGATTAGGTACTGAAGCTTGAGTAACTTACACTAGGACTGATGAGTAAAACTTAAAGTTAATTAACTGGACGAATGTAGGTGGGTGTGTACAATTCGGTGTCAAAACAGTTACTTTGGAAATTCTAAAATAAATCTTAAAAGTTAAACCCGTTAAAGTGACTACCTAGTACCTACTATATCTGCCTAGTACCTATTATATATATACCTTACAGGTATACCTACTCGTACCTACACATACTAAGTAAACTGAAATAATGTTTCAGTTGCGATACCTACCTTCTTTACTGCCACAGTTGGACTGAAAGCGTCCAAGTTCAATTTAAACATTTGAAATTAATTTTGAAATAACTAAATGAAATTGTGGCAGACAGTGTAAACTTTTTTATTGTGTGAAATAATTAAATAATTAAGCTCAACCAATATACGAGTGGAAAGGTACTTACTGTTCATTGGCCTTATATTAAAATGTAATTAGTAGGTACAAAAATTTTTTAGCTTTAGGCAAATTAAAAATTAGATGCAGTCTGTAACCTTACATCCGCGTCAAGCGGGCACGGAGAAGGTTGAGAAGCGCTGTCCAAGTGTCTAAAACTTAGATTCGTTTAGTTCCCTGCAATTTGACTGATTTTTTTGGTGTTAATTAAATTTTTCTTTAGGCATTATTTCAACTTGTGTACAAGTAGTTTTGCTGTTATAAAGAGAGATCAAGTTTTTACCTATTCGTAGTTCGGAAATCGGAACCTATTTAATATCTCATCAATTAAGTGATATGGTAGAAAATAGTATCCAAAGTATAGTATAGATTAGGGCAGATTCTAATAGGTAGGTATATATAGGTACTTCAAGCATCTCTTAATTCTCTAAGTTAGGTACTTAGGTGTCTATGTGCATAATGATACGTTGAAAAAAAGCATCGTAAGGTTTCCTGAGGCAGAGTTCTTAGTAAGTCCGAGAGCTGTGTGAATTCTGCAACATGTACCTACTTATATAGGACATTATGTAGGTATTACCAGTCACAATGTGGATCAGAGCCGAATACTGCTATCTTAATAATAGGTACCTATTATAAATGTAAAATGATGACTCTGTAGCCTAGTCGGTAGCGACCCTGCCTGCGAGCGAGGGGTCCCGAGTTCGATTCCCGGCCGGGACAGATATTTATGTTCAAACGCTTTTGCACGTTAAATAAAGTTGGAGTAAGAGCTTGTAAAGGTTTGGAGTCGGTGACTGCTTGTCTTGGTTCGGCAAGTGTCATATACAAAGTTAGGTACTCTATGGCAAGTGTGCGAACGCGCCTTCTAGTTTGAAAAAAGAACGAAGGGCAAGCCGGCGGCGGGACACATTTTGTTCGAGATGTCTGTTCTATGTCATTATACTTCAATGCACGGGCGTAGCCAGGTTTTTGTTTCGGGGGGGGTTCAAGTTTCGGAGGGGGGGGGGGGGGGTTCAAGAAAATACAACGACTAAAAGTACATAAAATAACCCTAAAGAAAATTGAGACTTTATTTTTCCTCACGACGTATGTAGTGCCATCTATTATTAGTTTAGTCAAAAAGTTCAAAAACGTCTTTAATAGAAAATATAAAGCTCCTAAAAATATGTGCGATAGCTCATTCGATTCGGAATGACGTCTAGAAAAATGTTTTTTAAGGTTTATTAGCACATAAAAATGTCAGTCCTTAACTTTTCGGGGGGGGTTTGAACCCCCGAAACCCCCCCCCCCCCCTGGCTACGCCCATGCTTCAATGACAGGTACATTTTTATGCCAGCTAAACTCCAACTACCGTTAAATCATGGAGTATCGAGGTAAACTGAAAGGTAAGGAGAACTGATTCGTAAGGGGGGAAGGTTAGAAAAGTGTCCAGCTATACCTAAGCAGTATATTGGCGCTAGCGTAGTCAGAGGGTATGGTATAAAAACAGTTGTTTACGGATTGAAGTTAGACAATGATAGTCCTGAAGGTATACCAGACTTCAAATATTTACGTTATCCAAATTTACTCTGTTGCTACCACAGATGGTGCTACCTTGGCGCCACCAATTTAACGCAGTTTGACGGACACTTTTTTACAACAGTCATTTTTCTTTTACTGCTATATTTTATGCGTTAAATGCTGGTTTAATTGTTTTAACACCCGAAGAGAATAATAGAGTATAAAATAAATAGAATAGAGTACTTAGGTAATCACTACGTCTAAGACACTTTCGGCAGCGACGGCTGCGGCCACTCAATGCTTCGTTCATTGAGGTGTTTCATGTACTATGCATAATTGATACTGCATTATGCAAATTCATTAATAAATGTATCGTAGGTAATCACTTCGAGTTTGTGTGTGAGTTATAGTTTGTTTATATACTTATCACATAAATACCAACCACTCTATGACCCAGGTTGGCTGCTAGAAAGGGAGATAATTATACATTCCACCCTTTATTATCTACTATACTGATGGCTACGGATACTGATCACAGGATGAGACTAGGAACGTAGCATTTCTCCTCTATACAAATAAATAAAATCAGAGTGTCTGTTTGTAATATTAAAATAACCGCTTTTTACTAAGTGCAATGTATACACGGTACATATACCAAAACAACATTTTTCACAATTTTTGTCTGTTTGTTCCGGCTAATCTCTGAAATGGCTGGACCGATTTTGACGGGACTTTCACTGGCAGATAGCTGATGTAACAAGGAGTAACTTAGGCTATTTTTATTTTAGAAAAAAAATTGTTTGTTAGGCGATACGAAGTTTGCCGGGTCAGCTAGTAATATAATATGTATCTGCCTGTGCCTAAAGCCAGATAATAGGTACGTTGCCAGCCTATTGCCTGTTCCTCACTAAGATATAAGCAAGCATAATTATACATATTATGTCCGGTGAACATTTACATTTGACTGAAAGTGCCTAAGGTTGCCTTTTTCAAAAATAAAGCTGAGATGCTTGAATCTCACCACTGCCCGCTCGTCTTCAAAATCCGCATTTGGTATTAAATGGAGTGTTAATTAATTAAACAAATAGTTACTTAAGTGTAATTTAAAAATTTTTTTTATGGAAATAGCCGGCAAACAAGCTAACGATCCACCTGATGGTAAGTGGCTATGGGCTCCCATGGACATCAGCAACACCAAGGCATCATTAATGCGTTGCCGGCCGAGAAAGAGAGAGAAAAAAAGAAAGAACTGGCTCTCAAGCCCCCAGCCGGAACACGACGAGTCGTTTGGCGGCTGACTCATGCTCAAGGATGGTAGCTATCCAGGCGAACCCCATCGGGAAATAATAATAGCAATAATGGTATTAATTAACAAACAAAATAAATATTACCAATATAATCCCTCGAGGGGCTCTACCACCAGCGGGCCTTTAGTTGCCTCTTACGACACCCATCCGGCGTGGGATTGAGGTTACTATTTACTATTCTAAGCCGCCCCAATACGGCTAAAAGTAATTTTAAGCCCAGTGCATACGTAACGGGCTTTTCCCGTACGTGCCACGTTCCGTACGGGATTCCGCTGCGTATGCACTATCGTATACATTTTCTATGAAACGATGAAATAGAAATAATCTTTATTGTTTCTGTTGGTACACATAAGATGTTATACAGGTATGAACTATTCTCAACAGGGACCCATTTCGGGTATACAATAATCTTCTTAAGCAACAACACTAATCTTAATAATTTTAATACTAATTTTTATTTTACCAATTACATTAACATTCATAATTTATATTACATTATATTAATTTAACATTTAACTTTATCACTCAATATAAAATATATAATACATTCATATTAATCATTTGTTAATAATTTTCTAGTCATATTAAATTTGTGTTATAATTTATTTATCTTGATCTAGGAAGAAGTCCGTTACAGAGTAATAACATTTTTTTGTAAGCCAGTTTTTCAATTTATTTCTAAATTTTGGTGTTGGTAAACATTTGATTTTACCCGGCAAAGCATTAAAAACTCTGCCACACATCACATAGCTATTTTGTTGAACTTCACGTCCCATCCCGTACGGGAATAAACCCCGTTGCGTATGCATTGGGCTTTAATTCACAGATGTCAATGGAGTGCTGTGACCATTTTACAATGGGATAGCACCATAGTTTGCAACTTACATAAATCACTGAGGTATTCTATGGCTACGTCTATAACAATAAAAATTGAAATGTCTAATGAAATACTTTAATTTGTTTCAGGTTCCACCGGTAATTTGCACAGTTCCAAGACGGCCCGAAGCAATGCTATGCCAGTGTGTTTTAGTGTGTAGGTAGTTGTTTCATTGAGTAGGTATTTATGTCGCCTGTGCGAAGAGGACAGGACACTACCCTTTCGTGCACGAAGCTGTATTCAATTTAATGTTATAAAAAAAGTATTGTCTCATTAATTCACGGTAACAGTGATTCCATTCATAAGGTACTAAATTACTTAATATTGATTTTAATTTAAAATCCTTATGAGAATAATCGCATGTATTTATCTATTAGATATTATATAACACATTTAAATAAATAAATTATATAATACAATCGGTTCAATTGGTTAGGTACGCCCAGAATATTAAAATCGTCATTAGCTCATTAGAAAGTGGTACATTACAATGAGGTACAATAGGTACCGGCCACGACTGACCAGCTTTGCCAGGTTTTTTAAGGAAAATATAATTTTAAAAAAACAGTAGGTATTTTTTCGCGTTTCAAATTAAGTTTACAGATGTAAAGGTGAGTTACCTGCTAATAATTACTTTTTAACAAAAAATTAAACCAACGAAAAAAAACTGAAAACCGAAAAATAAAATAAACCATTTAGTATTATAATTTAAGATTCTAAATTAACAGTAAATAAACAATTTTGAGACGGCTCCTCCTTTTTTTTCGTCGGTCAAAAACTAGTTAGATAAACTGCCCTGCGCAGGACATTAACACCCCAACTCAGAGTCACTAACGGTTACTTTAATCGCTTCTTAGTAAAGAATCACCATACAAATTCTGTACTAAGGAGCGATTTAAGTAACCGTTATTATTATTAAATCGCTCCTTAGTACAGCATTTGTATGGTGATTCTGTACTAAGAAGGGATTTAAGTAACCGTTAGTGACTCTGAGTTGGGGAGTTAGTCTTGTGCTCGCTCTGTATGCAAAGTCCAATTCTAACAATAATCATCTTCCATGTCTCATCAAACCTTATCGAATTACCCAGGTCACAGGTGGTTTTTTTGTCAATCATCATTAGAATATCTTAAAACAATAAATTATGAGACTCCTTTGTAATTTTTTCCTAATTGTACGTAATTGTTACAAAATACTTCGAATCCTATATTGCTACGCGACGTAGCACGTAGCACGTAGCCGTAGCTCGTAGCAACACTTCTATGGTAAGTTAAATACGAGTACATTAAATATATTTTTGTTATTCCCGCAGTTGACTGTTGATTTTTTAATAGTTATCTGGAACTCCTAAAATTGGTGGAAAGTGTGTTCAGCAAGACAGACAGAAGATCTGTCACACATTCCGACAGTACAGATTTTAGCCTCTCATTCCGTGCTTTCACAAGATTCACATCTATAATTTCGTCTGGATGAAAACGTTATTACATTTTTGTAAAGAAGAATGTTTTGCTCTACTGGGGTGGCCAAGGGTATTGACTCCAATGCCACGACGCAGGCCGGCTTGCCGGATTCTGCTCAGCGTAAGGTCAAGGATTATAATATTAAGAATATCAATATTACAATATTAATTATTCATTAATATTGTTACTAGTAACTTGTCTGTCTAACTACCATCTTCTTGCCTGTGTTAGCCGCCAAACGATTATTCGTGTACCGGCTGCGGATTTGAAAGCCAGTTCTTCTTTAGTTTGTGCTTGGAGATTGATTGGAGATACCTAAAGTGTTACAGATGTCCACGGACAACAATTACCACTTACTACTCTTTAGTTACTAGTGTAGCAACAATGTATTATTATTACTTGAATTTTGTTGGTAATTATGTAAACATTTTTTATTGGCTAATTGGCTATACGAATATTATAAAGCTGAAGAGTTTGTTTGTTTGGTTGAACGCGCTAATCTCAGGAACTACTGCTTCGAATTGAAAAATTATTTTTGTGTTTGATAGTCCATTTATCGAGGAAGGCTATAGGCTATTTAATATCATATATTTTGATAGTTAATTTTTCCACAAATTAACGCGGGTGAAACCGCGGGGTACAGCTAGTGAAATATAAATAAATATATGTATAAATATAAGCAGGGTTGTTAATAAAATCATTCCATTCGCTTG
Source organism: Thymelicus acteon (assembly GCA_951805285.1). Lineage (NCBI taxonomy): Eukaryota > Metazoa > Arthropoda > Insecta > Lepidoptera > Hesperiidae > Thymelicus > Thymelicus acteon. The sequence goes on from OX638232.1 coordinate 1,124,864, forward strand.
CACATAGAGAAGCATATCAAGACCAGTAGTTTTATTTCTCCGCCAATAGACCAATTAGAGTCTGTTAATAGTGGATCTTAGCACCACTATTACACTAGTTTACTCGTTATTCAACTATTTAAGTATAAATCATTCATGACAAAGAAATAACCGACTTCAAAATTAGGATAACTCAAAAACTACTCGTCAGATCTCACGCAAATTTAAGTGGGACCACACGACAAGCACCAGCTTCCGATTAAAAAGCGGCCAAGTGCGAGTCGGACTCGCCCATGAAGGGTTCCGTAGCAGCAAGTAACGTAATATAAAAGTTCTTGTACTTCATTGTAACTTTGATCGATGTTTTTTGCGGTTTACGATTTATGACGTAATAAAAAAACTACTTACTAGATCTCGTTCAAATCAATTTTCGTTGGAAGTTTGCACGGTAATGTACATCATATATTTTTTTTAGTTTTATCATTTTCTTATTTTAGAAGTTACAGGGGGGGGGACACATTTTACCACTTTGGAAGTGTCTCTCGCGCAAACTATTCAATTTAGAAAAAAATGAAATTAGAAACCTCAATATCATTTTTGAAGTATGGGTTTGATGAAAAAAAAATTTTTGAGTTTCAGTTCTATGTATGGGGAACCCCCAAAAATTATTGTTTTTCTTCAATTTTTGTGTGAAAATCGTAACGCGGTTTACGGTATACATCTACTGACCAAGTTTCAACAGTATAGTTCTTATAGTTTCGGAGAAAAGTGGCTGTGACATACGGACGGACAGACAGACAGACAGACAGACAGACATGACGAATTTATAAGGGTTCCGTTTTTTGCCATTTGGCTACGGAACCCTAAAAAGAATCATCAAAATCGGTTCCCCCAGTCGAAAGTTCTGAGGTAACAAACAAAAAAAGTACAGTCGAATTGAATTACTCCTCCTTTTTTGAACTCGGTTAAAAAGGAAATGAAGATGGTACGTAGGTACAGTTATAAAATAGTAAACCCTAAAAAAATATATTTCAAAATGACGCCATACTCCAATTGACACAGGATTGCTAGTCCTGTGAACAGAGGTTCCGGGTTTGATTCCGACTGAGCCAGATGATAGATAAATGATCGTTCTCGGGACCTAGTCCTAGTGCGGTGTTGTTAGTATGTAAATGTTTATTTATTTATGCATGTTCCTATTTTTGAAGCAATAAAATATTTATAATGAGCGAAAATGGTTATTTTATTATATCAAACCCTTCTTTATTTAGACAACCCTGTAGCCTAGTTGGTAGCGACCTTGTCTGCGAAGCGAGGGGTCCCGGGTTCGATTCCCGAGTTCGAGGTTCGAGTCACGGGTGTGATTGTGATGTGTGGTGATGTGTGTCGTCCATGCCACCCGCGACACAGGTAAAAACCTACTGCAGGGGTATGAGTGTATGAGTGTTTATTATTATTATTATTCATTTTCTTATGTCTATGGACAACGATAGCCACTTACCATCGTTGATAGTCACTCCGTTTGTTGGCTATTTATTTACCTGTGTCGCGGGCGGCATGGACGAAACATATAACACATCACAATAACACCCATGACCCGAGTACAAATATTTATCTGTCACATAAATATCTGCCGCGGCCGGGAATCAAACCCGGAACCCCTCACTTCGCAGGCAGGGTCGCTACCAACTAGGCTACCGGTCGGAAGTCCTTCGCAGTACGTATTGAGATATATCTATTGTACACTATCTGTGCAGTGTGCATGTTCTTCTAAATGTACCTATGTATGTATGTATGTACCTATCCTGAAAATACTGAGAGACATCCTACGCTTCAGCTCTTTCTTTACCCATTGAGGCTTTCTCACCTGTCCTACAGAGTACTTAACAAATAGACACCTAGGTGACATAGAGATACCTAGGTAACATCAGGCAGCATCATGTATTTTAGGAAACAAAACTTCTCTTTACTTGCCTACTTATCACCAGTATTAATAAGTACTGTTAAGGACACTATAAATGATAACACTGCACTGGCACGAGTACACACTTTTATTATAATCGCACAATTAACGAACAGCAATAATGCCCACTACCTCCAACATACTTGCTTTTATACAATCTCCATGTCAAAAGTGCTGCCCCCTATCTCATTCGAAATATGGCGGCTGCAAGACAGTAGCACCACCGTATTGCTTAACATTTGATATTTATAATAACCTTTGTAACTTAAACAACTAAAGTATGAATCAATTAATGTTTACAATAATATTTCATGAATTTATTGATTTATAAACAGGTATAATATTTTACATTTTGTGTTTGTCGAATTTATTTATTTTATGATACTAACATTCGGCCTTTCCTGACATGCAATTACGACCTCGTAATTAACAACTATTACTTTTTGGTACTCACACATTTTAATTTGTTAAGACTCAACTTTATTTATAATTTCAAAAGATGAAAGAAAATTTAAAACAATTGACAAACATGCTACCTTACTTTTATAGTTCGGCCTTCCTGATAAAATATTACGTCCTCGTAATTGCATTTCATTCTAAGACGAATGTCGTCCTACCCGGACACACCAGGGCGGTTAATGCTGTACCATCGCCGGACACACCAGGGCTGTTAATGCTGTACCGTCACCGGACACACCAGGGTGATCTTTACTACTTTATCGCTGGACACACCAAAGCGGATTGACATAATATGGTCGCCGGACACACCAGGACGTTACTGTTTTATCAGTTATCAGTTTTATCAGTTGTCAGCTGACAGCGCGCGCGGACGGTCAGAGGTTGTTGACCTCTAGCGAGATGAGTAAACTTAAGTGTAATAGTTGTGAGATTGTGATAAATGAAGTGCTATGTTTTTGCCAAAATAAATTAGATGTAATGAACAATGTCAGTTTAGCACTGCTATGCAAGCAATCCTTTGATGAGGAGGAAATTTTCGAGGCGAAATGCTTGCTGTTTGAGTCGATCCCGCAGCGACTTGTCAAAAGAAAGGGTGAAGATCGTAAACAGAAGAATATAGATGACATAATCGGAGTGTTACGAAGTGCTGAACCCGATGACGTTCCTATATTTGTGGCAAAAGACTTGCATAAACTGCCACCTGTTACATTTGACCATGTCGACGTTACACGTCTTTTGAAGGATATTGTTGTGCTTCAGACGCAGGTACGTGACCTACAAGGGAAACAAGATGAGTACATGACAAGAAAAGATTTCGAAAAATACGTTGAAGACAAAGAAAAGAATTCAAATAACTTAGAAGCAAAAATGAGGGAAATTGAACCGTTTGTGAATAGCAGGAGGGGCGGTTTTTGCTTGCAAAATAGTTATGATTCCGTAAGCGGGCCGATGGGGTTAATGACTGACCTTGGAAATGACACACCGCCGAGCATATCTATGCAAAAACGAGTTCCCGCTCGTCCATCTCCTTCTAACGCGAGCGCAGTGGCGGTACCAACCGGTGAGCCTGTCTCTGTCGCTCCTGTGCAGCAACAACAACACGTGGAGGCCCACCGCGGTCGGGAGGCCCACTGCGGCGAGAAAGTATGTACTTCGTGCGTGCTAAGCTATGAAACGCAGGCGCGAGCGCAGCCGATATCGCAGTCAGCTGATGCGGTGACGTCTTGTGACGACATGCCGAGCGGGGCATGGGGCGCGGATATTCAAAATAAGTGTAATGAAGGTGATTGGGTGAAAGTGGTGAGGCGTAAAACCGGTAAAACGTCCCGTTTTAAAGGCATGCGTGGAACAGCGGCGGTGGACCCGTCAACTAAACTAAAGGCAGCGGATGTGCAAATCCCGCTTTACATCTATAATATTTCAAAGGAGAATACAGAGCAAGATGTAGCGGAATATGTATTTGAAAAAACACATATTCATATTGTGCCAGAAAAGGTACACATGAAATCTGCGAGGGAGTATATATCGTTTAAGTTCTATATACCTAGGAGTAAATTGTCCATGTTTACGGACAATAACTTATGGCCGGAAGGGATATACTTTAGAAGGTATATAGTATTTAGAAATGGAAAAAAGACTTCGGTGGATCGTGCTGTCAACGTAATTAATAATGGATCAGGACAAAAATAATAAGGAAAATAAGAAAAATCACACATTAAAGCTAGTTAGCTTTAATTGCAAGTCCCTGAAGCGTTCGGTAGACAGTGTGAGGATACTGTGTGAGGGGGCGTCCGTAATAGCACTCCAGGAAACTTGGCTTCTGGATCATGATCTTTCGTATCTCAACACCGTTCACGATGACTTTGAATCCACGGGTACGACGGCGGTAGATACGAGTGCGGGCATTCTGCGCGGGCGACCGCACGGAGGTGTCGCGCTGTTGTGGCGTAAGAATGTGTTTTCGTCCGTGTCTGTAGTGAAATGTAATAGTGTGAGGCTGTGTGCGATCAAGTGTCAGATACGTGATCAAACAATGCTTATTTTTTCCGTGTATATGCCGACGGACGGTACAGAAAACCTTGCGGAATTCACAGATTGTCTAAGTGAGATTAATGCGGTTATTGAGGGGAGCGGTATTAGTATTGTTTTTATGTTAGGTGACTATAACGCCCACCCAGGGGAGCTATTTTTTAATGAATTGCTTCAATTTTGTGATGAGCAGCTGTGGGTATGTGCGGATTATGAAATGATGTCACGGAGTACAGATGTATATACATATACCAGTGATGCTCACGGCTGCTCACGGTGGTTAGACCATTGCCTAGTAACTAATATGGCTAGGAAATATATTGAAAGCATACACGTTCGAAATGATGTGTCGTGGTCTGATCACTATCCCATGGTAATTGATTGTAAAATTAGTGTAGGTCACTTTCACGTCCAGTACACTCAAAACAAAAGTACGAATAGTGTCATTTGGGGCCACAGGGATAGTGAACAGACGAACCTATATACACAAATATGTGATAACAAATTGAGGCAAATAAATTTCCCTGTAGAGATGAAAGATTGTGCGGACAAATTTTGTGATAAATCTGAACATAAAATAATTATAGGAAAAATTTATGAAACTATTATATGTATATTGAGAGAGGCTGCAATGTTTAGTCATAATTTTGTACGGCATAACAAAAAACCTTACATTGTCGGATGGAATAAGCATGTGAGGCCGGCTCATGCCTGGGCTCGTCTTTGTTTTCAGTCGTGGGTATGTGCTGGAAGGCCAACGTGCGGGACTGTGTATGATGATATGAATGAGTCGCGTAGGGTTTTTAAAAGCAAAGTTAAGTGGTGTCAGGATAATAAAGAGCAGATTAAAATGGATATATTGGCATCATCGTATGAGGCTAAGCAATTTGGTAAGTTCTGGCAACATACAAACAGACTGAATGCAAGGTCGAGTCTTCCAGCTGAAGTAGAGGGCGTGACCGGGTGTCAGAACATTGCAAATATGTTCAAGACGCAATTTAAGGTAGAACCAGGCTATTTAAATTGTAGGATGGAGGATGGGGGCGCTGGGGACATTACGGATACTGGAGGTAGCCCGCTGCGCTTCACGATCGAGGAAGTTGGAGCGGCGATTAATAATATGAAGCGTGGGAAATCACCAGGTCACGATGGCCTCAGCGTCGAACACCTCAGGTACGCTGGTGTGCACCTCTCCCGGGTCCTCAAGTTGCTTTACAACCTTTGTATAAGTCATGGTTACTTGCCGGATTCAATGATGAGGACAGTGGTTGTGCCTGTTCTTAAGAATAGGACTGGTGATGCGGCGGATGGGTCGAACTATAGACCTATATCCTTAGCGACCATCTTGGCTAAAGTGTTGGACAGTATGCTTGATACACAGTTAAGCAAGGCAGTTAAAATACACGATGCTCAGTTTGGTTTTAGGCCTGAACTATCTACGGAGAGCGCAATACTGTGTCTCAAGCAGACTGTTCGGTACTATACGGATAGAAAAACTCATGTGTATGCGTGTTTCTTGGATTTGTCTAAAGCTTTTGACCGGGTGACATACAAAATCTTGTGGCAAAAGCTTAGACGTGAAAGCAGCTTAAGACCGGAGTTGATCTCTTTGTTGGAGTATTGGTACAGTGCACAGACGAATGCAGTTAAATGGGGCGACGCACTTAGCGATGACTATAAACTGGAGTGTGGAGTGAGACAGGGGGGGCTGACGTCACCCAGGCTGTTTAATTTATATGTGAACCGGCTGATTGAGAGGCTCAGCAGGGCAGGTGTTGGCTGCTCAATAGATGGAGTACCAATGAATAACTTTAGTTACGCGGACGACATGGTTCTGCTGAGCCCCTCGGTTAGTGGGCTTCGAAAATTGCTAAGAATATGTGAAGAATATGCCGAGGAGACTGGACTCAGCTACAATGCTAAGAAGAGTGAATTTATTATCTTTAGAGGTAATAACAAGCCACTTAATTTCAACCCACGTGTACGGCTATGTGGGACTCTTCTGAGGCAAGTGGCTGAGTTCAGGTACCTCGGTCATGTTGTAACTGAACGCCTGGATGACGACAGCGACATTGAACGAGAGCGCCGGGCTCTGTCGGTCCGGGGCAATATGTTGGCTCGCAGATTTGCACGTAGCACGACACAAGTCAAATTAATGTTATTTAAAGCTTATTGCCAATCTTTCTACACGTGCAGTCTGTGGGCTGACTATACGCGGCGGGCCTACGGAGCTCTGCGTGTTCAGTACAACAATGTGCTGAGGGCGATGTTGAGGAAGCCTCGACACTGCAGTGCGTCGGCTATGTTTGCGGATGCTCGTGTGGACGATTTCTATGCGATCATGCGCAAGCGTGCCGCGTCCATGATGGGCAGACTATTGAGTAGCTCCAACACCCTTCTCAGCACATTGGCTGTGAAGTTTGACAGCCCTCTCTGGAGGACTTGGAATGGGGTGCACATCAGCACCAGGACAACCCCACCTGGTGCTCGTTTTGTGAGGATGGGGATAGGTTAGGATAGGATATAGTTTTTATTTTTATTTTTATTTTTATTTTTTATTTTTTATTTTATTAATTACTAACATAGAATAAGCCAAATTGTTACTAACATTTTTATTAGAATAAGTTATTTCCATTTTTGTAATTAGGAAGCCTATGGGCCAAAAGGCCTGAAATAAAAATTTATTATTATTATTATTATTTATCATTGCTGGACACACCAGTTCATGGAGAAACAAGATGCTATAAATTGTATTTTCATTTAAATTTATGTATAATAAAATATTTATAGTTATTTTATACCTATATTGTTACCAATTACAAATTATTAAGTAAAATGTGATAATAGTGTATAAGATATATATATTTTTTTGACTATTGAGTTTTTAATTTATTTTCAACTACTTATTAAATACAATTTTCACATGAAACATTAATTTTCACTTATTAATTTAACACATATTCAAATTACATTCAAAATCCATTGATTGTCCTCCTTGGTTACTTAAAGTCTTTCATATATTAGCTAATAATAAGATACAGTTATTTGAGTACACATAATATTAAAAAAAAATAACAGCTACAAAAGAATATAATAGTAAATAATAAGTTCTTCTCAAAATAAAGAAAAATAGTAATACATTTATCGCTTATTATTTCATCGATTGGCAAATAATTATAATAATAAATTTATTTTAATATTGACGAGAAAAAGAAAAAAAAATATATAATTAACTTGGTTAATAAAAAAAAATTACATTTCATCTTCAGTATTATCGTTATCACTAATCGTCTGTACTATGAACTTTTTCATTCGATCTGCTGCTATTACATTATTATACTTTCTTCCACGTTTATTTAAAGATATTACTCTATAACGATTATTGTCATATACTTTGGTAATCCTGTAAGGACCAGCATATTTATCAACTAATTTTCCACTTGTTAGACCTTTCTTAACTATTCTTCTTTGAACCTGGACTAAATCCCCTACTTTATAGTTTATACAAGGCAGTCTATTTCGATCATATCTTTCTTTTGATTTCATAGAAGATTTAACAATATTTGCATGGGCGTTGGCTCGTAGTTCAGGTAAGTCACGCATATTTTGTTGCAACGTCGGTAAGTCGATATCAAACCTAGGCTTAACACCATAAACTAACTCGAAAGGACACTTTTGTGTGGTGGTATTCACTGAAGTGTTGATCCCTCTTTCTACTAGTGGTACCATTCGTTCCCAGTCACTGTCTTTGTCTCCTGTGTATGCAATCAAAGATTGTAAAATAGTGCGATTGCTTCTTTCCACTTGCCCGTTGGCGCGTGGACAAGCTACAGCATTTAAAATATGTTGAATTTGTTTCAGCTTACAATAATTTTCGAATATCTGGCTAGTAAATGCTTTACCACGGTCTGATATGATACGCTTTGGTAATCCGAATACACGAATAAGAAGATCCATAGTCGATACTACATGGATTGCACAAGTATTTGGCACAGGTTGTAACCAAGTAAACTTACTAAAACCATCTACAACTACTAATAGATACGAGTTTCCATTGCTTGAAACACAAAATGGGCCCAAATGATCTAGATGCCAAGTTTGCCAAGGAACATTTCCTTTCTCAATTGGATTTAAGAAACCGCGTTGTTTACCTGTCGGTTTTTTAGCGAATTGGCAAGAAATACAACCCTTTACATACTTTGTGACGAACCTACGTAGTTTTTCGAACCAGTATTGACGTTGAATAAGTTCAATTACTTTACTTTCGCACATGTGGCCATTATCGTCATGAAAAAGTTTTGTAACTCTCCAACGGACTGATTTTGGGACAACAATTTTATATTCGCTACCTACTTTTCTGTATAAAATATTTTCCTCGAATTTATATAAGTCTTTGAAATCTTTGCTTTTGACATTCTTGATAATATTTTGCAATTTAGGATCATTATTTTGCACTGCAACTACCCAGTTCTCTTCAGTGATATGTTGCAAGGGAAGCGCACTACGACTAAGAGCATCCACATGCTGCATTCTTGCACCAGGTCGATACTCTACCGTAAAATCAAAACTCTGTAACTCGAGCCACCAACGCCCTATCCTTGGAAGCATGTCTTTTTTAGTCCACGTAGCACTCAAGGCTTGGCAATCTGAAACTACAGTAAATGTTCGTCCTAACAGATAAACACGAAATTTCCTAATACTAAGCACCACAGCCATTGCCTCTAATTCGTAGGAGTGATATTTTTGTTCGCTTGTAGTAGTCTGTTTGCTAAAGTAGGCTACAGGTTTTAACTCCCCTTGTGGTTGCTTTTGAAACAGAATCCCACCTACACCGTGATTGGATGCATCGGTATGAAGCTGAATATCGTATTCAGGATTGTATATGGCAAGGACAGGCTTAGAAGTTAAGGCAGACTTAATATCAATAAACGATTTCTTTTGTTCGTCACCCCATTGCCATGAAATATCTTTTTTTAATAACAATGAAAGAGGTCTAATTCTATTAGCGAAGGACATGATGAATTTTCTGAAATAGCTTGCTAGTCCTATGAATCGTCTTAGTTCGTGTATGTCTGTCGGTTCCTTAAAATTACTAAGCGCTTCTACTTTATCTGGAGAAGGTCGTATTTCACCTACTGATATTACATGTCCGAGGTATTCTATTTGGGTCTTCAAAAAGCTACACTTTTCTCTTCGTAACACTAAACCGGAACTACTTATCAATTCTAAAATTTGTTCAAGATGCTTAAGGCCGCTAGACACAGTCTTGGAGAATATGAGAATATCGTCGACGTAAGCTGATGCAAATTCAAATCTATACTGATTAAGAAGGAGATTTATGGCACGTTGAAAAACAGCTGGCGCATTTGCCAGGCCAAAAGGCATCCTTTTGTACTGGAACTGTCCAAATGGTGTAACAAATGCAGTATATTTGCGACTATCGGGATGCATTTTGATTTGGTGGAAACCTGCTGGTAAATCTAATTTTGTAAACCATTTCTCGCTACTCAGTCTGTCTAACTGATCTTGAATGACTGGAAGGGGGTAACGGTCTTTCTTGGTTAATTTATTTAACTGTCGGTAGTCAACGCACATTCTATATTCTCCCGATTTTTTTGGAATGAGTATGACGGGGCTAGCATAAGGGGAATTGCTTGGTTCAATGATATCTTTTTCAGTTAAATCTTGAATAATACTACGAACTATTTCCTGTTCTTTTAAAGACATACGGTAAGGCCGATAGTAAAAAGGTATTTCGGTAGTTAATTCAATTTTCATTTGCACGTCGCTTTCACCCACCCTGCAGTTATCATCAAAACAATGCGAAAATTTTTCTAAAATTTGTTGGAGATCTGGTATATTGCTATTATCTAAATCCGTATCAAGCTGCATTGAATTATTTTTATCTATATGACCTCGAGCTATACAGGCAGCTGAGTACAAGGTAAGAGGTTGACACTGTAAGTTATATACGTTTATATACCCAATACTATCCCGCATATCTGTCACTTGCTCAGGAATATCTACTTCTTTACCGAATGACCTATGCTCGGAACGATGAACCCTGATGGTGTCTGTATCAACGTGTTCCGTGTAAACAGTTATTTTATTTAAACCTTGGGTAATTATTGTATCAAGAGGAATCTTAAGCTCTATTTTAGATAACGTGACTTCTTGTTCGTTTGGAAATGGCAATTCTGTGTTAATAATAATATTATTTTCATTGATTTTAGAAAATGTTAGTGTATCTGTAGTTTTAGTTAAGCAAATGCCAGGTAATTCACTAAACGCGCGGCCCACAATCATATCAGTATCTTGCAGGTTATCCTGAACAACAAGGACAGAACAAGTCACACAAACACCATCAATACATAATTGAAGAGAAGATTCACCTTCTGGTATGATAATCTGACCGCCATAGCCTTTAATACTCGTACTACATTGCTTGTTGTATACCAAATTAATCTTTCTTGCGGCTGAAACTGTAATCGTATTACATGCACTACCTAAGTCAATGTAGGCTGACAGTTGAATACCATTAACAACGCCATTTTTGTGATATTTACGGTCCCCTTGGTCTACTGGATGAATATTGTATACTTTTGACTTCATATCGCGATTTCCGTCGTGAACTTGAACAGTGGTATTAGTTTTAGGAGCTGCCGTCTTAGGTCTTGGAATATTTTTGAGGCTATAGCATTCTTCGCGATCATGCCCTACTTTGTTACAGTGCGAGCATTGTTTCGAAAATCTGCAGTTTTCTGTTTGATGTCCTATTTTGTTACAAACTTCGCAACGTAAATTATTTCTACACTGAACTGATAAATGACCTCTACGTCCGCAGGTGAAGCATTTTGGTCTGTTAAGGTCCTTCGAAGAAGACTCGTTACTTCTCAATGGTGAAATATCAACAGCTGCATCTATTAAGTAGTTTAATAAGGAACGCGTATCTCTACAGCCTAAACCACGAGCCCCTGCCTTCAGTAATGGATCACATAATGTATAAATTATGACATCACAAATCATACTATCGCTAAGTTCACAAGTTTTACCCTGTGCTAATTTTTTATAATAGAAATCTATTACCTGCTCATCACGGCGTTTATTAATAGTTACAAATTCGTATAACTTAGCGGCGAGTCCTCGGCCAGCAGGGAAGTAGTCTTGAAGTCGCTTTTTCCATTCTTCCCAGGAGATATTGATATCTTTCTGGTGGGTAAACCAAAGTAGCGCGTTGCCTTCCAAGTTGCCGGTCATGTGGTAAATCAGCGTTCTTTCGTCCCAGCCGTAGATTTTCGCCAGCGACTCCAATCGATGCAACCATGCGTGAACAGACAAAGAATGAGAATTACCATCAAATTTTGGTACGTTATCTGGTTTACCGATAAACCTCAGGTTATTTGTGTTGTCAATCGATGGGTTTTGAGCTATTTGTTGCGTAGAATTTAAGCTTTTTGGCGGTGGAGCGTGTGAAAGTTCGCCGGTATTTCTCCATGAAACGGTAGGAGGTAAGCAAGCATTTCCTTCTTCACTTATTGAGGGGGTAGGTGTTGAAAAAGATCCAACAACGACGGGAAGTGTTGTTGGTGTAATCGTTGCAGCGGTAAAATGAGTTTTGCTATTAATACTGGTACACGTACCTGCAGATATAATAGTGTCCTGTATGTTGTTTTGTTGCACAACTTCCTCTCTAAGGTTATTTGATTGTTCTGGCGGCTTCGATGAATTTCTGCTTTGAATTAATTGTTCGAGTTGCTTTTCCAATTGACTTATGCGCTCATTGTTGTTTGGTCGTCGCGTATTACGAGGTTTTCGTGCCTTTTTCGGAGGCGGGACAAGCGGTTCCTCGTCGTCGCTTGAAACAACAGGACAGCTGGTGCGTCGATTACTCATTGTAAGCGTGGAACAAACCGATGTGGCGAAAACGGACACTTCTGACGTGTTAAGGACACTATAAATGATAACACTGCACTGGCACGAGTACACACTTTTATTATAATCGCACAATTAACGAACAGCAATAATGCCCACTACCTCCAACATACTTGCTTTTATACAATCTCCATGTCAAAAGTGCTGCCCCCTATCTCATTCGAAATATGGCGGCTGCAAGACAGTAGCACCACCGTATTGCTTAACATTTGATATTTATAATAACCTTTGTAACTTAAACAACTAAAGTATGAATCAATTAATGTTTACAATAATATTTCATGAATTTATTGATTTATAAACAGGTATAATATTTTACATTTTGTGTTTGTCGAATTTATTTATTTTATGATACTAACAGTACTTACTACCTAAGTACCTACCAGTTCCTACTTTCTTTCTTCATTTTACTTGGACGGCAAGGCGTCGATGATGGTAATCTTATTAGGTGTTACTAGTTGATGTTCATGGACGTTATTGACGACCATAGACACTGGTGGTTTGGTCATTTATCAGCTATTTACATAATTATTTAAAAAATCAGATATAACATACTCCAAGAATGAACGGCGTTTAATATAGATGTGAAGTACCTACCGAAATCTGATTCCGAACTTCACATCTTCTGCATACACTTTAGACTTATGTACATGTATACTTAAATATATAGACGGGCTGTTCCGAACAAAATCCGTGTCACATTTTTCATACTCTGTGACAGGGCTTCGTTCGGTCATGGTTCGGTCCTTGGTCGGTCCTGTTCGGTTCAAGATGGCTGTATCAAATATTTTGCACTACGTAGGTAATTTAAAAGAATGTAAGTAAAAATATTATTACCAATTATAATTTAAATAAACTCAAAGTTCAAACGTAAATAATGAAAACGTTTTAACTGTGTATAATAAACAACAATGCAACAATATTATGTGTTCTTGAACCTTCGGTTTTTCAAACATGACATCTATGTACATATCTACTTGTCTCGCTAGCTCGCAGCCGACTAAAATGCATTAGCACACTTGGTGTCAATATAGGTGTCCAAACTTTTAGTACTGAACAGCCTGTCTATACAGGGTGTCCAGGGACAAGTGACCGCCCGGCGTCTATTGATTGTTTGGACAAAACTATTAACAAAAAACCAATAAAGTACAGGTCTAATCGGTTTGGTTTTTTACATTATTTTCATTCTGTTTTTTTTTTTATTTACCAGTTGTTATCATAGTTTATCTATTCGAGGTATAAAATCTACCCAAAATTAAACAGAAAATATTTTTTAAAGATATTAACTGAATTAAAAAAAAATTGCCCTTTTTTATTTAATTTCGCTAATAAGTTGGAAAAGTGCCCTATGAATATTATTATTTTATCAATTATTATTAAATTGCATGATATTACCTACAAAACGTCGTGAACATGTTTGTAGTTATCTAAATCAATTACCGAACTACAAACTCTTGAAATATGCACCCTATTTTCGATAATAAGAAAAGTAGACTTTTAAAACCAGACTAGTGGAACATTTAAAAGTGTCTTACTATCAAAAATACCTTTTGCCCTTTGATGGAATAATTTTAAATGTAAGGAAACAATAAAAACAAGTGCAAATTTAAATCAATTTATTTAAAAAAAAAAACAGTAATTAATTCATAACATTTTCGAAATGATCGCCATTGGCGTTAATACAGGCTAAGGCTCTAAATGACATCCTTTGACTCGTTATTTGAACTTCGAAAGGATCGCTCTTACTTCTGTAGCAGCAGCATCAATCCTCTGTTTCAATTGAGACCTTGGAGGAACATGCTACTGGACCACCCTTCTCTCGGTCTCCTGATTTAACGCCTCTTGATTATTATATTTGGGGCTACATGAAACAAAAAGTGTATGCTGTGCCAATATCTACGAGAGAACAATTGAAACTGTTGCTACAGAAATAGGAGCAAACCTTTCGGAAGTGTAAAGAACGAGTGAAAGGATGTCATTTAGAGCCTTGGCCTATATTAATGCCAATGGCGGTCATTTCGAAAATGTTATGAATTAATTACTGTTTTTTTAATAAATGATTAAAATTTGCACTTGTTTTTATTGTTTCCTTACATTTAAATTTATTCCAACAAAGAGCAAAAGGTATTTTTGATAGTAAGACAATTAAATGTTCCACTAGTCTGGTTTTAAAAGTCTACTCTTCTTATTATCGAAAATAGGGTGCATATTTCAAGAGTTTGTAGTTCGGTAAATGATTTAGATAACTACAAACATGTTCGTGAGATTTTGTAGGTAATATCATGTAATTTAATAATAATTGATAAAATAATAATATTCATAGGGCATTTTTCCAACTTATTAGCGAAATTAAATAAAAAAGGGCAATTTTTTTTTAATTCAGTTAATATCTTTAAAAAATATTTTCTGTTTAATTTTGGGTAGATTTTATACCTCGAATAGATAAACTATGATAACAACTGGTAAATAAAAAAGACAGAATGAAAATAAATGTAAAAACAAAAAAAATATATCGAAAATAGTGCAGCAAGTCAGGTTTTTTTCCAAAAAAAATTAAAAAGCTAATAAAAATAAATAATAGTATCAGGCGTTACTTTGCGGAAATCCATTGTTATTAAGTTAGTATTAGATTATTATTTAGATTATTATCCGCGGATTGTTGCAAAGTAGACTAATACTAACTTAATAATAAAAATAAACCAAACCGATTAGACCTGTACTTTATTGGTTTTTTGTTAATAGTTTTGTCCAAACAATCAATAGACGCCGCGCGCCGGGTGGTCACTTGGCCCTGGGACACCCTGTATACCTACATATAAGTCTATGTAGGTACACACTTTTTTTCATGAGACTGCCATGGCCCCATTCGAAACATCTGTAGGTATTCACGGTCCAGCCAGCCGCGAAACGACTTTTCGTTTTCCGGTTCAGGGCTTGAGAGACAATAAATACTTTCCTTTTTCTTAATTTTCTCTTGGCTGGCAATGCGTGGGTGATGCATTTGGTGTTAGGTAGCTACCATGGGCGTAGTCAGGTTTTAATTTCGGGGGGGGGGGGGGGGGGTCAAGAAAATACATCGCCTAAAAGTACATAAAATAACCCTAAAGAAAATTGAGAATTGAGGGAGTCCTTTATTTTTTCTGACGACTATTATTAGTTTAATCAAAAGTTCAAAAACGTGGTAATAGAAATAAAGCTCCTAAATATAAATATAAAATATAAGTTGCGGAGAGAACAAAATCTATGAGGAAGTACTCCACATTTAGGTACCCAACGATTATGTTTCAATCGACAAGATCTACCTATTTTCGTGAAAGACTATGACCCCATATCATAGCACAGTGGGATACCGACGTAGGAAGGCATCACAAACATAGTATATATACAGGTATACCTTAAGAATAAACACATGACATGAATTAAAAAATATTCTTAAATTATATTCACGTGGGAGGACCCATATTCGTAAAATCAGCAAATCGGATCCCAACTTTAAAACTGTAAGCGACATCTTTTGTTCTTTATGTCAACTATGTATCGTGGTCCTTTTCTTTTAAGTGTTATGTTTTATACAGTGTAATAGAGATGGCGCTACAATCAAAGTAAGCCAAAAATACTGGCAACTCCGCATGGAGTATTGAGGCAGAAGGAGGACCATCTCATCTCTTATGAAGGGAAAGATGAAAAAGTGTCCAGCTGTTTACAGAAAATAGAGGTTCCAATAATGGCCATTTCTGAATGGCGCTAGTGTGTGACAAATAGCGATGTGAACCATGAACATAGCTGTTGTAGACGGAGTGAAGTTTGCTGAGTTCAAATAATTAAAAATTTTCATGGTACCCTCCTTAATGCCAGTATACAAAACCTCAACTATTTACGTACGTAGTCAAATGTAATGTTAGACTTACAATGTTTTAGTAAATATAACCAAAATACTGCTGTGAGAAAACGTAATTTTTGTAGTGTGATTTTTTTTAATTTAATGACTACGATATGAACATAGCTGATGTAGATGGAGTGAAGTTTGCTGAGTTATGCCTAGTGCATCCGCAGCGTCACTCGTAATGAATGGCGCTAGTGTCTGAAAAAAAGATATTCGACACCCGTAATTGAACGCGTTTTTACGGACGTACTTTTCATATACAGAGATGGTCCTTCTTCTACTCTATCTTCCATGCAACTCCGGCAATGCCACAGAGTATCGTAAAAATAAATATATACTTCAGCACTAATAAAACTTCAAATGTATAACAATGAACAATATACATTAATTTAGCACATATTTTTGCTTGGTAAGTATTGGTACATTAATTTATTTATTTTTATAAAGCATTTTAATTTTGACATTTGGTAACAAAAATAAGAACAATTTTATTTTATTCTCCGGGAACACCTGTCGGGAGCTGGCCACATTCTGCTGTCTCCTTCTCAGCAAGTATGTAAATGTCAATTTTTTAACTAATAATTTACAAAAAAGTGCGTTATCTACCGTGCATAACACATTTTACGCTCGGGCGGACGTCGATCTACCATATTACCATTTACACAATGTCGCCAAACCGCCATAACCTCATACGCGAACCGTGCATAACGTAACGACGAGATTTTTCGATGGTGAGGAAGACGATGGTTCTGAGTACGGAGTGGGCGCAGGTCGAAGTGGTCGAGCTCACGAACGACGGCAACGGGCTGGGGTTCAACTTGGTGGGAGGAAGGAGCACCGGCGTCGTAATAAAATACGTGCTCCCGGGAGGCATCGCCGACAAGGATGGACGGCTCCAGAGCGGCGACCACCTGCTGCAAGTAGGATCCGTCAACTTGCGAGGGTTCACATCGGAGCAGGTGGCGGCAGTGCTGCGGCAGGCGGGGCCCGCCGTGCGCCTGCTGGTGGCGCGCCCCGCCGACCCGGCCGCGGCGCTTCGAGCGCCTCTCCCGGGCACCGCCCTCGTGCCGACCAAGCTGCTAGCGGACCCTGAACTTCTAGACCGTCATCTCATCGAGGCAGGCTACGGGGCGGTGTACGACCTCTCCCAGTGCTACACTGACTACATCAATGGCCAAAACGGTGACGTCGAAAATGTTGTGGCCGCAGTCAGCATCCTCGGCGCCAATCCTCAACAAATCCCTGACCATCCTATAATCGCCGACAGTATCTCCCCCACCATTACTATCACTGTGCCGGTTGAATTGCCGCAGCTGCCTGAGGTAGAGATAGTTCATGTGGACCTGAATAAAAATGTGTATGGCTTGGGCATAACTGTCGCCGGGTACGTGTGTGAGAAGGAGGAGCTATCTGGAATTTTTGTGAAAAGCATTATTGAAGGTAGCAGTGCCGAGCAGAGTGGACTGATACAATTAAACGACAGGATTATTGAGGTGGATGGAATATCGTTAGCTGAGAAGAGCAATCCTCAGGCCGTGGAAATACTGCGGAACACAGGGATCTCTGTGCACTTAGTTTTAGAGAGATATCTTCGAGGTCCAAAGTATGAACATTTACAACTAGCTATATTCAATGAGGAGAGAGGAGAGGAGAGACCGCCCTCTCCTTCCCCCACCACGACCACGCTTTCTTGGTTCCCAGTGCCTTCCCAAGCAGAGAATAGTACAGTAGAGATAGAGCCCGAACCAGAATCTAACACGACAATAGACTCCAGTGTCTTAGAAGTTGGTGAGAATGAAATCCTTGAACCAACACAGGAGGAATTAGATAAGAGACTTGATGCTATTTTAGCTGTGTCCGAAGAAGAAATTAAAGAGAAATGGCAATCAGAAGTAGGACCTGAGAAGGAAATACTTGTAGCTGAGGTGCAAAAGTTATCAGGTTTGGGGATCAGTCTAGAAGGCACAGTGGATGTGGAGGGGGGACAGGAAGTTAGACCGCACCACTACATCAGGTCAGTGCTGCCCGAAGGTCCAGTTGGTATACAAGGAACTCTCATTGCTGGAGATGAGTTATTAGAAGTGAATGAGTACAGGTTACATGGACTTACACATACTGAGGTAGTGAACATTTTGAAGAATCTGCCAAATCGTGTTCGTCTCGTCTGTGCTCGAAGCAGCACTGATAGTGGTCCTAGACCTGTTGTAAGCTTAGCACAAGATCGGGAAGGTTTTGAAGCAAGGAAGATAATTTCAGGGAGCCTAAACAACCTTACTACTCTTGTTAAAGCTCAGTCTGATACCTCCATAAACACTTCCAGTACTGCCACCTTGACAAATCAATCAGGACAGTCGAGGAAATCTCGATCACTAGAGTGTGTGTCTGGCTTAGCCATGTGGCAAAGCAAAGAAGATATTGTAGAGTTAGTAAAGGGTGATCAAGGACTCGGATTCTCCATATTAGATTATCAAGACCCCATAGACCCTCATGGCACTGTGATTGTTGTCAGAAGCCTCGTGCCAGGTGGAGTGGCTGAAAAGAATGGCGAAATATCCCCTGGAGACCGAGTCATGTCGGTTAATGGAGCTAGTATTAAAAATGCGACCTTAGACCAAGCGGTTCAGGCCTTAAAAGGAGCACCTAGAGGAATAGTTAGAGTTGGGATAGCGAGGCCCTTGCCACCCCATGAGTCATCAAAATCAAAAAGCACCACAACCTTAAATTCAAAGCCGAGTTAATCTTGGCCTTATTTTAACCACTGTGTTATTACTAGTCAAAGTTGTAACCATATCTAAAATACACTTAAAGTGAATATACACAGCATTTAGAATGCCTAGTGACGTAACACACTTAGACGATAGGTGTTACAGCACAATGCAGCTAGCTCTAGTTTTAGGAACAATTTCGGACCTTGGATGTCTGGCTCGAGAACATTTACTTCAACACTGAGCTCAAAATCTAAGATACAATAATAACTAACGCTTTACTAGGTGAATAATGTATACCTTTATAAGTACCACATGTCCTTTTATATTGCACATGATTTTAATGCATAGATGAAACTTTTTTATCATGATAAGGAATAAATAGAGCACATCTTGCATCGTCTCACTGTTGTGTACTAAGTAAAATTTATTGAATATTTATACAGTGAGAAATGTAAATCAGAAATTTATTTATACATATCATTGCACATTTTTAAATATATATATAAAGTGATCCAGAATTTAATGGATTCACTGTTGTTGGATCTCATCCATCAGGACGATCATAATTATTTAAATCCATAATTCAGCACTGAATAAATCCTGTCTATATCGCACAATTTATTCTTTCAACCTCAGTACCATCTTGATTGTTGAAGAATGCAACAGGGGAATTAATAATTATGAAGTAAAATTAATTTCAATAAATTTAATTACTCATATTGCAATTTAGTAAACTACCACAAATTGCTCCTTGTGATGTTTATTTGCTTATTGCCATATAGGTAGTGAAAAAAAATACAAAAGAATTACCTTACTGTAAGGTAAAAATACCACTAAGGCAAGTAAGTCCAATAAAGGCAAAATAAAAAAAAGGTTTCAGGTTTGAGGTCTCATTGGTTTCGAAACTTAGGATGTAAAAATCACAAAATTTGTAGATACTAACCTAAGGGAACAATTATATAAAATGGAACTTATATGTAAATAAAAAAAATTTCTCGTAAAAATTAATAGATTAATGATAAAAATGCTTTGATGACATAAAAATATACCTTTTAAGTGATACAATATAATTTACTTCTTACTTGTCAATAGGTTTTGGTATTGGGAACTATAATACATATGTATTAAATTCAATATAAATTATAACTAGTCAATTTTTTTTAACTGAAAGCTAAAATACATGTTTTACATTTAAAATGGCATTGTAATATTATATAGTTTCATCCATCACAAATAATATATATACATGCAAAATGTATGTTTTCAAACAATAACACCTTTTTTGTATGTACAATGAATTAATAACAAATTTAAATATGTTTAGTACTACAATAATTACAATAATTTTTATCTCTTTGTAACTAAACATTATTATTATTTATTGAAACATATTTAATTGGATCCATGCCGTACGAAGGTGGAATATTGTAGACTTAAATAATTATACACCATTATTACATTGTGAAACTTATTGCATTCATTGACTCTGATTTGAACTAAAATTGAATGCATTTATTAATTAAGTTACAGGACTACCGGGTGTTATGATAATTATTATGTTAATATAATAACAAAAAGTGCACTAATAACAATTAGTGGAGCACATGTGATATGAGTGTGACTTGTTAATTAAGGAAATTTCAAAGTACTGATGCTAAAATACTTAATTTTGCTTTTACAATTTTTTTAAAGCTTGCAACTTTTTCTTTTTAATGTTTTACTAACATGAATTTACTTCTTGTTTAACAATATTGTTTAGTGTTAAAAGTAATAGATCTGTCAATTCTATTTCAAAATATTTGTAGCATGTGATCTTGTAGTAATTAGGATTTTCACTTACGGACGCCTTACTGGAATATTTTACTAGCAGCTTTGTTCCTTAACGTAACAGTATCTGATCTGTTAGGAGCAACACTTATCTCTTGTAGAATAATGGTACAAATATTACTGGTTAAGTTTTAGTCATTTGAATAATATTGTTTTCTTCTGTTTTGTCATTTAACACTAACTAGGTCGTAATATGTAACTGGATCGTAACATGTAACTGGGTCGTAATATGTAACTGGGTCGTAACATGTAACTGGATCGTAAAGCCCCGTATTCATGGGAAACATTTGTTTAGCAACAAAGTTGAATCAACGTGTTGCGGAATTGCTGTCAACATGTTGCTGGCAACAATGCATGTTGCCAACATAGTTGCTAGCAACATTCTCGCCGCTCACCAACAATGTTGATCAATTGTTCTTAAACAAATGTTTACCATGAATACGGGGCTTAACATGTAACTGGGTCGTAACATGTAACTGGATCCGTAACATGTAACTGGATCGTAACATGTAACTGAGTCGTAACATGTAACTAGGTCGTAACATGTAACTGGGTCGAAATATCGGGATTATAAAATACGAATCGTGAGTACACGTTGCATTTAAAATGATCAGTGTCCGCGATGATATAAGTTTAAAATCATTTTTGTTAACAGTTGTAGATCTCCAGGGCCTTGTTTGAGCACAGTGTATTTAAATAAGAATAGACAGAGGATATAAACAAAAACTCCCCCAGAGGCCCCAGAAGACTAAACTAAAAAAAATCGATAGGCCTAAGGTTGACACCTTTTTTTGGACTTTTCTTCTAATTTTTATATTGATAGTTAAATGATTTTTTTTCATCCTTCTTCCATCCATATTTTTTCTCGGTCGCCATATTGAAATTTTATATACCTGTCTTATGTGTTTACGACAGTTAAATTAAGACTATTTTTTTAATGATACCTCTTAAGTATGGTCACCCCTCCAGCCGTTTAGGGTACCTACAGAGGGTGCCAAAGAAATAGACCTCGAAAAACATAACTATACCTCATTCCTCCTTCGGGCAGTCGGGCAAAAAGAGAAGTCCTGACTCCTGAGTGATTGACTGACTCATCGCCCAGCCTAAACCCTAGGGCTGCGAGTGCGTGTCGCGCTTGAAGGGCCCCTCTGTTAAATTGTTAGTGTTCTACTCACACATAGTAAAGGTTATTGTATCGACTGCGTTCCAGAGCAAAGCTTTTCATGGAATCTCTCTTCTTCCTTAATAGTATTAGATAAGGCGACCTGTCTTAATAGGCGTTAGATACCCAAATATACTTTCAGATGGTTCGTTACTATAATATCAGTATATATACGACGTACTTACAATAAGTACCTGAAGCTACAATGTACAGTCGGAAAAGAGTGTTCGGCAAAACATGTAAGCAGTTTTTACATTTTAAACTTTTTCAGTTAGTTTGGTCAGTAAGATGTTTTCATCTGCCGCTAACTGAACATAATGTCATCAGTAGCGTAGCTAGCGCTAAGGAGGCCCCATATCAATATTTGCTCTGGGGCCCCTTCAACGTCAGCTGTCAAATATAAAAGAAGGGGCAACTTTAGTGGTCGTAGGCTGCTGGCGAGCTTTCTTTTTAGTGTTAGTGGGGCCCCGTATAATTGATACGGCGGTAGCTACGCCCCTGAATGTCATGTGTGTCCAACTCCGTGAAGAATGAGATTAATATATTTTTGTAATGATATCTAGTCCCTCAGTAACGAGTCGTTAGCATCATTGTCTTCGCTGCCGACGGCTCGATGGTGTTCAAACGTAATCATTGTATGTTTTAAACATTACTTCCATTCAGCCAGACTGAAATAGTGATAATGAAATATGAATTTATAAATTGTAATCGGAAATATGTGACCATACAATATTGTTTGAGGTTCCTATGACGGTGAAGTTCATGGTTGTGTGCGCATCCTTGCCACTTGTGTTTGTTTATTGTAATATATTCCGGACATGTTTTTGATGTATGTAATAGGGATATGTCTATAGATACATGCACAGTTCACGTCACACCGACGTCAAATATGTATTATACAATATAAACTTAATTTTCGTTGCCTTATTGTAGACAATAGTAAATAAATAACTGGTATCTTCACATATTTCCGTGTATAAGAACCCGGGTAAGACAATGGATAGCTGTATAAATAGAAGCTGACAAATCGAGCTGATGGTCGAAGTTGTCAGATGATTAATATTACAATTTAAATTGTTCATTTTATATATCGATATGACGTATCGTTATGTTGTCCGCACTGTACATGAAATAACAACACCAACAAATTAGCCTTACACTTGATTATGTAAAACAAAAAATATAAACATCGAAAGTTAATGCATTCGTTTCATTTAGTAATCTAACCTTAGTTCTTCATTGTCAAGATCAACTGAAAACCAGCAAATAAAATATTTTATATTTTAAGGCTTTAACAAAGAAGTCTAATTGAATAGGTATGTTTAAAGACTGAATGAGTGAATGCCATTGGGTTCAATATTGAAAGGTTTTAAGATTCCAAGTAAATTCTAGTAAAAGGACTTCTAGACAACATTTCTTTGCTTTTAGAGACATATTTCAATACAGTGAAAAAAAAATGTATAAAAAACATTTACTTACCTAGTAGAAGCTTTAACGTACGCAAACAAAGTACGAGTATGACCCAAGGGAAAATCCTGCCTGTCTAGCTACTGATTCTAGAATGAAAAACCGTAAAGATTTTGACATGTTTCCGTCGCAGTACCGGAGAAGATGTTCCTAAGTAATAGGAGAGATTACACCTCCGGAAATTTAGTTTAAACGTGACAAGTGGTCAGGTCAGTAATTTACACATTGAAATCAAACCACTAAAAAACAAGTGTCGTCATAACAATGACAAGTACAAGTAAAATAAGATGATTTTTCACGTTTGAGTATGAAGTAGTGATGTAAAATATTTGTGTAATTTTCAGCGATGTGGGTACCCAATTTACCAGTGACCCTCATGACGGGGGTGTGTGCCGGCGCCGGACTATTATGTTTATTCAAGTAAGTTCTACTCAGTACTATTTTTAAGGAAATCAGGCTCGAAGGACCAAAAAATGCTTAGAAATTTTTACGTTGTCAAAAAAGAAAAAGTTGTTGAATCCATTAGCAACAGTTACTACTTTAAATTAAGTGTTTGCTTCTTAACATGACTAAATATTGATTAATCTAATCAATTCTTAGGGTAGAACAGAAACTATTGAATCGTGTATAGGTACTTTCTTTTTTACCTATTATAAGTGAATGCTTGACCACAATCCGGGTGGGATTGTGGTTAAGTAAGTGCTTAAATTCCCTTTGTTTCTTTACAAAGTGTGATGTAAAGTTTTAAATAATTAAATCCTCAGGGACATGTACGGCGGGCCGGCGTACGAGCGCGCCGTGAAGGCGGACGACAAGACGGTGATCGTGACGGGCGCCTCCAGCGGCATCGGCCGCGAGACCGCGTGGGGGCTCGCGCGCAGGGGAGCAAAGGTACTGCGCACTCCGCACTAACAGTAGCTTGTCGACAGGAATAAGGCTTGGCTTCAACCTGTTAACGGTCAACTACTGAGCACGGGTCTCTCCTCTTGAGGAAGCCCAGAGCACTCCATCACGCTGCGCCAGTGTGGATTGGTGGGGTTAGTGGCCAACGCAAGTGTCGGTAGTTTACATGCAGTCCGGGAGCATCCAACTTGGTTTAACGACTTTACGTGCACTCCGAAGCACGGAAACGCCGAAAATGTTTGCCACTACCGGTCACCATTCCAACTCGCAACTATCGCGCCCACTGTTGCTTAACTCGGTCGATCAATTAGGATTGACACAAGGCACTGGACTCTTCAAATAAAGCTGGCAGAGAGAATATACCTACTGAAAGGCGCTCCCTAACTAAGAGCATCGGCCTATCACGTGACAGCACAAATTCGAGCATTACATCAGTGAGCAAGGAGAACCCAGCGTTACATAACGCAAGCAGTAACGTTCATACGTCCCCTCACTGGAAGAACCTGTATGTAACATAATGTTATGTATGTTCTGTCAGGTGATAAAATATTGGCAAAACCTTACCTAAGCATGTGTGTGTGCAGGTGTTCATGGCGTGCCGCGACATGAAGAAGTGCGAGGAGGTGCGGCGCGAGATCGTGCTGGAGACGGGCAACAAGTACGTGTACTGCCGGCCCTGCGACCTGGCCAGCACCGCCTCCGTCAGGGACTTCGTGGCCAGGTCAGTCTCCACAGCATCACTGGATATCAGGCCCACTCTTCTCTTGGTTTATCTAATATTACGACACTCATAATACTCAGCCATATTGGGGTGGCTTAGAATACTTACCCCAATCTCACGCCGGATGGGTGTCGTAAGAGGCGACTATCCGGCCCGCTGGTGGTAGGGCCCCTCGAGGGATTATATTGGTAATATCGATTTTAATTGTTAATTAATACCATTATTATTATTATTATTTCTCCATGGGGTTCGACTGGATAGCTACCACCCTTGAGCATGAGTCAGCCACCAAACGGCTCGTCGTGTTCCGGCCGGGGGCTTGAGAGCCAGTTTTTTCTCCGTTTTCTTCTCTCTTTCTTGGCCGGCAACGCATCAGTTTTACCTTTGGTGTTGCTGATGTCCATGGGCGACTATAGCCACTTACCATCAGGTGGATCGTCAGCTCGTTTGCTGGCTATTTCCTTAAAAAAACTAACCCCTGGCTCCACCTATCTACACTGGAGCAGGGCAGTACTTATGTACTTACTTATGTTCGCGTCAGCCCGCACGGACTGTTTCCACGCCACTGTGCGGTAGAGGTGTGCCTCTAGCAGGGTGCGGAGCAATTCCAGTACCGTCCAGGCGATGATCGATGGAAGGATAGATTGGCGCTATATACAATTTAAACTGATAGCAGAATTACTCAGTGCATCTAAATAACCTGTTCGCCAGGTTCAAGTGCGAGGAGCCGTACGTGCACGTGCTGGTGAACAACGCGGCCGAGATGGAGACGCCGCGGGGGGTCACGCGCGACGGGTTCGAGACGCAGCTGGGGGTCAACCACCTGGGGCACTTCCTGCTCACCAACCTGCTGCTCGACACGTTGAAGGTGATGTAATATGCAGTCAATAGATACACACACAAAGATAACATCGTACGCGTGCGCTCGAGTAACGCACACGTGGACACTCCGGACGAGTGCGCTTGACGCACACCTACACACGTTAGAACTAGTATGAAAGAAAATATTGTAAAAAAGCATTATATTGAGCCTCGCATTTTCTATTCAGCGGTTGCAGCCCGATAAAAAAAAATATCGTGAATAAAAAATACGGGTTATCCTTGGGTCTACCCAACACTTCTTTTTGTGTCCATTCCGAAGCCTACATGCCACCCTATTTCGAGTTTCAACTGGTATCACTGCTGGCAGGCGTCGGCGCCGAGCCGCGTGGTGCAGGTGACGTGCAGCGCGTACGCCAAGGGCCGCCTGCATCAGGACGACCTCAACCTGAGCGGGCAGTACGACGGGCGCGCCGCCTACTGCCAGAGCAAGCTCGCCAATGTGCTGTTCGCGCAGGAGCTGGGCCGCCGGCTGCTTGGTAAGGTTACATTAACATAATATTAATGCTTAACAATCCCACCTGGCGATAAATGGCGATTCCAGCGCACTAACTTAGTAAAAGCCTGTTCGCTCACCTCTTGAAGATTCTCTTTATAGATAGACGAAGACACCGACGTATTTCAGTCCTTTTTATGGTGAGCGTACGAAAGACAAGGTAAACCGCCGGATGTTCACATCGTAAATCGGATGTACAGTACGGCCGCTGTATCTTGGCGCGTCTGAACTTCGCGCAGAAGGCTGCGCAGTTACATAATTCGGCAATACTCAATACGCGGTGTATTGTGTCTCAGTCATACGTTAGCATGTTCGTGTTGCCATCTCTGTCTTACATGCGCTAAAGTTCGCAAAGCCTATGTTCAGACGCGCCAAGATAAAGCGGCCGTACTGTACTTACGACACGCCGTATGTCGGCTTGTTCGATGAAGAAGTATAGATAGGCAATTAAGTCGTAAAATAGCCCGGCTCGCTCGGTTAGGTTGACCAAAGAATAGTCGGGCCTCGACTACCTCTTCACCAAGTTATCGGTCTCCAGACACGCAGGTAGCAGTGGTGTCGGTGGACCCGGGCTTCACGGACACGGAGCTGACGCGCCACCTGCCGCTGGCGCGCTCGGTGTGGCGCCACGTGGTGCACGCGCTGTACTGGCCCGTCATGAAGATGGCGCGCACGGGCGCGCAGAGCGTGCTGCACGCCGCGCTCGACCCCGCCGCGGCCAGGGCCAAGGGAGACTTGTTCGTGTGAGTCTTGTGTGGATGTGTGGGTGTGTGGGTGTGCGGGTGTGCGGAGTTGTCTCCGTAATGTCGTTACGGTAAAATATTATAACTCGATACATCTTGACGAGCCAGTTGCAAAGAAACAACTAGTGATTCTACAGTGCCGGATTAACCACGTAGCAAGAGTAGCAATAGCTACGGGCCCCCGCATATTTAAACTTTTGTACTTGTCAGAGCCTAACAAGGCCTATAGTAATTTACTAGATTATTAATTACCCACAAAATTGTAACCTATAAATGGCAAATAAACGTAGTGAGTATGGAATTGTTTTTACCATTTTACTTATGAACTCATAAGGCTCTTTGAAAGAATTTGCTACGGGCCCCGCGCTTGCTTAATCCGGCACTGTGTCTCTACATGTACACAAAATGGGAGATAGGTATACAGGGATGATTAAAAAACCTGTTAATGTTTATTTAATATTACATATTGTTTACGTCCTTAGCAAAATTAAATCATACCCTAGGTAGCATTTAACATTTATAATAAAATGACACAAAAATTCTGTAATATAGTATATAGTATTATTGTGTATAGTATTCTGTAATATTATAGGTTTTGGAAGCATGCCCTGCATACATAATGAGGATCAGTAAAGTTATAGCAAATTCTATAGAACTAGTATCCACGCGATTCTTTATGGCATATGAATGATATATCTTTTTGAATCATCCAAATCGGACCATTACTTACGAAGATATTAAGTAATAAACATTGCCGTTCCGGCCGCTAAAATTCAAACTACGCGGGCGCGTGTGACGTCACGATATCGGTCGCCGCCAGTTAGCCGCTGGCAGCGATACGGCGCGCAATGTTTTGTTTGGATAATTGTGACTTTGAAACAAATTAAGTGTCCCATTTGTGCCTAATTCACCTTTTAACTATGTATCAGTATTGTATAGTGCTTAAACGTTCAAACACTTCTATGAAAACGCCAAAAAAAACTATTTTTTAACGTGTCGAAAAACTCAAAACTTCGTAGAAAATGGTATTCCGTTGTAAAAAGACAATATATGATTTATCTTCAATAGTAACTGAGCTGGGAACCATATCTTTAACTTATATAAATTTCGTAGTTGTATCTATATAGCCAGCTGTGGTTGGGCTCCGTAACATTTTTTTTCAGTGGCAGATGGCTCCTCGCTGCGTCTATGGAGCCACATCAAAAATGCTACGCTATGTTTGCAGCCTCCCTTTTGAGCAGCACAGTCATGGAAATCCACCTTCTCTACCGTTCAGCAGCAATACGCTTTACTTTTTAGGGTTCCGAAGTAAAATCGGAAGTATCGGAACCCTTGTAGTTTCGTCATGTCCGTCCGTCCGTCTGTAATTTTGCATGGATATACATATGTACACATGTACACAGCTTAGAAGTTAGACCTAAAGATTCCTAATAAGTACCTACCTACCAACAGTCAGCCTCAGAAACAGCTTAACATTATAGTACTTTATAATAGTGACTGTTTCGACGGTTTCCGAACAACATTATGACAAATTCAAGAAATATGTAACAAGTTACTAAAATGTTAAGCTACTTCTGATGATAACCGTACATGTAGATAAATAAACAGCATATAATTTTATATATATAATTTCAGCATATAATTTCTAATATCATTTTTTTCTAAACTGAATAGTTTGCGTGAGAGACACTTCCAAAGTGGTAAAATGTGTGTCCCCCCTGTAACTTCTAAACTTTAAAAAAATGTATGATGTACATTACCATGCAAACTTCTACCGAAAATTGGTTTGAACGAGATCTAGTAAGTAGTTTTTTTAATACGTCATAAATCGTAAACCGCAAATTACCTTTCATTATGTTACTTGCTGCTACGGAACCCTTCATGGGCAAGTCCGACTCGCACTTGGCCGCTTTTATTTCCCTGTCACTCATCGTTACAAATCATCCTTTGAGTAGTAGTAGGGGCTCGACCAAAATTAGCATTATAAAGGCAAATATTTCGCAAACGCACCCCTAAATAAAAACATGGTCCTAGAAGACCCATAATATTTTTCGAAGACCTTTTCAACGATATCCCACACTACGGGGTACGCGACGATTAAAAAATTTCATCCTCACACCTGTAGGGGAGGTACCCTGAACAAAAGTTTTTCAGTATTTTATTCCACGATTCTGGAGTTTTAATAAATGTGTACATATGTATATCCATGCAAAATTACAGACGGACGGATGGACATGACGAAACTACAAGGGTTCCGATACTTCCGATTTTACTTCGGAAATCTAAAAAGTAAAGCGTATTGCTGCTGAACGGTAGAGAAAGTGGATTTCCATGACTGTGCTGCTCAAAAGGGAGGCTGCAAACATAGCGTAGCATTTTTGATGTGGCTCCATAGACGCAGCGAGGAGCCATCTGCCACTGAAAAAAAATGTTACGGAGCCCAACCACAGCTGGCTTTATAGATACAACTACGAAATTTATATAAGTTAAAGATATAGTTCCCAGCTCAGTTACTATTGAAGATAAATCATATATTGTCTTTTTACAACGGAATACCATTTTCTACGAAGTTTTGAGTTTTTCGGCACGTTAAAAAATAGTTTTTTTTTGGCGTTTTCATAGAAGTGTTTGAACGTTTAAGCACTATACAATACTGATACATAGTTAAAAGGTGAATTAGGCACAAATGGGACACTTAATTTGTTTCAAAGTCACAATTATCCAAACAAAACATTGCGCGCCGTATCGCTGCCAGCGGCTAACTGGCGGCGACCGATATCGTGACGTCACAGCCACGCAGTGAACTTTGTAAGTAATTTGGTCATAACTTCGTCAATTTTTGTCGTAGAACAAAAATTTTTTCACTGTATGTTAAGGATTTCTTAGCTCTATAAATCTGCATTCTC
The DNA here is from genome assembly GCA_951805285.1 of Thymelicus acteon. NCBI lineage: Eukaryota > Metazoa > Arthropoda > Insecta > Lepidoptera > Hesperiidae > Thymelicus > Thymelicus acteon. Next base: position 1,154,920 of record OX638232.1, read on the forward strand.
AACTAAAAACGTTACGGATCCTCATTGTTTTGGTCACTGTACATAATTAGGGTTCCTACAGATGCATCACACAGAGCTATGATGGATATAGAATAGTATCGATGTAATAATTATGTGTAGGTAATCCGTTTTTGGACATAGCATTAAGTAATTGTTTTGTCAGCAATAAGTTATTTTGTAAACGCTGTTGGATTAAACAAATAAATAAATATATAATTGTAACGTTCCAGCGACATGAAACCAGCCGAGATACAAGGACCGGGTAAAGACCTGGAGCTGGCGCAGTGGCTGTGGCGGGTGAGCGAGAGGTGGACGCGGCTGGACGAGCAGCGCGCCGCCGTGGCCCGCGCCGTCGCCGCGTAGCGCGGGGACGTTGCACCTTGCACCTTGCGGTGAGGACATAGGACTGATAATGTAATGTCTCATTCGTGAGTCGCGAGGCTACGCGCGTAAATATAACCCTTATAATAAATAAGTAATTGCTGAAACGTGTAAGGACTCGACGCCTACAAAGATTAGACCTTAATTGGCGCGCATTTAATTATATATATTTTTTTATGCCGGCAAACGAGCTGACGATCCACCTGATGGTAAGTGGCTATCGTCGCCCATGTTATGTTATGCCCATCCATTTTCTCCTCTATTACTATTCAACCACTTTGCGAATGAAGGTATACTTAGTTGGGAGTCAAATATCAATGTTATCTACCGCAAAGTGTGCTTGTTATAAGTCGTTTATAAGATTACAAAGATGTTAGCAAATTAAATTGTTTCTGGTTCTAAGTACTTGCTTATAAGTATATTATACGTATACTATACATATACTTGCTTATAAGTATAGTATATTATAAGTATAAGTACTGTTCTGTAGATAGTATGCGTATGTAGGTAGTATGACGATAGCGTTTAGAATTGTTTGTAAATAAAGATAATATTAGTATCAATACGTCGTATTCATTTCCCTCTTTTCTCCTCTGTTCTCTTAATAGTAATTATGTTCTCTAGTAGTATCTTAGTAGTTGGTCATCGGAGACAACTGGTTTGTAAATCAGTGGTGGTATTAGTTGATTATTAAAAAAACAAATAGCAAAAGTCATAAATATTTATTGTACAACAAGTTATATCTACTAAACCACATTACAGTACGGACAGTGGTTCAGTATTCTCAACACATACCTCAAACCGTTCTACAGCGAGACTTTGAGCAACAGACATTCTGTTTTCTCAACTTTTTATCTCTGACATTTTTATCAAAATCTTTCAATGCTTTAGTCGCAAAACGTCCCATTCGCTTAAGGATCTATTAACATTTTTTTCTTTACAAAATGTCTTAGAAATAATGTGAATATCCAATCAGGCTTTTGCGAATAGAACATTTGGCGACTATGGGACCAGTAGTGAATGGGACGTCTTGCGGCTAAACCTTTTCAACGCAAAGTTATCGCTTTTCTATACTAATATATAAAGAGGAAAGATTTGATTTTTTGTTTGCATTGAATAGGCTCCGGAACTACTGAACCGATTTGAAAAATTATTTCACTGTTGGGAAGCTACACTATCCCCGAGTAACATAGGCTATATTATATTTTCAAAAAAATTAGGGATCCTTAATAAAACTCCAATAAGGTGTAAAAAAATAAGAAAACCGAAGCAATGCGAGGGCGGTTACTCGTATTTTATATAGTGCTATCTCCCCCCACCTGTCTATCCCCCATATAAGACTAGTATTATCCAATACTGCGGCCGATTAAACCTTTTCAACAAGAACGCAAAGTTATTGGGCTTTCATTTCACTTAAATAGTCGTAACTCCCCCCACCTGTCCCTGCGCTACCCCCATATAGAGGGATGGTACTGCGGCCGGTCGAACAGCAGCTCCCGCGGCGGCGGCGGCGCGGCGGCGTCGTGCCGGTGCAGCAGCTGCAGCACGCCCGTGCCGATGGCGGCCGGCACGCCCAGGATGATGGACTCCGACACGCCCTCGATGCAGTCCCGCTGCCCGTAGTACGCCGCGTCGAACAGGTGGTCCGCTGTCTTCTCGAACTGCACACACACATAGGTTAGGGAGGTCGACAAAATCTCAACATACCCTATTTTGGAGGGGGGAGAGGGGGTAAAGCCATTCTTACTAATAATAAAGAGTAATAATATTTGATTATCATCAAATCATAAGTTTTAATGCATTTGATTCTTATCTAAAACGAACGCCCTGGTCGTGAGAAACATAACTGTGCCTTTACATGGAGACGGGGCTCAAAAATTGATAAAGTTGTCCTTACGTAATTAAGAAACCACGCTTATATAAACTATCGCATTCTAGGGGTTCCGCATATGAATACGCATGCTTTAATATCAACTGATGAACTTCATCGATCGTAACGATCAATGAAATAATTATTTAAAATAATGATTTTATTTAATTTAACTTGATTTTTAAAATAATTATATGTAATCAATATTTATTAAGTAATTCGTTTTTTATAATATTTGTATGCCCGAAACGGTCGGACAGAGAAACTTTTCTCTATATATTAAGACCTGTTTGTTTCTATGGTCACAAATAAAGAATTATTATTATTATTATAACGAACACGATATTGAGCTGAGTGTCATCAGTCGACGAGCAACACGCGATATAACGAGCGTGTAACCGAGCGACGGTACTCACACTAGCCAAGTTGAGCACGGACTCCTTCATCCGGGCGAGCCCGTAGCGCGTGATGCCGAGCACCTCCCCGCGCGCCGTCATCTGCGCCGCCAGCAGCTGCACGTGGCGCCGGTCCACCGCCATGCCGTGCCCCTCCATCACGGCCGCGATCTCCGACATTATCGTCGACTTGGCCGCCTCGATGCCCAGGGTCGCGTACACCTGCACGACGCGAGCGAACAGGCGCAGGGGTTAATCGGTGCAGTTGGTTTTCGTGCCCGCACATCACGGTGTACCAGGTTCCACCAACATCACCTGGATACCTGGCATTCGTTCATAGTTCGGTTCTCACGTAGTTTTCTACCTCGTACGTCGCACGTGTAAACTGTGGAACAAACTTCCTGCATCGGTGTTCCCTCTAAGCTATGACATGAGGTCCTTCAAGAAGCGGGTCTATCGTCATCTTCTTGGCCGGCAACGCGTTGGTGACGCCCCCAGTGTTGCTAATGTCCATGGGCGGCGGTGATCACTTACCATCAGGTGACCCGTCTGCTCGTTTGCCTGCTAAAAGCATAAAAAAAAAATAGTTTCTCCCGCCGTTCCTGTAAAATAGTTCGCCAAGTAGACCGAAACACGTTAACAAATCATAGCTTTAGAAGCTAATAATGCGCCACCAAACTTATAAAAAGTAAAAGAAACGTCGGATTACCTCTAGAATGTTGTTCGAAGTGGTCCGGTTGCCGTTGACGCCGTACGTCGCGATCACGTCTCGCAAGCCGTCGCCCTCCACGCACAGCTTGTACCTGCATGGATGATACACATTACGAATCATAACTCAAAATAAATAAAAAAAACCTGGAAATGGAACTGCACAATTGTCTTGCATTCGTCTAAATTACAAAATGGTTGAGGTATGAAATTTTAATCCTTTCTTGTAGTGTTAGCCTATTGAAAACGTACAGTCGGCCGTAGAAGTAGCTTAACATTTTAGTACTTTGTAATAGTAACTGTTTCGACGGTTTCCTAGCAACATCTATGACAAATTCAAGATCAATGTAATGTGACAAGGTACTAAAATGTTAAGCTACTTCTGCGGCCGACTGTACCATGAGGCTGGTGAGCACACCAGCCTGATGGTACGTAACAAACGTAGCAACGTTTGTCGGCTTATGTTGACATAAAAATAACCTGCCAAGTGCGTGTCGGCCACGATCAATGCACACACTATACCCCCCCTCGCATACACTATACCCCCCTTACATACACTATACCTCCCCCCCTTGCATACACTATACCCCCCCCCCCTTGCATACACTATATCCCCCTTGCATACACAACACCGACCTGGGCGTAGCACTAGAGTCATCACACGCGATGACCGCGCGCGACACCCGCGGCAACCCCTTGACGACGACGGCGGGCAGCTGGCGCGCGAGCTGCTGCAGCGCCACGTTGGCCCAGCCGCCCGCGCGCGCCGCGTCCGCGTACACCTTCACCGCCCACTCCGACACCGCCGAGATGTTGCCCGGCTTCACCTTCAGCTTGGACGTGCAGATCCTGTGCACGCACGCACGCACGCACGCGAAGTTAACACGCAAATTGTTAGTATTATAAATGCCGTCTATAAGAAAGATTGTTACGCTACGACTGCTTTTTGCGACGATGCAGCGATGAAATTGCGGTTGCATGGGCACAGTAATGTGTCGCTACTGTAGTATTTTTGTAGCGGTACAATAAGTTGCCATGGACAACCTCCCTAAATTACGCCATTACAATAGTTGTCGTCGTAGTAACGTTGCTATCTAAAAAGCAATATACAAATCAGGTTAGCATATCTAAATGAAAATTTATAATAATATGACTTCACACCAGGGGAGTCACAAGAGCTGTGACGTGTGACACAGGGTCTATCTATATCTGTACTAGTGTGTGGTACTGACGAGTACACGACGGAGTGCACGTTGACCTCGAGGCACAGCAGGCGCACGCGCTCGGCGTCCAGCCGCACCAGCAGGAAGCACTCGTGCGGCAGGTACACCTCGTCGATGTACGTCGTGATCTGCGACACGCGCTGTGTTAGTTATCTATCCCTTCCCAAAATAAAGATTAATGATTCGTTTCTTTTTTTATTCAGCTACTTATTACTATTTTTTTAGCTACTTATAACTATTTATATTACTTAGGGCTTGTTTCACAATCTTCAAGTAAGTCCGAAGTAAGCTATTCGTTGGTTAAGTTGACATTTCGTGTATGTAAAATGACACTTTAACGTCACTTTAACCGGAGAATAGCTTATTCAGGACTCTACTTGAAGATGGTGAAACAAGCCCTTAGCCTATTTTAAGTCTTCAAAAAAGGTGGAGGTATTCAATTCGACTGTATTTTTTTATGTTTGTTACCTCGGAACTTTCAACTGGGTTACAGTGCCTCCAACTTATCTGTGAAATGACGGAGGGCGCTGTCGGACGCATTGGACCAATCACGGGACGCAATTCGAGACGCAGTAAATGTCAATGAATGAACACAAAGAACTTATGAATGGAACTAATGCCGCCCGGCATTAGTTCCAATTTTCGCCATTTCACAGATAAGTTGGTCGCGCTGTAACCGATTTTGATGATTCTTTTTTTAATCGAAAGCTGGTGCCTGTCATGTGGTCCCACTTAAATTTGAGCTAGATCTGACGAGTAGTTTTTTAGTTATTTTGAAGTCGGTTATTTTTCGTCAAGAATTACTGATATAGAATCTGAGAGCTATTTCATACTTAGAAAAAAATGTAAAACAAAAAAGTGTTTGTTGAAAGTGAAACAAAACGCAACCAAGGCTACAGAAACGGACTATAACTGAGAAAATGTTCACCAAGGCTTTTAAAAGAACTGCTAATTCCATTAAAACTCCCCCTCACCTCTCCCAACGTGGTCTTCTCCACCCGCCCCTTGACTCTCCTGGCGAACTCCTGGTCGTGAGGGTCGGTGAGCTCGGCCGTGATGATGGGCGTGGAGATGTTCTTGGACGCGTTGATGATCTCCTTCACGCGCGGCACGCCCTGCGTGATGTTCATGGACGCCACGCCCGCGAAGTGGAACGTCTTCAGCGTCATCTGCGTGCCCGGCTCGCCGATACTCTATGGAGGAAATTATATTTGTATTATTATGTCCCTGCCATACATGCGTCCTAACACGTTAAAAATGACATTACGCAAGCGTGACCAACAGTAAGCGCGCTGAAAGGGGCGTGGTAATGCCATTAAACGTTATGCGATGAGAAGGATAGCGGTTTTAACGTAAACGCAGATGCAACTAGAGTATTATCCTAATACTTTTAATTTAAAAGTGGGTAGTAATGTAATTATCCTAATCTATTTTAATATGTTTACATGATAACTTATTCAATTTTTTATTTATATAATTGTATCTGAACAAAAGCTCACGAATGGTTAGAATTATTTTAAATCTAGTTTTTCCAACATGCATTCTGTGGAACAACTCAATGGAACTAGTGAGATACACCCGACAGTTACGTCTCGTCCGTCAGCGGCGACGTACGAGTACGTAGGTGACGTACGCACTACTGACCTGTGCGGCGAGCGCGCCGACAGCGGTGCCGGGCTCGATGACGCTGCGCTGGTACTTGTCGTGGCAGAGCCGCATGAAGCGCACCAGCTGCGTCAGCGTCAGCCGCTCCAGCTGCCGCGCGACGCCGCTCACGCCGTACGCCGCGCGCACCGCACGCACCTTGTTCGCCACGCCCTTCACGAACGATCTGTTGTAGATATATACAGTACTTTTTATACAGGATGGATTTTTTGAAGGGATTGCTGCCTTAGAAATTTATTATTTAGTTACTAGATCTAGTATTTCTTTAATTTTCAATAACTTTGTCCAGTAGTTTAAGTTTGTACGGTAAATTAAATAACTCAATAGATATTTAAAACATTGTATAATTTGTTCAAGTTCTACAGCTGTTTAGGTATAGAAATGTTGACATTAAGGTCGGTAACAGCTATTAAAACAAATCAAATAATTACTTACAACAATTCAGTTTTAAACTCCTCTGTACAAGTCTTAAAGTCATCCAGTGCTAGGGTCTCCTCCGCCGCCACTTCGATGCCGTCTCCGTCCAGAGGTTCCTCATCCCTGTCAATACATCGAATTAGTTCGGAGGACACCAGACACGTAGTCTCCTAGACACAAGAACTCAGTTTTGAGTTTCCATGGTCCTTCGAGCTGCTGCTATCTATACAGACACAGTGCACTATACAAAGTATACAAACGCCACAAGGCCTTTTTATTCCGGCTACTCTCCGGAACGGCAAAACAGTTTATATACAGTTTTCACTGATATATTGAAGTGAGTTTGAGTTACCATTTAGCGTTTGTTTTATTTCAATCGGTTCATAAATAATAAAGTTACATCAATTTAAAATATACGTCCATACATTTATCTTGGCTTACTGAAAGGTTTACTGAAGCGAAGGGTACGGGACTATAGTAGTTGAAGTATCTCGCTGCACTCGTTGACATATTGCGCGCTCACTCGCACTTAGGTCTTAGATGTAAGTGCGAGTGAGCGCGCAATATGTCAACGAGTGCAGCGAGATACTGTGACTACGTTAGTAAATAATTAAAATTAAAATTTATAAAATCCCCGAGAGTTTTACTGACACTAAACTTAGCTAAGAACACTCTCGATTAAGTCACCTTACAAACAAAAAAAATACTAGATCAAAATCGGTTCACCCGTTTTACGATGCCACAGACAGACATACAGATCCACAGACACGTCAAAGTTATAACAGCCCTCCTTTTTCGTCGGTTAATAAATAAGCCGTGCACGCACCTAGCGGGGCACTGCGCGCGCACGTGCAGCAGCGCGCGCGGCAGGTCGACGGGCCGGTCGCGCGCCTCCATGTAGGCGGGGTCGAGCCCGTCGCTGCCGTAGCGGAACTGCACCACCTCGCCCGTCGCCGCGCGCACCGTCAGGTCGTACTGCAGCACCAGGTCCTCCAGCGACTGCACACGCACACATGCGTTTGACACATGTTTCATACACGCACACGTACACATATAGTGCGACAAGGATCTTATGGCACGTGGCGAAAATCAGAACTAATGCCGCCATCTTGCTAAGTGTCAATTTTTGACATCTCATTCAGTTCACCCGTAACTGCTGTTTTTCGTGTTGTTTTTGTATTTTATTTAAAGAAAAAAATGCCAAAAGTAATAAAAAGCGGTGTCAGAGAGGTGATCTTGAAAGTTAAGGAATTTTTTATAAAGGAAAAAGAGCTGGGCGCTCCGATAATTCCATTTGAAAGAGTAAACGAACGCGTTGCCGCTGCTACAGGTAAGTGCTACCATACTTAGAAATTTATAAATTCCCACCAATGATCTTATAATTGATTCCCACCTATAATGCTTTCTGTTTTAAATAAACATAAGCTATTTACTTAATGGTAATGTTAAGAATTACAATATTTATTTGGTCTTCAGGTATTTCTTTACGTACTGCAGCAAGAATTGCGAATGAAGGAAGGTTGGCTAAAGCATCATCCAGTAAAATAGTTACACCAAATAACAATAGAAAAACAAGGAAAGACAAACTAATTTTGGATGATTTTGATATCGGCGTTTTACGTCGAAAAATTCATGAATTTTATACTGTAAGAAAAGAAATTCCAACGGTGAAAAAGTTACACAGTGTACTTAAACAAGAAATTGGATTTGAAGGCAGTCGAGAAATTCTTAGAAAACATATTAAAATGATTGGTTTTCGATTTAGAAAGACTAAAAGCAACAGAAAGGTTCTCATTGAAAGAAATGATATAACTGCATGGCGGGCTCATTATCTGCAGGTAATTTATTTTGAGATTTTTCTTAAATAAACAAACTTAATTACTATATAATCACACTTATCTTAATCTGTTATAACAAGTAATTTATTATAAATTCATTGTAATATTACAAATCATTCCAACAGACTATTAAGAAAAATGAAGAAACAGATAAGCTACCTGTTGTGTACTTAGATGAAACGAACATTCATTCGGGTCTTACAGCGAGAAAATGTTGGCAAAAGGATAGTGAAAACGGTAAGATTTGCTAGGCTATAAAAAGCTAATAAAGTTAATGATACTAATGTCTTATTAATTTCTTTGCAACATAAATGGTTGCATTGCAAAGTTTAGATAAATATCCATAATTCATATGTATTATTCATTCACAGATGGAGTCTTGAACCCTATATCCAAAGGGCAAAGGTTTATAATTGTCCATGCAGGTGGTGAGCAAGGTTTTGTGGAAACTGTAGTTTGGTGTTCAAATCCCAGACAAAGAGTGGAGACTATCATGATGATATGAATCATATAAATTTTAAGAAATGGGTTTCTGAGAAATTGGTGCCTAATTTAAAAAAACCTACCCTTATCGTCATGGATAACGCTCCGTATCACAATACAACAATAAACAAAGTTCCCAACGCTAACTCAAGAAAAAGTGAGATAATAGAGTGGCTAACGAGACATAATATTATATTTTCTCCAGAATATACAAAACCTCAATTATTGGAAATTATAAAAAGGAATAAACCTGAACCAGTTTATGCGGTTGATGCTATTTTAAGAGACCTGGGTCACAAGGTGTGTTTTTTATTTAAGATTTATTTATTTATTTTTAATACACATCAGTGGAAGAAAGTTTTGTGAAAGTTTATTCATTGTTAATTTTTCATTCACCCTGTCCTACTTCAGATATTTGTGGGGCTACATATTACTTCTATTTATACATTATTAATTTAATGTATCTTTCTTTGCAGGTATTGCGTTTACCGCCATATCACTGTGACCTAAACCCAATAGAAATGGTCTGGGCTTCCATGAAAAGGAAGGTGGCAGAAGTGAACATTGGGAAGCCACCTACTGAAATGCCAAAAATGGTGGAAAATGCATTTCAAGCTATTTCTACCGATGAATGGCAAAATTACTGTTCACATGTAAAGAAGTTGGAGCAAGAGTATCGATTAAAAGATGGATACTTAGATAAACCATTTATTATAAAATTATCCTCAGAAGACGAAAGTAGTGACAACGACGAAGATTCTTGTGACGATGATGATGATGATAGTGATAATTGCGACATACGTTATTTAAACATAGTCCATGCAGAACATAATTATAGTATAAAAATTTGAATTTACTCTTGTTTTCTTTACAATACGTTTGTTTTTATGTTTGCACCTTGAACCTTAATGCTATAATTTGTAATAGGTAAATATATAATTTGGTACAGTATTAGGGCTGTTTCATACGTACCACAACCACAATAGGTGGGTGGGCGTCAATTTGTATGAAAATGAGTAATTCTATTCACACAGACCACATTTTGCCGTCATTATCGACCGCGTCTGTGATACAGACAACATCGCAATTACCATCGACTTGGGTATATAAGTACTCTATGACGAAAGCCTCAGTCGAAGTGACTGAGTTTGACTGTCTGCACCCTGTCTGACTGTTACGTATAACCACATCGCAAATACCAACGACAACGCAACTGCAAAAAGCTGCAGCAATTCTATTCATACGTTAAACTACTGCTTGACCACATTTTGTCCCAGCGATGTGGTAGGTACATGTGAAACAAGGCTTATACCAAATTACCTAAATATTTAGCCATTACTTTTTTTTATTTATATATTTTTATATTTAGGTATATACTTTCTTATAATATAATCTTATTGCACGTCAATGTTTACGCTAAATTATGGAAATGTTTTATGCTGGTATTCCCTATTCTACGGAGTCGCCCCCCTGTCAATGTCATCTGTGTGCCAAAAGATCCTTGTAGCACTATACATATACACATATGTACGTGCGTGTGTCAGATGTGGTGATGTATTTTTTTAGACTAAAAACGGACTTTACACTCAGTGGTTTATTTTTATAAGGCGCCTTTAAATGTTTATTTTATTTTATAGACGTTACATAATGCCGATGATAAATCACGTACATAGTTCGTCTGGCCAGATACCTTGATTAATTATGAAGCAGTCATCGTCGAAAATTCTACTATTTCTATCTCAAAAACTTCTGTGGCCTCAATCTCTAGACCAGTTGAGTCAAAGTAAACTCATAAGACATACGTAAACACATGACAAGAAAATAGAAATTCTTCACAATTTATGCATGTATTTCACCTTGACGAGCCGGCGCTGCAGGTAGCCGGTCTCGGCGGTCTTGACGGCGGTGTCGACCAGCCCCTCGCGCCCGCCCATGGTGTGGAAGAAGAACTCCGTCGGCGTCAGCCCCGAGTAGAAGCTGTTCTCCACGAACCCGCGCGCCGCCGGGATCTTGGCTGCGTCATGTACCAATGATTGATGTAGAGGGCTCATACAATGAGACGTTCTTTGTTACTATAGTAATAACAATAACGCTTCATACTCATAGCCCCACACTAGGATTCCCTGTGTCGTGGGTGCCATGGACAACACTCTAGACAAGGACATTCACACTCAGACCGAGAACAGAAATTCAAACTCATCATTCAAATTTCCGCCTCGCTGGGAATCGAACCCAGGACCCTCGGTGCGGCGATCCGGCATGGTAACCATTGCGCCACACGGGTCATCACTGTACTCTTAACACACACTTAAACTCTACTTTCTCATTCTGTTCTCTTTCTAACTATAACTCCTAACAAAAATAATCCATTCAATTGTTAATTTATTTGTTCATTCAATCAGAAGAAATTTTTGTATTAGGATGAAAATAGATGCGATAGCGAACGCAAACACAAAAACAGTAAGCCACTATACTTTCAAGAATGCATAATGACAATAACTAATTAGTTTCATATCTAATTAATTAGTTTCATATCTAATTTTCTACTACAAATACGTGACAAATACCAAATTAAAGCTTATGTAATAGCACCCCTTGAATAGGATTTCTCGCGTAAATGTTGCAAGGGCAAGTTATCTACCAACAGCTACATGGTTGTGTGAGCATGGGCATCTCTGCGGTGTAGTGTGACGTCACAGTGTGTATGTGTATGTACTCACAGTGCCTCTCGAAGTGCGGCAGCGAGCGGTCCTCGAAGCCGTTGGGCACGCGCTTGCCGTTGAGCGCCTGCTGCCCCACGCACGCGATCATCTGCGAGATGTTGATGTTCGACCCTGCGCACGACACCACACGCATTACATACGTATACACACTGGATATACATACGTTTATTCAGCAAACGTAAAGTCCGGTTTACACGTATTAAGTAGTTAAGTAGATAACTAAATTTTAAGTAAATTAATAAACAGATAATTTAGTAACTTTTTAATTAAAATTTAGTTATCCATTGATTCTGTATGATCCCCTGGAGTGATTAACGTTTACCTATATAAATTTGTGATTTCGCTATACTAAACCAGAGTTCCGCGGGCGAAGCAAGGGCAGAAACTGGTTATCAATATTTGCATTCACTTCCAATAGCTTATTTAACTCTTCTGTACTTAAAAACGAGAGTAAACTGCCAACTTTCATTAGTCAGATTGTCACAATCAGTAGCCGTTAACGTCGGTCGTGGTTTGGGAATGCTATGTGGGTGAATTCTATTAAAATAAATATACTAAACGTCATTAGTTACTTACCCTTGGAGCCGCTCTGTGCCATGATGAGCGGAGCGTTTGTTGGGTGCAGCTCCCTGAAGCACGCCTTGGCAGCCAACTCTCTGGAATGAACAGATATATTCGAGAGACGTAGGCTAATAGGAACGTGTGTTGTGTAGATGTGACACGTCACAATCACACCCTGCACCCGAGTACAAATATTTATCTGTCACATCGGCAGAGTCGCTACCAACTAGGCTATAGGGTCGTCATCTTATATTTTTATTAAAATTAAAATTTTATTAATTGCCATAAATTTTTTCTTGCATATTGCTTTATGGCTCCTGACGAGGGAACTCCTTGACAGTTAAAAGCATATTCACAAAATATTTTGCTTTAGTACACTGACGCTACAAAAGCGTATAATTAATTTTAAACTTTAACTTGTACCATACAAATATCATGTAATTATACAAATAAATAAAATTGCAGTGTCTGTTTGTAATATTAAAATAACCGCTTTTTACTAAGTGCATTTGGATGTATACACTGTACATATACCAAAACAACATTTTTTTCAATTTTTGTCTATCTGTCTGTTTGTTCCGGCTAATCTCTGAAATGGCTGGACCGATTTTGACGGGACTTTCACTGGCAGATAGCTGATGTAACAAGGAGTAACTTAGGCTACTTTTATTTTAGAAAAAAAATTGTTTGTTAGGCGATACGAAGTTCGCCGTGTCAGCTAGTAGACATATCCAAGATGTGTTCAATGTAAACTGTGTGTGTGAGTATGAGTGGTGTGGGTGGTGACCTGATGCTGCTGAGCTCGCTGAGCATGACGGCCTCCAGCGACTCCTCCATGGTGCAGCCGGGCTGGCACTGCAGCGTGCCCTTCTCCATCTCCAGGATATAGGCGTCGCACTTCGAGTACCTGGGAGGATACGTTGTGTCAGAAGGTATATGGCTGCTGACGCCCGAGATCGACTGAGTTAGCATACTCTTTTTGTATCAATAACACCCATCGAACAAACGAGCGTGACGACCTTCTATTTCTTCTCTTTCTTGGCCAGCAAAGCATCCGTGATGCCTTTGATGTTGCTGATGTCCATAGGCGACGATAGCAACTTACCATCAGGTGGATCGTCAGCTCGTTTGCCGGCTATTTCCATAAAAATAACGATAACGGTACGTGGACGACAAAGCATTGCTAACAACGAGAAAAAATGGCGCTCAAGGCCTCAGCCGGAACACAACGAGTCGTTTTGCGGATTTAAGGGTACAGCACATAAGGGTGGTAGCTAGCCAGACAGTGACATTGTTGACAATGTGTGTAAGACGCACGCGCACGCACACGCACACGCAGGCACGTACCCCGATTCGAGCAGCTTGTTCTTGGCCTCGATGAGCTTGCGGCCGGGCGTCACGTCGTTGATGCCGAAGCTGAAGCCGCGGTTCATCATGTAGTACGATGCCATGCGAGCTAACCTAGAACATATAACATCATCATTATCCTGCCCATTTCCCAATTTTATTTGGGGTCGGCGCAATATGTTTTCCTCTTCCACACTTCCCTATCAGCCGTCATCTTTACACTGACTCTCTTATCTTTCATATCATCTGTAACACAATCCATCCATCTTCTCTTTGGTCGTCCTCGTCCCCTTCGTCTATCCACCACATTCATATCCATCACTCTTCTCGTTACATGCGTTCCCTCTCGCCTCATCACGTGCCCATACCACGACATTTGGTTCCCTTTTAACTTTTCTGTCATTTTTGCTACTTTCAAACTTTCAATTAGAACATATAAAATACGGTTCATATTTGTAAAACATTGTAGAAAAACAGCTCGAAGGACCAGGAAGCATGATTTCGAGTGAACATTGAGGCCGAAACGTAGGTCACGAAGTATTGAAGCTATAAAAAGAGGAAGTCAGTCTGAAAGAGAGGCCATGGTGGCTCGTGTGAATCTCACACTTCGGGCTGTGTCCGAGTGGGGCGAAGCCAATCTTGTGAGATTCAACGCTACTAAAACGCAGACGTGTCTATTCACCGCCAAGAAGAGCCCGTTCACCTTGGCTCCTACTTTTCGGAATGTGTCCTTGGATTATACCGACTGCCTTCAGTTGTTAGGAGTAGCGATATCCTCGAAACTCAACTTTGGGCGGTTCATCGAGACCAAAGCTAAGGCTGCTGCAAGGAAACTTGGTGTCCTTGCAAGGGTGCGACGGTACTTCACACCCAGGCAACTCTTAAACTTGTACAAAGATCAGGTTCGGCCGTGTGTGGAGTACTGTTCGCACATCTGGGCAGGCGCAGCCAAATGTCACCTTTCTGGTTTGGACTCGATGGAGAGGCGTGCGAAGAGGCTCATTGGTGACCCAGATTTGGTTGAGACCAATCTTCAAAGCCTCGAGCACAGGCGCAGAGTAGCCAGCCTCTCGGTTTTCTACAGGGCACATTTCGGAGAGTGTGCGCAGGAATTGTTTGAGATAATTCCCCCATCTCCGTTTCTCCATCGAACGACACGACGCACGGCGGGTATCCATCCTTTTGTCGTGAACATCCCGCCGGAACGGACGACGCGGTTTGCCTCGTCATTCGTTATACGCACCGCGAAGGACTGGAATAACTTGCCTGCGTCGGCGTTCCCGCCAGCCTACGACGTGGATGTCTTCAAGAAAAGAGTGAATAGGCTTTTTCTAAGTTAATGTGCTCACCATCTTGGACCACATCTACACTTACCATCAGGTGGGATTGTGGTCAAGCATTAACTTATTCGTGTAAAAAAAAAAAAGTTCGGGTGTCAAATGAAGCTAGAAAAAGTGAAAATGTGGCCTATAAAAGAAAGATTAATTAAAAAATCACTTTGCCAAGTCTAACTTGAACCCTGTCACCCTTCGACTTCGTTTGTCCATTAATCCCATAGATTACCCCCAATAAATACCGCATAAGTGAAATTTTCTTAGAGTTTGAACTCACAAAATTTGGCGGAAGGCGCGGCTTGCGGGGGACAAAACAATGCGCTATGATTGCCTATTTATAATTCATACTTGGACTTGACGGGTCAGTATTGGTCGACACTAATGTCGTGAACATGCAAATGCACGTACGTGTTGGCGCGCGTCAGTTGCCTTGTATGCGGTATCTATTGGAGGTAATCTATGATTAATCCACAGTGCCTGTGAGTGTGAACAGAGTGAAGTGTACCTCCACATGCCGCGCACGGCGTACTCCTCGCCCCAGTCGCGCAGCAGGACGTAGAAGATGCTGGTCTTGGTGCCCGAGCCCAGGGTGCTCTTGTCCATCGATCCGCAGATCAGCTCCGAGTTCCGGATTATCACATCTGGAACATACATGTGCCTTACCTACTGACAGATACAATGCTAATGAAAGTGGAACTGAAGCTTCTAACGTTATGTTATAGGAATAAGTAAATATTAAGAGCTCTTCTAGAGAGACATTAAAAAGATAGATTTATTAAAAAATGGTGGTGGTGCCATTGTCACAGTACTGGAAGGCAGTAAAAGTTTAAACTGTAAATAATCAAATCAAGTGCTTAATTATTATTTTTAATAATTTAAATATTTGACATGTATTTTGAATTTGTTTTAATTTAACTTAATTGGTTTTGACGTAATTTAATTTAATTTATTTTAATGTAATGGGCTTAAGGTCAATGCATACGTAACGGGTTTTTTCCCGTACGGGACGGAACGTGAAGTTTTGGAAACATCGTTTCATAGAAAATGTATACTATATTGAATACGTAGCGGATATTTATGCCCCGTCTCCGTCCCGTACGGGGTAAAAACACGTTACGTATGCATCGTCCTTTATTCTTTTCCTTGTAGTTTTAATTTTAGTATTAATTATAATGAATTTTTTTATTGTATTAATCGTGGAATGTATTCATCGAAAATTCATTGATATGGAATGTATTCTGAGTTAAAAATAAACAATAATAATAAACATCAAGTACGAAGTAAAATATTTTTTTTTATTTTTATATGTTAATTTATTTAATTCAATAAGTTAAACAGGAATACACTCACATGAGTCCTGCACGCACATGTCGCGGTTGCCGGTGTAGTTCTTGCCCTTGGTCTCCAGGTTGGCCAGCACCTCGCACCGCTTGTTCGGCTTCATTATCAGACTGCAACCAATGCATTGCACAGTGCTCATCCGTCGTCCAGTGACAATACTCCAGGCCAGTGAATCTAGTTACTTCGGATGGCGTTAATAATCTAAATTTTACTAACAAAAAATAACCGATTTCAAAATTACTCAAAAACTACTTGTCAGATCTCAATAAAATTTAAGTGGGACCACATGCCAAGCACCAGCCTTCGATTAAAAAAAGAATCATCAAAATCGGTTCACCCAGTCGAAAGTTCTGAGGTAACAAACATAAAAAAATACAGTCGAATTGAGAACCTCCTCCTTTTTTTGAAGTCGGTTAAAAATATCAATTGGCAACTAACCCTCGAGGGGTTACGTTAGGTTGAAACAGCGTGGCACAATCAACTGTAAAGCCTAGTCAATTTCGAGAAAAGCACTGCGTTCTATAGTGAGCCCCTGATGAATTGGAGCCAATGGCCCTTGCTAACCTATTGTATACTTATCTTACAAATAAAATATTAATTACACAGTATTAAGTTACTCATACAGTCAGCAAAAGAATTAGGCATGTAGGGCATGATTCTAAAACCTTCTATATTTATTGATATTACAGATTACAGCTTGTTTGTCTTATGATCAATGTTGAATGATACCTGTTTAAGTAAGATATTATTTAACAATGATAATAACGTGAACAATATGTAATATTAAACATTCCAGAAGGTTTTAGAACCATGCCCCGCATACCTAATTCTTTTGCTGACTGTACCTGAAGATCTGCTTGCCGGTCCACAGCACCCGCGGCTTGAGTATCGCGGGCGGCGGCATGTCGAGGCGCGCGGCGGCGTCCGGGCCGGCCAGCAGGCACGCCGCCAGCTGCGCCGCCTCGCCGCGCGTCAGGAACGTGTCCCGCTGCGTCAACAGGTACCCGCCCGTGATGAAGTCCTGCGTCGCCGCGATCAGGAGCTCGCCGTTGCGCGGGGTCACCAGGTTGGATTTGTTCTGGAGACGGTTGGAAATAGGAAACCGGTTTATGAGATGTTCACTGCCATCAGTATTATTATATCAGATGGCACTCGCGCATTGTCGATAAAAAAGAAAGTGGTGACCCCTTACATAATCATATATGGCGTTTATCATCTATAAATACAAATATTGATGTGTTATGTAAGTTTTCTATGGACTGAAATACGGCTCGAATAATTTTGATGAAATTTTCAGAGCCATCTCCAGATTACTCATCGGGCGATACTATGAAATGTGACCCGTTCAATGAAAGGGCAAGTTACTAATTACACAGAATAATTACCCCCATCAAAATAAGGGCTTCGGCGCGCGCCTCCTCCGTCTGCGGCAGGTGCATGTTCATCTCGTCGCCGTCGAAGTCCGCGTTGTACGGCGTGCACACGCACTCGTTGAACCTGTCGACATCGACATCGCCAACATCAATATTAAGCCACGCCGTAACATGCCTCTCGCTTTAGCCGTCAAATTATTTTCTGCACTGCTCTCAAATTATAATTATTCATATATTCAAAATAAAATTCTTCGTAAAAGCTAATTAGACAGGCATTTAATTTTTTACTATTTCTAAATTTATTTTTTATTTTTTCTTAATTTAAAGAAAAAGTTATGCAGTTATTATTTTTTAAAAAATACACCTTCCTATACCTGTACCTACTGTTAATCTAATTACATTAGATCCATAAATGTTTTAGTAAAACCTAAAATCACTTAAATTCGAAGAATCACTTGTCTTATTGTATCAATAAATCTATGATCAAGATTACATAAAAAAACAGTATTACATAAATAAGTGTTTGCGCTCAATGTCTGTAACCTAAACATAGTTTTTTGTAATATATATAACATTATGTGATTTTCTGTGTCCAAATTAAAATAAAATAAATAAATAAATTTAAATAATGATATACAAACTTGATAAACCTAACAACCTTAACACATTCGATATTGAGTGGTGTCCGGTACGGTGGTAAGGTACGGTATAATATAATGGGCGTGTGTGTGTGTGTGTGTGTGTGTGTATACCTGAAGGTGCGCTGCGGCTGCACGCGCGCGCGGTGGCACATGATGGACAGCTTGTGCAGCGAGGGCTGCCGGTTGAACAGCACCACGTCGCCGTCCACCAGGTGCCGCTCCACGATGTCGCCGCACTGCCCCACGGGACACACACAACACACAACACGTCATTAGTGTCATCACACACAAACATTTGTAGACAGTATGTTTCAAGCCGTATTACATCATCTTAGCTGTAGAATGTAGATGCCTCTATACGAACAAATAAGATTCGCAAATTCCGGAATATTTTAATTAACCAAGTATGGCAATTGCCAAAGATTGAACTATGTACATTTCGCAAGTCATTACTTTGATGTATCAGTATCACCACAAGCCATGTTCAATCGTGCAATTTCTTTAAACATTATTTAAGAAAATGGGAAAAATGGTTGTTAACATAATATATCCTTTCCTAGAATTCCAGACAGATAGACCAGAGTTATATTTTCTCCTCCCATTTTTCCTGGCTGGCAACACATCAGTCCACAAGCAACGGTATAAAAATAATCATCATCTACGAACCTTGAGTTCCTGCGCGATCTTTTCCCTATTCCCGTATTTGAGATACTTCTTGTGCGGCAACCCGCGCTGCTGCACGTAGTTGGCGCCGGGGTGCGCGTCGGGCCCGTGCCGCACGAGCGCGCGCAGCCACGCCAGGTTGGCCGGGAACACGCGCTCCGGGTACGTCAGCACCTTCGCCACGTACACTGGGACGCCCACCTGCAGGAAACACCATATACAGATAAATGGATGGCTTCAAGCCGGGTCTCTCCTCTTGAGGAGGCCTGGAGCATACTTCACCATGCTTCTCCAGAAGTCATAAGAAAGTATCGAGTGTCGAAAGTCTTCATGCCGCCCTCATAGAGCCACCGACGTGGCTCAACGACTGTTATCTTACTTTAAGAACCGGAACCAACGCCGCGATGGTTTAACGTGCCCTCCGAAGCACGGAAACGCACAAGAAATTTTTGCCACTAGCGATCACCCATCCAACTACTGACCGCGCCCGATGTTGCTTAACTATACATTTAATAAACACCTAAACTATTAACTATTATTTAGTTAATTAATAGTAGCTCTCTATTAGCTACTATAAACTTCAGGCCGGCCTAGAACCGTCGTCCGTACTATACCTCCTGTATCTGTAGATTGGGGTCCGGCGAGATGACGGTCCTGCTGGAGAAGTCCACGCGCTTGCCCGACAGGTTCCCGCGGAACCGGCCCTGCTTGCCCTTCAGCCGCTGCACCAAGCCCCGCCCTGGCTTCTTGGGCTGGATCATAGTGACTTGAGTTAGACATATTTTTTATATCGCCGGTAGTAGCACAAAGCGAATACGGATATTATTAATGTACAATTCTGTCACACCTATAGCTTCATTTTATTCTAAAATATCAATAAAGCCAATGCAAATGCACCGTCGTCAAAAAACCTCCCTTGGTCGTTATTTCTGACTTTCTCACTGCAAGTGAAACACGTAAAACAAGTCACGGTAGGTATCCAGGCTAGCACTGGCGGATCAAAAGGGGAGGGGGGGGGGGGCTAAAGGATACAAGTCCCCTCATTACCTACTACAATTCATCTCTCTATCTCTCAAGGCGAGTGTCGTATCACATCTGATAATACGAAATAGGAATCATAAGCAAAGTTCGGTATCCAACGGCATCGTCTGGTCGTAACTCACAGGGTAGTCAGGGTACAGACCTGCATGGAGGAGGGTATCCCGGAGAGCTCGCTATTGATGTAGAGTGCGGCGTGCAGCTGGAGGTAGTCCCAGTCCTCCTGCACCTGCTCGGAGCGGCCGCCGCGCGCCACGTGCCGCGCGATCACGTCGTTGATCAGCAGGATCTCCGACTGCTTCATCGTCAGGTCGTCCTCGTTGCTGGGGATCACGTGGAGATGAGAAACTTACAACGAGCCGACAAGCCATCTGATGGTAATGCTCGCTTTCCACTGCGAGTGCAACGGACTCCGCACGAACTTCGTCCGACTCGCAATAATCAAATTCATAGAAGCGCTTCCACCACCAACGACTGAGCGGAACGGACTAAACGAGTATAAACACTTACAAAATAGGTCGCCATATTGAACGAGTTTTCAGACTAGTCCGGGCGGACTCCGTAGGACTAGGAACGGTAAAATTCATAGAACTGCTTCCGCCGCGAGCGAGCCGCGCCTCGCTCATCTCACTCCGCGAAGCCAACTTGGCATTGGAAAGCAGACTATAATTTACAGTTTAACTCTTTCTCAGTGGATGGCCGAAACTCTTTTACTCCGTTCCGCTCAGATATTTCCCGCTAATTACCCTTCCGCAGTACAAGGCGGGCATAAGTAGTCACTGTCGCCCATTAACATTAGTAACACGAAAGACTGCTGGCCAAGAAAACAGAGATAAAGAAAAAAGAAAGAACTGTGTCTCAACACGACGACTCCTTTGGCGGCTGGTCCAAGCAAGACGGAGATAGCTAACTCAGCGGACTTCATGGAAAAATAGCAGGAATAATATTCTAACGTAATGATAATACTCGACGCTTGAAAGGCAAAAATTACACTTTTTATTTTTAATTGACAACTTTACACTAGAGCATTTTAAAATTAAAATTTTAGAAAACTTTAAAATGCTCTAGTGCAAAGTTGTCAACATGTCGCTTGGTAATTTTTGCCTTCCAAGCGTCGTAACTGTATTATTAAAGCCCTTTCGGAAAGCCTTATAAAATCTAGTATGGGCTGGCTCTTACACCCTGGTCTGTCAGCCTGGAACTGGGGTCAATTTTCTAGACTGCCCCGACAGGGACAAAACTTACCCAATGAGTATTTACTGTAGAACTACTACTGCAGAAACACTTACGTGCCATCTTTGATGTCGGAGACTACACTAGGACGGATGCAGAGAGGGGGAACGGGTAATCTTGTGAGAATGAGATCTTCTGGCTTAGTGAGCTTCACATTCATACCCAATAATGGAATGTCTTCATCAGGGATGCGTCGGAAGAGATTTAGAACCTGAAAACATTTTTGAATTCACCTACTGGCTTGAAATGAGTACATTGGTCATTGGAATAATAAGGAATAAGTATGAATATTAAATCCAAGTGGAATTTTACTTCATCACATAAAGCTAGGTTTAATAGGGTCCATCCATAAATTACGTCACATTAATTTCATGACTTTTTGACCCCTCCCCCCTTCTTGTCACAGCTAGTCACATTTGTGAGACCTCCCCCCTAGTGTGTGTGTAATAATGAAATTTTACACCTAGAAATTAATTAAAAAAGTTTTATTTCCATTAATTGTTTTTTAATATTTACCTAGACATACCAATTATTCGATTTTGAAATGTAACGTCACGAAATTGAGGACCCCTTCCCACCCCTTGTCACACAATGTCACACTATATCGACCCTCAACCCCTAATGTGTGACGTAATTTATGGATGGCCCCATATTGCAAAGATAATTGGCTAATTTTTTAGGATAGATCACACACAAACTAAACATACTTCAAAAGGGCTCAGCTCAATAACAAGCCCGCTGTTGATCATCGTGGCCAGCTCCTTATTGTACTCCTTGGCATCATTGAACTCCTTCAGCACCTTCTGTACCAGGGGATCCGTCGGCTTCTTGTTCCTGTACTTATCGTGTATGATCTTCAGTATACCAGCAGGACTCTTCTTCACAATGCCGTTAAGAGCTTCACAGTTTGGACACTTGGTGCAGGACTTGGATTTCTTGAGAACGGCTGCACGAAGATTCTTCTTGTGGAGGTAAGTGATCTCAGGGTTCATAAATTTGCGACGAAAGCTTTTCTTCAGTGGCTCTGGCAACATTACTTTTGCACAATCCTATAAGATAAGTAAATCACAGCTTGTACAAACGTGTTCATTGAAACCCTCCTTAAAGTATACCAAATATTTAATGGTTATTATAATAAAATATTAATGTCTTAAATATTTATTTTAGCCATATTGGGGCGGCTTAGAATACTAACCCCAATTCCACGGCGGATGGGTGTCGTAAGAGGCGACTAAATACGGCCCGCTGATAGTAGGGCCCCTAGGGATTATATTGGTAATATTGATTTTGGAGATGTGATTTTTGATTAATACCATTATTATTTCTCCATGGGGTTTGCCAGGATAGCTACTATCCTTGAGCATGAGTCAGCCGCCAAACAACTCGTCGTGTTCCAGCTGGGGGCTTGAGAGCTATTTTTTTTTCTTTTCTTCTCTCTTACTTGGCCGGCAATGTGTCAGTGATGCCTTTGGTGTTGCTGATGTCCATGACGATAGCCACTTACCATCAGGTGGATCGTCAGCACGTTTGCTGGCTATTTCCATAAAAATATTTAATTTAATAAGATGGATACTAAGATCTCGCATGATCATATTTTTTAGTTCACTAAATATACCAATTGAAATCAACAGTGAGGCTAATAGTTTATAAATAGCAGAAATTGAATGTAATTACTTGGTTCTCATTACCTTACATATGGTCTGCAGTATGGTGATGATGGAACGGAAGTAGCCAACGTGGAACACCGGGAGCGCCAGGTCTATGTACCCGTAGTGTCCCACGCAGTCCGACAGCCCGAGGCCGCACGTCTCACAATTAGCATCTTTCTGGTTTGTGCCCTGCCAACAAATTATACCAGTTAATGAAATGTTGAATATTAAAAAGCTCAAATGCAATCATGGATGCAAATATTATCTTGGATGTAGTATTTTTAACCGACTTCAAAAAAAGAAGGAGGTTCTCAATTTGACTGTATTTTTTTTATGTGTTACCTCTATGTTTTACTGGGTGTACCAATATTGATTATTCTTATAGTATTCGAAAGCCGGTGCTTGTCATGTGATCCCATTTAAATTTGAGAGACATCTGACGAGTAGTTTTTGAGTTATCCCTTATAATGTGTATCTAATTAGTATAGTGTTCACTGCGTTAGACAAATTTGATGACTTTCAGTTGGTGCGGTATGGGTTGGTGCGGTATGGGGTCTATTATATCCGAAGCACAAATTGTTCCTGGTGCGTTGCTGGGTCGAAAAGATCCGTTTGACTTCCATCTGTTTAAGAGGATTTATCTTTATATGTATAATGATTACAGTGTATTTTTTTGTAGCAATATATTGACCAATAAACACTCAATAAAAGGCTGAAATCGTAGGTAGATGCACTGAATGGTTTCTTTGTAAATAAAGGGATTGTCTGGCGGATCTTTACGACCCGTTCTCCGCACTGGTTAGTAAAATTGTCGATACATTTTTAGTGTTGAGCATGATAAAAATACATCGATAGCGATAAAATAATGCAGTTTGTAGGATTTGTAATATGTGACCAGTTGACGGGCTGGTATATACATTGATATATTGCACTTACCGATTATTATTTGTTTCGGGGAACCTTCGCTTACTTAATTTTTCTTAGGTTTTTCACCGTTACATGACTTAAACAACATTTTTCTGGATAGCTTCATGTTACATACACAGACAGTGTTACATACACTGTACAATACAACTGTATAATATAACTGTACAATATTCTTCTTATTTGCATAAAAACTCATCTAACCATACAGACCTCACTAGCTCAACTGGTATGTAATCTAGTGCAGCTATAGGGTCATCGGGCATCGGGTCGTTAAGAACCGATAAACGCACTAGATGTAAATTTTTTACGTTCAGTCGGCATCGGGTCGTAAGAACCCGATGCATTTTTTTTTGTATTTACATTATGCATTTTTTTTTGTATTTACATTATCTATTTAACAAGGCAATTCCAAAACACTAACCATCTCATTCATAACCACAGGGAGACCAAATATATCTGTCCCGCACCAGCGGTTGCACAGTAATTTTTACCCCGCACCGGAGGAAAGTTGAGCATCGGATATAATCAACCCGCTACCGCACCGAACGTGTTAACTTTATGTTAATGATGTTCTCATTTTATTACTTTTTTAAAGACTGTTTCTTTGAAGTTGGTTTTTTTTTTTTTTGGTAAAATCTAGACTATAATACAACTTGATAATGATGCAAGATTTTGCAATATTACAAATCAATATAGCATAATTATAGTATATATAGTATATATAGTAGCAGTGATAGCCTAGTGGTTAGAACGTTGGTCTCCCGAACGAAGGGGCCCGAGTTCAAATCCTGGCACGCACCTCTAATTTTCAAATATTATGTGCGTATTACAAGTTAATTATCACTTGCTTCGGTGAAGGAAAACATCGTGAGGAAACCTGCACACCGGAGAGTTCTCCATAAAGTTCTCAAAGGTGTGTGAAGTCTACCAATCAGCACTTGGCCAGCGTGATAGACTACGGCCTAATACCCCTCACATTGTGAGAGGAGACCCCGAGCCCAGCAGTGGGACAATTATGGGTTGTTGCTTTGCTTTGCTTTGCTTTATAGCATAATTATTGTTATATACATATTATGTATATTGGGTTCACTGTACCAGTAAATAAAGTTTTTATATTTAAATAAACATCTTTAATTCCTTATTATATTTGACATAGGTACTAAGTTTCATTAATTTTTTTGCACATAACTATACTGTTTCTTTAAAAACATCAAGCATTAATTTTCTTCTTTTTAATCATAATATTCTGATCCTAGAGAGAGTGGGTGGGATTGGCCCTACTTCAACACCTACCATGCGCCGGTCCAATACTCCATAACTAGCGGGCACCCTCTGACCATCCTGGGCATACAAATTCTTGGTGATGACCTGGATGTGAGCCGCCTTCTGGATGTCAGCTGCACTGTCCACGTTAAACGTAACGTGGGAGCTGTGAAACAATCATACTATGCACAAAAATGTAAAAATTCAAGGTATAATTTGTACTGAATTCTTAATTTTTCACTAAAATATACTGGCGGCTTGCGTCAATCCTATGTGATCGGTAGTTGGATGGGTGACTGCTAGTGGCAAAAATTTCTTGAGGGTTTCCGTGCTTCAGAGGGCACGTAAAGCCGTCGGTCCAAGTTGTTATTTAAAGGATAACAGTCGAAGTGTTAAGCGTGTTACATGTAAACATAACCTCACTTACATTTTCCTTCCCACGTAAGTCTCGCGATATTGTTCTTTAGGCATTTTCACTTATTATATATAACATTTAAAATAATTTCCTTATTTAGAACACTATATCAAACTAAAATGTACAGTATTATCTTAGTTTCAACCGAACAATCTATATACCTATTGATATTTTGTCAGATCAACAACTTGAACAACAAATCAACAAACTGTCAGTTTGTAACTGTCAGTTTATCTGATACCCCATTTACACGCGCGCGCGAGCCACGAGACAATCCGCGAGACGCGCGCATACGCGCGCGTGTGAACAGGGCGCGCGCGGTCCAGACCGCGGCGCGTCTCGTGGCTCGCGGGCTCGCGTCGGGAGCGGTTTTGTAGGCGCGCGCCAAAGGGGCTCGCGTGAGCGCTCGCGCGGTGTTCACACGCGCGTAGGGGGCGTGGCTTACGGACGCGCCACGAGACGGTCCGCGACACGCGCGTGTAAATGAGCGGTGACAATACCGGACATAAATCTATGACCGGACATGACCGGACAATACTGCAGTGCTACAAACTCTCAAAAATATTTATCCCTAAAATTACATCAAAAACCTCTAAAATATTGGAATATCGATTTATTTTGTTAGGTAAATTCACAAATATGTACTCATTTTTTAATTTCTCTTTTTCAAGATTGCAGATTAATCTGATAGCCTATATTTCAATGCCAAATGTCCCAGTCTCCTTTGATTGGCTTACTTGTTTTAAGGCCTCTTACATCTTTATTTTGATCAATAAATTAATATAAAATATGAAGAGTCACAAAAACCTAAAAATAACCCTAAACATATAAGACCCCCTAAAAATCCCATCTTACATATTTACCCCTAAATTTGGGGGGAAAACCCCTAAGTTGGGAACCCTGCAATACTGACACCGCAAAACGTACAATTTAGACTCTGTGCTTCAACATTGTTGACTCAAATAATATTGCTCTGTCTGGATCACAGACTTCGTCATGGATATATTACTCTATCTGGATCACGGACATTGACGAGGTATGTACCTGAAGATCGATGATGTCATCTCTCTTTGTAAATAGATAAAGTTTGATTAATTGTTAATTAGATTTTGTATTATTGATATTTTATTATTAGATTCATTATATATTACGTTTGATTGATTGCAGATTGCGTTTGATTGATTACATAAATTAGAACAATATTCAGCCGTCTTTTCTGGTAGCTCACGTTTCTCGTAGTTAGTGGGCATTTTGGGCCATTGACTAATATCCAATGAAAGAAATTTAGGGCCATGCCACCACAAATTAGAACTACTGATTTGATCACCTTTGAGCCCCCGGAAAACGAGATCTGCCGGGTTGTCCTTAGACCATTTTTGTATTGTGTCCATGTTACAGTGCTACCAAGTTATCTGTGAAATGGCGAAAATTGGAACTAATGCCATGTCATTCATAAGAAATGAAATGAAACGAAACGAAACGAAACGAAACGAAACGAAACGAAAAGAAACGAAACGAAACGAAACGAAACGAAACGAAACGAAACGAAACGAAACGAAACGAAACGAAACGAAACGAAACGAAACGAAGCGAAACGAAGCGAAGCGAAGCGAAGCGAAGCGAAGCGAAGCGAAACGAAACGAAACGAAACGAAACGAAACGAAACGAAACGAAACGAAACGAAACGAAACGAAACGAAACGAAACGAAACGAAACGAAACGAAACGAAACGAAACGAAACGAAACGAAACGAAACGAAACGAAACGAAACGAAACGAAACGAAACGAAACGAAACGAAACGAAACGAAACGAAACGAAACGAAACGAAACGAAACGAAACGAAACGAAACGAAACGAAACGAAACGAAACGAAACGAAACGAAACGAAACGAAACGAAACGAAACGAAACGAAACGAAACGAAACGAAACGAAACGAAACGAAACGAAACGAAACGAAACGAAACGAAACGAAACGAAACGAAACGAAACGAAACGAAACGAAACGAAACGAAACGAAACGAAACGAAACGAAACGAAACGAAACGAAACGAAACGAAACGAAACGAAACGAAACGAAACGAAACGAAACGAAACGAAACGAAACGAAACGAAACGAAACGAAACGAAACGAAACGAAACGAAACGAAACGAAACGAAACGAAACGAAACGAAACGAAACGAAACGAAACGAAACGAAACGAAACGAAACGAAACGAAACGAAACGAAACGAAACGAAACGAAACGAAACGAAACGAAACGAAACGAAACGAAACGAAACGAAACGAAACGAAACGAAACGAAACGAAACGAAACGAAACGAAACGAAACGAAACGAAACGAAACGAAACGAAACGAAACGAAACGAAACGAAACGAAACGAAACGAAACGAAACGAAACGAAACGAAACGAAACGAAACGAAACGAAACGAAACGAAATGAAATGAATTCGAAGTAGGTTTGTTACAAACACTTTTCGAAAGTCAATTAACGCCATCGCTTCAACAAATCCCTACCGTGAGTGGTCCCAGGAGAAGAAGCGGCAAGAAACTCCCGCGATATTTTTTTTCCTACTCACAGTTACAGACAGCAATTAATTCTACTTATTGCAATATTTAATATAAAAAAAAACTCATGTCCAAGCAGTCTTGTCATTTAAATACTCATCAACTTTGTAATATGCTTTCTTCATGAGAATACCTTTTACATGAGTTTTTAATTTACAGTATGGCATTTCTGTTAATTCTAACGGGATTTTATTATAGATTTTTACACATCTACCCATAAACGAGCCACCAGTTTTGCTGAGTCTAAAACTAGGCACAATCAGTCTCGCCTTATTTCTTGTGTTAATATTGTGAACATCAGTCTTTTTAAGAAAAGTATCGAAGTATTTTTTAACATACATAATATTGTCCAAAGTAAGTACTTTGTGCTCATTCATTTGACATTTACTACGTCTCGAATTGCGTCCATTGATTGGTCCAATGCGTCTGACAGCGCCCTCCTCCAATTCACAGATAAGTTGGGGGCACTGTTTAAACATGTTACAATAACTTAGCAAACTTCACTCCGCAGCTCCGTCCACAGAGTACTTAATCACTACGTTTGCTCCGTCTACAAAAGCGTTAACAGCTACATTCGTATCGTACTTATTGCGACGCCAGCGCTATTGTCGTAGGATGATGGTAGGTACTGGAACTAATTCTATTTTCAATTAACAGCTGTATAATTTTTCAACTTTCTCATCATATGAAATGGCTCCTTATCTTTATACTCCATGGTATATAATTTCACAAGGGTTTTATAGAGTATAATGCTGCTGACATTGTAGCCAACTGCAGATTTAGTTGAAACGCACTATAATTATTAAACGGGACATACATTTAGAATCAGTAGATTCTCCCATATATTTAACAGAACGAGATCGTCAGTTACAAAATTTACGTGAAAGACAGGGACAAAAATATTATTTTTTATCCCCGTTACCGTGGCCGATTACAATGTAATCAATGTCATTAAACAATGACCTATACTATTAAATTTTATTACAAGTGCAAACCATATGTGAGTTGTAACAATTAATGAAGGTTTGTTTTATAAGCAGAAAATCGTATTAGGTTTATGTATAGTCAAATCCATAATTCGACGATTATCTGCAATAGATAGCAACAATCTATAATCAAAACGTCGAATTATTATGGATTCAACACATAAATGTCATTTAATCTTACTTTATTCAGCTCTCCACATCTTAAGGTTGTCTGGAAGAGATCACTGTGTAGCGATAAGACTGCCTTTTGTACCTCTATCTACTTCACTACTCTATCTACTTTTTTGTTGTTGTATTATTTTATTGATGTACAATAAAGAGTTAAATAAATAAATAAATGTCGTGCTACCATGGATATATTACTCTATCTGGATCACAGACTTTGTAGAAGCATTGAAGATTGATGATTTCATATCGGAATAACTATTCGACCAATCACAGGCCGGATTGAGGTTGTCCTTCATAATTGTAGGGTGTCCAACCTTAGAAAAATTATGTCTTACTTTGATATTTCAAAATGTTTTTTATAGGTAATTTTTCTAATGGTAAAAATTATAATATTGAAATAATACATTTTATTAAAATTTCTTCAAAATTACCGAATTTGAATATTGAATTAACAGTAAGTTGAAAATTAAGGTCCACAATTACGGTACATCTATATTATAATGTCATCGTAGATGTTTTTAAACCAATTAAAGATAATCAAAATTGAATCATATATACTGGGACTACAGATAACATGGAGACAATACAAAATCTTGATCTTCACGTACCACCACCAGTACGAAGTTATGTATCCAGTTAGAGTGACATATCCATGAAAAGCACTAAACGAAGATTGCAATCCAGTTACACTATTATATACTTGGCTCGTACCATTTAGTACCTTTCATTGGCAACATTAATCCCGTTCATATCGTTCATATACGTTAGTATATACTTTAATCTATGGTTCATATGTTTCTGGCGTAAAAAGAAGCGCCCAGCGCGCCGTTTTTTGGCTTGTCAATTGAAACCACGCAACAATTTTCTCTTTACTAATCTAGATAAATGTTACAAATTTCCTAATGTTTTACTCAAAAGACAGTAACTATCGATGCGCCGTACAAAGTTAAGTGAAATACTAGTGCAGTGTCATCGTAAATCTTGTTAAAATTCGTTTTCCCACCGACTTGACCCGCGAACTCTCAACATGCCTCTGTTGAAAAGAAAAGCATTTGAGAAATACACGGCGTCGGACTACTTACGGGATGACGACGAGGTCTTCCACTGCGAAGTCACCGACGAGATATTCAAGGATTATGAGTGAGTTTGGAGTAATATAATATTTTCGCGCAAATTCCACAAAAACAGTTGGGAATTGTGTTTTATCCGTTGTTCGAGGCCCGTCGACATTGCTACCGCACGGTAGACCGTGCCGTAAAACGAGCGTGACACAACATTTCACTAACTTATCGCGTCGGAACGCATTTCGATGACGTTTGAATATGTTTTTAATGTTATTTATTTCGCAGGGAGTACTGCGAGAGGATCATTCTCGTCAATTCGATGGTGTGGACATGTGAGATGACGGGGAAGAACAACCTGACATATGCAGAGGCTTTGGAGAGCGAGAAAAATGCGAGGAAATCACTAAAGGACTTTCCCATGGAGCTCCGGATCCCCATTCTATACTTGGCTGCGAGGACTAAGCGGTGCTCCTTCATGGATATGGCTGAGGATGTGTTTAATTTCGTAAGAGAGCGCTACTTTGTTGGGGAGTCTGTGGAGGCCTGCTTGGAGGGTGAGGTTTGGCGCCCGTCACACATCCTCTCCGTCACCGCACAGAAGCAGCATCCAGATAGGTAAGTATTATCTTAGTATTAATTTCTTATTAAATACTTGTCTTCAAAGTGTCTAAACATGAATGTGTAAGGATTTACCCACTTTCAAATGTAAACTCTTGAAACTATTATTATTGCTGTTCTTATTTTACTAGAATTATATAAGAGACATACCAATTAGGTTCCCTTTGTTTTATAAGAAATATTTGAATGTTGTAAAGTCTGATAAGTGGCCTTGGTAATCTATAGTAGCTACATATGTAGTAGTAGGAACTTATTTGTTGTGTTATATACCTCCATGTATGTAAATTCAATAACATTAAAAAATCTACATACTTATATTTAGGTACCTATAAAAAACGCAATACTTCTTTAAATAGGAACATTATAACACTACAGCAAATAATTTCTCATCTCTTCCCACTCTTCTCACAATGTAATGATGGATAAAGACTAGACCATATAAACCTTATTGTCAGAAGGGGTCTGACAATAAATCTTGACAAAAAATAACCAACTTCAAAATTAGGGATAACTCAAAAACTACTCCTCAGATCTTGCTCAAATTTAAGCAGGACCACATGACAAGCACCAGCTTTCGATTAAAAAAGAATCATCAAAATCGGTTCACCCAATCGAAAGTTCTGAGGTAACAAACACTCTCTTTATTGAAGTCGGTTAAAAAATGAGTCAAAACTACAATTAAAATTATCTTATAGTGTTAAGTTAATGTATCACTTTGGCTAAAACAAAATAAAATGAGCTAAAAATACATTTCTGTGACCTTGACTGTTAAAAGTACTTTTGCAGCTAATATGAAAACAATTCAGACTTGTGTTTAGGGTACAAAGTTACAGATACAAGCAAGAGAGTGACAACATTCCATCCATATGTCTTTCACTGATTATATAATGTAACACTTCTTATATTATAATAGACTAGCTGACCCGGTGAACTTCGTATCGCCTAACAAACTATTTTTTTTCTAAACTAAAAGTAGCCTAAGTTACTCCTCGTTACATCAGATCCCGTCAAAATCGGTCCAGCCATTTCAGAGATTAGTCGGAACAAACAGACAGACAGACAAAAATTTTAAAAAATGTTGTTTTGGTATAATTATGTAATGTGTATAAATCCAAATGCACTTTGTAAAAAGCGGTTATTTTAATATTACAAACAGACACTTCAATTTGTATTTATTTGTATAGATTTATACTTCTATTAAAGTGCTCATAGCCTGGAGGGATGAGTTGATGATGATTGTAAATTATCAGCCGAATTAAGGAACTGCTGCTGCAGTCTCTACGTATATGTCTGACTCCTTAGTTCCTTTTTTTTGAGTTTCCATGTTTCCAAAAATACATAGGGCCATTAAACCTTTAAAAAAATAGCAACAAGACCATTTTTAAATTCAGAATCTGTTTGCAGAATA
Source organism: Thymelicus acteon (assembly GCA_951805285.1). Classification (NCBI taxonomy): domain Eukaryota; kingdom Metazoa; phylum Arthropoda; class Insecta; order Lepidoptera; family Hesperiidae; genus Thymelicus; species Thymelicus acteon. Next base: position 1,187,220 of record OX638232.1, read on the forward strand.
TCAGGTTGAAGTGCTAATTTTCGTTGAAGTAAAGTTTTCTCCCTCTGCTAGAAAAATTGTTGGTTTTACGAGAAATATCTCGTACTTCTTGTAGGATTCTCCATCTATATTCCGATTCAAATCATGTACTCCACAATCTCTTAAAAATATTATGTCGTCAACCAAAAATCTGTTACTTTCTAAGCAATATCGAGATAACTTTGTTAAAGACATTTCGCTCTCGGTCTATCTGATCGCAGTGGCGAACGCGATTGCCCGTGGCCTTCAAATTGTGCCGCGTGAATTATCGCCCCGCCCGCCGCATCGCCGTTCGCGGCGCCCGTCCAAAGACAAAGGAGGCGGAAGTCGGAGTTAAATAAAAAAAAACTTTGACTTAATACGAGAAAGACGGTACATCGTAAAGAGGTTAACTTCAAACTCGACTAATATGCGCACATTGTTGTGTTCCAGCAAATCGATCCTCCCTCCATCAGCGTACTGCTACGAAGTGGAACAGTTCGATGAGTCGGAGCCGGCGGCGACGGGGCAGCTTGGCACGGCGCCCTACGACCGCGTGCGGCGCCGCAAGGGCGTCTACACCCGGGACAAGAGCCGGCTGTTCCTGAAGCAGTTCATCGTGCCCGGGCACGGCGGGCTGATCACTATCAAGGTCAGTCAAGGATAGGAGCTAAAACAGTGATGAATGATGACTGATGAAAAATTCTAGTTTAGTATGACATCATATTAAACATTAAATAATACTTTATTATCAATGGATATACTATAGTATGAAAAAATAGTATATTATAACTGTTATTTTTAATTTCATACAATTTCCCGAACTACCTTCGCATAAAAAAGAACTGAAGCAATAATATTCACAGATAGTTGTTGTTCTCCACAGGATTCAGCACTAGAAAAGTACAACATTCACAAAGTACACTTTGATCAGATATTCACGGGCAGCCCACCTGAGTTTCCATCCTCTAAAAAGCTGATAAAGAACAGCATGTCGCCCGTTGCATCCAAGAGCTTCACCAAACCCGGCTCTGCGTCCAAACTCAACAAATCCCTGAAGAAAGTCGGTACTGACAAAAAGGGAAGACAGGAGTCGATGGATAAGTTTCTAAAGAAACCAGATAAACCTGAAGGTAAGTGATATATATATAGATCATACTTTGTATGCATTTAAAATGTAAGAAAAAACTTGCAAAGAATACTTTTAAACAGAAGTGATAGATGTTTGTTTCATCTCATCCTCTGAGTTCTTTTTTTCTATGTCTCTTGTTCTTGGTCGGCAACATATTGGTGATGAGGATGACATTGATTATAGTGATGTTCATAGCCGACAGTTGCCACTTACCATCAGGTGAACCTTTTGGCGGTGGTCGGCTAATTATCTTAAAAAAATATATTCCAGTTTCTCCAGCTCCAAAACCCAAAACCCCAGTGGACCCAGCTAAAAAGAAAGCCGAACAAGACTTGATCGAGAAGATGAGAAAGGCGGAAGAGGCAATGCGACAGCGGCGCGAGGAGGAGAAGGCGCGCAAGAAGGAGAAGACGGCTCGCCTGCAGGCCTACATGAAGGAGTGGCAGAAGGTCAAAGACGACCTGGAGTTAGAGGACCATAAGGTTAGGAGTTCTCCGTCCGCTTGCTAAGAGGGTTGTAAAGAATATTTATTTATTTATTTATTTATATATTATTTATTTATTAATATCTGCTTCATGATAGCTCTTTTCGATAAAAAAGCTTATGTGACAGGAAATGTTAATTGCAAAGATTAGTTACCTAGATGCATAATTGAATAGCAAAACTTTACTTTAGAACCCGGTAATTGAATAAGAATGAGTAATGCAATGAAAGACATTATTCTTAAATGTGTAAAAGTGAACTGTTTTTCTTCTTTCTCCTCAGATAATTCCAAAAGGCACCCCAGTCAATGTGGAGGGTATCCCGCACAAGCACTTCGGTGACTTCCTCTCTGTCCTAGACTTTGTTCACATTTACTCTGAAGTGCTGAAGGCCAAGGATGTATTCCACCCTGAGTTGGACCTGGAGACATTCCGGAAGGCTCTCACAATGAAGGAGCACGCTGGCGTCTTCAGTGACCTGGTGCAGATGTTTCTGACTGCCATATTCTCCTTACAAGAAGACGAGGCTGAGGAGTATAATGAGAGTGGAGGGATTCAGGAGTCCACAGGTTAGTACTATATTACATACTGTAACTTACTTCCGAGAAAGCTCAAAGTACTGTTCAATGCATGCATATGCGTTATAGTAAGTGTTCTTTGTAACACATACCAAATATTTAATTAACATACCACTATTTAATTAACAAATCAATTAATGATTAAACCTTAATTTAAGATATTAAAAAATTAATTATTGTTATCAGGAGATCAACAAGTGGACAGTGAAATGGGAACAACAAAAGCAGTGGAGTTGGCAACTAAAGCTGGAAAGTGGTCGCAAACATATCTGGGCACTCCACTCAGTAAGCTGCCCCTGGATCCCACCACAGTTAGCGAAGTGTTGAGGTAAACATTTTTGCAATTAATTAAATATTCATTTTAGTTCCGTTATTATTTTTATTTCATTCAAAAATACCCAGAGACTAGTTCTGCAGTCGAAATTCGATCGCGATTCAATTTGTTTGCAATGTTTCAATTTGTTGGGTTGCTTTACATTAATGTTTTTGAATGTTTGTATTTTCTTTATTAAATCTTTTGGTAACTTATCTAAGATATATTAATTTTTATATAAATAAAATTTAGCTTTGTGCACTTCCTTCTCTATGTAAAGTTTTACTATGACATCTAAGGCTACCTAAGTGCGTGCATTACAAATAGGTACAATGGTTTTCCCTTCGCGTAATAATATAGACTGCTATCGTACTAATATTATAAATGCTAAAGTATGTTGTTTGTAACTCTCTCACGTAAAAACTTAACGGATTTTAAACGGATGAAATTTAGCACTCTGATAGAACATAATTAGGCATAAGACAAAGGGCACTTGTTATTGCTAGTTGTAAATATGACACCCTGTCAATATAACTTTAACTCTCCCACTGCACCCACAGACTGCACCTGCTGTCGTCGGGCGGCGCGGCGGGCGCGCGCTGCGTGGCGTGGCGCTGCCACCAGCGCGGCGGCTACAGCAGCGGCGACGACCCCGGGCTGCGGCTGCGCGTGGCGCACCCCGGGCTGTTGCGCCGGCTCGCCGTCATGCATGTCGCTGATCTGCCGCTCGGTGAGTTTATACAGCGTTTTGTCTCTGCCATACATTTATTAACGTGACTGTGCGAAGGTGTGGCCAACAGTTGGCGCGGTAAAAGGGGTGTGGCGTTGTTACTACGATCGCACTTTTTTCAGAGGCATTTTTATACAATGTAAAGAAATATACCATAAATGTTCGGTGATAAGGTTGAAATTTAAATGAAGGTCGTCGTAGTTATAAAACCAAAGTGGTCGATGTGTCTAAAAGCATGCATTTCAACCTTATTGCCATACACTTAAGGTTGCATCGCATAAAAATGACCTAGTATGCCGCGTCAGTCGGCCCTGGCTCTTATGATAATTAATTTAGAAGTTGCAAGAACAAATGAACATAAATATATACCAGTCAAAAACATATCCCTCTACATGACTTCGCCGTAGTCGGATAAATGTCATACACTCCAATGATGTTGTTGTATCTCCAGACGATAAGTTCCGAATAATCCAGTGCCTGATGAACCAAGTTCTGAGCTACGCTACCGTGCGCGACATCATCGAGGAGAAACTGGAGGAGCACAGGAACACCAAGCAGTCACTGAGATTGTTACAGGTTAGTACACAAACACAGGGCTCTAAGAATTCTGTTGAGTCAATAAAAACATGTTGGCTAGCAGTTTTCCTATAATAAAGATTATATCTAAATAAAGAACTATTTCTAAGTTACGCCATAGATTTAAAACGTGAAAAATGTATTCCAGAATTAAAAGATTGCTCTAGCACTAAAATACGAACAGATATAAATGGGTCCATTATAATTTTCCCCCTTTTGCGTGATAGAACTAGGTGTAAATGAGGTACAATACTATCAAATCTTTCTTCTTGCAGATAAACGAGCGCAAGCGCGAAGCTCAGCTAATAGCTTCGCGGCAGGAGTTGAAAAAGGAAGCGTTGGCTAGGAAGGAGGAGCAGAAGCTGACGGGAGACAAGGCGAGGGCGGCGGACGAGGAGCTGAAGGCGGCGCTGGAGCAGCTGGCGCGGGACGCCGAGGCCAAGAAGCTGGAGTATGAGAAGAAAGTGAAGGAGCTGCAGGCACAGCTCTTCGATTATACTACTTATGTTGGTGAGTTGTTGTACTTGTAGTAGTGCTTCTTGGCAGACAGGGTCGAGGCAGTAACTGGCCTGTTGCCAGTTACCGTTGTGCCTGCGCAGATCAGGGACAAATGGCGAACTCTCGTGCCGGTAGTATGTTGCTGAGTGGTCTTTTTATGATGCCAGAGTGAGAATGTTGTAGCTGGAAGGAGCATAAGTTGACCGGGGACAAGGCTGAAGGCGGTAGATGAGGGGATGAGTCCCGACGATGAGTCTGCGTCATTCACTTTCATGCTTTATGTTGCGTCTCAACAATCGCATAGACTTATAGTCGATTATTATTATTATTATTATTACCTTCTACGAATCCAGCTCATTTGAACAAGACACTAAAGCCCAATGCATACATAACGGGGTTTTTCCCGTACGGAACGGGATGTAAAGTTTTGGAAACATCGTTTCATAGATTTTTTACTTTACAATTACTTAATTTGTTTCCAAACCAACAGGCTCAGACCGCGGCTACCGTCGCTACTGGCTGTGCCGGCGGGTGGGTGGGCTGTTCGTGGAGGCGGGGTCCGAGGAGCGCGGGCCGTGCCGCGCCAAGCCGCTGCCGCTGGCCGGCGCCGCCGCGCCCGCCGCCGCCGCACCCGACCCGCTCGCCTACGTCACCGAGCTCTACCATCTGGAGCGCGAGCGCGAGCGCCAGCGGGCGAGAGGTGCGTGTGCGTGGTGATACGTTGCTCCTGACGGACTAGCGGGGAGTTTGCGTGTGCGTTGCGTGGAGGAATGATAAGTGTAATGAAGGGTAGATAAATAAGTTATTAATGGTAAAAAAAAACTTAAAAACAAGCTTTTAATGTGACGTTGTATTAGTTTTCGTGTTCTCCTAAGTAAGCCCTGTCATTTGTTACCCATACTGTGGTAGTGTAGAAAAAATAACTAGTCCGACATCTTGGAATTAGAATGACGTCACATATCTAAGCATATACCATATATATATATATATATGTATATACCAAATTTCAGCTCAATTGGTTAAAGATAACTGATTTAAAATTCAGTTGCAAGATTCTACCCGGACAAACATACATTGCAAGTTGAATAAAGCTCGTAAAAAGGTGTTCGCATATTACACCATGCATTATACCATGTTTAAAGCGAATCTTCTAATTTTAAATTAAAGCTGTTTTTTTTTCATTTTCCAATATTTTTTACTTTGGTTTTGCATTGTTTATTGTTGTTGTAACCTTATGCAGCAATGACGGTAAAACGTTAAAAAATGTGACTGTTCTTACCATCCTCGAAACAGAACTTTTAATTCAATAAAAATAAACACATTTCATCATTATCTCCGTCAAGTTCCTCCCCGAAACAACATTTGACATCTGTCATTGATTCCCCAGCGGGTAGCGACAAGGAGAACGAGTCGGCGGCGAACTCCCGCGGCGGGTCGCCGAAGAAGCCGCTGAGCAACGTGAACGGTGTCTCCCACAAGCCGCCGGCGGACGGGGGCGGGGGCGGCGTGGGGGGCGGGGGCGCCGCGCAGCACGCCAGCGAGCTGCTCTTGTGCACCGCCGACCGGGACACGTGCCCCGTGCACGGGAAGGTACACCAACATATATTATATTACCATAGTTATTATGTTGCAGCCAAATGGTGGAATGAGCCGTTTACAAGCACGGCTAACCCTTTCATTCAAGAACATAACATTCAAATCAAATCAAATCATATCATTTTCACTGAATAGTTTATTGCTACGTCAGTTAGAGTAACCTTCGTTAGTTTGAATTAAAATAAAACAGCAATAGGAACTCCGATTACGCATACTTATGCAGCCGTGACGGTAAAACGTTTCATAGAAAGCGTTTCCCTTTATTGTTAGCCTGTCTTCACAACGTCGATATAAGTATGTGGTGTGTGTTGTGCAGTCGGACCGCCCCCGCTGGTGGGTGTACCACACGGAGGAGCAGCTGGCGGCGCTGGTGGAGGCGCTGAACAAGCGCGGGCTGCGCGAGGCCGAGCTGCGCGCGCAGCTGGACGTCGACCGCGCGCACATCCTCGAGCACATGAAGAAGTGCCCGCTGCAGCTGCTCGGCGGGACGGGCGCGACGGTAAGAACATTACTGCTATGTACGTACACATGTGTGCGTGTGTGCGTACAACATCACACGTACTTTACGCATTGACGTCACGTCCACCTGATGTATATTTATAATACAACGCTCCGACTTGATCAGTTGGGGCTCGGTCGTTCCCCAGGCAACACCATCTCGTCTGGGGGGTTTCCAGTTTTTAAGTTCATGCCTCAGTTACGTTTTAAACTTCACTATTTCATGCAGAAATTCATTTTACCACCATAGTTTAATCTTAAAAAAATCACATTCTATTCTACAGATAAAGCCCTTTTTGTTTAAACGAGAAATAATAAATAAATGCCTATTAAGTAAATGCCTAATAAAAAGTAAATGCCTAAACCACCAAAACGAATGGAAGTTTAAATATTAGCTCACATTTCAACGACTGATTCTCATGACATTGACATGACAAAAATCAAATGAATACATCACGATACTGAGTGCGTTCCACTTGACGCTCACAACGATCACGCTCACGACTGCAGTTTTTCCCGTTCCACTTGCTTGTGAACGTTACAATCATAAACCCAAGTGGAATGGACTATGTAATGGATCATTACTACATTATTTGCTACTAAATGTAGCATGTAATCGTTGCGGCTTTAAGACCTCTTATGTGTAAAAAATCAGCTTTTTGAGGGAATCAATAAAAATCGATAAAATTTTGTTTAGCAAGCACATAGGTAATTTTGAATTTGGTGAATAAATTACGATGGAAACGTCGTACACACATGAGAGTTTTTGAATTCGATAGTGTTTCAAAATGTAGAACCATTTGACGTAAAAAAGTGAATTTGTCAAAAGTGGCACATAACACATAAGAGGTGTTACCGCTCATTTACATGCGCGTCTCGCGGAGCGTCTCGTAGCGCGTCCGTAAGCCACGCCCCCTACGCGCGTGTGAACACCACGCCAGTGCGAGCCCCTTTGGCGCGCGCCCAAAAAACCGCTCCCGACGCGAGCCCTGCGAGCCACGAGACGCGCCGCGGTCTGGTCCGCGAGCGCCCTGTTCACACGCGCGCGTACGTGCGCGTCTCGCGGATCGTCTCGTGGCTCGCGCGCGCATTTAAATGGGGCATTAAAGTTGCAACGGCGATGTTGCGTGTGTGCGCAGACGCCGCAGCCGGCGACCGCGACGGTGGCGACGCGCAAGCGGCACGTGCGCGTGGAGCCGTCGCTGGTGGTGCCGGCGGACAGCTCGCTGGCGGAGGCGCTGGAGCTGTCGCTGCGGGACCACATCCTCGAGCTCGAGGAGAAGATCTTCCACGGCTGCCTCGGCGCGCTTAAAGTTAAGGTGAGGAAACAAATACGCTGAATACGGATCAAATTAGGGAGAAGTCGATTTTTTTCGTATTTTGAAAAATAGAGGACAGTAAATGCGATCTATGCTTTTTTCCACACCACCAGTGGGGTAGAATGTAGTCCATTAATCACGTGACCTTTTTTTAGCATTTTTTTAACCCCCCCCCCCCCTCCCCATTGGTGATATGTAGTGAGGTTTAAGACTACCCCCCCCCCTCCCCCAACATCACGTGTATTTTTAGTACCTACAAAGAATCTTAAAATTTTTAGAATATTATCTTTAAATACAGGTATAAACTATAATCTTATTTTATTCTGAAATTAAGGACCATGATAAAAATGTCTAGACTAGGTTGCAAGTTGTTTTTGATTGCCATAAAAATAATGATAAACGAAGGGTGTAATCATGCGAAAATCATGTATTGTATTATTACAAGAACATATTGTACTAGTACATAAAAAATATTTATTGTGTATTGTCCTCGAACTACGGATTAGCAAGACATTCTTCAATACTAATAACTGGATAAGCATCTTGCAGTACTTTTATAATACTGAGTACTTCTATCTCTCAAGAAAGTGATATGAAATTGAGTGCCGATGACCTTTTTTTTTAGCTCGTAATGTGATCCTCGTAAGTACTCGATACTGAGTAGTATCGATAACAGAGGCCGATACTTCGAACCCTAGCGAAGTGGCGACTGCATGTCAAGCCGGGCAGTCGGTGGCGGCGCGTGAGGCCTTCGTTCGTTGCCTGGCAACGGCAAGTCAAAGTCACACTACACGAAAAAATAAATACACGTGATATCTTACTACACCCCCCCTCCCCCTTTGTGCTATTTTCGTGATTTTTGTCAAAACCCTCCCCCCCCTTTTAAGCCTCACGTGATTAATGGACGGCCCCTAAGGTGTATGAATGGTATGATTTTGTACATTGACGTCAGTGTCTGTATGCACTACGAATATGACCTGTATGTCGTGTGGTATAGCGTGTATAACAGTGTGTGTGTGTGTGTCAGGATCGCGAGGCGTGGCGCGGCACCATCATGCTGCGCGGGTACGACAAGCAGGCGCAGTTCCTGTCGTGGGGCCCGCAGAGCCGCTTCCGCGACGACTGCCACCTGCCCAACGGCGTCTTCCGGGTGCCGCCAGGTCAGTATTATACTACCGATATGTAGCCCTGGTCACTAGGGAGTGAGGGTAAACATTCTTATCGTCGTTGCGATTTCAAAACCTCATATGTGTTATGTAGCACTTTGGCAAAATCACTTTTTTACGTCAAATGATTCTACATTTTGAAGCACTATCGAATTCAAAAACTGTTCATTTGTGGTACTACGTTTCCATCGTAATTTATTCACCAAATTCAAAATCACCTATGTGCTTGCTAAATAAAATTTTATCGATTTTTAAGATAAGAGGTTTTGAAGTCGCAACGACGCGCATGTCATCTTCACAAAAATATTGCATGCTTTTGACGATATTCCATTACATACATAATGTGATGGGTACAATGTACATACTTCAAATCTCTACTCTTATCTCTGTTAAGCCCAATGCATGCATAACAGGTTTTGGTCGCCGACGTGCCCGTACGTGCCACGTCCCGTACGGGATTCCGCTGCGTATGCACTATCGTATACATTTTCTATGAAACGATATTCCCAAAACTTCACGTCCATCCCGTACGGGAAAAAAAACCCGTTACGTATGCATTGGGCTTTATTTTATTTTGATACGTTGTTATTTTCTATGGTTTACTTCACGGAACACAGACACCAGTGGAAGTGCGATGTGGGCGTGGCACAGCGACTAACATTAAGAGGAGCTCCGCATACTTGCCGGCATAACTCAACTGTCACTGAGCTGCGTCGGTTGTGCATTACGTAAAATAAAATTTGTCTTAAATTACGTAAATATGCCTTAATGTGCAATTTTGGAGGGCAGGAATAATAGCGAGCAATGAATTTATTTAATGGCCGTGTTTTATACCACAAATAAGCCTAGTTTTTCATTTATTTTGTAATAATTCAAATTCAAAACACATAAATAAAGGAAATAATATAATTTATGATCAAAAAGCTACTCAGTCACTTGGCAATAAGGTTCGTTTTATGTTTTAGATAATATTGCTACTCGGCTATTGTTTTCTAGAACATTTTCTGCTACTCGGGCAGGGATGGGGTACAAATATATGAATATCGGCAGTTATGTAATTTTATTTTTAGTTAAAAGTATTTCATAATATGAATATTACAATTTTATTATAATAATAATATTCTTTTTTTTTATTTTAGGGATATGTGTCATATGTATGTACAGTTCTGCTATTTGGTGTGCAATAAAGTATTGTGTTGTATCATAAAAATGTATAAAATTAATATGAATGATTTTTTTTATTTGAAATCATTGGTACATAATCTAGGATCCTGACGAGGAATATAAGCGCATGCGCGTGACTGGCACAGCATGTCTAAGAAATGTAATTCCAAGAAAATAAATTTACCTTATTTGTATAATGTTAAGGTTGAAATGCATCCCAGTTCATATCAGCATTGTTTTTGTAGCTTCGTTTAGCTTCATTGAAATTTCACTTATCGACATAATAATTAAATTATATTTATTTTCGTTGCTAAAAATGCCTAGGCTTGGTATTCCGTGACTGTTTAGATAGCTAAGGTTGATAAAAATTGCTACGGTCACGTCTACGCCTCGTAATGTTTGAGCACGGACCTGAAAAAAAGACTGACGTAACCTTGTCTAATCGAGAGTGAAGCATAGCAATGGCCGCCAGCTTTCCATGTGTGCGTAATTTTTGATTCGCGATTGACGCAGTATGGTGTCAATGTGTGGGTGTGTGTACTTGTACGAATAGAGAGTTGGTATTACTATGGGTGCTTCACTGAATTTCTTGTTGGGATCACGTCCGTCTTTTTTTAGATCCGTGTGTTTGAGATATAAGCTTTCAAAATAATGATCAAGTGTTCACATAGGCAGTACAAAAACAAGAAGTTTAAGTACCAATATGACGGGTCTACATCTTATGATGTCGGACACTCGGACAGTACCAGTTTCAATATAAATATCGATAACGCGGCAAAAAGCACAACGCACATCTCTAAGCCTAAACCAAACACAGTATGATGTTGTTAACCAAAAATGTAACTTATCGCTATACCTTGTAAGGTTGCTATTCAATCTATTGTAGACTCCAGTCACGACATCTAGCGTTCAGTAGATGGAATTATTTAATTATTTTCCATAAGATTGACATTGTATGATATTCTATTGTCAACCTTATTAGTAAAGAAGTTAAGTATATATTACTTGTAACGCAGAATACTGCCATCTAGCGGTGGATAGATAAACTTGAAAAGTATTATGATCATAATTGATAAAGGTTCTAAGATCACTGAATAAGACATGGAAAAATAAGAATTAACATCAAAGTTTAGGGTGCATTTTCAACTATAAACAGCGAGTTTTTTAGACTATTCGTAGTTGACAAGTAACAACCAATTAAAATGTGAGTTTCTTAGTTGTAAATAATACGATTATGGATTTCCTTGTGTTTATTTGGCTAGCACGGTTCCCATACTAATCAACACTTGTACCATTTCCACTTGTGTCTGTGTTCCGTGGTTTACTTACACGTATAGGTATTGACGTCACTATGACGTGCCACCGATCGCATCGCGAGCATTTAAAGTAATTTATAACATTAGTGCACAATCAATTACCGCCGCGATCGGGTGCATTCATATTAAATATCATCAGTAATTATTTTTCTATCATCATAGTTTAAGTTTATATCAATAAACTGTTTTATCAGTTAACTAGCATTGTTTTATGTTCCCAACCGGAATACCATGCTGCGTTAAATGAACACAAAATCATGAAAATACATATAAATATTATGACTTCCGTTTTAATGTCCCAAGTGTCCCGACTGTCCCGAGTGGCAAATGGATATACCATTTGTCGTTAAAACAGGCAACGAATACCTAACCTGGTGGTTGTTCCGTGCAGACATAGAGCAGTCGGAGGTGCCGCTCAGCGAGAACAAGTACCGCGATCCCGGCCACTACCTGCAGCCCAAGGTGAACGGCGTGAAGGTGGAGGAGGACGAGGCGCGCGGGGCGCCGCCCGAGGTGGTCCGCGGGCTGGCCGGCGCGCTGCTGCAGCTCGCGCAGGCCGTGCACCACAAGTACATCAAGCGGCCGCTAGGTACGGACTGTTGTTGTTTTATTAGCAGGGGAAAGTTTCAAGTTGCATTATTATGTTATTTGTGTCCTGTGATTACAGTGTGACATAACTGTTCCATGTCATGTCTGGGTAAATGAAGCCCCTTTTCCCATTCGCAACTTCATGTTGAGTTATAATAATAAATTTTACTAACAAAAAATAACCGACTTTAAAATTACTCAAAAACTACTTATCATATCTCGTTCAAATTTATGTGAGACCACATGACAAGCACCTGCTTTCGATTAAAAAAGAATCATCGAAATCGGTTGGCGTGATATTGAGTTATTCGTCCATTTGTCGCGCACATACTTAATGCAAATTTAAGACTTATATGGTTTTCTCATGGATGCCATTGTCAGATCTCAATAAAATTTAAGTGGGACCACATGACAAGCACCAGCTTTCGTTTAAAAAAACAATCATCAAAATCGGTTCACCCAATCGAAAGTTCTGAGGTAACAAACATAAAAAAAAAATACAGTCGAATTGAAAACCTCCTCCTTTTTTTGAAGTCGAAATTAAAACATTAAATTAAAATTTAAAAATGCAGTAAACTTATAATCTCCAGCATTTTTTATGCAGATGTTATCCAATGTTAGTCATGTAGACCTAGGTACTAGGTATACATGTCTGTGATGTAGACGATATGGTGCTGCTGAGACCCATGATCAGAGCCCTACGTAAGCTGTTATCCATATTATGTGAGGAGTATGCTCCGGTGCATGTGTTCAATTACAACTCTAGCAAGGATTACATTGCCATGGTCACTTGTCTCACCAGGTCTAGACGACAAGGAGCGCAAAGACCGCGAGGCGCGCAACAAGCCGCTCGACCTGGACGCGCTGGAGCGCTGGCAGGTGTCGCTGATGGAGTGCCGCAGCCTGGCGCAGCTGGTGCTGCACCTGCTGGCGCTGGACAGCAGCATCGCCTGGTCCGCCTCCATCCTCAACGCCAGCTGCCGCGTGTGCCGCCGCAAGGCTGACCCCGACAACATGCTGCTGTGCGACGGGTGTAACAAGGGACATCATCTGTACTGCCTCAAGCCGAAGCTGGCGGTGAGTTGTTTATTTATTTGTTATACTTTATTGTATACAATAATCAACAGTCAAGAAAAGCATGCTTTATAATTAACAAGGAGCGAGAAGGAAAGAAAGAGATGTTGTTAGTGTGTACAGTGTAATAAGTGCATAAAATAAATAAATATATTATATACACAATATTAATCATATAAATCTCAATAAACAGTTGATGATCTTTGATATTGTTATGTTAATTATTTACATGCGTCAGGATGAATATCGGAAGGTAAGATTTGCGATTAGAGTTAACTGAACTGTATAGGCCGTGAAGTCAACAATTAGCTGTTAGTGGTGTGTTAAACATATTGTTTGATACTGTTTCCAATAAAATCTACTATTGATATTGTACTGCTATTGATAAATGCTGACGAACTAACGTACGTGCCGACCATCCCATCAGTCATGTAAGTACTGCCGGACAAGAAGGAAAATTTGGATAAATTTCATTTTTTGCGATATCACCATGGACTGTTATATGTGGTAGCTAACCAGGGTAAAAATCCTGCCACCGGCATGTGAACGTGCGTGTGTGAGTTTTGAATCAATTTATTAAAGTACATTGTGTGTTGTGTGCGCCGCCGCGCCGTGCAGAAGGTGCCGGAGGGCGACTGGTTCTGCGAGCAGTGCCGGCCGAAGGAGCGCACGCCGCGCAAGCGCAGGAAGCTGTTCTCCGACGAGGACATTGCTGAAGCGCTCGACGAGAGGTAAACACACACACAACACTGTTGTTGTTATGTGATAAAAAAAAGAACCGTTGACACACATGTGTGTTTGTATTTCTGTATATGCCTGGTTTGTCATGAGCGTTGTAAACGTAATATAATATAAATATGTATGTATGTGGTTATCCCACTGTTTATGCGTTAAAGTTACTATGCATGTGGGGTTTGTAAGAAAACGTCGTCTCTTCCGAATGACAGGATTGCAACTGTTTTTTACATATCAAATGTGGACTGTATAATTAAACTTAGGTATAGGTAGGCAAAGATGAACTTAACTAGCGTATAGACTGAACACCTACAGCAGATTAAAAATATTTGGCTTTCATAAATGTTGATCGACACCTGCACGAAATACGTGGAACAAATATTCAGCCGCATGAAATACGGGAACTAAATATTTGGGAGTGTTTAACGAGACGTGTGCGGTTGGTTGTGTTGTGCAGTGAGTCGGAGTCGTTCTCGACGGCGGTGTGCGGCGCGTGCGGCAGCGGCGGGCGGCTGGCGGCCGAGTGCCGCGCGTGCGCCGCGCGCTACCACGCCGAGTGCGCCGAGCCGCGCCGCCCGCGCGCCGCGCGCTCCTGGACGTGCGCCGCCTGCCTCGCGCCCTCACGAGGTACCTACACTACCTACCACACCGCGGCACGACCCGCAACGTCGCGTTTTATATCTATCCATCCAACAGCTGATACACACGCGGAGTTTTGAAGCCCGTGGATGTTTGTATTTCCATCCACGCTAACAGTTGCTAAAATGAAACTTGGTACAAACAGGCCATATCCAGGACAAGTACATAGAATTAATTTTATTCCAATCCAATGTTCCCCAGGGATCATATGGACGTTTATCATGTTTGTGATTTCGTTTTATGAAACCACTCATACCCGGGTAAAGCAACGGTCGAAAATTATTTATTTACTAATTATTATTACGTTATGTGTAGTTAATTACACGCATATTTGCTAGTAATGCCTGCACTGCAAAAGTGATTCCCTTGTGATTAAAAGAAGTGCTCAAGTTCCCGCTAAGGGCATTTTTATTGGTTTTTAAGTGATAATAATTCAGTTATAATAACTGTTACAGAAACTTCAGACAAATTAAGAAGAATTAAAGGAGTGGAATAGTTATAGTTAAATAAATATAATAAATATGTATCGCAGCAGCGTATGCGTCAAGCGTTGCGTACGTATACGTTCGCCCAAGCGCGCGTACGCATGTTCGTTAAATTAAAAAACATATCGCTCTAACATAGCAGCGTCAAATGCAGGTGCATTGTAGTATAATTGATGTAGTTAACCTCGGAGGGTTAGACAACTTGTACGTTGCTCAGTATAGTCAGATAGTAAGATCGTGGGGGGTTGTACTGTATCGGTTGTGGAGGTAGTGACTCATTGTGTTGTTGTTGCGAAGAGCACACGGTGCGGCGCTGCGCGGCGACGGCCATCGCCAACATCCAGCAGTACGCGCGAGCGCTGCACGCGCGCCTCGACTCCTCCGGTGCGTTCTGAACACCCCCTCCTCCCCTCCCCCTCCCCTCGCCCTCCCCCGCCCGTCAGTATCGTTGTCGGTCCCGGCTGCTCGTCTAACCTCTGCTTGTCGTAGACAGCACTCTGTGTTCTTCTACTTAACACTTCCTAACGTTACTGCTTTCTACCTGCCATTTACATTATTCGGTTTATTTTTCATTTTTTTTTTACTTTAAATTAGTTCATGTAATTAATTTGTCGGTCATTTACTTTTCATCATCATCATATAGCAATGCATTTTGTCCTTCATTTGTCTCTATAACTCGCTGTTTGCTTGTCTCGTAACCCAATGAATGGTTGATTAAATCTAATCATAAATTGTATTTTATTATCCATTATTATTCGACGACCCTATAGCCTAGTTGGTAGCGACCCTGTCTGCGAAGCGAGGGGCCCCGGGTTCGATTCCCAGCTGGCGCAGATATTTATGTGACATATTTGTACTCAGGTCATGGGTGTGATTGTGATGTGTTGTATGTGTCGTTCATGCCACCCGCGTCACAGGTAATAACCTACTGCGGGGGTATGAATGTGTGTTAGCGTTTATTTAGTAGCGTTTATTACCTTATTAGCTACCTTAAGCGCAAAGTGATTCGCTCTAATATCCGGCTCGAAGGACCAACATGTCCTACGCCTAGAACCAGACTTTGATATAATTAAATATTCAAATATCGAAAGGTTCCTTCTTGATTAATGTGGATATTTTGTTTGAGGTCGATTAATATCAATGTTGCATTTCTGGTAATACCACCATTGATAACAATTTTAGCAGACTTCTTGGAAAGTTATACCTTGATCCTATAGCTTGATGGAGTATTTCTACTAGCCAGTCTAACTTTCTTCGGTTACTTAAAGTCACATACTTTAAGTAACCGAAGAAAGTTAGAATTCAGATTTTTTATAGGATGATAAGAGCCCAAATAAGTTGAGTTAGAATTCAGATTTTTTATAGGATGATAAGAGCCCAAATAGTTGTTCATGTGCAAGCAAGTCTTCATTGTTCCCATCATGACCCTTTTCTTGTACATATAACCTTGATTTATTTTGGTGTGTGGTGTAAATTATTGGTGTGGTGCTTTAAAATAGTTAAATATGCAAGTTGCAACTAATAGAAAAAATTGTATTAAAGTTTAAGTGTTACACTTATACCTTAGTGTTACACTATTATCAATTTTTAATACCCATGATGTTTAAAACTATGGCTATGTATTAGTGCTATGTGCTAGCTAATTAAAAAAAAATATTATCTTTAAAGCAAGGCCGCTTACACAGATAATTAAGGACGTGTTGAGTTAATATGGTATATGCTACTAGTAATCACCCTTGCTTTGCTTCGGTTTCCGTATAGATCCCTAATTTTCTTAAATAAAATATAGCTCACGTTACTCAGATACATTAGAGCATCCTATTGGTGAACAAATTTAGAAAACGGTCCAGTAGTTTTTGGGTTTGTCCATTACAAACAAACAAAAAATGTAAACTTTCCTCTTTATAATATTAAGACCGCTGCATACGTAACGTGGACGGGACGTGAACGGGGCATAAATATACGTGCGTGCCCCTTTCCCGTCCCGTCCGTGCCTCCGTGGCGTATGCGCTATCGTTTACATTTTCTATGAAACGATGTTTCCAAAACTTCACGTCCCGTCCCGTCCCCGTCCCGTCTACGTTACGTATGTATCGACCTTCAGTTGATAATAAAGTGCAATGAACATACAGACTCGGAGGACAGCGACAACAACACGCCGCTGGTGCGGCTGAAGACAAAGCGCGGGCGCGCCAGCAGCAGCAAGGAGCCCTCGCCGCTGCCCAACGGATCCACCAAGAAAGGACGGAAGTGAGTACTAGGGCTGCACGGCTGCACGCGCAAGAGAATAACGAACTTATTCATAAACACTTACGCCCCAACTCAGAGTCACTAACGGTTACTTTAATCGCTCCTTAGTAAAGATTCACCATACTAATTCTGTACTAAGGAGCGATTTAAGTAACCGTTAGTGACTCTGAGTTGGGGCGTAAATAAACCTATTTTAGCTATTGCACTTAATAAGTTTTATCTTATCAGTTTTCATAAGAGTGAAAGAAACAAAACACAGCCTATAACTTTGCTTGTTTTTATTAATTTATAATTATATTTGTTCAGGTCAAATCAAGAAGTAAATGGCAAGTCAAGAAAATCTAAACATTCGCTCACGAACGGCGTGCACGGTAAGTTCATAATAATTTTAATTATTATACAATTCCACGACGACCACGCCTAAACGGACCCTCACTAACCCTTATCTAAATCTACATGTATTTACAGAAGAGCCAAGCTCGACAGGCAAGAAGCGAAGCACGAAGCACCACACGCGGCTGCACGCCGAAGCGCTGGAGCAGCTGCTGCGCGAGGTCATGAAGCACCGCGACTCGTGGCCCTTCTGCGAGCCCGTCTCCACTGAGGAGGTTAGCTGGTGTTACCTACTGATTCATTCATTCTATACTATAACTGATTTATTCACCTACTTTAAGTTTCTATGATCATCTATTACTTCCACATAATATTTATTCTAAGTGTGATTTTTTTATAAAATAATACAAAGTATAAAAAAAATTGTATTTAAGATAAAAAGACTTTACAGAGACGTGAATGAAGAGAGTTTTGGCCGTATTGGGGCGGCTTAGAATACTAACGCCAATGCCACGCCGGATGGGTGTTGTAAGAGGCGACTAAATCCGGCCCGCTGGTGGTAGAGCCTCTCGAGGGATTAAATTGATAATATTGATTTTAATTGTTAATGAATACCATTATTACTATTATTATTTCTCTATGGGGTTCACCTGGATAGCTACCACCCTTGAGCATGACTCAGCCGCCAAACGACTCGTCGTGTTCCGACTGGGTGCTTAAGAGGCAGTTCTTTCTTTCCTTTTCTTCTCTCTTACTTGGCCGGCAACGCATAATTGATGCCTTTGGTGTTGCTGATGTCCATGGGCGACGATAGTCACCATCAGGTGGATCGTCAGCTCGTTTGCCGGCTATTTCCATTAAAAAAATAAATTAAAAAAAATAGTTAATGTAACTTCCATTGTCACATACATGCGTGTATTGTGTTCTTAAATATGTTTGGTGTCAGGTGCCGGACTACCTGGAGGTGATCGAGACGCCGATGGACTTCTCGACGATCCGCGACAAGCTGGCGCGCGGCCAGTACGCCGCCGACGAGCAGTTCATGGCGGACGCGGCGCTCGTCTTCCTCAACTGCTACACCTACAACAAGGACACGCATCCCGTCGCTAGGTGAGGGGTTCACAAACAGGCATGGGAGCGGAGATGGCTTGGACTCCAAAACTTCAAACTTTGGAGCATTGAAGTATTATTACTAGCTTAAAGAACCGACACCACGAACACAATTATATGTCCCAATGAATTGGCGCCAGTGGGCTTCAATTTTCAATGAATTCGTTCGATTTTGAAAGGAGAACGGGGGCTCAATTTTGAAAATAGAACCTCCCGGTGGGACACATTTTGTTCGAGATGTCTGTTCTATGACATTATACTTCAATGGTTTGGACTCGATTTTTTATGTATTATACGAAATAGTGTAAAGGGCTACAAACAGAACATGGTCTAGGAGCTCACAATGTGTACCGGTACAGGACTAATAAAATAATAATTTCCAGAGCGGGCTACCGGCTAGAGAAGTACATAAACAAGCGGTGCGGGGAGCTGGAGCTGCCGCGGCTGCCGGAGATCGAGCTGGACGGCGAGGAGGGCACCAAGCGCAGCCTCGCCGACCACGAGGACGCGCCCAGCGCCAAGCGGCCCAAGCTCAAATGATACACGCTCACCCCGACACACCTACAGGACTATGTGTGTTACTGAACCGTGAGGCCCCCGTTGGTGATGATGACTGATGTCCATCGTGACTCGACGACGTATTATTAATCTGTGAAATTATATGCTAGTGATGTTTGTGAATAAATGACAAGTGACAGGAGTGTTTCAAAAGTGTTCGTCAACTGGAACGAGTACCTTAAATTGTTGTGGATTTTGTTTGAGATTTCGCACTAAGAAATGTATGTTCTAATTGCTTTGGTAGTATATTCTGAGTAAGATTAGGGTATTGTTTAGTCTTTGTTAGATAAAAGTGCATGGGACCTTATTATAACTTAATTTTCCAACTGCATTTTTAAGTTTATTTATAATGTACCTTAAACTGTTGTTATGTTTACAACCAATTGCATTCTGGATTGTTCAGGTCAACGTCCTTACATTTAGGGAAAATTTTTAGGGAAATCATTTTAGCAATGTCACAAAAAGCAAGGGTTTAATTTAAGGAATTTATTTTTAACCAACTTCAAAAAAGGAGAAGGTGTTCAATTCGACTGTATTTTTTATGTTTGTTACCTCAGAACTTTCGACTGAGTGAACCAATTTTGATGATTTTTTTTAATCGAAAGCTGGTGCTTGTCATGTGGTCCCACTTTAATTTGAGCCAGATCTGACGAGTAGTTTTTGAGTTATCCGTAATTTTGAAGTCTGGTATTTTTTTGTCAAGAATTATAAAATGTATTATGTAAATGGTAGCTGCTAAATAACAATAGTTTATTCTGCATTTAGAATACGTGATAATACATTTTTGGGAGCGATTGCTAATTTATATTGTTCATCAACCCATGCACATTATGATATTTATCAACATACTCAAAATTACATGCGTCTTTGTAAATATTACTCATAAGTTATGTTATCATTGTATTGCTATATTAATGTTGAAATTAGTACAACGCTTTGGGAATAAATAGCTGACGTCTACTTTCGCTTTAAAAGTTAAAACAATGAAAGAATTTTATCAACTGTAATCAATATTATGTGGTAGTTGTTCATTAAGTTCACGAGAAGGGAGCACATGCGGTGATTAGAAATAATTCCGACGGTGAGGATATTCCAATTATAATTATATTAACTTCTGATTGCAACGGTATTTAATATTTGAGTATCTGAATTGTGAGATTGTATGTTTGTTGAAATAAATATTAATGAGAATATCCTACCATCGGAATTGACCAACTTTATTTGAAAATTTTTAGCACAGTATTTGTAAAGATTAACAGTGCTGTTTGCCAATAAATGTTTTAATAAAATCTGGAATAGTTATTTTGTCTATATAATAGGCATGGTGACAGTTTAATTGTATTAATATGAGCGAGATTCAATAATACATATTTTGATAAAATAAAAGTACTAAATAGGCAAGCATAGGCAAAATAGGCATACATTATATCTTGAACGCAAATCTGAATCTGAGTAAACAAACGAATATGACAATATTGACAATAACATCTTGTCTATTACTCTACTCAGACGTGACGTCACAAGCAACGCCATGATACTTTGAAGTGTTTTGGTGCGAATTTTAAAGTTATAAATTAAAGTGTATGTATTTATTTTATACTAAACCTTATTTTTCTGCGGTAATATGATATAAATTGTAATTATATATCCCAACAATATAGAACAGTATTTCAATATATTCTGTCATCATGCCTATTGCCAGGA
Organism: Thymelicus acteon; assembly: GCA_951805285.1. Lineage (NCBI taxonomy): Eukaryota > Metazoa > Arthropoda > Insecta > Lepidoptera > Hesperiidae > Thymelicus > Thymelicus acteon. Next base: position 1,208,061 of record OX638232.1, read on the forward strand.
AGATTAATACTAATATAAATGTTTTTTTTAATTTCGCGAAATTGACGAAAACAAAAAAAAAATCATTACATTTTATTTCAATCATTTGGAAATACATGTTACATCATTTTGAGATAAAATCCCATTAACAATTACAAGATTTTGCCTTATGCAACTTGAAGGACTGAAGTCAATTATAAAAAGTAGGATATGTAAATGATAAGGTATTGTTTAATTTGTATATATTCAGTATGAGGTGGGTTCTTAAGTAACGGTCACAGGACTGTATCATTGTTTCATGGAGAGATGTCCACTGAAGTTTACATTTTCTCTTTATGAATTTTCCGTTTTAGAATATTGGTGTACATTAATTGTAATAATAAAATTTACCTACCTTGTAATGTACATTTTGCTGCAGCTGCCGGAAAAGCCATTATTACGGACATGAAGTCTTAATCTGTTGTTATACTTGAACGAGAATTAATTTTTTGATTGAATATTTTAACTCTTACCAAATATAAATACCTAACATGGACCTGTGATTGATATAAAACCAAATATCTACCTACAAACTGCTGTTTTTTTTTATTGCGTTTTAACTCTGGAGTTAAGACGTTTTCACATTAAAATATTTATTCATTTTAAAAATCAAGTTTTCTCTATTTCCAAAAATAATTGTAATTATATTATTTTCATTGAAACTTGAGGTACAAAATATTAAATATGCCTTATTTTGTAGATTAATTAGTGAACTACATTGTACTTTGCCATTTGTGTACTATGCATAATTGAATTGTCTTTTAAGCTACGTAGGCTTTAGTTAAGACTAGTTTTTAGCTATTTCTAGTTTTAAAACATGAACCACTGTATACAAAATTTCCATTTTGCGTAGTGTCGAAATTTGTTTTGTTTACAAAATTTTATAATATGTTTTTGTTTATTTTTCTTGCGTTTACAATTTTGTGTTTATCGAAGTGTTGCTGCGACGCGCGAGGTAAAACCGTTTAATTAGTTTTCCCAGGGCGACATGTCACATGGACAACATGTAATTGATTTGTTACAAATGCTGCGATCAAAGTGCATTCCTATAGGAAGTTAGTGACCATTGTGTGTGATGTTGATTTCAGTAATCTGTTTCAGGAATAATGATCATTTTGTCTGCGATTATTTATTGATATAATTTATAAGTTTTTTATTAATTTATACTGTAGTAAATAAAGCACCAGAAAAGCTAACCACCATCTTTTAGTACAGTCCTCCCCCGTCTTATGGACTTTACTCAATACTTCATTAAAAACTATCTTACAATTTGGTACTGATTCTGTCGACAGTCATGGTTAACTTATTTATTAAATACAATACCTAATTATTTTGAATACCTACTCAAATAACAATGCTCTATTACTATTTGTTATTAGCACACTGAATAAAAAGTAGCAAGTTACCCGAGTTATATAATGTTATCTTAGGCCTACTGTCCACGGCGCTTCATTTGATTGCATGCAAGCTGCATAATGAAACGGGCAACGCGACGATGCCGCTCCATGGACAGATTTTGTACTTTTACTGGTAAATCAGTTCACAGGATCTGTTCTGTCCACACTAAATCACGTGAATACGTCACAGATGTCGACGGAACCCCACTCCAGAGGGTTCCTATCTAAACTCTCAGAAACTTGTGACTGTGACACACTTGTAATTTAAAAATCCTGAGAATTTGATAAATCTTTTTTAACAATTTCCATGTGGCATAAGATTTTGCCAATGTAGAATACAGTAAAAGTACCTCCCCTGCATGTAATACATGGATGCTATTTGCAAAAATAATGAATAGATATCAAGGTCAGATTACAGGTGTACAATAAAACAAAACATTACCTAGAACATGATTTTATTTGCAATTACTTTACTTACAACATAAATACACCTTTAAACATCTTTGTAGCAAGGTTTATATTTTATAGAAGAATGTTAGTGGTGACCGGCTGCCTCCTTCCTTCTGATTTCAGCCCACTTGCTCACATTCTCAGGAGAGTTGGCTGCAAACAAATTACATCAATATATTAATATTCTCAAATATAATAAGTGTTTGCAAAGAACTTATAAGGCTCTAATGACTGACAAGGAATTCATGAAGGTCAATGCAGCTGATTGAAGTTAAAGTTGAACTTTAGTACAGAAGTGGTTGTTTTTACAGTAGATAAAGATTCACTCTTTCAATTTATTACTATGAGGATTTGGTACACATATTATGATTCCGCAACAGTCAACATGGACAACAAGGTCAACCAATTAATGTCAAGTAATTTTGATGCTTTAGCTTTTAGGGAGTTTGTCATTAAATCGAGTGGCATTATATGGACTCCGTATTTAGTTCATATAAGGAAAATATTTAATATTTTTATATTATTCAGTGTTAATACAGTATGAATAGGTTCAAACATGAGACTTCATAATCTTGTAAGAACACTGGTGTTGATTATGGGATGACTTCTAATAAGTGAATATCAACTGTGCTAGCAGCATTGATCCTGAAATTATAAGTTAAAAGTAACAAGCAATTACCCATTTTGTGAATCTTGTAGAAGACTGGCAGAGACACTGCAATCCCGAGCATCCAGTAACGCCAGATCCATTGGTTTTGGATGTAGAACTTTATGGGGAACTGAGCCACCTTGGCAGTGAAGGTGTAGGGGAACTTCATAGGGCGGCCTGGCGAGTCCGACATCCTCGCTCCTGCTGAAATAAAACAAAAAAACATGCAGTAAATATTATGTAACGTAAATTCATCAGAGTATTAAATAACGCCTAAAGTCTGTAATTAGGTTCTATCTACGAAAAATATACATCAGACACCTTTAAATTAAGGTTAATTTATTGAATTTTCAAGTGTAATTAATATTATTCACAAAAAAGAATATAACCTTTCTTTTACTTTTCTGACGGAAACTGGAGTCACAGAGTACTTACTTACAAAATCACTACGTCAGTTAAATCAATGTCACTGACAGTGCGAAATCGGTAGAGTTGCCCACTGATTTCGATATATTTGTACCCAAAATCGGTATATGTCAAAAAATAGACAATATTCAATCAAATTCGTTTAATAAACTTACAGACCTAAATAACAAAAGATAAAGATTAAAAGCTATTTATTATCAGTGAAATTACAAAACATATACCACAGTAAAGATATAAACAGTAACGTGACTCGGCCCGATTCTCGAAAAACTTGCCTACCTGTAGCCGCGCGCTAGGCTGTCCACCGACAGTATTTTAATTTGATCAAACGACTTGAGTTTCTTTGTAGTTTTGTATTTATAAATGTTATATTTTCTATTTTAATAAATGCAATTCATTGTGAATAAAAAGGAAGTGTTCCATAAAAATCTATGTTCTGTTTTTATTAGTACTGTGAAGGTTCGTAAGCCTTCAGTTTTGTATTAGAGACAGAGACTCTTAGGGTATGGTAATGGGCATGGGCATGGACACCAGCAACTCCAAAGGCATCACTGATGCGTTGCCGGCCAAAAAAGAGAGAAGAAGAAGAAAAAAAGAACTGGCTCTCAAGCCCCCAGCCGGAACACGACGAGTCGTTTGGCGGCTGACTCATCATACTCAAGGGTGGTAACTATCCAGGCGAACCCCATGGAGATATAATAATAGTACCTAATAATGGTATTAATTAACTATTAAAATCAATATTACCAATATAATCCGTCGAGGGGCCCTACCACCAGCGGGCCAGATTTAGTCGCCTTTTACGACACCCATCCGGCGTGGGATTGGGGTTAGTATTCTAAGCCACCCCAATACTGCAAAAGTAATAATAATCAACCATTTGATTTTTTTAGCCCCTTATTTATAAATCTAGGCATTTTACTCGGTGGACTTATGAAAAATAAACAATTTAGGTACCTACTTATTGCAATACGTACTTGTTTTTATTTATTTATCCTACATGCACTGATCTCCTTCGGCAGGACCGAAGACCTTGAATATAATAATTTGATTTCTTATTAATAATTACAATACAATAATAAAGTTGATATTAATCAATGACGCAATAATTATACAATACCTACTTACCTACAAGTTACTTACCTACAATAAGTATATATGTATATCTACCTACAAGTACGTACTACATAATTATTATATTATATTGTATAGTATTATTTATACTATATAATACGTACCTGTAGGTACGTATATAAAAATAGTCTTACCTTTGAGAGTCTCCAGGTAATTTAAACAATGATATTCCTGGGTGACTTAATGTCGTATTATAACACCCAAAAACCGCACAGTATCTTGTATTCCTGTTTGCCATACTTATTAAATAGTCACACGCCGCACACGGTCACCAGAGCCGCAGTAAGGAACTAAACTAAAATAATTTGTTATTTGTACCGTGGGCCGCCCGGCCTCGGCCGTGGCTCAACCCGCGCTCGATCGCCACAGATACTGCCCTTTACTACACTTATTCCGATGTCCGTAGGTATAAGGCGCGTTTCGGCCGTTTGTATGAAGAGCGACTACTGTAGATTCTTATATTGTGCATATACCAAGTTGTAGGACTCAAGTTGAGAATGTTACGCGGGTGCAAGGTGCAGTACAAACAATAATTTAACAAAAATGGAGAATATTTCTATTTACTCAAATTACTCTATCTGGATCACGGACATCGACGAGATACCTGAAGATCGATGACGTCATACCGGAATGATCATTTTTGATGTGAAACATCTTTACGCGAGGGGTAAACCTGATTTTAGACTTGATGATCGTGGCGACGCATTTCGATGTTTCACATCACACAATGTTATCTATAGTCTCAGGATATTATATATTCGATTGTGATTTTTTTATTTTTTTATAATGATATAAAAACATTTATGATAAATAATACATGTACCGTCATTGTGTATCTTAATTTTCAATTTACTCTTAATGCAATAATTTAAATCCGGTAATTTTGAAGAAATTCTAATAAAATGTATTACTTAATTTAATGTTTTATTTTTCTACCAGAAAAATTGCCAATAGAAAACATTTTGAAGAACCATATCAAAATAGGACATAATTTTTCTAAATAAGTGTGGATACCCTACACCGAAGGATACTACTGAAGGACAATCTCAATCCGGCCTGTGATTGGTTGAATAGTCATTCTGATATGACGTCATCGGACATCAGACCTCTACAAAGTCAGTGATCCAGATGGAGGAATATATCCATGGTGGAAATCTACATCTTATTGATAACCACAGATTATATTTTTTTTCGCTTGCACTCATGGAGTATTGAGGTAGAAGGAGCAATCTCTTATGAAAGGAAAGATGAAAAAGTGTCCAGCTGTTTACAGAGAATAGAGGTTGTAATAATGGCCATTTCTGAATGGTGCTAGTGTGTGACAAATAGCGATACGAATCATGAACATCTCTGTTGTAGAAGGAGCGAAGTTTGCTGAGTTCAAATATTAAAAAATGTTCATGGTACCCTCCATAATGCAAGTGTACAAAACCTCAACTATTTACGTAGTCAAATGTGTTTTAGTAAATATAACCAAAATACTGCCGTAAAAAAACATACTTTTTAGTAGTATGAATTCTTTAAAGTAATGACTACGATAAGAACATAGCTGTTGTAGACGGAATGAAGTTTTGCTGAGTTATGCCTAGTGCATCCGCAACGTCTCTTGTAATGAATGGCGCTAGTGTCTGAAAAATAATTCTGTCTAAAAAACCCGTAATTTTACGCGTGCTTTCGGACACTTTTCATATACAGAGATGGCCTTCCTTCTCTCTATCTTCCATGGAATATTTAGAAGTTAGAAGTAGTATTATGTCTATGGTTAGAACAAAGTAAAAACTTGTACTCTGTGGAATATACTCTATACTCCATGATGTCGCCGTATCCGTATCAAATGTCAGTCAAAAGTGAAGTTTAGCGAAGCACAAGCGATTAAAATGTAATGTCTTAATGCTTTGTGTTACGGTGGTGTCATTTATTTCACAATTAAATAAATGTATTTTTTTATTAAATTTTAAAAATTCCTGACGATATAATGTGTAATAATGGCCTCGCTAAAAGTGGCTGTAAGGGTTCGCCCGTTCAATCAAAGGTGAGTGAAAATTTAACTCATAAAACCATTATAAATTTAAAATTACAAAAATTTATTCGAAAACTGGTAAGTTCGTCTCATAACGTAATTCCTTTCAAAAGTAGATGGAAACATTTGTTGGGCAATCGGTGTAAATGTTTTTTGTCATTAGGGGCATTGCGGTTGGTATTCTAACTGGGGTTTTGAAAGTACAAAAAGTCAATGATGTCATGATGTACAATTGTACGACAATAACTTTCACGGTTGGGCTGCATTTGGAGCGCAAACTTTGTCGGGCCACTTGGATGAAAGTTGCCGAAAAAATGTTAAAATCATCTGACCTACATGGTCATCTTTGTGTGATGAATGTTGGGAGGAAGTGCTGGGGAAATGATCGCAGTCATGGCTTGTTTACTAACACGCGCATGGAATGCAAACAGGTTTTTATGGATGCCTGCCTAGGTATTTCTGACAATAGGAACTTGAAAATAGTTATGTATTCTGGTTACAAATTACTTCCTACCTCAATGTAACATTGTTACAGTTTATATTGAGAATGAAAGTTTGAATTGTGAAAAGAAGATTTGGGTATTCCAAAGTCATGCTGACTCCTTTCACATTCTATTTTCCTTGAACTTGTAGAATTTGAATGAGATTGGTATTGATGACTCATTTCCTTTTCCTATTTGAGTTCAAAGTACCTAAATAGTTCAAGGTTCAAGGTCTGTTTTTAGATACAAGAATGATTCAAAACTCAATAAACATATTACCTTTTTATATATCAAAACATTATGGATTGTACCCAAATTTATATAACTAGATATATTTTTAGATTATCTATTAACAGCACGTAGAAACTTTCACTGAAGGGTGCAATGTTATTTTTATAGGGTGATGGAAAAAACAATTCTGTGACATTTGATTAACACTAGGCTATCTCAGCTCATAAGTAAAATGATACTTAATATGCAATACTGACTATATATGTTATTAGTTATTTAAGTAAGTTTTATGAGAAAATGTCAACAAACTCAACTTCTAGCATGAGGTCTTACTAGATCATCAAAACAGGAACATATAATCTGAGAATATGTGAGCTTAGAGCCCTGGCCTCAATGAGACAGTGTTCTACATAAATATGACAACAGTTTCTACAAAAATAGTGTAATAAGGAGACTAACTTCAGGGCAGGTGTCAAGTATTAATTAATTGTGATTAATAATGTGCAGCAAAAATTAAAGATTTAATCATATGGATTGTATACCTTTTTGCAGAGAGAAAGATATGAACGCCAAGCTAATAGTTCAGATGGATGGAAAGAAAACAAGGCTCCTCACTGTCAAAGTAAGTTCTTATTACCTTATCTGTATAAAGGCTATTGACTAAGTAATGTTGTGTTTGTGTATCAGATAATTAGTATACAGCTGATGCATTGACAATGAACTTGGCAATGACCTTACCTGCTGAGTGAGGCGTCCTGAGGTCAATTAACACTTTATAATTCTTGGATTGTAGCCTATTCAAATGATATTCAATTTGGTAAACAATCTTGATACCAAGACAAGTACTATTATTTATTCTGTGTTGATACTACATTTTATTGAAATATTCATATAATTTTTTTAAAAGAATATTATTTATTTTATTTTTGAATTAAATATTATTTGCATATGTCCTTTCCTATTCTTCAACCTTATCATTACTCAATTCAACAGTTAATCGTTTCTTAACTTAATAAATCAATAAGTTAATAAATTAACTTGTTATTTGTCCTGGGTAAAAAATGCATAACATAAGGTTCGTGTTTGTTTAAAATTGATCTAACAGGCGGCTATCCTATCTTCAGTTGCTTAAATAAGATGAAACAGGTATTAAATTGAGGATGCTAAAGTACTCCGTGCAATGTACTAAAATGGACCTAGAATATGTTCAGCTTCTTATGACTCAGTTTAAGTTAATTGAGAACAGTTATATCAGAGAGTTATTGCTCATTGTAGACAGTCACCACTTGACCATATTACAACAATGCTATTCATAAACTTGCATCATCTGTACCAGCTGACAGTTCTCTGAATTGGAGAAGGGCCTCCCCAAACGAGGACTATAGATTCTGATTGTCTTGTTTATTTTTTAAGCATGGCTGTAATGTCACGGGAGCGACTAATTGTACTTATATATATACTTTATAAGCGAGAATATATCATTTTAGTTTTTGGGTGTTCAAATCTCAAGTTGCAGAAAAGTCTGTCGCGGCTGGGAATCGAACCAGGGTTCTCTCGCAACCGGATTACACGGTCGTCTGCTAGAGAATTAACAATTTTGTCTGTGAAACGTTTCACGCATCCTGTAATATGTAATTGAACTATAAATTCATACAGTGTAAACGTTTATGTTTACGCGATAAAAACTTCTTTCGACTTCTTTGCCTCTGTATTTATTAGGTAATAGATCAAAAAAATATGATAACGAACAGGAAAGCTAATGCACAAATACATCACAAAGACATTACTCATTACTTATTCCTATGAAAAGGGTTTCTTGTTCGGCAAAGTGCTGACTCATTAAGGCGAGAGTTTTCGGAAAAATTGTGTTTTTGAATGCGTTGTATTCATAAATGGTACATAATAAACTTCAAAAAAATATATATGTTATTTTACAGTCTTTGTTCTTGGGTCTCGCCACACTTGATACACGTTAGCCTTTACTTCGCTGCATCAAAAAAATTCGCGAAGTTGGGTCTAATTTGGCATAAAAAATAGAAGTTTTAATCGCTTCTAGATAATAAAAAATATACCACAGTATGGGCTGTATAGATATCGAAGGGAGTAGCGGATCATAATAGGAAATTTTGAAAAACCACTCTTTTAATTCATATTTTTACCCTTCCTATAGTTAGGATACGCCCGACGCAATGATTTAATCCCGAGCGAATCGCCTTGGAGGTAGGACCTACGTATGTCAATCCGTAGCGCGTCGCCGAATTTCCGACAGTAATTATAATTTTGATGGCGTGCACGCGTTCCAAACTTATATTACGTACTAGCTGACCCGGCAAACTAAACTTTTATAGTATCCAAACTGCTGTAATTTAAAAAAATAAACATTGTTCGTGTTTATACTTTAGTTACTGTTTATAGTATTTAAATATAGGTATAATATGAATACTTTTTGATTGTTATCACCTACTCCATCGATTGACACATGTTTAATCACTGGCCGCCGAAACGTGGTTTTATCAAAATGGTGGACTTGTAGATATGACAGGTTCCATACAAAAAGACGCCGCGCCGCGTGTTTACATTCGGGGGAGCGGGGTGCAGGGAAGCAAACAAAATACCTACAGCGGACGGAAACCCTCGCCTTAATAATTTTGTAATTACTTTTCGGAAGCAAAGAACACACATGAGGGACAAACATGCGGAATATTATCTTCAATATTTTAGTAGGTATGAGGAGGGATTGCGCTTCGCTAGGAAACTACACTCGAAAATATAATGACGGAGGCGGAGATCTTTATATTAAAATATTTTTTTATTTATCTTAATCATTACATTAGTAATCAACACTCAAATAGCTGTTTAATTTATGATTTAAAATGTTCAGGAAATTTTCTTTTTATTAAATAATAAATTAAGCGATAACATCTTAAAATATGAATAATTATGTATTCAAATTATGTATAGTGAAAATGGAGCAGTGAGTGCGATGTGCGAGGTATCAAGGTGAAATCTTTGAGCTGAAACAATGGGTCACTTTGCTTTCTTTGCTCAGCTGCCGGTGAAACTGTTATTTGATACCACGCCCTGCATTTTACTCTATAAGTTTATAAGGTATCTATTGCAATGATTTACATGGAACACACTACATTCATGCATATGTATATGTATACATCATTATTTTAGTGCACAAATTAATTTAAACTAAATCAGTACACCTGTTAATGTTTGTAGAAGTATAGAAAGATCGCTGTTGATTGCTTTGCGCAATTTTCAACCATTACAATTTTAGGATTGATTTCTCCTGATGCATTAAATTTGGATTTTTATACAAACAACAGCACAGTATCTATGCAATTGTGAATGTCAGAATCATTCTATCTTGACGGTGAGACCATGCCAAGAAGAATAATAAAATTATAGTTGATTCAATGAAACAGGTGTGTGTTTACACACACTTACACAAGCACACTCACACTCATGCGAGATCCAATATATATTTATATAATCAATAAGTAATCCATAATGTAAATAATATATTAAAAGAATAATAAATTTAATTTAATTATAATTAAAACAATAATTCTTAATGTTTTAATTTTAAAGAATATGTAATAAATTTAATTTAATAATAATAATTATAATAGTACATTATATTTAACTTAAAATAAACAATAATCTATAAATCACGTTGTTGATGCAGGCATGATAGATTGTAGTCACGATTTTTTTTTCTGCGGCTCGGAACGGGGAGCATTTTTATTCCCCGCATCACACCTGAGCCTGAGGGGATTAGGTAGTGAGTGGCTGAAATGCTGAAAAACAGCGCTTCGCAAGACCAAGGTCTTGGGTTAGTAAAAGCTGAGCCACTTCCTTTGCCTGTACAACATGTAATGTTGATACATTTACATATTATTTAATTGACAATATTACAATGGCAAATGTTGAATTTAACCATATTTCTTATTGTTGTGAAAGCAACACATCTGGGCCGAACGTTGTAAACTTCTTCCATCTCTATAAAAATTTAATCTTGGAATCAGTCGTGATGTTTAACTTTTGACTCAAAAACTTTGGCGGTTTTCGTTAGTCGCGTAATACTGTTCGGATTTGAAATTCAAGTACCTATCTACCTAACAAGTATTGTGTTTCTGTCAATGTTTGAGTGCTTTGATGTCGCGTGTATCGTTCTTGATTAGATAGCGCATCCGGGCCATAAAACGTTTCCATACACAAATTAATATAAAAAATATATTGTGGGAAACCTACTTTATCGTCACTGTAATTGCATTATGATACGAATACAATATTTTACAGTCGGTGTCGAAATGTGCACTTCTCTTAGACGGTGTTTCTTAAAAGTTTTCTATTTAAACATTCATAATTTTCGTGACCTATTCATGGTCACCGAAGCGTTACCAGTTGCCGGCCAAGAAAGATGCTCTTCGTAATTGGTTCTTCAACACGGCTACTGAAACACATTAAATTATTTCACGACTGATGTTAAAAAGGTGACAAGAAAAACCTTACACACTAATATAATACATGTCGCAGGGACATACAAAATTAAAATGTAAATTACAAACATCGGCGCTAGTTGTGCGTACGTAGTTGGTCCATCAGGAAACAGCGGATCGTAGAAAAAAATATTTGTCACACAAATATCTGTCCCTGCCAAGATTAAAACCTGGGAACATTCGGTCGACAGACGAACCAAAAACAGAGAAGCTGCAGAATCATTGGTACTATAAAGCCCAATGCATACGTAACCGGTTTTTTTTCCCGTACGGGATTATGCTGCGTATGCACTATCATATACATTTTCTATGAAACGATGTTTCCAAAACTTCACGTCCCGTCCCGTACGGGAAAAAACCCGTTACGTATGCTTTGGGCTTAAGTTTGTAAATTTCAATCAACATGATTAAAGGTACAAGAAACGATAATCGGTAGTCTATCTATCGTCCAATACGTGCGCGGTGCGACCTAACGACAGTCCGATACTTCACCAGTGACCTGCAACCTGCAACTTTATCTCGTGACGTAACGCTGACTGCGACGGCGAGACATCTCCCAGATCTAGGACACGTCAAAGATATTATACAAGAATACATTCTATTCTAATTTCGTTTTGTTATTTTCGCGGAGTGTGTCGACCGATTGTCGATGAGATCGCCGAGGTGGGGCATTCAGACACTAATTGGACGTGTTATGCAAGTAAATGATTTGGATTATAGGTGAATAATGTTGCGAGGAATGTTCTTTTATGGATTTAATGTAGTCACATTCTATTAAACACTAGGATTACAGGTTCTTGAACCAGGTTGCCAGCACTGTCCATTCAAGTAAATATTGTACTTGAGCGAGGGCAATTGTTTATTTATTTATACTCGTTAATGTAAGTTCACTAGAGCAAGGAGATTACAATAAAAGGGAAAAACTGTTGTGACATGGTGTCATGGCCTTGATCGTTGTGTAGCATCCTAGGGGAGCTTGGCTAGGGCCTAAGATGTATGGAGGACGTTACAAACTTGCACACGAGTTCTTGTCGCGAATCTGTTCCATTGATTTAACCCAAAAATTATTCAATAATGTTATTAAACATGGCTTTTTGTTTGAACAGAATAGCAAAGAGCAAAATGAAGGCAGCCGGGAGAAGTACAAGGACTTCACATTCGACCATTCGTACTGGTCTTTCGACGGTGATGATGTCCACTATGCGTCACAGGAACAGGTAACTTTTTATGTTTTAACATTTATTTCCGACAAAGATGAAAATACAAATAGAAATATCAAATAAGCCGTTCTAGTTCACTATAAAAATGATCGGTTAGGTAATTCATGTTGCTCTGTATAAACACTCGTGTCTTGAAGCAATTAACATTATTGCATGTGGTTGTATGTAGCTGACAGCTGTTTATACAACAGCACCGGTTATAGGTACGCATACCCTGTCTCAAGAATGCCCAGCCCCGAAATGGCGCCTAAGTGCGGCAAAGCAATTACAGAGATCATTTACGGCAATACAGGCTAAGTAATGGATTGTAGGCAATCAGTTTGACATTATGTAGGGTACTTAAAAATTGCTGCTTACCAAAGTAGCAAATCTATACTAATATATAAAGAGGAAAGATTTGATTTTTTGTTTGCATTGAATAGGCTCCGAAACTACTGAACCGATTTCAAAAATTCTTTCACTGTTGGGAAGCTACACTATCCCCGAGTACCATAGGCTATATTATATTTAAAAAAAAATTAGGGATCCTTAATAGAACTCCAATAATGTAACCCAAGGTGTAAAAAAATCAGAAAACCGAAGCAAAGCGAGGGCGGTTACTCGTATTAAATAAAATAACACTACGGCTAGCGTAGACTATTCCAATCCAACCATCCAACAATGGGCGTTACGGCAGCTGGTGTCTGGCGGCCTTGGCGCGAAGGTCACCCGCGAAATTACGTCGATTGCCATTGAATACTGCACAACTACCCACGCGTTGCGCACCCGTGTCCCGTACCCACCGTATTGTGGTGCCGGTGGTGTTATTTACGGCCTGTTTGGATAAAGATGCCTCTTCCATCCGGCTTACTCATTCCCACGGTATACTCGTACATTATATTACTCGAAATAGGTCTCATGCTTATAAGAACATACATGAAAGTGTTAATAATTGGTAGTAGGTACCCATCATCATCATCAACGGTACTGTCATTATTTAAATGCGTAGTGAAAATGTAGATGTCTAAAGTATAGTTTGAAAAAAAGTAATTTTCCTCACCAAAGCGTAAGCGATAATTTATTTCTAACATAATTTAGAACAGTGTATGTTGAATAATATAATTCTTGACAAAAACTCATGGTTATTGCGTAATATGCAAAAAGTGATCTAATATGCAAATTACCGTTAATCTACGATTTACAAGGACTCGTACCTACGCTATCCGCCTCGCTTTTAGCCATTCATGCCTGTATATAAAACCAAATAGTCATTATGTCAATAATGATTATGTCACTAATTATCGTTATACTAATAACTTGTTTACAAATATGACGGTGGATTAAATTTCTATTGCGGTCTTATCACTGATTAGCTAAGCCTAAGAACTCACGGAGCGATTTTCTCCCGCCCCCGCCGCGGTAGCGGGCCCGCAGCTCCTGTAAAATGCAGATTTGTATGTAAAAACGAGCGGCATATTTCACGACGCGGTTTACGCCCGCGGCGGGCGCGGTTTACTCGCGGCGCCCGCTGCACCGGCGGGCAACTTCTAGAATCGCGCGCGTCGCGGTCAGCCGCAGCCTCGGCGGGTTGCTCCCGCACGCTCTGCGGTCGGTTGGCGGGCGACCGCGGTGGGCACCGGGGGGGAGGGGGGGGGGGGTACAGATCGTAAATACCGCCCGTCTTGCGATATTCGCCCGCCAGGTTTGCGGGCGATAATCGCAACCGCGGCGGCTGCGCTACCGCACAAAACTTCGGTCTCGTGAGTTTTTGAAACTTTAAAATTTCCGCCACCGCAGCGGGCGCGGGTGAAAATCGCTCCGTGAGTTCTTAGCCTAAGGGGCAAACCAGATACCAAATAAATAGACGAAAATAAACGTGCGCACGCTATACCTCTCACTTGGATTCCTTGGAAGGACAGATACGATTCACAAAGAACAGATAATACATCGCAAACACCCACGGACTGAGAACGAACATTTGTCATTTGAATTTTTGCTATAGCCGGGAATCAAACTGGGGGTAGTTAGATTTCTTAAGTCTTTAAGCGAATAACGAGCTGATGCTTAGTGGCCACTGTCACCCACGGACGTCGTCATTAACATCAAAGGCATCATGATAATGCGTTTCCGATCAAGAACAAAGAGAAACATAGAAAGGTTTCATCTCTATCATATCACTAGCTCCTTACATTAGTTGCGTTTAAGGGAAAAGAGAGATAATAATGAACGATCATTTGACGATCCGTGGGGCGCAATGGTTACCATGCCGGATCGCCGTACCAAGGGCCCTGGGTTCGATTCCCAGCGAGGCGGAAATTTGAATGATGAGTTTGAATTTCTATTCTCGGTCTGGGTGTCAATGTCCTTGTCTAGTGTGTTGTCCATGGCACCCACGACACAGGGAATCCTAGTGTGGGGCTATGAGTGTGAAGCGTTATTTATTATCATCCTCAACATCGGAACCACGTATAAACTCGCACTTCAGATTGGCAGTTCTAACAAACTTGAACACATTATAGAGAACGAGGTGCACACATTTTCTCGCATTATTAATATGCCTTTACAAATGCAAAATGATATTTGATTTGTGTTGCAAATTGAATCCATTTTAAATTATGGAGATTCGAGGTTGGACTAAATTGAAATAAGCCATTACGAATTCTTTATTTAATGCAGTTTACCTTTACCTTTTTTGCTATGTCCACTTTAATGAAAAAAGATTTTTAATTGGTCGTAAATAAATACAATAATAAAACTTACAGTTAGTAGACTAACGCCCCAACTCAGTCACTAATTGATCGCTCCTTAATACAGAATTTGTATGGTGATTCTTTACTAAGGAGCGATTAAAGTAACCGTTAGGGTAGATTTTATTTGTGACCGATGAAAAATAAATTCATCCCGTCAAACACGTTCGTTTGGCACACTTCTAAAGATTTAAAAATCATTAGCCTCGAATAAGAATAACTCTAAATACTTAGGTAGATTTCTAAAAACATTCTGATTATTTTTACTTCAAATAGGCGGAGTACACGCTGAGCCAAAATAAACGTAGAACAGGATATCTGTTCTTATTGTATCATTAAAATATAATAGGTACATAAATAAAAATAAAACTCTTACACAGTCACTTCCCAGCAATAAAATTCTCTGAGCTGCGGGCAACAAGGACACACTATGGCCTCTTCACTCCACGTGATGTGTCACATAAATTCACATATTTTAGTATCGTATTCATATCGTATTGGGGCGGCTTAGAATATTAACCCCAATCCCACGCCGGATGGGTGTCGTAAGAGGCGACTAAATCCGGTCAGCTGGTGGTAGAGGCCTTCTAGGTATTATATTGGTAATATTGATTTAAATTGTTAATTAATACCATTATTACTATTATTATTTCTCTATGGGGTTCGCCTGGATAGCTACCAACCTTGGGCAAATGGGCATGAGTTAGCCGCCAAACGACAATGTGTTTCTAATTCGAATTAGCAAATAATATCAAAGAAACCAATCCAGTAGTTTGAACCTATATGCCCTGCGAGGCGCGGTTCTCCTAGCAATAGATCGGGTCAAGAGCGTTGAGAGTTCAAGAGATTGTAGAGAGATTAGTAGCCAACGGAAGTTTCGATGTCCTTATGCAGCCGGAAGACTCGACTTGGCATAACAACTTCTATACAACCATAACTGACCAGACGAAGCAGATGTGCCGATAAATTAACGTGCCTTACGAACCACGGAAGCGCTCAAGAAATTTTAATCTCTATTGGTCTCCCACCTAATGTCTACTTTACTCTTTCCGTAACTTACAGTCAATTCAACTCGTCAAAGGTAGATAGTGACCATTAAGTTGGCTTTACACCGAAAAAATATCTACCTTAATGTCTGGCCCATGTATTATATATTTTTGAGCCCAACCGTATAATGTACCATGTTCGTAAACCGCCTTTAGCCATGAGAATATACTATGAGGCTACGTCCGCACAGACAGGCGGGTTGCTTAGCGCCTAGAGCCTAGTGATTTGAATTCTGGCTACTTGCTAGGATATACGTTGGCCGCACTGAGAGGTGGTTTGCGTGGTGGGTCGCTAGGTGCCTTGGTCATTTTGCTTGTCGGCATGTTGACGAAATGTCACTCTCAAAAATATCTTACAAAATTAATGAAATAAATGCAACAATTTCTCGTTTCAGCTCAATGACATTGTATGTTTTAGTTTTTGCCATTGACATTCATCAATAATATTATTATATCTATGACAACCCGACTGTCAATCTCATTTTTGCTTCAAAAATGCCTAGCGCCTAGTGACAAAAAACCAACATGTTTGTTTGGTTTAGGCGCAAAATGTCCGATTCGCCAAATGTCCGGCGGACGCAAAATGTCCTATTCGCAGAATGTCCGATTCGCAAAATGTCCTTTTCTCAGAATGTCCTTTTCTCAAAATGTCCTTTTCTATAAATGTCCTTTTCTCAAAATGTCCTTTTCGCATAATGTCCGATCGTAGGCGCGTTATGAAATAAATGGAAAAAAATGATAAGAGTGAAATTTAAGATTTGTATACTTCGATACACGCTAAGCGCGTTGCTAGGCACCAAGCGCGCAGTGCGGCCAGTCGCAAACACTCTAGATCGTTTGTTTTACTAATCTAGTCGCTAGGTGACTAACTACTTAACTAGGCTCTAGGCGCTAAGCAAGCCACCTGACTGTGCGGACGTAGCCTGAGCGTTCTTTATCCTTTCCAATTGTGTTCCAGGTGTTCTCAGACCTCGGGCTGGACGTGATCGACAGCGCGTTCGAGGGGTACAACGCGTGCGTGTTCGCGTACGGCCAGACCGGCAGCGGGAAGACGTTCACCATGATGGGATCGCCGGTATGTACCTCCTGACCACCACCATCACTACATACCTTCAGATGATCGCTTTCTACTATCATTTGTCGCTGAAAACAAATGGCATAGTTGCTTCATAATAATCCTTATATCGCTAAAAAAATTGCATAGTCATTGTTTTTATTTAATGTATTAAGACCATAACACACTATAGCCGCAAACTGTTTTTGCGATAGCGAAATGAAAAGCCATGTCATGAGATGCACTTACAGGAAATTGCAGATAGAGATGTAACATTATTTGTCTATGATAGTTTCCGGTATTGCCAAAATATGGCGGTTCGTGACGGCAGTGTGTAAAGGCCCTTAAATTAACATAGTTCTAAAATTTATCATTGGATGTGTGTATAATTGCACGATAGACCAATTTTTTTGAGAATTAGTTGGGCATTTCTATTGAAGTTATACAAATAACTTTTTAGTTATAGGCAGTATAAATATAGTGCGGTGTATAAGGCGATAAGTTCAAGGTGGCATTAATCCCAATGCACGCCGCATGCAGTGGATTAGACGACAAAAACCTGTCTCTCCATCAAGCTTCCACCGCACTCGAGTCGTAATAAGGCAACCTTCAACAACACTTTCAACCAGTTACATAATGAAAAGCCATTTAGATAAAACCTAATGCATTGTCTACAAATAAAATAATTATTCGAGATATAAAACACGTTTTTATGTAAATAATATTGTTTTCTTTTAATTAACGTGGTGAAGTTAGCTTTCTTATCGTTCCACTTTACCCTGAAATTAAAATTTATGTTACACTAGCTGACCCGGCGAACTTCGTATCGCCTAACAATTTTTTTTTTCTAAAATAAAAGTAGCCTATGTTACTTCTTGTTACATCAGCTATCTGCCAGTTAAAGTCCCGTCAAAATCGGACCAACCATTTCAGAGATCAGCCGGAACAAACAGACAGACAGACAATTAAAAATTGTGAAAAATGTTATTTTGGTATATGTACCGTGTATACATCCAAATGCACTTAGTAAAAAGCGGTTATTTTAATATTACAAACAAAAACTCCAATTTTATTTATTTGTATAGATGTATAGATAACATATCAACTTAACGTACCTAATACCTTTGAATACTTTTTATATACTTATATCGTGACTGTAAAATACTTTTATAACTCTATTCGTAGCCACATTAATATTTTGCGTTGGCGATGGTAGACCCACAGTGGTGTGACCTGATAAATGCTGCCTCGTCTCCAATTACTTTTCTGTCATTAAAAAAAGTTTAATGACTTTTAAATGAGACGGCGTAAACAAAACATGATAATTTGCACATAAATGTATTCTGAGGCCCACTCAGGTTTCTAATTTATTATAATAGGTTTATTTGTTCATTTGCATGAGCCAATTATATTTGTTTAGCTTAATGGTCTACCTGCCGGTCTTGGCTGCACCTAAAACAAGTCGTGGAATGATAAACATTTTATTTTGAAATGGGATTTTTGTTTTATCAACAATATACTCGTAGTTATCAATTAATTACCATATTATTTTAATAATCTTGATAACGATATCCCTGCACTTAGCGCATACATGCATAATACATCAAAACGTCAACTAAAATCACGATCTTGTTTTGCAAACAAAATGTTTATTTGTCACGTAAATATCACCTAAAATCACCATCTTGTATTGCAAACAAAATGATTATTTGTATTCAGTATTTTATTGCAATATATGTGGTACATTTACGTGTTACATGATGGACAATTTGACATGTATATTTAGAGTCACATATAACCCTGATAGGGTATAGCAATAATAGCGGGAAATTTTCACGTAAATATCGACTCTCGCCCATAATTGAACCAGACCCTTCTCTCTGAATGTCAGTACCAACTGACAGCGATACGATTGACTTTGAAATATACAATCTACGTTTAAAGTATCGATTTTCCAGGAATGTCAAGGTCTGATCCCGCGCATCTGTCGGCAACTGTTCTCGCGCGTGGCGGCGGGCAAGGAGTCCGGCGCGTCCTACCGCACGGAGGTCAGCTACCTGGAGATCTACAACGAGCGCGTCAAGGATCTGCTGGCCACGGACTCCGGCCACTCGCTGCGCGTGCGCGAACACCCCAAGCTGGGGCCCTATGTCCAGGATCTGTCCAAGCATCTGGTCTCTGACTATGATGATATACAGGTTAGTTCTTCTCAGTTTGGTAGAAAATTTAGTTTGAATGCTTCCTAAAGCATTAAGCAGTAGTCATCTAACTGCCTAGATCTGATATCTGAAAAAAGTAGTGAAGTGAAGTATTTGTCAGTTACTAATAGCGGTTGCGGACTCTTTTAAGTACGAAAAATTTCAAGCTGATGTCTGACAGGTTAAATTTGACGAATAATTCTCTTACGCTTTGAAAATAAATCGTCTCTCCATGATATTTGTTGGAATATTAATGATATGTGAAATTTGTTTGAAAAAAAGTGTTGTTGAATTTTTTATGTTAAACTTCATTCCATTAAAAGTAGTAACTTCACAGTTAAAAAAAGTATGATCACTAAAAGAGTAGCATGTCCTTATAATATTGGCGATAAACGTGAGACGCTTCTTGTTGCTAACTAGTTGTAATCATCTATTGCTGGTACACTTAACACGTGGTGTCCTGTCCGCTGTCCGCTCGCAGGAGTGCATGCACCGCGGCAACATGCACCGCACGACGGCGTCGACGCAGATGAACGACGTGTCGTCCCGCTCGCACGCCATCTTCACCATCACGTTCGTGCAGGCCAGCTACCTGCGCCACAACAACATGCCCAGCGAGACCGTCTCCAAGGTGCATCTCGTCGACCTGGCCGGCAGGTGGGTGGGGGATATCTATACATCTATACTAATAAATAAAATTGGAGTGTCTGTTTGTAATATTAAATAACCGCTTTTTACTAAGTGCATTTGGAATATTTGGATGTATACACGGTACATATACCAAAACAGATTTTTTTTACAATTTTTGTCTGTCTGTCTGTCTATCTGTCTATTTGTAACTTAGGCTACTTTTATTTAAAAAAAAATAGTTTTTAGGCGATACGAAGTTCGCCGGGTCAGCTAGTAGGAAATAAATCACATAGTTTGCAGTGATAATGTCACATGCCTTGACGTCTTGATGACTTTCACTTGATGGTAAGTGGTTGCTGTAGTAACCTTTGGACCTGTAACCTGTCTGTAGCACTAAAGGCATCACTAATGGGTACCAAGTAAAAACATTCTTAATTTCTTTTCTACTCTATAATATTACTCTATATTATCTGTGTGTGTATATGTTTATGTCATGTAATCTGTTGGTAATTCAAATAAATAAAGAATAATGAAACATAAAATGTTAAAAATAATCAACTCCATTAAGAATTGTTTTTAACGTACGCAATCAAAGTTAGTGACGTAGTACCGTAACGCACGTGTGTTGTGTGTGTTGCAGCGAGCGCGCGGACGCGACGGGCGCGACGGGGCAGCGGCTGGTGGAGGGCGCGCACATCAACAAGTCGCTGGTGACGCTCGGCTCCGTCATCTCCGCGCTCGCCGAGTCCAGCCAGCCGCCCGACAGTGAGTCGTCCCCCCCCCCCACACACACAAACACATACGCATACACCACGCGATACCATCACCACACGTTACCATCACATGTTACTGTAAATAATGGGTACCAGTCATCCGAGGCGGATGATTAAGTCCAAAGAATGAATGAATGAGTAATTAATTACTTGTTTTTTTTCAATTTACTGAAGAATAATAATTATTATAAGTTCCGATAATTTTAAGTTGTACTGATTTTTAACAATGTATTTGAATATTGTAATATAACATCTGCTCTGATGATAATAATAACGGCTTAGCGAGTGAGGCCGCATATATGGCAAACAGAATCGAAATCCTTTGATGTGACGAAGAAATGGCATTAATATGGCCATGCCCCTTTTAGCGCGCTAACTAAGCCATACCTGTGTAATGTCATTCTTAACGCGTTAGGACGCAGTTATGGCAGGGATATTATAGAATGTATTGACTTGTTGTTTGCAGATCGTACTCCGAAGGGCAAGAAGAACGTATTTATTCCCTACAGGGACTCGGTGCTCACTTGGCTGCTGAAAGACTCGCTCGGAGGGAACTCCAAAACTATCATGATTGCTGCGGTGAGTATCATGTTCATCGTGAAAATATGCTTCATTTGAAAAAAAACTCTGTATATCTACATCTAAGCTTATTACTCATTTTTATCACTGGCTCTCTGCTTTTGTGTGCCTGACTTTACGCCAGAAATATCACTACAGTGCCACCAACTTATCTGTGAATTGACGGAGGGCGCTGTCGGACGCATTGGACCAATCATTGGACGCAATTCGAGACGTAGTAAATGTCAATGAATGAACACAAAGAACTTATTAATGGGGCGGCATTAGTTCCAATTTTCGCCATTTCACAGATAACTTGGTGGCACTGTACTTAGTGACTACGGCATCAAGTTTATATGTGTGCGTGTCCCAGATATCGCCGGCGGACTGCAACTACGGCGAGACGCTGTCGACGCTGCGCTACGCGAACCGCGCCAAGAACATCATCAACAAGCCCACCATCAACGAGGACCCCAACGTCAAGCTCATCCGCGAGCTGCGCGACGAGATCGACAAGCTGCGCGCGCAGATCGCGCACAACACGGTGCGTACTGTCCACACTGTCCACTGCCCCTCGCTCCCCTCGGATACCTCGGACGTTAGGCTTTAGGATTATGCAAATAATATTTTACATAAATAGTAATAGATTACCACTTACCGTCACTCATGGATATTAGTTACTGACTTTTACATTACTGTTGCATCGCGTTACCAACAACGAAAAGTGAAGTAATAAAGAAAAAAGTGGATGTTAAGCCAAATGTAATGTTGACAATCGTTTCGTTTCCTACTTTCTTCGTTCTGTTGAATAATGAATGCCTGCTTTATTACTTTATTCGAACTGTAAATGTTTTGTTACTCTACTCCAACAGGATCCAATCGAAGCTGAACCAGCCGTACTGGCAACCCTTCAACGCAAGGAGGCGCAGGAGAAAGTGCTGACGGAACGCTGGACGGAGAAGTGGCGCGAGACGCAGCAGATCCTGCACGAGCAGAAGGCGCTCGGGCTGCGCAAGAGTGGACTGGGCGTCGTGCTGGACTCCGACATGCCGCATCTCGTCGGTATAGACGACAACCTGCTGTCTACTGGGGTCACGCTGTACCATCTTAAGGTAAGGAGATTATGAGTGAAACTGTGTGTTAGATGAGTAAATTTAATTTAATTAATAATTAAATTACCGCCTATCAAATGATCCGGCTCGAAGGACCAAAGAAATGTGTGTCCGGGCTTTTCAATTCAATGTACCCTACGATAAAGTGGACTGTATATTTGGGGAGACTGGCAGAACGTGAACACCAGCACCATGTTGATATTCAATAGCTGCTTGTTGGTTACTTTTAATTAAAAGACTTGACGATTGAAGAAGGTAACAATATTATCACATCCGTGTTATAAAAAGTTTGAAGTTTATTTTTCGTATAGCAGATATGTTTACGTATTTAAAATTGCTCATTAATGTAATATTACAACAACATTTGTCAGGAGGGCGAGACAGTGATAGGCAGCGAGGAGTACTCGCCCACGCCGGACATCGTGCTGGCGGGCGCGGGCGTGCTGCCGCTGCACTGCACGGTGACGCTGCAGGAGGGCGTGGCCACCGTGTGCCCCGCCCCCGGCGCGCAGTGCTGGCTCAACACCGTGCTGCTCGACAAGCCCGCCAAGCTCAGCCAGGGTGAGTGTGACGGATATATGTTTGGCCTAGTGTCTTGGGTGTGTGTATGAGAGAGAGAGTGAGAGATGAGAATAAGATTGAAATGCAAAGATTGAAAGTCTTAATCCTAGTTTGTGGTAGGCGCACTTTAAGCCTTAAACTTTAAACCTGATTTCGAGTTCTAACTGGTACTTTTTAGCGTAATTTATATTTGCAATTATAAAATAAGCTCACACAAAATGAAAAAAATAAACAAAGACATTAGTTTAACGCCAAAACGTTTAGTTTAACGTCTGTTTGCTATTCTTTTTTAATTAATATTTCAATAAAAAGTAGTACCAACATGTTTTACCAAAAAACACTAGTCTAAAAAAAGGAGTCATCTATAAAATACTTATCCTATTCAACATCTCCCATTACACCAACCGCGTCCAACCCAACTTGAAATAAAAGCCCACACATGTTCACGCTCGTGTCGTTCCAGGCTGCATCCTGCTACTCGGGCGCACGAACATGTTCCGCTACAACGACCCGGCGGAGGCGGCCAAGCTGCGGCAGGAGGGCGCGTCCGTCATGAACCTGTCGCGCCTGTCGCTGCTGTCCTGGTCCGCCACCGACCTCGCCGCCAGCACCGAGACGCTCAACCTCACCGCGCTGTCGTGAGTCACATGTATTGTAATGGAGCATGATGTTTGGGGTAATGTATTGTGCAAGATGTTTTTTTTATGAGGAGAGATTCTTATCTCGACTGCACTATTTGCAGTTATATGTCCATATCCTTAGCCTAACTAATGACATCTCCCTTCTTGTTCGCTAGAACTTAAAGCTAATCGAGATATCGAATGAAAATTGTTATGTTTTGTTGGTTATTTGCAATGCTTCTCTTTTGATTTTATAAACTTCACGTTAGTGAAAAATTGGTCCTTCGAGCCGGGTTGGTGTTGGTGAGCTTATAATGATTTATTTTATTCTGTTGTATTTCCTACTGTTACGTATGTTGAGGGTAATAGCAAATTAATAAAAAATCAGTTGCATGCATCCATTCGGTCGTATCATTTGTGCTCCCGTTATATTTGCGAATATCTTACTGGCGACGAGCGTAAAACGACTTATTTCGGCATATTGTGTTCATTTAATAGTGTAAACAATGCCTATCGGTAAAATTGAACAGTTTGATTTGTCGAGTAAAAAGTGGTCGGCGTATATTAGACGTGTCGAACAGTTCATAGCGTTGAACGAGATCAAATCGGAATTACAAGTAGCTACTTTAGTGACGTTGGTGGGCGAGGCGACCTACGATTTAATGTGCGATCTCTGTGCACCGGACAACCCAGAAACTAAAACATTCAAGCAATTAGTGAAAATTGTGAGCGACCACTTGGAACCGAAGCGTTCGGATATAGCGGAACGCCACGTGTTTCGACAGAGACGTCAAAGAACGGGCGAGTGCTTAAGTGAATATCTGCAGGCTCTGAAACACTTGGCGAGTACGTGTAACTTCCAGACTAAATTGGAAGAAAATCTTCGCGATCAGTTCGTCTCGGGGTTGTCTAGTGACGATATGAGATCCCGTTTGTTCGCGGAACCGACGTTAACGTATCAACGAGCCGTCGAGTTGGCGTTAGCATTGGAGGCGGCCGATCGTCACGCACAAGCTAGTGGATCGAACAGCGAGACTTCTTCACATCAGCGGGAACAGGCCGCCGCCGGCGAGCCGCTGCACCGGGTCGCGACGACGGGGCCGCGCGCGTCGCGCCCGGCCGGACCTGCGGCTGCGGCTGCGGCTCGCGTGACGTATGACTCACGAGCGTGTTGGAGATGCGGCCGCAATCATCGTTCGGATTTGTGTCGTTTTAAAAATTACTCGTGCGACAATTGTGGTCAAAAGGGACACCTGCGAACGATGTGTAAAAATCAAACAGCAAATCGGCCCAATAACAAACGCAGGGAACAATTCTACATGGACGGGGACGACGACGAATCGGATTGCGATCTTTATAATTTAAGTGTGTGCGGTAAGGATGACAGGCCGTACAAGGTGCAAGTGAGTGTTAACGGGATTTCTTTGACCTTCGAACTGGACACTGGGAGTAAGTTGTCAACCATTAATTTTGACTGTTATAGGCAGTATTTTAATACAGTGAAACTAATGCATAATGATATTTGTTTACGTTCATACACGGGCTCTGTCATCGAGCCCGTAGGTTATATCACGGTGGATGTGACGCTCGGGAACTATGCGGCCTGTGGCCTCAAATTGTTTGTAATTAAAAACGGTGGCCCACCTTTGTTGGGAAGATCGTGGCTAAGACAATTAAAAATTGATGTCGTAACAATTAACGATCTGTTACTACACTTAACAGAAAACAATATAATCGAACGGCTTAAGCAGGAGTTTCCGAGCGTTTTTGCACCTGGCATAGGTACCTGTTCGAAAAAGATGTCCTTACGTCTAAGCGACTCGAGCCCTGTTTTTATTAAAGCGCGCCCCCTGCCGCTGGCCCTGCGCGCCCCTGTCCAGCGCGAACTGGAGCGGCTCGAGGCCGAGGGTACAATTTATAAGGTTGATTACTCGGATTATGGAACACCAATAGTACCAGTCATTAAAAAATCGGGAGACATTCGTATTTGCGGCGATTACAAAATAACTATTAATCCAAAGCTGGCGCGCGAGCCGTACCCTCTGCCTCGGATCGAGGAATTGTTTGCGGTGCTCAGTGGGGGCCAACAATTTTCGAAGATCGACCTCACTAACGCGTATCAACAGCTATTATTAGAAAATGAATCGCAGGCGTGTACCGCCATCACTACGCACATCGGGACGTTTGTTTACAGGCGTACGCCTTTCGGTCTCACTTGCATACCAGAGAAATTTCAAAAGTTCATGGAGGAGACGTTAAGGGGTCTCCGTGGGGTGTGTGTGTTTTTAGATGACATCGCGGTGACTGGCCGCGATGAGCGCGAACACATTGACAACTTGAGGGCCCTGTTGAGCAGGTTGCGTGAGGTGGGTCTGAGAATTAAACTCGAAAAGTGTACTTTTTTACAGAATAGCATAACTTATGTTGGTTTTATAATAGATAAGTTTGGGCTACATCCGGATCCGAATAAAGTGGAAGCAATTGTGAACGCACCCGCCCCGAGTAATATAAGTCAGCTAAGATCCTTTTTGGGGCTCGTTAATTATTATTCGAAGTTTATCCCTAATTTAAGTTCATTACTGCATCCTTTACATAGATTACTTCGCAAAAATATTACTTGGAAGTGGTGTGACGAGTGCAATAAATCATTTTGTAAAATTAAAAATATGATGTTAACCAAACGGGTTCTAGTACATTACGATCCGGAGTTGCCGCTGGTTCTATCTGTCGATAGCAGTTCATATGGCATTGGCAGCGTCTTATCTCACCGGTTCCCGGACGGCACGGAGCGTCCTATTTGTTTCGCGTCGCGTACGCTCAACGCAGCCGAACGCGCATATAGTCAACTCGATAAAGAGGCTTTGGCTATATTTAGTGGCGTTATGAAACACCATCAATATCTCTACGGTCGGAGGTTTATAATCAAAACCGATCATAAACCACTCACATTCATTTTTGGACCAAAACTGGGCTTGCCGCAGACCGCGGCTAGTCGGCTGCAGCGGTACGCCACTAAGCTGGCCGCTTACGATTTTAAAATCGAATTTGTTAAGTCGATCGATAACGGTAACGTCGATGCACTGTCGCGATTGCCATTGCCTCATGAACGGAAACGCGATTTAAATTTGGTTTCGGTATCATATATTAATTATGTCGAGGAACATTTTCCAGTAAGCGCTAAAGACGTGGCTTCGTTCACGCAGAAAGATAAAATATTACAAAATATTTACAATTATGTCGTTAACGGTTGGCCGTCCGGGGCGGCATCCGAGAGTGAAACTCCTTATTTTAACCGTAAAGATTCTATCTCGTTAGACGGTGGTTGCCTGTTATACAATCACCGAGTGGTCATACCCGAGCCTCTTAGACGACAAATTCTCGGAGAATTGCACGAAGGGCACCTGGGGGTGGTAAAAATGAAAAATATTGCTAGAAGTTTCGTCTACTGGCCTCAAATCGACTCCGATATAGAAAGAATGTGTCGAGAATGCTCCGCGTGCTGCCGGCAACGCGACGCGCCGCCTCGGGCCGCGTTGCACCCGTGGGCGTTCCCTGCGCGCCCGTGGCAACGGATCCACATCGACTTTGCCGAGTTTCAAGGTAAGCACTACCTCGTGACCGTCGATGCTCATAGCAAGTGGATCGAAGTTCAGAAGATGAGCACCACGACGGCCGGGGCGACCATATTAAAACTGCGGGAGCAATTTGCGCGATTCGGTTTGCCGACTCAAGTGGTCAGCGACGGGGGCCCACCGTTCTCTTCGAGTGAGTTTGCTGGTTTTATGTTAAAAAATTATATCACTCACACCATTACGAGCCCTTACAGACCGGAGGGAAACGGCGCCGCCGAGAACGCCGTTAAGTCGGTAAAGAGGGCAATGAAGAAGGCTAAACACGAGGGCGCAGATATCGACACCGCAGTTACAAAATTTTTGTTTCAATACCGCAACTGCGATCATGCGACAACAGGAGTGTCACCCGCAGAGGCGATGCTAGGTAGACGCTTACGTAGCAGACTGGACGTGGTCAAGCCGAGCGTGAGTACACTGAGCACAGTGGAAGCGGCGCAGGAGCGAGCGGGGGCGCAGCGCGGCGTGGGGGGCATGGAGCGCAGCGCGGAGCCCGGCCAGCCCGTCCTGGCGAGGGACTACAGGCCGCGCGCTGACAAGTGGGCGCCGGCCACGGTCATCACGCGCGACACCCCGGTCACTTACCGGGTACGGCTCTCGGGGGGTCAAGAGTGGAAGAGACACATCGATCAACTTATCACTCCCAGGAAGCCTGGAATGCGTTTCTCTTTGTCACATTCGGGAACGCCCGCCGAATACAATAACGAGGAAACGTCACAAGTAGCATTAGAAAGTACGCAATCTGCTGAAAACGATAACGTCACTTTAAATCAGGAATTAGAAATTCAGGATTCAAATAACAATAATGAAGGTGTTACAAAGTCACCGAAACCATCTTTACCATCGCCTAAACGACCAATTAGGTCGTGTCGTGTAAAAAAATATGTTTAGTACCTAAATACGAAAATATTTACTTACATAATGTTACTAGCTATGAGATATTAGTAATAAATAAAAAGAATAATTAGCTATAGCAAATTTTTTTTTAGTTAACTGAGTTAAAAGTTTTTTTTTTCTTTTTGTTACTTTACATATATATACAATTTTTTTTTTGATTGCTTATTTGTTTATATTGTATACATTTTTTAAGGGGGGAGGTGTTACGTATGTTGAGGGTAATAGCAAATTAATAAAAAATCAGTTGCATGCATCCATTCGGTCGTATCATTTGTGCTCCCGTTATATTTGCGAATATCTTACTCCTACATTGGTCGGATTTATTGCCTATCAGGTAATACTTGGATGCGAACGTAAACGAACGCGTGTGTGTAAATGTCGCTCGCACGTTCCCTTGGATCGCGTTATAAATCGCTATTTGTGTCGCAGCGAGCTGGAGGGCGAGTCGGGCGGGCGACTGGCGGCGCAGCGCGCGGAGCTGGAGCGCGAGCGGCAGCAGTTTGCGGCGCAGCTGCACGCGCAGGAGGAGCGCCAGCGCCGCTGGGCCGCCGAGCGCGAAGAGCTGCTGCGTGCGCAGCGACAGCTAGATGAGGTACGATAGCGGTTGCAAAGGATTGAGGGTTTATAGCTGTTAAATCTTTTTAGCTGGTTCGAACTAAAGTGTTCTATGCGTAAAAATGTGTAAAATTAGCACTAAGACCACATAAGAAATTTAAAAAAAAATTTTGATATTACATTCTAGTGTTCATAGTAAATTATAAATATTAAATTGTATTAAGGCAGAAATGGTTCATAGACCACATTAGTTCCTAGCTAGCTGGAGGTTGTTCACTTGAGATGCTAGTTAATACGTGGCGTCGTGTGTGTGTGGCAGGAGCGGAGCGCGATGGAGAAGGAGTACGCGGCGGCGTGCCGGCGGCTGTCGGGCGACTGGCGCGCGCTGGAGCGCGGCTGGACGCTGCGGCGGCGCGCGCTGCGGGCGCGCCAGCGGGACCTGGCCGCGCGGCGCCAGCGGCACGCGGCTGCGGCGCGCGCCGCCTGCCATGCGGTGTGTACACTGTCACTTGTTTATTGTAATGTGGCTTCCCTACTCGCGACGTAGATCGCTTTCGGTTTTACCTTTATTTATAACTGGTATCTTTATAGTCAAATTACATAATATGGTTTTAATTAGAAACTAAAAAGTAAAAAAAAACTAGGTATTCAGCCCAATTGAACATGCAATCACAAAATTTAAACATGACTTTATCTCTTCCGATTAGCCTACAGCGAATCGGTTACGTTAATGTTTCTAAAAATGCCTTAAATATGTAAATAGAGTGATCATGAAACAACATCTTTTGATGTTTAATATTATCAGCTTTTGTTATTATTTATACATTGTTGTAGACATACAAAGCTGTTATTTAAAGATATCTCTGTTTATAAAAGTGTCAACGACCGCACTTTATGCATATTTATTTAATAGTGATATCATTATGACAGCAGCCCCTTCGCCCTCATGTCGCACCGCTGAGGGCCCAGTCTGTGTTGCATGTTCACACGCTACCGTATTGCACCATTTTTAAGCAACATTTATATAGCAAATGTTGTAGTTCGGTTAAAAATAAAGGGGTTTTTGTTACTTATATTCGGTATGTGGATACATTACAAATGAAGTTAATTCGATGGTTTTTGTATTAAATTTTTATGTCGCGGTTAACGTGAGTAATATTTGTAGATTAAATTTGTATGACTTTCGGCTTGTTTCACAATCTTCAAGTAAGTCCGAAGTAAGCTATTCGTTGGTTAAGTTGACATTTCGTGTATGTAAAATGACACTTTAACGTCACTTTAACCAGCGAATAGCTTATTCAGGACTCTACTTGAAGATGGTGAAACAAGCCCTTAATCTACTTATTTATTTTGCATACCTAGTTAGTCCATCAATAAGTAGGTCAATAGAAGTAAGTCGGTGATTGATATAGTTCACTACAATCGCGGTCCGCAGTTGATAAGCCACGTTGAGGCCTTCGGGAAGCATGATAACTTGACAATCAGGTCGCCTCTCGCGGTGTGAGGTCTGGTCTAGGCCTCGTTAATTACTTGGATAGACCTGCCAGTAGTGCCAGTCATGTACATCTTCCGATGGTAGGAAACATTTGGAAGATTCTTTTTTTAAACGAAAGCTGGTGCTTGTCATGTGGTCCCACTTAAATTTGAGCGAGATCTTACAAGTAATTTTTGAGTTATTTTGAAGTCGGTTATTGTTTTTCAAGAATTATTAACTAATAAAATGACAGTTGTCTACTTTAGAAAATTGAGAATATGTCGATCAAATCAGGAACTAAGATCACAGATTATATTATTATTTATTTAGGTAATGGTTAAATGTTTCCTAAAATCCTTAGTATAGTATAGATTGCGACATACACCCATCTCTACCCACGTATTGGTAGGAGCCTGTGCTGTAGTGCTTGAATGTCATAGCTCCCTGCCCGCTTGGTTGATTATGTAGGATGTTCTGAATTTTGTGTTTGTTTGTATGTGAGTATTAAAAACATCGGCTACATAACTCAATGCTTATTAACAGCGTGTTGGTTTTAGCACTGGTTTTGATTAGATAGCTTTGCGCCTTCTGATCTAATTTAAACTATTTAATTCATTCTTTGCTTAAACTTATAATTATTATACGATTAGCCTAAGTTGTTCATTGTAGCTTTTTGTATGTTACTCAAAGTGGATGAAATCCTTAATAAATAATAATTAATGTGATAGCTAAATAAACAGTCCGAATATAGTTTCAGTTTATACAATTTCATAAATAAAACTATCGGAAAATATACGTATAAACTGTGCTACACTCTTAACACAACAATCAATTCACAATAATTCAGAACATCTGTTATGTTTTTGTTTGATTACGTTTATTTCTTTACGTTGCGGCTCCCCGTAGATTGACAAGGAGGAGCAGCAGATATCGGCGGTGCAAGAGCAGATCGGGGGCAAGAAGGGAGAACTAGAAGAGTTTGTTAACTCCTCGATACAGCAGCTGGTGGCGCAGGGCTGTCGGCTGCACGAGGTTAGTGGTACACTGTATTGCTTTCGATGTTTAGTTAGCTAGTTAGTTAAGTTTTTACTCATTACTAAGGTTTTTTGTGTCTAGAAAATAGACTGCATCAGTTACAGTGCCACCAACTTATCTGTGAATTGACGGAGGGCGCTGTGGGATGCATTGGACCAATCATTGGACGCAATTCGAGACGTAGTAAATGTCAATGAATGAACACAAAGAACTTATGAATGGCGAGGCATTAGTTCCAATTTTCGCCATTTCACTAATAACTTGGTGGCACTGTACTTATTGCGTGGCTTCGTCGACTGTTAAATGACATGGAGATTAAATTAGAGACGTAATTTGAGTACCTGTCTACTGTTATACTGGCTCGCTTCGACTAGATACGCAATAGTGAAAAAATGAGTTTCACTTTTAATATAGTTTATTGCGAACCTCGAGGGGCTTACGATATTTATTTTTCTATGAATATAATTTGTTCGGAATAAGTAGGTGAATTGGTATATAAAAATTAAAGTGGCAGTTGAAGTTGAAGAGTTTGTGTTGTGGGGCCCGCCGATCCCTTCCCGATGCCTTCAGCACCGAAAGACCTAGCTTAATTTGCCTCATGCAACAACAATCCGTCTACTATATCAGTTAACAGTCAACAAAGACATGTTTAGACTTTTGTTCATATCATAAACCATCTTATCCGATACCATCACTAAGAACTTACCCCGGTTCCGGGCTCATGAAGTGTGTCTTCTGACAGAGGCAGTCCCCGAGCCCCGACAGCCCCGAGAGCCCCTCGGACACGTCCACGGAGTCGCTGATGCACCTGCTGCAGCAGTGCGAGCCCGCCACCGCCGACACTATCAGGGAAACCGTAGAAAGGCATGTGAGTACCGACCAGGTTTTCATGGCATTTGTAATGTCGGAAATATGTTCATGAAAAAGGATCGTAAATGGAAATCAGTGATGCCATGCTATGGTCATTTATGTAATTTAGCCAAAATATTGGTGGAAAATAAATAAGAAGTTAAGTTTCCGCTTTCTTTTCATCTACAGTCAAAAAAAGTCTAAAGTCTTCATACAGTCAAAATATTAATTTCGTCCTCCTCAACACTCAATATGGCCTTGACAAAATATTCATTAGCCAGACATTTTTCTATAGAGCTCAAATCTAACTATGGTTCATTTGCTGTAATCAACACTTTCTAATAATTCTGTTTAATATCTCAAAATATTTTTTATGGTAAAATTAGATGTTGATATCGTAAGCACGATGTCTGATATGTATGTAGCAATGGAAATAAATTGCAAGACAATAATATCACCTCTTTATGTATATGTCATTAAAATGTAAAAAAAATTACACTTTTAAAATCGACTCGCATTTCTTAATTAGTTTTTTGCCATCTTTCTTTTCTCGATCTCTTCCGGTTTTTCTCGTTCTGTCATGCATCACTCTCACACGTTTTTTTCGAAGCCAATTTAAGCCCAATACATACGTAACGGGTTTTTCCCCGTACGTGATTCCGCTGCGTACGCAACAACTTCATGCACTATCGTATACATTTTCTATGAAACGATGTTTCCAAAACTTCACGTCCCGTCCCGTACGGGAAAAAACCCCGTTACGTATGCATTGGGCTTTACTCATACAGTTGCGTCGTGTCCATGTGTGCAGAAGAAGGAGCTAGAGCGGCTGGAGGTAGAGCTGGAGACGCGCGTGGCGAGCGTGGCGGCGCACCGCGTGCGCGTGCAGCGGCTGCGCGCAGAGCTGGCGCTGCTGGCGGCGCGCGAGCGGGGGCTACAGCGGGCGCTCGCGGACGCCGGTACGACGCCATGTTGTTTAGCTTGTTCACTGTGATCCGGCTCGTCCGTACCATAAAACAATAAGGATTTGACGACCCGTGTGGTGCAATGGTAACCATGTCGGACCGCCGTGCCGGGTGAGATTCTCATCGAGGTGGAAATTTGAATGAGTTTGAATTTTTCTTCTCGGTTTGGGTGTGTGTGTTCTCTTTGTGTGTTGTCCGGCACCCGCGATGAAAAGAATGATAGTGTGGTGCTATGTGTAACGTTATTTTATTATTATCATAATGGGTATGGGAAATGCAGGGGAAAATTAAACGCGTCATCGTAACGATTAATCGAATGGTCGATTAATTATGCTGTCACTTAATCTATATATTTTAATGCCCCTGCTACATCTGCGTGAGCGTCTTTATTAGTGAGTTACCGAAAATACGCCAGTCAAGGTCAAATTCAAAAACAGTTTTACGCCCCAACTCAGAGTCACTAACGGTTACTTAAATCGCTACTTTGTACAGAGTTTGTATGGTGATTCTTTACCACGGAGCGATTTAAGTAAACGTTAGTGACTCCTAAGTTGGGGCGTTAATCTATACTAATATATAAAGAGGAAAGATTTGATTTTTTGTTTGCATTGAATAGGCTCCGAAACTACTGAACCGATTTGAAAAATTCTTTCACTGTTTGGAAGCTACAGTATCCCCGAGTAACATAGGCTATATTAATTTTCAAAAAAATTTGGGATCCTTAATAAAACTCCAATAATGTAACCCAAGGTGTAAAATAAGAAAACCGAAGCAAAGCGAGGGCGGTTACTCGTGTCATAATAAAACAGTATGTCCTGAAGAAATTTCACTTCACACAAAAACGCTGAACTATGGTATAATTTAAGTACCAGTTAAATCTGTAAAGTCCGGTTTACACGTATTAAGTAGTTAAGTAGATAAGTAAATTTTAACTAAATTTTAAGTGAATAATTTTTAGTGTCCGTCCACACGTAATAATGTAATAAAGCTCTTTACTTCATACAATTCTACTTAACTACTTAAGCATTTTACTAAATTACTTAATTACTTAATCATTTTACTAAATTTTTACTTAAAAGTGCCTGTCCAAACGTGTTAAGTGATAAGCCCCGCCCATCTACTTAACAGAAAATAGAAAAATTTCTAAATTACTTATCTACTTGATTATTTAACTACTAAATTACTAAACAACTAAATTGTCCGTTTACACGTATTAATTTACTTAAAATTTAGTTAAAATGTAGTTAACTACTTAACTACTTAATACGTGTAAACCGAACGTAAGAGTATTGTATTAGTGACGTGTGTGTATGTGTGTTCAGAGGAGGAGAGCGACGCGTCCCCGCCGGAGGGCGTGAAGCGCTGCAAGTCGGAGCTGGTGCTGCGGCCGCTGGACGAGCCGCCCGACCCGCTCTCCGCCGACGAGCGGGAACACTTCCGGGTCAAGAGGCTCAGGTCTGTTCCTATTATAGTGCGTTTCAAGCAAGTCTGCAGTTCGCCGCTATGTCGGTAGCCGGCGGCCGTACTGTAAGCTGATTGTTGCATCCATTGCAGTGCCCTGTGTACGAAATAAATGTTTTTTTTTTTCTTTCTTTCTTTCAACTCAAATCCTTGCTTTTCCTTTTCTGCAACATACACAGTTATATAGACAGGCAAATACCTTGTAGTTGTCCACAAAAAAATAACAGCATCATATTATTTCAGCCTGAGTCTCAGTCTGGACCCGCTGCCGTCGCCGAACTCGGCGCTCAACACGGACGACACCTTCCACACGGCCACATCGTCCCCCAAGCCGTTCCCGGACCTGTCCCCGGCCGACCCCGCGACCCCCGCCTCCCCCACCTCCCCCACATCCCCCGACACGCCGACCTCCCCCGGTGTCCCCTCCGTCCCCGCTGTCCCCGCTCTCCCCGCTGCCCCCAGCGCACCCAATGGCGACAAAGCGCCCGTGCCGCGGTTCAAGCTGGGTCCTTCGGTTGATGACAGCGATGACATGTCCAGTACTGAAGATTATCAAAAGGTATGTTCTATACATATACACACGCACACCTACCTGTGCGTGCGCGCTTATAAGTGTTATTAAAGTGTGTATACATTTACTTTGTAAGCTGTAGCTACTGTTTTATTAACCCCCGATTCAAAAAGAGGGGTGTTATAAGTCTGATGTGTCTGTCTGTCTGTCTGTAGCATTGTAGCTCCTAAACGAATGTTTATGTTATGAATGTTATGATTATGATGCGTTTTTTTTTGTTTGAAAGCTGTCGTGACGAACTAGATGATTCTTAGCTATAATTTATGAAGATCTGTTCAGGCGTTTCAAGGTCAACAGCTCCTTTTTGGTGAAAATAAGTGTTGGGGGATAATTAAATTTCAAAATTTATAGTTATAAACAGTTTTTGTATCTATTGCATTATGGTTTGTATTGTAATGCTTTTGTTTAACCGCAGCCCAGGATAGTGGAGGGCCAGTCGTCGAGCTCCGTGGAGAGGTCCCCGGAGGAGCGGCACCAGAGAGCTAAATGCCGGAGGAGGATAGCAGGTGGTTATATAGTCTAGATACATATAATAATAATAAGATTATTATTTAATAAATATATTAATCGATTTTTACTTGAACATTACTTTTTACATAGATCAGATTATGGGTGATTTGTTGATTTAAGTTTAACTTTAAAAATGTAAGGCATTTAAAATCATAAATGTATTCAACACTCTGCTGCATTACAGGCATTGTGACTAAAATAAACAGATTATTTTTAATATTTTTTGATTTAAATTAAAGTAATTTTGATCCTGGATTCATCTGTGCCTTCAACTCATGTTCGGCTAGGCTAGGAGTCAGAGCTGGAACTCGAATAAGACACGTTTCCCCTTGTCGGGTTCTTTAATTTCCATCAGAGCCGAAAACAAGGTGATCAATGTGAACAGCTTCGTATAAAACTACCTACAACCTCCAGTGTCAGAATCAAACTGAACAGCCGACTAGTGACAACGGGATCTAAGTGTGTTGTATGTAACAACAATGTGTGTGTGCAGGCGAGGGCAAGTCCCGGCGGCAGGTGACGGAGGCGGAGGCGCTGCGGGCCATGCAGCGGCTGTGTTCGCGGATTGCCTCGCAGAAGATGCTGGTCATCTCCTCGCTCGAGAACGACTGCTCCAAGGAGGAGCTCAACCGGCAGATAGCGGTACGTCACCAGCACTCACTAGCTCACTACAATATTACCTATTTGATGCATTAATAAAAAAATGGAATGATAAGTAACATACATTTTATTTATTTATTTATTTATTTATTTAATCTTTATTGACCACAATAAAAATAATACGGTACAAATGGCGAGCTTAATGCTAAATGCATTCTCTACCAGCTAACCATTGGACAAAAGAGAAATGCACGAAAGGCGGTTAATAAAGTAAATTATATACATACATACAAATACCTACATAAAATATACATACCATAAATACACATATACACATAAATACACATATACATATACAAAATAAACCTACATAGATACATATTATATAGGCTTAAATAAAAGATCTAAGATGAAAACTTCTATGTTGTCAATGACGATCAAGGAAAAGAGTCCTGAGGTCCTTTTTGAATGATGCTTTACTAGCAGGTCTTCTGATCCCTTCGGGGAGCGCGTTCCAGAGGCGGACTGCCTGAACGGTGAAAGAATTGGAGATGAACCCAGATCGGTGCAGCGGTACAGAGAGTTGATAAGATTCAGTAGAGCGAAGCTGCCGGTCATGGGAGGAACATAGGAACTGGAATTTAGATTTAAGATAATCAGGAGAATGGGGAAGAAAAAGGATTGAAGAAAGGAGACAAAGTAATCGAATGTGCCGTCGTTTGCGGATGGGAAGCCAATTGAGCTTGGAGCGCAAAGAGGAGACATGGTCATACTTGCGGAGACAGAAGACGAAGCGAACGGCATTATTGAGGAGACGATCCAGCTTGTCAAGGTGAGACTCATTCATATCCAAAGTGCACACATCACCATAATCCATAATCGGGAAGATTAGCGCTTGAACCAAGCTAGCTTTCGTCTCGGTAGGGAGAAAGTTTCTGAGCCGGTTCAAAGAAGTTAGCGAGGCAGTGACGGAACGACAGACTTCGCTTACCTGCATGTTCCAATTCATTGTATTATCAATAGTGATCCCGAGGTCTTTTACACTGGCTTGATATGGGATAGCGCAATCTTCGAAATTAATACAATCAATCGAATCCATGTCAACTTTGGCTAACTGACGTGGGCTACCAATGACAATAGCTTGGCACTTATTAGCGTTAATTTTTATACCAAAATTGTGAGACCAGTTACTAACACATACAAGATCATTGTTTATATCGGTGACTGCTCTATTAACATTAGCAATTTCTGCCTGTTTATAAATTTGCAGATCATCTGCATATAAATGGTAAGAGCAGCCAAGAAGAGGTGTGAGAGAGTTAATAAATATAGAAAAGAGCAGAGGCGATAAGATACCACCCTGTGGTACGCCAGAGGTAAGGTTACACCAGTCGGATTGCTTACCATCGAACTTAACGGCCTGCTGGCGTCCACGAAGATAGGAGGAGAACCAATCCAGAGTCAAGGAAGAGAGCCGCAATCTCGCAAGGAGAGCAAGGAGGATGTCGTGGTCGACCAAATTAAAAGCATTGGAAAAGTCAATTAACACTAAAATGGTGACCATTTTACTCTCCATGCCCTCACGAATATCCTCAGTCACTTTGAGAAGGGCAGTGGTGGTGCTGTGTCCAGGCCTAAAGCCGGACTGGTAGGAGCAGAGCAGGTTATGTTTGTAAATGTACGATGAGAACTGCTTATGTACAATAGCCTCTAATACTTTCGAAAGAAAAGGAAGGATCGAGATAGGTCTGAACTCCTTTATTCCACGGGGGCATGCAGTTTTTGGAATTGGGATAACCAAAGCTTTAAGCCAGACCAATGGAAATGTCCCCGATGTTAACGAAAAGTTACAGATGTGCGTTAAAGAAGGTAGGATGAATTTGAGTATAGGCATTATCATTGCACGATTGATCTCATCGCACCCCACTGCACCTGACTTAATTGAGACAATAGCTTTGCGGATCTCCTCCAAGGAAACAGGAGAAAAGGAAAAACCATCTGTAGGAGGTAGAGCCATGAAAGTAACTGCAGAAATTGTCGAAGACTTAACAAAGGTGTTCATAGTAGATAAAGAGGTAAAGTGAGAATTAAATTCATCAGCAGAAAAAGAAGGTTTAGTGGCTTGGGAAGAGGTCTTCCCAATGCCAAGAGAATGAAGAAACTTCCAAATGTCAGCTGAAGATGAGTTGGAAATGTTGCTAATGATATAAGAGCGTTTGGCTGCTCTCACCATGTTGTTGCACCTGTTCCGAGCCATTTTATAAGAGGACCAGTTTTCAACGCACCTGTCTCTTTTGTACTTTCTGAAGGCATTGTCACGCCGCGTCATAGCCATCCGAACTGCCCTGGTTATCCATGGAGACGGTTGCTTTTTAACTCTTATTGCTTTTACCGGTGCATGCTTGTCAAACAATTTAACAATAATATTATTTAATTCGGAAACTTTCTCATTCACCGTTGACGCGGCATACACCGGGGAAAAATCAACTTTAGAAGCGTCATCAAGCAGAGTACTGGTGTCAATGTTAGCAAAACAACGCATCGTCACTATCTGAGGTTTTAATTTAGGAGGTCTTAATTTATATGACAAGTAAATGGCGTCATGACGAGAAAAGCCAGGCGCTGACAATTGACCATGTTGGATAACATGATCAGGTGAGGAAGTCATAATCAAGTCGAGAAGGGTGTCAGAAGTGTCAAGGTTATGATGTGTGGGTCCCGAAGAAAGAATGGAAAGATTGACCGACTTGATAATATTGTGAAGCCTACTGGAATGAGATGTGTTATTGAGAAGGTCAGTATTCAGATCACCCATTATGATGTGGTGCACGTAGTCAGAACAGTGAGCCTCAAGTACCAATTCAAGACTGGAGAAGTAATCAATAGATGGGGGGCAATAAACTACCCCTAGCAAAGCTTTGGCTCGTTTAACCTGCACCTCCAGGAACAGATATTCGGCTGATGCCGCATATGCGGAGGGGGAAGTAGCAATCACCTTATAAGAAATGTCGCTGCGCAAATAAATTGCTACACCCCCGCCGCCCTTACCCGTGCGATCATTTCTAATTAAAACATAACCAGGTATGCTGTATGAAGTACTGGAGAGCGATGGTTTGAGCCAGCTTTCGGATATAAGGATAGCGTGGGCAAGGGTAGGGGGATGAGAGGCAAAGGAATCAAGAAGGTCCGTATAGTGCGCTGGAATGCTTTGTGCGTTAAGGTGACACACATTAAATGCTAGGGGAGAATTGCTCAAAGCATCACGCAGTAAGTCACCAAAGGTCTCAGGATCCTTAAATGAATCTTCACTTGTGAGAGATTGATAATCAGAATTTACAGAATAAAACGAATCATCGTCAGACATAATGTGAGTAATACAATATTAAAAATTAATAAATAAAAAATAAAATAAATAAGAATAAAAATAAATAAAAAATAATAATAAAATATAGTATATTAAAATTAACTAAAGAAGTATTCGAAGAAAAAAAAAATTATTGTTTTGTTGGTCCTGCTGGTTGCATACTGGTAAGGAATGTTACAAACTTACAATACAAAGAAATAAATCAGAATTAATTAAAACAAAAAAAAAAAAAACTATTCAGGGCCGCATGACAAGTAAAATCTTTGCTTCAAAGTTTATTGATTGTGAGATGCCATAATGTAATTTCAGCTGTCACTGTCATTTATGAGCAGATATAGCGACTAGCGTCAACACTGTCAATGTCAACACCCAAATTCACAATAAACACAAGATGACTGACAGTGTAACTAACAATAAGTTGCTAACTTGAGAAAAAATTAAAATTAACTTTAGTGTGCATACATACCTATAGCAAAGTGACTAATAACTACCCACTACTTAAAATATTAAAGTTATACAAGTAAAATTACCTTGAACATACAATTAGATGGCGAGATACTACAATGAAAACTAAGATTGCTACAGGAACATGAAACATATTTATAAACTGACTAAACACTTATATGTGAATCTGAGACTAAACACTATAGTAGTATACATTTGGCATCAAGAAAATGAAACAAATAGTACGGCGAGAGGCGAATATTGGAAGTCAGATCATTTTTTTTGTCTGGCGGAACGCTTTTGTTTAGGCAGATGTTCAGTAGATGTCGATGCACCCCCGGCGAGCTGAGGCCGAGCAGCCTGTTCCATCGCACTCGCTGGCTCCGTCGCTGCTTCAGTCGGGAGGGTCAGCAGTTCGTCCTCACATGTAATGCGATGCCTCAAGCCATCCTTCGTTTTGACGTACACATTGCCGTCCAGCGTCCAACAGTTTCGGATACCAAAACGCTGACGGGCCTGGTTAAACAATGCTTGACGTTGCTGTGTAAGGAACTCGGCGATGACAATTGGTGTGCCTTTGAATCCGATTTTCTTCTTCCACACTGCAGTCTTCAGCGACAAGTCCGCAAACCGCAGCAACACAGGACGACACTTGCCTTCCTCCAATCCACCCAACCGATGACACGCCTTGAATTTATCTGCTGTGGCATTTGGTAGACCCAGCTTATCTTGGAATAAACTGCTGATGTAAGCTGTAAGATCTTTGATGTCTTCGGATATGCCTCTTATAAGGAGGTATTTTCTACGGTGTCTCATCTCAATTACATCTACAGATTTGCTACACTCTAAGATCTGCTGTCGCAAGAGAGCCAAGATAGAACAGGCGAGTTTTTTAAATGCAGAGAAGTCTTCTTGAAGCTGGGGCAGACTGGATGCACTCTGCGGGACTGCTGTTGCCTCTTTGAGTTGTTTGTCAAATTGCTTTAATTTCGAGAAAAGAGCAGTTTCTAGAGAACGCTATTGCCATTTTGCCAGGCACACAAGAACTTTTGAAGTTATAGTAAGTGAAAGTGTGTGACAGTTCAACCAGCAGGACACTAAGGATTTTTACTGCACTATGACATTTAGCATTAAAATAACACTATGTAAGTATTAATTAGTATTTATACTTCCACTTTATAGAGAAATAGTGATAAATTAAGTTATTTAACTATTAAAACAGATTAATTTTTATGGAGCACAATGTTACTAGTTTTACTACTACCGCCCAAAAAAACTTTATTACGAAAAAAATTTGGATCAGTGGATGAATGTATCTTGTTAGTATTTTTATTATTGGAAATAAAACTTAAGGTTTGGTCTAGATTATAATCGCACTGCATATCTAAATTAAACTACGTAAAACTAATGCCAACGAGTTGACGCGGGAAATCCATAATACCTATTAAACCATATTGACGGAACAGTGACGCCTTTGACCAATCATTTCATGAACGTATGCAGGTCCTCCAAGAGCTACAAAAGAAGTACGTCCGCCTGGAGATGGCGCTGCAGTACTCGTTCTTCGACAACGCGGGCTCGCGGCGCAGCATCATGGTGACGCCGATCCAGGAGACGCCGTCGCTGACGCTCAGCGAGAGCGACATGCACGTGGAGCGCACTGCGGGCGACGCGGACAGCGGGCACGACGCGCGCGGTGCGGACGACGCGCGCGACGCACACAACGCACACAACGGGTACTTTGAGGACCCCTTGCTCTATAGGTATGTGCTATTTATTTATTTATTACGGATACCAACAGCTTTACATACAAATATTACATAATTGTTATCAGTACAACATGATCTAGTATGCTTGCCGACTACAGCTGCGTACATAACTTCCAGTAGGTACATGTTATCTGACTAAATGTTAGAAGTGTTAGATAGCCGTCTACGAAGGGGCGCGGGGGCACCGAACAACACAGTAGCTCGATGCGCACTGATTCATTCACCCGGCGGACTAATTCGTGAGACACAACTCGCACGCACACACTTACCGGGGCACATACAGATAAACGCATGCATATGTATGTATGGTGGATAGTTAGGGCGTATTCATGGAGAAAACAGGTTCTAGTGCCGATCTAGCAGTGCTTAGTTTACAAGTTATTGACATCATACGACTTGTCTAACTCCTTGTCAAGAAATTTACGTGCAGCGCTTGTCGCTGACTATCTGCGCTTGCATATTATATTGTTTAGAAACGCATTTATGTACAACGTATGTTTGATACCGTAGGCTAAAAGAGACGGAGGTGGAGGCGTCGGACAACGTGTCGACGTCGAACGACGAGCTGGCGTCGGAGGCGGGGGGCGGGGGAGGGGGCGGGGGCAGCGGCTGGCGGGACAGCCACCGCCACTGCGACCACGACCGCCACCCGCACCCGCCCATAGACCTGCCCGTGCAGATCACGGTACGTTCACTGTTGGGGCCGCCGCGGTGTGTTGACGGTACCCAATGAGATACACGGACGCGTAGTTACATTTGTTTACTGAACCACTGTTTACGGTTGGTCGCCTGAGTCAGTAGGTCCGCGCGTGTCGGTAATTATGTGACGACTAATGTATAGAATAAAGTTAATACTGTAAG
The DNA here is from genome assembly GCA_951805285.1 of Thymelicus acteon. Taxonomy (NCBI): domain Eukaryota; kingdom Metazoa; phylum Arthropoda; class Insecta; order Lepidoptera; family Hesperiidae; genus Thymelicus; species Thymelicus acteon. Next base: position 1,250,861 of record OX638232.1, read on the forward strand.
AGCATTTTTTAGCACGTATTCATTCACTGGTACAAGAAGCAAAGAAGATTGGTATTCAGGTCACTTACACAGAATGTGAGGGTAACGTCGACGAGTGTATTACTTGACTGATACATGGAAACAAAACAAATAAATTAAAATAAAACTTGTTTACACTCACACTCAAATTTACGTTGAAGTAATTTTAAATAAATCAATGTATGTTCTTTTCAGGATTATACCACCTCGGGGCTTATGCATCCGATAGATTTTTGTAAGTATTATACAGTAGCTTAATATACAAGTAAAAGTAGAAAATTTTTTTTAAAGAAAAAGTGAACTTTAAAAAGAAAGTAAGAACAGTTTAAACACGTTTCAATGCATTGTGATTGCATCATATTGTATTTACCTCTATAAAATACATATCAACTACCTCCACTACCATACATATATACGAAGCATGTAGGGTGTCCCTTCTAGTACTGTTATGTTGTTCAGTTAAAATATTCCGAAGCAATCCAAATCCTATTTTAATTGCGTATTGCGTATTGAGGTACAGTTGCTAAAAATATTCCAAATAATAATATTTAAAATAACATTTGTGTCGACTGTACGATGCTCACTGTCACTATGTTCAATTTATATTTGGTATATTTTGACCCGTGTGTGTTGTGTGTGTAGCGGAGGTGGTGTCGGTGCCGGGCTGGGTGACGCGCGGCGCGGGCGCGGGCACGCACCACGAGTACGAGGTGCGCGTGCGCGTGGGCGCCGCGCGCTGGCAGCTGCTGCGCCGCTACCGCCGCTTCCGGGACCTGTATCTGGCTGCCCGGCGGCTGTACGGAGAGAAGGTAACTGTAAACTATTATTCTAGACGAGTTACGTGGTATACAATGTTAGCACTACATTTAAATTTGTGTAAAATAATGATAAACAGAAATTATTTGTGGAATTAAACGATTACATTTATATTTTATTTTCATATTATTGTGTTAGCTTTATATTTAAAGTACAAATTGCGATAAAAAGACCCTATAAGTTTGTTTGCCAAATAGGACTCGTCAAAAATGGACTATATTATTGAACTGACCTAACATGAGTTTGGTATTCATATAAAATAGCCGACGACGCGCTCGTACGTTTGGTTGTTTTATGCACGTACTTTATTCGTTTGTCGCAGGTCACATGAATATAAGTGTCGATCGCTTGGTGAATGCAATTAGTTATTGGCTATTGCTCACAACTATTAGTTAGCTAGTTATTTAATTAATAGTAAACCTAAACAATATGCTGATAATCCAAAAGTTCAATAAGTATAAGTTGGCAAAGCCGATCCATAACATAATATTGAGTTGTGGCAGAATGAATGAAATATTTGAAACATCTGTTCTGTGTTCCGTGTGCAGGTGGCAGCGATCCCGTTCCCGGGGCGCGCGCTGTGGTCGTCGGAGGCGCTGGCGCGCGCGCGGCGGCCGCAGCTGGAGCAGTTCCTGCGGCGGCTGCTGGCCGTGTGCGCCGCCGACCGCCGCTGCGCGCTGCACCAGCAGCCGCTCACCAAGGACAGCCTGGTCGCGTTCTCGCCCTTCTTTAGAAAGGTACTACTGTCACCGGCACTTGTGTACTGTGCCCGGTACAAGGCTGCCAGATGAGATCTTTTTTTATAAATAACGGTACGCACTCATAGCCCCAGGATTCGTGTGTCGTGGATGCCGTGGACAGGTTAAAAAGACAAGGACACACAAGCAGACCGAGAACAGAAATTCAAACTTATCATTCTTTCTGCCTCAATGGGAAGCAAACCCAGGACCCCTGGAACGGCGCGGCGGTCCGGAATGGTAACCATTACGCCAGATGAGTCGTCATTGATTGATGATATGAGACACCAATTATTCAGTCACATATAAGATAGCGTTTATCTCTGTTGAATATTCGTATACGCTACAGTTCCACTTCCCAATAACAACCCAAGTGTGTACATCAGGGAGTGTTCGAGAGCGGCAAGTGCGGCACGGGATGATGTCGGGCGGAGGTCGTCACGGCGCGCGCGCTGGGCCGAGCGGCTCGGCGAGCGGCGCGGCACCTGGCGAGCGCGCTGGCGCACCTGCTGCGCGCGCTGGCGCTCGCCGCGCTGCTGCTGTACCTGGCCGTGCGCCCGCGCCGGTAGCACGCTGCACCACACGCACTGACGGCGAGCGAGCTTTACAAACACTGACTGATGGTGAGTTGGATGATTGATGACCTTCAACACAAAAGTGATCGTGTATATTGGGTGTTCAAGCGTTCTCAAACAATCCAGTCTGATGTGTGGATATTCGTACTGTAAGATTAATCGTTACGATCCATAACTTAAATGATATCAATTTGTTAATTGCCGGAGAATAGTGAAGTGATAGAAGCAAACCATTACATCCTGTCGAGGACCTAGATATCAGCTAACACTTGGTCCTGGCATGGTGCTAACATCGTGTCGAGCAATGGATCGTGATATCGATCGAAGAGACAAAATGTTCAAAATTCGTACTTACACAGATGAACGCTTGATGAAGCTCGCTCTCTGTACTCTATGTGACGTGGCTACGGCCTACTTGGCGAGAAGCGACCCAACTGACAACTCACTAACCACGACCAGTAAACTAAGTGGTGTGAGGAGCAGTCTACCAACCCTTGTCCTTTTACTGACTTTGCATTTCAAAGACTGCATACGTAATATACGCGTCCATGTTTACTAATGCGACTATAACTTTATTATCGACCGTTGATGAGCTAGATTTAACGCCAATGCATACGTAACGGGTTTTTTCCCGTACGGGATGGGACGTGAAGTTTTGGAAACATCGTTTCTTAGAAAATGTATACGATAGTGCATACGCAGCGGAATTCCGTACGGGATGGGAAAAAACCCGTTACGTATGCATTGGCCTTTAGTTTAAACTTAAAAGGGGTTCGGTAAATGTTTCTCACACGTCTCTTAAGTGTTGACGTGTTGCCAACATGTTCTAGCGTGGGTGTACGTGGTGGAGGGAGCATGGGATCTACAGCGCAGGGCCTAAACATAACTCTACGCATGCATAATGTATTGTATTGTACTCAATGAAGTTAATATTTATAATCTATTTAAGTGGATACCACGACATACTATGAAAGATAGCGAGACATTATACGAGTATTAATATGTATTAAGTGTCGCTTTGAATCGACGAGATTAAGGATTTTAACATTTTTTTATCTAGTTTTTCTAACTAATAGAGTTAACGTAATCGTTAACTATGCAGTTTTTAACTAAAATTAATTGACTATAACTAATGTAATATACATGATATCAATTTTCATATCTTAGATGTGAGTTAAAGGTTAAAATACTAATAAAATAAGGCATTCATTCTCATCGCATGATCTGTAGTTTATGTTGGAGTAATTTTTAATGTATGATTAAATTGGTGTGTTATTGAACAGAAACTATGACAAGCTATTCTTTTTTTTACATATATTAAAGCATCCTTCCTGTCGTAATGATTTACACGACTGTGTGCTTCAATTCATCCGGCTCGAAGGACCAATATTTTAAATTAGCTTTACGGGAAAAATCTCACATTTGTAATGCATTGATTTTAAATGTCATATATATTTTTGGATCAAAAACACACCATATCCCTCGCTCCCCCACTAGTATCTCCTGTAGTCAACCCCACGGTTATCTAGAATAAAAAGTATACGAAAATGTAGTCGGTCGTTAGTACGTAGTTGGTCGGGTGTGGTTCTCGCCCGCTGCGGCGGCGTGCGGCGGCGGCGGCCAACCGAGGGTGCCTTTAATTGTTGATATGTTTATGGGGACCTGCTTATGAACTGACCTTTTCAAGGACTGTTGATCATAGTTTAGTGATGTCGGGAGAAACTGGGATATTTATATTTTTATTATTTTGTTACGTTTTCAGAACTAATGTGGCACACTTTACATTTTGTAAATGTATTTTTGGCTTTTGCGTGCAAAATAATATTACGTGCTAATTTTCTTCAGTGTTTTATTGTAGAATATGAAATTATAGTCTGTATTAAATCACCAACTTCTCCTGATAGTGAATCGAATACAGAAGCATAATGTGTATTACTAATTTTATTTCTGAAAAATTTTTTTTTTCTACGCTTCGAATATTTGGCGAATATTTCATATGTATATGTTATGTAGCGGTAATTAGATGTAGGTTTAATTTAATTGTTATTCTCAGTCGTGTTGTGTTAAGGTACTCGAACGCAGCCCTCTGTGTTATTGAGGTAGATTAATATTATGTCAATACTGTATGTTCTTACTGGCATGTTTTAATACTTGTATTTAAGAACATTATTCAATTGACGAATATACTCGTATTAGACATCAGATACTACAGACGTATTTTATTTTTTCACTACCTATCCTATATTTTAATATTTTCCTACATGGTAGCAGAGCGTGGTTCGGTGGTTAGGTTCAGTGATAAATAAATATCTTCTCCGTTAAATATTTGCCGGTAACCGAGTTATTTGCCGGCACGCTTATAGTATCTCCGAAAAAATGTCTTCGAGTTCCTTCAACTTGGAGAAGTTGACTGGACGAGTGAATTACTCGTCATGGAAGTTTGGTGTGAAAACGTATCTACAGCACGAAGATTTGTGGGATTGCGTAGAACGTCCGGACGACACCAAACCAGATTCAAGTAAGGACGTCAAAGCCCGAACAAAAATCATTCTTCTTCTCGACCCCGTGAACTACGTGCATGTTCAAGATGCTGAGACCGCGAAGGATGTATGGATGAATCTCGAGAAAGCCTTTGACGACAACGGCTTGACTAGGAGAGTCGGACTATTGAAAGACTTGGTCACAACAACGTTAGAAGGATGTGGCAATAGTATTGAAGAATACGTGAACAAAATAATGAGCACCGCACACAAGCTGCGCAGCATCAACTTTAAGATTGAAGACGAGTGGATTGGTACATTGATGTTGGCCGGACTCCCCGATACATACAGGCCAATGATTATGGCTTTAGAGAGCTCTGGAATACCCATCACTGCGGACGCTATAAAGACCAAACTAATCCAGGAGGTTAAAAGTATAGAGCCTTCGGCTTTTTATACTAACAAGAAAAAAACGTATAGGTCTGCACCAGGCCAAGGCCCTCGTTGTTTCAATTGTAATAAGCATGGACACATAAGCCGATACTGCACAGCTCCGAGAAAGCCCAGTAATGAAGATGATGTAAAGAGTCAAAAGTGTAAGAAATCTAATACTTTTATTGCAGCTTTTTCAGCGTTCACGGATAACAGCATGAGCAATGACTGGTATATAGATTCCGGTGCAGCAATGCATATGACGAATAGGAGTGATTGGCTGTATGATATTCAGACTCCTCCTGTATCTAAAATTACTGTGGCTGACAAGAAGGCGCTGCCTGTTGTGAGTATGGGACATGTTAATGTAAACTGCGGTGATAATAAAATACAAGTTCGCAATGTCCTCTATGTTCCAGACATAGCTGTTAACTTACTCTCCGTAAGTGTAATGAGTAAGAGTGGAATCAAACTGTTGTTCAACAACAATAGTTGTGATATATATAACAGTAATGATGTGTGTATATGTTCTGCGACGCTGGTAAACAATCTGTACCGATTAAACACAAAAGTGCATGTTAACCTCACTTGTACTGATATTACAGACGAACCTACACTGTGGCACCGCCGTATGGGACATCTAAACTTCAACGATGTCAATAAATTGCCAAACTGTACCGATGGAGTGACACTGTCTGTTAAGAAGAGTAACCAAAATGTATGTTGTACTACATGTTGTAAAGGTAAACAATCCAGACTGTCATTCAACAACAACGGTTCCCGAGCGTCACAGCCGCTAGAACTTATACACAGCGATATATGCGGCCCCATGGAAACAAGTTCTATTGGAGGTATGAAATATTTTATTAATTTTGTAGATGACTATACTAGAAAAGTATATGTTTATTTTATGAAAGATAAATTAAATATTTTAAATATATTCAAAGATTTTAAAAATAGAGTGGAAAACGAACTTGATAAGAAAATAAAGATTTTGCGTACCGATAATGGGACCGAATATTGTAGCAACAATTTTGAAAGGTTTTTAAAAGACTGTGGCATAGTTCACCAGACTAGCACACCTTACACACCGCAGCAAAATGGTCTCTCAGAGCGTATGAATAGAACGCTAGTGGAACGGGCACGTTGCATGTTGTTTGATACCGATCTCAGTAAACAATATTGGGCCGAAGCTGTAGCTACTGCTGCATATATTATAAATAGATCCCCTACACGCTCATTAAATGGGAAGACCCCGTTTGAAATGTGGTCAGGTAAGAGGCCAGATCTGTCCCACATTAAGATATTTGGTTGCGAAGCCATGGTGCACATCCCTAAGGAGAGGCGACTGAAGTGGGACTCTAAGTCTGCAAAAATGATCTTTTTGGGATATTGTGAGGACTCAAAAGGATACCGTTTATGGGATCCTACTAAAAAAAGGATTGTGAAGAGTCGTGATGTCATATTTTTAGAAAACAATGATAAGAATATATCTTGTGAAATTACAGACACCTGTAATAACGTCGGTGATGCAGCTATGCAGCCTGGTAGTCCAGCTCACTCTGAAGAGGCAACTCCTGAAAAGTCATCTGGAAATAACAATGACTCCGTATACGAATTTGAGCAATCAGGAACCCCCAGTGAGTATGAGACAGACCAAGAGCAAGATGAAACATACATTCCGCATTTACCAGTATCATTGTCGGACATACCAGATAGTAATATGACATTAAGATCACGCGCTAAACCGACTAGCCTTTATGATGAGCATGAGAATGCTAATTACCTTTGTTATAGTAACCTCAATGACCCAAAAACAGCGGAAGAGGCACTATCGTCCCCATTAAAATGTGAATGGAAAAAGGCAATGGATGAGGAACTCAACGCATTGAATAATAATAAAACTTGGACTCTTGTAGACCGCCCACATGATAAGAGTATCATACCTTGTAAGTGGGTTTATAAAACTAAGACTGATCCAGCAGGGAAGGTTGAGCGTTACAAGGCCAGGTTGGTCATAAAAGGCTATAAACAAAAGAGAGGTATAGACTACGAAGAGGTATATTCTCCTGTGGTCCGATACACATCTGTAAGGTACTTATTTGCACTGGCTGTAAAACATAACCTAGAAATAGATCAGATGGATAATATCTGCATTCTTGCAAGGAGAAATTGACACTGAAATATATATGGAACAACCTCCTATGTATCAGGAAGACTCGCGTGTATGTTTATTGCACAAGTCAATTTATGGTTTAAAACAAGCAAGTCGGATATGGAACAATAAACTGGATAAAGTATTGCAAGAAATTGGGTTTCAACGTTCAAAGGTAGATCCATGTGTTTACTATAATGTCAAATCATTATTATTTATTACAGTTTGGGTTGATGATTTATTATTGTTTTCTGGTAACAAGGAAAGTAAGGATCAAATAAAGGAGAAACTAAAAACTCAATTCTGTATGAAGGACTTGGGTACAGTAAAACATTGCATTGGTTTGAATATAACCAGAGATACAGTTTCCGGCAAGATAATGATAGATCAAGAAAAGTACATTAAGGAAGTTCTAAGTAAATTTGGTATGGAGAACTGTAAACCAGTTAAAACTCCAATTGAAGTTGGTATGAAGTTCACATCGTGTGATGAAGTAAGCATTCATGATTTTCCCTACCAGCAGGCAGTTGGCTGTCTTTTATACTTAGCTCAAGCCACCAGGCCAGATATTTCTTATGCAATTAATACGCTTAGTAGATTCAATAAAAACCCTCAAGTTGAACACTGGATGGCAATTAAGAGAGTTATGCGGTATCTACAGGGCACTAAACATTATAAGCTTGCGTACAGCAAGGATAACTCGAGCTTAATGGGATTTTGTGATGCAGACTGGGCGAATGATATCCAAAATCGGAAATCCTGCACTGGATATATATTTACATTCCAAGGTGGTGGTGTTTCCTGGAGCTCTCGAAAGCAACAGTCAGTTGCTTTATCCACAACCGAGGCCGAGTACATGTCAATGGCGTCCGCTGCACAAGAAGCCTTATGGTTGAGGCAACTACAAACAGAGTTGGGTGAAAGCAACAGTGAACCCATATTAATTTTTTGTGACAACCAGAGTGCAGTTAAGCTTTCTTTGAGTGATAGTTATAAGCCTAGAACTAAACACATTGATATACGTTTTCATTTTCTGAAAGAATATGTCAATAAGTTGTTTATTAAGTTTGAATATTGTTGTGGTAACTTAATGGTTGCTGATATTCTAACAAAGGGCACCTCAATAGAAAAACATAACTATTGTGTATCTGAAATGGGCTTGCGTCCAGGGGAGGGTGTTAAGGTACTCGAACGCAGCCCTCTGTGTTATTGAGGTAGATTAATATTATGTCAATACTGTATGTTCTTACTGGCATGTTTTAATACTTGTATTTAAGAACATTATTCAATTGACGAATATACTCGTATTAGACATCAGATACTACAGACGTATTTTATTTTTTCACTACCTATCCTATATTTTAATATTTTCCTACATGTTGACTTGTCGGAGGTCAGTTTGTAACTGAGTCCCCAACTTTGTTCTTGATAAGAGGATGTCCTTGAATGATTTTACTAACTACCGTCACTGGCAGCAATTGAGCAAATTTACTTGTTTTGATTAATTGAGATCTTGATTAATATATTTTTGCATGTGAATTGGACTGTTAGCACAAAACTGTGATTCAAAATACTGTCTGAATTTTAAAATATAAAATACGTACAAGTGTTTGTCTAATGAATTTTAAAATTGATTCATCTAAAAATACTTTATTTATGTAAATCTTAAACACCTTGGTGAATCTTTATTTGAGTTTTTACACTAAAGGTGGTTCAGTTTATAATAATTTTGTAATCCTAGCTTTTACATTAGTTATACATTTAGTAAAGGTGACAGTATGCTCGCTTTCTTGATCATTTTATTAACAACGAATTGGATTGATTGTAATACATTTGTTTTAGAGAGTGAGTGTAGTGTATAGTAGAATCCATAATTCGACGGACCGCTGTGACAAATAGTGTTGCTAACTGCAAAAATTAATCGTGAGGGGTAAGTATCGATATTTTATTGTCGACACTAATTCACCGAGAAAGTGAGCGTAGAAAAAACATTTTGTTTAGGCGTGCAATAAAAAACCTTTAGTTAAGTTGTTAAAATAGTCTATTAATGTGTTTGCTTTTCTTATCTAATTAAAATGCCTTCCGTTTAATGTACGAGTATCAATGCCAGCTAAAATCAATAAAGATAATTTAAACAAAATTTAGTCACATTTTACCAAAAAATGCATTAAGATAGAGTTTATTAGACTGGCAACATTTGTGCATTTGAGTTGTCAAAGTGGTCCGTCGAATTATTGATTCGACTATAGTTGGCCTAGTTTTATAGTTGTGTTAGACGTAGCCTCTGTTGGTACTGTGTCGCGTACTGGAACTGTTTGTATATGTAGTGCGATGAACGTGTCTTCCTGCAGCCGTAGTTCGGTAAGCTATGAGCTTCTTTAATTGAGGACATTCCTTATTCTAACATATATATTTTGTATACAATATTCTCAGTAAATATCTATATTTATTGGAACACACCGGTGATTTTGATCTATTTGAATTCTTTGCTTTGCAGTTTTCATATAATAATCGTATGATTGTTTGTTAATTTGATTCTCTGGTCTGCTTTTACTTTTTTTCTTTAAATTATTTTGTTTTTAATACTATCTCCTATTTAATCAACTCAAAACTGTATATTTCTTCATACTAATGATACTAAAACTGGTGTGTCTCTAATTCTGTCCATGTATATTGAGAATACATATTTAACAGAATATAGTATAATTCTAAAATGTAATTGTCGGTCTGCCGCTGGCGGCCCGCATATATCGACATGTAAAGCACCCAGAGATGTGTATTTCCCCGTGACGAACTCCATAATGATATTCGTTATTCGACATCGTCGAATTTCATAGTATATGTATAGTAGGGTAGTTTAATGTCCGCGGACTCTGCAGGAGAACTCGTGAGACGTCACCTGAACAATCACTCGTGAGTTTTCCTTCCCGTGTCCGCAGTTAGATGTAGGATAGAAAATGTTATATTGTGATACCTTAAAACCTATCCCTCCCTCGACGACCTTCAAATTTTATAACAAAATTAATTGATTGGTTTGCAATTTAGAAAGTTTTAACGTTCTTTTGTTTTGTTATATTTAATTTGTCATAAATTTCAAATGAAAATTAAATTTTAGAAAATTCCCTTATTCATATACCATTTTCATGTTATATGTAGATCTATAACTTGATAACTTACATATTTACAAAACATATTCCCATATTTCATCTCTTAGAGTATAGTATTTTTCTAAACATACTATTTTATGAACCAATGTATATTTAAATGTATCACTAAATGAATACCTATCTTGTTATAAATAATAATATTTACATAAGTAACCCGTGAACTCTGCGGTCTAATTGAATTACTGAATAAATAAATGGTTGTGATGCATTATAGTAATATTTTTATTTATTTATTATTTTTAATGGCAACACATTATTATTATGTACTTTAAATATTTCATTTTTAGTATCGTGATTCGCAAACTTTTTTTTTCATATAATTTTAAGTTTTATCTGCTACTTAATATTATAGTTGTATAGAAACCTTATTTAACAAATAAAATATTTGATTGATTGATTGGTATTAACTTTCTGGGAAGAACTTTAAAGAAAACAATAAAATAAAGGATCATATTCTCATGAACTCACGATTCTCACGATCCATCATTCAATAAAATATCATTATATTTATTATATAATAATAGGAACAATGATAGTTAGATATATGTATATAATATATATAATATTGATAATATACTTTGATATCTATTTAGCAATTACAGGGTCAATTGATTCTCTTGTGAGTGGAAAATGCATTTATTTAGATTATCATATAATATTAATACTATTCTCATATTATGTAAGTTCAGGTAGCACATGGTTACATTATAAATACGTCAAATGTACACGTGAATAAATACTTAGGTAACATACCTATATAATGATTATCGTAATATAACATTGATAATATCTGTGACATGTTTTTGTCTTAACTGGCTCTAATTTACAAAATGAGAATAAACTTTGCTCAGTGAAAACATACTTACATTTTATTAACTGTTAAAATAATAATTAATAAAAGTTAATAGTTGACTGTAAACTGAATAGACTTGAATTCTGTTTTTCATAAGACAACTCTACTACGTGTTCCGAATCCTTATTTTTGTAAAGTAATTGCGACGGCGACGCTTCTGTGCGCTTTCCACAATGAAAAGCCACAACGCATGCGTCCTACGGCATCGCGAATTACACACTATGTAAATGTATATTACGCTTCATAGTCCTGTTACTAATTTATATATAACACATAATTATTAATGTAATAGAATCATAGAAAATTATCATAATATCAAAATATAATAACTTATTTGTAACTCGTAACAAGGAGTAATAAATTATCCATCATTTTCATGTAACAATATGACATAGAACATTAGCCCACTAGGTATATACCTATTTACATGCATTCCAGTACTAGATGACGAAGTATACTAGTATATTAATAATTGATTAGTTGCATCCGGCAAGTATATATTGGAATTCAAACTCTATCAATAAGTAGTAAGGTCTGAGGCGGTTGCTTATCGTACATGTCATGTACATACATAGATTGTGTACATAGGTCACACCAAGCCGGTTCGAGGGATAACAATAATTGTAATTACTCTAGTACAAATCTCACACTGTAAGGACGTGTATTTCTTTTTATTTTGTTCAGTGTAATGTTTAGTTGATTGTTTATCATCACAAATGATTTTTATGGTTATCTACCTTGTGTTAAATTATTTTTAGTTCATTAATATTTTGTCTTATGATTTTTTTACGACTCCTTATGAAATTTTAATAATAAAACCAAATTAATAATTTAGCTGTAAGTAATAAGAAATATAGATTAATGTATTTCCATATTTATTATAATGGGACGATTTTATTGTATGACAATGTCTAATGACCCAATGTATTTACGGCCTTCTGTAATGTGTTTTAAGGTTCAAAATAGGCTAGAATATTCATATTTAGTCCATGAAATTGATGTGTTCTTACATTTCTGAAATGCGCTTGTCTCAAGTACATGTATTTGAAATGAAAGCAGTTGTAAAATGTTCAAAATATTATATTAACAGATATATTATATGTACATTCAATATAAATATTGATTGTATGATATGTAGTGTTGCATTCTCTTGCATGGGCTTACTCATAGTATTGTATTATAATTGTGTTATTTTTATAAAATTTCAAAAACTATAAGTAAATGAATAATCAGTACAAATGTATCTATTGTTAACACGGAAAAAACAATATTTAAAATTCCTTATGGGTGATGCCTGCGGCAGTGTGTAGGAGCCATTATATTGTAAACTCCTGAACAGCTTCTAAATAAAGTCAATGTATAATATCAGTCACAACCTGCCTGTGAGTGAGGTAAGCTTGATATTCCTTACATTACATTTAATTTAAATGAAAAATATACAAAAAAATATAAGTAAATACTTGAGTAAGTCATGATATAGAATGGATTGATGGTCTGTTTATAATTCATTAATTACTAAATATTTACTAAGGATGGACTTTAAATGTTAACTTGCATAATCTGACAAAAGTTTTGTTAATAACAAACAATAAAAGGCAATGTTTTTATTCAGTGTTTTATTTAAACTTCATTACCTTGTTTACATTTCAGTATAAATAGTATAAATACACATAAAATTTGCTTTCTTCTTCAGCGGCCAGAATTAAATTAATTCTCAACATATTAAATAACACCCGTGTGACGCAATGGTTACCATACCAGATTGCCACACCAATGGTCCTGGGTTCGATTCCCAGTGAGGCAGAAATTTGAATGATGAGTTTGAATTTCTGTTCTCTGGGTGTGAGAATGTCCTTGTCTAGTGTGTTCAACACACTGTGTTGTCCAGGGCACCCTCGACACGGAATCCTAGTGTGGGGCTATGAGTGTGAAGCGTTATTTTTTTTATAAATAACAGTTTAACTGTAATATAATATAACAGACTGTAGTCATGTAATGTTATAACAGTGCATACAAGTATATTGAAAGCGAATAGATATAGCTAATCGTAGAACATTCTTAGCCAGTATCATCTAAGAACAGCATCAAGATCAAAATTGGCATAACAAGAGAATTCATTGGCCAAGTTATTTCTGTGGTGTGGTTTGAATTCACATAGTTTTAAATCTAAAAGCCTCTGAACACTGTCTTTCATTACAGCACCAGTACATAGTATAATCTTGTTCTTAGTTAGGAACTTAATGGTCTGTGAGGTCTTGCTGATGCATTCCTCTGAGAGGAATGGTGGGTCTGCTACCACCAGGTCATAGGAGTGCTGACTGTCTGCCGGCAGCTTCTCTGGAGAGTTGTAATCGTAGAATATAAAGTCTGGTGCATGCAACTCAAACCTTCTGTCATATTCCAGTAGAGAAACTGTGGAAATAACATTATTATTTATAATTCATGGGTAGTCCAATATGTTTATATGACTGAAAAATTACAAACACAGACAGGGCCGTCTTGTTTGGAAGACATTTAAGAAAATGTAACAGTTATAAAATCGAAATACCTGTAGCTCTATGGCCAATATGTCTCTTAGCTGGCACAAACAAAGTAGGACAGGAGATCAGGGCTACCTTGCCTCCGTCTGGAACTGATGCATTGATCACTTTCACCAAGGAATGTACTGTAGCTTCATCATACCAGAACTGGCTGAGTTGCTGGAATTAAATTGTTGGTATTAAATAACAATTTAATTTAAGATGAATCTGATGTAGCAATCCATAACGAAATAATTGTGGTAACTTATTTACCCAATTCTCCTCAAATAATATATTTCCTTTCAAGTTGTTATCTGCTTCCAATTTTTCAAGAATCTCTTGCCTTTTCTGCTGCTCAACATAGAATTCCTGCAGGGCTGCAAAGGTTTCCGCTGACAGAGTCGGTACATCTTCGTCATCATCCATTATAAACTGAATTATTAAAAAGGTAAATAGTAAACGATGTAATTTAATATCAGCTCATGTTATTTTCAAAAAAGAAACTATTTCCAGCTTAAAAATGAACGTTCTATTCTCTCCGTATTGTGAATTGTGACAGCTAAAAATAGGTTAGTTTAGTTTCGAAGCGGCATGGACATGCAACACGAATTGCAGCTGTGAAGATTAAAAATGGATTTACCTGTCTACACCTTGCTGTATGTGTTCCAAAGCATATAACAATAATTGAAGCCGATATTCAGGTAATAATAATGTATATTTGCTGAATTTACAAGTTACAGAAGTTAAAAGCAAACTTGTATTCTTGGTCTTTTGACATTTGCTTTGACAACTTTAGACAGCTGTCATATTGGTTGGTAAATGTCAATATAGTTTTTCTAGCAAAATAAGCGTCAAGGAATAACAATAACATTCAGCCATTAATGTAACATTTTTTTTCAGGTTGTTATGGATTTTTCGGATTTAGAAGTTATGTTATTACATAATCATCCAGAATACTTAAAGGAATGTTGTATTTTAATCAACGAAGAATGGCCAAGGAGCGAAACAGCCAGAATGATGTCCTTGCAGGCTTCATGCGACCAATTACCAACCAGTTTAATTTTAGTTAGAGAGGGAAAGGTATTGGGTCATTGCAAATTAACTCCGATACCAAGTATGCCTCATAGTTGTTTTATAGAAACTGTAGTCATAAGTAAAACGATGCGAGGCAAAAAATTGGGCACTTTTTTAATGAAACAAGTTGAATATTACTGCAAAGATGTTTTAAAACTGGAAATGGTCCACCTCTCAACAAAGGGCCAGGAACAATTTTATGCTAAATTGGGATACGAGTTTTGTGAGCCCGTTTCTATTTATGGAACCAGTGTGAATAGTTATAAACACCCAGTATTATCAAAAGATGAAGTGCCACCGGTAAAAAATATTACTTGTAGCGGTGCATCACCTCCCGTGTCCCCTCCCCCTCCCCCACCGATGCCGACCACCGTTATCAGTACTCCCAGTACACTAAAGACTAGCAAAACCTTCATGTTCAAATATTTAAATTGATAATGTATTAAATGCCATAGTTAAGAAAAAATAAAAGCCATTATTAAAGATTTGTAAATACAAATCTGAAAAATATTACTTTTGACTGTAACTCGTATATTATGTAAATTTACATGCATTTTTATAAAAGTAAAAAAGGTAAAAAAAAAACAAAATAAAAGAGTGAATCATATACCAAATTGTTTTATTCATACCATTAGTAACTTAATTAGTATTTTTTAAATATAAATTAGAACTTGGCTTTTTCTATGAAGTCCGCGGCGCGTTGTCGTATTTTTTCCACGTGGTCGCTGTCGCCGATCTTCTCTTCGATATCGATCCACTTCTTGTACAAGATCTTCATTTTACGAGCTGGTAGCTTCAGTGACGTCATGCGGTCCATTACTTGTCTAAAATAAGTACAAAATTGAGATACGATTATTTTTAATTTCAATGTGGATACAGTTATTTGGCTTAGCTCACAATGCTCATCGATGCGTAATTTTTCAAGCTATCATGCATGAAAATTCTAAAATTAGAATTTTGTGATATCGCTCTTGGGATTAAGAGGGCATAATATGAAACCATATATTATGTGGATTAACCGTTAAACTTTAAGCATAAAAATTGTTCATTTAATCTTTATTAATTCATACAAAATTTATTAGCACAAAAGGCAGAATTAATGCTAAAAGCATTCTCTGCCACTATGTCATCGTGGACACATATTATGCGATGGGTATTCACGACCTATTGTGGAAATATCGGTACTGTAAAGTATAAAATACGAATCATTAGTAGCCGTTGCATTTAAAACATGAAGTAGTTCAGTCACCTGAGCTGGTCAACGAGCCCGCTCTTGGCGAGCATGTCAGCGTACTGCGCGCACACGTCCACGCGCTGCGGGTACACGGCCAGCACCTGCTCGTACAGCGCCTCCGCGCGCTCGCGCTCGCCCGCGCGCCGCTCCAGCTGCGCGAACGACACTAGCAGGGATATGTCTGGAAACGAACATCGATACTATACTTCTATAGCCAATTTTTTAAGTCTTAATTGGTAAACAATGCAGTACTCTTTACTGAAATATTCGTTTTGTTCGTTTAGAAAAATTATTAATGGTAAATAGAAATTAGTTTTGCCATTCAAAGATTATTTGTCTTTATATTCTTTTCATTTTTTTTCATTTACAAAATATAATAAAATACAATTTAGGATTGTTTACAAATAAGTCTTTTCTGAAAAAAAACGGATTATAAATAGGTTCTAAATAGTTAGTGTGGACTAGCGATACATCTTGTACCATGCAGGCACGGACCTGAAAAAAAGACTGACGTAACCTCGTCTAATCGAGAGTGAAGCATAGTAATGGCCGCCCGCTTACCATGTGTGCGTAATTTTTGATTCGCGATTGAAGCAGTATGGTGTCAATGTGTGGGTGTGTGTACTTGGACGAATAGAGAGTTGGTATTACTATGGGTGCTTCACTGAATTTGTTGTTGGGATTACGTCCGTCTTTTTTTAGGTCTGTACATGCAGGGAAGTAAGTGTAGTAACTGCGGACCAGCGCAGTTAGAATACGATCTTACTATTGACATAATAGAAAAACAGTTTAGGTATCACACATAATAATATGACAGACGACATCGTCGCCCATAGTTTCGTGGTACGAGGTTCGCACTTGTGGTCAAGTGTGATCGTCGGTACTAAAAATAATTAGCGGACCGCAATTTGTAGTGACAAATGAGTTTACACACAGATTTTATTTTATTTTATTTTCAACTATTTTCTACTACTCACGGTCCTTCTTATCCAGCCCAGCGATCCCCTTCTGCATGAGCTGTCTCGCGCGGTCTATGAGCCCGGCGCGGTAGAGGGCGGCGGCGGCGGCGGTGTAGGCGGCCTGCGTGCGGTACCGGCGCGCCATCAGCTCGGAGAGCGCGCTCAGCTCCTGGTGCTTGCCCGTGTCCACGTAGATGTCCAGGAGCTTACTGTGCACCTGGTACGGGTCGTTCATCTGCAATGCTTCTTCCAAGGTCTTTTGCTGGGACTCCTGTGGGAGGGGAGGGGGTTATGTTTATGTTGGCGACTAGGAAATTTTGATGTTACTCGAGGGTACTTAAATAATTTCGATAATTCTAAAAATATTATGGTTATAAAATTTAATTACAGAAGGTGTGATAGTAAAACTACTTCATTATTAATTTCATAAAAAAACCAAGCGCTTCTCAAATAAAGTTCTAAGAACATTCTATCGTTAAACCGAACCAGTTGTATAAAGACAGTACCTTGGTCCCGAAGCGGTGCTCGAGGTTGAGCAGCGCGAGCCACACGTTGCGCCGCTCGCCCTCCTCGCGGAAGGGCACGGCGGCCAGCGCGCGCCGCGCCACCCCGCGCGCCTTCTCCACCTCCGTCGCCTGACAGGACACACACACACACATTTACATGACGATTTGTCATGTGACATATTATTATGTACAGTGCCACCAAATTATCTGTGAATTGACGGAGGGCGCTGTCGGACGCATTGTACCAATCATTGGACGCAATTCGAGACGTAGTAAATGTCAAATGAATGAGCATAAAGAACTTATGAATGGCGCGGCATTAGTTCCAATTTTCGCCATTTCACAGAAAACTTGGTGGCACTGTAATAAGACGATTATAACATCGCTTGTAGCGATAAAAGCTTCTATTCGCGTGCGCTTTATGGCCAAACCATTAGTTTTAGGTCCCTACTAAACCGGCGTACTAACGCGTTAATTAACACGTTAAGAAAGACATTGCGTAGATGTGCCAAAAAGTAAGCGCTCTAAAAAGGACGTGGCCGTGTAAATTTCATAACACGCGATAACTCGGGTGGTGGATTTTTATTCAGGTGGCCACATTTGTAGCCTAAGGCCGCTAAGTAAGGCGCAGTCCGGCGCAGCCATTACCATTTATTTATTTAATTTTATTGAACGCCATAGAGGTGTAATTGGCGGACTTAATACTAAATACCATTCTCTAACAGGCACACTTTGGATTTACTCTGATTCAAAAAAACTATAGAAGTAAGTATAGAGGTTAGGTTAAAGTACTGCCCAGTACTTTATAATCGGATAATTTCTATAATATTATGTAGCTGACCTGCAAATGGAAGGCCATGTAGGCGATCCAGAGCTGGCTGGCGGCGGGGCGCGCCAGCAGCGCGCGCTCGAACTGCTCGCTGGAGCGCGGCTGCTCCTCGCCCTCCAGCGCGCGCGCCTCCAGCCGTCTGGACAACCACAATTATTTATTTGTCATAAAGTATTGGTAAGCAGGATGATGAAAAATATCAAGTAATAATTGCCTTTATACTTAGCCATCCTATGGCGTACACAAGTATTAAACATATATTTTACATCCAATTCCAAATTAATAAGGTCGATACAGACGGGACGTGGACGGGGCATAAATATACGTGCGTGCCCCGTTTCCGTCCCGTGCGTGCCTCCGTGGCGTATGCGCTATCGTTTGCATTTTCTATGAAACGATGTTTCCAAAACTTCACGTCCCGTCCCGTCCCCGTCCCGTCTACGTTACGTATGCATCGAGCTTTGATTACACAAATTATTACCATATATTGATTATTATTAATCGTATTCTGTCGAAACATAAATGTCAGTATTAAATATAATTAAGTAAATGTCAAACCAGATTGTTAATATACCTGATGCGCTCCTCCTCTTCCCGCGCGCGCGCCTCCTTCTCCGCCACCGACAGCTTCTTGCGTTTCTTCTTCGGCTTCTCTTCTTCTTGCTACAAATTACAAGGAATACTAATAATATAATCAGAATATGGGTTAGGTTAACGTGAAACGTCTAATGGCCTATGCAAATCTAGTACTGAGTATGTTACCTAGCAAGTATCATAAAGTATATCAAATCATTTGTGGGAAGAAGTGTTAAGCTCCAACTAAAGTCTTAAGCCATCCTTGTTTGAAGTTAATTTAAATAATCATACTTACGTCCCAACTCAGAGTCACTAACGGTTACTTTAATCGCTCCTTAGTAAAGAATCACCATACAAATTCTGTACTAAAGAGCGATTTAAGTAACCGACAGTGACACTGAGTTGGGGCGTTAATGAATTTATGTGTTTTGTGTTTAATTAAGAAATATCTCATCGTAACATATAAAAAATACTATGACTGAATTCTTAATTTGCAAAGTCTTCGAAGCCTGGTTACTGAGATATCGTGTTGTAACTCTTTCCACAAAAAACCTAGTAATATTTCTCATATTTCCATAAAACAAATGACATAAAATAAATACCTCATCATCGCTATCACTGGAGTCTTCCTCCTGCGTCCTCGTCACAGGTTCAGCGTCCAACGACCAGAAATCTTTCGCGCTCGGAACTTCCAGCGCAGGCTTCAATTCTTCTACCACTTTGATATCTTTCAGTTTGCTTTTTAGTTTTTTCTTTTCCACTTTAGTATCGTCTTTGCTTATTTCTTTTGAATCGTTACTCTTATTGCTAGTATCTAATTCTTCACTTTTCATTTCAACATCAATAGAAATCTTATTTTTCTTCACTTTCTTTTTGTAATCCGTATTTCTTTCGAAGCCTAATTCTTTAAGTTTATCTTGAGCTACCTTTAGCGCTGCTAGCAACTTGGTTACTCTTTGTTGTATAACTAATTTCTCCATATGCATTGCTGAGTGGTATTTCTTATTTTTTGGATTTAGACCCCTATTTTCTAAAGCTAAAATTTTTTTCTCTACAGTGTCGATGCGGTTGGTTCTACTTTTGATTGCTTTTAAAATGGAGACGACACGTTTTTTAAACTGCTTCTCTGTTTCACAGTCGGACATGTCGATAAGGCCTAAATCTTCCGGGGTCAATGCGCTATCGCTATCTTCATTAAAATCTGTCTCTATAGCGTCACTCTCTTCTGTACTTGGTTGGATTTCTGTAATGCTGTCTTCAGGTTCTTGTTTATGATAATGTTCCATAGTTTCACAGTTTTCACTGTCAGTTAATATTTTTTTCTTTTCTAATTTCTTTTTCTTTTTCCGATTACTATTTGATTCGGTATCTTCTAAATCTAGATCATTTTCAGTGACATCATTCTGTAATTTTTTTGACTCTTTCGACGTCTTTTTGTTAGATTCTTGAATTTCAGATCCTTCATCGCCGTCAACATTCTCTTTTCCATCGTCATCTTTTCTTTTCTTTTTCCTTTTCTTAGCTTCAGGAACTTCAGTGTTTTCAGCACTCAGATCTGAACCTTCTAAAGTCTTCGTTTTCTTTTTAGAAATATCCTTGTCAGATTTTTGATCAGCGCTTGAATCTCCCATGTTATCGTTTTTCTTTCGTTTTACAGGTTTCCGATGTTCCTGTAAGAAAATATTTTTTTAATATAACAAGATGTTTTGCCTCAATCATTATAAAACGAATATCTGTTTTGCCAGCGTTAAGTACATACAAAGGTATTAAGATTTTTTAGTTTAACCCTTAAATTGACACTGTATGTCGTACCATACACAACATTCAACAAAATCTACAGTCTAACATAAGACTCGATTTAAAGTTTTCTACTTTTATTTCGATGGTAACATTATTTCACATTTGATAAAAAAATAAATCCTAGACCTGGAAACATTTCGGTTAATGTAAAATTCAAAATTGCAACGATGATGAAATAATTGACATTCGTCAAAGTAAAAAACAATTGTTTTATTTTTATTTTGACTGTATATTAAATGTGTTTCGTTGTTATTTTGTGCTTCAACTGTCAAGAAATACTAATACACGCTAATTTGTACTAAAATAACAACATAACATATTTTTATTGGGCATCAATCTTGATGTATTTCACCACATACACTGCCAATTTCATAGAAAGTTATACCTAAATTTGCTTGTATGACAACGCATACATTGCCAATTTAAGGTTATCTTCTTTTGCCCATTTATATTTTTGATTGTGTTGTCTACTTGCATTTCCTTGGGGGTTTTGGTTTTTTTTCCTGCAGCAAAAGCAACTAACACGCAGTGGTAGAATAATTGCACACGTGCCTGGTAAAAAAGCACCTTCTGAGTAGCGAAACATCTGCCGAAGAAGAAATTAACATGCATGTGTCATATTCTTCTTCGCCAGCTTAATAGTTCTCTACAAAGATGCATACCTACTATATTCTGAAGAGGACAGCAACAATGATCAAGCCAAAAGCATCCGTTTTACACCCATAAACGATGAAGTTTTTCCCAGCTTTTCACAAAAACCTAATTGCAGCAATGTACCAATTTTATCCGATTTACCCTCACTGCCGTCGATTATAAACGAATTACTTGCATCTATCCTGCAACTCCATTTGCTTCTACTCCTGTTTCTTTTATTAGAAAAACCAGTCCAAAAGGCCGCGTATAGTACCAACGGCTAAACAAGAAAAAAATCAAGAAGTTTACTCTGGACTATGAAAAGGCTGTCTTTCGTCATACAGCTACAATAGAGGATACCACGCATCCAATAGATGTTCAAGTCACTAAATCTTCCTCTTTTTTCTTTTCTTCTC
Organism: Thymelicus acteon; assembly: GCA_951805285.1. NCBI lineage: Eukaryota > Metazoa > Arthropoda > Insecta > Lepidoptera > Hesperiidae > Thymelicus > Thymelicus acteon. Next base: position 1,272,640 of record OX638232.1, read on the forward strand.
TTCAGATATCATAGCTGATATTGTTTTACAGACAAATACATATTCCGTAGCTAAAACCGGAAAATCAACAGCTCAAATTAAAGATGAATTTCGCGATTTCCTTGCGATTCATATAACTAATAATGGGTATTGTACAGATGCCCGCTTATGTTGATTACTGTAACCAACGGTTTAAACTTTATTAGTCGCGGATTTGGTGACTTTGAAAAGATACCAACAGATATACGAGGGTCTGAGAAAAACTGGCAGATTTGAAACATCCACTGGAAATGGAGACAAAAAGACAGCCCACCCAGAGTGCACCGATCCAGGGTGTCAGGATCCAGGATCCAGGGACCACAATGACGTAGGTCATTTCATAGATATGACGCATCAGGGTCGATGCCGCCTTTTCTCAGAATTGAACTCGGTTATTTGTGTAAAGTGCTAGTATACGGTTGTGTTTTGTAACTGGCAAAAACTCACACAATTGACAATTAGATTATCATTTAAAAAAGAATTGTTTTGTTGTAGCTTGCTTAATTAAAATACTTTTTCGCGTGTATTTTTTTTAAGTTTTTTTCACTTATTTATCCCTACCGTACATTGGCAAAGTATGCCACAACATACATCTATTTCACTATGTTATATTTTATGCAATTGCCAGTGTATACCAGGTCATACATGGTTTTTTTTATTAGTCAGAACATATAGATTTTTTTAAATATTTTTTCTTAACCTTTATACACATATACAATCCAAAACTATTCAAAAAATTAATATTTTTAACAATTGTTTTGTCTGCCAATTTAAGGGTTAACCCTTAAATTGACACTGTATGTCGTACCATACACAACATTCAACAAAATCTACAGTCTAACATAAGACTCGATTTAAAGTTTTCTACTTTTATTTCGATGGTAACATTATTTCACATTTGATAAAAAAATAAATCCTAGACCTGGAAACATTTCGGTTAATGTAAAATTCAAAATTGCAACGATGATGAAATAATTGACATTCGTCAAAGTAAAAAACAATTGTTTTATTTTTATTTTGACTGTATATTAAATGTGTTTCGTTGTTATTTTGTGCTTCAACTGTCAAGAAATACTAATACACGCTAATTTGTACTAAAATAACAACATAACATATTTTTATTGGGCATCAATCTTGATGTATTTCACCACATACACTGCCAATTTCATAGAAAGTTATACCTAAATTTGCTTGTATGACAACGCATACATTGCCAATTTAAGGTTATCTTCTTTTGCCCATTTATATTTTTGATTGTGTTGTCTACTTGCATTTCCTTGGGGGTTTTGGTTTTTTTTCCTGCAGCAAAAGCAACTAACACGCAGTGGTAGAATAATTGCACACGTGCCTGGTAAAAAAGCACCTTCTGAGTAGCGAAACATCTGCCGAAGAAGAAATTAACATGCATGTGTCATATTCTTCTTCGCCAGCTTAATAGTTCTCTACAAAGATGCATACCTACTATATTCTGAAGAGGACAGCAACAATGATCAAGCCAAAAGCATCCGTTTTACACCCATAAACGATGAAGTTTTTCCCAGCTTTTCACAAAAACCTAATTGCAGCAATGTACCAATTTTATCCGATTTACCCTCACTGCCGTCGATTATAAACGAATTACTTGCATCTATCCTGCAACTCCATTTGCTTCTACTCCTGTTTCTTTTATTAGAAAAACCAGTCCAAAAGGCCGCGTATAGTACCAACGGCTAAACAAGAAAAAAATCAAGAAGTTTACTCTGGACTATGAAAAGGCTGTCTTTCGTCATACAGCTACAATAGAGGATACCACGCATCCAATAGATGTTCAAGTCACTAAATCTTCCTCTTTTTTCTTTTCTTCTCTTCAGATATCATAGCTGATATTGTTTTACAGACAAATACATATTCCGTAGCTAAAACCGGAAAATCAACAGCTCAAATTAAAGATGAATTTCGCGATTTCCTTGCGATTCATATAACTAATAATGGGTATTGTACAGATGCCCGCTTATGTTGATTACTGTAACCAACGGTTTAAACTTTATTAGTCGCGGATTTGGTGACTTTGAAAAGATACCAACAGATATACGAGGGTCTGAGAAAAACTGGCAGATTTGAAACATCCACTGGAAATGGAGACAAAAAGACAGCCCACCCAGAGTGCACCGATCCAGGGTGTCAGGATCCAGGATCCAGGGACCACAATGACGTAGGTCATTTCATAGATATGACGCATCAGGGTCGATGCCGCCTTTTCTCAGAATTGAACTCGGTTATTTGTGTAAAGTGCTAGTATACGGTTGTGTTTTGTAACTGGCAAAAACTCACACAATTGACAATTAGATTATCATTTAAAAAAGAATTGTTTTGTTGTAGCTTGCTTAATTAAAATACTTTTTCGCGTGTATTTTTTTTAAGTTTTTTTCACTTATTTATCCCTACCGTACATTGGCAAAGTATGCCACAACATACATCTATTTCACTATGTTATATTTTATGCAATTGCCAGTGTATACCAGGTCATACATGGTTTTTTTTATTAGTCAGAACATATAGATTTTTTTAAATATTTTTTCTTAACCTTTATACACATATACAATCCAAAACTATTCAAAAAATTAATATTTTTAACAATTGTTTTGTCTGCCAATTTAAGGGTTAACACTCACTGAAGGCGTAAAAGGCGCAGTTGTGAGACTTCCAGACATCTTTTTCTTCTCCGGATCTACACGTAGAATTGTACAATTCACCTGCGAACCAAGACCACATTTAGTTTAAGACATTACTACATTGCTACTTTGCCATACAACAGTTTCTAATAAAAACATTTGAATTACGATATCTCCTAATATATAATCTGTTTTATACGCAACATTGTATGTAATATCATAACTATCGTATAAATTGTAGGGGTGCGTGTCGTGTGTCTATTCGCCTGTATGTTGTATGCACTCACGATCTGTCCCACGTGGAACGCGTCGGCGATGTTGGCTTGGCGGTCGGCCGTGACGAAGCAGCGCGGGATGTACGCTTGCACGTTGTTGAAGAACGACACCAGCAGGTAGTCTCTGATTAGCTGCAAACGTAATAATTTTGTAAAGCTCTTTAGTTCCTACAATTCTACTTAATTACTTAAGCATTTTATTTTTATTTTATTTTCTTTATTAGGCTTACCAACGATTGTTACATTTTAACATACAATATTACTATATTACACTGTATTTAGCTTAATGCACAATCACTTAGAGGTAAACACTGCATGCTTTGATATTAATCTAATAAATTTAATCTAATAAGTGGTATTTTGCTTAATTTAGAATTTTGTTATGTAAATGATGTCGAAATTGGTGAAGTTTTAGAGAAAATAAGTCAATTTCTCCCTCTGTAAACCAGTCATTGAAAGTTTTACATAACCGAGGTACAGGAGATTTGCTACCCAATACTGTAGATCTTAAAGGTGGAACAAAGAGTGAAATAGGTTGACGTGGAGTGGTCCTGGGAATCCTAAATTTAAAACTACTAAGTAGCTGTGGACAATCAATGAGGTTGTTGTGAATTTTGTAAAGAAATATCAAGTCCAAAAGTATTCTTCGCTTACTTAAGGAAGACATGAAAATGTTTCAGTTTATCTAAGTATGACATTTTTTTTCTTGAAATTTTTGCTGAGTACGATAGGTGCCACAGGAACCTTTTTTGGACACGTTCTATTCTTAGGATATGTGTTGCATAGTGAGGTCTCCAAACTACAGAACAATATTCAAGTATACTTCGCACCAAAGTGTTATATAAAAGGATTCTAGACTGTGCTTTCTTAAAGATTTTGCTGTTTCTAATAATGAAACCTAACATGTTAGACGCACGTTTGACAGTATTCTCTATATGAGGCAAAAAAGTTAACTTTTTGTCTAGTATAACTCCCAAATCTCTAATATTATCTAACTCTTGTAAACGCGTTCCTGCAATGTAATATTTAGAATTAATAGTGTTGTGCTTTCTTGTAAATTTTATAAAAAAGCATTTATCTGTATTTAGGCTCATTCCGTTTACGCAACACCATTGGCTAAGTCTATCCAGATCTTGTTGGAGCATAGATACATCCAACTGAGATTTAATTTTTCGGGTAAATTTTAAATCATCGGCAAATAAAAATGGAGTAGACGAATGAAAGCACTCGGGAATATCGTTTACAAATATATTAAATAGGATTGGTCCTAAATGGGAACCCTGGGGAATCCCTGATGTTATTTTATTTAATTTAGAGCTGTATTCATTAGCTACAACAAAGTAAGTGCGATTTAACAAGTATGATCTAATCCAATTTATTATGTTTCCTGTAAACCCGTAAATTACTAGTTTATTTACAAGCAACGAATGTGGTATACTGTCGAAGGCCTTGCTGAAGTCAGTGTAAATGACATCTACTTCTTCCTGTTTATCTATTGCTTCAGCAAGTCCCTCGACAAATGAAACCAAATTCGTGCTTGTAGATTTAGCTTTAACAAATCCATGTTGATGTATTGAGATATATTGTTGAAAGTGGCTTTGAATAGATGGGCATACAACAGATTCAAAAACTTTAGCTATTGTTGATAGGATTGATATCGGCCTATAATTTTTAATAGAATTCCTATCGCCATGTTTATAGATGGGAACTATTTTTGCTATTTTCCATTCATTTGGGAATGTCCCAGAACTTATAGATTTTTAAAATATGAGATATAAGGGTGTTGCTAGCTGGTGCGAACAATTCTTTATAAAAATAGGTGGTATGCCATCTTGACCCGAGCCTTTCGAAACGTCAAGAGTTTTTAGTTTTTTTAATATAGCTTCTCTAGATATGTCCAAGTCCCCAAAGCTTGAGCTATTCTGTGCTATGTCATCTAGGTAGCTCGATGTTGTGTTTTTGTCTGATGCGTTATATGTATTTAAAAAGTAGTCTGCGAATAAGTTACATATTTCAGTCCCGTCTGTTTTTTGAGTTACACCATCCGTCATAGTACTAGGATAAGAATTGCTTTCCTCTCTTTTTGATTTGATGAAAGACCAAAAATATTTGGGGTTATCACATATTCTTTGTTCTGAAGTTGTAACATAATTATTGTAAAGACTTTCAGCTATCTTTTCACATCTTTTACTTATCAATTTAAATTCGATCTCATCCATAGGGTTTTTGTATTTTTTATATCTGTCACGTAGATTATTTTTTTCTCGTAATAACCTTTGGAGTGGTAGACTAAACCATGGAGGGTATTTGGATTTCGAAAGTTTACTAAGTGGCGTATGTTTTCTAATTAAGTCTTTAAGTATTGTATAAAATGAGTCAACCATTTCGTTAACGTCCAAGCATTCAGAGAATAACTTGTTCCAATCTATACTGTCTAGGATCTTATTGACTGCCTCGTAATCTGTTTTATAAAAATTGAATTTGTGGTTCATTGAGTTCTTTTTAAGATCATGGTCTTTTTTAAAAATAATGTCAATATTTAATGGAGGGTGTTGGGGATCAACTATCGAGAGGTTTATTAGTTGATTGTAGAACATTACAATTGGGTAAGTCGGTGAGAACAAGATCGAGAATCCTTCCTCTAACATTTGGTACGAAGTTATATTGTCTAAGGTTAGATACATAGCTAAAATCTATTAACATGGTGTTTACTGACGAATTTTGACACAACGGATTGTTATTATTAATCGAGTTCCAATCAATATTGCCTAAATTAAAATCTCCAATTAAGCATGTGTAGCCATCAAACTTATCCAATATTAAATTACAATTGTCTATGTAATGCTCTAACAATGGTTTTAGAACTGGCGGGGGGAGGTAGACAGAGCAAATAGCTATTTGTTTGTTGGAAGGGAAATTCGATACGTTTATAACCACCCACAAATCTTCGCATTTGCTTTCCCAATCCAACATTCTGAAAGAAGAAAATTTCTTAGAAACGGCTATTAAGACCCCTCCTCCCTCCTTTTTACTGTTAAACTCTGAAGAAAGCCTATCTCTTCTGTAGACTACATATCGGTCATCAAAGAGCTCAGTATTTACAACACTATTATTTAACCAAGTTTCACTTAATACAATGACATCAAAATCACTAAGTGCTAAGTTTCGGTAGAATGAGTGCGTTTTCGTTCTTAAGCCACGAGTATTTTGATAATAGATTGTTAGTGTTACACAATCCATTATGTGGGTCATTGACGCCGAGACATGTATTTATTATTTTATTTTAAGTTAGCTAGTGTGTTCTTGTCTTTAATAAGAATGTAGCCTGAGTCGTCGCTCTTGCGCATAAAAATTCGCCAGCCACGAACCCATACATATTTAAACCCTTTTTCTTTCGCTGATGTAGGGATTTGTTTTCAATAGACAAGTGTTCCATGACGAAGATTGCAGTCCTGGGGCCAGTATATCCGAGATGGGTGCTGTTTAGCTTGTCACTGGGGCTCTTACTCTTGTTAAACTTAATTGCTGATGCCAGGAAGGTATCCCGTACCCTTGTATTGCTGAACTCGACTATAATGGATCGCGGACGTTTGTTTTCTGGGTTTAATTTAGCAGTCCTCGTTACGCGGTTGATATTTTCATTTTGGATATCAAAGCCGATTACAGTACTGAGCTCCTTAACAATACCAACTAAGTTCTCAGATTTTTTCTCTGGAACGCACTGGATCTCGATGTTCCTGCAACGTGCTTGTTGTTCCAAGAGGTTTATTTGGTTTGTGAGGTTTACTATATTTGCTTGCATCTGGCTTTCTCGTTGTTGTAGGGCTTGAAGCTGATTAGAATTATCATTGCATTTCTTCATTATATCTTCAAATTGGTCACTCATGTGGTCCATTGCCTTATTGACATGTCCAATTTCTTCCTTAACTACCGCAAGTTCTTGGGTGAACTGCTTTTTAAAATCGGCCATATGCTTTTTAATTACTTCTTCCATTATTTCCCGCACGTCGTCTCGCGTTATAGGGGGCTCTTGCATCCCGGGTGGTGATTTTAAAGCTATTCTCTTTGGTGGACGAGTTGTAATATTCTGGGATTGACGGATAGGGGTATTATCATTTTTGGCAACTTTAGGTGTCGATTCCCGACAGCGAGGACAAACCCAATCCTTAGGAAGTTGTGCAGAAGTTAATGGTTTCTTTTTATTTGCTTGTAAGCATTGATTATGGTAGGCTGTTTTGCACTTGGAACATTGGACATAATCTTCGTTTTCGTTGTTAGTTGTACAGCATCCCCATTCAATATTATCTTCCAACATTTCGATAAATTGTTTTCGTGAACAAACAATAAATATTATAATAAGATGTGCACAGCAATAAATGACCAGAGTTGTACTCTGCGGTTGCTTTCCGGTCTGTGATTTATCAGTTTTGCACAGTAATAAAGGTCCCACGTCGATGCGTAGCGCGAGCGTTGTGCGTCTCTGATAGTGGCGAGAAGAACGTCGTAAGCGCCGCTGGAATTGAATACGCTTACGCGTTTTGGCGGAGTACTTCGGAAGCGAATTTATTACAACTTTGTGGGTGTTTTTGAATCACATTCAGTTGCACTTCACAATGATTTTGTCAATAAATGTCCCAAATATGATTCGAGTAAGCACTATTTCACAGGAGAATACACCTCGGACCTTATCTTGAAATTTTACTACATTTTAACAAAATTTTAACTAAAAAGTGCCTGTCCAAACGTGTTAAGTGATAATCACCTCCAATCTACTTAACAGAAAATAGAAAAATTTCTAAATTACTTGTCTACTTGATTACTAAATTTTAACTACTATATTGTCTGTTTACACGTATAAATTTACTTAACATTTAGTTAACTACTTAACTACTTAATACGTTTAAACCGAACATTACCGCGACAACACCGGTGTAGCTCTGCCCCACGCTGGCCTGCTCGTAGCTGGCGAGCGGCGTGAGGTCCTCGGCCAGCAGCGACGGCTTCAGCGTCAGGAACAGCGAGTTGCGGCCCGCGTCCACCGACAGCACGCGCGCGCGCACCTCCTGGCCCACCTGCGACACACACCAAACACTCCATTAAACAAAGAGGCTTCAACTCACTATTGAGCACGGGTCTGTCTTTCCTTCTTTCTTTCAATCAGTTCTTTCTTGCAATCAGTTTACCTCTAGCTTGTATTGTACTATACACCGTGTTCCTGACTTTGTGCACGAACTTCGGCCTGTTATTCAGACCATTAAATTGGTCATCTTTCGTTATGGATTCATTATTGAAATTTTTTTTTTTTTTTATTTTTCATTTTCATACAAACTAAATACTTGAACGTAAATTGCCTAATGTGTAATCTCTTTACGCAAGCTGGCAACATCGCATTATGATTGATATGAAACTTTGACATTAGTAAACTTTTATTGACGTTAACAATTATTTCTCATCGATTTTGCTGTCTGTGCGACCAGTGACATTAACAAAACCAAATAGGTAATAATACTAGTTCGAAAAGTTTTACGATGTTTGTTTACTTTAAGGCCCATTTAGACGGAGAGTTTCTAGTATCTATCGTACACTACTATCACTGGTAATAATCGCCATAACATTATCGTATCAAATGTTTACATACAGGAAAGAACTAAATTCTCATCTACGATTATCTCATATGACATTCGTAACTTATCGATCAAGGCGATAATTTCCTACGTCTATTTAGGTACAAATTGTACGTAAGATTACTTACGACAATCTCTACTTGTATTCGACTCACATTTTTCAAATTCATACGTGTATCATACAAGACGGTTGAAAACGTTTTGAGTGCGAAATTTGTCATTGGAGTTAAGTTTACAATCAATATTCCATTGCGAGGAAATTGTCGTCAAATAGCGAGAGGTGTAAATGTAAGAAAGATTTTTTTATTAATTCGATCGTGGCTTCTTCGAGACGAGAAGCTCTCCGTCTAAATGGGCCTTTATTGACAAGTCAAGCCAATAATGACATGACATTTAAAATGAAACAAGTATAGTTTGAATGATTATGACCGTACTGAGCGGCAACATAGCACAAATAAAGACCCTTTTACAATGCACACCCATATTAAATGGAATTACCAATAACTTAAAAACTAAGCTTTATAATGCACTAGTACCTGTATAAGATATGTTTAGTAAATGCTATAGAATCACTTGGTAAAGTTTGTGCATAACCTCAAAAACACCCGGTATATAGTTAATAGTATCAGGCGTTACTTTGCGGAAATCCATTGTTATTAGAGTCAACTTACCCTGATGATGCTCCGTTTCGGGGCGAAACACGAGTTGGTGCTGGTATGTATGTTGGTATATACTTTTAATTATTGTAGTGCATGTTTCCGTTGTGGGAGGGCGAGAGGTACCACGCATGTTTTAAAGTATATGCCAACATACATGTTAAACGCGGATTGTTGCAAAGTAGACTAACTTGTACTATATATGTAATCGAGCCGCGGGGGGGGGGGGGGGGTACTGGTGACCTGTAACACAGGTACTCTAACCTACATCAGGCACCAGGCTCTAACATAGCACGATCAGTAGATGTACTGACAGAAGTAATTCTATTGCAACGTATTTATGTGTAGCTGTATTGTACTGTATTGTATCGTACTGTGAGAGCAAATAAAATTGTTTGTTTGTTTCCTAGAGCATACTACACCTCGCTCGAGGGCCTCCGTCATGGCTTAACGCCTGCTGTCTTATGATATCAACCGGGACCGACGGCTTAGCTGGCATAGCCCTCCGTAGCACGGAAATGCTTAAGAATTTTTTTCCACTATATAGTGGTCACCCAAGAAATAATGTATGAACAAATGTTACATCTTCTTCATTAGCCGTTCCTTCATTGGACGATTCAACAACGACATTTTTTGTTTGTGTACACACAATAAAATAATTAGGTATGCAGGACAGTGTACAAAAACGTTACAAATTAATTTTAAATATTAAATTACAAGTTATTTTTATTAAGTATTAAATTGGAAGTGATTGTTAAACCTAAGGATATAAAGTGTTATTACCTTAAATTTCTTCTTGGCCAGCTGCGAGCTGCTGGCTTTCTTGGGGTCCACGAATACCCCGGCGTCCGTCATGTGCGCGTGGGGCACGTAGCCTGAGGGAGCGAGAGGGGATAAGCAAAACAGTGGAATAAAATAAAATTTTATTTTTAGTACAATTTAATGAGCTTACCCGGAGATTTAGAAGAAATTGTGTTTATTTTTTTATATGATATAATAAAAAAAGAATCATCTAAATCGGATCATCCAGTACAAAGTTATTGGGGTAACGGGTAAAAATTCCGTGGGTGAATAATCAATCATCCCCTATTTTCGTACCTTCAGGGTGGGAATAAAATTTTCAAAAAAATATGGGAGCAACTTCAAGATATACCCTATCCATTAAAAAAAGAATGATCAAAATCGGACCACCCTGTGCCGATTGCTGAGTGATCATACATTAAAAAAATATATATATACGCGTCGAATTGAGAACCTCCTTCTTTTTTTTTCATCGGTTAAAAACTACTTGTCAGATCTCGCTCAAATTTAAGTGGGACCACATGACAAGCACCTGCTTTCGATTAAAAAAAGAATCATCAAAATCGGTTCACCCAGACCAAAGTTCTGAGGTAACAAACATAAAAAAATACAGTCGAATTGAGAACCTCCTACTTTTTTTGAAGTCTGTTAAAAATGTACTGTCTCATATCTGCCTCGGTTGAGTCACTACAAAGTTTTCTACGGGGTCGTCGTCACGTCGTCTGTCACAGTGCTTCTGGAAACTTTTTGTAGTTTTTTTTGTAGTTTTTCTTATCACTGATTATAGGTACAATATAATAGTTGATAGACAGATACAATGCACATTAATTACCTCCTTCAGGTGGCTCGTTTCTTACAATCCTACCAGCGCACTCACCAGTGATCCTCCCGACGCGCACCACGACGTGCTGCGGGGCCACGCTGGCCACCGCGCCCTGCACGAGCTGGCCGGGCGCCAGGACCGCCAGGCTGAAGTACCGCTCCTCCACCACGGCGCGCTCGTCCGTCACCGAGTAGCTGTAGTCGCACAGGTTGTAGCGGAGCACGCGCACGCGGTGCGTGCTGCCTGCACTCACACACACACACACATGGAACAATTGTAGTGAGGTAGAGATAGTCTAATTTAAAATGAATTTCTATAAGTATTCAGGAATTTCTATAGGTATTCAATAACTAGAAATAAATATTTTCATTTAAATTATTTTTAGAAGTTTTTTATTCAGTTTTTTTTCATTTAATATACAAAACAAAAATCATACTTATTCCGCTATTTGATACCAACCATTTACAAATTATAAAAATAATTGAAGGGGTAAGTGTAAAAAGGGTTTAAGTAACAAAAACAATAATTCGAGATAAATACGTTTGAAAGTCAAGACTTCATTTTCGTTATATCCTTAGTATTCAACTTCAAATCTGTTTATATGTTACGAGTAACCGCCCTCGCTTTGCTTCGGTTTTCTTATTGTTTTACCTCTTATTGGAGGTTTTTTGAGGATCCCTATTTTTTTTGAAAATATAATATAGCCTATGCTACTCAGGGATAGTGTAGCTTTCCATCAGTGAAAGAATTTTTCAAATCGATTCAGTAGTTTCGGAGCCTATTCAATGCAAACAAAAAATCAAATCTTTCCTCTTTATATATTAGTATAGATTATGTTACTATGTTATTATGTTATTTTGATTCCAAATTATATAAGATACCTTCGAATTATCATAAATAAAGTATTTTTTTAATTACTACTCTGTAATAAGCAAATATGGTCAGTTTTGCAATTAAAAATGCGCCACGTCCGTGCGTTTTTCACCAAACAAGGATTTAAATAACATTATATTATATTGAATTTTCCACTATAAAACCTATGCCATAACATTAAGAATCGAAAGACTAATTCAACGATACCAATAACACTATTTCAGTAATTTCATCAGTTGAACCCTTTTTACACTTACCCCTTCAATTATGAGTGGAGGGAACGCCCCTCATTTTCAAATTACACAACCTCTAAGTAGTTTTACGTAGGCAATGCAATTAATATAATAGATAGTGAGCCTTTCTCCTGACTTTACTTGACTAGTGTTTTGTAATGACGTGGCTCCTCACCTAAAGGATACGACTTGGCGACCACGTCCTCATCCTGCAGGTCCTCGTGCACCTGCAGCCGGCGCAGGCTCAGCATGCCGGTGCCCTCCGCGCCCAGCCGCAGGTACACCGTGCGACCCGCTATCTTTATCACCTGCAATAAACACTTGTCTTGCACACTCATACGGCGTGGACGTGGCGTCATCTGCAGTGCGGCACCGGTCACTGTACACCACACAACATATACAGGGTGTCCAACAACCAACTAGCGATAATTTAAAGGCTATAATATACCTATTTTATCGACAAAAATACCTAAGATACATGTGCCCTCTTCCTTTTGGAATGGCCGCCATTTTTTTTTTATTATGTTAGACGACTCTGCCAAAAGATTTCGATTTCTCTGAACTTAAAGGTCCCATAGATGTAAAAAATCTATTAATTGAAAGGTAAAAATACCATCTATTCATAAAAAAAAGCTTGGATCGAGTTTCAAGTTACAAAGGCCATTAAAAAAATTATGATATCCAATATAGTTAAAATTTTCACTAGTTTTTTTAAATTTTTCTAACATACTTTAAAAACTAGCACATTAACACACCTTTTTAGTACATGCATTGATTAACAAGGATAATATGTACAAAACGACATCAAAATCATTGCTCTAAGTTGCAAGACTGGTGACTTATTGCTGTTTGAATATGAGCCTTACGCGAGTGTGCTACATTGAAAAAAAAGATGGCTGGACCCCTACATGTGGGTATTTTCGTCGATAAAATTAGGTATATTTCATGCCCTAAAATTCGCTAGTCGGTTGCTGGACGTGTGTTCAGATGGCTAGTGTATAGATGGCTAGCGGTGACACCTGTATAGTGACATGATTGTGTCCACGCTGATACTTCCGCATTAACATTCCCTGTGTCGCGGGTGGCATGGACAACGCAAATAACACATCACTATAACACCCATGGGCCATGACCCGAGTGCAAATATTTATCTGTCACATAAAAATCTGCCCCGGCCGGGAACCGAACCTGGAACCCCTTGCTTCCAGGCAGGGTCACTACCTACTAGGATACAGGGTCGTTAATTAATTTATTTATTTAATACTCGTATTCACAGCAATTATTACAATTTTATGTTACTCGTTACATATAACTTAACTCTTGAGCCAAATTGAATACACATTATGTAGGTTATTCTTTTACAATATTTGGAGGGTTGAAGTGATTCATTGACTTATAAGGACAGGGCATTTGCGCGCTTAAAATATGACACTTTTATTGGTTCAATAGAACCAACCACAGATTAACTTAATAGTAAACAATCTTGCAATGTCTTTTTATCATAATAAAAGATAAAATAAGAAAAGAAGGAAAGGAAGAAAAGGAAGGAATTATTTTACTTCAACATCAAAGGTTCATCACCTCTGATAAATAAAATTGATCTTTATTGTGAGTGTAACAAGTGGTATGTATAACCTGTGCGTCATCAACAATGTCTCCCTCCTGCAGCTTCTGTTCCTGCGCCAGGTCGGGGAAGGTGGCGCCGAAGATGTCCCGCATGGTGAGGAACGGCGTGTTGGTGGTCGGCAGCACGTACAGCACGCGCGCTCGGATCTGGGGAACGACAGACACTACAATATAAAACGTATATTCTGGAATAGAAGAGAAGAGAATACATTTTATTTTGCAAACATCTAATTAGTTATTTTTAATTTGCACTAGTGGCGGTACAGCCATACGAACCGAAAAGTCCAGCTTACTATCATTGCTTTACTATCATCACTCTGCAGCTGTTAACACTCATATTATTTGTTGGCAAATATTGTGTGTATGGAATGGAGTGTTCTGTGTGGTTTTGCCAAAGATCCCAAGATTCCTGGGTTGTACGACACAGCTGCGCGTGCCTTGTTCCGACGGCCTGGGCACGCCACTGCTATTGTCCATTAAAAATAATGTATATCCTACTACCTAATACCTAATATATAAAATTCTCGTGTCACGATGTTAGAAGTTGAACTCCTCCGAAATGGCTCGACGGATTTTCGTGAATATTGCGTGCATATCGGCTAGGGTGGAGAATCGGACAACATCTATTTTTCATCCCCCTACCCCTAAATTTTTTTGGCAGAACAACGTTTGCCTGGTCAGCTAGTTATAAATATGAAAGTTTGTAAGGATGTATGGACGTTACATACAAAAACTACTGAACAGATTTTCATGAAATCCAGCACACAGGTAGACTATGGTCTGAAATAACATTAGGATACTTTATTATCCCGGAAAACGCGGACAAAGCCGATGCGAGAGCGCTATGTAGTAGCAATATAACCCGTACCCTCTGTCCGAGAGCCGGTTTCTTCCCGTTGACCTTGTCGACGTGCTGCCGTTGGATGTAGGCCGTGCGGTCGCCCAGGATGTGGCCTTCGATGCCGTTCTCCAGGGGCTGCGGACAGATGTCACAGTTGGATCACTCCGTACTACACACAAACATAGTGCAAACACAAACAATCTTCTTCTTTCTTTTTCTTCTTTCTTTCTTTGCCGACAACGCATCAGTGATGCCTTTGGTGTTGCTGATGTCCATGTCGATGATACCCAATCACCATCAGGTGGATCGTCAGCTCGTATGCCGGCTATTTCCATAAAAAAAAAAATGCAACAACAAATACAAATTGTATTGTACAAAGTGTTCAAAATGCGTCTTTGTACGAAACCGCCAGAACTCCAAGTACATTAAATGTTTGTTAAGTCAAGGGGTGTGGATGTGTGAGGGTTTATCGTTCTATATTTATTAAAATGGCTAAACCATTAACGGCCTATCACTGAGAAGAGATCTCTCTTCTTGAGAAGGCCCAAAACATGCTCCATCACGCTGCTCCAGTGCAGATTAGTGGAGAAGTTTGTAAACAACCCAAGTGTCACAAGTTTTCATGCCACCCATTAGCCTCCGACATGGCTTAATGATTGTAATCTTGCAATACCAACTGGGACTGACGGCTTTATGTGCCCTCCGAATCAGAAACGCTCAAGGCATGTTTACCACAAGCAGTCATCCATCCAACTACCGATCGCGCCCGCTGTTGCTTCGGCAAAGCACTTATGTTCGGTTTACACGTATTAAGTAGTTAAGTCGTTAACTAATTGTAAGTAAATTAATACGTGTAAACGGACAATTTAAGAGTTCAAATTTTTTACGCAAGTAAACAAGTAATAGTTGTGAAGGTTGGTGAGAATTGTATGAACTAAAGAACTTTACTAAATTATTACGTTTGGACGAGCACTAAAAATTATTCACTTAAAATTTACCTAAACCAGACTTTAACTACTTAATATGTCTAAACCGGACTTTAGGATTGCTGCAATACTCTAGGTTATGGCCGACCTTCTTCTTCGTCATATCGCTCTTGCCAGAGCTGTCGTGTTCTGCAGGAGGCAGAACTTGGGGCAGATGTTATCTGACTGACCTTATCAACAGTGAAGTCCAGTGCATTGGCAGGCAAGAGAGTAGAGGAGGGTTTCTTCTGGAAGGCCTTCTGCAGCGCCGCCAGGTCATTAGTGAGCGTGACCACGCAGCTGTCGGGGGATGACGTCATCGACTTGATGCAGCACCAGGTGAGCATGCCTGTGTCTGGTGGGGAATCAAACATAAACATAAACGCTTACACACTCATACCCCCGCAGTAGGTTTTTACCTATGTCGCGGGTGGCATGGACGACACATAACACATCACAATCACACCCATGACCCGAGTGCAAATATTTATCTGTCACATAAATATCTGCCCCGGCCGGGAATCGAACCCGGGACCCCTCGCTTCGCAGGCAGGGTCGCTACCAACTAGGCTACAGGGTCGTCACATAATGAAGTAATATTATGGGCTAAATTTCAAAGAGCGGGTAGAATGTACAGTATTATGTACATTCTACATTAACTTGATGGTGACATGTCTTTATTTATTATCTGAAATGAAACTATTTTCATATTATTAAAATAATTATCATAATTTCATTGCTCGCAAATAATGAAGATTCTTTTTAACAAAGCCTAGTTACCAAGATAAAAAAATGCAGTGCTTTCCAATGTGCCCCTTTTAATTGCATTAAACATTCTAGCATTATTATTTTTTTATATTACTGTAAAAATAAAAATTTCATAGACAAAAGTTATTATTTCATCTCTATGGATGTAAGGAATTTATTGTCAAATAGAAAGTTACCCAGGTCAATTTCGGGGTTGGCCGCAGTTTTTGGTAAGAAAGCTGTTATATTGGGGATGCCAATATCCATGACGTAGCCATGATCTTCTACTGACGACACTGCAGACTGCAGCAGTGCACCTGAATCAAAAATCACGAAAAAAACATTATTTTTTTATGTACCTAACAATCTTGAACAGGGGTTGTTGTTAAGTAAATTCGTGACGAAAAAATGGAATGAATGAATGAATGAATGAATGAATGAATGAATGAACGAATGAATGCATTTATGGATGTGTAAATTCGCCACAATTCTAATTAATTCTTTATTTTGATCATTGTTAGTTAATTTGTCAGATTTTTAATTTGAACAGGATGTAACCAGTGAACGAATATAGTATATTAGTTCATTGGATGTAACAGAACGGTTCTTAACCTTATGATACATCACTTTCAGAACATTTAAAATACAAGGATCCACATTTAAATTTTTTTTAGAAAAAAACAGTGTCAATGTCTATGTCAATGAACTATATGCATAACAATATTTTTTTTCATATCTATAATGTCACAACATAAAAAAATGTACATAGGCCATTTTTGTTCCACAAAATCAACATGCTTTATACATTTTTATAATAACTTGACTCATTTCAGAAGGTATACCTTTATGCAAGTCCACCTGCGTCTTTCCACTGTTGACATGTTGAGGCATCATGGAGACCATGAGGTGGTCGGCAGCCACCTCCAGAACTTTGAGCGCCACATACTGTCCTGGACGGAACATTTGTTGCAATTCTTTTGTTTTGTCTATCTGAAAGCATTATTATGTTATAAGAACAGGTGCCAATGGTCAGTGTAACTTCACACTCATAGTCCCACACTAGGATTCCGGGTTGTGGGTGCCCTGGACAACACATGAAGACAAGATCACGCACACTCAGGCCGAGAATAGAAATTCAAACTCATTCAAATTTCTGCCTCATGGAATCTAAATCAGGACCCTCGGCGCGGCGATCCAGCATGGTAACCATTGCGCCACACGGGTCGTCAAATTATGGTTGTGTAAGAGCTTTATTATAATGTATTTTAATAATTTATGGATGTGTAATTTTATTTTTAATAGAACTTTTAAAAAAGCACTAGTATTTATTTTTGTTTTTCACTATTCAATGCTTCACAACATCCAGAAATATGAACTTATTATTATTTTATTTTATTATTTTTTTATAATGCACTAGCAGCTCCTGGAGCTGATGCATGCATATCACTGCACTTGTGTTCGATTTAATATATATATTGGTTTTTTTTATTATGTATTCTGAATGTCTGTTTTTAAAAATGTTCACTGTTGGTGCACTTATCATTGATTCTGGTAGCTTATTCCACTGCTGTACTACACAATTAGACAAAAAGTGATATCTAGGGTTGCTGGAGCTAGGGTGTCGGTTTAATTTCATTGAGTGTCCTCGTAGCTGGGCATTTGTTTTTCTATACTAATATATAAAGAGGAAAGATTTGATTTTTTGTTTGCATTGAATAGGCTCCGAAACTACTAAACCGATTTTAAAAATTCTTTCACTGTTGGGAAGCTACACTATCCCCGAGCAACATAGGCTATATTATATTTTCAAAAAAAATTAGGGATCCCTAATAAAACTCCAATAATGTAATCCAAGGTGTAAAAATAATAAGAAAACCGAAGCAAAGCGAGGGCGATTTCTCGTTAGTAAATAAAGATCTGCAATATTTCTGACGCTGTAGTGTCCATTTAGGATTTTGAAAGTTTCTATCAGATCTCCTCTTTGCCTTCGGTGTTCCAAACTAGTTAATTTTGGCTCAGAAAGACACTCTTCATAATTAATATTTGTGTCTTACAGATGTCACTATTTTTGAAGCTTTACGCTGTACTTTTTCAAGTAGTTCAATGTCTTTTTTAAAGTAAGGTTTCCAGATTTGGAAAGCATACTCCAAGAGCGGTTGGATATAGGTTTTATAAAGCTTTATAAACAAATCTTTTGTGATAATACTGAAAGCCTTTCTTATATACTGCATAATACCATGTATTGTTACAGACAGTACTACATAATAATTATTGGTAAAGTTACCTGGTCATTGACATAGGCCTCCAGCAGCTTATTATAAGGTTCACTGATGTGGCAGGCCATCACCAGCCCACTGAGCCGGCACGGCATGGACACGTACACCCGGGTGTCTTGGACTTGGCGCACTCTGCCCAGTAGCAGCAGGCCTTCTTTCACAACCTGAAAATCAATACTTGCTGTATTTTTCGTACACCTGATGTGGTTGTATATAACTTTGGATATAATTTTATCAATTACATTTAATTTAAAGTAAACAAATTTATTCTCCGCGCGACACGAATAGGTTATACAATTCAAAGATTAAACTTACAGAGTATTTCAGCCACACTCCACAGTTTCTGTACGATTCATCAATAGTTTTAGCAGCTTCGTCTGACAAATACCCGTCATCTTCTTCAGATTTCTTTTTGATCTTTTTCTTCTTCTTTTCAGCTTTTTCAGGTGCACCTAAAAACTGAGAAATCCACAATAATGTAATATTGTTTTTGGATCACTTACAAATTGATTTTATATTTTACTTACATTTGAACTTTGCTTGAAGAATTTTGTTGTTGGCTTTTTCCCTCCTCGAGGGAAGTAATCTTCATTGTCAGCCATTATTTACCCGTTATTTTATCCTAATAATATTAAATATTCTAGATTCAAACACGATTTATAGGGCCATGCAACACGCAAGGCATGACATTATATTTTGATCAACTTGACATTTGATAATTTTAAGGTTATGTTGATAGTTTTGAGTTTAGTTTTTGCAACTTAATACGATACAAGTAATTTATGTGTCATGAAATAAATAAAATGTAGAATAAGTAAGAACGATACAAAACGGTAAGACTGGAAATTAATACACAGTGGGATAGATAAATTCAATTAAATTTTCTGTATTTTATTTCATTAAAATATTTGTGCAATTTTTTGAAAATATTTGAACGATTTTGTTGACAAGACCATTAATTTATTGACAAATGACAAGAATTGATTTGACAGATTTTGATATTACATAAATGTCATTGTATTGTGTCACGATAGCCGGTAGGTATCTTTTGTTGTAAATTTTAATAATTTTATCATACAGTTGATAAATGCAGCGCAGAGTGGTTGTGTTACTTGTTTATTTAATTATTTCAGTATTGTCGTAATCGAGTTTTCGTAATTTATTTCTCCTTCAAATATACGATACAATTCGGGCAGGTGAATATTAGATAACTCTCCTATTAATCTTATCTAGTTGGATAAAGTTTTCTGAAAAAGTAGTTTAGTGTATTCCTTACCGTAAATTCATAACGAGAAAGCTGTAAAACAAGATTTTAAATTCAGTAATAAAATACGATATTTTTGACGCAGCTATGAAGAAAGTTGTGATCTTTGGTGCCACCGGCATGACGGGTCTTTGCGCTGTGGAGGCGGCGTTAAAAAAAGGTAAAAATTATCTACTATTTTTGGATCTATAAAATTATTTTAGTTTTTAACAAAAGTTTACAGAGATCGGTTCTATTCATCTTCAACGGCCTAGAAGGAAAGTTCAAAAGCCCCGTCATTACAGCGTCGAATGACTAAATTATTTACAATTGCTGACGGTGCTGCTGCTGGCTGCTACTGTGTTTATTCCTGACGTGACGTCATTGACCATATGCAGAGTTCTGCTATATTATTGCAAACATTTCCATTGCGTCGTAATGTTAGTAGTATCGTATTATATGTATTATATTGTAATTTATTTGAATCTATTTCATTTTTTTAATCTAAATTCTATTTGAACTCTGAAGCATCTCAGTTCCCTCTGAAACCTTACTAGGTACCTACCTAGGCACTTTATTTTCTATAGTCATCAGTGTTATTACTCCCCATGGAAATTCCGCACGAACAGCCATTTCGCCCGAATACCTACTTTATTTAACCTCTTAAATGACGTAAAGGAAAGGAAGGAAAAAAATAACCTTGGTAGTTTCTTGCCGCTTCTTCTCTCGGGACCACTCACGGTAGGAATTTTTTGAAGCGAAGGCGTAAATTGACTTTCGAAGAGGTAACAAACCAAATACGAATAAAAATATTTTAAATATTTAATTATACATAGACTATACATTTGTGTAGTCGGGTCTCTGAAGTACCCCTTCCGGGCCCTTCTCCAACTGTTTCTTCTCAGATTGAGCCTCTTGAGTCTCACCACGTACCAGGTACCTTATTGGTCTGGTAAGGAATAAGGAAAATATTTTAATATATTCTACTGTCGTATGTAAAATCGCAGTTCAGACTATTGACGTATCGCCGCATAAATTTGTACGTTAATTACCAAGGTAGGTATGTTAAATATTTTTACGTGTTTTTAATAAAATAACAATCGCATAATGTTTAAAAACTGAATGTTTAAAATTCATGTAAGAATGTATGAGTGAAGATCCGTCTTCAATAACCAGGTGAATAAATAGCACTTCTACTATTATTCAATTCCAGTGCTTCTCCTACTCCTTCATCATTTTATTCATTCATTTAATCATCAATCATCATTTTATTTTTACCTGTCTTTGGTACGAAAAATAGAGTTCCAAAGCATCCAAAATATATTTCCCTAAAATCTATGTCGTGTAAAAACACATTTGATCATAACAGTTGATAGAAAGGCGTAGTGTCTATTGATTTCCAGAGGTTGAGGTCGAGATGGAATCTTGTTCCAACAAAGTTAGGTACGTAATAAGGGACTGCAGGCTGGTCTACTTCGGTGATTTTCGTGTCATACCTTCCTAGTGTAACTGGAAAAAAACACGAGTTTAGTTCACATACATATGTGATATGATTGTTATGAAGTAATTTATTGACGCAATCGTAAACGTTGGTACATACATGTAAACGTATGACGTTCGTGGTTGCTTGACTTGAAAGTAGAAAGAACGACGGACGGACGCTAAATCTGCTATTCTTGGAACTCTCGCTTGGCGGATTTCTTGGGAGCGCTCGTAATTTGAAGAGAAATTCAAATGGCGTCAATAGAAGCGCAAATAGTAGTAACTAAACTCAATCATTCAATCAACATCTTTATTGTGTATTCAGGCCTTCAAATCTCCAAACATTAACCTTGAAGTTGCTGATCGCATTTAAAGTCTCTGCGAGTGTTAACATCCTTACTTTAGCTTTAAAAACTTACCTAGTTTAGCTTTTTCTTACCTAGTTTAGCTTATCGAAACGGCCACGTTTTTTTTATGGAAATAGTCGAAAAACGACGTCATCTCGTTACGCTATGCGTTATGCTAAAGTAAGGATGTTTTCACTCGCCCGTGGACATCAGCAACATTAAAGGTGTAATTAATGCGTTGCCGATCAATAAAGAGGGAAGAAAAAGAAAGAACTAGATCTCAAGAAGCCCCCAGGTGGAATCCAACATGATGAGTCGTTTATCAGCTGACTGAAGCAAGAGGTTGGTAGCTAAAACCAGGCGGACCAGAATAATAGTAATAATGTTGATGAGAATAACAACGTTGGTTGATGAGAACTATTTTAAAGATATATGAATTATAGTTGATCAGCGGAAACATATGAACCGGAAAACTGCAATATAATAAACTCTCGTAAGACTGGAGAGAGGAAATAAGGCGACAGAATCCGGATGGGTTCGTTTATTGCATAGTTGCGTCCTCAATTGAATTGCCCGAGTCACCAAACGCGACATATGCGGGCAATTGTGGCTACTGAGTAGATTAAAGTGGCCGTATGAATAATATGTACTCTTCCAGTACCTTCCACAAGTATTTTGTAGATCGTCGTCTACATTGGCACAGGAAGTCTGCGCTAAAACATCATAAAATATTTTCTACACGCGTAGTTTCAAAACTTTCGCACACTGTTTCGCACAAATTCCCAAAAGCCTTCGTTGCGTGTTGCGTACATAAACCAACAATGCAAATACCGCATTAAACCGGTAACATTTTGTATCCTTGTTTCGAGGTTCTTTCGCCGAAAGAGATTTTTTAGTTTGTTCATATTTATGCCCTTTATGGGATCTGTAACAAAATTTTAGTATGTAGGTATCTAATAACTTCACGGATTATTAATACGGACAATTATGGCAGACAATATTTCGAGGAAGAAATATACGAACTGAGAGACGTCGAAACCTTTGACTTACTAATGGTGAGAGCAGGAACAGACTAATAAATTTTTGGAAGTTCTGAATATCTGCGCTGACGGGCGTATGAGTATAATTTATGTTTCCAATATAATATACATACACAACGAAAAAATTAAAAGTGTACTCAAACATTATAATTCAAGAAAGAGCATCTGTGAAGACTTCAAATCCTTTCAAAAGACATCTTGGTCAACAAAGACCTTAAATCCAATCTAGTTACTAGACAATCACTCTTGGAATTTAAGTTGAACCTAACACGAAGGGCACAGGGGTACAAAGTTTTGCGCAAATGCGCAAAAGGGTAAATACCCTTCACATCATTATCAACGGATTTATTAGTGCATGCGAACTAACTTCAGCGCATAAACAAAACATCTTTTAATAATACCTCCTGTAAATAATACTCTTTATCAATAAGGTGCATGATCCTCAGTCACCTTGGCGGTGAAAGTTAATTGGGAGTGCATACGTTTTGTCTTATCATGTCATGTCAATGGCAATTACAAAGTATTATCAATTATGCCTTTCATACTCACGCGGCTTACACGATTTAAATGCTATCAGATTTATTTTTTAAAGTCCTTCCGTCTTTCAAACTGGCGTTGGACCATAAGTATCCGAAATATATTTTTGCTGCAAAGGTCCCGATAAATCCCAGAGGGATTTTATTTATTTATTAGGATAAGGTTAGTTAAAATCTATTATAGCGCTGAAAATAAACGTACCGCACCTCACCTCATTTCACCTCACATTATTTACTGCAACTCCAGATTCACATTCTTTACAATATTTTTCATCAACCTCCAAATCAAGGACCTCAAAATCACGGACAACGACATCAATCTCTTCCGTTGTTTTTCTGTCTGTTCTTGAGGATTGCCTGCTCGCGAGCTGAACCCTCCTCGTCTCACCTCACCTCACCTAATCTCACCTCACTTCACTTTACTTTGACTCACTTCATCTCCCTCCATCTTTCTGTGTCTATGTTGACTTTACTTCAGGTATAAAATTCCTCCGTAACACTGTACCTATTTCCTAAACTTTATCGTTTCAAAGTAAAGTAAACTAAACACCATTGTTTTCGTTCATATTTGGCACTAGCTGGGGTTTCATCCGCGTTAATTTGTGGAAAAACTAACTACTAAAATATTATATAGCTTATATGTAAATGTTATATAGCCTATATAGCCTTCCTTGATAAATGGACTATCATTTATCAAACACAAATAGAACTTTCCAATTTGAACCAGTAGTTCCTGAGATTAGCGCGTTCAACCAAACAAACTCTTCAGCTTTATAATATTGGTATAGATTTCAAATGTCCAAATCATCAAAATTAAATACGAGTCGTTATGGTGAAAAGTCTTATGAATTGTAATAAAATTAGTACATTCAAACCATTATTATTAGTCTAGGCACATTAAAAATAAGTCCATTTTAGGGTGTCTTTGTGTAAGTACCTGGAAGATATCGCTTATTTATTGGTATGAACGACTCTATGATTTGTAGTTATGACTTTTGTAATTAAATGTTTATTAGTAACTCACTCAGTTATCCATCCATATAAGAGTATTAAGGAGATGTATGGCGATGCTGTAACCAAAGGCGAAAATTTGTGAAATTTAATACAATCGCATGTAAGCAGTTTGGTTCCCATCAGACGATTGTGATGGATCACTTCAACTAAGATAAGATAGAATATAATAGGAAATAATGTAAAAAAATATTCTCGTCCATATACGTATTTCAACATGTATTGGATGACTTTATATTTTTACAAGTTTTTAATGATAAATAGTTGCCGTCAATATATATATAATCTAGAAGCTCATTGCATTTCATATTACCGAATGTTATTGACAAAATGGTTGAACGTTTGTGGTCCAGTGACCAATTGGTCATTTCATGATACGTGATTGGCGATATTAAGCATGCATGGATTGCAATAACTGCAATAAGTTTCCTACCCATTTTATTTTAAAGGCCTGATAAGTATACAAAACTGTTGAGAACTTGCAATTGTCCCACTTAATTACCTCCTCCTTTTTTAAGTTGGTTAAAAGAGGACTTTGTTGCCTGTTTGAGACCACGCTTTGGCAAAAAGAGGAAAAAGGACGAAGAAGAGAAAAGACGGTCAGAAAGAAAGAAAGAGTAATTTTCAGCACGGGACTTCTAAAAGCTCATGAATAGCTGTCATACACGATGTTAAATATTTCTTGAAAAGGATTTTCGCCATCTTATCAAATTCTATGCATGACAAGGACGCTTGGAAATAAACTGCCGATCAAGATATAGATCAAGATAAGGTCTCATATGAGATTGCTGAGAAAAACTAAATACTCAGGCGTTTAAGTTCCTTATTAGTCTGAAATAAAATGACTTAAGATTTGAAAACCATCTATTGAAATATTTACCATATTACGCTACAATAAAATCTAAAATTGGGATCAGCGCAGCGCCATCTATTTTACAAAAAACATAATGATTTTTTTTATTGCTTTTCATAAAAACTACCCAAAGTAGACTGGTCTGTATTCAACAGGTACATATGTACATACATGTAGGTACATACTTACTGTAAAAATTAAAATATATTTAGATGCGCGCAGTTATAAAATTGCCATTTGAGATACCTACTTATTATACAAAACCTTTAACAAACATAATACTTAATCAGGTGACCAGCATAACCAGTTGGTATAGTGTAGGTATCTATATAGCTACTGCACTGTGACCACACGAGCTCCTAATATGGAAGCTAATTCTTTGAACATCCACTTCTCTCTCAGTTTCTCGTAGTACCTACCTAGGTACTTCTATTCTATGGTTTCTCGTAATATATCGCTTAACCAGCTAGCTATTTTTTTGGAAAACTGTCACATTCAAATTAGTTATTTTTGAACGTCAAAATTTTGCTTTTACCTTCTTTCAAATGTTCTGAAATTCAATCAACTACAGTCAAAATTATCTAAGATGCCCATAATGATAGCCAGGGCCTGATTAACCATTAGGCTAATTAGGCTGCAGCCTAGGGCGCGAGGATCGGGGGGGCGCGCTAAAATCGTGTCTTCCCATGCACTAATCTAGCATCACTGCATCTACCCTACTTATTTCAACTAAACCGAGACAAAACACTATCTATAACTAGATGCGCTTGAGAGTCCCTGATTTTAACAATAAAGTTTGAAATTTTAAAAAGCGCGCGTAAAACAGACACTGACTTGTTACTCGAATCGATCGGTGGTCGAGCGAGTGGGTGAGCTGGCAACGGAGTGCCTAGTGTGAGTTTTGTTTAATCCGCCTTAGTCTAAGCAATAAGTTCAAAATGGTGAAAAATAGAGATACTGCTCTTAAAAATACGTGCGATATCTCATTCTATGATGTCTAAAAAAATGTTTCGGAAGCGTTTACCAGCACGTAAAAAATTGCAAAAGTTATTAAAAAAATGAAGTTGCAAAAAAAGGTATTTCATTTTTATTTAATAACTCCGAAACTGTTAATGTTTAAGAAATTAAAAAAAAAAGATTCTTAAAGAGGACGAAATTTCCAAAACCCAACTCACGACCTCTATCACCATTATTTATACGAACTCTATCACCATTATTTATAATTTTAATTTAACACTGAAAATTAAATTCCACGCGGCATTTTTAGCTTGCACGCGCGGCGTCAAAACTGAATACGTCACGCTCAATATTTTTTTCAAGGTGTTAATTATTATTAAAAAACTTAAAAAAATTATGGTGTATTCGGAACACTTCAAAGAATATGCTTCCGTAGGAAATTTTTCTTAAAGTTAATTTTTCAACAAGTTAGACGATTTTATTAATTAACAAAATTTTCTCGAACTTCCATTTTCATTGTACATTTAATTTTAAAAAAAAAGTTAAAAAAAGCTTCGTGGAGCCTTTCTTACATACATACTTAACGAAATCACACTATAAAAGTTTAAAAAATTTTAATACTTTGTTTATAATAATTTTATAAGTTGAACAAATAAAAGCGGCCAAGTGCGAGTTGGACTCGCCCATGAAGGGTTCCGTAGCAGCAACTAACATAATATAAAAGTTCTTGTAGTTCGTTGTAACTCTGATCAATTTTTTTGCGGTTTACGATTTATGACGTATTAAAAAAAACTACTTACTAGATCTCGTTCAAACCAATTTTTGTTGGAAGTTTGCATGGTAATGTACATCATATATTTTTTTTAGTTTTATCATTCTCTTATTTTAGAAGTTACAGGGGGGGGGGGGGGACACACATTTTATCACTTTGGAAGTGTCTCTCGCGCAAACTAATCAGTTTAGAAAAAAATTATACTGGAAACCTCAATATCATTTTTGAAGACCTATCCATAGATACCCCACACGTATGGGTTTGATGAAAAAAACATTTTTGAGTTTCAGTTCTAAGTATGAAGAACCCCCAAAATTTATTGTTTTCTTTCTATTTTTGTGTGAAAATCTTAATGCGGTTCACAGAATACATCTACTTACCAAGTTTCAACAGTATAGCTCTTATAGTTTCGGAAAAAAGTGGCTGTGACATACGGACGGACAGACAGACAGACAGACAGACAGACATGACGAATCCATAAGGGTTCCGTTTTTTGCCATTCGGCTACGGAACCCTAAAAATCATATTGAATTTTTTTTTTCTAATTTATTATTACATAATCGTTTTTGCATTCATAAAAGACATTTACAGCCTTAAAAAAAAACCCTCATTTTTTATAACTTTTTTATAAACAAATGGACTATTTCAATGCTTTCAAGAATTTTTTTTAATACCTTATTCTAAACAAAATATGATTTTTGAAAGATTTTTTTTTCCTAATAATAATATTTAATTGTTTATTACTGGTTTAATATTTCTATCTATTGTTTAAATTATTAGTTAAGATTTTTTTTTTTAAATCATAATTGACCATCTTCAATAGAAGTGTAAAAAAACAATTTTTTATCAACAATTTCATTGTTTTTTAACTTAACAATACGTTATAAACAATTCTCAACTTTTGTATATTTTTTTTCTGAGACTCCTAAAAATAACAAAAACAACGATGTATACAATATGTTACCGGCAAAACCCGATTTCAGGTTAAACTAGTTTGGCCTAGGCCAGACTAGTTTAGCGCGACACGATTAGGCAAAACTAGTTTCTCGTCAATAACTTTGGCTTATGTTTAACTTACCACCAAATAAATTATTGTTAACCCAAAAGTAGTAAATGATCACCAAAATAAAACAGCATTTTAATGTAAAATTATAACCAAAAATGGTAATTCCTTTTTTGATTCACAAACAGGCTTCCGAACGCGAAGGCGCTGCGGGAAGTGCAGCCCCTCCGCCCTTGCGTAACAAACTGCAGGCCTAGGCCAAACTAGTTTAACCTGAAATCGGGTTTTGCCGGTAACATATATAATAAAGTACAGATAAAAAATTATTTAATATAAAGCACTACTTATCTCTATTTTTCATCATTTTGAACTTATTGCATAGACTACCTCGTAATAATGTTCGGTTTATGCGTATTAAGTAGTTAACTAAATTTTAAGTAAATTAATGTGTAAACGGACAATTTGGTAGTTAAAATTTAGTTATCAAGTAGACAAGTAATTTAGATTTTTTCTATTTTCTGTTAAGTAGGTGGGCGGGGCTTATCACTTAACACGTTTGGACAGGCACTTTTTAGTTAAAAGGACCCCGCATTCATTGTTTGGAAAGTGGGTTTCAGCGGATTGGTCTAAATTTTTGGTATGTTGTAGTCCTAACCGTACTGATCAAAAATCCCAATGGGCACGACCCCTCATATCGCGTGTGCTCTCCTTCAGGGCGCGCTACCCCCCCCCCCCCCCCCCCCCCTAAGTCTATTTATTCGATTTCAGCGGAATGATTCTGAATTTTTGGTATGTTGTAGTTCTAACCATGCCAATCAAGAGTTCCTACTCTACTCACTACTTTTTTGGCAGGGGCGCGTCCTCATAATTAGCCTAGGGCGGTCAGATCTCTTGATCAGTCGCTGATGATAGCTACCATTTATTAATATGAACGAACCTTGTATGGGTGTCTTTGAGCGAAATGGAATATTCATTTACTTGACATGAATAGTTGAATACTTACGGACAAAGGATTTTGCCAAAATTTGTTAAAAATCCCTACTCATTTTCATTGGCGTTGATTATAAATCATATTATACGTTAAAATCTAGTAAAAATCACATCACATCATAATTTATGCAAAATTTAATAAAAATATAATAAATGACGTTCATTATATTATGACGTCCAAACAATCTTATATGAAGAGGCCTAAATCTAATCTGACGTAGGGTGATGTGACGGCTTGAAACAGTTTATAAAACCAATCATAATCGATAGATTACTATAATCGAAATTTAAAAATGAAAATTTATTAATTTAATTACACTGTTAAAAATTATTTACTTGCATTTGAATTTAAAATTAGGTACGCAATAATACCACGACGAATTGGATGCTAACAAATGACATTTTCTATTATGTATGGGCACTTCGCCATCTATGGACAGTAACTACAGATAATATGTTATATTATATGTAACTATGTATTTAAGGTTGCGGTAAACATTTTTTTTTTCAACAAAATAATAATTATGTAAGTATGTATACATGAATGTGTCTTACGAAATAAGCAAGAATTTATTCAGTGTAGTCTTTTCCGGACGCTCATAATATAATATTATGTCAAAATAATATTATGAAACTGAGCGGGACTTTCATTCTATCATGATCTATTTCTTTCTTTTTTTCTCTTTCTTGGCCGGCAACGCACCAGTGATGCTTTTGGTGTTGTTGATGTTCATGGGCAAATGGATAAAATAATATTTTATTGAAGTCGTAAATAGGTACATACTGAGAATACGCGGTACGAGATAGCTCAATCGAGGTAGTAGGTAGGTAACGAGGCACCTAAATATTACGGTTTTTAGTTTAAAATTTAATTATCGAATCGATTAGAAGGTCTTACACTTTTGAATCGATTTGTTGTAAAAATTGGTTTCTTTCGTGAACCGATTTTTTTGTACATCTCTAATGTCACTGTGATGGCAAACGACAAATTGGGCTTCTTAGTTCGCGGTGACTATAATCAAATATTTTATTTGTGAAATAAGGTACATATTTACATAAGGATGATAATATTAATACATAGCTCGCTTATCTGCCAATTATTGGCGTACAGTAGGTGTCAGTCAATTACATTAACATGTTACGTAAATCTATTATTATTTACGTTATTAATATTTAAAAGTGTCAGTAGATATAAAATTAAATCAAATTAGTCAAAATACAACCAATTCGTATTTATCAATACGTTTTTCCTTTTCCTTATACTGCCTTTTCTGATAGGTGTTTTACAATAGTAGACGCAAATACTCCTTTACACATATTTAAAATAACAAGAAGTATACTTCGGCCGCTGTATCTTGGCGCGTCTGAACTTCGCGCAGAAGGCTGCGCAGTAACATAATTCGCCAATACTCGATACGCGGTGTATTGTGTCTCAGTCACACGTTAGCATGTTCGTGTTGCCATCTCTGTCTTACATGCGCTAAAGTTCGCAAAGCCTATGTTCAGACGCGCCAAGATACAGCGGCCGTACTGTACCCAAATTATTATAAGTATAAAATCCTTGAAGTAACCGAAAAAATTAAATCTTATTAATTCCACATTATGTCCATAGATTCCCTATCATATCCTTCTTATATTTTGATTTATATATTTCTTCATTTAAACCTCTTTAACTGGGGCTCTCAGTTCATAAACGTCGAGTGAGGGCCCAAGATCTGTAATGTCATTTTCTAGCCAGTTGAGAATGTCTTAAAATCACTTAAAAGAAATTCTTCGAAAATAAAAATTATTTACACCACAAAAGTAGGTAATACTTTCCGAGATTTATGTTATGCCATTATATGCATGCGTCTGAACTGAGGGCCCAAAACACGTGCTCCTAATAAGCTTTGATTCACGTTTAAGAAATTTATGGATCTCACTTTAATTTTTAACTGAATTCCCTATATTTATAAGTCTTAATTTATTACGCCAAGAAAAAAATGGGCCCTCAATCAACCCTCAATCCAGATGCACACATCTTTTGTGGAGATGATGTGAGATTCTTCCGTACTCAATTCAACACAAGAATCAACTTTTCTATAGGTTTTGTATTCATACGCGGAAATTCCCAAAATGTTGTTGTGAAACTTGTTTACCTATAAATTGGAATGGACTCTAATATAATTATCAATATACGTACGTTGTTGGCCTTTAATAATTGATGTAGTTGTCTAATATTAAAGGAAACGAGTTTCCATTCAAGCGGCCCTGAACTGGACTCCGGTTATATTCGAGTACTTACGATGTATTGTAAACACCTAACGTTACATCCACGTGAACGAACTAGATTTATGTACCAGTTCTAATTTGCAGTTATTGCCTGTTTTGTTGATTGAATTTTTTGTGTTAACAGCGGAGTTATTATGATTTAATTTTTTGTTACCAACCGCCAAGTAGGGATTGCAATCCGGTGTCATTTTCAATCCGGCCAGATTTTACCGGATTTTCACCAATCCGACCGGATTAATCACGTGATCAGAATTTTTCCTTCTCGTTCCAATATAGACTGTTTTTGAGGCATTTTTTTTTTATTATAAAGGAACGCAAATGCGAGCCATAATAAAGCCGTAGCACCTAACGATAATCATCTTAATATTATTATGAGGAAAATTTTGATATTTTATTTATTTTTTGCAATGGATATACTCAAAAACTATTGGAGCAATTTCAAAAAATTCATTATTCCTTAGTGGCATAGGTTATATTTTACTGTGATTAATAATATATTTTTTTTTACTTCATCACAAGTAAAAATGTTTCACGCCCAGCGAAGTGGGTACGGCTCAGCTAGATTATAGTAAAGGGTAGTGCAAAAGTTGCCACCCGATGTTCTTTGACTGTATTTTTTTTAATAAATGAAAAACTTTAGTTTTGCTATTGGATTGTGTTTATTTGATGTCTAAATATTTGTTTTCATTAAGTAGAAAAATTATATCAGCCAAGTGGCTGCCGCCAGAATCGGACCTGTATGGTCCCGATTTATGGCATTTTTACTTTCATCACTCCTACCAGAACTTTTGGCAAAAGGTTTTCGCATTTGTGACGGATATTCTCTTTGAGTGCTTCAAGAATCGGAGGCTTGTTGACATAAACTCGTGACTTCAAAAAAACCCACCAAGAACCCAAAATAAGTCGGTTAAAACGGGCGATCTTGCCGGCTAGTGCAAATGACGAAAAACGAGAGATTATTATGATAACTCCGTGTTTTTGAGGAGTATAGTGATTCATGTCTTATTGACGTGTATTTTGTATCTGTTTTCTACACAAATGTTACAGCAAAACTGATATTTACCGCTATTTGAAAAAAATATAGCATCTTCCGACAGGGTGATGATGACTCTTGCGCCACCCTTTACTATACCTGCATCTGGATGTAAACAGTCCGAAAACTGTAATTTTAGTTAGAAGTAAAACAGATTGTCAATACAACTTATCTTACTAAAAAATACGTATATATAAATTGCTGTATTTGTTTCTCTTTATTTTTGTTTAAGCCCTTCTTAAAGCCAATAACAAGTGTGCGTGTATACTACTACACTTCTTTATAATAATATGTTTAAGGGTTTTTTTTGTTGTAGTGTTATCGCGGATCAATTGAAATACATCTACAGCTTACAGCTACATCCATTTAGGGCAAATATCACAAATTATAAACATAAAGTAATATTAACGAGAACAGAATTTCACATTTTTATAACTTACAATTTATCCATTCAGTAATTTGTGTTGTAAATAAATTATTGGACGTTAGGAATACCAGAATGCAATACTAGATTAATTGCAACATCTATACCAGGCATTTAAAGCATCTACACTAGCAACAGGATGGTTATTTTGTCAAAAATTTTCGTGACCAGATCCGTTCGCCGGATCGGGTAATCCGGCCGGATCCGGCGTTTTTTACGCATACCGGTTTCCCGGATTGCAATCCCTACCGCCAACCATACTTGAGAAAGGCTTCGTACAGTCAGCAAAATAATTAGGTATGCAGGGCATGGAACAAAAACGTTCCGTAATGTTTAATAGTACAGAATGTTTGTCTTACAATCGATGTAAAATGCTACCTTTACGCTTCCCGCCCACGTCAGTCTTTTTGTAGGACCGATAATCGGGCCGATTTTTTCTTCCATATTATTTCTGACCGACTTTTTGACCGACTATTGCTATCAGTACGTTCTATTTTCCTCCTACAAAAAAGCGGTCACCGATTATCGGACGTGGGCGGGAAGCGTTATACGCAAGGTACAATTTAACATTGATAATAAGATAACATGAATGTACCAATTATATAAAATGGTAATGGTTATCATGGCTTGTGTACATCCATTACGTCTTTAACATCGGAGGCGTCCGACGCATTGTCTATACTAATATATAAAGAGGAAAGATTTGATTTTTTGTTTGCATTGAATAGGCTCCGAAACTACTGAACCGATTTGAAAAATTCTTTCACTGTTGGGAAGCTACACTATCCCCGAGTAACATAGGCTATATTATATTTTCAAAAAAATTAGGGATCCCTACTAAAACTCCAATAATGTAACCCAAGGTGTAAAAAAATAATAAAACCGAAGCAAAGCGAGGGCGGTTACTCGTCAGCCTATAAAAGTGAACCTTCTTATTCAATCAACGTCGCATGGTCGGAATTTTCCACTTTTTCACCTTACACGTGCTCTGAACTTGGAAATATCGTGATTCGTTTGTAGAAACTTTAATTTATTAATATTTTTGTTGTACATCTCAAAGTTACATCGTTCATTCGGGCACGACCTGTAAAGTACACATTTTCTCAGACTGCAAATGTACATATGCCTTTGCTAGACGATTTCCGAATCCTTTTTCAGCATTAAATTAGGTAGTATCACGGACGTCAAAAAAGAACGGACATAACCTTGTCTAATCGAGAGTGAAGCATAGTAATGGCCGATCGCTTACTACGTGTGCGTAATTTTAGGGTTACCACAATATGAACATTTCCCCATTTTTTCTTTATGTAATAGTAAAATCTAAACACTAAATGTATTACTTACTGAATAGTTATTCCGTAATGTACGGTTTACACGTATTAATTAGTTAAGTAGATAACTAAATTTTAAGTAAAGTAATAAGGTAAACGAACATTTAGTAGTTAAAATTTAGTACGCAAATAAACAAAAAAAGATTGAAATTTTTCTGTTAAGTAGATGGGCGGGGCTTATCACTTAACACGTTCGGACAGACACTTTTTAGTTAAAATTTAGTAAAAATGCATAAGTAATTAAGTAGGTTGTGAATAATTGTATGAACTAAAGAGCTTTACTAAATTATTACGTTTGGACGCACACTAAAAATTCTTCATTTAAAATTTAGTTATCTACTTAAATACTTAATGCATGTAAATCAAATATAACACATTCCACATTCAATAAATGCAAATTGTTATATTTGATGAGAATACTGAATTTTATTAATTGACAACAGATTAGATACACTGGTTTACCCACTTTACTTATAGGGGAGGTACCTAAAAAAAATTTTTTCAAAGGAGAATGCCCATTTTGTATGGAGAAATGTACTGACATTAATATTTTTGTGTCCTGATGAAAATACCTTTATTTGATTATGCTATCTTAATAAATTACACAAACCAACTTTAGTCAATTTTTATCGTAGGAGTTACGAGATTTTCAACAAAATTATTTTGTATTTAGGTTATAGTAGACACAGTAATATAGACTCTATGCAGGCGCATTAAAATCGTATGCGTTTAAGTTTCAGATTCATTTCACAGTCCCCAAATGCCATCTATCTTTTAATGTAATAATTATCAAATTCATTTGACAGTCCCCTAACACCATCTAGTTTGTTGTGTAGTACTCATAATCGAATCAACGCAAACTATTGGCCCGAAGGATCTTAAAAGATCCCTGATTGGCTCTAATTCCAATATAAATGGCCGAATGCTTTTGTGTTGTAAAAAGGAAGTAAAGTTACTTTATTAATTTAAGAAAATTAAGCCCAAGAAGGATTTTTTAGGAAATACGGTAAAATACATAAAATATTTTAGTTTAATTTTTTGTACAAAAATCATTGTGACAAAATTATTTTTTTTGAGAGTACTGGCTATGGGCATTCTCCTTTTGTTCTACCATTATCTTAACGTAATTAATATACCTTAATCTATACCAAATTTCAGCTTTTTAATATTGTTAGTTTATAAGCAATGCCACGGACAGACGGACAGACATAGCAAACATATAGGTAAGGGTTCCTTGTTATTTAGTACGGAACCCCAAAAATATATACTTTTAAACTAAAGTAAAAAACTCGAGTATTATATATGCTATAATTTTCCCACACATTCTGGGTATTAGCATATGCAATATTGTTGGCAACACTGGCTGATTTTGTGGTTACAATTTTTCTAGTTTTATTTTGTTAATAACTTTAGGAAAAATAAAAGAAATCAGTGATTAAATTACAACCTTACTTGTGAAAGGTGATCCCTTTTGGTTTTTTAACTGAATTACTATTGTTCTTGCAACTTTTAACAGCACACAAAGGCATTTTTATTATTCTTTATCAACTCCCGTTGTCCGTATGACTCGAGTGCGGTCCGGCGCCGGAATGGCGGCCGATGGTGTCAATGTGTGCGTGTTTACTTGTACGAATAGAGAGTTTGTATTCCGATGGGTGCTTCACTGAATTTGTTCTTGAGATTACGTCCGTATTTCTTTAAGGTCCGTGGGTAGTATAAGTACATGAATGGGATGTCATTTGTTATTTCAACTCTGCAGGGTTAGAAGTGCGCGCCTTCGTCCGCGACCCATCGAAGCTGCCTGCAGACGTCAGGGAGAAGGTGGAGGTATTCCAGGGCGACGTCCTGGAGCCGGACTCGGTGACCAACGCCGTGGAGGGCATGGACGGGGTGGTAGTGGCGCTCGGCACCCGGGGACAGCTGGAGCCGACGTCGGACATGTCGGAGGGCATGAAGCATATCGTAGACGGCATGCGGAGTAAGAACGTGAAGAAGGTGTCCGCGTGTATATCCGCCTTCCTGTTCTACGAGCCGGAGAAGGTCCCGCCGCGGTTCCACGACATCACGAAGGACCACCAGCGCATGCACGAGGAGCTCAAGGACAGCGGGCTCGACTGGGTGTCTGTGTGGCCGCCGCACATCTCTGGTCAGTTCAATTTGGCTTGGGTGACAGTTCACAGTTCTTTCTTTATTTCTCTCTTGTTTCTTCTGTGTTGCTGTTATTTGTGTCCATGGGCGACGGTGGTCATGGCTTAACCACCTATCACTTTGACGGCTATATATATAGTTAAAGAAAAAAAAAATTGGTAAGAAACAATTATGAATTTGCAAAAACCATTAGTGTTCTGTCTTTCTTTTGTCTCCGTGTGTGCGGTGAGGGGGAAATTATTTATTTTCCTTGGGAGTTCTTGTCGCTTCATCTCCCATGAAGTTATAGCGAAGCAGGATTTTCTAATAACAATAAAATAAGTTTGTAAAAATATAATGTTTCAACGTCAAGGTGAATCAGTAGTCGTCTTTACAAAGGGGAATATTTTGGAATTAAGTACAATGGAAAATATTTAAAATCTTGATAACTATTATATCCTCTTTTCGTGGAAAAGATGTTTTTCTAGTATCTTATCCAATATGAGAAGGGCCCAGCCGGCCCAGACTACTTAAGACTTCTGATAAATTTCACAAATTGTATTATCATGCTGATACACAAAACATTATCTAAAGTGTATAATTTCATTTCAGATGAACCAAGCCGGGAGTTGATAGTGGAGGTGAACCCGAAGAACTCTCCGGGGCGAGCGGTGTCCAAACACGACCTGGGCGCCTTCCTCGTGGACTGCCTCAGTGAGCCCAAGTACTACAAGTCTGTTATTGGACTCTGCAACGTTCCTAAACAGTGAAGTACTCGCGCGGCGCGTAGAAAATATTATACCTTATATCCATAATATTGTATTTATGTAGAAAGCAGGCTACAGTCCGTGCAGATATAGTTTGTCAGATAAAAGGTGAAGACATGTCAATATCAATATGACATGATAGTATGTATGACCACCAAGAAAAGGCCCAAAGTCTTGAAGAGTGATGCCTAAAGTGACCATTTTTTTCGTGTCAAAGCAGGACGCCTACGGAATTTTGTATTATAGCAAAATCGGTTTAGCGCTTAAACAAAAAAAAAGGGTTTCGGGCGTGTACCCCTAAGGGATAGAAACAATATATCAAGACTAAGTTTAAATGAATTTAAGTACACAAGTAGGTAGATAAATTTGGTACAAAGCGGAACTTTTTGTTTTTCTGTGGCGAATTTTGTTGACAAGCCTTAACAAGTGGCTTGACAAGTGGTAATTTAACATATAAGCCAATAATCACTGGTAGGCTGGTAGGTCGACACTGGAACCTGTTTTCTACGTAAATACGCCTTAAGCCTGTCTTGCCTGTGTGTCGTATGGGTGTGTGTATGACATCGGATTATAGTCGATCCTTCCGCAAGTGATTGATTAATATAACTTCAGGAAGAACTGATTAACGTTTTGTCGATAATGATATCGGTGTCGATTAATGAATATTTCAGCCGATTTGATTTCACCATTCATCCGGTGATTAACAGTTAATCATTTGATTTATCGATGTTTCAAATGATCAAACGTTTCAGTCTTTAATTTTGGATCATCTTGCTAATACATCTTGAAATTTAAAGTTCTTGCGGTTACCGATGAATGGCTATTGCTGAAGCACTGTGACCTCTATTATATTTGTTTAATTACTACGATGAATGAAATATTGATGATATGATTCATAAAATCAATTGAACTCCGGTGTCAAAAAATATGACTAATTGTGAAAATTTGACCGTTTTAACAGATCAGAATTGTTAATCTACCCTCCAATGTTAATACATTGGCATTAATAGGCCAATGCATACGTAACGGGTTTTTTCCCGTACGGGACGAAACGTGAAGTTTTGGAAACAT
Source organism: Thymelicus acteon (assembly GCA_951805285.1). Taxonomy (NCBI): domain Eukaryota; kingdom Metazoa; phylum Arthropoda; class Insecta; order Lepidoptera; family Hesperiidae; genus Thymelicus; species Thymelicus acteon. Next base: position 1,310,307 of record OX638232.1, read on the forward strand.
CGTTTCATAGAAAATATATACGAAAGTGCATGCGCAGGAGAATCCCGTACGGGTAGGGTTCGAAGTATCGGCCTCTGGTATCGTTACCGAGTACTCATGCGGTATCGATGGGTACCTAAGGTATCGATACCCATAACATATCGGCCCTGAAGTATCGATACTACTCAGTATCGAGTACTCGCGAGGATCACATTAGAGCTAAAAAAAGGTCACCGGCAGTGAATTTTATATCATTTTGTTGAGAAATAGAGGCCCGATGACCTTTTTTTAGTCCGAGCGCTGAACCGATACTAAATATATTGGCAGCACTGGAAGCAGCCCACAGTAATGTATGTACACGGCCGTCTAAAAACTTGCATTGACAACACTGACAAGTACTCAGTAATATAAAAGTACTCGATACCGACGTTTCATATTGTGAGTACTTGCGAGTGAATACCAGGTAAGAGCAAAGTATCGATACCTACTCAGTATCGTTCGATCCCTACGTACGGGACGGGAAAAAACCTGTTACGTATGCATTGGCCTTTAAACGTTGAACGGTTACTTCTTACATTTAATTTTAATTGCTGCTGATTCAAAAAACAAATATTCAACTTATTTTTATGATAACATCAGTAAATTATTTCTTAAATAAATTCAATAATGAATGTCGACCTTTGTTTAATGTAAAAGTAGAAGTTTACGCTACGATCGGTTCGTATAGGTATATTTATTGTATGGTAATTGTTACACAAGCAACTCGCAGGTCTCCACAGTTCCACACTTTTAAAACATTTTACATGAAATTGTTGAAAGGTTGAATCAAAGGTTATGTAATGGTTGTTCTTTTAGTGGATAGGTATATTAAATTTATTATAATTTCTTTAATCTATTAGTATAAGCAAATTACATAGTGCTCCAAAAACTTGGAATAAAAATATTTAAAATCTTTACAAATACGACATTGCTTGTGAATGTTTATGTGATTTGTGCAAAATTGTGCAGTATTCTTGTATTGGTATTGTTTAGAAAAATAAAAATGCTGCATTTTGAAATCTCGTTTCTTTTGGATCCCTCTACTGAGCTTTTGATTAACTCTACATACTTTAAACCTAGGTAAGTAATTAATTATACTTCATGACACTAAAATGGTGTCCTCGTTGGCTACCTCCAAGCTAGGGAAGCGGGTGTCTCTGTTGATGGTGATGCTGGAGGGGAAGCTTCGGGTGCCGGAAGCGGTGCTGGGGTATGTGTCGGTGAAGCTTACGTCTGTGAAGGGACTCCAGGGGTAGTTCACCTTCACGAGGTCAGAGCTCATATCCGACAGCCAGCCGGCGCTCGTGAACGATTCCACCGTCCACGAACTAAAGGTGCTGGATATTCCAGAGGGTGAGGGCGATCCCAACGGACGGATGCTCCGACTTTCAGTATCGAACTCCTGGAAGCTGTATATCGTCAAAGTAGTCTTGCTATACGAGTTGAATACGGTGGAAATGCCATAAGTTGACGTGGTTTTCGGGGTAGCCGACGCAGAGGACAGGTCGCACAGGGCCCAGAAATCTTCCTTCCCGTCGGTTGACCAGGATTCAGTGCTCCAGGGAGTCGTGATCATGCTGAGGGTGTCGTCTGTGGACCAGCTCGAGGTGAAGGACGGCTCGTTGGCCAGGGAAGTCGTTGACATCGTGCTGCGGCCGCACAGTTCCGGCGTGCTCCTGGACGACTGCAACGGCCTTTCCAAAATCACGGGCAAAGCTGTAGCGCTCTTGATGAAACTTAACATGGACCCCCGGAGTCTGCTTGTGACTGAAATGCGTGAGAATACCATGTTAATCCATGTCAAATCAAGCTGTGTGTATTTTCGACATCTTGATTATTGGGTAGCAGTCTGTCGCGATGTCGAAGAGCCAGCGGTACCCCTGGATGGAGGCTACGAAGTCCTGCAAAAAGTCCAACGGGTTCATTTTGTTCAGACAACTGCTACCACCCGTTTTCAAATGGTTATTGGCATCTTTTTACGATTTTTTTTTATTATTTCTTGATTTTCTTTACGCAATTGTATCCATTGACTTAAAATTTTGGATTTGTTCTTGATTAAATTGATTGATCGACTGACGCAAGACGTCTATGTTGTTATTATGTCATGTCAATAAATCCTTTTCACTCGTTTTTCGTACTTAACGGCCTTCGAAAGGCGATTGATGATTCCCTTCTTTCCTGTACAATACTACTTATTATACCTATTTTATGGTTATATTTAATATTTTTGATTTTGTACATTAGAATAATTATATAGGTACTTATTTCTTATATTTCTGCAGATACATTTTGTCGTTAAAATATAGTTACTTTACTAAAACAAATCAATATATTATACCTACAAGTATGAGGTACTTAAAGCTACATATCCACTAAAGCAGCCTCGTGACGAGCTGCCTCATCGTGAGCGTGCCGCGGGCTGGAGAAAGTACATGCATCTCCACTCAAGCCACATATGAGCATCGAGGCAATCAGCCTCAACCTGAGCCACAGTTCTCCGAGTTTCGTACAACCGTCTCCACTGAACACACGGCTTACACTGAGGCACCTTTGAGCACGGACGCTTACCGAGTCTGGCTCTAGGATTGCCAGCTAGGGTTCGAAGTATCGGCCTCTGGTATCGATACCGAGTACTCATGCGGTATCGATGAGTATCGAGTATACTCATGAGGATTACATTACAGCTAAAAAAAAAGGTCATCGGCAGTGAATTTTATATCATTTTGTTGAGAAATGGAGGCCCGATGACCTTTTTTTTAGTCCGAGGCCTAACCGATACTAAATATATTGGCAGCAACCCACAGTAATGTACAAAAAGTTACATTGACAACACTGAAAAGTACTCAGTATTATAAAAGTACTCGATACCCACGTTTCATATACGAGTACTTGCGAGTGAGCACCAGGTAAGAGTATCGAGTACTCAGTATCGAGTATCGCGAACAAAAGTATCGATACCTACTCAGTATCGTTCGAACCCTATTGCCACCTGGCAAGACTGAAATATCTGGACAAAAATTCAAAAAGTTGGGAATTGTCGGAACATTTTGTATTTTGTCGGGCCTTGTAGGTACTTGTATTTTGTCGGGACTTGTCTGGACATCATGTGGAATGTCGGGACAATCCAGACGAATCCCGACCATCTGCCAACCCTAGTTGTCTCGCTGCACGGCCGCATCGTGTAGTTCAAGTCGCGGCAGGCCTCGACGCTGCCTCAAATGGATACGCGGCTTAACAAATCAATCGAATTTATATATTTAAATTATTTAAATGTGAAACCTTGTAAATAAAAATACAGAATGATATTATGTTATTAATTTTATTATCATTTAAGCGACACAAATAGGTACAATTTTATTATAGGTACTAATTAGCTAAACTTAAGTCTATTGTTAAGACTATTATTTACACAATATACATTATTTACAGTCTGGAGTCTTAAATTACCAACAATGATTTAAGCATCACAATTCCAGAATAAAACTTATTTAAATGGCGTATAATGGAATTCAAAGTAAAGGTGATTAATTCATTTAGGATTGAGAAGGTATCAGAATACCCAGAGTAGGCGTAACGAATTAGATAAATGATTTCTGTCATTATACCTACTATCATTGTACCATATAGGATGTGTAACTAATTCGGTTCTAAGTATGTATGTATATTTCTGACTTAAGAAAACATGTTATAAGATAATACTTGACTTCAAATAATTACAAATTACCATTAAAAGACGCGGTAAGATTGTTTAATAAATAACTATAGTGCGTTTGACGTAAGAGCTCCCTTCGCTGCTATACTATTAGCATGACAGCTTACGTGAAGGTGCCGCACTATGAAAAACGGACTATACTATTCTATGCCATGAGTTCTCTCTTGTCGACGTCCCGTTTCCTAAGCAAGTCGATGTCGAGCAGCGTCCGGCCGAGCTCGCCGGCGCGGAAGGCCTTGATCACGGTCTTGGCGACCTCGGTCAGGTCGGGCACCTGCCGCACCGTGCCGTCGAAGTCCCGCGTTGTTCTGATACGGTTGAACTTTATCGCGCCCGCTATCAGCACCTGTTGAATGAGTTTAGTTGCTTGAGAGTTGAGATGAATCTTAGGGGGAGTCTAAACCGTGCTCAGACTTCCTCACACTTAAAATTATCCGAATAAAATAAAGGTCCTAGTTCGACCTCGACATTAGTGGTTATAAATGACTTGTTGATTTTTTCGTATTATCAAAGTGTCAGTCATCAAGTACATTTTGTTTTGTCTAAGGAAAATCCAAGTACGCTTTATAGATCCCAACCTTAGACCTGGCGCCCAGATAAGTAACATAACACATGATCCTGACAAGCGATGCTCCGTAGTTTGCGACTATTCGACATTATGTTATGTCGAACATTATGTCGAATAGTCACATAAAAAAAATTACGTGCATAAATGTATCAATGATATCTACAATGACCTACATGAATAACTGATTTTGTATTTTTAACCGACTTCAAAAAAATTAGGAGGTTCTCAATTCGACTGTTTTTTTTTATGTTTGTTACCTCAGAACTTTGGACTGGGCGAACCGATTTTGATGATTGTTTTTTTAATCGAAAGCTGGTGGCTGTCATGTGGTCCCACATAAATTTGAACGAGATCTAAAAAGTAGTTTTTGAGATTTTGAAGTCGGTTATTTTTTGTTAGTAAAATTTAGATTATGAACTGTACCATTCAGCGTGCTACTAATAACACAAAAAACATGACATTTTGTCACGTTACTTGTGTGCGCAGCAGCCAGCAGGTCTTAATCAACTGACATCTAGCATTGCTACATTAAGCTAAGTGTTCAATTTCGTGAGAGAATAGATAAAGATTGAATTGAAAATAAAATAAGACCGAGAATATCGCCCTGCAGGACTCCAATTTATTGTGAGTATTGTGACTGCCCTGCTGGAACATTTTTTTGACAATTTTGTAATACAGATATACATACAATTTTGTAATAGATATATAGTGCAGTTTTTTGTAATTTAGTAGTTTGTAAAATTATGTGTTGTAGATATTGAACTTTTGGTAGGCAGCTGAATTCTGATTGAGATAGGTACTTTATAATGCGCATATTAATTGGAATAGCGTCATGTGTGTTTAACGGCCGTATTTTAAACGTCATAACCACAAACAGGATAAGTAGGTTGGCATTTTTTGGGTTCCGAATAAAATCGGAACCCTATAGTTTCGTTATGTCCGTCCGTTCGTTCGTTTGTCCGTCCGTATGTCCGAAGCAAAGCGCCGAGACCCTTAGTGCTAGTGCTAGAAAGCTGTAATTTGGCATGGATATGCAGGTCACCTACAGGTCACGTGAAGATGGATATTATGGGTCTTCTAAGACCATTTTTTGAATAACGGGTCCGTTTGCGAAATTTTGGCTTTAGTGTTCATTTTGTTTTGTTAGAGTCAAGTGCCTCCCCCCCCCCGCTGCTGGCTTAACAAAAAAAAACTCAAAAATAGGTTATATGATGAATTTACAAGGAACTTCATACTTCGGAACCTAAACAAAGCCAAACAACTTACTACTTCGGAACCCTACATTGCGCGTGGCCTGACACGCACTTGCCCGGTTTTTTTTTACATTACTGGAAATTAGCAATTCTAATTTTATTAATGTCCACGACAAGGCTAAACGCGTCGCCATTAATTTTATTGTCCCCAAGTATCTTATGATAATTATTATCCTAGAGTGACTCTTGTATCAAAAAACTTGATAATTTTTTTATTATTAAGAGTAGTTTAGTTTCCGCCCTTGTAAGTCTGGTTTATTAAAACAAAATTACAAAAATATATCAACACTAGCTGCCCGGACCGACTTCGTTCTATCAAAAGTTTTTTTGACTATAAATTGAGATGTAAGCTATCCTATCTTTCAAGTTGGATCAACCTGCACATGGTGTGCAAATTTGATTAAAATCGGTTAAGTAGTTTAGGAGTCCATCGCCAACATACAATGTGACACGTAATTTATATATTATATTAAGATTATCAACGCCATTCCAGGGAAGCACACTGGGATAAAATACATATGGATCAATAGTGTGCCTTGTGAAATTTCAAAAAACAAAGAAGTGTTTTTCAATAAATCGGACATTTAATTATTATTTTTATGCAAAGTATCTAGAGACGCCCAGAATATGTAGCTGGCTAACAACATAAACTACTAGAATATGTAAAATTTATGTCAGTAAAATTCTAATTTGAATTCAACAAAACGTGCTACAGTTCCTACGTTCCTTACTTTTTTGTTAAGTACTAAAATATATTATATCAGTACATATTTACCTTATTGATATCATCAGTAGGTTCTTCAAGCCCCACATAGTCCACATACTTGAAATGGGAGTGGCTGTTGAGCCAGTAGAGAAGGTAGTCGGCAATGATCTCCTCTCCGACCAGGTGGTCCTGCAGCGACGCACACAGAGCTAGCTTCAGACCCATCTCCATGTCCGTCACTGTTGGTTCCAAGATGCCTGCAAAAGGAGGAATACCTTAGAATATGTTCAGACACTAAATAAATTGGCTATTCATTCTCATCATTGAACAAATAAACCAACTACTTTTTGAATATTAAAGGACTATTTTACACAATTTGTACTATTTTAAAAGACACCCTATACAAAGTCTGAGTCTGAAGAGTTTCTTTCACCATTTCTTCTCCTCTATGACAAAGCACTTTTCCGAAATCGTAGTAGGTAAAAAAAAGTTATGTTCATAAGTGTATTGAAAAAATACCCACATGATTTTGTTTGACATTGTATCTCACAAATGTCACCAGCTGTGACAAGAACGAGGGGAGGGATCAAAAAGTCATGAAATTAGTGTGATATAATTTATGGACGGTCCCCTATCACAATTTGCACCTGCTAAAAAGGTGATAAAGCTCCCCAAAAACAAAATGAATTGCAGTCCTTCTCAAACAGACCTTCTGAACCCACCATTGTTGGTGTACTTTTTGAACTGAGATATATTATGTGGCATATTTCAAATGTAGCACCACAATTAATAAAATTACAAATGTATATCTGATGTGCAGCCTAATTTACGCATAATTATGCAATGAGTGGTGATTTGAGTGATATTTAAATAACCCAAAATAACACGTTACATCAATTAATGGTTTTGGAATTTCATGAGACTGAACTAAAATAGCAAGTGGATATTAACCGGGTGTATCAAACATAAATATAGGTGGATTATGGTTGATCTTCATCTTGGTCATGAGGCTGCGGGTGACCCCGGCGACGGCCCCCACGGGCAGTGCATGCCCGACCCTCATGTTGGTACTCCGCAGCATGTTGATCAGGGACGACTTGCCCACATTTGGTACTCCAATAATTAGCACACTGTAATCTTTTTCTTCACTTCGGTTGAACCTGCAACGTAAAATAGTTAACTAATTAATACCAATAAAGTAAAATAAAGCTATCTTCTGTACATAAAATTGTGATACCTTAGTTTATTTCTTGTGTGTTTGTAATACTTAATAGTTTTATTTTGCCTGCCAATGATGAATCAATTCTGCATGCATAATTTAAACCTTGTCTTGTAGTGTTGAGAAAAAAATGCAGTAATTGGCAGGAATATCATGATAACATTACATACCTGTTAGAATTTTTAATAATATCTACAAGGCGCGGTTTGAGGGACCGCAGGCCTCGGCAGTGTTCGTCCTTGCTATTTGTATACACCGTGTGCTCAATATTCTGTTCTTCTTTCAGCTGCTCCTTCACTCTGGGTATTAGCGACTGTATGGTCAAGTCTTTTTTGTTAAGCACTAGTATGTGAGGCTTCGCACCGGTTAATGTATCTGTGAATAACGGGTTGCGGCCTGTGAACGGAATCCTCGCGTCGTGGACTTCGATCACACAATCCACCGATTTCAGTTTCCGTTGCATCTGCTTGAGACCCTTGTTCATGTGCCCCGGAAACCATCGCAGCAAGTTCTTGCTAACGTACGGGCATTTCTTGCGAAAGTTATAAGCAGCAGCGTCGAACTTAGCTGCCATGGTGGTGGTGTTTTGCTTTCGAGGTTATACTTTGTTGGTCTTAAATTTCACATCAATAGTAGGGAACTGATAAATATTATAAAATAATAACTTCTTTGGTACCGAAAATTCAACTAAAATAAGAATTACGTAAAAATAAAAAGCCTCTTTTTCCCCACATTGACAGTATGTTTTTGTTATTTTTGTATTTGTCAGAAATGACATTTAATGACTGACATTAGGATGACAGGTGACAATAATCTTGACTTTGAAAACAACATTGGAAGCGTTCAATTTTAAATCATAATTAAATAGTAATACCGGTATTTTTTGAACATGATAATAATTATTTCGAGCAGAACCTATAACATTACAAACACAATCTGCTTAACCCTTAAATTGACACTGTATGTCGTACCATACACAACATTCAACAAAATCTACAGTCTAACATAAGACTCGATTTAAAGTTTTCTACTTTTATTTCGATGGTAACATTATTTCACATTTGATAAAAAAATAAATCCTAGACCTGGAAACATTTCGGTTAATGTAAAATTCAAAATTGCAACGATGATGAAATAATTGACATTCGTCAAAGTAAAAAACAATTGTTTTATTTTTATTTTGACTGTATATTAAATGTGTTTGGTTGTTATTTTGTGCTTCAACTGTCAAGAAATACTAATACACGCTAATTTGTACTAAAATAACAAGATAACATATTTTTATTGGCCATCAATCTTGATGTATTTCACCACATACACTGCCAATTTCATAGAAAGTTATACCTAAATTTGCTTGTATGACAACGCATACATTGCCAATTTAAGGTTATCTTCTTTTGCCCATTTATATTTTTTATTGTGTTGTCTACTTGCATTTCCTTAGGGGTTTTGGTTTTTTTTTCCTGCAGCAAAAGCAACTAACACGCAGTGGTAGAATAATTGCACACGTGCCTGATAAAAAAGCACCTTCTGAGTAGCGAAACATCTGCCGAAGAAGAAATTAACATGCATGTATCTTATTCTTCTTCGCCAGCTTAATAGTTCTCTACAAAGATGCATACCTACTATATTCTGAAGAGGACAGCAACAATGATCAAGCCAAAAGCATCCGTTTTACACCCATAAACGATGAAGTTTTTCCCAGCTTTTCACAAAAACCTAATTGTAGCAATGTACCAATTTTATCCGATTTACCCTCACTGCCGTCGATTATAAACGAATTACTTGCATCTATTGCAAATCCTCCAACTCCATTTGCTTCTACTCCTGTTTCTTTTATTAGAAAAACCAGTCCAAAAGGCCGCGTATAGTACTAACGGCTAAACAAGAAAAAAATCAAGAAGTTTACTCTGGACTATGAAAAGGCTGTCTTTCGTCATACAGCTACAATAGAGGATACCACGCATCCAATAGATGTTCAAGTCACTAAATCTTCCTCTTTTTTCTTTTCTTCTCTACAGATATCATAGCTGATATTGTTTTACAGACAAATACATATTCCGTAGCTAAAACCGGAAAATCAACAGCTCAAATTAAAGATGAATTTCGCGATTTCCTTGCGATTCATATAACTATTATTGGGTATTGTACAGATGCCCGCTTATGTTGATTACTGTAACCAACGGTTTAAACTTTATTAGTCGCGGATTTGGTGACTTTGAAAAGATACCAACAGATATACGAGGGTCTGAGAAAAACTGGCAGATTTGAAACATCCACTGGAAATGGAGACAAAAAGACAGCCCACCCAGAGTGCACCGATCCAGGGTGTCAGGATCCAGGATCCAGGGACCACAATGACGTAGGTCATTTCATAGATATGACGCATCAGGGTCGATGTCGCCTTTTCTCAGAATTGAACTCGGTTATTTGTGTAAAGTGCTAGTACACGGTTGTGTTTTGTAACTGGCAAAAACTAACACAATTGACAATTAGATTATCATTTAAAAAAGAATTGTTTTGTTGTAGCTTGCTTAATTAAAATACTTTTTCCGCGTGTTTTTTTTAAGTTTTTTTCACTTATTTATCCCTACCGTACATTGGCAAAGTATGCCACAACATACATCTATTTCACTATGTTATATTTTATGCAATTGCCAGTGTATACCAGGTCATACATGGTTTTTTTTATTAGTCAGAACATATAGATTTTTTTAAATATTTTTTCTTAACCTTTATACACATATACAATCCAAAACTATTCAAAAAATTAATATTTTTAACAATTGTTTTGTCTGCCAATTTAAGGGTTAACAATTAAAAGCCGGATGATAAACAGTATTTTATAACTACTACAAACGAAATACGATTTATGTATAGAAAACAGAGACTTGCTATTTTTGTGAATATTTTATTGCCAAAAATGACTTTTTAATGACATTCAACAAATTACAAATCTTGACTTCAAAATAAACAATAAATATTTTATATTCGGTTAGCTCATACAGCTCCTAAAATGTCGCAAACATTTTTATTGGAACCAGACATAATAGCAGCAACTGAAAATGTTATGCCAGATCTTAACAATGATCTTATCCTAGCTAAAAACTTTCTGAAGCAGCAAAGTGGTGCAACCGGAGATTCAATGTAAGCATGTAAATAAAATTTATAAGTATGTGAACACCCTCCACATGTGAACGAGCACTAATCTTTCACGTAACCCACGTACCTATTGGAATCTTTAATAGCCTTGGCTGGGAATCGATCATAGAACCGTTGCCTCGACAAACAGCTACAGAATCATCATCATTTCCGAATATCCGATAGTCACAAATAATGTGACTTTCTATTGGTAAAAGAAAATTTCAAAATCAGTTCAGTAGATCCAGAGACTATCCTTTACAACGTCACAAACTCACAGACAAACTACCTTTTTCTAATATTAGTACACATAACATATTTCTTAAATTACTTAGATTCTGCACCTAGTTTGTGCTTATATAAGCTATTACGAAATGCAGTTTCTTATTGCTAGTAATTTACGTAATAAAAACAATGAGCAGGTACGACCACTTAGTGGACGTGGTGCAGAAGATCCTGACGCAGAAGCCGCCAGACGTGGTGGACAGCTTCGAGGAGTACTCGTGGCAGGTGAAGCTGGAGAAGTTCCGGCCGAACTTCGACCTGCTGAATGACATCTATCTGTCGCCGCCGCAACTGGCTGCCGTTAGAAAAGTCGATGAGATGTTTCGGGTCGATACACCTTTAAATAATATATTAATGTTTATTTATTTATTATGTAAATTATGCTTTTGTATTGGAGAAGAAAAATATTAAGAATGCGGGTATTCAGAAAATACTGATATGAAACTTTTTTTACGTTAAAGGAGTCTAAACGTGTTGTATTCTCTATTTAATGGAGAAATAAATATAAAATGGTGACTTTTTAAAGTTACTACTCGACATACGAGCTGTCGATGCGTTGCTGACCAAGTAAGATCAGAGATCAGAGCTGGTACACGACGAGTTGTATGGGGGCTTACTGTAGCAAGAGGCCGAGGATGCTGGCTAGCCAGACGGGCTTCACAGAAAGTTAAAATAATACCAATAATAATATTAATTGCCTTAACTGTTTAATGGTAGTTTTTTACACTATGTACGAGAATAAATATCTGCAGAAAATAAAGGATATTGAGTTGTACAATAGTTTACTATTTTAGCTGGTGGCCAGCAAGTCGGAGAAGATGGACACCCTGGGCGAGGAGGAGCAGGAATTGGACCTGGAGGAGGAGTCCTCGAAGCCGCGGATCGCGGACTTGATCGAACACAATTATTACTTTCACGAGGTTTACTTTTAATATTTTTATCCCCCGAAGCGAAAAGAGGTGTGATATAAGTTTAATGTGTGTGTCTGTGGGATCATAGCTCCTTAACGAATGGTCAGGTTATGATGCAGTATTTCGTTTGAAAGCTCACGACGTTGACATGATCAAGTTTGTTCTTTGCTACAATTTATGAAGATCTCTTCAGGCGTTTCGAGGTCATCATAAGCTCGTAACTGTCGGGGTTTTTTTTTAAATTTAAAAATTTACCGTTAATACCTATATTTAAAATTGATTGATTGGGTTACCTACTAACTACTGGCATTGCATTGTTCAATTATTGGGATTTACTCTAATCGCGATTATTTTATCCAGTACTTTTACTTGCAGGCGGGCTATGGATTTCCGGAAAGCGAATGCTACGCTGTGTACATCTCACTGAACATGTTGGCAATAAAGGAACCTGTTGCTACCGTTAGGTATTAATATTTTTTTGTTATTTACAATAATTGACTATTTATTTAGAGCATAAAGCATTACGCAACGTTCAACACTATTTGGAGTTGACTAAATAGCAATTTTGGCGAACTTGGCAGTACTGAATTCTGATCGGCTAGGGTAGCGGCACCGAGTATCGGGAAAAATAATTATGAGTCCTTTCATTACGCAAAAAACCTATCGTTGTTTCAGGTTTTTCGGCAAGATTTTCGGAACAAAGGCGAATTATTATGTCGCTGAGACTGATCTTACTATAGAGGAGTTGGATCGGAGGATTCGAGTGAGTTGTTTAAATTACCGACTTTTCCAAGTTTTATACTATTTCCAAAGCAAAATGATCTGATGTCAATTAAATTTTCCAGGAGTTTGATATGAAGGACATGCCAGGAGAGGGGGAAGGAATGGAGGAGGCGCGTGTTCATGAAATGGAGGAAGAAAAGGAACTAAGTAGGAAATATTTTCTTTGATAAAGGATCGGAGCATTTCAGTAATTCATTACCTACTGACTAGAAAAATATGTGTTAGTTATTATTTTTATTGAGGTTGAAAAATCACACGGCGTGAGTGATGAGTTCTACAATGGCAAAAAATTCGGTGACGTCGACTTTATTCACTGGGCAAAAATCACTTTTATCTATTGGGTATTTCGTGATGCATCTTACGGAATAATTTGGAGAACACAGGACAGTCACAAGCGGCTTTGTATTTGGGCTTCCACTTGGTACTCCCCACTTGGGCTGGCGATAAACCCAGTGTCGCTTCTGATGACTGGATGGTCCCGTGGTCCGTCTGCTAGTTTCTACCTGTTAAAGTATAAGACGAGACGAGAAAGAACACGATCCAATTACAAATAAAAAACAACAATACAATTAAAATGTTACAGTGGGCGAAGGAGAAGGGAAAGAAGAGAAACCAAAAGAGCCGGTTCCTCCAAAACTACCCCCTGTGCCGCAGTCCACGTGGCAGCCGCCGCCGCCCATCCCCGTGGAGAGACCAGGCCAGGGTGTCAACAGGAAGGTACACCGACGTCTATTGAATCTTACTATATCTATAAATGATGCATTAATTTTCCGTCTCGGAAAAAGGAGCATAGAACGCCCCCCAACCAGGTGGACTGACGACCTGAAGAAGACAGCGGGCATCCGCTGTATTCAGAAGGCTCAGGACCGGTCAGAGTGGCGCAAGTTAGGGGAGGTCTATGTCTGGATATAGGCCGAATTTAATAACATGCCAAATAACTGCCACTCCTGGGCAGTGGACCTACAAAGGCTGATGGATGGATGGATGGATGATAAATGATACTTTTATTAAGTCGTAGATTTGTATGCGTCGTTGAACTGTAGTGTCGTGTCGAACCTTAGCAAATTATTGCCATTAGGTAATAATTACATTGTATTACGAGTAAAATTTAAGACTAACTGCAGTCCTATCTACAATGTAAATGATGCTGTAGTCTTGTAAACTTAATGGCTTAGAGACTTGCTCGTGAATTGTTTACCAGGTGTACTGGGTGTGTAATTCACCAGGCGATCAATGGATATGCCTGCCGGACGTCACCCCGGACCAGATCAGAGCGGCCAGGCTCACTGTGCGTTGTATGACTGGTGACTTGGATGTGGAGGTAAATATACTTACTTACGAGTAATTTAGACTATCGAGTGGGTCAGGCTGTGGTGATAGTATTTACCTTTCATTATGTAAAAACTATTGTACTAAGCTTCTGTACAGGGAGCTAAGTTTTCTGTTCGAACTATTTGAAATTTGTGAAAAACATTCGTATGTATGGAAATGACATCCAGTGCGGAAAATGAACTTGTGACTTTTTCGCATAGTTTTCTAACGGCTCTGGTCCGTTTTGCAGGTACCAACGTTTCCGCCGTTCCCGGGCACGGAGCGGAACTTTCTCCGCGCGCAGCTGGCGCGCATCGCCGCCGCCACCTCCATATCGCCACAAGGGTTCTATACCTTCGGCTCCGGCGAGGAGGAGGAGGACATCGACCTCGAGGAGGGCGCTGGTCTATATACACTTTAGGGCATTCTCAGAACCGGATCCGATAGACTGGCTTAGTTGCTTACACGCAATGTGATCCATTTAATGGAAAATGGCAATCTTCGCTGGTGAACATCAGCGACATTGAAGCGGTAACTGATATGTTGCCGACCAGGAAAGAAGAAAGAGCAAGAAAGTATCACTGAATTCAGACGCGATGGAAGTCAACACTTTTGTGACGCTGTATTAGTACAGATGCTGAACAAAGGGATTCCGTTTGTACACAAAACTACAATAATAGCTAGATCAGCTTTTTGCGCGATCCTGCGAAAAACTGATCTCGCAAAGACCAGTAGGTTTGTTGCCTTAAAATGGAGGCGCAACAAGTATCTTCTCATTTGTCTAAGTTGGTTAACAAGTGACATTGTTTTTCTGGTATAGTAGTAACTACGGGCTGGCTGGTAACATGGGTACAATAAGGAATATTCCTTACTCATTATAATGTTTCAGGCGACATGGCGTTCAACCCGAACCCGTTCTACCAGGGGCACGTGCTGAAGGACCTGCTGGACCCCAACCTCACGTACTGGGTACACCACGGCCGCTACATCCTCAAGCAGGGCCGCACTCTCTGGTGGAACCCTAACGCTGATGTGGTTAGAGTTTGCTACTTGCTCAAGTTGTTAGGAAATCTAACTACTTAAATAGATAAGGTAAATGAGTATTGTAGTACATTGAAATACTTAACCTGTAATGTCCATAGAGCAAACAAGCTGTCTATGCTTCTTTCTCTTGTTTTACGGCTGGCCATGGCGGCACGTTGTATTATAATTTCAGTAAGTGAAATAAACAGTTCAATTATAATTTGGCTATTTCATTATTTCCAGAAGGCCAAGATATACATCAGTAATTACAGTTATGGAATACCGTAATTACAATTATGGAAGTAATTCTTGTAGTTTTTTTTTAATAATTGGTACATCATTAAAATTGCATTTTACACAATAATTTGACGACCCAGTAGTCTAGTTGGTAGCGATCCTGCCTGCGAAGCGAGGGGTCAAGGGTTTGATTCCCGGCCGCGGCAAATATTTTTGTGACAAATAAATATTTGTACTCGTACTGTAATGGGTGTGATTGTGATGTGTTATATTATTTGTCGTGCATGCCACCCGCGACACAGGTAATAATAACCTTCTGCGGGGGTATTAGTGTGTTAGCGTTTATTTAATTTGGTGACAAGACAATTTAAAGTGAAAACTTTCATACAGTTAAGCATAGTTACATCATGGCTCGAAGGACCAAAATAATACGTACCTACTACGTTATTGAAATTAACTGCAGTTATTGAAATTACTAGAAAAAGTAGAATTTGGTTCAGAATTGCGTATTTTAATACACATTTTTTACATTAGTATTCGTAAGGTCAAATTACTAAATTTACAGTGGGACGGTGTCTGTAGAACCCTACAACAAATTACGACTCCATCATTACAAAGTAAAAAACTTACAGGAAGAAGGCTTAGAAGAAGAGGACGACGAGGGCCCACCCCCCGTGGAGCCGGAAGCGGGTCTGCCGCTGTTCACGTCGCTGCAGGAGGACGCGAGGACCGAGGGGCAGAGCGCCTGGACGCCGCGCGCGAGCTCCGCGCTGGCGCCCGACCGCGCCGTCGCCGTGCTGCGGAGTAACGTATGGCCCGGGGCGGTAGCGTATGCTAATAGTGGCAAGTTAGTTGACGGCGTATTTATCTAATAAAGTCAAAACTGTGGTCAAAACAAATTTAATAGTCTTTACATTACAGGAATACAGCGTTTTTTTACAATGGACGGCCTTTTTGATAATTATTGTGTAGGTATTTGTTAAACAAATATTCTTAATGTGTACTGTACATGCAGTGTTTACAGGCAAACAGTGCTATTTTGACAATAGGTGGTATTTTCGCAGCTAAGTCTACAGCGATCTCTACTTTATGTTTTCCTTCATTATTTATTTATTTATTTTTATAAGTATCTAAGACCCCCAACTCAGAGTCACTAACGGTTACTTAAATCGCTCCTTAGTGCAGAATTCGTATGGTGATTCTTTACTAAGGAGCGATTTAAGTAATCGTTAGTGACTCTGAGTTGGGGCGTTAAACATGTAAATCTGTACAAGTTAGGTATACATATCACATCTACTGCCATTTTGACGACCCGTGTGGCGCAATGGTTACCATGCCAGATCGCCGCACCGAGGGTCCTGGGTTCGATTCCCAGCGAGGCGGAAATTTGAATGATGAGTTTGAATTTCTGTTCTCGGTCTGGGTGTGAATGTCCTTGTCTAGTGTGTTGTCCATGGCACCCACGACACAGGGAATCCTAGTGTGGGGCTATGAGTGTGAAGCGTTATTTATTTATTTATTATTTATATGAGCCATTGATATTTTCGTATTGTTAATTCCCGAGACTATTCATCAGGAAATCGGAGTGTCTCTACATGGGATGGGGTTTGAAGAGCCAGCCACCGAACTTTTCGCCGCTGCAGCTGCCGCGGCCGCAGAGCGAGTACCCCATCGGGCCCGAGGTCATGGAGATGGCCGACCCTACGTTTGCTGACGAAGAGGTGGCTGCAGCTTTTGTAACGTTGTGCTGGTGTTAAGAACGTATAGGCGAAAGAAAAAAGAAATATAATGTCTGTATTGTTGTGACAGGCGTATCGCATCGCGCACCTCCCCCCGCCGCCGCCGCCCGAGCTGCCCGGGGAGGGGGAGGGGCTCGGAGAGGAGGAGGAGGACGAAGATTAACATGTAGCTTGACTCTCATGGATTTGATGTCTCATGATTACCAGGGAGCATGTTGGCCGTTAAAAATTATAATATTCTGATTAACTTAATAAATGTATTTAATTTTGATATCATTATGATTACCTGGAGTGTGTCCGCATCAGGGTTGTAGCTTGAGTCGACTTTGAGGTAGGGCAGCATTGGTTACAGGTAGGGCAGAAATAAAAAAATTATCATAATTGATCTGCTCTATAGGTCACAGAACAAAGAATTATTATAATATGAAATGAATGTCACAGACTGTGGTATATTCGGAAAAGTTTAGATACCTATCACTACAATTATTTTTATCTCAAACTATGAATAAACAATTTAATTATAATTAATTTATCTTAGTTTTTGGTATTTTTAAGGTAGGGCATTGTGATTTTAAGGTAGGGCATTACCCCACAATGCCCCCCCCCCTAGCTACGGCCATGGTCCGCATGTGCATATGTGCGCTTGTGTGTGCGGATGTGCTCATCTGTCAATACGAGTGTCATATCTAAATGCATGCAATCATCAAATCATGGAGCATAGAAGGTAAAAAGAAGGGCTATCTCATATGAGGGGAAAGTTGAAAGTGTCCAGCTGTTTATTGAAAATAGAAGTTCCAATAATGGCCATTTCAGAATGGCGCTAGTGTGTGAAAAATAGATACATGAACATGGCTGTTGTAGACGGAGTGAAGTTTGCTGAGTTATGCCACCCGTAATGAATGGCGCTAGTGTCTGATAAATAGATATTCGAACATAGCTGTTGTAGACCACACCGCAGCGCCACCCGTTGTTGGATGCGTTTTTAACTTTTTACGGACATTTTTCATACACAGAGATGGCCCTCTTTCTACTCTATCCTCCATGCATCAAATGAAGAGCCGGGGACAGTAGACCTAATTATCATGGAATGAATGATGAATTTTACTTTCCTACAGACATTTATTCTCATTTCCCAGAGATGCAAGTAATAAAAGATAATAATAGTTTCTTCTCACATTTATTTTCGAACAAATAAATACAACAATAGGTTTTTAATATCAACTTTCAATAAAATTATTATGCAAATTCATTTTCAGTTTAGATGACAGAGGTATTATATTATTTAACATTCTTATTATGATAATCGTGTGGCATTACAATTTACATTATTTAAACCACAAAAAGTATTGTATGAGATTATATTACAATAATACAACAAAGTAATATCACAAATTAATGAGCACCTTTTAAAAAATAACGTGAAGATCACTGGCCTCTAACTTTGAATCAATAAAGACAAAGTAAAAAAATAAACAGAATATTTATGAGGACATAGACAAGTTTTTTTTTCATTATGAAAAAAAAATAGATAATGGACTGAAAATATAATGCGCGAGTATTTGAGACGATTGAACAAAAGGCAGATGGAACATTCGCCGCTTTGTTAGGGACACATCGTTTTGTGTGTGTAAGGTAGCCAGATAAAAAAGGCGATTATTAATTCATCGCATATATATTTTACGTCAAAAGGACACAATATTTAATAACTTAAACTATCTTTTTATTCTACTTATCGAAACGAGCAGACGGGTCACCTGATGGTAAGTGATCACCGCCGCCCATGGACATTAGCAACATTAGAGGCGTCACCAATGCGTTGCCGGCCTCGAAGAATAGAAAAGACCCGCTTCTTGAAGGACCCCATGTCATAGCTTAGCGATGCAGGAAGTTCGTTCAAACTTTATAACAAGTAGCAATAAATTAATTGTACCAGCAATAAAAGCACATCAAACATTTCTACATTTTATTTTTTGATTGTATACCTGTCAATATTTACCTCTGATTCTCTCTGACCTGATGATGTGCTTATAGATGAGTAAAACAAAACTCGGGTAAAAACAAAACTACCCGACAATATATATCTATCTCATTCTTAAGCTCCCTCTCTCTCCGTCTCTTACTTCTTATGCTTATGCAGCAGCGGCGCGGACAGCTTGACCTTCCCGGGGAAGTTGCGCGCGATGTTCTCCTCCTTGACGGCCTTGAGCAGGTCCCGCTCGCGCGCGGAGCCCGCGCGGTCGCGCAGGAACACCTGCACCGCCGTCTTGGCCGCCTTGCCGCGCTTGCTCGTGCCCGGGAGCAGTTTCACTTTGTACCTGGATTATACACTTGTTTATTATTCACCGCGTCAAGTATCTATGTAAAACGCTAAGGCTACGTCCGCACAGACAGGCGGGTTGCTTAGCGCCTAAAGCCTAGTGGTTTGCATTCTGGCTACTTGCTAGGATACACGGTGGCCGCACTGAGAGGTGGTTTGCGTGGTGGGTCGCTAGGTGCCTTGGTCATTTTGCTGGTCGGCACGTTGACGGAATGTCACTCTCAAAAATATCTTACAAAATTAATGAAATAAATGCAACAATTTCTCGTTTCAGCTTTTAGTTTTTGCCATTGACATTCATCAATAATATTATATCCATGACAACCCGACCGTCAATCTCATTTTTGCTTCAAAAATGCCTAGCGCCTAGTGACAAAAAACCAACACGTTTGTTTACTTGGATACACGCTAAGCGCGTTGCTAGGCACCAAGCGCGCAGTGCGGCCAGTCACGAACACTATAGACCGTACGTTTTACTAAGCTACTCGCTAGGTGACTAGTTAGGCTCTAGGCGCTAAGCAAGCCATCTATCTATGCGGACGTAGCCTAATGATGACTTTTTTCATGGAAATAACCGCAAACGAGATGACAATCCACCTAATGGTAAGTGGCTATCATCGTCCATGAACACCTCTTAGTCGCCGCTTACGACACTCATACAGCGTAGGATTAAGGTTTGTATTTTATAACACGACGCCTGAAGTAATTTTTATATGAGTTGGTCCTTCGAGCCGGATAGAACTGAACCTAGAAACCATCTCTATTTCTCTATACTACTACCTATAGTATACTAGCGGTACTGACTTGTAGTTGAGCAGCGCGGAGTAGGGCGCGACGACAGGGACGGCGAACAGCAACTCGTCCTCCTCGCACGGACAGCCCGTCAGCTGCGACAGCAGCTCCGTGCTCGCGTCCACGCCGCTCTGCTCCACCTGGTGATTATATGATAATTGATGATGTAGTGGATGTATAATGGCATGCCAGGTTATCTATGTATGTGTGTGTGTTTCTCCATATTGCGAGAGTAACTCACAGGTCAAACAAAATAAAGAAAATGGCGCACAAAAAATGTCCGCCAGTTCAACTGGTACTGGCGTACAAGTAAACTTTGGAGCAGCTGGGATGGTGCACCAGCGCGAACAGGCGATAGTTTTAATTTAGATTACATTTAATTTAGGTTTAATTTGATTCACTTTTAATTTTAATTCTCCTACCAAAAAGAACTGGAGATAAGGAAATAACAATTTTTTGTTATAACGGTACCTCGGGCTCAGGCTCAGGCTCGAGCTCGGCGTCGGAGTCCAGCTCGAGGATGAGGGGCGCTGGCGCCGGTATCTTGGCGCCCTGCCGCGCGCCGCCCTTGTTCACCTTGGCTTTCTTCGCCGCTTTCTCCGCCTTTTTGGTCTCCTTCTCCGGCATCGCTGGCTGGAAGTATCAAGGACATTTTGCTTAACAGTATTGTATAGCGAGTGGTCCTGCTATGGTTCAAGCGATGATGTTAATTTCGGAACATCAGTCGATATTTTACATTGCTAGTTAACTTAAATTTAGCTAGCTAGTTAACAAAAATTTTAGTAGATTGTATTCATTTAAAATTCATTAGAGTCCGACCGAAACTGGTTTCTCAGCCGAAACCGAAACTGAAACCGAACCTTCGGCCTTAGGTCCAGTTTCGGCCGAAACCGAAACTTAGGGTGAGGCCAAACGAGCGTATTTTTGGTGCTGTGAGTCACGTGAAATGAGCTGGTTTCATACAAAAGATCTAATTCAATTCTTTGAAATTTGTATTTTACGCGATTTTACGATTTACGCTGTTTTATGCGACGCACAGCTCAAAAAATACGCTCGTATGGCTACACCATTAGGGTATTTTTTGAGCTGCTCATTTGTGGACCCAACAGAAAAAAGTAGGTTAAAGGAGCCGAATTTTTTAGGTCAACCTTCAAGCTATCTGTCCCTAACGTTGACCCACTACTTACGGGACAGCCTGTATAGGTACTGAAATCTTGCGTGTTTTTTTTCACATTTTTATTTGTAGGTACATTTTTATGTGTATTAACTGCCTTCAGTTCGGTAAACTTATCTTAACGTAAACGACAAAATTCGAAAAAATGTGGGTACCTATGGATGAAAGCTGTTTTTAACCCCTGACGAAAAAAGAGGGGTGTTATAAGTTTGACGTGTCTGTGTATCTTTATGTCTGTCTGTGGCATCGTAGCTCCCAAACGGAGGAACCGATTTTGATCTAGTTATTTTTTGCATGAAGGTGACTTAATCGAGTGTGTAATTAGCTCTGTTTAGTGTATATCAAACTGTCGGGGGTTTTTTAAATTTTAATTTAAGATCATTTAAATAGATCATTTAAATCTTAGCCCCATTTTACTAAAATACGTCGGTGAAAACCGCATGCAAATTGATTTAGCCGATTTTGAAATTACCCTGAACAAACGCACATAAAATACAAAGAGACGAAAATTCTAAAAATAATTGCTATGGTCTCTTTTGCGTTGATTTTTGTGTACAGACATATCGATCAGTTACCGTTTCATTGTAATGGATGATTTGGGATTTAGACTTCGAAAATACTACTAGTGAATGCCCTCGCTTTGCTTCCGTAAACCTTTCTGTAAGCCCTCACTCAATAAATGTAAGTATGGGCGAAATTGACATAAAGTAATTTATTTATTTGTAAATCGTTTGAAATAAACCAACCACTAAATGTTAACCAAAGCTCACTACAATACGTATGTATTGTAAGTTATAAGGGAGTGAAAACCGCAGGTAAATCTGTTATGTTGTTCCTGAGAGTAGCCAGAACAAACGCACAGATAAATAGACGAAAACTACTTTTTATATAATCTATTACGTCTAATCAATACCCCTAGTAAAAGTTTTACTTAAATATCTTCCAGGTACAGTTTCTATCCCATGCTTGGATATGAGTTCCGTATCATTATCTATACAGCATTAGACACTATATTATATCCTTTTTTCTATCCTGTTGCCGTTATTAATATCGAGCAAAAAACGACTAAAATCAAGCGCCAAAGCACCCTGTGCCCTGTCAGACGCTCTTCAGATTAATGAACAAATATAATAAACATGTTAAATCAATGACTTCACTTGAAAAGTCAGCGCCCACGGGTTAGTCACGAACTAAACCGAACGACGCACGAAAATTCACGAACACAGAGTTTCGGTTTGGCCGAAAGTTTCGGCCAAATTTTTCCGAAACCGAAACCGAAACCGAAACTAGATTTTTTGGCCGAAACTGGCCGAAACCGAAACCGAAACCGAACCTTCGGTCGGTCTCTAAAATTCATTAAACATATTAGATGCAGTTTTTTCATCATATTTCTAGTACTTTTGACATTAGTGTAGAAGTATTTTAAAACCATTTTAAGGAAAAACTATCGGGCAACATTTTATACCGTTAATATAAATGAATAAAAGTGGTCCCAATGCGGTACCTTGAGCAACTCCATTCTCAGCGCTCGGTCCTCTTCGTCCTGATTCTTGTACTTCTCTTTCATCTTCTTTAGTTTTCCCTTCTGTCCTCTCTTCATGCCGTCCTTAGCCTTCTCTTGTTTCATGATCTCCTTCTTTTCTTCCTTCTTGGAAACTTTCTTACCCTTGGGACCCTTCTTTGGTAACGCTGGGAATGACATTATCTTTTCTTCTTCTGGGGTTTCTGAAAATTTTATTGTTTATGAGAACATCTTCATAAATGTACTACTTTTTTTTCAGATTTTTTTAGTCCGATTATCTTCTGTTAAACTCAAGGTAAGTGATTTTAAAATTTCTTATTTCTTATTTCTAATAGATAACAGCTGTGAATTTTAATCAAAATACTAGGATTAATTTAGGGACAAATAGATCAACAGCTATCTAAAACAGAGCTATTGACGAAATTTTCACAACAACACAACAACATTTTCACGACTGCTCTAACAACTTAATAGAATATTGAAGGGCTTACTTTTGTCTGACATTTCAGACATTGTCCTTGTTTTTGTAAAAACTTTACCAGTCTCGTGATCAATCTGTAAAAAAGAATAATTTAATAAATATAGAAGAGAAACTCTTATCTATCTCAACCAATTTATCTGTATTTTTCTTATTATGCTGAATTTATAAATGAACACTAACCTTGATATGAGTATGAAGTACTCCTTCATCATCATCCGAATCACTGTCCGAATCATCTTTAACATCTTCGTTCTTTGGTTCCTCTGTTTCTTCTCCTTCAACATTACCACTGTTTTGCTTCTTTGCTGCTTCAATGTCTAATTTGATGTTTCTCTTATTTTTAGCTTCTAGCGTTTTATCACCACTGACAATATTATCTGACTTCTGTATTTCCTCATTTTGTACATCACTGTCTTCTGCAGCCTCATTCAGTTGATCTTGATTCTTAT
Organism: Thymelicus acteon; assembly: GCA_951805285.1. Taxonomy (NCBI): domain Eukaryota; kingdom Metazoa; phylum Arthropoda; class Insecta; order Lepidoptera; family Hesperiidae; genus Thymelicus; species Thymelicus acteon. The sequence continues at coordinate 1,333,948 of OX638232.1, forward strand.
CTTCTTGATCTTCTGTCTCATTATCGAGTTTTTCAATTGTCTCTGTGTATTCATCTTGGTACGCAGAGTGTTCTTCATTGATTGTGCCCATGCAACGATTACTAGAGGCATTGCTAAACTCTTCCTTCTCTGATGGTTCATCTAATACAGAAACCTCGTTTTTAATGACATTACTAAGATTAGTAAAATACTTAACATTAAACAGATACTTTAGGGATTTAAGCAATTAATTTAAGCAAAATTTGTTGTGGGGCTCAGCTGCAGATATTGAGTCTATATTTATTTTACAGAAAAGAGCAGTCCGTGCCATTTACAACCTCAGGCCTAGGGACTCGCTTAAGGATCTCTTTAAGGAAATTAATATTTTAACTGTGGTGTCACAATATATATTGGATAATATTTTGTATGTTAAGAAATATTACGATAGTTTTCTTAAGAAGAGTGACATCCACAATATTAATACGAGAAATAAGGCTAAACTGATTGTACCAAATTTTAGACTCTGTAAAACTGGTGGCTCGTTCATGGGTACATGTGTAAAGATTTATAATAAAATTCCATCGAAATTTACAGAAATGCCTTACCTTAAATTTAAAACTCATATTAAAAGCATTCTTATGACGAAAGGATATTACAAATTAGATGATTATTTTAAAGACAAGACTGCTTGGACATGAGTTTTATGAATATAGATTGTAGTAGATGATAAGTGCTATCTGTAACTGTGAGCAGGAAAAAAACAAACCCGGGAGTTTCTTGCTGCTTCTTCTCCCGGGCCCTCTCACAGTAGGGCCTTGCCTGAAGCATTGGCATAACTTGCATGACTTTCAAAAAGTGTTTGTAAACCAAACCAATTTTGAATAAAAACATTTGATTTGATTTGATTTGAACAGTGGGGACGGGAAATAATGAATCTTAGTGTAAAACCAATACTAAATCAATAGGCTAATCAGACCTCTGGTAGCAATGTCTAATCTGTGTTGTCCATACCACCAGAGAAACAGGGAAACTTTATTTACTTACCATCATCCCCATCGTCGTCGGAGACCAGGATATCCAGCTCCACCAAGGAGTCCTGTCCCTGCAGCGAGGACACGTCGGACATGGTGTTGTCCGCCGCCAGCGCCTTGCGCTCGTCGCGGTGTCGCTCGATCGACCCGTCTTCCAACTACACGGTGGGGATCATTTGTTTAAATGACAATTACAAAGATAATCTGAATTTTACCAAGAAAAAATTACCGACTTCAAAATAACAACAACTATTCGTCAGATCTAGATCTTTAAGTAGAACCGCATGACAAGCACCAGCTTTCAATTAAAAAATCATCAAAATCGGTTCACCCAGTTGAAAGTTCTGAGGTAACAAACATAAAAAATACAGTCGAATTGAATACCTCCTCCTTTTTTGAAGTCGGTTAAAAATTTGTGGAGATGAAGGCTAAAACTAATAAACAGATTATAGTACTTTATATATTATGATAGTACTTTAATATTATTATAGTACAGTCAGCAATATAGCTATGTATGTAGGGCATGATACAAAAGTGTTCCGTAACGTTTCATATTACAAAATGTCTGAGTTATTATCAATAATAAATGCTACATATATACATAAGGTATGGTCTAACATTCATAATAATACAAACACTCTGTAAAATTAAACATTACGCAACATTTTGTATGTCGCCCTGTATACCTAACTCTTTTGCTTTCTGTACATTAATACAAACGTATTCGTAGCAGCGTCATTCCCTCACCCGGAACATGAAGCTAAACCCGAACTGCAGGTGCTCGGGCAGCAGGTAGTTCTTGCGGCCGCGGATCATGAAGGAGCCGGTGGCCAGGTACTCCCCGGTCGGCGCCGACTTGGACACCTGGTGCGCGTACACCCACCACGCGCGCGTCAGCACCTTCGCCTCCCACGACACGCTGCGCACACACAGACATAGATCATATCGTTACGTACACGAGGTTTGTTAAAGTATAAGTTATGGAATACACAGACAAGTTATGGTATAGTAAAGACAGACATAGATAGATGATGTGTACACAGATACAGATTAACTTGTTACGTATGCGTCTGAAACGTTAAAAACTTCAAAAAAGGAGAAGGTATTCAATTCGACTGTATTTACCTCAGAACTTTCGACTGGGTGAACCGATTTTGATGATTATTTTTTTAATCGGCAGCTGGTGTTTGTCATGTGTTAATGAGCTAATTTCCGTAGGCACCCGACTACTTACCCTGAGGTCCGTCTGCTTTTTCATCAATTTTTCAAGCAAAGAATTTTACCAAGAAAAAAATAACAGACTTCAAAATAACTCAAATTTAAATGGGACCACATGACAGGCTTTCGATTAAAAAAATCATCAAAATCGGTTCACCCAGTCGAAAGTTCTGAGATAACAAACATAAAAAAACAGTCGAATTGAATACAGGTATTTTTGAAGTCGATTAAAAAGATTTATCGGTTACAGATTTCCTTAGTTCGAGGGAAATGTTGAGGGACCTCAGCTAAACTCATCACCAACAGCTCCGCAGCTCCCCAGCCCCGCTCACCTGTAAGCCACGGCGGTCTGCCCCGCTTCGGACAGCGTGCGCGGCGGCACGGGCTCGTTGCTGGGGTTCTTGACGATGACGGACGACGCGCCCGCCACCTCCGCGTGCACGTAGATGTCGCCCGCGCGCATGTACCGCTTCACCAGCATCTCGTTCTGCTGCTGGTCGCGACCGGCTATCACCTGTGTGTGACGAGTACGACAACAGTGAATGACATGTTAATTGATAAATTAAGGGAATCAACTTATAGAAATTAACCTTAATTAATTTTGTACGCCAATTATTGGCAGAGTAAGCGAACTATGTCTTAATGTTACCATCTTTATGTACCTTATTTCACAAATAAAATATTTGATAGATTGATTGATGATAAACGTCTATGTCAAAATTATCTAAGATGCCCATAATGACACCTGCCATTTATTAATACGAACTAAATTTGTATGGGCGTCTTTGAGCGAAATGGAATAATCATTTATTTGACATGAATAGTTGGATACTTACAGACAAAGGATTTTGCCAAAATTTGTTAAAAATCCCTACTCATTTTCATTGGCGTTAATTATAAATCTTAATAAACGTTATAATCTAGTAAAAATCGCGTCAGATCATAATTTATGCAAAATTAAAAAATATATATATATCGTCGAAACAATGTTATGTGAAGAGGGCTAAATCTAAACTGACGTAAAGTGATTGACGGCTTGAAATCGTTATACAACCAAACTTAATCGATACATTACTATAATCGAAATTTTAAAATGAAAATTGAATTATTTAATTACATTGTTAAAAATTATTTACTTGCATTTAAATTTAAAATTAGGTACCCAAGATTACCATGACGAACTGGATCAAATGATCGGACAAAGGACATTTTCCATTATGTATGGGCACTTTGTCATCCATGGAAAGTAACTACAGATAATATATTATATGTAATTATGTAGCCAAGGTTAAAACTTTTTGCGGCAAATATTTTTTTTCCAACAAAATAATGATTATCTATACATGAGTCTTACGAAGTAACCAAGAGTTTATTCACTATAGTTTTTCCCTGACGCTCATAATACGAGTATGTATGTCAAAATATTATTATGAAACTGAGCGGATGAGTTCATTCTATCATGATCTATCTTTCTTTCTTTCTCTTTTCTCTTTCTTGGCCGGCAACCCACCAGTGATGCTTTTGGTGTTGCTGATGTTCATGGGCGACGACAGCCACTTACCATCAGGCGGATTGTCAGCTCGTTTGCCGGCTCGGCTATTTCCATGCATAAGTAGCAGCATGTGTTGTTAGGAAGAAACAATAAAGAATATTTTATTGAAGTCGTAAATACATATTGAGAAAACACGGTACGAGATAGCTCAATCAAGGTAGTAGGTAGGTACCTAAATGTTATGGTTTATAGTTTACAATTTAATTTTCGAATCGATTAGAAGGTCTCACAATGTTATTTTGAATCGATTTGTTGCAAAAATTGGTTTCTTTTGTGAACCGATTTTTTTGTACATCTCTAGTGTCACTGTGATGACAAACGACAAATTGGGCTTCTTAGTTCGTGTTGACTATAACTGTGTATGCTGTGAGTGCCAATTATAATACATTAATGATGAGTGTCGAGTTAAAGGGCAACGATTTTATCATCATAGCCCCACTAGGATACCCTGTGTAGTACATGCCATGGACAACACACAAAGACAAAAACGCACAGCCCCAGACTGAAAACAGAAATTCAAACTCATCATTGAAATTTCCATATCGCTGGGAATTGAACCCAGGACCCTTGGTACGTCGATCTGGCATGGTAACCATTACGCTACACGGGTCGTCAACATGATTACGCCATGTATAGACAAAAAATAAATAGTGAAGGGTCATAGTGAAGAATCCATACCAGGTAATTATCCGAGGATATGAACCAGTAGAACTTCTCGAACCAGTACGTCTTCCGGGCCTTGCAGATGTTGCTGATGGTGTTGGCCTCCTTCAGCGTCTGCTTGGTCTTGCGTTCGGCGCTCTTCAGCGCCTTGCCTGCCGACTCAAGGGTTTTTTGTTGCTTCTTGGCCGCGTTGCGTTTCTGGTCGTAATACCTGTTTAGTTGTAGTACATTATGAAACAAGTGCTCTCGGATTGGAATGGTGCCGTCAGTATTGGAGGTCAAAAGCTTACACCTGCGTAACGGGATGACACTACGCTCATAGCTGCCAGCGAAGCTGAGATGACGACACTTCTTGGGAGATTGGAGCTTATTAAAGGTTGCCGGTTGCAGGAGAATAGATGCATTCATGGTACTGGAGGTGAATGCTGAATATCAGCTGGACAGAGCATAAAACCAACGTCTCGATACGCTAGGCTCGATCGAAGAAAAGAGACCACGACTGATGTAGCCCGAGACGTTGGGCAGACCAGGTGAAAGAGGTGCTGGACATCCCCATCTACAGTGCTCACTACACAGCGGAGAACCGTCCTTGATGGAGAAACATCATCACGAGGGTTATATCAGACCGAAGCCACGATCCTCAGTAATGAGGGAACAACGTAAGGAGAAGGACAATACTTATGTTATTGTACTACTCTTTATTATATGTATGACTAGCTGACCCGGCGAACTTCGTATCGCCTAACAAACTATTTTTTTTTCTAAAATAAAAGTAGCCTAAGCTACTCCTTGTTACATCAGCTATCTGCCAGTGAAAGTCCCGTCAAAATCGGTTCAGCCATTTCAGAGATTAGCCGGAACAACAGAAAGACAGATAGACAGTCAGACAGACAAAAATTGAGAAAAGTGTTGTTTTGGTACATGTACCATGTACACATCCAAATGCACTTAGTAAAAAGCGGTTATTTTAATATGTATTACAAACAGACACTCCAATTTTATTTATTTGTATTGTATATTGTATAGATGTATAGATAATTGATAATGTCTTTAAAACGGTCAGTGTTAAAATTCATAATTATATGTATAAAAATCTACATTATAATCGTGATAAAATATGAATACCTCCGGGCATTAGCGAACGCTGACAGCGACAGATCAATGTCCACGAGCATGGGGTCCAGGCGGTCCTCGGCGGTGTCCTCGCCGTCCGCCAGGTCGCGGTAGGGGTCCGTCAGCAGCAGCGTGATGTGGTTGGTGTTCAGCTTCAGGTGCTTGATGGCCAGCGCCACGGGGTCCTTGTTGTCCTGCGCCGTCTTCACCATGAACTTTATGTCGTCCCATGACATCTGGAATTGGTGTGTTCAATGTGAAAGTGGACATTTTTTTAAATACTTTTGTCATTATACTCGTAGTATACTCATATACAGTACTGACTGAACACATTACTAACATAGAATAAGTTAAAAAGTTACTAACATTTTTATTAATGTCAGTTCTTATTTCTTTTTGTAATTAAGTAGTTTATGGGCTACATGGCCTGAAATAAAAATTTATTATTATTATTACACAACATTTTATAGTGCGTTTCACTTCTGAGGTTCCTTTTCAGTCATACCAAATAGTACGGTAGACAAACAATCATGACAAGATCATTGCCGATGGCTAAGGCTATTATAAATAAATAATAAATAAACGCTAACACACTCATAACACCCCGCAGTAGGTTTTTACCCGTGTCGCGGGTGGCATGGACGACACATATAACATCACAATAACACCCATGACCCGAGAACAAATATTTATCTGTCACATAAAGATCTGCCCCGGCCGGGAATCGAACCCGGGAACCCTCGCATCGCAGGCAGGGTCACTACCAACTAGGCTACAGGGTCGTCATGATCGTGAGAACCCGAACACGAATATTCATCCACTAATGTTGTCCGCTAATAAGTTTCATTATAAATATAGAAAGACAAACTGAAGGATCATACGCTTAAGGTCAAAATGAAGTATAACTTTATACCTACACAGTGCGCACGAGCAACGTTTACAGACACCATTCACGGACTCGAAAAATGGGATTGAATCGGATGAGTACTGCACAGATGGCTATTATTTTTCGTGTCCGTGAATTATGTCTAAATGTGCGTTGCGCTTGAGTTTGTAGTTATCCAACTGTTTGCATAATTTGATGACAAGCGTTGTCCCTTCCAGATTATGGAGTTATACTTTTTGTGTGTATTCTGATCCCAAGCGTCGCTCCCTCCCAGATACCCCTTACTTCTAGCAGTCACGAAGGTCCATCAGCGCGTCGTTGCGGGCGATCATCTCTTACGTGAACGGAGCCTGAGTGTGCAATTTGATGCCAAGCGTTACTCCCTCCCAGATGCCCCCTAACTGAGATGGAGTTATATTTTTTAAGTGTATTCTAATGCCAATTGCTGCTTCCTCCCAGATGCCCCCTACCTGATTGGCGAGCGCGGTCTGCACGGCGAGCCGCGCGCGGTCCACCAGCGCGTCGTTGCGTGCGATCATCTCGGCGGCGCGGCGGTCCACCACCTGCGCGCTGGCCAGCTGCGTCACGCGCCGCTCGTGGTCCTTGCGCACGTTGGACAGTTTCTTCAACGCCTCGCGCTCGATTTGTAGCGTCTGGGGGTTGTAAGGGTTAACGTCTGGTACAATGTTCGACAACGATTAAAGATGGTTCAGAGAGCGGCGTGTTTGACATCACTAGCCGTCATGTTAAAAGGCTTGGGGACAGGAGTGTAGGTGGATGAATTCAAAATTCAGAGGTTATGTTTTGTCGGAAAAATAAAAATGCATTTAATAAGAAACTGAAACAAATAAAAATTAAATTAAATTTAATTAAAACTTGCACAAAATAATAATAATAAAATAATAGCTTCTAAAAATAGTAAAGGAGATACAATAACATTGTACTGGCATTTATAGTTCGATTCGTCAATTTGTAACATGGCTACTATCGTCAATCACCATACCTTAAGATCAATCTTCTGTCCCTCGAGAGCGGAGAAGAACTCGTCGACAGCCCTGTCGAAGGTGTCGTGCTGCGCGTGCGGGTGCGACTTGAACTGCGCGAACAGCATCGGGTGGAACTCCTGGTACGCCATCAGGTAGTTACTGCCTTCTGAGTCCGGCCACTCCTCCTTCTTCTGGATTATGAAGCCCTGGTACAACAATTTAAAAAATAAAATTAGTACATAACTACATACAACATAATTATAATAAATAATAAACGCTTACACACTCACACCCCCGCAGTAGGCTTTTACCTGTGTCGCGGGTGGCATGGACATGGGGTGACATGGACGGCACATAATGACACATCACGATATCACCCATGACCCGAGCACAAATATTTATCTGTCACATAAATATCTGCCCCGACCGGGAATCGAACCCGGGATTCCTATTCGAACTATGTATGGATAAGGCATCAAAGTGAATAGAAAAGGAGATTACATTCCATCATTAAAAAAAATTACATACAATATCGAGGTCTATTTATACTACAACTGCCCTACTAAGTTAATAATAACATTATACATTTTATACTGCTGTAGTCTGTACAAAATTTTATTAACTTGAGGTGAGACAGGTGTTGATTTAAGTCAAAAAGATTCAAGGGGTTTACAGTTGTGAGATTCCAAAAACCTATGCACCTCCAGCAAGATTTTTCTGGGGTAGGGGGACACTTCGACATACCCCCTCCAACGTTTAATGTTTTCCAAACTCCCCACAATGCATTGGACTAACCTTGACATCTCGATCTTTAACATTTTCAAACATATGTTCAGCCAACTTCAAAGCCGTTACCAACTTGTCAAAGTCCCTCTCAAGTTCGAAACCTTTAGTAGGATCTTTGGATATCTTCATGCTGCCAGTGAGACCGTTCACCAGTAGCACATGATCAATGATAGCTGACCCAAACTCTGTTGGACAATACAAAGGTTATTAAAAAGAAATAATGGTTTTTTCCAATGCGTAATAATTATATCACTGAGAATTTTTACCAAGTTTTGGGTTCAGTATTTTCTTGAGTGTATCCCCGGGCTTTGCATTTGTTAGTATCTCCTTCAGTACATCTTCACCGGGCACTTCATAGCTAGTTTTAACTCTATCTAAAGGATATTTTTCTTTGACTGCAAATCTGCAAACAATATTGTATCATATAGTATTGTTGGTCTCAACTGCATAGTAATATCGTACCCTTGTATTGACAAGGAAGCTAAGTAAGCTAGCTACGTACCTGATCTTATCTTGTTCAACATGTGGTCGTAAGACATTCAGGATGGTCAGTTCATGGTCAGTCAAGACGATATTGCCTCGGTCGTACAGCTCCATGATTACATGGTACGCTGCCTCTCCGCTACCGAACTGCAGGTCAACAATACGGTCTACGCCCAGCTGACACAGCTTCTCTAAACGCTTGTTCTTCAGATGTTTACGGAGCTGAAATATTTAATCTAATATATAAAAATCTCTCTTGGTGTTTGTGGTCGAACTTTTCTGAAACAGCTCGACCGATTTTTATCAAATTTTTGTATATTTTGTATATTTGGTAGATATGAAAATAGGTCATAAAGTATATTTATACCGCTAGGTGATTAGGCTGTCCCTACATCTAGATATAATTTATATGGCAGAACAACATTTGCCTAGTCAGCTAGTTATTGATAAAATAAAGAGCTTAATGGATTAAACATAAATCTTCTAGTTGGGACTTTCTATGTATTCTATTAATTGAATATTGAGTACTTTAAAGGTTAATGTTATTTATGCAGAACATTGTCACTATAATTAGGCCTAATCCTAATATTTTCTTCCACATGACTCAATCTTTGATCAGGAAACTTGCAATAGCAATTAAAGGCCAGTAAGAACTTGTGAAATATCTACTATTATGAGGGCCCATGACATACATATGAAATGAAACCTAGACACACGGTAGCGTGTCAAGCCAATTTCAAGCTAACAGAATTGGCTAACAGCACCGCGTGTTTACATGAACCATTTGGAGCCACTTTTGACCCCCTCATAACTCAAAAACTATTTCATATAAACCTATCAAATTTGGCTCATTTATTGAAACTTGCGAAATACACATGTGCTCCAAATTTCATAAACACACCTCAAGCTAGATATTGACGTCCAAAAATCGTAATTTTTATCACTGACTGATAATCTTTTATACATGTGGGTATCACTGATATACTTATGCACGTCATTTTTTTAATCTACCAGCTTTTCAGAAAGATGATTTGTCATAGTTGGCCATAGTAAAAAAAATATAAATAAAAAAATTGGAAAACTATAAAATAAAATATACCTTCATGGTAAATCCAGAAGGGGCAACATTCTTCGGCCACTCAAACTGAGTGGTGTGGAACCGGCTGCCTGATTCTAGAAGCAGGACTACCTTCTCTTCCGAGCGTTGGAGCCTGATGACATACGTCTTACTGTCTATGTCATACACTTGGTTGACTCTCATGCCAATCAACCTGCAATGTGACACAATATCCTTCTGTTAAATCCAGTTCTAGAACTAAAATGTTGAATAATTTTAAGGAAAATACAGGGACTTAGTAAAATTATAATTATAAAATACCAAAAATATTAGCAAGGAACTCCACTTTTGAAGTTTGCAGAACACAAAATGAGTACAGTATTGTGAAATTTTGTAAAACATAGTTGGTACCTTTGTAGCTCGGACACCATACATATTATGTCGTAGGAATTGAATCTAGTTTTCATTTTGAACTAATTTAGATTTTCACAAAATAATATTATAATGGACATCAAACACAAATCACGAAAACATGTACGTATTTTGTACGGATAATTTATAAAACGCGACACGAATCACAAAAAACGTTGTTTTATTTGTGATTTTTCTTCCATCATTTATTTTTATTGATTGCTGACATGACATCTGACATGTGTCAACTCGACTTACTAACTCGAGTTGTGCTTAGTTCGAGTTAACTCGAGTCACAGTAAAGGAATCGAGTTGAATCTCGTGTTAGATTATGTGTCGTCTATACCCATAGACATAATATAGATAGACTAGGCAAGCTATCTGAGCATAATATGCATATTATGTATATTATGCTACATATTATGCAATACAATATAATGCATACATATTATGTAAGGCTACGTCCGCACAGACAGGTGGCTTGCTTAGCGCCTAGAGCCTAGTGGTTTGCATTCTGGTTACTTGCTAGGATACACGGTGGCCGCACTGAGACGTGGTTTGCGTGGTGGGTCGCTAGGTGCCTTGTAAGACGTAGTGATTAAGTACTCTGTGTTGCCTTGGTCATTTTGGTTTTTGGCACGTTGACGTTTACTCTTGACGTTTATTTCTTTCAAAATGCCTGGCGCCTAGTGACAAAAAACCAATATGTTTGTTCGATACACGCTAAGTGACTAGCTAGGCACCAAGCGCGCAGTGCGGCCAGTCGCGAACACTCTTGAGCGTTCGTTTTACTAAGGTACTCGCTAGGTAACTCGCTAGACTCTAGGCAATAAGCAAGCCGCCTGTCTGTGCGGACGTAGGTGAAACCGTCACGCTGCGAAGAGAGAGAAAGAAAGGCAGGAGGTAAACCTATCCTTGTCTTACTTACGAGTTACGCGAGTGCAAACAAAAGAGTGGGATGAAGTGGCAAGTGGCGCAGGCGCGAGTAGAGAGAGATAGGTATACCTCCTTGGTCTCTTTCTCTTTCTAATAGCGTGACGCAAAGAAGGCCCGCTTGTCTAGTCTATCTGTATTATGTCTATGTCTATACCACCCGAGACACAGGTACAAGCCTACTGCGGGGGGGGGGGGGGGGGGGGGTATGAGTGTGTAAGCGCGTAAGCGTTTAAGCGTTTATAAATAATTATGTAAAGTACAAAAACCTCTTTAATTTCAATCCTACCTACGAAGTTTAGCAATAGTAATTGTCCTAACAGAGAGTTGGATGGAAGAACAAATAAGTAAAAAGTAATTTGTAACAGTTAATCATACACTCAGTTTCTTCCTGCTAACTCGAGTTGTGTAACTCAATTCGAGTCAGTAGCGTAGCATCCCTGGCCCCGGGCGGCACATGAAGAGAGGGCGGCAAGCCACTCCATTTTTAAATAAAAAAATATATGTATTAAAATTAATTATTTTATATTTTTTTTATGTAAATTGTGTCATGAAAAAAACAAGAAAAGTGCATTTTTAATAAATATTTTTTTTTTTAAATAATATGGGGGCGGCAAAGTTCGTTGGGGGGGGGGGGGGGGGCGGCAAATTTTCGGTCGGCCCCGGGCGGCGGGAGCCCACGCTACGCCACTGATTCGAGTTACCTGAATTTCAACTCGAGTTTACTCGAGTCGTGTTTTCTAATCTGACATTGCTGTCATCATCCAGTGTTGCCAAATGCCAATGCAAATTTTTAGACGGCTTATTATTAAAATATAAAATGCCGTGTAAATGGAAAAAGATCAACTGTGGGCCGTGTCCAGTGCTGCCAATATATTTACTATCGGTTCAGCGCTCTGTCTAAAAAAAAAGGTCATCGGTAGTGAATTTGATGTCCACAAAACAAAAGGAACACTTTTGAGCATTAGCCTAGTGGCGCTGTACAGTATCTCTAGTTTTTGAACGTTATCAAAATTGTCACTGATAACATTATCAAAGTCAAGTCAACTGTCAAATTTTAGAACGCGTATGATTATGATATTGCTTTAGAGGTTATGTTGTGGAATGGGATGTTTTATTTTCAAAACAATACTTAACTTTTAATTGAAAGTCATTAATATAATAAAGTAGGTATGGGGATACCGGTTGTACAGGAAATGGAGGACTTCAAGTTAGAGCCTATGAAATGCGAACTCAATTATCTTTCTAAGTCCGATGGTTCTGCTATATTGGCTCAAGGTACGTACAAAATGGAATATATTAGTGTTATTTTTAGTTAATGAATATTTAGTTGCTAGGCCTCTTAATATTACAGGAGAAACAGTTGTTCTGGTCAGCGTGAATGGTCCTATGGATATAAAAACAACGAGTCAAAATGTGGAGAAAGCCAATGTGGAGATTCTGTTTCTCAGCAAAGAAGGGAGACCGTGTGTTGCAGACAGGTATGGACATTGAAGAACTAAAAATAAGACTACATTATCACTTATAGTATGTTGATTGAATGTCTTAACTTTTAGTATAACTGGTACTTATATGGTCATTTTCAAAAACCTATTATTTTTGGATGAGTTCTTAGGTAATATAATGACAATCAATGTGAATTTTGACAGTTGTGACTTCTGGATAATGGATAAATAGTATATTGAGAATGGCTGTTAGTCAGTCAGTCTGTAACTGTTGTTTAGATAGCAATACCAGTGTCTTACTATAATAGAAGAGGCTTCCAGAACTACTAAGTTTTGTTGAGGTTAAATATAATAAGGGTTGGATGACTAATCTGATCAATTTATGGTCATTGTAGGTACAAAGAAAACATGATAAGACAAACATGTGAAGCAGCGATACTCGGCAGCTTGTATCCTCGGACGGGTATCACTGTCACTATTCAAGAACTTGAAAACTTTGGTGGGGTTAGTATTATATTTTTTTTTTTTAGCTGTTGCCCGTAGCTTTGCATGTGGAAGTTATGCTTATCACTCCCTTGGACTTTTCGTCCCCTTGGGGTTTGAATTTTGAAAATTCTTTCCTTAGTGGATGCCTACGTCATAAGAGGAATACATGTGCGAAATTTTAAGTTTCTAGCCCTAAGGGATTGGCCTGTGCGTTGATACATCAGTCAATCACTTTTGCCTTTTTTAGACTTGTTGGACTTTTCATCTCTGTGATTTGTAGATTATATAAAATTTGAGTACAATATAGATCTGGAACTTTAGAAAATATCCTTGTAAAGATGATCATATTTCAAGTATTTTTTTAAATTATAGCATAAAAATCTCATAGTTTATAATTGAAGCAATAATTAATCTTCAATTTAGTTGGCCCATGCCTGTTCTAAATATAGGTTAACATATGGTACAAGATTGATGGATAATATCCCTCTACTCCTAGTTGGTATCGTGCGCAGTAAACGGCACATGCCTAGCGCTGCTGAACTCAGGCGTGGCGATGCGGTCGGTGTTCGCGGGCGTGTCGTGCTGCGTGCTGCAAGACGGCAACCTGGCGCTGCAGCCGCCCGCGGAGCAGCAGCTCACCGCGCGGGCCACGCTGCACTTTGTATTCCATGGACGGGACCGGAGTTTGCTCACTGGTCAGTTTTTATACAATGTGGCTTAGTGATGTGATGTGGAATAAATCCATTGACTTAGTTTGCTACCTTTTTTTAAAAGCAAATAGCCAGCAAACGAGCTGAGGATCCACCTGATGGTAAGGCTATCGTCGCCCATGGACATCAGCGACATTTAAGGCATCGCTGACGCGTTGCCGACCAAGAAAGAGAGATGAAATAAGGAAAGAAAGCATTGGCTCTCAAGCCCCCAGCCGGAGCACGACGAGTCGTTTGGTGGCTGACACAAGCAAGAGGGTGGTAGCTATCCAGGCTCCAGGCGGATCCCATGGAGACATATTATTACCTACTATAGTAGGGTCGATTTGCAGCCGATACAAATGTAAACAAACCATTAAAATCGTTTTCTAGAGTTTTCACCGACTGACGTGAATTTGTACACCAAATGCGTTTTATTTAGACTTAGATCTCAGATAAGGCAAAATAGTACATTATGTTAAAATTTTCAAATCACTTCTTGGAAATAAGGTTGTCATTGCAAAATGTTTGAATGATGACAGTGTTGTTTAATTTTGTTTGTTTCCACATTTAATCGAAGTTTATAATTGTTATCGATCAATATGTATATATTTAAGAATTCACGAATACTTAACTTAATTAGTAGTCCGTGTAAATAAAATGCATTTGGTGTGCAAATTCATGTCAGTTGGTGAAAACCCTAGAAAACGATTTTAATGGTTTGTTTATATTTGTATGGCTGAAAATCGACCCTACTACTCATATAGTTATAATGGTATTCGTGAATGATGAGTTAAGTTTAAAATGTTGTATTAATGAACTATTAAAATCAATATTACCAATATAATCCCCAAGGGATGATGATGAATGGATTTTAATTTAATGACGACCCGTGTGGCGCAATGGTTACCATGTCGGATCGGCGCACCAAGGGTCCTGGGTTCGATTCCCAGCGAGGCGAAAATTTGAATGATGAGTTTGAATTTTTGTTCTCGCTCTGGGTGTGAATGTCTTCGTCTAGTGTTTTGTCCATGGCATCCACGACACAGGAAATCCTAGTGTGGGGCTATGAGTGTGAAGCGTTATTTATTTATTATTTAATCGCCTTTTACGACACCCATCCGGCATGGGATTAGGGTTAGTATTCTAAGCAGCTCCAATATGGTTAAAATCTTATTAATGAGGTCAACTTAGTGAATTGAATTTGAGACAGTCGCGAGGCAATAATATGCGCCTTCAACGTTAATACGACTCCTGGCTCTCACAGGCTTCACGCAGGGCACCTTCAGCGAGGACACGTACCACGAGGCGCTGGAGCGGTGCCGGCTGGCCAGCGACCTGGTTTTCAGCTTCTACCGGGACATCGTCAGGAAGTACTCACCAGTCGTATGACACACGTCCCTGATAGTGCCTCAACCTTAACATGTGGGGACTGGAGTAATCTGAACGAACATTTTGTGTCCACGGAACGAATTTTTAGGTTTAAGTTTTAAATGTAAGATAAATGTTTGTGTAATATTGTGAGTAATGTAAACTTGTAACAAGCGGGTACTCACGATTATACATATAAAATCCGTGAGTACCCGTTTACATTAAAAATGTTTCGTATTTGATTTTGAGTAAATATGAAATGCTGAAGATTGATACATTTTATCTGTAAAAATATTGTAAGCCATGATTTTGTGAACTGCAATAAATTATGTAATTTGTATATTTCATTTTATTTGTATCACATAATAATACAACCACAGCTATTATAATAGTATTTACGAACACTTAATTTAGAAGCTTCGGCTCACGGACCTGAAAAAAAGACGGACGTAACCTCGTCTAATCGAGAGTGAAGCATAGCAATGGCCGCCCGCTTACCATGTGTGCGTAATTGTTGATTCGCGATTGAAGCATTATGGTGTCAAGGTGTGGGTGTGTGTACTTGTACGAATAGAGAGTTGGTATTACTATGGGTGCTTCACTGAGTTTTTTGTTGGGATTACGTGCATAGGAGTTTCTTTCGCCTTTTATTTTTTTCAATGATAAAACAACTGTCCTAAAGTGTAGTAAAAGAGAAAAGATATCTTTAATGAAATGCTTTGGATTTTGATACGGTTTTCCCTACACTGCCAAATACCAACCAACCAATACAACAGAAGGACAGCGTCAATTGAAAATCGGACTTAATGTTCGGTTTACACGTATTAAGTAGTTAAGTAGTTAACTAAATTTTAAGTAAATTAATACGTGTAAACGGACAATTTAGTAGTTAAGTAATTTAGTATTTAAGTAATCAAGTAGATAAGCAATTTAGAAATTTTTCTATTTTATGTTAAGTAGGTGGGCGGGGCTTATCACTTAACACGTGTGGACAGGCACTTTTAAGTTAAAATTTAGTAAAATGCTTAAGTAGTTAAGTAGAATTGTATGAACTAAAGAGCTTTACAAAATTATTACGTGTGGACGGACACTAAAAATTATTCACTTAAAATTTAGTTAAAATTTACTTATCTACTTAACTACTTAATACGTGTAAACCGGACTTAAGCGACCTGCAGCCTAATTCACGTAAGTTAACAAGTTTGATTGCAGTGCAGTTGCAGTGACGTTCCTATCAAAATAACACTTTCCGTATTCTCTTAGCTTTCGCGAGCGCTGTCAAACACGCTCACGTCACGCGAGCGCTTGTCAAACACGCTCACGTCACGCGAGCGCTTGTCAAACACGATAGCGTGTTTCCGATCGCAGTTTGAGGGTATTCTCATAAACTTCTCGGTGCGAGTTTTTATACAGTTTTGTTGACGCTTTTGTTTTTTAATGGAAACATAATAAATTGTATTTGATTAATTAATAAGTTTATTTGTTTTCTCATATGACAACACTAACACAGAGTACTAAATAGCCGAAGAAAAGTTTGGCAGGCGCGCAGGATGCGTGCAGGAGAAGTGAAGTTCACGCGCAGTTTGCGTGCAGTCGACGCGCAGTTCAAAAATTACGAGAATACGGTTTAGACACTAAACGTCAACCAACGTCAACTTGATTGCCGCGTCACTGCAACTTGATTGCAGCGTCACTGCAACTCGATCGATGCGTCTTAAAGTTACGTGAATTAGGGCCCTGTGTTGGTGTAAAACGGATTGCACTTGCTGCTCAACAGATGACGGTATTTTTTATATCCGCTTAATTTTAACTGACTGAGAATTGAGAGAGATATCTCGACTAGTGAATTCAGAGCTAGGTGGCTACGGGGTTTCAAGCTCCCAAAAAATATCTGCGTCCACCCATGACAAAATTAAATAAGGTTCATTTCATATCTTTTGATGCTTCAAGCCCCACAACAAAAATTCTAGATCTACCACAGGTTCCTTCTGAGTCGGTGACGCGGTGGTGTTCATTCATTCATCCAGGGAGTCTGAAGTATATTTGGATCGTACCCACCTGCAGTATTTGTATATTTTGTATAGTATAGACCACGGACGTAAAAAAAGAAGAGTGAAGAGATCGAGAGTGAAGCATAGCAATGACAGCTCGCTTACCATGTGTGCGTAATTTTGTAACTTTTGATTCGCGATGGTGTCAATGTCAAAGCAGTATGGTGTCAATGTGTGGGTGTGTGTACTTGTACGAATAGAGAGTTGGTATTACTATGGATGCTTCACTGAATTTGTTGTTGGGATTACGTCCGTCTTTTTTTTACGTCCGTGAGTATAGACATACATACTCTTTTCAATGCTTTACACAATTAACATTTTATCTTACTGCGTCATGATTGTGGTGAGGAGTAACGTGGTTGAAAAACATTGTAGCGGGCTGCAATACAATCAGTCTTATCACTCCGAGTACACGTGTTGTTACTCTACTTACTCTTATTAAACAGAAATAGTGCACTGAATAATTGAATGGAGCCTTTGCCTCGCCGCCGAATATAAAGGATACTATATTATTGTTTGGCATAAAAGTAGCGAGGCTGGGGCACACCAGGTACCTATTGACAGATTACTGAGATTATACGTGCCAACTTTCGGTAATCGATCTATGCTTACGTATTGTCATACGAGTTTCTAAGTAAATAACTAAATTATTAAGTATATCTATTCGAATAATATTATTATTTATGACTAGAGACCGGATTATATGCAACATAAAAAGCTTGTTATATATGCATGCAAATATGCATGAAAAATACTTGAAATATGCACGGAATTATGTAAAATATGGAAAATTAAATGATAATTTTTAGGAACCCAAACAAAGAAAACTACTTCGAAACCCTACATTGCGCGTAACCAGACACGCACATGCCCGGTTTTTTAATATTTTTATAAACGCAAACGTATTGTTCCAAATGTTCAGTAGTGAGATTGTGTCTTCGATCATTCCAAAAATATTTATATCCATCCTCCATATCCACTGAGGTGACCGGGCAGAATTTGAACTTTGGGCTTTATTAGTACCTACTTATAGTTTCTGGCAAAAGTTCTAAAACTATCAATTTGACACGATAATATGCATCATAACTAGATCTTAAGTAAAATATGCAATTACCGCTGAGGATAGCTTAAATATTGAAATGCATATAATCTGGTCTCTATTTATGACAATACTAAGCAATTGTAAGTCCCAAATCCCTTCTCAAAAATACATTCGTGGATTGATGCTGCAACCCATTAAACGGTCCATGATCACTATTGGGCAGTGGGCACGGGCATCTCCTGTCGAGGAGTACTAGAATATTCTCCACAACGCTGCTTCAGTGCGGATTGTAATATATTATTAATATAAGTAGATAGGTACGTTTAACAATAAGATAGTTTCATAGAAAAAGTAGCCATTTAAAATCATGAATATTGAAGCAATAGACCTTGATCTATATGATCTACAAAAATCTTGATCTTTATATCGTATTTGGTTACGGGGAGACGTTCTAATTTTAATGCAATGCAGAATATTAAATTAAGCAGAGAAATCCCTATTTTTACACGCTTTATTTTCACCTTTAGCTTCATTCACTTGTAACCGACTCTTTTGGACTTGATTTTGACCCACTTCAAACGGTCAGATTTCTTTCAAACTTCGTGGACGTATCGAGGACCGATGACAATTCAATATTTTTAAAAAAAAGAAAGAAAGAAAGAAAAAATCCTAAATTTCATTTTAAAAATCAAAGTAAAAAATGAAAAAATAAATAATAGTTAAAAAAACTAACACAGACATGTATACCTAGAGTAGGTATACCTACATGTCTGTAGGAACACCTCATTATGAGCGTTTTGTGACTTCTGGACCTAACATTTATTTCAATGTACCTACCAAAACCTATGTAATGTAAATAATATAGGTAATGTAGTGTAAATAATTACAGGTATGTTTTTTTTAATGCTTTTAGCAGGCAAACGAGCAGACGGGTCACCTGATGGTAAGTGATCACCGCCGCCCATAGACATTAGCAACACTGGGGGCGTCACCAACGCGTTGCCGGCCAAGAAAATGACGATAGACCCGCTTCTTGAAGGACCCCATGTCATAGCTTAGGGGGAACACCGATGAAGGAAGTTTGTTCCACAGTTTACACGTACAAGGTAGAAAATTACGTGAGAACCGAACTGTGGACGAATGCTAGGTATCCAGGTGATGTTGGTGGAACCTGGAACCCCGTGATGTGCGGTGTCAAAAACCAACTGCAGGTATTAAGCCAAATAGTTCTTCAGAACATTCCCCATTGTACAGACGGTAGAATACACAGAGAGAACCTACATCTCTCCTCAACTCGAGTGATTCTAGTCCGTCTGTAAGCATGGGATCATCGACAAGACGAATAGCTCGCCGTTGAATTCGATTGAACGGATCCACTTGGCTAGCTGGGGCTCCAGCCCAAAGGTAGGAGCAGTACTCCATGTGTGGTCGAATTTGCGCCTTATAGAGCATCAACCTGTGCTTAGGCATGAAGTACTGCTTAGCTCTGTTGAGCACTCCCAATTTCTTTGCAGCTAGTTTGGCCTTACTAACCAAGTGGTCCCGAAACTGAACTTCATTCGAGATGTCGACACCAAGGATCCCAATGCTTTTAGAGATGTTAAGAGGAATGTTCTGGAACTGTGGTGCTATGACAAATGGGGTTTTTTTAGCGGTTAACGCGCAAACTTGTGTCTTCTCGGGGTTGAACTGGACTAAATTTAGTCTGCCCCATTCTGAGACCCGCTCCAGAGATGTCTCGACTTCAGACACAAGTTTCATCCTCTTCTCCTCAATCTGCACCCGAGAAAGGTTTGCTCGGCCTGTATAACGGGCGTCACCCGTGCTGTCATCAGCATAGCAATGAATATTCCCGATGTCCAGCATATCATTGATATGCATGATGAACAGTGTAGGTGAAAGCACAGAGCCTTGTGGGACGCCAGCATTTATGGGCTTCGTATCTGAGCATGTTCCGTCAACGACGACCTTGATGCTCCGCTCCGATAAAAAACTGGCAATCCATTTGCACATTTTATTTTATTTAACATTAACGTTTCATCGGCTCTCCCTGGCCGCCGAGCCAGTCCATCATGCCCAACCGCACGAGATCAGTTGCCAATGACAATACCGGACTCGGGAGACACCAACAGAAGTACACCTCTCCAGGACGACAGACGAAGACCCCAGGGTGACAGACGAAGAATGGGAGGGAAAATGTATAAAAGATGGGGGAGAAAGAAGAGAAGAAGACTGGCTCTCCGACATTACAACCGAAACACGTTAGAGAACATTTCACGGCTGACTCTAGAAGGAGGGTGGTAGCTATTCAGGCGAACCCCATGGAGAAACAATAATAGCAATAATGGTATTATAATTAACAATTAAAATCAATATTACCAATACAATCCCTCGAGGGGCCCTACCACCAGCGTGCCGGATTTAGTCGCCTTCTACGACACCCATCCGGCGTGGGATTGGGGTTAGTATTCTAAGCCGCCCCAATACGGCAAGACGGCAATGTATCTACCTACCCACCTATCTACGGTAAAACATACCGGTCTGCAGGTACAAGAAACCTTACAATGAGAAACGTATAATCAAGTGTAATTTGGGCACAAAAACATGCACCAATATAAGTACGATGTACACAAATTCCACAAAAACCTGATGTGCCCCGGACCTGCCATTGCATTGGCGGGAAAAAACGAACAAAGATGGCGATCGACGCGATCTCGGATGCAAATGGCGGACGCAAAAGCGCCGCCGGCACATTTAAATGTCGCCAACTGATGCCGATTCCTCGACGAGCGTCATTTTTGCTCTATTTACCGGATCCATTGTGCCGTAAGAAACAACCGCTCCGTTTTAAATGTGAACTGAAGATCTTTGAATGGATATTTTGCTTTGATTCAACGCGCATTTCACCTCACCTTTTATTAAGTTGTAATGGTTTTAATTAGCCGCGCACATAATCAACACACATATTGATACAATACATTGATACAATATATTGATAGGTATATTATTCCGTTTTGTCATTGCCTTTGTGCCTATTTTTATTTATTGGTCAATGTCCAAGAAAATAGGTAGCCCATATAAAATAATAGGTAGTGTAGTAATAGTAGGTAGATTATAGCACAGAAGAATTAATAGTACTTATATTATAGCTAGATACATATTATTATTAATTATAAGCAGCTAATTATAAGTATAAACTTCGATGCTATTCAAAACAGTAGCTCAACATCAACTTTAAGGTAGAGAACGTCTTCATGTCTGGATGGTAGATACCGGTCACAATGACTTAAATAGAATTATCTTTTCTATTAGTATTTTTGCTATTGTAAAGCTTTGGTTTACTTTACTTCAACGTGGAATTGCTGCCTTAGGACTTCGCGAACCACTACAATTACACAATTGGTATGAGTACCTACTCATACCCCGGCGGCTTGTGTTTATTCTAAATTATTGATATTTGATCGGCGAAATCGGGCGCGGTGGTTAGTTGAATGGTCACCGCACCGAACGCTAATGACCAATGTTTGTTGTGCGCCTTCGTGCTTCAGACAATCATAGGACACCTAAAGCTACCGGTCCCTATTGTCGACGAGAGATATCATTCGTCATGCCATGTCGGAAGCCTTCTTTTGCCATTTAAGTTACACCCCAACTCGAGAGTCACCCCTCCACCAATCCGCACTGGAGTAACGTGGTGCTGTAGACGAATACGTATACAAACATGCGGAAACCAATGTTGAGAGTACCTAAGGAAAATTATGCACAAAACTCAGGAAATGCCAAATGCCAATACACACCCTAGACACCATCACACAGACCATTCATCTAATTCAATCGAAGCTGGCATAAATCAGGTGGTTGCGAACGCGGCCGATGGGAAGGAGAAATATGGCGGCGGCCCGCTGTCATCCTTTCCCGCGCAATTTACATACTTTAACGCTCAAACATTTGTGTATTTTGCGTTCGAGTTTGAGTTGCAGCGACATTCCCACGATCCGTGTCCGTGTTCTACAGATCGTGGTGTTTGATCACTAAATTAAAATCGTTTGGCGAGAGGTATGTGCGAGTATCGACAATGCTGACTGCTGACCCAATTCAATTTGTTTACTGAGAATCTAAATGCAAATATTTTAATACACAATCTCTGATCAAAGTACACAATGGCATGTCCGTGTTACTTATTAGTTAGGTAATTAAAAGCAACTTATTATAATTGTGTACATTTTTGTATCCTGTCTGCGATCATTATCAATACCTACATAAAAAATGCAACTCGTCGGATCAGAATGTCCCCATCTTTCAGGTCAGCTCGTAGCCTCGTACCTAATTGAAGTGCTTAATGAAATTAATTAAGATGCTCTTAAATTTTATAATAGGGGAGAGGGGGGCAGTTTAGTACAGGGGCAGTTTTGAATTATTCGATTTATGAACGCATTCTTTATCTTTCCCAACCTCCATAACCTTTTTAATACTGGTAAATCCGAACTACACATCTGTCAGATCCCAACTACCGTCAACGTCAGGGTAATTTTACAAAAAAATTGCCGGTTACTTTACGGAGACCAAAATAAACAAATATTTTTTTGCTTGTAAGCAAATTACTGAAAACATAAGTATTATTATCAAGTTGTGATTATTTCATAGTGTTTCATATATTATAGACTCAGTATTTACAAATATAAGATCATTAAACACAAGTTAGTTTTTCGTCTAGAAATTTTTAATTCTGAAGGTTGGTATTGGGGCAAATTTGAACAAAATCACTGGGGCACTTTTGAATAAAATTTTCAAAGTGCCCCATACATATAAATAACATATATGGGTATTTATTTTATGAAAATATAAGGAAGCGATTTCATTTTTTATTGTCTTTACAGTCATTAAGGACCGCTTTTTGAGATTGTTTATTTTATATTCAACACTTTTAAAGTAGGTATCTTCCTAAGGCTCTTTAAAATTTCATATTTTTTAAGATACTTATGAATGTTATTACTTTTTAATATTATTTCGGAATATCTAATTTGATCTCGGTTATAGAAATAAGTTTGTTACCTTTGTTCAAGACTGCCCCAGGCCGTTCAGAATTTTATAAAGTTTATTCAATTAATAGTTATTGTAAGAAATAAATGACAGTGTACTATGATAATATTAGATACAAATAACATAAATATACTGTTGATTATATTCTAAGTTACATGGTTTCCATTTAATCCTGGTTTTTCAAAACTGCCCCTAGGGGTTTCAAATGTGCCCCGCGGATGGGGCACATTTGAACAAAATAGAGCTGAAAAGAAAAACGAAATTGTGTTACTTTAGCAAGTCAAAATAAATTAATATCATCTTTAGTATGTAGTATAAACCCCATATGTAATACTAATATAAAATAAATCTTGATTGGTAATACTATACGAGAAATATAATAATTTATTTAAAAAGTGTTCGAATGTGCCCCCCTCTCCCCTAATGATTGTACAAGACTTGAAGACTGCTAATTGAAATTTTGTTCATAAAATAATAGTACCGGGATGACCGAGCATTGCTCGGTAATTTTTTTGGTAAATCATGTTTTTTGGAAATTATATTTAGATACGAATTACATTTGGCTTCGTGTTGCTTAACAACGCCATATACTGAAGTAGCTTTAATGTTGCTATTCGCCAATAGATGTCAGGAAGGGTCTATTATTGCAGTTTTTAATTGCCTGAAAACACGAATAAAACGACATTTTCTAAAAATGAATCCAAGCTATGTCGATTTATCGCCCCCGAAACCCGCTGCGAACTTCATGAAAATCGTTGGCGCCGTTTCCGAGACTCAGAAAATAATATATACAAGAATTGCTCGTTTAAAGGTATTAGATACATATATACAAGATAAGTATAGTAACTACTTTAAGAAGACTGCTATTTGAAATTTTGTTCTTAACCCTTAAATTGACACTGTATGTCGCACCATACACAACATTCAACAAAATCTACAGTCTAACATAAGACTCGATTTAAAGTTTTCTACTTTTATTTCGTTCATAGCATTATTTCACATTTGGTAATAAAATAAATCCTAGACCTGGAAACATTTCGGTTACTGTAAAATTCAAAATTGCAACGATGAAGAAACAATTGACGTTCGTCAAAGTAAAAAACAATTGTTTTATTTTTATTTTGACTAAATATTCTGTGTGTTTCGTTGTTATTTTGTGCTTCAACTGTCAAGAAATATTAATATACGCTAATTTGTACTAAAATAACAAAATAACATATTTTTATTGGGCAACAATATTGATGTATGTCATCACATACACTGCCAATTTCATAAAAAGTTATACCTATATTTGCTTGTATGACCACGCATACATTGCCAATTTAAGGGTATCTTCTTTTGCCCATTTATATTTTTTGTTGTGTTGCCTACTTGCATTTGCTTAGGGGTTTTCTTTTTTTTTTCCTACAGCAAAAGCAACTAACACGCAGTGATAGAGTAATTGCACACGTGCTTGCTAAAAAAGCACCTTCTGAGTGTAGCGAAACATCTGCCGAAGAAGAAATTAACACGCATATCGCTGCTTAAATTCAAAAGTACCACAAATAAGAAAATTGCAAAAATGTTTTTATTCCAAAAATACAACCGTAATCCTTCATATTTTTATATTTAAAAAAGACACCCATTGATTTCACATTTAAAGTTACAAAAACAACGCAACCGTTACTTTTGAATTTTCGTTTTGAACGCGCGAAATATGGTCTAAACCGCCATATTGTGAGTTATGCGTCGACAACCTAATTGAAAGCACGTTTCTTTTGTGCAAAAGTGTCATATCTCGAAATGTATCCTGTGTTATTCATTAATTTTATACAGAAGACGACCATATTTCGGAATACTTTAGTTTTTGAATGGAGGATTCAAGTAAGTAAGACACTATTTTTAAATCAAAAGAACCATATTTCAAAACGGGTTGTTTTGCGCAAAAAATATGCCTAAATTAACATAATTTATTTTGATCAAAATAAACTTATGAGGCATTGTGTTCGTTTTGCATTTAAGTTATTTAATATGAAGTACGGTATTTAAAAATAGTTTATTTTGAATTTAAAAAACTACTTTCTATTATTATCATTTAAAAATTAAAAGGACCTTGTTCAGGAATACACTAGTTTTGCTTTTATTTAAACGGAGTTGTTTTAATACATAGGTTAATTGGTAAGGTCAAATTTTTTGAGATACGTTAATTTAGCATTTTTTGTGCAAAGCATTGTAATCATTGTAATTATAAAATTGTAGGGATGTTTCTATATTGTAGGTATGTTGCGATGAAAGGTGGTCATTATGTGGATTCCAAGGTGATATATTATAACGAGTGGAATACCACCGTGATTTTTTCTTAATCGAAACATATCAGTTTTAGTAATTTGTGAAGCTTTCAACGGGGGGAAGATGTTCAGTGTCCCAAGTACCTGTGGGAAAGTGCATAGCACGTACGTATTATTTACGTGCAGATTAGTGATTCGTTAGTAGACGTTATTTCCAGTGTATTACGTTGTTTCATTTTTAATGTGTGAAAAATTATTTTTCTCTAATCTTACACGGCGTGTACATCACAAAATTATACCAATTTCAAGTGATTCGAAGTATTGTTTCAAAATATATTGTGGCACGTTATGTCATCGAACACAAACTACTTATCTATATCTATACTAATATATAAAGAGGAAAGATTTGATTTTTTGTTTGCATTGAATAGGCTCCGAAACTACTGAACCGATTTCAAAAATTCTTTCACTGTTGGGAAGCTACACTATCCCCAAGTAGCATAGGCTATATTTTCAAAAAAATTATCCAATAATGTAACCCAAAGCGTAAAAAAATAAGAAAACCGAAGCAAAGCGAGGGCGGTTACTCGTAACTAATAAGAGTTTAGTCGACTATCGTATTTATTATTATTACGATATTATAACTGGAATTTAGTATTAATTATTATTTCAATATTTAGCGGACATCGATAGTGGAAGATCATTACTTATAAATAATGAAATAATAGGTATTTCGGACCACGGCGCACTAACGACAGATTTAGTTAAAGAGCACTATAGCAGTTCATGTATAAGGTAACAAAATTAATCAGTAACGTTATGAATAAGTACCTGCTAATAATTTCTGTGCAAAAAGTAATGATATCCCATCAAAAACATTAATGTAAAGTGAAGGCCAATTTAAAAAAAAAAGAATTGAGATCTAAATGGGTGCCAAGTTCTGTGTAGAAAACCCTAAAATTTTAGTCACAAGAACATGTAATTCAAGCTCCACATTTGACTTCTTGATTCTGACTTCTTGAAGGACCCCATGTCATAGCTTAGAGGGAACACTGATGCAGGAAGTTCCACAGTTTACACGTACGAGGTAGAAAATTACGTGAGAACCGAACTGTGGACGAATGCCAGGTATCCAGGTGATGTTGGTGGAACCTGGTACACCGTGATGTGCGGTGACGAAAACCAACTGCAGGTATTAAGCCAAACAGTTCTTTAGAACATTCCCCATTGTACAGACGGTAGAATCCGCAGAGAGAGCCTACACCTCTCCTCAACTCGAGTGATTCTAGTCCGTCTGTAAGCTTGGGATCGTCGACAAGACGAATAGCTCGCCGTTGAATTCGATTGAGCGGATCCACTTGGCTAACTGGGGCTCCAGCCCAAAGGTGGGAGCAGTACTCCATGTGTGGTCGAATTTGCGATTTATAGAGCATCAACCTGTGCTTAGGCGTGAAGTACTGCTTAGCTCTATTGAGCACTCCCAATTCCTTTGCAGCTAGTTTGGACTTACTAACCAAGTGGTCCCGAATTTTGTTATTTTATTTTCATGTTTTCATTGTTTGAGTAGAATTTAAAAAATAATTGATGATTATTTTGCAACAGTTTTCAAGATTTCTATTTGTTATTTTGAGGGAAACTTTGATTTGTATTATGTTTTAGATAGCATTTTAGTTATTTTATTAAACTGCATGGCGATTTTTATTGAGTTCCTAAAAGTTTTATGATCAAACATGATTAATACAATTATTTTATTGACTTATGGTTGTTTTATCCCATATTTAGAATATTTCATAAACTTTTTTTATATTCAAAAGTAACTTATATACTTATATCTCCTCTAGCATTCGGTTTATTATAAAACTACTTAAAACATTTAATGCTGTTTAAAAATATGCTTCTAATAATATATAATTTGCATATATTTGATATAAAATAAGAAAGCATAAGACAAAAAATAGTTTTTTTTTCTTTGTTTATCTCTCCTGCAAAAAAGATTAATTTTGATTTGTGGTAGTTATGAATTGAAGCAGCGATATGTCTCTTATTCTTCTTCACCATCTCCTTCTCTTAATAGTTCTCTACAAAGATGCATACTATATTCTGAAGAGGACAGCAACAATGATAATTGGCAAGGCGAAAGCATCCGTTTTACAACCATAAACGATGAAGTTTATCTCAGCTCTTCACAAGAACCTAATTGCAGCAACGTACCAATTTTATCCGATTTACCCTCACTGCCGTCGAATATAAACGAATCACCTGCATCTATTGCAAATCCTGCAACTCCATTTGCTTCTACTCCTGTTTCTTTTATTAGGAAAACCAAGTCCAAAAGGCCGCGTATAGTACCAACGGCTAAACGACCAAAAAATCAAGAAGTTTACTCTGAACCATACAAGTACTATTATTTCTTCTGTGTCTGAACTATGAATGGTAAAAGGCTGTCTTTCCTCATACAGCTACAATAGAGGCTGTTGAAGCCACTAAATCTTCCTCTTTTTTTCTTTTCTTCTCTTCAGATATCATAAATTGTTTTACAGACAAATACATATTCCGAACTAAAACCGAAAAATCAACAACAGCTCAAATTAAAGATGAATTTCGCGATTTCCTAGCGATTCATATAATAATGGCTACTATACAGATGCCTGCTTATGTTGATAACTGGAACCAACGTTTTAGACTTTCTTTAGTCGCGGATTTGATGACTGAAAAGATACCAACAGATATATGAGGGTCTGAGAAAAACTGGCAGATTTGAGACATCCACTGGAAATGGAGACAAAAAGACAGTCCACCCAGAGTGCACCGATCCAGGGTGCCAGGGTCTAGGATCCAGGGACCACAATAACGTAGGTCATTTCATGTTATGACGCATCAGGTTTGATGCCGCCTTTTCTCCAAATTGACCTCGGTTATTTGTGTCAAGTGCTGGTACGGTTGTGTTTTGTTATTGGCAAAAGCTCGCGCAATTGTCAGTTCGATTATCATATAAAAAATAATTGTTTTGTTATTGCTTGCTTAGTGAAAATAATTTTTCGCATGTTTTTTTTAAGTTTTTTTCACTTATTTAACCCTACCGTACATTGGCAAAGTATGCCACAGCATACATCTGTTTCACTGTGTTTTATTTTAAGCAATTGCCAGTGTATACCAGGTCATACATGGTTTTTTTTATTAGTTAGTACATATAGATTTTTTAAAATATTTTTTCTAAGCCTTTATATACATATACAATCCAAAACTATTCAAAAAATTAATATTTTTAACAATTGTTTTGTCTGCCAATTTAAGGGTTAAGATAATAATTATATGGTAACTACTTTAAAAATAATTGTCGACCATGTATAAAAATAAAATAAATCATTTAGTATTATAATTTAAGATCCTAAATTATTAACAGTAAATAAATAATTATGAGGCGGTGCCAAACAGATGAAAAAACAAACAATTGCGGATCAAGGATAGTACAGTAATGTAATGACTTCTTGTATAAAATTTGTCAGACAGCTATACCTACTGAGCCTGCGCTCGGAAGCGAACAACATAAGCGCCAAACTATTTTTTTATTTGGTTTTTAAAACTACTTTATGGATTTTCACAAAAATATATGTGAATTTACATTAGTTACATCATATTATAATAAATTTTAATTTCAAATGTCAAGGGAAAACAATAATTATTAATAATTTCTGTTTTTCTTTTTCTTCTCTATTTTTTGGCCGGCAACGCATCAGTGATGCCTTTGGTGTTTCTGATGTCCATGGGCAACGATAGTTACTTACTATCAGGTGGATTGTCAGCTCGTTTGCCGGCTATTTCCATAAAATAAAAAAATGATTGAATAGTAGCATTTGTCAGTTAACCATTTAAGTAACTCTATTTTAAATTTAGTGAAAGTTAAGATTTTTATGTTTTCAAGGATTTTATTATACATCGTTTTCGAAGTCTAATTTTTTTAACGTATCCCGTTAAAAAATTCTCTTCTCTTCTCCTCGATCGAGAAGAAGGTACCATGGTACACATAGTCGATTAGGGTATCTGGTAAATAATTATTTTTCATTTCCTGAAAAAGGTGCATAGGTATTTGTTCTAAAAAAAATACAAATCTCATATAATATGTAATAAATATTATATGAGATTATGTATATAGGTATATACCTGTCAATGACAATAATTTTAGCTTCCTATAGAGAGGCTTGCAGCTAGTGTCTGGGGTAACATTACAAATAGCGCGTATACATCGTTTTTGAGCAATGAAGACTTTATTGCAATCTGTAGAGTTTCCCCATAAAAACTATACCATACCTTAAATTAGAGGCAACATAGCCGTGGTAGGCTTTTAAGGTTCTTGACATATTACTTATTTTTGGTAGAACGAAACGAGAAATTTTTGTACAAAGTTTGACGACGTTGAAGAGAATAAATAATCTAGACACGCGGTAGCGTGTCAAGCCAATTTCAGACTAACAGAATTGGCGAGTAGCACCGTGTGTAATATTACATGAACCGTTTGGAGCCACTTTTGACCACCTCATAACTCAAAAACTATTCAACATAAACCTGTCAAATTTTATTGAAACTTTAACATTTTTTGAGACTTGCGAAATACATATGTGTTCCAAATTTCATATACACATCTCAAACGGTCATTTAGATATTAACGTCCAAAAATCGTAATTTTTATCACTGATTGACCTATAGATCAAGACTCTAACTCAGTTCCAGATGGTCTAGAAACTTAAAATTTGGCATCCAGATAGGTAATCGGGTGAATACAAAGGAATAAATCAAAAAATAGTAAATTTTTATCATTTTATTTATTTTTCAAAAAATTGATTCTATTAGAAACACTTATAATGCCTGAAATTTAAGAGTAGCAATCAAAATTGATGACATCTGGTCATTAGGTGGATTTCAAGCTGAACATATAATGAAACATATCAGTTTTAGTACTTTGTGAAGCTTTCAACGGGGGGAAGATGTTAAGTGTCCCAAGTGCCTTTGGGAAAGTGTGTGTGGGACGTTATTTCCAGTGTATTACGTCGTTTCATTTTTAATGTGTGAAAAATTATTTTTCTCTAATCTTGTATGGCGTGTAAACGACTAAATTTTGTATTATTTCCGAAATTATACCAGTTTAAAGTGATTCGAAGTATTGTTTCAAAATATATTGTGGCACGTTATGTCATCGAACATAAACTACTTATAACTATATAACTAGCTTTTGCCTGCAGCTTCGTCCGCGGTAGATATCGATTCTTTACAAATCCTACTTACTTTTACTTAGTTAGATTTAGTTGCATATAGCGTGATTCAGAACTTGCAAATGAATTTTACTAACGCCATCTATTAGCAACATCCGGAACTAAATATTTAGCAACTAACAAAATATCGATCTTCCCATGGGGATGTTTTACCGCGGTAAAAAGTAGCCTATGTTACTCTCCACCCTCCTCACTAACTCCGTACACAAAAACCATACCATTTATCAGCTTCGTTGCGACGTGAAAGACGGACAAACAAACAAACAAACAAACACACTTTCACATTTATAATATTAGTATGGATAGGAGTATAGTTGAATATCGTATTTATTAATATTAAGGTATTATAACTGGGATTTAGTATTAATAATTATTATTTCAATATTAGTGGACATCAATAGTGGAACGTCATTACTTATAAATAATGAAATAATAGGTATTTCAGACCACGGCGCACTAACTACAGATTTAGTTGAAGAGCACTATAACAGTTCATGTATAAGGTAAATAATTAATCAGTAACGTTATGAATAACTACCTTCTAATAATTTCTGTACAAAAAGTAATGATTTCCCATCAAAAACATAAATGTAAAGTGAGAGCCAATTAAAAAAAAAGAATTGAGATCTAAATGGGTGCCAAGTTCTATGTAGAAAATCCTAAAATTTTAGTCACAACAACATGTAATTCAAGCTCTACATTTAACTTGGCTAGTTTCTACTAATACTATATACACGTATATTTACAATCTAAGTGTGGGTGTATGTTTTAAATCTTCATAAATAATGTATTGAAGTCCCTTTAAGTGAGGATTTTCAAAAAAATAATGGGTCAAAGTTAACTTTTGTTCATAACGATAAACTTACATAAAAAAATATATTTATTACTCTAAAACTGACGGAGTTGGTTTGTATGAAAGTGACTTCCAACCCCTATTTTTACCCCTTAGGAGATGAATTTCGAAAAATCCGTTCTTAGCTGACGTCTTCCCGGCAATCTCCTTGAAAAATTTCATTTTATTCATTATGTAAGAAACTACCGAACCGAATAAAAAGCGGCGAGTCTCCTTTTGCTTTTATATATATATAGATAATAGATAATGTATTACGCAACTGAATAGTAATTTAATTATTCATTCTCTTACATATCATCAAACATTTTTATTTAAGTACAAATAATAAAATATAAATAATAAAACAAAACTACTCCATTTCCCTGTGCGGTTTAGTTTTTCCCATTTAACGTTTTGACAATCATAAGCAAAAGTCAAAAACTTTATACGCTACTTCAAATTCTTTAATAAAAAGCGTGTAAAAAATAGCGCAGAGAGACATACGTCCGACGTCGATGAAGACCGCAGTCGACTGAACGCACATCATAAAGACAGTGTGGGAATGAGTTCTTGTATGAAAATTGTGAGACAGCTATACTGAGCGTGCGCTCGAAACTGACCGACATAAGCGCCAAACAACGTTTTTATTTGGTTTTTAAAAACTAGTTCATGTTTTTTCACAAAAAAACACATGGATTTAGATGTGATAATGAACTATGTTTTAAAAAGAATTCCATGCACAAATTTCTTTAAATATCGCGATGGCAAGCTATAATGTAAATAATTAGAGCCAACTTCATGATTTTTTTCTATCGAGAAAATTTCACGTTATCGTGTTTTCATTTTCGAGCAGATTTAAAGTACATAGTCAAAAAACATATACCTAAGTATTACGCTAATAGCGTATACACTTTACGAAATATATCCAAAAGAAAATCAACCAAACGGGCGCGGTAGCGCCTTAAAATGTTAGTGCAAATATTGAATTTTACATTAATTTGTAGGTTTTAGAAATAAAAAGAGAGAGTGACCTGAAGTTTACAATAATAATTTACATACGACTGTTTTCCAAAACCCTCCTGAGAATGATAAAATAAGTAATCAAAATTAGCAAAGCATCAGTTGCCTCATTCGTGTTAAGCGTCATGTTTTACGTTAACACACAAGATTATCCCTGACAACACATAAATTAACAAAAGAACATTCAGCGGAGTGATTTATAACCGTTACACCAACTTCCTGCAACCATAAGAGGCTCCTTGCAGTGTTTACATCGCCAATAACTCTCGGGCGTTGGTATTCATTATGGATCCCGTACTTCCTATACCCTGCTACTGGTTGTACACCACACGTTACTTTAGTCGCTATGCTCAACGAGCTTTGTAACATTGTAACACTGTCTGTTAGTATGAGATATTACATGCTCAGGAGATCTATAGCGCACACCGTTGCACCGCACCGGTCAGGACCTATGGCTTCCTACGAAGAAAGGTACAGTTATAAGTTTTGATTTTCGCTCTTTGGTGATTCAGTTTGTGACCATATTTCAATCGCTGCGTTGTTCTCACATAGAGCTAGCCTTAGTGCACACATTTGAACAAGAGACGACTATGCAACCAAGTCTCTTGTTGGAAGTTCTGAAATACCCATTTAGATCCCAAATCATTGTCTACCTACCCGTCAATGTCCAGTTGATGTTGCCAAAGTAACCTACCTAGTTAAGAATACATTCAGTAAGTTTCACTAGATAAGTGTAGCTGCCTGACGCAGCTATCATTATACCTATTGAATACCTCCTATGAATACTTACGCAGTTACCAATACCTTCTCAATACCTACATATTTACCTTACCGAAACGTTACCTGGATACCAAATACCAATAGGAAAGAATAATACAACAGCCTAACTTATATTTCAAGCTAAGTGAAACAAAACACCTCAAGGGAAATATATTTATTTGCTTTGACGTTCTGTTAAGAAACTAATGACGTCTATTTAAGAAACAAGATAAGCGCAGTCCGTCAGCATCTTCCTCGTTCCTCTTCATCAGTCTTCAAGCCACAAGATCTCATCTTCGAAGCACCCGGCACCCGCCAATTATCTTCATAGGTATATATCTTCACGCCCGTGTCATGTGTTCGCGCTCGCAGCTCGCTGGGAAATGTACACCCATTTGGGCCTCGCGCTATATTTATAACATCGCCTCGCGCTTGCGAAGGAGAGCGGCGATGTTAGAACGAGATGGCAATACTTAGCGACAGATATAGCGTTATTGTTACAGGAGTGAACGAGACGGCATGCAAATAATCATTGTTAATTTTATTACCCTATACACGTGTTTTATAATCCTTTTTCTTATTGGTCTTTCTTTTTACTGTAAATTAATGTAGCTATTTTTATTGGTCATTCTTCTCTACAATTTTTGTATATAAACCCGTTCATTTTTACCCAAAATATATTCCTCCGATAACCAGCAGAAGTATTACTTGAAGCAACCTTCCTGATACAACATTAGTAGACCTTCAACTGAAGATCCTCTACATTGGTGACCTCCGAAGAACATCTGCACTCTGGAAGAAGACCTCCTTCTCAGAAGAATCTCTGCTGGACCAACCTACGCCGGTGACTCTCAAGCAAATCACCCGTCACGAGGAATCCCTGCTCGACGAACCCCTCGTCGAATCACTGCGAACGACACCCTGCTGATCCGTCTCTGCTGAAGTCACGTTTCACACTAGGCCTACCTACCTACCGCAACCTGTCGTCAACCCATCGTCATGGAGAAACACGCACAGCACGCCGAAGCCACTTCCCAGCCACAGACCCAATCAGCATGTCCACAGCCGCAGCAACCCGAAATCGCTGGAATAGCCCTTTCCATGCGTATTCCGCCATTCTGGAGAGACAAGCCACGACTATGGTTTATTACTTTTGAGGCAGCGACCAGCGAACTCAAAAGAGGACAAAACCAACTCGCCCAGATGGTAATTGCACAGCTGGAGAAACAGGATATTGAGCAGATTTCAGACCTGCTATACGACCCGCCAGCTACAGAACAATACACCACGTTGAAGAATCGACTCATATCGGCTTACGAAGAATCGGACAACCGCCAACTTCAGAAATTACTATCGGAAGTCGAGTTAGGTGACCAAAAGCCTACTCAACTACTACGACGAATGCGAAGCCTGGCTCGAGACAAAGTCCCAGATTCAACTCTCCGACTCATGTGGTCAAACCATTTGCCACCACACGTCCGTTCAGTCCTTACCGTCAGCGAATCATTCTCCACGAAGACATCGCTCGACGAACAAGCACTTCTCGCCGACAAAATGATGGAGAACACGAACAATAACATCTCAGCCGTCGATTCATCAAAAAATCCTGAAACGCAATTTTTAATTGAAGAAATTCGAAAACTATCAATTGAAGTTGCCGCTATCAAGAATTCACAGAATAATTTCCATTCATTCAAAAATTACAACTCATCACAAAATAGTACTACGCCGCACGCCTACAATAATAATAGTAGAAGACCATTCGCCCGCCAAAATCGACATCGATCTACGAGTCGCGACACGTCAATACCTACACGGCAGCGAAGCGAGTCAAGATCGACCTACTGTTATTATCATCGACGTTTTGGTTCAGAAGCCCGAAAATGTACGAAGCCATGTACTTATAAGCAAGAAAGTACCAAGTCGGAAAACTGAATCATACGTTAGCCACGGCGGAACCTAGCGTATCAGATATTAATTACCGCCTATTTATTACCGACAAGAAAAACAATATGACGTTTTTAATCGACACAGGAGCCAACATATCGGTAATACCTCCGTACAAAGGTCAACAACAAAGCCCTTTGAATTTTCAACTTTACGCGGCGAACAACACTGTCATACCTACCTACGGAGAGAAAACATTGGAACTCGATTTTAACCTACGTCGATTATTTAAATGGAAATTCATCGTCGCGAAAGTGAGCAAGCCTATCATTGGAGCCGATTTCCTACGACATCACCAACTCATCGTCGACTTGAAAAATAAAAAACTAATAGATGGTATTACCAACCTATCAACGCAGTCATACGTAGAAGCATCAAACATACCTACTATTCGAAGCGTCGATATTCAAGATAAATACCACAACATTTTATCGGAATTCCCCGGTACTACAAGAATTTCATCAATGAAACTGACATCCATTCATAACGTCGAACACTATATTGAAACTACGGGAGCCCCGTTACATTGTCGTGCGCGCCCAATCGCCCCACATCGTTATGAAATAGTACGAAAAGAATTCGAGAATATGATTGAACAAGGTATTTGCCGTCCAAGCAAGAGCCCTTGGTCATCACCACTTCATATCGTACCCAAAAAGAACGGTGACATCAGAGTTTGCGGTGATTATAGAAGATTAAACGCAATCACAACGCCTGACAGATACCCAATACCGCGTATCAAAGATTTTACGTATCAATTGTCACAGAAAAATATCTTTTCAACAATTGATCTCAACCGAGCATATCAACAAATCAATGTTCGCGAAGAAGATATACAGAAGACCGCTATCATCACTCCGATGGGACTATTTGAATTTCCCAAGATGCCACCTGGACTACGGAATGCAGCTCAAACTTTTCAACGTTTTATTCACGAAGTTTTACAAGGACTGGATTTCGTTTATGCATTTATTGACGATCTTTTAATCGCAAGTTCCGACGAAAAAACGCACGAAAAACACTTACGTACCGTGTTACGTCGATTGGAAGATAATGGAATCACCATTAATCCATCAAAATGCGTATTTGGACAACCTGAAGTCAAGTTTTTGGGTTACTCAGTCAACAGCCAAGGAATCAAACCGCCTGTCGAAAAAGTAAAGGCAATATCACAGTTTCCGAAACCGAAAACTATTGAAGAGCTTAGGCGCTTTCTCGGAATTATCAATTTCTATCGTGACCACATTCCGAAAGCCGCTGAACTTCAAGCTCCACTCCATGCCTACCTTCATAATTCAAAGAAGCGTGATAGAACTATAATTCAATGGACCGAAGACTCAACTAAGTCATTTGAAGCGTGTAAAACTGCTATTTCAAACGCTACTTTACTCGCACATCCATCTCATCACGCAAAGCTCGCTATCTTCACCGACGCATCTGATCTATCCGCTGGAGCCGTTTTACAACAATACATCGATAACAAATGGCAACCACTGGGATATTTTTCGAAAAAGTTTTCAAGTACACAGCGAAACTATAGTACATTCGATCGAGAACTACTCGCCATCTACATGTCTATAAAGCATTTTCGAAAAACTTTTGAAGGACGAAGCCTCATCATCTTCACTGATCATAAACCGTTAACGTACGTACTTCAAAAACCTCCTTCAACATCAGAAACACCGCGCCGAGCGAGACAACTAATCTTCATTACCGAATTTACTACGGATATTCGACACGTTAGCGGAAAAGATAACATTGTTGCCGACGCATTGAACCGAATACCTATCGAGAGTATCACATGCCCTACCGCTATTGATTTCGAGAAGATCGCAGAAGCTCAACAAGAAGAGAAAAGTACCATAGATCAACTTTCAAAACAGAGTAATCTATCACTTATACTAGTTACTCTACCAAATTCACAAAAATCTATTTATTGCGAGACATCAACATCGTTCATTCGACCATACGTACCAGAGAAATATCGACAACTCGTTTTCAACGCGCTACATAATGTCAGCCATCCTGGTATACGAACAACTCGAAAACTGATAACGCAAAAATTTTTTTGGCCGTCAATGAACACAGATGTCGCAACGTGGGCAAAACAGTGTATTCCGTGTCAACAATGTAAAGTACAGCGCCATACAACGAGCAACATTACATCGTTTTCATCAGCTGATCGATTTCAACACGTCCACATCGACGTAGTTGGACCGCTTCCACCATCACCCGAAGGCTACAGATACCTGGTTACAATGATCGACCGAGCAACTAGATGGCCAGAAGCCTTACCAACTGATGACATGTCAGCCGACTCAATCGCTAAAATATTTTATGAGCACTGGATTATACGTTTTGGTTCACCGAAGTTGATAACAACCGATCAAGGAAGAAACTTTGAAAGTCGCCTTTTCAACAAATTACTTAACATCATGGGAACTCAGAGAATACGTACAAGTCCGTATCACCCTCAGTCAAACGGTATGGTTGAAAGATGGCACCGAAGTTTGAAAACCGCACTGAAAACTCGTCTATCAGAACGTACTAAGTGGATAGACGAATTACCTACAGTACTTATGGGTTTACGCGCAATACCTCGTTCCGATTCAGGTGTTAGCGCCGCAGAACTTACCTACGGTTACAACTTACGTTTACCATCCGATTTCTTCACTACTACTATAGATAAGGAACAAAATCTCGACTATGATTACGTCACACAGCTACGTAATACAATAAACTCGACGAAGCCATCCTTACCTACAATCGCACATAGTAACAAGAAACCTATTTTCATTCACAAGGATCTACAAAACTGCGAGTATGTTTTTATCAGAATTGACGCCGTAAAAACGCCTTTAATGCCTACATACGAAGGTCCATACAAAGTACTAGAGCGTAATAACAAAACATTTAAACTATTGTTACCCGAGAGGCGATCTGCAGTTATTTCGATCGACCGTCTCAAACCCGCCTACACAATCAGTACTCAAGAGGACTCAACATCTGAAGCAAGCACCCAGGATACCTCAGCTACATACTCACAGACACCAGCGAAAACCAACGATGGAACTACAAGTACCTGCACAAGCTCCAGTACATCGTCAAGCCCAGTTAAGTCATCAATCCTGAAGACCACTAGACTTGGACGCACCAGCAAGCTTCCGGTACGCTTTCGCTAGGGGGAGAGTCATGTAGCTGCCTGACGCAGCTATCATTATACCTATTGAATACCTCCTATGAATACTTACGCAGTTACCAATACCTTCTCAATACCTACATATTTACCTTACCGAAACGTTACCTGGATACCAAATACCAATAGGAAAGAATAATACAACAGCCTAACTTATATTTCAAGCTAAGTGAAACAAAACACCTCAAGGGAAATATATTTATTTGCTTTGACGTTCTGTTAAGAAACTAATGACGTCTATTTAAGAAACAAGATAAGCGCAGTCCGTCAGCATCTTCCTCGTTCCTCTTCATCAGTCTTCAAGCCACAAGATCTCATCTTCGAAGCACCCGGCACCCGGCAGTTATCTTCATAGGTATATATCTTCACGCCCGTGTCATGTGTTCGCGCTCGCAGCTCGCTGGGAAATGTACACCCATTTGGGCCTCGCGCTATATTTATAACATCGCCTCGCGCTTGCGAAGGAGAGCGGCGATGTTAGAACGAGATGGCAATACTTAGCGACAGATATAGCGTTATTGTTACAGGAGTGAACGAGACGGCATGCAAATAATCATTGTTAATTTTATTACCCTATACACGTGTTTTATAATCCTTTTTCTTATTGGTCTTTCTTTTTACTGTAAATTAATGTAGCTATTTTTATTGGTCATTCTTCTCTACAATTTTTGTATATAAACCCGTTCATTTTTACCCAAAATATATTCCTCCGATAACCAGCAGAAGTATTACTTGAAGCAACCTTCCTGATACAACATTAGTAGACCTTCAACTGAAGATCCTCTACATAAGTAAATCTTTTGGAGACTAAATAGTATTCCATGAGTATGAATTACGAGTACAGTGGTAATATTCATTCAACATACGTACGTTGTAGTCTAGATTAACACATCACTCAATGAATGCGTTCTAAGTAAAAGCAATAAACAACAATTTAATGAATTGTAGGGTCAAGCGCGCGGCGGGAATCAAAGATGTATCCATTACAGGCTAAATGTCGAGGAAGACATTGTTAATGAGAATATAGTGTCACATTGTGATTTTGTGAAGTGTTCTCGCTTACCATAACTGCTGATGATGGAGTATTTGGAGAATTTATTCTATATCTGGTCGTTTAGAAGAAATAATATTTTATGGAGCATGAGATTTAACCCTCACTTGCGAAATAAAGAGACAGGCGGGGTGTTTGAACTGAGCTAGAAGCGATAGATTGTATTTCTACCTGATAACGTTCTATCCTTCAATAAATAACGCTTGGCTTCAACCCATAGCCCTAATCCTAGAGCATACTCCACCACGTTGCTCCAGTGCGGATTGGTGGAGAGGTTAGTGGCCAACTTAGTTAAGTGTCGGAAGTTTTTATGCCGCCCGAGGGCCTGACCTGACTTTTTTATTTTAAAGTTTAATTTCTTTTATTTATAACGCTTATTAAATCCAAAGTGACAGAAAAAACTAGACACCTACACAACAGCTGTTGAGCCCTCGGTCCGTTCGACAATTAACCCTTTTGCAAGATCAGAGTAACGATTAGGAGCGGTTCGATCGATTAACTCGTCTATAATTTCAGAATGTATCCTTGCCTCGCTGCTATCTCCATTCCCCACACGTGTTATTATAATTACTAACGGCCAACGATTAAACTCTTAACTTAATGATAGCATGCGCTTTTTTAATTGTGCTATCTCTGTATTTGAATTCGAAAAAGGAATTTTTATAATTCTCTAATCGTTATTTTTACCGTAAAACGTCTACCTTCGCTGATGCTGTGTCGTAGTATCGTGACTTTATACAATAAATTTATTTTGTTTGCAAGATAAATTTTATTGTTTCGAAATAATTATATCTTCAAAATTAATAGTGTGTAATACTGCAAGCAAAATTAATCAAACTTAGCGATAACAAATTACTGGATTATATATTTTAAAATAGGTTGCTCACGCCAGTGAAAGTCCTGTTGATAGGTACAATAAATTATTTTACTGGCTTGGGTTCTCACAAATTACATAATTGGGTCTAATTGCAAGCAAACCAAGGTTGTAAAGGTCAACCTTCACACAACGAGATCGAAATTCAAACCACTGACCGTAAACAAATTCGTGCAGACGATTACATTTCGACTCCGTATTCTTCGTAATTTAAAATTCAAATGTCAACGGAAGTGACGTGAACCCGATAATGGGCGATGCGTGCGCGGGAAACGTAGTCGCGTTCAGAAATTAGCCGAGCGGGCTCAGCAAATCGTCTCCATGACATTTCCCATCGTAAGTAGAAATTAATGATAATTTTAACTCGTGGTGCCCTTTACAGAATTTGCAACCGTTCCCCTATACTCGATTTTATCCAAGTAGTACATAACGAACAGTTTATGCCACGCATTATGTTTATTTATAAGATATACATATTTATTAGTGCTGTTCATGATAGTCTTGTTGTATAGTGCGGAATGCCACGATCGGTTTAGAATATTACAGTTTCAAATAAGTTATCTTAAATTATCATGTTTTCTTTTAGATCACCCAGTATTTTATACGAATCGAACGCAGCTGAACATGAACTTCATTTACTAGCGTAAAATTTTAAGTTTTAGTTCAATTAGTTTTTATTTGTCATTTTTGACATTTTCAAACATTATTTTCTTGGAAGTTCAATGCTAATGCTTCAATGCTAATTATATTGGTATTTTGTAATTTTTTCCAATATTAGGTCAAGTACCTACTTCTTATACATTTTGTTTCTTTTTTTGACTTATTGTACTCATTTACATTACAGTCTGTTACAAGAGTTTCTTATCAGATCAATTTTCAACCGTGTGGTTCGTCTGCTTTTTCGTCAGATCTTCAAGCTGTAAAAATGTCCTGAGTCCAGAGTTCCAGACCAGACGCGGCTGTGCAGTTTAAAATCTATATACATACGTATATAAAAAAAACGTACGTACCTACCTACCTATATGTAGGTACTTATTGTAATTCGATGTCAGTGATTTTTGATGTACTTATTTATTTAATTGAATGTGTCAAGCAGATTTTTGTCAGAGGCGTGTCGGGCACGTCACAGAGTACTTAGGGGCATGTCAGGAATCAGGATCTGTGGTCAGGATAATTATTTGCTTAATGTTTATAAACGTAGTGATTAAGTACTCTGTGGTTTATGTACTTTGCGATTTGATTCAGTGATTTTATAACATTTTAAGCAGTCCAAACGTGCCAAACACTGAGTCCAAAAGCAATGCAGTCTCTTACGATAAAAATTGGTCGTTTGACGTGCATACGGACGTTTCGGTATGAAAATTGTTTATCAGTCGTATTCCAAACGGTTTAAATATCTACTGAGATTGAGATAGTGGAGAAGCAATAATAATTTATACGCCTATAAGCACGTTTCTCTTTTTATATAATTTCATAAGTGCTAAGACACAACTATGTCTCTTTATCGCAGGACTAGATCTTATGCCCAGTCTTCACACTGGAGCGGTCCAGGTCTGATCGAGCACAAGGAGCTAGACTGGCGTGACGTCATCTCAGAGGCTGAACAAATCGTGGGCTACCCGACGTCGTTTCTCAATCTCCGCTGGCTCTTTAATGACGAGATCGCTAATACCGCTATACATTTGAGAAAGCTTGTAGGTAGATTTTAGTACTGTTTTATTCAAATAGCCGACATAACCGTATGTCGGTATAACAAAAGGTCCCAGGTTCGATTCCCGGCCACGATAGACATTTACGTGACGGACGAATGATTTTTCTTGGGTCGTAGTGTCGGGGTATGAGAATGACTCTTTATTTATTATGAATCTGCAAATTCCTATATACATAATTACTGTGTTCAACAAATAACGGGAATTTTGAAATTTTGCGGATTTGGAGAGTCCGATTGTAAAAAAAATATATTATGTTGACACACATGCCCTATAAGTATGATAAAATTTTCAGCTGTATTAATTTTGTACTTAACCTAAATTAGACGTGTGTTTATGATCTCGGCGATTTTTGATTCATGGCTTTTGCACTACGCTACTGCACCTGCTCACACTTGATTGTTTGTTCGTGAACTTTTGGCCAAAAATAGAATCGGAACGATGCCCCAGGCTCCATAGCTCGCCAGACATGGCTCCGTGTCACTTTTTTCTATTTTCATAAATAAAGAGAACCTGAAAAGGCTGTCGTTTTCAAGCATAGATGATATTAAAACGCATCGCTGAAAGAGTTAAAAATCGAGTTTGAAAAGTATTTCTGGGATTGGAAGAAGCGCTGGCATTAGTGCATAATACCTAGGGACTATTTTGAAGGCGACAACACAAATGTAGACGAAATTCCCGTTATTTTTTGAACACACTACGTACATAATCCAAGTAAAATGGCTTTCAGGTTGGAACGAATCATCCAGTTCTAAAATCAGCAAAGAATATTCTTATCGGGTCAAAATGCAATCTCCAGTCCATAGGTCTTATAGTTCTTCTCGTGTCCAAGGCAGCAGGGTTCAATGCCACAGACTACACTGGGGATCACCATGATTCGGGAGTTCTCCATGCCCAGAGAGCCCTGGCAGAGATAGTAGAGATGAAGCGAACAGGCCATCTCATTCACAAGACGATGGCCAACCTTCAGGATAAACAAAGCTGCGGGGATAAATATAAGGACTTGTTGTATGGGAACAAGATTGTTTTACTCACAGGTAACAAGGCTTATGAGATATCTTACCTCAAACTGTGTCCCACGTTTTTAACGAGCGTGCTAGATCCGATCCTAGGTCTAAAAAGGAGCGAACAAGATTCGTTAAGATTGTTAATATTGTATCTACAGTTTGTTAATAAAAATATTCGATTTCAGGATCTTAACCTCCCCTGTTCGTTAAGTGACTATTGTAATAGGTCTTGAGCCTTGACTTATGAGATTATCTTGGACCCAAAGATGCACTCCTAGACTACGCAATTTACACATAAGTCAGGGTTTTATTTTGATCTTTCGTATTCAGGAGATTACCTTCTGGCAACATGTTTGAAAAACTTGGGAATTTTACGTAACAATGAAGTGACAGAGCTTATTTCCACCGGTCTAAGAGACTTGGTCGAAGGAGACTTTCTTGGGGAATACGATGAGAATAACAATCCATTGCCGTCCAAGCCGCGAGGTAAATAATACCTAAGGGTTTTATCTCTCCACTTAATTAATATTTTAATCTTTTACAAAAAGCATAAATTGTTTACAATTAATTTAAATATTAATATATATATATATTAATATATAATAAATTTGTTTTAAAACACTAATGGAGTTGTAAGTAAATTTAACTTTCTTACAAAATCACCTAGCGCTTTTTCACTGAATTTTCCTCCTCGGCATCGAATTACATTATTATTTTGCGTCATGAGACTGGCCCTAGTCCGTGCGACTCGTGCAAAGTTTAGTGAACCTAGCCTAATGTATCCCAGGAAATTCTAAGCAGGCATCGACATTTCTGACATATAGCATTGTTCTTAAATCATTGTGAGGTCAGTATAATTTTTGCAGTCAAATTCTTCAAGAACTAATTATTATTTTGCGTCATGAGACTGGCCCTAGTCCGTGCGACTCGTGCAAGGTTTAGTGAACCTAGCCTAATGTATCCCAGGAAATTCTGAGCAGGCATCGACATTTCTGACATATAGCATTGTTCTTAAATCATTGTGAGGTCAGTATAATTTTTGCAGCCAAATTCTTCAAGAACTAATATGAACAGGTATACATACCTGTTAATTAGGTAATACAATTCAATTCAAATGGATATTTCTGAATTAACATTTCGTTTCTTATATTAATTTATTTTGCTTTGGTAGGCAGCAACGAAGTGACCAGTCACTACGTTTGGGAGCAAGAAGATAATCTCAACAAGCTCGGATCGAATGAATTTCTCGGGCAAGGTCGAGACGAGTGGGTGCTCCGGACCATGCTGACGTCCGGCAGCCTGCTCGGCAAGGGCTGCCAAGCGGCTATGAAGTTGTCCTCCCGAGGGCACGATATGGAGAGAAACGCCTACAAACTTGGCGGACATCTGGCTCTTATTTGGCAACTCTATTTAGACGTCAAAGACTTCTTCACGCATCCTTACTCCTACTCCTTAGTAGGAGCTCCCGTGATCCTGGCGCTGTGGGAGTACCCTACAATCTACGGTCATATTCTGGAAGCGAAGATT
The DNA here is from genome assembly GCA_951805285.1 of Thymelicus acteon. Taxonomy (NCBI): domain Eukaryota; kingdom Metazoa; phylum Arthropoda; class Insecta; order Lepidoptera; family Hesperiidae; genus Thymelicus; species Thymelicus acteon. Next base: position 1,378,626 of record OX638232.1, read on the forward strand.
GAGAAGCGGCCGGTGGAGTATAAGCAGCTGTATTACGCAGTGCGCAGCACGCGATCTATGGAATACTTGGCGAACTTTCTAGATGACGAGTTGGCCGCCATTTTGAAGTACAGCGATAAGTTTCCGATAGAAGACGCGCGCGTGGCGTTACAAAAAATGGCGCTGACCGTGCATAGCGAGGCTGTCCAATATATGGAAGAATGAATGCTGTGCAATTCACCTAATATCCTTGAGATTGTCTGGACGATGAAATGCAAGAATCCGAAATCCAATTACTTAGAAATATCTCTATTATTACCCACTTAGTTTGCGATGACGATGACATCAGTCGGCTTATCTTTGCAAAGGTTACCTCTCATTTATATTTGCATTTCAAATTATATCAGCTGTAATATTTACCGAGTAGTAGGATCGTGCTACAGCCATTTTGTTTTGACACAATAATCTACGTCAGGACTAGGGTTGCCAGATGGTCGGGATTCGTCTGGATTGTCCCGACATTTCACATAATGTCTAGAGTCCCGACAAAAAATAAAATGTCCCGACAATTCACTCGATTCAACAGAACGCGTTTGCCGCCACGGCACCCGCGGCCGGCCGCACGCGCTCTAGCCGTTTTTTCTCATCGTCAGCTCGTTTGCCGGTTATTTCCAAAAAAAATAAATTTTTGTCCCGACAGATCCCGACTTTTTGACGTTTTGTCCAGATATTTCACTCTTGCCATCTGGCAACCCTAGTCAGGACTCACCTAGTGCAGTGTGGTCGTAGAGTGAAGCCATTTGAAAATTTTAATTATTGACAATATTTTAGTGAGGGTGAAATTTATAGCTTCTCATTTATTTATTTGTACGATATATTCTATAATAGACAGAACATATTTAATTTTATAAAAAGTTCAGTCATTAAAAAAAAATCTAAGAGATGTGCCTAGTTAATGGTCAGGATGACGTCACGATTAACTCTCCACAAATAGACACGAAAATATTGAACTTTTCTACAATGAACCAACATATTTAGAACCTTGTATTTCAGTAATATTTTTACCTTTTTACCTTCCTTCGTTTGGTAATACCAGACAATAATGAAAAATAAAATTTCGAATAAAAAAATATTTTTATTCATCTATTTACACAACATTTTAAGCCCAACAACGGATCAAATATCTAAATAATTAACTGAGGTATAAGTATATTATATAATATCAGTGATATTTAAATACATATATATGTATGTTAAAGTCTTAAACAATATCAACTCGATTTATATCACTACAATAAATTAATGTAAAATTTGGGGTCTGTCTTACTACTAATTTGGGCACTATATCTCTCACTTGTCCCGTTGGGCAGAAAGTCATAGAAAATAATTTGTTCCATCACATTATTTTCGTGGTGTCGACTTAAAAAAAAAATATTGTTGATTTTAAAAATATGTCCTTGCCGAGGTCTAAGAATTTGAGAACAGGACTTCCCAAAATCCGAGTTTCAGTAGTTCAACGGGACTCAGATGTCGGCAACAACATATTTTTTTAATCAACAATCATTTTTTAAGTCGACACCATGAAAATAATGGGACGGTACAAATTATTTTCTACGACCTTCTGCCCAACGGGACAAGTGAGACTCAGATGTACTAAACAGTGCCAGTTGTCCCGTCACGGAAGGACTCGACGGGTCTAGTGGGACAGACCTTATTTTTATACATACATATTTGAGTAGGACTTCGAAATAGTAAACGTGAATGTGAGGCCATTTATACCTAAGTATACAGTAAATAAATCGTAGAAAGAAAAGTGTGCAATTGTAGGCAGCAAAATAAAAATAAAAACATTAAAGCATAAAACAACATCTAAACGTTACATGTAAAAGAACTGCTCACACATCTTCACCGTAGAATTCCTTGTCTCGGACGACATGGACAAACTCAAATATTACCTCCGCTGGGAATCGACCCCAGGACCTCTCGCTAGGCAGATATGGTCACTACTTGCTAACTGGATAGCAAGGTGGTCAGTTTCGTTTCGTCGTTATTGTTTCGTAAAATAAGTGTTCTGTGTTCGTAAAGTCCAGTAGAGTAAAGGTCGATGCATACGTAACGTGGATGGGACGAAGTGCCACGGAGGCACGCACGGGACGGGAACGGGGCACGCACGTACATATATATTTATGCCTCGTCCACGTCCCGTCCTTGTCCCGTCCACGTTACGTATGCATCGACCTTAAATCGTTTTGTCTAGATAATATTAAGCTTTGGTTGTTCAATACTGTTTTTTCATTACATATTAACTTCATAAAATCATTGCATAAAAATTGTACCAAGTACAATGAATAACCTTGATTTAAAAAAAAAATATTACTTACAATTATAATATAGTACTAACTAAACAACTATCCATCAGTTAGTATTTTGGTCATGATATAGTTACTTTTGTTGACTTTCAAATCAATTGTAATACACTGGCCTTCACTTAATAACATTGTACAGTTTTATGTGTAAAAGATACTCACAATATTTCATTTGTACTATTAACTACATGTAGGTATTTGATTATTGACACTTGAGGAATGGTCTCCACAATTTTTTGTCATAACAGGGTGATATTGCAAGTACTCAACTCATTAACCTACTTTTAAACTATTAATTAAAAGTTACCTTCTTTACTTTCTTAACAGATAAATAATTATTTTTATTTATGCGCTATTATTAAGTCTCACTAAATGGTTTCACTTTTGTAATTATTACAATTAAGCAAAAATTTTCATATGCTGTGTGATAATGATTTCACTTAATTTCTTATTTGGAGAAAAAGTCCTGCTTATCAAAAAATAAAGGCAAAGTGCTAAAAACTAATTGAAAAATTAAAATTATAAAATTAGAACAACAACTGCTATAAAAAGAATAATTACAAATCTATGTCAATATTATCAACTGTATCAACACTACTGTAAAACAGATAACTTGACAAAAAATTGAATTAGCACAACATTCAAGGTTGCCTTATCAAAGACAATATAATTTATTCAATCTTATTATCACATAACCCAGTTAATCAATAGATTTCTTATTGTATCTGGGGCAACTCAATTGCATTCATGTTTCAATATTTGTTTAATATCTCTGTAAAACAATTATTGACTGAAGTCTGAGCCAATTTGCTCAATTAAGTCAGTAATTATGAATGGGCCAATGATTCTATTGAAAGTTAAAGAAGACTAACTTTTATTAGCACCCTAGGGTATATATATGCTATATACAAATAGGTTAAAACAACCATCAATATTTACATAGAGCTATTACTTAATAGTTTTACTACCAATACACTATTTTATTTTTTGTTTATGTACGAGTAATAGTTTACTTTTTCATATAAATATTGATGGTTGTTAGAATATGACCAACCATTATTTAAATGATAATGCTCTTTCCCCCACACTGTGCACTTGTATCACAGGACAGAAACATAAAAAGAGCTATCATGTATCAGACACATAATTTTTTGCCCTGAGAACTCAAACTACCCTTTATTTGGCCAGTGGGTCGCTAACAACAGAGCTACGTAACAAATATTTCGTATATAACAGTCTACTGACAAAAGCAGAAAGAATTATACCAGCAAATACCCTGATGCTACTACTCGTAAGTACAACAAACGCTCCTTAAATTAATGTATAATAAATTAATATACATGTGAATTAATGTAAATTAATATACATGTGAACAGTATGTAATTATTTAGTGAAGCTATGCTAAATGATAGGCCAGCTTCCTGATGTTATAATGTTTTTATAAGTCTCTTTATAGTGTGTACAGACTCGTTATCACCGAATAACTCAACATAACTTTTAGCTTTATTAGCATGCTCCTCATGTAATAATTGAGTCTTTTCGAGGGCACTGGTTTTTGTGATACACATTTTCAAATGTTCTAATTTTATATTTGATACATTGGTAACATTTTTAATTTCATTATATAATTCTGGATTTTCATTTAAAGCAAATAGGGTTGGGGCACTTACCAGAGAGAAGGATGTTTTGTCTTTGTTTGTGAATTTTTGAATCTCACTTGCAGCTTGCCATGCTAAGCAGAGGTGACATCCAAAGAGATACGCAATCTTCTGTTCTTCAGAACTTTGTTCCGCTAACAGTGCAGCTCCTTCGCAGCCGCGACCAAACAATGAGCCACCGTTGTACATAGTCCGCAATGTCCACTCCCTAACTGGTGATCCTAATATATCTTCAACATCTAAAGGCACTGTTTCACTACAAATCTTGAATACGTCTCGATCTCTCCTCTCAGGTTTCCCTGGCAAAGGAATATTCTGGCAGTCGCGATGACCAAAAAACTCTCCTTCACTTAAATCTCTCAAAGCAGTTGATATTAAATAAGAGAGGTCCTGATTTTTAATCCTAGCGAGCATGCCATTAGCTGTGACCAACAAATAGTCACCTATGAGAATGGCAATTTTATTAGCAAATAATGATGTTTCTGAGGCTTTACCCCTTTCTTCCGGCGGGATGTTCAATAAGCCTCTATGTACGTAATGTCCTGTACGGATCATTTCTGTTAGTTCAGCTAACATTCTTTGTTTTTCAATGATTGGAGTGACGAGCAGAGACTGCACTGGTGGGGTCATGGCTTTTGAGAGGAGCAGGATGACGAGCCCCCATGGTTGTAAGTTGTTATGTTCATTATATAGGACTGTTTTAGCTGTCTTCATGATAGGATGGTTACTGCCAACCTAAAAAATTAATAAAAATGTAGCTTTTATTCAATCTTAGTCACATGGTTTGGTAATTTACTAAGAAAGAAGCAAGAAAGATACTTTTTAGAAAAAAAAAGGAATTCCATGCGTGCAACATTTCATGCAAAAGCTAGTAACAGGTGGTCAAGGTGCCAAAGTCCCTAACAAAAGAATAAAAAAACATGTTCAGAAACTGAAATTCTTACAATAATGCTTACAACGGGAAAACCTTGTGCTTTTAGATCAAGGAAATAACCTTGAGAAGACCTGTCCAGTGACATTATGTAAGGTTACACGGACTGTAACGATGTTCAAGTTACCCAAAAGTAATCAATATTTTGAGCGATAAAGTTATTTTTATAACATGATATTTTGTTTTCTTTTAAAGGTCACTGCTTATCCATTGCATTATGTTATGAAATAGATCAAAAAAGCTATATTCAGTATTTTTTATATTTGGAGTTTAGAATAGCTTTACAGATATAAAAAGGGACTTTTGAGACATTCTAAACAGATAAAATATTGTTTTCGAAGCATCTGAAGAATGATAATAGGGGAGATATACACTTACAACTTTGCGCAGATGCATAGCCATATTAGCGAATTCATCACTGAGGAGCCATCTCAGGTTCATGAAGGAGGTCGGGTATCCAACGATCTTCTCTGCTTCTCTTATCACTTTGCTCCAGTGGGCCAGGGGAGGCCGGAATACAAAGTCTTCGTGGGTTAGGTTCGTCATGGTACTCTCAAGTCGAATTTGATACGACAACAACAGAGTCCGACGTATATGGCTCATCATAGCGTAAGACATTATTGAACTGTTTATTTTTCAATTATTAATTAAAGTAATTACATTCAACTTGTTTCGCGCTTAAATTTATTAAGCCCAAAATCGTACACTTCTGCACTTGGTTCGTGCGATTATGTCATTCATTTCATGAGGTTGTCAATGTCAGGCCACTTCACTGACACTAGTGAACAGCAGGGTTTTGACTTTACAGAAGCGTTCAGAAACGTTTAGAATGTTGAAACAGGCTTTTGGCAGATCAGGTAAACTACATTATGTTGATGCTGGAATGAGTTTTTAACTTTCTATGCATTGTTACTGGGGTGAGTATGAGTCATATAGTCCATATAGACATAATCCACGACCACCTCAACAGGGCTGGGGCAGAATCGGGAAGGAAGATTTTCATCTGATAACTTAGAGGATGTAGAGGCCCTTTACGCACGTAGACGACAGTGGACACCTTATGTAGATCTACATAGGTATACAAATTAAGAAAAAAATGGTTGTCTGTAAAGTCGGTTTTACGGACGGTAGTTTAACGTGACAACGTCATGACAAAGCTCCGCTCCGCTCCGCCCCACCCCGCTCCGCTCTGCCCCGTTCCGCTCCGTCCCACTCCGCCCCGCTCCGCTCCGCCCCGCTCCACTCCGCTCCACTCCGCTCCGCCCCGCCCCGCTCCACTCCGCTCCACCCCGCCCCGCTCCGCTCCGCTCCACCCCGCCCCGCTTCGCTCCGCTCCACCTCGCTCCACTCCACCCCGCTCCGCTCCACCCTCTCAACTACGATCGCTAACGGCTCGCCTACGGCATCGGCTACGATACGCCGATCGTGCCTCTCCCTCGCTTTTGCCGCTCTCTCGCTCGCGGAACGCTACATTTTCGTGCGTGCGCCCGGCGTTCATCGTTTTAATAGACGTTATCACGTCAAAAAAAATGTAAAAAATAACTACTTTTTAGTTAAAGACTAGTCTTTTAACGTCTCTTATTAATAGGGTAAGCGGTTTCAACAGAGTCCAGTTTGCCCGTGAGCCCTGTTCGTGTTAGGTAGATATAATGAATGCACAGAGCCGGCGTTAGGGGGGCGTCGGCTTAGGTCGCCAAATGGCGTGAGGAGCAAAAAAAAAAAGGAAAAATAAAATTCTTAATTAATCGTTCCTATTGGTTCAGTAAAAAATTTTCGACCAAAAAATGCTTGATTTTTATATTCGAGGGTGCCACAATATTCTTGCCTAGGGCGTCAATGGCTCTAACGCCGGCACTGTGTATGTGTATAGTATACTCCATTTGTTTCTAAGCGAGTTTTAGGTATTTGGTAAACTATTTTGGCAGTTGGCACTACCTTTTATTGAAATATGAATAAATTAGTTTAAAATATAATAAATTAGTTTAAAATATAATAAAATTACTGAACAACTGTCCTGTTGGAGCTCGCTGGGTTCTATAACTTCTGTACCATCTAGTTTAATCCCCGACAGTACTTGGTGGTAGGGTATAATAACCACTATTATACGCGGCTAGCTATTTGTAAAATCGCTAGTAAAACGTGTTTCGGCCGCAAAGTCAGAGAGGTGTGGCGTGTGAGGCCTTTGGTGTTACTTTCCAATCTCCATAGCGGCGGTGTCAGTCTACCTTCAGAAAGCTACTGCGCTTGATGGTTGATTAAAAAAATACATTTCCCTATGTATCAGAAAGAAAGAAAGAAATATATTATCTTTTATTCTGTTATTAAATATGTTAAATATGTGTATAACATAACACTAAATAACATTGCAATAAATAGACATAACCTGCTGTAGCACTACCCAACAAAAAAGGTACGCACGCACTTAGTTTACTCCGCGGCGAGCCACGGCTACTGGTTTTCAGTACGACCTGTGTTGTCTCGTAGTTCGGGCGAGTTGCGTAAGTTTGTCGCCTAAAGAGAACAAAATAAAAACTAATATTGACTTAACAAATAACTAATAGTAATAATACACTTCATCTAACATTTAGGAGAACACAGATATTTATTAAACTTAAAATCTCTTAATATCAGTGGCGTAGCTAGCCCTAAGGAGGCCCCATATCAATTTTTGTTGTGGGGCCCCTTCAACGTCAGCTGTTAAATATAAACGGAGTGCCAACTGTAGCGGTCGTAGGCCACTGGAGAGCTTTTTTTGGGAGTGTTAGTGGGGGCCCCTATATGCTGTGGACCCCGTATAATGGATACGGTTGATACGGCGGTAGATACGCCCCTGCTTAATACTATAAAAATAGACTATTTACATACTTTTAATTAACCATTGGTATATTAATAAAAATAATTATGTAACCTTTAAACTTGGGCTACCGCCTTTTAGTATGCAGCGAATTCGCTTCATAGTTCACAACCAACAAAAATACATATTTCTATCTACCCTCCCTACGCTTAGGTAATGTTAATACTCATTATCGTTCATGTTCTTATGTAAGCGACATTTTGTCTCATCCCATTGAGGAATAAAGTTCCTTAGACCGAACAACCTTTACACAAATAAACAATTAACAGTAATCAATAACTACATCCGAGATTTGGTATTAACGGTTTGATGTGAGAAGAAAATTACAAGTCCATGGATAAATTAGATGTTGCCATCAGTGTTGCCAGGTACCACATAATTACGGCAGATGTACCGTATTCAGTTTCGATTTACTGTCTACCGTAACGATTTAAATACGATGTCAAAAACTATCGTATTTTAGAACAAGGCATATTTGCAGGCAAATTTTCTACATTAATTTAATATAACACACAAAAAACCTTTTTAATGAATTAAGCAGTATTCCGAAACTTATGGCAAGATGGCAACATCTGATTCATATCAAGAGAATTACTTAATTACAATACATTCCGAATATCCCATCACAGATGTAGTATCTATAGATTCAGGTACAGCGCGTGGCTACAATTTTTACCTATTACATGAAAAATAATGCCTAATTTACATACAAAAATTGCAATCTATTGCTTAAAACGTTTTGCAAATACATGAAATATTAAATTTAATTAATTGATAGTCTTTGAAATGAATACCAAACTTTTAAACAACAGTTTTACGGTAACAGTGTTGCGAGTTCAATGTTTTTTTTTTCCCATCTCAAAAAAGCCCAACGCCCCTAAAGAAGTTTTCACTTAAAAAAAAAACTTTCTGCTTTCAGTTACTCTATCGTCTTTAACAAACTTACTATAACTACTTAGGTATAATATAACTACTAATACTCTTTGACAAAATGTAGGTATAAAATGGGGTAAGACTTCAATTTTATACATATATCGCGTTAATGACTTGATTATCTCATCGTACGTGTCAAATTGATCTACAAACCGCCATAATTGACGACAAATTTTAAAACGGGATGGGTATATTCGTAGCAGCTTTCTCTACAAAAACATAATTCATTTTAGATTTTATCGTCGCCTCACTCGAACTTATCGCTAATAAATATGATGTACTGAACGTTAACGCTTCCACGGCGGCCAATCACGTGTCTGCGCGCAATAATTCAAAAAATAGAAGGGTCAGGAGGCCCCTGGCGAAGACGGTGGCTCGTCCATAGCAATTAAAAATAAAACCGATGTATAATTTGTTGCCATTTTATGGTGGATGGTGGCCCCGTCCTGCGGCCGCAAAACGAGTAAAATGTACGCATTTGCATTTTGATCGGCGCATTTCTGATTGAGTGAGGTAGGCCGTAGACGTTCGAGGGATAAATCGGATTTATTTCGTTTTTTACTTTTTCAAATAATCGGCAGGCTGCCAGGTATTTTGTGTCGGATTTAAGAGAGTTTATTAAACTTTTTCTTTCGATAAATGCGGGGAATGTTTGGGGAATTCGCGGAATACACGAAAGATTTGGCGTCAAAACTAAAGGGGTTCCATCAGTTAAAAGAACGGAGGGCATAAACAAGTATGTTATCGGCGCGTATCTCGGCGGGCAGGTCCGTGAGGCGCGGTGCGGTGCGGCGCGGCGCAGCGGCTCGCGGGCGGTGCCGTGCAATTACGTCCTAATTGCGGCGTTCATTTCGCAGAAATAATTTACTAATATACATCTACGCAGACCACGCCTCGGCCATCAGCATCGCATTCTACATCTATGCACATGTTACTACATAATGTGCAGTGTAATTTTTGAGGGAAGCCGCTCCTGCGCAAAAAGTTAAGTGGTCAGAAAGTGGGGTTTTTGTTTTCACATCGACGGCGGTGAGTTGTTATCTCGCTGCGTTTTATGTACTAAGCGTTGGTAAGAGTTTCTGCATACATATTTATACTATAGTTAAGCACTTACAGCAGTCTTTAATCGAGAAAATATAAAGTACATAGATGGTTGATGACCTAACAATTGAATTTAAAAAGAAAAATGACAGAAGCAACCATACGGCTAAAATGGGCATAATAATAATCAATGAAAAATTACCAAGCCATGCGAAGAAAATAAATATTTCCGCCTACTTATTATGTGGAGATAAAGCAAATTGTGTGAGTATTACCTACTTCTCTTACTCTACCACAGTCACTCCGTTCTCTTTCTACTGCCCGTTTAAATCTATTCTTTAAAGAGGATTAGATGTGTGCCTAATGAAGAATGTATTGAAGTGTTACCTATTCTGCATTTATGTTTTGTACGCTTACATTCTACTACTCTACAATAATTAAGTCCTGTTAATATCATCTTTATCATCGTTGTGTTTCTGAAAGAAAGGTCTGTGTAGCAAAAAACCAGCCTATTGTTTTTTGTCGGTAAGTCGTGAAAACTTGAGTAGTACTTGAGTACGTGGGTATGGGTACTTGAGTAGACCACTTACCCTTTCACCAATACATATACACTGGAGCAATTTGGTGGTATGTTCTAAACATGATTGTAAGGAAAAACTTGTATACATATGTATAAACGAGAATCTGCTATATTAATAATAAGCTGATATACGTCAAGTAGGATTGACTTGTGTTGATACTTTATTAATTTTCGTGAGTTTATTCTTAATTTACGATGTATCTGGGATTCCAATCTGTATTCTAGAATCCTTAAGAAAGTCTTTTGAATCCTTTCAATTATTCTGTTGATGTGACATACAAGATAAGGTTCCGAGTTCCGACAGGGCCGCACTCCAATCGGAAAGTAGGTATAGCGTTTTATAGGTGACCGAGTTTATATTTTCATAAACCACAATAAAGAAATTAATGTTAGGATAAAAAATATCAACGATCAAAAAGTTTTAATCCAATTTCCCGAGTCATTTCAATTTGCCATCACATTTTGGTAGACCTAGGTACATTTACTTGCGCTACCTACATAAATACTATATTACTAATAAGTACATAGGTAAGTTTATAAAAGTATTCATCTCGTTCAAGTGGCTTTATTAAGCCGGCAAGACGATGGGATTCTCAAGAAATCTCTTTGCTAATTTCTGAATGATTTGATCCCTGCCTAAATCCCCTGTCCAGTATCCTTACCACTTAAACTGCCATACCTAATAGGCCTGCAGGCTAGGTAGTAACAAAAGTAAGCTTTTTTCATCTACGTGTTCTCTTAAATTTTACGTAACCTACAGTTAAAAGAAAAGTTTCTCTGGAAAAGAGAAATATAGTATTCCCTTAGTAAGTGATATTAGACGTATTTTGCAAAGATTTAATTAATAGATTAAGTAAATTGCCATATGAAGGAAAGTCCTGCGTCCCCAAGTTTAAAGTTTTTGTATTTCCCATGTCCCATTTCCGTATTCAGCAAGGACTAGCTACAACATGGCTAAAACCACTAAACACCATCATCTATCTATCAGCACCTTTCAGATGTAAATGCCGCATTTCCCCAACATTTATTAACGTAACATTTTAAAAACAAAGATTCTATCGCACAATACAAGGCAAGTGAAATTGATGGCACCCATGTAAATATTTAAATTTGAAAGCACCCACAATATTTTACGGTGGATCTAATCGACATCACGCTTCGTTTCAGTTAGAAAATTAAGCACTCGTCTACGGTCACCAAAATGTTCTTATAAATATGCATAGAGTAATTTTTGAGAAGGGAACCTTTAATAAGTGAGGTACGCTCCTCCGGCCGACGGCGACGGTAAATTGCTTCTTCGGTTATTATTCTCTGCATTGCCAATCCTATCCATTTAAAACCAATTATGTTTTATTATAGCCTACAGAACGAGAGGTGTCGTTTTGTATGGCGTTGGAAAGGGACGGAGCGCGAACCACAGACAAGAGTAGGATCGCCGAGCGCGCGTTTTTGTTTTTATTTTTAAAAGTGCACACACTGGCACGGGCGCGCTGTCTTGATGCCTGATCGTGAATGGAGCCCTAATGGACGCTTGGAAATATAAAATTAAATCGGATATAATGAGTTACATAGGCTATCACGATCGCGGGTTCGATGGGTCGCGGAAGGCTTTTGTTCTCGGGTCGACGAACCCGCATCGTTTTTAGTAATTATAATTGACTTTTTGTTTCTTATTTCACGTTCAGCCTAATGGAACGTTAATGTGAACCGTCAAAACTCATGTTATTTCTCAATAAAACTCATCAGTCATCGGTGGGTTAGCACGGCTCGGAGGTTGGAGGGTGTGCGGAGTATGCGAGTTTCCAAAGGGATTATTAAATTTAACTTGATTAGTTACTGACTGTAATATTACATTTCTAACAAGCTACTTGTATAAAAAGTAGGTTCGTAGCTAGCTACAATGTTCTTTTGAAATTTTTGTAACTTCTTTGTTATAACATCGCTTTTATATCTGGATTTCTATGCAATGTCTTGGACGAAGGCGTTAGCCTTAGCCTCGGCTCGGCCTTGAGCGTGTTATTTTTAATCTGTTTCTTTATGGTTCGGTCATTAAAGAAGGTATTGTTCTTTATTTTAAATGCTAATGCATTTGCAGTTTAATGACGCTATCTAATCTTAAATAGACAATTTATTTAAGAACCTCGGCTCACTAATCAATTTCGCCTGAGGCCTTAATTTGGAAACTAAACGACTAATTACAACTTGGCCCAAGGTGATCACATAATTATGGACGCCATCTTGAGTTAAAAAAGAAAAATAAATCGGTCATTGTTATGCAAGGCTTAAAAGGTCGGCTCGCGTCGTTTCTTGATTTTTTATAAACAAACATGTTATTAATAATTACTGTTGAATTAACCTCCTATGATAATTTACGGACCTCTAATATACGGTTTAAATGGATTTTGATTCCTGAAATTTCTGTAGCGTATTAAAATCATCATTGTGGTCAATAGTGCAGTCATTGCAATAGCCGTAGAAAATATAGAGTTATATTTTCTTTTCTTTTTGCAAGAATAATAGCTAAATTTTATGATTCTTTTTTAATCAAGTTTAGTACCTAATTCAGGTCTTGTCTCCAAGATAGAGGAGACAAGGACAGTGTTATTTCCTGTTTCACTTTTTTCTTTTTGTTATCATGGAAAACCTTTAAAAGATACCACGTGGCATTGCTGCGTGAGGTTCCAGAAATAGAGAAGTACCTTAACTACCTCCCCACTCAGGCCTCGGCAACCATTTAGTACATAGGTAGGTCCTGTAGATATATATAGGTCGACGTAGATCTTTATGAATATAATACACTCCTACAAGCTAGGTAAGCCCATAACCCACTCCTCAAATTCAAATTGTATCAGGAACTTTTTTAAATTTACCAACGTTGGTTTCAAAAGATGCCCTCTCATGTACGAGACGAAAGAGGAAAGGATTTGCTTTCGTCCCAGCATTACTTAAAAAATATATTTTTTTACAAACTTTATTGGTTGTAGAGCTAGTAATTTTCATGACTTTTTGTGATTTATATGTACATCTTCAACCTTGTCTAATTTCAGCATTTACACATCATCAAACAATTTTATTATGCACATCGATCCGACTTCAATAATTTACCACTATGATGTGTTCCTGTAGGCTGTATCAGGTCCTAGGTCCCACGGTCCCGGCCTGGTCCCGGTCCCGCCGCACAATGGTCGCGATCCGTCCGTCCGTCTCAGCGCGCATTAGCGTACAATGTACAATGCGCAGGCGCATGCATCCACGTCGCTTTGATCGCGCCGCTTAGGGCGCTGTTCCCGAACCAGTGATTGACGATAGACGCACAGACCACAATTATTATTGCACATTATTGCAAATATACTTCCATTCATTCATTCATTCCTATTATAGAACATAATTTGAGACACAGACTAAGAAGTTTTATGTTAAGCCAAACCAGTCGACGACATGTTGAATGTTATTGGAGAAGGGTGTGGTAACTTAAGGCATACGGTTTACTGCGAGAGTGAGATTTTTCGGTTTCCTCCTGTAACTCTCGTACGTTTATTCAATGCCATCAAAAACAAAACTTGTAAAAAAAACCAAGTCTCGCAACTCAGTTCTTCTACCGTAAAAAGTTGTGAGATCCATGTAATACCAAGTCGGTTAATTTATTCAGTTCCTACTTAAGGGTCCTTCTGTCTTAAGTTGTTACGTAATTAGCTAACCTAACAAGTAACAACATCTTATAGTGACCATATTATCAATATTAAAAATCTTTTATGTTTTAAATAAATAGATCGACTTGACCATCGCATGAAAACACAATGTACTTCACAAGTAATACCTACATATTGTATTAAATTTTATTGGTTAGTGCGATTGCCAAGTCAATCTATTTATTTAAAACATAAAAGATTTTTAATATTGATAATATGGTCACTATAAGATGTTGTTACTTGTTAGGTTAGCTAATTACGTAACAACTTAAGACAGAAGGACCCTTAAGTAGGAACTGAATAAATTAACCGACTTGGTATTACATGGATCTCACAACTTTTTACGGTAGAAGAACTGAGTTGCGAGACTTGGTTTTTTTTACAAGTTTTGTTTTTGATGGCATCTCATTTCTTTTTGTAGATAGTTCTACTTTTTTTCCTTTTACAAGTTACCTTTGAACATAATTATATCTAGGTACCTATCTACACCTATTATTCCATTATATTATATACAGGTACACTGATTCATTCACTGCAAATGTTACTTTGTTATACAGGTACAGTAATTCATTAACTGCAAATGTAACTTTGTAATCCTATATATTTATATGGGATTACAAAGTTATTTATGCAGTTGATGTATCTAGAAAACTGGACCGAAATTGCAAAATATTTTAGTTTTCCCTTGATCTATACACTAAAAACTAATTGTGTTCCAAATTTGAAGCTTCTATGTCTGCTAGAAGTGCCTTAGAGTTTTGATGATCGGTCAGTCAGTCAGTGAGTGACGAAATTAAGAAACTTTGACTAGTTATAATTCTTAAACTACTGGTTCAAATTGAATGAAATTTGAAATATACCGTGTTTATACAATGCCTGCTTGGTTACTAAAAATTCAGGCTTCTAGCTTTATCCACAACGAAGTTATAGGGGGTCGAAAATGGCCTGAATTGCTTCGAGAAAAGGATGGTACGGCCGTGCCGCTTTTTTGCTCGACTTGGCGGGGGCACTGCCGTGCCCCCAGATACTAGTAACAAAAATTTAAAATCTTTCCACCTAATTTATAAAAAACAACTCTTGATCGGCATCCAAACTTCCGACACTCGGATTGGCCACTAACCCCTCCACCAATCCGCACTGGAGCACCTTGGTGGAGTATGCTCTAGGCTTCCTCAAGAGGAAAGACCCGTGCTCACTAATGGGCCATGGGTTGAAGACAGCCAGGTCAGACAGTAGGATCTCATCGCTTATCGATTTAACATCTTGGTGCGACAATAGATTATAACAGATCTGCATTATTTCACTGAAGGACGTACTTGATTTTTGACGCCCTGTATGTAAATACACTTCGTCGGCAACAGAGGCTTTTATCGACCCCTGTCTATCGTTTATTTGTATGTTCCAGCGCTGTAGCCGCTGAAGGGTTCTTACTAATCGGGTGACTGAGTTCTTTACTGCCTTATTTTTTTTGGTATTGATACTTTGTAGTTGTCTGTAGAACTGTTTCTAAATAACTTAAGTGTTACCATAAAATAACCGCCTGAAAAAAGACTTCAATTAAGGACCACTAAAATCGCTGAACATGTGTATTATCTACATCGCCATACCTATGATATTCGAAGAGGTCCTTCCTTCGACATTAGCTGAACAAGCTTTACTGTTCAAGAAAAAAATAAAAATTATTTCGAAGTTCCAATGGCAAGGGGGTTTTGGCTGTGGTCGGGGACATTGTGAGAGAAGTCTCTCATAATGCGGTAAAGGGCCAAAGTCCACTGCGCTGTTTGCAGATCAACAGACATTACACACCTGTGAGAACGTTATATTGATCAGGTGTGTACGTTTTATTTATTTAACCTTTCTCTCTTCTTCGTCGGTTTCTTCATTGCTGAAGGTCGTGCTCGTTCTGATAAGACTTGGCGGCGGAGCTGATAAGCTGCTTCCATGCCACCCTGCCTTCTGCCTTACTCAGTAAGGCACTGAGGCTCTCAAGCCTCAGTAAGGACTTACTGAGAGTCAGTGGCGTAGCTAGCCCTTCCGGGGCCCCGTATCACAATTTTGGCGGGGGCCCTCCCGACTCTAGAGTAAAGATTTTTTTTCAGAATAAAAAAGCTAGCGTAAATTAAAACAGATATAATATACCTAAGTATATTGATTAATAAACCACGTACAATCAATACTCTAAAATCTTACCCTGGAGCCTCCAGGAAACAGAGCTGCCTAGCTCTGTTTCGTTTCTGTAGATCCGAACGCGGCATGGAATTTTTAATTCGTAAATCTATCATATCCATCGGTGGTAAAAGCCAACTCTGGTATAATAGTCCCTGTATCTCGGCATCTAACCAAATGCATGCCGCTTACCAGGCATGGTCATCCGTGTGCACGCTTATAGATCTATCGACCCCAGGGCTTAATACAAAGGTCAACTCTGCCTCCCGCAAATCAGCAAAGGAGCAAATGGCTAAAACGAAGGCTAAGTTCATAGGCAGAATTGGTGAGCAAATGGTCGATTACTCCTTTGGTAGTCGAGAATTCTGGTCGCTAGCTCAAGTTGCCGAAGATAACTTCTGTCGGTCATTTCTTCCACAACTGCGTAAATCGGACGTCTCCGTGGTCCAAACGGCAAAGGGGAAAGCCAAACTTCTTGGCATCCTTTTTGCCGCCAACCAACTCAACCCCTACTTAACGTGCTTATTCTCGCTATCTCTGCTCTCGCTAACGCTATCATAATGGGCGATCTCAGTAACCCGGCTAACTATAGGCCTATAGTGATAAGCTTGCAACGGTAATGGAGCGCGGGATTAACATGCGACTTCTGGGATATCTCATCAGCTGATAGACCATCAGCTGATCTGTGATCGACAATAATAAATTTACCATGACGGTGCCTACAGGTGCGTAACCTGTAGGCACCGTCATGCTCTTGATCACAACACTGGCAGTCAGCCTAGATTTGGCTAAGGCCTGTGACCGGGTCTGGCACAGGGGGGTCTCACGAAGTTACCATCTTACGGTCGCTGTGAGAAGTTATGCAGTTGGGTAGCCAGCTTTCTATCTGAGCGACATATCAAGGTCGTAGTAGATGGTTCTTGCTCAGATAAATGCTGGTGTTCCCCAAGGGTCTGTGGTATCTTCTACGCTGTTCATTCTGCATAGGTATCAATGACATGGCATGAGTGGCAACTGTTGCTATGCCGATGACGGCACAGGGGGTGCCTACTCCACAGCCCCCCTTAATCCTCTCAGTTGCAAGTGGCTATACGCCACGCTAAACTTAAACTTGTGCCTGAAGTCGAGAACTCTCTGGAGCAAGTCTTAATTTAGTCGAGTTCAACCCCACGAAGATACAAGTCGACGCGTTTACCAATAAGATAACCCCATTTGTACTGCGCTCACCGCCACTAAAAGTTTTGTGTAAGTGTAAGATTCTGGGGGTTGACATCTCGATTGATGTGCAGTATCAGCGTCATTTGGAAGCCAAGGCTAAGTTTAGTTGGTTTCCAAAAAGCTTGGTGTTCTTAACCGGGCTAAGGAGTACTTCACTGCGAGCGAGGCACCTGCTCATGCTTTACAAAGCTCATGTCAGGGTTCAAATGGAGTACTACTCACCTGAGAACACCTGAGTTTCAGAAGAGATATCTGTTTTCTCTGCGTGTTCTACCGACTTGACAACGGTGAGTGCTCCGAGGAATCGTTCGATTTGATGCCTACTTCGCCTTTTCAACGTTGCATCACCGAAAATTGAAGTTTCATCCACACCGAAGAGACTTGTGGAGAACCTCCACGGTCCGATTTTCCCGATCATTTTTACCACGCACGTGCTAACTGTAGAATGAGCTGTGTTACATATAGAATGACCTACCTCCTGACTCAGTATACAGACCCGGAGCGCTGTGACATGGGGTTGCCGCTGGCATGCCCGCGCGGCACCCAGTGCCGTAGAGCACCATCAGTCGTGAAGAACGTTATTTTTTATACATTAAATATTTTGTTTAAAATTTGATTAGGGCATTTAAATAACTGATTAGAAGTTTTTTATTATTATTATCTGTACCTATGCCTGTTTGTCTTCAAGTTGTCGAGTTTCCAGATTTAGAATCTCGACCTCCTTTTACATGATGCTAAAGTAATTAATATATTAATTAATATATTAATTAATTATTATACGATGCAAGATGGTGCAGAAAGTAATTTTATTGTTGATTTCACTTTTCAATGAAGTGTTGATGCTTTCCAGAACATTTTTCGAATTATATTTGATTTCCGGATCATTTTACGAATTTTTTCTTAAGTCGCATTGGGGGCCCCCTCAGCCCCGGGGCCCCGTATAATTGATACGGCTGATACGGCGGTAGCTACGCCCCTGCTGAGAGTCACTGGTATGCCAAAAATCTCTTTTACGGTGTCGGACCATCGGGTCCTACAACAACCAGTTTATCCAAGTTGTCTGGTTGTCTCCGTGCAATGTGGCCAAAGTAAGATAGTATTCTTTGTTAGCAGATTGTGGATAGTCTGGTTTTAATTTTAAGGTGGTGGAGAATAGATATGTTGGTTCTTTTTGCTGTCCATGGTATGTACAACATTCTCCTCCAGCACTACATTTCGAAAGCGTCGATCTTCTTCCTGTCCGCCGCGTGGATGGTCCAGGACTCCGATGCGTACAAAAATATCAAGAACACCAAAGCTCGAACAAGTCTCGTTTTGGTGGCGTTGGAGACGTTTATATTTTGCCAGATTCTCCTTGTCGCATTCCCCTGGTCACTGACCGTAGACAAAGTCCCTCACGACCCCCAGATCAGATAGCAGACCAGTGCGTGGGAGCTAGTCTGCCATATCAACGTACATAAGTTTGGTCATTGCCCTGTTGAACGTGAGCCCAGCCAACTCGCTTTCGTTTTCCACTCTTCTGAACAGTTCAGCCATCTCAGTCTCTGATGCTGCGAACAGTGTGGTGTCGTCTATCTAAGGTCATATCTAAGGTTGCTGATCCTTTTGCCACCAATTGTGATACCTCCATCCTATTCATCCAAGGCTCTTCTCATAATGTACTCCCCATAGATATTGAAGAGGAGTGGGGATAAGATGCATCCTTGGCGTACTCCTCTCTCCAGCTTGAAAGGCCCCGAGATCACATCATTAATCCTGATCCTCGATTCACGATCAACGTACAGGCTCGAGATCATTATTTAACCTTTATTGACCACAATAAAAGATATCATGGTACAAATGGACAGCTTCATGTTCAATGCATTCTCTACCAGCCTTTAGGCTTTTTAGGGGCTATCACTGCTATGACTTTGGTATTTTGATGTATATTTTAAAATACGCGGTTCTAAAGTAATACCGTTCCGATATCTAATGATATTATACCTTTTTGTAAAACAGATAATTTTTCCAAGCATACTGCAAAACTATTTCATATAAATATCTTATAATATATTAGCAATTTTATGTTTTCTAAGTGCAATGAAAACTAATTTGTCTAGATGTATGCTTAGATTAGAACCATACGACAACTCGCACGGTAGCCAAGGTGTAACTTAGTGTCGCTATTGGCTACTAGATGACGTTACCAGTATCGTTTGTAGCAACCGAATAACGGAACATTCCCTGTTATATTAACTTGGTGAACTTTTATTATAATAGGACTTTGAAATTATTGATATAAATAAAATCTTAAATGCAAATTTTATTTTGTGTCCCTTAATAATAATATTGTATTAAATTACTGTTCGGGTGAAACGAAGGTCCCCTGGTTTCCTTTATAATTATGATTCATTGATTGTGATTAATCGTAAAAATAATACATGTACAGAATAAGAATTGGATAAAGACTGTAAATATGGTTGGGTTTTATGTAAATTTATTTTATCTATATCTATACAAATAAATAAAATTGGGCTTTGTACTATTAAAATAACAGCTTTTTACTAAGTGCATTTGGATGTATCCATGGTACTTATACAAAAACATCATTTTTCACAATTTTTGTCTGTCTATCTGTCTGTTTGTCCGGCTAATCTCTGAAATGGCTGGACCGATTCTGACGGGACTTTCACTGCCAGATAGCTAATGTAACAAGGCGTAACTTAGGCGACTTTTATTTTAGAAAAAATAGTTTGTAGGGCGATACGAAGTTCACTTTACGTTTAAGTTTAATTTACACGATGATAACAGTTCAAAGAACTTGCAGGAAATCTGCCTGTTTACCAAACTCGAATTTTGAAATCTCAAAAAACTAACCCGAAACAAAGTAGTTTGGTATAATATTAGCTAGATATAATTCAATAAATTTATTTGTCAAATGCTGAATAATGAAAGGATATTTTTGTATTTTTAGAGTATTGTATCCAGTTGTTGTAATTTTTAATTTTATCCAATATCTCCAATATCTGTGAAACTATTAACCTAGGTAAGTTAGTACATTATTTTAGACATTCAAAGTGTGATGTGTGTCTGTAAATATTTTAAAGACTGCTTGAACCTGCGTAAATAAATCCTTGGGTACGCACATCATAATTATAACTTTATTTATACTTTCTCTTTTACCTTAAATCTTTGGTGTATAGTTTTTTTTTGTATTCAAATAAATAAATAAATTATAAAATAAGTGAACGACCAATAGCCGAAAGTAAATACTATTCACAAATAAAATAAATAATAAAAACGATTTTCAAATTTTTTATTAGTACTTTTTTATATATTTTTTACGTAATGATAAGTGTATAGGTATGAAACTATGGGATTTTCAAATTGGAAATAGATAGATCAAACTCACCGCTTATTAACATAGTCTATGACATGTAGTATAGACGGGCTGTTCCGAACAAAATCCGTGTCACATTTTTCAAGCATTTTGCATACTCTGTGACAGCGCTTTGCTCGGTCGAGTTCAGTTCAAGATGGCGGATATATAATGTTTTACACATTTTTTTTAATGTAAGTAAAAATATAGTTAGTTATTTACAAATTATAATTTAAATAAACGGAAATAAATTTCAAACGTAAATAATGAAGACGTTTTAACTATGCACAGTAAACAATGTGCGTTATTATTGTGTTCTTGAAACGTCGGGGTTTTTCAAAAATGACATCTACTTGTCTCACCTGTTCGCAGCCGATTAAAATACGTTGGCACTACTTGGTGTTAATATAGATGTCTAAACTTTTAATACTGAACAGCCTGTCTATTACAGTATATAATATATAGGTCTATGCTTAGGTATTAATTAAGATTAAACTACTATATTAAACATTCATAAATTTAACCATTATAATCTGTTTAAACATAATCATAGATAATATGGATGTGGATTGCGATAAATTTAATTATAATAAATGGCGAGATTAACTGTAATACTTGCCATAATATAATGAACTCACCGCGGAATATGCTGTAAGCTTGATTTGTGATTAGTATTATCGCGAAGGCCTTCTGCAGGCATTATTTGTTCTTATGTACCCGTTGTTAAAAATAATCCTTTTTCTCAGAGTTTTTTAAATGTAAATACCCTACAAACGAGGTGACCATCCACCTGATGGTATGTGGACCGCACCACGGACATCAGCAAAACCAAACCGACCGGCCAAGAATGGAGAGAGAAGGAGAACGAAGAAAAGTATAATTATTTGTATGCACGGACCCAAAAATGCTTCACTCTTGATTAGACGAGGGTAACCTCGTCACGTAAGTCGGTCTTTTTTCAGGTCCGTGTTGTAAGCTGAGTTTTTTCAATTGACCAGCTTTATTATCTATACTAATATATAAAGAGGAAAGATTTGATTTTTTGTTTGCATTGAATAGGCTCCGAAACCACTGAACCGATTTGAAAAATTCTTTCACTGTTGGGAAGCTACACTATCCCCGAGTAACATAGGCTATATTATATTTTCAAAAAAAATTAGGGATCCTTAATAAAACTCCAATAAGTTGTAAAAAAATAAGAAAACCGAAGCAAAGCGAGGGTGGTTACTCGTTATTAATAAGTAGGTACTAGAAAACTATTTCAAATCATTTTTGTCAGGAATGGGTGCTTTCATGTAAATAGCTGACGCAGAGTGACATGAGGAACGGTGGCCGCGTCTTTCAGGCCTTCATCATGTGAATCACGTAGCATTCGAATCGACATTTTTAAAATCAGCAGTTTTTCGAATCTTGCCCTTTTAATTGAGTTATTCGAACCGGTGTCATTCGAATCGACTTCGCTGAAGCGTTTCGAAGTCGCATAGCGCTCACGACCGGAAAGCTTCCCGTGTACATTCGCTCAGTTCAGATCAACAATGGATATCGCGTCGCGCGGCGGCGGGTTTAAGTACATTTCCTTCATTTCGGAATTCCCGCTCACAATCATTGTAGCAATTTTCCGGAGCATCCGTCGTGAGTAGGGAGGGGGAGGGGGAGGGGGGAGGGGGAGCCGCCGGGAAATTTGCAACTTGTTTAATATTACTACGTTTTGCTCCGTTTGAACCGTGCTATTTATACACATGCTGGAAATAGGAGAATGGTTGAGCAGTGCGAGTTTTTAAGAAAGGTCAAAAACGTAAAACAACTCCACTGACTCTGTGCTGTAATTATACCTATCGTATCCGTTGTGTTCTGTGGTATCCGTAGTCATCACACTATCTATATACTTAAAGTGGGCTTAAATTTTTATTTATCATAGGCGCAGGATAGAATATTTTTAAATGTTAACCAATGATTTTTAAAAAATATATAAACGTTATGCCCTTACAAATCAACCAAAAAATCTGTTCCTAAAAGCGCTACAACACACACACATTTATCTTTTGTTTCACTTCACCAATCACATTGGTATAATACACAAAGTCATTTTAGCGCTGTATGTCAGATGTCAAGCACTTCTTGACAACAACAAAAGCGTGCGTATCGTCTTGTAATGACAGAGCGACTACGAGCAGAACGGTCAATTGCCTGTTCTTACGCTCTTCATCGTCGGCGCGCTAGTGACATATCTACCTCTTTTTTACATTATAATATCATTGTCTAAAACTAAAATAAAATAGTTTAATTTTTGACTACAATGAGAACCTACTAGATTTTTAATGACATTTTTAAGTTGAAAGTTAACACACAATCTTTTTCAATAAATAGATGGTATTAATTTACATAAAAAAATTCATATCATAGGAATTTAAAGGCCAGAGAAATCGAAATCTTTCGAGAGAGAAAAACAGCTTAATAGATAGTATGTTGCCTGAAGACCAGCTAACAAAATCGCTAAGTACGAGTTTCTTAGACTGGCCCAAGGATATGCACCAACATTCGATGCGTTGCCCACCAAGAAAGAAAATAATTGATAATAAATTAATGACTAATCCTCGCACGACTTGGTAACAATTAAGTTACGTGCTAGTGGGGATCGAGGACTGAACTCTGTGCGGAAGTTATAAACTGTTACCGCGGTAATGTTAGGTACTTGCAGTTGCGGTATTTACTTGTAGTCATCATTATTTTTTTTTTCCGTAATTTATAGTCATCATTGATCTATGGCATTCATTAAAAAGTAGGTAGGTAGGTGGTAGTTTTTAGGGTTCCGTATTCAAAACGGATGAATGCCTGAATATACATGGGTATTAAAAGTACCAAGTCGCAGAATAAACTCTTGACAAATATTTACTTTCAGGGTACCTGCAGGTATTAGGTACTTCAGGTAACGTAGGGATAAATTCTGCACAGACCATTTTTTAATATAAAAATATTTCTATAATTTAGGCTACCGTTTACTAAATACTCGGCTTTAAAGTGCTAATTTTGATTAGAGTCAAGTGACCCCACTGCCAGCTAAATGGTAGGTGTTACACATGTGAATAAATTCACGGCAGTAGAATATTATGACTAATTTATAAGGAAAACTATCACGGCTATGTTAGTTTAAGTAGTTAAGTAATCGATAAACTTACAACTCTTACATAAACCTATATTGCGCGTGGCGTAACACGCACTTGGCTCTTTTTATTTTAATAGATGTTAAGCATGGCTATTTATATCCTTTTAGGAAGTGTAATAATCGAAATATTAACTTAGTTTCTGCAGCTGTCACAACTTACTACGTACCTTTAAGTAGATATTTTTTTGAACAATTCGAAAAACTTTTTTATAAACTATCGTAGAATACATTTCATTTGCAATCGATAAAATTGCATACGCAAGAATGTTTAATAAAACCTTGCATGGCTTATACAGGATGGATGTGGAGGTAACCAGAAAATGAATGAATGAAAGATGGAAAACTCCACTGTTCCCGAATGATGGAAACCAAATGCAAGTAGACAATGACGGATAATAAAATCCGATCTTCCTAAGTTCGGTGTTATTTTGAGATTATATAGTGAGTAATGACTGATTTTTGCAACAGAATTCCTCCCCAACCCCCGTCAGGGGTGGTCGGGGAGGTGCGAGAGGGGGGTTGAAGCGTGGAAATTACATTCCGCGAGTGCCGCGTATCTATCACTTGTGAATTTAACTTTAGTTTTGAGTTCAGTGTAGCTGCTGCCTGCCTGGTACCCGGTTTGTTTTATGGACCTTTAATAGCTATTTGCTTAAGTAAAGTTAAGTATAGGTAGGTATTTGATTAGTAAGCGTAGCGTAGATAGGTCACGACTCATGAACAGATGAACAGATAACTTAAAGAATTGTTTTATTCGATCAAAATGCAGCTAGGTGTGTGTAAGTAGGTAAGAGATGGTACAAAAGTAGACAAAAGTTCAAGAGTGATGGATGGTTTTAAATTTATGTCGATAGAAATTTTAGAAATCGATAAAAAATAGAGGTTTTACGTGGGACACCACATTGCAAAATAGTTTCTTAAAAAATCACATAATAATAAAACAAAATGTTTTATTTGGAACAAGGTATAGTATATATAACTCTATGTTAGTACATACTTCTTGATCGTATGTAAAGAAAAATATTTCCTTGCCTCGGAGTATCTCAAAGGTCTCATTACTCAACTTTTTTTTCGTTACATACAAGTGTCGGCAAATAGTCTGTTACCATCACAGGTTACCATAGTGTCGGCAATAGTATGTTACCATCATAAAGTGACGTGAAGTTTTGGAAACATCGTTATATAGAAAATGTATACGATAGTGCATACGCAGCGGAATCTCGTACGGGACGGGAACGGGGCACGCACGTATATTTAAGCCCCGTCCCTGTCCCGTACGGGGTAAAAATACGTTACGTATGCATCGACCTTTATTGTCCTCTGCTTTACAGGCAGCAAGACAAGTTTGCTTGTTGTATTCATTCATTCGTTCACTCCCATTAATTTGCAGTTCCGATTACCAGGTTGTCATAAATCATTGGTATGTCGATCTTTCAATAATCCAATCAAAGCGGTTCCCTCCGAACTAATGTTATTGTCAAGCCGACCACCTATTATCTGACCGAAGCGAGCATCTGAATGTCCAGTCACGTACCCGATAGAGAGAGACGGATGACCTCAGATGCATTATGTGCGAATAGAATAGTTGCAATGATGTAAACAATCTGAACGACGCAATTACGGAAGGTCGGAAGCAAATATTATATTAAAGCAAATCGGAACTCTTTTCTGTAGTAAGAAAGTTCAAAATTGCTGGTTTAGCTCTTGCTGAAAATTCGCAACAACAATTGCTGACGTCTTGCGTCTATACACAATGATTTTGAACTATTATTCTTGCACAGTAAGACTGAAATTAGGGTTGTTCGCTGCTCAGTTTCCAAACGCCATTTTCATTAGTCGGTAGTGAAGTGGCGACATCTATCTTATGTTTCTTATATCGACACGGCCGTCAGCGGAATCGAAATGGGGTAGTAAAGAAATTGGAATGTCTTGTAGTATGTGTCGCTTATGGAAACGATGTAAAGATGTAATTTATTTGTGTAGTTAAGTAATACTTATTTCTAGTTGTACAATGGCATTAGCTGCGAAGTATTAGTGCCCAAAAACACAAAAGATACGAGAGAGTCTTATAACTTTTTTGTGGTAATTCCATATTTAGTTAGTTTTTAACCGACTTCAAAAAAGGAGGAGGTTCTCAATTCGACTGTATTTTTTTTTATGTTTGTTACCTCAGAACTTTCGACTGGGTGAACCGATTTTGATGATTGTTTTTTTAAACGAAATCTGGTGCTCTTCATGTGGTACCACTTAAATTTTATTGAGTTCTGACAATGGCATCCATGAGAAAACCATATAAGTCTTAAATTTGCATTAAGTATGTGCGCGACAAATGGACGTATAACTCAATATCACGCCAACCGATTTCGATGATTCTTTTTTTAACCGAAAACAGGTGCTTGTCATGTGGTCCCACATAAATTAGAACGAGATCTGACAAGCAGTTTTTGAGTAATTTTGAAGTCGGTTATTTTTTGTTAGTAAAATTTAGATTATTTATCGGCGCCTCGTTCACAAATAGTAAACGCACCCAAAACAATGTTTCCGAATTACGGCGGTATTGAGTCGGCCCGACTGATACCAAATGGAAATGTTGTCGCAAAAGGCGAAAGTAGCCGGCCGTTGATCTGTGGTAGTGGTAGCACTCCGCATCAGTTCCTCACCATCTTACTTAAGCCAATCGACAAACTGGTTCTGTTCGGGCCGGGAGCCCGGGACCTAGAGAGTCAGTAGTCTCATTTTTCCCTGTTTTACCTCGACCGGCCGCGGCGTCTCGACAGTAATACATACGAGTACCTTTGGCGCAATGATATTATAATGAAAAAAAGAGGTAGATATGTCACTAGCGCGCCGACCGATGAAGAGCGTAAAAACAGGCAATTGACCGTTCTGTCGATCTACTGTCGATGTCTGCTGATCAATACGCACGCTTATGTTGTTGTCAGAAGTGACATACAGTGTTAAAATACCTTCGTGTATAATAGTTATACCAATGTGATTGGTGTAGTGAAACAAAAGATAAACGTGTGTGTGTTGTAGCTCTTTTCGGAACAGATTTTTGGTTGATTTGTAAAGGCATAACGTATCTATATTTTTTAAATATCGTTACTTTAGCGTTACTGATGTGACCACCATGATATCCACTTAACATACATGATCCAGTCAACCAGACTGTCGAAGCCCCACTAGCATGACTCCACTAAGAAGCTGGACCTTCATTAAAGAACATGTAAACCAAATAACCAAAGTAGTGACAGCTTACTCTCTGCAGCCAACTGCTAACAGAGTCAGTTAAAATATATGAAGGCTATATTCTAACACAGTTTAATGAGTGCAGTTTAGTATCGGAGCCGCGTGGTACACCCGCACACCGCTCGCAGTATAGCGTACAGTGTACACCCGCAGGCCGTGAGTAAAACGCGGGCGCGGCGGTCGCGCGACGAATTTTTCACTCGTCAACGCGGAGTGATCACGTTTGGTCAGCGTGTAGTGTCAGCAAAGAAATTCTTGTTTTATTTATTGAAAAAGTGTTTATAGCCCAACAGCGAGGGTCAGATCCATAAGGTGTTTATAGACTGACTGCTCAGTCAAATGTACTGAAGATGTATACAATGTATCATACATTGTTAAAACGAAATATGAAAAAGTCATAAAACTAGGTACTAAGTTCAAAGTAACAGTTGTTTTATGACCAAGTCATATTGTAAAACATTTTAGCCATTTAGGATCATTATTTATTGATTATTATTATTTATTGACAAACCGCGTCCTATACTAGTAACCTTTACAACAAACTGGAGAAGGAATGAAATTCTCAAGAACAAGAAGAAATTGGACTCGGGAATCTACCTCAAAGAAGATCTCAGCAAGGAAACTTTGGAGAAGAGAAAGCAACTTCTACCAAAACTAAAGGAAGAAAGGGCAAAGGGTAAAATTTGTTACTTTGTTAAAGATAAATTAGTCACTAAAGAGCAGAAGGAAGATAAAAGGGACAAGAGGAAAAGAGACTGCACCGTCTCTCCAGACAAGTCACCAAGTCAGCCATCTTCGGCGGCTCCGAAGAAGATTAATAAAATAAACATGCTAGACTACGTTGCACGGGGTAGATCCGCGTCACTGTCACTACCCACAACTTCAAAAAACAACCAATAGACACCGACAACAGGAAGCCTCAACTTACCAACAAAACATATATACCCAACGAAACAATCAAAATATCCACCCCAAGACGGTTGGTCACCGCGGGGCAAGACGACCACTACCCTCCAAACATCCGCCCCCCCCCCTACCGCAAACAGATGCTTTTGAAATTGAGAAAAAACGAAACACAGAATACTTATACATAGCAACATACAACACACTCTCTCTAACGTCAGAAGAAAGATTACAAGAACTTTTATATTCTATAGAAAATATTAAATGGGACATAATAGGGTTGAGCGAAGTAAGAAGGAATGGTGAAGCTATTGTCGAGTATGATCAGTTTATATTATATTATAAGGGTGAAACACCAGGAAGGCATGGAGTGGGATTTCTAATCAAGAAAGGATTGAAGAACTTCATTATAGAAATCATTGGTATATCAGAAAGAATTGCTATATTAAATATTAAGATCCCACCAAACAACGAAATATGGTCTATTGTGCAAATATACTCGCCAACGGAACTATCTACTACAACAGAAATTGAATCCTTTTACTCGTCCCTTAATACCGCAATTAAAGAACACACACATAAAAACTGCATAGTCATGGGTGATTTTAACGCACAGGTTGGGACACCAAGAGATTCAGAAGATATAGTTCTAGGACCCTACAGTAGCGGGAAAAGAACGAGAAATGGACAAAAATTAATGGAAATGGCTTTTGAAAACAATATGAAAATACTAAACAGCCAAATCAAAACAAGAACTTCCAGGCGTTGGACATGGATATCACCAGATGGGCGGTACAGAAACGAAATAGACTATCTTCTTACAAACAGACCCAAATCATTTGACGACTGTGGTACCATCGCGAATCTAAATTTTAATAGTAACCATAGAATGCTTAGAGCACATCTGAACACGTCATGTGCTCTAAAATTAAGTCGGCCTTTTAAAGTTAAAACCACAACATCGAGCAACAAAACAAGTTTAGCCACCATCAACGAAAACCTCAACTCTGTGGCAGAACCACTTCTTCAGCACCTGAACACTCAACAGAAGTACGATATACTACACAAAATACTAACATCAAGACCGGAAACTACCACTGCAAGCACACCTAAAGAAAATAGATACATATCAGAAGAAACGAATAAACTACTAGAGAAAAGATCCAAATTAATCAACACACGAAATAAAACGAAAAGCATCAGAGAAGAAATAAGTAAATTAAGCAAAGACATAAGAAATAGATGTTAGAATCGGAAAAGCATGGAAATGTTATTGGCGGCTGAAAGAAATTATGAAAAATAAGGAGACTAAGATATCCATCAAATCTAAGCTGTTCAACACCTGCGTGCTGCCAGTTCTAACATATGGCTGCCAGACTTGGGCACTCACTAAAACACAAAACAAAAAAATGGAAACCTGTCAGGCAGCAATGGAGAGGAGTATGCTTAATATAAAGAAGGCAGACAGAATAAGCAACAAAGTCATTAGAAAACGTACAAAGATAGAAGACGTAACAATGAAAATAAGAAAACTTAAGTGGAAATGGACAGGTCACATAATAAGAGGAACTGAAAAGTGGAATAAGACCATTATATTTTGGTACCCTAGAAACAGAAAAAGAAAAAGGGGAAGACAATATAGGAGGTGGGAGGATGAAATAAAAGCCATTGCAGGAAATGCATGGACTAGAAAAGCGACGAACAGAACTGAGTGGAAAGAAATGGAGGAGGCCTTTGCCAAAGTTGGGCAAACAGACAAAATTGTCGGTGTCATCGACTCACCAGAGTCAACACTTGTTTAAGTTTTATTAATGTTAAATGTTGTGTCTGAATAAAGGCTTTTATAATTTTATATTATTATTTGTTGATAGAAATACACAGCCACAAAAAGAGGATTCTCCAAGAGGTCCTGTATCCAATGGATCCTATTTTAGATACCTACCTACTATCAGTCCCCCATTACGTACCTATTAGTACTGAGATAGTATTAGTCTATTAGGTTTGACAGCAACAATCATCATTTTAACTGTTAAAGTTCAAGTTTTGGTTCGATAATCCGTAGCACGCGATATGTCGGCATTGAATATACTGTTTCAAGCCTAATAATATGAAGTTATTGGTTATTTAGACACTGACAAAGTTCGCTGTCGATTTACGATTCACGTTAATAAATAAGTATTCAGGTGGCTAGATTCAGCTACGAGTATTTTACTCGTTAGTTAGTTAGTAGATGTTATTTTAACTTCTTTGTAAGAGACGTGAGAATTGTGTAAACTTCATCGAACGGGACCTGATAAGAGAGGTTTGGTTCTCCCTAATCATAGACCGAGGAGGGCCTCCAAGAAAGTGGATCTCTAAAAAAGAGGGCCTCCAAGAAAGTGGATCTCTAACAAAGAGGGCCTCCAAAAAAGTGGACCAGCAAAAATATACACGCTTTTGAAATTTTCAACCACACTGATTAAGTACAGCAAGGCTATACTGTTTTGTAACTTGACAGCGGAATCCGCGATGAGTTTCAAAATTGAAGTGCGAGTCCGAGATCTTGATATGTGATTCTCTAATCATCTGGTACGCACTTGCGAAGTGAAGGGAGTCTCGAACTCTAACTTCAATTTCGAAACCCATCGTGGATTCCGCTGTCAAGTTACAAAACAAAAGTGAACTTGCATCATATTGACATGTCATTATCCAATCATCTATTACGCACTTGCGAAGTGAAGTGATCCTAGAACTCGAACGTCAATTTTGAAACTCCGCTGTCAAGATACAAAACAGAATAGCCTTCCAGATTAGACACGTTAGATTAAAGGTCGACGCATACGTAACGTGTTTTTACCTCTATGCATCGCATCCTTTAAGGTCGAAAGGGCGGGAAAAACATCGTCGGGGGCCTATACATAGGTGACGATTTTTAGCACGTCCCGCCCCGTCGGTGCCCCGTCCCGTCCGTGATTCCGTTGCGTATGCACAGTACAATGTAATATTAATAAAATTATGTATCTGTACTTCAATTTTGTTTATGGTTGTTTTCATTTTTAAATAGCGGAAGTTGCGTCAATAGACTATAGAGCGTTATTTCCGTCCGAAAAATAATCTGAGTTACTCTCAAGTCGCGCCTAAAGTTTTACTTCTAAAATAATAATTATACGAGTAAATACATAATTTGTAGAAAGTTTAAAAGGTATTCTCCTTCTTAATCTCTTTTGTATGTTCTTGTTCTCTTATGTATTGTCTTGTTCTCTTATGTACAGAAAATCTCAGAAAAGCTTCTTCTACGTCATCTAAAGCTTAAATTAAAGCAATTAAAGCCAATTCTTCAAATGAAAAATCTATCTTCTTTGTTCACAACACTAGCACGTTAATTCCGAGGTGACACGTTGCGTATGCATTAAAAATCCCCGTCAGTTTTTACTAACCACGTCCCGTCCCCGTTCCGTCCACGTCCCGTCCACGTTACGTATGCAGCAAACTTTAGATGGATTTTATCAGTAAGCAGGCGTATTGCCGTATTGTTTCGAGCTTTGGCGTTGCCGACGGTACCGCGTCGTGTGATGTGTGCGTGGCGCTGATTTACCGCTGCCACGCGTGACGGAGCGACACCACGCGACGCTACCGCCATCTGTTGTGTGACAGTGTCACTATCGTGACAGTGATGACATTAGTTGCCACTGTCAAAATTACATCATTACAGTACCTATTATGTACATTATATCTTCTGTGCTAGCACTGAGCTTTATTGTACTTGTGCTTCGATGAAAAATAAATTCGAATTGTGTAGATAACTTGACATTTCAATATCTATAATAAAGCATGTTTTAAAATTACGTCACCGTTATCAAAGTCTATTTATCCATCCATCAGCCTTTAGAAGTCTACTGCTGGACGTAGGTCTCTCCTAACATGCGCCATTCTGACCAGTCCTGTGCCTTCTGAGTCCACTGGAGACCCGCTGTCTTCTTCAGGTCGTTAGTCCATCTGGTCGGGGGGCGTCGCGTGCTCCATTCGAAGACCTTTTTTCCCCAACGGTTATCGGTCCTTTGAACTATATTGCCAGCCCATTGCCACTTCAGCCGGCTTATTATCCGCGCTATGTCGGTCAGATTTGTTCGTCTACGGATTTCTTCATTTCTAATTCTATTGCCTAGAGCCTGAGATACTGATATAGTAGCAGTAGATACTGAGCATAGCTCGTTCCATTACCCGCTGTGTGACTTTGAGCTTGTGCATTAGGCCAATATAAAGCTCCGATATCAAAGTGAATTAAAATAATTCTTGTCAAAAAATAACGGACTCCAAAATTAGGGATAACTAAAAAAGTACTCGTCAGATCTCGCTCTTTAATAATATAAATAAAATAATATAAAAAAAATATTTTAAAAAATCTACGCAGAATTCAATCTGACATAGAGAGACGTCGTTAAGGCGTGGGTGTCTTAAAGTGGAGAGTGAATAGGGTTTTACTAAGTTAACGCGCTCACCATCCTGGACCACGTCTCCACTTACCATCAGGTGGGATTGTGATCAAGCATTTTATTTTATGTAAAAGAGGAAGGTAATAAATTCAATAAACTTATGGGAATTAATATAATTTTATAAAATATTTCAATAAATCACACGAGACATCTTTATGTATTTAACTAATTAGACGGCACCTTAAATTAACATTTTCAACTGATTAGGCATCACTAAGTTGAAGATAACATTAATTTATGATGCAATGTTCACATGTGTGTTCAAAGTGTTTATTATTTATATGTATTTCTAGTGTCAGATACAATGCGATATAACATATTATATAAATAATATTCACACATCGTTTCTCTATGTTCTGTACCCCCCACTCAAGCAATAAAATTATCTGTGTCGCGGATGTTCAACAAACACTTTAGAACATGTCAAGGTTGTCAAGTATCACCTGTCAAGAGTGTCTGTGGTGACATTAATACCTCAGCTGGTAATAAAACCTGCGACTTTGCGCTAGACAGGCAGGGTCCACATAAACTCGACACGTTTTATAGTGCTACGCTCAGATGCTACGTATGTATATAGACTGGGTTTACAAGAAGGCTTCGGAGACATTAAACTAGTACGCAAGTGTTTATAGGACTTCTCACTCGGAGACGAGCTCAGTGCCTGATCCATTAAATTTGTTTGTAGGCAGGTAGATGTTTTAAACATTTTTACATTTTAGGATTCATCTTAGCGTATACCATCCGATATTGTCGTGTCATTAATAAGTCCGGCCAGGGTGAGTTATCGCCGGAACCGGGTATTACGGAGGCGAAACGCACTGCGGTGCGCCAAACAATAACAATAATTCCAACGAAAACGGAAATTTCCTAGCGAAAAATCGTTAAAATGGCGGACAGAGAGTCCAGCGCGCGCCATCAAAGTATTATTTGGTCCATTAAATGTGAAATAGTTGCAGTGGACGTACTAGGAGCGCAGCGGCAGGCGGGAGGTTTTAAAATACGATTTATTACACTATCAGCGGTTTAAAGGCTGGCTCTGTGCTCTGTGCGCCTGGTAGGCGCATGTAGCGGGCGCGGTGGCGCAGCGGGAGGCGCCTTTAGCGGCGGTCCGGCGTCGGTTCCGTGGCTCTCGCCGGGACCGCGCTGCCCGTATCGTGTACCGGTTGTACACATTTTCCATATTATTATGATTTACGTAGATAACCTTCCCGGCGGGCGCATTCGTTTGCGTGATTTATACCACATATAAATATATCTGTGCGTAATTGATTGCAAATTAAGCATTAATGGGACCGAGACGGGCGTGCGTGTGGAACTCCTAATATTTTATGAAGGACAAGCTAAATACTAATCTATTCATGTTCCGTGTTACGCTGCTTAGTAGTAACAAATGTTATTTTAATTTATTCATTCGTAGCTTGCACGGATGACTTCGACCGCCCGGGCTCCCGCGGTCCACTCTCGCGTCGCAAACAAACACGAATTTGCGTGCGAGACTGTACTCGTACGAGCGCGTGCTTTGGGTGCGTTTATACTGAAAACTGAAACTGTTCTCTAATTGATCAGCTGATCACGCATACATTCGTATGCTGTATAGAATGTAGGTTGCTTTATACATATTCATTTATTTGATTAATCATCTTAGTTTCGATTTCTTTAACAACTGCAAGAGGAGGGATAATACCATGCTTTATTCGTCTATTAGTTTTATACCTCAAGTTAAAACAACATAGAGGAGCATGAAGCGATGATATGGGTACGGTGAGGTGAGACCAAGTTAGGAGAGGAAAGGAGAGGTAAGGAAATGAGACGAGATGAGACGAGGAGAAAGTCACACAATGTTACTTACGGGCGAGCAGGTCATCTTCAACATCGGCAGTCAGATGTCAGAGCTCAGATGATTAATAAAACAATCAATGAAAGAGACTGGATTTTGTTTACGTATTGTGCTAGTAGATAGTCCGAGTACCTACGCAATTTTCGGGTTTGTTGTACGCTTGTTTGGTACATTGCCACTCCCGACCATTACACGCCTAGCAGTTTAACCCCAATGATATAATAATGTAAAAAGAGGTAGATATGTCACTAGCGCGCCGACGATGAAGAGCGTAAGAACAGGCGATTGACCGTTCTGCTCGTAGTCGCTCTGTCAATACAAGACGATACGCAAGTTTTTGTTGTTGTTAGAAGTGCTTGACATTTGACATACAGCGTTAAAATGCCTTCGTATATGATCATATGATTCCAATGTGATTGGTGTAGTGAAACAAATCATAAACGTATGTGTTTGTAGCTATTTTCTGAACAGTTTTTTTTGGTTGATTTGTAAGGGTATGACGTATCTATATTTTTTAAATATCATTGTTTAACCCTGTCACAGATGCCTTTACAGTTTGGTATCAGTGAATAAATAAATATAATAATAAATCAATTAAAATCTACGATCATCCTGTATGATACTTACTACCGAATGATTCATGTCGGCCGCGGCGGCGCGGCGGCGATCTTCTCTAAACGGTGCGTTTAGCCGAGCGATCTCATCTTGTCATGATTAGTTATTTTATTAGTTAAGGGCTGCTACATCGCTACTATCTTATATTAATCGTGTATTATTGCAATGAATCTGTTGTATCGAGACCCCCTGAGTGGCCCTTGGAGGTCCCATCGAATATATCAAAGTAAAATCGTTGTTATCATCGGTATTATTATCTGCGTAGAGCTTGCCTGGCAACCCATCACCCTCTTGATTCAGTCAGCGATTCCGTGCTCTGCTGGGCACCTAAATCCGCCAGTCAAAGTTGTTATTGTTGGATAGCAGTGGTAGCCATTTTGGAGGCATTCGGGCAACATAAAAACTTGGCGTACTTCGGTTAACCACTGCATTGCAGGAGAGACTTATTCTCTGTTGAAGACCATTAATGGGTATGTAAGTATTTATTGGACAGTTGAACACGTTTATAAGGGGCCATCCATAAATTACGTCACACGTAAGGGGGAGGGGGAGTCGATGTAGTGTGACATTGTGTGACAAGGGGTAGAAGGGGGTCTTAAATTTCGTGACGTCACATTTCAAAATAGGTAAATATTAATAAACAATTAATGGAAATAAAACTTATTTCGGAACTGCTGTTTTAATTTAATAATTTCTAGGTGTAAAATTTCATAATATGTGACGTCACACTACGCGGGAGAGGTCTCACAAATGTGACCAGCTATGACAAAGAGGGGGGGAGGGGTTAAAAATCACGAAATTAGTGTGACGTAATTTATGGATAGCCCTAACTAAAGTTTCAACAATCCACTAACCCTCTGAAATAGTTTTGCAGTACCAGTAACCTAATTTCAGTTAAAAATATAATTATTGTCGGCCGTACGTCGCGGAGTTAATTATCCGGTAATCTTGCCGGATAACGTGTCTTATTGTTCCGTTAGCGACCGGTAGCGTCAGTACCGTCAGTACCGCCACCCGGCTACCTGCGATGATAGCGACAACATATCAAGCTTTATTATAATATCACACCATAAACGTATACAACACCAATATAACAATTTTTCACTAATTTATTTTTAAATTCTTGTAAATTTAATATAATAAATAAATAATAAATAAAGAGTGTGCGCAGGAATCGAACATCCAGACGCACGGCGGTATTCATCCCTTCGTTGTCAACATCCTCCGGTGCGGACGTCGCGCTTTGCTTCGTCTTTTATTATAACGTACCGCAAAGGACTGGAATAAATTGCCCGCGTGGTTGTTCCCGTCTGATTATAATGTGGGTGTCTTCAAGTCAAGAGTGAATAGGCTTCTACTAAGTTAGTGCACTTTGCCATCTACGACTTCATTTCTGCTTACCATCAGGTGGCTTTGTGGTCATGCACTAACTTATTCTACATAAAAAAACATTCAATTGAAGTATATTTTAATCTTATTTATTCGCTAATTTATAAATGATATTAATTAGCTAATTTGGCAACAATTTATGACAAAGAGGAATACAATAGATAGAACACTAATTAAAATAACTAATGTTAACTTCTTGCGATGCAAAAGTTATATTAGTTATATTTCAATTGAAATTTGCTTTTACGTGGAACAAATTAAAACGTTTCAATAAATATTAATTTTACATTAGTTATTTATTCACTTTCTTTTCATAGATATGCAAGCAGTTTTACCTGCTGTATATTATGTTGTGCGTGAAACTGCGTTCGTGTAAAAATGTATCGCTAAAACTCGTCGAAAGTTTAGTTAAACGCACCGACGTAATCAATTTCACGCGGCCATTTAACCGACATATTAACCGGGAAACGCTGACCGGTACCGATCCCAATAACAAACTGGACGCACACACGCATAATCGTAACGCAATTATAATTTTATTTGCTGACGCTCCCGCCACTTGTTTGTTTCGGCGTAAAACTTTAATTAACCAATAAACATGTCGCGCGGCCCGTCTTAAATTAGCCCCCGCAGAAATTGCGAACGCTGCGTACCCATGCCGCCCTAGTACTCCACCTGGGAGCTATATTTATTATTTAGATTATCCCGTGGTTTACAGTTATAACTTCTAAACAATGATTCCGTTTACGTAATTCCCACGCTTTGCGCTGTTTGAAAAGTTCAAAGCACGAAATATTGCCTGAATTGGTGAAATTATTTGCAAGTTGGTTGAACAGAAAGTGTGTCGCTTGACAATAATTGGTTTTAATGTTATTTTTAATGATTCAGCACGATTAGGTACATTCTTAACGGTCGGTTTCAATACCTAACTGACAGTTAAATACTAACCTAACCAAAGTAAGTCGTAACGTTTAAACGTCAAGCTATTCTAACGAGTATTTCTGCGTAGTTTAACTGAATATAGTTTTGACTTCAGTTAACGAGGTTCACAGAACACTTAACTATGATATGTACGTATAATTTTTGCATTGCTATAGTTAACACTGTTTGATTTTAAGGGGCCATCCATAAAATTACGTCACACTAATTTCATGACTTTTTGACCCCTCCCCCCCCTTGTCACAGCTGGTCATATTTGAGAGACCTCCCCCCCTAGTGTGACGTCACATATTATGAAATTTTACACCTAGAAATTATTAAATTAAAACAGCAGTTCCGAAATAAGTTTTATTTCCATTATTTTTTTTCAATATTTACCTATACATACCAATTATTCGATTTTGAAATGTGACGTCACGAAATTTAGGACCCCCTCCCACCCCTTGTCACACAATGTCACACTTCATCGACCCCCCCCTAACGTGTGACGTAATTTATGGATGGCCCCTAACTGATTTGTACTAAGAACGGATTCAATGAACTGAATGACAACTTAAAAAACCGGCCAAGTGCGTGTCAGGCTAGCCGCAATGTAGGGTTCAGAAGGTTTAACTACTTAAGTTAAACTAGCCGTGATAGTTTTCCTTGTAAATTCATCATAATTATTAATATATTTTTGTGAATTTTTTACTAGTCCATCTCCAACCGTTTAGCTGGCGGGAGGGGGGACACTTGAATCTAAGCAATATTGGCACTTTAAGGCGAATATTTCACAAATGGGCCCCTGAATTGAAAAACGGTTTTAGCAGACCTATATTATTTTTGCAAGACCTTTCCAACGATACACACTATGGGATACGCGACGAAAAAAAAAAAAATTAAAATGTTTGCAATTCACAGGTGGTAGAAGTGAATCCTTCGAAAATAAAGGTATTAATTTAATAACGTGTGTTTTGTACTAAATGCCGCAACGTTTAACGCAACCTTGTTTTAAGTCACATAAGTGTATAAAGTATAAGTATAACTTTAATAAACACACGCGGGGGTATGCCCCGCTGCAGTAGCTTTACCTGTGTCGCGGGTGGCATACACTACAAATTACACAATAACACCCATGACCCGAGTACAAACATTTATCTGTCACATAAATATCTGCTCCGGCTGGGAATCGAACCCGGGACCCCTCGCTTCCCAGGCACCGAACTAGACTGCAGGGTCGTCGAATAATAAATAACTCTTAGGTAATTACAGGTTTTTTCACGATGTTTTCTTGTAGGTACCACATTAATTAATAAATTTGATTTGAAATGATTCATGAGGTTTGTTGCATTTAGGACCGTAACGGCGTAACCCCTTTTATAATATAATAAATTATTGTAATTTGTGAACATGTACATGCAAAGCTATATCGTCCTGGTACTTTTATTTTTAGTAGCTGTTAAAACTACCCTCCTGGTAACACTGACGACTCCATTATGTTTCCCTGGTACATTAGATGCAGGACATTACGATTCTGGTAGCCTGGTATGAATCGAAATTTTTTTGTTTATTAAAATTAAAATCGTTTTGTAAATTATGTTAAATTACTTTATTGAGTTATTATTATTTATTTTAATTAATAAAATTATTTCTATTTAAAAGTACCCGAAAAACGATCCAACATTAGTTGCATGCTTGCAGTCAGTTTATATGGTCGTATTTTTGTATTATGATTTCTGTGGTATTTCTAACAACTCACCGAGCGATGCATTGCAGGCAAATCAATTATTTTAAATTTCTGAACCATATATGTAGGTTTGGAATAATGAAAATCGATGTTTATTAAGCATGTTTGTACAATAAATTTTAATAAAAATACTGATTGTGCCTACCTGTTTACTATTTTTTCAGAATCGCTTTCAGGATAGCAAGATGTGTAAATCTTTAAGTCGGGATTTTATTAATGTATTATTATTAGTGCTACGGTTTGGTTAAATAAAGGTTACGTTAAAGTCGACGTTGCAAATAACGCCGAATCGTGAAGAATGCGCTATAACGTAGGCAGAGTCGAGGGTTAATAAAAGTTGACGTTAGTTTTTTCATTTCTTTTGTGCGAACGCTGTCACACATCGAGTTACCAGGGCCACATAAATTGGCATAGCTTTAGTTTCATCTGGAGTTCTCTTTCTTTTGTCGATGGGGGCGAGGGGGGCGGGGGGCAGGGGGGCTAAGGTTGACAAATGGGCCGCTCCAAGCATCCGCGAGCGATACAATCGGTGCGTTGCTTACTGCTCCGTTGTAGGAAAAAAGTAGGGCTGCGTTTGACGAAATGTGAATGATGGAGAGCTTTAAGTTCATCATTTAATTTTGCGCACCGATAGATGTAGATTTTAAGTTTCGCTTCACTTGTTTCTATCGCTTCTGAATGTCAGAATTTTGCATACTACGGACAATGCTATTTAAAAAAATATAGATCAACCAAAAAATCTGTTCCGAAAAGAGCTACAACACACACACGTTTATCTTTTGTTTCACTACACTAATCACATTGGTATATTACACGAAGGCATTTTAACGCTGTACGTCAAATGTCAAGCACTTCTGACAACAACAAAAGCGTGCGTATCGTCTTGTATTGACAAAGCGACTACGACTACGGTCAATTGCCTGTTCTTACGTTCTTCATGGTCAGCGCGCTAGTGACATATCTACCTGTTTTTAGATTATAGTATCATTGTCTACGGACAGACTACCGCTCCACGGCTAAAGATATGACTATTTTGGTGTAAAGAGCATTATGATTCGCTTTTTCTTGTCGTTCACTGCTCTGGTGCCCATACTGGCTTTGGTCAATTTGTTATGTACAACTTTTGCTGTCCCCGCGACTTTGTCTGCATTTCCAGGGTTCCCTATGCCATATACCAGATCAATGGTCTACGAGTGTGCTACATTTCATGAAAATCCATGCAGTAGTTTTAGCGTGAAATAGTGACAAACATACATACAAAATTTCGCATTTATAATATTAGCAGAAAGTAAGATTTGTTGTAAAGATTTGTTGAAAGTATATAATAGAAAGTAAGATTTGTTGTAAAGATTTGTTGAAAGTATATAGTAGAAAGTAAGATTTGTTGTAAAGATTTGTTGAAAGTATATAGTAGAAAGTAAAATTTTTTGTAAAGATTTGTTGAAAGTATATAGTAGAAAGTAAGTTTTGTTGTAAAGATTTGTTGAAAGTATATAGTAGAAAGTAAGATTTGTTGTAAAGATTTGTTGAAAGTATATAGTAGAAAGTAAGATTTGTTGTTACTTTATTTTTGATGTACGACAAAGGGTTGTTTTGTATATAGATAGTACAATTCAGGTTCGTCTGAAAATTTAAAGTACGAGTTCTCGTAGCTTGCATAAAATATTGCACAAATCCATTCATGACAGACTACAAAAGGTAATTACATAAACTTATATATAAAATTCTCGTGTCACGGTGTTAGAAGTTGAACCCCTCCGAAACGGCTCGACCGATTTTCGTGAATCTTTGCGTGCATATCGGCTAGGGTTGAGAATCGAACAACATCTATTTTTCATCCCCCTACCCCTAAAAATTTTTTGGCAGAACAACGTTTGCCCGGTCAGCTAGTAATATATGTAGTAGTAAAATTTTACTCAGAAGCCCACGATCCATGCAAAACCGGAACAAACATTATTATTTTGTTGCTCTGAGTGAAACTCAGGTCATATTATTTTATTACAAAGCTTTTACATATGTCGAAGATACCTCATAGGAACTTTATGATAATAATTATATAATATTATTGTTAATGTAATGTCTACTTTTGATTCATATTGCGTTCTTATGACAGGTTTTGAAAATAGCAGTACTGTAAAAGTTGTCTATGTATTATTATCCACGATCTTTATATAGGCAATAGCCCAACAAAACATTACTCTTACAGCAATCATTATAATTATTATTGCTGCAATTATACCTAACTAAGGTAGCCGGGTTATCAAGTGGATCATTTTTATGGAAGAAACAAAGATACAATCAGTTCATTATATTTATAATCTCTAATAAGTTCTCATTTTATTAAATAGCTAAGAGGACATTGTCTCGTATGTACTTTATATTACTAGTTAAAGGATTAATGTGATATAACTAAATTAATCCCATTTTCCATTTAGATCAATAAACAAAATCTTCATTATGTTCAAGTCATAAGCTCAATAAAATAAAATACAAGGCTTGCCAAAAGAATAAAAAAAGATTTTTGAATTTGGAATACGTTTTATTTTTCATAGTATTGTTGAAGCGAGCAAAAAACCGTTGGAACAATGTGCGAACCCTGCCGCACGCGTCACTGGACCCGTCCCGGAGTGCCATTACTCACTGTCGGCCGCCATTTGCGAGCCCCGCCCGCTACGAGCTACGAGCTACGCGCTACGCCGTAGCGTACGATGCTCTGCTCTTCTGCGCGCCTGGTGTTTTTCATTCAGCTATTGATAAGTATTTGTTTTTTTTTTATTTTCAAGGAAGATGCTGCCAGCAAAGTCTTTGTGCGGGTAAATAAATAGTCACACATCGAGGTTTTCATAGACAGACACACAGCATGCTATGTAGATAAAGTGATGCTTGATCACATTGAGAGTAGTCACTAACGGCCGTTTTGAATAATCTATCTATCTATAATCTTCATATCATCATCTCTGGTCTCTGGATAACTCAGTAGGTAGGTATAATGTAATAACAACTATGTAACAATAATGCTGTGACTTTTACTAGGACTAAACTTGAGGATGGCTGTAACGCTCAAGAGTCACTAACGGTTACTTAAATCGATCCTTAGTACGGAATTTGTTTGGTGATTCTTTAGTAAGGAGCGATTAAAGTAACCATTATTGACTCTTTGGGACGTAAGTATAATTGTGATAGGATAGAGGTCAATCTCCCGATTTTTAAATTTGTATAACTTTAGTAAAATTGTAGTATTTATTAGCATATATGCAAAGTTAGCGATTTTTGCCAAAAATTGACCTCAGTGGCTGAATCAAAAAGTGGCCTGAATGTGGCTTGGCTTTCAATTTGACCTCAAATTGCTACGCATGAGGTCAGATAAGCGCTATGATATTCCCAGATTGTGGGTAAAATTTTTTTCGTGTCAATCATGTGAGTAGTTTCAAACTACGTGTATTTTTTGTATCTAAAGTATTAATTGATACCACGGACATAAAAAAAGAACGGACATAACCTTGTCTAATCGAGAGTGAAGCTGACAGCTGACAGCTCGCTTACCATGTGTGCGTAATTTTGTAATTTTTGATTCGCGATGGTGTCAATGTCGTAGCCGTATGGTGTCAATGTGTGGGTGTGTGTACTTGTACGAATACAGAGTTGGTATTCCTATGGGTGCTTCACTGAATTTGTTCTTGGGATTACGTCTGTCTTTTTTTTTAGGTCCGTGATTGATACTAAGAAATTAAGAATTGTAAGTATTCGGTAATACCACATTAGCAACGCGTCGGTATCAAGAAAGTGTAGCTTTTATGAACAGGATAGGGTGGTGAATCTTATTAATCGATAAATAATACAAAATATTTTTTTTTAGTTTTTAATATTTTTTACACAATTCGTAGCATTCATAATGCCGACACATTCCTCCCTCACACGTCCCGGCAGCGAATAGATGTTATAACTTTACATTGTAAACCAGACAAATTCGTGTATACTTCCGTATAATATATACCTCGCCGAAATTATACAATACAAATATATAATGAACAATCTTTGTAGTGTCGATCGATAGAACCAGTCGCTGCGAGACGCACCTTGTATATTAGTTCCTATATTTACAATAACTCCATGACTTTCAAACTCATTATGTATAATGTACATATACATATAATAAAGAGAAAAATCAAAATAAAATTCTTCAATTAATACATTAATACCTAAGGCTACTTTAAGACTTTCCTCTTAATAAAATATATTACAAGAGTGACGTTAACAATAAAATAGGGTAATATTAACAAAGACCGGTGTTGAAGTTCCATCGCACCCAACTCACCAAATTATAACTTAATACTGAACGTTCATGGAAATTAACGGTTTATACAAAGAAAAGTGAACAGTGCTGTATACTCGTGTATATTTACAAAGGATAACAAACCTTCACTAAAATGATTTCCTTGCGATGTGATTGTTTTCCTCATTACTTCTAACGCTAGTAAATATTATCGAGAATTAATTTCAAAATAACAAATTGTTCCTTTACAAAAATATAGGTGTAGATGTTGCCTTAATTTAGAATTTTAAAATTCACAAAACTCGGCAAGTTTGGTGTGACCACGTCGGTGTTGCCATAAAACATTCACATCGCAACGCCACACGTATGGTAATCGTTACACTAGTATAAAGCTTGATTTCGGATAACTTTTATTAAACTATCAAAGTTATACCGTAGCTAGGGACCAATTTGACAAATTTATTATAGCTCCCATTTCGTATACATGGCTAAGGCTGGTAATGTGAAATTACCCTTCAAATTTTGTGAGGATTCAAAAATATCTAAATATTTGGTTCCGTGGTCAGTAGTACATTATACATATATTTCAACCATTAAAATCTAAATACAGATAAAACAAGTGAAACGCAAACTTCGTTCGTCCATAATAATGCTAGAGCACTCCACGGAACGGAGATCTATCCAT
The DNA here is from genome assembly GCA_951805285.1 of Thymelicus acteon. Taxonomy (NCBI): domain Eukaryota; kingdom Metazoa; phylum Arthropoda; class Insecta; order Lepidoptera; family Hesperiidae; genus Thymelicus; species Thymelicus acteon. The sequence continues at coordinate 1,422,650 of OX638232.1, forward strand.
TCATTTTAAAAAACGCGCCAAATCCAACTGTCATGTGTCACTCGTTGGCGGAATCGATATTCTATCGATTCCAATTTGTTTTTTTTTTTTTTAAATAATGACACAAACAAGAAATTCGAAGCTCAATTATAATTTCAGTCGAAGAAATTTACGTTTAAAGTTTCACAAATCGTATAACTTGACATTGACATAAGTTCCTAATTAGCATTAACAACACGTTCTTCCGTTAACGAAGAAGGCGATCGTTGTCAGGTATCGAGACAATATAGAGCTAAAAATCTCATCGCATTTAACAATGTAAAATATCATTTTTATCGTATACATCGGTTACAAATTGTGCTACATTACTGAACACCAAGGCAAGGTGAAACTATGATATCCGAGTCCCGATATCACCGTAATAATAAATATACTATATAATATGATACATAATATATAATTCGAAGATATGTATGTCACCTGTAAAGCAAAATCACGAAACTACGGCGCGGACACTAAATGTTAGGGATGCCAGCAATTGACGTTCTCCTACAAATACGTTTGAGCTCGATAATTGAATAAATTAGTTTATAGGTAACAGTGAGACGATCGAACAGAAGATAAGTAAGATTTTACATTTAAAAACCTCCGATGGTTGTTCCCAAGTACATTAGGCCCGGCACACGCGAGCGACACTGACGGATCTGAGACGTGTCATTTTTCTGACGGACATTATTAAGACTGTCACACACCACATTGTAAATTAGTACCAAAGATCCATAAATCTCTCTCGCGCAGTCCGAGCCCGCATAACAAAAGTTATTCACAAATAAATCATATCTAAATAACCTATTACATACACAACTCCTTTACAAAAAGTCCCATCTATTACCGTCTTCTGCGACCCAGTGATAGTTACAACTTACAACTATTCAATTATTTATTTATATTTACGTAATAACAATACACAATTAGCTATAAATATTTATACGATAACTATCAAACCGTTTTATTGTTACAATCATCGACGTCTCTCCTCTCCGAGCGATGTTGCCGTTCCGTTCGTATTATATATAGGGTGATTGCACCAGTCGTATTATACAGCGTCCACATAGTCACTTCGCGTAAATTTACATTAATTTAAACATTAAAGTTGACTTTAAATCTTAATTTAGGAGATCGTATACTGTTTCAAATATTACAAAATGTTTCACGTATGTACATGTAGCATCGTTCTCCTATTAGTCGTGTCGTATCACAAGCCGCGTGGGGCCGACCGGTTCGGACCGGTTCGATCCGGTTGGATCCGGTTGGCGCCGGTTCGATCCGGTTGGCGCCGGTTCGATCCGGTTGGATCCGGTGCGCGCCAGTCACGTGCGGCTGCAGCACGCGTCACCGGACGACGTGACGGTTATTCATATCTGAAACAATGACACGCAAATTAGCGTTTTGTTTGCGATGTGTCGCGTAATTAGAAAACTGTAATCAAGCCCGGGTCGTGACATTGTTTTACTAAAAACTGTATTCGCTTTGTTTTATTTCCACATATAAAATAATACGGTACAAAATGTGCTAGTCCGAAGTAGACCGTGTGAAAGCCTCGAAGAGGAACATTACAGTTGTCTACTCTGTACTAAAACTCGTGAAGTAAGCAGTTTCAGGCCCTTATGTAAATCCCTATTGCAATCAGTAATTCAGTTCTAAGGCGTGGACGGCGGCGCGGCGTAGTATTTCCCTGTTTCAAGGGTCACATGAATACAGTTCAGTCATCCAACTGGCTCACTCGCGGTTTATCCCAAGTTTTGACGAGCTGTCTGATGGTTGCCGGTCGTCCATGGATATCAGTAACATGAAAAGTTTTCAAGCGTTTTCAAGGGTTTCAAGCCCCCAACCGGAACATGAGTAGTTTGGCGGCTGTCTGGAGCGAGAGGGTGCTAGCTAGCCAGGGATACCATAATAATAATATAGTACCAGTAATAAAATTAATGAAATAATATTGATAACATAATCGTTTCGCACCAAGCCAGTTTCTGTTGCCTCTTACGACACGGGTTAGTATTGTAGGCCACTAGAGACACCAAAGAGACAAGAGACAATCAAACGTCTCTTACAAAAAAAGCATAGGTGACGTACAAAAATAAACGAATAAAAAAACAAATGTCCAATACTCACATGTACAAGTGCTTGCATTAGAGATGGTGTCCGTAGTACTCGGCGGGGTAGTGCGCGTAGCCCTGGTGGAAGGCGGGGTCGGTGGGCGGCCTGTGCATCATCTGCTGGCCGTCCATCATGTAGCCCATTGTGGCCTCCGGGCTGTAGGCTCCGCTCGGCCCCGCGTGCGGGAACACTGCCGGGTAGAACACTGACCGGTTAATTAGGCCTGCCGTACCAGGGCGTTTGGGGGTTGATGATTTTTATATGGAAATCGCCGGCGATAGATGACGATCCAACTGATGGTAAGTGCTAAGTGGCTATCTTCGTGGACACCAGCAACACCAAAGATTACTGACGCGTTGCCGACCAAGAAAGAGAAAAGAAAATAATGATGATCCAGGTTATATTGGTTGATAAATAAATTTTTCAGGGATGTGTTGTTATGACGAATCTATATTTTGGTTGGTAGTGACCCAGTAAGCCATCAAGCGAGGTGATGGGGTCTCGGGTGCCATTCCCGACAGACATTTATGTGACATTAAATGTTTAATCTTGGGTCATAGGGGTGTATTAATTGTGCGTGTGTATGTCTTTAACGTGTCATACAATGCTTGAAGGGTGTATAGAATATGCAATTTTACAGAAATTATTTGTCTGACACGGAAGTGGTGTTCAAAAAAAAACGACAAAGTAAAACAAGATGCAAGTTTGTAAAAGGCCTTAAACCTTTGAGGTCGAGTATACTCTGATATAACAGATGCGGATTTACGCTTCCCGCCCACGTCCGAATCGGTGACCGCTTTTTTTTGTAGGTGAAAATAGAACGTACTGATAGCAATAGTCGGTCAAAAAGTCGGTCAGAAATAATATGGAAGAAAAAATCGGCCCGATTATCGGTCCTACAAAAAGACTGACGTGGGCGCGAAGCGTTATCACCGACAAGATATACGAACCCGCTGAGAAGTTTCTGCACTAATAAGATAATTATAGTACAAAAAAACTCATAAATTATTACAAAACTTGGCGGGCCGCCCCTATGCAAAAACGGAACATGGACGAGCAATAACAATAAAGAACCATCGAAACTTTTTTGACGACACAAAATGACACGACAAAAAGGCCCCGTAGCGAACGACTATTCGAATCCGCTCAATTTTGCCACAAAACTGTTATGTCTTCCGGTGGCAATATATCGATGGGGATTATCAATCGTAAACTAATGGTGTTCGTCCATTATAGACGCCGATTTCCGCCTTCGCCGTGGCTCCTTTATGGTGGCACGCGCCATTGCCTGTGAGATTCGGGACTCGAGTCGCGGTATCGAATACTCATTTCGAATAAGTGCCATCGATTTTTTTTTCAGTAATGCGTCATTTTTATGTTTTAGTTTACTATTTGGAATGATAGTAAATTATAAGTAATTTAAAGTACGGTGTGTTATTAAAGACGTATGTTATCAAACAGTAGCTTCTATTTCAAGATAATTACTGTATTGCTTTTTAGGATATGGTATCCGATAAAGCTACTCGTAATTTGTTAAGAAGATTAATAAAAGAAATATTGAAGATAGTTAATAGTCAATAGTTAACATCAGAATCCATTACTGTAAATATTATACTGTAATACGTTACACACATACTTATACCGTATTATGATGTACTGTGATAGTTTTACGTTTGTTAGGTTACGTCCGCACAGGCAGGCGGCTTGCTTAGCGCCTAGAGTCTAACTAGTCACCTAGCGAGTAGCTCAGTAAAACGAACGTTCTATAGTGTTCGTGACTGGCCGCACTGCGCGCTTGGTGCCTAGCAACGCGCTTAGCGTGTATCCAAGTAAACAAACGTGTTGGTTTTCTGTCACTAGGCGCTAGGCATTTTTGCTTCAAAAATGACATTGACAGTCGGGTTGTCATGGATATAATATTATAATATAATATTATAATATAATAGGCTCTAGGCGCTAAGCAAGCCACCTGTCTGTGCGGACGTAGCCTTACGTTTTGTACGGTTTAACTTGAAGTTTGAACTCATAGAACCTCATTAAACGTAACCATTCAACTAATTCATCCGATTGTGAATAAAAACGCAGCACAATGCGAGAAAAATAGTTTTCAATTTTATCTCGCAGTGCTGTAGATAGCAACACTTTCCTACAGAATATTAATGTGGTAGGGCAACAATTGCAACACTGAAGCGATCTCATCTTTTTTTAACCCGACGGTTCTCAGACGCTCTCTGGATACTTCAGACGTTCGTTTTTTCTAGATGCTTCCTGTTTCGCGCGCGGTGAAACTACATTCCACCTTGGATTTAAATTGTATTCTAGAAATTTCTGAATATAATTTTAATGTATCTAATATTAAGGTAAAGTAACCATATGACACTTACGGTCGAATGTTTGCAGAGTGGACTAATTTTAATAAATACCTATGTACGTGTGTAGTATGTATAAAACAATCGTAAAGTATTATAGTAGTATATTGTGGCTTACATATAAAAGTAATAACCCTTAGCTGTCCGAATTACCGAATTTGGAAAATCGATTAACTTTTTAGGTATTTTTTTTGCAACTAAGACAAGCGCACTTGTAAATCACATCGGCGACACACAGTCTAGTTTAACGCAGATTTGCGTCGTGGTCCTCAGTGCTCCGTACAATAGCAGTAGAGGACATCCGCGAAGATTATCGCTCACTAAATCATAGTTTCCTGGTACCGTGCTCCGGCCGCGTTATTGTTTCCTGTCGCAGTCTGCAATGGAGACGCGCTCCACTTGACTCGGGAGGGCCTCTTCTAGTTACGTTACTGCTTATGCAATCCTAGTGAGTCTGGTCTGATTTTGCTGTGGTTTGCAATGGCGTTGACAGAAAGAAAATGTGGTTGGAATAGAAAATTGACCTAGCCGATTGCCACATCATTTTGTGAAGAAATAGATGGACTATCGATTCGTAACTTTTTTTGCACTGTTGTGAAGAAAATGCCCCATTAATTAAAATAAGCTATAAAATCTCAGCTAAATTTTAAAAAAAGAAGTTGATTGGTTTAAAAAAAAGATTGATTCTTTTAACTTATCTCCACAAACTATATTAGAAGTACTTCTACTGATATAAAAAGTAGGACTAGTAGAATATGCAGTACAGAGCCTGCAAAAGAACTGGCAAGAGATAAACAAAATATTACATTAAGTTTTTGGCATTCGTCGTTGCGGTCAGTTTTATGCTTTTGCCGTGAATATTGAGCCAATCCATTGTCTTAAGTGGGCAGCCGGCGGAATTTGGCGTCGGCGTCGGACTAAACAGGCAGTTCGGGGGCCGCGGTCGAATCCTAAATATCCCGCCGGATGCCGCCAAGTTTGCCGACGAAGGAAAATGGAAAAACCGGAGGGTACGATAGATGGAAAATTGTTTTGGCAATCGACTAAAGAAAATGGCCACCGCATTTCCTGCGGTCAGGTCGAGCCAAGAGTGCTTTCCGATCAGCGCCCGCTTTCGTATTCCCGCTGCGTGCAATGATTCCCCTTGGGTTCCGCATCTAACTTGCTTCGCTCGCCCACACCATCCACAACTCAATCCACGCTTTTTGCTCCGATTGCGCCTTCTCGACCCGCTGCGATATTTGTCGACGGTTTTTATCCTTTTAGCGACTCCGGCGATGGTGCGTGCATTGCGCAGGACGTTCTTGGCGTCCGACCAGCTCAAGTCTCGCAGCGACTAATTGATGCAATTATGCGACTCCGAATCCGATAAAATCGCTCGATTATCCGTCGAACGCTCGTCAGATGCTCGACACGGCATTGGGAAACTCTCTCGCCGACGGCTCGACGACGCTGCAGTATTTTTGCGGAGACAACGCACGTTACTGCCTTTTAATAAACTGCCGAGCATCACGATTTAATCCGCGCGAAAAGCTGAATAAACGATTGGTTGGAAATAGCGCGATGGCCGACGCTCGAACGAATTGTAATTTACAGTCTCGCGCGGTAATGGCGTCGCATCAGAGCGCAATTTATGCCCTTATAATAAATTCATTAGGCCGTGCCGAGCGTATATATGCGAGCGTCGATCCGGTGACACGCTCCGCCGTCGACGGACACGGCCCGTCGTGTACACCGTCATGCCTCCATTCGGTTATTTGCGATCGAGCTTGTAATGAGGAGAAAATATCGATTGGAAACCAATTACGAAGGTACTTTGGCATCAAAGTTAAACGAGGCTTCTTGTTGCGAGTCGTGTTTCAGCCGGATGAGTTAAATTTGACTCGTATCTCCTGCCTTATATGGCCGTCGTAATTTTGAGGGCCGTTAAATGCGATGGTTTACAAGCTGTTTACTCTAAGTTCTGAATAAATAGCCGGAGATAGGATGGCCCATCCGCTTCTGTCGACTGAGTCGCAGTGATCAATTAATTCCTTCGTAGCACAAATGCTCGAATCTCGGTACAAGCACGAGGAATCGCTTTCATTAAGAGATATGGAGATGAACTGTCTCGGCCCGATAAGGCGAAAGGTATGTAGAACGATGTTTGCGCAAAAATTGCAAAGACAAAAGCAGATCTAATCCCGTGTAGGCAAGGAATACCCACACATCTAGATATGAGGTAGGTACGTTGTCGGGAGGGGAGAGTGATGGATCGTTCGGGACGGGTCAACGAATTCGGACATTATTCTTTTTTACCCTTCTTGCGTTCCGTTCGCAAGAGTAAGCCCTTTTTCTGCGACGTCCTTTTTTTCCTTACCCGGGCGGAATTTTTGTGCCCGGGGAACGTTTTATGGACTGCGCCACGCTACAATTACAAAGTAAAAGTGGAATTGGTCGTTTGTAATTCTATCCCATATTGTTGACGAGAATGGACGTTTGCTTATTCTTTTGATGTTCGCTATTTGCTGCCGAGGCGATTGGAGCCAATTGAATTGATTTTATGTAACAACTTTTTCTGTTGTGTTACAGATAATGTTATTAAGAGTTAAAGAGAACTAATTTGATTTTAACTTGATTATCTTTAGGCGAATGTTATAATTCATGATATTCATACGATAATGTATGGACAATACGGACCTTGGTTCGAATCCTGCAGATATATTGCCTACCAACTTACTTTTGAGTTTGAGATTTGAGTCCTAACTCTCTTAAAGTTAGATTCTTAAAGACTTGAGTAAAAGTCGCTCTCTCTCTCACTCTGACAGTTTGTGGACAATATGGAACTTATATACTCAATCTTATTTCATCTCCCAATATTGAAAAATTAAGACTAAAAAAAATACAAAAATAAATGGCGAATATTATTTTTCTAAAAGGCGTGTCTGTCTATCTGTCACAAGAAACAATTTTCTCAATTCCTTATATTAGTGAGCAGCAGGTACCAGGAGAACATAAGTGTCCGGCGCTTGCTAAAAGCCCCGCTCCCCCGGGAGGCGGCCAGCCTGCATACTGTATGAAGGCGGTCAGCAAACTCAATTTTCGGCTTCAAAGTCGTTGTGGCCACCAATTTCGAATTTCGGAACGTGTTCGATGCATCGTCATTGAGTTTGGGACTCCGGTGAATACAAGATCAGTTCAATAATATGGACCTATCCATTTGCTGGCAACTGTACGTAGGTACGCAGATATAGTATTGTATCTATATTCTACAATACACCAATCTACACACCTTATAGGTTTTATTAAATTTCGATTTGTGCGTGTAATTTGGAGTATTTTTTATCTTGTTAAAGTTGTGTAGCTTTCTGCACGAACGATATAGATCTTCAGTCGTCACTTCATAATATTCACTTCATCTATCAATATTTGTTTTTTCGACGTCGTCGTCTTGTCTGTATAATCGGCCGTCGCGACAAGAATATAGAGTCAAAATTCAAGTATGAAAATATAATATGTAAACATTAAGGTATAAATACATAGAGAAGACATCTCAAACAAAATGTGTGTCCCAGCCGGGAGGTTCTATTTTCAAAATTGAGCCTCTGTTCTCCTTTCAAAATCGAACGAATCCATTGGACATTGAAGCCGCGCGGCGCCAATTCATTGGAACATACATTGTGTTCGCGGTGTCTGTTCTATACGCTAGTAATAATACTTCAATGTATGTAAAGTGTAATATTGAGTACCTGTGAAATAACCTAATTAAAATAGACGTATAAGAAAAATGTTACCTGCTCTATTCGACTGGTCTATCATTGGTTGAACTATCCTACGTCTCGCGTTGATAAACCTGAAACAAAGGAGGAACACACATTAGTACACTTGTTAAAAAAATAATACAATGATTATAATTATTTATAGTATTCGTATAAAGCAGGTTAAAGTAGCTTAACCAGTTAAAGAATTTTGAGATATAATTTTATTGTCGTTACAAAATGAGGTATTAAAAATCTCTCTTTAATATTTTATGCGAAATTTCACCGAATTTTCGAAAGTGTTTGGTTATTTAAGTCATGTGGAAAATTAATGTTTCCGTACTTCAATGGGAACGTTCTGATTGGTTATCACTCAAAGAGCCGTAACTCACGTCAGAGGTTTAGGACATAAGAACTTCTTTCAAGCAGAAAGTAATGAAGAAGCGTGGAGAATTATGCTTCAGGTTGCGTTGAAGAGAAGAGAACTAGAGTTCCCATTGTGCACATTTCGACGGGACCTAGGAATTTTCTATTAGTTTGGTTTTGTTGGTAGGATTGCAACCAATAATATGTTGGCAAGTACCAGGCGTTCATAAACATGGAACACCAACATTTTATCCGCGAGATTACTTGGCCGATGTGTTATGGAGCGCGGTGCATTCCCAAATTAACTGTCACTATGAATTTGCTGGTTGGCGGAATACTTTCCGATTGCTTTGTGATTCGATTAGTTTTTCCGCGTAATTCATAATATGGATAGTATACATAGGATAATAATGGTCTATGAATTGATATGTATTTCGTGAAATATATGGAATGTTCTCGGTTCAATAATTCTAAGCAGTACCTAGGTACCTACTATAACTCATTTGGAATCTGCTACGAAAATTCAGTGTAATATAAAAAAATGGCACAGCCACATTTGATACGCTGGTAATACGCAAAGGCTTTGTCTGTTGTTTGCTTTAAAAGCATTCTCTACTTAATGTTTCCAAAACATAAAAAAAGGATAATTAAAACTTAAAGTATGATGTTGCACAAGTAAAGCAAGTTTCTTAAAAACTCAGAAGGAGAACTGCCAAAAAGACGGGAGGTCATCAAAAAATGGTAACATTATAGTTGTTCTATATATTTTTCTACATTGGCCTACAATAACTAATACTTTTAATACTTTCAATAAAAATCGAAATTCGTCAACACTTATTCTTATTTGATGATGGCAGATACAGTCTGCTGCTTATACCACATTCCGTGCGTTAAAGATTCACATGGTAAAATGAAATAAGAACATTACATAAATAAACGCTAACGCAATGACATCTACATTTCTGAGCACTAACCATAACTATTGATCATCTGATAGCGCAGCAATTTTCGCGAACGACAGACAGACGGAATTAATACCCGGTGCGATATACATGACAAACATAAGACAAGAATTACTCGCTATCGACTATAAGATACCCGACTCCGGCCGTCATAATCCCATTACGCGCCTAAAATATTCAGATTAGTCAATTTCGTTTCGATCACGTGACCCTTACGAAATTATCTGCGCCTCAGTCAGTGGAACACTTCCAAATGGAGTCGGGAAGGGTAAGTTTAGAGGGTCTTCGTAATTACAACGTCCGATGCGACTAATGTTTTGTTAATATCTAGATTAGTTCATTAACTCTTCGCTCGGGACCCGCCGGGGCCTGGAGGCACGGGGGCCGGCCGGGCCCGCCGGGAGGGCCCCGGTCCCAGATCGCGAAATTAATTTTGACGGTTGTAATTGTTATGGCAACTCGACGCAATATGTCGGAGACGGCTGCGACGATTTATGATTTGTGTTGGACACCTGGGGCTTGGAGCTGCGAAATGTTTATGTGCTGATGTCCTGGTTCTCGGTGATTGGAGACTGACTATTGGAATAAGAATTTGACTTTTTAGGGTATTTTTATTAACCAGTAAGTTACACGGGCCACCTGATGATTTATGATCACTGCTGCTTATGAACGTGTTTTTCTTATAAAACTGACAAAGGACCTGACGATCGCCCATGGACCTCGGTTACAGCAATGATATCACTGATGCCAAGGGCCAAGAAGTAAGAGAAATAAAGTAAGAGTTACACCACAGTCGCCAAAGAATCAAAGTACAAATTTCTCTTTTGCTGGCGATGATTATAATTTTTACATCAGAGGTATAAAAATAATTATGAATTTATGTCTGTCTCTTTTACTGTCCCTTTTTCGTTTCATCTAATTTCAAATGACAACGATGCTAAAGAAGTTTTCACTTCAAAAATAATAATAACTGAATACTTTTTGGAAAAACTAGTCCAACGCTCCGAAATGTCATTTGAACTGTTTTATTTTTTCGTAAAGTTACAGTCAATTATCACAACAGCGCGAAAACAAAACGTGAAACCCATCTCGAAATGCAACAGCAATAGTAATGTGACACATAACACATGTATCCGATTTAACTTAGGAAAACACCCTTCGCTTTAATGGCCATAACTCGCCCCCAGAAGGGTTCCCCGACGCACAAATCTCATTACAATTAATCTAATTTGCATACGAAACGCATAAATCCATTGTCGTGTGCATTTTTCGATAGTGGACACAGCACTCGCGAGTTCGACAATGGTACCGTCAACCCTCAGGCTGCTGAATTAACGGATCGAGATCAGTTTTTATGATTTATGAGCGCAGCGGCGGGTTATCCGGGGGTAATGTTTCAACTATAATAATGTGCGCGCTTCGATGCAAATTTTGTGACGGGATCATTGCATTACTGCGTCATTGGGTTGTTTGGAGGGGTCTATTTGTTGTCGATGTAGTAGCGAATGGTGTCATGATGTCAACTAACCACTGCAATCTTTGACTGTTCTTTTGCTGGGTAAGAGTGCTGGTCACGAATGACAGAGGTTAGACCATAAACATCTTGGGCAATTGCGCCTGGTCGGTTCTATGTGCTTCAGCAGGTTATGATAAGTTCTGAGCAATGTAATTTTACTCATCATTCGTTTGTAGCATAGCCTTTACATAAACTATTAAGGTCAATGCAAAGCAAAGCAAAGCAACAACCCATAATTGTCCCACTGCTGGGCTCGGGGTCTCCTCTCACAATGTGAGGGGTATTAGGCCATAGTCTACCACGCTGGCCAAGTGCGGATTGGTAGACTTCACACACCTTTGAGAACTTTATGGAGATCTCTTCGGTGTGCAGATTTCCTCACGATGTTTTCCTTCACCGAAGCAAGTGATAATTAACTTCTAATACGCACATAATATTTGAAAATTAGAGGTGCGTGCCAGGATTTCAACTCGGGCCCCTTCGTTCGGGAGACCAACGTTCTAACCGCTAGGCTATCACTGCTTCAGGTCTTCTTGCTGATTCAGTTCTAAAGGTCAATGAGTCACAACTAAAGCGCGTAAAGAGTAGGACTCACGAGTATGTCGATGTCCATATCTGAGTTGCGACACGGACTGCATATCGTTGCATGTACTGCATGTGAGTGTATGTGCCGCGCCCGCATCCCGCATCGGTCGTCAATGGCGGGCGTAAATTGTCCGATCCCACTTTTAGATATTTCTCAAAATGGTCGGTATGTTCCATCTTTGCGCGCGCACATTGGTAACAACGAAACATGTTACATTAGCGTCTGATGTTGCGATTATGCGACTTTTCTGCGTCAGAAAAAGTAATAACTAGTTATTACTGTAATAATTATGAGTAGTGAGGCAAGAATTCCGACGAAGGCAAACAATTCGAGGATTCCAAATACGAATCTTATCGAAAGATCTGGCGACTAGATACCGGATATACCAGTTTTCGCTGTCATTACCTGTGTTGCGTAAAGAGCGATCGCAAATGCGTTCAATTGCAATACCAATCTCGATGGAATGACGTTCAGTATGTTCAAGCCCTTTGGCCCCCACGCCCGCCGCGACAAACACGATACGATAACCACTCAAGACTCCACTAAACTCATGATATCCTGGTACGGCGATGTCTGTTATTATTGTACGATTTCCCGGCTTTTCCTAAATAGGAAAAGTTAAAAGGGCAATTTGGTTGGTCGGACACGTTCTCGAGGTAGTTTCGGGAGCCCTGTGAGGGTAGGGTTCGACACCGTGAAATACAATGTACGGAACCCGCTCCGCTGGGCACACGACGGGCGATGCTATAGCGATACGGGACTGATTTGTGTAGCGAATACTTTACGAAGGCGAAGATCGTAACAATTTTTGTTCGTGGTTAGAATAAGTAATTCAGTTTTTGATGTTATTGAAAATTATTTAATCGATTTATGTTAACTTAATGTTAAGACAAGGTGCTACTTTATAGTCAGAAAGAAATGTAAAAAAACTGTTTTTCATTTTCTTAAAAATTCACATTCAAATTCAATTTTAAAAAAATCACATTTTCTACGTACTCGTAACTAAAATCTTTCCTATATTTCTAAATTACCAGGTATATTACCTTTTTATGCTACCTTTGATTTACGGTAATGTGGCTGTTGATATTATCTCGTTAAATATACTTCCATCTCCTAGCTTTCCGTACACTGCGATCCTAACTGGATCGTGAGCCAACTCGAGGTACGTCACAAGAATAAAATTTAATTTCGCTCCAAGTTTTTGGATTTTAATTACCTGAAAGCAAATTAAATAAGCGAGCGTTGAATTCCTCGCGCGAATTCTTAGCAGAGAGGCCGTTTATAATTTATTAGGCGTTTCGGAACTGCGCGCCTGTCAACTGTTATGTTTATTGAAATGGATATTGGCGGAGGTATTTTCTGTTCACGGGAATTTGTAAGCTCAAATTATTATAAAGGTTCCCTTAATTTAACTTATCAGGATTTTTATTAGGTGGAGTCGAAACGGGTTTGGAAACTGATAAACTCTGGAGTGGCATTTTTCTTGATTTCTAAATAAAGGCTACCTATAGTGTCTTTCTCATAAGAAAAAGCTTTTATTAAAGCCTGAAAAAAATAGACGAAGTTTAAATATCACTCCAATGAAAGTTCATAAATATCTATCTAACTTAAAATAGTATCTTCAAAAGCTACCCACCGTTGAAGTAAGGCGGCATCCTTTTTACAATTATAACATAATACCTAATAATGAGTAGTGGAGGCTACCGAAGACGCCAGGTGAGCAGGCGGGAGGGGGAAGAGGGGAGGGGGATGTGAGGGTGGACGATAAATTCCGTTTTTCCCTAATTAAGGTCCAATCCCGCGCGGATTGCCGTCCCACCGTCCCGTGTCTTGCCATGGTGGCTTGTTTAAATAACTACTTTATGTTTTTCAGATAATTACTTATGGGAAATTTACTCGTGAACTTTGAAATTAGTACTGCTAATTTAGTATTGTTGATTATTATCTATGTTATATGTATGTCTAAGAATTAAGTTGAAGTTAAAACCTTTTCTCATCGATCTTTTCTTCAAATCAAAGAATACAAATAAAATTCGTCAATTATACCTTTATTAAATTAACACGATTGACGATAAAGATTCATTCCTCCAATAATCTTTTTCCTATTTTAAACCATTTTACAAAAATAATCTTTTTTATCAGTGTCCGAGGTAATCCGAATTACCAGGGTGACATGGCTTATCTAGGGTGGCCAGCAAATGAAGGCATTAGTGTTCACAAAGCCGCTCCAACCAGTTAGCCACCTCCAGCAACCCTATTTTTTGTTTGATTAGGATTTGGACACAATTTTACACACAGATTTACGCCCGACTCAGAAAGGTTCGTTTATTTAGTCGTAAGACGTTCATAACTAATTGATATTAAACATGTTAACGCTTCTCGCCCACGTCCGATAATCGGTGACAGATTTTTTGTACGAGAAACATAGAACCTACTGATAGTAATAGTGCAACGCACACGTCCTACAAAAAGTCGGTCAGAAATAGTATGGCAGGAAAAATCGGCCCGATTATGTGACGATGATATTATGACGATGTCCCACAAAAAGTCTGACGTGGGCGGGAAGCGTAAGTATCGGTTCATCTCAGAGTCATAGGGCTTGTTTCACAATCTTCAAGTAAGTCCGAAGTAAGCTATTCGTTGGTTAGGTTGACATTTCGTGTATGTAAAATGACACTTTAACGTTACTTTAACCGGCGAATAGCTTATTCAGGACTCTAATTGAAGATTGTGAAACAAGCCCATAATGTCAAATTTAAGTAATCATAGTGCGGACCAACGTCAAATAACCTTATCGATAATCATATCGATGAGGTTAGTGTAGCCACACGTAAAATACGTTGATAATAAATAAAAGTTAATATTTATTTAAATGCTTTTAGAAGTATGATGTATGACAATAATAATAATAATTTTGTTTTCTGTTTTTTCTTACTTAAAACGTTGCAAGGTAGCTTTTTTCTTAAAAATAAAATAAAGAGGTTACCATTTTATTTATGGCAGTACTGCTAACTGTCAGTGCCAATGATGAGTGGTTGATTTGACTTGACATTCAAAAACTTCAATTTTAATCAATCATTAAATAATTAAGTAAAGAGATTTGTTTACTTAAATTTAATTGTCCGTAAACTGACTAGTGAATTTTTGTGATTCTATACTAAGGAGCGATTTAAGTCACCATTATGTGATTCTGTGTTGGGGCGTTGGTAAATCTAATTGTGCTTATTTTTTATAAGGGGCCATCCATAAATTACGTCACACGTAAGGGGGGGGGGATCGATGTAGTGTAACATTGTGTGACAAGGGTGGGAAGGGGGGGGGTCAAAATTTCATGACGTCACATGTCAAAATGGAATAATTGGTATGTATGTATGTATGTAAATACTAAAAACAATTAATGAAAATAAAACTTATTTCGGAACTGCTGTTTCAATTTAATAATTTCTAGGTATAAAATTTCACAATATGTGACGTAACACTACGGGGGAGGTTTCACAATTTTATTGTGACCAGCTGTGACAAGGAGGGGGGGAGGGGTCAAAAAGTCATGAAATTAGTGTGACGTAATTTATGGATGGCCCCTAAGCACAGATAACGAAACTAGATTAAGCTCAGACTGGTACCATCAACATTACTGTCATAGTTACCACCATAATCTCGTGTCGTATTTAGATAAGTATCTGCTTAATGACTTTAAATTAATTTGAGTTAATGTAACTTTCTTCTAGCCATTACTTGTCCTTTTGCTGTGCCACATATTCATGAAGAGTTCTCCATTAATATATCCGTTATATTTTTTATGGTTTGATAATACCTAATATATTATTTTCTCAATATTGTATTTAAATCAGTTGGGTAGTTTTAAATAATTGGACAGAAACAGACTGGCAGAAGAAACTATGTATCGTCGTGCAATTTTAAGACCTCTTATGTGTAAAAAAATCAGCTTTTTGAGAAAATCGACAAAAATCGACAAACTTTTGTTTAGCAAGCACATAGGTGATTTTGAATTTGGTAAATAAATTACGATGGAAGCGTCGTTACACACATGAGAGTTTTTGAATTCGATAGTGCTTCAAAATGTAGAATCGTTTGACGTAAAACAGTGATGTTGCCAAAAGTGACACATAACACATAAGCGGTCTTAAAATCGCAACGACGGTACACAGTTTTTTTTAACAGTATTACTTCCTTTTCTGCTCTATATTGTTTGCTGTATCTCATAACTTTAATACAACGGCATCAATCGGATTGAAAACTGCAAGTGACACGATCGAGAAAGATTTATAAAAAAACAGAATTTGTCACATAAATACTTAGTCTATAATCTAACTAGGGCAACAGAACTCGCCCGATTATTGAAATAGTGGAAATGAGAAGAAAAACAAACATCACAAAAACTTACGACATATTAGCGAAGTAGCGAAATACGGTTACCGCAGTGGGGCGCGGGGCGGGGGACGGCCGACAAAACATCCCGGGATCGGTACCAGGCGGGTATAATTCATTATTAGCAAGTTGTTTTTCCGTCAGCTTGCGGGTTGAGCCCGCAGCCACGGAAACTTTTCACGGTAAGAATTACGTCCGATGCCCAAAGTATTTACGCTGGTGGGTTATGGGCTTATGGGGTCAGGAGGGCTGTTTGTTATGGGGTTTGTTTTAAGGAATCGTTTTTGAAACCTGTCATTTATATATTTTAAGTCATTTCGTAGGCTAAAAGAAATCTGTCAAAGTGACATTCGTAAAATGGCGCGCGCGCAACTTGAGTTGAAAACCATAGTTTAAACACAGTAGATAGTACCTACGCAGTTAAAAAAGTAAAATCAAGTCATAAACAACTAGGTTATGAAAAATATATTGTGTGCCCAAGGGATCAAGTATTTCATTTGGAAACCTGTTACTTTCTACGTCCACTATGAGAAACTCAAGATTATTTAAGTAAAAATTTTAAAACCTCATCGAACAATTCGTTCTTCAATTGTCCAACTATATAATATGTACGTTTAAAAAAGGCAAATTTAGAAAAGATATTTCCAAAGATAACCTGATAAAGATATCTAAGATAATACCACACACCTTACTAACGGTACTCTTGAAGCTATCCACCTAAGCTTTATTATTCCTATCAAGTTAGCGTCTTCTCAGCTTCTTTCTCGTTCTACGAGTTCATTCCGAACCCAGGTTTACATAGCTCGAAGGCATTATCTAAAGAAGCAGTTATCTCGAATCTCGGAGATTTGTAATCGACGCGAGTATCTACAGTCCGTACAAACAAAGGGTGAATAACTCAGGGCCGGTACGAATGGCGCTAAACCCCGCAAATCCACTCCGGACAGGAGGACGGATCGAGTTCTGATGTCGCGATATCCTCTCTTGTCATGCTAACTTGGTCACCCTCCTACCTCGCATAATGGGCTCCAATATTTTTACGATGTTGTCCTGGTCTGCTTGAGACTAAGAAGAAGGAACGAAAGAGCTGAATTTTATTGCTCTATGGCCTATATTCATAGGAATAGAACTTTTCTCTCTTTTTCTTCTTTCTTTCTCGGCTGGCAACGCATCAGTGATGCCTTTGGTGTTGCTGATGTCCATGGGCGACGATAGCCACTTACCATCAGGTGGATCGTCAGTTCTTTTGCCGGCTATTTCCATAAAAAAAGAAGTAACGTAACATGCGGTTGACCTGTTTTAGTGGCCATCTTATCCAGGGCACGTCTGTGACTGGCCCTAAATAGGAAAGATAGGATTAAGATGTCCCCAAATTACGGACACTAAACGCGATTAAAAGCGTACCTACCGACGAAAAGTGTTCGAATCTTGGGATTTCGTAAGTTATCACTCAACAAGTAAAGTCGTTGAAGAGTTCCAGAACAAAGTACCTAACAGGTGAAATAATAATAAACTTCTTCAAGTACAACTACTTCAAAAACGAGTGATGACTTTACAAAATTTAGCTTTGGGATTGAAGTGATGAGGAAGGTCCAGCGCGCGGCCAATAAGCCCGTCTCGTTACTTACTGCGCTGGAGAATATTGGCGATAAAGATCACTAAATGTGATTTACGGCCGCCCGTACGATTCGGAAAAAGCGGAAAAACAAAGGCAACTCGATCACGTACAAATCTACTAATCCCTAGTCCCCTTGGTGGACGATAAATATTTTTCACGAAATCCAACGTCCGCGACGACGCATAGAAACTGCCCTAAATCAGGCAATTATAGGTGCGACCAGTAAATATTATAACCAGGGGATCAGGAGTGGAGGACGGCCTGAATAAGGATCGTTAACGATATTACGTATTTTGATTTTATTGTCGGGACGTTATCCAGACCTAATATTGCCTTTATGAGCCCCGCGTTGTTATATGTCCAAACATATAATCTGTTCGTTATAAGGCAAGTAAGTAAGTAATCTGTTATTTTTGTACTGGAACTGTTACTTTACTTGAATGATAATTTAACGTGATGCCAAGATTCGAACACTTCGTCGGAAGGCACGCTTTTAATTGCGTTTAGTGTCCATAATTAAGGCACATCTTAATCCTATTTAGGGCCAGTCACCGACGTGCACTGGCAATGGCCGCTAAAACAGGTCAACTGCACTTCTATTCCTGTGAATAGGCCATCGAGCAATAAAATTCAGCTCTTTCCAAAGATGTTTCCGCTTCAAGCGGTCTTCAAGAAATTTGTACACATCTATTTTTTGTATGCGCTTTGGAAATGTATTTATGTCATCACTTGCGACGTACTGATGAATCTTTCTAACTTTACGCGACAATGCAATGGTGTTAATCTCAATCATAAACTGTTTGAGTGCCTTAACCAATACATATTACTAGATAGGTGTGTGCAGTTTACACTTTTTTTTTTATACCGAATAAGTTAGTGCTTGACCACAAAACCACCTGATGGTAAGCAGTAATGAAGCCATGGATGGTAAAGCACACTAACTTAGTAGAAGTCTATTCACTCTTGACTTGAAGACACCCACATTATTATGTGAAACTCAACCAGTAGTAACGAAAGTTTTTAATGTCCTAAAATTTACTTACAAAATAATCTGTTAACAATAAGTCTGCTTAGTTCATAATTTAAGGTGTAAGTCCTAACTAAAAAAAATGGCTCAATGGTTATTCATGCATATTATGTGATACAAAAACGCCAAAGTTCTTGGGGCGTTGAGGAAAATATTTATTTAATATTCATAGACCGTACCTCACACGAGACTACATGCTCAGATTATGATCATGGCATGTCGTGTCAAGGTGGTTCGAGCAGTTTGGATTGGAATTCGCAAGGTCCTCGTTAACTAATATACTGCATTTCGTCTATTTATAGCTGTGGAGATGTATAATATGTACGGCATATGATTGCAAAAGTTCGTGGAGAAGTCTACCTGTTCTTTCAGTATTCGAGTTTTAATTACTTTTGCAACCAAATGCTTAATTCTTAGGATTGCCTCAATCCTGGGAGAGGCTGGTGGGCAGCGGGAGTAATTACTCTATATCCCCTGGACCCTCTCCAGCGAGGGTCTCGACCTTCCACCTCATCACGAGGCAACACATGGTGCTGCGCTAATTGTTAGGGACCGATTTTCAATGGGGGAGTTGTCGATTGGGTCGCGAATTTTATTGTTTGGGGCAACACCAGGGAGCGTGATTGTCGCTCCCTTATAGTTTTATGATCGTGTTCCGACGTTAAACAAAACATTTGCAATGTTTTGTTATGGCTATGATTATTGAGATTGAATATAAGAGATAGTATGATAAGAATGGTGGTAAAATGACCGTACAGACTAAGATTTCAAGAACAATAAGAATTAAATGATTGAAAACCCATTTATATTAATAAATTATTTTATTGCCAACCCAATTATAAATATTAGGGGTCAACCTAATTTGCGAATTTTGCGTTAAGTGTTAACTAGTTACAGGTAGAATTTTAGTCCAGCTGGTCGAGCGTTAAAAACATTATCTATACTAATATATAAAAAGGAAAGATTTGATTTTTTTGTTTGCATTGAATAGGCTCCGAAACTACTGAACCGATTTCAAAAATTCTTTCACTGTTGGGAAGCTACGCTATCCGCGAGTAACATAGGCTATATTATATTTTCAAAAAATTAGGGATCCTTACTAAAACTCCAATAATGTAACCCAAGGTGTAAAAAAATAAGAAAACCGAAGCAAAGCGAGGGCGATTACTCGTAAGTAAATATAATAATTGTGTATTACATAATAACGATGTAAAATACGCGGGTGTACAAAAAATTATATCCGCGATGATACAAGTATAAAATCCCGAATATTATCGCCTCATTGTTCATAAGGAAAAGTGATTAGACTGATGACTGACTGAGAAAAGTTGATGCATCACCATTTTAATCTTTCTAGATGTTTTAATTAGGGTGCAAATGGAACGGCGTAAATCTGCAGTAAATATCTCAAGTGTCGCAGATGGCGTCATAAAACTTATCTGGTGGGCTCGGAGACGAGCGGCGGCGGGCGATGTAGCGGGTTGAAGCGACTTTATGGGAAGCTTAAGGCATTGATGTACAATTTCCTTACAAAGTATTGCACCTTGTAGATACAGTAATAGCACCTTTAAGGAATAAGTGAATAAGGAAGACTTAAATTTTTAGACATAGCATTTTTTTTATGGAAATAGCCGGCAAACGAGCTGATTATCCACCTGATGGTAAGTAAAGCTATCGTCATCCATAAACCAAGCATAAATTTAGTACATGAGAGAATAAATCGACCGTACCTCCAATGCGGATAATAATTAAAGTCAAGAAATGGTCAACTTTTGTCTTCTGATAATCATGTAGATACTTTTTAAACGTTAGGCTATCATCATATTAGCACAATACAAATCGCACAGACAAAAATCGGGCTATTGAAGGCCCATAACGCCAGTACAGTACAAGCGTACAAAGTACGATGTCCATCAAAGGGTTGTCGATGGCATGGCCCCAACGAAAGACAGGCGGAGAACATCACAATCGCGATAATAGTCCCGGCGCCATATTGCGTTGATTGCTGACGTGTGCCCAATTTATCCCGCATTAAACTGCGAGCCTGCGACACGCTGCCTCTGACGGGGACAGGCTCCTTCGCAAGTTATTGCTGCGATCCTAATATCTAATGGCGAAGGACCTAGTTTGGCTTCCTGTTTGAACAGCCAAATTGTGTATGGACCGATTTTCACGGACCTCTTCGCCGCGAAGACGCACTCTGCGAAGTGAACCTCGTTTTCAGGTTCTTCCGGAGAACAATGACACATCAAGAAAGGTAGATTGCTTCTTATGGGTCGGCGTTAGTATTGTGTGGTGTTGCCCATGCTAAAGTGGCTCATATGCTTGCGGTAAGCAAGCAAGTTTTGGCGAAAATTTTACATTAATTTCATGGTGATTGATGGTGTCTCCCAGATAACCATTACTTATAAAAGTTTTTAACTCAAAAGGACAAATGCTTTCGCCTAAAATGTTTGCAATAAAATAAACGTGGCAGTCCAATGTTATCCTTTGCCGCTCGAAATTTAAATAAAATTGAAAAACAAGTGCTAGCAATTAATCAAAGCTTTGCACATAAATATGTTACGTGGTTGGCTGTTAATACGTCTCTGAAATTAATTAATTATATTCCTGTATTTGGTTTTCGGGTGTAAATTTAAAATAGATACCAGGGCGGCACGCGCGCGACCGCTAATGAGTGCGACAGCAGCGCCGTGCGGCCGGTGCGGTGGGCACGCGAACTAATTTGTACGAGTGATGAATTGCTTGTGCTCCTACGAGTCTTGGTTTTCCTGGCAAGTATTCCTGAATTGATATTAACATGTTTCATTCGTTTTAAATAAATAATATCTTTTGATATTCCATACACAAAGTGAAAATAATTGTACGTGTTTCAGAGCCCGTATTAAGCCGATCCCCTCATTTTTTCTTGGCATCGTATTGACTGTACGTGGGCAGTGGGGTTTTCCAAAAAAAAAAAAAAAATTTTATAAAACCAATGCAAATATGTGAGAAGTTAAAATATTAATACTTTTAACAGGAATCCACGCTAACTATTAAAACATTGTATCTTATGAAACTGATTAATATTGTTTGCATGAAAAAGTTACAAAAACTTACAGTCATAAAGCATTATTAAACCCTAGAATGGATTCCTTTGTCATTCTCGTTGACTCAAGATTTTCAAACAAATGCAGCCATTAGTAAAATATCCGGTTTACCAGTAATATGTCTGTGGCAGGACCACCCGACCACTCTACCACCACCTGACCATCCAGGTCCGAGCCACACTGATAAGCTATTTATAAGGCTTATTTACCCGTAAGGATTCGATTTCGGTTCAAGACGTCAAGTGAATGAAATTGAATATTCTTTCACATTATCCATTTAACAATTATTATTTATTTAGACATTATATTATCTGACTCGGCTTAGCTACACGTCGATTTATTTCCTATGAAGACAGTGGCTAGGGGAACAGGTGTAATGGACAGTAAGTATTGTAAATTACTGGCTTATAATACAATAATAATAATAATAATAATAATAATAATAATAATAATAATAATAATAATAATAATAATAATAATAATAATAATAATAATAATAATAATAATAATAATAATAACAGGAACATATAGATAGAGAAGCATCATGTGGTTGGTTAGTGAAAGGAAATATTTTTGCCGAGACGGAAGGCTTTTTAATCGCAATCCAAGACCAAATAATCAAAACAAGAAATTATGCTAAACATATATTAAAAGATAATAGTATAGTAAATGATAAATGTAGATTATGTAACATAAGTAATGAAACTATAGAACACATAACAGGTGGATGTAAAGTATTAGCTAGTAAAGAATATATAAATAGACATAATAATGTAGCAAAACAAATTCATCAATATTTAGCATTAAAGTATAAACTAATTGATAACAAATTACCTTATTATAAATATACCCCGAAAAAGGTATTGGAAAATAACGTAGCGAAATTATACTGGGACCGCGACATTATCACAGACAAAACAGTTCACTGCAATAGACCGGATATTACATTAACCCTTAAACTTACTAAAACAACTTACCTTATTGATATCTCAATCCCAAATACAGATAATTTAAAGCAAAAACACTTTGATAAGATCCAGAAATACTTACCTCTCGCGGATGAAGTGAAGGAAATGTGGCACCAGGATAATGTTCGCATCATACCTATAATATTATCATCAACAGGCGTAATACCAAAGAACCTACATACATCAATAAAGGAACTTAAATTACAAAAATCCATCTTTTATCAGTTGCAAAAATCAACTGTGTTAGATACCGCTTCCATAACTCGACGCTTTTTAAACCTATCACCTTTAATAAATAACTAAGTTTGTATGAGAACCATGTTACTTGGCTAACGCCCGTACTTGGCCTCATAAAAAATTCACCGGTTAAAAACCGAGACAAAAAGGCACCATTAGACCAAAAATAATAATAATAATAAGAATTGAAAACACAGTGGAAAGTCAAAACTGTAAGAACCGTTCCTATCGTAATATCATCTACCGGAATCATATCTCACACACTACACACAAGTCTTAAAATTTTAGACATTCATTCGCTCACATACATCACCTTACAGAAAGCAGTTATACTTAATACGTGCAGGATAGTCAGGAAATTTTTAGCGACAGACAATATCACATCGGCTCTCGTGCTTGGTTAAGGCCCGCAGGAGAGTTTAGAATTTACCCTTACGAGGAGACAATCAAACAATGTATTAAGCAAAAATAATAATAATAATAATAATAATAAACGCTAACACACTCATACCCCCGCAGTAGGTTATTACTTGTGTCGCGGGTGGCATGGACGACACATATGTATATCACATCACAATCACACCCATGACCCGAGTACAAACATTTATCTGCCACATAAATATCTGCCCCGGCCAGGAATCGAACCCGGGACCCCTCGCTTCAAAGTCAAAGTCAAAGTCAAAATATTTTATTCATATAGGTATCACTGATACACTTATGCACGTCATTATTTTTTATCTACCAGCTTTTCGGAAGGGTGCTTTGTCATGGAGGAGAAGAAAAGCCGAAAGAAACTCCTCGCACATCTTTTAAAAAAATATTACAAAAAAAGAAAATATTACAAAAATATTTACTAATCTGAGCGGAACTGGTTGCAGAACTGGTCATTTCCATGCATCTTTGTCATTTAAATACTCGTCTATTCTATAATATCCCTTGCCTTACAATTGTGCTTTTACACGTTTTTTGAAAGATTCTATTGGCAAGTCACGTATTGATTTTGGAATTTTATTATAGAAATGTACACCAAGCCCCATGAAAGATCGCTGCACTTTACTTAGGCGGAACGAAGGCGTAACTAATTGATGCATTCTTCTTGTTTGGCGATTATGAATATCATAATTTTGTTTATACGCGCTTATATTCTTCCGTATAAAAACTACATTGCTAAAGATATACTGGGAAGCTACTGTAAGTATGCCTATTTCCTTGAACTTTTCACGCAAAGATTCCCGAGACTTAAGTTTATAAATAGCCCTAATAGCCCTCTTTTGGAGTATGAAAATTTGTTCTATACTGGCTGCTTTGCCCCACAGCAATATGGCATAGGACATAACACTGTGGAAATAAGCAAAATAAACTATCCTAGCAGTTTCGACGTCAGTATACTGCCTTATTTTCCTAACAGCATAAGCAGCCCTACCGAGTTTATTCGCGAGATTTGCTATATGTGGGCCCCATTGAAGTTTACTATCTAAGGTCACCCCTAAAAAGACCGTGGATTCCTCCATATGCAATGTTTCATTATTCAGTTTGAGAGTTTTGTTGACTTTTTTAACATTAGGTAGTACAAACTCTATACATTTCGTTTTTTTTGCATTTAGAAGTAAATTATTGATAGTGAACCAACGCGACACATGCGAAAGAGCACTATTTACGTCGTCGAAATTTACTTTATTCCTGTCACACTTAAATATTAATGATGTATCATCAGCAAATAGTACAATATCCGCTTGGTTCTTTACATAATGTGGTAAATCGTTAATGTATATCAAAAAAAGAAACGGACCCAAGATCGAGCCCTGCGGTACACCCAACACAGCCGGTGACCCCGATGACTTAATATCATTTATGCTAACTTTTTGTATCCTATCACTCAAATAAGACGCGATCAAGCTAAGGGCCTTGTTTTTTATACCATAGTGGCCAAGTTTAAACAGCAATGTTTCGTGCTCAACAAAATCAAATGCCTTTGATAAGTCACAAAAAGTCTCACAAAAAGTCTTCGCAGGCAGGGTCGCTACCAACTAGGCTACAGGGTCGTCGAGTTATGGCTTGACGTGTGTAAGTTGTAAGCGATCAACGTTAAGCATCGAGAATAGGAGTTCGCTAGTTGCAAGATCTCATGAGTACTTTTGTACTTTAGTGTAGTACCTAGCTGCATCGACGACAATTTGACCTATTAGTTAGGTATGTAATACCTAGTACCTAAGTAATAGGTCAATGGTCATCGATGTATTAAGACTCCATGGGTACGTGTGTAAAGATTTATAATAAAATTCCATCGAAATTTACAGAAATGCCTTACCTTAAATTTAAAACTCATATTAAAAGCATTCTTATGACGAAAGGATATTACAAATTAGATGATTATTTTAAAGACAAGACTTGGACATAAGTTTTATGAATATAGATTGTAGTAGATGATAAGAGCTATCTGTAACTGTGAGCAGGAAAAAACAACCCCGGTAGTTTCTTGCTGCTTCCCTTGTTGAAGCATTGGCGTAGCTTGCATGACTTTAAAAAAGTGTTTGTAAACCAAACCAATTTAGAATAAAAACATTTGATTTGATTTGATTGATTTGATTTCCTAATAACAGAGAATTCTTTTAATTATAATACGATCCTTAATATTTACATAATCCACATTTACACAATTCAAGTCGAATACAAGAATATCGCGTACAAGTAAAACCGCCAGCCACACTCATTCGAACAACTTTAAATTTAGAATACAAAAATGGGAACAGATTAAATACTAATATTCCGTTGAATAACAATAAATCGTCGTGTAAAAGCTTCCATGTTTGTTTACGCGCACGTCCACGTCCGTCGTGTCTGTCAAATAATAAATATTAATGCCGCATTTACACCGCGCTGGATTTAGTGCGGCTATGTTTTTGTTTACATGGAAGTAGCGGGCGTACGGCCATACAGCCCAGATGGACAGGTGTTTGATGGCTGTTACTTTTGACAAATAGTGCTATAGATCTAAGGACTACTACAAGGACATTTACAAGTATGGTATTTCATCAGGCGAACTTAACATTTTTAATGTCCTTATTAAAAATTTGCCCTCGATTATAATGCCTGATTTTAAGTGGACATGTAGTTGTATAGCATGGTAAATACCGTTAATTTTGGAAGATCGTAGTAAAGGCCAATGCATATGTAATGGATTTTTTCCCTTACGGGGCGGGAAAAACGTGCCACGGCCCGTACGGGATTCCGCTGCGTATGTACTATCGTATACATTTTCTATGAAACGATGTTTCCAAAACTTCACGTCCCGTCCCGGGACGTACGGGAAAAAAACCCCTTACGTATGCATTGGCCTTTACTCTATTAAAATTATTTAATTCCTTATATTACATTTCAGAGCAAAATTATCCATTCAATCATATAAATTGACAGAACTGGAATTACAGATTTGACAATACAGGTCTATATTTCCTTAATTTGGGAATTATTACCAATCACTTGAAATATAAATCTATTATTTTAGACCCATTTGCAGCAATAAAAATTATATAAAAATAATGAAATTAAGAGTGCCAAGACACATTCATCATTAACAATCAAAATTATTGAATCAGATTTAGCAGGGTGTAAACGTGGCTTAAAAGGCAGAAAGCCGGCGGTCATAATTGGAATGGCCGTCGGATTAAACACGCAAAACAAACTCCAATCCTGTTGCAAATCCAAATAAATTGAGTAAGGAATGCGCTCTCGGGGGTTTAAGAACCGGGATTAAAAAAGTAATGTTGTCTTTGGTATATACTTTTCGGGGGATTTCTTAGGCTCTATATAAAATATGTAATGAACCTACGTGAAACGCATTATAAATAATTTGCAAATTCTTATGACGCATCTTCCACGGACATGAAAGACCAATCTCAAATAGATCTGCAATTCTGCAGTCCTATTTGCATTCGATCACACATTTTTAGCTGCAGCTAAGAACTCAAATGGAATGTTTTAATTAAGAATTCTTAATGAGAATAAATATCTAAAACCCAAAAAAAAAAAAATATGCTCCAGGTACTACGATCGATGACTAACGAATGATGTCGGTTGAAAAAAGAAATCTCAGTTCAATTATGAAAAGTAAAATGGAGAGGTAACTCTATATTTAAACAGAGCTGGCTGATAGCTAACGTTTCCTACGTTAGTTAAAAATAATAATGTTACCACGAAAGTTGTAGCTAACTCTATGTTTCTGTATAACTAGTAAATCCAATCCACAAAGCCATGCCATGCCCCACAGATAAGTAACATGGAACACGTACGGAGTGTCGTGTCGTGTCGCGCCCGTCCCGTTACCGTCGGTGGCCATTTGTCAAACTAATGACGCGGGAATCTGCATTTTAAATGTGCCACCTGATCGCTGCGCTTACGTCACAACACCACTCAAATATTTTTATCTTTTTTTCTCCGATTTTATTTCACCAGTATTAATATTCATTGGCAATGGATTTTGTTATTAATTGTCTGAAACCACATTGGCTTCTTATCTTAATATGCATATTGTATTCTACTGCATTATCTCGTTAAGATTAATTTTCGACCTAAATTCTATTCGTGACTTTAACTTTGACACCATCTATTTGTCTATTATAGAGATTATAAACAGGTATTATTTTATTTGAAAGCGTTCGACGTTCATAGCACCACGACTTGGGTGGGTCGCGAGATTCGTGTGTGATCGACAAAGTTCAATAATTTTGGACACGATGAATAGTATCTAACCGCCAGATTTCCTTGGAGACTTCTGTACTTCATGGGACACGTCAAGTCGCCGATCCAAATTGTTGTCATTAATTCTCAATGAAATAGAAAAAAAAACATTTATAAGTACCTAGCTTATTTTAATTGACGGTTTAACTTTTTCGAGTTGCCAACTACCAAACCAAACTACTAGTATTGTCTCCTCACTTATGACTTAGTAGTAAGCAGCTAATGGTTTGACCATACTATTATTTTAATTAGCGGTGTAAGTGGCCTCGGCAAAATGCTCTAGTCTGTGGCCCGATACCACAGAGTGCCACAGACACACACCGCTAGCGGGGCCCGACACAGGCTATCCACACTTTATCAATCGAATTCCCATTTTTAATGGTCGCCTCGCGTGTCCCGTACTCAAATTAGCGTAGGATAATCGCGGTGTCGCAATCGGAAACAGTCGAAGCGCGGTTTTTATTTTAAAAAACTTCGTCCAAGATAACGCGTTCGATTCTGCCGCCATGCTTTTTACTGTAATTTAATACTTCGAACTGGTAACAGTGAAAAAAGTTGTGTAATCTCTGTGGTTATTAGCTTTAAGGTTACAGTGTTGCTTTTGGTAACATTTGTTAGAGAATGCGTTAAAATATTCAGGTAAATAAGCAGCGTGTAAAGTTTTCTTAAAAAAAACCCGTCCAGGCCACGCGCAATGTAGAGTTCCGAAGTTCATCGACTATTACTAATTAAGTTAATTCGTAATTTGAATTTAAATAATTTATTGAATTCACTAGTTACTTAAGCTACCCTGGCCACAAACACAACGACGAAAATGAAACAACACGACCACTTCTTTAGCTTCGGCCACAATTCAGTCGAAGATTTTGATTTAGAGCCATGAAGATTTTGATATCTATCATACGTCAGTAGCACAAGTTTAAATGTTCGGCTTCCGCTTCAGTCGAAGATAAAACGGCCTTTGTCAAAACGTCATCTTCTTTGGGCCAATAATTATAGTCTGAACTCTGAAATGAAGATCTTTAACTTTTTGCTTCCAGAAGCAGAATACAAAAACCATACAAAATTTTAAAATCAGAATTTTTAAGAAGTGTTGCCAACTTAACAAAGACGTTACTCAAATCGCAAACAATAAAACAATTCGATTCGCGTTAACAATTGGCAGCCCTGTAGGCCGTGGGCCGTACGATACGACGTAATTTATCACGTCTCAAAGAACGAATGAAATAGATAAACACGTGATCGAAAACGCTCTCAGCCCAGTCTCTGCATATCAACATTTCCGATATCTTTTAAAACTCAGCGCCATTTTGAGAGATACATTATTTTAATGGATGCGGCGAGTCGATAGTGATGTGGCGTGTACAACGAGTACTTCGGTATTCGTGTTCCTGCGATCCTAGTCCCGTGGAATACCTGTGGCACGGTGAGGTGTATGAAATATTAAGTATCCGATCACGGTCGATGCTAAAACTGACGTCTTCAACATTGAACGCTTGTATGTTATCTGAACGAATATATTCACGCTAAAGTTCTAACTCTGCCAAGTAAGTTTACCAATAAAATTTCTGGGAATATTCTTCTCAATAATCTTTCTTATAGGTTTGATGGATGGAAGAAAGGAAGATGAGTGGTAAGGTAACAAATGACTAATAAACAGCATCTCCAGATGCCTCAGATGTACTCGTAATAATTCGTTGAAACTTGAAACGAAGCTGGCTCTCATACCACAGAGTTTGCAAAAAATATGGCTTGATTTAAAATATGGCCTCTAATATTGTACAGACAGATATTAATTATATATGTTACCGGATATCTGTATAATGCAGGTATTCAACACAATTCCTAGGAAATGTGTATAATACCTGGGTCGTTTTGGCAATGTATTAAATTATATGAATATTATTCACCATTACATAGTTTGCCTAGGTAATGTATATGTTTCCCAACTACTGTACAGAATACCTGCAGGTCCACCGGCAATGAATAAAGTTAGATTTGGGTATGTGTAGTCAACTTGGATGGAGGTTGGAATTAAGAATTTACTTAAAACACACACTCAAAACAAATTGTAACCTGCATGAATAGATATTTTTTTATACATTTTAAATTAGTGCTTGACCGAAATCACACTTGATGGTAAGGAGAGATGCAGTCTAACGGCTCCTACACTAACTACACTGCTCGCCTACGCAGCTTCGGATTTTTCAAAATTGGTGACAGAACTGACTTAGTCAACCCCGACCCCACGTGGTACTAGTCTGCCCTACCCCTAGAGTGAATGTAAACCCCGGAGGCGCGGAGGGAGAGCAGCCCCCGCCCGCTGTAACCAACTGCAGGCACCATGTGAGCCGAAGCGGCTGAGGCTGGTCGCCGCAGGCGACCAAAAAGCCGAAGCTGCGTAGGCGAGCTTTTTGAAAAGTGTCATTATAAAAGGCAGACCAAACGTACAGTTGGCAACTGTTAGGTTGGGAAATAAAAAAAAATGTGATAAGTTGGCAAATGATTATTCGGCGAAATAAAATTCTGCAAAACGTTAGTTGGCAAGTGATAATCGGCCAAACAATTTTCGGCGAAAAGGCAGAGAACCGTCTTTTACACACATTACCAACTACGCATGGAGTATTGTATAGAATGCCTGGGCTAAGTATGAAATAAATAATATTCAAAACGTTACCTGACCGTTTTAGATATTCTATACATTGCCTAAGTATTGTATAGAATGCTGAATTATACAGATATCCGGTAACATATACTTATAATGCACACAACGGGACAGTGATTACTTAAAAAGGTCGCATTTTACCGTATAACTTTGCCTACGCCTATTAAACAAAATAATTATATTATTTTCTGAGTTGCTTTTATAAGAACAACGTTTTTCGGCAATAATTTTTCTGTCTGTCGCGCTATCTATAATCTGCCCTTGACTAATCCAAACGAGTCAATTTTCTTTTGGCATCCGAGACAGTATTAATACAACCCTATCTGATCAAACGTCGAATAACTCTGGAACAAAATATGTTTTACAACAAAATAGATGTCGCTGTATGTTATTTTGGTTCTAATGAAAACCAAACTTATGTCTATAAATAAACCTTTGCACAAATGTATTAATTACAATCTCTGATGAGTCTGACTGACGCTCCCAAGGTTTAAACTCTAGTATGTCCACTTCCAGCACGCTCAAATAAATAGCTTCTCAGTTACAATACAGTTAATTAATCATTGTCTACGTACTTAGTATTCAAACTACAGTATTGGAACCAAGTTGAAGTTGATGATCAAAAGCATTATTTTTCATTTAAATTCAAATCGATTTATTCATTAACGTATTCAACGTATAGTACCCGGATGACCGTGCTTTGCTCGGTATATTTTTTTGGTAAATCGTGTTTTTTCACTTATTGGCTTAGTGTTGCTTAACAACGCCATCTACGTAGTACGAAGTAGCTTTAGTGTTGCTACTCGCCAAAGGCTCGTTTAAAGGTATTATTAGATGCACTTATGTACTTATTTTTAAATCGCTTTTTTATTTTGCTTGTCTGCTTATTTTTCTTTATCACCTGCCTCTTTTGCTTCGTTAACATCAGCACCACAAACAGCTTTTCAGGCCTCGACAAAGTCAAGACGAATGCCATACAACGAGCTGCTAATGGTCTGCCATCAGGTTATCTCTACGAGGACACCATGAGCGTCATTCCAACTTTCTACTAGTTCTAATTACACACATCGACCACGAACGACGCGATGAGCCTCGTCGATAACGCGACATCGTTGTCGACAGCATCAATCATGTCACAATTAAGCTTTTAAACGACTCCGGGATTTATAGTCGTCCACAAACGATTTATAAAACTGGCAATTAAACGACAAAAATGTTAGCTGTGTTTTGCCAAGTGTTTATTTTGTTGTGGGTAATAAATAATTTATACATACGTAGTACATAGTAATGATGCTTAAATAATTCATTAAAATACGTACTTAATTAAATTAATTGCGACACTTAAAAAACGTATTTTTCTTATTATATTTTAAAATCGTTTTTATCTCACGTCTTCGGATTAGTTCAGAAGCCAAATTTTCTTCATTAACAAGGTCAAAACATAATTAACTCTTATTAATCGAATTTAAATGTACTTCAAAACATAAAGTACGAGTATATCCGTCACTTGGTACTGCAATTTTTCCGCGCGTGTCCCAAAGCTTACCCTTCTCACGGCGAGCAAGCGAGTTCGCAATCATACAGCCAGATGACTCGTGTCGATAGGTGGAACAAAGGCTGTAAATAAGGCTTAAAACTGAAGCGAGGCCATTAGAGGCCCTTAGCTGGGAGATGCCGGCGCAGATCTCAATGTTGCCAGCGTGAAATCACCCAGTTATAATAAGATGGTTAGTGTTGCCAGATATCTTTTTGTCAGGGCATCCTTAGCTTTCTTTTGCGTTTTGTGCATTGTTCGTCTTTGGTTACACCTAATATGGTTAAATTAGGTGGCTATTTAGACACTAGTGTTATGTAGAATTTTTATAGGCTTTATTATCTACTATAGTTCTGTAACAGACAATTGGTTTTAAAATCGGTCTTGTAAAGGTTATAAAATTTATCATTTTATTTGCTTTGAAAGAAACATCTTCAGGTCTTCCCAGCCAAAACACTTGTGGGTATATTGTTGTCAATCATGAGTAATAAAAACAGTCGTGATGAGAGAAGAGAGAGAACAATAGTGCACAAACTAATTAGTAAGATGACTTAGATGACATACGGGAAAGAAAAAGATATTTTATGATGATACTAATGTAAGAAACATGTTCCTTTACTTAGAAATGAAAACTAGCATCAATCTTTATAACGGAATAGTCTAGAATGAAACTTTCACAAGCGTTTAGTTACTGCAAGTTTACAATGCAGTAATGCCAACTGAAGAACACGAACTTTCACAGAACAGTCTGCAAAGTTGGCAACATCCATGCAACTACTGTCAAAATGCTATATTTGTTTTAAAATACCAAAGGTTTTAATAACTCAAGCAATTTTTCACCATTATTACAATGGATCGTTATCAATTTACGTGTTT
The DNA here is from genome assembly GCA_951805285.1 of Thymelicus acteon. Classification (NCBI taxonomy): domain Eukaryota; kingdom Metazoa; phylum Arthropoda; class Insecta; order Lepidoptera; family Hesperiidae; genus Thymelicus; species Thymelicus acteon. The sequence goes on from OX638232.1 coordinate 1,455,462, forward strand.
CGAAATCAAGTATTCCAGAAACAAATTACGAAATTGCTGACATATAAACGTAAATGGATATAGCCGTCGCAACGCATTATGACCATCTGATGTTATCGCGAGGTTTTACGCAGTTTTATGTTAACCACGACACGTATTAATTGTTTTGTCGTTTCACAAGGTTTCTAGCGATGAAAAATCTGATTCTTGTCTCGATTAAACCACGACTAACCAGTTCTTTGGATTGACGGAATACCAGTAATGGACGTCCATTAATCAAGTTGCATTTAATATTTTTATATTTTTAATAATAACCTCTAACAAATACAATTTAAGGTTGTCTGTGTTGAATTTGATAACATTTGATCCGATGTGATATGAGAAATCCGGTTTAGAGAGAATATTCTAACAAGAATAACCAAAAACAAATGTTGCGGAACGCTTATATTTCATTTTTTTTAACACGAACGCTTACATTTCATTTTTTTTCGTAAGGAATTATAAGTGTAGACTGTTATTATTTGGATCTGATTTAATAATATAGTCGCCTGAGTTTATATTTACAGAGTTCATATTATTTACAAATCTCATTACACTTAAAAAAAAAACTTGACACACAATATTTTAATAAATTGACATTTCGTTTAATTTAACGAAAGCAGAATCGAAACGCGAATTGGTACTTTTATTGCGTAAAATTAACAGCGTGGGCGATAATGCAATCATGCAGTAACGGAACGCGAGCGGATGTGACCGCGCGTCTTTCTGTCACAATTAATTTCCGGGCGTTGGAATTGGCGCGAAAACTGTCGCGACGCGGGGCCATGGCGGGAATTTTAATTACGCACCCGTATTCCGAATACCAATGTCGTCTTGTTTAAATTAAATATAAATTATACTCCTAGACCCCGTTGCTCGCCTGGTATTGCGAACTGCGGAGTCACAAATAAACAGCGGAATTAGGAGAGGTTTTTCTCCTACTTAGAATGTGACACGGTATTCTTTATTGTTCAATTGTAATCATTGCAAATGAACATTCTATCTACGTACGCAACTGAATGAATATTTATTGTATGAATATTTATGTATATTATTAATTAAATTAATATGGAGATGCAAGCAGTGCCATACGAGCAAGACAAGAGAGCTTGTATCGGAATACAGGTGCAACAGTTGAAGCAGCAACATCGATAAAGGACAGGATAATCTAAGCTAGATACGGAATAGTTATAAATTTTCCTAACGAAAGACAGGAAACGCAAACACCACTAGATATACTACACTAAAACGCTTTCCAAATCAAAATGTCGAGTTGAAACAAAATTAACTACATAGTCACACAGTTTCCTGAGAGAGCATTAAAGTTTCGAAACAGGGAGCTAAAGAGTGGCAAAACTTATTAATTTCATAATAAAACTCCGCAAATAGAAACTCCAAACGTAATTAGAGGGCAGATGAGGAGCTCGCAACGCAGACGGGTGCACTTCTTACGGCGTTTAACAAACTTTGATAAAAAGATTAAGTATGACAGTTTGAAATATAGCCACCGCAGACGGTGGAAAAAATAACAGTGCAAAACTTTATCGGGCGGGGCCGGGCTCCATTGTTGGCAAGTACGGCGAGTTAATTTCGAAAGAAACAGCCGAGGCGCAGGTGTGCCGCCGCCCGTTGTATTAATTCGAGCGTCTCGTCTAATGCCAACGTATGACTGCGTTACGGGACGCAGCTGAGTTTACAGGCGAAGTTAAACGCGTCTCGCGAGCCGAGAGCCGGAGCCGCTCGGAGCCGGGGCTTTGAACAAATCCAAACGCAGATTATGACGTCTCGCCGACTCTGTGACAATCCGAACGCACCCATTACGCGTCCGTACAGAAACGGCGCCATTACCCGCCGGCTTTAATTGTAAATTATTGCTCGGCCGACGCTCGTTCGGCCAACGTTAGCTATTAACATAATTGTTTCAAAAGAAACGCAAGTAAACGATCTACTAGAGATCGTAGTAAAGATATTTAAAGTAATTAAGAGGTATATTTGCATAGCGATGCGACCGCGTGACATTTCGTGGGCTCGCCATTTTGTTTTTTATCTCCGCGCGCGTCGCTTATCATCTTCTTAGAAAATATGGGGGCGGCGTCCATTAGTTAGATGTAATGTTTTTGTTTTATTGCCATCTCGTTGTGCCGGTTTTCACGAGTGTTATTAAGCCGCGTCGAAGGCCCTAAACATGCATTTTGATGCGTCGAAACGATCCAAGTAATTATCTTTCGAGGAGTTGTAACTTTTCGTTTATTGCCTGTATTACACACCATTTAAATGCAGGATTGCGCACTTAACGTCTAGTTTTAATTGGAGCATTTTCATTTTTATGATCTTAATAATCAACTCGAGAACGCCTATTGAATTTTATCGACTGACGTAAATCCAATAAGGCTGATAAAAGTAAGCAACGACGTGTGACTCGTTGTCTCATAGTGCCACACTCTCATTCATATTATTAACATCGTTATGGCATAAATTTCATTTGAATTTTCGTACCCGGAGCGGCGGCGGAACCATCGAGATTACAAGTTAACTTTTCCGATCACAACAGCATAGACAAAGGCTTAAATTATACACGGGTGGATTGGCAGAGACGGATTTACCCTTTGACAGTCGCCGAGCGAGCTGGGGTGACAAATTGTTGTCTGTTATTTCGTTTACATTGCACTTTCGGTCGGTTTATCTGCTTACTTATTCATCAAAACGTAATGCTATTCATGATTGAGTCATTTCGCTGATTAAAAACAAGGTTTTAGGGCAGTGTGATTAATTTAACTAAAACTTTGTTTATGGTCAGTAAACATAAAAAAAAAACTAATTTTAAAATTAGAACAAGAGGTAATTAAGGCGAGAGGTAGTTGGATATTAGAAGTTGTAGTGGTCGGGGGCTAATCTAAATAAGCCGGGCCATAATTCAAAACAAGAGGAGCGCTGATAAGAAAGTTTCATTACCCAAATGGTGAATTTAAAACCGGGCTTAATCAGGTTTATGGAGGTTTATCCAAAATCAAGCGGGCGGGCATGGCTCACGCCACCTGTGTGTTTAGGTACGGATTACTTTGCGAAAATTTCATAAATATTGCACGCTGGATTCATTTCGCTTCGCCGGGCTAAATAAAATTAAAGTCACGAATTACATACCTGTATCTACCTGTGTTTTGCCTTCAAGCATATTTTAGTTTACTTGCTTTTTTTGTTAACTGGTCTTAAAAAACACTCTACAACCGTGAAAAAATCTGAATGAAGTAAAGATCGGTACTGTAAGGGAAAATTAATATTAAACAACATTGAATAACATTTTAAGTTTAATTTTAAAAGTGAGATTTGTGTAATACCCTCGCGTATTCAAAAGCACATACAATTAAATAATAGGATTGTTTGTTTGTGCGTTTCGTTTAACTAAGCCGTATTCCGGCGCGGCCGCAGTACCAGGGCGGCATGAGCGGCAGGAGGCCCCTAACCCCTTCGTTTGATAAATGGCCAATTACAGCCCGCTCCGTCCCTTCTGTAGCTTGTTGCCTATTTTGAATTGCTTTTGCTTTTTCGTTTAGATTAATATCTAAATAGGATAGATACGGATCCCGCTCGGCTATCTACGTTGTTTTTCAACGTAAATTTTCGGGGCTCTCTTTGTTTTCTCTCGTTTTTCGCGGCCATTGTTCTAGGTCTTAGCGTCTTTGTTCTTGAGTACAGCGCTTTGTAAAGAGCTAATGTCTGTTGATTATGAGACCCTGGTCTTTGTAGGTTTTAAGACTCATTCTATGTGGTACTCGTATCTAAACGTAAGTTTTGTTTTAGATAAATTAAGATGGTTATAACTGGGATTCTAATCATACTTATATACATCATTGAAGATTGTCCCACCCTGCTCCAGTGCGGATAGAGGTGTTAATGGTCAACGCAAGTATCGAAAGTTGATACCTGTGTATGACCTGAACCACCTGCAATCCGCATGTTATCCTTTCGAAGTTATTTTTAAAAGTGTATGGTGTGTGTGTACGACAATAAGCCAACAAGAGACTACTTTCATACTTTTACCGAATGATATTTAAAAAATATAGATGCGTTATGTCCTTACAAATCAACCAAAAAATCTGTTCCGAAAAGAGCTACAACACACACACGTTTATCTTTTGTTTCACTACACCAATCACATTGGTATAATACACGGAGGAATTTTAACGCTATATGTCAAATGTCAATCACTTCCAACAACAACAAAAGCGTGCGTATCGTCTTGTTCACAAAGCGACTACGAGCAGAACGGTCAATTGCCTGTTCTGACATATCTACCTCTTTTTACATTATAATATCATCAAAGCCAATTCATTTCGCATTCAAAAATTTAAAACGCGTCGCCTTTTTAACTGCCTACCCTCAAAGGGTTAACAATTTTTATATTATTTACAGGACTCAGGTGCTAATATTCGTGAATTCTTAAACTCGCGTCATTAGTGATAAGGGTGCGCACCCCTTGTTTGTTCTCTATACCGGAGAGAGTAGGTACCGTAATTGCAGCATCGAATAAAAAATTGTCATTCCGCAGGCGGTTATTGTTATTTGGCTCTATTTAAATCAGCTTTGGCTTTTAAATGAGAGTGTATTTAAATTATTATGATCTGTCAATCCTTTTTCAATCATTGCTTGAGATTATTTTAATGTTTGGGTGGTACCTGTAATCATGTTATTTGTGAAAGATGTCATGGAATATTATAGGCAGTTTCGCATAATATTTGGGATAATAAACTCATTCTATCCATGTAGAGCCAAGCTTACGCGATCATGGTACATCTTAATATATATAAATTACGTGTCACGTTGTTTGTCCGCGATGGACTCCTAAATTACTTAACCGATTTTAATCAAATTTGCATACCGTGTGCCGTTTGATCCAACTTGAAAGATAGGATAGTTACATCTCCCTTAAGGTAAACGGAAGGTTTTAATAAAAAAAACTTTTAACGAATTCTGTCGGGGCAGCTAGTTATATTATATGTTAGAAGACAAATGGGCGCCAAAGGATTTTATGAAAAATACTCCGCAATCTTGAGTGACAGAACATAAACAATAAATTAAAGAAAAAAGAAAGAAATTGTAAGAAAAAAAAAAGAATAATATTTTATACATTTAACTGTTCTACTATACTACAAAAGTCATACTTCTCTTTGAACGTAAGTAGTATGCTTTTTTTCTTTACGTCTTTATCAAGATTAAACACAAAGCTACTTCGCTTAAGTTACACAAAATACATCCTAATTAGTGTATCACGTTTGACACGTAATTATTGTCTATGGCATTCTTTTTAAACCGATTTATGGCCATGATTGATTGCCCCATTCGGTAGTAAATTACTTCGCCATGGATAGTCATTAACACCATGGAATTGGACTGTTGTCTGTCAAGGCAAATCACTAGGTGTCGATTTAAGGTTGAACTGAAATTTTTGAGGTTAAATTTTTTTTAACTTTGCTTTGTGATCAAAATCGCATAGGGAAATAAATATGCCACACTTAAAACTTTCATAAAATCAACATCAATTTATTTCCTCACAATAAAAGAACACCAAACCAAAATTGTACAGCGTAAACATCCCAGAAGGTCCGAATTCCGTAAGCGACAAACTTTGAAAGCCTACACAAAATTGCACAAAAGCCTGTGCGTACAAAAATAACTGATGATGTACAAGCTTTACGTACACTTAAGCTTAACTCGACTGTGGGAGTAGCCAGCGACAAATAATTTATTTTTCCGATAACACCGCGAAATGGACAACTGCGTGTGGCCAGATGGAAAAATAAATAACTGGCACATTTAAATAACAAGACGCGTAATTTGTGAAGCGATCGATGTACCGTTTTATGACTTAATGAGAATGCTATCTTTATGTTCGCTTATAGGTCGATAGAACATCGATTCTATTACCGCTAATGACTGATAAAAAACAAGCGTACACATGCCAGTTATATCTGTAACTAAGTTTATATTATATATAATAAATTCTACTGTAACTATTTACAGTAGAATTAATATTGCCTACTGTGAACGCTTATCAAATATGTGGAATAATGAACATTAGATTTCATTTGGTTCTAAAATATAAATCAAAGACATTCATTAATAATTAACAGATCCTATCATATAATTTTTGCCCTTACTTTCATGCCACTGTTTTACAATAAGAAAAAGCGTTGCAAGACAAACAGACAAAACGTTATTATTAACTATAGCTATTAATTATTATAACGATTACGATCAATAAATAAATGTGGCAACTAGCACATAACTTAATTTACCTGTAAGTGTAATTGCTTAAGCGACATAAATCCACAAATAATTTTTAAATGTTACATCTAACATATAGCTGTTTGTATTAGGGCACTGTCTTGTTGTTTCTAATTGATTCTACATTACGAGTATCGATGTATAAATTAACCGAATCAATCTTGACGGTGTTCGCCGGGTTCCGTATAAGGTGGCGCGTGGGTTTAAATAAATGATGTAGGATACGCGGACTTACGGACAAATGGACCAAATTTGTTTAGATTATAAACGCAACGCAATAAAATTTAAGATAACTGAATTAAATGATCATTAGTCATTAGTCATTGGTCATTGGGTAATGATTGTAACATTCGGTTTTTCGGGTCAGTTACTATGAACTCAGACCACCTCAGAACGCCATTCATCAGTGTTTAGAAGTCCACTGCTGGGGTTTAACTTGATCGCAGTTACACAATGTATTTTTTGTGTTAATAACTGGTAAAAGACCCGTTGGTATTTTGATAGCAAATCATCAGCAGCCATCACGAGCGAGCGACGCGTTGCCAGTCAATTACAGGTTCGAGGACGACCGTTAACTGATTTCGAGGAAAGTTGTATGTATGGAGTAAATATGGAATATTTTATAAAACGCTAACGTCCCAACTCAGAGTCACTAACGGTTACTTAAATCGCTCCTTAGTAAAGAATCACCATACAAATTCTTTACTAAGGAACGATTTAAGTAACCGTTAGTGACTATTGAGTTGGGGCGTAAAAGTATTTCAGAGTGATATCTGAGAATGTAAAGATTATATTTATGGGAATGATATTTTCGGGTTATACCTATTGAAAACAATAAATTATACTTTTTAATTTGCAATGGCATGCAATCTAACAGGATTTAACACCTAGCTGATGAATCTATCCATTAAATATTCTAATCGCAAACTAAACCGGTCACATAAATATCTAGCGTTGCAATTTCATTAGACTTTCTCATTCACAAAAAATTGCCTCACGTGATTTATCTTGTCACAGATAACACATAACTCCCGCCATGATGCGTGATCAGCTTTCTATGAGCAATTTAAATACCTCCGCGTTTTTAGGCGCGACTGTCAACTGCCGACTCGCAGGGATTGATGGAGACATCGACGCGGTCTGTTGTTTTTTACCAAACATTTCGTTTTTTCCGTCACAAACTGGCAATACAATAAGTTTACGATGACGTTAATCCGATGAATAAATCGTGTGGCTACGTAAACATTTATAAATAGTGTCTTGTGTTATTACGGCTGTGGGTGGTCTTGAGGGAAGACGTTCTTAACGTTGCTGGCGAATGTCTTCGTGTTGGAGGTCGCACCTGTGTGGATAATCCAGTTAATTGTAGTTAGAAAGTAATAATAAGTTTTTTGTTGAAGTTATACTTCTTATGCGACTTGCAAAAAGGTTGCGTTAAACGTTTGCGCTACCATGGAGGGGTATGAAAGCTCTGGATAGATGGCCCTAGCAAGTAGCATCTTATTATCTCTACCTCTTTTAAAATGTAATGTTATTACTTATATAAATCTCACAGAGTCTCAACAGCGTGATTCAGGTTCATGAACAACGCCCATCTAATTAGTACTTGTGTAAACATAGGTAGAACACAAGTAATATTTTATTATATTAGTGACTTTAATATTGAAAAAGTATAACTTCTCACGCGCGAACAAAAGTACACGCACCCTTTTTTATTTAACCTACCTAAATATAGCAAGCTTTGCAGTCATCTACGTACTACGGGAAAACATTAACATGGTCTACTATAAATGATCGGGGTGTAAGAATCTGAATTCATCCTAAGTCCACCTCCTGTGAAACTACGGACACACGAGAACTTAAGGCATCACATGAAATTTGAAATTCTGTACCCATAGACCTACATATATGTATATACTACACTAGAAAGGCTGTTCAGTATCAAAAAGATGGACACTTTTAATGGCCTCAATGGGTGCCAACGCATATTAGCTGAGAGCAAGCGAGACAAGTAGATGTCATTTTTGAAAAACCCCGACCGTTCAAGAACACTATACTATAACGCGTATTGTTTACTGTGCATAGTTAAAACGTTTTCATTATTTACGTTTGAACTTTATTTGAGTTTACTTATATTAGAATTGGAAAATAATTATATTTTTTACTTACATTTTTAAAAATTATTTAGTGCAAAATATTTGACACGGCCGCCATCTTGAACCGAACTTGACCGAACGAAGCGCTGTCACAGATTATGAAAAATGTGACACGGATTTTGTTCCGAACAGACCGTCTATACATACATATATTTAAGTATATATCTGTATCACGCAGCATATCTATTGCATATTCCTCGTCTATTGTAGAGTTCTTTAACCTGTCTGGTTCATTAACATCCTAGAATCAACCATGAAGTCCATGATATAACACCGTTAGGGTTCACCGCTTGCTTCGTGACCGGCAACGCCTACATGGACATTTGTATCCTGACCATCAAGTTCACCTCAACCTTTTCAATCTTACAAAAACCAATTGCCCAACACCCGTTGCTCAAATTCGAACACCCAATACTTTTGCGGTGTTCGAATCGATAACAACGAAAAAGCAACGAGTAACAATAAAACCATGGACTAACCATTTATAGATAAAAAAAACTTATATACACAGACTACACAGTACAATAACTGTCACCCCACAGATAACGTCAAGATTGAGACGCGTCATTTTATTTTTTGAATTTAATTGGGGTATTAACGGCGCTCAGATAAAGTCACTCTTTACTCTCCACTTTTTTCTTTTCTTTCTCTAAATCTTATCAGATGGCTTACCGTTTAAAGGTACGTCAAGTTTATAAGAAGTTTTAATAGAGTGGCGCAATCTGATCGCGTCTGGGGCGAAGCATTAAAAATAAAATTAGTTGATTCGAACTCTTAACTCAGTTGGGATCGCGCGGTAACTGTCGCGTGTTCTACCGTTATAATTGTTTTTCCGAGATCGGTTCAACTCTAACGTATTATTGTTTGTTTGTCTTTGTATCTTTATCTACGTGATGTGCTGAGGAGATCTACTAGATCTCGACTTCACTACTTAACTAACCGTTATGTTAATTGACGCATTGTATTCAGTTGTTATGCGAGCTAAGTGTAGATAATTGTATATACGTAAAAGACGCGACCACAGATATAATTTCCTTATTTAAACCCTTAAAACGCTTAAACGCTTACACACTCGTACACTCGCAGTAGGTTTTTACCTGTGTCGCGGGTGGCATGGACGTCACATATAACACATCACAATAACATTCATGACCCGAATATAAATATTTATCTGTCACATAAATATCTGCCCCGGCCGGGAATCGAACCCGGGACCCTCCGCTTCGTAGGCAGGGTCGCTACCAACTAGGCTACAGGGTCGTCAAGAGGTGAAATGAAACAAAAAGGAAATTAATGATGGAGTCGGTAGTTACTAACCTTAGTCGTTGACTCATACCTAAGGACAGTGCGGGACATTAAAATATTGTAGGTATCCTTAATTACAACCAAAACGGTTTTAAAGTTTAAGTTTCGTAGAAATGCACATGAACTGCAAGTCCGATCGCCCATGACAATTACCTAATCAATAATAACATACGTATTACGAACATGGCCGTAGCTAGGGGGGGGGGCATTGTGAGGCAATGCCCTACCTTAAAAATACCAAAAACTAAGATAAATTATTATAATTAAATTGTTTATTCATAGTTTGGGATAAAAAGAATTGTAGCGATAGGTATCTAAACTTTTCCGAACATACCACAGTTTGTGACATTCATTTCATATTATAATAATTCTTTGTTTTCTGACCTAGAGAGCAGATCAATTATGATTTTTTACTTCTGCCCTACCTGTAACCAATGCTGCCCTACCTCAAATTCGACTCAAGCTACAACCCTGATTACGAATAATACGAAAGAAAATATGCTCACAGGAAGCGAGCACGAAAAAAGAAAATTTGGTCAACACTCGCAATAAATCGGAAGGCTCTAATTCCTTTGTTTGCCAACCCGAAAACTGCCGTCGGTGGCGCGACCGTCGCCGCCATATTTCACTCGCTCGCTCTCTCCCGCTCCTGACGTGTTAGAGAGTGACAGCTGACGGGATAGGTCAACTCTTATTTCCGCGTCTTAGAGCCGCCATTCGCCTGTCGAACGTCGATACATAAAAAGGCAGTGTTATGTGCGAAGTTGCCAATTCGAAGCGCTAACGCTCTGTAGGTATTGCACCTGTAGGTCTCCTAACGATTTCCGAATCCTTATAAGGGGGCTTTGTTTCTAATTAGATTCATAGCATTCGTTCTTATTACGTGTCGACTATCGTGGCGGTAATTAGACGAGTTGCAATTTATAAGCTTGTATACCTGTTTATCAGTACCTAAGTTAGATTTTATTTCATATGTCTAACGAATGACACAGCACAAACAGTAGCGGATATTTAGGTATATAATGGGCATATTTGAATAGGTTTTATCAGGTCTAATCAGAGATAATACAGCTTATTCGCCCCACGTGTTAAAACAAATTTCCAATAATATATTAAGTCAAATAAGAGTCATTTTAGAACAATTGGCCCTAGAAATTACCCTAGTCGGAGGTCGATCCCGGAACCGCGGGATGCAAGCGTGCCAACACCATCGGTCTACAACTCTACACTAACAAAATATGAACACCAGCAGTAATTTCAGTGTGTACATTAACTAGTGTGCATTGAGCGTTAATACGTATCCTAGCAACATTTGACGTCACATCGTTCAACGCCATCTAGCGCCGAGCGGGGGAAGCGCGCTGGACCCTTGCCAAGAGCTTTGGAACAAGCTCTGGCATCATGAAAGCTCTGTGTTAATGCTATGTATAAATCGCCTCCAACTATAACCTCCCACATTATTTATTTAACATATAAAATAGGATTTGCCGTTTTGAGGGTAGTTTGCAGTGAAAGTCGTTTTGAGGTTATCTATGGTGTAGAAAGCTATTTCTGTGAGTAGTCGAGCTGGTGAACTATATGATTTTTTATTATTTAACCACGGATGAGAAAGGATATCGTCAGAGGCCTTAGATGAAGCCTTACAATTCAGTCCGAAAGGCGTTAGATTTCGGTCAGTATTCAGTTATTGGACACATATCCTCCTCCCCCTCTGGCAGGTAGGTCTGGAAGGTAGAGGGCACTTGCGTAGCTTGAAGTACACTCAAAAGAAAAACTGCTTTCTGAGCGAATGGTACCGGATTTGATGCTCGAGTAATGCGCAGATATTGAAAGAAATGTATGTACATTTTCAGGTAGGCTGACATCTGTTTGTGTAATACACGATTAAATTAATATAAAGAATAATCAAAAAAAAAATCTAAAACCTGGAATCGAACCAGCCACCTAGACACAGCTGACGCCGACGGCGGCGACGGCGGCACTATGCCCGCGGCACACAATGCTGCAATACCGGTGTACATTAGCGATGGGCGACACAATGGGTGATTTATCGCGTTCGGATAAGGACCCGGATGGAGCAAGGATTTTTCCGATCCCACCGCCGAACTAAATTTAGTGGCGCGCTGACAGACTGTGGATTAATCTGTGTAATGATAATGTACGAGATATGGGATTGTAGTTATAGCTATATGGTTTGACTAGCTCTGCCCGCTGCTTTGCTCGAGTTTTCTGGGATAATAAGTACCCTATGTCTTACTCAAGGTCATGGTCTACCTGTGTGCTTAATTTCATGAAAATCCGTTCTGTGGTTTATGCGTGATAGTCAGATAGGATAGTCAACAAGCTCGAAGGACCAGAACTTTGTGTTTTATTTTCAGTGTGAAGTCTGTTATTCTCAATTCCTGCTTGACTAGATATGAAACGTGATAGCCTTCATCCCTTACATTGCAGCTTTTTAAGTCCATTTGATAGTAGTAAACCTGCAGAGCTAAGCGCCCTGGGTTCGAATTCAACAGATATTTATTTCGTAAAAGTATGTTCCACCTACGGTAAAAGGAACTTGAGGAGCCGTGTGGCGCCCTGGTTACCATGCCACAACACCAACCCTTGGGTTCGATTCCCACCGAGGCGGAAATTTGAATGATGAGTTTGAATTAATGTTCTCGGTCTGGGTGTGAATGTACTTGTTTAAATGTTGTCCATGGCACCCACGACACAGGGAATCCTACTGTGGGGCTATGAGTGTGAAGTGTTATTTATTAAAAAAAAACTTTCCGATCTCAGTAGTAGGACCGTTATGGGCTTTCAAAAACGAAAATAATAAACAAAGATAACTCGACAAGTCAAAGTAAATATAAAGTCATTTTATGTACAGTTTACTTCCCCTAGATCAGTTAATTAAGTGCAGGCGCTAGGCACGGGAAATAACGGCCAAGAAAATTGTTCACAATAGATCAATTTGCTGCAATCTATAACCACTGGCGGTAGCAACGGTTCAGTTTATAAACGCAGTGGACAGTTACATACGGGGGCTTTAACTGTAGGTGTTGAAATGAGTTTAATTCAAGGTCCGTTTTTATTCACATTGCTCTATTAGAGTATTTATTACTTATGTTTTAATTCCCTTACCAAACTTCGGTTACTAAAGTACGTGTTGAAAAAACAGATGTTAAAAAGATAACTTGGTTTAGTTGTAACATGTAACATGTTAAGTTAGGCGGTAAATATTCAAACTAAAATAAAAGTAACTTAAAGTGAAATTATTTGAGACGTAAGATCCCGACAGTATATTTTCCTTCATACTTACTCCCGCCAGATATACCGGCGGCCATTAAAATATAACCATCCGAGCACAGACTATTATTCATGCCGCTTCGGCGTTCATTTTGAATAATTAAAAATTTGGCACGAGACGCGGGTAGTCGGATAATCAGCCGCTCGGCGCTCGGTGCGAATCACTATCTCTGCGATAATACCCCGCTTATATCAAGAATTCAGATGTATAAATCCCCTTTTATTCATCTCTGTTACTGAGATATTAATCTGTTTTTTTTTTCAAGAAGCTCTAAGTTTAATTAAAATGTTACTCTAATTTTGAGGGGTAGATAACATTTTTTACTACTTAAAATATGGATTGAGATGGAAGGGAAGCTTTTAGTGATCTGTGTGACCGTCCTGCAGTAAACTCGATTTGAAAGAAAGAAAGAAAGAAATAATATTAACCAGATTATATTTAAAAGATTTCCACCAAAAGTGTCGATATTGATTCGAATCCAGCACTAGCATAGGTTTGATGAAAAAAAAGTTTTTTATTTTCGTTTCTAAAACTAAACAGAAGTTTCCTGTTTTGTTTAAAAATAACTAGACAGTCGAAGTTCTTCACGTTTCAAACACGATAGTTGCGCAAAATACCAATAAACTCAAAAGAATCGATTGCAATACAAGCGAACATGAACTTTACATAAAAACCATTGCAACTTTTCATTATATGCTCTCCGTAACAAAATGTCATTAATACCCATTATAATATTACGTCCCCAAATCCCATCGAACCTACACACGACTAGAATTGCTGGGCGTAATCTCAGAAGCAATTCGACGGATATTGATCTCCAGTCGGTCTCGTCGGTCGGGCCCCGGACTGCCCCAGTTGGGCCCCAGACAGGCCTCACCGCAAGCCCAATCTAAGTCTAGCTCTACCAACTTTACATTCGGCTTGTATTACAGCGATGTGTTTCTCGGGTGTACAAAGAGTACAAAGTAACTTAAATGTTAATGTTTCCCTCATAATAAGTATTTTTGAGTTAGCTTCAGTTACACTTCATTCGACATTTCAAATATGCGTCAATTTAAAGTCATTAAAAATTGATCGAGTTGACAAAAAAAATAAGTTACAGGATATGACGAACATGTAGTTTGTAGCCTCTAGTGACTGATTTAAAACAATTCTAGATTTCATGAAGGCCTGAAAATCCTATGAACTTAAACAGTGTTACATGAAGAAAGTCGCTTATCAATAAACTTGGTTTGATGGCGATTGGCGGACCTGTCTGAAGTGAACTTTACATTAAACTACGTATCGTTTATTACGTAAGTATTCTCAGGCTAGGATATGGAGCATCTATTACTTACGTATAATTAATATTACAGACAAACATAAAAAAATATACAAAAAGGTATGACGACCCTACAACTAGGCTACTAGTTGGTAGCGACCCTACCTGCGAAGAGAGGGGTCCCGGGTTCGATTCCCGGCCGGGGCAGATATTTATGTGACAGATAAATCTTTGTACTCTGGTCATGGGTGTGATTGTGACGTTTATTCCCACTTGTCCTGTTGAGTAGTCCTGTTGACAGGACTAGTGGGAAAAAAATTCCCACTAGTCCTGTTAGTAGTAAGACTATGCTTGACACCCGATTTTATTACCACCTGTCATGTGGAATAGTTCTGTTAACAGTACTAGTGGGAAAAAATCCCACTAATTCTGTTCTGTAATTTGGAAGATACCCTTTTTATACCCGATTTTATTACCTTTATTTAATTATTCAATTTTATTCCCTCTATTTATTTATTCTCCTTAGTTTAGCCTTATTGGGTGCTTAGAATACTAACCCCAATTCCACGCCAGATGGGTGTCGTAAGAGGCGACTTAATCCGGCCCGCTGGTGGTAGGGCCCCTCAGAGATTATATTGGTAATATTGATTTCAATCTATATGTTGTCCTGTAATGTGAATTAATGTAACCGCCAAAATTACGAAATTGAGATATAAATACAATTTGACAGCAAATCATTTTGTTGTGACAGTCGTTATTTCTTTTGACGATTGTCATTTGTTTTTAAATATTCAATAAACAGTAAAAGTGCCTCTTTGAGTTTTATTAAAGAACTAGCTGCCCCAACAAAAGTTGTGTCGTTGTGTCAAAAGTTTTTTTATATTATTATTTTTGTATGCTGTATCATGAAAAAATAAAAACAAAAAATAAAAACATTTGGGGGGATGAAAAATAGATGTCCGATTTCCATCCTAGCCGATATGCACGCTAAGGTTCACGAAAATCGGTCGAGCCGTTTCGGAGGAGTTCAACTTCTAACACCGTGACACGAGAATTTTATATATTAGATATAATAATATTATGTATAAAAATATTAACGAAGTTTTTGTAAAAACAAAGATAAAATGATGCCCCCGTTGATCAGTTGCATTTGCGACACTCTGATCATCACATCGTTTTCAACTTATATTTTTTTAATTAACAGGACTAGTGGGAATTTTTTTCCCATTAGTCCTGTTAACAGGACTAGTGGGAATTTTTTTCCCACTAGTCCTGTCAACAGGACTACTCAACAGGACAAGTGGGAATAAACGGATTGTGATGTGTTATATGACACAGGTAATACTAATAACCTACTGCGGGGGTGTGTGTTAGCGTTTATTTATTTATTTATTTATTTATTTATTTATTTATTTATTTACTAATATCAATTTGAACCTAAGGAAGTTCAAAGAAGTTCAAATTATCACTACTAGTAGGAGACTTCTATACTAAAGTATACATACACTTTAAAGTAAGAAAGTGGAACCGTTCCAAGAGAAAAACAAAACAACAATCAAACACTCGCAAATCGAAACAAAAAGAACGAGTGAAGAATAAAGTCAGCCGCCTGGGCGCCCCCTGCACCCCTTGCGCCCCTGCGCCCCTGGAACCTGCTCGAGCGGCAAAGGGCTCCAATAAACAGGCATACCTCTGTCACGGCGTGACGCGAGACGGGACACTGCCTCTATTAAATTATAAGTGTTCCCACCTACAACTTACACTTTTCCTTATTCAATGTTACCGAAAACAGGATACATTATAGATACGGCGAGCAGACACGTACGAAATGAAAATGGGGGCTGGGGGAGCGAGGGAGGTATGGAAATGTTGGTCAAATATATCATCCGGTGGCTGACAGGCCAATTCTCTTATCGCGCGCGCGCCGCTGCCGAGCGATCTAAGCGGGCTTAGCTAATATAAAATGGTTTTAAATTCAAGTTTAATTCCGGGCTATCTGCGCCCGACCCGTAAATACCCGCCCCGTAAATACACGGCCCACATACAAAAGGCCCGATTTACGCGTTTGACGGCAGCCGAATATTTTAGCGGGATTAGAACGAGTTACGCGTAAGACGAGAACGGATTTTAATAAGGAAAGGACAATTTACTGCAGCGCACTTCGCACTTTTTGTACCTCACGTGTACTGCCTGATCCCTCATCCCTGCTCCCTGGGCCCGCGTGGATTTGGGATGACTTACGGTGTCTTGCGGGAGGAAAATTAAAAATAAGATTTAATATTAGGATCAGAAGCAAAAAATGTAGACATAAAATCTATATAATGTTTCGTAGGTTTATACCTCAATGTAAAAAAACAAAACATTAAAACAGAAGTTACATAGGTCATGTACCACTGCCATTCCATTTATTTGCCAGTATTAGCACAGGTAATTTATAAAACACAGATAACTTATAAATTTTCAATCAATTTTGCAAACTGTATCGACAATGCGAGGGCCAATATATGATTTGCTTATTTAATATGGTGAGCCAATAAAATAAGTCCGTTAACCCTTTCGGTGCGTGAGTAGGTACTTCACTTGACTGCCGGGTACGGGTAACTGGTGTTTAATAAGAGAATGATAATTTAGCGCCATTTCAGCGCGCGCAAGATGGCGGCTCGGCTGCGTTCATTATAAACTTGCTTCATATTCGTTATGTACGAACGCAGCTGTGCGACGCCGCGACGGTGCTGTGTGGAATTGTGTGGATTATCCCTTTTCGTTTTTGTTTAGGTTTTAATGAAAACAAAATAAAACCCGAAAAAAGTTTGTGCGTGTAATCTTTACGCGCGATTGAAGTAAAACTTGTTTGACGTAGGTGACACGTATTACCAAAAAAATTAAACTTAATGTAAAATAAATGTTATATTATAAGTTAACTCACTTTAATTAACAATATACTTTACAAAAACGAATATGAAGCTATAGCTTTACCGTTAGCATTACCGTTAATAATACTGTTAAAAAAGTTATATGTAATTATTCGTTAACCCGTGATACTTATTTAATCTATAGACTTTTCACAGATACAATGTAATCTTAATATAGAATTATGTATCTGTACTTCAATTTTGTTTATGGTTTTGTTTTCATTTTTAATAGCAGAAACTGCGTCAACAGACTATAAGAGCGTTATTTCTGTCCGTAAAGTAATCTGAGTTACCCTCAAGTCGCGCCTAAAGAAGTTTTACTTCAATTATCAAGTCTTTAAACTATCTCGATTTTGTTATTTATATAACATCAAATTTGGAAATGTTCAATCGTTTACGATGTTACTGCTTTATTATCCAATGTGAATGTGGAAAGTGTTCCCATCCAATCATCGTTGCCATGTTTGGCAGATATCGCTGCAGCCTGCAGGTCCGCTAGTGGACATCGATCGTCTTTAATTGTTGTTGCTTCGATTGGTTCTCCGTCGTCTAATTATGGCGTATTTACGCAGTCATCTTTGGTGGACGCCCGTTTTTCTTTAGCGTGTGCTGTACAGCCTTAATATACATATCACTTTAGGACAAGACGTATATTTATACAAACTGTGCCCAAAATTGAGCCTCACTAAAAATAATCATAATTATTTAGCGGACAAAACTAGTGAAGTACGATGTGCCCTTCAATAATGTCATGGTAATTCAGTAATGTCACAAAACCAGGAGCGAGCCCATAAAATTGCACTAGCCGCGTCAGTTTACAACACCAGGACATCATAAAGTGCAAACAACGGCGTTTTCCATTACAATATGTTTACCGATCCGCGGCGCATTATGTATGTTATCCTGCTACCCTGGTAGGACGAGCCGTTGAATTTATGAGACGCCCGCAAATATTTGGGTGCTAGAGAACCCGCCTGACAACGGGAAGATTGTCGACTGTGTACACAACACAGTATGCTAATTTTTCTAACCGTACTCGGAACTTCTGCGCTTTGGTGTTATGACGGGAATTCCGGTCTGGTTTTTCATAAGGAAACTCCGAAGCAGGGTTATAAACTGTCTCGGACAGTACTAAATGTTTGATTTTATAGACTGCAGTTGCAAATATGGCCAAATCAACCCTTACCACATCCGAACGCAAAATGGCACTGAAAAACATTTCTCCATCCATTTTTTTCCAGAACCAGAACTTCTCTAAACACCGACCGCTTCCCTATTTCCGTATTTCGGTGCTCTGTGACGTTTAGTGTCATTAAATCTCGTAATAGGATATCATAAATCGCAGGAGGTGGACGGAGCGGCCGGCCGGGCGGCTGTCATCGTTTGTCAGGGCATTTCACGCATTGTTGGCGAATAACGCAGGCATTGTGCGCCCGGTCGGCTGGACGCGTGACGTGACGCGCGTGCGATATGCTCGCCTCGCTCCATGTCGCCCTGGTGCCGCTATGTCATCTGACAACACAACTGTAACTCACAATTGAATAAGGAACACTGCCGGAGTACGGAACTTGCAACGGAACTTTATGGGCTTGCGGAAGTGTTTCGGATATGCCGATTGAAAATATATAATTAAGATTTATTGCAGTGCTTCGAAACTTTAACTTCAAGTTGTCTATCATTGCTTTGACGATGGCACAGATTCTTGCGGATCCGTGGTCGATATTCCGTAGATTATATACTTAAAACTGTCCTAAATAGTCAACGATAAGCAAAGATGCATCTTGCCGGTTGTTGCTAAAAAGGATACAATACTTAGTAAAAGTATCCTCGGCCATAGTTGAGTATCAAAGACACTGAATGTCGAGTGGAGACCAATGTAGAGACGACAGATTTGATTGTCCACGGCCGTGTCCGGCTTAACGAATGTGAAAATTTGTTTCTTTTTTGCGTAAAATTTCTTCGATTAAAACATACGGGTTAGCCGTATTGTTTAATATTTAGTTTAGATTTAGATATAAGTAATATTTAGATTTTTCATCGTTACATGCAGAAAATGTAAAAACGTTGAAAAAAAAAACATGAAAAATTGTGACTTTGCAAGCAAAAAACAAATTATATTAAAAAATAAACAGTTATATTTCATATTCAGACATCTTCGAAACCATCAGGGGCTGACTCTACCAAGTGATAATATGAAGTGATTTGCGCCCATCCCCGTACTTATATAGGTAAATTCTTTATGAATAGCATGAAAAAGACAGTAGCAGTATATACGAGCGTCTATAATACAAACTCGGTTAAAATTTCGGATATTATTATTCCTAATACCCGACATCCGTGCCCTGTTTCGGAAGCGCACATTCCTGTTCCTACCGCCATGCCACTGGGAACAATTCGGGAACGCGTGTCTTCTGAACAATTCCTCCGCGGCAGGTACCGAGCTGTCTCGCCTGTCTTTGTGCAACTTTCCTTGTATATTGGAAAATCTGGAATATTCCAAGCAATAAAGTAAAGCAACAACCCATAATTGTCCCACTGCTAGGCTCGGGGTCTCCTCTCACAATGTGAGTGGTTCAGGCCATAATCTACCACGCTGGCCAAGTGCAGATTGGTAGACTTCATACACCTTTGAGAACTTTTATGGAGAACTCTCTGGTGTGCAGGTTTCCTCACGATGTTTTCCTTCACCGAAGCAAGTGATAATTAACTTCTAATACGCACATAATATTTGAAAATCAGAGGTGCGTGCCAGGATTCGAACTCGGGCCCCTCCGTTCGGGAGACCAACGTTCCAATCGCTAGGCTATCACTGTTTCCATGCAATATATTTTATACGAGTAATCGCCCTCGCTTTGCTTCGGTTTCCTTATTTTTTACACCTTGGGTTACATTATTGGAGTTTTATTAAGGATCCCTAATTTTTTTGAAAATATAATATAGCCTATGTTACTCGGGGATAGTGTAGCTTCCCAACAGTGAAAGAATTTTTGAAATCGGTTCAGTAGTTTCGGAGCCTATTCAATGCAAACAAAAAATCAAATCTTTCCTCTTTATATATTAGTATAGATTACATTTTTTGTGCATTACATTATTACATTAGCATTTACTATTGACGAAAAAATTTGCCCACCTCCCTTTGAAATGTATTGACGTATTTATTGATTACCAATAATTACTCTATTTAATTAAGGACATGCAACGAGGTGTACTCAAGCACTTGACAGCTGAGCTGTCGAAACCTATCCTATCGGTTTGTTGCACCGGAGTTAGAGATGGAAATCAGTACGAAAAGTCCAAGAAGTTGTGTATGAGAAGATAATAGAAGAAGGAAAGCGCACGTTGAACTTAAACTCCTTTTTCATTACGTGTACCGTAATCTTGGCTATAGATGTCAATGACTTACTTTGGCCACATGAACTATATGCCTTTGCCAGCACCATATCAATAACACCATCGCCGACATAACAACACGTACCATCGAATTTATCTTCGAATCGTTCGACTAAAAAATATCACATAATACGAAGCCAAACGAAAAAAATAACACTGGAATAACATCAAATATGCTCGGTATGCGACGCCGAGATCACATCAGAAATTTAAGCCTTCAAGAACCGGGCGGAAAAAAAAGGAAAGAAAAGATTGGTAAGGAAAAAGAAAAAGATAAAAAAAACTAAGCTGACCCCGCAGTCGGACGCGTAAATTCAAATCAAGGAATCAAATGTCAGTTTATGAACTGTTTTTTGTTTCGTTGTCGATCGGGCACCGCGGTGGGCAATGCTAATAATATTATGTTAACATTTTGTTCAGATCATCGGATGATTTTTTTGACTGATGTAGCTTACACCGGAGCGATTGTTTCTTTATATCAATATTGTAGACTAGATAAAAGTTTTATTTATTTTCGCACTGGATTTATTACTGAATCTAGCAATTTTTTTTTTGAATATTGTTATTAAATGATTTTATAGTAATTATTTAAGAATCACCTCTTACTTTGTATTGTGTTTTACTACTTTTTATTACGTTTTAAACCGGATTCTCGCATTCTCTACAACAATCCCGGGTGTCCTAACACAATATGGTAGGCGCCGCGGCGGAAATGTTTATTACTTATGTTTATTTATAAAGAAATTTGCAATAAACATTGATAGATATGAGCCTTCATTTTTAATGTTATCTGTATAGACTTTCCAAACAATAAAGTGATAATTTTGGGACATTACTCATTATTACGATAAACTGAATACTGATGCTGAAATACGTAGGCGAGCACAAGCACGCAAGCAAACCCTGTCTTAGTCAACACTATGTTAATTACATTTGCTTCAATACAATGCAAATTTCTAAATGCAAAAACTTCAAAATCGGAAGCAACGCGTCGGTTGAGTAAAGACTCATTTACTGTTGAGTAAATCCACTTTACTTATAACAAAATCAATTTAACGCATAAATATGATTACTTCCTTTATTATCTTTAATTGTGGTTACCAACGATAACCGTAATTAAGCATAATCAAAGTACTGTTAATTTTATTTATATTTAGTTGCGCACGAACATAGAAAGTGGCGTGGAAAAACACCTATTAATAATTATATTTCCTTGCGTAACGAGAATAACCAACAGACGGACAGACTTAAATGTTTTTTACATTAGTAGCTTTTTCCCGTGTTTTTGCCTGTTATAATAATCTAAATTTTACTAACAAAAAATAACCGACTTCAAAGTCTCAAAAACTACTTTTCAGATTTCGTTCAAATTTATGTGGGACCACATGACAAGAACCTGCTTTCGATTAAAAAAAGAATCATCGAAATCGGTTGGCGTGATATTGAGTTATTCGTCAATTTGTCAGATCTCAATAAAATTTATGTGGGACCACATGACAGCCATCAGCTTTCGATTAAAAAAACAATCATCAAAATCGGTTCGCCCAGTCCAAAGTTCTGAGGTAACAAACATAAAAAAAATACAGTCGAATTGAGAACCTCCTCCTTTTTTTGAAGTCGGTTAAAAAAATTGATGTGACAATATAAATTTATATTTTTATACCTAACTTAAAAGCTTTAACCAACCTTCCATCTCCAGTAGAGATCTTCCACTTTAAAAATGAACGTAGGGGCACTTTACATTATTGTTGTTAAAATGTGAGTGGCAGTATAAAACAGGAAATATTTTATATTATAAAAACACAGAAATACTCACTTTATAGTTTACTAGCTGACCCGGCGAACTTCGTATCGCCTTACAAACTATTTTTTTTCTAAAACAAAAGTAGCCTAAGTTACTCCTTGTTACATCAGCTATCTGCCTGTGAAATTTCCGTCAAAATCGGTCCAACCATTTCAGAGATTAGCCTAAACAAACAGACAGACAGGCAAAAATTGTAAAAAATGTTGTTTTGGTATATGTATCGTGTATACATCCAAATGCACTTAGTAAAAATCGAATCTTTTAACACATATTACAAACAGACACTCCAATTTTATTTATTTGTATAGATGTATAGATTAATACATATAGATAGTTAAATGTAACATAGAAACAGACGATACTGACATAAAACTTTTACAAGAAAAAATCCATAAAAAAGGCGTAATTATATGAGAGTCAGTAAAGAACAGCTTTGCGTGAATCATATTTTTTGTACAAAGAACGCAATCGCACGGTCGCACAAAAAGTACCGCCCGCACAGATATGACTCGTTTTTGATGCGTAGTTGAGCTCTGTAAAAAGTGATGTGGTTTTTCAAGCCCGACTGTTACATTAAAAATAAACGCTACCAATGAACTTGGCTGTAAACTTACAATTGTTTCGTTATTGAGTATTTTAATTACCAGTTATTATTATCATATCAATTATTCAATTAGTTCCGAAGAATTTTTATTTCTTAAAAGATTTATGCATCACTTATGAAAGTTCATATTGCATTCTTGGTTGTAATTGTGTCTGTGTATTTACATTTTTATCTATGACATGACATGTGGAAACTAAATTAATATTCTGATTTATACGCGAACGTCTAGACGTTTTTACGTAGTTACCTTGCATATGATTTACCCCATTATGTACATCACATGTCTGCGTTTTTATAACATTATATATCGTTAGCGTATCGTATGTACCGCGAGTAGTGTTTCGTAAGTAGTCTACTTTGAATCCTTCAAAGTATACTGTATGTAAGCAAGGCCGTCTTTAGCCTACTGGAGGCCCTGGGCATATTAGGAGAATGGGGCCCCTATTACTTTGTCAGAGCACTATTTTGTTAGAATAAACAAAGAAAGTAGATAGGCAAGCCTCTAGATTTATGCAAAAGCTAATAAGGAAATTGATATTGTAGTCAGTAATTTAGGTTCGATTTATTCGAATAAAAAAAAATCGGTAATAAATATTGATTATCGTTTAGTGATCTGGCAGGGATTAGGGGGCCCCTATCTATCACGGGGCCCTGGGCACGTGCCCAGAATGCCCAGTGGGAAAGAGGAGTCTGTATGTAAGTAACCTACGGTAAATTTCAATGCTAATCTATTGGACTCACTGAAAATCAGCGCCGTAGCTACCACAACGGCATTATGCTGAGTGAGTTCCATTTTCTGGGCCACTGGACACATGCGAGCGTTACAGATCAATGTAGTCGTAAATATTCATTTTTGTTTTCTTAATTTTTTGTGTCTGTTTAAAAAGAAAAAGTTTTCTTTGATCTACTCGTATGTTCGTGTGTGTACCTACCTACCTGGCACATAAATAAACGCTTTTCTTTCTTTCTTTCTTATTGAAATTGTGTATTATTTTTATGTCAATATTTAAATTATAAACCTCGTCTCTCGTATTCAATAATACGGGAGACGAGGTTTATACACCCAACAAAAGTATATTCGCAGTTCATATTAAATAAGTAACATTTCTCGTAAAAAGTCAGTGAAAGCGATCCCCTGTCGTGCGAGAGTCACACAATCGGTAGGTATCAAGTAATAAGCATGAACTTTATCAGCGAGCGTAATTTGAGAAGGCTGTTGGAACTAGCGCCGACACGACACGACACGACACGACCGTGATATGCTGTTTTGCTGAAAAAAATGCCTGATTTTGAAGAAAACCGATATAAATGCTGTTACTCTGTCCAAATTTAAAAGTAGTTTTTTCAAAATTAATCTTTAATTGTAATATCTATCATTATATTACATGTCTTTTTTACCTTTTTAATGTAAAAACTTGTATTTTTTATATCTTTTTGTAAAATACTTATTTCAAACACGTCTATATTTAAAGCTTTTTATATTCATCTGTAATTGACTGTCCACTTATTGCATGTTCTGTACTTTAAATTTATTTGTTTGTGTATTCAAATGTATCTGTCGCTGATGAACTTTAAAATAAATAAACTAGAACTGCATCATTGATGATCGTCAAGACCGAAAAGACCCCCGGGCACGGAAGTCCTTTCAGCACTGTTCGGTATTCGTCATAGTTTGGATTTGGCGATCTACGCCCGCTTGTAAAAATCATCCTGTATAATATTTAATAGTTTAAACTTTTCACTTACTAGTACGGTGATTGCTGTCCGTTGTGTTATTTTTGCTAAAAACTTACCTGTAACAAAAATAATTTAGTTAATATAAAATAAATGAAAATATAATCTGAATTTTACCAAGAAAAAATAACCGACTTCCAAATAACTCAAAAACTACTCGTCAGATCTAGCTCAAATTTAAGTGGGACCATGACAAGCACCAGCTTTCGATTAAAAAAGAAAAGAGTCATCAAAATCGGTTCACCCAGTCGAAAGTTCTGAGGTAACAAACATAAAAAATACAGTCGAATTGAATATCTCCTCCTTTTTTGAAGTCGGTTAATAATAAAAACTACATCATTAATGTAAACTGATTCTGTCCTTCCGTTGGTAGAGACCCAACTTGGCAAAATATTTTTGACGTGATAACGTCTATTAAAAGGATGAACGCCGGGCGCACGCACGAAAAAATGTAGCGTTCCGCGAGCGAGAGAGCGGCAAAAGCGAGAGAGAGGCACGATCGGCTACGATCGGCGTATCGTAGCCGACGCCGTAGGCGATCATAGTTGAGTGGAGCGGAGCGGGGCGGGGCGGGGCAGAGCGGAGCTTTGTCACGACGTTGTCACGTTAAACTACCGTCCATAAACCGACTTTACAGACAACCATTTTTTTTTACTTGTTAATTTCTTCATTGTGCATAGGTCCTATCTTGGTCCTATCCATTTGCGACAGGTGCGGTATTCCTTGTATTCTGTTTGGAGTGATGAAGACATTTCGCTGGACTATTCTCCTGCCTCGAATTCGCCACTCTGACCGATTCAGAAAACTTCAGAGCCTTCTGAATCCAGTGGATAACCGCTGTTTTCTTCAGGTCGTCAGTCCACCTGGTCGAGGTTTCCTATGATTTTTTATGCAAAGTATGATTCCAAGACAAGTTTTTACTCAATAATCAGTACAAGTTACAACAAGTAATACCTATTTTTAACCGACTGTATTTTTTTCTTTTTTTTTATGTTTGTTACCTCAGAACTTTCGACTGGGTGAACCGATTTTGATTATTCTTTTTTTAATTGAAAGCTGATGCTTGTCATGTGGTCCCACTTAAATTTGAGCTAGATCTGACGAGTAGTATTTGAGGTATTTTGAATTCAGTTATTTTTGCTTAGTAAAATTCAGATTATTTTATTGCTAAACAGACTAGAGGATTACAGACACATACAATATCGAGAACAGCCGTAACTGATGATGACGGTATCCATTACCGGTATCAGCCACCATAACACAATGGGGAGTTACACCACCACCGACACGGCACGACGGCGCGACGACCGACGACCGACGCACGACAATGGAGTCACGTGACCGGACCACAATTGAATTCGCTCGAATCGGAACAAATTGGTTAATTAAACTTGTTTTTGAGCAATTTGAGCAATTTACCTATCATGAGCGCTGACTGACGGACAGTCACGCTCTCGGCCCACGCTCACCGCTGGAGAGGGGGGAAGGGGAGGGGGAGGGGGGAAGGGGGAAACAAATTAGAATTCAAATCGACTCAATTATTTACTTGTAAGACTGTGTTGCGACTGTCACAATCGAGAAACGAATGTAATAAAATATAAGTGCGTTTTAATTGACATTATTTATCTACGGTAGCGGGTAGTGCAGTTGTCTGGTTTCAGTTAGCTATTGGAGGTATTGATATTTAATATTCATGAAAGACGAGCCCTGTGAACTATCTTTAGTCAAAATGCTCGTGCATTATAAAAATGTTTTGTTTGCAACAAAAGTAGTATTTACTTTTAATGTAAAATTAACGAACTCTCAAAGAAATTTCTTTGAACCCTTGTTAGTTAGTGGATGGAATTTTAAAATTGATAGGTATCGGTGATTGTCGAAATTTGATCATTATCCTTTTTCCCTTTCCATTTCCAATAATCTGTTTATCCATTATATCTGGATAAGTTTGTGGGTTAAATAATAACAAAGTAAAAGGCAGTTGTAGATCTATTCTGGTTTTAGGTTCTGGACTTGATCTATTGGACAGACAGAATGACCGAGACACCGTACAATAACACCTAGAATTATTATGTTGTGATTGTCCGACAGTTGTCTAGAAACTGCTAGGCCTCGGATAAGAACTAATTCTAATGGTGTTAGTCTCAATCAAAAAATTGCATCGACTTACTCTGGAAAAACCTATGACCAAAGCGAGCATATCGTCAAATTACAATAAACTGTTTAATAACAAGGAGTAACTTAATTTACTAGCTCGACGGTCCCCCCGACCCCCGGCGCCCGCCGGACCCCCTGTCCGTCGGTAACGCACCATGTGTCAGCAATTTGCAATTTTATATCACACTCCAATCACATCCAAATTGGCGACTTATCAACGCGAAATTACAGTGGAATGAGGTAGGGCAATTACTGCTGCACCGTACCTACTGCCATGCCGTCAATGCTGTTATTAAGCAATTTTCGCCTAGTATTGTTAAATCGTGAACAAGCACGCGATGTGCACTGGAACAGCGTGGTGGAGTATGAACCAGTAGTTTGAGACTTGTATTTTGCAGGTAATTTAGTAGTTTGCCGACAGATTAGGATAACGAGCGGGTAGATTTCCGCCCTCATTGGAGCTATAGTTACTATTTCATTAGAGATTACGCAAAGGAAATAAAAATACGCAAATACAAATGGAAATACCCTGAGTTGCGTATGATGTCAATAATATCACAAACACCTACTAAGTACTGAAGAAAAAACAAAGTGTTCTATGCTGTAGCTAAACTAGCCACTTCACTAAGTAGGTACCTACATCTTGCAGAGGTTTTCAACAGAAATGCAATCAGAAAATTAATAGTGATTACCTAGCTAGTATGTATTCCCATTATTGCAAGATGTTATTAGTTAGCATCATAGCGCCATGCACTAGGCGAGCAGAGCGAGTAGGTAAAGTGGGAATGCATTACATAGATGCCCTCGTCTCGCGAATGTAACTCTAATGAAGCAGCTATAACGCGCACCAATTCTCGCTTCCACCTTTTCTCCAGATTTTCCCACCGCCTTAGCCTTTCCCGCGAAAAGAAAAAAGAGCATCCGCCCTCTCCTTCGCACCGGCTGCACCTTGCACTCGACATTATAGCCTTTTCGCTCTTTTGTTTCGACGTCATCTCGCTTGCGCTCCGCCCATTTGTAAAATCGACTGCCCGTCGGCCTTGCACCTGTCTCTTTCTTGTCCGTCTAATTTATGTGAGAGTGAGCGGGCTTGATCGATGCTTTGTTTTCCGCTTCGAACGTCCGTTCGAAAAAAGAAGCTGACCCGCGGATTAGGTTATTCGTTATAACCGGGTGTAAATTCTGATAACGCGGCGCGATTGCGTCGCGAATTCTCCGGGCTCGGATGTCGCTGTGGGAACGACGAATCCTCCTTTTGCTGCGTTTCGTAAATCTATATTTACGATAATGCTATCCCGTGCCGTATTACGTTACGCGGCGGTGATTAATGATTAAGCTCGGGGAAAGAAACGATTTTAACAATAAACGCCCGTACCCCGTGGACAAGCTCGCGGATCGATTGTTAGGCGACATAATGAAGACATTTGCGGCCCACTGCCATCTATCTGGGTTCGAGCAAATCGTTATTGTCGATGGTCCAGCTCTATAAATCGCTCATTGTTTACGGCCGCTCGAAAAAACATTTCGGAATTAAGATTTCAAGGCGAGCGCGCGGAATGTGACGTGCAAAAAGCGCGGGACGGTTGACAAGTTGAGAAATGTCATGGCGGTTTTTTTGGGGTCAGTTTTTGGCGGGAACGCCATTCTAATCAAAATAGTTTACGGGTCGCTCGTATTTTCGATCTGAAGCCTTTGTTTATTCGTTTCCGAAGCTAAACAGTCTATCGTGGGAATGGATCGGTTATTTCTGGGCTTCGATGTCGTTTTTTAATTTGACACTTATTTTGTGAATGGCTGGAAATATATCAAGCTGACAGGTCCCGAGATCCTTGAGTGGCGTTCGTAGAAGTCTAAATTTAACGGAGATCTAGACAGAGATACCAGATGGTTATTCAGAACACACCATAATAAACTGTATCCAGTAGCGTAGCGTGGGAGGTGCCGGGGGGGCCATGGGCAGCATTAGAGAGGGGGCGGCAAGCACCACAATTTTTTAACAAAAAAAAATTTTCAAGAAAGATTTAAAAAATGCATTTTTTAATCTTTTTGAAAAATTAAGATAATATTTTTTTCCACAAAAAAAAATATCAAATCAGCAAATTTTCGGTTGGCCCCAGGCGACGAAAGTCCACGCTAGGCCACTAACTGTATCGTGTAGCCATATTAATGTTTCTAGTGTGGATAATCTATGTTAGTTACTATGTTACGTACTTTGTTAGGCCTTGTTGAAGCATTGGCGTATGGCATAACAAAACCAATTTTGAATAAAAATATTTGATTTGATTTGATATTCCCGGCAAGTCTAGGTATACCTACCTATTTACTTTCTGTAATGTATTAACACACGCACGTCGAAGTCGTATTCAGTTATTTTGAAAAGTGTACAAACATCAGGTAGAATTCATATACTTTAAAAATTAACGTGGAGGCACATCAGTGGCAAAAAGAAAAAATAAATTACATAAATATAAATAATTTTTTTTACTTAACATTGAAATTAAATAAATATAAATCAATATTTTCACTTACAGCTTAGGTTCGAACGATAATATTTAGTGGACACGCTTTCATTCTTATAGTAGACGATCTTTACAGATACGTACAACATTATAATCTGTTAACTTATAATCCTATTAATTCACAGACAGACTTCCTACATTTTACAGCCTGACGGGCAAATGAAAAAGTACAAATAAAATCTAAAGCATCCGCATAGGCTTATGTTATGTATACGGTATAAAAAACGTATATTTTAACAGACCATAAACAAAAAAGAAGGAAGCAAAAACTTGATACTCGTTGAAAATTCACGGTAAACGGAACGCGACGTCACGCCCGCGCCGCCAACTCGCAAACTGTTATAAATCACAAACAAATAAAAACGGGCGCGAGGTGAAAACGTTATTATCTTTATAATTGCACGTCAAGACTGTACGCCGAGTTTTTCCCCTATTTTTTCCCGTGTCTCATCCCGCTTTTTCGAGTTCTTCCCACCGTCCTCCCGATCGTGGGCTATGATATATCGGCCCATGAATACGCGATGCGATGCGACACCTGCACGCTTATGAATCCCGTACCCCGTGACGTCATTACAACTTCTGTCACCCAAATTGTAACCGATCGTCGTCGGTACACGCTTTCGGGTAACAAAAGCTATAATAGTCTTGTACCTTACTCGTAATTACCGTGAACTTCTACTTAAGCGATGATAACGCAATGACATTTTATTCGAATCGCCCGGACCGGTTGACGCCTATTCGAATTTCAAATTATTTTTATTAATATGAATCACTCCTCGAATATAAAACCTCATTACTTATGAATATAATGGAAAAGCAGATTTACGAGGCGTCAAATGACAGTATTAAAAGCTAATTCGTCATATTTGTGATCGCCGCTTTGTAAGTTTCGTCTCAACGGACATTATGCATAGCTCACTGAATAGAGATACCTCGCCGCGATACAGAGGCACCACGCAGCCTCTTAGAGTTACGCGCTAAAAAGGAAATAAAACCAATTCATTCGCTTCAAAATGGATGCTTATCAGCTAACAACAAAAAGAAGCATCCACAAGCGTAACAATGCGCTTACACGGCTAAATCCAATAGGTATAAACCAACAAAATGCGCGATAAGATGTCTGTGCCCCGACTGCCCCGCCTCGCCGGTAACGAAGCACCTCACTATCGATGTCTCTGTCAAAAACTGTCAAAAACGTGACAGGCGCCGTGTCGGGCTAACGAGCCGTCCGGGTCCGGCGCGTCACCGTGACGACGCACTTTTGCCGACTTCGACGCGAACCAAGCGACCGGCGCTCAACGCCATCTATTATCAAGTAGAACAACTACCGAGCTCGGAAGTTACCTAATGTCGACGACCCTTTGAGTGATTGTATTGAAATAAAATAATCACGACGCAGAAATACATAAAGATGCAAATGAACCGCGCCCCCAGGCGGCGGGCAGCGGAACGAATTTATCGCTGCGCGCGCACCTCATTACTGCTAACAAGCATTCGGACTCTTTCTTTACCCCATAAATATTATATTTTACACCTGCACTAAAAGGAGCCTCGGCGAGCGAATGATCTAAAACACCTTCGTTTACGCGTTTCGCAATTAATTCGACTGTATTTTGTGTACGGGTTTTGCTTAAAATGGCTAATGAAGAGATGTTTATCTGGTGCCGTTATATGATTTTTTAATTCGATGTAAAAATAATACTTATTTTTTCCATAGAACAATAATAATTATAAAATCCCTCATAAAACATTATATGCATAAAATTATGCAACATCCTACCTCTAATTTAGCTAGCTTTTTAATTAAAGTGATTACTTACAACAACTCCTTTCTAGTTTTCTAGTCAAATTACCAGAATTGGTGTTCGCCAGTCGGGCATACACCTACATTATTATAAAAGGTCAAATTATTCAAGTTATTTAACTGCAATTATATGTCATACACACCGACTATGACAACGGACTCGAATACGAATTGCGCATTAGTTACTTTTTCCACCTTTTTTGCACCCCTTCCACTAATACATGAGTTTAACCTTTACACTGCATAGTCACCGGTGTAAAAAACACTATTGCAAATTAATAAACATAATAAAATAATAATTTACTAAGTGGTTTATTGTCCCTATATTTCATAACATGTAAAAAGTTGACATGGAGTGCGGAATAAATTGTTATTTAATGTAAACAGTCACTTTCACGGCTTAAGAACAACTGTGAACATGTCACTGATACATATTGTAAATTACACTCAAATTTTTATTGTTTTTACAGTAAAATATTCTCAGATTTATTTTGTTTTTGAAATGAAAGTGTGTACATACGTTCAAAACGTAAATGTCAGAACAATGAAGCAAATCTAAAGGTCAAGTATTAATATAATACTTAATCTGAATTACAATAAATTCTATGGGTTTTCTTTTGTATGTCCCCGTGTTAAAGTTATTTAAAGTCCTCTTATATATCTTAAGCGTAACTATTACCTACAACAAGATAAAACGAAAAGATTTTTTTTTACCCAAAACGTGACTGACTCTACAATGAATTATATTCTTTACCCTTCCCACCAACAAACAAATTGCGGTATTAATACAATTCGAACAAATGTCAACCAATTATACATTACTTATTTTGCAACGTACCGCAATTTAAAATGTTTAGACAACCACAAAACGTATCGTAAATCGTTATTACTAAAATTGTGGTTTAAGTGTTTTTACCGCGCGGCTCTGTCGACTTACGCTATTGGCAATAAAGACACGACAATTATCTAATTACTTATATAAATTATGTTTACAATTCCACCTACGACTTACCTACTATAACAATTAGAATTTATTACTTATTTACAAAAAACGGATTTTAAACCCATGTCAGTTATACAGTTCATTTTTCAACAATTACCATCCGAGCCTCGTTTTGATATAGAAATAGCAGCTTCGGTAATCTAAAGCGATTCGCTATTTCCGTTAGTAAAATAGGTTTTAATAAAAGCTCTATAATATAAATTAAAGAACAAAGAGGAAATTTTAAATAGCACAAAATAGCGAGTTGTCACACTTAACACCTATTTAACATTAACACAATAATATATTAAATATAATTTTAGTTCCTCACTTTGATCTCTAAGCTGTTATTTCACAACGCTGAAAAACCGTCATCAAACGATTATTTAATGACGAAATGAATAATAAACGTTTTGACATAAAACTGTAATATTGGTTCTATAACGGTATTGTTTTATTGCATTTCATACATTTTTACACTTTCAGATTTTGCAACGGGCTTTTAAATACGTATTATATTCTCATATTATATTTTCATATTATATAATAAGCCTACGAGTGATATAATGTGACGCATTATACATAGTTCTGTAAATAAGAAAATGAAAATGGATACAAATATAATACAGAACTTTTTTATGATAAACTACATAGAATTTTAGAGATTAACATATTCACATTTTGCTGTGTATCTAATTTGATATGTATATTTATTTACCTGTTAATTTTATTTATTTTTTACAACATCTCCCACAGGTTAAATAAGCAAAGAGGTATGTAAACAAATAAAAATACTTCACTGCATTTTGAGGAGAGAAGACACCAGAAACGAATCACTAAGACATCGAAATAAAAAATTACTTACGATGATTAAATAATATATAAAGTATTGGTATGGTGAAGATGTCTATCTAATGCCCACAAAATTCCCTCCGCTACGGGAATTCTCCAGATTATTGCAGAACGCACCGAATATTGCCGATTGATACCTCGGGATGAGCTCCCCAGGGGCCCAATACGGAAAAACAACCTCCGTCGTGTATACAAGGTACCGTTATGTCTCTATTGAAAGATTTGTTGTGGAATAAACAAGCAAGCTAGAATTGCGATGTTATGTTTTTGCTGTAAGGTTAATAGACTAGACTAGAGAATAGAAGGAATTAATTGTTAAATAGTTAACATTGATGTAGGAAAAACGGGCGATGTCCAATAAAATCCATGGGTCTAAAAGCCTTCACTGGTGTTAAATGCAAAGAGATAGTCACAAATGATGACATGCATTTTGATTTATTAATTGGGATACCTAGCGACAAAACTACTTTTCTTTCGGAGACCTTATACACCAAACTTAAAACGACACTTCTGTAAAGCATCGGTAATTCATCTACTTCTTCAAAGTAACACGAAAAGATAGTTACTCCTACACTAACTACTACTCCCGAACTAAGATCGAATGATTTGTTCCACATATTATAAAGCAGGAATGCATATAAAATCAAATTGTAACCTATGTGTGACTGACTGGTTAGTGTATTTTACAGTATGTAATGTTCATTAAAGGACGGGCCCGATGTGTGGTTATGACCTACATTATAATAACAAATGTCAAGAAGTTGACATAATCTTCAAAATATAGTAATGGGGTCAAGTAATGTGATCGACCATTAACCGCTGGAACTGCAAACTTCAGGCCTCCTAAGGACCAAGGGGACCTCCATATCGTATCCCGTATATATTATTAACTCACTCCATACGTATGTATTAGAAGGCGTGGCCACAATGTCTGTAAAGGCATCGGGCTAGCAGAAATTGAGAAGCGTTATCGTATCGAAATCCACCGTATCTGGGCCGGCGGTCTCCAAGGAAATCATTGGTAAGGCATCCGGAAAATTTACCGCGCATTCCGGATTATGTGGCGTAACACCTGCCTCTTGCTTATGCCGCCCTGGTACGTGATGTATTTTGTTGCTGCGATATAAAGGGGAAACTGTATTGTCGGTCGCCTTCTTACATGTACCAAGTGTACGAAGATTGTACAACGTCGATACTGTTTATTGAAGGCTTAACGGCTGCGACCGAAGATTTAGGACTTTCGGATGAAAATATTTACTCGATATCGGGAGCGATGCATAATCGTTTTGTTGGTTCTTAAATTTTATCAAGATTTATAAGGGTTACCAAATTCAAAAGTGTCACAAAAACTATTAACAAGACACGACACTTTAAATAATAGATTTCAATAATATTATATTCATATGTGAAGCAAAAACTTACCCTTTTCCCTAATGATTCAGAGGATATTTCGTGAAGCAGTCGTGTGTTCAGAGGAGACTCCTCAGCCGTGCGTTGGCATGGCTTCACCGGACATCGCCGACATCGACAGGCTTCGACGTACCATCAATATTCAACACGCAATTGCGTAGTCGGTACCACCACCGACGTCCACAGAAAGAGTCAATAACGAACTCCTTCAAAGTCCGAATCATTAAAGTTGTTTACTTCGATATAATAAATAATAAAGACATTCAATAATAATAATGAATGAATAATCATACTCCCCACAACAAGCTTATTAATCGATAAAATTAAACGATATCAAATATAATAGATCTTATTTAACTTTCTGACTTTCTCACCCCAAAACTTACTTAAGTTACCTAAACCTAAAGGATGATTTTTATTAAACTACCAACTAAACGTCCACCACAGAGCCAAATAGCGTGAAGGTTAACCAAAATTGCCCTTCAAACGTTCCAGGGGCCATTAGAACATATTGTCTGAACCTTGGTCGTATCACGGTAACCGCAGAGCCGCCTTGCATAAAAACCGTGCTGACATTTGGTGTAAACACACCACTGCGCATTGGCCGGTTAGAACACTGCGGTAGGAAGTAGGGTTGACGATTTTGAAAAAGTCCTACTAAAATTATAAAGTACTTTTTCACACAAAAACTACTGAAAGGATTTTGATGTGAAACATCTTTACGCGAGGGGTAAACCTGATTTTATATTTGGTGATCGTGGCGACGCATTTCGATGTTTCACATCTGCCAGCCGTGACAGCCATGACAGCTGTTCTTTTTTTATGAAAAACACACTGGTAGGCCATGACCTTGAATAAGAGATAAGAGTACTTATTATCCCGAAAATCGCACACAAAGCCGCGGGCAGAGTACTAGTATTAAACTGTGAGAGTTTGTATACATGTTTGTTACTCTTTCACGCAATAAATCTTGACAAAAAATAACCGACTTCAAAATTAGGGATAACTCAAAAACTACTCATCAGATCTCGTTCAAATTTAAGTGGGACCACATGAAAAGCACCAGCTTTCGATTAAAAAAGAATCATCAAAATCGGTTCATCCAGTCTAAAATTCTGAGGTAACAAACATAAAAAAAATACAGTCGAATCGGAATACCTTCTCCTTTTTTCAAGTCGGTTAAAAAACTGAACGGATTTTCATAAAATTTAGCACACAGCTAGACCACGATCTGTAATAAGACATAGGGTACTTATTATACCGAAAGATGCGGGCAGAGCGCCAGTATTTTAGTAAAGAAGCACAAAGAATTAGTACAACCAGTTTGTTGTAAAGCATTAAGTTACTTTAAAAAATAACAATATGCGCTTCAAACTTTGATAGTCCAAGCAAGCTTTTGTCCTTTGAGATCGGGAATTAAACTTTTATCTATAAAGATATCATGATATTTTCTGTAGAGATTGACAAAAATTCTAAGTTTTAATTGCAGTAAAAAAAAATTAAAAAATAAACTATTTTGTTTTAGTAAAAGTTCTAACGCGGCAACCCTGGCAATTGGACGAAATAGGCCAATTTGTGGTGTGCAGACGAGTTGAAAACTGCGTGACATTAACGCAGGATCTCCACTCCGGGACATTCGAATTGTTTTTCATTGCGCACGCGCTCGTGAGCGACACGCAGAGGTCGCGTCACGTCATATTGATAAGTGGTACCTGGGTGGTTCTTTAGGTTTCCAGGACAAAGCTCAGTATAAGAAATTTGCGCGGTAGGAAAAATTTGAATAAATTTATTATAATATGCACAATCTTTGATTTATCTCTCACGAACTTTAGCATTTTTTTTAAGTAATGCTTAGATGAACTGAGCCTGAAGAAGATCGCGGGCATTCGCGGGTAATCTGATTCATTCAAAAAGGTCAGCTGCCAGTCTGGGGAATGAATACCAATTTTATCGTTATAGACCCATCTGCAGTAGTAGGTAGACCTCCGAAATAGATTTAACAGACGTATATAGACTATACAGATAGATAGAGTAGATGTATTCTATATCTACTTTCATCGTTTACATAAAAGAGAATACAGTTAAAAACGATCAGAGTGAACTTTGTCGAAGTAATTTGCGTAAAACAAACAACAAAATAAATTCTCAGTCATACAAGAAAACCCAATCGTTGTAACAATAAGAATCTAATCTCATCTAATATACCAGGATCACAGAACAAGTATAGGACCTTTAGCGATGCTCAGCCGACCTACCCGCCCGCGCCGCCCGCCTTATAAGGGCCGGCTCGCTGGCTTGCAAATTGCAACATCTCTTTGTTCTCCTATTACAGTAAGGTATCTGGTACCGGCATTGCAGTACCGCTACCAGATACCAGAATAGATACCGAGTGAATAAGGCTGCCAGATAACAATCGTTTAAGGTATCACGCGCGTTAGAATTATTCGTTTTATTAATAAGCGGCGCGGTGTCGACCAATTGGTGATCGCGCTTTTGATATATTTGCAGTCTGTGCTTGTTAATCTGTGATTTATGGCAACAATTCTAGTTCGCTATGCTATGGATGCCGTGTTCATTAAGTATTTACAACCGTTCGGTATTGGAAATGAACCTGTAGCCTGTAGCTCAGGTTTTGTTGGTGTATTTTGAAATTGAACGACAGCCCATATAGTTCATGTCATGACTCAAAATAAATAACATAAAATGGACTAGCATTGGAGCATTTCTTATTTAACTAATGTTCAAGAGGTGTAGTGTAAAATAGTAAGTAGGTATACTCGTACATTGAAAAAATATTTAAGGTAAATAATTTTATACATTTACGAGGAGTTTGCCAATGCGAGCGTATTAAACAATTTGATTTACGAATGTATCGCAAAGAAACTCACCAGTCTCTCCACCGACAGCCTTAGTTCAGTCGATTAGCGATTTCGTAAAAATATTATAAATAAACGGGTGAAATGTTTTTGATTATGCCCCGGTGATTTACAAACTGACTTTAACCGTCTTTCGAAAAGATTAAAAAGCGTCTTTTGATTTTTAACGCGGCCCGTATATCACGAAACACGGTAGTAAACAAATATTATTTCAACTGATCCGGCTCCGATGGCCGTTGTTACGAGAGGATTAGTTTTAAGGTATTTTTGAAGAGTTAATAAATCAGTCGGGCTGTGAAAACAATGATCCCTTTGTAATCGTAGAGGCAATTAAACGTTGAGTATAAAAAGACGTCCGTCGGACGTCTCGCGAGCCATTTCTAGCTAGGCGCCGTCTATTTAACAGAATTCGAGAATGATTTACGACTTGTCTCCGACGTAATAGATTTTATTTGCACTCTTTAAAGTGGAGTTAATTTATACGTTTCCGTGTTAACTTTAACGACATCTGAAAGTCGAGATTCATTAATAGTTCCGCGGCGCTTCGAACAATGACTCGTCATGTCGCATGTCGCGGCGACGTGTCACCGTACTTTGGTATTTATGGATCAAAATTCAAACCCGTTATTGGACAAAAATAAAAGAAACTACAGATAGATTTTATGAAGCATATCAACTTATACTTTCTCAGCTTTGTAATTATTTCCGACTACACCAAATAATCACCTCGATAATGTAGTTCTTACTTTTCCTATGCAAGGACACATAACTTTTCTCCATCCGGCAATATTCATCAACCATCAAACCTAACGTTACCCTTGCCAAGAGTAATGGATAATAATCCAAAACGCAAAACACACAGACATGCTCTAATTAAACATGTATAAAACGATAGGACGATCACTTGTAAATTACCAGGCAAGCATAAGCACGAGGTGGCAGCACTTTCGGGTCCCGCGCGGCGCATTACGAGACGAGTGCGGTCATTAGGCGGCGATATTAGCTATTAACCCCGCCCCGGCGCGCATAAGTTACAAGGAGGTGTCTCAGAACCACGTACCAGGCGCATTTGTCTTGCAGAGGTGAGGTACGGGTATGCGCCGCTAATTACGATGTATGGTACGATCGATTTAAATCGAGCCTCCAAACGATTTGTAACCAGAGGATTGAGAGTGAAATGGAGCTATGTGGGAAAATTACTCCAACTTTGTAACGTACTGATTATATGGTTACTTTACACGTCTAAACTACGCAAAAACATATATCTTATACATATTCACAAATTTAAATAAGCTACGTTCAAACATTTGGTGGGAATACCGCAGATTCTATCTGGCATGTGACAAATATACT
Source organism: Thymelicus acteon (assembly GCA_951805285.1). NCBI lineage: Eukaryota > Metazoa > Arthropoda > Insecta > Lepidoptera > Hesperiidae > Thymelicus > Thymelicus acteon. The sequence continues at coordinate 1,494,173 of OX638232.1, forward strand.
GCTATAAAGGTACTCAGAGGTATAATAAAGTGGCCTGCTGCTTGGATAGAGCAGTCTATTTTTATAAGAGTGAAGGATGAGTAAAACTTCCTTGACAAACAACCAGTGGACTAAGTAGAATTAGATCTACGTCAGGTGAACCAACGGGTGCTACCGCCTTCTATTTGGGACAGTTGTAGGCTCATGAGAGAGGGGATGAGCCAAAAGATAAACAGCTTTGCTATGGATGACGTTTCTATTATTAAGTGGTAACATATGTTAAGCAATTTGTCATACATTCAGAGATCGTAAGTTGGATGTACGGCCACAAAGAACAAGTCTCTATGAAAAGTATGAGGGCTGTTTACCGCGATCAACAAAATGGCAAATGAGCTAGTAAGATCAGCTCTTATCCCGCATCGTCCCGCTCCGATGTCGCCATAAACTCAACAAGTGAACAGAGGTCGGTTTACGACTCATAAATGTCGCCTTTGACGTCTCACTAATACGTCATAAACTGAGAAATTGTCGGGCGAATCCTCGGGACAGATCTGGCTCGGCTCGTTGGTTTACATGTTGTTTTATAGGCGGTTGGTAAACTTGCTCTTGGGTGTCGTTTTATTTGTTTCGGTAACGGAAATCGGTGCTAGAGATGCTTATTACGGATGATACGATTTATTACCAGCTTTTTCTGGTTGACTGTTTCATGACGAATCTATCAAGTTGGTAGGGCTGAAAATGGCTACGCAGTCTAGCTCCTCTAACGTCTCGGGGATTTAGAATTACTTAAGACTAATCTTTAAAAACTTATTCTGAACTGTCAGTGTATGTGGGGGAGGATGGATTTTCTAAAAGATTTGAGTTGCCTGGGATATAATATATCCATTAAAATATCCTGAGTAATCCGTCCGAAAAGGCTTCAGAATTTCATGTTCGCGGTACCGTGCCATCAATTTTGATTTGTAAGATATATAAAACAAAACTTACTATAATTGATATCCTTTTATACTGTTGAGTTTATGGATAAAATAATAAAAAAAAAAAACAAAAAAAAATACTGTTTAGCGCAAATTGTCGCAAAAGTTGCATTTTTGATTACTAAAGGTTAAAACCAAAATTAAAAAATTAAAAGCCGCAGTGAGGTGTCAATATATTTTTTGTTGCTACCTTTAATTAAATCTTTTTTTAAGTTTTGATTTACTTTCGAAGGATATAATGCTCGAGTTGAAAATAAACATTAATTGCAAACATCGGTTATCGGTAACAAGACAACACCATACACTTGTCTGCTATGTGCCGGAACAACCCTACGCCGCAGGCTGACAGCTAGTGATGTACCGGTATTAATGACCGTCTATAAATCGGCTTATTATTAGGTATGAAAATCTATTGAAGACTTCGTGGCTCTAATAATCCAAAAGAGATTAAAAATATATATTTCTTGCATTTTAATAACTAATTTGTACAGTACACTATTTATTTCTAAGTATCGTTAATATTGAAAACAATTTCACGATAAAAATTATTAAGATGAACGATACTCATTAAAATGATTTCAAATATTCTATTCGATCAGTCAATCAAATTGTATATCTTAAAACAAATCTTCTCTTTCATGCTTTCTCTGTTTTTCTTGACCGGCCGCATGGGTGACGTAGACCACTTAGCAAGAGCTAGTCGGCTCGTTTGTATCAAAGATATTATAATGTAAAAAGGAGGAAGATATGTCACTATCGCGCCGACGATGAAGAGCGTAAGAACAGGCAATTGACCGTTCTGCTCGTAGTCGCTCTGTCAATACAGGACGATACGCACGCTTTTGTTGTTGTCAGAAGTGCTTAAAATTTGACATACAACGTTAAAATGCCTTCGTGTATTATACCAATGTGATTGGTGTAGTGAAACAAAAGATAAATGTGTGTGTGTTGTAGCTCTTTTCGGAACACATTTTTTGGTTGATTTGTAAGGGTATAACGTATCTATATTTTTTAAATATCATTGGTTTGTATGCAAATAAAAACTTGATAGGTAATAACTACAGTCTTTCATAGTGCTACGTCGAACAAGGTACATAATAATATGACATGTGATTTATAATATACCTAAAGTAATGTTATTGTGACATAAATGTTATGCATTTAATAAAATGATGATGATAATGATGATATTGAACTAACAATTAAAACTGAAAACCACGCAAACGCCCATCTTCTAACAGACACGAAGCCAGCAGCCATCAGGCCACACTACGGTACCATACATCCATTAAGGGAGGTAAAAACCAAAACAGACAATGGCTGGTATCAAGAGGTCTCGATCGCCCCCTCGACAATTAATCATTCCCCCTCCCCAGGTTCTCCCCGTTCCCCCCGCACCGCCCGGAGGCTGTCGCTGAACCATTGTCACGAAGGCGGTCACAATTCGACAACAGTTCTAATGAACCTGTGAAAAATTCCATTCGATTCTTCAGTGAGTAACGATAGGAACGAATAAACATCGATATTGCAGTCGAAAGTCGATTCGTTAAGTTACATTCAACTTTACAATAATCGGGCACCAGGTCTCTCGCTGTAAGCTGTTAGAATTTAAAGAAATATTAACATGATTTTTGTAAGAAGAAATAAAAACAATTTCAATTCGATTCTATCGTGAGTACCGCGACCCTCGCACGTCAAACTTGGGGTAGTAAAGATTACTACGAGTATTTCCATCTCTATGGACATGAAAACCCCGTTTGAGGCGTGTAGACGTAACTAACAAACAAATTCACTTTCGCGCTCTTAATAATTATAGATACAGGCCCCAACAGTATAACTGTATATTTATAATTATTATACTAACGCTCTGCCCTTTGCCTACCTGTGTGCTGAAATTTCATGAAAATAAATAAATAATAAACGCTTACACACTCATACCCGCGCAATAGGTTTTTACCTGTGTCGCGGGTGTCATGGACGACACATATAACACGTCACAATAACACCCATGACCCTAGTACAAATATTTATCTATCACATAAATATCTGCCCGGCAGGGAATCGAACCCGGGACCCCTCGCTTCTCAGGCAGGGTCGCTACCAACTAGGCTACAGGGTCGTCAAAAATCAGTAGTCTTTTTTGTGTGAAAGGGCAACATTGAATATCTTTACTAATTTTCTCATTCACAATATTAGTAAGATTTCTAAAAAACGATCAACTTTGAGTTTTACACCATAAACTCAAAGCAACATACGTACATACACCGGAAGTGTAAGCGCGCCGAACATTCCCGAGCGCCGCCGAACGCGCCCGAGCGCCGTCAGGGGCGCAGCGGAAGATGTAATGATGTTTGTCAAATGGAAAATGAGATAGGGAAATGTAGACGACGCTGAATTTGCGACCTTTTCGCTGATGCTGCTCGAGGTATGTAGTCCAGTACAGGCTGCGCTAGAGCTAAGCTATACTTAACGAATTGTAATATTTAGCGAAAAGAAGACTAATGCCTAATACCAGACACTTGATCGACACTTACCATCAGGTGGGATTCTAGCCTAAGATTATAAGCATAAAAAACAACTTCTTGCAAAGCAATATGACCAAGCTTCGACTCCTGGCTGGGGCAGAAAAATTTGTAAAAAATAGAGGATTTTACTCAAGTCGTGTTTGTGTGATCCACGTCACAAACAGTACATGAAATCCTGGTGGCTGTGATATGTAAGTGTGAAGCTATTTATTGATGGATGGTTAAGACGTAGAACAATATTATATTCAAATTAATAAAGCCAAAGTAAAATAAAAACTTGTTAAAGCGTATATCATAGAACAATTTTCATACTGCCATAATACTGGTTTTTGAATAGCCTGTGAAATATAGCATGCGGTGTGTGACGATCCTAAACCACCCTACAATTGCCACACGTTCACATTACCTACTTCATTCGTGTTAATAAAAAACAGTTTCAATTCTGATAAATGTATTAAGATTACATTTAACCACCATTCGGATAGCGTTTACTTAAATAAAATAAATTTATTAAAATAAATGGTATTTGCCCGTCCTTCCGGTGGAATGCTGACATTTAATTATATAGAGTACCTCACTATACAGATTAAACGTTTAATATTTTGATAATCACGACTTTTCGTTCCTATTCATATGGATTACGACCCCAGCGGCGGTCATCCATATGTTAAATGATAATAAGTTAAATACATATATAGTTTCCACGTAAAAAATGTAAATATGAAAGCAGGTATATTTTATTTTTATACTTTTAATTTTCAACCTGGCAACATATGAATGTCTGTCAGTTTTAAAAATGGAGTGTAATCGGAAATGCTGTCATAATTAGAAATGTGTAAAGTTATGATAAAAAAAGTGTTATTATGAAAAATGTGCAGTGTGCTATAGTTTGTCGCAGACAATTTATGTATACGAAGAAAACCGTTTTATTTATAATTATATTTTAAATATAGATTGGTTTCTTATCATCATAAAATAGGTTAACTACTCAGCCATAAAAAAAAAACTTTGAAAATAGGTAATTCAAAGTTTAGTTGCATTGCATCTACGCCGCCGTAGTTCCGCCAGACATTCAAAGTCCGTCTTAAAGGACTTACGAGCGAAAATTTATAGTATTCCGCTCACTCCATTTCCGAATTCAATCTAAAATACAGGTTCCCAAATGAAAATTTAAATGCGCCGCACTAAATTACGGGGAGAAAAAGAGCAAGTATAGTTGAAAGTCGGATTCTAGCTCAATGGGTTCAGCAATAAATCTCTGGGTCTCAACAGCTGATGTACGGTGGGACCACAGAACGGACAACACACAGAAATGGTACACACTGTACACACCACGCCACGCTTGTGAATTTGATGTACAGCATGTTTTGGGTCACGACAAACATTGCGAATAGATATCAAGCGTGTTTCAAGATGGAAAATTAAAATAGGAATAAAAAATAATACTTGAAACAACATTGTACTAAGTATATTTTTTCATTCCCCAGCATTTATAAAATCAAATTATCTGATCCCAATTAATTCTCATACAAAAATCAATGTACATTTTTGATGATCCGTTGTGTACAGCGTATAATCGTCGTACACAAACAGCGGCATTTCTGAGTGATACGGCTCCGTTGAGCTCGGAGCCCTATCGTCTCCCGGACAGGGCGTGTGGAGCGCAGATAAAATAAATGGAGAACAGTGAAAAATGACGGCGCGGCGGCGGCGGGAACCGGGAAGACAGCGCCCGAAAGGGGTGCTCTGAACCCGGTCAGATGCTTTGTGTACCAGGCTTCTGTTTTCCTACTATTCGCAGTCACTATTAAATGTTTGCTGACATTTACAGACAAATTCAGCCAATGCAGTCAAGGTATAGTGAATAGATAGGTTTAAGGAAATTGATTCTCTCTCATTTTCGTAATGAAAATGTGAAGTATACCTATGGGCACTTGGGCGTGATGGGCAATGGTCTTAATTCGAATGTTTCTGTAGAATTTCAGTTGACATGTTAATTAACCACAGATAATTTTGTGAGTGAAATGTTCTTTCCCGAGTCGTGCGTGTTTGTGATGTCGCATTTGTAAGTACCTATATCTTCAACACAATGTCTCCTACACGGACGTAAAAAGAAAGACGGACGTAATCCCAAGAACAAATTCATTGAAGCACCCATAGGAATACCAACTCTGTATTCGTACAAGTACACACACCCACACATTGACACCATACGGCTACGTAATTGACACCATCGCGAATCAAAAATTACAAAATTACGCACACATGGTAAGCGAACTGTCAGCTGTCAGCTTCACTCTCGATTAGACAAGGTTACGTCCGTTCTTTTTTTATGTCCGTGGTCTCCTAGCAAAAAGCTGCGAGTTTGACAGTATTTCATTCTAAGTCTGACCTCACATTCTTTACAACCGATCAACGCAAAAATACTATAGAAATAAGATAAATGTACACTTACTTCAAGTTTCAATAAGCTTTATTTTAACAGGCCATATCTTCTCAATATCCAAGTTGTAACGTCTTTTACACCGAAATAATCTCCTGGATGGTCCCTTACACTTTAAGGCTCCATTCGGCACATCCTCCTGGGCTTTGGCCCCTATAAAGCGGATCGTAAAGCCTTCGCAAGGTCGCTTAGCACGCGTTAAAGACGGCCGACTGTCCCTCTTATTGCTTCTAACAGCCTGGTACCGATTTTTTTCACTGGTGTTTTGTCACGATTTTAATTATCACTTTTTTCACTGTTGTTTTGTCAATTTTAATTATCACATGGCAATAAAATAATTATTATCTTTTCATTAGGTAGAGGTTTGGTTTCTTGCCTTTCAAATTAATGTCATTTTAACAAGATGGATAGCAAGCTCGGTTTAAAAATATAAGTAGTTTGGAATGTAAACCAGACGATATTAATTGTTATTCTTGAAACCTCAGATTATTGAAACTGAATGAATAATTTCCGATAAAATCCATATTTTTTGGACAAGAAATAACAATATAAGTAATAAAACAATAATAACTAACACTTGTACTGTGTATATTTGAAAGCCAACTATTGAGAAATATGAATAGACAGAAAATAAATAATGGTCGAAAAGCAGATAGACGGACGTCGCTAGGCAACAGACATGACATGACTTTAGAGACGTGGCTCTATGATAATAATATGAACCTACCCGTGCAGACGAAGAAAAAAGGGACTTTCTTCCAATCCTTCTTAGTTCTTCCAATCGCTTACCGACAATCATTGTGAGTGGCGTAAAGACAACGGAAGGCACTTACCTGAAACAAAGGAGGCAAAAATTAATTAAGATTACAATGCGAAGTGCTCCATCATAATTTATTTACAGAAAAAGCACTTTTAATCACGATTAATGTTTATGAAAGTAACAAGACCGTCTTCATAATGTTCTGTGGTATCTAAAACGGGGGTTGTTTCCAACGTCTGCTATTTCTAATGTGACTGATACAGGTAGAAACTTGATCGCTAATAATTATAAACGTATAAACGTATTATATCAGATTTAAAAAAAAAGAGGAAGTATTCAATTAGACTGTATTTTTTTTGTTTGTTACCTCGGAACTTTCGACTGGGTGAACCGATTTTGATGATTCTTTTTTTAATCGAAAGCTGGTGCTTGTCATGTGGTCCCACTTAAACTTGAGCTAGATCTGACGAGTAGTTTTTAAGTTATTTTGAAGTCGGTTATTTTTATTAGAAGCACATAATTCGTTCATGAGTATGCGCGTTGCTAATGGTGTCACTTAAATAATAAAAAAACGAATCGATAGTTCATTGTATTGTACCTCATGACGCATAGAAGGATTGCTAGCGGTCAGCCATATATTGACTGACCGCGCCGGCAGTTGTTTTCAAATGCTTCACTTACAGAATCAACACAAGTAAGCCGTGATATGCGTAATGTTTATATGGATAAAAATAATTATTCAGGACATTAATTTACAAATATTTATCTGAACTACAATCAGCAGTCGTTCTTCAACAACACTGCCCTATAAAGTTAGAACCAAAGATCATTAGCATAGTGTTACAGATACGTTAATGAAACGCCGGGGCAGCTTTCTCCTAAACCGTTCCACTAAATCGTAATTGCCGTAATCAGCACATTAGAGACGGACGCACCATCGCTATGCAAATTTACGCGTTCGCAAACTCAATTTTACAGGGCGAATCCCGTAAACTGCGCCCCGCCGTCCAATAACAGGTTAGCCGACGCAATTACAAGGAAAACAAGCTTTGAATTAAACACAAGAAAAACAATTACCCCTTATAGCGTAATAACAATTCACCTCAGCAGTAAACGAGGGTTACGCCTCAAAAAAGCCCCTTATACTCGTCAAAATAATTCATTTTAATTTTCTTTACGGGCTAGTAAACCTTTATTTTACGAGGCTAGCGCCGAGATAACTCGGAGACTCCCTTAAAGGCTCTTTCAGACCCTTTTACTGTCTGCCCTCTCGCTGATAGCTACCCGCCTGCCGCTAAATTTCTGCTCCGGTTTTCGCGCAAACTCTCTAGGCTATTTTTGTATTTTCTTTTAGAATAACGTCTTTTACGCTGCATAAGCTTAGGAGTGCAGGGTTAGGGAAAATTATTATTTTTACTAGCTTTTGCCCGCAGCTTCGCCCGCGGTAGAGATCGATTTTTTACAAATCTTACTTTACAATTCTTATTTTACTTAGTTAGATTTAGTTGCTTACGACTTAACTAATTTACATGTATCATATTTTGATAGCGTGATGAATGATAAATGAATTTTACTAACGCCATCTATTAACAACATCCGGAACTAAATATCTAGCAACTATCAAAATATCGATCTTCCCATGGGGATGTTTTACCGCGGTAAAAAGTAGCCTACGTTACTCTCTACCTTCCTCACTATCTCGATACACAAAAACCATAACATATAACAGCTTCGTTGGGACGTGAAAGACGGACAAACAAACAAACAAACAAACAAACACACTTTCACATTTATATTATTAGTAAGTATAGTATAGTATAGTATAGTATAGTATAGTATAGTATAGTATAGTATAGTATAGTATAGTATAGTATAGTATAGTATAGTATAGATATGGATATGGATGCATTGAAGTAATTTCGAAAACTGTTATTTATCAACACAACCATTTTACATAGCAAAGATACTGAAAATATGTAGGTGTTCAAAACCAACCGCTAAATGAATGATTAAGTAAGATGAATTAGGTAACTAAAAGGCAATATTTGAAATGGGTGTTTGAATTAAATATATTTCAAGAAAAAGAGCAGTACCACTCATGATCCTACTAGTAGGAGACTAGGTGCTCCTCGCACGAAAAACTCCATTGAAAACAAAAAGATAAACATGAAACAAATCAATACAGACCATCTTCGTACAAAGACGCTGTAACCGCCCAATAACAATGCAAGATCGCGCAAACGACGCATTAGGACCGCGAGCGCGATTCGGGCGATACGATACGCTTCGCGGGGAAAAATTCAAGCGCCGATTACAGGGGAAACGAGTATTTTATCACTAGCAACACCGCGGAACAGAACGACATACGGACGGTGATTTAGAACGGGGCCGCGCGTTGCTACCGTGTTACCTTCATCATTAACATATTTCAAAATTGCATTGTCATACTATGTATTCAGTACGTATGAGATACTATGTAATCAGTACTCATATCAATAAAAATCAAAAAAATCAAGCAATGAAAAGTCTTAACTCACGGGAGCTTTAGTGCCGAATCGATTAAAAAAACTAATCCAAAGCATCTTTCTATCATTTGGATTGCTCATTCCACTTGAAGTATTGAATAGTATAGGGAATTTCTCATAAGTGAATCTCAATACACTGATGGATAACGCTTATTAAGACATTTTTCTTTACGCCAAACACGAATGATTCAAGAGATAGAGGTAAGAAAAAAACGAGAGCCGCTCATTATAATGCAACGTGTGTTTTCACCACTTAAGGGGGCAAAATCACACGCGGTCCTCTACGGTGCACTAAACAAGAAAGTAAAATGCGAAATAGTGTTTTCCTTCACGATATGGAGATGGGGCGTGATTTTATTGTTGTTTCGAATGGATTTGAATGAATTTCGACGAGGCAATGCAAACGAGCGATTTATCCGCGTTCTCTCTCTTTATGTCTATTCCAACATGGGCGATGCAAAGATCACTTTTTAATGACCTAATTTTATGCTCTAATAAATAAAGACGGTGACCTTTACTCAAACCGTAATAAAATAATACCCCAAATTGATATTTGAAAGGGATATTAGGCTTTCATTAAAACTTTATTTGTAAAAGTCTAACGTTACAGGACACCGTGATAATGTTTGGTTTTATTTTTAGACTGTACTAAAATTACGCGAAACATAAAAACGCCGGGTTAATCTCGGAAACACACATATAATCCAAAAACGGCTAAATATAAAAAATAAGCGGGACGCGACCGAAAAAAATCACTCGCGAACTCTCGAAAGATCTTATCAAGAGGTTGGGAGTAAACAAAAATCCAGGGGTATTAAACTTGAGTGTCGTTCGCATGTTGTTTTACGGGGCAGGGCTCGTAAAAGTCGGGTCGGCTGACACTGATTCTTGATGGACAATTTGAGGAGTTTTCAGCGTCGCGGGGAGCCGGGGAGTTATCAACGACTCCCCGGGAATCACGAATGGTTTTACGGAAGGGAAATTGTTGGGAACTGCGCGATTACAACTTATGACTTGTTCCCCATTTACATGTCTGTTCTTCTCTCTCGTTGGAACATCAGACTGTGGGAACTGGTGAAATTGGTTAGGACTTAAGGATTGAGAAAATATGAAATGAAGTAAGCATGATATGGGAAGATAATTTTGGGTATACTATCAAATATATTATGCGAACGAGATATTCAACCTGAGAAAGCCTTTCAAAAATGTTTCCAGATAAAATTTGAACTGGACAAAACTAGTTCAGTTACCAGGAAGGTACCAGGAAATAAGAACGCAAAAGTGTACTGAAGTACCAGGCGAGCATAACCGTCGCGGCGGTATGCCAGTGGTATTTCATTTTGCGTCAGGTGAGAGCGGTAATTGTCGGCGCAACGCGTGTTATTGCGTCCACGGCGAGGCGAGGGTGCCCACTTAGGGGTGAGGCATGGCCCCGTCAGTTGACGTCACTTATAATATTGTTACCTGTTATTGGGGTGTTGTTAAGACTTGTTTGTTAAAATAATGCGGGTATTTTATACGATGAATTTATTAAGATTATTCCATTGTAATACACGTCCATAACATAAAAACAGCATGTAGGATTCGAATTCAAAACATCCTTTTGATTTGGAAGACCAACTTTCACTAGGCCATCACTCTAGACTCCTCAGTGGTAATTATTTATTAGTCGTAATTTTACTACCTAAATAATCTAATCATGTAAAACTTAAGCACTGTGTCAGCGCTAGTCTAAGGGTTAGTACCAAACGCGTCAAAGTTAGGGCATAAACAATTTTATTGTTCGCACTAATATGTGCGAGCTCAAGTGTAGTTGTAGCTAGATTATTGTTACTTACGACCGAAACACAGGAACGAAAGGTCGAGTCTCAGTCCTAGCGGATTACGAACAAAGGGTAGGGTCCGATAACTTCACTAACAATCCAATAATACTGCAAATTACTTTACTACTGCTGTTACTTCTACACGTAGCGAAAACACGTTGTAGAACATGAGATTGGTTTGGTAATCAAAATGTTTGTTGTATCATTTTTGATTTTCACTAGTGAATATTGTAAGAGCATCTCTAGCGATTAAACTATAAGGGTCACAATAGCGGTTAAGCAACAACCCACAATTGTCCCACTGCTGGGCTCGGGGTCTCCTCTCACAATGTGAGGGGTATTAGGCCATAGTCTACCACGCTGGCCAAGTGCGGATTGGTGGACTTCACACACATTTGAGAACTTTATGGAGAACTCTCCGGTGTGCAGGTTTCCTCACGATGTTTTCCTTCACCGAAGCAAGTGATAATTAACTTCTAATACGCACATAATATTTGAAAATTACAGGTGCGTGCCAGGATTTGAACTCGGGCCCCTTCGTTCCGGAGACCAACGTTCTAACCACTAGGCTATCACTGCACTGCACAATAGCGTTTACGACATGAAAAATTAAAATTAATGGATATATAGAGAAAACCTATAAATATGTAAATCGACGCTTGAAAGGCAAAAATTACCAAGCGTCATGTTGACAACTTTACACTAGCGCATTTTAGTTTTTGATTTTAGAAAAAAAAAATCGTAAAAAATCGCTTTATTAAGCATTTAAACTGCATTTAAAATTCATTGATGAAGTAGCTATGACTAATAGGCAATTTTTTACGATTTTTTTCTAAAATTAAAAACTTTTAAATGCTCTATTGTAAAGTTGTCAACATGTCGCTTGGTAATTTTTGCCTTTCAAGCGTCGAATTATGTACTTTAAATTAACCAGCTCCCGCCCCGCTACCCATGCCTTTAACACTAGCAACCTACTACAACGCTAGTAAATTGTTATTATGTGCCTCCAGACGCACCGCATGTCATCAGTAGATTTACAGCTAGATATTGCGCGAGAAATTTTACATTGAAATGTATGGATTGGTTAACTTACGAGACGTATTGACGCCTCAATTCTGGTTAATGTAAACTTAGTTATTTTATTACAAACATAAGCTTTTTGTGTAAAATTTTCCTTAAAAGCTCTACATTATTCTGGTAATAACTATATAACTATATAACCCTGTGTGCTGTTTGTTTTAAAAAGTTTTTTTAAAAGTGTCACTGAGACATTGTGTAAATTCTTGCAAAAGTTTGAAGTACCAAATTCTGTAGGAATGTTACACAGGTGCATCAATATCTGCTTCACTCGTGAATTGCACCAAAGACTTCTCGCTCAGCAGGTCCACATCCAAATGGGCTACAAAGGTTGTTAGTTAATACTATAAATAAATAAATACCCATAGTACTGCTTCATCATCCATCCATCAGCCTTTGTAGGTCCACTGCTAGACATAGGCCTACCCTAAGGGGCCATCCATAAATTACGTCACACTAATTTCTTGACTTTTCGACCTCTCCCCCCCTCCTTGTCACAGCTGGTCACATTTGTGAGACCCCCCCCCCAGTGTGACGTCATATATGAAATTCTACACCTAGAAATTATGAAATTAAAACAGCAGTTCCGAAGTAAGTTTTATTTCCATTAATTGCTTTTTAATATTTACTTATACATACCAGTTATTCCATTTTGAAATGTGACGTCACGAAATTTAGTACCGCCTCCCACCCCTTGTCACACTACATCGGACCCCCCCTCCCCCCTAACGTGTGACGTAATTTATGGATGGCCCCTAACTTGCTCCACTCTGACCGGTCCTGAGCCTTCTGAATCCAGCGGATTCCCGCTGTCTTTTTCAGGTCGTCAGTCCACCTGGTCGGGGGGCATCCTATACTCATACTGGGGCGTACTGCTTCATAATATCATATTATTCCAAGATAAGTATAAGTCCACTTCTCACACAAGGATCTCCCCTAAGCTCAGGCTTACGGCATTATTCGAATCACAATACCCTCACTCATAATCTATTGGCCACTAATCAAGCGTAATCCGGTAAGCCGACTAATCTGCAGTGTCGAGCGGCCAGCCAGCTACCTAGCTACCTAGCCTGTAAGCTAGACTTGGCATATTGTTGCTATTGTAAGCCGTCAATACGGTATCGGGCGCAAGCACCCTTTGTTGCCTGTGTCCAGTACGGGTGATATTACCTTGTTTGATCAATCCATTCTGTATTACAACAATCTTAGTATCTCGACAATCTCTTACGAGGGAAGATCTGTAAAGCTAAGAACAATCCCCACTAACGTCGCCCCACATATTACGACTTTTGTACAAAACTCCACACCGTATTTCACAAAGAGCGAACTTACCTTTGAAGGAAATTGCTTCGAGAAAACCATGAACCTAGATCCAGCGCTTAAAAGAGAAAAAGTATTCGAAATTCGAATTTCTCGTTTTGTAGACAACATTCTACAAAGAAAGCCCGCTCGATTCCCGGGAGGTATGAATGAATGAATGAAAAATAAAATTTGAAATTCAAATCCGACGTTCCTTATCAATTACATGTACTAGGAGCCCAACAATAAGAGATAGCGGTGTCTCTTCGGTTCCATTCTTCTCGAATTTGCATCTTCATACAATGGCAATTAGGGGCGCGTTCGTTAATTCGACAGGGTCCCAGGGCGCTCGGTATCAATTTGACGAGGCCCGGATAGAACCTTGTGCGCTCAACATGATTATGGCACATTTGCATGTATTTTATGTGCGCCCGGTGTCTAACTAGCCGTTACCTTCAATAACGAATTTGAATACCATTGGTTTGTGTATTGTTTTCATCTTGTTATAAGGCTATTTCCATAATATTTCCCTTTAATTTACAATATCTCTTTTTATTGCTTAGAATTGCGATACAGCGACATTTCTGCGTAATACAGTGCCGTCATTTGAATATTGCTGTACAGTGAACGCATGAAAAAGTTTAATTACGAGTACATGTCGGCAATTAAGGGAAATCGTCATGAAATAATTTTCTCATCATTTTCTAGGCGAGCAAATTACTTTAGTAATTAGTGGACTGAGATGGATATACTTTGCTCCAAGCTTTGGGAGTGCGATCATCAGTACGAACACGTTAATAAAATGTAATCATAATTATTACTTCCTACGAGTATAGTACTAATCTCGCTCTAGATTCGTTACTTGACATGTTTTCTTAACGTTGGCACGAAGTAGGAGAATCAATTTTATTATCGTTAATTATTATAAAGCGTCGTACAAACATCACGTATTTACAATGCCTTATTATATGTTATAATTTTATTAACAATGTTAAACAGATTCAGATTGTTAACACTTTCCGTCATTATCATCAGATTTTTAACAATAGAACATCCATTCGGCGGCACATGGAGTACTGCTTTGGGCCTGAGCTCCAGCTGGCCAAGTGGATCCGTTCACCCGAATTCAACGGCGAGCCATTCGTCTTGTCGACGATCCTAAAGTTACAGACGGACTGGACTCGTTTGAGTTGAGGAGAGATGTAAGCTCTCTCTGCGTATTCTACCGTCTGTATAATAGGAAATGTTCTGATGAACTGTTTGGTTTAATCCCTGCGGTTAATTTTCGTCACCGCACATCACGGTGTACCAGGTTCCACCAACACCACCTGGATACCTGGCGTTCGTCCACAGTTCGGTTCTCGCGTAGTTTTCTACCCTGCACTTGTAAACTGTGGAACGAACTTCCTGCATCGGTGTTCCCTCCAAACTATGACATGGGGTCCTTCAAGAAGCGGGTCTATTGTTTTCTTAGAGGCCGGCAACACATTGGTGACGCCCCCAGTGTTACTAATGTCCATGGGCGGCGGTGATCACCTACTATCAGGTGCCCCGTCTGCACTCTGCGCGTTTGCCGGTTGTAATGCCAAGGCATTAAAAAAAACCCATATTATTTTCTCAATCCTATTCCATGGAAAACTTTTTGTTTACCCACTGGAATAGAAATTATCGTAAGATCGAATTTCGGATTATTTTGATTTATGTGTTAACACGGATTTGTTTTTAAATAATATTAATGATATAATACTAATTAGTAGATAACTAAATAATAATTTGTCAATGTAACATATATCTACACCAGGATATATTCTGTAAAAATTCCCACGGCCTCTACATGTATTAAGGACTTTAAAGTTACAAGTCGTTAATTTTATTGATTATTGAAGTCTGAGGCCAAATAAAAATTATAGAAAAAAAAGCCTAATGAAGTCGTAGTCAAATTTTGACGTACACGAATAGCGTAATCCGTAGAGCCGTAATAGCTAGTTTCCTTGTGATGCTTTCCATGACATTATTTTAACAGGTACTTGCTAACATTAAAAAAATTGAGACATGTCATAATCGAACTCGGTTCATCCATACAACTGAGGTTTTAACCACGATGGTACATGTAGTGCGAGCTCTATCAAATATTACAATAAACTTAGCACTTCGTGACCAAAAAAATTAATTAAATGCAGTAATTATCTGAAAGTGGTACCAGGCTAGCATACGTTCGAGGCGATACAAAGGCCGACCTCCGACCCAGTCAGTCATGACTCGGGTCTGATGTGACTTTTGTACGTAGTAATTGAAGATGCAACACGATATAATTTATTTATAATTAAAATAAAAAATATATGTACATATATTTATATAATATGTATTGTTAGATGTATTTAGGAAAATAAAGCGGTTGGATTGAGAGTTTTTATTTTTAGGGTTCCGAAGTAAAATCGGAACCACCACGTCTCGGATCCGTATGTCATCACTGGCAACACACACTGCTCGAACACCTTCGACTTCACCCACTGAGGTAACTTTTTGGACGACAAGATATGACGTAGTTTCCCGTACGCAGCCCATCCGAGTTGGATTCTACGAGTGACTTCTTTCTCGAAGTTGGACTTACCCATCTGGATCACTTGTCCCAGTTAAATGTACTCGTCTACAACTTCGAGAGCAGCGCCGTCAACAACAACCGGTACGGGTGTGACATGGACATTCGATGATGATTTTCGTCTTGTCCATATTTATATTTATATTATACGTGAACAGTTTTGTTAAATGTTCATTACCAGTAAATCCTAATTAGTGCAACCACCCGTGTACCGTAATGAAAGTATAAAAAATGCCTAAAATACGAATTTAAAAATAAAAGCAATTAGTTACTTACTGTACAGTACAAGTTATGCAAATTATGCAAAATACCGATACTTTGCCAATTCTTATTTTATTGGCATAATAAACATTCGAATAGGTGATCTAATTTGAAATGAAAAAAAAAACAAATGTAAATTGGAAAATAAATCGAACGCCGGTATGTATGGAACTCGGCGGCCATGTTTGCGCGAAGCGGCGCAATGGCCAATTTACTTCGCGGTTTATTGTCGGATGCGCGGGCGCACGCGATACTACACCCACACGGTAATGCAACGCATGTGGACAAATTATAATTTATTTTTTAAGGTACGACGGATATGCATTCAAATCAATAATCTCGATTTGTTTCAGGCGATATTCTAGTTCAAATTATAAAATTATACTATCTTGCTTAAAACTAGTCTGACTGACAAAATTATTACAAAAATCTGTGATAATTTTGAATATGGTATTAATACTTTGGTATCTTTAAAGTATCTTGTATACGAACCCGACTATAATATCATACTTCATAAGTTTGTTTAAAATTCCTAACTGAAATAGAAACGTTCTTAAACCGAAAACTGCATCCATAAGATACCATGCCGTAAGGGTAGAGCCATACATTCAAATACAGTAAATCCTAAGGTTTATTTATTTATTTATAAACTCTTTATTGATTGTACACCGTAAATATCATATTAAAAATACACCGAACTTTTACTACTAAGCACAATGCAAAAGGCGGCCTTATCGCTTACAAGCGATTTTATTTCTTACTAGCTGACCCGGCGAACTTCGTGTCGCCTAACAAACTGTTTTATTTTCTAAAATAAAAGTAGCCTAAGTTACTCCTTGTTACATCAGCTATCTGCCAGTAAGAGTCTCGTCAAAATCGGTCGAGCCATTTCAGAGATTAGCCGGAACAAACAGAAAGACAGACAAAAATTGTAAAAAAATGTTGTTTTGGTATATGTACCGTGTATACATCCAAATGCACTTAGTAAAAAGCGGTTATTTTAATATTACAAACGGACACTCCAATTTTATTTATTTGTATAGACAAGGTTATTATTACTTAAAAAAATATTTACTTAAATCATTCACTTCACTCTTTCCGGGGTCACCAACTCACCAGTGACGTAAACCTCCGTCATCGCTCCCGATTAGTCCCCCGCATTAATCTATTAGCATTATAGATATTTACAGCTTACTGTCGAACGGTGCAGTAAATTAATTAAATTACTCGACGCCGTCATTAATACGGGCAATTATTAAATAATAAGCAGATCTGTCCAGCTCTTGCGCTCGACAGTTATGATGAATGACGGTTCGAATGAACAGAAAAACTAATTTACAAATTGGCATAATGTGATAATATGATAAATTTGTAAATCAATTTCCGAACGCAGTTGTAGGTATGTATTTGACTGATTAAATTAAATACGTCATTTGATTGCAACTATAGTTCATACGCAAATGGAATATTAAATGAGGTTGGTGTTTTGTTTTGCAATTACTATTTAATTATATAAACCACGCAAAAGAATTAGATGCTGTGAAACAAAGTTTTCCTTTCACCGAAAAAAAAAGCACAAAAAATCAATTCAAATTTAGGGAGCTAGATACATTTTTATAAATATACATGAATGATTTATGAGACAGTTTACTACGAAAATGGATTTTCGGAAATGTGTGCAGCTAAAAAAATGTGCGTGGATGACCAAATTCGAAAGTACGAGGAATAGCGAAAAATGCTCAAAGGGGCCATCCATAAATTACGTCACACTAATTTCATGACTTTTTGACCCCTCCCCCCCCCTTGTCACAGCTGGTCACATTTGTAAGACCTCCCCCCCCTAGTTTGACGTCACATATTATGAAATTTTACACCTAAAAATTATTAAATTAAAACAGCAGTTCCGAAATAAGTTTTATTTCTATTAATTGTTTTTTTTAATATTTATCTATACATACCAATTATTCGAGTTTGAAATGTGACGTCACGAAATTTAGGACCCCCTCCCACCCCTTGTCACACAATGTCACACTTCATCGACCCCCTCCCTCCCCCCTAACGTGTGACGTAATTTATGGATGGCCCCAAAGGAGTCTCGGGACCGATTTTGAAGAAAACTAAAACTGCATCATTACATTTTTGAAAAATCAATATTTCTAGCCAGGAATCGAACCCATTGATGATGAAAAAAAAACACATTCTATATTATTACGCCATTCGATAGTGTCGCTAACAAGGATCGAATGCTGAGAAGCAATGACAAAACTCAAACTATTTGTACGCCATAATATGGAAAATGTGAGATAGATTGTATAATACTTGACCAAAATAACCACATTTCTACAAATAAAGATATTTCATTTATTTCAAAACTGGTAACAATCATTGGACCTGGTGTCTTGTGAATTCATTACTGGCACCTCAGTCACAATGTATCGAAGTCTGACTTTACAACCGGCACTATACCAGCTAGCTAGCATCATTTAAAACATTATTTACTTCCTCGTCCAATAAAATCCAACATTGCGGTATCTGATTCCACCGTCACAATCATAATTCCCACATACTGGAGATCGGACGAGCGCCACGCGTTTAGTGCGCGAATTCTTGCGCACATTATTAAGCGCATTTACGCGCTAGGTGGACCGCGCGCGCAGTAAAGTGCGCGTTTTATATCGACGCGCGGCCCTCCACAGATAAACATGTTATTCCTATATCGGCCTCACTCAACTTAGAACTTCGCTCAGTCGCTGTTCTATTGCTAGCGAGAGGTGATTAAATTGACTTGGATCGGATCGTCTTTGAAGATGCTTAATGATATTTTAAGCCAAAAGGATATCTTTAAGAAGATAAATAAGAAGCAAACTAATCGAAAATGTGGTGTAAAATGTTGAACTGAATAGGTAAATGTTTTATCATTAAAATATCATCATATCAAATCAACATTCCCTTTTCCCGGTGCAAGGTGAAACTTTATTTTTAATAAAATATACAAATTGATGCCCTGAATTTTAAATTACTAAGTTAAAAACTGCAATTAAAATCATTGATTTTTGATCTAATAAATTTTACTACGTAAAGGAAAACGGATTATACTCGTAAGGTCAAAAACGCAAAAAGTCAAACACGCAAAATGACAAAAAGCGGCCAAGTGCGAGTCGGACTCGCCCATGAAGGGTTCCGTAGCAGCAAGTAACATAATATAAAAGTTCTTGTAGTTCGTTGTAACTTTGATCGAGGTAAATTGCGGTTTACGATTTATGACGTATTAAAAAAAACTACTTACTAGATCTCGTTCAAACCAATTTTAAGTGGAAGTTTGCATGGTAAAGTACATCATATATTTTTTTTAGTTTTATCATTCTCTTATTTTAGAAGTTACAGGGGGGGGACACACATTTTACCACTTTGGAAGTGTCTCTCGCGCAAACTATTCAGTTTAGAAAAAAATGATATTAGAAACCTCAATATCATTTTTAAAGACCTATCCATAGATACCCCACACGTATGGGTTTGATGAAAAAAAAATTTTGAGTTTCAGTTCTAAGTATGGGGAGCCCCCAAAATTTAGTGTTTTTTTTTTCTATTTTTATGTAAAAATCTTAATGCGGTTCACAGAATACATCTACTTACCAAGTTTCAACAGTATAGTTCGTATACTTTCGGAAAAAAGTGGCTGTGACATACGGACGGACAGACAGACAGACAGACAGACAGACAGACAGACAGACAGACAGACAGACAGACAGACAGACAGACAGACAGACAGACATGACGAATCTATAAGGGTTCCGTTTTTTGCCATTTGCCTACGGAACCCTAAAAAGTAAAACGCTTCAGGCAAAATGTCAAATACGCATATGCTATTTACTTACGAGTTTGACAATATTGTCAAACTCGTAAATTGACAAAGATGCAAATAAAGGTATATCTAAAAGTTCAAAAGAAGCCTGTCAACCAGCAACTGGTCTAGCGTGGCCAGCCTGCTTCTATGTCCCAATGTAAATCTTTACAAACTGGTTACTTGGATCTATAGCCAAACCACGAGAGTTGTAGAGATAAGAAAATATAAATAAATATTCTGTTGCGATCGTACACATGGTTTATAATTTGCAGCGAAGGGACGACATTTAAGGTGTCCACTTACAGTGGATGCTAGAACCACGTCCTTTGCACATTATATTATCTAGAACCTATCATTTCACTAAAATTCTTGGGAAATTCACTAATAATTTAACGAATAAACATTGTATCTTAAAGGGCCAAGTTATAATGATCGGCTGAAATTGCATGAAGCAATGTTTCCTCCGTGTGTCCCAATTACAAATATAATTTGAATTCGTAATATCCATATTATCCATATCGAAAATTGATTTTAAACTAATTTTCCTAATGCACACGTGTTTCAATTAGAGGAAATTACATAAAGTGTCATATGTAGTGCGCTTCGTATCTAGAGGAGTGTTTCTTTATGAGGTTACTTATAGATATTTAATCGTATATTATACTAACACTTCGCCCGCGGCTTTGCGTTTTTATCCGGATATTAAATATCTTAAGTGAAATGTACTTCATAACGGTTTTTATTTGTATTATTTGTATAATTGTTATCTAATATCTTTAAGTTAATCAAACAATAAGTTTAATAACTACTTATTTTTATTATAAAAAATAAGAATAATCCTGACTGAAGGAGATTTCGACGTAGTATAAATACGTAGTAAATAAATAAAACTCACCAATTATTAACTTGTAGTATCGTTAACCCTGTGTCTTGTGCTAATTGTTTCTTCTGGTCCTCTGAGGGGTACGGGTGCTGCAACAAACAGACATACTTTAGTATACGATATAGTATATATTCATATTAATTTTCACATTTCTGAGTTCAAAAACGACGAAGTATTGTACGAACTTACAACCCCTTAGTTTTACTTCTTAGAGGATGAATTTCGAGAAAATCGTGATACAGTTATTTTTTGTATTCAACTATAAGCTTATATACAAATTTTCACCCTTCTTACTCCAAAAGTGACGAAGTTGTCATACTAACTTGCATCCCCTTAATTAACGCTTTAGGGGATGATTTTCCAAAAAAACGCATTACTGTTAAATTTTGTTTCTAATCTTGAGCTTGAGATAAATTGTCATGTTTTTAGCTTCAAAAATAACGAAGTTGCGTATCACGCTCCATCCCCTAAATTAACCCTTTAAGGGATGATTTTCCAAAATTCTGTTAAAATTAACTTTTGTACTATAAACTTACATAAAAAATTTCATAACTCTAAAAATTAAAAAAAAACAGACGAAGTTGGTTTGTATGTAAGTGACTTCCAACCCCTGTTTTTATCCCTTAGGGGATGAATTTTCAAAAATCCTATAGCCTATGACACTCACAAATAATGTGGCTTTCTATTGGTAAAAGAATTTTCAAAATCGGTTCAGTAGTTCCTGAGGTTAGCGCGTTCAACCAAACAAAAAAACAAACAAACTCTTCAGCTTTATAATATTTGTTATAGATGATAAAAATAAACCTTTCAGAGCAGAGAATACAAATTAGAACTTGATAAGAGAAAATGTATCTTTGCCCTGTTAAACACCATCGATTTCGTTCTTTATTTAGTGACTCTTACGAACGGAAGAGCTATGCAACTTCTAGTACCAGGCGCGCATGGGATGCAAACACAATTAGGTAGGACCCTAATCGAATCTGCTCGGACAACCAAATCGACTAATTAAATCGGATTGCAGGGTTTGTGTCTAATTTAAATAAAACGCCTTTTTAAGCCCGGAAGTGAGGATTAAGGTAAGGGGTGTGTCTATGGTGGGTTGTTCGTTTGTTCGTAATTCAATTTGAGGCGGTTCAGAGGAATGTTATTGCTGAAAAGAGGATTCGGAGAAATTAATTCGTTTCCTTTAATTACCTATTCACGTAGGTTTATGTCTGTTGTATAACTCGTTCGAATTACGAGATAAAATAAACAGTGTCAGATTTCACAAAAAAATTCGTTCAAATAATTTATTAACTTTCCATATCCAGACATTGTTGAATATTTTATGTAAAAATATAATCTGCTAAGATTGGAAATTATATTTTTAGGGTTCCGTAGCCGAATGGCAAAAAACGGAACCCTTATGGATTCGTCATGTCTGTCTGTCTGTCTGTCTGTCTGTCCGTCCGTATGTCACAGCCACTTTTTTCCGAAACTATAAGAGCTATACCATTGAAACTTGGTAGGCAGATGTATTTTGTGAACCGCATTAAGATTTTTAGACAAAAATAGAAAAAAAGCAATAAATTTTGGGGGTTCCCCATACTTAGAATTGAAACTCAAAAATGTTTTTTTCATCAAACCCATACGTGTGGGGTATCTATGGATAGGTCTTCAAAAATGATATTGAGGTTTTTAATATCATTTTTTTCTAAACTGAATAGTTTGCGCGAGAGACACTTCCAAAGTGGTAAAATGTGTGTCCCCCCCCCTGTAACTTCTAAAATAAGGGAATGATAAAACTAAAAAAAATATATGATGTACATTACTAAGCAAACTTCCAACGAAAATTGGTTTGAATGAGATCTAGTAAGTAGTTTTTTTTAATACGTCATAAATCGTAAACCGCAAAAAACATTGATCAAAGTTACAACGAACTACAAGAACTTTTATATTACGTTACTTGCTGCTACGGAACCCTTCATGGGCGAGTCCAACTCGCACTTGGCCGCTTTTTTTAGTTTTCCACAAAAACCTTATTCGAGAAAAAGAAAAAACTAAAATAAATTTTGTACGGTCGGAATACGAAAGTACCAGGGCGACATGAGTCGCACGTTGATCTAATGATATTGGTTTCGCTGCGGCGCGGCGCTGGTGCGAGGGGCAGGTCCTCCGAGACCTCGTCTATTTCATCTCGTAGCCGCAGGTAGCTGCTGGAGGAGGTAGTAAATTATTAACTCGTTCGACTCCCCGGCCGATACCTGCTGTTATGATACGTGACTACTTATCGTTTTGCGAATCTCGGATCGGGTAAATCGGATAAAACGACTTTCCTTGTACAAATTCATTATGATGCCTGCAGAATATTTCTCATAATTTAAGCGCGCATGCGAGCTTGTTCGAGTCTCTCCTCATTTTACTCGTATTATTAACATGAAAACAAACAAGGAATACACGTCAATGTGCGGATGTTTAGCATACCTTCAATATAATAAACGTTTAGTATAATATAAAAATTTGCAACATCTCGTACGATATATAATACCGTAGGCGTGCTATCGAAGTCTGCTTTCTATTTTAGATATCTTAAATCATTGTTCAAGTATTACATTAATGTGCAGTATTTCTAGCGAACACTTGTAAGGTTCAACACTTTTGAATCCATTAAAAAAAAAGAACAGCTGTCATGGGACGGCTGACAGATGTGAAACATCGAAATGCGTCGCCACGATCGCCAAGTCTAAAATCAGGTTTACCCCACGCGTAAAGATGTTTCACATCAAAATTGATTATCAATTACGTACAAAAAACATTAATAAAAAAGTGTCCGTGTATTTTTTTACGCGCGTGAGAAGGTATACTTCTTTGAAATAATTAAATATATATCAAATTTAATAACGTGTATCAGTTTTAATTATCTTTCAAAAACTATTTTTGTACTAAATAAAAAAAAAATATTACTTGTGTACTACCTATGTTTACAGAAGTACAAACTAGACGGCGTTGTTCATGAACCTGAATGACGCTGTTGAGACTCTGTGCGATTTGTATAAATAATAACATTAAATTTTAAAAGAGGTAAAGACAATAAGAAGCTAGGGCCATCTATCCAAAGCTTTCATACCCCCTCCATGGTAGCGCAAACGTTTAATGCAACCTTTTTGCAAGTCGCATAAGAAGTATAACTTCAAAAATAGAAGATGATGGACGCTTTTTGTTAACTGATTTTGATTTTTAAATAGTGATTGACAAAGTCATGAATCTGCGCAAAACAAGAATTTTATTTAATTTAAAATCCCTAGAATGATTTTCCCTCCAACTTAACAGACGTTAAACCGACATCATAAACATACAAAATGGTTCCCAAGTACAGTCGTGAGCGTAAATAAATAAAATAAATAAAAGCGCGCGAGGCGACGAGATGGCCGATAACGCGCCGAAGAAATTGATACGTCATCCGTTACGAGCTGACGCATAACGCGCATTGTGCGCGACGGTACCGCTTCATTATGATTTATATACACGACCGGCGGTTTTTGTTGTCTGTATGTTGCGTTTTGCTGAATGGACGGACATACAGTTACAACTTTTACTAGGCGATACAACTGTATAGCAAACTTCATAAAAATTGCATGCCGCTGCATATGACGACCCAGTAGGCTAGTTGCAAGAAGCTGCCTGCGAAGTTATCCCGGGTTTGATTCCCAGCCGGGGACCGCATTTATGTTACAAATACATACATGTTTTTTCTGGGGTCGTGAGTGTTTCTGATGTCTTATGTTAGTGTTACCATTACCTTACCACACACGGAATCCTTGTGCGAATGTGAGCATTTAAATGTAACCGATCTCAAATAGTTTTCATCTTATTTGAAGTCAATTACAGTACAGACCTATAATGTACGCAGTAATTTCGAACGTCTAATTTGCAAGCGATTCTTAACAATTTCCTCCTTTCCTTTTCAGATGGCAGTGCGTAATGTCCATGCGATCGCTTATAATCAGGAGGCTTTTCTGTCCATTTGGTTGATATGTAGAAAATATCACAATAACACCCTTCAGACCAATGCATAATGTTACTGAAGCTTCACTGTAGAATCAGTAGGCGTGGTGCTTGAAGCTGCTAAGTAAATCAATATTTTTTTATTACTAAAATAAAAGACACCTGTACCAACTAGCACCATCTTAAATCTCGAACATGTCTTTATTCGCTTATAAAAATTAACCCTCACTCACCCACCGTTGATCTATAAGACCCAATAACGTTTTCCGGCCTCATAAAAGTGGGCCATAAAACGAAACAACATACGTCGTATCACTGAGACGCCCTGATGCGCTGTACGGCATGTAAATAATATATTCATAGTGAAAATTACACGTAAAAAGATCTTTGCTATTCTACGAAAGGGGAGTATTATGGGGCGAATTACGTCATTCCGCGCATTTTATGTTGTTCTCCGCTCGTAAAACAATAATCTTTTTGCTGTTGTTTTAAAACCGAGTGTCTATAAAATTTGATACTAAACGCGGTTAATATGTCGCGTAAAACACTGTCCTTTTGTTACATCTCATTAACTAAATAAGGTGAATGTGTGTTTGCGGTGATAAATTTAACAGTAATCATAATGAGGGTTAATTCGTTTGACCTTAGGTTAGTGGGTCATGCAGTTAAATTTATTTTATATAAATTAGCAAGAAGATATTCATATAGATATCACTGATACACATATGCAGTGCACATAGGCTTCTGTAACTCTTCTCAATAAGCTTCAGAAAGAACTAATTTTATGTCTCGTCTCTTATTAGTCATTGGCAATTCGGAGAAATGATGTGGAATTCCGAAATTTTAAGAGTCCAGTCAAGATTAAATTGTATTTTGAAGCACCTAATCCTGAGATCGGCGGGTCTGTGGATATCTTGGATTAACCACAATCCTAATCTGAATTTTAATGGTTAATAGTACATTAGTGATTTTAATAACAATGTTTTAATTTAACCCAAAGAACTAACAAGAGATAACCTTGAATTTAATAAAATGACTGACAATAATAAAAAAATCGTTTCCGGTAACAGATTGCTGTTGCTAGGCGAGGACAGATTAACGTACAGTATAAATATTAAAATGGTTATAATCTTAACCATCTCTCCTTTACAATATGACGTAATACAGTTTCAGTCGAATCTGGTTGTCTGGTTGTCTGGTTACATCGCCGGCTCATTATTGATACAGAAGCGACTAGTTAACCCATTGTGAGCGGTCGTGGGTGGCCATAATTGCCATACTTGTGCTGTGCCGTGTGCGTCATTGTCCCTGATGCCATAATCCCTTATTGTGCAAGTTTACCAACTTTTCATTCGCCAGGCTAGTTGCTAACGAATCTACCTGCCCAGGATTTTAATACTTGAAACAATCAATATTACGTACAATTCCAACATTATTACTATAATTATTTCTTCGTGGGGTCCGCCTTTACAGCCACCACCTTCCTGCTTGAGTCAGCCGTCAAATGACTCATCGTGTCCTGGCTGGAGACTTGAGTGCTAATTCTTTCTTTCATTTTCTTTTCTCTTTCTTGGCCGGCAACGCATCAGTGATGCCATTGTTATCGCTAATGTCCAAAGGTGACAGCTCGTTTGCCGGCTGTTTCCATAAAAAGAACATTTCCGAATCGATTCACAAAGATATAAGATTAAAACTACTGGAAGAGCGTAAGGATACTTAAGAATCCCTTGAACTAAAGCAGTACGGTAGAGCACGCTTCAGACCTTTTTAATTTGGAGGAGACCATGCCTTACAGTACACTAATTGTTTATAAACGAATTGTCAATCACATCGCACGGGCAAACGAACGCATTCGTACTGTTTACACATTCGATATATCTGGCCACCCATTGATCAGCTAGTGACTTCATTACGCATGTTTATAACCGTATAAACAGTGAATCAAATGAGATCTAAGCTATTTTTCGATCGATTACCAAAAATATTTACTCCTCATAGATCGATCTTAATTCTAAACATGTGTTTAATAAACGGGAGGCCTTCAATGTTTATTATTACGATTGAATGTATTGAGCATTGTGGGATTGCAGTAATGCATCCATAATGCATGATTTTCGTTGGGATGGCCACAGGATGTTTGGAACTGTTTATAACTGCTGGTTGAGCGACGTCGGTCTAAACGGGGCGATGAAGCGGTTATTTGACCCAACTGATTGCAATGGGCGGGTAACTTGGACCACCGTAGCAGCGCGAGTGTTAAAACACTGCCTTCCACATATCACTAATCATGATAATGTTTTGCTTACAAAATTAACACGTAAAAGTTTAAAAACCTCCCTTGTGTAAACAAAACGATAACTGTAATATATTTTTAATTAATAAATAAACAATAAAGCCATATACTTAGATGGTCCGTTCTCTAGGTATATATTAATTAGTCAATCTTCATTGTTAGAAATCACAAAATCATAGTCAGTTGTTATTACTTTACGTTAAGTTATACAGAGATTGAATAGATGGATTACTGACAACGTCTGTACCTCAGATGAAGGAATAAAAGGCAGATAACGTCGTTCGAATATGACGTAAGCCTACCAAGAATAATACAAAATAAAAAACTAATACAATCTCGTGTCACTACTAAAGAAAGCACCAAATTGCATGAACATCGCAATTGTCAACATTTATTAAATAATTTTATCAGTTATAATGCCGTCTTGCATTTTTAAACTATGTAAAAGTAGTTCGCAAAATCAAAGAACAGAAGATGGAATATCTTTTCACAGGTATCTGTTCATTATTTTATTATTTATTTATAATAATATTTTTGCGGTTTGCTCGGAACACAAAACCTCGACAATTATTCATTTGTACCAGCTTTATGTGAAAATCGGTTACCCTAAATTTGGGGAAATATGCATGAGCTATTTGAACACTGGTCGATTTATAAATGTATATCGAAATAAATATATTTAAAAAGTAAATATTTGTATTTATTTAAACCTTAAAAATCAAGAAATACAGCCAATGCATAAACACCTATCGCTGGGATATTATAACCGGGTTAATTGAAAATGTCACGTTTGCCCACGATAAAATGCATGATTGAAAGAAAATATTATATTATATTATATTTTAGTTTCTGTCTTTAGTTTAGCCTACTCACTAAAATGATTTCAATTATAATTTTGCAGATTGCCGACAGCTGCTATTACAAGAGAAAAAAAAATGCACTTTGCCTCGTCTTTTATTATGCGTACCACAAAGGACTGGAATTAATTGTCCGCGTGGGTGTTCCCGTCAGATTATAATGTGGGTGTCTTCAAGTCAAGAGTGAATAGGCTTCTACTAAGTTAGTGTGATTTACCATCCACGACTTCATTACCGCTTACCATCTCAGGTGGTTCTGTGGTCAAACACTAACTTATTCTGCATAAAAAAGTCCATAGGTTAATTAAGACAATTAAATATATTTAAGTATTATTTTATATTAAAAGAACATTTACATATATTTTGATAAGTGTACTTTTTGATAACTAGTGATGAAATTAAAATCAATTATGATTATCACATTAATTTATTACAACTTAAATTTTTGTCTGTTTTTCTATGCATTTGTTCCACCTATCTCAGGAACAGCTTAAAAAAAGATTCGGTTTTCACTGACGTATTGTAATGAGTTTGGGTTAACATTTAGTGTTTGTTTTATTTGAATCGGTTTACAAATAAAAAAAATCACGACAATTTAAAGAATACCATCCCTACTTTTATCGACTGTGGGCTTACCGAAGCGAAGCAAGGGCGTTCACTAGTAATAAATAATTTGCCAATTTAATTGTGCATAATGTGTTAAGTTGGAAATATGTCAAACAACATTTACAGAATTGTGGGAGTTTGTGACTTTTCATTTGGCATCCTCACACACACAAAGAATTACGTGTCCATACGGTGCCACTGCTAGTTGACACTAAGGTTGTCACGCACACATAGCGAAAAAGTGACTTCACGTCATTCGTTACATTTCTTTGCGAATGTTCCATCTGCCTTTTATTCTTTCATCTGAGGTCTGTACATAGATATTTCTAACCGTTCTTGTCGATTGACGCAATAGAAATAGTAACTCCGATGTCGTGTTCCAATACCGTTATACGTTAATTACATGCAAAAGTTATCTTGGTAATTAGTAAATGGCAAAATTCATTTACATATCCACAATCTTAACACGACTTGTCACTTCTGTGAATCGGAGCTGTCATTTTTTGTGGCCCCTCTAACGTTAAAACAAAGCATGTTTTAAAAAAATAAATTTCCATAGATTCTTTAGGGTCCCGTTCATACCACATTAAGAAAAAGAGATTTGCTCTTGCATCTTAGGTCTAGTCTGGTATGAACAGACCACGAATCAAAAAGTTGAAATTTATTGAAAATTAACTACTTCTGATTTGACAATTTATGCCTAAAATCAATGATGAGGCAAATTAGAAAATACTCCTGGATTACTGGAAAACGTAAACAAAATTTTATATTTTTATTCATTGCCACTTACAATCAGACAGAAATTATTGACTTATGAGTTATAAAAAAATTATGGTAAAGAATCTTTTTCAGATTCATTCGCTTCGCACTTGACCGTTTTTTACACGAGTTCAACGCACTCAAAATATTAGAATGGGTACGCGAACACGAAAAAATTCAAGTTCGCCCGGATCGATCGAAGCGAATTTTTTTGCGCCGACGTTTTTCGTGGTCGAACCTGAGTTGGCGCGTCGGTAATCGAAAAAACATTATCAAAAATTTATGAACCCTATTACGATGATCGCAAAAAGTGGAAAATGATAAACTCGCCGGCCCTCCGGGTAACGGGACCGAGCTGTATACGTGGAGCTTTTTGTCCACCGACAATTATTTTTAACTACCGTCCCGATCGCGAGTTAACCGACTTTGTTTGCTTCCAAACCTACCGGCGTTTCTTTTTCCTTAACTGTTTTCGGGCTGAGCACGCCGGACAAATTGCTATCCATGCTACCTTACCTTTTGTTCTGTCATTAGTAAAGAATAACTTATTCTGCTGTGGTAAAGCAGAATTGGAACTTGTGCGATTCAATGTATACTGATGGAAAACTAAATGAATGAGAAGGATCATTCAAAGAGTGACACAAGTCAATAATCATTAGGTAGGTTCTGATCCGATAGGGTTATTGAGAGGATGAAAGCAGACATGAGAGACAGCACGACACGATATGGCATGAATTATAATTTTATTACCCTGCCAACAATAACCGTGGCAAGGTAAATTTATCACCGTAGTATAAAGATATTGAATACACAAACGCAGTTATTAATAGGAAAGCATGAACCACCGTCCATATCTTCATCTGGCGTGGTAACCGTGCACCAAGCACCAGGACCACATAAACACTATAGAGATATCAAATTTCGAAAGCCAATCCCGCACCTCTCATCCACCCTCGTAAATCACGGCGAGTATTAAAATCACGATTATACCGGGCATAAGTTAGCAATAAATCGAGAATCGACTACGAAAAAACTCACGAGCCCCCACGGTACTGCCTCGAAAAATACGCCTTGCCAACTATAAATTTTGTTTTGCTATGGAGGAGAAACAATCCATTTGTTTGCGCGTAAATCTATGGGGTGTTGGAATGGGGATATGTAAATATGAGAAGTAAAAAGAATACGATGTTGCTTTTAAACTCTGAATGGTAGTGTCGACCCGTTGAGCTGAGGCTAAACGACTCTCTTGACGTTTCGGAGTAAAGTGCGTTTTGACGAGGTTTGATGTAATGCGGACTGCGGGTCACGAAAATAGAGCCACTTCGTTTGAGCTTTGACGTATTAAAATAAAAAAAGTAACTGAAATTTGGAATTTGAAACAAAACTCATTAATAAAGACAAGAATGACATCTGCCAGCAATGGAGCAATAATAAGCATTCATTTAATCATTATCTCAAACTTCTAAGTTCTTTAGGTCAAGCAGTTTTTCCATCTCAGACCTCGTCTCACAACTCGATGGTTACGTAGTCCAATATAGTAACTAAAATTCAAGTTGACGACTCATTCTTTGCAGACACTTTTTTCACACAGCGTGTTTCGGCGCGGTGTTTCAAATGAGTTTCAAAAGGAAAATAACGAAACACGGTATGTCTGTAACGGTGTATGGCATGCATAATTTACGGCTCAATCTGAGGCCGTCATGTCTTGCCCGAGAAAAATTTAATCCATCAACCCAGGTCCCGTAGAAACCCACCGTCGCCTCGGTTACATACAGAGGTAAAGCAACCTAGGAGTTCGCTTCACGATCACGCCTTTATTTAATTAATTCTAAAATGTTCGCCAACAAACGCTAATTAGACCGACAATAATAAGATGAAATGAAATGAAATGAAATGACGACCAGTATGGCGCAATGGTTACCATGCCCGATCGCCGCACCAAGGGTCCTGGGTTCGATTCCCAGCGAGGCGGAAATTTGAATAATGAGTTTGAATTTCTGTTCTCGGTCTGGGTGTGAATGTCCTCGTCTAGTGTGTTGTCCATGGCACCCACGACACAGGGAATCCTAGTGTGGGGCTATGAGTGTGAAGCGTTATTTATTTATTTATTTATATAATATTTTATTGATGTTGGTATCACTGATACACTTATGCACGTATTTTTTTTAATCTACCAGCTTTTCAGAAAGGTGCTTTGTCTTGGAGGAGAAGAAAAGCCGTAAACAAACTCCTCAGCACATCTTTAAAAAATAAAACTTACGTTTATTACAAAAATAGGTATTCTCTAAGCTGAGCAGAACTGGTTGCCTAGCTGGTCATTTCCATGCATCCTTATCATTTAAATATTCATCTATGTTATAATAACCCCTGAATACGAGTTGAGTTTTTACAAGTTTCTTGAAAAGTCCCACCGTCAAGTCACGTATTTGCTTTGGCACTTTATTATAAAATTTACACCGAGCCCCATAAAAGAAAGGTGCACTTTAGCAAGACGGTACGAAGAGGTAGCCAATTGATGCATTTTTCTTGTTTGCCGATTTGAAAAGTCACAATTTTGTTTAAATATGCAGTTATGTTATTCCGTATCAAGACTAAATTATTATAAACATATTGGGAAGCTACTGTAAGTATACCTATTTCTTTTTTGACACCTAAGGACTCCCTTGATTTTAGTGTATAAATAGCTCTAAATAGCTCTTTTCTATAGTAGGTACAAAAATTTGTTCTATACCGGCTGCTTTGCCCCACAGTAAAGTGCCATAAGACATAACATTATGAAGATATTCAAAATAAACAAGCCTAGCTGTGTCGACGTTAGTGAGCTGTCTTATTTTTCTAACAGCATGAGAGAGAGATGCTACATGTGGGCATTGTGGGCCCCACTGAAGATTACCATCCAAGGTCACCTCTAAAAAATTGTGGATTCTTCTATATTTCATGTTTCATTATTAAATTTAAGAAACTTATTGACTTTTTTTACATTTGGTACGACGAATTCTAAGCATTTGGTTTTCTTTTCATTTAAAATTAAATTATTTATAGCGAACCAATGTGAGACATGGGACAGAGCACTATTTACATCGTCAAAATTATTTTTATTCCTATCAGTCTTGAATATTAATGATGATATTTCACCGTATTGGGGCGGCTTAGAATACTAACCCCAATCCCACGCCGGATGGGTGTCGTAAAAGGCGACTAAATCCGGGCCGCTGGTGGTAGGACCCCTCGAGGGTTTATATTAGTAATATTGATTTTAATTATTAATTAATACCATTATTACTATCATTATTTCTCCATGGGGTTCGCCTGGATAGCTACCACCCTTGAGCATGAGTCAGCCGCAAAACGACTCGTCGTGTTCCGGCTGGGTGCTTGAGAGCCAGTTCTTTCTTTCTTTTTCTTCTCTCTTTCTTGGCCGGCAACGCATCGGTGATGCCTTTGGTGTTGCTGATGTCCATGGGCGACGATAGCCACTTACCATCAGGTGGATCGTCAGCTCGTTTGCTGGCTATTTCCATTAAAAAAAATGTATCATCTGCAAACAGCTCAATGTTCGCATGGTTTTTTACATAATGTGTTAAATCATATAATATATACACCAGGAATTGAAAAGGGCCCAAAATCGAGCCTTGCGGTATACCCATCACACTAGGTGACCCTGATGACTTTTCATCATTTATATTGACCTTTTGTATCCTATTACTTAAATAAGAAGCGAGCAAGCAAAGGGCCTTCTTCTCCACGCCATAGTGTCAAAGTTACATTACTATCTTAATGTATCGTGCTCAATATAATCAAACGCCTTTGATAAATCACAAAATACACTTATCGCATTTTGTGATAACTCCCATGCTTCACATATATGCTTTAAGAGCCTGGCTCCGGCATCAGTTGTACTACAACCTTAAGTAAAACCGTACGGCTTCGGATGTAATCATTTATTATTGTTGAGATGGGTAAGCATTTGATTCAGTATGATATTTTCGAATTTTAATATGTAATATTATTAGCAATTTAGATAGATGAACTAGTTGCCCAGGAGTTGATATCGATATTGCTGATGAGATGTCAGTCCGACTCCCAGTAGGGGTAAATATTTACGTGACAGATAAGTAAATTGTTTGGTCTCAGGTTTGTGTGATTTACGAAGAAGGATAAGTACATAGAAAAATTGTCAAAAAAGGCGAATCTCAATAATCTAAGAATACTTTAACAGCTGGCATAGTCCCGAGTTCAATCTCGTGTAAATTAAAAAGCAACGAGATTTATATCGAAATTGCAATCTTCAAAATTCAACATTAAATCCCACCTTCCGCGCTGCTGGGACGGAGTGAGTCGTTAAGGGCAAAGGGCGACCACAAATAGACGTCAAAAAACTAGGGTCCCAGCCGTGGGGCCGTTACGACCGACCAGGGACACATAAAGGTACGGAGGTGGTCCTAACCCTATCAATGCGACCAGATGGATGACACTATCGTGACCCCACGCGCGTGTATCTCACTGTTCCTCGACGTGCTTCTTTGTTTATTTAACTCGTTGTTTATGTGCGAACAAGTCGCATTGCCGTTTTTTACTTCCACGCGAGGAAAGTTCCTCTGACGTAACGCGACACTAATGGAGGATAAAAAGGTGTTGGCGATAAGAAAAATACGTATCAATATTCCAGAATGTATAAATACTTCGTTTTTCGTTTCATTTAATTATGTACATATATGATAATATGCTTTTTGATGAGAGAAGTATCGCTTTGTTAAAGATAAAAACCATTTTATTATGCCATCATTTTAATGTAATTCTGTCACTTTAGTTAACGGACATGTTAACTAAACTGTTACATGTTTATTGCTGTTACAATACGATGCGTTTGACGATAATTATATGTACGTCCATCTAAAAGCTTTATAGTACTAGTTCTTGTCTGCCGTTTCGATAGACGTTATTAAATAGTCATTATTTTAATGTCATTTATGATATTACCTACGTAACGTGCATCTATCAAAAGTCGAATTTATCGTATTTTCAATTGAAACTACACGATTGCTTTTAATTAAACTTTTTAATGGAAACTACGAATACTTTGTTGCTATTTGAAGTACACAAAAACACAGCATAAGTAATTTGTTGTTAATGTTTTTATAGCGTAAATAGCTTAGTTTTTCATAATGTTCTAAAGAGTAAAAAATAAACATCATAAAGATTTTATTATAATTTATACAAGGATACAAGTTATTTAAAAAAATATGGATGAAACGATAAAAATGGATGGAAAACGTAGGAACAGTATCCTAAAACCTTGTTAAAGTCCTCAAATAGAAATTAAATTTTGTTTGAGTCTACACGAGTCAGGATTTGAAAGGCCGGAATATAGGAAGGAAATTAAAGCGGACATCTGCCAATGCGGGTAGGTACTTTTTATTGAATCCAGATAAAGAATTCAGCGGCCAATACGGCCACCGCGACAGGATAGTGTTAAATTATGCAAATCCGTAATGGACAGCGCGTCCACGGTTCTACCGAAATAGTTTTTTAACCCTTCTGTGGCGAATAATTTTTGGAATTGTTTTTATAAGACTTTTATTGCCGAATGTAGCCCGTAACAGGCGACTGTCAGCCGAATTAATTATACACTCGAATTAGTTCGGCCAGCGGTGTGTTTTTATACATTTGTACAGTTTAATTTTTGTATAGTTGGTCGTTCTATTGTGGGGAATTTTATGTTCAATGATTTTAGACCTTTACTACGTGGATTGTAATATTCGGTTTCCCTTGGGATTTCTTTGGAAAGTATTTGTACTCTTGATAACTACACTAATGAAATCCTGTAAAACAGGGTGTGGTTGTGTATGTGTCTGCTCTCTATTCTTCTAAAACTACCCTACATTACTCACACAGCATTTGAATTTTGAAATTGGAACGTGGGCACGCAATCCAACCGCTTATATCCAACATAGCGGACCAATAGTGGCGTTTCATTGATTCTCCCGCGTGAATCGACCAATAGCAACAATGGCATAGACGTCAAACGATACTAATCTGTGGACGGACGCCGCTGACGGCGGAAGCC
Source organism: Thymelicus acteon (assembly GCA_951805285.1). NCBI lineage: Eukaryota > Metazoa > Arthropoda > Insecta > Lepidoptera > Hesperiidae > Thymelicus > Thymelicus acteon. The sequence goes on from OX638232.1 coordinate 1,529,734, forward strand.
GCAACCGGCTGGGAAATGAGATAGAACTTCGCGCCTATGTCAGCCTGGTGCCTCTGACGGAATTGGGACGCTGTGACGTCATATGTCCATGTCCTGATTATTGCACAATACCCCCGAATGTCCTCAGTGACAGTTGTCAGGGTATCGTTACCTCGGTATTGTTCTTGATGCTTTTGTGTGGTTTTTGATCTATAATTTGTAAGGGATATCTCTCTGAAAGCTTCGTCTAAGGTTTCATAATATGGTATCTCTCTATCTCGCTTCGACAATGTCTCAAGGAACAAAATAATCTTGATATGAGGCAATGTGTTCGTGGCCGAGTAAACAATGCAAAAGATATAATACTTTTCTCTAGTATCCCGCGTATTGGCGTCGCATTAAAAAAAGGTCATTTAAAAACTGTTAATATCTAAAGCAACCTATCCATCACTGTCATTTAATTTGTATTACAAAGAGTACTGAAATAAACAATCCGTGAACAACCCAAAAAAAGCGGAAGTTCGATGAACACAAAGACATTATTCCCTTTACTGGTGCCGACACTGCTACTCGGCGGGACTCTTTGGCTTTTTGGCCGATTTGGCTTTAAATCCCTTACACAATACAGATAAACAGAAAAAAATCGATGAATATGTAGTAACAACAACTTTGCATATCGATCGCGACATCAAAGCCGGCGAAGTCACCTGCGCGGGCGCAAGCGGCCGCTCAAACGAGGAATAAACGTAAAAGCAGTATTCATGGCAAGCGTACGCTCTCTGGAGCAGGGATGGCCGTGTCAAGTAGAATGAGGCTCTTCGCAAGATACTTAAAAGTGAAAAAAATGCCAGTTATTGTGATTACCCGCTAAAATTTTTGTTAGAAAAGTTGGAAACCTTGAAAGACAATAAAAAAAAACACTCATAGAATCATAACTTTGCAATGGGATTCATTGTTTTACAAACACCCACAGTCAGAACATATAATACATTTACTTGTCGCGTAGGTCTCGGCGGAGAATCGAATTCGGGACTCCTTTGGCTAATCTTTCATCCGTAGTCCGATGTTTGTGTACCAATTCCACTAACTGGTCAACTCACTGGCAGCCCTAGCTTCAATCCGACCGCTTTGCATGCACAAACTAAGGGCTTCGCTATTGTGTCCTGACTCCTGATTGACATTCTATGCAACTGCATTTAGTATCTATATTTTTATATGGAAGTGAACGGGCAGTTCGTGCGGCTTAGTAGTCACTGCTGTTGCTGGACACCTGTGGTCGATTTTATACAAGATTTTATTTATATGCAATGATAGTTTTGGGGACTGTGATGGAAAAAAGCTAAGCCCAGTTGAGTTATTTATTCCTGATCTCTACCAGCAAAGCTTCCCAGGCTAACAGAAGTTTCTAGCACCTATCAAAATAGTTCATCCTATCACAGTTCAGGCCGCTCTATCGTTTTCTACCCATCCGTGATCTGTTTACACTTGAGATTACAAAAAGGGAATCATAATAATATTCAAAATCCGACACCCGTCGTGAAATAAAGCCGCGTGCACACAGATAACTCACGCGCGACACCCGGGCGGCGGGCGGGCAGCGGGCGGGCGGCGACCGGGCGGTCGGCCGGGTATGATTTACGCCGCGTCGATACGTGGCAGATATGAAATTTGTCAAACGGCGATAGCGGCTGTTTATGCGAGGACGTGCTCGCGCGAGCCCGTTTCCGAAAGCAACGTTTGTCGATGCCACAGATAATACACGGCTTTGTCTATGTTTCGCTATGTTTGACGGGCGGCGCGGCGTCATGTCAGCTTTTTTCTAACCCTTCACCGTCTTGGTCTAAACTCTAAACGAATTTGACTGAGTAGTCAACGCTTCTTAAATTACTGTTTCGGATCAATGAGCTGTCAATTTACTTTAATGTTAGCTCTTGTAAAGGAGTATAAACGTATTAAATCCCTGATTTACGAACTTTTTTTAGCTCTAGGTCATCGAATATTTTGTTGGAGAAAATAATCCATTGTAAACAGAGCTTAACATTAAAATTCTTCCACAATTTTTCCAATATGTAAATAAGTAGGTTGATACTAAGTTGTCAATGTACCCTATTTTGTATCTACCACGATCCTATTGAATAACATGGCAAACTGATGGATCAATCTCGCATAGCATTTCTGTTTTTCATGTTAGCTAATGTGGAGTTGTACCATGTAGTATCTTTCGTAGTTTCCTCTCCTTACATGAGGTGCTCTGTTGATTTCATTAAGTCCTTTTTTTACAACCAAAACATTTATATGTCCGCTCTATCAGATATGGCATATGACATGGATATTATAAAGATATAAATCATACATCTATCACCTAATACACACACCTTTATCCGATCCATCCGGGAATCAAATACGAGACTGCAGGCAAGGTTACTTCCAAAAGAGCTACATATCCAAATTACATGATCACAAATATCTACCGCATCATCAAACTACCAGTAATAATAGGTTTGTATCGTCACTTACCAGCGGGCGCGCCAAAACACTGTTATTCTATCCAATAGCATTATGATTGCAACATATAATATAACTGTCTGTTGGTATGTTGTTTTATAATTTATTCCGCCGAGCGCTAATCAGCGTCCGACACACGCGGGAATCCGATTAACTAAAATAATTTCCGTTGCGATACATTCCGCTATTGTTTTGATTATTGCTTGTATTGATATAATATCTACATTGTCATTATATGTTGAATGAGATGTATCGTTATGCGTTAAAAATATACCCTGGTCGGGCTTCGAATCCTATATGTATCTAAACTTCTAGAAGATAGAAGAAAGCGAAGCTTTAAAGTAAAAGGAGGCTGCCGTTCTACTAATCTGTTTGGTGAATTATGAACTTCTCTTAGTTTAAGGAGATCCCAGACCAATGGAATTCGCAATGAGGTTTCTTAATCCTAAGTTTTTAAGATCCTTATGAAACTTTTAGGTATGTTTGATTCATTATAATTTTCTAACGTGAACTCAGGCTCCCTTATTGACAGACTAAATACATGCTCCTGAGAAATCAGCGACAAGCGATAAATGACATCACCAACCTATAGAACTATTTGTACATCTAATGATCCCAATACCTTTGACCTCTCATTGTAAGGCGGGGAATGTCGCGTGCGAGGGCGAGCGCTCCGCCTCTGCCTCGGGCTGCGCTGACGACACAGCTTTGGCGGGCCCTAGCGCTTGTCCTCACGCCTCACCACACGACGACAAGGCTTCTTTACATTAGTCACCGATTGACCCGATAGGAGAGATTTACTACCGATGTTGAGTTCGGGTTGTGTTCCACGATAGGTAAGCGTTCGTGTCAAGGCTTGTAGGAAAACTATCAGTTCAGGTTTTAAAAGAGAATTAGGCCTGTTAACTTCTAAGATTCCATTAAAATCAGCTTGGTAGTACCTATTCATTCAGAGTGGACTCATATTGTATGGTGAAAACTTCATCCGTCCATAAGACCATACACTTGATTCTACACTCAGACATAAAGTCGGCAAACGTAACACCTTTCCTCCCGAAGTGTTTACTAAAGATTTTTAAATTGAAATTTTAGTCCGTTTACAATTGCAAATTATTAATGTAATTACAGTATGAGAAGGAACTGTAGAAGGAAGAAACTATCATAAATGTGATATTTCAAACATTTCAACATAACTACAAGTAAACTGACATCTATGGTTCATTCCATTACATAAGGTAGCATCCAGGTTTCACGACATAGAAATCAAAATTATGGATCCAACCATCAACTCTCCCAATCCATTACATTTCCAGTGCATTGCACAACGGACTCCATCCTCTCATTTCCAAAACGTTCTTTCTGCAAAAAAAGAAGCACTACGAAACAAAATGTCAATCAACGCCCCGGCTGACCCTCCAGAGGAGTTGGATCCGAAATTTACCGCTCGCCGGGGTCGGGCGCGGCGACACCCGATAAATCACTGGGCCATTGGCACGGGTCTGCTCGAGGATTAATAATGGATCCGGAAATCTGGATGCATCGGGAACACCGATAACAACTTGTGCTTTCGGCTCCCCACCATCCTTGAACTTTACAAGTGCCGGTTCAAGTTCAACCTCCAATTTATAATGTAACTTATTATCGAGCAGTGATATGTGGGTAGGTCTTCTGCTCATTGTGTTCGAAATTTCGAAGTTTCACTACTTAGATCGGGTTTGTAAAGAAAACATGAAATCTTGAATGCTGGTTGATATCAAAATCAATAGAAAAATTTCCCAACTTTCACTAATTGGCCATTAAAGGAGATCTAACATCACTATCACCCAAAATAGATACGGGCGGCTCAACTTTAGGTTTTAGCTTCATATAAAAAAGCGTTTCCAGCTCATTATTTGCGAACTTAAATTGCTATAATTAAATCGGAATCATGAATGGCTGTAGCCCAATTACAACGCACGAGCCCACGAGCGTCCAAAGACGTTTTTTCTAACCTCTTCCCACGCACAATGTTCCAGTGTAATTATAGGTTCAACTCAGTAATAACACATCGGCTCAATAAAATTGTATATCATTCGGCTCTTTCCCCGGCGCGTCGGTTGATTAGAGCGGCCATCTTGTGGGCGGGCACGGCCGAAGGCGACGCGATCCCAGTTCTATTCTCAAAAATAACACTAATCGCACAAATCGAGCACGCGCGCCAACTTCGAACGTGTGTTTTTCAAATTGGGAGCGTCCTTTGCCGTTATTACGGGGCGGGATTTGACTACTGTCACTTTTGACAGTTGTGATTGACGTTCATAAATACGAACCCAAGTGAGAGCTTGTTACGTTCGTTCGGAAACGTAAGAAACGTTTTTATTAAGACCGAGAGCTTTCGATGTCACCGGCTCGTTTGCGGAAATCGTCCGCGAGGAATTTGATATCAAATGCGCAAGTTTTAGAGTAGACATTTGTTCGTTGGTCTCCATTGGTTTCCGATGGTTTATTATTAATTAAGTGCGAGCCTCGTGAAACGGAGATGAGTGCATATTGAAACGTCAAAAATCAGTGTTTCTTTTGCTTCTCATTTCGGCCAGTTCCAATATCCTCCACGTCAAGAGCGAGACAGGCAGCCGGTGGGCAGCGCGTGGTTTTTCCGAAATGAAATAGAAATCGCCTGTTTTTCAGGAAATAGACGCCGAATGGAAATTTCAATCTCGCGTTTGGTCGGTTGATTTAAAATGCGTTAACTGTATTTTTGAAACACAATTCCACAAATGTCTTTACAAACGCTACATAGTCTGGTGATAAAATAATTCGACGGGTGCAAAGTAAAAAGAGTTACTTTTACTTTTTAAAAATGCTCCCATTTTGTTATTTATAAACCAAGTGTGTTGAAATTTTCATCAGCACTTTATTATTGAATAAGTTATCCATAGGTATATTTAATTTTTACTAATTATGTTTACTTTAAAATATATTGCAATTGTCTGCATATACTCATGTACTCTAAAATGAGGCAACTGTGTTAACTACCACTTAGCCGTTTCTACGTTGTAATTTGATAAAGATTAAGGCAAATATTGTTGAAAACCTTCAGTAAATACTAAAAACAAGTAATTTACATAAAATTTTGTTCTTGACTATGACTATGACCATGTTCAGAACATAATTGGGCAGATGTCTTTTTCTACACTATACAAGCAAAACCAAACAAATTCGAAGAACGTGTCATCTGACTGATAGTTTAACACTCTCCGCGGACCACTCGCACGTCTCGCAAACACGCGGCCAGCGGTAGATATACGCATCTACATCGTCGTACCATTTTACAAAACAGCAGTAGTTGTCTACTTTTACATACGTATTAAAAGTGCATAAAATAAGGCGATATCTGTAATTTTTTACCGTGTTGTGGAATATAATGTTTTAAGTAAGTCACCGCAATAATAATAAAATCGAAAAATCGCAGATATTTTTTTTGCTTTGCAGCCGTCGAATTCTAAATCCTATGACACTGCTCTGGTATTAGTTAAGTATAGAGCATAGCACAAAATTACTCCTATTTCATTCTCACTTCATAAATTCCTACATACCTAGTTCCAAGAAGACCCGAGAGCCGAGGAACAACAAACATCTTTTCCATTTTATAAGTGCACGGAAACTATTGACTCCACTATCTTATGAATTTTAAACTCCCTGTCGCGCGCAACATTCGCATGCGGCCGCTGATATTAAATTTCTAATGTTAATATGTAGCACATTTGAATCTGGCTCGCAGAATGCATATCAACATACCGACGCGTATAAAAAGTTTAATCCAAGAAACGAACGGGGAATCACTCATTCATATTCATAGTGGTGGAACGGAGAGCCTTTCACGAAAATGGCTCCGTGTCTAGCTAGGAACAGGATGAGATGCATGAATATTAACACGAAGCTGCTACCAGGGCGCCATAACTATATTAGAGATGCTAGCGTATACCGCATGCCAACGGTAGGGGCACGTTTGAAGTTGCGCCGAGCAACGTTCTGAAATTTGACATTTTGACAGCTCTCCGACGGCGGCTGCCTTCTCCCATCCCCCTCCCTCCCATACCCACACCATCTTTTTATCTCTCTCGTACGTACATCGTAGGCAAGACTACCGTTTCTGCTACGTCTGACTTCTGATGTGAATTGTTAATGCATCGGTAATTGATATTATAATTTTGATAGCCATTTTCCCGTAATGGCGGCGGCTTTTAGTTTAAGAGCTGCGGTCTATAACGGTATGTTGTGTGTTATTTGATACTTTTGCTGGTTGTGTAATGTTTTTTCGATTACTATTAAAATCATTAGAAAACTATGATGTCCATTTTTACAAGTTTCTCTTAAAGGAGTATAGCTCTAATATTTACACACCTATTTTCGTTTAATAATAATAAAAATAATGTCGTTTATTTCAACCACCTAGGGATCATAATACAAGAAACAGAGATTCATACCAATTAGTTGATTAATTCCATAAATCAAATTAATACTATAAATATAAATAAACATCCAAAATTTCATTAAATTAAATTAAACTTAATTATATAAAATCTACTGATTAAACTAAATGATACATATATTGCTATGTCACTTTGTGATATCACTATTAAAAAATTACAATTTATTTATTTATAGGCGTAGTGCATATGTATCATACTACAGTGATTAAGATACCGGCAGTCAGACCTCTCCGACAGTACTCTCAAGATCCTGTTCGGGCTGCCCCTGACCCTGCACAACAAGGACGTACACCGTTTTCTTATTAGCGTGTACATACTACACGCGCTTCGCCAAATATCCCTGATGCGCTACTAAATCGAGGCAGCCCCAACAACACCCTGAAACCATTGTTATATTGAACGCGCAGGGCGTTGTACTGTTTCACCGTGTAATCCACCCACAAGCTACTCGTGTACAGTGACGTAGGTACAAAACGTTAAAAAAAAGTAATTTTGACGGTTCTGGAAAAGCGTGCAATCTTGCGGGTTCTAGGCCTCCTCAAGAGAAGAGACTCGTGCTCAGTAGTGGGCCATTAATGGGTTGAAGCCTTGCGGGTCAGCCCTTACAGACAATGCCCTACGCTCCCGCTCCGTGTCTACATCATCCTTCAAGTCCGACCGAGGTAACCCGGTATCCAAGGTATTTAAACTGCTGGACCTTTGGTAGTGACTTACCGTTTAATTTGATGGTGGGGTATCTTACTTGGACATTCCCCTCGGATCCGAGAAACCATTCACTTTTTTTGGGGTTGTAAGAAGGCCATGACTTAGAGCATACTTTTCACAGATGCCTATTAGTCTAGACAGCCGACAGACCAAGACACTGAGCATCACTATGTCGTGAGCATAACTTATATTATTTACACTGATTCCATCAATGTGATGACATGAGTGCTGCTGAGCTCCTCGATTAGGTTGTTAACGTATAGGTTGAAAAGCTTGGGCGAAGCCAACCCTCCTCGCCTCACTCCACATTCCAACCTGTACGGCGCTTAATAGACTCCCGACCATCGAACAACGTTGACCTGGTTTTGGTACCAAAACATGAAAATGTCTATGAGCTCACTGGGCATAGTGGAGGCCTTTAGCTTCTTCCACAGGATGTCATAGCATACCAGATCAACCGCTTTCGTGAGGTCGAGAAAACAAGCAACGACTGGTGTCTTTCGATCAGTATAGAACTTCCTTTCTGTGGAGAGTCTGGTTTTAAAACCAACCTGATTGTCATGGATCTTAAGATGTTTGTCAAGTTGCGAGTTAAGCAAGCCGTCGAGTACTTTAGAAATTATAGTGGCTAGTGAGATCGGTCTATAGTTTCTTTTATCGCTGATGTCTCCGGTCTTATTCTTCACTATTGGCACCACCACCGCCCTGAGCATATCTGTAGGGAAGTAAGAGTGTCCCACACACCAGTTAAAGAGCATAGCTAACATACGCGACATGTGGACGCCCTAGTTTAGTTAGTGTTTTGTTTATTATAAATAGTTAAATCAATAAGTAACACTATTAGGACAATTATAGTAGCATATGTAGAACAGAGATCGATTAGTCAGAGATAGATAGCAGAACGCGACCAAAAAGTGTACGAGACGACTAGGGATCGACGTTGTCACCTGTCAGCGTGAACATCGTTTTAACGTAGACAGAGTTTTAAAAGAAGCGACGGCGCGTTCAACGATGAAAACTTCGGTAAATTCAGCCGACGACGTCAGAACACGTGCTGACTAATCACTGTCTGGTCTAGCCCAGAAAATAAAAGCCGCCGACAAAAAGCGACGCGACAGCTCTGTCAATCGCGTATCTGCGACGATGGTCCGACACGCCGGGAAAAAGTATCCGAAAACCATTATTAAAAGCGAATTTTAAGCCCTAAAATTGCTCGTCGCTCATCGGTAATATAATATATCTAATGTACGCGGTGATGTAGTGAAATTTTTAAAGGTTTTTTGTTTGATTCCCCAGAAAGTGCTAGGAACTGACAATCGCCGGGTAAAACTGATCAGAACAAGTACAGGACAATAAAGTAAATAAAAAACATGCTTGTGTATTAATTGCGCACCGCGACATTCACTATTAAAAGAAAGCTTTTTGAAACTGTAACAAATACGCGGCAGGTTGCGCATATAATTGAAACGTTAGTCGCTACAAAGTAATATAAACAATGCTGCAGTTCCACGACACGGCCAAAACCATGAAAGCATTCCCAAAATTCATTTTTGAACAAACAAAACAGTTTAAAGTGTGTCGAGGTTTTATTTAGCGGGAGATATCGCGCGCGCTGCGTAAACATCAAATTTTATTGACATTCGCGCGGCGTGCAACGTTTTTTTGCAATGCGCTGAATTTTTTTTTCGAGAATTCGTTTGCATTTTCGTTTTTAGCAAAAACATTGACAGGGTTCATTAAAATGCTTATTAAATCGTTTTTCCAAAGGGATAAATTTTTCGAAGACAAGGTTGGTGACGTGAAAAGAGAGAAGTTACCAGAGGAGCAGTATTCGACAACGTCTTGAGTTCAGCGATATCAAAGCGCTTATAGCGGACGCGACGTCTGAACGTTTGTAACACAAAGGTCGGAGTAACAAAGCGCGCCTCCAGGCGAGCGCATGTTAAGAACGCGCCTAATCAAACGAACCGAGCCGCGTTCCTACTTTGTTCGTAGTTTCTTTGAAGTCTCTGCGTTGATATGATCCCCTGGTACCTGAGACGCGACAGCACTGAAGTAACAGCAAAACTCCGTTTGTTTATCAAATCACGAACTTCGCTGGGGGCTGCGCCAACTTCAAACATTTCTGAGCAAAGAATCACTTCGAAATATCAAACTCCTTGCAATATGGAATATGGAAAAGCACTTAAATTTGTCAAATCGCCAACTTTACGACTGAAAGCTATATAACAAAACAAATTTCAATTCAGCTCACAACGCCTCTCTCTTATGATAAGACATATTGACAATTCTAAACACTTTTATTTTACAGCATACGCGGCAGACTACGCATGAAAAGCAAATCAAATCTTGGAAACTCTATCAAATATAAATTCTTTACTCTCCTACTGATGGGTGGCAGTAACATTGAGATTATATAATATAGAATGGGCAAGTCAGTAAAAAATATCCTTTGAATAAAGAAAGTTGTAAATGCTAAGTTTAACGCGATGACCATGTTGTGAGCGCTCATAATTCTCACCTCTAGGGTTTAAAACTGTAAAGAACTCAGGTACAGTTCATTCAGCTAGGTTTCTCACAAACTGTCGGATCAAGTCTCAAGTGTGACAAATTTAAATATTCATTGTACAAAATATTCTTTATAGTTTACGATACATAGTGGCACCGAACATTACACAATGAATTATGTGATTAAAGACACTGTTATCGCTAAGTAGAGATCTCTTTCAATTTACTTAATTAGTGAATTATTGCATAAAATACAGTTGAAAACTGTTCCTTTTAAAGTAGTCTCCATTAACCACTCAAAAGTTCACCACATCAAGTCCAAGAATTGAAAAGGGTGTAGCCACACAATTCACTTCTTAGTTGGGTCAAATCTGGCGATAAGTTCGTAGCAATTTTGGAGATAGCGAGGAATTACACCTCCTATAATGTATCGACGTAACATATACCAACGCGGAACAATGAGATGTAGACAATGAAGGCCGCAATCACGGGACAATGCGCTGTGACTTGAGAACCTCCAACAGGCTAACAATACCTTCGATCTGGTGCTAAGGTACGAAATAGGGGATATTGTTAGCTTCTGTGATGATTATAGCTTCGAGTCCTGCTTGCGTTAAGTAATAGCTTTCTAGAGATTACACCCTAATGATGTAGCACGTACCAACACACTTCAATTCACTATCCAAGAAGATTTTTGTGAAGATAGCCATTCGGCGAACATCTTGCAGTATTTTGCTGACGGAACTGTGTGTTTATCAGAAATTATTTTGACAAAGTTTTTCATACATTTGCAGCTATGTCACGATAACCAGCCGATGATTTCGAGTATCCTCAGAGGGAAGATAGTGCCTATGATGTGAACATCACTGTAGTTAAATGTGTTCACTTATTCTTTATTGATATATTATACCATCAATTTATTTATTTTCATATATAGAGGGTACAGCTTATACAGTACAGGTATAAATAAGCAGACGGGGAAATCCAATCAGATCCCAGGCTGCTGGCGATCAGCCAATCAGCGTAGTGGAGGCTTCTTGGAAACATTTATACGACGGCGTACGCTTTTATCTACGTTGGAGATTTTACCCACTACTGCCTAGTGTCGTCTTGGCTTCAACCCATTAATGGTCCGCTACTGGGCCCGGGTCTCTCATCTTGAGTAGGCCTAGAACATTGTCGACTATAGTCGTGATTTTGCCCACCCCTGCCTATTACACATGTTTGTTAACCTTGAGATCGTTTCGCGGGTCATGTTATTATGTCATTTCACACTTCTTTTTGGTCTATTTTCTCTCCGAGACTAGGTTGCAGTCTTGTGGAATTAATTCAGCACGGATGAGGAAATCTTTGCTGTTTCAAGTGCCTTAACGCTTATAATTATATGAACAGATGTATAAACTCAGTATTGTTTGTACATTTAAATAATTTACAAAATTTTCTTTGTCTTTATATTTTTTATTATAATTATTACTTAGTATCGTACTACATCTGTTTTTTATACTAAGATTTCTTTCAACCTCCTTCCTCTCTCACATACATACAAACACACGCACGAGCACATGTACCATACATAATTCCTAGTCGCCAATCAAACAAGTATAGTTGTATAAAGTAATCCAATTAGTTTTAATTTAAACTATAATCTAGGAGCGGTAGGAATAAGGCCATAACTCTGATTACGTCCGAACTGAGCCCGCAACATAAGGCCCGCCACACGCGCGCGTATCGTGACGAGTCAATTCTGATCGTATCGTGTGAGCTATGGTATGTTCGCGAAATGTTTAACGTACAGGTTGTTTTTTTCCGGCAGTGCACTAAAAACACGCGAAAGTTTGAAACAACGAAAATAATTTATGTTTAAAATACACACGCTTCCTTGCAAATTTTATTTAATTAAAAATATTTTATGTTTGATAAGCTAAAACATAACAGCATTAACTAAACGTACGTAACTTGCTAAATTATAATTACATTAAAAACGTAATTCGGTTCTTACTAATAAATACTATGATGAATTCGGAACTAAAGCTAAAACTACTTCAACCATGCACAATAAAATTATGCCTAGTAGTATCAACATTATTTATATGAGTTTTGATGTACATTTATTAAATTAATTCTAACCGAAAAAAAGAAGGGAAAATTTACTCTTAATTTTTTTAATTTTTTATCTGTCATCGATCATCCTGTAAGTAAACAAGTAATCCAAAACGGGCTGCGGTAGCATGACAGAACGCGACAAGTTACTTTTAACATATTTATCGCAAGGTGGCGCAACTGCATTCACAAGCCGTCGAATTATCATAAGCTTTTGCGAGTTAAAATTATAAAAATTCATTTGACGTCTCGCCTACTTAGCAATGGCGGAAAAATGTGAGTTCGCATTTTAAATTTTAATTTATTCGTCAGTTGATCCCGGTCGCGTGAAATACTTAGGCAATGGTTTAAAGCACTTGGCTGTTATTAATGACCCAAGTTTTCAAAGCACTGTAAAAATAGAACGATCGTGTGCAAAAGCAATGCAATTAACCTGAAAAAAAAATTGCCTGGTTTCTTTTATTGGGTAATTATTATGAATTACAAAAATATTTCAAAATTATGGTAAGAAGTGTAAAAACTGTTTTAACTGATTATCTTATCACCGTTTGATAAATAATCCTCTGTGGCCTTCATTATTTGATTGTAACAATACGTTTAAATAATTTTCAAGAAAGGATTTATCTCCTATTTTTATAGTTAAATTTTAAATGAAGCTTAATATTTCGGTTCATGAAGTCAGTTTTTATTTGCATTGCAACTGCATTTGCGTCATCTTACAAAGACCTTGTACAAGCCCACCAAATGGTGTAAACAAAGGTCACAAAAAACTAAACTTCTCCTCAAACATCATATTATTTTCCCTGAAAATATTAGAGACGCAATTTTTCCCAAAGAGTTTTATTTGAGAAGCACTTGAGCAAATAGCTTAGTGGATTTGGAGGCTAGACACATTTTTAATGTTCCTAAGTGGAGTCCTGGCGGGATAATTTAGTATGCTCTAGTTCGGGCGCAGTCTAAAAATGCAGGCGTCTGAATTTTAAGACTCGGGCAGAGTACCACTGATGTCGGATAACTACATTAAAAACTCATTGTCTGCAGGACTACAATATTTTGACTTAAGCGTCCACTGTTTGCAGTTGCAGAAAAATTAGTTTCTTGTGAAGAGCCTGACATTTGACGCAATATTGGCTCCAAATTACAGATTTCTAACCAGGATCAGATATTTATCAAGTAATTGATATTATTAATTTAACTTAATTTTAGGAAAACAACAACCATGTCTATTTTTAAACGACTCCAAAAAAGGAGGAGGTATTTAATTCGAATGTATTTTTTTATTTTTATATTTATTAACCAATTTTGATGATTCTTTTTTTAATCGAAAACTGGTGATTGTCATGTGGTCCCGTTTAAATTTGAGCGAGATCTGACGAATACTTTTTAAGTTATCTCTAATTTTGAAGTCGGTTATTTTTTGTCAAGAATTATGTTACTGCAAATCAAAGCCGTGTTTAACGTCGTCGAACAATCATCATAAAATAATTTTTGTTTAATTTTCAACAAATAGTGACATGAACCCCTTTCGCGAGAGGCCAAAGCACCTGTGTACAAATTTTTCTTGGAGAATTAAGTAGCAATTATTTAAAGTGTAAAGTTTAAAGAAGAAGTGAACTCATGGTAGTCGTGGTGCATTATGAAAATGGCTTGAGGCACTCCCCCTCCCTCCTCTCCCCACCGGGAGGCCCCGCCCACTCTAAGTAATTGTTTCATATAAGACATCTAGAATGCTATTTTGTAATTGCTTTTTCCATATAATTGATTTGGTTACTGGCTAGTTCGCTGCGTCCTATAAAATTTCCACGCTTTAGCGCATTAATGTAAGTAATCGCTGTTTCTCTTAGTTATACTGCTAATATTTTAAACGTCATTACCAGGTTCGTTTTTAATGTATGAATAGATGCATCGATACCGGAACATTGGCTGACTTTATTTTGGTTTTTAATTACCTTTCATTTGCTGTATTTCTACTGTGTATCTGTGCCAATTAATGGCAAAAGAGACAATTTCAGAATATTCGACAGATTCTTCTCTTGAATTCTTATATTTTTGAGTTTCTCATAAAAATCATTAAATACTACTAATAGGTACTTACGGAAATATTTCCAATAGTAATATTTCAATGGTACAACTACGTAAATGACTCAACAATATAACCTGTACATTTCAATTAACTGACTATAAAGCTCTTTGAATATCGGAATTTCTCTCATAACGTATTATATATAGAATAGAATATTTATTTGCATACAAAGTATTTCTTTCATTGCCATCTCGATTGTTGTAAAAACTGATGTTTTTCAAGGGAATACGTTCAATTAGCAGTTTCTCCTATTCCCAAGAAAGTTTTACACAATGAGAATGAACAATTTGCAGGAATAATCTACCATAGTGGTTGAGGACTTCAATAAGACAAAACAACTGGAGATCAGCAATTGTTAAAAATTCAAAAATCCAGGCATTATGGTCTAAATTCATTGATATCGTCAAAACATTCAACAGGACAATAATATCATTGTGTGATTGATAGTTAGTTCTCTTTTGGATTTTAATAGCAATAACTGATATCGAGAAGACGGGTCACAAAGGTAAGTGGTGAGCACTTAACACAACATGGACGTCTTAGTTACGCTGGCCAAGATGGAACAGGTAAAAATACAGAAATTCAACTCGCTTTTTGACAGCAAAAATTTATTTGCACTGCAGTAATGTTTTGTAGGCTTATACTATACCACTATATTTTATAGGTATCCAGGTGGCTGAGACATGAGATTAGTACAAATAACGAGCTCCAACGAAAACATTTTCAATATAAGAGCAATACCGTTCTTATGAGTCAGCATTTCCCTAACACTTTTAGATTTTAATACTCCAAAATGCTCCAACAACAATATATCTGTGGAAAGTTGAGCGTAAATCCGCGGTGACGTCAGCGGGTCCAATCCCGCTAATGGCGGCTTAAAGTTCGCTTATTTCGTTCGCCGTCCGCGAGTTACGAACGCCCGCCCGCCAAAATGGAAATTTCCGGGTTGTGCGCTTTTGCTTACCGCAGTTTTTATAAGCAGAACTTGTCTTTATTCATTTGAGTTTATCATAAGTCGTGTTTGTGGTATAATTTTGAAATATACCACGATGCAAGACAGTTGGAGTAAATTTGAGATTTAGTAAGGAAACTGGATTTAGAAACCAAATAAGGTTTTACATATTGGTGTTTTTGTGGCTGTAAACCGTACGAGTCTTACTTATTCATTGTGTACTTGAATAAAATTAGTCAGCAGGAACTAATTCGGTCTCAAATGGACCATAACGGGAAGTAACACCCTATTAATTTGCTGCAAAATTAAACTAACAAAGGGGATACTTCTCTAATAAACTGATTTGCTTAAATATCTGAGGCATGTTTATCAGGGATTATAGTATCCACACCCCCGAAGGTACCAGGCGGTCAGCGGGCGAGAGCGGTCAGTGTTATCGGGAGCCCCCAGCGGCGATTAGCTGAGCCGCGCTGCCCCCAGCAGATAGCCGGTGTAAGCCACGCCACGAAGGGAAATGAAGGTACGCAAAAAGCCGGTCCCTTGAAGCGGACTCTAACTAACGCACAGGTAATTCACGAGTTTGTGTTGTTGTAAAATGAGCGTTTAGGGCGCATTAAGGCTTTGAGCGATATGTCAAGCCTAGCTCGTCTGTATGGGAAATGTCGTAAGATGAAGTTTGGAGGTCTCTAGAATCGGCGAGAATCGATGCCGTCCTTACATGGTTGTAGTGTTTAAAATGCCTGATGCCTACAAACCTGTATGAAATCCACCGTTAAATATTTTGTCATATTCCAGGAATATCAATATTAAATTCACTTTCAACTTTAATGATTAAATGAATTAGCATCTTGTATTTCAAGTCAATTCAAACCAACTCTAAGACGTGATTAAAAAGTCTTGAACTATGTCTTTCTTGAACCCTACCAGTTAGAGAGGTATTTACCTGAGGTGGGGACATCTTGGTGGGGATTTCAGGACTGAATCGTTATTTCAACAAGTGCGTATTAGATAATGTAAGTAACAAGCTAACAAGGTGCAAGTGTCACCCAGCGATCAATTGACCGATGGCCGAGTTGCAAACGATGCACTATCAGCCTCCCCCCTCGCACACCGCGGCGAATGCAAATTGCTTGTTTATTAAAATGAAATAAATACGGCCCTGTCCTCGATACGTAGGGTTGTGTAAGTAGATTAATAACTGAAATAAAACAAATCAATCGATGAAATCATGCTCATGCAGAGGATCTGCATACGTAGTAGCATAAGAGAAACCAAGGCACGAGAATTACCGATTACAAGGCAAAATACCGAACTCAGACGCTTCAAATTAAAAATCTATCCTATCGTCTAGTAAAATGCTTTTCGTGCTCCTACAATTTAAAGGGCCTACTTACATTAAGAATTCAGAATATCTATCTGTTCAAAAAATGTTAAAAATGCTCAGATCCCACCTATCCTTTTTAACCGACTTCAAAACAGGAGGAGGTATTCAATTCGAATGTATTTTTTTATGTTTGTTCCTTCAGAACTTTCGACTGGGTGAACCGATTTTGATGATTCTTTTTTCAATCGAAAGCTGGTGGCAGGCTCATGTGGTCCCACTTAAATTTAAACGAGATCTGACGAGTAGTTTTTGAGTTATCCCTAATTTTGAAGTTGGTTATTTTTTGTCAAGAATTATTCATGTAGCTGACAAACGAACTGAAGATCCACCTGATGGTAAGTGGCCACGTCGCTCACGGACATCAACAACACCAAAGGCATCACCGATGCGTTGCCGGCCAAGAAAGAGAGAAGAAAAAGAAAGAAAGAACTGGCTCTCAAGCCCCAGCCGGAACACGACGAGTCGTTTGGCGGCTGACTCATGCTCAAGGTTGGTAGCTATCCAGGCGAACCCCATGGAGAAATAATAATAGTAATAATGGTATTAATTAATAATTAAAATCAATATTACTAATATAATCCCTCGAGGGGTCCTACCACCAGCGGGCCGGATTTAGTCGCCTTTTACGACACCCATCCGGCGTGGGATTGGGGTTAATATTCTAAGCCGCCCCAATACGGCGAAAAATTATCCTTATGTAATCGACTAGGCAATAAATATTAGACTAAAGCTACTGGCAACCCTACGGATCATATCAACGATTGGCATAGGATAGCTATACCATTTGTCAAATATTAAGACACCGGCCGTATTTTTTGCCGTCGGCCGGTAATGGCCGCCGGCATTATAATTAAGTAGCAAGCTGTTTGACTGATTGTGTGACATTAAATTTATGTGATTCTCGACTATTTAAAGGGCAGAAGCCTCGGGCGAAACGTTAACGTAACTACACACCTTTTCGCCGTGAAACTTTTCGTCGTTATGAGACTGTTAGAAATGGAGATGGAATATCGTGAGAATAACTGCTACAGGAAGTGTGTGAAGTTTGCTAACATGCGATTGGTGAATATGGGGAAATGACTTAACGGTCTCTCAAATTAGCATTAATGTTAATTAAATGTCATGTTTATTTTTTTATAACATTCTTTTGACAGCACTTCAATCATTTCTACCGGGGGTAGTATGAACCCCACCTATCTATAACGAGTCCTTACTTTGATTCCCAGTCGGTGCAAACTTTTATGGGACACACAAAATATGTTTTCGACATATGGGTGTTTGTGATGATGATCATAGTAAGTATTGCGGGAGTGTCAATGCGCAAAGGATTTAATTGAGTTCAAATAAGGTTATTAAAGCTTTTATATAGGTACCTAGATCATGTAATTACCTCCCTACATAGAGCACATTTCCTCAAACCGTCCAATAACAATTTAGTTTACAATAATCGTCCTCAAAGCACACAAAAGTGAGCCTCGAACCCACGAACGCTTCCTTATTTGTTATTCATTCGTATCCATAATTGTTTGGTACTTTCAAGTCGAGTCGCGTATTTGCATGATTACTGTGTAATTCCTGCATGAGAAAACATCCAAGTCGGGCAGTAAATTCAAGCCCAACTGAATGGAAGTTACACGGGAATTTTTCCCGGGAAACTTACCGTTCTCTCCCGGAAAGTCGGTAAAGTTGGTGCAAGTAATCTAAAGTTAGGTACCAGGGCGGCAGAGGCTATTTAGATGCACATCTTAACTCGCCCATATATCTAGATTGTGCGCAACTTTTCGCGGCTAACTCTGAAAGTGTTTTCCTCCGGATGTTTTCACGGTTTTTCTTCTAAAACAAAATGGTCGTGTGGACGCTTCTGTGTAATCCAATAAGGTTCGCATGAAACGGTGAGCGGAAAGATCGAGTCGAAATTATAAGGACTTGCTTCTCGGACCCTTATAATTTTGACCCGAAGTTTCTGCTCGAATTTTCGTTCTGCTCTGTTGCAATACCTAGTCAATACTTAGTTTCACATTTAAAAAGCAGTAAAAGAACCAGAAAGGAATTCCATTCACTTGCCATTACAATTTCCACTCGAACATACAATAATAGTAAGTAACACGTAGGTATATTATGTACAATCAACTATGCAAGCTAACAATACCTTAAACACCCATAACACTACTTATTTAACCCGTATTACAACATAAACAATAAAACAATCTTAGTCACTTCCAACCCCATCCTCTAAACACCTTTCTGCAGCCCCTCATAAACCTATCAGGCGCACTACCAGCCAGTGAGTTGAAGGGTTCATCCCGAATTAAACATTCATCGATGTAAACACTTGACGGGCTTGCCCATTACCATGCGACCCTTTTTTATCTGCAGTAAATAATGGATTCAGAAATTTAACGGACTCGGAAATAATACAGGATCTGCATGCACTACTTTATGTCGTGGAGGAAATTTAGTTTTTACAAACGAATATTGATCGTACCATCATAACCTTATAAGTGAGTTATGAGCACCAACAACCAACAAAAGTCATTAAAATAGTAGTGAGCATACAGATCTCGTTAATTTACTAGATAAACCTAGATAAACTAGATAATGATAGCCATAGGAGATTATGAATGAACACAGAGTTTTATGCCAGTCCAATGAGCTAAAAGATGTTAGAAGAAAAGAACTTAAGCTAGGTCAGTTTAGCAGAAGACCTAGAGTTGACGTTAACTTCTGTTAACTTTAATTCTTTGGAACAAGTCATCGAAATCATTTCATTTCATTTCATCAGAATCAAATTTCATCGTCTTTGATGCTAACAAAACTGATAAAAGAGTCCTTGTTCTAAAGTGAAAATTCTTTCTTTATACAGAACTCTATTTATTGAACGTTAACAACGGAAACTTTTATTTCCATGGCTCCCAAACGTATCCATTAGCCATTTGAATAAAAATACCAGGACAGAATAAAATTACCTACGTTCAATCATTAACTATTCATCGGAAACACTTGGCGCGTCCGCCTGTTAAGATAGAGCCCGATGGACGGTGGTCCACCTCGATACATTTTTAAGAGGGTTGTCGATTGTAAGAAGATTACTTTTGAGACGATGGGATTTTATACAACAAATAGACTTAATGGCAATGGTTAAAATGGGTATTTGAAAATCGTTCCTTGGGTTAAAAACGGCACCAAAATGTTCTTAAATACAATATCATCTTTCTATAAATTCTCCTCCAGAGACAAAATCCGTAGGTACACTAGGAGAAACCCATACATCTCTATAGAGAGCCGCCTTCATCCGTTTAAGCCCGCGCAGGTGTCGCAAAAATAGAGGCTTCTCCCTTTTAATATACCCTAGATTTGCAATAACACCTCTGATGCGGGGCTTGTGAATATACGGGCTTCCTTGCAATAACTGTGACATCCGAATACATTAATCAAAGAGGTAGCAGGATTTTTCGGTAGAGGATATTACGCATCTAACTTATGGTGGCCTGGTGCCTAATATCGCACTCGGATTGTAGATTATGTTTTCTTTCTGCCGGCAATCCTCCTTATTTATGACGTGGTAATCCAGGTGTGTATGTATATTAAAATTATTATCGTCTTTATTGCGCCCTGCAAGAGGCTTGTGTATGTCCACCAATGGATATTTAAATATGTAGTGAAATCTTGGAACTTCTACGTAATAAAATAAAAAGACGATGAGTTTAATAAACAAACGACAACCGAAGAAAATCTAATCAACTACCAACATACTACGTGAGTATTCCAAAGCAAGCGTTTAAACTACTTAGCAATTAAAAATGTATCGAAGAACTAATTCCTTTGTACTACTCACAAGTACTTTAACATTAATTTAACGTTATATAAGCATAACAAAATGACTAACAATCGCGAGCAAAGATACGCGATGAGAAATGGCCGCCGTACATTTTTCACTGCAAAACCCTTGGTCGAAATTTCTGGCCGGTCCCCTCATCCTGAAACCTGAGAGGTCCCTGTCCACTCCCGGAGATATCTTATCTTAACGACCCTCCCGTCCGCTGACCCCTCGATACAGCGAGCAGATATGAAATGGGCAATTTTGGTCAACTCTACTAACTACACTACCAAAACGACTGTTTGTTGTTCGGTATAAGTAATTGTGCGATGTACAAGTAGCGTTTAATCTTGATTTTTGGCGTCCGTTGCCACTGAAGTTGTTCCACGTTCGCGTTACGCCTTTTAGTGTAATAGCGTAGCCCAAGTTTGCTCCCCGACCCGGGAGACTAAACTGTTTATCTCTATTCATTATATTGTAACTGCTTGCCCGAATATGACTATTATTTCGTATTAGCTTAGCAGATTAAGGCTGTAGGGGACATTGCAAGGTCAAGGATTTTAGTTTCATATACAATGAACGTTCTTTTTTGGTGCTTAGATGCGCAAAAATTTGTCTTTTTAACTCGTATGTGTCTAGCAAATACATATGGGCAACCCCGTAACTCAAAAGCAACATGGTATTTTACTAGTCAAAAGTGAAAGACATAATCATCTAAATCAAAAACTGAATTTCAAACAAGACTTACATTAACATTTAGTAAAATTCTTTAATCATTTATTCTTCCCCCCTCAGTTCTTAAAGATGCCTATGAAATATGAATTTTTCCCCAAACAAATTTCAAGCTAGTAAGTAATGTTTGCAAACAGCGACAATTTTACCGAAGTAATCTGCGACTTGCAAATAGATTACTTTTCGAAGCAGTGTCAATATTTCCGCAGCATAACCCTTTAATATCATACGCCAACACAAGGATCCTATACAAACGTAAGCAATACGATAACTCGGTGCCACCCTGAGCAGCGAATCTGAGACCCTCGCAAACACTCTCCGTGCTATCGAATGACAAGTATTAATTAACTGAGCTAACGAAATATGGAGCGCTTTGTTTAAATGCAGCTGTAAAATGGCTTTCATGAATAATGTTTATGATAAATATACTACACAGGCAAATCGATGTTTTAGCAGTGATTACGATTAGAACTACTAATAAATAAATAAAATAAATAAAAAGCTTTAATTTTGCCACCGGGATTTTGAGGGCTGATTTCACCCATTTCGACTTCATCTTCACATTCGACATAAAAGAAAAGACTTTTGTCTTCGAACATAATTTTAGCACTTCGATACTCGGATTGGTTATTAACCGCTCTTATTACTTTCACTGGTGCAAAGCTGTTGCAAATCCAGAGTTCCCGACTTCTTAAGTTAGTTGCAACATACAAATGTACCTTATATTGATAGGCACATTACTCTAATGGAAGCCCATTTATCCCTAAATTCTATAACGGTAAAGTGTTTACACACACGCATATGAATCGTTATTGAATTTGGAAATTGCGTCATCGATCAGAAAGTCATCCCATTTAAAATATATTGCAAATTCAAATTTCGCTCTCATATCCCAAGACGGACTTAGCGAGCTATCTGTCCCTGTCTAATTCGGACTGCAGCGCTCGCCGTTTCACCTACACACTCTATTTCCGGCAGTACCGAATATCCTGTCCGACCGTTGGCGGAGGCATTAAACATCGCGGACTTAAAAAGTGGGAGGAATATCTGGCTCGAGGATAAACGGAAATGATTTCTGTCGTCAGTGTCGCTCCACGATGGATGTTCCCGGCCGGTATGTCGAAGATTCCGTTCTTGTTATGAATAAAAGTTACGGAACAAAAACGCTGCCCTGACGTATGCAGTTAGCAAAGCAAAGTGGCGCTCTGCCGACTAAGTTTGCGCAAAGAATAGCGAGCAATATTTTTAACTTTACCTAACACAAGTCTTTTGAAACGGCATTTATCTCAATTGAATTTTTTGGTGACCACGTAGTTTCGAAGAAACTTTGTGTTCTTTTGTTGAATCCTTTAACGAAAATATCGTTCACAAACGACTCGTCATGCTCGTTAGAAAATGTACTTAAGACAAAAACTAAGGTATCATCATCCACCGATAGAGATTTATTATTATAGAATAAACTAATCTAGATTCCAAAATGTAATTCCCCGATCTTAATAAACAAACATCAACGCAGAGCAGTAAATAATGTTCACTATCTATTGCAGACGACATCCAGCCAACCAGTGTTTATTTCGTCGCCAAATAAAAAATCCTACAAGTTAATTCGTAGAAGATTCCCTTACAGCGTCGCCGCCTTCCAATATTAATAAATTCTCATTTCCAGGATTCGTATGCAATTTACCCCCGGCTCCTCCAAGTAAAACTTACGACTCGCCCTTACCCTAAATAAAGCAAGGGCAGAGCAAGTTTTCCCAACGTTTTTAACGCGAAAACGAACAAAATTGAGCCATATTTTGAGGAGGGGCCAGTTATTGGATTAACGGGTAGATCTAATAAACGGCTAAATAATTCTGGCCGGAAATACCGGGTTAAAGAGTTAGCTGCTGGGCCAGGTAAGTTCCGTTGTTTGGACATTGTTTAATTATGACAAGCTATCTCAGCACGATAGTTAAGGTTTAGCAAATAACCGAGTACACATAAAATTCTCACGATGTTTATCTAAGAGAACAAGTGGTTTCTCAATCGCGGAAAATAATAACGTCTCGTAGCAAAGGGTTCCGCTCGCATTAGGATGAAATAAACATCAGGTCAACGGTTCTATTTCCCATCGGATCGAGCGGTTTGACGTGCCTCCATAATAATCGTAAAGTACCCGGCTGGCATAACGCAAGAGACATTGTACTCGCATAAATAAAGTATAAATTCTTTCGGCGCGATGCTTCCATTCCGCTGCGGTGCCCCTCAAAGCGAACCCGATACGAACGTAACTCAACACCGCACGCCTAGGAATTCCGCGTTTCGCAATATCTCCTCTCTATGATGTCTTGGTGCTTCTATTAATATTATGTTAAGCTTGTCGCGAGGAATTATGTTCGTGCGCTACAAGAAAGACCCAACAAAGTTATTATAAGAAACGCAAAAGGTGGGTACCGTCTTATGTTTC
Organism: Thymelicus acteon; assembly: GCA_951805285.1. Lineage (NCBI taxonomy): Eukaryota > Metazoa > Arthropoda > Insecta > Lepidoptera > Hesperiidae > Thymelicus > Thymelicus acteon. Next base: position 1,553,417 of record OX638232.1, read on the forward strand.
TGCCAACAGAAACTTTGGTAAGAGCGTCGATGGTGGTCTTTGAAGACCATTATTTCATTTTGTTTTTAATGACACATCCCCGTAATGTAATTATAGATTGTTATCTTTACAAAGATTCAATTCTTTTGTAGTCAAAATTATTATTTTCGACTACAGGACGATTAAACGAAATAATCATCGAATGAAATATAAGCAATTAAATGTATATTTTCTTTGTTAAATAACTTAGAAACATACAAAACACACACCTAAGCAACATCTGAACAAAGATCCAAAAACAATAGAAGACGAGAAACGCCGCGGGGATTCTGTCGCGGGATTACCGCAGCCTTATAATTATTTTTAGCCCCCTGGAAGGGCTTAAAGTCGCTGGTGGGATTTGTTCTCGGCGACGTTATTCAATATTATTTCTTGGGAAATTTTCGGGAGAGGCACGTAACGGCAGGTAGGGCATTATGGGAGATTTACCATCGCGAAATCCCATGGATGGATGATTCAAGGGATTATACGCGACGAAACTAATAATCGTACGTTATATGTGATTAAAAGATGTTTATAGAAAGATGTTATCCATTTTAATACAACCGTAGAAGATTGTTGTTCGTTCGTGCATTGTTAATTTAAAACTTGTGTTCTGTAATGTGTCTTGTCTTATCTTCAATTCTTTTAATTTATTGACATCAGCAACAAAGTTGTATTATTCCGTTACGATGTAAGTTAAGTTTAATATAAAATCTGCACGGGATAGTACGAGTACCTAGTTTTTGTGTCACCTCGTCAATCGAAGCTGCGTAACATATCCAGCGATCTAAAATTACAAAATAGGCAGCAGTAACCTGCTCGGATCGTCGAAATTCAAATTCAAGCGGACTAGATTGTGGGGTTTTAAAATTCATACCGTTTACAGTCACGGACATTGGGATTGTTACCAATATTGCATGCGCCGCGCTGAATTTAAATGCGACCACGCTCAACGATTTCCAACAAGCGAGATCACTACTCTCCTTTTTTGGCCCGTTATAGCCGAGCAATTCCGAATTAGCGTTCGGGGCGTTCGATTCAATCACTGAGCCCGCCGTGTCGCGACATGACTCCGCCGGTGTAATCGCTAATCGAACGTCCATATTCGTATCTGGACCCGCGGCCAAGGATATCGGCGTGCGACACTGAATTCATTTGATTCGAAAATGCGAATGGAAACGCCGAGGCGAGCGTGCGGTTTCCATTGAAACGCGCAGGTGGCGCGATGGCGCTGTCACCGCGCGCTGCCCCATTTCCCGCGCCGTAATCGAATGAATATTACAAACATCACGCTGACAGCTATGCACTCGCGGCTCGTATGTGGGTCGAATGCGCTTTTTGATGCCAATTTGAAGTATTGTCTACGTCCGACCGCTCTGACCGCGCAAGCTATCGACGCTCAGCAATTTTCGGCCCGTTTAAATTCCAACATGAAACACGATTTGCGCAGCTCTATAATGGATTCGAGATTTTCAAGTTAATATTGACACATACCGGCGTAGGCCGGTACCGCTTCGCAGAGAGGCCGTAATGAAAGCACTTAGCGCTAAGCGAAGCAATTATAAGTAATTTGGAACGCGGTAATGGCTGTGGACGGGGATGCGCAAAAACGCGCGAAACGAAACGCGCTAAAAGCTCCCTAATTCGATTGTTGACGGACCTACTTTTTAAACTCGGAAGTTTGGACGTTCGAAATAGAAGATTTTGAAACGATGCAGTCTTTCGCCAAATAAATCGTAAAAGATCGCACCGTGAAGACAAAAGCATCGCTGTTCAGTGGCAGCAATTAAAACTCGTTCCTGAAAATTCGTGGAATTCATAGTCATAAAGAAAGCGGGATTCGGGAGCTTGAATGAAACTGAGACGGCGGGCTCAGCGGAGTTTCAGCGTCACCTGAACCGAAGTGCGCGAGCCGAGCGCCTTCGGAGCCGGTGATTTATGGACGCGGATCCGGACCGGTAATGAAATTGCACCCCGCGCCCCCTCACCAGAAAGCCATTCTAGAAATTACTACGCAACACGGAGTCGTGCACTCGCGACACCCAGCTCCCTATCCTCACCGTCTTATGCTAATGTTTATTTTTTACGTCATCAATCACAATGATAAAACGTGGAGCCGGTATTGAGGCGTCGAACGGGACCAGTTTAATTGCGTTCTGGGTGGAAAAGGTGCCTTTTCAAACACTCTTTGTCTACGCAATGAAAAATTTATTGCTTTCGCTGGAAAATTTTAATTGAACACGGGAGACTCGTCGCCTACAATTGTCTCGCGAACGTTGACGCTTTGTAATAAATACCCACTTTGAATTCGCCACTTTCAGCGTTTTAATGGGCGATCGTAATTTCAAATCGACTAACTCGACGAACTCGACGAACTTCAATTAAATTGAACAAAAGATACGAGATACATGTGCGTGTGTTATGAAGAATCATCTATAGGAATAGATTGATGAACCGTGGATTCGCACACGACAGAGCCAATCATGCATCTTTCCTTCCATCAGTCATTTGTATGGGAAGCTACGGCCGTGTCATTATACGTTTAGCATCAGAAAAAGGATATAATAAATGATTACATTCAGGTCTAGTCAAGTTGTCTGTCGTCAGGTATAATGTGTGTTGTGAGTTTGTGACGACGGTGCTGGGATGTGGGATGCGGTAGCTTACTGACCCACATCCAACTTAGTGTTTCTTATTTTGTGAGTCTGTTTTATGTTCTTTTATTGCATAAACAAGGGTTTAAGTGGGACATTTTTTTTGGAATTTGTTAAGATTTATATGTTTATTATTTTTTACTTTTATAAGATTTATAAATTATTGTTTTTACTTCCTGTATTTTACATATTATGAGGCGTAGCATTCCACTGCTCTTAGCTAAACTACTTTTGCATGTATTTTGTGTATACTTGGCCATATTCAGACTTATCGCATACCTATATTCGCTCAATATTTTAAATTATTCTCTTGTAAACTTTACGATTGTTCCTCTTTATCATCCGTCACCACAAGTATAAACAAACTTACAGTACTCACCGTTAAGTGCTGGAAGAGCCACGCCCTGAGGATGTTGGTCGCCACCTTCGGGAAGATGCCCCGTTTCTTCTGGTTCTTCTTGCCGTTCGTGTCGTCATCCTCTTCCCCCGTGCCCTCCCCGGAGCCGATACTCGCGTTACTGGCGTCACCTGGAACCAACATAATAATGTAGTTCTCAATAATATCTCTGGCACTTAGGCAATTGACACGTAACCAATTTGGAACGAAATAAACAGAATTGTTTGCTTTAACACTTTTCCGCAACATAGAAGTCGCTTTTTGTGATTTTTTTTAGTTTATCATTGGTTCATCGACGCAGGTTGTTTGAGCAGGTTGTATGTAGCTAATGTTTAAAAGTAACTAACAGCAATGAAATGGCAATTTGGGTATCAAAAGTGTATGAATATATTTCACATCTGAAAATAATAACTCCAATAGCGAGTAAGGCACATTATCATACACACAGCGCCACAGACAGACAGGCGAGACAAATTTCGTACTCGGCTCATTACAATAACGTGTTAATCGCATCGTAGGTACTAGGCAGGCAGCACCGCAAGAGATGTCGCGTCGCTTCGTTCGCTTATCACCGTGCGTCTGGCATATTAATTAGAAACGCCAACTAGTATTTATTTAATCACCTGCCACACCGCTGATTCGTATCTTGAGTATATACGCTTAATTAATTCTTAGTACGTCTCGCTACGTGTCTGGTTGGTTCGCGATTCGTTGCTGTGATGTGTGATCGCGCGGAAATCGCATATACGTACTGCGATTATAGAGTTCAACATACGTATATTTTATGATTACGTCAATAGGATAATGTAGAAAGTCATTGGATTATTATCAATGCTGCAATGCAAGCACACTCTGTTGCGACGTATTTAAGTAAAAAAAACATACGTGGGTACTTCTAAAAATTTTAAGTAAAGCACATGAAAGGTTAACATTTACCCGAAATTGTTATCGCCGATGATAATGAGAAAATGTAGCTTCCAAAATATTATGATAGTCCTTATCCGAAGTTTATAGAAAATGTCCCTATACAGAAATATTATTTATAAAATTTCTACAGAAAAATTAAAATATTCCCTATTTTTACAGTACGAAACCCAGTCCCATTAACAACCGACTCAAACTTAATCTGTTTTCAACATTGAAGTATTATTACTAGCATATAGAACCGATACCGCGAACACAATGTACGTCCCAATTAATTCTATGGACGTTCTATGGATATTATACTTCAATGGTTTTCAATATGTAATTTTATTACTTGATAGATAATAATAAAGTTTATCCCTGGGTCTTGAACAGTCTTACAAGGCATGTTACAGATTTATAACATTAGGTAATATTTTGTTACCCACAAATATGTACCAAGGCTGGCAAACGAAATGCAGTCATACATGTAACTCCTTTTAACACAATGTAGAACAGCTTTTTAACAACGATTCACGTGAGAAACAAAGAAAAAGCGCTCGTTCATGGATAATAATGCTAGCCAGCTTGAATAATTAAGGGGGACTTCACTTCGGCGATGCTGTACGTGTACCAAGCGAACAGGAGCGTGGAACACGATAAACAAATTAGTGTGCACTGAGGCGCATCAAATATTCATCGTTACAGGAACAAATCGAATCAGTACTGAGCTGGGTTTGAGTTCCATCTTACTTCTGTTCGCCTGCTTCCTTTATACTGACAATAAGTTTATTTTGTTTTTCAATTTAACCAATTTGCTTCTAAGTTTGAAACGAGCTCGAATACATTTTTAATGTTTTATCGTCATCTAGTTGGTACCAAGATCTTAAAACACTTTTTATGTAAATGACAATCGATAGACGATCAACCTCATGGTAAGGTGGTTAATGTTGCCAATGGAGATATTCCCAGAATCAAATCCATGGTGTACAGTTACATTTTATCACTTTTTACTCATAAAGCGTCCAATGTATTGTAAATGTTATCGCTATCTATCGAACAAGAAAAGTTTGTATCAAAATTTGATAAAATTCCCTGGATATTGATAACAGTGACAATAGCGACGGGCGGCCGCGGACGGTGGCGAACGGTGGAGCCATTGTGATGCTGATGGGGGCAGGGTAATAAAATTACTTTTACGCCATTACCCCACGATACAGGGTGTGGGGACAACGTACGGTCAAAATTACTATATCTGAATTTATTGGCGAGGTAAGTACGTCATATAAGTGATAAAATCTGAATTATCGTTATCACTACATAATATAAAACAACAAAGGTTCTGTTTGTCTCAACGATATCTTTTGATTACTACAGCATAGATATTTAAACATATTTTTAATTGGACGCATTTTTTTGTCGGTATGAACCCACAATCACTCGTTTACCTTGTAGGCCTTACCACCTGGCTGAGTTATCTAACAATAAGGTAAAAAAATCAGTAAATTGACACATAACATTTGAAAATATTAATCGCCAATCAAAACCACCCTGTACACCAGCGTGCAAAATCTGAGTGCATTGCACGATGCGTTCTGTGTAATCCCCTCATTCATCACGCGCGACCCCTAATGTCCTGCCCCTCCCCCTGCCCCTCGCAAACAGGGCCGCGTGTGAAAAGTCAAGAGAGGCATCGAATTAACTTAATGTGATCAAATTGTGCCAACTTTGTGCAAGCAAATGCAAATTTCGTGTTCCAATCGAATTTCGTAAAGTGAATGCGTCGAGTTGTATCTCGCTGCTCGCGTCAACTGCATCAGTTAATCCGAAATATTATTTTACTTATTTGAGTTAATGTGACTGCAATCCCACCCATAACTGCACCAACTAAGTGAAAGCTTCCATTCCATTATGTAATGAAAAAATTACCTATATTAAAAATATTTAAGGAGGAAGGCTAGAAGTTAAAATTCAGCTACCAATTAAAACAGGATCTTACTTACTTTTCCAGACCATATTTTCCCATATACCTTTCTATTCTTGTATCTTTATGAATATATGAAAAATAATAATTACTATGTAGTATAATCACAGAACAAATAATAGTACTTATAATTAGTATCATTTATTTATCTTAAACATTACCTACCTACATAGGTATAATGTAACATAACGTCTTGCGACCTCTGTACAACCACATACCACATTCAACTCCATAAACAAAATATCTCCACGCTCCACGCTCCACGGTCCGTAACCCCACAGTTATCTTATCACCCCCGCTCAGGGGTCGCGGGTTCGGTGTCGGGTTGCGGCAATCGGCTTACAAACGCCATGGGAGCAAACACCATAGATGGATTACCTCTAATGAGCAGTTCGGTTACCGAAGACGAGACTCGTTGTTAGCGATGTAACGTCGACCGTGACCATTTTTTATTAGCTGTTAGTAGATTGTAGACGTAATTAGTATTCAATGGACATGAGATAGAAGAAAACTATAGTTGTTGCAGTTATTTAGTATGTTATAGGATAGATTCCGCTCCCGAAAATGATGACTGATCGCAGCTACAATAAATATAATCTAAATTTTACTAACAAAAATTAACAGACTTCACTATTACTCAAAAAGTACTTATTAGATCTAGTTCAAATTTTTGTGGGAGCACATGACTAGTACCTGCTTTCGATTAAAAAAGAATCATCAAAATCGGTTCACCCAGTCCAAAGTTCTGAGGTAACGAACATAAAAAAAATACAGTCGAATTGAGAACTTCCTCCTTTTTTTGAAGTCGGTTAAAAAATGTAACCCAAACAAATTGAAACATTTTCTACAATAGCCTAACATTTCCTCGCTAAAGACGAGACAAACAGAAGCATTACCCTCAAAGACTACAAACTGAAAGCACACACAAGTGTTAATTACGTGTAGCGACGACACAGCACGGTCCACAAACCGTCGCGGCGTCGGCACCTGACAAGTGACAACGAGCGAGGTAAGCGGTGACGCGGCTGAATCGCAACGTCTGCTTAATCACCGGAGGAAAACTGCTGCGCGACCGCTGACGCAGCGCATGAACAACCTCTCTACCGACACCTCTACTGCTGTTTTAATTATAGCTTTGTTTAGTATGAGTTCAGATACAAATTCGTGATAAATTGCCGTATTCCCTATGTAAAGTTCCGTAGTGTATCCACTTTTACTCATTACCTACAATGATATTATAATGTAAAAAGAGGATACATATGTCACTAGCGTGACGTCGATGAAGAGCATAAGAACAGGCAAATTACTGTTCTGCTCGTAGTCGCTCTGTCAATACAAGACGATACGGCAAACTTTTGTTGTTGTCAGAAGTGCTTGACATTTGACATACAGCGTTAAAATGCCTTCGTGTATTATACCCACGTGATTGGTGTAGTGAAACAAAAGATAGACGTGTGTGTGTTGTAGCTCATTTCGGAACAGATTTTTGGTTGATTTGTAAGGGCATAACATATCTAAATTTTTTTAAATATCATAGCCTCTTTACCGACACCTCTACTGCTATTATAATTATAGCTTTGTTTAGTATGAGTTCAGATACAAATTCGTGATAAATTGCCGTATTCCCTATGTAAAGTTCCGTAGTGTATCCACTATTACTCATTACTTACTTAAGTTAACCTAGCCGAAATAGTTTTCTTTTGAAATTCATCATATACCTACTACTGCCGTAAATTATTTCACGTGCCATTTAGCTGGCACCCTAAATGTGATAGAACCCTAAAAAAGATAATGTTGTTTTCTTGTTTATACAGCAATAATGTATATTTTATAATTCCCTAATTTAGTGTATTTTTTCTAATGTCAGCTACCAATTACTATCATACATATGGCTATTTGAGTCGACCTCTCTTAAAACGAAGTTCATACCGTCAAGTTACAATTAAGAACAAATATCGAAACATATCGCTGATACAACACCTATCATGGTATTTCACGTCAGTATCCTTTCGGTTTTCATTTATATTTTTAATTTCTTCAAAATAGATATGTCGAGCACACCACTATCTACAAAATGCGGCGTCCGCTTAATCACTCCTGGCTGCGGGGCCGCTAGCGCTGCCGAACTGCTGACACACATCGTCAGGGGTGTTCAAACTTCTCCTTTTTTATCCACCCGTTATATTCAAGTAAACCACCTGCTGTTATAATTACTATGCCTAAGTAAAAAGAAGTATATTTGTAATTAATTTTAATCCTTTTAGTTTTATTTGCTAATAACTTCGTTATATCTAAGGCCGTAAGAGAATCCTTCATGCTTTATAGTTTTCCATTAAAATTCCATTAAAAACTTTGAATTATCTTATATTTACTTCCTCATAAAAGGTTATCGGTGTCTGAAAGGAACTAACGAAGTCGGGGGCTGCTAGGTAAACAATTATAATTCACTTTTTTGTCATAGTTGAGAACAAAATTAATGCATTTATTTGTTAAAGATAGGTGGTATAAGTCGTTAGTTCTTTTGAGTAGATTACATCGTCTTTAATCGTATCAACAGTGAACTATGTTTAAATAAACTAGGCAGTGAATAACATATGTAATCAACTTTAGTATTTTCAGAACGAACTTTACATATTTTTACTTAAAAATAACGTATTTTTACTCGTTGTCATAATTAACTTAAGTGCATAAACTTTTTTAATCATGTTTTAACACGACGTCTGTCAAATTTACGAGTTCCAATAAGGTTGGCATTCCGTCCTCCCTCCAAACTCCATCATTACGTCACCGAATAATCTCACAAAAGCCGATGCAACCGATCCCACCATTAACACCATCAATTTTGTGCCGCGTCATCCAAAAATCACCCTTCGCATGACGACATACGGTCCAAAAGAAGTGCTACTGAAGTTTGTAATTGCGTTTCTGGTGCCAATTTTAATTAGCCCCTTGCATCCCCTGGCCTCGCCCCTCTGTGGTCCAGATAAGGGTGTTTGCAAATAGGAGGGAGTGGAAGAAGCCAATCCATCAAATCGGTGAGCGCATTACGACGCCGCGGCCGCCTTTAGGGATTGCTGCGTTAATAGACTGAATTGTCGATAAACTTTTTATACACGGATAGCTTTTGGATGAAAAGTGTTCGGATGTTTTGAAGGATTTGTGATGAGGAATTTATTAGGAAGGCACCTTCTGCATTAAATGTTTTTTATTAAGTGAATATATCTTGGATTTCCAGTACTTTCATTATTCCGTACTTTAATACTGTCATCTTTAATTAGTTCGATTTTCAAGATTATAATCGAAAATGCTCAAAAGCTATGAACAGCCTGAGTTGATTGATCAAATGAACTTATGAGGTTTTTAAATATTCTACCGTTAATAATACAAATACAGCATGATTAATCAAACCACTTGGGAACTGAGATTCATATCTAAAATATTTTAATGTGATATTAAAGTGTACCTTCCTTGAGCAAAATAAATATATTCAAGATAACTTCCGTGTCAATTAATCCTCGTGTGTTTTATGATATACTATCTTATTATACCTACAGTGTTACTTACCTTTTAGTTATAGATTTTGGTTGCCAAAATTTGTTATCTTCATACTTATTGTAAGAGACCTAGTATAAAACCTCGTAGGGGAACATGAAGTTACCTATAATATTTTTTAAGTTTGGATTGTGGTATTTTTAAAAGAGATTGCCTTTCAACGGAAATTACAACTAAAGCATTTTATAATATTTGTTGTATACGCCCAAGCATTCTAGATTACGGATTTGAATAAAAAAGTAGTGAAAAATGAGCGACAAGAGTATTTCATTAGTGTTTACTGTTCAATGTCGGCCGTGCACCAAACTGTGTCTAGCAGTAATTTATCTCTGCTCGTGTGATTTATAAATCTTCACAAAACTGGAGAAACTAGCAATCAAATGCTAATATATTGCTGTTTTGTGAAACTTACTTATAATTAACATCAAAATATAATATAAAAAACAAGTTTATTTTCTTAGGAATGTAATTTTTCATTCGTTAACGTATTATTGAAAAAAATACTTGTTATATATATTCTAAGATATACTTATAATATTTAGAAGCATATATTTTACTACGAGTAGTACTCTCAATCAATTTGACTTCGAAGGAACTTGATGTTCAATATTACCTATTAACAAATTGATTTAAATATCATGTACGATGATTTGTGGATATAACCGATTTGGGTTTAATTTATCGATATCCCAAAAGCGAATATCGACGGTTCCCACGTAGTCGCATCACTAGTCGACGCGTGCTTTCGATTGTCGTAACTCGATAGCTTGCACTTATTCGCACTGCACTATGGGACTTATTCGCCCGGCCCGGCTCCTGCGAGAGTTATGGCGGACGGCGGAAAGTTCTCGTATTCACCCTCACACACCAAAAAACCGGGCAAGTGCGTGTCAGGCCACGCGCAATGTAGGGTTAGAACTTTTTTCAGGCGATTTGATTATCCATTATTTATATAAATAGCTGCATTTCAAAAATAACAGAAGAAATATAGAATTTTGTAGCCTTACGAAAAAAATCACTAATTCTTCTAGTTCTAGTAGCTCATTAAACGCCACTCAAAGCCGAAATACTACCTAAACTGAACAACTACGCATTTGATAACATACACAACTGCGTATAATATACCTACCTACACACAATGATATTTAAATATAAATACGTTATACCCTTACAACTCAACCAAAAATGTGTTCCGAAAAGAGCTACAACACACACACGCATCGATCACACACGTTTATCTTTTATTTCACTAAGTGGTATTATATACGAAGGAATTTTAACGCTATATGTCAAATCTCAAGCACTTCAAACAACAACAAAAGCGTGCGTATCGTCTTGTATTGACAGAGCGACTACGAGCAGAACGGTCAATTGCCTGTTCTTACGCTTTTCATCGTCAGCACGCTAGTGACATGTCTATCTCTTTTTTACATTATTATATCATTGCCTACACACAAAATATGTTAATGTGAAGTATTCTTTTGACAGTTTCGACCGTAAGGTCGAATTTCCGTATCTATAAATATCTTATACAATACATTACAGTCCAGTGATTTTATGCATTTATAACTACATTATTTTAAGTTGATCTACCTTTCTTGACCTTTAATTACCTGGTAGAATAATTTCATGTTACGTTTTCCTTATTTTGAAATCAAAATAAAGACACTAGTAAGTTATAGGTAACGTAAAGTCCAAATAGAGATTTAATCGTAGCGAACGAAGACAGCTAGCAGTACAAACGAAGTAACTGGCTGCAACTCGAACACCCCGTCTTCCACTTAATGGACCATAAACTCACCCCATAACTCGGCTATCAGGCGGATCGTTCCGAGTGTTATTCCCTCTTAATTGTCGGTTCCGGGACCGTCATTCCAGATATTAAACTAATTTTCAATGCGCGTAATCGCGAAGACGTGATCCGAGCGGAGTCGTCAAAAATTGTCCTAAAAGGTTTATTGTTGCGATTGGCTTAAGTTGTTTGATGGTCTTTAAACTCAAATTGTTGTTAAATTGCTGTTGATTTGAATACAAGACGATTTATGGAATTAAATTTTGCTCACTTGATCAGTGTGTTCTATATAGACGACCGACACGGTCAAATTGCCTTTTGATAATTTAGGGCTTTAGCTTTTATTCGTTTCTCCCTCTAATATTAGCTAGCCTGTTATGCTCAGTTTTTTTACAACCCTGTAGCCTAGTTGGTAGCGACCCTGCCTGCGAAGCGAAGGGTCCCGGGTTCGAATCCCGGCCGGGGCAGATATTTATGTGACAGATAAATATTTGTACTCGGGTCATGGGTGTTATTGTGATGTGTGTGACGTCCATGCCACCTGCAACACAGTTGAAGACCTACTGCGTGGGTATGAGTGTGTTCTGTATAGTCTTTATTTATTTATTTATTATTTTATTTACCTACAGGACGATCCGAAGCGAGGATGATCATGATTCGTTTTTTAGTCTAGTTCGACTTTTTAGTTCGTGATAGTAGGAAGATAATGTGATGTCCAAGATATAATAACTACCACCAATTCATGGTTACGAAGAGGTGCAGACGTATTCAAAATTAATTGAGTGGTATAGCTCAACGACTGCTAAATTTTAATAGCAGGAATCCGGAGCTAAAGCTTTGTCATTTATTCGTATCGGTATTATTCGCAACGAACAGAAGATTTCATCATATTTATTGATTTCATCATTTATTAATATTTAATGGATTAAGATTTTTTTATTACATTATTTAATTAATTTTGACATGATTAGATATATTTATTGACATTATATACTGACATACAGACATAATAAATGTTTAATTTACTTTATAATATTTGCACGCCTCCTTAGGCAGAGCATACGGTTAGATTCATTTTGTAACAAATTTTGTACACTATGTTCTAGCAAAGAAACACTTTGACTTTGACATAGACTAAAGGATTATTATGCCAAAATAAAGGCGATTCAAACGGTTCGTTTTTGATAACAAATTAATGGATGACTTAATATTTACACGACTATCATAATCACTAATATTACTTAACTTAAGCCAACGAGTTTCAAATTCCTCGAAGGCTCTTAAACAACCGCGCTAATACTCGTTTCAACGAGACTTAAATTCCCGAACCATTATCTTTAAGTCCACGGGTAAAATTTTACTCGAGTCGAAATTTTCGATGATTCAGTTTATAAAGTCGCCCCCACGAAATCCCGGCGCAGGACGCATATCAAGGGATTAAAGATAGTCGGGAGCGAGCCGCGGCGCTCGTTCATCCTCGCATTGATTTCAATTTGAATTTTAATTGCGGAATATTATACAAAATTACATCGCTTAATATTCACCCCGAGCTCTGATTTTTGCATATTTTTAACCCTGCAGTCGGTCGCCAGATAAAAATCGCATATATTAAGTAACAGGGCCGGATTTCGGGCAGATAGCACGCCGGTTTTCATTACGCCCGATCCGGTGGAGACACTCCTCGTATTTTATCACTTATCCACCAAAAACATTTTCGGTGACGTCTTAAAACGACCGAGCTGAGGGTTCTAAGTCTCCGAAGATCGTCCCGATAATTATTTTTTCTCATATTGCCAGCATAACGGTTTATTAAGAGTTCTCGAAGTGCCAAATTGCGAAGTTTTGTCACCGTAACTCGTTATTTTAATTTGGAATTGCAGATTTTGTGTGCGGCTTTATACGAAATGTGTTTTCTTACGAGTTCAAATGAAATGGTACTAAAGCTTTATTATTATTGCGATAAGAAGTTGAACCCGATGCGAATTATGTAGCAACGATACTCAAATAATATGGTTTTAATTGATACTTTCATTTGAAATGATTGTATTAAAAGGTTACGAAACCAGAGCTCAATCGCGTAGGTATTTGTTCAAGTAATTTGAAGATCTTTAAATTGCCGTAACAGGTATTAAGTATCTTTTTAAGTGATCACTTTTTACTGTAACGATTATTGTACAGGGTCGAAATATTGCTACAAGATACAAACATTGGGAACACACATCACATATAAATGTTCGATGTACGCTTTAAAAATATATTATTGTTATAGTCAAATACTTATAAGAAGTGAAGAAAATAACAAACTCTAACGGAGTCTAACGCATGAAAATGTATTTCAAATTAACCAAACGTATTATTGGATGCTTTTAAAATCAGTAACCAGAAACAATCACAAAAGCATACAGACCCATCAGACTTTTGCAAAATCCTGAAGAAAGTTGACTGAATCCTGAAGGAAAGGAAGAATAATGACAAATATATAGTTTGACAGCTCTGCCGTTATAGCCGGTTGGGCATCGGCACATACCCAATCAATGATATTTAAAAATAAAGACACGTTATGCCCTTACAAAAAATCTGTTCCGAAAAGAGCTACAACACACACAAGTTTACCTTTTGTTTCACTACACCAATCACATTGGTTTAATACACGAAGGCATTTTAACGCTGTATATCAAATGTGAAGCACATCTGACAACAAGAAAAGTGTGCGTATCGTCTTGTATTGACAAAGCGACTACGAGCAAAACGGTCAATTGCCTGTTCTTACGCTCTTCATTGTTGGCGCACTAGTGACATATCTATCTCTTTTTACATTATAATATCATTGTACCCAATGGAGTATATGCTCGATGCTGTAGGGACTCTGCTTGTTAAACGAGGAGTAGCGGGTTCAAATTTCTGGGTTGGTCATTTACGTGCCATATGAATGTTTTTGTGGCTGTTTATGATGCGTTATTTATGAGTATCAATGAGGAAGTTTTGAAAAAAAAAATTCCAAAATAAATGTCAAAGTTACCTCAGAAATGGAATTAAATTTGCACCAGTCTTAATAACAGTGTTTGGGGCTAAAGGGGTAAGAATAATGAATGCAGGCTCAGATTTGATTCCCGTTTGACACGTCGTTAAAATGCAAATTCTAATATGAACCATTACATTCAGTCAAACGTCGTTAGTGGGACGGGGCGGTGTTTTGTTTGGGGAAGCTTATCTAATATTGTCTTCATTTGCATAATATGAATGAATGAGCGATAAGTATATCTATCACAGCCATTTACACGATCGTAGCAAATTACAGAACAAAAAGCTTCAATTTCATGCTTTGAGTTAACTGTAATCGTTAATTGTGGAATGGATTTTAAAATGTAATGAATTTTAACTAAATGATAATACTCCGCGATTGAATGATGGAACGGAGGTTGATGAATAATACCTACTGAGGTACTCTAATTTTTTATGGATGGTAAGTGGCGATGGCCAATTAATCATTAATTTATCTTACTTCTTATTTATTATTAAGTTACATCGATCCATTAAACGGCATTAATTTTTAATTGAGTCATGTTTTAATGAATTAATGCACTTAACCTAACTAAAGCCTTCGTCAGTTATACTTTATCCATTAGAATGACTTATCTCTCTATCTGATAATGTCTTAAGCCTTACAAAGGAGGTTATTTTAGTAGAAAATAATGCAGTTTAAAATATAAATTAATTACCAGTTCATAATTAAAACCAGTTCATTTATCCTCATTAACAATCATACCAACTTACAAAAGAAAAAAAATGGCTAATCGCGGTTGTGTTGCGCCTACGCACTCCTGGTAGCAACCGGTATAGGAACATTAATTCGAGCGTTGTGTGCGGCCGGTATTTATGAACACCCGTACCTCGGTCATGATAGCCTGGTACCCGGTAACACTACACCGGCCTCTTGCCCGATTAATCCTGGTTTTGTACGTTTGTCTGTACGTGTGACGGCCGCCATCTTTCATTGCTGTTGCGTATCTTGTGTCCCGATGGGATTTGGTGCATAGAACTTTTTATATCTGGAAATTATAGCCGGAGCCGGTTCCGCGCTGGTTAAACTTAATCTGTGATATTAAATTGTGCTGAGAAGTTGCTTTCGCCGTAATCCTCTCCTTAAAGGACTGTTTTGAAACGTTAAGAAGTGAAATGATGCATTATCGCAATGTCCACACTCAAATGATTGAGATTTTAGCGAAAAAAGGTGGCTTAAAATTTAATACCTGAAATGAGTTTTTTAATCGACTACCCGTCAAGTGTGATTCGGCAACTGGAAATAAAGAGAGTGCCTACCTACTTTGCTTACAACACACAATAAGTTATCTAAAATTAATTGGGGGCAAACCAAAATAATTAATTAGTTAAGATTTGAGAAAACTGACATCCCATCCATCCTAATAATTTAATCAGATTAATCTTCCATTTGATAATTAACAGGATTTCTAACTTCTTTTGCTACTGCTAGCTACTTCTACCATGCGACAATATTCATTATTCTTTAAAATTTGTCCGCACTAACAAATTACGCAGAAAATATCATACATACTGGCAACAAAAGCAAAAGGTACGCCAAGCACGACTATACCTGTATCATCTTTGTATCGTGAGGCGAAAATTAATACCGAAAAGGAAAAAAATTAAGAGAGCGTTATCGAAAACGAAGGCGATGTCATCGTCCTATGCACAGATCATTCGATACTGAGGCGAGTGCGCGCCGCTGATACCATCGGATTTCAAACATACGTGTACACTCGTTTCAAGCGAAATTCAACCTTATTACAACCTTATAGAGCCTGTTAACGATGCATGAGCGTTTTCTGAAATTAAACCCGTAGGTATGTGAAAACGGGGTTTTTAATTAAGGCGCCGAGTCCACCAATCAGTCAAGTTACGATATGTCAGAATGTTTTGAGAGGCGCATGTGTAACCGCAGCCGAACGAACGGGGTTGCCATGTGAGAAATGTTTTGTAGTTGTTTATCGATTTGTTATTTTAAATTCAAAACTTATGAGTTTACAATTACAGAAATGCTTTTTAAAGGAATCTTGAGAGTGCAATGGTTAGCTGCATCAAGTATGGAAATCTCTTCATACCAAAAGTAGCAATAAACAGAAAGTTGAAATGCAGTGAGATCAGA
This sequence comes from Thymelicus acteon, assembly GCA_951805285.1. Taxonomy (NCBI): domain Eukaryota; kingdom Metazoa; phylum Arthropoda; class Insecta; order Lepidoptera; family Hesperiidae; genus Thymelicus; species Thymelicus acteon. Next base: position 1,569,884 of record OX638232.1, read on the forward strand.
ATGAAGTCTTTAGTTTTTAAGTCATTAGAAAATTCAGACAATCATAAAGATAAGACATGGCAAAACGAACCCTAGAAAAATGTCTTACAAATACCACTTTTCTTTCTAATGGCGAAAAAAAAATATATCACCAAACTCGATTTCGACGACCCTGTTGCCTAGTTGGTAGCGACACTGCCTGCGAAGCGAGGGGTCCCGGGTTGGATTCCCGACCAGCGCAGATATTTATGTGACAGATAAATATTTGTGCTCGGGTCATGGGTGTGATTATGATGTGTTATATGTGTCGTCCATGCCACCCGCGACACAGGTACCTACTGCGGGGGTGTGAGTGTGTTAGCGTTTATTTATTATTATTTATTTATTTAAACTATTTTGATTCAACACGACACCAAAACAATCGACAACACTTCTAAGAAAGACGTAAAAACTGAGTCGTTGTCAATCAGGACCAGTTCCGGCACTGCCTGGGCCATACTGCTCCATTGTCCATGCTGGCCACGCGCGCCACCGGCCTGCAGCTAATTGTTATTTGAATAACTACGTGACGACCGCCAGCGACCGCCACGCGCGCCGAATGTTAACGTTAAGGTTATTAAAACGATGTAACGCCACCATTCATCTTTGTGTTTCATTACCGTACCATTCGAGGAATGTTTTATTTGATACCGTGTCTCTAATTTGGAATGATTACCGACGATTTACGATGTACTGTTTGAAAACATTTTAAACAAAACAAAATTTTGCTGTTATTTTATGACAAACGCGTTTTGATTTACATTAAGCTTTGAAGAGATTTTGATATTCGACTTGTTGACTATAAACTATCACTCCACAATGCAGTTATGTCTGTCAATTACTTTAGAATGTGAGGTACTTACGGGAACTTGGTATTTGGCAACAAAACAGCAGGAAAACGGTAGACGGCCAGTATCTTAAAGGTGGTGCGTGTGCCAAGATTTTTGAGTGCTGGCAACACTGCGAGCAATGTCACTTTTGGCGCGGATTCAGTCTGTCAACATGATACGCACGCTCGGTATCATCGCATTTCAAATTACGAATAACCTAAATGTCCTACAGAACATCTATGTATCTAGTTATCTACGTCAATATAACTCGCGCTTTTTTTGTAGACTAACAAAGCAATGCCATCTATTGAAGATAAAGTCGTAACTAAGTTAAGGCGTCCAGAGACATATTAAATTTCAGATCAGGATTCTAATTGAGCGGTCGGCGGTCATTATTTGCGTGTCGGTCGTAAACCGCGCGTTTTACGACAGCGGCCGAGTCGCGCGCATTAGCCGTAGGTACGGAATAAATCAGGTGAAACACAAATATTACTGTCAGTGCAGAGGGCGTCATAAACGGGCGGAGGTATTCGCAATTATTTATCCCGACCAAAATAGCTGCGCGCGCGCCGTTAAATGCAGTTTTGCTTTTCGCGTGTAATCTGCGGATTAACGTGGAATTGATGTCGGCGCGTTTTTGGTCCGTCTTGCGCATAAATAAAGCGAAAGCGTAATGCCACGCGATGGTCGCCAAATAGCAGCCAGACTTGTTCTCCTCTCGTGGTACTTGTCGCGGGGTTCATTAACTCTCCGACACTCTCGTCTAACTGCCATCTAAAAGTATCATGTTATTAAAAGCGTATGTGTGTATGCATAATAAGAGGATTCTTCCCTTAGGTGAGGTTGAGTCAGAATATTTAAAAGTTATAGTCGAGTTACTGTTTATTATGTGCGATAAATGTTTTGTGCAATAATCACAACTTTGTGGTTCATTAATTAATCACTCACACATCGCATCACATTAACATAAATTGGTAATTCAGTTTTATTTATTGAAAAATTTTAAAATGTGTTGGACCACCTATATCTGCAATCGGAGTAACTACTACAGCTATTCCTCTCTCGTCGAGAAAGGTCGAAAGCTTCCAAAGGAAGCTTCGGAGTAAAACTACCAACCATGAACAGCAGCTGGAATCGGAACAAGCTCTGGAACCAAACCCTGAACTCCTATCGATAATGCTTCACTTACCATAACATAAAAAGTAATCACAACATTAGCCGATCAATATGGATCGGTGTTACGTCACAGTTTATTTGTGAAGGATTGTGAACAGCGCCCACCTGCGGCGTGGCGAGGAACTACTAGATGGAAACATCGTTACTCTTAAATAATGGGACGCAACATTTTTTATGTAACTAGCTGAGAAATGAGGTGGCTACCGTCCCCATGGACATCAAGCAACGCCATATGTAGCCGATTCGTTGCCGGCCAAGAAAGAGGAGCGTGAAAGAAAGAAACAATCAAACAAACAACTGGCTCCAAAGTTATATAATCTTTATGCAAACAAGAGCCTGCGTGGTTTAAAGGCATGTGATTGGGGTCTGTATGGAGGCCGCCAATTTTTACCTATTGAAATAGTTTCGCGTTCGGCAGTGTGCACTGTTCTTTAACAACGTATGCGCCGTGTCCATCACAGCGGCCGGAGCGGTAAACACCGACGCCACGCGCGTTTATTTTTAATTGCGGCACCGAGGGCCGCGGTGCGGCGGTGTTGCCAGTACGAGGGTAATTGCAAAATTCGGTGGAAAACTTTTAACGTAATGCGAATTCAACCACGGGTTGAAGTGGTCGAATTTGATTAACGAACATTCGTGACCGTGTAATCTCAATTTTGGTCACAATTATTGTCCAATAGTGGTCTCATCGGTGTCCTGCTCGAAGAAACTGAGTATGAATTTACTTGGAAGTCATTTTACATTCTCTGCATGTGATGTACAAATCGCTTATGTTTTGATTGATTTTACACTGATCCACAATTTTTGGGCGTTGGAATGATGAGAAACTTTGGAGGATTGCTAGAAGACCTACCTTGAGCTACGAAGCAATGTAAACTTGCGAAACTTCATAGTTCGTAGTTTAGAAATGTTTGTTTATTCAGTTACATTGAAAAGCATGGTAGAGTACGTTGTCCTCATACCTTGCAATTTAGCACTTGGTAACACCAAAACACATGACGGTGACTTCAAAGGCGGGAGATTTCGCCGCAACAAAACGTTTCGAAGGTGCTGGCCATTTTGCGGCTAACATTTCAACTTTCGCACCGAGGGAGGTCTTAAAACTTCCAAAAAATGTAATTTGGGAAAGTGGCAACACGCATCGTCACGAAGCATGCGCTATCGGTGTCAGCACGCCAGGGGATCATGCGCATGCGCTGCGTGTGCGGTGCGCTCCAAGATCCGTTTACACTCGGTAACGGCACACGATTGCAAAAAGGTACACGTCGAAATTGTTCCAATTATGATTTTTTATTTGAAAATTTATTTGAACTCACCGAAGAGATGTTTCGAAGGTGTTTATTTCGTCACATAACAACCCCTGATTCTATTTTTGAAATATTTAGATGATAAACGCCCCAACTCAGAGTCACTAACGCTTACATAAATCGCTCCTTAGTACATACAGAATATAATATACTAAGGAGCGATTTAAATCACCGTTTAAATCACCGTGACTCTGAGTTTGGGCATAAAACTCCTAATGTAATGTTAAATATTACTTACACATTTCTTTCTTTTACACTTTCTTAACTATTACGTTAAATGACCATCAAAGAGTAGGAAATCATTACGTTTTATTTACCATAGTCACCCACCACAGGCCACAAGAATTATTATGGGTCATACATCAATGTTTCGCTCCGAGTCCGCCAGGGGCGCTGCGATCGGCTGATTGGTGTCACTCTTTTGTCGTGTTCTAATTTTATGGAGTGCTAAACGGTCGCGAGTGTCGCGACGGTACCCGTTAAGATGTAAATTTATGCGAAATCATAGAGATTTATGGCACCGGAGTAATGACGTACAAACACTTCGGGGAACGCCGCCGCCACCATCTTGAAGGATTGAGGTCATCTGCTTGTGATGAGACATTTTAAACAATATTATCTTTACATTTTGTTTATATCTATCTACTTAGCGCTTCATCCTACTCATTACAGTTACTTTACGGCTTTACTTTCTACTTTAGCAAAACTTAATAGGTATATTGATAACAGTCAAGTCAGACAAGTGCAACCTCATGACAAAAAATGTTTGTCTATGAATAAGGTCTAATTGGATCATTCAATCAATTTCAGTTACATTTGAGATCATTATAAGGAAAGAGACAATAATAATGAGTAATTTATTGCTTCTTCTTATCATTCACTTATCCGATTATACATTAGCGGCCTTTTTATCAAAACAAAGTGTCATCATAATAATATCTCATCGCTACAAGGGTCGCCCTCATATTTTCACTGTCTTCTTCGCCGTCAATAGTTATAATTGGGCTCCACTATTTTTAGCTACGAACGTACAGACGAGACTCAGAGACATAAATATATAAAACGAAAAAATAATAATATAAATACCGCTCGGTCCTACCACCTGCTCCGTATGAAAGTACCAGGTTACTATAAATATTAAAGAGATGGCGAGCGCGCGCCGCATTTGCATACGATGTTCAATTACGATCCAGGAATATGGAATGTATTATAAGCAGCTCCTACATTGTTATGCTTTTCGGGTGGAACCAGCAACCGCCTCCGCATGATTGTTTCCACGTTCAAGATGTTCATGTTTTTTGCATGCACACCCGCCGTGGCAAGATAATTTCCCTTTTGCATAAACAAGACATGTCCACCGCTTTATTTTGCGAATACAATATTATTAACTAAACTTTCAAAAAGGAAAAAACGAAGCCGGCTCTTTCCACCCAAATGAAACGATGCCGCAACGCTCGGCCCAGCGCCATCTATCGACGAATAGCGGTACCCACACAAAAATCAATTTCTGAATAAATTCGAAATTAATTCAATTATCTGTAAGTGTTCTCTGTGAGCCACTTATTAGTGCCCCGAGCACAGTAATTTGAATAAGGCACGCTCGATTTAAGTCGATGAACACACCCGAGGCTAGATTTCTTTTGAAATTGCTTGCGGTGTGTACGAGCGACCGCACGGCTCGGTTTATATCTTTCTAGTTTCTCGTTAGGACTATTTTACTGCAAATCCGTTTGTTATTATTTTCCTTTTTTAAAACCTCCTAACCAGCTACAACCTCAAACGTCCGTTCGAAACCACAAGTTTCATACGTGTCACTGGCAGTAATGGTATACGAGTTGCCAAAATAAAAAATAAATATACGTTTGTCGCCCGCGAACAATGACACTCGAGGCAATAACATTTTTTACAATTGGTTACATTCATATTGCGCAGTAATTTCTTACGGTCAAATAAACTATAAAGTAAAGAGCGATGTTTAATATTGTTAATACATAACTTAGCCTCAAGGTTCAGGTGGCATTTACTCGTACATAAAGGAATAAAACACGGTATTATTGTTATGGAGTCGATAGATCGACAATGGTATTGATTAAATGGTTACACAACGGCACTGCTGCGTAATCTGCGTGATTATTTCAAATCACCGACACATTACATTAAAGGTAATCTCTCGTAATGGCGGCCGTGAACGCCTCTATGAGTGGTGCTGCCAGTTTACCGCACCGCGTTGCACTGATTGTGGGAAATCGAAACTCCATTGTTTGCACACCATTTTTGTTTGTAAATTACCTTATTTGATTTAACAAAACGTTAGATTAAACTGAATAACGAACATTGTAAACATTTAAGGTTCGTCATAAAATGGAGGCACATCGAAGTCTAAGTCGTAAAGTAACAGTGGGTGGTAAGAATATTTTGAATAAAAATATTTATAAATGCAATTATTTCTGTAAAATTATTCTTAACATTTTTCAAAATTACGACCTCGCAAATGGAATGGATATTGACAGCGAGGCGGGAAGGCGGAAAGCGCAAAGATGCCATGACACTTTTTATTTTTTAAATCGAAGTGTCACCGGGGACAGCCGAGCGCGTTTTATGCCTTTGTCAATATTTTATTTTATTATTTTTTAGCCGCGTTTACTCCAATCACTTGCGTTATCGAAGTATCTCTGCCTCATTTGTCAGGGAGCTTTTGCAAGCGTCATAAAGTAACAATTCTGTTGGGTCTTTTCCCGTTTAACAAACCGTGACAATAGCTTTACAAGTTGAAGTTTCACAACGGAAGATTTCAAGATAATGTATGTTTCAATTTTATTGTTGAATTAAAAATATGAATCGGTGTCGCAACCGCAAGCGGGGGTTTAAAGAGCTTTGCGCTGTCTCATAATTAATATCGAGATGCATTTATATTAATACCCACATTACCCATATTGGGTGTGCGGTTTTTATTTTCCTTAAGACGTCCGGATTACGTCACGTCGCGGTCCGAGCCACGGGACGGCAAAATAAAACGCGCACCGGAGACCGTAGCGAAAAAGCAATAAGACGCACGTCAGAAATAACTTGAATTACAATTTTAATCTTGTCAAATCCCGGTTTTTATTGTGATCGGACGGACCGCGGACGGGGACATAATTTTCGTTTTCAAAGATTATTTAATAAGGAGTGTTCCACAAGAAATCATATTAAGAACAAGCGGAGTCAGGCCCTCGTATAAATTCGTGATTTTTACAACTCTCATTATTATTTTTGAACGTTCGAAACGACCGCTTATGAATAAAAAGTCGATTTTATTGCGATGCAAAAATATTGTCGGAGGACAAAAAGTGCGGGAGCGAGCCACGTGTGGGACGACGGACGTATCGGTCGGTAACGAGCGGGTCACCGGTGACCGGTAACCGGCGACCTGCGATAAGCGATGCGCCAATAGCTCCGGTGAGATCTTTACGAATGTTACAATATCGCTATCGTCTATCGCATCGGCGGACGGAGTGGCCGTTTCGGCCAGCTAGAACAAAACGAAGATGAGCGATGCAGATTAAGAAATTCCCATCGACACCGAACAATAGGAATTAAGCGCGTTCCTTACGTGCCTCGCCTATTGCCTGGCCATTCCTCATCAGTACAATTTTTGTGTTATCGTTTATTTTAAGTAGATGGATATTTTATCAAATTACTATAATTTTACTCAAACTAAACTACGAGCTGTCAAAAGTGACGTCGGTAAATCATCTGCTTGACCCTTTTTTGTAGCTTTAATAATTTCGTTAAGGGCTTTTTAAACGAGCCGCATATTTGGAATAGCTGCTGGTACTTTATGGTTTAAATCGGTTTTATAGGAATTTAAATGGCCCAGCCCCAGAGCTGAATTAGAATATTGTAATTGCCGCGCGAGCATCCCAGCTATTCGGTTCGAGTTAGTTCACTTCGGAAGTTACAGGGTCTTAAGACCGTACAACACGTACCCGTCTAATTATTAAAATTTGTTTTAATTAGATTAAACAAAGTTAAGTAAGAAATAGCTTGTATGTCTTTATTTACTTTTTACATTATTGAATAAGTAAAGAAACAAAGCGGGAAGAAGAATCTGGGAAGAACATCTTTGTGTTTGTTTTGTACGATGGTGAAATATGCCTTCTCAATTGTAGGAAGAGATGCTAAGGTTGTGGTTTGATGAGTTTCCACAATAAAAATAACAGACGTAGGTGACGGTGATAAGATAAGAGAAACAAATGTTGAAATAGGTGATCATCCACAGCGGAAACTATTAAAGAAAACGCCAAGATCCGACGGAGCGGTCGCCGATAGCGGGAGATTTATCATCCCCTCTCATTATTCATATCTCAACAAAGAGGAGCATAAATTACGCGCCCCGAAAATATCTAAATCCTAATCCATTCGCCTCGCTTGTCCCCGACTGAATCCGATTTTAAAATATTTATGAAAAGGCAAACAAAAAAACGAACAAGACGACGGACAGAATTAAAAATAATAATAAAAAGCGGCTCTCGAGAGCGAACGCTCGAAAAAAGTTAAAATGATCGTAGGGCATCGAGATGTGATGCTTTTTTTCTCCACGTATACCCAGATTCATTAGATCCGTTTCAATTCAGTCCGGATTAGTCGGAGAAAGGTCTCTTGATAAAATGCTATGCTGGTTGATTTATGGCAGCCATTTTTGGGACGTCGCCTGTAATTAAACGTATCTGGATCTATCTCCGTTTTTACAGGTGAAGGCTCCGCTCGTGGCTCGTGGCTCGCTTGCAATTGGGGATTACCGATAGATTTTGTGGGACCGGAGGTAATTTATGACGTTTTTGGACCAAGATTACGTCAAGTTATCCTGGTCATTGTGGCACTTTGTACGAAATCATGTCAGTTGGTCAAACTGGCCTGAGAGTCAGTTCTTCCTTTTTTTTCTCTTGTCTTTCTTGGCGGACAACGCATTGGTGATACCTAAGGTTTTACAGTAACTGATGTCAATGGCCGCTGGCGACAATGACCATTAACCATCAGATTTCGCATTCAGGCTGTTTGCTCATATGTAGTCGACAAAAAGACAATTTGCATAAAAAGTACACCTAAGTAAACTTATTTAGTTTCAACATCAAAAAGAACCACGCTCTTTGGTATTTGTTAAAATATATTTATTAGAAGTAATGATATTACTTTCATCTTCCTTATAGCTGAAACACAAAGTTTTATTATCTTTCTGCGTCAACTATTGCAATATACCAGTTTTACTTTATGATAATGTGTCTAAAGTGCACATCTATTTTATCTATCTATCCATCAGTATTTTGAACATTAGCAAAAACAAGTTTTACATTGTCAATATTCCTAACAGATGAATATATAAAATACATGCATAACGTTTTCTGATTCGCAGCAATAATTGTAGCGGAGCTGAAATTGTGCAATCCTGTTGAACGCTAAACTTTAACATTATACTGGATTTTTTGATTGATAAGAGTCAAAGTATAGGACCACTTGAAATTTCCACTCCAACAAATCAGATCCAGTCCACGCGACGCGGCTTTGTAGGTCAAAGTACCAGCGTGGCCAAACAGTTCCACGTGCGCGGGCAGTGCTAGTGACAGCTCCCAAATTAGTCACGTGGCCGTTAATAGCGGGGTGGCTGCTGGCAGTTTTTTCCCCGATTCCCGCGTGTTCACAACAGTTGGCCGCCATCGATCGACGGACGGACGTAAATACGCCGTTACTCATCGCGTCGGTTCGCGCACTTCGCACGCCCTCGTCTCGGCTGGGTACCATCGATTTTCAGGATGGCCGTCGCTGCAATGTTTGGGGTAAACAAACGCTGCCGGTGCTTTGTCTTGCAGTCAGGCAGATACACGTCTGTTGTTGCTGAGACGAGATCTTCGTGGATTAATCTACCAGATGCTTTCCGTTTATTGAATCATTTCACACCTCTGGTGCTACTAGAAATACAAATGATGCTTCACTAATTTATAAATAGTTCTGTATTTAATGCAGCAATGCAGTTGTCCTCATCCTGTCATCATTATGCATTGTAAGGGCAGTCCGTGAATTTGTGACATTTTTATAGCATGTCCTCTCTTTCAATCTGTTACTTAATAGCTATACAAATCTCAGAACCTTTATGGATTACAAATCAAAGTTGTTTTAAAGTGAAATAGATAAAGCATGGCTGCCCATAATCTTTAGTATTGAGGATCTAACTATTTTCAGTTGAGACCAATTATGAGAAGGTATTCCTTGGGAAGCTGCTGTATTCAGAGGGCCCAGGACCGGTCGGAGTATATTAGAATAGAATAGAAGAAGTTTATTTCGCCAGTTTTCACAACACTATTAAACTAAAATTACAGGTATGTATACTACTTAAATAAAAAGAAAAAAAAATGATGTTTCGATACATAAAGAAAAAGGAGCACACTCAGCTTTAGTTGTGGCGGAACACGCCCCAACCGCTGGTTTTCAGTGTGCCCTGTTTATGTCGTGTAGTTCGGTCCATTGGCACCAACATGCGGTGATGTGCAATGTTGTACTTTTCTAATTGCCTAACATTCATGCAGACTTACTAAATAAAAACTACTGTAATTAGGGAGCCCTATGTCCAGCACTGGGCTTTGAGAGGCTGTTAAATAGTTATCGTACATTAGTGATCTTTCACGAAGATCTATAAGACTATGAACGCCTCTACTGTGCTATGATTAAGGGAATTAAGTACAAATTTTGGGAAATATGTAACTTTCGGGTTAAGTTTTAGTTTGTTGATTATGAAAATTGATAACTAAGGTCTCGAAGATATACCTGTCAATCGAATTAAGACATATTCTTAAGTATAGCTAGAATCAAATTCTGGGCATCCGATGTCTCAGTTCATAGATGAGTCTCCAACATCACTCTCCATTGAGGCCTTATTCGAGGCGTGCAGCGCGCGTGTGCGTCCGTCGCGGCTCGCGGGGCGCACTGCTCGCTGCTCGCTGCTCGATTAGCGCGGCCGGCACCACCACGCCGCCTGATTGGGCCATCCATCACCGCCGCCCCCGCGCGCCCCGCTCCCCACCCCCCCGGCCCTCCGGCCCGCGACCCTGCCCTTGCAATCCGAACCTTCGCGCCCCGACGCTGAGCTCAAAACCACATACCACCCGACGGCTCGTTTCCACCGACGCGTTAATGCCGCGACGCGCGCAAGGCGAAGCGTATTTTTAAGACGGATACTTAGTGCGTTACATTATTATAGTTTCGTTTTTTTGTGAGTCGCGGGTGTAACCCACCCGGCCGTGTATGGCCGCCGCCGGGTCGACGCTCGGCTCCGGTTATGATACCGACTGCCTCGAGATTTTTGATTGAGGTTTTATTTTATTTGGCGCGACGTTCGCCCCGATTACGTTTCTCGTATTCGTTTACCGGTCGGCCGGTTTTTGTTTCGACCCGTTTCATTGTTCGTAACGAGATCGATTTTAGCGATAAGCGAATGCTTTTAATGAAGACGTGGGTGTGTTCCGAGTGGCCGGTCGCCGGTCGCCGGTCGTGGCCTCTCGGGCCCAGCCCGGTCTTGGCGGCCGACGGCTCGCGCTTGACATCGCGTCCATCGCGCCACTCAGCCGTCCACTTAGCTCTACTTGAAATATTTTTAAACACTCGACATCCACCCACTCCGTCGCTTTTGTCCGCTCCGTTATAAACACGTCCGATCGTTAGTGAATTAAGCAAAACAAACTATTCGAGCCGCCTATCGCTTTGGAGGTCGCAGCATTCAAAACACATACCTTGTTTACATTCGTGCCTTCCGAGAACTAATGACATTCTAATTAAGTTTGTTATATTACATTACCTACGTTTGTGAACGTCGCGTTGGATATTCAATAGTTTTTTTCTCGTCTTGTCTAAACAAACTACTTTAGTACCAACTGTATAATCTTATTTGTATACCATTAAATATAAAATTTAAAGCAAAAAGTTACCAAACAAAAACAACAACCAAAATACTTGTGCCAAGAAGAGTAAGAAGTCGACAGTCATTTAATCCAAAATCTAACGCCCCAACACAGAGTCAATAACGATTACTTTAATCGCTCCTTAGTAAAGAATACAAATACACCATACAAATTCTATGCTAAGGAGCGATTTAAGTAACCGTTAGTGACTCTGAGTTGGGGCGTAAGTGTTGCTATAGCCATCTACGATGTTTAAATCCTGCGAGCTCTTTTAATTTTCAAAAATTCTCTGAGAAGATACAAAAAGCCAAATAGATTGACAGTTTTCTTTATCATAGGAAAACAACCTGAGGACCCAAAAATTCAAACGGATTCAAATCTTCAAGCTTGGATATCTACCGAAGAATTCAAAAGGCATGTTCTGACTTTCAAAGGCTTTGGTCAGCTTTGTAGATTGTTACGTTAATTAAGCTCTTTAATTCTTTGAGGAACTCTCGGTGAATCTGTTATACTATAGCCAGTACGATCATATTAACTAAAGACACTGATAAATTGAATATATCTTCTACCAAATTTCAGTACTTTCGACAGATGTTACCTTTTCAACTTTCCTATCAGCTTGTAGGTTCATTGTCGTGGATGCCTACTAATATGATTACAAAGAGACGACTTTAGTCCTTAACAAAGCCAAAGGCGAAACAGGATGTCACGGGACAATGATATTTAAAAAAATATAGATACGTTATGCCCTTAAACATCAACCAAAAAATCTGTTCCGAAAAGAGCTACAACACACACACGTTTATCTTTTGTTTTACTACACAAATAACATTGGTATAATATACGAAGGCATTTTAACGCTGTATGTCAAATGTCAAGCACTTCTGACAACAACAAAAACATGCGTATCGTCTTGTATTGACAGAGCGACTACGAGCAGAACGGTCAATTGCCTGTTCTTACGCTCTTCATCGTCGGCACGCATCTACCTCTTCTTACGTTATTATTATAATGAGACCTAAGAGACGGTCATCCCATGATCAATGATATTTCATTGGTCTCTGACCACAAGACAGGCTTCAGAACAGTCCTACTGGCCTACGCTGCCTCCTACAATTCTACACCACATTGTACGATTTACGTATCATCTGTAGCGTTTACGTAAATGGCTATTCATGTATTAGCATATAATCGAAGGCCTGCATGCCGGGTGAGGGGTCAGGGTTCTCGGCAAATTGGAGGCCATGCCGGACCACCTGCTGAGATAATATAATGAGACCTGTAGAGACTGCCTTTATTATATCATGTATGTTAATTGTATGTATGTTAGTATAGGTAAAATTTTTGGACAGTAATTAGGGCTATTCAATTTGTCATGAGCTTTAGCTTCATATTACTGAGATAAACATTTGTACTAATAAAAAGCTAGTAGTTTTTTCCGAGCGCAAAAGTCCAAAAAAGAAGTGGCAGAGAACTTGTTTACATAGGTACTTATGTATGTCATCTCTGAAGAAACGGAGGATAAACGGACAAAACTTTTATCTTATAGCATTGTCCACCAGTCAACCCTGATGGGTTGTGGAAAAGACCTGATGGCAGGGGTTGAAGGGGATTAATGATTGAAGCCAGAATCTCCGAGCAAGAATACAGTCAAGGATGATTGGGCTTTTATAATATGCCTATTACTTACACATTAAGCTTCAAGTTAGTACTTGTTATTGGCTATTGAAGATTAAACAGAAATGAAAGATGTACATCAGCCAAAGTCGAACTAGCTTTCCCCGCATCTACGCATTCTAAGTACGACACAATCGCACTCCAATACATCAAAACTGTACGTAGATATCGCAAATGGAGGATCATTATTAATACGCCAATTTTACGGTCGCTTTTTACGTCCACCACATTCTTGCTCGCTCACCTACACTTCCGTGAAACGGAGCGTTTATTGAGTTGTACGGCCGCTTTACGACCCATCCAACGCGAATAGTTGCATATAAACCGCGAGGGTATTCAGAAAAATCGAGAACTCGTATTAGCGCAAAATGGCCGCTTATATTGCCATATAGAAACAATTACCTACAGTAAGCACACTGGTAGTGGGAAGAGAAAACCTTAGAGGCCCGTCGGTGCCGTCGGTGCCGATCAACGATCATTACAAAGTAACATTTTAACGCTCGCTTAGACGATGTGAACGAATCACTGGCTGTTATTTAAATCGCCGAGACTCTAGGAGTAATTTAACCCGGAGAAAAACTGGTTTGAGGGGGAAATTCTCGCGCTATCTCATCCGCGATATCGTCGTACACGACGGATCGATTCGCTCGCTTAATAGCTCGCTGCGAATGTAATAAATAAGGCGGGTACATAAGCGCGGTGACCGGCTCACGGCTCACCGGCTCACCGGTCGCAGCCGCGAGTGCAATTTTCGCGCGCGCATGACCCCGGACGATCGCCGACGACGCGGGAACGCAGCCTTTAAAAGGTTCGAGCGAAATGAGTGCCCCGAGACCGCTAGTAATACTAAAATGCATCTCTGTGCACTCGAGCGGCGAGCTTTGACTCTCGAGAAACGTAGATTAAGATTAAGAGTGGCACGGGAAGCTGGTCCTTCAAGTCGGGCGGCAGGGGCCGGATCGGGTTCTCCCGGCCGGGACGCTTACGACGTTCTGCCCCGCAGAGGACGCTAACGAACAACGATTCCCACTCTAATTTGCGGACATGGCGAGCGATCGATCTCATTGGATTTTTGAAAAAGGAACCCGAAGGCACCTTATGAGCCGAGGCACAAATTGAGCAATTTCGTGCTCGCCCGCTCGCGCTCACATATCGCCCTCAAGCCATCTCTGTCCGCTTCTAATTTCGCGTCTCGAACCGATTGGAATGGAGAATATTAAAAATTAGTTGGTTGTTCATGTGTAGTCATAGTCATAAGCGACGGTAATTAGGTATGCAGAGATCGCCCGATCACCTCGTCCGGGGGAGAGGCTTCGAGGCTTTAATCAATATCTTTACGTCGTGTGAGAGCCATTCGGCCATCTGCTCAAATATCCACCCTACTATTACAATACTATTTAACCTAACCACTGACAACACATAAGCCCATACAAAACAAAACTGTCGATAAAAACGTTACACAACGTCTCCAAGAACCACTTACTCCTTTAGATTAACTATTACATAAAGATGGAAATTGGAATTCTAATTAAACCTAGGAGGGATAATTACATACATTAATTATTATGGGATTGTCTTATCTTAATGGAAGCGTTTTTAACATAATTGAATGTATTTGCAAACGCAATGGGCATTCAGCGGCCATCAAATAATGTCCTATTGGGACACGCAGTGCTATAATTAAATCGACATCAATGAACAGATAACAACTTCAGTAAATGATGACGCGGCCACGGCCTATACGAATACGAAAGTGGCACCATTATTATGTCTAATTATAGTAAGTGTTGGTCTTATTAGAAAATTATTTATGGGAAAATCATCCGGAGAGCGGGCAACCCTGATTCCGTTCCGTGCATCGCTTGCCTAAACAGGCATTCCAACGCGCCCGGTCACCATAGCAACCGCCGCACTTCCAACCCGTCCAGAACTCCTCCCGCCGCAAACGACCGTCGTCCTTATTCCCGTAACACGAGAGCTTAATATCCCATCCGCCGCCAAATAAAGTTATAACGTTCCGTTACAGTAAGCCACAATCGTCAATACGCAATCATAACAATGAAACTGCGACCTTAATATCTACAAGTAAAGTGCCATTTCGAACGTGCAAATGACTTAAGAATAGCGACATAAGGAATTGTTTTATCTCTTTCACACGTCGTAAAGACACGATCGCGCGCACTCGCTCGGCGGCCAATCCTTTCCCGTCAAGGACGGAATCGATTGCCTTGCGACGTCCCTCTCTATCGGAGTTTTTGTCGGCGCTCCGTTGCCGCGATCCACTGTAATCCGTCTTCGGCGGCATTCATTCGAGACGTTAGATAAAAATCGGAATTGTAACGAGGCCCCGAATAAATTGACTCCGCTTCTTCCGATTCCATTTCTGATTTTAGTACTTTATTATTTTTTATCTGACGGCTTATTTTTCTCGGGAAACATTTTAAAAACGAGGATTTTGGACGGAGTTTCCTAGCGTACAGCATACGCTGTAGGATCGGTCGACGGCCGAGCAACAGTCGGTAATTTGATTTAGTGTAATGGAAACAGGCAATGAAGCTGACGTATTATAATACGACAGAGATAGATATATGTCAAGTGCACGCGCGGAAGTGAGACCGACGGCGTAGTCACGTGCGACGGCGTAAGGGTGCAAGTGCACTTCGCCGTTATCGTAATTGTATCTCTGTCGTTTATGACATAAAGCCTAATATAAGCGGTCAATATTGCGGAGTAGTTTTATTGTTATGAACGAGCCGCTAGATGGCGCTGCCATATCGATGTCGTATATTATTTGACAAGTGAAAGAATGGATGTATGATTGAAATGTTCCGGCTGTAGAGATTCCGATGCCTATATAAATAACGGCGATGACATGATAGCCTGGTATGTAACGGTGATTACTTGGTAAACAATAATGTTTGTTAAAAGTATAACTGTAGCAAGTAAACAACAATTAAGGTTTTTTTATTAATTAATGCAATCTATGTTACGGGATCATGTTTACGCATAACTTATGTGGGTACTATTAACGTATTTTTAGATGGACTTGTTCAATGAAATAGACAATTTAGAAATTTTAGAAAGAACTTTGCAGTACCATCATTATGCTTTAATACCTACACATTTTTATTATAATCTGAACGAATTAAACTCAAAAGCCAGAACATAGTTAGAAAACTTTGGCATTAAAACAAAAACTTGTTATCATGTCTATAGAAAAATTTAATGTCAAATGTCAAACATCCCATTTGTCAAAACGTTTTTGGCGCGCTCTCATACACAAGTATTTGCTTGAAGTGTTTGTGGCTACACTCAAACCGTGTGGGAAGTTAATCTCACAATCCGCTCTTGAGAAAATATTTTTAAAATGCTTATTGGTACCAAATACTGGTCGGTTTCAAATTACATCTATATTGTTAATCTATATCAACTGTGAATGCTGTTTTGACTTGGAAAAAATCTTTAAAGTAAAAAGATAAGATACCATTTGATTACCTACCAACGTCTGCAGTTTCATTTCAAACTAGAAAATACATAGTTTTAAATTGAATTAATAGTTAAGAGATCTCATCAATGCTTATTGAACATTAGTTGTATTTGTGAGTTTGTAAAATCCATAATTATTTTCTTTGACCTAAGTCAGTTTTAAATCTGTGGATTTTTCTCCGTTAAAATCAAAGCGTCTTAAAATACTACAAGTTTACGCCCCAACTCAGAGTCACTAACGGTTACTTAAATCGCTCCTTAGTAGAGAATTTGTATGGTGATTCTGTACTAAGCCGCGATTAAAGTAACCGTTAGGAGTAAGGGCGTTGGTGTTATGGACTTTAACACTTTGACTTTAACTTAATATGCCGCCTATATTTATGTATTTCTGCTGATTAGAATGTTAGCACAAATCTATGGTCTCATTAGGGGGCTCTGGAAATAGGATCTAGAAGACTCTAAAACCCATTGATAGTAATATGCTTGCTGAGGGAAGGGTCTAGGTATTTAATTTTCGGTTCCAATATTTATCTGACAGATTAGTTCATTTATCAACTGTTTGTTTTGCAATTAATCTATACTCAAAAAAATGAAATTGGTATGTTTGTTTGTAACATTAAAATAACCGCTTTTTACTAAGTGCATTAGGATGTGTACACGGTACATATACCAAAACAACATTTTTTACAATTTTTGTCTGTCTGTTTGTTCCGGCTAATCTCTGAAATGGCTGGACCAATTTTGACGGGACTTTCACTGGCAGATAGCTGATGTAATAGGCTACTTATATTTTAGAAAAAAAAAATAGTTTATTAGGCGATACGAAGTCCGCCGGGTCAGCTAGTTAATTATATAATTTGTCCATCAGTACAAAAAATCCTAACACGTGGGAGTTTTCGAACATTTTGTTGTGTTCTCTCGTCTAAGACCACAGGAGTAGTTTGACAAAGAACGATGTATACCTACACATTTCATGTGGTATTTGTCGTCGCTGTCAGTTGCCAGTTTTCACCAGGTCGTTGCCGAGCGATGTGGCTGTCGTCGGCTCGCTGGGTGGCGGCTGGTGGCAGTGGACAGTGGACACTGATAACCGTTTGTTAATGTTTAGTTAGGGAGTGTTTTGAATGCTGTTGGAATATCGTCCAGGTATTTAGTGGATATCCTGGTCAAACGATACGTAAGACTTACTGTATCAAAAGATACGTAATACGTAAGACTTACACGTAACATAAAGACGTAAGATAATCGATGTGGTGTCTTCAAGACAAGAGTGGAATAGGCTTTTACTAAGTAGATAGGTATGTGTTATCTGTGGGATAGGGAATGTCTAGGTATCTTTGTCTTAAGACTTGAGAAAGAAACGTCACAAAAAACTAAGTAGGTAGGTACACAAACAATCTGTCACGAGAATCAAACCCGGGAAACTTCCATCGGAACTCCCAGTATCCACTAACCTGCAGCCACTAAAGGCGCATACATTATATCAAAGACTAGCTGCCCCGGCGAACTTCGTATCGCCTAAGAAACAATTATTTTTTTCTAAAATAAAGTACCCTAAGTTACTCCTTGTTACATCAGCTATCTGGCAGTGAAAGTCCCGTCAAAATCGGTCCAGCCATTTCAGAGATTAGCCGGAACAAACAGACAGACAGACAGACAGACAAAAATTGTAAAAAATGTTGTTTTGGTATATGTACCGTGTATACATCCAAATGCACTTAGTAAAAAGCGGTTATTTTAATATTACAAACAGACACACCAATTTTATTTATTTGTATAGATGGATTCATCGTCAGAAACCACCTGGTGGAAAGAACTTTAATAAGGAGATACGCTCAGCCTGCTTATAGCTCATCAAAATGCAGGTTTTAAACAACAATAATAACTGCAATAAAATAAAGCTAATAATAATAGCCTTAACAATTATGAAATGTCTGTTGTCCGTCCGGTCGTTGTCTCAGCATGGGGCCAACAACGACTAAGGTAATCTTCAATTGTAAAAATAAAGTTTTACAATATTTTTAGTTACTTAAATTTTAACTATTAATGTTGTAAATTCTTGCGATATATCTTTGCGAGGTCTTTCAAAGATTTCCGAGAAGATCTGACGACAAAACCAAGACAGTTTAATGTGCCCGCTGAGGCACGAATCTACTGTGCCACATCTAACCCCTCACCGTTTTAATAGAAACTATACGTGATGTAACTCTGTACGTACCTAACCTACCTATAAATTATTTTATAAAATATCCACAGATTATAATGTATGTAATTAATTATTATGGTATCTCCTTACAAATATAAATTATGGCGCCATATTAATATCTAATTAAAACATATCTACTTAACCAGTTAAGTAGATATGTTTTAATGGCTCCAGAGCCGGACCTGATATTATCTTAAGCGATCTAGCTAAATATGCGTTTATTCCTTCAAACAGGTAAGTTGTGATAAATGGTTACAAAAACTGTAAGTACGGTTTTGCCAAATAATAGGTATCTCATTTGGTTTTATAATTTCGATAAAATTATCAGATTAGTAGCAATTTTAAACTTCGAATTCTATACTCAAATAATAATTAGGAACAGAGCCATGTAGCGTTACAAATGCAAACAACTGCATTTGGCATTCCTTTAAGAAAAAAATACTGTAAAAACAAAGAAGGAGAAAAAATTAGAACCGAATAATAAAATAGAGAAAGGTGATATTTACCTGGGTACTCACCAGGGCTGCCCAGGAACACGGAGGAGTAGACCCTCCGCGCCACGTCGGGAGGGGAGGACCATTCGCGTCTCGACGGGCACCACTTGCCTGGAAACAAACAAACAAACATTTTATCATTACTACAGTATACTTCAAACGGTCTTCAGCAGTCTTCAGCACATACAAAAATTCCAACTTCCTACAGGACCTAAAGTGAGTTACGTTAGTGTTCCCTTCGCTTTCTATTGATAGTAGCGACATAACCAGTAGGTCTGCTCTCAAATTTGGGACCCCCTAACACAGGCATTACTGATGCTTAAAAGGTGGGTCCCAACAACATGTAACATTTTTTGGAATAATAAAAATTCTTTAATTCTTAATTCTTTTTTATTAGTTTTTAAAGTACTTCAATAATAACAAAAACTAGCATAGGTAAACTGCACACCCATGTTTATTTTAAGATTATGAGTAATAAAAGTAATAGTAATATTTGAGTTGTCTTTTACAAGTTTCATGGTAGGTATATTTGTTGGTAAAGTAAAAATAAGTTCAAAATCTTTTGTCGTTTATCTAATGTTCATCCAGTTCGATTGTATAATTTTTGACGATTCAAGCAATATCCTGCGGGTATAACATATCGTTAGCCGACGCAACAAATTGGCGTCGAGGAGACCCTCCGCTCCGAAAACCCATTACAATTCCTACTAATGTGCTCACTCCTCACTCCGACTCCTCACCACTCACGCCTACACGCGACATTTTTTCAACCAATTTCGATTCGCAAGAAAAAATGCTACATTAAGCTCTTCCCGCCTATCTAATGGATTCGTCCAACTCTCGCAGGACCTCCACGTCATTACGCAAAAAACATCGCGCCAAAAAAAAGAAAAAAATACTCCGTTCAAAAAAACACCTCATGGGAGCGCGAAGGTGTTGCCACCCTAGTCTTTTCTTACCCCAAAATAAGGGGAGGCAATATCATACACCATTAGCAATTTTCCTACTTTTTTAACGGTGTCACACTGTATAAGTACATTATTCGTAATGGAGCCCCGAGCTCCGTGGCCGCCGCGAACACCGCTCAGCTGATTTACTTGTATTAACATGCAACAGCCGAGTGCACCGAATACGCCGAGGGTACATGCGTTGCTCATTTTAATTATTTAATCGAATAACAATTCCATAGCGCGCCAGTTACTCCAGGGGGCAACGGAATTTTTGAAAAGAACGCAACCGCCATAATTTTCTCTCGCGTTATGTACCTTTTTCGAAATTCGTAATTCGAACAAAAGCGCGCGCGGCGCAATGGTGCATGCATGATTGATAGCGGTGCGATGACGTCGCGCCGCTCGCCGCTCGCGCCCGGCGAAACGAACGTTCGATTTATGAAAATAAAAAGCCCTTGACCTCTGCACTGTCTTTGTTATTAAAGCATTCGATCCCGCGGCGTCCCGACGCTCTCCTCGAGATAAGATTGGCAATTTGCGGCGTCGTCGCCACCGAAATAACGTAACGGAATTACGTCGTTGGAAGAAGCGAAAATTGCCCCATAGCAGAGTCAAAAAACAAGTTAAGGCCATAAACAAATACTAAAAATCTTGTAACCGAAATAAGGCGGCACTCTAAATAAGAATTAAAGTAAAATTGCTGAGGTGTGACTCCCTCGACGCGAGGGGTATTAAGGCGGCTCCGCGCGACGATATTCATAAGGCGAAAAATTGTAATAACCTGGCGAATATCAGAATAGGGCGAGCGAGGTGGCATAGCTATGTTATTTATATGAGGGCGAGCCCCTTGCCGTATTTGTTAAGGAAATTGTCTAAATATGCCCGTTGTACTGACGCGCTCGGCGTGACGCGACGACACGTACTCCTGGCTCCGCTGAATGTAGCCACCAAATGTTTGTTATAAACATATTTGCGTGCGTGTACCTACATGAGTACTGTCACTAAATCAACAGGCGATTTGCCTCTAACCTCCTTGAAAGTGCTAAATGAATTTACCTGCTTTATCGTTACCATTATTTTGACGTACATGGAAATATTGACGTAGATAGAAAGGCGATTTAAATAAAATAGACAATTTAAACGAAGAACGAGAATTAATTGTAACGCACATCAACAAAATAAATAAGAAAGCTCATTCCGTAACGCCTGATAGGGATCAAGGTGCCATTAAGCCACTGCAATAAAAGAATAGGAAACAATAGCAATGTTTCCGTTTAGAGAATAGTTATTACGCGTTCATAATTCTTTTTCGTGTTTCCAAATTAAAACAATTGCCTCGAAAAACTGTTTTGATCCGAATCGCTCGAAAAGGAAAGGCAGATCGTATAATAACAGTGATTGTGTGAATCGAGAATTAGATCTACCAGAGGGGCATAATTTAAAGGAACCACCAATTATTTTTACTCAATAATCACTATTAATTATTGTTTTAACGATTCGCCTCGTTTCATTGTAGCGTTTTCGAATTAATTTTGAACGTGCTAGGATTTTTTTCAACTCAGTTCTCCGTTTATGCTGCGGTCTGTTTCCAGCTAGACTTTGACTGAAACATTGTATTTAAACTAAAAAATCCTTACAATATTAATTTTATATATTCTTTAAATTGACGAATGCAAAGACACACATTCTAATAAATATTGTATCCGTGTTTGTTCCCGCTGAACTCGGAAACGACTGAGCCAATTTGGATACGGTTGTCACTGTTGTACTGTAGTACTTAAGCTTTGAATAATATTAAGTGTTTGTTTAATTTCAATCGGTTCATAAATAAAACAGGTATGCCGAGAATCTTAAATTTCGCCTATAATCTTTTTAGTATTTTTGTCTTTAACTCATGATAGAAAAGGTTTCATAATTATTAATATATTTAAAATAATCTTCTATTTGATCAACTTCTATTTTATAAATAGCTATTACAATTTATTAAAATAGAATTAAATCTCCATTTAACTTCTAATGAAAAGGCGTGAATATGTTTTATGTGTCAAATAATTTATGACAGAACGATAAAAAAAAACTCTGAATTCGTCATATTTTCTAAGAAATAAACAAAGCATAGAAACAGACAGCAGGCTGGCAGCACCTGCCAGGATCTACCTGTGCATGCTCCGAATAAAAGGAAGGGCCGCGAAGATGTTCACTTCTCACGATAAATCACTTGAGTTTTTCTCCGCAGAGACACCTCGTGTTTTATTTTCGCCTGGTACTCTCCGACTGTCGGAACCTTTTTATGTTTTTTTTCTCCCTACTTTATTATTATTTATTTGTACGAAACATTAAACTTGGATTTTATACCGATGTACGAGAAACTTTAGAAATGCGTTACGTTTTGCACCTTGATGTAAAGTTTTTCTTGGCAACGACAAAAAAACTGCGACTTTATGATTTAATTCTCTCTTTCATCGTAGCAAGAGTTTGTCAATTGTCACTTTATTGAAAATACTTTTTCGAGGGCAAACAACTACATGTAAATTGTACCTGTATAAAGCAATTTTGTTAATAGCCCCCCAAAGCTCTACTTGTAACAGGTCCGAGCCCCATCCATCCACCCGACGGCGATAATGATTAACTTGCGTTTGAAAGGTTCATGTGCGTTCCTATGTATCGCCCAATTGAGATTTTTAAAACTAAGCGTGTTCTTCTGTCGAATTATGACGATAATATTCGTTTCGATACAATAAGGTACGTTATAATTTCAAAATAAGAAAATTAATGATTCGAAATTGGTACAATTTGATCATGATATACCTACCCTTGAACGCGATACAATCGAATCCTTACGATATAGGATTCCAGTGATTCGTTTTAAAAAACATTCAAGCATAAGTATTTTCAACACAGAATAATAATATCAGACAAGTATTAAATCGAATCGCTTGGTCAAGATAGTAAAGTGCTTTAATATTACCTACTCATTATTTTTGGTAATTAAAAACAGATGGTACTAAAGCGTAAAGAAAACATGTTAAGCCTTCCTCCCTTAGCAGTTCACGTGTCAGACGACGGCAATAATAATTTAACCATCGTAACAACCAATTTTTGCCGACCGTGAAAACGATGAGTAATAAAAAATGCATTTTTAAAACCTTTCGCGAAGTAACTTGCTTAATTGCTCCCGCCCAAGGTAGGGCGGACCGCCCGCCCTGCGTCAGCTCCTAACCCTGCGCGATAGAGGCCATTATCCTGCAAACTGGACAAGTCTTTTACTGTCTTATTGAACACGAACCTCCATTAGGTAGACTTGCAATCGTCATAAGGAATTGTTATCTGTCAAAGGAAAACGAATCCTGTTTTCTAGAGGATAAAGTGGGGAAGGCATCGCCGGGTGAGGCCAATGCCGCCTCGGGGGTGTTCCTAGGTATACGGTCCGTAGGTACGGTTCGACAGATCGATAATGTGTACCTATTAGACGTGCATTTAGCTTTGTTTTGGGAACTCAAAAACGTGAGGAGCGAACTGCGACAATCGGAGTCTTTGTACTGTTTCATGAACATTTACTATTACATAGTACTATTATTTCTTCTGTGCTATCACGTCACAAAGTAACCATGAAAAGTAAAGAAAGTAATTTGCCGTATATATTTTGCTTGATGGCTTTGAACTGTTAACCCACCGGGTTAACAGTATTTAATTTATATAGCTAGTACATTATCAAATACGATAGTAGACATCTTCTGTATCAAACGTCTGCCTCCGCGGAAAATCGAACCCAGAACCCTTCGCAGGCCAGCTTACAATCTACAGGCTCGTGAGATTTCTCGTGCGTTCGTCCATTTAGGAGATTAGAGTCACCGTGTTAAGATAGCTGTTTTCTTTATTTATAAGGCTCCATATACGAAAAACTGTTAACTTTGCGATCAAGATAGCTGAATGGAGAACACAGAATAAAAATCACAAAGCAATTACGATTAGACGCGATACCGTATCAACCAGCACGTTTATATTACCGCGCGCTCTATCATAACTCAATAACAAACCAACAACATAATAACAACGACAGACTAAAAAAATGTGAGCGAGGTTCGTTGAACCAAACATGGCCGCCGTGGTCCAACTCCGGAAGGCTATCCATTACGGGTTGACAGGGCGCGTTTTTCAGCGCCGCGCGACTGACAGCCGCTGTCTGGGGCAATTTGACAGCTGTCAAACGCGACCTTGACACTGTCAGGCTGACGGCGGTTATCGATCATCGGGAACTGGAGCGCGTTACGTGATGCAGCCGAGATTGATAAGGCCGGTGATATAAACAAACTTGTAAACATTGCCGTCATAGTGTTAGGAAGGATAACGGAAGGCTATATAGGTTCGGAAGGTTGTTTGTTTAGGCCGTAGCTGATAATGCAGGCCATAAGTAAGCAACGGCTTATGTGATTCATATATAAAAAAAGTTATTATTTATGTCTGTTGCCAAATGCAACTGATTTACCTAGATATAAACAATTTCTTAACACATAAAATAGTACAGATCGTGTAATTTGAAAAAAAATCCGGAGGTAACGCTGATTTTATTTATTTAATGTTACGAGTTTTCATTTTTGCACTGAAAAGTAAGGTGAAAACTTTCCTTGAAACTTTTTCTGGGGACAAAGAATAAAAACCCAATAACTACACCAATGACTAAATTCCAACAATAATTTATAGATCCAAACTGCAAGTAGTAATAAAAACAGCCGTCTACATCACAACTCCACATCATCCGATAGCAACAGAAAAAGCGCGCTCAAACGTCAAACATTAACGGGTGTTCCAAACTCAAATTGATTTCCCGCTTTTATTCGACTAGATTACGAACTTCCCGCTACATTTCAGTTCACTTTTTTCCTATCGCAAATTTAGACACTACTCGTAAGGGCACTTGTCCGAATGAATATAAAACAAGAGGAAACACGGAGGGTGTGTTTAGTAATGACGTTTTGATGGCCGGGCGGTCCCCGGTCGCTCTAATGTGATTGACAATGATGCTACGGAATTTCCACAATTATTGACATGGCTGAATATCTAGTGCCCTTGGCCTATGAATCGTGTTTATGATTTTTTTTTTTTTTGTTTTACGTTTTATTTTGTTCCGTAGTTTCGGAACCGTCATTAGGCATTATTTTATGATTATGGTTTACCTATATACATTTTAAGAGCAAATAAAAAAAATACTCAGTAATAAATTGAAATATTTCCATTAATATGTACCTACCTACAAACTAATCTTGGGAAGTTCATGTAGATTTAACGTGGCGTCTAATTAAACGTCAAATTAATGTAGGTCGTCAGCGAACAACGTCAGCCATTTTAAATGTAGATTCGTGGTACGCACGAATATCCGAATATATCCGTATCCGCAGGCAGTAGATACCTATCCCCGGATTACCACGGAACGCAATAAAAAGGCAAAAATATACCTACTTGGAAGCGAAATTGTGCCAGTCACGGGGTTCGGCGACGGACGGTACACACGGCGGTACCGTTTTCGTGAAATTCACAACCCTGCCCATCGCCGCTTAAATATACACTTTATGGCCATAAATTCAAGGTTTCATATCCAACCGTTTACCGTTTACATAAGCCGTTCTTTATTAGCGCCACCGTCGCTGGAATAAATGCGGAATGTATAGAAAAATGTGATTATTCATGCCGACTTTGAGAAAAAAATTACGAGCGAGTGTGACAAGGGGTCGGCGAGGCACGAGGCATGAGGCACGAGGCACGATGCTTCGTAATTACGGATAAAAGGTTAGGTTCCACTTTCTAGGTCATCGATCTTCGCTGATTGCGAGTGAAAAGATGCATTAACCACCTTTGTGGGAACCTCGGACCTCGGTGCACTGCGAGCAATACTATTATCTACTTCAATGACCCCGTAGTTCATTTGTTAGGATCCTGAATGAATGGCTCTGGGTAATTTGGGTTTGATTCACGACTGACGTACATAGGTATATTTGTGACTAACTCATTCTCGGGTTTTGCTGTTTGCGAAGTATTTTTTAACTGTGACTAAGCAATCTGCTATTGGTAGTTTTTGCGAAATTTATATACTATATTAGTATAATTTATCCTTCCCTTCTTTATTTTTCCCTTCAGCGTTTTCTTTTACTGAAGTAAGTGATCATTTATAAAACACTATTTTGAAAATTAGAGTTGCAGGATTCAAATCCAAAAATGCCTTGCTTAAAGATTGGCCAGATTCAGCGAAAAAACCACTAAACTTTGTACTGAACAAACAACGGAGGTATAAAAACTAAAATTCACTCGGTCAACTAGTTCTCGGGGTAAGAATGAAGACACACATAACATAGTTAACATACACAAGGCTAGAGCACCCTAGATGCAGACAATGACAAGTCTACTCATAGCGCAAAGGTGAGAGAGGAGGCACTTACAAAACCTCTTGCCCCTGTAAGAGGAAGCGTTGGTTGAAACTAAATTTACTTCGTACCTTTAGTTTTAGATGTGATCAGAAAGGAAAATACAATGTCTGAACTAATGGCGAATTAAACGCAACTTATTCTTCTTAGTTAGAGGAGCCAAAATAAATAAGATTCCGATTTGAAATTACCTCAAAAATCCGAGGAAAAATTGCTTACCAAGACCAAATACTTGTAAAAGGAAAAGGCAAAAGACCTGTAAAGGCAAAAAACATATCAATACGAAGTTAATGTCTGTTGGGTATTGTTTTTAATGTAAGTATATTCGACCCATGACTCTTGACTCATCTAACTAAACGCCTTTGAGGGGAACTTAAAAAAACTTCATGTGGTTTCACAGAAGCAAACGACAATAGATTACTAATAACTACATAACTTTGTAAAGGTAACTAAATATGAGCAGGATCTGATAGACCACTCACTGATGGACAAAATCACTTTGCTAACACTACAGAAAATCGTAATGAAACCAATTTCAAATGCACATAACGTCAAAAATACTTGAAATGCATTCAGCAATAAAGCCTTGGTCCTTCGAGCAGGAGATCAAATTTAAACCCCTAGGCACTTTCCATACCAGCTTTGTCTTACAAACTTTTCCTTGACGTAATCAATTCTAAACAGATAAGATACACAGTGAAGTACCAGGCTCCCAACAGCAGCTGAATACAATGCAGAGTCGACGCCCCGCAGAGCTGCCAGCCACACGGCTCGTGTACTTACAGCGCTAATTACTTCCATATCACGCGCTACTCGCTTATGAGAGCCTGGTAATTTTGGATTATATATCCGTACTAGACTAACTCGCTAATAAACTTAAATAACAAACATAATACGAAGAATTACCAAAACATGATGTCGTGGGAAACACATAGTTTGTTAATAGACTCTACATATGGATTGCGGATAGCATGCACTCTTTGAAATTCTATTCAATCTGGGGTCTTTATTATTCATTGTATTTTATAAGTTCCAGATGTCAAAGCTCAGGAATGAATTTAGTACTCCTCTCAGCAACCAGGATATTACCAACTACCCTCTAGGTTCGTCAATAAGTGAACTTTTCAATAGTTCTCATACGTATAGATTACAACTACCTTTGTGTTGCCAACTTATATCATGAATTGAGAATGTAACAATGCCTTCTTCATGTAAAAATGTTGAGAAACGTGGGAGTTAACATTATATTAGTTAGTAACATCAGCCAAACCTTTGCTTTCTCTTTCATTATGACATTTAATACAACTGGTCTCATATCATTAGTTCGACGCAGCTCAGAACAGAATTCCACATGGAAAGTGTTCGAGCACTCGGCATGCTCAAAAACTTGGTCGGAGCAGGGCCCGGGGGAAGGGGCGCGGGGCGGGAGGAGGGGGCCCTCTGTAACTAAATTTTGAACTGTCACGCAGATTAATGACGCTAGGCCCGTGCGATACGCGCTAATGCCTGTGGATTAGCATGGATAAGACACTCGAACATCTTTTGCTGAGGAAAGACGGACGAAGTATGTAAATGTTAATGTGTTTTCTAATAAGATTTGATTATTTTGTCTAATTTTCTTTTAGAATGTTTGGAAAGCAGACGTTTTTAAGTTGTTTGAATGTCATGAAGTAATAAAACTCTTAAGCTAGTTAGAATGACTTCTAACAAGGGGTAAATTATACAACAACATATTTGTAGTTCAATTAAATTAACTTTGATTGAAATTCGCAGAAAAACATGCTGTTGGATATTGATAAAACTGTTAATAAATTTTTAACAATTTCATTGTTTCGTCTGTAATTAATATTGATGATATCGACTCTGTGAGATTTTAATACACAACTAAAACTAAAAATATAATAAAATCAGCAATATTTGAAATAATTTGCGATAAATTGAATTAACTGCGTGTACCTTGAGATAAAAAAAAAAACTTGTAGATCGATAAAAACAATTTCATTAAATAGGTATAATTACTTCCTGATAATAAAGTGTTAATCAGGTGTAATTAGACAGGTATTGTGTCGGCTACACATAATCCCGTGTCCGATAATAGTTTTATCAAAATACGCTACAAATTATTTGCAATTCTGACCTGATAACAACATTCTCGTACCTCATTTTACAATACTTTACATGTTATATTGATGCAAATATACATCAATTTTAGTGATAACATTTAAAAAACTTGATGTTTTGCTCTATTTCGTATGTCATAGTGATACCACATTACTGATCAATATCAGGTGTTTGTATCAAGTATTCTAGAATTTTTATTATAATCAATTTAAATTTTACTTTTAAGTATTTATTTTTATATTATACAGTGTTAATATAGTTTAATCAAAATAAATGTTTATCATATTTGTTACTTATGTATGTAAATCCGTATTTAAAACTTTGGTGCCTGCCTCCATGTATGACCAGCTCACCAACATCTGTAAAGACTAGTAGACAGTTACCTTCTCAACCGTATACGATACTGTCGTCACAGTCTTTGCCGAATCCAAGTTATAAAAAAAAGAACAGCTGTCATGGCTGTCACGGCTGGCAGATGTGAAACATCGAAATGCGTCGCCACGATCACCAAATATAAAATCAGGTTTACCCCTCGCGTAAAGATGTTTCACATCATTAGTCTTTTCAGTATCAATGAAAAAAATTATAAACGTTAGTAAAAAGTATCTCTACAGCATTAAACCGATAGACGTATCCACGCTACTTGTCCGTGTGGCACGCCGGTGCGAGGGTACGGAATGGATTTCGGAAATCGATTGCCTCCAAAAATATTTACAGCGACCACGTGCGACCGTCAGCGACGGTGACGGTGCCGGCGACGGCGACGCATCACGTCACGTCATGGCACACTTCGGTTTACATTTCTCCAATTGAATATAGCTGAAAGTAGTCCCTTTTCCTGTTTTTTGTTTCTTCTCAGCTGTAACGACATCGGTGAAGCTTAAGCTGTTACTGATGTCCATGTTGGTGACCACTTACATACCATCAAGAGGCTCAGAGACTCGTTTAAAAAAAAGCGTGGGGTGCTTTTAAAGATATTATCCCTTCTACTCATTGATACCATGCACCCCACGCTTTTATTACAATTACACGATTCTTAATTCAATTTCATTTTTTATTTTGTAGTTGGATTTTCTATAAAAGCGTGTTTTTTAGTTTTTTTTTTACTATTATTTATTTTTTCATTTTCAGTTTAATTTTTCGAAATATGTTTTTTTTAAATATTGAATTGTCATCGGTCCTCGATAAGCCTACGAAGTTTAAATTAAATCTGACCGCTTGAAGTGGGTCAAAATCAAGTCCAAAGGAGTCGGTTACAAACATACAAGTGAAGTTAATATAAAGCGTATAAAAATACATAGATAATAGGATGCCAAGACTTTGCTCTCATTTTTAAATAGTTATAAACAGTTTTATTGCTGAAGATACTGTTTACAATTTATTTTTCAATATTTTGTTACAAATTAGATTTTTTTTTCGAAAGAAATCGTAACTCTATAATATTGCCATCTTCAGGACTTCTGTGAATTTAAGAGTTCACTAAAAACTCAAGAACGACGTTAATTCTATTCCTAATTTAATTAACGAGAGAAAATAAAAGCCACAAAAAAGACGCCATGGAACCATGGATGCTGACTACCTGGAATTTTATAGAATTTGATCTTGTTAGGAATTTGGTTACATGTTAGTTTGGTCTAGTAAGGCTTCCCAAACAGAATGAACTTCAGACTCCAGTGCGCAGTGCATTATATTATCTGCAATAGGTTATGTTCTCCCGTTTATAAACAACTGTAGTTAAATGACAAACTGCGGGAACCGCTTAAAATTTAATAAAGAGCAATTATAAAACCAGTATGGCCATTTACGCGGCACTTAAATCATAATATTAAAGCCAAATCGAAAATATAATTTCGAGAGGATATTTTAATTTATGGCCACACCACGGCATAAATAAGCGCGAAATCCCCAAAAACGCCGTCGATACGCAAAATTTATATGTCAACACCGGCCGCACGGAAGCCAATATTACCATTAGATAAATATTCAACATTATAAATAAACCCCGACCTAGCCAACATGAATAAAAACACAAAACCACTTTAATATAAATTATGAAAAACATTACACATTGCCACACGCGCAGTAAACGTCATGACGATCAGCTGATCAAATATATTGCTACTATAAAAAGTGAAAACGCAAACTACGCGCCCCCGTAGCGCTGTCCCTCTCCATCGTACGTAAATATCGTAGAAGCGAGTGAGAAGCATACAAAGTGAGTCGCGCCGTCGCGTAAAATGATATATTAATGTCAGCTGCGTTTAGGACCTCGTGAGTCTACAAAATAATAGATGGTCACAAATAAATTACTCGGAGAGTGCATTTCTGAACGAAATTCGGCCGGCCGTCGACCTCGACCGTGGCGCGTAAATCACGATTGATATACGGCTTGCGAAGGTCGCCATCTTGGATTTTGCGTTCGAAATTTGAATCTTCGTTCGATTCGAACGTTTTGGTACGTGTCAACGGAGCGCTTAGCGGTTTCCCGTGACTTCGACAAGCTGTTAACAATAACAGTAAAATAAATGGATTCCGGAGACTGAATCCTTCGTGTTTCTTTTCGATATTTCAATGCCATAACATAAACATGAGCTCAACGCTCGAAGTAGGTCGATTCCACGATCAGTTCCGAGAACTTTTATTTTGAGTATCTTCGTGCAATATCAGTTTTAATGATCTAATTAATCTGATTGACGTAGTTTGTTCAGAACATTGTGAACTTACTGAAATATATAGTTTTGTTCTACGATCATAACATGATGTTTAGACACTTGATTGAAATGCAACAATTTTACAAAAAACGACGTACGAGTAAGTTTATAAATTCACAGCTATTACGCAACTAATAACAACAATTAAACGTGACATTTTAGGGATTCTATTGCGCCACACAAAAACACTGAATTTTAATCAGATTTTATGTAATGGCAATACACCCGCGACAGGCAACACATGCTAATCATACGTCAATCTGACAGTTTATCGCGCCATCTTGGAATGGCTTCAACAATTACATTGTTGATCGCTAAACGTTTTCATGTCCGCTCTGTACGCTAATTGCTGGTTAATTTGCACTGTATGTTTGTTTTCCATGTCATAACGTCATTTCGTATTAGTTTTTTGTTTTGATGTGAAGTGTTCGAGCTGTCTCTCTGGTTCAAGTAACTCTTTTGAAGTGATGTGGGCTGACGTCTACGTTTCAAGTTAACTTTAATTTTAATTTAACCTAATTCTTTACCATTTTATTATTCATTTGATTCGAAGAAGAATTTATTCTATGATATTCTCTGACTGTTTGTTTGTCCGGGCGTCGCATGAAAACCCTTGAATGGATTTGGATGTTAAAAGGACCTGTTAGAAGAAAGATACGTGAAGGATTTAAACCTGAAGGCCCCATGAGCGATACCAAAGTTCAAACCTCTACAATGCAATATAATAATTACATAATATTTATTTATTTCAATTCAGTCATAACCATAGATTAGATTAGACCATAGATTTATTGCGTTTTTAAAACTGACCGTGGCATTTATCGAACGGCCTATTGTGTTTAATTAACGAATAACGCACAAGTTAGATACATATCATTAGTAGCTAACCACATTTGTACGGTACCGGCGGCGGCCGCGGTGCAAAACCATTAGTCACATTCGGAGGTCCGTAGCCAGTGATTACACGGGAGACAATGGAAGTGCATTACACTACGATATTTGTTAGCTCGATACTTTCCAAATTCCTACGTTCGGATAACTTTTCCGATTATATTGTTTGTGATGAATGTAGGTACCGACACAGATTAAAAAATGTTGTAGAAAAGTTAACCTGGATTAAGAAATGTGATCTGTGGCGATTCCACTTAATCCACTTAATAATTCATTGTTAGGTGGCATTAACTAACACTGCTACTGTTGAAAAATAATTAGCAAATCATTTTGCGCCATTATTCAGCCCTTGAGTTAGATTCATATTTACTTGCAGCACAACCTTGAAAACGAGAAATATGCAGATCACGATCAACGCGAAAGAAACAAAGCTCATTATAGCAGTAATTAATATTGTACGCCGATCCGACACGAACAAATCAACGTACAGACGGATAAGTCGATAACACGATTTGAAAAAGGCAGAAAAAGTAATACCACCCGTCTCCGTCCACCATCACTCGAATGAAAGAGATGGCGTCCTTCAATTTCATCGCTCCGTTCGTATTTTATGATAAATAGCAAAACGAAACCGCTTGATTGTGTTTTCGTGTTCAATTGATATTGTTTGAATTAAATTTATTTTATGCATCACGTGGATTTCGCGCCAAATGAATACCCCGTTTCCGAACTGACAAAATTTCCCGCGCATCAAAATTGAAGCGGATTCGAACGTTGATTTTTGAAATTGGAATGAATACGTCATTTTGACGACATGCATGAATCCGAAAGCGCCTGTTTTATTTATTTTGCATTTTAAATTGTTCTCCGTGTGTATATTCGTGATTATAAATCCTCTTTGTTTTTCCGTACGATATACGGATATTCGAAAAGCATTTTATGCAAAGTTATGTTCGAAGTAATTAATGAATGTCTTTAATATGCTTCGGAATGTTAAGCATCTTATGTTCTGCTTATAAATTAAGCTAAATTAAGTACACCAGATAAGTATAGATTCGATTAATAGATAAATCAATGTAACGAAAGGGTTACGATAAAGATTAATATTACTAACAATAACAAAAAGGTAAAGCGTAAAAATTCTTTAAAAATTAAAACTATAGCAACACAGCCATTAAATGTGTTTAAAGTATCAACACCGAACACCAATATGGAATTCTCAGATCAATCTCAATAGAGTCGATTTTCGATTAGGGTCTTATAATGACAAGACTTTAAAATGCTATAAACGCCACGAGCGCGTAGAACACAATTTTAACGTTACCCTTAAAGTTTTATGGGCGATTTTTGTTTGTTTATTACAAATGAAAGTTCGTTCGAACGCCAATAAATTAACATGCTTTAATGACCTAATCAAAGTTTATGACGCGAGGCGAATCCCCGGCCGACTCCTAGTGTTGCCCGATTGACTTATTTTGCTTAAAAATGGTCGGCGACCGTAATTATTTTCGTTTTATGAAGATTGGAATTTTTGTTGGCGATTTTTACAACCGATGTGATTTATGGCGCTTCCTGGTGCCTGGAGCTTGCAGCACTTACCCATCGCATCTGAAACAAAAGAAATTATATTTTTAATCATCGTTTTGTGATGAGCAAACACCCCTACATACACGTGATGGCGAGAGTGGTCAATGAAACATAACAGAAATTAGAATTCAGATTCTCAGTGAAGCAAAAAATGAAAAACTCGCTTATTCCTAACGAACTCTATGAAAACACCACGGACCTAAAAAAGACGGACGTAGTTCCAACAACAAATTCAGTGAAGCACCCATAGTAATACCAACTCTAGTCGTACAAGTACACACACCCACACATTGACACTTCACTGCTTCAATCGCGAATCAAAAATTATGCACACATGCTAAGCGGGCGGCCATTGCTATGCTTCACTTTCGATTAGACGAGGTTACTTCCGTCTTTTTTTCAGGTCCGTGGAAAACACCTAAAAAACAAATAAAACAGGATATTTCAAGAAAGTACACAGTAGTCAGATTATTACAAAGCCACAAATATGTACGTTATAACCTAAACTAAATCGAAAAACCCAGTAAGATACAATCTACAAATAATATTTTCCATATCAGTTTTGAGAAAACCGTTTTATCGCCGTATCGTGACAAATTTGACAGATTGACAGCTCCTTGATAGCTTGACATCTGATGTCGAGATGTGGCACAGAGTATAATTAATACTGCGGAAATCGTTAAGTAGCTCAAAATATATTAACAAAATATTATTAAGACAAACGAATGTTTTCATTAAATTTGAAAGCTCTCATAATGGAAAATATGATTGTTATTTGTTACAACGGGTTAACAAATAATCCGGTAAATTTTTTATATTAGTTTTTATCAAGTTACGTCATACCAGCTGAGTATACGTATTCTTTCATAACAGGTAGCTTTGCATCCGACAAAAATGTGTCTTTTCCATCAGGCATTTTTACTATTAAGGTAGATACTAGAAGGGCAGGGTACTTCGTCAAGAACAACTCTTATCTATTGCTGAAAAAAGCGGCCAAGTGCGAGTCGGACTCGCTCATGAAGGGTTCCGTAGCAGCAAGTAACATAATATAAAAGTTCTTGTAGTTCGTTGTAACTTTGATCAATGTTTTTTGCGGTTTACGATTTATGACGTATTAAAAAAAACTACTTACTAAATATCATTCAAACCAATTTTCGTTGGAAGTTTTCATGGTAATGTACATCATATATTTTTTTTAGTTTTATCATTCTCTTATTTTAGAAGTTACAGGGGGGGGGGACACACATTTTACCACTTTGGAAGTGTCTCTCGCGCAAACTATTCAGTTTAGAAAAAAATGATATTAGAAACCTCTATATCATTTTTGAAGACCTATTCATAGATACCCCACACGTATGGGTTTGATGAAAAAAACATTTTTGAGTTTCAGTTCTAAGTATGGGGAACCCCCAAAATTTAGTGTTTTTTTCTATTTTTTGTGTGAAAATCTTAATGCGGTTCACAGAATACATCTACTCACCAAGTTTCATCAGTATAGCTCTTATAGTTTCGGAAAAAAGTGGCTGTGACATACGGACGGACAGACAGACAGACAGACAGACAGACAGACAGACAGACAGACATGACGAATCTATAAGGGTTCCGTTTTTTGCCATTCGGCTACGGAACCCTAAAAATGGATCGTGAAAATGTTTTTTTCTTGTTATTGTAACTAGCCGGCAAACTAACAGTTTACCTTTTGTTTCACCACACCAATCACATTGGTATAATACCCGAAGGCATTTTAACGCTGTATGTCAAATGTCAAGCACTTCTGACAACAACAAAAGCGTGCGAATCGTCTTGTATTGACAGAGCGACTACGAGCAGAACGGTCAATTGCCTGTTCTTACGCTCTTCATCGTCGGCGCGCTAGTGACATATCTACCTCTAGCTAAAATTCTTTATGCAGGGCTCCGTACAGTGTACGTACCGTACATATAGCGTACGTACACAGTGTACAGTACACCGTACACCATGCTAGAGCTAAATAAATAATTAAAGTAAGTTTTTCCCGGCCGTCTCAGCACGCTTGCTGTGCTGGTTTCATTCTATTTACATTCCGCGGCCGATGCCACCTCTGTTGGTTAATTGCTCTATTCGGTTGTTCAACTCGCGTTTGATAGCGATAACTGTCGATTGCTCAAGCGTCGTTTTGGTGATAGAGATCTTTAAATCTTGCAAGTGATCTAAGTCGCAATGTTGGTGTTGTAGTATTAGAATGTTTTCCCATTTCGCAGAACATGTTGTTAGTTATTAATGATATGCGGAACAACAATTTATGCATGATGTTAAAACGATACTTAATACATTATTTTTCTTTTTTATGCTGTATCTGGTTTGGGTGGCTTGTAGTATTAGAGACGCTGATAAACTTAATAGTATCCCAGACGCTCTCTCTCTCTCTCTCTCTCAGACGATCACTTTAAACTGACGAAACTCTTATACCCCATTTACACGCGCGCGCGAGCCACGAGACAATCCGCGAGACGCGCGCGTGTGAACAGGGCGCTCGCGGACCAGACAGCGGCGCGGCTCGTGGCTCGCGGGCTCGCGGCGGGAGCGGTTTGTTAGGCGCGGCCAAAGGGGCTCGCGCGAGCGCTCGCGTGGTGTTCACACGCGCGTAGGGGGCGTGGCTTACGGACGCGCCACGAGACGATCCGCTACACGCGCGTGTAAATGAGCGGTTAAAATTTTGCAACTATAAAGTACTTTCGTCTAGTGTATCGTATTTTAGTCACAGGAAAGAAATGGCTAAATCATCTCCTCAGCACATTTAGTTAATAACATTTAAAACTTATCTTAACTAGCCATTACTTTGAACGACTTGGAAATCATTTAAGAGTCAATAAAATCTTAATCTTAGTATAATCTGTGATCGGGAATCGACGCGTAACCGACCGCGGCACGACCGGGCCCGAGTGACGCAACCCTACTTGGAAATGTACGTATGATTCCACTTACTGGGTACGGGCGGGCTCACATGTCGCCGCATGTTTACCACGATAATTGAGCTCTGCACGTAAAGGTTGCGGCGTACTTTATTGTTGCAGGACTTGCAGGTGTAGCCTTTATCGCTATTTATCATCTATCGTTTCTCGAATGCGACGTTCATGAGTTAAGTAATTATATGGAAATTAAGTTAACTTTTTTTTCTTTTTAGTCTTTTATTTTTCAAAATATATTAGTCAACTACAAAAAGTGTATAACTATAAATTAGTTTTATGGTATGACTACATTTGGTAATTACCAAGTTTTACTTTGCAACGTCCTTTTTATCACTAACTTGACACGAGAAAGTACTTAACAATAAGCTTTTCGATATTAAGTACCCCAAAAGTGTAGCATCAGAACAATCCGAAGCACTCACATGTCAGACAACTCTAACCTGTTTGCGTGCTTCGTCAGCGAGTGGGAGTCAGTCTTAATAAGCGGCTTATATACAATAATAGCGGTGCATTCGTCTCGCAATAGTCTCGGAACGTAACAATCTCAACCTTATGCTCTCCACGCACGGCGACACACACGACACGCAGTTGACGCATACCATCTATATATACGGATCGTGGGTCATTCTGACAATCGACATTATTGGTGGATGGCGAGATTTCAGGTGGAATTAGCGCAGTCGGAGTTCAGTCTCAACGTAGGACGTTTAGATTTTCAGGTGTTCATCACGATGGAAGTATTGTTGTGTTACATAGTTATGGGAATTGTACTGGTTAGTATCCCGAATCCCTTAACTGAAAATATATGACAGGTGAATGCTTAAACTGCCAAGGATCCGGGCATCTTTTGAGAAGATTGCACTTGGAAAATTGTTTTGTGACAGTGTTGAAACATTAGTGTGCAATCAACGTTAATTTTTTTTACAGTTTTGAGTTTACCAGTGTGAAACAGAGTACCAAATAACCAAATAATAATTTTGCGACTCGATAGACGCCGCGCCGGCAGCACCAGCCGCGATGTAAGCCGCCGCGAACGGTGCAGCGCGGCTGAAATTGGAACGAGACATGTACTTGATCTCGGAGAAACACAAACATTCTTATTTTGCACGAACTGGCTCCGAGCTTGCCACTTGCCGTTTTTGTAAACTGTTTCTGTTGCCGGCAGAGGGCGCCATGACGTGCTCGCTGCAGAATGTTTGTGTTAGCGGCTAGTTAGAATTATCGTTAGTTAACCTTGTCTAGACTTGGCGTCGGGTTAAATAAAGATATTACAAAGCTCGCTACTCCTTTATAATGTGTATCAATAAAAGGAAATGGAAGTAACTCTGGAAATAACTATGGAAATAATAAAAATATACGCTAACACAACCTGAAATATTTCTTATGATACGTATGACCACAAAATGAGTGAGACTAATGGCGAGTTTACACGACCTATAAGGACAATGATCTGTGATAACGCTACTATAGCTGGAAATCGAACCCGGAACCCCTTGCACTCACAACCATCATCAAAGAAAATAATAGCTTTTAAAAGAAACGGCATCGATTTACTACTTATCACCAAGCTTGGTAAAACTAAAAGTGTCCGGAGTTATCCAGCGGGATCAGTAGAAAATGACCAGGGCGGCAGAACTTCGCGGAGGCGTCTATAAATTATCGACGGCGACACCGCTAATGCAGAGCCTGAGACGGCGAGTGTCGCTGAGTGATACCGTGGTGATACACCGACTGACGGTAAGTGCGATCGCTTGTACAACTGATACCGCTGCCTACACGCCCGGTATCATAATACACGATACACGACTCGCTCATTACTTTTTCGTCCTTTGGGGACTTGAATCCCAATAGATCTCGGGTACAGCTAGGTACATTAATTTAAATGTGATGTCGTGGATGTAAGGGACAAATGGTATGGTTCCATAGGTGATAGAGTCAATACCACATTAGGCACAGATGGTAGTTGGTTAGAGTTAGAAAAAAAATAAGACAAAGGAGAGTAAGGGAAAGTTGAGATGGTTCTGTTAATATTTAAAAATTGTAAATGGAAGTAACTGCACAAAGAAATAAATACAAGACAGGGAAACTTTTTGGATTAGTTTAACAATTTTATTTTTAAACATTTCAATCTACAATAACGTAGAAAACATGTTCTATTGTAGCAAATTTACATAAATAAAAAAACACAAAACAATGCTAAACAATTAACCTACTTCAAGTAGAAAATATTTTGAAGCTTATCTTGTCAGCCATGGCTGATAAACTTGCAACAACACCAATGAGATTATCAATACCAATTATTTCGTATAGTTAAAATACAAAATTTTTCATCATAACTCACAAGGAAACCTGCCCATACAGTTCAATACCAGGGCTGTTGGCGGAATCAAAAGATTTTCCATTATCATTTACCCGTGAGCGGACCGTATCCCGTATCCACGGCGTATCTTTTATCATACCCGGACCCGGAGCAAATCCCTACATCCGGGGATCGGGCCGGGATCCGGTAATCCCGGTTAATAACGCCTCGCAAACCCTGCAGACATTTGATAATGGCGCATTAGAAAGTTATAATTGCCCGGTTATTATTAACCGACGATTGCATCAGGAAACCGTTTGTTTAATGTTAATGCAACAGCGTGTATTCTGCGTCGCTCACTCGAATAGACAATAAATTTGTTGCTGTTGAATAGATATCGCTTGGCTCTAGACGGTCTAGTGTAAGGTTTCGATTGGGTGATTTCAATCTATGGCTTAATGATGTAACATGAGCTGCGGAAAATGGCTTTTACCAAGCACAATACACTTTTGTGTTTATTGAATGGATTGCTTGTGTGCTTGAAGTGGCCACCGTTATCGCTTCTTTGGCATTTTATTTATAAACCTAACAAATTAAACGATGGAAAAGTTCCAGTCGCCTACGGACATTCATATTGTTAGCGACGTTACCGATGCGATTTCGAGAAGCAAAAAGGTGTGACTTTTTGCTAGTTCCTCAACATCAGGTTCCTCAGCTCATATTCATAGTGGGTGAGTCATCTGGTAGATGATGATCAGCAGTCTTCATGAGAAGAGACTTAGCACCGAAGCATTGTACGTTGTTCAGTTCAGTGCATACAATGAACTGGGAAGATTGAAAGTACCAGCTATTTATTCAGATTCAGATCAAATTATAATACTACTTACAATTCTTACTATCTTTCCATATATTTGAAACTGTGATTCCAAATACGACAATTTCGTTACTTCCATCAATAAAAGGCCAAAGTGCATACCGTGAAAATCCCCTAAAAGTCACATGTAGTCCCATACGGTACAGGCCCTCAGAGATATAGAGGATTCGGCGGCTAATGGTTCCGCGACGCTCGCACCAAATCCTACCAATATTGAGTATACGAAATACCTGGAAAATGGGAATGTTCCCCTTCGTGGTAAGAGGGAATATATCGTGTGTAACGAGAAAGAAAAACGTTGGAAAAATAAGCAGAATGTGTTCGGAAAACAAGCTGAATTAGAGGCAGTAATTGCGTACTTTTTACATGATATAAAAGGGAAAATATTTATGTTTTTGCTTAGTTCTCTCTATTTGAAACTTGGCAAAGATTAAACAGTAGAAAATGTATTATCCTTCGCAGTCGTGTTACTTGGGGATTTATTGATATTTGTACAAATCACTTTAATGGTGAGAAAAATGCAGAATCATTATGATACGATAATAAATGTAACGAAACATATATTATTGTGACAACAGTTATTTCGAAATTAATCATAAAAAAAAACAATATATTTTTATTTGAGTACTCAGATTTTCAAGATTACATTTGTAGCGCCAATTCATCATCAGACATTAAAGTTCCCGTTTACTAATTCCATCAACACAATATTTGAAGAAGGCATGTCCCCAAACAACAGAACAGTTTGATGTAATTACAATTGCGTTACGTTGTTTACGAGTTAAATTGTTGCTAGACTGCGCATCAACTTTTTTATCGCTGGCTTGTCTTTGATCTCCGCCCATCTGTTCGGATTTCGTCGTAAGGGCT
Source organism: Thymelicus acteon (assembly GCA_951805285.1). Taxonomy (NCBI): domain Eukaryota; kingdom Metazoa; phylum Arthropoda; class Insecta; order Lepidoptera; family Hesperiidae; genus Thymelicus; species Thymelicus acteon. The sequence continues at coordinate 1,610,673 of OX638232.1, forward strand.
GACCACACACGACCGTTTACGATTCGTAACCATTTTACAGCCAGACAAACAAACACGCGGTTCCTAGCAGCGCTGTTAACGGTAACTGGAGCGTTTAACTCCACAATCAAAGGCGAACCGCCCAATTTCTTCGATTCCAACCTCTACTGGGAACTGCGATTGAGAAAGTCGCACCGTATGGAGGGATTGCTCTTTTCATGTCCGGCGTGTCATAACACGTCGCGGTTAGTGAGATTTTCAAATTTAACTTCCTATTTATTCATACTATTAATCTTGCTTATTAGATCAGCGTTTTTAACATGAACGATAATAATTCATTCCTTCCACTAAGATCGTCTTTCACAAAATACAATTAATAAACGTGTCACACACAACCATGACGTATCTGTCACGTAATATCTGCCTCAGCTGAGAATCAAACCCTTCGCTCTACAAGCAGTATCTTTGCTGTAACATAATACGTGGCAGATAAGAAATTCTCTCTCATATTTGTGTTACATATAAAATTAAAGGGCATTTCAATCAGCCATATGATATTTTTATTGCGATTCAGTAAGAGCTTCTATCAGCTTTTATTGCGAATACATGAGAAGCAGAAATGACGTCGATGTTTTCATTAAGCGTCGGAAAGCATTGCGTCTCCGATACAAAGCCGGGTGATTTATACTGAACTCGCAGTAATAAAACGAAACTCGACTGGCGGTTGGACGTGAAATTTTCTATTTGGACGGACAAAGGGCACAATTAAAGGCCATTGTTCGAAGGGCGGTTGCTCTCGGCCCGCGATTAGTTCATAATTATATAATTTTATGGCAACACCGTCCCTGCACAATGCTTGTCAATGGAACATAGGAAACCTGGGCTTTGCTCGAATGAATCATCTGAAGACATTACGAAGACACGTTCGACGATTGCGTTGCCTTCAATGAAGGAAGTAAATAGTAGAGAAAATTGCTAATTTCCTGAAATATTTGCATGAGTTAATTAACAAGAAAATATTCACCAGGGAGAAAAGGTACTTAATACTAAAGGTACTTAATACCAATGACCGGTGAACAAAATGTGTCTGGTGTGAATGGAAACCAACTGAATCACAGAGTTGCCACATAAAATGCTTATTCAGTAGATTATCCTACTAATATTATAAATGTGATAGTTTGGATGTTTGACATTCAATCACGTAAAAACGGCTAATCGGATATAGATGAAATTAGATAAATAAAAAGACATAAAAGTGATAGAGCAAATGAAATAATAATGGCCATTTCTTTTCTATATTTTGTTACCAAATGATTGATAACTTTATTTAATTGTGAAAATTAAATATGGTCAGTAAGCCAGATGATCCCATACGATTGCATCTTCCAGTAAAATATACCAAAAATGTTCTAATGAAATATCCAGTTTGGCAAAAATGAAACTGAGAGAACAATCAAACATTCCACTGCTAATCCAGAGCAGATACTGGTGCGATAACTGTTACCATCTCATATGCTCTCGAGTAACAATCTCATGACCTTAAGTACGCAGCTCCTGAATTTTGGACAAATTCGAAAGCAATTGAGTGGTTCTCTGAAGCTGACTTCGCTGGAAATGATATTAATGCGAACGAATTTTTCCGATGACTTCTATCTAAGCAGATTTTTAAAGAAAAGACTTAGACTAGGTTAGGCAGTTAGATCATTCTATAATATAGATTACAGTGGTTTAACTAAAGCTAGACGGTAAACCCCTTTAATTCCTCCAAATCATTAAACGAGATCAGATGCTACAGTGCAGGCAAACAGAACCATGTAAAGCGACCGCAATCTATAATCCTGCAGCAGCTAGATCAAATCAAATTATCTTTATTGTATCAGCTCAAGCGATACTATAATTAATGGTTTACACTATTCTTAGTCAACGTTGACGTATAAGAATTCTTAGGAAGAGATTATACAAATAGTAGCTAATGTATCAGACAAAGGCAGAGTTTTCGTGGAAAGGTAGTCCGTTCTTTGATATCTCGCTCCAATAATAAATACAGTTGCTTTGGTGCTTCCGCCGTCTCAGACAATGTGGGATTTGGACGGGATTCGGGACGAAGTGCATTTGCTCGTCGACTTCTCAAAAATAGTTATTTATGGTTACACAAACTATTCGAGAGCTGGATGATTACGCATGTAAGAGCTTATTTAGAATATTGAGATTTTGAACATAAGGTTAACCCCGTTTTAGATTTAAATTACTCTACAAAATGTAACATGGCTAACAAGATAACAGGTGCTAGTCATAAAGAAGTAATGTTCCTTAACTCGCAACATTACTTTACTTAATATTTATTGCAACAGCTTAAAACTTAATAAATGGCGTAGAATAAATAACATGTGAATTTTCTGCCTATTTCTACAATTAATTTTGATGTCATTGTTCGTTTATGACAATTTGCTTCGGGAAATTTATATTTAAAATAACAGAGAACGTTGTCCAACAAAGTAACGCATCGGATAGTTCTAAATAAAAACTATTATGTAAATGATGTGTCATATAACTCCACGAAAGTCAACGTAAACAATACCGTATTTAATAATTCTATGTTCATCGTAAATCCCTCTTCACACTGTTTTGCATCGCGACGTCTAATGAATAACAATACGTCATGTTATAGATATTCACCTTTTTCCAATGACGTGTGTAACCAATGTTCCCATCGCCCGTGGCCTTATCCCCCCTTTGTTAGCACAACAGCCATTTCACAACGCGTTAATTACTTTACGTGGAATACACGAATGTTTGCATACAACATTATCTTAAGATTAGCCCACGTTACGATGCTGTAAAGATAACCGCCCGACTCCTAGTTTTCATTCCGTAAATGTTTGGCCTTCGTAACACTGGGATCTGATAAGCATATGTCTCACTTTATGATTGTCATAGGTTATGAAAAAGATCTTTCGTCTTTGATGTAACGTGGATTTAATAAGCAAACTGTCGGTCTGTTATATCTGCGTAAAAATTCGCTTTTATTACTTGAGTTATGTTACTTTTGTTACTTTGTGTTGTTGCACTGAATTTTGAAAATTTATTTGCTCCTTCGGCTGCAAGCAAGGTTTTCTTTCTTTCCATAATAAATAGATAGGATAAGCATGGTCTCCGTGTGCGGCTCGGCTTGTCGAATGGCCCATCAACCCAGCAAGCTGTCCGACCAATTACCAGGCGAGCATGGCGGCTCCGAGCTCGTTTATCCAGCTCTTTGATCTAGAACCTAATTATTACATTAAGTGTGCAACACTCATGACGTCCTGGTATTTCTGTTTCGTGTCGCGCTTTGATATATTTGACTGAGGTCGACCGGCTCACCGGTATTTTGGTAATTGATGATGGTTTTTGAACATTCAACAATTATCACGATAGGTTAAAACTGTGTTAAAGCCGAGAAACTTTTAAATCCAAAAATACCTGTTTGTCAGAGTCGGATAGCAGAAGTACCCTGGGTGATATTAGCGTACGGTAAAGCAATGCTAATAAAGACGCGGGCAGCGGGCATCGCATGTCGGCCAAAACACTGGGCGGCGCGGCCCCGCCCGCCGGCTTCAGACGTGCGAACTGCGGACGCAACGACCAACCTTTACTGCGTTTTGCGTTTTACGGCCTCTTCGATATTGTTGCACAAATTAGTTCTGTAGTTCGTGTCAGGATGCGAGGGAACGATGGAATCGAGGAAGTTAACTTTCACAATTCATTTGATGAATAAGGTAAAAAAAGGTTTACACATCAGTCCCAAACGGAGTAGTATTGTTTTTGATTTGATTCCCAGGTGGCATGATTATATAATTTATACATAATGTACATGTTTGACCCAGCAATCTATTACGACAAACTTAAGCAACAGCGGGCGCGGTCGGTAGTTGGATGGGTTATCGCTAGTGGCAAAAATTCTGGAGCGTTTCCGTGCTCCGGAGGGCACGTAAAGCCGTCGTTCTTGGTTGTTATCATAATATAACAGTCATTAAGCCATGTCGGAGGCCCTCGGCCGGTTTGAACACTTCCGACACTCGGGTTGGCCACTAACCCTTCCACCAATCCGCACTGGAGCCATGAGGTGGGGTATGCTCTAGGCCTCCTAAAGAGGAGAGACCCGTGACCAGTAGTGGGCCATTAATGGGATAATGCCATCCTGCGGCCTTTACAGCTTCATGTGGATAGAACGTTCAATACGCGATAAAACTGTAAATATTCGAACAAGAATCAGTAAAATGATCTGAATATAACCATAGAAGACATAATAATACTAACCACAGAATAGAATATAATAATATAACCCATACACCTGCTGATTAAACTAAAAACAGAACATTTCGGCATCTGAAGATTGCAACCGTATGCTACTTAGAAAATTAATGATTTTTTACGCATGCAACACATTAACAACGTAATAAACATGGAGGCACTTTGCGTAACTTTTCGCTTGTCTTCGCAATGTCGGAGGGTAGCTGGACCATCGGAGCATTCCTCCGGGGCATCCACAAATCCGCGTGCCAAGATAAATTGCTGCAAGCGGAGTTAATAGAAGAATAATGAAACAATTACCCGTATTGACGGTTGCGTGCGACCCCACGCAGTACCAGGGGTGCATAGAAAAAAAGAGGCCGAAAATAACTCTGATACACAGTTCGCGTGCGGCCCACTATTACTGCCCACCCTAGCATCCAATTTGGCACATTATCGGTGTTAGCATTGCATAGACAATAATGGGAAGATCGGTTCGTTCGCACCTTTTTTGTTATTTTAATCTCATTAAAATGTAGTTTCCCGGTTCGGAACATATGGACGAATTAGGACCGTCACGGTTGTCGGATACGTGATCGGCCGGTGTAAATCGATTGCTATGAAATTAAACTTGTTGTTTTTCACAGCGGGCCTTTATCGCAAATTATAGGTGATGGTGTGGAGTGGTCGTGAAGCAGGTGGTCAGTGCTGTTAATGATCGAAATGAAGCAAAATGTTAACATAGGTCTTGAATACAGAGGAAACTTAGATTCTATAGTGCCTCACGAAGGCACTATAAAATTCTACGCTAACAGGCCATTAACTCAAGAACCTACCACTTTATAGGTACTATTTAGATTCATAAACACGACATAGTTCAAATACCACTACTTTAACTAAAAATCGAAACCATTTTGGATAATCATTTAATCGGCATCCAACATAGGGCCGACAATTTTATTTTGAACAAATTAGAGTGCTCAAAGCGGGTTCAAAATGCTGCATATTTCGTGCATGGAATAATAGAATATGGTCTCGGTTCTATTTTTTTGGTTTTCAGAATTCCGAGGTAATGATTAATTCGGATAACAATACTCCAAGCGATTTGCAGCCGAAACAAATGTAAACAAACCATTAAAATCGTTTTATAGGATTTTTTACCAACTGACATGAATTTGTACACTAAATGCGTTTTATTTAGACAAACTACTCTTTAAGGTATTTGTGAATTCTTAAATAAATACATATTGATCGATAAGAATTATAAATTCCGAGTAAATGTGGAAACAAACAAAATTAAATAACATTGTCATCATTCAAACACTTTGCACTGACAATCTTATTTCCAAGAAGCGATTTGAAACTTTTAACATAATGTACTGTTTTGTTTTAGTGAGTAGTTTGTCTAAATAAAACGCATTTGGTGTACAAATTCAAGTCAGTTGGTGAAAATACTAGAAAACGATTTTAATCGTTTGTTTGCATTTATTTCGGCTGCAAATCGCATGGAGTATAGGGGCATTTGTATTGCGACGTCACCATACCACACCATACCTTTAAATTAAACTTATTACAAAATTATGACTCACGAGTAACCGTCCTCACTTTGCTTCGGTTTTCTTATTTTTTTCCACCTTGGGTTACATTATTGGAGTTTTAGGATCCCTAATTTATTTGAAAATATAATATAGCCTATGTCCACCCGGTGTAGCTTCCAAACAGTGAAAAAATTTTCAAATCGGTTCAGCAGTTTCAGAGCCTATTAAATGCAAACAAAGAATCAAATTTTTCCTCTTTATAATCTTAGTATAGATGAGTCGGGACTTTTATTCTTTCTGAAATAAAATTTTTTGGTTCACAAACAAAACTAGGTAACATCTTCTATACTATAATAAAACTCAAATGGCAAATTTTCTGTACGTTGAATATTTTTTTTTAATTTTGATTAGGGGGCACTTGAATAACGTGTTAGAGCACAAAAATATTTTTTTTAGAATTATTGTCTGTCTGTCTGTCTGTCTGTTTGTCTGTCCGGACATCAAATGAAAACCCCCGAACGGATTTCGATGAAAATTGGTAAAGTTGTTACTAATACTCCGGGTCATATTTTAGGATACTTTTTATCCCGGAAAATTAAAATGTTTCCCCGGGAAACGGGATGAAAGTTTGTATGGAATATTTTTAAAAGATCAACCGATTTGCTTCAAATTTGCAGCAAATGTTCCTTGCTTAAATTGATGGAACACATATTTTTCAGTTTTTCAAAATTTTGCAAATAAAAAGAAAAAAATAAAAATTAATGTGAATATTGCTTATTTTTCAAAACCCGCTCCTGGAGGAATCCTTTGTGATTTTATCGTGGATTTCAGTATATAGATTACTAAATATAAGTACATCAATATAAATCCACCGTTTTTTAAATTTTCTTCTGCAAGAGTTACAAATAAAGTAAAACATAATTTCCGTATGCGAAGCTGCGGGCAACAGCTAGTTCTAAATAAACTAAAGTAAATACAATTCAGTTCCATTCGTCTCATTTGTAGAGATTCAATACTTATCATTGTAATGCATGATGGTGATTTTATAGTACGAGTATTTAATCTTTAATTGTCAAGAGGCTCCACAGCTAATACATATTATTATGTGGTTTTTAACTTAAATCAATAGGATTGAAATATATTTTGTGCATTATAATAAAGGGCCATCCATAAATTACGTCACATGTTGGGGGGGGGGGGGGGGGTTGATGTAGTGTGACATTGTGTGACAAGGGGTGGGATGGGGTCCTGAATTTCGTGACGTCACATTTCAAAATCGAATAATTGGTATGTATAGATAAATCAATTAATGGAATTAATGGAATTAATGGAAATAAAATTTATTTCCGAACTGCTGTTTTAATTTAATAATTTATACGTGTAAAATTTCATAATATGTGACGTCACATGGAGATCTCACATGACCAGCTGTGACAAGGAGAGGGGGAGGGGTTAAAAAGTCATGAAATTAGTGTGACGTAATTTATGGATGGCCTCTAACTGGAAACGGGATAATTATTTCACGTCGCTATTTCCGTGTACAAACACGAGTAGCTTCTGAAGTACATATACGTAACATTTTTTGTAATGGAAAGAACCCACTCGGTTATCGGTAAGCAAATGTTGTCTATAACCAAACTGATCTCAGCAACATCCGGCTTTATCTAATCTACGGTCAGTGTTTGTGAAGGCGAGATGAAATCCACTGAGATACGCAACTCAACCAAAAACTTACTCGAATCTATAATAATTACGCCAAAAAACGTTGTACTCTATACGCAATAAGAACGATTATTGGGTAAATGGAATTAGTTTCCATGAAATCTTTGTGAATCTCGACATCTTGGATACATTGTATTGTGACAGATAAGGTTGGCGCCAAGATGTTTGCTTGCTACTTCCAAATCTTGTTTTACAAATTCCAAACTTGAAATTGTTTGCTATCTGTGGTCAGTAGGTCAAAATGTAATATCTATGCATGTTTTGGGACGTTACGACTGCAGTATTATCGTATGTAAATTCTTAATTCCCCGTAATTGCTAATTTATTCTATGCTACGGTGAAGGAAAACGTGGTATGAAGATCTGTGTGGCAAAGTTTTGTATGATACTCATGATAACATATTATTATGTCGTTGTATTCTACATTTGGTCAGCGTGGTAGACTGTGGAATAATGATTGCAACCGTTTAAATACTATTTTAGTAAGGAAAAGAACTTTTTTTTCATGTTAACGACGGGCGAACAGGCATACGGCCCACCTGATGGTAAGTGGTCACCGTCGCCTATGGACACGTGCAGCATCAAGGGAGCTGCAAGTGCGTTGCCGGCCTTGAAGGATACGATATACACTCTTCTTAAAGAACCCAATATCATAGCGCGCAGGGAATGCCTCAGAGGGAAGTTTGTTCCAAAGCTCGCAGATTTCACTTACAGATGAAAATGATTAATGTAAGCCAAAATTACACTAATTCGTGTCTGACTCTTTTCAACGAACCAGTGATTAGTAGTGCATTGCAAACTCATAGTCTGTGATACATAGGCCTATATGTATGTATACACTATATTAGAAAGGCTGTTCAGGGCTGTTCAGTACTAAAAGTTTCGACACCTACGTTGACACCATATGGTGCCAACGCATTTTAGTCGGCTGCGAGCAAGCGAGACAAGTAGATGTCATTTTTGAAAAACCCCGACCGATCAAGAACACTTAATAACGCATATTGTTTATTGTGCACAGTTAAAACACCTTCATTATTTACGTTTGAACTATAATTGAGTTTATTTAAATTATAATTGGTAAATAACTATATTTTTACTTACATTTTTAAAAATTATTTAGTGCAAAATATTTGATGTCCGCCATCTTGAACCGAACTTGACCGAACGAAGCGCTATCACAGAGTATGAAAAATGCTTGAAATATATGACACGGATTTTGTTCGGAACAGCTCGTCTATATATTTAAGTCTATGCTGTAATATCGCTACCGGCTCGTAGCTCAAGTATTGTCATACTGTTGCTCATGCGTCAAGCCCATTGACTTTTGAGTGGTTTAAACAAACACCATTGAGCCGAGAACAGGAGACTCTTGTGCACCCCTCGGCAAATAACACTCGCTGTATTTGTTTAGAAAAGTCTAATCTCGTCGAGTGGTTTATCGCTGCATCCGGCGCTCCACTGCAACAAAAATTTAAACATTCCTACGACAAATAATGCTTGTTTCCCTTTCTCACGGTACCGTGAAACCGTACATATATTCCGGTAGCGAAATTTTTATTACGAGACGGCATGTGAAATAAATAAATCGGCCATTCTGATTCGTTAGCGTCGACGCGTCATTAATTATAGAAACAAACACGCATTCTAATGCACACGTCGAGGCGTTTTTAAGTGGATACGAAAATAAAATACAAATCTACGCGCTGTCAGACGAGCGTTAGGTTCGGAAGAAAATTAATAAGAACTGTGACGTTTTCACACGACATTCATTACGTGGATTTGATCATTAGTCATTAGATTCTATTTCGAGTGTTAGAAAAATTCTGTATCGAATGGAAGCCAAAACTCATGTCCCGGATTGTCCCGCGCTGTCCCCGTCTGTCCCACGTTGCGGAGTGACTGTTAATTAATTGACGCTCGTGAAAGTTGGAACGGATACCGCTGAGGGCCGCGGGACAAAAGCTGGTAACACCGTTCGACTGTCAACGCTTTGTGACGACGCTGGCGACCTCTGCCGTCACCTGTCACTGCTAAACTTCAAAAGATGAGCCAGAACTGTTTCAGTTGGGGATATTAATGAATTTTTGTTCAAGAGCGACATGGAATTTCAATAACAAGAACTTGAATGACTCGCCCACTCATTTGATTGTGGGAATGTACAAATGTAGATATATACGACGACGCTGTAGCGTAGTTGGTAGCGACCCTGCCTGCGAAGCGAAGGGTACCGGGTTCGATTCCCGGCCGGGGCAAATATTTATGTGACAGATAAATATTTATACTGGGGTCATGAGTGTTATTGTGATGTGTTGTAATATAACACACACATAATATGTGTCGTCAATGCCGCGCCACATCAGGTAAAAACCTAATGGGGGGGGGGGGAGTGTGAGTGTGTAAGCGTTTAAGCGTTTATACTATATTAGTGAATTCTAGAGCAATTATGACTCTATATAGCAGTACCTAGTACTACTATGTGACAATGTTTGTGTCGATTTCATGGTAAAAAACTACGAGCAGACGGGCTTAATAATGGTAAGTGTCATTGCCCATGCTGTCTCCAATACAAAAAGCGTTACAAAAGAGCTGCCGGGAATGAAGAAGATTGAGATGTACGGGGAGTTCTATCCATTCTTGAATCTAAACCAACTTTGGCTTGAGTTGGGATTATCGAACTTAGCGACTTCCTTACTGTTATGTTCTTCTCAGTGTAATAAGTTCCCCTTATTTCATCGACTTTCAGTATTCAAGATGTGTCTACACTGGCAACTCAAAATACTTCATTATGAAACATCTATTCGAAATTTAAACATTTGAATTGTCTATGGAAGGCTGGAAGCTAAACTGGCAATGGCTAACGGACCGAAGATTGTTAGTTTTAAATTCCCGATGAACTGTAAATATCTGCAGGTTCGCAGGTGAACTGTGCACGGTCGGATACCCGCTAGGTTCTGTGATCAGTGATCAATACCCGAGGGTCAGTACAGTAGTACAGAATAATTGGTTTCGCGCCTCCGCGCCATCCAATTCGAAATTCGAACACACCGTAACTGTTCAGCCAGCGACACAAATTAAATCCACAACCGTGTGTATCATAAATAAAACATAAAAGTCGAGCGGTAAGATACAATTTTGCTAAACTGTCCCCCCATTAGTATTCTCCGATCACGTCAAAATATTCAAATTGAATTGTGTTCTGTCATCGGAATACGAATAGGAAACGAATCGAGTCGGAATCGATTTAACAAGGTGTTAGTTTCGTCTGTGTGAACGGCATTGTCCCACTGTGACCGATCCGTTCGTGCGTCAGGTGTACTGGCATAATTAAAAAAATATTCACAACCAAATCTTTCGGCTCCAAATGTTTTAAATAGTATTAACATTGTTGTTGTGTGGCTGGTTTCAAAGAGGAAGAATTAATTGTGACAAGGTGTTTTCGTTAAATGATTGACGCGTGGTTTTGATAAAGGGACAAAAAGGCTGAAGTTATATTAGTACATCTTTAAAACGAGACATATTTTGTAATGTTGTGAAATCATTTGATAAATAAGATATACAACCGATTGTATACTAAGAATCATTCAAGGTTTAGGACGCGTCTCCTCACAGGCTCGAAACTTCTTACATTACGTCATGATATGTTTCCGTACAACACATGATGAATAGTTAGCTTTTGTTATCTTTCTAGAAAAAACAAGTGGATTAAGTTTACCAGTCTCCTCTATAACAGTTTTCGTCTGTCAGTGGGAAAATTGGTCAATTTTATATGCCATTGCATCATGTGGTGGCGGGAAGTTTTACATAATTATTCTGTCTACGTTGAGTTTTGGCTGTTATAATATATTATGCCGATGTTGCTAGACTAGGTACTTCCATTTACCTATAGGTCTCTGTAATTTATAAATCCTCAATCTTCCATTGGATGGGTTTCAATAGCAATATTTATCTAAGGTGGCTCTTGCCAAATCATTTCCATGAACACAATTGTTGTACCAAATCTGATAGAAGAGGTCCGCGAGTCGTAAAAAGTTGGCCTCATCAATATTCACGGCGGAGGCCTCAGCTCAGTAATAGTGACCAAAACACACGCTTCATTGTGCGAGCACTTGTGGCTACTTACAATGTATGCGAGCCTGGTACATTCATCTGGATTTGCTTCTTGTATTTTTATTATATGTATGTATAACCTACTTTTTTATCATAAAAAGACCAGCAGAGCTGGAAGGCTATTCTCTTTTGTAACTTGACAGCGGAGTTTCAAAATTGACGTTCGAGTTCTAGGATCACTTCACTTCGCAAGTGCCGTACTAGATGATTAGAGGATGACATATTTATTATTCTCGATCATCGAATTACGTCACCGTCGAAGCTCGTGTCCAATTGTCAAACGAAAAGTTAGTCAAGAGCTATCGCGTTCTCGAGTAAACTAAAGATTTTTGAAATAAAAATAAGTTATTTTTGTTATATTTTAGTTATTAGGTACTAATAAATACCATGGCTCGTTTATTTGTGTTCAATTATTTATTTAATTTTACCGATTCGTTTATTCATACCGAGGCGGGGCCATCTTTAGTCGTTTGACGTTTGAGTTCGAGACTCCCTTCACTTCGCAAGTGCGTACCAAATGATTCGAGAATCACATATCAAGATCTCGGACTCGAACTTCAATTTTGACACTCATCGCGGAATCCGCTGTCAAGTTACAAAACTGAATAGCCCTGCTGATGCTAATTACAACATACGTATAAGTTATCCCTGTGTCGTGGGTGCCATGGACAATACACTAGACAAGGACATTCACACCCAGACCGAGAACAGTAATTCAAACTCATCATTCAAATTTCCGCCTCGCTGGGAATCGAATCCAGGACCCTTGGTGCGGCGATCCGGCATGGTAACCATTGCGCCACACGGGTCGTCGATAAATAAACGAACCTTTCTGAGTTGGGGCTTAAATCTATCAAAGGATACGAAAAGTTACCTATTTCATTTAAACACAAGGAAGGACTGAACAGTTTTTTTTATTAATAGATGATCTAAGTAGTAAGTACTTCGCAAGTTACGACAACAGTTTGTTTAATATATTATGAACTTATTATAACACTAATCCGGGTCAACAGCCTCTGTCCGTGTTGTTTTTGTTTCGGAACAGATTAGTATTAGTGACGAGTGTGGAACTTCTTGTTTGTATTTTTTCGTTACAGCGCCATCTAGCGGGAGCATTCGTATGTATAAAAATTTTTTGAAGACATCTTTCTATCTTTCTATAGCCAATTTATTTCTTAGGACATAAGATTGCGCCCCAGTCGCTGTGACTACAATTTTTTATTTCCATAAATAAATATAGACATAGACATACTACCTATAAAATTGGTCTATGGCAGGTAGGTATTGGTCTAGCTCTCTGTATCTATGGTTTATAAAAATAGTAAGTAAGAATAAGTTAGTCAATACAAGTAACGATTGGTATTCGTGGTTAAGGGATAGATACGTTTTCTTCAGTCATATAAATTATACTTAGAATATTTTATGGCTTGAAATAAAAGCGTTAATATTCCCCCAAACTCACAAACATCGAAGTAATGCAGTTTGAAACACTTAAGTTCCCTGCAAGATTTGGTAACATTAAATCATGGATCGGTTTTGCATAACACCCTCTGCTGGTCGAGTCAAGTAACAAAGTAACACTTGGCACTCGAGTGGTCTCGGATTCGATTACTGAGTGAGGCAGGGGCGGTGCGGTTTGAATCACATTTAATGTTCTCTATTCAAATAAGGTTAGAACTGTGGAATAAGGCCAAGTCGAAAATTAACAGCTAGTTGCAGAAAGGTTCTTTAAAATTTAAAGACTATTTTAAATACTAATATACTACTACAACTGGCTGTTAAGCAATTTTATTATTTCTATAAGTCGTTAATTAATGCATATACCTATTTATTGAAGCGCAATATTATAATAACATATCATGAGAATTATAATACCTTGACTTTAATTAACATAGTATTTATTTTAAATATTCTTAGATATTATAAAACATAATATTTCGAAAAATTATGGCTTTTAATAGGTATTAAAGGACCCTATGTAGCTACCTTATGTAGATGTAATTTTTTTCTCTGTAAACATAAAAAAAATATTTTATTAATTATAGTTTTTATTTATTTGATGCAAATAATTTGATACGGCTTTAATTATGCAACAGTAATTTATTTACAGTAATTTGATAAAATTCGTTCGCAACCTCCCAATGCCCCGGGGGCGCAACAAAAATCGGCTAACAATGTAACACTTGCGTGAAGAGACGTCGAGTGGTCTCAAATTCGATTACCGACTAGTGCAGGGGCAATAACTCGGTTTGAGAGGTTATTCGATTTGGAAACGATTACAATACGCAAGTGCTGTTCAGATGCGGTTTGGGGTAAGTTTTGAGTGGAAGATATTGAGTTACATTCTTGGTGGGATTTAAATTGTAAGATGTGTCGAAGATTGAAGCGGCAAAGAGTAAGAAAATATGTATAGAATTTTTTTTTACCAGATTAGTCCAAAAGAAGTACAACACATGGACCAAGCATTGGATCCAGTAAATGTTAATCAGTAATAAATGTCAAATTAGTGATAAAAATAATAATTGTATTTACAGAAAATAAAACTCAAAATCATACAAATTAAGTTATCAAATCATAACAATACGATAAACAGTCAAGTCAAAACACAAACGGAGTACATATCTCTAGTTTCGGTACACATATAACCTTAGGGACTGAACACACATGAACCACGCGGCACCCGTACGGTAACCGAACGACACGGCCGCGATCTCCCTCCTGCCCGCAAGCAAGACCCTCCGACACTTAAGGACATGAAGCAGGTCGTAAAGACTTTAAGGTCCTCTGTAAAATTAGTAGATTTAAGATATACAGGTTAGTGTACAATGAAAAGGATGTAACTTAAAATTAGTTATGAAGATCTTTCGATTGATTTTGAATTTTCATGGCAGAAATTGTAAAAAAAAGTAATCTAAACTTATGCAACTGGGTTATTCTTATTCTTACTGAAAAAACTGTTTCAGGCATCTATACACCATATTGTCAATCATATGCTAAAAATAATTATGTAAGATCAAATATATCACTCAACTATTCAGTAAACAAATAAAAATAGTCGCTTTGTAATTAAGGTATAATATTAATAAAATAAAATATAAGGCAAAGTCACGCAACGTGGCATGTGAGATGTGTGTCATTTTGTCGTAAATTATTTTCTGTATCTTAACCATCTCGTTTATGCGTAGAATTACAGTTTTACTCAGTTTTTAGAATGTAAATGAAGACAATTTCATTTATTTTTACAGTGTTCTGCGATTTTTTTTTGATAAATACATGATTTGAAAATTGTGATCAAATTTTTTGTCACGGCCGTGGTTCGTAATTCAATTGTGCATACAATCGGTATAAATTCATGATTTAATTCTGGTGACACAACAACAGTTCTGTCAAGATGGTGGCTTAGAGTTTTTGTGAGGACGATTTCTTTATACATTTATTGGATTTGCTCCAGCATACACGTCAAAACCATGCTTACAATATTCGATGTAAATATTTATATTTACTTTTATATTTTGCATGTATTAATAAGTCAGGATTAGGCGTACTTACTGTGATTTAATCAACAATATAGATCGAACCGGTTTGAGGTTATGGGAGCCACGGTTCATTTGTCACAACCGTGAAGGTGCTAAAACTAAAAATATTATTTTTTTGTGTTTTAGTATAATTTAAGCTCGGCAAAGCTAATAAACGAAGTGTTTGATATGTTATCTAACGATTTGAAATAAAACTTACGTAATAATAACAACTCAATGTATTTTTTTTTTCATGTCACTAAAGGTAAGAATAACCAGCTAATTCTAATAATTTCTAAATAATTTCAAATCTTAGGGCTTGTTTCACAATCTTCAAGTAAGTCCGAAGTAAGCTATTCGTTGGTTAAGTTGACATTTCGTGTATGTAAAATGACACTTTAACATCACTTTAACCGGCGAATAGCTTATTCAGGACTCTACTTGAAGATGGTGAAACAAGCCCTTAGTGTCGTATTAAACCTGATACGAGATTCGGGTAACAATACACATACACAACTAAGTATAGTTATGTTTTTAGTTTTACTCATAGGTACTATTTTAATAACGGGTTATGCTGAGCAGACCTATGAGTATATTAATGAATATAAAAATTAAAAAGAAATCACTGATGAAATGATTCATTCACCAGTTTACCATAATGTAGAAAAACAAATTAATCCATTATTTACGAATATTACTTATTCAAATATGATACAAGCAAAGTAAATCTAAAACTGCTCCAAATTTCACGTAAATCTGTTAAAATCTCCTATGAAAAAGACTACACGACCTATAAAAATTTGAGTACGACACCAAATTTTCATAAATTACCGCTTCGAACACGGTATGGCATAATTCGAGTGGCTCATCCCTAAGAGACCCTTCGACGAATGGGCTATGAAGAAAGCGTGAGGCAAGACGCCGATGTATAAAATCAGTACGGGCATTAAATAAAGCCCTACGACCATAAAACAGTCGACCGGAGGGATCTCACTTTGTTTAGGATGGCATTGCGATTAGGATATCTGTGGCGACATCTACAGCGGCAATATTATGGAGATTCTCGGAGATATTGTTTATAAGTGCGATAATTAATAATCCAACCAATTTACCGAATAAACCTTCATGCAAATTATGGACCGCTTTATTGTTATCATTTAATTTTACGACTACGTTTACAAACTTAATTTATAACAGTTGGTTTGGGCTTTTTTGGAATACTTTTTTACTTTTTACACTGTTTTTTCAAAGCTTTGTCAAGTTCATTCTATGAGTAAGCAATTTTTATTGGAACGAAGTTCCTTATCGCGCGTAAAAGGGGGCTAGACGGAAAAAATTAAGACGAAAAGTTGTAACGACACTTTTTGCCGTCGTTAAAACTCGTGCGGCGTCGTTACAAGACGTGCGGCGTGCGCATGTTTCTCTGTCTGTCTCTGTCTCTCTCTTATAGAAAGCAAGCCAACAAAAATTGAGCCTACTGATTAAGTTTATATTACATTATATTTGTTGATAATAAAAAAATATTATTATAACTTGAAAAAAATAAAATTTTATTACAATTCCTTCACTAATTAATCGAAAGGAACTTCGTTCCATCCGGGTGTCCCTTGACACCTCTCATTTTGCTTTACCTATAAGTTTTTTTTAAGAGTCCAAGGTTTTCCATGATTACTGACGAAAGTCGGGATATGATTTGTATTATTTAAAGAGTAAACAGATGATGGTACCTATTTTCTCAGTACTGTAATACTAAAAAGATACAAATGATAAATAAAGGCGACGACAGTGATGCTGTTAAACACCTTTAACACACTGCAGTAAATTTATATAAACCAGTAAATTACGCCAGTAAAATAACTAATAACAATAAACAAAACAGAAAACAAAATCAAACCACAGATTCAGTATCAATAAAAAGAATCATAACTTCATAACGAGATCATGCGAGCTGCGCCGTAAACATCGAATAGCTCATAAACAAGTCACTCAGAGCCCTCGGAGTAACAGACTATAAGAACATCATCTATTAACAACAGATGGACAAAAGCGAGAAAAGCTTACACTTCCTCGGCGGAAGGATCTCTTGTCTTTATTTAATCATCGCGCAATTGAATGGCCGCAGTCTCCGGTTGACAAATTCGCACGCCCTCAACATCGCCTTAAACGCGCACTTAAGCCGTACCCTTCCTTCACCCTCGGACGCCTCCATTCTTTTTATATCGCAACTTTATTAACGCATAAAGGTCTAGCGATGGCCCTTTAAGAATTAAGATGCGTCCCGTGCCCGGTGTCCACTGGAGAGGAACAAATGGAGTGTCGGAACTTAGCTCCGTCTCGACTGCGCGCCGCGCATCCCTCGCAATTAATGCAACTGCTATCCTCGCTGTTCCAAATTTGAATTTCAGTATTCCCTTTATATTATATCTGTAGTCTGTTCAGCTCGCTGCCATTCGAACGTCAAAAAATTTCAAAAAACCACAGATCGTATTCCACAGTCTGTTTTTAAAACCGGCAGCCGCAAGTAACGATGTTTTTGTTACGTTTCCCGAACGAACTGTTTTTTGGAGCGACGCCGTCGTCGAACGGCTCGTTTAAGAGCGAATAAAATGGGAAGAAAATAATTCTATTACGAATGTAGTACACGAAATAAAGGGGGGGAAATGTCCCGATACGAGTATCGACGCCGTGAAAGCAATCGGATTTACATGTCTACCGGCAGTGTACTAAAACGAAATCATGAATGAAGCGCAGTATAGGAAACCCAGAACATTATCCTTATGCTCCCATTTTACGACCTTTACCCCCATCGAGAGGAAAGGGTCACATCGGCGCGACACGCCGTATAACGTCTCCGTCCCTCTCGCACGCGCGGCGCGCTCGTAAACCGGAGCGAGATAATCACGAAGATGAGTCGAAAATTATTTTTTTTATTATCACCATCGGCGGTGCTCTTTTATTTCCTTTTTACGGTCCGAGTACCTCATAAAAAGACAATAAACTTACTATTTACAGACCATCAGGAAATTGTTAGCCGAAGAGGTCTCTTTACGACACATGTTCGCCTGGTGCCGGAGGAGCGCAAGTGATGCACTCTTTACGATTGACGCTCGCGTAAAACTGTACGGAATGATACATTTTATCTGCTACTTACTTCGCGCGTGGCTTTCCTTGCTGAGGGGTAAAGGCATGGGCCATGGGGCAACTTAGGAACTCTCAGCTGTGACTATGAGACAGTCTTACGACATTTGTATTTATCCTTATGAAAAGTGGCTGGTGCGTTGATCTAAATATTGTTTTTATTCATAACTGAACTAAGCGATGTAGAAATTGATATCAGATCGACATGTAGAGTCAAATTAAATTTGGTGCAAAAGAGCTACAGTTGAATGCATACACTACAGTTTCATACCATTTATATTCGATAATAATTCTGAAGAGTTTCTTTCCGGTACTTGTGTATAAAACTAACCACACGGACAGCAAATACGAACACTCGTGGTTACTCGTATAAACCGGGCGAAACTGAGCGAAGTGAGCGAAAAGTTATTAGTTCATGAATAACGAATAAAGATTAAACGCTCGTAAAACGATCTAGAGCGATTTCGTTGGGCGCAATAAAAATTGGAGATCGCTCCGTTTATCGCCGGCTTTATCTGAGAAATCACTTAAATATTATCGGTTTTGTGGCATCTACAAGATTGACAACTGTAGGTACATACGTAGCTTGCAGCATCCGAGGGCACTCGCACTGAAATCAACTAATCGACTAAGTTAAACAGAACAGAATCGAACGCGATTACAGACCTCTGATAAGATGACGGAATTCGTCATCGAATAACTTTTGTCATCCAAATCCAAAATAATTCGGCCTATTTATATGTGCCTAATGGATCGGTAATTTAAAATAAAATGCTTATCTCCATTTATGGGTTGCATTGGAAAAAATACTAGTTTCATATCCACAATACTGTAAACATTTTCCTCCAACTATTCCAAATCAGATGAATTATAAAAAAATCCTAAATCAAAAAAATAAAGTTATTAACTGAAGTACTTAATCCACCGTTCCAAAGTCCACAGTGACGTCATTTTCAAAAATAAATCACGCTGGAGTGAAAACATATCGTAAAACAATTACCCGGTAATCCGGACATAATTTACAGCGGCCGGACCGGACCGGCGCTAAATCATAAAAAGAGCGTTAACACGTATTAGTTAACTGGCTGTTTAATCACTATTATTATACCTCTCCGGATTCCTCAATAAAAACTCAGTGAGCGAGCCACGGGTTGTATAAGGTATTGGGCAGTTGCAGGGTTGACTCGGGTATAATAATCGGGTGGACGTAATAGTCGGGTTATCGTAAAAATTGTAAATGAATGTTGTTAGAACAAACAAATTGGTACGACCTGCGAGTATTTTATTATAAATTTGGTATTATTATTTAATGAGCCGTATTTTTCTTCATGACCGCAGAGAGTTAGAGATTTTTTTTTGTTGAACACTTAGTAAGCTTACCTACTTACTTTTTTTAGGTGCACAAAATGCGAACATCAGCCATATTATGCTACAAATATTTAAAATTACTTGTGCCTTGTATACCAATTGAACTGATGCTCCACGTCATATCTGAGTCTCTGCACTACCCATCTGAGGGGCCGTGGTCACATGAGTTGCCGCCCAAGAAAGAAAAGAGAAAAATTAAACAACATCTAGAGTGAAAATCAAATTATTCCATTTTTCCTCTATACCCACAAATCTCTCTCTAGCCCGAGTCTCTTACACAAGAGAACAATTTATTTTGCCGCTAGTTTGCAATGCGACATTAGGGTTTGCAATATCTTGGAGCGAGGCCCCGAGCGCGGACCATTTCAATATTGTGAATTCCAAAGATGCCTTCGCATAATGAATTTCGGGATTGTCTTGCGGCTTTTCGGTTCAGACCCTCCATGTTATTTTCCGTTTATCAGCACATACGGCCTACAGATAATTTTGAGCGTTAAAACATGTCGGGGGCTTTGTGTACATCTCTATGTTGGTATGCTGTCGCCCTATTTTATGTTAGGAGCGAAACGATTCTACGAGAAGTATTGATTAATCACCTAAAGCTGTGTGATATTATCAGGTAGAATTTGCCACCGTTGCCTTGAAGCAAAAAAGATTGTCCAATCGAAAACGCGTTCACACACTTATTTTCTTTTTTAATTTAAACCTGAGTTCTGTTACCCCATAAACAGTTCGCACGGAGATAACGGAATTCAACGTGCTTAATAAAACGAACGATCTGACAACAAACATTTGTGGGACATAAATGTCTAACTCCGGGAGCTTCAACTAGGACTGGGACTAAATGTCCCATCCTTGAGTATAAAGGATCACTAACTGGCCTTCAATCATATATTCTTGGTACTCCGGTGACTGGGACTAAGAATATCCCATCTCTAAGTGTGCAGGATCACTAAATGGCATTCAATCATAGATTCTTGGTACTCCGGCGACTGGGACTAAGAATGTCCCATCTCTAAGTGTGCAGGATCACTAAATGGCATTCAATCATAGATTCTTGGTACTCCGGCGACTGGGACTAAGAATGTCCCATCTCTAAGTGTGCAGGATCACTAAATGGCATTCAATCATAGATCTTGGTACTCCGGTGACTGGGACTAAGAATATCCCATCTCTAAGTGTGCAGGATTACCAAATGGCATTCAATCATAGATTCTCGGTACTCCGGCGACTGGGACTAAGAATGTCCCATCTCTAAGTGTGCAGGATCACTAAATGGCATTCAATCATAGATTCTCGGTACTCCGGCGACTGGGACTAAGAATGTCCCATTTCTAAGTGTGCAGGATCACTAAATGGCATTCAATCATAGATTCTCGGTACTCCGGCGACTGGGACTAAGAATGTCCCATCTCTAAGTGTGCAGGATCACTAAATGGCATTCAATCATAGATTCTCGGTACTCCGGCGACTGGGACTAAGAATGTCCCATTTCTAAGTGTGCAGGATCACTAAATGGCATTCAATCATAGATTCTTGGTACTCCGGCGACTGGGACTAAGAATATCCCATCTCTAAGTGTGCAGGATCACTAAATGGCATTCAATCATAGATTCTCGGTACTCCGGCGACTAGGACTAAGAATGTCCCATTTCTAAGTGTGCAGGATCACTAAATGGCATTCAATCATAGATTCTTGGTACTCCGGCGACTGGGACTAAGAATATCCCATCTCTAAGTGTGCAGGATTACCAAATGGCATTCAATCATAGATTCTTCGATCCCCGTGCGAGGCAGGTTTATTGGTCCTTCTCCCTGATGTGATCGGAAGTGCGTTCCCATGCCTGAAGCTTTCGTGAGTTCCTCTCGTGGTACCGGTCTCGACGTGGCACCGCCGTTACAGACGAATATATGATAATAAGGGACCGCATTATTTAGGTCCGACGATTCGTATGATAAAACTGAGCCTGATATTTGCCGCAGGCGATTTCTATGGAGATTCCGGTCTTGTTTCGGGGCAAAATCTGAACGGGAATGATATATATGAGTATGGGGCAGCGGAGTTTTCCTTATACGAAAGTATTGTGGGAGAAATATGAGTTGGTCTGACGAAAATTGGCGGGAAGGTTTTCCCTGTACTCGAACCGATTCGAGTTAACGTATTCGAGCAGGATTTTTTCTAACGTCAACATTTTGAACATTTTCCCGAATTTATTTGAATCATTGAATGATTCTTTTTGGGAGGATTTCAGCTTCATTTATTTTAAAATGCATGTATGTAATGAGGAATTTGGTTAATTTTGTGCTGTTTTTATTATGTAGGATTTGAAGAATAAGATTTGTTTGTCAACCAATTTGTAGGATAAAATAGGATTGTATAAAGAGCAAGTCTTAGAAGTCGGCAGCATTAAGAAATTTAAAAATTGAACGGGTTAATTTTTTAACATTCTCAGCCGGTGCGCGGTGCGTGGTGCGTGGTGCGTGGTGCGTGGTGCGCGGTGCGTGGTGCGCGGTGCGAGGTGCGCGCTGCGAGGTGCGAGGTGCGCGGTGCCTCCTTGTTTCCAGTTTACGGCCGCTGCGGTTGCCCGCGGCCCGAGGCGGAGACCGTTCTAATTAAAATCGCCCCGTTTTCTCTGCTATTCATTTTCATCTTTTAAAACGCTTTTTGTTAGCTCGCGTTATTCTCGCAGCCGACTAATTTACATGTTAATGAGATGGCCGACGCAATTCAAATTTCCGATCGATCACCTTCCGATACTTTCCGTCTTTGTAAAACGAACATGAAAAGGGTATTTTCGAGGTAACGCAATATCGGACAAAAGCCGAGCTAAGTCATGACCCCATCGACAAAAACCAACAGAGCTACCAAAAGTACCAGGAGCGAAGTATTTGTTTTTAAAAACATTCCTAATGCCTATTTGCATTATTACAATGGTGGCAGGGAGGCATGAGCGGACCGAGCTTCTTTGTCCCGCGATTATGTATGCAAATGACGCGCAGTACACCTGTGACTCCGCTATGTGCGCCTGGTAAACAATAACAGATGGGATTGGGAAACATTGACCAGCCTTTTGTCTCTGCTACTGCTACTGGTTTTAGAGTGTAAACTACTTATCTAATCAATTACTGCGGAAAAGCAAAAAACGTCAAGTGTCATAACTCATAAGTAAAAAATTGTCATTTTCTTTTGACGTATACAAAAAAAAATTATCATTTGGGCAATAAGCCTGCCCATTTTGTGAACGGAATTTTCAAATCCGTGAAAATAATCTCATTCAATTATAAGTAATTTTTAAAATAACTCTATTTTATAAGATCACTTTTCAACGTACTGTTTCTTATGCAACATCAAAATTAATAAACAAACAATACATGACCGATTATGATAATTTTTAATGAGTTGATTTTGTAGTAATCGCAAGCAATTATCGTAATTGCAACTTCGCAAAAATAATGCATAAACCATGATTCAAGGGTATTGAAGACAAATTATTATTGTAAAGAAGTCAATTACCTGCTAGTTGAGGACGAAAATGATAAATTATTAATATGGGAATACAATGAAATATGGCATTGTTTTTTCTTTAACTTTCTTCAAAAATGAGACTTTACAAAACAGTTTCATTTCAGCATTTTACGAGCGCAATATATTTTTGTACTATCTATTTAAGAATGGCCGCATCTACTGTACCTACTTATCTAATTAAGAAGATTTGAAATGTGAGATGGAAAATGTGAGACGAAAAGAAATATTTTATGTATGTAGCAATAATAATTAACAAGTTTGTACTTATATTTTCAATTAAATTTTATCAATAGTATTTTAGTTTTATTGAATCGAGTTAATCTAAATTATTATGGTGACGTCAGACTTTCAGGTTTATCAGGAAGTAATCGGTTCCTTTTATTTTATAAATATTTGATCAAAGTAAGGTTGATCAGCACTGCCGACTAGTCGGCTAGTCGGCTGATCATCAAAACCCATAGTCGGCCCATCACTAATAATTATGCAAATCTTTCTCCGAATTATGAAATATTTTACGAACTTATTCGCCATCAATCCATAAAAAGATTTTCATAACATATGATTTGCATAACATATTAGTTTGAAAATGATCTTAGAATGTGTTTGAGGTGGATACGGCCCAATGACAACTTTGTAACATTAAGACGAGATACTGTACGCACATGGTGGGATCGTAAATCGCGACCGCAACGGATACCGTGCGCGAAGGGATGTTATTGTTACGAATACAATGCATTTTAATATTTTAATCGGTCATTTTTTAGTGCAATCAGCATTGTCTAAAATTTACTTCTTAATTACAAGTGTTGAGGTAATTTTTTTATTTATTTACTGATATCCATACCTAGATGTAATCCTTATTTAGCACCTAATTTATTAAATATTAATAGATTAGTTTAGCTAGCCATTTTTGTAGTTGAGCTGAGTACCTACGCCACCTGCTTAATTCGGATACTAATGCATGTCTTAGCTCTTCGTCGTACCTCACGGATACCATACGGTTACGTTCGCCATCACCGTCCAACATGCCAACATCCCTGACATTAGCGCATGGAATGGTCAAAAAAACCTGCGACGCACGCCACAGCCAACAACGCGGAATGATTGCGCTACCGCCACACAGCGGCACCGCACCGCCACACAGCGGCACCGCACCGCCAGCCCGCACCGCGGCACCGCTTTCCCGCGGCTCCACGGCTCACTTGGTCAGCCTGACTGCAATAACAAGCGGCTTCCTGCGGCTTCATGCACTCGATCCCACTAGCTTATTAGATGCTAGTAAAAAATTATAAAAAGGTGTTAATTTGAGAGGATTCCTAAGACTGGCCGTTGGCGCCAAGTCAGAGGAAAGGTTATGTTAGACATTATTGTTTTAATGGTTTTTGATGGTAAATGGAAGATTTTGGCGCATTGTCATTAAAAAAAGTTTTGAGCTAGGGTAAATGAGTATGAAATCCATTTGGTGTTATATTTATTGTATTGTAACAAATGATTTGCCGAGTCGATAGCAGAAAATGTTGAATACGCTTCTCAGCCAAATTCTCTGCTAAGCAAAGTGGTCTTAACCCAAGAAAATCTTACATCGGTGTGCCTTTCAAGATATTTTGGTGGCTATCATCAGTAATACCCATTATCAATTTGGCTTTTCAATTAAAGAGTTAGATTTTGTCAAACCAAACAGAAATTCACGATAATTGTTTAATTTGCTGTTTTGAAAGCAAGTATATAATAGAATTATTATTATCAAATACAATACAGTTAATGGAAATATCTTTAAAAGAAGAAAATGCAGAAAACAAAACACCGAGCTACTTTACAAAAACGGAATTTTCATCAAAACTTCAACACAGAAGGAAAAGGGAAGGGCCCTTTCGTATATTTGGATGCCTGCGTAGCCTTGATTGCATTCCTACGTCGTGTTAGGAGGCTTTAGTGAAGGAAATCAGGTGATTGAGCATGTTCAACGCATGGTTTAATATAACGGAAGCGAAGAAAACATTTTTGATGGAATCCTAAATTAGAGAGAGCTTCAAAGGTATTAAATTCTAGATTAAATTTAATCTTGGACCAAACACCTTGGCATTTTTTGTCATAAACGATTGTCTAGGCTACAATGTATGTACGCCGGGGACGCTGGCATATCAAGTTGCAAGTGTCCAATTTATCCTCGCGTTGAGGCGTGAAAACGCCTAGATCGTTCGCATTTGCGACCGTCGCAGCACGCCATGACAGTGCTGCTATTACCCTACTTTTTTACCAATACACGCACTTGCAACATTATACGGCCAGATAAAATTGAAGCAAATTATTTCTTCTGCTTATTGCAGCGTGAAATTTTAATTCGCATTTCAATAATTTTCAAGTAAAACCACCTGTCTGGATGATGGATTTTAGTGTGAAAAATTGCTTTATAATTTTCAGATTGCGATCGGCAAAAAATATATCAGTTTAGTATAAAATATGTTAACTATACTTTTACCGTTTGATCATGATATATGAATTATCGTTTTTGATCACGAAAATAAAATACGAAATCTCGTATCTGTTTCATATCTTTTCTGAGTGTTCTTTTGGAAAAAAATATTGTCATTAGATAATAAATAATAAGTACTGAAAAATATCTCAATCAGTATAATAATGAGTCCATGCACTCCATACCAAAGCTTCACAAAAACAAGGTTAAGTGCAATTAACGATTTATTACAAACTATTTTAAAATTCTCATAGAATAATTTAAAACAAAAAGACCAATGACATGCGGTGACATTCAAAACAGCCTGTGGGTCGGACTGGATGACATCTGTCAACATTGACACAAACAAATTCTTATCTTATTAACAGTAAGTTAAAAGTTATATTCCCGTGAAATTAAATTAATTCTTTGTACTCGTACTTTTGTGGGTAGGTAAGGTACATTTGTTGCTTTCCGCGATAATGCGAGCGATTTAAAGGAATTTTAACCTTAAGTGTATTATTAAAAAGGTTACTCTTCGTGTCGTGATTAACTACAAGAACTTCACAATGACATTGTAAGTGTGATCAACATACAATCGTCACGTTATCTCACTGTTTGCAAATCAAGGCGGGAAGCGACGCCATTATGATTAGCATCTTTTTGATCGCGCTCTAAATTCAAATATAGAACCAACATTGGTGGTCTTTTTCTTCCTTTATGGCCCAAGTACCTTTTTGGCAAGAACTGTTTGAATAATGTTCATAAATAAATGATTTGTTTGTTACTTTATTCTGCCATATAGCCTGTTGAATTGTTAACACAATAATGGTTTGATTAGAGTCTACGCAGTTTTAATTCATTTACATTTTTCACCTGCAACCACTACCATTTTTTTTCAATGAAAAAGTAACAAATACAAAATATTATTTTAACACAAAAATATTATTATTATTATTATTTAACACTTTATTGTTTGTACACCAAAACATAATATACATAAACAGCACAAGGAAGGAACACAAAACAATAGGCGAAAAATACTGGATGAACAAGAAACATGCTCTCGTCAGTTAATTGAAACGAGATTATAACACCAAAAATATGAAATTTCGAATACATCAAAATATAAAAATATAAAAAAATAAAAAATTTTGAAAATGGAATAGAAACAATAACAGCCATAACGTTAAAAAAGAAAGAAGCTTTAGATATGGTGGTGGAGCGAGCGAGAGTTAAAGCCGATTACTCCAAGTTGTTATCGCGGGAAAAGTTGGAGAATTCCGCCATTCCGCGCTCCGCCGAGCGGCTAATTTCTCCACCGACGTAATTAAATGTATTTTTAGCCGCGGTTAATGATTATTTCACACTAGCTTTGAACCTCGTAAATCTGCCCTTTGTTGGTATAGTTTAGAATGAGCTGAAATTTATTACTATAAAAATAAGACTCGTTTGAAATAAAACAATTTTAATATCTCTTGTGGTTATTTCTGACCTTGTTTTTTATTAAATCAGCTGAGTCATATTCAATACAAATTAAGAAACATCATTTAATTTTAATATTCAACCCGAAGCAGATTTCAACCAGCCCTTAAATGAGTAAGTTGATGTGTAATATTCCATTTTGCAGCAAAAAAAAAAAATAACGAGTCTAACTAATCTACTACAAATCACAATACAATAATCGAAATTTAAAATAATCTGGCCAACGTCACCCGCGAAGGCATCCAAACATTCATTTCGGCTGCATTCTAAATACAAACCTTCGCGGGGGACAAGCTCCCTCCATCGCTTCCAAAACTATAATTAATATCGATAACATATTCACACGGAGCGAAAAAAACTCGGTAATAAATCACCTTTAGGAAATTGAAACTGTCTTTAAAACAATACTTTCTTTCCGAATGTGCTATCTGTAGGGTGTCTGTCCTTTTCTCGTTCCTTAATTTAAAATACGGCCATCTCTCTCTTAAAGAAAAAACACAGGATGTTGTAGGAGCTGGACTCTAAAGGTAGTAATATTGTTTTTTATTATTATTAGATACAGGCTTGGTTATTAAAAAAATACGAATTTAATTATAATTCCTAATTGTCCAAGCTTAATCGATTTTTATGTAAAATCTTTATTATTATAACATCCAGAGTTCAATATATTCGAGTTTTTTTAAATCAAGTAACTTAAAAATAAATGAAGAGAGATACAACTTTTACCCGTTAAAAATGTTAATAACTCAATAGACACGAACAAACCAGAGAAGCGGAATCTTCGTAAACAAAAAGTTATTAAACATTTTGTTTGCGCAGCGATTGCACAGATCTGATAATTAAAAACATCACAAATACATTAACGGCCGGAGCGTTCCAAATCTAATTTCTTTCGAAACAAAAAACCTTAATTACTTTTTCTGTCTATCACAAAAAGCAGGAGATAAGGTTCCATTCGAATCCTCGTTATCAACGCCTCTGCCACCCTAGTGCTTGCACCCTTATTTTCTCGCTTTTTTCTTCTTAAAACCCCCTGGAATACCTATCGGGCGTAATTTAAAGATAACTAATGCCCTCCGTCATTAGGGGACGTCGAAGAAAGTTAAGAAACGGGAAAGAAATGCAGGCAAATGCATTTTTAATTTTAGAAACTCGATTCTGCATCGATTCTCTCCTTTCGATATCTCGATGAACATAATGAACAGATACTGTGAAATTTATTGAAGAGATATTGTGCGACGATTTTTAGGTGCATTGACATTGCATTAAAAATTGCTGCTGGCTGTTTTTATACTGTAACTTCTTCGGATTTTGGAACATACTTGACCACGGCATGCGTGGACTTTAGTATAGTTTGCTGCTAATTGATCAATAATACCTAAAGATAAGAGGTAATTTGTAACCTCGAAGAAGACCAAATTGGAAAAAAATATCTACATACGAGTGAATGTTTAGAAAAAAGGAGAACAATAATTTCTTACTAACATTTAAAATTTTCTTTAAAGTTACTTCTAAAGAATCAGTCATAATTCTTATGAAGATAGTATTATCTTCAACACAAACCAAAGTCTCCCATTGCTCGGCTAACTTCAGCCGTTGCATCACTGGGATATTCCGCATATCCTGAGTTTCCTCACGATACTTCTCCACCCCAAGCAAGCGATGATAATTTGAAAATAATAATCTATACATAATAACTATTATAATTGACTATTAATTTAACTTTACGATAAAATTATGAATATTATTTATAACGTAACATTGGACGCAGCACCACATTCCCTGAGCGTCTATTTAATTTTTTTTTATTTCCTGTTCGTTTTACGATGTCCCCGACTCGTCATCGCGGGACATAAAACTGTACAGAAATATTTATTACAATTAAAAATTTTACGATCCAATAAAAACTATAAATGTAAAAATCTCTCCGCGATTGTTAAAATAGGTCTAATTGATCCTACGATGCCAACATGGCGGTTTAACGATCCGAAAAAGTTGTAAAAATTATATATTAAAAAGCGCCCTCCGTGCTTCGACAAGGTGTTTACTTTTTGTACACGATGAGTATTATTATCTCCGTGCAATAAAACACTATGGGACGTTTACGACAAATTCACGCGGGCTTACTTAATAAATCTGACAGAGCGGAGGAATTTACGCGAAAGGAACCCGGTAGGTATAAGGAATCTTTTATGAGATAGTAAACCAGCTCGGAATGTGGCAGACAGTCGGGATCATTCGGGAGAAGCCGAACGGATTTTAATTAAAATTAATCAAATAGTTACATTACAATAATTGGAATTTGTTGAATACGATCGGGAACTTTCAGTTGATAGTGTTATAATCTAAATTTTACTAATAAAAAATAACCGACTTCAAAGTTACTCAAAAAGTACTTGTTCAAACACTTCTCGTTAAAATTTATGTGGGACCACGTGACAAGCACCTGCTTTCGATTAAAAAAAGAATCATCGAAATAGGTTGGTGTAATATTGAGTTATTCGTCCATTTGTCGCGCACATACTTAATACAAATTTAAGACATATGGTTTTATCATGGATACCATTGTCAGATCTTAATAAAATTTATATGGGACCACATGACAGCCACCAGCTTTCGATTAAAAAAAGAATCATCAAAATCGGTTCGCCCAGTCCAAAGTTCTGAGGTAACGAACATAAAAAAAATACAGTCGAATTGAGAACCTCCTCCTTTTTTTGAAGTCGGTTAAAAAATCTTGTTACGATAACAACTTCTAATTGAAAACTAATCTTAGGAAAGTGACTAACCAATAAATTCTAGAGCGTTAGTATTACAGTATTGAAAATCAGAAGATTTTTATCTACTATCAATTTTAGTGAATTACCAGCGAGGTTCATTGGAATGACAAATATTACCGAGTAATAAAATAGAGCTACGTGCTATCCTAAATTAAACCGGTCAAATCATTTTCATTATAATTCGTGGACATTTATATTCGGGCAGCGGCATTAAAAAGAACACGGGAAGTGTAGCCAGTTGTTTCATTATTATTTTTCCATGCTCACGTTTAGGAAATATTGTGACGTTGCTTTGGGAATGTTAAAAAGTGTTCTTGATTAAATAAAACGTCGCCATCTTGAGGCGAAGGGAGGTGGGGGGGCAGCACGTGATGAGAATTAGACATTAAAGGTCCATAAACTGCTGAACGGTAGTAATGGTTCAGTAAACTTTAAAGATTTAATGCCAGGAAGCGAACGGACGAGGGCAAATTAAGAAACAAATAGGTTATTGCTATTTCTTCACTTTCGATTTTAACAAGTCTATTAGTTAATTTGAGATTTTTTAAATTAACAATCAATTATTTCTTCGATTCATTTTAAGAGTATTGGTTAGTGATGAGTAATGGTTAGATGAGAATAGCTTTGAGTTGGAAAAGTCTTTCCTGTTACTCATATAAAAAAAAATATGGATACAACCTGTAATTTAAGAATCTGAATTCAAATTTTCAGTAAAAAATTCTAACAGTCAACATTACTTACGAATCGGAAAGGTACCTACTAAAATACTCACCTGAAGACGTATTAGAATTACCGCCGTCGTACTCCATTTTTAGAGGAAACTGTCTTACCTGAAACAAGAAAATATATCTTATAATAAAAGTTTGAAAGTACAACAATAAAGACTCAAAATAAATCCTAAAGTTACAAAAACCTTAAAGTTAATTAATTGTAAAATAATTCTAAAGATTATAAGTAGGAGGAATACGTAGTAGTGGTGTAGGTTACCACCATATTTGTTAAACCATATTTGTTACCTTTTTAAGGAAAGTACCATAAGTGACGCTAAATAGATTTTAGTATTACTGAAGTCCACGAGCAATGTCAGCTTACCGTCATCTACTTGCTTATGGGATATTTAACTAAAACAAAACATTGTCGCATGCAGTTCGTTTGTCTTGTTCTCCTGTTAGAACACAAAGAAAGTGAAAAAAAAATAGCCTAAGCCAGCGAAGTACCAGGATAACAGAATATGCAAACATGTTCCCCAAATCGGCGCTATATATTTTCTGTAACAAGAGGCGAGCGCGCGGACATTCTGCCAATATACGACTCGGATATTTTTTTCTAACAATAAATTGCGGAATCTAATGAAAGGGCCCGGCGATGTATATGTATTTTATGTATTTCGCTATTGTGTTTGCCCTTTCCTGAATTCCTCGGAGGAAACTGTTCTTTAGATGTAAATACGTAGAGATTCTAGGGATATCTATACGACCGCAAGTTTCATTTAACAAATTGTCATACCTCAGCAAATGTGGATTAGGTAATAACTTTAAGGCGAAAAAGTTAGAAAAAAGTGCCATTTTATATTTTACTTTTCAACTATTACAGTAGCAATCATGGGCCCAATTTCTGTGGCTAACAAAAGAAAAACAGACAACCAAACATTTATATAAAAATTTAATAAAAGCTAGTAATAATAAACTTCATAAAAAATATAATAGCACAGAGAATATATCTAATATTCGCGACGACGTTTTGAAAACGACAGTAATGTGTTAAAATAATATTGTTTTGAATACATCATTGAATAGTATTATATTCAAAGCGAGCTAACTCAACAAACATTTGTACAAACTACCCTAGAACCCTCCGACCCGTCGCCAACCCGTCGTACGTCGAAGGGGATGAATAATTACAAAAAACGACGCATCCAAACGAACAGACATTAATATTTATATGTGTCATGTACAATTATTGCCGGGAGCGTTCATTCGTGCACCTTTGCCAGTAATGCAATAATTTCTATGTGATAGCGACCATCATTTGAGGAATTTATCAGGATAATTATGTATCAATATGAATTGTCATAATAACTGAACTAAAATTACTTGTCTTATAATAGTTTATCTAATGATAAGGTAAGAGCATATCAAAGCCTATAGTAGCTGTGAGACAATTTTTCTTTAATTCTAATTAGCAACATACCATCTGAACCTTTTATTTAAAGACTACGTAATTATAAACAAAATAATCGAATCTGTGCTTAGTATTTCATTCAATTGTAGTAAACCAAAAATAAAAAATGGTGATTGTTATTCATTTCCATTCCATTTACAAATCTCGGATAAGTGTATCCGACCGTAACGTTATCACAACACACAATTAGTAATTACAGTTCCCTAATCAAACAGATCCGTATCCGCACCGCCACCACCGCCTAAATCCGATTGTCAAACACGGTCGCCGGTTACCACTCACAAAAACCAGGGTCCACTACCAGCAGCCCCCAACCGTTCACACCAGATTGACATCTGTCAGCCGAGGGGCCGCCGTGGGGTCGTTTTGACCCCATACTTTTTTGGCTGGTGGAATAAATTTTTAATCAAAATATTTTCGCCTCCCCTCGCGAACGATGTTAATTTCTCCATTGTCAATGTGTGACACAAGTTAAGTCGAGATGGGTGTGGCTTGACTTACTATGAATAAATTAATCACACGCTGTTCAATATGGATGAATGTAAAGACACGGTTATGATACATACTAGAGTTTATTAAGCTTTTATAACAATACATTTATAAATGTCTTTCGATATGGTAAGGATAACGTAAAATTCGTTGTTCCGGTGACTACATAAAACTTTCTGTCCACTCATAAATATTTATATAATACATACCATTGGCCAGAGAAGTCGGCCAATGAGTAAATTACCTCACTGAACAACGGACTCCTCAAAAGGCTGAAAAAACAAAAAGACCAATTAATTTTGAATCTCACAAAAGGCTTCAGTGAATGCATGGACGACAAAGCTTGCCAATGTAAATGATAGGTGGCAAAGAGCCGTGAAAATTATGTACGTATCGTATTCTGGACGAGCAAAGAGCCGTATGACGTGTCCACGCTAATTTGTCGCTTTTTACCGCTCCTGAAGGCCGGTAATGGCGTGAAAATTCGTGTGTGGTATATCTGTGAGGCTCACGGTACAAAGCTTTATGTTTTAAAAGGTATAGTCAGAAACAAGTCGTAATTGGCGTCGATTCGATGCGGCTATCGGCCACCGGAGGCATTTTCATGTGAAAGGAGTGATTTTGTGTAATTTATGCGTATGGTAATGAGATGTGTCCCGATTTTTAGCCCGCTCTTTGTGTTCAACTTACACGTCTTTCCCGAGCTACTTTACTATCATTGGTAATTAGTGGCTACGGCATGAGCGTGACAAACAGTATTACATATAATTATTGTATGGAATTAACCGCGATGTATTAACGGATCGCTGATTACGACTGAGTTGATAAGTTTGGTACCGGTGGTATTTATTTTAGCTACAATTTAAAGCAACCAACTGTAATTCTACTAATTCAACTTCAAACTGTAATTCTAATGAAAAATTCCGCGTAGACTTGACACCTATAATAACGAACAATTTTATTATACTTTCTTGAAAACTAAATGACTTTTCACATTTTATTCTTAAATGGTGTTGATCCAAATTAACGTGGATGCACCTATTTATTTTTATATTGAGGAATAACGTAGTTTTTAATGTATCAAGCAAACATTTTAGTTTCTTAAAACCTTGGATCCCGTTTCGATTAGATTTTACATTTATCAAGCGGTAGTTACGGAAATTCAGAGCCACCTGACCTATGAACCTACATTGAGACACACTCGAAATTCAAACATACAGGCCCTCACTTTCGTTCTGTTTGTGTCTTATCTGTTTAAACTCAAGTAACACTATGTATGTCTCAGCAATCCTCACTCCGACGAAATTTAGACGAGATCTAATCTTAATGAGACAGACAGCGACATTCCCGGCAGTAATGAAACGCTGCTCTAGGAATCTCATTTTCCACGACACTGCAGACACTGCACGGCCCGGCATACTCCAGCATATCACGGCATACCCCCGGAATACTCAGCATCCTTGCACCAGCCGCCGGGATATGCAATTACAGGCCAAGATGCAATTCTGTAGCGTAACATTTTCAGGTGAAGTTAGTTATGTTTCGTGACTGTAATACGATTAATGTTCATTGCAGTACTACATCGTTTGACTGAAATTAGATGTAATCATAAGTAGGTTTAAAACTAGTTTCATAATGTTGGGAGTTTTTAAGCAAAGAGTTAATATGCTTTTTATAAGTTAGTGCTCTTGTGATAAGGGCAGGACATTATTGCCTCTTAACAATGAGTACAATCGCTGCCAAGCATTAACTTATACCTCGTAGGAGAAAACTAAGTACTAAAAACCGTTGAAACATTTCCGTGGTACTGTGACCAAAGATAGTCATTTTTAAACGGTTTTATATAGCTTGCCCTGTTTAGATCAAATCTTGGAAGCCTAGTGACCTACTTCCACTTATCCTAAGTTGAAATTTTACATATTACTTTAGTTCTGATGACAATGCATTTTTGTGATAAACATGACCTGATACAACACCCAGGTTTGGCTCCAGCCGAGGGAACTCTTCAATGGTTAAGAGCACAGTTCCAATTGTTTTCTTTAGTATTTACTCTACAAAACTGTGTATTTAGTTTTTTAAACTATTAACTTGTTTATTCAGTAAAATAAAATTATAAGACTGTACCTTGTTAGTTGAGATGCAATAGCTTACGTATTCACAGCATTATAAGTAATTATGATCTCATTAATAATGTAGTTTAACTTGACACAAAATATCCACGCTAATGAGGAAACGAACTGCAATTAAGATTCTTAATCTTAAATTATTTCATACTTAGAGTAATCTATAGTAATCCTGGTAATGAGGAAAATTTATTACAACACTGAAACAAGCATAAAATAATACCATGCGAGTAAATGAATCATCATAAATAGTTACGTCCAAATAACGTAATAATTAGAATAGAATACGAAGAATCGTAACGCTTAACATCTGAAAAACGTTAACGATATGTAAATTTAACAAATTCAAACAATTAACTCACGCTTTGTGATCTACAAGACATCGGCCATGATTTATCGCTACCATTTGCGGCCCTTCAGACGTACGGACAAACAACTTCAAATAGGCTACTTGAATAAATATTTCAAGTTAAAAATGCTAATGTCCATTTCACTAAAGAACCTTACCACACTGTTCAATGAACACACAACACGACAGACCGAACTTAATGAGAACGTACGGCTGGAATTACGTAAGTTATATTAGTTATTATTTAAAACGGATACGGTAGCTTCGGCCGAGTGAAATGTTACATTTTGTATGTAATTATGTTTATGAGATGCAAGTTGAAATGCTAGTACAATGTTAAATTATTTGAGGGTATTTATATGCTCGTAACTCTAGTTGTTATGGTTTACGAGCTCAAAAGTATGCGAGAGCCGTCTCGTAAATTGCGTCCTATGAAATTAACACACCTATTATTAAGTGTGTAGAAATAGTGGATTGAGGTAGAACATGTTATTTGAACTTAAGATGTGCTTTTTTCGACGTACTACAATAAAATTATTTTCTCTTGGTACCAACTTATTGTGTTTAACCCATTTTACAAGTAGTATAAAAAATTGAGCTTCTTACTAAAATGACAGTTACATCGAGTTGGAAGTCACAAGACATGGACATATTGCAGTTAAATTACGTGTAATTTTACTATCCTGTCCTAGGACATAATAACTCATGGTGTCCCTACCGCCCAGACAAATACGAAAAAAATATTTTTATTCTTTCCACTTGGCGTAATTTACAAAAGAATTCTGCCATTGCTCATATATGGATGCTTGTAATTGTCGATTTGTTCGTCCCATTTTGCTTTTTATTTTGTCTCTCTGTCAGACCCCATCTCCCGTCCCCCTCTGGCATGCAGCTGTCAGCTCTATGACGAATCACTTTGTCATTCTGACAACTTTTTGTTCGTCAATTGTAATTCTCACCCTTTTGATGTTTGATGAAAAAAATTGTAATCGCCACACGCTATGCGCTTAGATTTCTGCCACATGTGGCTTAAATTCTGTATCGCAAATGTCACGGGACAAGTATGGAACTCGTAAATGTATAAAATATTACTCTTTTGATATGAAAGAAAATGGTATTAATAGCTAACAAGGTGAATGCTAATTCTATCACGAAAACGTAGAATTTACATGAAACGGAATGTTATTTCAAACGCCAATCACTACAGTGACGGGGATTCGTGCGATTCATTTATGCTAGTTCATTTACAGTACCTAAAGTAGTTAATAGTATATGCAATAAGTACCTATATTCAAGAGATATTTATGTTACAAAATATCTGTTTTATGAACTGCCAGTGGCTATAACGGCGACTTTGTTAAAATCGACTTTATACACAAATGAAACCTAAAAAGGCTGCAAAATGTTAAACTCCAGCTCAAAATTCATCCCCGAGCAAACATCCCCTGGTGTTATCGTAACAATTACCGCGGCTAAGCCGTTCAAAAGACATCCAAAGGGTTGGACAATACCACCCCACATTATAATTCCATTGTGAACACTCATCCCTAATTCTTTTATTTATTACATTCCGAACAACACCGGCCGATACAACTGTAACAAATATGGCGTCTCTTCATGTTCCGTTTAATTTAATTCCGCTGAATGGTGGACTTCAAAAGAATTACACGGTTCATGGGTTTGAGAGTAGTCTACGAGAGCATATTGTTCCGAATCAAAAATGGTTAATAATTCTTTCATCAGTAATCGCAAGGAGTCTCTGCCGTGTGTACGCCAGAGGCCGATCGATCTGGTAAACTCATTTGGTGATGGACTGAAAAGCGCAAATCATCGACTTTACCATTGTTTGACTCCTGAAGGGCGGATATCAAAGCAACATACTAAGACTTTTCGTTCTCAGAACCAGTTATGCATGAGTTACCTTTGAGTGCTTATTTTCGGTCTTTTGACGGTTCGTGGCTAAAATGACTGTATATCTATCCTTTTTTGGGGCCATCCATAAATTACGTCACACTAATTTCATGATTTTTTGACCCCTCCCCCTCTCCTTGTCACATTTGGTCACATTTGTGACGTCACATATTATGAAATTTTACACCTAGAAATTATTTAATTAAAACAGCAGTTCCGAAATATGTTTTATTTCCATTAATTCTCCTCGAATATTTACTTATACATACCAATTATTCGACTTTGAAATGTGACGTCACGTTTACGGCCCCCTCCCACCCCTTGTCACACTACATCGACCCCCCTCCCCCCCTAACGTGTGACGTAATTTATGGATGGTCCAATCGCAATCACACACCCTGCATCAACTGGTACATTCGACTGATCTTTTAACCAGCAGCTTACAGCTGCGTATCTCTTGAGATACATAAGTTATTTAGCTCGGCATCGGCTGTTTAGTTTAGAGGAACACTGTCTTTCTGTTAATGGATTCCATATAAATAAAATAAGGAAGAGATCATTGTAATTGTCCCTGCACCCATAGTAGAGTCAATTTGCAGCCGATACAAATGTAAACAAACCATTAAAATTGTTTTCTAGGATTTTCACCAACTGACATGAATTCGTACACTAAATGCGTTTTACTTAGACAAACTACTCATTATGGTGTAACTCATTATGGTATACTCATTATGGAGTAAATGTGGAAACAAACAAAATTAAATAACACTGTCAGTAGTCAAACACAGTGACAACCTTATTTCCACGAAGCGATTTGAAACCTTTAACATAATGTACTATTTTGCCTTTATGAGTAGTTTTCTATAAGGGCCATCCATAAAATACGTCACACTAATTTCATGACTTTTTGACCCCTCCCCTCCTTGTCACAGCTGGTCACGTTTGTGAGATTTCCCCCCCCCCCTAGTGTGAGGTCACATATTATGAAATATACCTACAAATTGTTAAATTAAAACAGCAGCTCCAAAATAAGTTTTATTTCCATTAATTGTTTTTTAATATTTACCAATACATACCAATTATTTGACTTTGAAATGTGACGTCACAAAATTTAGGACCCCTCCCAC
Organism: Thymelicus acteon; assembly: GCA_951805285.1. NCBI lineage: Eukaryota > Metazoa > Arthropoda > Insecta > Lepidoptera > Hesperiidae > Thymelicus > Thymelicus acteon. The sequence goes on from OX638232.1 coordinate 1,648,731, forward strand.
CCCTTGTCACACAATGTCACACCTACATCGACCAATCCCCTCCCCCCAACGTGTGACGTTATTTATGGATGGCCCCTAAAACGCACTTGGTGTACAAATTCATGTCAATTGGTGAAAACCCTAGAAAAAGATTTTAATGGTTTGTGTACATTTGTATCGGCTGCAAATCGACCCTACTATAGTAGTTATGTTACCTTTAGTTCGTCCTCGGCGCGGCACGACACGACACGGCGTGGTATCGACACGATATCGCTCCGTCGCCACGAGCCATCGTTCATTATCAGAACATCGGGACGGAACGCACGCAACTCGATACGTCTTACGATTCTCCATTTCCAAATGAACAGACGCCAACCAATCATAATTCGTGGAAAACTCCATAGGTAACGGGAATCTATCACGAAGAGACCACGCCCAGGGGGAAACAGCCACTGCGCCCTCCACTAATCTAATATTAAACACGTTCGGATATTAGATACAAAGTGAGCATTCACAGAATTTAATAATCCCGCTCCCACACCTATAGCTGCGTCCTTCTCCACCTCGCGACCCCGTCTCGCTCCCACTTGAATTATTAACAACAATTTTATGATTACATTTAGCATTGAGTGTAAGTACGGACGCGACGTGACGCGAAAGTCGAATGGCCGGTGAAAAACGGCGGGAAATCGTTGCCGGTTAATATTTTATTGGTTTCGATAGCTTTGAGTTATGTAGCCCTGGTGGCGCCTGGTGGGGTCTCGGTAATTTTCAATTTTGTGCCTGAAATATTGATAAGGCCCGCACTCCCCGGAGATCGGTTTATTGGCTAACTTCAAAGTATTTGTCGGAATGTGCTGTCATTTGAGTTGCCAAGTTCAAACGGCGGGAGAATATAAGAATCGAATCGTTTGTAAACTTTGGACGCTTTGTCAAACATCTGGGGATGTGACAGCTATTACAGTTGAGGCATTCGTAGATAACAGAGAGGAAAAACGAAACAAACGTACAATATCTTAGAAAAACTGCATCAATGATACATTTTGTGTGATAGGTACTTGGATAAACAAACAAATCCTTTCTCTTATTAATAGCTACCCAACAAAACCCAAAAAAACAACAATAAAAGTGTAGATAAAACTAAAATTCAAAATGAAACGAAATTACTCCGCAGTGATACAATTAGCGTAAAAAATTCTTTAAACAGCAGACAAAGAAAACAAACGGACAAGCGTGACACCGGTAATCGATTCGGAGGTTTCGTTCCGTCAGTTTGCGAGAGCCGTGACTAGCAGTCGGACAATGAATTAATATCACAAATTAGGCACATTATGCACCATCCATCCATCCAGTTTTTATGCCACTGCAACCATGTTTCCACGGTGGTTGGCTTACCTGATTCTCTATTTAGAAGCAACTGTGAAATATTTCTTACATGTTATTGTTTGTGGAGAAAAGAATCCTAATCGTCTTCAACCTCCTCAATGCGGGATCGATTTTGTTATGGGTTAGGTATTCGTAATTGGATTTTTCTGTCCTTTGGTATGGTACCAATTACCATCAGTTGGGTCGTCTGCTCGGTGATCAGTTTTTTTACCTAACTGTAAAAAAACCAAACATAGAAGCGTCAACGTCAACGTCAACGCATCCACAATACCTTCGTAATCCTTTGCCTGCAGTAGCTAAGAGTGACGCAACTTAAAATCTGATCCATCTATCCTGTCACCCTCTCGTTACAAAAACAATTGAAAGACACGAAACCCTTTGCCACCAACAAATTCTTGGCAACAAAACACAAGTTCATCACAGACAAAGAAATATGCGTAAATATCTTAACACGGAGAAACTTCATAAAAAGCGGAAAAATTAAAAAGCATCCAGCGATTGGCGCAAAAAGTTAAATCGATAGCACATTCGCTGTTTAATTGGAGTCGCCACGCTACGTAGATATCGTAAAAAATGTCGGATACGGTGCATACTACTGTGAGTACTAAACACGCCATTTCCTCCGCTCAACGATGTATTCTTCGATTTTCAGTATAAATACTTCATTAATCCTCGTCCAATTTTGCTAAAACGCTCTGTCAGTTGGCGTCGACCGCATTCCCAATAAGCAACTATTATCTTAATTTCTTTTGCACATATCATTCCAAGGGGAGAGAATCTCTTTATTATTATTTAAACAGAACGATAGTTACGTACTTACTTACGCTAATAAATTAATTTTATTTTTTAACAGAAACTGCAACAATCGTAAAAAATAAGCAAGTCGTAACGAAGCATCACTAGCTTTGTAGATAGCGGTAGCAGCCAAGAGAACGGTCCCGGGTTTGATACCCGGCTGAGGCGTTATTTAGAAAATATCTGATTTTGAAAATATCTGTCACTTATCAGTTAATATTTGCTGTCCGGTCGTAATTGTTTATATAAATAGAGAATGTCAATAGTCAAATCAAATAGCGACACTGAAAATACTACTTTGGAGTATGTATGCATCAGCACTAATTTTAATTACGATATTTCAAGATAATAATATCTATATCTAATTGATTGAAAAAAAAATCAATTGTAATATTGATATCGTTAGTTCAGTTCAGTGTGCAGGGTCGCTACGTACTGGCTGGCTGTAGGCTGTAGGGCTGTCAGTTTAGATCACTGATATGGAATATTTCCAAAAGCGATCTCCGTTTAATCTTGCACTTGGCACACACTGGCATGGAACGAACAGCTCAAAGTTAATCCTCATAAGGATTTCATTTTATTTCTTCAAGACGTTCTGATTCTTTGTTTTACGTATTTGTGGGTAAGGAATAACTTTATAAGACATTATTTTGATGTGATACGAAAATAATATGTTCGTGGCGTCCTTGAATATTATAGTTGTATGTATTGGTTGTAGCATAATCCATCCTTGTGTTAAAAGTCTATTTTTTTTTCTATTAACCCATTTGACGCCATACAGAAGCGCGCGGTCCGAGTTGTCAACGACCCACGAGTCACTCACAGGTTAGAACACTTGAGTTTCAGAAGAGACATCGGTTCTCTTTGCGTGTTCTACCGACTTTACAACGGTGAGTGCTCCGAGGAATTGTTTGACATGATGCCTACGTCTCCTTTCCATCATTGCACCACTCGCCGAAGATTGAAGTTCCATCCATACCGATTGGACTTGTGGAGAACCTCTACAGTCCGATTCTCACGAACTTTTTTGCCACGTACCTGCAAACTGTGGAATGAACTTCCTTCTGAGGTATTCCCTGAGCGCTATGACATAGGATTCTTCAAAAAAGGTGTAAAAAGAGTTCTCCTTCAGGGCCGGCGTTGCATTGGCGATTCCCCTGGTGTTGCTCATGTCCATAGGCAACGGTAACCACTTACCATCAGGTGGCCCGTAAGCTTTTTCGTCTGCCCTTCAGGCTATAAAAAAAATATTCTAACCCATAATGTGAGGTATCGTTGAAAAGGTCTTTCAAAAATATAGGATGGCCTGATTTGGCCGGTTTTTTGGTCATCATCCACCATCTGCGACTGGTACAGACTGCCATTGGGCATTTCCCTTGAAAACCTTGTGATATTAAAATAAAATTTATTAAATAAAACAAGAAGTACAACATTAGAACCTTGACAAAGTAGCAAAGTACGACAAAACGAGTTAGAAGGCGCAACCCGGATGGAGCAAGTATGTAAACAGAACAGAATTCGAGGCGCATTAGTGATCAGTCAGCGGTCACTTGGAGCGTGATCTGAATTAACAACGGGGCAAAGTTGACGAGCGAGCTGAGCCGTGAGCTGTGAGCTGCCGGGAGTTATGACGAAAATGGGTCCCGACAAGTTCCAGCCACGATAATTTTATTTAGAATCCACTTACCCCAACCTCCCCGCGGCGGGGCGGCTAACACAATAATCGTCATATTTTCTGTCTACGAAAGTACGAATTACATTTCGTTACATTACGAATTAATTCTTTTCGGGTTTTGCGTTTTTTGTGCCGTTTTTGTAAACGTAATCTCATTTGTGCTCGTTCATGGTTAGTTACAGTAATTCAGGACTGTAGCTCCTCAGCGTGACACTTTGCGACACTTTTTTAAGGTTTTTGTCGCACGGTGACACAGACGTCACTTTTTAGTGTTAGATCTCTTAGTTTTTATTAGTTTACCTCTTTTAAACCAATTTTAGTATAATTCGTAGAAAAACATAGGTTTTTTACCTAGTAATGCAAAGTTTTATTTGGTCACTAAATTGTAAATTTGTAGCAAATTATAAAAATAAATAAAATTTTGTAAACGTATTTTGATTTATGTAGGTACATTTTTTCTACATGCATCTAAGGCCTAAGCGACAATTTTAATGAAAGATTTTTCTTAAAAAAGCCAAAATTTTCATTTCACGTTAACGAATGAATTTTATATAATATATTTATCGATAGAGCGATAGTGAAAAAAATCATTAACGCGAACAAATAACTCGGATGGGCTCGCGAAAATCCATCAGACAGGTTTATGGGGACGTTTTTTAATAAAGGATAACAAAGGCCGACGCGAGCTATCGACAATTAGCCGAATCATCCCGTCTCATCCGAATTTCATCGCATAATTGTCAGTTATAATTGAAAAACGCAATTACGCCCGAGCACGTCAGTTAATTAATATTAAATTCGCAAATAATCACCCCTCCCTCCTCTCGGGGGAGGCGCGGGTGTTCTGATTGAATTATAGGCAAATTTTGAATTTTGAATAATTCAGAGCAAGTTAGCCCTTTCCACCGCCAGGGGACGCAGGGGACTCGGTACTTACTCGCATTGTTTTAGATTTAATTTTTAATTTGCATCGCAATGCTTCTAGGGTTCGCGTCACGGTGTGAACTGGGAACTGTAATGTCGTGCCGATATTGTAATGTAAGTACCAATTGTGGCGGATGGCGGAGTAATGTAATTAATGGTATTTAAAGTAATTATTTACTAGACAAAAACATTGCACAAAAATTTACTTTACGTCAGTTTTTACGTGTAGATTTTTGCAATTATTTTAATGAATAACTAGTGGATACCCAGCGTGTTCCACTACGCAAAAATTTTTTCTGATGACAATGACAGGTCATGATGACAAACTGTATTGTGTGTCATTATTTTGTATGGGAAAAGTGGAAAATCGACTTTATCAATGGACCGAATGTGCCTAATGCATTGTTTTAGTGGTCTCAAACCACATAAGGATTGTTGCCTTTCAAATGAAACCATTTTGAGGCATGTCAGTTGGATAGTTTCAGAGTCAAATAAAGGACATCCGTACAAACATTTTTGTGTTTTATATAAATAAATAAATAAACGCTAACACACACATATCCCCGCAGTAGGTGTTTATCTGTGTCGCGGGTGGCATGGAATTACACATATAACACATCACAATAACACCCATGGCCCGAGTACAAATATTTATCTGTCACATAAATATCTGCCCCGGCCGGGAATCAAACCCGTGATCCTTCGCTTCGCTTCGCTACAAACTAGGCTACAAGGTCGACGTACAGGGTCGAAATATTTAGATTCCAGCGTAAGGTTAAGTGACTATGAAGTTTTTAATAAAAATTACAGTTTGTCTGTAGACTATAAAACAGCGACTCTACAATATATTAATTTTAAAGAAGCAACTGTCAGGAACATCAAAATCTATTATTTTATATATTAGAACAAATGACAGAGAAAGATTTCGAAGAGAAAGAACATATTTGATGTAATTAGACCACTCGTAGGCAACATTACCGTACCTACATAATAAATACCACAGAGAATAGAGAGTAGGAAAACACTGACATAATTGAATTATTACCAACAAGTAGTTATTACGAAAAATGAGAGTTCAAGTTAGGAAGTAGTTTTTCTAACGTGTCCAGACCATATCCATTTCAAAGTGGGCAATAATGAATGGTTCACTTTTTACAGTAATTATAAGGGCGCCAGCAGAACACGACGTGACATTTAATGTAAAAATAAATGTTACGACTGACTGACTGAGAAATACGACTAAGAAACATCTTCCGCTAACGTCAGTCAGTAGAACATTTCATAAAAATAAATTATAACTTTGCCTGCTTGCAATTAGTTTTTTGTTTTAATTTGCAATTGCTGTATTATTAATGTAGGTATTATTTATCTGTGTATAAGTGAATTGTTACAATATTAATGTTTATTATTGAGTTTACATGGGCTTGAAGTGGTGTTTATAAGGTTGACACTACTGGTAGCACATTTTTCACGATTAGGTATGTAGGTATGTGCGTGTCTAACGTTATAGCTTTGAAATTGTAATTAGGTACTAATGCTACATACTTAAGGTCACTAACTATGTATAAGCTATGTTTTCCAACCTCATTTATATTCATTTACTAAATCCGTTTTATAGTATTCAACTTACATAACTTGAATAAGAATCAAAAGATGGAAATAAAATAAATTTTCCGCAACGTTTTGCACGTAGTTAAAGCATACAGAAACGGTATAGCTTAACCAAAATTCAATTTCGTTCATTTGCAACCCGCCGCCGACACAACCAAGCTGAAAACCAAACAATTACACAAACGTGTGCCGAAAGCGTAATTTTTCCACGAAAAAACCGCACCGAAATGCCGAAAAAAACGCGATCACTGACGCTTTGTTAGTTTTTCGCGCGAACACGCTGGCCATTTTTGACAGCTGTCAAAGCTGCTCTAGTGATTGCGTCTTTTGTGAAATCACACCGCTTGCGCGCTTTTTTTTTTTAATTACGAGCGCGTGACGGAGTTCTCCAAAGAGACATTTGAATAATACACAATGTAATCCCACACAAATGGCCATGCGGATAGGCGCACGAGAGCGATAATCGGGCGAGATGCGATGCCGATACATGGCTCACAATCCCGTCGTCCGCCTCATTTCAATACCTATTGTGCTCGTCGTCTCGGCGCGAGCCCGAAACGTCATAACTGCGCCTTCGATACCGGCTCATCCGTCATTTCCTTACGAAAGATACATGACAATCGATCGAGATTCAGAACGTAACATGTCGTGTTGACGTGACGAGTGATTCCGACGTTCGTGACTGATTTCCGAACGTCTACAAGCGCACGGATCGCGGCGAGTTCTTTTTTCGAAATTTTCTTAACGGTTCCCTTTGTGGAGGAAGGTGACGCACGATTGTGACGCGACGATGTGTCGCTGTCATTTCTGAATTGGCCGTTGAAGGGTGTTGACGTATCGCGTTGGATCTAGATGGAAGTGTGGACGTATTAATTGTTAGGTGTGTAGGCGTGCACGGGTCAGTTACACCGCCTCGCTGCCAGCCGTTCGCAACCCCTGACAGCCGGCTGTGGTAGCGATTGTTGAAAGTCAATCATTATGCCAACAATTGCGTGATACGACTCGGATGTAAATGAGACGGTAAATGCGGCAGAAGTTATTATGAATAACTAAGCACTAATCGATGAATCCGTTAGCGAGACATATAATGCGTTTTACATTCAATGGCTATTAAGTTCTCTGTGATTAATATCAGACATCGTCGTAGTTGCACCATCACGGTTGCCCGCTGTGCGTCACATTGGGTCACCGGATGAAGGCAATCGTTCGTTGGTCATTCTCTTAATTGGATTTTGAGCTTGACGTTACAACTTTGTTAGAATTAGGCAACGGACCATTTAACGAACCAGTTCTCTATGGACTCCAAGCTTTATTATTGGTATTGTTAAATTAAGTAAGCAAGTTTTCAACCTGCGTTTTAGAGAAAAGCCGTTGTTTAATTATTTGTATAATATGCCTAATTAAAACCAGGGTACTGGTCAACTTTATTGTTGATAACTAGATATTTACCAAAAAGTATTTTTCCGAAACATCTACTCAAGATAAGTGAAAACCACATCCCATGGACATTCATATGCACCAATTCGTTTCTGGCTAACAATGAGGCGATGAATCCATTTCTTGAAGGAATTTTCAAAGGAGGTGAAGGATCCCATGGGAGTTGCATAATTATGGAAGATGCGTTACCTGGATCTGATGCGTCGAGGGTCTGCGGCGGGGGCTGGCTAAGGGGGCCGGGGGTGCCACCGGAGCCCGGCGAGCGGACGTCGTCGTTGACGGCACCGTACGACAGTGAAGACGAGGGCGGTCTCTGTTGACAAAACGTGCTTATTTGTTATGGTCTCCTGGTAGAGAGAGAAATAAATAACGTTACACAGCACACACTCAAAGCCCCACTGGGATACCATGAGTTATGGGTGCCATAGACAACATACCAAGATACAACATACAACATACTAAAGGGACATATGCCTAGACCCAGAACAGATATTCAAACTCATCATTCAAATTCCGCCTCGCTGGGAATCGAAGCCAGGAGGCGGATCGGCACTTTACACTAGGTTTTTAGGGTTCCGTAGCCGAATGGCAAAAAACGGAACCCTTATAGATTCGTCATGTCTGTCTGTCTGTCTGTCTGTCCGTCCGTATGTCACAGCCATTTTTTTCCGAAACTATAAGAGCTATACTGTTGAAACTTGGTAAGTAGATGTATTCTGTGAACCGCGTTAAGATTTTCACACAAAAATAGAAAAAAAACAATAAATTTTGGGGGTTCCCCATACTTAGAACTGAAACTCATAAATGTTTTTTTCATCTAACCCATACGTGTGGGGTATCTATGGATAGGTATTCAAAAATGATATTGAGGTTTCTAATATCATTTTTTTCTAAACTGAATAGTTTGCGCGAGAGACACTTCCAAAGTGGTAAAATGTGTGTCCCCCCCCCTGTAACTTCTAAAATAAGGGAATGATAAAACTAAAAAAAATATATGATGTACATTACCAAGCAAACTTCCAACGAAAATTGGTTTGAATGAGATCTAGTAAGTAGTTTTTTTTTAATACGTCATAAATCGTAAACCGCAAAAAACATTGATCAAAGTTACAACGAACTACAAGAACTTTTATATTATGTTAATTGCTGCTACGGAACCCTTCATGGGCGAGTCCGACTCGCACTTGACCGCTTTTTTTTCCTGTTAGATGAGGGCTATTATGAATCTTGCTCTGATGTCGCATACGATTATCTTCTTCTTCCATCTGCAGTTGACCGTGCCTCGGGCATTTGTGAGTCTTTAGATGTTGTGTTGTGTATAATACGGTGTCACAGGAATCCTATGGAGCTAATTAAGGTTTTTCGCTATGATTATGAACTATTTGTGTGTTGGTGTAAAACGGAGGTTGTGTTGTCCATTGATATATGTACGTACACAGTAAGTAATTCCTTGGTCTTGGTAATACAGGGCAATATTCAATAGGTATTACACAATAGGGTTTACACTATTAGATAAGCCATTAAGAGAATACCAAAAGTAATATATTTGAAAATATAACTGCACTTTCAAAACAGTTCAGCTTATCAGCAATCATCAATTGCATTCGCTATTCCCGTGACGATCCAGTAACCACACAACACGAGCGTTCCTCGCATTACGCCAGTGAGCGAGCCCGGTAACAATAATAACATCAACCTAACGACTTCTCTGTGTATTTCGCATTGTCTTTAAATGATCTTCATTAAGTATTAGCAGCAGCTATGAGCATTAACCAAGATCTTTTTATCGTCGTTCGCATTAAGTCTATTTTACGTCGTAGTTACATCGCAGTGTCCCACGCTTAAAGTTTTAACCGTCAAAGTGAAATAACTTTGAATCGCACATTTTCTATTATTCTGTATTGGGGTATCTAGAAGACATATTATTTTAGGTTTACGAATGATAAACCTGATGGGCGCCAGAACGATGCCTTGCGCAACCCCATGAGGAACTAGGAAGAACAGTTGAATCGCGAATCCTCAGCGAAAGTCGATAACGATGTAGGGTATCGTTAGCGATCCCGCTCCGGCCATTACCCGGCGACAAGGCACCTGCGCGTAATGGCCGCCTGCCGTGCGCGCGCGCCTCATTAAACGCGCAACGTTACACGGACTGCACTGGGAAGTGCATTCGCACAGAATCTAGCCGTTGAGAATGAGAATCTAACCTCGAGGTGACAGTTTTGTAAAAATAGACGGAGACGTGATTAGCGACGCAGCAAGCTACTGGTTCGATGGGGATTCGTGATTCCTAACCGGAAGCCTTGGCTTTAAAGAATTTAAAATATAATATTTTTTAAGTGCGTAAGCGATGCTCCTGTATCGACCAAAGGCGACCAGATTCATCGTGAAAAGTATAACATATCGAGTTCATAATAAAAATATATAATATCATTTGGTCGCACGCTTGATAAATCAAATTCCTATCAGTAATCAAATTCTGTTATCAACTTAATCAATTTATACAAACTTTGCCTAGATACCTGTGGCCGAACCGAGTGCCAATTGAGGAGTCAGAACTGCGGCTAGATTTAAAAATCAAAATGGCGTAGCACATCGATCGCAAGGGGAGTATCACATTAAGAACGGTTATTTGAAGTGTTCTGACATATTGCCTCGCGCCTAAATACAGTTTTGATTGATACCACTCGTTCGCCACACAATTCGTTTCGTAATTACCGAAAAAACAGCGCTTTAATTGTTATTCATGTATCGTAAAATTGATGGTGAACTCTAACGATCGTTAGGTGTCTTATTACGACACCGGATTGTTTTTAATTGAAATAATGGGCGCACGGTTAATTGAATATCTCGAGGATTACAGCTAATGTTCTTGTAGCTAATTTCAAATGCCTTCACCGAGTTTTAATTAAAAATTCACGATAATTTATATTGCTGACATTGCTGTGCCGGTGCTGTATACCTACCCCCGTTCCCTTCCGCTAATTGAATTTGCGTGTTTAAAGCTTTATTTATCTTATTTAAGACAACTTATAAATCTAATTTCTTCTGTGATATAAGCGTTTTAGTCCAGTCTAATTATTTTTTATGTCGACGAGTGAATGAAGCGCAACAATTTTTTAAACGCAACGTTTTCACCGCTGGTAGTATGGTTGAGACATAGTCAGGAATATCACCACAGAAATAGACTGCGCATATTCCGACTGGCAATTTCAATAATAATCATTAAAGAAACGGGGCAGACGGTATCATGTTGTATTATATTGTGTTCGGAACAGATGTCCGCCGCCACTTTCAATTACACCAATCAGAACCTGACGCGGTCTATTCCCCAATTTGAATATCGAACACATGCTCCCGCGGATTACTCGAATTTGGAATTGTGGCAAGATTGATAACTATTCGTTCATTCGTTCACTCAATTTTAAATCCGGCTGAAAAATAAGGCTTTGTACGTTTTTAAACGAGTGAATAACTATAATAAAGATTTTTTACCAAATGCCATTGCTTTTACGGTTATTGTTGCTTTGTTATTTTATGAACCGTTATGCGCCCACTTCGGTTGACGTAAGATGGAAATTTCCCTGCTATTTTAAACATACCTAATGTAAAATAAATATTTAAAAAATTCTTGGACGAAATCCTTTTAAAAACAGTTAAGTTTATGACAAAATTTAAGGCGTAGCTTATAAGAAGTAGGTAAATGCAAAAACACCCAAATAAAAAAAATATACACAAAATAATACATTAGCTGTTTACAAATTAGATTAGATATTAGGATTAGGTGTTATTGATATTTTTGATCATTCAATATTCAGTTCACAGACTATGTACATGTCTGACAGATATTCCACCAACAAATACGCGAATGACGTCATTTCAAGATGACAGTGACGTTTCTGAAGAATTCTTAATTTAAAAAGAGTGTCGTTCAATTTAAAATCTGAACGTAGTTCGAAATTCATTTCATAATTAATTGAACGGTCGGTTTCTGTTGGTCCTTCCAAACAGGACGTGGTGCTAATGCGTTCACACCGCGCCATGTGTGAGAATCAAAACGACTTATTCGGTCTGTTGATGTTACCGGTGCGGCTCGACGCTGCGGCTGCGGCTGCGGTACGCGGCTTTAGATGTTTACACCTGAGATGTTTGGTTGACCTTGGAAACATTAACATTTAATAGAAAACAGTTATAAAATACCGTATTTGTGTCATTTCGATATTCTTTCTAGTTCCTATGACTTTTTTTATGGAAATAGCCGGCAAACGAGCTGATCATCCACCTGATTGTAAGTGGCTATCGTCGCCCATGAACATTAGTGACACCATAAGCATCACCGATGCGTTGCCGGCCAAGAAGGAAGAAAAAGAAAGAAAAACCTGGCTCTGTAGCCCCCAGCGCAGCCGGAACGAGTCGTTTGGCAGCTGACTCAAGCTCAAGGGCTCCAGGCGAACCCCAGGGAGAAATAATAATGGTATTAATTAATAATTAAAATCAATATTAGCAACTTATTATTGACTTAACTATTTTGTTCGTGGCAATAGTTTGTTTTGTATCATACGATGATAGTAATTACGATACAAAAATCACTTCAAGAATTATTGAGTACCTACCTACCGACATAATACGGGTAGGCCGTTACTTTTTTGGATGTGAAAATATTTTGCTCCTCAGATGTTAAAAGATTTCTTAAATTTTAAACTAATTATCTTCAATTTTGATTTTAAGTTTTTAATGTAAAAATTTAAGGATTACATAGTCCAATAATTTCTCTATTTTAAGAAATGCAGTTATTTAAACTATAATTCGTTTCCAAAAGTTGCACAGAACACTGACTGCCGCGATGGATACAGCCGCACGCCGCGGCGCCGCGGGCCGCATCCATTCCGCCATTACTATAATTTTGTTTACACGCCATTTGTGTATTTTATATCGTTAGCGAATATGTCGGCCGCCATTTGGCTAACGACGGACGACCGACCGACACCTTTGATCGTAATTTGACCATTCAAAAAGCAAACTGCCGCGGACACGCGATTGGTTTTTCAAATTTGGAAATGACATTTGGTAAAATGCATTATGACATGTGTCGACTGTTGAATTATGACAGGGTCGTAGTGAACTGAGCTGTGAGTTGTTCGTGCTAGATTCTCATGAACCATTACGTAGATACCAGGGACGTAAAAAAAGACGGACGTAATCCCAACAACAAATTCAGTGAAGCACCCATAGTAATACCAACTCTCTATTCGTACAAGTACACACACCCACACATTGACACCATATTGCTTCAATCGCGAATCAAAAATTACGCACACGTGGTAATCGAGCTGTCATTGCTATGCTTCACATTCGATTAGACGAGGTTACGTCCGCTCTTATTTTACGTCCGTGGTAGGTACGTACTTCATTCGAAAAATGCGTTGAGTGACTTCTGATAGATTTTGATATAGTTGTTATTTATGTTGTTCATTAATGTAAAAATCATCGTCACATAAACTGATCCCGGCAACTAGCTATTAGTAATGAATAAAGGTCGATGCATACGTCACGTGGACGGGACGGGGACGGGACGTGGACGCGGCATAAATATACGTGCGTGCCCCGTTCCCGTCCCGTGCGTGCCTCCGTAGCGCATGAGCTATCGTTTACATTTTCTATAAAACGATATTTCCAAAACTTCACGTCCCGTCCCGTCCTCTTCCCGTCCACGTTACGTATGCATCGACCTTAAGTTAAAGAGACGTTAAAGAAAAAAAAGTTGAAAGGTTTTCAGAAGTCCCATATAGGATAAAGGTGTCAGATTGATTATTTTTTTAACATTTACAAATTAGTGCTACTGCTACAAATTGTAAGTACATCTGTATTTTGCTGACTTGACTTTCGACTAAATTCCTCAAGTAACGCATACTCAAGCAATACGACAATATTCTCTAGGCCTCTACACAGAGATGTAGAGGCATGCCAATGATCCTTAAAGCATCATTGCCACAAGGATGCCACAAAGATCATCCTTGTGGACACCCAAATTACCCCATCGGGATATTATTATGACGGGCTGGCCTACTGAACCACTCTCTCATGAGGATCAACTCTCAAGGAGGCTAGAGCACCAACAGGTAATACCCACGTGCAAATACATTGTAATAATAAATAAAATGCGTCACATCACAAGACACAATGAATTAAAACTGTATTAAAACAACATTAGCATGCAACCTTTGCTCTCGTGTTCAAACCTAACCTAGTAGGTGTCGTCAGTCGATTAGCAAGCTCTAACTCACACGTTTGGAGCAGATACAGCTCCGTAACCGAAATAAATATCCGACATCGTATCCGAATCTGATAAAGTTTCTGATAAATTCGGATAGTTAATTAATATTCCTGTGGAATAAACAAAGGAACGAATTAACTAAGAAGCTATTGGTATTTCACGCGCATTTCCTCCATAGTCAGAAATCCTGAGATTTCTAAAATCCGGCTGCAAACATATGAGATGCTACAAAATCCTGAAAATACTAATCCTGATGTATTCGCAGTAGGCAATGTAGAAGTCAATACAAATCGGTCCCAGGCTAACTAAGAGAATCAAAAGCGTCTATTAAATTTTATTAACACATTTTTTACCGTCATGTGTTAGTCAATCAAGGATTCCAAGTTTCCTGTTGAGTTTCGCGGTAAAACTAACTCGTTAGGTATTTCCGACGACATTTTTAAGATCACCTAACACTTAATTTCTTAGAAGGTGCCAATGAGTTTTTATGTTAATGGCCGACAAAACAGATGGGTGAACTAAGTGGTCAGCACCCAGAACCCACATCAACATAAGGTCGTCACTGACGCATTGCTAAAAACCCGGCAGTCCAACTGTTGGTAACATTGCCTATCGGTAAAACAGTTCTAGGTCTAGGTTAGGGAAGGGTTTAGGGTTCTAGGTTCATTTTAGGAATATTTGACTTTTAAGAACCTAATAACAAGGCACGTATTATGTGTAGTCTTCCCTTGTATGTATAAGTAATGTTATTTTAGTTTTTTTTAATCATATTAATTATATTGTCTGTGCACCCTACCCTTCTCGCACTCATTGCTGTGTCCTCCTCCCAAAGGTTGTCTGGAAGAGGTAGCGATAATACCGCCTTTTGTACCTCATATTTTGTATCATGTATCAATAACCTATTTGGTGTGTACAATAAAGAGTAATCTATCTATCTAACAAGGTCTGCTCTACAGGCCTCACCTCATAATAATTGACTGAGACTCTAGCTAGAGCATCCTCCACTGCGCTCCACGCTGCTCCAGGGCGGATTGGAGAATTGAGATGTGACAGAAGTGTGTGTGTTGTGAAGAAACAATTTATTCTTAAAAAAAAAGAGTAAAAGAACACTATTTTTCTTTATGTGAATAAATTCTGTCAATTTATGGTTACTATCTATAGTTTGTGCATATATTTTATAATATATGTATGTATGTTATTATCGAATATATTAATATGTATCTTACATATTATTTATAATTATAAACAAGTGCACGCTAAATTAATTTTTTATCACTTTTTCAGTCCTAGGTGTGCTGGAAGAGATTTCTTTTAGAAATAAGCATTGCCTATGTACAAAATTTCTTTTATAACTTTTTGTAGCCAATTTTATATGTGTACATAAACTATTAAATAAATAAATAAGTGTTTGTTCTCATTGTATTTATGTAGTCGACAGAAATAGATGATCCACCTGATGGTAAGTGGTAAGGTAAGTAAGTGGTCATCGTTGCCCATGGAGGCCATGGATATGAGGAACAATAATGCGTCACTGACGCTTTGCCGGCCGGACGAGAAGCTGAAGATCCACATATTTGTATCTTATCATGTTTTGGGTTTTTGTCATGTTCTGATTTGTATGTTGTTATTGTGTATTTCATTTCTATTCGCGTACAATTTGTTAATTCTAAAGTTTTTTTTTAAACTTGAGATATTTTTGTAACAAACCAGTGCTCTACAGGCGAGGATCCATTAGCGAAGCGGCATTGTCTAACTGGCTGGGGGTCGCGGGTTCATTCCCGATGGGCGTGGTACCACCATTTGGTAGGTTTTTGTTGTGTCACCTTCGCTGTCATCTCTGTGGGAACTATGGGGCTCCACACATGTGGCTCACTTCCGTAAAAAGTGATTTTCAACCGTAAGTACTGGTTATAAATACTAAAATCGATGGTGTAAGTGTCTAATCCCTTGCCGAACGGATAGTTGGAATGTATAGAAAATGTTGTTTCAAACGGGTATAATAATTAAGTATATGAATAGATACCCAGTATAGGTGTTTTATCCAGATTAATTTAAAAGAAAAACTATCAAGGCTAGGCTAGCTTCAGTACCTACTTGTGAGTAATAGTCGAATATTGACTCGACTGCATACTAGACTGATACAACTGATTACATTTGTAAAGAAAACCGATCGATTATAAGGCGCGCCGATAAATATAATGTCTGCATTTTTTTCACACCCACTTATTTCACATGAATCTTGCGTGTTTAAAAAATGAAGCAAGTACTAAATATGGTATCTGTTGGTAGGTATCTGAATATAAGTCAAATTAATTACCATCTATACTGAATTTTTATAAATATTTTATGATCATAATTGATAAAAACATTGATGATTTCAATGAATAAATCACTGGATCTGTTAAGAGATTTCCTTTCGTCATAATAAAGCCAACGTCAGCAGAATGTCTGATCACACTGATGGTAACCGATCCATCATAAGGCGTGGCGCACGTCCCCGGTTTAATTAGCGCATTTGCGACAATCGCAAAAACGGGCGCGTTCACACGCTGAGCGGCGCGTGCGACGGATCGGATGACGTGGGAACTAGACCTTACCAATATGAATGCAATGCGAAAAGTTTTATATTACTCGGGCTTGGTAAATATTTGGTCGTGATGTTTGATGTATGACGAGGTCTGTTATTCTTTTAGTTTTAACCAACTTTCTTAGCAAGAAATGACTGGTACTGACTAAATTTAAGAGAACACCACCAACGCTGGATCTTGTATCATGTTACTGACGCCTGATGGCGACTGGCTAACCTTGTCACCGTAAAATATAACTAATATTTGACGTTGGACTCATTAGCTCAAGAGTAAATTTTAAGAAGGTTCTTCTTAGCCAACAGTGCCTCGTTGGCGCCTTCCGTGTTGACAATGTCTAAAAAAAAACGTTAATTAATAATTATAATTCACCTATTCGTATTATCATTAACCAATGACTTATAAAGAACGTCAAGATTTTTTTTAGTATTTTTATATATCCAACTCCAGGCAAACCATATTAAGGATCATCTTTGTATCAAACGCGGATATTTTGATATGACATAACTGAATAAACATTGACGAAAAAATTGTATTTGAAATATGCATATGAGTATGAGTGTGTTGGATCATACTTCATAGAAACCACGTTAAGGTGTCGTCGGAGGACCTATGTGTAATTCGATAAGAAAAATATTTATTTATAATTTAATAACCAAACCACACGTTTATAGTTTATTTATGACTCGCTGCACAAATATCAAAAATTATTAGCACTCAGTTTTACAAGAGATTAAATTATCCGGCTATGGGAAAGTCCCAACGAGTTTCAGGTCCACATATTGCCAATTTTACTACAGCACCAAGTACCAGGATAACATAAGGTTCGAAGTGTGCACAGTCGATAAGGACATTGGCAAGTACGCATGAATGTCCAGCGACTGCCACTCGCGACCCTCTCCGTCCGGGCAGGGGGAGCGACCCGACTTTTCCATTACCATTAATTCACCTAAATGAGAGTTTACTATTGTGTCATCTTGAGAGCGGTCATACGTCTTAATGTAGCTTTCTTTTGTTTTGGCTTCGTTCATTTTATTTTCAACGTTTTAGACGCACCCTTACTTTATTAAGACGTATCTCGGTGATAAGGGGTAGAGCGTAATAATCATAGCTTAATTATTAAAAATTCATTTCAATTTGTTTTTGCATTTTTAAAAGTTTTATTCTAAAAGAGCATATTTTTCTCCTTTAAGGAATCACTAAGAGAAATTGCTAACTTGATTAAACAGAAAATAATTATGACAGTCTTCGTATAAATCAAATCCTTTAATTATTTTTTCTAGTACAGTGACATAACATAAAAAAAATTAAAAAATAATTTTATAATAAACAAATATCTAAACAGCGGTTTTCGCTAACAAAACACCTACATCCGCCATCTTCCACCTGGCGGCGAAATTCGATCGCGCGCACGCGTTGTTCCAAAATCGAAATAATTCAAAAAGCGCGGAACGTTCCAACCCTTTCCATTGTTCTTTTTATGAATTGAATTGAATTCATTGCAGTGCGTCTGACGGCGGCCTGTTGGCCCGCTCGGGTTGTTGTTCTAAACGTACTCGTTGTACCTCGTTCATAACGGAACAATTCAACAATAAAGCCTAAATACGCGCTATTCGAGCTCAGATTAGTGTACGACATAGAAAGTTGTGAATGGAAAAAAATCTGTAACTTAGCTCTGATTTGACTCGGATTTTTTTTTAATTTTCATAAAAAATATTATGTAAAAATGTATATGAAAAAATCAAATTATGAGACAAGTAGAACGCCCTTTTTTAAAGTCAAAGTCAAAGATAATTTGACTTTGACTTGTCGCTGGTTTTTATGATTTCCTGATCTATTATACGTTGAAAACAAAGTTTATGGGCTCCATAAGACATTGAGGGAACTCGTCAAATAGTAACTAATGCAATTTTGATATATGTTTTTCGAAATCTTTTTTTTTTTTTTTTTTTTTAAATGGATTCTTAAAAATTCTGTGTCTTATGTACCATAACATTATTTTATTGGTGTTTAACTAGAGGCAACTTAACATTTTCATATAATGTGTTAAAATAATTCCAATGGCCAAGCTCGCACCGCATACAAATAACATGTCTATATTAAGACCGCAATCATTTAACAATTTTGACGCGTGGACTTACTCGTACTTCCCGAATCACAACCGAGTCAAACTCCTCGCTTCTTACTGAAGGTCGTATTTTATCGCCTTTTAATCTTTACCCATCATGTCACCATAGTTTTATGGCGAACCGTGATGATAATTGTAAGTAGGTCCATGGCGCCTCTGGGTCGTCGAACTTATGGGAAAGGAACTATAACTCACGCACGTGATAACGTTGAAATGCATAATTCTTATTCCGAGCGCGGTAAAGGCGAATTTCCCGCGAGCCCGCAAGCCCCTTATCAATTTTTCGCATATCAAGTTGAAGTGTTTGTAATGATTTCGTTTAAAAGTTTCGTCGTGACCCAGTTCACAACGAGATATCAATTTCGGTTCGTGAAACCCATTCGAGATTTGCCCGATTTTATCAACAAAAAACATAAATACGAACGGGACCAACTGACAATGGTAAAACGTTATTTGCATTTGCAAATGGCGAATTTGAAAATGGAATGGATTCGGATCGCAATCAACTTTTTCCTAGCGCTTAGAACATGCGATTTCTCAATCAAATATTGATTGAAAATCGACTTCGCGTTACTTATAACGTAATCTAGGGTACGATTGGATCTAGAGGTTCTGTTATAGAAAACGAGAAAAACTGCAAGTACCTACCTACTGAAAGACTGCCACCGTCACACACATTTTGCACTCCAAATGCTGAATAGTGCGCTCACCTGAACATTCTTAAATATTAAACGGTATATAACGTATCTAAATATCTAGTCTAATTCGAACTTACCCATGATTATCTTACATTATTTACTTCATTAAGAAAGTCTATTGATCTATAAGTCTTTAATGTAACCCAATCTCGCATTGTCAACATTATTTCTGATTAAACTCAGAAACCAGGTGTTACCAGTTCGCCACCTCTGCTTAAATAAGCAGGATGGAAATCCATTTAGCACAAATACAGACTTGTCACTCGTTCGCAGATCTGATAACGCTGATTGGCATTCAGGTTGAATGTATTAATCTATGTATTTATCACTTCGGCCTGGGCTCGTTGTAATTGTATGAATGTAGCTGCAATAGTGTTGTCCGATATACCTACGGCTATATTGTCGGATAAATGTGAAGACACTCTTAAAATTAGATAGGGAACAGTCTTATTAATAACGTAAGGTGGGGCACAATATGACATAATGTTATAAGACATTTGCAGAGTATTTGTATTTGTCTTATCTGGAATATTTTGCCCCGACTTACCCTACTTCAGATGAGAAACAGTATGGGCAAGATTTTTAAATGTTAATTAAAATAATTAATGTAAATAAATTAAAATTACTTAATTATTATTATTATAAATAAATTAAAATTAAAATGGAAGTGTATAGATCTGTGATTTCAAAATAACTGTTTTCTCAAATGCTCACAGTTGCACGATACTAAAAATACACTTGTTTTTTAATTTTTGTTAGTCAATTTTTCTGTTTGTCCGGGCTAATCACTGGAAAGGTTGAACTGATTTTAATGCAACTTTCACAGGACAATAGAGGGATAGCATTGGGATTTACGCGGGAAAACTCCCACGCGAACGAAGTCGCAGGCACAGCTTGTTGCATAATAAAATTAAAGATTAGGTACCTAATAATTTAATTTTAGTTACAGCGAACACGCAAGTATACGAACAAGCTGCATTCCTCATCAGGTACCTATGTAACCGATGCATAGATATGTAAATTCAAAACAAGTCCTTAATTAAAACTAATATGCCGCTTAAGCCATGGCAATGTGAGAAATAGGCCTTACAGAATACCTACGGTACACGCGACTCAGAAAATAAAGGAGGTTGTATGCCAATGATATTTAAAAAATATACCTCATGCTAATAGATACCTTATGCTCGATGCTCTTACAAATCAACCAAAAAAATCTGTTCCAAAAAGAGCTCCAACACACGTTTATCTTTTGTTTCACTACACCGATCACATTGGTTGGTATAATACACGAAGGCATTTTAACGCTGTATGTCAAATGTCAAGCACTTCTGACAACAATTAAAGCGTGCGTATCGTCTTGTATTGCCAGAGCGACTACGAGCAGAACGGTCAATTGCCTGTTCTTACGCTCTTCATTGTCTACGCGCTAGTGACGTATCTACCTCTTTTTACATTATATTATCATTGTTGTATGCAGCGTATGTAGAGCGCTCGAGCGCCTCGAAACAGAGACTCGGCGGGGCAACCAACAGATAAAAACGCAAAATGAAAAAAACATGAGCGTAATGTTTATTAGATGATGCCGTGTGAGTTGTGACGTCTCAAATATTTTTATGAATTTTGTATTCTATGTGAGGTTTGGTAACTCCCATGCTTTCATATGCATTTGTATCTTGGTATATTTCTCTTTGATGGAATAGTAAAAACTAATTTGAATTTTTAAAGGCTTCAAATAGGATCAATTAAATATTGACGTTAATAAATTAAAAGTTATTACCTCCACATAGTAGTGGCGCCACCCACGCTCTGTCTACCTACCCTCTTATTTGTTTTATTAACATTACTGTCCGCATTCCGGATTCCTTGGCATTTTAATAAAACACGAAGATATAAAATTACACAAAAATAATCCAAGAAATTCAAAATACGAAACTTCCAAACACTCAATCGCCATCTTAATCAGCAGATGAGAATCAATTCCACTAGGGCTGCATACCTGCACTAATATGCTATTTTCGTCCGCTAAGCTGGAGCGACTAAGAAAATTAATATAGCCTCATTTAATATGCAAATAGTGTAGCCTTATCTCCGCTGTCCGGCCCGTTCAATCAAAGTGTCCTTTACTCCTATCTTGCGATCGCGCCTCTTGCGCTTATGCCGCCCTGGTACTCGGATTTATTACCGCCCGCTATCATTAAGCGTAATCTTTGCAATCAATGATGATGTATTTTTTATCTATATGTTTGTCTAGTTAACAGATTCCTTAATAATCTGAGGGGTTCATTGTTGTTGTCATTCGTCATGGATTTTGTCACTTTGTTATTGTATACCTATTTATTAACAACTGAATTTAATTCGACTTTGAAATCAATTGAATTGCCTACTTGGTCTGCCATATTAGCAACTTCACGTGTACGTTTTACAGGTGAAGATATCAGCTTCTTTAAAACTTTAATCATACATTTTTATACATACATATATCATACTTTAATTTTATGAAAACAGATTATGACGTGGTGACATTGGTTTTTCAACCAGTTCTTTCATACTAAATATCAAAATCCTAAGCCATAGGAATTGATCAAAGATATCAACGTTGACAAACATGTTTATTACCTCTAACAGACATTTATAATTTAATATTGAAACCAATCCAGCCAGAGATACAGTCGGCAAAAGAATTAGGTAAGGAAGGCATAAAAGAAAAACTTTCGGAAATGTTTATAATCAATGTTGAATCGTACCTTGCGTATGTAGGTAGCATTTTACATTGATTAATTTAAATGACACACGACTGTACATTAATCAAACATTATATCATCAGCTAGTTACCAATCCAAACACGAGGACGTTCCCATCATCCAGAAATCAAATTCAATAGCTAATCAGCAGTAATTGTATAGTAATAACAACAGCTTCGGTTTCCATTGTGATCCAACTGGAGCACCACACACCACACCAAACTCCCAACCCTTCGGGGTAACGTGTGAAAGAAAACATATTGGGGGCAGTTTTGCTTCCAACACCACTGTGAAAGCCGAAAGGGTCTGTAAGTTTCAATAGCGATTCGCAAGTATAGACTGAATTTATATTTTGTTTATCCTATGCTTTTTCAAAAACTTGATTTTATATTATTTATTTTTGAATATTTTTTACAATTACCCTATGATCAATCAATACTAGATGTAAATCAACTGAATGAACGTTAAAATGAATATGATAGAGAGGAGTAGCATTACTTCCTATACCAAATGCATTTTTGCATCAACTTTTTAAAACAATACTCAATTGAAAACATCTCTCTGATTTGCATTTTCTTTTTAACAAATGACTGCAGCTAACCGATTACTGGCTGTTGTGATTTGTTTATTACGTTAGTATAAAATAAATTGTGGATAGTAATTGATCCGTACATAGCAAGGGTTGGAGAACTATGCAAACTGCATGCAGTTGCTCATGCGCTTGGCGTCCCGCTGGGCACATTACGCTGCTCTTTATGTGGTCCTGGTACGAAGCTGCGTCCTGGAACGTATTGATTGCTGTTTTCAAGTCGTTGTGTACTCATTGTTATCCGAAGGACTACGTACCTAACTGGAATTCCGACTGTTCTGATGTACTAGCTAGACTGCCTATAAATTTCGTGTCGACCATTATTTTAAGTACAGGGGTATAAAATAATAAATATTATCATTCAAATTCAATTATCATTATTTTAATCATAAGATGCCAATTACATATTTTAGTAGGTATAGTATTTATGTAGGTATGTGTTTTATCATTGGAGGAAATACGAAGTTAATTAATAACATTAGGAATTACTGTAATAGTACATAAATGTAATTTACTGATTAATAACGTTATATCCATGTTTAACCTTTAAACCATTAGTTGCAAATTACAAATAGTACATAGGCGGGTAATTCACCGATTAATTACTATTTACTTCAGACCACCAAAGAGTACAATCATAAGTTAACCGCTAATCACTCCCGCCTTCAACTACTAACGATTCAATAAGCAATATAAATGATTGCCCGTAATAATTACTGGCTGAACGTACAATAATTAAATGTAAACTAGTAATTGAATCAAACGGAATATGGTCGGAAGTTATTAATTTGAAATGCGACAACGCTCATCAGAATGTATCGAGCGTAGCTGCGGAATCGGTGGGAAAGGGCTGCCACGGCACACAATGTCTTGGTCCGATAAAAACTACGACAAAATTGGGCTACAATGCGACAAATACATTGTAGTCAACCTCTGAATATTAACTTAATATTTTTCTCAGGTGTATTCATTTTAAATGACTATTTAGTTTTTTGCTTACGCTGTTCCACGCCTACCTATCCAATCCGAGCTATCAACAAGACTGGTCTGAAAACCTGTGTCAATACTTATTGTTTATTCGTACTCTATTTCAGACGTATTGTATTTTCGTGTAGGTATATTCATGTAATGTGTCATGCAGTACATATTATAAGTGTTAAGTATTAATTGCTGCTGCAATAGTTTCGACGAATACATATTTTTTTGCATGCTTTCTTTCTTCATTTAAAGATTTTAAAATTTGTCGATTTACAACTTAGTAGAGAGTTAAGAATTCTAAAAACTGAACTGCCTATACATTTTCAATCAAGTCTTGTGATTGCACCAACTAAATTGAAAAAAATAGTACTCAATATAAATTCATGCTAAATGACGAAATTCTATTTAAATCATAACTACAAGATAATAACATTTCTCCTTCTATACGCAGTCAGTTCTATCTCAGACTAGACGCTGCAGTGATTGACGAGTGTGACAGCCCTGATGAAAGGTGATTTGCATAATCAGGGCTCGCTACCGCACATTGATATAATCTGATAGGCTTTTAGAAAGTCGGTACCGAATAATCGGTGGACTAGATCTGGATCGGACCAAGCATTATCGAAAAAGCTCATTGTTTTCAATACAACGCGCCGTTGTTAAGTAAACGGAGAGTGAGAAAACTGTTACATCCTGCTGAGGTAATTGAGGAACAATTATCTAACTCCGTATAGTCAGCAAACGTTAAATTGAATGTAAAAATAAAATTAACTATTGCAAACTCATTACAAGGATGTCCTGTGTGTCACAGGTGAAATAAGATTTCTCTGTCAAATAAATGTCTGCCCTGGCCGAAATCGAAGTCAGGAATCTTCATTTAACAAGTAAAATCTAGTTTCAACTCAATAATAGGTTCTTCATTCGTTAATAAATTTTACTTCAATTTTCTTAATTTCAAATATTTACCAGCTTCTTAAAGTACTATTTTTATAAGAAACAAACCATAAAATATCCAAAGACATGCAAAAGTTGATTGAATATGACCAAAGAATAAAGCCGTCTGCCTCAATCTATCATAACATCAGAATCACATAAAGGCAATATCGCTAATAGGTGTCGTAGAAGAATTCTTGTTGGATCGTGACGGGAATGATTGTGCATAAATAACAAAGACTGGAGCTATTAATATCTGCGCATCCTGTGCTAGTCCATCACGTCTGCTGCAACAGACACAGCACAGACTACCCTCCTATAACCGTCGATGTGCATAATATAAATTTGCAATCGTTTTCTTTGAAACAGGTCTAGGCGTTTTGATTAAATAAACCAGGGAAGCGAATAAATCGAGACATCACTCGATTTTGTCGTGATTATAATTTTACTATTTATTACTTATTATTTCATTTTTTATGTGAGCTTCTTCAACGTGTGAATAGGCTCTTAATAGGTTAGTCAGTGTTTATCATCCTAGACTTAACTTATGAATAGAATTCTGATCATATTTTCTTTCATATGTAGTCACTACATAATGTGTTGTGTGGTAGTACTATTACAAAATATGATCAAAAAACTGTTAAATAACGTTAGTCTGTGTACTTGGTATTACAAAACATTACTTGTTAGAGTTTCAACGAGATTTAATTTACCGAGATTTGATATTGTTCGTAGAATAAAGGTACTAGTATGAAATATGATAAGATTAGTAAGATGCGGTGCAACGTGGCTTGAAGCATCAGACACAAGGCAGACTAGGTATTAATATTTACTAAAGTAAATATGCGCATTCGCTCACCACCACACGTCATTAGTTATTCAATGTAACGGAACGGGAGATCATAAATAATTCAGGAACCGTACTCTATGGTCAAGTAACTCCCGCTTAGCGAACTTAGACCTATTCTCTACTGAGAGCGAGGCGAAGGCGACAAACAACCATTACAGTATATTTAGCAAATGTTTTGACGAAAATAGACGAGGATAAATGCGATAAATGTTTATTCGAGCGAAATAAAAATAATAAAAATAAATTTTATTGCATTAGGTCAAAGAATGAATGAGATTAGTTATAAATATTCATTAAATGTTAAAAACATAATACGTAAATTCTTAGTATCGCTTCAGTAACAAAAAATTGCTCAGTTGGATTTATTCTACACTTTTAGGAATTCCAACGTAAAAGACCTAGTTTATCTACAACTAATCTTATCTCCGAGTTTTTGACAGAAATCATCCAACGCCTCAACATGTTGATAAATTATCATAAAATAGAACCACTTCAAAGTTAAACGAAAATACAACGGGAGGCACTAAAGGGAGTAATAAGATAAGACCCGTTGAAACACATGTAAAAACGTAACACTTATATAAAATTGCTTAATGAGTCCTTATTAAGTACGTATGCTCCGGAAATTTTAATAAAATCTCACTAACAACGTAGAAGATAAAGTTAATTAACATTAACCATCCAGCTTTAAAAGTTAAAATAAAATGTTCACGAGCCTTTTAATCTCAGGTCCGAGTCAGTGGAGGCTGACCCTAGCCAATTTCCTACTGTACTTCCGTAGGATCGGCAAATTGAATCTCTAATATAACTTTTATTGTGGTGTTATTTAAATGTAATCGTGCTTTATCATCGAAACCTATGCCATCGCTAGGCTCAGTCTTGAAATAGAAGACATTTTTACGCAAAAAACAATAATGACAATCAGAAGTAAATTCTTATGACTACTTTCACTTCAAACTGAAGAGATTCGTCTCACCACAACTCGTTCAAGCTCCCCAAATGAAATTTAAACAATGTCTATAACGGAAACCGCCGTTTGAATCCAATCGAAATCCTATTTGCATGGGGACAAAACACTTGAGTTCATATTAAAAGTATTCGGTCCGTCAATTGAGTCCGAGTCGAGGCCCTCAATAGGCTTTTTACAGAAAAGCTCTTATTGTGGGCGGCTTAAAGGGTTTCGCGCGACAATACGGCCCGAGTTTAATTAACCGGAGCTTAAAGCTTAATTGTAAGTGCAGTTAAGCCCAGTAACACGTGTCGGAGTTTCACAGGGACCTCGTCTAGGCCTGCTATTATTCATATTGAAATTTTCTACTTATTTCACGCCGTGCTTAATAACGTCAACTCGAATGAATTATGAAAGAGTGGTTTGTAGACACAATTTTAATGGAAATTAGATTTAAACAATGCAGAATGATTGTAAAGAATCATTTTTACTGTTTCCTTGAGGCGACTAGAGTGCGACGCTTAGAAATTATTAGGCACTTAATCCAAACCAAACTCACAGATGTGCCACGATACATTTAAAGAAGTTAATCCCTGTAAAAACAGCAGCGCGCACTATTTCCGTACTTCCCATGTTTACCCTGCGCAGAAATATCACTAACGCCAGAAGCTAAACCTTCTTTATCTGGGCTTATTTACAACCGCAAGCAATTTACAGGAAAACCAAACAGCAATTACCGCACAAAAACAAATAAGAGGAAAAATCATTAGGGGAACGGCTAGGGGATGATTACAAAGGAAAACACGGTGGTGGAGTGCAGTCATTATGTGCCGATTGTTCAGTAGTTGCTTCAAGGGGTAGCGGGTTCGACAATGGCCGGGTGAGATTACGCCTGTCGGCTGTCAGGGTGACGGCTGCCGAATGGGGTTAAGAACACACAAAACCTATGCTTCCGCATTGTGCGGGCGGCCCCATAATAGCTGTGGTTCCGCTCGCTGTGCTTTATACTTTTTTATTTATATCATTTTCTATTCCAATCAATATTAAATAATTCAACAGTCAATTGACCTATTTAACACTTGCACCTATAGTTTCTAGTTTTATTCTATTCTTGTAATAATTGTAAGCAGATTAATAAACATAAATTTATTGTCTTCTGCTTCAAGTCAGAGGAGAGCTACAATAATAACATCGACTAATTCATTATTTGAAATGTGCGGTATCTATCGCATAATGGCCGTCCATGTCATATTCATGTGTTTCACGTATTGTGATTCCTATTATCCGTACTGCCGCTGCATAAATCTAGGGTTCAATATCAGACCTTTGCATGCATGCACTGCATGTTTGTTGCATGTAACCCGACACCTCGATAGATCGGCCTTTGTGCCCTCCGCCCTCCGTATTATTTGTTCCTTTGGCTTTAACTGTTATTCACTCCTCCACGATGTTACATCATAGTTTGTCAAACGTACAAGCCAAAACGTTTCTTATTATTTCGGAGTTATGCCCCAAAGTTGCGTGCTAAGAAATTAAGGAACACCAAACCTTTTGATGGTTGTACGAATGTACGCATTGTAAACTTTACATATACAAATACATATATATTTTTTAACCTTGATTATACTTCGTAGTCTATGGCCCCTACCACATTTGTAGCCGGCAACGTATTGAAGACGCCTTTGGTAAGTCTTGTCTGTGGGAAACAAGGTTCAAATCACAGATATTGTGTAGCTGTGGCAATGAGCGACATTGTTTAAGTTATAAAGATCGATGTTAGTGTAAAACGTTAAAAATAAAATGTTCCATTTTTAATCACATTAGTCATCAGTTATTTAATGTGATTGAATCTTAAAGCAAGGAAATACTCGTTTTATATAGTTACTCTACGTGATTAAATCAACTGTGGAAATGTAAGTTAAAATTATTCATTTGTCCAAAATAATCTTTAAAAAAGTCTCTAAAATAATACTCGTACTTTATTTTTAGCTCAATTGAAATGTAAAAGCAATATAGCTTTGAAGACAAACATTTAATCTGAAATGGAAGGCAGTCGCGTAAAAGTAACTCGTATTTTCACATATAAAAGAAAACTTCTGTACTAGGATGGAAGTTAGCAAAAAGATGATTGAAACAAACCCGGCAAAGTTTCGGGACACGTCCCTCCCTAAGTGTATTAAACCGCCTAAACTTCCCTAAAAAGTGAAAGGAGACAAAGTGAAATAATATAAATACTTTCAATAATAGAAAGTTGATATTGGCCCAAGTTTTTTATGCGTGGTCCAAGGGAACGAGAGGTAGAGGAATAAAGTTTACCGGGAGTCATTTTTTAGTTTCTAAGCGCTTATTAAGACTATACAGGTGTAGTGTTAATTGATACAAGATGAAGATAACTCATATAAGTCCCCCTATAACAGTACAGTACAAATACGTTGATATTAGGTGTAATCAGACTTTTCAAGACAATATATTAGATGTTTTGTGAAAATAAGATAATATTACATCCTTAGGACATGGCTTTATGCGCATTTTTACTATTCCAAAAACTCTTCTTAATCTCTTATAATTTTTAGGATTATTCTGAATAATCAGAATGATTCTGGAATAATGCAGTTCGACATAAGTTTTCGTTCCCGCTCACGCCTGTGCGCTAGACTCAACATCCAAACTTAGACAGGTCGAGCCACGGGAGGAGCGGAACCTGTGCGTTATGATAAGCACGTCGAACGGGAACCAAATGGAAAAGTAACATCCTCCACAATGTGAACACCATAAACAAGGGAGTTTACGCCATTCTGGCACTAATGGTGAAGTGCCTCCGTTCCAAGTGCTAAAGTTTAGCGCAGATCTGTGTTTTTAGCTGTATCGTAAAGCAGAACGTATCTACTTTCATACGAATGTTGAAAGCTCATTCGGAAATTATTGTATTGATTGTAAAAAAAATGTTTTCTAACTTACTGTACATTATATTTGCTACAAGTTTATATTTTCAACTGTATTGTTGTCTTTATGTGAGGTAATAAATATTTGGCGCTGCACAGACATGCTTTGTAATTTATAATTAGGAAATATACCTCATACATACATACATGGCTTAATGGAGGATTACGTAATCATTCTTAGTAGCGTCAATAAAGTGATTACAACAAAAATAAAATAGAAATCGGAAGTAATAAAAATGATCAGCAAATTAATTAAATTTATTAAAATACCTCTTAAAACAGCCGAACAGAACATAAAGGTCCTCATGATAAATAAAATATATCCTCAAAACAAATAAATAGGAAGACAGGTACAATGTCTGGATCATTGGCGTTTCCCTGTCGATAAGTTTACGAAGTTTTTATTTGAAGGGACAACCGAAGCGGGAATCAATCTGACACAAACAGGTGACGGACAGACAGAAGCTTCCCAAGTACCTGTCGCCATAACTTTTGATGTTCTTCTCCATATTGGGGTTTATTTAGCGAATGACCCTCTGATATATTGAGTTTATTGTTCCGGAGATTTGTTTTACTGCTGTTTTTCATTTCCTTAATCATCATCATCATCATCACCATCTGCTTGTTAAAGAGTTGGGCTAGAGAGAGACTACGACTAGACTCTTGTTGGCTAAGTGCTAAGCTTTTAAAATATTTTAAACCCCTTTTTGGTATGAAGGTTTTTTCATCACCACTGGAGCAGCCTTGTAACACGTTTATGAGTTGTTATAAATGCAAACATCTGGTTACAACATATGTTATTTTCTATGGTCGTTACATAAGCATTATGATGCAGAAAAAAATTACAATCTTGTTTATATCAAACACCTAATATCACTACATGCATCTAAAATGTCTGTATCAATAAAATACCGTTTTATCGTGTTATGTCGATATCAACCAACTTGTAGCTTGTATTACACGTCCTTATCGGTCACAAGGAGTTTTGGACAATTCTTTATCACTTATCAGTTCATCCTCATGTCCAGTGTTATCATCTAGTTATAAGGTCACTGGTGGGCCTGGTGGCCATGCGCCGTCTATAGGCTTTTACGACTATGATGATTTACGAGCTTGTAATAAACATTTGTCATTTTCATATTCCAAAGTGTTAATTTGTTGAGTGACGGGATTTATTACGTCTATCATATTTATATCATCAAATATGTGAAATTCGTTGATATTATCATATCTATATATTGCATTGGTACTTTGATAAAGTTATAGTTCAAGTTTTGGTTATCGGTCTTTAGGGCAAGGTAAAGATGTGATGTCAGATAACCATGTGGCTCAGGAAATTGTAACAGCGATCATCAAAGCTCCCGAGTTCGAGTTTTTGTCGGTATAAATTTAGTTTTTTCGTAAATCTTATTTTTGATGTCTAAAATGTCTATGTTTAATGCTAATCCTAAATTTGGACAATTATTATAATATTTATCTATTCTTTATAATTTGTCGTCGTTAATGATCAGCTCCTAGAACTTAACTCTTATCGTTTAATTGTGTTCAATTACTTCTTTGTTCTGAATTCATCGATCCTTCTGAGAATTGGAGTCTTCAAAGCCAAGTATTATACAGGAATCATAACGCTGTTCTTCGTATTGTTTCATATTATGTTTCCTTTAATATATTACTGTAGTTTACTTTTCTTCTTTCTAAATAATGCGTTATATCTACCTGAATAGTGAGGGACCTCCACTCAATAAGATCGTATGTTAAATGGTCAGTGTTTGAATCTGAGTTTGGTATCTTCTCACATAGTCTATAGTACCTCCATAGACTAAAATCGTAATTATAATTTTCACTGATTTTGGTTAATTGTAGCGTCCTTTTTCTGTCTGTCTTTCCGTTACTGTCAGCAAAACTAATTGCATTTGTTTTTGTTAATTCATCGATCCTTCTGAGAATTGGAGTCTTCAAAGCCAAGTATTATACAGGAATCATAACGCTGTTCTTCGTATTGTTTCATATTATGTTTCCTTTAATATATTACTGTAGTTTACTTTTCTTCTTTCTAAATAATGCGTTATATCTACCTGAATAGTGAGGGACCTCCACTCAATAAGATCGTATGTTAAATGGTCAGTGTTTGAATCTGAGTTTGGTATCTTCTCACATAGTCTATAGTACCTCTATAGACTAAAATCGTAATTATAATTTTCACTGATTTTGGTTAATTGTAGCGTCCTTTTTCTGTCTGTCTTTCCGTTACTGTCAGCAAAACTAATTGCATTTGTTTTTGTTACAAACTCACGCATATAATACAAAGATGCCTAAAATACTTGTCTTACTTAAGGCAAGAAAAGAGTTAATTTTTTCTATTAAAACTAATTATTTCTTTCGTCTTTCAATTTACTATATCGCATTTAAGTTACAAATCGGTAGATACATAAATACTATAATATCTTTTGCTGCATATAACTAGATGATAATATGATAATATTATTTTTACTTACAATAAGTTAATACTTGACCACAATCCTTCCTGATGGTAAGTGTAGAATTGATCTAGGATGGTGAGCGCAAGCCTATTCACTCTTTTCTTGAAGACATCCACATCATAGGCAGGTGGGAACACGGACGCAGGCAGGCTATTAATAGCTCGTTTTTAATTTAAAAAAAATCCGCCAGTATTTTATAATAGATGACATTCATAATAAGTAGATCACTGAAAGATTATATTTATTAAAACAAATAAAAACAAGACAATTCAGGAAAAAAGAAAAATCTCCACCTCGTTATAAACAAACATCTTATATAGGCTACTTTTGCTAGGATGAAAGCAATAAGTGTGTTTGTTACAGTATAAGTTTAAAAATAAAACAAATTTCAATGGCTAACTCATCCATCGCTTAATCGTGTCCGATGCGACCATTGCATTAAAACACACTTTTTATACATAACTCAATAAACAAGAGTTACAAAAAATATGAAAGTTATATCTAGCAATTATAAATTGAACGATTATCATAATTAGTAAGTACATCGTTGCACGTATGACACATTTAGATTTTCATACGATCCGCGATAAATCACAATATACACTTTCAGTTTTACATAAATAACATACGACGGATTATCGCGTGCAAAACGTACGTGAGCATTTGATGCATAAAGCTGTTCTGATTAAGCCATGTCATATTTTATGTCATGTGTATGTAATTTCTTCCTTTCATCATTATTGAGATCATAAATGAGTCACGCTACTTCAAGGATATCAGACTAGCAAATCCTAGGTATTAGATTGTCTCTCGACTGATTTAAATATTTTATCATCGACCAAGTGCCAAACAAATTGCCAAATTAATATTTTACAAAATACAAAAAGATGTTTTATTAAAACTCATATACCTAGTTTAATGTCTATTTTAGGTTCGAGTTCAACACGGTATCAGTGAAACAGAACTCATAAATACTAACAAAAAACTTGAGAGGTGTCAAGGGACACCCGGATGGAACGAAGTTCCTTGCAGTCAGTACTAGGATAGCAAAAACATGCAGCAAGTGTGCCAAAACAAATCTAAGGTATTAAATTTCTCATCGGCTTTGTTCACCTAGTAGCAATTGCTAGTAGCAGCTAGTAGTGGTATTGCTAGTAGTAATTGCTACTAGGTGAACAAAGCCGATGAGAAATTTAATACCTTAGATTTGTTTTGGCACACTTACTGCATGTTTTTGCTATCCTAGTACTGACTGCAAGAAACGAAAATATCTGGCTTGCTTTCTATGTAAAAAAAACTACGACGGCAAAAAGTGTCGTTACAACTTTTCGTTACAAAATTTTCCGCCTAGCCCCCTTTCGCAACGCGCGATAAGGAACTTCGTTCCAAAAACCTTCATATTCGAAAACATTATTATATTATGTCTAATTATATGTCTATATTTTACGTAATCATGGTACTTAGAAAACAATAGTTTTGAAAAACCTCTAATATGTATGTTTAAAGTTTATTTTTGCCAACAATAATAAATTATTAATTATTAAAATAAAATAACATTTATGTACCACCTTAGAGTAACTTCAGTAGATAGAATTAAACACAATGATCTCAAATTGAGCGTAATCAGCTCTGTGGTCAACCCGCATTGTTTTAAGTGACACAAAAGGAACTAGACCAGGATGTATCGTCACATCAGACAGTGAATAGCGGCCATTAGACCTTCAATATGGGCAGTTGATCTCAAGATCCAGGTTAAATACTTATGCCATTAACAGAACATTTTGGCAAAAAGTACAGCAAGTACACTACCGACACACGAATGAATGAAACCAAATTAATGAAGGGAGAGTATCACTTCCTAAGCTAACATTGGTTGCTCCTAATAATAGCAAAGCACCCTAAGAGCCACCCTTTAAGAATTCCGACTAATAGAATGCGGATAGACAGACAGACAATCCATCACTGGTCCCCCTCCAATGTATTATTTATGGGGACATCCTGCACCAACCCACGGCTAATCTTTCAATATCTTGAGAATTTCGGGAGCATCAAACCTAGGGATCAGGATTCTTGGCAATAACAACAATATTGACATCGACCTTAGCATTAAAACAAAAAGGATTAATATCCCTTGGCCCGAAACACAAACGCTGTTCCAGCAAAACCAAAGTAACGCACGGACACCGATGCAGATGATCCGAACGTTAATTTTAAAGCAGCAGAGGTCGTTTTCGCATGAACCGTGACGAGACTTATCGTTGTTTGGTCAGAATAATTGCAGGATTTGTTTGTTTTGGTACAGAATGAGAGTAATGGCATTGCATTGGATGAGAAATGAAATTAATGGTGCTTTCTTAATGAATATTTGTTATGGGACCCGCTGCTTGTAATCGGCTTGTCCCCGGTGGTAAACACACAATTAACAAAAATATTACATCAATTTTGAGATGCGTCGTAGATAACGTTACCGAATTCTTTGTGTTGAAAAAAAAATTACGTAGGTTTATTTATTCTTTCCACAGCATTGAACTCGGTAAGATATTTTAAAAGCTTGTTCTATGTTAAAGAACCCATGTAAAAATATATTTTTTCCGTCGTTTCATAATCACCCTTCAGGAAATAGAATCCGACAGATACAAGCAACTAGGGATTCCTCGATATGTAACTTTATCTTGTTGCTACTTTGAGAGACATAATTGAAATCATTCGAAGTCTCGGCTCCTCTACAAAAACTAAACATATTTAAACTTGAGATAAAACTAAATAGAAATCAAAGCGTCCGCCGTCTATTTCTATAAATACAACACTTAGTTGCAGGAGATGTGGAGAAAAAAAAATATTTTCGATATAGTAGAGGGTACCCAGAATAGCTCCCTGTGGGACTCTTTACTTTGCAACGGAGTTGGCTTGTTCCACAAACTCGTATTTCTGAGCCCTCGGTGATTTAGCTACTCACGACCACGACCTCCGATAGAATGTAAATCGTCATGATAGTAAGATTATCTCGCCATTTTACTTAAATAGACGAGATTGCATATAGAAGTGTTAATTTGAACTAACGTTACCTACAATTTTCTTATTCTACATGTGAATTTAGCCTTTCAAACTTCTATCATGAATCAATTTAGCATTTCGAACTGAATATTACAACATTAAACAAAATTAACAGAAATTTGTTAATATTCTATCCCTGTCAACATGACTTGTGTTTGTGCACTCTAGTGGTCAATTAACAGGAACGCTGTTTCCATAAAAAAAAAACTTATTAATAAGTTTTGCAGTTTCCCAGTAACTAAATTAATGACATGCCATTAACATTAGCATAACCATGAACTAATTCCGAAGCCCATTTCATCGTACGTCAAAAATCGAGCATAACGTTCGAACTTCAAATCAACGGTTCTTAATTTCAAAATGGCCGCTCATAATCGGTGTGCTGCGCGGGCGCAACTCATTATCGTCCTCGTAACGAGTGTTCGTAAATCAAACGGACACTAGCGGCCATTGGATACAGATGGGATCGTGAACGGAGATCGTAATGTCGATGGCTGAAGATATTCGATTACAGACCTCAGCTACTTTTGTCTGAGTCTTATTGTTTTTCTTTTGCTTGCGAGCTTTTGAGTTGCTTGTATTTAGATGAAATACACGGTGGATTTATATTGTTGGGAAGTTTTTTAGGAATAAACCTGTAAGTAATTAACTTTTGGAACTAATGTTTTTAAAAAGCTCAGGCAAAGAAGTAGTCCACAGCAGACGCACAAAAAACTGTTTGTTTAAAATCACGTCTAAGTACATGCATAATCTATGTGTTTTGATCAATTGTGTATCAATTTTAACGTAATAGTAAAGTCTCACTTAAATTGAAAGTTGCATCATCGTCATACTGTATTAAATCGAGAACGTCACGAAAAACAAATGTTACTTCGAATTCATTTGATCATTTAAAATAACTTACTACTGATCCAACTGTACAATCAGGTAAACTACAACATCTA
The DNA here is from genome assembly GCA_951805285.1 of Thymelicus acteon. Lineage (NCBI taxonomy): Eukaryota > Metazoa > Arthropoda > Insecta > Lepidoptera > Hesperiidae > Thymelicus > Thymelicus acteon. The sequence continues at coordinate 1,684,683 of OX638232.1, forward strand.
CTTATTTCTAAATCCCGCTCTAATTTCGAAGTGGAGGGAACTTTGTAATTTGGACGTTAACGTAAGGTGCAAAAGGTCCAGAATCAAGACTTTGGAGTTGGTATGATCTTGGTCTTTGTGACCCAGAATGTGGCGCGCTGCTGCCAAATAATTGACAACTATGTCATCGGTGCGATGAGTGTTGCCAGCGGATTTCGCAATCGCACCCCAAAACCAAGATCTGCAACTCAAAATATACATCATCCCGAACTTCTTCGTTTGCTGTACTATCTTCATCCGTTATTATTTTAATCCATATACTTACATTGTAGTCTTTTTCTTCATGTTTTATGACCCTATGACCCTGTTAGTAGTGCCCAGTCTGTCGAACGAAGAGTTCCTAATTGGATTCCCGGCTGGGACAAACATAGGCGTATAAATATTAGTCCATGGTTTTTAGGTCATTTGAGATGGTTTAACTGTTCTTTGGTATTCAGACTCATCACGTGTATGAGCCCCATACTTTTTAGTGCGTATTATAAACACATTCATCTGCAACCGAACGGAATCTTTATCCAAATATTACCATTACTTCTTTATAGCATTACTATACAACGTTACATTCAGGCCGGATCAAATACAATATTATAACAGAGTTCGATTGCTATTACCTGCATGTGTGCCGAATAATTATAGTATTGACGATTCAATGGCTCATAGCATAGAGTTGATTTTAATTTGATTTCCAAAAGTCTCGTAAAGGTCGTTCATTTGTTTACGAAGTAGGTAGAAATTATGTCGTAGATTCGTGTTATCAGCAACATGTTGGCTTCCTCACGCAGCGGCAATAATGAGGAACAGCGCCACTCTGCCATTCTAAGGCTATCAGCTGGGGTCAATGCAACCTCGCCTTATACAGCCAGGCAAATGGTATTGACATACAAATGATACCAGTTTGGTTGGCTCATCTTGGCTCTTAAAGGTCCTGAGGTAAATATGACCATTTTTCATGGAGTTTGAATTTGACATTTACTTAAAACTCTTACGCTGATACATAACAAATGTGGTATGGTGTCGGTTTGTCATTGCCTGCTTTAAGGTTTCTTAGGCATGAACATCATTGTACAATTTACAACCTAATAAGAAGCAGCCAAGGAACCAGGAACAAAACTTTACTTGTTATATTTACATCTGAACTGGCCAGGAATCGATCCTGGTATACTATTCATAGAGACCCACTAATAAGTAAGGGCTTTAATATCATCAATTTAGCTTTATTTGTCTCCATATGATAATTCTTTATTTTACGTTGATGTGTTTATTAAATAAATTGCCAGTCATCCACCTGATTTCCATTATTAAAGCTATGGCCCACAGGCCACGATGAAATTAAATTAACATTCAGATTCCCGAGAGGTCACAGATGTTTTGCTTACGCCTCTATAGCTCGTACGAACTGACACACTTCCACTTCAAAGCATTTCGAAATCGATTCAGGTAACACATATCAGAACGCAATCCGATGGAAGCTCCTCTCGAAACGAGGAGTCTGATCCAATTCGGGTCGGAGCGTCGAGCAATTGGTGTCAACAGCGGGCTCCGGACGCGGCCGGGATCCGCGAGCCCCAGCAATTAAGAAGCTATCATAGCATCAACCAGGCGTCCAATTCTCGAATTATCCAATCGAAATTCAAGCCCGCATGCTGGTTGGTGTCCGCCCGAGAAAACAATTGCCACGAGTTCGGGATGGTTCGTTCAACCCGTTCGTGAATCATCGGCCGCTGTCGGGTTGGCATCACGCCTAATCGTCGAGCGGCGGAGTCGCATATATCTCGCACGCCGTCATCGTTTCATTCTTTGGCTGGTTGGAGCGCCCGTTGACTGACGGGGTGGTGGCTGGTTTTGTTGGCTGACAAATTGGAAGCACCTCCGCTTCGGGCACCTGTGCTGTTTCCATTCAGCCGATCCCAGCGCTCCGGTGCGTCGACAATTCGAATGGATTTTGAATGTAGTTCGATTCAGCGGACTGAGCTTGATTAATATCTAGTCATATTGCGTTTGAGCTCGGACGAGGTTCGGTTGAATTAGAAACTATGCACGATTATTTATTTGCGGAGTTACAAACGTATTTTTGTGGAGTTGAAAAACACTGCAACCTGCACTGCAACCTCTCACAGTAGGGCCTTGCCTGAAGCATTGGCATAACTTGCATGACTTTCAAAAAGTGTTTGTAAACCAAACCAATTTTGAATAAAAACATTTGATTTGATTTGATTTGATTTGATTTGCAGACTTAATGATCTTTATGTAAGTTGTGTACCTATATAAAATATTAATGATGTAAAGCACCTTTTTAATTCAGTCACTTCATGTGCAGTTAGCAAAAATCAACATAGGACTTGCATAAATCCAAAAAAGCTGAGGAAAATTAACAAATTCAAACATAATGTTCATGAAATATTATATCAGCCGAAGATCGAAGTACCAGGAGACAATAGAGCGTAGGAGCCGGCATCAGTCCACTAACGAGTGTAACCCGACGCCGCAACCGATACGTTCATTAGCTCCTCCAGTCCTCGCCATTCACCGCCTGCCCCGCAGATTGTCTTACAGGGTAATAAATTTCCGGATAAAAGACGTCGCGGCGTAAAGTAATGTTTTGGCGGGGTATCGATAAGAGTAATCTTTACAGGATTTACAGGCACGCTAGCGCGATCTGCGAACCTATCGCGCCGGGCCATCTCAAATGACTTGTCTTTTCCTAAGAGTATTGTATTACCACTCACATTTACCTATCGCTCGAGGAGTATCGCTGGTGTTGAATGCTTAAGATAAGGTAATAATGTGTAATGTTATAAAACAATAGACAACGAGACAGTGTCAAATATTTCTGAACAGTTGAGAGATATGTTTTGCCATATCAGATCCAAAAACATCATTTTTGATAGCGGATAGATGTAGTTTATTTACGTCTGCCATCAGGAGCTACCGTTCATCAGTTTAGAAAAACCTCCTTAATAGTCGATAATAAATATCGCTCAAGAAAACAATCAGCTCTCTAAAACAAGACATACAAAGGGGTATAACTTTTTACTGGTCCGGATTTGATTTCTGGACGAAATAATCATACTCGAGAAAATCTCAAATCAGTAAACACTGGATCCGAACATCCTTGGTTTTTGTCTGAAAATGATATTTATATGGATAAATGGATAATAAATATCAATTGTTTCGTGGAGGTAGCCTTTGAATTCAGAAGAGGCTTGCATTTTGCCATATTAATATACGGGAAGGCTTAAAGTTTTGAGCTAAGGACAATATATAAGGGGAATGCAACTCAATATGGGGAGGAAAAAGTCGTCAAATGTGCACAACGGCACACCGGCCGCGTCGGACACTTTTTGCCCGCGCCCGGGCTCGGGAACAAGTCATAAAATCTTGGAGCTTTGATTCCCGAGTGGCCGCGACCGGCCTGGGTCCGGCCTAATATTCTGATTAACTAATATATTACAACAGACTTATTTTATTATTACACATTCCTCTGTAACCGCAAATGAATTGTACAGCTTATTAACGCTTATTGATAGATTTACTAAATTCTTTTACTAAAACTGGTAAATTATAAGTTTTTTTCTTTGTTATTTTTTTATTTCGATGTTACAAATAACACAAGTTCCAGTGGTTTCCTATGTTTCTCAATACTATCCTAAACCTTAAAGTACGAGTACTTAAACCTACTGTACTGATTACAACAATTTCAACGTTGAGGATAAAAGATTATACGAAATCTATACGAAAAAGAGTAAGGGCTTGTTTCACAATCTTCAAGTAAAGTCCTGAATAAGCTATTCGCCGGTTAAAGTGACGTTAAAGTGTCATTTTACATACACGAAATGTCAACTTAACCAACGAATAGCTTACTTCGGACTTACTTGAAGATTGTGAAACAAGCCCTATGAGGCAGAATAGAGCTCTGACGTTTATACGATATGACTGTACATTATACGAATTTTGCTCTAAGTACATTTCTGGTTTGCACTTTTGTTAAGATCCACAAAAATCTTTCAAGCATGTAATATTCCATCCTAAATGCCCTTTCGAGATTGTCAATTTCTGTAGAAAAGGCAATGATCACTGTACCATTATGTTTCAGTAGCACATCTCTAAAACTTTCTTCCTCTTTCTTTGAAAGATATGCAGTCTTATATATTGTCCTTTTAATAACCACCAAGGCTAGAACAAAAGCGAAGATAACAAATAAAGCATCGTCCACTAACGGACCCCTAAAACCTAATTAGCAGCTTCAATAATTAAAAGCGAACTATCATTCGGGCGGCGACAAAAAGCTATCAGGCTTTCGGATTTCACTCCTCGTATTTCGAAAATCATCGTCCGAGCATCTTTTACTTGAATTCTTTCTTCATCCAGGCCAAAAGGGTACAACTGGTGCTGGATTACGTGACCCAAAGTGGACTCTATTTCCAAAACCTTACACGTTACTTTCCTTTCAATCATATTTCCTTGTACGACGTAGCTTTTGGTGGTCTAGAAGCGACTTTATTTATATAGTGGCAGAGTTTGTTTTCGATCAATGATAATGTTATTTGCGTGTACACGTTCGTTTGTCTCTGCAAGCGCACGCGGCCGAGTGACTTATTCGCGAGATAGTTCCGGAGATAGGGCGGGCGTTGTTCAAACAAAACTATTGGGAAGCGAGCAAATTGAGCTTTCGCTCGGATCCGATCTAGCTCTGTAGTCTCTACCCGGTCTAGGCTAATTCAAGCGAGTGTAGGATCTTACTGCAAAGAGTGGAACTGATTATCTCTGATAATGTGTCTGTTTACATGTTTAATCTAAATCCAGTAATGTCGATTTAGCTTGTAGTAGTTCTTGACTGTCGTGATCAATGCGAAACTAAGAAATAAAGAAGAAAATTAAATTTTTCATGTCTCAATTGTAGGACATTTTCTTGAAATATGATTGAGATAATAGTAGTTTTTTAAGTGGCAACTATCGCAAATAATAGACCCGATGCAGACGAGAAGCGGAAGCGACGCGGGTGTTTACATACAAAACGCGTATTACGTGAAAAAAAACGTGACGCTCGTGGCGGGGGCGGAAAGCGGGTGATAGTTTATCGCCTGCGTCTCTCATATATGGCGCAAATACGTTTTATTTTGCATTTTATTTGCGTACCGATTTACATGGTTACCACTGCAATATTATCACTGTGTTATGTAACGTTTTCGGTATAACTTTTTAATTAATGTATAGGTAAGTGTATTGTGCATTAGAAGTAGTGTCTTCTCTGGATATGATTAAAAATATAGTAATCTATACTCTATACAATACAATACATACAATATACAATACATACAATACAAATAAATAAAATTGGTGTGTCTGTTTGGAGTTGCTGTTTACTACGTGCATTTGGATTTATATGCGGTACATATACCAAAACAACACTTTTTACAATTTTTGTCTGTCTGTATGTTTGTTCCGGCTAATCTCTGAAATGGCTGGACCGATTTTGACGGGACTTTTACTGGCAGATAGTTGATGTAACAAGGAGTAACTTAGGCTACTTTTATTTTAGAAAAAAAAATGTTTGTTAGGCGATACAAAGTTTGCGGGGTCAGCTAGTCTAACATATTATCAGAGTAAGACTTACTCTTTATATGATTTCATAACCATGTGTTCATAATATCCCCTCGGCCACTGGTCGCGAGTGTCGCGACTGACTGACCGGTCGACACAAAAACATTGGAATTCGTTCCACGGATTTATATCTTTATTTAACCAGTCGTGTTAAATACTGACACTAAAGTTACACTTCAAGGTAGGTTTGTCATCTCGTTCATATTACCGTTATGTCGTATTGCTTATAATTTCCTTTTATTTCAGTGCTAATTAGAAGGACAGGAAAAATTTCTTGCGTAAAGTGAACATACAATTAAAGAAATGTTGACGTCGAAAAATTTTATTTTTCCGCTTATTTCTAAATTTCTGCAGAAAAATAAATAAATAATAAATACGCTTCACACTCATAGCCCCACACTAGGATTCCCTGTGTCGTGGGTGCCATGGACAACACACTAGACAAGGAAAATCACACCCAGACCGAGAACAGAAATTCATACTCGGCATTCTTTCCGCCTGGGAATCGAACCCAGGACCCTTGGTGCGGCGAAGTACCTACAGAGCTTATGCAAATATCTTATCGGGTATCCATCCTTTTGTCGTGACATCCCGACGGTACGGCCGACGCGGTTTGCCTCGTCATTCGTTATACGCACCGCGAAGGACTGGAATAACTTGCCTGCATCGGCGTTCCCGCCTGCCTATGACGTGAATGTCTTCAAGAAAGAGTGAATAGGCTTTTACTAAGTTAATATGCTCACCATCTTGGACCACATCTCCACTTACCATCAGGTGGGTTTGTGGTCAAGCATTAACGTATTTATGTTAAAAAATAATTATTATTATATATGATTTTACTTATTTCAGTATAGTGCACAAGTTAGTCATGATCACAAGAAATAATTAACTTGACCTTTTCAACACTTTCAATTCCCTTATTACCATTGCAGTTTGCATTTTTCGATACTATTGTTGCACATATAATTAGTAAGGCGAAGAACAATTGAATGGCAAGACCATTCATTGTTTTTGTCCTTGTTAACTTCAGTATGTATTACAAAACATTGTTTACGTATTAAAATTCGGAATCTTAAAAAGTTTAGTTAAATGTATTTGACATTTATAATAAACGTTCCATAACTCCGCACAAAGAAGTGTAAAACATCTTACTTGATTGCTGATAGCACATTGTTGAACAAAATTTATTCATTGTTATTGAAAAACTTAAATCCAAGTCTGGCTGTACACATTTTATGTTGACATGATTAAATTTAATTACTTCATCCCGAATAAAAAACAAAGCGGTTCGTAACTTTCATTCACAATTTACAGTTAGAAGTTCCTTTTTCAAATCCATTGCACTTGTATTAAAACTGACCTGTTCTGAAATCAAAAGTGGAAGATTCGAATTTAAAATTGTAATAGCGGCCAGTCCGATAGTAATATTTGAAAAATAAACGTGGACCCGTTCAAACTTCGAACGCCACTTATACTTTTTAATTTTATATCTCGATTGACCTTCGATACAATGATCGAGTGAATACATCGGAATCGTTTTTTGGTTCGTTTTTGCGCGGTTATAAAATCGTATAAACGTAGTTTTAAGAAGAGGAGTTAAAATTAAACACAGTCGACAAAAGGTAAACAAAAAGTACTCTTTAAGGAGACTTTATTCAAGTTACGGAGTGTTAAGTGAACACACGTGTGACGGTCCCGGGTTCGTGCTTGAGTAAATTTAGCCCAGCGCGGGTTGAGGGGAGGGAGGGGAGGGGAGAGTCGCTAACGAAGCACCTTTTTATAGAAACGACGTCCCACAACAACTATCTGGCGCAGTTCATACGGAATGATGTATCATTGCTAACGAGAACCAAAGGAAGGAAATAAAAATCAAGATAGGTGAGGGCCCACGCACTGTCTGTTGCTATCGTTACGATGTATTTAATTAGAAAGAAAATGTTTTAAAAAATAATTTTAAACGTAACCCTTTAAAGAGCAATCGTTCAGAAGGCGTACAGACTGTATGACCAGATAATATTTATGTACATTGTAATGAATAAATGAATGAAGAGCCAAATTCTGTATGGAAAGCCATTATAGAAATGGCTAGTCAAAAAAAAAACAAAAAGGTTTTAAACAAAGTTTACAGCACTATATATTCCATAAAGATTTAACGTATAACTACTTACATTATATAAAACAAGAAAAACTCCACAAGAAGATCTAAATTTAACCAGACGCGTTCGAGGCAGAAACATCAGAATCCGCGCGCATCCGCGAAAATTAGACGCCCTGGGAACCGCCAATCAGGTGTGTGCGTACGGAATAAAGATGGCCAATTTTTATTATAATCTCCCGTAAAACTGGCAAGAGGCGTAGGCGCTGCAGGCCCGCGGGTTGAATACCAAATGTGTGTAAGTGCAATATTTGCATTTTGAATTACGCGCTCGGGACGGCGCCGCGCCATGTGAACGAATAGCAAGAACGCTGCGATTTAACTCTGATACTACTTACAAGGGACTAGAACTTTGTTTATAAACTTTGTTCAGGCTTCAACCTATTACCATTAATAGGTTGAAGCCTGAACACCTAACCTGAACCTAGGGCACAGGACTCTCATTACTGAGGAGGTCTAGAACTAGATCGTCCTTCCCCACGGCGCATTGGTAGAGTTTTTTGTCTCATTACGCCTCAACATTTTAATGGTTCAGTAGTTCAAAAATGGTAATACTCCTGCAGTCGCCTTGCATTGCCGATACCGTTTGAAGCAGGACTCTTAACACATTTCAGTGAAACCAAACGAAATTGTCAAGCTCTCCAACAATACCTCAAAAGACCTTATTTAAAAAAAGTTTGGATTAAAGTTTACTCCTGGCTCTGACGTCCGACAATTGGTGACTCTACAACTTAAGAGAATAGGTAACTTTTTCGGGGGTAGGCGTGAAACAAGTAAACACGTAATCGGAAATCAGCTGTTTTTGATATTTAATTTAAAATATATTAAACTCTATTTACATGCATTTAATGTTGCTCTAATAGTATTTCCACTCACCAGCTATTATTCCTACTAAAGTTTCACTTAAATTCTACATATTTACAAATTTCATCCTAACTTCACTTCACTCTATTTCACTTCACTTATATTATGGATACCATCAAAGAATCCATAGCAGCGATGACTGAATCCTTCAACACTCAGATGGCAGAGTTCCAGCAGGAGCTCCAGAAGTCAACAAACATACCAGTCACTACAACTTCACTTGCTGCTGATTTTGCATCATTCAAGAAGTTCGTTGGCGCTGCTTTGGAGACCTTGCATAAGCAAGTGGATTTTCTGTGCAAGGAATTTGACAATGTTGAGATGAGGAGAAGGAGGAAGATGCTTCTTCTGCACGGGGTTCCAGAAGAGAAGTCTGAAGAAACTACAGCAGTTGTTGTACATTTAGTGTCCGATAAGTTGAAGGTGGAAAACTTCTCTGGCTCTCTAGTTGCTCGGTGTCATCGGTTGGGTAAGAACTCTAACAACAAGCCACGGCCAATCTTAGTTAAGTTCCAAGATATATCGGTACGGGATAAAGTGTGGCACGCTAAGACCAAGTTCAAGGGTACTGGTATCACCGCTTCAGAGTTTCTGACAAGAGGTAGGCATGCAGTTTTTCTGGAGGCCAGACAGAGGCATGGCGTAAATGGATGCTGGACGAAAAATGGCGTGATCCATGTCCAGTTATCAGATGGCTCACACCACCAAGCTATAAGCTTAGTGGAGTTAGATGCCATTCCCAATATTGCCAGTCCACCTTCTCCTTCGCAACCACCTGCCGTTAGTTCGAAGCCCTCAGACAAGGCTGCCATCAAAAGTCGCAGGAAGAAGTAGGATCAGATTTGGTTGTTCTGTCATAAACTTCCTCAAGGCTTGATATTTATATATTTTTATTATTCCATTCTTCTTGTTTGTTCAGTAATGTTAAATATTTGTTTATATTTCCACTTGTATTTCACGACTTGCTTGCTTCATTTTTCTTTATATAACTATTTCTTCAACTTCATTGTTTTTTTATACCTTCATTTACTTAATAAAATTTTATTGTAAACATTATAATTCTGACTGACTTTACTGACAATAGTGTTCATTGACACTGACAAGTCAAGCTAAGTGACAACTATGTATGTTTATGGATACCATAGAGCAAGGTACTATATTCTAGTTCATGGACTATACGGTACATGGATTCCATGGATAGTTGTTTTAGTTTGTAATGTTTTTGCCTTAATATCATTAATATTTTGTAATTGTGTAATATCATTGCTAAATCTATTGCAAATTACCTTGCATTTTAATCTTCTACTATTTTAATGCTGGCGAGTGGAAGACAAATGTACATAAATTAAGTTTAGTAAAATTGTTTAAAAATTAGTTTATATATATATTGTATTATTATTTATTTTTTATATTATTATTAATATTATATCATTTATAAACATTAAGAATGTTTGATGATAGTAGTCAAGACTGTAATTCTTCTCTTTTCTCTTCTGCGACTGAAGGAGTGAACAGTAACGACAGTTTTGAGAGTATTCCTCCCCTTAGCGTGGCACTTGAATCGCAACTATGTAATGCAACTAAAAACTTTAACGTAATCCATATAAATGCACAGAGTATCCCAGCTCATTATCCCGATTTACTTTCGTCCTTTGATAGCAGAAATGTTCATGCCATTCTGGTCTCTGAGTCATGGCTTAAACCGTGTCTCCCATCGACATCTTACGCCCTACCAGGTTTTCACTTAATACGCAAGGACCGTATTGCACGGGGTGGGGGTGGTGTTGCTATCTACCTACGATCCCACATACCTTTTACGGTTGTTACAACGTCCCTCGAAAGTGTGCCTGGTAATGAGGCAGAATATATTTTTATAGAAATCTTGTTTTCCAATACAAAACTACTCCTTGGTGTGTTTTACAGCCCATCTCTCACGGTTGACTATTTCTCCTCCTTTGAAAATCTTTTAGAGGATTATTCATCTATATACAATCACATAATTGTAATGGGTGATTTTAATACATGCCTACTTAAAGACGACTCTAGAGCAGCTCACCTTAAATCTATAGTTAATGCAGCAAACATGAGTATTCTCCCTCTTTCCGCCACACACTTCTTTCCAAACTGTGCACCTTCACTTCTTGACTTAATAATCGTCTCTTCTCAAGAGGATGTTGTAAAACACGGTCAATGTTCTGCTGACGCGTTCTCCTATCACGATCTCATCTACGTGTCTTACAACATCCGACCCCCAAAAGCTAAGTCAAGAATTTTGCTTCAACGGAACTTTGCTGGGATGGATCTAGATCGACTTCGTGAGGATGCTGCTAAGATAGACTGGTCGGTTGTGGCTGATGCTGCTACCGTCGATGAGCAGGTTGCAATTTTTAATTCGTTAATTATTCAGCTCTTTGATGTTCATGCACCTGTTCGTCCAGTTCGCGTGCGTCACCTACCGGCACCCTGGCTAACTGATGAGTTGAAATCATTAATGGAAAAGAAGAATAGAGCTAAGGCACGGTATAAGGCGGATCCCAGTGAATCAAACCGGGACAAATATAAAGCCATTCGAAATCGCTGCAATAAGTTGTGTAGAGATTTGCGACGTCGCCACATACATAACTCCGTACAAGATGAGGACCCAGCACGAGTCTGGAAATTTCTTAAGTCGCTGGGAATTGGGAAACAAAAATCATCACTTAGCCGCGTTCTTGACCTTGAGAGTCTGAACAATCATTTCACTTCTACGTCCTGTATTGATAGCAAGGTCAAACTTGATACGCTTAATTTTCTATCAAATTTACCCATTCCCAACATCCCTACTTTTGTCTTTACTCCGTTTGCTAATTGTGATGTTAAGAAGTGTATACTTTCCATTTCCTCCGATTCAGTTGGTGAGGATTGTATTAGCCGTAAAATGATCACTCCTATCCTTGATCTCCTTACTCCTGTTATCACTCTTATTATGAACCATTCCATTACTACCTGTTCCTATCCTATCGCATGGAAAGACGCTCAAATTATACCCTTACCAAAAAAGTCCAATCCTTTGTCTCCTTCTGATTTTCGTCCTATATCTATACTTCCTTTCCTATCAAAAGTCCTCGAGCGTCTGGTACATCAGCAACTTAGTACTTTTCTGACCACAAACAACCTTTTAAATCCCTTCCAGTCCGGTTTTCGCCCTGGTCATAGTACGGCTACTGCACTTCTCAAAATCACTGATGATATACGTGAGGGAATGGATAATCAGCAGGTTACTTTATTGGTGTTACTTGATTTTAGTAACGCATTCAATACGGTCGACTTCGATATTCTCCTTAAAGTACTTCAAACTCTTAACATATCTCCAATGGCAAACGAGTGGTTTCGCAGCTATTTGCATGGGCGCCGGCAACGCACTCGACTTAATGACTCTTTCTCATCTTGGTCATTGACGAATGCCGGTGTGCCTCAAGGTGGCGTGCTATCTCCGCTTTTATTTGCGATATTCATTAATATGATAAGCTCCTACATTTCTTCTCGCTACCACTTATATGCAGACGACCTACAAATTTACACACAGTCATCATTGGAGGATTTACCTTCCGCAATTCAAATTATTAACGATAATCTTGCGTCCATTTTCAATTGGAGTAAATCCTTCAATCTGACTGTAAATCCTACTAAAACGCAAGCCATAGTCGTAGGAAGCCAAAGATTAATATCGCGAATCAACTGGGCTCTATTACCACCAGTGTTGTACGATGGAGTAATTATACCTTACAGGGAAACTGTTAAAAATCTAGGCATAATTATGGACCGCAGCCTATCATGGTCGCCTCAAATAGCTGAAGTAAGTAGGAAGTTATTTGCAGCGATTAGATCTCTCCAAAGGCTTCGGTATCTTCTTCCTACTGCAACAAAAGTTCAGCTTGTTCAATCTCTCCTGTTACCCATCCTTGACTATGCTGATATCTGCTATCTGGACTTAACAATGGAGCAAATTAATAAACTTGAACGCCTTCAAAATATTTGCATACGGTTTATATTTGGACTACGTAAATATGACCACGTTTCCGATTTTCGTGTTAAACTCAAGTGGCTCCCTATTCGCCTTCGCCGGGATACTCATATACTTTCTGCTCTCTACTGCGTACTGTTTCATGCAACTTCTCCGCTCTATTTGAAAGAGCGGTTTAAATATACTTGCCAAACTCACGACTTACATCTTCGCTCTTCCAAAAACCTACGCCTTAAAACTCCTTCTCATTCGACTTCCTTCTATAAAAAATCTTTTTCTGTTTATGCTGTCTACTTATGGAATTCTCTCCCCTTATCTATTCGACGCTCTCCTTCTCTCCTTTCCTTCAAAAATCAAGTTAAGAAATATTATCTTCATTCTTAATTTGTATTTAAATGCTTTTCCTTCAATGTACTTGTTTACCTCTTATGTGTTGTGAATGATATTTGTATTTATTCCATATGTTTATATATTTATGTATGTGTGTATATAGGTATATATGTATGTATGTGTGTATTTATCTTTATTTACGTATATATTTTACGTATATAATTGTAGCACCCCTACCTCAGCTCAAGAAATGTATTTTGTCCTTCGCTCAAAGGGTTGTCTGGTAGAGATCGCTACTGTAGCGATAAGACCGCCTGTTGTGTATTTTTTGTTTGTTTGTTAACTTCTCTTTTTTGTCATTTATTAGTGTGCACAATAAAGAATATTGTATTGTATTGTATTGTAACCCAGCCATTATCTCAGATTTAATTTTCGACAGAGACACCCCTTTATTAACAGATACTCTTCATTCTTAGATGTTTCTGATGTGTTATTCATGTTCACGTTATTTTCTATGAAATACGTAGTCTACCTGACCACATGTCCCATCAATTACTTGTATTATTTCATCAATACAGGTAACATAAGGTTTGCATCTGCTAAATGTTCCGTGAGGTAGATAATTACAACATTTATAACTACAAGCATCTACACATTAATAGTCCTGTGCCTCTATTACTGATATTCATACATCGTTGCAGCCTCTTTTATTTTCAGTTCCAGTTACGACGAGTAAATGTCTTTATTTATTACCATTCCTATACGATAATGTCAGCGTGACAACGTATTTAACAGAGCAATTGTTTAGAACTACCCGTTTCTCATTTCTTTGTAAAACGATAGTTTTGAAAACATGATAGGTCGATTAGTAAAGAAACTTTACAATTACTCCCTAAGTCCCCATTCATCAAATTCTCACAGAACAAAACTGTTTAAAACGTTACTAGTCTTTTACCTGGACTGAAACTATTCGTTAAAATCATTGCTATAAAAAATCATTGAGATATAAGACATGGGATACGATGATAAAATCTTGAGAGTAGTTAATACTAATTAGTTAGTAGTGCATTTAGTCATGCTCATCAACTTACTACAGTCTTCCTATCTGGGTCCAGTCCTTTGGAATAGCTGCATTGTTCCAATTTTCAATCGCCTTTTTTTATTGTAACTGAGTAACAGACAGTCACCTGATGACAAGTTGTCACGAGTCATCATCGCTTTTGGACATCAGCGGCATTACCGATACCGTTCAAACAGAAGAGAGTAAAAAGGAAGAATTTGTGAATGCTGTCAGCAGCCACAACGTCAAGGTTTTCAGAGCAAGTTGCTCACATGAGCATTTCGGAGTACGCATTATGTATCTAGTGTAGGAGAGTTCGGCGCGCGGACAACGCGCTGAGGACATGTGTCGCATGCCAATGCGATAGATCGAGAAGATCCGTCTACCACGACAAGCCCTGATGGAATTCCTGCGGCATTAGCATTTTTGGAAACCCGTACACCTGTTTTCCATAAAACTATTTCCATAAGGTAACTAAACTTCGAGGATTCCAAGAGGGACTTTCTGAAGTGGACAAATGTCTCCAATATAAAACTACAGTGTGAAGTTAACATTATAAAAAAATTGACTATGACGTAAGCTATCTCTGGTGCTGTATGTAAAAAATTACAGAATTTTTTGTTTACTATTTCTCATAATGATTCATCTTCTAAACTAGAAAAATAAAAATTATTCTATTTGAATGTAAAACTTTATCTTATAATTAGATGTTTCTTGACTAAATTACATTAACAGATACGGTTCATGTCAACAAAGTTGCAAGAACAATATAATGATTTTTTCTGTTCATTCCTCAACATCTCAGATCGTAACACAGAAACAATTTGTTATAATTTTATCACAGTCCAAGTAGATTATAAATTTTCATACATTACAGCATTACTAAAACAGCTTGACGTGAACAGCTCAACATTATTTCAAAAAAAAAACTGGTCCATTTATTCAGAAATGACATTATGTCATACCGTCCACCTTAGAAAGTAAATCTGATGAAATCTCATAAGAACCAACGAAGGTTGAATTTTTAGAAAAGGCAAGGGCAGAGAATCATGTTTTAGAGACTATAACACATTGAAAGATGCCATTTCGATTCGATGGATCCAATAATGAATTCATAAAAATACACGCGTGAAAACTTTTTCTCTCTACACGAATTCTTGCTAATCTCGCCGACTTATTTGGTGACACACAGACAAACACAATCGCCGATAAACGAGTTTAAATCGCGGCCCGCTCGGACGAGACAAGCATGTCATTAAGGAACCAACTTCACTTAACGCCTCGCAAACTCCATTACCTAACTTACACACCTCTGTTCCTTGTGTGATAAGAAACAAAATTGATTGCACGTCTTCTTAAGCTAATTTCAATGTAAATTTGTCTACAGTAGATATTGGATTGACATATCTCGAAGTCAATCTAGCGTTTTCGAGTTTTTCAATACAAGCCTCGATTACAGTACGCGCACCGCTTGCGTTATTACCGCCACAGTTAAATCTTTAGGACGCTAATTGTATTTTTATCTTTAAAATACTTTGTTGCCAGTACACGCGCTATATAACTTAGTTCCATATAATGAAAAATTTCTTTCCTAATACAATTCTCATCACACCCTAAGCAAAAATAAGTTATTCCAGATTTTCCAACATAACGATACTTTAACTTTTTGTTTCCTTATTTCTAGTTTTTCTCCTCTCTTTAAGTTAATTCCTTTGTCAGTTTTCTAAACTTCAAAAATTTGTTCAACTAGAAAGAGTATTTCCTGACAGTACTCAGTTCAGAGGCTGTGACTTTCACACATCAAAGTGTAAGTGCAAATCCTTTCAAGGTGGCATGAAGCACTCCTAAAGCACCTATAATTCCAACGAAAACGCCAGAGGAAATAGTCAAACAAAAAAGATATAATCGACTTCCAAAACACAAATGGACTAACACGACAGCCAACAGCAAAGTGAATAAAATCCCCCCCAATTAGACGCGTTTCCTTGCCAGCGTTCCTGACAAGTTTGAGAGCCGCCAGCGCCGCGTCCCCATCTGTCAGCCGTCAGCCGCCTCCCGTTCCTGCACGCCTGGTACCGTAATTATAGAAAGCGCTAATTAATTAGCAGATATACAACGTTCGGCTTTCATCTCAGCAACAAGTAATTGAAAAATTGGCAATTGCCTCCTGTGTTATGTCGGCTGGGTGGTCATCGATGTGGATCATCCATCAGTGTTGTCTTGTGTTCAGGCCACCAGATATTGCAGTCCATGTGTATCAAATCTTACTACACAAGTTAGTGTCTCTCTACCATTATCAAGAATACAAAAAAAGAAAACAATTTTTCTAACAATTTAACAAAATATATATATAAATTACAAATAAAGATGTAAGGTGAATAGCTTTTGAAGACCGACAGATACAGACGATTTATAATTGCAAACAAGTCATAAATATTACGTTAAAATCATTTAAAGGTACACTGAACCCCATTCTCGAGAAAGTGTCACCCAAATCGTGCATATACATAATACAGACGTCATGATTAGAGAACGGCTGATGATAAACTGCGAGCAAACAGTGACAATTCACGCACGAGCGAGACAGATATATGCGATACGACGTGAGTGCGAAAAGATCAACGCATCACGCGTGATGTATAAAAAGCGAGGCCGTTGATTTTATAATTTATTTGTTACACATTTGTCGTTCCGTGAAGATCCGGAGATACATGGGCTTTTTGTAGACTAGTGGGTAATACGCATCAGATGTGATTTGAGGGATAATTTATGGTGTTTGTACAGCGGATGTCACTGCGCCCGGTGTCGTAAACAAGCACTTTATTGAAGACATTACGCTACGAGGAACGGATAAGTAACCGCAATGAGAGTCGTAAAACACCTAGTCCGTACGCCGGCATTTTTAACGAGCTAAAAAGCTATTGGATTCATTTTACATACCACTTTTCCGCTGAATAGTGGTAAAAGAAATACAATTCGTCTCTGAATGAAATAAATTATAACCTAAAAAAAATTTGATACAAACCGAGGCCCAACGGGACGGACAAAATATGCTTAGTCAGTTCTTCTAGTATATTTATCGCGCTAATTCTCGCAGTTAGTCAAGTTTTAGTACGGTTCAGAAATCAATCAAGTGCGTATTACCCGCGGCTCGTTCGCGCCAACTGGCTGTCTGACGCGACGCGGCCGCCATATTTCAACGCGCTTTGAGATATAGACCCCGTTTTATCAATGCATCGTCGCGATTATTTCGATGATTTATAACTAATTATTATTGCATGTTAATGACGTTTTCACGGCGCATTCGCAGCGTCGCCGAGGCTATTTGCTTTTTAATTTATGCGTTCAATATGGTAACGCCATTTCGGTTTCGATTGATGTGCCGTAGTGGTTTGTAGTACATCTGTATCCACTCGAATCTTTGACATCCCCGCAGAACGCGACGCGGCTATTAATACGCTATGACGTGTTTCAAAAGAACAATATAGAGGCACACCTATAGCAAAGATTCTACTTTCCTGGCAACAATAAATTTTGGTTATATCTATGAGCAACTATTAACAATTAAATTGTCAGTATCTAAAAATGTTACTGGAAAAAATAGGAAGTAACAGATCAATAAAAGAGTTAAAAGATTTAAGATAGGATTGTTACTAATACTGATTTCAGGATTAACGACTAACTTTATCGTCTTCCACATTATTGACTTCTTCTTCGCTATGGGATATCCGTGGCTTCTAGCCGACGAATTGCACCTACTAAATCAGCCCTGTACGATTCACTCTCAGCAAACGCTTCTAAAACCACAACTATGCAAGCAATTCTATCATTAAAAACGGCAGAGGTTTTCAAAAAGTCTCCTCCCGAGTTGAACGCCCTGGAGAAACGATTCTGACAGTTTACGCAGAGTACTCGGATAAAATATAGCGCGCCTCACAGGCGGGGGGAGGGGGAGGGGGTGGTCCGCAAATAACCGCCGAACAAAACAATGCTCATGATATTGGCGTATCAGTTATGAGACGGACATTCGAGCGTGCAAGACGAATTGGGATGCATAGCCTGGATTATTCAGAGCGGTCTCTACTAGGGAGGAAGATATTAATGGCATTCGTAAGCTCAGACTGTACAGAGCAATCATCGTACGTGAGTTACATGACTCGCTCCATGACCTTTATAAAGATTTTACGATGTTTTCTCTTAATGCGATACACAACGACAATAAGACGGTGTTGTTAAAACATAACATCCTATTGACAAAAGTTATTTTAATGGTACACGGATGTCTTTATTTAATACTAATATAATACTACGTTATAATTGAATATAATTGCTGCAGCAACAATGTAAACGAGAACCAACTGCAGTAATCTTCACAAGAATACCCCTCATTTTTCAAGATGTACGCGTTGATTTCAGTAATTCCACGACATTTGCACCGGGGCGCGGGGCAGTAACGAGACAAAGAGACATGGCTGCTATATCGGGTGCTTATACATAATAACAAGAACGTAGGACAGACGGACGGACGAGCGACAGCCGCGGGCTATAAATAAGTAATGCGCCAACATTTTATTATTATCATCATAGCCGAGCACGTGCACGACATTCCGACTCACTGGCAGCTTCTGAACCCGAATAAACACCCAGACGGAGACACAATCACTGTTTTATAGATTTTACTCTCCTCCCGATGCACAAACCGAAATAACCGCTAATAAAATATTTGCTTTAATGATACGCAAAGCGCTTCACGATCTTAAAGACGATCAGATGCATAACAATAAATGTCGTGGTCAATGACTGTCGCGATGGTCGTCCATGGTTCATGCTGGCTTTAATTAAAATGTCGAAAGGATGAAGTAATTTGGTTCACGTCAACCGTAAATTAGTTTCACCAAACATAACATTAGGTTAGGTCATGGCTTGCTATATTTTTACTTTGGCTTCGTCTTCAATTTACGCAACTCTTTTCTGACTAAAACACAATTTAAAATCGTTTCTTCTAGATGTTCAGTTTCATGTGCGTCTACAACGTAATAGCGTTCACCAATTTCCCAGAAATCTCCGATAATAACTTCCCTGAGAAGAGCTGCGTTTAAACTATGTATATCATCTCTTTGTTTGCATATCAAGTTAACCGTGAGCGGGTCGCGTTACGTGCGGTCGGTTTAGCCACTCGCCTTAACCCTGCGGTCTATTTGCGAACCGTCGCCAAGGTACTCGCCTCATTGATTATTGTTTTAACGGACAATTAAAATTTGATGACCACTTCAGCTTCGGTCATCTTCGACTCACTACGTATTAGCGCCAGTTGGGTACGTCTAGATTGTGGATCTGTGCGGGACAGTTGATCTGATTTCGACCTAAACGACTTTGCGTAGAGAACATATTCATTTAGACGTGACGTGTGTTATGGCAGTCTCGACCGGGGCGAGTATCAAGAGTGTGGGGCCTAAGCATCAATAAAAATAGTCGTAAAACCAACACTTTGAAGCACAAAATGTACTTTAATGTAAGGACTTAAAGTCGTCAGTCTAACCCAAATGTGCAGTCTCAGAAGAAGGAACGCGTGAAATAAAAATCATGCGTATGCACACATTCGTTAAGAATTGACACTTATTAAGGGGGATAATTTTTTTTAATTGGCATGACGACATCACTTTATTTAGTGGTGACTGCTCACTCGAGTTTGTTTGATTTGGAATTCCCTTCGTTGGTCACGTCAATCATGTTCACACTCTTTGTTTAAGGAATTAATTCTTTCGAATGAGTTTTTGCCACAAGAGTAAGACAGTAATGGCGCTTGCGTATTTGTTCGCTGACACATTCACGCATGCGCGTGAGCGAGGAACAGGATGGGATAATATGGGATATAGCATGATTTCTTATGGTAATTTTTTATTCTTAAGCTAGCCATTTAATCCAATTAGAGCTATTTAAAATCACCTACATACAAATGTCACGGTTAACGTAACCAGGTAAATTATGATGATCAATGAACACAGGTTTCTTCTGTGAACGAGAGGGATTACAACTATAATCCCCGCGCTGGCTACTTGTCTAGGTTGTCGGGTCTAGGTTGTAAGAGTTCACTAGATATGTAGTTCTAGCTACAGCGTTTAATATTACAATGTTAAGGCAAAAAATTTCATTGGGGATAGCCATAGAAAAAAGTAGTTAGGCTAGATACGTAACGTAATATCACACCCATACCTTAATGCATCGAATTCAAAATTGTTCACCTAAATTACTACCTGCCAGACGTCAGACCCGATTTCAACATTGGGCTATTTGGAATGCAATAAAAGAAACATAATTAAATTAATCCGGAGATAATAGTCAAAGTCATCTTAAATTTAAACGGACTTGCCGTTATCGAGTGACCAGGAATAATTGTGAGCAAATCATAAGTCGAACCGTTCCGAATTCAAATTGCCCGGTTCGGATCGAGAAGCGCGCGATTGGCCGGCGAGCGCGTGACCAATCGCTAATTAGAAAATGTGTTCGACGATGTGCTTTTACGGAAGCCGATCGTTCTCTAATTAAATTTTTAAACGAATTTCTGATTTCCAACGCGCCATTTCCACTTCTGGTGTTACTCTGGCCAGTTTTATTGCAGCTTTTTAATTGTGGTGAAGCAGTAGCGCCTAACGGTCTCCGAAATAACTCCGCGTATCAAAACATCTCCCAAACGAAATTGATTGAATTCCTAATTGATCCAGTATCCAGTAGTTAACGTTTGAGAATATTCGCAAATGACCCATTCACTGTATTGCTGAGAAGGTAATGTCATTTGCAAATTGGTTTTTGTTGTCAATGAGAATTTAAAGTGTAACTTTTGTGTCCACTTGAGGAAAATCTCTTTGTGTAATTTGGCATTATCAAAATTTAATTATGTTAGAAAAGCAGTTAGTCGTCCATGTAATACAGTAGTAATAAAAGCTGTAACAAAACCAATTAACCTAGCAGAATGTATGTTCGATATGTACCAATAATAACGATTTATTAGGAAGAAATTCCTGAATTGAATCTATCTGAGCTATGATATTATTAACATACAGTTTAACATTAAACAGTATGTACAAGTAGGTACATCACATTCTATAATAATAAACACTTTGAAAAAATAATTGTACAAAGCGTGTTAAATCAAGTATCTCATGCTGAACTTTTTCATCATGTAACGTGATCTAGAGCTAAGAAAGAAAAGAGAAGGAAGGTAAATATACTTTATATTTATTTATTTTATCTTAAAATGGACACCCTGATTCCGAACTCTCAGATTTTATATATTTACTGACGAAATGTGACTCCCGGAACAATTCATGTACGAACATTACTACATTATTTTGAAGGTAACAATTTTACCCTAATTTTAATTTCTGGATGCAATTGACCATGTTTTGCAAGTCAGAGGAAACGTTTCATCCCCTATTACTGTTATAAGCATGTTGTAAATACCTACTACGTCCTGCAAGGGAGGATCAGTCAACGGAAATCTCTCGGTTTGGGGCAAATGGCCCTGCAGGGAGCCCAGTCCCCGAACACCGTAAACATACGGAGGAAATATTGACATAACAGGAAATATTGTACTTTTGTACTGGCTTTAATTTCCGGGGTACGTGTTATGCTTTTAGAGAAACGTGGCTGACGCCGCTGACGGTTTTAGTTTTGTTTTACTAATATCGATTGGGGGTAGTCACAAATTAGGAAAGGTTGAGCAAATCAATTGAATTGTGGAATTTCATAGAAATAAATATCTTTATCGTTCCTTATTTGTAAATTTTGGCCTATACGTAGAATGCCTTCAACTAAGATGGTCAGACCTTTTTTAAAATTTCACCTACTCAAAACCTAAGTACCTAATATTTGTTTGATGCTAATTAAGCCTTATTCTAACAGACTTATATCGAGGTGATATTTGCTTTATTTAAGTCGTTCAGATATAGCAATTCATTCACGTAAGTGACTATACTTTATCCACCTTACAGAAATTCATTTAATTCCCTCCATATCTCAATCGAGAATGTCCATTGTCGCCTTGAAATATTTCCTGCCAATCCATTTGCCGAAATCATTGCAATCAGCAAAAGTATATCCAATGCCATAATCATTAGAGCGATGAAGACATGGACCTCCCGGGGCCAGCTCGGAGCAGTACCCTCGTGGTGACGCGCAGCAGGAGACCAAGGCAGTCTAATTGGCTCTTTGTTACACAACCGGGGAAATTTAAAAACCGCTTGACAAGTGCTCGATGATGATGCAAACGGAAAAATTATAAACGCTAGAAGATTGGAAATGTTGAAGCTATTTATGGATTCGGTTTTCTGTAAATAATTTGTCGATGAGATTCAATTCAAAACGCCATTGGTGTCAATAGTATAGATTTTCTTGTGATACAATTTGCTATCCACAGATTTATTTTAAGGCAAAGTTATTCGGTTGCACCTAACCTAAGGAAACACTCAAACGCACCAAGATGTTATACTAATAAAGGAAATAATTACCCAAAACGCCATAACAATAAATTACAAGGCATTTACGACTAACTTATTAATAGAAATTTCGCGGGTAAACCTTAGACTGTCGTAAATAATTAACCGCGTCGTAAAATTCGCCTGGACGCTGATTGGACAGAATTCGGCCAATGGACTCCCGTTCCAAATTCGAATGCGACGGTTTACGACCGCCAGACGGCGTCCTTCAGGCGTTTTGGCGCCAAAATTGACTGACCGTAATTCAAAATTGACACTGATGCATCTAGCAGTGCCTGTGTGAATAAATTTTTCACTGAATAGAAGATTTTCGGAATGAAACTTCATCTGAAATAATTATCTCAAAATTATTTGCATTTAAGCATTAGAAATCTTAAAACTGTAAAAACATCAGAACAGAACTTATTATTCTTGATCATAATAATAATGTTCCATGAGTTATTATTTATGCTTTCTACGTGTAAAAATAGACTATAAACTTGTAACATCTCTCAAATGAAGTCAGAACGCTTCTGAGGGCTCATTAAGATTTCTACGTTCTAAATGCTTAATTAGACGGATTTATGGAACAATCTAGAGGGCTATGTAAAATGGAAGAGGTTAACGAGAATTTACAATGCAATAAAGCAGTCAGGACAAACAGACAGACAGTTTTATCTCATATACATGCGCAGGCGCACGCCGTTGACGCTGCAGCGCTGGTGTCTGTCGTGAATGTACCTACATATCAATTGTGGCTTATTGACGCATCGAGCTTCCCAATCTGTGGTATTTAATTTTAACCGTGGACGGTAGAGTAGTGTGCCATTTTGTCTTACTCCCTCTCATTTAGGTACTTGACATCCAAGTCTGAACTGACTTTAGCGGTTTGTTTACAGAAATAAAAAAGCAAATAAAAAATTGAATTGAATTGAACTGAATTGAAAAGGTGACTGTAAAAAAAATTGTCACCCTGAAGTTAACATACGTAAATGTTGTGCATTGAATGAAGAGGGAATTTAACATTTTTCTAATTCAAGTTATTTTTGTGTGCAGGTTTTGTAATAGGAAAAAAAAAACATAATAAACATTGTGAAGCACAGATGAGCTATTGGCAGACGTCGGTAGACATTAGGCCATGCCCACTACGCATGAGTGTTATTACAAGGGGAGAAAAAACTATCTCCGACTGGTAATCCTGCGGCTAGAGCCGCGTCACACGCACCGCGACCAATCCGTGACGAATTGCTCCATCCACCAAATCCCGGACAAGTCCCCTTATTTTTATTATTTCTATTGCTCATACCCTAGTACATTGCATTATTCATAACTCGTACGGATGTGTTGTATGTTGCCAATTGTTGAAACGACGATATTGAATGAAACGGCGCCAATGTCGATTTGCGACCATTCGAATATGGAATAGCTGTCTGCTTTGCTTATATTATCTGTGCAACATTCACTATGGTCCCAATGAGAAGTCTTCGCTTGTTTTTTTTTCTTGCTTCCGAGATAAGTTTTGACTTTAAACATCCAGGTTTAAATTAGATTCTAAATTATTTGTCAGATCAATCTGCAGCGTGTTAAATTAGATTTGTTTGTGTAGACGAGTATTATTTGTGTATTTCTCCAGCCCAGACTTTAGCCTCGTTCTTCAATCGATATCATGCCATCTGTTAAACATTATCTAAAAAGCGGCAATTATTCAAACCCCAATCTCATTACGGCCCCGCGGCCGCTATCGGCATCCGTCAAACGTCAATGGCAGACTATAAAAAATAAATAAAATATCAGATTGTCGCGTGGAAACGTCTTGTGAAAAGAATCCGCCATGTTTTACGGCAACAATTGAGACTTATGCGCAATGGGGAACTTGCGCTTTTCTTTGTCATTTTAATGGAACAAAGTTAAATAAAATATTAAAATTGTAATGTTCTTGCTTATAGAATTATTTCACTCATACGGAAGATCCTGTACTGGAATAACTAATTAATGAGAAGTTTGTGATTATGTATTCAATATGAGCCGCTGCTCCATATGGAATTATCAGCAGTAGTCAGTAGTCAGTACCTATATTGCGTTATACTTACTTGCAGCAACTTACTGTGACAATAGACAATCAGCGTAGTGTAGTAGGTACTTCCTCGTTGTGCTTCTTGATAACTTCCAATTTATAACATGAACAGAAGATGAATCTTGAATTTTCAAACCCAAAGTTTTAAAGATAATGTTTTACCAGCATACGTGTAGAGTAGCTTCATTTTGTGTATCGAAATAAATATTGAAAAAAATATTTGACTTCATCTTAAAAAATATTGAAATAATTTTGTCATACAAAAAAAAATGTTATAAATTGCTTTATAAAAAATCGAGACAAAAAGATGTTTTCATATAGTATATTAAATTACTAAAGTAAACTATTTCATTGTGCATAAATTATATCTATATTATTATTATCATGACTAAGCTACGGTATTTACTATTTTCAATTACTTATTACACAACACTAAATATTATGTTATCTAGAATAGCTAAAAAGAACGTTATGTGATTTGATTCGCCATTTGATTCTATCATGTGTGATAAAAAGGTTTATTTGCTTTATTAAAAGTGCTAAGAAATTATGGGTCGGAAATCTATAATGCCTATTAATCTTGGACATAGGAATTATTGATTTTATTTAGCTATTGGGAGTTGTTAGGCATGTCTAAAAATGTACACTTTCAAAAATAGAGACAAAATACATACCTATAAAAGTAGCAACTTAAATATAATGTGTTTTGCAAATCATTAATGCCTGATACGATTGCTGTTTTAACCCATTTTTTTCAGTTCTGAAGTTACCAGTAGTGCGTATAAAGTTCCCCGAAAAACGCAAAGATTAGCGCGTGGGGTGCAGTAAAGAAACAATTTTCCGGCTTCCCCCCGCCGGGGGACCGCGCTTTATGGAATTCGGCGACATGATAAAAATACCTAAAATTTTCCCTTTATTTTAACCCCCCTTCCCACGATCCCGGCACCATTTAACGAGTTTATTTTTGCATTCTTTAATATTAGTATCCCACGTTTTTCAATCGGGGAAATATATTTTTTTACTTCAACCCTTGGTGTGAACCTACTTTACTATTACTACAAACACGATTCGATATTCTAAATACAATTAAACCTTTTTATTCAGTAGGGTCAGGTGGTAAACAGTGGCTCAGTAGTACACAGTGCACCACCACTCATATCCCGAAAACGCGTCGTTGCCAAACCGTACTGCAAACGCGAAACAATTTGCCTTCAACCACCTCCCGCACTCCCCAATCGACAGCGGGCTCCCGCCCGTAACGGTCGTATAATACATGGTTTTGTCCTTGGAGCCAAAAAAAGTAAGTACATGTATATTTAGTTACATTATATTGCACTATTTCCATGTGTAAATTAACTATTCCTTAATAACTTAGATATATAAATATCCTTCGAATTTGGTATGTTTAATAGTTATGTAACCATATAGGTTAAAAAGTGGTGTCTGCACACAGTGGATCAAAATCGTAGGGTACACAGTGAACCATCGTTCACTATGTACCAATCACTTTATTAATTATGTTCGATACAATTTATACATAAACTTTTCAACTGTGATTGTAATAAACAAGAAAGGCGTTAATAGAAGATATAGTAATAATAATAATAATATTTTTGTTTTAGAATGGGTCGAACTACAACAGAAACCGTAAAATTGGCGGACATGATGCAAAAGATATGAACAAAGCTGTAGATCTTGTAAAGAACGGAATGAGTATAGGTACACAAAGCAGCACAAGATTGTAATTTAAAATATTTAATGTGAGAAGATATGTGAAAAAAACACGAGACTCAAGATAATGTTGGATTACATTACAAGGGGTCATATAATTTTTGTTTTTTTTTTTATTTGGTGGTAACTGATATAAGAAGCTTTAATTATTTTGAAATTTGATTAATAGGGTGGTAATACTCTTAAAAACTGTTAATTGTAATGTAGAATATGAAGAGCCAAGCTTTAACTAATATAATCAGTGTTCCTAATTTGATTTATAAGTTTAATTTGTACACACTAGTTTGTTTTGTACTGTTTTTATGTGGTTGTTGCTGACGAATACAAATATTAAATTATTAAATACTACATTACTGTTTTATTTAACGACATTTCTATCAATAAATCTTTTTAAATATGCGATAAAGGTAGGTAATTAAAGTGATGGTTCACTGTATACACATTGGTCCACTGTCGACTCACCCCCCAATTCACTGTGTACTTACACTGGTACACAGTGAACCATTCGTCATCTTTTAAAAAAACCAATATTACCAATAAACTATTAGAATTGGTGCTGAAATTGATATGCAAAACAAAAGTTTAATAAATTTCCTTTCGTTTAAAGTCAATAGTTCTTAATTACATTCACATACGGTGCATTTATAAATGTTTAAACTTTTAGTGGTTCACTGTTTACCATGTCACCCTACATGAAAAGATGATAGTTGATTATGTGAAAATATACCTAAAATTAACTAAGTTTTGAAGATATGCATAGATCTAGGTACCAGAATTACATAACAGTTCGATGTTAGATTTTTTTAAATAGTCTTTGGTTGGTTGACGTTGACTGTATTAAACCACTAGTACCTAGTCAACCTTGCTAAATATACTTAGGTAGGACCTATCTGTCATTATTATTGTAAATCATTTTAAAGGTTTTCAATATCAGATTTGTTATAATGTTGTATGTAATGTTATGTGTGCCTATAGTAAATAATTAACACAGTTATATTATCCAAAATTAAAACCAAAATTAAACCGAGTAGGTAATATAACTGTACATTGTTGTAGTATATTTTAATTGAAGTAGCTCCTACGTGATATTGAAAGCAAACGACTCTATTATTTCAAACAGAACATTTTATTGTTTAATCCGTTCAGAAAAATAAAATTATAAAAATTAATCAAATCACATTGACATACAAGATGGACGTACACCAAATAGCATTAATATACATTTACGA
The DNA here is from genome assembly GCA_951805285.1 of Thymelicus acteon. NCBI lineage: Eukaryota > Metazoa > Arthropoda > Insecta > Lepidoptera > Hesperiidae > Thymelicus > Thymelicus acteon. Next base: position 1,712,243 of record OX638232.1, read on the forward strand.
GTTAGATTTAAGAAATAAAGTTCAAAAACATCATAAGAAACCTACCGCATTATTCTAGAACCTAACGTAGACAAGATTCAACTACGCAATGTTAACTCATATACAGACAAAAGTAACTACAATAGCATATATTAACGCCCTCATCGCAAATAAACCGAAATATTCCTTGTCTCATAGGTTGAAGTATGGCTTCCATGTTAACAATGACAGAAATAATATATAACAACACAAAACAATTCAGTCTCAACGCCAAAAATACACCTCACATATCACTAAACGAACATCCAGACGAAAGCTCCGAAAAAAATCTCCATTCTGTAACTTTTCGCGCCAAATCGATATCCAAACTTTACACTTTTAACACTCTGACCCGGATTCGTGGGTTTTAGCCACGTTCCATAGATAATAATTCGCCAGTTTGAACTTTCAAATGGAACAACGGAAGTTACAGAATCGAGTGGCCTCTGCCAATTCACTCGTACGTCAATCTACTCTATGGAATCGCGAACGAATTCAAAATTCATAATTGAACCAATCGTGCCGGTGACGTCGAAGAACGCCACGAATGTTATCCATGCAGTGTACAAAAATACAGCAAACAATCTTAATTTATCTTAACGTTCCATGCCCTAAGATCGAAGAGAAAGCGTCGGAACACAAACAACGCGACGTCTAATTATAATTTATTCAGTAGAAGCTTCTAGTTCTCTATTCATATAACGCACATACATAATAATATAGTTACGTCCTACTGTGATCGTATCGTTTATCGATAGAAGCCTCGGTGACGTCACGGGCCGAATGCGACCGACCACAGCGGACTTTAATTATCAATAGTTCATTACACCTAGCGTATACTGCATACGTATTTAATTTCCCTTTCGACTAACTAAATTGTATTTTAGTGCTTCTATCTTGTTAGTGAACGCAAACGGTTATATCTATTACGTATATATCGTATTTACTAGCCAAAAGATAACACTAGCGTCTACCACCATTAAAATCGAGGACAATAATTTAAAATTCTTAAGTAAACCTTATTATCTCACTTAGGCAAGTTAAAGTTGTTTCTTTTACGTATACTTCGTTTTCGAATAGTTTCCCAATATACCTAACATTAAGTTTTAAACTAAGCTCAATCGCATCGTAGCTTCTAGAAGGTTCGTATGGCAATAGGATAGTGGCTCCGAGGGAACAGAGGGTTCCGAAGTACTCCTTCCGCTGCTTTACTTACTAAACGTAGGTAATTATTATTAGTATACACATATTACAATCAAACGTTATACGTATGTTTTTTTTTAAATCGTATACATAATTCCGGCGCAAATTAAATTCTGAACATCGGCGCGCATGTTCTTTCGTCAGCAAACTGGAGACGAATCAGAATCGAAAAATTCGAAAAGCAAAACATCTTTCGAGTGCTTCAAACAATATCTACCGAATTTTTCGATTCTCGCATCAAAATTCCCGATTATCGACATCGATAACCGCACCCATCGACACCCCTTCACTGTAACGTGCGTTTTGAAATTTGAATTTAGAAAATGAATGTACTCAATCAGATCGTACAGTGCTGAGAGGTTGGCCAATTGCAAAAACGAAGATTTTTTCTAAGGGACTTAATCTAGGGCGTTCGTCGGGTACCGTTGCGGGTACCGTCGGAAGCCGGCGGGCCCCGCCGCCTGCCGGGGCAGAGAGCGGGGCTTACAAGCTGGAGGCGTGGGAAGAGAGAACTAAAGTGCGAGCACCCCCTTGCGTACTTCGTTTTTGCAATGGCCAGACTAAGAGCAGGGGTGCACGAGATAGCTCGTGGTCGAGTTGGGTGCTAGCTGGGGATCGCGCCTCTGAATGAGGTGGGACTTGGTGTAGGGGGTACTCACGACGTCGGGCGTGGAGGCGCCGTCGTGGCTGCTGTCGGGGGCGGAGCGCTCGCCGTTGGCGTCCGGCGGCCGCGCGGACTCCCGCTCGTCGATCACCAGGTCGATGGGCATCTTGCCCTTCAGACAGCTGATGTAGCGGTGGCAGAAGTTGTCGCATAACTCGTGCACCTGCGGACAGGTGGCGACAAGTCAGAACACTCCAGATGTCATTGCAACTTGCAACGTGGAGCACGTCAAACTGATGGTCCTTGATGACGATTACCAACGTCAAACAAATTCTAGAGTGAAGGCTAGTGGAAAAATTTCATGATCAATTCATCCATCCATCTGTGCCTCAAAGGACACATAAGACTGGCGGACCTGTATATTACTGTCACAGCAACATGGCTATGAAACCTTCGGGCAACACAACTTCCAACAGTCCACTGACTTGACCAAACAGAATACTGCAGCAAAACAGTTTCGTTCGTCTGATCAGCTCCCAGATATGTTCAATGCCCGGGAATGTAATAAAGTGACCACTTAACATTAATGTTATTACATCAGTTACATCGTTACATTTATTCCTCAAGTATAAAAGTGACACAAGCGAGCAGTTCAGAACTTAAGTATTTCGAATTAAGCTCATTGAAAGCGCCAAAGACGCCACGACGCGTCGCCAAGGCCCAAGTTCAGTGACACTCCATCTCGAGGAGACAAAGTGTGACCTTTAGCTTAAACGATATTAAACGGAACTGGAAAAAATGCACACAACAGCGATAGAGACAAAGGAATACATTTCGAGGCGGCCAACTGTCGTACGCACACTTGTAAAGTTGCAACAGAACACGAATCGTAAAAACAACGCATTATAAAGGTAAATACACTTTTTTTACGCTCCACCCAATAAAACTCGACCCCCAGCCGCGTATTAATTTTCTACCGAGGGACTTATAAATTTTCATAGGCATAATTAGCTTAGAAATTAACATAAGCCCATAAAACGACTAACGAAATTTTTAGACAAAGCGGGAAAAGATATAAAATGGCAGGTGCTGAAGATTCTTATTTTGAAAAATAAAAAAGATAATTTTAAACAAAACGTCTTAGCGGATTTGGAAATAGAACGCACGCCGGAAGCGGAAACGACGCTCCGCCGTTGACAGCTAATTATGTCTTCGAGATACTAATTTCCTAATCGACAACTTTTTCTAAATTACACGATGTATGTATAGTTTGACGCATACGTGTTTCGAAAACAGTTTTAGTTTATCAAAAAAATTGTTAAAGTGATGCTCAAGTTCGAGTGGATATCAGATAAAAAACCGAAAAAGTATTCATGAGCAATTAATCAATCATTCATTACCTGTTATTCGACTAATTCAACACGTACGGTAATAAAACATCTGAAGTCATAATTTAACTTCATATCATTGAGATATATACATAGAGGAGACATCTCAAACAAAATGTGTGTTCCACCGCCGGCTTGCCCTCCGTTCTCTTTTCAAATTAGAAGCCTCGTTTGCACACTTGCCATAGAGTAACTTTGTATATGATACTTGCCGAACCAAGACGGCAACCTAAGCAAGTTTATATATTCCATTAACACGCTAGTGGCTTGCCAAGTTCAAACGCTCCTTATGATTTTTTCATTCCAAAATGGCGGGAACATTGCACAATAATTTAATTAAATTCGTTTTAGTTGATATAACTTAATATTTTGTTTTCTTACCGATGATAAAGTGATACCATTATCTTTTTTGTTTTTTGTCGTGCAATTGTGATACGTTCTTATTACGCACGACGGCATTTTTTCAGTTTTTTCATAAACAATTTTGGCATGCGGCCGCAATGAGCGCAGCCGAGTGACAGCCGAGTGACAGAATGAAATGCAGCCGGCCGGCTGCAATGCACACCCCCGAACCCAATGTTCGCGGTGTCTGTTCTATACGCTAGTAATACTAGTTCAATGCTTCATATCAGCTTTTTGACTCGAGAATGAGAAGCCACAGACGCCACGGTACACCGACAGTAAATTAAAAAGGCAACAGATACAAAATTTATTTGCTCCCATTCCAATTTTGAATAATTAGCGCCATTCTGACAGAACAGTCGGTTTGTTTACAAGATATAAGTTTTACAACAGCCGTTGAAATCCATATTTATAACCGAGGTACGGACGCTAACTGAACGGTTTCGAACTGTTTTGACATTCATAACTGTTAAAGGGCTTTTTGTTCAAAAACGTTGACGTGACATAGATGATTTAAAGACCATTCATTCAACGCTAAATTGCAGTGATTAATATTTGTATAACTTAATTCAACAACTGAAGTAAATATAATAAGCACGTAATTTTGCAGAAGCATCGTAAAAAATCTAAATAGGATCTGTGAAATTAGTTAAACAATGAGCATAAAATGTTAAAGCTCCGACATGGCTGTAACTGAAACCCAAACTACCCATTTGAGGTGGTGTGTAGCCACCATAACCGGCGGTATGGGACTGCCCGGCGACCACTCCACATAACGAGCGTTCAAAATAAAATGAAACACCCACTAAGTCTATGACGGCTATTTTCAATAGCGACAACCACTATGGTTGACATCGTAACTCTCCGAATCCAAATTTGGGATAGCTCCATCACGCCCCCAAAAAGTCGTAACGCGATTTAACCTCACCGAAATTTACACCTTATTCCACTGCCTGTAAAATCATTATGGTTCGACATAAAATTGTAAATATGTTGTTGTAATTCGAATGAGATGTCTTTAATGAGATATTACGACATTCCGAGCCGCGACTTGTAGCCGATTATCGTTCAACATCAAACTCTTTCCAGAAATTTAAATCCCGGATCGAGTGGAGCGTGTTTCTGAACGAATGTTTATTTTTTAATTTTGGAATTAATGTAATGGTTGACGCTCACAGCACTTTCTAACTATGATATGATATCGTTATTCTACGAAAATGTCGTCTGATAGTACATAAAACTAATAAATCACTAGATTAAGTGAAATTTCCCACAGTTGGTAGTTGGATAGTGATTTCATTTCGGATTTTTCATTCAGTATCTATAGATACAAATTTAGTACTTTAAAACGAATTCTATTCTCTTTTTATTACATTTATTGTCAATTTATAACTGAAGTTATATATTTTACAGTATTACAATAATATCAAATTTTCTCAGATTAAATCTAGCTTTTAGGATAATTAAATAAAAGTTTGTTTACGACAGTGGGCAAAATAACGGCCAGAAAACAAAAGAAAACCCAATTAATCTCCCATGTACCGCATTACACAGGTATGCGCGTATTTTTAAAGTTCGGAAGAGGGCTGCCAAGGCGTGGGCGTGGGCGCACATCTATGCCACGGTCGACGCGCCACTCAAAGGGATTACTTTTTAGATTTCCAATAGAAAATTCCTATATAAATAAACAAACATTGGAAAAGGTGTAAACTGAATGATATCACGACTATATTCTTGAATGTGATTAAACAATATCGAGCCATTTAATCGAAAACTATTTCGTTGATCCAGGTATAAAGCCATCAATTTCACTTTCAATGTTAGGCCAAGAGCCGTCGAATTAAATATATAGGCGCGCACAGCAATACATTCAAAACGCGGGTTCCATATTCAAAACCATAAGCATAAACTTTACATGCATAAACATACTACAACGCACCAAGTGTATCTCAATTGGTAAACGGTGCACGCCAAAATGTTATTTATAACGTTTACATAAAGCTTTCAAATCGCACGTACGTTGAAATGTTTATAGTAAACTTTGTGGTGCATTGTACGTCCGTCGAATAGGCGTATGCAAAAGGCTCGGCATTTTTGGCCGACATTTCTGATCGGAGCCCACAGAGCAGCATTCCTTCTTTACTTTATTTTTTTTAATTTAAATAAAACCGGTCAGTGCCGCATTCAAATCAGGCCTTGATTGGTTCGCACCTCACTTCGCTCCGATAACGTTTGTTTCTATTCACCTTTCCGATTTTTCGCCGATTCGATTTTCAAATTTAATTCTTACTTTTGCTTTTATCGCGAGCCAGTAATATATAAAGACAATAAAACTGACCACGAAAAGCCGTGTTCTCCATTATTAGCGGTCGAGTGTGTTCGTGTGTTATAAACGTTGTAAAACGGCGGTGGAGGCGTCGTAAACAGGGGTCCCAGGTTCGAGGCCCGAGCCCGTAAACTAACAAATCTGACCTACATCGTAAATCACTTAGCCACGCTGTTACAGATAACATTTACGAGTTAGAAACAAAATTTAAAAAAATAAAGCTGACGGAACGAGTAGGTTTTCGGTGTTGGAACATTTTAACATCGTCGAAAAACTGTTATTGCGTACGTATATCTAATAAATTATATTTTTTTATACATTGAACCTATGACGTATAAACGCATTACCTACGGAATACCTTCAAACACGCAGTTAAGATAATTTTAAACTCGTTTAAGGAATTACAAAGGAAACACAACATTCCGTCGGAATACTTATATTGATCGTTTCAAAAAAGGAATAAATCTGTGAATCTAATAAAAGGGCCATATTATCGGCCATTCAACTACATAACAGGCGTAATTAGGGACATTCAGGTACATAAAAACCTGCCAGGGTACACCAATCGGAGGTTCGGGAGGACCACGCTCGATGTGACCGCCGACGGCCATTATTAAAATATTAACCACATAAATCAAAAACGTTATTGGATATTGTAATATCGGAATAATCTCGGCCGGCTCGTTAGGGACACCAAATGAATTTCGATTGAGTTTTTTGAAATTCTTTTTTCTATTGCCCTTGATAGCCGATCATGTTTAGTGATCCACTGAATAATGTGTATGATATTGGTTTTGATGTCGACCCTGGTAAGTCTGGTAACCATGCTTGAAGAGAGAATTCCGGGTTTGATTCCCGAGCGACATTAACACTTTATTGCTCTTAATTCATAAAATCATCTACATATCCCCAGACATTTAAAATGTATAAATATGTAACTTTATTTTGGTACATGAAGATAACTAATTTTAGCATTCACTTGCCAAATTAATCTTTGTAACGACTTGACGACCCGTGTGACGCAATGGTTACCATGCCAGATCGCCGCACCGAGGGTCCTGGGTTCGATTCCTAGGGAGGCGGAAATTTGAATGATGAGTTTGAATTTCTATTCTCGGTTTGGGTGTAAATGTCCTTGTCTAGTGTGTTGTCCATGGCACCCACGACACAGGGAATCCTAGTGTGGGGCTATGAGTGTGAAGCGTTATTTATTTATTATTATTTATAATACAAGTTATCGTTTGAATTTGCCATGGAATAACCATAGCCCACAGCTATGACCCATAGCCAATATGTGAATATAACTATATGTACTATTATTTCTTCTGTGATATAGCCAATACACTGAGGCTATCCTAGATGCTATCAGCGGCTACCTGTTCCGAAAATCTATATTTTTTGCCTGGTCTACACGTTTGTGTATCGCCAGTTTTTGTGGGCCGTAAAAACCGTTAGGATCCGTTTCCGCTCCACTACTCACACAGGTGATGGTGGCTTCGGTAATTAAAAATAAAACCCCATTGGGAGAGGAAAAAACTTCACCTATTTAATTGTACCTCTGGTATAAGGGATGCATTCCCAACGGTACAGAGAAATGGAATTGAATCTGTCTGTAAATCTTGAAATATAATTATGGCCTACAGCGGTAACAGCCATGAAACATTTAATTTTATTTATTTAACGGCTTTTTATGCTAATTACATTTTTACATATTGATTAATTATATTTTTAAGAGACTGACGAACATACCCTCCGTATGTTCAGAATAGGAAATCTGTGACTGACACTAGAAAATTTGACGTTGATTACAAATGCGTAAATAACATACAAACTGTGATACAAATAACACATTAGCGTTGTATGTTTTGGTACCTAATTCTAATTGCCTAGTACTACTAGGTACTATGTTAGGGCTTGTTTCACAATCTTCAAGTAGAGTCCTAAATAAGCTATTCGCCGGTTAAAGTGACGTTAAAGTGTCATTTTACATACACGAAATGTCAACTTAACCAACGAATAGCTTACTTCGGACTTACTTGAAGATTGTGAAACAAGAGAGAATTTGTTTAATACTCGATTAAGCCAGGATCTCGTCCAAAACATACCTATAAGATAATATGACTTCAATAAAAAAAACTATAGGTAAATGTACTTTTTTATGTTCACTCTACTAATAGGTACCTTTAAGGCTGTTGCAATCTCACAAATAAAGCTCATATCGCTCATTCGTGAGCTTCAACGCGGCAAACGACTCCGCTTGAGAGAACTTACATTTTTTAATCCCTTTACACCCCTCCCCCTTCCCACTTCCCCCTCCCCCTCCCACTCGGAGCAGCGACTCGTAATGGATCGCATTACAGGTTATCTCGTTACGGACCTTTGTCCGTACACCGAACGGTTCTAATGGGATGGCCAAAGCGGCCCATGGCGATATTAATGACTGATAAATTGATGTAGTTTTTAATCTTGGTGGTATTTGATTTGAGAAAACTAAATGTACGTTTATAAAAATCCATTTCATTTTTGATAAAATTATTAGTGCTATGTCTTGTTGCGTTGTTATTGCATTAACCAAAGATATAGGATTATTTTCTTTTACATTACTTTCTTATGGCATTAGTAAGACATCAAATGTCAAATCGTCGTTGCACAATCAACTTTACGTCGCGAACTGTACACTAAGCTACATAAAAGCGACCACATCACAGGTGGACGCATTGACAAGTCCCCAACAAAAACCGCTGGCACCTAAACTTTGACATCATCTAATTAACATCGCGTCTTGGATCGGTAAAAACTATCCCGAGATACCGTTAGCCATCCGGCATAATGCGCTCCGAACTGGTTCTGCTCCCAAATGGGAGACCAGGAAAAACGCGACGCTGCCGCCACCTAGCGGCCGGCTCCGAGAAACGTATACAATAACTTATCTATACAAATAAATAAAATATAAGCTTCTGTCTGAGAGGAATATACTATGACAGCTCAGTGTGTGATCTTTTCGAAGATTGGTTGATGAATCTGAGTTTAAGGGTCTCAAGACTCTCAAGAGAATATCCAGCTAACCTAGTTAGAAGAATAAAACAAAAAACAGTACGAATAAGTACTTAATTTTCACATTAAATTGTTAATTTTTTTTAAGTTACTACCTTTAAGTTTTGATAGCATCTTTTTATAACCTATGATGACATTTTTATTGATGTTATTGATATTCGTAATGAGATTTCCATGAAATTCAAATTAAAGACTAAATCGAATGATCGAACATTAATTTAATGAATTCAAAGCATTGATAAAACTATTGTTCTTTTTAATATTAAACTGTTTTAGGCGCCATTTATTTTAATGTACACGTCATGTAGTTCATATCTATTCTCTCTATGATTTCAAAAATTAAATCGAATAAATTTGTCATTCGAACGTCAAGACAAACCATTCTGAATTTAAAAATCCTTCATTCTTCATTAGAGAGGGACCGGTCCTGTTGCGTTGCGTGCTCGATACGTTATCTCGATTCGAATCGATACCGGGGGATAATCGAATCGATATTACCTCGGACAATGTCAGGTGATACTTTTATAAAACCGGTCTCGCGGCCACTCGAAATGTATTCCCTCGTTAACATTAAAAAGATAAAAAGTTCAAACACTTACTTTTTCTAATTCTAATAGATGAAACCGTAGGACTTGTATCGCTTGCACCATCTGGAATGAAATAGGATGTGTTAGTGTTGAACAGTTTACATTTTTTTTTACATAAAATTACTGTAACGTTATATGGGTACAAGCTATTATTTAGCGGCCCATGCGAGGTACGGGATTCTCCTGGCCTGTCCTCCTACTATGGGACCTCGAGAATAAATGCCATGCCATGCTGCTCCAGTGGTAGTTGGTATAGGAATCAAAAGAATAACCAATTTTAACGGTTATCCACTTTTAAAAACAGGAGCAACCTAACGTGCCCTCTGAGGCACTCGTAAGTTTTTTTGGGAAATGTGCTTCTATTGAGCTGGTTGGCTGTTGGTGAGAATCTAGACTATTCTAGTCCTAGAGTCTGGACCAGGGCTACTTATGCTGCAACATTGATATCAAATCGAAATTCCAACCCTTACGCCAGCCTACAAGTCGCTCATTACCAATCCATTATATTAATACGTATGTATGTGTATATTATTGGCTATTGTGGTGGTTGTGTTCGGGTACAAGCCAACAAAGCCGAGTGGCCCACAATGGCCCACAATGGGCAGGCAAGCGCAAGAGCCGCTCATTAGAGATATTGTTTCGATCGACGCCGTTCCAATTCTCCTTACGAGTCAGCTGGATGAATGAATTCGCGTTTGCCTGTTCGGTTCTCTGTTCTTTTTTTAAAACGTTTTATGAATTTCGCTTGTCATTCTTTAACCGAAATAAAAGATTGAAATGTTATTTTTATGCATTTATCTTCGTCGTATATGTAAATACTTATTAATATTATTTCTTGGAAATTCTATTTCGAGTTTATTTTTTCGCGTCGCACTGGCACAAAACAACTTTTTCCTTTTTTGCCTTAACGATAACCATTCAAGTTTTTTATGACTTCTTTTTGTATTTCGAATTTAATCCAATACAATTCTTATTTATTGTAAGACAGTGCATTGTGTTTACTAAAATAATTAATTATAAATCTTACTGACTTAAATCTTATAGAAATCAAACTCACTAAAATGTTCTCTAAACAAACAAAAACCTACCTAACTAATTTATTGTGCGAGTAGTCGAGTAGTTGAAGTACTCGCCTCTTTTCAGATGTTATCAACAGATACTATGGTGTTTGAACTTTGAAGACGTAATCGTATTTTTTTCGTATCGATTCCTATCTAAAACCGACGGTAATGCCGTTTTAATAGCGCTTTGATTTCTTTCTGATTGCCTGGTATATGGTGCCTGGTGGACTGAGGACCACCAATTTCCTTTTTTGATTAATGAACTCGTTTCACTCGAGATACTCGACTAATCGGTATAACGGTAATTAAGCTATCGAAATATAAACAAAATATTTTTAAATCTTTTATTGCCGGTTTAAGAATGAGTGAGATAGAGATTTATTAATATGCAAATTTTTACAATAGGTGCGCTAGATTAACTTAGAAATGTATTCCAAAATTATGTATAACGTATTCAACCTGTATTTAGGAAGAACTTATTTATATAGCCTTGCCCATTAAAACAATTTTTGTGTAAAATTTTATTTTTATTAACGGAATGAAAATAAGCTAAATTTGGGAATAAATAGAAAATTTCTCATTAAAATTTTTCACCAAATTATTGTCCGTGGTACCAGGAGAGCATAACCCGAGTACAGCTGCGGTATCAATTAAACGGGCACTAGCGCCACCCCCGTTGTTTGCACAGACGCGCCTCGCGCTGACAGCCCGGTACCAGATAAAAATATGTTAACTCGGTACACACTTGCCACCGAGATGTTTGCCACCGCTTTACCGCTCCGTCAACATTATAAACGCAGACTCGAACCCAAACTGTTTGCACGGGACCACTTAAACACGCTACCGTGCCGTAAAACAAAGTTTCGGGCCTAATCTTTATTAGGACAACGTTTTTGTTGTTTGAGAATGCCCTCGGATCATGCTGGCTAATTGCTCTTCACAGTTTTTGAGTTGACGTTCTGACAGACTCCTTTTGGACATCATTTACTTTTTGCTTGCGAAGTACCTACTCAATTTTTACTTGTATTTGAAGAAAATTTTCAAACCTGATTTACATTTAAATTCAAAAGTGACACAATACGAAATCACAATATAAATGACTTGGTATCTATGTCAGAAATAATAGAAGAGGAGACTCATCCCAATCACGCTTTACTATCCAGGACTAGAGGCACTTGCCATAAGACGAGACAGTATTAATTTTATTTATGTCATTGTAAATGAAATAGGTCATACAACTCATCCAAGCTCAGTTGTTCTAACCTTGAGAACTAATTGTAAAGACTGAAGATACCCTCACATCTAAATGAGGTCTCTTAAAAGTAATTCAACCATATCAGATATCACAAATTAATATTAGTGTCTAATGAAAAAAATTCGTCAGTTTGTTTGTAGAGCTTGGCAGCCATGCTGATGGTGTTAACCGCCTCAAAGGTTGTGACAGAACAAACACAGATGTGACGTGGGCAAACAGCAGTCGATGGAGCCACCACGCGTAGGGAGACCAGGGGTTACACAGTACAATGGAATTCTTAGTAAAGTTATTATACTCATTTGGGTGTCTTTACGAAACACCGTGTGTTCTCCGATTTATATTGAACAAGACATTTTATTTTGCTGTTACATAATCCTAAGATAATTATCTCAAATACTGGGAACTAAGTCAAGAACTCTTAAAATTCAACTGCATCAACTTTAATTGCCCATTTTTGAGTCAATGTCATGGGTCATATTAAAATACATCGACTTAAAATAATCTTACCAGATATTTATGTAAAACGGAATCACGTACTAATCCAAAACTGGTTTGTCCGTCAAATGTTTTATTAACTCATGAATAACCAATCGTTGCATTTTGCCCATTTTAAGTCATATTTTCTACTTCACTGTATAAACACGAGATCATTAAAATTCATAACCGCCAAACTATTCAAATTTAAATGCTGAACTTTAATGAAGCTATTCGCTCCACTGCATATTTTAAGCAAATGTCAATAAAACAGTTTAGAATAATAAATTGTAAAGTTATTTACTACTGCGGAAACCAGGTTTATTAATGTTATATTCAACTAATTTTATACTTTTAGTGCGTTTGGATTAGCTTTTTTTAACATGGGAAAATGTTTATAATCTTCATTAAGTTTAACTTAGGTGTGAAGATATTTCTTTCGAATATGGAAAAAATTGCAATTCTCATAAGGTCGAAATGTTGATTTTAACTATTAAGAATTAAAAGCAGTAAACCTTTTAAAACTTCAGTATATATCAAATATCACAAAATAAAATAATTTCTAGACCTTGATTTTGACAATTTTATAATATAGCAACTTTATTAAGCTACGAGACTGCATGACACTGCGGTAGCGTACCAAATAAGGCGCAAAGAATTTATATTAAGACTGTCCCAATTTTTTCAAATATCACAGCAACTTTACTCCTATAACCAATTCGTTTGCTTTACGAAGTGGATTTTGAGTATTAAACAGTTTAAACAAACATTAGCTGTCGAACGCGTCTGGCCACATTGGCCACACAGAGATTAACGCGTGAGGAACACACGATTATCGAGGGCCAAGTGACCAAGAGGCCAAAGGTCAAATAAACTTATGTCTATTAGCCAAAGGACGCCTTTAAGATCTTGTTTTAAGTAATTATCATGTAATTAATTAACGGGGGAATCATATTAAGGTGGGACAATATTAACTGGCAAACACACACCTTTGAGATCATTAAAATAAATGAAATTAAAATAAATTCTGAATGCAGTTATTTCAACCAAGCAAGATTAGGCGCAGGGCCAAAACTTCTAAATGCAGTTATTTGGTTAGTGACGTTTTTAATAATCCGTAAAGCAGAAAAGAACAGATTATAACAGGCAGACAAAACAGAGACTTTGTTTTAAATGAATTAAGCATTCAATTGCATTTGATTATAAGTCAACTGTACAAAGAAATAACGCAGAAATTAAAGGCAATTTTGAAAAAGTGACATCATACAATATAAAAGCATATTAAAAACTAAATAGTTTCTGTGTCTTTTCAACACAAGGAACCTAAAGACTAGATAAATTGATTTAGACTTTGTAGTGTAAATAATAGAGTTTAATTTCGAACACATGACAGTGTCAGTAATGACAGGAGAATCGGCAATTATTTTATGAACGTGCCACAAAGGACGTTTCTTTTTACTACAAAATTGCCTTAAAGGTGCTTTCAATGCATTGGAGCCTTAAACAGGTCGCCGTGAATAGGCACAACGAGTCATATTTCCTAAAACATTCAACGAATTCTATTGAACTGGACCAGTTGAAAAGCGAAGGTTTCTTTGAGGTATTTATTATGTTGACACACTGTTCAGGTCGGAAATTGGCCTACAGTTATGTGGAACAAAACAGAATAGTAAGAATTGCTAACTTTAATAGTTGGAACATTTGTGTCATTTTTACACTTTATTTCAGAGATAATTATTGTAAAATTCAACGTTTCCGCTAGAAGCCACGGATGCTCTACCACCCTGCTCCAATCTAGGTGATTGCCAATATATAGGTAGGTATTATGAAGTAACACAGGCAAAGTAACTACATTGTCTTTAAATAGGACTACAAATATGTTTATGTAATAGGTATAATAAAAAGCTCTTAGCCTTAGTTAGGATCTAGCCTTAATTTAATAAACAGTGAAGTTTTATGCGCGGAACAAAACATAATTGTTATTATTTTTAATACTATGTTGCATCAGATGGTAAATATTCTCAGAGCATTTTAACGATTTTGACTTCTAGACACCGAACACCGAACGATCATTTTATTAACATGAACAAATAACAAGAACCTCCAAATTGATTGCATTATCAGACGTACATTGGAGTTAAAATTGTCTAATACCAACAATAAATCTACTATGCGTTTATGTGTAATTAAGTGGGCTGTCAAGTGAGCATGTGGCGCCCAGTGGGCCCACATGGCCGCGGGGACAAAAACGACACATCTCCAACGACTTGTCGCGCCTTGTTGCGTCCGGATGTCGTTCGGTTTGTTTGCCTGTTTTATCTGTTGAACTATCATAGATAAAAAATATTTTATATTTTTTTATATCACTATCATACACTTTCCAAAATCTAGATTTAAAAGAGCACTGTTAGCCCTGTCTTTAAAAAAGACATCTTGATCAGCATCTTGATGCGCTGACAACCAGAAAGTAAAGGGGAACCTGTTTAGTAACGATTATTGTCAAATTGATGTTGAATCAGATATCAAACCCAAAACCAGCTCACTTTTAGGTTTCAAAGTAATCAGTTTCTAGAAAAAGTGTCGCTTTAACAAAATAATTCACCTTTATTACGATGTCTACGTCGAAAGATACGGGACAATAAACTTTAACCTTATCGGGTTTTCAATGAGCACCGTGTTAGTTATAGGGTTGCAACATGCGCGTTGCATCGATGGCGCTTATCGCCAGCTACCGCCACTGTTTATAGCGTCACGCCTTGCTACTGCGGAGCACGTCCTTGATTTATGGTGTCTTTACTTTTTTTTGCTGTAGTTCGTTAACAAATTCTTGATTAAACAAATGCAATGTTGATTGTTGATCATAATCCGTAAATACAAGGTGGATCTCATAATTATGATAAAACTGAAGAGTTAAGATGTTAACGGATAACTACTTGGTAGCGAATTAAAGCTATTTTTATGTCTATATCTAATAAAAAAAAACTTTTTATGAAAATTTAATCAAACCATCTTTACAGACCAAATAGTTCTGATGACTGGTCTCTCAACCACTCAACGCACGATCCAACTAAACACTTGTCATCTATTTAAAACCCGTTTACACTGAAATTAATTTTGTCCAACGCTGATTAAAGACCGCAGCGTCCAGCAAGCAACCTCTTTAGTTCCCTATCACCACAAAAAGTTACATTGTCCACCTCACCCGTACAAGCCGAGTCTAATTTATTAAAAGCGATCTCGAAATTGGAATCGAACAATGCCGGAGTCGGGTGGAGTTGATAAAACGGATTTACCTAACAGAGTCAACAGTGGTCGCCCCCGCGTGGCGATTCGTAATGCCTTAGATTTTATTTGTTAAAAATCGGTTAAGTATCCGTGTCGAACGGCGGTGGGTGGCCGCCATCTTTTTTGTGTTATGTCGTTTTTGTCCGCTAGCCGCGGGGGACTGCGATTCGGTTTTATGACATTATATTCGTATGGACATTTTTAATCCCGTTCCGTTGTTTCCGAGAAGTTACCTGCGGTTATTTTAGTCAGCTCTTCGGCTAATCAAACCGTAAATTAGTCAGCTGGGGACGATCTATAAAACGTTCACTAGTTTATGGCGTATTAAACTGGGACCACGGCCACTTACTTTATTTATCTCGAGAGGAGTGAAGTCGTAAAGGGATACTTACTAATGAGTCGACCTCTGGGTCCGCAATGTAGTAAGGTTTTTCTTGGCGTATCTGTGGAAAGAAAAATAATGTTATTAGCACGGTGTAAGGAGTTTCTTTTGTCGTTTCTTTATCTGGATAAGGCACGTTGGTTCGAAATGGTAGCAAAATTATGATGTTCGTAAAACCACTGGTTGTATTTTTTAACCTTTTATTTGCGACCACAACAGCAATCGTCAAGCTAACGTAACACGTATTTAAGGTTTAAAAAGTTTTGATAATAATGATTTAAATTAGTTAAATAATTAATATTCAAATTCAACTAATTCATAAATGCATAATGCATGATCTATAAACTTCAAATACGATCGATTGTTAGGTATTTCTTATTGAAATTCCACTTCACATAGAACTGGCAGGTTCAACATGTAATTGTAAACTATAAAGTATAATTGAACAATAAAATATATTGTATTGTATTGTGAATTTTTATTATTCATAACATTTACCATTTTAATAACCTCAGAAATCATACTCGGGAATCATGATTGTATGAAGTTGTCTATGATATCCTAGTAACTAAGCTTCTTGTGCCTTACTTAGCAATAAGTAAAAACGTAAACACCGATAGCCAATAAATAAAAAAACTCTCAACAGACAGAAATCTTATTCAGGTTATTAATCACCATTCAAGCAGACGAATAAAAAAGGGAAAGTGTTGTAAATATTTGCACCGTAATGAGACTGCGTTTCGCATAGATAAATAGACGAAGCCGGGTCGTGAGCCTATGGTTAATAAGTTCATACTCGCGCTTGGCTGCGCGCGCGCCGCCTGTAGGTAGTAGGTGCCACAGAGTAACAACATACAGTACCTACATCTACCTACATGTCGTTGAAAGGAACGTCATCTCTCTTATCGACACGTGATAGAATATACAAAATAGAGCAGATGAGATAAGGTTTAACAGTGCGTTTATTCGTAATTAAAGTTTGTCGGATAGGTACCTAAATGTAAAGACATTTAAAATTTTAACAACCCCTTAAAAACGATATAGCACAACAGTCTATTGTTTAATATTATAGTAGTATAATAATAGTAAGGTGGGGCAAAATATGACATATTTATTTATTTTAAATCACACTACATCTATTTTAACATATTATCTACAGGTGTCCCCAATTCGATAGAGTAGATAGAAATATATACAAATTATAAAACATAATAGAAAACCACGATGCAACATTAAATTACAAATGTCAGTGTAATATAACATTAATCAAATTTATAATATTAAATTATGTCAAATTAATGATTATTAAATGAATGTCAAAGTTTATCATGAAAATCGTTATGTGAAATAAAAATACAATAATGAACACAGACGTATACAGGTCTGTGATAATGAATAAAAAAAAAATTTTCAACATTATTACGTATATATGAAATTTACTGCAGGTAGTATTTGTATCTGATTTTTATCTGTCATATTTTGCCCCGACTTTCCCTACTTCAGATACGAGTGTTGCCCTATGTGATTTTGAAATGTTTAATATTGTTGTTATAATATTTGACATTTATTCACATTTTTGACGTACTACATCTTCCCTAACTTTTGTTTACATTCCGGGAATGCTGTCCCTCCCCGCGCCCCTCACATGCTCTCCCTATACGTCTCTGGGCGTTGAATGAGTTCGTTAGGCTGCTGCCAGATCTTATCGGAATGTTACTAAGTGGCTGACCGTTTGTGAACACAAATCACATCAGAACAGCGAACTCGTCATATTTTCGTGGAAGCCACCAGTTAATTAATGAACCGTTACAATGTAGGTCGCACAGAACTGGGTTCTTTCTGGTAATGTTAGTGTCAGAAATAATTAGAAGGCAGGATTTGAGTGACAGGTATGAAAAAAATGAGTCACCTTTTTTATTGTATTTGCGTACTATCAGTTGATATACCTACTCGTACAAGCCTACCTACTATGAGAATTAAAGTATATTTATAAAAAAAATATTGGACACCTTCAGGTTATTAGTTAATACTATACACAATACAGTATTCGTGAAAGGAGATCGCTAAAATCCCATACACCTCTGGGCTAACAACATTATGACAGTAACGTAAGTTAATGTAACATACGTTAAATTAATTATTCTTATGTTATTCAATACATAAATATATTATCTGATATTAACTCAAACACGTTTTCAAAAATTCTATGGGATTAAAGAGAAATAATAGTAGCAATGGTTAAAATGGTAACAGTACAGCAGAGTACATACTTCTGGGTTGCAATCAATGATGTTGTAGATATGTATAGGGATATCTTTGGTTGCAATTCATCATCCAATCGTTGAGTAAATTCAGTTTCCTAGAAGGTATTAGATGAGAGGTTGTTCGCAAAAGTAAAAGTCGTCAAAGTCGTAAAACAAAGCCACATTTGTAAGAAAAACACTGATAGAACCAAGAAACATCCGTAAGCGTAACACTGACAGTATGAAAATGAATGGTCGTCTGTGATTGACAGTTTCACTTTGACGTAATTATGACTAGCAATAAGTAGCTTCACTTCCAATGTTGTTCATTCGAACATGAATGATTCGAATAAAAATGGAGTTGTTAGATTTCTCCTCAATATATTCCTGTTATTTGATAGTTCTTCGTTTACTTACCATAACAATTATAATTTATGAAAGTATCTACTGACGGACGGTAAAATATTTAGATTTTTGACTCAATATCCTTTTTCGATCGTCGAAATTGTTTATTCGAATAAACCAATTTTTAACTTTTTAAACATATTCCAATTGTAACTTAATATTATTTTTTGTTATATTTTGATGAATTATGAACGCAGCCAGCTTCAAATAAAGAACACATAGCTGTCTATTTAAGATGACATAATATTTTCTCAATTGACTTTTATACTGCTATTGCTCTACCATTCTATATTTTGTACTCCTTTTATATTTATACAATGTTTTAGTTCACGCACAGTCTTTATTTATTCAGTAAGCTTCCTATTCCCTATATATTAGTTTCATTATATTCAATCAGGTAAAATCTAGTTTTTTGGAGGTATTATGTTTTCTGTAATGAACAATGAAGCTGGCCCAATTTTGGCGATCTCCTTTTTTATATATCTACCCTAAAACAAAAAAATAAATAAACAAATGCTGTCGGATTTGCGAAGATTTTATTAACGTGTTTGTCATCTTAATATACATATATAAATTACGTGCCACGTTGTTTGTCCGTGATGGACTCCTAAACTACTTAACCGATTTTAAACAAAATTGCACACCGTGTGCAGTTTGATTCAAATTGAAAGATAGGATAGCTTACATCTCAATTTATAGTCGCAATATTATTATACTTTTGACAGAACGAAGTCTGTCCGGGCAGCTAGTTAAAATATAATAGTTCAGACGCGTCTGTGTTTACATATTCTTTGGGGTTTATTCTAAGCAGAGAACCTTTTTTTCACATTTAAGCTTGACCGGAAACAAGATAGCATCACGCTCGGCTTCTATGCACCGAGCTAGCATTTGCCGAGCTCATTTGAACGGCAAAAAATGGCACTGAATTAAAATAAAAACGTCATACATAAATAGTGAAATTTAAATTGCTATTTAGCTACAATGTTGTTTACTTTTTAATCTGATGACGGATAAGATCAAACACTACATTTTGTACGTAAAGAGAATATTTTTGGGGCTTTTTTGTAACAATTGGGGACGATTGATAACTATGTTCACTGATGAATAATTAGAAGTCTTTTGATAAAAGTGAAATTTCTTGCTCGTTGAAATCAACGTATGTACGACCTGGTGTCATTCGTTTATGAAGTGTTTGAAATTTAAAGCCGATAGATGGCCGAAAAATCGAAACTAGGTGTCAGCAAGCTAATGGGTAAGCGTTAAAACACGTTTAAAAAAGGAAAATAATGACAGCCATAACATTAAAATTAATGCCCGTAGGTTTGTTCAGTGATATTTACAAGTGACTCCTTTCTTTAGAGGCCACGATTTCTGAACCATTCAATAATATATGTTGGGACAAGGTCTTTAAGTTTATTTTCCAATGCTCTCGAATTACTCGTGTAGCTTGCATTAAAATGTATAGATTCGATTAAGATCGCGCAAACATAAAAGTCGCTTACGAGTTATTGATTATGGACAGTAATTGAAAATTTCGTTCGGTTTACCTAAACAGTGTCGTAATCGATTTTTATGGCGGCAACTTTTTTTCTAATTACGTTAACTTCGCCATGGAATACGCGAAGTTAACGTTCAACCGTTTTTTTTATAGCAGGTGTGTGAGGTCTATAGCTAATACAATACTATGAATATTACGAGAAGTATTTAAGAATTGTATGACTAATTTATATTTTTTTATTAAATTTTATTTTATATATTTTGATCTAGGACCTCCTAGCTAGTTCCAAATGAGTCATTTTCATGGCTAAAATATTCAGGCGTGGCGAACATCTATAGTACTAATATATGTATAAAGAGGAAAGATTTGATTTTTTGTTTGCATTGAATAGGCTCCGAAACTACTGAACCGATTTCAAAAATTCTTTCACTATTGGGAAGCTACACTATCCCTGAGTAACATAGGCTATATTATATTTTCAAAAAAATTAGGGATCCTTAATAAAACTCCAATAATGTAACCCAAGGTGTAAAAAATAAGGAAACCGAAGCAAAGCGAGGGCGGTTACTCGTAATAAATACAATTAAAACGCCTGATTGACAAAAATAATACTTCGGATTAAGTTATTATTTTTGCGAAGACCACGTTTCTCAGAGCGAAGCGAGATCATTTTACTAGCGAATACATAATTGATAATTTTAGTGTTGCTGCATTAGTAAATATCCAGACATAACGAGCGCTATTACCTCGTTCAGCAGACAAAAACAAGAGCAGCATCTCAGCCAATCTAATCGCTCGTGTTGGAGCCCCTCCCCCGGGCGAGGAAGTCCCTCATTTTAGGGGCCAGCGACCCATGAAGCCCCCCACTTTTGGACACATTAAATGCTAATAAGGTAGGCGATGCTGATACCACGTCTTGGACGAAAACCATCGAGCTAAACAACGCCCCGAGGACACAGATTGTAAATGAACCGTCTGTGAAGTTCACCTGGTAAACGTTTCGTACATACATACGCTTGGAACATGCGAGAATATTTCGGACAAAACCGGTCAAGATTATATTGTACTTAATATTGGTAATTTTCTGCATATAAAATAATGCTCACATTCACGTTACAATTAGATATTTTAATGAGGTTAAATTTAAACAAACAATGAAGACTTATTACTCACAATCATTGGTGACGCAGAATTATCTGTCTAACTTCTACTAATTAGGCTAAGTTTTGAGTGGATAAAGACATTCAAAACATTGGTATAACTGGGTTTTTCTATCAATTATTCAATAATGTCGACCAAAATAAGGCAACAGATAAACATATAAATAGGGAAAATTAAACATCTTTATATCTTAACGTGTATATAGATATGAAAGAAAACCTCAATATTGCTTAGGTCATCGACTTCAATTCAAGAACATAGGAGGTTGGATCGATTACTGAACAATTAACTCTTATCATCAATTTGAAAATTTCGAACTTGATTTGTGAGATTAACTTCGGCTGAACTTAGAAAAAATGAAACCCGGTGTCAAAATTTAACCAAATTGGAAAATTTAAAATACCGATAAACACTTTTGCATCATGGCAACCTGTTGCTAGCATCACCTACAGAATTCCTCACCATGTCAGACAAATCCGTCAAAAGAAATGGAACCCGTTCAATAATTAATTTACTCTTATTCTTGTCATAAAGCATTCCGAAGATTAGATTGAAGACGAAACAGGTTTTTTGAGATTGTAAATTTAATTTGGCGTTGGCACGCTTGGCGATGGCTCCCCATTATATTTTAATAGGACGCCGAAACTCGCGATCGCTGACGTGGTAACGGCTTGGTCTAAACGACAGAATCACATCAGTTTGAAACTGTGTTTATTGCGGTGTTTTAATGTTAGTGTTTGTAAAAATGTGCTTAATGATGTTCTAAAACTGACTGGAAACAGACATAATAGAGGATTTAGCGGCTTTAAATTTTGCACAATATCCCTTATTATTAACGTTTGAGATCGCTAGAAACAAATTTAATAAGACTTCGAAGGTGTCAAATCCGTGTTCAAGAGGACGTCAAAAATTTATTAGATCATGTAATTTTTACACAGTTTGATTTTTATATAGTAAATCCCGAATTCGACGTAAGACAATTTAGGAGTGATTCTTTTGAAGGACTAGTACGGTCAAAAGAAGATATTCCAAGATTTTAAAACAAAACGGAGATTTGAAACGTCGCTGTCACCAAAATCCAAAAACCCTTTACAGGATCGCCTCGTCATCAATTTTCAAACAGTTCTACTATACAAGGAACCAAAAAAGGACAATGTAAATCATTCATCAGTCATCACTACATACTTGACAGTGATGTCGGTGATAATACTTCGTCCAACTGGTTTAACACCAACTTTATAGTTATCTTGTTTATTCTCCGTTCCTGGCGTTGCCACATCAAAATAAACATCCATAACTTTTGACTCGTCCCAAATCGTTGTCCGGCGACAATTGTCATTTTAGCTATTCACAGCGTCTACCTGAGCTTTACCATCCTCTTTGTGCACTTTCAGGCGAATACTGCATTGTTAGCTTAATTGAATAAACGCTTCGTGTAAGCTCCTTTGTGCCTCTCGGGGTAAGGACGCTTAAGGATCTCTAGCTCAGGGATTCCTCATCCGAGTGTTTTTAATAAAGAATATTGCTGCAGGAGCTTGTGACCCGAATGCCTCCGCTACCTGACCGATGGAAAAAATTACGGAACCTTTCATTAAATTCGTTGCATCGACGAGCCTGGACAAACGACGATTAAGATTAAACTCTATTAAACGCATATTAAAGTGCATAATGAAGCAACCGTTTAAGTGGCAGTTACTGCGACGCGCTCGCTCGAAATCGCTACCAAACGTGGTACCCTGTAATTTGTAATAAAAAATCTATTTATAAGATAAAATAAAGCACCGAGACGCTACCTAAGGTGCCCGTCGATCGATCTTGTGTTGCTTTTAATAAATCAATCGCTGCGAGCCATTTTGACGCTTGTCAAACGCCGGCGTATGATATAGTTTCGCGCGCCAGTGCGACGCGCGCCCGCAAATTGTTCCGTAATGCGTAGAGGTCGAGTTTTGTAATTTAGTCAAGTCGCCTCCTATTTAATAAGTTTTTAGGCAGTCGATGCGAGCAGGTGATTTCTTTTTTTTTTATCTAATTATTAACTAAAAATTCCGGGCGAGGGGCCGCTACTGAAGTAGTTCGTACTCAAAATTATAGTGTATTAATTTTGCTTCCCTGTTACAAAATATTTATTTATAGCGTGCGCGTGCGTCGCCCGGCATGCGGCCGTGCGGTGCGGCCGTGCGGTGCGGCCGTGCGGCGCGGCGGCGCCACGGTCGCGACGCGACTGTTTTGACGTCTGCTTTAATCACCTGTTCGGGCAACGACGTGCGAATATATTTATTTTGGCCGTTTTACTGCCACCCATAAAGGGACGTAATGAACAAACGTCTTTATGGTACACTTGTAAACGTCAGATATCACTCATTTCAGGCCGGGAGGCACAAAAAATGCCATAAATATTTCTTAACAAAACAGCTCCTACTGAATATTGTTGCCATAAACTCGGCTCTATAAAATGAGGTTTAGTTGTTCAACTTTTGTTGCTCTCTACGCTGGAATTAAAAGAACTTAGTCGTGGGACGGAACGGGACCTTTTGTTTGCTTAGCGTTCCGCCATAAATATGTAAATGATAGAAAACTATTCATAACTAACAGGAATTCATAAATATTTTACTGCCCGTTTTATTCGGTGGAGTCGAAATGCAGCGGTGTCGCCCTCTACCGGGCTCCCAGGTGTGGCAGCGGTTTGAAACTTGAATTTCGGGGCTAGTTAGGGCAAAAAGTATTGTGTTACAGTATCCCATGGGCGACTAGAGCCGGCCACTGCGGCCACGGCGGCCATGGCGGCCGAGGACCACATGTTCGCGAGCTATTCGCTACTCACTCGTATTGAAACCACATGGCGGCCTTAAAATCTAACCAAAAACTCCCAAATGACGCTTCAGTTTCCGATCCGAAGCGTCATCCCCATTAGACAGAGACGGGTGACGTCAGACAGGGACGGATGCATGAAAGGAGAGTTTTTCGTGCGTTTTTTGTCCCGAAATCCGTGCGTTCTAAATTTTATTTTTAATACAAGAAAAGTATTCAAAGATACGAGGGCAGGTAGTCGGTCCGTCCCGCGGCCGCGGCCGGGGTGTTTGCTTAGTTTGTTTTTTCCCTCGCAAAGAATTCCACTTGATTTATGACCGTTTTCTGTGACGATTTGTGACCCGTAATTTCTGATGTGAGTTTTGTCACTAACGGAGTTGGACTCGTTGATTTATTAATTTATAAGACGTCCGGGCGTCCGGCTGCCGGAGCCAGAGTCCGGAGGCGTGATCCGGTTTTGACAGTTGTTCGTAACGTGTAATTTTTGGGGCGAGGACCGTATTATTTGGTGCGGGCTGAATGATATGTCAAAATTGGTTGATTGCTTGTTTTTGTTGAATTAAGTATTAACAAACAAATATATAAATTATCGCTCGTCAGTCGTCACACTCACGGTATAAAAAGTGTCCCAGTCAGGAATCGACCCGAGACTGGTTTCACCAGGGAAACTTCAACTATAAAGCTACATGAAATCAACCATCTCATTTTCTATTTACATAACAAAAGGTAATTTAAAGTAGAGTTAACTAAGACCGTTCGTCCCCCGGTATCAGTAAACACAGCAAATCACGCGTTCTCATAAAGCGCATAGAAGGTGTTAGTTAGACGCTTAACCGTTCCCGCGGGGGTCATTTCGACCCAGAAGGTCAGTTTTTCGGCCATTAACGCGATCAGAGGGTTATGCACGAATTAGCCGGGGTATAAAGGTGCCGGGTAATGACTCACTCAGGGGCAGTCGGCTAGAATAGTCTTGTTTTCCACTACTGCCTCTCCCCTCCCTCCCCTGTGCGCTTCACTAATCGGTGTTATCTTAATGTTATGCGTTGATCATTTAAGTAATCTTTGCATTCATTGCATAAATGTTTTGGACATTTTGAGTTTTTAATTTGTTTCAAGCGTTTAGTTGGTAAATTATTAGAAAAACAAAATTACG
Organism: Thymelicus acteon; assembly: GCA_951805285.1. Lineage (NCBI taxonomy): Eukaryota > Metazoa > Arthropoda > Insecta > Lepidoptera > Hesperiidae > Thymelicus > Thymelicus acteon. The sequence goes on from OX638232.1 coordinate 1,737,550, forward strand.
TGCTAAAGTGTATCAGTACTTTAAATTTTAATTGTAATTAACATATGTGAAATCAAAATTGCAGTAGAAAACCAGAGCGCTAATTTTCATTGCAGTCCCATTGCATTGTTGCTCATGCTCATTGCAATCCAGAAAAAAACTATAAACTTTGCAAAACAGCTATCATAAAAGGAACACATCTATGAATTCCAATAATGGATTTAAAATTAAAAAAAATCGATCCATCTCAAGATGGCGCGGGATTATTATTTATAAGACAGCTGCTTATTTGTATTTTTTTTTTTGCTTTTTAATCTTCTTTCATACAGATTTATAATTTTTTATCTGTTCTTCTATGGGACGCGCAAACAAATTCAATAGAGCGTGTAACGTATAGATCTTCTAATAATAAGCGTTATTTGTAACGTTTGGTTTTGATTATGGGCTTAGATATTAATAAATAGGAGAGTAGTGACAAAGACTTGAAGCTATTTGATTTATTATGTGCACATTAATTTACCAGAATTTTTGGAAAATTGGAACTTTTTAACTTTGAATTATCTCAAAATACACTCAACCAAGCCATTGGGGCTTGTTTCTTTAAAGCAAGAAGCTATTCAATAAATATTTGTGTACTTAATATGTAAACAATATATGAGCTTCATCTTTTAAATATACGTTCCAAACAATAAACTTAGTACTTTTATAAAGGAACGAAGAGGTAATTGTTTGCTAACGCAGTGTATATGTAAATCGTAAAATTCACTCCGTATTCTTTCAAACCGTTCCACGCTCAACTGAGATACAATGGCGAGTATCTGCCCGCAATCGGTGTATTCACCCTTGACGTCCCACGGGCACCGACACACAAACAAACAAACACACTGCTTACAGTACTGAAGAGCACTCGCGCACGCTCGATTTGAAAATAAACAAGTCAAAAAGTGTTTTTCGACGAGAAAAAACAAATTTTAAACAACGCAAAAGTTCAACTAAACAAACACGAGGGCTCATTCGACCCGCGAGCCGGAATAATGGAATAATAGTTCCGACCCAACCCTGATCGCATGCGTTTATTTAACAAAAATAAACGCGCACAAAGTACACTGCATTATGAATAAGTAAGCATATTCGCCGCCCTTATTCCGTACCTTTTTTTAATTTCCACACGCCACCCCTTCTAAATCCCGCCGGGCCAAAAATTAAAGTGTAATGGGCCAATGTTTAATAACTTATCTGCGGGTAGCGATGTGTTTGGGCTTTTGTTAATGCAATTTTTAAAGTTAATTCCTTGAAAGGGTTCCGAAGATCGATAGAGTTTGCATGGGTTCGTAAGCTGCCTTTTAGTATTGCATACCGCATGCTGCGTGTTGCTTCTATTTAGTGTACGTGGTTATTGACAGTTTCATCATTCATGACAATGATTATATTTAATACATATTTTAATACAATTTTTAAACTGTCAGCTTTTGTACTTAGTAAGAAACAGATTAGGAATATAATTTTATTTCGATAATTAAATTAATCTTTTTGAACCGAACCATAATAATAAAATTCCATCGAAACTTACAGAAATGCCTTACCTTAAATTTAAAACTCATATTAAAAGCATTCTTATGACGAAAGGATATTACAAATTAGATGATTATTTTAAAGACAAGACTGCTTGGACATGAGTTTTATGGATATAGATTGTAGTAGATGATAAGTGCTATCTGTAACTGTGAGCAGGAAAAAAACAAACCCGGAAGTTTCTTGCTGCTTCTTCTCCCGGGCCCTCTCACAGTAGGGCTTTGTCTGAAGCATTGGCATAACTTGCATGACTTTCAAAAAGTGTTTGTAAACCAAACCAATTTTGAATAAAAACATTTGATTTGATTTGATTTGATTTGATTACTGTCTCACTGTACTGAACACTTTCTCCTCTCATTATCAGAGTGGTAAAGGCCAAAGGTGTGCAAAGTGTTCTACACAATCACATTTGGGAACCCTCAGACGTCCAGACCAGTATAGGCTTCCAAAAGATATTATTTTTCACCGAAGTGTACAAATAAATAATTTAGTTTAAGGTCGAACATTCACTATGATTGATGTTAAATATTCACTTATATTATCGCTATTGATAAACAATTTTATATTAAACGTTTCTACACAGCTTACGCATTCGCAAACTCATTGTATTCTGTACAATTAGAAGAATTAGAAGGCAGAGAAAATTACAAGGGGCATAGCGGCCCCGATGTTCGCGTTAACCCCTAATCATGGACACATTGATGAAACAATCACGGGACGCGTGGGAGAGGGTTAGACGTATTACTGGACATAATCTTGATTGATCTGCTACAAATAACGTTGGTTTGGATCAGCGTGACCGACCGGGGTCTGAGAAGACCCCACGCGCAACGGAGGGTTTATTGCACTTTTCGCACCACGACGCGCGAAATTATTGTTTTAATGAATATTGTATTACTTATACATCTTTTTTGTTAACTTTTTCTTTCAATGTTGCATGCCAGATAGGTATTCACTAGATTGGTTTGTTTTTTCTTTCTATTACGGGACCAGAAGCTTACCTAAATCCTTAAAATTAACCAAACCTTTTACTACTTTATTAGCTTCAATGTATTCCTGTGCAAAGTTCTATTGTTTGCCCAAGTAATCACGATTTCCAAGTCCAACAACATCATCTATCATATGGATTATTTAGAAGTATAAATATGACATATATCTAGAATATTCTATGCCATCAAAAACAAAACTTGTAAAAAAAACCAAGTCTCGCAACTCAGTTCTTCTACCGTAAAAAGTTGTGAGATCCATGTAATACCAAGTCGGTTAATTTATTCAGTTCCTACTTAAGGGTCCTTCTGTCTTAAGTTATCACGTAATTAGCTAACCTAACAAGTAACAACATCTTATAGTGACCATATTATCAATATTAAAAATCTTTTATGTTTTAAATAAATAGATCGACTTGGCCATCGCATGAAAACACAATATATCTCACAAGTAATACCTACGTATTATATTAAATTTGATTGTTTAGTGCGATTGCCAAGTCAATCTATTTATTTAAAACATAAAAGATTTTTAATATTGATAATATGGTCACTATAAGATGTTGTTACTTGTTAGGTTAGCTAATTACGTAATAACTTAAGACAGAAGGACCCTTAAGTAGGAACTGAATAAATTAACCGACTTGGTATTACATGGATCTCACAACTTTTTACGGTAGAAGAACTGAGTTGCGAGACTTGGTTTTTTTTACAAGTTTTGTTTTTGATGGCATCTCATTTCTTTTTGTAGATAGTTCTACTTTTTTTCCTTTTACAAGTTACCTTTGAACATAATTATATCTAGGTACCTATCTACACCTATTATTCCATTATATTATATACAGGTACACTGATTCATTCACTGCAAATGTAACTTTGTAATCCTATATATTTATATGGGATTACAAAGTTATTTATGCAGTTGATGTATCTAGAAAACTAGACCGAAATTGCAAAATGTTTTAGTTTTTCCTTGATCTATACACTAAACACTAATTGTGTTCCAAATTTGAAGCTTCTATGTCTGCTAGAAGTGCCTTAGAGTTTTGATGAACGGTCAGTCAGTCAGTGAGTGACGAAATTAAGAAACTTTGACTAGTTATAATTCTTAAACTACTGGTTCAAATCGAATGAAATTTGAAATATAACGTGTTTATACAATGCCTGCTTGGTTACTAAAAATTCAGGCTTTTAGCTTTATCCATAACGAAGTTATAGGGGGTCGAAAATGGCCTGAATTGCTTCGAGAAAAGTATGCTACGGCCGTGCCGCTTTTTAGGGTTCCGTAGCCGAATGGCAAAAAACGGAACCCTTATAGATTCGTCATGTCTGTCTGTCTGTCTGTCTGTCTGTCTGTCTGTCCGTCCGTATGTCACAGCCACTTTTTTCCGAAACTATAAGAGCTATACTGTTGAAACTTGGTAAGTAGATGTATTCTGTGAACCGCATTAAGATTTTCATACAAAAATAGAAAAAAGACAATAAATTTTGGGGGTTCCCCATACTTAGAACTGAAACTCAAAAATGTTTTTTTCATCAAACCCATACGTGTGGGGTATCTATGGATAGGTCTTCAAAAATGATATTGAGGTTTCTAATACCATTTTTTTCTAAACTGAATAGTTTGCGCGAGAGATACTTCCAAAGTTGTAAAATGTGTGTCCCCCCCCCCTGTAACTTCTAAAATAAGAGAATGATAAAACTAAAAAAAATATATGATGTACATTACCATGAAAACTTCCAACGAAAATTGGTTTGAATGAGATCTAGTAAGTAGTTTTTTTTAATACGTCATAAATCGTAAACCGCAAAAAACATTGATCAAAGTTACAACGAACTACAAGAACTTTTTTATTATGTTACTTGCTGCTACGGAACCCTTCATGGGCGAGTCCAACTCGCACTTGGCCGCTTTTTATTTGCTCGACTTGGCGGGGGCACTGCCGTGCCCCCAGATTCAATAATTTAGTATCAAACCCAACAGGAGACACCTAATCAATTTACGGATAAGACTTGATTAAAATATTTTTATGATTTTATTTTTTTATTTTAGGTAGCTGAATTTACAAAACGGCCTTACTAAGTATAACTTAGTTTATAAAAAATGCCATTTATCTATATACTAGCTGTTGCCCGCAGCTTCGCATGCGGAAATTATGCTTATCATATTTGTACCCCTTGCAGAAAAAAAATTAAAAACAGGTTAATTTATATGGATGTACTTATATTTAGGAATTTATATACTGAAATGTACGATATAATCACAAATCATTCCTCCGGGAACGAATTTTAAAAAATAAACAACATTAGTTAACATTAGTTTTTTCTTTTTCATGAAAAAATTTGAAAAACTCGAAAACATGTATTTCATCAATTAAATGAGGAATTTTTGTTGCAAATTTAAAGCAAATCGTTGATATTTCAAAATATTCCACACTAAGTTTCATCTTGTTTCCGGTGAAATCCTTTTAATTTTATCGGGACGAAAAGTTTTTTAAAACGTGATCCAAAGTATGAGGAACAACATAACTAATTTCCGTCGAAATCAGTTCAAGGGTATTCATGTAATGCCCGAACATACAAACAGACAAACAGAGAATAATTTTAAAAACAAAATTTTTGGTGTTCTAACACGTTATTGATGTGCCCCTAACGGAAATTTTGAAAAATATTATATGTACAGAAAAACTGGCTCTTGAGTTTCATTAGAAAAAAAACAAAAAGGTCCCGTTATTTCCATCCATCCAAGAGTTACATATCTTGTCTCGAAGTAACACCACCAGATCCTAAATGGATCAATGATGAACTGGTTTTACGATGTCAACATGAACAGTACAAATATTTTTAAAAACGGTTCTGTTGTTTCCATCTGGACACTCCTTCTCCCTCTCCCGCTCCCACTCCCTCTCCCACTCAAACTCTCTCTCTCTCCCACTCCCTATCCCGCTCCCTGTCCCTTTCCTTCGCCCATTCACGGTACCTTTCTAGCTTCCTGTCCCTCTCCCACTTCCAGTTCCTCTCTCGCACTCGGTCCCTCTCCCGCTTTCTGTCCCGCTCCCTCTCCCGCTTCCTACCCCTGTCCCTCTCATTCCTCTCCCGCTCTCTGTCCCTCCCCTCTCCTTCTCCCGCTCCCCGGACCTCTCCCGCTCCCTGTTCCTCTCCCGTTCCCGGTCCCTCTCTCGCTTCCTGTCCCTCTCTCCTCCCCCTACCGTCCTCTGCACAATTTCTTTGTTTCTCACTATAAACTTACATATTCATTTTCATATTTCTGAGTTCGAAAATGACAAAGTTCTGGAAAAACTTGCAATCTCTTTATTTACCTCTTAGGGGATGAAATTCAAAAAAACCTGTTACAGTAATTTTTGATTTATTTTCACATCTCTGAGTTCGATATTGACGAAGTTTTGTACAAATTTACATCCCCTTTTACCCTTTAGTGGATGAATTTCCAAAAAAAAACTGTTACAATTAATTTTTGTTTCTAATTGTAAGTTAACATATACATTTTCACATTACTGAGTTTAAAATGACATAGTTTCTTAAATAGATATTTACAACCCCTTAGTAATTACTATTTATGGGGATGAATTTCGAGAAAACTGTGATACAGTTAGTTTTTGTGTCTAACTATAAGCTTATAAACAAATTTTCATCCTTTTTACTTCAAAACTGACGAAGTTCCGATACAAACTTGAACAACCTTATTCAACCCTTTAGGGGTTAATTTTCCAAAAAACACATAACCATTAAATTTTGTTTCTAATTTTGAACTAATATATAAATTTTCATGTTTTTAACTTCAAAAATGACAAAGTTACCTACTAAGTTCCATCCAAGAAATTGACCCTTTAAGGGATGATTTTCCAAAAAAATGTGTTGAAGTAAACTTTTGTTTAATAAACATACATAAAAAAATTCATACTTATAACTCTAAAACTGACGAAGCTGATTTATATGTAAAAGACTTCCAACCCCTATTTTTAGGGGATGAATTTCGAGAAAGCCGTGATACAGTTATTTTTTGTGCCCAACTATAAACTTATATACAAATTTTCACCCTTCTTACTTTAAAACTGACGAAGTTGTCATACTACTTGCACAACCTTATTCAACCCTTTAGGGGTTGATTTTCCAAAAAAACACATAACCCTTAAATTTTGTTTCTAATTTTGAACTAATATATAAATTTTCATGTTTTTAACTTAAAAAATGACAAAGTTGCGTACTAAGTTAAATTGAAGAAATTAACCCCTTAAGGGATGATTTTCCAAAAAAACGTGTTGAAGTTAACTTTTGTTTATTACTATAAACATACATAAAAAAAATCATACTCATAACTCTAAAACTGACGAAGCTGATTTATATGTAAAAGACTTCCAACCCCTATTTTTAGGGGATGAATTTCGAGAAAACAGTGATACAGTTATTTTTTGTGTCTAACTATAAGCTTATATATAAATTTTCACCCTTCTAACTTCAAAACTGACGAAGTTCCCATACAAATTTGAACAACCTTATTCGACCCTTTAAGGGTTGATTTTCCAAAAAAACACATGACCCTTAAATTTTGTTTTTAATTTTGAACTAATATATAAATTTTCATGTTTTTAACTTCAAAAATGACGAAGTTGCGTACTAAGTTAAATTGAAGAAATTAACCCTTTAAGGGATAATTTTCCAAAAAAATGTGTTAAAGTTAACTTTTGTTTATTACTATAAACTAACATAAAAAATTTCATATTTATAACTCTAAAACTGACGAAGTTGGTTTGTATGAAAGTGACTTCTAACCCTTATTTGTACCCCTTAGGGGATGAATTTCCAAAAATCCGTTCTTAGTGGACGTCTCCTTAACAGGAACTATCTACCTACCAAATTTCATCTTAATCGGTTCGGCAGTTTCTGAGATTTTTTGTTTAATCAGCGGTGTGTCGCTTTTCAATTTTATTATTTACTAGCTGTTGCCCGCAGCTTCGCATGCGGAAATTATGCTTATCATATTTGTACCCCTTGCAGAAAAAAAATTAAAAACAGGTTAATTTATATGGAAGTACTTATATTTAGGAATTTATACACTGAAATGTACGATATAATCACAAATCATTCCTCCGGGAACGAATTTTAAAAAATAAACAACATTATTTAACATTAGTTTTTTCTTTTTCATGAAAAAATTTGAAAAACTCGAAAACATGTATTTCATTAATTAAATGAGGAATTTTTGTTGCAAATTTAAAGCAAATCGTTGATATTTCAAAATATTCCACACTAAGTTTCATCTTGTTTCCGGTGAAAACTTTTAATTTTATCGGGACGAAAAGTTTTTTAAAACGTGATCCAAAGTATGAGGAACAACATAACTAATTTCCGTCGAAATCAGTTCAAGGGTTTTCATGTAATGCCCGAACATACAAACAGACAAACAGAGAATAATTTTAAAAACAAAATTTTTGGTGTTCTAACACGTTATTGATGTGTCCCTAACCGAAATTTTGAAAAATATTATATGTACAGAAAAACTGGCTCTCGAGTTTCATTAGAAAAAAAACAAAAAGGTCCCGTTATTTCCATCCATGCAAGAGTTACATATCTTGTCTCGAAGTAACACCACCAGATCCTAAATGGATCAATGATGAACTGGTTTTACGATGTCAACATGAACAGTACAAATATTTTTAAAAACGGTTCTGTTGTTTCCATCTGGACACTCCTTCTCCCTCTCCCGCTCCCACTCCCTCTCCTGCTCCCACTCCCTCTCCCACTCAAACTCTCTCTCTCTCTCCCACTCCCTATCCCGCTCCCTGTCCCTTTCTTTCGCCCGTTCACGGTCCCTCTCTCGCTTCCTGTCCCTCTCCCACTTCCAGTTCCTCTCTCGCACTCGGTCCCTCTCCCGCTTTCTGTCCCGCTCCCTCTCCCGCTTCCTGCCCCTGTCCCTCTCATTCCTCTCCCGCTCTCTGTCCCTCCCCTCTCCTTCTCCCGCTCCCGGGTCCTCTCCCGTTTCCTGTCCCTCTCCCTCTCCCGCTCCCCGGCCCTCTCCCGCTCCCTGTTCCTCTCCCGTTCCCGGTCCCTCTCTCGCTTCCTGTCCCTCTCTCCTCCCCCTACCGTCCGTAAAGTCCTCTACACAATTTTTTTGTTTCTCACTATAAGCTTACATATTAATTTTCATATTTCTGAGTTCGAAAATGACAAAGTTCTGGAAAAACTTGCAACCTCTTTATTTACCTCTTAGGGGATGAAATTCCAAAAAACCTGTTACAGTTAATTTTTGATTTATTTTCACATTTCTGAGTTCGATATTGACGAAGTTTCGTACAAATTTACATCCCCTTTTACCCCTTAGTGGATGAATTTCCAAAAAAAAACTGTTACAATTAATTTTTGTTTCTAATTATAAGTTAACATATACATTTTCACATTACTGAGTTTAAAATGACATAGTTTCCTAAATAGATATTTACAACCCCTTAGTATTACTATTTATGGGGATGAATTTCGAGAAAACTGTGATACAGTTAGTTTTTGTGTCTAACTATAAGCTTATAAACAAATTTTCATCCTTTTTACTTCAAAACTGACGAAGTTGCCATACTAACTTCCACAACCTTATTCAACCCTTTAGGGGTTGATTTTCCCAAAGAACACATAACCTTTAAATTTTGCTTCTAATTTTGAACTAATATATAATTTTTCATGTTTTTAACTTCAAAAATGACGAAGTTGCGTACTAAGTTCCATCCAAGAAATTAACCCTTTAAGGGATGATTTTCCAAAAAAATGTGTTGAAGTTAACTTTTGTTTATTACTATAAACATACATAAAAAATTTCATATTTATAACTCTAAAACTGACGAAGCTGATTTATATGTAAAAGACTTCTAACCCCTATTTTTAGGGGATGAATTTCGAGAAAACAGTGAAACAGTTATTTTTTGTGTCTAACTATAAGCTTATATACAAATTTTCACCCTTCTTACTTCAAAACTGACGAAGTTCCGATACAAACTTGAACAACCTTATTCAACCCTTTAGGGGTTAATTTTCCAAAAAACACATAACCATTAAATTTTGTTTCTAATTTTGAACTAATATATAAATTTTCATCTTTTTAACTTCAAAAATGACGAAGTTACCTACTAAGTTCCATCCAAGAAATTAACCCTTTAAGGGATGATTTTCCAAAAAAATGTGTTGAAGTAAACTTTTGTTTAATAAACATACATAAAAAAATTCATACTTATAACTCTAAAACTGACGAAGCTGATTTATATGTAAAAGACTTCCAACCCCTATTTTTAGGGGATGAATTTCGAGAAAGCCGTGATACAGTTATTTTTTGTGCCCAACTATAAACTTATATACAAATTTTCACCCTTCTTACTTTAAAACTGACGAAGTTGCCATACTACTTGCACAACCTTATTCAACCCTTTAGGGGTTGATTTTCCAAAAAAACACAACCCTTAAATTTTGTTTCTAATTTTGAACTAATATATAAATTTTCATGTTTTTAACTTCAAAAATGACAAAGTTGCGTACTAAGTTAAATTGAAGAAATTAACCCCTTAAGGGATGATTTTCCAAAAAAACGTATTGAAGTTAACTTTTGTTTATTACTATAAACATACATAAAAAAAAATCATACTTATAACTGTAAAACTGACGAAGCTGATTTATATGTAAAAGATTTCCAACCCCTATTTTTAGGGGATGAATTTCGAGAAAACAGTGATACAGTTATTTTTTGTGTCTAACTATAAGCTTATATATAAATTTTCACCCTTCTAACTTCAAAACTGACGAAGTTCCCATACAAACTTGAACAACCTTATTCGACCCTTTAGGGGTTGAATTTCCAAAAAAACACATGACCCTTAAATTTTGTTTCTAATTTTGAATTAATATATAAATTTTCATGTTTTTAACTTCAAAAATGACGAAGTTGCGTACTAAGTTAAATTGAAGAAATTAACCCTTTAAGGGATGATTTTCCAAAAAAATGTGTTAAAGTTAACTTTTGTTTATTACTGTAAACTAACATAAAAAATTTCATATTTATAACTCTAAAACTGACGAAGTTGGTTTGTATGAAAGTGACTTCTAACCCTTATTTGTACCCCTTAGGGGATGAATTTCCAAAAATCCGTTCTTAGTGGACGTCTCCTTAGCAGGAACTATCTACCTACCAAATTTCATCTTAATCGGTTCGGCAGTTTCTGAGATTTTTTGTTTAATCAGCGGTGTGTCGCTTTTCAATTTTATATGTATAGATCTATATATTTCACATAAACACTTTTAAACACACACTTCGTCGGTTTTCAATTAAAAGTAATACTCATTATGTTTTTGTAATATTAAAAGATAGTCCTCAAAACTAAAAACTTGTAAAGACATGTTCAACCTCGCTATTAAACAATTAATTTTTAACAACCATACATTAACCGATCACAATCCGGTAGTAATTTAATATAATTACCCATTGCCCTCTAATGTCGTATATTCCGTAGATAAATGCCAGTTCTTACCACCAGGGGGAGCTAGTCTGGCGAGGGGCGCTAGGGCTAGCCTAGGTCTAGATTACAGGGCGGCAAGCGGCACTTGATCAGGCTGAATAATATATGGTGGTGAGGATACAATAGCTAAAGGTATACTTGTGTCCTGAATTTATAACAACAATATAACTTTACTGGGAAATATGAGTAGTGGTTCTTTTTCGTTGACAAACGTCTGATCACTTCTATTATTACCTGACTGCGCGACGCAATGGACAGTAATGTGTTTGTCAGTCTATAAGTATATGTATGTATGTTTGTTCCTATGTGGCGTTGTAGAGACCAAACGTTAACCGATTTTGATGTTTCTTACGTTAATCGATTCGTCTTAACTCTTAACGTCATTACAATAATGAAAATGGTAATTCTTTTATGGTGTAGTTGCTCAGTATTACTTTTAACAACATTCTAAACTACTGGGCTTTGTTTTTTTTTAGTTCATTTTAAGCAGTCAGGTTTTTGTTTATTTTAATATATTTTTAATGGGAATTCCACATGGATTAAGTGCTTATACATAATTATATAAAGTTTGCTTCACCGGCTAAAAGTTTACGACTAGGTACTTACAAAATTCTCTATCACCTATAATTAAAATATTTAAAAGCACAATCTCTGATACAAATATCTAATAGACATCGAACCTAAAACCAAGTCATTTACTGACGTACAGACAGATTACCACCCTGGTGAGGACTCTCAGCGACCGCTAAAAGCTAGGAACTGAAGGTCTTGAAGGCCATCACCGTTTACTCAGCAGTTTGCTCCAGGGAGATCGGCTTGAGCTCTGATGGAGGACATCCCTTATACCTTTAATTCCGCGAAAGTGGTTAACAGTAGTTTATTATTATTATTAATCTATACTAATATTATAAAGAAGAAAGATTTGATTGTTTGTTTGCATTGAATAGGCTCCGAAACTACTGAACCGATTTGAAAAATTCTTTCACTGTTGGGAAGCTACACTGTCCCCGAGTAACATAGGCTATATTACATTTTCAAAAAAAATTGGGATCCTTAATAAAACTCCAATAATGTAACCCAAGGTGTAAAAAAATAAGAAAACCGAAGCAAAGCGAGGGCGGTTACTCGTACAGCATATTTTAATAACAATTAATTTCTTAGGAACATATTACTTCATTATCTAACAGTAAATGCTGCTCTCACAAAATTACGGTTCCATACCTACAGATCCAAAATCAATATAACTTCAACTAACAAGGAACATTCTATGTTTTCAGTCTCATTATACCATAAAGTACCTCCAGCAGACGGCAGACATAAGCGGACATACCACCGTCTACATAACCTACCCTATATTTGTAGGTAAAAACACCCTCTAATCCACGTCAGCTGCTTCTGACTGGTCGTCCCCTCCCGAGCCACCACACTCACCCTTATTTACCCTTAAAAGCCCTCGGAGCCCTCATTACTTACTGTTTCGACTACCGAGAGGACCAACTTAAACTGGCCGGTAAATTACCCACCAAAATAACTTGGTCCCCCGAAATATTGCCGTACCTCAAAATACTAAACATTCTTTAAAATAAAAGGCGCGGCGATAGATCAAGCTATGTCGGTCGATTGTACGGGTAAGTTGCCCTCCTGTCAAATACATAAATGTATTTTTTTATTATTTTTCGTCGTTTAACGTGCAGGTTATAACGATCGATGCGACTGGCCGGAATTTTGTGAATGATAGATTAAAAATGAAATTGTAATCGATAACTTTGTCGCGGCGTCCTGATTGAAAATTATGATATGGTGTTTTTCAAACATCGATCGGGTTTATATTTTAATATTGTAGACGACTAGATAGCACTAGACCCCAGTATTACAGAAATAAGACAGCATAAGCACTGAGACCGAGCACGATGAAGTATCCATCTCATACAATCCCCTGCAGGGAATCGAACCCGAAACCCCTCTCTAAAGACGTCATTGAGAATGTCATAATGGTTGTTCTGTGATCGATTGATTTGATTGATTGATTGATTAATCATCGAGTGTTAAATTAAATTTCCTCTGAATTTAAATCAAAAAACGCAATTACTGTTGAGAAAATAGCATTTATAGTGGGCAGTAGGAATAGAGAATACTGGTGGGTTTTTAAACGCATGCCCATTTGAGCGGTCGGTGGAAGAAATCGGGAGCAACGAGCGACGTGTTGCCGCGGTATGCTGCGACCCTTGTAATTACCGCGAGCTTATACAGGACGCTTTGATTTATTTTTAGAATAAACTCACTGGCCTTAACCGGCTGTAACGCTTCGAAAAATTTAAATTTACTGCCTTATTGGTGGAATCTGGAGTTGAATAGCCAACGAATTTGAAAAAAAAATTTGAAAGTGTAAAAATGTTGATATGTACCAACTCAGAAAATGTTTTTGAAGCAATAAATTCAAACGATCCTATTTATTTTATTTTACAAAAAAATCCTATTTATTTTATTTAACTGTTCAATTTTGCTTCAATCTAATTTAGCGTGCGATAACAGATTAATGTTATAATTTAGAAGATAATGAAAATAACGACGCAATAAATAACGAAAAGCATACAATACGAGCTGATTATTGCTAAGAACTGTACAGAAAACTAGCAAAAAATTTACCTACGACACTCGTTTATTTCTTGAAAAATAATTATTACAGATTTTAGAACGAGTAAGCTTTGAGAACATACTGTTCGGGAATCAGCATTAGTAATACGTGCGATTCCCGCGGTCATTGACGAAAAAAGACGAAATTTAATTGGCTTTAATGATGCCAATCTCAATCGGCCTGTATGTCTGTGGCGCGCACCTAGTGTATTTATGTCATTATTAACCGGTGCGAATTAATACTCATTTGGCGTCCATTTTTATCGCGAGGTTCTGACGTCTGGGCAAAAAAACCGCCATACCGCTGGCGGGCGGCTTCGCCCTCCGCTTTTTGCACACTACTCTGTCTGGACCGCAGCGCGCGCTTTCTGCCAAAAACGGACTGTTAATCGCTCTCGTATGACACTTTGTAAAATAAAAATATATTAATTAAACGTACCAACACACGAGTAAGGCCGTTTATGCAACGCCGACGTGCTCGCTCCTTTTGCATATCTTTTACTAAATATCTCGACACTGCCGCGTCTTTATTGACATTTAATTACACTTCTTTAGAGGAAACTAATTTCGAACGCACTTATAGGATTTACTATTTACACGTTTTTTTATTCTACACAAAAACGGCAATGAGCTCCGGTAACTGGCAACTTAGTGGCGATCGATTTTCAAAAAATAACGTCTCAATTGTCCATGTGACCTTGCACGGACGTCTTAGATTACATTCATTATTTATCGGAATGCGAGTTGAACCGTTGTAAGTGGCACAGTGACGTCGTGCGAGTGATGAAAGAGCATAATGTTTAGTCCATCGGCATATTAATGCCGTTTTAAGCGGACAAAAACGCGTTGCGAGCCGGCCGGCGCGGCGTGTCAGCCACTAATTGAGCGACTCACGCTATCGCCGGCCGGGCCTCAATCACTACACTAAGTTTATAAGCAAATTCCCTTAATAACCTGCATTTATTTTTTAAGTCATTGACCCCAAAGTTTAGCGTACAATTTATCGACATGCCGCTGATAACGCTACACTTGTTAGGAATAAAAATAATTTCAGACCACCATCGACGTAATGGCAATGAATATATTTACTGAACAAGGCTTTATATGCCCCGTAAGGCAATGACTCTTTAGATAAATGCTGCACCTTTTGCTATCCGTGTAATAACTAACTTCAACTTCTACAAACGATGTTGAGTGCCTATTAAAGTAAATAAATAAGGTATCTTTATGCTAACAGTGTGGACATAAAATTGAGAAGTATTTTTTATGATATATAAGAAATATGATATCTTGATCAGCTTCATTGTTAATATCACGCAACTCCTAATTGTTATTAAGGCAGTAATAACAAAATGACTGTAATTATAATTCGAGTCGTCACGACCTTGCAATAGCGTGACTCTTGTTACTGTTGTTGACGTTTTAAATTTAGAATACTTGCACCTATTTTTACTCGCATCTTAGATCATAGAGCCAAATTACGTAATAACGACACTTTTTATTTGGGTGCATTTTGTAACAGATAGTTTTAATTATGACCCATATCATGGCAATAGTGTAAACAAATTCTTGAATGACTGGAAATAAAAAAGTCTAATGACTGTAACTAATTGCCAGTAATTGAAGGAGATTGCTTCCAAGTTAACTTGCTGGTTTTAAATACATGACATAAATACTCCGTTTACTTCAAAGATTATGTTGCTGCGAGATATAGCATTAGATACTTTGTATTTACATCTCGTAAAGTTAGCAGATTTATGTTTCAAAGTAGGTAATACTCTCAATATAAAAAATACCACATTTATTATTCACCTTACAGAATACAGGCTATGTATGTTGATTTTAAATTCGAATCATAGTGGATTTTGTATATTTTACATGATACCACGAGTTGGATGGATCGTGGTCATGGCATAATTCAAAAACTACTTATCGTGGCTATCGTGAGTACCTACTATGAATGCATATTTGTTAAAATTTATTATTTGCCACTAATGCAAAACCACTCCCAGGCTAATAAAATGATTATCGGGCGGCATAAATTAGAATGTACACAAAAACAGTTTGTGCGTCTCCAACTAAAAGGGATAAGGGCTGTTTCAGCAACCTGAATTTCGGCCCCAAGGCTAAGATGTCGCGTAGGAATTTCGAGTAGCAAAAACCCCTCGATGGGGGCGATAAAACGAAATCGCCGATGCATTAAAAAAAAGCGCAAATGCTACGTGCGAGCGAGAGACAAAAAATGTATCGTATCGCGGTTCCACTCTGGCGCGCTCGGTTAATGAATATTGTGCGGTGCGCGGGCGCAGCTGCATCGATCCGCCATTATTTATTTTATTTCCGCACCAAACTTCGAATTGCATCATGGCGACACAGCTTCAATTGTGCGTCCAAATCCCCTCAGCCGACAATCGCAGCTAAATAGACGACGACAGATGTAAATAAACACACCGGCGACAATAACGGACGGCATGAAAGATACAACGCTTGTGATCTTTTATACGACTTTCAAAAGAACATCTACGCTTGGTTAATCTGTCTTTGAAATGTCAACGTAGTTGTGTTTTTTGATATCGATCCGAGTTTTTTCACACTATGTCTACGGGAAGTTAAATCAAATTCAACTAAGAAGATGCTATGGCTTCACTAATACCTCCCTTTATTAAATTCTAAGATATATCAGTTTTTATCAGTGTTGCACATCCAGCAGGTTTCTAAATCAAGATATCTACAAATAGATCATCTTCAAGTGCCCGACGCGCCCGACCGTTGCTAACTTTTTCACTCAACGCCACTCGAACTAACATACAACAAAATAAATAAGAATTCCTTGATTAATGGATCATTTTTTACATTATTTTATGGTGGAAATTCGTATCCGTGATAGTCAATAATATAATTTGTAAAAAACGACCAATTATAACCCGCGAAGGAAACCGATCGCCAAACGACGACAAAAACGAGACGTGGACAATTAACACATGTTTGTACTTCTGCTCATATTCCTCAGTTTTTGTTACATTCCTTTTTATTTAAAGTAATTGGAGGATGATAATTGTAATTATTTACAATAAATGCATGGAGATAATCATATTCAATAAGTACAATTAAAATACGCATTACTTCAATGACAGGTGAGCAATTTATAGAAAAGTTTATTACCGGAGTTGTTCGTTAGCGTGTCCGTGACAAATATCGACGGTGAGTTGTTAATTATAATATTAGAATTCATTTATTCCAGCTATTAACCGTCGGTTGCATATATTTACACCTAGCTCTGCCGCTTAACATATTGAGATATATATCTGGACTGCATACCAAAGTCACTGCGCACGCACTTGTAACCCGATGCGTTTCTAACGCATCTGTTTATTTTTTACTTTTTTTTAGTAATAGACGTGGAAAAGTCCCTCCTGGCTTGGGTGAAGTGAAGTATGTATTATGGTGTAGAGTATTTAAATTTCCCGGTTTTCGTTTTATAACGGCGTGTGTAACTCAGGTCGGTGACCAGGAACGTTGACCTCCATGTAGGGAACAGTTGGATAAGGATTGAACCTGTGAAATCCAAATAGGACTTTCATTTTCAAAAACAATCGTTCTTCCAATGACGTTCACGTATTCAACAGATGTTATAATTAACCATTGACTTTATTCCTTTCGATTAATTGATTCTTGTATGCAAATTAGTTTCAAATGAAACATCTGCGCAGTTTATTATGTTGTTTTTATGGAATTTCAATAGGCGTTTGTAGCTGTGAAATCGCCGGTCCGAATGACCATCGTGCGTGTGTTGTAGTCCAATTCCTGTCTTGAGCACCGTGACGATCGACTTAACATAGTTGCCTAACTGTTACTCTTTGTTGTGATGAGAAAAACAAACATACAGTTAAATAAAGTAAAGAAGATCAAATAACGTAACAAACTACAAAGTAAAGTAAAGTTTTTTCTTCCAAGTCTTGTTTATGAGTCTTTCGATATTTAATTTACTTTTAATAGGGATATGGATAATATTAAATTGATGACGTATTGGACAATAGAACGCCTTCTAAGATACATATCTATAAGTAAGAATTATAACCATAATAAAATTCAAATCAAAAAACTTAATCAAAATATCTTGACTACTTCGCTAAATGTGTTCCACAATGATCCGCCTGACGATCGACAATTAAAATTCCCGCAATTATTTTCATTATTCACTTCATGCTATTAAATATTACACACTTCGGGCCAATTATTTAACTCGCTACCTGCAGTTTTTAGTTTTTACACTAACAGTGTACGAGTACACTAGCAGCCTCGTCTCGAGATATGATATTCGTTGTAATTAGAGCCTAGATCAATCTAAATTTAATAAAGCACACAACTTTTTTTCTTTTCGCTCAACTGAAGCGTGTAAACTGATATCTTCGAGATAAAAGGAGAAAGACGCGTTCCCGTACCCTCGACCATTAATGAGTTAATGATTATAAAATGTCTTTACATTGATTCGTGACTGCGCGTACCTCGTTAATTTAAATTGTTAAGGCAAACGAGTACAAATAATGCGACCGGGCCTACCTGCGATACTTTAGATCGATCGTTCGATAGGCCAATAAATACCGTTAAGCGCACCGTTCAACGCATACGCACATGACTGTATTTATTTTGATAATAAAGTGGCGTTAGGAACGACGGCAATAAAAAGATCGCACAGTCATCGACTGACAACGTACGCACTCGACTCGATAAGCGGTCACTCGATCGCATCACTACTGTGCGTCGTGGTGCTCGCTAGTGATGCGCCTATTCAGCGCCGATGACGCGATGACGGCGGGGATGACAGTATCACAACTAAACCGATCGCTCGCCGGAGAGCACTATATCAATCATTCCACAATCGTACCGCATGCCACTTAAATAAATTTATAACATATTAAGTACGTTGAAAATAAACACTTTACCGTTTATGATTTATTCGATGCGCCGATGAATTATGGACGTAGCTTATTAAAGTGTTCTAGAGCGGGAGGTCCGAATTTTTATCTCTTTTTTGTGGCAATTTCACGTGCCACCGCCACCGATAAACGTTTTATTGGAGTAATTAAAACGGACGATTAGCGTTTGTACGTGTTACTGGTGTTACATGTGCGAACGCATGATAAATGTGACATTTTACAACGTAATCGGTTAGTGATATTTTTATTGCACTATCACTACCTGTCACCCGGTGCTGATTTTGTTGTTTATGCAATAAAAATATTCCACTTCCATATTCGCACGCCGATATCATCGAACCCGCTCGTTGTTTGTGTAAATAAATAATTAATAGTATACGGTCAGTTCCATGACACTGTCGTCTTATCGACGTCAGTTATCTTAGCGGGCCCCAAAGGTCGCAGCCGCTTGCAATATTACAGCTATAAATACAATTTAATTTCAATAATTAGTGTACAGCGAAGTCTCTGACTGATAACGACCAATAAATATTGTTGTGCTGTTAAAAGTGAAACTTGCACGAACGCCCGTACAAAGTCACTTCCGCCCTCGCGATTGCCGTTTGACGTTAATGTCGGCCAAATACGTCGGCGTATTTTTAAATTGCATCCTACCGCAACGTGTCAACGCCTATTCAGCCTATTGTCCCAG
The DNA here is from genome assembly GCA_951805285.1 of Thymelicus acteon. Lineage (NCBI taxonomy): Eukaryota > Metazoa > Arthropoda > Insecta > Lepidoptera > Hesperiidae > Thymelicus > Thymelicus acteon. The sequence continues at coordinate 1,756,859 of OX638232.1, forward strand.
AAAAAAGAAAAACCCACAAAGATTTTGCGGTATAATAAATTTATGAGAAAATTACACAGCCGTTGATTGTTGGTTTGTATCCAGATTACCTGTTTCACAAAGCCGAATTGATACCAAATGACTCCATTTACGAGGTCTTTTTTGTCCTCCAAATAATACCTCGTAGGTAGGTGTTATCCGGGGCACGTTGATTTGTATTATGTTATTATTGGATAAACGTGGAGCCACTTTCTGCTTAATGCATGTTTATTAGTTAAATTTAAAAAGCTTTACACAAAATTTTGTACACGAAACTACAGCAATTTGAACTTTATTGACGTCGATATTTTCATATTCACGTTACTCTGCTATTACAGGGTATAAAGGTACTTTCACAAGCGGAGAGCAGTTGTTAAAAGTGTTTTAATCCCTATTAATTTTGTTTATGTTTTCAACATTCAAAAATGGAAGTCGCGTCTAACCGATGCAGCAGGGAACGAGCCGCACTATTTTTAATCGTCCAATATCGGTAAGGCATGCCATGCATTATGGAAATTAATATAAAAACGTTGCAAATCGATTGTGGTTCGCCGATACGAGAGCTAATTTGCTCAGCGATCGAATTCGCATACAAACAGCTAACAAGCATCGAAGTTGGGAACGAAACGGTAATGCCGAGGAGAATGGCGCGTAAACAATCAATATGGCGACGCCTACACAATCCAATCATTGATTTACCGTTGTTAATCACGCTTTATAGTTATTAAATCATTATTCCGAAGAAATTGCCGCCACTGATTTACGGGACGCCATTTTGCGCGCGACATTTTAATATTCGAATGCGTTCGCGGGCTTTTTTTTCTTTTTAATTCTGATGGGTAATGGAGGCAGGTGCGTCGGCACAAAGTTATTCGGCCGCGCATTCTCTCTTTCGTAATTTTCGTATGGTGACACTAAATGGGTTTTGTATATGGAATCCGATTGGGAGTCGTGGATTTTTATGAGTTTCGATTCTAGGGATGTTTGCGTGCATATGAAACGGCACCCGACCATGGGAAAACCGCAAACTGAGCCTGACTTTTTACGTCGAAAGCTTTGTTGTCGAGACAAAAACGTTGAAAGCATGGAGCTACAATGTTGGAAACGATTGTTTTCGGATAATAACAAGTTAATAATGGCCAATAAGAACTTAAAAAGCCTGATGGGTTTTGTTCCAGTAGAGTCGTTGTCTGTATAGCCTTCTTTTGTTCCTGTCATTGTAACATGGGAAGGTTACGAAGCAACAAAAACATTGTTAGTTCGTGGTCTTGATATAACTAGGCTAAGCAGTTAGTGGTTAACAAAACTATTACTTTCGTGGAACCCAACCAATGCCATCCGTGACTTTAATCATATTCATATTCTAGGAAAATTGCGTGATACATTGTTTAGTATCAGCGAGGTTATCATATCTGTACTGTAAGGTCTGCAAAACAATATTCTGGGAGCTTCTTGGCAAAACTAAGAAACCTAGCCAGCCACCCTTACTAATATTCCATGAAGTTATTCTATGAAGAATTTTATCAGTTCCAGTAATTTCCTGATAGTAAATAATCACAGTTCACATCTGCCTATTCTACTGATAAATACCCTCCATCAATGGTGGAGTATGCTCTAGGCCACCTCAAGAGGCTCTCCTCATTCTGCAGTACCCGTGCTCAGATTTAAGTACCTACCTAGTGAGTCGTTAATATGTAGAAGTCAGCTTATCATCCTATGTGGGAAAGGAAGTTACCTGTTTGCTAAAGACTGCAATATCCTCGTTGAAGGACTCGGAGGAGCAGACGTCTCCGCCCGCGACCCCGGGGTCTCGCGGCGTACAGGTTGCCAGCTCACACTTCTCGAAGATCAACGCCAGCAGGGGGAAGAGGGGGTGCCTGTGAACAGAGAACAGGATAAATCCTCCTCTTTGATTTGGAAGATGTGCTGAGGAGTTTTTTCGCCATTTCCTTTCCTCCATGACAAAGCACCTTTTCGAAATGGTGAGATTAACAAATCCGTGCATATTATATATATTATAAGTGATACCTACATGAATAAATTATTCTGAATTTTGAACACTTGCAGGAACTGCTGCTTCCAAATTTCTCCTCTTTATTGGAGGAAGATATATCACAAACCCGAGCTGAGATCTGACTTATCGTATCGGTTAAATATATTAAGGATACCTACAGGAGTGCCTTGCCCCGACTTGGAGTCTAGAAGTGGATTCTACTGAGAGTCTCTTTTCTGCAGAAAGTGTCCCTAGTAACTGAACTACGGTCGTCAAAGTATTAGCGCGTAAACGTGGTATCGTAACATTATTCTTCAGGTAAATTCTTTGTTTCAGATGGAGAAGAATAAGGAAGAACTTCAGTTTAACCAAACTTTAAAAATATATTGAGTACGTCTTAAATATTGTAGCATTGAGTGAGAGACAGTTGAATGGCGGTGTGATCGATGATTAGGTACATTGTCAGCACGTGACGACACGATCACGACGCGGTGCAGTGCGTCAGCGGGGAGCGATTTTGTATCAACTAGTTATTAACATCCTATCCTACTAATCCTACTAATATTATAGATGTGGTTGTCTTCAAGTCAAGAGTGAATAGGCTTCTAATAAGTTAGTGCGCTTTACCATCCACGACTTCATTTCCGCTTACCATCAGGTGGTTGTGTGGTCAAGCACTAACTTATTCTGTATAATTATCTATACTAATACATAAAGAGGAAAGATTTGATTTTTTGTTTGCATTGAATAGGCTCCGAAACTACTGAACCGATTTCAAAAATTCTTTCACTGTTGGGAAGCTACACTATCCCCGAGTAACATAGACTATATTATATTTTCAAAAAAATTAGGGATCCTTAATAAAACTCCAATAATGTAACCCATGGTGTAAAAAATAAGAAAACCGAAGCAAAGCGAGGGCAGTTACTCGTTCTGTATAAAAAAAATGTGACAGTTCGTATGAATGTTTGCTACACGCGAAACTACTGAACGGATTTTCATGAAATTATACACACAGGTAGACCAGGGTCTGGAGTAAGATACAGGGTACTTATTATCCGGAAAACGCGAGCAAAGGCGCGGGCAGAGCGCTAGTTAGTAGTTAGTACTAAAGAAAGGGTTTCCAGAACTTGGAGAGGCAATAAATTAGGAACCTTGCAGTCCTCAAAAGTAGATAATAAAAAAGAGACGAGACTCAGCGAATTGGATCTAGACTTCAAACCTTCAAACCTTCAAACAAATATCATTGAGAGTGGATTATCATAAAACGTCGACGAACGCTTGTAAGTGAGACACAAAGAGGTGATTGTGAGATTGTCAAGACGTGACACTGATTCAATCACGGGCAGCCCGCGGACACCGTGACGGGAGGAGCGGATACACAAACTTAAAAAGCATAGTACCCTTAAAATATAATCAAAATTATTCATTAAATTTGTAAAAAAATCAAATGCAATAATGGATCGATGGATGTAATATATATGCGGATTATATATTTTATATTTTTCTATTACCACAGCCTTATGATTCATATTATTAGAATGATGAGCCACGAGTCATCAATAATAAAATAAAATATTGCTTTTAATAACCTTTAATAGATTCATTAAAAATCTTATTTCATACGCCTTTCATTGCACCATTGTAAAGTGACATATACAATACAAAAAAAAATAAGGTCACGGCACTGACGGCCGAGCAAAGGCCATACGGAGTGGCTAGATCATGGCGCATGGCGCATGCTATGCCATGCTGGTACCATGAATAGACAAGGAAACCTACATACAAATAACTTCAAATTAATCTATGGTCAGACCAATAATGAAATGTAGGTATAATAAACAGGGCGTGAGTGATTGAATTTTAATTTATTGCGCTCAATTAGCCAATACTGGTAGTTGTCAAGTGCCATTAAATATTAACTTAAATGTCTTACTCAACTTTATTAATACATAATTAAAACAGTCATTGCAAGTCGAACCAATATAGCTGTAAAGTTAGAAAAAACAAAAGTGTGACCGGACTGGTTACATGTTAAGGATTGATTAATTATCTATTGCGTTAACACTGACGTTAAACATTGTGAAAAACACTTGCATACCTGGGTTAGGTAACCCATGTGTGCGGTTATATAAAATTTAGAAATAAACTTAAATCCTTGCATTCAGAAAGGTTATTACTTTTATATACATAATTATTATAATATGCATCGAACAAAACTACGGTCTATTCCTCGAAATGATATTCCTCACACTACATCAATGCTAAAATCAATGCTAAATGTCCTATATTTATTTATTAATTACTTGGAAAAACATGTATTTCTGCATAAATGTCATTTAAATTATTTTATTCGCTATCGCAACAATCTAATCTAAACGAACACTTACGAGTACTTTAGTTAGACTGAGAACATTCACTTGCAAGTCTAAAACACTAGCATTAGATACTAAATATCAAGGTGTTAAATACTAATAAAATCAGGTTAATAACCCCTTTATTTTTGTTTCACTTAATATTATAATTAGCAGATAACATTTAACGATCATATAAGACTAGACATCGTAAAATGACGTCATTTGATTATGCTACCGATAAAGAAATTCTCTATTCTCAATGGACGTACGATTAATACTAAAGCTTTTTGATGGCCTGTTTCCTTTTCTTAATGTTGTTTTGGCAGGATTGTGTGGCCTTCTCCAAAGCATAAAGCAACTTATAAAGTTAGTAAATTCTGTGTATTATAAAATGTTAATAGCCGACAAAGGAGCGGTCGAGCCACCTGATGATAAGTGGTTTTCGCCACTCTAGACGTCAGTAACATTAAAAGCATCTCTGACGCGTTGCCGGTCTAGACGGAAGCGGGGGATCCGGTTATTACAGAACCCCCGACATTGCAACCGGAACGCGTAAAAAACATTTCACGTACAAAAATTGAGCTATCTGCGCACTTGCGGTACTAGGTATATTAGGGGGCTACTAGGTAAATTAGGATAATATTGTTATATACATTTTCAGAATAAAAATTTTAGTATGTACTAGCTGACTCGGCGAAATTCGTATCGCCTAGCAAACTAATTTTTTTGTAAAATAAAAGTAGCCTCCTTGTTACATCAGCTATCTGGCAGTGAAAGTCCCGTCAAAATCGGTCCAGCCATTTCAGAGATTATCAAGCCGGAACAAACAGACAGACAGACAAAAATTGTGAAAAATGTTGTTTTGGTATATACAATGTACCGTGTATACATCCAAATGCACTTAGTAAAAAGCGGTTATTTTAATATTACACACAGACACTCCAATTTTATTTATTTGTATAGATGTATAGATTATTCCGAAAGTTCCAGACGTTGTAAAATGATAGTAATATAGCAAGAAGCTCGTTTCTAGACTTAGTAGTTTACGGATCACCCACATCGTTCCCATCTGAACAAACGACCGTGACCACTCCAGTATTAACTCTTTGTAAGTTATCCTATAGAAAACAACCAACGATGAAAAACAGCTAATTATGCATTGGGAACTAAACGACCATTCCGCTATTAGAAACACCTATGAAATATATTAAAATTGCAATAACTTGTGCAGTAAAAACGCAGTTAAGAGCAACTTACGAGCGAACAAGCAGATTAAGATGCGATTAAAATTCGAACAATGGATGGAAGTACTCGTATGTATTGGTAAGGGCACAGTCGTTGTGCGAGCGATAAATCTTGGGGTGAATATTCTAGACATATTGACGATTGGCACTTATTGATTGAAGTAAATGGTATGAACACCGTTTAAGCTAAGCTGAAAGCCCAGTTAACGACGTCACCATTACTATAAATAGAAATGATCACGTGGTTAATATTGCTAAGTATCTTTATCGTAGTATATTTATGAATGCGAGGCGCAGATTATCTATAGTGTCATTCAGCCCAGAATTATTATCATCAGCTCACCGTTTATTGACCTGTTATGCGTTGAGCATCACTTATTGTATTCAAATGCTTATTTAGCTGCTGAATATGTATTGTTTTTAAGTTTCAGTATAGGAGTTTTGATTAAAGTTATAATTTGATATTATAACTAAGATGATATTATATTGTTTATAATTATTAACTTCAGAAACATTATTATTGCTCCTAATAAAAATCACAAAAAATAATAATGGTACAAATTTTTTAAATAATGAAAAAAGGAAAAAATTATGTCATGTAACAAAAAAATAAACATAGTACTTAACACGCAATAAAGCAAGAACTTGACCAAAAAGAAACCTAAAAAAAAAGAAACAAATTAATCTCCCCGCTACCTCCGCTGCGTCCGCTCCGCTTGTCAACGCGAACGTCCACAGTGTCCGCAGCCTGAACCACAGAAGCTCCTCAAACTTTTGATCAGATAACCGACGATCTTTGTGAACAACTTGTAAGTGCTAAATATCACACTACGCTTATCTGTGATGCGATTGTGACAATTGTATGACATTTATGGCCGCCATATTACACTTTAACGACCATAAAATTAAGTGTGCTTACTACCAATGTTTATCTTTATTAACTGTGATATGTCCTACAGTCCTAGCTACTCTAACACCACGTTGCTTCACTTACTTTAGTGCGGATCAGGGTAGTGGTCAATATAACTAAATGCTACTACCAGCTGTTAGCAAAGTCATAATAGTAAAAATAAGTAAGAATAAAAATGTTGGGCTTTCAAACGAATTTACAGTACTATTTTATACCCTTTACGCGAAGGATTAAAAAATAGGGCATAAAAGGTAAAATCTTCAATGAATAAGGACAAGGAATTTTAATTTAAAAAAAAATAAACGTCTGTAGGTGTAGGTATTTTCCAACAGTTTCATTGTAGAAATCACGCCATTTTTCATCGCATAATTTTATTATATCAATAAAATTTACATAAATAAGTAATAATTGATATACCTACCTAAATATAATAAGGTACCTAGTAAATATAACGGGATCTTGTTTGTGTTGAAGTATCGACGACCCGTGTATCGCAATGGCTACCATGCCGGATCGCCGCACCGAGGGTCCTGGGTTCGATTCCCAGCGAGGCGGAAAGAATGATGAATTTGAATTTCTGTTCTCGGTCTGGGTGTGAATGTCCTTGTCTAGTGTGTTGTCCATGGCACCCACGACACAGGGAATCCTAGTGTGGGGCTATGAGTGTGAAGCGTTATTTATTTTTTATTTAAATACAGTATTATTGTATAATCAAATAATTTGTGTGTCCATTACATACCTATCTAATTATTTACAAATATATCATCGCAGGTACTTTAAATTAAAGGAATCACAATCGGTTTATAATACAAAAATCGAAAATACACACGTTTTATTCAAAATATTACCCAACCCCTTCAGTGCTCGGCCTAAAGGCATCAAATTATTATAATGACTATAATATAAACAAATTATTATAATTATATAACATGTATAATAATGTAGAATGGTAATCCGTAAAGCACCTGCTACCGTTCGTGTTGTATCTGATAACCAGTATAAACGGTATTATCTTGACGAAAACACGATAATACCGATTTAAAACGATTAGCCGCTAAGTACGGTGTTTGTAATCGACATCGACCTTTGATTATAATAATTATTAAAAACTTGCAAACGAACGGCGGCCTGGCGCCATTTCTACAACTGTCACGATGTACGTCACGGTCACAATTTCCCTCCAAAACTTGGTACTATCTACCTGCAAGATATTTAGAAAAATATGACAAAAAAACCTGGTTTATACTTGACCAGTTACAAAACTTTCATAATTTTTAAGATGTGAATGACACCTTGGATGAATCTTAGTTGTCTTGCTTACACTTCTCCCTGGGAAAAGTTTTAGTATGCATAAGCAATTGGTATATTATGCTCACTTTAAATCAAAATAATGGACGATTTGGGCTGGATAGCTCATTTTTTTGGGTGCTAACTTGGTTCCTCTCCTAAAATAAGTTGGGTGACTGTGACTATGGTAAATTTTAGTAGATATAGTAGCGAACGGATTATTACATAAGGTATATGAAGGTATAAGTATAATAAATAAGTAATAAAATAATAAAGTAATGAAATATTATTTCATCATAATCATAAATTAATACAAGGCTATTAATTTTATAAACTGCTTCTACTGGAGCCGTACAGGACAGCTGCAAAATCAGATTAAATAACCCTATAATTATATGTAATTATTAATGATTTATAATTACCGTAAAACAATTATAAATAACCGATTTGAGCGTTGATCTTCCTAGAATTTTTAAATATGAATATTATCATAATTATATTAATTGCAAAAATATACCTGCGTTACTTATTATTTGGGGGTCGTTGAATATTCCAGAATTTAGTGAAGATGCTGATGAAAAAAATATTCTTGTTAAACTATTCAGTGACACTTCTGATTTCTTGTAGTACAGAAAGATGTGTCTAGCCAATAATCTAAATTTTACTAACAAAAAATAACCGACTTCAAAATTACTCAAAAACTACTTGTCAGATCTCGTTCAAATTTATGTGGGACTACATGACAAGCACCTGCTTTCGATAAAAAAAAGAATCATCGAAATTGGTTGGCGTGATATTGAGTTATTCGTCCATTTGTCGCACACATACTTAATGCAAATTTAAGACTTATATGGTTTTCTCATGGATGCCATTGTCAGATCTCAATAAAATTTAAGTGGGACCACATGACAAGCACCAGCTTTCGTTTAAAAAAACAATCATCAAAATCGGTTCACCCAGTCGAAAGTTCTGAGGTAACAAACATAAAAAAAAATACAGTCGAATCGAGAACCTCCTCCTTTTTTGAAGTCGGTTAAAAAACGGAACGCTCATAGGTACATTTTATTTTATTTTTATTTACTAATGAAATATAGAGTAATTTTAATTAAAAACATTATTTTCTTAAAATATGACTTATTTTATTATATTAATAGATCAACAAACTTACCTATATCAAACTGAACTTCTGTCAATCTAATTTTTAATTTTAACTAATAGCATGCATAAGTAATTATGTATAATGGTATGTCAATTTTATCACCACCAGGTGGGATTGTGGTCAAGCATTAACTTATTTGTGTAAAAAAAATCAAAAACTACATAGAATATTGTCACTAACAAACATTATTAGGAAATCGAATATTTAAATATTAGACAAAGACTTTCTGTTACCTACAGCAACTTAATGTTGTTGATCTACCAGGAGTACCAGGTTGACCTGATGGATACATCAGGTCTTACCATAGTCTGACTGATAAGTCAGACTGACTTATCAGTCAGACTATGGTAAGGCGTGCACGACTTGTAACTTTCTCTAACTAATCAGCGCTGTGCTTTACTACAATAATATTAATTACAGCAGGTGCTCTAAATAAATGATATGTCCACATTATGGCCAAAACAACGCAGGAAAGCGCTTCCTACAATCTACTTGGAATCAGTAAAGCTAAGCACGACGGCTAAAGTGGAACGAAGCACGAAGCACGAAGCACGACACCTAAAGTAGAATTCACACGTTACCCCTCCACTCACCCATAGATCGCGTCCTTGTCGCGCTTGTGCACCAGCGGCTCGCCGGGCAGCGCGTGCGCGGGCGCCGCGGGCGGCGGGTAGTGCACGGGGGGCAGGTGCGGGTGCGTCAGCCGGTGCTCGTGGTACATCGCGCCGCCCTCCATGTAGCCCCCGCCGTGGAGGCTCTCGTCGTACTGGAAGGGGGAAAGCAGCAAGTTAGGTTGGTTGGTTTGAGAGGAAGTATGTTTGTGTTATTTTGTACGATATCTGTGGGTGGATGTGTGTGTGTGTGTGTGTGTGTGTGTGTGTGTGTGTGTGTGTGTGTGTGTGTGTGTGTGTTTGTGTGTGTCAGAGAGACCAATGAGCATGTGAAGATTATGAAAAGCTGATGTCATATAATTTTATGTTGATTGAAGATGCTTTTTGATCATTTTTTAATTTTCATTATTATTATTGTTGTAATAACTGTATTGTTGAAAAAAAAGACAGTATTACAGTATTGAAGTATTTGCAGTTGTTACATGTAGGACATTGCCTGTCTAGAACTCATTTCACACACTGCTTCAGAAACCCTTGTCTAGGGCGCGCGGGCGCGGGCGCGGGCGGTGTGAACATCGCATTCCATTATTCCATAATAACCAGTGCTACATCAGTGTAAATAAAAATTGCAGCAAAAAATACCTACTTATGCAATTAAAACTACAGATCAGATAGCAGAGACTCAAATAGATAACCTTATCTACCCCGCGTTGAATTACGTGCATTTAAATTTCTATAAATTATATCGCAATTACGGAATGGAGAATTAAAACGTCAATTGTATGCAAGTGCAATTCAGTTAATAGCGAAATAACAAGACAACACGAGATATATCACTCCGCTACAGATAAGGTTTTTGCCCACAAAAAGAGGAACTAGCACTTATCAGTTAACGAACGAAAGCTAAAAAACCTAAGGCATTATACCACTCACGCGATCTAAAAAGACGTTAGCACCATTCACTTTACAATTAAAGTAATGAAAAAAAAACACCTAACGACTATTTCAATGAATATTCATTAAAAATAGCCAACTCATTGTATGATGGCTATCTTCCATCTTTGCCCATCAATTAAGTCCCTGGAGCTTTTAAAATATATTCCCGGGCTTTTAAGGAACTGGCGGGTTGAAAGGTGCGACTAAGCCGAGCTTTTGTTTCGTTGGCAATTAGCTTAATGTATTCTAGAAATGCGTTTTATTTCGTGTTTCGACGTTAATCGACTCCACGGAGATTTTAAGTGTCTATCTTTATATATCTTTCGTATGCTGACGCCGTTGAGGACATAACAGGTTTCTCTATTTAAGGAGTGCTCTCACGCGTTCCAGGGTGGATTGGTAAAGAAAATAGTGAACTAAGAGCTCTGTTCTTAGCTCATATTTAGATTTCCAATAAGATCTAGGTAACATCTATAATATAATATCATTACCAGTCTTTGATGCTTCAATTAGTTATTTACACATGCTATTGTATATTATGTACATAGTATTTATTGTGTGTATTTGAATTTATGAATTTTTGTATTGTGTTGTATTGTAAATAAGCACCTATTCAGTATTTCTTTTAATATTCTAGCTCTAGCTTCGCTTGTTGTAGAGGTTAAGTTTAATCGCAAAGTTAATTTTTGCAGAGTTAATGGGATCCAAGTTACGGGTTATGTTTAACTGGCCAAATGTTATTTAGCTTTGTACTGTTAAATGTGCGCATTATGAATAATACATGAGGAATCTCTTTGTATTGTTGTTTGCCGAGAACCTACCAAATATAACCGTTCTTCATTAAGTACTGTTTTAAGTAATGATTTTGGTCTTCCACGGATGACGATATGATACAATTTTATTATTAAAAGATAAGCACAACAAAAAAGAGAAAGTATCAGCTAAAAGTAAGAAAATAGATTCTTATTTTTCTAATTATCTTAATTCGTTTTAAATATACAACTGTGTTTATATTAGCTGAAATCATATCTTTAATATTAGTAATTTATGTAATGAGTACTAAGCAATTTGATCATATATATAATACATATTGATATTTGAATCCGTTAAAGATCATGTATCACTCACTAGAGAGGATTTACTTAAAACGTCACAGGAATAAGTGAATTAAGCCATGAAAAGAAAGTTAAAAACGATAGCAGTTGATTATCATAAACATTATTGTTACGTATAATCCTTAATAATCATAGAAATACCTACACAAAACAGACGTTTCCGATAATAATATATAAAACGTAATCGCTTGAAGATATAAAACCGTTGAACTCTAAGGTTAAGTTAACAATAAACAAAAATTTCACGGGTCAGTCGTAATGATGTATTTGTTATCTGTGCCTGCGTAATAATATTCATAATTTACACTAAATTAAACGTTTACTGCTTAGATTAAAATGTTTTAATTATCATACCGAGATAGGACTGACGGTTTTATATATTTATGATATAATTATTTTATTGCATGGATTATTCTGATAACTGGGGAGAAAGGTTCTTGTTGAGGAATGGAAGATGTTTTGATATCGACTACGTGGGCTGATTGATGGTTAGTTTACTTCTTAAACTTTTGTCTGAGGGACAAAAATAATGTAGGTACAGTACGGCCGCTTTAACTTGGCGCGTCTGAACATAGGCTTTGCGAACTTTAGCGCATGTAAGACAGAGATGGCAACACGAACATGCTAACGTGTGACTGAGACACAATACACCGCGTATCGAGTATTGGCGAATAATGTTACTGCGCAGCCTTCTGCGCGAAGTTCAGACGCGCCAAGATACAGCGGCCAAACTGTACATGTCAGTGACACCTTCCCGCCAGGTGGTTCGTCTGCCCGTTTATCTATATCTATACATCTATATCTATACAAATAAATAAAATTGGAGTATCTGTTTGTAATATTAAAATAACGGCTTTTTAGTAAGTGCATTTGGATGTATACACGGTACATATACCATAACAACATTTTTCACAATTTTTGTCTGTCTGTCTGTCTGTTTGTTCCGGGTAAACTCTGAAATGGCTGGACCGATTTTGACGGGACTTTCACTGGCAAATAGTTAATGTAACAAGGAGTAACTTAGGCTACTTTTTTTTAAATAACTTAACAAACGTTAGGCGATACGAAGTTCGCCGGGTCAGCTAGTCATTTATAATACTTAAAGAAACCGTTTTTACCTATTTCTTTTTTAGTCAGTAATTTGTTGTCAGTTGGTAGGTAGTGTCATGAAGTAGACAATTTTTTTTGCCAAAAAATTATCATTTACTTAAGTGCTAAAACCACAGAAGAAATAATAGTACTTACTAGCTGACCCGGCGGACTTCGTATCGCCTAACAAACTTTTTTCTCAAATAAAAGTAGCCTAAGATACTCCTTGTTATATCAGATATCTGTCAGTGAAAGTCAAGTCAAAATCGGTCCAGCCATTGCAGAGATTAGCCGGAACAAACAGACAGACAGACAAAAATTGTGAAAAATATTGTTTTGGTATATGTTTCCAAATGCACTTACTAAAAAGCGGTTATTTTAATATTAGGTACAAACACACACTCCAGTTTTATTTATTTGTATAGATGTATAGATAATAAGTACAGTAGAATCCCGATTATCCGAACCTCGATTATCCGAACATTCGATTATCCGGACTTGCGTCACGGCTATAATAAATTGCTGATTTAAAAAATAAAAATGTGTGCATTTCACACGTGGTAGAAGTGAAACCTTCAAAAATAAAGGAATTAATTTAATAAAGTGTATCAGTTTTAATTATCTTTCAAAAACTATTTCGTACTAAATAAAAATAAAACAGAGCTAACTAACGCCATCCCTTAACATAATATGAAGAGTAAAATGAGCAGTTAGCGCCATTTCGCACCCTTAAAATGAAAGTGACCTAACTCAAAATTCCTGTAATTTCTGTTTTTGCTATAAACTTACCTTAAAATGCGTACCCTTAAACCCTGTGATGAAAAAGAGCTCAAATTATGAGTAAGAAAAAGACAACCCAATAATCGGTCACTTTCAGTGATCGCTCTATTCATCGATATATACTTTTTTGAAAACTTTCTTTCTCATTTCCCACAAATTCCAATTTTTGAGTTAGGTCACTCTCATTCTAAGGGTGCGATTTATCCAGCAATAAAACGAATCTTCTATATGTTCCTCGCGCCATCTATGAATACAACTTAGCACTTTTTAGAGTAACACGAACATAAGAAACACTTTCAAATGACAATGATTCTAAAGAAGTTTTCACTTTAAAAAAAATTTACCGCGCAACGACACGTTTCAAGTCTGATACAAGAAGCGTATCAAGGACTTGGCCGCAATGAAAACATAGGCCTATAGTATATACCTACTATTGAAAAGTTGAAATGATTGCGTCAAAGATCAATAATAAGTTATTTCCAGTCAAAGTCCTAAATAACATAGGTATTATGTGATTCATTATCATTATAGCACATATTTTTTTTAATATTGTACTGTCTGACGTACGTAAAACCCATTACACAAAAAAAAAAATTTTGATTTGATTTTGAAATCGATTATCCGGATTTTCGATTATACGGAATACCCCTGGTTTGATTTGATCCGGATAATCGGGATTCTACTGTACTAAAACTGCAATTTTCTCCCAACAACGCTTCATCTCATAGACAACATTGGATATTTGAAAGTTCAGTATTAGTTTAAGTAATGTGTATTAAGAAGTATTTTAATCATAAAAGGACAGAGGGCCCGCTGGCCGCCGTAATGGCGGTCGTATCGAGGCAGAAATCGCGTCGTCACCGTTTTTGATGGCGGGCTCGCCACTCCAACTGACAGCCATTTTGAAATATAAAGCAATGGCCTGATATATTTATTGTGGTGTCAGGGTTTCAAAATGTACACACTGTAATTATTTTAAGGAAGAAATTGATGCAATTCGTCAGTCTAAGTTATTAGTATAGTCCGTCAGCATTAGGTTCGTTGACAAGAGGTTACAGACCTCTTGATTGAGGTCCGTAGAATCGGTATGTGTATTTTTTTATTTATGTTTTTGTATTTTTTATAAGTAAATATTATAACTTATCTAGTAATTTATTCGAGGCCAGTGAACAAAATTCTACGATTACAAAGTCGACGTCACCATTGGTTACCTGATACCCATGTACCCATTGTGCTCGTTCCACCATGAGCAAACACAAGCTTTATAAGGCTGCGTCCACTTCCTACTTCTATGCCTTACCCCATTAATGTACCTCTAACATAGACTAAAACGTTCAATGTTAAACAGGAATTAAATTTAATATGTTAAACAACGTACCTTATTAGTCTCTTGCTGTGTAAATAAACGTGTTGAATGTTAAAAATCAACAAAAAATTGTAATTAAAAAAACGGCTAAGTGCGAATTGAACTCGTGCACGATGGGTTCTATCACTGCAATATTTGACACAATAATAAGGTTCTTGTACGAGGACTTCCTTGAAATTTTTATTTTTGTACCTGTTTGTTCTTTTAGTGACTATTGTTATTATACCTAGTATTTCTATTACGGTTTAAGACATGCAGCAATTTGACGGGCGGTCCCGTCTGTAACTCTGTACTCTTTGGGTACCGAGCCCTAAATAACGATCACATCACCGATGGGTATCCGATTCGTTCCTCACACTTTTTCTATACTATTATTTAACTGAATAAAACTATAAACTATAAAAGGGATCTCTCTGGCTATACACTGCTCTGTGCAGGCTCTCCATACAGGCATTACCATTGGACTGTTACAAACGATGTAATTATTGAATTATGACGTCTTTCATGCGCAAACACTGCATTTCTTCACAACCATACGGGCTGATGTAACCTAGATTAAGGTACTCGTTGATAAAAATAATCATTTACATAATGCCTAGGACAAACCGTAGACATGACTTTTTTAAATAGCCAACCTGGTGGTGGTATGGACATCAGCGACACGAAAGGCATCACGTAGCTGGCTAAGAAAGTTTTTTTTGGAGAATGATTTTCCATATTCAAGGTTATGTTATTCTTATTAGGCTTTTCTCATGGACCTGAAAAAAGACGGACGTAACCTCGTCTAATCGAGAGTGAAGCATAGCATACGCCCGCTTACCATATGTGCGTAATTTTTGATCCGCGATTGAAGCAGTGAAGTGTCAAAGTGTGGGTGTGTGTACTTGTACGAATAGAGAGTTGGTATTATGGGTGCTTCACTGAATTTGTTGTTGGGCTTACGTCCGTCTTTTTTTTAGGTCCGTGGCTTTTCTATTTAAAGGTTTAGAAAAACTGAACTGATATTAATTTACTAGGCTATAAAAGCAGGTCTTAAACAAAGGGAAAAGCACGTTTAGCTATGGATACGTCATTAAATAATTAAACGCGCATCATTTCCCAGTTACAATTAGAGTTAGGGCACAACCTTATAATCTAACAACCCTTCCGTTTGCTCCCTAGCCCCAGTCCATAGTTAGGTATTAACAAATTATATACCACAGGTCAGGGCGTAGTATAAAAAAAATGTCTCTAAGCGTTCGAAACAAAAAAAAAAAAACAAAAAAAAAATTGAAATGAGAAAACTGGAGTTTTTACTATAAGTATCTTTCTTTATCTATTTTAGTATGTTCCTAAAACTTACTAAAAATAGAGGCTAATTTATGCTACGCTACAAATATTGTTTAATGAGGATATTATTGGATTTACGTAATATCGCGTCGAACTTTAGGAAATTTGATTTTGGGTGTGTCTAAATATTGCAAACGTAAGATGTAGATACAATTCTAATTATACTAAACATGTTGTTCTAGATTGTAATATTTTTATACATAGTTTTATGGCATAGTTACTACGGGAACTTTTAATATAAAATATAAAAAAAACAATAATAATCTATCAAAATTACTTGCTTATTTGTAAATAAAACATTTAGTTAAACAATAAATTTTATTCGATGATATTCGAAAACTAAATAGTAACAATAAATAACAGAGATTAAGTTATACCTACTGCTTACACAGATTATAAATAGGAGTCTTATATCAAACATTAAATATAATAGTATTTATAAAGTATTTATATCCTTGCACACCCTGACACAGAACGTTATAGTAATGCATGAAGGTGCATTTATTGAGAAGTAATTTATAAGCAAATCTTAAGTACGTTACAGTGTCACCCACAGATGAGGTTTGAGAGCCGGTGGCATTGAACAAACTTGACTATTGCAGGAAATTAATTCAATAATTGTATATTAACCTTTCGGCCGATTACGTGGGTGTTAAGGCAACCTTTTTAAAGCAAAATAATAAAGAGCTACTTTAACTACAGGGGATTTCGTTTTGAATAGTAGTACTGAATTATTTATGGCCAGTCGCAATGATATAAATGTTTTTCTTGCGTGGAATAGGTTACTAAGTTTGCATTGTAATTTGTAATCAATTAACTATATTTCTAAGCATTGTGTAAACGAAACATTTACAAAGCTTGAAATTATTCACGTTTACTTACTTAAATTGGTCAAAACACAAATCCGTACATATTTTGAATTATGGCAACCTTTGTGAATACAATAGCGACCCAGTTAAACAGTCGTATTAATGACCGCACGATTTAAAATCGCAGCACGAGATTACAAGCCGCACGACAATAATCGCAGTAGTAAAAGTCGCCTTAAATCATAATTACTTATTTAACTACACACTCGCGAGAATCAAACTGTGTTATTGGTGCAGCGTAATTATTGAAAATTAAACTCTATTACATTGTCATAAAGCTCTCTGTAACGTAATTAAACATGGAATTATGGACACATAATTTTGTCATACAACAATTAGTCTTGTGGGGATAAGTTAAGGATGTGCATTGGTCGCGACAGGTTTTTGGTTTGCGCGCGCAATATTAAAATGGCGGCGCGTTAGGTATTTTTATTGGATCTGTCGAAACAATGGGTGAGGCTGTACACTGGTGCACGGGCAACGGGCAGTACAGGCGCGACGCGTTGCGTTGTAAATAAGATTTTATAAAGACGGACGTTTTATTACGTTGTAAATGTAAGGAACACGCCGTGCTCGATACGCCCAATAAAATAGGCGCGTACATAAATACACGTTTTAAATGTTATGACAGGTACTTCTTTTACTGAGTGTTTTAAATTTTTTATTGAAGTTGGTATTAGTACAATTATGTTATTGAAGATATGTTTTTATTTTTTTATATTACCCAATTAATATGATTAATATTCATTTTTACACGCTTTATATTAGCTTCACCTGTATGTATGTTTGTTTGTAACTTGTAGCCGATTCCTTTGGACTTGATTTTGACCCACTTCAAACGGTCAGATTTCTTTCAAACGTACACTTATCTAGAAGCGATGACAATTCAATATTTAAATAAAAAAGAAATAAAGAAAGAAAAGCTAAATTTTATTTCAAAAAAATCAAACTAAAAAATGAAAAAATAAATAATAGTTAAAAAAAAACACGCTTTTATACAAAATCCAACTAAAAAATAGAAAATAAATTTGAATTAAGAATCGTAAATTAAAAGCGTGGGGTGCTTTTTAAGACAATTATCTATTATCCTTTCTACTCACTGACACCATGCACCCCACGCTTTTAATTCACGATTCTTAATTCCTTATTTTCTATTTTTTAGCTGGATGTTGTATAAAAGCGTGTTTTTTAGTTTTTTTAAACTATTATTTAAATCGTGTATAAACAGGCCAGGTAATGACGTCACGACCATAACGCACGAGCGGTACATCTCTAGTGTGGTGTGACCACCGCCGTGACACAATTTCTGGAGCACTTACGTCATTCAATTTGTAGGCGGTTGACATTACATGTGTCGCGCAACAAAAACAACACTCGAGCCAGAATCATTCTCAGCGAATACAAATTCTAATCTATCGTGAATAGATATTAACATGCGGCCACGAGTAGACTGTATAAAAATATTTTCCCATAAATTTTTAGGTCAGTGCCGAGTCACATTCCGTCACGTATCAAGGGATAGGGGTAATTAAAATTCTGTAATGATCACACCGACACCTCTGGTAGAGGCGAACCGGTATTAACTATACTTCCAGCATTATTCACCCGTGTTCGGAAACAAAAACGCGTGTCAACTCATGACAATGTGATGGATATCGTAATATCGCATAAACGAAACGGAGATGTATAGAAAAAATATTATAATAATACACCGAGCTATCCTCGCGTAGGCGCTAAGCTGTCTTGTCCCGAAAATAACACACCTAATCATTAAATATTTCGAAAATATGTAATGACTACCTTTTGACGTCTTGAAAGCCGGTTCCGAAATTAAATGATAAGTTTTAAAAATGGAATCGCTCCGTCCCGCCTTTTTTACTCCGAGATAACCTTTAGTCCATTTGGTTCGCCATAACGAAAAAATAAGCATCGTACGTTTTAATTTTTTTAAATGACATTCTTGTGGTTTTTTCTCGCTGGGAATCTTTACTGAGTAATAAGTTCCATTGGGCGGGCCGGTTTTTGCGATCTGTATGGTTTCTCGGATTCGTTTCTTTATGTTTCGATATGATTAAATTTTGACGGTCGGGTACGTGGGCCCGGAGACCCGGAGCGGACATAAGTCACGCCGTCAAGCTGATGAGTTCAGAACCCCGTTGCGCTAATTAAAGTCCATGGATTAATCGCTTCAGTTATTCAAATTTCGCTGTGATTACGCCCGCTGGGGCAGTTTTTTACCATCCGAGATTAGTGCTTCGGTTCCGAGAAGCCTAACAATAATTAAAATGCTTAGATGGTCAAATGTTGGATTTCGTCAGCGCATCTCAACGACGACATGGCTTTGTGTTATGTAAAAAACAGAGCTAAAAGGGAAGGTTTTCGAACGCAGACGGTTGGGGAAGACAGGCCCGTCACTTGTACCCGACACGGGGTGGGACACGACGAACGCCACCCTTAACCAGCGCCGTCTCCTTCCGACCCGCGCTCCCGGCCGTAACCCCGTCCTTGTCTCTGTCATCTGGCGACGCGCTCACATGTCTGGGGGCTACCAGGAGCGATTCGTAACAGTGAATAATATATTTGAACTGCTAACAATGCTTAATAATAATATGGGCCGTCGCAACACATTGCCCCACGTAGTACACGTAATTCTCATAGATGTTATTGAGTTCCACAAAAACTACATCGCGCGGTCGAGAGCAACGCGGGTAGCGGTCATTAAGGTGCCTTCCTATGTATTTTTTAAATCGATAGCGGTAAATCAAGCATCGTTAGACCTTCCGCGACGCTCGTATCGAATTTTACTGCTCGACCCATACGTAATACGACCGTAAAACTTAGAAAATTCTTTTTATATTACCTATCACGCTGACGAATTGAGATGTCCGGGCGGCGCATGGGCCGCTACGTCGACGGAGACCGTTCCAACTTACCAGCGTAACAGCGTCATAGCGGGCGCTAGTCATAAATTCTGTTTCATTCATGATCCCATACGAGAGCGATGCGATGCGTTTGTTTCTCGACCATAAATACTAATAAAACGGCCTCGTTACGGGGACGGATCGAAAATCGGGCACACGACTTCTTAACGACACCTATTAGGGATCTTCTGTCTGGTCGATTTAATTGAAAAATTGTATCCAGAGCGTTGCAAGAGTCGGATCCGAGTCCCGCGCCGGATGCGGGCCCAGACGTCCATTATCCCATTTGCTCATCCGCATGGGGACACCGCTCCGCCGACGCAACACTACACGTGTCAATAGACCAATCCACCACCGAGCCGGTAACCGCTCGGCGACTGCTCGACAACCGCTCGGTGCCCACTCGTCACCCGCTCGTCACCCGATCGGTCTATGGTACCGGCGCAGCGCATGGTCGTCCCCAAAGTTCTATATTTGAAAACTTAGGCCCGCGCCACGCTAACCGACATGCCTGATGCCGGCCGCGACCCGGACTCTCAAGCATTCCAATATCCATTCCCGCGCTTGAGTGTTCTACAAAAATAGATCGTCGAGCTATGTTCGAAGCACGGATTCGATTCGCGAGCAGATTTACGACTAACGTACGTTTTAAGGCGAATGAAAGTTTTACTTCCCCGTGCGCTTTTAATTCGTGCTATTTGAATTTGCCTGGTGGGCGCATAAATCGCGCCAGCTGATTTTGAGTGTCGCTATCGTGGCCCCATTCGTCGGTCGATCGTCGATCGTCGATTGTTTATCGGTGGAATTAATTTTAATAGACCGTTAACCCCGGCCCGAGATTAGGTTTACAAATTGAATGTAGTATATTTATGTGTAATTTCTGCGCACACGAGACATTATCTGTGGCGTAATGTAAACAGGGGGGTCAATAGCTGGCCCGTGAACCGCGATAGTGGGATGAACCCGTTATCGGGTGCAACGGGCCGGGCCGGGCCGGACGACTTCACTCTCAGTCAGATTTCACGTAAATATACCTCGTTAAGATAACGATTTCCTTTCGACGCGACGATCGTCTCCTTTTTGCTTTTACTACAAGAAATAAGTACCTACTTAAAGGATTTTCTTGTCTGAATTAAAGTCGGATAATTTATGGGCCTCCTCCAATCTGAGGACGCTAAGTAGGTGTCTGAATGCGCCGTGTAGGTTTATTCCACACAATTTGAACGCTACAGCCAAATAAAATATTTATTATTATTTGCGATTGTGCAATTGATCCATTTTAGTTTTAAAACTTACATTGATCTTAATGTTACAGTGTTTGGGTCCTTAATTTTTTTGTAACAGTCGCTGCTACATTTATATTGTAAAATTTTGTAATTTTTTTAATTTGTAAAATTGTACCTTATATTCTACACATTTCTTCAAGAATAATTTTTAGTCATAGCAACTATTAAGAATCCAAAATTTTAAAAAATCGCTAAATCAAATGCAAGCAGTCTGTAATATTCAAATTTCGAAATCACAGATAAAAAATTACAAAAAAATAAAAACCGCATCATAAATAACGTTGACAGAGCTGCCCACGCGCGCCTTATTACCGTCCGTCCGTCTGTCCGTCCGTTCGTTACCTCCATTGTGAGTGTGAATGCGAGATTAGCCACAGCGCGTCGTGATTGACTATTTAGTGCAGTGCAGCAGTGGTTCTTAACCTACGGCTCGTGGTCCACTGGTGGTCTGGAAGCATTTGAAGCGGACCGCGAAGCCTTCCTAAAAATATTAATTAAATACAAAGTGACTTTAATATAAAATTTCACTTAATAAGAGACAAGAAATATAGATGGCTTCCGAAAAATGAAACAGATGCATAAGTTATTATTCTGCAACAGCGTGTTTTATTGATATAATTATTGAGTTTGACGAATGAGAGATAGTTGAGTAGTAGTGAGTAGTAGAGATAGGTGGTCCATGGCAAGACAGAAATTACGACACTTGGTCCCTCGTCCCTAAAATGTTAAGAACCACTGAGTGGCTCTATGACCAATACTGGAGCACGGACCTGAAAAAAAAAGACGTAACCTCGTCTAATCGAGAGTGAAGCATAGCATACGCCCGCTTACCATGTGTGCGTAATTTTTGATTCGCGATTGAAGCAGTGAAGTGTCAATGTGTGGGTGTGTGTACTTGTATGAATAGAGTTGGTATTACTATGGGTGCTTCACTGAATATGTTCTTGGGATTACGTCCGTCTTTTTTTTAGGTCCGTGTACTGGAGCTGTTGATACATGAGCGGTTTTAATACGTCCTACGAGAATCGGTGATTTGAGACATTGGTCAAGTAGGTCTGGTGGAACACCAGAGTGGGACTAATGACGTCATTCTCAGCTGTGGTCATTGCCCCGGTCCGTGAGACCGCGACCCCAAGAATTGAGACTTTACGAGACAATTTACTGAGGAGATACACTGATAATCTAAGATATCATCATTGATCGATCTACAATGAGAACACAATCCAGTTTTGCAGAATATCCTGAAGCTGCCTGGTTGAGGTCTGACCTGGACTAAAAGGCAACCTCAATTTGATTAGTGACAATATAAAGGATACAAAGGGCGCCCGGGATATATCAATACATAAAAGATAGACATATGTAACACGAGTAACCGCCGTCACTTTGCTTCGGTTTTCTTATTGTTTTACACCTTGGGTTACATTATTGGAGTTTTACTAAGGATCACAAATTTTTTTGAAAATATAATATAGCCTATGTCACCCGGGGATAGTGTAGCTTCCCAACAGTGAAAGAATTTTTGAAATCGGTTCAGTAATTTCGGAGCCTATTCAATGCAAACAAACAATCAAATCTTTCCTCTTTATATATTAGTATAGATTTATGTATATGAGTAATTGAAATTGCGTAACGAGTAATTGATATTAGCAAATAATATTTTGCTCGAAGCCTCCTAGTAATTAATAGGTAATGATTGATAATAGCAATTCATAGGAAATTATTCCTACCTAATACTACTTAATTTCGTGGGAATTTATTATCACGTTCAATGTCATGCTGTAATAAAAAAAAACCGGGCAAGTGCGTGTCAGACCCCGCGCAATGTAGGGTTCCAAAGTAGTAAGTTTATCGACTATTACTCATTAGTTACTTATGCTAACATAGCCGTGATAGTTTTCCTTTTAAATTCATCATACAACCAATTTTTGAGAATTTTTTCACTTGTCCAACTCCAACCGTTTAGCCAGCAAGGGGGACACTTGACTCTAACCAAAATTAACACTTTAAAGCCAAATATTTCACAAATGGACCCCTAATTCCAAAAATGGTCTTAGAAGTCCCATAATATTTTTGGAAGACCTTTTCAACGATACCCTACACTATAGAGTTCACGACAATTTAAAAAATCATCCTCACGTTACCGGTAGGGGAGGTATCCTAGAAAAATATGTTTTTCAATATTTTATTCTACTATTCTGGAGTTTTGATAAATATGTATATTCATGCCAAATTACAGCTTTCTAGCACAAAGGTTCTCGGCGCGTTGCTTCGGACAGACGGACGGACGGAGAGACAGACGGACGGACGGACGGGCATGACGAAACTATAAGGGTTCCGATTGTTCTTCAGAACCCTAAAAATGGTCACTGTACTTGAAGCGCGCTAGAAAGTATGGCTGCTAAACAAAACTGTATTTGTAGTTTGTACTATGTGGTAACATCGCGATTCCAATTTCAAACCTCGTTATCGTATCATTGCGTATCATATAAAAAACCGAGAGCGATATTCGAAAAATATATGGCTTTTAAAAAAGGAACACTGAAATTCATATGCGTTCGGCAAACAGGCTACAATGGACGCACTCGAGTACGCCGCGAGCCGCCATTGTCGCAACCCTTCGACAGAACCGCCGAGTCATCGCGCTTCGATTAATATTGTTTAATGTATCCAGATCCCGATGCCGTATTACAGGAATTACAACGTTCCGGGAGTCACCGAGGATTTGTCGATCTACGATAAACAACACCACCTCTATTTGATCACCGAAAGAAATACCAGGGCGCGAAAATGCGAACATACATTCACATGTCCAAATTAATGTCCCTCGCTCAGATTAAGCTGATTTGTTGCTACGTTTCGGCACGAGATAACTTTATAACGTCTGAAAGACATACTCCTAAGAGCTCCGACAATTTTATGCGTGTTACGACATTTTAATGAGCCGAACTCGCCGATAGCATCTTATTAATAACTACGAGACGCGGTTCTACAGTCTACTCTATCAGGCATTCTGTCGGGGCGCCTTTAAAAAGGATGTTTAAGCAGTCGGTTACACAATAAACCCTCAAATTAGCGAACGCGCGAATTAACGTTGAATCCAAAGTACGCAATTAAGGCGCGTCTACAAAGAGCCAATTCGAAAATGAACAGCGATATTCAAATTGAAAAAGGTACGCGCCGCGAATAAAACAATGAGGACTGCGTACGGTGGGCGACATGCTAATCATTAAATCAGTTCCCGGGGAAAATCACTCATACGTCTCGAGAGACAGAGGCGTAAATGGTGTGGAGGGTTTTAATTTTGGAGTGGTAGTTGGGCCGTGGTCTGACTGGTCTGCCGTACCTGCCCTCGGGTAGTCGGTATGCGAGCCGACGCATCTAGAGCGGAGTTGGTTCGGCGCGAATCCAAATTCAAAAATGGAATGGAACAGCGAAATTTAAATAACAAATTAGTAGGTGCGTTCGCGAAGCGCGGCCATCGGACTGATTCGAATTGATTTTTATGTCGGGATTATGTTAAAAGTTTCGCCGGTACATAGTGCCTGCGATCTACTGTATATGTATATAAAATAAGCACTGACAATAAATTCTCTGCCCAATAAAGTTACGTTAAATAACTTGAAATAACATTTTGAGATAAGTAACGCTAGTTTATGAAGATAATTTGAAATTAAAATGCATTTGTTTTTAATTGAAGTAGAGATTGGACCGCGTGCAGTTCAGCAACTATTAAGTAGGGTAATTGAAACATAATACAAAATATACATTTCTGGGTATAGTTTAATAAATACCCGTTGGCAATTAAAACTTATTTTAATAAAAGAAGAAGTTAATCACAAACACTTTATTTTATAGTAATTTAATGGAATCATATTATAATTAATTTATTACACATTTCATTATGTAAAAAAAAAATTAAAACTGCTTTATAATTTATAATAGTTATCGTGTTACAAGTTCAATCCAACCAATACAGGTCTGTAGCCTTAGCAGAAAAGTAAAAATTGTTATCTATGGTCCACCTTTTTTTGTAAATCCGTCTCCGCTCTACGGAATGATCACATAGATCAAAGTAATGTCGGAATTTCTGATTACTACATTTCCGTGAGAGGCCATTAAGAAACGACTCCAAATACGAATCTATTCGTAGGTATCTGTTTATAACTAATCGCCTCTGGCCAGCCAAGGAGCTTAGATACATTTAATTCTCTGTAGGTAAGCGCTTCTCCGTGTGATGTACTCACGTGAAAAATATAAATAGTGAATGATATGTAAATGTCTTTGATATTTCTGTAATCCTTTTAGTGCAATTTGACATACCATTAATTATTATCATTACACACCTACGGATGTTCATACACATCCGTAGGTGTGTGTACCTGGTCCGTATTAAATATTTTTAAAGATTAAAAATTATAAGAATTCGTATACATTTTACTGTGTGATTGTTATGATTTTTTCCCGTAACTCAAGCCCACTGATGGGCTTAATTCCGCTGAGAATAAGAACAATGTGATGCTTGGTTTACAGTTAACTTATCCAGTCTGTGAGAGATTTGTATAAGCTGCTTATACCTAGTAAGTAAGAAAATCCATAGGTACAACAAGAAATTACAACAGTGTATACATACCCTAATCGATGACGAACCGAAAAGTTTCAAAAATGTTGTCTAATTCCATATTCGAAATAATCCGAGTTGAAAAATGGCCAGTCCTAATCACACGATCGCATTAAAATGTAGCCCAGGGACCGGACCGGTCCGGTTGTTTAAATATTTTTATTTTAATACGTCATTTGTCTTATATACTGTTATATAATACATCAAGCGTTAATTTATCTGTTCACCGGCGATGGCCAATGACCGTTTTAAGTGTTATTTATCTGTGACCGAAATGGATTTTCGATTTGGAATAAGAAATAGACAAGATAGAGGCGTCTGTTTCGATTAGTGGTTACCTTAAACCGGAGTCGGATGTTAGTGTACATTATGACCATAGATTAAATGGAACATAGACAAGATTTTTTTCTTGTCATAAAATTTAATTACATCATAGTGTCGTAAAGATTACATTCATGCTACAATTGTTGTTTTTTTCTGAATTTTGAAATGTGATATAAGTACTGTCTATATTTCTAATAGGTCTCAAAACGCATCTGTTTTTCTGTATTTCTTCTAACCCATTTTATTAAATTAAAAATTAAATTTTAACATTTCCCGTCAAATAAAATTTTAAGGTTTTCGATGTAAACAAATACAATTTTAACTGCGTGGTTACAAAGTAGCGTATAATTTATTTTTATAATCCATTAAAACATAAATCGATGAAATAGGTGTGTTGTCATTGCGTACAGTTGTAGTATCTACAGCAGGTGACAAGTGACGCGTGTGGAAACACTTCATTAATAGCTACTCATAGATATAGTTACCCACTTCCCTAGCCTAATGTCACCTTAACTTTTCACTTCCCAGCCCTAAAAATTACGCTAATGTTACCTCGTTATCTTTTCGCTGCGACAAAATTAATGGCACTACATTTTTAACGCTCAAAACACAAAAATCGAACCGTTTATCGTGAAATGTTTAAAAAACCGCCTCTACAATATCCGAATAATCTTTACTGTTAAAAGTAAGTGCCAATAATAAGTTTAATGCGCTCGGAACGATCGCATTGGAATGGTCCGTCTTAGAAAAAATATCGTGACACAATAATGACGAGCCGAAATGCTTGCTCGACGCGAGAACACACCAAACATTAATAACGTTTGAATGAATGTTATATAATTGAGGTAACATTATCTATTTTATTTAATAAATTCAGTGTTACCAGTATATCAAATTTGAATTTGTTTATCTGCACGCGGCGATGTTGTTGACTGTGGTGATAGTTTTTTGAAGTGAAGTGCGACACTAGCACTGCATTTGTTTTATTGCTACGCATTAGAATGGCGAGGGAAGCTGTAGCTCGGGATATTCGGCTAAAGTTTTATTGGTCGTTAAACGTTTTTGCATCGCGGCCAGAGCTCAAACGTATTTACTGAATAACTACTTTAATACGACGAAATGTTTAATACTTAAGCGTCTTCATCTTTGTTAGCTTTACATATTTTTAACCCCTGATGAAAAAAGGGGTGCTATAAGTTTGACGTGTCTGTGTATCTGTGGATTTGTATGTCTGTCTGTGGCATCGTAGCTACCAAACGGATGAACCAATTTCGATCTAGTTTTTGTTGTTTGAAAGGTGACTTAATCGAGCCTGTTTTTAGCTGTTTAGTGTGAACAAAACTGTCGAGGGTTGTTTAAATTTTGATTTAAGATTATTATAAGATTAACTTATATTTACATTTAGATTTTTACCTAGACCTAAATAGTAGAGTCTAACCAGTTGCTGTAAAACGTAGCAAATAAGTAAAAATACATGTTACCTAGTTAACTGATGATATTATAGACGTTTTGGAAACTAGCGCCTGTACTAATAGCACAGAGACCTACTCTGCGTATTAGTACCTAGCTACCTAACCTTTAATAATAGTAATTAGTACCTACATTTAACCAGAAGGTCACGGACCTAAAAAAAAGACGGACGTAATCCCAATAACCAATTCAGTGAAGCACCCATAGTAATACCAACTCTCTATTCAAAGGTACAAGTATACACACCCACACATTGACATCATACTGCTTCAATCGCGAATCAAAAATTACGCACACATGATAAGCGTGCGGCCATTGCTATGCTTCACTCTCGATTAGACGAGGTTACGTCCGTCTTTTTTTCAGGTCGGTGCAGAAGTTTTACACTTCAAACATGTTGACAAAAACAAACGTCTTACTAACATTGAGATACATACATAGAGGAGACATCTCAAACAAAATGTGTGTTCCACCGCCGGCTTGCCCTCCGTTCTCTTTTCAAATTAGAAGCCTCGTTTGCACACTTGCCATAGAGTAACTTTGTATATGACACTTGTCGAACCAAGACGGCAACCTAAGCAAGTTTATATATTCCATTAACACGCTAGTGGCTTGCCAAGTTCAAACGCTCCTTATGATTTTTTCATTTAAAATGGCGGGAACATTGCACAATAATTTAATTAAATTCGTTTTAGTTGATTTAACTTAATATTTTGTTTTCTTACCGATGATAAAGTAATACCATTATCTTTTTTGTTTTTTGTCGTGCAATTGTGATACGTTCTTATTATGCACGACGGCATTTTTTCAGTTTTTTCATAAACAATTTTGGCATGCGGCCGCCATGAGCGCAGCCGAGTGACAGCCGAGTGACAGAGTGAAATGCAGCCGGCCGGCTGCAATGCACACCCCCGAACCCAATGTTCGCGGTGTCTGTTCTATACGCTAGTAATACTAGTTCAATGCTTACTAACTAATAATGTCATTTTTATTCTCCGTTAATTTAAATAGTAGATTATACCTGCTAGCAATACTAGGTACATATACATATTAGGTATAAATGAATTCAAGTAGCATTTCCGTACCTATAACCCCGTAACCAATTCTCGTTAATTTTGACAGTAAAAGTAAGCTTACGCGTTATCACAGTTTGTGGGCCATCAGTTCCCTATTATCATTGTAGTGGACAAATTGATACCCTTATCGCGTATATCATAAAATTTACGATAGCTCTCCGCTGACAATATTCGGACAAGTCTTGTGTAAATATAATTTTGTGTAGCAATTTGGACACTAATTTACAGAGGCCCTAAACGTTATTAAATGGCAACACTGATAAAGGCGCGAACGGCGGGAAAGTGATTTTTAATCTATGGATTGTTTTTTTCTGAGAAGCTTAAAGTAACTGCTACAGAGGTATACAGGAACTGAGAAGTTATTAGGACTGTAAATAAAATTAAAGAAAATTGTGGGATGTGGATAAAGTTTAAAGAAAACTCTGTAACAAAATGTTTGCAATTTAAAACTTAAACCATATTTTGGATTAATACCTTGTATTACTATTATTATTATAGAGATCTTATGCAGGGCTGGGCAAAATACATGCAGCTCATTGAGGTATACACGAGAAGACACCTCAAACAAAATGTGTGTCCCCGCCGGGAGGTTCTATTTTCAAAATTGAGCCCCTGTTCTCCTTTCAAAATCGAACGAATCCATTGGACATTGAAGCCGCGCGGCGCCAATTCATTGGAACATACATTGTGTTCGCGGTGTCTGTTCTATACGCTAGTAATAATACTTCAATGGCTTTGCTATACTTATTTGATATAGGTACAAATTCAAAATACTATCTCGCAAGTATTTCAAATACGAAATACAAAGTATCTTTAACTAATGTATTTGAAATATAAAATATAAAATACAGCAGTTTAGCTATTTTTATTTGAAATACAAAGTAATAAGAATAAAAAGTAATCCAGCCCAGCATGGGCAAAAAGAAATACTATTAGATAAGAATAAAAAGTACCTAATCCAGCCCAGCTTGGGCAAAAAGCAGAGTAAAAGAAGATTGATTAATCAGACCTAAAACCAGAGTTTCCTCTCATGAACACTCAATTTTTAAATGTACTTTTAAACAAACAGCCTCTTGTTGGAGAATGAAGACAACCTGCTAATACCCTAGATCCGAACTAGGCGCGACCTTCACTCATCTGTTTATTGGATGAAAAGAGTTTTAATACCCATTTTAGTAAGCTAATAAGTACCTAAATATATCGCAAGTAGGTTGACTCAAATATTCCAAGTAATACTCTAATCTTATGTTATGATTATATTCTATGAAATAACTACCAATAGATACGATTGTAAATCGTTCAAGATTATCGAGGGTTTGTTTTTGCATAAACCATAAAGTAAAATAAATAGAAAATTACGTGGTAATTTATTAATCTGTATCTATACGTTTTTCTAACCCCTTAAATACAATGTTGTGAGTGGCTTTGAAAAAGGCTTGACTTAAGAACCCTAAAAGATGTTATCATTTAAAAATATTGCCACGGCAATTTGTAATCAAGTTGTTATTAAATTAAGTACACGTTTTCTTGTAGGATTTTTTAAATTCAATATTTTTAGACCGGTATCGCTCTACCAAGGCCTAAATGCAATATGGGACTTGTATAAATTTTAAATATATTTGTGAAATGCAAGATAGAGCAGTTAGTTTTAGTAATAGCCATTTTTTTCAAACACATACAAATATAGTAATTACATAATTAATAATTTACTTGTTCCTAGGGAGTTGTTGGTAGCTTACGACGACTTGTGCGTCAGCCCTATAAATGTATGGTTAATGATTACCTTCCTTTAACCTACATTATTTGAAATATCACACAAAACCCTGTAGCCTAGTTGGTAGCGCCCCTGCTTACGAAGCGAGGGGTCCCGGATTCGCTTCCCGGCCGGCGCAAATATTTATGTGACAGATAAATATTTATACTCGGGTCATGGGTGTGATTGTGATGTGTTATAGGTATGTGTCGTCCATGCCACCCGCGACATACTGCGGGGGTATGAGTGTGTAGCATTTATTTATTTAAAACCAATTTTGGTTTCAAGGTTTATTGAGTACAAATCCTGGAAACCAAGACCTTCCAATCTCCGAAAGTTTCGATAACAATAAAAGATTAATTGTATTATTTTGTGATTAAGACACGGATTAAGAAATGATTATCCTTCCAATCCCATATATGATGTAGATTATATTTTTCGATTTAATACTTAGCTACTCCCTACAGTTATCTTAAACGTGTTATCTGAAAGACGAAAATCCTTCCTGGACATAAGCACCAAAAAAACATAAGGTCTGCGATTACGCTAAGTATTTTTAGCTATAACTTGTTTAAGATTTAAGTACAATTAATTTTATAAATAATGAGGAATTTATTTTAGAAAACACTGCTACACCTATTTTTATAATAGTTAACGTATCCTATTTACGTTGAGAATAGTGAACATATTTGCAATTGCTTTTCTTGCAATATGCCAATAAATAAAATATTATACCAATTAAAAAACTTAACTAACTCTGTGTCTAAAGCAGTCTACAATGTTAGCAGTGGACACGCCTCATAGATTAACGCCTATAATGTACCTAGTTACTAAGGTAATAATCTTACAATAATATTTTACAAACTTACTTAAATAATCTAAATTTTACTAACAAAAAATAACCGACTTCAAAGTCTCAAAAACTACTTTTCAGATCTCGTTCAAATTTATGTGGGACCACATGACAGCCACCAGCTTTCGATTAAAAAAACAATCATCAAAATCGGTTCGCCCAGTCCAAAGTTCTGAGGTAAGAAACATAAAAAAAATACAGTCGAATTGAGAACCTCCTCCTTTTTTGAAGTCGGTTAAAAATATTGTTTGAAACACTGAAGTATAATGTACTATAGTACCAGAATAGACATCGCGAATAAAATTTGTGCCGCGCTGAAAGGTTCTATTTTCAAAAATCGATCCTCGTTTTCTATTCAAAATCGACTGAATCTACTGAAAATTACCAATTGGCTACAGTTCATTGCACAAAGACAAACATACTTATATACACTAGTAACTAATAATAGTTTAATAGTTTGAAAAAAATTATCTATCCTTATCTCCATCTACTATAATTATAATTAAATCAGCTGACTTAAAAAACATCTCGCAGCACAGATATATAGTTCCAAAGCAAAATGACTAAAATAGGTAATAAAATATTGTAAATGTACAATAATAATATTACATTTAATCGAAAAGATACATTTTTAATCCATGCGTTAGCCAATTACGTAGGTATCGTTTTATGGTCCACCGGTCGCAATGGGAGCCATTGGTATCGGGTTTTGGCTCCAAAATACTATCAAACTGGATATTATAATTATACTGATTGTTTTATTATAAAACATTTTAGTAGGTAGTAAGGTATTATAGCTGTTTAGATTCTGTTTTCATCATCTATATTTTGCATCCTACCTTGTACCGATAATAATAACCCGAGGTTGATTAGAAGAATCTAAATATTTAAATTTTCAAGTCATATAATTAATAATTACTTACGTGCACCTAATAAAATATTGTTATACGTAACAAAATCACTATCTTTGTCTGTTTTGGAACTTATTTCTAAGACTAAGTTAAAAGCAAGTTCAAGTGTTTTTAATAAAATTAATTCTTTCTTTCTGATTCCATTCCATAGAGTTATTATTACCTAATAAGAAGCTTCATATGGGTGTGGCTCCGCGGACGTGTAGCTACCGTTACTATTGCAAAAACGGTGTTCAATCATTTTCGGAACAGGATATTTCTTACGTTAGATATTTCATACAACAGGAAATCAATCACCTGTACCTATTCGTGGAATTAATATTTATTCAAATGAGGTTTTTCCACTATTAATAATAAATTTTATATGCAACATTTAAGTACCTAATGTTTAGATATAACACGAAATATTTTGAATATTTAAATATAGCTAATTTCCTTAGTGCATGGCATCCTTAGTGCATGGCAATATTTTAAAGCGTATGAAAAAAAAAAGCGTGTTATCTATCAAACAGAAATAACTTTATTTCAATAAACCAAAAAATTAATAAGTAATATGAAAACAAAAGAACAATTATAATTTTATTATAAAAATGTTTTTTTTTTTAACCAACTGCCAGGAAGGGTTATTTATTTGTTAGCCGTTTGACAACTCAGAACAGCTGATAGGCCATCTTCATCATCAGAGCTTGACAAGCAGATGATTCCATTTTTGAAAACTTATGACAGAGAAGAATACATTTGAATTTGATATAGAGTATTTAAACGTTATTCTTTTTTTTTTGAAGGAGAAAGTTTGATAATAAACTACACAAAGTCTTACACTGAAGCCGCCGGGCATCGACCGACGGACATTGATTACATATTTGCATAATAATAATTATTACAGTAATAGTAATAAACTTTATAGTGCATTACGCTTGTATTGTCGATAAAGTAAATCGTTGAACAGCAGAACTATAAACCTTTAAAATGTGATAACGATAAGTTTGCAATGTTAAAGTATTTATAATTTAAGTATTTATAATTTAGTTTTATAAGTATGCATTTGTAGGTTTTGAACGGTAGCAGAAGAAGACCACGAGAAGAGTGATTTTGTGTTTCTTGTCAAAGAAAAGTTGTTTTTACTAGTAGTAAACATTAAAGAAGTTTAGGAAAATTATCTCACAACTATTTTTTTAACTGTACACCTAAAAAAAATATATATACGTGTCGAATTGAGAACCTCCTCCTTTTTTTCCTCGGTTAAAAAAATTACTTACCTTTATATGCCATTAGAAGATTTTCGATTAAGGTAGTTGTACAAATATTTGACACTTTTGGAAAATTATTTTGAAAAACTTACTTATTTAAATAGAATAATCCTTTCTTTCAATCTTGGAATACAAAAAACGATTCGAAATAGATATGTGTAATTGTGTATTATAAAAATTTTGTATTCTTACTGGATCAATAAAAAAATATTTCATCACTAGCAAAAGTAGCGTACCCGTACTCCGTTTTATATACGAGACTTATTTAATAAACAAAGCTATCTTTTTATCGTTATTTGTAATTTAAAAATAAGGCAAACACAAAATGAAAATAACAAATTTAACTAACTATCATATAATTTTATTTTATATGGGTATGCTTAATAGAACTACTTAATAAGTACTATTATTTCTTCTGTCTAAGAACTTAGGTCTTTTTACTCTCCTTATATATTTTTAGTGTGAGGTGTATTTAAATATACCTTCAATTAAATATAGATACAAGGATAACATGGAGAAATATGATATATTACTTTTAACCTTTTATATTATTTATCGTACGTATTAATTAGAAGTTAGAAGACTGACGCAACTTTTAATAGGTAGAAATAAAAATGTTTTTTTAAATAAACAGGAAAAGGTTTCGTAATTAATAATTATATTTATTATTATATCCGCTTAATTAATAGTTTGACTATTTAAATGTTAAATAGTCTTTATTTATAATAAAGGTCTTTTTATAGGCCTCCCTTGATCATTGCTACTCAGATATCATATCTAAATGTTATTTTGAAAATGTATACTGTACCGAGGTACTCTATAATATGAACCTTACCTACCTCGCGAGCTTTCTGATCTGATATGTAATTACATTTTCACTGATATTATAATCTACCAAATATTATTTACAAATCCGCTATCTCATTTTGCTTATTAAGCAATGAATTTGTTTTTATTGAAACGCTACGAGCTACGACACCGTTTGGGGCCCTAAGATGACGTAACACGTAATGACGTAAAAAAAGTTTAACAATATTATTACAGCTTTTATTTATAAGTACAACTTATTTTATCCTATTTTAGTTACATAGGGGATCTTCCACTACTGCAATCAAGTGTACATTGTATGTCATAACTAAAGACATTTTTGTGTTTAATTTTAAATGTAATTATGTTAAAAATAACAAGTTCACTGACACCTATCACATTAACAACATAGCGGCATTAGCGCGTAATTAAAAATCTAATTTGTATTTTATTATAATAATCAAAATGAACTACCTACGTCACTTGTCTACTTACCGAAACTAACTTATGTAGGTACAAGGTATGTTTTGATGGATAATTACGTTATGTCATTGTTAATGGCTACCGGAGTAGATAAGATTTAAAAAAAATTTGCATTTATGTTACGGCATTATTTGTAAATATCTTAACCTTGTAGCAATATGCAGCAGTAGCTAACTACACTACTCGTCAAAGACCTCATCGAAGCACTAATAAGTAAGTAAGCACTAAGTTATTCGAAGTGGCTCTCTAATTACACTTTCTATTTACTTATATACCCTTGTTTCCCCCAACGTCTGTCCATTTTTCGAGTAGTGTCGTAAAAAATTATAAGTGTATAATAAAAATAATGGTTATTCTTAATCGAGTTCCGCCTATGTCTGAAGCGTACTACTCTAGCCTAGTAAAGATTTTGAGGGTATCGTGAGCATTATGAGGAAAAATCTGTGCCCTGCAGTTTACGGATGAATTGATGCAAGAATTTCTAATTTTCTTATGACTATAATACACATACTATTATTTTGATTTATGTAGGTACCTACCTACTATATTGTAGTTCTATAAATTGAGACATTTGAAGTTCTAAATAAAAATATATATATAATATTTGTGTAGGTCATGGAGTATAGCGGTAAGGATATCCATCTCTGAATATCAAAAGTGTCGTGTGTTGTGCTAGGATAAATTTTATTGAACTCGGCAAACTTCACTCCGCAGCTCAGTCTGCAACAGCGTCAACAGCTATGTTCATATCGTACTTATTGCGACGCCAGCGCTACTGTCGTAGGATGGTGGTACATACCGGAACTAATTCTAGTTTCAGTAAACAGCTGGTCAGTTTTTCAACTTTCCCCTCATATGAGATGGCTCTCCTTTGCTCTATACTCCATGGTGTAGGTTAATGTAAAAACAAAATGGATTCCAAGTTTTAAAGGCAAGGCAATTGCCCTTCCCTTTTAGCTCATTAGCATTATCAAAGCGAATAATACCTACCAACAAAATAACGCATCAGACACTAATGACCGCCGTGTGGTCGTACCATCAAATTCTTTAGGTTTTTATCAGAGGTAGGTATTAGGAATTTGGATTCTAAGTAGATAATCTGTGTTGTTTAATTATCTGTGTATATACTGGTACCTATAGGGCTAAAAAAGTAACGTTATGTCCGGTTTACACGTATTAAGTAGTTAAGTAGATAAGTAAATTTTAACCAAATTGTCTGTATACATGTATGTATTAATTTACTTAAAATGAAGTTATCTACTTGACTACTTAATACATGTACTTTAACACGGACTTTAAAGTAGCAGTTTTACTTTCATATTATTGCTTGAACTGATAAACTCGCTTATGATGAATTAAGCTTCAATTTTAGTATAAACCAACGAAGAGTAATTGAAGACTATTTATATAGGTAGATAGATACCTATTTAAAAAATTGTAATATATTTTTTATAAGATTAGTAAATTTATAGACCCTTTTTACTGATTATTATAATAAAAGATTTAAATACCTACTTTTTAAAATGAAAGCCAATCGACGCTTGAAAGGCAAAAATTACCAAGCGACATGTTGACAACTTTACACTAAGGCATTTTAGTTTTTAATTTTAGAAAAAAATCGTAAAAAATCGCTTTATTAAACATTTAAACTGCATTTAAAATTCATTGGTATGAAGTAGCTATGACTAATAGGCGATATTTTACGACTTTTTTTCTAAAGTTAAAAATTAAAATGCTGTAGTGTAAAGTTGTCAACATGTCGCTTGGTCATTTTTGCCTTTCAAGCGGCGCAATGTTTTTTGTCTAAGGTAACGAATATTGGTACAATCACCTGCATTGAGTCTAGTTTTTTAATAATGAAAGAACCTAATAATGGCGGACTTATCCAAGTAGGCAGATTATAAATGATGGGTGCAGCCTTTTCACTATAAAACCCTAATAAAAGTCTAAGTATGAGAATATTTATTTTGCATTATGAGTAAGTGTATAGAAGGCGAGAGGGGAATTAATTTTATTATCTGTGAGCAGGTATAAGTTTTATCTGTGACTTCTGTGAGGATTAGGCAGTGATGTGTAGTAACAGATAAAAGGTATTAATTAATTAAATAATTCTGAAGCTAAGAATATACCGTCGGCTGCGACGTCTCCGAGCCAAATCCATTTGATACGATATCTCCGTGTTATTTATTTTATCGTTTTAATGAGAAATTACAATTTTATTAATATGTTTTTGGACTTTGAAACGTCTTTTGCAAATTTGAGCTTTTAGTCCGCCGCTATCAGATTTTATTTTGATACCGGACACCGACGCCTGTTTTTTGGTGTTATATTGTGTACAATCCTTTGTATAGTATTATTAATAATATTTTAAACACAATATTATTTATTTAGCCTCAAAAACATATACCGGTTTTCGTATCCGTGACTGTAATTGTGTATTGATTATAATTTATTTCTCTTATAAGAGATACATTAAAGATATAGTTGTTTCATAATATTATTACATTTTAATAATGTTCCCTGACATAATATATCCGTCCATATAGATCTTAATAAATATCGTAATCTTAACAGGTATAATGTTTATTCTATTATAGTTTCATAGATTATTATTTATCAATATTGTAAATTTATACCAAGTTAATTTAACCAACGCAAGTGTAGCTCCACAAACCTTTTTTTTGGCAGGTAACTTTATTTGCAATTTGCAGGATTTGCAGCAAGTATCATAATTATTATATCAAATACGTAGCTGGATATTTTTTAATAAATTTTCAATGACTCTCTATCTATTTTTATTGTTACAATTACAAATTCACATTATTAAATTATGGTAGCAATAATTTATTGATTTATTTGTGATAATAATTATTATTTATTATTTTCTACTGCTAGACAACATTATAGGCAATATTCCGCAAATGCGGCAAGAGCCGCAATCTTAGCAATTAACAAAAAAGTTAATGTAGTTACGTTAGCTCCCAATAAGTATAAGATACTGTATTTAGGGTGTTAATTTAGATGAAAATTCGATCGGATAGATCAGTGGCTTCTCTCCGCCACTCTCCTTACACGTAGAGCCCCACAAAATACTGTTTGGGGTCCAAGTATGCAAAGCATTTAAAAGTCCCACAATAGATGTAACAAATAATAATTACTCTCTTAAAATACAAATCCTAATTTTAAAAAGTAACATTTATTGTCTACGCAAAGTAGATAATAAATCAAAGTAGATAATTAATTATATTTTTATTGAATGTAATGTTTTTTTATGAACGTAGATAATTTATGTTTTTTTTAGATATACTTTAAAATAAGTAGGTATCTGTTCAAATTTTGGCATAATAATGCCAAAGGACTCGATTTATGAAGGCAGTTACATAAATTTCGATTAATAAAATATATAGAGACGTATGTTAGTTAACTGTTTAAGGTAATCCTGTCTAGGTACCTACCTACTTAATGGTAGTTATATTAAAGCAAATAATGAATATTTATAAATTTAATTTTAAGTAATCTAGCTACCTACCTAGGTTTTTAAATGTACTTAGGTACGTTGTTATAGGTATTTTGACTTTATAAGGCCTACCTGGTTAGATATTTTTTGACATTTTTAATTTTTGCACCCTGGGATCTATAATTTCTTTTAGCTGCCTACTATAGATATAAAAACGTTAGGTTTTTACACACCTATTACCATCAAATGTTACACTTACGCTTACTCAGAGTCACTAATGGTTACTTAAGACAGACAGACAAAAACTGTAAAAAATGTTGTTTAGGTATATGTAGGTACCTTATAAACATCCAAATGCACTTGGTAAAAAGGGTTTATTTTAATATTACAAATAGACACTCCAAATTTTATTTATTTGTGTATGGTGATTCTTTACTAAGGACCGATTAAAGTAACCGTTAGTGACTGAGTCGGGGCGTAAGTATAACATTTGATCTTAATGGGTGTGTAAGTAGGTACTACCTATTTAAGTGCCTTGGTATTTAGGTACCTACTTACTTTAAAAAAATTATGATGAACTATATGTAGGAAATGTTTTGCCTAATTTTTTTTTGCGAAACAATCTAATGTTGTATTTTACATTTTATTGTGTATTGACTCCGTGTTACCATGTTACTTTATTATTCAAACGATAAAGGAAGGATTAAACAGAGCGTTACCTGCCTAGGAAAAACAATACGACCCTAAATCTTTTAGAAAGTTGTCTCCAAATGCCGTTAGGGTATCTTTGTGGCGCGTATCAAAAAAAAATCCTTTCATTGTCAATTGAATTTTATTGTTGGTTTCCGAGATAGGCCCTTTTGTGCCCAACCGTGCGTTTAAAGCCGCTCGTACCGGGGACACCGGGGTACCTCGGCCCGGGCCATAAGAGCAGCCGTCACAATGGACCCCCTGCTGCACGCCATTTTATCTCGTTCGAGTCGCTCGCTCTGTGTATTTTCATCAGGTGTCCATCCGCATTCATTTATTCACACATCACATATTCCTACACATCAACATGCAGCGTCAGCGACGTCAATGCATCTCGTTGTTTTTCAACTCCGCGGCCCCACTATCTATGCTCAAGTTCACGGATCCCACCGCGGACCTCGCGCCGGTTAAATCTTATGCGCATTTTAAAATTATTGCCCGCTGGACAGGTTAACGCTATGATTACGTTATCCGAGCTTTTTATGGTCGTAAAGCGTTCATTTTTTTCATTATCGCCGATAATACGGCGCACGGCCGCATTCTAAACGTGACATTACGTATTCCGAGCGCGTCCGGCTTGTTAAAACTGCTCCCCGGTGTACGACGCGCCTAATGTGACGGAACGGACGTCACCTTCTGATTTGTGAATAGACGAACTTGATGTTAAACCTACTCCGTAATTGTTTACACTCGGAACAACAGAAAAATCGGTTTGAGCTAAGTTTGTCAAAGTTGTAATTTCTAAACTAGCTTCTATTAATGGTAGGTGCGAATAGAGGTCCGTCCTCTGCGAGGTGTCCTGTCCTGAGTAGTGTTTCGTGTGTGCCTAACGTGTGACACTGATAGGAGAACGTACGTACCCTAGGCTGAGCCATGAAAGCTCGGCCCGAGCCCGGGTGCAAGGCTCCGCTGGCCACCACGAACGTTTTTTGTCACGGGCCCAAGCTAACACACCACACACGCACGTGAACACATACACATCAATTATTTGACACCGTCACATCGGCCCGCTAGCTCACTAGTGTCATAATGCACTCGCGACGGCGTAGTTTTGGTCGATTCGATCACGGAACGCGTCGGGGCCGAGCGAGGCGCGGGGTGCGGGAGGCCCGGCGCGCTCGGCAGTCTGGCGGACACTGGCGCGGCCGCAGCGCGCGGAGCGGTCGCCGGGGCGTGGCGGGCGGCGCCGGGCCGGGCCAATGGCGCGCGCCCGCCGCCCGCCGCCCGCCGCTCCGCCACTCCGCCACTCTCCCGTCCCGTCCGCCGCCAGCCACCGTCGCTCCGCCACACCACGCCGCTCCGCCACTCGTGTCGACGCGCCACGGCGGACGGACGGGACGGATGCCTCACGACTCCGCGCTATTCATGTTTTCCTACGGATTTTCCTAATCAACATTGCTCGAATCCTTTCGCTCGGAACGCACTCGCGTCTACTTTCTGATCGATGCGATGCTGATGATGGAGGTTAGCGTAGGTATCTGTATTTCAGCCGTGTGAAGGATTTATGAACAGGTGTAGTACGCGCATGCGTAGTCTAGTGTTTACTAAGACGGCTCGTAATGTGGAAAGTTTCGTAACTTTAATATCACAACACTTCAGTTATACTTAATAGTTTGCAACTGTCATTTAGCGGAATTTGGAAATTACCTTTTTGGCAATTATTACAAAAAAGTAGGCTCTATTATAACACCAGGCACAGCTACTTCATAGCAGAAGATTCCTTAGCCAGATGACACCTCTACCTATCCCTAAAGGTACATACATATCGACGCTTGAAAGGCAAAAATTACCAAGCGACATGTTGACAACTTTACACTACAGCATTTTAGTTTTTAATTTTAGAAAAAAATCGCCTATTAGCCTTAGCTACCTACTTCCAATGAATTTTAAATGCAGTTTAAATGCTTAATAAAGCAATTTTTACGATTTTTTTTCTAAAATTAGAAACTAAAATGCTTTAGTGTAAAGTTGTCAACATGTCGCTTGGTAATTTTTGCCTTTCAAGCGTCAATAAATTTTTCTGAACTGTACTTTTACTTAGATATCTATAAGTGGGTAAGTAGGTACACAAGCGGATCCTAAGCCTAGCTGTCTAATTTTTTCATTAGGTAGGTACGCCTACAACTCTACATACTATGTACTTACAAAACAGGTAAGTGATTATGTGAAATATATTTTATTTTGGTCATAAAAAATATTGAAAATCAATAAACAAAACAATAAAATAGACAGCCAGGGCTTTAAGATATGTAGAGAGAGATGAAGTCGACATATTTATTTCTATTTTTATATAAAATATTTCTTAAATGCGGGAGGTTTAATGTTATGAAATGAAATGAAATGAAATATTTTTATTTGTAAAAATGTGGTTACAGAGTTGGTCAAGTACTATGCAATCTATCTCACATTTGCCATAGGTATTATGGCGCAGGCGTACAAATAGTTTTAGTACAATAAATTTACATTATTTATTATTTCATTTTAAATGAGAATATTATTTTATTTATGTTACATTATTTACATCACATTGTAACAACTTTCAATTTCAAATATCAAGGGAAAATAATAAT
Source organism: Thymelicus acteon (assembly GCA_951805285.1). Taxonomy (NCBI): domain Eukaryota; kingdom Metazoa; phylum Arthropoda; class Insecta; order Lepidoptera; family Hesperiidae; genus Thymelicus; species Thymelicus acteon. Next base: position 1,798,451 of record OX638232.1, read on the forward strand.
AATTAATAAGACCAAGGAATAAGAGAGACAGACGCCAACTCAGAGTCACTAGCGGTTACTTAAATCCCTCCTTATTACATAATTTGTATATTCTTTACTAAGAAGCGATTATCATTAAAGTAACCGCCGTAAAGTAAACGCCGTACCTAAGTAAAATAGCCGTATTGGGGCGGCTTAAAATACTAACCCCAATCCCACGCCGAATGGGTGTCGTAAGAGGCGACTAAATCCGGCCCGCTGGTGGTAGAGCCCCTCGAAGGATTATATTGGTAATATTGATTTTTATTGTTAATTAATACCATTATTACTATTATTATTTCTGCATGGGGTTCGCCTGGATAGCTACCACCCTTGAGCATGAGTCAGCCGCCAAACGACTCGTCGTGTTCCGGCTGGGGGCTTGAGAGCCGGTTCTTTCTTTCTTTTTCTTCTCTCTTTCTTGGACGGCAACTCATCAGTGATGCCATGGTGTTGCTGATGTTCATGGGCGACGATAGCCACTTACTACCAGGTGGATCGTCAACTCGTTTGCCGGCTATTTCCATAAAAAAAACCGTTAGGGAATCTGAGTTGAGGCGAGAGTTACTAAATTCACCGATAATTTAGGATTGACACAAGACGCCGGAATAATATATGACCGCTATGGAATTGCAAAATTTAAGTAGGAGTATATCATCAGTATTCTATTGCTTAGGTCGCACTAGCTAGGTATAGCCAGGATTTCCTCAGATTGTCCTAGTTTATGAGGCGTTTGGAGAGTCCTAACGGGGTTTTTAAAAGGGTCGGGGGTTCATTTGGGTGTACGGGAAATATCTAAATTTAGTCCAATGTCCGAGGTTTTTAACCCTTAGCTGGTATCGCTAAAATTAGTAACATAGCAGGTGTCGGGGGTGAAAAGTGACCCCATTTATAATAAATCAAGAAAACATAGAGATATTTAATTTTTGTCATCATTTTGTTATTTAATCAATTAAACAACTTAAAATCTTTGTTATAAACATGATTTATTAAACATATAAAGAATAAATCAGACTTTTTTGGAACATAATGTAACCCGCAATATTTTTAACAAATTTTCAAAGAGTCGACTTTAGGAGCCATTATTATAATAAAAACTTAAACATAACATAAATAATCTTCTTTTTATAATTTTCTTATATAGTCTACAAAACAAAAATAAGGAACTTTTCTTGAGATCAATCAAATACAAAAAAATGACATCTTACTACTAAAACACTTCTATAAACGCAATTTTTTATCACAGTAAATTTAACATCTAGTGCATGTAACCGCTTTGGCCGTATGGTCTTTACATATGAAAAGTAAGCATTTGCTACACTTTTTGGTACATTTCAAATCTTTTTTACGGTCGCATAAGTAGCATCTGCCTCTTTTACGATCATTTATCTGAGCGCCATCAGTAGGCACATTTTGTTCCAACTCTTGGTCTTGCATCTCTTTCAAAAAAAATTCTATTCTTTTCTTCAAATCTGCTGAAAAATTGGAATTTTCTATGTTTCTTCTTTTTACAAACTCCTTCACGAGCTGAATCCCGATACTTTTTATGTACTTATTCCTCTTTAGCCGCTTTCCTGGATTTGACGCTTTCCATAAAACGTATCCGTTTACCATCGCAATATTCATTATAGCCGAAAATATAACACACGGCCAACGTTGGGTTCTTCTAGCCACTGAATAGTTTGCACACTTTTGATCTAGTGCATCTACGCCACCTTTTGTGCTGTTATAGAATTCTATTATCTCTGGCTTACCACTGTTTTGATCAATTGATTTGTCGTGGTGCATAGTGGAAATCATCACAACACTTTGATTTTTTTTGGGAACATAAGATGCCAGTGTTTTGTCGTTTGTAAATCCAAACAATGTAGAACCTTCAGGACGAGTTTTATGTGGCAAAAATTCAGGTGGTAGCTCCCGTTTATTCTTGCGAACAGTTCCAACATAAGTCAATCCGTTTTCTTTTAGTTTGTCAACCAACTCAATCGATGAAAACCAATTGTCACCTGTGATATTTCTATTAGTTCTCATAACAGGTTCCACCAATTTCAAAACAGTTTGTGTGGGTATTGATAGTCCGTCTCTTCTGTTTGTTTCAGCCTTTCCAGTGTAAATAAAAGCATTATACAAATAATGCGTTTTGGCGTCGCATAAACATAATACTTTGATGCCATATCTAGCTGGCTTGGACTTCATGTATACTCTAAATAAGCATCTACCCCTAAACGGGCATAGCATCTCATCAACAGTAAGGTACTCAGAGCAACTGTAATATTTTTGACAGTTGTCGATAAATTTGTCGAAAACTTCAGAAATAAGTGCAGCTTTATTAGTTTTCTTTCTTTCTTCTCTTGTTTCAATGTCATCAAAACGCAAAGCAGACAAAAGGAACAAAAACCTCTTTAGAGACATTGTGACTCTAAAAACGTCTCTTCCTGTACCATCTGTAGCCCATAAACTTTCAACATCCTCATGACCAGACTTGAAAACGCCGGCAAGTAACATAAGACCAAAGAAGGCTTTCATTTCTAGCAAACTTATATGTTCAATATGCGCTCCTATACTTTTGTTCTTCTCAGCAAATTCAGTGATTTTTTTATTCGTATGGTTGCACACAATTTCAATCAGATCATCAGGTAGCAATAATTCCCAAGAGTCAATTTCAGACATATTCATCTTCTCACGTGCTTCTCCTTTGAGGCCTGGGAGATGTGAAATAAGATTATGTTGTCTTACCCGGGATACGCTTGGCGCATTTTTTGACCACTTGTATCTATTTTTTCCTCTATAATAGCCAGTTGATTCCGTCGTTTGTTCTTCTTCTTCGCTGCTTGAACTTGACGAGTCGAAATTGACGTCAGCTTCTAACACACTCTCTTCAGAACAACTGACCGCTTCTGCTTCTTCACAATCACTGATTTCTTCCCGATCGCAAGTAGTTGCAGGGTTATTTTCTGGACCAGACTCGTCATTTTCGTCCTCTAGTAATTGCAAAATTTGGTCATTGGATAAAGTGCCAGACATTTTGATGGTATATACCTGAAAAAGTGATAAAAGGCTATAAAATTGCAATGCACTAATGCCACTACTTTCGGTATCGGGGGTGATTTTTGACCCCAACAGTGTACGTACCTCCGCTCTCGACAAGAGGGCCTCCGACATGGCTTAACGACTGTTATCCTATGATAACAACCGGGACCACGGCTTTACGTGCCCTCCGAAACCCGGAAACAAGTTGTCGGTGTCGTAGATGAACACATTTACCTGGGACAAGTGATCCAGATGGGTAAGTACAGCTTCGAGAAAGAAGTCAGTGCCTCAGTGCCTGAAGTGGAAGGTGTTCGAGCAGTGTGTGTTGCCAGCGATGACATACGGATCCGAGACGTGGTGCTTTACTATTGGCCTAATCCACAAGCTCAGAGTAGGCGACATAACTCAAAGAATTAGCCGGCTCAAGTGGCAATGGGCTCGCCACATAGTTCGAAGGACCGATAACCGTTGGGGAAGAAAGGTCCTCGAATGGCGCCCACGTCTCGGAAAAAGGAGCATAGGTCGCCCCCCGACCATGTGGATTGATGACCTGAAGAAGACAGCGGGCATCCGTTGGATTCAGAAGGCTCCGGATCGGTCAGAGTGGTGCAAGTTAGGGGAGGCCAATGTCCAGCAGTGGATGGATGATATAGTAATAATAGCATGCCTTAACGCGCCCTCGGAAGCACAAAAGTAAATAATAAATAAATTATATGACACAATTACTACCCAATTACTCAAATATCCGTCCCTCGGTCTCTAGGTCTCGTTCTTTCTATTCTATGGCCTAGGCCAGACACAAAATATGATACAATATTCATCGATTTATGTACACAAACAAATTATAACCAGAATATGTTAAAAAGGTATGTAGGTAACTGCCTATTTCATCGCAGAAACACATTTTAAATACTTACGTGATAGAAAACTTTATAGGTACCTTTTTATAGTGTTAGTTTAAACATAAAATAAGTCAACACTGCAATCTTAAATTCATATCTAAACTAATTTCGACTTCTATTAACTTGTATCACGAGTATTTTGTCAGTATTTTATGATATTGTTAACTTGTTTTACAACGAATTTTAATATTAATTACGTACGAAAAATATAGAGCCTTTAAACTAAAGACAAACTAGCTTTTGCCCGGGGCTTCGCCCGCGGTAGAGCGGTAATTTTTCCGGAATAAAAAGTAGCCTGTGTGTTAGTCCAGGGTATAAGCTGTCTCCATTCCAAATCGGTTTAGTAGTCGTGGTTTGATTGAGGAACAAATATCCAAATAACTTCACAAACTTACCTACACATTTATAATATTAATAGGATTCTAGACAAAATTGTAAGGTCAAGTCAAAGTGCCTCAAATGTTACAGCAGACTCGGACAGTATCTACCTACGCGGACTGGCCTCGAACCGTCCCTTTTGTATAAGTTTTGCTAATAACACTTCTGCCACAGCTTTCAGTGAGTCCGCAAACACTACAGAGAGATAAACAGAGAGATCTAAGAAAGAAAATATGTTATTTTTAATACGTGAAAAGAAAACCTCTGTACCCCTTTTCAAGAAAAAGGCATGGAGGAGTCTGAAATTTGATATGGTTAAAGGTTAAGTAGATACATACAAGAAAAAATTTATAAGCCGAATTTTATATTATAATACTTATCTACAAATAATTAAATGTACAAGTCAAATTTCATATTATAATATGTATTACAAACATACATTTAGGTATTAGAAAATTTTAAATTTAAGAATGTCGGTGTGAAGTAAGCCTCTCGCGCGTTTCCATTTCCGTGTTCAATAGGAGGCAGTACTGCCTCGAAACGCGCACGGGTTTGTCACGCTAATTCTCTTTCCAAACTCGTATTCAGTTCAAGGCACGCGTCCTCCAATCGCACACGGGTTTGTAACGCAAACTGTTCTTATAAACACGTGTTCAATGCGAGGCATGTAACTTATGCATGAAGTTCGCGCGCAATTCTGGATGGAGCGATATTTGGGGCGAAGCCCCACGTGACAGGGGGTGCGAGGGGCAGAGCCCCCGCTAAGAGGGGAAGAGGGGGCTCAAAAAGGTTCGCCCCTGCAATGAAAAAAACTATAGGAATCCAAAACGAAATGGGTTAGGCTAGGTTAGGTTCGTATATTTTTTACGCGGAAATAGTGACCCCGCGAAGAGGGGTTCCGTCGACATTTATGACGAAGTGTTGTTTTGTTGCATAATTGAATTGAAATTGAACATTTATTCTTTCAAAAATTGAATTAAGGTCTTATCTACATACTTATTATTTTCTGAAGAGTTTTTTGGTTACACCATGTCTCCCTGATTATTTGTCAAAATTATATAAATATTTAAGCATCATTTTAAAGCTTATGTTTTTTGCTAATACCGAAAAATAGTCGAATGGAGTAAAGTCAATAACATAAAAGCTTTCATTAGCAATTTGTTGACGATTTTCCAATTAACAATTCTAAACAAAGAATACACAGGTATAATTAAATATACATATTTATTGTTATATTGATGAACCTGTAGCCCGGTTGGTAATGACTCTGAAAGGCCAAATTCCCGTCTTTAATTCCCGGCGGGGAACAGATTTATGTGACAGATATCTAAATATTAATTCTCAATCCGTAGGTGATAGTGATGCGTTATTTGTGTGCGATTTTATTTACCTGGTGATGAAATGTATGGTACTTTAGGATAAGTGATTAACAGGATAATTTACGTCTTACTAAACGGAAAGGCAAACTCCAAAAAAAATTGACATTTGTATTAAATATTGACATAGGTATAAAATTAATCTATACTTCTATACTAATATATAAAGAGGAAAGATTAGATTTTTTGTTTGCATTGAATAGGCTCCGAAAATACTGAACCGATTTCAAAAATTCTTTCACTGTTGGAAAGCTACACTATCCCCGAGTAACATAGGCTAGATTATATTTTCAAAAAAAAAATAGGGATCCTTAATAAAACCCCAATAATGTAACCCAAGGTGTAAAAAAATAAGAAAACCGATGCAAAGCGAGGACGGTTACTCGTATATTATAAAATAAGAAATACATATGTATTTACTGATGGAAGTGATGCTTATATTGACATTCTAAATAATAATAATCTAATTTCTACATAACATTAATTGACATTTGCATACCATAATATAAATGGCTAATTGTGAGAAGTATGTACCTAATAACTTTAATTAAGATCCATAAGTTACCACAATTATTGCAAATAAACTTTTATTCATTCATTCATTCATTCAAAAACATAGGTAGCCGTAAGTAACACTCAATATTACTTGAATGTAATGTGATGGCCGTCCAGCGTATAGTGGTACCTAAATTTAAAAAAAAAAACTATGTGAACATGATCAGCAAGGCTATTCTGTTTTGTAACTCGACAGCGGAATCCGCGATGAGTGTCAAAATTCTATCTTTAGTCGTTTGAAGTTTGACACTCATCGCGGATTCCGCTGTCGAGTTACAAAACAGAATAGCCTTACTGATCTCCATAAGGAAGTATAGCGGGAACAGATAAATAAACAATTTAAAATTATTGAAGTCAGTATCCGATAGGTGCCTTACGTTAATAAATAAAAATAGGTACAATCGGCACAAGAATTAGGTATGCAGGGCATGAAACAAAAACGTTCGGTGATATTAATATTACATAATGTTTGTGTTATACCTGTGTGCTGAATTTCATGAAAATCCGTTCAGTACATTTAGGTAGCGTGTAACAGTATCAAACATTCATAAGTAGATACATCCTTAAAAATAAACTTCACAATTATATCTAATATTAGCCTACCTAGGTGGAATGTACCTACAGACATCGATCATTCATGATGATCATTATACATAGGCATGGAGATAGAATTGCTATTAATATTCAATGATATTTAAAAAAATATAGATACCTTATGCTCTTACAAATCAACCAAAGATCTGTTCTGAAAAGAGCTACAACACACACACGTTTATCTTTTGTTTCACTACACCAATCACATTGGTATATTACACGAAGGCCTTTTAAAGCCGTATGTCAAATGTCAAGCACTTCTGACAACAACAAAAAAGCATGTGTATCGTCTTGTCTTCACAGAGCGACTGCGAGCAGAACGGTCAATTGCCTGTTCTTATGCTCTTTATCGTCGGCGCGCTATTGACATATCTTCCTAGCGTTGCCAGGTATCCCGATTTGCGCAGGACGTTCCGATTTTCAGGGTTCTGGGGACATGTCCCGATTTGCACCTGATCGGAACGCTAAATGTCCCATTAAATCAATAATTTTATCAAAAACCATTATTATTCTAAAAACCACATCACTATGTCGAGTGTAAAAATTCAAAGTAGTTCAAAGTAGCATCATAATATCACTAGCATTACTCCGTTTGTAGAAGAAGAATCGTAGCAAAAAATCGGGCTATCGAGTATTCTAATTTACTATTTTAATAATTACTTGCGAAACGCAATAAATTAAACTTCTTTTCTAAAATCTTGTTTTTTTTTGTTTGTCCCGATTTGTAGACTTGAATACCGATTTTTTTTACCTTCTGCCCGATTAAAAACAAATCAGACCTGGCAACACTATCGCCCCAACGCAGAGTCACTAACGGTTACTTAAATCGCTCCTTAGCATAGAATTTGTATCGTGATTCTTTACTAAGGAGCGATTAAAGTAACCATTAATGACCCTGAGTTGGAGCGTATAATATACTTTATAATAGGTATATCAAAGATATTATCTTTATCTTTTACATAATAATAACATTGTTAGTATTTACAAAGTAGGTACCCCAAAGTACTCATTATAAACTGGATATCTGTGTAGACATCGGCAAAAGTAGTACTTAGTATGTACTTATAGGTAGTCACTCTTCACAGTCTGTCTCTACACCCATTTACCTAGGTCTATACCGTCTATAATAGACTATTATAGACCCACGTATAGATACGTAATAGATTTAACAATAAGTTTAATGGCTGTACCTAAACCTATTATTACCTACTTATTATTTACACTGCAATGTTTTAGTCCGTTTATTCTCCCAATTAAACAACAAACAGACAGTGAAAAATTTCATATACCTACCTAATATCTATGGGTAAAAATATAAAGCTTTACCGTTGCTACAACATGGTAGAACAGGCTATAGCAGGGTACAACAGGCCGAGGCGACGCTAAACAAGTTAATAGAAGTGGTTAATGGCTGGGCGAGTGGAGGCGAGTCGAGGCGTGGCGGCCCGCCTTCGATTCCGCCGTCATTAGGGCACTACGATGCACTAGGGCTTAGGTAGTGAAGTACAGGACTGTGCAGTGACTACGTGTAGTAAATTACAAGTTTGTAGTGAGTCTTGTGAATGTTTGGAAAATTGACGTATAATAATGTAGTGTCAATTTGTTTGTATTGTGTTCACAGATTAAATTCGAATTGAGAATCGTTTTCACGTTTACAAATATTTTTATTAACACATAATGTAACCTATCTAATATATAAAAATACTAACACATAAATATCTAACAAATGATTTCTTCAATCATAATAATAAAAAAATACATATCGACGCTTGAAAGGCAAAAATTACCAAGCGACATGTAGATAGTGTCCGACCGAAGGTGCAATTCTGGCCGAAGCCGAAGCCGAAGCCGATTAATCGGTATTCACCAAAACCTTCGGCCGAAGCCGAAGCCGAAGCCGAAGGTGTCATTGACCTTGAGAAATACGATAGTTACTTTGATCTCAGAATATACTAGATACATATTGTGAGAGCTTTAGAGATTTAGCCCAATAACGAGTCGAGTGACCAACATTTACAAGTAGGTAATAAAATATTGTCAAAAATAAAAGTTTCAAATATACAATGTTAATTAAATATTTATTTACTTAAAGTAATTTTAACAAAAATAATCAAATAATCAGTCACATTTTTTTAATTTATTATATACTTATTAGATTTTAAGACGCGCTCTCAAACTTGTTTTGACTCGTTTAGTTTACTAACTGCGATTCGTTAATCGTTTGGGCCGGTGCGGCGGCGCGGCGAAACTCTGCTGCTCTGCACACTCTCCGTCTCGCTCTAGCATCGTTCAGTAAATTTCAATATTTGACAACTAGCAAACCTTCGGCTTCGGCCAAACCTTCGGCAAATTTTTGGCCGAAGCCGAAGATTTGGCCGGTGCTTTTTTGGCCGAAGGTGGCCGAAGCCGAAGCCGAAGCCGAAGCTTCGGTCGGACACTACATGTAGACAACTTTACACTAGAGCATTTTAAAGTTAAAATTTTAGAAAAGAAATCGTAAAAAATCGTCTATTAGTCATAGCTACTTAATTCCAGTGAATTTTAAATGCAGTTTAAATACTTATTTAAGTGATTTTTACGATTTTTTTTCCAAAATAAAGACTTTAAAATGCTCTAGTGTAAAGTTGTCAACATGTCGCTTGGTAATGTTTGCCTTTCAAGTGTCGATATAATAAAAATACGTATTACTACCTATAATATATAAACCAAGTAGTTATCATTATAATTAGATACCTATTACATAAACGTAATAGGTATACATATGAGTATTATATTCATAATGAATGTAGTTCCGGACGGATATAAAACCATGTGTCTCACAAAGTCAGCCTTCATGAAAGAAAAACTTTGATACCTACATACCTGGCTTGCACATCTCGTTACCTTGCGCAGTTTTTGCTGCGAGACAACATTATACTTCCCTATTAAACATTAATTAACAAGTGAGAGACGGACGATCGTATCGGACAATAACAGTTTTTGTACCGGATTCCAGATATACTGCGAATACTCCGCTTTACAGATAGTGAAGTTAGTTTTTACTTTTAATTGAGACAGTAATTGTGTTTGTGTGTACCTATAAGAAGGCTTTGTTATCTGTGACTGTACCTACTTTGCTACTAGATAGTACCTAACTTTATTTATATATCTACTATTTGACGTCCGTGGAAATATTGGACTTTTGATCCGCTATTCTACATTTAGAGGATATTTTTTATGTGCAATCTTTTACAAACTAACTTTTCCCTTTAGGGCAAGAATTTCCAAAAATCTTTTAGTGCATCTTAATTACACATTGCTCATAAAATTATGTATTCTGTGGGTTCTATAAACTACACAATTGCAAATCGGACAAACACATTCAAATATAGTATCTAACATTTAAAATGTGTTTTAAATTTTAATACGTAATATACTTACAAACCTTACCACAATCATTCAAATCAGCTTTTACTGAATACATTAAAATATTCACTGCTTTAATAATTTATTGTATTAATATTAATTTACCTTAGATTCTTGATACACTACACAAATTCTCTGAAAGGTACAACTATTGCCATCTAGTGGGGAGTAGCGAGACTACGCGTAAGCGAAGCGTAGATTTTATTTTTAAGCCACGAATTTACGACATTTGAGTAACAGGATTAAAGTCGTATGTTATCTTTAATATCATTGGTGTGATTACAATATTTTCCAAGGAGTGGTTGAAGATATTTCCTTTACAATCTGTAAATGTGCCTCCGCTCTTTATATTCGTATCATAAAACGCATTTTGAACCTTACTTGCATTTTATTAAGTGCGTCGTAATATTCAACTGCATAATCACGTGCATTACATTATTTTATGGCATTTCGTATAAATTTTCAAGTACCATCTAAACGTTCTTTTTGTGTCTTTATAGGATCTTATTTATCGGTCTATAAATGTCATGAAAGTGACTAAAAGTTTATACTTTGGGGTAAATCCGACCAAAACTTAAATTATGTAAAATGTAACTAAAAGTGTGTTCATTCGCTTGTTTATTTAAAAATGAATATTCACTGTTTCTAATGTTTAAATTCTATTAAGATTTGCAAATAAACAACACGGGAAAAATGAAAAGAAGCAACAAATTAAAATTGTCGTTTATTTCATATTGCTGTGTAATATTGTTTAAAATTCAAGCGTTGGAAAACTCGAATATTATATTCTGTCCTTTCATTACTCACTTATTATAAGTGTGAGAATTTGTTTATGAGGATGCATATGGATACTTATTCTCTTTCTCTTTCTATTTGACGTAAAAAATACTGAACGGATTTTCATGAATAAATTTCATGAAAATCACACAGGTAAACCCTTAACTAGAGTAACATAATTACAGGAGTATCACGGAAAATGCCGACAAATTCGCGGCCTAAGCATTACAAATAGCTCTGGCAACTTTGGTTCATGGTGTAGTGTAGTACCGACCTAACTAATATGGTAAATCGTCCGATAAAATGAGACTAGGTTCCTCTTATTACAACTTACTGAGCTCTGTAGCCTGTGTAATAGGATTCTTTACAATTAATGCAATAACTACTAAATACTTTATTGTACACCAAAAATAAAAATAACAGAAAAAATTATAAACTTAGGATAACTGATTACTTGCTTTTATTGTAAAATGCTTGTAACGAAAAGCTAAAACGCTTAATTTTTATACGACCATGTCTGTAGCTAGAAGTGACTTTAAAATTTCCTCTCTTTCTCTCCTTTGACCCCGTTAAGTATAACTAATTTCATCGCCAAACTATCTCTGCCATCCCATTCGAACGTTCCGACGGAAATCCTCAAGGAATATTTTAATTAAAACGCCACAAGAGCTAAGCCCCACCGTTAATCTCCAATATATAATTTGGAAGAGAGTCGTAAGAAAAAAACGATAATTATCTGGGCTTAGACCTTTCCGCGTATACATTTGTTACAAGGATTTCGGTGGGCTCGCCAACTATTGAAGGGGCTTTTAATATCAACTTCAAAAAAGGTTACCAATTTTCGATATAAATGTGCCTAATATGTATTATTAGAAGTGTAAGATATTCACGTTCTTAACCTATTACGACTTCCGAACAAATATCGCTCACCTAGTAAAACAACGGCACATCTACGTTTGTCATATTTTACAGAAGCGAATTTCAAAAATTATATAAAAATGTTTAAAATTAATTTATGGGTTCTTTTTACGTTTCTATCAGATTGTATGGGTTTGGTTACTAGTATAGACATCAATACATATTTATTACCACTATATAGATTATGCACTTTTAAACACGTATACCAATAAACTAAATTTCGCATTTTTTGCAGATGTGCCATTATATTACTAGGTGAGCGATATGTATACTTATTTCGCATCAGTTACTTAAAGCTGTATTTTCGCAGTTTCATCACAGGTTCACTACATGCACGAAAACAAATGAAATATTGTCAACATATAAGGTCCGTTTTGTCTCTTATCTGAGTAAATGCTCACGGACAAAACTGTGTACTTAAGAATTAAAACATACGATTTATATGATATTAAATGATCACGCAATTCGGTAATTAAGTGTCGGGTTCGACTTGCTATTTGCTATCTCACATCTTCACAGATTAATTAGTAAGCATGTGTTTGCAGCCGGTGCATTCATTTTGTTTAAAGCACAAATTAAGTGTCTTTATAGTTATAAATGCTACAGAAATTCTTCTTTTTATGGAGTTTTCTACATTTTATTAACTTAAGCACTTAATGGTGTATTTAACGTATTTCTTTGACTGCACAATCAGTCGTGATACGACTGAAAAGAAAAATAAAAAGTATTAATAGTTTACCTGGATTATTAATACAGCTTGATGACCCTCTAGCCTAGTTGGGGCGTGGATGGTCAAATCTGAAACTATGAGGAATAGCAAAAAATGCTCAAAGGAGTCTCGGGGCCGATTGTGATGAAAACTAAAACTGCATCATTACAAGGCAAGGAATCGAATCCGTTGATTTTGAAAAAAACACACCCTGTATTATTACACCATTCGATAGTGTCGCTAACAAAAATCAAATTAATTAAATTCTGGGAAGTATATTGTTGGTTTGTAGTATTATTTTTCTGGTAGAGATAGTTTACTTCAAAAATAACGTGCTCCAATAACTAATTATTGTTACAACCTTTAGATAAGTGGAAATGTTTCTTTATAGTAAATGCTCTAGTGTAAAGTTGCCAACATGTCGCTTGGTAATTTTTGCCTTTCAAGCGACGATATGTTTCCTAAACATTGCAATTTACACGTTATAACAATAATATAATGTGCCCCCGCGGCCCCGCTTTCATTTTGAAAGTAGACGATTTCGACTATAATTTATTGGGTAGCGGTCTCCATACTAGTCTGACCGCGGCCACATGTGCCGCGACACATGGGCCCCGAGCTCCAAGCGGTGCAGCATCCACCTTCGGGGAACACCGCACAGCTAGGACGTACAAGTATTATTTTAGTAATACTGGCAATTATCCTATTCCAATTCATTCCAATACAGCCACGGACCTGAAAAAAAGACGGACGTAACCTCATCTAATCGAGAGTGAAGCATAGCAATGGCCGCCCGCTTACCATGTGTGCGTAATTTTTGATTCGCGATTGAAGCAGTGTGGTGTCAATGTGTGGGTGTGTGTACTTGTACGAATAGAGAGTTGGTATTATTATGGGTGTTTCACTGAATTTGTTGTTGGGATTACGTCCGTCTTTTTTTTAGGTCCGTGAATACAGCACATTAACCGCATCAAGTACCATGATTTAAATGAGATATATAGCGCTCATAACCCGGCGGCTTTATAGCAATAGCTGGCAAACGAGCTGACGATCCACCTGATGGTAAGTGGCTATCGTCGCCCATGGACATCAGCAACACCAAAAGCATCACTTATGCCTTGCCGGCCAAGAAAGAGAGAAGAAAAAGAAAGAAAGGACTGGCTCTCAAGCCAAACGATTGCGTTGATCACAAGCGGGCGCGGTCGGTAATTGGATTTGTGGCAATTTCTTAGGCATTTTCGTGTTTCACAGGGCACATCACGTCAGTCTCGATTGTTATAGTAAGATAACACTTGTTAAGCCACGACATGACTCGGAAAAAGGAGGACAGGAAAAGAAAACAGAGTCAAAGTGGCGCAGGTTAGGGTAGACTATGTCCAGCTGTGGACCTCCAAGAGGGGATGGATGGACGGTGGATGAAAGTTTTCTATAAAGATCTCAAAGGTTGAAGTCTTCCAATCTGATATTGGTCAGTGTCGTTGACTATGGCCTGTGCCCCTCACCATTGGCAGGTGGCAACTTATACTCGTAATAATAGGAGACTAGCATTTATGCATGCTAGACCTAGATTCTCGTAAACGCCTCAACTCAGAGTCACTAATGGTTACTTAAATCGCTCCTTAGTACAGAATTTGTATGGTGATTCTTTACTAAGGAGCGATTAAAGTAACCGTTAGTGAACCTGAGTTGGGGCGTTAAATAGTCAACCAGATAGTTGTGGAACCGTTCAAAATGTTATTTTTGTGAATTGTGTTACGGGTGAATGGATGAATTATTTCTTTGTTCAAGTATGAATGAGCATTATGTTAGCTGTGCTTTATGTACAAGTTTGTGCACATATGCCCAATGTCCATGGTACCAGTAGCCAACGTTAAGTGTTGATGGAGTGCAAGCCTGTTTCCATAATATCAATAATAAAAGCTTTCGCAGTGATTCACCGTCCACCGTCCACCGGAGCAATCACGATGAAGATAGCATTGTTGACAGTGTCAGAGTGCTGTCAGCGTGTTTACTGAACTAAGTTAATGTTGGCAAGCGGGCGACACCCACTCACAGTCTGCACACAAACACACACAAATAGACACACACGTTACGCTCACACACATTGCTTCACGAGTTGAAGTATACAGGCTACATAGCTGGTCTAAATGATGTATAATTGAAGTATACAGGCTACATAGCTGGTCTAAATGATGTATAATTATATAGCAACAAATTAACTAACGATCCACCTGATGTTAAGTGGCTATCGTCGTCCATGGACATCAGCAACACGATAGGCATCACTGATGCGTTGCCGACCTAGAGAGGGTTACACGCCCCAACTTAGAGTCACTAACGGTTATTTAAATCGCTCCTTAGTACATAATTTGTATGGTGATCCTTTACCAAGGAGCGATTTAAGTAACCGTTAGTGACTCTGAGCTGGGACGTTAGAGAGATTACTGTTGCTGTTGTCAAGAAAGAACTGTTGTTTGCCTGCTTAGTAGTTAAACTTATTGTGGGGATATAAGTGTGTAAGCGTTTATTTATTAAATTACTTACCTGTTAAAAAAGTGACCTTATCCTGAGATTATGGATAGTTTATTGAAAGCGGCCGCATCTTAATTTTACTCAGTGGTTTGAAAGTCGACATCTAACTGGTTGAATGATTCAAGTATCGTCATTTCTTGACTTCTTCTCCATGACAAATCACTGAATGATAAACTTGACTTTCTGTTTTCGGTCTGGGTGTATTGTGTTTGTCATTGTGTGTTGTCCATGACACCCACGACACAAGGAATCCTAGTGTGGGGCTATGAGTGTGGCGTTATTTATTTATAAAAACCTGACGTACGATATCTACTGTCTTCCCGAGAATCGAATGCAGACAGAAGCAGCAGCTCTACTTTCGGCAGGCAGGGTTATTACGAGTAATTCATCACCCGCTGAGACGAGGCCATTAATAGGGATGTTTACTAATTTCAGGATTCAATTTTATTTTATAGATAGAAGCATATTATTCACGAAAAAAAATATTATAAAAATAAAAAAATGAGAGGTGTCAAGGGACACCCGGATGGAACGAAGTTCCTTTCGATTAATACTAAGCGAGCAGAAGTGTTCGAGGGTGATACAGTACAATCATAGTATGTGGCTGTCTTATTCACTCTTCGGTATTTAGCATAGGCACAACAGGGACGTTCATATCACGATCATGCACATTAAGCTATTATTGCCATTTCTCCCGTCATGCCAATCAATATGCGAAGTGCGACAGTGATACAACAAATCCATCACTGCCACTCTGACAAGTGTCTTGTAATTAATTATATTTAATTTATTGTCATTGATTTCGACAAAAGAATAATATTTTAGGTGTTTAAATGTTTCCCTTTTAAACATTTTATATTAATTTACAATTAGTGTCAACATCCCTATTGTTGCTAACATTAATCATTACCACGGCGTATTCGCAATAGATAGAGCGATTAGGGTAAGGTTGCCAATGTCGTACCAGCTACGTACGATAAACTTGAGTTACTTTAAAAAATCACTATTAACTTTTGAAATAGAAAAATAGTAGGCTATTTAATTTTCTGAAATTTCTACAAGAACACAACTAAAAGGATTTATGTACGACTTAAACTAAATATATAACCTATGTGCCTTTCAAATACCTTCTGGTTAAGACAGAATGTACTACTGTCATAGTAAGCCATGGCCGCTGATTTTCAGAACGACCCTTTGGTACAAACTACTGGTATCTATTACATTTTAGTTAAGTATTTTATTCAGTTATATTTTAACAGATCATATTTTGCTTCTGCCAGTAAAAATATCGATATCCCAAGATTAGATATATCGTAATTTTATTATAGACCAGTTAAAAAGGTCGCAATTTCGCCCAATTCGTCCAAATGCCAGTAAATCACAGCGCGCCGAGTATTGGAAGTTGAAACACTTCGGGAATCACTCTTCAATCGGCTCGTGGCGTTTAGCAGCTCATAAATATATTCGGCTCAAAATATTTCCGTCCACAAGAAACGACGCAAAAAATGCGCTCGGTGACGCGCGCGGTGCTCAAAGTTTAACGGTACCAACAATATTAGTTATTACTCATTATCTATTCAGTTACATGATTAATTAATATTAAACTAGTTCTACGTCGAGTCTTTTTACCCGACGGCCAAGGAAGGGTTATGTTCTTCGCTCGTATCTTCCATAACCATCATCCAAACCGCTGAACGGATTTATATAGTTAAGATATCGTTAGATTCGTTTTGATAACCCAAGTGTTCTTAGATAAGTTAAATAAAAAAAAACAAATATGGTGGCTGTGAGATGCCATTGTTTGAAGTATCTAGAAATAAAAAGTAAATCGAATAACGTAATATGGGTACCAAATTAAAGAGCTAACCATAAGGTTTTTAAAAAGGTATATCATGATAGATTTTTTGATAGCTGGTGGGTTTTTTATTTTTTTATTTATACTAGTTTATTTTAATACGAGTAACTGCCCTCGCTTTGCTTCGGTTTTCTTATTTTTTTATAACTTATTGGAGTTTTATTAAGGATCCCTAATTTTTTGAAATTATAATATAGCCTATGTTACTCGGGGATAGTGTAGCTTTCCAACAGTGAAAGAATTTTTGAAATCGGTTCAGTAGTTTCGGAGCCTATTCAATGCAAACAAAAAATCAAATCTTTCCTCTTTATATATTAGTATAGATTTAAATAAACTCTTACACACCAGTGTCTGTCAACTGAAGCTAACAAGGAAGACATCACAAATTCGACCCACTTTCGGTTCGGGTATCTATTAAAGATTTTCCAGTCGATAAAAATAAGGTGGTCCTAGTAATTATTTAAACTTTGAGAACACTAGTCTTCTGAAGTGGATGGCGTAGTGAAGTGCGTTGTTCTAAGAATCTCCGTACAATTTGTTGCGTTGCCGCATCCAGTCTTTGGGGCATGTGTCGCTTCCCCCTTCGCCCCTCCCCCTCCCCCGCCAACGCCTCTCTTCAACCTTCGTGCGATAATACATTTTTCATAGATGAAACTTTTTTTAGCTAAAATAGTGTTTAGGCGTATTAAGATATGAAATTTAATGAAATGATGATTCGCTTTTAAAAATGCCAGTAGGTATTTAAAACTGTAATGTTACCTATCTTACAACTGGCACCCCCACAATGATGAGAATCTTCCAAAGGATGCTTTTGTAGAAAGATTTAACCAGAAGTATTAGTACTTGCAAAATTTAACAGTGAAACCCTTTCAGCAACTATCCCGAGCGCATAATTAACCAACATAATTAACCCAAGACGACCATGTGGACAAATTTGGGTTAATAAAGTCTGAATGCGAAGTCCTATGACATGAGAGTCGTCAAGAAAAGAGTAACCTTATACCTAGGTCTTTTTTTAATAATTTATTTGTGAAGTTTACTACCGGTAACTAACTAGGTACATCTATACTAATATATAAAGAGGAAAGATTTAATTTTTTGTTTGCATTGAATAGGCTCCGAAACTACTGAACCGATTTCAAAAATTCTTTCACTGTTGGGAAGCTACACTATCCCCGACTAACATAGACTATATTATATTTTCAAAAAAATTAGGGATCCTTAATTTTTATTACTTAATTTTTATTACTACAATAATGTAACCCGAGGTGTAAAAAAATAAGAAAACCGAAGTAAAGCGAGGGCGGTTACTCGAATAACTAGTGGTGGAAGGGTATCCTTGCATTTCATTAGTTTTGCATGACAGAGTAACAAACATAAATACATCCTAAGGAACAAACTCTCACATTCATAATATTAGAAATAAATAAATAAATAAATAAACAAATAAATAAATAATAAACGCTAACACACTCATACCCCCGCTGTAGGTTATATTACCTGTGTCGCGGGTGGCATGGACGACAAATAACACATCCCAATAACACCCATGACCCGAGTACAAATATTTATCTGTCACATAAGTATCTGCCCCGGCCGGGAATCGAACCCGGGACCCCTCGCGTCGCAGGCAGAGTCGCTACCAACTAGGCTACAGGGTCGTCATTAGAAGGATAACCCTTTCCTGAAAGCCGGGTAAATAAACGTTTAGTTTTTAGGTCCTTATTCATAAACACTAGCGAACGTGATCACGTAAACCTAACGTAGGCAGGTATTTGTAATTAATATTCAACTTCTCATATTTTTAACCGACTTCAAAAAAGGAGGAGGTTCTCAATTCGACTGTATTTTTTTTATGTTCGTTACCTCAGAACTTTGGATTGGGCGAACCGATTTTGATGATTCTTTTTTTAATCGAAAGCTGGTGGCTGTCATGAGGTCCCATATAGATTTTATTAAGATCTGACGATGTCATCCATGATAAAACCATATAAGTCTTAAATTTGTATTAAGTAAGCACGACAAATGGACGAATAACTCAATATCACGCTAACCGATTTCGATGATTCTTTTTTTAATCGAAAGCAGGTGCTTGTCACGTAATCCCACATAAATATTTGAACGAGATCTGACAAGTAGTTTTAGAGTAACTTTGAAGTCGGTTATTTTTTGTTAGTAAAATTTAGATTATTTATTAGTAAAAAGTCATTGACCTATGTACCTAATCAAAATTTTGTAAAAGCAACCACATATTCGTGTTCTCTTCCAGATAAAAACTAAAGGTTACAAACCCCAGTTGGAAGCTTATTGTATTGTAAATAGGAATTTATAATGATTGTGAGTTCATTTTTCTTACCGCAACACACGGCGTTGAATCCGATGGCGAGGTTAGATTAAATATGCGAGCGCCATTATCGAAATTAAACTGGATTGAACACGAAACCACCACGTCCACTAGGCGTCTACTAGATCTATGTGCTGCGATCTACGAGCTAGAACGATCTACGGGTTCTGTAGCATTTATTGAAGTGAAAACTTCTTTAGTACGGGGGTGATTTGAAATTAGATGAAACGAAACTGTCCAGTAAAAAGAGACAGACACATAAATTCTAAAGTGAGATAGGAAGCATTGTACAGGGGTAGGGGAGGGGGAGGGGGAGTTGAGTTGAGTTGAATTGAGATGAGATGAGATGAGATGAGATGAGATGAGATGCAATTAGAAATGAAATTAGTTTAATTCAAAGTAGAAGAAGGGAGGGGAGAGGGAGGGTTCATCTCATCGCATATCGCAAAGGTTTGGAATTTTAATATTGATTTAGTTTTGATGACAATGTCGTTTTTTAATAAGTACCTATGACATTATACTACACTCAAGTTTGGTTCCAGGGAACTCGTTAACGGTTAACGGCACGGAGATGTTAATAGTAAAATATAACTATAAATAATGTTGTAAATATCAAAATATAGATACTTCTTGCATTTTTCATCTCGTGACATACCTACTTGTAAAAAACCAAATTGTGATGTCATTGTATTCCTTTCTGAATAAATGTCTGTCGTTTTTGTTCTCTGAAAAAGTACCTACGTTTTATTATAATTAAGCTCAAATTACTCTGCATGCAATTATGCATTCAACTTCAATTACTTTTTATATTCGACTCACAGAGCTCTTTACTGAGCTTAAGTTTTATCACGGAATTAAATAATTAATATAACTAATTAGATGAGTTTTGCCTTATATGATGAAGCCTATTTTATTTAGCATTCATATTACCAATGATTATGTTTAAAAGCCTTTTTTTATTTATTATTAAATAAATAACTATAATTTGTTTTGATGAAGGAAACATCGTGAAGAATCCTGCAAAGCTAAGAATTCTCCAGTTCTCAGTTAATGGTGTGAAGTCACCGTTATGGGTTTTGATGAAACGTACCATGGTTGAATTAACTTTAAATTAGGTATAAAACTTTCTTATGCAATTATTTACGCATTAAAAATGGCCGCTAAACAACCTCCGCTTGTTACCAGCGAAGTCAGCGAATCAAGTGAGCAGCAGAACCAGACGGAACCCTAAACCTGGCAAGTACGGTAATTACCGCATGTGGGGCTGTGGGGCTGTGAGCCATGTTGGTGCGAGGCCCCGCCCGCTACCCGCCTCACGGATTTGCATACCACTAGTGTCGCCAGCCGTTTGGGTTACACGGGACAGACGTTACCATACGTTACCATAGAGACCATGTTACATGTTACCTTACGTGAAGATTTTGTTTTTTCTTACTTTCTTTCTTCTTCTTTCTTTTATTTTTTATGGTTAAGTTTATTAAAGTATTAATCCAGTTACTCAATACGTCAGTATTCAACGACTTTTCGTGATCCGGCTAGGGGCTTGAGGCAACCTTTTAACCTAGTAGTTATTTAGTTAAATGCCTACAAACAGAGAGGTTCTTTTCTGATTTTTTTTATTCTTTTTGGTAAATGGAGAAGAATACGTTAATAATATCTGTTAATAATTAATTCAAGTTATTTATGACACAAAAGAATTGAAGAAATTTAAATCCACACATAGCATAAATACACTCACAAATACACATTTAAAATAAAATAAAATAAATAAAATAAACGCTTACACACTCGTCATATCTATAAATATTTGATTATAATCACAGAAGAAATAAAAGTTCTTATAATAAGTATGTAATAAGAATAAGTAGTACTTATATGAAAATGAAAATGAAAATGAAAAATGAAAATGAAAACGCTAACACACTCATACCCCCGCAGTAGGTTATTACCTGTGTCGCGGGTGGCATGGACGACGTCATGTAACACATTACAATAACACCCATGACCCGAGTACAAATATTTATTTATAGTAACCAAAATACTTGCATACAAAACATATTTAACCTTTGTTATTATATTATTGGGCTCTCAATCTGTTACAGCGGTTTGTCTATGTCACTTGACAAAGGTTGTAAAGTCCTCAATAAGATATAAACCATGGCCACCGTACTAAATAGTAGGAATTACCAGTGTAACGAGTGGTTCGTGTTAATTTACTACAATTTTCTTTAAAAGTAAGGATTGTTTCCTTTAGCCGTATTTAACTCTAAACACGAATGCATACCTACCTACTAGGAGGTATACCTACTCTTATATTAATCAAAATTAAATTAAGTATTTCTTTGTAACCATTGCGGTTTCCGTGAAAATAGCTGAACAGGTTTGGATGATTTTTTAAATGATGATGATTAAAATATTCGTGCTGGTCCAAGGATGGTTGTCACAGGAAGAAAAAATCAGGTTCTGGATTAGATAACGTGAAACACCAATGAATCAGCTAAACTATAATGTTATTGAAATGCTTTCACAGCAAAAGTGATGAGCATTTATCAAAAGTACGCAGGAATTGTAGGTCTGATGTACCTGACGAGGAACACTAGACAACGGATCAGCCAAAATGCTGAAGTTATTGAAATGCCGTCTTAGCAAAAGTTTTCTGTGATGAGCATTTACAGGGTAAACAACAAACTATATTATTTTAAGAATTTTTAATTGACACGGTTGATTAATATTAAGTACAGTAACTTTGACAAATCAATGAATGTGTGATTTTAATTATAGATAATGCTTGATGAATTTATTGCTTATGAATGATGATGAATTTAATTTTAATCTATACTAATATATAAAGACGAAAGATTTGATTTTTTGTTTGCATTGAATAGGCTCCGAAACTACTGAACCGATTTCAAAAATTCTTTCACTGTTGGGAAGCTAAACTATCCCCGAGTAACATAGGCTATATTATATTTTCAAAAAAATTAGGGATCCTTAATAAAACTCCAATAAGTTGTTAAAAAATAAGAAAACCGAAGCAAAGCGAGGGCGGTTACTCGTTTTTAATAAAATTTTAAATGTAATAATACTACTCTAACGCATTGGAAATGTTCTGTAATGTTAGATGTAAGTTGAATAAATAAATAAATAAATAAATAAAAAATAAAAAACATTCAAATATCGTCATAGTGAATGTTTTTCTATATGATGAGTATTTATCAAAGGTATTAGGGGTCCTCTGGGTTTGATTCCCAGCGAAGTAAATTTTAATGATGAGTTTAAATTTCCAATCTCCGTCCGGGTGTGTTTTTGCCTTTCTGTGTTGTCCATGGCACCCAGAGAAACCTAGTTTGGGGCTATGAGTTTATGACGTTTATTTTTTAAAATTTCAGCATGAACTTGCCACGGCCTTTCTCAGAGCCATTAGTAGTTTACTTACTATTTACCAGCACATGAATGTGGTACCTTATTATTGTTTTAATTTGGCATATTTGACAGTTTGCTGCTTCGTTCATTAATAACAGTACGAAGATTTGCTGCCATAGTTTTTAAACATTGTTCCTGACTTTTTACTACAATACCTAAGGTGACCATACATCCCGCTTTGGGCGGGATTGTCCCGCTTTCAGGCTGTCTGTCTCGCTGACCCCGCGAGAACAATAACTTGAATTATTATACAAGTGCTTTGTATATCACTTACTTGTGTACAACAAATTCATTTAAAGTACGGGATTACGCCCGATGACCTTTTTTATTTATAAATACATATAATAAAATTATATATGCGTCCCCTTTTGACATGAAAAAGAATTAGTTTAACCATACCTCTACATAATACATATAAAATATAAAAATGATATAAAAAGCGAGGCCAGTATTAATATAATTACCTCCTAGGTAGGTCACGATTAAATCTTCTTTTTTGGCACGCTTCAGCTATTATAAAATAATTTCTAGCCTCAAAATATTGTGGCTAACAGATGACTAATGATATGACCAATTTTGACCCCGGCAACTGCACGATGACTTCACACTCAAAACCGCAAAGGCACCGAATTGTCTGCGATACCGCCATTAGAAACCAACAATTGATAGTCTTATAATTGACATGTCATCCATAGACGAGCCTTTATGCATCCTACAATTTTTTATCCAACTTTCCGACACTCATTTCTTCCTTTGTTACGGAGCTTAGTCAAATAATGCTTGGAGAATTAATATAATCATTCTGGGTATTTTAAAATGGTGATTGATTATGCTGACGTGGCTGTTTCGGTTTAGAGTAACACTTGTGTCTTGTCAGTGTGTGATCGTGTGTAGTGTGTGTTAAGGTCTTAAATAGGATGTAATAGTTGTGAGGGAAGGCGCTAGTACCGTTGCTTGGGACGATCCGATCATAGCCTGGTGTAAGCCAATTGTACGATTGACGGCGAGTGACGTCGTCCTATTAAATATTGAAATACTGTACAACACCTGGAAGGAGAAATAGGAGAATCTGAGTTTCCTTCCGTAAAAATCCATTATAAAATTACTCATCTGCTATTTAGGCAGCTTTTAGAAGACTTAGGGCTTGTTTCATAATCTTCAAGTAGAGTCCTGAATAAGCTATTCGCCGGTTAAAGTGATGTTAAAGTGTCATTTTACATACACGAAATGTCAACTTAACCAACGAATAGCTTACTTCGGACTTACTTGAAGATTGTGAAACAAGCCCTTAGAAAAATGGTACGAACATCTATTGACATCATCCCACAAGTAATATCTACACATATTTTTTAAACTTAACAATGACTAAAAGGATCTTTCGTTTGTCAATAAGTAAGGATTAGTAAGTTAAAAAAAATGGATTCTTAATCGTGTTAAAAGAATAGGTCATAAAACGGATGGCAGTTCTTTGTTGTTATCTCTACATCGCGGCATTCGCTCGCTGTTAATGAGACACTTGGTTAAGACGACTCGTGGCCAACAGTGTTTAGTTTCGAGATGTTCCACGTGACGGACAGCAGTGTCACGGGCACGCTGTCATGTTCCCGTCATGGAACGCTCGAGGTTCCACGAACGTGTCACGGATAAATGTCTTCATTTTGTTTTATTATGTTGACCTTGTTGATTCGTTTTGTTGCTGATGGGGCTGTTGTTAGGATTTGTTATTGTACATTACTTATATTCCTACTTTGTTAGATCTTTTTTAACTTTTTGTTTGCTCTTGCTTCTTTTGGTTTGGGTCACATATGCATTTAAATCTTAAATGTTCCTCAGGGTTGTAGCTTGAGTCGAATTTGAGGTAGGGCAACATTGGTTACAGGTAGGGCAGAAGTAAAAAATCATAATTGATCTGCTCTCTAGGTCACATAACAAAGAATTATTATAATATGAAATGAATGTCACAAACTGTGGTATGTTCGGAAAAGTTTAGATACCTATCGCTACAATTCTTTTTATCTCAAACTATGAATAAACAATTTAATTATAATAATTTATCTTAGTTTTTGGTATTTTTAAGGTAGGGCATTGTGATTTTAAGGTAGGGCACTGCCCCCCCCCCCCCTAGCTACGGCCACGATGTTCCTCCGTTTGAATTGATTTTTTCCTTATATCATGACGAACATGGTCAGCCTATTGTATTACAAAATTAACATTTGACACAATTTCATAATTTATTTATTTCTTTAACTCTATATTGTACACATGTATTAAAACATGACAATATGAGAGTTAGTAGGTACAAAGAAGAAGTAAATTCTGATTATTATAATCAAAGAATCATGTAAAGTACATACAAGCTTTGAAATAATACACAAATCGGTAAAATTTAATCAAAAACACGCAAGATTCGATATCTTGCGTTTTATTTTATTTTATAAAACCTAAGATCCTTGTGTGCCTGTTACGTGTCTGTGTAGTCTCTCTCTGGACAATGTAAAGGCCGTACAGCGCTTCATCTGACGATTGCATGCAAGCTGCATAATGAAACGTAGGGAATAGAGATTTAATACTTTTACTACGCAAGATGCAACAAGCGACATAGACAGACTAAGGGCCTAATGTTCGGTTTATATGTATTAAGTAGTTAACTAAATTTTAACTTAAATTTTAAGTAAATTAATACGTGTAAACGGACAATTTATTAGGTAGTTAAAATTTAGTAAACAAGTAAACAATTAATTTAGAAGTTTTTCTATTTTCTGTTAAGTAAGTGGGCGGGGCTTGTCACTTAACACGTTTGGACAAGCACTTTTTAGTTAAAATTTAGTTAAAATTTAGTTAAAATTTAGTAAAATGCTTAAGTTATTAAGTAGGTTGTGAAGAATTGTATGAACTAAAGAGCTTTACTAAATTATTAGGTTTGGACGCGCACTAAAATTTATTCACTTAAAATTTAGTTATCTACATAACTACTTAATACATGTAAACCGAGCATAAGGGCTAAGATGATCTCCTAGTACATAATAACTAGAGCATGCTCTTTGGAAAATATCCACGCCTCTAAGCAATCAGGTCCAATTAAATAGACACTAATCCTAACCTGTTGACTAACTTACTTTACTTACTTCCAGTCGACGACATCACAACAGTAAGTGCCTGGTGATATTTGTACAGCGATAAGCTCACATTATCTGACAGGGCTGCGGCTTACACGTGTTGTTTCAATGTTTAAATTTGTACAGGTGGATAATCGTTTAATAACGAACGGTTGGTTCAGCAGCTCAGGTAGTGTGTGGCACTATAGGAATATAACGTATAGCCTTAGTGTCATTGTGCCCTTAGCAATTAATGTATTTGTATCTGACGAAGACATTTGGCTCCGCTTTTCAGCTAGCTAACCTAACCTTACTAATGCTTATAAAGTTTCAGCAGGAGAATAACATTATGAAATATTTTTATTACAGTTTTATGCCCATGGTACATTACGTGATTTATAATATATCTAATATCTAAAATATATAATATATAATAATACATGAAAAAAATACAGTCGTATTCAATACCTCCTCCTTTTTTGAAGTCGGTAAAAAATGATAATGATGAACGCGCAATTAGTTGAGTAGCGTGGTAGAGTTCGATTTGGTTTACTAAGCCAACCTGCGAAGTGCTACTGCTACATAGACCTATATGTATTACACACTTAAGTCTATGTACGTATGTATTATTATATATTTAAGTCTATGTACTGCTACTGTTATTTCTTCATTATGTTTTCTAGTTACTATCCCGTACGGCTGTATATTATCTATCTTTGGTACAAAACCGACGACCCTGTAGCCTAGTTGGTAGCGACCCTGCCTGCTAAGCGAGGGGTCCCGGTTCGATTCCCGGCCGGGGCAGATATTTATGTGGCAGATAAATATTTGTACTCGGGTCATGGGTGTTATTGTGATGAGTTATGTGTATTCCATGCCACCCGCGACACAGGTAATATAACCTACTGCGGGGATATGAGTGTGTTAGCGTTTATTTGTTTATGTGTTTAAAAAAAACCGCGAGATCTGTGGCTGAGCCGCATTCTGCGATATTGTTGGGTAAATGGAAAATTGCACACGACAATGTATACCTACCTACGTTGCTCTGAAAGTTATCTTTATATAAATTCTTATATTTCTCATGTTTAGTAAATTTTGTAAATTATTAATGGGAATATCTTACATCTAAAACCCATGTTGTAGGACTTGCATAATGCAAGCTGAAAAGGTCAAATTTTAATCAATGATCATTTAATGTTATTTTTATGTATTATATAAATAGTAGAACTTACCTTGTTCTCTACAACACAAATGGTTATATTATAACATATTTATAGTATATAAGTACATAAGGAATGTGAAATAACCTCATTCTGTCCAAATCGTTCAGAAATTACTCGACTGAGTGATGACTGACATACTGAAACGTTTGTACATAATAATTTAGATTTATTTTAAAATCTTTGAAACAAAAGAAACAGTAGGTAGGTAAGTGCAATTAGTAAGCTTTTATAATACATAAATTTTAACTGAATTAGTCTTCGCCAATCACTTCTAAGTAAAGATATTGCAAGACAGTGCAGAAATTTATTAGACAATTTTAAAGAATTATGCTCGTAAGTGGTAAATATTATGTTATTTAATATACTCAAATTTAATATAATATATTAAATTTAATATACTCAAATTATGTTATTTAATATATTCAAATGACCATTGCAATATATTTTCTTGCATAAACCGTTTCATAAGCTGAATATCACTTACATTCTAAATACATAAGTATTAAAAATTTACATAAATGATGAGATACGTCCTTAGCGTCAATCAAACGTATAATTAGCATTAATTAAGCTAATAAACCCTCACGTATTATTTTAATTCGCAATTGCAGAATTGTTTGGCGCATATATTTGTCCTGACGAAGTAAATAAGATGTATTAAACAATAGGACAGGATGTTGATTTTAACACAGAACATACGTGGTAAATAATAAATGTACACTGGTATGTACAAATGTTATTGTAAGTATGTTTGTATGTCACAATGAAGGACAGGAGATGGAAGGGTAAATGACCAATTACAGCTAACTACAGGACAACGGACGACGACGGAGGCAAATGTGTGTATTTAGCAAGTACAGTTGAATGTACAAACAATTATTGTTGATATGAATACAAACGGAATAATATGCCCAAGCCTAACTGCTGTCAAAGGCTTGAGATTTGGTACCAAATCAAAGCCAATCAAATTACCTTTTCATTTAACCCTGCTTCAGGTATAAAATATTTCATATAAAAAACAGAAAACTAAAAATTTTGAAAAATATCAGGCTACTGCAGCGCCCCCTAGTCCACCATCATAAAACATAAAACAAACAAACAAACAACCCCAAACGCATATACCGCCTCCATTCCGTTCCGTCTATGGTGGGTAAAAATAAAAAAATCAGATTTACGAACTCCTCAAATATGGCAACCTATATAAGCCCGCTTTATTTGTTGTTAACGTCACTTATCCAAATAACACAAGGGCTGAAGACGTATCTAACGATATCTTAATTTAACAAATCACGCCGACGAACCCACACGCCGTATCCTTGCGGTTGCACGGCATTATGGCTTTCGGTGGTAGCGCTTTTAATTATTAAAAGAACTTTTACACTAAGAAAATAACTTTCTAAATGGCTAATTGATTGATAATTTTTAAGAGGCTAATTGTTGGCATAGGTACAACAAAAATACAAGCTTCTTATGACGTATGTAAAGTATAATTATATAAAAAATATCATTCTGCAAAACAACATTTTCTTTTCTCCTCTGGCTGTGACAATATTTCATCACTAGTCATCTGGATTTTACAAGATCTCTTGTATCTAAGTAATTTTAATTATAGGTGTACCAGGATCTGATGGCAAAATGGGGTAATTAAAATGGGAGACGCAACACTCCCAAGCGTTGGGGAAATTGGAATAAAACTTGTTGATCGTTGATATTTTTATCATAGTGTTAGTTTCATAATTCACATTATATGTCTGGTTTATTAACTTCAGATGAAAATATATAAAGAACAATGTTATAATATGCACATATTTTTATATTATAATTAATTATAAGAGTGACTAGGTAATTTATTTTATGCAACTACAATTTAAAAATTTCTATCTTTATAGGTATTTTTAATTCATTCCATGAAGAGAATAAATAGATAATAATAATGAGTTGCTTCTCTAACATTTCAGTTACGTGACTTTGCATGATGCAAGTTTTCATGTAATATTCACAACATGTTTGCAAGCTCGAATTTGTAACAATGTTTGTATTCTTAATTTCATTTATTTTAATATCATTTGCAAATCTATTTACATATAAAGAAATCATAATTAGATTAATTACTAAGAAAATATAATCAAATATAATCAAAACGAGTCAATCCTACGAGATGGATAATAATAATATTGTAGATTGTCTTTTAAATACACCTTTTTTCTCATATGTTTTTCAATAAATATTGATGCCATCAAAAACAAAACTTGTAAAAAAAACCAAGTCTCGCAACTCAGTTCTTCTACCGTAAAAAGTTGTGAGATCCATGTAATACCAAGTCGGTTAATTTATTCAGTTCCTACTTAAGGGTCCTTCTGTCTTAAGTTATTACGTAATTAGCTAACCTAACAAGTAACAACATCTTATAGTGACCATATTATCAATATTAAAAATCTTTTATGTTTTAAATAAATAGATCGACTTGGCCATCGCATGAAAACACAATATATCTCACAAGTAATACCTACATAATATTATATTAAATTTGATTGTTTAGTGCGATTGCCAAGTCAATCTATTTATTTAAAACATAAAAGATTTTTAATATTGATAATATGGTCACTATAAGATGTTGTTACTTGTTAGGTTAGCTAATTACGTAATAACATAAGACAGAAGGACCCTTAAGTAGGAACTGAATAAATTAACCGACTTGGTATTACATGGATCTCACAACTTTTTACGGTAGAAGAACTGAGTTGCGAGACTTGGTTTTTTTTACAAGTTTTGTTTTTGATGGCATCTCATTTATTTTTGTAGATAGTTCTACTTTTTTTCTTTTACAAGTTACCTTTGAACATAATTATATCTAGGTACCTATCTACACCTATTATTCCATTATATTATATACAGGTACACTGATTCATACACTGCAAATGTTACAGGTACAGTAATTCATTAACTGCAAATGTAACTTTGTAATCCTATATATTTATATGGGATTACAAAGTTATTTATGCAGTTGATGTATCTAGAAAACTAGACCGAAATTGCAAAATGTTTTAGTTTTTCCTTGATCTATACACTAAACACTAATTGTGTTCCAAATTTGAAGCTTCTATGTCTGCTAGAAATGCCTTAGAGTTTTGATGATCGGTCAGTCAGTCAGTGAGTGACGAAATTAAGAAACTTTGACTAGTTATAATTCTTAAACTACTGGTTAAAATTGAATGAAATTTGAAATATAACGTGTTTATACAATGCCTGCTTGGTTACTAAAAATTCAGGCTTCTAGCTTTATCCACAACGAAGTTATAGGGGGTCGAAAATGGCCTGAATTGCTTCGAGAAAAGGATGGTACGGCCGTGCCGCTTTTTTGCTCGACTTGGCGGGGGCACTGCCGTGCCCCCAGAAAATAATATTTTTGGTTAGTGATCGTAAGGGTATTGTCGGTATTCAATCGAAAATAATGATAATTCTAGAAAAAGAAAAAATTCCATACAACTCTTTTTTTGACTTGACAATTGTTATAGTTTTAAAAAAATTCATTGCCATATAAAAAACCTATTTTTCTGCTTGTCAAGAATGCCATAAGTTTCTGGTATACCTATAGTATTCCAAGAGCCCGCGACAGCCAGACCTTCCTTATTTTAGGAAACCTGAAAGTTTATCTATGCATGTTCCACACATAGACAAGTAAGAACGCTCCGGGACTATTAAATTTGAATGATTTTTAATTTTTTACTTTGGCAGGTACCAGGTGACAAAGGTGTATAAAACTGGACCTAAAATTGGTTAAAATATAAGGCTCGGTTCAAAATAAAATATAAGACTCGATATTAGAAATGACGTTATCCATTTGACAGACACTTAGCACGCTTCCAACCCCTGCCAAACACCCGTAAACTTAAATATTGATTAGAGAAATTGTATCTGCGGCACAGTTTAATACAGCTGTAATCATTTACCAATATTTCAGTGAGAAATAAATAAATAAACTAAAACATTACAAACAATCTTGTCACAAACATTGGTACTGCATACAGATCCATGCGAACACAACGGGCCGGTAGGAGAGCAATAAATCGTTTAAAACAAACACGCATCGAGATGGATCGCTCGATTATCCCGGCTGCTATCAGCCATCACACATCTATCTATCGGTCGGTCGGATGGCGGGACCACACCGGCCATACCACGCAGAGGTCGTGAGAAGGTTTAATACCATAAATAGCTTTTTAATTGCGTGTAGTGTTAATATAAGTGACAGTAATGTATGTATGTTACCAAGTCAAAGTTATTAAAGAACTTACGATAGAAGACTAACGACGCTAATGCCTCTTCTCAGTGTCACTAACGGTTACTTAAATCGCTCCTCAGTACAGAATTTGTATGGTGATTCTTTACTAAGGAGCGATTTAAGTAACCGTTAGTGGCTCTGAGTTGGAGCGTAACACACAAACTCCTCACTGTTTCATCATTTGTTAGCCTTTGCACACTCACAATTAAATCATCGCAAAGATCCCGAGATTAAAAAAAGTTACTCTCTACTATCTTTTGTTTCTTTAACCATTATAATTATTTATTACGAGTAACCACCCTCGCTTTGCTTCGGTTTTCTTATTTTTTTACACCTTGGGTTAAATTTTTTTTAAATATAATATAGCCTATGTTACTCGGGGATAGTGTAGCTTCCCGAAAATGAAAGAATTTTTCAAATTGGTTCAGTAGTTTCGGAGCCTATTCAATGCAAACAAAAAATCAAATCTTTCCTCTTTATATATTAGTGTAGATTATATGTATAGGTATTATAAAGTACTAGTTTGAAACCCATGAGCCGTATTAGGGCGGCTTAGAATACTAACCCAATCCCACGCCGGATTGGTGTCGTAAGAGGCAACTAAATCCGGTCTGCTGGTGGTAGGGACCCTCGAGGGATTATATTGGTAATAATGATTTTAATTGTTAATTAATACCATTATTACTATTATTATTTCTCCATGGGGTTTTCCTGGATAGCTACCACCCTTGAGCATGAGTCAGCCGCCAAAAGACTCGTCGTGTTCCGGCTGGGGGCTTGAGAGCCAGTTCTTTCTTTCTTTTTCTTCTCTTTCTTGGCCGGCAACGCATTGGTGATACCTTTGGTGTTGCTGATGTCGTAGGCGACGATAGCCACTTACCATCAGGTGGATCATCAGTTAGTTAGGATCAGGTGGATCGTCGGATCGTTAGACAAAGGTGGCTACTAACGCTGTAATCTTTAAACTATAACCTAACAAGTACCCCCCTATAAACCTTTGTAACTTAACGAACATTACAATACATTTTATAGCAGTATTTTGATTGTCAAGTGGTCTATTGTGGAACGTGTCCAGTAACGGCTATTACCAGTATTGACCACGTGTTTTGTGCAATTTTTTAATTTATACCTATATATATTAGACCTGTTATAATATATGGTTCAGAGTGTTGGGCTACAAAGAAGACGGATGAGAGACGATTGGATGTCGCGGAGATGAGAATGTTGATGAGATGTGTGGAGTGAAGAAAAAAAGAGAATGGATAAAGTGAGAAATGAGTATATTAGGGAAAGTTTGAAAGTGACAAAAATGACTGAAAAGTTTAAAGGGAACCGAATGTTGGCTATGTGGTGAGCCGGGAGGAAACGCATGTGACAAGAAGAGTTATGGATATGAATGTGGGTGGATGAAGGGCACGAGTAATACCAAAGAAAAGGTGGTTGGATTGTGTGAGATGATAATGAGAGATACCTATGGGAGTAGGTAAAGAGATGACAGCTGATAAGGAAGTATGGAAGAATAAAACATACCCAAAATTATCGAAGCAAAGCAATTGACCTAGTTTTGTCATACCTGCAACAATACTAACACTTATTTATGAACAATAAAGTCAAAACTATAAAGAGTCATGAAAAACCCAACCTAAAAACTTTCTGTCTTTATTGTATTTAATTAACTTCGCAGTTCTAAAAGTTGAAACAAAGCATTTTACCTCAATTTTACACATTTCAATAAACAAACACAACATCACGGTTGTAAATTCAACAAAAGATTCGCCACAAACGTTAAACTGCTCAAAAATGACGAGCGTTAAACAGATTTCATAATAACTAAGGCGATCAATTCGCATACATAATAATAATATCTTGACAAGCGAAAGCTAAGCCGCCCGCTGGCCATGTGGCCGAGATGCCAACTTCAAATGAATTAAAAAAACTATCCGCACATGACGCCCAAATCCAAAATTCCCTCCAAAACGATCTCACGCTGCGTTCCAAAAAAAATTCGTGCTCGTTCTTTTTTCAAATATCTTTTTTTCTTTAGAACCATTGTAGAGAGCATCCGAACGGCCCTAGAAGACTCTTTATTAACAAGATTTTGAATATTCTATTGTCGCTAACACTTTCTATGTTCGAAATTTAATTTTTTTCCAGAGTAGTTTGGACATTTCGCTTGAATTATCGCCGGCCAGCTTTGTTAAAAGGTTTAAGACGATTGCTCCTTTTTTTTCATAAACGTCAGTGAATGGGTCGCGCCTGACGTGGGTGAGCGCGTGTATAATTGCCATCAGGTAGTTTCGGGCTCGGATCTCATAATATATGGATAATTAAAGTACGGCTTAAGGTGGAATTTTTGTCAAAGTTTATCGTCATTTTGATTGAGGTTACGACTTTTGGCGTTGTTATGCCGTTCGATATGGCCGTGAAGACGTTGTCTGGCGGTAGCTTTATATGGGTCATTAAAATATTCATTGGGCTAGTTCATAGCCCAATCGCTATTCGGGACTCGATTTGTCTTGCTCCATTATAAAAACATCGAAACCCATAGTTAATGCGTTACCAACGATAAAACGAAACGGACCTCCCTTTATTAGGTTTCATTAAACATAGAAATGTGGTTTTATTGCCTTTTTAATAATTGTAACGTCTAATAATTTCGCTTCGGGCGAGCGTTTAATAACTAAAATAAAACATAATTATGTATTAGAACTGGACCGTTTACGTTTTATTTTTACGACTCATAACTAAATATAGGATTCGTTAAGAGATATTGAGCGGGTCATTAAAATTTAAATGACAAATTGACAGAATTTGAAATGACTAACTAATTGTACGGCGCACACAAAGATTGAAATCGTCTGTAGCGCAGATGAGCTTCGATTATTTAAATTTCTCGTAAACCTTGATTTAATCTTTACGTTAAGTGTTGTACTTTTATTTTAGAAAATCGCACAGTACCGTATAACTCAAGGCTTGGCCATAGCCTACCTACATACTTCGAACGGGCCCCCCTCTGCGCGAGAATTACTGACATACAGACAGCAAAACAGCATAAAACTAACATTACTGTATAGAGAAACTAGAAACGACAGATGGATTCGCTAATACACTAACGGGTGTTTTAATGGAACACCAGCAGGGTCTGCAGATGCGGTCTTTGTGCACGGAATTATGGTATATTTATTGGTCGTAGGTTGTAATACAAATATTATTGATAGAGCTATCGGTTTGCCACTTTCTTGTTTGACCACCTGCCGGGGGCAAGAGGTCAACACGTTGCGGAACCCACTCGCTCATTATGTCTCATAGAAAACAAAGGTGCTATTTAGGTTATAAAAATCGTAAATTTTAACGGCAGCCCAATAGTAAAGCCAGGTGTATCTGGTCAGGGGAAATTATATTTAATTAAACAGCCTTTTTTTAATGGCCCAGAGTCTAGATATAATGCCAGTTGATAGGCAACCTTAAAAACCTCCGAACTTTGGAACCTCCAAAAAATGTTAGCGCAAAGAAAGCGAACTGTTTGGGATGCCAATGCTAAAGGTTGACTTTATACTAGTTCCATAATGATTTCGGGAGAGCGCCTTGGACCTTATAAAAGAAAACTGGTTACAGGCCATTATGATGTAATGAAACTTCGGTTATACAAGTAGGTTATGAGATATAATTATAAAAGGCGACAACTCATCCAGCGTGCACTATGGCGGTGTGGAGTTGAACGCACGCAGTCAGACGGCCCACGTGACCCACGCTGCAGTGACGAGGTAATTCTGCGGCCATCCTGCAATGTAGCGAATACTGTGAGTAGTGTCACCACATCAGGCTACCACCCAAAGAAAGATTGGCCGCGATTGATGCTTCCTTATTAATTTAATGCTTATATTAATGTTCGTCGTTAATTAATTATTTGTTTTAATTGATTTGTTAATCATAACGTTATTACCTATGCCTATTTATAAACCCTAATTAGGTATAGTAATTATGTTTCTATGTAAACTTAGGTACATGATGGAAAGAAATTGTAGGTATAATAGGTACCACGCTACTTTACCCATTCTTTTATGGTTTGAAACTGACGACACTACAACTATAGTAAAGATATTACCGTGCTACAACATTGTTGGTAAAAGTCATCTACTTATATTATGTGACATTTTATTCGGTGTTATACATATATGTAACTTGAAGCCTATGAGAACATCACCGAATGAAATAAGTTACATAAATGACTTTACCGTGTACGAGTATAACATTGGCTCTAGTTTTCCTTGTCAATTTGTAATACCTTGTTAACGCCAACATTTCAAACAAAAATTAATGTAAGTAAGTAGGTAAAGTTACTTACCTAATAAATTGCTTCACGTCACATTATAAATATTGTTCTACGAAACGTAATATTTTGCGAACTAAATAACATATCGATACTCGGTAGATGAACGGTGACATCGTTGCTACGATCGCAGTTCTGCAGTACTTACTGCGTGTCTGCAGTCTGCACACAACACATTTCACAACTAACAAAGGAAACAAAACGTTTGCAAAACTTTCTAAATACAGACTTTCGTCATTCCTGGTGTCTCAATGGTACAGGGAACAATACAAGCAATTCCACGCGCAAAAACAACTATAACACAACAATGCACGCTAATTAACCCGCGGCGTCCATCTTGGTGTCCGCCATTTTGATACTTGATAGAATTATTGGCGCGTAAATTAATATTCAAATTGCTCTTTCAAATGTCGCATCGGTCCCATCGACCATTCAGCCTCGTGCAAATAAACGTCGGGGAGTATTTGTTTAAGACAAAGGCTTAATTAGGAAGATTGGTGTGTTTTAATGTAGAACGATTTTAAATTTACCAAAAAAAAAACAATTAATAATCTCTAAGTGCAATTTGCAATTGCAAAGATAATATGACCTATAATACCAAAATAATTGTAATAAAAAAAAACACTTTTTAAATTTTAAAATTAAATCAGTGCATATTTAATATTCCCTTCAAATTCCGCAGGCTGACTCCAGTCACCGTTTAAAAAAAATACTAGATACAGCGCTTCCGAATGCATTCTGCTGTCAAATTTGGATGTCAAATTAACTTGATAGATGGCGTGGCGATCTGACGAAAGCCTAAAGTTAGATTAATGTGATGTGGGTTTAAGACTAATCTATTCTATTCTGCCCCTTACAACGACACGAAAATGATGTTGTTTTTTGTTTTGAATCCAGGTAAATCTTTGCATTTATGTTAAACGGTCTGTTGTTTGTTTTTTGAAGATTTTTATCAGCTTACTTAGTACTTAATTTAATTTTAGTATTTGAAACACGCTAAAGAAATTATTCAAATTTAGAACAATGTATTCATGCGGGTATTTTGTCAGTAACACACATATGTGGGTACTTATTTAATATAGGTACCTAATTACCTACTTTACTAATTGCTGGCTAATTACCTACCTACATAATATTAATAAAGACACCCCCCCATATGCTCTACTACATAACAGTCTGGACAAAAACGCCACGTACCTCTAGTAGGAGGATGCCGGGCATGTAACTGTTAACCCTGGCGATACACGTCCATAGAGTGTTATCTCTTCTCCGCTGCATTACTACCTAGGTACTGTAGTTTAAAAACGCTAACACTCACACCCCCGCAGTAGGTTTTTACCTGTGTCGCGGGTGGCCAGGACGACGTCATGTAACACATTACAATAACACCCATGACCCGAGTACAAATATTTATCACAATATGTCACATAAATACCTGCCCCAGCTGGGAATCGAACCCGGGACCCCTCGCTTTGCAGGCAGTGTCGCTACCAACTAGGCGCTAATAATCTTGGCATATGCGAGCAAAACCGCGGGCAGAACTCTAGTAGGTATTTATTTTAAAGGCTTGATTTAGAATAATTCACCATTGATTCTAGAAGCGTACCTATGACGGCCCTGTAGCCTAGTTGGTAGCGGCCCTGCTGGGAAGCGAAGGGATCCGGGTTCGATTCCCGGCCGGGGCAGATATTTATGTGACAAATAAATATTTGTACCCGGGTCATGGGTGTTGTTGTGATGTGTTATATGTGTCGTCCATGACACCACATGTCCATGCCACCCGCGACACAGGTAAAAGCCTGGGGGTGTGAGTGTTTAAGCGTTTATTTTAGTAGTATGGGATATAGGATAGAGTTTTCAGGTATATGAAAATTTATTGCTTCGGGAAAAAATGTCAAGTACCTATTGTGAAGGTACATGCAAGGCAGTTGACTTGGACCAGCGTGGCCTTCGTAACGTCTTCATTGCCCACACAATACAACATTAACTCCCCACGTCGGATTACTGCTAATTGTTCGACAACTCCTCTCGTAATGAGTAACATTGAACCAAAATGTGCTGGTTTTAATACGTTTCCAGAGAAAATTGGCGATTAATAATATTTATGTATTTGTGTAAATAATAATGTTCGACTGACATACAATGTCTCTGTAATTGCTTATTCTTTCCTGGTACCTAATGTGATGAGTGAGGTAATATTTTGTAGAAGACATTATTGAGTAGGTATTGCTATAACAATCTGTGGTACCTACAGACTACAGAGTCAAGATGGTGACATTTCCCGCCATACTTTTTCCTTGGAAAGTTCTGGATGTTTGGGCTCATTCACACGACATGCAATTTGTTGCTCCGTACCTATGCAAAATGTAGAGTTCATTAGATCAATCGTGAAATGAATTTAGTAAAAAATATACCTACATTTTTTGCCCTTTTGGTAGATAATTATACCGGCTAGTCGTTTCAACAAGTTTAGGTTTTCAGTCCTACCTACTACCTACCTATGTAAACAAAGACTACTGCGACCTCATTCATTCTGTTAAATTCATTTTGATTTAGATAACGCGTTCTGTACTCCAAACACAAAGCTGTTTACACAATATTTTGAACTATTTTTATTAATATTAACAATTATAAATTGTTTCCATTCTAATAAATATTATAATAGTAGGTAGATAAAATATCCTCATAAATCAATAGCAGGAGTTTGATTAAACTCGCGAAATCCAAATCGCGATATGTGCTATTGGGTATGCTGGCGCGAAGAGGCGCGCGTGGAGAACGCGCGGCCGGCACGCTGCGTCCCAACCGTCGCTCCAGAGAGCTGCATTATTTGTACATGTGGCATCTCATTGTGTCCCTTCTCCTACATGTTTATCGGCCAGCCTGTTTGTCGTCGTTGTCGCGATGTTTGTCGACCTAATCCCTCGGCCCGTCCGGTGCCAAACGGTAGCTCCCATTTATGACATACGGCTCTATCTTATCTGTGGCCACTCGGCGGCATATGTCACGCCGGTGCTAATGGACCCGGGACACATTCAACACTTTCCCTCCAATCTGCGGCCGGGAAGGCGCGCACGCCGAACACAGCGTGAGCCTTTTCCGCGCAATTTATTTTAAATCGCGGATGCGCGCGACAGTAATGAAGGGACACAATGGGAGCACCTTCGAAGGTCTGCTTCCCGAACGGGCGGCTCGCTAATTCGCGCCCTTTCACCCGTCAATCACCCGTCGCGGCGCTCCACGCCCGCGCGAAACTCGAATTAGCAACCTTACGAAACCGTGGCTCCAAATTGCCCGCGCGCTGGACCGGCGCAATGAGAAATAAAAGCTATGATTTAGTCGTCGGCCGATTGGGAAATAGGTGGACCGAAATCATGCGAAAATAAATCGCACGGCGATCAGAATTTTCGCGCCGCGATACGTCAAGATGACGCGGCACCGACCGAGCGGCGCGGGGCGGCCGTGCGGTGCCGCATTAAATTTTAAGCGAGATTAATTTCACCAACGAAATAATTATGTTGACGACTTGGCTTAATGTCAGATGTCGCTATTTGCATGCCGAGTAATTTTATTCGCGACCGACGTAGCGTTTAAATCGAAAATTATAAATACTTCACACCTAAACGGTTACAAGGCAATCGCTTTTATTTATCTTCGATATCCCTCACAATGGGGATCGGTATCGAGCAGAAACAGGTGTAAAAAGGGAAAATAGATATAATATCCAATTACTGGCCAATTTTAATACAATGCGGCTTTTAATTGCACAATTATAAGCTGACAGGCTAATGGGAAAATTGTCTGTAATTTTTACGTGCTGATAACGCACTCCCGTATTGAGTACTAACAAGCCTGTGATATAGGGTACTGCAATTATTAATTCACATAAAAATTAAGTGTAAATATGTAAAGTCATAATCGTTGTTTACTATACGGTAGACCGGCTTCGCTCTCCGCTGTATAATTTTGCCCGTAATTTTTGTCTCGCTATACAAGGCTTACTGGTTTGTTTCCATAGTAAAAATAGAGAAATCAAATCAAAGAAATAATGAATAGGTATAAAGGTATCTAACTCCCTATTTACATCATATTATTTTGTTACTTATTTTTTCACTTATGACAAGTAAATGCTTGAGCTTGACAGCCCCATCTGATGGCGAGTGGTAAACCCACTAATTAATTACTTACTAAGCAAGCTTATCAGTTCTTTTCTTTAAAAGACTAGACATAAAGACAAGTGACAACACTGAGTAACAGTTTTTTTTTAACGCTAACACACGCATGGTCGCGGGTGGCATGAAATACACATATAACACATCACCATAGCACTCATTGCTCGAGTACAAATATTTATCTGTCACATAAATATCTGCCCCGGCCGGGAATCGAACCCGGGACCCCTCGAACCGGTCACTAACCACCAGGGTCAGCAACTAGGCTACAGGGTCGTCAGTTAGATAGGTTGTAGATACCTGTCATAAAATATATTCCTTTCCTTGCGGCGGAACATCTCATTGGTTTATGGATTTTCAACCACAATCTCTTATTTAGTCTCCGACTTTCCGTGAGAGCGAAGATCTTCTAAACTCTGTTTCTTAATTCCGCAAAGCAATTTGACATTTCCAGTATTGCAAGTTTTCGTCACATCACTAGCTAAAAAACAGGCAACATTATTTTTGCATTTGACATTAGCATGTGTCAATTCGGTTTGCGGAATTAAAAAACAGAGTTTACTTCCAAATTCCTGAGTGTTCCTCTGGGTCCATTCTGCTGCGGAGCGATACGCAGACGAGCCACCTGGGTAGTGGGGTGCCCCTGTAGAAACCCTAGCACTATGCAAATCAATGTATTGACTGTTCTTTCTATAAGTACCTACCTACTCAATTTTTGAACGAATCTTATCTGTTAAACAATCTTACAGTGTCTTTTTATTTAAAGGTCATTGGGCGTATCCGACCCAGTTGCGGACATTGGTGAAAATGGAATGAAATGAAAGTGTATAAATTCACTTTACATTATAATTATACGACTAGCTTTTGCCCGCGGCTTCGCCCGCGGTAGAGATAATTTTTTTACAAATTCCGCGGGAACCAAGATTTTTTCCGGGGTAAAAAGTAGCCTATGTGTTAATCTAGGGTATAGGCTATCTCCATTTCTAATTTGAGCTAAATCGTTCAAGCAGTTGTGGTGTGATTGAGGAACAAACATCCAATCTTCACAAACTTTCACATTTATAATACTCGTATTAATAGGATTATTTTATTTGGAACCCCTGGGAGAAAATAGTGGCCAAGTACGAGTTGGACCCACCGATGACGTGTTCGGTAAGGATCAGGAGCCAAAATACCACTATCATTTTTGCCAACAAAAAATAACTTTGTTTTTCATAGTGATTGTATAAATGACAAAGTTATATTGGTTTTTGAAAATGTATTATATTCAAACTAATTTTCGTTGCAAGTGTTCATTATGAACCCGGGACGGGTTCGATGGCCGGGCCAGACATTACTGTGACATATAAGAACGTGTTCGCGGATCGTAAGTAGGTGTATATTATATCTCATTTGTTTATATTATAACCATGCCACCTGTAAACGAAATACCAATGTAGGGTTCGTGTAAGTGTTCGTCGCCTTTTTAAGGTTTCGAAGTAAAATCGGAAAATCGGTTTCGTCATGTCCGTCCGTCTGTCCGTCTGACCGTCTGTCCGTCTGTCCGACAGTTTATCCGAAGCAAAGCGCCGAGATCCTTAGTGCTAGTAAACTATAATTTTGCATAGATATATATATCCTATTTATTAAAACTCCAAAATCGTGAAATAAAATATGTATTGAAAATCATTTTTTTTCAAGGTACCTCCCCTGCAGGTAACGTGTGGATGAATTTTTTATTCGTCGCATGCTGTATATTGTGGGGAATCGTTGAAAAGGTCTTTCAAAAATATTATGGGTCTTCTAAGACCATTTTTGGAATTAGGGGTCCGTTTGCGAAATATTTGGCTTTGAATTGCTACATTTCGTTAGAGTCATGTCCCCCCCCTGCCGGCTAAACGGTTGGAGTTGGACAAAAAAAAATTTCAAAAATAGGCTATGTGATAAATTTACATGGAAAATTATCACGGCTATGTTATCATAAGTAATTAATGAGTAATAGTCGATAAACTTACTACTTCGGAACCCTACATTGCGCGTGGCCTGTCGTGTACTTGCCCGTTTTTTTGTACTAAATAAGCTAATGCTGGAGAACAAAACCACCTGATGGTAAGCAGGAATGAAGTTATAGATGGTAAATTATTATTAGCCTATTTATCTACAATGTAGGGTGTCTTCAAGAGAAGAGTGAATAAGTGAACGATGTCAAGCATTAACTTATTTGATGTAAAAAAAATCACTCTTGACTTGAAGACACCCACATTATAATCGAACGGGAAATTTGTGCACGTTCCCGTTTGATTATAATCACTCGTACCATGAAAATGACAAAATTTTACTAACAAAAAATAACCGACTTCAAAGTCTCAATAACTACTTTTCAGATCTCGTTCAAATTTATGTGGGACCACATAACAAGCACCTGCTTTCGATTAAAAAAAGAATCATCGAAATCAGTTGGCGTGATATTGAGTTATTCGTCAATTTGTCGCGTACATCTTAACACAAATTTACGACTTATGTGGTTTTCTCATGGATGCCATTGTCAGATCTCAATAAAATTTATGTGGGACCACA
The DNA here is from genome assembly GCA_951805285.1 of Thymelicus acteon. Classification (NCBI taxonomy): domain Eukaryota; kingdom Metazoa; phylum Arthropoda; class Insecta; order Lepidoptera; family Hesperiidae; genus Thymelicus; species Thymelicus acteon. The sequence continues at coordinate 1,840,925 of OX638232.1, forward strand.
TGACAGCCACCAGCTTTCGATTAAAAAAACAATCATCAAAATCGGTTCGCCCAGTCCAAAGTTCTGAGGTAACAAACATAAAAAAAACAGTCGAATTGAGAACCTCCTCCTTTTTTTGAAGTCGGTTAAAAATTCATATTAGTTTTTAAAAAATGACTATTGTTGAATTTAGTTCATTTATATGGTTTCACAGCAATTTCTGGCCAAGTAAGGTGATGAAGAATGAGTTTTAAAAGCTATGCCAAGGAATTTCATTCTCTAACTCACTTTCTTTCATTTAAATTTTTTTCTGAAACGAAAATATTAATCCCACCAAACACATTTTCATGTTAAATGATGCCGAGATGAGACCATACGACTCTAAAGTCCGTTTTACACGTATTAAGCAGTTAAGTACTTAACTAAATAACTTTTTAAGTGAATAATTTTTAGTCCGCGTCCTAACGTAATAATTTAGTAAAGCTCTTTAGTTCATACAATTCTTCACAACTTACTTAATTAGTTATGCATTTTACTACATTCTAACTAAAAATGCCTGTTCCAACGTGTTAAATGATAAGCCCCGCCAACCTACTTAATAGAAAATAGAAAAATTTACTTGCGTACTAAATTTTAACTACTAAATTGTCTGTTTACTCGTATTAACTTACTTAAAATTTTGTTGAAATTTAGTAAACTACTTAATACGTGTAAACCGAACATAAGTTATCAGATCTCATGTAGAACCAACCGTCTAACTCTACTCTACCGTCAAGCCCTAATTTCACAAAATCTACACATTAGTCAAGTCACCTTAGTCAAGTAGGCTTGGCCGTTTTGCTTCCGTCACATGGGCGTAAGTTCACCTTAAAATTATTCACTACTTTTCTGTTATACAATAGTTGTTGTAGTAACGGCAGGCCAGTCCAGGCCTCGTGGAGCAGCTTGAGCTCTTCGTGAGATCTGATACCTTTTTAATTTTAATGTTATCCATTGGTCCTGTATATAGAGAACACCAGGTGCTCCAATTCATTAATAGTCCAATATCGAGCACGGGTTTCTCCTCTAACGCCCCAACTCAGAGTCACTAACGGTTACTTAAATCGCTCTTTAGTAAAGAATCACCATACAAATTAATTACTAAAGAGCGATTTAAGTAACTGTTAGTGACTCTGAGTCGGGGTGTAAGAGTCCAACCCAAGAGTCGGAAGTTTTCATGCCGACCGAAGGCCTCCGTAATAGATGAAGGACTGTTATTTTATGATAACAACCTGACCGACGGCTCTGTGTGCCCTCCGAACCACGGAAAAGCTCCGGAAATTCTTGCCACTTGAGTATTTATTTGTTTGACTTAATTTACTAACGCTACCTGAAGGAGCGAGTCCTTCAGCGATCATTTACCTACTAAAAGAAAATATGCGTGTTGGATCTTCCTCTTTCGATTTAACCATCAGAATCGTCCAAAGATATAAAAATGGGAAATGCAAGCGTCTTAATTTTAAAAATACATACATTTTTTACACATTTTCTTTGTAAAAGAAAGAGCTCATTTAATATCATTAGACCACAGATACCTACAATCAATTATCCCGTTAGCTCACTTGTCGCCCTGTCTTTATTTAAGTGCATGACGTTTGCACAACACCCTGTATCAAGCTACACCATATGTATAACTATACCATAGTTATCAGCACTCGAACAAGTTGCCGTGACAGGCGCTGCGCATGTCAACAATTGAGTATCAATTTTGAGGGATTAGTTATCATATCTGTTACAATGAAGTTGGGAGGACGTGATTTAGCCCACGTTAGCCCACTATTGGGAATTAGTCTCTCTACTAGTAAGAACAACCCTGGTAGGTATTTAGATAATAGTAGGTATTTCAAACTAATATTCAGGTTAGGTTTCGACCAAATAGCAAAAAATAACAAAAACAAAATAATTATTACACAAACCACAAAAAAAATCTCACGTCATCTTTGAAGTGAATACTTTTGGCATTTCCCTCGTTACAAAATGAGAGGTTAACACTAATTTCATGACTTTTTGACTCTCCCCCGTCCTTGTCACAGCTAGTCACATTTGTGAGACCTCCCCTCCTAGTGTGAGGTCACATATTATGAAATTATACACCTAGAAATTCCATTAATTGTTTATTAATATTTACCTATACATACCAATTATTCAATTTTGAAATGTGACGACACGAAAAGGACCCCTTGTCACACTACATCGACCCCCACCCCCTCCCCACTAACGTGTGACGTAATTTATGGATGCCCCTTACATCCCTTGTTGAATAGTAACCTAGAGATTGAACATAGAGACGCGTTATATTTTATACGAGTAACCGCCCTCGCTTTGCTTCGGTTTTCTTATTTTTTTTACAACTTATTGGAGTTTTATTAAGGATCCCTAATTTTTTTGAAAATATAATATAGCCTATGTTACTCGGGGATAGTGTAGATTCCCAACAGTGAAAGAATTTTTGAAATCGGTTCAGTAGTTTCGGAGCCTATTCAATGCAAACAAAAAATCAAATCTTTCCTCTTTATATATTAGTATAGATTAAATTGATCAAACATAAATACAATTTTCCATTGTAATGTTGTAAGTATTAAATAAATATTTCCACTGACAGGTTGTAACATTAACGTTTAGTGGACTGGGGGTTTGTTCATTTTTAAAAGACCCAGACGATCTCTGCTAGCGTTGCCACAAGAGCGTATTTCTAAATTTTTCATGAGTTCTATGATTGGGACTCAACTCGTAAAAAGCTATGCTTCAGATCGAGTTGCTGACTTCTGCTGAGAATTGTCTTATCGATTTATGAAACGATATCCATTGAAGCTATCACCCTTATTATTTAAAAACAAGCAAAGTTGCATTGAAGAATAATGTCATAGAACCATTGAGGTATATACATAGAGAAGACATCTCAAACAAAATGTGTGTCCCCGCCAGGAGGTTCTATTTTCAAAATTGAGCCCCTGTTCTCCTTTCAAAATCGAATGAATCCATTGGTAATTGAAGCCGCGCGGCGCCAATTCATTGGAACATACATTGTGTTCGCGGTGTCTGTTCTATACGTTAGTAATAATATTTCAATGCATAGAACAGACATCTCGAACAAAATGTGTGTCCCGCCGGGAGGTTCTATTTTCAAAATTGAGCCCCCGGTCTCCTTTCTAAATCGACCGAATCCATTCAAAATTGAAGCCGATCGGCACCAGTTCATTGGGACATACACTGTGTTCGCGGTGTCGGTTCTATATGCAAGTAATAGTACTTCAATGCAAAATAGTTGTTTCTTTCACTGAAATGAAAAACGATAATAACAAAACATAATATTATAACAGTGCAATAGTTAAAATAGGTCTAGGTTGGTTTACCTACCTATCACGCGTTATGAATGAGGCCGTAGTTATAAGACGACCCTGTGTTGGTAGCGACCCTGCCTGCGAAGCGACGAATCCCGGGTTCGATTCCCGGCAGGGGCAGATATTTATGTGACAGATAAATATTAGTACTCGGGTCGTGGGTGTGATTGTGATGTGTTATATGTGTCGTCCATGCCACCCGCCACACAGGTGAAAACCTACTGCGAGGGTGTGAGTGTGTTAGCGTTCGTTTGTTTGTTGTTTGTTTATCTATTGCAGGTACCTATAGATGATTTCTATCAGTCAATTTCCTAACGCACTTCGTTCCAAAAAGATGAGAGGCGGTAGGTAAGTAACTAGTATAAAAAAATCGAAAAAATACCCGTCTGCTATCAAAAAAGCTATCATGATATACCTTTGTGAAAACCTTATGATGAGCTCTTTAATTTAATACCCATATGGCATCTATATAATGTATCTATATAACATATAATGGCATCTCACAGCCACCATAGGTATTTGTTTTTTTAATTTCACTTATCTAAGAACACTTATCAAGACGAATCTAACGATATCTTAATTATATATAACTCCATGCAGCGGTTTGGAAGATATGAGGTAATAAAGAATATTACACACATAAATACATACAAGATACCCGCGATAAACATAACACTCCCTGGCAGTCGGGTAAAAATACCTGCCCGCATCTTTATCGGCCAGTCTCAATAATGTACTAACAGATGGAAGACTGTGGATAGGGCTACCATTAGTATGTTATCTGTCATACTTGTCAATTATGAATTTATTAAATTAAATTAAAATCATGCGTCTGAAAAATTGACAAGTATGACTGATAACATACTAATGGTAGCCCTATCCACAGTCTTCCATCTGTTAGTACATTATTGAGACCGGCCGTAAGTAGGGTAGCGTGACTGTTTTAAATAAGTTCCATAGTTTTTAAAATTATTTTATAGCGGATTAATTTTGAAATTATTGTTACTGTTACAATTTTATTTTTATCGTGTTTTAAATTTTAGAAATATGAATGCAATTTATAATTTATTTTGAATTTAATTTATTAACAAATTTATTTATTTTTAATTAATTTTGACACTAGACATGATTTTAATTTAACATGATTTTTAACATTTGTACCTAATTTCTAAATGTATGGATCGAAGTTATCTGAAATAAATATTTTATTATTATTATTATTTAATGCACTCTCACACATCCCATTTTATATCAACTATAGCTTCCTACATCAGTCTGTAGGTTTTCAATCCGAGTTAGAAAGCTCCAGTCATTATGGTTTGATTGCGCGGCCCTTGATTACAGCAATTTAGTGAAAGGCCAATTTAAACCTTTAATTTTCTATAAAAATTACACGAACGAAACGTTCTGTTTTTACCGAATTATACACCTACGTTTTATATGCATCTATTTACCTAATCGCTTTTTAAAAATTGGTGCGAATAAACAGGTGGAATTGATTACTAAATTATTATTAGAAATTTTATTATCAAGACAAAATAAGAATTAAAAAAAATATTCCTTTTTTCAGAAGAGGATGAGAAGTCCTCTTTGAAAGAATTTTTTTATCTGCTCTTAAAGCTTGCTTCAGTCTGCGAGAAGCTGTAAAGGCAACTGTCCATTCAAGAAAAAGAACACGGCCCAGCAGGTCTCCAACAAGAGGATTAACAACCATTAAACGCTATAATAATAATAAACGCTAACACACTCCCACCTGTGTCGCGGGTGGCATGGACTACAGTACTACACATATAACACATCACAATAACATCCATGACCCGAGCACAAATATTTATCTTTCACATACCTAAATATCTGCCCTGGCCGGGAATCGAACCCGGGGCAGAGTCGCTACCAACTAGGCTACAGGGTCGTCACGAACATTAATCTATCAGCCTCTACTAAGGTAGAGCAACTAAAATATTTATTAGGCATATCGCATATTATATATCTACCAAATAAGATAAGTAGGTACCTACTGAACATAAAAAAATGTAGACTATCATGACTCGACGCTTCACATCAGAATTTTATTTCATACAGTATACCTATTTTTCCAAGATATAGTTTTCCAAGATAAACTTTTCCAAAATCATAATTACCGGCCTTTACTTATTTCAATCATAGTCTACTTTTGTACCTACCTACTCATTATATGAAAAGTTCAGTAGTTTTTGCGTGAAAGTCTAACAAACATTCATACAAACCAACGTTGACATTCATAATATTAGTAGATTTATTTCATTCAAACTGTAGACAGAGCAGACCGTAATGTTACTTGAATATTTAATCTAAAAACCAAAATCCCAAAATCTGTAATGCTCTACCTAATTGTATTAAATGTAAAAACAGAGCTTTAAAATATCTCTGAAGAACTATTTATTACAAAAAGCCTACTACTCTGTTAATGAATTATTAGATGACAAGTGTTTATAACATACTTTTACAACGTTACCTAATATGACATAATAATTGCTTTTAATGACTTATTTACTAATTTGTTTGTAAATTATGATAATATAAATAATATTTTCAATAACATTTTATTGTTAAGATTGTAATTATAAGATTTTAATTATAATGATGTAAGCAATGTTAATGATAAAATAAATTACCTATTTATTTTAATATTTGCATATCTCAACAGGTAGAACTTGGCGGACCTAAAAATCTAATGTAATCTTTTATGTATATTACACATGTTCACGCAAATAAAGATATTGTATTGTATTGTATTATAAAAAAACGCATGACGTAAACACGATAAACAGACCTATGGAACAGAGAACACAGGCTGTATTGTGAATGTTGTGATACCTAAGAAGTTTTCTTTTGAATGAAATGAAAATCATTACATTTCTCTTTTATTTACTAAAATAAAGCAGACGCAATATATTTTAATATAGCCTTAGACCATGTATTTCTCATCATAACCGTTCAACCTCAACATTTGGCATGTTAACATTTTGACCAACCTGAATTTTTAATAGAAACAACTTGTCTACAACACCAGTAGCCCGAACCCGCCCACCATCCTAAACAACCCCAATTATTATTTCCCACGACCGATAAATCAATCAAACATCACCCAACGTGTTAATACAACGTCATAAATCTAAAAAGATTTACGTTATGTGCCCGTAACCGGCCATGTTATTACGCGACCAAGTCTAAAAGAGCCTCGACTCGGTGACGAACGTAACTGGACAGGTGTCGCTACAACCGGCTGGCTAGGCTGAAAAAACATTTACTTCAAAAATAGAATTCGAATTCCCGCGCTTAATTGCGAGGCTGCCAATAGGGCCGCGTGCGAGCGAGACGGACACTAAAACGGGCGAGACGATCAACGGAATCGGAACCCCGCCCCGTTAACAACATGGCGTATAAATGATTGGCGGGCTTTCTGCGGGAGCCTCCCAATGCTGACGTGACGCGGGAAAACGGAAGCGGGAAATGTCTCTGAAGGCCAGTAGGCGGCGCGGTGAGCGGGAAAGCCGACCGAACTACAGATAAAAAACACGACTTGCAATGCATTCAACCTCCTTGCTCCACTCTACTCGAGGCGCGTTCCGTTTTTGCGTTCGTCGTTGCCACTTTTTATGAGTTAAATTATAGCCCAGTCGATAGTAGATAGTATCTAGATTAATTTAATTGTTTGAATATTTATATAATTAATGTAATTTTTATTGATAACAAACCAGTTCCTGTATTATAATTGAGTATTATGTAATTATTATCTTCGCAGCGTTGAATGATTCCCACTAAACAGTTAAGTATTTATTACTCACCAACCTACTACAACAATAAACTGAACTTTTTTAAATCGCACAAAATGCTTTTAAGCTAATTCGAGTTGATTAACAAGGATTTAGTTTTTATCAAGACATCCAAAATAAATTGTTCCAACGCGAACGTAGGTACGTACCTACCTGTACTTACAACTTCCTTAATCAACGACCCATAAATCATTCGGGCACTTATTTATGACTTTTTTTATTACATCAACAAAGCTTAGGATAATAAAAGAGAACATGCATTTATTTTAAGTTACATAATTATGAAGAAATGTATGCATTTAAAAGAGGATCATCAGCATTGGATTCATGGAGAGGCGTGCTAAGAGGCTTATTGGTGACCTTAAATTGGTTGAGACCAATCTTCAGAGCCTCGAGCACAGGCGCAGAGTTGCCAGCCTCTCGGTATTCTACAGGGTATATTTTGGAAAGTGTGCACAAGAACTACGTGATTTGATTCCGTCATCCCCTTTCCACCATCGAACGTCCCGACGCTCGGCGGGTTTCATCCCTTCGTCGTTAACATCTCTCCTGTACAGACGACTCGCTTCGCTTCATCATTTATTATGCTTACAGCGAAGGATTGGAATAAATTGCACGCGTCGGTGTTTCCGCTCGATTATAATGTAAGCGTCTTCAAGGCAAGAGTGAATAGGCTTTTACTAAGTTAGTGCGTTTTACCATTCATAACTACATCGCCACGTACCATCAAGTGGGATTGTTGTCAAGCATTAACTTAGGTATAAGATATAAAAAAAAACATTAGTGACTTAAATGAGGAAATACAAAAATTGCTTTTCATTGTAGAGTTAGTATCAGTTCTTTCATTTGATTAACACTTAATTAAGTAACATTAAATCGCCCGATTTAATGTAACTGAAACTTTGCAACCCTCCATTTGCGCTCACATACATAATATATACCTACTAACTTTCAAAATTAGGTACACTTTTTTATTTTTCTGGGGTATCTATCTACTGTTTCTTTGGTAACTAGCCGACCAACCAGCCGACGACCCATCCATTGGCAAGTGGCACAGAGTACTTGCAAGTGGGCACTGTCGCCCACGGAGCACAACAACACCAAAGGCAACGTCGAGGAAGAAGAGAGTAAATAATAAATAAAAGCGTGTTTTTCAGTTTTTTTTTAACTATTAAATTTTTTTTCATTTTTTAGTTTTATTTTTGAAATAAAATTTAGGTTTTTCTTTCTTTCTTTCTTTTTTCTATAAATATTGAAGTGTCATCGGTCCTCGATAAGTCTACGAAGTTTGAAAGAAATTAGAATTGAAGTGGGTCAAAATCAAGTCCATAGGAGTCGGTTACAAGTTAGTTACAAACAAACAAACATACATACAGGTGAAGCTAATATAAAGCGTGTAAAAAGAAAGAAAGCACTAGCTTCCACCCGCCCCAGCCGCAACATGACGGACTCGTAGGTAGTCTACGAATCCTGTGTAGATAGTGAGTAACCCTGCCTGCAAAGTGAGGGGTTCCGGATTTGATTCCCGGCCAGAGCAGATTTATGTGATAGAGGTTTAAACCTACCTACCTAGAAATATTAGATAGGTACCTACTAATATTAATGAACTAGCTGACCCAGCGAACTTCGTGTCTCCTAACAATCAATGAATGTAGGGATAGGGGAGATTAGCCCAATACGGGTACGCTAAGGTTAGGTGAAAAAAAAACAGGTTTTTAATTTATTTTTGAACCTTTACTTTAACTATCATAATTCCCTACTTATTGAACTTTAAGAAATCAGTCTCAAACTCAAAAAAATCTATTTATTATAAAGGAGAAATATCAAAAAACTAAAATATTGAAATTACCCGTTTTGCCCTAATAGGGTGCCTAAAACGGGTAAGGCTTTTGGGCAAAGCGGGTAATAGTAAAAATAATGTGATCAGTCAACTTGAACATCTAATAATAATTTAAAATCGTCCCCCGAGGACTTTAGCGACACCGAAGGCATCACTGATGCGTTGGCGGTCAACCAAAAGAGAAAGAAAGAAAGAAAGAATTGCCTCCCAGGCCCCCAGCCCGAATCCGACGAGTCTTTTAGTGGCTGATGACACCAGCAACAGGGGTATCCTATCTAGGCACTCAGGCAGACCTCACGAAGAAATAATAACAGTAATAATGGTAAAAAATCAATATTACTAAAATAATTCCATTGAAAGGCCCTACCCATTTTGCCCATACCGATTTGCCCAAAATCACATTTTCACTTGGCATCTTCATATCCTCAAAACCAAAACAACTGGTTACAAATCACTTCATTGATAAGAAGCTTCAAATAGAACAGTTTAATGTCACCACAGGAGCAAATAGATCAAACAAGCCAAAATCGACTATTATCGAATCAAAATTCTTTAATAATTTTATTTAAAACAGCAAAAATCTATGCTTAAGGGTAACCTTGCAACCGCGTGATCAGTGCGTACGAGGAGATTGCCTGTGATTGGACGATGCCCAGGCCATCTTTCCACATACACAGATTGAAACTAATGCGAAAAACACGAATTTTAAAGCGCTTACTCGTTTTAGGCGGGCTACCCGTTTTGGGCTCATCTCCCCTACCTACTTTTAACTAAACTTTTATAGTTTTGGTTGGTTTAACAAATCAGACATCATTAAAATCAGTACAGCCGTTCTTAGCCGTCATAGTTTGTTGGTGCGTATATCCTCTCCCTCTCCCTCTCCTTGTTATAATTAAGTAACTATAAGCTTACGTATTAATTTTCACCTTTCTAGAAAATAACGAGGTTACGTAAAAACTTACGATCCCTTCGGTTTACCCCTCAGGGGACGAATTTTCAACAAATCCACAGTAACAACTGTCTCCTCAGGATAGATAAATTTCGAGAAAACCGTGATACAGTGAATTTTAGTTTTAGAGTATAAGCTTATATATAAATTTTCACTCTTTTAACTTCAAAGCTGACGAAGTTTCCATACCAACTTGCACCCCCTTTAGGGGATGATTTTCCAAAAAATCGTAATACTTCCAAATTCTGTTTCTAACCTGGAGCTAATAAATACATTTTCATGTTTTAACTTCACAAGTGACGAAGTTACGTACTAAGTTCCATCCCCTAAATTAGCTCTTTAAGGAATGTTTTTCCCAAAAAATGTGTTAAAGTTAATTTTTGTTTATAACTTAAAATTCATAAATATTTTCATATTTATAACTCTAAAACTGTCGACGTTGGTGTGTATGGAAGTTACTTCCAACCCCTATTTTTATCCCTTAGAGGATGAATTTCCAAACGTCCGCTTTTAGCTGAAGTCTCCTTAGCATAAACTATCTCCCTGCCAAATTTCATTTCGGTTTGGTAGTTCCTGAGATTTTTTGTTTATCAGTGTGTCGTTTTTCAATTTTATATGTATAAGTAGATTACCTAATAACACAAATTATAACAAATATTAATTCAGTTCTAAGTTAATTATTATGATTTCTCAAGATCAGCTCGAATGTGATAATGCTGGTGGTTTACGCCATGCGGGGTGACCACCTTGGCTTGGTGCACACCGCCCATTCGGTCTGATGTATGTGAATGTCGATGACCTTCATCTCGTTCGGCTCATCTTCACCAATTTATTTGAACCTGAACAAAAATTTACCTTATTAAATAAACTGACACAATAAAATTGACGTCAAAACCGCAATTTGCATTTTATTCTACTTTTAATTTCACGGAACATCAATTGTTATTTTCTTACTTAAAATATTTTCAGGGTTAAGAAAATTAAAAATTTGTATTTTAATTAGCGTCTTTTTAGTAAATAATACAAAAATTATAAACGGACACGCAATCCTCCTTAAGGTAATTTCATGATTTATCGCAACCTTTGGTCGTGTATTAAATTACATTTCTTAGTAGGTAGTAGTTAAAAAGTGTGAAATTGATTGTAAACTAAACGTTCTTAAAAATATTATACCTACTTAGTTAAAATTATAAATGTTTTGATTGTTAAATAGATATGTTTAATGCCTACAAGACTACGTTTTGTAATATCTGATCTACCAAGCTCTAAGATTTCTCACTGCTTTTACTACACTTCACCAATTTAAACAGCTGCAGTAACTTATCAACATGGGAAGGCAATCCGCTTTCTGCTATGTCTGATCTTCTCATCACACTATTAATGAGTTCGAGCAGAATCTTTACAAGACTGGACAATCTGCATCTACATAGTACATACATCGTCTATGCTTTCCACACAGTTCAAGAGTTTCATCAGCTCCGTCAGCGGCCGTCTAACCCCAACGTTCTCCTCTAAGCCACGGCGATTCCTCTGATAATATAGCTCATGTCCATAGGCGACGGTGACCACTTACCATCAGGTGGTTTGTCGTCAGCTTTTCAGGCTATAAAAAAACCGATGAGGAGGAAATTTCTTTTCGATTGAATTCTTCGCCGAGCAGGGTGATAGAGGAAAAGGAACGTTGATGCCAAACATTTCGGAATACACCATTTTACAGGCGTTAGAACACGCAGAGGCAGCCTATGTCCCTCCGAAGACCTAAGTCCCTCCGAAGACCTAGATATCACTCGAAAGACCAATGGCCCTCCTCAGTCCTATGTCCCTCCGAAGACCGATGTTCCTTCGGTGACTCGTAGATAATGATTCGGACTGCGCGTTTTTGTACGGCGTCAAATGGATTGGTTTAAATTTGTGGTGTGGTGCCCCTGTATTCCATCATGAGGTGCTTGGGAAGCATAAGCAAAAGCCTCGTAGTGAAGTACCACTGAGGACAAAAAGCGTTTTAGAGGCTAAGTTGACCTTACTTTACAGATTACACCGGAACTGCACTTCACACGAAATGTCAACGCCCAGAATTCGCATAGGCCCTCACTATGATTCCCTGTGGCGTGGGTGACATAGAAAACACACAAAGACAAAAACACACCCCCAGACCGAGAATACAATTTCTAACTCATCATTCAAATTTCCGCCTCGCTGGGAATCCAACCCAGGACCCTTTATACAGCGGTCCGGCATGGTAATCATTATGCCACACGGTCTTTTGGAGAATGCTGTACTGAGGCGCCATAACAAACAGGGATTTTTTTCCGGTAAACGCGCAAAGATGTGTCTTCAAACTTAACTGAGTTGACCCCACAGACCCCACACCATGACCCGTACCTACCAGAGGCTTTTCGACGTCCGACTTTAGTTAGATACAGGTGTGATTCTACGTTTGATGAATTATTCATGTAAAAAATTACTTAATATAACTTAATAGAATGTAGAATTGTACAGAGGTATAACATACGGAGTAAGACTGAAAAGTTCAACTTCTTGCGAAATATTTGGCCTCTTGGAATTCAGGATACTGGATATTGACTTAGGCTAGGGGCGGGAAATGACGAAATGGTTTATAAATACAAAAATGTTGTGAGTATTTAAATAACTGCTCGATATTCAGAGGCATTCATTATTTTTTAATCTCCCCCTTTTTCCATTTTAACCCCACTATCCTTACTAATCTACTAGGTGCTATCAGATTTTAGGTAGGTACTACAAGGCTGTTAGACATCTCTAGTGCCAACAGCACTGATGCTTTGCCACTCGAGAAGGATGAGAGATGGATTCATGTATAACATTATTCTCCAATACTGCAACGCGCAATCGACACTAAACACGTTTTACGATTGATTTACCTAAAAAAAGTCAAAGAATCTTACTGCCATAGCTAATTTGGGTAAATGAAACCTGGATAATTTGCGTTGCCTTTAATTCATATCATTTCCATACGAAAATATAACTCCTGAAAAATGCTAATATAATGTATTGTTATGTACACTCATGTTCGTAATTCCAATATAACTGAAGTACGTACAAGTTTGAGTTTAATTTGAAACCCAAGACTATAAATACCCATTATCATAATGTCTCAGAATTAGCCTTAATGAGTTTGAAGCCCAAATTAAGGTGTCCAAGCTTCGTTGGAAAATTTCAGGTTCAGTTCAGATTAAATAATTTTGTAAACCAATAAAACATATATGTAGGTACTGTATAAAACATTACAGAATTATAATTTTAACTGACAGTCTCAAATGTAACCTAAATGGTGTTGCTAAAAATGACCACTTAGCTAATATCAGGGGAATTCGAAAAATGTAAATCAAATCAAATCAAAATCTTTTATTCATATAGGTATCACTGATACACTTATGCACGTCATTTTTTAATCTACCGGCTTTTCGGAAAGGTGCTTTGTCATAGAGGAGAAGAAAAACCGAAAGAAACTCCTCGCACATCTTTTAAAATCATGAAAAGTTACATAATATCTTCTAACCTACGCGGAACTGGATGCGGCACTAACTTCCAGGCGTCTTTGTCATTAATATATTCATTTATGCTATAGTATCCTTTGCCTAGTAGCTGAGATTTCACATATCTCTTAAACATTTGGATAGGTAAATCACGTATTGACTTGGGTAATTTATTGAAAAAAACGTACACCGAGCCCCATATAAGAGCGTTGTACCCTACTTAAGCGAAAAGATGACGTCACCAAATTATGTCTGTTTCTAGTTAGATGATTATGCGTATCACTATTCTGCTTGAACATACCTGAGTTGTTTTTTACAAATATAATATTGCTGTAAATAAATTGAGAGGCTACTGTTAATATGCCTATATCTTTAAATTTCTCACGCAGAGAATCACGTGATTTCAATTTATAAATGGCTCTGATTGCCCTTTTCTGCAAAACAAATATAGAACCAATGTTAGCCGCTGAACCCCACATCAATATACCATAGGACATGAGGCTATGAAAGTATGCAAAATAAACAAGTTTCGCAGTTTCTACATCGGTAAACTGTCTTATCTTTCTAATCGCATAAACTGACCTACTTAGCTTACTCGCGAGAGCCGTTATATGGGTGCCCCATTGTAGTTTAGAATCTAAGGTGACACCCAAGAAAACTGTGGATGTTTCCATAGTTAGGATTTCATTATTTAATTTCAGGCTTTTACTAATATTCCGTACATTAGGTAGTGTAAATTCAACACACTTAGTTTTTTTAGCATTAAGTAGCAAATTGTTTGTTGTAAACCAGTGTGATAAACGAGATAGAGCACTGTTTACGTCGTCAAAATTCATTTTATTTCTATTCGTCTTAAATATAAGGGAAGTGTCATCAGCAAACAGGACAATCTCTGCATGTTTCTTAATATAATACGGCAGATCATTTATGTATACTAGAAAAAGGAAGGGGCCCAAAATCGAGCCCTGAGGTACACCCATAACAGATTGAGATCCCGATGACTTGGTATCATTTATGCTAACACATTGGATTCTACCCTTTAAGTACGACGCAATCAAGTTAAGTGAGTTATTCTTGATACCGTAGTGGTATCTTTATGACTTATTAAATAAAGAATAATTTTTTTCCAGATGCCACTTACCAGTTGAGATAGATGTCTAACAGCCTCTAAAAGTAATATCAAATGGTACTTAGAAGATAAGTAGTAGGGTAAAATGGGCGTAAGATGTTAAAAGGCGAAATTTAAAAAATAATAACTGTGTTGGCCACGAATTAAACCAGGGTCCCGATATACAGTTTCTCTAAAAACTGGGCTACGGGGACGTCTATTCCAAAAAGTATAACATTAACCTCAACAGGAAATCCCTATCACCGCGAGATCATAGCAACCCTACTTCGCTTACATAACGCGCGATCACGCGAGGCGGTATGAATTTTAATACAAAACACATTCAAAATCGCATCCATTAAAACTGACGTTCCTCAAGGAACCGGCTCGGGTCATTCACCGCAAGGCAGAGGCAGACGAGGCACTGCGTTAATTCACTCTGCCTCGACGGTCGCCTTTAGCGAAACTGCAGCTTGCGCCTAAAAATAAATTCGGTTAATTATTTTGGATACTTGCAGTCTTTTTTGAAATAACGAAAGTGTGCGAATACCTACAAACTGTTTAAAACGGATTTTTAAGTTCCAATCATACGGTCAAAATGAGATGATACGATTCAAGGATTAATGCTTAGTTTACTTAAATTTTATTATAATACGACTAACCACCCCCGCTTTGCTTCGGTTTTCTTATTTTTTTGTACATCTTGGGTTACATTATTGGAGTTTTATTAAGGATCCCCAATTTTTTTTAATATAGTCATGTCTTTGTCATCCGGGGATAGTGTAGCTTCCCAATAGTGAAAGAATTTTTTAAATCGGTTCAGTAGTTTCGGAGCCTATTCAATGCAAACAAACAATTAAATCTTTGCTCTACAGATAATATTAGTATTCGTATTAGTATAGATTTACTCGTATGTGCTTAAGTGACGAATATAGTCAAAATAAAAATTTCTAGCTTAGCAATCTGTGCTCGCTCCAGTGTCAAACAGCATTATCTTAATCAATTTAGATACTTACCTTAGAAATTTTAACAGCTTTTTCCTTCCATCTACAATGTATGACACAAAACTTTTAAATAAGGATGAATCGTTAATTAAAGATGAATAGTAAAAACTATCTACATATTACAACGCCATTGACTAAAAAGTATACCGATATTGTGCAGTTTCCTTGACCATTTGATTAGATAAACCCACCTATAAATGTATTCAGAACGAAGCAGCCGCCCGACGATTTCTTTTAAAGAAAACCACCGATTTAAAGACCAGGGATGATTATGGAGCTCTGTAACCATATCCGATTTTTTTTATGGAAATAACCGGCAAACGAGCTGACGATCCACCTGACAGTAAGTGGCTATCGTCGCCCATGGACGTCCATCCCTGATGCGTTGTCAGCCAAGAAAGAAAGAACTGGCTCTCAAGCCCCCAGCCGGAACACGACGAGTCGTTTGGGGGCTGACTCATGCTCAAGGAATGAAGGAGGCTCGAAATTATCGGATATGCGAAATAAAAATATATTTGACCCCGTCGTCACAACTTATTATTTTACATTAACAATCGGATAATCCGCAGGTAATAAGTAAATAAATAGATATACATATTTCAGACTAGCCCTCTCTCCGTGGCTTACCTATATGTTATTCCTGAATATGGTCTACCTGAATACTAAACATAAGAATCCGGTTAGTAGTTATTGTTTGAAAGACTAACAAATTCACTATCATATTTATAGTGGACATCCGTATCCATATTAATATATCTGAAAATTTATTTTATAAAAATAAGTTTTATAATAGTTTTCATGTTAGATAATTCTTGACAAAAAATAACCGACTTCAAAATTAGGGATAACTCAAAAACTACTCGTCAGATCCGAGTTAAATTTAAATGGAACTACATGACAAGCACCAGCTTTTGATTGAAAAAAGAATTATCAAAATCAAAATTGGTTCACCCAGTCGAAAGTTCTGAGGTAACAAACATAAAAAAATACAGTCGAATTGAATACCTCCTCTTTTTTTTTGAAGTCGGTTAAATAGAAAAGTGAAAACGCAATAGTGTAGGTATACGTAAGTGAAACTATTTACATATTTCATTTGGTTTTTTTCGTATTAAATTAAAGCTCTTTTTTATTTTTTTACTCCAATTTGCTCTACTCTATTTTATATAGGTATGTCACAATTTTATTGTAGTTTAATCATGCAGCCGTTACGTTGCAACATTACAAGAAAATTACCACTGCATGCATTTATGTTACCTCCTTTGATAAAGCAGTTTCCCTTAAAAAATCCGTAGGTAGGTAGATATTATTTATTTACCTAAAATTACCGATTTGACATAAAGATAAAGCCCTAAACACGGACCCCGCACGCACTTGGCGCTTTTATTACATTTTATGACAAACCTTATCTGTTTATAAATTTACTACTTACTTCATTAATCTAGCCATTAATTTCCTCTACGTCCATTATATTACTCTATTAGTGTTATGTATCATGTATGCGAGCCATGGATTTAATTAATGACAACGATTTTGGTACATAACATTAAATATTTTAGTAACGTCATTAACCTCCGTATAAAGGCACTTGGTCAGTAAGGAAGTCTGTAAGTTGATTTTTAGTAGATGTTTAACGGTTCAGGAGAGCCGGTAATAGAGAGGTAGAGGTCCCGATATTTTCAGTACCGGCAACAGCGGCAACGCGTAAGTGATTCTTTCGGCTATAATATTCATTTAATACATATGGTTATTTTGCGTCAATATATTTTTATGTAGATAATAATGTATTTTTAATAACTGTCTGGGAAAAAGTAGTATATTATCGCTCATTAAGACTGGCTTGAAAGCGACGTTTTAGAAATTACATCCCAAAATAGCATCTAATGTAATTTAAACGTTTTAGTTTTATTTTGTTACTAGCTGACCCGGCGAACTTCGTATCGCCTAACAAACAATGAATGTCGTGTTTCTTTAACTAAATGTTGTGTGTACGTGTCTCTTTCTCACTCCTTCCATCCCTTCTCGTTCCCACTCTCACTCCTTCTCCCTCTTCCGCACCCTCTCCTACTCCCTCATCTGCTCCCGATCCCGATCCCTGCCCCTCTCCCTCTCCCGCTCCCTCTCCCTCTACTACTCCCGGGCCCTCTGTCTCTCCCTCAAAAACGACGATGTTTTAACAGTTAACGTTTAATTAATACCTTGAGCTAAGCTATATTATTGCCCATGTCCTACTACAAAAATGACGAAGTTTAATCCCCTAATTTTATCCTTTAGGGGATGATTTTCCAAAAAATAACGATTTTCATGCTTCTAACATGAAGAAGCTTTATCTTAATTTTTATCTCCTAATATAATCCCATAGGAAATCAATTTCCAAAAACCAATGATGCAGTTAACGTTAAATTTTTTCTTTAAGTTAATTAACATATAATTTTCACCCTTTCAACTTCAGAACTAACGAAGTTGCCATACTAACTTGCACCCCCTTAATTAACCCTTTAAGGTATGATTTTCCAAAAAAATGTAATACTTCCACATTTTTCTAATCTGGAGCGAATATACAAATAATATTTTTAACTTCAAAAATGACGAAGTTGCATACTAAGTTCCTTCCCCTAAATGAACCCTTTAAGGGATAATTTCCATAAAATTGTGTTAAAGATAACTCTTAAATTTTTATGACAGTTTATAATTATGAATGTAACTCTTATTCATAATTATAAACTGTCATAAGAATTTTCATGTTTATAACTAAAACTGACGAAGTTGGTTTGTACGAAAGTACTTCCAACCCCTATTTTTACCCCAGTAGTTTCTGAGATTTTTTGTTTAATCAGTGTGTCGTTTTACAATTTTATATATATAGATAGATAATAAAGTAACTTTTGAATTCTCCATGAAAAAAATACAGTTTTTTCTTCTTATCTCGATCTCTCTTATGAACTTTTAAAGACTTACGTTATTACTCACAGATTATTACTTGAATTCTATTCTGATTACCAATTTATGCATTTTCAACACTTTAATTCAATAGTGAAATTAAGTTTCGAGTTTTAGATTTATCATTTAGACCGCCATGTTCAATTTAACACCAGATTGGAGTATTCTACTGTGATTTTATAAACGTAAAAAACGTACATAAAATATAGGCAATTTTTTTATGGAACACCATGGACATCATCCACAGTATCCACACCAAAGACATCACTGATGCGTTGCTGGCCAAGAAAGAGAGAAGGAAAAGAAAGCATTATTCTAAATGTCAGTATAAACAACTCTGCGACGTACAACGCCTGATATTAGAATCACAGCAATAATTTTTCCACGCTCGTCAACCTCTTTCACTTTTCACTAACAATAAAGTTATCTATGTGTTTTATACGTTGGGCGTTGAAGTTAATATCACAGCAATCTAATGATTAATATAACTGCCTGCTATAATGCATTAATATAACTGCCTGGGAATAGGAGCTAAATAAATATTACGGTGCGTGATAGAAAACTTTGTTTAGGGAGTACAAAAAGAATAACTGTGTAAAAACAATATGGAAAAAATATTCTGTCACATCAGTCAGACAGCAGAGTGATCCTAATTTGAAGCTGGCTGCGTTCATAATTCATCACAATCTGAAATAATCAGAATCAACAACCTGCGTAATAAAAATAAACAAATATGCAAAGTAATTGTTTTATAATCTGAATTTTACCAAGAAAAAATAACCGACTTCAAAATAACCCAAAAACTACTCGTCGGATCTAGCTCAAATTTAAATGGGTCCAAATGACAAGCACCAGCTTTCGATTAAAAGAATCATCAAAATCGTTCACCCAGTCGAAACCCAGTTCTGAGGTAACAAACATAAAAAAACAGTCGAATTTAATATCTCCTCCTTTTTTGAAGTCGGTTAAAAATGTTTTAAATCGTTATCCATCATCAAGATAATAGGTAACTGGCTATACCTATTTAGTACCTACCGCTTTAGGAATGAAATTTTATCTAGCCTGATTCTGCATTAAGGTAGGTACCTATGTGAATACATTTTTAGGCGTACTGTAGCAGGGAACTCTCTCGACCCAAATGTGGGATATGCAATAATTATTTATTTTTATTGTAATGTAATAAACATTTTTTTGTTCGTCTGAGCGTCACGGAACAAAAATTATCGATTAAATTTTTCTGCATTTCTCACTGTTTCTTCTAAACAATGTAGTGTTTGGTACTGACGCTATAATTTAAGGTTATTTTATAGTGAACGTGAAAGGTTTTATGACAAATCAACAAATAAATCATAGCAGCAGCGGCCTGCGTTGAACTCTAATGTAAGGTAGGTTGCGAAATGACTGATTTTCCTTGTGATTTTATTATTTTAATTATTACGGACCTCCACGTGGTAAGTGCAACGTTACTAACTGCGATAGCTTATATCGGTAACATGTCACAGTTGCGTTGCCAGTTAAGGAAGCGGTGTGAATCTGACCATAAATTCCATATCGACATACCTACTGGTGCTATTAAATAAAAAAAATTAAGAAGTTTCAATTTGTGTTTCCAAATTCAAAAATAAACAAACATTGGGTGGTCCAAACAACTTCTGGCTACGGCACAACAGATTAGCAACAAGTGTCTGTAGTTCAAGTACGCACATGTGAGCCACCTACTGCGCCTTAAAAAGAAAGAGAAAGGGAGGAAAAAAATCAAAGATATTATAATAAATCAATCGATGCTCCTGTTTTGACAGGCGAGCAGCGACCCTTGTCGCGTGTGGTCTTTAAATTTTGGAGTTATGCAAAACTGAAGCGCAATATACCTTCTTTGTAGACGTGCTGCCCTGGTAGCCCTGGTAGCCCTGGTAGCTATGCGGTGTAATATTTTTTTGGGGTTTGATCCTCCACCCACGGCACTCACTCCAGCAAAACAATGTCGCTAGGACCCTTCTGTTTAATTAGGCATATCATGAGTACTGATTATAAGATACGGGATTAACGCCCCAACTCAGAGTCACTAACGGTTACTTTACTCCTTCGTAAAGAATCACCATATAAATTCTGTAATAAGGAGCGATTTAAGTAACCGTTAGTGACTCTGAGTTGTGACGTAAGAACTTTATTTTCTACATTTAACTAACTTTATCTTCACCGAAACAAGTAGCAATAAAATTAAAAATCATAATTTGTTAATTTCGAATGTCTTTGAAAAATGTATAAAGCGATTGAAAAAGTTGTTGAAGCTTTTTCAATTCTAAAAGTAAAAATATACTTGCAAAAATACATTATTCGTTCGTTTTAATTACCGTTTGTTATTAAAACGAACAACGAATAAATTGCCGCGAGATGGGATAGCTACAACTACTGGAAGTACTGCATAAGTTCAAGCAGCAAAAACTATTTGTGGCAAATAAATCGCTCTGTCTCTAATTAGGACCTCACAACTGGGTGGCGGGTCTTCAGCGGATGAAGATGTGGACCTCACTCAGACACTTCCTGCTAATATATCCGTTAAGGCATTCCTGTAGAAACACTTGTTTGTAACTCAAGTGTAAGTACTTTTGTTCAAGTCTTGTGTTTCTTCGTGAACTAGCTTATTTATACATAGGACGACTTTAATTGTCGACTGTTGTGAGTCCCGTTAGGTCTAAACCTCGGATTCTGGCCTGAGGTTTAGCACTTGTTACCTGGTGGCTCCTTTTTAACAGACTTCAAAAGAGGAGGTATTCAATTCGACTGTTTTTTTATGTTTGTTACCTCAGAACTTTCTACTGGGTGAACCGATTTTGATGATTCTTTTTTTAATCAAAGGCTGGTGCTAGTCATGTGGTTTCACTAAAATTTGAGCAAGATCTGATGGGTACTTTTTGAATTATCCCTAATTTTGTAGTCGGTTATTTTTTGTCAAGAATTATTAATGCTTCACTATAAATTGGTCTACTAACACTTTTTTAAACCTTATTGCGATGGTGATAGTCTGTATCATCTGTATCAGAGTTCCTGGATAGTGGTTTGATCAGCAACTAAGGTAAGCCTATTAATATGAGAAGCAACACTGTCGGGTAACTGAGCAAGAAGTAAGAATAAGGAGGAAATATAATCTGAATTTTACCAAGACAAAAATAACCGACTTCAAAATAACTCAAAAACTTCTCGTGAGAACTAGCCCTAGGCCCTACCTATCTACACTAACAAAAATAAAATTAGACTGGTCTGTTTTCTTTGTGATTTAATGACTTCACTTAAAGTAAGTCTGTATGAAAATCGGAAAAATATTATTGTCGCATTAAATTCGCTTGTTTAATAAGTATTTAAAATGAATCTCTCCAGTAAGGAACAAATTGTAATATGTATTTTAATTAATTTCGATTATGTTACTTATTTCAAGTTCATTCATAAGTTATGACTTATGTTTATTATGTTTATTGTTCTATATAAAATAAGGCTTCTCATAAAGATATATTTAAATCTTTTTTGATAGGAGGCCTAGATGTGAGTAATAGATGTATGTAAAATTAACAACCTATTCTGCCAGCCTGGGGCAACGGTATCCATCGGGATTCCTCAATATTTTTTAACAGAAAACGGATATGACTGATGTCCTTTTAACGTAACATGTGCATATTTTACAAAACCCTACCAGTATTTTAATTGGAACGCTGACTTTTACACTCGCTTTTTAAATACATTATTCCTGTCCTGTCCAATAAATGAGATGTCCTACCGACGGGTGATCGGATCGAAATACTTAATTAATTCTAATTATTCGGGAAGGTGTGGCGGTAATAAGTCCTGGCAGATGCTACACGATTTATGCAGTCGTCGAGTTTGTCGCGATCCTTAATTCAATTAGGGGTAACTGTAACGTGTTAAACTTGGGGTCCAATTGTTTTTTTAATTGATTTTAGCTAGTCCATGTGGTGTGTTTCCATGACCTTAAAAGTACTGCGATCTTATCGGAGTGAGTCTGAATGATATGGACATTACTTATACCAATAGGTTTAAGTTGTAAGTACAGGTAACTTCCTTCTGATTAAGTAAGTAAATTCTGGTGTTCAATGAACGACGTTCGTACCAGGTTGGAATTAGGATGTCCACGTTTGGTTGTTAGACTGGTAAGCTGGTATGCCTGGTATAAAGGTTGCTAGCTGACTAGATAACTATTTGTAAACATTCAAAGTTAAACGAAATGTAGAATCGGAAAATTTAAGTAAATAACTTAAAAATTTTAAAATACCCCTTGAACAACTGAAACCAATGAGTTCTGACTAAAACAAAAAAAAATATATCTAAAAATAACGCTACACACACATAGCCCCACACTAGGATTCCCTGTAACGTAGGTGCCACGGGCAACACACAGAACCAAGAACCCACATACCCTGACCGAGAACAGAAATTCAAACTCGTCATTCAAATTTCCGCCTCACTGGGAATTGAATCCAGGACCCTCCGGCGTGGTAACCATTGCGCCACACGGGTCGCCCGTAAAAATAATGTCACAAGCTGGAGTGTGCGTTTATTTCCGCTGTCGTTTTGCACCGCAAACCCTTATAAATAGTTGCTCAAAGATTCACCTGTGATACATACTTCCATGGTCGAAGGTGGAACACCGCCATCGGCAGACAACGTCTGCTAGTCGTACAATCGTTGGGCCTTTCCTCTAGAAGAGGCATAAGGCGTACTTCACCAGGCTGCTCCTATGCCGATTGCTGGAGGGGTTAGTGGCCAACATGCTTAACCACTGTTATCTTACGACAACAACCGTGACCGACGGCTTTACGAACCCTCCGAAGAACGAAACCGCTCAAAAATTTTTAACACTCACATTCACCCATCCAATTACCGACCGCGCATTATCGATCACTTAGAATCGACACATGTCGCCGGGCTATGAGCGGTTCACTGTTAACTACACGCGTTCGCATACAATCATACATATTATACATGTAATACATTTTTCAGCATAATTAATCACCTAAGGTAAGTGGCAGATGTACAGAGAGCCAGGTTGATAAAGTTGTGCAAATGCCACCGATGGCAGGAACCTGTTAGGGTACTCACCGATAGTTACGTTTTAATATTATAATAGACGCAATAGATAATAAAGAAGTTTATTATTGACACGCAAGCTACTTAATATTATGTAGTGTCTTTAAGAAACACGTATGGGTGACGGTTGGTTTGCAAAACAAGTTTTAATGATAGTTTGTAGGTGTGAAACAAACAATGTAGTCCTTAAGTAGGTAAGGTATTTGTAGGTACTTGGAACACACGAAAAAGTCTAGAAAGACGCGGCAAAACTTATTAACCCACATGTAGGGTTTAGTAGAGTTAAAGCTTGTAGTGTAGTCATTTGTATTTACTTCTTCTGATTTTTTTTTACAGTTAATTAAGCATTAGGAGGTAGTGACTCTTGGGTTTGACAATCTATTTTTAACCAAAAGGATATCTTAGAAATAAAAATATGTAAAGTTGAATAAATATTTAAGAACGTTTTCACAAATAATGGACAAATATAGTGTTTTCCAAGAAAAGTAATAATATCCAATGACTACAAAAAATTGTACATGCCTAATTTATTATTTCATACTTTCACCTCAGATTATACTTCCACGTTAATTTATTTTTATTAACTTTTTTTAACAATTTTAATTTTCCATTTTAACATTAATGTTTTGATGAAGGAATAATAATATGTACTTATATGAAAACTTGTATATTCATTACTCTACTAACTAATTAAATTTTTTATCCGACATTTTTCATTTCTCACACGTTTCCCATTTCTCTCTATCTCAACTCTGAACAAACGAAGACGCGGGCAGCCAGTGTGACTATCAACGACAATTTGATATAACATACGACCTTTACAAGTAAGGGTTCATTAACAAATCAGTATTTTAATTTCCAAGACGTATTTTAATTGCCCCGATAGCAAGATAAGTTGAACAAAGGGGCCGGAACACGTCACCGGAACACTTGCATGCCACAGTTCACGAGACGGCGTGGTCTAAGTGTAGACGGCATGGTCCATGTGTATGGGCGGAGCGGGTAGCGGGGAAGGAACGGATCCAAAGCACATGCTATTTGAGTTTCCATTGTGTTAGTTGTAGTTTTGTACCTACTGAAATTTTCATTCTTTGTGTTTACGTAAAAAATAAGTTATTTGATGAATTTACAAGGAAAACTATCACGGTCATGTTAGCATAAGTAGTTAATGAGTAATAGTCGATAAACTTACTACTTCGGAACCCTACATTGCGCGTGGCCTGACACGCACTTGCCCGGTTTTATTACTTTAATATTTTAAAATTTGAGTTCACCCCTTATTAATATTACTACTAGTATGACTGTATGAGTATTCTCCCAGTGTTCAAAATTCGACGATAACCGTTATTGAGGGAAGTATGTAAATTTGTTCGTTTTTTCTACTCTTTTACACTACGTAATTGTATATCTGAAACCATGCATTTAATATATTTGCAATACAAATAATTGAAATAAAATAGAAACAAAACATTTTTTCATTGATAACACTAAATCTCCTTAATATCTAACTACCAAAAAATCTGTTGATAAACAAAGGAGCCTATTGTACATAGTGCATGGAAAAACAGTTCAATATAATCATAATAAAAGAGAAAAAAACATGTTTTAATGATAACACTAAAGCTCCTTAACTGCTACAAATCAAATCAAATCAAATGTTTTTATTAAAATTGGTTTGGTTTACAAACACTTTTTGAAAGTCATGCAAGTTACGCCAATGCTTCAGACAAAGCCCTACTGTGAGAGGTCCCGGGATAAGAAGCAGCAAGAAACTACCGGGTTTGTTTTTTTCCTGCTCACAGTTACAGATAGCACTTATCATCATCTACTACAATCTATATCCATAAAACTCATGTCCAAGCAGTCTTGTCTTTAAAATAATCATCTAATTTGTAATATCCTTTCGTCATAAGAATGCTTTTAATATGAGTTTTAAATTTAAGGTAAGGCATTTCTGTAAATTTCGATGGAATTTTATTATAAATCTTTACACATGTACCCATGAACGAGCCACCAGTTTTACATAGTCTAAAATTTGGTACAATCAGTTTAGCCTTGTTCCTCGTATTAATATCGTGAATGTCACTCTTCTTAAGGAAACTATCGTAATATTACTTAACATACAAAACATTATCCAATATAATTATATTGTGACACCACAGTTAAAATATTAATTTCCTTAAAGAGATCCTTAAGCGAGTCCCTAGGCTTGAGGTTGTAAATGGCACGGACTGCATCTGCAGCTGAGCCCCACAACAACAGACCATAGGACATAACACTATGAAAGTAGCTAAAATAAACTAACCGTGCTGTTTCTACGTCAGTTAAGAGCCTTACTTTCTTAACCGCGTAAGCAGCTGAACTGTCTCCCAGACAAGGCTTCAATATGAGGACTCCATTGTAATCGTGAATCTATGGTAAGGCCAAGGAATTTTGTTGAATTTACAAGGTCAAGTACTTCCTTATTTATAACTATTTGAGTTGGTACCTGTTTTACATTTGGTAAAGTGAATTTCATACATTTCGTTTTACTAGCATTTTACATTAGGTTGTTACATGTAAACCATTGCAATACATGGGAAACAGTATTATTTACATCGTCAAAACATTTTTTTCTCCTATCAACTTTAAAAAGTAATGAGGTATCATCTGCAAACAATACAGTTTCACACAAGTCCCTTGTGAAATAAGGAAGATCATTGATGTATATTAAAAATAACAGGGGTCCTAATATTGATCCTTGGGGTACTCCCATAGTAATGTGTGCTCCTGGGGACTCCTTGCCATTAATGACTACTTTTTGGATACGGTCGGATAGGTAAGATTTTATAAGGCCAACTGATTGTGTTGAGACACCATAATGCCTAAGTTTATTTATCAGTATATTGTGATCAACGCAATCGAACGCCTTCGAGAGATCACAAAAAATACCAATGGCATCCTGCTTACACTCCCACGCATCAAAAATTTGCTTAAGGAGTGCTATACCTGCATCAGTGGTATTTTTTTTTCTCGAAAAACTGAACTGATTAACAGGAAACAACTTGTTTAAGTAGAAATGAGACAGCAGCTGATTATAAATAACTTTTTCAAAGATTTTATTACAAAAACAAGTCTCTAATATAATAAAATATTACTTGTGTACTACCTATGTTTACACAAGTACAAACTAGATGGCGTTGTTCACGAACCTGAATCACGCCGCTGAGACTGTGAGATTTGTATAAGTAATAACATTAAATTTTAAAAGAGGTAAAGGTAAAAAACTGGTTGATGAACAGAGGAGAGGAGCCTAGATTTTCAAAGGATCTCAGTACTGATACTATCGCTTTCGCCCGTAAATACAACGTAGTATTTGTAACACTATCGCTTCCGTCCGTGCGTTGCACCGCGCGCGCTCCATTCTGGTTTTGGCGTTACGTCACATGATAGTGGAGAGTCCATTAATACGGTGCCCCCTTGCCGGTAAGTGCAGTAATTATACTGCTACTACCAGATCAATACTGCTATATAAAAGTAAACATTTTTGTTCAGTTAAATAATCTTTTAAATTTGCAACCTGTCTACACAACCTCAATAATTTTCAGGGCCTACTTACAAATAATACTCTATGGGGCAACAACAAAAGTTATTACGATGCGTTGCGTACCTAGAAACACCACGAAGAAATGCCTCGTCCGCCTCGTCATGTCGCACCCTCAGTGGAAAAAAGCGGCCAAGTGCGAGTCGGACTCGCCCATGAAGGGTTCCGTAGCAGCAAGTAACATAATATAAAAGTTCTTTTAGTTCGTTGTAACTTTGATCGATGTTTTTTTGTGGTTTACGATTTATGACGTATTAAAAAAAAACTACTTACTAGATCTCGTTCAAACCAATTTTCGTTGGAAGTTTGCATGGTAATGTACATCATATATTTTTTTTAGTTTTATCATTCTCTTATTTTAGAAGTTACAGGGGGGGGGGACACATTTTACCACTTTGGAAGTGTCTCTCGCGCAAACTATTCAGTTTAGAAAAAAATTATATTAGAAACCTCAATATCATTTTTGAAGACCTATCCATAGATACCCCACACGTATGGGTTTGATGAAAAAAACATTTTTGAGTTTCAGTTCTAAGTATGGGGAACCCCCAAAATTTATTGTTTTCTTTCTATTTTTGTGTGAAAATCTTAATGCGGTTCACAGAATA
The DNA here is from genome assembly GCA_951805285.1 of Thymelicus acteon. NCBI lineage: Eukaryota > Metazoa > Arthropoda > Insecta > Lepidoptera > Hesperiidae > Thymelicus > Thymelicus acteon. The sequence goes on from OX638232.1 coordinate 1,868,740, forward strand.
CATCTACTTACCAAGTTTCAACAGTATAGCTCTTATAGTTTCGGGAAAAAGTGGCTGTGACATACGGACGGACAGACAGACAGACAGACAGACATGACGAATCTATAAGGGTTCCGTTTTTTGCCATTCGGCTACGGAACCCTAAAAAGCATAAGTCGTGTTACTTTGAATTTTAGTTATTAATATGATTAAAAAAAAGAATCATATTATGATTAAAAAGAGGGACAAAAGCTGCATATGCTCAATTTTTTTCAAATTTTTATCATTAATCTTGACGGTTTTATACAAGAAATCGTAATGTGTTTCTTTGACATCTTACTGATATTTTAACAGTTTTTTTGCTGTCCTGTAAAATTGCATTTTTCATCTTACGCTTTTTTTCCACTGAGGCCGAGGGTGCGATTTACAGCGCGGATTTCTCGCGTCGCGTCGGACACGCGTCAAAAATACGCCGTGTGCAAAGGCTTTTAGACCTAAGACTGAAATGCGAGTGAGCGCGCAATATGTCATCAAGTGCAGGGAGATACTTATACAATAGTACCCGTTTATAATAAGTTCAGAAATTATGCTACATTAAGAAATCCAATTAACATATCGAGTCTACAAATAAAATTGTAATGGCCGTTACAGCGTATGTAAAAAACATTAAGCCGTCAACCAGAACAAGATGGGATGGTAAACCGTCCAGTGGTCGCTGTGTATGTACTTTCACCGTCAGCCAAAACGTTTCACTTGAGCTTTTTCCTTCACTTAGTCCACTGATAATAACTTGATAATAAATTAAAAGCAAAAAAATATTATATTTTGAGTAAAACTTTTTAACCGACTTCAAAAAAAAGGAGGAGGTTCTCAATTCGACTGTATTTTTTTTATGTTCGTTACTTCAGAACTTTGGACTGGGCGAACCAATTTTGATGATTCTTTTTTTAATCGAAAGCTGGTGGCTGTCATGTGGTCTCATATAAATTTTATCGAGATCTGACAAAGTCATCCATGATAAAACCATATAAGTCTTAAATTTGTATTAAGTAAGCGCGACAAATGGACGAATAACTCAATATCACGCCAACCGTTTTCGATGATTCTTTTTTTAATCGAAAGCAGGTGCTTGTCACGTAATCCCACATAAATTTGAACGAGATCTGACAAGTAGTTTTAGAGTAACTTTAAAGTCGGTTATTTTTTGTTAGTAAAATTTAGATTATAATTTAATGACGTTTCATCTCATCTCATCTGATCTCACCTAATCTCTTCTCATATAAACTAATCTCATCTCATCTCACCTCATCTCCAACAGGGTGGTCCACGGGAAAATGTTTACAGCCCGCAGTCCAAGTTACCTAATTTAGTTGTTGGAGAAACGTCTCTATTTTTTCAGTTGTGACCATAACAAATGCAGAGGCAAACATCGTACAAAAACATTCATAGGTATCTATAAAACTATCATTAGGTATCTACTCTTCATAATATACTATTATTTACCCAAGTAGGTGATTTTTTCCTTGTAAAATATTTAGTGAAATCGTTAAAAATGCTGAATGGTCTTTCTGTATATGCAAAAGATATCGATAAAACTGTAAACTAATATAAACCCATAAAGACATATTAATTGTACATTTACGAAACATTATGATCGTTTAGTTAATTATGATATAATTTACATTAAGTATTTATTATTACCTACACAATATTGAATTAAAAAACACTTTTTATGTCCGTGTTAAAAAAAAGTATTAAAATTATTAAATTGCAACTGCAACGATCACACCGATAAGTTCTTACTATTTTTATTAATTTATTTATACCCAGGAAATAAAAGTCCCATAGATAATATTAATACCTTCACACTACAGACTAAATATACACTATAATATAACAATATTACAGGTTATTAAATAACTATACTTAAAACTATAAAATTTAAAACTATCACTATAATTACTAATAATAATATGAATTAAGGAGTGTATTTACTACTATTAATGAGTGCAGTGGAATTAAATGTCCATTAAACCTGTTATTACTGACCTTTAGTTGAGTAATAGTTATCCCTGGGTGTAGGTAAGTAGGGTACCTACCGACCGGTCTTTAAAAATTAATGTCAGAAGGTGAAATGCGGATATGATGTGGTTCTTACAAAAACGTGAAGATACGCATTGGATATTACGTCCATGGTATACAATCAGTAGGGCACGATTTCTGTTACGTCACTGGCGATACCTTTCTTTAATGGTTTCCTACGTAAACGATTATGTTGTGGTGTTCAACCATTAGTACCACACATTAGAAGACCTTTGATGGTCGCACAAGATGGTACAGTATGGAAAATGGTGAAAGGGTTAATGATCAACCCGTAATCAATACAAAACAATTCTAGTTGATAGTAAATGGGGGTGTAAATTGGAGTACCCTTTCTCGTGGAACTAGTGGACAACCAGGTCGACGAGCCACCTGAAGGTAAGTCAGCCAGCGTCGCCCGTAGACATCAATAACACTAAATGCACCACCGATGGATGCTGATAAAGAAATAAGAACGAGAAATCCTTCGTAATCGGGTGCAGTAGCTTAGTTTGGCTTAATATCAACCAAATGTTTTTGTACCTGTTGAGAATTAGTTCACATTGGTGACCAGTGTGAGTTATCTACACTAATATATAAAGAGGAAAGATTTGATTTTTTGTTTGCATTGAATAGGCTCCGAAACTACTGAACCGATTTCAAAAATTCTTTCACTGTTGGGAATCTAAACTATCCCCGAGTAACATAGGCTATATTATATTTTCAAAAAAATTAGGGGTCTTTAATAAAACTCCGATAATGTAACCCAAGGTGTAAAAAAATAAGAAAACTGAAGCAAAGCGAGGGTGGTTACTCGTTGATTATAAAATATGATACTGTTGGACCTCTGAGGGGTGCACCTGTTGCAGAACTGTACCAATTCTTTCTTGAAGAAATTTGCTTGTAGCAAGCTCCCATTTTATAGGGAACTTTTCATCAGAACTGCCGGAAAAATGATCTCGTCAATAGTAATGTAGACCAAGTGTTATTACAAATTGATTATTATTTTAATGATGATAACTGTTTTGACATGACTTAGATTTTTTTAGAGAAATTTTAGAGAAAAGCAGACGGTCCATTGGATGGTAAATGGTCACCGAATCGCCATTATTTCGGCTAGTTAAAAAAGAGAGCCTCTTTTTACGCCTTTCTTGAAGAACTCCATGTTATAGCGCTCCAGAAAACTTCAGATGTGCTCATTCCTCAGTTTGATCAGGTCATCGAAAGAGAATCCAGTGTGATGAGGATGACACTTCGATATACGCCGAGGAGTATGATCATGGAAAGGTGACGCAGGATGAGTTCAAACAGTTCTTTAGAGCACTCACGTTGGGGGTTTGTTGTCGCTCTTAGATTCCAATACTGCTCATGAATTTTTGAATTTTGAATGGTTTTAAAGGCCAACATGGAGATTTTTAATTTCATAGATTAATACCTCAACAGTTAATTGGTACCTCAACAGCAGGCGGAATGGCTCAACATCGCTACAAACAAGTCAATAAAAGATTAAAAACTTGACAACTGGTACTCGTATTGGCAAGTATCAAAAAACCTGACACCTCTCGAGCTCTCGGCCGCTGCAGCGCTGGCGTCTCCTCTATGCGGACGTCCGCGGAACCTTTCCAATGCGTCAATACGTAACGTTTGTTATAAATCTCGTGCACCTATTACGCCATGCCCGTCGCATTCTTAAGTTACGTTTTTATGAACCGTGGTGTGTGCATTTTTGATGCTAAATGCATCGGTCTATAATAAGTGATCGAAGGCTAAATGGTATCCATCGCACATGGGTAATATAGAACACTAGCGCACCGCCCGTGGTTTTTCCCCCGCTTTCCGGAATGATAAGTACACTGTGTTCTGTTCCAGATCATGGTTTGCCTGTGTGCTAAATTTCATGGAAATCTGTTTAGTAATTTTTTGTTAAAGAGTAACAAACTTTCATACAAACTTAATAGGATAGTAGGATATTAATGACGCGTTGCCGACCGAGAATGAAGCGGGAGACCCTCTAGTTTCTATCCCTGCGGATTCCATCTGGATGTTCTGACTCTCGATATTTTAGTGCAGTGTATTTTTCAAAACAAATTTGATACCCCTTCTTCCTTTACTCTCAAGGGAACGCAATAAGGATATTACTCAATACTCAATACTCAATACTCAATTCTCAATACTCAATACTCAATACTCAATACTCAATACTCAATACTCAATACTCAATACTCAATACTCAATACTTAATACTCAATACTCAATATTTTTATTGCAGTCATATTATTTTTATTGCTCAATTTTTTTTTTACATACAAAAACCGAAACGCAATTACAATTACCATTGGTAGATACCTACTATGAAATAAGGTATAGACCTAATCAAAATAAAAACATGAGGATCACCTAAAATGAGACAAAAGATATACGTACACCTGCACTGACGGAAATGACGGAACCGAATCGCTAGCAATTTTATTACTACCGTCCGGGTATGAAATTTTTATCCGGTGACATAGTCTTATGTAATACATACATTGTATAGGAGATGGTAGCCCTATTTATACTGTTTATACATACATATGACTTTGTAGGTATATACAACGTGATGGTGAAGCATCACCGCCATCACTCATCTGCAATACCAAGTCACTGACGCGTTGGTGACATTAACTTACTAGTTAACTGCAACCACGATTGATTTTAAGAGCACTCCACTCCACTCCAGGAGTGCCACTCCTCCTCGAGTACATCATGAGTACCATTAACCCGTCGGTTACCGAGAACGTTCCAGCACGTTCGAACTCAAAGGTACCGCGATCACGCGGATCCTAACGAGTTAAGATTTATTTAGTATCGTAAACTCATCTACCTAATTATGTAAATTATTTAATTCAGTGATTTTTAAATTGAGTTTCATGATGGAATTCTATACGTTTAGAATATAATAGTAGAATATAAGCCCAAATTCTTCTGCAAATTTTATATTCAAATTCAATTACTTTTAATATTGAAGACACAAAGCTCCATTTAAGCTCAAGTTTTAAATACCATCGGATTGGGATCTTAAGATTTTTAGGGTATTCGTCCATTCTTCAGCGATGTAATATTTATACTGTGGCTCGGCCCTTAGATATATCAGAAACTCTTCCATAGTATGCATTTACTTTGCATTTACTTCGTTAGGTTTTTAAATCGTAACAGTGTAGGTACTAATGAGTTTCAAAAACATGTAGGTACCTGATCTTACGATTAGAGGAGAAGAAACGGCGATAAGAACTAATCAAAATGATGACGACATTCATACATTAAAACCAAAACCCAGTGATTATTGGGTAACCAGAGATAATAGAATAGTAAAAGATACTCCAAGCAAGTTGCAGGTCAAAGAGGTGGCATCCATCGCTGGACCCAAGCAAATCTACCCTCCGCGCGAATCTCGCGATACACTTCAATTCCGATTCAATCCCTATACTTACATGGTGTTAGGGCATTTTATCTAGCTGAATAGCTCTCTAGACTATAATATGGTAGAGCCATTGAAGTATAATGTCATAGAACAGACATCTCAAACAAAATGTGTGTCCCGCCGGGAGGTTCTATTTTCAAAATTGAGCCCCCGGTCTCCTTTAAAAATCGAATGAATCCATTGAAAATTGAAGCCGATCGGCGCCATTTCATTGGGACATACATTGTGTTCGCGGTGTCGGTTCTATAATATGCTAGTAATAATACTTCAATAGTCTCCATCAGCTTTTTGCATGAATGACTTTTTCAGTTCGATAATACTCACGTTCAAAGTGCAGGATCAACCATAGGCAACAAGGTAAAGACTTTTGGAAAAAAACGATACACAATATGCATGCTTAAGGCGATTAAATTAAGAGTCAACCAGTAAACTGTCGCTGGTCCATATTCCTATCAGATTGCTCTTAGGAAACAAGTCTAATTAACTTCTACAATGTGTATCGCTCCATAACTTTCTACCACTCGCGGAGTAATAAGTATTTATGAAAATTACATAAAAATAACAAAACCTACATCTGCACACACACTAGGCATAAATAGTCAAAAAAAAAGGAACTTCTAACCTAACCGAATTCTTACTATCGAATTCTACTACTTTACCACTGAAATCACTACGAGTAAAAAAATTCTAAACCATCGATATAGATCACGACTTTTCTTTTATAAACATACTTGTCTATACAAGAAAGCGCGCAATGTAAGCGGTGCATTATTGAATATTGCTAGTACGCTCGAAATGCGAAAGAGGTGGTAGGCCTCACCTACCACAGAATGGAAAGGCGAAGCGTACATTTCACCAAGTATAAAACGGTTGTGGGGTCCATCGAGAGCATCAGTCAATAGTAGGAACTCCAGCATCTAAATCTAGCAACATGATCGCTTTCGTAAGTGCACTATTACGTATTATTTATCTGTATTACGTAACGGTAAATAGGATAACACTTTTGTTGTTAACGGTAACATTTTTTCGGTTTTTCGATTTCCGAAGTGATCTAGTATTTTAATTAATAATTTTGAATTTATTTTAATCTATGAGAAACAAAACTGTAGACAGTTTTTTAACTTTTTTTTTCTTCAAAAATAATTATTGTACTTACAAGTAATTACAATGACTACAACTTTAGACAGGTAACAAAAAATAAACAGACCAAATATTAAAAAGGTTTTCAAGTTAAGAATAGTGTTAAAATAAAACCAGTATCAAAATTACAGTGCCAATATTGTGAACACATTTTTTTCCGCCGATTTTAATCTCATTATTGTCATAAAAGTTACGGCTACTTTTAAAAGTAAATGTATTATGTAACCTTAAATTTGATACCGCTTCCTTGCAAATGGTTAATTGTGTATTATGTAAGGTAATAACTGCCTTCCGGTGGACCAGTGAAAGGATCACATGTTTAAGAGTTGCTCTATGGACACTTCCGTTATGCCTTTGTATGGCATTTGAAGAATAACTCATAACAATTTGGACTTGCCAAACATTTTTTGTAAAGTCTTCATGTTTCTCGTGGCTGAATGATGGTCAACTTGAAAAAAATATTCCAAATTTAAAAAATAGGTCCTTAGCAAAAATGGCTTCCAAGTTTTTTCTTTTTAAAGTCGTAAAGGAAAATTAATCAAAGTAATCACAAATCACTGATTACCCAAATGTTATTATTTCAGAAAGCAGCAACCCTCCTGTTCATCATCGCCGCAGCATCAGCTCGTCCCTCCGAAGAGTGGGAGCCCGAGGGCCAGTCCCACTCGGAGCACACCAAGCCGTACCATGTGACGGTGGTGAAGAAGATCGGGGTGCCAGTGCCCCACCCTGTGGCCGTCTCTGTCCCGCAGTACGTCAAGATCCCCATCCCCCACCCCTACCCTGTTCACGTCACCGTTGAACAACCGATCCATGTCCCCGTATACAAGGTAAGCCTGGTTCGAATACTGTCACATAAAAAAAATTGTAAGACTTGTCAAAAATCGCCTTTGAAAGACTTGAAAGACTCGAAAGTTCGAAGTGTGTCAGTTTCATATCCCAGTTTGGGTTAAAGGGGTATTTTGGGTCTATAAACACATTGATGTAAAACGAAAGCTACTTTTGAGGAAAAGTGAATCCTCGATTGTTTTTTTTTTTCTTCTCCTTAGAGAAGTAACAGATATACTTAGTATCTGTGTAGTTAATACTTGTGTGAGAAAATCGATCTTATAAAATAGCAAAACATTACGTGAGAGCCCATAAAACAATAAACTCCAACACGTAATCCAGCAACAATAATAAAATCATAAACTCTACAAACCAATAGACTCGTTTTGACGTTTTCACAGAGTATCATAGAGCATAGCAGTTGAATACTTAGCATGATATTCTATCGTGCAGATTATTAATTTTCTCCACTTATCTGGAGCTGTCCATCTTCAAGAGAAACTTCATTATTATCTACGACAATTCACATTTTACACTATTCAGATTATGTCACGGCCATTTTAAACTATCTTTTTACATGTAATGTAATCATTGAAACAAGATCACCATTCATGTCACTGCACAGATTTATTTACTATTATGTAATGAGACTGGACACGACGAAAGTAAAAGCGAGCGCCACTGGAGCGTTGCGTTCTTTTTTTAAAAAGTTCCCGCGCATTTGTGACAGTTAAGTCAACATTGGCGGAGCGCACATCGTTAGCTATAATACTGACCTAATTACAAAGTAATAAGTAGGTAATTTATATTGTTTGTGTTTATGTATTAAAAATTAGATTACATATTTATAAATTCACAAATAAATAATTACATTACCGGATACAATTAACACACAAAACTAAAATATTTTGGTTTTTCTATGTGGGTCGTGAGGGCTTACTGACTTTTGACAGTTTTAACTTAACCATGCCTTTATAACTTAAGGGATATCACTTTTACATCAATTGTAAAAATAAGATAATCAGTATAAAAGCAAACACTTCCAACTTGATAAGTGAAAGGGGTTAAGTGTTAACTCACCTTATTTACGTTAATTAGTTTTACGAAGATCTCGCAGCATACGTACATACGTAAGAGAAATTACGTTTTCATTAAAACAACAGCTATTGATCGGAGCTAACACGATATTACGATTATATGGGCTACAAGCTCGTAATAATTCATGTATATAATTTACGGTCGTTTTCAATAATCTAAATGTAATCTCTTGATAATAGTAAGTAAAGTTATAACAGCTATCATTGAAGTTGAAATGTTGTGACTTTTTGACTGTTGCTAGGTTGACTTTAGCATTATGGGTAAATAGAATATTGTAGAACGGATGTTTATATATGACCTGGATCATTTTTTTAATTTGAAATCTATCATTAAAGAGTTTTCTCATTTTTCCAGGTCGTCCCCCAGATCATAGAGAAGCCAGTGCCCTACACCGTGGAAAAGCCCGTGCCCTACGAAGTGGAGAAGCCCTACCCCGTTGAGGTGGAGAAGAAGGTCGAGGTCCCAATCCCCAAGCCCTACCCCGTCCACGTGCCCGTGTACAAACACATCTACCACCACAAGGGAGGTCACAAGCACTAAGTCTCATAGCACCAGCCATCAAAATATAATAAGCAAGCGTTACGTGTAGTTCTGCTCTAGTTAACTTCCGAAGTGGATTAGAAAAAGTTACCCACAAACGATTCGTTTTAAAGTTTGCCGGAACATGGTCTATTATATAACTGACCTATTTGCGGTGCACTGAATGGAATTTCAAATCTTATATATAAAATTCTCGTGTCACGGTGTTAGAAGTTGAACTCCTCCGAAACGGGTTGACCGATTTTCGTGAATTTTTGCGTGCATATCGGCTAGGGTTGAGAATTGGACAACATTTATTTTTCATCCCCCTGCCCCTAAAAAAATTTTGGCAGTACAACGTTTGCCCGGTCAGCTAATGTTATATAATATTTTTCAATGATGATATAATTTTTAGCTTCAGCTTATTGTTAGTTTATTATATTTTGATGTTTATTATAGAATTTGGTCATCTTCCAATGGGTGTTGGAAGTTGATCGCAGGCCATATCGGGACCTGTGAATGCTAAACGCGAATCATAGCTTACATTGTAAGCTCTATTCGCTAAGACTAGGGCATAGCCTGAACCCACTTGTAAATAATACAAATTAAAATGTAGTGCTGGTGGAATACCACCAGGTGAGACGAATGTTATTGTGATATTTATTGCGTGACCAGTTGTTGTTGTTGTTGGTGTATCGTTGTTGACTATTGTGTAGTGTTGTTTGTTGTTTATAGATTTTAATTACAATACGTTTTTTAACATATCTGGTTTTGTTACTTTTACACTTCCTAATCTCATAGAACCTTTTTTATGGAAATAGCCGGCAAACGAGCTTCATAGAATTTAAATTTATTTTACACTCATGTTGATCAATACGTTTTTTTATTTTATTTTAGAAGTAGTCATTATTAATTTCATCTGTATTCCAATATTTTGTTATCAAAGAGGAGTATCATTTTGAAACAAATTTGAAGTCACTGCGTTGATTGACATGGACACTTTGTTGGACTGTGGCATCCAGTCGTTTAAAGTAATTCAACATGATATATCCTGGCAGTATACGAGATGCCTGTCCCTAAAAAGGCGCTATCTGCTAATATTATCTGTGGCAGGCCGCTGAGACACTTGCGACCACTTTCACTCCGCGGTCAAGGTCCCGGTCGATGACTCCCGTTCCTTGCAATTTTTCTTACACTATTCTCACTATTGCCACTTTTATGACGTTGGCGTTGCCGATACTATATAGGTAAAAGACAATGGATACGTGCTATTATCGAAGACAGTAAAATCGTCGAAGTAAGAATGTTTTTAAGAATTTTAAAGTTTGTTTATGTCTTTTATTCCTTCCTATTATTTGCGGGTGCTAATAAAATATGATTGAGCATCATTATCATCACCCTCATTTTCCATTTTATTTGGGGGCGAAGGAATATGTTGTTTTCTTCCATTTTTCCCTTCTCTTCATCTCTACAGGGATTCCCTTATTTTTCATTTCGTCTCTCACATAATCCATCCATCTATTCTGTAGTCATTCTCATCCCATTTGTCCACATTTGTCCCGCATTTATAATCCATCAATCTTCTCTTTTCTTCATTATATGCGTTTCATTTTCAGTAAAAATAATATCATTCAGTTCAAATTCGGCTTTCGACTTGCAAAATGTTCTAGCCCAGTCTTTTGTAGGTAGGTGTACTCATGGAAAAGGGTAATCAAATCATTGCTACGGATTGAATAAAAGACATTGCTTTTGTTTGCATCATGGTATGAAGCCAACATCTACTTCAAAGCCAACTTTTACCAACGCTGCGCTTGTTGGAGATTTTTGAGCTCTATACCACGGACCTGAAAAAAAGACGGACGTAACCTCGTCTAATCGAGATTGAAGCATAGCAATGGCCGCCCGCTTACCATGTGTGCGTAATTTTTGATTCGCGATTGAAGCAGTGAAGTGTCAATGTGTGGGTGTGTACTTGTACGAATAGAGCTAGAGGTGCTTCACTGAATTTGTTGTTGGGATTACGTCCGTCTTTTTTTTAGGTCCGTGCTCTATACCTTTTAATTTTATTTAAATTTTTCATGCTCTATGTCCATCATAGAGCTTTTAACTGCTTGGCTTTTACAAGTTAGCTTTGGCTAGTTACCATCCAAGTGTGAAATATTTTCACGATGATTTGGCTGTCTGGAAGCAGGCAACGCATTAGCTAGGCCTTTACGGTTACATCCACAGTAACCATTTACTATAGGTAAATTGGCTAGTCAATTTGTTTGTCTACTGTTCACATTAAAATTCTATACATTGTGGAAAGACAACCAAATGTTAGCATTTCCATTTAAAAACAAAACTCAATTTCTATTAATGTCTCTAATTTTGCACGCGATATTTCTTGTATAAAGTAAGTCTTATTAGCCATAACCTGTTTAACAGGAAAATGATTGCTTTTTGCCATTTTATTAGGAGTGTAGGAATTTAATATCACAAAGCCATGGCCAAATCACAAAGGAATACTCCATCTGTGCTGAAGGGATTGAGTTGAAAATGCCATGGCCGTGCAGGGTGCAAGAATATAATTACAGTACGTTATGATTTCATTGATCCCCACTCCATCTAGATGCTCCCAGAGGGGGGTCCAATTGGAATCGCGATTTAATCTGCTACTAACATCGTGCCCTGGGTTTGTTGCAGGGAAGAAGCTTAATTTTTTCGAAAATTATGAGAGAGGTATATTTTAGTCTGGCTGGTAATCCTTGGTTATGGGCACTAGAATGTCTTTGTCTTAATGACAGAAATTGGGCATCAGAGACAGCGTGTCCTATTAAGAAAAATTATGTATGCTTAGGTAATTGCGTATCGAACCCGGAAAAGCTCGATGATAGAGTAGGATTCTCACGTAGCAATTAGTTAACTATTGTTACCCAAAAATTAAATGTAACTTAATTTCACAGAACACATTCAACTACCACCACTATACTTAATTCACCACTATAATTAATTGGTCATCTTCCGCAAGAGCAAGAGCGTAGCGATCATTATCAGACCAGCGAAAATCTGAAAACAAACTAGCTCGCAGAACAGGATTGGAACTCAGTAACCACATAACACGGATATAAAAAAGAACGGACGTAACCTTGTCTAATCGAGAGTGAAGCTGACAGCTGACAGCTCGCTTACCATGTGTGCGTAATTTTGTAATTTTTGATTCGCGATGGTGTCAATGTCGTAGCCGTATGGTGTCAATGTGTGGGTGTGTGTACTTGTACGAATACAGAGTTGGTATTCCTATGGGTGCTTCACTGAATTTGTTCTTGGGATTACGTCCGTCTTTTTTTTACGTCCGTGTCACATAATAAATAAGTAGTATTATGTTTAGTTCAAGGAGAAACATAAAAGAGTTACATAATTAAGATAATTTTGAGTAATACACTTCAAACAACACACAGAATGACAAAAGAACTGTTTATCGTTGTACACGTAGACCGGGGTTCGGATCCCCGCTGCGCCTGAGTCACTTTTATAGCGTTTTGATATGTCATTCCGTTTGTCTGATTTTATTACTGGAAAAAGTCTTCGCTTACGTGTCGTAAAGAGTTTTACGAACGCGAATAACTTAACAATAAATATTTTATGCTTCCTTAGGTAAACGATATACCCTATAGGTGCATTTAAGGCAACTAAATATGATTTATGGGTTTGAATTTTATGCATAACTTACTAGGTAAGTTAACTAGAAGCACAGATTATTATTATGCGAGTGATATACGATAATACAATTAACAATAAACTTGTAGAGTCAACTAACTCTTATATTTAATGCTCTGTTTCGGTACGAAAGCGAAAACATATTGGTGGTAGGTATGTGTACGTTAGTATATTCTTTTATTTATTCTATTATTTATCACATAGTTGATACGTTATTAGGTTTATAATAAACGTATTAAAGCCCAGCTTGTAGGTAGTTAATGTTGTGTTAAACAAATAAATCAATGGCAAGCAAAGGAAATAAGCGATTGGAGAAATATTTCTGCATTTCCCAAACTAAAACAATTTACACTTGGTAAGATGTCCCCGGTTCAATTCAAACTACTAACATTTATAATTAAATTAATTAAGTAACTTTAAAGTGGAATTGGTCGTTGTCTTGAATTTTTTTGTACATTTTAGTTTCTTGTAAGTTTCTCATGATCACCGATTTTCTTTAGGTAATCGATAAAATCAAAAAATTTACCACCTAATTGTTATTTAAGTGGTCCCTGGAACTCATTGACATCCATAAGTATAGAAACGAGACTTATTCGTAGGTGTCTAAAATTAATGTTGACAAGATTCTATTTAGATTTTAAGTCCTAAGCTCCGTGTGAAGACGATAACGTCATCTCTCAATACAATGAAACTGCACCGAAAAAGATAATCATGAGTCCATAGCTGACCGATTGGTTCCACATATCCACCGACAGGGGCGCTGCAAACGGATTTTTTTTCTGTATTAGGGTTCCTTATAAATAAAATATATAATATTGGTTTAACTCGCAAATAACTCTTATCAGCGTGATATAGCAAAGGGCACTCTTAAGTGAAATGCAGTGCAAAAAAAAAACTTGAAAGCAACAAAATGTCACGTGAATATTCAATCGTGTTCAATTAAGAGCCCTTTTTTGCAACCCGCAATTACTTGTAAGTAAAGTAATTAAACTTAGATAACAATAATGGACCTACAACTAAACAAAATCCTTGTCTTGTTAGAGAAAATATAAGCTCTCGTCTGTTTGTGTTGTATTTTATTTTTAGACTAGTCTTACATCGCTCTAATATCGATACAAATCAATACACGTTTTATACAGTGCCAGCGTAGATGGGTATCATTCGAGCTTGGCGCGTTTTTTGTTTTTTTTTTCGGTGCGGTAACACTGAGATGCGCACGCACCTGCCAGCCCCCCGCGGAGCCCGCCAGGCCTCGCCTTTGATGCCGACGGATTAATGCCGGGTTTTCTTCAAAATGACGAAAAAACCTCATGATAACCCCAGGCTTAAGAGGTCATTATAATTTTTAAAATGTTATAAACAACTTAGTTGACCGCGTCTATCTTACTTTTGTTTATGGTCTGTACAATACTGGTAAGTCCCTATCTAATATGTTATGGATTCACGATTACATAACAAAATTAAGTTTCTGGGCTCGGGCTGCGATTAGATACTTTCAGGTCTTTCTAAGTACATACTAGGAACATACTAGTTTTACAAAATAAAAGTTTTTAGTTACAAGTTGAACCACCTTCGAAATAAAAAAAACAAAATGACTTTAAAATGTGAAAAATAATTTAATGAAAATCTGAACTTTTACTTATTAATTGACCGACCCTGTAGCCTAGTTGGTAGCTATCTTGCCTGCAAAGCGACGGGTCCCGGGTTCGATTCCTGACCGGGGATTTATGCAGCTGATATTTATGCGGAGCAGATGTTTATGACAGATAAATGTTTGTGCTCGGGTCATGGGTGTTATTGTGATGTGTTATACATATGTGTCGTCCATGCCACCCGCGACACAGGTGAAAACCTGCTGCGGGGGTGTGAGTGTGTAAACGTTTATTTATTTATTTAATTTACTTAAAGTATTATTATTTAGGTAGCTACTCTACCCACTGAAACGTTTTAAGGAAGTACCAAGGCTTACAACTAAAAAAAATATTTTGTTAGTTATTTATTTTCATATATCCAATTATTTTTTATCGGGCTTGGCGCCAACAATCGATTAAAACATTTCAATGGATATCACATGCTTCGGATAGGATTCCTATCTTCCACGACTATGCTGGGTCTCTCTCTCTCTCTGTCTGCCTGAAGCTGTATACGCCACCGCGCCGCTAGGGGCCAACAACAACTGTTCATACGAAAAAAAGTACCGTAATAGCAAGTATAGCGGATGGATCACTATAGACTGTTGGTGGCCGAGACAGCCTATTTATATCTTATTCAGTTTACATAAAAAAAAAACTAAAGACAACAACTACTTATACGTTGTCGACCAGAACCGGCGTTAGGGAGGGGGGCGAGGTAGGGCGATGGCCTAGGGCGCCAAATTTGGAGGGGCGCCACATTTGGGGTGAGGGGCAAAAAAAAGAGGAAAAATAAAATTCTTAATAAACGTTCCCATTGGTTCAGTAAAAAAATTTTCGAGCAAAAAAAAAGCTCGTGTTTTATTTTCTTATGTGGGCGCCACAATATTCTTGTCTAGGGCGTCAGTGGCTCTAACGCTGGCACTGTTGTCGACCAAGAAGACAGTAGTAAGAAAATCTACATAGTAGAGTTCTTGCTTTACCTACTTCTTAATAAGTTTTATATATTCACGAACTGATATTCTGGTTTCTACATCAACATACTATACAATATCATATTATAAATTAACTACACATAAAACCACTAGGCGCATAGGGTATCATACCAAACCCAAAATGAAAACAAAAACAAGCAAATGAACGCGCGCAGTGCGCCTGATCGCATCCGAACGCTTTACCGCGCTCACGTCGTAAACGTAAACATTGCATCGTGTAAACGAAACGCAAACGTACGCATTATCTTCCACCTTATTGCTCCCTAACTCAAAGTAATACGGCTTACAATAACCGAATAAAACAATATTGGATTGGGTAAAAGTATTTTTGTCAGGTGATAAACAAAGTGAGGCGGGAAATTGCGCGCGCGAAATCTGGATAATTTCGCGGGCTCTGTCAACAAACATGGCCGCTGCCGCCGCTACTGCCGACATCTGAAACAAATGTGTCGAAATATCGAATTATAACTTGGCTCCACTGCATTATTACGTCATTCATAATGTATTTTAATTTATTAAATTGCCCCAGTTACGTTATTGTTCGTAATGGGCCGCTTCTATATGGGCATTAGACACCTTACCTACAATATATTCACCAGTCCGATTTAGACGTATTAAGCAGTTAAGTAGATTTTAACAAAATTTTAAGTGAATAATTTTTAATGCGCGTCCACACGTAATAATTTAGTAAAGCTCTTTAGTTCATACAATTCTACTTAATTACTTAAGCATTTTACTAAATTTTAACTAAAAAGTGCCTGTCCAAACGTGTTAAGTGATAAGCCCCGCCCACCTACTTGACAAAAAATAAAAAAAAATCTAAATTACTTGTTTACTTGATTATTAAATTCTAACTACCAAATTGTCCGTTTACATGTATTAATTTACTTAAAATTTAGTTAACTACCTACTTAACTACTTAATACGTGTAAACCGAACATAAGATGGGCTTAGGGTCAATTAAATTCTCCGCTATCATTTTCTTAATTTAATTTAATTTAAAGACACCTTACACATTGATAAAGCCATTTAGCGTATTACGATCCGAATGCATGTTACATTTAATTTTCGTTATCTGTGCGCCCGACTAAACAAACAAAGCATAGAGTATAGAACGGTTGACATTCCAACCTCTTTGAATATTTCTAACTTCGATAACACATCTCGGCTCTAATCGAACCAACCGATCGCTCGAGTCACTACCACACCAAACCAACGTTCAAATACCTTCATAATCCGTTTGTTTATTCAATTATCAACTTTATTTTCTTTGGAACAATATGTTATTATTAATAATCAAGTTCTATTGTATGTTGGCCGCGGGTACACTCAACATTCCAGTTTGTCGATACGAGATGACTCAATTTGAACACATTTATCTCACATAACATTGAATAAGATGTTTCTTCGACGGCTATTAATTTTTGTACGCGATGCTTATGAATAATTGGCGTAAAACGGAAAATAAACATAAAACAAAAAATAACAACACCTTACCACATATAAAACCTAAATTCAAACCAGTTTCTAATCATAAATGATCATTTCTTGTAAGAAAAACTTAACTTTACCATCAGACAAATGTGTAGAAATGGTGAAAAATCACTGCCAAGCTTAGAAGCTTAAAATAGGTAGTCGTCTAAAGAAAGCTGAGGAAGAAAGATGGGTTCCATTGTCCCACAACTCACAACTCTGCTGCATAAGTTTGTATTCTCTAAATAACCCTTGATTTTATTTCGAGACAAGTCGAACGTACCATATTAATTTAATCGATTAGGGTTTATTGACTGCAATAAGAATGCATACCTTACAAGTTTGACTCTACACCTTTGATGAGATAATTGTCAAAGCTGTACATAATAGGAATTTGATACAATAAAATCTACAGTCATGACAGATGATGATCACAGAAATTTCTGCAAGAAAGTAACAGTTTTTCCGAATGTCAATTACTGAATCCTAATCATTATTAAACTTTGGTAGCTAGAGAAATATAAGAAAGGTTGTCTGAAAAAAGGACTTGACAGACATGCAGACAAAAGACAACAAAGTAATCCTATACTGCTTCCCATGTTCCTTTTGAAGTACGGAACCCTAAAAATAATATACGAACAAATAAAAAATATAATTACAGCTGATAGGTCATTGTAAAGAAAAACATACCTGATTAGTTTTTCTGATAGAAAATTTATTAATTTATCGACTGTATAATGCCTAAGATAATTAAGACCTCGATATTGTGCAATTAATGAATGAATCATAATGATTTAATTCGCCTGTCTTGTCAATTGTGATTTACTGTTACTGTTAAATTATAATTATTGGTTAGGTACGGTTGTGGTTACAGATCACTTAGCAATATGTGTATTATTGTACCTATTACAATTAATTCCACTAACATCTTTGGGTGAAAGGCATCTTCCTATGTTCATGATGCACCCTGATGAGCATTGGACGAGACACAGGCGACATACGACATGAGTCATGATTCTCTAAAAACGAAGTCGCTGCAGGACTCTACATCCAAGTTTTCCCGACGTAACTCGTTCGTGATAACAGTTTCTATTTTGAAACCAAGCCAACCTTCCTTGCTCGAGGTGCACCCAGCTAAATAACCGAACGGAAAAAGTATAAAGTCAGATCCTGAAATCCTATAATTATAGGATTATAGGCGATAGGCTCCGTATTCCTAGTTTAATCCGGCCGCGACATGCATGCACTCATGCATGGTGGGTGGGAGAAAGATGGAATACTGAGTGTACCTACTGAGACGAAATAGTGTAAAATAGGATCATGGGAAATTGTGGGGATCGTGGGATCGTGTAAATCGTGGGAAAATATCATTGTCCAGCTAGAGATTGGAGAACCCATGGTTTGGTCTTGAACGTCAACTCATCGGTGATGTGGCTTGGATGTCCAGGGACAGAAATGACCACTTACCATCAAATTCACATATTTGGTTTCGTAGGGCATAAACGCTATTTAGATAGTTATATGTATTTACAATATTTATTCTGGACATACATTTTTCTGATCCTGAATCATATAATTATAAATATGTAACGTTCTGACTTCTGACTGACCCACTTCAAATCGTTAAATCACTACAAATTGAGTCATCTTTTGGCTATTTTATCCCTGTTATTAGACTGTGTTGACACCCTAATTTCAACTCGCGCCTTTTTTCAAACGTCAAACGGTTGGCATTCTTGCCATAGACAAGCATTAGTCAAACTGTCAAACGAGCGCGCACAGAACTGTCAATGAACTATCCATGAATCAACGATCGCCGGTAGCCGAATTTTAGAATGAGAAATGTTCGAGTCCTGTTTTTTCACAAGGGATTCCGTAGGTATGTATTATTATTTAGATTTTTGGGCTCAATATTCGTCATTGATAAATACTATATTAGTATCTATTTCAATTAAATCTATACAAATAAATAAAATTGGAGTATCTGTTTGTAATATTAAAATAACCGCTTTTTACTAAGTGCATTTGGATGTATAGGTACATGGTACATATACCAAAACAACATTTTTTACAATTTTTGTCTGTCTGTCTGTCTGTTCCGGCTAATCTCTGAAATGGCTGGACCAATTTTGACGGAACTTTCACTGTCTGATGTAACATGTAACTTAGGCTACTTTTATTTTAGTAAAAAAATAGTTTGTTAGGCGATACGAAATTCGCCGGGTCAGCTAGTAATGAATACGTATGAATTTTTTATACTTTTTTAGTTGACTAGACTGTGAGACTCACAATGGCTAGATTGTGGTGAGATAACTTAATTAATACTGAATACCTATATTTTTTTGGAATGAAAGAAAAACTTACTTAATTCTCAGTACTCAAAACATAAGCATTGTTTTACTATTAATTAATAGCCGTATCAATCGACGCCGATATTCTACGACCTCATGCATATGACATTGTATAGTAAAGCCCTGACCACCATTTCTCAGCAGACTATGCGCATAGTTCGTATATCGGTTTATTAATTCGGGCCCTATTCAGGTAAGTGTTCAAATAATTCTAGTTTACTCACCACGGTACGCGGGCTACGCAGCCTATACGGAACCCTGAAAAGTTTCCAACCTGACAAGGACATCGGCCGCTGATGTATTGTGACGGGCTCCCAGACCAGATGTTGATTAACTGCGCCGGTACTGACGTATTGTCAAAACGAATAATAAAGTCGGTGAGACGAGATCATGGCCCAAATTAATCGTTGTCTGTGTAACTTCATAACGTCGTGGGTTCGATTCCCAGAGAGGCAGAAAGAATGATAATTTCTACTCTTAGTTTGGGAGTCGTGTTTTGTTTGTGTGTTATCCGTGACACGTATGAGTCCCAACTCCCACGTCAAGGAATCTTAGTGTAGGGCTATGAGTGTGTGGTGTTTTACAATTAATTGGTAATTAGGTAACAAGAACATAATGTAATGCGCTAATAGCATTTACAACTTATATATTTACTCTTGATCTCGAAGTACATATTATATTCATGTTTTGAACAAATACATGGCCTGGATTGAACTTACATACAGATTTGAGAATAATAGCTCAGTTATTGTTTCACCTGTGCTCCGGTAGCCACAGCAATAAAATATGACTATATATGTCACTAGATATGATTATACGTACCTATGTGCACTCTAGACCAGTAATATACAAGTCAGCAATAACAAACATATTGCTGGCTCTGACGACTGCTAGCCTGACACCCCTCACTTGTAACTGTCGGTGGCAAAGATAAATGTACACCTTTCAGACAATCGATAAGTACACGACATAATTGTAAGGGCTTGTTTCACAATCTTCAAGTAGAGTCCTGAATAAGCTATTCGCCGGTTAAAGTGACGTTAAAGTGTCATTTTACATACACGAAATGTCAACTTAACCAACGAATAGCTTACTTCGGACTTACTTGAAGATTGTGAAACAAGCCCTAAGACTCAATTCGACATTCGATTATCTATAAAATTTCAACCACCATAAAGGTCACAGATAAAACATTAGTCGGGACTGTACTTCTAAATCGTAGATAAGAGCTTTCTTTTGGTCAAAAATCGTCCAAATAAAACGATTGGCAGACAACAATGGCAACATTTGAATTGAATTCCTGAGACTGTTAAAGTTTCTTTTGTTTGTAGCGACATCTATCGTTTGAATGCGCTTTGAATGGACAGAAAAAAATCACTTTGAACGGAACTTCTCTTAATTTAAATACTTTACCCTAACCTACGTTCACACTAGGGATGTTTTGGATGCCGCATGGATAACCAAATCGAATTAGATTGGTTTGGATGTCCAAAATAAATAAGAGTTTGTTTCAGTTCAATTAGACTCGTATGCGATTCTATGGTCCCTTTTTATAGACGAGTGTTAGCATGACAATCTTTGTTTTAAACTACTTTTTATTTTTTATTGAAATATACATTTGTATTACTTTAAAAAATATGTATATGTACTA
Organism: Thymelicus acteon; assembly: GCA_951805285.1. Taxonomy (NCBI): domain Eukaryota; kingdom Metazoa; phylum Arthropoda; class Insecta; order Lepidoptera; family Hesperiidae; genus Thymelicus; species Thymelicus acteon. The sequence goes on from OX638232.1 coordinate 1,889,643, forward strand.
AACAGAAATTAGTTTTGGCATACCTACGTAACATAATTATTAATTTTATTCATTTCATATTGTTTTTTATATCCCAAATTACGATTTTAAAGGTGTCAGTTAAGTCAAAGAAAGCCATTTTGTTTGTAATTTTACCATGACTGGAACGATATTGTTACTGTTTTTCTTTTTTACCCATTTTTTGTATTGTTTCAAATCTGAATTTTGATCAAAGGGAATAATTGATTCGAAACTCGATTGTCTTGTCTGTATCCGAAGTAGCAGTATCCGAACCGGAGATATCAAGTCACTAGTAAGATACACAAGTTTTTAATTTAAGGAGTGGTGCTGCTAATACACATAATATTAAGTGTATTGGATTGAGGCTTGTCTAGGAAATTAAACAACTAAGTATACCTACTGTGTATGTACTTTGTACCCAGTTGATAGTAATTGCAGAGTAACGGACTCCAAACTAACTTCTATTCTCGGCTTTTAATCCTACAATCCGCCAGCCGAGCCTCCTAATGATAGGTGACCGTCGTACATGTAACAAATAAGCCTCACCGATGCCTTGTTAGCCATAAAATAAAGAAAAGAAGAGAGAGAGAGAAAAAGAGAGATGAAAGTAAGCACTGACTCTTGACGAGTCCTTTGGCGTCTGACTCAGCAAGACAGTGGTCTGGCCAGATCAAGGCCAGATCCAGATCTTGCAAAACATATCGCTATGTTTTGAGGGTGATGTATCATTAATTTACATAATTTGACGACCCTGTAGCCTAGTTGGTAGCGACCCTGCCTGCGAAGCGAGGGGTCCCGGGTTCGATTCCCGGCCGGGGCAGATATTTATGTGGCAGATAAATATTTGTACTCGGGTCATGGGTGTTATTGTGATGTGTTATGTGTAGTCCGTGCCACCCGCGACACAGGTAATAACCTACTGCGGGGGTATGAGTGTGTTAGCGTTTATTATGTTTATTATGTTTAATTATATGTCCGAATGTCCACCCCTGGCTTCTGTGAATATGTGAGCATTTTAGTATTATTTTAGTTAATTAATTAGGTAACCAGCTTTAATGCTTGTTTTTTGAGGACATACCAATTATTCGAATTAAGAACATTTAACAAGATTAAGATAATTATCTTAAAATGATTAATTATCTTCATAGGTATAGCTGATTAGCATTCATAATTTTTCCTTCAATAAAAAGTATTGTTTGTGAAACACGAAGCTTTTGACATCGATTTCATCAGATTTATTAATTCGTGAAACTAGGTAGAGTAGATTTAACAACGCAAAACAGCGTATTTTTTAAATTGAACGTGAACAAACAAACAAACAAACAACAACAACAACACCGTTATTTTAATGATTTAAATATAAAATCATTTCGTGATTCATTCCCAACCCAATGCCATGAAATATTTCACACCATAGAGGCATAGACTATAGAATAGGACCTTCAATAAGTTTTAACACAATTCTAATCGCCTTTTAAGAGATTTATGTCCGTAATAAATTGAACAGGTGTTTATTATTCAGATTAAGTGAGTCTATCTAGAATGTGATAATCAATTAATGTTCAAATAATATTTATTTTTCACAATTTGCCCCAATAACATCCACTTGGTAATAACTTTATATAAACCAAACCAAAGTGGTAATTTAAAATACAATAAAGTTTTTAAATGTGCCATTTTAGTACACATTTGCGCAAAGACAACAATTAGTACGAGTAATGGCGGCATACATAAAAATCGCAGGTGTGTAGCACGCTGGCCGCTAACTAAATTATACAAAATGTAAATTGAGATTAGAATGGCCACACGTTTTGTTTCTCTGCGGACTGGGTACCATCATAAGTCCGCTTAACTCCAATCCAATGTGTTCTTAAAATCTTAAGAGCCTGATCTTAAGACCTGCTTAAGATCTTACAAGTAAGACATGCATCGACTTCTCCATAGTAGGTATCTCACCTATTTATCGTCGAAACTGTAGGCTTGCACTATTTACACACTTTTGCAGTGTGTTTTAGGTAGACTTTTACCAGCGAAACTAGCTACCCACTACTCACAAATTTAAAAAAAATATGTTGAATTATTTTACCTTGTCTCGATATCATTAGGGTAGGGATTTGTTGAAGCGATGGCGTTGAGTGACGTTCGAAAATTGTTTGTAACAAACCTACTTCGAATAAAACTTATTTCATTTCATTTCATTTCATAGGTTTAATATCATAGATATACCTAATAGGTTTAATAAGCATTTTTTTGCTTCGCTTAAATTGTACTTGTCTTTAACTGAACGTAGGTATAGGTACGTGGACCTATATCTTTAAAGCCCACATGTCCAACGAATAAGAAAAGCATGGTAAATATAGTCAGAATGCGCCGCAGCATTCCGCGTAGACGGTTATTAACAGCACCGATACATTACTGCAGGAATGATGTCACGAAAACATTGTTCAAATGTTTCTGGCGTTAAAAAAGGAATTGACCCGCCATTTTGTTTTACAGTATCTATATTATTATCTGTCATAGACCGAATAATGCAGGTTATAATTTGGCGCGAAAAATCATAAAAAGGGAATTAATTAATTAAGATGTCAATAATATTTATTTTAACACTGAACCACAGAAGACATAATAATTTGACTAAAAACGACAGTATTTTTAAACACTGAAAGTAACAAGTGAAGTGACGAGATGTAATGAGCTGCGAAGTATGGAAATTGCAATATCTACAGAAGAAACATAGAAGTCATATTATTATCCGAGACCGGGTGAAAAATCGTGATTTAGGTTTCGTGATCGAATTTAATATAATTTGACTCTATTAAGAGCCCTGACGTGCCAAGTACTGACTCTCAACTGCTCATGTTGCTATACCCATAGGTAGTCTCTCTGGGGTACAAATACGCTATGAACAAGAGATGTCTCTGATGTTGCCGTTTTTTATACTCAACATTGGGTCAATTGGGTGTTTTTTCTGCTGTCTCAACTGCTCAAGCTGCTCTACCCATAGGTAGCTCTCTCTGGAGTTCGAATACGCAATGAACATGAGATGTCTCTGATGTTGCCTTTTTTAAAGAATCAAGAGGTGTATTACACCAGGACGATAAAAGTTTTTTATCCATTAGATCGTTTTTTAAAAGCCTCAGAATAAGTATCTAGTACTACATAGTGTTCAAAATATATAATAATGAAAAGGGTATTTAATTTTCGCACGAACTTGTCATAAAAATGGTATTTTAGCGAACATTTCATTACTTATCTTATATGTACTTTAATATCGAAGTGTAGGTATTAAATATATGACCACTTTGTCATAGTTTATTAATTAGCTCACTGACGTGTATCGCATGATTATTTACTTTGACAATTAAATTATGGTTGTTGTAATTTTGACTTTTATATTTATTGCACGCTACTTACTTACCTACTACTTACATACCTAAGTATTTACAATATTCTTAATGAAATAATTTCAGCCTTTACAATAATTGAGGTATTTAATTTTTTAATCTCCACAGACATTATGTTGCCAGAAATATAAATTAAGATAAATTAATCAGAAGCTGTAGTTTCAAATACGTACAGGTACCGGCAATATTTAACTGGTAGGTTACTTGTATATTACGAAGCGTTCTTTAATGTCTTAATTTTAAATTTCGAACACCGTTCGGCCATGTTGTGTAAAAGGGCGCGGTGGTGCGTTGTGCAATGTCAGTGCCGCCAGTGCCCGCAATTTGTCAGCGCGGGGCGTTCCGCACGCGGTAATTGGCGGTCAACTGTTGATAAAAAAGGGCATTGTTTATTCAAAACTCAAGTCGCATACGCCCAACTCATTTATTTACCTGCTTCTAATAATACCTCCGCGGAATTAGTCAAGGCAACCGGCTGTAATCGCTTTTAAAAATAACTCTCGTTTATGGTTATTGAATGGCTACTTATGGCCTTATGCGTGTGTTCATTCCTTTTTGAAATGTCGAATTGGTTTTATTACCCATTACAATGAATAAAATTTGTTAAAAAATGGCCTTTCTGTCCTGGTCATTTATCTTATTAAAATTTGATTACAGTTTTTCCGTTTAAACAACCATCTGCTACCAACAACAGGCTCTTCAAATTCTTTCCACCTCACTATACCCTGGGTTATCTTCTTCTTTTCTTTTTCTTTTCGTTATCTCATCCAATTCGATAAATCTTACACTCCAAATTATTCTTCTCTAATTTGTCTTTTCCATTGCTTGGATAGCATTTTTGTAACATCTGTCTACATCAAATCCCTACTTCGGTAAGTGATTTTAAAATAATGAATATCAACTTAGGTATCTGCTTTCAGTTTTTTGATGTAAAACCTAGGTAGGCTTCGATCACTAATAACATAACTCTGTCAGTTCTGTTATTTAGAGATCGAAGTAGGTAGGTCTAATTGTTCTGAGTTGTAATTTATTTAAATTGCCAACTAGCCGTCCATCCTCTACTTTTATACGTTTGTTTCTAACCTTTAATACGCTTATGAAAAATGTTCACCTTTATTCTGTTGAAAATGCATTTATATGTTTTAAATTAGGTAGTTGGTATCTGGAGACGACATCTAAGCGCGGCGATCAGCAGTAAATTACCGGTAAACTGGAGCGGCTGGCTCATTGTATGCAGATCGGCCCGCGCCAGTGCGCCACGCATCTCAGCCATCGGATTTGCATCAACTTTCGGACTCGGAAATTTGCAAATAAGCCCCATCTAATTATATAAAGGACGCCACGTCCACCCCACCGCAAACAATGAAAAAACAACCTCAAAATATATATTTTAACGTCGCCAATGACTGGAATGCGACCGTTACGCTTACGATTATATTTACCGCAGAAATATCAACGTAATCGTTTGATTTCTCCATATTAAGCCACGAATATTAAGAACAGGTGGCATAACCTGCCATCGCCTGCGCCGTTCGCTATCGTTTTCAATAATAGAAACAATGGACGATCGGAAGCGGCCATTGTTCAACCACAATGGCGTGTCTCATTACTCAGCGGCTCGTTAACGTCCCGCCCGCCGCAAAACACTAACTTTATCAGTCCCTCACGTCAAATATCTACCGATCTCGAACTATATCTCCTCGGACACAATCGAGCTAAAATAAAAGCAAGCCCGCGAACATGACTTCTGAACGTTCCCCGGACGGGAGCCAGATGCGTATCGGCGCGCCAAAAAGCAAACTGCACGGTGATATGACGTTTCGGCGCTCCTTTTTCGAAATGCCCGCGAATTGTCAACCGTGGCATAGACGGGGGACGCATTTGAATACGGTCGATTTGAATATAAAGGTCGCTCGCGTGTCGCCGCCATACATCAACCGCGAGGGCTTTAAGTCTTTCGAGCGCTTTTCGGACACAAATAAGCGTCTGAAGTTCGACAGGCGCGCATAATGCGGTGCGGTTTTATCCAAGAGCGAGGATAGAACCGAGAGCTCCACTATTTATGTGACGGATGTGATGAAAACGCGTTTATTTTGACGGGCATTTCGCGATTGGGTGCGAATGTTTTAACCGCCTTCGAGTTCAGTTCGGCCGTCGTCGGCGTCGCTTCGAGTGCCGCATTAAGATAATCATTTAAAATATTTATAGCGTGTAAACGTCGATATTAAGGCGGTGAGACACCCACGACAGGGTCCGTATCGTCCGATGCCATATTTCATTTGGCCACAATTACAACCATTAAACGGGGCGCAACTCTTTGATATTTTCCCTTTTATTTATTGTAGCAAACTTATTAGGATACCGTGGCATTAATGATGACAGATGAGATATCGTATCTGGGCTTAATGCGTTTTGTGCCGGGGCTCTGAAATGATCAGGTTAGTCTCTGAGAGTGGTAAAAAGAAATTCAGGTAAATTATGTCGATGTCGGAACCCCATTGGTGTACCCTTAATTACTACAATGAGCTTTGTAGGTGGTTATGGAACGTATGACATAATTTAGCCTCATGCATAATTTAACACGATTTGTGAGGTAAAAGATTACCTACCTACTTTATTAAGCATAAAATAATTATTTATATTTTTTAATGTTAATTTAGGTTTTTGATATTTAACAACTTAGGTATCTTATTAGGCACTTATTTAATATTGTAATTGAAATTCAAATTCTTTGGCCATTATGCTTAATAGCCTGCTGGCTATAAATACAATTCATAAGTAGCTTTCAATTTTTACATATTGTATGTTCACATTTATGTGTACAGCAGTGATAGCCTAGTGGTTAGAACGTTGGTCTCCCAAACGCAGGGCCCGAGTTCAAATCCTGGCACGCACCTTTAATTTTCAAATATTATGTGCGTATTATAAGTTAATTATCACATGCTTCGGTGAAGGAAGACATCGTGAAGAAAGGTGTGTGAAGTCCACCAATCCGCACTTGGCCAGCGTGGTAGACTATGGCCTGTACCCCTCACATTGTGAGAGGAGACCCTGAGTCCAGCAGTGGGATAGTTTTTATGTTATTTCAACACAAAGTAAATCATATCAATAAACTCAAATCATCTCAATAAACGGGAAAAAACCGGGCAAGTGCATGTCAGGCCTCGCGCAATGTAGGGTTCCGAAGTAAGTTTATCGACTATTACTCATTAACTACTTATGCTAACATAGCCGTGATAGTTTTCCTTGTAAATTCATCATATAACCTATTTTTGAGAATTTTTTCACCTGTCCAACTTCAACCGTTTTACCAGCGGGTAACTTGACTTGACTGTAACCAAAATTAGCACTTTTAGCCAAATATGTCAATCGATCATTTAAATTAGAATCTTTGAAGGTGCTTTTCGGAAGTTGACTCAAGAAGAAATTAAACCCCTTGATAAAAGTAGATTGCCCAAGAACATAGCATGAATGGGGCTACAAATCGACGTCACAAAAAACCTTCTGATTTACTACAATTAATACTAGCCTTTCCACAAGCGCATAGAATTCCCAAACAAACGAAATCGGATCTAATTCATTCACAGCGACCACGGCCTATTACTTCTATTAGCTAATCAATGTGATGTCAACAAAGAACTGACCGTAACGAAGCACGCATTGTAATGGCAACACCGATAAATGTCTCTCGTTAAATTTAATTACCCACTCGTTATTTCCCGAGCCGTGACCGTAGCGTTCCGTGAAGTCTATCGTCATGATAACGCCCGATCGATTTGCTTCCTTCTTCTCACATAATATTAATTTAAAACGAACGCACCGTTTCAAATTTGAATGGCGACCGTTTCATTCATTCACATTCAACATTCAACCAAACGTTTCACCATTCAACTTCTAAATAGCTAAAATCAAATAAAAAAAACCTTTGTTTCTAACACATTCGAGATAGTTAATTATTAGTAAAGTAAATTATATGTTAAAAGGTCATTTTAATATAAACTAGTTTCTGTCCGCAGCTTTGACCGCGAGAGAGTGGTTTCTCAAAATAAAATCAAAAATATTATAAACGTCCCAATCATCCCAGGAGAACATACAACCGGTATAAAATCTAGGGATAGTAATAGGTACCAACCCTATTTTCTTGTCCTAGACATGGATTAATTTTGTGCTAAGTTTCATCATAATACTCATAATCCATACGAAGCAACGGTTAGCGCAGGGCCATTTCAGTTCGTTAGTAATTTTGTTGTAAAAGTGAAGTAAATATTGTTTTACATTTCATGTCTCAATATAAATAAAAACAACACGCTTCTAAAATTTCTAAAAACTGTTAAAATAAATTAACGAGGGAAGATTATATTTTTTCAAATGTCATTGTATTCTCGCTAAACGGAGTCATAGACAAATTAGCGCAGATCGAATCTATTCGACTTTAAACAAAACGCGGTGAACGGAAACACGAAACGTTGTTTTTACCGCGTTTTAATTTAATTTTGAATTCGGAATGTCGTCCGGCGCACGCTCCCTGCCGCGTTACAAATGGCGTCGATACATCACCCCGATGATATCTCTTTCAATTTTGAAAGGAGCCCGCCATGGGCAGCGAATTAATAATGGTAGGTAGATGTAAAAAGAAGTAAACAGTTGAAGGAGTTAAATTACTAGCTTTATGACGTAAAATTCTTATTTAAGTCAGGGATCGTACATATTTCGTAAATATTCACGTAGGTAGGTAGTAGATGGGTAGTATTAGTAGGTACCTGGAAAATAGACTGGAATTCCATAAGAATATTGTCCCAACTGGCAGCTTTCACTAAAGACCAATGGATACAGTCTTACCATTTTGTCTTGAACTCTTGACTGGTCTTGAGCCTTTCCAAGCTGTGTCCGCGTGAAGCTGCAAAGTGTAGCCTACGGCATCTAGGGCCAACAGAACCTGTCCATTAAAAAAAAAGTAAGAATCACCAAAAATATTAGCATTAATACAATTTTTAGCCGTATTGGGGCGGCTTAGAATACTAACCCCAATCCCACGCCAGATGGATGTCGTAAGAGGTGACTAAATCCGACCTGTTGGTGGTAGGGATCCTACCCCTCGAGGGATCATACTGGTAATATTGATTTTTAACCGACGAAAAAAAAGGAGGAGGTTCTCAATAGGCATGATGACTGATTTTGAAATACTGCTCTATATTGTTGGGAAATATATTATAATTTCAACGTATAACATATTTCTGTAAAAAAATAAGGTTTAGTATAAAATAAATACATTTCAAATCATAAGTTTAAAATTCGCACCAAAACGCTTCAAACTGTCATGGCGTGGTGGTGACGTCATGCCTCAGGAAAACAAAAGACGATACGACATTTTTAGTATGGTGATATTCATTTGTTTTAAGACGTGTGACGTAATTTGCGCTAATTGAGACTGACTGGTGTTTTAGCCAAGATGGCGGCTTGCCGTATTTTGTAGTTTTATTTTTTCAATAATATTGTTTATCTCGCTAATAATAATACGATAAATGCGTGTTTTGTAATCCATTAATAGGGTTTCATTAAATAAATACATAATTTTAGTGATTTTTACTTACTGTCATCATGCCTATTCGACACGTATATTTTTTATTTTTTTTAATGTATGATCACGCAGCAATCGGCACAGGGTGGTTCGATTTTGATGATTCTTTTTTTATTGGATAGGGTATGTCTTGAAGTTGTTTCCATATTTTTTTGAAAATTTTATTCCCACCCTAAAGGTACGAAAATAGGGGATGATTGATTATTCACCCACGGAATTTTTACCTGTTACTCCAATTACTTTGTACTGGATGATCCGATTTCGATGATTCTTTTTTTATTGAATATTGTATACCTTGAAGTTACTCTTGTTTAAATTTAGAAACAAAATTTTATCCCTAAAGGTATGAAAATAGGTGATGATTGATATTTCACCTTCTACATTTTTACCTGGTAACTGAATCTATCACCAATGAGTGCCAATAACTTATTATTAATTTTTATAGCAACAAAAAATTAAAAAATAATTACTTTTTAACAAAAAATAAAACCAACGAAAAAAACTGAAAAGCGAAAAATAAAATAAACCATCTAGTATTAAAAATTAAGATCCTAAATTAACTGTAAATAAATAATTTTGAGGTGGTGCCAAACCAATGAAAAAACAAGCGGTGAAAAGATGTGCGCCGCGCTGCTGCTGCCGTGTGCATCGCATGCCACTGCCCTCATTAAATGAACTATAGGTATGTAATTAATTTTGTTTGTTTGTTTGACACGGTCTCAAATTTTTTTATTTACAGTTAATTTAGGATCTTAATTTTTAATACTAGATGGTTTATTTTATTTTTCGCTTTTCAGTTTTTTTCGTTGGTTTTATTTTTTGTTAAAAAGTAATTATAATTGTTAATTTTATTAACACCATTATTACTATTATTATTTCTCCATGAGGTTCGCCTGGATAGCTACCACCCTTGAGCATGAGTCAGCCGCCTAACGACTATTAGTCGTGTTCCGGCTGGGGTCTTGAAAGTCAGTTCTTTCTTTCTTTTTCTTCTCTCTTTCTTGGCTAGCAAGGCATCGGTGATGGCTTTGGTGTTGCTGACGTCCATGGGCGACGATAGCCACCATCAGGTGGATAAAAATAAACATTAAAAAAAAACAATAAATAGGGCAGAACAGGTAGAAGTATCTAATATATAAAATTCTCGTGTCACGGTGTTAGAAGTTGAACACCTCCGAAACGGCTCGACCGATTTTCGTGAATCTTAACGTGCATATCAGCTAGGGTGGAGAATCGGACAACATCTATTTTTCATCCCCCTATATGCTAAGGGTGGTCCACCCCTAATTTTTTTTTTTGACAATTTTTTTTGTTTTTGTTTTTTTTTTTGATACAGCATACAAAAATAATACTATAAAAAAACTTTTGACAGAACGAAGTCTGTCGGGGCAGCTAGTTTTCAAATAAAAACTAGTTACTACTATTTCAAAATGATTAGATGATGTTAAGTGCGAGAGTTTGTCAAAAATTTGGATTGAGACTTTTACTTGGGATTTCAGACCATTGAAGTATAATGTCATAGAACATCATGTGTCTCGCCGGGAGGTTTTATTTTCAAAATTGAGCCCCCGTTCTCCTTTCAAAATCGAACGAATAATGCGTATCCCTTGAAAATTGATGCCCATTAGCGCCAACTCATTGGGAGTTTGAGACATATGTACATCGTGTTCGCGGTGTCGGTTTTATACGCTAGCATGATTCAGCATGAAGTATTGAGGTAGAAGCAGGGCCATCTCATATGAAGGAAAAGATGAAAATGTGTCCAGCTGTTTACAGACAATACACGTTCCAATAATGACCATTTCAGAATGGGGCAGTGTGTGACAAATAGCGATATGAACCATGAACATAGCTGTTGTAGACGGAGTGAAGTTTGCTGATTTCAAATATTTAAAAATTTTCATGGTACCCTCCACAATAACAGTATACAAAACCTTAGGTATTTACGTAGTCAAATGTAATGTTAGACTTCTGTTTTAGTAAATATAACCAAAATACTGCTGTGAGAAAACGTGATGATTTATATCTACTAACTGTACACGAGACTTCGTACGCGAGGAGCTCACGTAAGTCTCAATCCCCTAATCACCTAGCGGTATGCAATATACTTTAAGACCTATTCTCATATCTACCAAATATACACAAAAAAATCATAAAAATTGGTTGAGCCGTTTCGGAGGAGTGCGACCACGAACATTGTGACACGAAATTTTTATTAGATTTACTGAAGTTAATAAAACAATATAAACGAACCCAAGTTTAAACGTTGCGTTCCCGAACATGGGGGCCTAAATTCGAATCCTGCACGCACTCCTAATTTTCAGAGGTCATGGATAACAACGCCATTAAAGCTGCTCATTGCTCATGTAAAAGTTCATGTTTTCAATATTTTTCATAATTTTAAGCGCCTTGATTTATGATACATCAACAAACCAAACAAATCGTTAGTAGATTTTGCTGTTGTGAAATATCAGGCACTTTATTTTAATTTCAAGTTTTTCATAAAAAACAAAGCGATTAAAAATGTAAAATAGAGACATGGAGTATTACTCCATGAATAGAAAAGCACAATGTAATCAGGTAAAAAAACCTGTAAAGATGCTTATACAGTACGAAAAAGTTATAAATGACTTAAGACTCCAATTTCCAATAAACCGATGAGCCTCTATACTAATGTTATATTTATTTTTATTGTTTGTTTATAATCTGTTAATCTGTTATCTGTTTACCAAATCTGTAAACAGATTTTATAAATTAACATTTTCTCCTGTTTTTTTTTAGTGGCAACACCACATGATGTAAAAAATGTTATGTTTTAAATTATATGGTTTCATCCATGGATATATTACTCTATCTGGATGACGGACTTTGTAGTATATCCATGCAAGAAACCTATGCAAGAAACGTATGGTTGTCACTGTCAACGTCAACTGTTAGTTGATAACTGACGTCAGACGTCTGACAGTTGACAGATATTAAGACAAATCAAACGTCACGTCAAAATCAAATGGAATTTCCAATTTCCATTTTTCCATGCCGCATACAAATACAAACGAGCCCGCCCCACCACGGAACCAGCTTTCACCATGGTATGATTCTACTCGTTCAGTTATAACTGGCTGCGATGCGGCGCGCTCGTTCCACGTCTGATATATGTAACTGTACATCCGACAGGGGACAGCTATGTTCGCTCGCATCACCTTCTACCCTTCCCTATTGTACAATGTGGTCATGGAGAAGGTCACCAGCAGGCGCTGGTACGACAGGATGGATGACACGGTCATCCTCGGAGCTCTTCCCTTTCAAAGTATGACCAAACAGGTAAGAGTTTTGGAAACATTTGCCATGTAAGTTTGTGGTATATTTGCATAGTTATTTGCAGTTTCTTGTATGAAATAAGGTTTGAAATTGTAGTGATTGTATTTAAAAATATATGGTAATGCGAAATATATAAGTTTTGTTTATAGTACCAACTCACGAGGATTTATCATGAATTTTTGAGGACAGGTTCAAATAGTTCTCTACAGTCTACATAGTTTTAATGATTTGGCTAATAATCATAACTAGTTCATCATAATATTTAGCAGACCTGGTTCTGAGTAGTAATTACAATATTAACACTGCAGGTCTTGTTTTTTTTGTGTTATGATTTCAGTTTTGGTGAGCCAGGCTAGACTTAGATAGATCGTCAAGCCTGTGAGAAGGGCCAGTTTGTATAATTATCCATCAAAATTTTCCCAAAAAAAATCTGACTTTAACTAAAATTGGAGTTCAGTGAGCACTAGTAAAATTATCACTTATCATGTAAGATCTTCTTAATTTTTAATAATTACCTATAGGAAAATATCCCTTCTAATAAAAAAGAGGGCTTTATAAACCAGTTGACAAATAATGGGATACTGAGTTTCCATTGAATGAATGAATGAATATTTATTTGCCAAAAATTGTGGTTACATAGAGGTCCTAATTTAGAATTTTGTGCAGTTCACAACATACCATTACACATTGACTAACTGTATAATGTCATAATTAGGGACTGGATTATATGCAACATAAAATGCTTGTTATATGCATGCAAATATACATGAAAAATGCTAGAAATATGCACGAAAATATGTAAAATATGCAAAATTAAATGATAATTATTTAGGAATCCAAACAAAGAAAACTACTTCGGTACCCTACATTGCGCGTGACCAGACACACACTTGCCCGGTTTTTTAATATTTTTAGAAATGCAAACATATTGTTCCAAATGTTCAGTAGTGAGATTGTGTCTTCGATCATTCAAAAAATATTTATACATTGTCGCTCCACAACCACTGATTGGGCAGAATTTGAACTTTGGTGGTGTATTAGTACTTATAGTTTTTGGCAAAAATTCTAAAACTATCAATTTGGCACGATAATATGCACCATAACTAGATCTTAAGTAAAATATGCAATTACCGCTGAGGATGGCTTAAATATGCAAATGCATATGCAAATAGTCCGGTCTCTAGTCATAATGTATATTTTTAATGCAATTGGCTACATATTTAATACAATACTAGTGCGTCTGAGTTTGTTGTGCTGTTTAATGAGCATCACATGAGGAAAATTGAAATTAGTATCCTTACTATACAGATGTTGTCATTGTTTTTGTATTGACGACCCGTGTGGTGCAATGGATACCATGTCGGATCGCCGCACCGAGGGTCCTGGGTTCGATTCCCAGCGAGGCGAAATTTGAATGATGAGTTTGAATTTCTGGTCTCGGTCTGGGTGTGAATGTCCTTGTCTAGTGTGTTGTCCATGGCACCCACGACACAGGGAATCCTAGTGTGGGGCTATGAGTGTGAAGCGTTATTTATTTATTTATTATTTATTGTTTCATGTTTCTTTGGTTATCTTAAATAATGGTTTTATTTTATGAAATCCCATCCTTTAATTTACTTTTTTTTTTTTGTTTTGTAACAGTTTTTTGAACTTATTTTGTTATGACACTAAATAAGATAATTATACTTTAATAATACATATTATTTGTAATTCAAAAACTAACCCCTTATTTTATATTTTCAGTTAATTGAAGAAGAGAACATAAAAGGAGTTGTCTCAATGAATGAGTCTTACGAGCTACAGATATTCTCTAACGATGGAGAGGTGAGTCGTTAGTCATTACATGATACTCCTCTGAACTCCATTCAAGACCTTTGCACCTTTGTTAACCTTGCCAACCAAACGAAACAAAGAGTCCTGGGTTCAATCCGCAGCTAGCCAGATATTTTGGCAGATAAATATTTCATGTCTGTTCTTAGCTGGTTGTATTTTGTGAGGTGTCTTTGTGTGTATAATATACCATAACTCATAAGGCAGCAATAAGTAATAATATTTGGAGAAAAAAATTGTTAATTTTAATCTGTACTACCAACTCTGTAAGTTGACACATTGATACCTCCTCAAGGCCAAACTAATCTACCCTGCTGCATCCCGAAACATTCTGCTGAACAGCTTGCCAACTAGTTCCGCCCCTGTTTAATTGACAGGTTCTACCTCTACCACTGCCGCTGTCTTGCAATCAACTGTGAAATATGATTGAATTGTATAATAATTTAATTTTGGGACAACCAAAGAAAAAGTGGATTCATTACCTTACAACTGCTATTTACCTTACAACTGCTATAATTCCAGGTGTTTCACATGGTATTGAGGCTTGGTAACCATTTGTCGACCCTGTAGCGTAGTTGGTAGCGACTCTACTTGCAAAACGAGGGATCCCGGGTTCAATTCCCGGCCGGGGCAGATATTTATGTGACAGATAATTAATTGTTTGTACTCTGGTCATGGGTGTTATTGTGATGTGTTATATGTGTCGTCCAGGCCACCCGCGAGACATGTAAAAACCTACTGCGGGGGTGTGAGTGTATAAGCATTTATTATTTTACTAGCTGACCCGGCGAACTTCTTATCGCCTAACAAACTTTTTTTCTAAACTAAAAGTAGCCTAAGTTACTCCTTGTTACATCAGCTATCTGTCAGTGAAAGTCCCGTCAAAATTGGTCCAGCCATTTCAGAGATTAGCCGGAACAAACAGACAGACAGACAAAAATTGTAAAAAATGTTGTTTTGATATATGCACTGTGTATACATCCAAATGCACTTAGTAAAAAGTTGTAATTTTAATATTACAAACAGACACTCCAATTTTATTTATTTGTATTGATTGTTATTTATCACCATGGCCCATCTGCTTATTAAGTTATTAAGTGACCATTACCATAAGCAATCTCTTCAGTCTAGTATATACTTTGAGAACTTTTGTGCGCACTGAAGTGTAAAAAATCTTTTAATTGGACATACTTCAACTGCAGTGAACATAAATCCTGTAGATAATTCAAACTTACAAAAACTTTATAATTATTAAGTATGTAATAAAAGGATTTACTTTTGACATATAAATCAATCCCTTCATACCAAAAATAGACAATTAGGTAGAAAAATTTAACTAATAGTAATGGTATTTTTACCATTCTAGAATTTTATAATTATTACTATATTTAAATATTAGTTTTTATTTACAGTTAAATTACATCAGTAACCTATGATCTAACCCGCGAAGGAAAGGTTTTGTACATATACATCTTCGATTTTTTCGTAAACTAAAAAGTAAAACAATTTTGTTTTTACTTTAACCTTTCGTAATAATCGTAATATTGTGGTATACCCATGCAGATGTGGTAAAATCTTACAAAAAGACGTTGCATTTTTTTGTTACCCAGATAAAGAAGTTTCTCTTAAAAAATCAGTAGCTTTATCAGTAGTCAACCTTAGAATCACAATACATTCATAATTCATTTGTAATTGAAAGAATAGTCAACATCGTCGCATCTGGAGAGACCTTCCTTAAACTGGCTTTGTTATGTTAACAGTTATTAAAATGCAGTTTTTTTTATCTATGTAAAGTACTCGTATCTATGGATCGTGCGTAGTAACCTTGTAACCTGGAAGGATGCTCAATAATGCTCATACTTCCTTGATGATAAAACTAGATTTCTAAATAGTTTTTATTTATGATGTTTAACATAATCTATTTTCCGATAGATGTTATCTCAAGATAGCAGTCGTTAGTCGATAGATGGTGAAGGCCTTCAGGAGCCTTCATAATACGGTTGCCTAGACATAAAATAAATATTTATTAAATAATATATCTTAATATATACATATAAATTACGTGTCACGTTGTTTGTCCGCGATAGACTCCTAAACTACTTAACCGATTTTAGTCAAATTTGCACACTGTGTGCAGTTTGATCTAACTTGAAAGATAGATAGCTTACATCTCAAAAAAAAAAAACAGAACGAAGTCTGTCCGTGCAGCTAGTACTGTTTTAAAATATAGAATAATTATGTAAAAATATTTTAATTAAGTATGATATGCGTATGAAAATATCTCAAATATGTTTTCTGTGAGAAAAGTAAAATGAATTTTGATTTGCAGAAATGGCGGCAACACGGTGTGGAGTTTTTGCAACTGGCAACTACAGACATATTCGAAGCGCCCGACCAAGACAAACTGTACGAAGGGGTGCGGTTTATTAATAGGTCTGTATCGATATTATATTGACTAATTATCTTGAATGAAATCATCTGTAGAATTTTACTTATTTCAAAAGGCCACAAACGATTGGACAAGCCATATGATAACTGGTCACCGTTGCCCATACATTGCACAAATCGCCAAACATCAAGCTGGAACCATAATAGGCCTGCGGCGCACCCCCATTTTTACCCCCGAACCGATCACAAAAAGGTATGAATACAATGAACAACGTCACATGTGATTTTTTAACGCGCGTTTTTAGCGCGTTATGAAAAAATATTATTATTATATTTATTACTTACGAGTTACTCGTACACCCTCGCTTTGCTTCGGTTTTCTTATTTCTTTACACTTTTGGTACATTATTAGAGTTTTATTAAGGATCCCTAATTTTTTTGAAAATATAATATAGCCTATGTTAGTTACTCGGGGATAGTGTAGCTTCCCAACAGTGCAAGAATTTTTGAAATCGGTTCAGTAGTTTCGGAGCCTATTCAATGCAAACAAAAAATCAAATCTTTCCTCTTTATATATTAGTATAGAATATAGATATTTAGAAACAGACGTGAGTTGATTTTGATCAGGTATTCAGCAACCGGCGGTACAGTAACACACAGTGACGTAATACTGTCGTCCGCAGGTTCCTCCCGCTGGGCAGCAAGCTGGCCAACGTGCCGGCGGACGAGCGGCCCGTCAACGGCGGCTCGGTGTACGTGCACTGCAAGGCGGGCCGCACGCGGAGCGCCACGCTCGTCGGCTGCTACCTCATGCTGGTCAGTAGTAGGCTAGGCAGTACCGCTCGGGTTGTAGTTTGAGCAGGATGGTGGGACGTAAACATCTGCTGTTTGATGGCTGGTATCAATATGTTATCTCAGTCACATATACATACACAATAATATACTATGTATAGTCATTGTACCGTGAGCAAAAGAGTTTGGTATGCGGGGGATGATACAATGTAGTAATTACAAACATTATGCAATAATAAACATTATGGAACATGCAGTTAGTACGTTATCAAAGTGTAGTTTACAATAGTCAATTTTGGGACATGAGAGCCATAACAGCCTACCTACTTTACTACTTTTTGATTTAGAACAGATAAAACTGATTATTTTAATAAAATTAGAGTATGTTATATAGAGCATAAGAGCACATTGATAATATGCTGTTAATTTTACGCAACAATTTTATTAGAAGTGAACTATATTATTGGTGAGTATGGTAGCATCTTATTAGCAAACTTCACAAATAAATGTTTGATTGATTGACGTATAATGTATGTATTTGATTGATTGTCGCATAACGTGTATTGTTGTGGTGTCGACAGCGCAACGGCTGGTCGCCGCAGGAGGCGGTGGAGTACATGCGCGCGCGCCGCTCGCACGTGCTGCTGCACACCAAGCAGTGGCAGGCGCTCCACATCTTCCACCGCCGGCACCTCTCGCACTGACACGCACACAGAGAGAGGGAGATAGATGTTCTGGTGGAAGGAAAGTGATCCGCGATGTTTCTATCGACGATGTTCCTGTCGCAATTGTTTGGACATACTTGTCGCAAGAATCTTCGCCGTATCGTTGAGGAATGTAGCCGCAGGAATAAATAAATAATTTACGCTACACACACGCACAACACACAAAGACAAGGACACTCAGCCAGACCGAGAACAGAAATTCAAACTCATTCAAATTTTCGCCTCGCTGGGAATCGAACCCAGAACCCTTGGCACGGTGGTCCGGTATGGTAACCATTTTGCCAGACAGGTTGTCGTAGCGATAGAATTGTGTAATAGCAATGAAGTGAGATAGATATATCAGACTGCTCACAGCGTCAGGGTTTAAAACAGATTCTACGAGTATTATGCATTTGTTCTAATATGTTCTATTATGCAAACATTTATCAATGCTGATAAACAAACAATTACATACTTAAATATGTTTATTTACAATTGTCCAATAAACTAATTGATCATAGACAGAAGGATTTTGATAATTGACATAATTTTTTATGTAATAACCTGTTTTGGGAATTTTTCAAGTTTGTGTAATATATTGGACGATATATTATATCTATACTAATATATAAAGAGGACAGATTAGATTGTTTGTTTGTATTGAATAGGCTCCGAAACTACTGAACTGATTTGAAAAATTCTTTCACTGTTGCGAAGCTACACTATCCCCGGGTGACATAAGCTATATTATATTTAAAAAAAAATAGGAATGCTTAATAAAACTCCAATAATCTGGGTTACATGGTGTAAAGACATAAGAAAACCGAAGCAAAGCGAGGGCGATTAATCGTATGTTATAAAGTAATGTATGTTGTAATTAAGGCTCGTGTTAAACTGATATCGGCTGAAGAGTGCGATCCCAGATGCTAAATGCAATATAGTATATCAGCATCTTATACCAACAACATATTGCAAAAACCTTAAGATCGATTTTAAATTTTTATACGGAACTAAGAGAATATCAAACGAATTTGGTAATGTGTTATTACTTGTAGAAATTATCTTGATAAGGGGCCGTCCATAAATTACGTCACACGTTAGAGGGGTGGAGGGGAGGGTCGATGTAGTGTGACAAGGGGTGGGAGGGATCCCAAATTTCGTGTCGTCATATTTCAAAATCGAATAATTGGTATGTATAGGTAAATAACATTTACCTTACCAATTATTACAAAACAATTAATGGAAATAAAACTTATTTCGGAACTGCTGTTTTAATTTAATAACTTCTAGTTGTAAAATTTCATAATATGTAACGTCACAGTAGGGGGGAGGTCTTACAAATGTGACCAGCTGCGACAAGGATTAGGGGAGGGATCAAACTCATGAAAATAGTTTGACGTAATTTATGAATGGCCTGTAGTGGACAAAACTAATTGTAGATTATGTTAAACTTATAAGTCAAACCAAATGTGTGTTAATGAATTGAATATTAGTTGAGTAAAATTCAACTTATACATTCAATATAATTATAATATTCACGTCAGAGCCTTTGTTATTAAATTAAATTAAATAATAGAAGGTTTACCCAATTTGTTTATTATTATAAAATTTATAAATGTATAATGCATATTTATCTTGTGAAGGAATTTAAAACTGAGTTTTGCCGTGACCGCGATCCACCTGATGGGCTCGACGTTACGACAAAAATCGTGAGTACGCGTTATTAATATAATAATAATAAAATCGTTTATTTCCACCACAAATAAATTAATAAATGTTTACTATTCGGGATGTAAAATCTTTAAAATAATATAGGATATCATCTTGTAAAATTATAACTTATTTTCACTACTTATTCATGCATATTATTTGATATGAGCGTTATTTTAATTAATGTGTTTTCTTTTTCTATGACAACGTATTATTAGTTTTGTAAAGAGCAATACTACCTCAAGGGAAATAATTTAGTGTTACATACATATTAAGAGTAGGGCTCAATTTGTTAAGACTTACAACTCATACGCCCTTATTCAGAGTCACTAACGGTTACTTAAATCACTCCTTAGTATAGAATTTGTATGGTGATTCTTTACTAAGGAGCGATTTAAGTAACCGTTAGTGAGTCTGGGTTGGGGCGATAGACTGTTACAAATGAGGCAGACGAGACTTGAAAGCAAATATTTAACTACCACAATAATGTCTGCTTCAGTCGGGATCAACCATCAAGTTTTTCATATTCAGTTCTTTCTTGAGTGGGTACTGTCCAAACCATCCTTTTAGAAATAAAATGCTGCTGTTATTTATATCTATTTTTCATTTTTCTTATTCACAAATTCTATTATTATTGTAACTTGGTACTTATTAGTAAAGTGGACAAAGCTATTGTTAAATTTGTTTACTAGTAATATAATATTGATACAGTATTTATTTTTATAATAAATGGCGAATATTTAGTTACATTAACTGATTAACGCCCCAACTCAGAGTCACTAACGGTTACTTAAATCGCTCCATCACCATACTTCATTCATTACTAAGTAACGATTTAAGTAACCGTTAGTGACTGAGTTGGGGCGTAAGTGTTTATGAATAAATTATTTTATGAATGTTAAATATCTCGTTTCATTGCATACTTAATTTTTATAAGTAAGTTTATAATTCAATTTACATTATTTAGTCTGAAATCCAAAATAATTCAGTTACTCAAAAGATTGTTTTGAATTTTACATCATTATTCAACCT
The DNA here is from genome assembly GCA_951805285.1 of Thymelicus acteon. Classification (NCBI taxonomy): domain Eukaryota; kingdom Metazoa; phylum Arthropoda; class Insecta; order Lepidoptera; family Hesperiidae; genus Thymelicus; species Thymelicus acteon. Next base: position 1,910,399 of record OX638232.1, read on the forward strand.
AGCTGGGTAAAGCCCAATGCATATGTAACGGGTTTTTTTCCCGTACGGAACGGGGACGGGACGGGGCATTCCCCGTCGCCGACGGGATTTTTAACTCGGACCTAACGTGCTAGTGTTGTGAATAAAGAAAGATGAATTTTTCTTTTACCTAATGAAAACTGATGTATTTATAATGATTATTTTTTGTACAAGGTGATTAGCTTAAACAGTAGGTAATAATATAGGTATAATAATAATACACGTGCATCACTACTTTCTCCCCGTCGTGGCCGGGGTGACTGCATACGCAACGGAAGCGAAACCCCGTCCCGTACGGAACGGGACGGGGTTTTCAAAAACATCGTCGCATACATTTTCTATGAAACGTTTGCCCCGTCCCGTCCCCGTTCCGTACGGGGAAAAAACCCGTTACGTATGCATTGAGCTTAAGTAACTACGGATGCGATCGGTAGTTGGTTTGTTGATCGCTAGTGGGAAAAATGTCTTGAACGCTACTGGGCTTTGAAGCGCATGTAAATGCTAGAGCCCTTCAGGACGTATTTAAACTCTACTGATACTGAATTAGGCCACTAACCCCTCAACGGCCTCTATCAATCCGCAGCAGACAGCGTGGCAGAGTATGCTCAGTCCTCTTCAATTATAAGAAGACATCTGAATTCGTTTTATGTCGGTAATAATATATTACAAAATGATAACATCGAATCCTTAAATTTGGTTTTTGACGGTTGAATTAAAAGCCTCAAAAGCCTGATATACAGTCATGTACAAATTTCTGACTCTGTTATAACTTATTATCCATTTAAGGTATACCACTTCTGATAACTAAAAAAAAAAAATTCTACGTAAAATGTTCAAAGAAATATCACCAAGTTTCAAAGTAAGAAGTAATAATAAAAAGCCATTAAACCATAAAAACATTTATTACTACTAATAAATAATAAACAAAGGCCCGAAATGAGCATCACACAGTCGTTACCAGAACATTAATAAATATTAGTACACAGAAATTAAAAGCAACTTATACAATGATGGGATTCAACAAAAATATACATCAAATTATCCATATCGTCATCACATTAGATAATACTCGGGCAAGACAGCCAACGTAATACCCAACTTATAATCGTTTCAAAAACACTGCTCTTGGCATGTTTGTAAAAAAAAACTAGTTTCAACAAAATAAAATTTAAACAATATAACTTATGCTTGATTTTAAATTAAAATCATTTAAATTATAAATGATTATTAGATTTAATTTCGCACCGAAACGACAAATATTGCGTAACTTGAAAGATAAAACAGCAATTTAATATTAATTACAAACGATTAAACAAAATGATTAAAACAATTTACACAACTAATTATTGTGCTTCGCATTAAGTACCAATATTGTCGACACCATTGGAGAACATCGTATTTAATGTCCTTGGATGTAACCAGATCGAGGTGAATATCTTTCCATATTGCAAAATATAAAGATTTATCAGAAATTTAAGACATTTTCTTGGTTTCTACTTTAAGGGCAATATCTTCAACGGTGAAATTAAATTGCTACTATTTAAGTGATCATATTCTTGCTAATGTTTATTTATTAAATGAACACTTCTCAGAAGTCAAAAACCCATTGCTATTGATGCCTACCAGCCTGGAAGAAGCGGCAACAAACTTCTAAGGAGAACTGCCTGTTCACACATGAAAGCTACTCCCTTTCCTGATCACACCCAAATCGAACAAATATGAATTAAATTACTACATTTCACTAACAGACCCAGTAGTCTCTTAATAATAATTCAATTTATTGTACTTCGTTTTGTTAAATATCAATTTATACTGAAGGTTTGTAATTCACTAACTTTTGTACCTATAAGTATCGCTAGGATTTGGTGAATTTCTCATGACCTGCCGAAAATAAAAACAAACGGAGAAAGACAGTAAAGCTTTAACTAGCACCATTATAATAAAACAGAAACCGTACATGACAGTACTGTGTTATTAAAATATAATTTATGTAAAATATTAACTGACTTTTTTAAGACATTTTAAAAACAAGTCCACATCACAAAATATCATTTAAATCATTAAGGTTATTAAAATTATAATAACCACATGCCATTCAGTGGTATTTAATTAATGCACAATATGATCAAATGAAGTCCAATAGCATATCGTCGTTGCGACTTTAAGACCTCTTATGTGTTATGTGCCACTTTTGGCAAAATCACTTTTTTACGTCAAATGATTCTACATTTTTAAGAACTATCGAATTCAAAAACTCGCATGTATGTACGACGTTTCCATCGTAATTTATTCACCAAATTCAAATTCACCTATGCGCTTGCTAAACAAAACTTTATCGATTTTTATCGATTCCCTCAAAAAGCTGATTTTTTACACATAAGAGGTCTTAAAGTCGCAACGAGGATATAAAGAAATAATTCACCGGCTTTATAACCTAAGCAGTTTATATTTACAGGCATCCATTGCACACAAAGACCTCACATGAGCAGGTCACAGAAATTCACCAATACCTCGCAGCAGAGATAGCTCACGCCTTCTGCTCAGACTTGATAGACCAGAGCCGGCGGACAGCGTTGGCGATGCCGATGTCGTGCGTGATGACGTAGAACAGGCCGCCCAGGGTCGCGATGGACAGCAGGTACACCAGCGCGATGGCCACCTTCGGGATCAGCGGCCCGAAGATACTCGCGCGCACGTAGTCAACAGCTATCGCCTCCAGACCCCTGGGGAATTACACAATTTTATTTCTTAATTAAAAAAAAAATTGTACTACTTTTACCAGACCGACGTTCGACCTTATGGTAGACTTTTACCGTTTTTCAGAATTAAAGGTAAAAATGTCGAATAAATTACGTCACACGTTAGGGGGGAGGGGGAGGTCGATGTAGTGTTACACTGTGTGACAAGGGGTGGGAGGGGTTCCTAAATTTCGTGACGTCACAAATTTAAAGTCGAATAATTGGTACGTATAGGTAAATATTAAAAAAACAATTACTTAATGGAAATAAAACTTATTTCGGAACTGCTGTTTTAATTTAATCATTTCTAGGTGTAAAATATCATAATATGTGACGTCACACTAGGTTTTACAAATGTGACCAGCTGTGACAAGGACGGGGGGAGAGGTCAAAAAGTCATGAAATTAGTGTGACGTAATTTATGGATGGCCCCTAGGCACAAAAAGGGATTGCAGAAAACGGCCCTACCACACCAGAGGTTATAGAAAACTGAATACAGAGCATTGAAAACAGCCGCTATTACAACTCAAATACAAAACGTCTGACCTTTTTGCTCTTAGGCTTAGCAACAGCAGTAGGCTTGCGCATGTTCCGCCAGATCCGCCAGAAGGCGCGCGCCATGCCAATGTCGTTGCTGTTGAGGTACATGAGTCCGCCCAGGATCACAGTGGACAGGCAGTACACGATACCCATGGCAACCTTGGGCACCGTCGGGCCCACCACTATCACACGCATGTACTCCACTACTATCGCTTCCATGCCCCTGGGGATAGTGGGATAGGAGTTGGAAACAGGATGATAAAGGATGTAGGAGGTAGTAGAAGAGAAGAGAGAGGGTAAGATCTAAAAGCCATCATCTTGCCTTGATACCATTGTACTGTTTGCCCGGAATATCATCTCGAGAAAATGGGGTATAGTTACAAGGTGTATTTTTCATGTAAACAATGACAAAAAGACCGTCGCCCATGGATATCAGCATGGATATACCACTGAATGAATCTGATTATAGACTTTGTAGAGGTACCTGACGATCGATGACATCATATCGGAAGGACCATTCGACCAATCACAGGCCAAATTGAGGTTGTCCTTAATAATTGTAGGGTAGAAAAATTATGTCCTATTTTGATATGGTATTTCAAAATGTTTTCTACAGGTAAACATTTTATTAAAATTTCTTCAAAATTATCCAATTTAAATTACTGCATTAAGAATAAATTGAAAATGAAGATACACAATTACGGTACACCTATATTATTTATTTAAAACTTTATGCCCCATACACAAGTACAGATGATAAAGGCGGACTTAATGCTAAAAGCATTCTCTCCCAGTCAACCTTCATCGGTTCTGATCGCGATAAATGTACTGCCCAGGGCGACAATAATTACCATAAACAGCATAACAGTCAGTCAAAAATAAGTCGGATGGAGGGATAGGATATATTTAGACAGATGTAGGAGCTAGAAGGATAGCAGACAGAGGGCGAAATTGCCTATATCGATAGACGACTTAACATCCCGCGACTCTGCTGGTCAAAAATTCTTGATTTCTCAACACTTCCTGCAATATAACTCGTCGAAGGCAACAACCGCCACTCACCAGAAGCTGTGCGCGGTGACGATGATGGCGAGCAGCGAGTCGAACAGCTTGTTGGGCACGGCGAGCGCGAGCGGCACGAGCGGCACCAGCGCCGCGGCCAGCACGCGCTCCACCACCCACAGCTTGGCGTGATCGTGGGCCTTCTCCTCCGAGAGACGGACGGCGGATGTGCGGAATGAACGCACCTGGATGGAAACACATTTATTCAGGAATCTATACAAATAAATAAAACTGGAGTGTCTGTTTGTAATATTAATATAACCGCTTTTTACTATGTGCATTAGGATGTATTCACGGTACATATACAGAAAACAACATTTTTTACAATTTTTGTCTGTCTGTTTGTTCCGGCGAATCTCTGAAATGGCTGGACTGATTTTGACGGGAGTTTCACTGGCAGATAGCTGATGTAACAAGGAGTAATTTAGGCTACTTTTAGTTTAGAAAAAAATAGTCTGTTAGGCGATCCGAAGTTCGCCGGGTCAGCTAGTAGGTATATAAAAAGGACATAAACTTTCGCGCATTTCTCTTTTATCAAATAGTTAGCTGGTAGAGAATGCTTTGTGCATTAAGCTCGCCATTTGTACCGTGATATTTTTGTATATTGTGTGGTCAATAAAGATTTAATAAATAAATAAACATTCAGTTATTCAGGAGTGGAGAGAGGGAGGAGAAAAATACATACATACATTTGATATTAAAAAACTTGGACTTAGGCTTCAACCCATTGATGGACAACTACTGAGAACGGCGGGAGACTCCTCTTGAGTAGGCCTAGAGAATACTCCACCATGCTATCCCAGTGCGGATCGCTGGAGGTATTAGTGCCCAATTACCTGAAGTTTTCATGCCGTCTGAAGGCCCCGGGCATGGCTTAACAACTGTTATCTTACCTTTGATCCATTATAATCAACAAAAGATCCGGACTATGAGCGCTTCGACAGTAGAAATTCTGACACCACTCCTGCATGTTTTAATACAGTTCAACCTCAAGATAATGGCTTCATGCGAGCTGTGAATCGTGATGATCATGACTACTTATGTAGACGAGGTGTTAATTGAAATAAGACTATCTACTAAGAACATCTTTATACTGATATGATACCTAAGCTGAAATCGTGTTAAACACAGTTCTCATTTTTTTTATGAAAACAACCAGCAAACGAGCTGACGATTCACCTGATAGTAAGTGGCTATCGCCGCTCATGGACATCAGCAACACCAAAGGCATCACTGATGCATTGCCCGCCAAGAACGAGAGAAGAAAAAGAAAGAAAGAACTGGCTCTCAAGCCCCCAGCCAGAACACGACGAGTCGTTTGGCAGCTGACTCCTGCTCAAGGGTGGTAGCTATCCAAGCAAACCTCATGGAGAAATAATAATAGTAATAATGGTATTAATCAACAATTAAAATCATATGTCATTCTGATAACAAGTTGCAAGACTTGCAAGCAACACTTTCTCATAGATTGTGCTGAAGCCTTACCGCATTGAATATCGGTGTACTATCTGCCTTCACTGTGGAGTTCTGAATGGAAGTGGAGAGCATGGTGATAGCGCGTTGTGTGATGGCGGGTGTCATGGGGGTCACGGAGGGCTGGGTAGCGAGCCGCATCACTTGCTGACTGAATAGCCGGCTTGTGCATGCTGAAACATACATATACAATGTTTTGTGGTTTAGTATGTAACGTATTTTACGTTACAAGCGTAGCCTAGTGTTTAATAAATCGTTTTTCAAACCTTTTTACACAAAATTATTTCATTCGACATTTGTTTACAAACTTAACCTCACACTTTAACTTATAATTTTTAACTTCATTGAATTATCATTTATCTAGGAGGTAATTCTGAATTACTTTTGACAAGGCTGTCAGTGTCGATGTTCTGTCGATGTCACTGTCAACTTGTTTGACAAGCTGTCACTTGACGTTTGCCACAGATCTTCAATAATAAATATTAGCTTCGTAAATCAATTATAGGTGTCACTACTGGTGTATCACGTGTTGCAACGCAGTATAGTCCAGTTTAGCGTGGTATCCAGGACTTGGTTCAATAATTCTTGGACGTTGGCTGAATAGTCTGTTGTTCTTTGTCTGACTTTTTCTACGAATTTTTTACGAGATTTGAATGGTGAATGGAAGATTACTTTCCTGCCGGACTGTCAGAGGTCACAAAATGTAATTGTGATTTATTTTGATTTTTTATAAATTTTCTTTCTTTTTGGTCTAAATAATGTGACGAAATTGCAATTTAGGAGCAGCTATGCTGTTATTCATATATTGTTAGTAGTTTTGTTTAATGATTCGCCATATAATGGACGATTAATTTTGCCTCGTGGATTCCAATTAAGTACCTTTCTGCATAACTAACGGATTATTTTGTGATAAACACCGGATTAACCGGTGTTTGTTATGGGATGTTTTATTGGGATGTTTTATTGGGAGCTTTTTCAATAACGTTTACACAACATGTTTATTTGGGAGGTTTTTCAAAACTTTTTTGACAACAAGTTTTTTGGATTTTTTCAATAACTTACTTTTTCTTTAATTTCCAACGGTTTTCTACTTGGATTTAAATATTATTTTGGACAATTTCTCGTACATATCACGGATTCGACGGTACCTACCTACGACGTGCGCTGGGACACCGTGGCTCGCGTTTTCGACATATTGGTTTTTTATAACTTATAATTTGGATTGCGACGTTCTGGTATGTAATTATATTTTCTTACAAACTGAAGAACTGGGCATTCAACTTTATTCTACGTATTTATAAATGCGATTTATTTTAAGACTAGGTTACCTTAGTTAATCATAAGTCGGTTTATTTTTGTAAATTATTTAGACTCTTAAATAGTAGTACGTTTAAAATTTAATTTTTAGGATGGATTAAGCCATCCAGGCGCCCGAAATTTGTTATAATACATTTTTTTCTCTTTTAATTTAACAATTCATAAATTTAAAATTAACCTTTTGGCTTACATAATTGTGTACAAAATTGTAACTTTAGTAATAATAATTAGATAAATTAAAATTGGTAATTAAATTAAGTTTTGGCAAAAAATAATTAGATAAATTAAAACTAAATAGTAAAATTAAGATTTTTGGCGAATTACAAAATTATAGAATTGTTATATATTTGTTTTGACAGTAATAAATATTTGTTATTAAAACTTTATGCGGTTTACTTTTTCCAAGCGAACCCCATTGTAATATAAATAAAATTTGGATAGTCCAATGTTCTATTCCGGTGCAACTTTTTGGTGTAGGGTGGCCCTTGGCCTACACATACATTCCTTCATTTAACTTGGGTTAAAATTATACCCACCCACTAATTTTTATTTTTATTTATATTACAATTTGGCGCTGCGAACGTAGGGACTTGACCTATATTTTGCAGTTTGCATATTTGTTACTTAACTTTTCAACTTTTGTATTAGAACTTTGTATTGAGATTTCGACCATTGTACTTATGTATTGTCTATCATTTCACAGTTGTGATGGGGGACTTTAACGCAAGACTTGGCACGCGAAATGACAACGAGATGAAGGTGGGACCCTTCGGATTTGGACGACGGAACCACCGGGGACACTTGCTGGCAAACTTCATGGAGAAGGAGGACTTATTCATGATGAACTCCTTCTTCAGGAAGAAGCCGCATCGCAAGTGGACCTGGATAAGCCCTGATGGTACAACAAAAAGCGAGATAGACTTCATTCTGGCAGACAAACGGCATATATTTAATGATGTCTCTGTGATCAGCAGGCTTAAAACCGGAAGCGATCACCGCCTTGTAAGAGGCACATTAAATATCGACGTCAAGCTGGAACGGTCACGCCTGATGAAGTCTACGCTTCGCCCAACACCTGTCCAAATCCAGGGTTCCGAGAGCTTTCAACTCGAACTACAAAACCGTTTTGCGTGCCTAGAATCATGCACGTCAGTGGACGAGTTTAACACCAGGATGGTAGCAACTGTCCACGAGGTAGGGTCGAAGTACTTCAAGACCCACCCCAGTGGTAGATCTCAGGTTCTCTCAGAACAAACCCTCGGTCTAATAAGGGACCGACGAGAACTATGTGTGCAGTCTCCGACCTCTATGGCAGAGTACAGACGGCTCAATGAACAGATCTCTAAGTGCAGGCGACGCGATTTGCGAAACAACAACGCGAATCGTGTAAAAAACACAATTGAGCGAAACCGAGGCTCCAAAGTGTTCGCCAGAGATCTGTCTATTGGGCAAAGTCAGCTTACGAGGTTGAAGACCGAGCTCGGCACCATAGTGTCATCGAAACCCGAAGTTCTGAGAGAGACGGAGAGATACTACGGACGGTTGTATGCCTCCTCTCGAGCTCCAGCTCCCCTCGAGGAGAGCGATAAGCGAGCCAAACTAACCCGACACTACACAGAAGATATCCCGGACGTCAGCCTGTATGAGATTAGAGAGGCTCTCAAACAGCTTAAGAACAACAAGGCACCGGGTGATGACGGAATCACAACCGAGCTGTTAAGAGCTGGGGGGAAACCCCTCCTAGTGGCGCTCCGAAACCTATTCGATTCCGTCATTAATACTGGGACTACCCCGGAAGCGTGGAGCAGAAGTGTGGTGACTTTGTTCTTTAAGAAAGGGGATAAGACCCTTCTGAAGAACTACAGGCCCATTGCACTTCTGAGCCACGTTTATAAGCTGTTTTCGAGAGTGCTCACAAATCGCATAGCACGCAGGCTTGACGACTTCCAGCCTCCCGAACAAGCAGGATTCCGAAAAGGCTACAGTACCATGGACCACATACACACGCTGCGGCAGATTATACAGAAGACCGAGGAGTATAATCTGCCGCTATGTGTTGCCTATGTGGACTATGAGAAAGCCTTTGATTCTATCGAGACCTGGGCAGTACTAAATTCTCTTCAGCGGTGCCGGATCGACTACCGGTATATCGAGGTGTTGAAGTGTTTATACACATCAGCCACCATGACCGTCAGAGTACACAACACAGCAACGAACCCCATCCAACTGCAGAGGGGTGTCAGGCAAGGGGACGTTATATCCCCAAAACTGTTCACCGCTGCGTTGGAAGACGTGTTCAAGTTGATGGAGTGGAAACGACGTGGCATTAACATCAATGGCGAACACATCACACACCTGCGATATGCCGATGATATAGTCATCCTGGCGGGATCCCTGGAGGAACTTGGTACAATGCTCAGGGACTTGAACAGTGCCTCGCAACGGGTGGGTCTTAAGATGAACATGGACAAGACGAAAATCATGTCGAATGTCCATGTCACACCCGTACCGGTTGTTGTTGACGGCGCTGCTCTCGAAGTTGTAGACGAGTACATTTGCCTGGGACAAGTGATCCAAATGGGTAAATCCAACTTCGAGAAAGAAGTCACTCGTAGAATCCAACTCGGATGGGCTGCGTTCGGGAAACTGCGTCATATCTTGTCGTCCAAAAAGTTACCTCAGTGCCTGAAGTCGAAGGTGTTCGAGCAGTGTGTGTTGCCAGTGATGACATACGGATCCGAGACGTGGTGCTTCACTATTGGTCTAATGCATAAGCTTAGAGTCGCCCAGCGGGCTATGGAACGAGCTATGCTCGGTATTTCTCTACGCGATCGAATCAGAAATGATGAAATCCGTAGACGAACGAGGGTTACCGACATAGCTCAGAGAATTAGCCGGCTGAAGTGGCAATGGGCTGGCCACATAGTTCGAAGGACCGATAACCGTTGGGGAAGAAAGGTCCTCGAATGGAGACCACGCCTCGGCAAAAGGAGCACAGGACGCCCCCCGACCAGGTGGACCGACGACCTGAAGAAGACAGCGGGTATCCGCTGGATTCAGAAGGCTCAGGACCGGTCTGAGTGGCGTAGATTAGGGGAGGCCTATGTCCAGCAGTGGACCTCAAAGGGCTGATGGATGGATGGATGGGATTGTCTATGATATTTTACATACAAGCTAAGCTTATTTTGTGAATTGAATGCCAAGTTCACTTATACTTATTAACTGTAGTTAGTACTATTAACTAACCACTTTGTTGATTTACTTTGTGTTCATTGAACTTTATTTTTGAAATAATTTAATACAGTGTTATCGCTGGAAATTTAGGACTTCTCAAACATGTCGCATAAGGAATCTTTACCTACCATTTTACAACCACCTAGTAGTGATGATAACATAAATAGTTTAACTTCGAATATTGATAATGATAATTCTAACCTTGCAGAAGCAAATAACTCTCAGGCCATGCCTATGACTTCTAATGACTTATTGGATTTATCGTTTCATCCCAATAATTTATCTTTTCCTAACAAATTTTCATATAACAAAAGACCTGATTTGTCTAAGTTCAAACATAAATTTAATGGTAAAACTTGTGTTCGCGAATTCTTACTCAGTTTTGAGGAGTACTGTTGTGCTCGTGATATTTTTGATGATCATATACTCATATCGTTTACTGAGGTACTTTCAGATTTAGCGCTGAAATGGTTTAGATCTATTCGTGGTTCTATAACTTCTTGGAAGCAACTTAAGCTTGAATTATTGAAGCGTTTTGATACACTTAACTTTGATTACAATTTAGAATACAACTTGAGAACTAGGAAGCAGAAATCTAGTGAATCGTTATCAGATTTTATTATAGAAATTGAATATATGTCTAAGAGACATACTTATCCACTAGCTGAGTCAACTCTTTTGGAAATTATTAAACATAATATGTTACCGATGTACTCAATACATTTGGTCGGTCGTTCTATAGATTCTTTATCAGTTTTAGTCAGTCTTTCAAAACAAATTGATGATTTTCATGTTTCTAATAGTAATAAACACTATAATTTTGATAGTAAAGTTAAAAATATTAATATTGTTCAAACTTCATTAACTTCTACTTGCCTTAAGTGTAAAGAAACTGGACACACTTACAAGCATTGTAAAAAGATTCCAGGTATAATTTGCTTTAAATGTGGTAAGCAAAATGTTACTACTAATTCATGCGAAACTTGTAAATCTAGTAAAGAGATTCCAAAAAACGTATAAAGTTCTGTCAGTCACGGATTCTTAACAAAGAAAACAGTGAACTGACATCGTTTAATTCTTCGCGTCCTAACTCATTACAAATTCACAAAGAATTTTCAGATTGGTGTAATTACTTAAAAGTATTTTTTCAAATAAATAAATTTGCTCCTATTTTGTTTACTAAGAATAGTGACTCTCGTCCATTCTTGAAATTCCATGTTTGTGGTAAAACTTTTACAGGTTTATTAGATAGTGGTGCTAATAAGAGTGTTCTAGGTTCTAATAGTCACTTAAAATTTATTGATTTGGGATTTAAACTTAAAACTAATAATTATAATGTAGCTCATACTGCTGATGGTAAACATCAAGATGTTTTGGGAACTATTGATATACCAATTACTTGTGACAACGTTACTCGTATGGTAGAATTCATGGTTATACCTTCTCTTAGACCAGATATTATTCTAGGTTTTGACTTTTGGCTTGTGTTTGACCTTGCTAAGGATTTATTTAATAATATAGTTTTTGAAAGGGGGAGGGCGCTACTGTGCTCATGTCAACAACTGTTCCGTATACATTTCAATTTTAAAAATACAATCAGTGTTCAAAACCACAAAATAAGCATCGAAAACAGTGTATTAAAGTCAAAAGTGAAGAAATAATATTGAGTTCCGAAGAAACATATCCAAAAAACGCTAAAATAACGAAGAAACTGACGCCGCAAAACTTCAGTGTTAAATAGTGCTAATTTCATCTTAAATAACCTGGAAATCAAGAAAACAACATTTTGGAAGGTGAGTCAACAAATAATCAACAAAAGAGTGAAAAAGCGGACAAATGACAAATGACAAAAAGATGAAAATATTGGACAACAACTATTATAACCTACAAATAAAACTGCAAACTCATAACCTAGGACAGAAATAGATTACAGCGCCATCTCTGATAGCATAGCTGAACTACGAAGTCGAAGCGCTCGCGCAGCAACTACCCCTTCAATTAACGCGATTTCAAGCAGACTAGTAGTTATTTCTTCTCCTACTCGACAGAGGGCGTTACAAGTTACAACTAACATGGAAGAAATCATGAATATATTAAAACATATACAAAACGACCTAGCCATCCAGAAACAAGAAATTAAAAACATGCAAAATACTATAACACAAACCATAAATAGCAACATAAATGAAAAATTCACAGCGAAAGAAAATAAAACATACGACTTAGAATTAAAAATTGACCAACAACAACGAAATACCGACAAGTTAGAAAGGCAAGTCAGGAAGAAAAACGTCATATTTTTCGGAGTAGAAGAAATAGAAAATGATTACAAAGAACTACAAGATTTAATAATACAGACCATTAAAAACAAACTACATATAGACATTCAGTACTATGAAATAGATTCAACCAGAAGATTGGGCGAAAAAGGAAGTAAAACCAGACCGATATTAGTGACACTTACAACTTTCGGCCGAAAAATAGAAATCTTACAGAAAAAAGGAACTCTGAGGGGCTCGTCTATAAATATTAAAGAAGACTTTCCCCGGGATATTTTACAAAAACGTAAAGAACTCCAAATTGAAGTGGAAAAAGCGCGACAAATGGGCAAAAATGCTGTACTACGCTATGACCAAATTGTTATATTAAAAGGCAGTCCAAAAAACAATAACTCTACAATAGAGACACGCCAAAAAAGGTACCTGTCTGAATCACCCGAACTACTACATAATACCACAACGTTGATGGAATACGGAAGCAAAAAACAAATTCCCAAGAAGAATAGAACCCAAAGTACCTCTCTCAAGACTGCTACACCATCGGAAAACATAACAAACTACAACATACCTAAACGAAACAAGACACACTTAGACCAATTTGTTACAAAAACAACTAGAGAAGCCCTTACTTTGACGGACAACAGCAAGATTGACGGTGCATAGCAACTACCAACGACCCCTCCCAAACCCCCAATACGGCTTGTCACCGCGGGAAATATTGACTACAACCCTCCAGAGCAAAAACTATATGTATGTACGTATAACGCAAGATCATTATTATCACCTGAAAGAATGATAGAGTTCACAGAAGCAATCAAACATTTAAAATACGACGTAATTGGGTTAGCCGAAGTCCGTAGACCAGGAATATCGATAATTGAAGAACAAGACCACATTTTCTGCTACATCGGAGGAAACACTGGACAACGAGGAGTAGGCTTCCTAATTAAAAACAAATATAAAACAAATGTAGAGAGCTTCACGGGAATTTCCGACAGGGTGTGCTTATTAAAGTTAAAATTTGACATGTCATCGATTTCAATAATTCAAGTGTATGCCCCGACAAGCGATTCTAAAGATGATGAAATAGAGTCTTTTTATAACCAGATCAACGAAGCCCTTGAGCTTGCTAATAAATCGGTTATTTTAATGGGCGATTTCAATTCTAAGATCGGTACAACAAAAGAGTCTGAAAGAATCGTAACGGGAGCTTACGGATACGGAGAAAGGAATAATAGGGGACAGCAATTAATAGAGTTCGCTCTACAACATAAACTTATGATAATGAACACCGTATTTAAGAAAAACCCCAAAACAAAGTGGACATGGATTTCCCCTAATAAGCTTGTGAAAAACGAAATCGATTTTATCCTATCAAACGTACCCCATGAATTCACAAACATAGAAGTTATAAACAACTTATCCTATCCGAGTGACCACAGACTAGTAAGAGGAAGCATAATCATCAAAAAGCCAAAAAAATGTCGTAATAAATTTCATAGCGCACCCAAATCATTTAGATCTCAAAAAGAAAAGGCCACTTTTATTGAACATATGAAAAGTTTTGACGCCAACACCCATATAAACAGAGATGTAGAGACTTACTACCGGATACTAGAGAACCACATCCAAGCCGGCCTGAACCAAGTTAACAAGGATTATAAGCCCATACAAAATAGTGTACTAAGTGATTACACTAAACAACTCATAAATAAAAGGCAAGACTTGCAAAACAAACGGCCACTAACACAAGAAGACAAGAAAGAACTGTCAACACTCTATAAAACAACACATAAACTTATAAAAAAGGACTATAAAGACCACAGGCTAAAAACCATTACCAAACATATCTCTATATCTGGTAGCGCCAAGAGAGCCTTTAAAGAACTGAATACTGGCAAAACATGGATACCCAGCTTGCGACCACCAAATACGCTAGAGAAATCCCAGTCCAGAACTGAAATAGTCAATACTGCAACGGCATTTTATCGGAGTCTCTACAGTAGACCAATAACAGCTTCATTAAACACTTATCAAAAAGAAGAATCCCAGACTGGTAGCATTGTAACTAAATTTGATCAAGAACAAATAATTAAAAAAATTGAAAAACTCAAAGAAAATAAGAGTCCTGGGCCGGACAATATAACAAACGATATCTTGAAGGCAGCAAAGTATGTATTATCAGCTCCACTGAATATCCTGTTCAATAAAGTACTCGAAGAACAAAAAGTCCCTGACAGCTGGACAGCGTCAGACGTCATACTACTCTACAAAAAAGGAGACCCAGCTGACGTTAGCAACTACCGCCCGATAAGCTTGCTTCCGACGATATACAAACTTTTCGCCTCTTGTATGGAGGAAAGGCTGAACATGGAGATCGAAAAACACCAGCCAATAGAACAAGCAGGTTTTAGGAAAAACTATTGCACCATTGACCACATTCAGGTTATTGAACAGGTGATAGAAAAATATGTAGAGTTCAGGAAACCATTATATATAATATTCATAGACTATGCCAAGGCTTTCGACTCTATTTCCCATGATAGCATTTGGAAAGCTCTATGTAACCAAAACGTGTCCGAAACCTACATAAATATATTAAAAGATATATACTCCAAAAGTACAAGCAGAATAAAGCTAGACCAAACCGGACCCACCTTCCCGATAAGAAGAGGAGTAAAACAGGGTGATCCTATGTCTCCAAAAATTTTTATAGCCGTGCTAGAATATATTATAAAACAACTAAATTGGTCTAACAAAGGCATAGAAATTAATGGAAGGCGTTTAAGCCACCTGAGATTCGCGGACGACATAGCTCTATTTTCCAACTCTGCTTCACAAATAGAGACGATGGTGAACGAGCTAAGCCTAGCTAGTCGAGATATTCTTTTAGAACTCAATACCTCTAAAACCAAGGTAATGACAAATAGCGTAAAAACACCTATACTAGTAAACAATACACCCCTAGAGTACGTGGAAGAATACATATACCTCGGAAAATTACTGTCATTTAAAAACTCCAGACACGAAGAAGAAATTAACCGTAGAATATTGACTAGCTGGAAAAAATATTGGAGCTTTAAAGAGATTATGAAATCAACTCTACCGATTTCCCTTAAGAAAAAAGTCATGGACTCATGCATCTTACCCTGCTTGACATACGGCTGCCAGACCTGGATATTTACTAAAAAACATCGAGACAAAATAGAAAAATGTCAGAAAGCTATGGAAAGGAGTATTATGAATATAAGATTAAAGGACAAAATCAAAAGCAAAAATATACGCCAGGAAACAAAGCTTGTCGACGTCCTCAAACATGCACAAAAACTTAAATGGAAATGGGCTGGCCACCTGGCTCGCATGACGGACATGAGATGGACCTTAACTGCAACCATGTGGCAGGGGCCAAACGGTTCTCGCAAAAAGGGTAGACCATATGAAAGATGGATAGATGAAATAATATCAACCGCTGGGAAAAGTTGGCATGAAATGGCAAAAGATCGAGTGAAATGGCAAGCTCTGGAGGAGGCCTTTACCCGAAGAGGGGTCCTCAGTAATAATTAAGTACTAATGCCCTTTGACATAGAATGATAACAATATATTAATTATGACTTGATATCAATGACTTACAAATTGACATTAAATTATATTATTATTAAGAATTAATAAGCAGATAAATTTAAATTAATTGGTTCAAAATACTTAGATAACATTAACATTATTATTGTACGTTTTTATTTGCATTATATAATTACTATAAATTTATAATCATTGACGGGCAAAGCGACCAAAAATTGTAACTTTAATGTTGACTGAGGAATAAATGGCTATTATTATTATTATTATTATTATAGTTTTTGAAAGTAATTTAAATTCAAGTAGTAATATTAACATTAATTCTGTAACTTCTTCAGTTCAACTTTCTTGTAATGATAAAGATCAATTAGATCAAGTCATTAAACTTTTTGAGGAAATTTCTTATGAAAAGAAAGGTTTGGGTTTAACTCATTTGACGGAGCACAAAATTGTTACTATCGGTGATCCTATTAAACAACGTTATTGGCCTATTAGTCCTGCTAAACAAAAAGAACTTTACGATGAAGTAGAAATTTTACTTAAAGAAGGTTTGGCAAAGGGAGATCTCCCGCCAGGCGAGGTGTGTTGCCTGGGAGGCGGCCGAGCCCCAACTAATCTTGTCGGAGCATTTGTATATATACTAGCGATCTTTGAAAACTTCGATAGCGTGATTCAGGGCGGCGTGACGTCACCGTGTGACGTGTGCGCGTCGTCGCCACATCACCCCCCTGCTCAGACCGGAGGTCGATACATGATCTCGACGTTTCAGCCATCCGTGATCCTCTATCTTCGGTGAGTCGAGATGTGAGGTCGGTATGCCCTTGAGATGCCCTCTATCCGCGGTGAGTCGGGATGGGAGGGTGGAACGACTGATGCGGAGGGCGAGCGGTGCGCGCTCAAGCCGTCCGTGTAGCCGTGGGTGGGGGCAGTAGCTGGCCGGGGACAGGAAGCGTCGACACAGTACGCTGCGATGCGCCCGGTGAGTCAGCGTGGCTGGTGTGCGGTCTGCCGAGAGCGGTTGCTGCAGTCCATCGGGTGTGAGCGGTGAGGTGAGGGGGGAGGGATGCCTGCTGCCGCTATCGGTGATCAGAAGCGACGTGTTCTTGTCGAGGGTCACCAGTTTGGCAAAGGGAGATCTCCCGCCAGGCGAGGTGTGTTGCCTGGGAGGCGGCCGAGCCCCAACTAATCTTGTCGGAGCATTTGTATATATACTAGCGATCTTTGAAAACTTCGATAGCGTGATTCAGGGCGGCGTGACGTGTGCGCGTCGTCGCCACAAAGGAATTATTCAACGTTCAAAATCCCCTTGGTCTTCTCCTGTTTTAGCTGTTGAGAAAAAAGATGGTTCAACTAGATTATGTTTAGATTCTAGAAAATTAAATTCTGTTACCGTTAAAGATGCGTATCCTTTACCTTACACATCGCGAATTTTGGACAATTTGCGTGGTGCTAAGTTTATTTCCGCTATCGATTTGTCAAAAGCATTTCTTCAAATCCCCTTAGAAAAATCTTCTTGTGAAAAAACTGCATTTGTAATCCCTGGCAAAGGATTATTCGAATTTGTTCGAATGCCTTTTGGTTTAACTAACGCTCCTGCTGAACTTCAACGTTTAGTAGACAGATTATTTGGTCCTGAATTTGATTCCCAAGTTTTTGTATATTTAGACGATTTAATAGCTGTTCCTAGCGACTTTTCAAGTCATTTAACTTTGCTACGTAAAATTTATACACGTTTAAAAGAAGCAGGTCTTACTGTTAATTTAAAAAAGTGCGAATTTTGTAAAGATCGTTTACGTTATTTAGGCTATATTGTAGATAGTAAAGGTTTACATACGGATCCTTCTAAGTTATCTGTTATTGAAAATTTTCCCCAACCTAAAACCGTTAAAGAGGTTCGAAGTTTTTTAGGTATGTGTTCTTATTATCGTAGATTCATCAAAGGTTTTGCTGATATTGCTACTCCTTTATCTAAATTAACTGGAGGAAGTAAAAACTCTAAACGTCAAATTGATTGGAATTCTAATTGTGAAAACTCTTTTATTCAACTTAAACAAGCTCTTTTGTCAGCTCCTGTTTTAATTTGCCCTAATTTTGAAAAACCATTTTACTTACATTGTGACGCTAGTTCATTTGCTATTGGTAGTGTTTTATGTCAAAAAGATGAAGATGATAACCAACATCCTATTGCATTTTATTCAAGAACTTTTGGTAAATGTTAAAATAATTATAGCACAACTGAGAAAGAACTTCTTGCAATTTTAGATTCAATTGAACATTTTAGACCATATATTGAAGGTATGAAATTTACTGTTATAACTGACCACGCTAGTTTAAAATGGCTGTTAGGATTAAGTAATCCTAGTGGACGATTGGCTCGTTGGGCTGCTCGTATTTCTCAATTTACATTTGATATTATTCATAAAAAAGGAAATTTACATGTTGTACCTGACACTTTGTCTCGTATTCAAATTAATGCTATTGATATTCCATCAGAAATTGTTCAGCCTGATGATGAAATTACTGATCCTTGGTATAAACGTATTTTCATCGGATGTCAAAAATATCCTTTAAGATATAAAAATTTTAGAGTTGATAATAACGTTCTTTATAGATTCTGTAAACCTAGATTTGAAATTCAGAGTAATTTGTCTTGGAAAATTGTTATTCCTAAGGAAAATATATTACATACTATTCGTAATAATCACGATCATTTAGATTCTGCTCACCTTGGTATTTTCAAAACTTTAAATAAATTAAAAATTCATTATTATTGGCCCAGTATGGCTAAAGATGTAAAAGATTATATTTCTAAATGTGAAGTTTGTAAGGCTTATAAACATTCAAATTCTCCTCCATTTGGTTTCATGTCTAATCCAAAAATAGTAAATTCACCTATGATGATGCTATCTATTGATATCATTGGCCCTTTGCCTAGGTCTTATTCTGGTCACCGCTTCATTTGTTCAGTATTAGATGTGTTTTCAAAATATTGCTGGTTATGTCCATTGGGTAATGCCACTACTAAATCTATTTGTAGATTTCTAGAGAGAGATATTTTCCTTAAATTTGGCTGTCCAAAGATTTTTGTATGCGATAATGGAAAACAATTTATTTCAAAAACCTTTGTTGAATTTTTGAAAAATTATAATATTGATAAAATATTTTATAACACTTTGTATACGCCACAAAATAATCCTGTTGAGCGTTATCATAAAACTTTAGAAACTTGTCTAGCTTGTTATGTTAGGGACGATCATCGTATGTGGTCGAAGTTTATCAATCATGTTCAATTAGCTTTGAATAGTAGTGTTAATTTAGCTACGGAATTTACTCCTAACTTTTTGATGTTTGGTAGAGAAGTCATAATTGATGCTTCGCTACATAAATTTAGTAATTCTATTAATAATTTAGATGATATCCAATTAGGGAGCCGCGAAAGGTACTCTACTTCCTTGAACTCTCTTAGTTCAATTTTTGAATCGGTTTCCACTTCTTTATTAAAAGCATATCGTAAAAATGCTTCTTATTATAATAAAGGCAGGAAAGTCATTTCGTATGATTTGGGAGATATTGTTTGGAGACGGAATTTTGTTCAGTCTAATGCATTGCATTATTTTTCGGCTAAACTTGCTCCTAAGTTTGTAAAATCTAAAATAATTAATAAAATCTCAGATAATGTTTACGTTTTGAAAGATGTAGGAAAACGTTCTACCGGACGTTACCACGTTAAAGATATCCTTAAAATTAATTAATTTTTGGTTATGTACACTTTGTACAAATCTTTTTTGTTGAACTGTCGTTGGTGATAGTTTATGGGACTTTGTTTGTGGAAGGACTAGTGTGATGTATGGTTGGGTTGTACCGTGTGAGATGAATGAATGATAGGAATTAACTTGAGCTTACGCAGTACTACATACTAGATTACTAAAATTTTACTTAGGACGTTTTGGAATATTCAAAATTAAAATCTAAACTTTTCCCCAAAGCATAAGAAATTAGTTAGATTTAAGTTTGTTTATAGATCTTTTACTATATTTTTAAGGATCTAATTTTTCTTAGTTTACGCCCTTCAACGTAATACAAATTTAGTTTTATTTGCATAATTGTTTCATACAAGTATGTAATACTTTTAAGCTTATTTGTTAAGTTTAAGCTTTTAGCTTAATGTTATATACCCGGATTTGACTTCTCGGATATTGACACTTTCTTGTACTCGTCTACTGCAGGGAGAGTATAACCTTTGCTTTGACTTTTGGATTTAGTAACCTTTTCGGGAACTTTTCCATTTTTTTGTTGATAGCACTCAATTGTGTAGTTGTCTATCACACCTTTTTAGTAATACAGCTCAAGTTTGTAGTTGTTATTACTAATTTTGTTCTGTGCACGGTAAGTCGGTGGAGTAGAGCCGGTCACAGTAACATTTGTTTTGGTTTATTTGGTTATATAGTAGCCATTGTTTGGTGCTACTAGTAACATTTTTCGTTCTGTGCTCGGGAGTTCGGTGGTGTTGGGCCGATCACAGACAAAGCTTTTGGTGGTTTCGTGTTCGAAAAGCCGATGGTGTAGAGTCGACCACGAAATTCATTCTTTTGGTATTTTTGCTTTATGTCTTCGTGTTCGGAAAGTCGATGGTGTTGTGTCGATCACGATTACATGCTTTTTCGCGTCTCTCGTTTTGTAGCGATTGCGTTAGTTGTTTTTCAACTCCTTTGAGTGAAAAGTTTAACTTTGAGCTTTTGCTCTACCTTTTTAGACTTTAGTTATAACTCACTTATTTTTCGTTCGAGTTCGAGTTTTTCCTTTTGACTTTTGACTCCAATGAAGAGTGTAGAGATAACAAAGTTTTCCTTCTATAACTTTGTAGATATTTGTAGAGATAACATAAAGTTTTTCTTCTATAATTTTGTAGATATTTGTAGAGATAACATAAAGCTTTTCTTCTATAACTTTGTAGAGATAATATAGAGCTTCTCTATTTTGACTTTGTACTTGTAGAGCTAGTATAGAGCTGGGTTTTTCTTTCAATTGGTACTCGTTGATTTAGTCTCTTGGTTACTTCTGAGTCCAATGTAGAGTTTTGAAATTGTAGAGTCACTTGCGACTTGAACAATTCTTCGTCTTAGCGATTATTTCGTTAACCTTTTGGTATTTTGCGCCTTTGATTTCACTTACTTTTGTAGATTCTTATGACTCTATCAAACTTTATTAACTTAGAATTTTCATCTGAAAAGAGTTTCTCCTTCGGAGCTCCTCTTTTATTTTTGGCAGGGGGGTAATGTAACGTATTTTACGTTACAAGCGTAGCCTAGTGTTTAATAAATCGTTTTTCAAACCTTTTTACACAAAATTATTTCATTCGACATTTGTTTACAAACTTAACCTCACACTTTAACTTATAATTTTTAACTTCATTGAATTATCATTTATCTAGGAGGTAATTCTGAATTACTTTTGACAAGGCTGTCAGTGTCGATGTTCTGTCGATGTCACTGTCAACTTGTTTGACAAGCTGTCACTTGACGTTTGCCACAGATCTTCAATAATAAATATTAGCTTCGTAAATCAATTATAGGTGTCACTACTGGTGTATCACGTGTTGCAACGCAGTATAGTCCAGTTTAGCGTGGTATCCAGGACTTGGTTCAATAATTCTTGGACGTTGGCTGAATAGTCTGTTGTTCTTTGTCTGACTTTTTCTACGAATTTTTTACGAGATTTGAATGGTGAATGGAAGATTACTTTCCTGCCGGACTGTCAGAGGTCACAAAATGTAATTGTGATTTATTTTGATTTTTTATAAATTTTCTTTCTTTTTGGTCTAAATAATGTGACGAAATTGCAATTTAGGAGCAGCTATGCTGTTATTCATATATTGTTAGTAGTTTTGTTTAATGATTCGCCATATAATGGGCGATTAATTTTGCCTCGTGGATTCCAATTAAGTACCTTTCTGCATAACTAACGGATTATTTTGTGATAAACACCGGATTAACCGGTGTTTGTTATGGGATGTTTTATTGGGATGTTTTATTGGGAGCTTTTTCAATAACGTTTACACAACATGTTTATTTGGGAGGTTTTTCAAAACTTTTTTGACAACAAGTTTTTTGGATTTTTTCAATAACTTACTTTTTCTTTAATTTCCAACGGTTTTCTACTTGGATTTAAATATTATTTTGGACAATTTCTCGTACGTATCACGGATTCGACGGTACCTACCTACGACGTGCGCTGGGACACCGTGGCTCGCGTTTTCGACATATTGGTTTTTTATAACTTATAATTTGGATTGCGACGTTCTGGTATGTAATTATATTTTCTTACAAACTGAAGAACTGGGCATTCAACTTTATTCTACGTATTTATAAATGCGATTTATTTTAAGACTAGGTTACCTTAGTTAATCATAAGTCGGTTTATTTTTTTGTAAATTATTTAGACTCTTAAATAGTAGTACGTTTAAAATTTAATTTTTAGGATGGATTAAGCCATCCAGGCGCCCGAAATTTGTTATAATACATTTTTTTCTCTTTTAATTTAACAATTCATAAATTTAAAATTAACCTTTTGGCTTACATAATAGTGTACAAAATTGTAACTTTAGTAATAATAATTAGATAAATTAAAATTGGTAATTAAATTAAGTTTTGGCAAAAAATAATTAGATAAATTAAAACTAAATAGTAAAATTAAGATTTTTGGCGAATTACAAAATTATAGAATTGTTATATATTTGTTTTGACAGTAATAAATATTTGTTATTAAAACTTTATGCGGTTTACTTTTTCCAAGCGAACCCCATTGTAATATAAATAAAATTTGGATAGTCCAATGTTCTATTCCGGTGCAACTTTTTGGTGTAGGGTGGCCCTTGGCCTACACATACATTCCTTCATTTAACTTGGGTTAAAATTATACCCACCCACTAATTTTTATTTTTATTTATATTACAAGTACATAAGTTTGAAACAGAACTAGAACTTTATAGTATTTTCTGGTTTTGTATTTTGGTACGATTTGATGAATATTCTCCAAACTATTCTCATTGACTTTAATTTTAAAAATATTTAATCCAAACATATTTGAACTGATATTAAACAGTTTTACATTATTTTTTTAATCAATTACAACAAATGTTAACAGATAAGGATAATTTAAAAAATATTTCACAAACATTTACTACAGATCATTTTGAAGCAATAACTTTTTATTTTTATAACTATGTAAAAAAGCGAACACATTATTTACAAGAGCATAGTAAGAAACTTTTACATTGCAATAAAGATATAGGTAAATATGATAATTATGTTATTTCAAAGCAATTAATATTTTTGTACACCTTAGGAAATATTGTGTTATTATCATTATTGCTTCTCTATACTTTGTAAGTTTGTATGTGCTATAAAATACAATGAATGGCCTTATCGAGTAATAACAATTCTTTCTAGGCCACACAGAAACAGGAAAACAGACGCTACAACAAGTAAATGTGTGCACTGTGCAGGGTTAGATAAATTATAATAGGGATGAGTAAAATACTATCAACATAGAAATTTAAAAGAGAGCAATAGCAAAATAATAACAGCCTAGCAGTTTGAACACTGGAGGGCACAGAGAGGTCAGGGTATGAATAAACAAAAATTAAATAATAAATAAACGCTAGCACACTCATACCCCCGCAGTAGGTTATGCGTGGGTGGCATGGACGACACATTAACACATCACAATAACACCCATGACCCGAGCACAAACATTTATGTCACATAAATATCTACCCCAGCCGAGAATCGAACCCGGGATCCCTCGCTTCGCAGGCAAGGTCGCTACCAACTAGGCTACAGGGTAGACATAATCGGATCTGAGCACAGCACAAGCACCTCTGTTTTATCTCACAGGTCACTGTAATCTTTTCAAAGTGACTGTTAGTGAGTAGTCTGCCGGTCTGCACTAGGCCAAGGTTAGGAACTATAGACTACCAGCAGTATAACTAATTTAAAACCATGTTGTTAGCACCACATTTTATATAAAAATTACACATGAACCACTGGAAGTTGCAGGAAAGTATTTCACTATCAAACATTGCTAGGGTGCTAGGGTACATTAAAATCAGATTAATTTAGATTATATTTTTTTTGCGATAACCTCAAATTCATAAAAAACATTGAAATCAAATATTTACAGGTTGTATATCTACTGCGAAATCATGTGACGAAAGTACCTACTTATTGAATGAAACATTGTTTTGCACAGTGCACTTCTCTCTCACTACTTGATAAAAAACCACTAACAAAATTATTATGTAATATTAAACAATTGTTTTTTTATAAAGCAAGCAAATACCTGGGGCACGTAGGAACATAGATAATGCCATTTTCCTTTAGGTATTAAAAAATATTTGTCAGGAAATAAAAAAAATACGTGGAGGTTTATTTCGAATACAAATTCGTATTTTTTTGAAATCTATGCAACCAGGCAACAACCTCAAGCTGGCTTGCTTTCACTAATGTCAATGTCAAGTCAACGTGTCAAAATTTACATAGAGCATAGAGCATAGCATAGTGTGGTCATGAATCAAGAAAGGAACATAAAAATCATGGAAAATTTCAACTCATTTTGTGTCACTTTTGCGGTATTTTGTTAATTTTAATAATTTATCGAAATTATAAAGTTTATTTGTAATAAACCATCATTTTATATAAATCTCGACAATGTCGATGTATATTAATTCCGTGAACCATGGTCTTTTACCGGATTACCGGTATATTATAGAGTCACCGATTCTACTTTTCAAAATCTGTTTTTGTGTACTCTGTGTTGGAAATAGCTTGGAATGGAAACTGACAACCCTGAAATGACATAAGTGTTCTGTGGAAATGACATGCATGACAATTCATTTTACAGGGTTTTGCTGAGTTTCAAGTTTTGTTGTTAAATTCGGTAAAGTTTATAGCGATAAAATGGCTACAACATTAGAAGACAAGTCTATCTGGGAGGATGGGGAGGAAGCGCTCAGCGAAGAAGTGCTGCGCATGCCGACGGACGAGATCAACAGTCGGACTAGGCTTTTAGACAATGAGATCAAAATCATGAAGAGCGAGGTCATGAGGATATCTCACGAGCTACAGGCTCAGAATGAGAAGATCAAGGAGAACACTGAGAAGATCAAAGTTAACAAGACTTTACCGTATCTTGTGTCCAACGTCATCGAGCTGCTGGATGTAGACCCTCAGGAGGAAGAGGAGGATGGTGCGGTCGTTGACCTGGACTCGCAGAGGAAAGGCAAGTGTGCAGTCATTAAGACCTCCACTCGACAGACTTACTTCCTACCAGTGATCGGCCTAGTCGATGCAGAGAAGTTAAAGCCTGGAGATTTGGTTGGAGTCAATAAGGATTCCTACTTGATTTTGGAGACCCTGCCCGCTGAGTACGACGCTCGAGTGAAGGCCATGGAAGTTGACGAGAGGCCCACAGAACAGTATTCTGATATTGGAGGACTTGACAAACAGATTCAGGTATTATTTTATAATAATTATTGTCTGATATTGCCGAAAACAAAATGAAAAATTCCTATTTACACTTGTTAAGTTTTGATAATATAAATATAGATAGATGATCTTGGGTATTGGATTAAACAGTTCAACTGAATTAATTGTTTATATCAATATCATAAAAGGTTTTTTTTTGTATTGGGGAAATCATAGTGGGAACTTTATTATCAATCTATACTGTAATTCAATATAATTATTATGAGTAAAGTAAACACCTTAGTTAGATCAAACAGTAATCTAGCATCAACTAATTAACTCACATACGATAGAGTGCAATAATGTTTAAAACAAAAATAAACAAACATTACAGGAACTGATCGAGGCTGTAGTCCTGCCCATGACCCACAAAGAGAAGTTTGTCAACCTGGGCATCCACCCACCAAAAGGAGTCCTGCTGTACGGTCCTCCCGGCACCGGCAAGACTCTCCTGGCCAGGGCTTGTGCAGCGCAAACCAAGTCCACATTCTTAAAGCTTGCTGGACCACAACTTGTGCAGATGTTCATTGGTTGGTTAATCTTCAATATTTTATTAAAGTCAACGCAATATTAAAAAGAAATGGGGATTGATGTGTGTGACAAAGAGAAATAGTTTTCATGAATAATATGAGAATACTTATATTCCATGAATGAGAATGTTGGAGAAATTCGAAAGTTACTGAAAAATTATTACTATCATATTATATAATATTTGCCTTGACCCCATATATAATTTTGTTACAAATCTTGTAAAAATTTTAATCTTCATAAACAGAACCAATTCAAGAAACTTTTAACATTTATTGCTGTTTTCTGACAGAATTATACTTGTAATAATTTTAAATTATCCACATAATAATTAACATAATCAGTATTCTATTATTGTAAACAGGTGACGGAGCAAAACTGGTGCGTGACGCCTTCGCCCTGGCTAAAGAGAAGGCCCCAGCAATCATCTTTATAGATGAATTGGATGCCATTGGTACCAAGCGGTTTGATTCCGAGAAGGCTGGTGATCGTGAGGTGCAGCGTACCATGTTAGAGCTCCTCAACCAACTGGACGGCTTCAGCTCCACTGCTGATATTAAGGTATGAAGGAAGCATTGGATACGCTTTTTAGGGTTCCGAAGTATAATCGGAACCCTTATAGTTTCGTCATGTCCATCCGTCCGTCTGTCTGTCCAAAGCATAGCGTCGATACCCTTAGTGCTAGAAAGCTGTATTTGGATGGATATTTATTAAAACTCCAAAATCGTAGAGTAAAATATTGAAAAACTTTTTTCAGGGTACCTCCCCTACAGGTAACGTGAGGATGATTTTTTTATTCATCGCATATTCTGTTGTATCGGCTAAAGTTAAAAAGGTCTTTCCAAATATTTTATGGGTCTTCCAAGACCATTTTTGGATTTAGGGGTCAGTTTGCGAAATATTTGGCTTTAAAGTGCTAATTTTTGTTAGAGTCAAGTGTCCCTCAGCTGGCTAAGGGTTGGAGTTGGACAAGTGAATGTGATGTGAATGTAAAAAAGTGTAATGATTTGTTTCGAAATAATAGTATAATACTGATATAAATGTAAAAAATCATAATGTCCTTGTTCTATAGTGACTACTTACCATAGATGTCACTTTATTGCAATAAAAACAAATATTTTTCTCTATGATTTTTGTGCCACTTCTCTATAACCTTAAAGACTTCAAGTGAAAAAGCACTAAGCATGTAAAAACACACACTCATACTCTAAAATTTCCAGGTGATAGCTGCCACAAACCGAGTAGACATCCTGGATCCTGCCCTTCTCCGCTCGGGTCGTCTGGACAGGAAGATTGAGTTCCCTCATCCTAATGAGGAGGCTAGAGCTAGAATTATGCAGATTCATTCACGGTTTGTTTTTTCATATTTATTAACTTTACTTGTAGCAATGTAAATGGTTTCTTTATTTTATCAATTACTTTTGCATCTATTTTGCACCTGAAGTCTGTCCATCAAGGCATAGCAACTGTTGGAAATGATTTTTCTGTATTGCAGTTCAATTTTATGTACCTTAATATCTCCAATTGGTTTTACAGAAAAATGAATGTGAGCCCAGATGTGAACTTTGAAGAACTTTCCCGTTCCACGGATGATTTCAATGGCGCCCAATGCAAGGCGGTCTGTGTAGAGGCTGGTATGATAGCCCTGAGGCGCTCCGCTACGGCTGTCACTCACGAGGACTTCATGGACGCCATCTTAGAGGTCCAGGCCAAGAAGAAGGCCAATCTCAGCTACTACGCTTAGTGTAATGTATTAGTACTAATATAGCATTTCTGTTGCAAAATTTTACTGTAACATTGTATTTTAAGTCAATAAAACATTTATAAAACTTGTATGAATTTTGTTTTATGGACCACTGAATCTTCGTCACTTCTTTCTTTCTCTCTTTCTTGGCCGGCAACATATCGGTGATGCCTTTGGTGTCGCTGATGTCCATGGGCGATGATAGCTACCTACCATCAGGTGGATCGTTTGGTAGTTTGTCGTGTATTTACATTAAAAATCTCCTTACTTGCATTCTGATCCCAGATACCGAGTTAAAATCCCAGTGATGGAAGTATTTTTGGATAGAGATGTAATAGTATTTTTTTTTAAACCGTTAGTGATAAAAAATACTATTTCATAATCCAGAAGGCATGTAATTTCATTAATGCCGATATATTCTTTAAAATAAAAGTCGTTAAAACATGTTGGAGGCCTTTTAAACTTTTAACGTTTGGTTGGCCATTTCCTATATATAATAAAGTACTCTGTGGTTGGCCAGTTGGCCATTAACCCCTCATGTCCTCCACCATCTAGAGCTGCGTGGTGCTCACGGTGTAGTATCCATTAGCTTCCCAGTAGCTAGCCACGGGCTTGTCAAGTTGAGAGACTCGTGCCCTCAGGGGTAACCTATGCCTCAGATTCTCGTGCCCTGTGGTAAGCCAATGAGTTAAGCTGCAAACATACTATAAGCTGACAGCCGCGACTGATAATGTGCACATGACAAAAACATCCAGCGCGCCAGATAGCTCTTGGACGTCCGAACGCCTCAAGGTCACGTCCGCGACTTACCTCCGATAGTTTGCACACGCCCCAACCCAGAGTCACTAACGGTTGCTTAAAGCGCTCCTTAGTAAAGAATCTCCATACAAATTCTGAACTAAGGAGCGATTTAAGTAACCGTTAGTGACTCTGAGTTGGGGCGACAGCTCACGTCCCAACTCAGAGTCACTAACGGTTACCTAAATCGCCCCTTAGTAAAGAGTCACCATACATATTCTGTACTAAGGAGCGATTTAAGTAACCATTAGTAACTCTGAGTTGGGGCGTATGTGTATATTCATTATCTAGATACCTATTACGTCACATCCTTCAGCCGCGTCCGTAAGTCGCGTCCGACAGTTTGTTTTCAGCTTTACCTTCGATAGTTTGCACAGCTCAAGCCTCAACTCAGAGTCACTGACGGTTAATTTAATCGTTCCTCAGTAACGAATCACCATACAAATTCTGTGCAAAGGAGCGATTTAGGTAACCGTTAGTGACTCTGAGTTGGGGTGTCAGTGTACATTCATCATTGATTAAAGAAAAAGTAGAGGATATGCCCTAAATTGCATATACATTTTTTCATTATACATATATTATGCAAATATGACCCGAAATACCAAAAATACATCTGTCCTGTTCTTACACGCCACAATATGTACTTAAAGAAAGAGTACAATACATGTAGCATATTTCAATTTTCTGGCAACATTTTAAAGAAATCTATCTAAGCTCCGCCTTGAAGCCTGTTTTCGGACGCCATTTTATGAAAACAGTTGCTTCTAGAGATGTTCGATCCAGGTGCCTTGTATCGATACTTTAAGATCGATATTAAATAAATAAATAAATAAATAACGCCACACACTCATGGATATGGATCGTATCGCAGTGTATTTTTCCAGGTATCGATGCTAGTGATTGGATAGGATACTCTGGATCGATCCAATATCGAATGAGTTTTTTTTTAATGGAAATAGTCGGCAAACGAGCTGATGATCCACCTGATGGTGAGTGGCTATCGTCGCCCATGGATACCAGCAACACCAAAGGCATCACTGATGCGTTGCCGGCCAAGAAAGAGAGAAGAAGAAGAAAGTAAATTTTTAAATAGGAATGTTTAATCCGGGTGTTTTATGTATCGATACTCCGGTTCGACATGAATATCCCAATATAAATAATAGTCCAAATATCGATTCATATAATTAAATATACCTGTAAGTGGGTATCGCGGCCAATTAATATCAGCGACCAAAGCGTTGTCAGCCAAGAAAGAGAAAAAAAGAAAGAAATATGTTAACAAATAAAACATGATACATATTTTATATTTTATACGTATAATTTAATACGATGTTTTGTATCGATTCATATTCGAATAAAATATTTTAAATATCGTTATATAAACTATCGACAAGCTTAATTCAGTGGGTTTCTAAATAAATATACGTATCTTTAAACCAATATTAAGGTTAATCGTTTTAGAATAAATTTTATATTAGATTTAATTTTATTCAAAATAGTGTATAATTAAATATTGATTAAATTATTAAATATTGAAAAAATTAATTAAATATTGAAAAAGTTACATAAGGTTTTAAAACAATTAAACAATTCGTTATACGCACCGCGAAGGACTGGAATAACTTGCCTGCGTCGGCGTTCCTGCCAGCCTACGACGTGGATGTCTTCAAGAAAAGAGTGAATAGGCTTTTTCTAAGTTAATGTGCTCAGCATCTTGGACCACATCTACACTTACCATCAGGTGGGAATGTGGTCAAGCATTAACTTATTCGTGTAAAAAAAAAAAAAAAAAAATGTGATATGTAGTAGGAACATCATATAAATAATAATATCTCACTCTATAATTTGATTTAGAATTTTTGTGTTTTTTAAATTTAATAATCATATAATATATTCATATCATCCACGGACCTAAAAAAAAGACGGACATAATCCCAAGAACAAATTCAGTGAAGCACCCATAGGAATACCAACTCTGTATTCGTACAAGTACACACACCCACACATTGACACCATGCGGCTACGACATTGACACCATCGCCAATCAAAAATTACAAAATTACGCACACATGGTAAGCGAGCTGTCAGCTGTCGGCTTCACTCTCGATTAGACAAGGTTACGTCTGTTCTTTTTTTATGTCTGTGATATCATCATATATTTTTTTCTTAAAACATTATATCGATATGAGAAAAATACAACGCTATTTTGTGGGCGAAGTCGACGCCATATTTGAGAAACTTTTGGCTTCAGATCACGTGACCTTATTTCCTATCCTCTCTTTTTCTTTAATCAAAGACATTCATTATCTAGATACCTATTACGTCACATCCTTCAGCCGCGTCCGTAAGCTGCGTCCGACAGTTTGTTTTCAGCTTTAAAGCAAAAAGATTACCATTTGGATTGTTACCGGTATTTTAGTACCGGTATGTAAGTTCAATTGTGTATTTGGAAATAAGAAGAATTTTATTATAAAATGTAGGTAAAATAAAATTATAATAATCAAGTATATAAAAATCATTTTATTTAGATTTTAATAAAAAATTAAAAAAATATTATTCGTGAACGTAGCAATACAGATGCGCGACGCGCGTGTGCTAAATTTGAAACATGAAAATATGGATCTATCAAAATTTTAGTTGATTTGTTGAACAAAACAGAAAACAAGGCAAATGTAAAAAAACTAGAAATGTGAAATTGTTAGTGGGTAAATAATTTTCGTCCGCAGATCACCGGCGAAGTGAATAAGCATCATTGTGGTAAGTAACCTAAATAATTTGTATTGTTGTTCTTCGCTCTCGGCTTGACATGTGAGATAAATTGTTAAATTATCAGTAATACCGCATAAGGTTATTGATTTTTTAATGTTTTACAGTATGCAGCGATGTGTTACTGCTTGACGCCGTATTTGTCGCTTGTGGGATGTTTATTAAATTTGTTATTAGTTCTTGAATTGGCTTGATAATTTTACTAAACTTTCGTTTTACAACTATCTGTGAGAAGTAATTAATACCATAATTACCTTAACATTTTTGGTAAATTTTAAATGAACTAGAAAAAGTAATTGAATAAAATATTTAGATGAAATTCTAATAGGAATCCTGTAATTACAGGGTACAAAGAATATATATATTTTTACTGAACCATAATACAAAGTGATATTATTTATATTATAAGCACCATGGAGGAGGAAGGCAGCCGTAGTTTTCGCGTTAGGGTAAGGGATGAGATACCCCAAGTACACTCAACACGCAACCACAACCGTCCACACACCAGGTTAAATTCTTATAAGTATATTTATTTATTTTCCACATAAAACCCTCATTGAACTGTTTAGAATGTGCAGTCAGTTCCCTGGTAGATAGTAACAAAAGTCTTTTTGATTTAAAAATGTTTAAGTTATTAAGTAAATGTAGGCATACAAAACTTTAATCATATCCTTGTTTAACGAGACCCCTAAAATTAAATAACAATTTAATCAAGTGGTTGTTAACTTGTGTACATTCAGCTGTACAACCACTATGATTTATATTATAATGGTTCTTATTAAAAAATTATAAAAGGCAAAACTGACTGTATCATCATGTTATTGTTTTGAAGTTCAAAATCTCCTAAAATACTAACTAAATTAATACATTTCATGAGAATATGTCTATGTAAGTATATTGTATTTATAAAAACTTGTTGAGCTTCAAAATTATTTATCTATCAGATAAATATTTATGTCTTGTTTTATATTTCCTCATTTTTATATCTGCTTTATTTCAAATATCACTTTTTTGAAATTCTTCAATGCTTCAAGCTTCAAGCTTGCTAAACTCATTCATTTTACTATCAGATTTTTTTAAACCATTATAAAGTATGGAACTCACCAAAGTTCATTATCAAAATGTTTATTTACACAATTCACATCTGCTATAGTGTAGGTATATAACATAAGACTATAAACGCAATTTAGCCATATTCTACTAAACAGCACTATTAAATTAATTTCTAGATTATGCTATTGAGTTTTAAAATTATATCTAATATACTTAAATGAGAAAATAGGGTTTTTTTCTTATATGGTGTGAGTTTAGTTAGAACACCTAAATCAGGGAATTTGAGGATACATATTCTGATTCAAATTGTAAGTATAAATAATTCAACTGAACAATTTCACTTTAGGTGCTTACTACTAATAAGATAAAATTAATTATACACGGCTTAGCTAATAATAACCAATTTCTTAAGATTTTAAACGTTTTAATAACAAACATGTTATTAAAACATTTTATGGGTGATGGTTACTATAATTAGTCGGTTGTCTGTCAGCTTTCTCAATAGCTGGTGATTTGGTCGCTGAGTTGTCTCAGAGGCTGGCAATTCAACCGCTGAGTTGTCTAAATAACCATTGATATTTTCCTATTAAACAGCAATCATTACTTCAATTTTATTGAAACATGCATCAGTCAAGGCTATATTAGATATGACTGCAACACCCTTTGATGGACTTGTTAAGTTTATTTAAATACGATTCATTCAATTTTATGTCTATATTGACCAAGTAGCAAGATTATGCTATCATATAAATGAGTTCGGATTTTCCCTTAAAATCCTGGCTCGAAGGACCAATTTTTTTTTTTATAACTTGGCTCATCTAGATAATGATTAAATCTTGACGATGATGATATTTTTTAAACCCGGTTGCTCCTTGTTTGTCGTCAGCGTTGCGTGTCATTTCGTTAATCATCAGCTGCTGTTATGCAACTCGTTTTATATTTTTCATTCAACCATTCTTGCGAATTTTCAAGCAGTTAGGAATTAATCCTAACTTTTTTAGTGTTTCGATAGAGGGGGTAAAGTGTCCCCCTAGTAAATGCGTTATTTAATAAGTTAGTATTCGCTTGCACTGCGTTGGACTGAGTACCGCACAGTGCCCACTGTGTGTACCGGGTACAATACAATACAACACAACAGACAACAGACGCACGATACGTCACAACAACAACAATACCGCAGTCACCTGTCGGCGGCGGCGCGTGACGGTCGCGGGCCCGGCGCGTGCAGTGAGCGTGCGGTGCGCGTTGTTTACGTCTGAAACTCGTCTAATCAGTTATTTCAGCTGTAGCACGTACGCCATGGGAAAGGTTTTCGTGTAAGTATCGGATTTGACTTGATAATTGATTGATTTTTGAAATGGTTGTCAATAATAACAACTGCAAGCTGTCTTCTTGAGGAGACCTAGAGCAATAGGTACTCCACCACGCTGCTCCAGTTTCAGAAGTTTTTCATGCCGCTCGAAGGCCTCCGACATAGCTTAACGACTGTTGTCTTATGATACCAACCAGGTCCGACTTTACGTATCCTCCAAGGCACGGAAACTTTCAAGAAATCATTTTCACTAGCGGTCACCAATCTACTTGCCGACCGCGGCAGAATAATACCCAGTGCATCCAATATCTTACAAGAAATATTACGCGGTACCTACATTGTATACTATTATCAATTCTGTAGAAATACCAAAAATTTAGGAAAACACCACAATTTTTGGCTAGAGTACTCCTGGCTGCTATCCACAGCGTTTGGACCTCCGTCCTCCTCCAAATATTAATATTTAAAGCCATGCTCCATGTACAATTGTATATTCTGCTCATTTTCCTATCAACATAAAGAACTAAGTAAAAACCTCAATTGATCTGAGCTAAAAACATTGAAGCGGACGTTTTGTGTCAGGTGCCATATGTTGCAAAGTGCACATTCTGCTTGGTTTATTTCTCAACTTTAATTACAAGATTTTGCAGGCGGTGCCGAATTTTGTATGCTTTTAACGGATTCAGAAAAAGGGAAAGGTTCTCGATTTGATTCAATTTTTTTAAATGGTTTACCTCAGATCTCGATCATTTATTAACCGATTTTTATTTGGAAGGGTACATGCCAGACTGATCCCGTGACCGTTTGACGACCCTTGTGGCGCAATGGTTACCATACCGGACCGCCGCACCGAGGGTCCTGGGTTCGATTCCCAGCGAGGCGGAAATTTGAATGATGAGTTTGAATTTCTGTTCTCGGTCTGGGTGTGAATGTCCTTGTCTAGTGTGTTGTCCATGGCACCCACGACACAGGGAATCCTAGTGTGGGGCTATGAGTGTGAAGCGTTGTGAAGCGTTATCCCATTGTATAGATCTCAGATGGGATACACAAAGCCTACTTTAAAATAAAAAATATAATATACTTAGTACAGATTTGTCCCCATCACAAACTTTACTACAAATGTTTGATTTCGATGTCATGATGTTACAGAGAAAACACTAAACATTTCTCGGATTTTCTAAACAGACCATAGAAATATTAAAAAGCATAAATAGAATATAGCAGCATTAACAGCAGCTCAGCCTTGGCTCAAGTCAAGTAGCCATTGAGATTTGCCAACTTGCAGCTTGTTGCTGGAGTTGTATCGTAATGCTTGTTTACATTAATTCGCAAAGAATTGCTGTTAAATTTATTTTATCCAAATACAAATGGAATGGAAAGGTGTTAAAACGCACCCTTAAAATGAAAGTGACCTAACTCAAAATTCCTGTAATTTCTGTTTTTGCTATAAACTTACCTTAAAATGCGTACCCTAAAACCCTGTGATGAAAAAGAGCTCGAATTATGAATAAGAAAAGGACAACCTAATTAAAGGTGAATGTTGTCAAGCATGTCTTGCGTGACGTTGGCTGCTATTGTCGTTAGATTGAAGCATTAGTAGATATACATATCGATAATATCGATTAGCATTTTGAAGTCTTCAGTTAGACACGGCCCTTCCTGAATTGACGCGAGTTCGACCAATCCTGGACATGCATGGTTGCCGGCAGCAATACGCACCCCTATCAGAAAAGGAAATAAATAGAGACGTTTTTTTAAATAGCTGCAGTAAGTAATCTTGGCAACGTCCATGATCCTGGTGCTTCCAAATTCAATGGCATCCCTCTATTTCCTTTAGGAATTTCCTGGACGTTGACGTAACCTGGTGAAAACATTTTCCTTTAGTAAGTAGTTAAAATCTGCACATTGAACCACGAAAGCTTACCCTGTGGAGTACGAATCATACGAGTAAAAACAAGTGTATTTTAGTTCCATCTAAATAATATAATAGCTTTTATACCTAAACCGTAAAACAATTTGACCCAATTTTTTATGTTTGTTATCTCAGAAATTTGTTATTTATTAACTAATTTTGAAAATTATTTATTTATTTGAAAGTGTATACTTCCAGCTTGGTCTAATAATCATCAAAATTGAGTTCTAATGATGGGATCCGTGAGAAATCAAGCAATCTCCTCATGGATCTACGTGGTGCATCAATATAGTGCGATTTTGATGTATGTTTTTCGAAGAATGTTTCTTTGAAGTAGGTTATTAATTATTATTAAAGCTAACTATTGCTTATCGGAAACTACCCAATATTATAAACTGACAACCTAATAATTTACTGTAAACCATGCGATAAGTTTTTGCGATAGAATTTTATGGCGTAACTTTCCAAGATAATAAAAAGTTTAATCGAGAACTGCTTTTATTTATGAAGTCTTTGCCGTGTTTAGGACCACTTATGTTATGGATTGTGGCATATTTAATGCTGAGTGGCATAGCGATAAACAAAAATTACTTTATTTATTTGTAGAAATTGATATTAAGAAGTCAGAAGAAATATTAATTCACTTTTTAAAAATAAGTAATATGCTAATTTAAACCTATTATTATTAAACCTTTGTATTTTATATTTATAAACATTTTTAAGTATTTAATCAACTTATTTTTGCTCCACATGCATAATTGCATGCTTACTTTTAAAAATAATGCGTTCGTGGGCCACGCATTGTTCGGGCATTATTCAAATGTGTGTCAGTTTATGCCGTGTGGCAGTCAGCGCTCCATGCTCTTTATTTAATTTTTGTATCCCTTATCATCGTACTTTTTTATTATCCCGAATTGTAATGAATAATAATTAGGTGAGGGGGTTCTTTCATGTTGTACTTCCTTATTGTTTCTTCAAGTGATGTACTCGTTATTGTATCCAGTCATGGATTATGTTTGTTTTAGTTTGTTTTCCAGAACAAACGGAACCAGGGTGGATAGCCAACAAAGGCATCTACTTTTCTATCTTTTGTGCCTTCGATATTTCTTCTCTATAATAAACCACCTTTCTGAAATGGTGGTACCCAGAATAAAAAAAACTGACGTGATTTTAAGTGTATCAGTGATATGATATTTATCTTAGGAGGTATTTTCTCGTGTATCTCGCAGTCTTACTGTTCAAATATTTGAAACTATGGTATCATATGGTATGGCCTCATGCTTAAGTAAGACCCATGCTCAGTAGATGGCCATTAATGCATTGGATCAAACCAATATTTTACTGCGAATGCATTGGTAATTGTGCTCCGATGTATTGAACAGTTGAAAACAACATCCACATTAAATTGCCAAAATATTGGAGCCCCTTTACACTTTGATTCATCGGCATGAATCACGCAATTCGTGGCATGCACTATCTGCATGTGAATTGATCACTGATGGTAACATAAACGGTTTTTACAATCACGGGTTATAACATAACATTTTTTAGCTGAAGTAAAGATTTTTGTTCGTATTACATATGTTTCGAAGATACATCGACGTATTTATGTTTCGTTGCCCCTGTTGTATTCGTTTTTTTCTATGTATTATTTTTTGCGATTAACTGTTATTGCTAATTATCATTTTTATTCCCAATATATTTATTTTTCGACTTATTTGAAATTTCTGATAATACCTTTCCATCTCAAAACTTATTATTATTACATATCTGAAAAATTCCTGTCACCTGGTAAGTCTACCCCTATACATAATTATGTATAGCATGAAAGTAGGTTTCTGTCTCCAAGGCCGTCTTTAACCTATTGGAGGCCCTGGGCTTATAAGGATAATGCGGCCCCTATGACTTTGACTGAACACTATTTTGTTAGAATAAACAAAGAAAGTAGATAAGCAAGCCTTTTGATTTATACAAAGGCTAGCAAATTGGTATTGTAGTCAGTAATTTAAGTGTGATTTATTCGAATTCAAAAAAATCGACTATCGTTTAGTGATCTGGCAGGAACTACGGGGCCCTGGTCACTTGCCCAGAGTGCCCAGTGGGAAAGAGGTTTTGTCGCGCCAAAAAGTTTTTGTACCGAACAGTGGTCGAACTCGTAATTTTTCATCATCTAACGACAATACATCTTAACTTAAAGGATAATTCACCACAAAGTACAAATGCCAAAAACCCCACCTCTAAGGCAACAGCATTGCGCACAAAAACACATCAATCAAAGAATAACCTCGCCGCGATATCGTTTTCGAAATGTCATACAAAACGGTTTTCCGTTTCATTAAGATGTTTCCAATTTCCTCTACTTTACTACGAGTGCTGTACACCCGGTGCGAGGGTGTCACCCCACGCGTGGCGCTGATCGATCCGTTGCCCAGGGATACAATACACTTGAGTTAACATGACGATCATTAATAAATTCGACGATCGTGCTCGTGTCAGTCAAGTGCGGGGTAATTTTTTGTGTTTTTTATTTTTGGTTGTAATAGGCAAGTTTTGGTCCTTCGAGCCGGGTAAATTTTAAACTGTTGTCATATACATATTGTACTATTTTTTATAACTACATATTATGTATGTTAATATGTTTTATGCATCGTCTATTACTTAAGTATTATCTGTGGGAGGTTCAAAAATTTTTTTTTTATAAATATGCAATCTGCAACCAAACTTAACAAATTTAACAAATAAGGCTATATTTCACGCTAACGGTTCAATAACTTTATTTAGTAGGTAACATTATCTAAATTCTTCGTTAATTTGGTGTGCCAAAAAGTGTTTAATTAGTTAAAATTACGAAACCATAGCCATTTCATTGATGCAACCCGCCCACACAATGGGGTTCGATAAACTTTTTAATTTGTCGCCGGTAACATATTTGGATTTACGGCCAACGGCGAGGAATATTAATAGTTGATAACATCAAAAGTACGCGGCTGTGTGACAATAAGCGGTGGAACTCGCCAAGTTTATATTTTAACTTTAATGTTGGTTACGAATTACGATTAAAGTAACAATTAAGTTTATCTGAAATTAACCCAATTAGTTACTTCGTTAGATTTATTTTTTATGCATATATTTTTTCTCAATTTTGTTTTTATTACTAAGTGTTATGTTGTTTATTTTTAAGCGACTTCAAAAAAGGAGGAGGTTCTCAATTCGACTATTTTTTTTATGTGTGTTACCTCAGAACTTTGGACTGGGCGAACCGATTTTGATGATTTTTTTTTAATCGAAAGCTGGTGCCTGTCATGTGTCCTACATAAATTTGAACGAGACCTGACTAGTAGTTTTTGAGTAACTTTGAAGTCGGTTATTTTTTGTTAGTAAAATTTAGATTATCTATTATTCTCAAACTGGCAAACAATTAATCGTTATGAAGAATTATCCTTAGTCAAGTGCAATATTGCACTGATTCAATTATCACGATTTTAAGCTTCGCTTTCGTTTGAATTTTAATTATCTAATTATATATTTACTATTGCGAAGTTAATGCTTATTGGTATTCCCTACCAGTCAACCGTGTGACATAAATACTCGTAAACAGTGTAGCACGTAATCACGTATAACAGTGAATCATTCAGTATTCTGTGCCTTCACAATGAAAGCATTAAGTTATTTTGATTATATTTACTTTTGATCAACGTCGATCAGAGGAAAGAATGAGCGTCATAAAAAGGTCCACAAATGGTTAAAAATAGATGAAATGAATAAAAGCTGTTGCTGGAGCCATTTAGAATGTTTTGTGAGGTTAGAGCACAAAAGTAGGTTCAATTATAATTTAAAAATGTCGATACCGTGAAAACTAAATTGAATTGTCTTCTTATTCGTTTTCTTTAATTAAAGACAATCAATTTTATTAAATCGTTTAATGTCGGCAGCGTGTAATTGAAACCTTCATCAACCATTTTCATGTTCAAATACCATTAATTGCAGGTTAATACCAAGTTTTAAAGAACTTGGAAGTACTAATTTAGTTTGGAAAATAATGGCTGAAAAAAGGGATTGACGTGCTAATACAATGGAGTAGGTACTTGCTAGAATGCTAGATAATTGATTCGCCTGTTAGTTAACTCCATGCTCGACTTGGGCACGGCTGATTTAAAATTCCGAAGACCTCTGAAAAAGACTGAAGAATATTGATAGTAAGGATGTTCGAGAATACGTATCACTCGTTTTATTGAATGTTAATTTAATTATGTGTTGCTAACATACCAGCATATACATATGTATAATCAATGGTTTGCTTTGCTCTGATGGTATATATAAAGCATAATTATGTTGCTGGTATACCTAAGCATAATAATTACACTCCAACCTTTAATATAGGGGATATTAAAGGCCCATACTGGCTGGAGGTACTTCTCAATATGTAAGGTATCCTCCCTTATATTAATCTGACGCGCTCGAGTAAATCCAAAAATCCCCTCTTGGGCTCCCCTACTATAGCTTGAGTATTTATGGAGATTATGGAGTACAGCTTAGGTACTTAGGTTGACTTATCAGTTAATTTATCTTTTAGTAAGATTAGAATAGGTAGTATTCATAGATTTATTTATTACATGACGACGATAAAAGGCATAATATCCCAAATAAAGATCCAAGTTTACTTTTACAAATCACTTTATGCCTATTATAAGGGTTCAAACAACCGATTTTGGTGTTAGGCATGTCATGGTACTGGATTGCCTGGCGCCAAAACACATGTAAGGGTAGATAATACTGATAATAGGACTTGTTAAGCTATAAAAGCATAATTATGTTGTTGAAGAGTTATGATAGGCATTCAACTCGTGTCGAGCTACTCATGGTGCTCATCGATATTATATTATTTTAGATGTCTTTAAGGAGACTTAAAAGGCAATAGTCCAAGAGCTAGTGAACCCTCCGAGTAACGGTCTTCCTGTAAGGCTAGAAATTTGTACACTGATGATTTATAGCATGCTAAGGGCAATAGCCATGACCTGGCAGGCGTCAGCCCTGCACGTCATCATCCCCTTAATTTTTTAAACTGTAAAAAAAAATGTGAAAAAAAAACTTGTTTCTGTAAGCTTAAAAATTTAATAGGATGTAGTTTATTTATTGCAAATCTTGAAAAAAAATTGACAGGCGATTACAATGAGCAAGAGTATGTGACAGGCGAATGGAAAAGTGCACAGCTGATGAGGTAAAATAAACTTTCTCCTGTATAGTTGAAATTTGGATATGTTTTTGAGTAAACGTTTTAGAATAACTATGTACAATAACAGGCGGTTTCGAATAGCATAAGACCTTGACAGGCGAGGTCCAAGAGCTAGTGAACCCTCCGAGTAACGGTCTTCCTGTAAGGCTAGAAATTTGTACACTGATGATTTATAGCATGCTAAGGGCAATAGCCATACCTGGCAGGCGTCAGCCCTGCACGTCATCAGCCCCTTAATTTTTTAAACTGTAAAAAAAATGTAAAAAAAAAACTTGTTTCTGTAAGCTTAAAAATTTAATAGGATGTAGTTTATTTATTGCAAATCTTGAAAAAAAATTGACAGGCGATTACAATGAGCAAGAGTATGTGACAGGCGAATAGAAAAGTGCACAGTTGATGAAGTAAAATAAACTTTCTCCTGTATACTTGAAATTTGGATATGTTTTTGAGTAAACGTTTTAGAATAACTATGTACAATGACAGGCGGTTTCGAATAGCATAAGACCTTGACAGGCGAGGGGAAAGCTGCTAAGGGCGTGCGAGTAAGATGTGTTATTTAGTGCAAGTGACATGAAATAAAAATAAAAATGATAAATAGAATAATATTTTATTAGTTTTAATGTAATCTACATTCGTTTTTACATTAATTTTCTTCATCATTATAAAGTTTTAAATAAAATTCGAAGAGTCAGATGATGATGAAGACAGTAGTAGTGAAGTGTCGGATAATGATGAAGAAAATTAATGTAAAAACGAATGTAGATTACATTAAAACTAATAAAATATTATTCTATTTATCATTTTTATTTTTATTTCATGTCACTTGCACTAAATAACACATCTTACTCGCACGCCCTTAGCAGCTTTCCCCTCGCCTGTCAAGGTCTTATGCTATTCGAAACCGCCTGTCATTGTACATAGTTATTCTAAAACGTTTACTCAAAAACATATCCAAATTTCAAGTATACAGGAGAAAGTTTATTTTACCTCATCAACTGTGCACTTTTCGATTCGCCTGTCACA
The DNA here is from genome assembly GCA_951805285.1 of Thymelicus acteon. NCBI lineage: Eukaryota > Metazoa > Arthropoda > Insecta > Lepidoptera > Hesperiidae > Thymelicus > Thymelicus acteon. The sequence goes on from OX638232.1 coordinate 1,952,529, forward strand.
TACTCTTGCTCATTGTACTCGCCTGTCAATTTTTTTTCAAGATTTGCAATAAATAAACTACATCCTATTAAATTTTTAAGCTTACAGAAACAAGTTTTTTTTTACATTTTTTTTTTACAGTTTAAAAAATTAAGGGGATGATGACGTGCAGGGCTGACGCCTGCCAGGTCATGGCTATTGCCCTTAGCATGCTATAAATCATCAGTGTACAAATTTCTAGCCTTACAGGAAGACCGTTACTCGGAGGGTTCACTAGCTCTTGGACTACAAACCGTGTTCTCGACAAGAATACAAAAAATATTTGTATCTCGAAAGCGTTTGACTAAATATTAAATTAATGTGAGAATAGCGGTGATTTTTCCAGAAGGATCAATCTAATCGCTTGTAATGTTTATTACGCTTCCGTCAAAAGTTAAAGATCCTCCCTGAAATCCACTCGGATGTTCGAGTCGCATCTGAGAGCGAAGCTTTATATCACTGGATTCAATGGAGTCATATTACCAACATAATACGTAAATGAACTATTCTCTCTGCCTGCCTCTTTTGTATTAATAGTCCGCATAATTAATGCACCAGACATCCAAAACATTGGCGCAAATTCCATTATAGACACTCATGTTATATATTTCTCGGATCAGTATTAGTCATCAGTTTTATCGCAGATTTTTATTTCATAGAATCTAAAATATTTCCGGGTATTTTCCCCAAGTTATTGTTAAATTTTCCCTATGTTGTAATAGTTACATAGTAAAGTAAAGTAACAACCCGTAATTGTCCCACTGCTGGGGCTCGGGGTCTCCTCTCACAGTGTGAGGGGTGTTAGGCCATAGTCTACCACGCTGGCCAAGTGCGGATTGGTAGACTTCACACACCTTTGAGAACTTTATGGAGAACTCTCCAGTGAGCAGGTTTCCTCACGATGTTTTCCTTCACCGAAGCAAGTGATAATTAACTTCTAATACGCACATAATATTTGAAAATTAGAGGTGCGTGCCAGGATTTGAACTCGGGCCCCTTCGTTCGGGAGACCAACGTTCTAACCGCTAGGCTATCACTGCTACAGTTACATGATTTGGTTGATGACTGTAATAGTTACATGATTTGGTTTTATAACCCCATCTAAAATATTTCTAAATAAAATTAAAATAAGTTAGTGATATATTGGGTTTTGAATAAGAGAAACTAATGTACCATTTCTGCATTCATTTTATGATCATTAATAAAAACTTCGATACTTTTCGATTATGCTATAGGTACGTCACATCTGTTTCTGAACTGCTATAAATATCATAATACAATGTGATACGTTCAAGTCTATATGACGTGTTTTGTGAGTGTGCAAGTAATTTGGATTAGGGTTACCAGAACTAACATAGAATTTTATTGGCAAAATCCCTAGCTTAATTAGCAAATTAAATTTTATTTTATTACTATTTGTTATTAAACTATTTAATTTTTTTTTACTATGAGATAATGTGCCGGAAATATCAGAAATAATAAAGTTTTCTAATATAATAAAACTGAAGAGTTTTTTATTTGTTTGAATGCGCTAATCGCTGAACTCTGTCAGTTGGATTTGAAAAAAATTTTATGAATGTCTTAAAAATCTATCATTTCAAGAAGTATACACTACAAATGACCCTAACTTAGCGTATAATAATTTTCTTGAGTTGCTGCTATTATTTTATAATTTATGTTTTCCCATTATAAAAGTAAAAAGGTACACATCAAAGCGGCCCAAATGGTTATCGAAAGGCATAAGGCTATGCTCTAAAAATAAAAGGAAACTTTTGTGGGAATCGAGACTTAAAAAAAGTAACTTAAATAGTATTAAATTTAGGACATATTCAAAGACATTAAAACATATTATTAAACTAACCCAAAAATCTCAAAATAATTATATAATAAAATCTGCTCAAAATAAATCAAAAGCGACATGGAAAATAATAAATAACACCCTTAACAATTGCCCCCGACAGGATATAGATATAATTAAAATAGGCGACGACTATGTTACTGACCCCCAAATAATTGCACAAGAGTTTAATGACTTCTTCATTGATCAAATTCATGCCAGCTGTAATGTAAACAGAAGCATCCATAATTCCAAAATTAAATACAATCAACCTAACTCTCTTTTTTTGAATCCAACTTGCGCAGAGGACATTTTACGTACAATAATGGAGCTGAAAAATACCAACAGTACCGGATATGATACTTTAAATACTAAAACAGTTAAGGACGTTGCAGAAATCATAGCACCCGTTTTCTGTCACATCGTCAACTTGTGTCTCGAACATGGCACATTTCCAGATAAAATGAAAACCACAATAGTAAAACCTATTTTCAAAAAAAATGACAAACAAGATATGCAATTTTATCGACCTATCGCACTTATACCTGTTTTGTCCAAAGTACTTGAGAAGGTCATCTACAAAAAATTTTACTCTTACTTTGAAAAATATGGTATTCTTGCAGACGAGCAAGTAGGGTTTCGCAAAGACAAATCAACAGATATAGCTATATATAATTTTTTAAAGACGATCATGACTAATCTGGACAATAAAAGAAAAGTTTTGGCAATATTTATGGACATGACTAGAGCATTTGACCTTGTAGATCACGGTATATTAATTGACAAATTAGAAAATTATGGAATAAGAAACAATGCTTTAAATCTTATAAAATCATATTTAACAGACAGAAAACAAATAACGGAAGTAAGTAAACTAAACACTTTAAATAAAACTGAAACGAAGTATGCATCAGAGCCTAGAGAAGTAAATTATGGTGTTCCTCAAGGCAGCATATTAGGACCACTTCTCTTCCTTGTTTATATAAATGACTTTCCTCGCGCAATAAAAGAACCAATGGTCTTATTTGCCGACGATAGCGCAGCTTTATATATTGATAATAATCAACCATCGTATGAAAAAGATATTAACGATTCACTCAGAACTCTAATTGAATGGTTGAATAACAACAATCTTAAAATTAATCTTGACAAAACATGTATGATGAGATTCGCTAACAAAAATGCACATTTAAAGAATATAAATATATCCTATGAGGGTAAAACCATCAGTGAAACCAAATGTACAAAATTTTTAGGAATACACATTGACTCAAATCTTTCTTGGAAAACGCACATTGATCACATTGTCGGGAAACTCAATAAATTCTCATTTGCTTTACACATGCTGGCTAAGGTGGCAAACACAAAAGCAACGCTCACTGCTTATCATGGTTATGTTGGTAGCATTCTTAGGTATGGGGTTATATTCTGGGGCAATGCTGCTGGCATAAATCGCGTTCTTAAAGCGCAAAAGAAATGTGTAAGAGCCATAAGTAAATTACACAAAATTGACTCATGTAAGCCTTTTTTCAAAAATTTAAAAATATTGACTGTCCCTTCGATATATATTTATGAAGTAGCATTAATGGTAAGGTACAACATTGATAAATATGAGACCTTGACAACAGTACGACATGCACACCAACTGCGAACTATATTTTCTAAGACAAATTTATATCATAATAGTGTTTTTTGTATGGGACCGAAAATCTATAATAATCTCCCTGCTGGTATTAAAGGAGAATCGAATAACTTTAAGTTTAAGAAAAATCTCAAAACTTATTTAACAGAAAAGGCCTTTTATTCAGTTAAGGATTTTTTAGAGGATGGGGTTGGCGTGTGCAATAAATAATAATAATATGTACTATGTATAATATGTAATAATAGTATATAATATTGAATGGAATAATTAATATTATATAATAATAATAGTTAATTGTATTTTATATTTGTATTGTATTCAGTAATTGTTTTGTATTTGAATAATAAATGTAATTATGACATGGTTGAATTTAATAGTTAATAATGGTTTTGTAATTAGATAAGATTTTTTTTTTTGACATTTTCTATATAAATTTTGCATGCCATAAAAAGGCGGAATATGGCGTACCAAATTGTATACTAACACCTTAATGTAACTAACCCATATTCGAGCAAATAAATTGATTTGATTTGATTTGATTTGAAAAAATTGTGTATGATGTCATTCATGAGGAAGGCTATATTATTATCACTCCTGACAAAAATGAGTTGCTTTGGTGTGTATGGCGTAAGACTCCAGGTACGCGACGCAAAGCAAGTACCGGTTACTAGTTCGCTATATTTTTGCAACTTCATAAAAAATCTCATGAACTGCCCATATGGCCCGTACGCTAGTATACAATGAGATTAACTGCAAGCTGCCTTGCTCACGGTTTAGTGTTTGCCTTGATTTAGCAATGGTCTATGTAGGTTAGACACGTCGAGCGCAGTTTGGTCAGCTTCGGAAATAAATCCTTACGTATACAATATATTTAGCGCGGTGCTCTCATATTAATCATAATTCATAAATTTTCGTTGAGCTGAACGATCATATTTTCAGATTATTTTTCATCGTCCTGTTTTGACGTTTTCTTTCATCGGTCTAGTCTCTATATAGGACAATCTTTAAAGCAGGAAGAGTCAACTAGTCAACGGCCTTTTTCTGTAACCTATCTATTTTACACACTTTATATTAGCTTCACCTGTATGTATGTTTGTAAACGACTCCTTTGAACTTGATTTTGACCCACTTCAAACGGTCAGATTTTAAACTTCGTAGACTTATCGAGGACCGATGACAATTCATTATTTAATAAAGAAAGAAAAAAAAACTAAATTTCATTTCAAAAAATCAAACTAAAAAATGAAAAAAATAGTTAAAAAAAAAACTAAAAAACACGCTTTTATAGAAAATCCAATTAAAAACTAGAAAATAAATTTGAATTAAGAATCGTGCAAGTGTAATAAAAGCGTGGTTCTACTGTCATACGAGATCAAACTACAGTAACAAATGCATTATCGTAAGATAACAGTCCCTATGCCATGTTGTTTATTTGATGTCATTTTAATTTGAGCATTTTAGCGCTTGTTTTTAAAGTGCACGCCGTATTTTTGTACAGCAAGTGCTGAGGGTCTCTTCAGTTTTCCTATGTAAGAAACTGTAAAAATTAACAATCGTTTTATACAATGTTAGCTAACTTCCTATTCACGCCAAGTAGTTAAGGAAAATGGTCAAAGAAGTTTTTTTACAGAGACAAGTAATTTACATGCACAATGAAGTGATTGTATTACATGTTTTAGTAACACTGCGGCCGCGGCTCGTGCTGCCTGTTTGATTTTATCTGTGACCGATTGGTTGTTGCCGTGTCATTATGATAATTTACCGCAGATCGGTGTAGATTAATGCGCATACCTTAACTTAATAAGATAGTTAATCAGGCGGGTCCTGATGGCTTTAGCGTGCAATGATACTCTTGAGTCTCAGAGAGTTGAGTCGACTAATAGTCGTGATATACCTGCCTAGGTATATTCTAATCACATTAAAACCGTACGTTGGTTTAATCTTACTATGTAAAATAATATCTGCAATAATCTGCATGCACTGCAACTCTTGGGGGATTAATTAGAGCACGCTTCTGCCCACCACATCGATAGTAGAAAATATCGCGAAGAATGTCGTGATCCTTACCTAGCGAAGTCTCTGGTTTGATCTGCGTCCAGAGGAGACATTTACGTGACATTGTAGTTGTTCTTGATCTCTAATTGTTTTATGTTCATTACCTGTGCCGCGAGAAATTATAGGTAGTGCGATGGTATTAGTCCATGAGCATGAAAAAAATGCTTCCGTTACAGCGAGTATGTTTTCCCTAAAGAAAATACAACTGTTACAAGAACAAGAGCGTATGCATATTGCAATAAATATAGGAAATTCTTTACATGGCATCAGACGAATGTACGATCGATAGAACGCCCTGCCCTGCCCTTGATACCAATTTCATGGAACGCTATTTTCCAACGTGGGAATGATAAAACACGGCCATGTGGTGATTATTGCATAATAACTAGCTAAATATTTTATGGCTGCCCCCGCTGCCTATCACACCGTGACGAGCAACGCGCAATATTGTATCGGGGCTTCGGAGGGTATTTCTAAATACGTTTAGGTTGATGAATTTACATTACGTATTTTTTTAGCATGAGCAGATTGAACAGTGATAGCTTAGTTTTAACATTGGTCTCCTGCTTGCAGTGGCCGAGTTCCGCCTGTACGCCTTGTAGGTACTTAATTTAAATTAACTTGTATAATCTTCATTATATAGTTTGTGAGCTCGATAAATAACAATGTTGAGAAACATCGGAATTAAGATATATTATCGCTTCACTTTTGTCAAGAAAACAAAATGTTCATGAAGAATTATAGGTGGTAAAAAGTCTTAGCAACTGGTTACGGAACACCCTGTTAAATTGGCGATTAACACGCCATAGTCGATGTAATTGCATTTTTTGTTGCACTTTTGCGTGTTTAGCAAAGCAATTTGAATGTGATCTAACACTTTAGCGCGATAAACTACTATAGTTATAGTTGTAAGATAATGACATTATTATGTAAGATATAATAGTGGCTTAGTTGGTGATTAGTGACACTGTCTGTGGAGGAACGGAGGCTAAGTTCGATTACAGGACTAACACTTATTTGACAGTTAAATCACACAGAATCCAGGTGTGGGTCTTATATGTATAGAAGAAAATAATAAAATATTCTAGACGCAGAGTTTTAACATTTTTGTTATACATTTTTGCCGTTCATATTTGTAAAAATAGCAAAATAGTCGCTCCGAAATAATTTGCATCAAGGCCATGTTATCAATGCCATGCCATGATTACAAAGCCTCCTTGTTGTAAATGCGGCTTTATAGTTCCTTTCGGTGACGTCGACTTTATTCACCTGAGTTAATTCACCCAGGTGTCTTAAGTCCACTTTTAGTATACTTTATTCACCTTTGCACCTAGGTGATTTAAATCTACTGGCCGCAGGTGAATTGATATAAGTAGACTTAATTCACCTATCATTTTAGTAAATGCAATTAGTGATGTTGGAATGTTATTCCGATTCGATTTTGTATAACAATCGATTGTATTTATGAAGAAGTTTTAATCGATTTAATATAACACTACTTGTTGATTTATTTAGATAACATAATATGTTATTACATACGTATATTTATTATATACATTTATAATAATACCAGAGATGTGCAAAATACTTTTAAAAAGGTATTTAAATGGAAAATGAATATGCTTTTCATTTTTTCCATTTCAAACTCAAAAAATATTTAAAAAATTCATAGATTTAATAAAAAAAAATGAGAGGTATCAAGGGACACCCGGATGGAACGAAGTTCCTTTCGATTAATTGTCATGCCAATTAATATGCGGAAGAGCGACAGTGATAGAACAAATCCATTACTGCCACTCTGACAAGACACTTGTATATATTGATTGGCATGACGGGAGAAATGGCAATAATAGCTTAGTGCGCATGATCGTGATATGGACGTCCCTGTTGTGCCTATGTTAAATACCGAAGAGTGAATAAGACAGCCACATACTATGGTTGTACAGTATGTATGGATGTCGCACCCTCGAACACTTCTGGTCACCTAGTACTTCGCTTTAATTAATAAACGACGGCAAAAAGTGTCGTTACAACTTTTCATACATACATATAAATCACGCCTCTTTCCCGTAGGGGTAGGCAGAGACCACTTCTTTCCACTTGCTACGATCCTTACATACTTGTTTCGCTTCGTCCACTTTCATTATTCCTTTCATACATGCTCTTCGGTTTGATGTACTCTTGACCTGGGCTTTTTTCAAGACGTCCCTAATTTGATCTTGAAACGTCCGCCTAGGTCTACCCCTTCCAACACTCGCATTCACACTCGCCGTATACACTTTTTTCGTCAATCGTTCTTCATTCATTCTCTCGACATGTCCAAACCATCTCAGCATACCTTTCTCAATTTTTGTCACTACATCTTCTTTCACACCACAACGTTTCCTTATCTCACTATTTCTTATCCTGTCACTCAGTTTAACTCCTATCATACTTCTTAACGCTCTCATCTCAGCTGCATTTATTCTGCTTTCATGTTTCTTCTGCCATACCCAACTTTCACTTCCGTACATGAGTGTCGGACCAACACCCCCTCATGCACAGCCAAACGAGTCTTGTTAGACACCTTCCGACTGTTCATAAAGGATTGCAAAGCTCCATTCACCGTGTTTCCTGCATTCACTCTTCTTTCAATATCACTCTCACACTTTCCATCTCTTGTAAACTTTGAACCCAGATACACAAACTCATACACCTGTTGAATTTGTTCATCTCCAATCACGATATTGCAGTCTGTCACTGCCTCATCTCTTTCAAACACCATAACTTTCGTCTTCTTTACATTCATCTTCATTCCCTTTCTAACAAAAGCTCCATTCATAGCAGTTACCATCTCCTGCAACTCCTCGGCTGAAGACGCAAGTAACACTTGGTCATCAGCATAGAGAAAACATTTGACGAGTAACTCATTCATTCTCAACCCACTTTCATTCTCTTTTAAATCTGTCAAGCAATTGTTCATGAACAGATTAAACAGCCTCGGTGACGCTACACATCCCTGTCTAACACCTTTTTCGATATTAAACCATTCAGTGTATGCCCCGTTTATCCTTACACAAGCACTAGAATCCCTATAAAGAGATTGCAATGCTCGTATGAGGATACTGCTCACACCATTCGCGGACAATGCTGACCACAATTCATTCCTCACCACTCTATCATAAGCCTTTTCTAGATTCACGAACGCGCAATAGACGTTCTTGTTTTTAGCCAAACACTTTTCGGCTATGCGCCGCAAGGAAAAGACCTGATCCGTACATCCCATTCCCTTTCTAAATCCCGCTTGTGCGTCCCATACTTTTTCGTCTGTTTCATTCACAACCCTTTCAATCAACATATTCGCATACAATTTACCGACGACGCTGAAAAGGCTTATGCCGCGGTAATTTATGCAATCCTGCCGTGACCCTTTTCCCTTATACAATGACACGATTACGGCTTTGCACCAGTCTGTCGGTACTTGCCCATTTCGCCAGCACAAATTGAAAAGGCGGTACAGCTGGCTAGCTACTATGCCCTGTCCAGCCCTCAGCATCTCGACGGTAATCCTGTCATAACCTGCTGCCTTACCTAATCTCATACTTTTCAACGCTTTCACTATTTCATCCATGCTTATCTCACTTTCATCAACATTTATATTAGTTTCCATGGAAGGTGCCGGATGTTGTACCTGTACTTCCTCTCTTTCAAACAAACTTTCAAAATACTCTTTCCATCTCTTTAACACACATTCTTCTCCTTTTATAATGCTCCCATCTTGACTCCTGATTGTACTCAGCTCCGAGGTAGAAGTTTTTCCTCTGGCTGTTTTGATGGATTTCCAGAAAAACTTGATGTTTGACTGGAAATCTTCAGTGAGCCTCCTATCAAAATCATCCTTTCGTTCTTCTTTCTTTCTAGACACAACTTCTTTCGTTACTGATTTCAATCTTTTATACTTCGTTCTTGCTTCCTTTATCTCGTCATCCGTTGCCTTTTGAACTTTTTGGTTAGCTTTTGTTGCTAACCAATCCAACCACGCTTTCTTCTTTTCTTGCACAGCCCTTTGTACATCTTTATCCATCCACACATTATAATTCTTTCTTCCTTTCCTTCTTTTAGCTACTCCGCATACCTCAATAGCAACATTCACGACCCCTTTCTTAAATGTCTCCCACAAATCTTCAATCACACCTATCTCTTCTATGCCTTTAAAACTTTCTTTCAGTTTCTGTACATACTCGTCTTTCTTTTCTCTTTCTTGTAGATTTTCCACTTTTATTCTGTCCAAAACACTCGTAGGCTTAGCCTCTCGGTGTCGCCACCGTTTAAAGAGGCCACGCATTCGGGCTATGACCAGGAAGTGGTCTGTGTCGAGCCCTACACCGCGGTATGCCCGAGTGTCTATCACTTTCTTCCTCAGTCTTTCATCCACAATTACAAAATCAATCATACTTCTAGACTCACCCTCATTTCTTGTATACAAATGGATCTTTTTGTGGTCAAACATTGTGTTGGCCACGCAAATATTCCATTCCAAGCATACTTCAAGCAGGCTTCTCCCATTGTCATTCACTCTCTCGTCCCCAAACGTACCCAGAACTCCTTCATTCATACCCATCACGCTTTACTCCAACCCACCCATTAAAGTCCCCTAACATCACTATCCTTTCATTTTCTCCGCATTTATTCAAGACCTCTCTCATGCTATCCCAAAATTCCTCTCTCTCTTGTTGGGCTTTTAATGACCCACAACTTTTCGTCTTAATTTTTTCCGTCTAGCCCCCTTTCGCAACGTGCGATAAGGAACTTCGTTCCAAAAATATATGTACTGCGAATGATGATTTTAGTTCATGTGAAGAATCCGATGATTTGTAATAATAAAAGTAAAATTACAGTATGCTACTTGTTTTATTTGTTAGACTTGTGTTATAACTTGCCACATTTTTATTTTCTCAATTTCTAATGGAAAAATCAGTCTGAATAATGATCGTTATGTAAGCAGTTAACTCGATAAATAACGATATTGATAAATGTTGGAGGTAAGATATATCGCATCACTAGTGACAAGAAAATGAAGTTCTATGAAGTAATGTATTTTTTGTTTATGTTTGGTTGTCAATAATTATCGAGTATCATAGGCATGCATGTGTCAAAAATGAAATGCCAAATTATTGCAAAGAATATAGGTATACTACACGCGATATTACTTGATTTAATTGAACTATGCAACTAGGTGAACTAATTTGTTTTTGATATTTGGAATAATTATAATTATCTTATAACAATACCTATAGTTTTATAAGATTACAACTAGAAGAGGTTAGCGTAATCGAATATGTATAATTATTATGCGCATATCTTATGGACGAAATTATTCGTATATACTTATAATTCTGTATGTCATTCTGATCATTGTCTGGTGAAATCTGTATCGACATATTCCCCTCCGGACTGCGAGCCCTGTGGTAACCGACGAATGTGGCGATACAAGTCATCAGATTGCAATGAGATGCGACACTTCGCGTCTTATCCTTGGCGGCAGCTTTGCTTCTCTTCTGACAATCTGTCGAGCTCCGCAGATGCTATAACCGATGTGGTACGCCAAGAGATGGAATATTTCATCCCTTTTGCTGATGTACCCATCGGTGGCAAAGCTCACCCATGGTTCACCGCCGAATGTGAGCAAGCTGAGCAGCGCAAGAATTCAGCGTACTTAGCCTGGGTGAATGCTCGAAGCCGCAAAGCTCCGGATGTTAGGTTAAGAAGAAAGCTTTTAATCAGGCCGCCAAGTTTTACAAAAAGGCATTACAGAAGGCAAATTCAGTCCGCATTAATCACATCGGCGAAAAACTCTCTACCCAACCGTCCGGTAGTAGAGCTTTTTGGTCCCTGGCCAAAACGGTCGAGAATAATTTTTTGGCCTACGCTGCCTCCACTGCTAAAACCAGATGGTTCCCTGGATCATATGGCTAAGGAGAAGGCGGACTTATTCGCATCTCTTTTTGCTGAGAATTCACGTCTGGATGTCAGTTATAACGTACCACCCCAGTTTACTCATTGCGTTATCTCTATGCCGGAGATCCGCATTACAAACAATGAAGTCCTTAAAACCTTGCAGTGTCTAGACGTGAATAAAGCCAGTGGACTGGACGGGATTCCAGCGATAGTGATCAAGAAATGTGCACCCGAGTTGTCTCCTGTATTGACACGTCTGTTCCGCCTCTTAATTTATACTGGATCAGTGCCTAAATGGCATACCTGGAACAGAATGACCTCCTTAGCGACCGGCAGTGCGGGTTTTGCCAAAACCGATCAACAGGAGATCTACTATAGTATGCCACACATATATGGGGCGAGGCCCCCGAAAAAAATGGGGAGGCACTTGCTGTCTCCCTTGGCGTCTCGAAGGCCTTTGATAAGGTCTGACACGCTAACCTTCTAAGCAAGCTTCCAGCTTACGGCATATCCCCTGGTCTTATCCACTGGGTAAAAGACTTCCTGAGTGACCGGTCTTTCCGCGTTGTAGTCGATGGTTGATCATCGGAAACGATGGCTACAAATGCCGGAGTTCCTCAGGGGTCTGTTCTCTCCGCCACTCTATTTCTGCTATATATAAATGACCTGCTTATACCCGGTATCTAAAGGTACCCAGACGATAGCACTGTGGTAGAGAGATACCTACCAAGTTCCAAAGCCAGTCGGGATGAAATTCAGTCTGAAAGAGAGGCCATGGTGGGTCGTGTGAATCTCACACTTCGGGCTGTGTCCGAGTGAGGCGATGCCAATCTTATGAGATTTAACGCCACTAAAACACAGACGTGTATATTCACCGTCAAGAGGAGCCCATTCATCTTAGCTCCTACTTTTCGGAATGTGTCCTTGGATTATACCGACTGCCTTCAGTTGTTAGGAGTAGAGATATCCTCGAAACTCTACTTTGGGCGGTTCATTGAGACCAGGGCTAAGGCCGCTGCAAGGAAACTTGGTGTCTTTCCAAAAGTGCGGCGGCACTTCACACCCAGGCAACTCTTAACCTTGTACAAAGCTCAGGTTTGGCTATGTGTGGAGTACTGTTCCCACATTTGGGCAGGCGCAGCCAAATGTCACCTTAATGCCTTGGACTCGATGGAGAGGCACATTTCGGAGAGTGTGCACAGGAATTATTTGAGATAATTCCCTCATCTCCGTTTCTCCATCGAACGACACGACGCACAGTGGGTATCCATCCTTTTGTCGTGAACATCCCACCGGTACGGACGACGCGGTTTGCCTCATCATTCGTTATACGCACCGCGAAGGACTGTAATAAATTGCCTTCGTTGGCGTTCCCGCCTGCCTATGACGTGGATGTCTTTAAGAAAGGAGTGAATAGGCTTTTACTAAGTTAATGTGCTCACCACCTTGGACCACATCTCCACTTACTTCAGGTGGGATTGTGGTCAAGCATTAACTTATTTGTGTAAAAAAAGTCATTGTCATGATTATGCCCTACCTAACAAGACTTGGCTTTCCTATTTTTTAAGATTTTAATAAAATTTTACATGTCTTCACATTAAATTTATCCAACAAAGTATATCTACAATTTACGATCGTAGCAAGCGCGGGTTCCATTCTATAGATCTCCGAAGATCTTCATCAGATTCGAATATGTAAAGAACTAAAAATAAAAAAATATCTAGAAACAGTCGATGTTACACTCAAATATTTTTGATAAGGTGAATTAAGATTATTAATACACTTCGGCATAGGCTCGTGTATAGCTGGCCTTAATCACCTGGGTGAATTTAGGTCTACCGATTTAGTATACTTAATTCACCTGCGGCCAGTAGATTTAAATCACCTGGGTATATAGGTGAATAAAGTACACTAAAAGTGGACTTAAGACACCTGGGTGAATTAACTCAGGTGAATAAAGTCGACGTCACCTTCCTTTCAAGTACTCTGACAATAGATACTAAATAACAATATTGGATGAATTTAAATACATACAGAAATTTAATGCCCTGAAATCAATGAATAAATAAATAGTAAGAGTTAGCGGGCCATTAACGGGTTGAAGCCAACTTCATTCATAAAAGAAAATAATTGAATATCACTCAAATACATGCTATTATTTAATGTTATTGCTGATACTTTATGTAGTACATTTTTTTACTTATTTCTTTCTTTCTACTTCCTATTTTTACCGGCAACGCATCGGTGATGTCTTTGGCATTACTGATGTCCATTAGGGAGATGATTAATACCACTTACTGTGAAGTGGCTGGTCTGCTCGTTTGGTATTTACATAAAATATGTCTGAAACCTATCTACAACATACTGATACAAATATTACGTGACTTAGGTACGTATAATTTAAGTTACCCAACGGTGTGATACCGTGCCTGTTTGGCGTGATAAAGCCCTCGCGTATTTCGTGTCCTTTTATGGAGTTGTACTGTTCATAATCGAACTATTGACCGGGCGACCATATGTTGGTTGCCAGACTGGTGGTATCGGCACACTCTTATGCGTGCATGGGTTAAATCGCAGGGCTTTACACATGGTGTTTTGTTAACCTTATAAAATGTATTAGCATTAGATAGGTATATTTATTACCAGAGGATAAATTAGATTTCTGGGTACCTGCATTTTTTTCTATGCTCATAATTCTTGACTGATTTGAAGTTTTGCCTAACCTAGTAAAGTTACCTTGCCTTTACAATATGGCAAACATTTAGAGTAAGTTTGTAGTTGACTACATATACATACAGTATACATAGGTTTATTTTTACAGTTCGGCCTAGATTATGTTCCATGACGTCCCAGTGTGTTTGGTGTTTGAAAACTTTGAAATATGACATACACTACAAATTGTGAATTACCTAGTTAAGTTACTATGCTAGTATTCGGATGAAGAGTTTTAGTTTTATGTACCTATAGGTTCGAATTAAAAATCATATAATTATTTAGGTACTGATTATATTGATACACATAAGCTCGTTCTTATTTGTTTCTACTGCCGCCGTTTCTAAGATTCTATTATCTACGAGAAGAAAAGGTACGAGCAACTTCTCAGTATATTTTAAATCAGTATAATAAAAGGTAATTCCAGACAGTGTTTGAAGCACGGTAACGGTTTTGGTGCTATTATCGTCATTTGCAATGACGTATTCGTTTACGTTGATTTTGATTTGGATCCGACGTTGTACTGACGGGCTGACAGCTTGTCTACTAGACCACTACTTCCCAAGAACACTGTACCTACACATTCTGACCACATCTTAATAAAAACAATTGAATGTGCAACGCCCAGTACGTTCCCATAAGGCGTGGTCAGTCATGAATCACGACACTACCATAATTATGTAAGGTGCGACACAATAAGCAATCCGCTTACCGTTGCATAGATGTATCACCGACATCTCTGTTATTACAAATTCATTAGTATTCGTATCTGAGCTTCGACTGTGCTCGGACCTTAGCCCTTCGACATCTGTAATGCATCACTGTGCATTAGGGTAGCAACTCCACTATACATCGATTTATAAATTTCCTGCTGCTCATTTTCTTCAATGTCGCTCAGTTTTGTAGCTTCCCACGAATTTGTCTCTCGCTATTTAATATTTCAATAAAGCTAAAAGCTTTTGACGACATGCCTTTAGGCTTCACTAGATCAAATTTTATTACTCTCGACCTCAAACGTCAGCCTTTGCTTGAAATATGTATTTGCAAATTGATGAAATATTTCACTATACCTACAAGTTTCAGTCACTAATATCATTTCAAGATGAGCTCATAAACCGATTTTAATTTTAAATATTCGATTTTCAGTCCACATGTATCATCAGAAATTACCAATCCGTCTACATCAGGCCTTCAGACAACCGACCCGCAAGACAGAGACAGCATGAGAAAAAATGACGACGACACGAACGGGAAAGAAAAAGAAAATGAGGGGTGTGTGTCCGATTGGGTGTCAGGAGGGCCCATCGGGTCCAAAGCGGCCGTACTCGTTTTCAGATCTTGTGTCCTCGCATCTAGAACACCGTCGATGGAATCCACCACGAAAACAGTTGGCAACAATACAGGCACGACAATATTACTCAACAAAGCAAAGAATATGGCCAAAAGATTGGTGGCAGAACCTCACTCCTTCAGCGTTAGACCAAAAAACATAATGCATGATGTCATGGAAACATTTGGTAATAGCAATAAATTAACGGGCCAAGCGTATGTAGTTAGACATGTAAGTGAAGCCGAAGTGCCTGAAACTGTATCGATAGAGGAGCAAGGACACGAAGCCGTGGAACACAAGAGGGACATAGAAGATGTGCTCAACGATCTGAGCAAGATAACCTTGAAGAAGCATTTGAACATCGAGAACACAACTGCCAATATCAAACCGCCTGAGGAGCCACCTCCGCCTAAAGGTAGACATTTTGAAGCATTGTCGAGAAGTAAGTTCATATCACTTTATTGTATTTAAACTCCTAGCCTATATTCATTGCAGAGACCAAAGAAGAGAAGAAGGGAAAGAAAGTGAAAGGGAAGAACAAGCGCAAGACAGCGAACCAAAGATCTTTATCACCTGCGCTTGATAGTGATGATTCAGAACATCTTCTAGTCAAAGAAGTAGACAATATTAAGGTATGCGTTGTCAGTATTTGTTACCTATAGTGAAAAAATTGTAAATTTCTGAGTTTTTTGTTTGCTAGTTGGGATCTGTTTACATACAGACGTTGTAGCTAAAATTATTAAGCATATCTTGAAAGCCTTTCTGGTAATATTCCGCAACTTCTAAGGGGAGTTTTTAGGGCCATGGTTTGATAAAACTCTCCCATTGAAATGCCGTCATTCCAGGTGTTAGATAGCAACCAAATGCCAGCGCGCACGCTCCGGATAACGTACAAGCTGGTGAACACGGAGACGAAGCTGCTGCACCGGCTGCTGCAGGCGCACGGGCTGCAGGAGGCCGGCGCCGAGTCCAAGGACTTCAACCTGCTGTGGGCCGGCCTGCACCCCAAGCCGGACGTGCTGCGGTCGCTGTCGCCGTATCAGAGGGTTAATCATTTTCCTAGGTGAGGATTTGGTAAAGTGGTGGTGTGTGTGTGGTTGGAAGCTATACCAGATGGTCAACTATTTCCCCCGATAGGCGGTTGCTGAATGCTGATGTGAGGTTGTGATCTAAATCAAAGGTGCTAGTGACTGAAAGAATTAAAAAGCATGGGTACAGCTTTATTATAGGAAGAAAATTTCTTGTTATGAGTGTTACTTATCTTGTAAGGTTACAAGAGAAGAACAGTACCAAAGAAAAGATAGATTGATTGATATGGTTAACGATTGACTGTTGACATAGGTTAAAAAGAACATCTTGAAAAGAACTAACGGTAAAAAAGTGTAGAATAAGCACCAAGTGCAGCAGAGTCATTATCAGTCATTAATTTGTGGGGTGTTCTAATAAAAAATAGTATATTATTGTATAGTCCACTCAAAATCATTCCTTTTCAACATAACAAACACTCAGGTCATACGAGCTGACGCGCAAGGACAAACTCTTCAAGAACATAGAGAAGATGCAGTACTTCCGCGGCGTGAAGCACTTCGACTTCATCCCCACGACGTTCCTGATGCCGGGGGAGTACAAGGAGCTGTGCACCACGCACTACCGCACCAAGGGACCCTGGATCGTGAAGCCGGCTGCTTCTAGTCGCGGGCGGGGGATCTATATCGTTAATACGGTTAGTATTAACGTCATCTATAACGTAGATAGAAGAAGTGTGAATAGTGTTAGAGGTTTTTACCTTTTGACCTGCTGGCAACTGGTTTTTTAGATGTTTCTGTCGGAGTGTCAGATCCAGAAATAATTGAAGTGAGGAATCCGCTTTCTTTTTGGCCACTTACAATCAGGTGGCTTGTCTGATACCTACAAAAAAAGTCAATATACATTATGAAATTGCCTTTGCATATTGGTGCACTTTAAACTTTAACTCTGTTATTTAGTTTACCAATATTTATTTTATTTGGTTCACAAATTCAATGTAACAACTCACATTAGAAGGTGATTGGTGAACACACCCATAATTTTAATAAAATTAGTGCATTTATCATCCAAGCCAAGATTATAGTGGCAGTTACTGACGACCCGTGTGGCGCAATGGTTACCATGCCGGATCGCCGCACCGAGGGTCCTGGGTTCGATTCCCAGCGAGGCGGAAATTTGAATGATGAGTTTGAATTTCTGTTCTCGGTCTGGGTGTGAATGTCCTTGTCTTGTGTGTTGTCCATGGCGCCCACGACACAAGGAATCCTAGTGTGGGGCTATGAGTGTGAAGCGTTATTATTATTATTATTAGTTACCATCAGCCAGTATTGCAGTAACAATGACCTCGTACTGCATTCCCCAGCCTGAACAAATTCCAAAAGGCGAGAACGTAGTAGTGGCCAAGTACATCGACAAGCCGCTCCTGATCGGCGGGCACAAGTGTGACCTGCGGCTGTACGTGTGCGTGACGTCCATCGACCCCCTGCTGGTGTACCTGTACGAGGAGGGGCTGGTGCGCTTCGCTACGGTCAAGTACGACAAGACCAACAAGAACCTGTGGAACCCCTGCATGCATCTGTGCAACTACAGTATCAACAAGTATCACACGGATTATATCAAGTGAGTTGTATGTTACTAGCTTAATTTCGCTTAGATTAGTTTTCTGGATAAAAGTTTCTCTGTTTTCTATGCTTTTAACACAATTGTTTGGAATTTCTTCCATTGAAAATCTTTTGTAGACGACACGGGGGAAATGGGTAACATTAAACATTTGACTTGTCAAAACAATAGAACTGTACTAATGACCTTCTGACTGATTAATATTGCACTGGGAATGAACATAATTAGATCGCAAAGCGTTTTCACATCTGATACTAGTTCACTTGCTAGGTTAGACCTAGTAGTAGCGTAGACTAGGTCTTTAAAAAAATTTTTATGGAAATAGCCGGCAAAACGAGCTGACGATCCACCTGATGGTAAGTGGCTATCGTCGTCGATGGACATCAGCAACACCAAAGGCATCACTGATGCGTTGCCGGCCAAGAAAGGCAGATAAAAAGAAAGAAAGAACTGGCTCTCAAGCCCCCAGCCGGAACACGACGAGTCGTTTGGCGGCTGACTCATGCTCAAGGGTGGTAGTTATCCGGGCGAACTCCATGGAGAAATAATAATAGTAATAATGGTATTAATTAACAGTTAAATTCAATATTACCAATATAATCCCTCGAGGGGCCCCTACCACCTGCGGGCCGGATTTTGAGCATCATAGAGCAATTAGCTCTATATATTATAATAACCTCACGACAGATGCGACGACCCGAACGCCGGCAACATAGGCCACAAGTGGACGCTCTCAGCCCTGCTGCGGCACCTCCGCAAGCAGGGCCGCAACACGTCCGCCCTGATGGCCGCCATCGAGGACCTGGTAGTCAAGTCCATCCTGTCCTCCGCGCAGACCATCACCGCCGCCGCCAGGGTCTTCGTGCCCAACCTGTTTAACTGCTTCGGTGAGATGTCATTTACGCTTTAGGTCTGATGGGCTGGTCGGTATGAGGGAGCCTATTTCGTATTTAGTCGTTGGCTTAGGATGTATTTATTATGTAAATAGTCGGCCAACGAGCTGACGTATCACCTGATGGTCAGTTTCCAACGTCGCCCATGGACATTAAAGGCATCACTGATGCGTTGCTGATCAAGAGAAGAGAGAAAGAAAGAACTAGCTATCGAGCCCCAACACGATAAAATAACAACAAATACCAGTAATAAAAGTATTAGATATTCATGAACAAAGCATGTTCCAGTGTCTATCAATTCATACCGGTGTATACTATGATATTTCAATCAAACCACTTGTCGATTCAACAGTATACAAAGTATAGAAACTACTTCAAATCTTTCACTTAGAAGATATGTTTCTGCCAAGATTCAAACAACGCATTCTCTTATTAGTATGACAATAGTTATAAGCTATTAATGTTAAGTATATTGTCAAATCCAGAATTGTTCGGGTATGACATACTAATAGACGACATGCTGAAGCCCTGGCTGCTGGAGATCAACTTATCACCGAGGTACGTCAATGATAGATATATTTTTTGTTCGTTTTGTAGTATAGTTATACTCTGATAAAGTAAGCTGGGAATTGTAACTTAGTTATTAGAAATTTGGTCCTTCGAGTTACGATAGATTTTTTAAAATGATTTAATGGAGTTGAGACAGAATACGTTTTAATCAAAATACGTTTTTTAAGTACATGTCAGAATCGTAATCGAAAAGAGAAAAGTAATCGAAATGTATTAAAAAAGATATATATCTCCACGCTCTCATCGAACGGCTTGCGTTGTTCGCCAATTCTGTATACGTATGTCTTGTAGTGTGTAGCTAAGACAACTTTATATGAGTTAGGTTAATACTAATCAATAAACAGTACTAATAAAGACATCGTAAGAACAACACGTCTTATTCATTACACCGTACTGCACACAACATCACAATCTACATTGTGACATTGTTTCGTGGCCGCAGCCTGGCGTGCGAGAGCCCGTTGGACGCGCGCGTGAAGTCGGCGCTGCTGGCGGACACGCTGACGCTGGTGGGGCTGCCGGCCGTGCCCGCCGCCAGACACGACGCCTCGCCGCAGACCACCTCGCTGCGGATGAGGATCGGGGCCGTGAGTGACCACTATCGACCACTGACGAGCTTGTGACGCTACTACAGTTGCGTTAACGTTGGCAGATGTGGCCAACAGAATTAAAATCCGATGATCATTGATGTTTTTAAGAAATCGCAACCTGAGTTATCAATTATTGTATAACTTGTAATGACAAAATGACCACGCCCCTTTTAGCGTACTGACTATTGGCCACACCTGGGTAATGTCAATTGTAGTGCGTATAGCAGACGCAGCTGTAGCAGGGGCGTTAATCCAACACTATACTTTATACTAACGCGCATTTTGTCATTGTTAGTGTCGACGCGTCCACTCGGCGGAGAACGTGTACGTGCGCGGCAAGAATACGAACAATGGGCAGGCGCAGGGGCAGGGGCAGGGGCAGGGTGCGCCGCTGTCCAACCTGCTGACGGGCGAGGAGCTGCGGCTGGTGCGGGCGGTGCGCGCGCAGTACGCACGCCGCGGCGGCTTCGTGCGCATCTTCCCCAGTCAGAACTCGTGGCAGAAGTACTCGCAGTACCTAGGTATGGTGTGACTTGTGAGCAAGGTTGGGTGTGAAGATACCATGTAATGCTTAAAAAATATAACATATCATCACGTCATCGTCGCCCATGGACATGAGTAGCATCTTAGGCATCATCGATAGGCTGCCAGCAAAGAAAATATATAAATAAGATATAAGATATATACGAGATTTATACCTTTTACAGTTTATTTTTTGTTCCTTTGTAAGCTAAATTGACATGTGGGATTTCGCCATCTAGACATGCATACTTCTCGACCGTATAGCAAGTTAATCTATTTATATAAAACTTGGTCCTTCGAGCCGGCCCTGTTTAATGCACGTCACGCTGTAGACCCGGTGACGGGCGTGCCGGTGTGCTCGACGTCCCTCAACAACAGCGCGCCGTACGCGGCGGTGCAGCACAACTACAACCTGCTGGTGCACGCGCACGTGCTGCCGCGCTTCAGCCACGCCGCCGCCGCCACCGCCAGCCTCACGGACGCGCCCGACAGGTATGTAGAATGTATACCTTTACGATATACCTGATGGTAAGTGGCTACCGTCGACCGTACATCAGCGACACCAAAATTGATATCATAATATTGTGACTGCTTGTGGCTTGTAGCGTTGTTTACCATGTATTGTGTATGTTTTGAATTATTTGAATCACGTTCATATTTTTTCTGTCTCACTGTTTTTTTATCGTGTTATCTAATTTAGCTATTCAGGATATGAAATGAAGTTTTTCATAGCAGTTATAGAAGTATGACACTTGTGCGTAAGATTTCTTTGTATAGTAGGTATATGCATTATTTATTTTTGTTCCACATTTAATTTTTGTAATTGAATAGTTTCAATAATAATGTTTTTTTTTAACATTTTACTATATTATATTCGTTTACATAACAGCTTAAATCCTATGCTACACGAATTACACGAATTAGATCACAATTCAATATAAACGTAAATTTATTAAAAAAAAACAACTATGGTCCTTCGAGCTGCACAACTATGGTCCTTCGAGCAGTACATTCAACACCACATTCTTTTTATTTTATTTTCTTTTTTCACACGGTTTCATAAAAAAACGCCACATATTGCAGACTGAAGCGGTACGAGGCGGTGTGCATCGCGGGCGCGGCTCCGGCCGTGCA
This sequence comes from Thymelicus acteon, assembly GCA_951805285.1. Classification (NCBI taxonomy): domain Eukaryota; kingdom Metazoa; phylum Arthropoda; class Insecta; order Lepidoptera; family Hesperiidae; genus Thymelicus; species Thymelicus acteon. The sequence goes on from OX638232.1 coordinate 1,974,415, forward strand.
GCTGACGCCGGTGGAGCCCCCGGCCGCCGCCCCACGGGACGCGCGCCGCGCCAAGGACCTTGTCAAACAGCAGCTGAGCGAGGGATTGAGGCTCACGTCAGTACTATGCTTGTATTGTTTTTATGGCAATAGCCGGCAAACGAGCTGACGAACCACGTGATGGTAAGTGGCTATCGTCGCCCATGGACATCAGCCACACGAAGAAAAAGAAAGAAAGTTATATTTATGCTGTGCGGATTTTATCGTGTGGACTTTCTTTTCAATTCGTAACGTCTCTTACGGAACTAAATATTAAGTAACAAATCAAGTCTACAATTGAAACGAGCTATTAAGACATAGTGACGACCACGTAGCCTAGTTGGTAGCGACAGCGGTTTATGTGACAGATAATAAAATTTGTACTCAGGTCATAGATGTGATTGTGATGTGTTATAATAATTATGTGTCGTCCATGCGTCCCGCGACACGGGTGGAAACCTGCTGCAGGGTATGAATGTATAAGCGATTATTTATTTATTACTGAGTCAAGTAATACACGAGTCGTGCTACCAACGTACTACCAACATACTACTTATGTGAAACGCGCTATAGCGCCCGCATAAAGCGTAACAAACTGCCTGCCCCTCCAGCGTGGGCGAGGGCCGGCGCGCGTTCGGGCTGTACCTGACGCACGTGCTGAAGCGCATCTCGTCGCCGGCCAACGAGCTGGGCGCGCAGCACGCCGCGCTCGTGCTCAAGTTCCTGCGCCGCGCCGCCTCCTCGCTCCGGATGCCGTACAATGTAAAGGTGACTTTGCGCTGTCGCTGCACCGCATTGCATTGCATTACACGCACCGCATTACACGCACCGCATTACACGCACCGCATTACACGCACCGTACGTACACTATAATGCTTCCCGCCCATGTCCGATAATCGGTGACCGATTTTTTGTAGGAGAAAAATGGAACGTACTGATAGCAATAGTGCAACGCACACGTCCTACAAAAAGTCGGTCAGAAATAATGGAAGAAAAAATCGGCCCGATTATCTTATGTACGTCGATGTTCTTATGTTTAGGATTTAGCAACAAGACTTCGTAGTATTCGCAGTATCTCACTGCACTCGTTGACATATTGCGCGCTCACTCGCACTTAGGTCTTAGCTGAGCTTTTCCGTCTTAACCTCATTCACAGTCATATCTATCATATCATCAGTTCTATCTTCGCTATTAACTTGGCTATGGTCAATCGCATAGTCATCTTCAAATTTAATTTTACGAGTGAGCGCGCAATATGTAAACGATCCCAGTGCAGTGAGATTGTGTGAATACTATAGTTAGAGATTGCGCATTCGCCGATGAAAACAGCCCTTGAGTAACTTGCGTCAGTGCACACACGGACATTATTTAAACTCAAGTTCACACACACTTAATTACTTTTACGCGTCGCTGACCTTGCGAGCACAATATAAACAAGGATGACGTCATAGCAGGGCCCGCCCGCCAAGATGTGCGACAAGGACCGGTGCGCGGTGATCGCCAAGCAGCTGAACGACTTCCTGTACATGTACTACCGCGAGACCGACCTGTGCAGCGACAGCGAGGACCGGCGCGGCTGCGTGTCCAACATACACTTCGCGCAGTTCCTGTACGCCGCCAGGTGAGTGGGATAACAATACATACACGTTACTATAATTACTAGTCTCTGGATAAGTTCGTAGGAAAAGATGAGGAGGGCCGTACGTGTCATTGATGATAATAGATTAAATTAATGTGAGTTTACTAGGTACATTTTATAAAATGATGGCTTCAACCAAATAACGGCTCGTGAGGCCTAGAGCATATAACACCACGCTGCTCCATTGCGGATTGGTGGTGGGGTTAGTGTCTAACCCAAATGTTAGAAGTTTTCATGTTGTCTGCAGGCCTAAGACGTGGCTTAACGACAGTTATTTAACGAAAACAACCGGGACCGACGGCTTTATCTACTCTCCGAAGCACGGAAACGCTTAAAATTTTCCTGCCACTAGCAGTCACTCATCTATCCACCGACCGTGCCCGGTGTTGCTTGTCTCGGTGGATCACAGTAACGACACAAACCGCCGCGCCGGGCTATGAGCGCTTCAGTCGTCGCGACTATACTCCAGTCACATTCGGTTTGGACTTGATGTAAACAAACCGTTGCCTAGCAACGACAAACAAACAGGTGCATGAAACTTTTTGTCGTAATAAAGTGCGTTTGAACTAAATCTGCAGTTCGATATAATGTTGGTAGCATTGAAATAAGACCACACGGCAAGACGGCAATACCGTCGTGTTCCGTTCCACTCTTTGTAAATTTGATCTATCAAATTCTATATTATTTATTTTGCAATAGTTTAAAATAACATGGAATAGTTACGTATAAAATCGTTATAGTCTGTTTTAAAATACATAAACATAAATAAAATGTTATTCGGCTTTATTTAATTTCTTATTTAAAATAATTTTATGCTCATGAATATTGAGTGGAATGAAATATCTGTATAATCTGTATTTCGATAAATAATAAGACCAAGTTGCAAAGCATGTAAATGCCATTATAGCTGTGAGGTTTTCGTAGTCATTTCTATTTATAGTCATAGGCAGGGAGACCTTAAAACAATAATTTTGTGCAAAACGAAATTAAGGATGTGCGAGCGTGAGTTATTCAATGATGAAAATTGTTTTAAGATGTTGGTTTTTACCTGTTTTTCTCTTAGTGTTGTTGTTATAGGTCAAATAAATGTTTATTTTTATAGACCTAATTTAGTTGTATAATGATAATGTCATTATTATTGAAATAAAATTAAATCTATCTATATAATTACTATAACAATAATATATATTATAATTATTTAAAACTATATATTTACATTATATAATATAAAACTAAATACATAAAGTAAAATTAAAATAAGTGTATATAGCTAGGTCCCTGCGGCGCAGTACCTAAAATGCTGGCAGCGTTCCCTCGCTGTATTGCTATGCTTATACGCTGAGCAAGAAAGCTGCCAACTCTAGGGTCGCTCGTCTTATCTTTTAATTTTTTATTAATTTCTTTAAAAAGACAGTGAGCATCGGGACCCCACGGGCCAAGCGTTTCGACACCGAAAGCTTTAAAAACATATGTTGACCCGAGATTTCCATACTTTATTTTTTTCATTTTTTCGGCCGCTTCTGCCGCAGCACCTGCTCTGATTTTGCTACCAGGAAGATGTGACGGAGCCAGTGTATCTACGCAGGTAGCATCCCACACCAGCGACCGCCCCATACTCCATGGCACAATTGACATACCGTCAGGTCTCTTGCCATCATTTCTGAAAATGCCATTCGGCTCTAAAATTGATGGTATATTTACTGTGACAAGAGATCTTCGGATAATGTCATTCAAAGCAGCGTGGCGGGAAAAGCGGCCTGCGCTTTTCTGGCAAGAGAGACCGTGGAGCCCCAAAGCATCAACTTCTGCACCGCAGGAGCAGATATGAGGCGTGCAAACCTTGACACCCAAACGAAGGCCAGCGGATATACGCAGGGTATCAGGGTCTAAAAGTGTGCCAATGGGAGCAGATGGAAGTGCGTTTAACCACTGACCCGATTCCCAGGTTGACACAGCTCTTAGCCTGGCCCTGTCAATATCCGCCTTGTTATTCAATAAATCATTGAATGTTTGCTTGCAAAGCAAATCATCCCACGCTCTTTGTAAATTTAAATTTGATGGCGAATTTTGAGAAATCATCCTCCAAGCATTCATGCCATCCTCCAAGCACGCAACATCAAAGGTGTGATCATTATGATGTAAAATATTACCTATTAGTGTTGAAGTGCTATGGACTGATGACAGAAATGCTGGAAGAGCGACACTAGAAATACTTCGAATACCAAGACCACCATGTCTAACAGGCAATGAAGCTTGAGTCCAGGAATCTTCTGATAAATTTAAATTAAGAATTTTCTCTACTTGAAATTTAATTAAGTTGTCAATATTGTATAAAAGATTTGAAAATTTCCAAAATTGAGAACATCTTAGAAAATAAATGAACTTTGGTAAAAATAAACAATGTTTCAAAATAATAAAAGCAAAATGGTTGTTAATTTTCAGAAGGCTATCTGAATAAGAAGAAAATTTTAAAATAGAATTATCAATAAAATTAATAACACCGTCGTCGAAAATAGGACTACCTAAAAGATACAAAGAAGATTTGTTTAAAAATTTTATGTCAGGAGCTAAATTGATAATTTCTTTAATTATATTTGAAGAATCTTTGTAAGTAGAAGAAATGTAAATTTCACACTTGTTAAAATTTAACTGCAAGCCAATAGATTCAAAATCTTGTATAATTTTGGACAAATCCGAAAGTACGGAATCAGCTTTACCTGCTAAAGTTCCATCGTCTAAATACCAAACATTGAATTTTGAATTTAAATTTTGAATAACAGGGTTAATCGCAAGGCTAAAAATGGCAGGACCAAGTGGATCGCCTTGCTGACAACCAGTTGATGATAGAATTTCATGTCTGTTATAGACTAATTTTGAAGGATGATGATAACAATCTAAAAGATATGCGTATGTTTCAGGAATGTTTTTGTTTATCTCATTAAGAAATGTATCTCTATTTACAGAATTGAATGCATTTTTTACGTCAATTTTTATTAAAATTTCAAAATCTTTGTCTTGTGTTAAAAAACTACGTAATGCATGTACCGCTGCTTCACATCCACCTTTCGAACCAAAACCTAATTGAACGGGTTCAAATTAACTTTTTAATTTTGGTAAAATTTTATGTGTACAAATTTTTGAAACAAGGCGGCGTAAAGTGCAACCAACAGCTATAGGCCGTACACCACCATCTTTCTTTGTGAGAGCAATAAGGTGTGCTCCATATAAAATTGGTGTAACTTCACTATTAACATTACCTGATAACATAAAATTTGAAATTTTCGTTATTGAATTTAAAAGCCGTTTTGCTGCATCACCTAAAGATGTTGAAGTTAAATCTTTGAGGTGTTGTGGAGTAATACCATCTAAACCTGCAGCCGAACCTGGTTTAAAAGAAGAAATTCCAAGAATGATATCACGTTCATTACATACTAGACATGGTTGAGATAAAAATAAATTAATGAAGATGTCACAAAGGAATTTTAATGGTTTGTTTACATCGAATCCAAGCCGAATGTGACTGGAGTATAGACTTCACTGATGACCCCGTAGCCTAGTTGGTAGCAACCATGTCTACGAAGCGAGGGGTCCCGGGTTCGATTCCCGGCTAGGGCAGATATCTATGTAACAAATAAATATTTGTACTCGGGTCATGGTTGTCATTATGAAGTGTTATATTCGAGTCCATGCCCCCCGCGACACCGCGGCACCGGTAAATAACCTACTGTGGGGGGTATGAGTGTATAAGCGTTAATTTATAAGTATGTATGTCCCCCCCAGCGAGGCGGACCTGGAAGACGTGCTGCTGCTGCTGCTGCGCACGGAGCACCAGGTGGCGACGTTCCTGGGGGACTCGCGCAGCGCGCTCGTGGTGGACCTGCCGCCCGCCAAGCTGCCGCTCGCGGGGGACGCGCCGCGACACACGCTGCTGCGGCTGCTCGCCGCGCTCGCGCCCGTCAACTGTCGCCGGTACAGGTGCGTGGCGACTGATGGCACTGGTGACCGACCGACCGACTGACTGACTGGTAACCGACTGATTAACTGCTCTAAAATGTATTACCATTTAAAAATCTGCGCGCCGCTTTACGCTTCCCGCCCACGTCCGACTTTTTGTAGGAGAGATAATCGGGCCGATTTTTTCTTCTATATTACTTCTGACCGACTTTTTGTAGGACGTGTGCGTTGCACTATCAGTACGTTCTATTTTTCTCCTACAAAAAATCGGTCACCGATTATCGGACGTGGGCGGGAAGCGTTAACGCTCGGGTGTGTATCGACGTCTAGTGACGTAGTAGAACGTGATCGGTGTTTAATATGTATTTCTCCTCGATCTATACCTAATTGTTGTACAAGTTGCCCTATAACTTTATCTATCTTCCAATGAAAGTCCCATTAAAATTGGTTCAGCCGTTCCAGTGATTAACCTGGACAAACAGAAAGACAGGCAGACAGACAAAATATATATAATATAATTTTACAAATGTTTGTGTTTTAGTATCGTGTAAATAACGATAAGCACTTGAGAAAATAGTTATTTTGAAATCACAGACAGGCGTTTCAATTTTATTTATGTGAATAGATTCTCAATGTTGAACATTCAACCAGGCCGGTGCTGTCGGGCGAGGCGGGCGGGCGGCCGGAGCCCGAGGAGCAGACCGGCTCGCTGGACTCGGAGCCGCCGCCCTTCGCCAGCTCCGAGCTGCTGCTCAAGGACTCGCTCAAGGAGGAGAAGCCGCTCAACGTCGCGCTCAAGTACGCCCGCTCCTAGCGACATCTGGTGGCTGCGACAACACTAACAACAGATGTAACAAGTACCCTCCGAGTGTAATGGTTAACGTAAGGTGATACTTAACGTCGCGTTCAAGTACGCACGCTCCTAGCGACATCTGGAGGCTGTGACGTCACAACAATATAATCACAAGTACCCCCCGAGTGTGATGGTTAATGTAAGGTACGCCCGCTCCTAGCGACATCTGGAGGCTGTGACAACATAACATAAACACAAGTACCCTCATCGTAAGGTAATGCTCTGTTACATCTACGTTAACGTTAATGAGCCTTAGCGCGTTAGGCCGCAGATGTGAATAGAATTAAAAGCCAACAGATGTAGCTTTGTGCTGTTTACAATTTAACAAGTACAGATCCGATGTATATTCATCATTATGTAATAACAAGGTAACATATTTAATGAAAGGTAAAACTTACATCACTACCCGCTGGGCTCCACGTGTTACCCACGGCGTATATCGAACGATGGACGCTTTAAAACGTCTGCCACTTGGTTCGTCAACGCCACATGCGTCTTAATAAATGTTACACGCTTTATAACGTTATGCGTGCTTCTTGAATTAGTTGTATCGAGACTTAAATTATGGATTACGCAGGGATTAGGACCGATTTAAAAATATCCTAATGTTATTAATATATGCAGGATCTTCTATGATAATGATATGGTCCTTAAAGGGCTGTAATCTTTACTGGCAGGGAACAACAACCTCAGTGAACTCACGAGGCGGATTGTGACGTCATATGTCGTCATAAAATAAAAATAAACGCTTACACACTCCAATTTAAGATTAAATCAAAGGGTTAAGGGAATACAATAAAACTAAATCTACGTAAACGTAACATATTTTGAGCTTATATCATCGCGGTCATGAAAATACGAATCCCGAAAATTCCCCTTGCATTTAAAATGTTTGTAATGTACTGAAGACAGTACGATACCAGGAATAGGGGAAGATTAATCACGGCTGGGCTGATGAAGAGATAAATACATTCTCGTATCATATGCACGCTCGTTAATCCTACTGCAATACTCTCTATTAAGTGATTACTGTACTAATAAAGCCTAAAGGAATTCCGTAAATCTTATCACGTTTAACTTTTAAATTCAATAAATCAATACTAACGCCCCCACTCAGAGTCACTAACGGTTACTTAAATCGCTCCTTAGAATAACAATACAAATTCTTTACTAAGGAGCGATTAAAGTAACCGTTAGTGACTCTGAGTTGGGGCGTAAGAATGTTCTTGGATGTTCATGTTTAAGCCAAGTGATGGATCATGGGCTATACCTGTTCTGTAAGGATACTCATGCCCAGCGTTGGAACTTGGAATATTTAATTAAAATTAATAAATATCAGAAAAAGAGTTTTGGTCTCCTTCTACAGGTTAAAAAATGTTACGAGGTGTTATATTAAGACGGAGTGGAATAATTAAGAAGGGTTCAAAATAAACGCCAAATCGATCGTGACATTCGTGACCTTAAATAAATATTAAGTGAATTATTAATTAAACTTACCTTTAAATTGTAGCCAAGAGGACGTGCGTTGGACTAAAACTAGGGTGTTTATAATTCATATGAGGGGCCATTGAAATGCCCCAATAGGAATATAGTTACACACTAAATAGATAAAAAATAACTAATTCGAAAGTAAATATTTTTCTCTGATCAACGAAATTGGTAGAGGTGTGAATGAGCCTGTCAGGAGATTGTAACGTTTTTTCGTAAGTTTTTTAACAGAGGCGAATGACAAGTAAATGGTTGATCTTACGTCGCCTTAAATCGATCGCGTATTCATGTTGCTTGCTAACACTTCAGTTAACAATAAGAAGCAAGCACTCACATTTAATGCATTAAAAACATTGATTATGAAGTATTTTAAATGTTATGTAGAAATTGAAATAAAAAGCTGTACGGATCCAGGTTAAAGTGGGGTACAATAAAATACTCTTCCATTTGTAAATTATAGAGCACAAGAGTAATGAGTCAATTTAAAGTAAAAATATTTTTTCACCGCATTGCTACTCTACGATAAATAAAATTTTAAATAGTATTAATAAATAAGTAGTAAAGTAATTCTATTCTTGCATCGGAATCTTTTAAATCGAATTTAGTCCTTTTCAATAGAATTGCACGTTTAAGATAAACATTTTAACAATTTGTTATTAGTCACTGCTTTGACAGAGAATTTACTATTTTACTAACTAATCTAAATAAATTAAGTACTTCGTTACCAATTACTCGTAAGCACGGTTCCTAAATCCAAAAATACACGGCTTTTGTGCATCATGAATATCAGTACATGCAAATTGCTAGCAAGGATTTTAATACTAATATATTTTATAATGTAGGCTTTAATAGATTATAACACCATTTAAACTAATTTATCATCCAAAAATTTTAAAAAGGTATAGCTTAGACAAGTGGCGAGGAGCCACCGGTATACAACACGTATAAAATGTGTTCATATTTTGCACCAAAGAAAAATATGGTTTTATATTATCAGTATGTGAAATGGTGTAACGAGTACCTGGCACTTAGCGCGTAGGATATTCAGTGGTATAACATTAAGGTGCTATTAAAATCGAATACCGAGTAGATTTAGAGGCGTGAAGAGTTAATCAAGTCACATAACTTGTGAACACATGTGGACTCTTCTGAGTCACATAACTTGTGGACTTTTCTAAGTCACATAACTTGTGAACTCTTTTAAGTCACATATCTTGCATACTTTTTAGGACTCTTCAGTCACATAATCATCAGCTGCCACAAAATCATCTATAGTCCAATGTTCCCGTTACGCTGAAGACCGCAGTGTGTGGAGACGCATCGCGAAAGCTGCATTATCCAAAAAAGATCATCATGAAACCACGACCGCTCTGTCAAGAGCGAGCGACTAAGGAGAGAGGAGAGAGAGTCACATATTTTGCGTACTATTGTAGACTCCTCAGTCTCTAGACTTGTGGACTCTTCCGAGTCAGTTAACTTCCTTACGTTACTACACTAGATTTTGCAATCATACAAGAGTAATGTGACTTGCTTTTCTCCCGCGCCGCAGTAGGCAGTAGGCAGCTAGCTGGCTAGACTGGTCGTAGGTGACTTATACAATACTCGCCACTTTCAATCTCTTACGCAATATAAATTCAGCAGCTACAAGTTTCTAACTCGTTTCCACTTGGCTTCTATAAATCCTGCTTCAATCAATTCTGTATCATATTATTGTTATTTATTTCCTTTGTATTATATGTTCTTACGATGATTTTGCAAAACAAAGATTTAGGATAAAATAAGGTACTTACGTGTGATTTATCTTAAAAGGTCTTTGATGTTTTTTTCATTAAGCTGGCACAGTTTTGTTTATTAATTTGATTATAGTTTAAATGTGTGGATTGAATTGTTACCATTTATTTATTCAAAAATAAAGTATATTATTACCGTTAAGAACTTCTATTATTATTGGTGTAAGATAAGAAACATTTGACTTGAAACAGTAAAAAATATGTAAATGTGCGGCGTTCAAGCTGAATGGCCGATATCTGCACTTAGTATATTTACGGTGTAGTTTACATTAATTAAATAAATTCCTAATAGACGAAATAAGCAATATGATGCGAGTGCATCAGCTGGACGCTGCGCTGCCCTAACAAGGGTAAGAATAGTGTGTTCCTAATAAATAAAATTTTAAGTTATTAGATCAGTGAATGATTTCGTATGGTATCTTTCGGAAGTGAAAAGGAATGAGTGAAAGGAGTGAGTTTACCGCATGAGATCCCCCGGGTCAGTCTCCGCTGGAGGATCAGATCCTATCAGCTGAAGAAAGGGCCCAGGTTCTGCTCTCGGGCCAAAGAATATGGCAATTGGTCTTTGACCTTGAATGATTAATGCAGCTGCAATGTATAAAGTATAATGAATTAAGTTGACGGTGAAAAGGTAATTGGGGGTTTTATTTCTGGCTACACCGATGGCGTAGGTAGGAATGATTGTTCGTGTAATAATGTAAATTTATTATTGCTCTGAATGACGCGATCACCTCGCAAATAGTGTTCTTCCACCAAGCGATGTACGTCTAGCTGAATACTGTTAATATTTTTTACGTGGCTTTGACCGAAATTGTATGTAGATAATTTTAGGTAATTTTGGTCCGCGAACGGTGACTTGTTCGCAAGGACATATCGACAAATTGTGATAGGCAGCTAAAACTTAGCCCGTACCTTAGGAGAATTGGTTAGAATATTGACGGGTTATTAAATTAATATATTTTAAGAGCGGCGTATTTTATCCATGCTTTATGCGTATTAGGTACCATTGTTTAATATTTTAATTATTCAATTAACTATGTATCAAAATCTTAAATAACGCTAGCAATTATTATTTATTCCTGCTTACATTATTATAATCATATTATTTGATAATGTTAGGTTAATATGATTGTGATTGTTGTGCACTGAGATGCCAATAATTGTAACATTCTGATTTTAATTTCAATGCGCTATATTACTAAAACGCTAAATTATAAATATAACTTAATATAAATAAAATTGTTATAGACTAAGTATTGAAGGATCTGTAGTGATGCTAGTCGGTTTAATTCATGTTAAACATCAAAGTATTATGGTGAACGATCTGGTTGTGTCAAATTTTATGTTTGTTTTCCGTTAAATTACTTTTATAGTTAAGTGTAGGCAGATTATTTTATGGGCGTTACAGATACGCCGGTACTAACTCTAGTACTTTTTCATTTCCTATTTTTGATTAATGCCCGTTTCTCAATGTAGATGAAGATCCCAGTGATGATAAGATCTAATTCATAATGTTAAATAACTTAATTACACATCAAAATAGCTGTGCATATGTAGTATGTATTCATACGATACACCTGTAAGTTCTGTGGTAGATACGTGGTATTCCGATTTGAATTTGTATTTGTTGAATAAGTGTACCTTGTAATCCGACAAATTAAAAATCAAAGAATCTATTTGAACTTTTATGAATCGATTTTTTATGTACAATCAGCAGTGATAGGCTTTAACGGACTACATGGGGCGCCGGATTACCACGAGTCCCCTGTATTTCCATCAGGCAGGTAACGTTACTGGGATCTTATTAGATTGATATTTATTTTATATTCCCTGCATCCGTCCAGGTCTGATTACCTTCAATAGGTCTTCCATCACTTAAGGAGTTTCATTTGAAAGCCTATTTGTCCCTTGTTCTGTGGTGGATTCCGATTTTTGAGTTGAAATTTTATTTTACTTGAATCCTTAATTAACAATATTTTTGTATGATAATAATTAATAAATAACATTTATTCAGTTTCAATTATTTAATTTTTATTTGTTATATTATTTATGAACAAGTCAAGTACAGACACATATCAATAATATAGTTCAGTATGTATGAATTACACTATGAATAACGATTACAATATAAATGAATACATCTAACATCACCTAAATATTTTTGGTGGTTTTTTTCAAGCATTTTAAACACTTGGAATGATATAAGAACTGTCTTGTTTTGGTATTGTCTGTACGCTATTTCAAAGCTGTTATATCGACCATTATTATATTTTTTGTACTTAATTTTTTTTTATAAACTAGGCAATCAATGGAGGCATTTATATTTCGTTTATTTACTATTTTGTTTAAATAATAATTAAATTGTTAACACTTTTATTTTATGGACCTATGTCTACTGAAATATAAAACTTTTGTGTTTGAAGCAAATTGTGGTTAGCAATAAAGAGAGTGAATGTATGAATTGAATATTGTAAATTAATGCTAAGTAAATAAAGTGGGGTGGTTTTGCCTTATGAATATAGTAGTGCCATAAGCAATACAAAGCGTGTTCATAGCTTAGTAGTGGGCGCCGCGCCCTCGGGGCTTAGCTTCAGTACAAAGTGTGATACATTGTGAACTACTATCGGCGAATCTTATCTAGTTCCGTGAAAATAATTATATTTTGAATACGCTAATAAAATGAATGAACGAATTGCTTTGTTATTATTTCATTACTTTAAACTATTATGGTATGTAATATTACCTTTGCTTTAGCAATATTTTATCAGCACTTTGTGATAATGTGGTGACATTGATTCACAACTGAATGAAACAAAATATACTTTAAAAAAAACATTTATTTCTCCCTGCACAATGAGCCCCACATGGCACAAGTGAACACATGATCCCTGTGTGCTGGTACACTGTTCCTCCGGTGACAGTCTGGCCTCACGCTTCATCCTGGGGCCCAACTCCTGTTAAACATGAAAAATATATTAATTCTAACATTAAAAGAACATACATATAAAGCTGCGTATCCACTTGAGCAGCCTCGTGACGAGCTGCCTCATAGTGACCGAGCCGCGGGCTGCAGAAAGTTCATGCGTCTCCACTCAAGCCACAAAAGAGCATCGAGGCAACACGCCTCAACCTTAACCTTGTACAACCGTCTCCATTGAACACACGGCTCTCACTGGATCGCCTTTGAGCACGGACGTTTACCGACATGGTTTGACTCAAGTTTGGTTCAAGTCGCGGCGAGCCTCGACTCGTGGCACGGTCTCCACTTGCTCTTCCGCGGGTCGAGGCAGCTGCCTCAAATGGATACGCGGCTTAAGGGTGCTAAAGTTGCTAGGTCCATTTTTACACAATATTAATTGATTCAACAGAATAGCCGAATGTTAATTCGTAAAACGAAATATTCTTTCTAATTATAGCCCCAAGTTTCACAAGTTTTCCTACTAATACTAGAATTACTTTCAAATGGAGTTAGCATTTCAGCACATGGCGCATTTGATTTTACTGGATTGTTGATCTTAAACTTGACTATGACTAATCAACGAATCGTGATCTTCTCTGAAATTTTTATATTTATTACTCCGTGCGCACACTAAGATTATGATATTAAGCTTATTTACGCAGTTTAATTCAATTCTGAAACAGATCGTACAAGCATTGCGCACGCGTCTCGGAAGCGACAAGAAACGAATCGATCATCGATTTAACATTATGCAAGCAGAACTTGTTCGATCACTTCGGGAGGATTAATCTTGACTCGCAAATGACATGTCGAACGGAGCCGTCCAGGGGCGAGGTGGACGCCGCACGCAAACGGTAGGTGTCGCCAACTTTACTTACGATTGTCGGGTCTTCTGCCGCAGCCGCCTAACGTTAACGGCGTTCGGTCGCAACGCTCAGAGCATCGATATGTGGCCGCTACCGGCGCTACGCCGCGCGCCGCTACTAACGTCTGAAATGTACTCGCACGTGCTACCGTGTGGCATGTTACATGTGAGGTGTCCGCCCGCCGAGCCCAGCCGAGAGGCGAACGGTCGGTGGCGGTAACGTGGCGCGCGCTCGAGCACTCGTTCGCCTACGAGATCGGGCGGCCTCGGTATTGCAACGGGTCGCACGGCCGGACCTCCGACCGGTAGTGTCATGTATCAGTGAGGTACCGCACCCCCGGGACAAGCGGAAGGAAGCGGGATTGCGCTGGGATGTACTCAATCATGCAGAAACTCAGACAGTTGGGGAGGTTCCATCGATTCAAACCATTTTTCTACAGAAAAAAAAATTTAATCCAAAATAAAACGTACAGCTCGCATATCTCATTACTTTAAAACTTATCGATCAATCGAACTAACAATTATATAAATCTAGATGTGGGGCGCACGCTCCGGCACGACGAGCGAACCGAACGGCCGGCGTCGACCTCAATCATTACATTAATTACAAAGCGATCACTTAATTACGTTGCACTCGAGTTCTGGAAGTACAGGCTACAGGCACGGTGGCACGCTCGCGACCTATCGGCGCCTACACGCTAGCGGGCGCTCCGTACTCAGTAGCGCAGCGCGCCCGCGCCGCCCTCTCTACCGCCGCGCGCCGCGCCGCCGCCGCTACACACACAACACGCTCAGTCGGGCGCCGCTCGCGCCGCCCGCCCCCCGCTCCCCGCCCCGCCCGCGCACGTCTCGCCAAACTTCATGACCGCTCCACGCAACTACCCGCTACGCAATTTAGGCCGTCGCTGGGGTGTGCGCGCACGCACACAGAAAAAGTACGATTTTCAATTTTCAGCGCATTTCAGAGGGGCAAAAAGATTGGCGAGCGCCATCCGTGACGGTATCGAGAGACCGTCATTTGAGATCATGCGCAAAAAGTATCGCCCTCACCGGTCGGAAACCATCGAACAACCGGCGTTACACTATCAACGCTACCGGACCGGTCACCGGCCGCTCCCTAGCTCGTCATCGGTTCGTTCGAGCGTACGTTGGACGTGTAGATGCACATTGGAAGCTGTCCCGACCTAGTGCTAGCGCTTGGACCACCGAAATCATCAAGTTACGATTTTTGCTTAACGTTAAGGACCATAATGTTTGTTCCGGTCCTCGGGCAGCGGTCGGGGAGGCGCCCGCGGGTGCGGCGTGCGGGGGCGGCGCCGGGTACAATAAACAACATTGGATATACAAATGTAGGAAACGGTATCGTTGTCGCCGATTCCAGTCAGTTTTACATCTATTTAACGTTTGTTCTCATTTAGTGACTTCGCATTTTTGTTCTGTACTTGTCGAATGGTGGCGTGACCGACCGTCCGGCATAGCAACCAGCGAGTATCGGGGAACCGAGACCATCTAAGAATACAATTCATGGTATTCTATTTGTAGAAATACAGTTAGTCCAATTTATTAACGGCTCTCGGCAATATTCGTTTTTCCGTGAGCACGCGAAAATAATCTTAAATATCTAGTAACTATTAATAAATTTATGTACTTATTTATTTTGTTCTAATAACCACGTGTACGCATTATAAGAGCTGTATACGTCATTTTTCGTGTAGTCAGACTAGTTACGACCTGTTTCATGCACAATGTATGCACAAAATAGCTTATGATGTTTTTACAATATCAATTCTCTATTGCTGTACGTTGTAACATAAACCAACTCATTTTTATATTCATTATAAGAGGCAGCCCCATACTGCCTGATCCAACTGAGTCCTTACTGAACTGACATAAACTGAAGCCAAAATACAGTGGCAGCTCTGCATACATCCAAGTCAGTCAGAAAACCAGCCATATAACATCACCGAGAAACATTAATAAAATAGAATCACTGAATTAATTTTAGCTCAACATCACTAAATGGCTCACAATATTGAGTCTCCGACTGGAGATTTCAACGATCTCATAAATTATCTTACACATTAATCTCTTACATAAAATGGTACAAAACATTTGTGATTAAACTATATCCCACTGAGACGGATTGGTACAGATTTATCGTCATTATAATCAGTTTTGTATTGTTTATTATAGTTTTTGGATTATATCGCCATCAAATAATTGGTGTGATTAGTTTTAAATAAAGCTACAATTTAAGTTTTAGATATTTGAACATTACTAGCAGATATTGGATTTGTCCAGCAAAAGATATTCTTGTTGCGCCGCATACAATATGAATTTTTTTTACACGTATCCGTCATTGAAATGTTTGCGAATAATTTACGGAGGTCTCAACTGTGGAATGATTTAGTTATCGGACATTACTTACATCAAATCAATTTTAAAAGGATATTATGTTTTGATTTCCTTTTAGTATGAATTAATTATTAAATGCAACAATATATCTTTTTAGAACAATATAAATAATTTGCAGTAATCATGATTTTACATGCATAAATGAAGGTACACATAACGTTCGACTGTTACATTTGATGTTTCAGTTGAGGGACCAAACTAAAGCTAGTTCTCTATACTCGCTGGTTAGCATTTCACATAGTTAATGATCAGCTCACCGTCCCATGGGCGGGTACGTCTGTGCATAGGGGTCTCTGTCGTAGCCCCCGGCCGCGGCGCCTCGCCTGGAAATTTATGAGGAGGAATTAATACTCTGTGATTATAAAAATAAAGACAAAATCTTTGAGATAACAGATTGACAACATTGTAGTTAAAATAATCTATACTAATATTATAAAGAGAAAGGATTTGATTGTTTGTTTGCATTGAATAGGCTCCGAAACTACTGAACCGATTTGAAAAATTCTTTCACTGTTGGGAAGCTACACTATCCCCGGGTGACATAGGCTATATTATATTTTCAAAAAAATTAGGGATCATTAAAAAACTCCAATAATGTAAACCAAGGTGTAAAAAAAATAAGAAAATCGAAGCAAAGCAAGGGTGGTTACTCGTATTTCATAATCATGGCTATTCCGGTGCCAAACACCTTGATTTGTAAATGTTGATAAATCATCTTACTTATAATATAAGTTGGTTTGGTTGTAATACTACTTTAAGAAGATTACGGAAATTGATTAGAGAATCCAATAATCATAAGTACTGTGGATTCATTTCCATCATCATGATCACAACCCTCGGAGCTAGTTCAATCTTTCTTTATCCCTCTTCTTTATTGGTCAGCAACACATCAGTAATGCCATTGGTATTGCTGACGTCCATGGGCGATGGTGGCCACTGACCTTCAGCTGGACTGTTGTTCCATCCAGCTTGTTTATCAGGTGGTTACACAACAAAACCTATTCCGCTGCTCCAGTTTTCCTGAACACTTTAGCACTAGCCAAGAGTGACAAATATAACATAATATGTTACATGAGATTAATGAATTTTTTCCATGTAATATTTCAACCTCTACTAATATGCACATCAATTCAAAAAGTGGTTCAACCAAAAATTAAGTCTTGTTTTAATGTAAAGGCAATTATATAAATGAACTCACATTGGTGACCGGCGGCTGAACATGTCCCCGTTGCCGAGCGGCGGGGCGCGCGCGCGCTCGTAGCCAGCGGCCAGCGGCATGGCGCGCATGGGGCGCCGGTCCATCATGTCGCGCTCGTCGTACATCGGCCGGCGCTCCTCCGCGTACAGCGGCGCGCCCGTCCCGTACTCCTCCGCGCCGTACCCGCGCCGCTCCTCGTACATGGGCGCCGCCGCGCCGTACTGGTCGCGGCGCTCCATCAGCGCGAACCCGCGCCGGTCCTCGCCGCCGTACCCGTTGTAGCGCGCGTCCTCGTAGCCGCCCAGCCCGCGGTCCATGCCACGGTCGTACCCGCCCGCGCCCATCCCGTTGCGGGCCATGCCGCCCATCGGCGGGCCGCGCATGTCGCGCATTGGCATCGGCCGCGCGTCCCGCATGTAGGGCGCATCGCGCGCGCCGGGCGGCCCGCCGCGCATGGGCCCGCCGCCGCGCCGCTCGGGCGCTCCCCGCATGCCCCCGCGCATACCGCCGCGCGCGCCGCCGCCCCGGGCGCCGCGCTCTTTCATGCGGCCGCGCTCCACGGTGATGACGCCGCCGTTGAAGGTGCCATTGTTGAGGCCGCGGATGGCGGCGGTGGCCTGCTCCTCGGTGGCCATGTGCACAAACCCGCACCGGTTCATGATGTCGCACTCAGTGACGGTGCCGTAGCGCTCGAACAGCTTGCGCAGCTCCTCGGGCCGCGAGCCCTGGGGCAGGCTCCCGACGAATACTTTTGTTTGCTGAAACGACGCAATTAGTAACAACGGGCCCGACCTTTACGTAACTCATACAACAAAGGGAAATATGTAACTCACCGGCAACATTATGTCGATCTTTGGAAGTCTGAACAAATATTACACTAATTTCACAGCACGTGCACTATTCACTTCACTCACAAGGAGCCGCAACTTCGCAAGAAGGCGGCTCGGTTTCAAGACAAAATGGCGGGCTGAGCTGAGCGCTGAGTTCACCGAGTTGAGAAAATTGCGTTGCGTGCCGAACGAAATTACTCAAATGACGGCGTCATCTCATGGGGAAAGGACGCTTTATTAAGTAATCTGATTGGTTGCACGATTGACAGCACGCACTCAGTAATGCTTTGCTATTGGTTACCCACTGAATGTCTTTGAAAATGACCAATCGGCTATCTGATCTGAAACGAAAAACCCAGACTATACAATGGCGTCAACGGCACTTTCACTACAATGTCAGTGTCAATGTGACTGCAATGTCATTGAATTTATAGTGTTGCCAGCCTTGCCAGTAGCCTAATGTATATTATGGTCGGTATTCAATAGCCATGAACAAAAACCGCTGCAATGGCGGTTTTACGAAATTCCGGAAATATCCGGGTATATCCGATGTCCACCCGGAATCGGATTGAGTTTACCAAAATCTAAAATTCTCGGGAAAGTTTTGGTTAAGTTGGATTTGTATACTTTGTACTCACTGTCTATTAAACAAGCCTATCACACGATTCGTATACATTTTCTATGAAACGATGTTTTCAAAACTTCACGTCCCGTCCCATACGGGAAAAAACCAGTTAGTAACGGGCCGTTACGTATGCATTGGCCTTTACTTAACGTAGTGATTAAGTACTCTGTGCTTTACTTATTGTTAGCATTGAAGTATGTCAGTGTTTTTTACTAGATAACGTTCCACTAAATAGTTTATTTAGCCCCGGCGCAAAAAGTTAAATTTTACGTGTCTGTGTATAGCTGTATGTCTTGACGACTCATCGCGCGACCATGCCAAGGGTCCTGGGTTCGAATCGCAGCGAGGCGAAAATTTTAATGATGAGTTTGAAAGAATTTTCCGCCGTATTGGGGCGGCTTAGTATACCAACCCCAATCCCACGCCGACCACGCCGGATGGGTATCGTAAGAGGGGACTATATCCGGCCCGCTGGTGGTCTAGGGCCCCTTGAGGGATTATATTGGTAATATTGATTTTAATTGTTAATTAATGCCATTATTACTATTATTATTTCTCTATGGAGTTCACCTTTTTGTTTGAAAGGTGACTTAATTTAATGTTTAGTTAAAAAAAACTGTCGGAATTTTTTTTAGAGTTCCGAAGTAAAATCGGAACCCTTATAGTTTCGTCATGTTTGTCCGTCGCGTCTGTTCGAAGCAAAGCGCCGAGACCCTATGCTAGAAAGCTGTTATATGGCATGGATTTACATTGATTAAAAGTCCAGAATCGTAGAATAAAATAATGATAAACATTTTTTTTTCAGGGTAGGTACCTACCTCCCCTACAGGTAACGTGAGGATGATTTTTTATTTATCGCATACCCTATAGTGTGCGGTATTGTTGAAAAGGTCTTCCAAAAATATTATCGGTCTTCTAAGACCATTTTTGGAATTAGGAATACGTTTGCGAAATATTTGGGTTTAAAGTGCTTATTTTGGTTGGAGTCAAGTGTCCCCCCCCCCCCGGCTGAACGGTTAGAGTTGGACAAGTGAAAAAAATTCTCAAAAATAGGTTATAATATGATGAATTTACAAGGAAAACTATAACGGGTATGTTAGGGTAAGTAGTTAATGTGTAATAGTCGAAACAAGAAACGCTTAATAACTCTAGGTACCTTTGCCAAGATATCTATCTATCTACCTTCTGTTGTCCTTTTTGATATAGCAGGCAATAAATTATAAGTACACAAAAATGTTCAACAAGTAAATTTAATTCAATAAACTTATAAAAACATAAAAAGAAACAATTTTAGAATGGTAGGTAAATCTAAATTAGTCTTAACAGGTTCCTAATTATTATCACTCAAAACTTATGAAGGATGGGTGTACCAGTCCCAAACCAGGTACCAAATTGACTTGTTTGGAACCCATCCTATTCCAATGAAACGAGTGCGAAATGTTCATAAAGTACTTTAGATTTTTGTATCGATAAGCTCATATATCAACTCTTTCGGTTGTAGGCACTTTTTAGTACAATATACGTAATTTTAATTAAACTCTTCTTCAGAAGCTTCCTGGCACAGCAGCGCAGTCACGGTATAGTCTATATCTTTACCGTGGCCGTATATAAACAAATCGCATTCGGCATCCTGTAGTTCTCTGCTATGTTGGCATACAAAACATATTCTGACATTAATTAGTTCTCCAGACTTCTCTACATACTACGCGTTCACTCTAAGTTTGCCCTTACCTCCCGTCCCGCTTCCCCGTACCGCAGCTCATTTAGTACGGACAGCAACGCTAGTCGCGTATTTTTGAGGTCCCGTGCGGCGCGTGCGTTCTTGAGTTTGTTGTTGATTTTGATGTTACTTTCGTTAAATAATTTTTCTATTGATTTATTTTACGTTCGTTGATTTTTGTCGCTACAATGACTAAAATAGAAAATGTTTTACACAGTGGAAAACGTAATTTGTTATTTAAGTTAGTGAAATTATTTGATTACTTTTTTGTCTACAGTACCGTTAGCTGTTAAATCGTAACGGTCGACGAAGGCAATCTTAAAGTGAACGCGTAGTACAAATTTACACACACTCATTGCAGCCTTTTTATAAAAAAAAATGTCTGCGTTTGCGCACCTTTGAAGGTGTCTATCAGGCGGTATATAATAAAGACAATACATTTAGTATAAAATGCACTGTAGTACAAACAAAGTGTTATCATCTATCAAATAAGAAAATAGGCATTTAACGAGGATTCCTAGCAGTGCTGTCCTGTCTGTGCAGCAAAATAGATTTACTCAACTTAAGTAGTACTGCTATTTGTTCGGACAGAATTCCTCCAGCGCTGGTTTTCGGTGGAACACTTACGCCCCAAGTCAGAGTCACTAACGGTTAATTACTTTAATAGCTCCCTAGTAAAGAATCACCATACACAAATTCTGTACTAGGCAGCGATTTAAGTAATTGTTAGTGACTCTGAGTTGGGGGCTTAGACGGTAGTGCCTAAGGAAGTTTTGAATTCTGCCCAAAACAGTGATAGTAATGAATGGAGAAGTCAAAAGTCCCTCAGTGTGACCCGTCTGCTCGTTTGCCTGCTAAAAGCATAAAAAAATGCGTATCAACTTCAACGTCTTCAACTTCTCAAATAAACTTGAGTTCAAGGTTCCAAGAGAAATGGATAGGACATCACGAGGACAGATTATAAATTAACCCAGATGATAGATGGGTTAAGCAGTCCCTAATATCACTGTACAGAAACAGAACTACTGCGACGAATACTTCCATAGTTTGTACAAACAGTACAGAACTACTGGGAATCATCAACATTGTGACCACTGTCATCTCAAGGAGTCTAAATAGAGCGAGGCGTTATGAATAGATTTGATGAGTTTGGACACTTCGAAGTTGATAGAATTCTTGACGAACTCCGCGACATTGTAGTTGGTGATGCCGCCGCACTCCGCGGGCGAGCAGTGGAAGGTCTCCAGCAACCTGAGGGTTATCTTCTCCGGGTTGTTGTGGTGCACGGCCTTGGGAGCCATGCGTTTGGCCTTCTTGTACAGGTTGTCGGCCGCGACGGTCAGGTTCACCGGGATGACGTCATGAGTCCGCCGCATCTCGCCCCGCGACATGCGACCCAACAAGTAACCTGGAACATGTTCAAACGCCTTCATTAATCAGCATTAATAGACGAAACACTCAGCTTTTGAAATGATGCTGAAATTTCAACTCTAAACGTGAGAGACAAAACTCCTTTTGAACTGTCAAATTTTTGTGTAAAATAATGGCTAAGGAATGCGTTAGTTATTCCTTGTAAAACGGCTTCATATTTTTTGTTGTTCATCCAAACCAAGAGCATCTATTTTGCTACAGTTTTTGTTGTATGGTGTCATTCGTGTCAATGACCACTTTCTAAGAATAGGTACATATTAATTAGCGAGACAGTTCTGTGTGCATCATTAAATTTGCTATTAGTCAACGGTGAGATGTAGATGTCTGATACGTTTGTAGCTCAGGTTTACGACAAGTTTTTGAAGTATTCTTGTAATATCACGGACCTAAAAAAAGTACGTAATCTTAATAAGTATAATTATAAATAATAAATTACGTGTCACGTTGTTTTTCCGCGATGGACTCCCTAAACTAATTAACCGATTTTAATTAAATTTGCAGACCGTGGGCAGTTTGATCTAACTTGAAAGATAGGATAGACGGTTTTAATAAAAAAAACTTTTGACAGAACGAAATCTGTCCGGGCAGCTAGTATCATTTATATTTATTACTAGCTGACCCGGCGAACTTCGTATCGCCTAACAAACTTTTTTTTAATATAATAAAATAGCCTTAGTTACTCCTTGTTACATCAGCTATTTGCCAGTGAAAGTCCCGTCAAAAACGGTCCAGCCATTTCAGAGATTAGCCGGAGCAAAGAGACAGACAGACAGACAAAAATTGTAAAAAATGTTGTTTTGGTATATGTACCGTGTATACATTCAAATGCACTTAGTAAAAAGCGGTTATTTTAATATTACAAACAGACACTCCAATTTTATTTATTTGTATGGATACATATCTTATGTAGACAGTCTAGGTTATTGCTCCTGTTACTCATAGTGGCTCTGAGGTTAGGCTAATCAAAAAACAGTAGATTTTGTGTTACAATGCCCCTACTTATGTAGGCATGCTATTTTAATATGGTTAGTAAAGTCAGTGAAGGGCTGGTAAGTATAGGATTCTGAGTGCAATCTTCCTCGAGCCCATGTCAAACAACCCTCGAGGAGTTACTCTGTTAATCATTGAAGCTTTGGCTCTACCTTCATTTCTTCACATTATTTTTGGAACGAAGTTCCTTATCGCGCGTTGCGAAAGGGGGCTAGGCGGAAAATTTGTAACGACACTTTTTGCCGTCGTTAGTCGTTACTCGTACAACTCGTGCGGCGTCGTTACATGTCGTGCGGCGTGCGCATGTTTCTCTGTCTGTCTCTCTCTCTCTCTTATAGAAAGCAAGCCAGATATTTTCGTTTCTTGCAGTAAGTACTAGGATAGCAAAAACATGCAGCGAGTGTGCCAAAACAAATCTGGGGTATTAAATTTCTCATCGGCTTTGTTCACCTAGTAGCTTGCTACTAGGTTATTGCTCCTGGTTAGTTCACCTGGTTAGTTTTTTTTTACTATGAAGCTTTGAAATGTAGGTACGAATAGTTATAATTAGTCAGTTATTTCAATCAGTTTAAAATCACTCAGGCTGTGCAATAATTGAATCAGCGGTAAAAATGATGGAATTGGCAAGTCGATAGTGAAAGAAACCAATCGCTGCAAAACTGACTCCACGTATATATATATACATTAGCTGTTATACATATAATAGTCTTGTCTGCCCTACCCCTAGAGTGTAATGTAAGCCCGCGTAGGCGCGGAGGCGAGGCGGCCCGCGAGCTGAGGAGCAGGGCGTTTCAACCGAAGTTGCGGTGGTGAGCGTTGAGAGCATCTGCGACAATTAACTTGGGTCCGCCGGAGCTCAGCAACGCCGGAGCCGTGACAGAAACCATGCTTGCTGCATGTTGCATGCTTTCTTGCATGCTGTATGCTTGCTTGCATGCTGAATTCTTGCTTGCATGCTGCATGTTTCCTTACAAATATATCTTACCGACTAGTTTTGATTTTTTAACTGCCCACACGGAACTTCCAGTTTCATTTATTTCACTGCCCAAAAATGTATTAATTTTACCGTCGAACTTATTAACAAACGAGTATCCGCCCTCGCCTTGCTTCGGTTTTCTTATTTTTTTACACCTTGGGTTATATTATTGGAGTTTTATTAAGGATCCCTAATTTTTTTGAAAATATAATATAGCCTATGTTACTCGGGGATAGTGTAGCTTCCCAACAGTAAAAGAATTTTTCAAATCGGTTCAGTAGTTTCGGAGCCTATTCAATGCAAACAAAAAATCAAATCTTTCCTCTTTATATATTAGTATAGAGTATAGACATGCATTTTTGAATTTTTAAACTGCTAAAATACAATATACAACCGCCGCTTTAATGATGCACTCCTAAATGTACCTACAGATTTTTTTTAAGACGAGTCTTTTAGTAGGTAATGTTACAGGGTTTTTTTGTCGTAATTTGTAATTTAAAAAAACAAGACAAGCATGTATAAATTGAAAATAATTTAAGGATCAAAATGGACATTAATATGTCCATATTAACTATATGGACATTAATGTTAAAACTAATTTCTGTTTATGAGCTTAGGTAATTTTAAGGTGTTTTTAGTGTTCCGTACGAACAAAACGAAAAACGGAACCCTTTTAGGATCACTCGTGTGTCTGGGCGACCGCCCTTCACAGCCAATTTTCTCTGAATCTACTGGACCTAATGGGTTGAAATTTGGCACTCATGTGCTTTTTTGTGACCCAAAAACGAAAGAAAACAAATGAATTTTGAACGAAATCAAAATTAAAAAGAAACTGTTTTGAAAACCGTATCGTGTGGCATGTCAAATGAAAGGGCTTATTGATCTCAAATATATTTTTGTAATAGTTCTACAATGGACAGTTTTAAAAATATTCAATAAAGAACGAAAATTGACCATACCCCTCATCTCCGTAACTACTGACGCTACAATTTTGAGAAAAAATACAGAAAACAGTTCTTTACTAGATTACAGAAAAACCTATATGAAGTTTATGGTATTAAAATAAAAAAAAAAAACGGCAAATACATAATCAACATACGGAGCCCTCTCCAAGCTAGTTTAACTCGCACTTGTCAAGTTTATTTAAACTAATCAATAAAAAGTAGTACCAAGATTTTTTTACCAAATAACACTCTTCTAAAAAAATGGACTGTAGGCAATGATATTATAATGTAAAAAAGAGTATTTTTTAAATATCATTGACTGTAGATATTTTATCGTGTTTCAGTTGAACGGCTCAGGTATTACGTGTGCTTCACGGATTTACACACAAAAATGCATATAACATCTGTTATTCTGTGAAATAGGTATCAATCAAAACTGTTTTTAAGAATCTTCACAGTGCCAAAAAAAAAGACGTTCCAAAATATGTATTTACTAGGTTCGGATTAGTTTGGCGTCCTTGCACTTTCTGTAAATAACAATGAATACCTTACCAGTAAACAACAAATTGTTGCCCCAAATAAAAAGAAAACAAACTACCCACCAACATTTTCACTAAAGTATAATCTAAATTTAATTACTTAGTTCTAACTATTGTTCTCAAGTAAGTGACATACTTTTATCTTTTTTGAGAATAAAGGTTCTTTAAACAAAAAAAAGTCCGGTTTACACGCATAAAGTAGTTAAGTAGATAACTAAATTTTAACTAAAAAGTCACTAAATTGTCCGTTTACACGTATTAATTTACTTAAAATTTAGTTATCTACTTAACTACTTAATACGTGTAAACCGGACTTAAGCGATGCACCACAATCTGTTCCCACCGTAAACAAACCGCACGTTGTTAGTAAATACAAATCTCACCTCCGAAAATGCAAATGACACCGATGAAGAACATGAGGGTAGCGCA
Organism: Thymelicus acteon; assembly: GCA_951805285.1. Classification (NCBI taxonomy): domain Eukaryota; kingdom Metazoa; phylum Arthropoda; class Insecta; order Lepidoptera; family Hesperiidae; genus Thymelicus; species Thymelicus acteon. The sequence goes on from OX638232.1 coordinate 2,000,078, forward strand.
CAGCCGCTTGGTGACGCGCGGGTCGGAGCCCGTGCAGGACGCGCGCTCCACACTCATGCCGGGCGCTGGGGCGGAGCACTAACAGTAACCTGTGGAGGCCAGAGCTCCACTGCGACTGGCGCTGCGGCCCGCGCCCGCGCCCATGACTCCTGATGTATTTATAGCGGGCAACTCCCGCGTCCGACCATTCCACCGTTTTATAACGCGTTGTGTAAGGTGCATTGCTGATGAATGGCCCATAAACTTTGGTACTGTTTCTACATTTCACTGTTTTCGTTACGTCGATTTAAACAAGGTATTATATTATGTGCAATAATGTTATAATCCAGCTGTATTGCGTTATACACCTTACATTGCAAATAATCTTAAAAGCCACGACGGCGATGACTTCTACAGAAAACAGTGATTCATGAGAAGACTTTAGGTTTATGGGTAATCATGAAAAACAAAGAATTCTTGTTAAGAATGAGTAACAATTGCTTTGCGTATGATTACTATTTTCGGACTGTATATCATTTTTCTCGAAACCAAGCGAGGTGGGTACAAATAAAAAACCAAGAATTATAACAAATCATTTATTATAAAAACAGATCTTATAAATCCATACTTATTTCAATTGTGGAATTCTTCAATAATCAATATACATTAAAAATATACACAAAGTTGAATTAGTAAAATATTGAATTATATTGTGGTTCCGAAGGTAATTCCCCCCCTCCCCCTCCATTGTTGTTTGCCCTCTATATAAGTCACGGCCACTCCGTTGTTTGTGAAGAACGTATTTATAGTTTAACAAAACTTTACATAATGATAGTGCACATGTATATAATTATGTCTTCTGTAGGTTTTTGTCAATAACGAAAACAGTTCTTTTACAAAAGTGATCCTTATTGTAAACAAGTTTCTGTCGTTTGTCGAGCAGACTGCGATTCCCGATGGTTATATCTCTTAATTATTGTAATTGGGGATCGCATTGTTTTCGAAAACAGTTGCGTTTCCAGAGAATAATAATTCCAAAAAATATTGAAGATTCTGATAATGGTAAACGCACAATTGTCCGCACCGTCCGCGCGGGACGCATCGCATATGAAATCATATGAGAGCCCGATGCGGATGACGGATGCGTCTCATATGATTTCATACAAACGCGATCCGTCCGGCGCGGACGGTGCGGACAATTGTGCGTTCAGCATAACGATGCACATCAGGGTTGAAAAAAAATTACGTTTAATTTCATAGAAACATCGGAGAATCACGAATCTCACATATCTACTTATTTACAAATGTGCGTGAATAATCCCAAGTTTTACAAAATATTTATTCTCACAAGTACATATTTAAAACTTTATTTAATTCGGTCGGTAAGACAAGTCCATTAAAACTTAACACAAGATGTATAAATTGCCTCAAAATAAGGAAATCGTTTGATACTGTTGAAATACTATCGCTTTCGAAATAACCGCCATATTTACATACTTTGCATCAACTCCATCTCAACATAGTTAAGATTAGCTCGATAGACAACGAATTTAAGACTTTTCAATCAAACTTGATACGAGTGATAGGTGATGTTAATAGTTAAGTCTTCATCATCACCTCGTTGCTTCAACATAATGCTCCTTACTACTTTACAATAAGATCTACTTTAGCTTGGCAAGTCGTAATAAGACATTTTTATCGTAAATCGGTAAAAGTCGCTTCTTCATGGACGACACGACAGCCACATCTTGTGTATATTCCGTTTTTTTAAACTAGTCTTATTTGGTAAAAAATCTTGGCACTTGGAAATATAAATTTATATTCGTTTAAAAAACATATAAAAACCCGAAATCCTACTAATATTATAAATGTGAAAGTTTCTAAGGATGTTGAATCTGTTACTCTTTCACCCAAAAACTGAAAGGATTTTCACGAAAATTAACACACAGGTCATGATCTATAATACGATATATGTACGTTTCTTTTTATACCAGAAAACCGAGTGCTATTACTAACAAGTGTGACATTATTATGAAATAGTACGAAGCATACGTCGAAGGAGCGAAGCCCTCACTAATCGCGCCCGTCAGCCGGGCCCATGTTGAAGAGCATCTTGAGGTCGTCGATGGTGAGCTTGGAGGCGTTGGTGTTCCGCGCCCCGGTGAGCACGTTCTCCGCCAGCTCCAGCTTGGCCTGCTGCAGCGTGCGGATCGACTGCTCCACCGTGTCCGTGCAGATGAACCTGCGACAACAACAACAACACGACACGTCACACGTGGACAACGTCAATAAATAATGTTTTTTTTTTCTATATTGTCTAAATACGTGCTGATTTTTTTTCGTTTCTTGCCAATAATTAAGGACCTTATTTCCTTACATATTGATATAGGTATATGTGACTGAGTAGCACGAAATTCTCTTTTTTCAAGATTACTAGACAATGCTCTTGAAAAAACAGAATTTGATGTAAAAAAAAACACTAAATAATAGCTTTACCATCAAATTGAATTCAAAACTAATTTGCTTTAAATAACTTTATTGTTGCATCGTTATATTTAGCAGTTTAAAATGCAAACATTTTTATAAAATAATATTTTCTTTTGTTTGTAAAATAATTATGTCCGACACCACTAAAGGCAGTATAATGATAGAAAAATATTGGCGAACATCCGAAACCCGTTCGCGGCGGTGCGTCCGCTGTCTGTCCGGATGTGAAAAAAAGTCTGGCGCGAGTCCACGCCGCTGCGCCGCACCCGACACCGCTCCACCGAACGCGGCACAATCCGATACCCACTTCAGAGTCACTAAACTCATACATCTATATTAGTCTACATATCATCGTTGCGACTTTAAGACCTCTTATGTGTTATGTGCCACTTTTGGCAAAATATAAAAATTTTACCTTCCAATAAAATTGTTATTATGTGTTCCGATCGACGTCCGAAGTCCATTATGAGAGAGAGTACATCGTTTCCGTCCCGCTTTTTCCGCTAGATGGTGCTGTTTTCTCTACTTTACCTGCGCCACAAGCGCCCCCTATCTAGTGCTTGCCTAATTAGTAATCCAAATTTGAAATCTAAATTCAAATTACATTCGACAAGCCACGATATTATTTTGTCATTGTTCAGCTCATAATGAGAAATGGCTGAGAGGAACACCAGGAAGACATTATTTGGACTTCGGACGTCTATGGAAACATAATAACAATTTTATTGGAAGGTAAAATTTTTATATTATGTGTTCCGATCGACGTCCGAAGTCCATTATGAGAGAATTGTTTGGTATCTCCTGGTGGCTTGAATTAAAACGCAACAAGGTGAAGACTCAATTAATTTAATACGTCTTCGTAGCATATAACATAAACGTCTGTAAGACTTAAATGAACTGAATTAATAAATAATCAACTAAGTGTAACAATAACCGTAAATGAAAACAAATAGTAGTAAACCAACGCTAGCAATAAATGCATAAAACCTTAAAGCGTTTATTACAATGATAAGGGCGCCTACAAATGAATTAACAAACTGAAAAATATTCTGCAAGGGATTTTTCTGTTTTGTTCTGACTGGATTGATTTATTTGTCTATGATAAAACTTTCTGAAAGTTGTTTCATGTTGCCAATTAGCTTTGGTTAAAATATCATTAATGGGATAATTTTCTATCCAATTTAAGGAAGAAACTGCTGACCTAAAGCTACCAGGTGAAGCCTGTATGCCAGCTTCTACTAGAACTCGCTTAACCCAACCTCCAATAATTGTTGGAGTAGCTGCTCTGACATTCCCTCTTGTTACAATGAAGAGGTTAGATATATTGTTCCGATAGCCTTTAGACAGGCTAATAAGGGACCTAAGCCAAAAAACTGGATCAATATTTCTATCAGGAGGTCTATGTAATACCCAACTAGTTTGTTGATGATATGCCGAATCAGTCTTGGAACCGAACGCGGGATGTAAGGTAATACTATCACCATTATCTATGAAGTGACTCGGATCACAATGTAAAAGTGACAGGTCATGGACCCTACGGCTTGAACACAGCAGTAGCAAAGTTGCGGTACGTCTGGAAACTTCATATAAATTGGTTAAATCTGGATTAGTATCTCTGAGATGTTTAATGAGGATTCTGGCATCCCATATAGGTGCTTTAGGGGGAACCGGTCTTGCTAAGGATATTGCCTTTAAGATATGCTTAATAATGGGACTTGACGATATTTTTACGTCACCCGACATTTCACAAATGGATGATATGGTGGACTTATGAACAAGAATCGTGCGATATGCTAATTTCTCGGATAGGTAGAGAAAGGCTAAGTATCGAGCTACATCGGTAGGGCTAGGAGAGTTGAAATTTATATTATTGTGCTGACACAATAGTAACCATTTTTTCCATACGGGCATGTAGGTCCGGAAAGTAGACGGTCTCCAGCACGATGAAAGAAGATCTTTCTCCTGGATAGACCAATCATTTGTTACTGCATCCCACCCGAAATAAGCCAGGCTTCCAGGTGCAGACTGCACACTTGAGCAGGAGGCCGTCCCGTTACAGAGTCTATCAAGTTGTGCTGTAGATTGTGTATTTTCACTGGCCGCGTCAGTGCACGGCTCTTGAGATCGGGACGCCAAAAGGGTTTCGTCCACCTGGGTGCAACTATTATGTACCGTCCTCTGGCAGTGTTTAAATGACGCAGCACCCGTGGAATCAGTGCCGGCGGAGGGAAGATCCAAGCTAGATCGTACGTCCAGGACTTGCTGAACGCGTCGTGAAAGCAAGCGTTCGAGTCTAACAAGTCTCTTGTAACATAATTCTTTTTTTTTTTTTTTTTTTACACTAATAAGTTAATGCTTGACCACAATCCCACCTGATGGTAAGTGGAGATGTGGTCCAAGATGGTGAGCACATTAACTTAGTAAAAGCCTATTCACTCTTTTCTTGAAGACATCCACGTCATAGATTGGCGGGAACGCCGACGCAGGCAAGTTATTCCAGTCCTTCGCGGTGCGTATAACGAATGACGAGGCAAACCGCGTCGTTCGTACCGGCGGGATGTTCACGACAAAGGGATGGATACCCGCCGTGCGTCGTGTCGTTCGATGGAGAAACGGAGATGGGGGAATTATCTCAAACAATTCCTGCGCACACTCTCCGAAATGTGCCCTGTAGAAAACCGAGAGACTGGCTACTCTGCGCCTGTGCTCGAGGCTTTGAAGATTGGTCTCAACCAAAACTGGGTCACCAATGAGCCTCTTCGCACGTCTCTCCATCGAGTCCAAAGCAGAAAGGTGACATTTGGCTGCGCCTGCCCAAATGTGCGAACAGTACTCCACACACGGCCGAACCTGAGCTTTGTACAAGGTTAAGAGTTGCCTAGGTGTGAAGTACCGTTGTACCTTTGCAAGGACACCAAGTTTCCTTGCAGCAGCCTTAGCCTTGGTCTCGATGAACCGCCCAAAGTTGAGTTTCGAGGATATCTCTACTCCTAATAACTGAAGGCAGTCGGTATAACCCAAGGACACATCCCGAAAAGTAGGAGCCAAGGTGAACGGGCTCTTCTTGGCGGTAAATAGACACGTCTGCGTTTTAGTGGCGTTGAATCTCACAAGATTGGCTTCGCCCCATTCGGACACAGCCCGAAGTGTGAGATTCACACGAGCCACCATGGTCTCTCTTTCAGACTGAATTTCGTCCCGACTGGCCCTGGAACTTGGTACGTATCTCTCTACCACTGTGCTATCGTCTGCGTACCCATAGATACCGGGCATAAGCAGATCATTTATATGTAGCAGAAATAGAGTGGCGGAGAGAACGGACCCCTGAGGAACTCCAGCATTTGTAGTCATCGTCTCCGATGAACAACCATCGACTACAACGCGGAAAGACCGGTCGCTCAGGAAGTCTTTTACCCAGTCAATAAGGCCAGGGGATATGCCGTAAGTTGGAAGCTTGCTTAGAAGGCTAGCGTGCCAGACCTTATCAAAGGCCTTCGAGACGTCAAGGGAGACAGCAAGTGCCTCCCCATTTTTCTCGAGGGCCTCGCCCCATATATGTGTGGCATACGCTAGAAGATCTCCTGTTGATCGGTTTCGGCGGAACCCGTACTGCCGATCGCTAAGGAGATCATTCTGTTCAAGGTATGCCATGAGGCGCCTATTCAATATACGTTCCATAATCTTGCAGATTATGGAGGTAATTGAGATAGGCCGATAGTTGGCGGGGTCAGCACGGCTACCTTTCTTGGGCACGGGCTGCACGTTGGCAAGCTTCCAGGATTTAGGCACTGATCCAGTCTCAATTGAGAGGCGGAACAGACGTGTCAATACAGGAGACAACTCGGGTGCACATTTCTTGATCACTATCGCTGGAATACCATCCGGTCCGCTGGCTTTATTCACGTCCAGACACCGCAAGGTTTTAAGGACTTCTTTGTTTGTAATACGGATCTCTGGCATAGAGATACCGCAATGAGTCAACTGAGGTGGTACGTTATTGCTGACATCCAGACGCGAATTCTCAGCAAAAAGAAATGCGAATAAGTTCGCTTTCTCCTTAGCCGTATGAGCCAGGGAACCATCCGGTTTTAGCAGCGGAGGCAGCGTAGGCCGACAGAAATTATTCTCGACCGCTTTGGCGAGAGACCAAAAAACACTACTACCGGACGGTTGGGTACAGAGTTTTTCGCCGATGTTAGTAATGCGGACGGAATTTGCCTTCTGTAATGCCTTTTTGTATGACTTGGCGGCTTGATTAAAAGCTTTCTTCTTAGCGCTGACGTCCGGAGCTTTGCGGCTTCGAGCATCCACCCAGGCTAAGTACGCTGAATGTTTGTGTTGCTCAGCTTGCTCACATTCAGCGGTAAACCATGGGCGAGCTTTGCCACCGATGGGTACATCAGAAAAAGGGATGAAATACTCCATCGCTTGACGTACCACATCGGTTATAGCATCCGCGCAGCTCGACGGATCGTCAGAAGAGAAGCAAAGCTGCCGCCAAGGATAAGACGCGAAGAAGTGTCGCATCTCATCCCAATCTGCTGACTTGTATCGCCACATTCGTCGGTTACCACGGGGCTCGCAGTCCGGAGGGGAATATGTCGATACAGATTTCACCAGACAGTGATCAGAAGTTCCCAACGGGGAGGAAACCTGAATATCATACCTGTCTGGATCAGTTGTCAGCAGAAGGTCTAGGCAGTTGGCCGTGTGGCTATCGATATCGGGCACCCGTGTCGCTTGCCTTACCAATTCGAAACCACGTGAGCATTTTTTGAGGCAAAGAGATCTATATCGGGGATTCCCCAAAGGTTGAAGATTCTTTCTGATCCCTCTTGCTTCAGGTGCCATTCTGAGGCGACCTGACCTCGCGAGAGGCTGTCGGCCTCCGTGTTGTATATTCCGGGAAGGTAGTGAGGAATGAGTACAACATTTAGATCGTCCGCCAGATTGAGAAGCTTTTTGGTCATTTCCAATAGGGGTAGAGATCTTGTCCCTCCCTCGTTCTTTATATAGGACACGACCGTCTTGTTGTCGCTCTGAACGATGGCTGTCGAGTTCCTGAGAACAGCAGCCTCCGTTGTTATCGCCGCCATCACTGCAAACATCTCCTTCAAATTGCAATGCCACTTCCTTTGATGATGATTCCATTCTCCATAAATACTTTTGTTGTTCACTATTGCACCCCATCTGAGGTCTGAGGCATCCGTGATGACATAGTTTGCAGGTCGAGCCACTGCGTGTATCGGTCTCGTCCGGGTTACATTCTGTAAACACCACTTTAACTCGACTAAAACCTCTTCGGTGAAGTGAAGGCTGTTCAGAGGTTCTCTGCGAAGGCGATTGCTGTGACGCTGCAGTGCCCGGCAATGCAACCTTCCCCGATGGGTGATGAAGGTCGCGTAATTGAGACAACCTAAGAGGCGTTGCGCCTGCTTGAGGGTCCAACTGCCGGCAGCGAGTAGGCTTAATAGAACCTGGCGGATTTTGCTCACTTTCTCTGGGGGAAGGGACGCTGTATTGGTTGCGGTGTCCCAGCTGATGCCCAGATATTCTACTGTCCTCGTCGGAGTGGTGACAGATTTTTCCATATTTACGCACCATCCTAAACTGGATAGGAACTTTATTGCGATCTTCACGTGAGCTCTGAGAGTAGTCTCGCATTGATGAGCTATCAGATAGTCGTCCAGATAAACTATTAAACGAAGACCCTTCCTTCGTAGCATCTCGGCGGTCCAGTTTGTGATTGTGGTGAACATTCGGGGCGCAGAGGCCAGGCCAAATGGTAAGCATGTCATCTGTAAGAGGCAACCGTTGTAACTGATCCGAAGGAAACGTCTGTGTTCCTGTTGAATCGGAATGTGATAATAAGCTTGACTGAGGTCTAACTTGACCATCCAATCGGTCGGTTGTAGAAATTCCGGCATTCGTTGATAGTAAAATAGATGAAAGTGTTTCGGAGTCATGTACTGATTTAAAGCCTTTAGATTGAAAATAGTTCGAATTTTCCCATTGCTCTTCTTTATTAGGAAAAGTGGAGAAATGAAAGACGGTGTGAGAGGAGCCAACTCTACAATCTGTTGTTGAAACATCTCCTGTATTGCTGACGTCATGTCTGCGGAAACGGGAGTGTGAAACTTTTGTAGAATTTCTAGAGTCGGCATAATTAATGGTGGCGCTTAGTCGAAAGGTATTCGAGCACCCGAAACCATTTTTAGGACAGCTTTTGGCGGATTGTAATGCTTTCATGTGGTTGAGTGAAGGCGCAGACAACCCCCCGAAAAAGTCGGTGAGTCATTTATGGCGATTTCCCATTCTTCCTCCGCTTTTATTCTTTTGCCCCCCTCTCTTTTTTTCTGAAAAATTTTGTTTTTTAAGCCGAAATTCTCCGTCCCGGACCTGCTTCTGTAGTGGGTTCTTTCGAGCATTGAATGATTTATTTTGACGAAAGGAATTAGTAGAAGTAGATGGTTCTGGAGAATTATGACGCACAGGCCGCGACTTACTCTGTTTCTCTAGTTTATCTAATCCCCCAATCTTCTGCAGATAACTTGATAATCCTTCTGGGTTAAATAAGTACTCAGACGATGGCGGTATCTTGCTCATGTCCTCCTGAATATATTTTGACTTTAATTGTTTCAGAAGGGAACGCCGCCGTATCTTCATGACTTCCGCTCGTTTGCCACATACCAACTGAAGAATATCCTGGGAGACATTCGTATATTTTGATTCCTTACCAAAAGACTCCTTGATTTTGTCGAACAGGGAGGCAGGAGTCAGCTGTACGTCCGCTTTCCCAGACCAATTTATTATGTCCTGTAATGATTGGTTAACAAATTCGTTCTGAGCCAAAAGAGCATTAGATAAGGCCGCAAAACCTCGCTCCATCTGAAACCATCTTAAGGGCGAAAAGGGGTCCTCAAACCGCCTAAGTTCCTCATTTACTTTAAGTTCAGCAAAAGCTGGGAAAGCAACATACTTTTTAAGAATGTCAGCGTAACGCACAGAATTCCATTCCATTCCATGGAAACAATTTTAGCAACGCGATCTGGATTAGCAACAGGCATGGTAGGCTCTTTAATGGACACACCCAAATTAGAAATATTTTCAAATTTGTTCATTTGTGGAGGTTGAAAATTAAATTCATGAGCGAGGGTACATGAAACGTTCGGCGTAACATTGGGTTGGCACTGCGGTATTCCAGATGAAGCAGCATTGTTATGGGAAAAATTCGCCGTTAAAATATTATTAACATGACTCACCAACTGTTGTGATAGTACCTCAAATCTCCTGTCTAACTCTCCCGTATCTTTGTATTCCGTACAATCGTACCGGCAGCGGCGTTTGCTTTGCGGCTCGCTGTCGCTTGTAGAATCTCCATTCGATGAAGAACTTGAGGAACTCCTTTTCCTAGATGTCTCCGTCGGCGCATCCATCACAAATACTCATAGAAAACAACACAAACACACACAAAAATATTACAACAAATTCAACTTTTTACTTTTCTCTCAAAAGTCAAACTGTAAAAATTTATATTTAGCGGTGAATATCGCGGTTCGAAAAACAACGCAACAATGACAAAATAATATCGTGGCTTGTCGAATGTAATTTGAATTTAGATTTCAAATTTGGATTACTAATTAGGCAAGCACTAGATAGGGGGCGCTTGTGGCGCAGGTAAAGTAGAGAAAACAGCACCATCTAGCGGAAAAAGCGGGACGGAAACGATGTACTCTCTCTCATAATGGACTTCGGACGTCGATCGGAACACATAATAACTTTTTTACGTCAAATGATTCTATACTTTGAAGCATTATCGAATTCAAAAACTCTCACGTGTGTACGACGTTTCCATCATAATTTATTCACCAAATTCAAAATCACCTATGTGCTTGCTAAACAAAACTTCATCGATTTTTATCGATTCCCTCAAAAAGCAGATTTTTTACACATAAGAGGTTTTAAAGGCGCAACGGCGATATTTTAAACTAGCTGTCTTTTTTACTTTTAACAAATCAGAGAGCATACAATTCCCTCTCCATTCCGCTCCCCTTCCCCTGTTTAACTATAAGCTTATATACTTCACCCTTTTTACTTCAAAACTGACGTAGTTACGTACTAAGTTCCATTCTCTAAATTAACTCTTGAAGGGATGATTTTCCAAAAAAATGTGTTAACATTAATTTTTGTTAATAACTATGAACTCACATAAAAAATTCATGTTTATAACTCTAAAATTGGCGAAGTTGGTTTGTATGAAAGTGACTTCCAATCCCTATTTTTACCCTTTAGGGGATGAATTTCCACAAATCCGATAGCCTCAAGCCTTCCTAAATAATTGAACTATCCAATACAAAAATAATTTTTCAATTCAAACCAGTTCCTGAGATTAGCGCGTTCAACCAAACGAACTCTTCAGCTTTATAATATCAGTATAGATATAACAAAATATAGGTGCAACCGGAATTCAAACAATATTATAGATATAGAAAAAAACATAAATATAAAATCTGATGAAAATCTTCATAGAATCGTTTCATTTACCTACTTCACCTACAACAGGCTACGTAAATGAAGCGATTCTATTGGCTATGAGCTTCCTTCTGAGGTATTCTCGCAGCGCTATGACACGGGGTTCTTCAAAAAAGGTGTCAAAAGGGTTCTCCTTCAGGGCCGGTGATGCATTGGCGATTCCTCTGGTATTGCTCATGTCCATAGGCGACGGTGACCACTTACCATCAGGTGGCCAGTCTGCTTTTTCGTCAGCCGCTCAGGCTATAAAAAAAAGTATCGTGGCATGGCAACACTGAGTATCAGCACGCGCCCTATGCATTTTAAGGTCCAGACGTTTTGCTACAAGGGCATTTAGCATTGATGAGTATTTAGTAACTGTGGCATTTTAATTTCAAGACGTTTAGGCGATTTGGTCATGTTGCTACGTGGGTATTCGGATAGTCACCTCGCGCCATTATAATAATTATGACGTCATCAGCATTTCAGATACCATCCGCATTTTCGGAAATGCGGCGCAGACGGCTCTTATAAGGACTTCATACAAATGCGGTGCATCCGGCGCGTACAGTACGCTACCAACCTGTATACGTGCACGTGCTGGCCACAGACCCATCGCAACAGATCAGTCAGCCCTATCACCGGTCCGCTAGTTACCTGTAGACGTGCACATGCCGCTTCTGTCCCACGCGGTACACGCGGTCCTGCGCCTGCTGCTCCAGCTGCGGGTTCCAGTGCGGGTCCAGCAGCAGCAGGTGGCTCGCGCCGCACAGGTTCAGCCCCACGCCGCCCGCGCACAGGGACAGCAGCATCACCTGGCACCATACATCCATATAGTTATAGTAAGCACAGGGCCAACACGCAACAATGCGTGGCACTTGTATTGCTCCGATTGGACCAATGCTGAGATCTTTCCGTTTATTGCCCGTGCCCGACCAACTGCGTAGACCTACTGGTTGGTCTACTGGAAAAAATGTATTGCCCGTGGACCAACTAGTAGCTGCATGCATGCAATGCATACGTAACGTTTTTTTCCCGTACGAGACGGGACGTGAAGTTTTGGAAACATCGTTTCATAGAAAATGTATACGATAGTGCATACGCAGCGGAATCCCGTACGGGACGTGGCACGTACTGCCACAACAAAACATCGTCAGCGACGATGTTTTTCCCGTCCCGTACGGGAAAAAACCCGTTATGTATGCATTGGCCTTAATAGTGATTGTGGTAAGTACTTTTTTCTGCAATTCGTCAAGTCCTACCTAGTCCTGTCTTGTAATGACATCAAATTGTGCCAACAGCCTGAAATATTCCATAGACAAATACTTTTGTATTTTTTTGACGATATTCATTTGTTTTGACAGTGTTCATTTGTTTCACCAGATGCCACTGGGTTAGCTGATGTCAATGAATATCAAATGACAAGTCACCATCAAGTGGATCGTCAGCTTGTTTGTCAGCTATATCCATAAAAAAATCTTCATTAACGTTAAAGCCCCCGCTACATCTGCGTTAACGCTGCGCCGGCATGCCGTTTACTCAGCGCGTTACGCTGCAGATGTGGCCAACAGAATTAAATTCCTTTGATGTATCGAAGAAACCGCCATCCAAATATAATGGCACTAACACGACCACGCGCCTCTTAGCGCACTAACTGTTAACCACACCCGCTTAATGTAATTCTTAACTCATTAATTAACGCATAACGTTCCGAACTGAACATCAGTGCCATTTTATCACGGCTTTATACTGCAGAACAAAATCAAATTCCTTAGTCGTTTAGTTTAGTTGATCTAGTTGTAAATTTCTTAAGGTTAATTGTTTTATTTCTTTTAATATTTTTCCATCTTATTAAATACATAATTCTTGTTGCTATGCTGTCAATGCTGTCTCTCTCTCACACACACACGACTCACCCTGACGTCGTTGTTGGGCTCGTTGAGCGCGGCGACGAGCGCGGGCCGCGCGGGCACGGGCACGGCGCCGCTCAGCGTGACGCACCGCACGCGCGCCGCACTCAGTGCGCGCTCCACTAGCCGCAGCACCGACGTCCATTGGGACACCACTACCGCCTTCTCACCTACCACACACACACACACAACACGTATTTGGCGTGCCTAGCCCGGCGGCTTGTATTGATCCTAAGGGGCCATCCATAAATTACGTCACACGTTAGGGGGGAGGGGGGGTCGGTTTAGTGTGACATTGTGTAACAAGGGGTTGGAGGGGATCCTAAGTTTCGTGACGTCACATTTCAAAATGGAATAATTAGTATGTATAGGTAAATATTAAAAACAATTAATGGAAATGAAATTTATTTCGGAACTGCTATGTAAAATTTCATAATGTGTGACCACTAGGGGGGGAAGTCTCACAAGTGTGACTAGCTGTGACAAGGCTGTGACTTCCCCCCGTGAAGGGTCCTAGTCATGAAATTAGTGTGACGTAATTTATGGATGGTCCCTAAGTGATCGACAAAGTTAAGCAACAGAAGGCGCGATCAGTAGTTGGATAGTTGACCTCTAGGGGCAAAAATTTCATGAGCGCTTGCGTGCTTCAGAGAGCATCTAAAACCGTCGATTCCGATTGTTAACGTAAGATAGCAGTCGTTAAGCCATGTCGGAGGCCCTCGAGCGGCATGAAAACTTTCAACACTTGGGTTGGCCACTAACCCTTCAATTTACCTAAAAAATGCCCCCAAAAACAACAGCCAGTCCGTACTAAAACGAAGTATGCAACCATACCTTTGTTAGGAAAGACGTTGGTGTTGAGGCAGTCCATGACGGCGGCGATCTTGGCGGAGGGCCGCTCCAGGCTGAACACGGGGTTCTTCAGCGACAGCACGGAGCGGATCGCCTCCGTCACGGTGGCGCCTTCGCCCTCGCCCTCGCCGCCCGAGTCGCCCGCGCCCTCGAGCTCGTGACCGCCGCTCTACAAAAAAAAAAACAAGTAGTTTTAAGGATTGTTACAAATAAATATCGTGGAAGAAAAGTCTAAAGTGTCACATCCAGTTATTTCTAAGCGATATAATCTTGTTTATGTAAAACTACCTCTATGATGTGAGCAATTGAGTAAAGTAGTTAGTATTTCACGTAAACCCATTCTGAATAAAAATATTTGAGTTATGAGTTTTGTGTCGACTGACCTTCCTGCCCCGCCCGGCTCGCGACTCGTCCAGCGTGAGCCGGTCCAGCTCGGCCAGCAGGTCCCGGTCCGCGGGGTCCTCGTCGAGCCCGGCGTCCCCGTCCCCGTCCCCGTCCCCCAGCATGGCGGCCACCAGCCCGCAGTGGCAGCACATCTGCCGCAGCCGCAGCAGCAGCACCAGGATCTCGTGCGACTTCACCGGCTTCACACCTACGAGTATACGATATGATACCTTTTGTTGATTTTGAATTAAACTCATAGTGGACTTAGCATTGTATTTTGTACACGTTTTATACATACAAAGGATAAGAGTATGTATGCAGGGCATCACTACCTAACTCTTTTGCTGACTACAAAAAACTTATCACGAGTAACAGCAGCATAATAAAATAGGATACCGTTATTTCAAATTCAAATATAATTAGATCAATTAGATATTAGTTTAACACACTGCAGTAGCGGAACATTTCAAATTGGCAACACTGTCCCCAAGGCAAGGTTAGTAATAGTTGCCAGCAAGGAGAGAAGACTTAAGACTGTGCGAGTGTGCCGCTGTGCGTACGAGCGTGCGAGCGTGCGTGTACGTACATACGCACACCCGTGTGTGTTACACAAGTGGGTTCATCACTAGCAGACCTTGCAGGGCGACCATCCTCTTGTGCAGTGCGTACGCCTTGTCCTTCTCGGAGCGGGTGAGCGCGTCCCCCCCGCCCGCCGCGCGCTCGGCGCGCTGGTGCAGGTACTGCGCGAACAGCGTCTTCGACGACACCAGAACCTGACACGGGGTTTTTAGTTTAGTTTAGATGAGGTCAGGCTACTAAGCTGCTTATACTTGTACATATATGGGGCATTCCTTAGTTACGTAAGGATAATTTTGTCATTTGTAACCCGCCCCCCCCCCCCCTTCCCCCATATAAGGGCATATATTTCTCATTTCTCGGACTCCCCCTTCTTACGTAAGATTTCACCTGGTTTTGGAAAAGGATCAACTGCACTAAAACTTTATAATTTGAGGTAAATCAAAGATAGGCTAGCAACACTGAAATTGCCGAAGTAAGATCTCCTCCGTATCTAGTAATGTAAAAAATACAATTTACTGCTTTAAAATACTCCAAAAGTGAAAGAATATGCAAACAGTGAAGTGATTAATGTGTGTTAATGTTAGCAAACAATTTAAACTGCGTAAATTATTGGTGCATCCATATTTACATTTCGTCAAAAACTAAATAATTTAACAATAAAATTGTGCATGACGTGTGAAAAAGAGAA
This sequence comes from Thymelicus acteon, assembly GCA_951805285.1. Taxonomy (NCBI): domain Eukaryota; kingdom Metazoa; phylum Arthropoda; class Insecta; order Lepidoptera; family Hesperiidae; genus Thymelicus; species Thymelicus acteon. The sequence goes on from OX638232.1 coordinate 2,015,468, forward strand.
CATAATTCGCAAAAAAACTTACAATGTTCAACTTAAAGTGTTAAAATCAACAACATATTCACAAAACCATAGATTTAACAACAACATAATACAAGTGTAACAGTAGCAGTAAGAAGGTGATCAAAATAAAACTTAGTTTAAAGTACCCTCAGAACTATCACACTAAACAGCTGATATAACAGATGATTTACACTGCTGCCTACAATCGGATTGTAAATTTCAAAACTCGACTAAGTAACCATCTGGCCCGGTGGCTTAGACCGTTGAGTTTAACTACAGAGATCGGAAGATCGATCCCCACGAACGGCACATATTTTTTCGATTCTTAAATTGTAATCAAGCAAGCTTGGGCAAAAATAAAATGAACTAAATTATAAAGACATTTCGCACAGACAAAGATTTAATGCAAGAATCTTAAAAATTGAATTTATCCTGATTGTTACATTGTAAATTTTGCGACTTGATAAACTTACCTATACACTAACACTTAGGAAGTAACGAATTTGTATACTTACAACGAAAATGGACTCCGAAAATATCACATTTAGAAAAATTCAACGGGCAGCTTCACTACAAAATATCTCAGCATCCTCTACTTTGCTAAATGAAACATTATTGAGCCTACCAAATGCTACGTTAGACGACAGTCAGACTATAGTTGAGTTGAATGAAACAATAAAAAAGCTTACCATAGAACTACAGAGTGCCCACGAGGAGATAATATCATTAAATACTGAAAATATGCAGCTTAAATCGGATATGGAGAAATGTCAAAAAATTATTAACACCTATAAAAAAGTGCAATACGATGACATAAAAATAAATACACCTTTGTCAAACCGAAAATTGAAAAGCAAACTATTCTCAACTCCAAAACAATTGGAACCTCGAACACTGTCATTAGAAAACAGTGACCCTTACGATAACACTACAGAAATCACCAAAACTATTCCGAACACAGACCCTACACAATCCACAAGTACACCAGAAAATAACGAACAACAAAAGAAGCGCACAGACTCACCATCAACACCACTGAAAATAGAATGCACAATACCTCAAGCTGAATCAAAAACCTATCAAGACAAGATTGATACTAAACCAAAAATTTATATTTTGGGAGACCAATTAGTAAAAGGTTTATCAATAAAAATGAGGCAAACAAGACAATTTAAGTGGAATGACATATACGGCGTGGAATCGCTTATTAAACCAAATGCGACTAGTACTGAAATTTTGAGAAATTATAATGGACTTTTAAGTAATTTAACGAAACATGATATTATTATATTAGGATTAGGATGTAATGATAAGAATCCATATGAATTAATAATAGAATATTGTAATTTTTTGAATAACTTTAGAAACAATAATATTTTTGTAATTAATGTAACTCACAATCCATACCTTAATGAAAATTTATTAAATCAAAAATTAAAAATATTTTTAAAACATTACACAAACTGTCACTTTATACAATGTGAAAATATCATAAATCAGAACAGCTCATACTCAAAATATTTACTTACGCAGATAAATTATAAACTAAACATACAAATTGACTACATTAAATATAAAGAATTATATCTAACTCCTAAATATGATATAATTAAAACACATTTAAAGAAAAAAAATATCTCGGTACCAAAACATAGCACGCACAAACATAATTTACTGACCCAAGCATGTAGACCAGGAACAATACCCTACTATTTTAAAAAAGTTAATTCTCCAGACCTTACTAAGCCCCCGTCCAGCATGTTTTTTCGAGAATAAAAATACCTCACTTAATATATATAAAGTAATATTACTCCACCAAAACATTGCAGGCGTTCTAGCAAAACGAGACTTGCTTGAATTGGCATTAGAGGAGCTTTCGAAGGACATTGGTATAGTAGATATCATATGCTTATCTGAAACATTCATAAAATCAGGTAGAGAATCAAATTTAAGATTAAATAATTATAACTTAGGTGCCTATTTTTCTCGGTCCAATGAGTCTAGAGGAGGGACAGGGATCTTAATCAAAAAAGGACTAGATTTTAAACCATTAAATATTGTAAGCCCAGTACCAATAGACTTTGAATGCTGTGCGTTAGAAATCATTTGTTACAATTTGATTGTGGTATGCATTTATCGAAGTCCCTTATCGAAACCGGAATTCTTTTTAAACGAGTTACAAATTTTACTGGACAAACTTACCAATAGCAAAAAGTATAAGAAATCAATAATACTATGTGGTGATTGGAATATTGACCCCCTGAAGGATAATAAATATTCTAATGAATTGAAATCAATTATATTAAACTATAACTTAAAAAATTATATAACGACTTATACTAGGAAACAATCCTGTCTAGATCTGATAGTAAGCAATGTTTTCAACGCGCACTCAAAAATACATCTGTTAGGCCTATCTGATCATGAAACAGCCCAGTCTCTTACCATACAAATTAATAAAAAAGATACATCTAAAAAAACGACTTTCTGGTTCGAAAAGAAATTAGACTATAGTACTGAAAATATAATAAAATTCAAATCGGCAATTAAGGCTCTATCTTTTAAAGAGGTTTTCGAACAGAAGGATGCAAATGCGTCTTTTAATTGTTTTCATGATTATCTAACTTTATTTTATAATTTATGCTTTCCATCTATATATGTGAAAATTGTCAATAAACATGCTAAAACTAAATGGATATCTAAAAGTTTAAAAAAATGTTGTGTAGTAAAAAGGAAACTATACCTAACATATCACCTTTCCAAGTGCAATAAAAAAAGAAATAAAACGCAATACATAAATTATTCTAAGACACTTAAAAAATGCATATTAAAAGCTCAAGAGATTGAAAATAAAAAGTATATTAAACGCTCTAAAAATACCGCAAAAGCAGCGTGGAACATAATTAAAGATGAAGTTCAAGATAACAATGCTAGTCATGACATCGTCGAAATTAATGTTAATAATAAACAACTCAAGGAACCGTCTGAAATATGTGAATCTTTTAATGACTTCTTTATAAATATAGGAAATAATTCTCATAACAGTTTCATAACCAATGTATACAGAAAACCGCTAGCAAACAAAGAAAAAACTATCTTTTTAAATCCCATAGACGAAAAAGAAGTTTACAATATCATTATGACATTAAATAATACAAAAGCTACTGGATACGATCTATTAAACGTAAAAATGTTAAAATTAATAGCGACATACATAAGTCACCCTCTAAGTTATATTATAAATCTAACATTTGAGCAGGGAGCCTTTCCAGAGAAACTGAAAATGTCCATTGTAAAACCTATATATAAAAAAGGTAATCGTAAGGACATAAATAATTATAGACCTATAACTTTAATACCAATTCTCTCAAAAATAATGGAAAAAGCGATGTACGTCAGACTGTATAATTTTGTAATATCAACAAAGATTTTAAGAGATGAACAATTTGGCTTCATAAAACATAAATCAACTACGCTTGCATGTTTTTCCCTAATAAAATATGTCACAGAAAGCCTAAATGATGGTTTTCCTACAACAGCGATATTTCTGGACATGAGCAAAGCATTTGACCTGGTTTGTCATGAAAAGCTACTGAATAAATTGTATAGTTACGGGATAAGAGGATTATGTTGGGATTGGATAAAAAGTTACCTAACCAATAGGAAACAATGTGTGGAAATATCTAAAATAATAGAAAAGCACAAATATATATATAAATCTGACTATAAAAACAATAGCACCGGTGTACCACAAGGAAGCATTCTAGGACCTTTATTGTTCATCATTTACATTAACGATCTTCCTGATTGTATCGAAGAAAAATGTATCCTATTTGCAGACGACACGACTTTAATGATAAAATGTACAGACGTTAAAAACTACAATTGTAAAATCAAACAGACATTAAATAATATTATATCCTGGCTTGTTGACAATAATTTAAAAATCAATATTGATAAAACTAAAATAATACAATTTCAATATGTAAATAATAAAATACCGAACATTGACGTAACATTCAATAATAATAAAATTGAAAATGTAGATTCAACAATATTCTTAGGTATTCATATAGATAAATATCTTAAATGGGATGTACACATTAATGCAATATTTAAAAAAATGGATAAATTTATATACGTACTAAAACGTTTAAGGCAAACTGTATCCAGGGAAGCGGCTCTGATAGCATATTACGGTTACATTGCATCAGTTCTACGGTATGGCTTAGTACTTTGGGGTAATACAAGAACAATAGATAAAGGACTTAAATTTCAAAAACGTTGCATCAGATCTATCTGTGGTTTAGGTCCACTAGACAGCTGTAGGCAACACTTTAAAGATCTAAATATATTACCCCTACCGTGTATGTACATATACGAGATATGTCTGTTAGTGTCTAGAAATAAACAGTTATTTAAGACATATAATGAGGTTGGTCTTGATAGATGTAGACACAAAAATAAATTATGGCTTCCCAAACAACGACTAACACAATTCAAACAAAATGCATATTGTATGGCTGTTCGAGTATATAATCACTTACCGGACAAATATCATAAACTTACAGTTAAAAACTTAAAAACGGAATTGCTCAATATGTTGCTAAGCAAACAATATTATAATTTAAAAGATTATTTTAGTGATAAGTTTTTATAAGAGATTTAGCTGAATTTTATGATCTTATTATTATTATGACATTTATTATGACAATTACTTTATTATTATTTTTGGTTATAATTATTTTGGATGACATTAGGATTTTTGTAATTTACTTGGACATTTGTACGCCGGATCCACCGGCAAAGTGTGCTGGATTTCAATGTACTGTATACGACCGAATATGTACGCATACTTGAGCAAATAAATTCATTCATTCATTCATTCATTCATTCATTCATTCATTCATTCATTCATTCATTCATAGTATATTTCGAGTCGTAAATAATACGTAACTGTCTTTTTCTCCTCTCCCCCCCAAGATAAGGGCATATAGAGTCGCCCTCAGAAACCTAACGTAATTAACGAATGGCCCGGTGTCCGTACCTTCTGATACACATTCATCTCCTCCTTGCTGAGGGTCACCCTCTTCTCGTGCTGCGTGCGGTCGGGCAGGCACGCGAGCTGGCCGGCCGCCTGCAGCAGCGCCTTGGTCCGGCGCAGCATCAGGCAGCGCATGATCATCGACAGCCGCTCCTCGCCGCCCATGCTCTTGTTGTCGATCCACTTCTTCCACATCTGGGACGGAATGACATTTATAGCGATAACCAGTAACTTTTTACTTACTGGTAATCTTGCCTGCGAAGCGCGGGGTCTCCCAGGTAGTGTTATGTGAGAGATAAATGTTTGTTCTCGGGTCGTGTCAGTGACGTAGTATTTGTGTTACGCGTATATGAGTATTATACGCCACTTGCGAACCAGGGAATCCTAGTGCATATTTATGAACATGAAACTGTAAACTTTTATATTGGCTTTGTAAGGACGGGAAAAGCACTAGAAACATTTTACTATCACCGCTGCATAAGTATACCAGCAGTTAAAGTAAAAAAATTACAAATACAAATGTATGTTAAAGTGTTAAAAGGTAAAAAAAAAAACTTTAATATACAAAATAAATTCGTCATGATCAACTTCCACTTCAGTGTACACACACACCAGCAATCAATGATATTATAATGTAAAAAGAGGTAGATATGTCACTAGCGCGCCAACGATAAAGAGCATAAGAACAGGCAATTGACCGTTCTGCTCGTAGTCGCTCTGTCAATACAAGACGATACGCACGCTTTTGTTGTTGTCAGAAGTGCTTGACATACAGCGTTAAATGCCTTCGTGTATTAAACCGATGTGATTTGTGTAGTGAAACAAAAGATAAACGTGTGTGTGTTGTAGCTCTTTTCAAAACAGATTTTTTGGTCCATTTGTAAGGGCACAACATATCTATATTTTTAAACATCATTGCCAACAACAAGTTGAGTGTACCACTCACAGTGAGGTCATCGAAGGGCGTGCACCGCAGGAACTTGAGCAGCGCGAACAGGTCCAGGTCCTTGTTGTGCAGCGGCGTGCCGGTGAGCGCCCAGCGCCGCGCCGCGCGCACGGCGCACACCGCGCCCGACGTCGCCGACTTGTGGTTGCGGACCACGTGCGCCTCGTCCAGGATCACGCGGCGCCACTGGACCTTCGTCAGCACGCCGTTCTAAACACACCACACATACTTATACCATACCATACCATACCTATAGTAGTCGCAGTGTCTCGCTGCACGCGTTCACGTAAAATTGCGAGCATAAAAGAAAGAAGCATATGGCACCTAAGTGCGAGTGAGCGCGCTACCTGCTTCGCCCTGTCAACGAGTGCAGTGAGATACTGTGACTACTACAGGGTATAGAAACGACACACCGATGTTTGCGCAATGAACTGTAGCCAATTGGCAACAGTTTTCAGTGGATTCAGTCGATTTTGAAAAGGGAACAGGGGGCTAGATTTTGAAAAGAGAACGAGGGCTAGATTTTGAAAAGAGAACGGGGGCTAGATTTTGAAAAGAGAATGGGGGCTAGATTTTGAAAAAAGACCAGGGGCTAGATTTTGAAAAAAACCTCCCGGCGTGACACAAATTTTGTTCGCGATGTCTGTTATAGATTCTGGTACTTTGGTATACTATACTACTTAAATGCCTGTATCTGTATTTTGCCGACAAACAATAACTCGACAACGACAACTCGAGCAATAGGGTGGTAGCAGTCAGGAAGATTTCACAGAAAGATAATAATACCAGTAATAATATTACCCTAGTACACCGACATGTGATTGAGATCGGTATTCAACCCCCTACCTTCTCAGTCTCCCGCTGCAGGATATTGTAGGTGGTGAGCACGAGGTCGCTGGCGGCGAGGCGGTGCGCGTGCGTGGCGCGCGACGCGCCGTGGTGCAGCGCCACGGACAGCGCGTGCGGCAAGCAGTGCGCGCGCACCTCGCCCGCCCACTGCTGCATGAGCGACGCCGGGCACACCACCAGCGTGCCGCCGCGGACGCCTGGGACACAACACACATGTGTGATGAGCTACAGTGCCTATAGTAGTGTTGAACAACATCACTACATGAAATTCGATTCAAACAGACCAACCAAGCCATCCGGGATTGGACTAAGCAAGCGGCTGCTATGTCCCTTTCTGCCCTACTCTTTCGCTGTCTTTGCTAGTAAACAAAATAAACCTAACGTTAATTTATTATACTATACACATGTATTTGACGACCCTGTAGCCTAGTTGGTAGCGACCCTGACTGCGAAGCGAGGGGTCCTGGGTTCGATTTCCGGAGGCAAATATTTGTGTAAATATTTGTACTCGTCGTTCGTGCCACCGGCGACATCAATGCGATCCAATGCGAATTCAACCCGATGCGGTGCGATGCGGCGCCTTTGTCCTATGTGTGCGCGAATCGTCCTGCACCGCCACCGAAATTCGTCGCGCCGCCGAAGTACGCGCGAAAATATCAAAACAACTGATCGCGTTCGCGTCAAATCGCGCCGCACCGCAGCACACTCTACGTGCGTTTGATAACGCAGGACACGTCAATACATTTCGACTGTTTGTTGTTCTCGCGTCGCGCCGCGTCGCATCGCGTTCGCATCTAGATCGCACACGTAGGAAGCAGCGTAAGCGTTTATTTATTTTATTTATATGTAACCAAGTCAACGGTGCCAATTTTAACAACTCTTACACCACCCAATCCCCTAAATGTGTGTGAGAGAGAACATAGTTACCTTTGTTCTTGCTGGGGTAGCGGTCGTCGTCGTCGTCCTCGTCGAGCCCGCCCTCCTTGTCCAGCGCCACCAGCGAGATCATCGTGATCGTCTTGCCCAGACCCATGTCGTCCGCTTCAACCACAAAAAAATCATCGTTCAAAGTCAAAATATTTTATTCATATAGGTATCACTGATACACTTAACAAACTATTTTTTTATTTAAAAAATCAGTCTTATTTACACAAAACATCTAATAACTATCTCGATTATGTAGGCTTTCCAAACAAAAAGCGGATCATAATCGGTCCATTCGTTTAGGAGCTACGATGCCACAGACTGACACACAGACACGTCAAACTTATAACACCCGCTTTTTTGCGTCAGGGGTTAAAAATATACAAATATTGGTTGTTTAAGTAGCACGCTCTAAGTCTACAGAGTAAAAAAATAAAATAACACTACACACTTATAGCCCCGCACTAGAATTCCCTCGTAGAATTCCCTCATAGACAACACACAAAGACAAGAACACACACACCCAGACCGAGAACAGAAATTCTTCAAACTCATCATTAAAATTTCCGCCTCGCTGGGAATCGAATCCAGGACGCCTGGCACGGCGTCGTCATCATATAGTTATATAGTCACCGAGGATCCCCCCTGGCGGGCGCTGCGTCTCCCGCCAGCGCAGCCAGGCGAGCGCGTGCAGCTGGTGCGGCATGAGGGGCGTGGCCAGCGCGCGCGGCGCCGCCCCCTCCGCCCCCTCGCCCGGCCGCGACGCGAGCGACTCGTGCAGGTCGCGCAGCCGCTCCATTATCAGGTTGCGCTCCGCCATGTGCGTCGCCATCGCTGTACACACGTACCAAACATGCTATGACATCAAAGCATTAAATTGCAATAAATTAGTTTTTACGTGTTAAAAGTACACAAAAAGTTGTAATATTTAGTCTTCAAGGAGTGTTTATTCGTGTAAATATATAAAATAAGTATTAAATCAACGCAAGTGCTGATAAAATTCATCTGATTACTCAACCTAGTCGCCGGTTCAAACTGTCAATCAGGAATTCGAATTTGCAACGTCATTTAACCCGGGGAGTATTGTTTTATTACTTTAATACACTTTAAATAGCAGTACAAATTGTCATAACACATACTTCACATAATCTCACAATAGTGAGTAACGTCAAGCTACACACCGGCACTCATATTTGTCTCGTTTTACTTGACTAACTGTGGAAGTAAAACTTGACGACAAATAATTCTTGCCTCAGACATAATTATTACCTTACACTGCCCAACTTTTATACTTGAAACACTTATACATAGTATTTTCATAAACCATAATAATAGATATCATTATTAGAGAAATTAAATACTTGTAACTTGTATGTGGAAATAGTAGTAAAACTTAGAACAGACAATAAAAACTATAAACTTTGCCTAACATTAAGGTTGCTCATATTATTCATATTATTGCAGTACATTAACATCACCCACTACCACCATGATGACCCGTCAGGCCACATTGAAGGATATGGAGTCTAAGCTTAAATTGGCCCTTCAAGAGCTGAAAATCTCCAAGGACCTCAATGCCCAATTACTACAGGAAATAGAAGACAATGAAGCTGAGATGTCTAAAATTCACAACTCCAACACTGAATACAAAAACCAACTAGTAGAACTCCATAACAAGTATATGGAATGTCTGCAGCAACGGGACCAGCTTCAAGACATCATTGACTCATTTGACCAGTGTAGTAATGAGCATGAAAGGGCTCTGAGTCGCATAACTGAGCTAGAAGTAAGCTTAAGCCAGGCCAATAAGACCGTGAGCCAACTAGAACAACTGAAAGATGCTCAGAGTTGGAGTGCGACCCAGAGCCTCTTCAATGAGCTTGTTGAGTGCGATACCAATCCTAGTGGACATAACACATCTATTGTAGATCTTACCGGTGATGACTCAATTAAACCAATAGTTCAATTTAATAGTAACAAAAAATTAAAGAAATATATTAAAATAAAAAGATTTATAGCGAAAACTAAAAAATTAAGTAAAAACAAAAATTGTATACAACAATTAGGGCAGTCTAAGAAAAAATGTCAATATTTGGTTAGTAAAATAAATAAATTACAAATGGAATCAGAGCACCATAGCTTACGGTATGATTCAGAAGTATTACACTTAAAACTTAAAATTGAAGGTTTGGAGAAGTCGTTGCAATCTATTACCAATCTTTATAGCAGTGCACAGGAGCAGATTAAAGAACATATTGCATCATTCAATAACCTGCTAGAGGTTTGCAACGACAACATGAATAGGTTTGAGTCACTGTCCAATAAATACTATCTTTCAGAAGACAAAACTAGTCTTTGTTCTACAATAGCTCAGGGTGACAGTGCCTTAATAGAAACTACCCCATGTTCCTCTCCATCAGTTAACTCAAAAATTAACACGATCTTTATTTCTGATCAATTAGGAAAAGACTTTGGTGCTAAAATTAACCCATACTTGACCCATTCTGTTATAAACAGGTGCTCACCGGGAGCATCTTTAGACTATCTGTTAAATCAAATTAAACCAAATGAATTAAATAATAATACTAATATAGTATTAATGATAGGTGACAGTTTGAACATCACGAGGCACAAACTAACTAAATGTATTGAAAAGTTAGTACATTTACACAGCAGTACTGAATGCAAGTTTGTCATATGTGCTTTTCCTTATCTTAGTAACATAAACAAAAATCAAAATAAGCGCATATATAGATTGAATTTGTTATTATATAATTTGACAATTCATCATGGAGATGCTATTTTTTATTATGATATTAATAAGTTCATTCCATCCAGAGTTAAGTTAATAAAGGAAAATATGTACTTACCATCTAAAGTGAAACGACACTTAGCTAAATTGTTAGCTTATAAATTACAAGATACCGTTACATGTCATGTAACTAAGTCTATTGACAATGTTTTAGATTGTGGTAGTAGTACCACTAATTATACTATTAACTCATGTACTAATACTAGTACAGTTGATAATCATAATTTAAACTAGATGTTAAGACAACGGGAAAGCTCTATAATATGAATATTGTACACCAAAATATACAGGGCTTCTCTGGCAAAGAATTAGAAATTGAATTATTTATTAGGCATTTTAACATACATGTTTTATGTTTAACTGAGCATTGGCTATCCAGCACTCAGAATATTGTAAATTACCATAATTACAGATTGTCAAGTGCATTCTTCAGAGAGACCGCAATTCATGGCGGATCATTAATTTTAGTGCACAATGATGTGTCTTGCAAGGATAGAAAAGATATTGTTAATCTCTCTATTGAGCGCGCTATTGAGCTGGCCTGTGTGGAACTGGAGCGGTTTATTATCGTATGCATATATCGCCCCCCTTCTGGAGATTTTAGTGTTTTTGAGGATACATTGGAGGATATATTAAGACGATTATGCACATCAAAAAAGACAGTAATTATATGCGGTGATTTTAATGTAGATATCTTATTGGATACACCTCGGTCTGCTAGGTTAATAGATTTGTTTCGGTGTTTCAATTTAAATCCTCAATTTACTGAACCTACCAGAATATCACCGACGTCATCTACTTGTATAGATAATATATTCTGTAACTGTAAAGTAACAAATAAAGAAATAATTAGTAAATTAAGGTCCGACCACTGTGGTCAACGCATCTCGGTTAGTACTGACTTTATTGCAAATAAACAATTAATAAAATATAGACCTATAACTAAAAGCAAAATGACACGCTTTAAAGTAGGAGTCGCAGCCCGAATCCACAGTACCTTATCACTAAAACAGACTGATCCCGATAACTTATATAGGGCCCTCTTCGATACTATAAATAATGAATTTAATAAAATCTTTAAATATAAGCAGGTTCAACTAAATAAAAATTTGAATTTTAGTGATTGGGCCACAAGAGGTATTTTTAAAAGTAGGGATAGATTATTTGAGCTATATGGAGAAAAACAATATAACCATTCCCCATCTTTCCTTGAACATGTAAAAAGTTATTCAAAAATTTTTAAAGCCGTGTGTATTATGGCTAAGTCTATGCATATCAAGGAAAAAATTGTCAAATCAAGCAATAAGATAAAAACCACTTGGAGTATTATTGGAAACGAGATTGGTAGTAATAATTTACGCGATTCTAAATATGAATTATTAGTTAATGAAAATAAAATAACCTCTGATAAAGAGGTGGCTAATGCATTTGAAAATTTCTTTCAAAATATTCCGGTTAGGTTGACTAAATCGCTGACTTCATCCCCGGCAGCAGCACATTCTATTTTAAAAGATACCGTTGATGAATGTAGTGTTTCGTTTCAATTTAAATATACTTCCTCATTGGAAATAGTTCGAACTTTTCGAGCATTGCACATTAAAAATACGGGTGATTTGTGGGGAATGTCTGTCAAAGTTATAAATAATATAATAGATGTGATAGCCCCTTATTTAGCTAGGTTATTCAATAAATGTGTAGATTTAGGTACTTTCCCAAATCTTATGAAGTATAGTAAGATTATACCGATTTTTAAATCTGGGGATAAAACAGACGTTAATAATTTCAGACCTATTTCTATTTTACCAACTCTCAGTAAAGTATTCGAAAAAATTATATTAAATCAAATGCTGATGCACTTCAACACTTGTAATTTACTCCACCCTGATCAATACGGCTTTACCAAAGGCCGTAGTACAACAGATGCTGGTGCTAGGCTTCTCAAACACATCTTTGAGGCCTGGGAGAATTCACAAAATGCCATAGGGGTATTCTGTGACCTGTCTAAAGCATTTGACTGTGTTGAACACGAAACACTTCTACTTAAGCTCAGCCACTACGGTATCAAGAATAACTCACTTAACTTGATTGCGTCGTACTTAAAGGGTAGAATCCAATGTGTTAGCATAAATGATACCAAGTCATCGGGATCTCAATCTGTTATGGGTGTACCTCAGGGCTCGATTTTGGGCCCCTTCCTTTTTCTAGTATACATAAATGATCTGCCGTATTATATTAAGAAACATGCAGAGATTGTCCTGTTTGCTGATGACACTTCCCTTATATTTAAGACGAATAGAAATAAAATGAATTTTGACGACGTAAACAGTGCTCTATCTCGTTTATCACACTGGTTTACAACAAACAATTTGCTACTTAATGCTAAAAAAACTAAGTGTGTTGAATTTACACTACCTAATGTACGGAATATTAGTAAAAGCCTGAAATTAAATAATGAAATTCTAACTATGGAAAAATCCACAGTTTTCTTGGGTGTCACCTTAGATTCTAAACTACAATGGGGCACCCATATAACGGCTCTCGCGAGTAAGCTAAGTAGGTCAGTTTATGCGATTAGAAAGATAAGACAGTTTACCGATGTAGAAACTGCGAAACTTGTTTATTTTGCATACTTTCATAGCCTCATGTCCTATGGTATATTGATGTGGGGTTCAGCGGCTAACATTGGTTCTATATTTGTTTTGCAGAAAAGGGCAATCAGAGCCATTTATAAATTGAAATCACGTGATTCTCTGCGTGAGAAATTTAAAGATATAGGCATATTAACAGTAGCCTCTCAATTTATTTACAGCAATATTATATTTGTAAAAAACAACTTAGGTATGTTCAAGCAGAATAGTGATACGCATAATCATCTAACTAGAAACAGACATAATTTGGTGACGTCATCTTTTCGCTTAAGTAGGGTACAACGCTCTTATATGGGGCTCGGTGTACGTTTTTTCAATAAATTACCCAAGTCAATACGTGATTTACCTATCCAAATGTTTAAGAGATATGTGAAATCTCAGCTACTAGGCAAAGGATACTATAGCATAAATGAATATATTAACGACAAAGACGCCTGGAAGTTAGTGCCGCATCCAGTTCCGCGTAGGTTAGAAGATATTATGTAACTTTTCATGATTTTAAAAGATGTGCGAGGAGTTTCTTTCGGTTTTTCTTCTCCTCTATGACAAAGCACCTTTCCGAAAAACTGGTAGATTAAAAAATGACGTGCATAAGTGTATCAGTGATACCTATATGAATAAAAGATTTTGATTTGATTTGATTTGATTTGATTTGAAAGTACCATCCGAATGTAATTGAAAAAGTATAGTTTGAAAAAAAAATTAATAAGTAACTTTCATTTCTGCGTCTTTAAGTAATAATAATTTTATTTTTATAGTTAATGAATGAATGAAAATGAATAAATACATGATTTAGCATGTTTGGAAAATAAACTCCTAAAAGAGGTTAATAGGGTTAGATAATAGATTGATCAACATACTATATCGCACTCAAACTCAACAAAAACAACATCTAACACTTGTACCAACGTTAACCGGACAGACAATAGTTATTAGCTAACCACTGACCATGCTTGCCGAACATCCGCGGCTGGACGGCATTGCTGGCCTTCTGGATGTCCTCCCACGAGGGCGCCTTGTCCCCCTTGTCCCCCTTGTCCGCCTTGCCGAACCCGTCCCGAGCGATGTCCGCGGCACTCGGCTCGTCTGCAAACATTATTAATACACTGTAACTGAGCAAATCTGCAATAAAAGAGTGCGTATATTCGTGTACTCTCGGTGTAAAACTTCTGTAAAGAATGAAGGTCTGTAGGCTATGTGACATAAGTCTATTCTTTTCGATGGAATTCTGATTTTTCGCTTGAAGCAACAGCTGCACATAACTTCCTAAGCAATAGTGTGGTTTGGAATTTATTTTATTTATTTATTGGAACAAGTTACCTGAAGAAATTGTTTCCTCTACTTCAATTAATGTTTTTAAAAACCGATTCGATAGCTGTTTGAAATCAGAGAAGCTCTCACTACAGCAAAAATGATTTTTCAGCACAACTGATATAGACACATCAGCTTAGCTGCTCGTCTATAAATAATAATAATAATATCTTGACAAAAAAACGTTCAACAAGACAACATTCCATTTTTGTTACTCATTGTCAGTTTCCGCGATGAAGTTTAGTTTCACGTCAACAGTATCACAGTGCATCAACCGCTAGCTGCTAGCTGGCGATCATACCTGGCTCGACGACCATGGCGGCCACCTTGTCCCCCTGGCGGGCCACCTCGCCCTCCAGCGCCGACAGCCGCTCGATCAGCTTCACGCCCCCGTCCGGCAGCGTCTCCATCTCCATGTGCTCCAGAAGGTACTGACGACACAACACGATAGACCATCAGATAGCTATCTAAAAGGTACTGATTTTGGAAAAACTTCCAAACGTATCTGATATAAAAAAATACGTTTTCGAAGCATTACAATTTACATTAAAAATAAAAAGATCGGTGCAACGCGTTGGTGATCCCTTCGGTTGGACAAAGTTGTACCATCATATGGTTTGTCTGCTTCTTCGTCGAATTGGAAAGAAAGTACTGGCTCTCAGGCACCCAGCTGGAACACGACGTGTCATCTAGCTGACTCAAGCAAGTGCCTAGTAGATAACTATAAAGACTTCACATCAGGATAAAAGCAACAACCCATAATTTTATTGTCCCACTGCTGGACTCGGGGTCTCCTCTCACAACGTGAGGGGTATAGGCCACAGTCTACCACGCTGGCCAAGTGCGAATTGGCAGACTTCACACACCTTTAAGAACTTTACGGAGAACTCTTCAGTATGCAGGTTTCCTCACGACTTTTTATTGTAAATAATCTGAGATCCCTGAGGTTATCCATAGCTCTAACCGCTAGGCTATCACATCATGATAATATTAGTTAAGTGAAACCCTACCACCAAGTGTCTTTGTGTACTGTCGATGGCACCCACGGCACAGGCAAACCTAGTGTGGGGCTATGAGTGTGTACCGTTATTACTAAGCAAAATAGGGTATTTGACTAATTTTTAAAAATCATTTTAATTTATTCTTTATTACAAAATAAACCCACTCCATTGATATTTCCGAAAAAATTAACAGTATTGTTAATAAAAATCAATGTTTAAGTTTAAACTTCCAAAACCGCGCCAAAAACGCTGTTTCTGTCATGGCGGCGGTCTATGATACGTGTGACGTCACACGCAAGTATCTATTAAGATTCTATATAGGAAAGATCTGATTTTTTACTAGCGTGTGACGTCATCAAAGTTGTCACCAATCACAGGGCGTTTCGGTCACTGGTAAAATTTCCTAAAATTACAGTATTTTAATTTCGTGTTATTTGCAAAAATATACGTGATTTATTTGAAAATAAAGTGAAATATGTTTTTTAGTGCTACAATCTGACAGAATAATAACAATTTGTAGTATATTTTCAATGTTGTCAAATACCCTATTGTAGTTGTGACTCTAACCCTGATGTTCTGCAGCTCCTCCCGCAGCCCATTGAGCTTGGCCAGCTCGTTCTCCCGAACATGCTTCTTGACGTACACCACCTGGTTGGGGTAGCTGGCCGGCATCAGGTACTGCTTGATGGAGCTGTCCACGCGGGGACCGCTCTCCTCACTCTTCACCTTACTCTTCCTCGTGTTGGGCGATTTCTTTTTCACTTCCACCTGCAAATTTAAATTTAGTTTTTGAGAAGCTCAGGGTTTTCAAACTGTTTTAAAACCCAATGAAAGGAATAAAGACTAAGTCTTATACCGACTATTAATATAGTAATACATAAAATAAAGATAGTCTATCTTTGCCACTGACAAACCTATACAAATCAAAACCGCGCCCAATCTCAAATAATTCAATCGGTCACTTGAAGCGCCCACACTAATCGATCGGGTCTATTCTGTGATCCCACTAGTCCCACTGAATTTAGAATTCGGTCAGAATAAATCAGTCGAAATGGATCGTCGATCGATGTTTTATGCGAACAATTGGTAGGTATGTGACACTCCAACCACTGTCTTAATATCATGTCAGAAATTTTTCAATTTGATTTCACTTTACTGCAAATTATTCAAGTAAAGAATAATGGAATCAAGTATTGGTGTCCTTTCATACGGACCATCGGAATTCATACTTAAAAGACTTTTTTCAGAAGTCCAAGTTCAGTACCGCGTTTTAATTTTACGGCTTAACAACCACTTTATTCCATTTTTCCAAGTCCAACTTTTGCACCAATGAGGAATTGGATTATTTTATAAAATTTTATATAAAGTATATAAAATGTTATGTACCTGTGGATATTATTAACCAACTATGCGATACTTACGATTTTAGGCATTTTTAAACTTTCACAAATCACAAATTAACAAAATAAATTAAAATAGTTATTGCACAATTGCTAAAAAATATGTATGAAATAAATAAATAAACACTAAATAACAACCATCACATGATTTTATAACATTATCAAATTATATTATTGCTAGTCGATTTCGGATCCGTTGAGCGTTTTAACAACCTACCCACATTTTTAAAATATGTTTCTATGGACTTTTATTTTTATGGCAAAGGTTGTTGAGATCATGCAGCCAGTAAAAAAAAAAAAAAAATTTACAGATGCATTTTTCTGAGTAACCAATTGATTTGCGTTAGTTTTTTCGCTGAAATTATACTATACTAGAAAAATGGTTCCCTAAAACTAATATTACGATAACCATGTAATAAACAGAATAATATTATAGATAAATAAGGGATAGCTTAACCGTTAACGTGACGTGAATGATAAATAGTAATTCAATATTTTTTGCGTAGTTATAAAAAAAAATCTAACTTTATCGTGACTTTCGAAGTCACGTTTTTGAATTTATACTTCTCATACCCCATTAACACGCGCGCGCGAGCCACGAGACAATCCGCGAGACGCGCGCATACGCGCGCGTGTGAACAGGGCGCTCGCGGACCAGACCGCGGCGCGTCTCGCGCTCGCAGGGCTCGCGTCGGGAGCGGTTTTATAGGCGCGCGCCAAAGGGGCTCGCGCGAGCGCTCGCGCGGTGTTCACACGCGCGTAGGGGGCGTGGCTTACGGACGCGCCACGAGACGGTCCGCGACACGCGCGTCAAAATGAGCGGTCAAGGTTCGTTTGGAAAAATATGAGAGTAAAATTTTTACGATGCGACAGCCAAAAAGCGACATGATGAAAGTGCGTGATACTAGGCGCACAGCATTCGCTGGAGTTGTTTTGGATTGCTAGCGCGGGTCGTGGGTGCGAGCGAGAGGTACTTATAAGTAAGAGAACTTCTGACGTACATAAGTACACAAAACTTTTTTTTTATTCTTCTCTATTGTATATAAATGTGAACATTTAAAATACACATTACAACTATTATAATGGAAAATTTTAAACTTAAACAGTTGGATTAGTCGGAAGTTTATTAATGCTGGTGTATTGTTGCATTATAAAAAACTGTACTTACCACATCCTCGTCGTCGCTGCTGAGAGCTATTATTTCTGGTGGCCTATCAATTATAGTGACGTCATCATCAATCACTTTCTCCGTGAATTCTGATTTTATGTATTTTAATGTGAATGGGCTCTTGGCTTTAGGTGCGCGTCCTTCGATCAACGATATACTGACGTCCGACTTACTTTCCGTGTTCAAATTCAAACTTTTTCTAACTGAGTTATTGATTTCACTGGTAATGTCCTGAAGAGGGCTTGTGAAAGGTGAACATGTAAGTTTGGATGTATCTGCTAATTTTTCTGGAGTTATTTCCTTTTCAGACGTCTTGGAAGCTTTTGTTTCTGGTGATTCTTTGCCTGTATGTTCAGGTAATTCTGTGACACTGTTTGTCAAACTTCCATGCGATGTTTGCCTTGTCTAAAATTAACAAAATATATTATAAATTAGTACTTTATAGGTACTGATAAAATTAAATATAGTAACACTGTATTCAATGGAAGATATACTAACATCATCTGACTGAATATAATCAGAATCATCACTTTCGTTTTCTTTAGGCAAAAATCCCATGATGCTCATTCGAGTTGCTCTCGACAAAACCATCTGATCTTCGTCAAAGTCATTGTCATCATCATCAGCGTTCTGAACTTCAGAAACTTCTGCAGTGCTGCTACAATAATCGTGGTCAGAGCTCTTGCTATTAGATGCTGAACTCTCATTTTTCTTTTCTCTCTCATTTAAATCATCACCTTTATGAACATCACCTTGGTCCTCACTCTCACTATCGTTTGGATCACTTTCATCAGCATCTTCATCACTAGTATCACATTTCTCCTTATCATGATTACTATCATTGTTATCTTCAAAACTAATATTTGCAACGTGATTCAGTTTAGCTTTGTCTGTTTCTATTTTAGCTGGTGTGTCCTTCAGACAGGCCAGCTTGCCTCTTCTTGTTTGCTCTATGATTAAAGAGTTGTCAGTGTCCGAATCCAAAATCATCATGCGTTTTTTGGTCTTCCTTCCGATGAAGGATTCCGATAACCTAGGAGAGGCTTTCTTTGGAGGACGTCTTTTTGGCACCATTTCTGGAGACATCTCTTCTGTAGAACATGCAAGTTCAATAAACATAATTATGTACTTAAATAAAATTAATATTTTAAGGAAAAAAGTATTTTATTTATATTGCTGTTTCTAATGATGAAAGTAGTAGCTGTAATATTCAAACTATAAATAATATTTAATTTAATTATGACAAAATTACTTCCATAACACATAATGTATTTGTCTATAATTTAAATTTTTAAACCAATTTTACTTACCTTCCTCAGAAGAACTAATGACAAGTTTGTTGGGTGACTCATTTGACTGCCTCCTAATGCTCCCTCTCTTGCTCGAGTCTATCAACAAATTATGTCATTATATTAACCAACTTCAAAAAAGGAGGAGGTATTCAATTCGACTGTATTTTTTTTACGTTTGTTACCTCAGAACTTTCGACTGGGTGAATCGATTTTAATGATTTTTTTAAATCAAAAGCTAGTGCTTGTCATGTGGTCCCACTTAAATTTGGGCGACATCTGATGGGTAGTTTTTGAGTTATCCCTAATTTTGAAGTCAGTTATTTTTTGTCAAGATTTTTTTTTTTTTTGTAAACATTTTGTAGAGTTCAAAGAGTCTAACGCCCCAACTCAGAGTCACTAACGGTTACTTAAATCACTCCTTATTACAGAATTTATATGGCGATTCTTTACTAAGGAACGATTAAAGTAACCATTAGTGACTCTGAGTTGGGGCGTTAGACAATCAATATGAGTGTTAATTGGTCAACTGGTATTATGACTATAATTCTATTGTTAAGATCATGTTACATTTTGGTTGCAATATCTAATGGTTAATGGATTTCCATAATTTGATCAATTGTTATCACAGTTCCTTGTAGTTGTATCCTGCATACTAGCAACTCTACCAGGACATACATGTATAAGTTAAAATCTTAAATCAAGCTGCCTTCTCTAGGGGAACTTTACAAAGTTTACCCAAATACTTAATACAACTTTAAACTTAACTCACCTTCATCACTGCTTGATATAATATTTGTCTGGAGTGCACTGCTCCTCCTGGTCACCGATTTAGCTGGTCTTTCAATATTTTCTACTTCATTATCATCTACAAGTCACGTAAAAAACAATTACCAAAATTAAAAGACTATTACTAATTGCAAATAACAAACGTAAAAATTTAAATATAAAATGGCAAACATACAAATAATCATGTTAAATATGCAAAACTATATGACATACATATATAAAAAACAATAAGAAGACTTAGTATTATGTTTAAATTAACCAACTTCAAAAAAGGAGGAGTTCTCAATAAGACTGTATTTTTTTTTATGTTTGTTACCTCAGAACTTTTGACTGGGTGAACCAATTTTGATGATTCTTTTTTTAATCGAAAGCTGGTGCTTGTCATGTGGTCCCACTTAAATTTGAGTTAAATCTGACGAGTAGTTTTTGAGTTATCCCTAATTTTGATAATTTTGAGTTGATTATTTTTTGTCATGAATTATTAGAACAGTCAGAAATTCAGATTATGTACAGTACGGCCGCTGTATCTTGGCGCGTCTGAACATAGGCTTTGCGAACTTTAGCGCATGTAAGACAGAGATGGCAACACGAACATGCTAACGTGTGACTGAGACACAATACACCGCGTATCGAGTATTGCCGAATTATGTTACTGCGCAGCCTTCTGCGCGAAGTTCAGACGCGCCAAGATACAGCGGCCGAAGTATACTCCAAACAAAACTTAAAAACAAGGTTAGTGGCAAGTTGTCAGTGCCTTCTTTTTTACATAAGTTAACACAAATCCAGTATTAGTATTCAGTGTATATTTTAAACTAATTACTTGTACAAACCAGAAAATAATGTTTTTTAGTTATACAGCACTGTTTAATGAATTTGTGGATGGTAAATTATAGTAAATAATAAGTAAGTGTTAAAAGAAGCCTTATGTTATGAATATATTTGGTCTCAAATTAAAGAACTTATAATCTGAGATATTTGGTACTCTACCTTCTGAAACGGAATCCTCAGACTCAGCCACGAATACAGTATGATTTTTTACTGCAGATTTCTTCTTTGCCGACTTTGCAGTGAAGGAATCTTCCGCGAGTAAACTACCATCAATAATTTCTGTATCCGATTCACTTTCCACATGAGTCCTATCACGATAGTCAACGAAAGAACTATCCATGTCTTAAAATAAATATCTTATGTAAGATTTTATTTATTTACAATATGTTTCATACAATAAAGTACATACACAAACTTTTTTGGTTTCTACGGTTTCTAAATCAAGAAATGAATGAAAATGAAAAGTTGAAATAAAAATAAAGATTTTGAATAAAATTTTCGTTGTCGTCAAAGACAAGTCAACAGACATCATAGACTATCTATGGATACTACCACAGACTGACATTAGTCGTGTCGTGTGATCGTGTCACTCGTGCTGTGTCGTGATTCGAGTCACCAAGAGGCAAGAAGATTATAAAACGTGAAGACCATACTTCAAAGAAGTATGTACCTGAAGACGGATCACGTGACATTGGATTAATATCTGCGAAATATCATTCATTAAGACACCGACACCCAAAAGTGGCTACGAATGTTAAGGTCAACGCCAATCAAGCGCATTATTGGTTGTAATCGGGATTATTTGTCCAATGTTCATAATGCACCATATAATTATTAAAAGTCTTATTCAGGTAGCTACTTTATCGAAGCTTGTCCTCCATTCGTACAATTATTATAAACTTCTTGCATGTCACTCATGTTTCGTATCCTTAATCCAACCGTCACTCCAGGCTCCCGTGGACTCCAGCGTGACACGTGAATCATGATATGTCATGTCGCTAAAGAACTACAACCATTGTACAGTGCCACCAAGTTATCTGTGAATCGACGGAGGGCGCTGTCGGACGCATTGGACCAATCATTGGACGCAATTCGAGACATAGTAAATGTCAATAAATGAACACAAAGAACTTATGAATGGGGCGGCATTAGTTCCAATTTTCGCCATTTTACAGATAACTTGGTGGCACCGTACCATGGTGACTCACCAACATGGATGTACTATTCTAACTGGATACGTAACTTCATGGTGGTACCTGAGAATCGATGACGTCATCGATTGAATGACCATTTTTGTATTGTGTCCATGTTACGTATCTATAGTCCTAGGATATATCATTCGATTGTGATTTTTGTAATGGTTTAAAAACATCTAAATTTAATATAGATATACCGTAATTGTGTACCTTAATTTTCAATTTACTCATGATGCAATAATTGAAATTCTATAATGTTGAAGAAATTTTTAAAAAATGTCCAATTTCAATATTATAATTTCACCACAAGAAAATTTACCTATTGAACATATTTTGAAGAACCATATCAAAATAGGACATATTTTTTCTAAGTAAGTGTGGACGCCCTAAAATTATTATGAAAGACAACCTCAATCCAGCCTGTGATTGATCGAATGGTCATTCCAATATTATACAGTCATCAATCTTCAGGTATTGTACAAAGTCTATGATCCAGATAGTATAATATATCCATGTTTACCACAGACCACTTTTATGTCCGGAATATCTAGTCTGTGGCTCTGTCTTTGTCATATAAATTGTCAATGTTTCTCCCATGTTTCTCCAATCTATAGAATCCATAGTATTCCATAGACAATTTCAGACAATGTCACAGTCAGTCAACTTGACAGATTGCGAAAATCAAAACATTTCGTTAAAATTTGATGTGGTAAAGTACGGCCAATGTGGCATACTTTAATATAATTTAGAATTTGTGGGCAATGAAGTAACGATACACAGTTTATCTTATTAGCGAGTGTGTAATTTACTTCTAGCAAATGTGTCTCAATCCATCAAGATGACAGAGGTTCAATTACAGGAGTTCAAACTTGATCCCGATTCAGAACTTCGTTTCGAAGTAGAGTCTAAAAATGAAAAAGTCGTGTTGGAGGTTTGCATTTGTATAAAGATAACACTAATAACGTTTATTAATTAATCAATAGAATATTTATTACTACCTGTACATTTTTTTCCAACTTTTCCTACTCTTTTACTAACTTTTTTTTAGGTTAAGAGTGGTTACGCCGAGTTGTTTGGTACGGAATTAGTCAAAGGTAAACCCTACGAGTTCCACACGGGTGCCAAAGTTGCTGTATTCACTTGGCACGGATGTAACTTAGAGTTGCGCGGGAAAACAGAAGTTAGCTATATTGCCAAAGAAACTCCAATGGTAAGGTTCAGGTTGCTGACATATGGTATTTGATGGGGCATTAGTTACGAATATTATGCAAGTAAGGTCAATAAATGATTTCAACAATTCCGAAACTCTACCCACTAAATATAATTATGACCCTGGTCTCTTGGCACAAAAATTGTACTTATAATTCAGCATGCACTATCAAATTAATAACGCAACCAGCCATATTGTTAAATAATACAGACTTAACAGTATACACTTACCTTAATAACATTTCAGGTTGTATACCTCAATGTGCACGCAGCGTTAGAGCAGCAGAGGGTAGCAGCCGAGCAGGAGAACACGCGAGGCCCAGTCACCATGGTGGTGGGGCCTGGCGACGTGGGCAAGTCCACTCTGACCCGCCTGCTCCTCAACTACGCTGTTAGAATGGGAAGAAGGCCTATTTATGTTGACCTAGACGTTGGTCAGGGGCAGATCAGTGTTCCGGGAACTATAGGTTACTATTACATCTTTCACTATTAAACAAGCAGTTTTGGTATATATGTAATTATTTTCTTTAAAAATATGCTTACTTCAGTCTATGAAAATTGCAGGTTAGTGGTTAAAATGCGTAGTGTTTGCGATAATATAAGTTTTAAATCTATTATTATTATCTTTTTAGCCGTATTTGGGCGTTTTTAGAATACTAACCCCAATCCCACGCCGGATGGGTGTCGTAAAAGGCGACTAAATCAAAAAAAAATCTACTATTCACTTGACAGGAGTTAATACTTCTGGGTTCCTCAAATGCTTTTGTTACGTGACATTCACTTTCAAACTGAGGATTCAGTTCAATTCAGTTCAATTCATTTGCTCGAATATGGATTAGTTACATAGGTTGTTAAAGGGCTTCCAACATTTTTGTATGGAGCCTGGCATACCTACAAGTCCGCCATTTTGAAAAAACCTCGATTCGGCGGCCAGTGATGAAACATGTGTCAATCGATAGACTAAATGATTGTGATCAAAAAATATTCAGTGATGAAATGTCGTAAATGGTATACTTTCTGAGATATTTGAGTTCAAAACCGTAGGAAAATAAAGCAAAAAACATCGTTTCGGCCGATATTGATAAAACATGTGTCAGTCGATAGTCTAAGTGATTACGATCAAAAAGTATTCAGTGATAAAATGTCGTAAGTGATATGGTTTCTGGGATATTTGAGTTCAAAACCGTACAAAAATAAAACATTTGTAATTAATTATCTTTTTACTTCTAGTGTATCTGTAACTGTATCAGTGTTATGCCAGATAAGAAATATTATGAATATTTAGAATAATTACTATATACATATAAAATCACAATATACATAAACAAAATTAAATAAATACAGTTTTATTCAGATTTACATATAAACATCTTATATATTAAGTAAATAAATATTTATAAATACATATATAACATCTGGTTGAAGACCACGGGCGACAACATTCTAATTGCTTCAGGTAGTGCTGCCGGACTTCTTGAAGGAGCTTTTGGTAGTCTATGTTTTTTTGATGTCTACAAGCAAGAAGTTCCAGAACAGTATGAACTATATTGTGAAGGAATCCCCGAAATATGCAGTGCTATAGGTTTCCTTTAAATAAACAGGAGAAGACACATTATTCAAAATGGCATAAAATGTTGAGAGAATTCTGAAGTTTCGCCTGTATCGAATGGATAGCCATTTAAGTTAGGAATGGAACTGGGAAATGTGGTCATACTTACGTAAGCCGAAGATATATCTAATACAGTTATTAAGAAGGCGCTCCAATTTATTCAGAAGTTCCTCTGACAAATCTGTACAACACACATCAGCATAATCAAGGTGAGGGATGACTAGAGTGTTTAAGGCGTATTTATGGTTAAGTTTTTATGGCGATACAGCAATTGAAGTGTACCGGTCACTTTTTACCTTACCTCAGTTACGTTATGTATTATAAAAATTAAACAAATTCGTCAAACAAACAACTTAAGGGTAGAGATAAAATCGTGGGATGGTACTGCTCATGCATAGTGGGAAAAAGAACCTTGTCATGTTGTTCCCATATAATGTGTGTTATATGGTTCTTGGCATGGGCTTGACATCAGGAAACATTGCCTTTATCACCAGCGGAATTTTTAGATTCAGTGATTGTCAGACATGATATAGAAAACTAAGCCAATAGTGAATTTTAACTTTTGGTTTAGAGTAATTGCCAAAGCTGTAGCAAAACAACCTAGTAGTTTGCTTTTGCTTTGCTTTTTTTTAATTCAAACCTACCCGTTATTAATAAATCAAGTACCTATGCAGCACATACACATATGACATAAAATACTTATTTTTCATTATTGACCCAATAAATTCAAAATAAGTAAATGATAATTTTTAATGCATTATTTTTGTACGGTTTTGAACTCAAATATCTCAGGAAGTATATCACTTACAACATTTCATCACTGAATACTTTTTAATCGTAATCATTTAGCCTATCGATTGACATATGTTTCATCAATGTCCGCCGTAACGAAGTTTTTTTGCTTTATATTTCTAGTTTTGAACTCACTTATCCCAGAAACCATATCACTTACGACATTTTATCACTGAATACTTTTTGATCGTAATCACTTAGACTATCGACTGACACATGTTTTATCAATATCGGCCGAAACGATGTTTTTTGCTTTATTTTCCTACGGTTTTGAACTCAAATATCTCAGAAAGTATACCACTTACGACATTTCATCACTGAATATTTTTTGATCACAATCATTTAGTCTATCGATTGACACATGTTTCATCACTGGCCGCCTAATCGAGGTTTTTTCAAAATGGCGGACTTGTAGGTGTGCCAATTAGGTTCGATGCCCTTTGTTATGTTTGCCATATTCCGCCTTAATAAGGCATACAAACTTTATAAACAAAATGTCAAAAAATATTTTTTTTCATTCAGTCATTCATTCACATATAGATTCATACATATATATGATGTTTGCGATGTTTCATTGATCAATGTTCATGTCATATACAACATGAAATCATAACACAATATTGTGCGAGTGAGACCAATTAATGTTACATTTTTTCTATCCCATTTTTATCCCCCAGGTGCATTGCTAGTAGAACGACCAGCCTCCATCGAGGAAGGGTTCAGTCAGCAAGCGCCCCTGGTGTACCACTTCGGCCACAAGTCTCCCGGAGAGAACCTGGAGTTGTACAACACCATAGTGTCGAGGCTCGCTGAGGTCATTGCTGAGAGGTGTGAAAATAACAAAAAGGGTATGTTTATGTTTTTTTATTGCTATCATGCTAAGCTTAACTTTATATTTTTGTCCGTCCTCGCTTGCTTTGGTTTTTGTAGTAAGTCCTAATTTTTCAAACTAAAATATAGCCCATGTTACTCAGAATCTTTAAAGAATTTTTGAAATTGGTCCAGTAGTTTTCGAGTTTATTATAAACGAGTAACCACCCTCGCTTTGCTTCGGTTTTCTTATTTTTTTACAACTTATTGGAGTTTTATTAAGGATCCCTAATTTTTTTGAAAATATAATATAGCCTATGTTACTCGGGGATAGTGTAGCTTCCCAACAGTGAAAGAATTTTTGAAATCGGTTCAGTAGTTTCGGAGCCTATTCAATGCAAACAAAAAATCAAATCTTTCCTCTTTATATATTAATATAGACAAACAAACGAAAAAAATCAAAAACTTACCTCTTTATAATATTAGTATGATATCTAAATATCATGTTTTCTGTTCTGATTTGAAGCGTTAACATTGAAAGTTAATTACTTATACCCAAAATCAGATTAAAGAACAAACTTTTATCTGAGTACCCAAAGTTGTTGTAAGTAATCTGTAACAGTAATGCATTGTTAGTCCTCAATAATGTTATTAAGCTAGTATTAGTCTACTTTACAAGAATCCGCGGGTAACATGTATGATGGCATATACTTTAAGACATGGGTGGCACCTCCCTTCCTCCCACAACGGAAACATGCACTACAGTAATTAAAATATATACCAACATACATACCAGTACCAACACGTGTTTCGCCCCGAAGCGGAGCATCATCAGGGTAAATTGACTCTACGATGATTAGTCGCAAAGCACCATGCACCACACATGTTTTAAAGTATATACCATCATACATGTTAACCGCGGATTGTTGCAAAGTAGACTAATACTAACTTAATAACAATGGATTTCCGCAAAGTAACGCCTGATACTATTAACTATTCTCAATAATGGTTACACATGAAAGTATTGTAATAATATTACTTATACATATAATGTAAAATATCGTCGTGGTCGTTGTCGCCAGCATCAACGTCCGGCGTGGTGATCAACACGTGCGGCTGGATCAAGGGCGCGGGCTACAAGGTGCTCACGCACGCCGCACAGGCGTTTGAGGTACGTCCATGTCAGTTGTCACAGATTATAATAATAATACATTGAATTAAATATTACTGCATGTGGCAATTTATTTGGACCGTCGCACAGTACATATTAGGGTGGGTTGTTCAATATAAGGTTAAAGGTAATCGTCAAAAGATACGAAACTGGTTTGCATAACTCACTATTAGGTTAAGTTTTGTTTAAAATGTATTAGTTTAATAAGGTTTGATTAAAGTTTACATATAAGTCAAAACTTAAGTTCCTTATCTTCTGACGGTTAAAAACTTTAACTGACTTATCTTTAACCTCGTGTTGAGCAACCCAGCCTAATTCAAAGCGGCGATGCTAATCCAACATAGTTCGTAAGAAAGAGAGAGATGGCGCTACTTCTTGCTTGTATGAAGATCTTATATGTAAAATGAATGGGCCTATCCTTCTTTATGAAATCATTAACGAAACATAATGCAACCTGCAGGTGGACGTGATCCTGGTGCTGGACAACGAGCGGCTGTACAACGAGCTGAAGCGCGACATGCCCAAGTTCGTCAAGGTCGTCTACTTGCCCAAGAGCGGCGGGGTGAGCACTCATTTCTTTAATGGACATTGGTCAACAATCCGTATAGGATTCGTGTACCACATGCTGCTGATGTCATTGGGCAATGATAGCCACTTACCATCTCTGGTGGATCGTCAACTCGTCTGCCGGCTGTTTCCATAAAAAAAAAACATTAACGTGTACTTATGTACGCGCGTGAGAAGTTATATCAAATCAAATCAATTTTTATTTACTTGAATGTGGGTATATATGTTACCGGCAAAACCCGATTTCAGGTCAAACTAGTTTGGCCTAGGCCAAACTAGTTTATCCTACTCGTGTCAGGACAAACCAGTTTGGCCTAGTCTAAACTAGTTGGGCCTAGGCCAGACTAGTTTGTCCCGACACGATTCCCCCCCTCCTCCCTGGTAAGATGTCGTGAGATTTTGCTCAATCCCTCCCCCATCCCTCAAATCTCATGTAATTTTTCAAAATATTCTTCTGGCGTCTACATTTGACAGACTGGATGAAAAAAATCAGAATGTGTTTTTTTATTGTTTTCATTTTGTGCATTTTGTTCTAAATGTGCAAGTTCCTATCAGTAGAACCACTTAGTTTAACACCATTTTCAATCAATTTTATTGTTTCTTCCGAAAAAAAATTACGTGAGATTTGTCGATACCCCCCTCTCCCCAAGGTAAGATTAGATGAGATTCTGCTCTACCACCTCCCCCCAAAAATATCTCACGTAATTAATGGACGCCCCGTAAAAAACTATTTTTTTCTAAAATAAAAGTAGCCTTAGTTACTCCTTGTTACATCAGCTATCTGCCAGTGAAAGTCCCTTCAAAATCGATCCAGCCATTTCAGAGATTAGCCGGAACAAACAGACAGACAAAAATTGTAAAAAATGTTGTTTTGGTACTTAAACCAAAATACATCCAAATGCACTTAGTAATAATCTAAATTTTACTAACAAAAAATAACCGACTTCAAAGTCTCAAAAACTACTTTTCAGATCTCGTTCAAATTTTTGTGAGACCACATGACAAGCACCTGCTTTCGATTAAAAAAAGAATCATCAAAATCGGTTCGCCCAGTCCAAAGTTCTGAGGTAACAAACATAAAAAAAAATACAGTCGAATTGAGAACCTCCTCCTTTTTTTGAAGTCGGTTAAAAAGCGATTTTAATATTACAAACAGACACTCTAATTTTATTTATTTGTATAGATAAAGTGTAAATAAATAATGTGTATGTATGTACACAGGTGGTGGAGCGGTCGTCGGCGCAGCGCGCGGAGGTGCGCGACGCGCGCATCCGCGAGTACTTCTACGGCAAGCGGACGCCGTACTACCCGCACTCGTTCGACGTCAAGTTCTCCGACCTGAAGATTTACAAGGTGAGTCTACGAGAAATAGTTCTGTTGAATGAAGCTGATGGATTAGGAACTAGAGGTGTTATTAATGTTGCGGAAAACTTGCAATTTTAGCAGTTCCAACTGGGCTTGTCATGTTTGGCTTCAACCCATTAATGGCTACCATAGGGCACGGGTGTGTCCTCTTGAAGAGGCGTAGAGCATACTAGCATCCACGCTTGTTCTAGTGCGGATTGGTGAGGGGTTAGTGGCTAACCCAAGTGGAAGTCGGAAGTTTTAATGTCGCCCAAGAGCCAAAACGAGGACCAGGACGGAAGGCTTTATGTGCCCTCCAAAATTTATTGTATTTTTTTTCATGTATTTTTTTCATGTGTTACCTCAAACTTTTTTACTGGGTGTACAGATTTTAATGAAACTTTTTATGTTCGAAAGATGGTGCTAGTAAAAGATCATCTCCATTGGAGATAATCTCGATCAAATTTAAACAGGACCACATGACAAACACCAGCTTTCGAATGTAAAAAGATTCATCAAAATCGGCACACCCAGTAAAAATCTAGCCGAATCTCGCAAAATCTTGCCGAGATCTGACAAGTCGTTTCGTTCGCCCGCGGTAGACATCGATTTTTTACAAATCCCGCACCCTGAACTTTTTCAGGATAAAAAGTAGCCTGTGTGCTAATCCAGTGTATAGGCTATCTCCATTACAAATTTCAGCCAAATAGGTTTAATAGTCGTGGTTTGATTGAGGAACAACATCCAAACATCCAAATATCCACTTTCACATTTATAATATTAATTAATAGGATTATATTGTATCGTGTTGTGTGTTCATGTCGTCAGGTGGGCGCCCCCTCGCTGCCGGACTCGTGCATGCCGCTGGGCATGCGCTCGGAGGACGCGCTCACCAAGCTGGTGGGCGTGGCGCCCGGCCCGCCGCTGCTGCACCGCCTGCTCGCCGTGTCCTTCGCCGCGGGGCCCGACGACCACGTGCTCGCTTGCAACCTCGCCGGATTCGTCACTGTGTTAGTACACTGCGCACACACACGCACACCGGTATAACCGGTTGTTTCATTTATTTATTAGGTCTGCCAATAATTGTTACATAATGACATGGAAATGAGCAAGATTCAAAGATCTATGTGCAGAATGTATTACAGGCAAATACCGCATGCAAAAAGTAAAGAACTTGAGTTATTGCACAATGCGTGGTTCGTTCATTCTAAAGCAGGCCCTAGATGATCACGAGCATGAAATGTATTTATGAACAGAGCAGGAGACCTCACCCTGTTATTATGTTTACATGACGAGCTTGCATGACTTAGGTTTGATTCCCATCGAGGCGGAAAATTGAGCTATATACTCATCATGAGTTTAAACTTTAGTTCATGTCTTTGTGTGTTGTCTATGGCGCCCACGAGTCCGGGAATCCTAGTGTGGCCCGCTGATGAGTTGTGCAGCGCTAGCCAGAGCCACTGACACCTGACAAAATAAAAATCGAGCTTTTTTGCTCGAAAAATTTTTTGCTGAACCAATGGGAATGTTTATTAAGAATTTTATTTTTCCTTTTTTTTTGCTCCTCACCCCAAATATGGCTCCCTAGGCCGTCGCCCCACCACGCCCCACTAACGCCGGCTCTGGCGTTAGCGTTATTGATTCAGTTGTATTGTCCCGCAGCACGGCGGTGGACATGGAGCGGCAGACGCTGACGGTGCTGTCGCCGCAGCCGCGCCCGCTGCCCAGCACCGTGCTGCTGCTGTCCGACCTGCAGTACATGGACAACCACTAGCGCCACTAGCGCCCTCTCGCCTCTACACTCTCTACTGACGACTGCTGCCTAGCGGTGTCTTCACGCCATCCGCCGCCGGTTCTCAGGACTATGCTGTTGTTCCTCAGTCTACTCTGTGGTCAATGACTAGGCCAATAATGCCCAAGGCCATCGCATTGTAGTGAAGTGTAATGTGAACAATGAAGTGTGATAGTGATGAGGTAAAATACCGACAAGTGTATGAGACAATTAAATAACAATTAAAGGTGAAGAAGAAATGTACATTATGTTTCATATGAACTTTTAGTGATAAGTGGCCAGTTTTCTGAAACGTCTTTGGGCGTTGGTGTTTATGAAATGTGATGAATAAATGAGTAAAAAGCGTGTTTCGGTCTTAGATATTCACAAATATTCCGGTAAAATAAATTGTGTTATTGAGAAATCAAGGACGTGTCACCATTGGCTGCTTAATTTTTACTGCTATAAAAATGTTAAATTGATAAGATGTGTGCATAAACTATCAAGACTGATTGTCATATTATTATTTTATCCTAATAAAAATGAGGATAAAACAGTCTAACACTTATTTTTTTACAAAACAATGGATTGTACGATCTGGAAATAAATGAATTGAAAGAAAAATGTATTTATTTTAATTTATTTATTCCTTTTTTATTTACAAATTTTATTTTAAATATAAAACTACATTATTCAACTATTATTTACAACAATGACTCATTATAATAATAATTTATGTATTCGCACATATTATTTGCATTTCTATTAATCTATGCATGAAAATTATTATTAGAAGCTTAGATATTATATCATCAAACCTCAGAAATACATTATTTTTCTAAAATAATGATGTTAAACAATACAAAAACATTCCAATATTTTGAAAGGCACAAGTTTTTTTATTATTTTTTCGTTCAACTATGATACTTAAAATATGCCAGTTCTTGTATTTGCTTTTTTATGAAAATAGCCGACATACGAATCAACTCGATGGACATCAATATCGTAATACTTTGCCAATTAAGAAAGGAAAGAGAAAGCAAAAACAAAAGACTTTTATGGAAATAGCCGGCAAACGAAGGCAAGTGGCTATTATCGCCATGTAAGAAAGAAAGAAGCCAAAGAAAGAATGAAAGTAAATTGTTGTAACATTAGTTATGCTGTCTGTTCTCTGTAGGCGCGTCTCCAGCGCTCTGGTCAGGGTCGGTGTCGGTGTCGGTGTCGAGCTGCTGCTTGGCGAAGGCGATGGCCGCCCGCATGGCGTCCTGCACCATTTGCTCGCACGTGATCAGGCTCACCTGTAACACCAGTAAACACATTTCAAATTTCGGCTACAACCTTTGAACTAATATTACCGTCGTATAGAACTGACACCGCGAACCCGATGTTTGTGCAATGAACTGTTGCCAACTGGCTACAGTTTTCAGTGGATTCAGTCGATTTTTAAAAGAATGGGTGTTCGATTTTGAAAATAGAACCTCCCGCACGCGACATTAATTTTGTTTAATTCATGCAAAGGTTGTAAGCATGAGTCCGGCTCGAAGGACCATACAAGATTATGTTTATGACAGACTATGATTCATTTTGATCGCTTTATTGACCGACATGTG
Organism: Thymelicus acteon; assembly: GCA_951805285.1. Lineage (NCBI taxonomy): Eukaryota > Metazoa > Arthropoda > Insecta > Lepidoptera > Hesperiidae > Thymelicus > Thymelicus acteon. Next base: position 2,048,556 of record OX638232.1, read on the forward strand.
TTCATTATTTATGTAATAATTCCATAAATATAGCATATTTACATTAAAAAAACCACTCTGCCTCGGCATTGCCTGCATTTTCCGGGATAATAAGAATCCTGTCTCCTACTCCAGATGATGGTATACGTCTACGCACAATTTTCATATTTATAATAATAGTAGGATTTTATTGAATTTAGTATGCCTAATGCCTTAAATTCTCCAATGAATAAATCTCAACTATATCACTAACTATAACGTCGCATTTCCCCCTAGCATTTCAAAATGTCAAAAACGCCCATCGTGTGGGGCAATATACTAGTAATAATAATACCTTGGCTTCAACCCATTAATGGCCCACTACTGGGCTCGGGTCTCTCCTCTTGAGGAGGCCTAGAGCATACTCCACCACGCTGCTCCAGTGCGGATTGGTGGAGGGGTTAGTGGCCAACCCAAGTGTCGGAAGTTTTTCAAACTGCCCGAGGGCCTCCGACGTGGCTTAACGACTGTTATTTTATGATAACAACAGGGACCGACGGCTTTAAGTGCCCTGCGAAGCACGGAAACGCTCAAGAAATTTTTGCCACTAGCGGTCACCCATCCCACTACCGACCGCGCCCGCTGTTGCTTAACTTTGTCGATCACATAGGATCGACGCAAGCCGCCGGGCTATGAGCGTTTCTAATTTAATCGCTTCTAATAATACCTTAGTAGCGGCCATCTCAGCGAAGGTGTGTCTGGTGGCGGGCGCGGCGGGCAGCGCGCGCGCCGCGAACACGGGCAGCACGCAGCGCAGCCAGCCGCGCGCGCACCACGACCCGGACACCATGTGCTGGCGACAAGCAATGTTCAACGTTATTGTATATTTGGGGCCATCCATCAATTACGTCACACTTTAGGGGGGGGGGGGGGGTCGATGTAAATTTCCTGACGTCACAAATTAGAATAATTGGTATGTACAGGTTAACTTTAAAAAACAATTAATGAAAATAAAACTTATTTCGGAGCTGCTGTTTTAATTTAATAATTCCTGGATATAAAATTTAATATTATATGACGTCACACTAAAGGGGGAAGGTCTCACAAATTGAACAAACAAATTCATTCATTCATTCATTCATTCATTCACATAATTATGTGACCGGCTGTGACAAGGAGGGGAGGGATCAAAATGTCATGTTAATGTGACATAATTTATGGATTGCCCCTTATGTAATGTATAATTCACCTGCTACTTCTGCGTAAACGAATGGTAACGCTGCAATACACCGCACTTACGGGCTGTCCTACGTGGGCGAATCAACGCGAACGCGAAGCGACGCGGCGCGAAGCGAAAATAAACAGCCGAGATGTATTGAAGTGTCCTACGTGACCAAAAGCACGAGAGGGCGTTACAGTGCGGCGCGATTTGAAGCGAACGCGATCAGTTGGTTTGATATTTTCGCGCAAACTTCAGCGGCGCGGCGTATGTCAGTGGCGGTGAAGTGACCATTCGCACGCACGTAGGACAGAGTTGCCGCTTCGCTCCGCATCGCACTGAATTCGCATCGGATCGCGTTCGCGTTGAGTCGCCCACGTAGGACACCGTGTTATCGCGTAAGGTGCAGATGTGCCCAAATGAATTCAAATCCTCTGATGTGTTGAATAATCGAGCCATCCAAATAATTACATATTATTATATTTTTAAATTACAATTAAATTACTTTATTGAAATAAAGTTTCAAAAAAAATTATGTTATACATACATTTTTGATATAATACTCGTAACGATTTACGGTAGCTAATGGACACCAGTACCAAATGCATCATCAATATGTTGGTCCAAGCTAGTGAACATCGGTAACAAAGGCATCACCGACACATTGGCTCGACAGAGCTCCCCCTACCTGCGGCACGCTCGCAGCCGCGACGACCACGCCCCCCGCGCACCCCAGCACGAGCGCGGGGCAGGGCGCGCCCCGCAGCGCCGCCCGCACGGCGCCCCGCACCGTGTCGCCCTGCATCAGGTACGAGCAGCGCAGGAAGTGCACCGCGAACCGCCGCCCCGCGCTCGTAGCCTCCGACAGCGCCTCTGACACCTCTGCTTTTGCTATTGCGCTGGTGATAGAGCGTTTAGATTATTCAACAATAGTTTAATGAGGGAGCTTTAAAAAGTTGATGTCGAATCTGTTGTATAAAAGATATTAGCTAACTCTAATACAAGCTACAATAATCAACACGCCTTTATAATGTTCGTAGACATGTATTTCGTTTGCCAATAATCCGTGCATTGAGGGTCCACAATAAGTGTTCTAATAATAATTGCTTCCACTCTGCAATCCAAATCAGCCCTCGGTCTCGTCTTTCACTGTATGGCTGCTCTTTTATTGGACTAACGACAACATCATGCGTACGAATGGCGTGCAGCTTAAAGTTGTTACTGCACCAGTAAATCGACGGTCCCTACGTACATAAAGACATTTCAAAAATGGCATTTTTTTTTTACTGCACAATTGGCTTAAAATTTTCCATGAATGAGGAGGTTGGTGAATGCAGGAGCAGCCTGGCCGCCGTGAGTGTGTCCGCGGGGGTTTCGGTAGTAAAACACGTGACCGAGCTGACTCTAGATGTTTACTGCACTAATTTGTATTGCTAATTGACAGTGTTTTATTGGTGTCAGACGCTTGTTAAGTCACGTCTTGTACGTGTTCATGGACTACGCGCGCCCAGCTAGGCCACTCGTGCTTGGCACAAGGACGCTGCGCCAGCACAATGTACGAGTACTCGTACATACTGGCATCTGACACCGAAAGAAAAGAAACCAAACAAAATTTATACACATAGTCGCTAACAAAATAAGTAGAAAATTGTAACCTTGTAAAAATGATTGATAACAAAAGTAAATAACTAATGCACTTGTAAACAAAAATGTAAATAATGCGCTTGGGCGTAAATGTTAAGTCGCAATTATTGAAACCTAATCTAAACGTAAATGTGTAAAATATAAGTGTAAACATAACATTTCTAAAATATTGCAATCTAAATTCAAAGTTAAAACTGGAAGTTGCAGTGTCCACTTTCGCGGCCGATTCCCGTTGCTCGTTGAGGTCCTACGGCGACGTGACTCTCTGCTGCGTTCTTCTAGCGAGTCTGGTGGAACTGTTTGCTTCCTGTGGCGACAGTTTGTTAACTGATAACAATGTAAGCATCTTCCTGCAATCTTCTTGATTGTTATGTTGCCACCAGTCTTCCTGTACCTTTGTATAAATACAGTCGACGTGATGCTCTGAGAAGTTCGTGAGTACGTTTGTTTTATCAGTAATTGTCAACTTTGAATCCTTTGCAATCTTGACGTCACTCTTCAGTGTAGACTGTTGTAAGCAGCCTCACACTCGCAGTTCGTTATTGTAGTCTAATTAAGGATTCACTTTGCAAAGATTGATCTTGGAAGTCACCGTGCCCTTGATCTTGTTTTATATTTTCACCTTGAAAATATAATATTTGTTCAACTCGTAACACATAATTGTAATAGGTGCATTCTCAGCAATGCCCACGGTGTCATTTTGCTTGCACTGCGCTCCAGCTGGTCGCGCCGTCATGCGATGACGCAGCTTTGTTAAAACAACTGAAGTAAGTAACACGATTTGCATGATACGTGTGTAGATTTGTACATATTCATCAATTCTTTAACGAAAGGAATGTCATTTGTAATGCCTTTATATGTTTTGCGAGTTTTCAATCAGCTGTGATTAAGTTAAAACCCATTGCAGTGTAGTCTGCGATGATCTTGCGAGCTGATGTATCTCCGGGACGACACTGGCATGATGTTAGTTACTGTTACTTGCTATATGTCAGTTTCTTCTTGCCGTAAACTGTACAATGTCAAATTCTTCCGTCAAATGCTTATAATATGTTGTATGATGTATTTCATACATGTTAAGGCTCTCCATCCACTTGTATCGTAGATTGAAGAATGTCAAAATGTCAAATGATGCTGTACGATGCATTTCGTACATATGTCATGGCTCTCCATCCACATGTCTCGTAGATTGAAGAATGTCAAAATGTCAAATGCTGCTGCTGTACGATGCATTTCGTACAAATGTCATGACTCTCCATCCACATGCCTCGTAGATTGAAGAATGTCAAAATGTCAAATGCTGCTGCTGTACGATGCACTTCGTACAAATGTCATGGCTCTCCATCCATATGTCTCGTAGATTGAAGAATGTCAAATTCTGCTGCTGTACGATGCACTTCGTACAAATGTCATTGCTCTCCATCCACTTGTCTCGTAGATTGAAGAATGTCAAAATGTCAACTGCTGCTTGCTGCTGTACGATGTATTTCGTACAAATGTCATTGCTCTCCATCCACATGTCTCGTAGATTGAAGAATATCAAATGTCAAATGCTGCTGCTGTACGATGCACTTCGTACAAATGTCATGGCTCTCCATCCACATGTCTCGTAGATTGAAGAATGTCAAAATTTCAAATGTTGCTGCTGTACGATGTATTTCGTACAAATGTCATGGCTCTCCATCCACATGTCTTGTAGACTGAAGAATGTCAAAATGTCAAATGCTGCTGCTGTACGATGCACTTCGTACAAATGTCATGGCTCTGCATCCACTTGTCTCGTAGATTGAAGAATGTCAAAATGTCAAATGCTGCTGGCTGCTGTACGATGCATTTCGTGCAAATGTCATGGCTCTCGATCCACATGTCTTGTAGACTGAAGAATGTCAAAATGTCAAATGCTGCTGCTGTACGATGCATTTCGTACAAATGTCAATGCTCTCCATCCACATGTCTCGTAGATTGAAGAATGTCAAAATGTCAAATGCTGCTGCTGTACGATGCACTTCGTACAAATGTCATGGCTCTCCATCCACATGTCTCGTAGATTGAAGAATGTCAAAATGTCAAATGCTGCTGCTGCTGTACGATGCATTTCGTACAAATTTCATGGCTCTCCATCCACTTGTCTCGTAGATTGAAGAATGTCAAAATGTCAAATGCTGCTGCTGTACGATGTATTTCGTACAAATGTCATGGCTCTCCATCCACATGTCTTGTAGACTGAAGAATGTCAAAATGTCAAATGCTGCTGCTGTACGATGCATTTCGTACAAATGTCAATGCTCTCCATCCACTTGTGTCGTAGATTGAAGAATGTCAAAATGTCAATTATACTGCTGTACTACGTATTTCGTACTAATGCTAGTGCTCTCTTCATCCACTTGTCTCGTAGATTGAAGAATGTCAAATAATCTTCAGTAGCCTGTAGAGCTCCAATTCCTTGCGTAGAATGTCATAATCTCCACTCCGACCTCAGAAGAGTTGCAGCAACGTGGTCGGCATGATGATGTCAGTATGTCAATGTCAATAATGTAAATACCACCACGTTGACTGCTTTTGTTTAGTTTTTTACATCGCCATTGAATAATTACTATAAACAGGTGCATTGTAGACAGTGCCCCCGGTGTCAAATTTCTTGCAACCCATTCCAGCTGATCGTGTTTTCAGCTGACGTAGTTTTGTTTTAAAACAATTGATGTTACACGGTATTTGTAAGATACGTGTAAAACCGTTGAACTTTGAAAAGTTTAAAGCGGCGTTACCCTGGGAGCTGATGTGTTTCTTGTTTTTATAACGGTTCATTCTTCTGTACTCTGCTAGTTGTTGTGGCTTAAACTTGCCAGATTTATACTTGAAGCCCTTCTTCATCAGTAATCGTGATTCACACCTTCCGTCGGGTACGTGATTACTTGTGGACGCATACAGTTGCTTGTTAAATTTTTCTTGAAATGTCACGTTATTGTTGTGAAGTGCAATTTCCTCGAAGTTGGCTACGTCATTTACGTTGTTTAATACTATGTTGCATTTGAAATTAGGTGTCACAGCTCCTGATAAAATCCATCCTAATTTCGTTTGTTGCGCGATGGGCTCGTTAGCAAATCCTTTTATTAGGCCATTCATAATAATTTTGGAGTATATGTTTGCGTCTAGTAAAATGTCAATTGGTTGAGATATATTATAATCAGGGTCCGCAAGTTTAATGTGTTGTAAATGTGAGTAATTCTTTTTAGCAAATGTATTGTTTGGCAAGTTGTTTACCAATCTTGGCATAATTAATGCGTCTGTCGTAAAACTGTAATCATCGTGGATTGACTTGCATTGTAGTTGTAGTCTGCCTTTGCTTTTTCGGGTTGTTGTACCCACACCGGTTACTGAAGCATTAAGATGGTGTCTAGGGAGGCCCAAACGTTGTGCTGCATTTTCAGAAATTAGTGTTGTTTGTGAGCCCTGATCCAGAAGAGCCCTGAGTGTGATGTATTGTTTGTCATTTCCTTGCACACGTATCTTTACCGTTGTTAGTAAAGTTTCACTCTCGCTGCTCGTGACATTGTTTGAACTCTGCTGACTTGTAGTTGGATGTTGATCATTTGTAAATTCGTTGTTAATAAATGCCTCATGTAGCAAAGTATTGTGCTGTTCGTTGCACAGTTTGCATCGTTTATTAGATTTACATACGCCGTATTCATGAACGTATAAACAATTTTTGCATACGTGATGTTTTGTAATTGCTCTCAATTTCAAGGTTGCTGACATTGACTCAAATTTTTTACATTGGTAGAGTGCATGCTGATCGCTATTACACAATACACAATGAAAAGGACTTGAGACTGGGTATGTGACTCGTTGGATTGACTGTTTTCCAACTCCAAACAAAGGTCTTTCTTTGATGTTATTGAAGGAGTTTGATGTCATGATTTCCTCTTTTTTCTTCATGTCATAAATAGGCTCAAGTGCTGTGAATTTGGCTTCCAAAAATGTTATAAGCTCATCAAACGATGCTAATTCGCGAGGCGTTTTTCGAGATTCCAAGTACTCGCTTCTTGTAATAGGGTCCAATTTCTTCATTAAAAGATGTACAAGTATTGGATCCCACGTAGTTGTATCCACACCCAGGTTATGAATGGCGTGTACACTCTCCATTGTAATGTCATGTAATCTTTGTAACTCAGCTGAACTTTGCTTCTGTATAGTGGGTTGGTTTAAAAATACTTCTATTTGATTAGTGAAAAGGATCTGCTTGTTGTTGTAGCGACGGTTTAATATTTCCCAGGCAGTATCGTAGTTATCAGAGGACACATGGAGATGTTGAACCAAACGTTGAGCTTCACCCCGTAATTTACCCTTTAGGTGCTGCATTTTTTGGCCTTTGGTTAGCCTAGGGTTATCATGGATCCCGCTTTTGTATAAGTCAAGGAACGTAGGCCATTGGGTGTAATCACCGTGGAAGGTTGGGATTTCCATTTGCGGTGTGGCCTCGTATTGATGGGCTGCAGCCGATAGTTTTTGGTAAAGTGTCCTCTTAGTTACCTTGAATTTGTGTTCGTATGCTAAATATTGATCTTCGTACTCCTGGTTGCTGCCTTGTAGTATACTATCAATTTTTAAGTGTAAGGCGTCAATATTCTTCCATCGCGTTTGTAAGCTTCGTAATTCGTCTTTTATTTGCCATTTTTCCACTAAATCCGCACTGTTAATATCGTTGATTAGTCTGAGGAATGCTCTGACGTTCGCTCGTTGTTCGCATATTAATTCCTCAGCTGGAGAGCATGGAGAGCTGGTATTGCATACGCCACTTGTTGTGTAGGTTATTAGAGTTTTTCGGAAGTTAAGGTATGTATTTTTTGTGTCTTCATAAATGTTTTTTATAAAGTAGTCACCGGTTTTGTCAGGCAGTAACATTAACTCTTCGTTGTTCATTTCAAACTCTTGGAACAGATCATCCAAACTTTGTAATTTCGTCTTTATGTACTCCTCAGTTTTTCTAACAGCAGAGTCCCTATTAAAATTGATTTGTAGGTGCTGGATCAATTGAATAATTTCCTTTTGGCGCAGGAGGGTCTGAGCAACGTCCGCCATTGTTAATGAAATTTAAATGACAGCTTCTTGAAATAAATGTTCACCTTCTTGTGTCGAAGGATAATGCTTATTTCTTCAGCAATTGCTGGCAGTTACGTTGAATGTAAATTTTCCTGAGATAAGGGTGTGTTCCTTAATCCCGCAGTTTAACGTTGCTTGTGTGCTTCGTTCTTCAGTAATTACTGGCAGTTAAGTTAAGTTTTTTCTGAGATTAGGATGTGTTCCTTAATCCCGCAGTTAACGTTCACCCCTTTGTTGTGCAGCAACACGATCAACGTTGCGTATTCTTCTTTCTTCAGCAAACTGTAGATCGCTCGCCGCTGGTCGCTTTCAGTGCTCTCGCAGCTTCAGTACGGGTTTCGCGCCCTTCTCAACTCAGCTGGGGAGGTCCGCTTGTGGAAGGCCAACTGAGCCGATACACTAGCCGCAAAGGAGCCGCTAAAACACCGAAAGTAAGGTTCGAAGGACCAAAATGAATGAGGAGGTTGGTGAATGCAGGAGCAGCCTGGCCGCCGTGAGTGTGTCCGCGGGGGTTTCGGTAGTAAAACACGTGACCGAGCTGACTCTAGATGTTTACTGCACTAATTTGTATTGCTAATTGACAGTGTTTTATTGGTGTCAGACGCTTGTTAAGTCACGTCTTGTACGTGTTCATGGACTACGCGCGCCCAGCTAGGCCACTCGTGCTTGGCACAAGGACGCTGCGCCAGCACAATGTACGAGTACTCGTACATTCCATATGCACAGTCCTGTATTTTTTTTATTTTTTTATATTACGTATTTAACGTCATTTACAAAACGTATATGAGAACAAGTATTACATTTACAACGGATAAGTGTCGTAGATGCGGATATCTATACGTATCGTTTCGTACGGTGTTATAAAATGCGCGCCACTCGGTGCGAACGCGGTCTTGTCTGACATAACGTCATTCACGGCGGAAGTTCCCCAATGTCGCGACATGTCATGTCGATGCTTGTTCGCGTGGTAAAATATTAATGTTCTGATGCTGTTTAGATTTAGTGGTGTGTTTTTAGTTATAAGACAAGTATTCATAATATTACCTGCAACAATACTGCAAAACATGAATAACAGTAGATCAGTTATTGGTGGATATTGCAAACTCCAGAAATGATATTTTATGCGTTTCTGAAGCACAAGACTTAATTAATTATATTAATAATATAATTATTTATAATTCTATTTTATAAACTGTTTTCTTCTTTCCTGCGTATAAAAAGGTATCATAGACATGTCTGACTTGCTTTTATTTTAATGTCAGCGTAGAAACAGTCATCTATCAGTTTTTCTAAGAAAATATAAAAAAAGAAAATATGTATAAATACCATTATAAAGTTCCTAAAGCTAATAAAACATTAAAGAAAAAAAAAATTTATAATTATACATATAATTATTTCTAGAGCGGTTTGAACATAAATAACGCTCTCCTGTAAACCTCGGTTTTTGACATGTCTTTATGTACGTAGGGACCGTCGAAATGTTAAGTCATTTAATAACGGCAGTGCAGCACTTTAAATAAAAGCTTTGTCGTATCGTCCAGTTAACGACCAGCCTGTCAACAACTACGAGGCAACACTCACTGCAGCGCGAGCTCCTCGTCCCCTCCGCCCCCCGCCGCACCCCCCGCCGCACCCCCCGCCCCGCCGCGCACGCCGTCCAACAGCTGCAGCGCGGCGGCGTGGTCCCCGGCGGGCGCGCCCCCGCCCCCCGCCCCGCGCGCCGCCAGCCGCGCCCGCACGTCGCGCACCTCCCGCTCCACCCGCGCGGGGTCTGCCCGGCCCGACACTTGAGACAGCTGCTGCGCGCGACTGTACAGCTCACCGATCTTGACAAAGATGATGCAAAACATTATAAAACTTGGGCAGGTAAGGGTGCAATTGCTGATGTTCAAGATACACTTGAATTAACTACGCCAATTACATAAATAAAGACAATTGGAGGATAGCCCGTTGTAACAGTTATCTTAATACATATATATAAATTCCGTGTTACATTGTTTGTCCGCGATGGACTCCTAAACTACTAAACAGATTTTAATCAAATTTGCACACCGTGTGCAGTTTGATCCAACTTGAAAGATAGGATAGCTTACATCTCAATTTACAGTCGCAATAATTTATATGGCAGAACAACGTTTGTCCGGTCAGCTAGTTACACCTATAAATTTACCTATAAAGACATTCAACAAACCTACCTCGGCGGCGGGCGGGCCGGTGAGCGCGTACAGGGCTGGCGAGTTTCCCCCCGCGCCCCGCACCCGCGTCACGCTGAACGCCCCCAGCAGCCCCGTCGATGGCACGTGGGTGCCGCAACACAGCTCCCTGGGAGACACACGGACATGCATACGTACACACATACACAAAAAATAAACACTCATCTAAACACTACCTCCACTGTAGTCCTTATTAGTGATTGGCCGACTATGGGTTTTGCCGATCAGCCGACTACTCGAGTAATCGGTGAAAAAGTTGCCGATTAATCGGCAAATTATTTTTGCCACAGACTAGTGATATAACGAATATTCGCATCCGCATAATTTTTGACATTCGCATTCGCAAAAATCATGCGAATATTTTGCAAATGTTTTTGGCAAGTGAAAAACAAATTGTGTGAAGAAAAATAATTATTTTAACATTAAAATGTTACTGATATTTACCTATTAGGGGCCATCCATAAATTACGTCACACTAATTTCATGACTTTTTGACCCCTCCCCCCACCTTGTTACAGCTGGTCACATTTGTAAGACCTCCCCCCCAGTGTGACATCACATATTATGAAATTTTACACCTAGTTATTAAATTAAAATTTAATCACCTGGATTCTAACGGCGGGTCACAGCTGACAACTCTCAATCCGGTCTCTGGGTAGGTCTCCCCGGGCACCGTGAGCACCCCCCGCAGCGCCGCCAGCCGCAGCCGGTCCACCACGACCGTGCGCACCCCCGCGTCACGCTCTATCGAGTGCCTGGAGAACACCATCGGTTAGTTATCTGTGGACGATTAATGTGGACATTGCAGGGAATACAGTTTCCTATTTTATGAAAAGAAAATTAATGTCACCAGGTAAGAATGCGATTTAGGAGTATCCGATGTATGTATCCGATAATGGCAATGTATTCAATAATATTGGAACACATTTTGTAACTTCCATTAGTCAATGGCAATTTCAACAAAAAACCTCGCTTCTAGGATTATACAAAATTAATTATTATAAAAAATTTAATACAACATTACCTAACTAACTCCTGTGCCTCCATCACCTTAGCCGGTGACAGCTTCTCACCGTACACAGTCAAATTTAAACTAAGTCCCTTGTCGGTCACACTGGACCCAACCTGACACACCACACTATTTGGAAGAACCTTCCTCACAGCCGCGTTCAACAGGTGCACTGCTGTATGGTTCCGCATTAGATTGAGTCTTCTATCACCGTCCACAACTAGAGTCACTTCACTATCCCTACTGACGCACTTATCGCTTTTAACACTAAAATGTCCCTTGTGAAACACAAAATCACGAATTTTAAAAACACTGTCAACTTGAAAACTAACATTGTTTCTATTAATATCACTCCATTCTATTAATATCACTCCACTGTCGGCCGCTTGGCCCCCCTCTTCACAGTAAAAATTTGTACTCTCAGTCACTAAATAATAAGGTCTGTTTTCCGACGGTTGCGAGTAATCTATCCATTCGCCGTCTTCGTTCAATATGGCGACTAGTTTGGTTTTGACGGGACTGATCTGGATTTGATTATTGTGTTGCGTGTAGGAGTATTTTGCTTGATCGTTAGTGGCTGTGATTCCGTTTTTGACTAAATCATCGATGGCCTTGTCGAACTGCAAGCCTCTCGTCGCAGTTTGTTCCTTGAGGGCAGTCTTATGTCTGGCCTTGTGCTGCGCCAGAAACTTCCAGAACCCCGGCTTGTCGATACTGAGCCCGTTCAGCTCGGCTATCCGTTCGATGACGTCTTCCTGAAAGCCGTGAGTGTCGTACAACTTGAAGACTACTTCTCCGGGTATCACAGTTGATTTTTGTTTAGCCATGACCTGGGAAAAAGGATACAATTATGTTATGTGAAACATATATCTCGGTGGTTTGTGTTAAAATTAAACCGGTTCCTGCTAAGAGCAAAATTTACTGAATGCTTTTTCATAGGATCATTTTTTGTGATTTTTTAATTAAATCAGCTAGTGTATCCTTTCGATTTAAAATAGATATTTAAAGCCAATGTGATATATTTGCAGCATAAAATTTGAAGTTTACTTTCACAATTTAACTAATAATGTAATTCCGCCGCATGTGAACCATTCCCACTTACGCTCTATCATAAACATTACCTCCTTAAACTCCTTGTAGCCTAAGGCAAAGCCAGCCAGTTCCACGTCAGCCATCGCCTCCACTTCAGGGTGCTCCTTCACCAGCCCCTGCCACTTCTTCTTGAGCCCCGCCCTCAGCTTGGCGTAGCTCTCTCTCTCGTGCTCTATGATAAGCTTGGCCTCTTTTTCCCTAGTCGCCAATTCTGGGTACGCTGACCCCAGCGTCTCGACCACTTCATTGTACAGTATTGATAGCAGCTGTGGATTGTGGAACACGTCGGTGCATATCTTGAAGCTCTTGCGCATTATCTGCTTCAAATTCAAGCTGCCGGAATAAACGAAATTTACTATTATAACTATTTATTAATAACATCTTAAAATCAAACATTGTCGTTGATTTTGAATAGATCTATGTAATATATTTTACCAAATTGTATATGGTATGGTTATGTATATTTGGTAACTAAACATAAGCTGTTATAGCTTTGTGGCAAAATTTGTTTTCGCTCTCGAGGACCTGAGTTCGAATATTGCTCACATTTTAACGGCATCCGGAGTGCTGACGCGGCATCTTCATAGTACTAGTCCCACCTAGCCGCGGCTATCAAAGCCTTTCGAGAGACGCTTGCCTACACAAGCCGCGAGAAACCGAAATGGCATGCCAATTTATTTATTTATTTCATAATTTATTCACACCATAAAATTATATCCAGCAAACAAATTAAATTTAAAGATAAAAGTAAACTTGAAATTGCGGTGAACAAGTTTGAAATTTCAACCTTATCGTCATACTATTACACCCTTATTAATAAAAATCGCTTATTCCAAGCATCATCTGAAGCTACACTTGGACTAGTTAATTCTCGATTAACTAAGTAATAACTTCGTAATTGAAATGTTATTAATAAATATGGAGTAACCTCGAACTAACAATACATTTCTTAGTCCGGTTTCAACGAGTAAAATATGGCAACCTTTAAAATTTAAAAGTAAAAAGAGTGAGTCAGTGAATGACTTCATGCATTAAAATGACAGTGACAACACATATTTTGGGATTGACAACTTCAAACGACGTGATCAGCTTTCAATTTCAAGCGCCTAACTTCGCTCCTCGCAGTTTGTTTCATGCTATGGTTACTTGTTAAATTTAAAATTGATTTACATGAACCAAAAACGTGCTCGCTCGTTTAACTGGGATGAAGAAGAAAAGGTTAAAGAAAATATCAATGTAAATGACGTTTAGTTAGAACAACGAAGTACTCTTGATATGCGTCAAGTCAACGTCAATGTCGTCAATGCACGCCTAGTCCACGCCTAATCGGTCGCTAAACTATGTAGCGACATGGACTAACTTTGATTCTGAGATGAGACTCGGAGTAGCTTAATTCTTCGTTACTCCATGTTTATTAATACTGAATTTAATTAAATCTTATTTACGACAAGTTTTAAAGTTACTCTTGCTTTAGTCTATGTTTATTAATATGGCCGTTAAGGTATATTTCTATTCTTCGCACAAAATACAATTTCATCAAAGCGCCACACTTGAACCAGCTATATCGCCAGACGTCAACGTTACCTGGTGGCGGGGTAGACCCCGTCGGCCAGGCACACGGCGACCATCCGCGCGTGGTCCGCGAGCCGCCGGTACGCCGCGTCGCGCGCCGCGCCCGCACCGAACGCGCCCGTGTACTCAGACACGCCCTCTGCAGCGTTCTGCAATGTTACGGACAATACGGACGTTTGTTCACGTTATAGTCACTATAATATAGTGTGTAGTGACGATGAAGTTTAGAATGATTAGAGTTTTGTGCGTTTGTTATCGTTTCCATAGTCTAAAACGGAACCTTTATAATTTCGTCATGACCATCCGTCTGGATGAAATGGACAAAGCCAATAATGAAAAATAATATAACAACATCAATAAACCAAACAACAAAATAAAGCAAAGAAAACTAACTTTTACATTTCCTCTAGGTTTCATATTACAACATACAAAGTATTCTGATTTCAAAACCACCACTCCCATCAGCCACCAGTCAATACGTGACTCACCCGATGTATAGCCCGCAGCAGCGGCCGGAACAAGTCAGTATCGTAGTTGGTCCTCGTGCCCTGCAGCAGCGCCGCCGCGCGCTCCAGCCCCAGCCCCGTGTCGACATGCTGGCGGCGGAGCGCCGACACCGAGCCGTCCGCTTCTCTGCATAGACAATACACATGATCCGTTAGGGCCGGTTTACACGTATTAAGTAGTTAAGTAAATTTTAACTAAATTTTAACTTAAAAGTTCCTGTCCAAACGTGTTAAGTGATAAGCCCCGCCCTAGGTGGGCGGGACGCGTGTAATTTTTGTAAGTATCGGTGTGGCTTATTTTGTGTTAAATGCAAGAAAATAATGCAAAATATGAATAGAAACGAAAAATCTGAATAAAATATTATTAAAAGAAACGCAATAAACTGTTTACAGATTTTTTCATTATCTTCCAAGGAGATCGACTAGAACAAAACATCGTTTCTTTTATTAATTTAGTCAGTCATTTTTACCATATCTTCCGTCGTTTTATTTGGTAAGACGCTTGTTATTGTCGGATCCGCGTGCACTACGGCATGCGCTGCTGTCAAACTCATTTTACCGCATGCATCATAGCATGCACTATGGTGTTTCAGGCATGCGTTTGAGAAAAAAGATTATTATGAAAGCGCACTGGTGTAGACATAGCTTAAGTGTAATAAATAATAATTCTGTCAAGATCTCAAAGTGTAAAAGTTATGTTCAAATAAAAGAATAATATTTTATACAGGGTGTCTTGCAACTAATTATCGAAAATTTAAGGGTATAAAATATACCTATATTCATCGACAAAAATTCCAACATGTTGGGGTCTAGCACTCTTGTCGCAACAATTAAAATCAATATTACCAATACAATCCCTCGAGGGGCTCTACCACCAGCGGGCCGGATTTAGTCGCCTTTTACGACACCCATTTGGCGTGGGATTGGGGTTAGCATTCTAAACCGCCCCGACACATAAGTCTTCGCATTTACTTTCAGGTTTCCTTCATCTATTAAGCAATTGCAGAAAAATAACACTTACATCAAACCAGTAACGGCTAGTAAAACAAACAGTAACCAAACCTATTGCATTGTATGAACACGATGTTCCAGATCTCGGTGAGCGAGCCGTCGGGGTGCACATAGTGTATCTCGGTGCACGGGCCGCACGGCCCACTGCCGCCCATCTCCCAGAAGTTGTCCCTCGCACCGTGACCCACTATACGGCTTGACGGAACCCTGTGCAATGTTTATGTTGAGTTGTAGTTTATAAGCTCTTTACAAGTTTTGACTTTTTTAAAGTACATCCCCATGTTTTTCTACCTGTGGCTGTAACTACCAGCTTGTTTCTAGAAACAATGGCGAAATAGATGTCGGAGTGCTAGTTACAAGCAGCCCTAATCTTTCTTTCTGCTGGACGAAGCGCAAATAGTTATCGCTTGCCATCAGGTGACCAACTTGCTCATTTGTCTACTTAAAGTAAATACCTCAAGCTATTCACCTTGTCTTTACTCTATCAGGCCTCATAGCCTTGCCTTGGGCATATTTACCACCCAAGTAACTTACAATACATCATGCTCTCTTATTTATTACAAAAAGTACTCCAAGTTATGTACCCAATAGATTTCCAGATGTCCCTACACTCCCGATCCTCCTGGAGGCCAATGATAGCATCCCCGGAGAAGTAAGTCACCAGCAAGTCTTCAGGTTTCAGTCGGTATGGACCTAGCAGTAGATCCCAGGCCATTCGACATGCCTCTTTCTAGAACAAACTTGATGATATCAATCGAAAAGTATGTAATAAGGATACTATGCTTATTTAAACTAGCTGGCCACACTTCACTATCACAAAGGTTTCTGTAGTAAATATACTTCAATACTTAATATTGTTCTTTGCATTGGTGTGTTAAAGCCTTGCCCTTGCAAGGTTGGTTTTAAGCTTTTGAATAATGACTAACTAATAATGTCAGTAAACACAATACAATGGACATGGCAATGACACAATACAGTACTTCAACTAGTGAGGTTACAACTTAGGCATATTACAAATAAAGAGTAATTGAATAAACATTATACAATAGTAAGAATATTATCCTCCTCTTATGAACATAACTAATCTATAGTCTATAGTAATATATAAAGAGGAAAGATTTGATTTTTTGTTTGCATTGAATAGGCTCCGAAACTACTGAACCGATTTCAAAAATTCTTTCACTGTTGGGAAGCTACACTATCCCCGAGTAACATAGGCTACATTATATTTAAAAAAAAAATTAGGGATCCTTAATAAAACTCCAATAAGGTGTAAAAAAAATAAGAAAACCGAAGCAAAGCGAGGGTGGTTACTCGTTAATAATAATATCGTTTAAAATTAACAATAAGATAAATAATTGACTCACTTTGTAATAGTCCCCAAAGGACCAGTTGCCCAACATCTCAAAGAAGGTGTGATGGTGTCCATCCACACCCACCAGCTCCAGGTCGTTGTGCTTCCCGCCCACTCGCACACACTTCTGGAAGTTCACCGCTCGAGGACATGGTGCGTCCACTGTGCCTAGAAATACTCCTTTGAACTGGAATATAACATGTTAATTGATTAGTTATTCATTAGTCTCTAGTTTGAACTTTGTTTTAATTGGGCTTAGTAGTTACATTTGTAGTACAATTGAAGTTTAACAGTTTATGCTGAGTGACAGATAGCTGTGAAAACAGTTAAGGATTATCTGAACTTCCGCAGAACCTTCTCAGATAAATACTAGTATTCAATGTTCAGCAAAGGTTCATTACAAATGTGGAAAGCATGAAATGTTTATATGACCAATAATATTTAAAAAATATAGATATGTTTTGCCCTTATAAATCTAACAAAATATCTGTTCCAAAAAGAGCAACAACACACACACGTTTATCTTTTGTTTCACTACACCAATCACATTGGTATAATACATGAAGCCGAAGGCATTTTAAAGCTGTATGTCAAATGTCGAGCACTTCTGACAACAACAAAAGCTTATGTGTTGTCTTGTATTGACAGAGTGAGTATGAACAGAATGGACAATTGCCTGTTCTTACGCTCTTCATCGTCGGTTCGCTAGTGACATATCTACCTCTTTTTTACATTATAATATCATTGTATATGACCAGTTCATTGGTTGTTCTTGAGCTTCAACAAAAGACAATTTTTTAAACCAAGACGATACATATTATCTGACCGGTATAATTTAGCTGTAAAATATTGTAGGAAATAAATAACGACTTTGATGAGATCATTCACCTGGTTCATGCCAGCGTTGACGAAGGGCACAGTGGGGTCACACAGCGGCACCACCGAGCTCGACCTCACGTGCTTGTGGCCATGGTTCTCCACAAAATACTCCACAAACGTATTCCTTATATAGTTACTCGACTTTAACCTGATTTGGGATTTTTTGCGAATTGTCCCCGTTACAACCGGTAGTCTCAACATCGCGTCTGCTTCGGAATAACTGCTTTTTATAAATTATTGGACCATACAATCTTTCCGAGAGGTATTTTCGACATACATATATTCTGGTAAAGGCTGCTGAAATTATAATTACACACGAATAACTACTAACAATTACGAATTTTTTTGGCAAAAACAATAACTTGTCTGACATAACAAATTACTTACAATTGACATATCATTGAGTCAGTGTTACCAACTCTCAAAAATATTTACCCCTAAAACTAAATCAAAAACCCCTAAAATCGCCTAAATTACTGGGAAATCCCCCTAAAAAAATTTTGTGAAAAATTGTAAATAATAATCAAAAATTATATATATTTATTTATAAATAATGCATGTATTTCTATGCCTTTAAATAAAATGAATTTTAATGTAAAATAAGGTGATAATAATTAACTTCTTATTTCTTTATTCCTTGTCATTTCATTCATTAATTAAACTTATGAATTCTTACAAATAAATCAATTCCGATTACAATATCGATTTATTTTGTAAGGTAAATTTACAAATATCTACTCATTTTTAGATTTCTCTTTTTCCAGATTGCAGAATAATCCTATATCCTATATTTAAACACCAAAAGTCCCAATCTTCTTTGATTGGCTAGTTTGTTCCAGTGCTTCTTTATTTTGATCATTTAATAAAAAATATGAAGAATCAAAAAAACCCTAAAAATAACCCTAAACAAATAAGACCCCTAAAAAAATCCCATCTTACATATTTACCCCCTAAATTTGGGGGGAAAACCCCTAAGTTGGTAACCTTGCATTGAGTAAATTGACTCAACGATGACAGACGTCACTGTCACACACTGTATTCAAACGACTTAAAAAATATTACTCTGAATGATATTAAACACCGTAACACCGCACATTAATACTTGTAAGAGTTATCTCAATAACAGAAATGAAATAATAAATATTAAAACTCTTTAATTTGAGATTAAAACAAAAATAAGCTATTAACGTGAGCATAATCGTTCTGAAATACCTATTCCATATTCCATTGTTCTTTGACAACACGTTGACATGTTTTTGTTGAAGCAATGTTGAACTGAAATGATGACTTGACAATGACATTAATTTGACAAGACAGCGCTCGTTCTCGGTCTCTCGAACTCTCGATTTTCGATAGTTTTTACGAAGTGTTTATTAATTTTGCAAAATAATGTAATTCGCTTCTAAAGTGGCATACGTGTAAACTCGTGAGTGGTGAAATCATTGATAAGTTTACTGCGGTACCTACATCAGAAAGTTTTCATTTTTCTGTTATTTAAATGTTTTACTCTTTATGGACACGTAATTGTTATCGCTAGTCTATAACAATCGGTATAATGGATCATTTGAAATGGTATATATTTTGGCTATGTGTGGTGTTGTCGTCGGCTGAATTATTGGGCCCCGACGCTCAAAAGGAATCGGAGAAAGAGGAGTCCGAAGATAATGACGAAATTACTGTAGATTCAGAAGATGAGCTGTACGTGCTCCTGAAGCAGCTGACTGAGGCGATGAATTCTGAGTCGGTATCCTACAATGACTTCGAGGAGGCTCTGAAGAAGAAGGGTGCTGAAGCCAATGAGCGGTATTTTCAACAGCTCACTGAACGGATAAGCAAGGAGTTCACAGCTTACAAGGAATTCGAAGAAGCTCTGAAGAAGAAAGGCTTGAATTTACCTGAAAATGATGGACCGACAGGTAAGAGCTACACTTATTTGAACTGCCTTCCATTATATATAATTATATAGTTCTAAAATAACCACTAACGTATATAACTTTAGCCGTATTGGGGCGGCTTAGAATACTAACCCCAATTCCACGCCGGATGGGTGTCGTAAAAGGCGACTAAATCCGGCCCGCTGGTGGTAGGGCCCCTCGAGGGATTATATTGATTTTAATTGTTAATTAATACAATTATTACTATTATTATCTCTCCACGGAGTTCGCCTGGATAGCTACCACCCTTGAGCATGAATCAGCCGCCAAATGACTCGTCGTGTTCTGGCTGGGGGCTTGAGAGCCAGTTCTTTCTTTCTTTTTTTCTCTCTTTCTTGGCCGGCAATGCATCGGTGACTCTTTGGTGTTGCTGATGTCAGTGGGTGATGATAGTCACTTACCATCAGGTGGATTGTTAGCTTGTTTGCTGGCTATTTCCATAAAAAATATATATATGTGAAACACACCCTGGTACATCACTTATTTTAGTGTGCCATTATGAATGTCCATTTAGTACATACTTATATTCTTTTATTCATAACAGCTGATGAACAAGCACACATAGAAAAAATGACAACAAACTTGGAAAGGATTAAACAGGAGCTACTGAAGCAAGCCAACTTGGAGAAAGAACTTCTCATGGAGAAAAAACGCCGTGAAGAGAAAAAGGTATGAAACTTATTCTACACATGGCTGTGTTTTAATTATCCTGCCATATGTGCTTGGATGGTGTGTGTAAGGATGCTTGGATAGTATGTGTAAGGTAGCTTTAAAGTCAAACGTAATGTAGTGGTATCTTTTAATATGTTTTTTAATGAGTATTGTGTGAATAACAAAATCCAAGATGTGGTATTATGGTCTAACCATAAATTTTTTAATCATTTTAAAATGGCTTAATTTATTCTGGGCCTACTACTGTTTTGATACCTTCAAAAGGGTGTGCTATTGCTAAAACTGGGCAAGTGTGTGTCAGGCCATGCACAATGTAGGGTTCCGAATTAGTAAGTTTATCGAATATAACTCATTAACTACTTATGCTAAGAAAGCCGTGATAGTTTTCCTTGTAAATTCATCATATAACATATTTTTGAGAAGTTTTTCACTTGTCCAACTCCAACCATTTAGACGGCAAGTGTCCCCCCTTGACTCTAACCAAAATTAGCACTTTAGTGCCAAATATTTCTCAAACGAACCCCTAAATCCAAAAATGGTTATAGAAGACCCATAATATTTTTGAAAGACCTTTTCAATGATACCCTACACTATAGGATAGGCAACGAAAGAACTTTAAAGGCACCCTGAAAAAAAATATTTTTAAAATTTTTATTCTATGATTTTAGAATTTGCTAAATTATAGCTTTCTAGCACTAACTCGATGCTATGCCTCTGACAGACAGATGGACGGACGGACATGACGAAACTGTAAGGCTTTCGATTTTACTTCGGAACCATATAAATGGCTATCATATATATAATTTTAGTCTTCAGATGAAAATTGTTTTATCTCTTTTGAATTGTCCTATTGTTTTAGTTTCAGAGACAGAAAAATGAAGACAGCTACCGAGAATTACTTGATAAGCTGCCACCACTGCCCGAAGAACCTGAACTGACTCCTGAATTGAAAGAAGGTACGTTTTGTGTTTATTATAGCCTTATAAATTGTGTCATTCATGAGCAATAAGATTAAGTAAATCGACATTGGGAAAAATATCTGTAATAGTGAAATTTAATTAGGGTGCCTACAATGTTGAGTGTGCACTGCACATCTCCAACAATGGGTAACATTTGTTATCTAATGATAGCAAGCAAGATCCTTGGCAAGTCCCTTGTGGCTTGTGGCCCTCAGAAGTAGCAACATTAGTCACCATAAAACTAATGGACTTAACTTGGTTGCTACTATATGCAAAAAAATTATTCTTAATTCTTCCTACCACTACACATCATGGAAAAAAGCATCAATTTGAAATTCAAAATCGTTTATTCATATATGTATCATCGATATCTGATCATCATTTATGCACATTTTTTTAGGGTTCCGTAGCCGAATGGCAAAAAACGGAACCCTTATGGATTCGTCATGTCTGTCTGTCTGTCTGTCTGTCCGTCCGTATGTCACAGCCACTTTTCCGAAACTATAAGAGCTATACCATTGAAACTTGGTAAGTAGATGTATTCTGTGAACCGCATTAAGATTTTCACACAAAAATAGAAAAAAAAACAATAAATTTTGGGGGTTCCCCATACTTAGAACTGAAACTCAAAAATGGATTCTATGGATAGGTCTTCAAAAATTATATTGAGGTTTCTAATTTTTTTTTTCTAAACTGAATATACGTAGTTTGCACGAGAGACACTTCCAAAGTGGTAAAATGTGTCCCCCCCCCCTGTAACTTCTAAAATAAGGGAATGACAAAACTAAAAAAAATATATGATGTACATTACCAAGCAAACTTCCAACGAAAATTGGTTTGAATGAGATCTAGTAAGTAGTTTTTTTTTATTACGTCATAAATCGTAAATCGCAAAAAACATTAATCAAAGTTACAACGAACTACAAGAACTTTTATATTATGTTACTTGCTGCTACTTAACCCTTCATGGGCGAGTTCGACTCGCACTTGACCGCTTTTTTATAATATATCAATATTCTGTCCTTTCTGTCAAAAAAGATTAAGTTAAACATGTTGATGTAACCCCTCCCCTCCTTCTAGCCAAAGAAATGTACGACGCAGCGATAACGAAGTTGGAGCGTCGTTCGCCGGATTTGCGAGCGCTGATCCTGCAAGTCAAGGAGGCGGCGGAGCGCGGCTACGTGCCGGCCAAGGTCAAGCTGGCCTGGTCGCACGTGTTTGGCGAGGGGGTCAGTCTGGACGTGGACAAAGCCAGGAGGATCTTCCAGGAGCTAGCCGATGAAGGGGTCGGCGATGCTCATGCTGTAAGTGACAAAAAAATATTTATCTTACTAGTTCTCAGGTATAATTATATATATTTGTAAACGTTTAATTTCAAGGGAAAAACAGTCGATCTGTCGTTTAATGCATCTTTCCAAAAGAGTGATAGAAGCAAGTATTTACTTTCATAAGGGCATTAAGTATAAAAATCTTTTGTCATATCCTCCTTAAATTACCCCACACTAAAATGATCTGTGTTGTAGGTGGAGACACAAGAACACAACTGGCGACAACAGTTATCTATAACATAACTCTTTCCACGAAAACCCAACCCCTCATTTTGGTAGTCATGGGATAAACAAATTTTATGCTTGAATTGTTTTTTTGCGTATAGGTTTCCTATACGCGACTAGCGTGCCGGTGTCGGAGTCGTGCGCGCTGGTGCACTACACGTTAGGTGCAACAACCACGACGGAGAACATATGTTTGTCTGTAACATAAATCTTTGTTTTCACCGAACTGCAACCTCATTTCGGTAGTAATTGGGACTATCAAAATATTTCCTTGAATTGTTTTCAGGGCATGGGTTTCCTATACGCGACGGGCGTAGGCGTGCCGGTGTCAGTATCGCGCGCGCTGGTGCACTATACGCTGGGCGCGCTGGCGGGCAGCGACCACGCGCGCATGGCGCTCGCCTACCGCCACTGGGCCGGCGCTGGCGTTCCTGCGTCGTGCCCGCGCGCGCTGGATCTGTACCGACAGGTCGCTGCTAAGGGTAACTATGAATATTTTTATTTAAGTTCTTTGCCTTAGCCTATGCATTACTTACTTTTTGTTTTTACAATTTTTACAATGAATTTCTTCAATGCTTTCGACTGCTTTGGACTCGATGGAGAGGCGTGCGAAGAGGCTCATTGGTGACCCAGATCTGGTTGAGACTAATCTTCAAAGCCTCGAGCACAGGCGCAGAGTAGCCAGCCTCTCGGTTTTCTACAGGGCACATTTCGGAGAGTGTGCGCAGGAATTGTTTGAGATAATTCCCCCATCTCCGTTTTTCCATCGAACGACACGACGCACGGCGGGTATCCATCCTTTTGTCGTGAACATCCCGCCGGTACGGACGTCGGCGTTTCCGCCAGCCTATGACGTGGATGTCTTCAAGAAAAGAGTGAATAGGCTTTTTCTAAGTTAATGTGCTCACCATCTTGGACCACATCTACACTTACCATCAGGTGGGATTGTGGTCAAGCATTAACTTATTCGTGTAAAAAAAAATGCTTATACAATATTTTATGTCGAAAATAAAAGACATAACAATTTAGGAAGCAAAAGTTTTATGTGGTGTGGCGACAGCGCACACGCGTCACACGGTGACGTCACGCCAACCTGAATCACGCAATCGAAGTTTTCTGCATCGGTTGCATATATACAAACGCTCCGACGACATCAGTCGGGGCTCGGCCGCCCCCCAGGCAACACACCTCGCCTGGCGGGAGATCTCCCTTAGCCAGAGTGGAATTAAGTAAAAAATTTTAACACGTCAATTTCACTAAACTCAAACATTTTCACTAAAAGAAAAAACAATAGAGTATAAAATATTTATATTCGTAAGATAACAGCCGTCAAGTCATGCTGGAGGCCGTCGGGCGGCATAAAGACTTGGCCACTTACCCCCCAGTCCAATCCGCAGTGGAGTAGTGTGGTGGAGTATTCTCTAGGCCTCCTCAAGAGGCTCTTCTCTTACCCATGCTCATTAGTGGGCAGTGGGCCATTAATGGGTTGAAGGCAGCTTTGTCAAATGACCTTTTTTATCGATGATAGAGCTCAATTCCCACGGTATGGTCCCGCAGTGGTGTCGCAGGTGTCGCTGAGCGGCGGGCCGGCGGTGCAACGCGTGCGGCTGCTGGACGAGGCGGAGGGCGGCGCGGCGGGCGCGCTCGACACCGACCTCATCGAGTACTACCAGCTGCTGGCCGAGAAGGGAGACGTGCAGGCACAGGTGGGTGGTATGTAGCCGGTGGAGCGACGGATTAAGGATGACAATGACGATCCACCTGTTGGTGAGTGGTCATTGCCCATAGACATCAGCAACACCTGCGTTTCAGCTCTCAGCTGGAACACGACTCCTTTCGTGGCTGACTCAATTAGTTGGGTGGAGCACCGGTAGTTGTTCGGTCTACAACAATCATTGACCGAAACGACCATCTCAATCACTATAGCTTCTGAACAAAAAAAACCGTATCAAAAGGACTCCATTTGTTTAGGACCTAGTATGACTCACACTAACACACACACACACACACACATTCAACGGTGCTTAAAACAGCCGTAATGTTCGGTTTAGACGTATTAAGTAGTTAACTAAATTTTAAGTGAATAATTTTTAGTGCGCGTCCACACCAAATAATAAAGCTCTTTAGTTCATACAATTCTACTTAATTACTTAACCATTTTACTAAATTTTAAGTAAAAAGTGCCTGTCCAAACCTGTTAAGTGATAATCCCCGCCCATCTACTTAACAGAAAATAGAAAAATTTCTAAATTACTTGTCTACTTAATTACTAAATTTTAACTACTAAATTATCCGTTCGTATTAATTTACTTAAAATTTAGTTAACTACTTAACTACTTAATATGTGTAAACCGAACATAACTCATCAATTAACAACAACAGCAACTAGTCATGTGGTGTGCACTGTGTGCATGTGTGTGCAGGTGGGGCTGGGCCAGCTGCACCTGCAGGGCGGGCGCGGCGTGACGCTGGACGTGAGCAAGGCGCTGCACTACTTCCAGCAGGCCGCCAACACCGGGAACGCCGTCGCCAACGCGTTCATGGGGAAGGTAATACCACTTCACTCTTCTCCATGACAAACAACCTTGACGAAATGTTGGTCGAATAGATAAAATCACGGTATTAAGTGTATCAGTTATACCCATGTGATTATTTAATCAAAATGATTTTGAATTATTTAAAATTATAATGGTTTTTAATTTGATTTTTTTAAAACCTGATGGTAATAGTGACCGTCGCCCACAGACATCAGCACTAGTGTATCTCAAACCGTCAGTTGGAACACCACTTCGCTTTGTGGCTTGCTCTTGCAAATTAGTGGTAGCTAGCCAAGCAGGTTTGGGCCATCCATAAATTACGTCACATTAATTTCATGACTTTTTGACCCCTCCCCCCGTCCTTGTCACACAGCTGGTCACATTTGTGAAACCTTCTCCCCTAGTGTGACGTCACATATGATATTTTACCTATACATACCAATTATTCGATTTTCGACAGCAGTGATAGCCTAGAGGTTAGAACGTTGGTCTCTCGAACAGAGGGGTCCGAGTTCAAATCCTGGCACGCACCTCTAATTTTCAAATATTATGTGCGTATTAGAAGTTAATTATCACTTGCTTCGGTGAAGGAAAACATCGTGAGGAAACCTGCACACCGAAGAGTTCTCCATAAAGTTCTCAAAGGTGTGTGAAGTCTACCAATCCGCACTTGGCCAGCGTGGTAGACTATGGCCTGTACCCCTCACATTGTGGGAGGAGACCCCGAGCCCAGCAGTGGTACAATTATGGGTTGTTGCTAGTGATTCTGAGGTGGGGCGATAGTGACGGTAACTGTGTGTATGTGGTGCTCAGATCTACCTGGAGGGCGGCGACGGCATCAAGCCGGACAACGACACGGCGCTGGCCTACTTCCGCAAGGCCGCCGAGATGAACAACCCCGTGGGGCAGAGCGGACTCGGCATCATGTATCTGCAGGTACATAGCCCCACACTACACATTCATAGCCCCACACTACACACTCATAGCCCCACACTACACACTCATAGCACCACACTACACACTCATAGCCCCACATTACACACTCATAGCCCCACACTACACACTCATAGCCCCACACTACACACTCATAGCCCCACACTACACACTCATAGCCCCACACTACACACTCATAGCCTCACACTACACACTCATAGCCCCACACTACACACTCATAGCCCCACACTACACACTCATAGCCCCACACTACACACTCATAGCCCCACACTACACACTCATAGCCCCACACTACACACTCATAGCCCCACACTACACACTCATAGCCCCACACTACACACTCATAGCCCCACACTACACACTCATAGCCCCACACTACACACTCATAGCCCCACACAAATACAAGAACACACCTACCCGAGAACAGAAATTCAAATTTCCGCCTTACTGGGAATCGAACAAGACCTTTGGTACGGTGGTCCGGCATGATACCCATTGCGATTTGCGCCACACGGGTAGTCTCTGATAAATAACGCTTATCTAACTGATCGGTAAGTGGTATAATGGACATTTGTATCTCTGAACATTACCAAAGCGTCGACGACTATAATCCTTGACAAAAAATAACCGACTTCAAAATTAAGGATAATTAACAAACTTTTCGTCAGATCTCGTTTAAATTTAAGTGGGACCACATGACAAGCACCAGCTTTCGATTAAAAAAGAATCATCAAAATCGGTTCACCTAGTTGAAAGTTCTGAGGTAACAAACATAAAAAAGCGGCCAAGTGCGAGTCGGACTCGCCCATGAAGGGTTCCGTAGCAGCAAGTAACATAATATAAAAGTTTTGTAGTTCGTTGTAACTTTGATCGAGGTAAATTGCGGTTTACGATTTATGACGTATTAAAAAAAAACTACTTACTAGATCTCGTTCAAACCAATTTTAAGTGGAAGTTTGCATGGTAAAGTACATCATATATTTTTTTTAGTTTTATCATTCTCTTATTTTAGAAGTTACAGGGGGGGGGGGGGACACACATTTTACCACTTTGGAAGTGTCTCTCGCGCAAATTATTCAGTTTAGAAAAAAATGATATTAGAAACCTCAATATAATTTTTGAAGACCTATCCATAGATACCTCACATGTATGGGTTTGATGAAAAAAAAATTTTTGAGTTTCAGTTCTAAGTATGGGGAGACCCCAAAAGTTATTGTTTTTGTTCTATTTTTATGTCAGACAGACAGACAGACGGACGGACGGACGGACGGACGGACGGACGGACGGACGGACGGACGGACGGACGGACGGACGGACGGACAGACGGACGGACGGACAGACAGACGGACATGACATGACGAATCTATAAGGGTTCCGTTTTTTGCCATTTGGCTACGGAACCCTAAAAAGCAGTCGAATGGAATACCTCCTTTTTGAAGTCGGTTAAAAACGGGGGACAACTGCCTCTCTAACATTGCAATAGTAACACAAAAAAACATTTCCAGTGTGAAAAAACCCCAGCTCGAACCGTTATCATAAGAAAATATTTTAATTTGGTAGCGCGCAGCCCAGCGACCTCCAACAGGACAAAGCGATCGTCATAGCTTCGTCTGTTTTCCATGGAATGTTCCAGATTCCAAATACCCATTAGCCAATGACATGTAATTTAATAGAGCAAAAAAATTTTTGTCTGCTGATTACCATCAAGAAGTTCCTTAGTCGTACACATCAGGTCATGCTTATCACAAAAATGCATTGTCATCAGAACTAAAGCGATAATTTCAACTTCTTTAGATGAAGAAGTTAAATCGTTTAAAAAGGACAGACATTTAAAACCTACTTGCCACTAATAAGATTAATATTGGTGTCAGGGGCGGGGCGTGCCGAAGGACGTGGACGCGGCGTTCAAGTACTTCACGCTGGCCGCCAACCAGGGCTGGGTGGAGGGCCAGCTCAACCTGGGCTTCATGCACTTTGGTGAGACACCCGCTATGGCGCGTTGTAACCGTTTATCTTCCTTGTATTTGCTTGTGTGTGAATGCGTACGTTCATGCGTACGTACGAATTGCGTGCGTGTAAAACGTAACATGTCAAGCCCTTTTTTAACAAAATTTTACAAATCCCTACCGTGAGTGCTCGCGGAAAAAGAAGCACCAAGAAACTACGGAGGTTATTTCCTACTCACAGTTACGTAAGTGCTGTCTGCACTTATTTATACTATGTATAACGATACATTACGGTACCACATTAACATTAGTAAGTTTTACTCGCGTAATTGATGTAATTATCTTACCGTAAATTCGTAAAAATAACACATTTTGTAAGTAGCTTAAATATCGTAATTTCATAATACTTGTGAAACTTTTTAGGGGCCATTCATAAATTACGCCACACTAATTTCATGATTTTTTGTGTGACGTCACATACATATTATGAAATTTTACACATAGAAATTATTAAATTAAAACCGCAGTTCACACTACATCGACCCCCTCCCCCTCAACGTCTGACGTAATTTATGGATGGCTCCTTATGAAAGTTGCTTACAAATTTTTTTGAGGGAAATAAAATTTTTTCAACTTCCAAGTATAATTTGGAAGAGATCGCTTTAAGCGATAAGATCGCCTATTATTTATTATACGTTGTATATTTTGTGATTAACATGTACATTCCTATATCGTATTGTAATGGCCTATCACGTGTTGTGGGCAGGCGGCATCGGCGTGGCGCGCGACTTCCGGCAGGCCAACAAGTACTTCTCGCTGGCGTCGCAGTCGGGCCACGTGCTGGCGCTGTACCACCTCGCGCAGATGAACGCGGAGGGGCTCGGCATGCTGCGCTCCTGCACCACCGCCGTTGAGGTACACTCACTAAAACAATTAATAATAATAATACTTTATTGACATATTATTTTTTATACATTAAAATGTATGAAGCCTCTGATCTCCGAGTTAGTTCGAAACTGTGTTTCGGGTATCAGCGTCCTCTCCCAATCTTTCAATGATGTCTATAACAATATGTTCAATAACCATAATGTATATGCAGACGTTAAGATTTTTCTTTTTCTTTTGTTTTTTTTTTAGGTTAATTAGGTATGCAGGGCGCGATATAAAAACTTTTGTCTTAATATCAATGTTAAACTACCTCTATAGGTGAGGTATGGTTTAACATTTATAATAATATTCACAATAACTCAAATTCTGTAATTGAACTTTACCGAACGTTTTTGTATTATGCCCTGCACTGCATGCGTAACTTTTGGTATGTGTACACGGTACACTTCCCGACCTTTCCACCTTCCAGACTTCGACGTGATGTCACCGAGTACAATGTCACTAGTGTCACCCCTGACCTTTGAGGACCCTGTCGCCTAGTTGGTAGTGACCCTGCCTGCGAAGCGAGTGGTCCCGGGTTCGATTCCCGGCCGAAGCAGATATTTATCTGACAGATAAATATTTGTACTCAGGTCATGTGAGGTTATTGTGATGTGTTATATTATAAAATATTCGTTTATTACGTGCGAACGAATTGACAAAAACAAGTGAGAGTTTGCATAAATATTGTGTGATTGACACTCTTTAATTTGAATATCAAACTTCTGCCAAAAAGGTTTTATATAATTATGCACTTCTAAGAACTTTTTGATTCACCCTCGTAAATGTGTAAGCGTTTGTTTGTTAGTCAGTAGCCATGTGTTCGTGTCCACAGCTGTACAAGAACGTGTGCGAGCGCGGGCCGTGGAGCTCGCGGCTGATGCTGGCGCACGCGGCGTGGCGCGCGCGGGACTCGCACTCCGCGCTGCTGCAGTACCTGTCGCTGGCCGAGCGGGGGTACGAGATCGCACAGAGCAACGCCGCCTACCTGCTCGATACTGGTTAGTGGACACCCACTGGCCGGGGTTTGTAATGGCGTACCGGTGACCAATTCATAAGTTAACGTAAAATATACAATACCTCGCTTTTTTTTCAGATAGAATAGAAAGTGAACATTTTCTATATTACATCAACGATGCATGGGATCGTCTAGACTCTAGACTCTAGGGATGATCATGAAATGGTCTTGCAAGCCTCAATAGTACAGTGAAGTGGTCTCCTGCTCTGTTTGTTAATACATGTAACGCTGCATTGCGCAGCACGTAGGTTTATCTTAACACGCTAGACATGCAAATCCTGCTCGAAGGATCAAAATTTTGAAGAATTTGAATTTTACAAGGAGTGACACGTACAGTTATACTGTACATTTTAATTTTATAGAATAAAGCCTAATGCATACGTAACGGGTCTTTTCCCGTACGGGACGGGACGTGAAGTTTTAGAACATCGTTCCATAGAAAATGTATACGATACATATGCAGCCTAATCCCGTACGGGACGTGGCACGTACGTACGGGAAAAAACCCGTTACGTATGCATTGGCTTTAATTATTATAAAATCTTTGAAGTCTTAAATGAGTAATGACTTAAGCAGTACTCAATTGAGTACCACAGAGTACTTAAACACTACATTAAGTCCCGATTAGTGTGAATGAATAGTTTAAGTGAGATTGACATTATTTAGATTTTTCATCAATCCGTACTTTTTAAATGACAGTCTTGGATTAGAGGAGTTTGATGGCATGGTACTCCGCAGGCGAGGTGCAAGTGTACGGCGAGGAGGAGCGCTGGGTGCGCGCGCTGCAGCTGTGGTCGCGGGCGGCAGCGCAGGGCTACGCCCCCGCGCGGGTCAAGCTCGGCGACTACCACTACTACGGCCTCGGGACCCCCGTCGACCTTGAGACTGCTGCGCATCACTACAGGTTTGGTTATGTGTATAGTTTTGATTGTAGTTATTGACGAATGGCAATCGCCGTAGCTGCAGTGTAGACAAGATCCAGAATTCGCCATTCCTTTTTGGTTATTTTTGTTAGTTTCTAAAACAAGAAAGACATCAGCGATAAGCATTTCCATCAATTTATTTAACCATAACACAAGTATACCACTGACCTCTCGGCCAACCAGCACTGGAAACCTACTTTGATTCAGTCTGTCCCCTCAGCGTAGTTCCTATAATGTTCCTGATACATCTTCGTTAATATTAACGA
Organism: Thymelicus acteon; assembly: GCA_951805285.1. Taxonomy (NCBI): domain Eukaryota; kingdom Metazoa; phylum Arthropoda; class Insecta; order Lepidoptera; family Hesperiidae; genus Thymelicus; species Thymelicus acteon. The sequence continues at coordinate 2,079,799 of OX638232.1, forward strand.
CTACACCGTAATGCGTATGGGTAACGGGTTAATTAATTAAGACAGTGGTCGAGATATGATCTTCTGATGGTGCTATCTTCTAACGAAGGTCGGGGATCATTAAGGCGACCTGAACCTTGGACACTGCAGCTCTAAATCAAATAAATATAATATCTAGTAATAAAATAATATCTTTAAAGGGATATAATAAAACCCCTCTATCACGCACGTGTACAGGATAGCCTCCGAGCAGCTCCACAACGCGCAAGCGACGTTCAACCTGGGCTACATGCACGAGCGCGGGCTGGGGCTGGCGCGCGACGCGCACCTCGCCAAGCGCTGCTACGACCTGGCGGCGGAGAGCGCGCCCGACGCGCGCCTGCCCGCCGCGCTCGCGCTGGCCAGACTGCACGCGGCGGATATGCTCAGCGCGGCGCTCGATGTACGTATGGTCCTTCGTGCTTAGAATATAGTTGGTCCTTTGAGCTTAGAATATACTTGGTCCTTCGAGCTTTTCTCCTTTGATGTAAGGCAGAAGCCTTGGCTTGGTCCTTCGAGACATTCTTGGCCGCCGAGAGCGCGCTCGCAAGACTCCACGCGGCGGATGTGCTCAGCGCGGCGCTCGATGTACGTATGAACGTTGAGTAGTTGCTCCTTCGAGCTAAGACTAGAGTAGAGTGCTCTTCAACTAAATCTGCACTTGGGCGTAATGTTAAATATGGTATGTCTGTTTTGAAAATCGCTCAACAGATGGCGTTGTACCAAAAGTTAAATCTCGGTGTTGAGAATCTTTGGCGTTCTACATAAGCTACCAGTTTATCTTTCTATTTACCTTGCCTGCGATGTATCGATGGGGAAATACCAATGAAATTTATCTTGAAAGGGCATTGGTTTGATGATGATCAGACCAAAGCCTACATATACTGAAAAAATATTAATACTATCTGCATATTTATTATGTAATTTATGTAGGATTTTTTATATAATTAATAATATTTTTCACAATCCCATAGTAATAAATATTATTTATTTACTAGCGATCTACATTTCTTATAGATATCTAGATATAATTATAGCAAACATTTAAAGGCAAACCAAATTGTGTGGGACTATTGGTTCTCGCTGCAATTTCTTCACCTCTCTATTAACTGTATCACTTTAATTATTAAGTTTACATCTTATGTGCAACGATTGTCTTAGAAATATATTTTTTTCTTTATCTCTTTCTACTGGCGCGACAATAAAACGCAGGGTTACAACAGTCCATTTTTTACACGAGCCCTATTTGGTGAACAATCTTAGTTTCTTTTTATCGTCATTGACGTCGTTGACGACCCGTGTGGCGCAATGGTTACCATGCCGGATCGACGCACCAAGGGTCTTGGGTTCGATTCCCAGCGAGGTGGAAATTTGAATGATGAGTTTGAATTTCTGTTCTCGGTCTGGGTGTGAATGTCCTTGTCTAGTGTGTTGTCCATTGCACCCACGACATAGGGAATCCTAGTGTGGGGCTATGAGTGTGAAGAGTTATTTATTATGTATTATTATTTATTATTTGTAATTTATTGAAGTGAAAACTTTTTTGGCCGCGTTGGCCACTTTTTGGTGGGAGAAAATCTAATGGGTCCGCGTCACCGACATGCTCGTGACGTATTGCGCTTGCTGCAGGCTAGGGACGCGCGGTATACACTGTATCATATTTATGCGTGTTTGACTTTTTGGGTGGGAAAACTAGTAACTTCGCGTCAACGACATGCGGTAATAGCAGTAAGTGAAGTTATGTTGACTATCTTGTGTATACTGTGCATTGTTGTAACTGTGTTTTCGATAATCATTATTTAAATTTACAAATAATGAAATTTAAATAATTCATACTATAATTGATTAAAAAAAAAAACAGTTTTTCCATTGTTTTGAGTTTTCACTTCTGTCGGCGGTCCTTACAACTGCCTATTGTTTTTAAAAACAAAATACAAAATGAAAATAAATTAAACCTAAATATATGCGTAAACTGATTTCTGTTTACGATTAATTATTTTGTAAAGGTATTAAAGTAATTTAAAATTATATTTCGATAAGAAGTATTGCTAAGATTGTTTACCAAGTTTCGTCTAAAAAACGGTCTACATTTGTTTCCCTGTTACATTACATACTCTTGTATTATACAAAACAATCGCTTATTCGTAATATCAGTCGCTATCCCAGAGTCCGCTGGCTTGGGTGTTCCTGACGGGGGAGTCCCCGCTGTTCTCCAACTGGGACCTGTGCGCCATCTCGCTGCTGGCCGGCGCGCTGGCGCTGCTCGTCTACCTGCGCGGCCAGCAGCCGCAGCAGCCGCAGCCGCAGCCGCCGCCGCAGCAACAGGAACAGGTGAACATATAGCTTGTTTACATATTACTTTGCTCTTATCATAATAGCCTAGTAATTAGAACGTCGGGCTCCCGAACGCAGAGGTCCGTCAAATCCTGGCACGCACTTTTAATATTATACCTACTAAACGCAAAGACTCGTGGAGGCGGAGTAATAAAACGTGCAAAAGAGACGGCGCACAGGCACAGAGATGAGAAACACTTAATTTCCATAAACAGTGCAAGTGCGAGAGAGAAAATGATGTGCGCCGTCTCTTTTGCACGTTTTATTACTCCGCCTGCCACGAGTCTTTGCGTTTAGTATACAAGTTAATTATCACTTGCTTCGGTGAAGGAATACATCGTGAGGAAACCTGCACATCGGAGAGTTTAACGAAAGAGCCAAATGGAAAAAACGATTGTAGTTCAGTAACCTAAACACAGTTTCTATGTGCCTAAAAACAACAAATCCTGCCTTCAATAATAGCGTCGGGTATTCACATTACAGCAGCAAGCACCACAACAACAGACTCCACAACAACAACAGGCGCCACAACAAGAGGCACAACAACAACAACAACAACCAGGGGATCCCCCACAACCAGCACAGCCAGTCAATTGAACCACAGAGAGCGGACACTTGATATCGACTGGTGACGGACAGATAGTTGTAAGGTCTCACCGCAGTGATATTAGCATGTAAGTGGCCTTCGATTTGAGATTGCATGTTGTTGTTAGTATTGATCTCTTTGTAACAGTACGCGACCACAACACGCGAAGTTACAAATCGCACCCTTAGAATGAGAGTGACCTAACTCAAAAATTGCAATTTGTGGGAAATGAGCAAGAAAGTTTTCAAAAAATTATATATCAATGAATAGAGCGATCAATGAAAGTGACCGATTATGAGGTTGTCCTTTTCTTACTCATAATTCGAGCTCTTTTTCATCACAGGGTTTTAGGCTACGCATTTTAAGGTAAGTTTATAGTAAAAACAGAAATTACAGGAATTTTGAGTTAGATCACTTTCATTCTAAGGGTGCGAAATACACCTTCCAATAAGGAATCTTGTACTTGAAGAAAAATTGGATTATTACTAGACTATTTGTTATGTTGTCTCCCATATTGACCACCACGTAATTTTATAATAAAGGTTTTTATTGCATTTTCCGATTCCTGACGAAACGGCCGCAACACACGTGGTTCTTATCCTGGTTGCAATGTTTTGAAAATAGCTCAACAGGTGGCGTTGTACCAAAAGTTAAATCGCGCTGTTGAGAATCTTTGGGCGAGCTACTAATGTAGAGCTCTTTGGGTTTTTCTGTGTACTGTAACTATGATGACAGTAATAAATTAATATTATTTTTGAAAGGGCATTGGTTTGCTGATGGGCAGACCAAAGCCAACGTAAAGAATATTAATGCTACCCGCATATTATTCATTTTGTAGGATTCGTTATTTTTATATTATACTAGCTGACTCGGCAAACTTTGTTCTGCCAAAAGTAGGGGTGGACCACCCTTAACATTTAGGGGGATGAAAAATAGATGTTGTCCGATTCTCCACCCTAGCCGGTATGCACGCTAAGATTCACGAAAATCGGTCGAGCCGTTTCGGAGGAGTTCAACTTCTAACACCGTGACACGAGAATTTTATATATTAGATATTTTACAATCAAACAGTTATTTTATACATTTCGCTAGCAATAGATATTTACTATAGATATCTAGACATAAAATTATACTATCATTTTGTGATCGCGGAGTGTTTCAAAGTAGATCTGTAGTAGTTTCAATTAATTTCTTATACTTTCTTTCTTATTCTACAGATTATGTTATGTTGTATTTATATTTGTTACAATTTTTAACGGACGACGCGGACGTCTATCGCATCGGAATCGCAACCTCGGATCACGATAACTCGTGTATGGGTAGTTACGATTCACGGTAAATGTATTGATGTAATGAATGTACTACTACGAAAGCTATTCGAGTGTAGAAACATATCTCGTATTAATATTTAAAAAAATATTGGAACTTACTATTGTCTCATACGTATAAGGGGCCATTCATTAATTACATAAGGGTCCCGAGTGGGAGGGGGTTCTTAAAATCTACATGTCCTTACTTCGGGAGGAGGGGGGGTTAAAGAAATTCTTACCTAATATTTTATGAGTAGAAATTAAATCTAAGCACGTTTTTGGTCTTTAATTATATACCTATCTATTTTTACACGTTTAAACATGGGATTCTTGTGAGATTTGAACATGGTACAATCTTTTTTCCGTCAAATTTTAATGCAGTTAATTTTCCATTATAAAAGTAGATAAAATTTTACGTAAGGAGGAGGGGGGTCCGAAAATCTTACGTATCCATACGTGGGGGAAGAAGGGGGGGATAAAATAGGCAAAATCGTCCTTACGTAATTAATGTATGGCCCCTAACTGATAACTACATAAGGTAACATAATTTGAATTAATTGTAACGGTATTAAGGTTCCTTTTCGCGATGTCCATTGAAGCGTTAAAGGAGTCATCCGGCTGTCGTACTGATTACTGAACGGATTTTGATAAGGTTTTCAACGTTGTTGTTCTAACGATTTACTAATATAATAATAAAGATAACGTTCTTAGTTTTAAACGGCGTTTGATTTAATATTTTGTTGTTTTATTTTAAGAATTTAGTTGTTTATTGACTGATAAATATTTATGATACTTAAAGTTTTCAAACGATCATTTTATAGGTTTCTGCGATATAAAAAATTATAGATAACATAATATATTCATACGATCGTTGTAATATCATGAGCTTTATAATATCGTAAGTAAACATAATATATACAGTAGACATCAAAAAGTGTGCCAAGGTTCGACCACAAGCTTAATATAAAAAATATATATGTAACTATGTATGTATAAACTTATATCATATATTTATACATTATATATTTACTTTTACGTTACTAACTTTAATTGTAATTCAATGAATCATTTGCTTTGTATAAATCGACATACTATTCTCGGAGTTGTCTCAAGGTATATTTTATTTATGTAGTGTTTTATAGCTTTTTATATTAATGTGTTATTTTCTAGACTTTAATAGGTTCGATAAAATAAATATTCAGTTTTTTAATTTTCTGAATTAACTCTTGAAGAGATATCAGATTGTAAAAATATCTGAACCACAGGCACTGCAATCACCGTACATTTTTGTTTATAATCTCGTGATAATATACCTCAGTCATGACGATTACATATTTAGTTATGTCCTATGGCCGATTTCAGTAACCTATCTATTCCTTACTGTAGATAAGAGATCATACTAATAGCCGTAACAGCATTTGCGATTAAATAAAAAAATATAGATTCGGGAATCATGGTTTGCGAAGACAAGAGTAAAGTTGATTCAAAAGAACATATTTCTTTCACCAAGTAAACGTATTTTTATCCGCAGTAAATGATAGATAGGTTATTAAAGTATGCTAGTTCAAATGAAACTACAATTGAATTCTGTTATTTTTATTGTCGATGGCAGAACATTGTGACACTCGACATGCCGCCGCGCCGCCGCGCCGCGGCGCCGGTCGGGGCACGTTGTAAATACTTCGTCTATGAAATACAGTTTATAAGACAAGTTAGCGTTGTTTTATTTATTTTGTGACGTTCATTACCGAAAAACTAAAAATATCGAGACAAAATTTCATCATTATGCCACTGCTACATCTGCGTTCACGTTACTATTAACGGCTGCACGTGTGTGTGTGTGTGTCTCTCTTATCGGAACAGATTTTTTGGTTGATTTGTAAGGGTATAATGTATCTATATTTTTTAAATATCATTGCGTACGAGGACTGAAAATAGCGTACACGAATAGTCCCGCGTACATCACAAGGAGATTACCATAAAGGATGGCATTTTCTTTGAAAATGATCACGCAGTGTGCGTCGATTACCATTCTCATAATTCTAAAGTATTTTATTATATAGTAATGCTATCTCCGCTATCTGCACTAGATATGTGCAGATTGTGCAGTGGCGTTATTGGACGAGGACGACACGACATCGATTTTATAATTCAAGGAGGGGGCCATCACACCGCAGATACAAAATGTTTTGAAACGTTAGTTAACGCCGTAACATTTACTGGTGGCGTCTTTAAGCTTCACGTACGGAAGGTTGTACGTATATATACAATACATCCGTAAGATGTCAGCCGTCACAAGACTACGTGCTCCGGCTGCGGGCTTCGAGCAAGTTCTTTTTAGGGTTCCATAGTCAAAACAGAACCCTCTAACTTTTGTCTGTCCGTCCGTCGGTCCGCAGCATGGCGCAGACTCAGTGCTAGAAAGCACTTTGCAATTTGGCATGGCACACATTTATTTATTAAAACTACAAACTCATAGAATAAATTCTTTAAATCTCGCCTCCTTGTTTTTCAACTAAAGAATTTTTATTGCATTTACGGAACCCTGAGGGCGACTGTCCATTGGTGACGAGGCCCTCTTGCCATCAGGTGGCTCGTCTGCTCATGTCGGTGTCGTCCAGTGGAGAAGAATTAGCAGCTACAGCAGTCAGTTGGCGGCGCACTGTTTCTCCAGCATCTCGATCTTGCGCTCGATGTCGTCGGCGGAGTATATGTAGTCCATTGTCTCCTGCCTGCTGTCCCCGTCTGCCTTGTCTCGCTTCTGGAACACACTTGTGTCACTTTATATATACATCGAGGTACTTGAAGGATCACGTGACATTGGATGAATGTCTGCGCCCTATCATTGGTCTAAGTTACACCGCCACCCTACGAGTCTAAGTGCGGTACCTCACCGGGATGCCAAGGCGACGTCGCCGGCTACGTATCCAAACAGTTTATATTGATTTGTGGCTATGTTTCCAAATTGGCTACGTTGCCACACCGTCGCCAAGTGAGGTAGCCGCCATACATTTCAATATAAACTGTTTGGATACGTGGCCGGCGACGTCGCCTTGGCGTCTCTGTGAGGTACCGCACTAAAAGTCAATCAGGCCTATGATTGTTTAAAATTGTTTATGCAATGTCACGTCGTGATCCGTCTTCAAACACCTCTTCGGAGCTTGGTCTCCAGATGCATTATAAACTTCTTGGTGATAACGCTTCGTAATAACAACCAGCCTAGCGGACAAACCAAGCGGCGCGCATACGGACAGGCAACGACCAACCGCCAATAAATAACGGATAAAGTGGATGCATTTCACTTTTGAGAAGCACTTGCTTCATAATTCAATTTTAATCCGCATATTATTTAACAAAATAGGCGGGAAGGATTTGTCCGGCCCCGATATAAACCATGCACTAGGCTACTTAAAACTTCTCGATGATATCACTATCAATGAAATAATAAAAAAAGTTAAAATACCAAGAATATCTTTGAGAATATCGCTGCATCACACAATAGGAATATTACTTGTACAAAAAATGTGTGGAATTGTTTGAAAGCGTAAAAGTGCCGGTCGGTATAAAAACCTCATATAAAACGATAAGTGAGACGATTCAATTGAAGACATGGCACAGGTGGTACGTATTGATGCGTGTCGCTTGGCGGCCGACGACTATGTTATTTTTTACATATCATAAATTAAATGCTTGACAACAATCCCAATGTATGTATGTAATGTATTATAATTTATTTCATGTCGGCATTAAACATATATTTATGAATGATGAAAGTAGGTACAACGAAAGACACTCGTCAGCACAGTCACATGTGAAGTAATACAAGAAGCCGTATACATATATGTATGTGTATTCAAGGCAAGAGTGCTTTTACTAAGTTAGTCTGTCTTACCACAGAAGATTACATCACCACTTACCATTAGCTGGGATTGTAGTCAAGCATTAACTTACAAGCTATAAAAAAATTAAAATTACCCAAAACTGCGCGTACTCCGGCGAGATAGTCTCCAGATACGCGATCTTGTCCTCCACGGCCTTGAGCCGGCGGTACACGTCGCGCGGCACGGGCGCGGCCGCGGCGTGCGGCGCGGCCGACACGCACAGGAACGCCTCCACCGCGCGCATGCGCTCGTCCACCGCGGCGGGGAGCCCCGCGCTCGGGAGCGCCGCCGGCCGGCGCTGCGCTGTTTGCGGACCCCACTCGTTGTGGACTCTGCGGACTGGAGATGAGATAATTTGGTTATAGTTTTCTTCAATAATTCTTCTAAAAAAATAACCGACTTATCGACTTACCGACAGATCTCGTTCAAATTTAAATGGGACTACATGACGAGAATCAGCCTTTGAATATATAAAGAATCATCAAAATCGGTACAACTAGTAAAAGTTATGAGGCAACACACGTAAAAAAATTAAGTCGAATTGAGAATCTTCTCCTTTTTTGAAATCGGTTAAAAAAGGTATAAAAGAGTTCTCCTTCAGGGCCGGCATTGCATTGCGGTTTCTCTGGTATTGCTCATGTCCATAGGTGAATTACCACGTCGACCAGTAGAACCCGGCGATCGGATCACGAACAATAAACTGTACCATCAGGTGGTCAGTCTGCTTTTTCATCAGCCCTTCAGGCAATAAAAAAATGTTTAACAAGAATGATTGAAGGGGTTTTATTTAGAAATTGCACTTAACAGGAAATCATTACTTGACGATGAACTTTTCAAGCCCTCAGGATTTAACTTGCTTATAGACAAACATCATTTTCTTTAGTATATGTATATATCTATATATACATATACTAAAGAAAATATTGCTTTGATTGCTCGCATAATATATAGTGTAATTTAATAAAGTAATTTATCGAAAAGGGTGATCAACTATCCGTGTACTTTCGTGCTAATCTCTTTCTTAATTTTTATTATATTATAATTGTAAATATAATATTTTCATTTCTTTCTACAACTTTCCCTTAATAAGCCCCTGAGATCCCTCAGTTGTCTGACTCAAACCATTTACCAACGTCTTGCTCTTACAGCTTAACAAAACTTACTTTTCAAGTGTCCCTTCGAGTCGCTCCGCCTAACAAACTGCGTCCGGACGCGCGCGCACGTGTCCACCTCTTCAACATCGCTCTCCATCTTGGACGGGATGAAATCATGTATATTGTTAATATTCACTTGCTCCCGCTTTCGTTCTATGAAGTTGTCTATGCGTTTCTGTAACTCCTCGGTAGAAACATTGATTTGTATGAGGTTCTTGTCTATCGCGGGCTCGGGACTCGGCGAGCGGGAGGGATCGGGCGCACCTGAAAGGACAGGAGCCGATAAGTGTCCGGCTCGAAGGACCAAAAGAAAATAGAAGTGGGCCCTGCTTGAAACACTGTTGCAGGATTTGTGTGTAAAGAAAATGCAATTTGAACAAACACAAAACTTTTTATTCATAAATTTGTCCAAAAGTAGACATTTCATCACTTATAGTAAAAGTACAAGCTACTGGCAAACAAGGCATAAAAAATTAACTACATGTTCAAAACATTGCATAACAATTTTTATTCGTAAATATGTTATTTTATATTCTTGCTCATTCAACTTGCTGACTAAACTGTACTTAAAACATTGCACAACCAACTAGGTATAGCCGTGCAATACAAAACAACTAGGTATAATATATCATTAAAAACTCGAAATAGACAAACAGAAGAATACATCTAGTGCATAGAAATTAAAATATTTAAGTAGAATTATTTAACAGCCTAATAGAAAAAGGATGTGTCAACAGAAACAAACGCCCCAACTCAGAGTCACTAACGATTACTTTAATCGCTCCTTATAGCCCAAGATCCGGCCGCAAAATTCTGTGCTCATCTGTTTTTTAATAATAATTCATAAAATTAAATTAAATTAAAAATAATTTAATTAAAAATACTAGCGGCCAATGTTGACAGGCAACTTGGTAATTATATATTCTCCTAATTATAAATAAGCATAAGAATTCGGGTTTGAGCAAAAATCGATGAGCGCACTAATCCTGCAGCCGGATATCTTTAACAGCCGGCAACCCTTATTTGCGGCCGGATTTAAGTAGGCAACCATATACGATAGTACATAGAAAAACATTAGCTTTAATTTGAGATATAATTTATAAATGTACGTTATGAACGTATAAACGTGTCGAAATCATACCTGTTTACACCCGGCTGCGAAGAGGTTGCGGCCGTTTGCGCAAAGGCAACCGTGATTTTTTAGAATCTTTATATAAGTGGCCGTGACGTAGATGAGGTTTTATTTAAAAAACAAGTGAGCGAAATTTTTTCCCAAAAATAAATTAAAAATAATTTAATGAAAAATACTAGCGGCCAAATTTTGATAGGCAACCTAGTCATTCTATATTCTCCTCATTATAAATATTCATAAAAATTTGGTTTGTATTAAAAAACAGATGAGCACAGAATTTTGCGGCCGGATTTTGGGCTATTAGTAAAGAATCACCATACAAATTCCATACTAAGGAGCTATTTAAGTAACCGTTAGTGACTCTGATTTGGGGCGAAAGTGTTTGTTTTTAATGATTATGCAGTTTCTGTCTTGTTCGATATTAACATACAATATATATGTATAAAACCTAAATAATCATATTATACACTTGAAACTGGTAATCATATTACCAACTGCAAGCACTACAAAAGGCTATAAACCTATTGATTCAAAGAAAAATATATGTATGAAGATATTTTATTATGTGACTTTTACCTGCGACTTCCTTTAGGTTGTCTGACAGAATGCTTTAAGCATTTAAATCGCCTTTTATTCCTTTTTTTATTTTAATAAAGCATATTATAATATAAATCTTTTTCATTATATTTACCCATATTTGCTACCTTACGTTTAATAAATATTTCTTTCACAGCTAAATGTCAACCATTACGTACTTATATAACATTATCGTATTTAATTATAGCACTAATTCCAATAAAAATAAATCTGTATCTTTTTTTACTACCATAATATCTAAATATAACTTTTATCTAATAACAAAATTATATCTAGTAACGCACCTAAATTTCACCTATTATTTTGGAAACTTTGGATCACAAAACTACCGCATATCTATGTAGGTTCTCATTTACTTATGTAATACTTATATATCCGTAACTATGTAGAAACGTGCGAAGGAGGTCATTCACCCCGCTCGGTCTCACAAGGTCGTAATATTGCAGTATGTAATTAATTCGAGTTTTTTAGCACCTAACCATTGCTAAAAACACGAATTTTATCATACGTATCGCAATAAAACATTACATGTGTGTGTCAACTGTCAATCAGTATGATCAAACTAAAGAAAAACATATTTATTCCTAATATGACTCACTATCATACACCATTAAAATATAACACCTAATTAAATATCAACGTACTCAAGGTGGCATATTTTTGATACCAATTTGCCACAATTTTTCATAAGCTGCCATTGTGCATTGATCTGGAATTTTGCATGCAGGCAAAATAATTTAATTTATATTTCACAAACGTCAGATCCTTATCAGCGTTCTCTTAATGTAATTTAACAGTCAGATCACAGATGTCCCTACTTGTTTAATAAAATTGCTATCTTGTGCATAATACAAAAGTTCAATTTTTTTGTTTGAACTAACACAGTCCACTTGGTTTTAAGTATTGGAGACGAAAAAGCTTATCAACTAAATAACGAAACATCATTTTAGCTAAGAGATTACAACAATCTTACGACAACAGTTTTATAATCAACTTTCACTTGCCTCGTGTTCGCTCAAATAATACCTGCAGCAAATAGTTTTTAATGTATATGTATAATAATTTATACATAATGTATTACGTCATAATATATTGTGTTACTCTTTTTGGTATCATTAACCCCACTTGTATTTCATGCTTCAATATGCGATGTGAGGGTAGGTGTTCACTTTGTGGACGCTCTTAGCACCGAAGGAGACCCTTGATGCTGAGAAGGTGGTGGAATTTGGAACCCATATGAAAACTCTGCCTATTTTTTAACTAATTAATTTTATATATATTATTTAATATATAAAATACGAGTAACCACCCTCGCTTTGCTTCGGTTTTCTTATTTTTTTACACCTTGGATTACATTATTCGAGTTTTATAAAGGATCCCTAATTTTTTTTTTGAAAATATAATATAGCCTATGTTACTCGGGGATAGTGTAGCTTCCCAACAGTGAAAGAATTTTTCAAATCGGTTCAGTAGTTTCGGAGCCTATTCAATGCAAACAAAAAATCAAATCTTTCCTCTTTATATATTAGTATAGAAGTATAGATGATAATAGTATTCATGATAATTTTGAAATTTGTAAATAAATTTACAAAAACCTATAAATTTTGTGATTCATTTTTAAAATGGTTACGTTAAATAAAGTAAAAATGAAACAACTAGCACTATTCGAGCATTACAGAGTCAAGCTAAGCCGTATCAGTACGAGTGGCCCACGCACATTCCGAGTTCTCCTTCCAGACGGGCGCTTCGCCCTCGTACACCTCCTTCTTCCACACGGGCACGCTGGCTTTCAGCCGCTCGATGGCGTGGGCCGCCGCCGCCAGGGACTCCGCGCGGTGGGGGCTGCTCGCCGCTATCACCACGGAAGCCTCGCGACTTGGTACGGTGCCTAACCTGTAAAAAATATATGGGTTAGGAAGAGAAAAAAACATATTTCAAGGTTACAACTAACATTGCTCATCCTGCAAGATCTGCATCCTGTTTGAAAGAGATTGAAATATTTTTGAAGGTGATCAAGGCCGTCTTTAACATATTGGAGGGAGGCCCTGAGCATATTAGGATAGTGGGGCCCCTATGACATTGACAGATAACTATTTTGATAGAATAAACAAAGAAAGTAGATAAGCAAGTCTCTTGATTTATGCAAAAGCTATTAAGCAAATTGGTATTGTAGTCAGTATTTTAAGTTCGATTTATTCGAATTAAAAAAGTTTTTCGGCAATAAATATCGGTTATCGTTTAGCGATCTGGCAGGAACTAGAAACGAACTCTATTGATCACGGGGCCCTGGGCAAGTGTCCAGAGTGCCCAGTGGGAAAGAGGGGTCTGGTAATCACTACAAAGGTGACCACTACAAGTTAAAATTGTTGTTACTAAAATTTTTTTTTTCTGTTTTAAATACAGCAATGTGTAACTTTATTCCCGAGTTCACGTAAATGTGAAACAGTTCAATAACCCTTTAGTGATTCTAATTTTCTGATAGCCAGGAATACACATTTTACCTAAGAAAATACTAGGAATACACATTTTACCTAAGAAAACACTAGTAACTTTTTATTCGTGTAATTAGGTATCACCAATGATTTCATTCATCATTATCATAATCATTACCCATTTCTGTCTCACTGCTGGGTTATCTAACAATATAATGAGGATTAAGTTCACCCGCACTTGACCAGCGAGATAGCCAGCTCCTTGTATACCATTATACCATACCAGACTTGATACAAACAAATCAGTATTGAACGCATTAGTGTGATTACCATAATCACAAACGCACCGGAAGTTTCTCAATAATGTGCTTGAAATTATTGTACATAATGTATCCGCGACCTTCTAGCTGAGAGTATGCTGCGTGTACTCACTGTACAGTTGGTAGTTACAATAATACCGGCCCTCAATGTTAAGAAATACGAGTTATTAGAGGTAACCGCGACTTCGACTGGCTGTCACGTTAAATTAACTAAGTTTGACGACCCCGTGGCCCGTTTGGTTGACCCTGCCAGCAAACTCTGCAAAGCTATGGGTCCCCGGTTCGGTTCCCCGGTCACAAATAATTATTGTCTGTTTCAGCTACTACTACTTCAAACTGGAACACAAGGTCTCTTGAAGCAACTAACTTCACCACATTAAGGTGTTAAGGGTTGCCGCGCAAATGATTACGCACTACCACCTGTTATTATCTAACAATTGGAAACATTACATCATTGTAATTTTCTCAAAGTCTGGAAACATCTAAATATAATTTTATTGTACCTACTCGTGTTGATAATGAAAGGAGCTTCAAGCGTCCTAGAATGAGCTAAGGCGATTGGGATTTTGAATTATTTCGAATAGCAAATAACAGATCGAAGGGCGATTGGAGGAGATTCATTTTGTGTTTGTTTTTACTTCACTATTAATTAAAACTATTAAAAGACGAGTATTTCAAGGCCAAAGAGTCAAAGACATGAAGGTATGAAAAGAATGTCCCAACTACTTAGTAAAAACGAAGTTCCTTAATGATCATTTAGATAAGATGAAAAAATAATTTTATTTTATTTGGCATTGACGCAAATTATAGCGACTATGAATAAAACCAAATTGCGTAATGTGACACCGAGAAACACATCGTATCCTATATAAGTATAACATTATCAGACAATAGATAACTTGTTTACAAGTGGATCAACATATCGTCTTAACATTTTGCATCATAAACGTCGACCATTTCAACAAATTGTAGCTACGATTCGCTTCATTCAAATTTCAACTTTAAACTCATACAAATAAGATACGTCTTTTCATCGCATATAAATGTCATGCCGCCTATCTGCGCACACGCAGGGACGCAGGCCGTAAGGGTGTTATAAAACTTGTCAAAAGCTATACATACCGGTGATATATAGCTATGCCATGCAGTGCAGGCCATTTTTCTCGCATCTCATCGCAGATACTTTTCATGGCCTTCAAGGCCATCGCTTCATATGCCTCATATTCTAAATGTACCACCTGTGTAATGTGAAAACAAAAGGTATTGTGAGACAATTGGTTTACAAATAATGGAATATTAAAAATTCTTTTTTTAATGATGAGTTCATTAAAAAATAAATAGTAATGCTGAGGCATTATTGTATATTAACTGAAAATGCAGTTGCTTTTATCCCAAATTCATAACCATAACACAGTACTCACGATTATATCAAATTATAAATTATAATGATACACAAATCGTGAATACCCATTTGCATCTAAAATGTTTAGTGTCTGCAAAATATAACTGTAAATGTTTTATACTTTTAAAAAATATTTAAAATAAAACAATGGCAGCCTTACCTTTTTACCTTTAAAATTATCTCGGGTCGTCCCCACAAATATAGAAACAGCTCCACAGCTATCGTCCAGAACCAAGTCGCTAATTGCTTCAACGGAAAGTTTGTCAACAGTCAACTTCAGATGATCCATTGTTAAGAGCAAATTGATAAAAAGAATCAACCCCCACTCAAGGGTGGTATAACTGCAATACTGTCTTTTTCTCTAATCTCAATATCTATATTTTCTGAACACACTTGTTCATTTATGGCCAACAAGATATTATTCTTAATTGCCTCTAAATTGTAATTCTTAGTAATGATATCCAATAAATGCTTGTAACTAAGTTTGGTTGGAAGACGTGCAGTTGCCTTTCCTGTGCCGGCCAGTTCCTTGGACTGAGCAAAAAATAAAATGGTCACGGTTACTCCACTCTCAATTTCCATATTTCATCCTGTGAAGGTCAAACATATATCAAATGCTTCTTAATAAATAAATATTTTGTGATACAAATATAACAATATTTTTTGTGATAAAAAAACGAAATAAATAAATGCCCACACCCACATCCCCTCGGGTCCTGGAGGCATGGATATACAAAAATAAGACACATTTAACACCCATAACCCAAGAACAAAGTTTTTTCTGTAACCTCTGCTTTGGCCGAGAATCGAACTCGGTACCACTCACTCGGAATTCAAGGCCACAATTAAGACAAAGTTGTCTTGGCAGGAGCTAATAAGACTACTTATTACACACATTTATCACATATCATAATTATTAAATATTGAATTTGTTGATAAATAATAATTACAAAGTGGTAAAATATAAATCCTTTAGATATTTTAATATTTACCTTTTTGTTATTAAATTATACTGAATTTAGAAAGTATAGTGATATATAACAATTGTTCCACACTGTACTCGTGTTACACAACATGTGCAGTCCAAGTACTGGCGACACTCGTAATGACATGAACATTGCATTACATAAACAATGACGGATAGTAAGATACATGCAAGTCTTTACGTCAGCTGGGGGGTTGTTTATTTACGATAAAGATTATGTATTATTAGGTAATTAATAGAATTTCAAGCTTATATTACTGTATATTAAAATGAAGCTGAGCATTACAAGCCTAAAGTCAGGATGATTCTTGTTTTGAAAAATTTTGAATAATATATACACAAATAGGTTATGTTTTAATTTCGGCTTAAATAAATAAAAATACATAAATAAAGCGCATGAAATGAGTGACAGGCATACGCACCATCTTTGTTTATTAATTTTTGTTCTCATGCGCGTAATATTTCACTAAAATGTGTTTAATTTATTAAAATTTATAACGCACTTGTCTTCTTGCTTATCATACTGACATCTGTCAGTGTGGACCAACACTGACGTCTGACACTGACATATTGAAAAAGAAAAGTGTAAATTTTACCACATGTTATCTATCACACACAGTTAATTGAGCTACCCACAGCTTGCTAATAATAAACCCGGTATGCATATAGTATATTACAAAATACCGAAACGGTATATTCAATGGTATTTAAAAATATGATTAGTTAAAAAAATACGAAATAGTTTTACTAAAATACCGGAAAAATACACATTCATTTCGAATTATACGGTATTTTTATATTTCTAATACAATACAACAATGTAAAATGCAAAAAAAAATTGATATAACTAATTTTATTTTAATTTTAAAAATTGGTTTAAAGGGTTTTTTACAAACTGACATGAATTTGTACACTAAATGCGTTTTATTTAGACAAAATACTCAATAAGTTATTTATGAATTCATAAATAAATACATATTGATCGATAACAATTATAAATTCCGAGTAAATGTGGAAACAAACAAAATTAAATAACACTGTCATCATTCAAACACTTTGCAATGACTATCTTATTTCCAAGAAGCGATTTGAAACTTTTAACTTAATGTACTATTTTGTTTTATTGAGTAGTTTGTCTAATTATAACGCATTTGGTGTACAATTTCAAGTCACTTGGTGAAAATACTACGATTTTAATGGTTTGTTTACATTTGTTTCGGCTGCAAATCGCATGGAGTATAGACCCTGGTTTTGTTGAAACATTTCTTTTCCTACTAAAATTTTGAAATTCACCTATTGTTTTAATGAAGAACATAATTATTAATATAATTTTGTTTCTAATAATGACTAATTGGTTATCAAGCTTTATATTATTTAGAGCACCTGGCCTCCCTTTATTGCCCATTTAAAATAATCTGAAACTTACGTTATCACACTACCAATAACCAGGAATCGATATTAACCGGTATTTATGGTATCTTACAGAGATCTTTGTTGAAAACTCGTGTTATTTAAATTCATAAAATAATTTTATACAATTACTTAATTCAAATTAAATTCGTTGTTTTAACTATTTAACTTCCTTAAATTAAATACTTCCCATGAATGGCAAGTTTATCAATTGACACTATTGACAGTTGAATATTAAAAAGTTTGTGGATTTCAAACGGTTTTGAAACGGTGGGTGACCGGTGTGTATTTGTGTACGAGCCGACTCCAAACTGCTTTTTGGCAAGATTCCCTTGGGCGCGCGTGTTACATAAAATGAACGTCGCACTGCATTCAGTACAAAAAGGTTAAAAATAGATTTTCAGAGTGAGTTGCGTGTTCCGACATTTTTGTTTTCATGTGACATACATACCGTGTTAGTTCTCCTATTACGTTTTAGAAATCTAAGTGAAACGCGCTGAAACCAGATACTGTAAACATTGAACTGATTTTTTTGTCTCGCCGCAAATAGGCGCCTTGTGAAGATAAAGTGTGTTTGAGCAGTGACACAGTGGTGTTAGATCTTCAACAAAATCGCAAGTGATTTATGAAAGTGTTCAGTATAATTATTTAAGATGGCTCAAGTGGAGCCGATGGACATAGACGCTATAGAAAGTGATTTTGATAATAAAGAGAATGCATTCCAGTACAACAATGTCTTTTCAAGAACCCCGTGTACGGAGAAGGGATATGAGGAATTGGATGTTTCGGAGCTGAACATGAAGCTGAGGTACTCCGTCACCCCAGCAGCTTCCCCTATGTCGAAGAGCCTCACAGGGCCATGTTTGGATAACAGAAATTGTAATTCTGAGGATTATCTGAACAATGCAGTAGGCACTGACAATGGTAATTTGACTCGTTCACTTAATTCCACTTTAACAAAAACTGAAGGCTTAAGTAAATCGAAGGTCTTACCACTCCAAACATTGTCAACCGAGCCATTTGTTGATAGCAACCAAAACTCATCAATACGCCGGTTGCTAGACCAAACCGACAATAATGTAATAATTTCTGTAAACAATGCAAATAAACTAGATGACAATTTGTCTCTGCCAAGTCCCTGTTCATCAGTGCCAGATACTCCTGAAGCCACTACTCCTACCAAAGAAATACCTAAGTCTGAGGGTTCTCCCATAATGAGGGGTTTGAAGAGTGTGTTGAGTATATTCCGGCCATCACAGAGCCCTATTCCACCAGCTGATGATATGTCTGCAAAACAAGAAATCCTTAGTCCTGTAGAGGTTAATAAGTCTGAAGTTGGAACTGTACAAGTATCTACACCAGTGGCTGATAGTAAACAAAGGGATCCAAATTCATCAAAGAGAAGCAGCCCTCTAAAAGAGAGTTTGGTGTTCAATGATGATTTGGAGAGGGAGTTGTTGTGGAAAGATGAAACTACAATTATTTTCAAGGAAGAAAGGATTCCAGTTCATAAGTTATTTTTGCAAAATCCAATAGCTACTGCATCAACAGTTCCAAAACTCCTGAATACTACAGTTGAGCATATGGACATATCATGTGATGAATCAATTGTATTAGATAACAGTAATACAAACATTAATATTGGTGACCAATTTGTCAGAAATGAACAGGTAGTTACAGTAGATTCTGATAATGAATTTTTAGATTGTGAAACTACATTCACAAAGAATGAATCAAATGTATCAGATAATAAGATAATGGAAATGTGTAATGAGATCCAGATGAAGGGAAATGTAACAGTTGATATATCAAATGTTGCTGAGGTTCCAAATGAAATTACTGCAGAAAGTCAAAGTGTTTTAAAAAATGCTGTTTGTGTTACACCAGATGACACAAATATATGTACAAATGAAGCTAATGTATTCGCTACTGATGTTTCTCCTAAAATTAATATTATCAAAAATAATACCAACATTATTGAAGCCACTATAAATTTTTTGAGCAGTGAAAGTATTGATTACAGTAAGAGGGGTACTGTGTACAATATTGATTTAAAAAATGATTCTCAAGTAAATAAGGAACCACATTTAGAGGATCCAAATAAAACTGTATCTCTTAATGAGCAGGTTATTGGAGATAATGGTCCAATAATTGCATCTGAAGCTCAGCTTGTTGCAAAATTGTGTATGGTAAACGATATAGCATTCTCTAATGATCTGAATGGTCAAAAAATTGAAGAATCTGAACAAAAAGTATGCTGTGATATTGAAAAACTAACTGGAAATTGTGTAAATCATATAGAAAACTACAAAGCGAGAAGTAGTGAAACTTCACTTACAATAGATACAAAAGAAAATATTGATGACATATTAGTTACAGTTAATAACATTGTCACAAACTCTCCTGCTTCTGATAGTAGAATAATAAATTTAGAAATGAATGCTGTTATTGGTGATGAGCCAAATATTAACAAGACAAACGTGACTAATGAGTTTGAAAGCTTACAATACTTAGAATTAAAATCAAATGCAAGTTTATCGAATAGCAATAAAGAAACAAAAGTTGCTCACAATAATGATATACCTATGAACTATGATAATTTTAGTAGTGTTGTTCATAATTCTGACACTGTTAAAGGTATTTTGGATGAAAATCACAGCGTAATTAAAGACGAAATAACTCAAGCTGAAATTGTTATGCACATATTGAAAGACAATGACGATATGCCTGCAACCCAGGAATCCGAAGTTCAACACAATACATCTATTGATACCATTATCTTACCATCTTTTGAAGATTTGGTTATTCCTTTACCCGCTGCCGAAGCTGTACAGCTTGAGGTATCGAATGCTAACATCAATGTTGATGTAAACCCAGAAATAGCAGAAACAAATAATATCGAAAAACTCAACAATAGTAATATGACAGATATTGTGGAAAGTAAAAAAGAAACATTTCTATTACAAAAGAACTGTGAGAACAATGTGGAACTTGAAGTAGACGACATTGTGCTAGTTTCTAATGAGACTAGTACAGACTTTGCAATCAACAATGTGTCACACAACGATCGCGAAGTACATGAGGTACAAATAGGAAATGACACTGAAATTTCCACATCGCCATCAGAAATTCCACTACCAGATGAAGACGACATTGAGCAAAATATATTAGAAATGAATGGTAATATTAATATACAAGATATTGCTTCATTTAAAGTATGTGAGCTTGACTCTAATATAGACGTTGAAAGTGAAATGGTTGTAGATGAAACAAAATGCGATCAATCCAAAATAACATTCAATCTTACTGAAAAAAATGATGAATCTGTCAATCCCGTTATTGAAAATAGTAATGAAACAACTAGCAGCAAAGCACCTCACTCTAAAGAAAAAAATGATACACAGACTTGTATTACTCAAAGTGATAATGTAAGTATGATATATGCAGAAACGGTAGTTGTGAAAAGCGAAAATATGGATTGTGACAAAACGAATTTTGATTTACAAATTAAAGAGAACCTTGTACCTGAAGAAAAACTTAACAAAGATTTATCTAATCCTGAAAGAATGAATGAAATTGTAGAACAAGTTTCCCCTAAAACACAAGTCTGTGAAAATATAGTAAACAAAATCGTGGAAGACAAAATCCCTGAAAAAATGTCTCCTATTGTCGAAGCAGTTGCATTAAATACTGAGATGTATGGTGATAGTCTTGACAAATCTGAATGTAAAATTAAAGTGGATGATAGTCAAAAAGATTTTACCTCTGAAAAAGGAGTGAATGAGATTGATGAAGAAATAATAACGTCTGCTAATAACAGCCCCTATGTTTCTGTAACAGATTTGGATAAAGTTGTAGAAAAAATACCCAATGAAACTGTAGAGGAAATTGATATTCCAGTAGCTACAAACACCACGTTTGCGTCTTCACCTCCTGTGTCTCCAAAGATAATATCAAAAGGTTATAATTTCAATTTCGATGACATTGATGATCCATTTGCCACTAAAACTAAGATTCGAATGTCTCCCACCCCTGATTCACCTAATCAATCTTTAACAAACATCAGTAAAGAAATTAAAACGATACAGGAAGTGCCAAAAAAAGTTAATCGGCGAAAATCGCAACCTGAGAGGAAGAGACCGATACAAAAGAAAAATATGAACTCTACATTGAGTGATAAATTAAACACTAAAGAATGTAAACCTGAAAAACAAATTAATTCTACTATAATTACCGCGACAGATAATGTTTTGGATAATGTCTCATCATCCCGTGTAAAGGATAACATATCAGAATGCAAACCTGAAGATTGCATGACCATAGACGCCCAAGACATTGGCCAAAAAGTGGATGATAATACTAAAGCGGTTACATCAATCACTGACCAAATAAGCAGTTTTGCTTCAAAGGAAGAAATTGAGTCTAGTAATTTGGAATTTAAAAACATTGAACAAACTCTTGTAATATCAAGCGAAAAGAGTACATCTTCGTCAGAGCAGTATTATTCTTTGGGGACATCATCAGGTGAGAGTAGTAGTGTTATGAATCGCTCCAAGAATGTTTTTAATTTGCCTGAAATTGACGATGTAAATTTCAATCCTTTTGCTTCAAAATCTAAAATGCGCATGTCTCCACCACTAGTGGAAAAAACAGAAAGCTCATTGGAGAATAAAAATGATGTCTCAAACTCATCTTTTGTTATAAAACAACAATCTGATAGTAACAGTACTATTATTAGAGACCCTGAACTTACGTTTGATATAAAAATTGGGAACGATTCGTTATCTGATACACGTAATACCACTTTGTCTTCTAAAAATACACATGACATGAATAATACTGTTAGAGAAATTCCGACAGAAGATGAAGATACTGTTGAAGGTCCTTTTCTAGAACTAGATGATTTAAAAGATAACCAGAAACTGACTGATGTGGATATTGAAACTGACATGATGAATTTCGATGAGATACCACAACAAGAAAAAGATGAAAATCTGGAAAATGGAGAAATTTTCATTGACGCCGATGCATTTGAATTTTTACTAAACCAAAATAAAAGCACTACCGTATTAGACAGTGGCAAAGAAAGTTTGTTCTTAAAGTTTGACCCCTTGTTTGCCAAAAGAGTATCTTCTGATGGGATTCTTGCTGCTCTTAGCAAAGTTCAGAATAAACAGAGTACTCCTAAAAAAGTAACCAAACCTAAACAACAGGATTTTATTCCTGTTGAAAAGTCTTTGCCTGGTCCATCTAACATTGAAAATTGTAGTCCTACTGAAGAGTATAATGAAGAACTGTTATCAAATGTGACTAAACCAATGATGGTAGTAAATCCTGCTGTTAGTTCTGTTATTACTCAGAAAAAACCTGTCACACCTAAATTAAATCGTCGATCTTTAACATTCACATCTCCAGCAATGGCTGTAATTGATAGGCTTCTCTCTTTAAGTGGCAATTCTTCACATTTGGCCCACGATGTCTCTATTCCTCAAACTGGCCGAGAGCATTCTGAAACTGATTTGGCTATTACACAGCTTAGGGAGATGTTGGCAGAAAAAGAAATAAATGTTCACACTTTGAGATCTGAAAGCAAGGAACTCAAAGACAGGCTAGCGGCATTAGAGGTTCAGGTGAGAGGTTTGGAGACGGAAAGCGCAGAAAGGCTTGCCAAAATTAATGAGTTGAATGAAAGACTGTCGGAAAAGACGAAAATTAACAAAAGTATGGCAATAGTTGTCGAAGAATATGAAAGAACCATAGCGAGTTTGATTGCTGAAACAGAACACGACAAGAAACGTAATGCTGAAGAACGAATGAGGCTTATTAAAGAAAGAGATGAACAAACGGCACATTTAACTAGTATGGAAGTATCATTTAGTGACCTTCACAGTAAATATGAGAAAAGCAAGCAAATTATTCTAAGTTACAAAGCAAATGAGGATATTTATAAGAAATCGATAAAGGAATTTCAAGATAATTTCACAAAAATGCAGAACAACTACGAACTGCTGAAGCAACATGCAACATCGAAGTTGAATCATGCAAATCAAGAATTAGAGAAGATGAATCGAGCTCATGAAGCAGAAGTGTTAAAAATGAATGCCATGATTAAAAGAAAGGAATTGCATATAACTTCCCTGGAAGAGACGCTTACCCAAAAAACTAAGGCCAACGAGGAGCTAACCGCGATATGCGATGAGCTCATCAATAAAGTCGGATGAACTAATATTAGTCATCTAGAGTAAACACAGTTATAGTTTCTCTGTGATTTAGACTGGTATTTCACCTCGCTTGTGCGTTTATCGTGTTGATAAGTTGCAACAAGTGCGACCTACGAGTGTGCCAAACTATAGTATCAAGACTGTTATATGTGATAGAATTTGAAACTCGCTTTATTACATAACAAGACAATGTCGATGAAATTTACGTTGTTCAAAATTGAATTTATTGTATAATCCTTCAGTACATATTGTAGATGATTTCATTTCATAGTAAGAGTATTTTGAACGTGAAAAATTGCGCATATAAAAACAGTAATATAGTATTTAAAATAACTTTAAAAGTATTACACAAAATACTCAAAATGAAAATGAAATGAAATGAATGCGAGAAATGTAAAATATCTATTTTGTTCCAATTTTATAATACTGTTATTATGATTTAATCATCTTAAAGGTGATATAATTGAAATATCCGAAAGATATTTTATGCGCATATTTTATTATGCTGGTCATAATCTTATAATGTGTTAATGTTGTAATGTGACCTGTACATTTTCACCTTCCATATTTTGCATTTGGCCATTATATCCTATAATTTGAAACATAGAAAATTTTAAAGGATAAAAATAAATAAATTTTGTCCCACAGTTTAATAAACATTTATATAGGTTTTTGTAATTATGTATTTTGTTACATTAAAAGAAATGTGTGTTAAAGATATTATTATTATTGGATATTGTATCAGACATTATGGTTAATATAAAATACTTGATTTCATATTTTCAATCTGTGTGAATACATAGTTATGACAGCATTATTTTATTAAGATTTATTATTATTAATTAAACTCGTGACAAAAATGTATCTCCTATTATATTAAATAATATATTTTTGTAATGTATTTTCAAATTGCTACCATCTTGTGAAAACAAGATCGAGAATGTTATCACTGATTTCATATTTTTAGAAAACCTTAAAATGTTTCCACAGACATAAAAATATTTTCCAGTCTCAGAAAAAAAAAACATTATTTTTGTATGACAATGTTCTATGATTGAAAAGTAAATTATTTAGTGCATGTTGTGTATCCAAAGTGTATCTATTAATATTGCCCATTCCTGAATATTTCCGACCTATATGCCTGTGTACTAAAGTAAGTGACATAAATGTGTTGTTTTGTGTATCAGTGTTCTTACACATACATTTTTATTCATAAATTTTAAAGAGTTATAAATATAGAGGGCCTGAATTTTGCTGTGGCTATATTATATTTAAAATTCGAATAATGGTGTCGTATATTTGACCAACAATAAAATGTAAATCCATAAAAAAATATCTTCATTGCAACTTTACTGTAATATTGTTGTGTAAGAACACAATTTGCGAACATCGAATTGTAATGTCCATGTTAGTACAGTTTAGCGCACGGGTTGTTGAATCTATTATTTTTGTAAAATACAATGAAAATTGACTCTTATTTTGGTTAATAAATTTATTGACTTTTAAATATTATTTTTCTTAAAACTTCACTAATAACTCGATAAACCATAATATATTTATACTAGCTGACTCGGCAAACGTTGTTCTGCCAAAAATTTAAGGGTGGACTACATTTAGAGGGATGAAAAATAGATGTTGTCCGATTCTCCACCCTAGCCGATATGCACGCTAATATTCACGAAAATCGGTCGAGCCGTTTCGGAGGAGTTCAACTTCTAACACCGTGACACGAGAATTTTATATATTAGATTGTTATGAATTATGATTGTATATGAACGACAAACGACAATCAATTTGATACATTATTATTCGTGTTAAGTTGCAATCTGGCCGCCAAATTATTGATGCGTGATGGACAACAACAAATGGATACATTTCAATTTTTTCTAGTGCATTCGTAATAACAAACTATGAAAAATCTTCAGGTCCATTTTTTCTTCTATTTCGATTTAATAAAAGCCACTTTTATCGAGACTAATATTTTTTTCTCTATGTAACAAAGATAAATTTGCAGGACAAGTCGAAATTTATATTAACAAATTAGGTATCTAGGGAAAATCATATTTTTTCCACGAGGAAAAATTACCTTACCTTCCACCGAGGTTATAAAAATGTCTATTATAATCTTCAACTTCATAGAGCATAAACAAATTCATAAAGCGAACATTAATAAAGAAGAGGGTATTTATAAATACGATAAATGTCATCATTTCAATGATCCGTTGCCGACAAATTATTTTATTGATTGCCGACGTGTAGGTACATTGTTTTACAGCGGTCCCCTACTAGTATGTATTTACACCTGGATGTATAATAGGGATGTAATTTACATTATAAAGTGATGATAATGAACCGATTCAGAGAAGGGGACATCTCAATATTATATTATGTAAGTAGTTCAACGTGTGCTCTCAAACAGCTCGCATACTTTGTGCTCCGCGAGCGCAATGAAGCATAACATTTTTACGAGAGCCACGTGCGTAGGTAGGTCTTCACTAATCTAATGATGTTGCCTTGGCTAGAATGTAATCTAGGTGATCATACGATTATCTTTAAAATTGGTAGATGACCATATCCATCTCATAACAAACATAAAAAAAATATTGTGGTTCATAATTCATATGCATTAGAGTTTAAACTGTTTAAAGGGTCAAAATTCTAGTAACAAAATATTTCTTTGAACTTCTTGTTTTAATTTAATCTTGTCCTAAATAGTAATAGAAAGATAATAAAGGAGCGGTTAATCGTAATTCGTACTCCTTAGCTTTACTTAGTATTGTTTTTGGCAACGCTCCGAAGCCCAAAATACTAACCCTCTTGATCATCAAAACGAGCCACGTTATAGAAGGCCTATAAAACGGTTTGTTTCTTTCAATGTTTCGAAAATATAAAACATTCGTTTATCTAACAGTGCAATAGCTAAAATAGGTTTGTTAATCATTTATGAATAAGGCTGTAAGCGTACCTATAACTGGGATAAGGGAATGAGGGAGGTGTGGTAAGTAAAGTAATTCCCCATTTAAGCATATCTATTATACCATCGTCATGAGGGTATACTTTATGCAACTTGTTTCACGCTATAACGATTATACGAAGCCGACTAACATGAAACTTCGAATTACCCTTCAATATGCCCGCACGATCACACGTCGCGCGCAGGTGTCGTGCCAACCAGTGCCAGGATAACATTTTTTTTCAAAAAAAGCCCATCGAGGCCCAAGATTGAGCCACTTGCAGCCGCCACCTCGTTGGGACGAGCGCGCCGCGGTTGCCATGACAACCAGCGACAAACACTGTCAAACATTCATCGATACCGAGGAGGTCCCTCGAGTGATGTACGACGAGAGCGTGACGGTGGAGAACGCGCGGGAAATCGACAGTCCACCGAGCTCGGACGAGGAGGCTGTCCGGGCGGCCATGGCCAAGTTCAACCCTCCGGCCCGCCACACGGCGCGCCACGACTTCGACTCCGAAAGCGAGAGCGACTCCAGCCCTGATAAGTTCACTGCCGGCATTTCTGATGAAGAGGTTTGTTCATTTTCTGTAACAGATGAGCTACGCTCTCGACTGATCTCAGTTACCGCGAGGTATCTACCTATAATCACTCAACGGGGACGACCTACATTCTCGAATAAATGAAGTGCGGAACACGCAACATTGTATCGATTACCTGCATACTGTTTATTAGCGAGATCGAGTCAGCTTTCGCATAACTTTGCGTATTATTTCATGTAGCAGTCGCCTGAGAGGAAGCCAAAGTCACCAGACAATGAAACGGAGCCAAGAGCAGCGGCTGAGGGCAGTGACCGGCGTCAGACGAGCAAGCGTTTTGATTCTTCAAATTCTGGTACTTTGTTTTCTTTTCAATGCGTCAAGAATAATGTCTGTTCTGGGGAATTGAAAAATAGGTTCTTATTTCTACTTGAGTTCGTAAAGATCCTACTGGTAAAGCGTAGGTTCCCGAGTTCGATTCTAGACCGATATAGACTTTGTGACTAAGGGTAAAGACCCCCCTTTGGAGTTGTTAACTTCTCTGGGTAGTCTACCTACCTACTACCTACCTATTAATATGAGATACTTTTGCGTTTTAGGATTCCGAAGTAAAAACGGAACCCTTATAGTTTCGTCATGTCCGTCAGTCCATCTGTCCGTCCGTCTGTCCGTCCGTCCAAAACAAAGTGCCGAGACCCTTAGTGCTAGAAAGCTGTAATTTGGCATGGATAGGTATACATATTTATTAAAAACTCCAAAATCGTAGAATAAAATATTGAAAAAAAATTTTTATAGGGTACCTCCCCTACAGGTAACGTAAGGTTGAATTTTTTATTCGTCGCGTAGGTACTTTATAGTGTAGACTGTAGAGTATCGTTGAAAAGGTCTGAAAAATATATGGGTCTTCTAAGACAATTTTAGAATTAGGGGCGTTTACGAAATATTTGGTTTTAAAGTGCTAATTTTGGTTAGAGTCAAGTGTGAGGGACCCCTGCTGGCTAAACGGTTGCAGTTGGACAAGTGATAAATTCTCAAAAATAGGTTATATTATGATGAATTTACAAGGAAAACTATCACGGCTATGTTAGCATAAGTAGTTAATAAGTAATAGTCGATTGTACGTTAATATATTAGTTCATCGTAGATAAACTTACTACTTCGGAACCCTACATTGCGCGTGGCCTGGACACGCACTTGCCCTTTTTTTGTAATAACCGGTATGTAGCGTACACATTATTTATTAATTTTTGTAAGAGGGTGCCAATGTCTTCGCAGTTGAGAAGTATTAGGGCGCACTCTAGACGGCATTAAATTCATTTATTAAAAGCATTAATATTGTTGAGACTTCACGGAAGCATTTAGACGTAACCTTCCTTGATGCGGTCACATCGAAAATATCAAGGCAATGCCTCCTGCCAATGCTAATGGTACCTCCCGGAACGGGTGTCTCACCATGCCCAACTATGTTATCTGTATAGAGTCCGATAGCGGTGACGTGGGCCTGGAGAGACCAGAGCCGCTGTTGGGCAGCGGGCGCAAGCGGGGGGGCGGCGTCGTCATCCCGGCGGAGGGCGCCTACGACCCCAAGCAGTTCCAGGACTTGAAGGTGCCGCCCGAGATGGAGAATATATTCCAGTACATCATGAAGTGAGTCATTTTATTTGTGAGAGGATTAAATTGTTTGTTTTGTGTCAGCCATATTTTTAAATTACTGTAGTGCCTAGTTACGATAAAAAGGCACTATAAGATTGTTTACTAAATAGGACTCGTTTAATATAATCTTTACGCGAGATTGAAGTAAAAATTCTTTGATTTTGGTGAGACGTATTACTAAAAAAATTAAACTTATTTAAAATAAATATCATACTACAGTTGACTCATAGTTATTAACAATATACTTTACAAAAACGAATATAACGCTATAATTACCGTAAATAATACCGTTAATAAGGCTATAAATTATTCGTTACCCCGTGATAACCTATTTAATCTATAGAATTGTCACAGATACAATATAATCATAATATGGTTTATGGTTTTGTTTTCATTTTTAAATAGCGGAAACTACGTCAACAGACTAGAGCATAGAACGTTATTTCCGTTCGAAAAATAATCTGAGTTAGTCTGAAGTCGCGCTTAAAGAAGTTTTACTTCAAAAAATGGAGTATATCGGTTAGCGAAAAAGGGTAGGTTCAAAACCTCACAAAATTGGCTTCAAAATCG
This sequence comes from Thymelicus acteon, assembly GCA_951805285.1. NCBI lineage: Eukaryota > Metazoa > Arthropoda > Insecta > Lepidoptera > Hesperiidae > Thymelicus > Thymelicus acteon. Next base: position 2,109,296 of record OX638232.1, read on the forward strand.
GTTCAGTCAGTCGAAAGTTCTGAGGTAACAAACATAAAAAATACAGTCGAATTAAATACCTCCCTCCTTTTTTGAAGAAAGTTAAAAATAGAGTTGTGACTTAACTGTATCGTAACAAGGTGTGAAGTTAACAGGACCAAACAAGTTGTGTCTCTGGCTCACGTTACAAACGGGTTAGTGGATAGTAAATATCATTCACGACACGACCCTCAATGCCAAGGGTTTTGCCCCGATTTGGACGACAACTACTTACCTACCAAATTGTTACAGAAACTCAAAATTTTTACTTTTATTTAATACAACCTATGAGAAAACATTAATTTCATGCATATTGAACACATTGGGAAATTAAATTTTTATGGAATTAAGGTGCTGAGCAGTTTCTTTCGCCATTTCTTCTCTTCTATGATAAAGTCTTGATGAAGTCTTTCCGAAATGGTGGTAGATTAAAAAAAAATTACGTGCATAAATGTAGGTACCCTTCAGAAAAGCTGGTAGATAAAAAAATTATGACGTGCATAAGTGTATCAGTGATACCTATATGAATATTTTGACTTTGACTTTGACTTTATCAGTCATACATAGTAGTTATATTGTATAAATTAACAATTAATTTCATTCTGATTTAACAATTAAAATAATCCTTGGTTCGTCTGTTTGTGTGCCAAACCTCTAGCCTAACGCGCTTATTAGCATAACATTAACGCAAATACAGCAGGGGTATAACAGTGCATACAAGAGCATTATGGACTATGGTGTCTATGGTGCAGGTACACGCCCCAGAAGATCGACATCGAGCTGAAGCTGCAGCCTTTCGTGCCGGAGTACACGCCGGCGGTGGGCGACTCGGACGCCTTCCTCAAGGTGGGCACGCCGGCGTGTGGCCCGCGCGCGCGCCCGCTGGCCGACCACGCGCTTGAATACATAGATAACTTGGGTATGCCACAGACAATACTTAAAGCTCCTTAAGTCTGGTTTAGACGTATTAAGTAGTTAAGTAGGTAACTAAATCTTAAGTGAATAATTTTTAGTGCGCGTCCACACGTAATAATTTAGTAAAGTTCTTTAGTTCATACAATTCTACTTAATTACTTAAGCATTTTACTAAATTTTAACCAAATTTTAACTAAAAAGTGCCTGTCCAAACGTGTTAAGTGATAAGCCCCGCCCACTACTTAACAGAAAATAGAAAAATTTCTAAATTACTTGTCTACTTGATTACTAAATAAGTACTAAATTGTCCGTTTACACGTATTTATTCACTTAAAATTTAATTAACTACTTAATACGTGTAAACCGAACATTAGTACAGAATCACAATACAAATTCTGTACTAAGGTGCGATTTAAGACTTAAGTAACCCGCGTTTAACTGATTGTGAGTGCGGCCGTGAGTGCGTTTTACCAGACTAAAGAAAGAAAGAAAGAAAGAAACATTTATTCCATCATAAGGATAGCAACAACTTTAAATGGTACAATTGTAATAAAGTTCATTTGTTTGAGTTCGGAGTTGCAGCTACCAAAATGACGGAAACGGGTCGCACTCAGAAAATGGCGAAGTAAGTAGGTATTTACTCACTGCGTCCTCTGATATTTCAGTGCGCCCGTTTATCGCGCGTAGATCGGTAGCGGCGCAGCGGCACATTGTATATTCAGTTATTAGTCTGACTGCAATTTCGAAGTCAATGCAAATAAGATAAAATTGAACTTAATACATAACAAACATAATACGAGTAAAGTGAGTTAACATCTAACTTTAAATATCAATCTTTGGCTATCAAAATAAATACATAACAAAGCAACGAATCGGTTTATAAAATGAAAACAAGCAGAAAAAAAAAGACGTCGTTTATTAACCAATATAGGCGAGAAATGAAGCGAGAAAAAAACTTGCAAAATATCTGTACGTCGGCTATGCCATAGAAGTAAGTGCAATTTAAATCGTTTTATTTTACTGAACAAGTAAAAACAACTACCCCGGTGTGTGCGTGAGTGTATGCGAGTGAGTGTGTGTGCGTGTGTGTGTGTGCGTGCGTGTGTGTGTGCGTGTGCGTGTTAAAGCTACTACATCGCCACCTACCATGAGGTGGGGTTGTATCAAGCATTAACTTTTAATTATTTATAAAAAAAAGAACAGCTGTCATGGCTGTCACGGCTGGCAGATGTGAAACATCGAAATGCGTCGCCACGGTCACCAAGTCTAAAATCAGGTTTACCCCTCGCGTATAGATGTTTCACATCAAAAACAGTAGACGAGCAGACGAGCTACCTGATAAGAGGACGAGGTGTTTGAAATGTGTTTATGGACATCAGTAGCACTTAGTAGCATGTAGCTACTTAGGCATTAGAAGGAAAAGAGAAGAAAGAAAATGATCCTATAAATAAGGGTTCTGTTTTTGTTTCTTTTTGATGTGAAACATCTTTGCGCGAGGGGTAAACCTGATTTCGACTTGGTGATCGTGGCGACGCATTTCACATCTGCCAGCCGTGACAGCCATGACAGCTGTTCTTTTTTTTTCGTACGGAGCCCTAAAAAGAAGTTCACCCAAACGGAGATATTTCAACAACCAGCCATACTTACCTAAACTGTTAGTTCCTCATTTTTCTGTCTAGCTTTGAAAACCATTTCACCACCAGAAATAAAATAAAATAAAATTAACTCTACACACTCATAACATAACCCTACACTAAATCACTAGCATTCCCTGTCGTGGGTGTGATGTAGAACAGAGAACGGAATTTCCTCCCCGCTGGAAATCGAACCCACGACCCTTGGCATGGTAACCATTGCGACAAACGGTCATTTCATACAAATGTGCGAATCGGAGACGTGAGCGGGGTCCGGTTTTAGGTCCGCTGCGCCGCTCGTCTCCGCGTATCTTATCTAATAGCGTGGGAGTAACTACGCTTCAACCGAAACAATCAACCAACTAAAACGTAAATATAGCCAATATAGGTCATACAAAACTACTATGTCCGCAGGTCTGACGGTGCTGGACGAGCCGTCCGCCGAGCAGAGCGACTCCGCGCTGCTGCACCTGCAGCTGCGGGCCATCTCCAAGACCAGCGGCGGGAAGTCCACTGTGGTAACGTCAGCAACAAAACTCACAACTAGATGAACTATACTACATAGAAGTACAGCACAATACAACATAGCATTACTTGAGTGTTAGGGTCAATTCACACCGAGACGCATGCAGCGCGGCATGTTCCATTTACATGATCCTTCCATTCCATATACAAATAAGATAAGATTGTTTCTCGAAAAATAAGTTATGAGATCAACAGTAACTTATCTTTAGTCAAATAATTTTACAAATGCGTAAAAAACCTTCTTGAGGAGTGTTTGCTGAGTTATGTTTTCCCAACGTACAGCTGACGAGGAAGATCGAGGACGCTGAGAAGAACCCGAAGGCGATCGAGCGGTGGATCAAGGACGTCAGCGAGCTGCACATGTCCAAGCCTCCGCCGACGGTCACTTACACCAGGTTTGCAGCGATCGTCTATAAGATTCCTTTACTTCATTTGTCTACTTTTATAGCTGGCAACACGGTGACCACTTACCATCAGGTCTGATCCTTGGTCAGCTAGCGCATAAAGAACTTTATTTAAAGTTTGTCTCGGACTTAAGACTATTTGAGAGGGGGGGCTTGAGTAGAGACTAGCCCCCCCCCCTCCCCTTCACCTGGCTATGCCACTGTACAATGGTGACCCCAAAGCCAAACCTTACAATCATCTTCCAACTTATTCCTCTGTTACAGTAAAATGCCAGACATAGATAGCCTGATGGAGGAATGGCCGGAGTCTATGGAGGAAACCCTCAACGAGGTGGGGTTCCCTCCCCCCACCCTCGACTGCACCCTCTCCGAGTACGTGGCGCTCGTGTGCGCGCTCTTCGACATCCCCCTGGCCACTGGCTCCCTCAACGACAGGATTCAGGCTCTACATCTCCTGTTCAGCTTGTACTCTGCTGTTAAGAACTCACAGCTGTACGCTGAGAGGCAGAAGGAGAAAGAGGAGAAAGGATGATGTTTGTTGTAGAACTTAAGAGAAATAAAAGTTTGTTTTGTTAATTGTCGTTCTAGTTTGTGGTTGGTCCAGTTGTTCCGTAAATTAATTCATTTAGATACGTTTTCGTTATAATAATTATAACGAAAACATGAAAAAAGTTTTCATAATTAATATTCATAATTAATAATTAGTATTCATAATTAATAATGAAATAAGTTTTTATAATTATTATAACGAAAACATGAAAAAAGTTTAAACGTAATCCACATAATTATTATGTGGTACTTCTGAAAGTTCTGAACCATGAAATTATATTATTGTCATACGAAAAAAATAACCGACTTCAAAACTACTCGTCTGATCTAGCACTTTAAGTAGGACCAGATGACAAGCACCAGCTTTCGATTAAAAAAAGAATCATCAAAATCGTTTCACCCAGTCGAAAGTTCTGAGGTAACAAAAAAATACAGCCGAATTGAATACCTCCTCCTTTTTTGAAGTTGGTTAAAAAAAGGTTAAAATCCTAACATGACAATTTTAATTTTACACTGGGTATATCGCAAAGAAAATCAAAGGACAAATAGCATAGAAACAATCCAATATCGGCGTACATCTTTATTCACAAATTGAATTACAATAATCTAGACAAAAATATACACTTTTGATCATTGCTTTAATAATACTAGCCTCATAGGAAACTGTTTGTTTAAATCTAAAGTCAACTTTTATACCATACGCGGCTACACTGGCTTGTGTGGCACACTTTCCACATACACTTGTTCATTGTGTACATTTTAAATGTATTGAGTACTTGGATGATCCGAGATAGTCGAGACATCCTAGACATTGAGCTTGAGTTCAATTGCATGATTTCCAAAACCAATAAAAACATTATTTTAGTATATGTTATTTTTAATGACATAACAGAATAGACCTGTATGTATATACTATATTAGACAGGCTGTTCAGTACTAAAAATTTGGACACCTTTATTGACACCAAATGGTGCCAAGCCAATGCATTTTAGTCGGCTGCGAGCAAGCGAGACAAGTAGATTTTCATTACCTATTTACGTTTGAACTTTATTTGACTTTATTTAAAATTATAATTGGTAAATAACTGTATTTTTAATTACATTTAAAAAAAATATTTAGTGCAAAATACTTGATACCGCCCTGCCATCTTGAACCGAATTTGACCGAACGAAGCGCTGTCACAGAGTATGAAAAATGTGACACGGATTTTGCTCGGAACAGCCCGTCTATATATTTAAGTCTATGCATAACAGTAGGTATATTATGCACTATGAGCTGTTTAATGTTTGTGCGTTTTGTAATATTTTTAAATATTTTTCTTATTATAACCAATACATTTAAAATGTAAAATTGCTATTACATAAATCATAGACTCTGTTCATTCATGATGTTGTCATTCATTCGTTCAGTGATTAACTGAAACATATTTACAGAATGTATTAAATTATTGTGATTATTCTAGAGGTCCCATACACTGTTTTTACAGTGTGTGGTCCACATACTATGCCATGTGATCAATATAAACAAAATAACAGTGAATAGTAATACAACATACAGGAATTACATAATGATATTATGACATCTTAAATTTTTGATAATTTAATTTTCATTGCTGTATTTACTGGCGAGTAAGTATATATTTTTAAACAATTCATTATGACGTGTCTGTATTATGAACATTATGAACAATAATTTATTGTTCCATGCCTATCATATTCATACAACTGTGAGATCAATGTAATTGTAATATGGTTGCAATTTGGAAGACATATCATCAGCCTCGCCTCTATTACTGAGCGATTTAATTACTTAAAATCAATTGAATAACATTAAATAAATATGAATATTGAATTCTTAAATAGCCAATTATGTCTAAATAAAATTTGGATAAAAATAACATTTAATATTCTATGTAGTAATGTCAGAAAAAGCGATTTTATCAATGCATCTATACATTGTTGACTTATAATGGAAATATGTATGGAAATATGACTTTAATCACAAATTGTATGACTATTATACACGATGAAACATAGGACTTACAATAAGAGATTTGTGGAATACAGATTAAATCCAATTTATTATTACGTTATTAAATCGCTATAATAGTAGTTTAAATATAGAAATGTATTATTGCCTATAAGAGATTTTAATTACTATCTACTGAGTACAGTCAAGCATATAAATCTGTATATGGCCATCTAATTTTATGCTATACTATTTGAAAAGACTTGGACTACGAGTTGATTTATCTATACTAATATATAAAGAGGAAAAATTTGATTTTTTGTTTGCATTGAATAGGCTCCGAAACTACTGAACCGATTTCAAAAATTCTTTCACTGTTGGCAAGCTACACTATCTCCGAGTAACATAGGCTATATTATATTTAAAAAAAAATTAGAGATCCTTAATAAAACTCCAATAATGTAACCCAAGGTGTAAAAAAATAAGAAAACCGAAGCAAAGCGAGGGCGGTTACTCGTAGTCTATAAGACACAACTTGATGAGATTAAAGTGTATTCCATCCAACTATTAGTTGGTTAGTGGCCAACCCCAGTGACGAGACCTCTTATGGGCAATGATATTTAAAAAAATATAAATACGTTATGCCCTTACAAATCGACAAAAAAAAATCTGTTCCGAAAGGAGCTACAACACACACTTTTATCTTTTGTTTCACTACACATGTCAAGTACTTCTGACAACAACAAAAGCGTACGTATCGTCTTGTATCGACAGAGCGACTACGAACAGAACGGTCAATTGCCTGTTTTTACATTATAATTTCATTATATATGGCACCTAATGTTAACTTGACGTAACGTCAAGTGTTGCCACTGGCGATCACCAATCCTGTCCATACAACAAACAATGTTGTTCAACCCGTATGCCATGATTACATACAAACAGTACTCTCGTTGGCAATAAATATCAAATTAAATTTTTCCAATTTGAGAGAGAAGACTAGTTTAATTTCTGGCCATCGGCCAACAATTACATTATTTATATGCATGACTGTAAGGAAGTATTTAACGTTATTGGTACTTTGTATAATTTAAATTACGAATTATTCAATAAATTTTAAATGAGGGACTTTTATCATAATATAATCGCACTTCAATATTGTTCAGTCATTAATTATTACGTTTATGGACCAAATCTAAAATTAAATTGTGAGTTAATTCATTTAAAATTAACTTCTAAATTTGCTTCTAATTTTTTTTACTAGTGCCGTTTTACTAATTTTTGCACTGCAGCATCAATATTAAGGGAACTAGGGATCAGTTACTGCTTAGGGCATGGTTCCCTATGAGGTGGACTTTAACGACCTATGCACTAAATTGCTTAAACAAAAATAATTGCTATTTGACTAAAGTGCAAAATTGTTAATAATAATTAGGCCTTGTTCAGCTTAAATTTATCTAGAACATACTATTTCCACATCGACTGTTCGTAAGTATAAAAAGTGTAAAAACATACTACGCATGTAAATTTAGTCACCAAAATCCACACTACATATTAACGGTCATCAAAAACATTGAACATTCGGAACTGTAACTATAATATTGTTTGACCAGAAATACATCCAAAAAATACACGTCAATTTTTTGTCACAATAATCCTATACCTATGTTTCATCATGCGTCAGATTACTGCTAACACTAAAAGTAAGTAATTAACAACAAAATAATTATTTACATGCTTTTATACACAACAAAATTCACAAGCTTCTTTTCATATATCACAGTTTCATACTTTGCATCCACACTAAATGAAATTCTACCAATAGTAAACGGATTACGAAAATAATTTTGAATATTCTTACGTCATACTACAACCCAATGCAAAGGACGCCACTCAAATCCAACAACAGATAAACATAGAAAATGAACACAAAAAAATTAAAAGTAAACTTTTTATTTTCCAGTTTTCATATTATATAAAAACTACTTTCAATCCAACTTGTCTTTTAACTTTATGATAAATAGTAAATACATAACTAAATCACATCGTGTTTTACGCCCATATGCTAAGCGTTATTATATGTACATACCTTCACGTACAATTAATGTTTAGTCTGAATAGATTAATTCATATCTTGGCAAAATTAGTTCTGAACGAACGAAAAAAGAAATAGGGACTTGGGTTTATCAGTTCGTTCCAACTTATCCATTCCCATTTTGAATCTCATCTCAACAATCTATCCTCAAAATTTTGAAAACTATGCTTTGATTGAATATAATAATGGCAAGATGATTAAAATTTGTGCAGCTATTACTTTAAGTCCCAAATTTGATGATGTGATGTTTATAGTTGGCTAAGTCCAGTTGCTAGTAAGTTGTAATCGCCAACGCGTTGCTACCTAAATAATTTTGTGTACTGTTCTTTGCAGCTTACGACTGAGGATCATGATCCTAAACATTACCACTGGCATACCAATTACTTATAAAACGGGCATCATAAATCTCCATCGTCAATACTTGAGATAAAACATGTTTTCCTTCTAATTTGTATTGAAATATCAGAACGTACCTGAACTAGTTCATTGACAGAACGACACCAGATCACAGGGAACTGTTTGTGTCACAATCACAATTCACATCACTATTGGTTCTTCCAATCACTACACTATCACTCGAGTTTCTTCAGCTCTTCAAAAGTTCATTGGCTTAAGGTTTTCACATGGCCACTGGGAGCCATTATATAAACGACTGGATAATGTATATCAATGGAGTTCTACGTCGAGACAGCGCCACCTAGCAGTATCTTCCAGGAACTAAACTTCTCTTCACTTAGCTCTTCTGTCCACATAGACACGTCATACGCACGCTATCAATTGTCGTTTCATTATGCAGCTTGCATGCTTAAAATGAAGTGCCGTGAACAGTAGGCCTTATTAATAATAATTATCGTCTATCCAGTCTGTTTATGTTATAGAGATCAGTGTAGATGGCCCGGCCGGGGGAGGCCTCGAGGCCCGGCGGCCGGGGCTCGTCGAGCGCCAGCAGCAGCAGGAGCGCGGCCACCGCCAGCAGGGGTAAGGCCAGCACGCCCCTGCCCCCCCTGAAATTATATCATTTTATTATTATTATCGTGTTTGTTCTTTCTTAGTCCTATAACTAAATTAATAGTTCAAACATTCGTTTTCTTCGTCGGTAGCGGTGCTGCCACCTACTAAACACGTAGGTTATTTACGATATTTATAAATGTATTACAATAAAGGTTATTATAAATATAATCGGCCGAAGCGAGTGCGAGTCCGACTCGCGCATAGCGGGTTCGTACAAATGTATATATAACCGAAAATTGCTCCTATAATAAACTGAATTCAGTAAAAAAATTACTTCGCCGCTGGAGAACTGTCGTCCCCATACATCGACACAGTTCACGATCAATTTACCAACTGCAATTAATTTAAGAAAAATAAGTTAAAGTTGTTTCATTTATTTATCGTCATACAATTTAAAGGTATATTTCTTTTAGACGCATAAAAATATCGCTTCGCAGTGGACGTAAGTACAGCCGACGTATCTTGGCGCGTCTGAACTTCGCGCAGAAGGCTGCGCAGTAACATAATAATTGGGCAATGCTCGGTATGCGGCGTATTAATTCTCAGTCACACGTTAGCATGTTCGTGTCGCTATCTCTGTCTTACATGCGCTAAAGTTCGCAGAGCCTATGTTCAGACACGCCACGATACGTCGGCCGTACTGTACGCACTAACGAACACATAATTTCGAATGCCGATATTTGGACCGTGCTACAGTGATTCAGGGGCGTAGCTACCGCCGTATCAGCCGTATCAATTATACGGGGCCCCCAGCGTATAGGGGCCCCCACTAACACTCCCAAAAAAAGCTCGCCAGCGGCCTAAGACCACTACAGTTGGCATTCCTTTTATATTTGACAGCTGACGTTGAGGGGGCCCCACAACAAACACTGATATGGGTCCTCTCCTTAGGGCTAGCTACGCCATTGCTGTGATCATACCTATATCAGTGATAGTGGAACAGGTCGAGGATGCGTCGGTTCCACTGCTGGCTCTTGAGCTCCGTGAGCGACTCGTCGTCGTTCCGTATACAGAAGTAGCTCTTGATCACGCTACGGCATATAGGACACTTGTCCAGTTTCGCTGGAATCACAAACACATCTTATTGTAGTCAATTGATCAATTGCAGGTAATTAGACCATGCATACTTGTCAGCGAATGGAATTCGAATAAGACAAGTGTCGTTCTTAACATAAATACCCCAATTTTCAATTCAGGTCACTACGCAATCCACTCAATGTAGGTTATTAGGTCTAATAGATTGTCTACGAATGCTGTGAACTTAAACACAGATGTAAATATTGCATACGAGTAACCGCCCTCGCTTTGCTTCGGTTTTCTTATTTTTTACACCTTGAGTTACATTATTGGAGTTTTATTAAGGATCTCTAATTTTTTTTTAAATATAATATAGCCTATGTTACTCGGGGATAGTGTAGCTTCCCAACAGTGAAAGAATTTTTCAAATCGGTTCAGTAGTTTCGGAGCCTATCCAATGCAAACAAAAAATCAAATCTTTCCTCTTTATAATTATATTAGTATAGATTAGTTTAAAAATATTAGAAAGGGCTAACTTTAATTGATTTCTCTTTCATAAGAAGTAGCTTTCCGAAACGACCTTCAAATATTTCAGAAATGTATAAGAAGCGGGTATATTATATCAATTAAATTATTAAGTTATAAGTTCAGTTGCTTTATTTATTAAGTTATTTTACACTTTTTAATATTTTTATTATAGTTTCTAATTTTTTCTTATTGTACAAGGATCTAAATTTTTTAAAAGTTGACTTTAAGGCGTCCTATTGTTCGCTTATGCAGATTTTTGTTAGTTTTAATGATTAGTGTAAGTGAAATTGTTTGTATAAAATGTGTAAATTTATTAATGGATTAATGATTAATACTATCATTCATTAAATCCATCGCCATAAACTAAAAATGAATGATAAAAATCTACGATTAGCCGTTGCCCTCAATACGCAAATGTATTCTATAAGGTTAAGGTTATTTTGAACCACGGACGCACATTGTCACTGTTGCCCTATGTATAATGACAAAGTTACTCATCGTTCGATATACATAACTTAAATATACTTACTTTAATCTATCGAAAGACATTTATTAAACTTAATTCAATTTAATTTATAATCATGTATGATATTTTATTTTGAATAGAAATACTAAATTCAGAATTGTGCAGATTATTATTGTTCTCGATAAAAATTCATAGTACACAATATTTTTATAGAGTATAATTACAGAAGACAAATAAAACACGAAAGAATATATAAAAGGGAAGATATAAAATAATAGGTTATGTATATCTATGAAGCGATACCTTACAGATAATGTTTTTGACAGAAAAATGTATAAACAATTCAGTAATAAAACTATATAAGTACTATAGCTGTAACTAATATTTCTGGATGAATATTTATTCTCATGAATATTGATAGATATGGATTCGCATTTCCATTCAATGGGCCCGAATCAAAGGATTACTGCCGATTGGCGCAAAAATACAAGACCATGAAAGCTTTGTAATTATGTTATTAATAAACATAAAATTAATAAACGACCAGTTTGATAACTCATAATACACAAATGTAGCCAAAACATAGATTAGGCATTGCTGTGTCTTATCGATATTATAAAAAAGATATATTATATTTTGGAGTGACTTTCAAAAACCAAATTAACTCTGACTTTTTGTCACTTCGTAATATGTAATTATAATTATGCTTGTATTCTTTCTACATTAACTTCGTAAAATTTAACTTTTTTGATTTTAGTCAGCGTCGAATTGTTATATAGAAAATTAAAGTAATAAAATTACAATTAAAATTGAAGTACTTAATAAAATTAAAGTATTAAAATTAAGTATTAAAATTAAAGTAACAAAATTACAAGATTTACAAGCATAAAAACACTAATTGAACACGATTTTGACAATGTAACTCATGGTTGTTCACTGCACGCCGAGACAAAAAGTTTTTCCTTCACTTTCCATCTCGGTGAGTCAAGCATCGATATTGGAATATCGACAATTACCCCTTACTATTAGATTTTTTTCAATACGTAGCAACACTTTATTTGTCAATAAGCCGGTGAATTATGGATTCAATTATATATAAAACTTTTTTATGTAAATAGCTGACAAACGAACGAGTCGACCGACGGTAAAGTCCGGTTTGCACATATTAAGTAGTTAAGTAGATAACTAAACTTTAAGTGAATGATTTTTAGTGCGCGTTCAAACGTAATAATTTAGTGAAGCTGTTTAGTTCATACAATTCTTCACAACCTACTTAATTACTTTAGCATTTTACTAAATTTTAACTAAAAAGTGCCTGTCCAAACGTGATAAAATAGAAAAATGTATAAATTACTTGTTTACTTGCATACCAAATTATAATTACTAAATTGAGCGTTTACACGTATTAGTTTAACTTAAAATATAGTTATCTACTTATCTACTTCATACGTGTAAACCGAACATAAGTCAAGGTCGCTTATTACTAGCTATACTATAATTCATTTTTTTAGACGAATCCAATTTGGTAAGCAATCGGGTCTTTTTATAGTTATTTGTGATATAAAAATAAGGCAGGTGTAAAATTATAATAATTTAGCCATAAATTAACATTTTTATGCTAAACATAATCTCTGTTTACTATTAATATTTTTTTACTGAGATATTTCTGTCCTATACTTTGAAATCAGTAATACGGGTGTTTTGTAATGATTCTGAATAGTAGAAATAGTTTAAGTCTAGAACTAACTAAGCAAGAATTGTTTGTAAAAGATTTCATTTTCAAAGATGTATAGGGGAGTTCCCTTCGTCATTTCGTCTCCTCTTGATTATCTTTTTATGACACTTTTCCGAAATGGCGATTAAACACGCGAGGCGTCGCGTACAGATTATTATTATTATTAAGACATTAATGTATTCTAGCCGTATTATGGCAGCTTAGAATACTGACTCCAATCCCATGCCGGTAATTTAGGGTGTCGTAAGAGGCGACATACGGGCTACCCGCTTGATGGTAAGACTTCACGTATTATACTATCATTATAATTATTGAGTCATTAATATTACTATTTTCCGTGAGGCCTGCCTAGCTATCACCTCGCATGAGTCAGCCACCAAACGGCTCGTCGTGTCTCGGCTGTGGGATTGAGAGTCAGTTCTTTCTTTCTTTCTTTCTCTCTTTCGTTAGGTACTTATTTGCAGGGTTTTTCCGATGTATCATCAGGTGGCCCTGCTAATCTGTTAATCTGGTAGGTATATATAAAACACAAAAAACGTTTGTACGGATGTCTATACACTTTAAAACCATCCAACCGATATGCCTCAAAGTGGTTTCATTAGAAAGGTAATAATATGTAAATAGTTTGAGACCACTAGAACAACACATTAGCCACATTTTCGATTTTCGACTTTTTTCACACAATTTTTTTTAACCGACTTCAAACAAAGGAGGAGGTTCTCAATTTGACTGTATTTTTTTTACTGTTTGTTACCTCAGAACTTTGGACTGGGTGAACCGATTTTGATGATTCTTTTTTAATCGAAAGCAGGTGCTTGTCATGTGGTCCCACGTAAATTTGAACAAGATCTGGTAAGTACTTTTTGAGTAATATTGAAGTCGGTTATTTTTTGTTAGTAAATTTTAGATTATTTTCGTAGTAGCACACAGGGTATCCGGGTATATATTATACATATAATAAAGCAGTAGGTCTAGGTACTCACGCAAGCACCGCGCACACAGACACGCGTGCCGGCAGGGCAGCAGCGCGCGGGAGAGCGGCGCGGCGGCGCACACGCAGCACAGCGCCTCGCCGCCGCACGCGCCGCCTGCGTCCGCGCCCTCCGCCGATATGTACAGCTGCTGTAAGTTGATAAGATACGTGTGTTATCAAAGACAAATGTAGATGGATGAATGGACACGTACAGTGCCACCAACTAATCTAATCCAATTCCAAAAAAAAATAAGTAGTTACCGTTACGCTTAAACAGATCTCTGATTCATCAATTTGCATCCATTCCATTAAAGGCGTCGCGTCGGTTCATTATATTATTGTCCATAAATCGTTAACATCAATTACTCTAATTAACTGTATTTTAAAAATCTAATTTGAATGGTTTTATGTAATAAAAAAACTAATGCTTAACTACAAACCCCTATTGTAATGTAATAATAAAATTATCAATCATCATAAAAATTGTATATCAAACAAAATAAAATTACATGAATATCAATATAAAGAATAACAATCAAACAGAATACAAATAAGCTTATAAAATATCACTGCTAACTCGTGGGCACAGTTCTCGTGGGTCGTACCAGTGTCAGTAGCGCCATGACAAAGTAATGTCAATAACTACGCTTGTAAAGGGTCAAAAATTATCCTCCAGGAAAGAAATACATTTACATGATTATCCGGCTACGAACATTCACTACAAAATTACCCGGTTACCAAGATGCAATAACATCCGGTCGCGAAGGACCAACAATATCCGGTCCAAAGAGCCCTTGGCTCTTGGCCTATTGAATCGGATGCTAATCACGACATCAGTACACGGCACGCTATTCGCTATAACATTGCAATTACTATGTAGCACGCACGTTGACATTCATCGAATCCGACTTTGACATGCATGCTGCATGCAAATCGCCCGCTTATGTCATTAAGATATGCGAGCTAGTATTTCGCAACGGTTTAAGGTCAATATAATGTTGTTCTTATCGGTTTAATATGATACCTAGTTATTGTTTCTCATTTGAAATTTAATATTGAAGCGGCTACTTTTCAAATTTCACTTCTTCGGGTACCTAATGACGAAAGATATGACTTCGGATTTTGATTATGCGTCTTTATAAAATACATACAATTAAACTGTAACTGATTTGTTGGGTATGGAAGATATTTGAGAAACTATTTATTGATGCAATAGATCTCATAACAATTTTTTAATATTATTTAATATGGAGGTTCTCTTAAGAGATTGGTAATGTATGTAGTAACTTATACACATAGATTGGGAGTAATCTGTGCTTATACGGTATACAATTTTTATTATTTTTTAACAGACTTCAAAAAAAGGAGGAGGTTCTCAATTTGACTGTATTTTTTATGTTTGTTACCTCAGAACTTTCGACTGGGTGAAGCGATTTTGATGATTGTTCTTTTAATCGAAAGCTGGTGCTTGTCATGTGGTCCCACTTAATTTGAGCGAGACCTGACGAGTATTTTGAGTTATCTTGGCAAAATTCTTACTTATGTATTACTGGTTATGATGATTACAACTTGTCTTGTTTGCTTGTTGTTAAAATTACTACATAAAAAATATCATACAATGTTATAATTTAATGATTCTACTTAGTAATGAATATTTTGTTTAATTATGTTAATTATACGCCGGTTACGCCATTTATGTCATCAGGTGAGTAATTACTAATCGCTTGCGATCATAATAGCAATAACAAGTAACAACAAAGTAGTGTGTTTAAGTTTTTATACTTCTACAATTGCTTTTAAACATGCCCATTTGCAATCTACATAAGTAAAAACTTTGTACGCCTTTTGACGGCAATTATGTGGACGGAGACAATCAAGCCTTTGCCCTTTGCAAGCCTGGCTACGTATCTATCTGAGCTAAGGTTTCTTTCTTGATTGTCAATGTATCGTTAATGCTTTTGGTGTTGCAGATGTCCAGACACCACTTACTATCAGGTGGCTCCTCTTCCCGTCTGTCAGGTATTTACATAAAAAATCTAATATATTTATATAAAACATAGAAATGTTTTTATGGATGTCCTCTGTGACTTTCAAACCACCCAACCGATGTGCCCCAAACTGCCTTAAATTGAAATATCATGAATGATTTATTTACAATACTAATTAACAATTATAAGCCTGTTTTAAATATAAAACAATTATATAAGATACTAGCAGGTGCCATCTGATCCAGGTAATCTAAATTAAAAATAATAGCCCTGTTGGATATTCTAGGACATTTTTTTTATTTTGGCAATGTACCGCACTCGTATCTAGGCTTCCTGTATCCATCCCTTTCTCCCAGGCGCACTCGCAAGTTATCGCTGTTTCGCTCTCACGACTTTGAAGTGTTAGTTCGTAGTTGGTCGTCGAAAAGACTCCGCACCGCCCACCGCACGCGCAGTTTTGCATTCGATACGTTTGCAACTCAAAACATATAACCGCTTAAAAACATATTACCTAATTCAAGTGATCTGTCAACTTAAATCGCTGAATTTAATGTGTGGTAAAAATATTAAAGTCGAGTGAAGACGACGTCGCTACGTGCCACGAGGCTGCCATCGGAAAACTCCTAGTGCACCTTCCTAGTTTTTCCATCATCTCTTCAATTTCACACGATTATAGCTTAGGTATATACAAGCAAGTGGTATATATAATAGGCATAACATACTCGTATTTACATCTAATATTACGGTTCCACTGCTCAACTTGGGTTTCTATCAAAGAAAATTATAAAAAAACGCAAAACCCGCAAACGTTTTATGGTACTAGATTTTGACCAGCAATCAGTTTTTTACACCATAACATTTTATTGGTCTTCGAGCCGGATGTATTTAATAATCATAAAAAATTATTGGCCGTTTTAAGGAACCAATAAAATTATTGGACCTTCGAACCATATATAATTTATTATATTTTTCTGAATATTGCCGCATATCTATTATTTATTTAATATATTCACAAATCTGGTCCTTCATCTATCTATCTAATACCCTTAAACGAGCAATTCTTGTTTATATATTTTTTGAATCTCGGAAACGGCGCCAACGATTTTCATGAAATTTAGTCCGTAAGGTGTTTCGGGGGCGATAAATCGATCCAGCTAGGATTCGTTTTTAGAAAATGTCGTTTTATCCGTGTTTTCAGGCAATGAAAATCTGCTACATAGATTCTTCCTGACATCTATTAGCGAGTAGCAACACTAAAGCTACTTCAGTATACGGTGTTTTTTGTTAAAAAAATACCGAGCAAAGCTTGGTCATCTGAGTCAGTGAACGAATATACTATGGAATAAGCCTCTCAGTACATTCTAACGTTAAATATCGGCACTACAACTCACACAAATACGAAGTATACATACACAAACCACTCACTACGGTGTACAAACTCATCAATTGGTCTATTGCAAGTAGTTGTCGAACCATGCGAAATCGCCAAACGGGATTGGTTCTCGGCATGACCCGATCACGGCAATTGGTTCGCGCGTCAGTGCATTGTCTAATGCGTTGTCGCATTGTCAGTCAGGTCGTCAGTTGAATAGAAAAAATAAGAAAGTTAAATTTATTTTTGTAGTTTTAGATTTCGGTATACTTACACGTGAAATGTGATTCCACGATCCTCGGAACCCTTGGAACAATGATCTGTATGATTTCTGCACCATTTCACAACACATGAAGGCATTTTGAAACCAAGTTTTTATATAAATCTTGTTTATGACACTTTAAAGTCAACGACCGTCCGAACGAGTGACACCGAACTGACTGATTCGCGTTTTGGTTGAGTTTATAAGCCCTGCCCACCGCGGTTGAGTTTTCGTTGCGCTATTTTGAGGCATCAAAGATGCTTCCATGCGTATATTAGTTCATTGATCTGAGTACATACATAATTATATAATGACAAAGTTTCATGCACCTGTTTGTTTGTGGTTGCTAGGCAACAGTTTGTTTACGTCGAGTCCAAACCGAATGTGCCTGGAGTATAATTACAATTTACAAAACATAAAAAATAAAAGCCCGGTACTACAAATTTTAATCATGATGACCAGTATATAAATAGGTACATCAATAGTAAAAACAAATTACACCAGCCTCAGCCCATCTTGAACCTGTTTAATATTTTTTTTAAAACGCAAATGGTGACAAATTGGTGAATTTATCTCACATCGACGCTACCTTCAGCGTTTATTTATTAATGTCACAATAATGCAGTTTACGTTATGACGATGAGGGTAGCTGGATCATCACAATATATATATATATATATGTGTGATTGCATTTGTGGTAGTGTGTGTATGTGTGTGGTAGTAGTGGTATTACCTTCAAACATGAGAGGTGGCCGTTAGCCTGCTTGAGGTACTGCGCGATCACGCCGCTGGGAAGCTGGCACTGCTCGTCCTTTATATGAACCACGCTGATCAGGGCCACCTGCAATACGTCACCGTCATGCTGACTTTGGATAAAGGTGACTTTGGATAAAGGAAGACTTAGGAGAGAGAAAGAGAGTTCTTTCTTTAGTGATGCCTTTGGTGTCGCTGATGTTCATGGGGGACGACAGCCACTTACCGTCAGATGGATCGTCGGTTCGTTTGCCGGTTATTTCCATAAAAAACAAGCGGTGAAATGTCCTAGACTGGTAAGACCGAAAAACAACTGCGGGCACAGTCGGCGGTGTAAGTGCGTGATCTGATCACAAATTTATTAATTTCTTAAGCACTTTGGTAGACATTGAACAGTCAGATCTCATTGTCATCGTTAGTAATTGTTAAGCCATATCGGGGACCTTCTCAGCTCGGAATAGTCTATAGACGATATACTATGACTATACTATCAGTAGAACAGCGTCTTGTTGCCATCTGTTGAGACTCAGTCCTACTGCTGTACTCACCGTGTCGTCCGGCCTGAGGTCGGCGATGTCCTTGGGGTCTCGTGCGAGGATCACAACCAGGGGGTAGCAGGCGCGGGGCGGCGGCCCCAGCCGCATCGTCAGCGCGTCGCCGTCCGTCGACAGCTGCAGCACGCGCTCGTCGTGAGGATCGCTCCTGGAAACAACGGACATTGGCTTGGACTTTGTTCCTCGGTCATTTTAAGGTTCGTATCTACCAGGTATGCGCTAGGTTTTAGCAAAGTATGTGGAGCTCCGGAACTGTTACCGAAACGTTCCTTAAACGGATATCCGAAATTAAAATCTATCCATCATAATTATGTACAGAGTGAATTTTCCAATGTGCGTGGATGGAGAAATCCGAAACTATGAGGAATAGCTAAATGTGCTCACAGGAGTCTCGGGGCCGATTTTGATGAAAATTACAACTGCATGATTAGATTTTTGAAAAATCAATATTACTAACTAGGAATCGAACTCAATGATTTTCAAAAATAAACGCACCCTTTATTATTACACCACTAGATAGTGTCGCTAATAAGGATCAAATTCTGGGAAGTAATGATATACGGCAAACTTAACTGGTGCACTTGTCGCTATGGTGCAGCGCAGACGGCACACTGTCCGTGACGCACTTTTAAGTCTGTGAAAATAGAACCTTTGCAATTATATGCAGTAACGCATACGACGCGCAAAAAAGTGCGGCTGCGCGCCATGTAAACATTTGTGCGTCCGCACACTCGATCGCACAAAAAGAGCGTCGTCTGCGCTGCACCTATTCCTCATAGTTTCGAATTTAGCCTTCCACGCGCACTTGAAAATTCACCCTGTATATCCGTATACTATCTATTTTATTCCTAAATCCGTATCTCTATGCGGATACCAAATTTCATATCCATAATATCCCTGGTATTCAGGCCTTGCGAGGAAAAACTCCACCAATAAAATTACTGCGTTCTAGCACAGAAGAAATAATAGTACTTATAATAAGTAGTTCTAGTAATGCGAGTCTAGGAATATGTTATAATCCTATTGGTGGAGTTTTCTCGATAACTGTCTAGCTACCTCGCACATCTTTAACTGAATACTCAGCCTAATCTCGTGCTCTTACGAATGTTGTTTGTTCGCGAGTGTTGTTAAATACTGTGGCTCCCAACCAAAGGTTTATCTAATCTTCCCAGCTCGTGCACCCTGCAGGTAAACGTACGGACCAATGGCACCCAGTCTCAACTATTCAAAATAGCTGTGTTTTGTACATATTATTCCATTAAGCTCTGGCACGTTGGAGCGCTAGGAATGGCAGGGTTCAGGAAGCAGACTACTAACTGACTCTATTGAGGGAGGGTGCTTCTAGACTCCAGAGTCAAACGTCAAATTTTGATCGCAGTTTTGGAGAGTCTATTATTAAGTCTAGTTCCTGGCTCTCTTCCACAAGATTTTTTTCTTCATGTAACTAGCCGACTTACGAGTTAACGATCCACCCGATGATAAATGAAGAGACTACGACACACACAGAAAGTGTTCAAATTAAAGTTGACATGTCGCAACAGTTAGTTAATAATGTGCTCGTTACATCGCCGGCATAGAACTGATAGAACGCGCGGTGACTGCAACTTCATAACAAGATTAAAAATAATTATTGTTCGCAAGCCAAGCTATGAATAGACATCCTACGAGCAACGACATCCACTTATAATAATAGACAATATTAGATAAAATTGTTTATTATGTGCACCTGCACGCGCACACTATACTATACTATAAAAGTAATCTTTTTGCTCAAGATTTCAAGTCTTGTGCTATAGTAATGTTTTTTGACTGCTCATTCATTTCACTGCCTAATCATTATCGACAGTTCTGGCATGTTAGCAATCACAAGACATTATCTGATAAACACTATTTATAGTTCATAATTTTGGGAAGACACTGCCTTCTACAACACAGTGCAAACTAAAGTTGAAGGCAGGGACTCCAACCATATTTGTACCTATGGAAAATGAAATGATTAAATGATTATTATTATTAAATGATTAAACATCAACGAGCACAGAACTACAATTTATCTTTCATAATGTTTTCCCCGTGATCAAAAGACCTTTGGGTCAACGAGCACTGAAATACACGATCGTTAAATATACTTATGTAAAATATTTATGCCATTAGCAAATGATCGATTAAAAGCATCTTTATGCTCGAAAATTCGGACATTAAATTTTTTAAGTTTTTATGTGCTATACGCATTCGTCTAAAGTCATCGGAGACTTTCAGGATCTATGATAAAATCCTTGCAATAAATAGTGGATGCTCGCTATGGAGCAGCGTAGCGTATTACAAGAAACCAGTGGCTTTGTGTTGGATTGTATAATATTTACATTCTGCTACAAAGGCAATTCATCACATCCATCTGTACAAACAGAATTAAACGTGCCACGACGCAGTTTGATACACTTGCGGTACACATAGCAAAAGAGATATGTATGCAGGGCATGATTTAATAAACTTGACATGTGCGAGTTAAACTCGCTTGGAGAGGGTCCATACGTTGATTATGTATTTTACCGTTATTTTTCTATTTTATTTATTTTTGCTGTTTTTTAAGACCATAGACTATTCAACTCATTTGGTCCAGTAGTTTCGGAGTAAATTAGCTGTGAACCGCGGTTGCCCAGATGCACGAGTGATCTGATAAGGGTTCCGTTTTTCGGTTTTTTATACGTTTTTAATATTACATAATTGTTTACGTTATTAGCAAAGTTAAATCTTACCTTTTAGATACAGGTAGCATTTAACATTGATAATAACACAAACACGCTGTAATAATTTTATTAAACATTACAGGAGGTTTTAGTATCATGCTCTGTATACCTAATTCGTTTGCTTATTGTACGTCAGACCCTGCGTTACCACCGTCATCGCTACAGGATGAGCTGATGTAATATCGGGCGCTGCGGTTTCCTTCCTACATTCTATTTTCCGCATACAATCTTACTGCGCGGTAACATAGTTGAGAAGTCGGTTACGAATAGCGTAAATATCCTGTTTACGTCGCCGTTGGGAGAAATTGGAAAATTTGGAAAATTTCTGTCAGTTGTAATAAGGGTCAAAACACATTTATTCAACTCCATTCGGCTTTTGTCCATAGTAAACAACGATTTTGTATGGAGACGCGTACGCATCCTTTCGGCTTTTCGGCGCCGATTCCGCTTTCGCGATAAACAAGCAGAAAACGACGACAAATGTGTTTTATCGTTCGGCCGCGTTCGACGCCGAACGCGGCGGAACAGCGCTGCGCTGTAGGTAGGTAGGTACATGGAAGATTTTTGACTCCTTGGCCTTGTCGACAGGTTGCGACCTTCATAGTTCCCGTATAGATTAAACCGTATAGATTCGATTTATTTACGTAATCATTGGGAAGATTGAGGAAGTTCGGACGTGTTTTAAAATAATTAAAATTATTTTATTTTTACGAAATAAATTAATGATGGAGGAATAACAACTTATATCGCTAGTTCAAAAATATGCTTGCTTATACGATATTAGTTCGTCACATTATAGCGATCAACAAAGAAAAAATAATGCTTGGGAAGAAATCTCAAAAATAAGGTCCTGTAGCGGTAAGTACTTTTTATTTATTTATAATATGAACTTAAAATACCTACATCAAATTTTATATTAGTATGTTGGTACATATACATATGTATACAGTACATACATATTATACGGTCTACTTTCATAAGAAGAATTAGTAGATATTTTATAGACAATAATATGTACCTACTTACGTTTTTCTCACCTTTATTTTAACTTGTTATAACTATTATATAGGTAGCCTAGGTAGGATAAGGTTGCCCAAGTCGTACCAGCGCCTAAATCGTACCTCACTGATATCTGGCCGCTCGCTTTATTAAACATTAAATGAAATCTAATGGTGTCAAATTGAACTATTTAGGCATGCGAGTAAACAACAGCAATTGGACGAATAAACATTAAGTAGACGTATGAGATTTTATTTAATTTCAAATACCCTAAAATCTACAGCTATTTTCCCTTAGGGGGTACGACATTGGAAACCTTACCCTACTAAACTACTATACCTACTAACGTCTTCGGACGGACTTCGCAGCGTATTCAGTGCCGTACGCAGCCGTTCGCATTCTTACGACGCCGTAAGCAGTCGTTCGCATTCTTACGACGCCGTACGCGGCCGAATAAGTGTAACCAAAATCATTCGGCGAAACGCGAATGACGCCGAATAAATGTGCGTTGACCCTAAGTCTACCAAATGGATTTTGATCAGTTTTCCATACTGAACTTTTTAACTTGTGAGAATATTTTTATGGTTTATATTTTTTTATTTTTTTTTATTTTGAGGATTCTATATATCCTTATAAATTCACACGTCTGCCTGTCTGTTCAACATGAACTCTATTGAATTACATGTCTATTGAACATGGTTTCCATCGAATTCACAGAACAGAAAAGTCTAAAAAACACGCACAATAATATAACATCGTAAGTACCCGAATAATATAACATCGTAAGTACCCGAATCATAGTAGGTACATAAAACGTTTATAAAATTAATAAGTATCAAACTGAGCAAGATTGCGTATTTGAGGTGGAAAAAATCCACTTACGCACAGTCTTACATAAACAGAAGGAACCACGCTTGCTTATTTTGCAGGAAGTGGTAAAAACCTGTGTACAAACATGTAATTGAGATCGCCAGAGCGTGTCAATAGTTAGTTGGAAGCAGTGATCCAATGTAGAGAAACTGCATAAACAATGTTGATAGCTTCGGAACAATGGACGACGATAAGATTAAGGATCTTAGCGAATACTGTCTTCATTAATCGCGTATCGTCGATTGCGTTTCGTTGATTGCATAATGCAAGGTTGCCCACAATCATTTGTTGTAACTACAATAAAAAACAGATCCCGACGAATTGCGAACCTCCTCCTTATGAAACCAGTTAAAAATATACCGCTATGTAATCAGCCTACGCAACGAAAGTACCAAATAAGAACATGTAAGTAACACGAAAGTTCAAGTACAAGTACAAGAACGCGTATCCCTACTATACTTGCTATAAGATCACCTTATATCCCAATATTTTTAAAAACATCTAAGTAATCAAGTGGCTTATCAGCTCGACGCTATGCAATAAAAGAAACTTCTCGAAGGATCATGCTATCGCAAATCGCGTACCATTGCACGACTCTATTGCATTGCAGGGCAGTAGTAGTTTAACACTGATTAAATTCGTGACCATTCCACATAGATCCCCTAAGTAAGTCGATGCATCAGTAAAGTTACCGTCAAAGTTGCCGTCAACCGTTACCGCTTGGCCGATTGGAGAGAATAGGAACATTTGGCCTCTGCTTGCACCATTCCGCACCGCTAGACCAAAACTTATCATCAAACTATTAATCTATTGTGGCGAGGCCCGCGGTTATGGATCGTTGCCAAAACTAAAGAGAAAAGACGCCAACAGCGCCAAAAGATATTATGATGAAGATTAGACTAAGTTGAATTTAGTTAAAGGTCTCTTAGTGGGAAAGGTAGGTGATTTGTAGAATAAGATCGATTTTTCACCAAAGCCTCTCACGTCCGTGCTCCTGCACAGGCCACAGCGGACCCTTTAGGGTCAACGCACATTTATTCGGCGTCATTCGCGTTTCGCCGAATGATTTTGGTTACACTTATACGGCCGCGTACGGCGTCGTAAGAATGCGAACGACTGCTTACGGCGTCGTAAGAATGCGAACGACTGCGTACGGCGCTGAATACGCTGCGAAGTCCGTCCGAAGACGTTAGTAGGTATAGTAGTTTATTAGGGTAAGGTTTCCAATGTCGTACCCCCTAAGGGAAAATAGCTGTAGATTTTAGGGTATTTGAAATTAAATAAAATCTCATACGTCTACATAATGTTTATTCGTCCAATTGCTGTTGTTTACTCGCATGCCTAAATAGTTCAATTTGACACCATTAGATTTCATTTAATGTTTAATAAAGCGAGCGGCCAGATATCAGTGAGGTACGATTTAGGCGCTGATACGACTTGGGCAACCTTATCCTACCTAGGCTACCTATTTATTAGTTATAACAAGTTAAAATAAAGGTGAGAAAAACGTAAGTAGGTACATATTATTGTCTATAAAATATCTACTAATTCTTCTTATGAAAGTAGACCGTATATGTATGTACTGTATAATAATATATTTATGTATGTACTGTATACATATGTATATGTACCAACATACTAATATAAAATTTGATGTAGGTATTTTAAGTTCATATTATAAATAAATAAAAAAGTACTTACCGCTACAGGACCTTATTTTTGAGATTTCTTCCCAAGCATTTTTTTTTCTTTGTTGATCGCTATAATGTGACGAACTACCTAATATCGTATAAGCAAGCATATTTTTGAACTAGCGATATAAGTTGTTATTCCTCCATCATTAATTTATTTCGTAAAAATAAAATAATTTTAATTATTTTAAAACACGTCCGAACTTTCTCAATCTTCCCAATGATTACGTAAATAAATCGAATCTATACGGTTTAATCTATACGGGAACTATGAAGGTCGCAACCTGTCGACAAAGCCAAGGAGTCAAAAATCTTCCATGTACCTACCTACCTACAGCGCGGCGCTGTTCCGCCGCGTTCGGCGTCGTACGCGGCCGAACGATAAAACACATTTGTCGTCGTTTTCTACTTGTTTACCGCGAAAGCGGAATCGGCGCCGAAAAGCCGAAAGGATGCGTACGCCTCTCCATACAAAATCGTTGTTTTCTATGGACAAAAGCCGAATGGAGCTGAATAAATGTGTTTTGACCCTAAGACCACAGATGTTATAGACTATGTAAAAAATATATATATACGTGCAAGCACCTAAGTTGAAGATCGTACTAGCATCATACGCGCGTACATAGATGCACAAACTCAACCTTATGCGCCCAAAACACTTTAATACAGTGGGTGGGTGAATTTTCATTTTTGCCATTTTTATGACGTTTTTTAGGTAACTTTTTATTTTGTCCAAGAAATTAAGGAATAATAACTGAAATAGATTAGTTTTTTATAGAAAAAGCTCGTTATATATTGCAACTATGATATAAACAGCAAATTCAGGAGAAAATCCAGAAAAAAGGAAAAGCCCTGTTGAAGTAAATGATGTTGTGTAGAGGAAAATGATATAGCCCATTGACGTAAATGATGAGGTGTAGAGGGTAATGACGAAAATTTAAATTCCAACGTGTAATCAACTTTTTTATCAAGAAAAATAACAATATTCGTTTGATTTGATAAAATCAACATAACGTATTGAAGTATTTTAATGACTGATTACGTATTTTAATAGATTTTATCAATCATAAAAACAACATGACTTTTATAACTTAATGCATGACTACAATCAATGGTAAGTGGTAATGAAGACTTGCTTGATTGATAAACCACACTTACTTTATTAAGCCTATTTACTCTTAACTTGAAGACACCCAAGGTAAAATCGCAGGAATTTTATTCCTGACCTTCGTGATTCGCATAATAAATGATCAAGCAAAGGATTGTTTGCACATAGAGGACATAGGGATGCTTACGGCGAAGGCAAGATAATGATGTTTTATCTGGACATTCGATTGTGGAGATTGACGGATTATGTCATAATATTGTCCCATGCAGACTCTCCAAAATGGTACAAAAAAAAACCAGAAAACTAGAAACTGGCTACTCTACACACGTGCTTGAGGCTTTCTAAGTTGGTCTCAATGGTCATCAATACACCTTTAAAGCATGCCCCTACATGGAATCACACGCTGATAGATGGCATTTGGTTCTTCTTCTTCCGTTCGTCTCTAGGACACCCAGAATTCTAGAAGCTGCCACAGTTTGGATTCAATAAACCGGCCAGAATATATTTTCGAGTGTATCTCCACTTCTAACAACCGAAGGCTGACGATGTATTCGAAAGATACCTTCTGAAGAACGAAGAAGAAGAAGATGAACGGGCTCCTTTTTGGCAGTGAATATAGACGCTTATGTTTTTGTGGCGTTGAATCTCAAAGAATTGGTATCGCTCCACTGAGCGCCAGAAGTGTGAGATTCACACGCTCGACCAAGACCACTTCTTCATAACTGTATTTATTGGACCGTCCGAGCGGTAGACAATTACCTCTCCACAATTATACTGTCATCTGCAGACCTATACACATTGAGCATGAGCTGATTTCGATGTGCAGCAAGAATAGAGTTGAGGGGGAACAGACCTCTGGAATTCCAGCAAAGGTTGTCATTGCTAATGTCGAGCAACTCAGCTGAAAGGCTAGCTTGCCAAACCCTATGATGAAGATGATGCCTTTCAAGATGTCAAGAGAAACGAGGACTTCGCCTCAGGTGTGAGTGGCATATGGTAGAAGGTCTGTCGAACGGTTTCAGCGGAACCCATACTGCCAGTCACTGAGAAGGTCATTCTGTTCTAAGTATGCCATAACGTTAGTTAGTCTTAGCTTTGATGAGGAATCCAAAAGCTCTATTGGCAGATTGGTTGGCCAGAGGCTTTGTGCCATTGTTTAATACGGTCGATTCGATAGTAAGTTTTCTTTTGAATGTCTTTTTGTAGGACTAAGCAGATAGGTTTTTTTTTATGGGAATAGCCGGCAAATAAGCTGGCGATCCACCTGATGGTAAGTGGTATCGTCGCCTATGGATATCAGCAACACCAAAGGCATCACCGATGCATTGCCGGCCAAGAAAGAGATAAGAAGAAGACGACGAGTCGTTTGGTGGCTGACTCATGCTCAAGGGTAGGTGGTAGTAGGTGGTAGCTATCCAGGCGAACCCCATGAAGAAATAAAAGTTAAAAGCTTTCTTCTTACATCTAATATCCGGAGCTTTCTAGCTTCGAGCATAGACCCAGGCAAAATATGAGAAATGTTTGCGATTCTCAGCTTAAATGCTTTCGACAATAACCCATAGACAAGTTTCACCAACATTAGGACCGTTAGAAAAAGGGATGAAATAGTCCTTGACGAACCACTTCGTTTACAGCATCCTTTCAAATCGACGGATCTTTAAAAGCGAATCAGATCTATTTACAAGTATAAAATGCAAAGAAAATCAGAAAATTGCATATTTATCAAGTATATACGCACTTTTGGGTTGATTTTATGGATTAACGGCATCTTTTGAGTTAAGTTCTTGGTGGCTACACTCAATCAGGTTGTTAATATTATTTAGATTCGTCATTTTCCTCTACAGGAATCATTCACGTCATTAGAATTTTGCGGTAAATGATGTAGCGATTTATGACGAAACGGTACAAAACATACCAAAACTTGCTCAATTTTATATCACTTATAATGGAATTAAGTTATTTTTTATTAAATACCATTAGGCGATATTCATGGGTACTTATTGTTGAATTATATATTTTTTTATCAAAAATATATTCAGGAGTTTGATGACGAGATTTTCTGACAAACTATACTTATCATTAACTTTCGCGTACTTTATCATATTCACAATGCATTTTTCATCCAAATTTTGATTTCAACTGAGAGAAGCGGGTGTAAGGAACACTTTGAATTGCTTTTAAAATTTTAAATAATAATTTCGTTGAACAAATTTCACGAAATAAAAACCGCGGATGTTAATGACGATAATCTCGTGACAAAATTTTAAACGGTCAAATAATGGTATTACAGATAATTTACGCTTGAAAAACATTTATGAATATTCGGCTTAGACATTAATTCTTACGTATAGAGAGTAAAAAAGCATTTTTTAGGGCGGTATTTTGAGTTCCTTGTGACATTAATGAAACATACCGTTAAATAACAGGGAGGTTAATGACTTTCCGAGCATTATTTTAAATTTTTTAACACTCTAACATCAGAATTTTATTATTTAACTTAATACGACTTTTAAGTAAATACATAATGAAGGTTTTAGTAAACATTTTGAGTGATCACATTTATATTCCAAGACAGAAAATTGAATAACATGCATAAATGGCAGTTTTGAAAATTCACCCGGGTGTTCTGTTCACACATAAATGTCACATGAACCTCTGCTCCTACCTGAACCCGGACCTGAAGCCTCTCGCATGAGTTATAAGATCGCAAATTGATATGAGACCTAGTGATCTATTCCACTTACAATCAGTAGTATATCGGCATATTGATATAAATAAACACCGCGGAACAATGCGTTGTGTTGAGTTATGGTGAGCGTTCTGACTCAACTCAATGTCAAACGTCAGGTGTAACGGCCTAGGTAAGCTATTTGCTTGAGAATAACTAAGATACGTATTGTTTAGTAAGATTGTTTACAATTCTAGATACATATAATATTGGTAATAGATAGTAGAGATAGCAGATATACCTACTTATATATTTTTATGTGATGCACATTTTTCTATCTATCTATCTATTAGCCTTTTAAAGTCCACTGCTGGGCATAAGCCTCCCCTAATTGGCGCCACTCCGACCGGTCCTGGGCCCTCTGAATCCAGCGGTTTCCCGCTGTCTTCTTTAGGTCTTCAGTCCAGGTTTTAGGTCGAGGGGCGACCAGTGCTCCTATTACCATTTTATGCACATTTTTACTAACTTCAAAGAAGGAAGAACTTTTGTATATTTACTCGATTCATCCGAATATTTATTTGAGTAAGTAAACTACATTGTCGTCTTTAAATAGATATTATTGTTAGTTTATTAATTAAAATATTTCATAGTTAGCTTCGCATAAATTTAAACAATAAATTTTACCCATGGGGGTGAAATGAGGCCAGAAGGGTTGAAAAAAATTGTCACCTCGCTCTCTAGCGCTACAATTCTAATGAAATTATCTGTTTTGGTTTCATAGCGAAATAAAAATTTATAAAAATTTATTCACAATTTGATGATGATTCTTTTGTTAACCGTCTGTTAAGAAAAGTATCATCAAAAGAGGTAATCATATATCAAATGGGCCCGAGTTCGAATCTTTTTTATTCTCCATAAAGTTCTCAAAATTATATAGAGTTGTAATGAATGTGTAGAAAAAACCCCAGAATCATTGAACTTAATTATCAACATTACCAACTATCGTACCAATGTTCAAACGTTAGGAAACCATTGTTTGAAGTATCCAATCTGGGTCATTAGCATCGCACTAATGTAATTATTATTGTTATTGTTATTGGCCATTGTTATTAAAATAACAACCTGTGTTATCGATATGTGAACTTCGTGTTCTATAATATTCCCGCACGACTCAATTAAAACCAACGGAAGTTAATTAAGTATGAAACCGTGGTAGGGAGGTACTTAAATTATGCGTAGCGTATATTTTCAGACTGTGGTCTGCTACTCTATATAGACCAAGAGCCCAGAGCGATCAGACATGACTTATTTTCATATGGATGAAACCTTAACTACTCAGTAGCGTCTAGTGTACTTTAAATACCTTGCGTGTTTGTGAAGCTTGTCCTGTGACACCTGGGCAGGTACCAGGTGAGAAAGGTAAATAAAAATAAGAGTATCTTTACTTAAATTTACATGGCTGATTTTTATATATTTTTTGTAGAATATTATTCTAAACTAGTATCATAAAGCGTCAGACACTTCTCATGGACCAGAGGGATTGTCAGACGCTTTAAACGCTTGTTTACACAAGTTTAGTTGAAATCGCTTATATTTAATATGTAGTTACCCTGATTAACGCCCCAACTTAGATTCACTAACAACGGTTACATTAATCGCTCCTCAGTAAAGAATCATCATATAAATTCTGTACCAAGGAGCGATTTAAGTAACCGTTGATGACATAACTGTTTTATCGTATTCTTCGTTTGAGTGTTGTCATGGTAACGACGGTTGACATCATTATTGTGCGGCAAAAATAAGTTTTTTAATTTTAGTTGATTTATTACATTTATCAGCTACTAGCTTTTGCCTGCAGCTTCGCCCGCGGAAGAGATCGATTTTTTACAAATCCTACTTACTTACTTTTACTTAGTTAGACTTAGTTGCCTATGACTTAAGTAATTTACTTAATATATCATTTGATAGCGTGAAATGCAAATGAATTTTACTAACGCCATCTATTAACAACATCCGGAACTAAATATCTTAGCAACTAACAAAATATCGATCTTCCCATGGGGATGTTTTACCGCAGTAAAAAGTAGCCTACGTTACTCTCCACCCTCCTCACTATCTCCACACACAAAAACCATACCATATAACAGCTTCGTTGCGACGTGAAAGACGGACAAACAAACAAACAAACACACTTTCACATAATATTAGTATGGAAGTATGGATATGGATAGTATGGATTCGATATATTAGTACGAGAGACAGATATAATATGATATTTGGCCGAGTCCCCATGTGGTCGGTAACTATTTACTTCTGTAACAAGTTAAACTAACTAAACACAAGTAAGCAAGCATCATAGTAACAGTAAACGTGTAAGAATTAAATCGTATTCCAGTGCAAATAGCTTGTACTCAAATGGTTACTATTATGTTTGCAATTAGCGAGTCAGACGTTAGATCTCAGATGACACCATTAAGCGGCAGTGTTGATCAGTGCAAACTATGGGCGAGGTGAGAGGGAACGTTTACAGTTAATGGAATGGGCGGTGCCTTAAATCAGTAAACAAAATTCTATTAATTTTGTTTGGTGATGAAACATTATAGGAAATTCTTCTCTTCATCATCATATGAACTAATAGGATTTTCATTCGCGTCAATTTTGTGAAATAATGGTTTAAAATAAGGGAATCTATTTGCATCCAATTTTGGACAATTACTATATTAGTAGAGAAACCGGCTGCACGCGTGTGTGTATACCAGTATAGGTACACGAGTAATAACTTAGAAGTAATCAATCGTTCCTTGCAGTAATCGAAATTTCAAATTAATCATTTTAACATCAACATCTGTTCAATGATATATTTTTTCCTTTTTATTTCATTCCTTTTTCAGACGTTTTCACTAAAATATAACGGGAGAGTAGGTAATCTCAAGTCAGCAAATAACAGCGGACCCACGTTACACGTTGGAAGTGTTGGAACGAAAGAAAAATGTTGGCATCGTGAAAAATGGAGGGGTCCAAGCGACAATAATGAAAATTCTTTGTAAGCTCGAGATTCTTCCACATAATCACACCACTAAACTTCCATACTCATTGCGTATTAATCTTATAAAATCATGTAATGTACGTAAATAAATATAGTCGAAATTTTACCAAAAAAATTACTGACTTCCATGAGGAACAAATGTCATCATAATCCTCTGAGTTTTTGTTGCTTGTGGCTGTGGCTACATAAAATACACGTAACATTTGTATCGAAGCAATATATAGGTATATTGTATAATTTGTATATTACAGTAGACTCGATTAACCGGACTAATTGTTGTCATTGGGATTTCCGATAATCGAAAATCCGAATAATCGAATGTATAAAGAAAAGTGGTTTTGTACACGACAGATTACATATAACATATTACATAATGTTAGTTACTGACAATGATGTTGTATGTATAGGGAGGTAGATATGCCGAGAGGGCGTTGAAATTAAGTCAGTCGAATTTGGCCGGCAACGCGTTGGTGACGCCCCCAGTGTTGCTAATGTCCATGGGCGGCGGTTATCACTTACCATCAGGTGACCCGTCTGCTCGTTTGCCTGCTAAAAGCATAAAAAAAAAATCTAGTCAAGTGTAGGGATTTCATTGTAGACAGTTGATAGCTGCCTTAGAGTGAGGCTGTCTATAGTTGTCATAAAAATGCCGAGTTGTGTTTTGAGATTTTGCAAAAATCATTTCTCCAAATTGAATAATAATGATAGAGTTACATACCATAGGTAAATACATAAAACGTTATGTTAAATTTTGTTACTAATATTTCTTTTAAAATTGATTAAAATAAATATTTTAATATGGCACATGCTATTCGTCACAGACTAATATGGCAGAAGTGAAATTAGGTAGTGAACATATTTCGTAAATTGAACCAAATGAAATCTTTATATAATGATTGTTTTAGACTGAATTTAGAATGATTGTTTTAGATTGTTTGTAAAATAAAAACGTTAAATATCCTTTTATCTTTCATTATTTTAAATTTTCCTGGATTTCCAAGTGATGAGCTACTTATAAGTTATTGGGTAAGCATAGTTCAAAAATTTCACAGTGAAGCCAACTGGATGCCTACGCTATAAGAGTTATTTTATCAGTAATAAGTGTACACAATATTCTTTTCCTGCAATTTAATCTTTTTTAAATCTTCTAAAGCATGTTGGTTAAATAAATAGAACTATTTTCATGCCACTTCCTTATTACACGAGGGTTGGAGAAAGGATTCAAAATAAAAATAAATCTAACGCATGTATTTTTTCAATTCAATTTTTAAATTATTTTAAAATAAACCTTACACTGTTGTGTAAGGTTTATTTTAAAATAACTGTGACCTAAACGCGCACTAAGGTCACGCTTTTCAGCGCGTACAGTATCCATTTGTTTGACGTTCGGAAGCCTGTTGGTGAATCAAAAACCGTTAAATTCTCCCCCCTAAAAGTGCAACTAATGTAACTTTGTAATTTTTTCGAAAGTTTATCCCGAATAACTCGTAAAATGTACTGAATGTTCTAGACAAAGCCCAAATCGCGATTTTTTTATTCTTATAAAAGTGTCTTTTATGGGCCAAATTTGTGTAATCCACACTAAAATAAAGGCGCCAGAGATATCGTAATCGCGCCATTTTGAATTATTATATAATGACATACATTAAGTTATTTGTTTTTGCAATATAATTTCAAAATGTTAAATCACAATAATAATATAATGCCTAATCGGTACTATTTCTTTTATTCCCTTCTGCCTGACTATTCTATGTTATGCTTTGACAATTATGACATGTCATCGCGGATCGAAAACTAAACCTCGAAATGTATGGACATAACATATCTATGGTAAAATATCTTTGGTTACTGATTATTAAAAACAACAATAATAAATTAAAATTTATATTAAAAATCAATGTTTATGAACAAATGATTAAAAAACAGGACACTTACTAAAATATTGCAACCTTATAGGCTTAAAATATTTAGTAATTGTCATTTGACGCGACTTATTTAATGGGGTTTATAAGTTCGGATAATCGCAAATCCGTATAACTGTGGCCCGGATAATCGAGTTTCCACTATGTTTGGAAATATACCTACATACATAACTTCGTGTTATGAGTTAATATATGATATGAACATATTGTGTACGGACGTCCTTATGATACTTGAAGATGATACCTTGTCTGCTGTCTGACCGCAAAATCATAAACATAATGATTAATGACATTAAAGACTTTGTCTATACAATCTATAACAAATAAATAAAATTGGAGTGTCTGTTTGTAATATTAAAAGAACCGCTTTTTACTAAGTGCATTTGGATGTATACACGGTACATATACCAAAACAACATATTTTAGAATTTTTGTTCTGTTTGTTAGTTCTGGCTCTGAAATGGCTGAACCGATTTTGACGGGACTTTCACTGGCAGATAGCTGACGTAACAAGGAGTAACATAGGCTAATTTTATTTTAGAAAAAAAAACTGTTAGGCGACACGAAGTTCGCCGGGTCAGCTAGTTATAAAATGTAATAAATAAAAGCCCGGTAGCACAATGTTTATGTAATTATGATGACCAGTATATAAATACATCAATAGTAAAAAACTAAAAATAAATGACACCAACCGCAGCCCATCTTGAATCTGTTTAAAAAGCTGTCGCCGTGATCGTTGACATTAAGAATTTGTGGTTTTATTTATAAATCGATCGTATTCGTGTATTGACTCAGCCATGGCGCCAGATTTCGCGATCGTTATGTCATTTTATCCTTATCGTCCATGCCTTTGGCATCTTATCTGTAATGTAATGTAGAGAGGAATAGATTGTTGAAACCCATGAAGTTGGATATTTCATTCGAGAATCACGTGAGGTTTTGCGATCAAAGACGAAAATTAATTACGAAATACATAGTTGTCTTCACGGAAGAGTGAAGACATTATTTTGGCATCAATTTTGGCATTTCAAACGACTCGTCGTGTTCCGGCTGAGGGCTTGAGAGTCAGTTCTTTCTTTCTTTGTTTTTCTTCTCTCTTTCTCATCTGTGATGCCTTTGGTGTTG
Source organism: Thymelicus acteon (assembly GCA_951805285.1). NCBI lineage: Eukaryota > Metazoa > Arthropoda > Insecta > Lepidoptera > Hesperiidae > Thymelicus > Thymelicus acteon. The sequence continues at coordinate 2,144,239 of OX638232.1, forward strand.
CTGGTGTCCATTGGCGACGATAGCCACTTACCATCAGTTAGATCATAGTGAGCCGGTTATTTCCATAAAAAACGATGTCACCAAATCCGCGTATTATTTGGTTTTGACTTATCATAACTAATTATTTATTTAATGTTTTTTTGTTTACCAAACGAAAGCAATGAGACATAATAATACAAATTGCCCACAGCGACACTTATCGATTCCCTGATTGTTTATGAGTTATGGACACTTATGACCCATCGTCTAGAACTCTCCAGACACAACAAATAAATATTGTTGTGTAAATACGACTTCAATTGATCCAGTCGACCCAAAAAAACACGATCGCAAGAGTCGTAAAAACGATTAGGAAGATAGATATCTCATCAAAAACATAAATATGAAATGAGAGCCAAGTTAAAAAAAAAAATTTGGGATTAAATGGGTGCCAAGTTCTGTGTACAACAACAATGTAATTCAAGCTCTACATTTGACTTGGCTAGTTTTTATGTACCTAAGGCTATATTATATGTATTTGTAGAATTAATTATCCTCGTTAAGTCTGTTAGATTGATATAATAATACCTGTTACTTTCAAAAATTTGGTTTGTTGGTAGCTAACTAATGAAAACTAGCCAAGTCAAATATAGAGCTTGAATTACATTCTGTTGTGACTAAAATAGGATTTTCTATACAGAACTTTGCACCCATTTATATGTCAATTCTCTTTTTTGAACTTGGCTCTCATTTCACATTTATGTTTCTAATGAGATATCATTATTTTTTGTCTACAAATTATTAGTATTTATTAATAATTAATATACCTATTGTTATTTGTAAGATTACTCTATAGTTCTATACAGTTGACCCGCTAATTTACTACTTACACTAATTATCAATAATTTTCAGTTTTTAGACTTTTTCCTTTATAAACGCCTAATAGTCTACCTTGATACCAAATATTAAGTTTCTAGGTCATCTGGAAGTAGGTTAGGTTTTTGATCCTATGTCAGTGAGTCATTCACCAAAATCCGGATTTTTAAACGATAATATGTCAATAACTGTTTGAGCTACATTTATGAAATTTTGTATTCTAAATAAGCTAAGGGGCTTTAATAAATGTGCCAAAGATGTATGTAGGTTTAAATATGTATCGAATTGTGATGGGGTCAAAAGTAGCTCGAAATGGTTCTTGTAACATTATACACATCGCTCCGTCACGAGTTATTTTGCTTTGAATTTGGCTGGACACGCTGCCGCGTGTCTAGATCTAATACAATAAAAGATAAAATACTTGAACCTAGAAATGTACATTTAAAAATATCGATCGCTGATGACCTTTTGTTGAGGGTACCTTTGTGCTTGTGACCTTTCGAAATGCCATTGTCCACTGAAGGATGTTTAGTGAACGTTAGTAAACGCCTTGGCGAACAAACCCGCATACAACCAGATACAACATCAATGAACAATGTTCGAGACCTTTTGAAGCAACTAGCTGAACTAGCTCCGAACGACAGGCAATCTATCAATAATCTATCATTAAGTCCCATCGGACACGACAATTTGGTACTTCTTTGTTATGTATAGAGCCGGCCAGCAAGCAGCCGTGCCTCTGGACAAGTCGTCATCGTCGTCCATAGACATCAGCATGGAGTATAGATAAACTGACCATTTTTCTGACCACAGAAAGTGGGACGGTACACTAAAAAAAAGGTCATCGGGCGCTTTCGTGTCAAAGCGGGACACCTAAGAAATTTTGTATAAAATAATTACTATTTATAGCTAAAAAAAAAGATCATCGGGCATAAATCTCGTAGTTTCAATGAATTTCATGTCCACAAGGAAGTAAATATATGTATACCAAAGCGGGACTTTTGATCTCGCGGGGGACAGCGGTACAGACAGCCTCGAAGCGGGACAATTCCGCCCAAATCGGGACGTACGGTCACCTATGGGTCACCTTAAGTATAGAGGAAACCAGAGCCATCTCTGTGTAAGAAAAGTGTCCGTAAAAACGCGTCCAATAACACGTGGCGCTGCGGTGCGCTAGAATAAATTTTATTGAACTCAGCAAACTTCACTCCGCAGTAACGTCTACAACAGCGTCAACAGCTATGTTCATATCGTACTTATAACGATGCCAGCTCAATTGTCGTAGGATGGTGGTAGGTACTGGAACTAATTCTATTTTCAGTAAGCAGCTGGACACTTTCAACATTCACCTCATATGAGATGACTCTCCTTACCTATATACTCCATGGACATTAGTAAGGTATCCGTTTATCCACAGGCATTACAAATACACGCAAAAAAATAAAAGAGAAGAAAGAAAGAAAGGGACGGCTAAACGTCTATCCTATGACCAGCACGGTGATACTTTAATCCTACAGATCACTGTCACAGTTGCGATTCACTGTGAAATTATTACAATGATAACACTTCTTTCCGCCCGCAGCTTCGATCGCGAAAGAGTGGTCTCACAAAACGAAAATACAAACATAAATGTCGTAATCTTCCCAGGTAACATACAACAAACGAGGATATTTTTAGGCTTTAATGTACCTAAGGCTTTAGTGTATCCTAAGTCAACTTTGTATTCTTGGCCCGATAGCTGATTCGTCGGGCGCCGGAGTTCCGGTTCCCGCATTCGGTACAAGGCTGCAAACGAGGATATAATATTATTATACTGTCCAGGTAACGCTTTCTGAAAGACTTCATCTAACCACAAAAAATAACTCACACTTTTTAAGCAAGTAATGATTAGAGATTAGGGATTGCAATCCGGAAAACCGGATCCGGTAATCCGGCCGGATCCGGCGTTTTTTACGCATACCGGATCCGGTGGAAATTGCCGGATCCGGTGACCGGATCCGGTTACGTAAATTTTTGACAAAATAATCACCCTGTTGCTAGTGTAGATGCTTTGAATGCCTGGTATAGATGTTGCAATTAATCTAGTATTGCAATCGGGTATTACTAACGTTCAATAGGGATGTAATGTAAGTACTAAGTACAACACTTAGGTACTTAATGGATAAAAAACTAAAAGCAAGTTACAAACCGTAAAATTATAATATTTTCGTTAATATTACTTCTTGTCTATAATTTGTAATATTTGCCCTTAATGTATGTAGGTGTAAGCTATATCTATCTAACAGCCTTTTAAACTCCACTGCTGGACATAGGCCTCCCCTAATTGGCGCCATTCCGACCAGTTCTGGGCCCTCTGAATCCAACGGCTTCCCGCTGTCTTCTTTAGGTCATAAGTTCACCTGGTCGGGATGCGACCAGTGCTCCTTTTATTGAGACTTCGAACGATGTGGCCTGCCCATTGCCACTTCAGCCGGCTAATTCTGCGAGCTATGTCGGTAACTTTTGTTTGCCTACGGACTTCACCGTTACTCGTTACTCGTCGAATCTTATCTCGTAGTAAAATACCTAACATAGCTCGTTCCATAGCGCGCTGTGTGACTTTGAGCCTTCGAATGAGGCCAACAATAAGAAAGTACGTCTTGGATCCATATGTTAATACTGGCAACACACATTGCTCGAACACTTTTGACTTCAGGCACTGAGGAATTTTGGATAAAAAGATATGTCGTAATTTCCCGAACGCTGCCCAGTCGAGTTGGATTCTTCGAATGACCTCGAAGTTGGCCTTACCCATCTAGATCATTTGTCCCAGAGGTAAATGTACAACTTCGAGAGCAGTGTCGTCAACAATTACCGGTACGAGTGTGACGTGGACATTAGACATGATTTTTGTCTTGTTCATGTTCATCTTAAGACCCACCCGTTGTGAGGCACTGTTCAGGTCCCCTACCATAGTACTGAGGTCCTCTAGCGATCCCGCCAGGATCACTATATCGTCGGCAAATCGAAGGTGTGTGAGGTGTTCACTATTGATGTTAACGTCGAGCCCTTTCCACTCCATTAGCTTGAACACATCTTCCAAAGCAGCGGTGAACAGTTTCGGGGAAATAACGTCCCCTTGTCTGACCCCCCCTCTACAATTGGAAGGGGTTCGTGTTTCAGTCGTGTAATCGAACTGACATGGTGGCCGATTTGTATACACACTTCAACACCTCGACATACCGGTACTAAGCTATAGGTGTACTTCAATTGATGAAAAATGACAACAGAAAAACCTCCCTTATACATCTAAAGACGTGTAATTGTATACTTGTACACTTGGTATTGGCTCCATCCTTAAAGAAAATAAAGAGAAAAAGTATACATATTGATATATTTTTAGAAGATAAGTTATATTGATAATCTCTTCTGCTTCTAACTAAAAAAAAAACAAAACTTTCCTCCTAATAATAAGTATAGATAATCATCATTAGGTACTATCAACATTACCTGACTTGACCCGTGCGAGTATTTATTACGTCTTAGTTGCATTTACTTTTGTCTTAATGCATTTGCATTTTTTATAATACAAAGCACTTTTTTGTTTACCATAAGAACAGTCTATATTGGAACCAGAAGGAAAATTCTGATCACATGACCAATCCGGCCGGATCCGGCCGGATCCGACCGGATTGGCGAAAATCCGGTAAAATCCGGCCGGATTGAAAATGACACCGGATTGCAATCCCTATTAGAGATGAAGTGCTCATAGCCCGGCGTGGCGGCGGCTTGCGTCGATTCTATGTGATCGACAAAGTTAAGCAACAGCGGGCGCGGTCAGTAGTTGGATGGGTGACCGCTAGTGGCAAAAAATTCTTGAGCGTTTCCGTGCCTCGGAGGGCACGTAAAGCCGTCGGTCCTGGTTGTTAGCATAAGACAACAGTCGTTAAGCCATGTCGGAGGCCCTCGGGCGGTTTGAAAACTTCCGACACTCGGGTTGACCACTAACCCCTGCACCAATCCGCACTGGAGCAGCGTGGTGGAGTATGCTCTAGGCCTCCTCGAGAGGAGAGACCCATGCCCGGTAGTAGGCCGATAACGGGTTGAAGCCAGCCAATGATTAGAGAATCCTAAATATTTATTTATGCAAAACCTAACTCTTTAAACCTGACCTTGACATTAAATTTTTCATAAAAAAAGGACATTTATTGAATCTGTCATAGGAATGCACTTTTCAAGAATCATGTAACCGGTCTTTAGCAGGAAAATAGACAGTAAAACATTGAACTAGATATTGACATCCTAACATGAGAATTGAGAAACTTTATGTTATTCAACAACTTTAATATGTCGCAATGTTCAGTGGCATGCCAGAGTTGCCAGCTTCAAGGAGAAGTTATTAAAATTAATTCTTCTTTCCTTATATTTTTCCAATGCGGTTATGTGGTACTCGGCGACAGAATCCGTTCTACGTTGCAACATAGAAGACTAAACTAAGTGGAGACTTTTTGGCTTGAGAGCCAGTTCTTTCTTTCTTCTTCCGGCAACGCATCGGTGATGTCTTTGGCTTCCCTGATGTATGTTAGCGACGATATCCACTTACAATCCGGTGGATCATCAGCTCGTTTGTCGACAACTTACATAAATAAGGCGCGCATAGTCTTCAACAGTCATTATTAACGTATGGTCGATTTTTATTAGTCTTTGGGCTGGACGTTCCATTAGAGTAACTAGTAAGCATCTCGGATATCAGGTTATAAATTTTTCCAAAGCTGGGATTTCTCCCCACTTAAACCATCCCAATGATCCCTGTGGAATATCCAGGGACATCGCGGTCATTTACCCGACTGCCAAAGGGTTATGTTTTTCGCGCGTATCTTTTGTATGTAATATTATTTATTGCGACCAATTAATATAATTAAGATATCGTTAGATTCGTCATGATAACCCAAGTGTTCCTACGAGTAGATAGGTGACGTTAAAATACAAATACTGTGGTTTTGAGTTGCCACTGTTTGAAGTATCAAAAAATAAAAATAAATGGAATATCGCTATATGGGTATCAAATTAAAGAGCTCACCATAAGGATATACTAGTTACTGCAAGAAATTTATTTGATCTTTATCAAAGACGGGCAAACTTGGTGTTGCTGATGTCCATGGGCGACGATAGCCACTTACCATCAGGTGGATCGTCAGCTCGTTTGCCGGCTATATCCATAAAAATCCATAAAAACTTTCAAGTATCGGCTAGCGTTCGCAAGAGGCCATTTAAGCTAACTGTACAGGGCTTTGTGTGATGATGATTAATAGTCCGGACGGTAATACGTTATGGGCTATGGCGCACTGCAGATACATGCGTAAAGTTTGCCATCTGACATTTCGGCTCGCTGTGTATAATGTTAGGATATGACCGTGCACGTATATTAATTTAGCTACTATAGAAATAGCTGTACTACGCTTGAGGCGCCTATGTTTATAAACATTATTATGTTTGTATATCGATTATTATGGTGTTGTGGTTAAATACATACTACCAGCGGCAGCGGTGATCATTGCTTTAGCTGTCAAAGGTTTGGGGCGATTATAGAAGTCTCAATAATCTAATTTAGTAGATTAAAATAAATATTAAAGGTATAAAGGTAGTAAAGGTATAATAGATTGAAGGATAGGAAAATGAAGTAGTTATGTATGCGGGGTAAAACCTAATATAATATCGAGGCTTTTTTAAGATAATGTTTTGATCGTCTTAAATAAAAAAAATCTTATTTTTTTATAAATCATACACGTAGGTAATTTCTCTCCGAAACCAATCCCCAAGTCCGAAAGTTACAAGCAGGCAATAAAGTGAGGAACATACCTGACGAAGTTAAGGTTGGTGGAGGCGAGGATCTGCCGTAGCGTGCCCCACAGGGTCTGGTGCAGGTCGGTGACGGGCGCACCCCACCAGCTCGCGTGCCAGTACGGCACCTTCGATGATATCATGCACGTTACACCTGGAACAACATGTGCCGGTTTATACACAGAACATGGCTTTTTAAGTACCTAGATGAGAAACAAGCTGATGAGCCGTCACTAAAGGTCGATGCATACATAACAGGGACGGGACGTGAAGTTTTGGAAACATCGTTTCATAGAAAATGTAAACGATAGCGCATACGTCACGAAGGCACGCACGGGACGGGAACGGGGCACGCACGTATATTTATGCCCCCTCCACGTCCGTCCCCGTCCCGTCCACGTTACGTCGCGTTGATTCGTTTCATTTTATGCCTGATTTATTTTAAAATAGTCTTACATTTATAAAAGTCTCGTCTAAAAATCGGACTATAAAATGTTCTCCGGTCTTATGCCAGTGTATAATCAGCGGCTGGGAAGTACCCAGCGACCTCCAACAGGAGGTATCTCATGCCTAAAACTAAAGTCTCGTCCGTTGTTCAGCAGAGTGTACCACGAGGAGTTCCTTACACCCCAAACTATCTATCAGTAGGTAAAGGTAAGGCAAAAAGAAGTTAGAGAATAGATAGGTTATTGTAAATTGTCGTTAATTAAGCATACCATTGCATTACATTACAAGAGAGACAAACAAGACCCAAGAGTAGGAACATGTATGTTGACGTTATTGCACGTCGGTGCCGCCGCCGTCAGGAATCACGAGTACTTATTTGTTAACGATATTACATAGCTTAGGTAGGTGTATGACTGCTTGATGATTTTTATGATACACATGCTTATTTTTTATAGGCGCGATGTTCATTTATTTATAACAGAAATAAATCAGTTACATATTTTTTAATTTTTTTTATTTGGAAAATCTTCAAAACATACCTGCCTCATTTGAGGAGACGAAAGGTGACAGAGTATCGTGCCGAAATAATAATTAATATTAAATAATAAATAAAGCCATTAAAACTACTTTTTTAATTAAATTAAAACTTAACAACAACTCCACCCGTCAGTGTATTGTAATCCCACATAACTTGAATAAACAAAGGAATAGGCGGTCACACACCATCTAATCTTTTTAACATTGTTACATGCAAGTAATTGCACTGTAGGATACGAGTAGGTATAGGTTACGCAACCAACCCTTTGTCATAGGTTCTATTATGCTGCATTGTCTTGTAACTATTGCCTAGCACTAACGAGGATTATCTTGGTTGAGTGTCGACAGTTTTACAGAACGGGTGACGAAATCATGTAAATTGTGAACTAATGTCATGAAAAGAAATTGCAAAACCGAAGCTGAACTTTATGTAAATATGCCAAATAAGTTTCCACTGTACAGCAAAAGCATCGCCGACGCGTTGTCGAATAAAAATCCGCTTCGAGATTACAACCAAAACATCAAAAACATTATGCAGTTGATACCAGGAGAAAAGATCTATCTAGCCAGGCATCGAAAGGACTCTACGATCTCTCTCTAAGGAACTCTAAGGACTCTAAGGTAATTAACTAGGTGGTACACAGACCATCCTCTGTCCTCGGGCCAGACGCTAAACGATACCATCAAAATATATGGGGATATTGGATATGGCATTCAGTGTGGATAAAGGAAGCACATAACATTTTCGCACCTGATGTTTCCAGTAATTATTTTGAAAGTCGCTGATGGCGTGAACGCTAACGGAAAACTGAAAATATTTCTCTAGAGGAGCAGCTATCTCTAATAGGTGGAATCAGGCACCGTGGCCTTATTAGTTGATCAGCAGGATGTACCTTTCGAAGTTTTGAGAGATTACCGTGAATGAATTACCCTTTAGGTTAGGTTAGGTTAGATCAGATCCGCTGATATACAAAGGGGATAAGAAAGTCATTGTAATAGGACATTTAAGCGTCTCAAGGGAGTAAGTAGTTGATTAGAGTAATTTGAACAACGTTAATATTTACTACACGAGAATGATGAACGATTTAATGCTTTTGGCCCCTTTGAAATCGACACACCCCATAGATTAAGGCCATTCATAATACCTATATCAGCATCTCAAACCGAACCTGCCTTGCAGCCTGCCGACAATCTGGCATGCATTTTGGCTCAAAATACTTGAGCTCGCAAACAGGATTTGGATATTAATACAGGCCTTAGATAACGATACAAAAAATGCTCACGTGATCGCAATTGTTATTCAATATGTCATAGTTCAAAGTTGCTATAATTGACACAGCAAAGTGACACATTGTGTGCTGTTCGTGAGCCGTCAGTTGCATGATGACATGACCGCGTGGTCACGTGATCACCGCTACCGCCACTGTCCGTCGTCCGCGTGAGTGACAACACGAACTGTTGTCACGACCTTCAGCTTTACCAGTTTTCAGTGGACAGTCGCAGTCGAAAGTGGTTACCCCTGATGATAACTTTGCGATGTACAACAAATATAGGTGCGCGACGAATTAGTTTTTTTGAAGTCGGTTAAAAGTAGTCTGCTAATTTGCCTGCTCGAAGTATAAAAAAATTCTCTTTGACTAATTTAGCAAAGCCAATCAATTATTCGTCTGAAAAAAATTTTCTTCGCATATTCACGATTAAATATTGTGGATTTGAAGCTGTGATTATAAAAGCCTAGTAGTTCCGAACGTTTTCCTCCCGCAGAAATGACTTCTTTGAATTTCTTTATGAAAATCAATTTTGCACAACCAATGTAACCGTACATAAATGTTAAGTGTTGTATTGTGATGATGTCAAACTGATACTGGGAATCACGGGTCATAAAGCACACCTAAAATCTGATATTATTTGTATCGTAGCAAGGCGGGCGAGGGCTAGACATGAATAATAAAATAAAATACACAACACAACACAATTCTTACTCCCCAAGGCAATCTAGACCTACAGTGTACAAAACAACATTACGTGACCTAGTAAACTATTTTTAAAAACTAAAAATCTCGAATTGTTTACGAGTCATGCAGGTATAGATACCGATATACCGATATCGTGTTCGTGTACAAATAATCGCATAGAAATACAAATATTTTAAACGAGAACAAATACATAAATCAAATTTATTTTTTATTTTTTAATTTATTGTACCGAGTTAACCAACTAATGGCGGGTCTCTCTATCTGTCATGTTATCTCTTCATCAATCCTTTGCGGCAAAAGGGGTCATAGTACTTAGTTAAAATTTATTTTTGGATTTCAATATTCCTATAGATACACAATATCTGAGAAGCCTGCTTGGCTAGCACTACCACTTGCTTGAGTCAGTCGCCAAAACGACTCCTCCTCGGACCTGTTCTGGTTGTGAGTCAGTTTTTTATCAAAAACAGAATTGACGAGCCACCTTATGATAAGGGGCCATCCATAAATTACGTCACACGTTATCGGGGTTCGATGAAGTGTGACATGGTGTCAAGGGGTGGGAGGGGGTTTTAATTTTTTTTCGGAACTGCTGTTTTAATTTCTAGGTGTAAAATCTCATAATATGTGATATCACACTATTGGGGAGATCTCATAAATGTGACCAGCTGTGACAAGGAGCGGAGGGGTCAAAAAGTCATGAAATTAGTGTGACGAAATTTATGGATTGCCCCTAAATGGTCACCGATCCATAGAGCTATCACCAAAGGCACCACCCATGCATTGACGGCGAAGAAAGCGAGAAGAAAGAAATAAAATATTTCTTCCTTATTATCACATTAAAAAATCCTGCATACAATATTTACAATAAATCAGCATAACCCAGCGCTTGTGATTTTCATTATCTACTCGCGTTCATGGTGCGTGAAGCACTTTATGGGCAATAAAATAAAACAATTGCATTCGTTATCATACATACACCAATGTACATAAAAAATAATGCTGCAGCATGCCACTAACGGCGTGCAGTCATTCAATTAGAGATAATAAAGCAATAAAGGTCTATGCATACGTAACGTGGACGGGACGGGGACGGGACGGGACGTGAAGTTTTTTGAAACATCGTTTCGTAGAAAATGTAAACGATAGCGCATACGCCACGGAAGCACGGATGGGACGGGAACGAGGCACGCACGTATAGTATAAATACTATACCACCCACTACTAGTCCACGTCCCGTCCCCGTACCGTCCACGTTACGTATGCAGCGACCTTAAGTGGTCTAGACACAGCACAGTGCACCCATTCGATGTTTAACAACCATTCATAAGATATTATCTCGACAGCTCCGGCGGTTTTGCATGAAAAACTAAGGAGAGGCTTCAAAGAAAACATTCAACGTAGGTTTTGGATTTCCGTTGAGAAATTTTACTTCACGTTTTGAGAACTTCTACGTGGTTTTGTATTACGATAAAGAGTACATTTCACCAAACCATTCAATGGTTTTCAAACGATTCAACGCAAACCGAGAATTTTTCAGAGAAATCTGTAAACTACGTTTTAAAAAAACTGATAGCAACCACGTGAAATAAAAACGTGACTGTTTTTATGTAAACATAATTATGTAGGTATTTAATAAATGATAAATAATTTACCAATAATATTAATTAAATGACCAGTGTTAAAACAATGTTCGACAAGCGTGCTTATAACATTATAACAATAAAAGTTCTTTTAGTCCCAAAGCGTCCAGGGCCACACATCTGCATAGTGTGAATCAATGTAAACACGATGCAGTCTAATAAATTCCAGCGGCAAGCGTCTGGAACTGATATTAACGCTTGCTGACCTACTAGGTACAATGCTAACGGCAGGTCCGTTTTGCAGTATACTGTATTATGTAGATTGTAGTTGTACCATAATCTTATGTATAAAATTCTCGTGTCACGGTGTTAGAAGTTGAAGTCCTCCGAAACAGCTCGACCGATTTTCGTGAATCTTTGCGTGCATATCGGTTAGGGTTGAGAATCAGACAACATCTATTTTTCATCCCCCTACCCCTAAAATTTTTTGGCAGAACAACGTTTCCCCGGTCAGCTAGTTTTAATATAAATTGGCCGGTGTCTCATACTAGTCTTGATATTCCGTCAGCGAATGTCGATATAGATTGACCGAACAAGAAATAATTCTTGGCAAAAAATAACAGACTTCAAAATTAGGGATAAGTCAAAAACTTGCCAGATCTCGCTCTTTAAATGGGACCACACGACAAGCACCAGCTTTCGATTACAAAAAGAATCATTAAAATCGGTTTACCTAGTCAAAGTTCTGAAGTAACAAACATAAAAAAACAGTCGGATGAATACCTCCTCCTTTTTTGAAGTTGGTTAAAAAACAACAGGTGCGACCTGCAGTAAGATGGATGCTAATCTAATTTCGAGCCCTTTCCTGCTCTGGAGCCACGTAAACCCCCCCCCTTCCCCCCACCCCTCGCTTATAGTTAGACAGCAGTCGTGAAGCTGTCGGAGGTTTTGAGTGTCGTAAAAATCTGACAATCATAAGGATAATAGGATCCTTCAATAACCTTCCATCATCATGTTTACTTCATCGTGTTTAAGATCACTTGACTAATATTGGACAATTAATTTTTTCACACTAATCTAGACACAAAAAAATGTGTGAAGTGCACACGAGTCATAAACATATAACACTTGTGTAAATAATTTTATAATATTTATCGAACGTTATTTACAGTTAAGGATTATTTAATTGAAAAACAACAGCGTTACCTTGAGACGTGTCAAGTGTCGCAAAAATTTACTGGAGACAAAAACACACCGAATAGCCTCCACTTTCGCGATATTACATATTAACTTCTTTGTGTAAAATTTATGATGGCCGATAAAAAAATAACCAAAGTACATAATACCTTTAATCATTAAAATATATCTGTTATATGTTACGAGGTCTGATAAGTATATTTTAAGAAGTTTTGGAAAAAGAGGCGATTTACAAAAAGTGTGGTAGTATAAAGCAAAAAAAAGCAAAGCATCAACCCATAATTGTCCCACTGCTGAGCTCGGGGTCTCCTCTCACGATGTGAGGGGTATTAGGCCATAGTCTACCTCACTGGCCATGCGGATTGGTAGACTTCACACACCTTTGAGAACTTTATGGAGAACTCTCCGGTGTGCAGGTTTCCTCACGATGTTTTCCTTCACCGAAGCAAGTGATAATTAACTTGTAATACGCACATAATATTTGAAAATTAGAGGTGCGTGCCAGGATTTGAACTCGGGCCCCTTCGTTCGGGAGACCACGTTCTAACCGCTAGGTTATCACTGCTAAGTGTGGTAGTATGCGGGATATTATTCATACACGGTACTTAAATTCCCTCGTGTGCGTTGTCGGTATAGTTGTAAGCGTTTCATTATGACAGGGACTCAAGATTCCCGAGGATAGCCCCACTTCTGCACAGACACGGCATACACGGAACAAAAATCTGGTACTAACTTGCGATCATTCATCTGATCCGCATAGCATAATGAAGTTGCTTAACACGGTCGTTCACCTACCACTGAAACGTAGTTAGTCATTGAAGCTACCAAGTTGAGACAAAAACTAACACTTGAACAGCATTGACAAGGTTTTCACGTGCAGTTTTTAAACGTTATTGAGTAGCGTGTGACTAATTTTACTGCTATGGGGAACCATAAAAGAGGTCGGTATAGTTTTTAGGGTTCTGAAGTAAAATCGGAACCCTTATAGTTTCGTCATGTCCGCCCGTCCGTCTGTAACGAGTCCGTATTGACATCAGGGAAAAGCGTCCCCTCATAATTTTGTATGAGCCATTCTACTCAATTTGAGTGTGTTGTTATGCGATATGAGCTTTTCTTACAGTAGCTGTAAAAAATACAGTTCGAGAAGTTTTCTTGCATGGTCTACGTTATATAGAAATTCCATATCATCCACACTGCAGGCTTCCTACATATAGGATAAGGCTTTGGAGTTCCATTTAAATTTTAAACGCACCGGTGCGCTATCTGTATCTTATCTTGCTTTATGCGTTATTTGCAGAGACTACAAACGAAAACAAAACATTCCACAAAGAAAATCATTCGCCCTGGATTATTAACCTTGGCCGAGGTTGAGTACAGTAAGTACTGCATAGATGCCGACGTCTGTTTGTTATTTTACAATTAGTTTAAACGGGCCTCTCGCTTCTTTGAACGGCAACGTGTCGGTAATGCTCTGGTCTTACCAAGAACTTACTTGGATGGAACAATTTCGACCAATCATAGGCCGACAGACGTTGAGCCACTCGTAGGATTTCGGTGTGTAACTTCGACCGACCGACTTCGATGATAAGGTGCAGATATTCATCTGATGTCAGGTAATCCTTCTTCAGAAACACACCTCTTCGAAACTTGCCGTTGCATATACATATAATGTTCTTAAGTCTTACTAATGTAAGTGGAGATCACAACTCGCCGATGAAAAACACGTTCGTCAATTATCTTCAAGTTTTTCAACATTTTATTTAAAATACCTCATTAGCACTTCGTCGTTGGCATGAATTTCCATGATTTCTAAAATAAAGGCTTGCACACTAACACCCGTATTAAAATTTTGGCAAGGTTAGTCGGTACACGAATGAAACAACATAGAACGTCAAAAACCCGGGTAATAATTATCTGTCACCAAAATGCCTGCTTTAGAGGGGAACAAAACAAATTCATCGCTTGACAAACAAGGCCCCATTAGTCATTGACATTACCAATGAGTTATTGGCTCGTCTAATGCCTTAAAAACTTGTTTACAATCAGGCTTACTCAATAGTGTTTTTTTGACAAGCGCCTATTATTAACGAATTTAAATTAAGGTCACGCTTGCTGTTTCCAGAAAGTTCATGAATTGCACCTCTACATTATTTAAGAATCTATATATTATAAAGCCGAAGAGTGTTTGGTTTAACGCGCCAATCTCAGGAACTACTGGTTTGAATTGAAAAATTCTTTCTGTGTTCGATAGTTCATTTATCGAGGTAGGCTTTAGGCTTTATAACATCACGCTACGACCAATAGGAGCGAAGCATCAATGGAAAATGTTGGGAAAACGGGAAAAATATTCCTTTTTGAGAGCTTCCATTCCGTGCGCAGCGTAAACGGTTTAAGTTATGAAAAAATCATGTATGATGGAATTGTTCCTTTTCAATATCATATAAGAGGGAGAGGGAGAGGGAGAGGGAGAGGGAGAGGGAGAGGGAGAGGGAGGAGAGGGAGAGCGGAGGGAGAGGGAGAGCGGAGGGAGAGGGAGAGGGAGAGCGAGATGGAGAGGGAGAGGGAGAGGGAGAGTCGGAGAAGGAGAGGGAGCGGAGAGGGAGAGCAGATACGCCCACACTAATTATTACGGCTAAGAACGGCTTTTTATGATCTCTGATTTATTAAACCAACCAAAACTATAAAAGTTGAGTTAAAAGTATCACTACTTTCATTGATTGTTAGGCGATACGAAGTTCGACGGGTCAGCTAGTTTATGATAAATGTGTAACTGACAAAAATGTTTGTTCCAGCTAGGCTCAACCGTTTTGAATGCAGTTTTCACTGATGTATTTTACTAATTTACATTAAGTAAGTGGGTGCTAAGGCACAGACTACCCGAAGCGAATCGAGGACAGTTTCTAGTACAAGAAGTATGGAATGTAGGAAGAGGCAGGGGCTCCAACTTTGACATAACCGAGCCAACCTCCCGAACTCGTGATGTATTTTGCTTTACAGTCGACGGGACTATGTCGTCAAGAATCGCCTGTTAGAAGTTGTGAAGCAATTTTAATGCCATAGTATTTCTGCAAGAGAAGTCTGGCTAGCTACCAACCAATACGTGTTTAAGCAAAGTGCATAACTTTTATATTAATTAACAAATCTGCGCCAACCTTCATCCGAGTGTTGTCTAAAACGTGTCATGTCTACCGTTACGGGTAGTACGGGCGCACCTGGCTGACCCGCTCGCTGTTGCCAACTAGAATGTCGTGGAGGTGTGCTAATCAAACCACAAACAACCGGACGCCGGACACTATTTACTAGCTAACCCTTTACTGCTAGGCATTCTTAATTACAAATTACATTAGCTAACAATATAAATTAATTAATAGTAAGAAAAAACGAAAAGGAAAAATCTGTGTTAAAGTTACTGCTTATCACGTTTTTTTTGTTTAATTTACATGCAAAATAATAAGTGTTATGAATGATCACACGACCTATAATGTACAATACATATAACAACAGATTTTGTTGACCATTTTAATATTCTGATTATTTCTGATATCCACAAATGTTACTCATACATTATGTATTTTAAACCAAAGTTCAATATAATAAACAGGGGCGTAGCTACCGCCGTATCAGCCGTATCAAGGCCCCCAGCCTTTAGGGGCCCCCACTAACAGTCCCAAAAAAAAGCTCGCCAGCGGCCTACGACTCTACCTCCTTTTATATATTTGACAGCTGACATTGAGGGGGCCCCACAACAAATATTGATATGGGGCCTCCTTAGGGCCTAGCTACGCCACTGATCTATACTTCTATACTAATATATAAAGAGGAAAGATTTGATTTTTTGTTTGCATTGAATAGGTTCCGAAACTACTGAACCGATTTGAAAAATTCTTTCACTGTTGGGAAGCTACACTATCCCCGAGTAACATAGGCTATATTATATTTTCAAAAAATTAGGGATCCTTAATAAAACTCCAATAATGTAACCCAAGGTGTAAGAAAATAAGAAAACCGAAGCAAAGCGAGGGCGGTTACTCGTAATAAATAAAATTAATTAATTCACTAACTTAAAAACATTATGTAATTTAGGTATCATTAATTTGATCATTTTACCTTTAATAATGTTTTAATTTTTCAAATACCTGCTTACAAGCAGTAGCTATAAAATAGATACTGCTTTAACAAAGTCAGAAACAGGTATCCTATCATGCAGTGGTAGGAAAAAGGCTTATAAAAAATAAAAAGGGGAAAATGCTATCCTTGTTAGACACGGAAATACATGTTTTGGAAGGGACTTTATCCATCCAAGAGTCAGCACTTACTATAAAACTTTCACTTAAAAATTTAATTTCATGTCGAGTATTGGCAGTCAGTAAGGACTCAAAGGGTTAATTACAGCTACTTGTCTAAAAGAACAGTCATTGAGGTTCGTATACTGCACTTATGTGTCACACACAAATATTTGTGATAGACTGACCCCCGTATTCAAGAACAATACTTGTGTAAGTAAAGAAGCAATACTATGCAAAGTAAGGCATTTCTCAGTGCGGTCGTCATGGCAAGCCTCCTGTTTCACAGTCGACCCTTAAGTATCACTTGGCTGTGCGGACGCACAGAGCTGTATACAGCCCTCTTATTGGTTCATTTGATGCGGCAAACTTCACTCTAGTCATTTGACACAGGCAAAAGACAAAAATAACAATACAAATAATCCATCCTTTCTTTCTATTTTGATAGTCAAACGAACACTATGCGTTCGGTAAAGTAGCTCGGCAGCTACTTTATCGATTTTGACAAACGCACAGCGAAGGACTTCAATCAAGTATTGTTTACGAAATGGTTTTAATGCCACTTTGCACTCGCAAACACTGTGAGACCTCACAGTGTTGTTCTTGAATACGGGGGTGACTACTCAACTCTGATAGCTGTGCGTTCACGAGATCCTCCATGGGTGTCGAAGCCGCTGAGAGATTTTTTGGCAATGGCTCAATGGCACAGCTAAAGGTATCATGACATGTCTGTTATAGTAGTGCATATCATTATAATTTTACTTAAATTTATATTTAATGATCCGATTTTAAGTTAATGTTAATTTATTTTCTTTTAAATTTTTAATATTTCAATGATTAATGAAGTTTGTTTATTATTATTTTTTTTTATAGAAATAGCCGGCAAACGAGCTGACGATCCACCTGATGTTAAGTGGCTATCGTCGCCCATGGACATCAGCAACACCAAAGGCATCACTGATGCGTTGCCGGCCAAGAAAGAGAGAAGAAAAAGAAAGAACTGGCTCTCAAGCCCCCAGCCGGAACACGACGAGTCGTTTGGCGGCTGACTCATGCTCGAGGGTGGTAGCTATCCAGGCGAACCCCATGGAGAAATAATAATAGTAATAATGGTATTAATTAAGAATTAAAATCAATATTACCAATATAATCCCTCGAGGGGCCCTACCACCAGCGGGCCGGATTTAGTTGCCTTTTACGACACCCATCCGGCGTGGGATTGGGGTTAGTATTCTAAGCCGCCCCAATACGGCTAAAATTATTTTAATTTATAATTAGTCAATATTGTATTTTAAATAATTTTATTTGATTTTATAATGTATGGATCCAAGTTATCTGATATAAAATAATAATTGTTATTACTAACACCCATTAGGGGTGGCTAGCCCAAGTAACGTGTTTTTCATGCCGCCTAGTTTATTCTAGTATGATTGTGCAAAAAGATAAATTAGAGAAACTCTCCCTCAAGTGATCTTATGACGATTATGTAACATTAAGGTTTCATAAAACAACAACGGCCATACCCAACCAACCTAAATTACTAGCAGAATCAGTGCCCTGCGGGGGTCACTAATGGATTGAAACCAGTGCGAACCATAAACCACGGAGGCTACGACAGCATCACGTAGCCTCACCGACCCTGACCGTGGACAGGCATCACAATCGAATGCTAATGCTGAAGCGCCCCTGCGCCACACACCCACGTGTGTATCACGTGACGTGACGTGAGTGATGTGAGCGTCGTTAGTATTCCGGCCGCAGACCCGATGCCGATTGCCGATACAGCTCTGTTTGCCGGTGCAACGTATCTACGTGTTCCAGTCCAGTAATGTTCTGTGATATTTGTCAGACATCTTCTAAGGTTTGTCAAGTTAAAATTTTCCACGCAGATTTGAGAGTACATAAACATATTAAGTTTTTTTTAGGGTTCTGAACGAAAAAAACGAAAAACGGAACCCTTATAGGATCACTCGTGTGTCTGGGCGACCGCTCTTCACAGTCAATTTTCTCCGGAACTACTGGTTCTTAATGATTTGAAATTTGGTACTCATGTGCTATTTTGTGACTCAAAGACGAAGGTATAAGGAAAACAAATGAATTTTGAATCTAAAAAAAATAAAAGAAATCAAAACTACAATAAAACTGTTTTGCAAACCGTATCGTGTGGCAGGTTAAATGAAAGAGCTTATTGTAAGGATCTCAAATATATTTTTTATAGTTCTACAATGGATAATTTTAAAATTATTTAAGAAAGAACGAAAACTGAAGACGAAAATTGACCAACCCCCCCTTATCTCTGTAATTAATGAGGCAAAAATTTAAAGAGAAAAATACTGAAAATAGTTATTTGGTCACATATTACAGGAAAACCTATAAGAAGTCTAAATACTTGCAAAAAGAAATAAAGAAAAATAACTGTAAATTACTTAATCAACATACGGAACCCTCTCCAAGCGACTTTAATTCGCTTAACTTATTTTACTTATAGTAAGTTAGTTTACGTGTAAGCAACGTGAAACATAACGTCGTGTTATCAAGCAAAAATTAACTTAATCTATACAAATAAATAAAATTGGAGTGTCTGTTTGTAATATTAAAATAACCGCTTTTTACTAAGTGCATTTGGATGTATACATGGTACATAATACCAAAACAACATTTTTTACAATTTTTGTCTGTCTGTTTGTTAGTTTTGGCTAATCTCTGAAATGGCTGGACCGATTTTGACGGGACTTACACTGGCAGATAGCTGATGTAACAAGGATAAAAGATTTTTAATATTGATAATATGGTCACTATAAGATGTTGTTACTTGTTAGGTTAGCTAATTACGTAATAACTTAAGACAGAAAGACCCTTATGTAGGAACTGAATAAATTAACCGACTTGGTATTACATGGATCTCACAACTTTTTACGGTAGAAGAACTGAGTTGCGAGACTTGGTTTTTTTTACAAGTTTTGTTTTTGATTGCATCTCATTTCTTTTTGTAGATAGTTCTACTTTTTTCCTTTTACAACTTACCTTTGAACATAATTATATCTAGGTACCTATCTACACCTATTATTCCATTATATTATATACAGGTACACTGATTCATTCACTGTAAATGTAACTTTGTTATACTGGTACAGAGATTCTTTAACTGCAAATGTATTTGTTATGTAAATGTATGTGTTATTTATGCAGTTGATGTATCTAGAAAACTGGAACGAAATTGCAAAATATTTTAGTTTTTCCTTGATCTATACACTAAACACTAATTGTGTTCCAAATTTGAAGCTTCTATGTCTGCTAGAAGTGCCTTAGAGTTTTGATGATCGGTCAGTCAGTCAGTAAGTGACGAAATTAAGAAACTTTGACTAGTTATAATTCTTAAACCACTGGTTCAAATTGAATGAAATTTGAAATATACCGTGTTTATACAATGCCTGCTTGGTTACAAAAAATTCAGGCTTCTAGCTTTACCCACAACGAAGTTATAGGGGGTCGAAAATGGCCTGAATTGCTTCGAGAAAAGGATGGTACGGCCGTGCCGCTTTTTTGCTCGACTTGGCGGGGGCACTGCCGTGCCCCCAGATAGTTAAAAAAAAGGATTTAATAATTAATATTAAATAGCGGGTAACAGCTAGTCTTTATAATACAACAAAACAAGATAGTTACAGAATACGGAATTGCTGACTTAATGCCAGTTAATGCTAAAAGCATTCTGTCCCCAAAAGAGACGATGGTGGGTATGAAAGAGAAGCTAGAGCGAGAACGACAACGAATGTTCGACAAATAAATGTAAAATAAGTAGTTTATCGACTTTATAAAATTTTGTGTCAAAGATTTTATTCGGAATTTATGATAATTATGACAATAAAAATATATATAATCGTAAGTATCTTCCATTTATAAATGAAACCATTCCGTTATCATTGAGTGATTTGAGTGACCAGTGAACTCTGGCTTGGATATTGCATAATACCTACATTAAAATATTACCATACCACATTTATATGTAATATATAACGCATATATTTATTCTTTGTCATCAAAAATAATGATTTAAAAATAATTTTAAAATTTATCTTAAACTCTATTGAGGAAAAATATTCAAACGAAGGAAAGTTAATTAAAAAATAATCCTTTCTATTGTAATACCAATTACCTACATAATAATTTAATAATCTCATTATATAATCACTCGTGACTTTGGTCTGTAATTATAATTAAGGAATAACCTGTTGGTCGACTTGTTTGGTGCCCTTCAAAATGTTGGACAATTAGTCAGCTTCTTTATTTTGAACAAAACAAATAAGTACCTTGTCTGCCTTATTTGGATTGTGTTATTTTTAAAGACACATTTAGGCGAACATATTTACATAACTCATACAGTTCGTCGTAAATTTAAGTACCCGGATGACCCAGCTTTGCTCGGTATTTTTTTTAACAAACAATGCCATCTACTAAGTAGCTTTAGTGTTGCCTCTCGCCAATAGATGTCAGAAAGAGTCTATTTTTGCAGTTATTCATTGCCTGAAAACACGGATAAAACGACATTTTCTAAAAATGAATCCTAGCTAGATCGATATTTTATCGCCTCAGAAACCGCCTGCATACTAAATTTCATGAAAATCGTTGGCGCCGTTTCCGAGACTTAGAATATATATTATTTATATACAGACTTCGTTCTGTTAAAAGTTTTTTATTTTGAGATGTAGGTAACTATCCTATCTTTCAAGTTGGATCAAACTGCACACGGTGTGCAAAGATTAAAATAGGTTAAGTAGTTTAGGAGTCCATCGCGGACAAACAACGTGACACGTAATTTATATATGTATTTATATTAAGATATATATACAAGAATTGCTCGTTTAAAGGTATTAGTTTAGGTATGACCTGTATGCCATTTGCATTAATATGACAATGCTAATTAACACTAAATACGAATATTTAACTGCTTTACATGTTAAGGAAGTTTCATATTAAATTTGCATCACAATGAGGAAGGGATTCTAGTCTAGACTCTAGAATCTAGACGCCCACCGGAGTGGGTTTTAAAGTGACCGTGTGAGCTCGGTAACGAAGGAATTAAAGACTGGGGATAGGTAAGAAATATAGTGGGGTCGATTTGCAGCCGATAGAAATGTAAACAAATTATTGAAATCGTTTTCTAGGGTTTTTCACCAACTGACATGAATTTGTTCACCAAATGCGTTTTATTTAGACAAACTACTCATTAAGGTACAACGACTCTACATTTCAAACTTTGAATAACCTTATTCAAATTTTGAAATGTTTCGATTGTTTACAATCTAATTTGTAAATCAAATTAATTAGAGATGTAAATACGTTTTAACGACGAGCATGAGCATGAACCTTGGGTAGCAACTAGCAGTCAATTTTGATGCGAAGCATTAAAAACACGCTTTTATAGAAAATCCAACTAAAGCAAAGCAACTAAAAAAGGTGCATTGTGTCAATGAGTAGAAGGGATAATATCTTAAGAAGCACCCCACGCTTTTATTATAATTACACGATTCTTAATTTTATTCAAATTTATTTTCTATTTTTTTTGTTGGATTTCCTATAGAAGCGTGTTTTTTAGTGTTTTTTTAAACTATAATTTATTTTTTCATTTTAGTTTGGTTTTTTGAAATGAAATTTAGGTTTTTTCTTTCTTTCTTTTTTTAAATATTGAATTGTCATTGGTCCTCGATAAGTCTACGAAGTTTGAAAGAAATCTGACCGTTTAAAGCTAATATAAAGCGTGTAATTGGGTTTTCTTCTTTCTTTTTTTCTTTAAGTATGGAATTGTCATCGGTCCTCGATAAGTCTACGAAATTTGAAAGAAATCTGACCGGTTAAAGCAAATTAAAGCGTGTAATTAGGTTTTTCTTTCTTCCTTTTTTATTTCTTTTTTTCGTCATCGGTCCTCGATAAGTCTACGAAGTTTGAAAGAAATCTGACCGTTTGAAGTGGGTCAAAATTAAGTCCAAAGAGAAGTTACAAACAAACAAACATACAGGTGAAGCGTGTAAAAAACCGTACTCCTGGTAAACCTCATCAGCCCTGGTTAGCCCAGTGAGTTGGCAACACTTACCATTATATCCGATGGGTTCGGTGTCGTGAAGCTTGAACGTGAAGGGGATGTGGACCCTCTGCATCAGCAGTCGCGGGGGCTGCATCCGCGCCGCCCACGTGTCCTGGCGCCCCTCGCCCACTATACCTATCACCTCCATGTTCCTGGGGACAAAAGGACATTTCTTTATATCGCGTCGGTACTATCGGTACTATCGGTACTAGCACTCTGCCCGTGGCTTCGCCCGCGTTTTCTGGGATAATAAGGAGCCATCCATAAATTACTTCACACTAATTTCATGATTTTTTACCCCTCCCCCCGTCCGTCACAGCTGGTCACATTTGTGAGACCTCCCCCATAGTGTGACGTCACATGTTGTGAAATTTTACACCTAGAAATTATTAAATTAAAACAGCAGTTCCCCGAAATAAGTTTTATTTCCATTAATTGTTTTTTGATATTTACCGATACATACCAATTAGGTATTCGATTTTGAAATGTGACGTCACGAAATTTAGGACCCTCCCACCCCACGTCACACTACATCGATCCCCCCCCCCCTCAGCGTGTGACGTAATTTATGGATGGCCCCTAAGTAGGTATCTTATTCCATGTCATGTTCTATCTGTGTGCTAAATTTCATGAAAATCCGTTCAGTAGTTTTTACGTGAAAGAGTAACATCCACTTTCACATTTATTATACCTAAGTATAAATATTAGTAGGATGTACCTATGAATGTAGTCTATGTTATGGGTGGATGCAACACATCGTGGTCATCCATCATAACTATAACGATGTATTAATGTCAAGTGGTATGTGACGTCAAGAAAAGCTACTGTTGGAGAGTTAGAAAGCTTATTACGCACAAGTTCCCACGATGTGAATATTGTACGCAGAAATTTCGACTAATGCAATGTCTTTAACCTAATAAAACTATATTTTTAATGCGCCAAATTTAGACATTTTTTCTTCCATCTACTGTGTATTTATCATGCGGAAATCGATCTGTTCCTAGTTCCAAGTTCCAACCCAAGTAAAACAAAGTTTTTTGGTATGAAAATGTTTGAATTACAGGTAAATAGTAAAAATTACGAAGTAGGTGTTCTTCTATATCTATTTAAATAAATAACACCGACTGTTAATAAAGTTATTCATACATTGAAGCTATCATTAATTAATTCATTCACTAACAGATTGACTTCTCATCTCGCCGGGGCCACGGCCGCGCGGCCGCGCTTTGCTTCTTATGAGATGAACGACAACAAAGCCTTTAGAAACGACGACCCCTTTTTCTTCGTGTCTACAGATCACAGCTTTTGAACTATGAAAGGGAAAATTCAAAAGACAGCATGTGGGAGTACTGTACAGTGCGCCGCGCGTCCGCGTCGCCTCGTAAAATATTCAAGACGAGGCGACACGAGTTGTCAAGGACCGATGGGTCAAGCAGAATTTTAAGTGAAACGGATACAAATTCCAATAAAATCAATTTTTTAACAATACTGCAATTACCTACTCTTGCGTCGTGCGTATCTTGCTGCAGACCTGGCAAGCTATTTGGTTTTTTTCTACCAGAATGAAAGTTGTATTTTTTTAAAGTACTCGTCACCGTCTTTTATTCGATTTGGATAAAAAGTCAACCATGTTTAATGTAATAATTAAAATAACAATATCCTTCTAATATTATAAAGTTAATGAGTTTTTAGTTTGTTTGACCGCGCAAATCTCTGGAACTTGCAGTCGGATTAAAAAATATACATAATTATGTTTGTGTATGATAGCCACATTTATAAGGAAAGCTAAAGGCGTATATGGCGGACGACGACGAGAAGGCGAAGGGAGGTAAGGAGTTGCTTCACGGCTACTGGGTAACAGAAGCGAAGCGAGGGCGGGTACTAACCCGTATTTAACCACTAGTTAGCAATCTCAAAACTTATCTAGTCCTTGCTAAGGGAATAGAATACAAAATCGGTCGCACTCTTGGCTAAACATTTCATATAAATAAATAAATAACGCTTCACACTCATAGCCCCACACTAGGATTCCCTGTATCGTGGGTGCCATGAACAACACACAAGACGAGGACATTCACAACCAGACCGAGAAAAGAAATTCAAACTCATCATTCAAATGTCCTCCTCGCTGGGAATCGAACCCAGACAGGATCCTTGGTGCGGCGATCCGGCATGGTAACCATTGCGCTACACGGGTCATTCATATGAATATATGAATCTGTTTACATTTATCCGACACCAATTGGATCACATCCGAGTCTCTGACAAGTTCCGATGGAAATTAGTTATGAGAACACCCCTACCTTATCGCCCGATATCGTGCGGCCCGTTATCCGATAAGTGAAAACAGGGTCTAAGTAGCGTAAATTGTAGATTATTACCTGACATTAGTTACTATACGAGTATAGGTATAAAAGTCACAACCTATAAATTGTCCCTCTGCTGGACTCGGGTCTCCTCTCACAATGTGATGGGTACAGTACAGGCCATAATCTAACAGCTGATGAAACATGCTGATGATAATGTCCAGTGAACAAGGAAACTCAACCAGTGATAAATCGTGATCACCACAAAGTAACAACAGCGTCATAGACAAATTTCCAAAATCCCAACCAAGAAGGAATAGGTAAACCCCTTGTGAACTTATCTAATTCGTATACTCGTGTTAATTACATTGACAAAAACTGTGCTATCCGCTATCAATGAATCATAAATTGTTAACTGGTTTAAACTTTTTATTCTTTTGTTTACACTGTGGAAGCCGGTTTGGGCAGATGAGAATACCAAGTGATTCATTGATTCCTAAAAACACATAATTGAGTTGGTACCTACATACTTTAAAAATAAGTAAATATGTACTTAGCGGGCAGACATTCTTTCCGAGTACAAAAAATAAATTGTGAATCATCATCTCGCACAAATTTTACTGTGTCCACTACTACGATTTGAGTAGCCTCTTTGGCTCTAAGGATGTCTACCTAGTCGTCGGGTACAGTGACACCGGTAGTTCTTTTTTATTTTCATTTTTATGCCAACCCCTGAACTGTGATTCTATGTACTATTTCTACTTCCCCATCAGTACACACTCTGTGCTTGGTAGAACAATTATAATATATTTATTGAATTTTAAAAATAATATAATTATTGAATGCGTACAAGCGCGCATTCAATAATTACAGGTACTTATATTTTTTTTGTGCAGTCATGGTGACCGACGTTAGGTAGTTTTTTTTAATACTTTATTTCAATTTTCTTAGCTCATATCCTATCAAAATAATATCATGACATTCATTAAAGAGTCTGACTCCATACTCGGAAAATAAAAGTCAGCCTAAATGATGCCAGTTTTCAAATATTATAGGGAAATTATTAATAAATCGAAAGTAATCAAACATCAAGTATATCACCATCTTATGAGGATGAAAAATTGATAAAAACCTGTAAAACTGTTTGATCTGCAAGCCAAAAAAGAAAATAACAACTTTTAACACATGTTTACTATGTAAAAGTCCCAACTTTCACCACCAGTAGTCATTATTTGCTGGTTGTAATTTTGTAATAATTTCCATAAAATTGTGTCATAAATATTTTTTCTTATTAAGAATGTATTGAAGTTTCCAAGAATAAAGAAAGTTTTTTAATACATTTATTACTATTTCAATCTGATATTATACAAAACCAAGAATTTGTTACGATTTTGTAACTAATAAAACACTTATTGTTAATGATTATTGTTAACGAATAAAACACTAAATTAATATTTTATTTGAGATTTTCTTTAACTAATATGAATGAAACGTTTCGAAGAATATGGTCGTGCCTTAATTTGCCATAATTTTATAGAATTCCTATAAATATCACTAGAATTATGCAAGCGGTCACCGTAACCGATGGTAGGTTGTTGTGTGACTGAAAAACACGTTAGGTGGTTAAGGGTTAAATATTTTCTGAATATACATCATATTACGAGTAACCGCCCTCGCTTTGCTTCGGTTTTCTTATTTTTTACACCTTGGGTTACATTATTAGTGTTTTATTAAGGATCCCTAATTTTTTCAAAATATAATATAGATTATTATATGTCACTCGGGGATAGTGTAGCTTCCCAACAGTGATAGAATTTTTCAAATCGTTTCAGTAGTTTCGGAGCCTATTCAATGCAAACAAACAATCAAATCTTTCCTCTTTATAATATTAGTATAGATTAAATTCTATATTTATATAAAGAGTTAAATGTTGAACATTTCCCGTTATTTAGACTACGTCCGCACCGGAAGGGCGGCATAGGCGCCCCATCTCGAGATCGGAGAGGCTCTTGTCGCCCCCGAGGACTCTCCACGTCCGCAAAATGTTAATGTAGATCTAAAAATATCGTGTGATACCATGCAAATAAATTAAAAAGATGTTTATGGGCTGAATTTCTTATTAATTTTTTTTTATTATAACTTTTTATACGAGTTTACTAATGTAACCTATGTAACATATCCTACTCATTTTTTTAAACTAGTCCTTTTTGTAGGCAATCTTACAATTATTATTTTTTTACTCTTGTCTTTTTATCGTAATTTGTAATTTAAAAATAATTCTCAAACATGAATAGATTTTATAATAATCGAATAATCTTAAATTAAAATTTAAAAAACCCCTGACAGTTTTATTTACACTAAACATAGCTAAGAACACTCTCGATTAATTTACCTTTCAAACAAAAAAACTAGATAAAAATCGGTTCATACATTTGGGAGCTACGATGCCACAGACAGATATACAGACCCACAGATACACAGACACGTCAAAGTGCTCTTACACACGAGCAGCACGTTGCAGTCGACACGTCGACAGCAGCCGCCGACATTTTAACTTTGAATATCAGCGGCAGCTGTCGACCGCTCTCTTAGTATAGGAGCCAGTTGCAAAATGGATTCCGAAGAAGAAACGCTGTTACTGCTCTTGTTTTTTATCATTAACCGACTCCAAAAAAAGGAGGAGGTTCTCAATTCGACTCAATTTTTTTATGTTCGTTACCTCAGAACTTTGGACTGGGCGAACCGATTTTGATGATTCTTTTTTTAATCGAAAGCTGGTGGCTGCCATGTAGTCCCATATAAATTTTATTGAGATCTGACAATGGCATCCATGATAAAACCATATAAGTCTTAAATTTGTATTAAGTAAGCGCGACAAATGGACGAATAACTCAATATCACGCCAACCGATTTCGATGATTCTTTTTTTAATCCCACATAAATTTGAACGAGATCTGACAAGTAGTTTTAGAGTAACTTTGAAGTCGGTTATTTTTTGTTAGTAAAATTTAGATTGTTTTAATATTGTATTCTTGCAATTTATAATTCCAAATACAATCATATTTCTTTATGCCTCAATTAGCAATTCAACATCAATATCGTCACTAGAACTCAGTTTATAAACCTGCCACGCTAGCGCTCTCTTGTACTATTTGCAGTCGACTGACAAAATGACGGACGCAACATCCTACAACTGCATAGGTAGACTGCTGCAGTCGACATGACGATGGCTGCAGTTGCCTCTTCCGCCGACGACGTGCTGTATGTTTGTAAGTAAGTAAGTTTGTATTAATATTTTTTTTTACTAATTTAAATTAATATTTTAATACAAAGTACCTACTTTTAACTCAGGAATCATTGTGACAGAAAGCATTCTCGGAGATTGGTATTGGAAACACACACACACACACACGCACGCACGCACGCACGCACGCACGCACGCACGCACGCACGCACGCACGCACGCACACACACACACACACACACACACACACACAAATAAATGACAGTATAAATTGTCTGAATGTATTTTTTCATTCAATCCCACAAATCTTGCCTTTTAATCACCCTCTAACATTCGATATGCTATCAAGCTTGGTGACCTGCTGAAAACGATTGGATGCCTGCATGTATGGACGCATGCATGTATAAATGTATAAAATTGACCTAATCTAATAAGGTGTACAGAGTACAGAGATAGATAAATTGATAGGTCATGATACCCTTAACTATCCGTGTTGAGGTTGAGGCTTCTTAAAAACAGAAGCACTAGGCCTAATAGCTCCTTACTCTAGTAGAGTGCAAGTTGACATATTTGAGTCCTTAAAATTACAAGTAAGAATTGTTTAGATACCTTTCCTTGTAAATCATTTCCATAAAAGCATCAAATAATTAAATTTTTTAATACACATAATTATACATTACTTTAAAAGTACTTAGTTTGTAATTAGCATGTACTAGTTAGTTGAAATGACTACACCCTCATTCCAGGCCGTTCTATTAGGTCTAAACTTTCAAAATAAAAGAAGTCATTATTTTAGTGCTAATGGTACAATAACTGACATGGTAAGCAATTTGGTCAGGTATTGCAGACAGGATTCAGTAACTGAACTCATTAATTAACACATAAACCAAACTATTGACTAAGGTAACCTTCAAAACAGCATTATTTTGACAATATACCAAACTGTGCCAAGGATTTAATATATTTATTTATATTTAAAATTAAAAGAGAAGACGAGCGACCCTAGAGCTGGCAGCTTTCTTGCCCAGCATGCAAGCATAGCTATACAGCAGGGAACGCTGCCAGCATTTTAGGAACTGCGCTGCAGGGACCTAGTTATATACACTTATTTTAATTTTACTTTTATGTATTTAGTTTTATATTATACAATGTAAATATATAGTTTTAAATAATTATAATATCAATACAATTGTTTATTTAGGCTTTTATTAAGTTAGCGCGCTCACCATCCTGGACCACATCTCCACTTACCATCAGGTGGGATCGTGGTCAAGCATTAACTTATTGTAAGTAAAAAAAAGAAAAAGAAAACTAAAACTAAACCTACATGATTTTAAACTTTACTGATTGTGGACCGAACACATTCCACTATAAAACGGATATTCACAATATCTATTTTGTACACCGATATTTTGACCGAGTTGCAAGGATCTGGTCACGTATGTTCAACTGTGTACAAAATAGATATTGTGAGTACCCGTATTATAGTGAAATTCATACTAATTGGAGACCTAGTTAAGAGTTACCAATACCTACTTAAGTAACAATGAACATTAACCCTGACTTCTGTCAGAGATACAAAAAACATCAACTGCATATTTACATATCTTATTATCAACTTGTCATGTTTTTGCTGGGGGCTTGGCAGTCAGTTCTTTTTTCTTCAGTTTTTTTTCTTGGTAGACAATGCATAGATGCAATTTGAGTAAATGCCTTTAGTGTTACTGATTTCAGGTTAATTTTGAGTTTGTTTGTTGAATATTTACATAATATGTAATTCTTGACAAAAAATAACCAACTTCAAAATTAGGGATAACTCAAAAACTACTCGTCAGATCTTGCTCAAATTTTAATTGGGACCACATGACAAGCACCAGCTTTCGATTAAAAAAGAATATCAAAATTGGCTCACCCAGTTGAAAGTTCTGAGGTATCAAACATAAAAAAAAAATACACTGAATTGAATACCTCCTCCTTCTTTGAAGTCAGTTAAAAAAGGTGGTCTGCCTACATTTTCCAGCTAATAGTAAATATTAAGCATTGCAACATTGAAGTTTTTATACAATTTCTTGGATGACACAATGTCAAATGACGCAATGACATGATCAATTCAGTTAATTCCAGCATATTCTGTTATCATTATATATGTACAGTACTAATCCACACAGGATTAGCATGGTGTATGCTCTAGGCCTCCTTAACGAAACCCAAGCTTGAAAGTGGACCAATAATGGATTGAGTGTCCACACACAGTAACAATTGGATTTTAGTATCTTTTTATCATCTTCATTTAAGTCATCTTCATAAATATAATATCTACCTAAAAATATTTTGTGGTATATATGTAAATATATAAGTTTTAAGTTTAAAATTGATAATATGGACATATTTCTTATCACTGACAATAAGGTCAGAACAAAATAGGAAGTAACCAAGAACATAATTATCAAGAACAACTATGTACGATAATATGGGAATGTCAGCAACATTCCCATTTTATATTTAACTGTTTACATTTTTTATTTATTCATACATAAATATGTACTTGTGTGTAACTTGGAAAATTCAGGGTCCATTCAGTTAAGTGCACAAACTTTTGCCTTGCATTAAACAAATAGCTTTGTCACTTCTTCAATTATTGCTATTTATTTATTTATAGAATTTCATAACGCCAACACCATGGTTTTTTCTTTCTGTGGCAAGGCAGTTGCGACACAGGGTTGGATTTAGTTGCTACATATTATTAACCCTCGTCGTATGTTATTCTACGTAACTAGCACTATCTACATTTTATCTATTTATAACACGAAAACACTACGTGGGCTAAGTACGGTCGCACTCGTCTTGTCATCCACGACCTGAGTTATAAAACTATTAGTATGTATATTTAGAAACTATCAGATAAAATATATTTCCTTACCTTAAAAGTATGACCAGCATCACGAAAAGCGCTATGAGAGCGGCTATCATCACAAAAATGTTCATAAGTTCAGCCATTGTCATCAGTCCACTAGACCCCATTTTGCTCCAGTGTATTTAGCACACAACCAATTCAGAACCCGAGAAAGTATGATACCCCATTTACACGCGCGCGCGAGCCACGAGACAATCCGCGAGACGCGCGCATACGCGTGCGTGTGAACAGGGCGCGCGCGGACCAGACCGCGGCGCGTCTCGTGGCTCGCGGGCTCGCGTCGGGAGCGGTTTTGTAGGCGCGCGCCAAAGGAGCTCGCGCGAGCGCTCGCGCGGTGTTCACACGCGCGTAGGGGGCGTGGCTTACGGACGCGCCACGAGACGGTCCGCGACACGCGCGTGTAAATGAGCGGTGAGGATGCCCGGTCGCCACCATCAGTTCACTTCAGTCACACACCGCATCGAATCCCCATCGCAACTAATACACGCATTGCCGAAAGTTTTTGCGAATGCGGCAACTATTTCGTCAAAATAACATCACACTTGCTCAAATTTACGCAATTGCTACGATAAAACTATAACCTTCTGAATAACCGATTAACGGTGTTTTCTTTAACGTATGGTCACAACAAAAACAATCATTGATTAACTAAAAATAGCAGTCACACACCAACCCGTTCGAATTATTTTGACAGAGTGAAAATAAAATAGTATTTCGTTCGTCTTCGTCTGCCCTGCCGTCTGCGATCGGAACAAAGTAGCTCCAAGGTATGACAGCTGGGTTGCTAGCTAACAAACTTACAACACCAATCTCCCACGCAAAATAATATTTGATTAAAGAACTTGCTCCGAATGATATTGAACAATTATTTTTATTTTAACATTAACTAACCTTGTTTTATTTTGCTTGTCAAATAATTTAGTTTTATAAATTTGTAAATTATTGTTAGACTACAATCTCATTCACGTATCCACCATCATAACATAATTTGATAATTGATACTCGCCGTTATAGTTCGCAATTATTATTAAGGTGTATATTAGCAGGTGAAGTTTTCTCCATTCAGGGAAAAAACGAATTTTATTGCTAAGGATCAGTGTCAAATTGTATGAAATAATTCCAAAGAAACGATTGAACGAATATATTTTTTTATCACTTTAAAAAGTCAACAAAACTTGGTTTTCGTGTGTACTTAGATAATGCTACTAATAAATTTATTGTAACAAACATCATCGCGATTTTTTTTCAAATACATACATACTTATTACAAGTCGTATTTTATTCCTAAAGTATTGGCTAATTTAATAAAACTAGCAACATTAAGCTTAAGGTACATTCACTAGAGCGAGAGAGATAACAAACATTACAATGCTATGGAAATTATACAAGTGAGGAAGAGACAAAATATATTTGCTAGTGACACATTTAAGGTGCTCCTTGCTCCCTGTGGTGCGTTTTTTCAAATGGCATTTCAAACATGGGCGTACCCAGGGAGGGGCAGGGGGGGGCAGCTGCCCCCCCCTGGAAATCTCGCAGAACATGTAAGAATTCGCCTAATTACTAATTAAAGTGTAAATGTCATGGGCGTACCCCCCCATGGGCGCCCCCAAGGGGGGCAGCTGCTTAGCCTTGGCATCCAAATGACGCTGATACTGCACATAACTTGAGATGTCAATTCTCCCAGAATCTTACTCTTACTCAACACTTTTCATGACGGTTAGCGCGGTACCCTAGAATTGAGACGCTATGACAAATGGGATTTTCTTAGTGGTAAACGCGCCAACTTGTGTCTTCGTAGGTTGAACTCGACTAAATTAAGTCGACCCCATTCCAAGACATGCTCCAGATTCAGACACAAGTTTAACTCTGCTATCTGCCACTTGCAACTGAGAGGAATTAAGGGGGGCTGTTCATGCCATGCATTGATATGCAGAATGAACAACGTAGGATATACTGCAGACCCTTGGGGAACACCAGCATTTTATAGGTTTCATATCTGAGCAACAACCATCTACTAGGATCTTGATATGTCGCTCAGATAGAAAGCTGGCTACCCAACTCCTTAACAGCGACCGTAACATGGTAACTTCGTGAATTCCCCTGTGCCAGACCCGGTCACAGGCCTTAGCGAAATCTAGGCTGACTGCCAGTGCTTCTCCGTTGCGATCAAGTGCCTGACGGTGCCTACAGGTGCGTAAGATAAATTCGATGATCACCAGCTGAACGACCGTGGCGAAAACCGTATTGTCGATCACAGGTCAGCAGATAATCTTCAACATATCCCAGGAGCTGCATGTTAATCACGCACTCCATTACCGTTGCAAGCAGGGAAGTTATCGCTATAGGCTTGAAGTGAAGAAGAAGCCGGGTCACTGAGATCGCCCATTTTGGGCATGGGATGAACAAGGGTAACCTTCCACGAAGACGTATCATGTGGCATAACATAGCGAAAATAAGTATGTTAAGACAGGGAATCAACCATTGCAGCCCCGGATCTACGATTTTTTCGAACCGTGGCAGAAACTTGATAGTGGCATCCCTCTCCCCAGCGTTTGAGATAAATTATAGAAAAAAACTCACAATAATAATAGTTGGCATTTTTCCTGAATGGGACAACTTTTACTGCCACCCGGAGTGGATGCTCAGGTTCCCCCCCCCCCCCCCCCCCAAATCCGGGGCTGGAGTCTACTGGGCTGAACTCGGGAGCACATGTTTTTAACACCACTGCGTGAATAACGTCTGGTCCTCTCAACTTCTTGGCTATAAAGAGCTCTCTGACTTTTGGGAAAAAATATATCATTCAACGAGCTCTCACATAGCAGGATGTTAGGCGGCGTGGTCCCTCTATCATCAAGAGTTGAGTCGGCGGCAAAA
This sequence comes from Thymelicus acteon, assembly GCA_951805285.1. Taxonomy (NCBI): domain Eukaryota; kingdom Metazoa; phylum Arthropoda; class Insecta; order Lepidoptera; family Hesperiidae; genus Thymelicus; species Thymelicus acteon. Next base: position 2,178,351 of record OX638232.1, read on the forward strand.
AGGATGCTAAGAAGTTCGGCTTTCCCCTTTGCCGTATGGACCACGGAGTCGTCCTATTTACGCAATTGTGGAAGAGATGACCGACAGAAGTTACCCTCGGCAGCTTGAGCTAGCGACCAGAATTCTCGACTACCAGAGGGGTGGGTAATCGACCATTCCAACCATATCAACCATCGACCATACCAACTTTGCATTCGTTTTAGCCATTTACTTCTTTGCTGATCGGGAGGCAGCGTTGAGTTTTATGTAAGCCTTGGGGTGAATAGATATATAAGCGTGCACGCGGATGACCAAAAAAATATTGAGAAAAACGTTTAAAAAGGGTTTATATTTTTAATTTAATTTACGATCCGACCTAAAAAATCTGACCTGCCCCCCCCTAGGCCAGAAGCTGGGTACGCCCATGATTTCAAATACATATTTTTTTGCAGGACGGTGGCATGTTATATAGATTTTTCAGAAAGATTAGTTAATCGTATTGAATTTTTATCGACATATATTAGTAGGTATAAGTTGAACTGAGCACGAGGTGAAGACAATAACAATGAGATTAAGCCTCTTAATTATCTTTGGTCATGAATACCTCAGAATACCTGATTTAACTAGTGCTAAAAGATTTAAAATTAAAAGGAACTGAGAGTAAATTAAGTACTGTAGGTAGGCACGGCACGTATATAGGTATTTATTTTTGTATTAATTTTTCAAATGATAATATCGGCCCGGGAAATTCAAACTTAAGACTAACGGTAACCGCCTCCCATGGACATCTAGTCTGTAGCTCGAAGGCATTCGAAGGTTGTTACTCGTGACCTCGGTCAAGAAGTGGTAAGCACGCTCTCTTGGCAGCTATTGTCCAACCCACAGAACATCTAATAATTAGTTAGATGTTCTGTGGTCCAACCAACTTAAAGCTATCTATCGCCAAATATTTCTGTTAGTTGGTTTACAGATCATTATAGTTATTACAGATTCAAGAATGGCGCAAGTCGCCACTCCTGGCACTAGGGCAAGGTAATCTTTTTGAGCAATAATTGTGAATTGTTATCCATCTCGTGTAGATAGCAGTTTGGATCTACGGAATCGGCCGTTTCGATTGTTGTAATACTTGTAATGGAATGCGGTCTTTCAGCTTAGTTCTTGGTCGGCAACTCATCGGTGATACTTTTGGTGTTATTGATATCCACGTCGGCGTTGGTCAACTGCCTAGCTGGCTCTACACTTGTTTAGGATTTTTTATTTTATTTATTAAAGTGAAACTTTTATTACATCGTCTCAAACTTTTTTATTTAGCTTTCTGCAACTTTCTGTAAGTTTCTTGTGACATACAAATTAGCACTGATTGTTATAAAAAGATATTTTTTTATTTACTATATAGATTTAAATTGAAAATGTTTCATTCTAGTTCTGTAGTACTATTTCAACCCTGTTTAACAAGTCTTCGGTAGTATAGTGGTCAGTATCCCCGCCTGTCACGCGGGAGACCGGGGTTCGATTCCCCGCCGGAGAGATTTTTTTTGTTTAAATTTTTGCTTTTTTTTCAGTGACTGAATTATTAATAAGAACTGAATTTAAATATATTTAGATTTTCTAAAATTTGTATTTAGTTTTTCAATAAATATTCACGAGCAAATATCTACGCATGCGTCGATGGGTAAGTGAGTAAATTGATCCTATATTGGCAGGGCCACAGACTGTGGGCAGGGCCTACTTTCTTTCTGTTTGACATTATTTACATTATTATTAATTATAAATAAATACACCGGCCAAGTGCGAGTCGAACTCGCGCACCGAGTTCAACCGAACTTTTAGTTTGAGCAATCTAAATTGAATAACAAAGTTAACTTTACTTATTGTAGTATTATTACTAGCATAAAGAACCATGTCCCAATGAATTGGCGCCGATCGGCTTCAATTTTCAATAGATTCGTTCGATTTTAAAAGGAGAAATTTTGAAATGCGGGACACACATTTTGTTCGAGATGTCTGTTCTATGACATTATACTTCAATGACTTTACCACGGTTACAGACATGTACATCTATGACCCAATGATATTATAAAAATAGAGCATCATTGCTATGACCACGGTAGTACGGTACGGATATTATTATCTTCTTTACCGTGACTTTACCGTTGGAAAACCGTTGTCCTATTCATGGATATAGTCGCGATAAAATAAACAAAAGCAAAGAAGTACCTAAAAGCATTGAAGTAACTCAACAAAATGTGTGTGCCACAGCCGGGATGACCACCTCCCCCTCCGTTCTTTTTTCAAACTCTTAAGAGGCGTAAGGCGTAAACGCTAGTAATAATACTTCAATGTATAGAAGCTATTTTTTTGTGTTGTACTTGTAACTAGATAAACTACTTTCGGATTTTTTGATTGCTGATTGCCAAATTTCATATTGGTTTCTTTGCTATTGATTTTGATTCTTTTGCGAGTATGTATTAAAATAACTCAAAAATAAGGCCTAAACCATTGAGCTACATACATAGAGAAGACATCTCAAACAAAATGTATGTTCCATCGCCGGCTTGCCCTCCGTTCTCTTTTCAAACTAGAAGCCTCGCGTTTGCACACTTGCCATAGAGTAACTTTGTATATGACACTTGCCGAACCAAGACGGCAACATAAGCAAGTTTATATATTCCATTATCACGCTAGTGGCTTGCCAAGTTCAAACGCTCCTTATGATTTTTTCATTCCAAAATGGCTGAAACATTGCACAATAATTTAATTTAATTCGTTTTAGTTGATTTAAGTTAATATTTTGTTTTCTTACCGATGATATTATGTGATACCATTATCTTTTTTGTTTTTTGTCGTGCAATTGTGACACGTTCTTATTACGCACGACGGCATTTTTTCAGTTTTTTAACATAAACATAAACAATTTTGGCATGCGGCCGCCATGAGCGCAGCCGAGTGACAGCCGAGTGACAGATTGAAATGCAGCTGGCCGGCTGCAATGCACACCCCCAAACCCAATGTTCGCGGTGTCTATTCTATACGCTAGTAATAGTAGTTCAATGGCCTAAACGGCCATATGTTTTGATTGCGTCAACATAAATGCATAATCTTAATTCCCCCATCCATGCGTTTAAAGATCTCGGTGGAACTGCAGCGCTCCCAAGGTAACGTAGGAGCCTTAGGAGGTACTTGGTAGGAGTTGGTTTCTTCGGAAGGAAATCTAATTCTACACTGCTATAGTCACCCACGTTCTAAGCCTGGTCCGAACCCCACAAACAGGGGGTGGGTGAATTTTCAAAACTGCCATTTATGCATGTTATTCAATTTTCTGTCTTGGAATATAAATGTGATCACTCAAAATGTTTACTAAAACCTTAATTATGTATTTACTTAAAAGTCGTATTAAGTTAAATAATAAAATTCTGATGTTAGAGTGTTAAAAAATTTAAAATAATGCTCGGAAAGTCATTAACCTCCCTGTTATTTAACGGTATGTTTTATTAATGTCACAAGGAACTCAAAATACCGCCCTAAATATGCTTTTTTACTCTCTATACGTAAGAATTAATGTCTAAGCTGAATATTCATAAATGTTTTTCAAGCGTAAATTATCTGTAATACCATTATTTGACCGTTTAAAATTTTGTCGCGAGATTATCGTCATTAACATCCGCGGTTTTTGTTTCGTGAAATTTGTTCAACGAAATTATTATTTAAAATTTTAAAAGCAATTCAAAGTGTTCCTTACACCCGCTTCTCTCAGTTGAAATCAAGATTTGGATGAAAAATGCATTGTGAATATGATAAAGTACGCGAAAGTTAATGATAAGTATAGTTTGTCAGAAAATCTCGTCATCAAACTCCTGAATATATTTTTGATAAAAAAATATATAATTCAACAATAAGTACCCATGAATATCGCCTAATGGTATTTAATAAAAAATAACTTAATTCCATTATAAGTGATATAAAATTGAGCAAGTTTTGGTATGTTTTGTACCGTTTCGTCATAAATCGCTACATCATTTACCGCAAAATTCTAATGACGTGAATGATTCCTGTAGAGGAAAATGACGAATCTAAATAATATTAACAACCTGATTGAGTGTAGCCACCAAGAACTTAACTCAAAAGATGCCGTTAATCCATAAAATCAACCCAAAAGTGCGTATATACTTGATAAATATGCAATTTTCTGATTTTCTTTGCATTTTATACTTGTAAATAGATCTGAATCGCTTTTAAAGATCCGTCGATTTGAAAGGATGCTGTAAACGAAGTGGTTCGTCAAGGACTATTTCATCCCTTTTTCTAACGGTCCTAATGTTGGTGAAACTTGTCTATGGGTTATTGTCGAAAGCATTTAAGCTGAGAAGCGCAAACATTTCTCATATCTTGCCTGGGTCTATGCTCGAAGCTAGAAAGCTCCGGATATTAGATGTAAGAAGAAAGCTTTTAACTTTTATTTCTTCATGGGGTTCGCCTGGATAGCTACCACCTACTACCACCTACCCTTGAGCATGAGTCAGCCACCAAACGACTCGTCGTCTTCCAGCTGGGGACTTGAGAGCCAGTTCTTTCTTTTTCTTATCTCTTTCTTGGCTGGCAATGCATCGGTGATGCCTTTGGTGTTGCTGATATCCATAGGCGACGATAGCCACTTACCATCAGGTGGATCGCCAGCTTATTTGCCGGCTATTCCCATAAAAAAAACTAAACAATGGCACAAAGCCTCTGGCCAACCAATCTGCCAATAGAGCTTTTGGATTCCTCATCAAAGCTAAGACGAACTAACGTTATGGCATACTTAGAACAGAATGACCTTCTCAGTGATTGACAGTATGGGTTCCGCTGAAACCGTTCGACAGACCTTCTACCATATGCCACTCACACCTGAGGCGAAGTCCTCGTTTCTCTTGACATCTTGAAAGGCATCATCTTCATCATAGGGTTTGGCAAGCTAGCCTTTCAGCTGAGTTGCTCGACATTAGCAATGACAACCTTTGCTGGAATTCCAGAGGTCTGTTCCCCCTCAACTCTATTCATTCCCTAACACTTCTGGCACTCAATGGAGCGATACCAACTCTTTGAGATTGAACGCCACAAATATAATAATATGCGTCTATATTCACTGCCAAAAAGGAGTCCGTTCATCTTCTTCTTCTTCGTTCTTCAGAAGGTATCTTTCGAATACATCGTCAGCCTTCGGTTGTTAGAAGTGGAGATACACTCGAAAATATATTCTGGCCGGTTTATTGAATCCAAACTATGTCAGCTTCTAGAATTCTGGGTGTCCTAGAGATGAACGGAAGAAGAAGAACCATTTATCAGCGTGTGATTCCATGTAGGGGCATGCTTTAAAGGTGTATTGATGACCATTGAGACCAACTTAGAAAGCCTCAAGCACGTGTGTAGAGTAGCCAGTTTCTAGTTTTCTGTTTTTTTTTGTACCATTTTGGAAAGTCTGCATGGGACAATATTATGACATAATCCGTCAATCTCCACAATCGAATGTCCAGATAAAACATCATTATCTTGCCTTCGCCATAAGCATCCCTATGTCCTCTATGTGCAAACGATCCTTTGCTTGATCATTTATTATGCGAACCACGAAGGTCAGGAATAAAATTCTGCGATTTTACCTTGGGTGTCTTCAAGTTAAGAGTAAATAGGCTTAATAAAGTAAGTGTGGCTTATCAATCAAGCAAGTCTTCATTACCACTTACCATTGATTGTAGTCATGCATTAAGTTATAAAAGTCATGTTGTTTTTATGATTGATAAAATCTATTAAAATACGTAATCAGTCATTAAAATACTACAATACGTTATGTTGATTTTATCAAATCAAACGAATATTGTTATTTTTCTTGATAAAAAAGTTGATGACACGTTGGGATTTAAATTTTCGTCATTACCCTCTACACCTCATCATTTACGTCAATGGGCTGTATCATTTTCCTCTACACAACATCATTTACTTCAACACGGCTTTTCCTTTTTTCTGGATTTTCTCCTGAATTTGCTGTTTAAATCATAGTTGCAATATATAACGAGCTTTCTCTATAAAAAACTAATCTAATTCAGTTGTTATTCCTTAATTTCTTGGACAAAATAAAAAGTTACCTAAAAAACGTCATAAAAATGGCAAAAATGAAAATTCACCCGGGTGCTCTCAGGACTTTTGCAACTTTTCTTGAAGAGTGTGAGTGAATTTAATTACAACGATGCTAAAGAAGTTTTCACTTCAAAAAGTTCCAGTCTGGGTCGTCTGTGGTTTTTTATGCATGTAATAAACGAACTGACGATTCTTATGGTAAATGGCTATCGTCGCCCATGGAAATCAGCAACACCAAAGGCATATCACTAATGCGTTGCCTTTAGTGTTGCTGACGTCCATGGGCGTCGAGTGACACTCTAAGATCAATAAAGAATGTTTTTTTTATTGATCTGAGCATTTCGATTAGTTCTTTACCTGATTTGACGTAAGTGAGACTGTTTGCTCATGACGGCTTTGACCTATGTTCAGCGCTACTGCGGTTGTCATGTACACAGCTCGGAACAAACTGTAAACAAACGGAGCGATCGATATTATTTCCATTCCAGTACTAAACGCCTCGCAGCTTTCACCACGAGAACACCATTGGCATAAAATACGCGAAAAAAGAAAAAACTCATTTGTCCACAGCTTATATAGAACACTTAAATCGGCGGGAAATGTTAGCATAATTTTACATTCGGAAACGCGAATGACCGATTTGATTCTGTGGGGTTATTCGAGATTCAAACTGTGGAACAACGTGGCATCCTGTATGGAGAAATGGTTCGGTGATAAACGGCTGTGGTTATTCGGCAACAACCTGCCACTGCTACCCAGGAGGTAACCTTGAACTTTACTTAACGAGCACAAGCTAAACAATCCTTTCACATTCTCAGCGATATATTGAGCCAATAGATTTTGTAACAATTTATGCACGATTTTTCTTAATGAATTCGGCAACTTCAAGACCTGTTTCTTGTATTGGTAATATTTCAATATTTTCAAGGATCATGGAAATATTAGACGCGGTTATGAATAAGGTACAATTATTAAATAAAACAAGATTAGGTATTTTAACTGACTTAGTCTAATCAAGGTCGGATCTAGGTTTTGGTGTATCTAGTTAGAACTAGGTATGGAAACTAATTAGTTATTCAAAAACATTTCGGAAGGTTCACCTTAGTGCGTAATTCCTGAACAGTTATTGTATCTAATAATATAAAAATCTCGTGTTACGGTGTTTGTGGTCGCATTCCTCCGAAACGGCTTGACCGATTTTTATGTTTGTTTTTTTTTTGTGTATATTTGGTAGAAATGAGAATAAGTCGTAAAGTATATTTCAAACCGCTAGTTGATTAGGATGTCTCTATTTAAAGATTTTTTTGGCAGAACGTTTGCCGAGTCAGCCAGTACTTTATAAGTTTCTACCGACTATGCGATCTTAACCTTGTTCTTCTTCATTGCCTTCTTTTATTTAACATAATTTCTCTGTGGTTTACCTACATCAAGTTGACAGAAGAGGATCACAGAGTACATAATCACTACGTTTTGAAGAGAATGATCCCCTCAACAAAATTAAAGGGATTTTTCGGTGAAATGAACCAGAATTATTTTTATCTTTCGATTTCTAACTAAAAATTATGCTTGTCGTCTACTGTGACATCAGTAGACCGTTCTTTGGAGCTCATAGGTGAAAATTTTTGTGAAAAATGAAGGAAGCTATCAATCCAGCCATTATATCCCCATATGTGGTGTCCGCCAGGTATAAATATTAATGTAAAATATTTTCTATGAAATTAATAATATAATCGTAAGGTAGAGCAGAAGATACTGCGCATGACGCTCATGATTTTTGTATCGGGAGACATCATGAACAACCAATATCTGAGCATAAACATAAGTATATTATCTTTTACACACGGACCTAAAAAAAAGACGGACGTAATCCCAACAACAAATTCAGTGAAGCACCCATAGTACTGAATACCAACTCTTCGTACAAGTACACACACCCACACATTGACACCTAACTGCTTCAATCGCGAATCAAAAATCACGCACACATGGCAAGCGGGCGGCCACTGCTATGCTTCACTCTCGATTCGACGAGGTTACGTTCGTCTTTTTATCAAGTTCGTGCTTTTACATAAAATAATTGATCTGAATGGAATGGATAGGGTCATTCAGTGAAATGCTTTAACCTATTCAAGTCCGAGGCGTTTAAGAAATGAGTTTATCGCTTCCTCCATTTGAGCATTCCTTTAAGCATCCAGTGCTGGAAATATGCATGCACAGCCCAGCCACTCGTACAAGCCATCATCAGATTTTTTATGGATATAGCCGTCTAACGACCTGGTAAGTGGCTATCGTCGCCCATGGACATCAGCGACACCAAAGGCATCACTGATGCGTTGCCGGCAAAGACAGAGAGAAAAGACAAGAAAGAAGTGCTGCAATATCCTGTTCTCCAGGTCGCGCGCCAGCAGTCGCGCGATGGAGCGCTACGAGAAGCTGGCCAAGCTGGGCGAGGGCTCCTACGGCCTGGTGTACAAGTGCCGCAATCGGGACACCGGCGAGATCGTCGCTGTTAAGAAGTTTGTCGAAAATGAGGACGATCCACTCATCCGCAAAATCGCGCTGAGGGAAATACGAATGCTGAAGGTAGAAATTTATACCAAGGGTATAGATAGAGTGTTACTGGTGAAAGGGGCTGCAGCCATCATTGTGTTCAAGCCAACTTTCTTTGTTTATGGTAGTCATGCTACACTTTACTGAAGAGTTGATCAGGTTATGGTCTACTAAGACTAAGAAGTTACACAGACTCTAAAGGTCGATGCATACGTAACGTGGACGGGACGGGGACCGGACGTGGACGGGGCATAAATAATTAAATATACGTGCGTGCAGCGTTCCCGTCCCGTGCGTGCCTCCTTGGCGTATGCGCTATCGTTTACATTTGCTATGAAACGATGTTTCCAAAACTTCACGTCCCGTCCTGTCCCTGTCCCGTCTATGTTACGTATGCACCAACCTTTAGTAGTTACTTTATCGGCATGGTTCCTTTTGGAGGTCAATGGGTTTTATACAACTCAGTTTATTACAATAGTTTACCTGCCTAGCTAGCTACTATTTAAGTTTTCACTAAAATCTAGAAAGTATGAAATGGACAGCCGTCGACGTCCACGCGATATGTTATTGTGAAATGATATTTATATTTCCTTATTCTTTCAATAGATATTGAATAGCTCAGTATTCAAATAAGTCTGTGTAATGAACTGTGAGTGAATTTTCCGAGTTCACTGGACTAATACGATAAATCTGATAGCTCAAGCTCATTCGGGTGACACAGATTAGAACGATTTATCAAGGAGCGCGTTGTAAGTTTTTTTACTGAACACAGTGGTGACTGAGATAGTATAGATAAAAGTTTTCACGCGACACTGAGATATGGATCGAGTATAACCATTTAAAAATTTTAGGATATATAGGTCTGTGTTTCAGACACTTATTTTGTTTGATGTAAAAACCTAGTATTAGTAGTTTGGTTTATTTTAATATTCCACTCACAGAGCTCCGTCGTGGACCAAATTAAATAAGTTAAGTACCTAACTAAGTAACTACTTATTTAGATGAGCGAGAGATATCACCATAAATTGTCGTAGGATAATAATAAAGGATATTTATCACATTAGATTTAATAGACGTAGGTACACTAATCAGTCCAGTGTCCACATACAACCCAACAGAATGATTTATCTGACTCAACTGCCTCCCCCCTTTCCTTTGCTTCGGTACGCCTATGGTGAGCAAACTCTTTTACCGAGACCCGTTTGTTTGTCAGAACCTGAAGCACCCAAACCTGGTGAATCTGATCGAAGTGTTCCGCCGCAAGCGGAAGCTGCACCTGGTGTTCGAGTACTGCGACCACACCGTGCTGCACGAGCTGGAGAAGTATCCTGCTGTGAGTTACTGTATTGTTACTGTGTTAATTAGTACATTTTTCGCCTTTCTTCCCATGACAACGCAAATTTCCGAAATGGTGGTGGAACCAAAAGAATTGATGTGCATAAATAATAATTAATATGAATAAATAGATTTCTGGATCCGCTAGTAAATCAGCACTTTACCGAAGCTTTAGCTTTAGCCACGGGGTGGTAAGTGCTCAGTGGTCACTGCTACCCGTGGGTATCCGTTCGGGTATCCATTATCCATTTGCGAGATTGCAACCTGCAAAAGTTCACCTTCAACAGCCCCTTTAGTTCTGGGATGAGTGTGTAAAAATTTATGTATTAAATTATTTACGTATGAAATAACCAATAAATGATACAAGATACGTAAACTTAGCAAATGAAAGGTAGAAGAAAACTAACTCAAAGCAAAGCGAAGGATATTTTGCTAATAAATAGCTTATTATGGCCTTAATGATCTTATCATAATCCAGTCGTGGGCGTGTTGAGCAATGCTAAATGTGAAGAAATGGTTAAAACCTCTTCGGCAAGAACTGTTCGCATTATTGCAATGACTATGCACGCTGTGGGTGCAATAGGGTTGCCACTTATTCTTGTGGAAGTAATCTTACTAATCCTACTAATAATATAAATGTGTTACTCGTTGTTACTCTTCCACGCAACAAGTACTGAACAGATTTTCATGAAATTTTGCACACAGGTAGACAATGGAATAAGACAAAGGGTACTTATTATCCCGGGAAACACAGCCGCGGCAGAGCACTATCTATTTACACTATTATAGATCTACAGAAAAGGGCGACACATTGAACAGTGTATAATATTCCACAAACCATTTTAATAAATAGATAAATAACACCTGCTTCACCCATACTTAATGTAAATAATGCTAAATATTATTACGTCACTTCAAATTCATGATATAGCTTATAATAAAGTGTATTTATTTACGGATAGTTGGATACTAAGTGCTAAAATTTAACGGCATATTTTATAGTAGAACCTATGCGGAAACCAGACCAAACGGCATCAAGGTAAACAACTACTTTCCTGCAAGTGATTCAACGCACTTGATCGGTTATTCGCTACATACATACATACCTAACTGGACATCACCGTTATGGTTGTTAAGATATCTATCTATACTCGAAGGATAGAGACTTTCAACGTAGAAGTTACGAGAACAGCAAATAAAAGGAAAATGGGTCGTGTCATTAAAAATAGATTTTTACTTTTTGACTGTTTGTCATTTATGTAACCATGCACTTCTTTAACGATAACGTTAGGACTAGGGTTGCCAGATGGTCGGGATTTGGCTGGAGTGTTCCGACATTTCACATGATGTCCAGAGTCCCGACAAAATACAAAATGTCCCGACAATTCACTCGATTCAACAGAACGCGTTTGCCGCACGCGTTCTAGCCGTTTTTTTCGTCGTCAGCTCGGTTGCCGGCTATATTAAAAAAAAAAATTGTCCCGACAAATCCCGACTTTTTGAAGTTTTGTCCAGATATTTCAGTCTTGCCATCTGGCAACCTTAGTCCCAACCCAACCAAACAACCCAACTTGGGACCGACGAAACTGATCTATAAAACCGAGTAGTTTGATTCATCAAGGTGGCTTTAGTCACCCACTACAGGGCGTCTAGACTACTGGCCCATGCACAAAAATCATGGGTCATACGAACCACCAGGTGACGTATATAGGACGATATAAGAGCATAAAATAATAAGATTCAGCACTATGCCGTCACTTGTAAGCTGTCCAACCGAGTGCTGGTGAGAATTCAAAAGTGCAAGTAGGGTGAGTAAATTTTGGTCATTTGATTCTGTACGGCATTTTTAACCATCTATAGGGCCATGAAAAATAATAAGAAAGCGCGCAGTGCCGTACAAAAAAGGTGGTCCACAAAGTCGGTAAATGTTTTTGATTTGGTGACAATTTCGAGGGTAAATTTGGTCATTTGATTCTGTACGGCATCAGTTTCATACTGTTGCAATACAGCTTCTAATCCATTATTCCGCAACGCCGTACAAAAAATCGTGCACAAGGGGAAGAAATCGAGGGTTGCAACCCCCTCTTTTTCAGTGGTCCGGGGGGTCATTTGAAAAAGTACGGCTTCGGTTCCAATACATTTTCTAGGACTCAAAAGTACTATTAAAAATTGGAACCGAAGCCGTACTTTTTCAAATGACCCCCCGGACCACTGAAAAAGAGGGGGTTGCAACCCTCGATTTCTTCCCCTTGTGCACGATTTTTTGTACGGCGTTGCGGAATAATGGATTAGAAGCTGTATTGCAACAGTATGAAACTGATGCCGTACAGAATCAAATGACCAAATTTACCCTCGAAATTGTCACCAAATCAAAAACATTTACCGACTTTGTGGACCACCTTTTTTGTACGGCACTGCGCGCTTTCTTATTATTTTTCATGGCCCTATCGATGGTTAAAAATGCCGTACAGAATCAAATGACCAAAATTTACTCACCCTACTTGCACTTTTGAATTCTCACCAGCACTCAGTTGGACAGCTTACAAGTGACGGCATAGTGCTGAATCTTATTATTTTATGCTCTTATATCGTCCTATATACGTCACGTGGTGGTTCATATGACCCATGATTTTTGTGCATGGGCCAGTAGTCTAGTCTCTCTTCGTAACTAGTTACCTAACTATTTACTAAGTAAAGTTATGAAATATTACAAAAAAAAACGGATTTTCAAACAACAGCAATGAATAGAAAGCTCATGTGTCCATGCTGAGGGTCCATGAGATGAGAATCAAAATGAAGGTAAACGTTGTAACAATCAGACTTCGCGACTACTTGCGACTGGCTTTACTCTGCTATAACAATCTGCCTTACGAATTGTGGACTTAACTTGTCCAAAGAGATGTCCAAAATGAACTAATATACACATATTCGTTCACTGTCGCCAGCCCTATCACTTTGTAAAACTTATTTTTTTTTAGCATTAGCCCGATTTCGTGCAAATTCACGTGCGGAACGGGCAATCACGTGTAACCTTACTAGCTTTGTTCAGTGGCTTTTGGAATGTTCATATTGAAAGTGTTTGGGACGCTCAACTCATAGGCTCAACCCATAAAATTCACACGTTTCGAAAAACGAAAGACGGAGAAATACCAAGCTAAGGTAACAATATTATCTTATTGTTAGAGATAATAATGAAAACTATTCTTTAAAATGTAATTCTATAAGTTTATATCTTATCTTCTTATTTGGCTGTTACGTAACGTTCTATTTTGTCATGATCATTTTATTAGTCAAGTTATTCCATAGATGATTATTATTAATAATTAATTAATTCAACGATACGTTTTAACATAATAATTTGAATATGATGGTAATATAATATTTTGATTCAAAATATCCACCTCTTTAGCTGAGCTCGAAAAAATGCGGATATCGTGAACTTTTTCATAAAGCAGCGTCTACAACGCTCGCGGTCTGAATTTAAGACTACCGTATTGCTTAACCCTGGGCATTCAACTTACGAGACTGGCTTAATTACTCCGAGCTATGCTGTTTGTCCAAGTTCCAGTTCCAACCTCCACACGTGAGTTACAGTTGGCATCGTTACCGCGAGTTTTCATATGAGTGAGTAGTCACGCGATATTTGATTGACGAATGAGTAACGTTAAAAATCAGCGAATCGATGAAAATATGATAGGGGTGCCGGTGGGCTTCATATTTATTCATAAGATATGAAGTTATCTTTCATCTTTTAACCGACTTTGAAAAAGGAGGAGGTATTCAATTCGACTGTATTTTTTATTTTTTTATGTTTGTTACCTCACAACTTTCGACTGGCTGAACTGATTTTGATGATTCTTTTATTATTTGAAAGCTGGTGCTTGTCATGTGGTTTCGCATAAATTTGAGTGAGATCTGACAAGTAGTTTTTGAGTTATCCCTACTTTTGAAGTCGGTTATTTTTTGTCAAGAATTATTTTCAATAATCTATAACAAGGCTTACCATGATCGTACAATCTAGAACCGGAATAGGAGATAACTCGAACCCAACAAAAAGCCTATTAAATAAAATTATTAATGCAGAAGAATTTAGAGCGTGAAAACTCAAAATATAAAAGTTACCAATTCATAACTGAGGTCTTGCTTATAAGTTTTTTCTTTTTATGATTTTCGTCTATAAAAGGCTTTACTAATCTACTAATATTTCAAATAGGTATGCAGCTGTATCATAATTCATAATCGCTTTACAATTTACATTAACTACCTACAAGTTATTGCCTTGACGATTTTATCACCTATTAGTGATTTATTGAAGGTTTCCAACTCCCTTATTGGCCTGCAAGTCCTACTTCCCGCTGCTTATGTTAGTAAATAATTGTTTAAAAACTAGGATAAAGTTTTTATTAGATAACTAGCTTCTACCCGCGACTTCGTCTGCGTGGACTTGAGAAATAGTAATCAAAAAAGATCCCAGCCAAATGCGAGTTAGAGTTGCGCGCCGAGGATTCTGTCCAAACTTACAGAACCGAATCACCTGTCAATCTACTAAAAGTAGACTTAAGACAACTGCGTGAATTAACTCAGGTGAAGGCAAAGTCGACGGCACCGAACATGATAGCAATGTTAAATCATTCAGGAAGGCTATTCTCTTTTGTAACTTGACAGCGGAGTTTCAAAATTGACGTTCGAGTTCTAGGATCACTTCACTTCGCAAGTGCCGTACTAGATGATTAGAGGATGACATATTTATTATTCTCGATCATCGAATTACGTCACCGTCGAAGCTCGTGTCCAATTGTCAAACGAAAAGTTAGTCAAGAGCTATCGCCATCTTTAGTCGTTTGACGTTTGAGTTCGAGACTCCCTTCACTTCGCAATGCGTACCAAATGATTCGAGAATCACATATCAAGATCTCGGACTCGAACTTCAATTTTGACACTCATCGCGGAATCCGCTGTCAAGTTACAAAACTGAATAGCCCTACAGTAACATACTTAACTTTGCCGCTGGAAAACTGTCGTTCCCATACATGGACATAGCGATCAATTAATCAAATACTATTATCCAATCAATTAACCAAAAACTTAAACTTATTTAAGTTTGTTTGGAATTATGCCTCCACGCATTACTAAGATAATAGGGTTGAAAGACAGACAGACGGACAACGAAGGGATCCTATAAGGGTTATGTTTTTTCTTTTGAAGAACAATAACCTAAAAAAATGTTCAAAAATTTTATGTAGTAGGTAGCACATACATAAAAGCAGTCAAAATAATAATTATAACCTGTAAACACAATTTCCATACTAAATTATTATACCCTGTTTCCTAAAGGAGTAGATCCATCCCCGAGCCTCGAACTCGAACGACCCGATCCCGACGAACATGCACCCTATTTTTTAATGCGGGATATGAAATAACTGGGAGCCAAACTACCTAAAAATATCTTAATATAAATTTAAGAAATATTAGTGGGTTTTATATATACGTACACCATCAGATCCTGAATTGGTTAACATTATACTGGTTATGCAATGACAACGTTACCAACAACAAATATTTTTAAAAACGTTCAGTTATTACCTGAGATGTACCATATTATTAGGTTTTTCGGTCAAAGTTTCATCGCGCCGACCACGGGCCATGTGGCATCTTTTCATTGTATACAACGCCAGAACGCAGTCATAGGAAACTGCTCGCGTGTATATTGTAATGCTGTTTTTAAATCTGTTATTACAATGAATACACGAATTTTGCGTACTGATCGTGTATAGTTTGTTACTACACTTCGTCATAAATGTCGACGGAACCCCGCTACGCAGGGTCCCTATTTCTACGTAGAAAAAAATATACGAACCTAACCTAACCTAACCTAACCCATTTCGTTTTGGGTTCCTTTATCTTTTTTTATTGCGGGGGGCTTCGCCCCCCGAGCCCCCCCTTCCCCCTTTGGCTCCGACCTCCACTCTCGCTGTCACGGGGGTTCGGATACACACAGGATTAGTCCGTATGCGTAATGGCGCTGTACATTATGGAACAAAATTTATTTCTACGTTACTACGAAGTATACGCGAGTATTTGCGTACTGCTCTTGTATGGATTAGAAGAAAATACTTAAAAAGTTATTTCCAATCTATACGTGGTTAGTTTCATACCCTTGCGTTCTGGCCTTGTACAGAATGGCAAAACGCGGCCACGTGAGTCGCTCAGGGACGTCTCGCCCCTTCACACTTGACTGCCTGAGAGTTAAAAGCTTCTGTAGGAATTCAGAAGTCAGAAGAGGCCCCTGATCATCTGGGGGATTTCGCAACCGCGACACCAGCTAGATTTATGGTAATGAAAGGATCCCCTACGCAATAGCAGGGCCTGCCTCTCAACCGGAACACTCCGTTCTCCTGAATTTATTCCTGAATAACTCTGGGGTTTTTAAGTGTAACTTCCAACTACGTAAGGCCGAGCTTTTCGCCCAAGAACCTGGTCCAAATGCCAGAAATATATATAATATTACCTGGAAAACGTTTCAAAAGAAACTTCTTGTTTTAACTGCTTCGAAGTTTGTGGATTCGACAGCGTGTTATTAGTTTATTTTTACTACTATTTATAAAGCTCGATATATCTTAATTAAAAGCGTTGCTAGATCATAAACAATTACTGTCTCTAAACTTGATAGAATAGAAATTCAATCATGTTCATAATTTATTATTTTTTCTTTCTTTTCTTTTCTTTCTTGAATGACAACGCATGTATGATGCCTTTACTGATCACGGACGACGCTCTCAGTCGTCCATAGAAAACGGTGACCATTTACAATCAGGTGGCTCGTCTGCTCTTACGTGGCTATTCGCAAATTCAAAAGTATTTTTACTTATTTGTATTGCACTTACGTCCGGTCATAAATTTTGCCTATGCCGGCTTGGTACTCATGGACCAGTAGGTGACAGCAGTAGATGATTATTCGCAAATATTTTAATTTCTTACTTATTTTGATTATTAAATACGTAAAGGATTTGTATTTTTATTATTATCTCCTATGAACCTATTTCTACATAACAATAAGAAAATCTAAATTATAATACTTTGTCGGAATTTAAGATTTTTATTTATTTACAAAAAAAAAAACATTATTTGGTAAATTTACTAAATTGTGTCATAATATTATCGCTAACTCTGATCCACACCATCATACAGTCAATTTATATTATTTCGATAGCAAAATCCGATAGCAAAATCTAACTTAGTTATGTGTTATTAACTGAGCAAGGAAACTAATTTACTTAAAACCCCAATGTTTTTTTTTTAAATATTTTATAAGTTAATGCTTGACGACCCTGAGTGTGTAAGCGTTTATTTATTTTAAATATCTATAGGTACACATTAATTTCAATAAAAGATTTATTCACTGTATAATAGCTCTACTCAGTTACCTAAACTGACATCTGTTGTTGATTAGCGGAACTAATTCACTGCAAAAACATAAATTAAAAAAAATATGTATACATAGATTTTTTTAAGAAATAACGAATATTTTCGATACTAAACAGTCTCTTTTATCCCTCTATCGAGTACTTTCACAATTTCTTGCTGTTATGTGGCGTATCAAAAAGTCCTATTTGTTGATATCTCGGCTTATAAGCGACGAATCACAATAAAACGTACACCAGATTTTAAGTTAGACCACCAGCAATACAACAGTGGAAACCGCATTCAATTACATCCAGTAGTTTTGGCGTGATGCGGTGTCAAACATACAGACAGACAAGATTTTTAAAAATGACAGATTTGCAATCTATTGCTCCTACTGAGTCCCCTGATATCAAATTTTCTTAAATATCTTCAATGTACAGACATTATCGAGTTACTGTTTTATAATATATATATATTACTAGCTTTTGTTGTTGCTATGCTCAATTACTATCGGCATATCTTACCTTATCATAATTTTTGTTGGCCAAGATAAATATGTGAAACTAAAAATTTGAGATATTGTAAAGATGTAATGGGGAATCGAGACATAATTTGCTAAAGAAAACGCAAAATAATGTAATTGGTTAATTGGCCAGTTGGCCTCAATGGTCAACCACATTTTTGCTAAACTCATTTATTTGTACGCACGGTTAAAGTAACGTTATGAAAAGTACAGTTACCACAACGTGCTTATGAAGAAGGTAAAATAAAGTAAGACAGTTTACAGTCATGTTAAAAGCAGTTTTAGTTTCCCGATAACTTTTATTTTGTACTGTTTCTCCGAATTTTAAATCAGTAGACTAGAGGGTATGGTAGTTGTACATATCAACTTTGAATGTAAATAGAGATATAATAATAGTTGTAATAAGGAAATATAAATATGTAGATAACTACGTCCAAATTAAGTAAACAAAAGACTTCGATATTTGTTTAACTAACACGGAAAATATTTGGTTGTTGAACTCATCTGGGAATTTCCGAAATAAAATCACACCACACACCACATCATTAAAAACTGCTTACCTGCAAACAATAGGTTCCTAGTTGAGTGTTTGATCTGTTTTAAGTACACGGCAATTACATAATGGAAGCTATAATATTCTTTTTCTGGTATGCTATATGCATTAAGTACGATAAATGATTGCGCAGTTTAGTCATCACATACTTATCTTACTAATATTATAAATGTGAAGTTTGTGAGGATGTGTAAAGGTCGATGCATATGTAACGTGTTTTTACCCGGACGGGACGGGACGTGAAGTTTTGGAAACATCCTTTTCTTAAAAATGTAAACGATAGCGCATACGCCACGGAAGCACGGACGGGACGTAAACGGGGCACGCACGTATATTTATGTCCCGTCCACATCTCGTCCCCGTCTCGTCCACGTTACCTATGCAGCGACCTTTTCTTTCACGCAAAAAGTACTCAACGGATTTCATGAAAAGCACACAGTCACATTATCTGGGTATAGCATAAAGGGTACTTATTATCCCGGGAAACGGGGGCAAAGCCGCGAGTAGAGCCCTAGTTTTCCACAGGGCACATTGCGGAGAATGTGGACAGGAATTGTTTGAAATAATTCGCCTATCCCCGTTTCTTCATCGAAAGACACGATGCACAGCGAGTATCCTTCTTCTAAGCATTAACTTATTTTAAAGTAAAAAAAAAATATTGTGTGTCAGCTCCGACGCACGACTGGAGTTTAACGCCATCTAGTTTGCAATCGTCAAATCAGTAACAACGGATGATGATGATGATGAATGATGATGATGATGATGATTTTTCACATCATAAGAATAGGATTTACCAAGATTATTATTATCATTAGATGGCGTTTGTTACTGATCAGCCATCAAACGCCATCTAGATTCTGCATTACGAATTACAAACATAACGTATAACGTAACGGAGAAAGTTTGATTTTACTCCCAATAAAATTTCATACCGCGAGCTTTAATATAAAAAAAAACATAGATAAGGAGTTTAACTCAAAAAAAAAAATTCATCAGCAGAATATCTAGGTCCTAACCGTCACCGTGTCCTCAGGGCTGCCCGGAACTGCTCTCAAAACAGATCATCTGGCAGACGCTGCAGGGCGTGGCGTACTGCCACCGTCACAACTGCATCCACCGCGACGTCAAACCGGAGAACATCCTGCTCACCAGCGACGGCGTCGTCAAGCTCTGCGACTTCGGGTTCGCCAGGCTGATCAGTTCGTATACCTCCTTTGTACAGTTTTTTTTATATGAAAAAGCAGACGGGCTACTTATTGGTAAGTGGTCGCCATCGCCTATGGACATGAGCCGTCATCGCCGGACCTGAAGAAGTCTTTTTACACTTTTTTGAAGAACCCCATGTCAGCGCTTCGGGAGTACCTCAACGCCAATCAATTATGAACCTAGATACGTAAAATAATAACTACGGAGTGAAAATATGTCTGAAGGAGATCAACACAGTCCCTTGCTTTATTTCAATATGTATATCAACTTCTTTAATCGATATAATTCCTTCCATTCCATTCCATCACTTCAACTTCCTTATCTTTCATTCTTGCTCTCGCATCCATTATCTCTCCTTCCGATCTTTCTTTCCTTTTCCCCTCCTCGTTAATCCTTCTCTTCCTTACTCCTATTCCTTCTCCACAGGTGGCAGTTGTTCTTCAGAATACTCCGTGCACACAATGATACCTTTCGGCGTGGACGTTAGACGGAGAGCTAGTAACTATTCATTAAACTCCTATTTCATAACCAAATGCATAGAAAATACTATAAAATTAAAAATGTATTAGAAAGTATGCATATAATTACGAGTATAAAAGCTAAACAGTGGACTTGTTAGGTATTTAAAGTGACGTTAGAATTTAGAAAAATATAAATTGTTATAAAAGGTATGAATGTAATGGTAAGCTTTTATCGTATCGTATCGTAAATATTATAATAGGTAATAGTTTGGTATTACATAATTATAATAATATAAGTATCTAATTTGGATGATAGCACGGAAAAAACGAATTTAAAGGTTATATATAAAGGCCAGTCCTACAATAGACGCAGCTATAAATTATTTTGTAGCTGTCTAGCTGAGGACCATATTATAATAATATACATATTTATACAGAATATACATAATAATCGGCTGTTTATAGCCTTCGTGGAACCCTTTTGTGGATTACAGTGTACTTTGAAAATAGAGAGATTGAAATGTTAACAGAGACCACAAGAATAAATAAGTTAAAATAGCCTTCAAAATAGTTTATGTAAATCCGTGACGTTTAGAAAGGTGTGTGATGTTTGGTCTGCCTCATGGCCAGCGCAGTGGATTATGCTATGACGTGAGGAGGCTCGAGTAGAGGCGTTAGAGGCGTAGCGGGATTACAATAAATTCTGATGATGACAATAATTTCGATTCCCAGCGAGACAGGAATTTAAATGATGATTGATGAGTTTGGTTTTCTGTTCTCGGTCTGGATGTGTGCTCTTATCTTCGTGTAATTTTGTCCATGGCATTTGTAATTCAAGGAAAACTAGTGTGGGGCTTTGATCTTGTACCCAGTGGCGTAGCGTGGGTTCCCGCCGCCCTGGGCCGACCGAAAATGTGGCGCCTACCATTGATCTTTGCCGCCCCCATATTATTTAAAATATTTTTTCATTAATTAAATATACACTTTTCTTGTTTTTTTAATAGCATAATAATTTATATTAAAATTTAAATAAATAATAATTAATTTTAATTTATATTTTTTTATTTTTTATTTATTTTATTAATCGAGTGGCTTGCCACCCCCTCTTCATGTGCCGACCTGGGCCATGGCCCCCCCCCGCCCTCCCCCCCCCCCCACGCTACGCCACTGCTTGTACCGTTATTTACTTATCGTTATATAATTATTGAATACCTTGGGCTTGGGGTAACCCTGCCAAAATACAGTTATGGCTTTTTTTCGACATCAATGGACGACGATGTGCCACTGTTAAGTTCTTACTCCGTGGTAATACCACGCGATCTAGCCACGAGCACTAGATCTATGTGGTACGTAACAGCGATAGAAACTACACCCAAACTTTTAGTAATTTAGCTCGTAATACCAACTTACTATTAAACTACTTAAGGCCAATGCATACTTAACGGGTTTTTTCCCGTACGGGACGGGAAAACATCTTCGGTGCAACGTCCCGTACGGGATTCCGCTGCGTATGCAAAAACTATCGTAAACATTTTCTATGAAACGATGTTTCCAAAACTTCACGTCCCGTCCCGTACGGGAAAAAGCCCGTTACGTATGCATTTACCCTTAATTGTTCTCAATCTCAACACGGAAACTGTAATAAAAACAGATTCTAACATAAATTTTAATGATCAATCCATAGATCAAGTTGATTATTATTATTTATATCTTTACCGTGTATTATACCTCGGTCTCAAAACAGACTCAAAATATTCATATCTAAGTTTTATTTATGAGCGGATCATGTTATGACGGAAGCAAAAAATATAAATAAATATTACGTTTGTTAAACGCATACATAAATACTTAATCCTGTTATTGTAGTTCCGGATTAATATTTTATTAATAGCATAAAGTAATACATAATTTATTAGTCTATTACTCATTAAAGGAATTGAACCTTATGATAAAATGATGAGCTCATCTATCTAAAGTGACCTTACGATCGTAGTGAACTGTCGTGTAACGTTTTCAACAACAAAGGTGTTTTGATAGTTCCGGGGTCCTTGTCTTGGTTGACGACCTGTCGATGATGTTTTGGTATTCAGGACGTCTACGCAGTGATCTATACGTATTAAACCAGTGATCTATTACGAACAAAAGCACATAGCTCTTCATCCCGTCGTTAATCGGCTGTTTTAATAAATATTGTTATTATGTTAGGTATATTGGTTTTATATTCTTATTTCTTACCGGTTCAATGCTATCATTACCTACCGACATAATATATACCTATTTGTACACGGCTACAAGCTACTTATTCGCTGCCATCTATGTGGGTTACTTCTTATCGGCGATCGGCCCAGTGAACCAAGCCATTAGTCTTCCGAAAATCAGGTACGTGGGTATGTACTTGGTTACGTGGGCTTTCTGGCTAGGTCGTAGCTATCTGGATTAAACACTATTTATCGCAAGGTTTAGTTTAGACTTTAGATGAACCTTTAATTTAAATCTGATCAAAAACAACTGGGTACGTGTAGGGCTACTTGCACATTTGTTACTTTTTTCTACGAACTGAAGGGCAAAAGTCAAACCCACGTCAATATAAAGCTCACGTCCATATAAAGCTCACGCCAATATAAAGCTCACGTCAATAAAAAGCCCACGCTAATATAAAGCTCACGTCAATATAAAGCTCACGCAAATATAAACCTCACGCCAATATAAAGCTCACGTCAATATAAAACCTATGTCCATATAAAGCTCACGCCAATATAAAGCTCACGTCTATATAAAGCCCACACCAATATAAAGCTCACGCCAATAAAAAGCCCACGCCAATATAAAGATCACGCCATTATAAAGCTCACGTCTTTATAAAGCTCACGCCAATATAAAGCCCACGTTTTCAAATGTTTTTCAAATTAGAATTTATGTGCGTTTACTTTACGCCACCGTTATAATATCTATACAAATAAATAAAATTGGAGGTGGAAACATCAGGTGGAACATACATATACATTGTATTTAAATTAAAATATTTTAATTTAAAATATCTTCTGAACTAAATGTCCGATTTGAGTAATTCAAATAGTTATCAATAGGTATTGAAACAGTTTTGAATATGAAATTATTTATTTGGATAAGGATTAATAGGAAGATCATGGTCTGATTTTGATCAGCTTTTTTATTAACTTTTAAAACTTAAAAAGTGGTAGTGACATTAGTTGGACATACATATAGTATCGCGAGGTTTTTTGCACATATTGATATTTTCTCTAATATTGTAGAACATTTTTTTGTTCTATCATCATATCGTAACGTATGTGATGAAAGAAATTTTAAGCAAATTTTTTTACACCTTGGTTCACGTTACTGATGTTTTAGCAAGCATCCCTAATTTTTTCTAGAAATAAATATAGCTTATGTTACTCAGGGATAATGTAGCATTCCAATGGTGAAAGAATTTTTAAAATCGGTTCAGTAGTTTTTGAGTTTATTCGTTTATTCTCTTTATATATTAGGTAGTATAGATTTACTTCAAATTTTTCCAGGCGATATATTGTTCACGTCACTTCGCGGTAACGCTTTTTCGTGACAGAATTCGCCTAAGACCCCCTCTATAAAGAAGTTTCACTTCAAAAAGCAGGACTCTCTCCCATCGGAATTTGTGTAGTGTACAGTTTGGCCGCTGTATCTTGGCGCGCCTGAACTTCGCGCAGAAGGCTGCGCAGTAACATAATTCGCCAATACTCGATACGCGGTGTATTGTGTCTCAGTCACACGTTAGCATGTTCGTGTTTCCTTCCCTGTCTTACATGCGCTAAAGTTCGCAAAGCCTATGTTCAAACGCGCCAAGATACAGCGGCCGTACTGTACTTCCACTAAGGTTCCGACATGGAAACTTCCGACACTGAGGTTGGCCACAAACCATTTTACAGTAAAGAAGAGGTTCTAACCTTAGGCCTCCTTTAGAGGAGCGCCCCGTTCTCTGTAATGGGCCGTAAAGCGTTAAGTCAAATTGATTTCAAAATAGATATTTTTCAGATTTTTTTTAGATTTCATAAATTACGTTTACAGGAATAGTAGGTATTACTATTTGATATAGTTCAGTATGTATTTTAAAAACTAACAGACGACCTTCATGGAATGTACGGAATCCATTCCGAAAAATACCAGCCGGTAAAAATATTTGATGGTACCCAAGTCATTATGTTGGTTATAAAGTTTTGTATAAATCGAGCCCCGTGAACTTGGTCTTGCAGAGTAATTATGAACTCAAGGACGAGATTAGCGACTCTGTAAGCCTGGTATCGTTTTTAAGTAGAAACTTAACCTCGCTAACGTTCCAAGATTTTGGTTTGGTAAGTGCAAGTCAGGGTTAGAACAAGGGAGAGGCAATCTAGGATTTTACAAACAACACTAACACTAACACTAACATTCCAAATAGGTATGTTTTAAATTAAGTGATGTGCCTACATAAAGTATGTTTAATTTTGATTACGTCGTGGGTACTTCATTAGTTTTTATTCTGAATGTAAAAATAAGCAAAGAAGTATACGTACATATAAGCCATGAAATAAGGCAGAAAGGTAAATAAATTCGAGGAAGAACCAGCCTACGAATAAAATCAGTTAAATATTTTACAGAACGGCAAAAGTGCATGGAGGCATGGCCAAGGTCTTTGCGTAATCGTAAATCAATATGAACTCATTAATTACGTGCGCCTCCCGCAGTCGTTTCTCATTGCGGTCTTCCGTACCTCACGGTCACAAATTGTTTTACTACGGTCTACTCGCTTAGCAAATGAGGCATTTTCTTTTACGATCTAGTAGTGGCCGCTAAATTTCAACATAACCGGACGAATTTTATTTTCTATCTCGTCGGTACATTTTTCTCCCTACATCTTCGATCACTTGTGATCGAAGCCCTGTATTCTTTTCGAGACGAAAACCGAATCCCCTGGATTTACGGGATTCGGAAGGGAAGGGGAGGGAGTGGGGAGTCGAAGGGGTGGGGAGGGGAGGGCAGGGGAGATGGAAGGGAGGGGGAAGGGGAGGGGAAGCTACCAAAACTACATATAAAAGTTAAAAGTAACAACAAAGTACATGAATCACTGATTATTAGGCGATACGTACTCCGCCAAGCAGGTAGTGTTAAATATTTTTTTTAATGATGCCAAAACAAGAAAAGTGCTTTTTGAATTAATGAAAAAATATTTTAAATATTATGGGAGCGGCAAAGTTCACTGGGTGGGGGGCGGCAAATTTTCGGTCGACCCCGGGCGGCGGGAGCCCACGCTACGCCATTGCAAAGAAGTATAACTTCTCACGCGCGTACATAAATACACGTTGATGTTTAGTACAAAATAGTTTTTGAAAGACAAAACTGATACATGTTATTCAATTTATACCTTTATTTTTGAAGGTTTCACTTCTACCACGTGTGAATTGCACACATTTTTTTTACTATTACCTAGGAAAGGTGAGGAAAAATGATCTCCAACATCATTCAATCTTTAAAATGTCAAGAATTACCAGTCCAATTTAGGCCACTGAGCGGCCGCAAGTGATCATTATTTCATTATAATTCTATAAATCATGTTTTTCTCAGGAAAATGTGTTTTCTTGTTGATCGCTAGCAATCTGTGTCACTGATGCGATGACGTAAGGTACGCATCGTAATGGCAAAAAAGCAATTTATCAAGTTGCTACAAAAAGTTAAATATAGACCGCGGTATTCGCGATTCGCGAGGGTTACAGGGTTATTTTGGGGGCTCGAACTGCGGTTTTATCGGACTATCAGCTATTTTGATTAATGACTTCTAGTAAGCGACCTTGGCTAGTTATTGTGTTTTACATCTAAATATAGAAAGAAATAAAGCAGTAGCAGTTTTCAACCACTTAGCATTTATTACAAGCATCAAAATCGGAAATGTTAACAAAAAAAAAATATTATCTAATCGCTATTACTCCCTAATTCCGTATATCAATTTCCTTTACGTTTTTACATGGTGTTAGGTAGTTTAGGTACCTGTTTACTATTTTTTGAATTGCTTACATACCTACATATTTTTTGTAGTTGTTAACCTTTGCTACAAAATGTAGCTCATCTGGCTATACTTACCTCCTTTGGATCTACCTTATACGTTAATTTTGTCTAAACACCCTGATACCTATCTCTACAACTGGATAAAATATTCCTCAACATTAAATATTATCGATTTAGGGTTAGTTACGTCGACATGTTACATCGTTAACTTAATGTCTCGTAGTCGCTGTTTTTACATATTCCACAACGAAGATTGATTGCGATGGCATCAGCAGCTATGATTCGCTAAGGATTGCTAAATTGATATCAAAGTACGCATATCACAATATGAAGTTAATTCCAAGTGTAGAATTAGAACAGGGTTATGTTTAGACATAGACTTAATAGTTTAGACCGGGTGAAGAGATTATAATCACAAAACAGGCACCTACCTCGTAATTAGACGAGAAAAAATTGTAGGAACCTCATCGCATTGACTGTTTCTGACCTGACTTCCTCAGAGCTGTAGCTAGAGTCGAATTTGAGGTAGAGCAGCATTGGTTACAAGTAGGGCGGAAGTAAAAAAAAATATCATATTATTGATCTGCTCCGAAGCATGGGCTCCTAAATCAATCACCATGACATCACTGACCTCTAGGTCACAGAACAAAGAAATATTATAATATGAAATGAATGTCACAAACTGTGGTATGTTCGGAAAATTTTATATCCCTATCGCTACAATTTTTTTTATCTCAAACTATGAACAAACAATTTAATTACAGTAATTTATCTTAGGTTTTGGTATTTTTAAGGTAGGGCATTGTGATTTCAAGGTAGGGCATTGCCCCACAATGCCCCCCCCCAGCTACGGCCGTGGACTTCCTTAGCAAATTTTTCCTAGATAAGTAACTAATAGCCGCCTCGTGATATACATGCCCAGGTCCCGGGGAGAGCTACACGGATTACGTGGCCACGCGCTGGTACCGCGCGCCGGAGCTGCTGGTCGGAGACACCATGTACAGCACGCCGGTGGATGTGTGGGCTATAGGTTTGTGATCTACCGCAGTAGCTTATTACCTGTGTCGCAGGTGGCATGGACGACACATATAACACATTACAATCACACCCACGACCCGAGTACAAATATTTATCTGTCACATAAATATCTGTCCCGGCCGGGAATCGAACCCGGGACCCCTCACTTCGCAGGCAGGGTCACAACCAACTAAGCTACAGGGTCATCAACAGATGAGTAGTAAATTCCTTAAGATGGGACTCTTGAGAGTATTGTAAGCATCACTGCTTTACTGCCATTTGGGTTTTAGTGAGCAGAAATTCTATGTAATATTACAGAAGAAATAATAGTACAACATGTAAGAATATAGAAGAAATAATAGTATAATAAGGTAATATGCTATATGACATCTTCTTTAGGGTCTCTGAACTTCCCTTAAAAAGGCTTTTTACTCTGCGTAGTTCCAATAACTGCTAATCCCCTACGTCACCACTAATCGTCTGATAGCTTCGATTACAAATTTGGAGACCCAAATTGAAATTTTTTACTTTTGCGATTTTTTTTTTGTGCAGAAAATGTTTCCAGAAATTAATCAATTATTATGCATATTCAGCTCATCACTTAGCTTAACTAATCGAGTGGTATTACTGATATTCAATTTGTGAATGGTATCTATACAGCCTAATAATGATTTTTAGATATTACAACGTGCATATTTTATAAGGTTGTGTATTTGCGGAGCTGCTATCGAGCGAGGCGCTGTGGCCGGGCAAGAGCGACCTGGACCAGTTGTACCTCATCAGGAAGACCCTGGGCGATCTCCTGCCGAGACACATGACGATCTTCTCTCAGAACACTTTCTTCCAGGTCTGGTAATAGTTGTGATTACGTACACCATCCTACTGTTCCCATTGCATGAGACGGTTTTTGTCCCCTGGTGAAATGAAATGAAATTTGTTCCCTGGTGATCACCAAACCAAAATCGCCCATGAGGTGTGATGTGATAGGGTGTGATAAGTACGTTTCAGGTTAAAATGTGACAGTGCACCCTTTGGGGAATCGTTACTATTATTGCTGAAAAGGTTTAGTAATTAATAATTAAGGATGTGCTTAGGGCCGATTTAGGTCAGGGATGCTAATAATATTATTACTATTTTGAAATGTGCAGGGTATGGCGTTACCAGAACCAACAACTTTTGAACCATTGGAGAAGAAGATTCCCCAGCGATATGCCCACAACGAGTTAGTGATAGACTTCCTTCAGGTACCTGACTGATTAATTATTTAATTTATCATAAAATGTTTCATTTATTCTAGTAGTTTTCAATATACATTTGTGTTGAAGTTTGAAAATATGTAATCATATTTTCAAACTTCCCTAAATGTTTCAGAAATGCCTGGACAAAGACCCAATGATGAGGTGGACGTGCGAGCAACTGCTGCGACACCCCATCTTCGAGAACTTTCTCTTCACGGTACCGCATTCGGACCACGAGGAATTTGAGAAGGCCAGGAGGGCTCAGGTTGGTTAAACCATCACCTGCCACTTGTAGACTTACTCCAGGTATTTAGGAGTATTTAAAATAACTTTTCAAGGGTATAGAGCGAACACGGGCTCCCCGCGAGGTCTCTCCAATATTGTTTTCCTCGAAGAATGCCATTACTTTTGCCAGCAAAGAAATTCATTCTTCTAATGTAGTAAAGCTACAGAAATCGCTAACTACTGCGATATAAAAACGAAAGCCATAGCGATCCTTTATGAACCTATTCCATCATCCTTCATTCCAGCTTCCTTGACACATCGCACCATCCTTCATGAACCTTACCTTCCTCTAATATCCCGATGTTGTCCACACTAGAGTGAGTTTATGCAACGAGGTCAGACCGCTGATGACACGACTTCGACGCAGCGCACGGACCTCTCCGGCCCTAAGAAAGGCAAGGCCAAGGGGAAATGATTGGCCCAATAGCTTAATGGCGATTGAAGCGTCGACGTGAGTGGAATGTTTCGATGTTTGTTGACTACTTGATCAGTGTTGCCAATGAAAATTTTTAGAAGGCCGTGTACATTAGATAAAAAAGCCGTGTTTATATGGAAAAAGATCAACTGTGGGCCATGTCCACAGCTGCCAGTATATTAAGCTATCCAATTAAGTTATATATACCATCGGTTCAGCGCTCGGACTAAAAAAAAAGGTCATCGGCAGTGAATTTGATGTCCACAAAACAAGGAACACTTTTCACTAGCCTAGTGGCGCTGTTTTAAGGGTTTTAACATTCGTTAAATGTCTGCAAAAATAATAAATAACAAAAAGATCGTAGAATTTGCGAAAAGCCGTAGAATTTGCTACAGCCCTAGGGTTCCAGCCATAGGCCGTAGATTTTGTGATTTTTGGGCATGAAAGCCGTAGAACACGGTAATTAATTGGCAACACTGCTAGGCATTAGGCGGCATTTGGGAGCGAGATACAATGATGAGCCGGTCAAAATGTGCGGTATTTTATTTGCAATCAGTTTATTTATCCTTTGAAGTTACCTAGGTACTTAGTTTTTACAGAGAAAATCCATTATAATTCTTAAGTGAAGACAAATAAGATGTTGATACTTCCTAGTAAGTAGTAACACTGTCGCGAGAATTCATTTACTTAAATATTAATTAGTAGGTTTGACGACGACAGTTAAGCAGCGCTTGCATCATCTGTTTGAAATATTAAAATACCGCTTTTTACTAAGTGCAAAACAACATATTTTAGAATTTTTGTCTGTCTGTCTGTTTGTTCCGGCTAATCTCTGAAATGGCTGAACCGATTTTGACAGGACTCACTGGCAGATAGCTGATGTAACAAGGAGTAAATTGTGCTACTTTTAGTTTAGAAAAAAATAGTTTTAGAAAAAAGAATAATAACTTTTTTGTTAATACCACGCGAACGAAGTCGCGGTTAACAGCTAGTGTTTAAATTATGTACGGTTTTTTAATCAACTTAAGCATTATTTCAAAAATATATGTACATAGCGCAGAAGTGTTGCCACCCAGAAATCAACGTTGTGCACAAAACTTTCATAGCTTTGTTTAATTTAGTACTTAATTGAATGTAGATTGAAATTAAGGATTGTAATTTTAATGTAGTTAATACCTACCATTTGCATTGTTGGTACATATCTGCGTACGCGAAACTGATTAAATTATTTTATATCCCGTGCGATTCAATTCAATTAAAGTATTTGCGAGATCATTAGGGTCCACATATCAATCATAATTTATTATCCTGCATGCAATTGATCGAGTGAAATTAGTTAACAAATTGCATGTGGGAATCTGGTGGATCGAAACGGGAACCCCTCGCAAAGGAGACTTAAATACGACTAAAATACCTACTATTCATTGCACATACAAGATCTTCGAATTACAGATTGGACTTTCTTGGTAAAAAGATCAGTATGAAGATTTTTTGAAAATTGAAAAAAAAATCTGTAAGAAGTGTAATTGTATGAAGAGTGATATCTTTCTTTTAGCGTCTGATGTACCTGGGCACTAGTTTTAACCGCTCCAAGAGTACTCGTATAGATGCAAATTTTTTATCTGGATTTATACACAGGTACAGTCATCGCCAATGCTGCCACAGCTGATAGTGACGGAACGAGCGCAGCCCAAAGGCAAGAAGGCGGAGCTAGAGTCCCGAGGGCACCTCCCGACCATATGACTAGGAGCACCTGCTCGCCATCGAATGTAGCCTCTATACGCCTTCCTCCTGTTATGTTATTCTCTAGTTCATCGTTTAAAAGAAATGTGTTGTTGTGTGATGCAGAGCTTAGCAAGGCAAGCCAAGGGGCCATAATGGACGACGGAATTGTATATAATAAAGGACTTTAAATTCTTTATTCCTGTTTTTTCTTTAGTGCTTTTTTTATTGTTCCTAGGTTTAACTTAGTGCTCTTCACCATCTAAGACCACATCACCACTTACTAAGTTTTGCTATTAGCAAAAAAGATGCTTTAAAGCATATTCCTCCAGGCTTAAGCCACCTCATGTAAAAAGATTATTCTTAAAAAGACATTCGCATTCTGCTGTGGGAATGTTACAAGTTGAAGGAAGGACTAGGTCAAAGTTCAACAGATTGTCTATAGTGCCTGATAAAAATAAAAGAGCAAATCATGTAATATTTTTATTGCTATTTTGCTTACACAGAACTTTGCAAATACTATGTTATGCAATATATCTACCTATATTTTATGTAGTGTGCCGTGTCTTAGAGACTGTACATAGGTATGTGATGTATTTAGGCTTCTCAGCCTGTTAGCTGGTAATAGAGCTATGCTGCTCCTAATGATTTGATAACTGCTATTGAAAAATAACAAATGACACTACAAAGTAACATGCACTTAAAAAAATTGCCTATGTTCATCACACTTCCAACCAGTCTTTCTAAACAGCAGTGTCATTATAGGTATTATAATGTGTGCACACTTTATAATGTATGTTATATATCCTATATAACATACATTATAAAGTTAAAAACATATTACACATAATATAATAATGTATGAGTATAAACATACTCGTGTATCAAAAAAATGTTAATTTTATAGCAAGTAAAAGCAGCAGAGAAGGGTAGAAGTGGTTGGGTGGAGCTGTTAGTAGAGCAGTAAGCAAAGCAGTGAGCAGAGCTGGTTGGCACAAAAATACATTGATTTTAATAAAAGAAATAAAAAAAAAACTGTGACGGTTGACAGAATCCAATGATCCATAAACCCCTTTATGCCATAGGCGTTGCTATTTGCCATAACCTGCATATGCCATTATATAAGTGAAACAGCAATTAAATTAAATACATTTATTTGAAACATATATTACATATCATCTAAACATTATTTAATTTTATATTCTAACTTATAATAGTAACACTTTTCATAACTCGTAGATTCTCCATTATGTACATATCTGAGGTTTTTTTTTTTCCACTGCTTATTTTTGATTCTGTAATAGAAAAAAAATAATACTCAACCATTTCTTTGGAAATG
The DNA here is from genome assembly GCA_951805285.1 of Thymelicus acteon. Taxonomy (NCBI): domain Eukaryota; kingdom Metazoa; phylum Arthropoda; class Insecta; order Lepidoptera; family Hesperiidae; genus Thymelicus; species Thymelicus acteon. Next base: position 2,210,519 of record OX638232.1, read on the forward strand.
TAAGATCCCATCTTTACCTAGAACGTTATTAGGTAAGTGGCTCTCGTTGTCTCGAAATCAAAATAAAACCAGATCTTTGGTGGCGGTTGTTTCAGAACTCATGACTTAAATTCTGAAACATGCACATGGAAATCAAGAGTAGTAAATAAGCAAATACCAAAAAGGGGATCTTCTTTCTTTCTTCGGCAGATACGAGATCATCGTTCTCTTGCAGCTTCATCCAGCCATAGTGCGCTCCAAAAATTGCCGGAATCATGATTATCAAAACCAGATTTTTTGACACAAATTGTCGGACATTCATTTTAGAAGCGTTAATTTCTAAAATAAATTAAATGCACTTCTTCCTCTCGCTGTTTCTGACTCTGTTTTGTGTTTTGCGAATGCAATTAATTGTGATGCAATTAAATTAAATGACGTTTGTAGAAATCTCTGACTCTGACGTCTCTGACGTCTCTGACACTTGGATTAACCCCAGTGACAGCCAGTGACGATGTGCTGACTTTAATGACTTTTGACAAGTCGAGGCACAGATGTAGAAAAATAGATCTATGAGTCGAGGTCATATATATTACAGTCATGGATATATTACTCTATCTGGATCACTGACTTTGTAGAGGTACCTGAAGTCCGAAGACGTCATATTGGAATGACCATTTGACCAATCACAGGCCGTATTTAGGTTATCCTTCATAATTAAAGGGTGTCCACACTTAGAAAAATTATGTCCTATTTTGATATGTTTCTTCAAAATGTTTTCTATTAGTAATTTTTCTGGTAGTAAAAATTATTTTATTATTGAAATAATACTTTTTAATCAAAATTTCTTCAAAATTAATGAATTTAGATTAGTGTATCAAGAATAAATTGAAAATTAAGATTTAAGGTACACAATTACGGTACATCGATATTATACATAATAATACTTACTTAATATTATTCATCTTAGATGTTTTTTTTATATCATTATAAAAAATCTCAATCGAATGATATATCCTGGGACTATAGAAAACATGGACACAATACAAACATGGTCATTCCTATATGACGTCATTGGACTTCAGCTACCTCTACAAAGTCAGTGATCCAGATAGAGTAATATATCCATGACTACAGTCCACGATGTACATATTGTACGTCCATGGAAGCAATGTTATTTTATTAGTTAAGTACTTCAGTATAATATATAACACATTAATATTTATTTATTACGTTTTTATAGAACATGCTTTTTAACTATATATTTTATTAATATTATATATATGTATTATTATATTCCAAGTTACTACGGAAAACGAAACGTTAAAACATAGTTTCCTTTGTATGTTTTTGACATGACGTCTTAAGTGTCATTAAAGCTCAATTGAAATTAGCCAATCGCTGCTTGGCATTTTATGAAATAAGCTAATAGAGTACCGTCTTACAAAATGTCATTCCGGACATAAAAAATCCGTCACTTATTCCTTGTAAATGAAAAAGAAAACTCACAAAAACATGGTGGCAGCTCAGTAAGAAGGGTGTATATTTCGACTAGTCATTAAAAAATTACGAAGCTTATTAAGCACGAGTGTTTGCTACAATTTGTAAGTACAATTTTCAGGAGAGTGTTAAGTATTTGTTCCTATAAAATAAACATGGATGTAAAATTTTAGATAAACACCACACCAATAAGCTTCATATAAAATCGAGAATGACGTCTGAAGAAACGCAGATTTCTGAAGAACTGAAGGGATGTTACGAGAATCTTATTGTAATCGACATTGGCGCAAACTTGACGAACAAGAAATACGGCCGTGATCTCGATTCTGTTATCCAAAGGGCAAAAGATGCAGGTATTAAATTTAAAAAGTTATTATTTATCACCGAACCGAAAAAATTGCGTGCAAAAATGAAACGCATGAATATAATAGTTTCGACATAAATAATGTACAACTTGAAGCGAAAAATAATGTATTCGTGTGCCAAATACTTGCATTTCCAGCGTAATGTACGCGTGACATGCAAGTGTAACATACCTTTCATACCACTTCATGCTAAAACCTGGATTTTCTGATACTTTTCGTTCCTCTCTTTTATAGACATCGAATTCGAGTATTTTAAAATGAATACTTACTGTACTTCAAGTCAAAACTCATATAACTAGCAGTTGAGGAAAGTAGGTATGTTTATTGGTTTGAGCTTAAGAATACTTGTCAAACCAGTATCAAACCCAAATTGCATGTGCAAGTTGTTTGACTAATTATATAATTTTCATTACTTAAGAAATGAACTAGAAATATTAAGTCACCTGGACAGTGGTTCACAGTTGTTGAATGTATGGCTAGTCTTATTAGAAAACTAGCTGTTGCCTGCGACTTTGTCCGCTTGGTATTTAATATTATTAAATTTTTCATTGATCCTATTTTTTTTTCTAAAATAAAAGTAACCTTAGTTACTCCTTGTTACATCAGCTATCTGCCAGTGAAAGTCTCGCCAAAATCGGTCCAGCCATTTCAGAGATTAACCGGAACAAACAGACAGACAGACAAAAATTGTAAAAAAATGTTGTTTTGGTATATATGTATACATGAACTTCGTAAAAAGTGGTTATTTTAATATTACAAACAGACACTCCAATTTTATTTATTTGTATAGATGCAATAAATCTGTTTTAATAAAGATTTAATTTGTCAATCAAACGCTAATGCATAAAATCTGAATTTAATCTTTCTGTTTTGATGATTTTTTTTTTATCGAAATCAGGTGCTTGTCATGTAGTCCAACTTGAATTTGAGCTAGATCTGACGAGTAATTTTTGAGTTATTTTGAATTCGGAATTCCATATACCATCAGCTGGAATTGTGGCCAATCACTTAACTACATTGGAAAAACATACATGTATGCTCTGTGTATAGCAGAAATTTATACATTTTATATATGTATTTTTTATGTGTAATAATGACATAATTTTTTTTGGTAGGTGTCCAGAAAATCATGGTCACAGGCACATCAGTACGCAGCAGTAAAGAAGCTCTCAGACTGACCCGTCTCTATCCCAGCACAATATATTCCACTGCAGGTGAGTTTCTATTTTTTAAGGTTCTGACTTCTGAGCATCCTATGAACAAAAAAAACATCTTGAGATATGTGTGGATTGTCTGCAATTTTCTGTAGATTGAAAAGGGTCCCTTGCTTATTGTTCAGCTGGGTGCTCCACAAGCAGGGAAGTTACCATGGGTTCAGAAATAGAAATATTTCCTTACATCCCAATTTGGTGTTGACATTGTTAGTTACAAGCAAATATTTACAATATTTAATGTGTTTGACCATGTTTAATAAACCAATTAGCATGGTTCTATTACTAAAATAAAGAGTATGCCATCAAAAACAAAACTTGTAAAAAAAACCAAGTCTCGCAACTCAGTTTGTTTACCGTAAAAAGTTGTGAGATCCATGTAATACCAAGTCGGTTAATTTATTCAGTTCCTACTTAAGGGTCCTTCTGTCTTAAGTTATTACGTAATTAGCTAACCTAACAAGTAATAACATCTTATAGTGACCATATTATCAATATTAAAAATCTTTTATGTTTTAAATAAATAGATCGGCTTGACCATCGCATGAAAACACAATGTATCTCACAAGTAATACCTACATATTATATTAAATTTGATTGTTTAGTGCGATTGCCAAGTCAATCTATTTATTTAAAACATAAAAGATTTTTAATATTGATAATATGGTCACTATAAGATGTTATTACTTGTTAGGTTAGCTAATTACGTAATAACTTAAGACAGAAGGACCCTTAAGTAGGAACTGAATAAATTAACCGACTTGGTATTACATGGATCTCACAACTTTTTACGGTAAACAAACTGAGTTGCGAGACTTGGTTTTTTTTACAAGTTTTGTTTTTGATGGCATCTCATTTCTTTTTGTAGATAGTTCTACTTTTTTTCCTTTTACAAGTTACCTTTGAACATAATTATATCTAGGTACTTATCTACACCTATTATTTCATTATATTATATACAGGTACACTGATTCATTCACTGCAAATGTTACTTTGTTATACAGGTACAGTAATTCATTAACTGCAAATGTAACTTTGTAATCCTATATATTTATATGGGATTACAAAGTTATTTATGCAGTTGATGTATCTAGAAAACTGGACCGAAATTGCAAAATATTTTAGTTTTTCCTTGATCTATATACTAAACACTAATTGTGTTCCAAATTTGAAGCTTCTATGTCTTCTAGAAGTGCCTTAGAGTTTTGATGATCGGTCAGTCAGTCAGTGAGTGACGAAATTAAGAAACTTTGACTAATTATAATTCTTAAACTACTGGTTCAAATTGAATGAAATTTGAAATATACCGTGTTTATACAATGCCTGCTTAGTTACTAAAAATTCAGGCTTCTAGCTTTATCCACAACGAAGTTATGGGGGGTCGAAAATGGCCTGAATTGCTTCGAGAAAAGGATGGTACGGCCGTGCCGCTTTTTTGCTCGACTTGGCGGGGGCACTGCCGTGCCCCCAGATTTTTAGCATTATGTGTGATGATTACACGATTTGTAATACACAGTTTGAATTTCTTGACAAACACATATTACGGCCGGTCTCAATAATGTACTAACAGATGGAAGACTGTGGATAGGGCTACCATTAGTATGTTATCTGTCATATTTGTCAATTTTTGCGTCTGAAAAATTGACAAGTATGACAGATAACATACTAATGGTAGCCCTATCCACAGTCTTCCATCTGTTAGTACATTATTGAGACCGGCCGTTAGTCATCCTAATATTAATCTGTGGTTGTTAGTTATTACTCTATTTCTGTCAATCAATGTTGATGAGTCAAATTGAGTCTATGAATAGAAGTCCATAGCGCACTGGACAGGATTAATCAATTGGATCTTGATTGATTAATGCTACAATCAAAACCTATATTTAGATTGGATTGGAATGTATGTATAATAAAAAAACATTCTTCTATGCCACAGATATCACTGCATAGTACATGTGTATAAATGGCAGGCATTTAAATTACAAACCTGATTCACGGATTTCATAAAATACTTATTAATAATTCTTGGCAAAAAATTAACCCACTTCAAAATAAGGGATAACTCAAAAACTACTCGTCAGATCTTGCTCAAATTTAAGTGGGACCACATGACAAGCACCAGCTTTCAATTAAAAAGAGAATCATAAAAATTGGTTCACCCAGTCAAAAGTTATGAGGTAACAAACATAAAAAAATGCAGTCGAAGTGAGAACCTCCTCCTTTTTAGGGTTCCGTAGCCGAATGGCAAAAAACGGAACCCTTATGGATTCGTCATGTCTGTCTGTCTGTCTGTCTGTCTGTCTGTCTGTCTGTCTGTCTGTCTGTCTGTCTGTCTGTCTGTCTGTCTGTCTGTCTGTCTGTCTGTCTGTCTGTCTGTCTGTCTGTCTGTCTGTCTGTCTGTCTGTCTGTCTGTCTGTCTGTCTGTCTGTCTGTCTGTCTGTCTGTCTGTCTGTCTGTCTGTCTGTCTGTCTGTCTGTCTGTCTGTCTGTCTGTCTGTCTGTCTGTCTGTCTGTCTGTCTGTCTGTCTGTCTGTCTGTCTGTCTGTCTGTCTGTCTGTCTGTCTGTCTGTCTGTCTGTCTGTCTGTCTGTCTGTCTGTCTGTCTGTCTGTCTGTCTGTCTGTCTGTCTGTCTGTCTGTCTGTCTGTCTGTCTGTCTGTCTGTCTGTCTGTCTGTCTGTCTGTCTGTCTGTCTGTCTGTCTGTCTGTCTGTCTGTCTGTCTGTCTGTCTGTCTGTCTGTCTGTCTGTCTGTCTGTCTGTCTGTCTGTCTGTCTGTCTGTCTGTCTGTCTGTCTGTCTGTCTGTCTGTCTGTCTGTCTGTCTGTCTGTCTGTCTGTCTGTCTGTCTGTCTGTCTGTCTGTCTGTCTGTCTGTCTGTCTGTCTGTCTGTCTGTCTGTCTGTCTGTCTGTCTGTCTGTCTGTCTGTCTGTCTGTCTGTCTGTCTGTCTGTCTGTCTGTCTGTCTGTCTGTCTGTCTGTCTGTCTGTCTGTCTGTCTGTCTGTCTGTCTGTCTGTCTGTCTGTCTGTCTGTCTGTCTGTCTGTCTGTCTGTCTGTCTGTCTGTCTGTCTGTCTGTCTGTCTGTCTGTCTGTCTGTCTGTCTGTCTGTCTGTCTGTCTGTCTGTCTGTCTGTCTGTCTGTCTGTCTGTCTGTCTGTCTGTCTGTCTGTCTGTCTGTCTGTCTGTCTGTCTGTCTGTCTGTCTGTCTGTCTGTCTGTCTGTCTGTCTGTCTGTCTGTCTGTCTGTCTGTCTGTCTGTCTGTCTGTCTGTCTGTCTGTCTGTCTGTCTGTCTGTCTGTCTGTCTGTCTGTCTGTCTGTCTGTCTGTCTGTCTGTCTGTCTGTCTGTCTGTCTGTCTGTCTGTCTGTCTGTCTGTCTGTCTGTCTGTCTGTCTGTCTGTCTGTCTGTCTGTCTGTCTGTCTGTCTGTCTGTCTGTCTGTCTGTCTGTCTGTCTGTCTGTCTGTCTGTCTGTCTGTCTGTCTGTCTGTCTGTCTGTCTGTCTGTCTGTCTGTCTGTCTGTCTGTCTGTCTGTCTGTCTGTCTGTCTGTCTGTCTGTCTGTCTGTCTGTCTGTCTGTCTGTCTGTCTGTCTGTCTGTCTGTCTGTCTGTCTGTCTGTCTGTCTGTCTGTCTGTCTGTCTGTCTGTCTGTCTGTCTGTCTGTCTGTCTGTCTGTCTGTCTGTCTGTCTGTCTGTCTGTCTGTCTGTCTGTCTGTCTGTCTGTCTGTCTGTCTGTCTGTCTGTCTGTCTGTCTGTCTGTCTGTCTGTCTGTCTGTCTGTCTGTCTGTCTGTCTGTCTGTCTGTCTGTCTGTCTGTCTGTCTGTCTGTCTGTCTGTCTGTCTGTCTGTCTGTCTGTCTGTCTGTCTGTCTGTCTGTCTGTCTGTCTGTCTGTCTGTCTGTCTGTCTGTCTGTCTGTCCGTCCGTCCGTCCGTCCGTCCGTCCGTCCGTCCGTCCGTCCGTCCGTCCGTCCGTCCGTCCGTCCGTCCGTCCGTCCGTCCGTCCGTCCGTCCGTCCGTCCGTCCGTCCGTCCGTCCGTCCGTCCGTCCGTCCGTCCGTCCGTCCGTCCGTCCGTCCGTCCGTCCGTCCGTCCGTCCGTCCGTCCGTCCGTCCGTCCGTCCGTCCGTCCGTCCGTCCGTCCGTCCGTCCGTCCGTCCGTCCGTCCGTCCGTCCGTCCGTCCGTCCGTCCGTCCGTCCGTCCGTCCGTCCGTCCGTCCGTCCGTCCGTCCGTCCGTCCGTCCGTCCGTCCGTCCGTCCGTCCGTCCGTCCGTCCGTCCGTCCGTCCGTCCGTCCGTCCGTCCGTCCGTCCGTCCGTCCGTCCGTCCGTCCGTCCGTCCGTCCGTCCGTCCGTCCGTCCGTCCGTCCGTCCGTCCGTCCGTCCGTCCGTCCGTCCGTCCGTCCGTCCGTCCGTCCGTCCGTCCGTCCGTCCGTCCGTCCGTCCGTCCGTCCGTCCGTCCGTCCGTCCGTCCGTCCGTCCGTCCGTCCGTCCGTCCGTCCGTCCGTCCGTCCGTCCGTCCGTCCGTCCGTCCGTCCGTCCGTCCGTCCGTCCGTCCGTCCGTCCGTCCGTCCGTCCGTCCGTCCGTCCGTCCGTCCGTCCGTCCGTCCGTCCGTCCGTCCGTCCGTCCGTCCGTCCGTCCGTCCGTCCGTCCGTCCGTCCGTCCGTCCGTCCGTCCGTCCGTCCGTCCGTCCGTCCGTCCGTCCGTCCGTCCGTCCGTCCGTCCGTCCGTCCGTCCGTCCGTCCGTCCGTCCGTCCGTCCGTCCGTCCGTCCGTCCGTCCGTCCGTCCGTCCGTCCGTCCGTCCGTCCGTCCGTCCGTCCGTCCGTCCGTCCGTCCGTCCGTCCGTCCGTCCGTCCGTCCGTCCGTATGTCACAGCAACTTTTTTCCGAAACTGTAAGAGCTATACTGTTGAAACTTGGTAAGTAGATGTATTCTGTGAACCGCATTAAGATTTTCACACAAAAATAGAAAAAAAGCAATAAATTTTGGGGGTTCCCCATACTTAGAACTGAAACTCAAAAATGTTTTTTTCATCAAATCCATACGTGTGGGGTATCTATGGATAGGTCTTCAAAAATGATATTGAGGTTTCTAGTATCATTTTTTTCTAAACTGAATAGTTTGCGCGAGAGACACTTCCAAAGTGGTAAAATGTGTGTCCCCCCTCTGTAAAATCTAAAATAAGAGAATGATAAAACTAAAAAAAATATATGATGTACATTACCATGCAAACTTCCAACGAAAATTGGTTTGAATGAGATCTAGTAGGCAGTTTTTTTTAATACGTCATAAATCGTAAACCGCAAAAAACATTGATCAAAGTTACAACGAACTACAAGAACTTTTATATTATGTTACTTGCTGCTACGGAACCCTTCATGGGCGAGTCCAACTCGCACTTGGCCACTTTTTGAAGTTGCTTAAAAATGAGTTAAATATTAGTCATTTATGTTTAAAAATATAATATTTTCCCGATATTAAAACCAATATCAACGTCATTGACAACAACATGTGATAATTATTAATCATCAATTAATCATTCTGAGTGCATTGTTCCACTTTTATCATGTTATAACACAAGTATTGCCATCTCATTGTAGTATATATGTAGGTTTGAATAATCTAGACAAATACTCTTGATATTATTGATAAATTTGAAAGTTTAAAGTCTCTTCCGACAGTTTCATTTTTTATCATGAGAGATATTATACTTGCAATAATATGAAATGTCAAGTAATTTTTTGTCTTATCTCTGATGTACTCGTATTTAAAAAATATTTTTGGCATTGAAATTGAAAGTACCAAATATATACATCTATACATCTATATCTATACTCTATACAAATAAATAAAATTGGAGTGTCTGTTTGTAATATTAAAATAACCGCTTTTTACTAAATGCTTTTGGATGTATACACGGTACATATAACAAAACAACTGATGTCCATGGGCGACGATAGCCACTTAACATCAGGTGGATCGTTAGCTCGTTTGCCGGCTATTTCCATAAAAAAAAAACAACATTTTTTACAATTTTTGTCTGTCTGTCTGTCTGTCTGTCTGTTTGTTCCGGGTAAACTCTGAAATGGCTGGACCAATTTTGACTTTCAATGGCTAGGCTACTTTTATTTTAGAAAAAAAATTGTTTGTTAGGCGATACGAAGTTCGCCGGGTCAGCTAGTATATCATAATATACACATGAGCAATAGTGAGCAGTCTGCATATAGAATGCCTGGTTACTTATCGCTGAGATCTTTAATGATTATTTAATGTGCTATAGACCCAATGGAAGCAGTTAAAGGAGGCCTATGCCATGACTGCCAAGAGGCACAATTAATTTAAACAATCTCAACCTTTTACTCTATGCACCTCACTCAAGTTTCAGCTTCAGGAGCACGCCCCCCTTAACGCCCATTTTTTTTCTAAGTGGCGTCGAAATATTTAGACAGACTAAAAAAATATCACTATTTTCTTTTTTTGCTAGCAGTAGGTACTCATTGCGAGAATATGAATTTCAATAGATAGTAACGATAGTAAATAAAGAAACGCTCAGCACGCCTCCCTTTGGATCACCCTACGCTCCCCAAGTGCAGCGCGTCCCACTGGTTGGGAATCCCTAAATTAAATGCTTAAATGCTTACATAGTCTGGGGTTGCCAACCTCAAATTTAAAAAACCAGGATTTGAAGTTGGAGAATCCAGGACAATTCAGTTTGAAAACAGGACGCGTTAATAGAGTTGCAATAATTGCGAGCCGTGAGGCCGCCCATAACGTAAGAATTTTAAAAGAGGCGCGCAAATTTTAAAATTTAAAAACCTAGGACGCTGCTTAAAAACTATTCAGGACGTCCCAGGACACTACAAAAACTAGGACATGTCCTGGGAAAACAGGACGGTTGGCAACTCTAACATACTCATACACTCTCAGTAGGATTCAATGTATTGCGGGTGTCGCTTGGACAACATAAATATACCATCTATGAGCCCATGACCCGAGTCCAAATATTTATCTGTTCCATAAATACCTGCCTCGGTCGGGAATCGAGATTTCCGGTAATTCCGGATTAAAGGGCATTGTTATTATTATTTTGTTTAAATAAGATACCTTAGTACGTATTACCGACTAATCGGCCGACTAGTCAGCAATGCTGATCAACCTAACTTCGGTCAAATATTTATGAAAAAAAAGGAACCAATTAATTCCTGATCGAGTTGAAAGTCTGTCGTTTCTTCACTATAATTTATTTACCTTTTCTTTTTTCAATAAATTAAAAATACTATTGTTAAAAATTGAAAATATGACTGCAAATAAAGTAGTACCTTGATAATTATTGTTGCTACATACATAAAGGTTTTTTTGATATTATCGGATTTAGTAAAAAATATCTAATTATGCTAATTGTATAATTTTGCCGAATAGTTGGCGAATAGTCGCCGACTAGAAAATATGCCGAATAGACGGTTTTCGCGACTAGTCGGTATATAGTCGGTATATAGTCGGCCCGTCTCTACTTATTAGTATCACCCAATGACATCTACTCGTCATCCAGGTGTCCACCCCCACGACGCGAAGTCAATGGTAGAAGAGGACCTCTGGGCAGAGCTGCTGGAGATCGCGAGCGCGCCCGAGTGCGTGGCGGTGGGCGAGTGCGGCCTCAACTACAGCAAGGACTTCAGCGAGCCGCCCGTGCAGCGGGACGTGTTCAAACGGCAGGTGGGTGCTGGCTGCTGGGTACTGTATGGCACGGGTGTCACGTGTAGACTGCCAACTGGTCTGTTATGGGTACTCTTGTAGGATTATTATTATGTGCGATATCAGGCTTGAGACAGTCGGAGTAAGATCTGGTCGCCAAGTCTTACTGTTCAGACAAACCGCTGGATGTTTTTGGGTTCTAGTTTTTTGACTTGGTTGGTTGTAGGATAGTGTAGATACAGGGTCTTGTAGGATACAGGTAGTTGTTATATCTGTCAATATTCTGAAGCACGGATGTCTCTTGTATGATACTTCTGTATTCTGTAGTGTCTATGTCTTTAAAATTATTTTCACTATCCGTATATCAAAAATTAAAAATTTAGCTGGCGTCAAATATCAATATTACCAATTGGCCAAAAATACCAATATTACCAATTGGCCACTCAAAATTTTTCAACTAACATTTCCAAAGAATAAACACAATATACTTTTACAAGAATAGTAATGAACATCAAAGATGCAACAATTTGTTAATTATATGCCAGATTCTTACATAACATCACCGTTTCTAATTGGATTTGAGTGTTCAAGACCGTAACATGAATGAATACTACAGACAATGACAGAGTGGGCATTCGGAATTAGTTCACTTCCTCGTCGATTCGTACGTGAAAAGTTAGTGAAATGATATTCTGTTCAATTATTCGTGTGTTTTCTTTACGTAGAAAACCGTCCGACGTCATGTTGTATTTCGAACCGTTTTTTATGTGTACGTTGAGTTGGATTAAAATTGATTTCTATCCAAGCTACTCGATATAAAGTCTGGTGTAAGTACTTGAAGGCATTGAAAAGTGGTTTTGTCTTAGAATTATTCTAGATATCCGTCTAACCTGACTGCTGGTTGGTCGCTATCATCCGATACATCGATATAGTAATAATTTGCAAACATTGCTTAATATAACATCATAATGTAATTGATGTTAAATATTTTTTATTTTATTTATTTGACTTTTTATTAAGGCAACAATTTATACAGGCCCATATTATGTTAGTAAGGCTTAGTAACTAGGGGTTAGTAACAAATAAACAAAATAAATTACATTAAAATTAAAATACAAACATAAAACATAATAAATACAAAACAATAAAACAAGTGACAAGCAAGTATGTTATAACTCGCCCGAAATATCTGTGGACCTCGTTGGAATTCGATGCCGCTCCCGCTTCCTCGGACCTCACCCTGTTTTCGCATATCCAGTACCGTTGCCAAAACAAGCGCCGACGCACGTGTATTATACGATACATAGTGCAGAGCGGAATTTAGTGCTCAAAGTAATCCAATTCTTTGAAAATGAAAAAAACACGGCTCTTTCACTACGGAACCCTATAAAGTACAGATTGATTTAAAAGTTGTATAAAAGTGCAAAAAAGTAGATACACACAAATCAAAATAATATTTAATCTTTACATCTCGATTTTCTTTGCTATCTCTCCAGTTTGCATGACGTCATTGAGCCAGGTCCACAGATATTTCGGTCGAGTAGTACTAATTGGCTCATTTGCTCGCGCTGGATTCGATGGAACCTACACGCTAAGTGTGAAGCTATTCAAGCTGTGTTGGTGGAGGTGTTGGTTGTCTAGTACCACAAGCCAGGTCCCAAGGCATGTACCGTTTGTCGTCTTAAGAAATGGTAAAGTTAGCAATAAAATACTTGGAGATAGATCTTCATTGAGCGAAATTAGGTGTCCTGTGATAAGACGGTACTAAAAAGTATACGCTAGTACTGTAAATTTTCTGTTACATGCCAAGAAAGGTCATTGCCGTTAATCCATAAATAAATATAAATACTTCCGTAAACCTAACTAGTACGGACGTATCGCCATATGAATAAGTTTCTTAGTATACCCTTTAATAGGCGATTAACTTTCGCGTGTAGAGGAGAGGCAGATATGCAAAACGGTGTGATAGCCCAGTTCACAACTCTAAATATAGGCTGTGACCACACGCGCTAGGTATTGCACACCTAGCACGGCCAATAACACCACTAGGGTTGGCACTCTTCTGAATTTTTGCTGTTCAGAACTGTCAGCTTGTATTTGCGATAAGCTTAACAGGACAGATATAAACGTGTTGAAAATTATTTATTTTTCTAAGCTATGACAATAATATAATTAGAGAACATTGTAATTTTATTGTTTATGACTACTGGTTTGCTACTACTGGCAGTTTCTTGCTTTCTTCGGGACGGCGGTAGGGATCTGTTGAATCAATAGCGTAGTTTGAAAGTAAAAAAGTGTTTGTTAAAACGTATTTTGAATTAAAAAAATGTTGGAGTTTGTGTGAGTACCGTGATCGATCGGCGATCCTCGTTTGAGCCAGACTCAAGTTTGAGACACAAGTGTTTGTTTTCGGGCCTCGTGTACGTCATTTCACCCGCATACAATGTAGGTATGTATTTCAAGAGAAAGTTCGTTGTAGGGTTCGATTTCTTAACGAAATCCATTTTTGGTAGTGATTAACTTTTACTTTTTTGAGTTACACTGATTTCTTTAAGTAATTGAAGTTGAAGTTGAAGAGTCATTCAAAAATTTAACTTTTTCAAGAAAAGAGTCGTTCCTGGTTATTATTATAGAGTTACAATTAAACGAAGCGTTAGAACATGAAAATACAGGATAGCAGTTTATCTATACTAATATATAAAGAGGAAAGATTTGATTTTTTGTTTGCATTGAATAGGCTCCGAAACTACTCAACCGATTTGAAAAATTCTTTCACTGTTGGGAAGCTACACTATCCCCGAGTAACATAGGCTATATTACATTTTCAAAAAAAAATTAGGGACCCTTTATAAAACTCGAATAATGTAATCCAAGGTGTAAAAAATAAGAAAACCGAAGCAAAGCGAGGGTGGTTACTCGTATGTTATAAACTTATTTGAGTCTATTGTTATCAATGAATTTGCACATATGTGACAACCCTAAAGGCGAGTGCGAATACGTAAGCTGTGGGCAGTTGCGATGTTTTGTACACGTTTACAGGCCTCGTAGTAACAATAGCCGGGTCAGGCCGATTACCTATAAATACGTTTAATTTATATTAATTACTAGCTGACCCGGCGAACTTCGTATCGCCTAAAAAACTTTTTTCTAAAATAACAGTACCCTAAGTTACTCCTTGTTATATCAGCTACTTGCCAGTGAAAGTCCCATCAAAATTGGTCCAGTCATTTCAGAGATTAGCCGGAACAAACAGACAAACAGACAGACAAAAATTGTGAAAAATGTTGATTTTGTATATGTACCGCGTCTACATCCAAATGCACTTAGTAAATAGCGGTTATTTTGATATAACAAACAGACACTCCATTTTTAGGGTTCCGTAGCCAAATACGGAACCCTTATAAATTCGTCATGTCTGTCTGTCTGTCTGTCTGTCTGTCTGTCTGTCCGTCCGTCCGTCCGTATGTCACAGCCACTTTTCTCCGAAACTATAAGAACTATACTATTGAAACTTGGTCAGTAGATGTATACTGTAAACCGCGTTAAGATTTTCACACAAAAGTTGAAAAAAAAACCCTTAATTTTGGGGGTTCCCCATACATAGAACTGAAACTCAAAAAATTTTTTTTCGTCAAACCCATACGTGTGGGGTATCTATGGATAGGTCTTCAAAAATGATATTGAGGTTTCTAATATCATTTTTTTCTAAATTCAATAGTTTGCGCGAGAGACACTTCCAAAGTGGTAAAATGTGTGTCCCCCCCCTGTAACTTCTAAAATAAGAGAATGATAAAACTAAAAAAAATATATGATGTACATTACCGTGCAAACTTCCAACGAAAATTAATTTGAACGAGATCTAGTAAGTAGTTTTTTTTTAATACGTCATAAATCGTAAAAAAAACATCGATCAAAGTTACAATGAAGTACAAGAACTTTTATATTATGTTACTTGCTGCTACGGAACCCTTCATGGGCGAGTCCGACTCGCACTTGGCCGCTTTTTATTTATTTGTATAGATATGGGGTGGGATTGGTTGGACTGGAATTTAAAGGGCGAAACGGCAATCAATGAAAATGTTCAAAATTAAGATAAACATTTTGAAGTATTACGGACCAACGTCAAATAACATTTTATTTGGCTTCAACCCATTAATTAGTTGCATACTACAAGGCATTGGTCTCTAAATAACCAAGTGCGGATTAGTGCAAAACGATTTGGTCTCCCGAAAATAAAGGGTCGAGTCATGTTAGACTGAAGTTTATAAACTATTTACTCAATCAGTAGTCAACAATTTACGTCAGGATCTGAACTTCACTTCACGTCTGTAGTTAATTGGATTGATAAATTACAGACTGCTTAGAATCTAAGAAACAGGGTAAGGAGTAGGGGAATGAACTAATCACTCCACCTAGGCTTTGAATATTTACTTTTCTTTCTTTTTCTTTTCTCTTTCTTGGCCGGCAATGCGTCAGTGATGCTTTGGTGTTGCTGATGTCCATGTGCGACGATAGCCACTTACCATCAGGTGGATCGTCAGCCTGTTTGCCGGCTTTTTAGGGTTCCGTAGCCAAATGGCAAAAAACGGAACCCTTATAGATTCGTCATGTCTGTCTGTCTGTCCGTCCGTATGTCACAGCCACTTTTTTCCGAAAGTATAAGAACTATACTGTTGAAACTTGGTAAGTAGATGTATTCTGTGAACCGCATTAAGATTTTCACTTAAAAACAGAAAAAAAAACAATACATTTTGGGGGCTCCCCATACTTAGAACTGAAACTCAAAAATTTTTTTTTCATCAAACCCATACGTGTGGGGTGGGGTATCTATGAATAGGTATTCAAAAATGATATTGAGGTTTCTAATATAATTTTTTTCTAAACTGAATAGTTTGCGCGAGAGACACTTCCAAAGTGGTAAAATGTGTCGTCCCCCCCTGTAACTTCTAAAATAAGAGAATGATAAAACTAAAAAAAATATATGATGTAAATTACCATGCAAACTTCCACTTAAAATTGGTTTGAACGAGATCTAGTAAGTAGTTTTTTTTTAATACGTCATAAATCGTAAACCGCAATTTACCTCGATCAAAGTTACAACGAACTACAAGAACTTTTATATTATGTTACTTGCTGCTACGGAACCCTTCATGGGCGAGTCCGACTCGCACTTGGCCGCTTTTTTCATAAAAAAAACCTTTATAAGAGATATAAAGAAAAGGATATACAGAATTAGACGTACGGATCAGATATATATTCTTTAACGGGAATGATTTGATATTGTAAACGTCTCGAAAATAAAACAAGAATTTAACAGAAGATGTATCCCGTTCCAAAAATAAACGGTGAGTGGCATTCGGTGAGATGACTCGATATCTCGTTAATATGTTTATCGACATTTCGAACGGAGAGTGTTCTGATAAATACATCGAGCTATAATACTTATCTGTAGATTCTCGGGGTCAAAATGTGTATTTATTTAAACGTGTAATTATGATCTTAGAACTATATTCTAAATTAATATTAATCATGATAACGACATGGTTTGGGATATCAAGACGAGCGTAAATTGTTTACTAAATAACAATATTATTTTATTTGACGACTCTGTAGCCTAGTTGGTAGCAACCCTGCCTGCGAGGCGAGGGGGCCCGGGTTCGATCTTGGCCGGGGCAGATATTTATGTGACAATAAATATTTGTACTCGGGTCATGGGTGTTATTGTGATGTGTTATGTGTCGTCCATAATAATAAGGTAATAATAAGGTCCACAGGTAATAAATAAGCTACTGCGGGGGTAGGAGGTGTTAGCGTTTATTTTATTTATTTATTATTGCGCTTCACCATTTGTTACGTACGACGTTCAACCCTGCAGTGCATTACCTAATAAGAAGGACTTTTGCCCCGACTCAAGCCTCTCGTTAACCTCACTTCGGACCGAGCGGACGCCCTTAGTTGTAATCGCGTCACCCTAAATTCGGGAACGTAAAATTAAGTAATTAATACCTAAGTGCACCTTTTGAAGAAATTTCAATAAAATCTTGTATCGTGGACTACCTTTTCATTTAAATATCCCCGCTGTGCCTCCCGTACATACGTAATTCATTCATAAATATTTTGTGTTATAGTGATGTGATTCATGGAATGGGTTTATTGCATGTATTTTTAATTTCATGACAGGACTTTTACACCTCGTATTGCTTAGTAGAGATGTGTTAATAATATTTTGCAATTTCAAATTCAATGCCATGTGAAATCTGGCCGTGTAAAAGTCGACAGTCACGTATTATTATTATCTAACGGCACATAATCCTATAAGTATTTCAAGTTCAAACGACACGATCTATCACCGCAATGGTGTAATCACTTTATTACTGAAGGTCAATTTAGATCAATGTTCAAATTATAGTATTGGTTACCAATTATGGTATTTAAGACAGATACGGTTACATTGTTTGATTCTTATTAACTTAAGTATTAAAAAAAAACTTAACAGTTTTTTACGTTAATAAGAATCGAACAATGCAACCAGCGGCGTAGCTAGGCCCTATGGAGGCCCCATATCAATTTTTGTTGTGGGGCCCCCTCAAAGTAGGTAGCCAACTGTAGCGGTCGTAGGCCGTTGGCGAGCTTTTTTTGGGAGTGTTAGTGGGGGTCCCTATACGTTGGGGGCCCCGTATAATTGATACGGCTGATACGGCGGTAGCTACGCCCCTGAATGCAACCAATTCTGTCTTAAATGCCATTTTTAAAAGAAGAACCGACAGAAACTCCGCACTAAATATATTCCAATATTAGTTTCTCGATTTCCCCTCAAGTGTGGTGCAAATCGATCTGATGTGTATCAAATATCAGGAGCAATTGAATGTGGATTACGTCGGCTCTCATAGCTATTAGTTGAGTCATTGCATTCTGCAGACGACGCGCGACGGGCCGACATTGTCCAGACCAGGATACGTGCTGTCTCAAGTGTGGCTGAGATTAATGGGTCTGCTTTTACTCGTTTATCTGTCTCTGTCGCTTGGCTACAGAACATGTCAATACAAAATATTGCCACCTGGCGGTCTATTATGAATTTTTAATTTCAGCCATGTTCCAGTGTAAACATCAAATTCGTATTAATAAAGCCGTCACGTGGCACTTTTTAACCAATCATACGTCGTTCCAAGCCCGATAAATGAATTGCCTGGAACATGAATGGTTTTATAAAAGTTCATAATAGGCCCGCTGGTAGTAAGGGATCCATTGCTCATGGAAGTAGTACGTTAATGAGCCATGACAAAATGTTGTTATTTAGATAGCCACGAATCGATTTTATGTTGACCTATTGATGTTGTATAACCCTGGGTCCCTGTTTCTTTTTGGCCAGAAACACATACAGAAAACAAACTACACAGAATTTTATTACTTCCTTATACGGTAAAACTCTGAGAACTCAAAAACTACTCGTCAGATCTCGCTATAATTTAAGTGGGACCACATGACAAGCACCAGCTTTCGATTAAAAAAAGAATCATCAAAATCGGTTCACCCAGTCGAAAGTTCTGAGGTAACAAACATAAAAAAATTCAGTCGAATTGAATATCTTTTTGAAGTTGGTTAAAAACTATTTTTAAAAGCAATTTTACTTAGCCCTCCTTAATTGACACCTCTTAAATAACAGCTACTTTTATGTAAAAAGCCGGTAATCGAGAAAAGCACCTGATGGTTATTGGTTACCGGCGATGAGCATCAGTAGTACCAAATGCAATACCGAGGTAGTTATTAAGGATAACCGTGTTAGGGGCCATCCATAAATTACGTCACACGTTAGGGGCGAGGGTGCGGGGGGGTCAATGTAGTGTGACAAGGGGTGTGAGGGGGTCCTAAATTTCGTAACGTCACATTTCAAAATCGAATAATTGTTATGTATAGGTAAATATTAAAAAACAATTAATGGAAATAAAAGTTATTTCGGAACTGCTGTTTTAATTTAATAATTTCTAGGTGTACAGTTTCATAATATGTGACGTCACATCACTCTAGGGGGGTCTCACAAATGTGATCAGCTGTGACAAGGAGGGGGAGGGGTCAAAAAGTCATGAAATTAGTGTGATGTAATTTATGGATATGATACGTATTTGTGATATGTCATAGATGTTGAAATTCATAAGGGTTTAATTGCAGATTACTTGCACTTAAAATAACTATATCCACTCTCCACGGTGTATTTAAAATTTTAAATAAATTGAACACCATCACTTTTTTATGATGGCCCCTTTGTGTGAGGGAACTGTTTGCTTTTAAAGTATTTTATTCAATTTTTGCCTTTTGAATTTTTGAATTTTATTGTAGTATAACTTCCGTCGCCTGAATCAAGATTGAATGTATTATGTATTGTGTGGAACCATTCATACTGATACTGGAGCAAAAAATACCAGAAAAAATTGTTTATTCTTTTCAAATAGCTTATTTAACACCAAAACATTTCATAAGCAGGCGGAGGTTGGTGAGCAAATATAATGGAGCAGTTTTTTACCTTTCAATGCCGTCTGTGTACAAATAGTGAAATTAAAACGTTTTATAATGCGGAATAGAGACGCGGCCATCTTTTCACGATACGACACCCGGGAAAACATGAAGTGGCAAACGTTTTTAATAAATATCTTGGTGAGCAAGAACTTTTTTAGAAAATTTACAATATGAGTTTTATAGTAGACTAGCTGACCCGGCGAACTTCGTATCGCCTAATAAACTTTTTTTTTAACCGACTTCAAAAAAAGGAGGAGGTTCTCAATTCCACTGTATTTTTTTTTTATGTTTGTTACCTTAGAACTTTGGACTGGGCGAACCGATTTTGATGATTGTTTTTTTAATCGAAAGCTGGGGGCTGTCATGTGGTCCCACATAAATTTTATTGAGATCTGACAATGGCATCCATGAGAAAACCACATAAGTCGTAAATTTGTGTTAAGATGTGCGCGACAAATTGACGAATAACTCAATATCACGCCAACCGATTTCGATGATTCTTTTTTAATCGAAAGCAGGTGCTTGTCATGTGGTCCCACATAAATTTGAACGAGATCTGAAAAGTAGTTTTTGAGACTTTGAAGTCGGTTATTTTTTGTTAGTAAAATTTAGATTATTGTAAAATATAAGTAGCCTAAGTTACTCCTTGTTACATCAGCTATCTGCCAGTGAAAGTCCCGTCAAAATTGGTCCAGCGATTTTAGAGATTAGCCGGAACAAACAGATAGACAAAAATTGTAAAAAATGTTGTTTTGGTATATGTACACCTACCGTGTATACATCCGAATGCACTTAGTAAAAAGCGGTTATTTTAATATTACAAACAGACACTCCAATTTTATTTATTCGTAGAGATGTATAGATGAGGCTGCTTTACCAAAAGATTAGTTTTAGTTTCGAATTTTTATTATTTGTAATTTATCCATACACACTTTCACATTTATAACATTAGTAGGACACGACTCCCGAATGGGCACATCGGCCGTGTATCTCAGCTTATCATTGATATGATCTTGAGGTAGAATTGATAGCGCCCACGCCACACGGCAGACGTCTTATCGCGCATTTGAAGCCGTTTCCAGTCCCGTTTAACTCACTTGGTATAATTCACGTCGGGATTAGTTCAATGACACCTGCGTAGATTTAGATGTGAACAATCGGGGTTATATTTTGGTTCGTTTGGGTTTATCGGCTCGGACGGCTAGCGATCGTCAGAGCCGGCTAGCGTTCGCTTCCGTATTTAGCTTAGCCGTAGCAGGATGCGGGATGTTTTTCATATTGATATAGCATGAGTATAAAAGTAGATGTTGTTTTCTATGAAAACCGTACCATTCCCATACATGATATATCGTAATAATTTCATGTTTTGCTTAAAGATACCTAGCTTATCAAGCAAGGTCACGAATTATTCTAGTCTGGAGACGTTAGTGTTTAAATAAAAAAAAAAGTTTATTACCTCCGTCTTCTGTCTTAGCTGGCAACGCATCAGTACTGCGTTATGGTGTTAGTGATCTCCATGGGCGACGCAGTGCGCGGCCAAAATTCGAAAAAAAAAAGTTTCTAGATAGAGTTTTTTCATCGTTGAGGTGGCTGAAGTGTCTAAGTGAAAACCGTTCGTAGTAACGTCCTATACCCTAAGTCCCCTGTATTCTTTCAGTCGCAACGTGGCCTTTACCCAAACATCATATTATCCTACTAATATTATAAATGCGAAAGTTTGGATGTTTGGATGTTTGGATGTTTGGATGTTTGTGTTGCAATCACGCAAAAACGGCTGATCAGATATAGATGAAATTTGGCACACAGATAGTTTAATATCTAGAATAATATATAGGATACTTTTTATCCCGAGATATTGATCTGTTCCCGAGGGAGAAGAAGTAAATTAAATGGTAATAGGAAACAGTTTTGACGTTTGTCTTCACAGTGACATTAGAAAACTCAAAACAGCTGATTGAGTGATTAAATTATATTAATGGTTCATTGTTTTAATATGTTTATTAACAAACACATAAAAAAATTGTGATGAGGCACATTGTGATAATTTTTGTCATACACTGGAAGCTGTAGTAGCCATCGATCTCGTATAAAATCAAATAAAGCCAACACAGCATTTTTTACGCGTAATTAAGGCTGCTTTCACATCAGCGTTTGTCAAGAGTTCCTCGCGCCCAACTCTTAATCAATGAGCTATACAAAATAATAATTTTACGTAGAAGAAATGCTGTAGCTTATCAAGGTTTTTCCTAGCTCTCAGTATGAGGTGCGATTGAAATATTATAATTTATACCGTATCATGTTTAATTAATTGCATAAAATCATCAAATTTGGTTTTTAACATTCGTAAATATCTACCTATATTTTTTTTTTCATTTACTTTATAGAAAGAAATATTAATTTTTTAACCTATTTAGCAAATCATTATTCAAGTGTGTCGGATGAATTATAACGCTTATAAAATCCTAGTGTGGTGTCGGCCTTTTGTCAAGATCGGCCTTATGTCAAGATTTCTTTATTTTTCTATTGCTGTGCATGCATATACCTATTACCAGTGTTTTTTACCGAAAACTACAAACCTTCAATAAGTTTTTAATGAACAAGACCGTTAGTATACAATGTTTTTAGATAGGAATAGATTCGTTGTTTATGAAGCGATTTTCATGTTTTTTTTATTGTATTGAGAATTTACTCAAGTTGGTCCTACTTCAATATAGTGAGATGATGGATTGTGGAGATAATGTATGAGCTTCTCAATCGTAAGGAATAACTGAACCGTGTTTAAATATATTAGCTGTTGTCATCATTGACATCGTCCATAACGTTATCATTTTATCCAGTGATTTTATCAATCGTTGACATTGCCAGGTATGGTGGTGTGTCTTAGAGACGAAATATGGGACTCCTCAACGGAACAATTGAAATAACTAAACAATTTTTTAAAATATTTGTTGTTCGTAATATTGGCTTAAACTCATTAAAGACCCACTACTGGGCACGGGTCCCTCCTCTTCAGGAGTCCTAGAGCATACTCCACCACGCTGCTCCAGTGCGGTTTGCTGGGTTAGTGGCCAACCCGAGTGTCGGAAGTTTTCAAACCGCCCGAGGGCTTCCGACATGGCTTAACGACTGTTATCTTATGATAACAACCGGGACCGACGGGTTTACGTGCCCTCCGAAACACGGAAACGCTCAAGAAAATTTTGCCACTAGCGGTCACCCATCCAAGTACCGACCGCGCCCGCTGTTGCTTAACTTTTTCGATTACATAGGATTAACACTGCAAAACCAGACGCACAGAAAAATAGACTTTTTTAAAATTATAAGTTAATGCTTGACTACAATCCTACCTGATGTAAGTAGCGATGTAGTCTTGGTTTATTATGGGATCTATTTAGTACATAAATATTTTCATACTTTCATACTTTAAGTATGATAATGATAATGTTTCGTGATGACCTGCGATGATTGACAGGCAAAGACTTAATTTGGCATACTCAAAAATTAAAAATGTATCGTCAGCAAATAATACCGTTTCACACATGTCCTTAGTGAAATAAGGAAGATCATTGACATATATTAAAAATATTTAAATAGCAGTTGTCCTAATATTGATCCTTGGGGCACACCCATGATCATGTGCACTCCAGGTGACTCTATTCCATTAATAACTACTTTTCAAATATACCCATGTTATTTAAAGAATGCTATGGTTCGTTTGTGTTACGTTTTTGTAAACATAATTCTATTAATGGTCCTGCTGGTTGTTCTAATTGCGGAATAACTTTATAGTTTTCCTCCAGAATAATAGTTGTTCTTTTATTTTCTGTGCATCGCAAAATTTACACGCTGTTTTAAATTTGTCCCTTTTTAGAAGCTATTGAGACTCGCGAGTTGTGACTCGCATCATACTCTAGCAACAGCCCGTCTCTGTCATTCTGTTTCATGAACATGTTGCTAACGTCGTTTACCTGCCTGTTCCGGCATAACAGCTCTCAAGCTGGCTGAAATTATTCCTCACGACGTCCCCTTTCATTTTTATGACCCCTCAGCAGCTCACTGGGACGCCAAATAATGAGCATGTTGCTGGTGTCGATGATATGCCTGTTTAGGCAGCTCTTAAGTTAGTCTGCCGCTGAACTTACTTATTCCTCACGACATGCCCTATGATTTTTTTTGAATCCTTAGCAACTTGCTAGAACGCGAAATAATAAGCATGTTTTCAACATCAATGATATCCATTCTTAGGGATGAAAAGTAGGATACCGTAAGTTTCATTCACAAACATCCAAACATCTATACCTAACATCTAAAACATCAAAATTTTAGTAGGATCAAGATCAAATTCTAAATTCTCGCGGACGAAGTCGCGGGTAGAAGCTAGTTGTAGATACACAGGAAAAGTTATACACGTATGAAAGTTCTTGGAGTAAAGGAAATCTAACAAAACCAAATGGAATATACGTCTAAACGTTATTAAAATACGTAAAAACTTTAGTAAATATCAATACCTTAACAAAAAACTTCGACCGCACTGTGCGACTTACACTTAACTTACATAAAGAAACATTTCTCCAACTGGTTTCCGAGTGAAATTTGTGTCCACTGTTTATCTACTTAGAAATTAAGCACATGATCAAGGTTTTCTTTTAATTCTTTCAGGAAACTGTATTCAATGTGCCGTTACTTTATAATATGACTCGATGAAGACTCGTGGCATATTTTACTAAAACTTTTGAAAGGTCAAAACATTTCCCTCTAAGTCTACTGACCACACTAATTCACTTTACTCAATTTCTAGGTGGAAATGGCGTGCGAACTTCGAAAACCGATCTTCGTTCACGAGAAGGAGGCGCAAGACGATCTCATAAAGATCTTAGACGAATACGCGTCCCGGTTACCAGCCGTGGTCATCCACTCCTTCACGGGGTCTGTGGAGCAGGGCATCAAGTACATCGACAAGGGTTTCTACCTGGGTATCACCGGGTACATCTGCAAGGACAAGTCTGATGGCGGGATCCGTAGGCTGCTGTCGGAGAGGATTCTGCCGCTGGACAAGTTGCTGGTGGAGACCGACTCCCCGTTCATGTACCCCAACATGAGGGCTTCGAAGCTGCCGCTGCATGTCAAGGACTCGTTGACTGAGAGGTTAGTTTTGGCTTGCGGTTTAGGAAATGTTGGTTTACTAATCCATAAGTTCATTGTAGATAAGATACTTTGTCATTGTAGATAAGATGTATATAAGATACTTTGTCATTATTAACTGTAGTGTTTAAGCTACTTTTAAGTGTCATTTAATTTTTTAACTACCTTAAACTTTGTGTAGTGTTCTAAATTGCGTTAAAAAATACCTAGCCTCAAGGCCCTAGGCCTAGAGGTTCTAAATATTATGTTGAACTCACCCACAAAAAGTTTTAAATTACCTCCAGTGTCCTAAATCACGCATAACTTTACTTAAAAGTGTTCTAAATTAGGTTAAACTTTGTCTCCGCCAACCTCATCTGTCATAAAATTCGTCCCTGGCAATGTCAATAAGTTGACTTTTCCGGGCGATCATTTTTAAGCTTGTATTTTTGTTCTATGGAAATAGCCGGCAAACGAGCTGATACCTGATCGTAAGTGGCTATCGTCGCCCATAGACATCGACACCAAAGCTATCATTGATGCGTTGCTGGCCAAGTTTTTTTTTTATTTTATTTGTTTAGTTAAATCATGTCACAATTTACGTTCAACATAACGTTAAACTAACCTAACCTTCCAGATCCATGAACTTCGTGAACCGCTACTGCACGTTCCAGCGCAACGAGCCGTGCGCGCTGCCCGCCATCGTGGAGCTCATCGCCGGCTTCCTGGGCCAGAGCCCCGAAGACGTCGCCCTCGCCACTGCCTTCAACGCGCTCAAGATCTTTGGACTCAGCCAGTGAGTGAGAAGCCAGGTGAGTGGGGGCCCGCCGAGCTTAGTGAGGGGCCGAGTGAGTGGGGGCCCGCCGAGCTTAGTGAGGAGCCATGTGAGTGGGGGCCCGCCGAGCTTAGTGAGGGGCCATGTGAGTGGGGGCCCGTCGAGCTTAGTGAGGGGCCGTGTGAGTGGGGGCCCGCCGAGCTTAGCCAGTATGGAAGTGCTTACTTGATGTCATTAATGTTCTTCTTGAGCTGAATAAAAAACTTTCAAGAATTCATTTCGGGAAATGTGTATAAACATCTGTTATCTGCTGGACTGATTGTCAAAGGTGATTTGTATTTTCCACAGAGCAACAGCATTATTAAGTGCCTAAAATGAGTAATATAAAACTCTTCTTGAAATACTTAAACATTAAATTTTCTATGAATAGATAACGACCTATGGCAGTGGAAAGTACATTTGATAGTCGTTGATAGTGGTTTGTCGAGTATATTAGCTCCAAAGATGAGATCTCTACAAAGGTTAATTAATTCTGTGTGCTGGTCGAAGCATTAATCCCTCTCAATATGAGAGGAGACCTGACCGCAGAACAGTATTATACAATTTGTAGTTTCCTCCAATGTAGTGAAGAATGGAATAGGCTATGATAATTTGGTGTGACTTATTTGCAAGCAACTTTCATACTGGTTATTCTTGGATGTGGTAGTTTGAACGTGTTTGGATTCTTAGGGAAATTTTAGTGATTCTTTCAGTGTTTAAACCAATTAAATTGAACATACCAGTTAATTTATTTTGTTGATGAAAATATTTCGTTATTTTTTTATTATTTTCTTATTATCAAGAAACTTTTGATGAAGTATAAGTATCTCATCAAAGAATCAAAACACGTCCAAATGACATTAGATTGTAGAATCGATGTTTAACAGAGCCCTATTTGTATACCAATCGCATTGTGCCTTTATTAAATGATTACATTAGATTATATTTACGTGAGTAAAGCATATTTATACAATGTAATGTTACCATTTTGGTATGTTGAGATTTTTATATCACACTGCTGGGAGCAGGGAAATGACGTTTCTTTGGACGTCATTGATTAATTATTAATGTTAAACGAATATTGGCGATAACTCGACAACATTATATTTAATATACAATTTGATAATTGCATTTTCGACGAGTTACAATGATTAATTGGATCGTTTGATTATGTACCGTATATGTGTGAGGCTATTATATTTAAATGAAGATTAAGCTAATTATTGATACTGTCTTGCCATCTAATTTTTGTCGTCCATAGACATAGACAATAGACTATTCTCCATGACATGTGTTATTGAATATAAAATAACTTAAGACTGACAACTAATACTTATGATTGCCATGTAAATTCTTGTAAACGGGAATTCGATATATTTGTGATTCAGTAAATAATGATATTAAATGTCAAATTAGTTGTCTGTGTCTATGCCTGCAAAAATACCGGGAGAAATTGATTTTAAAGATGGAGTTTGTTGAACTAATAAATATTGATATTTGATGTTGTAAGTGAATGTTATTTACATGAACTCTGGAGGATGGATTGCCATTTAGTAATCAAAGCAATGTATAAAAGATGCATAATAATACATTTTTAATATATTATCTGTGCTTTGGATTGAGATTTCGTGAATTCGACGCATAGATACATTTTATGATTATTGTCGTTGATTTTTGTGTAGTAATGCTTCTGTGAACAACTGTTTGTGTTAGTTTTGTCTCGATAACAATGAGCATTATTTTTATAGAAGCGTCCTAGTGTCTTCCTATGTTATTTTTGTAGCGAATACTGTTGCACGCCTTGATTATTACTTATGACATGGTGGCAACGGGAGGCCTTAGTCGATATGATCTCAAATCCTTTACGTAGAGATATTTAGAGATATATCACAGTGACGGCGCGCGCTTGGCAGCCTGTATAGTGTATTAACGTAGTGGTATTATTTATTTTTGTATGCTGCCGAGTTGGATCGTGTGTTTTGCCATTGTGTGTGAGCATTTGCTAATGTTTACTGATCAAAGAGCCGTGGATATTATTTTTTCGATTTTTTTTTGTAAAGAACATACTTTGCCATTTAGTCAGTCGAGCTGACATAGTGTTGCCAGAAGAGCCCCGTTGCCATTATGCCACGATCGTTCTTCCCCGCACGGTGTTAGGTTCTTTAGGCTCTGCGCAGAGCATTCCTATTCGAATTAATCTATTACATTTAATGATAATGATAAATATTTTTTCATCGAATATATTTGTACATAGTCAATAAGTTATTTACTGTTAGTACATAATAATATATTTAATTTAATGCTGGTAGTCACAACGAAATCAAAGACTGCAAGTATTAAAATGACGTGTAATTAACGTGTTATATTTACGTTGTTTTTGTAACGAATATTTTAATGTATTTAATCAATGGGCGGTCGCGTGTGGCCGGTGTGAGAGTATTGTTATTGATTCCTTTATTTTTTGACAATCTGTTAAATAGATGTAAGCGATAGACTAATGAGAAGAACAGATGGAGCTCATACAAATAATAACTACTGAGTTCTCTCACAGAGAATCGCTGAACGGGAAGTTTTTGGTTCAGTGACATTATCGAAGCAAAATTTACAAATGTTAAGATGTATTTTGATTTAGTCATACATATTTAGTTACCCACGGCAATTCTCTGTGAGGTAATGAGAGATATTTATCATCTGTTCCCCTCATCAATCTACGAAGTTAGCATTTCGCGGTGAACTCGCACGGCAACACGCATTTTGTAGTGACATAGAGATGTATATTCCTTTTTGTATTTAAAGTGCGCGTTTCCGAACGAGGTTGGACCGCGGATACTGTAGTGCCTTCGACAAACGTCCTTTTGTGATACAATATACTTCTTAGACTGTACAGATTATTTCTTTCAATAAAAATTGAAATTTTATCCGTGTTTTTATTATATTGTCTAAATAAATAACAAACAAAACATTTCTTGTATTTGTATAATAAGGCAGTTATAACATTACATTTCAATCTTTAGCTTTCAGCATATTTTTCACTCTTTGACAAATATTTCTCATGTATTTTGAGGCTTTTTTATGCTAAGTATGAAAATGCTTGATGCTTGATGAATGCTTAATGATTACAATCAAATTTTCTGTGAATTATTACTGACATGGTTCTCTGAGATATGGTATCAAACTGGAAGGATAGAAATTCATCTTGGATAAAACAAACTGAATTATTTAAATACAAACATCACTCATTTAATATACAGAATTTTGTATTTGAGCTTTCCAAACAAATTATTTTGATTGATCAATATTTATGAAGAATTACATCTGGTTACAACAATATAATTCAAGTACCAAAAATCTGACCTGTTTCAGTTGGGTTCGTGGAACATTCAATAATGATGTATCTCAGCAACAGATATCACACCGCAAACAAATAAGACGCATATGCACAGGACAGCGACCTTTAATCTTGCACATCCGTGTCACGTGATATCACACATACATACATACTATATGACTGACGGCATTTCCACTGCACAAACATTGAAGTATAATGTACTAACGTACTAGAACAGACATCGCGAACAAAATTGCGCCGCAGCCACCGCAGGCACGGCAGTTAGTAACTCGAGTTACAACTCATTGCCCGACCATCGAATTCGCGGCGTCGGTTCTATTTGCTATTAATAATAGTTCAATGCGCACAGACCCTTTAACACATTATGACACACATTAAAACTGTGTGTCTATCTATCATCACTGACTCAACATTCACGGGCACAGCACAATCACTAGCTCTTGTCGAGTTTCCTCACGACGCCGGGAGGGGGCGACGTCAGCACCTTGCGGGAGAGGCGCACCTGGCCCGACACCGGGTCGCGGCCGAAGTACTTCACCTGGATCTCCGAGCCCACGTCCAGCCCTAGCACTGATGGATGCATTATCTGGAAAGTGGCATATGTTTTTGACTTATGGAGATGTCACATAGTGTTTCAATTTTAAAGACTCAAGCAAATTATCGATAAAAAACCGTGCAAGTGCGTGTCAGACCACGCGCAATGTAGGATACCGAAGTAGTAACTTTATCGACTATTACTCATTAACTACTTATGCTAACATAGCCGTTATAGTTTTCCTTGTAAATTCATCATTCTATTTATGAAATTTTTTTCACTCGTCCAACTCCAACAGTTTAGCCGGCAAGGGGTGGGGAAACTTGAATCTAACCAAAATTGGCACTTTAAAGCCAAATATTTCGCAAACGAACCCTTAAATCAAAAAATGGTCTTAGGAGAACCATAATATTTTTGAAAAACCTTTTCAACGATGCCCCACACTATGAGGTACCCGTTTTTTTTCGTCGGGGGTTAATAACAACTAATACAACCCACTAACCTTCCGATGATCAAGCTGCGAGTTATGCACGAGCGCGGGCTGCATGTTGCTGTACAGCGTCACCAGCACGCCGATGTCCCGCACCTCGACCACGCGCGCCGTGTACACCGCGCCGAACTCCAGCTCCGGCGTGCGCTCGGCCGCCAGCCACACCGAAATGCGCGCCTTGGCTTCTTCCATCGCCGCTTGGGAGGGCGCGAACACGCTGTACTTCGTGTCGTCTATCGGTGTTATCTGGGAGGGAGGTGCAAAGTTTAGTGGTATATGAGTAGGGGTCTAAAAGTGATCCATGATTGTTGAATTTTTTATAAACTAGCTAACCTGACAGACGTTGTTCTGCAACATGTTTTATACATATTCATATAATAAAAATATTACTGATCATAGTGAAACATAGCCTATTTTACTCAGAAACAATAAAGCATCCTATTGGTGAAAGATTTTTTGAAATCGGTCCAGTAGTTTTTGAATTTATCCATTACATCTTAGACCAAAACCTCGGATAGTAAAAAATGTAGTCAGGCTAGTTTAGCTCTCATTGCCTGACACTCATTTCCTCTCCTTCCTACTCTCATGGCTACACCTCATCATCATTTCCCCTCGTTATCTCAAGCCAACCACTAATACCTGCACCCCGGTCTCCACGTACAGCCGCTTGAGGTTGCCGCCGCCCAGCCCCAGCAGCCGCGCGCGCTTGTGCACCTCCACCTCCATCTCTTCTATCACCGGCATGTTCTCCTTGCGACCCTCCCTGACACACAATATAACAATCACGGACGTAAAAAAAGAACGGACGTAACCTTGTCTAATCGAGAGTGAAGCATAGCAATGACAGCTCGCTTACCATGTGTGCGTAATTTTGTAATTTTTTGTTTCGCGATGGTGTCAATGTCAAAGCAGTATAGTGTCAATGTGTGTGTGTACTTATACGAATAGAGAGTTGGTATTACTATGGGTGCTTCACTGAATTTGTTGTTGGGATTACGTCCGTCTTTTTTTTACGTCCGTGATGACAATATTACGCTAGTGTATAATCAGGCCTGGCGCACTCCGCATTTTAGCTATGACGTTACAAGTACATGCCGCGTACTTACACGTCTTACTAATTTAGAAATATCATAATGGCTGTCATACGTTCGTAATCTATCACACATATTAAAAAATAATCTTTCAGAAAAAAATACAATATGAATAAATTTTTATAAATGTCACTTTTCTTCATGTCATCATAATATGTCATAATAGGCATGATGACAGATTTTGAAACACTGTTCTATATTGTTGGGAAATATATTATAATTACAAGGTTTATAATTATGTTTCCGCAAAAAAATAATGTTTAGTATAAAATAAATACATTTCAATTTATAAGTTTAAAATTCGCATCAAAACGCTTCATAGTGTCATGGCGTCGCTTGTGACGTCACTCTTCAGGAAAATAATAGACAAGACGTTATTATCAGTATGGTGATATTCATTTGGTTTAAGAAGTTTGTCGTAATTCGCGCCAATTGAGACTGATTGGCGTTCAAGCTAACATGGCGGCTTGCCGTATTTTGTAGTTTTATTTTATCAAAAATATTGTTAATCTCGCTCATAATAATACGATAAATGAGTATTTTGTAATCCATTAATACGGTTTCATTAAATAAATACATAATTTTAGTGATTTTTACTTACTGTCATCATGCCTATTCTCCTGGTCAAAAATACTTTGCAAAACCCTGAAATACTAAAGCACAGGATCGTCATGTTTCCCGACTGACCTGGGCTTGTCGATACACTGGTTCATGATATTGATGATCTCGGCCTTCGCATCACAGGCTTTCTGCACGGCCTCCATGATGACCTTGAGAGGCAGGCCCGGCAGCTTCACGTCCGCTTGCAGCGCTGTGATGCCCTTCTTCGTACCCGCCACCTTGAAGTCCATGTCGCCCATGTAGTCTTCTATACCCTGGGGAATTAGTACAACTTTGTTGATATGAGGGTAGATGGAAATTAGTTAATTATGAAATATTAAAGCTTTGTTAAACACAAACTGGCCACAATTAAGGAATTGTAATATACTAGCTGCCCGGACAGATTTCGTTCTATCAAAAGTTTTTTTTTAATTAAAACCTTCCGTGTGCCTTAAGGAATATTGTAAGATGGATCAAACTGCACGCGGTGTGCAAATTTGATTAAAATCGGTTAAGTAGTTTAGGAGTCCATCGCGGACAAACAACGTGACACGTAATTTATATGAAGATTTGTGTTATTACATTGTAGTGATATTACACCTCGTTCGCTTGCTCCAATAAGATCAAGTTGTAATCACGATTTTTATTAATCTATACTAATTAAATATATAAAGAGGAAAGATTTGAGTTTTTGTTTGCATTGAATAGGCTCCGAAACTACTGAAACGATTTGAAAAATTCTTTCACTGTTGGGAAGCTACACTATCCCCGAGTAACATAGGCTATATTATATTTAAAAAAAATTAGGGATCCCTAATAAGACTCCAATAATGTAACCCAAGGTGTAAAAATAAGAAAACCGAAGTAAAGCGAGGGCGGTTACTGGTATTCAAGAATTTTAGGGATAACTTAGTTGTTGTTATCAATAAAATAATTGATCTATTGTTCACCGATAGAACTTATTCATGCCATGTATCCAATATATTGTTATACGAGCGCTCTACCCGCAGCACGCAGCTTTACGTTTTCCGGGATGATAAGTACCCTGTTTTATCCTAGATCATGTGTGCAAAATTCACAAAAATCTATCCACCCGTTTGCGTGAAAGAGTCTGCGAGGGTGTAGATCCTCCACAAGTATAATGTAATGTTTCTCAGGGCTGGGCAGGTTCGTAAGTGAATAATAATCAATTTTATCTAACAAAGCTTATTTATTCAATCTCTTTCTCAACACAGCACCAATAGTAATTATATTAATAAATACTTATTGACTTAATAAGATTAATACTTTAAAATAAATAATCGATGAAATAATATAATATTACGACAATACTCTTCCAAGCTCCTCCCTGGAAGCCCAGCTGACAGATGCATTTTTGTAAACAATCCAAACTGTCAAGATTCAAAAATTTAGAAGAAAAATGCATCTGCCATATTCATATATCAGGGATATTGAACGAGGTATTTATTACACCTCGTTACAGGTCCTCCATCCAACTTTCACACGTATAACCTAATATTAGTAGTATAAACAGCAACTCACTAACAAATCAGTAAGTATCCGGTAGTCCTCCACGTGTCCTCTCTCATCGAGCCGGGACACGAGGCCGATGGCGACGCCGGCCGCCGCGCCCGCCACGGCCACGCCCGCGTCCATCAGCGCCAGGGAGCCGCCGCACACTGACGCCATCGAGCTTGAGCCTGGGAAGATGGATCGGTATGAAAATGTGTAGCTAGGGGGTTGAAAGTGTCAGGCAAGTGGTAACAGTTTTTGGGGTGTAAAAGTTCTTAGGAAGACGTCTTTTGCCACGTCGACGTTATTTTTAACAGACTTCAAAAAAGGAGGAGGTATTCAATTCGACTCTATTTTTTATGTTTGTTACCTCAGAACTTTCGACTGGGTGAACCAATTTTGATGATTCTTTTTTTAATCGAAAGCTGGTGCTTGTCATGTGGTCTCACTTAAATTTGAGCGAGATCTGACGAGCAGTTTTTATTTTATGATTTATTTTACGATTAGTGACTCTGAGTGTTAGTTTCTCCCAAAGAACCAGTATTGTAACTTACAACGGGAAATTGTAAGAAGTTCTACCCACCATTAGACTCGAGCACCTCAGCCGTCAACCTCACAGTATACGGCTGGTCCGGTACAATAGGCAGCAGCCCCCGCTCGGCCAGCGCCCCGTGGCCCGCCTCGCGCCGCCCGGGCGCCCCGCCCCGCCCCACCTCGCCCGTCGCGTACGACGGGAACTCGTAGTGGAGGAAGAAACTCTTCTCTTTGATGCCGCTGTTGAACACCAGGTCATAGATTAACTGTCTTATGGTGCCAACAAGCAGACGAGTCGAATTGATTGAGTAGGTGGTGTTGGCTAATGAATGTGGCAACACCAAAGGCATATCTATGGGTTGCTAGTCAAGAAAGATGAGACAAAGTCAAAAAACCCCTGAGCACAAAACTACACTTGTGTGAGTACACTACGAGTTTCCTGCGAAAAATAACGACACAGGAAGTGAAGATTGATTTATTAAGTCACTTTTTTAGTTTGTATAGTTGATCCATCAATCAATTAAACCTTGAACTGAACGAACTTATTTCTAAACATTTTAAAGGTTCTGGTGTTTGTCTATAGCAAATACAACCAGAAAAACCAATGTAACTATTAATTGTCTATTAAATAAATAGCAACCTTGTGATCATGGTGAGAGGGTCCAGTTTGAGCGCGCTGTCGGGCGAGTCGAAGGCCACGGTGCACAGCACCTGCGTCTGCCCGCGCTGGAACAGCGCGCTGCCGTGCAGCGGCTCGTACAGAGACACCTGGGAGTATCACAAAATATATACAAAAAAAAAACTGGAGTGTCTGTTTGTAATATTAAAATAACCGCGTTTTATTAAATGCATTTGGATGTATACACGGTAAATATACAAAAACAATATTTTTTCAATTTTTGTCCGTTTGTGTCTGTCTGTTTGTTCCAGCTAATTTCTGAAATGGCTGGACCAATTTTGACGAGACTTTCAATGGCAGATAGCTGATGTAACAAGGAGTAGCTTAGGTTACTTTTATTTTAGAAAAAAAAATAGTTTTAGAAAAAAAATAGGATCAATGAAAAATTTAACTGCGAACTGAACAATAACTCTTTTTGTTAAATACCACGCGGACGAAGTCGCGGGTAAAAAACAGCTAGTATATAATATAAATGGACATTCACATACACCCCTGCATTAGAATTCCTTGTGATAGTTTGGACACACGAATCAGACATTACAAAGACTCGCGACCAGAATTATTTAGCATTTTTTTTTAACTTAATTTAAAGTTTTAAAATTTTGATAAAAAAGTAATGGTGTTCGAATTTACTTTAAATTTTATATACACGGTGGAGAACGGATATAATTATATTAAGTGTAAGTAATCTGCAATTAAACCCTTAAGAATTTCAACATCTATACTTACATCATTTAACTACGTACGCACAACTAAGTGTTCCCATCGGTACAACTACATTATTGTCAATTAATCGCAGTTTCCCAACGGATCAACTACGTACATACGCACAACTAGTGATACGGCACGGATTATTGAGGATTTTTTTTTGTAATTTTCTTTTAAATTAATTGCGTCAAAAACTACTGAACCCTAATTTTAAAATACTTCACCAATAAAACGTTCTATGCTTTCTTATCTTAATACTTTGTAACGTGGGTTATACGTTATTACAAAGAAAAAAATGTCCTGTCCGAAAACCTACACAAACATGTCATAATACAAAAAACCCTCACATCACAGCTAATCTTCCTCAGCTCGTCGAGATGCCGTCCATCGCAGCGGGTGTCGGTCTCGAAGATCATGTCGCGGAAGGTCTGTCGCAGGTGGCTGTTGAAGCAGTCCTGCAGCTGGCCTACATCCACCTCGGTGTCCCGGAGCTGGTTTAACACCGTGTTACGGAGCTCTGAGACGGCCTGGTCCCGGGAGAGCTTGTCGTGGGTGTGGTCACTGGAGGGTACAAATATGTGTAAGTATTTGATGTATATGTGATTTGGATATGATAAGGATATAATAGTGTATGCCGAGATTTGGTTATGGCATATAGTTTTTTTTTTGTATTATGTTAAAGCGTTTTTTGTTGTTTTTTGATATTCTTGTGGGTATTGGAGGGGATAAATATGTGGGTATAAGTGTATGATGGGAATATATGTACGTTACGTTTTTTTCGTATTATATCAAAAAAGATTTTTATTTTTTGAAATCCTCAATTTCATTTTTGTATTTTTTTAACATAACAATGACATAATAAGCTTTATTTTAATTTACTTCTTACTCTTATTTCTTGTATTTTTTTCTGTCATGAGTAGCTGACTAATGAGACAGAGAGAGAGAAGAAACAAAGAACTAGTTTAACTGGCTCTCAAGCATTTTCACTTCATCCCTCAAATGCATTGAAGTATTATTACTAGCATATAGAACCGACACCGCGAACACAATGTACATATTATTATGTCCCAATTAATTGGCGCCGATCGGCTTTGAAAATAGAACCTCCCGGCAGGACACACATTTTGTTCGAGATGTCTATTCTATGACATTATACTTCAATACTCAAAGGCCTTACAAGAGGCTAGCCAGGCTTCACACACAAGGTTTTGCTCCTTACCTCAATATCTCCCTAATCTTCATGGTGGACAGAGTCTTGACCGAGTCCACTATGTTCTGATCCAGCGGTACTGGAGTCTCGTACTCGCGCTTCATCTTCCCATGCTCCTTTTGCAACTTCTCTATGCCTCTGACCACGTGCTGGGCTTCTTTTGTAGCTAGAAACAGCAAGTTTTTAATTGTAACACTTTTATTGTCACTTAAAGAGAGCTGTCAATATTATGTTAAGAACACTTATTTTTGATCATTTTTTAGGTGGCATGCTGCAATAACCATTAAAAAATTTGATAGGGCAACTCTTTATCTCAAGGTCGATGCACACGTAACGTGGACGGGCGGGGACGGGACGTGGACGGGGCATAAATATACGTGCGTGCCTCCGCGGCGTATACGCTATCGTTTACATTTTCTATGAAACGATGTTTCCAAAACTTCACATCACGTCCCGTCCCGTCCCCGTCCCGTCCACGTTACGTATGCATTGACCTTAAGTGTTTTTTTAAATATCCCTATCTGATTTTTAAGAGTTTATTAAAATTTGACATAATTATCTTCACATTTATCTAACAAAGTCTACCTACCTAATAATTATACTTCTTAAGAAATTGAAACATTATCATCACCACATAAGCTATCATTTTAAAGATAATTCCAGTAGTAACACCGAACACCCTTCATCATACACCTGATAAAAAAAAATCCTGTCACGGTATTTGTTGTCGCACTCCTCCGAAACGGCCCACGGATTTTTATGAAATTTTTTGTGTATATTTGATAGATATAAGAATAGGTCGTAAATATATTTCATACCGCTAGGTGATTAGGGTTCCCAGGGGATCGGGATCCACGTGGGACATTTTTTCATGCAAACGTATCGCAGGCACAGCTTATTATTATTAATAAGTAAAGACAAAGCAAGACTTACATTCGTACCTAATTTGATGGCTTTCAGTAAGTCCTGCTGCAGGATGTCGTTAGCGAACCCCTCCAGCATCACCACCAGGTTGGAGCTGGTCGCAGCCACCACCAGGTTCAGGGTCGACTTCTCCAGGTCTCGCCGGGTTGGGTTGATGATCAGCTCGTTTTCGATTTGGCCTAAGCTGGAAGAGTTGTATAGTCATGCATAGTTGCCTCAACTTTTCTTTGTTGATAGACCATACTGTCTGGACTAATACCAGAATATCTGGTGGAGGAATCCGCGTATGGTGTTGATGTTATCGTCATTGAGTCAACAACAGGTGTGGCTAGGGTGTTAAGTATAGGAGATTCCTAGGTTTTGTATTATCCAGGTTAATAATTACTTCTTACTCCTATAAGATCATATGGATTTTTAGGTTTGTCAAACAACCAAAATATCAAACATCAAATGGTCAAACTTGTAAACAATTACAACTTTTAAAGTTTTTCATTTATTGGCATCCTTGACAACTTATACGTTCGACAATTGTATTTGACTTTTTGATTCCTGTCATCACATGTTTTTCCCTTTGGCCTAAAATCAAATTTTTTATTACCTGGCTAGTAACTACCTTTATTTTTTACTTATTTTTGTTATTTTTATTTTTTGTGAGTTTTTATGTAGGTCTCTACTTCTTATTAGCAGTTCTACCAACATACCGCACAGCACCAACAGGTCCATTCCAGGGCACGTCTGACAGCGCCAGGGCTGCGCTGGCGGCGTTGATCGCGACCGTCTCTGGCGGGTTCGTGCTGTCCACTGCTAGCATGTTGCACACTATCTGTGTATCATAATTGTAGTTCTGTGGGAACAGCGGACGCAGCGAACGGTCGATTAGACGCGACGTTAGGATCTCCCGTTCTGTCGGACCTGGGGACAAATAGGGTATAGAAGTTTTGATATCTAGAATACAAGAACAATGCCTTTAGAGATAAGAAGTGCTGTATCAGTCAATACTCTCTTCACCTTAGTGTATCGTAAGTGTTTGAGTAAACATTGAATTGCCTATTAGTCTTTTAAATATCAAATAAGGCTAGTAAATAATAACTTACAAAGTATAGATTTATTAAAAGTATAAATTATTATACAACAATTGGAATAAATCAATATACTATTCAAAACTTTAATATCATACATCTTGAACAAAATGTGTCCCGCGCGGGAGGTTCTATTTTCAAAATTGAGCCCCGTTCTCCTTTCAAAATCGAATGAATCCATTGAAAATTAAAGCCAATCGGGGCCAATTCATTGGGACATACATTGTGTTCATGGTGTCGGTTCTATATGCTAGTAATAATACTTCAATGATTATAACTGTATTTATCTCATCAATGACTCACCTAACTCTCTCCTCAAGAAGTTAGTTGGTATCCTGCCCGCAGCAGCTGCCTTCTGGCGATAGTCCACCACCAGCGGCAGGAAGTTGCTCGTACTCTGCTTGGCTTTTGACACTACAGTGGACAGGACACTGGTGTTGCCGAGCGTGGCAACACATGCACCATCTGCAAACCTTGCATAGCGGCCTGTTGATAGTTTTAGTATCGTCCTGAAATGTTAAAAAAGTTCATGAGAGTGTTTTTCTTTTTTTTTTTATCAGAAACATGTAAACATGTACGATTCTGGAGGAACGAATGGTCTTTACATGGGTAAAGTGGTGAATTGTTTTCATTAGGAAACAACAGGAACTCAAAATACTTTTAAAACTTGACAATCCTGTTGTTTAGAAGTTAACTTAATGCAGAGTTTAAGACAGACATGTAAAATAGATGAACATCAAATTTAAAAGGCTTAAAACTTACCCATTCGAAAAAGGAATTTCAATTTCACCAACGCTTGATTGCGTAGATAGTAACCTACACATATAGCGATATCTACTTCGTAACTTCGATAATATGATACGGGTTTTGGGTAACATTTCACTCTGCAGCAGGGGTCAAAGAATGACACAAAATTATGACAATATTGAATGGTTGTAAATGCCAATAGCAACAGAACAGAAATCATTTAGTTTGATTGCCAAACGAAGTTATATTTTTATCTAAATAACGTTTTGGATCAATTTCAGAGCATTTTCTCGTAACATCTTTCCAATTCAACATAACCAAACTTTAATGTCAATTGTCATGTTTATGTCAAATGTCAAATCAAATCAACCTGTCAAATGAAAGACGTAGTAACTTAACGTACGGTAATCGGCATATTAGCACCGACATTTTGTATTTTATTTGCAAATTTAATAAAATGAGCATTATAAATTTGTAATTATCTTCGGTTAATAGTAGTTTGTAATGATTCATGAAATAAATAATTTTTTTTCGAGTATTTGATATGTTAATTCTTCCAGACGATTTTTAAACTGACGATATATTACTGAACAATCAGCTGATTGTCAATGTCACAATCTCAACATTTTGTTTGTAACCTAAAATTATTAACAAAACAATTCTGTGTATAAAGTTCAAGATTAATAACAAATTAAACTATGTTTTGGTTTATTTAAAATGCTTAGTTTTTATTAATCAGTGATAATTTGAAATTTTTTGTACACCAGTAAACTTAAGTAATTTACTTTACATTAGTAAACTTTGACTTAGTGATGACAACAACTTTGAATTTTCATTAAAAATAACAGAGAAATCCTACC
This sequence comes from Thymelicus acteon, assembly GCA_951805285.1. Lineage (NCBI taxonomy): Eukaryota > Metazoa > Arthropoda > Insecta > Lepidoptera > Hesperiidae > Thymelicus > Thymelicus acteon. The sequence continues at coordinate 2,250,006 of OX638232.1, forward strand.
ATTTACTTTAGTAACTTATCATGACAACTAAAGTGAAGAAAGTCGTTGGAAATGATGCATTCCAACGAATTAACTTTCTATATCAAGTATGTTCACATCAATATCATTAAATTTATAAATTATAATTACAATTTATAATCACGGTCTGTTGTCTATCCACAACAGAATAATTGTTAAAGCTACATTGCTACTTGTTGCAATATTATAAATTTTTTGTCTGAAGCAGTGCATATTTTATAGTTATGTTATTATTTTATTTAAACTATTCAGCTTTCCCCTGTGTTAAATAGTATTAAACATATTAATTTGTACAATTTAAATTTTCTAGATAAGTAAATATGTTGTGGATAAGAATCCTGCACTGTCATCCTACTATAGCAATATTATGCTGGGTATTGCAAGGAAGTGTGTGTTGAAGATGTAAGTAAATTTAACTTTGTAATGATTGAGGCATAATATTATGGTAAATGCTTAGAATAATCTATGTTGTATTACCGGGGCAACATAATCATAATTATAAGCAATGAAGCCCTTTTACTAAATAAAAATATTTGTAATATTAATATTTGGGTAAAATTATGATTGTGTACTTAATTTTTAAAGTTAATTTTTACTTACAGCGACAGGAAATAAAAATCAAGTGGGGAAACCTGCGGCATACACCTGTGAAATTTGTTTGTGTTTATGTTCCATAAATCTTTAAATCTTTGAAATCTTTAAATTATCAGTAATTTTCTCTATCGGCATCCATGAGCAATAATGATAATGATAAACCTTTCTAAATATCTGTAAACACTGTAGCTCACTTCGTAGTGACTGGCCTTCGAAATTAAGTTTCCAAAGTTCAATTCTGTCCCAGGGCTGCAGGCTTGCAGGTATACATTATTCATACTTCAACAATTAAAAGTAAAATAATATTTTTTCAGTCATCCCGATATCAAGAGGCAAGTTTGTAAGAAATGCCGTTGTATTCTAATTGACACAAAGTCGGCAAAAATGAAAATTAAGAGAAATAAGAAGAAACAGTACATAGAATGGACGTGCAACACTTGTCATGAGAAAAAGATATTTTTATCTGATAAAAATAAGGATCATACACTTTGGGTAGAAAAACCTGATGGAGTTGAAGGAACTTTTCAGTAGTTTTTTTTTGTATGTAATGTTTGAAAGCATTTAATAATAAATTAAGTAAAATTCTATATTCGTTTCTTTAAAACACTGCATGATAATAATTAATTATGGCAATTATTGGGAAACCAAGCTTTGCTCAGTATTTAGGTAGTAGGTAGTAACATAGACCTCATATTACAATAATATAAAAACCGACCAAGTGCGTGTCAGGCCACGCGCAATGTAGGGTTCTGTAATTTATCAAGTATTACTCATTAGCTATCTTTCCTTTTAAATTCATCATGCATGCATGTTACTGCCGTGAACGACTCGTCGTGTTCCGGCTGGGGGCTTGAGAGCCAGTTCTTTCTTTCTTTTTCTTCTCTCTTTCTTGGCCGGCAACGCATCAGTGATGGCTTTGGTGTTACTGATGTACATTTACGAAGATAACCACTTACTATCGGGGGGTTCGTCAGCTCGTTTGCCGGCTATTTTGCAAGGGGGGGGGGAGACACTCGAATATTTCGCAAACGGACCCCGAAGCGATAAATGCAGATCCAAAATATTTTTGAAAGACGTTTTCAACGATAATCTACGCTATGGACAGACAACAAAAAAATTTCAACGCCACTTGTGGGTATTATACCTTGTTAGTAGGGTTGCCAGATGGCAAGACTGAAATATCTGGAGTAAACTTCAAAAAGTCGGGATTTGTCGGGATAAAAAAATTTGTATTGGAATTAACGGGACATTTTGTATTTCGTCGGGACTTGTATTTTGTCGGAACTTGTCTGGACATTATGTGAAATGTTGGCATAATCCAGATGAATTCTGACTATCTGGCGGGCGACCCTACTTGGTAAGTACCCTCAATTTTTTTTGTAAAGATTTTATGTATTACTTTGTAGTTTTAATAAATATCTATGTTTATTCATTTCAAAAAACCAAACGAATGTGTAATTCAATTTTCTATTTTTTAGTTGGATTTTGTATAAAAGTGTGTGTTTTTTAGTTATTTTTAAACTACTTGTTATTTATTTCACAGTGATTATTTATTTCTTTTACTTGTGTAATTAGTGCATTTACGCATAATACACGAGGGCATTTTAACGCTGTATGTCAAATCTCAAGCACTTCTGACAACAATAAAAGCGTGCGTATCGACAGAGTATTGACACAGCGACTACGAGCAGTCCGGTCAATTAGCTTAACTTACGCTCTTCATCTTCGGCGCGCTAGTGACATAGCTACCTCTATTTTTATAATATCATTGGCTATCACTGTGTAAAATTGTTTATTTGAGGTCTTACTTTTTCCATCTCCGTCGTTCGCAACGAGCGACCGAGCATCTAGTAGCCCGTAGGTATAGAGATTGGAGCAAGAACGGAACGACACGACGAGACGATAAACATCCTTGCATTATGCATGAGCGCAGGACGCCGTAAATCACGTGCAGGCTTCCAGTTCTGGTTAACACCGGTTTTACTGGGTTAAACTGCCTCTGCTAAGTTTCCACACATAGTTTGGGATTGTTTGGGATTTTAAAGACGTTGTAGGTACCCTCATCTTACATTTTAAATATGAGCTAAAGGTTTTTCATCATGAACGATTTTTTTGATTGGTGGTAGGTGTTCCGTCTGAGGCATGAAAGCCAGAGCCCGTTCTGTTTTTTTCTTGCTTGCGTTCTTTCTTGTTTAATTTCTTTTTGTTTGTTGTTTGGTATCAGATGGCTCGTGACTTTAAAAGATAGATGAAAATAGCAATAATCTCCGAAACTACTCATTGAGGGTAAGAATTAAAAACCATATGACATATCACTTATGTGATGACGTCTAGAGGAAACTGAAAATACCTATTCAGATTTGGCTGGCTTCTCTTCAATATTCTCTTCTTAGGTATTTCTTCGTTGAATTGCATAAGTACGTAAGGTTTGAGAAGTCTGCCAATCCACAGTTGGCCAGCGTGGCGGACGATGGCCACCCTACTCATTATGACAGGAGACCCGAGTCTGGCAGAGGTATAGTTAAGGGTTGATGAGTTTTTTTTATGCGAATATTTTGCGAATAGAGAGCAAGTTCAATGAGGGATATATCGTTTTCTTGTTGGCCAGTACCATAAAAATACCTAATTCCTTCGTAAATCACGGCGTGCGAACAATAAAACTATTAATTTTGTTTCCGAAAGCTAGCCTTAAAATTGGATGTAAAACCTGATTTCGAAACTTTATAGGCTTTAATAAAATAAAATCGGAGTAGTAAATGTTTTACGACGTCCCCGTTTACCTACACAACGCAGTTAGTCATGTAGCTAGGTAGTTACTTCGCTATGGCGTCCACTTCTTTCCTCATATTTATATTGCTCACTATCACTCAATCGGCGATAATAAAACATTTCCGACCAAATGTGCTTACATTCACGCCTAAAACTCATGAGAAAAGTGCCAATAAAATGTTCAAGAAGGTTAACTATGAAGCACCCTTTATTTATAAAGCGAAGAAAGATTTGATGGATATAAAATTGGCAAAGCACAAAGCTGACGTGATAAAGGCTGCTAGGAAGAGGGGGAAAGACTTAGAAAAAGGAGTGTTAGCAAATGTCATCAAAAACTCTGGTGAAAAGCAACATTACCACCTGGATCCTTTACTGAATGTTATGAGAAGAGCTGAAAAACACTCTGAGTCTTGGGAAGATGAGTCGAGTTCCAGTGTGGAAGTATCGAATTGGAAGGAAGAATGGAAGCAGCATTGGTTGCAGAAGAAGTTAGAGGCCATCAATTCTACGAGACCGAGAGGAGATGCTATTAATATGGCTGCTGCTAGTAAGAATGTTTTGTAATACGCAGTTATTTTGGGTAGATCTTCTTTGTTAATTTAAAGTTGTGGTGAACTATCATATTAATAACAAAACCATTCAGTGTGGTCTCATTTATAATTTCGGATTCTTTCGCATGGCTGTGAATAATACTTACTTATCTCAAGTTGATCAAAATAAGCATTGAATCTTCAATAATTACTTAGTTATACACTTTTTGTCCATGTTAGTCTTTAGAAGTCCGTAACATATTAACAGAAGGACAACATATAATTGACTAGAAGCATGCTCCATTAGAAATCCTTTGTGAAGTACAAAGGTATTATGAGTGTCAACAAATAATACTTAAAATCTTCTACATTCATAACTTTTTGTTGCTGGAATGGAAAAATAAATAAAACCAACAATTTCCACGAGATAGTTAACTTTTTATACGTTAACTGCGACGTAGCTCAAGGCAATTAGCGAGAAAAGCTCACCGCGTGCCACTCGAATAAAAATAAACTAAAAATATAAATCAACACATATTAGCGTTGAGTTTCGAACCAGATTTTCAAAGCTTTAACAAAACTACGACATGAATACCTTTATATATTATGTTATATGTCTGGCTTTTCTTATATTTTACATAAAAAAGAGGTTTTGCACTTATGACCTTTAGAAGGTTTTAGAACCTTTTTGTTAGAGTTTCGAGAGTCGTTTCACGAACTTGTTTTGGACCATTCATGTACATTCATTTAATTCTAAGATTTATTTGTAGTCACTTTTAAAATGTTGTTAACATTAAAAATAATATTTAAGGACCCTGGGGACTACCTTGTGGCGATCCGAATCAGCATGACATGCCTTGGGGTACATGCATGTTGCCAATGGAATGTGATGCAGAATTCCGTATATTCCGAGGAGACTACTTCTGTGGCAGGACGGAATTTATCTGTTGTGCCTTGCAGTTAACGACGTATGACATGTATCAAGGCTTCGACGTATCCTTTGACGACTCTAGCTTAGGAACCGACACGGAGGAGAAGAAAAACAGGAACGAAGGTTCTAAAGAAAAACGACGGCGTAAAAAGTATCGTGACCAGCAGAAACGACGCAGAGAAAGGTTGAAACGAAAACGTAAAATTAAAAGGAACATTAAGAGAATCGTGAGGCAAATAAAAAAAATTCTGAACAGATATTACAGGAACGGCACGACGGAAAGAAGTAGGAAAACTAGACAGTTGAAGAAGTTTATTAAAATGATGAAGAAGAAATTTAAAGAAGAAAGAAAAGTAATTAAGGATATTCATGAAATCAATATTGTAAAGGCAGATGCAGAAATCCAAGAAAGGCTGAACCAAATCAAAGCTTTGAACGAGGAGTTTATGAAGAACGGTACTTTTAGGGAGATCATAGTAAATGGTACGATTAATAGGAATAATCCGGCCGTACGGGCTTTACTGGAGAGTTATCCAGATTTAGCAGCTTTGTTTCCGACAAGACGTGGGGGAGGAAAGCGACCACGAGATTATTTGGAGTATGACATCGAGTATGGGTATCTATATTATTGATTAAAATGCGTTGGAAATGTTATTTATCATTATTTCTTGACTTTTTGTTTTTCGAACTTATAAATCTTTTCAAGATCTTTCCATAAATGAGAATCAAAGTACCTACAAGAAGTTTATTGATTCTTCTCACAGACGCGTGTCTCAGTTTCAAAATGAAGGTATTGTCCTATTCTCATCACGTGCGGATTTAACATTCCTAATAAAGTTTATTCTCAAAGAAGTAAGTCTGACAACCATATAGCTGTTAGTTAAATTATGTATGAGATTTTGCGCAGTCATTTCTGAAGAAAATATGATTCAAGCGGCACATTTTGTTCATATTTTATTTTGATAGCATCTTTTAACGTCACTTAGATATACCGTAAGATGTAAATGGAGAGTATAAATGTCCCCAAATATGGCCAATATTCAACGCAACAGATTTGGGCGTGCTCATCATTTTATTATCGCTGATAGAAATCTCTATGTAATGAGCGCCAGTTCAGTTCATGGTACAGGCCGTGAAGTACCGTACGGAAACACGCATCGAATCGACGTTTTTATGTTAATCGAATATAACGAAGCGCTCATAGCCATAACAAGAGTTTTTAAACCAATGTTGTTCAGTTGATTTTTGATAGGAATGATACTTCTCCAGGAAAGATGCTGGAGTGCTGGGTGGTGCAGAGAACCGCGATCTACATCAGATACAACCCCATAGCATTGTCCGTTGTTTACCAGGGTGCAACACAAGTGAACATTCCCTATGTTGACAGACTTTTAAGAACCTACTTCTTCCCATAATACTATAACAGTACCTACTAAACGTCATGGCACTAGTTAATATTCGTAGTTCTGCAAGTAATGCTCCTAAAATTGTCTTACATTCACGTAAAGTTGGGACAGACAAAATTTATAATAGTAAGTTTATTTTCTCCGAACATCACTTGAAGGGCGTGTACACCACAAGGTATAACGTCGTTTTGGAGAGCTGCCAGGTTTGGAACGACGTTCGAATTTACAGGATCGGATCGGCTTCTTGCGTTCGTTGAAGCTTTAAAATTGGTGAACTCTTTGAGGTTTTGGGAAAACATTTTTATTTCCAAAGAAAATGTTTATGAGACTTTTGATGATAGCTGTAAGTGTAGACAGTTTGGTTTCAACCCATTAATGGCCCACTACTGGGCATGGGTCTCTCCTCTTGAGGAGGTCTAGAGCATACTCCACAACGCTGCTCCAATGCGGATTGGTGGAGGGGTTAGTGGCCAACCCAAGTGTCGGAAGTTTCCAAACCGCCCGAGGGCCTCCGACATGGCTTAACGACTGTTGTCTTATGATAACAACCGAGACCGACGGCTTTACGTGCCCTGCGAAGCAAGGAAACGCTCAAGAATTTTTTGCCACTAGCGGTCACCCATCCAACTACCGACCGCGCCCACTGTTGCTTAACTTTATCGATCGCTTAGGATCGACGAAAGCCGCCGGGGCTATGACCGCTTCAAGCTTCAAGCTGTAGACAGTTTAGTGATAAAATAACCAGACCTCAAAATCTATTACACTCTTGTGAGATGTAATCAAATGAGAGGGATTTGTACCTGCAGGGAATCCTAGCGTGAAATATAGCAGCAATATCTATCGTTGCACGGCAAGTAGATACCTATTTAAATATAAGCACAAAATTAAGTTAAAATTAATATTGTTCAAATTAAAATTAAGCAGTGATAGCCTAGTGATTAGAACGTTGGCCTCTCGAACAGAGGGGCCCGAGTTCAAATCCTGGCACGCACCTCTAATTTTCAAATATTATGTGCGTATTAAAAGTTAATTATCACTTGCTTCGGTGAAGGAAAACATCGTGAGGAAACCTGCACACCGGAGAGTTCTCCATAAAGTTCTCAAAGGTGTGTGAAGTCTACCAATCCGCACTTGGCCAGCGTGGTAGATTATGGCCTGTACCCCTCACATTGTGAGAGGAGACCCCTAGCCCAGCAGTGGGACAATTATGGGTTGTAGCTATAATATTGTTCATGTGTATCCTAATATTGGTTCTAATATTAATTAATACCATTATTACTATTTTTATTTCTCAGCCAATTCTTTCTTTCTTTTTCTTCTTTCTTTCTTGTGACTAAGAAAGAAATAACGCATCATCATTTGTCGGCTATTTCCTTAAAGCAAATGTGGGATACACAGGTTCTCAATGTAGTAAAACACTCTAGTTGGTAAAAACTGCATGGGAACCCGTGTGTGGGGGTTTTGAAATTCTAGTGTGCCTGAGAGGTCTAACATAATAAATGATGTTGTCGTGTTCAGCGTTTAAATATACATAGATGTTTTAAACGCTTACACACTCTACCCCCGCAGTAGGTTATTTACCTGTCGCGGGTGGCATGGACGACACATATAACACATCACAATAACACCCATGACCCGAGTACCCATATTTATCTGTCACATAAATACCTGCCCCGGCCGGGAATCGAACTCAAGACCCCTCGCTTCGCAGGCAGGTTCGCTACCAACTAGGCTACAGGGTCGACATAATGTTTTGATATAAATCAATACCGATGGTAGATTTTATGAAATGTATAAAATATTTTATTATAGATACCTATTTATTTATTTTATTTTATTCAGGATAACAACAGCGTTCATTACTAATCAATTTACATATTTACTTAATGCCAATTACAGTAATTATCCACATCTTAATTTATAACGTAAAGTGCACAATTATTATGACAGCGCGTAAGCATTATGAATACCAAAGTATCTAATAAAAACACTAAACAAAAACAATATGAATTACAAACTATCGCTTCTCATTATTTAAAAAAATATATTTCCTGAATCTTTAAAACTAACTAGGATAAGTCCTATTTCACAACCCCTTTTACTGTCAGAGAATTCCGAGCGTATAGTAACAGAAGTCATGAATTGCAATGATGAATCTATTCAGCATTTTAAGTATGTAGAGTATGTATGTAAGACAACGCGATACACGCTTTCAGAGCGAAGCTGCCAAAACACGAACGTGAAACTATTGTAAATTGAAACGCAGCGACTATCCGATGTGTTCCATCACACGATGGGGCGATATGTCACATCGGAATTGTTTTGGATGCAAGCCAGAGGTGTACGACACTTACATTGTATTTGGAGCTATCGTTATCGAACTTAGTGTTTACTGATCGTGTCGGAGTACAAGGATTACCTCCCTTTTCGACTTATCGGGTCTACCTATCAGGGACTAGTCTACTTAGAGCTCTTACACGCGAGCAGCACGTCGTCGTCGGCGGCAGAAGCAACTGCAGGCGTCAATAAGTTGACGGCTGCCGCCGATATTTCAACAAAAAAAAAAAGGTCGCAGCTGTCGTCCACACTTTTATTATAGAAGCCAGTTGCAAAATGGTTTCCTTTCAAGAAATACTGTTATTGCTCTTGTTTTTTATCATTTTATTATTGTATTCTTGCAATTTATAATTCCAAATACAATCATATTTCTTTAATGCTTCAATTACCAATTCGACATCAGTATCGTCACTAGAACTAATTTTATAAACCCGCCACGCTAGCGCTCTCTCGTACTATTTGCAGTCGACTGTCAAAATAAAATAAATAATAAATAAACGCTTTCACACTCATACCACTGCAGTAGGTTTTCACCTGTGTCGCGGGTGGCATGGACGACTCATATAACACGTCACAAATAACACCCATGACCCGAGTACAAATATTTATCGGTCACATAAATATTTGCCCCGGCCGGGAATCAATCCCGGGCCCCCTCGCTTCGCAGGCAGGGTTGCTACCAACTAGGCTACAGGGTCGTAGTGAAAATAACGTACGCGACATCCTACAAAGCAAACGTTGCCATAGGTCGACGGCTGCTATCGACATGACGACGGCTGCAGTTGTCTCTGCCGCCGACGACGTGTTGCTCGTTTGTAAGAGCTCTTATGGTATCGGGTCCGACAATATCGGTCTACATTAATCTAGGGCTACATAAATCTCGGACCTGATAGGCGATACCATAAGATGATCCACCCGTGTGACATAAATCGTAATGGTTACCATGCCGACTGCCGCACCAAGGGTCCTGGGTTCTATTCTCAGCGAGGCGGAAATTTCAGTGATGAGTTTAAACTGTTCTCGGTCTGGTCTGGCTGTGTGTTCTTGTCTTTGTGTGTTGTCCATGGTATCCATCCACCGGGAATTTTAGTTCCACACCAATGGTCAACGCACATATCAAATCAAATCAAATCAAATCAAATGTTTTTATTCAAAATTGGTTTGGCTTACACACACTTTTTGAAAGTCACGCAAGCTACGCCATGCTTCAACAAGGCCCTTACTACTGTGAGAGAAGAAGCAGCAAGAAACTACCGTAGTTATAAAAATCATGTCCAAACAGTCTTGTCTTTAAATGTCTAATTTGTAATATCCTTTCGTCATAAGAATGCTTTTAATATGAGTTTTAAATTTAAAGTAAGGCATTTCTGTAAATTTTGATGTAATTTTATTATAATCTTATATATAACATTCCCGAAGGGGCCCGAGTTCAAATCCTGCCACGCACCTCTAATTTTTAAATATTATGTGCGTATTAGAAGTTAATTATCACTTGCTTCGGTGAAGGAAAACATCGTGAGGAAACCTGCACACCGGAGAGTTCTTCATAAAGTTCTCAAAGGTGGGTGAAGTCTACCAATCCGCACTTGGCCAGCGCGGTAGACTATGGCCTGTACCCCTCACGTTGTGAGAGGAGACCCCGAGCCCAGCAGTGGGACAATTATGGGTTGTTGCTTTGCTTTGTTTTTATATAAAATTCTTGTGTCATGGTATTACAAGTTGAACACCTCCGAAACGGCTCGACCGATTTTCGTAAATCTTTGCGTGCATATCGGCTAGGGTTGAGAGTCGGACAACATCTATTTTTCATCCCCCTACCCCTAAAATTTTTTTGGCAGAACAACGTTTGCCCGGTCAGCTAGTATTATAAATAATTATAAAAAAAGAAAAATGAGTGAAAAAAGTAAGTTACTGATTCAATCAATCACCCAATATTGAGCGTGTGCGTTTTAGTGTATTGAACTTAGTCAACGCTCAATACACTGAAACGCACACGCTCAGTATCGCCACAAGTTAATTAGGCTCAGTGTACCATGTTCCTTATTTGAGACGCGGCACTGGCGCGATGGCGGGTCTGCCAGTGATAATCTCGTGTTTCGCTTCCGATGTGTCCAATCAGTTGATTGGGCGATATCTCACAGCTACACCGCGCTGGCTGCGCGCCAGGGGTTCGCAAGGAACGCCCTGTATATCCGATGTCAGGATTGTATTGTACTGTATTACCCTGTACGTGTGTAGTGATTATTTATTAATTAAAATTAAGCACGATTTGTTTTCACACGTCGACGCCGGTTGCCTCCCCTGTCTACGAAGCCTGTTATGACATGTCTTTAGTGTAACTAATGTTCACTGACACTAGTGACACTGTTGACGACACTCACTTCTCATCTGCTGGATCGTCAGCTCATTTGTCGGATATTTCCATAAAAAAAAATTGTTCTAGGGTCAGTTAATTTCATGAATAACTTAATCACTGGTTTAATACATGAATGAATACCTGAGTCCTGACTCCTGAGAGAAGAAGCAAGAATGCTAATAATAATTTTGTGATTATATAATAGAGGCCGAACGTAGGCAAGGCAGAATTTATTTTATACTGATTATACGAGGCCATGTTCTTTTTAGGGTTCCGTAGCCGAATGGCAAAAAACGGAACCCTTATAGATTCGTCATGTCTGTCTGTCTGTCTGTCTGTCTGTCTGTCTGCCTGTCTGTCCGTCCGTATGTCACAGCCACTTTTTTCCGAAACTATAAGAGCTATACTGTTGAAACTTGGTAAGTAGATGTATTCTGTGAACCGCATTAAGATTTTCACACAAAAATAGAAAGAAAACAATAAATTTTGGGGGTTCCCCATACTTAGAACTGAAATTCAAAAATGTTTTTTTCATCGAACCCATACGTGTGGGGTATCTATGGATAGGTCTTCAAAAATGATATTGAGGTTTTTAATATCATTTTTTTCTAAACTGAATAGTTTGCGCGAGATACACTTCCAAAGTGGTAAAATGTGTGTCCCCCCCCCTGTAACTTCTAAAATAAGAGAATGATAAAACTAAAAAAAATATATGATGTACATTACCATGCAAACTTCCAACGAAAATTGGTTTGAACGAGATCTAGTGAGTAGTTTTTTTTAATACGTCATAAATCGTAAACCACAAAAAACATTGATCAAAGTTACAACGAACTAAAAGAACTTTTATATTATGTTACTTGCTGCTACGGAACCCTTCATGGGCGAGTCCGACTCGCACTTGGCCGCTTTTTTCTCTTTTAATATTTTCATAATATCTACAAAGATTTTCTGTAAAATAAATGTTGGCAGGAGTGAGGCGGGCGGCGTCGTTCCAAGAACTGTATTTCTCTGTCTGTATGTGAAATAAAAACTGTATCCGCTTTTACGTCACTGATAACGTTTCTACGAAATGTGTGTAGCTGACGTGGACAAAAGAGTTCTCTCTCAAATAAAGATAAAATTTACGAAATATTATCTCATCTGTTTTCGAAACTTAAGTTTAACTCATTAGAGCCCCGCACACGGCGTATTTTTACGGCGCCGAAAACGCCTATTCCGCGATCATAAAACGCGATCGTACGAGGAAACGCCTCGTCCGCCTCGCAATTTGTAGCGCGGAAAACGCGCAGATTCCGCTCGTTTTCGTCGGATGCGCTTCAAAAACGCGCCGTGTGAAAAGGCTCTTAAAAAAGCCCTTTTATAAGCTTGTGCTTTTCAAACATTTTAAAACATTGTATATTTGGTATTAAATTGAAGTTTACACTTAAGATTTACGTGTGAAATTAAAGTTTGCGATGCAGATTTCAGTGCAAACTTTTATTTTTTCAACCAAAAACGACTTATTCGAAATAAATGGGTAGTTGCAAACTGTTTTAATATGAGTTTCCCTACCCTAACGTCTTCTCCAGTAAATAATAATCAGAACATATTTTTCGGGCGCGATGACTTCGCAAACATTCAACCAACAGACAGATTATCAACTAAGCTATATTACGGTCTACAAATTCCTAAAACTTTAGCAAATAAAGTTATAGGTATCTACAAAATTTCGTCTGTTATTATAATCCGCCTCAAGTTGGTATTAGTACGCGCCTAATTTAATCTCAAACAAGTTACAAAGGACTAAATAATCCGGGAAACTCGGGAAGAAGGCTCGAATTTTACACGTCCTTATCATATCTTACAATAATGGAGCACCTTGTTAGATCTTTATTCATAACTGTCCCAGTGGGTCTTTTCAGTCCAGGAGTCCTCACAGTATGAGGGGACAGCTGTCCATTGAAATTGAAAGCTGAAATGTTTAAGTTGAACTTAGAACTCTTAGAAGTTAGACTGGACTTTTATTGTAAACGAGTAACCGCCCTCGCTTTACTTCGGTTTTCTTATTTTTTACACCTTGGGTTACATTATTGGAGTTTTATTAAGGATCCCTAATTTTTTTGAAAATATATTATAGCCTATGTTACTCGGGGATAGTGTAGCTTCCCAACAGTGAAAGAATTTTTGAAATCGGTTCTGTAGTTTCGGAGCCTATTCAATGCAAACAAAAAATCAAATCTTTCCTCTTTATCTTATAGATGATTTATTGCGTAACATTCGATTGGAAAATATCGTATAAATTCAATTCTACGAGACATTTCTTGAACTACTTTTGTAACGTGATAGGTCGCTATTGACGTACATTGCTACTAGCGGTCCCTGGTCAGTCTACAGTTCATGAAGAATGGTAAAAAGTGTTAAACCTATCATCATCTCTTACGCTCCAACTCAGAGTCACTAACGGTTACTTAAATCGCTCCTTAGTATAGAATTTGTATGGTGATTCTTTACTAAGGAGCGATTAAAGTAACCGTTAGTGACTCTGAGTTGGGGCGTTAGTGACTTTACTGCTTTAGCTGCCAGTAAGTAGAGTAAAGTCTAGTTTAATAAGGTTTCTAAAACAATATTCAGTGCATAATCCTCAAATCAGTTACCAAACATCTGGCAGTTTTTATTGGCAAATATTATGGCGCAATTTATTATTAATTTACCTAAAGGTGTCAGATAGATAGCATATTATTTAACATGGCTGTTAATGAACATGGGAACATGTTCAACACACTTTTTGCACCCATTCTTTCTAAAGACAAAATAAAAATAAATATTTTATAAATATAAAAAATATTTTTCACAACCCTACTGCCCAATCTCAACGACACCCTATTATACTCCTATCCTGTCCTGTCCTGTCCCTATTATATTCCTTTCTACCCTGTCTCCTACTCTATTATAGGACAAGAATGAAGAAAATTGTTAGAAGCGTTCATTTATAAAAATCGTTTAGTAAAAAACCATTGTGTTAGAAATTGCTTTGAAATGCGTGGGAAACTTTACAGTGTGTTCCGTTTGAATAGCTGATACATACCTAAGATAAGGCGTCGTACACACGACAGACAAGTGTCTGCATAGCAATATTTTTAATTTTTTAATAACGCTAATAGTAGTCCGGTCAAAGGAGCTGAAATAAATGTTAAGTTTACAATAATAAGGTACCTAATTTGCATAGAGCTGAAAATGGGTACGAATGTTGGGAATATCCTAATAAATGAAATGTGAACATTGTTTAGCTTAAATTCATTGAATTCATTCTCATATTTATTTTCTTTCTAAAGATCTCGTCGAAAAAGTCCACCCTTAGTACAATAAGCAGGCTAGGGTTCGGCATTTACACCAGATCACATTACCTGTTTCACATGCTGAGTGAGTATCATAACTCCACTCCATGGAAACCAGATGACTTTTGAAGACATCCCATTCGAAAACAAACGGAATAAAAGATAATAAAAACAACTAACTGTGACGTAACTCATTCCCAACTCATCAGATTTGAGTGTCGTTCTTTTTGCAAGCTGTTTTACGTACGAATGCACTGAAATGACTTCATTTGTGTTATAAAACGTTGAAATGTTTAACAATAAACGCTTAAAAAAGCCGACGAAACTCGTAAAAAGAGATCTGTGTAAAACCCGCTTATTCCTTTTTAATCCGTGTTGCGGTGCGATTAACTTTAACACAATTTTGCACAGAATGTTACAAAAATGACATTTACAGTACGTTTATTACTTACGAGTAATCGCCCTCGCTTTGCTTCGGTTTTCTTATTTTTTACACCATGGGTTATATTATTGGAGTTTTATTAAGGATCCCTAATTTTTTTTTTTGAAAATATAATATAGCCTATGTTACTCGGGAATAGTGTAGCTTCCCAACAGTGAAAGAATTTTTGAAATCGGTTCAGTAGTTTCGGAGCCTATTCAATGCAAACAAAAAATCAAATCTTACCTCTTTATAATTTGTATAGATGTGTACTAGTAATCTGATAAATTAGAACAACAGCCATGACCACGATCCATGCAACTGGGTCGAAATGTCGGTGCACAAAATAAATATCGTGAGTACCCGTGATATAGTAAAATGTGATAAATTAATGTTTGTCTGTACAAAACTGCAATTTAGTGAAAGGGATAATTCCTTTTAATGGCTGAACTTTGCTTACAAAGGCAATTTAGGATGCTATGAAAGGTTTTACGAGAGCTTCAATGTTTTCGTCACTGGTGCGATATATTGCCCATTTTAAATCGACACATTGAACACGCCACGAAAAGCTTTTCGTGGTATCCGTTCTTTATAAAGACTATATAGTTGTTAAGTAGTGCTCTGCCTGCGTCTTTGCGCGCGTTTTTCGGGACAATAAACACCCTGTATCTTATTCCGGATCATGGCCTACCTGTGTGCTAAATTTCATGAAAATCGGTTCAGTAGTTTTTGTGGAAGGTTTAACAAACATTTACACAAACTTTCACATTTATAATATTACGAGTAACCGCCCTCGCTTTGCTTCGGTTTTCTTATTTTTTTACACCTTGGGTAGGAAGTAAGATGGGCATAATATCTCAAATAATTCTTCCATGTATTTACTGCAACTCATTATCGGGGTTCAAACGTCCAAAAATCCAAACTTCTTCACAGAATTTCATATTTAAAGTACCTATTAGATGAGTAGATAGGACAAAATTTTGTACTTGTTAGTCAGTCACGTAAACCATTCAACATATAAAGTTTTAACAACACAATTACGCAACTTAAGTACAGTTTACAAAGTGTTATTCGAAGTGAAGCACAGTTGACTTACTAGTTTTGAGACGTAGGTAATTAAAGTTTAATGTACCTACTTCGTAATTTTACAAAACTCATCCGCTCAAGACGAGAAAAGGGTTGAGTCTAATTATGTAAACAGCTTCTGTCCGTTTGTGCAGGTCAAGCTGGTAATCTCAGAACCAGCTGAACCTGTTTAGATACAGATTTCACTGATGTATTGTTGTAATTTTGGTACAGAGAGATCTATAAAGCTCAGGCAAAAAATATTGGAACAAAAATAATGGTTATACATAAACCTTAACCTTTATTTTTTTATTATTAACAAAGTGTCCACCAATAACTACATTTTACTGTTGTCTGAGCAAAGTCGCTGGTGTTGCTGATGTCCATGGGCGACGATAGCACTTACCATCAGGTGTATCGTCAGCTCGTTTGCCGGCTACTTCCATAAAAAAAGTCAAAATCTAAGTACGCTTTATAGATCTCACTCTATCTCATCTCATAAATTTAGGAACATAGGTTTCTTTAACTATGTGAGGGAGCTTGCTAGTATTTAATGCTTTCCTATACCTGGATAGTGGAATAAATCTCTACTCTAAATAAATCGTCCCAAGACACAATGAGAGAGGGTATGTATTTTAACTGTAGAATGACTGTACTGTAGAACTTACTTGATTTCAAGCCAGACGATCTTATCTTAGACATTGAAGATTTGTAGTTTGGACGAGTTGTAGTAAAATCTATGCTAACATTCCTAAAGTGATAAGTCTAGTTCTAGTGGCTCGAAAGTCTGTTTCCAGTTTGAAATTGAATGGGATGAAACTTATTAATATTTCGCATTTACAATATTAGTAGAATAGGATTTTTTTATAATACCTGATAAATAACCGTCTTTATTTTCTATCCCATTTTTTTTTTAATTCATCGAATAACAATTCATCGAATGACAGTTCATCGAATGAAAGTTCATTGAATGACAGTTCATCGAATGACAGTTCATCGAAGGACAATTCACCGAATGACAATCGAATGACAATTCATTGAATCGCAATACGTGTAACTGAATAATAATAATTTTCGTATGATCATTTCATCATAAATATTTTTTATTATTTCAAACGTCACACATCCTTGAAATGCAGCACTACGACGTATGCAGCATGCAGCAAGCACAGTTTCTGTCTCGGCTCCGGCGCTGCGGGGCTCCAGGAGTTCCACGCGAGATTATCGTCGCAGATGCTTTTAATGCTTACCACCCTCTGCACATTCGCGGGTTTACATTACACTCTAGGGGTAGGGCAAATAAGACCTACTTTTGCAGCGATTCGTTTCTGTCACAAAATTTTGAAGCACAACATATTGACTTTTTATGACACTATTTTAATTTAATATTGAAAATGCTACTAAGTAACCGGCCATATTACGGAATATTAAGGAATTATTACGGAAATTATTACGGAAGAATTATTAGGGAATATATTTGTGACCAAATAATATTCCGTAAAATGTTGTTTGTTAGCGTTAGTGTGTGTTAGCGTTTAGATGTAGTAATCTGGCAAATGAAAAAAGTTCAAAGGTGGCTTCGGCTAATAGTAAAAAGTTATTTTGTAAATCGGCGAAATCTACTTCGGTAAAATAATACCTAGACACATGATACTTCGATGATCTAAAAATATGTTAAATAATGCATGTAGCAAAATAGACGTCGGCCAATTAATAGTTTTCGCCTTCGGTAAAATGAAATTCGAACAAAAATTTTTGGAAAAGTGAGGGTGTCCCTTTAAATCTTTTAGGCGCTCCACCAACTGCACCGCGCCCCGTCGCGTAGCGCGGGATGGCAGATTTTACCATTGTATGCAATTATCTCAATTTATATAGAAATCACGCGGGGCGCCTTCCCGCGCATTTCGGCGTCGGCAGTATGTTGTGCTAGGCGTGATTTTTTCTATATAAATTGAGATGCGACGGGGTGCGGTGCAGTGGGTGGAGCGCCTTAAAGAAGAAAAATTGCAATTCGACGAATTGTCATTCCATGAATTGACAATCGATGAATTGCAATTCGATCAATTGCCATTCAGTGACTTGTCATTCGGTGAATTGTAATTCGATGAATTGTTTTCGATGAATTTTCCGCAGACGACCACATACAGCTAAACTAATATCTAAATGAAATTAATTTAATACTATAAACATCCACAAACGTCGGGCTTATGCCAGGCTTCATTCAGACAGGGGAATCTTCTGGAGGCAGGGGAATGGCAAATATGTCAATATACCTTCCAAATTGGCACTGAGGAGTTACGGGCGACCCCATGCCCCGAAACTGCCCCGACATCAGGAAACCTCAAAGGTTGTTCTAAGTCTGATTAGAAGTGATAAAAGTAAAATAATTGTAATGTTTCGGGTGCCCTATTCTTTTCCATTATTGCACAATTTACGAGCATGTAATTTATAGTGTGGGTCGAGGCACGGCAAGCGACGGGTCGACTTCGTGATGTTATTAGGGTTTTTTGGGGCTGGCAGACAATCTCAATATTAAATAGGCAGGATAGAGCATCTGACTAACTATTTCTTGTGGCGGTTAAGTGCGTACAATCTCAATATTAAATAGGCAGGATAGAGCATCTGACAAACTATTTCTTGTGACGGTTAAGTGCGTACAAGTGGTTGCATATTAAACTGGAAAAGCGGTTAACCGACCCACGGTTAACCGCTAGTGCGTAAATTATGCGTTAAGAGGACTGTGGAAGAAAGGAGGCTAGTGCAGGTTAGTCCTGAGTAAATATTATTAGTATTTACGTTTTAGAACACTACTTTATTATTATTATAATTATAATCATTTTATTACCACTTATAATTATGTATGCGTCCATGTAGCTAAACTTAGCAACGTTATGGGAACAATGAAACACTTGCGGCAATGGCTCGTATATCCGCTAGTACATAACATTGTATTGGTTTTCGGATAACTATAAATTTTTATTGCCAGCTCACGGCTCATTGAGTAGGTCGTGGTGAGAATCTTATGCAATTTATTTGCTATTAAATAAATCATTTAGTTGTAATAAAATTCTTCGGAGGAATGTAATACGTATTTCTGGACCCTCTTTACGTAGAAATTAGGAAGCAAAGTCGAATGATTCGGTAAAAAAATTTATTTATTACGTTGTTCGGTTGAAAGCGGTCCTGCCTGCAGAGCAAAGGATCTCGAATATTTGTTCTGGCTAGTTGACCTTTAGCGAGTTGGTAGTAGACGTACTCGAATTCTTTTATGGTTTATTGAGTCAATAATGACGGGGGCAGTGGAAAGGGGCTCGGGGGGCGAAGCCTCTCCGCCATAAAACGTAAACGTAGATATCTATGACATAGTCACGTTATTGTGACTTTCAAAAAAAGCTCTAAAACAAGCTTTCATCATCTCATTAAAGTCATTTAGGGAATTGATGAAATCACAAATAACCCAGAGGACTACTACTTCATCATATTGTGGGATTTGATCAAATCCCTCAAGGATTTTCTATCATTTCTCTGTGAAATATATACTTGTGTTGTCCATGCTCCTTGCAACAGAGGGAATCCTAGTGTGGGTAATCATTACTTAAAAGCGTTAAAAGCCGTTGAAAGTTTGAGTAAATCATTCCAAATTAAGTGGTATTTAGGTACGTATATTTTGTTAGTTATTTTTCTTGTACAACCTTTTAGATTCAGAATTGAGCTTAGCGGACCAGAAGCCAATATACAACTACAAACTTCAACAATACTTCTGTAGTTCTAGAGATGACATTTATGTTGGACCGCCGCCAGAACAACTTGTTCACAGGGCCATATACTCGTATCACGACTATTATGATTTAATAATCCGGTTATAATTAATTATTCATGCAGTTAGTTTTTATTAAGGAGCAGTGATAGCCGAGTTCGAATCAGAGACTTCTGTCTAAGGATCTGGGTTCGATCAGATCCTTGGACTTCGCCTGGGTCGAACCCAGATCCTTTATAACTGTACGAGTACTCGTACATTGTGCTGGCGCAGCGTCCTTGTGCCAAGCACGAGTCAACGAGTGGTCTAGCTGGGTGCGCGGAGCCCATGAACACGTACAAGACGTGACTTAACAAGCGTCTGACACCAATAAAACCCTGTCAATTAGCAATACAAATCAGTGCAATAAACATCTAGAGTCAGCTCGGTCACGTGTTTTACTACCGAAACCCCCGCGGACACACTCACGGCGACCACGCTGCTCCTGCACTCACCAACCTCCTGATTCAATAACCTTATCAAGAGTTACTATGCGGAGATCCATTATTATTAAGTTGGTATTAGTCTACTTTGCAACAACTCGCGGTTAACGTGTATGATGGTGTAGAAAAGCGTTGTAATTAAAATGTAGAAATATTGAGTAGGAGTACATTGTAGAATTATAGACAGAAATAAATTGGATGTGCGTATTGTACATTCATCGCTCACTCACCCTATTGACTATTCATTGTGTTTGAAAACGAATTAAGTTGCTTTCTATGAGTTTTGTAGAAATGTTTTACAAAGATCATAACATTTTGTGCTTCACCGGAATTTTTATCGCATCGTATCGAGATTGGTATAATCAGCTTTCTAAGGATATTCTAAGGATTATTTGATAGCTGGATTATAAATTGCTTGTTTGGAAAATTGAGAATATACAACATAATGGTATAGATGGGAATGTTTTCCGTTACTTTGTTGTTCTTAGGTACAAGTAGTTTACTAGAAAATCTAATGTAATACAGACGATGTGTTTTTTTTTTTAACATAATCGTAGAAAGGATTTTATAATTCAGTTGCTAAAATTGTAAATTTGTTTTACTTACTTACCGAAAATTACTATTTTTTTAACCAATGAATATAATAATATTTCTTCTCCTGCATTTATTTACATTTATATTTACTCATTGATGTGTTCTAGGCATTGTAGCAAGTTTACACTTACAGTAATACTTTATTTTTTATGTTAGTTAGTTAGTGTTTACTTTATTTTAATCTTACACAAATCTGTATCTAATTATGTCAATGTAAAGAATCCAGATATTATTTCTAATGTGAATACCTACTACTAATGTACGATTTACACGTATTAAGTAAAGTAGATAACTAAATTTTAACTGAATGTTAAGTAAATTAATATGTGTAAACGACCAATTTAGTAGTTAAAATGTAGTACGCAAGTAAACAAATAATTACGCAAATTTTCTATTTTTCTGTTAAGTAGGTGGGCGGGGCTTATCACTTAACACGTTTGGACAGGCACTTTTTAGTTAAAATTTAATAAAATGCTCAAGTAATTAAGTAGGTCGTGAAGAACAAAAGAGCTTTACTAAATTATAACGTTTGGACGCGCACTAAAAATTATTCACTTAAAATTTAGTTAAAAAGTTATCTACCTAACTACTTAAAACGTCTAAACCGGACTTAAGAGCTATCTTTCTCCAACTGAAATGAAGACCATTACTCTAAATACGAGTGAGAATTAGAGGGAAATTCAAATCGAACCGTGTAAAGGATGTTCATTTAAGCAGTCAGTGCGTTAGTATGTGGATCGGCCGTGTCTGTGGCGGATTAATCAGCTGATTGGCATGGTAAGTCACTTGCCTCGTGACGTATAGGTATAGCCGGCGCGATGAATAATGGCGTTAGAGATCCTCGCAGGATACTTAAATTACATATGTAAGATAATTGGCAGACACATGGCTGGCTGCAACCCATTAATGGCCCACTATTGGGCCACGGGTCTCTCCTCGTGAGGAGGCCTAGAGCATACTCCACCACGCTGCTCCAGTGCGGATTGGTGGAGGGAGCAGACACATAAAGCGATCGAATTCGTTGTCTAAACTTTTATAGCGGAAATCTTACTAATATTATAAGTGTGAAAGTTTGTATGGATATCGGTTAACTCTTTCACGCAAGAATTACTGAACCGATTTTTTAGAAATTTTGCACACATACTATGATCTGGAATACGATAAGTACCCTATATATCTGTATTCCATGTTTGTAAATTGGTCTACCTGTGTGCTAAATTTCATAGAAATCTCATTAGTAATTTTTGCGTGGAAGAGCAACAAACATCATTATAAACTTGTATTAAACACTAGCTGTTCCCCGCGACTTCGTCCGCGTGGTATTTGATATTATTAAATTTTTCATAAAAAAATAGGATCACTATTTTTTAATAAAACAATTTTTTTCTAAAATAAAAGTAGCGTTACTACTTCTTACATCAGTTATCTGTCAGTGAACGTCCCGTGAAAATCGGTCCAGCCATTTCAGAGATTAGCTGAAACAAACAGTCAGACAGCAGTGCTGGATTTAGGCCTAGGCCCGTGAGGCCCGGGCCTAGGGGCGCCATGATTTTGGGGGCGCCAAAATTTTTAGAACCCCAAAAACTTAGGAGTGGTAAAACGTCAGAATTGTTTTTATCTAAAATATTTTTATATATTTTCGCCTCAAATTAATAAAAAAATATCCATCCATCCATCCATCAGCCCTTTGAGGTCCACTGCTAGACATAGGCCTCCCCTAATCTACGCCACTCAGACCGGTCCTGAGCCTTCTGAATCCAGCGGATACCCGCTGTCTTCTTCAGGTCGTCGGTCCACCTGGTCGGGGGCGTCCTGTGCTCCTTTTACCGAGGCGTGGTCTCCATTCGACGACCTTTCTTCCCCAACGGTTATCGGTCCTTCGAACTATGTGGCCAGCCCATTGCCACTTCAGCCGGCTAATTCTCTGAGCTATGTCGGTAACCCTCGTTCGTCTACGGATTTCATCATTTCTGATTCGATCGCGTAGAGAAATACCGAGCGTAACTCGTTCCATAGCCCGCTGGGCGACTCTAAGCTTATGCATTAGACCAATAGTGAAGCACCACGTCTCGGATCCGTATGTCATCACTGGCAACACACACTGCTCGAACACCTTCGACTTCAGGCACTGAGGTAACTTTTTGGACGACAAGATATGACGCAGTTTCCCGAACGCAGCCCATCCGAGTTGGATTCTACGAGTGACTTCTTTCTCGAAGTTGGACTTACCCATTTGGATCACTTGTCCCAATAAAAAAATATAAAATATTTTAAATGTTTACCTTTTAATTTGTCGGTGCAATATGAATTCTTTTTGATGTACATTACTTTGAAAACAATAATTTTCTGATTTTTCGCAAATTCTTAATTTTTATAGCGGATAGTTAAAGATT
The DNA here is from genome assembly GCA_951805285.1 of Thymelicus acteon. Taxonomy (NCBI): domain Eukaryota; kingdom Metazoa; phylum Arthropoda; class Insecta; order Lepidoptera; family Hesperiidae; genus Thymelicus; species Thymelicus acteon. Next base: position 2,272,976 of record OX638232.1, read on the forward strand.
ATATACTATTTCTCAATAGCCTTTATGAATAAATTATAATTAAATTAAAACTTTTCAACCTAACTTGTAAATTTAAATTATTTTCGGAAATGTTGAAGCAAGAATTCTTGTTATTTCAAAATTCTATTTATCATTCAACTGAGTGTGTTTTTCGAAATATTGTGTTCCGAGTGTCAGAAGGACGTATATTTTTTTTGTCAATCGTTTTGCAAAAAATTTTTAAGTGAAAAAATGAAGAAAAAAAATCCAAAGCAAAAAATTATGTCTCAAAATATCCACACATGTCATCACATAAAGTTTGAGATCACTAGCAAAAGATGGATTATTTTTAATTTTACTTTTTTAAAAGAATGTTGCTTATGTAACATCTTTTTATGAAAAAGATACACTTGTTGAAATAAAAAAATTAAATTATTTTTTATTTTTTATTAACTAGAATTGAATTTAAAAGTCTTGTGCAATTTTGACTAATAAATAATTGAAAGAAAAAGAGGATTTAACTAACAATAAATATTATCAACATTTATTATTAAATTGTTTTACTTTAGTATAAGATAACTCCTTCCCTGGCTCGAACACATGCGGCAATAATGTAATATTTTTTTAGGGTTCCGTAGCCGAATGGCAAAAAACGGAACCCTTTTGGATTCGTCATTTCTGTCTGTCTGTCTGTCCGTCCGTATATCACAACCACTTTTTTCCGAAACTATAAAAGCTATACCATTGAAACTTGGTAAGTAGATGTATTCTGTGAACCGCATTAAGATTTTTACACAAAAATAGAAAAAAAACAATGAATTTTGGGGGTTCCCCATACTTAGAACTGAAACTCAAAAATGATTTTTTCATCAAACCCATACGTGTGGGGTATCTATGGATAGGTCTTCAAAAATGATATTGAAGTTTCTAAGATCATTTTTTTCTAAACTGAATAGTTTGCGCGAGAGACACTTTCAAAGTGGTAAAATGTGTGTCCCTCCCTGTAACTTCTAAAATAAGGGAATGATAAAACTAAAAAAAATATATGATGTACATTACCAAGCAAACTTCCAACGAAAATTGGTTTGAATGAGATCTAGTAAGTAGTTTTTTTTTTAATACGTCTTAAATCGTAAACCGCAAAAAACATTGATCAAAGTTACAACGAACTAAAAGAACTTTTATATTATGTTACTTGCTGCTACGGAACCCTTCATGGGCGAGTCCGACTCGCACTTGGCCGCTTTTTTTTAATTGCGCATTTAATTTCGATATTCACCTCCTTAAAGAGCAAAAAGGGCGGCATATCCTTTGGGGCCTAGGGCGACATCAAACATAAATCCGCCACTGGTCAGACATACAGACAAAAATTGTAAAAAAGCGGCCAAGTGCGAGTCGGACTCGCCCATGAAGGGTTCCGTAGCAGCAAGTAACATAATATAAAAGTTATTTTAGTTCGTTGTAACTTTGATCAATGTTTTTTGTGGTTTACGATTTATGACGTATTAAAAAAACTACTTACTAGATCTCGTTCAAACCAATTTTCGTTGGAAGTTTGCATGGTAATGTATATCATATATTTTTTTTAGTTTTATCATTCTCTTATTTTAGAAGTTACAGGGGGGGGGGGGGGGGACACACATTTTACCACTTTGGAAGTGTCTCTCGCGCAAACTATTCAGTTTAGAAAAAAAATATATTAGAAACCTCAATATCATTTTTGAAGACCTATCAATAGATACCCCACACGTATGGGTTTGATGAAAAAAACATTTTTGAGTTTCAGTTCTAAGTATGGGGAACCCCCAAAATTTATTGTTTTCTTTCTATTTTTGTGTGAAAATCTTAATGCGGTTCACAGAATACATCTACTTACCAAGTTTCAACAGTATAGCTCTTATAGTTTCGGAAAAAAGTGGCTGTGACATACGGACGGACAGACAGACAGACAGACAGACAGACAGACAGACAGACATGACAAATCTATAAGGGTTCCGTTTTTTGCCATTCGGCTACGGAACCCTAAAAAGCGGTTATTGTAATATCACAAACAGAAACTCAAATTTTATTTAACATTAGTAAGATAATATTAATGCCTATTACTTAGTATTCAGCAAATACAAATCAGCTTAAACCACGTCGTAATGAAACCGCAAACGAACACACGGCGTGACGTGCGAGTATTCATGAATATTAATATCGCGAATATTAAACAAGGTTAATATTCAGGACATTCAGGTGCTGGCTTGATGATATTATTAGATATTTGTTTTCATCACTCAATTTGAATATGATTGACTTAACAATTCGTAGTATTTATAATATTATCTTAATAATATTCGACGAAGCGACGGATATTATTACTAGTATATTATCTTGCAGGTTGTACGGCTACCCTTTTGCATGAGTCCAACGACTCCTCGTGTTCCGGCTGGGAGTATGGGAGCCAGTTCTATCTCTCTTTCTTCTTTCTTGGATAATAATAGATTTTTGTTTCCTATGGCCACGGACGTAAAAAAAAAGATGGACGTAATCCCAAGAACAAATTCAGTGAAGCACCCATAGGAATACCAACTCTGTATTCGTACAAGTACACACACCCACACATTGACACCATACGGCTACGACATTGACACCATCGCCAATCAAAAATTACAAAATTACGCACACATGGTAAGTGAGCTGTCAGCTGTCAGCTTCACTCTCGATTAGACAAGGTTACGTCCGTTCTTTTTTTTAAGTCCGTGCCTATGGCATTACCGATGTCCCAATTGTTTTTTAATGTTTACCTATACATACCAATTATTCGATTTAAAACAGCAGTTCCGAATAAGTACCAATATTCAATTTTGAAATGTGCCGTCACGAAATTTATGACCCCCTCCCACCCCTTGTCACACAATGTCAAACTACAACGACCCCCCGCCCCCCTCCCCCCTAACGTGTGACGTAATTTATGGATGGTCCCTTACAGGATAAGAAAATGTAATGAAACATGACAGATTCTTTAATAGAATCTACAGTTAATCTCAATAGCGTGATTCAGATTTTTCGTTCTTTCTGGAGTTTAACTCCTTATCTAATGATTTCATATTTAAGCCCGCGGTATAAGATTTTATGGGGAGTAAAATTAAACTTTTCCGTTACGTTATGCGATATGCGTTATGTTTGTAATTCGTAACACAGCATCTAGATGGCCTTGGATGGCTGATTCGTAACAACGCCATCTAATGATAATAATAATCTTGGTACATCCTGTTCCGATGATGTGAAACATCGTCATCATCATTATTATCATCACCATGGCGTTAAACTCCAATCGTGCGTCGGAGCTGACACACATTTTTTTATCGAACAGCTAGTTATTTCCACAAAAATGTTCATATAAATCTTACTAAAACTATAAATATATAAGCCTTTTACTCTCTCACGCAAAAACGACTGAAAGGATTTTCACAAAATTTTGCACACAGATAGACCATGATGTGGAATAAGACATAGGGTACTTAATATCCCGGAAAACGTGCGCAAAGCTGCGACCAGAGCACTAGTATAATAATCTAAATTTTATTAACAAAAAATAACCGACTTCAAAATTACTCAAAAACTACTTGTCAGATCTCATTCAAATTTATGTGGGACCACATGACAAGCACCTGCTTTCGATTAAAAAAAGAATCATCGAAATCGGTTGGCGTGATATTGAGTTATTCGTCCATTTGTCGCGCAATGTAATGCAAATTTAAGACTTATATGGTTTTCTCATAGATGCCATTGTCAGATCTTAATAAAATTTAAATGGGACCACATGACAAGCACCAGTTTTCGTTTAAAAAAACAATCATCAAAATCGGTTCACCCAGTCGAAAGTTCTGAGGTAACAAACATAAAAAAAATACAGTCGAATTGAGAACCTCCTCCTTTTTTTGAAGTCAGTTAAAAATAAATAGTTTACTGCTTAGGTATTCAGAAAGTGATATAAAATCAATTAATGTTCGGTAAACCATGAACCAGACATAAATCTTTGCAAACCGCCCTCGCAATGAAACCGCAACCCGACGCGCGGCGCGACAGAACGCGATTATTCATGAATTTAATACCACGAATATTAAATAGGGTTAATATGCAGGTGTTGTCCTGCTTTTATCTTTAAATCGTATTGGGATGGGTATCGTAAGAGGCGACTAAATCCGGCCCGCTGGTGGTAGGGCCCTCGGAGGGATTACATTGGTAAACAGTAATGTAGTTGTACCGATGGGAACACTTAGTTGTGCCGTTCCACTAGTTGTGCGTACGTAGTTGGTCCGTTAGGAAACCGCGAATTTAACATTGATTTAAATCAATACCATTATTACTATTATTATTTTCTCATGGGGTTCGTCTGGATAGCTACCACCCTTGAGCATGAGTCAGGCGCCAAACGACTGGGGTCGTGTTCCGGCTGGGGGCTTGAGAGCCAGTTCTTTCTTTCTTTTTTAGGGTTCCGTAGCCAAATGGCAAAAAACGGAACCCTTATAAATTCGTCATGTCTGTCTGTCTGTCTGTCTGTCTGTCTGTCTGTCCGTCCGTATGTCACAGCCACTTTTCTCCGAAACTATAAGAACTATACTGTTGAAACTTGGTAAGGAGATGTATTCTGTAAACCGCATTAAGATTTTTACACAAAAATAGAAAAAAAATCAATAAATTTTGGGGTCCCCATACATAGAACTGAAACTCAAAAATTTTTTTTTCATCAAACCCATACGTGTGGGATATCTATGGATAGGTCTTCAAAAATGATATTGAGGTTTCTAATATCATTTTTTTCTAAACTGAATAGTTTGCGCGAGAGACACTTCCAAAGTGGTAAAATGTGTGCCCCCCCCCCTGTAACTTTTAAAATAAGAGAATGATAAAACTAAAAAAAATATATGATATACATTACCATGCAAACTTCCAACGAAAATTGATTTGAACGAGATCTAATAAGTAGTTTTTTTAATACGTTATAAATCGTAAACCGCAAAAAACATCGATCAAAGTTACAATGAACTACAAGAACTTTTATATTATGTTACTTGCTGCTACGGAACCCTTCATGGGCGAGTCCGACTCGCACTTGGCCGCTTTTTTCTCTTTTTCTCGACCGACAAAGCCTCAGTGATGCCTTTAGTGTTGCTGATATCCATGGGCGACGATAGCCACTTACCATCAGGTGGATCGTCAGCTCGTTTGCCGGCTATTGCCATAAAAAAATATATTGTTTTTTTACCGCTAAATTTTATCGTAAAATTTATCAATCTCTTTTTATGTGAACGAAATTAATAACATATAATATTAAAATGTAAAAAATCAAATAGCAACAGCGTATAAATCGAATTACTGCTTCATTATTATCAGCCCCCTAGGTCATTAGGTATATATTTTTCTTGTTACGCAACTTTGTTTGAAAATATAATCTCCAACTTTCTTACTTTCATCAAAAGATTGTTGTTATTTTTATAGGGAGGTTCATTTACTCCATTTTATTTTGTTTAGCTCCTGTTTCAGGGGTGTCGCGGGATTAAATTTCAACACGCTAAACAAGGACAGTCACACCCAGACCGAAAACAGAAATGCAAACTCATCATTCAAATTTCCGCTTCGCTGGGAATCGAACCCAGGATCTAGCGGCGACCCGGCATGGTAACTATTACGCCACACGGGTCGTCAAAATTATTTTTATATAGCCTGAAGGCTTAACAAAAAAGGAGACATCTGACCGCTCATTTACATGCGCGTCTCGCGGACCGTCTTGTGGCGCGTCCGTAAGCCACGCCCCCTACGCGCGTGTGAACACCGCGCGAGCGCTCGCGCGAGCCCCTTTGGCGCGCGCCCAAAAAACCGCTCCCGACGCGAGCCCTGCGAGCCACGAGACGCGCCGCGGTCTGGTCCGCGAGTGCCCTGTTCACACGCGCGCGTATGCGGGCGTCTCGCGGATTGTCTCGTGGCTCGCGCGCGCGCGTGTAAATGGGGCATGATAGTTAGTGGTTACCGTCGCCTGGCATGAGAAATACCAAGGAAATCGCCAATGCAATACCGACCCTGAAGGAGAACTCGTTTTACACCTGTTTTGAAGAACTCCATGGCATAGCGCTTCGAGAGTACTTCAGAAGGAGGTTCATTCCAGCTTGCAACTGCGGGCCAAAAAGGATATTGTGAAATCATTGAACTATAATGTCATAGAACAGACATCTCGAACAAAATGTGTGTCCCGCCGGGAGGTTCTATTTTCAAAATTGAGCCCCCGGTCTCCTTTCGAAATTGAACGAATCCATTGGAAATTTAAGTCGATCGGCGCCAATTCATTGGAACATACATGTGTTCGCGGTGTCGGTTCTATATGCTAGTAATAATACTTCAATGTGTGAAATGGACATTTATTAAGTACTAGGATACCCGGCATGTGCTACTACGCAAAAAAAATATGGGAAAAGTCGAAAATCGCTTTAATGAATCAACCGAATGTGCTTAATTCATTGTGTTAGTGGTCTCAAACCATCGTCGCATTATTTCATTTCAAATGAAACCATTTTGTGCATATCGGTTGGATGGTTTCAGTCTTTAAAGGACGTAGACGGACATATATTAAGTATTTTAATAGTTCTTAAATGTATAACTTTTCGATTTTTAATCGCAGTCAGTACGGAGTTTTTTTACTCGTACCTTAAAAAAAATAATTAAATAAAAAGCAATATTAAAAAACAATATTAAAACAATAATATTCTAACAATATAAAAAAAAACAATGTAATAATAATCATTTTTGCATAACGAGCGTTGAAAACGCGCGTTAAAATCATTGAGATACATACATAGAGGAGACATCTCAAACAAAATGTGTGTTCCACCGCCGGCTTGCCCTCCGTTCTCTTTTCAAATTAGAAGCCTCGTTTGCACACTTGCCATAGAGTAACTTTGTATACGACACTTGCCGAACCAAGACGGCAACCTAAGCAAGCTTATATATTCCATTAACACGCTAGTGGCTTGCCAAGTTCAAACGCTCCTTATGATTTTTTCGTTCCTAAATGGCGGGAACATTGCACAATAACTTAATTAAATACGTTTTAGTTGATATAAGTTAATATTTTGTTTTCTTACCGATGATATTATGTGATACCATTATCTTTTTTGTTTTTGTCGTGCAATTGTGACACGTTCTTATTACGCACGACGGCATTTTTTCAGTTTTTTCATAAACAATTTTGGCATGCGGCCGCCATGAGCGCAGCCGAGTGACAGCCGAGTGACAGAATGAAATGCAGCCGGCCGGCTGCAATGCGCACCCCCGAACCCAATGTTCGCGGTGTCTGTTCTATACGCTAGTAATACTAGTTCAATGGTTAAAATATTGACGTTTTTCGTCACCTTTTGTGTCACAAATCTTAAAATTTCACTCTCATCATTTTTTTCATTTATTTCATAACGCGCCTAAAGAAGTATAAATTCAAAAATATCATTTGGAACATCACACAGCATCACAACAGCAGGCCCGCCAAAATGTACACTGCGAATGAAGTTGCATACAACGATTGAACACATACGATAGACACAAGCGTGAGTGCTTTTTGATTTTGTCGTATTCTTTGTCCTAACTATATGTATATTTGATCTAACCTAACCTAACCTAACTATTCCTATCTCCAATAGCAGTTAAAGTGCGTCGGACATAATATGTGAATACATGTAAAATTGTAATAAACATTATAAGATCACATAGGGCATAAAGTAGAATAATTTGGGGTAAAATATGACAGACTGATAAGACAAATACAAATACTTCTGAAAATGTCAAAACATAATCATAATAATTATTATGTCATATTAATGTACCTTACTCTCGTTTATTAAAATTTTACGTTTTGATATTTATCCAACAAACTATAACAAACAACTTACATGTTTATAGGTAAATGATTTACGGTTTATTTCCCAAATACCTTTCATTTTTGCGGTCGCATACTTTACTGCACATTCCACTTTTATTATTTCATACCGGTCTGCGGTCGGGGAATATTCTGTTATGTCATGCATTTGACATTCATTTAGTGGGAAATGTTGGCGGGAAACTTAGACAGTTTGTTTTTTTAAACATTACAACTGTCTAGTTGCAGTGATAATTAAATTATAAGACCGTTAATATTAAAAAAAACTTCATTTCAATTCAATCATCGTAACTATTAGGTATATTATTATATTAGGCAGTTAAATTTTCGACTAAATATGTTAAAAGTGAAACGTTTTACGCCCCAACCCAGAGTCACTAACGGTTACTTAAATCGCTCCTTAGTAAAGAATCACCATACAAATTCTGTACTAAGGAGCGATTTAAGTAACTGTCAGTGACTCTGAGTTGGGGCGTAAAGGGCTCATTACATTTTCCTAAATTCAGAGACCAATAATAATATGGCCTAGATCCGGCATAATATATACCCTCATGTGTTTACTAAAAATGATCCACTATAATATATGGTAGATAATATCAATAATTAGGTATGTCGCTGATACGTTGCCTAACAAAATCACCTCCAAACAATGTTGATTGATAAAATTGTTAATTAAATATTTTCAATCTACTAAAATATAAGGAATAGTGAAAAGTGGTCCACGGAATCTCGGGGCCGATTTTGATGAAAATTAAAACTGCCTGTGTGTGAGTTATAAAATCCTTATGTATGTAAAATGATCCCATAAAATTTTAAATTCCAAAGTAGCAGGTTTCTCGGCTCGCAGAAGTTTAAATTGAAGGAATTCTTCGCTCGAAAATTTACTGGATATTCAAAGCCGGCAAACCACAAAGTTTTCCAGCACATTATTAAAGTTATGTTTCGCAATTGTCTAGTGGCAAATTATTTACTTATTGAATAGAATTCAGCCGTGAAGGTGTTATTAAACGATTATTGTTGTTCTTCCGAAGTTTTGATCTACGCATAATTCCATATTAAGATATTTCAAAGTCACTATTTTAACGTACTACTAGGGTTATTGTTATTAGATAAAACAGTTCAGAATTATTTGTTCTTGTTTATCAACCAATTTTCTTATTTCAGTGGGTATCTATGAATGGCCATAAATCTAAAACTACAAAATATTTTGGCCGATTCACCTAACATAGGCTAAAAGATTTAGTGTTCTTCAAAATACGTAAAATTTTGCAACTAGAATGTACAAAAAATATCAGGCCCAAAAATCGGACTCAGTTTCGTTCTTTAGTTATTTATAAAAAAAAACCATTAACAAAGATTTTTGTTCGCCACCAATTTTAACTATACCAAATCTCTTACTTGCTTACATTTTTAAGAGGTTTCCTCTTCGCGTTTGGTATGAGTATTAATAGAAAGCGGCAACACTGCAACAGGCAAAGTTACGAGAGAATGACTGACATAATAACTCAAAATGTCGTTCGTTCATTAATCACATGGAGCGTCCGAAACCGATGACAACGTTGACAACTGAATGATCGAATACTTCACTCACTCAGTTTGGATCACGATATAAAATAAATGTTGCCATGAATTTAAATGTAACTGGAACTATTTATCGATCACTCGCGATCAAATATCGGTAAAACTAATTCTAACAGCAACAATTCTAAACGGTTCTACTAATTGAATGTAAACACATTAGTAATTTGAGGTTCGTGACGCTTTCGTTTTTTTTTTCCACATATTAATATTACTTTTTAATCTTATAACATAACAACTTTTTTAGTAAATACGGATTGCTTTAACTTTATGAGCAAGCCTAAGAACTCACGGAGCGATTTTCTCCCGCGCCCGCCGCGGTAGCGGGCCCGCAGCTCCTGTAAAATGCAGATATGTATGTAAAAACGAGCGACATATTTCACGACGCGGTTTACGCCCGCGGCGGGCGCGGTTTACTCGCGGCGCCCGCTGCACTAGCGGGCAACTTCTAGAATCGCGCGGGTTGCGGTCAGCCGCAGCCGCGGCGGGTTGCTCCCGCACGCTCTGCGGTCGGTTGGCGGGCGACCGCGGTGGGCACCGGGAGGGAGGGGGGGGGGGGGGTACAGATCGTAAATACCGCCCGTCTTGCGATATTCGCCCGCCAGGGTTGCGGGCGATAATCGCAACCGCGGCGGCTGCGCTACCGCACAAAACTTCGGTCTCGTGAGTTTTGAAACTTTTTAAAATTTCCGCCACCGCAGCGGGCGCGGGTGAAAATCGCTCCGTGAGTTCTTAGCCTTAGTTTCAGAAAGTACTGGTACATACCTGCTTCTTCTATCCGAAAATGTAATTGTTAACTGATTTTTATCGAGCAGTATATCTATAAGTCTTATCATAACTTCTCCCCATTAGATCCGTAATAAGTCAATTGCATTCAAATACTCAATATTTGTAATTAGCTATTTGATTACTAATCCCTCAGCTCTCGAATTGGAATAGCTAGAGATTAATTTATAATTAACTGAGATCGCAGTTCGTAGTGCGGCGCGGCGGCGTGCTGTCAGACTCGGTCGACTCTCGATAATAAGCCCGTCGATACCACTTAGTTAATTGCATGAATTGGATTCTATGAAGTTCAACAGGGCTGTGCTTACAGATATTTTTGTATTGTCTATTGTGCCGGCTTCATCACGAAAACCTATCGTTTGTTTTTGGCGACACCCGTTTTTCTGAACTCGACTTTCAATTATTTTAAACTGATTTGAACAGTTCTTTTTTATTTCAATAATTTTATTATTCTTGACAAAAAATAACAGACTTCAAAATTAGGGATAACTCAAAAAATACTCATCAGATCTCGCTCTTTAAGTGAGACCACATGACAAGCACTAGCTTTCAAATTAAAAAAGAATCATTAAAATCGGTTCATCCAGTCGAAAGTTCTGAAGTAAGAAACATAAAAAAAAACCAGTCGAATTGAATACCTCCTTTTTTGAAGTCAGTTAAAAAGTGTATTGCCAGATTGGTTCCATGTTTTTCAAATTGGGATCATCAATTTCATGGGATGCATGAGGAATTGAGTGAGTGCAATGCAGAGTAAATAATAAGACGTGTTGTTCGTACGAAGTCTTTATTGGTACTCTCTATTGATTAGAATTAACCTAACTTATATAAAGTGTCTTAGCTACACTTTACACATATTTATGGTGATTACGCTGTATGTTTTTCGAAGACTGTTAAAGAATTTGAAGCCGGTTTTTCTTTTTTGTAAAATTTAGATACAATGTTACTCAGAAACGGACCTCCTGATTATTTTTTGTCCGGCAATTCATTGGTTCTCTTGGTGATACTGATGTCCATGTGACAGTGACTTACCATCAGGTGGCTCGTGGGCTTGATGATCATGTTTTAAGATAAAGGTAAAGCGTTGCCGATCAAGAAAGTGAGAAGAAAAGGAAAGAAAGAAAGTTAGTACTTACCAACGATTTTCCCGAGGTCCAAACTCCTCAGGGGATGCCCTTACCTCTTTTGCCCTTACCTTCGCAAGCATTGTCTTTGAGCATTTCCAGGCTCGTCCTGCTTCGTGGATGAAGCTGTAACGGCTTCAGGGCCGACAGCAACTGTCCATTCGCAAAAGTCAACCCAGTGTGGGTCACCAAACCAGAAACTATTTTAAAAGTTCCACCTCCGCAAGAATGCCATCGAAATTAAAGACAATCAGGATTGATTTTTAAAAGGGAATGGCTCATAAGTAAATAGCCCTATCATCAAACAAGAGTACCGTTGAGATAAATTCCGGTTGGCACAGGTAACAGTTATCTTTGTAGATATGTTGGCGCAGGTATCGGAAACTTTTAGGACAAACCAGGAATTACTGAAGGCTGCACCGCACCTGCATTTGCACGAACAATCCAACGATCGTGAAGCTGTAAAGGCCAACAGCAACTATTCATTCGAAAAAAAAATTAAAATGTTGCACACATTTTAATTTTTTTTATTAATTTTTTTCACACGTGGTAGAAGTGAAACCTTCAAAAATAAAGGCATTAATTTAATAACGTGTATCAGTTTTAATTATCTTTCAAAACTATTTTGTACTAAATAAAAATAAAACAGTCGTAAATAACGCCATCTCTTAACATAATATGAAGAGTAAAATGAGCAGCTAGCGCCATCTATCTAGCAATAAAACGAATCTTCTATCTTGTTCCTCGCGCCATCTATGAATACAACTTAGCACTTTTTAAAGTAACACGAACATAAGAAACACTGTATAATGCTTCCTATCTCATTTTCTCCCACGTTAAATCTTATGAATTTATGTGTCTGTCTCTTTTTAATGTCCCTTTTTCGTTTCATCGACTTTCAAATGACAACGATGCTAAAGAAGTTTTCACTTCAAAATCCTCTTACATACCTTCTCTCGCATTTGTAAACTGTATTTAAATGTACATATTTTATTTTGTAAATGTATTTCCGCGATTCGTATTGTTATGTAAAATATTTTCACTTGTTATTCGCGTTACGACGCGGGCCGATATGCTAATAGCGTTTGAATTTAGTTAACAAAGACCTCAAATTGTTTGCGCTATGAGCCTCATTAGAATAATTATTCGTATTGATGTCATTTTAGGGATTTATTTTAATAAACAATTAATTGCTAGCCTTGTGATGATAACCTCAGGTCATGTTTTCCCAAGTTTGGTTATGATAAAAGAAGGAAAGCAGTTGACTCGTAAGCACTTTTACATCGTCCATTAACATTGTTAAAAAATATCAGGAGCATATTTTTTTATTACAAGATAGATAAGTTCTATATAATATTTCATACTGGGCATTTGGAAAAATTTGAGGGTACAATTTTCACGATGCGACAGCCAAAAAGCGACATGATGAAGGTGTGTGATACTAGGCCTGTGTACTAGCTTTGGCAAGCATTTCCAATTTTTTTTGTAATCAAATATACAATTCTGGTAAGCGCCTAACGCAATTTATTTTAACATAGTCTTATTTTGATTTTATAATTTTATGCCACATATTTTGGTTTGCTCTGTTTTGTAGTGTTTTCGCTAAGCCCAATCTACTATTATATAACGATAAAATTAAATCTAATGGCCCAATGAGTTATTTACTGCTGATTGAAGCAATTAGTGTTCTGGATTAGGTATTCAAATTATTGTTAGAGCTAATTTGTGATTAGTGAAAATTGTGTTTGGATTTTATTAGTTAAATCAAATACATGAAAAGTATCACGGTTAGAATAATCGATGTAAATAATGACTACACTATTTTTATATAATCAACTGTTGCTTCGAGAACTATTACATAGGTATTCCTCAGAAATAGCTTCTCCCTGTATCGCAGGTGGAATAGAAAACATAACTAACACATCTATACAAATAAATAAAATTGGAGTGTCTGTTTGTAATATTAAAATAACCGCTTTTTACTAAGTGCATTTGGATGTATACACGGTACATAATTATAACAATACAACATTTTTTTACAATTTTTATCTGTCTGTCTGTCTGTCTGTCTGTTTGTTCCGGCTAATCTCTGAAATGGCTGGACCAATTTTGATGGGACTTTCACTAGTAACTAGGAGTAATTTAGGCTACTTTTATTTTAGAAAAAAATAGCTTGTTAGGCGATACGAAGTTCGTTGGGTCAGCTAGTCTCTAATATAAATAAAAATATTGTCGACCCTGTAGCCAAGTTGGTAGCGAGTCCTGCCTGCGAAGCGAGGGGTCCCGGGTTCGATTCCCAGCCGGGGCAGATATTTATGTGATAGATAAATATTTGTACTCGGGTCATGGGTGCTATTGTGATGTGCTATGTGTAGTCCATGCCACCCGTGACACAGGTAATAACCTACTACGGGGGTGTGAATGTGTAAGCGTTTAATCTAATATATAAAATTCTCGTGTCACGCTTTTTTGAAGTTGAACTCCTCCGAAACGGCTTGAATTTTCGTGAATCTTTGCGTGCATATCGGCTAGGGTGGAGAATCGGACAACATCTATTTTTCATCCCCCTACCCCTAAAAAATTTTTGGCAGAACAACGTTTGCCCGATCAGCTAGTTATTTATAACATACATGACACAAGAACAAACATTTATTTGTCACCTAAATATCTGCCTCAGCTGGGAAATTGAATCTGGGACCCCTCTCTTTGGAGGACCTCCAAAATGACGTATAGTTTTGGTAAAACCAACGTCAAAACGTCAAAAGTCATAAAAAATTATTGATAAATTACAGCAAATTCATAATTATTACACTAATCTTCTTTGTCTATGTGATTAAAAAACCATTTATAAGAAAAATACTTGTGATATGTGCGGAAATCCGATTAGCACATTATTCTATGGAGACTCATTTTTTCATTGTCTAAAGAGCTGACCAATAATTCTGGACAAAAAATAACCGACTTCAAAATAACTAAAAACTACTGGTCAGATGTAGCTCAAATTTAAGTAGAACCACATGTCAAGCACCAGCTTTCGATTAAAAAGCGGCCAAGTACGAGTCGGACTCGCCCATGAAGGGTTCCGTAGCAGCAAGTAACATAATATAAAAGTTCTTGTACTTCATTGTGACTTTGATCGATGTTTTCTGCGGTTTACGATTTATGACGTATTAAAAAAAAACTACTTATTAGATCTCGTTCAAATCAATTTTCGTTAGAAGTTTGCACGGTAATGTAAATCATATATTTTTTTAGATTTATCATTCTCTTATTTTAGAAGTTACAGGGGGGGGGGGACACACATTTTACCAATTTGGAAGTGTCTCTCGCGCAAACTATTCCATTTAGAAAAAAATGATATTAGAAACCTCAATATAATTTTTGAAGACCTATCCATAGATACCCCACACGTATGGGTGAGATGAAAAAAAATTTTTTGAGTTTCAGTTCTATGTATGGGGAACCCCCAAAATTTATTGTTTTTTTTTCAATTTTTGTGTGAAAATCTTAACGCGGTTTACAGTATACATTTACTGACCAAGTTTCAACAGTATAGTTCTTATAGTTTCGGAGAAAAGTGGCTGTGACGGACAGACAGACAGACAGACAGACATGACGAATTTATAAGGGTTCCGTTTTTTGCCATTTGGCTACGGAACCCTAAAAAAAGAATCATCAAAATCGGTTCACCCAGTCGAAAGTTCTGAGGCAACAAACATAAAAAATATACAAGGTAGTGTCGCCGAAGATGGCCCGGCTCCTAGGATAGCCCACTTTAAAAAAAATACAGTTATGATTATTCGAAACATTTGAAATTTCGCAGGTTCATGCTACTTGTATCATAGACAATAATTCAAGTGTGTTTCATTATCGGTGCGTCGCCATTTTGAAGACAGATGACAGTTTGCTTGGTCATATCAAGACGATACACGTTATATAACCTTCATTATGTAAATCCTTTTGAAAATTAACGAATTTAAAACAAATCTATTAGCTCTAAACTGTGAAAATTCTTATTTAATCTATTTACCAGTGAATTACAGGAGAGTGTTATTATTTTATTTCCTTTTTTGAATTTTTACGATATTATAGTCAACTCGGGTGTAATTTCCTATGATGGCCCATAATATAATTCCCAAACATAGCCCGGTGCAATTAAAGTTCTGATTAAGCTATTAAGTACATTCACTTTTGAGATTCTTTTCAGATTATTTTTTGTTAGGAATCTACAACTGTACACACTCAATTGTACACAGTAGCATCTAATTTGTTTTAATTATTTAAGTATATTTTGATTGATCTCAAATTTAATTTTCAGTATTCCTTAGATAGCCCACCTATGAATTATAGTAAAAAAAAATTTAGAAAACATAACTGATTTATTTTTATTTTTGATAAGTTACTTTCAAAGTTGATCTTAAAGTTAAATTTTATTTTATTTAGTAGTTTGTTTTTATTTTACAGTTGCATTTTAGTTTCATACATTTAAGATAGCCCAGATTAAAATTTTTGGTTAATTTTTTACCTTTTATGAATAATGTTATGAGAAGGATGTCTTTTTATTTTGATGTTTTATGTTAAAAGTGTTTAAGTGTTTATAATGCATATATTTTCATTAACATTTTTAGGGCCATCTTCAGCGACCAGTTTCCCAAGATAGCCCGATACCAAGTTTCTAAAAAGTGTTTACATTTGTGTTAAAATGCCAAAAGCTGTACTACTTTTTTTGATATCTTGTTTCTCAAGTAAATAAGTTACAACTTCCATTATGTTTTTTCTTTACATTACTTACCTGCAAGATTTTACAAGGTGTTGAAATTAAGTGGGCCTTCATTGGCGCCTGTACCTCAGTCGAATTGAATACCTCCTCCTTTTTTAAAGTCAATAAAAAGGAGACGGGCCATCTGATGGTAAGTGGTCACCGTCGCCTGTGGACATAAGCAATATCATACAATACAATACACATACATGCATTTCAATATACTCGTACATAGGAATCGCCAATGCAACGCCGCGCCGCGGCGCCGGCACTGTAAAGTCAAAGTAAAAGTCAAAGTCAAAATATTTTATTCATATAGGTATCACCACAGACATACTTATCACTGATACACATAATGCACGTCATCATTTTTTTATCTACCAGCTTTTTTATCTTGTATTAATATGACTATGTGAATTGTCATCGAATTTAGTGTGGGTGAAAACTAGTTTTATACTAGTTTTACCTTGCATACCTTGTGCAGATTAAATTATTGCAGACAACCTTACCAGCAAAATAGGGTCCACAATTCCTTAATTTCATTACCTATTGGCAATAGTAGCAGTATTCAATTTGCGGGATACAAACTAGACCTATTCTTTTCTACACCGACTAATTCTGTAATTCGAAAGGTGACTTTGCGATTCTTGAAGAAATGCCAACAAAGGTATCAGTAAAAGAAAAGGGAAGATATTTTTTTATCGTTGAAACAAACTTTATTAGATGAGAATGATGCTACATGCTGAGTATTATACTAAGGGGCCATCCATAAATTACGTCACACGTTAGGGGGAGGGGAGGGGGTCGATGTAGTGTGACATTGTGTGACAAGGGGTAGGAGGGGTCCTAAATTTCGTGACGTCATATTTCAAAATTCAAAATATCGGTACTTATTTCGGAACTGCTCTTTTAATTTATTAATTACTAGCTTCTACCCGCGACTTCGTCTGCGTGGGCTTGAGAATTAGTAATCAAAAAAGATCCCGGCCAAATGCGAGTTAGAGTTGCGCACCGAGGGTTCTATTCAAATTTACAGAACCGAATCACCTGGCTGCATAGGTGAATAAAGTCTACTAAAAGTAGTAGAAGCGCTCATAGCCCGGCGGCTTGCGTCGATCCTATGTGATCGACAAAGTTAAGCAACAGCGGGCGCGGTCGGTAGTTGGATAGGTCACCGCTAGTGGCAAAAATTTCTTGAGTGTTTCCGTGCTTCGGAGGGCACGTAAAGCTGTCGGTTTCGGTTGTTATCATAGGATAACAGTCATTAAGCCATGTCGGAGGCCCTAGGGCGGTTTGAAAACTTACGACACTCGCGTTGGCCACTAACCCCACCACCAATCCGCATTGGAGCAGCGTGGTGGAGTATGCTCTAGGCCTCCTCAAGAGGAGAGACCCGTGCCCAGTAGTGGGCCATTAATGGGTTGAAGCCAAAAGTAGACTTAAGACACCTGGGTGAATTAACTCAGGTGAAAGCAAAGTCGACGGCACCGAACATAAGAGCAATGTTAAATCATTCAGTAACAAATTTAACTTTGCCGCTGGAAAACTATCGTTCCCATACATGGACATGGCGATCAATTAACCAAAAACTTAAACTTATTTAAGTTTGTTTGGAGTTATGCCTCTACACATTACTAAGATAATAAGGGTTGACAGACAGACAGACGGACAACGAAGTGATCCTATATAATATATAACGTTTTTTCTTTTGAAGAACAATACCCTAAAAATATACAAAAATTCTATGTCGTAGGTAGCACATACATAAAAGCAGTCAAAATAATATTTATAACCTGTAAATCCATCCTAGATCGAGTAGATCCATCCCCGAGCCTCGAGCTCGAACGACCCGATCCCGACGAACATGCAGCCTATTTTCTAATGCGGGATATGAAATAACTGGGAGCCAAATTTATGTCTGTAAGACGGTCCTCATTCTGTTCACCAGATGACGCAAATCGGGTGGTTTAGCAGGTACCTAAGATGTACCATATTATTAGGTTTTTCGGTCAATGTTTGATCGCGCCGACCACGGGCCATGTGAGTCGCTCAGGGACGTCTCGCCCCTCCACACTTGACTGCCTGAGAGTTAAACGCTTCTGTGGGAATTCAGAAGTCTGAAGAGGCCCCCGATCATCTGGGGGGTTTCGCAACCGCGACACCAGCTAGATTTATGGTAGTGAAAGGATCCCCTACGCAATAGCAGGGCCAGCCTCTCAACCGGAGGACTCTATTCTCCTGAATTTATTCCTTAATAACTCTGGGGTTTCTAAGTGTAACTTCCAACTACGTAAGGCCGAGCTTTTCGCCTAAAAACCTGGTCCGAATGCCAGAAGTATGTCATGTATTATACCTGGAAAACGTTTCAAAAGAAACTTATTGTTTTTGACTGCTTTGAAGTTTGTGGATTAGACAGCGTGTTATTAGTTTATTTTTACTACTATTTATACAGCTCGATATATCTTAATTTAAAGCTCTGCTAGATCATAAACAACTGTCTCTAAACTTGATAAAGTGGAAATTCAATCATCTTCATAATTTATTATTTTTTCTTTCTTTTCTTTTCTTTCTTGGATGACAATGTATGGATGATGCCTTTAGTCTGATCACGGACGAGGCACTCAATCATCCATGGAAAACGGTGACCATTTATAATCAGGAGGCTCGTCTGCTCTTAAGTGGCTATTCGCAAATTCAAAAGTATTTTAGTTATTTGTATTGCACTTATGTCCGGTCATAAAATTTGCCTATGCCGGCTTGGAACTCATTGACCAGTAGATGACAGCAGTAGATGATTATTTGCAAATACTTTAATTTCTTACTCATTTTGATTAATAAATATGTAAAGGATTTGTATTTTTAATATTATCTCCTATTTCTACATTACAATAAGGAAATCTAAATTATAATACTTTGTCGGAATTTAAGATTTTAATTTATTTACAAAAAAAAAAAACATTTTTTTGGTAAATTTACTAAATTGTGTCATAATATTATCGCTAACTCGGATCCACACCATCATACAGTGAATCAATATTATTCTGATAACAAAATCTAACTTAGTTATGTGTTATTAATTGGGTAGGGAAACTAATTTACTTAAAACCTCAATGTTTGACGACCTTGTAGCGTAGTTGGTAGCGAGTAGCGACCCTGCCTGCGAAGCAAGAGGTCCCGGGCTCGATTCCCGGCCGGGGCAGATACTTATGTGACAGATAAATATTTGTACTCGGGTTATGGGTGTTATTGTGATGTGTTACGTGTCATCCATGCCCCCCTGCGACACAGATTAAAACCTACTGAGGGGGTATGAGTGTGTCATCCATCCATCCATCAGCCTTTATAGGTCCACTGCTGGACATAGGCCTCCCCTAACTTGCGCCACTCTGTCCGGTCCTGAGCCTTCTGTATCCAGTGGATGCCCGCTGTCTTCTTCAGGTCGTCAGTTCACCTGGTCGGGGGGCGTCCTATGCTCCTTTTTCCGAGACGTAGGCGCCATTCGAGGACCTTTCTTCCCCAACGGTTATCGGTCCTTCGAACTATATGGCCAGCCCATTGCCACTTCAGCCTGCTAATTCTTTGAGCTATGTCGGTTACCTTTGTTCTCCTACGGACCTCCTCATTTTGAATACGATCACGTAGAGAAATACCGAGCATAGCCCTCTTCATAGCTCGTTGCGCTACTATGAGCTTGTGGATTAAGCCAATAGTGAAGCACCTGAGTGTGTAAGCGTTTATTTATTTTAAATATTTTAAAATATATAGGTACACATTAATTTCAACAAAAGATTTATTCACGGTATGATAGCTTAAGTTTTGTTCTCAGACCTACTCAGTTACCTAAACTGACATCTGTTGTTGATTAGCAGAACTAATTCACTGCAAAATCATAAATTAAAAAATATATGTACACATTGATTTTTTTAAAAGAAATAACGAATATATCAGATACTAAACAGTCTCTTTTATCCCTCTATCGGGTACTGTCACAATTTCTTGCTATTATGTGGCGTATCAAAAAGTCCTATTTGTTTATATCTCGGCTTTTAAGCGACGTATCACAATAAAACGTACACCAGATTTTAAGTTAGACCACCAGCAATACAACTGTGAAAACCGCATTCAGTTTCATCCAGTAGTTTTGGCGTGATGCGGTGTCAAACATACAGACAGACAAGATTTTTAAAAATGACAGATTTGCAATCTATTGCTCCTATTGAGTCCCCTGATATCAAATTTTCTTAAATACCTTCAATGTACAGACATTATCGAGTTACTGTTTTATAATATATATAGATTAGGTGTAAAATTTCATAATATGTGACGTCACATGAGGGGGTGGAGGTTTCAAGGGTGGAGGTTTCCAGTTGTGACAAGGAGGGGGGAGGGGTCAACAATTCATGAAATTAGTGTGACGTAATTTATGGATGGCCCCTAATATTTTAATGTGAAAGTTTGTAAGTGAGGATACAGTATGGATGTTTGTTTCTCTTTCACGCAAAAATTGAGCACACAGGTAGTCCATGATCCGGAATAACATAAGGGCACTTATCATCCCGGAGAACGTGGGTCGAGCCGCGGGCACAGAGCTGATGATATGATTATTATAATTCTTCACAAAAAATAACCGACTTCAAAATAACTCAAAAACTATTCGTCAGATCTAGCTCAAATTTAAGTGAGACCACATGACAAGCTTACTAGCTTTTGAATAAAAAAAAGAATCATTAAAATCGGTTCACCCAGTCGAAAGTTCTGAGCTAACAAACATAAAAAAAAATACAGTCGAATTGAAACCTCCTTTTTTGAAGTCGGTTAAAAAATAGTCGCATATAACAACATAATATGTTTTTTAAGATGATTATTGTGAGCAATATCAAGATACATAGATGATTAAATCATTGTGTAAACATATGCCCCAAATGGTTGTACGTACGTCGTTTGATTTTAACATGTCTCTGCGAGTTATTTTTATTACTGATCGTTAGGAAGACATATTAGCCGTATTGGGGCGACTTAGAATACTAACCCCAATCCCACGCCGGATGGGTGTCGTAAAGGGCGACTAAATCCGGCACGCTGGTGGTAGGACCCCTCGAGGGATTATATTGATAATATTGATTGCAATTGTTAATTAATACCATTATTACTATTATTATTTCTCGATGGGGTTCGCCTGGATAGCTACCACCCTTGAGCATGAGTCAGCCGCCAAACGACTCGTCGTGTTCGGCTGGGGGCTTGAGAGCCAGTTCTTTCTTTTCTTTTCTTGCCTCTTTCTTGGCCGGTAACGCATCAGTGATGCCTTTGGTGTTGCTGATGTTCATGGGCGACGATAGCACTTACCATCAGGTGGATCCTCAGCTCATTTGCCGGCTACTTCCATAAAAAAAAACATCTTGTCGATTCCACGTGCCACCGAAATCAAAAGAAATCTTGTCGGTTCCACGTGGCACCGGAATCAGAAGTCTCAATAATTCCTAGAAATATATTCTGTGCAGGAAGCTATGAAGTTTTAACGGAAATTAGTCAACTGTTCATCAAATAATGATTAAATTTGGTATATTCACGCTAACACATATTCCAATTATCGTATGAAATAATGTTTCGCTATAGATAATATTTGCGCAAATTCACCGAAGTTTATTACGTAGGTATGGGCTGCTAATAATATCAAGATTAACGAATTAGTAAGGTTAATAGGGAAGCGGGAAGAGATGATATATGATAGGCCACAGGGGATCGAGCACGTGCGATACACGACCAATCTCGTGTTGTTTAGATTAAAGCCGATAAATCAAAGCAAAGTTTTGATATTTAACGGGTATTTACATTACAATAAAAATATTATTTATTTGTACACCAGAAATAAATACACATTAAAAAAAGACAAGGTACGGTATTCAAAACGCGACCTTATCTATACTAATATATAAAGAGGAAAGATTTGATTTTTTGTTTGCATTGAATAGGCTCCGAAACTACTGAACTGAACCGATTTGAAAAATTCTTTCACTGTTAGGAAGCTACGCTATCCCCGAGTAACATAGGCTATATTATATTTTCAAAAAAATTAGGGATCCTTAATAAAACTCCAATAATGTAACCCAAGGTATAAAAAAAATAAGAAAACCGAAGCAAAGCGAGGGCGTTTACTCGTCTCTAATAAAGCAGCGATCTTTTCCAGGCAACCTTACGGAAGAGGATATCACAATACAGAGAAAGAAAGAATTTACTTTGGCTTGTTCGGCTGACTTCCCGAACGTCGTGGGTTTTATTTCCGGCGATGATTTCACCAAGGTGCATATTAATTTTTCGCGTTTCAGCGGAAACAATCGCTTCATTTTCAAATAATGAGAATCCGCTTATATTATCGCCCACTTTCCCTATGAACAAATTTATCTAGATATATCTAGATATCTAGATCCAATACTTGAATTTATTTACAAAAAAAACTGGACAAGTGTGAGTTAACTCGCGTGAATAGAGTTCCGTACGTTGATTATGTATTTACCGTAATTTTTCTATTTTACAATATTTATTTTCGTCGTTTTTTTAAGACCATAGACCATAGACTTCTTTTAGGTTTTCCTGTAATATTAAAGTAAAGAACTATTTGCCGTAATTCTTTTGGAATTGTTTCGAAATTCTAGCTCAGTAGTTACGAAGATAAGAGAAGGAATGGCTAATTTTCGTTCTTCTTGAATAATTTTGAAACTATCCAGTGTAGAACTATATCAAAATATATTTGAAATCCTTACACTAAGCCCTTTCATTTTACATGCCACACAATACGGTTTGCGAAGCAGTTTTTTTATTTTTTTTTATTTCGTTTAATTTTTATTTCGTCGTTGGGTTACAAAAAAGCACATGAGTGCTAAATTTCAACTCTTTTAGTTCAGTAGTTTCGGAGTAAATTGTCTGTAAAAGGTGGACAGACACACGCTCGTGATCATTTAAAGGTTCTGTTTTTCGTTTTTTCGGTTTTACGGAACCCTAAAAACGCTATAAGAGGAATAGGCGCAACAGTAGGATATTTATGGGTTGTGTAGATAATGATTGATGAATAAAAACTGTTTTTTCTAAAGCATTTTGCCAGTTCTTTCTTTCTTTTTCTTCTCTCTTTCCTGGCCGGCAACGCATCGGTGATGCCTTTGGTGTTGCTGATGTTCATGGGCGACGATAGCCACTTACCATCAGGTGGATCGTCAGCTCGTTTGCTGGCTATTTCCATAAAAAAAAAGCATGCATATAAAATTTATACTCTCACGTACATAAGTACGATGTCGCAACACTCTTAATTATTTCTAAAAGATTTCCCGCCATTGAGACGCTTTTCATTAAATACCGCCATTATTCAGCGCGACAACATTCCTTTATTTTTCTGTTTCTTTTCACTATTGCCGTAATTTTTGAATATTCAGCACTAATTGACCTGTATAAGAAGTTCAGGCGTTCATGGAACTATTTATGTGGGAACTATTTATTATATTTTGTTTTCGTTTTGGCTTTCTTTTGGCTGAGTGAATTAAATAAATTAATTTGCTACTGTAGTACTGTGGCAATGAGTCATGGAGACTTTCTATTTTTGTGCTTATATGGTAAGATTTTGTTTCTACAAAAGGTGCTTTCAACTTATACTAAGTTCAGTAGAAAATATTAGGTAAATACCTAGTCTAACCATAAATACTGTTACAAACACTTCACTAAATATATTTTTTTGGAATTAAGAAATCTGTAAATTAATTATATAAAAACAAAGGTAATTAAATGTTAATTAAAGTTTTGTTTAGGTTATTCAAAATACCCGCCCTGGTTTTGAATGTAGGGCCTAAACCTCTTAGGCCAGTCGTCAATCGTAGCATGTACAAGGTTCGTATCTATATCAGCCACTGCTTTAATCATGGATGCTTTCAGAAACTTCAAATTTTGGTGAGATTTAGCGCATGCTTTCTGTTTCCATTGTTGCCATATTTTGTTTCCAACGGATGTAAGTCTGTGCTTTAAGAGGGCCCCTCGTTGTGCCCTATGAAGTAAATTTTATGATCAATCAGCCAGTTTTGTATCCTGCTTTCTGATGATCTGGCGCTGAATCTTATTGGAATAGTTATTGTGGATTTTCGATAATTTTTTGAAGAAGATGTTCCACAATCTTTGCACGGACAGTATTTTGATACTCAAAAATACTGGGCTTCACTTCTTTTTCACAGAGAAATATCACAGATGAGCCCGAATATGAGACTCCAAGTCAAACCATGATTGACGCAGGATAATGCCCACGCTGGATTATTGGCATAATCCTGGTTGCTTCTTGGTTCATGTGGGCTTAATATTTTATCACTTTGTTTTCTTGTAACTTTCTTTAATGCCAAAAAATTTTTCGTTTGAAATAAGAATTTGGCGGTTTTTTTTCTCGCGTACCTTCTTAACAAAGCTTGTCATGTCTCGAGCCTTAATTTTTTTGGAGGTTCATTACGGAAATTCCCTGTGTGTCGTCGATAAACTCTGGGTACAAGGTCTTCATTTAACATTCATTTGATGGTAGTTTTTCTTAACCCTACCTGAAGAGCTAAAATTTTTTGCTTCCGGACGGGAATTCGTTTAATTCGCGCCTGTACCTCTTTGGTGATTGCTGGCGTTCTAACCGTGCAAGGTTGGGCGCTTCTTCTACGGTTTTCGAAGCTCGAAACTTCAGGGAATCATTTGATAGTACGATAAAAAAAATCCATGAGTTATTTTTTCAAGTTTTCAGCAATTTAAAAACCTCAAGCTGCATAGTTGTAGCGGTGCA
The DNA here is from genome assembly GCA_951805285.1 of Thymelicus acteon. Lineage (NCBI taxonomy): Eukaryota > Metazoa > Arthropoda > Insecta > Lepidoptera > Hesperiidae > Thymelicus > Thymelicus acteon. The sequence goes on from OX638232.1 coordinate 2,297,899, forward strand.
ACTTAATAACCCGTGTGTGTCTTATTTTAACGTCCGCTCATTTTTTATTAAGTGACACAATATCAATTATTTCTTTATTTTAAGATAGTACAAAATTTCCTCATTCGTAATCAATCGCAACATTTCTCGCTAGTATTTGGTACTTAAATTAAACAAGGCTGTAACAGTATATCTGGCAAGACTATGTAGTATGTAGTAGGCAGCCTAGCGGTTGGTCGCCCAAACGCAGGGGCCCGAGTTCAAATCCTGGGTCGCACCTCTAATTTTCAAATATTATGTGCGTATTAGAAGTTAATTATCAGTTGCTTCGGTGAAGGAATACATCGTGAGGAAACCTGCACACCGGACAGTTCTTCATAAAGTTCTCAAGGTGTGTGAAGTCTACCAATTCGCACTTGGCCATCGTGGTAAATTATGGCCTGTACCCCTCACATTGTGAAAGGAGACCTCGAGCCCAGCAGTGGGACAATTATAGATTGTTGCTTTAAGCTTTGCTTTGAGTATGTAGGCAGTATATCTAACGCCCCAACTCAGAGTCACTAACGCTTACCTTAATCGCTCCTTAGTACAGAATTTGTGTTGTGATTCTTTACTAAGGAGCGATTAAAGTAACCGTTAGTGACTCTGAGTTGGGGCGTAAGTTACTTAGGGCGTAAGATAGTGTGCAATGGAGCTCCCATCTAACCCATTGTTTTCGAGGGGATTCTCCCATAGAAAACTAGACGTTGCGGGTTATAAGGGATAACCCTAAAATCCCCTCGGCTTTGCATTGAGCAATATTTTAAATTTAATACCTGTATACTGACTCTAGGTCACATGGGCGAGTGTCAACGGTTATAATCTATGCTATCCACGACACAGGTAAAAACCTACGGGAGTATGAGTGTGTAAGCGTTAAAAATTAACGTCAGATACGAGTTTATTAAGGGTATAATAATATCATCTTTGATAGAAAATGCTTAACTGTGTCCATTACCTCCATAGATGATTGTAAAAAATCATACAAGCTTTTTTTAATAGTGGATCATCTCTTAAATTTCTCTTTCGTTTTATGTTAAAATGCAGCCGTGAATCTTAAAACAGTTAAGCTAAGCGGAGAACATTTTAAAATGTCAGCTCGTTGGCGTTGGAAAAGGAGGGGAGGGGATCCTAAATTTCATGACGTCACATTGCAAAATAGAATAATTTGTATGTATAGGTAAATATCAAAAAACAATTACTGGAAATAAAACTTATTTCAGAACTGATGTTTCAATTTAATAACTTCTAGGTGTCAAATTTCATAATATGTGACATCACACTAGGGGGGGAGAGGTCTCACAAATGTGACCAGCTGCAACAAGGACGGGGGAGGGGTCAAAAAGTCATGAAATTAGTGTGACGTAATTTATGGATGGTCACTAAGTAGAAGTAATTATTATAGAATATCCTATGCTAAAAGCTTATTTTAAGGATGAAAATATTCCAACATTTATGAAAGCAATTTATGCGCATAAATCAAATTTAAATAATTTTATAGCATAAACCTTTGCAAATGTAAAAAGTTACACAAAGTTTCTTCCTAACGTCTGCTTATTTAGGACATTTAGCTTATTATAAATTATTTATAACTCTTTATTGTTTGCGGATCTCAACGCAAAACAGTGGGTTTGGTGTCTTAACTTTGGCAGATAGGTACTAGACTTTCGAAACAGAATATGTTCGCGCCTAACGATACCTACAGGGCAATGTTTATGCGAACACGAATTAATTAAACAACATACTCGTGTTACATATTTTTATTCGCGATAGAACTGTGTCAGTGCGAGTGTGCTGTGATTTTTCTAGTTAGTTCTCTACTTAAATTCATCTCAGCAACAATCGTCTATTGTTACTAAATATCTAGAAAATCAAGATTATACCAGTTTTGAAGCAAGAGTTTTGTTTTAATTGGGTTCGGTATCGAACTCCAGTGTCAAAGTATAGACAGAATATCTAATACAACACAAGGGATGGTCCTATCATATATTGCGAAATATTTGGCTTTAAAGTGCTAATTTTGGTTAGAGTCAAGTGTCCCTTCCCGCTGGTTAGAGATGGACAAGTGAAAAATTCTCAAAAATAGGTTATATGATGAATTTACGAGGAAAACTATCACGGCTATGTTAGCATAGGTAGTTAATAAGTAATAGTCGATAAACTTACTTCGGAACCCTTCATTGCGTGCGGCCTGACAGGCACTTGCCCGGTTTTTAGACAATTTAGACTTATTTAGTAAACAATCTTAGTATTCGATACTTTTTATTGCATTTTAATTAAAATTAGTTTCACCTGATGGTAAGTGGCTATCGTCGCCCATGGATATCAGCAACACCAAAGTCATCAATGATGCGTTACCGGCCAAGAAAGAGAGAAGAAAAAAAGAAAGAAGTTATTATTAGATCTTGAAGATATTTGACGAATGTAAGATGTAGTACGGTTATCTTACGAATAATGTATGTTGCAAGTTTTCTTTTTAAAAACCTCACATTGTGGTGTCTCGCCTAAATTGGAGAATAAACATCATCTTATTTCTTTTTTACCGGATTTCTGAACTTTGTTTTGTTTTTATTTGACTGAAATCAGAGGACGTAGTAAGTTACTTACTACTTACTACGCCGTATTCTGATTGCGAACCTTTTCCGTCATGTTGGTAGCTGCAACTCCGAACTCAGTCACACAAATATTTATGTATATCTTACCATAAAATTTTAACGTTGTTGCTATGCTTATGACGGAATAAATGTTTCTTTCTTTCTTTCTTAATAACTTCCCCAATATGAGCCATCTAATAAGGTTCTATCTGGAATAACACCGCGACTGATTACGCCAAAAGGAAACTGTAACAGATGGAAAATTAACAATAGAAACATTACTTCCGATTGTAAAATATAGTTATCTGTGTCAACTATCATTATTCCTCTGTGGCTAAAGCAACTTAATTGTACCTATATATATTATCTGTACTGCTGTGTGATGTGATTTCTAATTTCTATTCTAATGGACGCTTTGAGTTTGTTAAATAAAATACTGGATTATGATACATAAAACTAGATCTTTGATTTGATAATACTACACTTCCAATTCCACACTTGTCACACGTACGGCAATAATAGGATTTCCAGTTTCATTTTGAAATACAATTATGGATCATTTAGAGACTTAATTTAAGTACTAAACGGTAGAGGAAGGCTGTTTAAAGACCTTGGCCTCTAACCGGACGTCATTAGTGGGGCTTCCATTGGAGAATAATATCTGCCATAACGTAAGAATTCAATTCAATACCGTTGAAATTAAAAAAATAGTACAATTTAATTTCGGAACCTTGCCTAAAGGGACTTCTTTTAATAATATATTTTAGTTATAATATACATATTTTTTAAGGTTTTTAGTTTTAGGTTCATTGTTTTATGATTTATTAATTATTTATTTTATTATGAATACGAATATCTACAATGTACATATTCTACATACATAATTATGTACTCGTATGTATGGAGGCCAATATTTTCAAGTTTTAACTCAGTTACACTAAATTAGGATGTTTAGAAGTTAAATTAAAATTAAGTACGTCTATTTAAAATGTCTAAAATGAAGCAAAAGATGTAATGCGCGCTCCACACTCACGCGAGAATCTCGCGAGAAGGCGAGAAAAACACGAGAAACGTAAATGTGGAGCCGATTCACATAATCTTCGCAGGTTCTCGCCTTGTTCTCTGATTTTTGTCGGTTTTTTGGCGCGAGACAAAGGAGCTAAGAACGCGAGAACTGACGCACAGAACACTTATACCCTAGAGGGAACTGACGAACTTGTATTGATTCCACATTCGCTTGTTTCTTAGTAACGAGCGACTCGCCGATTAGAAGTAGTCATTGTGGTATTTACTGAGTATAAATATTAGCCGGATTATTATATTTATATTATTATTTTTATTTATTTATTTAACTTTTTGCACCATACAATTTGTATAATAGCAAAGGCGGACTAATGCATTAGCATTAAAGAATGCTATTAAGCATTCTCTCCCAGTCAACCTTCGGATAGTGAGAACACAACGATATGGCGGTATATCTAGGTTGTAATAAAAAAAGTACTTAGGATCAATATAGTTAATAGTATCAGGCGTTACTTTGCGGAAATCCATTGTTATTAAGTTAGTATTAGTCTACTTTGCAACAATCCGCGGATAACATGTATGATGGTATATATTTTAAGACATGCGTGGCACCTCCCTTCCTCCCACAAGGGAAACATGCACTACAATAATTAAAAGTATATACCAACATACATACCAGCACCAACACGTGTTTCGCCCCGAAACGGAGCATCATCAGGGTAAGTTGACTCTACGATGGTTAGTCGCAAAGTGAACATCGTTCACTGAGCGTGGCGTATTTATACCCTACTCGCCCACTGGTTATCTAATGACGTTGTTGATAATTAGTGATTCACGCCGGCAGAAACCGGGTCTGACGTAATCTGGTGATGATTACTGTTGAAAATCCTCAGTATTCAGTATTCTCGCATCAGAAACACAATCGGAATCACGCTGCAACAATAAACCGAAAAACATTGACGTTTTTACAATTTATATTTATATTTCGATTGTAATTTTGTTCAGTCGCAATCACCTGTTATAGCGAGTACTGCTAAACTATACGATTTTTTGTGTTTCATTCTATATTTTCCATTTCATATTAATATGTATATTTTTCGTAATAACATATTTTTTAATGATTACATAATAATAAACTAGATATCGTCTACATTGTAAATTATAATACCTACTAAGATATTGAATTAAAAATATAAAATGAAAGCGTCATCTGCAATAAAATGAAACTGTTTCGGGGCTAAATCAAATCATTAGATACCTATTTAAAAGTTAAGTACCGACTAGTTCACTTTTAAATAGGTATTAATAATTAAAATAAGTATTTAAGTCTGTTTATCTTTCTGTACAAGGATGCTAGTGCGGGTATTATGGAAAAGGTTTTCCTGAAGCGAAGGGAGGATTATTGATTGTTAATAAAAATTTTGATGATAATAATATATTATTATTTTAAGTATACATTTTAAGTCATGTATTACATTGTAATCTTGTTGGTGGTTCTATGTAAATAAATAAATAAATAAATAAATAAATAAATAAATAAATAAATAAATAACGATCAAAATAAAGTTGAATGTGAGTTCATTCATATTATTACGTCACGTAAAGTAGCTTCATTTGTATAATGGCATGGCAATAGGTAAGTGCATGACTGCATGACTTCACAACTCGAGCGAGAGTTATATAATACGAGTACGTATCAATATCCTCGTATGATTTTTGGCGCTTCCCATGCCAAGTATTTATCTAATGTCAGGTGATCTGTCTTCACGTGATACATCTTCGAAGCGTGCCCCTTGCATCATGTTTTTGGGGCCCCATCTCCATCGTCTATCTTGAGTTCCAGCCAATCTAAGGACGCGACCATGGCGAACGATGATGTCGATTGGTACGATGACCACGTATTATCAAATAGCTTGTCTACTTGTTTCTCAACTAAGGACTTCTAGACAGAACGTCCACGTCTAGGGGGACACGTAGACACACGTCATACGCACTGCTTTCAGCTTAGTTGCATCTCGCGTCGTAAAAAAGGGTTGTTCTAAACTCGTCACGTAGTAAACTCTCCGTATTTTTCAAACACCATACCTTTATAGTAAACTTGTCACAGGTAGGTAATGGCTTCAACCCATTAATGGCCCACTACTGGGCACGGGTCTCTCCTCTTGAGGAGGCCTAGAGCATACTCCACCACGCTGTTCCAGTGCGGATTGGTGGAGGGGTTAGTGGCCAACCCAAGTGTCGGAAGTTTTCATTTCGCCCGAGAGCCTCCGACATGGCTTAACGACTGTTATCTTACGATAACAACCGGGACCGACGGCTTTACGTGCCCTCCGAAGCACGGTTGCTTAACTTTGTCGATCGCTTAGACTCAACGCAAGCCGCCGGGCCATGAGCGAGGTAGGTAATACTATTATGTATTCTGTGGTAAAAGTACGAAATCTATCTACGGTGCGGCATCACGCGCTATTGCCTATAGGTATTTCATTATCCAGATTGCATGAAATCGTCAAATTAAGCGCCGTGGACAATTTATACGCCTAACTATGTATTTCAATGAAATACATGTATGAAATAATTTCATTTTCTTTTTGAACCTGCTGTAATTTTCGAATTAGCTCGGCACTGTTAAGTTATAAGTTACATGCAAAATTCCTTACTTATTTTTAACGATCAGGCTCATCTTTCATCGCTTATCGATGACTGTAAAACACATAGCTAATAATTTTAATTTTGTTAACTCTCGTTGTGTGATGTGATTAAACTGATGTAATGATCGAGTTCTGTTCTTGTCAACTATAAACTGAACACATTGGTGATTGGACTTTGATTGCAATAAATTTTAAAGTAGTTAAATGTAAATTTTAATTCGAGGTTTGTAAAAGGCTAAAACAAGTGTTATATTTTTAACAGACTTCAAAATGTTGTGAATATAAATATTACTGATCCGACTGTTTTGTGGATTTGGTTCATTAATTGCATCTAATGAAGATCTTCGGAGATCGGAGAGAGACAATGACATGCATGGACAATGGATTTTATAAGTAAAACCAAATGTATAGAGTAAGGAAGGGAATTAAGTCAAAGCTCTGTGTATACCCTGATCCTGTACATTCAAAGTCAAAGTCAAAGTCAAAATATTTTATTCAGTTATATTATGTTTGTTGAGCGGTTCTGCAGCGGGTTATGTTATCTACCTACCTTATTGTTTAATTTTAATTATTATGTAACCATTTATAACTTGTTGCATTGCATTGTGCTTGACAAAATAAACTTTTTCTATTCTATTCTATTCTATTCTATTCATATAGGTATCACTGATACACTTATGCACGTCATCATTTTTTTAATCGACCAGCTTTTCGGAAGGGTGCTTTGTCACGGAGGAGAAGAAAAGCCGTAAAGAAACTCCTCAGCACATCTTTTAAAAAAAATATTACAAAAATATTTACTAATCAGAGCGGAACTTGTTGCAGAGCTGGTCATTTCCATGCGTCTTTGTTATTTAAATACTCGTCTACACTATAATATCCTTTGTCTAACAATTGTTCACCATCCCAATGTGTGATGATGTGTCTTGGAGATAAAATATGTTAACTTGATGGGATTCTATTTATAAACAGAAAAACTTAGAAAAAAGTTGAACTAACTTTAAAAATATTAAGGTAAAATTGAAGTATGAAATATAGTAATAAAAAGGGTGACAAATTTTTTTTGAGGTCGATGCACCGATGCCACCAAAGCCGTCAAATAAGCAACTCTATCGACCTCTCTATTACCACCATTACCTGTGCTGTAATGCTAGTTTTTCGTCTACTCGTGCAAGTAGAAGCAGTATGTACGTGATGCGATTATGTCGTAAACGGCTTAGCAGTCCGAGGCTAGTCGTGCCACTCGTGCCTATACTCGCACACACACTTCCACTTGTGCAGACAGTAGTTTTGTGTCAAGGTATAATATAAGCAAATTATGCAACTAATGCAAGTAACTTGCCAGGGCTTTGATGGGTGTTGTCTTGACGACAACTGCTTTGTTCTCATACTGTTACTTGGCGTAAACGTGTGCATCATTCATGTTGCAATAGCATTTTGCAATAGTTGAAATTGGTTTATTAGGCGTTTATGAATAAAGCCGTAAAGTCTTAAGCTGCGTATCCACTTGAGCAGCCTCGTGACGTGCTGCCTCATCGTGAGCGTGCCGCGGGCTGCAGAAAGTTCATGCGCCTCCACTTGAGCCACATAAAAGATCGCCGTGGCAATACGCCTCAACCCGAGCCACAGTCCTCTCAGTTTCGTACAACCGTCTCCATTGAACACACGACTCCTACTGAGGCGCCTTTGAGGCCTTTGAACACGGACGTTTACCGACATGGTTCTGCTCGCTGCGCGGCCGCATTGTTTGGTTCAAGCCGCGGCAAGCCTCGACTCGTGGCACGGTCTCCACTTGCTCTGCCGCGGGTCGAGGCAGCTACTCGACCCGTGACTGCCACACATGGATACGTGGAGGCTTTACAGTCATTGTCCAGATGAGATCTAGATTGATTCTGGTCTGTTTCCTACAGTACGCGTACGCCGCATATCACCCGCCGGGATCACCGGGATCTCATATGATTTCATACAACGAATTCTAAATGCGACGCGTACGGCGCGTACGGTGCTGATATATATGTATGTGCGATAAGCTTTAACATGAAACTAGGCAAACAAATAAACTATGTCTAGACTTAAAAATAGGATAGATTTTATCCAGTATAAATTTTCCTGTAAATGCATCTCGCATTGTACGTTTATAAGTTCGTAAAAAAACTTTCGTGGGCGAAGCCACGGGCGTAATCTAGTTATGTAAAATTGATATAATTATGATTGAAATTAGTCAAGTCCTCTCTTAGCCCCTTGTAACGTGCAATTAAGCACATTGTTATTTCATTCCAGCCGGTCAGCAAAAGCCAAAACGGGCCTGACCTTTGACCCGCGTGTCTCATTAGGCACCCTTAAGTCACTTACTCCATAATGCGAAATGTTACCTCCATTAATAACTTTTACAAGAGCATGCTGTGATGGCTAAATACAAAACATTTATAGTTATTATTATGATACATACTATTTATTTAAAGGGATATTCCCTTTGATGATTTAAGAATATAAAAGAACCTGAAAAGAAAATAAATTATTCGTTTGTCCATTGACTTTAAATAACGTGGGTTTTATTTTTATGACAGAGCTCTATCACCTAGTACGTACTAGTAACATTGATACCTGTATACCTACCTGTAGTAACATTAATACCTAACATTAACATGAACTAAATTAATAATACATACACACACATTGGCAGGGAGAGAGGAAGAATTATGTTCAAATTCAACCAAGAAAATGATTACTGGCCTTATTATAATTACAACGAATTATCATTCATTTAGTACAATAGAAATTTATATGTGGCCATTACGCTCATTATTCTCGGGAAGGCTTGGGGAGGGGGGAGGGGGGACGATATAATTCGGCTGTCTCGCCACTAGAGGGTGCTTGTGACAACCTGTTAATTATCTCCGACGAGCCGTAACGTTACTGCGATCAGGGATAGTTTTTCTCTCGTTACAAGAAATATTGTGTGATTAAGTACGTACCTACGTTTGTTTTTCTTTGACAATATTGTACCTGTCACTATGCCTGTGTGGCGAATCCTGGGTTCGATTTCCAGGAAGATATTTTTGTGAGAGGCGTTTATTTTCACTTTATTTTCCCCGGAATTGATTCGCAGGCAGATATTTATGTAAAGACACCTATGTGTTATTTTTCTCCCAAACGGATGAACCGATTTTGATCTAGTTTTTTTTGTATGAAAGGTGACTTCATTGAAGGTGTTCTAGATAAGTTAAGTGTAAATAAAACTGTCGGGACTTTTTTTAACTTTAATTTTAAGATTATTTTCTTCTGTTTACTTTTCACTGGCAGGTGCGTTCTTTCATACACCTACTTCTTGCTAAATTTCGATATAAACGCGTTCAAGTCTCGCGTGACCACGTTAAAAAAATAATAGTAGGTACATAATTATATTTAAGCTATGAGTGTGTAACGCGCTGTCCTACGTGGGTGAATCAACGCGAACGCGAAGCGAAGCGGTGCGAAGCGAAAATAACAAACAGTCGAGATGTACTGAAGTGTCCTACGTGACCAAAAGCACGTAGAGAGCGTTGCGGTGCGGCACGGTTTGAAGCGAACGCGATCAGTTGGTTTGATATTTTCGCGCGAACTTCAGCGGCGCGGCGTATGTCAGTGGCGGTGAAGTGACAATTCGCGTGCACGTAGGACAGAGGCACCGCTTCGCTCCGCGTCGCACTGAATTCGCATTGGATCGCTTCGCGATCGCGTTCGCGTTGAATCGCCCACGTAGGACACGGTGTAAGCGTTTATTTATTCATTAATCTTAAACAAATGCAAAACGCACATCAAACATTTTTTGTACATATCATAATCTTTATATCTTAAGCAATATTTTTGATTAAAGTTACTAAAATATCTAATGGTTTAAATTTATTATTTAGTGTCACCAATTACTATTTTTTCTGTTAATATCCTTAGTCCACGTAGCAAGTTTGTTATAAAACTAGTATACATTTTGAACCTAGTGTAAGAGTTAGAAGTGTAAATGTACAAAGCCGAGAGAGTTAAAAGCATTACTCTGAGCGCACCTGACTTGCTTACGTTGTACAATACCTAAACACTGTATTACCTTCCAAAGTACAGACACGAACATAACTTCTGAAGATAAATACATTTAAGTAATATTTGTAGCATAACTTTTTTCTAAGGACTTCTAATACACAGAGAGGTTATTTCTTTATTATGCTATGTAGGTACGTAACCACAATATTTCACAGGAATAAGCGGAGTTTTTTTGGTCATCAACGAATCGGTAATATTGTACCTTTAGTGTTACAAATTACGAGCTATATTGACGGTTATATACAAAATATAAATTGGTCTTATCAAACAGTTCCTATGTAATCATCTCCAGGCCATCACGGACAATTTAGACGTCGTTGGCCACGATTCACGAAGTAAACCAAATACTAGTTCTCCGATAAACCAAAGGAAGATCTCCATCCAAGCGAGGTCTTACCTGGGGCCTTGCTCCGATAGTGTTTTGGAACTTGTATACATGCGAGCATGTAGAAAACTTCAAAAGCTTGATTCAGGTCAGGTTTGAGGCGTGACTTCACCCTGTCATTGTCGCCCCACGGCGATCAAAACACGCAAAATATATTTCACCGTAGGTAGTTCACCATGTAAGTGATGTGGGTTTCCGATGACAGGGATCCCATGAGACGTGAGGCCAGACTTTACAAACACAAAAGTTCTCAAGGGTACTAAGAACATTACGTAACTTTATTCGTACTAAATTGTACGTGACCTGCTAATGTATACGTGAGTGCTAACGATGAGGTGATTAAGACATATTCATAGTTCATACATGGTGTGAAAACAATCTTTTTTATGTAATGAGGACAGTAAATGAGCTTGCAATGCCACAACCCCATCCACATTCCAATTCCATGGACATTTGTGATAAACAAAAAAATATTACGATAGTTTTCTTAAGAAGAGTGACATCCACAATATTAATACGAGGAACAAGGCTAAACTGATTGTACCAAATTTTAGACTATGCAAAACTGGTGGCTCGTTCATGGGTACATGTTTAAAGATTTTTAATAAAATTCCATCGAAATTTACAGAAATGCCTTCCTTACCATAAATTTAAAACTCATATTAAAAGCATTCTTAGATCATTCGAAAGGATATTACAAATAAGATGATTATTTTAAAGACAAGACTGCTTGGACATGAGTTTTATGAATATAGATTGTAGATGATTGTAGATGATAAGTGCTATCTGTAATTACTGTGAGCACGAAAAAACAAACCTGGTAGTTTCTTGCTGCTTCTTCTCCCAGGCCCTCTCACAGTAGGGCCTTGTTGAAGCATTGGCGTAGCTTGCATGACTTTCAAAAAGTGTTTGTAAGCCAAACCAATTTTGAATAAAAACATTTGATTTGATTTGATTTGAAACCTAGAATAATGTGTAGGAGGGAAGGTAGTCGGTTAATAAGGACGACCTGTTAGGTTTTAATAAAAGAAGTTTTTATGCTGCCAGTATTTTATTATATAAAATACTAGCTGACTCCGCAAACGTTCTGCCCAAAAAGTCTGGATAGGGACATCCTAATCACCTAGCAGTATTAAATATACTTTACGACCTATTAATTACTATTACATATTAATTACTATAACATATTAAGACTGTAATAATTGTAACAAAAGAATTGGGAAGGAACTGTCTCCCAGGCCACAGCTCACGCTTTTCTGGGAGTCAGGGCTCTTCGTTTCAAATGTACTTTCATTTATGGTCAATAAACTTTATTATTATTATTATTATTCTCATATGTACCAAATATACCTACACAAAAAATTTCATAAAAATCGGTCGAGCCGTTTCGGAGGAATGCGACCACAAACATCGTGACACGAGATTTTTATATATTAGCATAAGTTATTGCTTGATTACAATCCCACCTCATGGTAAATAGCGATGTAGTCTTAGCTTAGGTGTTAAAACGCACTAGCTTATTAAGAATCTCTTTTTGCCTTTAAAACATTATACATTATATAAACACCAACGCGAGCATTTCTTTCCACTTGTTATAATGATTGATGATAGATATAATTCTTGACTAAATTATAACCGACTTCAAAATTAGGAATAACTCAAAAACTACTCGTCAGATCTCGCTCTTTAAGTGGGACTACTTGACAAGCACCAGCTTTTGATTAAAAAAGAATCATCAAAATCGGTTCACCAAGTCAAAACTTCTAAGGTGACAAAAAAAATACAGTCTGAATTGAATATCTCCTCCTTTTTTGAAATCGGTTAAAAATTATTTAGGAATGGTTACCTTCCCTCCGAAGGACGGTTCCTAGAAATTTGATTTACCTAAGTTAGTAGTTTGAGTACAGAGTTCTTAGTACAGCGATTTAAATAAAACGAATGGGGAACTGTTATGGAAATTACAATTTGACATAACATTCCACGAGGTATAAGCACTTTTAAATATCTTAATAGTTAAACTTTGCTTAAAGTTAATTCCCACTTCGATCGATATTAACATGTCTTTAAGTATTTGTAACCACTTAATAGTACATAATAAAATTGTACTCGTTATTCAGCGTCAAGTTCGTAAATTACTCAATGTCATTATCGTGATTCATAAACTGACGCTGTTTTCTTTAACGCCCAGTAATATTTCAATCGCGTGTTAATTCCGATGTGTTAATTCCGATACGCACAAAATAGAAGTTCACCTTGACCTTGAGTCGCAAACGAAATATCAACCTTTTGATTTCGTATTGTTATCATGAAAGTTACAAAAACACATGTGTTCGAGTTCATATGAAGTTTCAGGCGCGCTGGACTGAGCGGGCAATAACGCCAGACCCGAATTTAGTATCGTTTGCACAGCCGAAACTAAGTCAACGAGCATCGAGGTCCGCAGCTAACGCGGCTAATAACTTTTTTCCTCAACCGCCCAACTTTACGGCCCGCGACGCTAATAAAACTCCATCAGAGGTACGTGCGAGGACCAGCGGCGTCTTTTAAAAGCCTTTAAGCGAGAGCGCGGGGCGGGGCGTAGCGCTTCGCGACGCTCAGTCGGGCGCCGGCCTTTGGCAGCGCCGGTCGCGCTCATGGGTCGCGACAGGTAAAGGGCATGCGGCCCGCGCTCGTCGCGCTCGCGGCTTGCTGCGTGGTGGCGCGCGCCGAGTTGCCGTCCGCGCGCCTCGCCCCGCGCAACACCACCCCCCACCACGTGCTCCAGTGCAGCGATGGGCTCATCCTCCCCGCGTGGAGGCCCCTCGAAGATGTCCCCACCAAGGACATCACCATCCGTGGCCTTGCTTACTTCTTCGCCCTCCTGTACCTCTTCATCGGAGTTTCCATCGTCTCTGACAGATTCATGGCCGCCATCGAAGTCATCACTTCCAAAGAGAAGGAGGTGCGCGTGCGACGAAACGGCAGCGATCATATTATTGTCGTACGGGTGTGGAACGAAACGGTTGCGAATTTAACATTAATGGCTCTGGGTTCGAGCGCACCTGAAATATTACTGTCGGTGATTGAAATAGCAGGAAAGAATTTCGAAGCCGGAGATTTGGGGCCCGGCACTATTGTAGGTTCGGCGGCTTACAATCTATTTGTAATTATAGCTATATGTGTTGCAGTGATACCTGATGGAGAGGTACGTAAAATTAAACACCTTCGAGTATTTCTTGTAACTGCAACATGGTCCGTTTTTGCATATGTCTGGCTTTACCTCATTCTTGCTGTAATTTCACCAAGTGAAGTGGAAGTTTGGGAAGGTCTAGTTACATTCTTATTTTTCCCAGCTACTGTTATAACAGCTTATATAGCTGACAGGCGGTTACTTGTATACAAATATTTGAGAAAGGGATACAGAGTTAACCAAAGAGGTATTATCGTAGAAGGCGAAGGTGATGGCTCTGTAGAACTGGCTTTAAAGCCTGGTGACGATTTAGCTTCTGATATAGAAGAAGGCCGAGAGTTAGAAAAGTCTCGAAGGGAATATGTAGCTGTTCTGCGTGACTTAAGACGACAACATCCTGATGAAGACTTAGAGACAGTAGAACGAATGGCTTTGGAAACTTTAATGGCTCGAGGTCCTAAGTCAAGAGCATTTTACAGAGTAGCGGCAACAAGAAAAATGACTGGAGGGGGAGATTTCTCTCGTAAAATATCAGAAAGAGCTCAGAGCGATTTAAGTGAGGTTAAAGCTGAACTGCAACAAAGAGATACGGGTAGTGTGATGGCGCCAAAAGGCCCGTATGTAAAATTTGATCCAATGCATTATACAGTTATGGAGAATTGTGGTACATTCGAGGTGAGAGTAGTCAGGGGTGGAGACCTTAACGGCGAAGTGACTGTACAATATGCAACCGAAGATGGCACAGCCGAAGCTGGCTCGGACTATGTTGCAGTTCATGGCACCTTGCATTTCGCGAAAGGTGAGACGGAGAAGACATTCCGAGTCGAGGTGATAGACGACGACGTCTTTGAAGAGGATGAGCATTTTTACGTGCGCTTGAGTTCCCCCCAAGGGGCTTGCATAGCTTCGCCGTCTACTGCAACAGTTGTGATTCTAGATGATGATCATGCTGGTGTGTTCTCGTTTCCGCAAAGAGATTTCGAGTTGACGGAGTCGGTGGGGACTTACGAACTGAGGGTGGTGAGGACTGCTGGGGCACGAGGGAAGGTGCGGGTGCCGTTCTGGACGGAAGATGGCACTGCAAAGAGCGGTGCTCAGTACGAAGCCGCACAAGGTTTCATCATCTTCGAGAACAACGAAGTAGAGTAAGTATTTTGCTTTGAAACAATTTTCACCTTTTTACTTATTTTTATTCAAGATACTAAAAGAACTTTCTTTAATAGAGTTATGTACTATACCGTTATCGTTAATCGTTATCGTAATCGAAATCTTTGTAGGCAACAAATGTCTTACTTCTGAAACATTTTAATAGCAATCTCAGGTAATTTAAACTTATTCCTATTTTATGTTTAATACTCGAATGACTATTATAAATACGTTGTGCAATATTATTTCAATTATACCTACATGTATATTATGTTCTTCGGTTCTATGTCTTTTTAATTTGTAATTAATGTCTAATAATCTAATCTCTTGTTCTGGTTAAATTTGTCATTCTTTAAATAAAACGACAGCTACAAAAATATTGAAAAACCAACTTATTTTGTTTATATTTGATAGTGTTATTTAATGTATTATTTCAGTATACAATAATGAATTTTTCATTAGAACCGCTATGATTTATGACACACAATTTTTTATTTATTTACTTATCATTAATTTTGCAAAATTAATCTATGATTAAATCTAAAATGAACTTCGAAAGAAAATAAAATTACCTACTTATAAATAATTGGACCAATTTTAAAGGAGGTCGGTGGAAATTACATACTATTTTCTACCTTCGGAACACAAAGCCTTGAGGTTTCATAAGCGTTATAAATAAAATCATTCTTTGCGGACGAATGTTGTGGGCGAACCAAAAATAATGCGGTCACGTAAGGTTTCCGAAGCCCTGTGAAGTCGAACGAGGTAAGGTGCTTGCTCCAGTTATCGACATAAACTCACAATGTAAAAATTACATAATTTTTTATGCAATTAACATTAAATTGTTAACTAAGTAGTCATTTCGTGTCAATATGTCTTTATAGACCGTGTCTTTGAAGACGCGTTTATAACCGAAGAGTAGCTCATGTCTGTACGTAAAGTTACGATATTAAAATGTTTAACTTTATAGTAGGGTCCCACTAGTCCCGTTGAGTCGTTCCATGACGGGACAAAGTAATGCCTGTAATTTTTACGAATGCAAATAACGGGAACATAATTTTAAACTTCCATTTCACCTTTTTGTTGCAATGAAGATTATTGTATCCAAATAAAGACCGTGGACATTCTTAAATATTGCGATTATGAGGCAATGGCAACTGGAACCTAATTTTTCAACTCTGGGAGCTTTGTGCCCAACTTAGTCTTGTCAGCATCCATGAATACGATACGTTTTGAAGGTTTTTTATCACTTTAAAATAAACTACCAATTTTATTTTAAGTCTTTCTTTAGTATTTATGTTTGTACAAACAGTGTTTTCTATTCAGCAAATGAGTGTACTATTTTTTCAACAACTTTTTTTATACAACTTACTATCTTTTAGCCCGTCTGTTTGTTCGCAGGTTTTAAAAACCAATAGCGCCCATAACCAGTGCAATTACCCTACATAGATTATATCGGTGATTAGTTGTAGTTCGATGCGTATACCTTACGTTGGCAATTTCCCTATAAGTATAGTCCTGGATCATCCGGTTTTGCTCGCCTTAAGCCTACTTATAATTATCGTCCAATTTGTTATGCAAACTGGTAACCGATATCCGGAACATCCGGAAGTGCGGAAATGTCTTACATTTGGTATGTAAGTAGGTCAATGGGTAATAAGCAAATGAAGGAGAATTCCAGCATCAATTCAACAAGATTAGTAGTAGTGAAGAATCCTTGAATTTTTCAAGATTTTTTTACGGAAATAGCCAGCAAAGGCGCTGACGATCCACCTGATGAAGTGGCTATCGTGGCCTATGGACATCATCATCACCAATGGTGACTGATGCATTGCCGGCCATGAAAGAGAGAAGAAAAAGATAGAAGGAAAAGAAGAATGATTGAGGTCTGCTCGTTACCAAGTAAAGAGTAATTTCGAAATTGTAAATTATCCAAAAAGGTAATGGTAGGTGACGGCTGGACACGGTCAACCATTCTTGAAGTTTAGAGTGAAAAAAGCGGTAAACCTGAATATTATTAAGATCTCTTACCATAATCGAAATTGCTTAGAAATGTTAACAAGCTAGGTTGTACAGAATACAGCGTTATTTTCTTTATTTTACAAGCATGGTGGATTCATCTATAACCTCTCCACGTGCAATAAAATTGAAGCTATACCTACTCCAAGTTAATAAGTAATAAGCGCCTTAACAATCTATAATCTTGCATTTACTTATTTAATGCATCCTTAGAAGTGGTTGTGGGCTGGTGTCGACGCAGGTATTTAAATGCCTGTTAAGTGCCAGCTCCCACAAACACGATTATATACGTCTACTTGTAAGTAACTCGTAAATAAAGATCTACTAGTACCTTTGAATGTATCAAATATATAAAACCATTTAAAAATTAGGAATCAATTTAAGCCTTATAAGACTAAATAAGAAAATGTGTCTTCATCGGAACTAAATCAATATGCAAAATTTCAACTCTGTAGGAATAAGGTAGTAGGTCTAATTCCGCTTGCAGAATGTTAACAAACTAGCGAAAAAAACAAGTGAAATAGTTTGTAAAAACAAAATTCAACACGGCAAAATAGTGATTGTCGCCCATGCAAGTAATCCCAAAACTATAATATAAAGTGAATCGTCTACGAAACTGAATATACCCCGATTAATTCGCACCTCCGTGTAACTATTGTGTACCACCAGCCAGCGATCCATTATCAAACCACAAAACGGGAACGTAGCGAAGTAAATGTTTGTAAATGTTTACATTACACTAACTAATGCAAATGCGCTTGTTTGTAAGTTCAAAGGTCTATCGGCTTTTGGGTGCTACTACGTTAAGGGCTTGTTTCACAATCTTCAAGTAGAGTCCTGAATAAGCTATTCGCCGGTTAAAGTGACGTTAAAGTGTCATTCTACATACACGAAATGTCAACTTAACCAACGAATAGCTTACTTCGGACTTACTTGAAGATTGTGAAACAAGCCCTAAATCTGGTATTATGATTTTGATAAACTTAAATATTTAGTTCAATATCTAAATATTTAATGTACACATCCACTACACCATTTACACATCTGTTAGTGACGTTCGTGACGTGTATAAAAATTAAAGTTTGACGACCCGTGTGGCGCAATGGTTACCATGCCGGATCGCCGCACCGAGGGTCCTGGGTTCGATCCCCAGCGAGGCGGAAATTTGAATAAGGAGTTTGAATTTCGGTTCTCGGTCTGGGTGTAAATGTCCTTGTCTTGTGTGTTGTCCATGGCACCCACGACACAGGGAATCCTACTGTGGGGCTATGAATGTGAAGCGTTATTTATTATTATTTATTTATTTAAACCTTAGTGTAATATATGTTGTACCTACAATGCCATCTATTGTCACATTATGTAAATAATAATCGGCGGAGACCGGTCACTAGAAGGTAGTGTAAGTTTTATATATAATCCACCGTCATAAGAGCTCTTTACAAAAACCAACGTTCTTTTTGAGCATCCGCGATGATAATACGTTTTCTACTTCACTGCCTTCTATTACCACTTCGCCTTTCCAAATATTCTGTAGTTTCCCTAATCTCACTCGAATCGTCACCTACATCATCTATTATACCAATATCATAACGTTTACTACTCACTACACCATTTCACTATCATTCGGGTGGAATGGACATACAAATAAGACATTAAAACTGACATCACATGAATATTGCCGCTGGTCGGGAATCAAATCCGGGAAGGCATGCTTTCTATGTTAACACCTAGTAGGCTATAGGATCTAACTTTTTATGTAACTCATCGACATCCAACGAGTACTAAAAATCGATGGACACTAAACTTAATAATCTTATATCTTAGTATTATCAGCCAGAGCCTTGAGAGCCAGTTCTTTCTTTCTTTTTCTTATCTCTTTCTTGTCCGGCAACGCGTCGGTGATGCCTTTGGTATTGCTGATGTTCATGAGCAATGATAGGCACTTACCATCAGGTGGATCGTCAGCTCGTTTGCCAGCTATTTCCATTAAAAAAATGACTAACAGGCCATAGAGACTACAAACTATGTAGACGATTGTTTTAAAGACAACACTGTTTGGATCTGAGTTTCGTATACCAAAGTAGTAAGTCTGTAACTATGTGGGGAAAAGATTCCTCGTCAGGTTCTTGCCGCGTCTTCTCCCGGTACTATTCACGGTAGGGATTTATTGAAGCGATGACGTAATTTATTTTTCGAATGCGTCTGAAAATTGGAATAAAATTGTATTTAATTCGGATCCTGACTCCTGAGTCTAGTGGTTTGAGTGTGTTAGCGTGGAAGCGTGTGTGAAGCATTACCTATTTAAATATAAATTTGTGTATAATTAATAAGATAAATTGTATCTACTCGCGTTTTTTTCTCAGTGTTAAGAACTTCACTAAAATCCCATGAAAGAGATGCAGTGATGGTGAACGCACTAACTCATTAAAAGCCTATTCATAATTTTCTTGATAACTCTCTATTAATTCTTTTCTTGATGATTTCTGATGGGCACTCATGCCTGCATAATTATAAACTTGTGTGTAAAAATCTGTTCGTCGTGATTAGGACCAATGTACCTATTTCTCAGATAGATATTTTATTATTCGTTGGATTCAAATGGCCATAAATTTTTTGTCATTTTTAGGGTTCCGTAGCCGAATGGCAAAAAACGGAACCCTTATAGATTCGTCATGTCTGTCTGTCTGTCTGTCTGTCTGTCTGTCTGTCTGTCTGTCTGTCCGTCCGTATGTCACAGCCACTTTTTTCCGAAACTATAAGAGCTATACTGTTGAAACTTGGTAAGTAGATGTATTCTGTGAACCGCATTAAGATTTTCACACAAAAATAGAAAGAAAACAATAAATTTTGGGGGTTCCCCATACTTAGAACTGAATCTCAAAAATGTTTTTTTCATCAAACCCATACGTGTGGGGTATCTATGGATAGGTCTTCAAAAATGATATTGAGGTTTCTAATATAATTTTTTTCTAAACTGAATAGTTTGCGCGAGAGACACTTCCAAAGTGGTAAAATGTGTGTCCCCCCCCCCTGTAACTTCTAAAATAAGAGAATGATAAAACTAAAAAAAAATATATGATGTACATTACCATGAAAACTTCCAACGAAAATTGGTTTGAATGATATTTAGTAAGTAGTTTTTTTTAATACGTCATAAATCGTAAACCGCAAAAAACATTGATCAAAGTTACAACGAACTACAAGAACTTTTATATTATGTTACTTGTTGCTACGGAACCCTTCATGGGCGAGTCCAACTCGCACTTGGCCGCTTTTTAATAATATCACGATTTATTAAGAAAATAGTTATATCTACCAAAAACATATTATATTTGAACTAGGAGATCCTAAATACCAGCGCGGCTAGGAATTGTGAGTAAAAATATACGTAGTTGATTTTATCGAGATGATTGTTAGTTGGGTACAATGCATTGCGGACCTCTGATAAATATTTTTCACCAATAATAAGCGGGTTACCCCGTTGCTTTGGCCATCAACGTATCGATAATACTTTTGATGTGTACAGTTTCAGTATATAAAACAAGTGAAATGAAAGCTTGTAAAAACAAAGAAATACACTACTTCACGGTATAATAGTAATTATCACCTTGCTTACCAAATACCATTAGAGTCAAACCAAAACTATACGAGTGTAGTGAAAAGTACTACGAAACTGAATATACGTACTAAAATTGCAAATAACTTATGTTCATAGAATATTATTATAATCATCAAAATCACTAAACTAAATTATAAATACACGTGCAGTTAAAAAAAATCGATAATCCGATATATGAATAGCCCACAAAATTTTGTAAAGTAGATTAAAAAGTTAGTAGCGGTTTTATTCAATGGTTTTATTGATGTTTCACTACGGCGTCTTTCATAATTTATATCGGAAGGTCGGGCTGAGTTTTCGTGTACAAATGAAGTTTTAGTTCAGTTCGGTTGTGAAAGCAAATAAACCGAAGGGCAAACATATTTTCTAAGTTATGCAAAGTCTTGTTACTTAAGCTATATGTTTTGAACTTTTGAACTGTTAACTCCTCCTATAACTACGCATAAACTCGGGTTTATTTACGTTAACAACCAAGAAATTTATGTTTTGTTTAGGAAAATATTAAAAGCTCCTTATTATAATGCTGCTAATAAAAATCTTTTTAGATGCTCTTTTAATGCCTGCTTCATATCGACTATATTTTATGGGTACATAACATAAAAATTAGATGGCGTTATAGGTTGCAACTCTGAATGAGAAATTCTGCACTCAAAAGTTTTCTAGCCATTAAATATGTTATGAAATAAATTTAATAATTGAAGCACTAGTGCATCACGTCTATTTAATGTTCTTTGTTTATAGGATACGACGTAAAATGCAATTTACTGTCTCGGTTACTCGTAAAAGGTTCTATACTGTATTTGCATTAATATAATATTACTACATGCCTGCCTATCTACTAATAAAACTATCTAACAATTCAATTTTGCTTGACTCGGCCGCTAAACGACTGGTCGTGTTCCGGCTGGAGATTGTTTCTTTACCTGATGCCTATGGGCAACATGTTAAATTCATCTTTTCGCTTGTCGGATATCGCATTATGAAGTAAATAATTTAGCCGATGGGACAAAATGTAATGAATTTTTTTAAAACCGTTTTCATTATTATGTAAATCGATTTGTATCATTTCAACTACTTAATGGAGACCTTGCGAGGGTGCAGATCCTCCACAGTAAAAAGTAGTAGGTAAGGTTCTCAGGGCGGGGTAGGTAATGAAGTATGTGAATAATAGTCCCAAAGGCTATTTATAGTCATATACTACCCACACAAATACAGCACTTACTATACAATTTCATTAGCATTACTATACTATTTCATCACTTATAATTGAAATTTATATGTATTAATTGTATATTAATACATTAAAAGAAATTTATGAACGAAGAAATAACATAATAAAAAATCCCATATCCTTTAAGCTCCTCTGTGGAAGCCCCGCTGACAGTTGCATTTTTGTAAACCGAATTGTCAAGATTTAAAAATTTAGAAGAAAAATGCAACTGCCAGCCAAGGGATATTGAACGAGGTATTATTACACCTCGTTACAACCTAAAGATTAAAAAAGATTACCTAAATATGAAAGTATACTTGACAAGAATCAAGGGGGTAGTAGCTGTTGTATAATGCAAAGTATGACTTGATAAGCTTTCATTTTATAAGTTCCTCTCGACAATTGTAACTTGGTTTCAACCGAGGGAGTTTATGCGCGAAGTTCTCATATAACTTGCGGAGTTATGCATGTGTTCGAAGATAGGAACAGCGTCTGCGATAAGTTGGGGACTTGTTTCACCACGAAGTTGTATCAATTAATTAATTATTGGAATTAAGATGGTTTCCTTATTTTTTAAGCGTTTGTTATAATAACCCTGTTTGTGTGCGTCAAATCTTGCAAATTAATTACCTTAATTAAACCGACTTCCTGTTATCCTAAGGAGCGATCTATGCGATAGCATGTCCTGATATTATACTAAAGTTTGGTTCCAGGTGAGGCACTTCGTTAATGGTTAACACTACAGTCATAATTTTTTGGAAGAAGCAAATAAAACTCCTCAGCTCATCATCAATCATTTTTAAGTAGATTTAAAATTAAACTTGAACTGGCCGCACTAGTTAAATTAGTTTTTAAGTGATTACCATATTTTGTCACCACGAGCGGTCGCCCGGTCGCTGCCAAGTTCGGAGAACCGGAGTGTGAAATTACAAGTTACAGAAAACTGTAATTTTCTAGGAAACTACGTGAAATATGCAACAAAAGTTTCCGTTTCCTATTTATGGGTTGGGTTGCGGGTTTGCTTTGACAGAACCAATTTTAATATCTGAACAGCTAAACCAGTTCGAGGAAGCGCTTATAGCATTGTAGAACCTGATTTGTTCGATGGTATCTTCTTACGATACATTGTTAAGGGATTGCTCGAAATAAAGTGTTATGTATTGTTAAAAATATAGTGGGTTAAAAGGGATTTAAATACATTATCGTTTACTTTGTAACTAACAGTCTGTAAGCAACAATTCTAGTGATAGAAGCATTACATTGAAATAATATGAGCTTGATATTCTTATAACTTTAAAATGAACAACTTTTTAATAAGCGAGTCTGTTAAAAGATTTTGAGTAGAGTAGTTACATTCTAGACCTTCCTCAGTTATAAGGTTTGTTCCTCCGTTCTCTGCGGTAGGTCATCTAAAACCACGATTGAAGTGTTGGAGAGTCAGTAAATAACGGTTTTACGCTCCCTTTTAGGTCAGCAATCCGTCGCAACCATTCTTGTTTGTATGTTTCATTCACATAAAAAAAGAAAATGTGTGCAATTCACACGTGGTAGAAGTGAAACCTTCAAAAATTTTGGTTTCAAGATAATGAGACGATTGTAAAATTTCGGGAAGATGATAATTGTAGGTAGGTAATGATCATATCGATGCAAAGTTAGAAAAAAAAAAATGTGGTAACCAACGCCATCTTGTAACATAATATGAAGAGTAAAATGAGCAGCTAGCGCCATCTATACAGCAATAAAATGAATCTTCTATCTTGTTCCTCGCGCCATCTGTGAATACGACTTAGCACTTTTTAAAGTAACACAAAGAGAACCACGAACATAAGAAAAACTGTATAATGCTTCCTATCTCATTTTCTCCCACGTTAAATCTTATGAATTTATGTGTCTGTCTCTTTTTACTGTTGCTTTTTCGTTTCATCAACTTTCAAATCATAACGATGCTAAAGAAATTTTCACTTCAAAAATACATAAGTTCAAAATGCATACACTGAGCACTTTACATAACTACTAATCGTGTATGAATTAATGATATGCTCGAGAGGGCTCAATGATAACAACTCCATAATGTCTAGTGGTTCCACTTGTGCGATAAATTGATTTCCTGTTTGGATTCCATCATGAAGGATCATTCCGTAAGAACAAGGTATGACGTCATTTGGGTCATTTATCAATCTCTTTATGTGTGGAAAGGAAAATGATGAAAACTAAGATTTTATCATGATGAAGTCTTGTGTTTCAAATGGAAAATCAGTTCACAAGGTCTGTTCTGTCCATACTAGTGACCTCGTAAATAGCGTGACTATGTCACAGATGTGGACGGAACCACGCTTCGCGGGAATCAAATTTTATTGTTTATTCAGTTTTTATTACGGTTTTCATCATTCATAGGTAAAGGTATAAATACATAAAGGTCAGAGTTGCCTATACCTGTACCTATATTTGTACCCTTTGCATTGCAGAAATTGAAAAAGTAAAAAGCTCAATTTTACATAATATATATTACAAACACATTAATTTATGGAAACGAAATATTTAAGAGGGTCGCTGTGAAAACTCTTTAAAAATTAAAATTACGGTCAAACGACTCCAGAGAGGTTCTGTGGTATTTATTAACCACTTGTAAACTGCCATCGCTTCTCCAGGCTTCGCAACTATTCCTTGTAAAATAAGTTCCATGTTTACCTTACTAATTGATATTTTAAAATACAGTACACGAATTACTGTTCTTATAATATTGAGAAATTGAGAGGATGACGATGATATAATTTGACGACCCTGTAGCCTAGTGGAAGTGTTTAAATGCAGAGTTTTTGTGCTTCGTAGGGTACATCAAACATACCGGAGCAGCAGTAACCCTTCCATCACGTGGATCGTCTGCTCGTTTCTCGTCGTCAAGTATTCACAAAATGGAGGCCAAACACGATCAAGTGTACTTGATCAAGTCTACAGTTCGACTTGCCAAATTTGCAATTTGACTTGACGCGCCATCCAGTGTGCATGAGATAGATATATGGCCAAATAGCTATACCGTGGCCATACACGATCAAGTATACTGGATGCCGCGTCAAGTCCGCTTGACGCTTGATCAAGTACACTTGATCGTGTGGTTGCAAACAAAACAATAGCCAAATAAAACACATTATTACATCGATAAAAACAAGGAACCTTTAGTAACCCGATTCCTGTTTAATGTTATTAAACCAGATACTTTAATATGGTATAAGTTTCGCTCGAGTTGCCGCATCTAAATCATTTTACGACCGCTTTCGTGGCCATAAATTTGGAAGCCATCAAAAGTAAATTTACCAGCGAATAATATAATGTAAGATGCAGATGAAAATATGGAGTTTATAGCTGGGAGTGATATTAAGGTCAGTTTTTATGCGCATGGTGTTAAGTGCATACTAATTTGAAATAAAAAATGTGTCCCTTCATACTGGGGTCATACATGACAAACATTAGCTTTCGATTAAAAAAAGAATGATCAAAATCGGTTCACCCAGTCGAAAGTTCTGAGGTAAAAAACATAAAAAAAAACAATCGAATTGAATACCTCCTCCCTTTTTGAAGTCGGTTAAAAATACTGGTTGTTTTGCTCGCTCCTGATGACTTCGTTAACTTTTGGGAGAAACCTTTCTTTTTAGGTGTCAGGTTTGAGTCTTAAACGAAGACCTATTAATCATTCAAGAATGTTATTAAGTTAGTATTAGTCTACTTTGCAACAATCCGCGGGTAACATGTATGATGGTATATCCTACCTTAAGACGTGCGTGGCACCTCCCTCCCTCCCACAACGGAAACATGCACTACAATAATTAAAATGTATATACCAACATACATACATACCAGCACCAACACGTGTTTCGCCCCCAAACGGAGCATCATCAGGGTAAGTTGACTCTACGATGGTTAGTCGCAAAGTTAAGGTCAATGAATTTCCGCAAAGTAACGCCTGATACTATTAACTACATTCAAGAATGATTATTCAGCTTAACATAATTTCTATCGTGGCTTTTGTGCTTTATTTTGCAGAAATAGGTCTATTCGGGTACTAAGTATTCCATAACATACGACCCATAACATTTCTTTAACTTAGTTCTTTTTTCTTTCCCTCTCTTCTTTTTTGCTTGGCAGTGACGCCTTAATATTGCTGACGCCCATGGGCGATAATCACAAAATAGTTGTAAAAGAGCTCCCTTTCGTTGAATTGGTTCAATTTAAAATAGTAACCATTAACTATCAGGTGGCCCGTCTGTTTATAAAAATATTCCACAAGGCTTTAAAAAAATATATAGTATCTGTATCGACAAAAATGTTCAACTTTAAAAGAAACATGTATATACATATTCGATCATGTTGGAGTTTTATTATAAGTAAAATGGAATTGCAATGATTTGGAACTTGTAGGATCAAACCTCAGACGCAACGCGTAGCTCAGAGTAAAGAGGCTGAAAACAGATTCTCGTTGATTATAGCAAGCACTTTTTAAAAAACGCGTAGCTTGTATCAAAGCCTTGACGAGAATGTAACGTAGCTTGTAGCCGATTTGTAGCAGCTGCGTAGCTTGTAGCGATTTGTAGCAGACGCGTCGAAGCCTAGTGGTAGACATGGGTCGGTACGCGTTTTCGTAATACCATAACTATGTATTGGTATTGTCGCCGATAAAGGGTTTTAAAACTGTTTATTTTAATAACTAATTATTGAAACGTTCACTCGGTTTATCAGGTATCGTCGGTATTCTCATATTCTCGGTAAAGTCGGTATTAAGGATAAAGGGTTTTAAAACTGTTTATTTTAATAACCATTTATTGAAACGTTCACTCGGTATATCTGGTATCATCGGTATTCTCATATTCTCGGTAAAGTCGGTATTAAGGATAAAGGGTTTTAAAACTGTTTATTTTAATAACCATTTATTGAAACGTTCACTCGGTATATCAGGTATCATCGGTATTCTCATATTCTCGGTAAAGTCGGTATTAAGGATAAAGGGTTTTAAAACTGTTTATTTTAATAACCATTTATTGAAATGTGTACTCTGTATATCAGGTTTACGGTATCATTGGTATACGCTTATTCTCAGTAATGTCGGTATACGAAATATTTGATTAAATGAAATATTTGTGGTATTATACCAGTAAAGGTTTATTGAAATATTGAAACTGTTTATAGTTTATACCACGTCTTCATACCTTACCACGCAATACCTTGTATTCAGGAATAAATGGTTTCTCTCAATAAACAGTTTTTGTAGCACCTGATACCGTATTTGTGATATTATGCAAATAAAGGGTTATTGAAACTATTTATAGTTTTTACCGCCCATGTCTACCTAGTGGCGTTTGTAGCGTAGCTTGTAGCCAATTTGTAGCAGCTGCGTTGTTTGTAGCGAAGCTTTGTAGCGATTTGTAGCAGACGCGTCGAAGCCTAGTCGCGATTTTAGCGTAGCTTGTAGCCAATTTGTAGCAGACGCATAGCTTGTAGCGAAGCCTTGACGCGATTGTAGCGTAGCTTGCTGCCATTTTGTAGCAGACGCGTAGCTTATAGCGAAGCCTCGTAGCGATTTGTAGCAAACGCGTTGAAGCCTACACTTGAGTCAAACTCGTATCATAATACTTGTCAACAAATCATAAAAATTCCTTTATAGGGTTTTCACAAACTGATTTGTATTTCGCACACCAAATAACTATTAAAGAACTAAACAATCATTATAACGTTTGTGACATCTTCATTATTTTACTATAGACCTATAACAACAATACACTAAGAGAAAACGACGTAAAAACCAACATCTTAAAACAATTTTCATCATTGAATAACTCACGCTCGCAAATCCTTAATTTCGTCAAGCGACTTGTAACCTTTGCAAAAAATTATTATTTACGGTCCGCATGCCTATGACTATAAATAGAAATGACTACGAAAACCTCACAGCTATAATGGCGCTTACATGCTTTGCAACTTGGTCGTATTATATTTCGAAATACAGTGAAATCAACTTATCTGTGACCTTAAGGAGGGCGCTGCCGGACGCATTGGACCAATCATAGTGCGGCTATTATTAAATTATGAATGGGATGGCATTAGTTCCAATTTTCGCCACGGCACAAATAAGTTCTTCAGAGATGGCACTGTACAGATTATACAGATATTTCATTCCACTCAATATGCATGAGCATAAAGTTATTTATAAGTTAAATTTCATTAAACAAAGCCGAATAACATTTTATATTTATGTTTATGTATTTTAAAATAGTCTATATCGATTTTATGCGTAACTATTCCGTGTTATTTTAAACTTTTGCAAAATAAATATTATGTTTAAAAAGAAATTAAATTATAAAGAGTGGAATGGAACGTGACTTGCGAACTCCAGATTTAGTTCAAACGCACTTTATACGACCAAAAGTATCATGCACCTGTTTGTTTGTGGTTGCTAGGCAACACAGTGATTATGTAAATTCTGATCCGAATGTGAATATAGTGTAGTTTGTAACAACAACCTGCCATTCTATTGTCTGTTACAATTTAACAGTGTTCCTAGATTATTTCACAATTGAAAAGTATTTGACATTTTTGTGCGCTATTGTTGAAGTTTCCATTATTTTTTAAATTTATATGTTTTTTATTCAATCAATCAAAATATACAAACGCTATCGGTGACTGACTAATGACATCACACAATCTGAATACAATAAAGATTCGGGTAACATACTGTGTTCCATGCCTAAAGTTCTAACGCCCCAAATCAGAGTCACTAACGGTTAATTTAATCGCTCCTTAGTAAAGAATCACCATACAAATTCTGAACTAAGGAGCGATTTAAGTAAAAAGTGACTCAGAGTTGGGGCGTAAATACATTTTATGAGTTTTTGTTTTGTTTTTAGTATATTATGTTTCTGTTATAATATGTTATGACTTTAAGCACAAGAAATTTTTGCCACTAGCGGTCACCCACAAGCCGCCGGGCCGAGTGTTTCAGTGTGACATAAAATTATCTTATATATAAAATTCTCGTGTCATGGTGTTAGAAGTTGAACTCCTCCGAAACGGCTCGACCGATTTTCGTGAATCTTTGCGTGCATATCGACTAAGGTTGAGAATCGGACAATATCTATTTTTCATCCCCCTACCCCTAAAAATTTTTTGGCAGAACAACGTTTGCCCGGTCAGCTAGTATTAATATAGATTAACAGTATACCTGTGCAATATCCGCGTTGACCCTATCCATTACCGCAATGACATTGATTACTTCATAAACTTTCTTAATTAGGTTTTCTTGAAAAGTAATAAAGAATTTATCTCTAAGTTCATCTTATACTTTCAAAGATACCTACAGAACGAGCGAAGCAATGCTTATAAAGATATTTTTGAATAAAATCTAATCAACTTGATATTATTATAAAGTTATAGCAACATTCCCGTTCTTCGTGGAATTCATCAAAAGTTATGAAAAAGCTTTCGGTAGCATATTGGTTTGGTTACTCCATAGAAGATTCTATCGCGAGCTTAATTTGTTTAGTGGATTTCGTCATAGCCAGCCAGTCACAAAGCTAGATTATTTATCTACGACGACCCTGTAGCCTAGTTGGTAGCTACCCTGCCTACAAAGCGAGGAGTCCCGGGTTCGATTCCCGGCCGGGGCAGATATTTGCGACAGACATGACATATGTGTCGTCCATGCCACCTAGCCCCTAGGCTAGCCCCTAGGCTACAGGGTCGTCGCTAATTAATAATCCTGTTTCCATGGAACTTCCGGAACTGTCGTAGTTACCCGAATATCTGAATGTATTAGCAGGAAGTGGTAATAAATAACATTTTTTGGACGGCAAGCTAGGTGCCGTCTTATCGCTCAAGTCACAGCACGTCGTCCATCTTGTCTTGTTTGATTTATACGATTCCCTTCACAATTGTACGTAATTTCTTTTTACAACAGAGGATTTGTTTTGTTTATCATGAGAACGGTTCGAGGCTTTCTTGTAATGGACTTTTGAAATTGCTTCTTTGGCCAATATGCAGCGATCCGTTTGGGGGTCATTTTATACTGGCGATCTTTTAATTAAGTTTTTATTTTATTTTAATGACATTAGCTACGGTATACTTTGTGTTAAATTATAATTATGTCATAATAACATCCTTAATTTCCCCACTGTTGGGTGAGGGTCTCCTCTCACAATGTGAGATATACTTAGGCTGTAGTCCACAACGCTGGCCAAGTGCGGATTGGCAGACTTCATACATCATTACGAAGAGGTAGACTCTCTGTCCGTAGCTTTCCACGTGATAATAAGTATCATATATTGGTATAGCTTACTAAATACTTCAACTTACTAAATAATTAATAATAAGTATCATTATATATTGGTTTAGCTTACTAAATACTCCAACTTACTAAATAATTTCGGAATACTCCATTAGATATCATTTTTATTATTTAGTAGCACAAACCCTAACAAAAGCAAAAACGAAAATAATAATAATAATATCTTCTTAATATATGACTCAATATGTCATGCTCTACCTGTGTGCTAAATTGGATGATAATAGTTTTTGCGTGAAAGAGTAACAAACATGACTTTATACTCACAAACTTACACATTTATAATAATAAATAAATAATTTTAAAAAAGATTGTGTGGTTTTATGAAACCACGGTAAAAGTGAAACTTTTTTTCACATTATAGACATTTAACTAACAATTTTTGGAATAATATTCCATCAAGGGTATAAAAATCGTTTTATCAATGTTAATTTTATACTTGGAAAATAATTTGGAATGATAATGGAAAATAATAAAAGTAGACTAAGTCTCCAACTAATATTTTTATTGAACTGTCAGCTGCCGCGAATTATAGGCGCCGCCATATTGGCCTTGGCTGCTCTGACGAACGCCTTTCACTTCATCCCTACTCCGCGCCCGACCGTCACGCAACATGCAACACACAGACGAAAAAGTTTGAGACGATGTAATAAACGTTTCACTTTAAAATATAAAAAAACATAAATGTGTACTTATGTACGCACGTGAGAAGTTATATTTCTTTGGCATCAAAAAAAATTTTTTCAAAAAAAATAAAAAAAAACCATTTCAAAAAAATTCTTTCAAAAACACAATATTCAAAAAAAATATTTCAAAAACCAACTTCAAAAAATAAAAATAAAAATATATAATCAAAAAACAATATTAAAAAAAACATTATTCATAAAACAATATACTAACAATATTCAAATAACAATTTAATAAATATAATAATAATCATATTTTCATAACGCGCGTTTTTAAACGCGCGTGACGTTTTTCGTCACCTTTTGTGTCACCGTCACGGTGTCACAAATCTTTAAATTTAACTCTCATCATTTTTCCATTTATTTCATAAAGCGCGTAAAGAAGTATAACTTCAATAAACGTTAACACACTCATACCCCCGCAGTGGGTATATTTATCTGTCACATAATTATCTGTCCCGGCCGGGAATTGAATCCGGGACCCCTCGCTTTGCAGGCAGGGTCGCTACCAATTTAGGACTATCGAGTTGTATCTTTAAACAAAGCTAGCTATAAAGAATTTGTAGTAAGCATATAAACAATGATATTTAAAAACATAGATACGTTATGCTCTTACAAATCAACCAAAAAAATCTGTTCTGAAAAGAGCTACAACACACACACGTTTATCTTTTGTTTTACTACACCAATCACATACGTATAATACACGAATGCATTTTATCGCTGTATGTCAAATGTCAAGCACTTCTGACAACAACAAAAGCTTGTGAATCGTTTTGTATTGACAGAGCTACTACGAGCAGAACGGTCAATTGCCTGTTCTTACGCTCTTCATCGTCGGCACGCTAGTGACATATCTACCTCTTTTACATTATGATATCATTGCAATAAACTTAAAAACACTAAGGACTGAATTCGAAATTGAGATCGTTTGAAAAACAAAGCTATGATTGACAATTTAGTCGCGACACGACCCAAGAGCTACATACTTAGATTAGCAAATATCCTTCGCTCAAAATTGCATACATACATTTTTTTTTTTTTTTTTTTTTTTTTTTTTTACTTACAATAAGCTAATGCTTGACCATAATCCCACCTGATGGTAAGTGGAGATGTGGTCTAGGATGGTGAGCGCACTAACTTAATAAAAGCCTATTCACTCTTTTCTTGAATACATCCACGTCATAGGTGGGCGGGAACGCGGACGCAGGCAAGTTATTCCAATCCTTCGCGGTGCGCATAATGAATGACGACGCAAACCGCGTTGTCCGTACCGGTGGGATGTTCACCACGAAAGGGTGGATACTCGCCGTGCGTCGTGTCGTTCGATGGAGAAATGGGGAAGGGGGAATTAATTCAAATAATTCCTGCGCACACTCTCCAAAATGTGCCCTATAGAAAACCGAGAGGCTGGCTACTCTGCGCCTGTGCTCAAGGCTTTGCAGATTGGTCTTAACCAGATCTGGGTCACCAATGAGCCTCTTTGCACGCCTCTCCATCGAATCCAAAGCAGAAAGGTGACATTTGGCTGCACCTGCCCAAATGTGAGAACAGTACTCCACACACGGCCGAACCTGAGCTTTGTATAACGTTAACAGTTGCTTCGATGTGAAGTACCGCCGGACCTTCGCAAGGACGCCAAGTTTCCTTGCACCAACTTTAACTTTGGATTCGATGAACCGCCCAAAGTTGAGCTTGGAGGATATCTCAACTCCTAATAACTGAAGGCAGTCGGTATAATCCAAGGGCACATCCTGAAAAGTAGGAGCCAAGGTGAGCGGGCTCCTTTTGGCGGTGAAGAGACACGTCTGTGTTTTAGTGGCGTTGAATCTCACAAGATTGGCTTCGCCCCACTCGGACACAGCCCGAAGTGTGAGATTCACACGTTCCACCATCGCCTCTCTTTCTGACTGAATTTCGAGCCTACTGGCCTTGGAACTCGGTAGGTATCTCTCTACCACTGTGCTATCATCTGCGTACCCATAAATACCGGGCATGAGCAGGTCATTAATGTGTAGCAAGAATAGAGTGGCGGAGAGAACGGACCCCTGAGGAACTCCGGCATTTGTAGTCATCGTTTCTGATGAACTACCTTCGACTACAACCCGGAAAGACCGGTCGCTCAGGAAGTCCTCTACCCAGTTGATAAGGGCAGGGCATATGCCGTAAGCTGGAAGCTTGTTTAAGAGGCTAGCGTGCCAGACCTTATCGAAGGCCTTCGAGACGTCAAGGGAGACAGCAAGCGCCTCCCCATTTTTCTCGAGGGCCTCGCCCCATATGTGTGTGGCATACGCTAGAAGATCCCCTGTTGACCGGTTTCGGCGAAACCCGTACTGCCGGTCACTAAGGAGATCATTTTGCTCTAGGTATGCCATGAGGCGCCTATTCAATGTACGTTCCATAATCTTGCAGAGTATGGAAGTAATTGAGATAGGCCGATAGTTGGTAGGGTCAGCACGGCTGCCTTTCTTGGGCACGGGCTGCACATTGGCAAGCTTCCAGGATTTAGGCACTGATCCAGTCTCAATTGAGAGTCGAAACAGACGCGTCAGCACAGGAGACATCTCGGGTGCACAAGCCTTTAGCACAATCGCTGGAATTCCATCAGGTCCACTGGCTTTATTCACGTCCAGACACCGCAGAGTTTTGAGAACCTCTTTGTTAGTAATGCGGACTTCTGACATAAAAGTACCGCAGTGAGGTATTATAGGTGGTACGTTGTTGCCAGCATCTAGACGCGAATTTTCGGCAAACAGAGATGCAAACAGGTTTGCTTTCTCTTTAGCCGTGTGAGCCAAGGAGCCATCCGGTTTTACCAGTGGAGGCAGTGTAGGCCGACAGAAGTTGGTCTCAACCGCTTTGGCGAGTGACCAAAAAGCTCTACTACCAGCCGGTTGATCAGAGAGCTTTGCGCCAATACGTTGAATGCGGTTAAGACCAGCCTTCTGTATTGCCTTTTTATAGGACTTGGCGGCTTGGTTAAAAGCTTTTTTCTTGGAACTGATATCCGGAGCTTTGCGGTCTCGGGCGTCAACCCAAGATAGGTACGCCGAATGTTTACGCTTCTCAGCCTGAGTGCATTCGGCGTTAAACCAAGGGTGAGCTTTGCCACCGCTGGGTACGTCAGAGAAAGGGATGAAATATTCCATCGCCTGACGTACCACATCGGTTATAGCATCCGCGCAGCTCGACGGATTGTCCGAAGAGAAGCAGACCTGCCGCCAAGGATAAGATGCAAAGAAGTGCCGCATCTGATCCCAATCTGCTGACCTGTAATGCCACACTCGCCGGGTACCACCGCAATCGTGGTCAGGAGGGGAATATGACGATACAGATTTCACCAGACAGTGATCAGAGGTACCCAGTGGGGAAGAAACCTCAACTGTGTACCTGTCTGGATCGGTTGTCAGCAGAAGGTCCAGGCAATTGGCTGTGTGGCCATCGACATCAGGCACCCTAGTCGCTTGCTTTACCAGCTGGGAGAGGCCCAGCGACGTGGCAAATTTCCACGCTTCTCTCCCAGCATGGTCAGTCCTCTGGTATGGGTACAGCCAGTCCTGATGAACGGCGTTAAAGTCCCCCAGAAAGACTAGCTGAGCCGTAGGGTGCTGACGAAGGGCTTCATCAGCTGCCACACTGAGGTATTCGAATAGCCGAGTTGTCTCCTGGTCACCGCTGTGCGATCGGTAGACACAAGAATATAAGATCTTGTCGATTCCTGTGTCTACTAAAGCCCAGATAGTAGAGAAGGTGGAGTCTTCAAGGTGACGGATACGCAGACAGCAAATGTCATTGCGGGTGTATAAACATACTCCGGCACGAGGATGAAAGTTGTGCTCTATGGTGTATCCCGGATAGTCCAGGTACGCCACGCTGGACGGACAACTAATCTGCGTCTCCGTCAGAAAGAGCAAATGCGGCTGCGCAGTCTCGAGATGGTGGTGGACTGATGAGAGATTAGAGTGCAAGCCTCGGATGTTTGTGAGGTGCACTTTAAGTGAGGGGAAGTGCAGCCGCTGTGAAAACCCATTCTTTTTGCTCTTACCTTTCATTTAAACTGATCGCGGAGTGAATAGGATGGGGAATGGCAGTTGAACGAGGCGCTGCGAAGGTAACCAAGTGACAAAAAATTTGTGTCGCTATGTCATTGGGGCCTTAGCTTGGAGACCGCGGGGACGCCCGAACCCCCCCGGAGATCGCCATCAGGTCCCCTCATCCGGTCGCCAACCGGCATGATGGAGCCACTCCGGGATTTTTCGCAGATGGCGGGGCAGCCTTTCGTGGGTGGCTTTCCCACTACTTGGGCCCCCAACTGTCTACGGTCGGCCAGCGGTGCACCGTGCTTCGGATCCCGCTGCCCTCCACAGCTAAGCTCCCAACACAGCAACAGAAACTCATCACAACCGGTCTCACTACGCAACGCAACTGTTCAGACCCATTCCCCATACGGCTTCACCAGACATCGTGCCGGAACACGACGAATCGTTTGGCAAAACATTTAAACATATCTCACCACGAACCCGCATATATTTCCGACGGTTATCGCTAACTGCTAACAAGAGTATCCCTGGGAATAACCTCTCTTACGCGAGATCGTATCTGCACTCGACGGCACGTTTTAAGTATTACTTGGCTAAATATTGTAGACAAGCCTCAACTAAGCGTTCGCTGAAATATATGAAATATATTTTGCTGTAAATAAAACTAATATCAGTTCATGTAGGTAGGAACACTTCTATAGATTTGAAAGTTATTCCATAAACTGAATTCACATAAGTTCATGTTATTCTAGTATGTATATTATTTTTACAATCTTATGTGACCTAACACCACCTAGAAACCTTAACGTAACGTCAAATGACTAAAGATTTATAATAAAATTATCCTTATGAACCACAGACCTGTATACCTAGAGTCTGTGTTATGAACCATAATCACTCAATCAGCTGTTTTGAGTTTTCTAAAGTCACTGTGATGACCAACGTCAAAACTGTTTTCCTATTACTATAAATTTTTCTTCTCCCTCGGGAATAGATCAGTATCTCGGGATAAAAAGTATCCTATATTTTATTCTTGGTATTAAACTATCTGTGTGCCAAATGTCATCTATATCCGATCAGCCGTTTTTGCGTGATTGCGTGTCAAACATCCAAACATCCAAACTTTCACATCTATACTACGAGTATTACGAGTAGTAGGATAACAGGAAACACGGACCGGTAAGGTTTAAATTTAATAGGATTTTTAACCGACTCCAAAAAAAGGATGAGGTTCTCAATTCGACTGTTTTTTATGTTTGTTACATCAGAACTTTTGGCTTGGTAAACCGATTTTGATGATTCTTTTTTTAATCGAAAGCAGGTGCTAGTCATGTGGTCCCACATAAATTTGAGCGAGATCTGACAAGCAGTTTTTGAGTAATTTTGAAGTCGGTTATTTTTTGTAAGTAAAATTTAGATTATTTTACAAGATGCCAATGCAAGATTATTGACGCTAATCTATCGACTTTAGCACATTTCAACAGGAGAATATTTACATAGTCGGTTTTAATACACTTTTATCATGTTTCCCAAGAATGATTACCGTTTCACCTTTCAACTTCAATATAATAATAACGGGGTATGTAAAGCATGTGATCGTAGCAGAATTAGATTCCGTTTGGCGGCGTGCCACAGTTACCCCAGTATAAGGTGTAAGTTCGTGATGCCAGCAGCTAGCGGCTCCCGGACGAGATAATGTCTTCACGACTCCGTTACCTTTTTATTTATTGCTAGTAACCGGTTTCTCCACTTCGGGAAAGCTATACCTTAGTACCCACGTTTGGAAGACCGTTTAGGTGTAATTTGAATTATAAAAACGAATTCACAATCATACCCCCGGAATAAAAAATATTTTAATAATAATAATAACGCTTCACACTCATAGCCCCACACTAGGATTCCCTGTGTCGTGGGTGCCATGGACAACACACTAAACAAGGACAGTCACACCCAGACCGAGAACAGAAATTCAAACTCATCATTCAAATTTCCGCCTCGCTGGGAATCGAACCCTCGAAAATCGAAAGTGTCCTACCCTTGGTGCGGCGATCCGGCATGGTAACCATTGCGCCACACGGGTCGTCAAATTTTAAAATATAACTGATCCCCTAGGGTATCTTGTTAGTGATCCGGACGGTCAGCTCGATTTCCTTATGTCGTGGGTGGCATGGACAAATCTAAATATCTACTCCGGCAGGGAATCGAATCCAGGACCCTTCACTCCGTAGGCAGGGTCACTACCAACTGCGCTATAAGTTCGTCAATAGATTTTTTAATTGTCAACTAAACGTGAAAAACGGCAAAAATCTTCCCAGTAGATTTTTCGTACTCATAGTAACAGATTACGCACATATGTAAGGCCCTAAAAATTATGATGAATACGAATGATGAAAATTGATGATGTACATAGGTAGGTACGTATTTTATACGCGATATTAGAATATGAAAGATCCCATCTAACTTGGGTAGTAATCCCCAGTTTAGTCTCATAAGATCTTCGTACCGACACTGCAATATGTCATTAATACATTTACGTGGAATGGGCAATATGAAGTTCGAAATTAGACCTATCCAGAATATATACAGTGTAGTAACTATGTCCAACTAATATTATCCCCTGTTTAATCCCGCCACTCATCATCGCCATTTCGCAATCGTCATTTGTCTGTTCCAAAAATTGGCGCGAAATATCGTAAATGGCGCGAAATTTAAAATTGAATTTGAAATTTTGCATTTCTCTGATTCCACCAGAGCACTCTGACCCGTGTCAAAGCGCTCTGACAAGGTTTCAGAGCGACAGTGATAGATTTATTCTATCCCTGTCGCTCTTCCGCATATTAATTGACATGACAAGAGAAATAGCAATAATAACTTAATGTGCATGATCGTAATATAGATATCCCTGTTGTGCTTATGCTAAATACCGAAGAGTAAATAAGACATAATAAATAAATAGTAAATTTAATACCCCAGATTTGTTTTGGCACACTCGCTTGCATGTTTTTGCTATCCTAGTACTTAATAAGTGTTATGACGACGGCGAAAAGTGTCATTACAACTTTTCCTCTTAATTTTTTCCGTCTAGCCCCCTTTCGCAACGCGCGATAAGGAACTTCGTTCTAAAAAAGAAGTAACATACAGAAACTAGTATCATTAAAAATAAGAAGTGCAGTAACAGCACTATACCTAATCACATTTCGTTCTCAGCTTCCTTAGGATTAACGCCAATTGGAACGCAAGTTGAAGTTCAAGCGAAAACTTCTCCACGGAATTCGTTTATGGCACCAGCTAATGCAAGTTTCAGATGTTTGTAACATCGGTTTTGTTTCTATTCAATTACTTCGATTTAAACTTAACCCATCGTGGACTAAACACATTTTACTATGATACGAGTACTCAATGATATTTTGTACGCTATTTTGTATTGTATGATATTTCGACCCACTTGCATGAATCGTGGTAACGGCTGAACAGTTCATCTATACAAATAAATAAAATCGGAGTGTTTGTTTGTAATATTAAAATAACCGCTTTTTACGAAGTGCATTTTTTTTTAATTTTTGTCTGTCTGTCTGTCTGTCTGTTTGTTCCGGCTAATCTCTGAAATGGCTGGACTGATTTTGACGGGACTTTCACTGGCAGATAGCTGATGTAACAAGGAGTAACTTAGGCTACTTTTATTTTAGAAAAAAAATAGTTTGTTAGGTGATACGAAGTTTGCCGGGTCAGCTAGTCGTAAATATTCTGAGTACCTGAGTAGTAAAATGTACGTCGGTTTACTTGTAATCCGTTTTGGTGATCATTATAAAAATTTGAGGTTATTTTGAAAATTAAAAAGCCTGCAGAATTCGAATCACCCTGTGCGGAGATAAACAGTCAAAAGGCTATCGGCATAAGAACGGTAGTCGGATCATTATCATGATTTAATAAACACGTTTCGAAAACATCTTATTTACTATTAGAAACGCTGAAAATAAGTATACTCACACCACTGACCTAAAAAAAGACGGACGTAATCCCAAGAACAAATTCAGTGAAGTACCCATAGGCCATAGTAACACACACATTGACACTTCACTGCTTCAATCGCGAATCAAAAGTTACTCACACCAGTAAGTGGTAAGCGGGCGGCCATTGCTATGCTTCACTCTCCATTAGACGAGGTTACGTCCGTCTTTTTTTCAGGTCCGTGACTCACACTTTCTACCCAACTGCCAAGGAAGGGTTAAGTTTGCAATAATTTTATTCAATGGCACTATTGACAAGTTTGACAACATTGAACTCTCTTTGAGTTTTTTTATTAATCATCTGTTCTCGAAGGTTTGCTTGCCAGCCAAAACATTTTGGAAGATTCCCTCCAACTCATCTCATTGACTTCGCACCGCGCCTCACCGATCTGTGCCTCCCCTCACTACACATCTCACCTAACTCACTTCACTTCACAGCTCACCTCACCTCCCTTTACCTCATCTTATCATTTACTGTTCCTCTATGTTGTTTTTACTTGAGCTATAAAATTACTCCGTAGCACTGTATTAAAAGAAAATAACTTTTATCGCTTTATTAGGTGTTTCATCTGACTTGGGCCGCTAGCAAACAACCCAACACTTAATTTGTGCCTGAATCATATCTGCCGGTTATCCGATTATCCGGGTGAGGTCAAAGCTTCCACATTAATCCCCTTTGAGTATTGATACACAAACATTGGCACGTGCCTTTGAGGCTAAGTGTACACTGTTTTATATAAATTTATTAGTTTTCTATTTTTACAGCCTAATATTACAGGTTACTAACAAATGCTCTAGACATATAAAAAAAGAATATTAACAATAATGAACAATAACAAATTACCTAAAGTAAGTCTATTGCAATTTTCTATACTAATATATAAAGAGGAAAGATTTGATTTTTTGTTTGCATTGAATAGGCTCCGAAACTACTGAACCGATTTGAAAAATTCTTTCACTGTTGGGAAGCTACACTATCCCCGAGTAACATAGGCTATATTGTATTTAAAAAAAATAGGGATCCTTTAAAAAACTCGAATAATGTAATCCAAGGTGTAAAAAAATAAGAAAACCGAAGCAAAGCGAGGGTGGTTACTCGTATATTATAAAATTTTATATGTCTACCATCATGTCATCATGAACCCTATTTTTTACATTTATTAAACATTATTAAATAATTAAAATTTACCCAAAAATAACGGATTTCAAAGAAAAATAATAGAAAAAAAAACACTAAAATTATTGCTGAATGTAATATCTAAATTGTATAATTTTATATCTACAACATGTGAAGACGACCCTCAATTCGACAATACTATAAAAACTGAATTTTGATAAATAAATTACCAATCTGGAAATAAAAAGTATTATCCAAGTTGGTTGATTAATGACGAGTTTCGGATGTAAGAAACATTAATATTTGTAGGCTACATACATCAAAAATACCGTTTCTAAAAATTATATAACGGACAAGAAACGGCGATAGAAACACCTTAATGCATCTTCTAAAACACTACCATACTAATTACAGATCCGTTGACGACGCTGTAGATATCCAAGTGCCCTTACCATTGCGGTATTTTCTTGTATAGACCCGTACTGTTAGTACAGTCACCTGCAGAAAAAAGTAACCCATCTGTTTATAATAGTTTTAAACAGATGAATTACTTTTCTCTGCAGGTAACTGTACCTTTTACATACATTTCATACATTTTGTAAAGTGCACTCAACTCACGAATGTAGTTATGAAGCAAGCTTTGTTTTTATTTAACTAGACGACACCATCTAGATCTACAACATCATCGACGCGTTGCTGACTAAAATGAAAACTTAAAACCCGCGTAATTACTACTCCAACATTGCTACCGAAACACGCGGAAAACATATCGCGGCCGATTTCGCCGTTTTGGTTAAATAGTTTGTTATTTATAGACAATTTTTTAGACGTGTCTTATTTACTTAACAATCTTACAGATACTTTTGTCGTAATTTGCAATTTAAAAATAAGGCAGGCACGAAATGAAAAAAGTGTAATTAAGAATAAATAAATTATCATTTAATGCTACACCTTAATATCTTTTTGTAAAATAATATTTCAATAAAAAGTAGTAATGTGCAGTAATAAATAAAAGTTACGTACCTTAATCTTCAGTGAATTTCAGGCTAAATTCAAAGACTAATATTACAGAATAACAAGCATATTGTTGACCTTATCTTCAGTTAACTAAACTATCAAGTTAGTAATGAAGCTCCGAGCCCGACGATAAGATGCCGCGGTTACTTACAAATTGAGTTGGTGCTCCCCTGAGCTGTTTATAATGGCTGCCGATAATAACGATTCGAAATCATCTTTACATGTTTTCAGCGATATTATTGTATCTTCTGATCGAAGAGGATAAGGTTATTCGCTTGACGATTATGTAATCTATACAAATAAATGAAATTGGAGTGTCTGTTTCTAATATTAAACTAACCGTTTTTTACTAAGTGCATTTGGATGTACACACGGTGCATATACCAAAACAACATTTTTTACATTTTTTGTCTGTCTTTCTATCTGTTTGTTCCGGCTAATCTCTGAAATGGCTGGACCGATTTTGACGGGACTTTCACTGGCAGATAGCTGATGTAATGTAGGAGTAATTTAAGCTACTTTTATTTTAGAAAAAAAAATAGTTTGTTAGGCGATACGAAGTTCGCCGGGTCCGCTAGTTAATCCTACGAATACAATAAAAGAGAAGGTTTGAGGACGTTTGTTACTCTTTCACGCAAAGATTACTGAGCTGATTTTAATGAAATTTAGCACACAGGTAGACTGTGATCTGAAATAACTTATAGGGTACTTATAATCCTGGAAAAAGCAGACAAAGCAATCAATAAGTAAGTGTAAATAATCAGTAACATTAAACATTTTGGATTACCGTGACGTAGTTCAATATTCTCTTCAACTGCCAGCAAATGTAAACGCAAATGAATTTTTAGGAGAGTATTATTGCAGAGTTTTCACTGTGTTCGTAAGACTGTTTTCTTAGCTACTGCGTTATAAATTTTGATAGGATTCTCCGTTGAGCTGTTTATAATGGTTTGCCATAATAATAATGTTCACTGAAGGTTTACAAATTTATTTTAACAGCACCGCGCATCTGCCGTAATTTGAACGAATGAACTCATTTAAAGCATTCGCGGAGATGATTTTTTAAATTAAAATGGCAAATAGGCTACCATTTAACGTAAATGTCATACCTTTTAGTTGTTAGTTTAGGAAGACGCTGGTTTCTTAACATCGAAAGGATCCATTTCGTAGAATCAGATTCCTATATGTTTGGTTTGATAGTCAAGTGGAATTCCGTGTGCATTTTCTGAAAGGTGCGATTTTATATAAAGTATTTATTTCGCAAAATGTGTATTCCTAAATGATGTATTAAATATTTAAAAAGTCTTCATAAAATTTTCATTTTTAATCGAGGAATGCCGGTATGTAACTTTGAATATAGATAATTTTACTAATAATAAGCTACTTCAATAAGGAAAAATTGAGCAACATTCAATTACTTAGCTACTTAAAGTGCTAAGTTCACCTTCTGATATTTATTTTCATCCTCGTCATT
This sequence comes from Thymelicus acteon, assembly GCA_951805285.1. Lineage (NCBI taxonomy): Eukaryota > Metazoa > Arthropoda > Insecta > Lepidoptera > Hesperiidae > Thymelicus > Thymelicus acteon. The sequence goes on from OX638232.1 coordinate 2,340,471, forward strand.
GAACTTTAAAATTATTTGTGAACCATAATTAAAATCTTTAGACGGGAGATCGGGAATTCTAAATGAAAATTTAAATAAGTATTGAGCTTGCAATAAAACTTGGAAAGCAGCGCTCAATCACGTGGCGTCTCGACGAAGAGTTTATTCCCGAATTTGATATTGGACTTTTGGAATCACTAAGAACCATAATTAACGTCTTTTCAAGGTAGACGTCTGGGAATTTAAATATAGCCGCGATGAGACGAGCTAGGGTCTGCATAAGATTGTAAAGGTCGATGCATCGGGACGGGACGTGAAGTTTTGGAAACATCGTTTCATAGAAAATGTAAACGATAGCGCATACGCCATGAAGGCACGCACGGGACGGGAACGGTGCACGCACGTATATTTATGCCCCGTCCACGTCTCGTCCCTGTCCCTTCCACGTTACGTATGCATCGACCTTTACAATCTTATGCAGAACCTAGCTCGTCTCATCGCGACTATAATTTAAATTCCCAGACGTCTACCTTGAAAAGACGTTAATAATTATGGTTCTTAGTGTTCTCAATAATGAGGGAATGTACAGAACAGCTATATCCAGCAGCTTAGTAAATATTCATGAATCAGTAATCTTTTTCCGAGTTTTAGAAAGATAAATCTTACCACTAATTCTCGTTGCTAAGGCAAAAATAATGACTTGACTTGAAAAAGACGCATTATTTTAATACTAGCTGTGCTATAAGACTTCGTGTGCATGGGAGTTTTTCCGACGTCAATCAAATTTTTATATATTTAACTAGCTGAACTGGAAGACGTTGTTCTGCAACATGCAACTTTTTCTAAAATTTAAGTACCCTAAGTTACTCCTTGTTACATCAGCTATATGGCAGTGAAAGTCCCGTCAAAATCGGTCCAGCCATTTCAGAGATTATCCAAAACAAACAGACAGACAAAATTGTAAAAAAAATATTGTTTTGGTATATGTACCTACCGTGTATACATCCAAATGCACTTAGTAAAAAGCGGTTATTTTATTACAAACAGGCACTCCAATTTTATTTATTTGTATAGTTAACCAAACCAGTTAAGAATGAAATAATATTAATTAAATCTGTATTTTTGATTAATTAATTAACTATGAAATAAATAAATATGAAAATTTTTAATGATTATTGACAAACTGGGAAATATTTTTTTGCCGTTTCCTCATAGCTTATTTATACTAAATTTGTTATTTCTTAAAATAAGATAACTTTAGCTCAGAGAATTTATAGAAATGTGTACTTAGTGAGCAAAATACCAGTGGGTGAGGTATTTCATTAGTGGGAAGAAATGCAGTCGTAAGATACCTCGCACTCGGTGATTTCTACTTGAAATATAGTGCGTTTCTTAATTAAATTTCGCTGGCTATTTAGAGTTACAAGCCTCTTCATTCTTACTTATTTTCCTTTGTTAATTTCCAAGTATTATTTGGAGTTCTTGAATTACTTTGCCAAGCGATGAAGTAAAACAATGATTGGTGCGATATGAGGTTAAATTAAATGTACCTACAATTATAATTAACTAGTGGATAACCTGCGTGTGCTGCTACGCAAAAAAGTATGGAAAATGTGCCTAATGCATTGTTTTAGTCGTTTCAAACAATGGTCGCATTATTGCCTTTCAAATTAAACCATTTTGAGGCAAATCGGTTGGATGGTTTCAAAGTTTTAGTATATCCGTACAAACATTAACTAAATACTATATATATATATATATAACTAAATACACAGTTTTTAAGTGTCAACGTACTCTTGTAAAAAATGTGTCTATGTAAATGTGGCTGTTAACCAGCTTTCGATTAAAATAAGAATCATCAAAATCGGTTTGCCCAGTCGAAAGTTCTGAGGTAACAAACAAAAAAAATAAGTCGAATTGAATACCTCATCCTTTTTTGAAGTCTTTTAAAAACTGGTTTGGTTTACAAACACATTTTGATAACCGGTTAATAAACTTTACCGTTTAATAAACGGTTACGATGTAATTTATTAACTTAAATAATTAGGTATAAATATATCCATATAAGTTGCAGTCCGGTCGTTTTTAGCAAGTAAGTTGCAGTCGGGTTGTTTTTGGCTTTAAATTTTTTATCGTTTTTTGCAACAAAACTTTAAAGGTTACGCATTAACATTTAGAATAAAACCAAGGCAAACTGTAATCCATTCTCCTATTGTCCGTACACAAATAACTTGTACCTCTCAACAAAATGTCGTGGAAATAAAGAGCTAATACCACGCTTTAATCCCAGCTCCATTCAAATGTTATGGACCTGCCATGTTTTCAAGCGGGCCAATGAATGGCTATGATATGGATTGTTTTGCTGAAAAAAGAATGAAAATTGTTATTCCCTGTTATTCATATCAGCGGGGTTAATGAGAATACTGACACAATAGTTCTTCCTGCCGCTGACATTACATAATTATGTTTTTCATTCTTTTACTTGTATGAGCTTGTGAAGGTTCTTTGCTGTGAGTTTTATATTGAGCGGTTTGATGATGTGGAGAATTTTATTATATCGACAAAATCGAATGGGCGTAAGCATGATTGAACATTGACGACTTTGTAGCCTAGTTGTTAGCTAGCGACCCTGTCTGCGAAGCGAGGGGTCCCGGATTCGATTCCCGGCCGAGGCAGATATTTATGTGTCAGATAAATATTTGTACTCGGGTCATGGGTGTTATTGTGATGTGTTGTTATATTATGTGTAGTCCATGCCACTCGCGACACAGGTAAAAACCTACTGCGGGTGTGTAAGTGTTTATTATGATTGAACATTGGCTTCAAATACAATGTACCTATTGTTTTATTATTTCTCAAACTTGTTTTTCATAAATATTTTCAGATAAAACATTTATAAAATCATTCGAAACTGACGAGTTTAAAACTAACCTCTTATTTGTAGGTATATAAATATATTGCAATCTTTATACATATAGGTATCAAAGGATAAGTCCTGAGTAATATATCAACGTTTAACACAAACCCTTCGAGCCAGAAAGATGAAAGTTTGCACACAGGGGTGTCCTTTACTTCAGACAAGACAAGCGTAAAAGAAGGGTTTTATGAAATACCCATGTGATAGAGAATAATCATTTATAATACTAGCGTTCTGCCCGCGGCGCTGCCCGCATTTTCCGGGATAATAAGTACCCCCTATCTTATTTCAGATCATCGTCTATCTGTGTGCTAAATATCATGAAAATCCGTTCAATAGTTTTTGTTTGAGAGAGTAGCAAACATTCTGTATTCTCAGAAATAAACTTTTACAACAACAACAACAACAACAAAATCCTCTTTATTTTGTTGTTGTTGTTGTTGTTTACATTTATGATATTAGTAGGATATTGCTTTTAGGTGCTATTTTCTATTTATTGCTTTATTTTCGTAACAAAATCGCAGCACTGACAAAATCCAGAGCACAGCCGCGAACAGTTACTAGTCTTCTATTATACGGAGTATAATAGAGTAGGTGTTAAAATGAAACATGGAATAACATGAAGAAAAGTGGATTTAATGCAATGAATAACCTGGCGGTAATGATCAACGAATGCTGTGGAACATAAAATTAATTATGCCAGGTGAAATGGAAAGAAAAAAGAAAATGTGAGATGGAAAAATAAAATAGAAAAACAGAGTAAAAAGTAAACACTACAAGTTTTATAGAACTTAACACACTGCATAATTTACTGAAGAGACAAAAACGTATTCATGTATCTATCTAGTAATTAGTAGGTACGATATTTACATAGAAGGCTAGAACGGCATAACACAGACAGTAGGTACAGACCTCGTATTCGGTACGTGTAATTAACCTTACCTTTACTGTCCGGTCCAAAAGACCTCATCGTGAAGCTTAGCTCTTTAATTTGCTTCGTATTTGAGAGTTAAATAGATGAACGGAAGTCATTATACTTAAGCTACTCTAGCCTTGATAGTTTTCCTTTTAAACTAGGGTTCGAACGATACTTTCGATACTGAGTAGTTATCGATACTTTTGTTCGCGATACTCGATACTGAGTACTCGATACTCTCACCTAGTACTCACTCGCAAGTACTCATATGAAACGTCGCGGCGTCGGTATCGAGTACTTTTATAATACTGAGTACTTTTCAGTGTTGTCAATGCAAGTTTTTGGACGCTCGTGTACGTTACCGTGGGCCGTGTCCAGTGCTGCCAATATTTAGTATCGCTTCAGCGCTCGGACGAAATAAAAAGGTCATTGGGCTTCTATTTCTCAACAAAGTGATATGAAATTGAGTACCGATGAGCTTTTTTTTAGCTCGGAATGTGATGCTCGCAAGTACTCGATACTCAGTAGTATCGATACTTCAGGACCGATACTTTTTGGCATCGATACCTTACCCTCGATACCGCACGGGTACTCGGTATAAGTAAACGCATTTGGTGTACAAATTCGTGTCAGCTGGTGAAAACTAGAAAACTATTTTAATCTTTTGTTTACATTTGTATCGGCTGCAAAACGATTAGAGTATAGGTACAGTCGGCCGCAGAAGTAGCTTAACATTTTAGTACCTTGTCACATTACATTTCTTGAATTTGTCATAGATGTTGCTAGGAAACCGTCGAAAGAGTTACTATACAAAGTACTAAAATGTTAAGCTACTTCTACGGCCGACTGTACATAAGTCGAATTACCAGGCAGTATACTACAAATCTATTAGGAATTTGTATTCAAAATGCGACCTAGGTTTACGGCCGGCGAACACACCTGTGACAATGCACGTCACACACAAAATATACATAACTAATGCACGGAAATGGTTAATCGTAGGATTTACGCAATACACGCAATACACTACTACGATAATTCGTGGAGCTTCGTGGGATAAACATAGCAATCTAACTTCGATACACAAATATAATAAATATGTTAATAATTAAAAGATTCCACTGTTAGACTTTATGTAAGGAAAAAAAATTCATCATAAAACTGAATTGTTAAAAACATAACGAATCTATATTTTATTTCGTAACATGGCTCTGTGTTCCGTGGCTGGTCACGTCATGCCAATACACGACACTATTTTTGACGTGTTCTATTTTAGACGTTATAAACAAAGCTATGTTCACTCGATAAATATCATTCGTGAAAAAACAAAGTCACAGCTCATCCGTACCAATTTAATACAGAATGTAGCGCACCGCAATCCAACAAAATCCAAAATCAAATGCACATGAAATTCTTCATTTTATTGATTGGTATTTTTACTTATCTTTCTGTTGTCCATGGCACCCATGACACAGAATCCTGACGCTATGAATGTGGAGCGTTAACTACACTTCACATTTCCAGTTATAAAGGTGTTATCTGACCATTGTATGCAATTTGTTTTCAGGATAGCGTGGGTAATACCTGCCCCTGTGTTCCCGTACCATAAAGCTACGGAGTTTAAAAATATGTCCCCCTTGAAGAGGTTCGTTTTTACTATTGCAATGAATGAGGCACGCTTTAAACAACTTTCAACAAGTTATTCACTTATTCTATTCATCACAATTTCATTAACCTTTGAACATGACGACTGAGTAGAACCTTTAATTAAGGTGTCTCATTCTGTTTCGTTCGATATAAAATTGCCATTTACGTTTTGTCGTGGTAAACATATGCTATTCGATAGGTGAACGAAGCTACGTTGTCTGTTTAGATTTGTCCATTTAAAATAAGAGTTCTCCTCCAGAATACATAAAATTCGCGTTCGTAAGATGTTCCATTTCTGGACTCGGGTCTAATCTCGCAACAAACGAGTCATAGTTGCCTTAATAAAATTAGCAGACTTCTCAAACTTTTGAGAACCATAAAACTATTTTATTTGTAACAAGTCGATATATGAACTGACGGTCCACCTGATGGTAAGTGGTCGCGACCCATGGACATCATTAACACCAAAGGCATCACCGATGCGTTGCCGATCGGGAAAGAAGAGAGGGAAAGAAAGACCTGGCTTTCAAGCCGCCGGCACACACGAGTCGTTTGGCGGCTAACTCGACCAAGAGGGAGGTAATAACATCAGTAATAATATTAATTACTTAGTAATATGGATAATATAATCCTTATGTGAAGCCTCACCATCAAGTGGGCCGTTTTCTATCGCCTCTTACCATACCACAGTATGCCGGCGTGAGATTGGGGTTAGTATTATAAGCGGCCACAATACGGCTTACAAATAACTGTTTCTGTCACCTAAGTGAGTAATTATTAATTTTTAATATTAATTTAATTTGGAATTAGAGGTCCGCGGAGTACTTGAAGGACATAGAAAGCAAGTAAGAATTATTATTATATTCGTATTAACTGAACTGAACTGCTATAAGTGCATAGATTTTTTTAAAAATAAGCGTTTAATTATTAGCAGAACTATGATAAAGTGTCTCACAAATCATCTTACTCCTAACTATTTTTACACCTAACCCTATTCAAACACCTTATTTGTTAACACTTTGAAATTTATTTTTAAATTATTTTCTGTAACTATATTATCTGTATCTGCAATTTGTTTCTTTTTTATTTTCTTTAATGTTCTTCTTTTTAATACGGTATCAGCCTGGAAAATGGTTTTTAAATCTACATTTATATTTTCCTTTATATAACTCACGATTTTCTCTTTCAGGCTAAGCAGGAAAAATTTAATGTACTGGCTGTATATTAGAGCGTAAATTCAACACGCACATTTTAAAACCATTTTCACTATATAAACTTATGCAATCTCTTCACTAAAGTAAAAGCACCATTTATAAATTTCAATTTTATTTTTGTAAATAAATTTTTGTTTCTGTAAATAAAATGTTCGTGTATTTTACGAAGGTAATTTAATAAAAAATGTTTTAAAAGCTCGTAAGAGCGCTGTATTGCTGGATTGATTACGTATTATTTTTAAAATGGTTATTTAATGTCCAAGCGCTATTAAGGTTTTTTGGTAAATACGTTGAAGATCTTGGGGATATATGATACACACCAGCTTAGTAAAATTATATTCACTGTTGACTTGAATATGGACTGAAGAAATCTAGGCTTCTGTTAAAATATACATTATCTCTCTCTCTCTTTAACCCCCCAAATCAGAGTCACTAACGGTTACTTAAATAGCTCCTTAGTAAAGAATCACCATACAAATTCTGTACTAAGGAGCTATTTAAGTAACCGTTAGTGACTCTGAGTTGGGGCGTAAGGTTTGTTATAGATGCTCATGATTAGGTACCGAGTAACTAAATGTGGTAATCTCGACTTCTTTCATATCGTATTTAAATCTACTTAGTAATCTTTTGAAAAGTGTACAGGTAAGTGTACAGGTAAGTGTACAGGTAAGTGCACAGGTAAGTGTATAGGTAAGTGTACAGGTAAGTGTATTACAGAGTTACTTATGATGCCATTGGGAAAGTTTCTATTTTAAAAATATAGCGTAACTCCTTTTATGTAAATAGCCGATTAGATATAAACAGCACGTGAGCAAGCTGATGGTAAGCGGTCATCTTCGCCCATGGACACTAGCAATATCAAGGGCACCTCCAACGCATCTCCAACGAAGAAAGAAGAGTGAAGAAAGGAAGTACTGGCTCTCAAGACCCCTACACGTACAACACGAGTTGTTTGGCGGCTCTCAACAATCAGGCGTTTCTGCCTTAGTTGGAATCCTGAACGTACCTTTTATTTTCAAAATTAATGTGTATATTATACGATAATTATAACTTAATAGCTGACCCGGCGAACTTCGTATCGCCTAACATTTTTTTTCTCTAAAATAAAAGTAGCCTAACTTACTACTTGTTACATCAGCTATCTGCCAGTGAAAGTCCCATCAAAATCGGTCCAGCCATTTCAGAGATTAGCCGGAACAAACAGACAGACAGACAGACTGAAACAAAAATTGTAAAAAATGTTGTTTTGGTATATGTACCGTTTATACATCCAAATGCACGTAGTAAAAAGCGGCTATTTTAATATTATAAACAGACACTCCAATTTTATTTTTTTAGTATGTATTGTATATATGTATGTATGTATTATATAGATTTATAGGAAAACATCGTAAGGAAATCTGCACATATAGGAGTTCTCTAGAATGTTTTCAAAGGTGTGTGGATCCTGTCAATCCTGATTTTGCAAGCTGTACTTTGCAAGCTTGATGGACTACGGCCTGTTTACATATTTATGTATAAGGTATACATATAACGTATCGATTTCCGCCCGAGCTCATCTTAATGATAGCAAAGTTATGGGTAGTGAAACTCATTTTGTATCGAAGTTATAGACTATTATGTCGTCTGTGGTTATAGTCGATCTGGGTTATAAATATGCGACACATGCAGTTGCTCAGTTGCTCTATAAATACCTCCGTGTTCTCACACTTGTTAATAGATGTACGTCCGTGGATTTAATTAGAGATTAATGCCAAGTACACTATTTTTATCCGAGCTCTTTGTTTACAACTGGTAACAATAAAAATTGATAGTTTGTTTACCATGGTGGCTTAATGAAAATATAATAATAATTAAACGCTAACACACTCACACCCCCGCAGTAGGGTATTACCTGTGTCGCAGGTGGTATGGACGACACATATAACATATTACAATCACACCCATGACCCGAGCACAAATATTTATCTGTCACATAAATATCTGCCCCGGCCGGGAATCGAACCCGAAATTATGTGTTATTATAATCTAAATAAAAGTTATATAGGGTTCGTTTATGGATCTGATCAGTGATAGAAAAAATCCATCACTGCCACTCTGACAAGTGTCTTGTCAGAGCGACAGTCATAGATTTATTCTATCCCTGTCGCTCTTCCGCATATTAATTGGCATGACAAGAGAAATAGCAATAATAACTTAATGTGCATGATCGTAATATAGATATCCCTGTTGTGCCTATGCTAAATACCGAAGAGTAAATAAGACAGCCACATACTATGATTGTACTGCCGCACCCTCGAAGACTTCTGGTCGCCTAGTAACTCGCTTTAATTAATAAACGACGGCAAAAAGTGTCGTTACAACTTTTCGTTCCAATATTTTCCGCCTAGCCCCCTTTCGCAACGTGCGATAAGGAACTTCGTTCTAAAAAATGAGTGTCGTTACAACTTTTTCTCTTAATTTTTTCCGTCTAGCCCCCTTTCGCAACACGCGACAAGGAACTTCGTTCCAATAAATACTTAAAAGTAAAATTTAATTTAATTAAAATAAATCTATATAACTAGGCCCTTGCGGCATTAATGTAATGTATGTAATATACACATTCGAATTGAATATCAGTAGTATATTAATATTACTAATCGAACGAAGACCATTAAATGGAGTTTCGAACGGATCGTTCGTGTCAGTTTGCAATGAATTATGAATGAAATGTTTGCCGCTCTGCCGCTGAATAATCGAAGGTAAAACTTACATTTTGGAGTCGATTCAAGAAAATCGACTCGACTCATCGATAATTCGATCGAGTTAAATCTATACTAATATTATAAAGCTGAAGAGTTTGCTTGGTTGGTGGAACTCGCTAATCTCAAGAACTACTGGAATTATACTAAAAAATATTTTTGTGTTTGATAGTTCATCTATCGAGGAAAGCCATAGGCTATATAACATTATATATTTTAGTACTTATTGTTAGTTTTTTCCACAAATTAACGCGGGTGAAACCGCAGGGCGCAGATAGTGATTTACAAAATTCAAATCATTCGAATGGAATCATTCATAGTTTCTCATCGCTATTCGATACAAATATATTCGTAGTTGAACCATATACGAACTGTTACTGTCATTTTCCTGTTTCTCGTATATTAATTGCAGTATTTAGTAGAGTACATTACATTTAATGGGATCTTCTCTGATGCTGGTTTTCTCGCGTCTCGTTGCAAGTTGGATGCTTGAAGTGCATTAGTTAATGTCCAACGTAGTTGTGATACCCACGATTTATGGTCATATTTACCTCGCGTTCTTTACTAAAGAGCAGCATGTGTGAAATATTTAGTTTTTAGCTTTTAAGAGTGAAATTCTAGCTTGGAAACATGGACCTAAAAAAAAGACGGACGTAATCCCAACAACAAATTCAGTGAAGCACCCATAGTAATACCAACTCTCTATTCGTACAAGTACACACACCCACACATTAACACCATACTGCGTCAATTGCGAATCAAAAATTACGCACACATGGTAAGCGGGCGGCTATTGCTATGCTTCACTCTCGATTAGACAAGGTTACGTCCGTCTTTTTTCAGGTCCGTGCTTGGAAAGTTATGAAAGTCTCAGCCATTCACTCTCTTAAACTTAAGGAGAAACTTGGTGATTCTTCACGTATCGTCAATCATAAGGGGGCATATTCTTGAGCAATTAAGACCACTGTTGAAGTAGAGTACAATACGTAGGAATCAATCTGGCATTGACTATTCATCTATGGCTCTCATTTCGTTTGCTAAGCTAAACTAAAATAACTAAATAGTCTATTGCAGAGTTGTAAATATGCGAAGTCAGCCTACCGGCAAACGAACTGACTAGTCTAGACTGGGGGTCGATGTAGTGTGACATTATGTGACAAGGGGTGGGAGGGATCCTATATTTCGTGACGTCACATTTAAAAATGGAATAATTGGTATGTATAAGTTAATATCAAAAAATATTAATGGAAATAAAACTTATTTCAGAACTACTGTTTTAATTGAATAATTTCTAGGTGTAAAATATCATAATATGTGACGTCACACTAGGTTTCACAAATGTGACCAGCTGTGACAAGGGGGGGGGGGAGGTCAAAAAGTCATGAAATTAGTGTGACGTAATTTATGGATGGCCACTAAGAGGTCACTCATGCCCGACATAATCTGTTACACTAGTAACGGACGCGTTGCTGATCAAAAAGGAAAAGTGTGTTTTCCAATGGTTTTTTAGATCAGCGTCATTGAATCCAAGCCAAGATATTTTGCTCTTGCTATACTCTACTGAAGGAAAGATCTAATGCTCTTAGTTCCTTCTGAAGATCGTAAGGCTTGGTACAGAAGTGGAGATAGTGGACACGTAGTATTTGAGCAAGCATCTCACATCATCTTCACTGGTCAACTCCTCAGCGCAATGTTTGGTATTACGGAGTTACGGACGTAACTGATGCCACGACTATTATAAATACTTAGACCTATTTGTCGACTCTTTATTTAATATGTAAACAGTGAAACTATATTATAAGTATATTATAGTTTGTACGATAAAAACATTCTCTTGCATCAGATATAGTCAATAGTCATATACAAACAAGATACGGTATAACAGGCGATCTTTTCGCTAAAGCGATCTCCAACAGGCAGCCTTTTGGTAGAAGATATATCATATAACAGAACAAAGAAAGAGGATAGCAATATATGTGTAAGGTACGTCTATATACGTATACTAGCTGCCCGGACAGACTTCGTTTTGTCAAAAGTTTTTTATTTTATTAAATCCTTTCGTCTATCCTATCTTTCAAGTTGGATCAAACTGCACACGGTTTGCAGATTTGCTTAAAATCGGTTAAGTAGTTTAGGAGTCCATCGCCGACAAACAACGTGACATGTAATTTATATATATTAAGATAGTGCAATAGCCGTGCTGTGCTGCAAGCAGAAATAGTTTTGACGCGGACGCATTTGTTCCTGTCAGCATTGCAGTTCGGCTGGTGCTGGCACGCCAACAATACATTAGTTGACGTCCGTCTATTATCAGCCCCTGTTTAGTTACATGCTATTTTCATTAAATGATGCTATGATAAACACAACAATCTATTTTCTAGACGTCTTATCAAGGTTTAATGAAATCGGCGTTGGATGGGACGGTTTATGTTTTGCAGAAGTGTAAATACCGGTGCTTGTAGAAGTTGTGCTTATTTTTCCGTATGTCCGGATTCCGGTTTTTAGGGTTCCGTAGCCGAATGGCAAAAAACGGAACCCTTATAGATTCGTCATGTCTGTCTGTCTGTCTGTCTGTCTGTCTGTCTGTCTGTCTGTCTGTCCGTCCGTATGTCACAGCCATTTTTTTCCGAAACTATAATAAGAGCTATACTGTTGAAACTTGGTGAGTAGATGTATTCTGTGAACCGCATTAAGATTTTCACACAAAAATAGAAAAAAAACATTAAATTTTGGGGGTTCCCCATACTTAGAACTGAAACTCAAAAATGTTTTTTTCATCAAACCCATACGTGTGGGGTATCTATTGGATAGGTCTTCAAAAATGATATTGAGGTTTCTAATATCATTTTTTTCTAAACTGAATAGTTTGCGCGAGAGACACTTCCAAAGTGGTAAAATGTGTGTCCCCCCCCCCCTGTAACTTCTAAAATAAGAGAATGATAAAACTAAAAAAAATATATGATGTACATTACCATGAAAACTTCCAACGAAAATTGGTTTGAATGATATTTAGTAAGTAGTTTTTTTTTAATACGTCATAAATCGTAAACCGCAAAAAACATTGATCAAAGTTACAACGAACTACAAGAACTTTTATATTATGTTACTTGCTGCTACGGAACCCTTTATGAGCGAGTCCGACTCGCACTTGGCCGCTTTTTATAACAGCCAACAAGCTACGATCAGATGAACAGTCTCATATTAAGTGGTTACCGTCGCCCATGAACATTGGTAACACCAAAGGTATCGCCATTTTATGATTATCCCATTTTATTTTTGAACAAGGTTTTGAGATTTTTATATCAGAAATATATTATACTAACTAGCTTTTGATTACAATAACTAGTTAGGTGTAAAACATTATTTTGAGACCTTCAAATCTAAAGAGATAAAATACTTATTCTGTAAAATCAAATCTATACCCAGGACTTAAAATTATTTTAGATGATGTATATGTATGTTATAAATATGCAAATTTTTAACTTTGTTTAGTTTTTAAGTGACACTGAGTAGACCGTGAAACAATTTCAAATAAATAACAATTGCAACTACCATAATATATTTTATCAATTTATCAGTAAATATTACACAGAGAGATCGCACCAATGGCTTCGATTAGCATTAGATTCATGGTATAGGTATGAGCATATGAGTTTTATTTTAACACAAGTCTATTTCTCTTCCATCTGTCGTCGAATATATCTTCGCAGTAATCCGGACCATCATTTGATGCCGTAAATCATCAGTTGGGTTCGAGCCAACTGAAAATATTTCCTTTTGAGTACCGCGATTCGTTTTAACCTTTCCTCAACTTAATTCACTGTCCTTTTGTTTTTATTTCCTTGTATTGTATTATTTGTATTGTATTTCGTTGTGGTCGATGATTTATGTAATTTATTCTTATGGTAACGTGTATAAATTTTCTCTCAAAAAAGTTTAATTTTGTTATAATGTCAAAGTAAATTGGTATAGTTGTGTAATTTGTTATATTCAGAAAATAATGCCGTATCATTTAATTGGTGGAATATAGCATTAGAAACTAAGGTATAATTTTAGTACAATTTTATAAAGACACTGAATTTTAATGGTCTATGAAATTGATTAAGGACTTCAAAAACCACTATCATTTATTTAAGATATTCATACTTGGAGGTATAACAGGCAATTTAGGCGTGATTTAAAATCAAAGTCGTACGGTATAAATCCTAATATAAGGTAGGTATATCCTCTAAATTCCTGTAATTATAAATCTTCAATATTAATACTTTCCTGACATTTAATTTCCAGTAAACTAAATACCTACTAAATTATTCAATTGTATTGTGCGCTGGTGAACCTTATAAACAAATAACTAGGTACCTACAAAAGTTTGACCAAATGAGGGTTGACGAAATGCGTGTTTGACTTTGAGCGTGTTTGACATAGAGCGTGTTTGACATTGTGCGTCTTTGACGATGTGCGGACTTGACATAGTGAGTGTTTGACTTTAGGCGTGTTTGACTTTTTGCGTTTTTGACCTTAAGAGTATAATCCAATTAATGTATCTTTCACATGAAGCTATTAGAGAGAGGAGACGGCCTAAGCAACTGTGCACTGTGACTCAACTGGGTCCTGACGTCATCACAGTAGGCGTGGCCTTAAGTCAGTCTACTGTCGGCGCCCGTCCTGTGCACAGCTTCACATTTTCAAAGAAAAGGATGAAGTGCTGTGTTTTATCGTGTAAAAACTACTCGGATAGACGTTCTGATGCTATGGATGGCATTTCATTTCATTTTTAAGTAATTTGATTCATAATTTATAAGAATAGGCAGAATAGTTCTAGAAAAATCACTAACGCCGATCTCGCCAAATAAAATTCTACTCGACATTAGATGGCGACACTTTGTGTCAAGAGAACTAAAAATGTATAGGTGCGTAGAGCTAAGTATTAGTATTATATTGATAATCATACGTACTGAAATTTGTCCTACATTCATTCCTATAGAGTTTTTCACCGCCAAAATATTATTTTTCTAGTTTTTATAATCATTTTGTAAACAGGCCGCCATCTATCGTCAACTATTTACAACAAATAAACATAACAAAAACACAGGGCCGTAATTAGAATCCAATTATTTTACCGAGTGTCTTATTGAATTAAAGTACTGCCTATACTCTGTTCATTATAGCTTGATTCTTTTTGTCTTGTGATGGGAAATGGGCATAGTATCTATATAAGGCAAGGTACAAAAGGTTTAATTTTATAAAAATTTATTATAATCACAAAATTGATACATTTGTTTACGATGACGTTAGGGATATCATTATTGATTGCTACAACCTATAAAGTATACTATTGACGTGCGTGCATTTCTATGTAAAAAAATATGAAACTTTATGCCCGTGATCTCGATGACCGCTGTCAAAAGAATAATGCCATAATGAACAGAGTATAATTTATTTAATTACGTGAACGGGAGTAGGTAAAATCTGTTTTTTTTTAAGTTTAACATTGTATACAATCTTTATAAGTCTTAAACAAAGTAACGCCCCAACTCAGAGTCACTAACGGTTACTTAAATCGCTCCTTAGTACATAATTTGTATGGTGATTCTATACTAAGGAGTGATAAGTAAGTGACTCTGAGTTGGGACGTAAGCCATTTAAAAATAAGAAAACCGGGCAGGTGCGTGTCAGGCCCCACCCAATGTAGGGTTCAAAAGTAGTAAGTTTATCGACTATTGCTCATTAACCACTTATGCTAACATACTCGTAGCCATGATAGTTTTCCTTGTAATTTCATCATATTATAACCTATTTTTGAGAATTTTTTCACTTGTCTAAATTATGTCCAATGAGGTGGTATGAATATTCTGAGTACGTCCCTGTTACATCCTACATTTATTGACATCTAGTGTGAGATAGTTAAACTACGTAATAAAATCGATATAGAACGAAGCGAGTAGTTTTGCTATTGATCGATAGATGGAAAATAAAGAAGTGGGCGGGATTTGGTGGGTTGGAGGGGGTGCCCTCGCCCCGCAAAGTGTCACGCGTTCTTGCATAAGAAAATCTACATACAACGTCTCCTCTCTTTAATAGCTTCATGATCTTTCATGAGAACAAAATAAATCAAAATTTCTTTGCTGACGAACCTAGCCTCATACATACGGATTTTATTTAGCCACTATATATTTTACAAAATACATGTGATGGAAGTATTGGCAGTACAAGCCGAGACAGCGAGCCTGCAATAAATCATACTGCACGTACTAAGGAGTTCAGTGGAAAGGATATCCATTAAACATAGCTCTGGGTTTTGGTTCCCCGTTGATGCATAATCGATACTCCTCTTACGAGTAGGGTTGGCAAAAGTGTTAAAAAGGTTTTTTTTTAAATTTTAATTTCAAAATATGAGTAACAGCATATTTTTTTAATAAACGTTAACACACTCATACCCCCCCAGTAGGCTATTACCGTAATTGCTAGTGGCATAATTTAATATAGTGATTGTGCAACACTACTTGAATGTAACTTACAATTTGTATCGTTCCGGTTTCGAAAAAAAGTATTTCTTTCTTTTTCTTATGTCTTCCTTGGCTGGCAGCAGTGATGTCTTTGGTGTCGCTGATGTCCATGGGAGACAATAAAATTTACCATCGGAAGGATTTTCGATTGTGGATTATTTCCGTAAAAAATCAAATCTTACGCGCAACATTCATTTGATCCATTCATTGAGACAAAACGTGACAAAGTCTGAATTCCGTGACTGTATCTACTTCGTCACAGTACTTACTACACGCAAGGCATGCATGTAGAACATTTATTGGGGAGTACGTACCTACACTATTTTTAAACTGAAATGTTTTATTCACAACGCAAACACGTCCTTAACCGAGACAACACATTTTCTGCATTTCTGGTCGGGTACCTACAGTTTATTAATGCACGCGTTTATTCATTCGCTTGGAGAGTCAACCCTATGTGGACAAGAAAGTTACAATAAATGACTTTTCTTCGCGAGCGTATTCGTATTTCATCCGGCATAAGCGTCTTCTTATACATAATTACTATACAGCGTTATTATATATACGAAATATATATACGAATATATATACGAAAGCTAAAAGTAGTTTGTTCAGAATCAGTAACTGAATCGATGTAGCAAAATAGTAAGCTTGTAACTTTTTGAGTTTTAAAGATACAGCTTTGAAAATTTTTATGTAGATTGTTTAGAAGAAAATATTTGACACATATATCGGTTTTTGTATATACAAAGAATAACGTTGCATAATTTCTGTGTTTGTATAATTTCTGAACTTGACCCATACTTTACTCTGTATTTTTTTTTCAAACAAGTTATTTGAAAATATAAAAAAAATGGTTCACTATCGCCAAGAACTCCATCATTTCGCATTCAGGCAGCGTGGTAGAGTATGCTCTAGGCCTCCTCAAGAGGAGAGACCCGTGTCCAGTAGTGGGCCACTAATGGGTTGAAACCTTTAAACCAAAGCAATTTGATCTGACTGATTAAAAGTAAAAAAAATACAATTTTACAGTAAAAACAGGTAGGTACAAAGTTTTAACAATATAAGTATTCCAATTTTGAGTAATAGTACAAAGTTAAGTTGTAATAGGACGAAGTTCTGAAAAGCATTCTAATTTTGAATTCAGTTTGTTTTTGTAATATCTGCTACTAAATATTCTAAAGTTTTATAATTTATAAACTTCATTGTTTAAGTCTTTATTTATGATAAAATCCTCAGTAAACTTCTAAAGCTGTTTAAAATGTTTAACACTTGTTAAAGCCAGAAAAGTGTTAAAGTTATCTCATTTTCGAGAGAAGAGACTTATTTATGAAAATAACGAGATTTTTATAACACTTTCGGGTTAAAAATGTTAACTTTAGGAGAATTTAAAGTTTCATTGTTTAAGAAAGAAGCTGATTGCGGTTTTGGAATGAATGATCAACTTTTTAAGTGTTTTTCTTACGACGAGGATTTTAAGGCATCTATAAAATCTATTCTAGATTGTCTAATACTCTTGTATACTTGTTATTTGACGTAGTAGCATATTTTACTCAATGGCGTAGTTAGCCCTAAGGAGGTCCCATATCAATATTTCTTGTGGGGCCCCCTCAATGTCAGCTGTTAAATAAAAAAGGAGTGCCAACGGTCGTAGGCCGCTGGCGAGGTTTTTTTGGGAGTGTTAGCGGGAGTCCCTATACGCTGGGGGCCCCGTATAATTGATACTGCTGATACGGCGGTAGCTACGCCCCTGATTTTACTGTAAACTTTTTAAATCTATAGTTGTTAAGCGTTACATTTCACACGTTCAGGTCCCCACTCCCAAATAAACTTTAGGAAAAATAAACTATCGCACCGCTCATATAAAAGTTTTACCACCGAATCGACAGTTTGATTGCGAATGTAACTCCTCTTTTTAGGTTTGCCACATCGTTTTAAAAGAACAGTTAAAGGTAACAGTACGATCGATAGACCTATTTTTGTTACCAGGAAAAATCCTAAAAAAAGTCTTATATTAGGTACCTACAATATTTATGGTGACAGAGTTAAGTGGGATTTGGATTGGGTGGTAAAATATTTTAAAGATTTCCGTGCTTCGAAAGCCATGTCAAGCAGCTTCGGTTGTCAGATAATGATTAGGCTATTAAGCATTAAACTTCCGATATTGGCCACAAACTCCTAGTAAGTAATCCGCAATGGGTTGTCTCCATGCTCTTGGTGTGTTGAAAAGAGTCAATAGGTTGTACTAAGTTAGTGCGCTCAATACTGAAGATGTGGTCCAAGATGGACAACATCAGGGTGGTAAAAAAAAATATAGACACGTTCCTTATGGTCGCCAATGGCTTGGAGCTAAGCATTAAAAGCCCACATATTTATACAGTAATTTCGGCCTACAAAACACATAATATATTTACCAAGAACGTTAAAGGGCCCCAAATCACCTCAGAAAGCCCTGGACCCTCATTATCTTAAACACCGCTTTGAACGCACATACTATGAAGCAATAATGTACTGTGGGAATTCGGAATTCAACAATTTGTTACTATTTTTCTTATTACCCGGCTGCCAAGGAAGGGTTATGTTTTTCGCGCGTATTTTGTATGTATGTATGTATGTGTGTGTGTGTGTGTATGTATGTATGTATGTATGTATGTATGTATGTATGTATGTATATATGTATATATGTATGTATGTATGTATGTATGTATACATGCGTGTAATATTCTTTATTACCTCCATATCTTCCAAACCGCTGGACTAATTTATATAGTTAAGATATCTTTACTCATTAGATTCGCCTTGATATCCCAAGTGTTCTTAGATAGGTGACGCTTAAAAAAACAAATATAGTGGCTGTGAGATGCCATTATTTGAAGTATAAAAAAACAAAAATAAATCGAATGGGTATTAAAGAGCTCATCATAAGGATTTCAAAAACGTATATCATGATAGCTTTTTTGATAGCAGGCGGGTTTTGTTTAATTTTCAAATTTATAAAAGTTTTTATATTTTCTTGATAAACTAGCAGACTAGCCATAGATAGCCACCTGATGATAAGTGGCATCCGTCATGGACGTTTGTACCTTTAGATGATGTCTCACGAGGCACAACGAACCAGTTGCTTTGCGATCCTCCGACTGAGAAGTATAAAACATTTCACTGTTGATTTTAGAAGGTTGAAAGCTAGGCAGGCAAGCTGCTATCACGAATGGTGGCCTGGGTGGTACAGAGCACTGGAGGTGTTCTTCAAGAGTGAAAAGGCTCTTAAGTTAGTGCGTTTAACCACCTTAGACTACATTGCCTCTTACCATCAGGTGGTTAGTCAAGCATTAAGTTATCTATACTAATATATAAAGAGGAAAGATTTGATTTTTTGTTTGCATTGAATAGGCTCCGAAACTACTGAACCGATTTGAAAAATTCTTTCACTGTTAGAAAGCTACACTATCCCCGGTGAACATAGGCTATATTATATTTAAAAAAAAAAATAGGGATCCTTAATAAAACTCCAATAATGTAACCCAAGTTGTAAAAAATAGGAAAACCGAAGCAAAGCGAGAGCGGTTACTCGTAATTTATAAAAAAAAATGTTAACTAGTGGTTAACGCTCTCTGGTCAACATTCGACTGTAATTTATTGGCTCAAAGGTTATATAAAACACAAAAATGTACTTTATAGACTTTGAAACCATCCAACCGATGTGCCTCAAACTGGTTTCATTTGAAAGGCAATAATGCGAGGATGGTTTGAGACCACTAAAACAATGCATTAGACACATTCGGTCCATTCATGAAGTCGATTTTCCCATATAAAATCTTTTAGCGTAGTAGCACACGTCGTGTATCCACTAATAGTTACGTATAAAATTTATCTTTCTGCACTTCTTCAAAATTTAAAGATGGATTACTGCATGAATAAAAGCCCTTTATCTTTGAGGAATCATATTCAAAAGGGACATAAAAACTAAAAATTGCATTTCTAGTTACGTATGAAATTCCCTTGTTCCGTGCGATATTAGGCATCTATCGAACTGCCGAGTAAGGCTCCGCACCAAAAACACTTGTGAGTTAGTTGTCCGTTTTGCTATTATTCTTCTCACGTGATAGGTTTATAACATACGAGTAACCGCCCTCGCTTTGCTTCGGTTTTCTTATTTTTTTTACACCTTGGGTTACATTATTGGAGTTTTACTAAGGATCCCTAACTTTTTTGAAAATATAATATAGCCTATGTCACCCGGGGATAGAGTAGCTTCCCAACAGTGAAAGAATTTTTCAAATCGGTTCAGTAGTTTCGGAGCCAATTCAATGCAAACAAACAATCAAATCTTTCCTCTTTATAATATTAGTATAGATTACGTTACTTTATCTTTCTGCACTTTTCCAGGATGCATAGGCAGATGGAGTTATTTCCGCATGAATAAAAACTCCTTATCATTGACGACTCATATTCAAAATCTATACAAATAAATAAAATTGGAGTGTCTGATTGTAATATTAAACTAACCGTTTTTTACTAAGTGCATTTGGATGTACACACGGTACATATACCAAAACAACATTTTTTACAATTTTTGTCTGTCTTTCTGTCTGTTTGTTCCGGCTAATCTCTGAAATGGCTGGACCGATTTTGACGGGACTTTCACTGGCAGATAGCTGATGTAACAAGGAGTAACTTAGGCTACTTTTATTTTAGAAAAAAAATAGTTTATTAGGCGATACGAAGTTCGCCGGGTCAGCTAGTCTGCAATAAAAACCTTTTATGTTACAGGACTCATTAAGGATACAAATAAAAATTCCAGCTAACAATTGTACCTCCAGTTACGTATTGCCTTATTCCGTGCGATATTAGGCACTATAGAACTGCCGAGTAAGGCTCCGCACCAAACGCTTGCCGGTTAATTGTACGTTTCGCTACACTATTCTTCTCACGTGCGAACTTTTGTCTTTGGCGAAGTTAGGTCATGCCAGAAGGCAGCTTAAATTCTTTTCACAAAGAAAGTGCAAGGAGACGATTTTAGTACGTTTTATTGGAGTTAAACTTGCCAGTTTTAGTTTAGTTTCTTTGTAACTTTTCGTCTGCAAAGCATTTTAAGAGGTGACGGTAAAATGGTATATGTTCGACACAGATCACGCACAGAACCGTAGAGTAGGGATTTGAGTATTTAAATAATAAAGGTCTCTGTTATAAATTCATCAAATCAATACAAATAAATAAAATTGGAGTGTCTGTTTGTAATATTAAAATAACCGCTTTTTACTAGTGCATTTGGATGTATACACGGTACATATACCAGAACAACATTTTTTACAATTTGTGTCTGTCTGTCTGTCTGTCTGTCTGTCTGTCTGTCTGTCTGTCTGTCTGTCTGTCTGTCTGTCTGTCTGTCTGTCTGTCTGTTTGTTCTGGCTAATCTCTGAAATGGCGGGCCAATTTTGACGGGACTTTCACTGGCAGATAGCTGATGTAACAAGGAGTAACTTAGGCTACTTTTATTTTAGAAAAAAAAAACAGTTTGTTAGGCGACACGAAGTTCGCCGGGTCAGCTAGTACAGTAATAAAATAAGATAAGATAATATGGTACTAAAATGTCCCATTACAAGAAGCGATTTCTGTCAGACAATTTGTTATCAATCTATTAATCTAGCTTATCCTAAAGGGAATCGCGGACAAAAAGCTTGTATTGAAGGACTTATAAAGGAAAACATTAGCGGAAAACCTTCTATAGTCCATTTAGAACGAGTCCTATTTGATAAACAATCTTACTTGGTTTTTTTACCGTAATTCGTAATTTAAAAACACATAATCTAAATTTTACTAACAAAAAATAACCGACTTCAATATTACTCAAAAAGTATTTATCAGATCTCGTTCAAATTTATATGGGACCACAAGACAAGCACCTGCTTTCGATTAAAAAAAGAATCATCAAAATCGGTTCACCCAGTCCAAAGTTCTGAGGTAACGAACATAAAAAAAATACAGTCGAATTGAGAACCTCCTCCTTTTTTTGAAGTCTGTTAAAAATGAAAAGAATTTAAAGACAGATAATAGTATTAATATTTTATATGTGAAAGTTTGTGAAGATGTTTGGATGTTTGATCCTCAATCACGCCACAACCACTTAACCGACTTGGCTGTTTGGAATGGAGATAGCTTATGCCCTGGATTACCACATAGGCTACTTTTTATCCCGGAAAAGATCAGGGTACCCGCGGGATTTGTAAAAAAATCAATATCCATGCGCGTGAAGCCACGGGTATATAAATCTAAATTAATTAATAAAAAAAAATCCGTTTCGAAACAACTCTACCGCGGGCGAAGCCGCAGGCAAAAGCTAGTAATCATATAATGCCAAAAGGAATATCTACTTGTATTAATATTTTTTTTTAACTAATTTCATTTTATACATATTTCAATTGAAAAGTAAGTAGGTGCAAAGATTGTTAACCAAATAAGACTTGTCTTTATGGCGAGACCAAACGAGCGTATTTTTCTGAGCTGTCAATCGCGAAAAATGAGTCACGTGCTTTCATACTAAAATCCTGTATAAACCACACGGCGACGCAAAATGTTGACGTTTAGTTTTGACGTTTAGTTTTGACGTTTAGTTTTGACGTTTAATTTTGACGTTTAGTTTTTACGTTTAGTATTGACGTTTAGTATGAAACCGACTCATATGGGACTTACAGCTCGATATATACGCTCGTTTGACCTCACCCTTATTGAATTTTACTAGTGTACAGAATAAAAAGGAAGACACGACAATCATCATTAATCTAAACGGATTCTTCACTCTAAAATAACAGATAAACATTGCGATTTAGGGTAAAAGCATTTTGTTTCTTTACGCCGCGGCGCCGGGGTGTTTTACCCCATGCGATTGAATAATAATAGCGTTTTAATTTTACAATAACCTTTTTTTGTGTTTTGATAAAACTTTTTTATTTATAGGATAGGTAGGTAATTTATTTCACAGAATTTATAAGCTATATTTATACATTATAATAAATTTAGTTGTTTACATGTTATAGTCACGGACGTAAAAAAAAGACGGACGTAATCCCAAGAACAAATTCAGTGAAGCACCTATAGGAATACCAACTCTGTATTCGTACAAGTCCACACACCCACACATTGACACCATACGGCTACGAAATTGACACCATCGCGAATCAAAAATTACAAAATTACGCACACATGGTAAGCGAGCTGTCAGCTGTCAGCTTCACTCTCGATTAGAAAAGGTTACGTCCGTTCTTTTTTTATGTCCGTGGTTATAGTATAATAAACAGTAAATTTAATTTTATATGTTTTGTTGAAGTTTTTTGCCAAAATTTGTAGATTAGGCTGCGATAAGTGCGGGAAGCCAAGGCGGATTACGCGTTTTAATAACTTCATTTTATTTAAAAATATAATTTAAGTAACAGCAAAATGCGTTCAATGAGTTTTTTTTGTCATAATTATGAACAATATCGTAAAAATATTTCAATTTTGTCGGTAACTTAACGCGTATCTTATAGCGGTGAGACACCTGCAAAACAAAAGCATTTCATCGAATAGGAAATTCCAAACCCTTATTTTCCGGAACATGCTCAGATGAACAGAGTTCTAATCAGATATTAAAATACTCGGGAAATAGAACCTTGTCGCAATACGGATTCGAGCTGAGATACTTCCAGCTTAACGACTGAGATAATGAAGACGGAATAGGGTAGAACTTGAATACACAAGTTGTTTGTTTTACGATGTATTATAGTCATTGAAGTATTATTACTAGCATATAGAACCGACACCGCGAACACAATGTATGTAACCCAATGAATTGGTGCATAGAATAGGCATGATGACTGATTTTGAAATACTGTTCTATATTGTTGGGAAATATATTATAATTACAACGTATATCATATTTCCGCAAAAAATAAGGTTTAGTATAAAATAAATACATTTCAAATTATAACTTTAAAATTCGCACCAAAACGCTTCAAACTGTCATAGCGTGGTTGTGACGTCAGTCCTCAGGAAAACAAAAGACAATACGTCATTATTAGTATGGTGATATTCATTTGTTTTAAGAAGTGTGACGTAATTCGCGCTAATTGAGACTGGTTGGCGTTTTAGCTAAGATGGCAGCTTGCCGTATTTTGTAGTTTTATTTTATCAAAAATATTGTTAATCTCGCTAATAATAATACGATAAATGCGTGTTTTGTAATCCATTAATAGGGTTTCATTAAATAAATACATAATTTTAGTGATTTTTACTTACTGTCATCATGCCTATTGAGTGTGATAGCGTTTATTATTATTATTACTATGGGCGGGCTTACTTCCAACGCAGCATTTTCTTTCAACTAATCAGCAACGATGAAGAAACATCGTTAATAACAAAACGTATGTTATCAACAACATGTAGATAACATACGTTTGTACTTTTGTAGGTGTAAATACATCCTCTATAATTATGTCAAATCCTCTACAGTAGTCAAAGTTTCTTTCTTCTTCGTACTTGGCTGGCTAAGAAACGCGGTATCGATGATGTATTCGAAGTTACTGATGCCCCCGAACGACATTACGAGTAGCTACTTAATATAAGAAGCTGGTCTGTTAATTTATCGGCCTTTACATAGAAAACAAATTTTTGTCTGTCCTATGGACTATCATTTTCAGATTTATCGTCACAATCATAATCTCTTAGTCATATTTCAGCGTCATTTCCCAATGTCTTTGACTAATGGAACGGAAACATGGATAACGGAACTACGCTAAGCGACTAAGCTTTTGTGTTTTCTCTGAATTTTCTTTGGAATCGAGGAAGCTAAGCAACAGACGATTCTATTACTTATTGAATACTTAGTAACAAATAGTATCTCAGTTGGTGAATAAGGGTATGGTATTAAGTTCGAATTTCGAGACAGACAATAAATTATGTGCGTGACAGTCTGTTTTACGGGTCTTATGCCCCAACTCAGAGTCACTAATAGTTATTTAAATCGCTCCTTAATACAGAATTTGTATGGTGATTCCAAAGAATCACCTATTCTAATGAATCAGATACAGAATTTGTATGGTGATTCTTTAGAATCGCCATACAAATTATGTATCTTAGTAAACTAACGAGCGATTAAAGTAACCGTAAGTAACTTTGAGTTGGGGCGTTAGTTTGTTTTCAAATGGATAGTTACTGTTGAGTCTGGTGGCTTTTACAGTTTCATACGGACATTGTAGAGAGCTGGAAAAATCTCAGCGGTAAAGACAATTTTTGAGAAGAGGGAGTAACAGCTCAACCCCTTCGAGACAGGGATTGCAAAAGTCCTAAGAACATTTCCTGTGAGGTTGAGGCCTTGTCTTATCCCATAATGGGACCTCTCAATGGGACTCATCTCTATCCGATAAATGCGCATACTTCAACAAACAATTCATTCGTTTTTTTCATTCATTCTAGTTACAAAAACAACATATTATTACGCTACAACGTATCCTTTTCTTACTCGCAGCGGTGTAATTAACCAAGCGGCACTATTCCATTCTCCTTGATGATCAGTCAGCGTTTATTTCCGCCGCCCTAATTGTGTAACTCGCTGACAATTGGATGTTGTTCTTCGTTATGGAAAGTGATTCCATTCAATTGTTATGGAATTGCTCCGCTCGATGGCTGTCTTAAAATTAACGCCATTAATATTTATTAAGAGCATAGAGTACAAGCCGTTAACTTAACTAATGGTATTACCTTCATTAATAATTGCTTTAGTCTAAAAATAATGAATAATTAATTCGCGTTGTATTTTCGTGTCATTGTATAAGAGAGCTTCGAGTTAAGATTATAATTTGCTGATATTATTACCAAAGTCATTAATATTATTGATGTTATTACTGTAGTGTATCGATATCGAATAGGATATCGATATCATTTTGTAGTTTTGCAATCTAGTTGACAGATGTCACTTTTCTGTCGTCTCGGTCACGCATCACGCGGAGCGCACATTGAGTCAGTCACGAACTGTCGGGCGCGGAGTGTAGACGTGGTGTTTGCAGCGAGCCGATATTTATCTATATATATTTATTATGTAATTAAGTAATAATTAATCATTGGCGTAACCGCGTTTCCTAGTCTATTACATCGAACCAGTGAATATACAGAATTAGTGGTACAACGGAACACTACATATTTTGGCGACGAGCGTGAAAAGACAATGTCGGTAAGTACTAATAATTTGATTTTGCTTTATTACGTAAAAAGGAAGGATGCGTTGGAATGCGTGCAGATATTATGTCTATTTTGTAAACGGGATACGAACAAATAATCGTAAGTCGTTCGTTTTGTAATGGTCGTTGAATATTTAATATAAAATCAGTACCGGATTTTTATTTCGGAATAATATAGTACATATAGGAGTTTATAGATTTACTATTATTAATAGAGAGATAAATTATTCTTGCGTGTTCTAGTACAGGTGTTTGGAGGACTATATAATTATAAGATGTATTTAGATAAATTGGAGTGAAATATTGTATTTTCACAATAAGCAGCTTACTCCTAAATACATTGTATAATGGAAAGCCATCGCGAGTATGGCACAGTGTGCTTCGAGCGCGGAATTGGGACGACTGACTTGTGAGAGCAGGTAGGGGTTGTTGGCGGGCCCCAAACGCCATTTTACATATTTCGGTCGTCACCTAATGAATTGAAGTGGCATGTCACCACAATAGTATATATCTTGCAGGAAGACTTAATGCCTACGAGCGTGTCCTATATACGATGTAAGGTAAAATTATTAAAATAAAATATGTTTATAACCCGGGAAATACTGCCGTAGATTCCTGCCATAAATATATTGTGCTACCAAGGAATTCTATTACTTTTATACTTAAAATTATTATTGGCTTATTATTTTAATTATTTGAAATTCAATGTTATGTAGCAAATTTGATGACACTGGAGTCCTTAGAATGTTAAGTTTTATTGCCGCCTGTGACAAAGGAATTTACGAATCAGCCCATGAGTTGGAAATTAAGAGGTTCGCGGAGCATTTGCCTCAGCACTTTTGTCTACAATTGTGCCTGCGCAGATGACAGCCATTTTGGTTCAACTATGTGCCGCGGTTTATAATAATGATTCTTTATTTCAGGCTCAGTTCTGGCCAGTATTTGTTGGTAAAACATCTTATTCTTAAATGTAAGGGTTAGTAAATACAGACATACAAATTAGTTACTACTTACTATAAACTACTTAAACTGGGGACAGGAAATGGGGGTTTCCACGCCCGGGCGCGGCCTGTATTGCATCACTTGCGTGCGGACTTGCCCAGTGCTTGAGAAATGGAGGGACCCATCTGTCCGCTATCGTGTCTGGAATGCTGTTGGTGCTGTCGCGCAGGCGATTCCAGATTGTACACGCAGTGCGTTGTACGCCCTCTGCGCGTGGCTGACCCGCAGGCTGCTCGTGTAAAAGGACTGGCGGTACGCTTTGAGAAGGCGTCGCCTTTACAGCTTTGGCTTGCAGCTGCTGTGTTGTGGCCCGTTCTATCACACGGACCTCGGACGCTCTTCTTTCTCCCTCGCACCTATCAAATTCTGGGACTATATAGCTTGGCAACATTGAAATATTATTACTTGCGTATAGAACAGATACAGCGAACATCGGGTTCCGTTATAGGTTCGTATTAGGACGTATTAGGTTCATATGGGACGTTGGAAATGTTCCTGCAATTTTTGAATGAAAGATCATAAGGAGCGTTTGAACTTGGCAAGCCAATGGCGTGTTAATGGACTAAATAAGCTTGCTTAGGCTTGCCGTCTTGGTTCGGCAAGTGTCATGTACAGGGTTACCCTATGGCAAGTGTGCAAACGAGGCTTCTGGTTTGGAAAGAGAACGGAGGGCAGGCCGGCGGTGGAACACACATTTTGTTTGAGATGTCTTCTCTATGTATATACCTCAATGCTTGGCAATAATATTTTATGAACGATTTTTGCAGGCAAGCCTATATGATTGGGTTTGTAATTAAAATTTCTTACCTATGATATTAATTTTGATTGGTTAACAGATCGATGTAGTTACCTATACTGACTTACCTATTCACATCTATTTGCCAGGTAGCCATGCACAGAAATAAGTAGGCAAGCCTACCTAGGCACATTCGGTGTGTTAAAAACTATCAATTGAGATAAAACTCATCCGGTTATCACAAGTGGTGAAGCACTACTGCTTCAATTTATTAAAGTAGGTTTTTTGGTAAAATTCTAATGGCAAGATCAGCTTTAAGTTCACTGGTTCGCTCATTAGAGTGCTTCCTGGCGCCGCTAGATGGCGCTAGGAGTCCTATTTGAATAGCCGCGCGTGGCGCTGCGTTCGCGCCGAATGATGACAGGAAAAATCTGTCGTCCGCCTTCTTCCTACAAGTTACGAGGTGCACCCTTCAATTACATATACAGTAAAGTGCGTGATGTGAACTAACACAAATTTCGACGGATTATCTAACTATCACCACCCCGGCCGGCTTCAGCGTCACCACCTCATCAACTACGTTGGACTGCGTGGGATTCATACCAGGACAGAGCAGGGTGAGTGGATTCAGTCGCGTTTTGGCTGATCTTATGCCATTATCAATAGGTTTGACAAAATAATTTCAGTTATACGCAAGTACGCGGTAGTGTAGCTATTTACACGCTACGCACCACCAACAAGAGTGAAGGTGATGGAAAAATGATTAAATTAAATTAAATTAAAAATAGCTGTGAACACTTTTCGATAGTAAGTACTACTAGTTCTTATTAAATTTTATGGATGAGTGATCGAATCATCATGTCGAATGATGGCGATATGCATTAAATTACGGTTTTGCATTAAATTGCGATGATCTAAATCAATGATGGTGAGAGTCGCATTAAATTGCGAGGTGCATTAAATTGCGAGGTGCATTAAATTCCGAGGTGCATTAAATTGCGAGGTGCATTAAATTACGGTTTTGCATTAAATTGCGATGATCTAAATCAAGGACGACCCGTGGGGCGCAATGGTTGCCGTGCCGGATCGCCGTGCCAAGGGTCCTGGGTTCGAATCTCGGCGAGGTTGTGGTTCTCGGTCTGGGTGTGAACGTCTTTGTCTGGTGTGTTCCCCATGGCGCCCGCGACACAGGGGGTCCTAGCGAAGGTTCGACATAATATTTGAAGTGAATCTACGAAGAAAACTGAAGACGCATCTAAAATCGAATTGAATTGAAATCGAATCGAAAGGCGCCACAATGCCGCCGAAGAAAGAGGGAAAAGAAAGTGAAGATGAAGACGTTGATATGCAGATTTCCTTTAAAGACTTAGAGAAGTCCATGACCATATTTCGGGGGGTACCTGTCTCTACAGTAAGGCGGTTTGACGGAGCCGCTCTAACTCCGTCACATCTGTGCCAGCGTGTGTTGATCTCCGGTTGACGCGTCGCGTGGTGTGGGTAAAATTTGTTCTCTGGACCATATTTACTGGAGACGACACTTACCCTGTTGAGACATTTCTCGATGAATTCGAAGATACTGCCCTGCTTATAAAGTGGACTAAAATTGAGAAATTGATCTATGCCAAACGACTTTAGACGGAACTGCAAAACTTTTTAAAATATGTGATTGATGGCATACGTGATCTTGAGACCAAAAAATCCATTCTGTATGGTGCATCGGATGTTAAAGATTTCCGGGAAAAGCTGGACATCTACAGTGACTTTAGAAAGAAGGTGCCAGGCAAACCCTCCCAAACTGGCCATTCAACTGTACATCAGTCAAACTGCAAGGTGCCTCACGTGAAGAGATGCTCTAACCGTGGTGACCTAGATCACCAATCACCAGCCTGTCCGAAGGGAGTCAAATGTTTAAATGCAACGGATTTGGCCATAAATCTACTGAATGTACTAATAGTCGATAAAAGAAGACGTTGAACATCCAAAAATAAAGAGGAAGAAAAACAAATAAACATTGAAGCTGAGAAAGTCCCCTACAAGAAGGTTAAACTTAACGGAAGTGACTTTACATCTATGATAGATACCGGAAGCAACGTTAACCTTATTACAAAATCAGAATTTGAGGAGATTAAACACAGTGTTAAGGATTACAGAACAAAACCAATATGTTTAACCGGAAAAGCAGAAAACAAAGTTGATACCGAAGGAATATTTACAGCGAAGGAACAGTTTGACCAGTATTACATGTGAATGTTCACCGAGACAGCCTCCGAGCTGAGCGGACGTTAAAGTAGAACGTCGTTATTATGGCCGAGTTTCATTTGCATTAGCACAACGTTTACTTTATGGAGAGCACAACTGGATACAGTGTGTACTGATGGACTGCGATCGAGCAGGTATTGCGTGTGTTGACCAGTCAGTAGCGCGTTATGCCGGAGCCAGCGAGAAGTGCACGTGGATTGTTTTCTATGCACAGTCATACCCTTTGCGAAGAGTAGCACCCATGCGGCTGTGATGGTTCGCTTCTGATGAGATAGGTCATGGTGCCAGCGATTGGCGGATTTATCACGCGGGTTTTAGTAAGCGCGGGAAGCGCGGGCAAGTTGTGGAGCCGGAATGGCTGTGAGTGTGCAATGCGACGTTTGAATTATGGTTGGTTACCCTGAATGCCGCACCGCGATGTAAATCCGACTTCACCGCGTTCCATTAGTGATTGGTTATGTTATTCCAGCGACATAGTAATCTGTTCAGAGCCATGTGTGTTCGTACTAAATTAGTAGCAAGTGTAAAACACGTGTTTCAATGGGTTTCTAAGTAATTCTGATGAAAACTGTTAACAAGCTTTCAAAGAACTCAAGAAGGAACTGTGGAGCACACCTGTACTTAGAATTTACAATCCTGATCTGCATACCGAATTATACACAGACGCCAGCACTGATGGATATGGAGCCGTACTCTTACAGGAAAGCCCGAATGGTGACAAACTTCACCCAATCCATAATATGAGCAAAAATTCTACCCCGACTCAGAGAAATTACCATAGTTACCACTTGGAGGTACTAGCTATCGTGGAAGCTATCAAGAAATTTAGAATATACCTACAAGGGATACATTTTAAAATAGTAACAGATTGCTCGGCATTAACGAGGACCTTACAGAAGAAAGATTTACCACCAAGAGATGCCCGCTGGGCTCTGCTACTAGAGGAATATGATTACGAGATCGAGCATAGACCTGGATCAAGGATGAAACACGCTAATGCTTTAAGTAGATATCCAATTTGTTTAATGATTGCGGAAACTACAGCATATATCAAAAAAGCCCAAGATGAGGACGATCACATAAAAGAGTTGAAGAAGAAAATTTTAAAGAGATTATATTTTACAAAAAAGACATACTCTACAAAGTGAAAAACGGAAGTAGATTGATTGTTGTACCTAAGGAGATGCAATTTGAAATAATCAGAAGGAACCATGAAAAAGGACACTTTGGATTTACTAGGACTGAAGAATTAATAAATAGAGAATACCACATAGAAAAGTTACAAGACTAAATTAGAAGGATAATAATTAACAATTGTGTTGAATGTATCCTGATAGCAAACAAGAAAGGGAAGAGAGAAGGCTTCTTACACCCAATAGGAAACGCCGAGAGGAAATGGCCGGGAGGAAATTATCGTTATGTTGAGTAAACTCAGTGCGGATGACCCTACCAAAGATCGGTACTAAAGGTATCGCAGAGTACCTAACGTCCGACGCGGTATAAATGAAACTCACCAGTTTGAATTATTATTTGGAGTTAAAATTAGAAAGAAAGATGAAGAATTACGGAAACTAGAAACTACAAAAAAAAAATTAAATTAAAATAAGGAAGGGATGTAGTGTATCGATATCGAATAGGATATCGATATCATTTTGTAGTTTTGCAATCTAGTTGACAGATGTCACTTTTCTGTCGTCTCGGTCACGCATCACGCGGAGCGCACATTGAGTCAGTCACGAACTGTCGGGCGCGGAGTGTAGACGTGGTGTTTGCAGCGAGCCGATATTTATCTATATATATTTATTATGTAATTAAGTAATAATTAATCATTGGCGTAACCGCGTTTCCTAGTCTATTACATCGAACCAGTGAATATACAGAATTAGTGGTACAACGGAACACTACAATTACCTTTCTGTGAAGCTTCCCTAGCTAGCTCCCTCTCGCTTGTCGTTGTACGGCGCGGGCTTGAAAGCCAGTTCTTTCTTTCTCCTTCTTGTTCTTCTCTTTCTTTCGTGGGTGGTAACGTAACCATGATCGAACAAAGGTCGACGGTGACTAGTTAGTCAGGTGGCTACTTGCAAATCGACTTATAGGATCAATATATTTAATTACTAGCTTCCAAGGTACTTTTGTCTCCTTTTAAATAGTTTTGTGTTTGTACTTATCTTATCGCTATAATCTATATCTATAAAAATGTTAATTTAGTTTATGTATGCTTCAAAAACTCGACAAGTTCTTCACCGATTAAGTTAAAATTTTGACGCAATATACTATATGCTTCACCGATGATTTTATATATATTTTTTTGTCAGTCACGTATCTGCGATCAAAAATACAGCGAGACCAACTTATCTGTGAAATGGCGAAAATTGGAACTAATGCCGCCCGATTCATAAGTTCTTTGTGTTCATTCAATGACAATGACATTTACTACAT
Source organism: Thymelicus acteon (assembly GCA_951805285.1). Classification (NCBI taxonomy): domain Eukaryota; kingdom Metazoa; phylum Arthropoda; class Insecta; order Lepidoptera; family Hesperiidae; genus Thymelicus; species Thymelicus acteon. The sequence goes on from OX638232.1 coordinate 2,373,035, forward strand.
CTCGAATTGCGTCCAGTGATTGGTCCAATGCGTCCAACAGCGCCCTCCGTCAATTCACAGATAAGTTGGAGGCACTGTAATTATGTTTACAGTCAGCTGTATACCAATAGCGCCATCTACCTGAAGCGAAGGTCTACAGTATAAATATAAAATATGTTACAGAATAATGTCTGCCGGGTCAGCTTGTAATTAAACATTTTATCTTGAAGTGGCATAAGGCTGGATTATTAGTTCGTCTTAAACTTTGAATGGAATGAAAACAAAATGGGATACGAGTATTATCACATTCGAGTATTTGAGTACTTAATTGGATCCTCTGTTTGCACGGAATTAATTGGGCAGCGGAATTTCACCAACATTCCGAACTGAGTGAAACATCATTATGAAGAATCATCCTTCAGCGTGGGTTCAGCAAATTATAACTTCATTTGGATTAATTGATCTCTCCGTCTCAAATAGTATCTGAATTCTGAACCTGGATGGGTTAATATGGCAGCGAAAGTAGCGAAACGAAAGTAGTCTAATCAAAATGCTTGAAATTGTCCATTTGCGTGGGAATTTCGGAATAGAAGTATATAAAAAAACCTGTGTATGTACTTATGTAGAAGTTATAGTTACGTCTTACTTATAAGTATCTCTCTCTCGCTCTCCCAGCGCCAATCACGTACCTCTCGCTCGCACAACAACTCAAGCGAATGCTGTGCGCCTATTATCACTCACCTTCATCATGTTGTTTTTTGGCTGTCGCATCGTAAAAATTTTACGACGACTTACAGCCCAACTCGTACGGAGTTGTAATTTTTATATGTATAGATTATCAATATAAAATGGCCAACACAACGATATATCTTTTTTTCATGGAAATAGCTAGCAAACGAGCTGACAATCCACCTGATGGTAAGTGGCTTTCGTCGTCCATGAAAATCAGCGATACCAAAGGCATAACTGAAGCTTTGCCGGCTAAGAAAAGGAGAGGAAAAAAGAAGAAACTGACTTTCACGCCTCCAGCAGGAACACGACGAGTGATTTGGCAGCAGATTCAAGCAAGATGGTGGTAGCTTTCCAGTGGATTTCTATTAACGCCATATTGAATCTTCCGTATTAAGATTCCTTTTGCATGGATGGACTTACAAAGGCTTCGACTGTTATCTTACGATAAAACCGAGGTCGACGGAGTGACGTACCCTCCGAACACCAAAGCATGGAAGCGCTCAAGATTTTTTTTCCGTAAGTTGTCACCCAATAACAATCGACCGCGCCTGCTGTTGCTTCACTCAGTAGATCAGTTAGGATCGACAAGTGATTTTATACTTACTTCTATCAAGATTACAAAATTATATAATGTAACAAAAGTGTGGGTTTATTAATTCACTTTGAATTAATTTTAAGTGTCCTAAAACGATTTAAATTAATGAACAAATAAAATTAAACAATTCAAGTTAAATAAAAGTTTGTTAAAATATTGAAATACGGTCGAATTTCGCGTCAGCAGCTACACCCTGTATTTCAATTACTCTTGCTGATAAATAACATTTATTTGAAAGCCGAATAGCTTTCATAGAAATAATATCGCTAGCTGAACACAGTGTTCAAAGTTGCGTGCCTACTGTATCAGTCGTGCATTTACTAGCGGATAATCTAACAGCGATCTCGCACGAAAACGATAAGACGTCGATTTAAACCATTTTGTTTTGAATGTAGGTACACTGAGCCGCATAATTAGACCTTAAGATCCATGTCTTAAGTACTTAAAATCATATTACGTTTTTACTTTTTAATAGGAGTACAGGCCGCTTCCGACCAAGACTGCCGACCCAAAGAAGACAGTGGGAAACAAAATTCAGAGAGTCTAGGTTGGAGTGGCACGAACCAAGGGAGGCCTATGTCCAGCGTTTGACTTTGAATAGTAGATAGATAGATAGATACATACATACATAAACATCAAAATGTATCCGAATATAAAATACAAAGGTTGACACTCCAAGATCTTATAACAGAGAATACCACAGATTAGTAACATCGAAGACTCTTTCGAGATTCTTTTGCCCGGAGAATTGTGGCACCTCTTACTAGACTGAGGATTTCTGCTAGACAGAGAATCTATAATATTCTCGAAGTTGGCTGCACTTGGCTAGTGTATTGGCCTGCACCTGTTTCGAACATATTACGAGTATGTCTATGCCAAACGTAACACTTGATGCGTTGTCTTGTTCCGAGTGTGTGAACATTTATTTATCTTCATATCCAACTCCGATAAATCCTTAGCAAATAGCTACGACGGAGAACTATCAAATTTTCTTCGTGTTATAGTGTTGTTAAGATTGAAGCACGCTGGGAACCACTCAAACGCGACTCGATATTTCCCGAGGGTGTTACCGTTATTGAGACGGGAACAAGTTTCGGATACATAAAAAAAGCTTCCGCAGTAGCAGCTGTTTATGTTATTCTTAGCGTTGAGTTGTGTAATATTTTGGAAATTGTCGCGCATGGGTTCCGGGTTTAGTTTCAGAGCAAGGATTTATGTGGTGAACTTGATAGAGGTCTTTGGACGTTGACCTTTCGTACAGTGAGGAAATATTATTTATTATATTAAGTACGCTTATTGACTTCATTTAATAATCCAACGAATTCATCATACTTTCATTGCTGTATCAATAAAAGAAGCAGAAGTATTTAATCAGAAATGTATGTTACTATCTTTTGCCCACGGCTTCGCCCGTGGTAGAGATAGAGCTTTTACAAATCCTGCAGGAACCCTGGACGTTTCCAGGATAAAAGTAGCCTATGTGTTAATCTATATCTAATCTATAGGCTATCTCCATGCAAATTTCAGCCAAATCGATTAAGTGGTTGTGGCGTGATTGAGGAACAAACATACAAATATCCAAACATCCTCACAATCTTTCACATTTATAAAATACGAGTAACCGCCCTCGCTTTGCTTCGGTTTTCTTATTTTTTTACACCTTGAGTTACATTATTGGAGTTTTATCAAGGATCCCTAATTTTTTTTGGAAATATAATATAGCCTATGTTACTCGGGGATAGTGTAGCTTCCCAACAGTGAAAGAATTTTTCAAATCGGTTCGGTAGTTTCGGAGCCTATTCAATGCAAACAAAAAATCAAATCTTTCCTCTTTATATATTAGTATAGATATAGATTAATAGGATAATATTTGTAGTTAATACTATAAAATACTCGTATAAAAAATTTAAAATAGATTCCTTTGTGTTCCCTGGAGGTATGAATGCAAGAACGGATTGTCTTCAAAACCGGATTGAAACGGATTTGAGTGTTTCTAAGAATATTCTTTTGAAGAATCATGTTCGTACTTGCAATAAAATTTTCTGTGATATTCCAGTGAAGTTTCTCTTACTATAAACTTTTACTATAAAGGTTTTAGGTTTGTATAACGCTAATACCGAATTCGATACTAGCACAGTTCTACAAAACTGTTATTCTTAGCACCTTTAGCGTGAGACTGAGACAAATTGAAGTATAATGTCCATAGAACAGACATCTCGAACAAAATGTGTGTCCCGCCGGGAGGTTCTATTTTCAAAATTGAGCCCTCGTTCTCCTTTCAAAATAGAACGAATCCATTGAAAGTTGAAGCCGATCGGCGCCAATTCATCGGGATACATTGTGTTTGCTGCGTCGGTTCTATATGCTAGTAATAATACTTCAATGTCTGATAATGATATTCTGAGAAAATTGGCTGTACGAGAGAGGAGAGATAAGTCCTGTAATAATGGTTGTCAATAGGGCCTCCGTACAACATGATCCATCATTACGCATCCATTATTACGCATAAGACACATTTGTTTAAGCAAAGTACATTCTACATGGCTCCATATAATAAATTACCGAAAGATTTGCGTAATATAGCAGAATTGGCAATTTTTTAAAAAAAGCTTAAAGATCTGCTACTACTCAAATGTTATTACTCCATTAAAGAGTATTTAGAGGACACTCAGCTATGAGTGGCTATGACATTTATAATTTTCATAATTACAATAATTTATTTATAGTATAATTTCAATTTGACATTGCCAATTAATTTTAATTTTAATTTAAGTCTGATTTATGCACGGTTCGTTTTATTTGATTTATTATTTATATTTTAATATTGACTTTACATTTTAGCTAATCTTATGTATTGTACGCGTTTAAGGCTAAGGACACAAATAGCGATCAATCTGCTTATTTGTAACATTTGTATATATTACCCTGTACCTATTGTCCACAATAAAGAGTGATTTGATTTGATTTGATTTGATCATACGGGCGTAAAAAATACACCTCGTAACAATCCTAGTCATAGTCAAATGTGGAAAATCGTGTATGGATTCTTTAAAAGACTTTACAGCCATCCATTAAACATCATAAATGGCTCTTGTAAACTTCAAACATAATTATGATTCGTTCGGATCGTTCATCGATGCACGTAAACATATTTTACATAATTTAGAACGGTGGTAATCAACGTTTTTTCATACGGGCTTTGTACACGTGTTAGTCATGCTGTCGCGGGCCGCAAAACAAAGACAAAACAAAGAAATAAAAAAAATTGGTTTTGATTTCTTAGGTTTTCGCGATTATTATAAAATAAAGTAACCCCCTATAAAAGCCTGGCGGGCCGCATGTTGAGTATATATGTATAACTGATTTAGAAGAACCTAGATGTGTGACTTAAGTTGTGCATTAACAGTACCCTTTATCTTATTCCAGACTAGCTGACCCGGCGAACTTCGTATCGCATATTTTTTTTTCTAAAAAAAAAGTAGCCTAAGTTACTCCTTGTTACATCAGCTATCTGTCAGTGAAAGTCCAGTTAAAATCGGTCCAGCCATTTCAGAGATTAGATGGAACAAACAGACAGACAGACAAAAATTGTAAAAAATGTTGTTTTGCTATATGTACCGTGTATACATCCAAGTGCACTTAGTAAAAAGCGGTTATTTTAATATTACAAACAGACACTCCAATTTAATTTATTTGTAAAGATGTATAGCTAGTATGTATAGATCATGATTTACCTGAGTGCTAAATTTCATGAAATTCCGTTCAGTAGTTTTAGCGTGAAGAATTAAAAAATATCCACCGTGGAATTTTGTATTTATAACATTAGTGGGATTTTAACAGTAAATTGAAAATAAATATTGCACGTACCTACTACTTGAACCTAGCTGTCTGCAACGTGTAGAAGTTTCTACAAATCGTTCAGGATCTGCGTTAAATTCCCCTTAATGCAACGCCAGATGCGCCATCGGATTGAATAAAATAAATCTTCAGTGATCTGCTGAAGATAGAAGTTTTCTCCTGTTTTACATGTTAATGCAAATTCAAAGCATATTTAATTTCAATCATGATCAAATCGCTCTATTATTACACTTACGCAGGTATTTATTTTTGGTTATTGGAGAAGTTTCATGATGTTGTAAATTGTAAAACAATAAAATTAAAATATAATTACATCAAAACTAATAAAAAAGCAAAGCAAAAGCAAAGCAACAACCCATAATTGTCCCACTGCTGGGCTCGGGGTCTCCTCTCACAATGTGAAGGGTATTAAGCCATAGTCTACCACGCTGGCCAAGTGCGGATATTGGTAGACTTCACACACCTTTGAGAACTTTATGGAGAACTCTCCGGTGTGCAGGTTTCCTCACGATGTTTTCCTTCACCGAAGCAAGTGATAATTAACTTCTAATACGCACATAATATTTGAAAATTAGAGGTGCGTGCCAGGATTTGAACTCGGGCCCCTTCGTTCGGGAGACCAACGTTCTAACCGCTAGGCTATCACTGCTCATAAAACTCATCATAAAACTAATAAATCGCCGATTAAATAAAAATCAATCAATAAATGGCTGAGATATAAATGATTGTAGTTTAGGTATTCCCCGCCTAGTTTGTGACGTCATCGCGCCTATTCTAGATCGAGGCAAGTATTATTTCCTTACCTATCCGAGGGTCCAGTCCATTGCCTTAAAAGTTCACTTAGCTTTAAAATAATGATAAGAACTACGTGATAAGAACATCAGTAATCATTGAACAGTATCATTTTGTAATTTATAGCTGAATTGTAGAGTTATAATTGAAGGAAAATTATTCAATTTTTTTTTTACCTTAATAAAATTATATTACATGCAGAAAGCAACGCTCCGGACCGTCTGACCACCAAATCTCAACACCAGTGGTCAGTTGAGACGAAAATTTTCTCATCTGACTACTGGAGGTCAATTGGGAGCAATTCATTCCTAATTCATCACCAGTGATGAAGTGGGAAATTTTTTGTCTCAACTTACCACCGGTGCCCTTTTGGAACAATCTCACCACCGGTGGTCGGTTGAGACGAAAAATTTCCCATCTGACTACTGGAGGTCAATTATTGGGAGCAATTTGTTCCTAATTCATCACCAGTCTAATTTGAGTGATAGAATACAAAAAGTTTGCATAAATGATATTAAGTCATCGGGGTCACCGGCGGTTTTGAGTGTACCACAGGGCTCGATCTTCGGTCCTTTTCTTTTCCTGGTATACATGAATGATTTACCTCATTATGTAAAAAACCAAGCGGATATTGTACTATTTGCTGATGATACATCGTGTGATAGGAATAAAGAAAATTTCGACGACGTAAATACTGCTCTTTCGCATGTCTCGCATTGGTTCACTATAACAATTTTGTTTAAGTTTGTACTACCTAATGTTTAAAAAGTTAATAAATTTCTTAAACTAATGAAACATTGAATATGGAGGAATCCACCGTATTTTTAGGTGTGACCTTAGATAATAAACTTTAATAGGACCCACATATAACAAATCTCGCGGCTAAACTCGGTAGGGCTGCTTATGCTGTTAAAAAAATAAGGCAATATACTGACGTCAAAACTGCTAGGATGGTTTATTTTGCATATTCTATTTTAAAAATGAAATTCGTTGTGAATGAAATAGGAAGTGTTTAATAAAAATCCATGTTATGTTTTTTTATTAGTACTGTGAACGTATGTACCTAAACTTTCAGTATTGAAGTAGAGACAGAGATTCTTAGGGCAGGGTAAGTTAAGTAAGGTAAGTTTGTGTCTATTTTTATGGTGTACAATAAAGCGTATAATATTTATTATAATATTGTGTTTGGTGTTTAAAGTTGGTTTGGGCGCAGAATGTCAGAAGCGCAAAACAACAGTTTGCCAAATTGCTAGGAACGCTCATTCATTCATAAATTCATCCATTCATTCAGTTATTTATTCAATCATTCAACATTCAGTCATTCGTTTATCAATTCATTCATTTAATCATTCGCTCATTCAGTCATAAATTCATCCATTCATTCAGTATTTTATTCATTCAGTGATTTATTGGTTTAGTCATCAATTCATTCACTCATTCCATTAAAACTATAATCACGCTCTTTCGTTAAAATACATTTTAATGGAAGAAAGACAATGACCTAGTATGAAATTGGCATAACTTGCATGACTTTCAAAAAGTGTTTGTAAACCAAACCAATTTTGAATAAAAATCATTTGATTTGATTTGAAACTGAAATGAAGATCCATTCGCAACACCCTTTTGCGTAGATTTGTTTAAAAAATATATTAATTATTTTGACAGTTCAACTAATGAGAAAAAAATCCCGACGATTGGTAGGTACCTAAATCTAGATGATTTTATTTTGCCCTTTTATAACTAGGTGGATGATATGGGAGTACCATTGTGTTATTTGGTCACTGGTAGTCAGTTGAGAAACTACTGACCACCAGCGGTGAAATTTCGTGGATCATGGAACACCATATACCCAATTCATCACCAGTGGTGAAATGGGATAATTTACACCACTGGTGGTAAAATAGGAGTAACATTGTGTTATTTGGTAACTGGTAGTTAGTTGAGAAACTGGAGTGCCAACTGACCACTGGTGTTGAGATTTGGTGGTCAGATGGTCCGGAGCGGAAAGCAAAGGTAGACGATTTCTTTATATAGACGATTTCACTCAGTAAATTGTTACCGCCGAGTTAAGGAACTTCGATCCAATAATACGAATCTACTAAGCATTAAAGTTTTGGCGCAGTTCGGTCTCCATCGATTTCGGGTGATGGGTTCCGATAAAGTTACGCGATAGGAGGCAGGGCAGGGCAGTGAACGGAACTCGGTGCACGTGACATCGTCTATAACAAACTCTGTTCTAGTTGCTGCAGCTATGACGTGTCCACAACCATTCCACTGCTGGTACGGGTCTTCCCCTACAATGAGAATAAAGGCCTCGTCACATTGATAAGTACGGATTGGCAAACTTCACACACGTTTGAGATGAGAATTATGGAAAACTCAGTTATGAAGATTTCTTAACGATGTTTTGCTTACCGGAGCAATGATTAATTTTTAGTTTACACACACACACACACACACACACACACACACACACACACACACACACACACACACACACACACACACACACACACACACAGAAATATTATTTATAGATTTTATAAGTGACCGTATATCATATTATATTCCGTTAATAAAAACTACGTACTAAAACTTGAATTTCAGATGATTCAAATCGAATCCTACTAATATTGTAAAAGTAAAAGTATAATATGTTTATAACTCTTTCACACAAAAACCTCTGAGCAGATTTTCATATATATTATCCCGGTATATATTTATTATCCCGGAAAACGAGAGCAAAGCGCTCGTGGAATAAAATTTCGAATCGCTACTGGAATAAAACTGTAAAATCTGATTGATGACCCTGTAGCCTAGTTGGAAGCGACCTTGCCTGCGAAGCGAGGGGTCCCGGGTTCGATTCCAGGCCGGGGCAGATATTTATGTGACAGATAAATATTCGTACTCAAATCTTGTGTGTTATTGTGATGTGACTGTTTCGTCCATCCCACCCGCGACACAGATTAAAACCTACTGTGAGGGTATGAGTGTGTAAGCGTTTATTTATTTATTTATTCGTAAACGTTCCACTAAAGTCTAAAAGTTGAACCTGATACCGCATTGCAAAAGTCAACATTGCTATTTACAGTTTACTTTAACTCGTCCGTTAGCGTGGTGTAGTATTTGACAACGTTACACAACCGAACGTGTCTCGTGCCGGGCTCTCTATAAATAGCGGTTAATGAGGACGATCTTCATAAACTAATGGAAAGGAGTGTACGCACTGATCGCACTGCCGCGGAATAAACGCGCGGAATCAATGTCATGTCGTCCGTCATTAGGTACCTCTTATGGAGGCCATACACGATCAAGTGTACTTGTCAAGTCTGCAGTTTGAGATGACACGGCATCCAGTAAACTTGATCGTGTATGGCTACGGTACAGCGATCTGGCCATATAGCTATCTCATGCACACTGGATGCCGCGTCAAACTGCAAATTTGGCAAGTCAAACTGCAGACTTGACAAGTACACTTGATCGTGTATGGCCTCCTTTAGAAGCTTGCCCTATATACATATGTTATTGGCAAACCCGAATTCAGGACAATCTAGTTTGGACTAGAAAAATCTAGTTTGTCCTGACACGAGTCGATAATCTTGGTAGTCGTAGTCTAAAACTGTGTAGAACCAACTTGTTGTGGCTTTATTTGGCGTAATTTGCGCGAGTAAGCGCTAGTTGAAAAATTCTTGATCTATACAGTGGTTCGGAGGGCTCGTAAAGCCATCGCGGCGTCACGTCGTCGGTTCAGGGTATTAATATAAGATTGATAAGCAAGTCTGAGAATCTATGGTTAAACATATTTTGCGCTGATTTGTATCAAATTAGATTTGATTCAATAATCTATTTATTTGTGGGAATAAGCTCTCTTTTCATATCTACTCAGCCAATTCGAATAAAATTGGGTGATTGCTTACGTTTATGACGTACATAAGTGTATACCTACGTGAATAAAGGATTGTGAATTTTGAATTTTTAAGTGTAAATGAGGTGGCCGAGCGTTTATAAGACGATTTGATATTTTGTTCACGGTTTGACAAATCGACGTGTGTAAATTCTGCTTTAGAGTGAGTCGTATAAATAGGGCCCGGAGTTGTTAACCGCATCTACGAATGTAAAGCAGGATATACATTATCGAAGTTTATTGGTTTTAAATGGTCACGGAGATAAATCGATATATCATGATTCATGAAGCACCTTCATCATTAGAGTGTTTTACATTATTCGTACTGCTTTATAAACTTTACTTTACTTCTTTATTAACCTTAAAGCACTGGACTAAATGATAGTAACAGTTTTGTATACTTTATTTATTTATTTGAGGTCCAATATAGGATATACAATTATTTAGGTATTAGTATCTGGCTAACTTTAGTCTAAAATTCGTGTTCCCGCAATTACAGGTGAAGACAACATGCATTAAATTAGATTATTATTATTTTAATTCATATTATTTATGTTAAACTAGCTGACCCGGTGAACTTCGTATCGCCTAACAAGTATGGGTTTGATGAAAAAAAATTTTTGAGTTTCAGTTCTATGTATAGGGAACCCCCAAAATTTATTGTTTTTTTTTTCTATTTTTGTGTAAAAATTTTTACGCGGTTCACAGTATACATCTACTGACCAAGTTTCAACAGTATAGTTCTTATAGTTTCGGAGAAAAGTGGCTGTGACATACGGACGGACAGACAGACAGACAGACAGACAGACAGACAGACAGACAGACAGACAGACAGACAGACAGACAGACAGACAGACAGACAGACAGACATGACGAATTTATAAGGGTTCCGTTTTTTGCCATTTGGCTACGGAACCCTAAAAAGCGGTTATTTTAATATTATTAACAGACACTTCAATTTTATTTATTTGTATAGATTATACCCCCTATGTATTCACTATGTATATACATATATAAATCTTAATTTTCCTAATTTGTCACCATACTATATTAAAAATACCTTTCGATTACATCCACATGATAAAATTCTAATTACAACACTATAGGTACACAATAACTGATATTAATGAAGAAAATAGTAAAATAATAATAATCTATACTAATATATAAAGAGGAAAGATTTGATTTTTTGTTTGCATTGAATAGGCTCCGAAACTACTGAACCGATTTGAAAAATTCTTTCACTGTTGGGAAGCTACACTATCCCCGGGTAACATAGGCTATATTATATTTTCAAAAAATTAGGGATCCTTACTAAAACTCCAATAATGTAACCCAAGGTGTAAAAAAATAATAAAACCGAAGCAAAGCGAGGGCGGTTACTCGTATTATATAAGTCAAATGTAGACATATTATTATTCTAATTTGGTCTACATTTCAAAATTATAATAGATTCATATAAAAGCGAATGCAGAACCGTAAGTGAGATACATCCGATAATATCGCGTAGTGATTTGTGAGAAGGATCCCGAGTTCGATTTCTAATTTGAACATTTTTTCTCCTTATCGTAAAATCTATACATTATAATAAAACTGGATTGCACCAATTTAAGCACCACATTTTGAGCACGCGTTGGCCGTGTCCTTTCTACATACATAAGTCAATGCCATGCGGACAATAATTCGTTGTCAATTTCATGATTCGACAACCATTTCGAGCAATTCGAGCCAATCCGAGCCACTGACCGAATGGACCGTGCAAACGCTAAGCGCGCGGAATACTCCATCTGTGTTCGCATTTACGATTTGATTCCGATAAAGTCAAACCAATTTCATTGTTAAATATTTACGAGAGAGGGTTGATTAATCACAAAGTTGATGATTGAGATTGAGGTTGCTTTGCGCTTTTGTTGCGATGAACCATTTTATCTATTGGATAAATTCGGAGTTTCAAAGAAATTATAATCAGTTTTAGAAAGGTCAAACTTCGGCGGAATGAGATTAGTTCAGATTGAAGGCGAGATATTCGGAAGAAATTACGAAGCAGTTTTAATTTTTTAGGGTTGGCGATTTATTTTTGAAGTGGTTTCCTGAAAATCAGATGAAAGTGAATTTGTCAGAATTAAATATGAGCTGCGCGCAGATGTAAAATGAAAATTATTTATTGAAAGTTTTGCGATACGAGCAGTGGCGTAGCTAGCCCTAAGGGGGCCCCATATCAATATTTGTTGTGGGGCCCCCTCAAAGTCAGCTGCACTGTCAAATATATAAGAAGTGCCAATTGTACCGGTCGTAGGCCGCTGGTGAGCTTTTTTTGGGAAGTGTTAGTGGGGGCCCCTATACGCTGGGGGCCCCGTATAATTGATACGGCTGATACGGTGGTAGCTACGCCCCTGGATACGAGTGAAGCTGTTCATTTGAAATACGTTTGACATGTACAGATTTGGCAATTGTGGTTAACTCTAGAAGTATCATATTAATGCCTAGCATTAACAGAACCTACTTAATGACTACACTACTGTCCTATTCGAGGTCAGTCACAGAACATTAAGCATAAATTAAGATAATTCCGTGGAGTCCTTCTCCTATTCAAGCATTCTCCATATATTCGTAATAAAAATAATAAATAAACGCTTACACACTCATACCCCAGCAGTAGGTTTTTACCTGTGTCGCGAGTGGCACAGACGACACATATAACACATCACAATCACACCCATGACCCGAGTGCAAATATTTATCTGCCACATAAATATCTGCCCCGGCCGGGAATCGAACAGGGACCCCTCGTTTCGCAGGCAGGGTCGCTATCAACTAGGCTACAGGGTCGTCAAATATCGGAGGATGACAGGGGATGGTGGTACAGCTGGCACTGCAAACTCGTTTGCTATCCTCATTACATAAAATGTATAGTATGAGACTTCAAGCCCATACATGAGTACTGTTCGAAGATCATCAGCTCTTTTCTAGTTAGGGGCCATCCATAAATTACGTCACACTAATTTCATGACTTTTTGACCCCCCCCCCCCCTCCGTGTCACAGCTGGTCACATTTGTGAGACCTCCCCCCCTAGTGTGGACGTCACATATTATGAAATTTTACACCTAGAAATTATTAAATTAAAACAGCAGTTCCGAAATAAGTTTTATTTCCATTAATTGTTTTTTAATATTTACCTATACATACCAATTATTCGATTTTGAAATGTGACATCACGAAATTTAGGACCCTCTCCCAACTCCTTGTCACACAATGTCACACTACATCGACCCCCCCTCCTCCCCCCTAACGTGTGACGTAATTTATGGATGGCCCCTTATTGCAAGGAACAAAACAGTATTTTTCTAGTTGTCAAAATTCGCGTTGTAGCCCATTTCATCATCACCCTACCACTTACATATTGCAGATGAGTTCGTGTTTATAAAAGAGGAAATCCCGACCACGCTGCCCCATTACAGCTTCCTGCCGGACGATGCGCCTACGCATCTTCTTGTGAAGCTTCTTATTATATCGTATATTATCTCGTATAACGTCTTAATGGAAGTTATACTGGACTATAATATAGTGGACATAATTTTACACCTACCATATTATTATGACCATATTAAAAGAAGTTGTAGAATCATCTATACTTCAGTGTGAATACTGGACAGAATCATACACAAAAAGAATTAAAAAATTGAAGGACAATCTATTACCCCTTACCCCTTATATTTATTTAAACTAATATTTCAATAAAAAAATGAGAGGTGTCAAGGGAAGGGACACCCGGATGGAACGAAGTTCATTAAGTACTAGGATAGCAAAAACATGCGAGTGTGCCAAAACAAATCTGGGGTATTAAATTTACTATGTATGTATTATGTCTTATTCACTCTTCGATATTTAGCATAAGCACAACAGGGACGTCCATATCACGATCATGCACATTAAGCTAATTGCCATTTCTCCCGTCATGCCAATCAATATGCGGAAGAGCAACAGTGATAGAACAAATCCTTCACTGCCACTCTGACACCTTGTCAGAGCGACAGTGATAGATTTATTCTATCCCTGTCGCTCTTCCGCATATTAATTGACATGACAAGAGAAATAGCAATAATAACTTAATATGCATGATCGTAATATAGATATCCCTGTTGTGCTAATGCTAAATACCGAAGAGTAAATAAAACATAATAAATACATAGTTTAATACCCCAGATTTGTTTTGGCACACTCGCTTGCACGTTTTTGCTATCCTAGTACCTAATAAGTGTTATAACGACGGCAAAAAGTGTCGTTACAACTTTTCCTCTTAATTTTATCCGTCTAGCCCCCTTTCGCAATGCGCGATAAGGAACTTCGTTCCAAAAATCGGGCAAGTGCGTGTCAGACCACGCGCAATGTAGGGTTCCGAAGTAGTAAGTTTAGTCGATAAACTCATTAACTACTTATGCTAACACAGCCGTGATAATCCTTGTAAACTAATTATATAACCTATTTATGAGAATTTTTTCACTTATCCAACTCCAACCGTTTAACCGGCGACACTTGACTTTAACCAAAAGTAGCACTTTAAACTGAGGAGGCTTAGTGCTCAGTTTGCTTTTAAGTTAACAAAAAAACATTCGTATTTTTAACTTTGACATAATACATAGGTAATATTATGTCTTTGTGTGTGTGTGTTGTGACTTTTAATACTGAAGTCTATTGTTAAGAAATTCAGCGTATTTTAGTCTATAATGTACAAGTTAAATATATCTTTTCCTTTCCTTATTTCTATCATCAAATATAGTAGAAAGATTTTCCTCAAATTTATTCTCGAGGGCGCAGAGCCGGAATAATAAAGAGGCTTAGGAGTTTCACGATAACTGAATTTAAAATTGTTGAAGGACCGTAACGAATATACCTACCATAATGCTAAATTAGGCCTTTAATATTCTACTCACTGGAATCTGTCGATAATTTTACTGTTTGAACTTGAGACGACCCGTGTGGCGCAATGTAGTTGTCTAGTGTGTTGTCCATGGCACCCACGACACAGGGAATCCTAGTGTGGGGCTATGAGTGTAAAGCGTTATTTTTTTTTAATTATTCCTGGTAATTTTAGTCGAATCTGTTAATATTTTCTGTAACAGCCACAAAATTACTACTTGTAATTACCTATACATGTAAGTTGAGAGCATAAAAGATAGATTTTTTTATGTATATTTGTAAATCCGGTTCCGATAAATTGATATCGACTTGAAGAAGTTGCCTTTTGTAGTTATCGATACAAAAACAATTTATTTCACTAATGAATGTACCAGAGAAAAAAAATCGAAATTGCAAATTTATTTGTTTTCTTCTTTTCGAAAATTATTGTTGTTGAATTTTAACCAGTGCGCTCGGAGAATTTCGTAATTCTAATTATAGTTCTTCCTTCTGAATAAGTTCTTTAAGAATATAAAAAAGAATTTACGATGCGGCTTCCTTCAAAAGTTGTGAAAAGGTGTTTGCAAAGTTCTTTGCTGGTGAGTCTGAAAACCTGAGAATGAAAATGCCGCGGTCTTTGACAACTTACGTAACTTTAGAATTTATAGTGAAGTCACAAAGAACCTCACTTTTATATGGATGTTTGTGTAACAAACCATGAAAGTGTAGCGCTTCCACTAGCCGGAGGTCCATGTTTGTGACCAACCGAAGTGATCGACCAAGTTACGGCCTTTTTCAAAAATCTATCGCTTATTTGGATAAGTTAGTAGAAGAAAGAATACCAATCACTATGACTTTTTAACCGACTACTTCAAAAAAGGAGGTATTCAATTTGACTGTATTTTTTATGTTTGTTACCTCTGAACTTTCGAGTGAACCGATTTTGATGATTCTTTTTTAATCGAAAGCTGGTGCTTGTCATGTGGTCCCACTTAAATTTGAGCTAGATCTGACGAGAAGTTTCTGAGTTATTTTGAAGTCGGTTATTTTTTTCTTGGTAAAATTCAGATTAATGACAGTAAGGCCTTAATGATAAAATAGATAGATATAATACTGAGAACCGTCGTTAGTTAACTACGCGATTGGTAGTTAGATGGGTTATCGCTAGTGGTTAAAATTTTTCGAACGTTATTCGGAAGACAAAGTTATCAGTGTCGGTTGTCATAGTAAGATAATAGACGTTAAACCATTTCGAAGGCCTTGGATGACAAGAATTTTCGACAGTTACTTTGGCCACTCCTACCTCTACATTTCGTCACTAGCAGCATAGATGATTACAATTCTTAGTTACTCCGTTAGTAGTCAAGACGTATTCGTTAATTAGCTGTAGTCTGGATTGTACTGCATTCGAAGATCATTATATTGGAACAGTTTGTCAATTTTTGGCTTTAAAATGATATTATTGAGAAGTTTCTGGTGTATTTCATAGAAAAGAGTGACAATTATTTTCAAATACACACTAGAAACTATTGCGGATTTGAGCAGGAATTGAAGCCAGGTCAAGCGTCACTAAACTACAACAGATTTTTGTTTGAATTGAATGTTTAGGTAAACCAATAAGACGCTAAACAATGTAATTCAACCAAATTTTCCTACTAAAATATTTTCCACGGCGGCTAGCCCTGATCCAATAGCCTTCCAAATTGAAAATAGAATGTACAAAGCGAAAAAGGTCTGTTGGAAGCTCGAAATTAAACAGAGGTTTAGGATGCCTACGTGCCTAGCATCACAGCAATACAGGACTGCGATTTGCCTAAAATTTTCTTACATTTGAATAAGTTTTCATACAAATAGTGAAATAGCTAAACGCTCACATAGTCAAATAACACAGTGTAGGAAAAAGTTAGCTTGCTCTACAGGCAAAGAATCCTATTAGCTATTCCGACAAGTTTTTTCTGACCTCCCAAGGACCACCAAAATGAGGAAAAAAGTTTAATTAATAAAAGAAGGAATAAAGGAAGTCTAATAAAGGAAGAGTCGTTGAAAAAAGTGCACTACTTAAGTTGAAGAGTAAATTAGGTGTTTAGCTGTTTACATCCCGAATTAAAACTAAACGAATTAAAAAAAAAGCGAATGATTCTTGAATTGATATGAAATTCCTTCCAACCCACGGCTAGTATCTTAATAAGATGTAGGTAGAATTTAGGTCACAATGTGATGTAAGCGTGTGGGCTACAAATGAGGGAGATAGTTGTATCGTAGACAACGACAGATATTAATGACTGGGATCGGGAGACTTACGACAGGACATAATTATGTGGGCACTACAACTATCATGTATGCACTTGCTGTGATCCAGTCATTTTAGAGGTATATTGTCTGTAACTTTCAATTTGTGCATTAGGTACCATGGGTTGAGAGCCATTTCTTTATTTATTTTTCTTCTCTCATTATTGGCTGGCAAAGCATCAGTGACGCCTTTGGTGTTGTTGATGGGTGACGGTAGCATGGTGCATGGTGTCAATGAGTAGAAAGGATACTATCTTAAAAAGCACCCAACGCTTTCTATATTTTATATTTTTTTGTTGGATTTTCTATAAAAGCGTGTTTTTTTTATTTTTTTGAGCTATTATTTATTTATTTGCACCGTTAGTCCGGCGCCTTGTATCGATCCTAGGTAAATCGATACAGTTGAGTAACGCGGGTGCGGTTAGTAGATTGATGGATGACCTCTAGTTTCCTTTTATTTTATTTTCGTTATGATAGCAATCATTGGTCGTTATCACACGTTAAAGGGCATTGGACACTTGAGTTGGCCATTGGCCACCAACGTCTCGACCAATATATTTTGAAGCAGTTAGAAAATGGTTTATGGGGAGGCCCCCCAGTAGGAAACACCGTGGCCCTCAGTGGGTCTTTAAAAAATTTAAATCATATTGTATGGATCACATTAAAAATATTGAGCAGATTTAGTTGACCTGTAACTTCACTTATAAATAGGTAGGTATACGAAATATTTGTAAATGGATCATCAAAATCCTTACGATACTGTATGTAGCCTGGGAAATATATTTGTTACCGCGGAATACGAGATACAAAGATGGTAAATCCTCATAAAACTATTGAACAGATGACCTGTGATTTCAGTTACAAATAAGTAGGTATAAGAAATATTTGTGACTGTAATTAAGGATCATGAAATTATTTAACCTAGGAAATGTATTTGTTACCGCGGAATACGAGATACAATGAAGATAAATGAGGTTAGGCAGTGCTAGTGTTAGTTACATTAAGAATCCATAAAACATAAAACTTTACTGACAAAAAATATTCAAAATAATATTTCGGCCAACAAGCGTGCAACATTCTACATTTATCATCTGAAAACACGCCGCTGTCTCGTCCACGCATCGCCATAGTTTTTCAAACGGAAACAGAACCTTATTTTATGGGAAATAGGGCTGAGTCTATAATAAACATGCAATAAATAAATTCAGTTAAGGCTAACCGTAGAGAAACTTAGTTATGTTCATTCATAAATATTTGTAACTTAAGCCTGAAATTTATAGTATTTTTTTTTTGTTTTAGAAGCAAAATTACATTTACGGTTCTATATTTAATAAAAAAATATCGATGTGTATAATTCTGAACCTTCGTAATTTAGAGCTGCAATTAAAAGATAATAAACTAAATAATCTGTCGACGAAAGTAAAAGTAAACCGTAAAAAGCTTAAAATCACATCACCATTTTGAAGTTGAACCGAATTTTTCTAAGCGTTTCTGAAGTAGCGGCATCACTCATAATTCAACCATCAACAACAAGGTTTAGTCCGAAATAAATTCAACAGCTTTTCACACAAACCACTAATAATCTTGTTAATCTGTGATCACTTTACTTATTGGACAGCCATCTATAAATTGACAGCTGAATTTTGCCGCCATTATATTATCAATGCTAGATATACATAGGTGCCATGAGCTTATTCTGCAGAGTCAACCATTTTAACTAAAAGCTTTCAGCTATTATCAATATGAAATATGGGTGAGTTCATGAAATATTTAACTATAAAACTAATGAAATGTCGCTTCAAGAATAGCGTGAACTAGATTTATGTTTTGTTTGCAGTCTTTTAGACTGAAATTAAAACGGCCTTACGAGTATTTTTTAGCTGCGTCAAATTTTCAAAATAACATTTAACCATGTGGATGCTTTGTCAATTATTACACACGGATTTAAAAAAAGACGGACGAAATGCCAAGAACAAATTCAGTAAAGCACCCATAGTAATACCAATTACCAACTCTCTTACAAGTACACACACCCACACAATGACACCATACTGCGTCAATCGCGAATCAAAAATTACGCACACATGGTAAGCGGGCGGCCATTGCTATGCTGCACTCTCGATTAGACGAGGTTACGTCCGTCTTTTTTTCAGGTCCGTGCAATTACACTAATCCGCGTATTTTTTTTATTCAAACACTATTTCGGAAAACTTAATCATCTGTGACAACCCTATTAAAAGTGTCGAAGCGTAGAATAATATTTGTCTGTCACACAAAGGTCTGGCTGGGATCAAACCTAGGAAGCCTCTTCTTCAAGCATGGTGACCAGGTTACTCCCACTAATATCTGTAATATGTATTTTAAACCGAGACGGCACAAAGAAATACCGTAAATTAGCCATAACACCATTTAATCCACGAACAAACCTCGCGGATGAATTTACTACAATCTAACTTCCAACTACCCTTATAGTGAGTAACATAATATACTACAACACCTAGTCCGGTTTACACGTATTAAGTAGTTAAGTAGGTAACTAAATCTATACAAATAAATAAAATTGGAGTGTCTGTTTGTAATATTAAAATAACCGCTTTTTACTAAGTGCATTTGGATGTACACACGGTACATATACCAAAACAACGTTTTTTACAATTTTAACTACTAAATTGTTCGTTTACACGTGTTAATTTATTTAAAACTAGCTGACCCGGCGAACTTCGTATCACCTATTTTTATTTTTTAAATAAAAGTAGCCTAAGTTACTCCTTGTTACATCAGCTACCGGCCAGTGGAAGTCTCGTCAAAATCGGTCCAGCCATTTCAGAGATTAACCGGAACAATCAGACAATACGGCGATATACATATTTAGTTAACTACTCAACTATTTAATACGGGTAAACCCATGAAGCTATTATAGAGAGGAGACGTTGTATGTAGATTTTCTTATGTAAGAACGCGTGACACTTTGCGGGGCGAGGGCACCCCCTCCAACCCACCAAATCCCGCCCACTTCTTTATTTTCCATCTATCGATCAATAGCAAAACTACTCGCTTCGTTGTATATCGATTTTATTACGTAGTTTAACTATCTCACACTAGATGTCAATAAATGTAGGATGTAACAGGGACGTACTCAGAATATTCATACCACCTCATTGGACATAATTTAGACAAGTGAAAAAATTCTCAAAAATAGGTTATAATATGATGAAATTACAAGGAAAACTATCATGGCTACGAGTATGATAGCATAAGTAGTTAATGAGCAATAGTCGATGAACTTATTACTTTGGAACCCTACATTGGGCGTGGCCTGACACACACCTACCCGGTTTTCTTATTTTTAAATGGCTTACGTCCCAACTCAGAGTCACTTACTTATCGCTCCTTAGTATAGAATCACCACACAAATTATGTACTAAGGAGCGATTTAAGTAACCGTTACTGACTCTGAGTTGGGGCGTTAGTTTGTTTTTAGGCTTCCCGCCCACGTCCGATAATCGGTGACCGCTTTTTGTAGGTGAAAAATAGAACGTACTGATAGCAATAGTGCAACGCACACGTCCTTCAACAAGTCGGTCAGAAATAAAATCGGTGCATTCCGACCGATATCGGTGAAAAATGGAACGTTCGGTTCTCACCGACTCACCGACATAGGGATGTTCGATCTAGGTGCCTTGTATCGATACGGATGGAGAGTAACGTAGGCTACTTTTTACCGCGGTAAAACATCCCCAGGCCATGGGAAGATCGACGTTTTGTTAGTTGCTAGATATTTTGTTCCAGACGTTGTTAATATATGGCGTTAGTGAAATTCATTTGCAAGTTCTGAATCACGCTATCAAATGATACATGTTTACTTAAGTCATAGGCAACTAAATCAAACTAAGTAAAAGTAATTAGGATTTGTAAAAAATTGATCTCTACCGCGGGCGAAGCTGCGGGCAAAAGCTAGTATGGTAATAAATAAAAGATGTAATTTTATGTAGATATACCGTATAATTTAATATGATGTTTCGTATCGATCCAGAATCAAATAAAATATTTTTAATATGGTTATATAAACTATCGACAAGCTTAATTCAGTGGGTCTCTAAATAAAGATAGATCATTAAGCCAATCTTAAGATCAA
Source organism: Thymelicus acteon (assembly GCA_951805285.1). Taxonomy (NCBI): domain Eukaryota; kingdom Metazoa; phylum Arthropoda; class Insecta; order Lepidoptera; family Hesperiidae; genus Thymelicus; species Thymelicus acteon. The sequence goes on from OX638232.1 coordinate 2,394,216, forward strand.
TCGTTTTAGATTAAATTTTATATCACATTTAATTTTATTCAAAATATTGTATAAATAAATATTGAAAAAGCTTCTTAAGGTTTTTTTTAAACAATGTGGTATGTAGTAGGACCATCATGTAAATAATAATATCTCACTTTATAGTGACCAGTACGCTCTATTTCTCCTACAAAAAAAATCGGTCACCGATATCGGTCGTGGTCGAATAGCGAGTCGGCCACAAAATCGGTCCTACAAAAAGTCGGACGTGGGCGGGAAGTGTAAGACTTATAAAGATTGTATACAATGTTAAACTTAAAAAAAACTGATTTTACCTACTCCCGTTCACGTAATTAAATAAAATATACTCTGTTCATTATGGCATTATTCTTTTGACAGCAGTCATCGAGATCACGGGCATAAAGTTTCATATTTTTTTACATAGAAATATTAGAAATGCACGCACGTCAATAGTATACTTTATCGGTTGTAGCAATCAATAATGATATCCCTAACGTCATCGTAACCAAATGTATCAATTTTGTGATTATAATAAATTTTTTAACAGACTTCAAAAAAAGGAGGAGGTTCTCAATTCGACTGTTTTTTTTTATGTTTGTTACCTCAGAACTTTGGACTGGGCGAACCGATTTTGATGATTGTTTTTTTAATCGAAAGCTGGTAGCTGTCATGTGGTTCCACATATATTTTATTGAGATCTGACAATGGCATCCATGAGAAAATCACATAAGTCGTAAATTTGTGTTAAGATGTGCGCGACAAATTGACGAATAACTCAATATCACGCCAACCGATTTCGATGATTCTTTTTTTAATCGAAAGCAGGTGTTTGTCATGTGGTCCCACATAAACTTGAAAGAGATCTGAAAAGTACTTTTTGAGACTTTGAAGTCGGTTATTTTTTGTTAGTAAAATTTAGATTATATAAAATTAAACCTTTTGTACCTTGCCTTATATAGATACTATGTCCATTTCCCATCACAAGACAAAAAGAATCAAGCTATAATGAACAGAGTATAGGCAGTACTTTAATTTAATGGGACACTCGGTAAAATAATTGGATTCTAATTACGGCCCTGTGTTTTTGTTATGTTTATTTGTTGTAAATAGTTGACGATAGATGGCGGCCTGTTTACAAAATGATTATAAAAACTAGAAAAATAATATTTTGGCGGTGAAAAACTCTATAGGAATGAATGTAGGACAAATTTCAGTACGTATGATTATCAATATAATACTAATACTTAGCTCTACGCACCTATACATTTTTAGTTCTCTTGACACAAAGTGTCGCCATCTAATGTCGAGTAGAATTTTATTTGGCGAGATCGGCGTTAGTGATTTTTCTAGAACTATTCTGCCTATTCTTATAAATTATGAATCAAATTACTTAAAAATGAAATGAAATGCCATCCATAGCATCAGAACCTCTATCCGAGTAGTTTTTACACGATAAAACACAGCACTTCATCCTTTTCTTTGAAAATATGAAGCTGTGCACAGGACGGGCGCCGACAGTAGACTGACTTAAGGCCACGCCTACTGTGATGACGTCAGGACCCAGTTGAGTCACAGTGCACAGTTGCTTAGGCCGTCTCCTCTCTATAATAGCTTCATGGGTAAACCGAACATAAGGTTCGAGAACAAGGTCGTCAGCTTTATTTGTATTTTGTAATATTCAAAATCCGGATCGTTCCCAGCCAATCCAATCCCTAAATTTAATCCGATTGAAATTCGTGGGTCGGTCCCAGCTTTATTAGTCGTATAAATCACAAACCGGTTTATAGAGGTATTCCTACATGCCGAGATATGAGTTGTAGTGATATCTTAAATTAAAATTAAACAAACCCCCGACAGTTTGATTTACACTAACCATAGCTAAGAACACTCGACTCAGTCACCTTTTATTAAAAAAAATCTGTCACCTTTTCTATAAAAAAATCTAGATCAAAATCGGTTCATCCGTTTGGGAACTACGATGCCACAGACACACAGACACGTCAAACTACCCCCTTTTTCGTCGGGGATTAAAAATTGAAGTTTAAGTAAAATTTTATTTATTACGGCATTACATTAAAATCAATTTATTACTCATGATCTACCTGTGCACTAAATTCCATGAAAAGTCGTTCAGTATTTTTTGCATGAAGAATAACAAACATCCATTCGTCCTCACAAGCTTTTAAATTTATGATATTAGTATAACAGTACGGGCGACGTATCTTGGCGCGTCTGAACATACTCTAGGCTATGCGAACTTTAGCGTATGTAAGACAGAGATAGCGTCACGAACACGACAACGTGTGACTGAGAAATAATACGCCGCGGACCGAGCATTGCCCAATTATGTTACTGCGCAGCCTTCTGCGCGAAGTTCAGACGCGCCAAGATACTGCGGCCGTACTGTACTTATAAATCTTATTTATTTATTTATGCAGCTAGCCGATGAGTTACCAGTTGTTAACTCCTCACCGTCCATGGATATCAGTGACACTATAGTTATCATTGATTCGTTGCCAGACAAGAAAGCAGAATGAAGAATGAAAGAAAGGAAAGAAAAGTGTCAACCGATGCGTTATGCTAAGAAGAAAGCTGGGATATACTTACAACACAGAATACATGTACCATGTGTGAATACGATTTATTAAAATGACTGAAATTCAGTTTGTGCGAAGACGTATTGCTCGAACCTACTTTAACTAACTCGTCTGTACTGAATGTAAAGCAGCTTAGTTCGATTTGCAACTTACTTACTTAAAATCCAATTAGCATACTGGGTTCGAGTAAATTATGGAAATCTAATTTCGGTGAAAATGGCTTTAATTTCCACGAAAACATTTATTAATTTATTTAATCTTTCACTATTCATCATTTATCGTTCATCATTGCCCACGCATCATCCACCAGTTCACACATCTTTCTAAGTTCATCAATCTTCACGCACCATTCTTCATTATTCATAATAATTCTTCCTTCTCCATTCCCCATTTATTCGTCCGTCCGTCCGTCCGTCCGTCCGTCCTGTAACTTCTAAAATAAGAGAATGATAAAACTAAAAAAAAATATATATGATGTACATTACTGTGCAAACTCAACGAAAATTGACTTGAACGAGATCTAGTAAGTAGTTTTTTTTTAATACGTCATAAATCGTAAACCGCAAAAAACATCGATCAAAGTTACAATGAAATACAAGAACTTTTATATTATGTTACTTGCTGCTACGGAACCCTTCATGGGTGAGTCCGACTCGCACTTGGCCGCTTTTTTTTTTGATTTCATATTTTTTTGTAAAAATTAAATCATTTTTGTAACTATAATTTGTGTAATTTTAAGTGTACTTGGTGCGGTTTTTCACAGTGAAACTATTTTTGTTCGGATTCTTTTTTCTCCATTCCCCATTTATCATTCACCATTCTTAATTCAAAACAGACCTTCGTATACAGTAAATCCTTGAGTGAACCTAATCCAGTATCGGGGACACAGACGCAAGGGCACGTGTAAAGGAAATTTGATTAAAAGGGCAATGAACCTAACTGGCATACCTACAAGTCCGCCATTTTGAAAAAACCTCGATTCGGCGGCCAGTGATGAAACACGTGTCAATCGATAGACTAAATGATTATGATCAAAAAGTATTTAGTGATGAAATGTCGTAAGTGATATACTTTCTGAGATATTTGAGTTCAAAACCGAAGGAAAATAAAGTAAAAAAACTTCATTTCAACGAACATTGATAAAACATATGTTAATCGATAGGCTTAATGATTACAATTAAAAAGTATTCAGTGATGAATTGTCGTAAGTCATATACTTTCTGAGATAAAGAGTTCAAAACCTAAGAAAAATAACGCAAAAATACTTGGTTTCGGCGGACATTGATAAAACATGTGTCAATCGATAGGCTAAATGATTACAATTAAAAAGTATTCAGTGATGAAATGTTGTAAGTGATATACTTTCTGAGATATTCGAGTTCAAAAACGTAGAAAAATAACGCAAAATAACTTGGTTTCGGCGGACATTGATAAAACATGTGTCAATCGATAGGCTAAATGATTACAGTTAAAAAGTATTCAGTGATGAAATGTTGTAAGTGATATACTTCCTGAGATATTTGAGTTCAAAACCGTACAAAAATAATGCAATAAAAATTATCATTTACTTCTTTTGAATTTATTGGGTCAATAATGAAAAATATGTATATGTATTTGAGCTGCATGGGTACTTGATTTATTAATAACGGGTAGGTTTGAATTAAAAAAAAGCAAAGCAAACTACTAGATTGTTTTATAAATAATTTATTTGCCACCAGCGGCTACAGCTTTGGCAACTCTAAACCAAAAGTTAAAATTCATTATTGGCTTCGTTTTCTTTATCATCTCTGACAATTACTGAATCTAAAAATTCCGCTGGTGATAAAGGCAATGTTTCCTGGTGTCAAGCCCATGTCAAGAACCATATAACACACATTATATGGGAACAAGAGGACAAGGTTCTTTTTTTCAAGCATGAGCAGTACCGAGCGTACCATCCCGCGATTTTATCTCTACCCTTAAGTTGTTTATTTGACGAATTTGTTTTATTTTTATAACACATAACTTAACTGAGGTAAGGAAAAAAGTGACCGGTACACTTCAATAGCTGTATCGCCATAAACACTTCTTGCCGTTTAAGACCAAAATTATGTTGATGCAGGCTCTGGTCATCCCTCACCTTGATTATGCTGATGTGTGTTGTACAGGTTTGTCAGAGGAACTTCTTAATAACTATTAGATATATATTCGGCTTACGTAAGTATGACCATATTTTCCAGTTCCATTCCTAACTTAAATGGCTACCATTTGACACAGGCGAAACTACAGAATTCTCTCAATATTTTATGCTATTTTGAATAATGTGTCTTCTCCTGTTTATTTAAATGAAACCCATAGCACTGCTTATTTCGGGAATTCCTTCACACTACAGTTAATAGTGTTCAGGAACTCCATGCTTGTAGACATCAAAAAAACATTGACTTCCAAAAGCTCCTTCAAGAATCACGTCCGGCAGCACTACCTGAAGCAATTAGAATGTCGTCGCCCGTTGTCTTCAACAAGATGTTATATATACGTATTTATAAATATTTATATACTTTATATATAATATAATATGTATAATAAAAATAAAAAATAATTAACTACAAATGTTTTATTTTTGTACGGGTTTGCACTCAAATATCTCAGAAAGCGTATCACTTACGACATTTTATCACGTAATATTTTTTGATCGTAATCACTTACTCTATCGATTAACATCTGTTTTATCAATATCCGCCGAAAAAAAGTTTTTTACTTTATTTTTCTATGGTTTTGAACTCAATTATCTCAGAAAGTATACCACTTACGACATTTTATCACTGAATACTTTTTGATCATAACCATTTACTCTATCGATTGACACACGTTTCATCACTGGCCGCGGAATCGAGGTTTTTTCAAAATGGCGGACTTGTAGGTATGCCAGGCTCCATACAAAAATGTTGGAAGCCCTTTGCGCTTCAAATACTTGGGTGTCACGCAGGAATTGTTCAAATTGTATTACGTGCCGGGAAAAAGTCAGTCGCAAGCATTGAGGTAAATACATAGAGAAGACATCTCAAACAAAATGTGTGTCCCCGCCGGGAGGTTCTATTTTCAAAATTGAGCCCCTGTTCTCCTTTCAAAATCGAACGAATCCATTGGACATTGAAGCCGCGCGGCGTCAGTTCATTGGAACATACATTGTGTTCGCGGTGTCTGTTCATGGTCGCAAGTCGCAATGTATCTTCAGGTTGCGTTCACGTGTCGTTTATCACGTATTATTACAAATTGCTTTTAGTACTTACGTATGTTTTACGATTTATATTTTACGATGTGTGAATTTTCATTTATTATTCTCATCCGAAATTCCACAAAAAAGGTTAAGCGTTTATGATCTTTAACGGTGTCACTGCTCTTGAAAAGCCATGCTCCAAATCTACAAAACCCATTGACTTATATTATATAGACAGGCTGTTCAGTACTTACATTTTGTTCACCTGTGTTGACCCCAACTGGGGCCAACTCAGTTTAGTCGGCTGCGAGCAAGCTACACAAGTAAATGTCACGTTAGAAAAACTCCGACTGTTCAAAAACACTTAATAACGTATTATTGTTTATTGAGCACAGTTAAAACGTTCTCATTATTTACGTTTGAACTTTATTTCACTTTATTTAATCATAATTGGTAAGTAACTATATTTTTATTTACAGTCTTAAAAATTATTTAGTGTCAAATATTTAATACCGACATCTTGAACCAAACTTGACAGAACGAACACAGAGTACTTAATCACTACGGAACAGGGTTGCCAGACGTCGCGGAGTGAGAGATCGTACGGTGGGTAAATAAAAGTCGTATTTCCTAAGATGGCTCCAGAAAAAAAATAGTACGATTCATTTAATGTAGGTACTAAAACTTTAATTAGTTTTAGATGGCGGTCTACAAAACGAAATTGAAAGAAAAGTAATAAGTAAAACTATAAATTAAAATAAAATCTTCTTATCTTTATATATATAAATTACGTCTCACGTTGTTTGTCCGCGATAGACTCCTTAACTACTTAACCGATTTTAATCAAAGGGCTTCCAACAGTTTTGTATGGAACCTGGCATACCTACAAGTCCGCCATTTTGAAAAAACCTCGATTCGGCGGCCAGTGATGAAACATGTGTCAATCGATAGAGTAAATGATTACGATCAAAAAGTATACAGTGATGAAATGTCGTAAGTGGTATACTTTCTGAGATATTTGAGTTCAAACCCGTAGAAAAATAAAGTAAAAAACTTTGTTTCGGCGGATATTGATAAAATATGTGTCAATCGATAGACTAAGTGATTACGATCAAAAAGTATTAAGTGATACAATGTCGTAAGTTATATACTTTCTTAGATATTTGATTTCAAAACCGTAGGAAAATAAAGTAAAAAAACTTCGATATACCTATCTTCAGCTTACGTAAGTATGACCATATTTCCCAGTTTGATTCCTAACTTAAATGGCTACCAATTCGACATAGGTGAAACTTCAGAATTCTCTCAACATTTTATGCTATTTTGAATAATGTGTCTTCTCCTATTTATTTAAAGGAAACCCATAGCACTGCTTATTTCGGGAATTCCTTTGCAATACTGTTCTGGAACTCCTTGCTTGTAGACATCAAAAGACTACCAAAAGTTCCTTCAAGAATCACATCCGGCAGCAATACCTGAAGCAATTAGAATGTCCTCGCCCGTGGTCTTCAACCACATGTTATATACGTAGTTATAAATATTTATGTACTTAATATATAATATAATATGTATATATGTAAATATGAATAAATATGTATTTATTTAGTTTTGTTAATGATATTGTGATATTTTATATGTATATAGTTATAGTGTTGATCCACTAATAAATAAAAAAGACAATTACCAATGTATTATTTTTCTACGGGTTTAAACTCAAATATCTCAGAAAGTATATCACTTACGACATTTTATCACTGAATACTTTTTGATCGTAATCACTTAGTCTATCGATTGACACATGTTTTATCAATATCCGCCGAAACAAAGTTTTTTACTTCATTTTTCTACGGGTTTGAACTCAAATATCTCAGAAAGTATACCACTTAAGGCATTTCATCACTGAATACTTTTTGATCATAATCATTTATTCTATCGATTGACATATTTTACATCACTGGCCGCCGAATCGAGGTTTTTTCAAAATTGCGGACTTGTAGGTATGCCAACTAGGTTTATTGCCCTTTGCACACCGTGTGCAGTTTGATCCAACTTGAAAGATAGGATAGCTTACATCTCAATGTATAGTCGCAATATTATTTTATTGCAATTTTTTTTTTGATAGAACGAAGTCTGTCCGGGCAGCTAGTTATAATATAAATTTACATAATAACATACAAAATTATAAATGTAGAAATATCGGGACATAGGTAATTATAATGTGCGCCATCTATTGATAAATCTATGAACCTATAATAATTATATCATGAACCTTTTATACTCGTACATAATTTTCTAACAATGCATACAAATACATATTTAAATTATTAATGTTTACTTACGATGTTAAAAAAATATATAGTAGTCACTCCGAGATGAACTGGAAAAAGGCATAAATCGTATGATTGTCGCCATGGATATAATAATAACTTTTAACTGGATACATAACTTCGAGGTACTTGAAGACAGATGACGTCACAACGGAATGACTATTTGACCAATCGCAGACCGGATTGAGATTATCCTTCATAATTGTGGGGTGTTATGTCCTATTTTCCAAATGTTTTCTAATAATTTTTCTGGTGGTAAAAAAATATATTATTGTATTAACACATTTTATTATAATTTCTTCAAAATTGTCCTTACGTCATGAAAACGGATGTTGAAGGTGATAACGAAATGAAACAATGTAATTTATTACGGTACATTTCTTTTATTTTAAGTGCACAACACTTATAAAAAAAAATTAACACAGCTGAATGATATATCCTGGGATTACAGATAACACAATGAATGGATGAACACAATGGTCATTCCGTTATGACGTAATTAATCCTCAGGTACCTCTACAAAGTAATCCAGACAGAGTAATATATCCATGGTATATGTCCAGTTATAGTAATGTATCCATGATCTCTTTCGGAGTAGGGTGTTGGCAACACTGGGCGCATAGTGACTCTGTGATTGAGTTCTCTGTGGCACGAAAGCGTGACACGAAATTCCTTAGAAACAGCGCGTCCATATAATATAAGTCAATGACAAAACCTGAGGTTAGAACTATTAAGTTCAAGCCTTCTCTACAAAACCATAATCCATAACATGGCCTCTTATCATACAAAAATATTACCTCTTTTTATTTCTCTAAAGGAGCCGGTTTTCCCACAACTTAGAATGAAAATGATATTAAAACGATTTCACAAGCCAATTTCTTCATTTTCGCCAAATTTGCTCACAACTTTTCGCGGCCGGGCCGTAATTTATAAAGCCAACTATGGTATTTTTCGGGTTTAGTCTTAGTGACAGCGGAACGCCGAACTATTATTTTTTAACCAACGTGACTTTTAGGGTTCCCTAGTCAAAACGTCCGCAGCATAGCGCCGTGACCCTTAGTGCTAGAAAGCTGTAATACAGCACCTAACTTTACAAGAGGAAAGGCGTTTCTATTCATCCTTGTTAAGCTCTATACTTTATCCCCTACCGCCTTTACCCTTACAACCTTATACCCTTTCACCGTGGTTAGTTAACTAGTTATCACATAAAACATAACTAACTCAAAGTTTACAGTTACTGAGACCGCGTTTTGTTTGCTTTTAAAACGGCACATAAAAATTTGACGTACACTTAAGTGCCATTAAATAGGCGCTGAGTATTCATAATAAGCTACAGCGGGGTAAGTTTGAATTACCTGCGTAAAAGTATAGCCTTGTATTCATATATAAATGAAGAACGTTGCATGTTTTCAAATTAAATTCAACTTTTTATAACTTAAAAAATAAACGTGAACTAGTAATTCAATATGGCGCACTTGCAATTAGTTATAACGTATATTTTTATGACTTAGCAGTAAACATGCAAATAATTATAGTACGTAGGTAACTCGATAAATTTTGAGACAAGAAAAAACTATACAAGATATTAACAACTTTTATTTTGCAGTTTTTCGAAATACCCTCCTTCATTCTCTATGCAAAGTTCCATTCGCCTAAACCAACTATTAAAACACTTTTGCCAGTCTTGATCTGATAGGTCCAAAATTGCGACTTCGGAGGCGGCCACGGCCTCTTCGCCACACGAAAAAAATTCCCTTTTGTTTTTTCCTTGATTATCGGGAACAAAAAGAAACCACAAGGAGCTAAATCAGGACTGTACGGTGGATGGAGCAACATTTCAACACCGGATTCCTCAAGAAACGCCTTTGTTCTGTGGGACGTATGTGAGGAAGTATTGTCGTGATGCAGCATGATTCCCCGAAACCCAGTCTTTGATCTTCTCTCTCGCAGAGCATGGAAAACTTTCGGCAATGCTACTGTTGTATACCCATTTCCGAGTTAACAGATCTATGATTTTCCAACATTGTTGTCGGCACATGCCCGCTGCGAGAAAAAAAACTAGCCACCGTATTTTTACCAACGTTACGAGGTCTTTGCAGTTTTGTCGGCAACTTTCCTTCTGAAAAGACCCATACTAACGACTGTCTCTTTTTTTTCCGGATCATATTTCAATTTCAATTTTTATTTTAGATAACATTGATCCACATACACAGTAATTCAGTTAGATAAAAGTTAATCAAAACAATCAAATTACATTAAAACAATAACAGACAATTAAATAAATAAATTTAAATAAATAAATAAAATAATCCGATTAGCTTTTTTGAGGCGTAGCGGGCGCGAAAATAATAGTAAAGATGCATGGAATGTTTTTAGAAACTTATTGTCCGATTCATTTAATGTCAGTGAAACCTTCATTCTAATTTTGTTATTATTTTTCATAAAAAATGTAATTGTCAGAAAAAGTTATGTCACAAGAAAATAAAATATCAAGAGAGTAACAAGTTTTTTCAATTTTCATCGTCCGACAAACCAATTATAAGAAATCACAATAATTACAAGTAGAGTCACAAACATATTTTGGTCTAAAACGAGCCGGATTGATTTTACGGACGATTTGCTTACTTGACAGCAAAAGTGTTCGGTTTATTCGACGAACCGATAAGACAAAAGGCAGTCGCATTTCAAACAAAAGATAAGTCGATATATTATTTCTATCTATCGAAAAGAACTACATTGCAACAAGAACAATGTCGCAACAAACTACGGCAGAACAAGATAAATACATATATACATTGCAAGAGATCGGGAGTATAATACAAAAAACACAAATTAATATCAAGAAATGTCCTAAACAAAGACTGACTAAAGGGTATGTACAAGCAAGACTGAAGAATCTCGAAGACTACTGGAACACATTCAAGCAGGCGCACAACGATCTTACGACATGCACTCCGAGGGATCAGAAGGTAATATTACCGTATTTTGTTAACGAAGAATTTTACCAAATTGAAGATATCTACCTGGTGCTTCAAGCGGACCTAACTGATCACCTACTAAACATGGAAGCGTCGGAAGTCGTCAACAAGTCAGCCGTAGCTGTAAGTCAAGATACTCAGTCATTGCCATATGTAAGTAGTTTGCCAAGAATTCAATTACCTACGTTCTCAGGAAGATATGAGGACTGGCCTACATATCAGGATTTGTTTACAGCTCTTGTTCACAATACAAATTTAAGCAATGTTCAAAAGTTACATTATTTGAAAACTAGCGTATCTGGGGAGGCAGAAATGTTATTAAGACATATTCAAACTCTAGAAAATAATTATGTACAAGCATGGGAGTTACTAAAGGGGCGTTTTGGTAATAAAAAGATGATTTTAAATTCTCTCTTAAAGAGATTATTTGGTCAAAAGAGGGTTATTAATCAGTCGTCTGGTCAAATTAAAAATATTTTAGATACAACAACAGAATGTATTAACAGCTTAAATAATTTACAGATTAGCACTAGCTCTTGGGATCCTGTTGTAATATTTTTGGTATGTCAGAAATTAGACCCAGAGACACTACAGGACTGGGAGGAATTTTCTTACAAAACAACGACTGATCAATTACCTACATGGGACATGTTGAAAGGGTTTCTTGAAGTTAAGTTCCATACACTTGAATTAGTTATGCCAATGCCAATACATTCAAGAGAGAAACCTCACACACTCAAATTATTTCATGCCTCAACTCACGCTACTAATAATGATAATACATTTCAATCTACACATGCCGGAGTAACTACAAAACCTACATGCACTTATTGCAAGAACAGTCACTATTTATTTCAATGTAAAGACTTTTCAAAATTATCTGTAGAGGAAAGACGCGACTTTGTAAAAAACAATAATTTATGTTTCAACTGCCTTATACCTTATCACAATGCATACAAATGTCATCAAACAACATCATGTCGAGTTTGCAAGAAGAAACATCACTCTCTATTACACCAGTCTAGAGACAATAACGAGAAAAAGAATTTAGGAACAGCAGTACAATTAGAACCTAAGATTACAACTGCACATTTTTCTCAACAACAACCTGGTCATAAAGTATTGCTAGCTACAGCGCAGGTAGAGGTTACATCACGTAATGGACACAAACATCTACTTCGTGCCTTAATTGACCAGGGTTCTGAAGCTTCATTCGTTTCAGCAAGGGTAGTTGACCTATTAGGTTTATCAAAAACGAATATCAGTGGTATTGTCTCTGGAGTTGGAGAAGGAAGTCAGATACCTATCAAACACTTAGTTGACCTCACAATTACGTCGCGATTTAATACGAATGATGTTATACAAGTTAAAGCATATGTGCTGAAGACTATATCTGGAAGATTGCCGTCAAAACACATCGCGATTAATTGTTCACAGCTTCAAACTTTACAATTAGCTGACCCTACATTTGACACACCAGGCAGTATTGATATGCTGCTTGGCGCTGACATCTTTTGTAAGATTATAGAAGATGGTTTGCTCAAGATGGTTGACGGGGTAGTGGCTCAGAAAACAAGTTTGGGGTGGATACTGTCAGGTCAAAGAGAAGATACAACAATGAACAGCAACAAACATAATATAATAACATTACATATCAGTAGAATAGTAAAGGAAGACAATGATATGTTACGAAAGGTTTGGGAAATAGAAACAGACTCATATACAAAGAAGAAATTATTTACAAAAGAAGAAGAAAAATGTGAAGAGTTATACAAAAGTACAAAAAGAAGAGACGCTAATGGAAAGTATATAGTAGGTACATCTACCACTAAGAATGAGTATTGAGGAAACAGTAAATTAATGTAGAGAAAACAAAGAAGATGTGTAATGAAATTAGAACAACATTAAAAAAGGGTGGATTCGAAATGCAAAAATGGTCTAGTAGCTGTGATAAAGTTTTAGAATATCTACAAGAAAAGAAAACTAAGAATACAGTAGAGATAAAACTGAATACTATTATTAAAATACTAGGCTTGACATGGGATAGAAAAGAGGATGAATTTAAAATAACAGTTAACTTACCTGAAATGAGATATCCTATAACGAAGAAGTCTATTTTATCTGAAGTTGCCCGCTTGTTTGACCCATTTGGATGGCTGTCACCAGTTGTAATTAGTGCGAAGATTTTAATTCAAAAATTGTGGCTTTGCAACTTAGGTTGGGATGATGAATTACCATGTAACTTTTGTGAAGAATGGATAAACTACAGAGAAGGATTATAGTACATTTACAAGATATGAAGATACCTCGGTGGTTTAAAACAACGTCAGAAAATTATAATAACGTTACTCTACATGGTTTTGCTGACGCTTCGACTCAAGCATATGCAGCTGTTATTTACTTGAGAATAGTAGAAGGTGAAGAAGTACATGTAATTATGATTGCATCCCGTACTAAAGTTGCACCATTAAAACAGAACCTAAAACAAAAATACTTACAACCTGAAGAAACGGAGAATATTTTAGAAGAATGTAGGTATAAAATATTATCAAAATTTAGTTTATAGCATCCCTGCTATACTAACTGAAGAAATCAAGAAGGATAGAAAGGTTAAGACTCGAAGTTCTCTTATCAGCCTTTCACTCAACTCATCAATCAACACATCACAAAACTATTCAAACGATGCTCACACTAGAACACTACATGTTTCATTCAGTTAATGATGTTATACTTAAGAACAGGGTACTGGATAGTGGGGTTATAATCTATTGTCAAGCAATGTATCCATAATTGTAAGGTTTGTATTGTGGATAAGGCTAAAACAAAATATCAACTTATGGGCCACTAACCAGCACCAATAGTAAAATATGATACCAGGAACATCAACTTGCTAACCAGGCGGCAGTTGATACAGAAATAACACTTCTGGAAAAATGGCAAACTGAGTACTACAATAAAGGCACAAATGGCAAGACACACCCATCACTTGCGGAGATTGTTATTAAGTATATAATATGTCATGGTGGGCGGTGTTAAGTATAATCAATTGTGTGTGTAATAATGAGTGTTAAATAGTTGAAAATGTATAAGTTTTGCTAATTGCAAAACAAAATATTTACAAATGCATAAGGTTCTAAATGTTTTCATTTAAATATTGTAATCTGTTTCAAATTCACTTCTTGTAAATTATTTTCATCAAATTCATCAAAGGTAGGGTTGTCAAAAATTGTAACAAAGGTAGGGTTGTCAAAATTGTAACAAAGGTAGGGTTGTCAAAAATCGTAAATTTCAAAATATACAGTCCATTTGAATGTAGCTAAACCTGAGTTATTCATATCATATATTGTAAAAACTGTTGTTTTGGTGGGCGGTATGTCCGATTCATTTAATGTCAGTGAAACCTTCATTCTAATTTTGTTATTATTTTTCATAAAAAATGTAATTGTCAGAAAAAGTTATGTCACAAGAAAATAAAATATCAAGAGAGTAACAAGTTTTTTCAATTTTCATCGTCCGACAAACCAATTATAAGAAATCACAATAATTACAAGTAGAGTCACAAACACTTATATTGCCTAACCTTATTTTTATGTATGTCGTAACTATGTGCTTGAAGTCTATAATAATTGTAATAATCAAATCAATATGTAACATACAATGGCGCGGACGATCTTTGAAGATCGTAAACTAGTCGGCGAATTCGATGTAATAAAACGTTAGTTGTAATTTACACCCAAAATCTATTCAGACACTCACCAATTACAGTATAAAAGTACCCGTACCAATTAAAATGCATCAAAACAACTAAACATCTTTGTATAAAGTCCGGTTTACACGTATTAAGTAGTCAAAGTAGATAACTAAATTTTTAACTAAATTTTAAGTAAATTAATACGTGTAAACAGACCATTAATGTAACTTTTTAGTCGGATTCAAAGCCTTCTTCTAGCGGGGTATCCAACAACTAGGTTCTTTAAAATACGTTACGCTGTCGACTAGCTCGGGACACGTTTTGAGGCTAATGTAATGGATGTGCCGTACGCCGGACACAGGGATACGTGTCGCTTTAAACTAAAATACACAACACATACTACTTAGTCTGTCTAAAAGCGAGGTATTTTCGTGCGTTTTTTACTAATATGTAGATGGAGTAGTTGAAGCGTTCATAACCAATGATATTTAAAAAATATAGATACGTTATGCCCTTACAAATCAAACAAAAAATCTGTTCCGAAAAGAGCTACTACACACACACGTTTATCTTTTTACTTTTGTTTTACTGCATTAATCACATTGGTATAATACACGAAGGCATTTTAACGCTGTATGTAAAATGTCAAGCACTTCTGACAACAACAAAAGCGTGCGTATCGTCTTGTATTGACAAAGCTACTACGAGCAGAACGGTCAATTACCTGTTCTTACGCTCTTCATCGTCGGCGCGCTAGTGACTTACCTACCTCTTTTTACATTATCTATACATCTATACAAATAAATAAAATCGGAATGTCTGTTTGTAATATTAAAATGACCGTTTTTTACTAAGTGCATTTGGATGTATAAAAGGTACATATACCATAACAACATTTTTTAAAAATTTTGTCTATCTGTCTGTCTGTCAGTCTGTCTGTTTGTTCCGGCTAATCTCTGTAATGGCTGGACTGATTTTGACGGGACTTTCACTGGAGATAGCTGATGTAACAAGGAGTAACTTAAGCTACTTTTATTTTAGAAAAAAAAATAGTTTGTTAGGCGATACAAAGTTCGCCGGGTCAGCTAGTAGGTAATATCATTGTTCATAACCCGGCGGCTTGTTTCGATCGTGATGGACAAAGTTAAGCAACAGCGGGCGCGGTCGGTAGTTGGATGCGTGAACACTACTGGTGAGCGTTACTGTGCTTCGAAGGTCACGTAAAGCTGTCGGTCCCCGTTGTTATTATAAGAAAACAGTCGTTAAGCTATGTCTGAGACCGTGGGCCGGTGACTTCTGACATTTGGGTTGGCCACTAATCGCCACTAATCCGCAATGGAGCAGCATATGATAGTGGAGTATGCTGTAGACCGCCTCAAGAGGAAAGACCTCTGTGCTCAGTGGTGGACCATTAATGGTTTGATGCCAGATCGAGTGATTCGAGAAAAAGGTTTACGTACAATCCTTCATTCAACCTTTCTTCATCTTCCTTTGTAAGCCAATTACACGTCAATTCAACATTGCGGCTATTAAACATTGATTATCTGACCTTAATTATCGTCAGACACAAGAATTGCTTTCTGGTCTCTTCTAGAATAAGTACGAGTATAACACACACACACACACACACACACACACACACACACACACACACACACACACACACACACACACACACACACACACACACACACACACACACACACACACACACACACACACACACACACACACACACACACACACACACACACACACACACACACACACACACACACACACACACACACACACACACACACACACACACACACACACACACACACACACACACACACACACACACACACACACACACACACACACACACACACACACACACACACACACACACACACACACACACACACACACACACACACACACACACACACACACACACACACACACACACACACACACACACACACACACACACACACACACACACACACACACACACACACACACACACACACACACACACACACACACACACACACACACACACACACACACACACACACACACACACACACACACACACACACACACACACACACACACACACACACACACACACACACACACACACACACACACACACACACACACACACACACACACACACACACACACACACACACACACACACACACACACACACACACACACACACACACACACACACACACACACACACACACACACACACACACACACACACACACACACACACACACACACACACACACACACACACACACACACACACACACACACACACACACACACACACACACACACACACACACACACACACACACACACACACACACACACACACACACACACACACACACACACACACACACACACACACACACACACACACACACACACACACACACACACACACACACACACACACACACACACACACACACACACACACACACACACACACACACACACACACACACACACACACACACACACACACACACACACACACACACACACACACACACACACACACACACACACACACACACACACACACACACACACACACACACACACACACACACACACACACACACACACACACACACACACACACACACACACACACACACACACACACACACACACACACACACACACACACACACACACACACACACACACACACACACACACACACACACACACACACACACACACAGAGAGAGAGAGAGATACACAGCACACACGTTAACTACACTTGCTTTTCTGTATTGTAATTCGTAATTAAATTATGTGCTACTGTTATTAAGTGTTAAATGTCTGATAAAATATTTTTATTTGATTTTGAAAAACATAAGTTTATTCTATAGTTCGAACCTCTTTTCAGGATGTAAGTTTTATATATTTTTATTACCAGTATCGTTAAACGTTTGAAATGACTCATAAAAGTCTAAACGTATATTTGTCGGAAATCAGTAATTTCAAATCATAAAATGGAACGTCAAGCTGGAACTAGCTTGGGTGTATTCGGAAGTTGAAGATGGCAGCACCGTGCAAATTGTCTACTGTCATTTGAGTACACGCGGTGGCGGGGGTCACAGAGGACAGCTATTGACTTGCCAACCGGCAGCGGGCACTCTTTAGACAGCCTCCGAGCTGAGCGGACGATAAAGTAGAACGTCGTTATTATGGCCGAGTTTAATTTGCATTAGCATTGCACAACGTTTACTTTATGGAGAGCACAACTGGGTACAGTGTGTACTGATGGACTGCGATCGAGCAGGTATTGCGTGTGTTGACCAGTCAGTAGCACGTTATGCCGGAGCCAGCGAGAAGTGCACGTGGACTGTTTTCTATGCACAGTCATACCCTTTGCGAAGAGTAGCACCCATGCGGCTGTGATGGTTCGCTTCTGATGAGATAGGTCATAGTGCCAGCGATTGGCGGATTTATCACACGGGTTTTAATAAGCGCGAGAGGCGCGGGCAAGTTGTGGAGCCGGGATGGCTGCGAGTGTGCAATGTGACGTGTGAATTATGGTTGGTTACCCGGAATGCCGCACCGCGATGTAAATCCGACTTCACCGCGTTCCATTAGCGATTGGTTATGTTATTCGAGCGACATAGTAATCTGTTCAGAGCCATGTGTATCAGTAGTAATTGCCTACTAAATTAGTAGCAAGTGTAAAACATGTGTTTCAATGGGTTTCTAAGTAAAATGATGAAAACGCCCACAGTTTATTATTTTCTGGATCACCTATCTGCGACATCAGATCGTGGGATAATGAATCCGAATTTCAGGTTTTTCAGATGGCTATCTTGATATGATATTACAAACAGTGGACGGCGAACATGCCAAATAAGGATTCGTTTGAGGTTATAAACGTAAGGAAAGTAAGACAGCGATTCGGTATGGCATTTTTATTTCATTATTATTATTATTGGTAAGCTCCTGCAGCCAGCATGTTATCTCGTAGCGAACAGAGCTAGAGCTCTTCATTTATCACAAACAGATGCTTGATGAACATCCTCGTTGACTGACGCGTTGGCAACAGCTTTCCTTATTATCTGCCTGAACTCCTGGCCAACACTGGTCTCAGTGTCCAGGCAACGCCTGGTTGTCATATCCGTGGCGTCTTTGTGGCGCGTTACATAGCACCAGGATCATATGTTTCTTTTGCTGAGTATGGTGGCGAGTTACCGAGTAGCCGGGTATATTAAAAGAAAAGTTATTTTCTAAACGGCGCACACTTAAAAAAAAAGTTACCTTAGGTGAAAGAGGTAAGAAGCTATTGCGATAGTGCAATCCCCCACATGGATGGCATTTTTGTTCTCATTTGTTTAATTTAATTACCCTTACTGAATTACATTTTATTTTAATTTCTATTCGATGACTGCAAGCGACAAAATAATAAAAGGTATCACTAAGCAGAATCAGAACATCCGATAGTATTTTTGTGTAATATCTTGACTTCCAGTGTAAATGGTGCCGTCATCTTGAACTGTAAAAACACTTCACAGAATGTTCAAAGTTAAGGTCTCGTGAATTTGATTTTTAATAAAAATATTGTGCTTCTTGTAGCATCTAGGTTTTCCTGAAAATAGGACTGATCGGAAAGAATTTAAAGTGGAGGTGAAAGTGTTTAAAGTGGAGGTGTGCGTAAACAACAAATTGTTTCGCTTTATTTGTGCTTGATTCAACGAAGTGTTATAAAGTCTTTGCACAGTATCTTTCATCGTAGTTATTATTAATTTGCGCCAACAGAGTTATTCAAAATCAGTGCAAGTATTGTTTTGTGAAAACAGAAGCGTTCTGTAAATGAGATAGAGAATTTTCTATTTTCTAACATCTTGTTATTATTTAATTTATCGTCTACCCTCAGTTTAGAAAAATAACATTTAGAAATTTCGTGTGTCTTGTCGTTGTTTTTTTTGTGTGTTTCAGATAAACTAAGTGACAGTGACTTTTGTATGGACATGCAAGCTTGGAAATAACCAAGAGGCGATCATTGCGATTGCGGCGTAATGATACCGGGCATCAATTCAGGTAGCGTTTGTTGATAGTGATACTGTCGGGAGCGTATCCGGCTTCTTGCACTATGGCTTGCAAACGATGACATGATAACATAACAGGTGATCTGTATTGTTTCTTTTCTTTGTGGCTTAATTAAACAATAATTATTCCTTGTCGAGTTTGTGATAATTTTGCGATTTCACAATTGATATTTGATAGTTACCTGGGTTGAATACTTGACGATTTCTGGTAACAAAGGATCAGTAGATCACTGGTCTTTGCTCATCCAACATTGAGTAACTGGCACCAAATGAGTGAAGAATAGACGTTTTGTTACTTACAAGAAACATCTAAAGATAATTATTACTTTACTGAAGAGTTGTGCTGTTTTTGAATTATCTTTAAAACAGACAGGATGTCATAGTGAGAAAATTTAATAGGTGCAGTTTTTTTTTTGATTTCTAAAATATTGCTTAAGATACCGAACCTCGTCAAAGTAGAAACGTACCATGGCTAGTTGCCAGTTCCGTCAGATGCACCATGATCTTTGTGTGTGATAATTATATTAGGTAAAAGTTAGTGCTTAAATATTACTAAAATTAACACATCTTTTCTTAGTGACAATATCAAATTATAGTATGCACTTTATGATAGATAAGGAATTAAATAAAGAAACCCTTTTCTCAATCTTCACTGCTACTGAAACCTGTAATTGCTCACAGATTAAACAGTCAACTGATTGACGTGATATAAAATGTACCCATCGCAAAGTAACTTAATTAAGGTGACTTACAAAATTCATTAACAGCTATGCTGCAGTAAGCTGGTTCTTTGGCAAGGGAATATTATTGTGGTCGTATCACATATTATCATGGGGAACGTCATAATAGCTGTCACTACCTTCTCAGCTAGTTCAGAAAGACTGTTTGAAACAGGTGATCTGCATTTCACAGTAATAACGTTTTACTTCAGCAGGTAGGTACTCTTTTGCCGCAGTGTTACGCTTAAACGGGCTAACTACGTAATTTTCTTAAAAAAATAATAATTTCGAGTAAACACTCGTAAGGGTGGTGAATGTACAATTGTACACGTATATTGGTCGCGTAATGTCTAGTTTTTTTATTTTTTATTTTATTATGTAGTCAATTTCAGTGTACAAACCAAATTGGAAAATAATAATTTGTTGGTTGTATCCTGGAGATGCCTTTCACTTTCTTCGACAATTGATTTGCTGGTTTACCATATTATAGTGAGAGGTCACAGTAATAGCAATCAATCGGTATTGAGTTCTAGAATTCATAGAGTAACTATTTGAATGAATCTTATTGAAATTGTTTGTTGAATTTTATCTAATGTAAGCATTCGATGGTAATGCGAAGAGCTATTTTTTTTTGTTGCGGAAATTATTTATTGTCCTGGGGAACGCGGTACGCAGTCAACTCATAGAAGTCTGACTTTGGAAGAAACCAGAGACGTTTTCTGGGGGAATTACACCATATTTTTTTTTTTTTTTTGAAATTATCGGCTTACTTAGTCGTTCTTTAACCACGACTATGAAGTAACTACGTTAAGTGTAAATTTTGGTTGAATATTCGTTCAATGTTGAAATAATTTTTGGTGAAATTCAAATACCTTAGTCAATTTAGTCATACAAGGTGAAAATAACTTGACAGAGTGACATTGTTTTCGGTTGGTTTTTAATGATGCGTGGAACGAATTGTTTGAAAATCACACATTATATTGACATCACAAATTATTGAGTCAAGACATTTTTGGTAGAATATTTCAATTTTACGAATTAACTCATTTATTATGAGCTATTTTAGTACTTGTGAAGTACTCGAAATATTTACGCAATAACCTCGATGCATGGGCTTAGCTACCACTAGCTACCACCTAGTTGGCTTAAGACGATAACTGTACAGCCCTAGTGTGATTCGATGCTGACGATTCTTTTTTTTTTACGAGCGCAGGTTCAGTGGATGCGTCGACCAATAGATGCTAAAAGACCATTACGTTCTACTGATCAGGGGCCAGGGTCAACGCTGACCCTCAACAATTTAGATATGGCTATAGAAATTTAATGCCTCAATGATCAAGTAGCTTTCCAATAGATCAGGAAAGGCCGAGCTAAAGAGATACTTTTGTTTGTTTTCTTGTTACAGATTAACCATGATAGTGAATTTACTCTATGATGTATACAGCGTTCCGATTCAAGAGCTCACAAGCTTGTTCGATGGTTTATACACCATCGCGAGTATGGGATCACAAAGCACCCACGAGGACGTGGGGCCTGTCATGATGGCCGTGTCGGAAATCAGTAATTTCAAATCATAAAATGGAACGTCAAGCTGGAACTAGCTTGGGTGTATTCGGAAGTTGAAGATGGCAGCACCGTGCAAATTGTCTACTGTCATTTGAGTACACGCGGTGGCGGGGGTCACAGAGGACAGCTATTGACTTGCCAACCGGCAGCGGGCACTCTTTAGACAGCCTCCGAGCTGAGCGGACGATAAAGTAGAACGTCGTTATTATGGCCGAGTTTAATTTGCATTAGCATTGCACAACGTTTACTTTATGGAGAGCACAACTGGGTACAGTGTGTACTGATGGACTGCGATCGAGCAGGTATTGCGTGTGTTGACCAGTCAGTAGCACGTTATGCCGGAGCCAGCGAGAAGTGCACGTGGACTGTTTTCTATGCACAGTCATACCCTTTGCGAAGAGTAGCACCCATGCGGCTGTGATGGTTCGCTTCTGATGAGATAGGTCATAGTGCCAGCGATTGGCGGATTTATCACACGGGTTTTAATAAGCGCGAGAGGCGCGGGCAAGTTGTGGAGCCGGGATGGCTGCGAGTGTGCAATGTGACGTGTGAATTATGGTTGGTTACCCGGAATGCCGCACCGCGATGTAAATCCGACTTCACCGCGTTCCATTAGCGATTGGTTATGTTATTCGAGCGACATAGTAATCTGTTCAGAGCCATGTGTATCAGTAGTAATTGCCTACTAAATTAGTAGCAAGTGTAAAACATGTGTTTCAATGGGTTTCTAAGTAAAATGATGAAAACGCCCACAGTTTATTATTTTCTGGATCACCTATCTGCGACATATTTATATCGCGAACAGTTTGTGCCAGCTTTATTACATTGATCAAAGTCAGGACGAGATTAAAGATTACTAAAAAAAAATATTTTATTCACTACTAGCTGACCCGGCGAACTTCGTATCGCCTATTTTTATTTTTTAAATAAAAGTAGCCCAAGTTACTCCTTGTTACATCAGCTACCTGCCAGTGGAAGTCCCGTCAAAATCGGTCCAGCCATTTCAGAGATTAGCCGGAACAAATAGACAGACAGACAAAAATTTAAAAAAAAATTGTTTCGGTATATGTACCGTGTATAAATCCAAATGCATTTAGTAAAAAGTGGTTATTTTAATATTACAAACAGACACTCCAATTTTATTTATTTGTATAGATGTATAGATTTATTAGCTATTGTGATTTAAGTGTGGATTGTAACATCTTTTACGAAGCTACGAATTAAGTTCGTGGAAAAAGAATAATAAGAATCTGTTTTTATTATTTCATTAATAAAGCACTCAGGGAAGTTTTATTATTTCTCCAAATACCCATCGTCTGAAGGGTTTAATACAATAAGGAAAATACTCGTGCGGAACGGTGTCTTCGAGACAAGAATGTCAGGCGTCGGAAAATTGGGGGAAATATTGCGGAATGAAGAAAATAGTTTGTAATAACAAAACGTGGAAATCGAGTAGTTTTTATAATGTTCAGTGATAGTGAATGTCAGCGATTGGTTTTCATTGGGAAGAAAGGAAAGAAAATTGACACAACGTTTTCCAATGTATTTTTCGCGGGGAAACAGCGATTATATTTTTTGCGTTTATATGAAAGATTACGAGTGGTTTGTTATCGTTGTATTCTAAAGATTGTCAGATTGCAAATTGAATTTCTTTCTTTCTTGATCGGCAAATGGCATTAGGTCAAATGATCGCTACAACTTGTGCTATTATAATATAAATATAATATAAAAAAAATAGTCAGTAGAGCACACATAAGGAATTGCGCCTCTTCCCACACACATTTAGGCATAACACTACTATAACAGGTCAATTGTCAGTCATCAGTGGCGTAGCTAGCCCTATGGAGGTCCCATATCAATATTTGTTGTGGGGCCCCCTCGAAGTTAGCTGTCAAATATAAAAGGAGTGTCAACTGTAATGGTCGTAGGCCGCTGGCGAGCTTTTTTTGGGAGTGTTAGTGGGGGCTCCTATACGCTGGGGGCCCCGTATAATTGATACGGCGGTAGCTATGCCCCTGTCCATTGAAAGCTGATGCGAAGCTGAAAATATCCGAATCAAGAATCGATATTCCCAACGCATCGCGAGCCGAGAGGCCATAAGCATCTGCTGCGGTGAAAAATGGCGGACATTTACACGTGTTACGATGTACCATGAATACTCGAGTTTTTATATCGTATGGGAGGTTTGAAGTACTAAGAAGGAATTATTTATTTATTTAACACTTTATTGTTTGTACACCAAAACATAATATACCTAAAGAGCACAAGGAAGGAACACAATACAACGGGCGACCTTATCGCTTTATAGCGATTTCTTCCAGGCAACCCAGCAGTAGACTGAAATCACCAAGAATAGAAAATGGGTAGCGGCCTACTACATGAAGTAAAACAATAAAATTAGTCACATACCTATATACTTTTAATCGGTCATAAGTGATCGACACTATTAATTAACGTCATGAGAAGCTACGTCGTTAATAACAACTTGGTTATTAACCGACTTCAAAAAAGGAGGAGGTATTCAATTCGACTGTATTTTTTTTATGTTTGTTACCTCAGAACTTTCGACTGGGTGAACCAATTTTGATGATTCTTTTTTTAATCGAAAGTTGGTGCTTGTCATGTGTGTCTTGTCCCACTTAAATTTGAGCGAGATCTGACGAGTAGTTTTTAAGTTATCCTTAATTTTGAAGTCGCTTATTTTTTATCAAGAATTATGTTAAAACTTTAAAAAAAGTATTGAATGTCCTGGTTTATTATAGTTTTATTATATTCAAATTTTAAATAATTGTTTCATGAAGGTCTTAATAATGCCGTGTCCATCCTTAGTGAATAAATAGTGATGATGTGACAATCTAATCCTTGGACAGACAAAGACTTTGGATATTCTTATGTATTAACGTAGAGAATTATCCAAGATGGCGACCGGAAATTCTTTCTTTGTGTTCGGAAAAAGTATTCTTAAGTGCAGCGTTGCGATGCATACTCGTACTATTGAAGGATAGAATTGAGTGTCGCGATCCGTGATCGATTTGATAAATCTTTGTACTTAGGTTTTACGGAAAATTCTTCTTTTCTTCGATTTCTCTATGAAGTCTCTGGGCGTGGTAGTCATGAAATGATGAAGAACGAGCTACATAATAAAGAAAGTAAACTGTTTTGCCTTTGCTGCTAACTGCTGACGGGAACTCTTCTTTTAGGACAATCCTGAGCGTAGTTCTAAAACACCTTGGAAGATTTAACCTAACCAATAATGAACAATGCAAGTTAAAAACCATATAACTTTTTCTTAGTCGATTGAAAATTTTATATCCAATATGGCCTATATAAAGGCGAGTGCACATTGGCCGGCTGAATTAAGGCATCGCGTGCCAACGCTTCTAATTAACTAGTTAACATTCCACACGTTGCGATATGTTGTGATATATCATGATACGTAGCGACGTAGGGCGCGACCTTCAGTTATTTCCTGACCTCCATGAAGTAATCCGGTTTAGAAATTACCACAGTGTAGAAACTTGCAGTGGCTATTTGTAGGGTTATTGCATAGTACAGGGTAATGTTATTTAACAAGAAGGCTTTCTACTCATATTATAAATATGACAGTTTGTTTGTGAGGATGTATGGATGTTTGTTACTTAACAGATTTTGATGAAATTTAGCACACAGATAGACCATGATCTGAAATTATATAGGGTACTTATTATACCGGCTAAACTTTCACATGTATAATATAAGTAGGATAGGATATTAGCATTAAATTAATTGTAATTAATTATAGAACAAAATAAACTTTTACGATGTCCCCAAGCATCACATTTTGCATGATTCGAAACGCGTAACGACCGAAAGTACTTACCGCAAACTGCGGTTCCACGCAGATGTCATGTGATACTGTGTTTATGTAAATTGAATGGGTATTTAATTGCTATTGGAATTAACAATCATTCTGTCAGTGAAAGGCAATTATTTGCTTCGTACACTATGACCAGATTCTGCAGTAAAATATGCTAGCAAATTCAAACCAAACAACAGATCTGATCAAGTTTGAATTTAGCTCACAGGAATCTATCGTAATTTTTTTTATAGCCTGAGCGGCTGACGAAAAAGCAGACGGGCCACCTGATGGTAAGTGGTAACCGTCGCCTATGGACATGAGCAATACCAGAGGAATTGCCAATGCATCGCCGGCTCTAAAGGAGAACTCTTTTTACACCTTTTTTGAAGAACCCCATGTCATAGCGCTCCTGGAATACCTCAGAAGGAAGCTCATTACACAGCTTGCAAGTACGTGGCAAAAAAGATCGTGAGAATCGAACCGTAGAGGTTCTCCACGAATCCAAACTGTGTGGATGAAACTTCAATATTCGGCGAGTGGTGCAATGATGGAATTATAAGTAAACTTTCAGATACACGCAATCAAACTCGAGACACAACAAAAGAGAGACCTACACACACACACACATAGGTATACACAACATGTCAAACAAGAGAGAAGAGAGAGAGAGAGAGGCACAAACATACACAACATGGCAAATAACGAAAATCTCTGATCAAACATTTATCCATTACAGTTAGCATCTTTGTTACTTACGCTGATTCTAGAAGCACAGTAATTGTAAAATCCCAGACATACACTACAATTTTGTTAAATGTAAACAGGTTTGTTATAAAGGCAACGTCCTAAAAGCAAATTAAAAAGATAGACGAAAGAAACGAGCAGGGTAACAGCGCAAACATCGAAGCAAAGCCTGCGAGATTGCCTTCGACTTTGATTAAAAAGTTTTTAGTAAAAGCCCTGATAACGACAGATAGCTCGAAAAGTTGGGAATGACGTCGTGTGTACAGGCTTTTGCTTTTGGGTCTCGTTGCTTTAGTACAATTTGAGGCAGAGCATATTGGCAATCGGGGTCAGTCCTCCGTACCGGTGAAATCGCGTCAACAGGCCAAATGGAAAAATGTTTTACCGGCTCTAGTATCCTCGGTATAGGCCACTAGCTATATGGGACAGATTAAGTTAAATTTTCCCTGGTGAAAACTAAAGCGCTCTGCTTCATTCAAGTTAATAATTGATATGCTGGTCAACATTTAACTTATTTTATTATGATACGATTTATGTATTTTACATGCCGATATTTCATCATAGTTACATGGAAACACATTGTAGGTATATTGGGTGGCCTAGGATACTGAAAATAATCCCATGCCGATACGGGTGTCGTAGGAGGTGAAAGAAGCCATTTTGTAATTTTTTTATAAATATTATTATTACTAATAATATTACTAGTATTAACTTTCTTGAAAATTCCACCGACGATGTTGAGTTGCTGTTTTATGCAAAGACTATGGTCTTTGATTGAACTGTGATTGAGCTTCAGATTCAAAAGGTCATGGTATATCGGTCCCCCGAATAAGTACCATCCCAATTCGATAAAGACCTTCATTATAAGACAATGTTACCCCAACATAGGGCATTTGACTGCCCAACTCCGATGGGAATACTTTTCCTATTTGCCTTTAACGTGGCCATACCAATAGGAGACCAATAGAGATACCGCCCAAACGTGATAATTATTTACGTCCCCTATTGAAGTGCGTGGTGTGAAACCGAAATTCGTTTCTACATATTTTTGGTTAACAAATAGCTGGTTCGTTCCGAAATTCGATTTGGTGGGAATTGGCTCATTGATGTTTTCGTATTTCGTAGTTTCGCCGGGGCTATCTATTTGATCGTATTGTTAGATTACTGTATTGTATTATTTGGCAACATTTGTATTGTTACGCTTAATAGAACTGTGCACGTCTTTTATTTGGGATTTGAAATAAGGAAGTCGAATCGATCTGGCATAGTTTTAAAGTCTATTAGCACAGATTAGATAATAGTACTACGGTATTAGGTCAACTGTAAAAGAAACATTACGGACATAAATGAGGAGTGATCTATACTAATATATAAAGAGGAAAGATTTGATTTTTTGTTTGCATTGAATAGGCTCCGAAACTACTGAACCGATTTCAAAAATTCTTGCACTGTTGGGAAGCTACACTATCCCCGAGTAACATAGTCTATATTATATTTTCAAAAAATTTAGGGATCCTTAATAAAACTCCAATAATGTAACCCAAGGTGTAAAAAAATAAGAAAACCGAAGCAAAGCGAGGGTGGTTACTCGTTATGAATAAATTATAATATGTAGCACTTTGAATATATGGAGTTCCCTTACACCTGAAAGTTAGACAATAAAACCTAATAATGTATCTTTATTTCTATCTTCACAAAACAAAACAGACTAACGCCTCAACTCAGAGTCACAGACGGTTACTTAAATCGCTCCTTAGTACAGAATCACTATACAAATTCTGTATAAGGAGCGATTTACGTAACCATTAGTGACTCTGAGTTGGGGCGTAAGTAAATCTATCTTATGTTCTAAGTAAAGTTATTGCTTTGTGAGAGTCTGGGTAACCTGTATGACAGATCTCCAGGCTCTAAGTATTGAAATGTTCGCTACCAAACATAGTTACTGTTTATTTACGTTGTGGCTATAAAACATAATCAAAACTGAACAGCGACAACTTCATTATAACGACAAGCTGACATCACGGGATGCGCTAAATGATTGAACGGCTGCCGACCAATGAACTAATATACAATATTCGTTCACTGCTCCCGATTGACTGAACTGACCCACAGTTCAGTAAGTCAGGGGCGAGCAAGAACTTTATACACATGGAGGGCAAGCTTCGAAAAGGTACTTGAAGTTAAATGCTTCACGATTAAGGAATTGAGTGAACTCTTCAAATATTATAGGTATTCATAAGACGATTTTGATGTATATTGTTCGAAAAATAGCTTTGAAGTCGGTTAATTGGTAAGGTAAATTAATATGAGCATAAAAGGATTATAAAATTAATTATAATTATAACTAGCTGACCCGGCGAACTTCATATCGCCTAACAATTTTTTTTTTAAATAAAAGTAGCCTAAGTTACTCCTTGTTACATCAGCTATCTGACAGTGAAAGTGCCGTTAAAATTGGTCCAGCCATTTCAGAGATTAGCTGGAACAGACAGACAGACAGACAGACAGACAAAAATTGTAAAAAATGTTGTTTTGGTATATGTAGGTACCGTGCATACATCCAAATGCACTTAGTAAAAAGCGTTTTTTTTTTTAAATATTACAAACAGACACTCCAATTTTATTTATTTGTATTTGTATAGAGTCACGGACCTAAAAAAAAAGATGGACGTAATCCCAACAACAAATTCAGTGAAGCATAGTAATACCAACTCTCTATTCGTACAAGTACACACACCCACACATTGACACCATACTGCTTCAATCGCGAATCAAAAATTACACACACATTTGGCGGCCATTGCTATGCTTCACTCTCGAAGACAAGTTACGTCCGTCTTTTTTTCAGATCCGGGTATACAGTATAGGTGTCTAATCTTGTCTTTGTGTTTTTTCATTTATTATTATAAAAACTGAATGTTAGATAGGTACATTAGAGATTAGAATAATTTTTATACCGACTGACAGATGAACACGGTACTGTTGCAAAGTATATATAATTATACCATATCCATACTATAAGCTTAACTTGAATACTATCAGAAGATTTCGTATCTTATAATGACTGTCCCACACGTCACGCAGAATTAAAAATTCCTATCGCGTGACGGTCACCGGTGACGTCACCTTCACTGACATGGCAGTCATGTCAGTGTGTAAATGGTTTTATAGCCGGCTGTTTAAGTGAAATTTCTGTATGAACGACTGATTAACAGATTAGGGCAAGTAAATTGATTACGCGAATGTAGGTCACTTGCAGTGCTTGTGATAGTTTCCTTTTTAATGGGTTTGTTGGTAGATGGGATCTTTTATACCTAACTACGGCAATGATAAAAGATGGGTTGACAAGTTTTATGCTGTAAGTATTACGTTGCTGCCTGGTAAGCGTAATACCTAGGTACTTACAGCCTAAAACTTGTCGTCTATACATCTATACAAATAAATAAAATTGGAGTGTCTGTTTGTAATATTAAAATAACTGCTTTTTACTAAGTGCATTTGGATGTATACACGGTACATATACCAAAACAACATTTTTCACAATTTTTGTCTGTCTGTCTGTTTGTTTGTTCCGGCTAATCTCTGAAATGGCTGGACCGATTTTAACGGGACTCACTGGCAGATAGCCGATATAACAAGGAGTAACTTAGGCTACTTTTATTTTAGAAAAAAAAAATAGTTTGTTAGGTGATATGAAGTTCGGCGGGTCAGCTAGTCATTCAATAAAATTGAATTCTAGACGCGTCTTGTTCTAGCGCCGGTTAGGTAAAGGATATGCGAAATCATATGAAATACATGTAATATGATATATATATATATATATATCGTTATGTTGTCCTACATAGGACATAAATCATGAACAAAATAAAAATGTATCGAGGAGTTGGATTTGATAACAAAGGAAAAGGCTTAATTTATAACATTTCAAATATGTTTAAAAAAATATTTACTTTTTTAATTTGTCGTGATTATGTAAACGTAATTTAAGAAGTTTAGCCCCTAAGTAGAGAGATTGATCACTGATTCCTAGCCCCTTAACCTTGTTCTTGGTGATTGGCATTGGATATGGCAGAACTCACTGTAAGAGCGAACTTAATCCCAAGTTATCAATAAGTTTATGGTATTCATTCAAAATAATAAAATTTTAATATTCTCTGGTAAAGACTAACTTAACTAAAATTTGAAGACTAATATTAAGTTTTCAAAAGTGTTTTGGCTTAGAATCTTGATTAATATCGAACAAGATTTCCTCTGCAAACTGACAGGAAAACGGCCCTAAGCGGCGAGGGTTGTATAAGGTATCAAGGGCCGGATAAAAAGATAAATCCTTGTAAGCCTTCGCACCCGACTGTCACTTAAATTCACCCGGTTTTATCGTCGCCCGGTAGATGAAAATTTTATTCCGGGTCTTTTCTGTTCATTGTTTGTTGTTAATATTCCTATGTTTGCATGTGATTGAGAATTGTGTACAAAACTTTAGTTGGAGCCATTGCAGCGTTGATGAGTCAGTTAGAACTTCTCAATTTGTGAGCAGAAAAGTTATTAGAGTTAATACAGCCAGTAATT
Source organism: Thymelicus acteon (assembly GCA_951805285.1). Classification (NCBI taxonomy): domain Eukaryota; kingdom Metazoa; phylum Arthropoda; class Insecta; order Lepidoptera; family Hesperiidae; genus Thymelicus; species Thymelicus acteon. Next base: position 2,425,540 of record OX638232.1, read on the forward strand.
AAACCAACTCCTCTTGCTAAAATTGTAAACAAACCAATCAAAACCATAAGACTAGTTTGTAGTGGCGAAAAGTGGTGAAAAGTGTACGAAGCGATTGCTCCCGGATTCGATTCTCGCCCAGGAGCCCTGAGCCTTCTGAATTCAGTGGATGCCCGCTGTCCTCTTCAGGTCGTCAGTCCACCTGGTCGGAGAGCGTCCTATGCTTTTTTCATATACATATATAATGCATTTATAAGACGGACAAATATTTGTTTCTGAGTCTAAGGTGTTATTAATGTTTTATTCCAAGCCACGTGAGACAGAAAATCTTAACGTGGAGATGCGAGTTGTTTCACAAAACAAAATCACAAACATGTAAACGTCATCAAATCATCTCAGGGGAAAATACATCCGTATCTATTTTCTAACATTAAACTATCTGTGTGAAAAGTTTTATCATAATGCGTACCATGGTTAACGCGTGAAGAAATGATAAACATCAAAACATCCAAACATTTCTTCCATCCATCCATCCAACCATCAGCCTTTGGAGGTCCACTTCTGGACATAGGCGGAGGCCTAACTTACGCCACTCTGACCGGTCCTGTCCCTTCTGAATCCAGTGGATGCCCGCTGTGCTCTTCAGGTCGTCAGTCCACCTGGTCGGAGAGCGTCCTATGCTCTTTTTTTCGAGACGAAACTTTTCACAAACTTTAACATTTATAATATTAAGGATACAAGTTTCGGTTATCAAGTTCGAGTGACAGTAACAAGGCAGTCTATCGCCATTTTTTGCATCAAGTCAAAGCTATTTGTGCTATCAAAGATATTTGAATGATTTACCATCAGCAGGTCAGGCAATTAACGCGATAAATATCGATTCATATTCGATATAGAGTTTAAGGTCAATAAAAGATATCCGGGCTTATCCGGCTTGCGCAGACGATCCGGGTAAAGCCGCAACTATTCATGTTTATCCGGCTTTATCGCGCGTCGGAAGCAAACTTTCTGCTTATAATTTTAGTTTTTGCGTTTGCTTATATGAAAAGTTCTGGTCTTACTCAGCGAATCGCTTCGGTGGCGATGTTACTCGGATAGTTATTTTGAGACAAACAGTTCAGAGAGACTTTACAGAATTAATTTTGCTAAGTTGGTGCTTCACTATCATATGTTAATACTAGCTGACCCGGCGAACTTCGTATCGCCTAACAAACTATTTTTTTATCTAAAATAAAAGTAGCCTAAGTTACTCCTTGTTACATCAGCTATCTGCCAGTGAAAGTCCTGTTAAAATCGGTCCAGCCATTTCAGAGATTAGCCGGAACAAACAGACATACAGACCTTAGGCTACTTTTATTAAAAAAAAAATTGTTAGGCGATACGAAGTTCACCGGGTCGGCTAGTATATAATAACTACAATATATAACCCGTATCAGAGTTAAAACTACAATGTACATTTGTATTGTACAATAACAATATATTTAATGGTTGTATTATCTTTCGCTAATGCGGCACCTAATAAATCAAATGCTTCCTGATTTATGTTGCGTTAGAATTATCGCGTACGCCGGAAAATTAATACGAGCAATAAAATTATCTAAACTCTAAAGCATTTAAATTGGAAGAATTTGAAGTTCATCCGTTTTTGAGTCCAAAGCTAACTTATGCAAGTTGCTGATTTGGAATCGAGATAATAGTGCCGTGCCTTCTTTGGAAGCTTTGTTCCACCCAGTTTTCCCGATGATATTCATACAATATGATCGTTTAATAGGTACCTTTGCAATAAACATTGCAAGTAAAAATCTGCAATGAAATATTGTTTGAAGAAGAAATTGAAATTAAATTTTATGCAAACTTCGTTTTAACAAACATTTTTTGAACTACGAGTAATTCTAATCAATCGTAATTGGTTTTTAATATGTTTCGGTTCAAGGTTGGAAAGCCTGTTAATGGGTAGTAATTATTTTATTATCTGTAAGACCATCACATCGACAAGATCGGCTATCAACCCAGCCATGTGTGTTTTTCCAGACATTAATGGTTCTTATAAATTAAGTAATGCTTGGCTACAATCCCACCTGATGGTAAGTGGCGATTGGCGATGAACTCTTGAGCGATAAGTCGCACTAACGGTTCATAACATAGCCGTAAATACATACGTACAAACATACGTATGGAACAACATATACAATAATTACGAAACATCGTTAAAACGATATTTAAACATGACATACTAGGTAAACTAGTAGGGAATATAGTGACGCACAGCTTATACTAATCCATTTTATCGACACGTGGACGTCAACCTCTGATCATGGTTCACGTTTCATTGTGCTTTTTACAATTTACAAATATTGATTCCTTGTAGTGTCAGCTTTAAACAGGTATTTTTTGCTTTCTACAGTTGCAATAGTTTGCTAGAGAATACATTTTAAGCATGAGGCCAAATGAGAGTATTTTTTAAGCTGTGTGTCGTGGAAAATGAGACGGTTTTGCCTGTAACTGTGCGATGCACCTGTATAGTGGAAGGATTAACCTTCTTGCCAACTACAATCTCTTTACAATTAACCAAAAACACTTTAAGGGTTCCGTACGAACAAAAAAAAACGGAACCCTTATCACTCGTGCGTCTGGGCGCTAGCCGTTCACAGCCAATTTACTCCGAAACTACTGGACCAAATTAGTTGAAATTTGGTACTCATGTACTCTTTTGTGATTCAAAGATGAAGGTATAAAGAAAAAAACTGAATTTTGAAAAAAAAAATGAAATCAAAATTCAACAAAAACTGTTATGCAAACTGTATTGTATGTTATGTCAAATAAAAGGGCTTGTTGTAAGGATCTCAAATATATTTTTGTTATGGTTCTACAATGGATAGTTTTAAAATTATTCAAGAAAGAACGAACTGAAAGCCAAAAATTGACCATTCCCCCTTATCTCCGAAACTACTGACGCAAAAATTTTGAAAAAAAAAATGTTTACTTAAATATTACAGGAAAATATATAAGAAGTGTATGGTCTTAAAAGAACGGCAAAAATAAATGAATAAATATAAAAAATTCTTCTCTAATTCATTGTTATCGTCGTATCGTCTTTTTTGCATGCTGTGACTACCTTTAAATGAGATTATGTGTTTCTAGTTACCTAAGGTCTAAAATTTTAAGTTATGTATTACATTGTAATCTTGTTAGTGGTCCTGTGTAAATAAATAAATAAATAAATAAATACATAATCAACGTACGAAACCCTCTCCAAGCGAGTTTAACTCACACTTGTCAAGTTTATTTTTACTACTTTAGATGCAGTGTCGGAGAACCAGGTACAACCAGATTGTCTGATTTTGGCCAGCAGGACGACGATGTTGTCTTTGGTGCTATGGATAATGCGTTAATATCCCCTTTCCCGTTCCTCCATCGAACGATACGACGCACGGTGGATATTTGTCCTTTCGTTGTGAACATCCCGCCGGTACGGACGACGCAGTTTGCATCGTCATTCATTATACGCACCGCAAAGGATTGGAATAGCTTCCCTGCATCCGCGTTTCCATCCGCCTATGATGTGGAAGTCTTCAAGAAAAGAGTGAATAGGCTTAGTGCGCTCACCATCCTGGACCACGTCTCCACTTACCATCAGATGGAATTGTGACGAAGCATTAATACATTTACTAGGCTATTACAGCAGTGATAGCCTAGCGGTTAGAACGTTGGTCTTCCGAACGGAAGGGCCCGAGTTCAAATCCTGGCACGCACCTCTGATTTTCAAATATTAAGTGCGTATTAGAAGTTAATTATCACTTGCTTCGGTGAAGGAAAACATCGTGAGGAAACCTGCATATCGGAGAGTTTTCCATAAAGCTCTCAAAGGTGTGTGAAGTCTACCAATCCGCACTTGGCCAGCGTGGTAGACTATGGCCTGTACCCTCACATTGTGAGAGGAGACCCCGAGCCCAGCAGTGGGACAGTTATGAGTTGTTGCTTTGCTTTTTTTGCTTTTATTAATACATTTTACCTAAAAAAAAATCTAGGGGCGGGAGCACTTACGATCAGGTGGCTCAACTGCTCATTCCGTCCGTCCTTGAGGTTAAACCCTTTATACTCTATTTACATTGTATGTGAAGCGCGGTATAAGTCGCTTGTCGTGCGTGCGCGCAACCGGTCGTTTCCGTTCAAAATGACGTGTACTACGGTGAAGTGTAACGTTTGCCATATCGTTATTGACGAGCTTTTAGCTTATATACAAAATAAGGTGTCAATCGCGGATGAAGTGAGTCTGGTGCAAATATGTTCGTCGGCTTTTTCGTGTGAGCAGATTGAAAAAGCTAATTGTTTACTACTGGAATCTTTGCCGTCGGAGCTGCGTAAAACTGTGCGCAAGGGAAAAGGAAAAGAGAACAGACTTTTACATGACATCATAAACACATTCAAGGTAACCGATCCCGACCTACTACCAGTGTTTGTAGCGAGGGATTTGGAGAAATTACCACCTATTACTTTCGACCACCTGGATGTTTCCAAATTGTTAAAGGATTTAATGATAGTACAGGCTGATATCCAAAAGATCAAATCGTCATAAGTGACCATTGAACAACTTGAGGATATTAAAAATGAATGTCTGAGTGGAAGAATTATTTCACCACCTTTCTCAGCTGCGAAAATTAATATGAAGAGAGGAGCGTATCGGGATAGCGGACCGATAGGACTGTCTCAACTGGATGACACAATTGTGACAACGCACTTTGATCAGTATAATTATGATGAATCGTCTTCGAGAGATTCAAATTATAGACGTATTAATATAATGCATCAGGCGGAGGGTAGTACTACGAATCTACAAAATGACGCTCAACCGGCCGGCCGATGCGTCATCCGTAACGGCAGCTCGGAGCTCGATGCGCGGGCGGCGGAGGAGAACGCGTCACTGCAGCCGATGAGGCGCGAGCCGAGTGAGCCATGTATGCAGCCAATTGCAGATGAAAAACAAACTTATGCGAACTGCGTTAAGATACAAAGTGAAAACGAGGGATGGCAAGTCGTGCGTAAAAAGTCGCAAAAATCGAAAAACCGTTTTATTGGTAAAATGGGAAATGTAGTGGTAGAAAAGGAGGAAAAATTTAGATCGGCGGATAGAAAAATACCGTTATTCATTACGAATGTTCATAAAGACACGGCGGCATCGGACATAATAAACTATATAAAAAGTAAAACTAACGAATATGTCACTTTAGAAAAAGTCACAATTAAACGACAATGTGAACATGACGCTTATAAACTGTTTGTTTCGCAAAATAAGCTGCCGATATACCTGGATGAGAATTTATGGCCGCAGGGCATTATTTTTAGAAGATTTGTGAAAATTTAAGACTAAGCTTACAAATGAAACACCTGTTGAGGTGTCGACACACAAACCTCCCAGTTGATAATGGATAAAAACAATACATGCAAGTTTGTTACCTTTAATTGCAAGAGTGTTAAGCGCTCTGTACAGTGTATTCAAGAATTTTGTAATACGTCCGACATAATTGCTCTGCAAGAGACATGGCTTATGCCAGAGGATCTGTCTTTCCTCGACACAATAAATGATGACTTCAGTGCCACGGGAACGTCGGCGGTGGACACGTCACTGGGTATGCTGCGTGGTAGACCCTATGGAGGGGTCGCACTTCTTTGGAGGCGTAGTGCTTTTAATAGTGTGTCCATAGTGCAGTGCGACAACCCGCGCATATGTGCGATAAGAGTAGTGTTACAAGATAAATCCTTTATAGTGCTGAGTGTATATATGCCCACGGATGAAGTGAATAATTTAGCGGATTTTACGGACGTGCTTAGCGCGGTAAGTGCTATTATTGACTCATACGATGATAACTGTGTGTACATATTCGGGGACTTCAATGCGCACCCGGATGAACGTTTTTATCGCGAACTTTGTCAGTTTTGTATAGAACAGGAATGGTCTTGTATTGATGTGGAATACCTTGGCTTAATGTCAAATACTTATACATTCTTGAGTGAAATAAACGGCTCAAAGCGATGGCTTGACCACTGTGTGGTTACTAAAGCCGCGAAGGAGTCTGTCAATAATATCTACGTGTTAAACGATGTACTGTGGTCAGATCACTTCCCCCTGGTTGTTGAGTGTAACCTAAACACATTACTCCTAAAAACACCAGTTGTCTTCACTTGTTCAAATGGGATTAATTGGGGAGAGAGAAATCAGGAGCAGGTCACTACATACCAGAGGGAGTGTGACAAGAGGTTGAGACTAATAGACTTCCCACATGAGCTTCGTGATTGCTGTAGTCATACATGCAGGGACTCTAGGCACAGAGAGGTGATAACAAATATGTACAGTAGGGTAGTACAAGCTTTGCGAGAATCCTCCGCGGTGGGTCGGGTGATCGGTAAATGTGCAAGAAAGAAGCCAGTGATCGGGTGGAATAAACACGTTGCTGACGCTCACGGGGAGGCACGGCAGAAATTCTTAGAGTGGAAGGACTGTGGTGAGCCAACCGTAGGCCGTATTTATATGGAAATGTGTGAAGCTAGAAGAGTTTTTAAGTCACGTTTAAAATGGTGTCAAAACCACGAAGACCAAATTAAAATGGACATGCTAGCTTCACATCATACAAATAACAATTTCCGGGGATTTTGGAAGGCCACCAATAGATTGAATAGTCGGCCGTCCCTTCCCTTGAGTGTCGGTGGTGTGTCGGAGCCAGACGCAATTTCTAACCTGTTTAAGGAACACTTTTACGTGAAGTCTCCACGCGGGCCTTCCACTTCATTGCTCAATGTTGAGACCGGCATGGAACTGAGGATTCAGTTTAACTCGAAAGAAATAGCGCATACAATTAAGCATATGACAAGAGGTAAGTCCCCGGGTCATGACGGTCTCAGTATTGAACATCTACAATATGCGGGATCACACTTGCCAAGAGTCCTAACCATGCTGTTTAATTTTTGTATAAGTCACAGTTTTATGCCTGAAGATATGATGAGGACGATAGTTGTACCGGTTGTAAAAAATAAAACTGGTAATTTATCAGACAAAACCAACTATCGACCTATCTCGCTGGCTACGGTCATGTCGAAGGTGTTTGACAGCATGCTTAACAAACATTTATGTAATTTCATTAGCCCACATGATAACCAGTTTGGTTTTCGAACTGGATTATCCACTGAGAGTGCGGTTCTGGCTGTTAAGCATGCTGTCACATACTATTGTAGACGTAAGACTTCAATTTATGGATGCTTTCTTGATCTGTCGCGAGCATTTGACCTGGTTTCTTATGATATACTGTGGAAAAAGATGGATGAGGTGAATGTACCACCAGAGCTCACTAACATTTTCAAATTTAAATCTATATTTAAATCTTATGAAGTATAGTAAGATTATACCGATTTTTAAATCTGGGGATAAAACAGACGTTAATAATTTCAGACCTATTTCTATTTTACCAACTCTCAGTAAAGTATTCGAAAAAATTATATTAAATCAAATGCTGATGCACTTCAACACTTGTAATTTACTCCACCCTGATCAATACGGCTTTACCAAAGGACGTAGTACAACAGATGCTGGTGCTAGGCTTCTCAAACACATCTTTGAGGCCTGGGAGAATTCACAAAATGCCATAGGGGTATTCTGTGACCTGTCTAAAGCATTTGACTGTGTTGAACACGAAACACTTCTACTTAAGCTCAGCCACTACGGTATCAAGAATAACTCACTTAACTTGATTGCGTCGTACTTAAAGGGTAGAATCCAATGTGTTAGCATAAATGATACCAAGTCATCGGGATCTCAATCTGTTATGGGTGTACCTCAGGGCTCGATTTTGGGCCCCTTCCTTTTTCTAGTATACATAAATGATCTGCCGTATTATATTAAGAAACATGCAGAGATTGTCCTGTTTGCTGATGACACTTCCCTTATATTTAAGACGAATAGAAATAAAATGAATTTTGACGACGTAAACAGTGCTCTATCTCGTTTATCACACTGGTTTACAACAAACAATTTGCTACTTAATGCTAAAAAAACTAAGTGTGTTGAATTTACACTACTTAATGTACGGAATATTAGTAAAAGCCTGAAATTAAATAATGAAATTCTAACTATGGAAAAATCCACAGTTTTCTTGGGTGTCACCTTAGATTCTAAACTACAATGGGGCACCCATATAACGGCTCTCGCGAGTAAGCTAAGTAGGTCAGTTTATGCGATTAGAAAGATAAGACAGTTTACCGATGTAGAAACTGCGAAACTTGTTTATTTTGCATACTTTCATAGCCTCATGTCCTATGGTATATTGATGTGGGGTTCAGCGGCTAACATTGGTTCTATATTTGTTTTGCAGAAAAGGGCAATCAGAGCCATTTATAAATTGAAATCACGTGATTCTCTGCGTGAGAAATTTAAAGATATAGGCATATTAACAGTAGCCTCTCAATTTATTTACAGCAATATTATATTTGTAAAAAACAACTTAGGTATGTTCAAGCAGAATAGTGATACGCATAATCATCTAACTAGAAACAGACATAATTTGGTGACGTCATCTTTTCGCTTAAGTAGGGTACAACGCTCTTATATGGGGCTCGGTGTACGTTTTTTCAATAAATTACCCAAGTCAATACGTGATTTACCTATCCAAATGTTTAAGAGATATGTGAAATCTCAGCTACTAGGCAAAGGATACTATAGCATAAATGAATATATTAACGACAAAGACGCCTGGAAGTTAGTGCCGCATCCAGTTCCGCGTAGGTTAGAAGATATTATGTAACTTTTCATGATTTTAAAAGATGTGCGAGGAGTTTCTTTCGGTTTTTCTTCTCCTCTATGACAAAGCACCTTTCCGAAAAACTGGTAGATTAAAAAATGACGTGCATAAGTGTATCAGTGATACCTATATGAATAAAAGATTTTGATTTGATTTGAAATATTGGTACGGAAACCAGGTCAACTACGTTCGATGGGCAGGAGCGCTATCCCGTCCGTATGGGTTGGAGTGCGGGGTGAGGCAGGGCGGCCTAAGCTCACCAACGCTCTTCAACTTGTATGTGAACGGGTTGCTCGGCGAACTCAGCAGCACAAGGGTCGGCTGTCACATAGACGGTGTTTGTGTGAATAACATAAGCTACGCAGATGACATGGTGCTGCTGAGTGCGTCGATTTGTGGTCTTAGGAAGCTGCTGGCCATATGCGAGGCTTATGTGGGAAGTCATGGTCTCACCTACAATGTGAAAAAAAGTGTGGTGATGGTCTTTGAGGCTGGAGGCAAAACACCAGAGCGAGTTCCACCTGTCTCTCTTAACGGTACAAATTTAGAACGCGTGTACCAGTTTAAATACCTTGGGCACATGCTTACTCCGGACCTCAGAGATGACGCCGATATAGAAAGAGAGCGGAGGGCATTGTCAGTGAGAGCGAACATGTTGGCTCGCAGGTTTGCACGTTGCTCAAACAATGTAAAAACTACGTTGTTTAGAGCTTACTGCACGAGTTTTTACACCTGCAACCTGTGGGCTAATTTCAAGCTTAAATCTTACAATGCCCTCCGTGTACAGTATAATAATGCGTTTAGGGTGCTTATGGGGCTGCCCCGATTCTGCAGCGCGTCAGGGATGTTCGCGACAGCGCGCGTAGACTGCTTCTATGCCACGATGCGCAAAAGATGCGGGTCCCTGGTGCGCAGACTGCGGGGCAGTACCAACAGCATCCTAAAGATGATTGCCAGCAGGCTAGATTGTAGGTATGTGAGTCATTGCTGCGCTGTGTCCAGTGGTATGGCGCAGCGGTGACTCACATTACCTTATACTAGAAATTAGTTTTGTTTAGGTTAGGTACTAACATAGTTATAAGTCTTACTAACAAATATGGGTCGCTGTTACTCGATACATAAATAAAATAAATAAATAAAATAAATAAATAAATAAAGTAAAATTTCTCACGTATGAGAAATGTCTGATTTGTAAGCGTCGCTGGCTCCACCTAGTTAGTTAATGCCGCAATAAAGTCTTAATTTACTGTTAAATTAAATTACATTAGGATTTATTAACTCACCCTTAAAAATTTCGTTCATAAATTCTTGGAGACTGTCAGGACCTATTTTTATTATTATGGTTAATTGTTTATCTTTGTGTACTTCTCTTAAGTGTTCGATGTGTCCAATGGAATATAGAAGATCACTTTTGTATCTATTGTTACACAACGTAACAATAATTAGATGTTAAATCACAAGAGTTAAACATCTAATTATTCAGATTTTTCAGGACAGAAAAATTCCAAATAAATAACTACATATTTCATTGAACTAATAATGGACATTCTGTGAATAAAATTATTTCTGTTCTGATATAAAAGTTAATAGTTCATTCATGTTTATAAATGCGTTCTTACTCAGCCACAAATAAAAAATTGGGAATTTATGTTCACAGTCTGCAGGCAATCCTGTATGAAAATCTTAGATTCAAATTACACAGGAAACAAAAAAGTAGAGTCCCATTTGGTCTTGTCCGGTTTTGCTCCGTGTTTTTACCGGGGAGGTGCTTAATCATCCTTGCGTATGAGAGAAACCTCTGCAACCTCTAGCGCATATTATGAAATACTCCGTAGCATAGCAAAAACAAAACACATTGAAATGTCCAATTTATTCATCCTAGATCGTCCTCTCCTTACCAGTATTGCCAATGCTACGGCAATTACCGTGTTCTACGGCTTTCAGGCTAAAAAATCACAAAATCCACGGCCTACGGCTGGAACCCTATGGGCGTAGCAAATTCTACGGCTTTTCACAAATTCTACGGTCTTTTTTATTTATTATTTTGCAAACATTTAGCGAATATTAAAACCCTTAAAACAGCGCCAGTAGGCTAATATTTATGATAATCTAGGCTAATGAAAAGTGTTCCTTGGTTTGTGGACATCAAATTCACTGCCGTTTTTTTTTTGGTCCGAGCGATGAACCGATGGTATATATTGGCATAATTGGATGGCATAATAGATATATTGGCAGCTCTGGACACGGCCCACAGTTGATGTTTATCCATATAAACACGGTTTTTTTATCTACAGATAATGTACTCGGCCTTCCAAAAATTTTCATTGGCAACACACCACTACAAAATTTTCATGTTTTATTCATTCACCTGTAGGTACTATTTGTTCTGCGCCAACAGACAGATTGACAGATGGACTAGGGGGCATCGTCGATCAAATGATGACGTAATCGTATTGCGCTGCCCTCCAAACCATTCGCCATCCTCTGTAAACACCACCTCGATGTGATTCATCAAACACGCTTCCACAACGTACTCAAGGAAATAATATAAAAGGAGATGATGATTTTTAAATAATAACATCACTATTTACACCAGCTCAAGGACTGCCGATTTTCTTACACTGCACTTTCGAAGTTCTAAATTAAAGTTACAAATATTTAAGAGGATCGTAGTCATAACTTTAATAGAACCTTGCTACCATGCATACTTATGCACATTACTTACCTGCAGAAATTGTTTATTGCGGACCGAAATTATCCATTAGTTAACAGCACACTGAACTGGAAAGATTAGCCGATTAGTAAGACTCGAGAATAAATGGATCCCTTTTATGAGCAAGCACAGGCATAGACAGATTCTTTCTATCCTTGCAAAGCGTATGAAACGATCTGCAAACTGCAAATCGCTGTCGTATGCGGGATTTTCCGAACGTTGTGCAAACAAAGGCCAGTTCCCGCAATGTATTCTTAGAAGTTATTTTTGAAATTCCACTGTGTGAATTGGTGAAAGAAAAGAATTTCTACAGAAAGTGAAACTCTGTGGCATATTTATTTGTTTTTCCTTACGAAGAATCCATTAGCAGCTTACTGCTAAACGCGGATGTCTCTAGAATAATGTGAAGAAATGCCAGAGTTTACCCTAATGCAATGGTTTCAAAAGTTTGCGACGTCTGCGTCGCTCTTAGAGGATAACGACTGTGATAATAAGATCTGTCATTTCACAGGAAATTATGATGGCAATGGTTAAACAGATATTGATTCTGATGATAATGATAATTGAAGTTAAGAATTTTGTTATTGCTTAGTTTATGCTTAACTTGGTCACAGCCGAACGCCTGAAAGGTCACTGCGTGCTTTGAGCGAAATACTTGGCACCTTCCATCCTTGCTGTTATCGTCAGATTACTGTTGTTCAGTCTTATAGAATCCCTATAAAAAATCTGCCACTTTAGTTGACCACCAAACCTCAATTGTAAGGAGAAAGTCGTGTTTATGTCAGTCAGTTTCGTCAGTGGCATGGAGTATTGAAGTAGAAGGAGGGCCATTTCATATAAAGAAAAAGTTGAAAAAGTGTCCAGCTGTTTACAGAAGTAGAGGTTCCAATAATGGCCATTTCTGAATGGCGCTAGTGTCCTCCAAAATAGATATTGGAACCAGGGGCGGCTGTACTTTAAGTGCACTCGTGCGCCGAACTGCCAAATTTTAATATGTTTAGAAAAATAAAACAAAAAATGTTTAATAGTGTTTGATTAACGATCTATTCAATATTAAGGAAATTATGATGAACCAATTTAAGCTCTTTGTTAAATTATTAAGACTCATTATCGCGAAAATCGCTGTAAAATGGTTCACGGTGCGCTAGCCAAAGCGCACGGCGAATGCTCATACAACTTCTATGAGATGCAACCTAAAACGCCTGGCGCGTGAGACAGAGCTAGTTCAATAGAAAATGTACGGCGAAATAAGACGTTTTCGAGCGCCGCACGAGAGAACCGAAGATTACCGAGCGGAACGAAGTTTGACGAAATTCGCGCGCGCTACGCCCGGCGCTATACTGGCTAAAAGGAGTTGCGTTTGTTTACATTCTGCAAGGATTTTCACTATTATAATATTATATATACCTAGTTACTGAATTGTGGGACATTGTGTGTAAGTAAATAGCTGTGAAAATGAGTATTAACTTTAACATTTTGGAAGCAATAACAAAACTTTTCAACAAAAATTGGAATTAAAATCGACAGGATTATTTTTCAAACACTCATCTATTTATTTTTCAAACTCATTTAAGGACACTTTTAAGACAAATATAACGATACAAATCCATCCAGCCGTTTAGAAGGTCTACGCGCGAAAATCAGAACCGTTCTTTGGTAGTCATTAAAAATAAAAATACGCTGATACAGTGCACCACCACTTCTAGGATCCACCAGCCGCCACTGATTGGAACATAGCTGTTGTAGACCGCACCTCAGGGCCACCCGTAATTGGACGCGTTTTTACGGATACTTTTCATATACAGAGATGGCCTTCCTTCTTCCATGGTCAGTGGGACGCTGTTAGGTTAGGGTTTATTACCTAGAATAAAACAAAGGAATAATAGTACTAAGTATCTCGTGCATCATATGAATTCTCAGAAAACCTTCCTGGTCGCAGTAAATTTCAAAAGCAGTTATGTAAAATTGCCCGTCATTAACCCCCTCGTACCTTTATAAGTCAAACAAAGGGCCATTCAAACAACTTTTCCGATGCATAATTCCGAACGATTCTATTATAAAGTTCCTTTTGTAATTCGGTCAAAGAAAATTGAGTTTCTCTTCAGTTTTTGGACCTTTATCTTATTCTTAATACAACGTAGCGGTAAAAATTACACTATTAATAATTCATGTTAGTTAATGCACGCAACATTGGAAATTTCCATCTGAGCGGTAGATTGACGTTCAAATTAACTATTAAGCAGACAATTTTTGTAATTATTATTGGTAATTATTATTTTGAATGGACATGTGGCTGTTGTCCCTAGCGGCCTTTACAGCTTTACAGCTACACGTAGTCAGAATTTTGGTAATAAACCTGAGCAAGAAGTTCTCTATAATATTGAATGTGTGAAGTAGCTAAATCAGCAGCTGATCGGCGTATTTCACTATTACATTATTTCTATTGAAAGTTACATGAATTTCTTTATCCAACCGTACATTTAGATTATTCTCAGATAAAGAAGAATTAATAATTGCTCTTTGAAGTCATCCAATCGAACTGTGAAGTGTTTGCCTAGTGCTCGCTCTCTCGCGCACTCATCTGCATGACGCGCACATCAAAAGCCTTTTATTTGCTTTCCACTGTTCCATATTCAATATGCAATATTTGCGTAAAATATTCTAGATTAATGTCGAATTCTTCTTTTACGAATAAGCCTGTACATGTATGCTGAGCTAGTTAAGTGCGATGAGAGATCTGTGCCCAAGGGCGGATCCAGGGGGGGGGGTCATGGGGGTCATGACCCCCCCTGGGCTGGGTCCAGGACCTAGGTGGACCATTAATTAAAATTGTTAAACATAATGTTTTTATATATTACTAGCTTCTACCCGCGACTTCGTCCGCGAGAATTTAGAATTTGATCTTGATCCTACTAAAATTTTGATGTTTTAGATGTTAGGTATAGATGTTTGGATGTTTGTGAATGAAACTTACGGTATCCTACTTTTCATCCCTAAGAATGGATATCATTGATGTTGAAAACATGCTTATTATTTCGCGTTCTAGCAAGTTGCTAAGGATTCAAAAAAAATCATAGGGCATGTCGTGAGGAATAAGTAAGTTCAGCGGCAGACTAACTTAAGAGCTGCCTAAACAGGCATATCATCGACACCAGCAACATGCTCATTATTTGGCGTCCCAGTGAGCTGCTGAGGGGTCATAAAAATGAAAGGGAACGTCGTGAGGAATAATTTCAGCCAGCTTGAGAGCTGTTATGCCGGAACAGGCAGGTAAACGACGTTAGCAACATGTTCATGAAACAGAATGACAGAGACGGGCTGTTGCTAGAGTATGATGCGAGTCACAACTCGCGAGTCTCAATAGCTTCTAAAAAGGGACAAATTTAAAACAGCGTGTAAATTTTGCGATGCACAGAAAATAAAAGAACAACTATTATTCTGGAGGAAAACTATAAAGTTATTCCGCAATTAGAACAACCAGCAGGACCATTAATAGAATTATGTTTACAAAAACGTAACACAAACGAACCATAGCATTCTTTAAATAACATGGGTATATTTGAAAAGTAGTTATTAATGGAATAGAGTCACCTGGAGTGCACATGATCATGGGTGTGCCCCAAGGATCAATATTAGGACAACTGCTATTTAAATATTTTTAATATATGTCAATGATCTTCCTTATTTCACTAAGGACACGTGTGAAACGGTATTATTTGCTGACGATACATTTTTAATTTTTGAGTATGCCAAATTAAGTCTTTGCCTGTCAATCATCGCAGGTCACCACGAAACATTATCATTATCATACTTAAAGTATGAAAGTATGAAAATATTTATGTACTAAATAGATCCCATAATAAACCAAGACTACATCGCTACTTACATCAGGTAGGATTGTAGTCAAGCATTAACTTATAATTTTAAAAAAGTCTATTTTTCTGTGCGTCTGGTTTTGCAGTGTTAATCCTATGTAATCGAAAAAGTTAAGCAACAGCGGGCGCGGTCGGTACTTGGATGGGTGACCGCTAGTGGCAAAATTTTCTTGAGCGTTTCCGTGTTTCGGAGGGCACGTAAACCCGTCGGTCCCGGTTGTTATCATAAGATAACAGTCGTTAAGCCATGTCGGAAGCCCTCGGGCGGTTTGAAAACTTCCGACACTCGGGTTGGCCACTAACCCAGCAAACCGCACTGGAGCAGCGTGGTGGAGTATGCTCTAGGACTCCTGAAGAGGAGGGACCCGTGCCCAGTAGTGGGTCTTTAATGAGTTTAAGCCAATATTACGAACAACAAATATTTTAAAAAATTGTTTAGTTATTTCAATTGTTCCGTTGAGGAGTCCCATGTTTCGTCTCTAAGACACACCACCATACCTGGCAATGTCAACGATTGATAAAATCACTGGATAAAATGATAACGTTATGGACGATGTCAATGATGACAACAGCTAATATATTTAAACACGGTTCAGTTATTCCTTACGATTGAGAAGCTCATACATTATCTCCACAATCCATCATCTCACTATATTGAAGTAGGACCAACTTGAGTAAATTCTCAATACAATAAAAAAAACATGAAAATCGCTTCATAAACAACGAATCTATTCCTATCTAAAAACATTGTATACTAACGGTCTTGTTCATTAAAAACTTATTGAAGGTTTGTAGTTTTCGGTAAAAAACACTGGTAATAGGTATATGCATGCACAGCAATAGAAAAATAAAGAAATCTTGACATAAGGCCGATCTTGACAAAAGGCCGACACCACACTAGGATTTTATAAGCGTTATAATTCATCCGACACACTTGAATAATGATTTGCTAAATAGGTTAAAAAATTAATATTTCTTTCTATAAAGTAAATGAAAAAAAAAATATAGGTAGATATTTACGAATGTTAAAAACCAAATTTGATGATTTTATGCAATTAATTAAACATGATACGGTATAAATTATAATATTTCAATCGCACCTCATACTGAGAGCTAGGAAAAACCTTGATAAGCTACAGCATTTCTTCTACGTAAAATTATTATTTTGTATAGCTCATTGATTAAGAGTTGGGCGCGAGGAACTCTTGACAAACGCTGATGTGAAAGCAGCCTTAATTACGCGTAAAAAATGCTGTGTTGGTTTATTTGATTTTATACGAGATCGATGGCTACTACAGCTTCCAGTGTATGACAAAAATTATCACAATGTGCCTCATCACAATTTTTTTATGTGTTTGTTAATAAACATATTAAAACAATGAACCATTAATATAATTTAATCACTCAATCAGCTGTTTTGAGTTTTCTAATGTCACTGTGAAGACAAACGTCAAAACTGTTTTCCTATTACCATTTAATTTACTTCTTCTCCCTCGGGAACAGACCAATATCTCGGGATAAAAAGTATCCTATATATTATTCTAGATATTAAACTATCTGTGTGCCAAATTTCATCTATATCTGATCAGCCGTTTTTGCGTGATTGCAACACAAACATCCAAACATCCAAACATCCAAACATCCAAACATCCAAACTTTCGCATTTATAATATTAGTAGGATTTGTCACAATACTGATTTTATTTGAGTACTTTCAATATTTAATTAATTTAATATAATACTTTGTTTGACGGCAAACGCAGTATTCGGGAACTAACGCATCGAAAATGCGTTTCGGGAGAAAACGTAAAAGAAAAATTGATTTTGTTTTTTTTTTAAATATACTTAGGCAGTTGTAAATCCGGATTGATGAATTAGTAAAAGACGTAGTCAATTAAATCTAAACTATCTTGATTGTTATCTTACGATTAGAACCAGAATTAAAGATTTGATAGGAGATCTGATAGACGAACTAGTGTCCATCCAATTCTTGAGTGCGTTCGACATTAATGTCAGTCAGTTGACAACTGAGTTAAATCATCATCTATGTTCTTATATCGCAGAAAACAATCAAAATTATCGTTTAGATCATAAATGGAAGACATAATTTCCCAGTGTCGCGGCAACCAAATCGCCGCACGGCACAATAGCGACAAAGAAATTTCTTTTCAAAAACTGAAATTTTGTATTATAATACGAACGTTCTTTTATGTAACAGTTCTTGGAAGAACAATAATTCATTCAATTTTACTCCGCTCAAATTAGTGTTTTCTTTCTTGAGTTATTGTTAGTTTATCCTGTTTTTGTTTTAAGCTCTTAATGCTTCACTGCAGATTAGTTATATCAATGGATCATAGAATAAATGATAGTATTTTATCTCCCAAGGGGCACGGGTTCAATCCTGTACGCACCTTTAATTACAACGCAAACCTCGATACCATTCATATAAAACCGTACTCGTATACAAACGGTATTTGCGTCAAAAATGATGAGAATATTCCGATGTAAAAATAAAATGATTTTTTTATAAATATGCGAGCGTACGTATCAAACATGAGTGGAACTGACGATTCATCAGAAACCTCTTTCAAACTTTAATCAATAGATCCATTGCTCAATGCAAACTGAATAAAAAAAGAAAAACTAGAAAAAACTACGCTGCGGTATTCAAAACCTCGCAGCTCACGTACTTCTGTAACTACGAAAATGAAACATGAAGATTAAAAACTACCTAGTTAACGAAGTTATTCATTGGAGAAGCGATATCAATGCCAGTTAAAAAGTTTTCACGAAATACGGTTACTCTCGATAATTATCTACAGATGAAAATAAGATAATTATGATGGTATGATTAGTAGGTGGGTAATATTAGTGTTCGTCATTCGATGACGTAGATGGTATTTGTCGTACTAATAAAATAATAATAATAAATAATTACCCTTTGTCGCAAAAGCTACTGGACGGATTTTTATGATATTTAACACACAGTTAGAAAATGATCTTGAATAACACAATATGAAAAACTTATTGTCACGAAAAACGCAGTCAAAGCCCCGGACTGATGAATATGAAGATAAAAAGCATAATTATATTATACTATCCAAATTGCACTTTAGTTTCACTAAAGTTAAGGTAGTTATTTGTGAATATACAAATCTAATAAACAAAGTAGGTCTGTAAGGTTCCTGAGGTGAAAATCGTGTAATTCTAGTGAGAGTTAAATGAATTACCAAAGATTGTACAAATTGAAGTAAAGAAAGAATAAAGTGCGGAAATACAAACTACGTAACTTAGTCGGCAAGTTTCTTGTTCCTGAAGTTTTATTTATAACCAAACTTTCTGTATTAATAAAACTACATTGAATACAGATGTAATTGGGTTTAATAATTCTTCAGAGATATCAATACAGATAGCAAAAACTGGAAGTTCGCAATGTGTCAGGGATTGTTAACTCTAAATTTTTAGTGAGTTATTCTGGAATTTGGGATTTCTGGGAATTATTCTCTTTCGTGAAGAGTTTTTTCCTTTCTTCTCTTTTGGCCGGCAATCCTTTGGTGTTACTGATGTAAATGGGCTGTGGTGATCACTTACCATCAGGTGGCTTACCTGCGCGTTGTTCTTTCTTTTTCTTCCCTATTTCTTGGCCGGCAACGCATCAGTGATGCCTTTGGTGTTACTGATGTTCATGGGCGACGACATCCACTTATCATCAAGTGGATCGTCAGCTCGTCTATCGGCTATTTCCATAAAAAAAACCTCACTGTATTAGCCACACGACCATTAAGTTTTACTTTAACGAAGTATTTTCTAACTAATCCTATCGCGTAACAATGATGCAGTTTGATAAATAGCACTCAGCTGAATTACCACAAATTCGCCGTCAGGTAACTCAGTCGTGAACTAACTCACACAGTGCTAATGCTGCAAGTGAATCACACGCTTCGCTTCAAATGATGTCTGAAAGTGAATGTAGGAATGCCACAAGTTCTAACAAAAACGTTAGGGTTGTGCATTTCAAAATGATAGTTAAGTAAACGTTAGAGAGATATGTGTTATTAGTGTTAAGTTTAGCTGTTTTGCTTCAGTAAACATTTTTTATGAGTAGTTGGCTTCAACCAGTTAATTAATGGTCCACTTAGGAGCTACACACACCAAACGCGACGCGGCACGGCGCGGCGCGGTGCGGGGCTATCAATTTTGTACAAGTCTATCTATACAAATAAATAAAAATAAATTGGAGTGTCTGTTTGTAATATTCAAATAACCGCTTTTTACTAAGTGCATTTGGATGTATATGTATAATTATGTATACGATATACCAAAACATTTTTTTTTACAATTTTTGTCTGTTTGTTGGTTCCGGCTAATCTCTGAACTAGCTGGACCGATTTTGACGGGACTTTCACTGGCAGATAGCTGATGTAACAAGGAGTAACTTAGGCTACTTTTATTTTAGAAAAAATAGATAGGCGATACAAAGTTCGCCGGGTCAGCTAGTATGAGATAAGTCACACCAAAGCGGTGCGATATGGTTGTCAATGTAGCAAACTCGTCTCATATAGACAATTATTATTGGTTTTTCGAAAATTTATATTACGCAAATATATGTATATAGCAAGCTTGTTCTTCTCTGTCCGTCAAGGAAAAAGTATACGCGTCAATACGAAGAGCAAGCGTTGCCATTGTACCGCTTCGCACCGCAGCTATGTAAGGTAATGCACACCGCGCCGCGCCGCGTCGTACCGTGTCGTACCGCGTCGAACTGCGCTCGGTGTGTGCAGATCCTAAAGTCATCGGCCTCTCCATACAATGAATAAACCACAACTTAAGTAGTTTACTAGTAACTTACCGTTGATTAATGAAATTAATCAATTTACTTAATTTGAGTGTTTTGTTGTTGGGTTAATTTAAGTTAGTGCAAGTAACAGATACGAGCTGTCAACTCCATCATTTTGCTTAAGTTAGTTGATTACTTAGTTGAAACGCGCAATAGGTGAGCAATGAGTATGGAACGAGCACAAATACAATGTGTTAACAATAATCATTACGGTAACAACTTGTAACTCAACTTATTTCGGGAAACCTATGACTTGGCTATTGTATTCGTAAACTGATTAAAATAAAACAAACACTGTTACCCCAAGCCACCTATCAGGTGTAAAGTGCAGCTTCAACTAGCAACACTTCAACGCTTCACGCTTCACACGCATAGCCCCACACTAGGATTACCTGTGTCGTGGATGCCATGGACAACACACTAGACAAGGACAGTCACACCCAGACCGAGAACAGAAATTCAAACTCATCATTTAAATTTCCACCACGCTGGGAATCGAACCCACGACCTTTGGTGTGGCGATCCGGCATGGTAACCATTGCGCCATACGGGTCGTCAACGTTTAGTTATGTAATTTTAATATTTTACACATTGACATTTGTACGCCAGTTCCACCTGCAAAGTGTGGTATAAAATAAAGCAAAGGTTATTGTTTTAACCTGATATGAACGCACACTTGAACAAATAAACGATTCAATCCTGTATTTATTCATTCATCCAAATCGGGTTGACCGTTTCTGAGATTAGCCAAAATAAATTCAGTTCAGTTTCATTAATTTTCGCTTGCTTCGCTGAAGCAAAACATGTCAATGTTCAGCTCTCCATCGTGGGTAAATATTGTTACAAATCACAACATCACTTGTTCGATATGTTTAATGTCATGATTTAAACGACCCTGCTCAGGCCCCCCGCGTGGTGTCCGGGTTCACTTTGTAGAATAGCACCACTCCCGTTCTTCCTGGGATGTCGTAAAAGGCGACTAATAGGACAAATCCAGGAAGGTGGGCAGCAGCATCTTCCTGTGTATGACGAATACCAGTCAGGTCACCTGCGGTCACCAACACGCACTAGCCAAGCGTGGTGACTATCGGCTAAAACCCCCGCATGATAGTCACGAATGAGCCTCGGCCCCCAGTCCCCGGCAGCCCCGCTATTCCTAGTTACGGTAGCGGCTATGGTAACGGCGGGGCAGGGGGTGCTAAGAATCGCCGGCAGAGATCGGGCTACCAATCCAAACGACGACTTCTGCACCTGGCAACATACAACACCAGGACACTGAGGACCGACGACAAGGTAAAAGAGCTGGAAGAAGAGATAGACAAGTTAAACTGGAGTATTGTGGGTTTATCTGAAGTCCGAAGACAGGGGGAGGACACGATAATACTCAAATCCGGAAACTTGTTCTATCACCGGGAGGGCGAACATCTGTCCCAAGGTGGTGTCGGGTTTCTCGTTCACAAGTCCCTTGTCAACAACATTGTGCAAGTTGGGAGCGTGTCGGCCAGGGTAGCGTACCTTACACTCAGAATATCCAAACGGTATTCGTTGAAGGTTGTACAGGTATATGCGCCGACTTCGACACATCCCGACGATGAGGTTGAGGTTATGTATGAGGACATAAGTAGAGCCATACATACCTCTAAAGCTCACTTCAATGTTGTGATGGGGGACTTCAACGCGAAGCTGGGCACGCAAAGCGGCGCCGAGATGAAGGTGGGTCCCTACGGAATTGGACGACGGAACCACCGAGGACACTTGCTAGCCAACTTTTTGGAGAAGGAAGATCTCTTCATGATGAACTCCTTCTTCAGAAAGAAGCCACAACGCAAGTGGACTTGGATAAGCCCTGATGGTTCCACGAAAAGCGAGATAGACTTCATTCTGGCTGACAAACGGCACATATTTAATGATGTCTCTGTGATCAGCAGGTTCAAAACCGGAAGCGATCACCGACTTGTGAGAGGCACATTAAATATCGATCTGAAGCTGGAACGGTCACGCCTGATGAAGTCTACGCTCCGCCCAACATCCGTCCAAATCCAGGGATCCGAAAACTTTCAACTGGAGCTGCAAAACCGTTTTGCGTGCCTAGAATCGTGCACGTCAGTGGACGAGTTTAACACCAGGATGGTAACAACTGTCCACGAGGTAGGGTCGAAGTACTTCAAGACCCACCCTAGTGGTAGATCTCAGGTTCTCTCAGAACAAACTCTCGGTCTTATGAGGGATCGACGAGAACTATGTGTGCAGTCTCCAACCTCTATGAGGGAATACCGACGGCTCAATGAGCAGATCTCTAAGTGCAGGCGACGCGATTTGCGAAAACACAACGCAAATCGTGTAAAAAACACAATTGAGCGAAACCAAGGCTCCAAAGTGTTCGCCAGGGATCTGTCTATTGGGCAAAGTCAGCTTACGAGGTTGAAGACCGAGTCCGGCACCATGGTTTCGTCGAAACCGGAAGTTCTGAGAGAGACTGAGAGATACTACGGACGGTTGTATGCCTCCTCTCAAGCTCCACCTCCTAGCGAGGAGAGCGATAAGAGAGCTAAACTGACCCGACACTACACAGAGGATATCCCGGACGTCAGCCTGTATGAGATTAGAGAGGCTCTCAAACAGCTTAAAAACAACAAGGCACCGGGAGATGACGGAATCACAACCGAGCTTCTAAGAGCTGGAGGGAAACCCCTTCTAGTGGCGCTCCAAAAACTGTTCGATTCCGTCATTTACACTGGAATTACCCCGGAAGCGTGGGGCAGAAGTGTGGTGACGCTGTTCTTCAAGAAGGGCGATAAAGCCCTTTTGAAGAACTACAGGCCCATTGCACTTCTGAGCCACGTTTATAAGCTGTTTTCGAGGGTACTCACAAATCGCATTGCACGCAGGCTTGACGACTTCCAGCCTCCCGAACAAGCAGGATTCCGAAAAGGCTACAGCACCATAGACCATATACACACACTGCGGCAGATTATACAAAAGACCGAGGAGTATAATCTGCCGTTGTGTGTTGCCTATGTGGACTATGAGAAAGCCTTCGATTCTATCGAGACCTGGGCGGTACTAAATTCTCTCCAGCGGTGCCGGATCGACTACCGGTATATCGAGGTGTTGAAGTGTTTGTACTCATCTGCCACCATGTCCGTCAGAGTACACGACACAGCAACGAACCCCATCCAACTGCAGAGAGGTGTCAGACAAGGGGATGTCATATCCCCAAAGCTGTTCACCGCTGCGTTGGAAGACGTGTTCAAGCTGATGGAGTGGAAACGACGTGGCATTAACATCAATGGCGAATACATCACACACCTGCGATATGCCGATGATATAGTCATCCTGGCGGGTTCCCTGGAAGAACTTGGTACAATGCTCGGGGACTTGAACAGCGCCTCACAACGGGTGGGTCTTAAGATGAACATGGACAAGACAAAAATCATGTCGAATGTCCATGTCACACCCGTACCGGTTGTTGTTGACGGCGCTGCTCTTGAAGTTGTAGACGAATACAATTACCTGGGACAAGTGATCCAGATGGGTAAGTCCAACTTCGAGAAAGAAGTCACTCGTAGAATCCAACTCGGATGGGCTGCGTTCGGGAAACTGCGTCATATCTTGTCGTCCAAAACACTACCTCAGTGCCTGAAGTCGAAGGTGTTCGAGCAGTGTGTGTTGCCAGTGATGACATACGGATCCGAGACGTGGTGCTTGACTGTTGGCCTGATCCACAAGCTCAGAGTTGCGCAGCGAGCTATGGAGAGGGCTATGCTCGGTATTTCTCTACGTGATCGCATCAGAAATGAGGAGATCCGTAGACGAACAAGGGTAACCGACACTGCTCAAAGAATTAGCCGGCTGAAGTGGCAATGGGCTGGCCACATAGTGCGAAGGACCGATAACCGTTGGGGAAGAAAGGTCCTCGAATGGCGCCCACGTCTCGGAAAAAGGAGCATAGGACGCCCCCCGACCAGGTGGACTGACGACCTGAAGAAGACAGCGGGCATCCGCTGGATTCAGAAGGCTCAGGACCGGTCAGAGTGGCGCAAATTAGGGGAGGCCTATGTCCAGCAGTGGACCTCTAAGGGCTGATGGATGGATGGATGGATGGCTCAGGCTTTTATCGTTGAATAGCAACGATATTTTAATGTATAAAAAAAGAGGTAAATATGTCACTAGCGCGCCGACGATGAAGAGCGTAAGAACAGGCAATTGACCGTTCTGCTCGTAGTTGCTCTGTCAATACAAGACGATACGCACGCTTTTGTTGTTGTCAGAAGTGCTTGACATTTGACATACAGCGTTAAAATGCCTTCGTGTATTATGTTATTATAAGTACTATTATTTCTTCTGTGGTATTATATCTACCAATATGATTGGTATAGTGAAACAAAAGATAAACGTGTGTGTGTTGAAGCTCTTTTCGGAACATATTTTTTGGTTAATTTGCAAGGGTATAACGTATATACATTGCTAAATAGTAGTTGTCCGGCTATGTCGGAGGCCTTTGAGTTACATAAAAAATTTGCTGGTTCAGTTCGATTAACCCGTCGGTTACCGGGAACGTTCCAGCACGTTCGAACTCAAAGGTACCGCGATCACGCGGATCCTAACGAGTTAAGTCACACGCGTTATTCTTAACCGCACTTCCTGAAGGTTTGCCCACATTTTTCGGGATAATAACTACGGTATTACGTAACTGCGTTATTCCAGACTTGTTTGCAAAATGATATGAAAATTTGTTAAGTAGATTTTCTCACAAATTATCTCACGACGCATGTCCTACTTAATTATCTACTAAAAGGTTGAAGTGAGCCGATTCAATAATGTATAGACTCTCTAGGGAGCTATTGAGCTACAAATATTTGAACACCCACCGCCGACACGGTATGATTTCATTAGTGGTTAAGGCCTGTTTTATTGTAATGGCCGTTCGCCCCCTGTTGTGCTTATGTAGGTACGAAGCAATAATAGTAATGTATACGTCACAAGAAGCTGTTTATTGGTTTGAAAGACATTCCAGCATGAAGGATTCAGTACGAATCTTGCATTGAATTACTTTTGGGATAAATCTGTGTGATGTGATTCTGGAGACGTCAAGTTTGCAGATTTCCTCACGATGTTTATAAATACGCTTATGAATTTTGTTTACTACTGCTGCTAATAATGCCTTGAAACGACGAAACAAACTCATTAGAACTATAAACAATATCTGCATCAATAAAAATGTTGTTTAATAGTAACTGGAATAAAACCTGTTGCTGCATTACTTATTTAAAAGACAAGTGTTCTTGTCATTGACAAGTATATTCGTTCGCTCTAGCGTTTCAATAAATAGATCTGCCAATAAAATAAATAAAGAAATAAATAACGCTTCACACTCATAGCCCCACACTAGGATTCCCTGTCTCTTGGGTGCCATGAACAACATACTAGACAAGGACATTTACACCCAGACCGAGAACAGAATTTCAAACTCATCATTCAAATTTTCGTCTCTCTGCGAATCGAACCCAGGACCCTTGGTGCGGCGATCCGGCATGGTAACCATTGCGCCACACGGATCGTCAAATAAATAGTCTAAGTAAAGGGTTTTATGGTTACCACAAGGCCACGGGGTATTTATAGCGATGGTAAGGCCCGCAGAATCGATTCAATTACTGATGCATGGCCGGACAGATCAATAATGGAATGGAACCATTATTGCCAACGCCGAGTGCGGTAGATGGTAAAACTTTTTCTTAAAAATTATAGGTTAAGGCTTAACTACAATTCCATTGGTAATTAAGTCGTGGATGGCTGGAAGCTGTTAAAAAAATAAACGCTTTCAAACTCATACCCCCGCAATAGGTTTTTCCTAGTCGCGGGTGGTGCATTTATCTCTTACATAAATATCTGCCCCAGCCGGGATTGAACCCGGGACCTTTCGCTATGCAAGCAGAGCTACCAACTAGGCTACAGGATAGACAATGTACATCAATTTGCCTGATACTCCCTATATTAGAATGGTCGGGTCGGACAGATGATATTGATGGAATGTGCAATATATCTGAAGTCCAATTACTAAGTAATCTTCTGAATGACAAAACAGGTATGAATTTCTATTGAAATAATTACATGATACGTAGTATGCGTCAGCAAGAAATTAGTTAGTGATATTCCCTACATTGTAGTGTTCAAGACGAGAGTGAATAGGCTTTTATCACAATATAGGGAATAAACAGTAATCGGTCTTCATACAAACGGTCGAAACGTGCGTCATACCTACCCACATCGAAATAAGGTTAGTACAAGGGTAGAAACTGCGACGAACGAGCGCGGGTTGAGCCACGGCCCACGGTACAAATAACAAATTCTTTTAGTTTAGTTCCAAGTATTTAATATGGAAAACAGGAATACAATATATTGTGCTGTTTTTGGGTGTTATAATACGACATTAAGTCACCCAGGGATATCATTGTTTAAATTACCTGGAGACTCCCAAAGGTAAGACTATTTATATATACGTACCTACAAGTACGTATTATATCTATATATATAAAAGAAAGTTGTGTTAGTTACACTATTTATAACTCAAGAACGGCTGAACTGATTTGGCTGAAAATTGGTGAGGAGGTAGCTTAGAATCAGGAGACGGACATAGGATACTTTTTATCCCGGAAAATAGACCGGGAGCGGGAGCGGGACTGTGATAGGGAGAGGGAAAGGGAGAGGGAGAGGGAGAGGGAGGAGCACACAGAAACTGTAACGGCTAAGAACGGCTGTACCGATTTTAATGATTTCTGATTTGTTACATTCTTAAGCGATACGAAGTTCGCCGGGTCTGCTAGTAGTATATATAATACTATACAATATAATATAATATATAATACGTACTTGTAGGTATAATAAGGGGCTAAAAAAATCAAATGGTTGATTATTATTACTTTTGCCGTATTGGGGCGGCTTAAAATACTAACCCCAATCCCACGCCGGATGGGTGTCGTCGGCAGCTATCTTTTATGGGGTTCGCTATAGTATAGACGAATATAATATGAATGACGTGATAAAGAATATAATGATGAATATATGAATCTCGTCTGGAAATAATTGTACCTAATATTGTAATTTGTAATAATTGTAATTTGAATATTTGCGTCTAATTTGTCATTAAAACGTTATTGCTACTGTAACTTTGATTTCAATGTTATACATTAATTTAGCAATAGGTATAAAGTTTATAGAATCGGACAGTTGTACCTTTTTATTTACCTTAACCTACAAGAAGAACTTACCCTGCCCTAAGAGTCTCTGTCTCTAATACAATACTGAAGGCTTACGAACCTCCACAGTACTAATAAAAAACAACATAGATTTTTATGGAACAATTCCTTTTTATTCACAATGAGTTGCATTTATTAAAATAGAAAATATAACATTTATAAATACAAAACTACAAAGAAACTCAAGTCGTTTGATAAAATTAAAATACTGTCGGACAGCCCTAGCGCGCGGCTACAAGTAGGCAAGTTTTTCGAGAATCGGGCCGAGTTACGTTACTGGATGTAATATTTATACTGTGCTTTTATTAAGTTATAGCTATTATAAATACTATTATTTCTTATCATTCCTCTGCATAAGAAAGGCTCGACGAGAAGGTGCGACAACTTCCGAACACTTTCATTAATAACACACGCCAGCAAAGTCCTTCTACACATAATTAACCAACGCATAAGACATTTCTTGGACTGGCAGATACCAGAGGAACAAGCCGGCTTCGTGAAAGGCCCTGCCCTAAACGCGCGAACACATCTTCAATGTAAGACAACTAATTGAAAAGGCCTACGAGTTTGACGCCCCCTTCATTATGTGCTTCGTGGACTATAGTAAAGCGTTCGACTGTGTAAATTGGGAGACATTGTGGAGGGTGCTGACGGAATTGGGGATACCCCAGCACCTGGTTGAACTCCTTAAATCCCTTTACGTCAATAGTCACGGTGTGGCGAAAATTGACACAACAACTTCGAAACCCTTCAGCTTTCAAAAAGGTGTCAGACAAGGCTGTATTTTATCCCCCATCTTATTTAATGCGTACGGGGAATATATTATAAGACACACCATGGATGGTTGGGAGTAAGCATCGGTGGTGTCAAGATTACAAATCTGCGATACGCCGATGACACTACCCTCCTTGCAGCCTCGGAAGCCGAAATGAAATGCTTGTTGGATCGAATGGAGCGCATCAGCAATGATCTAGGCCTCCAAATAAATAGGAGTAAAACTAAGGTGATGGTGATCGATCGCACAAACAAGCTGGAGCTCACTGGAACACTCAATCTTGAAACCGTGAACGACTTCATATACCTGGGCTCCAGCATCTCTAACACCGGGTCCTGTGAAACTGAAATCAGGCGCAGAATAGGAATAGCCAAGGGCGCCATGGGGCAACTAGAGAGAATATGGAAGGACAGAAATATCACACGTAGAACCAAGCAGAAGCTAGTGAAGACCTTGGTATTCTCCATATTCCTCTATGCGGCCGAAACATGGACGCTCAAAGCTAGTGATCGCAGGCGTGTGGATGCTTTTGAAATGTGGTGCTGGAGGAGAATGCTGCGCATTCCCTGGACGGTGAAACGTACAAACTATCATCCATCTGCCTACAAAGAGTCCTTGAGTATTTCGGTCACATCGCCCGTAAAGACGGAGGAAACCTCGAGAAGCTTGTCGTCACAGGCAAGATCGAAGGGAAAAGACCTCGAGAAAGAAGCCCAATCCACTGGACAGACAAAATCCGCACTACTTTGGGTAGCGAAGTTTATGAGGCCATACACGCAGCCGATAACAGGAACCGATGGCGTAACGTCGTCAAAGAGAAGGTGATCCGTGGAGGGGGTCACGACCCTCAGCAGTGAGGACAACGACGCGAGGAGGAGGAGGATCTGTGTTCGTAATTATGTTCTACATGTAATTTTCATGAAAATTCGTTTACTAGATTTTGCGTCAACGAGTATAAAAAACGTCCTCTAAAACTTTCACATTTTAATAAGTATTAGTAGGATTATTTCATAAAATGTTGAAAATGTGCATTCAACAAAGCACTCTACCGCCTTGTGAGGAAAAGGAACCTACAAAACTAGAGGTGTAAAACTTGATTGAACTTCCAAGAGTTGGAAGATAAAAAGGGTTCCAGGAAATTGGTTCGATGAAGCGATCTTCAAATGGATCCGTTGTGGACAAAATTTAGTTGAGGAATCTACATTCTACAGTAAGTTCACAAAACGTTTTCATAGCGATGAAAGAGAAGGCTTGGTTTTGAAGTTATATCTCAATTGGTCCGTTTGTAACATTATTGGAATAATTTGCTTTTTCCTTAGTTGAGTCAAAGCTAACTATAAATACAGAATACATAATAGCTATAAAGACTACATCAGAATCTATTAGCTGTGTTCAAATCTCTTTTAAATTATACACATATTACATACATACATTTAAAGGATAAAGGAATGGTTCTTTTTTGGCCGGCAACGCATTGGTGAGGCCTGGAGCAAAGCTAAGTCGAATTCATTATTTATAATTCGACCAACTAAATTGAGAATTAGATTGTTGCTGTGTAATAAAAAGTTACAGTTAATTTCATTTTTAAAAGTCAGACGAAAATAATATTAATTGTAAGAAGGTAACTTTTTACAGATAAGAATAGAAATGTATTCTGGCAACTTTTGTGTATTTTGAGTTGTCAATCTAGTCCGTCGAATTAAGGACTGCTTTATCCGTTTAATGCGGATAGAATAGCGTAATTAACTAAAGAAACAATGAAATCACAGTTCATAAAAATCCAAACCGTATGACAATGTTAAATAGTTCAAAGTGGAATGCGCATTGTAAGGACATCGTTAATGCAAGGTTTTTTGGTCAAGTCAGCATCCCAGGGGCTCTGAAGCGGAAATCTCCGATATTATTCCTGCCCGTCATTAATCTTACGTACGCTGATTCGCCAAAGAATATAAATATTTATAAGTTACGACTACGATATGACGACGATTACTGCAACATCTACAGTGCGTAAAGGCTGGATCATAGCCACGGCGAAACTGCGGTGGCGGAGAAAAACTCTTGTCACGACAGTCTCACCGTTACCACAATCCATATAACTGAGTCGAAATATCGGTATTATACGATAAAATACGAATCGCGAGTAACCGTTGCATAAATAGTTTAAATTCTATGATCTAACATTTGTCAACATCTCAAACTGAATATTGAGTTCGCAGAAAGATCTTAGAATCAGTTTATTAATACGGGCTACAAGCTACAAGAGTCGAAACCGCGTCATAAACGTAATATATTTTGTCGTAAGCGTCCCGTTTATCGTACAGTGTGAATGAGTACGCGCGTAGTCAAACTAACGTATGTGAAAGTAATAGCGTAGCTCTCATGAAGTTGGGATTTGGAGCGTCATTTGGAGCGCAAGGATTACCTTGCAGTTCGGATATTAATTCCTGGATAAGGCTATCGAATGGATGGGTGTTATATTTGGGATACAATTATCAAATGGATAAGATATCCGATTGATAGAATCGGTTTGGGTCAACTAAGTAATGGTAATAGTTGTAAGTATTAATTGATTAATACTTACACATTTAGTTATAACTATTACTATACAACACCTAAAAAGGGCGTATGTATACATTTTTAAACAATGTCCAAAATTTATTAATTAGTTGCTTCTTTCTACTTTCTACATAAGCTCTCTTAATTAATAGATATTACTATTAGAAATAGTCAGTACATCATGACGTGTTCATAAAATTAAATTAAATAAAACAAATATTCTACTCTATTTTTTACCAAACAGGACATTTGCTAAACATCTTAGTGTCTTTTTATTGTTATTTGTAACTACAGAAATAAAGTAGACACAAAATGAAAAAAAAAGTAATTTCTGTTTACTGTTAATTATTTTTTTACTAATTTATGATTCCAATGAAAAGTATTGCTAAGAGTGTTTTGAATAGAGGAATGGAGAGCCATCTCATATGAGGGGAAAATTGAAAAAGTGTGCAGCTGTTTACTGAAAATAGAATTACTTCCAGTTCCTACCACCGACCTACGACATTAGCCCTGGCGTCGCAATAAGTACGATATCAACATAGCTGTTGACGCTGTTGTAGACGAGCTGCGGAGTGAAGTTTGCTGAGTTCAGTAAAATTGATACTAGCGCACTGCAACGCCACCCGTTATTGGGCGCGTTTTAACGGACAATTTTCATACACAGAGAAGGCTCTCCTTACCTCTATACTCCATGCTAAAATGCAGTTTAGATTAAATTCTGTTCAATTACAACTATGTGAATGTCCTCAAACTCTCTAATAGAATTATAAGTAACCCAGCGAGAAATAAATAGCTGCACTGCGTAATTAAATTACTTAGAATAATTGTTTGCTGGTATTTCTGTTAATTGGATACAATCCTACCTTAGAAGTTGCATAAATGCTGCATTCTGACCGGCATGCTTGTCACGACATGACGTCGCCACGCAAGAACTTCTTTTCAGGATAGTAAAATCGGAACATAGGATCGGACAAAAATAGTTTCGTCATGTCTGTCCGTCTGTCCGTCCGTCTATCCGATGCAAAGCGCCGAGACCCTTAGTGTTAGAAAATTGTAATTTGGCATGAATATACATATTTTTTTAAATTCCAGAATCGTAGTTTAATATTTTTAAAAAACATTTTTTTTTCAGGGTACCTCCCCTACAGGTAATAAATATGTGGATGAATTTTTTATTCGTCGCCCACCCTATAGTGTGGGGTATCGTTGAAAAGGTCTTTCAAAAATATTACGGATCTTTTAAGATCATTTTTGGAGTTAGGGGCCCGTTTGCGAAATATTTGGTTTTGAATTGCTAATTTAAGTCAGAGTCCAGTGTCTCCCCCGTCGGTTAAACGATTTGAGTTGGACATGTGAAAAAATTCTCAAAAATAGGTTATATGATGAATTTACAAGGACAACTATCACGGCTATGTTAGCGTAAGTATTTAATGAGTAATAGTAATATAATCCTTACGCGGAGCCCTACCACCTAGCCGGCCGGATTTTGTCGCCTCTTAAGACACCCTGGTTTGCCGGCATGGATTAGTATTCTACGCTGTATTCTAAGATGAAATGTGATCATCATTAGCAAATCGCGAGTTTCCACAAACTGCCTATGTATTATATCTATAATATCTAAGCGAAATCTCACAAAAATTCTAAGATCCGTTGAATCACATACAATACTATTACAGCCGACGTATCTTGGCGCGTCTGAACATAGGCTCTGCGAACTTTAGCGCATGTAAGACAGAAATAGCGACACGAACATGCTAACGTGTGACTGAGACATAATACGCCGCGTACTGAGCATTGCCGAATTGTGTTACTGCGCAGCCTTCTGCGCGAAGTTCAGACGCGCCAAGATACGTCGGCCGTACTGTAAGCCACACTGTAATACATAAGTACTATAAGTACCTACTATTATTTCTTCTGTGGTAATACTTTATGGAGCACAAAAGAACGGTCCATTATAGTTGGTGGAAGTAGTTGTTTCGCTTTCGCCTTAAAAGGAACCAAGTATCTTTAGAGTGCATTTTGGCTTAGAAGTAAATCGAGTTGTAATAAACCTAGACCGGCTCTCGGTCTAAAAGGAATAAAATTCCGAACGGTAAATTCAACCGGAAATATTTTCCGGTTTATGACAAAAGACGTACAATATTCGTATAGGTTTTAAAAAACGTAGCTGATCAATTATTAGGTGGCTGTATACACAGTAGGTATACATAAAATAAAGAGCATCTCAGTTTGTACCCAATGCAATTAGGGTCATTTCGCCTGTTCGCGTCCATTTAGTGCAGTTGGCAAGTTGGACGGCGATAATAAAAATGTCCCAGCACTAATTTCTATGAAAAATTTATGTAATGTATTCATTATATAGTCTATTTTAAGATTAACTTTCAGTTTTATTAGAAACATCTTGTGTTTTCTTTTTAAATAGATAAATTTCAGAATTAGGCGTTTTACCCACTTTGCGTCCACAAAATCCAAATTGCGTCCACCCGTGGACCATTTAGCGTCCAGCAGCATAGAAAAGGAATATAGGGGTGAAATTTGAATAATTTGTAAAGAAAGATTGTATTTTAATAATTTCTTGATTTAAGAATATAAATATTAAAAAATCAACATTATTATCATTAAAAAAAGCACTTAAAAAAATAAAATAAAAAATCTTCTCAACATTGGTTGTATCGATTTATTAATCTCTCGAATTTCATTTAACGCTTTCTTTAAATCTTCTTCTGTGTATGTTCTTTTAAGCTTATTGCATAGCTTTTATCTGAGCTTTAGCGCGGCGAGAGAATCAAGAAAAACCGTAACGAAATAAAAGGTTACACCGCCTACTTGCATTCAGTACTAGGATAGCAAAAACATGCAAGCAAGTGTGCCAAAACAAAGCTGGGTTATTAAATTTCTCATCGGATTTGTTCACCTAGTAGCAATTAATTAAAGCGAGTACTAGGCGCACAGAAGTCTTCGAGGATGCGACATCAGTGATACTGTACAGGCCATAGTATAGTGCGGTCTTATTTACTCTTCGGTATTTTACATAAGGCATAACAGTGATGTCTATATTACGATCATGCACATTAGGTTATTATTGCTGTTTCTCTTGTCATGCCGATTAATATGCGGAGGAGCGACAGTGGTAGAGTGAATCTATCACTGCCGCTCTGACAAGTTGTCAGAGCGCTCTGACATCACTTGTCAGAGCGGCAGTGATGGATTTGTTCTATCACTGTCGATCTTCCGCATATTGATTGTCATGACGGGAGAAATGGCAATAATAGCTTAATGTGCATGATCGTGATATTGACGTCCCTGTTGTGCCTATGCTAAATATCGAAGAGTGAATAAGATCGCACTGATACTTGCTTGCAAGTTTTTGCTATCCTAGTACTGACTGCAAGTGGGGGGTATGAGGTTTTATTTTGCAACAAATGATATGCAATAGCTTTACCGCGGCAGTCCCCGAGTGCCACACGTTTTTTTTCCTTCTTCTTTCTTGTCTCCGAAGAACTCATCTTAAATGAAAAAAAAAAATAAGAATGAAAGAAATTACCCATTTCAATTAAAAAAATAGAATTATAAATACGTAGTCTTAATAAAAAATTTACAATAATAATAAAAAATACATTTTAAATTATTTTTACAAGCAAGTATTTAACGAAAACTGTGGACGCAATTTGGTTTATTATTATCCCCTGTAGGTATAGTTTGCGTCCATTGCGGACGCAAAGTGGAAGTTTTGTAAAATTCGATGTAGTAATTCGCGTCCACCTTATTTTATTCGTTAAATATAAAAAACATAAGGAAATTCATAATTAATATTATTCCTTTTTTCATCATAAAAGTGTAGAAACAGATATGTATCCTAAAATTCACATAAAACAATAAAAAACTTACCATCAAACGCACCGCTGCACACTAATTTTTATCTAAATATCCCGCCCATACGCGCTTCTTGTTGAACAGCCGAGACTAACTATTTTTTCTAAACGGGATTGGTTTGACGCACAGAACTTTTGTCCATGTGTGCGTACCTCTTATACATTGAAGTATAAGCGGTAATGACTTTTCGTTTGATTGGTGTGTTAGTTGACTTATTTTCGAAGATTTTTAAAGGGAGATCCGCAAAATGGACGCGAATTGGGCGATGGACGCGAACAGGCGAACTTACCCTATTTTAGACCGAATTTCAATGACTTTTTTTAATACTTAAACTATTCATTTTAAGTGGGTTTGATTAAGGAGAACAAAGCCAAATATAAATGTCTTAAAGTATTTACTAACTTAATAATGAGGAGAACCAATCATTGGTTTTTATGAAAAATAATATTAAATAATTGTTATGTTTGTTTCAGAAAATTCATTCCACTTCATATTATAGAAGAGGATAGTTACGAGAAAGATGTGCTGTTCTACGTGAACCTGGGAGAACCGGAGTTAATGTCAGGTGAGTACAAATCGTTGGCATTTTCTCGACACGCGGTAGCGTGTCAAGACAATTTCAAGCTAACGAACTGGCAAGCAGCACCGTGTGTAATATTACACGAACCATTTGGAGCTACTTTTGACCCCCTCATAACTGAAAATACATATTCCACATATATGTATATTCCACATGTATATTCCACATATATGTAAAGCGAAACAACTACTTCCACCAACTATAATGGACCGTTCTTTTGTGCTCCATAAAGTATTACTACAGAAGAAATAATACACGTATGTAAAGGAAAACTGAAAATTATTGATAATTAGTGAAACTAGTGAATTAGCGGTTCCATTGTATAGAGTAATTTTACAAATAACAATAGGTATATATTCATTATCTATAAACACTTATAATTTCTAGACAAAAAGTAATGATATTGGTGCGACGATCCGGCATGGTAACCATTGCGCCACACGGGTCGTCGTGAATGAGATGTGAA
This sequence comes from Thymelicus acteon, assembly GCA_951805285.1. NCBI lineage: Eukaryota > Metazoa > Arthropoda > Insecta > Lepidoptera > Hesperiidae > Thymelicus > Thymelicus acteon. The sequence goes on from OX638232.1 coordinate 2,461,235, forward strand.
ATGAGAGCCGATTTCAAAAAAAAAAAAGAATTGAGATTTAAATGGGTGCCAAGTTCTGTGTAGAAAAGCCTTAAACTTTAGTTACAAAAACACATTTTAGTCACAAAAAAACTTTACATTTGACTTGGCTAGTTTTCATTAGTTAGCAACCAACAAACAAAAATTTTAGAAAAGTAACATAGGTATAGGTATTATATCAAACTTGCAAACTTAAAAATTTTAATATAGCCTAGGTAGGTACGTGAAAACTAATCGAGTCAAATGTAGAGCTTGAATTACATGTTCTTGTGACCAAAATTTTAGGCTTTTCTACACAGAATTTGGCACCCATTTAGATCTCAATTCTTTTTTTTAAATTGGTTCTCATTACACATTTATGTTTTTGATAAGATTACGCAAAAAATAATGCTTGAACACAATCCCATCTGATGGCAAGATGGCTTACTGTAAAGACTCATTACTGTAAAAAATCGCGAAGTATTAACTTTAGTTGCTCAAAGCGCGACGAGATATGTATTTTGCAAAAGGTTTAGCGAACACAAATATCAGTTGTTTTATAATTTTTTAACCGACTTCAAAAAACGAGGAGGTATTCAATTCGACTGCATTTTTTATGTTTGTTACCTCAGAACTTTCGACTGGGTGAACCGATTTTAATGATTCTTTTTTAATCGAAAGCTGGTGCTTGTCGTATGGTCCCACTTAAATTTGAGCAAGATTTGACGAGTAGTTTTTGAGTTATTTTGAAGTCGATTTTTTTTTTGGTAAAATTCAGATTAATATACTCTTACGGTTACGGCAACGCAATAATAAAATGTCTTCCAAAGATTTGTTCATTACAGTTCTGTTAGCATTCATGCAATATCTATGTCGACGAAATACTCTGAATTTGTACTTCTTTGTGTCTTTTGCTTCTTGGCCGGCAATGCATCGGGTATACCTTTGGTTTTATTAATGTTCAGCTCGATTGACGACTATTCACATAATCATTTTTGACAAAAAATAACCGACTTCAAAATTAGGGATAACTCAAAAACTACTCATCAGATCTCGCTCAAATCTATATGGGACTATATAACAAGACCCACTTTCGATTAAAAAAGAATCATCAAAATCGGTTCACCCAGTCGAAAGTTAACATAACATAAAACAACAGTCGAATTGAATACCTCCTCCTTTTTTGAAGCCGGTTAAAAATATACAAAACGGCGAGAGTGCTGGCAAAGACACCGATCTGTTTCAGGCGATTTTTGCGTAGTTGTTATGTAAGTTAATTGTGTAAGTTGTAAGCAAAATCTAGCGACTTAATATCATAATATTGGACCCGTTGGTAACATCTGTGCGAACAGCGCTACATTTTACAGCGATACTGCAAACACTGGTATATTAAAGTCTTTTAAAATCTACTCGAATAGTAGTATGTAACAACCAAACTACTTATTTGACTACCTACTGGCATAAAGTACCTATTTTCATGATCCTATTGTTATAAACTATACTGTTTAAACCTATCCTATAAGTATTATTTATACTATTTTATCCTATCTTGTAGGCTTCAATTATAATATAATCATGTCAATAATAATAGAAAAAATTTGATCATGGTTTAAATTACTTATTACGTCAAGTTAATCTATATATAAAAATTGAAAAGAGATACACTGATTAAACAAAAAATCTCAGAAACTACCGAACCGATTGTGATGAAATTTGGCAGGGAGATAGTTTTTGCTAAGGAGACGTCAGCTAAGAACGGATTTTTGGAAATTCATCCCCTAAGGGGTAAAAATAGAGTTTGGAAGCCATTTTCATACAAACCAACTTTGTCAGTTTATAGTAATAAACAAAAGTTAGCTTTAACACATTTTTTTGGAAAATCATCCCTTAAAGGGTTAATTTACTGAATTTAACTTAGTAGGCAACTTCGTCATTTTTGAAGTAAAAAACATGAAAATTTACACATTAGCTCCAAATTAAAAACAAAATTTAGAAGAATTGTTTTTTTGGAAAATCAACCCCTAAAGGGTTGAATAAGGCTGTGCAAGTTAGTATGGCTACTTCGTCAGTTTTGAAGTATGAAGGGTGAAAATTTGGATATAAGCTCATAGTTGGACACAAAGAAGAACTATATCACTGTTTTCTCGAAATTCGTCCCTTAAAAATAGGGGTTGGATGTTATTTACATGTAAATCAGCTTCGTCAGTTTTAGAGTTATAAATATGATTTTTTTTATGTAAGTTTATAGTAATAAACAAAAGTTAAGTTTAACAAATTTTTTTGGAAAATCATCCCTTAAAGGGTTAATTTCTTGGATTCAACTTAGTACGCAACTTCGTCATTTTTGAAGTTAAAAACATCAAAATTTATATATGAGTTCAAAATTAGAAACGAAATTTAAAAATTATGCGTTTTTGGGAAAATCAACCCCTAAAGGGTTGAATAACGTTGTGCAAGTTAGTATAGCAACTTCGTCAGTTTTGAAGTAAGAAGGGTGAAAATTTGTATATAAGCTTATATTTAGACACAAAAAATAACTGTATCACTATTTTTTCGAAATTCATCCCCTAAAAATAGGGGTTGGAAGTCATATAAATCAGCTTCGTCAGTTTTAGAGTTATAAATATTTTTTATGTAAGTTTATAGTAAAACCCAAAAGTTAAATTTAACACATTTTGGAAAATCATCCCTTAAAGGATAAATTTCTTGGATGGAACTTAGTATGGCAACTTCGTCAGTTTTGAAGTATGAAGGGTGAAAATTTGTACATAAGCTTATAGTTAGACACAAAAAATAACTGTATTACTGTTTTCTCGAAATTAATCCCAATAAGGGGTTGAGAATTGGGTTGAGTTGAGAGTTTAAGAAACTACGTCATTTTTGGACTCAGTAATATGGAAATTTTTATGTACGCTTACAATTAGAAAAAACAAAAAATAATTGTTAAAGGTTTTTTGGAAATTCACCCTCCAAGGAGTAAAAAAACCAGGAGATGTAAGTTTGTGTGAAACTTCATCAATATCGAACTCAGAAATGTGAAAATTCTTCAAAAATTTATTGTAACAGGTTTTTTTGGAATGTCATCCCCTAAAGGATAAAGGGGTTGCAAATTTTTCCACATCTTCGTCATTTTAAAACTCAGAAATCTGAAAATTAATATGGAAACTTATAATAAGAAACAGATAATTAATGTAGGGGATTTTACGAACGGGAGAGGGAGGGGAGAGGGAGGGGAGAGGGAGGGGAGAGGGACTGGGAGCGGGAGAGGGACAGGGAGCAGTAGAGGGAAAAGGAGCGGGAGAGAAAGAGAGTGAGGGAGAGGGGCAGGAAGTGAGAGAGGGACCGGGTGTGAGAGAGCGACAAAGAGTGGGAGAGGGAGCGGGACAGGAAGCGGGAGAGGAATTGGGTGCGGGAGTATGACAGGGAGCGGGAAAGGAGAGGGAGTGGGACAGGGGTGGGAGCGGGAAAGGGACAGGGATAAGGACAAGGAGTGGGAGAGGAGCAGGAAATAGGAGAGGGAGAAGGAGAAGGACAGGAAGGGGCAAAAGGACCGGGTGTGGGAGAGGGAGAGGGACAGGTAACAGGAGAGGGACCGGAAGCGGTAGAGGGAGAGGAAGCGGGAGAATGAGAGGGAGTGGGACAGGGAAATGGAGAGGGATAGGGACAGGGAGTGGGAGCGGGGGAGGGAGAGGGAGAGTGATTAATACTGAAATTTATAATCAATAAATAGCGAAATATGAAGTGAGTTGATATGAAAGTTTTAATTTTTCGTTTTTGTTTATTTGTTTGTTACTTGGTAATGGATATACTGAAAAACTACTGGACCGATTTCGAAAAATCGTTCATCAGTAAAAAGCTACATTATTACTGAGTAACTTATGAGAGTAAGGGCTTGTTTCACAATCTTCAAGTAGAGTCCTGAATAAGCTATTCGCCGGTTAAAGTGACGTTAAAGTGTCATTTTACATCCACGAAATGTCAACTTAATCAACGAATAGCTTACTTCGGACTTACTTGAAGATTGTGAAATAAGCCCTAAGAGGTTAAATTTAGTTTTAGTAGATTCGTTGTTTATAACGCAACCTTAATGATTATTTTTGTATTATATTGAGAATTTCGTCAAGTTGATCCTACTTAAAAAAGTGAGGTCCTGATGATGGATTCTGTAGATAAAGAGTAGAACTCCTCAATGGTGGGGAATAAATGAACCGTGTTCAAAGATATTTATTGTTGTTATCGTTTACATTGTAAAACATCTGGTGGTGTAACTTGAAGAACGAAATATGTAACTCTTGAACGGATGGAAACCACAGAACCGTTTTTAAAGATATTTTTTACTGTACCCGTTGACATCGTGAAACCAGTTTATCATTGATCCATTTAGGATCTGGTGGTGTAACTTGGAGACAAGATATGTAACTCCTGGATGGATGGAAATAACGGAACCTTTTTAAAAAATATATAATAAATCTCAAGAGCCAATTTTTCTGTACATTAATTTTTTTTTAAGATTTCGGTTAGGGGCACTTCAATAACATGTTAAAGCACCAAAAAATTTGTTTCCCCGGATACAAGATGAAAATTGGTATGGAATATTTTAAAAATATTAACGATTTGCTTTAAATTTGCAACAAACATTCTTCCTTTAATTGATGGAATACATGTTTTCGTACATTTCAATTTTTTCAAAATTTTTCATGAAAAAGATAAAAAACAAATTAATGTTATTGTTGTTTATTCCTCAAAACCCGCTCCCGGAGGAATGATTTGTGATTGTATCGTAGGTTTCAGTATATTAATTTCTAAATATACTTCAATATTAATTAACCTGCTTTTAAATTTTCTTCTGTGAGGGGTAGGATAGTATGATAAGCATAATTTCCGCGTGCGAAGCCGCGGGCAACTGCTAGTAGTTAATAACGTTAAAAAGAATACATAATTTCACATAAAAAATTGTACGGGAAAGTTGAAAATCGACTCCATGAATGGACCGAATACAATCCATTGTGGTCTAAAACCATTTTCTCAATATTGCCTTTCAAATGAAACTGGTTTGGGACACATGGTTTGGATGGTTTCAAAGTCTATAACGTAATAGCCAGAAACATTTATAGTGTTTTATGTTCAATAGATTGTACGTACCCCATTTAAATAATTTGTTAGTCATAATATTACATGCCATAATTTATTTTTATTACATCATTATAAAGTATAAGCCTCATATAAAAGTTCCTTGGGGATATCGTATCAAGAAAGTTTTAATATAATGCTCTTGGATACGACATGGCCTCGAAGTGATATTATTAGAAAATCCCAAGAAATAACTTTTTAAGCTCATCGACTCGTCTGAAAGCAAACGATAAAGTATAATCTATAATGTAACATAAAATATATTTATATTTTAATTATTAAGTAAAATTACAGCGATCATCAACCAATGATATTATAATGTAAAAAGAGGTAGATATGTCACTAGCGCGCCGAGGATGAATAGCGTAAGACCAGGCAATTAGTCGCTAGCGATGGGCCGAGTACCTAATACTTTTTAGGGTTCCGTAGCCGAATGGCAAAAAACGGAACCCTTATGGATTCGTCATGTCTGTCTGTCTGTCCGTCCGTATGTCACAGCCACTTTTTTCCGAAACTATAAGATTAACCATTGAAACTTGGTAAGTAGATGTATTCTGTGAACCGCATTAAGATTTTCACACAAAAATAGAAAAAAAACAATAAATTTTGGGTGCTCCCCATACTTAGAACTGAAACTCAAAAATGTTTTTTTCATCAAACCCATACGTGTGGGGTATCTGTGGATAGGTCTTCAAAAATGATATTGAGGTTTCTAATATCATTTTTTTCTAAACTGAATAGTTTGCGCGAGAGACACTTCCAAAGTGGTAAAATGTGTGTCCCCCTCCCTGTAACTTCTACAATAAGGGAATGATAAAACTAAAAAAAATATATGATGTACATTACCAAGCAAACTTCCAACGAAAATTGGTTTGAATGAGATCTAGTAAGTAGTTTTTTTTAATACGTCATAAATCGTAAACCGCAAAAAACATTGATCAAAGTTACAACGAACTACAAGAACTTTTATATTATGTTACTTGCTGCTACGGAACCCTTCATGGGCGAGTCCGACTCGCACTTGGCCGCTTTTTCAACTTGAGTTACTCGAGCAAAATTAACCGTCTACTCAAGTAAATACTCGATTAAACTCGAGTAAGCTCGGTGTCAAAAATCACGAGTCGCGAGCTCGCGAGTAAATTTCATGACTTTTTGACCCCTTCCCCCCTTGTCACAGCTGGTGACATTTGTGAGACCTCCCCCCCCCCCCCCCCTACTGTGACATCACATATTATGAAATTTTTCCCCTAGAAATTATGAAATTAAAACAGCAGTTCCGAAATAGGTTTTATTTCCATTATTTTTTTTTTAATTTACCTATACATATCAATTATTTGATTTTGAAATGTGACGTCACGAAATTTAGGACCCCTTCCCACCCCTTGTCACACAATGTCACACTTCATCGACCCCCCCCCTCCCCCCTAACGTGTGACGTAATTTATGGATGGTCCCTTATAGCTCGCGAGTAAGTATACTCGTCGCGTCGAACTTACTGATTTACACGAGTTAACCGGGTCCGAGTAGGTACCGAAGAGTTGGGGAACAAATATACAAAGATGTAACCATGTCGAGGTATGGGGTATGGTATTAGGTATTTAAGAATTTAAAATCACTTTAACTATTAAACATATCAACATATTAAAAAAATTTAAATGTGTCTTCAACGGCAAGTGGAAAAACGAATCGCAACGGACAAGTGGCAAAACGAATCGCAACGGACAAGTGGCAAAACGAATGGCAACGGAAAGTGGAAAAACGAATCGCAACGGACAAGTGGCAAAACGAATCGCAACGGACAAGTGGCAAAACGAATCACAACGGACAAGTGGCAAAACGAATCGCAACGGACAAGTGGAAAAACGAATGGCAACGGAGAAGTGGAAAAACGAATCACAACGGACAAGTGGCAAAACGAATCGCAACAAAATTTTAATTTGAAGTTTTACAGGCAGGTTTTCAAATTAGACAAGTACATTAACAATCTGCCTGATAAAAAATTCAGTACTTAGTTTTTTCTATAATTTAACGCGGGTGAAACCTCGGGGCACAGCTAGTAAAAAATAAACGCTTACAAAATCATAGCACCAACCCCGCACTACAATTTCCTGTGTCGCGGCTGGCATGCCACATATGACATCACTGGCACCCACGACCCCTGAACAAACAGGCGAATTGGGCCACGGGGTCGTCAATTGATAGTTTTTATTGGCCTATTCTTTTTACCCGACTGCAAGAGGTTATATTTTTCACGCATAACTTGTATGGATGTTTGTAATATTCTTTACTGCGTATCTTCCAAACTGCTGGACCAATTTATATAATTAAGACATCGTTAGATGCATCTCAAGTGTACTTAGATAAGCGAAGTTAGAAAAAAATAAGTATAACTACTTAGTGACTGTAAGATGCCATTGTTTGAAGTATAAAAAAACGAATACTGCAATATGGGTATTAAATTAAAGAGCTCATCATAATAATTTCGAAAAGTTATAATGATAGTTTTTTTCTGTTTTTTTTGTGCAGTCAGCTTTTTTATACTAGTTCATGTAAATAGCCGACAAACGAAACACTTAACGGTAAGCAGTAACATCTCAGTAATACCTTACGCAGCCAAGAAAGAAAACAGAAGAAAGAAAGAAAGAAAGAACTTCATTCTTTGATTATGAAGCGTGTTAGTCATATTATGCCCATTATTTTTATGTCATCTTGAAGCTCAGTAACATTTTTTAATTGTTTTCATTCGCAGCATATATTTTAAGAGTTATCCTATTGGTTTGATGGTCTAGATAAGTACTATTATTTCTTCTGTGGTCTAGGTTCAAATCCTGTATCACGTACTTATCACTAATAACAACTGGTTTGACCTTAGGAATAAGCAAAAATCTATTTAGTTTCTTGTATCGTAATCCAATATCAAATATCCGAATGGAGTGAAGGATGAAATTGTAAATATTGGGCGACTCGCACGCGATATTGGGTAGCATATTGACTCAGCTTGAGTCCCTCATATTGATTTTATAATCCCTTAGAAACTAACTGAACTGAGAAAAGTTGCTAGTACACTACAGTTCCAAGTTTTTAGACGCGTCCAATTTGGTAAGCAATTTTAGCACTGCTTTTTATTAAGCGACTGCCAAGGAAGGGTTATGTTTTTCGCGCGGATCTTTTTTTTACATAAAATAAGTTAGTGCTTGACAACAATCCCACCTGATGGTAAGTGGCGATGAAGTCCAAGATGGTGAACGCACTAACTTAATAAATGCCTATTCACTGTTCTCTTGAAGACACCTACATTGTAGGTGGACGGGAACACCCACGCAGGCAAGCCAGCTATTCCAGTCCTTCGCGGCACGCACTATGAAAGATGAGGCGAATCGCCTCGTTCGCAGCGGTTGGATATTCACCGCGTATGGATGGTATGGATGGGTATGGATGGATGCTTGCCGTACGACGGGTTGTTCGATGGAGAAACGGGGATGGGGGAATTAGTTCGTGCAATTCCTGAGCACACTCTCCAAAATGCATCCTGTAGAATGCCGAGAGGCTGGCTATTCTGCGCCTGTGTGCGAGGCTTTGCAGATTGGTTACCACCAAGTCTGGGTTGTCAATGAGCCTCATTGCACGCCTCTCCATCGAATCCAAGGCTGAAAGGTGACATTTTGCGGCACCGGCCCAAATGTGACAGCAGTACTCCACACAAAGGCGAACCTGAGTTTTATACAGTGTTAAAATCTGCCTCGGTGTGAAGTACTGTCGCACTTTTGCAAGGACCCCGAGTTTTCTTGCAGCCGCTTTAGCCTTGGATTCGATGAACCGCCCATAGTTGAGGTTCGAGGAAACTTCGACTCCCAATAACTGTAGGCGGTCGATACATTCCGGAAAGTGGGAGCCAAGGTAAACTGGCTCCGTTTTGCGGTGAACAGACACGTCTGCGTTTTAGTGGCGTAGGTAGGATCCTAGGTAGGTATATTGTTTTCTTTCTTAGCTCGTATCTTCCAAAGGATTGGACGAATTTCGACAGTTATGTATCGTTATATTCGTCTTAATAGCCCAAGTGTCTGAAAAAAATCAAAATGGCGGTTTTTTGGTGTGAAGTAGTAATACGTTAATAAGAAAAATTAACTAAGTAAAAATGTACCACCGATTTTAATCATTGTTGCAATGCCTGTGTCGGAATAAATGTTTCTTTCTTTCTTCTTTCTTTCTTTCTAACCAAGCTACTACCAGGCAGTCACTAGCTTTGTAACACTAGTTATCTTTAAGAATTTACAAAGAGATTACCATCATCTGGCTTATTACCCTGACGATCTGTAACCTAGACGACCCTTTAGCCTAGTTGGTAGCGACCCTGCCTGCGAAGTGAGGGGTCTCGGGTTCGATTCCCGGCCGGGGCAGATATCTATGTGTCAGATAAATATTTGTACCCGGGTCATGGGTAGCCCATGACCACAACATGACACAACATGACAATTGTGATGTGTAATATGTGTCGTCCATGCCACCCGCGACACAGGTAAAACCTACTGCGGGGGAATGAGTGTGTAAGCGTGTGTAAGCGTTATTTATTATTTTTATTACAAGTGTATTGAGAATGCGTGGATTGGAGAAAGACACCATGGAATGATCTTAAGGCGCGGTATGACTACGATTTAAAAACGTTGATTTCACTCACACAGCCGCATATCTGCGCTAATCTAATGTTACATTTACGTGACGCTGAATAGGGTTCAAAATTGCAGAGCATATTTTTGCTAACAATGTAACTAGATTGCGAATAAACATTTAATTTGAGGGTTTTCCTTAGGTTATTCAAAATATACACATTAAATTCAATATCTCTCCGGCTTAAGTTTTAATAAAACCATATACGTATTATATTCTCAAAAAAAATATATGTTATTACCGCTGAAAATACTGAGAACTTCGACGATTAAGTTTATTTTTGTATAGCAAATTACGATTTTTTATTGGCAATATCAAAGAACTATTTAATATTCTATTCGGTTAACATTTTTCTTTAGACCTTTTTCTATGCTCTGTATTTTTTGCGTGTGATATTTTCATTGGGTTTCCTCGTACTCAAGCACCAAAGAAACCCAGTTTTGTGAATATTGAGATCACACCGCGCCTTAATTTATGCTTAATTATATTATAGGTTTGCGTACAATGAAAAAGATGTGTGAGATTTGAAAATATAATTTGCATTGAGCATAATACCATTAAAATCTTTATCCATGTATCTTATAATATAGGACATTATCGCGTAGCTCGCTTTCGCTATAAAAGGGATTTAATATTAGCTCTAGAATTTCAAAATTTAAATTTTCAAATGACCGTAGAATTTGCTGAACCACAAATTGTTCACGTTCTATTTTATACATATAAGAAAATGTTGTCGGATGACCAACTGCGAAAACGTTTCAGATTTGTCGAAATGAATGAATTACGGCAAGATGTGGGAATAGAAGCTGAATAGTGTTATTTTATAGTTTAGATAGATTTATATTATACTGTTTACTTTTTTACTATGGATTCAAACCATTAAGGGCTTTACTATAGGGACCTGGATTCTCCTCATAATTTAAGGAGGAGTATATGTATATCATCGGCTCCAATACAGATTTGTGGAGGGATTAGAGGCATCCCAAGTTAGGGATCTGTGCCATCCGAAGGCCTCCGATATGGCAACGACTGCAATCTAATGATAAAAACCTGGACCGTGACGGTTTTTATATCGGAATAAAGCTAAATGGTACATACAGCACTGAAACTTCTTACAAACCTGAATTGAAAAGATCCTAAAAGAACTTCCTGGATCCCTCATCGTGCTGGTATTGTCGTTTGTTTATGTTTATATCTTTACCCCCTTATTTATTAGACAAGTAAACTTATAGAAGGCTTATAAAGTGTTTTGTTTCTTTTACTCTTATGAAAAACGACAAAGATGAAACATAGCGGTGCAATAGCTGAAATACATCTGTATTTCAACATCTAACTATCTATTATAACAAACCTATCTAGGTTTGTTAAGCGTTTATGAATAAGGCCGTAAGTATCAAGAATGCTTCCTCAAGAGGAGTGGACCCGTGCTCGGTAATAGGACAATTAGGACATTAATGGGTTGAAACCAACCATCAGGAATGTCCTTGAACGGTGGTAACTTACAATTTAATAACCCCTCTAATGGTTTCCGGTCTTTAACCCATAAAGTCAAAAACATTTTCTGTTTCGCTTTCGCAGATTTATATAACTAAAATGACTTGTTAACTACGCGAGATCTGACAATCTCAAAATAAAGTAATAATAATATGGCATATATGGCATAAAATAAGCTGCAAATCGTTTATCCCATTAAGGCTTTTTCGATGTGTCAACCGTGTACCGGTTACGATAACATAACACAGAGTATGGGAAAAATCGCGTAAAATTCAATATGACATTTTTTTGTTTGCGTCATGTTGCTACGGTGAACTTGCGACCACTGCAATAAAATTATACGGTATTTTTATTAATATTACTGAGGCCTGGCGCGTTGCAATGTATTCGAATATATTACTCATTTTCTTAAATTGCACACAATGGATTGGATTATATTTATTAACCACTAGCTGACCCGGCGAACTTCGTATCGCCTAACAAACATTTTTTTTCTAAAATAAAATTAGCTTAAATTATTCCTTGTTACATCAGCTATCTGCCAGTGAAAGTCCCGTCAAAATCTGTTCAGCCATTTCAGAGATTTGCCGGAACAAACGGAACAAACAAACAACGGAAAACAGACAGACAGACAAACAGACAAAAATTGTGAAAAATGGTGTTTTGGCATATGTACCGTGTATACATCCAAATGAAGTTAGTAAAAAAGCGGTTATTTTAATATTACAAACAGACGCTCCAATTTTATTTATTTGTATAGATGTATAGAGTATTGATGTATAGATGTATAGATTATATCGCGACAAATTAAATTTAATCTGTGAATATTTTCCAATCATAGTATTTCATAATAGTATTTAATAAGAAATCTAAAGTGTTTTAGGCTACGTCATATCCTAAATTAGTGATTTATACACTTAGGAGTTTATGGTGAAAGCCACTTATCATCAGGTGGCATCTCTGCTGATAATTTGATTATTGACATAAAAATGTGTAAAGGACAATATTCACGGATGTGACGTAAACAAATACTCCAAGAGACGACGGTAACAAAACAGCCAGACGCCATTTTGGCGGAGGCTATCAAATTAGGCTAATACACTTGGTTGATGGACGGTAAATTATGCAGCAGGTATTCCACGTAATGGTTAATGTCTGTCTTGTTAACCGACTTCAAAAAAGGAGGAGGTATTCAATTCGACTGTATTTTTTTATGTTTCTTACCACAGAACTTTCGACTGGGTGAACCGATTTTGATGATTCTTTTTTAATCGAAAGCTGGTGCTTTTTATGTAGTCCCACTTAAATTTGAGCTAGATCTGACCAGTAGTTTTTGAGTTAATTTGAAGTCGGTTACACGGGGATTCCACAAAAGACACAAAAACAACCATACAATCTTAAGAAGTACATATTATAATTTCATTCTACAAATCTTACGTGTGTGCATTTATGGCATTTTATAATTATGTTTATATTAAGAGGCAGTTTATTTGGTCTCAGTATTTGCATATAATTTAACTTCATTCGGTAAATTTTCTTAGTTTTTTTTCATTGGCTCCCAGGAGGGACCATGCCCATATTAGTATGGTGCAGAAAGTCAGCAATAGCATGCAATGCCCAAATTGCAGCTCTATGTCATATGACAACTTTTTACCAGTATTTATATGATATCTAGATTTAATGTCATATAAAGCACCGGTTCAAAAGATATTGGAGATTAAACATGATAACTTCCTACTGGTTTTTTATACATTTTATCGTTTACAAACATCATTGCTATTAGTTTTTCACTAGGAACTTAATTTTCTATTAATTTAATTTTTAATTTTTTATCCAATGCTTCATATGATTTAAAATTAACAACATAATTCTAGTTTTATTTATTAGAGCAATCTTGTGATATACTTTATCTGGGCATTTCTGGGGCACAGATGGGCATTGTCCTTTGTGCAAAATACAAAACCCGCATATTCTTATTAATACCATATTAAGCGATCAACTAAAGCAAAACTGCAGCTAAAGCGGTATTAAAAAATTAAAGCAGATAATATCTGGCAAAGAATAATTCCAGCGAGGACAAAATGACCTGCTAAATAATTCAAGGAACGATTTGAATAACAAAGCCATCTTGTCTTTATCGGGTCTACACCTTAGCGATGACTTTGTTGTTTTGGAGAGGACGTATTTCAGACAGGTAGGAGGTTTTTAACACTAATGACAGTAATTTGACAGCCCGAAATCCTTACCCCCGTTGTTCTTGAATAAGAACAACACTGTGAGGTCTCACAGTGTTTGCGAGTGCATAGTGGCATTAAAACCATTTCGTAAACAATACTTGATTGAAGTCCTTCGCTGTGCGTTTGTCAAAATCGATAAAGTAGCTGCCGAGCTACTTTATCGAACGCATAGTGTTGGTTTGACTTGTATCAAAATAGAAAGAAATGATCGATTGTTTGTACTGTTATCTTTGTCTTTTGCTTGTGTCAAATGACTAGAGTGAAGTTAGCCGCATCAAATGGACCAATAAGAGGGTTGTATACAGCCTATGCGTCGGCACAGCCAAGTGATACTTAAGGGTCGACTGTGAAACAGAAGGCTTGCCATGACAAATGCACTGAGAAATGCCTTACTTCGCATAGTATTGCTTCTTTACTTAAACAAGTATTGTTCTTGAATACGGGGGTTAGTCAGTTGCTATTAATATGCTATTAATGGATAAATAATCAGCGTTACGTCATAGCGAAAGCCTTTAATGTACACTTACTCCAAAATACTGAATATCTCCAGTATTATACAACTTCCGACAGTAGCGTTGGTTTTTAAACTCTATAACATATGTTAGTTACTGTATATTATTACTGAGTATTATGTAAATAATAAATACCTATCTTTTGGCATATGCGCTGCAAATGAAACACGATAGGTGGTAGGTAAAAAACCTTCGTGTAAAAGGGAATGGACATAGTAAGATTGCCTTGGTTGTTGGTCAGACATGCAGGAAGGGTCACATTCCACCAAACACATTGTCATCAACATTTCACTATTTGTTGCTGTGTGACGTTACACCCGACCTGAATCGCGCTATGGAAGTTTTGTACATCGGACGTTATAATTTCCGAATATTAATCTGAATTATTATCGGACCGTGGCCGCTCTTCAGCATTATCATGCGTGGCGAGAGATCGCCCTTAGCTAAAACATAATATATTATTTGAATTATTTTAACTGTCTATAATATTACAATTACATGATTTTGCTTAGGTACATGTAAATAAGTAATTTACAAGTTAAACTGTTGAGTGGGAATTATTCCATTATTCCTATGTCACGAGCTGCAAATCTTTTATAGTCAACTCATAGAGGTCACGTATCAAAAAGAAATGAACATTTTGTAAAACGTGCTGTCGCAAGCAATACGAATGTACGTGTACTTTATTTTAAATAGTATGAGAAGCATGTCAGTCTGCCCATGTGCAGCTGGGGTTTGCAGAATAAGCTAAAGAAATTGAGTTAGTTCTGTGGGTCAGGTGGCTTTTCGGTTACGAAAATACGTGCTCGTCTGTTCGTATAATATGTAACCATTGAGATACTAGAACAAATAGTTTAAAATTTAACTTAAGCTTACAATTAGTAAAACGTCGTGTATACTTGGATAGCATTTATTCGTGCAATAAGAGGTATCTTAGCAGGAATAGCGCGTGACTTTACAAGAATAGGTGCCCTAGGTGCGTGCCTTAATAAAAGTAATGCGTGCCTCAATCAAAGCTATGCGTGCCTTATCACAGTTAGAGCGTGTCATAAAAAAATATTTGAATTTTAACAAATATAATTTCAAAAAATATTCGTTCTTAATCTTCGTGTAAAACACTTTTTATTAAGTCGCTAAACACGATTTGAAACTTAAATAAATCAGACGCACGTTGTATTGAAACAAACCACTAAATACTTGGAACTCAACACGGTATAAAAGTTATTAAGCCGTGAAATATTTGAAATACCAAGAACTCAAATTACGAACAATCTCGTTCTCAATAATTCTTAATATCTCAATTCTCCCAAACTGAAGGCACAAGACATAATTCAATTATAGGTCAAGTCAGAGTCCTAAATGGATTAAACTGTTGAGAAATATAACGGTTTATACAGAAATATTCTAACATTTGTTAATTGAAAGTATTTTATATTATATGTTATATATAATTATATTTTTACGTAATTAACCGGCAAATGTGGAGACGAGTCACCTAATGGTAAGTGACCACCATCGCCCATAGATATTAGTAACACCCAATGCATCATCGATGCATTGCTTCAAGAAAGAAAAGAGAAGAAGTAAAGAGAACGTACTTTTTTTCTTTTTTTATTGAAATAGCCAGCAAACGAACGCCGGCAGCCAGAACACGACGAGCTGTTTGGCGGCTGACTCAAGAGCTATCCAGGCAAACCCCATGGAAAAATAATTAGAACTCATTCCTCTCCTCCTACGGAGTTGAAATGTCACAATTCTTTAGATTTCGATGACAATGCATTTTAATGATAATGGTGACCTGATACTACGCACAGGGTTGGCTCCCGTCTAGGGAACTCTTCAACGGCCAATAGCACGGACACATATTACTTATGCTGTTTTTTTATGTTATGACGTTATTTTTCCGAAATATGTCTTTTAACGACGTCTTTACTTAAACGCCAAAAATATCAGTTATATTGACCACAAAATGTAAGTGGAGTATTTAATAAAATACCTGAAAACGTCCGTCATTTATCAAATATGTATGTATACATACTCGTTTCACCCTTCTCAATATTCGTAAAACTGACATCATGGTGATCAATACACGCCTCGGACCCACAAGTTGGCATATAAAACTCTTGTGCGATATAGAGCGAAAACAGGTTGTTTAGATGATCTAAACTTTACCAAAAAAGCTCATTCGCACTTAGGTCTTAGGTCTAAGTGCAAGTGAGCGCGCAATATGCTTCGCCTTACTCGCACTTTTACGCCACGAATCTAGCGAGATACCTGCGACTAAAAGTTATTAAACTGTTCAGCCACTCATCAGGCGTGCCTGCATTACGATTTAACCGCAACTATGTGATGGGGAAAAATTTAAAGCTAGTAGTAGATAGGTACAAATAATTCTTGACAGAAATAACCGACTTCAAAATAACTCAATAACTACTCGTCAGATCTCGCTCAAATTTATGTGAGATCACACGACAAGCACTCAGCTTTCGATTAAAAAAAGAATCATCAAAATCGGCCAGTCGAAAGTTCTGAGGTAACAAACATAAAAAAATAAAGTCGAATTGAATACCTCCTCCTTTTTGGAAGTCGGTTAAAAAGATGATACTATCCTATATTGTTACAAACTATTTTTGAGCCGTTTATCCGTAAAGTAACATACTTATCTCTAAACTAAACAAACTTTCTCATGTATATTATATATACCTACTTATATAAAACACAAAAAATGTTTGTATGGATGTCCTTTATAGACTCTGAAACCATCCAACCGATATCCATCAAAATGGTTTGAATTTGAAAGGCAATCATTCGAAGGTGGTTTCAGACCACTAAAACAATGCATTAGGCATATTCAGTCCATTGATAAAGTCGATTTTCCACTTTTCCCATACATCAATTTGAAGATAATATTATTAAGTAAAGATGGCGCATAAACAGACTGTCAGTACAAAACACTGATTTGTCATTGTCATCAGAAATTTTTAAGCGTAGTAGAACACGCTGGGTATCCACTAGTTTCTTATATTGGTAGGAATAGGAATGTTTAAATAAATAAACGTAAATAAACACTAACACACTCAAACCCCCGCAGTCTGTTATTACCTGTGTACAGGTGGCATGGACGACACATATACCACATCACAATCACACCCATGACTGAGTACAAATATTTATCTGTCATATAAAAATCTGCCCCGGCCGGTAAACGAACCCGGGACCCCTTGCTTCGCAGGTAGGGTCGCTACCAACTAGGCTACAGGGTCGTGTTGTACAATCATCTTCCCCAAATTTCGCGTGAATTTAATGCTTATCTTGAACGTTGACTTTCAAGCTCCTCCTGGGAGTTATAAGCCTTGAATAGTTCATAATATCTTAATGAATAATGAATAATGAATAGTAAATACTCTTGTCATCTGATTTGGATATTTTATAGGAGTAGTTTTAGTTTATAGTTTATAGCATACGGTAAGACAGCCATGAGAAGCTATTTTTCTCTCTGCCACGGTGAATAGTTGGCTGATTAATGATGTGGATAAAGGTACTCGTATTCAAACGTTTCATCGGAACCTTTTTCATTGTCCTGTGACAAAAGTAGTGAAGATTTTCACCAAGACTTTTGTCGAGTTTCGTAATCAATATCCGTAACATGAGACGACCTAGAAAAATGGTAGAAGTAAGTAGTAAAAACATCAATTTGAACAAAAAGCCTTTTTGAAATGAATGATAAGAAACAAAAAACTAAACAGGAAGTTTCATACAATTGATTTTTACAATATTTTCGCAACTTGGAAAGGAATTCGTTAAATTGGTGAACTTTTTCGTTACTGGAAGTTGTTTTTTTTTTCATTTATTTAATACATAAAGCAGATTTACAAAGACTTAAATCATAAAGCTTTGCATAAACCGTATCGGTTTGTCCGCTTGTTATTGTATCTTGTATCCGTTTGTTACTTGACCTAATTAAATGAAGGATCATCGAGGGGCTAAACCGCAATTTAAACTGTCAGCATAAAAATATCATGAGTTTTTGGTTTTAATTAAAATCTGTACAAGCAAAAAAAATGTTATTTTAACACTACACACTTATACCACGCATTAAAAATTAGGATTCCTTGAATCATGTCATGTGCCGTGACATTTTTTAATCCTCATTCAAATTTTTGTCCGGTTTGGAATAGAACCCAGGACCATTCTAACAGAACGGTCAAGCATGGTATCTAAAGCGCTACACCAATAAGCTGTGCTTTCCAATTTCGTTTGCACATTTTAAAAGTTTAATGACCTACCAACTTTAGGACTTCACTAGCTGACTAAAATAAAATAAAAGTAGCTTAAGTTACTCCTTTCTACATCAGCTATCTGCCAGTGATAGTCCTGTCAAAATCGGTCCAGTCACTTAGTAAAAAACGGTTATTTTAACATTACAAACAGACACTCCAATTGTATTTATTTATATAGATTTTAAAAACAAATACCGAGCTCCACATAAAACAGACGAGTACTTGCTTACATGTAGAGAATACGATAACCAATAACCATACATACATACATAACAATACATAACCAAATTATACCAAATTCTTGTATTGTGTATATTCTGCTTACATAAGTACTTATTTTTCTGATACGAACATTTTATGAATACGGTTATAGAATTATTTGAATTTGATTACAAAATTCCAACAAATACGTTGGCAACATCATCGTTATTTTTCATAGACTTTCTTAAACCAAAATGTATTGTTTCAGATAATGAGCATCCAGTCACAGAGTCCAATGATTCCAACCACCTGGCTACACTGCCCGAAGAGGAAGCCGTGGTGGCGATGATGGGGCTGCCACGAGCCGGAGAGATCACGCGAGCCCAGCTCAGGATAAAGGAGAGCAAAGAGTTTAAGGTGAGAACGTCCTTTGAGTTTTGAATCATCCTGAAGAAACTGGCGCTACAGTCTCCTTTTATTCAGCAGGGTGTAAAAAAGAAGAACTGCTGCTTTGATCTACACTAATATTATAAAGAGGAAAGATTTAATTGTTTGCATTGAATAGGCTCCGAAACTACTGAACCAATTTGAAAAATTCTTTCACTGTTGGGAAGCTACACTATCCCCGGGTGACTTAGGCTATATTATACTTTCAAAAAATTAGGGATCCTTAATAAACCTCCAATAATGTAACCCAAGGTGTAAAAAACCTATAATGTAGTGTAAATGATAAATGAACTTTCTCTCTCAGACATTGAATTATTACAGTTAATGTTTTTTTTTTGTTTCAGAATACTGTAGATAAACTTGTACAAAGAGCAAATGCATCTATTATTATTGGGACATCGTCTTGGAAGGAGCAGTTTTTAGAAGCGTTAACAGCCAGCGCAGGTATTTCTGAGCTTTCATTATTTAAAGTTAATTATTTAATCGTCATAGGAACAAACGGCTCACTTAACGAATGAATAAATGATTTGTCAATGTCGATGATTCATTTGAGAAGTGATAGTCTAGTCAATTGGTCTCTCATGGCTTTGGTCAAACTGCTAGCTCTTTTGATTTTTCAATCCAATTTAGATTTCAATATAGTCAATACCCACATCTCTCACTTTGCTAAAATTGGCACTTAAGGGTTAATTTTAGGATTATTTTCTATTAATCAATATGTTTGTCTCGATTTTGCTTCAGATACTAAATAAATGATGTTAAAATTGTCAGGGATCTTAGTCTATCTAGGATCTATACATTTATAACAGAAGTGCCATGCCATTAAATTTTCAGTACAGTTGCGAAATAATAACTACTACTCTATCATTAGTGATTTACTATTTCAGATTCAGATGATCCAAACGCGTCACCATCGTGTGGTGATTATGTGATGCATATCATCACTGTTTTTTGGAAGCTCATTTTTGCTTTAATACCGCCAACGGGTAAGTTTTACTAATAAAGTTTTGAGTTAAGTTTACTGGTATTTTTAAAGGTTTTAGGCAGACTTTCCTAACCATAGCTAGATACTCTTTCAAAAATACTCGTGCCTGCTGGTAAAACATTTACCTTCCTGGCTACCAGTTTTTAACTAAGTGTTGAAAATCCAGTAGTGGCCTTCAAAATCACGGAAGACCTTTATTTTTAACCGACTTCAAAAAAAGGAAGAGGTATTCAATTCGACTGTATTTTTTATGTTTGTTACCTCAGAACTTTCTATTGGGTGAAAGCTGGTGCTTGTCATGTGGTCCCACTTAAAGAGCTAGATATGACGAGTAGTTTTTGAGTTTTTTGAAGTCGGTTATTTTTTTCTTGGTAAAATTCAGATTATTTACCATTCAACCAACCAACTTTTGATCGTATCATCTCAGACATTGGCGGAGGCTACGTGTGTTTCGTGGTGTCGATCATCTGTATCGGGATGGTCACAGCTGTCATTGGGGACGTGGCTTCCCACTTCGGCTGCACCCTTGGCATCAAGGACACCGTCACTGCTATCGTGTTCGTCGCCTTGGGGACAAGTATACCAGGTATGGGGTTTTCAAAGAGCCATACCTCCATCCAAATAGTTCAAGGCAGAATAGTGATGATCCAATAATTATGAAATTTGGTCTCCTAAACAAATTTCGAGTTCCGGTCTTAGTTGAAACACTAGTTTATGGGACATTTAATCATTACTTTCGGATCTAGGTTGTTAAGACTGCGAACTAAAATTCCTGAGTTGGGATCGATGGGTTAGACATGATACACGACGTCCATGTACCTAAGATATGTATATGAAACTACAGTTCAAGATTGCGTGTGAACGATAATTTATTTATCTAAATATTTTAAGATACATTCGCGAGTAAAGTGGCAGCCATTCAAGATAAGTACGCCGATGCGTCAGTGGGTAACGTGACGGGCTCGAACGCTGTCAATGTGTTCCTCGGCATTGGTGTGGCGTGGACCATAGCCGCCATTTTCCACTGGAGTAAGAACGAGAAGTTCGTCGTGGAACCAGGAAAGTAAGTATCTTCATCAACATAGGATTCTACTCGCTCGATTAAATTGGGTGGTATAAAGACAGGAGTTGGGAACCCTATCCTCGTCTGCTATTGCAAAGTGACAAATGATCAAACGAGCTACCTGATAATAGTTGGTAACTACAGCTGTCAATGATTATGAACATTAGAATGAAGGCATTTTGGAAGCGTTGTCAGGCAAGAAGGATGAGAAAAGAAATCAAAAATGAGTCGAGTCTTTTGGCAGCTAACTCAAGAGGGTGGTATCAAGGTGGGTTTCACGGAAATCTAACAAGACGAGTAATAATATTAATTTCATAATATATAAATAACATAATCTATCGCGAAGTTCTGCCACCAAACTAAAGTTGCGCCACGTGCAAGAGAGGTAAACTTGAACTCAATGATTGAGTAGTTCTAGTTACTAAAGTAAGCGGCAATATTGTTTTGAACTACTCAACAATTTCAAAGTAGATTACTACGTATACTCGTCGTGTTCTGGCTAGGCTTGAGAGCCTATTCTTTCTCTCTGTTTTTTCTTCTCTTTCTTGGTCGACAACGCATCAGTAATGCCTTTAATGCTACTTATGTCTATGCACAACGGTGACCATCGGTGATCATTTACCATCAGGAGGCTCGTCAGTTCGTTGACAGCTATTTACTTAAAAAAAGAAAGAAAGAAAGAAAAAGACGTGCCGATGGATAACAACATCTCTTTTCCGCAGCCTCGCGTTTAGCGTGACAATGTTCTGTACCGAAGCCGCGCTTGCGGTTCTCGTCCTGGTCCTCCGAAGACGGAAGTCCATTGGAGGCGAGCTCGGGGGACCACGCGTCGCCAAGATCATCACTTCTACGTTCTTCTTCTCTCTATGGGTCTTCTACCTCACCATCTCTACCTTGGAGGCCTATGGCGTCATCGAAGGATTCTAAATTTGATTGTAAATGAAATTTATGGTATTTGCGGGTAGTTCTATTAAAGTTCTGTTGAAATTTTGGCGGAGTCGAAAAAATGTTTTTGGTGTTTTTAACATTACTATTACGAATCCATTATTGTCGCTGTTTTTAAATAATTATTCTCATTAATTGGATTTTATTTATAGTAAGTGGAGAGTTTAATATTTTAAGTAGATCGTAATGTTTTAATTAATTTGAATTCTTGAGAAAGTTTTAATTATATTAAACGTGTTAACTTATTACCTACATAATTAAATCGATATTTTTAATTATCTCATATTAACATTGTTTAGCTAGATTATATACATATTAATCGATTTGGGTTCCGCCTAGATTTGAATAGAGCTTTATATTGTGTATGTGAATAAATATGTATTGTGTCCGTGTGACGGTGTAAGATCCTAAAATATATCCTCTAATAGTTAATAAACTCTAATCTCGCCTCTATGTTAGCGTAATTTCCCTAGGAGTCTAGATTTTCGTGAAAAACTTCAGCAAGAGAGTCTTTGTGCTCAAATGTACAGCATTATACCAGTAACGTGCTGTTAATATTATTATGCACTAGGTTTTTATGAAGTCAACGCTTACTCCACCCAATTTTACCAAAACTAAGTAAGTAATCTTATTAGGTACATAAATTTAATTTCAATAATATTTCTGACCGCAAAACTCGAAAATTTGTTGATTGACTTGAAATTTTTACACAAGATACTACTTTCGTAAAAGTTTATGTCCAAAACTCGCATGAGGATGGGATTTTCAATAGTGTAACGTTTGATTTCTGTATTTATGTCCTTATTTAAAAGAATTATAAACGGCACGTTACTGGTTAGTAGTTCTTCGAAATATTCCCCTCTCCTTAGATGTTTCTCTTTTTCAAATCTCTATTGTTACTATTTAGCCTCGAAGGCTGTGGTATAAAAAATCTATTAGAAATCAAAATATATTCTACGTAAGTACGAGAGGTTTTATTGATATAAGTAACAGACGAATAGCGTTCGCTTATGTGAGTCGAATATTGCTTGGATTCAGATTAAAATTTTACTATAGCGGTTATAGGGAACTGATTATGAGTTCTATAATATTAATGACAACTTATATGGAAAAAAAATCCTTTAATTGGCAACTGATGGGCTCAGATCCTACTATTAGTAGAAAATGCCATACGACTGTGCTGTCTAAGTCAGAAGGAAAATTTTACACAAATTTGAAACCATTGTTATAAACGTTCACTTTGTGGTTGTTGTTGTCTCGTATACTTTTCTTGATATACCTAAATTGTAAGTATAATCATTCCATAGAATAGGTTACATTTCTTTCTATGTTTTAACAATGATATTTAAAAAATATAGATACGTTATGCCCTTACAAATCAACCAAAAATCTGTTCCGATTTTAACGCTGTATGTTAAAAGTCAAGTACTTCTGACAACAACAAAAGCGTGCGTATTGTCTTGTACTGACAGAGCGACTATGAGCAGAACGGTCAATTGCCTGTTCTTACGCTCTTCATCGTCGGCGCGCCAGTGACGTATCTACCTCTTTTTACATTATAATATCATTGGCTTTAATTATGAAACTCATAATCAGTGAAACTATAAGTTAGCCTACAGTAAAGACATTGTTAACACCTAATAAACGATACATTAAAATTATAAAACAGTTAATAAATACACCGCGAGTACATAATTATACACGCTTATCGTATTGTGTTAGACAATAAAGTCGCGTTCTCTGTGCAAGCGGTTAGCGGATAGCGAGGCGAATTCAAATGCGTAAACAATCATTTATTTGTAAGGCAGCATTCTTAATAACAGCGGGAACTTCAACGTTAACGATTCAAAAACAAAAAACGATTTTAGACAACATTAAGGTGGCGTGTTTATGTCACTACGCTAATTAATACTCAATTTTTACCGCTATGTCATCTTGACCACTCTAAATAAACTCCGTTATTCGCTGTCCGCTTTCACGAGAAACGTAGTCTAATTGATACATATTCACGGAATAAGACACTACATAGTAGAAATTTGATTAAAATAAAATGTATTCAATGCAGTCAATTGTGACATTTACTAGAAACTTTGTTATTCTAACATGATTGCGTGTTATACGATTTATTTAGTTAACCCTAACAATCGTTATTGTAACGCACGCAACCATGAGATGTGATAACTGTTATAAATGTATTTAATCTTATTAAATGTTAAGTAGTCACAAATAATAAATGTGGAAATGGGTTTAGATTGTTGTACGAGTGGTAGCGGAAAGCGGAATTAAAAAAAAATAAAAATATAGATAATTTATAATATTAGTTTTAGTCAGTGACTTCTGTATTATTAATATAGTTATTACAATCATTTCATTCTCGTTTATTAACTATTTTCTTAAGATTTTTGAAACGTATACGAAATCGTATAAATATTTTAAATATCCGCGTTAAAATCACACATTTAAGTTGGAGGCTTTTCAAATATTAGTCCGGTCAATTTAGACCAAAAAATGATAGTGAATCATTATATCTCAGAAACGGTAGCTCGTAGGAAAATAATATTGATACATTTTTATAGATAATTTTATGATCTACAATTTTTGTCTGGGGTACTTTATGATAAAACTTACCGTTTTGCTGAAAATCGCGAAAAACTCTTTTTTTTTACCTTTGACCTTGAATATTTTTTTTCCATACACGGGAATGATGGGGAACTTAACATTTTTATTTCTAATTATGTTTTGAACAATCTTACTGATTTTCAGCTTGTTGGGAATTTATGCACCTTCGAATGTCTAAATTGACCGGACTATATGTTTAGGGTTTCAGATATGTATGGGTAACAATGACGACTTCTCATACAGACCTCCTTTTTCACCGGCTGTATAAAAAATCATTGAACCGTTACTATAACTACTAGAAAATTAACAGATTGTGTTCCTATAAGACTACTGGTGATTAGAATCAAATTCAATGTACAACGATGTCAGTAGCGGCCTAGTATTTACTGTAAGTAAAAAAATGTGAAAAACATTATTTATTTTTATATGAAATAGTAAATCTAACAAGACTTTTAAAATTATACAGTAAAAATAGTAATTGATTGTGAATTTTTGTAATTAGTAGATTTTGTGGACAGTTTTATGTATTTAATGAAAGATATTTGTATGAAATAACCGCTAACTCTTGTGATGTAGATCGCTATCACTCGTACCACAAGGGAAAGGATAGAATGTTCTTCCTTAGCGCCCCAACTCAGAGTCACTAACGGTTACTTAAATCGCTTCTTAGCACAGAATTTGTATGGTAATTCTTTACTAAGGAGCGATTAAAGTAACCGTTAGTGACTCTGACTTGGGGCGTAAGTGTCGGTTTGGTAACCATAAGCTTAGCAACCGTAACGAGAGCGTAACTTTTTTGTATGAGAGTGTGCACCACCATACCATATGAAATGAAATGAAATAATCTTTTATTCATGTAGGTATCATTATTATGCACGTCATTTTTTTAATTTACCAGCTTTTCGGAAAGGTGCTTTGTCATGGAATTTTTTAATTTTATTGTGAAAAACCATTAAAACTGTTATTGTAGGCCACATGTGTGATATTATTTTTATTTTTATAGTCTTGTTATATGTTTCAATGATACAGAGCAATATAAAAAGTAGACGTATTAGGGGCCATCCATAAATTACGTCACACGTTAGGGGGGAGGGAGGGGGTCGATGAAGTGTGACATTGTGTGACAAGGGGTGGGAGGGGGTCCTAAATTTCGTGACGTCACATTCAAACTCGAATAATTGGTATGTATAGATAAATATTAAAAAACAATTAATGGAAATAAAACTTATTTTGAATCTGCTGTTTTAATTTAATATTTTTTAGGTGTAAAATTTCATAATATGTGACGTCACACTAGGGGGGGCGAGGTCTCACAAATGTGACCAACTGTGACAAGAGGGGGGAGGGGTCAAAAAGTCATGAAATTAGTGTGACGTAATTTATGGATGGCCCCTTATGTAAGGAAAGTACGGTAAATAATCTGAAGTCACCCTAAGGCTACGCTCTCGTTAAGTTTAGGATAGCCCGCGGTGACATAAACTCATGGTTACCATACAGATTGAATTTGGCAGTGATGCATCTTCTTTTAATGATAATTGTTAACCGACTTCAAAAAAGGAGGAGGTATTCAATTCGACTGTATTTTTTTATGTTTGTTACCTCAGAACTTTCGACTGGGTGAATTGATTTTGATGATTCTTTTTTTAATCGAAAGCTAGTGCTTGTCACATAGTCTCACTTAAATTTGAGCGATATCTGACGAGTAGTTTTTGAGTTATTTTGAAGTCGGTTATTTTTGGTCAAGAATTATTTTTAGTTCCTAAATGGTGTGACAAAGACTTTGAGATATAATGTACTAGATGAGGTACGCAACAGAAATTTATGTGCAAATTAATATTGATATTCGCGTCAGCAATATTTTTTGCGTCCCGACACATTGTAACACTTAAGACTCGTGTAGCGCAAAAATATTTTTCGTGTATCATTCTTAGTACATTACACCTCAATAGATGAGAATTTATTGCGTGTATTAGATTTTTTGTATATAACGTTTAATAAGTGTTAATTTTACAGAAATTAAACGTGTAATAAGTTGTTAGAAATATTTATTTAGAAATAAATATAGATTAATCAATTGCTACAGCTAGCAGAAAGTGTTTTGTGTTCATACACAATGTTCTGTGTTATATTAATTTTGTTATAACTCAAATTGTTCTAAACGTATAGAGATGTTTAGGTAAAGTTGAAGAATCAGTGTTCAATAATTATTACATGTGTCCGTTAAAAAAATAAAGATTAATACTTATTTCGCGTACAAGTGTTTTTATTTATTTGACGACCCTGTAGCGTAGTTGGTATTAACGCTGCCTGCGAAGCGAGGAGTTCCGGGTTCGATTCCCGGCCGGGGCAGATATTTATGTGGCAGATAAATATTTGTGCTCGGGTCATGGGTGTGATTGTGACGTGTTATGTGTCGTCCATGCCACCCGCGACACAGGTGAAAACTTACTGTGGGGGTATGAGTGTGAAAGCGTTTATTTATTTATTTATTTATTTATTGACTAACGCTCTGAAGGTGGTTTTGCTTGCGTTTTCCAGGATGATAGGTACCTTATATCTTATCCCAGATAATGGTCTATCTTTGTGCTAAATTCCATGAAAATCCGTTCAGTAATTTTTGCATGAGAGTAACATACCTCAATACGTTCTCACAAACATTCACATTCATAATATTAGTATGATTTAATCGTAACTACCTTTATGCTGTTATGGTGAGTATCGACAATAAATGGTCCTTACCACCCAAATACATACATAATATCGCAGCAATCTCCGCCAGGTAAGTCTAGGTCTCGTCAACTATTCCAGTGCTTACAGTCTACTGCCTTCAGGAACCAAGGCCTGGAATCTGGCCTGTATATCAAATTTAATATCAAGCACTTCTGACAACAACAAAAGCGTGCGTATCATCTTGTATTGACAGAGCGACTACGAGCAGAACGGTCAATTGCCTGTTCTTACGCTCTTCATCGTCGGCGCGTTAATGACATATCCTACCACTTTTTTACATTACAATAATCATTGAGATCGTCATCATTAAGTAGATGCTGCGTGGGTATGACGTATGAAGTATGGCGTGGGTTTCACCAGTGACAATGACGTCTCACTCTTTCAATCTTGCTTCAATGATAACAGCGTCAGTGTCGCGCCGTCGTATGATAGTCCAGTGCCGATAGCTCTAAAAACGGTAAAAAGTGGAAGAAAATTATAGTAGAATGAAACCTATTGCAAAAGGAAGAGAATATAACGAAGATTATAGGAAAAATAAATTACGGGCGATCTGAGGTCGGGAAGGGGGGGGGGCGAGGGGGGGTTTAGGGAAAAAAATGGTTTATCTCGATTTCCGGAAAAACTACAAGTCCTATTGAAAAAAGTTGAATCGCAAAGTTGTAGGTAATAAAAAGTTCTAAAACATGTGTATTTACACTTTTTTACATAACCTCAAAATTTATGTGAAAAATTCAAAAAACCACGTTTTTGGTTTTTTATTTTTATCTTTTACAAAAAAAATTTTTTGTTTCACGAAATTTGGTGAGAACTTACCTTTGTATGTCCTTAACATACTGTAATATTTTTGATTCAAAAATATATTTTTTTTTCACCTTATTTTGACCTTATATCGAAAAAGTACCCTTATTTTCAGTCAAAAAATCTCACGTCAAAAAATCTGATTTTTTTAAAAATTCGGTGGTCTCTTTGTTCGTTGGAATCTCTACTTTCTAATGGTATATAAAAAGTATACACTACTATTGTAAATGTTCTCAGAAAATGCAATGAAACGACAACTATTTTCGCAAAAAAAAATCGGATTCCATTAATTGCATATGAGATTGCAAAAAATATGCGAAAATAGTTGTCGTTTCATTGCATTTTCTGAGAACATTTACCATGGTAGTGTATAGTTTTTTATATACCATTAGAAAGTAGAGATTCCAACGAACAAAAATACTACCGAATTTTTTTAAAAATCAGATTTTTTGACGTGAGATTTTTCGACTGAAAATAAGGGTGCTTTTTCGATATAAGGTCAAAATAAGGTGAAAAAAAATATATTTTTGAATCAAAAAAATTACAGTATGTCAAGGACATACAAAGGTAAGTTTTCATCAAATTTTGTGAAACAAAAAAGTTTTTTTGTAAAAGATAAAAATAAAAAACCAAAAACGTGGTTTTTTTAATTTTTCACATAAATTTTGAGGTTATGTAAAAAAGTGTAAATACAAAAGTTGTAGATCTTTTTATTACCTACAACTTTGCCATTAAACTTTTTTCAATAGGACTTGTAGTTTTTCCGGAAATCGAGATAAACCATTTTTTTCCATTAAACCCCCTTCCCCCCTCACCCTCCCAACCTCAGATCGCCCGTAATTTATTTTTCCTATAATCTTCGTTATATTTTCTTCCTTTTGCAATAGGTTTAATTCTACTATAATTTTTTTTCGTTTCAAAAATTATCGGCACTGGACTATGACGTAAGTATATCTTTTATTATTATTTACGTGTATTTGCCTTCTGAGGTATTTGCATACCGAAATATATTATTAATTAATTCAGTAACAAAATAATTAATAACTGATACGTCAGCAAATTCAAGTTCGGTTTCAAGTAAACTTCTCAAGAACCTCTCACCTCAAGTGGCTACTAATCGCTCTCATAGGAATGCTTGAGAATCCTACACCTTTATTATACCCCCACGGAACCGTCCTTGACCTTACACTTACAACCAAGAATATAGCCGTTTAATCAATGATCTTATACATTTAATGCTAAAATTGTGTTGTGTATTTTTACCGTCCGGGGCTTTGAACGCGTTTTCCTGTATAATAAGTGACCGGGCTGACCGGGCAAACGTTGTTCTGCCAAAAAATTTTTAGGGGTAGGGGGATGAAAAATAGATGTTGTCCGATTCTCAACCCTAGCCGATATGCACGCAAAGATTCACGAAAATCGGTCGAGCCGTTTCGGAGGAGTTCAACTTCTAACACCGTGACACGAGAATTTTATATATTAGAAGATTTTATTTTGTTTAGTTTTTGCGTGAAAGAGTAAAAACATCTATATTAAGTTTTACAATTACAATATTACTAGGATGTACGTTGTATATTATGTACATTTTATTATGTTATGTCTTTGGATTTATGAGTATTTACGTATTGTATAGCAGAATTAATTTAAAGTATTCATTACAAATAAAACGTCATTGTCCTAACAGCTCACGCATCACACAAAAACGTCGTTTAAAAGTCTTGTTAATAATATCAGTATTCCACGCGTGCAAGCTCGCGGGAATAAGGTAGTTTTACTTTAATAAAGTCGAACATTAAGAAGAAAAACAAAATAATTATGTTTCTCGCTGTCACTAAGCCTGTACCTTTACCAGACCTACTAAGTAAGTAAGTGAACCATTTCTGTAGGATGTTATTTATTGCCTATTTAGAATTTCATTGGCCATCAAGCCTATGAATTATGAGGCCTTTATATCGCGTGTACCGATTTATAATTTCCTCCAACGATAAATATATTTTTTACGCGACGCTTTCTTATAAAAAGATTACTTAAATTATTGGGGTAATAATTTATTATGTAATTTTAATTTTCAGAAGAATTTCAGTAGTAGCATTATTTTTTTGATGGATAGACTGAATAATTTATAAAGCTAGACAACCAAGAGTAAGAGAGCTGTTTAGCTGTAACCACACGTTAGTACAATTAACATAATAAAAGTGAGCATAATTATAAATAATATACGATCACATAAATTTCAAAACATAATGTTTATACACTGTATTACAAGTTTCATAAAAGGACCTAAAAAAAAGTTACGTTACTTTTTTTCAGGTCCGTGGTTTCATATTAATTTCAATACAAATATCATCTAATATCCTACTTAGTAAATACGAAGTATTTACATTATATTTTAAGTAAAATTTTCGTGTGTATATTAGTTCATTGGGTAAGGGGTTTTTGTAGGCAAATACTAAATTTGCGAACCTATTTCTATTCCGCTCAAACCACAAGAGGTTATCTTCGGGCTCCAGGCGTCCCTGTAATCTCATTCGATAGCTAACTACATAAATATGAACCTAAGGACTTTTATCACCCCATGCGATAAAATATACGCGATATCGTCCTGTGGATAATGATCTTTTCGAGTGAGGGGTTTAATTACCTACGAGTAAAGACGTTTGTTTAAAAAATGTTTGTCTAGTCTTATCTTCCTCTAGGCAACACCTCCTCGTCTAGCGAGAGATCTTCCTTTGCTAAATTGCTAGGTAATGGTAAGTATGGTAATGGTACGTCAGGGCTATAAGTGTGTAAATGTTTCTTTATTAGCTACGACATACCCGCTTTGCAGTCGAAATTGGACGCACGATTTCCCTTAGAATAATAATAAAGAAGAATTACACATTCGCTTATTTACAGCTATGTAAATTACGGCTATTACACCATTATTATTCCAATCCTCTTACACTGTCTTGTATCCCACTTTACTCATATTATTAGTTTTATATTTATCGCAATATCGTACAAAGTCAGAGATGAAACAGGCGCATAATTCAGACAATGATTTTAAAGTGGTCTCTGAAAACTAATATTTGAAATCACGTTAGGACACAAGATAGTCCTAACTTGGCTGATTATTACGTTGTGTAATAATCATAATTATCCTCGTCATAAGTCATTATTAACTTCTTATGTCAAAGTACTCCTTGGGAGTTTTTTCCTCTCCTTCTTCTGGGACCACTCATGATAGCGTTAAATGTAAATTCTGATTTCAATTCATATCGTTTTATTTCAATGTTTCGAGAAGAAAAATGAGGATGACTTAATAATTTTGGATAATTTTAAAACTGTAAGATTAAAAAATTATTCAGTCTATATTTTTACTAACACAAAATTCCGAGGGATTTTTTAAAACAATTTTCTAAAATGGTGTTTTTTAAAAATAATAATATTTATATCATAAATACAAATACTTTTTTTATGGAGGCAAACGAGTAGACGGGTCACCTGATGGTAAGTGATCACCGTTGCCCATGGACATTAGCAACATTAGGGGCGTCACTAATGCGTTGCCGGCCTCGAAGAAAAGAAAAGATCTGCTTCTTGAAGGACCCCATGTCATAGCTTAGCGGGAAATCCGATGCAGGAAGTTCGTTCCACAGTTTACATGTCCGTGGCAGGAAATTACGTGAAAACCGAACTGTGGACGAACGCCAGGTATTTAGGTGGTGTTGATGGAACCTGGTACGTGATGTGCGGTGACGGAAATCAACCGCAAGTATTAAACCAAACAGTTCTTCAGAACACTCCCCGTTATACAGACGGTAGAATACGCATAGCGAGCCTACGTCTCTCCTCACATTAAGCGATTCTAATCCGTCTGTAAGCTTGGGATCGTCGACAAGACGAATGGCTCGTCGTTGGATTCGATCAAACGTGTCCACTTGGCCAGCTGGGGCTCCGGCTCAAAGATGAGAGCAGTACTCCATGTGTGGTCGAATTTGTGCCTTATAGAGCATCAATCTGTGCTTAGGCATGAAGTACTGTTTAGCTCTATTGAGCACTCCCAATTTCCTTGCAGCTAGTTTGGCCTTACCAACCAAGAGGTCCCGAAACTGAACTTCATTCGAAATGTCGACACCAAGGATCCCAATACTTTTGGAGATGTTAAGATGAGTGTTTTGGAACTAAGGTGCCATGACGAATGGGGTGTTCTTAGCGGTTAACGCGCAAACTTGTGTCTTCTCGAGGTTGAACTAAGTTTAGTCTACCCCATTCTGAGACCCGCTCCAGAGATGTCTCGACTTCAGACACAAGTTTCATCCTCTTCTCCTCAATCTGCACCCGAGAAAGATTTGCTCGGCCTGTATAGCGAGCATCACCCGTACTGTCATCAGCAAAGCAATGGATATTCCTGATGTCAAGCATATCATTGATAATTAAGCATGATGAACAGTGTAGGTGAGAGCACAAAGCCTTGAGGGACGCCAGCATTTATGGGCTTCGTGTCCGAGTATGCTCCGTCAACATCAAAAACGACCTTCGACAATCTAACACTATACTATACAACCACAGAAAAAATAATACATACAACTTAAAGTACGCTTTCTCGCATATAACAACAATTTATTCACTTTGAAAGAGGCCGCACCAACCTCTTCATTACGAGCCAGCAAACATCAGGGTCTACGAGACATCTACGAGTGCTACGATATCGCTACAACGCCACTACGAAAGTGCTACGAGAATTACCAAGGCTTCACACGTTATTATTAGAAAACAAATTCTGCTAGGTTTGCAAAGTCCAAATTTTATATGATTCATAATATAATTTATAGTTCACTTAGTACTTTAGCCACTTAGTCATAAAAACAAGCAAACTTATAGAAGGCGTATTAAGTGTTTTGTTTCTTTCACTCGTATGAAAAATGACAAAAATAAAACATATTATTATGGTGCAATTGCTAAAATAAGTTAACAGTACCAGAAGGTTATCGTGACAGGTCATGAAATATCAATACAAAAAAATATAAAAAGATTATGTCCATTGATAACGCCGGACTGGTCCCGTAAATAAACATTTCAGATCAATTTTTCATTACGGAACGGAAACAGAAAGTTTACGGTATATTTCACAACAGCGAAAGATTAAAATCCAGTTTTAATATAGAAAAAGTTAGCAACACACTTTCAATCTTAATCCCATTAGTTTAGAAGCTAAAATCGAGAATCACGCGAAAAATCTTATGAACACGTTAGCACTCGATTTATCATGTAACTTTTCGTGTTTCTGTTTGTTTCATAATTCTTGAATGGTGTTGTTTGAATAGCTATTCAAGAAATATCGGAAGATGAGAAAAAGAGACGAAGGAAGGTGCTACTTTCTAATTTTAGGGGAGAAACTCAGAGAAATACAAAGGTTGATAGATAGATAAAGGTAGATAAAGCATTCCTAACAAAAAAGTGTGACCAATTTTGGAAGCAAGTATGTGTGCGTAAATTTCGAAGCGTTTATTGGAAGCGTTAATTGGTAGCGATTGCGTTGTCAAGTTTCCGTTCAATACCTTTAATTATTAGATGTTAGGAATAATTTAGTTTCGAACTTTTTTCTTCTCTCTTTCTTGGCCGGCAACACATTAATGATGCCTTTGGTGTTGCTGATGTCCATGAGCGACGATAGCCACTTACCATCAGGTGGATCGTCAGCTCGTTTCTTTCTATTTTTCTTTCTTTCTTTATTTCCCATTTCCCATTTTAGTTTGCCGGCGATTTCCATAAAAAAATCAAAATATTTTCATAATATATTATCGCAACACATTTTATCACAAAAGTACTTTTCTTCTCCGAATGGAATATTTGGGAATGGAACATTCAGAGAATAGGAACTTTTGCAACGGGCGTAGCTAGTTAGAAATAAACCAATTAAGTTTATTGTATCATGCTACCAGCTAAAATCTACTGCGGAAAGCCTGCTGGAATATAATTTATAATGTCTTTAGAAAAGGCCAAGAGGTGATGGTAGCGACACGCTTGTTGAGAGATATGACTGTCGACTTTTGAAAGCATTTGGCTGTCGGATGGATATTGTCTGGGAATATGTCTGCATTTAATATCTAACGTCATTTATTGTACCACCATTAGTAATTAACATGTAACTTAATTACTGGAATCAATATAATCTATGAACAAGCTAAGATATAGTTAATAGTATCAGGCGTTACTTTGCGGAAATCCATTCTTATTAAGTTAGTATTAGTCTACTTTGCAACAATCCGCGGTTAATATGTATGATGGTATATACCTTACATGCGTGGCACCTCCCTCCCTCCCACAACGGAAACATGCACTACAATAATTAAAAGTATACATATACCAACATACTTACCAACTTGACACCAACATGTTTCGCCCCGACACGGAGCATCATCAGGGTAAGTTTTAACTTTGCGACTAATACTAACTTAATAACAAGCTAAGAAAAAAAGGTTAACGAGAAAAAAAGGAAAAAATCTTTAAAAAAAGTTTTAGTGTTTTTTCATTATGAATTTTACATTAGACTAGCTGACCCAGCGATCTTCATATCGCCTAACAAACTATTTTCTAAAATAAAAGTAGCCTAATTTACTCCTTATTACATCAGCTATCTGCTAGTGAAAGACCCGTCAAAATCGGTCCAGCCATTTCAGAGATTAGCCAGAACAAACAGACAGACAGATAGACAGACAGACAGACAAAAATTGTAAAAAATATTGATTTGGTATATGTACCTTGTATACATCCAAATGCAATTAATAAAAATCGTTTTTTTTAATATTACAAACAGACACTCCAATTTTATTTATTTGTAGTATGTAGTATGTTGTATGTAGCATGTATAAATTTTATACACTTAGTATAATGTTTTTTTTTTTTATTGTTGATACTTAAAAATTAACGAATGTATAAGGCTGAAAGCGCTCAGAGCTCGGCGGCATAATATGTGGGTCCTATGTAGTCGGTCAATTTAAGCAAAAATAAGTTAAGCAACGTTGTCGAGCTTCCGAGGACACGTATAAATAAATAAACGCTTACACATACTCCCGCAGTAGGTTATTTACCTGTATCGCGGGTGGCATGGACGACACATAACATATCACAATAACACCCATGACCCGAGTACAAATATTTATCTGTCACATAAATATCCGCCCCGGCCTAGAATCGATCTCGGGACCCCTCGCTTCGCAGGCAGGGTCGCTACCAACTAGGCTACGGGTCGTCGAAGTATAGTCTTTGGTCCCGGTTTTTCTCCTAAGATAACAGTCGTGAAGCCATCCTTCACCAATACGTTCTGAAACTTCTGAAGCACGTGGTGGAGTATGCTCTAGGGCTCCTCAAGAGGCGAGACCCGTGCTCAGTAACGAGTTGAAGCTGTCCAAGACTGGAAAATTTTTTGAACCATGCGAACCAATGGTCTGAAGAAATGGACTAAAAAGATTATGTGGACCTATATTATGATGTTCTATGTTATACATAGATTTTACTAAGCTACAAATTATAATTTAAGAAACCCGATTGTTTTATTTATACTAAACATAGCTAAAAACACTCTTGATTAAGTCACCTTTAAAAAAAACTAGATCAAAAAAGTTTCATCCGTTTAGAAGCTACGATGCCACAGACAGGCAATTATATTTGAAAAAATATAGATACGTCATGCTCTTACAAATCAAACAAAAAATCTATTCCGAAAAGAGCTACAACACACACATGTTTATCTTTTGTTTCACTACACCAATCACGTAGGTATAATCCGCGCGCGATAAGAATGGGATGCGACCTTTTGGAACTGAGATGCTTACGTGTCATCGGCAAGCCGTAGCGTCGGCAACAATGATATTGTATGTAAAAAAAGGTAGTCGAATTTAGTCAGGTGTAGCGATTTTAGTATATTATGCTAGTTGTATTTTAAATAAAATATATGCTTTAACATTATAGGCGAAGCATAATAATTTAAAGTAGAACATCCCCAATAGTGATCTCCTTCATCTGCAGTACTTAGGTAGTCTGTTTACATTTTTATTATATTTTTCAGAAGGCAATACTTCTGACGAAAGTGAAAAAGGCAAAAAGGCGTTAATGTAAAATAATGTATCTAAACTTTTTATTGAATTGATTACAACCATGAACATTTTTTATATATAACAATTATGATAAATCGCAGGGATAATTAATTTATAATTAACACTAGGTAATACTAAAAAATAATTATTTCAATTGTTCAGCATTTTTTTTGCTAACGCCTCTTGAGAACTTTTGTTTTTGATTTACTTCGACAAGGTTCCATACCAATCTCGTCGCGCGCGGATTATATAATACACGAAGGCATTTTAACGCTGTGTGTCAAATGTCAAGCACTTCTGACAACAATAAAAGCGTGCGTATCGTCTTGTATTGACAGAGCAACTACGAGCAGAACGGTCAATTGTCTGTTCTTACGCTCTTCATCGTCGGCGCGCTAGTGACATATCTACCTCTTTTTACATTATAATATCATTCACAGACAGGCATACAGATCCAAAGATCGACATATACACAGATATGTCAAACTTATATAACACTTTTTTCGTCGGGGATTAATAAAACGGTGAAGAAGAAAGGCCCGCGGCGTGGAATTGCTTACCACTAACTTAATTACTTCCACTTGGCCTATTTACTGAAACGAGCTAACTACTTTTTGTTACGCGCCGAACGGTACAATGAAATCGCACGAGATTTGAAAAATGCTTCGCCTTATGTTTCAATTAAAATATTACCTAAATTGAAAAAGTTAAAGGATTGGTAAACCCTAAATGTGTACAATTTATACAATGAATGGTTATCGTCGTATAATAAATAGCCTTATGAACAAAAAAGCTAAAAACTTGATTTGCCAGGTTTAAAAAAAATATATAATAAATATAATAATAATCATTTTTTCATAACGCACTAAAGACGCGCGTTAAAAAATCATCTGTGACGTTTTTCGTCACCTTTTGTGTCACCCTCACCGTATCATACATCTTAAAACTTCACTCTCATCATTTTTTCCATTTATTTCATAACGCGCCTAAAGAAGTATAACTTCAAAAATTATATTTAAATGTTACGTTCACGGACGTATAAAAAAGACGGACGTAATCCCAAGAACAAATTCAGTGAAGCACCCATAGTAATACCAACTCTGTATTCGTACAAGTACACACACCCACAAATTGACACATACTACTATGACATAGACACCATCGCGAATCAAAAATTACAAAATTACGCACACATGGTAAGCGAGCTGTCATTGCTATGCTTCACTCTCGATTAGACAAGGTTACGTCCGTTCTTTTTTTACGTCCGTGGTTACATTATATTTAATATTAAAATCTGTACCTGAAATATTCCTAAAAAATCTATACTTTTACGTTAGTAGTCTTCGTAAATAAGTACAATAAATATTTAAACGATACCTTTTCTTCTCTATCATGTCATCGGTTGTATCCAATGATATTGTATTGGTTGTATCGAATAATCTAAATTTTACTAACAAAAAATAACCGACTTCAAAGTCTTTTCAGAACGTCTTTTCAGATCTCGTTCAAATTTATGTGGGACCACATGACAAGCACCTGCTTTCGATTAAAAAAAGAATCATCGAAATCGGTTGGCGTGATATTGAGTTATTCGTCAATTTGTCGCACACATCTTAATACAAATTTACGACTTATGTGGTTTTCTCATGGATGCCATTGTCAGATCTCAATAAAATTTATGTGGGACCACATGACAGCCACCAGCTTTCGATCAAAAAAACAATCATCAAAATCGGTTCGCCCAGTCCAAAGTTCTGAGGTAACAAACATAAAAAAAAATACAGTCGAATTGAGAACCTCCTCCTTTTTTGAAGTCGGTTAATAAAAAAGTAATAAACAAGATTGTGTGCTGCAAGCGAAAGTTTATACACAGATTGTACCTATTATACATAATTATGATGCCAAGTACCAGTTATAGTTAGAACTTGTGAACGCCCTCGGTTCGCTTTGCTAACCCACACTTGAGAAATGTATGGACGGTATTCTTTAAACTACACATTTTATTTCTAAACCGACTGAAATAAAACAAACACTAAATGTTAATCCAAGCTCACTACAATACACCACTGAACACCGCATCTAAATCCGTTTAACCTTTCCTGAGATTAGCCGGAACAAACGCACAGACAAACAGACAAAAATTACAGTTTTATTATTTGTATCATAATGTGATTATGTGATATTATGATATGATAATTGCAAAGATACACGGACTGTTTTATGTACATACGAGTAACCGCCCTCGCTTTGCTTCGGTTTACTTATTTTTTACACCTTGGGTTACGTTATTGGAGTTTTATTAAGGATCCCTAATTTTTTTGAAAATATAATATAGCCTATGTTACTCGGGGATAGTGTAGCTTCCCAACAGTGAAAGAATTTTTCAAATCGGTTCAGTAGTTTCGGAGCCTATTCAATGCAAACAAAAAATCAAATCTTTCCTCTTTATATATTACTATAGCTAAGTGATTTCGTATATCCATTGGGTAAGTACATCAAAAATGGATCAATTCTCGGGGGTTACACTTCGATACTGAATATATTATAGTGCGTGAACGTTATTTGCATATTAGGGAAAATATTCGCGAAAGATACCTATTTGTGTACAGGAGGTAACATGGAATTTAATTTAGAATATGTACCTACTCGTATATCTTTTTTAACACAACGTATGCGCTGCTATGTGGACATTATTATAATACGTCGAGTAAATGTGAATGAATGCATGTAACATTTTAGTAAACTTTTATTTTAGTAAACTGTAATATTTTATTAGTGAGTCGGATATACTATAGTTCTGTTACGTGTATTACCCTCAATCATCCAAACTGCACAAGTTGAGGGTCACTCTGAAAACCAGCGGCCGTAGTTTTTCCAAAACCATTATGCTGAGCGTGAACCCTTTTCACCTATTATCTTACATCTAACGCCCCAACTCAGAGTCACTAACGATTACTTTAATCGCTCCTTAGTAAAGAATCACCATACAAATTGTGTACTAGGGAGGGATTTAAGTAACCATTAGTGACTCTGAGTTGGGGCGTAAGTGTTGTATTGTTTTTGGCTATAATTTGTTCATTATTCAAATTTCCGCTTCGATGGGAGTAGACCCAAGATTCATGGCATGGTCTGCCATGGTAACCGCCATTCCGCCATGCGGGTTGTCAGTTTTTTAACAGGTGTTTAGGTTTACATAAAAGGTAAAATAACGACCCTGTAGCCTAGTTGGTAGCGACCCTGCCTGCGACGCGAGGGGTTCCGGGTTCGATGCCCGGCCGGGGCAGATACGTATATTTGTGTGACAGATATAATGGCTAATTATTTAAATAAAAAGATTTTCTTACCTGTGTATACGGTGCGTAAAATGGTCTATTATTGCACGACAAGGGTGCTAACGCCTTGAATTCATAGAGAAACTCAGTCACCAGTTTTCGCACCACATAAAAAATGTCTGCTTATGACACAATAAAAAAGCGTGACACAGTGTTAACACTGTACTTGTACTATTTCCTCAATTACTACGAGAATTTCTCCCCCCGTGGAGGTAATAGATAAAGGCATTCAGGATTGAGGAATCAGCTCAGTCATTCATTGGTATACATCAATCTTCCAGCAAAACAGCTTCGACATTATATAAAGTTATTACAGTACCTACTTGAAAATTTGGCTACTTCCCATGTGGTAAACTTCCCACTTGGTAAACCTCAAACTGTACCTACTAAAACGTTGCGTTTGGTAAACATTTCGTTACGTCATACATTTAATCCCATTTGGTAAACTATGTTAGTATTGTAGCGATTTTCCGCTCCAAATGAACGATTATTTCTCAATCGGCCGAGAGACCTATCCCTCTAGGCGCGACTACTTATTGCAAACCCAATCCCGGTTATCGATAAAGTTTCTCCTAAC
This sequence comes from Thymelicus acteon, assembly GCA_951805285.1. Taxonomy (NCBI): domain Eukaryota; kingdom Metazoa; phylum Arthropoda; class Insecta; order Lepidoptera; family Hesperiidae; genus Thymelicus; species Thymelicus acteon. The sequence continues at coordinate 2,501,325 of OX638232.1, forward strand.
CGCTTATTTATTAACTCCTAGTAATTAACGTACTTCAGTTTCTCTAAAGTACTTTACATTACTTTTGTTTAAAAAAAATCCAAGTTTTAGCTGAGTAGGTACGCAATAAACAACTGCATATTTATTCGGTTGAGTGAAACGAGATCTAAGTAGGATCGAATAAGATCAAGTAAGAACTATGTAAGTCCCACAATCGGATTAACTTTGTCACACTTTACAAATTAAAATTAAATAGCTTTCTTGCACGGACCTGAAAAAAGACGGACGTAACCTCGTCTAATCGAGAGTGAAGCATAGTAATGGCCGCCCACTTACCATGTGTGCGTAATTTTTGATTCGCGATTGACGCAGTATGGTGTCAATGTGTGGGTGTATGTACTTGTACGAATAGATAGTTGGTATTACTATGGGTGCTTCACTGAATTTGTTATTGGGATTACGTCCGTCTTTTTTTTAGGTCCGTGCTTTCTTGACCTTTTTCTATCTTCGCATGTAGCCAACATTATGAGCCGTGGAGTCTGATGACAGCAAACGCGTCCCAAAACACTATTGACATAATAATATATTGCCAAGTTTGCCAACCAAGATTTGTATAAGTGCATCAATGGTACTTATAATGATTTTATCTTGAACTCAAGAAAGAACAGAGAATTAAGATTAATTAACTGTTAAAAAGTTTCTTGATTAAACGGAAAAAAAATGTTTTTTGAATTAAAAAAATAAAATAAAAATATGTAGCATAATAACAACACAAATTATGTGTATTGAAAAATACATTGTTAAATAATTTCGAACGTTGAATTTATTTACTAATAAAAAGTAATTAAAAACATCTATTTTGTTACAAAAAATCCCTGCCTCTGACTGCTCTAAAAGTGATACTATTTGACCGAACGCTACTGAATAAGTATTATAATCTAAAAGTTCCCTCGGGTATTTGTTGTGGCAGGACTTCCCTTTGGTGCGTCCGCTTTTGTAGATCTGGTTGGACACGGATCAAAGGAAACCGGAATATTTCTGAGTTGTAATTAACTTCATTTATTGTAACCCACTGGATAAAATAATTTAGTTCAATGAATATCTTTTATAGTGCTATTATAAATAGGATTGTTGACCAATCAAATATAATATTATGACATTTTAGACGTGTCGTTGTAATATAATACTTAATTTTTAGTAGTTTGGATTTTTGATAGCACATTAAACCCATATTTTTTTTTATGGAAATAGCCGGCAAACGAGCTGACGATCTACCTGATGGTAAGTGGCTATCGTCGCCCATGGACATCAGCAACACCAAAGGCATCACCGATGCGTTGCCGGCCAAGAAAGAGAGAAGAAAAAGAAAGAAAGAACTGACTCTCAAGCCCCCAGCCGGAACTCGACGAGTCGTTTGGCGGCTGACTCATGCTCGAGGGTGGTAGATATCCAGGCGAACCCCATGGAGAAATAATAATGGTAATAATGGTATTAATTAATAATTAAAATCAATATTACTAATATAATCCCTCGAGGGGTCCTACCACCAGCGGGCCGGATTTAGTCGCCTTTTACGAAACCCATCCGGCGTGGGATTGGGGTTAGTATTCTAAGCCGCCCCAATACGGCGCCATAAAACTTATCAACGCAATACAAATTATCTTTATTGTACGCAATAACAAATAATTAGGAAACAGATTTACAATTTGGCAGTCTTATCACTAATACAGCAATCTCTCCCAGGCAACAATTACTTGTAATAAATAGTTGACATTGTTTAGAAGATACAGGTTAGTGCGTACAAACTGTACAACAATGAGCAATTAATAACGTTACTAAAATTGTAATTACAGTGCGCCCAATTTATCTGTGAAATGGCGAAAATTGGAACTAATGCTGCCCCATTCTTAAGTTCTTTGTGTTAATGTCAATGAATGACATTGACATTTACTACATCTCGAATTGCGTCCCAGTGATTGGTCCAATGCGTTCGACAGCGCCCTCCCTCAGTTTCATTTTCTAAAATATTTGAAAAATTTATTCATAAGGCTCTATATTCCTTCTTTGAAGCAAATGCAATACTGGCACCAGAACAATTTGGTTTCAGAAAAAAATATACAATAAATATGGCAGTTTATAACTTCCTTGAAAAAGTTATGACAAAAATGGATAAAAAAATCCCGATAACTGCTTTATATATGGATCTCACTAAAGCTTTTGATTACGTAGATCACAATATATTACTCTACAAATTATATAGGTATGGTATAAGAGGCAATGCTTATGACCTTTTAAAATCTTATTTAACAAATAGGAATCAATATACTGAAGTAAATAAGTTGTGTACAGAAACTAAATGTAATATGACATATACTTCCAAACATAAAATAATTAAATATGGAGTCCCTCAAGGTAGTGTACTAGGCCCTTTATTATTTATTATATATATAAATGACCTACCCAAAGTAGTAAAAAAATTTAATATGACATTATTTGCAGATGACACAACTATTCTATTTGACAATAAAAACTTAGACATTTTAGAAACTGACATTAACTGCTCTCTGACATGTATTATTGAATGGCTTAAATCAAATAATTTAAATGTAAATCTTGAAAAAACAAAAATTATGAATTTTTCGCAGCGTAAAATTGACAATGGAAAGCCTAACGTAAGTTATCAAAGTAATAAAATTAATGCGGCTGATACTATTAAGTTTTTAGGAATACATGTCGACTTTAACATGAAATGGAAATCGCATATTAATTCTGTTTGCAAAAAACTTAGCAAACTTTCTTATGCTCTGCGTATGCTAAGAAAGACTGTAAACAAAGACGCGCTTCTGACGGCATATCACGGTTGTGTTTCCTCAACGCTTAGATATGGCATTATTTTCTGGGGAAACTCTGTTAATAAGGATCTTGCATTTAAAGCACAAAAACAATGTATAAGATTAATTTGTAACCTCAAACAAAGAGATTCATGTAAACCGCATTTCTTGAGCTTAAAAATTTTAACAGTTCCGTGCCTTTATATATTGGAGTGTTGTTTATTTGTGAAAGCAAACTCAAACCTATTTACATTTCGCGAACGAGAAAAATTTTTCGCAGCGTAAACAGAGAAAGACATAGACAGAAACTATGTGCAGTCCAATGTAAAACCAATTTGTACAGACAGAGTATTTTTGCTAAAGCACCACTCATATATAATAAACTACCTTTATCAATTCGTTCCACTATTGATGTTCAAGTATTTAAAAAAAAGTTACAAAGTCTCTTGATAGAAAAATGCTATTACACAATAAATGAGTACCTAACAGATAATTTAATTAAGTAATTACATAGCACGTAACTGAATATCATTTTCATTATTATTATCAATATTATCACTATAATTTTTCTCTATGACTGACAATTAATTGATTAATTTAATAATTTGACATTTAATAAAATTTGACATGAAATGTAATAATAATTGTTTTGGATGTTTAGTTTTTGTTTATATTATTTTATGAATTGTTTATTATTTGTTATAATTTTATATAATATTGTATGCCAGTTTGTGGCGGGAATACAGATATACATCCACTTATTTGACTTACACCTGACTCAATTGTACCTGTATTCCACAATAAAGATGATTGATTGATTGATTGATTGATCAGTTCACAGATAAGTTGGTCGCACTGTACATAACAATTATTTTATAATAGATGTAAATACAAGTACAGTAGACAGTGAAAAACTAGAAGAGCTGGACTAGAAGTATGTGTCGCCTAGAACACACACACACTACACACATACACACACACAAATACACATTCTTCACACATACACCCTTAACCCGTCGGTTACCAAGAACGTTCCAGCACGTTAGAACTCAAAGGTACCGCGATCACGCGGATCCTAACGAGTTAATCCGTAATTTAACTTAATACCTATTTAAAAATGGAAATACTTACCTAATGTTTAGTATTTATATAAGAAAGAACGGGACATCCTGACACAGGTTTAAATATATATTTACTTAAAAGGATGCCCTCACTGTGTAAATATAAATGTAAAGAAATCTGAGAGAAATAAAGTTTTTTTTTTGTTGCCTAGACTTGAAATAGTGAAGACAAGAACTTCCAATCGAAGATCTCATCTCAAGGGGGGTACTCCGCTTACTGAACACAACAATCCACTCCAGTTCCTCTGATATTTCTCGTAATCTGTATATTATTATTCATGTTTCACATTGTCTCACAGTAGGGCCTTGTTGAAGCATTGGCGTAGTTAGTATGACTTTCAAAAAGTGTTTGTAAACCAAACCAATTTTGAATAAAAACATTTGATTTAATTTGATTTGTTGAATATTTTATGTCGAAAGTCTGGGTTTTGAGGGTTTAATTAGGAAAAAAGATTAAGTACAAAACTTAATTTCTTACGCCCCACCTCAGAGTCACTAACGGTTACTTTAATTGCTCCTTAATAAAGAAACACCATACAAATTCTGCACTAAGTAGCGATTTAAGTAACCGTTAGTGACTCTGAGTTGGGGCGTTAGATTTTGAAAGTATCGGTTAAAATAAAAAATATGGGTCATTGAGCCTTTTTTAATAATTTTAAAAATATTGCTTACCTAACAAGCAAAAAACTGCTTACCTAAACGCGACAACTCGAGATGGCAATTTTGAGTGCTTTGACCCTACATCAAGTAGTCGATATCGAATTTTAGTAATAAAATCTTCACTCAATAATTATAATTAGTGATAGAAAAAAAAATGAAAAAATTGGCAAAGAATTTTTTTATAATTAATTAGTTTAAATCGAATGTAACAATATCACTAAAAATATTCAAAGAATTTTCTGTAATAAAATTTTCGATTTAATCTTCACAAACTTTCGCGTATATTATCTGTAGTAGGAAGTAGGATGGTACTTCCTAGTTCCTACTTATGGTGACCGCTAATGGCAAAAAATTCTTGAGCGTTTCCGTGCTTCAGAGGGCACGTAAAGCCGTCGGTCCCGGTTGTTATCATAAGATAACAGTCGTTAAGCCATGTTGGAGGCCCTCGAGCGGTTTGAAAAACTTCCGACACTCGGGTTGGCCACTAACCACTCCACCAATCCGCACTGGAGCAGCGTGGTGGAGTATGTTCTAGGCCTCCTCAAGAGAAGAGACCCGTGCCCAGTAGTGGACCTTTAATGAGTTGAAGCCAAGGATGGTACTTACATATTAAAGTGTGTCTTGTAACTTCTTTCTGGGCATAAAAGAATTATCAAAAGTATCTTACAGTAAGTGAGTACTGAAAAATTTACATGAATTAATTTTCCAGCGCTTAGCGGTGCTTCCCTCGTTCTGCGAGCACTATTTCATCTTTTTTCCTCTTAACAACTCAGCCGTTATCTTAAAATATATTTCTTGATGAAATATCCTCGGTGACGAAGAAAAATCGGCCATTCTTTTCTGAAGCCTTTATTACTAAGTGACATTGCTCGTTTATTACTTTTGAGAAAACTACAACGAAACTAAGTGCTTTGTTTTAGTCAATATTTACAAAATAATTGCGGTTTTAAGACTATCATGTTTGCGGCAGGAACATAATGACACCCGTGTGGAACGACCCGTGTGGCGCAATGGTTACCATGCCGGATCGCCGCACCGAGGGTCCTGGGTTCGATTCCCAGCGAGGCGGAAATTTAAATGATGAGTTTGAATTTTTGTTCTCGGTCTGGGTGTGAATGTCTTGTCTAGTGTATTTGTCCATGGCACCCACGACATAGGGAATCCTAGTGTGGGGCTATGAGTGTGAAGCGTTATTTACTACTTCTTATATTAAAAAAAAAATGACAGTTTATTTAAATTCAGTTCCCGGTTTGTGTGTGCTATACGAGTACATTGTCTATGTGTGTCTACGCTAGGGGGAATCTGGAGGACAGTGGGGCTGTGAGCTATGATTGTTATAAAATAATGTTCATTACAAACTAATAAATTGATTAACAGACTGTACAAATTCTTGAAAATAATTATTTATATGTTTACTTTATTTACATTTTATGCTAAAAATAAGCGGTACAAAAGGTGGATTAAATGACTTAATATTATTGAAGACTTTTACACAGAATATTACAACTTTTTTCTTCACAAACATGTTCTCGTATCCTTTTGACTACATACACTTATCATGTCACCAAAATCACTTTAAAATATACACTACACATATAAATTAGTTACCATATTTCCAACAAAATAACAAAGAGTACCTACTCCGCAACTGCGCTTATTAATTGGCAGGTTGGTAGTTAAAACAACTCCAAATTAAAACCGCGCGGAACTACGAACAGGTGGAAAAGTTGAGCCAACGTTATGCCGATGTTGGTAAAAGTTTGAAGAGCGGCTTGATTTATTCGGGAACAGGTAATATTTGCTATTTACGCCAATATAGCCATCATTTACTCCGCGTTACTAACTTACTACCTATATGATTTGGTTGTTTTATAACGAGCCAAAGTACTTAAGTTACTAAGTAATAACTTCAGAAAAGAATAAAAGGGTAATAACGTTTTTTTATGGAAATAGACATCAGTAACAGAGCAACACAAATTTAAAAGTACCTCATAATAATAATATTGATACCATATACTTATATGTATACACTATACTAGACAGGCTGTTCAGTACTAAAAGTTTGGACACCTACGTTGACACCAAATGGTGCCAACGCATTTTAGTCAGCTGCGAGCAAGCGAGACAAGTAGATGTAATTTTTGAAACACCCCAACTGTTCAAGAACACATAACAACGCCTATTGTTTATTGTGCATAGTTAAACGTCTTCATTATTTACTTTTGAACTTTAGTTGAGTTTATTTAAATTAAATTTAAATTATACTTGGTAAATAACTATGTTTTTACTTACATTTTTAAAAATTTATTTAGTGCAATCGACTCTACCTTATTGTAATGGCTTGATCTTTTATGTTGGCTTAGATAGTGTGAGAGTCGATATGAAAGTTTAGCATAAGAAAGAATAATAAAAATCGGGCAAGTGCGTGTCAGGCCACGCGCAATGTAGGGTTCCGAAGTAGTAAGTTTATCGAGTATTACTCATTAACTACTTACGCTAACATAGCTGTGATAGTTTTCTTTGTAAATTAATCATATATAATTCATTTTTGAGAATTTTTTCACTTGTCAACTCCAACCGTTTAGCCGGCTGGGACACTTGACTGTAACCATTTATTTATTTTATTTATTTAGTCTTTATTGAACCATACAAATGTATAAGAACAAAAGACGGACTTAATGCTAAAAGCATTCTCTGCCAGTCAACCTTTGGGCAGTGGGAAAACACAACAAAATTAACACTTTAAAGCCAAATACTACCAAACGGATTTCTAATTACAAAAATGGTCTTAAAAGACCCATAATATTTTTGAAATATATTTTCAACGATACCCCACGCTATGGGGTTAGGTAGGCGACGAAAAAAATATTCATCCCCATGTTACCTGTATGGAGGTACACTGAAAAAAAATATTAAATAATTTGAATTTTAATAAATATTTATATTCATGCCAAATTACAGCTTTCTTGTACTAAGGATCTAGACGCTATGCTTCGGACAGACGGACGGACGGACGGATGAACGGACGGACGGACAAGGCGAAATTATGAGGGTTCCGATTTTTCTTGGGAGCCCTAAAATTATATAACATTTGATAATAAGGATTGTATGAAAAAAGTCCAGTGATTTGCCTCAATTTTTGTTGACCAGAATACACCATAAGCAGAACAGGTTGGGATACAAAGAAATAATATGAAGTCTACTATATTTTAAGTTACAGTTAACAGGTTCTTCATCCAATTAATTATTATATTATTAATTATTATAACCTTTCACATAAAGACACGTACATTTCCATGTTGTATAAAAGTAATGTTTGAAGCAATATTTCAATTTTTTATTTTGGAGCTAGTTCTGTTCTTAATTAAAGAATTTGGTCCTTTGAGCCGGATATTAACCTTTTTATTACACATACCATATTTTTTCCGTTCCGAGCAAATACGTTATTGCTTTCGTGAGGTTAATTAAATTGAAACTACTCACATACCTTCCCTTACGAAAAATAACATTGATGGTTACTTTCAGTCGCTAATCATGTTCGTTATAGAATGTGATATTTCCGTATATTTAAAAATTTTACCTACTAGATACTACTAACTAGTGACTGTGCGATCAAAATTCGACCTTAATTCATATAGGCAAAGGGTTTGTTTTCTGTAAAATGTATTTGAAACAAAAAAATCTTTTCGCACTTTTTAAACAATATGCTCCATATATTCTTCTCCGTAACTTAAACTAGGTATATCAAATCTCATCTCCTACGAGCGTGCTATATTCTTAATTTATAATATTCTCTTCACGTATGAACATAGATTCTATTGATAAACCTATAACCTACATAGAAATGACATTACTTGCCGTAAAGGGTCCCGTATTAAATTTCCGGCAGGGGCATACATTTGCTTAACAGAATCAAATACATATTTTGTACTCAATTACGTACTGTCCATACCTCTTTTGTGGCGGAAGTGTTAGAGCTTACTTAGAAACCAACCAGGTTTAAAATTCTGGTAAGCGGATGCGACTGGAATGAAATGATGACCGCGTAACGTAATGGTTACCATGCCAGTCTTCGTTCGTCCTGGGTTTGATTCCCAGCAAGGTGGAAATAATTAGTTTGAATTTCTGTTCTCGGTCTGGGTGTGTGTTCTTATCTTTGTGTGTTGTCCATGGCACCCACGACACAGGGAATCCTAGTGCGGGTGGTGCGTAGTTAGGGTTGCCAGATGGCAAGACTGAGATATCTGGACACAACTTCATAAAGTCGGGATTTGTCGGGACAAAAAATTTTGTATTGGAACTGTCGGGATATTTTGTATTTTGTCAAATCTTGTACTTATATTTTGTCGGGACTTGTCTGGACATCATGTGAAATGTCAGGACAATCCAGAAGAATCCCGACCATCTGGCAACCCTATGCATAGTTTGAGTGTGTCGCTTTATTTATTTATAGTGGAAGTACTATCTCTCAAGTGCCCAGCAGGAACGCGAGTCGTTTGGCGGTTAACTCAAGCAAAAAAGTGGTACCTTAATAATAAACCTAGGCTTCACGCATCCTACATATCTCATGTTAATCATTAATATATTAATACTAGCTGACCGGGAAAACGTTGTTCTGCCAAAAAAATTTTAGGGGTAGGGGGATGAAAAATAGATGTTTCAAATATTCACGAAAATCGGTCGAGCCTTTTCGGAGGAGTTCAACTTTAAAAAAGCGTGAGACGAGAATTTTATATATTAGATATCTACAGGAATATAGCTACAAGTGTTACTAGCTGACTGACTTGACGATGTAAATAATACTGTTTCCCAAGTATTGCAATGGTTTACATGTAACAACCTAATGTTAAATGCTAGTAAAACGAAATGTATGAAATTCACTTTACCAAATGTAAAACAGGTACCCACTCAAATAGTTATAAATAAGGAAGTACTTGACCTTGTAAATTCAACAAAATTCCTTGGCCTTACCATAGATTCACGATTACAATGGAGTCCTCATATTGAAGCCTTGTCTGGGAGACTGAGTTCAGCTGCTTACGCGGTTAAGAAAGTAAGGCTCTTAACTGACGTAGAAACAGCACGGTTAGTTTATTTTAGCTACTTTCATAGTGTTATGTCCTATGGTCTGTTGTTGTGGGGCTCAGCTGCAGATATTGAGTCTATATTTATTTTACAGAAAAGAGCAGTCCGTGCTATTTACAACCTCAGGCCTAGGGACTCGCTTAAGGATCTCTTTAAGGAAATTAATATTTTAACTGTGGTGTCACAATATATATTGGATAATGTTTTGTATGTTAAGAAATATTACGATAGTTTTCTTAAGAAGAGTGACATCCACAATATTAATACGAGGAACAAGGCTAAACTGATTGTACCAAATTTTAGACTATGTAAAACTAGTGGCTCGTTCATGGGTACATGTGTAAAGATTTATAATAAAATTCCATCGAAACTTACAGAAATGCCTTACCTTAAATTTAAAACTCATATTAAAAGCATTCTTATGACGAAAGGATATTACAAATTAGATGATTATTTTAAAGACAAGACTGCTTGGACATGAGTTTTATGGATATAGATTGTAGTAGATGATAAGTGCTATCTGTAACTGTGAGCAGGAAAAAAACAAACCCGGAAGTTTCTTGCTGCTTCTTCTCCCGGGCCCTCTCACAGTAGGGCTTTGTCTGAAGCATTGGCATCACTTGCATGACTTTCAAAAAGTGTTTGTAAACCAAACCAATTTTGAATAAAAACATTTGATTTGATTTGATTTGATTTGATTTGACTCGGCAAACGCATTTCTGCAAAACAATTTCATGATAGAGACACCCTAATCACCTAGCGGTATCAATTGTACTTTCCGACCTATTCTAGTATCTTCAAAATAAACACAAAAAAAATTCATAAAAATCGATCGAGCCTTTCCGGAGGAGTGCGACCACAAACACCATGATACGAGATTTTCATGTGTTACATGTTACTTAGGTGTATTTCCTATTAAGTAATAAGATTTCCCCCTTACGAAACTCTTAATGGAAGTGCGGCTAGGGATCTTATTTCGTTTACACAGTCGTTGAGGCGAGAAGCCATTTTGAATTTTCGTTTATTTTGCAATAAGGATTGTGTTACAGTCCGTTACATCTGTGTAAAGTGGGCAGTGATCCAGTCTTCCTAAGACCAGAGTTTGAATCTTATCTAAATCTTCAATGATAGTTATGTGCATTCAAAGTTAATTATTTGTCAGTGGGGTTTGCCTGGATAGCTACCACCTATCTGCTTGAGTCAGCAAAATGACTTGTCGTGTTCCGGCTGGGATTGAGAACCAACATTGAAATATAATGTCATAGAACAGACATCTCGAACAAAATGTGTCCCGCCGGGAGGTTCTATTTTCAAAATTAAGCCCCCGTTCTCCATTCAATATCGAACGAATCCATTGAAAATTGAAGGCGATCGGCGCCAATTCATTGGGTGTCGGTTCTATATGCTAGTAATAATATTTAAATGAGAACCAATTATTTCTTTCTTTTCTTTTTTTCTTGGTCGGCAATGCATCAGTGAAGCCTTAGGTGTCGCTAATGTCCATGGGTGACGACATCCACTTGCTATCAGGTGGATATCAGCTCGTTTGTCGGCTATTCCCATAATTCTTGACAAATAATAAAAGCAAAAAAAAAAGCAGACTTCAAAATTAGGGATAACTCAAAAAGTACTCGTCAGCTCTCGCTCTTTAAGTGGGACCACATGACAACCACCAGCTTTCGACTAAAAAAGAATCATCAAAATCAGTTCAACCAGTCGAAAATTCTGCTGTAACCATTGAACTAGTATTACTAGCGTATAGAACAGACACCGCGAACATTGGGTTCGGGGGTGTGCATTGCAGCCGGCCGGCTGCATTTCATTCTGTTACTCGCCTGTCACTCGGCTGCGCTCATGGCGGCCGCATGCCAAAATTGTTTATGAAAAAACTGAAAAAATGCCGTCGTGCATAATAAGAACGTATCACAATTGCACGCCAAAAAACAAAAAAGATAATGGTATCACTTTATCATCGGTAAGAAAACAAAATATTAAGTTAAATCAACTAAAACGAATTTAATTAAATTATTGTGCAATGTTCCCGCCATTTTGAATGAAAAAATCATAAGGAGCGTTTGAACTTGGCAAGCCACTAGCGTGTTAATGGAATATATAAACTTGCTTAGGTTGCCGTCTTGGTTCGGCAAGTGTCATATACAAAGTTACTCTATGGCAAGTGTGCAAACGAGGCTTCTAATTTGAAAAGAGAACGGAGGGCAAGCCGGCGGTGGAACACACATTTTGTTTGAGATGTCTCCTCTATGTATGTATCTCAATGGCTGTAACAAAAATAAAAAAATACAGTCGAATTGAATACCTATTCCTTTTCTGAAGTCGGTTAATAAAGGAGCGAAACGATAAACTGTTAAGGCTGTAGATTTTTCTCTAAATACCTACCTACCCTACAATATTTTTTCGTAAAAGAAGCTGATATAATAATTGTATATTTTTGATGAAATAATTCAAGATGAAATTTCAATCACTCATACAAGTCGCTTAGAAGTCACATGTAGTTATACTTACACTATGTACAAACATAAGTTTTCACTAAATTTCATATACCAAGAATATACCAAGAATATATATTAAGAATTAATACTGTAAATTACGCCATTCTAATCATAGAACAGCCATCAAAGTAAACCTCCTAATTTACGATATAGGTCGCAATTACCTAGCACCAACGCCATCTATCTTTACAGCAATAAAACTGTCATACGCATTCTGTGATAAGCCTCATCACTGTAGTGTAGGAGCGCCTTTATGGTATTACTTTGATTTATTTTATCGTGTCGCAAAGGTGTAAATAAATACTCAAGTATCAAGATAGTCAAATAAACGTTAATAAATTGTCCAAAAACTATGAATTATCTTTTTACGCCATTTTTAGGGTTCCGTAATAGAAACCCTTATAGTTTCGCCATTTCGGTCCGACCGTCTACGACTTAGCTGAGAGCCTGAGAGGCTAGTACAGAAAGCTATAATTTTTAAAAACATAATAATTATTTTCACTGCCAAATTAAGTTGTAAAATGTATGTGAACGGCCGATACACGGTAGTTAGGCAGTGATATTGGGACGGTTTATTATAGGTACATACATACGTCCATCATTGGGATTCAAGAAAAATGCCAGTCTTAAGGTCGATGCATGTGTCGTGGACGGGACGGGGATGGGACGGGACGGGGACGGGACGGGACATGAAGTTTTGGAAACATCGTTTCATAGAAAATGTAAATGATAGCGCATACGCCACGGAGGCACGGACGGGACAGGAACGGGGCACGCACGTATATTTATGCCCCGTCCACGTCCCGTCCACGTTACGTATGCAGCGACCTTTACAGACGGAGCGAGGAAGTGATAAGAGTTCCTTTGTCTCATCTAAGAAATGGTGATGTGAGTGTGAATGGTAGGTAGGTATTACAATATGTCTATATGTTTACATACTTATCGTTCCGAAGTAAAATCGGAACACTTATAGTTTCGTCATGTCCGTCCGTCCATCTGTCCGAAACAAAGCGCCGAGACCCTTCTAGTACTAGCACAGAAAAAATAATAGTACTTATAATGTACTAGAAAGCTGTAATTTGGCATGGATATACATACAGCTCCAGAATCGTAGAATAAAATATTGAAAAACATTTTTTTTTTCAGGGTACCTCCCTTAGAGGTTCTATGAGTGAGGATGAATTCTTATTCCGTCGCGTACCCTATAGTGTGGGGTATAGTTGAAAAGGTCTTCTAAAAATATTATGGGTCTTCTTAGACCACTTTCGGAATTAGGGGTCCGTTTGCGAAATATTTGACTTTAGTGCTAATTTTGGTTAGAGTCAAGTGGGGGACCCTGATGGCTATTGAGTACGAATGAGTAATAGTCGATAAACTTACTACTTCGGAACCCTACATTGCGCGTAGCCTAACACGCACTTGCCCGGTTTTTTAGGACAAAAATTACTCAATAACAAGGTAAAAGGCAATTAACAATACAACGAACAAAGTGTAATTGGACACATTAATAGCCGAAATTGATCCAACTTTTGTAATTGCTTACAATAAATCCTTCTGAGGGATTACTGAAGGGAAACGTTTTATAGGTTTTGTTGTCAGACTAAATTAGTTAAACTTGAGGTTAGGTAGTAAGTAGGTACGTACTTCGGGGGGCTATTACTTTGGTGACCCGATTTTCAGGGTTGTAATTAGGTAACACCATTAATCACTGAAATAATGCCCTGGGTAACATTGAACTATTATTACTAGCGTATAGAACCGACACCGCTAACCCTGTGTTTGCGCAATGAACTGTAGCCAATTGGCTACAGTTTTCAGTGTAATCTATCGATTTTCAAAAGAGAATGGGGAGTTCCGTTCAGGTACTTTAGTACATTATACTTCAATGCACCCAGCAGCAGCTAACCTAACCTACCATGTTTCCTTTAACAGGCATCGCTGTACAAAGACCATAGATTATACACTATTTATAGTATACTAGCTGCCCGGACAGACTTCGTTATGTCAAAAGTTTTTTATTTATTTTGAGATGTAAGCTATCCTATCTTTCAATTTGAATCAAACTGCACACGGTGTGCAAATTTATTAAAATCGACTAAGTAGTTTAGGAGTCCATCGCGGACAAGCAACGTGACACGTAATTTATATATATTAAGATATATCTACACGACGAAGACCTTAATATATTTACCATCAGGTGGATCGTCTACTTATCCAACGGCTATATACTCGTAGGTACTTACAGAACAAATACAATTATGTTTCTGTTGCCGTCATCGATTACAAAATGCACCTTTATTACCTCCAGATAATAAATATGGACTATTTACCTGCATAATATTTTATGCTCTATAATTTTTTATTCACTTAAGTAGAACAATAGATATCTTGGTATTACGTGTCATAATTAACACGTCCTAGAAATAATTAAAGGAGCCCCACTAAAGCTATTTGGCTTATCTATTCTAATTCAATTAGTTCATTTGATCGGAGCTTCAAAACCCTTATTGCCCTTACCTTGACACGGTACACTTGCACCGAGCAATAAATGAACTACAAACAACAAACTAATACGAATCAATAAATATAATTGAAGCTATTTTTACTCCAGAGTGCGTTATCTACGGACCACGGGTCGCCCTCCTCTTGTTAATTACCGTACCGACACAGCAGTCTCGCAGCGAGCGGACGGGATAACGCACTGATAAGTTGATATTAAGTTTATTATAATCTCGTGTTGCCTACCTACTAGTACCTACTTTCCTCAATGGACCCGGAGAGACAGCCGCTGTTGGGACCCTCAACTTCCAATGTGAGATGCAGAAATAGGTAGGTTTACATGCAGTGTATGTTTTGAAGCAGTTTTCCAATATACCTTCCTACTGTTTTGTTAAGGGTAGTTTCAACTTTATTTGTGTTCGTGTAGCGCTATTGGCAGATTGAGTTGTTTCATCACTCTTGAGTCTTGCTTGGCCAGTCATAGATATGCCCCCACACTGGGATTCACCGGGTGGCATCGACAACACAAATAATACATAATTAGTCACAATATAACACCTACTATAAACCTTGTCCAACCATCTACATCAGAAGTTGTCTTTCGAAGGTATTTAAAAAACACCAGTGGTCTAACGTACTTAGTTAAGGTTGCGGGCATGTCCACCGTGCCCTCGTGACTGGATCCACGCCTGGAACATACAAGTACACAACTGAGACATCACAAATAATCCAGGCCCGCAATCAAACCGACGCTTGAAAGGCAAAAATTACCAAGCGACATGTTGACAACTTTAAATTAGAGCATTTTAAAGTTTTTAATTTTAGAAAAAAATCGTAATAATCGCTTTATTAAGCATTCAAACTGCATGTAAAATTCATTGGAATTAAGTAGCTATGACTAATAGGCGATTTTTTTAAGTTTTTTTTTCTAAAATTAAAAACTTTAAAATGCTCTAGTGTAAAGTCGTCAACATGTCGCTTGGTATTTTTTGCCTTTCAAGCGTCGAAACATTTATCTTCTTCTACATGCATGATGTATCCCCAGGTCGTTAACATCGGCGGAGGTGAGAGCGTGCCGCGACAAGCTCCCCTGGCGGCGCGCGCACCTGACGCTGGCGCTGGTGTTCTGGACGACCGTGGCCGCGCTCACGGTGCTGGCGCTGTACTCGCTGCGGGGCTCGGCGCCGTGCGTGCGCCCCCCGTCTCTCCTGGCCGCCGAGCCCGCCGCACGACTCACACTCCCACCGCTTGTACCAACGACTCGGTTTATAAATCACGTGTATGCTATGTAGTTTAATATCAGTCATTAATGAAGTCAATATATGGTCGAATATGACTTCCATGTTGTTCACTTGTTGTCCATGTTGAAAAATACAGATTAGGCTTATTTTTCTTACAGAGACTCATACGCCATGCATTTATTTTCATGTTGACCTACATGGAAATGCAACAGAAAATCTTTTAATATTTTAGCTTTCTAATATAATTATGTAATCAGTGATGTCAAACGGAACCCAAAAAATTAACCCCAAAAATTAAATGTAATTTAGAGATCAATCGAAATTAATTAAACATTAGGTAGTCGTACACACATCACGAAGTTTGTTGTGAAATAATTAATGATTTTGTTATTATTTAGGTATTCATAACAAATCGTTAAAAATGCTGATGAAGATATTAATTTATTATTAAACTTAATCTCCAATCTATATACATAATATAGTTCGCGGCACGGATCTTGAGCGCTGAGACGTACCTGCGAAAAAGCAATTTTTCGGGCCAATTTGGCGGTATGACATGAGGGCCGGGTCACTGTGGGCTTTGACGGGAGCGGCCTTTTTTATGCCTTAAGCAGGCAAACGAGCGGACGGGTCACCTGATGCTAAGTGATCACCGCCGCCCATGGACATTAGTAACACTGGCAGCGTCACCAATGCGTTGCCGGCCTCGAAGAAAACAATAGACCCGCTTCTTGAAGGACGCCTTGTCATAATTCGGTGGGAACACCGATACAGTAAGTTCATTGCACAGTTTACACGTGCGGGGTAGAAAACTACGCGAGAATCGAACTGTGGACGAACGCCAGGTATCCAGGTGGTGTTGGTGTAACTTGGTGGACCGTGATGTGCGGTAACGAAAATTAACCGCAGGAACAAAAAACACAGTTCTGCGTCATGTCATGCAATGTGATTGGCCTATCAAGTGACTTTATAGCAGCGCTTGCCGTAATTCGTTCTCTAAGCGTGCGGTTACATTTTGCGACAACATAATGACCATTTAATTTAACCTCAAGTTTAGGATGCGCGAAGTTTTTCGTCGAGCGTTCAACATCCGTGCCGCCAACTATACTTTGTTTCATTACCACCTTCTATTTACTCACTTTTATGGAAATAGCCAAGAAACGAACAAACAAGGCACCTGATGGTAAGTGGTCAATTAATGGCTCACTACCATAGAGTAACTTTGTATATACGCTCACAATGAGCACGGGTCTCTCCTCTTGAGGAGGCCTAGAGCATAGCATACATTACATACTTACGTACATCCAACACGCTGCTTCATTGCTGATTGGCCTCCAGCATGGCTTAACGACTCTTACCTATAATATGTGCGGCGATTTTATTACGATAATAATCGGTAACGACGGCTTTACATGACCTCCGAAGCACGGAAGCGCTCAAGAATTTTTTGTCACTCTAGAGGTCACCCATCCAACTACCAACCGTGCCCACTCAGCCGACGACTGGATCGACACTAGCGCGCTAAACGTCGCTGAGCGCTTTGATCGTCGCCCATGTGATGGTCATTAGTAACTCAAAGACTTAATAGGCCAAAGAAAGAAAAGAGGAGAAGAAAATTACTCACTGGTTCTCACTTAAGCCCCCAGGTGGCCAGGTGGCCCCAGGCCCCCAGTCCCCATCCGTAAGGTTTATCCGGAAAGTGGAAGGCTTAATAGTGCTCTTCAGACTTCAACTAAATCTACACTTGGGCGTAATATTGATAGCATATAAATAATAAGTCTTTTAAATCTTTTAATTCCAAGTCTCTGTCATTTCTGTCTTTTAAATTTCAAAACCATTTTATGGACATAATAATAGCGTTGTTATTAAATTTATCAAAGGTAATAACGATTATATTACGAGATAATATAAAACATTACGAGATAATATATAACATTTTAATTTTTGTACTCCTATTTCAATGCTACCAACATTACGCCCAAGTGTAGATTTAGTTGAAGTCTGAAGAGCACTATTAGGCCTTCCACTTTCCGGATAAACTTTACGAATTATTGATTAACTAAAATCACAGAAATAACAATAATAATATTATGAATCGTTTACAATAAAATACCTATATGTAAATACCGGTAATTGTTTAAGATCTCTTTTAATATCAACTCTTTGCTAACTCGAGAAAACACATTTTTGTTTTTAGACGAAACGTCAAAGTCATAACTGTCATAATCAGCTCTGTTTATTTACGTTGCATGACAGCCGCTGTCAGTTTAATGCTTTGCTTTGCTTGCTTTAGTTTTGCTGAGGGACGGAATAAATTCTTAATTTAATATTCTTGAATTATGACCTAAACTTGGTAATACTGAGCCACGCAAAATGTGCGATGAAACTCCAGAAGAACGTCAAAGTAATGAAATGGTTGCCCTCCAGGTGTGTATATTGTTTTATAAATACTCAGTTTCTACAAGTTTAAACGGGCGCCCAATTCTATATTTACATCTCAGATTCAAATGTTTGTAGGCACTTCTAAATGAAGTAAATCTCAAGTGAAAATTTCAAGTGATTGCCGATTATTCGCCGTGTGTGATACACGGTTATTATTTACCACATTAAGTACCTCCTGTATTATAACTTATGTTAAATTATAAGTTTTGCACTTTAAGTAAATGCAGCAGTCAGTATCATGGGAAAGACCTTTCAACCATTTTCTTGTAGAAGTAACCAGTCTTCTTTCTTTTAGTGTAATAATTATATAGTAGTTAAAAGAAGACGGGAAATAATTTAAGCCAAGAGCTTCTGTACCATATGTCAGATTGAAAACAAATTTGAATTGAAAGTATTAGTTAAAGTTAATATAAGTTACCAACTATTTGTCATAAAATTGTTTCTAACAAAGAAAATAATTCTTCAATAGAAGATTATATTATTATATTCATCGAATGAAACAATCCCATTTTCCAGGCAATTTATGGCGACGCAGTTGTGGATAACCGGCGTAAAGCAGCTTGGAATGAGTTTCGGCCATTAGATCTATCAATAACATTATACCCGTTGCACAATTCAGAAGGAAACCACTGTTCAGCCACTGTCCAGTTCAAGTGTTGCCATAATTATCCCGATAAGTAAGTAAAATTTTCATTTATTTGTAGAAGTAGTATTACAACTTACCATCTGGTGGTATTGTTATCAAGGATTAACTCTTTGTAAGTGAAAAAAAATTATATTATTGTCAAGTTAACTAATGCTTAAAAAATGATGTGCATAAGTGTATGAGTGATACCTATATGAATAAAAGATTTTGATTTGATTTGAAAAAGTAAACAGTTTATGGCAATATAAAAAATATAATAGTTTCTGAGAACTTCTGTTTCTTTTTAATTACTGTCACCTTTCTGAAATGGTGGTAAATAAAAAAAAATACAATTACGACAATTAGCCTGCATCAATTACGCTGGATTGGGTTAGCCACTAACCCCTCCACCAATCCGCACTGGTGCAGCGTGGTGGAATATGCTCTAGGCCTCCTCAGTGGAAGAGACCCGTGCCCAGTAGTAGGCCATTAATGGGTTGAAGCCAATTACACTGGAACCATGTAATGGAAGGCAAATAGGTCTTTTCAATTACAAGGTGCAACAAAGATCTTAAGGCACAGGTCCTGCAGTGTACCCATTAAGGGACTTGAAGCTGTCTCTTATCAGTTTAAATTATTTTATTATGTTGTGACATTAAACTTAACATGTAATTTAAATAAGTTTATTATCATGTTACACAGAACAATGTGTTAAAGGTATGGCGTATTTTGTATGATATTAAATATTTTCCCTTTCTCCATATTTTTATACACTTATTAATTCCATTCCAGACCACCAGTAATATCGTTAAAAAAGATTCATGGAATATCTAATGACAATGCTACAAAACTGTTGGGAGAATTGGAGAAAATGGCCATGGATTTATGTGGTGAAGTCATGATCTTTCAGTTGGCACAACATATTCAGGTATTTAAAGCTGAATTTTTCTTGTAATAGACAACTAATGAGGTAATTAATGATCAATATGGATAAAACGGGGTCCAGCAGTCTCCAGAAATAGACCTTGAGCTACAGCCTTATCCAATGTTCAGTAGATACAACACTAGCAAAGAAAGTTGGCTCGAACTCAAAAACTGATAAGCCATTATTATTAGAATTAAAAAACGCGTGTGTACACAAATAAGAAGTTATACGTACCTCTCGCTCGCACCCACGACACAGCGCGCTCTAGCAATCCAAGACAACTCCTAACATGTGTTGTGCGCCTAGTATCACAACCTTCATCATGTCGCTTTTTGCTGTCGCATCGTAAACATTTTACTCTCATAATTTTTTCCAAACGCCCCATACGAAGTATAACTTCAATTAAGAGGATATCGGAGTACCGTTCGGCCCATACAAACGTATTTTTCTGTTTCCTCCCTGGATATTAACATTAGAGCACATATTTTTTGGAAAACAATACATCTCTACGTCTGCAATGTCGGTATGTTTCGTTTTTTTAAATAAATTAATTACTATAGAAATTATGAAGCTTCAAAAACGACAAAATTTACCGATAAAAATGGTCGTTTTAAGACGTCGATTAAGCCAAATAAAACGCAAATTAAGAAAGAAATAAAAACATACCGACATAGCCAAGATGTTTATTTATATTATCGTCGAAAATTTTTCAAAATCCGTTCAGATTTCGTGGAGGAAACAGTATAATGCGTAATTTCATCAATTTTGTGTAGGTTTTATCAGTCCTAGCTGCAGTTGTCCCGCTCACGTTATAAGGGGTGAGACGGAAGGGTCAACTAATACGTACACGCATATTGCTCCCTCACTCGCACTTAGGTTTAAGGTTCGCGATACTTTTCTTTACATATATTTGATAAAAAGTACTTTTTATGCGGTAAGCAATGGGTGAAGGACGCTTCTAATTCGGATCGTCTACTAACTGAACTAAACTATACCTTCTCATTTGCAACGATGTTTCACGTTTGGGCAGGTTAAATAAAAGTCAGTCACGAAGTAAATATTATTTATTTTTGAAAGTAATTTATTTTGAGTATGAGATGATGGCGCCAAAATCATAATAATATAGTAAACAAACGAAAAACTTATTAGGTAATACATAATAAAGAAAACTTTATTAAAGGGTTCTTATTATCCAGGGTTGGCATGAATAAATCATTTTGATTTAAATCATGATTTAAATCACGATTTAAATCAAATGATTTTTTCAATAAAAATCAATGATTTAATCAAAAATGTGTAATTTCATTTTCTTTCACAGAAATCCACATATAAAAACCAGGGGAAATGCATATCAGGCCACGCGCACTGTAGGGTTCCGAAGTAGTACGTTTATCGACTAATACCTACATATTAACTAAATACTATGTTAACATAACATAGCCGTGATAGTTTTCCTTATAAATTCATCATATAATCTACATATTTTGGAGAATTTTTTCACTTGTCCAACTCCAACCGTTTAGCCGACAGGGGACCCCCCCTTCCTGGTCCCACTTGACTCTAACCAAAATTTGCACTTTCAAGGCAAATATTTCACAAACGGACCCCTAATTCCAAAAATGGTCTTAAAGACCCATAACATTTTTGAAAGACCTTTTCAACGATACCCCACTCAACAACGATACAAATCATCCTCACGTTACAGCTGTAGGGGAGGTACCCTGAAAAAAAAATGTTTTTCAATATTTTTTTCTACAATTCTGGAGTTTTAATAATTTATAATGTATATCCGTGTCAAGTACAGCTTTCTAGCATTAAGGGTTTCGGCGCTTTGCTTCGGACAGATGGACGGACGACGACTTTGACGAAACTATAAAGGTTCTGATTTTACTTCGGAACCCTAAAAACTAATTTAGAATTTGCATTCACTTGCTTTTGCACATTTGCTTGGCATTCACATGTCAGACAAAAGAGAAATCCCCGCGCTGTGTCCGCGCAATCCCTTGAGGGCGCGTCCTGTTTTGCGCAAAAATATTTTAAAATATAATGAAAAAATCAAAAAAATCGTGATTAATTAGGATTTTTTTTTAAATCGTGATTTTTTCGATTTTTTAAAAAAAATCAAGATTTTTTCCAATCCTGTTATTATCCCATTCACGAAAAATGCCAACCATTATGACGACCCGTGTGGCGCAATGGTTACCATGCCGGATCGCCGCACGCCAAGGGTCCTGGGTTCGATTCCCAGCGAGGCGGTTTGAATGATGAATTTGAATTTCTGTTCTCGGTCTGGGTATGAATGTTCTTGTCTAGTGTATTGTCTATGGCACCCACGACACAGGGAATCCTAGTGTGGGGCTATGAGTGTGTGGCGTTATTTATTTATTTATTTGTATACTTGTGAGTTTTTTTTTGTAATTTATCTCAAACGCTGGCGCCACTATCAAGGTTCTGCCCCGGTTCGTAAAAATTGTAGATCCGGGGCTGATTGTACGAGCATTTGCCTACATCATAATTTTTTTATTTTGAACCACACGATTTAATGTTGCCATTGTGACTGTTCCTAAATTACAATAATTAATTAATTGTATAGGAAATCATAATATCATCATATTATATCATCCGTTTATTTAAAATTTTACCGACCTAAAACTTGCATAAACTAGACGATTTTTTATGGTTTTTGATCTACCTACTTGGTTACAACTTAGGGGCGATCCATAAATTACGTCACACTAATTTCATGACTTTTTGACCCCTACCCCCCCCCCCTAGTGTGACGTCACTTTATTATTATTAAATTAAAACACCTGTTCCGAAATAAGTTTTATTTCCATTTTTTTTTAAATATTTACCTATACATACCAATTATTCGATTTTGAAATGTGACGTCACGAAATTTAGGACCCCCTCCTTGTCACACAATGTCACTCTTCATCGGACCCCCCCCCCCTCCCCCCTAACGTGTGACGTAATTTATGGATGGCCCCTTACAAGGAATGAAGAATTACCAAAGTGATTACTGCAGAATGAATGTTACGCTTTATCCTAAAATGAAGCTTTTTTCGTTTGGCATTCAAAAATATTCGACCTTTTTTTCCTTTTCTAGAATTATTATTACCCATTGTAGATTTATTAAAAATAAACCGGCAAGTGCGTGTCAGGCCACGGGCAATGTTAGGGTTCCAAAGTAGTAAATTTATCGACTAATACACATTAACTACTTATGCTAAACTAGCCGTGATAGTTTTCCTTATAAATTCATCATACATATTACATATTTTTGAGATTTTTTCACTTTTCCAACTCCAACCGTTTAGCTGGCGGGGGGGGGGAGGGGGGGGGACGACGACGACGACACTTGACTCTAACCAAAATTAGCACTTTAAAGCCAAATATTTCGCAAACGGATCCCTAATTTCAAAAATGGTCTAAGAAGACCCATAATATTTTTGAAAGATCTTTTCAACGATACTCCACACTATAGGGTACGCAGCGAATAAACAATTCATCGTCACGTTACCCGTAGGAGAGGTAGGTGAAAAAAAAATGATTTTCAATATTTTATTCTGCGTTTCTGGAGTTTTAATAAATATTATGTATATCCATGCCAAATTACAGGTTACACATGGTTTTTAGTTAGCTACCAGTAACAAATTAATGAATCTTCAATTACTTTTTAGGGTTCCGAAGTAAAATTGGAACCCTTATAGTTTCGTCATGTCCGTCCGTCCATCTGTCCGTCTGTTCATCTGTCCGTCTATCAGCATAAGTAGTAAATGAGTAATAGTCGATAAACTTACTACCTACTTCGGAACCCTAACATTGCGCGTGGCCTGACACGCACTTGCCCGGTTTATATTTTATTATTACACTAGATTTAGGATATAGCAACCGACGATGACGGGACCACTGTCATGTCGTTATATCCGGAAGTCGTAATAAGATGCTATGAAGCAAAGGTAAAGAGATGCATTGTTTTACGCTTTTTCTTAATTTTCAAGGATTTTGATTCAAAGCATTCTAATATTTTATCACGGTTTTTCCACATCGTAGGTATTTTTTGGTTTAATTGGAATCTGTATATTTTGCACAAATCAGCATTGTTTTCACCACAAGTTTTCACCATTTTCGTCCAGGAATATCGATCATCGAATGTGCGTCTAGGAACCATAATTCAAAAATTTACTAAACACCCACAATTTTATTTCACATTGTATCAATGAAAGGAAAAGGTTACCACAGTTGTTGACTATCTGTGTGGATTTAACAAAAGATAAAAAAGCTCTTTGTACCTATCTCTGGCAGCCAACTCCGGTCTTATAATAATTATCTGCATGGGATTTCTAGGATTTTTTTTACAAAATAAGTCGTTACACCCGAAGTCGTCGTAACATCCGAAGTCGCTATAACTGTATGAATTTTGTATTAAAGTATGCTTTAAAAACGGACTAAGATTTAACTTTGCTATATCAAAATGGTCGCTATATCTAAGGTCGTTATATCTAAGGTCGTAATAAATGAAATTCACTGTAGCTACAAAAATAATAACGTAGGTATTTAGTAGATACTTAGGTACAATGTTCCTTCAATATAGTTGGTACAAGAATTCACCAAATCAACAGATAAACCAAATCGAAAACGCTAAATCAGTTCAATAACGAAAGCCAGGGTCAAACAGAATGGTTATGTGACGTGTTATATGTGTCGTCCATGCCACCCGCGACACAGGTGAAAACCTACTGCGGGGGTATGAGTGTGAAAGCGTTTATTATTTATTATTATTTATTATGGTGCAAAACAGAAAAATACTATAACGACGACGAGCGAGCCATTCAAGCTTCCCGCTCTCCCCGCGCCCCCCGAGTCGGGCGATCTGCAATACGCACACACGCATAGATCGCTCACCCACACATAGTAGCTGCCAGCGGGGGGTTACAAGCCTACCAGCGCGACGGCAATAGTTTCGACTTTTAATGGCTTTCGAAATGTTTCGGAAGTGGTATTTCCTCTTAAGTGCCTCATTTAAGATTTAAATTATGATATATCATCCTTAAAATTTGAAGATATTGACTCTTCTCTGAACGGTCGCATTCTGATACTCCTGCAAAGATTCCCTGTATTGCATAGACAACACAAACATAACTAATATACTTACTATTAAAAAAAACATAAAAAAAACCTTTTCCAGACCGTCTCTGCCCCCATGCGAGTGTGTAAACTACATAATTGTCTACTCCAGTTGCAAATCAAACCTGGGGCTCTTCAATTCGCAGGCAGAGTCACCACCAATTAGACTACGGCGTCATATTATACTAAAAATTATTTGTTTTTTAGCAATTTCTCCACGATCACAACAAACCGACCCTTTCTTTCTACGATGAGATGCTAAAACAAAAAACTGAAATGGAAGAGTTGAAGAAACACGACCTGCAGGTTAAGGAGAATGAAGAGGTAAATATCGTTCCATCGCAAATTATTGCTGTATTGGGTACTAGTAACTACCCTCGCTTTGCCTCTGCTTTCGTATATTTTTTAAAATAAAATATAGCCCATGTTACTCACAAACAATGGAGCATCATATCGGTGAAAGAATTTTTGAAATTCGTCCAGTATTTTTTGAATTTATTCATAACGAGTAACTGCCCTCGCTTTGCTTCGGTTTTCTTATTTTTTTACACCTTGGGTTACATTATTTGAGTTTTATTAAGGATCCCTAATTTTTTTTGAAAATATAATATAGCCTATGTTACTCGGGGATAGTGTAGCTTCCCAACAGTGAAAGAATTTTTCAAATCGGTTCAGTAGTTTCGGAGCCTATTCAATGCAAACAAAAAATCAAATCTTTCCTCTTTATATATTAGTATAGATAAACAAACAAAAAATCAAAACAAAACATTGTAGGGACACAAGGTATCACATTACTCAAGCGCTAGTGCACTTGCACTTAAACATGAGCCGAGTCAGCATTTCGCGTATGCACTGGCTTGAGAGGCGATATTGTGAACCTACAGTCTGCTCCCATCCTTAGTCATATAACTGTCGTAATTACAGTAATAGAAGTGTTGGTCGAACTTTATCTTTGATTTCGTTATCCAAATAGCAGATAACTATTCTGATAGATACAGAGGCTTGTTTCACGATCTTCAAGTAAGTCCGAAGTAAGCTATTCGTTGGTTAAGTTGACATTTCGTGTATATAAAATGACACTTTAACGTCACTTTAACCGGCGAATAGCTTATTCAGGACTCTACTTGAAGATGGTGAAACAAGGGCACAGACTAATAGTATCTACAACATAAATCAAAACCTTCCTCTTTATACATTACTAGCTGACCGGGCAAACGTTGTTCTGCCAAAAATTTTTAGGGGTAGGGGGATGAAAAATAGATGTCCGATTCTCAACCCCAGCCGATATGAACGCAAAGATTCACGAAAATCGGTCGAGCCGTTTCGGAGGAGTTCAACTTCTAACACCGTGGACACGAGAATTTTATATATAAGATTTATAGTTTAGACAAATATGACAAAACATTATTTCCTTTACTTTAAAAACAATATAATATTAAAACTTTTTGGTGGAGGTTGCCTGCATTACATAATAAATGCGAATCTAGATATTGACGCTGCTTATCACAAAAGTGGTTTATATTGAAGCTGATGACGTATTCCAGAGAGTGTGGGCTTATTACATTATCCTAAATTCAGTGACAAATTTGTCGTAGTGCTTTGCTGTACTACTCAAAAAAGCTGAGGTTTTTTGGTTTATAACCTAAGCCTTTATCTATACTAATACTAATACTAATCTATACTAAAATATAAAGAGGAAAGATTTGATTTTTTGTTTGCATTGAAAAGGCTCCGAAACTACTGAACCGATTTCAAAAATTCTTTCACTGTTGGGAAGCTACACTATCCCCGAGTAACATAGGCTATATTATATTTTCAAAAACAAAGTTAGGGATCCTTAATAAAACTCCAATAATGTAACCCAAGGTGTAAAAAAAATAAGAAAACCGAAGCAAAGCGAGGGCGGTTACTCGTGCTATATTAAAATAATATATACGAATATGATTATCTCGTTGTAAAATCCATTATAACCTGACTGACACAATCAAGGATGCCTATCGGAAATCTGCTCAATACACAACAGCAAACACTATATTTAAAAAGCTTGTTTTTAAAAATAACTTCAAAAGATTATTTTATTATTGAATAGCGTCAAAAGATGAAAGATGAGATCCAGCGCAGGCAAGAGGCTTTGAAGAGTGGAGGCCGACGGGTGCGCCTGTCCAGCTTGCATCAGGAGATCGAACACGACGATGGACAGGGGGACGCGCCTAAGTTACTCTAGTAAGTACGACGACGCGTTTCGCTTCATTATTTATTATGCGTACAGCGAAGGATTGGAATAAATTGCCCGCGTCGGTGTTTAGCTCAATTATAATGTAAGTGTCTTTAAGGCAAGAGTGAATAGGCTTTTACTAAATGTAATGTGATGGTAAGTCGATGTATAAATCAGTGGACAGTGGACAATATTTATAAATTTTAAAAATACGCGACAGATGTTTTACTAAACATAGGTAACAACTATCTCGATCACGTTAGCTTTCAAACAAAAAAAAACGCATCAAAATCGGTTCATTCGTTTAAGTTGCCGTATTTTATTTTTTAATGTTTTATTGATATGTAACTATTCACATTTATCCGAAGCACTAGAGGTCAATTTATCTCTTCTAGTTACGCTGATGACAAGTTGTCTCCGGCTAAGGTGTTGCGTTCCCGTAACGAGGCTGTGCCCTGCACCTGCAATACGAAGGGCACGCAGGTGTTCCGGTACACCCAACGAAATAACAAGAAAGTTTATGTAGGAAATTGTATTGGTAAGTTTTCACTTATTTTCGCATGTATGATAATGGTACCACATGTATCAGACATGTTTAAAACATAAAAGATTTTTAATATTGATAATATGGTCACTATAAGATGTTGTTACTTGTTAGGTTAGCTAATTACGTAATAACTTAAGACAGAAGGACCCTTAAGTAGGAACTGAATAAATTAACCGACTTGGTATTACATGGATCTCACAACTTTTTACGGTAGAAGGACTGAGTTGCGAGACTTGGTTTTTTTACAAGTTTTGTTTTTGATGGCATAACATTAGTCTGGTGTCCTGTCACAATGAAAGTGGTACAAACCATAGTCAAGTACACTGGTGCGGATGTGTGGGAAGTGCGTATTAACAGACTTCAGAAATCTTGAGAACACTATGTGAAAACTCTGATAATAAGTTTCCAAATATTTTTTATAGATAACATTAAGCTTTCCAATAGCTATATAAAAATTCTGCTGACAGAGACAACAAAAAAAGGTGCTGAACTTGTATTTGCCCAACAAATCACTGCCATTATGGCCCCATCATTCCAGGTCATTCGATCAATGGTTCGACGTCATACTTAGCGATCGACGATGATGGACAACGTGTAGTCGCCAAAAAGTGGTGCCTACCGCCAGCCACGGACTTCCAGACCAGAAACCGACAGCTAACATTGCTGCAGCAGGACCTAAGAGCCACATACAGACTGAAGAACCCTTATTTAGTCCCCTACATAGCCATGGAGTTGAGTACAGAGTCCAAACGGACTGGAAAACAGTTGATATATATATTCAGAGACTTTGTGCTTGGAGTGTCGTTGAAGTGTCTGCAAGATAAGTGCGGGGTGTTCGATAAAAGTGAAGGAATGCCACTGTTGCGTCAAGTGGGTGTAGGCGTGTTTGGTGCACTGAGCGAGTTGCATAGTGCAGGAGTGTTGCACCGGGACGTGCGCGGGGAAAACGTGTTTTTGGAAGAAAGGGGCGGAGTCAAGTTGGTGGGGGCAAGTTTGGACTTAAGACTCTGCGAAATTGTTGAAGAAGACAGCTATTGTGACAGGTGAGTGTCACTACCTCAAATATTATTTGATAGAAATGACATCGTTTAACAGAATATGAGTGCAATGCCTTTATCCATATTGTGCATTGGAATCTAATTTTGATAAAAATGTTCAATTGATTTAGAACGAGTTGTTTACGCACTGTATGGGAGCACAAGGCTGGAGGCCGTTATTTTGCAGTGTTAAAAGCACGTTAACGCTCTAGAAATTTATTTTTTGTCCCTAGCGGTCACTCGTCCAACTGTCGAACGCATTGCTTACTACTAATCCTATATCAACAGACAAACAAAAGCTCAAGACATTTATGCAGCAGCACAGGTTCTGCTCTCGATTGTCTCGAAGGAAACCAGCCAGGAGATCCCACCGGACCTTCCCGGTGCCGCCAAGGATTTTTTTTCAAGGTACTTTAGTAGCTTGCATTTTATTTATTGTAATGTTTAATATTTGATCCATTAAATTTCAAGTGGGAGGTGTCTTATATTAATTTGTAAATATATAAATTCATTAAAAATCAAAAACGCCCTTGGTATCAACTATTCGATGTCATCAAACCCCAGATAGCAACTTAAACCAAATTACTAAAAACCAAAGGAATCTATACCCTTAGCCCATACATCAAATCAGCCAGGACATCATAATATTGTATTTTCATCCGAAAAACACATCACAAGTACACAAAGTGCTGTTTTATTGATCTCACTTTTGTGTACTTGTGATGTCTCACAGTGAGTGAGATCAATATAACAGCAGGAAGCTGGTTTCTCGCAGCACCTGGCACGGGAGTGGAGGCGGGCTGGTGCCGGATAACACACGGAGGCGATCCGAAGGCGCTATGGAGTCGTTTTCTAACCGTGTCGAGTGGAGTTTAACGCCATCTAGTTTGCAATTGTCAAATCAGTAACAACGGATGAAGATGATGAATGACGATGATGATGTTTCACATCATCAGAATAGGATTTACTAAGATTATTATTATCATTACTTGGCGTTGTCAGCCATCCGACGCCACCTAGATTCTGTGTCACGAATTACAAACATAACGCATAACGTAACGGAGCAAGTTTGATTTTACTCCCCATAAAATGTCATACCGCGAGCTTAAATATGAAAATCGATAGACAAGGAGTTAAACTCCAAAAATGTCTGATAAAAGTGTCTTAGAGCTATTATTATTTGCATTAGAAATAAATGAAAATAGACGCAAAATCAAGGTGCAGCCTACAATGTGTAGACCTCCTCACTGCCTCCGGAACATCTAATAGGCATTTATTAAGTTAGTGCGTTCACCATCTTGGACTCCATCGCCACTTACCATCAGGTAGGATTGTTGTCAAGCACTAACTTATTTTATGTAAAAAAAAAATCTCCGCACCGCACTGCCTCCGCCCCCATGCAGTGTGTTAACAACATTAATAATGTGTTCTCAGATGCCTCACAGAAGACGAGCATTGCCAGTGGTCAGCAGATCAGCTGATCAATCATGGATTCCTGACCGACGCTCCGTCGAAATCTCCCAGTAGCAAGAGTAAAGAGAATGGGGAAAGTGAATCTGAGGTGATTTATACCAGGTTTATGTATGAGTAGCACAATTATTATTCACACATAAGTGTATGAGGGTTTATTTTTATTGTGATAGAAGAATCTGTTTTGTTCTTTGCAGGATGAGGATGGAACAAAGAGGGTACAGTCAATCAGTACGTTGGCCAACGGACATTCACGACTCAATATTGAGTTTGAGGTACTGGCCTGGCTCGGTAAAGGCGCTTTTGGAGATGTACTGAAGGTAACGCCGTTTTCTTCTTCTACCTCACTTAGCTTATCAAGATACTAACTAAACAACTTAAAATGAGAAGGGATTTTCGTGAAGTACCTATAATAAAATATGACCTATTCACTTCCATAGGTCCGGAACAAGTTAGACGGCGGTTTCTACGCAATAAAGCACGTGAAACTGAACCCTAAAAGCGTCGAGCTCAACAAGAAGATAACTAGAGAAGTGAAGCTGCTCTCGCGACTGAACCATGAGAATGTCGTGCGCTACTACAACGCGTGGATCGAGACGATCACTGAGACGGAGGTAGATGGCGCTAGTGTGATGGAGGAGTCCAGCGAGTTGAAGAGTCCGGTGAGGAAGAAGGTGGACAGCCTCGTCGATGTCGTGGCTAAGTTGGGGCAGGAAGTCAAGGTCAGTGGAGTTTGTTGCGACACAACGATATCTTGCGTCGGAGGGTAGATCTAAATATTAATGGTATTCCACTAAATTACGACTAGTTTTTAGCTGCCTGCGCAGCGAGGGAAGGGTTCGATTCCCGACCGGTCAAACGTTTATGTGACAGATAATAATTGTCTGTTCGGGTCGCGGATGTTGTTAATGATCTCTATTATCCAGGCCACTCTCAACACATCCTTGTACATCCTTGATACATTAGGAGGACCCTAATGTATCAGCGTGTTAAAAATAAAACATATATTTATGACCAATATAGAGTAGAGTTAATGCCCGGTCACATCACAAACGTCACCGTGCCGTCGCTGTGGTCGTTGCAGTATAAAATAAATATAAATATAACACTACACACTCATAGTCCCACACTCGGACTCCCTATTTCGTGCACAACACACAAAGCCAAGCACAACGCACCCAGACCGAGAACAGATATTCAAACTCATTCAAATTTTCGCCTCACTATGAATCGAACCTGAGACCCTCTGCGCGGCGGTCCGGCATGGTAACCATTGCCATTGGTAACCCACGGGTCGTCGCATGATGTGTGACGAGGGACGTTCGCAGTAAACTAGCGCGGCGTCCCACGTCACACATTATGTTTGGTTGTGCTCGCATACTGCGGAAATTCGTTGATTGATTTACGTATCAGTTTTTGATGACTACTTCTTTCTCCGTGTACAGGTGAACTGGTCGATGTCTGACGGCCCAGTCCAAATCCGGGATGAGTCCTCGGAAAGTGAAGAAGAGAGTGATGATGAACCGGACTCCTGGTTTAATATGATTAAGTGAGAAAATATTTTGTTTTTATTGAGGTAGTAAATGACTACTGGAAAACTTAACGAATGGTTTCAGTTGAGCCCGTTAACAGCTGTCGTGATCTCGACGTAGAATTATAGATTTTTTTTACACAAATAATGCTTAACCACAATCCCACCTGATGGTAAGTGGAGATGTAGTTCAAGGTGGTGAGTACATTAACTTAGTAAAAGTCTATTCACTCTTTTCTAGGTTATGTTTTGTTGCTGCTATTCCAGGCCAGAAGATGACTCGAGCAGTGACATTGAGTTCGAAGTGGGCTCAAACAAGTCGCAGTCGATACCCAGCGAGGACGTGTCGGAGTCCCCGCGGGTGCAGCTGAAGCAGGTGCTGTACATCCAGATGGAGTTCTGCGAGAAGAGCACGCTGCGGCAGGCGATCGACAACGGACTGTATCAGGAGACCTTCAGGGCGTGGCGGCTGTTCCGGGAGATCTTGGAAGGTAAGATAAAGACAGAGATAGAGATAGATTAGAACGAGACACAGTTGAAGCAGGTGCTGTACATCTAGATGGAGTTCTGCGAGAAGAGCACGCTGCGGCAGGTGATCAACAACGGGCTGCACTAGGACACTTCAGGGCGACAGCAAAAAGCGATATTATGAAGGTGCATGATACTAGGCGCCACTACACTCGCTAAGAGTTGTCTTCTATTGCTAGCGTGCGCTGGGTCGTGGGTGCGAATGAGAGGTACGTGGTTGGATTACTAGTGCGCGCTGGGTCGTGGGTGCGAATGAGAGGCACGTGGTTGGATTGCTAGCGCGCGCCGGGTCGTGGGTACAAGCGAGAGATACTTATAAGTAAGAAGTAAGTATAACTTCTTGCGTACACACACACGATTTTTTTTTAATTACCTGATTTGTCCGAAATTCGATAACTTAGGGCTTAAGAAAATTATTGAATTTGAAAGAGGAGGGTTGAGTTGAGAAAAGTTTAATAGTCTATGCAACACGCTACCACTGCTTTAATATTTATTACATCAGGTGATAGTAAAATATTATGCGTCTGTGTCAAAGTCAGTTTGTTACAGGTCTCGCCCACGTACACCAAAAGGGCATGATTCATCGCGATTTGAAACCGGTCAACATATTTTTGGACTCTAATGACCATGTCAAGATTGGCGATTTTGGCTTGGCAACAAAGGTATTCACGGGACTACCAGTGGATGGTACGCTATTTTATGGAAGTAACTAAATTTGGTTCAGTTTGAAGGATCTAGTTTAATTTGAATTACAAATTTTTTTTCAGATAAAATAAAGAGTCAAGATGATGTCGAAGGGTTGCTTACGGGGAAGGTATGAATATTTACTTTTTTTTAATAAATAAATAAATTAGTGATTATTTATAGGTAAGTATAGGTTATGTCTACAATACAATGACATCTCTTTCTCACAAGACTGCTGGAAGAGATTTCTTAAAGAAATAAGCAGTTCCTTTGTGCACATTGTGTTATCATTGTTGTTTTTGTACCAAAATAAATAAATAAATCGCTTATTGTTACTGTTTGTCAGACAATGTAAAGCCTGAACAAATGGAAAAACAAGTATTAAACTTTGTTAAGGGTGCTTTATACGTCATGTCCACTAACTAAACCGTTTTATTAAATACGTTCCAGTAAAGTTGTAAAATAGGGGATAAAAGTATGTTTGAATAAAAAGTTTAGATCTAATTTAAACTTGGAATTTACTCTTAACAAAATAAATAAATTGTATTTTTAATAATGAATAAGGGGTTATATCTAGGGTTGGCAAACTAAAGCACAAAAGTCAGAAATCTGCTTTATTTTTGAATTTCATGTGTCCTTTTAACATAAATCTACTTATGTTGTTTATAACGTCGCAAGACACGAAAATAATGATACGGTTAAAAAGGTAAGTAGAGTTCAAAATGAAACGAACGGCTTTGAGTTATGTGCTTTAGTCGGTCGATGTATTAATTTAAAAAATAAAGCAGATTTCTGACTTAGGTATGTGATTTGTCTGCCGACCTTAGATATATGATAAAGGGGTAAATTTGGGGATAAAGACCATAGTTCCCCAGTTAAAGTCATGAGCACTACTCTCTTAAATATTAAACTTATCTATATATCTATACAAATAAATAAAATTGGGATGTCTGTTTGTAATATTAAAATAACCGCTTTTTACTAAGTGCATTTGGATGTACCTTACCTATACACGGTACATATACCAAAACAACATTTTTTACAATTTTTGTCTGTCTGTCTGTCTGTTTGTTCCGGCTAATCTCTGAAATGGCTGGACCGATTTTGACGGGACTTTCACTGACAAGTAGCTGATGTAACAAGGAGTAACTTAGGCTAATTTGATTTTAGAAAAAAATAGTTTGTTAAGCGATACAAGATTCGTCGGGTCAGCTAGTAAGTGTATAAAGCTATAAATACCCTATGTTAACACAGTCTTGTATGTCTTCCAGGTGGGCACGGCTCTATACGTGGCTCCCGAGCTCCAGCAGTCGACCACAAAAGTGATATACAACCAGAAAGTGGACATTTACTCCCTGGGCATCATCCTGTTCGAGATGTTCCACGCGCCCTTCCAGACCGGCACGGAGCGGTATGCCGTCCTCACCAACCTCAGGGATAAGAAGATCACCATGCCCAAAGACTTCGTTAGAGGCGATAATGCCAAACAAATACATGTTATACGGTACGTCAAGGCGATATATATACATCTATACTCTATACAATACAAATAAAATTGGTGTGTCTGTTTGTAATATTAAAATAACCGCTTTTTACTAAGTGCATTTGGATGTATACACGGTACATATACTAAAACAACATTTATTACAATTTTTGTCTGTCTATCTGTCTGTCTGTCTGTTTGTTCCGGCTCATCTCTGAAATGGCTGGACCGATTTTGACGGGATTTTGACAGGATTTTCACTGGCAAATAGCTGATGTAACAAGGAGTAACTTAGGTTACTTTTATTTTAGAAAAAAAATAGGCGCTACGAGGTTGCCGCGTCAGCTAGTTAAAAGTAAACTACAAGGTCTACAAGCGATTGCTTGCCAACTTTTAAATCATTAATTTTGGAAAAAATAGTTTATTAGGCGATACAAACTTCGCCGGATCAGCTAGTAGATAATAATTTGGTATAGTCTGATATGTGTACTGAGATGCGGTGCTAATATTTATACCGAAGTCTCTGTTATTAGATAGTTTCAATTATTATAGAGACAAAACTTTTTGTTTTATCATCAAATCGATTGTTTTGACTGATGGGACCTGGCTCATAGCTATGGTTTATGTAACCATGTAACGAATCTCGGATCAAAAATTAGAAAAAAAACAGCATCACCTGAATGATAAAGGCATTAGAAATTTACAACTCCCTAAAGGTTTTGCTCATCATCTAAAGGATTTCTGTACTCGACTATAGTACTAACCTCCATTGCAGATGGCTATTAGACCACGATGCGAGCCTCCGCCCCACCAGCGCAGAACTACTGGCTAGCGAGCATGTGCCGCGCGCCGTTCCCGAGGGAGCCCTATCTGGTCTCCTGTCACACACCCTCTCCGAGCGAGGGTCGCGTGGCTACCAGCGACTGGTAGCAGGTTGTCTGGAACAACAGCTGTCGCCGGCTGAGGAGTTCACCTTCCACAGCGGGATGAAGCCCAAGCCGATGGACACTATTGCTGCTATAAAGGATTGCGTTATCAAGGTCAGTTATAATATTAGTGAATGGAGCTTGTCTGGAACAACAGCCGTTGTCTTCTGAGGAGTTCACCTTCCATAGTTGGAAACAACCCAGTACATTAGTTACCTTATTTAAATGCCCTTTGAGTGTATTCTGTTAATGGAGATCCATACGTTGAAGGATGGATTATCTCCAGGTGTTCAGGAGTCATGGAGCGACGGAGTTCTCCCCGCCGCTGCTGACGCCCCGCGCGGCCCGCTGGGACCAATGCCCGAGCGCGGTCAAAGTGATGACGTCATCCGGCTCTGTTTGCCATTTGCCACACGACTTGAGGTTGCCTTTCGCGAGGTGAGTTTTAAGACAAAATCGTGATTGAGTACGTTTTTATTTAGCTTCCATAATTGGCTATTAGACAATTTTTGGAAAAATATTTTAAAATTTTCGTAGGTTTATTTTATACCTCTTACAATATTTATTTTTTCAAAAAAGTGTTATTTAGTAGGAATAAAAATAACTTTTAATCCATTAATTTGAAATTCGCGCGAAATAGTCGGCCATCTGTCACTTGCTGGCTGTGACGTCATATTTCAATAAACAAAAGTTTATTCTGTGAGTTTATCTAGGACGCTCTAACTCTGAAGATATTTTAACTGAAAAACTTACATCTTTTTCACTGGAATTGTGAAAATGACAAGCTACAAGACATGTGCAGTGCTTATGTGTAGAAGTACTACAATTAAATTTCCTAACAAATTGTTTAAACACGTTCCTAAATGCCCTCAAGTCTCAACGTCGAAAGCAGTGGTTACAATTAGCACGTCGAGACCCAGAGTTAACATCTGATAAATCTGCAATATTCTTTTGTGAAGACCACTGATGTAAGTATTTAGAAGTAATCAACTTAGCCTCTGATTTACAAATAAAAACAAATTAAACCTAACCTAATGTTGTTCATAAAACATGATCAAAATAAAAGTAAGTAATTAATATATTTGTGTTACTTTACAGCTGCCTAATGATATGGAAAATTACATCCAATACAGTGTGATGGGGTCTGTTGGCATAATAAGACTGAAGCCAGACTGTTTACCATCAAAATTTAAATGTCAACCAGACAGAATAAATCGCACCGCACCGCCACAGCCTCGATCAGCCGCAAGCAAAAGACAACGTATGAACATAATACAAGAAATATTTTCAGAGGAAACTCAAATGCTAACAACATTAGGCATGACAAGCAATAACGGTGAGTAAAAAACAATTTAATAATACACAACCCTTTTATTTTTTAATCTGAGTACACAACAATATGTTGAAAAGTTCATAAGTAGTAGAGTACCTTTGCCATGCACAGTGTTTTTTTTGCCCCAAAAAAGTGACATTCATTTTTAACTGCAGATTTCTACTCAATAGTTCATTACAAATGCTAGAGTAGAACTCCCACGTGTCAATTATGTATACTTTTTTTTTTAAATGTTTAAAGTTTTCAAAGGTCAAGCGATCAAAATACTAAAAATAATTCGTAAAAAAAAACTAAACATAATAGAGATTCGCTTGTATTGCAGGTTTATGAAGCAATTCTAGATGCATACTTTCCCGTTTTTATTTTATCAATAATGATAATAGAAGCCATAATAAAAAATGTTTTATCGAAATCAGTATTTATTTTTTTATAATTTTTCTATCTCGAAGTAGAACCTCTGTCTGGTACAAATACATTCCTTATGCTAAGGTTTATCACCCACAAAAAAATTAATTTCAACTTGGGCCTAGGTTTCGAGAAAACGATTTTTAAAAGTTTAAGTTAGGGTTGTCACTTTTTTGACCTTAAGTTTTTATTATCTAAAGTAAGCAGCTTTTTTATCTCAAACAATACTAACGATTAATATTAAATCATTATTAGGTGAAATTGTTAAACACAATGACTACTGTCTACATATGTATATTATACTGGTTGCAATCAGTTTCTACGGTTTTGAACTCAAATATCTCAGAAAGTATATCACTTACAACATTTTATCACTGAATACTTTTTAATCGTAATCATTTTGCCTATCGATTGACATATGTTTTATCAATGTCCGCCGAAACGAAGTTTTTACTTTATATTTCTACGGTTTTGAACTCAAATATCTCAGAAAGTATGTCACTTACAACATTTTATCACTGAATACTTTTTAATCTTAATCATTTTGCCTATCGATTGACGTAGTTTTATCAATGTCCGCCGAAACGAAGTTTTTTTTGCTTTATTTTTGTACGGTTTTGAACTCAAATATCTCAGAAAGCATATCACTTACGACATCTTATCACTGAATACTTTTTGATCGTAATCATTTAGTCTATCGATTGATACATGTTTTATCAATATCCACCGAAACAAAGTTTTTTTCTTTATTTTTCTACGGTTTTGAACTCAAATATCTCAGAAAGTATACCACTTACGTCATTTCATCACTGAATACTTTTTGATCATAATCATTTATTCTATCGATTGACGCACGTTTCATCACTGGTCGCCGAATTGAGGTTTTTCAAAATGGCGGACTTGTAGGTATGCCAGGTTCCATAAAAAAATGTTGGATCCCCTTTAAGGAATAGATTGATAGATTATTCAAGATTTGGATCAATAATGTTTTTTTATGGTTTTTGGTTTTTAAAAAGAATTACGTATTGAATTGATAACCTCCTTTTGAAGTCGGTTAAAAAGCTTGTCTTGAAAATATATATTCAATCCATCCATCATCAGCATTATGTTACGTTTAAATGTGAAATTACCGTCGCTTTGAAAGGTGAATCGGATTCGACCTTTTTGTGACAACCCTAAATTTGGATTTTTGACCTCAGTACATTAAAATCGTTTTCTCGAAACCTAGGCCCAAGTTGAAAGTCATTTTTTTGTGGGTGATAAACCTTAGTATAAGGAATGTATTTGTACCAGAGAGAGGTTCTACTTCGAGATAGAAAAATTATAAAAAAATAAATACTGATTTCGATAAAACATTTTTTATTGTGGCTTCTATTATCATTATTGATAAAATAAAAACGGGAAAGTATGCATCTAGAATTGCTTCATAAACCTGCAATACAAGCGAAACTCTATTATGTTAAATTATTTTTTTATGAATTATTTTTAGTATTTTGACCTTTGGACCCTTGAAAACTTTAAACATTTAAAAAAAAAAAAGTATACATAATTGACACGTGGGAGTTCTACTCTAGCATTTGTAATGAACTATTGAGTAGAAATCTGCAGTTAAAAATGAATGTCACTTTTTTGGGGCAAAAAAAACACTGTGCCATGTACCATTACCATATAGGTAAGTATGTAATAAATAATATGTTTTGATTTTTCCAGATTTTTTGTCTGCTACTGAGAAAGATGACTCTTCAAATTCAGATCAGGCGATACAAGTATGCCCTGAAATGAGTGATAAATTAGTTCGAGTGTGTATGTCTGCAAAGAATAGAAGCAGATATGTACAAATTATTACTCAAAGTAAGGATAAAAATACTTCTCCTTTAAAGACTCGTGTAATAACCACTGCAACATCACATTTTAAAATAAAGTATAGGATAGAATCAGCAGGGCATTCCAAAATCAGGAGAAATTTACTCTTTACTGAAAAGCTAGAAGCGTTGTCTTCAAACAGTTCATCACCATCAAAATTGCAACTTAATATTGACAGTTCACCATCTGTTCAATCCTTATTAACAAAGACATCTACAAGCAGCGATCAAGAAATTCAATCTGAATTATCAGAATTAAAGAGGAAAGTTGAAGCAGAGAAACTATGTTGAATGTCAATTGAAAATACTGTACGACTGATCAAGAAAAATGCAAGATATTATTTAGGTGTTTCGAAGGATTGTTATTTTTTGATTGAAATTTTGAAAAAGCACATTAGCCTTCCTGAAGAACATATTATTGTTATGTTTAAAAAAAATAAGACTAAATACACCATTTTCTGAGCTTGGAGACCAATTCGGAATGTCACTGTCACTAGTAAAGTATTTATGAAATCTGTAATTCTAATTGCAAGTGTGTTACATCCATTTATAATTAAATAAAATAAACAATTGAGTTGTTTCCTAAAAATTTTTTTTGTTTTAAATGGAAAGTTCATATATAAGTTTTATAAGAAAGTTATTTTAGTTTTTTTTTATTCGCTATAATTTAAAAGTTACATCAAATCAAAAATACGTTTTTGAATCCAGTACCGAAAACACGCCGACAATTTCCGAATAGACCCGAGCGCGCGTGTGACGTCACTTTGTTAATTGCTATTCATTGCAGCATACAGCTGATACTGTGATTTGACTTTTAACTGATAAAATCTTGATATTATCGTCAATATATTGATAAATATATCAAAAATGCTAAACCTTAAAAGTTATCGTGCTTGTTTTGTACCATTACGTGTGAAAACTACAAAAAAAAACACCCCAAAGATAGTGTTAAATATGTACCTGTGACCTTTTCGGTTTTCCCGAGGAGTAAGAGGTAAAATTTTAGTTTTCGTTCATAGATTCGTTTTTAGGGTTCCGAAGTAAAATCGGAATCCTTATAGGTTCGTCATGTCCGTCCGTCCGTCCGTCTGTCCGTCCGTCCGTCCGTCTGTCCGTCCGTCTGCCCGTCTGTCCGTCTGTCCGAAGCAAAGCGCCCAGACCCTTAGTGCTAGAAAGCTGTAATTTAGCATGGACCATTTTTGGAATTAGGGCTCCGTTTGCAAAATGTTTGGCTTTAAAGTGCTAATTTTGGTTACAGTCAAGTGTCCCCCCCAACTGTTGACTAATGGTTGGAGTTAGACAAGTGAAAAAAATCTCAAAAATAGGGTATATGATGAATTTACAAGGAAAACTATCACGGCTATGTATAACATAAATATGAGTCATAGTCGATAAACTTACTATTTACTTCGGAACCTTACATTGCCCGTGGCCTGACACGCACAATGCACATGTCCGTTTTTTTATGAAACACTTCATGGTTTTATTTTATTAGGTTAGGAATTTTGCAACGTTGATCCTGCTCAAATTCAATGAGGATCTGATGATGGGTCCTGGGGCTACAAAGTGGAACACGTGGTAGAACAATGGTAGAGTAAAACGGAACCGTGTTTGAAGATACATATTAGTTATTATTATCGTTAACATTGTAAAACCAGTAGGTACATAAATAAATAAATAAACGCTTCACACTCATAGCCCCATACTAGGATACCCAGTGTCGTGGGTGCCATAGACAACACAAGGACACACACTCAGACCAAGAACAGAAATACAAACTAATCATTCAAACCATCTCGCAGCATCCACCTCGCATCGAATCGAACCCAGGACCCTTGAGTGGTAACGAATAGCCACACGAGTCGTGATCATTGACCAACTTGGCGTATTTCGGAGACAAAAAAAATTATATATTGTACCAGTTTAATGTACAAAGCGCGTACAGACCCATACCACCGCAGTAGGTTTCCCTGTGTCGCGGGTGGCATGGTCAACACAAATAACACGTCACTATAACACCCAAGACCCGATTACAAATAATTATTTGTCACATTTTATTAGATATAGCCGGGAATTGAACCTGGGACCCTCACTTCGCAGGCTGGATCGAATCGCTATCAACTAGGCTATAGGGTCATCATATGTATGTACCTACTACTAGCATAGAATTTCTGTAGTATTGCATTGTGCATTTTTTTATTAATCACATTCTTCACTTCTCTCAGGATCCATATCTGAAATTTAGGTAGACGAAGTCGCGGGTAGAAGCTAGTTGTATGATAAATGAAATATAATTTTATCATACAACCCTGATTTATACCCCTAACACCCTGCCCTGATTTCTCCCAGACACGATTTACCAGTAAACAGTGTAACCTTAGGTATCTAAATTTATTTAGTGTGTACAATCAATAGAGAGTTTTATTATAATATTTAATGAAGAATAAATCATTTAACATTTAAATTTACAATAAAATTACGTGTTATGAATATATTTTTGCACTAAATTCCGGATATTTTTACTCAATTCACGTAGAAGCTTCTAACACTGTGTAATTGCTTTAACAAAATGACGTCACTAACATGGCGACCAAATCTGGCGCGTTTGTAGTCACGTAATTCTTTTTGAAGTTTTATCAATTTTGAATTCATTATTATTAATATTAAAAATAGTTTTTAAGCGTTTTTAACAATGCCAATTAATATAATTTGTGTTTAAGATTTAAAATACATTTAAAAAAAATATATTTTTTTTTAATGAACAACTCAATTGGTAAATCAGAACCTACCTATGGCGTTTAGACATATGTACCATAATATCTATTGTATCGAGAATTCTCTATGTTAAAACCTCATTCTGTAGTGAATATGAAATTGTTAAAATATTTAGATAAATGTGTTATTGTTGCATGTGCACTGAATAACCTACAGGATAGTTTAATTAAAAATACATGATTTGCTAATATAAATTGTTTTATTTGGTACTATTATAAATTAATGGATATTTTTCTTCCATTAAGATTCTAAGAGTAAATCTTTTACATATAGGTACATAATCATATTCTACAGGCACAATATTGACTTTCTGAGTGTCTTCAAAGTCCCATGATGCCAAACAAAACAAATACTTTTTCAGGTTAGTTAAGTGCATTTGCAGTTGCACTTGTGCGAAGTACTTAGCAGTAACTTGATTCATCGAAACATATTTTTTTGAAGTTCATTGGACTCATTCATTGGACATTTTATTTCTATTACTGTGTCACCATTTAAAATTCCATCCGGTGATGCTGGTATCATAGGATATTCTTGACACATGAACAAGCCGCACTGAGAAATTTCTCCAAGTAGATTTTTTAATTTTTGTTTTACAAGGTCTTCTAATTTTCGACCCCTTTTAATAGCAACTGTGTCTGGAACACCATACGACTGTCGAGAAGATCTGAAATCATAAACATAACCTATAAGTAATTTTTTATCATTAATTAGGGTGTCGTTATGGGGGCGCTGAGGAAAAACTTAGAAAAAGTCCTTCTGTGACCCCTTAGCAAGACTCTGACCAATTTTGCTTATTCATTTCAGTACTTACATGAAGGTTATTGCATTCCGAAACTCGGCAGAGCAAAAGTCAGAGATACACGCAAAGAAATTTGCAATTAAATGAATCAACTTTAGGCAAATTCGCACTGTCAGCTTTTGTATAGCCTGACTCCATTTTACAAAAACTCTCAAAAGCACAAATCAAAATATATCTTATTAATTTTCTCAATAAATTGCACACGATAAAGTAACTTAATAGTACACGACGCTTTATTTATTGAAATGTGACGTCATACAATGTTCAATCATGGCCGCCCGCGTTTCGGTTCTCGTATCCACAGGTAAAAAAAACTCAAATCTATTTTTCAAAAATAAAAATATTTACAATTTGTTTTCATGCAAAAAACGTATTGTATAATTATTGTTATCCATTATGCAACCGTATTTAACACATTTCATATTTTACAGTGACAACAGTCAAATAGCCAATTAGGACAGAATACCGGTGTATTACTAGGCTGCTAACGGGTAACTTAGTGTGCAAAGAATCATTAAATAAACCGAAAATAAAAACCTGGTAAAAACCTGCCTGTCTAGCTTATCTTTACTAATATTATAGAAAGGAAAGATTTGATTGTTTGTTTCCATTAATTAGGCGGAGCCTTTATGCTATATATCTATACTAATATACAAAGAGGAAAGATTTAATTTTTTGTTTGCATTGAATAGGCTCCGAAACTACTGAACCGATTTGAAAAATTCTTTTACTGTTGGGAAGCTACACTATCCCCGGGTCACAATATAGCCTATATTATATATTTTTTTTAATTAGGGATCCTTAATAAAACTCCAATGATATAACAAAAGGCGTAAAAAATAAGAAAACCGAAGCAAAGCGAGGGCGGTTACTCGTATCTTATAATGACGGAAATAATCACCTCTCCTGCTTCTTTTACTTTTGTCCGTGAGTGAGTGGTCTCTGTCATGAAGTAGCTGGTCTACTCGTTTGTCAGTTATTTACTGTTTATGTAAAAATTCACTGTTGTAGAGTAAATTCAAATTCAAAATCATTTATTCATATAGGTATCATTGATACACTTATGCACGTCATTTTTTTAATCAGCCAGCTTTTCGCAAAGGTGCTTTGTCATGGAGGAGAAGAAAAGCCGTAAAGAAACTCCTCAGCACATCTTTTAAAAATAAAAATACATTGATATATTTATTACAAAAAAAAATTACTAGCTTGTACGGAACTGGTTGCAGAGCTGGTCATTTCCATGCTTCTTTGTAATTTAAGTACTC
The DNA here is from genome assembly GCA_951805285.1 of Thymelicus acteon. Classification (NCBI taxonomy): domain Eukaryota; kingdom Metazoa; phylum Arthropoda; class Insecta; order Lepidoptera; family Hesperiidae; genus Thymelicus; species Thymelicus acteon. The sequence continues at coordinate 2,545,233 of OX638232.1, forward strand.
ATCTACAGTATAGTAACCTTTGCCTAAAAGTTGAGATTTTACATGTTTTGTAATAGTAACCCGTTAATGTTATAGATACACAGCATACTCCGGCACGAAGTACATGCGTCGGTACGTCGTGGACCGCGTGTACCGTGACACCGAGCGCACGGTGAAGGGGTTCCACCCGCGGGAGATGATCGAGTGCGCGTTCGATATCGTCTCGCCCAAGACAGGTACACACGCATACATTCACACGTGCACGCACACGCACACGCACGCACGCACACTAACGTACTAACTCGTTACACGAACACATACACATAGATTTAACTGCGACATTTTTTTTATGGAAACAGCCGACAAACGAGCTGACGATCTACCTGATGGTAAGTGGCTGTCGTCGCCCATGGACATCAGCAACACCAAAGGCATCGCTGATGCGTTGTCGGCCAAGAAAGAGAGAAGAAAAAGAAAACACGAGGAGTTTTTTGGCGGCTGTTTCATGCTCAAGGGTGGTAGCTATCCAGGTGAACCCCATAGAGAAATAATAATAGTAATAATGTTGTTAATTAATTGATTAACAATTAAAATCAGTATTACAAATATAATCCTTCGAGGGGCCCTACCACCAGCGGGCCGGATTTAGTCGCCTTTTACGACACCCATCTGGCGTGGGATTGGGGTTAGTATTCTAAGCCGCCCCAATACGGCTAAAATTATCAACAACAACAACAACAATAAATTTTTATTTGCTCTCACAGTACGATACAATACAGTACAATACAGTTACACATAAATACGACGTTACAATAGTAATACTTCAGACTGTACATCTACTGATCGTACTATGTGAGAGCCTGGTGCCTGATGTAGGTTAGAGTACCTGTGTTACAGGTCACCAGTACCCCTCCGCGGCTCGAATTATTATTAGCAACAATAGCAACACTAATGATCTTTTACTGTTATGTTTTTCAGACACATTGTGGTCGGACGCGGAGCTGCTGGTGGTGGCGAGTCGCGCGGCGGGCGAGTGCGGGCTGAAGGTGGCGGTGCAGCTGAACCACGCCGACCTGCTGCGGAGCTTGCTGCTGGCCTGCGGCGTGCCGCTCGACAAGCACCGCGCTATATACCCCGTGCTCGTCGACGTTAGCAGCGGTCAGTCGGTACAATGATATTAATACGGTACTATAACCGTCCAGTGCAGTAATGTTCGGTTTACACGTATTAAGTTGTTAACTAAATTTTAAGTAAATTAATACGTGTAAACGGACAATTTAGTGGTTTAGTAATCAAGTAGACAAGTAATTTAGAAATTTCTGTATTTTCTGTTAAGTAGGTGGGCGGGGCTTATCACTTAACACGTTTGGACAGACACTTTTTAGTTAAAATTTAGTTAAAATTTAGTTAACTACTTAATACGTCTAAACCGGACTTAACAGTACAATATCCAGTACAGGTCGTATAACGAGCCTGCAGCTGGCGACGCACCTGGCGACGCTGTGTGTGAGCGCGCGCGACATGGGCAGCCTGCTGCGGCTGATGGAAGCGGAGGTGGCGGTGGGCGAGGCGCGCGAGCTGGCGGCGCAGCTGCGGCGCGACCGCAGCCCCGCGCTCGACCGCGCGCTCGACCAGATCGCGCGCGTGCACGCCAACGCACGCGCGCTCGGTTGCGAGGTGAGGACGCGAATAGATACAAGCGCGCTCGGCAACGCACACATAAACACCATTCCATCCATCTACCTAAAAATAAGTATGTAAGCAGAATATGCACAATACAAGAATTTGGTATAGTTTGGTTATGTTTTGTTATGTATGTATGGTTATTGGTTATCGTATTCTCTACATGTAAGCAAGTACTCGTCTGTTTTATGTGGAGCTCGGTATTTGTTTTTAAAATCTATACAAATAATAAAAATGGAGTGTCTGTTTGTAATATTAAAATAACCGCTTTTTACTAAGTGCATTTGGATGTATACAAGGTACATATACCAAAACAACATTTTTTACAATTTTAGTCTGTCTGTCTGTTTGTTCCGGCTAATCTCTGAAATGGCTGGACCGATTTTGACGGGACTATCACTGGCAGATAGCTGATGTAACAAGGAGTAACTTAGGCTATTTTTATTTTAGAAAAAAGTTTGTTAGGCGATACGATGTTCGCCGGGTGAGCTAGTTACCCATATAATATGATCTTCCGTATACAATCACTTTCTCACCAGTACGCGATTTTTACGTAGTCGGGTTTTAATATCGAAATTATCACATCCAGTGCCCGATAACAGTGGCCCCGTTCCTGGCGTACAACGCGACGCAGCACAGCGGCGTGTTCTGGCAGATGTCGGCGGCGCGCGCGGACCAGCGCCCGGACCGGCCCGCCAAGCACCGCTCCAGGGACCTCATCGCGGCCGGGGGCAGGTCAGTCCATGGTTTGATCACATTACTGACATATAACTACAGGCCATACAACACAATTCAAAATTACTTCAAGGTCGACTCACACCGTGATATAACACTATAGGAAATTAGGTTATGGCGTAAAGAAAACGTCAAGAGTTTAGGACTTTAAAATAATACTTTTATATTTAATCCTTTTTAATTTGGGAAGCAATACGTCTGTATTCTATCAAGGAGATATCGAGAAGAAGAAGCATGAGACTAAATGAGTGGCCTTTTCTAAAGCCAGACTGAACAGGAAGCGTGAAGTAAATTACAAGTTAAAAACATATAGGTGGCGTTTCCGCCGGAAGTTAATAAAGTCAACTACAAATTAATTTTAAACAAACCAACAGACACGACGCAGCACAATATATTTTGATATTGCAATACCGGCTACGGGGCCGTAAATCTTGCGACGTGATGCAGCAAGTAAAACAACTGGCCTCTTCAAGCAAACGCGCTGCGACTTGGTGTGAGCCGACCCTTATTATGCCATAATTCATACTCGACCGAAATATCTGTGAACCTGGCTCAATGACGTCATGCAAACTGGAGAGATAGCAAAGAAAATCGAGATGTAAAGATTAAAAATATTATTTTGATTTGTGTGTATCTACTATTTTGCACTTTTATACAACTTTTAGATCAATCTGTACTTTATAGGGTTCCGTAGTGAAAGAGCCGTGTTTTTTTCATTTTCAAAAAATTGGATTACTTTGAGCACTAAATTCCGCTCTGCACTACGTATTGTCCTACCCATCTTTCAACACTAAATAATAATAAACAACAAGAAAAAATAAACAACAAGAAACAATAAACAATAATGCGATTACGAAGCAAGAATAATACACGTGCGTCGGCGCTTGTTTTGGCAACGGTACTGGATAGGCGAAAACAGGGTGAGGTCCGAGGAAGCGGGAGCGGCATCGAATTCCAGCGAGGTCCACAGATATTTCGGGCGAGTAGTAGATTTCTTTCAAATAAGATTAGGCTCGACTAAGTGTAGAAATAAATAAATGGTCTTTATTAATTTAACAATAATGTTATAGACAAAAATAATTCGGCACAATAAAACATTATTAAAATTTAACTGTTGTACAAACTGACAAAATCAAATTCGAATCGGTTTCGGGAGTAGCTGCTGGTCCTAATAATATTCACGTAATGTGGCAATCATCATCGCAGTCAAGTCTCATTACACCGTTACACGTATGTCACGTCACACTATGACTGATGCTATAAGGATGAATTATGCTACAGCGAGCCGGGCACGAGGCACAACAGTCAACAGTAACATTTTATGACGCGCACATCGAGTGTTTATGCTACACCATGCGACGTCCGCGTCCGAGCCTCATAACGTAAAATATTAGTGAATTTGCTCGTGTTCGGCACGGTGTTGCATAATTCATCCCTTATTTACTAATAGTTTCTGACGGGGACGGCGCGTACGCAGTCCCCACTACCAAAAATTACGCGTCCGAGTTACCCACATTAGGGGTAATCGCAGGGGTCAACCTAGCCGGAGTGCAATGGAAAGGCCTCGCCCTGGGGGAACCGCCTTCCTGATCACGGTGTCCCCTACGCCAGGTAAGTATGAGTTGCGAACCAGTGTTGCCAACTTTATTTTAACAATCCCACTAAACTCACCACCAGAAAAGGCAGAAAACCACTAAAAAACTAAAAAAAAATTATAAAAATAAAATGACGAGTGTTACTAAAGGTAAAGGTGCGCGACTGCGAATGATCTCACTATTCGAATAATCTACGACTACTAATGTACGCATTCGACTTGAATATTAGTAATATACTAACGTTCGTATTCGAATGACGACTAGTCGACTGCTAAATTAGTAACTAATTTAATAGCCGCTCTATTAAGAGTCGAGTCGCTCGCGCATTCTACGCTCACTCAGCAGTGTTGCCAACTTGGGGGTTTTTCACCTAAATTTGGGGGTAAGTTAGATGAAAATGGGTATCATCAGGGGCCATATTTTTTAGGGGCATACCCTAGAGGTACAATTTTTGACGCATGTTTCAAGAGTTACCTTTTCTAGGGGGAATTTTTTTATAGCGGGTTTTGTAAGTATTTAGAAGATCATTGATTGGGTTGATGAATTAATTTAATTTATCCTGGTGAGCTTCTTTTTACTTATACTTACTTAAATAAATTACTGCTTAGACATAGTGTTAGGGGGAAAGAGGGGAATTTCGAGATGACGCTGGGGGGGGGGGATGCTTAGTCGAGGTTGGCAGCACTGTCACGTAGCCAGTTGTCAGTTTCGAATGAATATCATTAATAATATACAATGTATGATCGTTCACTAGACATGGGTCGGTACGCGTTTTCGTAATACCATAACTATTTATTGTTATTGTCGCCGATAAAGTGTTATAAAACTGTTTATTTTTAAAAACTATTTATTGAAATGTTTACTCGGTATATCAGTTTTAAGGTATCATCGGTATAATCTGATTCTCGCTAATGTCGGTATACGGAATAACTGATTAAATGAATCTTTAGTAGCGAACTTTATTGCAATAGGAATAAAAGCGATATCCTGTTGCATTTAAAATAAATATATTGTTCCTAACTCGCAATACCTCGTATTTACGAATAAATGGTTTCTCTCAATAAATACTTATTGATTACCTGATATCAATAAATAGTTACTGAAACTGTTTATCGTTTATACCGCCCATGTCTATCGTTCACCACTCCGCCGCCGCGCCGTGCGGTAGTAGTCGAATTTAAGACCTTATGTAGTTACGAATATGGTCTAAAGTCAATTTGCCCAAAAACTCGACTTATTGCACTTTCGTTAGGACGGCCGAGTTCGCCGTTCGCTAACCGCTAACAAAGTTCCCAGTCGAATGAAAGGTTACGATTAGTACTCTGTGTCGACTCAAGTCAAATTAGTTACTAATTTTTATAGATCATTCGAATGAGTCGAATGATTTACTAAGTCGAATAATTCGACTGGAATCATTCAGAGTCGCGCATCGCTAAGTGTTACCACGGGCATAGCCAGGTTTTAGTTGGGGGGGGGGGGGGATGGTTCTAGAAAATACAACGACTAAAAGTACATAAAATAATCCTAAAGAAAATTGAAAAATGTTTTTAAGGGTTTATTAGCACATTAAAAAATTAGAAAACATAAGCAAAATAAGATAAAAAAGGATAGTTTTTTGTTATTGACTGTTATAATGATATTTAAGGAATTTTGACAAAAGATCCTGTATTTTCCAATAAAAAAGTCCCAACTCTATCTTAAATATTTATATTTTTTTAACGCTGAAGATGAGTCTTTGAAAAGGTCTTATTATGGGGCTTGGTTATTATGGGTCTTCTAAGACCATTTTTGCAATTAGAGGTCCGTTTGCGAAATATTTGGCTTTGAATTGCTAATTTTGGTTAGAGTCAAGGGGGTGACCACCTGCCGGCTAAACGGTTGGAGTTGGGCTAGTGAAAATATTCTCAGAAATAGAATATAATTCTGATGATTTTTTTTTATGGAAATAGCCGGCGATCGAGCTGACGATCCACCTGATGGTAAGTGGCTATCGTCGCCCATGGACATCAACAACACCAAAGGCATCACTGATGCGTTGCCGGCCAAGAAAGAGAGAAGAAAAAGAAAGAAAGAACTGGCTCTTAAGCCTCCAGCCGGAACACGACGAGTCGGTTGGCGCCTGACTCATGCTCAAGGGTGGTAGCTATCCAGGCGAACCCCATGAAGAAATAATAATAGTAATAATGGTATTAATTAGCAATTAAAATCAATATTACGCCCTCGAGGGCGTACCGGTTTTAGTTGCCTTTTACGACACCCATCCGGCGTGGGATTGGGGTTAGTATTCTAAGCCGCCCTAATACGGCTATACAAGGAAAACTATCACGGCTATATTAGCCGTAGTAGTAGTAGATAAAGTGTAATAGTCGATAAAATTACTAGATTGCGCATGGCCTGACACGCACTTGCCTGGTTTTTTATACTTTCCATGAATTTTAAGTTTTCGGGCAATCTGTTTTTAGTTCATAAATCAAAACTATGAACTGAATACCCTATTACGGATTATCTCTTCGTCATTGCGTGGAAGCACAGATTACTATACTTGTAGTGAGTCCTTTATCTCTCATCGTTGCCAAATGAGTTTCAAATCAGAAGTAATTTTGTAAAATCGTCCTAGTGGTTAAATGTCATGTTCTACCACTAAATGAAAAAATCTTTTCCACTAGAAAATCCACTAGCCACTAAAATCAATATATCCCCACTAAAAGGGGTGTCGAAACCACCAGATCTAGTGGAAATTCCACTAAGTTGGCAACACTGTTGCGAACCGCAGCGCGCCGTACTTACACAGCTCGCAAGGATTCTCAACAGCGTGATTCACACTTTAATTTTGTACCGCCATCTGGTGACTAATATTGTAACTTGAACTTACTAGTAGCGACATCTACATACACTTAGGGTACTACATAACACTGCAGCTTGTATGTACACCACCATGTTATCTACCACCTCTTGAACTTGTCCAATAAATAAAGTATGCACCTAGTACACACACGTGTTACCTTATAATACCACATATACATATAATAATATATATGGTATATGATATCTTTACTGTGATAATATTGAGTCTAATGTAGCGAGGCTGTAGGGGTTGTATACGTTTATTATAGCAGAAAAACATTGAGCATTTTTATAATCAGTGAACACTCTTTTTTTAACTATGTAAACGGCAATGTATCATCATATATTGATACGATGTGATTAAAATTCGGCGTAATTAACTACAAACATCATTTTAAATTACAGTTAAAAAAAATGTGTGCAGTTCACACGTGGTAGAAGTGAAACCTTCATAAATTTTTGTTTTCAAGATAATGATTTTCATGATAATCATCTCATCTCATCTCGACTCGACTCGACTCCCCTCCCCCTCCCCTACCCCTGTACAATGCTTCCTATCTCACTTTAGAATTTATGTGTCTGTCTCTTTTTACTGGCACTGGACAGTTTCGTTTCGTCGAATTTCAAATCACCCCCGTACTAAAGAAGTTTTCACTTCAAAAATATATAAATTTTGTAAGAGGTGAAAATTGTCTTTCATAATATCATTTCATACTAAAATAATTTCACGTATTTTTCATATTATATAATTTAAAATATTATTTTAAAATACAAAAAGCCAACATCACGTGGTGTTCCCAGGCGGTCACCCATCCAAGTACTGACCGCGCCCGACGTTGTTTAACTTCGGTGATCGGACGAGAACCGGTGTGTTCAACGTGGTATGGACGTTGGCGACAGAATATCTGTAAAACGGAGCTAGGTGACTGTGTGACACGAGTGACATCATAACAGTTTTGTTTATAATAACATAGGTATTAAATATTTTACAAAATCTGGTTACATTATATTGAACATTGAAAAGATCTTTTATATTTACAATTTATATCTACAAATTATGTGTTCTGTCTTTATAGCCAACAGCGCCATCTGGCTAAGTAACAATTTAAGGTTAACTCTTACTACGTGATTACACCATGTTATGCACACGCTTGGTGTTCTGATTGTGAGATGTATGAAGTATTCCGTGAGTATTTCAATAGATGCCGCTTTATGCATATTGGAAAATATGTAAAATAAATTTAGTAGAAAATTATAACTGTTGCAATGGCAATAAACATGATTAAATTAACATTTAAAAAACCCACGACAGTTTGATTTACACTAAACATAGATAAGAACACTCGATTACCTTTCAGACAAAAAAACTAGATCAAAATCGGTTCGGAGCTAAGATGCCACAGACTAACATACAGATACACAGACACAAATATGTCAAACTTTTAACACCCCTATTTTTACGTCGGGGGTTAAAAAAACAGAAAAATAATTAGTATTTTAAAAATACTTTCAAGATGTTAGCTATTATTATTATATTATGCTAACAAACTAACGAACAAAGCAAGATAAATGAAAGCTTCTAAAAAATGAAACAAACTAATATAATGCCGGACTGTGAACTTCAAATTTAAGAAAAAATCATAAATAAATAAACTTTGGGTAAAAACCGGATCTGTGCACAGATGATCAATTATAATAATTATAGTTTAAAACAAAACAGAGTTGTTCAAAAACAAAAATAAATAGACTAACCTAAATAAAAAGTCCAAATAGTCTGAGAAAAACAAAAGGAAAACCATGAATAATTTACAACAGCGAAAAAGCCAACATCACGCGGTGTTCCCAGGCGGTCACCCATCCAAGTACTGACCGCGCCCGACGTTGCTTAACTTCGGTGATCGGACGAGAACCGGTGTGTTCAACGTGGTATGGACGTTGGCGACTGAACTTTCAAATAAGAGCGTGACTTACATATTACATAATTATGAATGTGCACTATAAAAATAATAATCGTATTATTAAAATATAATATCACTACGATAACGGATACTAACAAGTTTTCAATATATATTTCTGAATAATATTATTTATATTTTTGAAATTCTTAAACATGATGGCATTTAATATCTTGTGCCTTACGATAGATGTCGCTGTACACGTTTCTGAATCACGCTGTTGAGATCCTCTTGAAGGATGTATATAACCCCCGAGCAACTTTTACTCGTCACTCTGGTTTCCCTTCAAAACGTATAAATCTTTCGCCTTTTACTAAAGATTTCCGTGGAGGGGAATACTCAAATGAGTCTAACTCATATTTTTGTCACGCCTTGCTTGCAAGGCACATAATCCGTTGTAGTCAGAATATTATATGTACATAATGTAATTTTTAATAGTATGTATAACTCTAAACTCACAGACATATTATACATGTCTGTGGTATACTAGGTGTATACCTAGTAATAGTAATATCACCACAGACATGTAGTCATGTATATGACTACATGTCTGTGGTGATATTACTATTACGTCTTATTGTAGGTAAGGTTTAGGCGCAAATTACTTAAGTAATATACTGTACATTGCATAAGTAATTACCATATTTTTATTTATTTAGATTTAGAATATTAAAAATCAAAGGTAAATTAACGTAATGTATTTGTATTATAATATTGCACTTTATAATTATACGTATATTTACACTATAATTGATTTAATTGGTTGTTACCGTTATAAGTATAGTAAATAAATAAATAAATAAGAAATCACACTCATTTACTAATTACCTATTTAATATTTTCTTGATTGTTTTGTATCCAAAAGTTATTATCCGTTATCACAGTGATATTATATTTTAATTATATTATGATTATTATTTTTCGCTCCCTTAATAAAACAGTGACTGATTACGGCTAAGGTCGAAAATGAGGTAGATGCAGCGAACGATTACTTATAACTAGTTCTATCTTTCTATCCTGGATTTGTGTTGATATCTCATTCCTAGGCAACGTTTGAGTTACAACCAATTAAAACCATAGGTTTCTTTACTTCTCATAGGTTTTTTCAATCACTTTTATGGAATATAATCATCATTATGCGCATTAACATATCATGGTGTTGCTATACTATTTTTATTTAAAGTGACTGATTAATAATTGAGTTTGTGTACTACTAAAACGGTGTGTTTTATTTAAATTATTCATAAAACAAAGAACCATTGTTTAATATGACTTTTTAGTACAACACATATCAAATTATTAATAGGTAAGTGAAATTAAGTTAAGATACCATTGTCAACAAATAAAAATAAACTGAATAATGCAATATGGGTATCAAATTAAAGAACTTATCATAAGGATTTCAAAAAGTCATATCATGATAGGTTTTTTGACAGCAAGCAAGGGTTTTTTTTTTTAATTTTTGAATTTATACTAGTTACAAATTACGATTAATTTTTATAATACGATTTGTTGCCATTAGAAGTTCAGTCTGTTTTTACAAAAGTGTTTTCAAACAGTTAAGACATTCTTTGACATTAGTCTTTCTCTTATAAAATAAAATCTTATAGAATAACAGATTCTAAAGTGATTTTAGTTATTTTGTCACATTTTTGGAATATTTTGCATTAAAATAAGAAATAATAACAGAAAATACTAAAAAATACTATAAAAAACATATTTTCGTTAAAATTTTGCGTCAGAATAAATAATCTCTTCATGGCCTATTTCTAAAATACATTAATTCTGTAAAAAAAATTGCGATATCCCAAATAAAACTTGTTTTTTGAGTTACATATGTCAGTGTTTGATTATGGGAGCGTTTTAAACTTAAAGTGCACATTCATAATATGTAAGTCACGCTCTTATTTGAAAGTTCAGTCGCCAACGTCCATACCACGTTGAACACACCGGTTCTCGTCCGATCACCGAAGTTAAGCAACGTCGGGCGCGGTCAGTACTTGGATGGGTGACCGCCTGGGAACACCGCGTGATGTTGGCTTTTTTTCACATAGACTTGTATTTACTTACTTAGGTATTTTTCTTATCTTTTCTATTACTGTTATCATTATTCGAGTTTGACCATTTTGTTCAAAAACTAATTACTAAAATAAAAATTAAAACAGTACAAGGTATGTGCATTTTTTGTGAGTCATTGCTGTGATATTAATTAAATTAGATATTTACTTTATGAGTAAGTACCCTTCCAAATTGGAATTAAACCTAAAATGTATGGCTCTATTATCATGTCCTCTATAATTTTTTTGTTTCATTTTTTTAAATATTTAACCCTGTTTTATTTTAATATTCAACAATCCTTACTTTATTTTTATTACGAATTCGTTAATTTATTGTGGAATACTTATTTGGGGGTTACTTATTTTTTTTCATGAAGCACTGTTGTGCGACAATAAAATTTCATGAAATACAGTTGATAATTTTTCAACAACACACTCAAATCGCCAAGTCGCGCTATGTTCTAATTATAATAATGGTATTAAGTAGATGTCGCTACTAGTAAGTTCAAGTTACAATATTAGTCACCAGATGGCGGCACAAAATTAAAGTGTGAATCACGCTGTTGAGAATCCTTGGGGGATGTCTAAGTACGGCGCGCTGCGGTTCGCAACTCATACTTACCTGGCGTAGGGGACACCGTGATCAGGAAGGCGGTTCCCCCAGGGCGAGGCCTTTCCATTGCACTCCGGTTAGGTTGACCCCTGCGATTACCCCTAATGTGGGTAACTCGGACGCGTAATTTTTGGTAGTGGGGACTGCGTACGCGCCGTCCCCTACATAAATCAAGCGTGAACTATAGACATGGGTAACTCAACCAAAACGCGTGAGCCGCAGATCAGGTCTTGAGTCATGAAGTTGAGCTGGAGCTGTGAACCGGTTCGTGGTTCAGCTCAAGGACAAGACATTTCAAATTTCAACCTTATTACTATTATCATTAGGGTATATTATCTTAGTCGACGCGTACATATCGTTCCAGGTACGGCTCGCAGGTCGCGCGATCTGATTCACTCTTGAGCTGCGACATTCAAATTTCAACCTAATTACTATTATCATTAGGGTATACTATCTATTCGCCGTTTTAAGACGCAATTTTTATTGGCAAGGGGGCTTTTATATTTTATCTCTCTCGCACAGGTGTATAGCGCGATGTCGGACGGAGGTGACAAACAACTCATAACATTCACTTTCACAACTTGTTCATAGAGTAACTTTGTATATATTTTTACTACTTTGTATCTGCGTGAATTATAAGAAACACAGAAATAGTCGCTGTACGAGTTAACAAGCACTCATACATTGTGCTTAGCGCAGCGGCCTTGCACCAAGCACGTAGTAACCTAGTTGGGGCCACAGAGCCCGTGAACATGTACAAGACGTGACTCAGCTAACGTCTGCCACAAATAAAAACCCCTATTAATTAGCAACCTAGTCAGTGCAATAAACAACTACAGTCAGCTTGGTCACGTGTTTTACTCCCGAACCCCCCCGCTGACGCACTCACTGCTGCCACGCTGCCCCTGCACTCACCAGTCTCCTGATTGTACGAGTTACGCCGTACATCATTCGCCCTCTGGAAACATAATTCGGAACTTCGGAGTAAATACTCAAAGCTATGACACGTAGGTGACATAGTGATTAAGTACTCTCTGGCTATGGCTGGCTACCTTGGTATACTTGAAAATTCACAAAAAATTCAAAAAGTTTGATAAATTAACGATATATGTACATTCGTTAGCGTGATTCACAAAGCTGGTCAACGCTATCTATTGAAATTATCGTCAACCATCTATTGACGTTATCGTCAAATAAGTAACAACGCTATCTAGATTTATGCTTGGTAGTTTGTTATAATAACAACAAATTAAGATGTCACATAAACGTATGGAGTGGGTGAACTGTTATTAAACATCTTAATTTTGTTACATTATACATGAACTGTTACAGTGCCACCAACTTATCTGTGAAGTGGCAAAAATTGGAACTAATGCCGCCCCATTCATAAGTTCTTTGTGTTCATTCATTGACATTTACAACGTAATCCATTTTTGCTGAAAAATAAATACAATCGTGATAAACCGATTCTGATCTGAATCCTTGATACGTTATGATTTGAAAAATGTATTTTTTGGGGACTGGAACTCAAAGTCACTAATTACTATTACTACGGCATTATTAGTCCACAAAATGCCATTAGTTTCTGTCAATTTGTTCCAGTGGATTAGTGGCGTCAGGTTACACGTACAGTAATTAATTATTCTCAATTTTCAGTCATTAAATTAGGACGGGATTACGATGGACATAATTTGTAGGAACGACTATAGTGGGTTTCAAGTCTGCACATAAGTAAGTGTTGCCAACATAGTAAGCAAAATGCAGACTTATGCGAAACCCGCTTTAGCCTGGGTTCCTATAAATGACATCCATCCATCGTAATTCCAAATTAATTTGAAGTATTGAAAATTGACAATAATTAATAATTTTATTATTGTGCCAGTGGGCCAGTGATTCGACTTTAACACATAACCTTTTGCTTGGAGTCCACTGTCCACCGTTGGATACATCATTTAAGCTAAGGCGTAAATGGCGTAATTATCTGGAAATATCTACGATACCAAATGAAATATCATTCAAATTCAGTATGTATAAAGTACACGTTTATCCGACAGAAGTCATTATTTTGTGCCAAGTCACAAGTGCCGTTGACATTAGACAATAGACATGTACGAGTATGCTACTGTATGACACTACCTAATCTGTGGTTATATCGTTGCAAACATAGACATGTATGTTGCAAATCAAAAATTTAATCAATTTGAGATTGAGCCGGCTGAGCCGTGAACATTTTTAAGTGACGAAAAGAAATATACCTTAAAAGTATAAAGATAACGTTGAAATTTCAATGAAGCAGGTCAGTTCAGGAAGCAGTAGTTAAAATACCAAAGTTGCCGATGTGCTTATGCATGCATTTCAAATTTCAACCTTATTACTATTACCATTAGGGCATATTATCTTAGTCGACGCGTACAGTTCAGGTCCAGGTGCGGCTCGCAGCTCGCGCGATCTGATTCACTCTTGAGCTGAACTGAGACCTGGTCGATCGGTTTTTGAGATGCAGGTCAACAGGAGCCCAAGTCTGCTATTTTTATAATGTTTGTCATTCCAACACGACCCCATTGTCATTTTGCTAAAAGTTCGTAATCTGTTAATTCCTAATGGTCGATCATTGGCCGGACGATGGTGTCGTAATAGAATTGTGTTAGGATGGCATTGTAGTATTGCCATTATTATAAAACCCGTTGGTAGAAATGATTTTCGAAAAACTACTACAAAATTTGAACATTTATTCATGCCAGATTACATTTATATATATTTTTACATGTTATTTATTAGTGTTAAAAGTAATTTGAAGGAGTAGGAAGTTCGTAAATAGCAAAAAACTCACAACGCAACAGAGCAACGCAATAATATTTTATCTGTTTAGCTGTCAAAAGTCAAATGTGACATTACTGCTTACAGACGTTTGAGAGAGAAATACATGTTGATTGATTTTGGAGTGTCGATCTATTTTTGATAGATTACAATTTTATTAATTTGCTCTTATGGATTTCTTAGAAAACCACAAAGACCTGGCTCTTGCCACTGCAGCCGCACCAATGAAGGGCGCAGTCTATCTAAACGGTATTGGTTGGAGTGCGCCCAAATTTTAAATTCAATATCGGCGGACTGCCCCAATTATTTACCTTTATGATATCTATTTTAGGAGTCTATGTCCAGCAGTGGATTACAAATGACTGTAATGTTAGATGATTAAATAAAACAGTGTTTATAAGAAGAGTATTCATTTATTTAAAAAAAATTAAATCATATTTTGTACAGTATTGCACTGTGGATCTGAAACAAAGAGTTAATCATTTAAATAATAATTAGAGCATTTTCAATTTTACATAGTAGTATTATTCAAAATTCCAACTTCATTATATTACAAAATAGTGAAATAGAAATTACATACCTGTTGCAAGCCAAGTGCTTCTGCATAAACTTCATCAGGTGGCAACGGTGCTTTGCCATGTTTTTAATATTGTGCAGTATGCAACATACATTCACAATCTTGCCTGCAGTTGTTGGACTATAATGTAAAGTATGTGCTACAAGCAAACACCTGCAAAACATCAATTTACTTTTATACAACCCCATTTAACTAAATGTCTTACGCCCCAACTCAGAGTCACTAATGGTTACTTAAATTGCTCCTTAGTACAAAATTTGTATGGTGATTCTTTACTAAGCAGCGATTTAAGTAACCATTAGTGACTCTGAGTTGGGGCGTTAATAGATTGACTTTTAATACTTACTTTTCTTAACATATACAAGAACTAATGCATCTAAATTTCTAAATTAAGAAATTCATTCAATATAAAAATAGACACTGTTATTGAGTATGTAAAACAATTGCCCAGAAATGCTCTTTACCTGAAATGTGCTTTTAATACACTGATGCAACGCTCCACTGTATTGCGTGCAGACACATGTTTCACTTATTAATGATGCTGTGGTGTCCCATCTACAGTATTGAGGATTGGGGTCATCATGGTTATCACTTAGCCTTTATAATATTCCTTTCATCACATTGTGTAGGCCATATAATATTATATTTGTGGTATATTTTATTTAATGCCTTTGTTACTGTATTAATTGTTCTTGACATAGTAATTTGTGAAACATTATGGAGGACACTTTGGCCAATCAAATGAGTTCTTCAATTAACCCCCTTACTGAGTCCTTTCCAAGGCGAAACGTTTTTACAAATTCCGCCTAGGGAAAATCAATGAAGGGGTTCGTAGTCATTCTCGTCAAGCGACGGGCTCGACGACGTTTTCTGCATTCCACCCATCTTCTTTCTCTAGCATCCACTGCGTTGGCTAGCTCGAGAAATCGAGAATATTTGCTCGTAGTGAATAGATTTTCTTCAATTTACACAATTGTTTACACTCGTAACGAATCGAAAGCAATGATTGTACAATGACGTTCTAATGGTATGTCACTGATCAAAGGAACTGTCAAAATTTTAGCAGATTACTGCATAGGTCCGTCATTCAGTTGTCATTATGTACGAGATTACCCATTAAGCGCCATTTCTTTCAATGGAGTGTCAGTAGCTGACCATTGGAAAGTCATAATGACGCCAATATATTAGTAGATTACCAAACTTGTCAAAATCAACAATTATGAAATCAATGATAGACTATTCTGACACTATTGAAATAGCAGACTTGGGGCCCAGGTCAAGTTCGTGGGACCTGAATCTTTGAACCGGTTCAGATCTGAGTTACCCACCTCTAGTGAACTATATTATATTGAATTATTTTTATTTTATTTGTTTATTTATTTATTTCAATAACAGTAATTAAAAATTTATGACACATTAATTAATAGGGTGTAAATTTATTTATATTATTTATTAAGAATTCATAATTATAAATATTACGCGCTACACATTTCAATGAGAAGAAACAATCTTAAGCTAGCTACACATTTTTTAAACACCATGAGGGTAGTATAGTATATATTATTATTATCATTTAAAGGGTAGTATTCCTTAGACATATATCATTTGACGGCAACAAATTATTTAAATTTCTGTTACTAATCGTAAATCATTCATGTTTAGCGCCGCCCTTAATCACACATAACAGTTCAATTTTTTTTACATAAATTAAAGAGTAGAACAGTTAGATGTAATGATAAATGTTTACAATATTCCACTATAATTTCCTCCAATATAATATTTCCAGATACGACACGTTAGTTGGAGAATTCTGGAAAGTAGCCAGAGCGGAGAAGGACCAAAGCGCGGAACTCAAGTGTTCTTCTGTCGGTTTCTCCATGTCATTAGAACGGATGGCGGCCATCTTGAAGTCTTTGGACGTGAAACTGCCGACTACTGTTAAGGGATTAGAAGTTTGTATATCATTGATTATTACTTCTGGCAATACATTTTTGTAAATTTACATGTTATCTTCATTCTTTTCTTAATTTTTCCTTATTTATACTCTTACACTTTTGGTATATTGAGAGCTGACAAATGAACAGACCAACCACCTTTTTCTTAAACATAAGTTAATGGTTGACCACAATCCCACCTGATGGTAAGTGGCGACGTGGTTTATATAGGTGAGCTCACTAACTTATTATAAGCCTATTCACTTTTTCTGATCTAATGTAAGTGGCTATCCATGGATTAGTAACACCAAAGACATTGGCCATTTGTGGGTCATAAAAAAGCTGGGAAATTCTTTATGAGGTACACCAACGCGACGCTGTGATGTCATTATAATCGTCGTATATCGAAAAGATAATATTCTAACGGCAATATAGACCTAAAAGATTCGAATACCCTGATATATATATGCCTATTTGAAAACTTTAAGCTACCGAAATTAAAACTGAATTTATTAAAAGCCAAAATCATTTATGCATATAGGGATCACTGATACACTTATCTGTCATTTTTTTATAATATATTTATTCTAGCAGCATTTCGCAATGGTTCTTGTTACATTCCAGTCGCCGCTGATCAGCGTGTCGGTGTGGGGTACGGCGGGCGACTCGCGCGACGGGGCGCCGGCGAGCAGACGCGCGCAGCTGGCGCGCGAGCTGTGGGCGGGGGGGTACCGCTGCGTCACGTGGGCCGCGGGCAGCGCGGACGCACACGAGCTCACTGGCGCCGACATCTTGCTCGTGCCCGATGACGCGTACGTCTTGGTTTGCTGCTGGGAGAACACCAGGTTTGTGCTTTGAAACAAAGGAATAACATTGAATTGAAGTGAATTATATGTTTATTTAAAAATTAAAAAAATGGACTGCTTTATTTACGAACTTAGCTAAGTACCATCTCGTTCAAGTCAGCTTTCAAGCAAGAAAACCGCGTCATAATCTGTCCATTCGCAGCATTAGGAGCAACGTGCCACAGACAGACACACAGACACAACAATCTTATAACGAGAATGACAACAAACAATTTACAAGCTAAAAGACAATAAAATACATAATCTTGTAACTTTTCCACTTCTGGACTCGGGACTCACAATGTGAGGGTAACTTAACAAGCTATATAATCACCACGCTGGCCAAGTGTTTAGGGGTTAGCACTTTAGGAAATTTATCACTTTATTCGAAAGTAACATTGTTGATATTTCAATATGTTGTTTGAACGATAAGTCGAATGGTTAAGACGGTATTTTTTTTACGAAACTGTGTCTTGTGGACAATTTCGTTTAAGTTTTAACACATAGATTTGCCAACGTCTCCACCCTAAATTCGCTTGAAGCCGTATGCCGTGATTGTAATTATTCCATTTGTTTCAGGTTCCGGGAACACAAAGTACCGTTCATAGATGTAGTCGAGTTTATAAAGCAAAAGCTTAGTCCAGAAATAGTGAGAACTCCAGAATTTGGTAATTATCTAAGTTTTATTTGGAAGTATGTGTGAATGTATGGAAGCGCTTTCGTTCTTGTAAAATTTTGTTCTAATCAATGATTTCAAAAGACAGAATAAGCCCGTTGGAGTGTTTCACACACATTTTCTTTATACAAGCATAAAACAGTTATTTCTCCCTTTCTCTCTTAAGGCGCGGTGTGATCTCAATATTCACAAAACTGGGTTTCTTTGGTGCTCGAGTACGAGGAAACCCAATGAAAATATCGCACGCAAAAAATACAGAGCATAGAAAAAGGTCTAAAGAATAATATTAACCGAATAGAATATTAAATTGTTGTTTAATATTTCCAATAAAAAATCGTAATTTGCTATACAAAAATAAACTTAATCGTCGACGTTCTCTGTATTTTCAGCGGTAACAACATATATTTTTTTGAGAATATAAAAGGTATATGGTTTTATTAAAACTTTAACCGGACAGATATTGAATTTAATGCGTATATTCTGAATTATCCATGGAAAACCCTCAAATTAAATGTTTATTCGCAATCTAGTTACATTGTTAGCAAAAATATGCTCTGCAATTTTGAACCCTATTCAGCGTCACGTAAATGTAACATTAGATTAGCGCAAATATGCGGCTGTGTGAGTGAAATCAACGTTTTTAAATCGTAGTCATACCGGGCCTTAATAACAGTCTCATAGTCACATAAAATAAGTCTTCAGTCACCGTAATAATAAGTTTTTTTTTTTGCAAAGTTTCCACAATGGTAATTATAAGCTGGCGCTGTGCAGGTCTTAGGTTAATGCTGAACTGACTGAACTGACTGAAGTTTTTATACCATAAACATCAGATGGATTAACGAAATGCTGACCCGGCGAACTTCGTATCAATGTAATTTGTTGTTACTTTTAAGTATAGTTTTGGTAGGTTTAACAAATCAGAGACCATTAAATTCCCTCTCCCTCCCCCTTTTCCTCTCCGTCCCCCTCACCCTACCCCTCTACCTCCCCCTCCCCCTATTGATTATTATTATTGCTTGGGTTTATAATATATTTTTTTCTTGCTCTAGGTCTCCTCAAGGAGAGACCCGTGCCCAGTAGTGGGCCATTAATGTGTTGAAGCCAGCCATATTATAATTTAAATACGATTATAATTACTTATTGCATGTAGTATTGTAAATTTTAATATCACTAAAATGTTGCATGCCGACATCGGCCAAATATGTTTGAACGCCTGTTAAATTACCATCTTTACTAGATACTTGTATCATATTTATGACAATGAAATAAAAAAAGACTTGGCACAATGACAGACCATATCCAGGATGAGGATATAGTATTTTATCCCGATTGTATATTCCCCTGGGATGATTGATGTTTATCTATATGTTTCAAGAATTTAATGAATTATAATATATAATTCACAGGTAGCAGGTCGATGAGTTGGTCAGAAGGCGAGAAGTCCAACAGTCCCAACATTGCCATCACCTTTATCACGGCCAGCGAGAGAATGACGAAGAATAGCAAAAGGCATTGCGAAGTTCAGGTGTGTACGAGACTGACATTAACAACGACGTTATATTCTATTTGAAGTTGTTAAGGCCTTATCGCTTACAGCAACTGTCCATTAAAAAATACAAAGATGTAAAAGTGCTCTGAATGTGCGTTTTATCTATCTCCCACTGCAGGTGATAAATGTAACGTTTTTTGTAACGTTTTAGCGTCACGATACGCCACACGGTATGTATTGGTATGCCACAAGAACATACAAAGTACAGTAGAGTACGTAATTAATTTAGGATTTTATAGCATAAGAACACCAACATACAATTTACGAATAAGGAATTGATGCCTATTATTAATATTGTTACTACTTCATATAAGTTCTGTTCTGCAATATATTGTCAGTATTCTAATGCACTGTTCTGTACTCTACTGTATTGGACAGTCAGTGAAAAAGTTTCAAAAGAGGGCATGATACAAAAACCTTTCATAATTTTTAATACTACAGATATTTTGTGTTAAGGTCGATGCCTACCTAACGTGGACGGAGACGGGGATGGGACGGGGTGAAGTGTTGGAAACATCGTTTCATAGAAAATGTAAACGATAGCGCATACGCCACGGAGGCACGGACGGGACGGGAACGGGGCACGCACGTATATTTATGACCCGTTCACGTCCCGTCCACGTTATGTATGCAGCAAATTATGTCCTACGTTTAAAGGTAGCATTTAATATTGAAAGTAAATATGCAGCAAATTTTACTTTCAATATTAAATGCTACCTTTAAACGTAGGACATTAATTTAACATTGATAAAACATAAACATTGTATAATTGGAAATATTACGGAACGTTTTTGTATCAGGTCATGCATAACTAACTGCTTTGCTGAGAATATACTATACAATCATGGAGTATAGTATAGAGCTAAGGAGAACCATCTCATATGGGGGGAAAGTTGAAAAAGTGTCCAGCTGTATACTGAAAATAGAGGTTCCAGTACATACGACCATCCTACCACAATAGCGCTGGCATTGGAAAAATTACGATATGAACATAGCTGTTGTAGACGGAGTGAAGTTTGCTTTAATAAAATTTATCCTAGGCTACCGCAGCGCCACCATTAATGGACGCGTTTTTACGGACACTTTTCATACACAGAGATGGCTCTCCTTACTTCTATACTCCATGTATATTAATGTATATAGAATACATTGTCGATCAGATAGCGACGCAAGTGACGTCAATGCTGTCGGCGCTGGGGCTGCAGCCGCTGCTCGCGCGGCTGCGAGTCAGCGTGTTGGCGCTCGCGTGCGGCGCGCCGTGCGTTCGGCTGCTCGCCGCGCAGCTCGCCGCGCCGCTCGACGCGCAGTGCTTGCCGCACGCGTTCAGAGCGGTCAGCGACACGTGAGTTCAAATGTTGATTGATTCGCTTTACTAGAATATAAAATAATAGTAAATTATTGATAGTCACGAATTTCTTAAAGGGTTATTATGTGGTGCCGTCGACTTCATTCACCTGAGTTAATTCACCTAAGTGTCTTAAGTGTACTTTATTCAAATACCCAGGTGATTTAAATCTACTGATCTAGGTGAATTGATATAAGTAGACTCAATTAGGTGAATTGAGTCATTTTAGTCAATGCAATGAGTGATGTTGGAATGCTATTCCGATTCGAGTTTGTATAACAATCGATTATGGAGTATTACAGCAATGCGTAATGAATTACTCTGTAAATTTAGGAAATTTGCTGCCTCTAAATTAGAATGACATTTTTTTATAATTTAATGCTTGGCTACAATCCCATCTGATGATAAATGGACATAAATTGTGAAACAGGGTGAGCGCAGACGCAGACGTTGCTATACTCAGTGGTTCGGGTAGGCTCGAGCCACAAAGTAGAGAAATGACAGAAAGATACTCCATAAAAAACTCGCTCAATCAACGCACACATAGATACCGTACGCGGATGTGTGCGTTGCTTGAGTGGGCTTGTATGGAGTTATATTTTGTGATACAACCCATTTCCTAAGGTTCTACAAGCAGCAGAGCATCCTGGACGAGGCGCAGCGTGAGCTGGCCAACATGGCGCGCCAGGGGAGCCAAGGGGGGCAGGGGAGCCAGGGGCGCGGACCAGAGGAAACGCAGCTCTATGCGCTGTACTCTATACCGGACTCCTTGTGTCGGCTAATCACGTGATATTAAGTCACATGATATTTAATAATGGTAGTCAAAGGATATCGTTGTCGTCGAATGAATATTTGCTGTGACATAAGCATATTCTTAGGGTGTACGTAAATTTATTCAGCGTATTTCCATAGAAAACAATGATTTTGTATGGAGCGTCAGCGTCGAACGCGGCAGAACAGCACTGTACATAACGCACTGAATAAGTGTAACCAAAGTCGTTCAGCGAAACGCGAATGGCGCTGAATAAGTGTGCGTAGACCCTTAACCAAAACAAGGTTGTATTTTTTTAGCTCCGTCATTTATGAGCCACCAACTGTAATAGTTACTAAAATGATCTGTTTGTGAGACCGAATATTTCTTTACCGACAACAGTCAATTAACGGTTTTTTATATCAGAAGTGGGATGTAATCAAATTTATTTAATTCATGTCGTTTTACGAGTGTCTACAAAACATTGTTGTCCTACAGCAAAGTAATTTATAATTATTACGCCATCCGTTTTAGGTGTAATAAATTATAAATATATAAAGAGGAAAGATTTGATTTTTTGTTTGCATTGAATAGGCCCCGAAACCACTGAACTAATTTGAAAAATTCTTTCACTGTTGGGAAGCTACAGCCGATTAACATAGGCTATATAATATTTTCAAAAAATTTAGGGATCCTTAATAAAACTCCAATAAGGTGTAAAAAAATAAGAAAACCGAAGCAAAGCGAGGGCGGTTACTCGTAAATTATAAATAAACCTATTGTTAAGATTTATAATAATGTTAAACTGATGTAAATGATATTACTAGATACCTAAATGTTTGTTATTGTATATCAAATGTTTTTACGTTGTACATATGTCATCAAGATGATTAAAAAGATCATTAAAAGTGTTAAATTGTTACATGTAAGTATATAAAAATATCTTTTGTGCTTAGTTAACTAAGGTTATGTTGATTTACTATTGTGTTTTTAAAGTATCGCGCAAATAATAATATAGCATGTATGATTTAGTTGTCGAGTGAACGCGTGTGTTTGATGAGACTGAATAAGTAATAATAATAATAAAATTACTAGGTTATGGCAGTGTGCTTTTGTGTTTCGGAGGGCACATGAAGTAGTCGATCCCAGTGTTGTTGGAGAGCAGTCGTTAAGCATTGCCAATGTTTGCGTGGCAAAGACTTGCATTACTTAAGCTTAATTTTATTTTGGATGGTATCGTCATTGTGAGAGTGAATTTGTTTTTTGTTAACCCTCCGCCATTGGCGTAACGACTTGGGGCCGTAGCCGAATATTGTACTTAGAAGTTCATAATTATTTATTATGAGTTTGCCCCCTAAATAAAATTATGATTTACTTTTAGATAATCTTCATTTGGTTGCGTGCAAGACCTGTTATGAGCGGATTAGACCAGATAACAGGTTAAATCAGAGTCGTCCTCGAATTCCTAGTTAAGGCAGTTAAAATAAAATTTTACGAAAAAAAATGCAACTGGAGATTCCACATACCATATACCACATTGAAAAAAATATATATTTGTAAGTGAAGAAATAAGACTTTTGGTCGAATCCGCCTGAAATTAATTTTAATGAGATTTAATTATCTCCATGTAAGATATTGTTTTAACTTGACATGTGTTTGTGTCCCGGCTGGGGGCTTAAGAGCCAGTTGTTTGTTTCCTTTGGTTCTTCTGTCTTCTTCCTTGGCTTGTCTAGTTACCCTTTTGTTCGAGTCAGCCGCCACTCAGCCAGTCACAGCACTCGTCATGTTCTTAAATGTTTAGATTATTTGGCTTCAATCCATTAATGACTCACGGCTAGCACGGGTCTCCTCTTGAGGAGGCCTAGAACATACCCCACCATGCTGCTCCAGTGCGGATTGGTGGAGGTTAGAAAATTTTAGAAAGCTTAAAATAAAAGGAAAAGCTTAAAATGGGGACCCCCATTCATGTTTTTTTCTGCATAAATATGCAGTTGTACAGGTCCATCGTGTGTGAAAGTGATTCGCACTTGGCCTGTTTGATTATTTTTTTATATTTGTACACTAGCAATGAAGGTTGGCTTGGGCTCTAAGATGTATGGCACTCCTTACCACCTTAGATTATTATACTTACGCCTTACTACGCGTTCATTTCAAGAACGCCCTTACCTCCCGTACCGCACCTCGAGCGCCCCGCGTCGCCCCATTCAGTACGGATAGCAACACTACCCGCGTATTTTTGTAGTGCTTTCTCAAGTTTCTTGTTGATTTTGATGTTATTTTCGTTAAATTATTTTTCTGTTGATTTATTTTACTTTCGTTATTTGTGTCGCTACAATGACTAAAAGATAAAAAGATCTTACACAGTGGCGAAAGTAATTTGTTATATATAAGTTAATGAAATTATTTGATTACTTTTTTGTCTGTAATACCGTTAGCAGTGACGTCATAACGTTCGACGAGAACAAACTTGAAGTGAACGAGTAGTACAAGGAAGATCTTTAAAACTGCTTTTATTTTGTATTTGGAAAACTACCGTACAAAGTATAGTAATTGTAATAACATGAATATTTTATAGTTTTATATATCATGAAATATATGTAACTGTAATGTATATCGCATGTTAAATTGAGTTTTATTTGCTACTAGTAAACCTCTATCACTTCCTCGCTTTGAAGTAAAAAAAAATAAGACATAAACTCACCGAATTGAATTTGAGTGTAGCCAAAAAATACCAAGCCGGTCGTAAAATACACGAATTGCGTAGACCGGTTCTAGGCGGTGAGTTATCTACCTTTTGAAGTTATACTTCTTTAGGCGCGTTATGGAAATGGAAAAAATGATGACAGTGAAATTTTAAGATTTGTGACACAAAATGTGACGAAACACGCCGATATTTTAACGCGCGTTTTGTGAAAATAATAATTATTATTAATTCAATTCAATGAATTGAATTCTTTCACCGACACGCTAACAAAAAAATAAAAAATAAAATGATATAGATAAGTGTATCAGTGATCCCTATATGAATAAATGATTTTGACTTAATAAATTCAGTTTTAATTTTGGTAACTAAAGTTTTAAAATAGGCATATATCAGGGTATTCGAATCTTTTAGGTCTATATTGCCGTTAGTCCATTAATTCTAGATTTCAATGTATGGGCGAAACGGCAATATTTATAATTTTATGAAACTGCTGCTATGTTGTACTTATAGGCCAGTACATTAAAAAAAACAAGTCTAGTCTAATAATTTGTAATTAATACAAGAAATGCGTTATAATAACTAAGTGTAATTAAATTTTAACAGGTTGATACTTGTAAAAGCAGATATTAAAAATAATAATAATATGAGGGATCTTTGTAGGAACAACAGAAGCAAAAACAACTTTAATTTATGAAAAAAAAAAATTGGACTTATGTGTATTACGGACGGCGCTAAACATGAATGATTTACGATTAGTAACAGAAATTAAATAATATGTTGCCACTTGCCGTCACATACAGTGATACCATATCTACCAACTTTTTGGTAGATCTACCAATTTTCACTTCAGTCTACCTATCTACCACCCTAGACCTAAAAACTACCTATTTTTTAATTAGTTTGACATATTACCACTTTGAATTATTTTTATATCGACGAGCGACGTTGCGATGTGTTGCGTGAGCCATGCGACGATGCGTCAAGCATACGTAGAGTCCAGGCTATAAACCACAAAAAAAAAACGTCAGCAACAGTTCGCCGTTCGCGCCATTTCACGCCCATAGACATTATTATACTGTTCTGTGGCCCATTCTCAGTTGGTTTGTTGCGGAATCAATGGTGAATCTTTGCTCCTGTTTTGTTGATAAAACTAAATAACTACATATTAACGGTGCGGATTGCTGTTTGTTCTGTGTTGCGTGCATTTCTTTGTATAATGGATTCTGACAGCAGCTAAAGCGATGCACAGAGTTCTAGGTTAGGAACTCCGCCTCGAAAAGCTAGAAAAAGGCACTATGACCTATGAGGCAATATTCGAAATTATGGGAGAAAGACAAATAATTTGCAGGTTGGCTTCAAGAAAGTACAGTTCGGCCGCTGTATCTTGGCGCGTCTGAACTTCGCGCAGAAGGCTGCGCAGTAACATAATTCGGCAATACTCGATACGCGGTGTATTGTGTCTCAGTCACACGTTAGCATGTTCGTGTTGCCATCTCTGTCTTAAATGCGCTAAAGTTCGCAAAGCCTATGTTCAGACGCGCCAAGATACAGCGGCCGTACTGTACCAAGGGTGAAGGATATTTTTTATTGCAAATCATGTAGGTGTGATCTTCAGTGTGCTGCTGAAAGATTTTAAGAACAGTTCATGCATTTTTAATCTTAAAAAATCTTTTAAATTGAGGTGGTAGATCTATCAATTTTGCATTTTACATTCTACCAATTTCTACCAACATTTGGCACATAATCTACTAATTTTCTAAAATTCGGGTTGGCAACACTGGTCACATAATATACATAATATGTGTAAGGAATAATTCAATAGACTAAATATAGTTCACGCTTGATTAATGAAGGGGACGGCGCGTACGCAGTCCCCACTACCAAAAATTACGCGTCCGAGTTAGGGATGTTCGATCCGGATCGATACTTGTGTGGATCGATACAATGGCATACGATCCGCTCGATATTTGTATCGATACAATGGCATTCGATCCACTGGCGGATCGATACACATGCAGGGTGGATCGGATCGGTTCGGATTGGATCAAAATTATTATGGAATTGAGGTAGATTTCTTTAGATCAGTGCTTGGCGCATCATTATTACACGAACAACAAGGCTTCCACACATTTTTTAAGCAATATTTGTCTGAATTTTTGTTGGATAGAAAGTCTTATCCATTAATTAAAGTATTGGTTAGCTAGAAAAGTTATTTGGGGAAACTCTGCGACATAGCTCTTCGGTATTTATCAGTGGTAGGAACTTCAGTGCCCTACGAATGGCTTTTCTCGTTAGTCAATAGCATTTTAAATGAAATTAATCGATTTGATCCTAGGCGCTTATCCAATTTACTATTCCAGCGTTTATTAAAATTTAAGGATTGGGAAATGTAATTTATAAGCTTTGCATGATATATTAATTTATTTGATTTATAATGAGTTTAAATACACGAGAGTTCTAAATCAAATATAGTGTTATATAGTGAGATATGTATTATTATTTATATGATGTTCCTACTACTTACCACATTGTTAAAAAAAAACCTTAAGTAACTTTTTCAATATTTATTTATACCATATTTTGAATAAAATTAAATCTGATATAAAATCTGATCTAAAACGATTGATCTTAATACTGGCTTAATGATCTATCTTTATTTAGAAACCCATTGAATTAAGCTTGTCGATAGTTTATGTAACCATATTTAAAATATTTTATTCGATTCTGGATCGATACAAAACATCATATTAAATTATACGGTATATCTACATAAAATATCATCTTTTATCTATTAACTTATTTCTTTCTCTTTATCTCTTTCTTGGCCGACAACACTTTGGTCGCTGACATCCATTGGCCGCGATACCCACTTACAGGTATATTTAATAATTATATGAATCGATATTTGGACTATTAATTATATTGGGATATTCATGACGATTCGGGGTATCATATAAGACACCCGGATCAAACATTCCAATTAAAAAAATTACTTTTTTTTTTCTTCTCTCTATCTTGGCCGGCAACGCATCAGTGATGCTTTTGGTGTTGTTGATATCCATGAGCGACGATAGCCACTTACCATCAGGTGGATCGTCAGTTTGTTTGCCGTCTATTTCTATCAAAACAAAAAATCATTCGATACTGGATCGATCCAGAGTATCGTATCAAATAACTTGGATCGATACCTGGATCGATACACTGCGATACGATCCGTATCGATCTAGAGTATCGATACAAGGCACCTGGATCGAACATCCCTAGTCCGAGTTACCCACATTAGGGGTAATCGCAGGGGTCAACCTAACCGGAGTGCAATGGAAAGGCCTCGCCCTGGGGGAACCGCCTTCCTGATCACGGTGTCCCCTACGCCAGGTAAGTATGAGTTGCGAACCGCAGCACGCCGTACTTACACAGCTCTCAAGGATTCTCAACAGCGTGATTCACACTTTAATTTTGTAACGCCATCTGGTGACTAATATTGTAACTTGAACTTACTAGTAGCGACATCTACTTAATACCACTATTATAATTAGAACATAGCTCGACTTGGCGATTTGAGTGTGTTGTTGAAAAATTATCAACTGTATTTCATGAAATTTTACTGTCACACAACACGTTTAGTGCTTCATGAAAAAATTAAGTAACCCCTAAATAAGTATTCCACAATATATTAACGAATTCGTAATAAAAATAAAGTAAGGATTGTTGAATATTAAAATGAAATAGGGTTAAATAAAAAAAAAATAAACAGAAAAATTATAGAGGACATGATAATTAAGCCATACATTTTAGGTTTAATTCCAATTTGGAAGGATACCTACTCATAAATATCTAATTTAATTAATATCACAGCAATGACTCGCAAAAAAATATGTACATACCTTGTACTGTTTTAATTTTTTATTTTAGTAATCAGTTTTTGAACAAAATGGCCGAACTCGAATAATTATAACAGTAATAGAAAAGATAAGAAAAATACCTAAGTAAGTAAATACAAGTCGGTGCGCAAAAAGCCAACATCACGCGGTGTTCCCAGGCGGTCACCCATCCAAGTACTGACCGCGCCCGACGTTGCTTAACTACGGTGATCGGACGAGAACCGGTGTGTTCAACGTGGTATGGACGTTGGCGACGGAAGTTTCAAATAAGAGCGTCACTTACATATTACATATTATGAATAAATAATATGCACTATAAAAATAATAATCATATTATTAAAATATAATATCACTACGATAACGGATACTAACTAGTTCAATATATATTTCTGAATAATATAATTTATATTTTTGAAATTCTTAAACATGATGGCATTTATTATCTTGTGTTTTACGATAGATGTCGCTGTACAGGTTTCTGAATCACGCTTTTGAGATCCTCTTGAAGAATGTATATAATCCCCGAGCGACTTAAACACAGTACTCTGGTTTCCCTTCAAAACGTATAAATCTTTCGCCTTTTACTAAAGATTTCCGTGGAGGGGAACACTCAAATGAGTCTAACTCATATTTTTGTCACGCCTTGCTTGCAAGGCATATACATAATTGGTTGGTTCATGGTTGTAGTTAACTGAGTTAACATAATTATTATATGTAAGTACATGATGTAATTTAGTAGTAGATATAATATAACTTGCAGACATACATGTCTGTGGTGGTATTACTATTACTTATTGTAGGTTATTACTTAAGTAATGTACTGTACATTACATAAGTAATTTACCATATTTTTATTATGTTTTTTTAATAATATTATATTATGATTATTATTTTTCACTCTCATAATAAAACAGTGACTGATTACGGATGTCGTACTGATTACTACGACATTTTTAGTTTATTTTACGCAGTCGGGTTTTTTGTTTTTGAAGTGAAAACTTCTTCAGCATCGTTGTCATTTGAAAGTCGATGAAACGAAAAAGGGACAGTAAAACAATAATACATTTTGTATGGTTCAATAAAGTTTAAATAAATAAATAAATAAAATAAATAAAAAGAGACAGATACATAAATTCATAAGATTTAACGTGGGAAAAATTGAGATAGGAAGCAATATAGTGTTTGTTATGTTCGTGTTTCTTTAAAGAGTGCTAAGTTGTATTCATAGATGGCGTGAGGAACAAGATAGAAGATTCGTTTTACTGCTGGATAGACCGCCCGAGGACCTCCGACATGGCTTAACGACTGTTATCTTATGATAACAACCGGGACCGACGGCTTTACGTGCCCTCCGTATACGGAAACGCTCAAGAAATTTTTGGCACTAGCGGTCACCCATCCAACTACCGACCGCGCCCGCTGTTGCTTAACTTTGACGATCACATAGGATCGACGCGAGCCGCCGGGCTATGAGCGCTTTATTTTTA
The DNA here is from genome assembly GCA_951805285.1 of Thymelicus acteon. NCBI lineage: Eukaryota > Metazoa > Arthropoda > Insecta > Lepidoptera > Hesperiidae > Thymelicus > Thymelicus acteon. Next base: position 2,575,260 of record OX638232.1, read on the forward strand.
TTTAGTACAAAATAGTTTTTGAAAGATTATTAAAACTGATACACGTTATTAAATTACTTTTGAAGGTTTCACTTCTACCACGTGTAAATTACACACATTTAAATTTTATTTAATTTTTTTTTATTTATTTATTTCTCTCTCTTCTCTTACGAAACTCTTTTTTGCCAACGTTACTGTAGGTCTAGGCCGACCTTAATTAAAATCATCTTTTATTGCTGAACACCTTTTTTTATTTTTCTGCATCCTTTTGAGATAAAAAGGTAATTGTGGTTCTTCTATTTCTTCTACAGGTAAAGAGATACTAGTCGTATATATATCGCAAGTGTACAAAACAAGACTGTAAAACATTAGACCAATGTTGGTGGAGAACAATATTGACGCTGTAAATTCATGATGACCAACTCCTGTATCAGAAAACGCTAAGCAATTGGTATTGTTCATTATTAGAGTAACTTCAACCCTTGATACTTTTATTTGTTCTGAAAAAAAAAATAGGTAATTAAACCTATAAAATTATTAGTATGAAAATCAACAAAGAAATTCATAATTACCATTGCTGCTGTTATAATAAATATCGATTATTCGGTTTAGCTTCACAGCATGCCATGACTTTTGTTCCTTGAAGAGGATATCTTCTGTTGAATTAGGTAAAATAGTATTTTTATTTCTCCGCCTAAAAAGCCTACTTTTAAAGTATAGGCTAAACTTAACCTACGTGACGTAATGGTTATTGCATGGTTTCCATGCCGCACCGCCCCGTTCGAAGGGTCCAGGGTTCGGTTCCCAGCGAGGCGGAAATTTGAATGATGAGTTTGAATTTCTGTTCTCGGTCTGGGTGTGTTATTGTAGTTGTGTGCTGTGAGTGTGTAGCGTTTATTTTTATAAAACTTAATTTGGTCGGATGATCGAAAGTGGTGCGTCTGTGGTGTGGATCGTGGATTGGTGTGGTGGTGTGATTACGTGTTTTGATAGCGACTGAGCCCAAGGAACGATAAGCCGGCGGTGCCTCTACACCGGCAACGTGCCGGAAATGCCTCAGCTGTTACGCGAGGGTCCCGAGGGGAAGGGGGTCCTCAAAATCTCTACATGCTCTTATCTTGGAGGGGGATAAAGCCACTGCTACGTACCTAATATTTTACAAATAATAAAGACTAAAAACAGAAGGATGAAAAAGAAGATTTCCTGACTACATAATTTACCTTGACAATATCCTAAAGATAATAAAATTTTATAATACGGTAGTCCTGTTGCTAATATAGTCCGGACAAATTTCACTTCTTCTGAATATGGTATATTTAATAGCAAAGCGTGAAATATGATCACTTGAATACACAAAATGCGGAAACCCATTTGAAATTCGTGAAAAAGGTATATACCTAGTGTCGAGAAATACACGCGAAACCTTACGCTACTGGATGTGAAAAGCATAGGATTTTGTAGACGTTTATTTCAACAACAGGACACGCGTTGCATTTCGTAGAATCATTGTTACTTAACCATAATATTGATAATTTCTGAAGACGGTCAGTTTACAATACATTATCTAGTAGTTAGACTGGCGTCTATTGTCTTCATAGTCCAGTAACAGTTCTGTTTATCTTTGGCTTGGGTAAGCACTACTTGGTATCCATAATCCAGTAGTAGTGATGGTCCAGCAACGTTGGTCCCACACACACAGGGGGTTTAAGTTTGAGTTCTGTTTGAATACTAATTTTCAAAGTTATTATTGTCAAATGTGCGTGAAGTCTGCCAATCCACACTTTCGTTGTAATACCATACGAGTTTTTATTTATAAAAAAGCCAAAAACCATAACTTCTTATTTAATCTGCCACACGAATGTCTAGCCGTTTGGTGATCAAATTCGCAGGACTTCCGGGCGCTAACAATTAAACAGAATAAAAAGAAACATGACGGGAATGCTTTATTTAGTAGGTAGATAGTTTTTGATTTACATGTTACGTAAACAAATAAAGTACATAATGAGCACCGGCTGCGATACCGGCCCACGTTTCCGTGACAATCTGTTCAATGTACTCTGGCGGGACCACGAAGCCGTACTGGTACCCAGGCAGCTCCAGCGTGTATGTCAACGGGATTCCAACTGCCTTGGTCCAGTCTCTGGATGTGCCGCTAGTGTAGTACAGTACTTGGGCGGCGTTGCCCACGACGTATATATTTGCTGTATCCAGTTTGTGCTTATCGATCTCTGTGGCCATCCTTACACCAGTGACGTGCAATGTGAGGGCGTTGTCCGGAAGCGTTCCTTTAACAGAATCCAGAGAATCTTATAGCACTAGTAGCCTAAGAATTTGAAAATTACTGAAACTTAGATAATGAAGGTTGTTCGTGAAAAATATAAACCTGCATACCAAAGGTTTATACGACATAATGATGCCTTTAAAGTTCAAACAAGATGAATAAGCTTTTGCATGCTATATACTTTCTGGATTCTGGTGTAGCTACAATCGTCGTGTTCCGGCTGGGGGCTTGAGAGCTAGTTCTTTCTTTTTTTCTTCTCTCTTTCTTGGCCGGCAACGCATCAGTGATGCCTTTGGTGTTGATGATGTCTATGGGCGACGATAGCGCTTACCATCAGGTGGATCGTCAGCTCGTTTGCCAGCTACTTCCATAAAAAAAAGCTACAGTCTATAGTGAAATATGGGATCCATGTACTTAAGCTCAGAACACAAATCCACTTAAGCCTACGTACCATTGTTTCCCCAAGCATAGAGGAACATGTTGCCATAGCTGTGTAAGGAGATATACAGGACTGATCGCTGCAGATGTTGCAAAACAATATCCCTGACAACACGGGTTTCTACTTCGGAGAAGGGAGTAGGTCCCTCGTAGATGATAGAGCAGGGGTCCACACTCTGTTCCCTAGTTCCCCAGTGATGATCGAAGTTTCTGTTGACGTCAACACCAGGGCACCAGTTGCCGCCTGGGTGATCTGTGGAACGTGTTTTACGCCACATACGATCCTGTAATATTGAAAGTAAAAAAAAAAGACTTCACATCACTCTCATCACGTCAGACTTTCTCATCACTCTCATATTAATATAAATTGGTATAAAAATTAAAATCTAGTAATGAAGGGATTTAATAAAATTAAGTATCACCTTGTACATTTTTGATTATTTATAATGTTAACTTACAATTAGTTATTAATGTCAATATCCTCAGGGGTTTTCCCATAAATCTTTAAAAAATTACGGTGAAAACTGCATCGACAAATAAAAAGTTGCAACATAACATTAGGTCTATTGAACCGTTATATTCAAAAGTTTTCTAGAACAGTTTCCAAGGATTTCCGTACTACTTCTAAAAGTTGGAAATCCAAAGCGATCTCTGTTAGGTACTTACGTAATCAAAACTGTATTCGTAGCCATCTGGATTAACCATGGGGATGATAACCCAGTCCAGGCTATCTGTGAGCTTCCTGTCAACGATGTCCACCACCAAGTTGTTAATGATGAAGAGAGCCACTGGCGGCGTCACCCATTCTCTGGCATGTGCTGCAGCGTCAATAACGATGACAGGCTTACGAAGGTCTTCGAAGCGGGTAGTGGATATCCTCACATATTTTATTTGACGGTATTCGTAGCTCAGTGCTGCATTTACAACTGTTACTACATCAGGGTACTTCTCACCCAGTTCGTCTAAGTAGTCGTTGATCTGAAATATCAAGGTTAATTTTAAATAACAAGACGTTTTATTTTAATTTTAATACTATTTCAGACGGATTGCGAACCTCATCGTGTCTGTAGTACGTGTCCCAAGTCATCGAGCGGCCACTTCTCTTCGCTGAGTTTCTGGATGACTTGATTTGGTTTTCTTCATTCCGGAGTATGCTAGAAAACAAAAAAATTTACCTCGAGATAAGTATCCCAATCCCCATCAGGTATCTATTGGCGCGATATCTAATTTTTGGCCTTTTTGCAGATACGCAATATCGCGGTATTGCACGCGCAACGACGATATCGACACTTGAAAGGCAAAAATTACCAAGCGACATGTTGACAACTTTACACTAGAGCATTTTAAAGATTTTTATTTTAGAAAAAAATCGTAAAAATCGTTTCATTAAGCATTTAAACTGCATGTAAAATTCATTGGAATTAAGTAGCTATGAATAATAGGCGATTTTTTAGGATTTTTTTTCCAAAATTAAAAACTTTTAAATGCTCTAGTGTAAAGTTGTCAACATGTCGCTTGGTAATTTTTGCCTTTCAAGCGTCGATATGTACAAGTACTGCCGATGTATCTTGGCGCGTCTGAACTGCCGCTGCGCACAGAAAGCTGCGCAGTAACATAATTCGGTAAAGCTCGGTAAGCGGCGTATTATATCTCAGTCACACGTTAGCATGTTCAATGTTCGTGTCGCTATCTCTGTCTTAGATACGCTAAAGTTCGCAAAGCCTATGTTCAAACGCGCCACGATACGTCGGCCGTACTGAAATTCACAGTTAACTAACTGCCCTGCCAGCAGCACGGTGAAGTAATATATATTATTTCTTTACTGTGCCTGCCAGTCATAGCTGCCAGTAGTGCCAGTCAACCTTAAATCCGTGATCTTATTTTTTTTTATGGAAATCGCCGGCAAACGAGCTGACGATCCACCTGATGGTAAGTGGCTATCGTCGCCCATGGACATCAGCAACACCAAAGACATCACTGATGCGTTGCCGGCCAAGAAAGAGAGAAGAAAAACAAAGAAAGAACTGGCTCTCAAGCTCCCAGCCGCAACAGGACGAGTCATTTGGCGGCTGACTCATGCTCGAGGGTGGTAGCTATCCAGGCGAACCCTATGGAGAAATAATAATAGTAATAATGGTATTAATTAAAAATTAAAATCAAATAAATATTACCAATATAATCCCTGCGAGGGTCCTACCACTAGCGGGCCGGATTTAGTCGCCTCTTACGACACCCATCCGGCGTGGGATTATTGGCTTATATTATATTATTGGCTAATTGAGTATTTTAGTTTCTTTTGAGTTTGAAACATATTGTACTTACTCGGCAAGATTGTCAGCAATTTTTGTGTACGATATCTTTTTCTCTTCGAAATATTGCAGCCATTTTTCTCTTTCTTCTGGAGACAGTCTTACTAACGCTTCAAGATGACCAGAATCAGATCTGGCAGCAGGTGTTGCTGACATAATGTCCAAACTTCCGTGTAGTTCTGCGATGTCTTCTGAAGAGCCCGCCACACGATATAACTGATGACTATAAAATATTCGTAGTAGATAAAAACTCTATTTATTCATATGTTATAGTTGGTATTTATTATTGTTATTTTTTTAGTTAACTTTTATCTCCGCTGTACCCTTCTTCATTACTTCTTTCAAGCACGGTTATATTTTTAAAAAGTTTAAATTTTAAATAAACAATAGGTATAAGTACCGAACACTTCTTTAGATAATTGTTAAGATTTGCATGCGAGCTTTCAAAAATAAGTTTTAGCCTGTTTGAATCCTACAATCAGACTACTTAAAACTTTTTTTTCAAATGTTGGTAGTGTAATGCGGTGTTATATTTATTTTTATAGAAATACTAGCTGAACGGGCAACCGTTGTTCTGCCAAAAAAATTTTAGGGGGATGAAAAATAGACCGATCCTCAACCCTAGCCGATATGCACGCAAAGATTCACGAAAATCGATCGAGCCGTTTCCGAGGAGTTCAACTTCTAACACCGTGACACGAGAATTTTATTCTATATTAGAAGAATAGGTTCAAATTATAAAAAGTACATACCCTTCATATTTCTCGTGGTGGCCCTGAACCGCGGATGCCACAAATAGAAGACAAATCAGCAATCTAGCCATGTCGCTTATGGACTAAACCACGCTTCTTTCTGCTACTGTTTTTAACCTTTATACTGCCATAAATATTATAATCTATATCTTTAGATATGATATTATCAGCTGTTAATAAGCTGATAATATGGTGTTTTAATGTCAGGATGAGTATAAAGATTATTTCGATATACGTAGTACCTACGTACTTATCACGTTCTCACATGCAAGAGTAACTTTAAAAATATAAGGCACATTTTCACTAACTGCATCACAATTGAAAACTAGTGCTGTAACTAAAAAAAACATTGTATCTAACAGTAGGTACTTAAGTATATCTAATGACAATAGGCGTGATGACAGTAAGTAAAAATTAATAAAATTATGTATTTATTTAATGAAACCCTATTAATGGATTACAAAACACGCTTATATCATATTATTATGAGCGAGATTAACAATATTTTTGATAAAATAAAACTACAAAATACGGCAAGCCGCCATGTTAGCTTGAACGCCAATCAGTCTCAATAAGCGCGAATGACGTCACACTTCTTAAAACAAATGAATATCACTATACTGATATGACGTCTTGTCTATTATTTTCCTTAAGAATGACGTCACAAGCGACGCCATGACACTTTGAAGCGTTTTGGTGCGAATTTTAAACTTATAAATTGAATTGTATTTATTTTAAACTAAACCTCATTTTTTGTGGAAACATGATAATATTATACGTTGTACGTTGTAATTATAATATATTTCCCAACATTATAGAACAGTATTTCAAAATCTGTCATCATGCCTATGATCAGGCTTAATAAATGGAAAAGTTAAATGAAAATTTCCAGACCACAAAAAGAAGTTGGTACGAGTAGAGTAACTAATCGTTCTCTACGATGGTATTGTCAAATAGTAAAAAAAAATGCTTAGTTACTATTATTTTAAAGTAGAAATACGTGCAAATGCGTGATAGGAAGCATTACCTAAATAATTTGAATTTTACCAAAAAAAATAACTGACTTCAAAATAAATCAAAAACTACTCGTCAGATCTCGCTTAAATTTAAGTGGGACCACATGACAAGCACCAGCTTTCGGTTAAAAAAAGAATCATGAAAATCGGTTTACCCAGTCCAAAGTTCTGAGGTAATAAACATAAAAAAATACAGTCGAATATAATAAATATCTCCTCCTTTTTTTTTGTAAGTTTTTTGAAGTCGGTTAACAAAAGCGAATCATTTCGTACGTACCTATGCAATACCTAATTATTAAGCAGGTAACCTGCAATTGCGTTATTGTTTTATTGTTTGATTAATAAAACATGCAACAATGATAACAGAAAATTTATTAGTTCTTAGAGCTAATCACATTTATAATATTGTCCAGTCTCGCTGTGCACATAAGTCGACTGCCGACACGGTCTCCTACTTAAAATCAATCAACATTAAAAAATTCAAAGCCATCAGGGTTTCTGTATTCTGTTTCTTCTAAGATCTTTCATATAGCTAACTTGGCCCATTAAGCACAGAATTTTTCGTCTCTCGGCTAGTTGTTAGGTACCGTTGATATATGTATGTCGGCGTATAGTAAAATAGGTTCTTAGTAATCTATCAAAATTAAGAAAAAGGGAGAACTGTCATTACGGTAGACAGATTGGTACATAGATTGATAGGATCGCAGAATCGAAGTAAAACTAAATAACGTTGAATTGATGAAACCGGGTGTTATCAGGTAATAAACGTAGAGCATCCTTGTGCCTGTCGAATTGTGTGTTTTATTTAGTATCCTGGCAGTCCTGACATATAACTACGCCCACAGAGAGAGAGATCTGTGTTCATAGAACTGAAGTGCTCTTGGATACATGGTTTATAGAGATGATCTGAACATACGAAAGCATACACTCCAACCCAGCCTAGTACGATATGTATATAATTATTATGATATAATAATATGTAGATAACTAAAGAAAATTACGTAAACCATTGGATTCAGAGGGTCAGAGGGCTGTGCGTCGCGTCGCAACGTATAAAAGTTGTGCTATTCAGGCGAGGCCTATTTCCAAAAGTGGTCTTTTAGACATTTGGTAAGAATATAAAACAGAGCACAGATAACAGGAGTTTTTGCCATGAAACATAAAAAAAAATACAGTCGAATTGAGAACCTCCTCCTTTTTTTGAAGTCGGTTATAAGGGTGAATTTCCCAAGTGCATTTTTGAGACGGCGAGGTTGAAAATTAATGTGTGGAGGTAAACTACAATTATGCATAATTTTATATAGGTAGTTTAAATAGTGATCTACACGATAGTAAAGTATTCAGAGGTATTTAATAAATAGATTCTTAATAAAAAAATATCTAAGACCTAAAATCTAATTCCGGTGTACTGTCCGAACTCCATTTATTTACATATTTTATTAATTTAATTTTTTTTGGTAAATAAATTTCATTGAAAAGGAATGTTTTTTAGAAATACATTAGATAACACAACTAATATATATTTACGGAGCAATTTAAGATAGTGCAACAGCTCATAAAACATCTCTTAAAAATGTCCTACAAAAAAAAGCAATACCGGTGGCGCATTTTGTATACTTCATAACTTGTTACAACACGATTTGGAAGACACCTTACTGGTTCTCCCCGCACCATTCAGTTGTGCTCTTGCAAACTGCGTGTTAGGATAACCGACTTGCTGCGTAATTTTCCTGTCAAACACGTAAGTACTCACTGCGGTGGCGCAGGAATACAAAATCATCCAATTCCGATGTCATCTATATTAGTAAAAGTACAAAGCAGATTATCAAGAAATTTTATGGAGGCTTCCATTAAAGGTTTTCAGCCATAATTGTTAAATAAAATTTAACCTGTGAATAACAGTGTTCTTTAAAATTCAAGTTTTGACTCTAATTCTAAGTCCGGTGGCCTAATCTCGGTGGCTCCGGTGGCAAACCAAAGCGCATAGGGACGTGTATAGACCAGTGCCGGTAATTTTTGAAACGAAAAAAAAATAATCGTAGGATGAAACCCATTGCAAAAGGAAGAGAATACAACGAAAATTAAAGGAAAAATAATTTACGGGCGATCTGATGTCGGAAAGTGGGGGAGGGGGGGTTCAAGGGTAAAAAATAGTTTATCTCAATTTCCGGCAAAACTACAAGACCTATAGAAAAAAGTTAAATAGCAATGTTGTAAGTAATAAGAAGATCTACAACTTTTTTATTTACACATTTTTTACATTACCTCAAAATTTATGTGAAAAATTCAAATAACCAAGTTTTTTTTTGTATAACCAAATTTCGGATTTGAGTTTTTAATTTTTTTTGTCAATCATTGTGCACAATTTTGAGCTATTTATTAATATTTACACTTTAATTAATCGAAAAACGTAAGATTCCATGTTACTTTTTAAGACAAAAAAATTACAAATCCATAAAACATAAAGATTGCAAAAATATTGCGAAAATAGTTGTCGTTTCATTGCATTTTCGAGAACATTTACCATAGTAGTTTATAGTTAGTAGTTAGTAGTAGTAGTAGTAGTAGTAGTTAGTAGTAGTAGTAGTAGTTAGTAGTAGTAGTAGTTAGTAGTTTATAGTTTTTTATATACCATTAGAAAGTAGAGATTCCAACGAACAAAAATCTCACCATTTTTTTTAAAAAGTAGATATTTTGACGTGAGAATTTTCGATTGTAAATTAGGTTGCTTTTTCGATATTATGTCAAAATAAAGTGAAAAAAGAAATATTTTAAATCAAAAAATTACAGTATTTTAAAGACATACAAATATAAGTTTTCACTAAACTTCGTGAATTTTTTTTTTATAAAAGATAAAAATAAAAACCAAAAACTTGGTTATTTGAATTTTTTACATACATTTTGAGGTTATGTAAAAAAGTGTAAATACAAAAGTTGTAGGTCTTTTATTACCTACAACTATGCCATTTAACTTTTTGCATAGGACTTGTAGTGTTGCTGGAAATCGAGATAAACCGTTTTTTACCCTTAAACGTAAATTATTTTTCCTTTAATTTTTGTTATATCCTCTTCCTTTTGCAATGGGTTTCATCCTACTATAATTTTTTTTCACTTTTTACCGTTTTTGAAGCTATCGGCACTGGTCTAATAGGCCACAGAAACACAAGCGTGTCTAGTCACCGCTTAAAGGAGTCAGTTCTTCTAGACTCCTACTCTTCAAAATGTATCTTTAAAGTATTAAAATATGATCGTGCCTTTATTATTTCTCATTGGCATAATCAATTTCGGTGGATCAGATTCTAATTCCAGTGGTACTAATTTTGGTGGCATTTGATAATGTAATTTCAAAATATCTCCGGAACTAATAATTTTTTTTCGATCTCTACTATGTGACTAATTATTACTACTATTTACATACTATTTATGCCAAATAAAATGTATTAGAAACAGCAGGTTTAAATTTAATCAATTTCGGTGGCTCGGATTTTAATTCCGGTGGTCCTTTATTAATTTCGGTGGCATTTGATAATTTCAAATGGAAATATCTCATGAACTAACAAATTTTTTTCGATCTCTAGTATATGATTAAGTAGTACTAATATTTACCTATTATTTAAGCCAAAAAAATTTATCAGAAACAGCAAATTTAAATTCGCCACTGTAATTAGGCAAAATTCGTGTTTGTTGAAATTGACCCATAAATGCGATGAAAACAAAAAGCGCGCGTATAGTTTGCTAGTTACATATTATTTTAGACTGCTGCCCCACCCTGGCTACATTCATGTATATTACTTGGAATATGAACCAAAGTTTCTAAATCCAATCACGTCCCAAATAGACACATTCTCCTTCATTCCTCAAATTACCAAAGGTTATCTCTGTATCCTAGACCTTTGTAATGACCATATTTCCTCAAAACAATGATTTTAATGCGGCCTTCTCTGAACTTGTCGAGTAATCAAATGAGTAGGTAATTGAAGTTAGGGGCCATCCATAAATTACGTCCCATGTTAGGGGGGATGGGGGGGAGGGTCGATGTAGTGTGACATTGTGTGATAAGGGGGTCCTAAATTTCGTGACGTCACATTTCAAAATTGAATAATTGGTATGTATAGGTAAAAATTAAAAAACAATTAATGGAAATATAACTTATATGTTGTCTTTGTTGAGTCTAAAGAAACGGAGTGATGAATTTGAATGATACTAATGAATGATATTTGTCTATAGTTTCCTTCGTAATCAATCCGTAGAGTGATGCTCAAGGGCAATTTACTCTCTATAGCTTCATAAATGAGCTGTAATTTATGAAACCCTTTATGTCTGATGGTAATGATCACGTATTTCATGTAAACGACCTTCGTAAGTTAGCCCTTAGTTAACCTTTGAGAGGTTGCCTAATGATGTTAACTGCTCCCCGTAATTGCTGATCTAGACTAGACGATAACATTTGATCTTGTTACTCTTAGTAAATTCTAAAGGATAACGGGCAATTTTTCTTTTATTTTAAAAGGTCAAAGTAAGAAATTAGTAAGTAACTTTAAAAGTAACAGCAAAAACAATATGGACATGATTCTTGACAAAAAATAACCGACTTCAAAATTAAGGATAACTCAAATACTTTCCACATGTTAAGCACCAGCTTTCGATTAAAAACAGAATCATCAAAATCGGTTCACCCAGTCGAAAGTTCTGAAGCAACAAACATAAAATGAATGAATGGAAGTGGAAGACTAGAAACAGGATATTTCAGGCAGAGAATGAGAATGAGGAGGGAGAATGAGTAAAGACAGAGGAAGGAAGTAAAAGTAGGTTCTTTAAGCTGTCTCTTATACTTAGGAGTAGTGTTGGAGACCTTCATTATGAAATAATTTAATAATTCGTGGTATTGAACTCCAGCGACCAGAGAGCAGCAAGAGCTATTTTTATATTGTTTTTCTTGAATATTGTTAGAATATAGTTTTTGAATGTTTTTTTAATATTGTTTTTTTGAATATTGTTTTTTTTATATAAGTTTATAATTATTAACAAAAAATAATTTTAACACATTTTTTTGGAAAATCATCCCTTCAAGGGTTAATTTAGGGGATGGAAGTATGGAACTTAGTACGCAACTTCGTCAGTTTTGAAGTAAATAGGATGAAAATTTGTATATAAGTTAAACAGGGTAGGCGAGGAAAGGGGGAGGGGGAGGGGAGTGGAGGCGGGGGAGAGGGAGGGGAGGGGCAGGGGAGAGGGAGCGGGAGGGAGAGGGAGAGGGAATTTAGTGGTCTCTGATTTGTTAAACCTACCAAAACTATAAAAGTTAAAAGTAACAAAGTATATTCACTGATTATTACAAAATAGCTAGTGTTAATTTTTTAAATGATGCCAAAGAAGTATAACTTCTCACGCGCATACATAATTACAAGTTTATTTTTATATACAACATCCCAACCCGAACAACTAAAGGACTTGGAAAATTCATTCTCTTGTATAACTATCATCCAACACAAGTTACTTATTCAAGTAAAAAAAATGGATATCCCCAATAATACAAGAACGTGTTAAAGTTTTATCTCTGTACAAGTTTCATAGATCTGAGCTCTTGGTGGGAACAGTGAAGTATCAAAGTAATGATAACTTTATCGATGTAATATTGGGGCTTATTACTTATCTTCGAATATTATCTTACTAATCTTACGTAATATTAATGTGAAAGTTTGTGTGAACATTTGTTACTCTTTCACGCACTAATTCTTGATAAAAATAACCGACTTCAAATGACTACATGACAAGCACCAGCTTTGGATTAAAAAAAGAATGCCATCAAAAACAAAACTTGTAAAAAAAACCAAGTCTCGCAACTCAGTTCTTCTACCGTAAAAAGTTGTGAGATCCATGTAATACCAAGTCGGTTAATTTATTCAGTTCCTACTTAAGGGTCCTTCTGTCTTAAGTTATCACGTAATTAGCTAACCTAACAAGTAACAACATCTTATAGTGACCATATTATCAATATTAAAAATCTTTTATGTTTTAAATAAATAGATCGACTTGACCATCGCATGAAAACACAATATATCTCACAAGTAATACCTACATATTATATTAAAGATTGTTTAGTGCGATTGCCAAGTCAATCTATTTATTTAAAACATAAAAGATTTTTAATATTGATAATATGGTCACTATAAGATGTTGTTACTTGTTAGGTTAGCTAATTACGTGATAACTTAAGACAGAAGGACCCTTAAGTAGGAACTGAATAAATTAACCGACTTGGTATTACATGGATCTCACAACTTTTTACGGTAGAAGAACTGAGTTGCGAGACTTGGTTTTTTTTACAAGTTTTGTTTTTGATGGCATCTCATTTCTTTTTGTAGATAGTTCTACTTTTTTTCCTTTTATAAGTTACCTTTGAACATAATTATGTCTAGGTACCTATCTACACCTATTATTCCATTATATTATATACAGGTACACTGATTCATTCGCTGCAAATGTTACTTTGTTATACAGGTACAGTAATTCATTAACTGCAAATGTAACTTTGTAATCCTATATATTTATATGGGATTACAAAGTTATTTATGCAGTTGATGTATCTAGAAAACTAGACCGAAATTGCAAAATGTTTTAGTTTTTCCTTGATCTATACACTAAACACTAATTGTGTTCCAAATTTGAAGCTTCTATGTCTGCTAAAAGTGCCTTAGAGTTTTGATGATCGGTCAGTCAGTCAGTGAGTGACGAAATTAAGAAACTTTGACTAGTTATAATTCTTAAACTACTGGTTCAAATTGAATGAAATTTGAAATATAACGTGTTTGTACAATGCCTGCTTGGTTACTAAAAATTCAGGCTTCTAGCTTTATCCACAACGAAGTTATAGGGGGTCGAAAATGGCCTGAATTGCTTCGAGAAAAGGATGGTACGGCCGTGCCGCTTTTTTTGCTCGACTTGGCGGGGGCACTGCCGTGCCCCCAGATCATTAAAATCGGTCCACCCAGTCCACATACCTGTATACCTAGTGTAGATGAAGTATGTACCTCGAATTGTATGAAAACCAAGCGTGTCACTTTTTTTGGCACAATGTTATGTCACTAGAAAATTTGAGTGATTGATATACCTCATCTTAGCAATACCAATACGAAGCCGATTTCTTACCGATTCTCGATATCGATAACCGATTATGATCAGTCTGGTTGATTGTTATTGTATACGTATACTTAGGTTAAAGTGCTGAATAAAACCAAATAAATAATTTTGTTTTGTTAATGTTTTGTTACTAAACGTATATCATTGGGGTAAGTTTGATTTAACTTGATTATTTATTTATTATAAACACAAATTATAAAATTTATTAAATTTTTATTAATATTAAAATTATAAACACGTTTCAAAAATATAAATAAATAGATCAATATCATATTTCTTTACTTATAAATTTTACGTAAAATAAATTAAAGAGAATTAAATCAAAATATAATCATTTATTTATTGAAATCAAAACCTTTATAATTTAATAATCAAAATAACAAAAATGTACCACCATTAATTTAGAAAGTAATAGGAATGTTGAATAATTTTATGATCCAGTTTTATTTTATATTCTATAATTTTACAAAGAGGGAAGTTTCGATTTTTTTTAATGGATAAACCGAAAAACTACTGGACCTATTTCAAAAATTCTTTCGATTGATGAAAAACAACTGGTCAAGAGCTTGTAAGGCCATGCGCAATGTAGGGTTCCATAGTTGATTGATTATTACTCGTTAACCTGTAGCCGTGATAGTTTTCCTTGAAAATTCACTGTTTATCCTATTATTGTGAATTTTTTGTCGAACTCCACCTTTTTAGAGCTGGCAGGGGAGACGGAAACTTGACTGTAACCAAAATTATCACTTTTTTTAGGTTTTTTTTAGAAAATTAGCATTTTATAATTTTAGCTTGTTTTTCTTATTAGACTTATTAGTGAAAATGAAATTATTTCACTTAAAAGTGAAATTGTTGTATTCTTATGACAGTAATGTTCTATAAATCGAACCCATAATATTTTTATAATATCTTTACAATGATACCCTACACTATTGGGTAGGCGAGAAAAAAAACCAACCCCATTTGAACTGTGATAAATAAATATTTTTAATATTTTATTTTACGACTTTGTAGTTTTAATAAATATCAATGTATCTATCTTATAAAATAAAGCCACCCAAAACTAAGCCGGTCACTCGACTTCTACGGAATTTCGCACGTATGGATATAGACAAACTTCGAAAGGACGCGGCTGGTTTAAGTTTTGCATGTGTAGCAGAGGCGCCTACGGTAGATGATAAGATTCATGCTTTTAATAGTGTGATTCTGTCACTTTATAACATCCATGCCCCGGTGCATATTGTAAAATTGAAGCGTCCTCCAGCTCCGTGGATGACTGGTGATATCCGGGCAGTAATGCCTAGAAGAGATCGTGCTTTTCAAAAATTTAAAAGGGAGCGTACAGAGCATAACTGGGCGGCCTTTAAGGCTGCACGCAATCGTTGCAATCAGATGGTTCGAATGGCCAAACGCCGATATATCCATAGTAATATTAATAACTAGCTGTTGCCCGCAGCTTCGCATGCGGAAATTATGCTTATCATATTTGTACCCCTTGCAGAAAAAAATTGAAAAACAGGTTAATTTATATTGAAGTACTTATATTTAGGAATTTATGTACTGAAACATACGATATAATCACAAATCATTCCTCCGGGAACGAATTTAAAAAAATAAACAGTATTAGTTAACATTAGTTTTTTCTTTTTCATGAAAAAATTTGACAAACACGAAAACATGTATTTCATCAATTAAATGAGGAATGTTTGTTGCAAATTTAAAGCAAATCGTTAATATTTCAAAATATTCCACACTAAGTTTCATTTTGTTTCTGGTGAAAACTTTTAATTTTATCGAGACGAAAAGTTTTTTCAAACGTGATCCAAAGTTTGAGGAACAACATAACTAATTTCCGTCGAAATCAGTTCAAGGGTTTTCATGTAATGCCCGAACATACAAACAGATAGACAAACAGACAATAATTAAAAAAAAAATTTTTTGGTGTTCTAACACGTTATTGAAGTGCCCCTAACCGAAATTTTGAAAAATATTTAATGTACAGAAAAACTGGCTCTTGAGTTTCATTAGAAAAAAAACAAAAACGTCCCGTTATTTCCATCCATCCAGGAGTTACATATCTTGTCTCGAAGTATCACCACCAGATCCTAAATGGATCAATGATGAACTGGTTTTACGATGTCAACATGAACAGTACAAATATCTTTAAAAACGGTTCTGTTGTTTCCATCTGGACACTTACACCTCCCGCTCCCACTCTCTCTCCCGCTCCATCTCTCTCTCTCTCCCGCTCCCTGTCCCTTTAGCCCGTTCACGGTCCCTCTCCCGCTTCCTGTCCCTCTCCCGCTTCCTGTCCCTCTCCCGCTTCCAGTTCCTCTCTCGCACTCGGTCCCTCTCCCGCTTTCTGTCCCGCTCCCTCTCCCGCTTCCTGCCCCTGTCCCTCTCATTCCTCTCCCGCTCCCTGTTCCTCTCCCGTTCCCGGTCTCTCTCTCGCTTCCTGTCCCTCTCTCCTCCCCCTACCGTCCGTAAAGTCCTCTACACAATTTTTTTGTTTCTCACTATAAGCTTACATATTAATTTTCATATTTCTGAGTTCGAAAATGACAAAGTTCTGGAAAAACTTGCAACCTCTTTATTTACCTCTTAGGGGATGAAATTCCAAAAAACCTGTTACAGTTAATTTTTGATTTATTTTCACATTTCTGAGTTCGATACTGACGAAGTTTCATACAAACTTACATCCCCTGGTTTTACCCCTTCGTGGATGAATTAAAAAAAAAACTGTTACAATTAATTTTTGTTTCTAATTATAAAATGACATATACATTTTCACATTACTGAGTTTAAAATGACGTAGTTTCTTAAATAGATATTTACAAACCCTTAGTATTACCCTTTATGGGGATGAATTTCGAGAAAACCGTGATACAGTTAGTTTTTGTGTCTAACTATAAGCTTATATACAAATTTTCACCCTTCTTACTTCAAAACTGACGAAGTTCCCATACAAACTTGAACAACTTTATTCAACCCTTTATGGGTTGATTTTCCCGAAAAACACTTAACCATTAAATTTTGTTTCTATTTTTGAACTAATATATAAATTTTCATGTTTTTAACTTCAAAAATGACGAAGTTACGTACTAAATTCAATCAAAGAAATTAACCCTTTAAGGGATGATTTTCCAAAAAAATGTGTTGAAGTTAACTTTTGTTTATTTCTATAAACGTACATAAAAAAATTCATAATTATAACTCTAAAACTGACGAAGCTCATTTATATGTAAAAGACTTCCAACCCCTATTTTTAGGGGATGAATTTCGAGAAAACAGTGATACAGTTATTTTTTGTGTCTAACTATAAGCTTATATACAAATTTTCACCCTTCTTACTTCAAAACTGACGAATTTCCCATACAAACGTGAACAAACTTATTCAACCCTTTAGGGGTTGATTTTCCAAAAAAACACATAACTTTTAAATTTTGTTTCTAATCTTGAACTAATATATAAATTTTCATGTTTTTAACTTCAAAAATGACGAAGTTGCGTACTAAGTTCCATCCAAGAAATTAACCCTTTAAGGGATGATTTTCCAAAAAATGTGTTGAAGTTAATTTTTGTTTATTACTATAAACATACATAAAAAAATTCATATTTATAACTCTAAAACTGACGAAGCTGATTTATATGTAAAAGACTTCCAACCCCTATTTTTAGGGGATGAATTTCGAGATTTTTACATTAAATTACGAGAGTGATACATGATTTTTGTGTCTAACTATAAGCTTATATGCAAATTTTCACCCTTCTTACTTCAAAACTGATGAAGTTCCCATACAAACTTGAACAACCTTATTCAACCCTTTAGGGGTTGATTTTCCCAAAAAACTCATAACCATTAAATTTTGTTTCTAATTTTGAACTAATATATAAATTTTCATGTTTTTAACTTCAAAAATGGCGAAGTTACGTACTAAGTTCAATCAAAGAAATTAACCCTTTAAGGGATGATTTTTCAAAAAAAATTTATAAGTTAACTTTTGTTTATTACTATAAACATACATAAAAAAAATCATAATTATAACTCTAAAACTGACGAAGCTGATTTATATGTAAAAGACTTCCAACCCCTATTTTTAGGGGATGAATTTCGAGAAAACAGTGATACAGTTATTTTTTGTGTCTAACTATAAGCTTATATACAAATTTTCACCCTTCTTACTTCAAAACTGACGAATTTCCCATACAAACTTGAACAACCTTATTCAACCCTTTAGGGGTTGATTTTCCAAAAAAACACATAACTTTTAAATTTTGTTTCTAATCTTGAACTAATATATAAATTTTCATGTTTTTAACTTCAAAAATGACGAAGTTGCGTACTAAGTTAAATTGAAGAAATTAACCCTTTAAGGGATGATTTTCCAAAAAAATGTGTTAAAGTTAACTTTTGTTTATTACTATAAACCTACATAAAAAAATTCAAATTTATAAATCTAAAACTGACAAAGTTGGTTTGTATGAAAGTGACTTCTAGCCCTTATTTGTACCCCTTAGGGGATGAATTTCCAAAAATCCGTTCTTAGTGGACGTCTTCTTAGCATAAACTATCTCCCTGCCAAATTTCATCTTAATCGGTTCGGCAGTTTCTGAGATTTTTTGTTTAATCAGCGGTGTGTCGCTTTTCAATTTTATATATATAGATTCCTCTCCCGCTGATGTTTGGAAATTTCTCCGTTCAATAGGTGTTGGTGCATCACACTCATCTGAATGTAGATCTATCGTTTCCTTAAACTCCTTAAATTGTCATTTCGCTACTATGTCTGTGTTGGACGATACATTTCGTTCCCAGACTATAGATATCATTGCGCAAATGGATTCTCCTCCTTGCCCAGCCTTCGATTTCTCACCTGTTAAAAGAGACGATATAAAAAGAACTATTCTCTCCATAAAATCGAAGGCCGTGGGTTTTGACGACGTTAGCAGATTTATGATAGTTAACATTATTGATTTCCTCGTCCCTGCTATTACCGACATAGTGAATTTTTCCTTAATGTCCGGACAGTATCCTGCTATTTGGAAAAAAGCTTTCGTATGTCCCCTCCCCAAAGTCTCCGTTCCTGAACTTCCCAACCACTATCGTCCCATATCTATTCTCCCATTCCTCTCTAAAGTTTTGGAAGCCTGTGTTCACAAGCAAGTCTCCTCTCACGTACTAAAACATAACCTACTGAGTGTTTACCAGTCGGGATTTCGCCCTGGACATAGCACCACCACTGCATTGGTCAAAATAACTGATGATATCAGGCGCGGAATGGAGGACAGAAAGATCACGGTAGTGGTGCTTGTTGACTTCTCTAATGCTTTTAACACAGTAGATCACGATATCCTACTTGTCATCCTTTCCCACCTTCGATTTACTTCTATAACTTTAGACTGGTTCGCATCCTATCTTCGTGGGCGCCAGCAGTCTGTTCGTATGGGGCAACAGACTTCTAATTGGACTGATCTGGTTGCTGGCGTGCCACAAGGCGGCATACTTTCTCCTTTAATGTTTTCAATATTTATTAACTCCCTCACGTCTGTTCTCGACTGTTCGTACCATCTGTATGCCGACGATCTGCAACTTTACATTCAGGCTGAACCCCATAACCTTAGTAGTGCAGTCGACGTTCTAAACTCCAATCTCTCTAAATTATACAACTGGTCTCTGCGCTTTGGAGTCTCTGTGAACCCAGGGAAGTGTCACGCTATTCTAGTGGGTAGCTCTAGGTTATTAGCCGGGATCGACCAAGATTCATTGCCGGCTATTCTTTACAACGGAAAACAAATACACCTTTGTGAATCTGTAAAAAATCTTGGGCTTTTCATCGACAAGTCATTAAAATGGGGTGTTCAAACTGTTGAAACCTGCCGCAAAGTTAATGCTGCTTTGCGCTCTCTTTATCGCTTAAAAAATTTTTTGCCAGTAAAAACCAAGCTATTGCTGGTTAATTCGCTTATATTACCCATAATCGATTATGGCGATGTGTGTTACCCAGACCTGACCGAAGAACTTCTCAACAAATTAGAGCGCCTCCTCAACAACTGTATTCGCTTCATCTTTGGCCTTAGAAAATTTGATCACATTTCCCAATTTCGCCGCCAACTAAAATGGCTCACAATTCGTCAGAGGCGAAACTCTAGAATTCTTTTATTACTTTACTCTATCTTAAACGATCCTAATTCTCCTCAGTACCTCAAGGATAACTTCCAGTTTCTATTCACTACTCATGACAGGACGCTTCGGTCGTGTTCTAATCTCAGTGTCAATATTCCACCACATAGAAGCGGTTTTTTCCATTACTCATTCACTGTACAGGCGTCATTACTCTGGAACTCCTTGCCCGTGGAGTTGAGGAAGGCACCCAGCAGGTTCTCCTTTAAGAAACGTCTTCGTGAACATCTATTAAATTCGACTGACTGATTTCGTCATTTTTAATTTACAGCATTGTGTGCAAAATATATATTCATGTATATATTATATATATTGAATATACATATATATATATATATATTTGTATTATTATGATATTTATCGTATTGTTATTTTATTGTATTTATTGTACGTAAGTAGTATTTGTTTTTCTTCCTTTTTAGATTTTTTTTTTCTTCTTAAGTAGTTTTAACACCTGCCATCAGTTCTTTCCACATCCACCCAGGGTTGACTGGTGGACAATGCCATTAGGCATTAAGTTTGCCCTTTGTTTATCCTTTTTGTATAAGGTGACATAAATTTTAAATAAATAAATAAATAAATAAATGCCAAATTACACTCAGTAAGTTGCAAATGGACGGACGGACGTACGGACGGGCGAACAGACATGAGGAAACTATAAAAAAAATACAGTTAGTTACCTTTGGAATAAAATTTGTGTTACAACATATATCTATGAGAATATATTTATTCGACGATTCTCAAAATCGATTAAAATCGAGATAAGACTGGATAAATGAAAAACACTATATACTATATTTGAGCGAAAAACTACAATATTGACACGTACCACGAAGTAAAGCGTTACTTAGCAACGGTTGATAGTAACGATTGTTGTATTTTCATTGCGTGTTCCAACAGAGAAGCCCTACAATTTTGAAACCAGAATGGGCAATGTATTGTATAGTATGTAGTACATATACTCAGTAAGTGCTTGTCATTGTAAAACGTGGTAAAAGCACAATAAACATTAAATTAATTTATTTTAAATAGATAGGAACACAATTTTATAACGAAATTAATTAGCGATGAAAGAAAATGTTTTCTTTATCTTTCCTAACTATATTTGTAGATTTTCTGCAGTTCATAACATTAAAATCAGGCATTTTTCGTTATTTCAGTTGACATCTGTTGCCAATAGCAATGAAAGGCCGACTAAATGACACGGCGCCTAATTAGGATTTCAAATCCTAGTTGTCCCACGTGAAATGTATGAACTTACCGCATCTACTCTAGGTATATGTCTGTGACCCAGTCGAAACTTCTGAGGTAACAAACATAAAAAAATACAGTCGAATTGAATAGATCCTCCTTTTTTGGAGTCGGTTATAAACTAGAATCTACTGAACAGATTTTCATGAAATTTAGCACACAGGTAAACTATAATACGAATAAGGAATAAAATGTAGGCAGTTAGGCACCCTTTATAAAAAGGTAAAGCGATTCTTACGTGATATTTTACAACGTGAAATACTAACGATGATATTAGTGAATGGTCCCTATTACAGATGCCGATGGGCAATGATGACCACTTTACTATCTGGTTGTAGTGGTAGATGCAGAGCCGGCGGCGGGGAGGGGGGGGGGCACGTCCCCGGGCGCCTGGACGGACGCCACAGTTGGGGTGAGGAGCAAAAAAAAAGGAAAAATAAAGTTCTTAATAAACGTTCCCATTGGTTCAGCAAAAAAATTTTCGAGCAAAAAAAGCTCGATTTTTATTTTCTTACTAGCTGACCCGGCGAACTTCGTGTCGCCTAACAATTTTTTTCTAAAATAAAAGTAGCCTAAGTTACTCCTTGTTACATCAGCTATCTGCCAGTGAAAGTCCCGTCGAAATCGGTACAGCCATTTCAGAGATTAGCCGGAACAAACAGACAGACAGACAGACAGACAAAAATTGTGAAAAATTTTGTTTTGGTATATGTATTATGTACTGTGTATACATCCAAATGCACTTAGAAAAAGCGGTTATTTTAATATTACAAACAGACACTCCAATTTTATTTATGTATGTATGTATGTATGTATGTATGTATATTTGTATAGATGTGGGCGTCACAATATTCTTGCCTAGGGTGTCGGTGGCTTTAACGCCGGCACTGGGTAGCTGCTCTGCTCGATTTTCGGCTATTTACATAAAAAGTATGAAAAACACGCTGCTTCTGTGTGGATTGATGTAGAGGTTAACAATATTTGATTGTTATGAGTTCTTATACATTCAGCTTTGAGTAAATAAAATAGTTCTTACCATACTCATTTTTAGTTTTAGTAATTTCTTGAAAATGAGAGTCAAAACGAAGATGTCGCAACTAGTACCACGTAATTCGCTAACTCTGTGTATTAGTGATTAACAAAGAACTGTACTACTAATATCTTTGTGAAACTACCCTCTAGTTATTATTTTATTGTACGCTATGCCCCTACATGTAGTTATATTTCATATGTAAGTGAACACGGACCTAAAAAAAACGGACGTAATCCCAAGAACAAATTCAGTGAAGCACCCATAGGAATACAAACTCTGTATTCGTACAAGTACACACACCCACACATTGACACCATACGGCTACGACATTGACACCATCGCGAATCTAAAATTACAAAATTACGCACACATGGTAAGCAAGCTGTCAGCTGTCAGCTTCACTCTCGATTAGACAAGGTTATGTCCGTTCTTTTTTTATGTCCGTGTAAGTGAAATTGTAATTCTTTTTGAGAAATAAGGATTCTTAAACCTCAAAACGAAAATTACGAAAGTTTTGATAGTTTTCGATTAACTCAACGGAAATGCTAGGAAACGGACCTGCAATTCCAATTTCCATTTGGATTAAGCATTTCCCTGTCTGATATGTCCGAAGTAACTCGTTCAATTTCAGTATCATGGGATCTTGAGGTTTCTAAGTCGTTGCATCTATGCGAGGATGCTTGCCATGTATAAAAGTCACAGTATAAATATTACATCTATATTTATACTGTGATAAAGTGGAACGCTGATAAAATTAATTTAAAATTATTTAACACCCTCGCTTTGCTTCGGTTTTCTTATATTTTTACACCTTGGGTTACATTATTGGAGTTTTATTAAGGATCCCTAATTTTTTTCAATTTAATATAGCCTATGTTCACCGGGGATAGTGTAGCTTTCCAACAGTGAAAGAATTTTTCAAATCGGTTCAGTAGTTTCGGAGCTTATTCAATGCAAACAAAAAATCAAACCTTTCCTCTTTATATATTAGTATAGATAAATAATCGATCATAATTCATACGATGTACGTTTATGCTTGTATGTTTGTCCTTTTTTTTACTAATTGATATAAACTTTCTAATAGGAAACTCGACCTAGCTTAATCGGGTAAATAAAGTGTTTTTTTAATCCACAAATTGTCTTTCTTTTTCTTGCAAAATATTGAAAATTGATTATTATTCCATTAAATTTAGGTAAGCGAGGAACCTTTGTGGCAAATATGAACCAATTCGCATGATATGAAAATTTTTAAACAAACTTCCATCTTGTTTCCTAAGTTAAACTTTATAATTCCCGAGATAAAAAGTCTTCTAACATATGACCCGGAGCATCCGTCCGTTCCAGGGTTTTCATGTGATGATTGAACAGACAAATAGACAGAAAAAATATAAATCCTAACTCCCTGTGTGTTAAAAATATGCCCCTTAAGTTTTATTGTACTTACTATAATTTTTTATGTACAGGCAGTCCTCGACTTACGTCGTTTCGACTTACGTCGTTTCAAGTTACGTCCAACAATGTTTTGACACTATTCCTCAAACATACGTCACTTGTTTCGATTTCTGGCATAGGAAAAATAACTAGCAATTTCATAAGTGCATATATAATTATTGAACTTTCTTTTGATAATAAAGTATGTATATCCTTTGTTATAAATGCAGTTTTTTTTTTTTAATTTCGAGTCTATGTGGATCCTAATCCTTGAGTTTTACATGTAAACATAATATGAAATAATATGTCTCGACTTACGTCGTTTCGATTTACGTCGCGTATTTCGAGAACCTAACATGCCGTAAGTACGAGGACTGCCTGTACCTAACAATTAAAATATCACATGGATATTTTTGACTTTTCTTCGTTATGCTGTCTATTTTTCCAATTAAAATAAAAAAAATGCGTGTCAGGCCACGCGCAATGTAGGGTTCCCAAGTAGTAACTTTACCGACTATTACTCATTAACTACTTATGCTAACATAGCCGTGATAGTTTTCTTTGTAAATTTATCATATAACCTATTTTTGAGAATTTTTGAGACCTTTTCAACGACATCCCACTATAGGGTACGCGACGAATAAAAATTCATCCTCACGTTACCTGTAACGGCGTAGTGATTAAGTACTCTGTGTGTAGGGGAGGTACCGTGTAGGGAGATACCTTGAAAAAAAAAATTATTTTCAATATTTTATTCTACTATTCTGGAGTTTTAATAAATATGCATATCCATGCCAAATTACAGCTTTATAGGCTTTGTTTACACTAAGGGTCTCGGCGCTTTGCTTCGGACAGACGGACGGCAGACAGAAAGACGGACAGATGGACTTGACGAAACAATAAGGGTTCCGATTTTACTTTGGAACCCTAAAAATCAAGAAATGCTACCTTCATTTCAAATCTGTAAAATGGGAACATGGAAAAATTGCGGACAATATTATAAAGGAGGGATAAAAAAATAAGGTTTCCAATCGGACTGATTTATTACAAATACAAATACCGATTTGTTATTTTTTACAAAATAATTAACTATGTTTACGAATAGGTATGCCTCAGATAAATCTTATTCTTAAACTAGTTGACCCGGCGAACTTCGTATCGCCTAACAATTTTTTTTCTAAAATAAAAGTAGCCTTAGTTACTCCTTGTTACATCAGCTATCGGCCAGTGAAAGTCCCGTCAAAATCGGTCCAGCCATTTCAGAGATTAGCCGGAACAAACAGACAGACAGTCAGACAAAATGTTGTTTTGGTATATGTACCATGTATACACCCAAATGCACTTATTAAAAAGCGGTTATTTTAATATTACAAACAGACACTCCAATTTTATTTATTTGTATAGATTGTATAGATTAGAGAGCCGCATTAAAACTTAAACTTAAATACGCTATAATAATTAAATTAACAGTAACAGATGATACAAAAAGAAATGTGTAAAACAGACTGAACAATAATTTATCAACAGTTGCTAAAATAATATGTAACAGTATGGATCAGGAAAAATGTAGTTTCTTCAACAAATAATACATTTTATCAGACTTATAAAGACCACTACCTAACTACTACTTAAGTAATTTAGAATATAAAAATCATCTGTTAGTATTTTTTACAAAGTATTTACAAATGTTTCTCCGAAAATACAACTTAAGGCTTCTTTTAAAACCTTTATGCCACCAGGCATATATTAATGGATTTAATATACTGTTCAGAAACGCCAAAACAGCTAAAGGCCCTGCCAGTAACATACGAATTTTCATACAGCTCGGGTTGGTTAGTTTTTCTTCACAAAACACGAAGAAAATCACTGTTATAAAGAACGGCATCCACGTAGCTATAAAGCTGCCTAGTGTTAGCATGACTACTGTTATAGCCCTCCATTTATTAGGTTCTTTAGGCTTGAATTTTTTCTTCGTTTTCCTTTCAGCCGCGTCTATATCTTTTGACACACTCGTGTCAGACAAGTCAACGTCTACCGAAATGCTAGGGTCAGAAAGTCTCGAACTCTGTGTACAGATACTGACTTTAGAATCAAAATTAACTCTTTTACTTTTAACTTTTTCAATGCCATCAAAAAGGGATCGAGGGTCATTAGTATTAATGATGTCATCATCACTTTTGGATTTTTGCGCAAACATCGCGAAATCCTTACTTTCATCTTTATTATCGTAGCCTGCGTTGAACGAGAAACTCCTTTTAATTTTAATGGGGGTGCTTTTCGGGGGTGACTTGACTGATTGAGCATTCTTACCTAAATTGCCATTACCCCGATAAATTCTCATTTCAGGTTTTTCTCGTGTATTAGATTTGAGTGTTTTAATAGACGCTTTTATTTCCTTGACATTCCTAAGTGCGCGCACTAGAATGATAGAGTATAATATGACTACTACTATTATCGGTATGATGCTAAGTAAAGAATTTAGTAAAATGAGTGCTCCAGGGAAGAGGGAGACGTAGTAACATCGGGTAAGCTTCAATTCGTGGTTGATCCATCCAGTAGCGGGTAGGAAGCCAAGCACAATACCTGTAACCAGTCGTTATAATTATAATTTTGTAATATACTCACTAAAATTATAATATCAATTACATTACACCGCGGACTTGAAAAAAAGACGGACGTAACCTAGTCTAATCGAGAGTGAAGCATAGGAATGGCTGCCCGCTTACCATGTGTGCGTAATTTTTGATTCGCGATTGACGCAGTATGGTGTCAATGTGTGGGTGTGTGTACTTGTACGAATAGAGAGTTGGTATTACTATGAGTGCTTCACTGAATTTGTTGTTGGGATTACGTCTGTCTTTATTTTAGGTCCGTGCATTACATTTACGTATTGATGGATTGGAAATATTACAATAAATATATGAATTGCGTAATGAAAGCGAGCGGAATGATGACGAAAGCCTTTGCTCATAAGAGAAGCCCAATGTATTCCACATCAAAAATAGTAAGAAACTAGTAACATATCGTATCTCACCTAATATCCACATCAAAAGTATGCTGATCCTGACTTTAGTGGTGTTGAACCAACGCTGGTAATGCAATCCGTGCAGGATGTAGATGTACCGGTCGACGGCAATCAGCCCCACGCTGAATATAGACACCATTGCGGGACAAACCAGCATACCTGCAATTTGAAATATGTAGGTACTTATCACGGACGTAAAAAAAGAATGGACGTAACCTTGTCTAATCGAGAGTAATGCATAGCAATGACAGCTCGCTTACCATGTGTGCGTAATTTTGTAATTTTTGATTCGCGATGGTGTCAATGTCAAAGCAGTATGGTGTCAATGTGTGGGTGTGTGTACTTGTACGAATACAGAGTTGGTATTACTATGGGTGCTTCACTGAATTTGTTCTTAGGATTACGTTCTTAGGATTACCTTTTTACGTCCGTGGTACTTATCAATATAAAACAATGATTATTTAAATTTAACATTCATTTTAGCATGTATGGTTCACATCTTGTAACTAAAGATAAAAACCGGGCAAGTGCGTGTCAGGCCACGCGCAATGTAGGGTTCTGTAGTTGTTAATTCATCATGCTATAAGAATATTCACTATAAGGGTGAATTTCCCAAGTGCATTTTTGAGACGGCGAGGTTGAAAATTAACGTGTGGAGGTAAACTACAATTATGCATAATTTTATATAAGTAGTTTAAGTAGTGATCTACATGATAGTAAAGTATTCAGATGTATTTAATACATAGATTCTTAATAAAAAAATATCTAAGACCTAAAATCTAATTCCGGTGTACTGTCCGACCTCCATTTATTTACATATTTTATATTTTTTTTCTTTTTTGGTAAATAAATTTTATTAAAAATGAATGTTTTTTTAGAAATACATTAAATAACACAACTAATATATATTTACGGAGTAATTTAAGATAGTGCAACAGCTCTTAAAACATCTTTTAAAAATGTCCTACAAAAAAAAGCAATTCCGGTGGCGCATTTTGTATACTTCATTACTTGTTACGACACGATTTGGAAGACACCTTACTGGCTCTCCCCGCACCGTTCAGTTGTGCTCTTGCAAACTGCGTGTTAGGATAACCGACTGGCTGCGTAATTTTCCTGCCAAACACGTAAGTACTCACTGCGGTGGCGCAGGAATACAAAATCATCCAATTCCGATGTCATGTATATTAGTAAAAGTACAAAGCAGATTATCAAGAAATTTTATGGAGGCTTCCATTAAAGGTTTTCAGCCATAATTGTGAAATAAAAGTTAACTTCTGAGTAACCGTGTTCTTTTAAATTCAAGTTTTGACTCTAATTCTAAGTCCGGTGGCCTAATCTCGGTGGCTCCGGTGGCAAATCAAAGCACATAAGGACGTGTATAGACCAGTGCCAATAATTTTTGAAAGGAAAAAAATAATCGTAGGATGAAACCCATTGCGAAAGGAAGAGAATATAACGAAAATTAAGGGAAAAATTATTTACGGGCGATCTGAGGTCGGGAAGTGGGGGAGGGGGGGTTTAAGGGTAAAAAATAGTTTATCTCAATTTCCGGCAAAACTACAAGTCCTATAGAAAAAAGTTAAATAGCAATGTTGTAAGTAATAAAAAGATCTAGAACTTTTTTATTTATAATTTTTTTACATAACTAAAACATACATAAAAAATTGGTTATTTAAATTTTTCACATAAATTTTGAGTTTATGTAAAAAAGTGTAAATACAAAAGTTGTACTTAGATATTTTATTACCTACAACTTTGCCATTTAACTTTTTTCCATAGGACTTGTAGTTTTGCTGGAAATCGAGATAAACTGGTTTTTACCCTTAACCCCCCCTCCCAACCTCAGATCGCCCGTAAATTATTTTTCCTTTAATTTATATTATACCCTCTTCCTTTTGCAATGAGTTTCATCCTACTATATTTTTTTCAGTTTTTAGCGTTTTTGAAGCTATCGGCACTGGTCTAATAGGCCACAGAAACACAAGCATGTCTAATCACGCTAAAAAGAGTCCGTTCATTTAGAATCCTACTCTACAAAATGTATCTTTAAAGTATTAGATGATCTTGCCTTTATTATTTCTCATTGGTATAATCAATTTCGGTGGATCAGATTCTAATTCCAGTGGTCCTAATTTTGGTGGCATTTGATAATGTAATTTGAAAATATCTCCGGAACTAATAATTTTTTTTCGATCTCTACTATGTGACTAATTATTACTACTATTTACATATTATTTATGCCAAATAAAATGTATTAGAAACAGCAGGTTTAAATTTAATCAATTTCGGTGGCTCAGATTTTAATTCCAGTGGCCCTTTAATCATTTCGGTGGCATTTGATAATTTCAAATGTAAATATCTCATGAACTAATAATTTTTTTTCGATCTCTAGTATATGATTAAGTAGTACTAATATTTACCTATTATTTAAGCTAAAAAAATTTATCAGAAACAGCAAATTTAAATTTGCCACTGTAATTAGGCAAAATTCGTGTTTGTTGAAATTGACCCATAACAGTACTTAAGCTAATCTGGTCGTAATAGTTTTCCTTTTAAATCTATTTATATAATAAAAATTAAAATGTGTGCAATTCTCATGTGGTAGAAGTGAAACCTTCAAAAATAAAATGTATCAGTTTTAATTATCTTTTAAAAACTATTTTGTACTAAACAAAAATAAAACAGTGGTAACTAACGCCATCTCTTAACATAATATGAAGAGTAAAATGAGCAGCTAGCGCCATCTTTGAATACAACTTAGCACTTTTTAAAGTAACACAAAGAGAACCACGAACATTGTATAATGCTTCCTATTTCATCTTCTCCCACGTTCTTTACTTACTTACTTTACTTACTACTTACTTTACTGCCCCTTTGTCGTTTCATCGACTTTCAAATGACAACGATGCTAAAGAAGTTTTCACTCCAAAAAATCATAATCTACAATAATGTCTATTTCAAACGAATCATTATTCATCATCATGTGCTAGCGCTAATTTTGATTTGAGTAAAGCGTGAAAAAATACTACTGTTTACTACTGTTTCATAGAAAAATATATGTATCGCCTATTATTGTTAGGTTACTACTTCTTCAATGTAAGTGAGTTCTAATAGAAAAAAAATATTATTGATGATAATGATACGCTTGTATTACCTGCATACAACTGTTGAATATTGTAGTTACAGTGCCACCAACTTATCTGTGAATTGGAGAAGGGCGCTGTCGGACGCATTGGACCAATCATTGGACGCAATTCGAGACGTAGTAAATGTCAAATGAATGAGGACAAAGAACTTATGAATGGCGCGGCATTAGTTCCAATTTTCGCCATTTCACAGATAACTTGATGGCACTGTTATGATGTCAACCCATTAGTGATCTCACTGCACGGCACTTCACTGCACTGTCGTCATTTAGAAAGTCTGTGGGTATATATATCCTATGGATATAGCTATAGTTACTATCTATCGACTAAATCCGCGTTTGGAGACATATAATAGATTATAGGAAATGGTCATTAATGTGATAATTTGTTACTAGCGGGGAAAGGGAACGTTTCCAACTCCACCCGTGTCCAAAGTGCAAAACGATTGAGTTATAAAAGTACGATATGCAACCATTGAAGTATTATTACTAGCATATAGAACCGTCATCGCGAACACAATGTATGTTCCAATGAATTGGCGCCAATCGGCTTCAATTTTCGTTCGATTTTGAATGGAGAGCAAGCAAGCAAGCAAGCAAGCAAGCAACAATCCATAATTGTCCCACTGCTGAGCTCGGGGTCTCCTCTCACAATGTGAGTGGGGTACAGGCCATAGTCTACCACGCTGGCCAAGTGCGGATTGGTAGACTTCACACACTTTTGAGAACTTTTATGGAGAACTCTCCGGTGTGCAGGTTTCCACACGATGTTTTCCTTCACCGAAGCAAATGATAATTAACGTATAATACGCACATAATATTTGAAAATCAGAGGTGCGTGCCAGGATTTGAACTCTGGCCCCTCCGTTCGGGAGACCAACGTTCTAACCGCTAGGCTGTCACTGCTGAATAGAACCTCCCGGCGGACACACATTTTGTTCGAGATGTCTGTTCTATGACATTATACTTCAATGTCTGCAACTTACCAATTTGAAAAGTGCATAGAATGTTGGAGCTCTTCGGATTCTCGATGCCGACGTTAAAGATGATCGACATCCCGGCGATCATATCGGCCAGGGATACGTTTCCCAGCAACAGATAGGTGCTTTTGGGTTGTTGGCCTGCAAACAAAAATACTTAATAATATTTTTTGATAATGTTAATTCAAAGTTTGTAACGCTGACATTAGGGGCCATCCATAAATTACGTCACACTAATTTCGTGACCTTTTGACCCCTCACCCCCTCCTTGTCACAGCTGGTCACATTTGTGAGACCTCCCCCGAGTGTGACGTTACATATTATGTACACCTAGAAATTATTAAATTAAAACAGCAGTTCCGAAATAACTTTTATTTTCATTTTTTTTAATACTTACACATATCTCTACCAATTATTCGATTTTGAAAAGTGACGTCACGAAATTTAAGACCCCTTCCACCCCTTGTCACACAATGTCACACCACATCGATTATTTGCAATTGCAACAGAAAATTTATTGTTTCATCTCATTGAGATGATTGTAAAGTAGATTTATATTTTGTTTTAAGATGAGTGAGATAATAAAGATTAAAGTCTGTTTTGATATTACTTATGTAAGTTTTATTACTCATATTCTATCTAAACCAAAAATCCGGACAAAAAACGGACAGAAGTCTGTAAGTCTATAAGTCCGGTAAGTCTGTAAGTTCGGACATTTCCGGACTAATCCGGACGTATGGTAATTAAGTCTATGATGGTAACGCTAATCGTACCTAATCGCGATCAATAACGTAAGATTCCGATGACAATTTTTGTCAATATTTAAAGAGTAAGGGCTTGTTTCACAATCTTCAAGTAGAGTCCTGAATAAGCTATTCGCCGGTTAAAGTGACGTTAAAGTGTCATTTTACATACACGAAATGTCAACTTAACCAACGAATAGCTTACTTCGGACTTACTTGAAGATTGTGAAACAAGCCCTAAGTAATTTATTTTAGAGTTAATTTTTCCGTTTCGCCATACATTGAAATTTGCAATGATAATATGCTATTCGGAGGCTAGTTAGTGACCCTCACTAAGTAGCTAATTATGCTGCGAGGTGTTTGTTGCGTAACTACGCAAAAAAGTGGCTTTCATCACGGGATTTTTAATTATTAAGGTGACTTTACGAGCCTAAATTAGCATTTTTGTAAGTGGGCCTACATTTGAAATTCTGATGAATCAGTCGCCTGGGTCACATGTCATGAGACTCATGAGTAAACTACTTGATGCTAACTACTTAATATAATTACTGCGATAATGAGACATGTAAATAGCGAGTCATACCTAACTCATAAGGCTCATAACACACCTGAGGTATCTAATGAAAAACATTACATGTCATATCGAATGCAAAAGAGAAAATTCGCGATTTCGCGATATGCGACTATGCGACATTGCGATGTGTTGGTCATACAAAAATCACATTATAGAAAACGTACAAAATTGCTCACTGTGCGTTTTATCAATTTTATTATGGAGAACAGAAATTTTTCAACAGCTTTTTAGCTATATCTTGGCTATACCTGTCTCAGAAATAGTGATTCTAAGGCAATAAAGTGTGAGTTTTTTTTTAGATAATCAATACAATTTTTAAAACATACTGTTTTCCTGTTTGGCTGAAAATTGAAAATAAAAAAATATTTGACCTATGTCGTCTATGTCCAACTCAAAAGTCACTAGTGGGCCAAAAGAAGACGAAAGACTAGATGGGCCGCAAAACCTAATTTTAATAAAATAAAGTAGACTAAGTAGTGAAATCCTTAATGTTCGGTTTACACTTATTAAGTAGTTAACTAAATTTTAATTACGCTTTAAGTAAATTAATACGTGTAAACGGACAATTTAGTAGTTAAAATTTAGTACGCAAGTAAACAAATAATTTAGAAATTTTTCTATTTCCTGTTAAGTAGGTGGACGGGGCTTATTACTTAACACGTTTGGCACTTTTTAGTTAAAACTTAGTTATCTACTTAACTACTTAATACGTCTAAGCCAGACTTAACGAAAAAAGGAAAACTATACTTAATACCTTAGCTTAATACATTTCCAATAAAAATTACATTGCAAATAACCCTTCCTGGCAGTCGGATAAAAAGAACGAACATCATATTTCCAGATATTTGACACCTTTTGTCTTTAATTATAAGTAGGTAGATATATTTGTTTTTAACCTCGCAGGCCACATTATCTGATTATTTTCAAAACTGGACTCAGGCCGCAGGAAAATGCTCATCGCACCGCATAATTGGCTCCAATACAATAGAATCGTATTATGAGTTTAATGTCTTGATGTTGGTATTATTGCAAACCAGTTATTCAAATGTACCTATCGTAAAATCGAATTGTGATTAACGCGTCTTAGTAATCAGCATTTATGCACCATGATGAAATGTTTGTTCTAAAATTAGCCACTGAAAAACCCATTAAAGTTTAATCTATTTGTTGAACTTTATTATTAGCATTTTTATTAAAAGCGGTATCTTATGGTTTTATATTGTTAGTTATTTTTTATCAAAGTAATGATTCGACAAAAAAGTCTACATATACCTTTTGTTAATATGAGCCCACTGGAAATTACGACGGTCAAATTACTCAAAAATATTAATGTGCCAAAAACATAGGCCACGGCTCTATAGGCCATAAGCTGGGATGACTCAGCACTTCTATACACTTCGTAAAAATCAATAAAGTCTACAGTTTTCACTTCACTTTTAGTCACATTTAAATTTAAAAAATCACTTGTCACCTTTGCAAGAGTTTGATGGGATTCCGTGTAAGAAAGGTTTAATTCCATTATCGTAAAATGACGGCTACATTAAAACAAGTACACGGACATTATTTAAAATAAACAAATGTTTATTTACGTTTATGTCAGCACATGTCAATGCCGTGGATCTTTGGCCAAGAATGAGATTTGTTAAATACGCGCATCTTGAGGATAATACCGACTGGTGAGTTTTGTTTATGTCATGGCTTTATTTACATTTTTATTGTTCCATTAAGGGATTATTAGGCAAAACGGTTTTGATTTAATAGGCAGTGGAGAGATTCAAGTACCAAGATCAGCTGTTAAGGAAACAATGTCAAAAATTATGTCAATTTATTTACATTTATTTACAAGTGGTTTTGTAAAACCACTTGTAAATAAATGTAAATAAATTGACGTGTGGAATCGTAAAATCACCAAGGCCACTAAGACCCGGCTAGTTAGAGCACTGGTATTCTCCATATTCCTCTACGCTTCGGAGACGTGGACCCTGCGAGAAAGTGAGAAGAAGAAAATAGACGTTCTCGAGATGTGGTGCTGGAGAAGAATGTTGAGAGTGTCCTGGAATGAATTCCGGACCAACAAGTCCATTCTGGAAGAACTCGGCATCAAACAGCGTCTATCTTCCATCGTACAGGCTCGAATTCTCACATTCTTTGGTCATGTGACTAGACGTGATAATGTCTCCATCGAACGTCTAGTCGTCCAAGGGAAAGTAGAAGGAACTAGACCTCGCGGCAGATCGCCTATGAGATGGACGGACCAAGTAAAGGCTGCAGTGGATGTCCCATTACATGTATGCTCCCGAAAAGCAGCTGTCCGGGAAGAATGGAGACGGATCGTCAAACGTGCGACTGAGAAATGATGACCACGACCGCTCTGACAAGAGCGTAACGAAAGAGATGGGTTTTAGCAGTCTAGTCTGGCAAGCAACCATTTTTCTTTATTTTTAATTACCTTTTCTTTTTTATGGAAATATCCGACAAACGAGCTAACGATCCACCTGTAGCTCGAGCACGAATATTTGCGAGAAAGTATTCGTATGGTTAACGTAAGCAATTTGTATGGTATTTTTTCAAAAGCGCCCCTATCGTACGTAAATGGTACTAAAATGCCATACAAATTTGACAAATTGCTTACGTTAACCATACGAATACTTTCTCGCAAATATTCGTGCTCGAGCTACTGATGGTAAGTGGCTATCGTCGCTTAAGTCCGGTTTAGACGTATTAAGTAGTTAACTAAATTTTAAGTAAATTAATATGCGTAAACGGATAATTTAGTAGTTAAAATTTAGTAATCAAGTACATAAGTAATTTAGAAAATTATCTATTTTCTGTAAAGCAGGTGGGCGGGGCTTATCACTTAACACGTTTGGACAGGCACTTTTTACTTAATATTTAGTTAAATGGTTAAGTAATTAACGCCCCAACTCAGAGTTAGTAACGGTTACTTTAATCGCTCCTTAGTAAAGAATCACCATACAAATTCGGTACTAAGGAGCGATTTAAGTAACCGTTAGTCACTCTGAGTTGGACGTTAAGTGAATTGTATGACTATGAACTAAAAAGCTTTACTAAATTATTTGGTGTGGACGCGCACTAAAAATTATTCACTAAAAATTTAGTTAACTACTTAATACGTCTAAACCGGACTTTCATAGACATCTAAAAGAGGTATTAGATAAATAATAAACACTTTAATTAACATTCACTTTTATTTGAACATATTTGTATATGAAATGATTAAATTTACCCTCAAACTTTCTGCCCATCTCATATCTCACATTACCTTAATTTAGATTATTTAATTCAGAACATTTTAAAGTAGGAATATATAAGAATATATTGACCTGTGCTCACTCCAGCAGTATGGCACTATCCTCCCAAGATATTCTCTTGTACTTGACTCGACCGGGCTCGTTCAGCAAATGCTGAGCTCTCGTTCAACGAACCAATGATTGACAGAACGAATTGACCCCCCATTTACACGCGCGCGCGAGCCACGAGACAATCCGCGAGACGCGCGCGTGCGCGCGCGTGTGAACAGGGCGCTCGCGGACCAGACAGCGGCGCGTCTCGTGGCTCGCGGGCTCGCGTCGGGAGCGGTTCTTGAGGCGCGGCCAAAGGGGCTCGCGCGAGCTCTCGCGCGGTATTCACACGCGCGTAGGGGGCGTGGCTTACGGACGCGCCACGAGACGATCCGCGGGACGCGCGTGTAAATGAGCGGTCAGACTGTCAGTCACGATAACATGACAGTCTGCCATCGCCCTTTAGTCAATTCAATGACAGAAAAAAGTTTATACAATGTCTAAACACACATTGAAATTACAGCATTCCTTACACATCAGTGACACCAATGGTATCACTGACGCGTTTTCGACCAAAGGAAAAGGGACAAGAAAAAGAAACCCAGCCGGATCACGACGGGTAGTATGGCGGCTAACTCAAGACGGTGGTAGCTATCCAAGCGGACCCCACAGAGAAATAATAGTAACAGTAAAAAGTTAAAAACCGGGCAAGTGCGTGTCAGGCCACGCGTAGGTAATGTGGAATTCCTAAGTAGTAACGCCCCAACTCAGAGATACTAACGGTTACTTTAATCGCTCCTTAGTAAAGAATCGCCATACAAATTCTGTACTGAGGAGCGATTTAAGTAACCGTTAGTGACTCTGAGTTGGGGCGTAAGTTTATCAACTATTACTCATTAACTACTTTCGCTAACATAGCCGTGATAGTTTTCCTTGTAAATTTATCATACTTAACCTATTTTTGAGAATTTTTTCACTTGTCCAAATCCAACCGTTTAGGCGGCATGGGGGGGGGGGAGCACTTGACTCTAAGCCAAATTAGCACTTTAAAACCAAATATTTCGCAAACGGACCCTAATTCTAAAAATGGTCTTAAAAGACCCATCACATTTTTGAAAGACCTTTTTAACGATACCCCACACTATAGGATACGCGACCAAAAAAAAAATCATCCTCACGTTTACCTGTAGCGGAGGTACCCTGAAAAAAAAATGTTTTTCAATATTTTATTGTACGATTCTGTACTTTTAATAAATATGTATATCTATGCTAAATAACAGCTTTCTAGCACTAAGGGTATCGGCGCTTGGCTTCGGACAAACGGACGGACGGACAGACGGACGGACGTACAATACCATAGATATACATTACGAAACTATACTATAGGGGTTCCGATTTTACTTCGGAACCCTAAAAATGAAGCGTAAAAAGCCAATATTTTGTATGAGCAACCAATAAGAGAAACTATGAATGTTCTAGAAATTACAAGATGAATAATTTAAAAAAATATTTTTGAGTTGTTTTAATATATTATGTCCTAATGTCCTAGGTCTTATGTCCTAATTACTTTCAGTTACAGAAAATGTGAAGAGACGTTTTACACTGAATACAAGACCTAGGTACGTATTGGATTGATATTGATCCACAAAGTTAGAAAAAAACTTAAATTAAAAATTTAAAAAACCCCGGCCTCAAAAAAACCTTAACTCATAAAACAAATCTTTAAAAACTCTTAAATAATATGAATATCATAAATGTAAGTATTACTCAAATGAAAATTATATCGTCTTATGTTCGTGATTCTCTTTGTTACTTTAAAAAGTGCTAAGTTGTAGGTATTCATAGATGGTGCGAGGAACAATACAGAAGATTTGTTTTATTGCTGGATAGATGGCGCTTTTACTTTTCATATTATGTTAAGAGATGGCGTTAGTTACCACTGTTTTATTTTTATTTTCTATCTTTGCATCACTATGATCATTACTAAAACCTACAATTATCATCTTCCCGAAATTTTACATTCATCTCATTATCTTGAAACCAAAATTTTCGAAGGTTTCACTTCTATCACGTGTGAATTGCATTGCACACATTTTAATTTATTTTTTAATGATGAAGTATTTATTTTTATTAAAGTACCTAGTTTAATATCGTTACTGAGAAGTTAGTAGTTTAGTATCATAACTGAGAACTTGTGGCTCAAATTTATTGTGAACATTAATTAATTTTCAAAATTATAATTACTACTAGCTGTTGCCCGCAGCTTCGCATGCGGAAATTATGCTTATCATATATTTTGTACCCCTTGCAGAAGAAAATTTAAAAACAGGTTAATTTATATTAAAGTACTTATATATTATCTTCAAGGGTTTTCATGTAATGCCCGAAGAGACAAACAGACACTAATTTTAAAAACAAATTTTTTGGTGTTCTAACACGTTATTGACGTGCCCCTAACCGAAATTTTGAAAAATATTTAATGTACAGAAAAACTGGCTCTTGAGTGTCATTAGAAAAAAAACAAAAAGGTTCCGTTATTTCCATCCATCCAGGAGTTACATATCTTGTCTCCAAGTAACACCACCAGATCCTAAATGGATCAATGATGAACTGGTTTTACGATGCAGCACAAATATCTTTAAAAACGGTTCTGTTGTTTCCATCCGGACACTTACACTCCCTCTCCCTCTCCCGCTCCCACTCCCTCTCCCATTCAAACTATCTCTCTCTCTCTCTCTCTCCCTCTCCCTCTCCCTCTCCCACTCCCTGTCCCTTTCCTTCGCCCATTCACGGTCCCTCTCCCGCTTCCTATCCCTCTCCCGCTTCCTATCCCTCTCCCGCTTCCAGTTCCTCTCTCGCACTCGGTCCCTCTCCCGCTTTCTGTCCCGCTCCCTCTCCCGCTCCCTGTCCCTCTCCTTCTCCCGCTCCCGGGCCCTCTCCCGTTTCCTGTCCCTCTCCATCTCCCGCTCCTCGGCCCTCTCCCACTTCCTGTCCCTCTCCCTCTCCCTCTCCCTCTCCCTCTCCCTGTTCCTCTCCCGTTCCCAGTCCCTTTCTCGCTTCCTGTCCCTCTCCCCTCCCCCTACCGTCCGTAAAGTCCTCTACAAAATTTTTTAGTTTCTCACTATAAGCTTACATATTAATTTTCATATTTCTGAGTTTGAAAATGACAAAGTTCTAGAAAAACTTGCAACCTCTTTATTTACCTCTTAGGGGATGAAATTCCAAAAAACCTGTTACAGTTAATTTTTGACTTATTTTCACATTTCTGAGTTCGATATTGACGAAGTTTCGTACAAACTTACATCCCTGGTTTTACCCCTTAGTGGATGAATTTCCAAAAAAACTGTTACAATTTATTTTTGTTTCTAATTATAAGTTAACATATACATTTTCACATTACTGAGTTTACTTACTTTAGTATTACCCTTTATGGGGATGAATTTCGAGAAAACCGTGATACAGTTAGTTTTTGTGTCTAATACAATGCTTATATACAAATTTTCATCCTTTTCAAAACTGACGAAGTTGCCATACTAACTTGCACTCCCTTAATTAATTAACCCTTCAAGGGAGAATTTTCCAGAAAAACATATTACTGATTGATTGTTTCTAATCTTGCGCTAATATACAAATTTTTATGTTTTTAACTTCAAAAATGACGAAGTTGCGTAGTAAGTTCCATCCCCTAAAGTAACTCTTTAAGGGATGATTTTCAGCTGAATTTTAACTTTTGTTCATAACAACAAACATACATTAAAATTATCATATTTATAGCTCTAAAAATGACGAAGTAGATTTGTATGTAAATGACTTCTAACCCCTATTTTTAGGGGATGAATTTTGAGAAAACAGTAATACAGTTATTTTTTTTGTCTAACTATAAGCTTATATACAAATTTTCACCCTTCTTACTTCAAAACTGACGAAGTTCCTATACTAACTTCCACAATCTTATACAACCCTTTAGGGGTTGATTTTCCCAACAAACACATAACCTTTAAATTTTGTTTCTAATCTTGAACTAATACATACATTTTCATGTTTTTAACTTCAAAAATGATGAAGTTGAGTACTAAGTTCCATGCAAGAAATTAACCCTTTAAGGGATGATTTTCCAAAAAAATGTGTTGAAGTTAACTTTTGTTTACTACTATAAACATACATAAAAAATTTCATATTTATAACTCTAAAATTGACGAAGCTGATTTATATGTAAAAGACTTCCAACCCCTATTTTTAGGGGATGAATTTCGAGAAAACAGTAATACAGTTATTTTTTGTGTCTAACTATAAGCTTATATACAAATTTTCACCCTTCTTACTTCAAAACTGACGAAGTTCTCATACTAACTTGTACAACCTTATTCAACCCTTTAGGGATTGATTTTCCAAAAAAATACATACCTTTTAAATTTTGTTTCTATTCTTGAACCAATATATAAATTTTCATGTTTTTAACTTCAAAAATGACGAAGTTGCGTACTAACTTAAATTGAAGAAATTAACCCTTTAAGGGATGATTTTCCAAAAAATGTGTTAAAGTTAACTTTTGTTCATTACTATAAACCTACATAAAAAATTTCAAATTTATAAATCTAAAATTAACAAAGTTGGTTTGTATGAAAGTGACTTCTAACCCTTATTTGTACCCCTTAGGGGATGAATTTCCAAAAATCCGTTCTTAGTGGACGTCTCCTTAGCATAAACTATCTCCCTCCCAAATTTCATCTTAATCGGTTCGGCAGTTTCTGAGATTTCTTGTTTAATCAGCGGTGTGTCGCTTTTCAATTTTATATATATAGATACGCTTGCTCCAACAAAAAATAAAAACAATGAATCATGTCCGAGGTTCCGAACAAAATGTCTCAAATGTCAATTTGTCAACTCATTGACATTTGTCACTTGTCTCGTCTAATCGTCAAAGTCAAATTGGTTCGTCAGAAAATCTGAGAAATAAATGTAAATTATTTATTTTACTTTATACATGATAGATAGATGTGACTATTTAATTACTTTAGTGTTTGCTAGTGAACGAATTCAAAATGTTTAATTTATCGGTTTTGAGACAATTTTCCAAGTGAGTGTTTAACTACCAATGTAACCTCAATGAAGTAAAATGGTTTTAATAAATTATTAATTTTGTTGCCAATGATCTTTTGTTTGTTGCAGACTTACTGTAAATCCGGCAAGATCTGTAATATTAAATGCACGCAATATTTGTACAACTTCCGTTTTACAGTTTAAGATATCGGATCAATTATGGTAAGTGTAATAAAATCACATTCATTATTAACACAACATAATTCAAGTTGTGTCTACAGTTGTGTCTGTAGAAAGACTATAAAGTAAGCCTAGGTTGGTTCACCATATCTGTTAACTTTGCCGTGAATTTATTAGATACCAGTAATGTGACACCAATCTACACTGGAGCAGCGTGGTGGAGTATGCTCTAGGCCGCCTCAAGAGGAGAGACCCGTGCCCAGTAGTGGGCCATTAATGGGTTGAAGCCATGTGACACCAAATTTATAAAATTTATTGTTTTACATTAAGTAAAATTATGTCTTCTGTATACTATATCACTACTAATATAATAATTGCTTTTATACTATATTACTTGTGTTACTAATTCAGGGCAGAGCCTATGAAGAAGAAGAAAAAGATTGACCCCGCTATTGTGAAAGCCCGAGAGGAACGAAGAAGAAAAAAGCTTGAGAAACAAATTAGGAGATTAGAGAAGAATGCAAGACAGCTGAAACCTATTGACGAGCTGGAAGTCTCTTTGGATTTATTAGACCAAATAAGGTATGTTTTTATTTATACTTACAAATCATTTTTTTTTATGTGTCAGATAGAAAGAATTGCAAAAAACTTATTACTCTAAAAAATGACTCAATCATACAATTAATGCCCAATCATACAATTAATGCCCAATAATAAATTAGAAAAACATTTATTGGAAGTATATTTTTGAAGTGCTGTGCCACGCGGTTTCACCCGCGTTAATTTGTGGGAAAAACTGACTACTAAAAAATATAATTTTATATAGTCTATAGCCTTCCTCGATAAATGGACTATCAAACACAAAAATAATTGTTAAATTCGAAGCAGTAGTTCCTGAGATTAGCACGTTCAAGCAAACTCTTCAGCTTTATAATATTGTATATTATTAAAAGTAAATAAATAAACAACAATATTTTCATCTTATTGCAGCAAACGGCAGAGACCTCCAGTGCAGTTGTCTGCAGAACAGATAGAAACACGGGCTATTCTGGAGAAAGAGTGGTGTCGGTACAAGAGACAGGAGTACATGGCCAACATTGCTCAGATTGACAGGATAATGTCGGCACAGAAGAGAGCCTTAGACCAGCTTTATCAGGAGTCTGAGGAACTCTATGATGAGGCTGTTATGGTAAGAGACACTCTCAGACATTAGAATCCAACCATCTCACACTGTCACATTTGATGTTTAAATTATTTAAGTTAAAATTAAATTTAAATAATTTTATAACTCAGTTTGGTACAGTATTCCTAAGACAGCTAGAATATGCATACAGTGAAACTGAATAAATAATCTTCATTTTGTAATAAAAAAAAAATCTTTGTTTAAATTTTAAAAATAGAACAAAAGAAAGCAGCTGGCTTAATTCAGGTGTCCTGGAATATGTTTAACATCAAAGTAAAATTTGATAGAATTTACATAAATTACATCATGTGAAATGTATAATGTTCTGATGTACAACAACCTATGTTTGTACAATGCATCCATTGTATAAAAAATGTTTCTAAACTAGCTATCAGCGCTGTATTGTTTTGCTATGAATTTAGAAAACAGATACAGAAACTAAAACTTTATTGGTCACCAAATTACTTAAATATTCAGATACATGTTTGTTTACAAGTTTTGATACTCAAACATGTCAAACATATTTGACAGCGTAGTGAAGATAATACAAAACATTGAAAAAAAAAAACGTGTTTTGCTGTAAGTTTTGCTCCAGTGCAAACACCAACACCCCTTAACCCGTCGGTTACCGGGAACGTTCCAGCACGTTCGAACTCAAAGGTACCGCGATCACGCGGATCCTAACGAGTTAATATTGACCTTGTTTCATTTTGTTCCCAGCCTGACCTTCAGTTGATACCTTACACCATATTGGGCCCGGTAGCTACGCCTCCCATCAAGGATTACGATTCGCCTGATGGAGAATACATTGATATATCCAAGAAATGGGATAACTAGCATTTGGTAGTTTAG
Organism: Thymelicus acteon; assembly: GCA_951805285.1. Classification (NCBI taxonomy): domain Eukaryota; kingdom Metazoa; phylum Arthropoda; class Insecta; order Lepidoptera; family Hesperiidae; genus Thymelicus; species Thymelicus acteon. The sequence continues at coordinate 2,618,095 of OX638232.1, forward strand.
TGCAGAGATTACAACTATTTAAGAAATAAGTATGTATTGATATTAGTGTTAATAAATCTTTTAAATATGTACAAATCGTTTTTATTCCAATACTAGATTACTTCGCTTCGTCCACGGAAAAGAGATGTCACAAACATAAACTTCCAAGTCATCCTATGGGAATGTGTAGCCGGGATAAAATTTACCGTATTATTTCAAATTGTCTGCCTCGGACTGTGCCAAGTATTATCTTAATCCTTACAATGGTTAGCGCTTGATGTAACTCCAAACATCTTCAAAAATTTCCACATTTATAATATTACTAAGATTTATTTTCTTGGTGCAAATCAATAATTTGTCTACTTTGGGCTTGTAGGGTCAATCCAAATTTTCTCGCTGCAGGTGATGTATATAATGATTATAAGTACCTACCTACCTAGTTTTTGATTTTCCAGGGCAATATTGCTTAACTTAGTCACTTTATTTCCTTTTTTAGTGAATTCTGACATTTGTTGTGAAACTCCAACATAATTCCGTTGCTGCTAATTAAATACTCATACATCATCGACGCATTTTTGTTTAAAATTAATGAAACCATAATAGCATGACAAGATGACAATGAAATGTAAAATGACCTCCAGGATTATAATCTCAATCGGTATCTAAATAAAGAAATATTTACACAAACTAATCTGCTATAAAGAGGAACAATATTTTTTGTTTCTAAATTAGTTGCGACGCAGTTCCAGATGCTAAAATACTAGTTTCAGCAGTAGAACGAGTAGAGGCACCTAAAACGTGTAAATGGCCTGATCATCGTCGCCAGTCGCCAGTAGTCCTGAGTAAAACTGAGAAAAGAAAGAAGAAAGCGGAAATAAAGAAAGTACCTACCTGAGTACCTACGACAATATATACAAGGGTACAACAAATAATAATTAATGGACAAATATTTAGAACTTTCCATTATTGTTAGTTGTTAGCTGCGGTTTTTAGTGATATCCACAGGCGTCGCGGCGTCGGTGGTCACTTGCATTCCGGTCGCTCGTCTTCTTTTTTACTGCTTATGTATAAATAGAAACTAATCGTTATACGATTATAAATACATTAATAATAATTAATGATAGGTATAGGTGATAAAAGAAAAAATAATACTATCCACCAATTGGCCTTCGAGTCTTCAACTGTTCTTAATTTTACGAAAACCCTTATATCACCAGAAGCCATCATTCAAGTTATAAAGTTAATGGGGAGCAAAATTCAATTTCATGCATGATTTGATCAAATTATATTTTTTATCACATTTGACTTAGCATATGTTTCCATACGCGAGCTTTGTTTTATAACAAGTTTCATAAAAATATTCGTCGTTATGTAAAAGTGAATACAATATCTTTTTTAAAATGAAAAAATATGCTTTATTGAAAGTAAGTAATTACTGAAATAAGTATATATATTCCTCAACTGATTTCGGTACCTATTTAGTTTTTAACCGACTTCAAAAAAAGGAGGAGGTTCTCAATTCGACTTTTTTTTTTTTATGTTTGTTACCTCAGAACTTCGGACTGGGCGAACCGATTTTGATGATTCTTTTTTTAATCGAATGCTGGTGGCTGTCATGTGATCCCATATAAATTTTATTGAGATCTGACAATGGCATTCATGATAAAACCATATAAGTCTTTTTGTATGAAGTAAGCGCGACAAATGGACGAATAACTCAATATCACGCCAACCGATTTCAATGATTCTTTTTTTAATCGAAAGCAGGTGCTTGTCACGTAATCCCACATACATTTGAACGAGATCTGACAAATAGTTTTAGAGTAACTTTGAAGTCGGTTATTTTTTGTTAGTAAAATTTAGATTATTGTTTATATTTTTTTTAACTTAACCACAGCCTTTAATTTTTCAGTGATCCTAATTTTAGGCATAGTAATGGTTTTAATTGATCGTGTTATATGTCGTAATTTTATATCGCATGATCCAGTTATCGAAGAAATAGCATATATAAATAACCCCATAGAGGCTGATCTTCCCGGACATTGGCTCCCACTCAACATTGTAAAGAGGATTGTCGAGATGCGAGTACAAACTATATCGACAGAAGCACCCTATAATTATGAAAAAATATTTCATAAAATAACAAAAAGCACCAATCAAAAGCTTAGATTTACGGTACCAAATAAGACTTTGGCGACAACAAAGCTACATACTACCAAACCAGTGCCTATAAATAATGTAAGACCGTTAAGTTCAGTTTACAGGACAGCTCAGACATTAAATACAGTTGAATGGAATCAGAATACACCTAAAACAACAAAAAGAACCATTCAAACAATGCCATCACTTGGGCCTTCTAAAATTGTGAAAGTAACGCCTAGTAGTTTATCTCATGCCACTACAACAACCAAAATTGTTAAAAGCAGTTTATCTTCGCATTCACCAACGTATCAGTCATCTGTTATAACGCCTTTGTCATCAACAACAATTGAAGGGGCGAAGACTAATCTTAATATGTCTACTGCGGAGACGTTTACAACAGTACCTACTACGGCAACAGCTTCAAGGAAAATTACTCTTACTATTCCGACAACAATATCTTTTACATCAAGATCTAAAACAACATCTACTTCTGCAACAATACCGTCTACTTCTACAACAACAACATCTACTTCTACAACAATACGAGTAATTCCGTCTACTTCTACAACAATATCTACTTCCACGACAACATCACCATTAACTTCTACGACGACAGCCTCCAGTACTCCAACTACTACATCAATAGTAATGGAAACGGATACTGGAGATCCATTTTATTGAAATTAACTTACATATTGAATTAAATATAGGTTATTTTTTAAAGTATTTTAAATCTTAGGTTTAAGGCTGTTTGATTCAGAAAACAGTATTTAAGAAGCAGCTTACAGCAAGCTTGAAAAGCGTCATTGTCACTTTCAGTATAACCCACAGTGATTATGTATAAAGTGGTTATGTGTATGAAGTCATTATACCTTCTTTGTGACCCTTAGACAGATAAAACAATTTGTTAGATATAACTATTCGTATTACACGCATTACTATAATGATTCTCTCTACGTAAACACCAACTACTAACAATATCCATTCAAATGTCGTATCGACTCATGGAAATAATAAGTATTGACATCATGTTATGTAAGGGTTAGATTATTTGTGCGTGATCAAATGGAACACATTTGTTGTTCGAAGGGAGAACGGTAGGTAAGCACTTAGCGTTTATTTATCGTGACTCGAACACGACAGACATTGATGGGGTTGTTAGTGATACGTTGTAGGAAGTCGCTAAATGACACTAAAAAGGTGTATCGTGTGAAGTAAAATACTTACCTACGTTGAATTACTTGAATTTGAAGCGATGGGCAGTAACACCAAGTCTGATTCCATCAAATTATCAAGTAATGAATGAATGAATGAATGAATGCATTTATTTGTAATAGTATAGGTACATTGTTTATTAGGTCTTAGGTTAAATTGGTGAAACTACTATACTATGCCGTTATCACGGCGTACAAATATTATTTTATATTAAGTATATTAGATTAGATTGTGTTGAGCATGATACTTTACTGTCTAAACTTAGTCACTATGGCGTGAAAAACAAGGCCCTTAACTTGCTTGCTTCTTATTTGAATAATAGGATACAAAGGGTTAATATAAACGATGAAAAGTCATCAGGGTCATCTACTGTTATGGGTGTACCGCAAGGCTCGATCTTAGGCCCTTTTCTTTTCCTTGTGTATATAAATGATTTACCATATTATGTAAATAACCATGCGAACATTGTGCTGTTTGCAGATGATACATCATTAATATTTAAGACTGATAGGAATAAAAATAATTTTGACGATGTTAATAGTGCTCTGTCGCATGTCTCACATTGGTTCACTATAAATAATTTACTTTTAAATGCAAAGAAAACCAAATGCTTAGAATTCGTGCTACCAAATGTAAAAAAAGTCCATAAATCTCTTAAATTAAATAATGAAACATTAAATATAGAGGAATCCACAGTCTTTTTAGGGGTAACCTTAGATAGTAAACTACAATGGGGCCCGCACGTAGCATCTCTCACAACTAAACTCGCTAGGGCTGCTTATGCTGTTAGAAAAATAAGACAACTCACTGACGTCAACACTGCTAGGCTTGTTTATTTTGCATATTTCCATAGTGTTATGTCTTATGGCATTTTGCTGTGGGGCAAAGCAGCCGATATACAACAAATTTTTGTACTACAGAAAAGAGCCATTAGAGCTATTTATAAACTAAAATCAAGGGAGTCCTTGCGTGTCAAATTTAAAGAAATAGGTATACTTACAGTAGCTTCCCAATATATTTATAGTAATTTAGTCTTTATAAGGAAAAACATAACTGCATATAAACAAAATTGTGACTTATCAAATCGACAAACAAGAAGGATGCATCAATTGGCTACCTCTTCGTACCGTCTTGCTAAAGTACAGCGTTCTTTTATGGGACTCGGTGTAAAATTCTATAATAAAGTCCCAAAGCCAATTCGTGACTTACCGGTGGAATCTTTTAAGAAACGTGTAAAAATTCAACTAGTAGGCAAGGGTTATTATAACATAGATGATTATTTAAATGATAAAGATGCTTGGAAATGACCAGCTAGGCAACCAGTTCTGCTCAGGTTAGAGAATACCTATTTTTGTAATAAATATAAGTTTTATTTTTAAAAGATGTGCTGAGGAGTTTCCTTACGGCTTTTCTTCTCCTCCATGACAAAGCACCTTTGCGAAAAGCTGGTAAATTAAAAAAATGACGTGCATAAGTGTATCAGTGATACCTACATGAATAAAAGATTATTTCATTTCATTTCATTTCATTTCATTATTTCCACTTTAATGGACTTATTACATTATTATTATTATTATTGCACTTAACATACGATTTATACATTTCATGTTCATCTTTATTGTAGTAATTAACAATAATTATTAATTCATTAGGTTCGTTTAATTTTCTTCTATTGGCAAATGCAGCGTGCAAGGGTGCACTTGCATTTCCCTGTCGGGAGACAAAATGCATAGAATCTAATAAATAAGATTTTTGACGTGAAAACGTCTATTAAAACGATGAACGCCGGGCGCAAGCACGAAAAAATGTAGCGTTCCGCGAGCGAGAGAGCGGCAAAAGTGAGAGAGAGGCGAGCCGTAGCAGTGGCGTAGCGTGGGCTCCCGCCGCCCGGGGCCGACCGAAAATTTGCCGCCCCCCCCCCAGCGCACTTTGCCGCCCCCTTTTATTTAAAATATTTTTTATTAATTAAAAATGCACTTTTCTTGTTTTTTTCATAACACAATTTACATTAAAAAAATATAACATAATTAATTTTAATACCATATTTTTTTATTTAAAAATCGAGTGGCTTGCCGCCCTCTCTTCATGTGCCGCCCGGGGCCAGGGCCCCCCTGGCCCCCCTCACGCTACGCTACTGAGCCGTAGGCGATCGTAGTTGAGTGGAGCGGAGCGGAGCGGAGCTCTGTCATTACGTTGTCACGTTAAACTACCGTCCGTAAACCGACTTTACAGACAACCATTTTTTAATTAAGATACTGTTTTAATAAATCTAGGTTGCTGTACAATAAGTCGATATCTACAGCTAGACATCACTAAAACTAAACCTGGCGGCGGCGCTCCTGTACACCTTCGTCTATTTTTGCGGAGATATTCTCTAATCTATATGGACACAGAATAGGGTCAGCTATTTCAAAGGTTTTAATTCAGGGAAAAAACAAAAAAAAACTGCAAAAGCATGTAGTTAAAGTCAAGTACCTACTCTAACAAAAATTAGCACTTTAAAGCCAAATATTTTGCAAACGGACCCCTAATACCAAAAATGGTCTAAGAAGAACCATAATATTTTTGGAAGACCTTTTCAACGATACCGCGCACTATAGGGTAAACGACGAATAAAAAGTTCACCCTCACGTTACCTGTAGGGTAGCTTCAATGTTTTATTCTACGATTCTGGAGTTTTAATAAATATGTATATCCATGCAAATTACAGCTTTCTAGCACTAAGGGTCTCGGCGCTTTGCTTCGGATAGAGGGACGGACACGACGCGACGAAACTATAAGGGTTCCGATTTTACTTCGGAACCCTAAAAATCATCGAATGATTTATATCCTGGGACTATAGATAACGTGGACACAATACAACAATACAAAAGTGGTCATTCCGTTATGACGTCATCGATCTTCAGGTACCTCTACGAAGTCTGTGATACAGATAGAATAATAATATCCATGGAGGGGCGCATGTAGGTTCACCATCGAAAATTGTTGTTTCTTTAAGTAAAAATTGTGAAACGAATAAGCTCAAGCATAACGAGTAGCTTAAATTTTTTTCAATGAATATTTATTATATTACCTAAGGGAATCTTGTTTCTGCGTGATTCTTGCATCCTATTGCCAAAAGGTTTTAAAAGTATTACAAACAACAAGTGTGCTACTACATACCTCGAAAGAAAACTAAAAATCCAGTCACCTAAATCCCTTTACCCCTTTACGTTTCAGTCAGCTTTCACTAGTAAGATACCGTTACCCACTTTCCAAAAGACACATTTTCCGGTAACGTAGGTCTCGTCATGCCGCCATCAATAGCACTCTTGACCCGGTAAGCCAGGGACATTCACAGCATTCCCTGTATATCCCGGGACCAACTCAAAGGCGACTATAAAAATTTTATGAATACGAATGAGGCTGTGATGTAACATGTTTTAAAATGGGCGCAATGTTTTGGACTTTAAAACTTAGGTTATTTCGGTACGTAGGTACATTGTCTGTGCAGCAAAAGGATTGGATGTATTATAGAAAAGTCACTAGGTAATAAATTTAATGTTGAATATCAAAAACGTGCATTTTTTTTTCAATTTTGGTGGTAAAATTTTTTCTTCAGTTTTGGTGAAAAATTAGGACATGGTATAAGAAAAGAAAATATAACAATTAGACTTTCTTTTCTTATACCAGGTTCTCATTCTTCACGAAAACTAAAGAAAAAATTTCACCACCAAAATTGAAAAAAATGCACCTTTCTGATATTTACCCTTAAATATTTATACCTACTGCCAACAGTGTAAGAATCAGGTAGGTCATTGGTCATTGGTATACTATAATTTCATTTTCTTTTCTCAGTGGAAATTTAAAGACATGAGAAATCCTGTATTTAAATAAAAAAATGTGTTTTCTGTAAGCAATGCCTATCAAAGCTGTACGAAGAAGAGAAACGCGGGCTACAGGGTTTTCTTTTGTTTATTATTTTAAACTATTACGAGTATATGTTACATCCACGGACCTGAAAAAAAGACGGACGTAACCTCGTCTAAGTGAGTGAAGCATAGCAATGGCCGCCCGTTTACCATGTGTGCGTAATTTTTGATTCGCGACTGACGCAGTATGGTGTGTGGGTGTGTACTTGTACGAGTTGGTATTACTATGGGTGCTTCACTGAATTTGTTGTTGGGATTACGTCCGTCTTTTTTTTAGGTCCGTGGTTACATCATGACATAGTAAACAGTAATAACAAGTCTTTCATTTGCGTAGAACAACATATTCATTTACTGGGTCGATTATTTCTGAATTCTGAAACATAAAGACACAAAAGATTTTATGAGTTGTTTTTTCCCCGAATCTGAACTCTGAATTTTATTATATGTATGTCGACGGCACCGTATTTCAGCGCAACGAAGGCACACTACGCTTTTTCGACGAAAATTGTGATGCAATAATTTCCAGCAGGATAATTGCGGATGAGTACGGCCGGCGTCCGCTAACTTGAAAAACTTGAACGTTCAAATATAAGCGTTTCACTCGTTTGAGCACTCTCCAGAGATCTGCCAAGCTTTAGTTTTAATTAAATGTATACTATTATAATTGAAGTTAAGTTAGTTTCGAATAGAACGTAGAACTGAGACTACTGAATTGCAAGATAAAGACGTTAAAATTCAGTTAATTAAGTATTTACTGACACGATATAATAACTGAAGCCTGTAAGGATCTCTCTGAAAATCTGTAAGTAAATATTATAGTAAAAAAGAAAGAAGGACAGGTGTAACGACAATAAATGTTTAATTACTTAAATAGAATAAGGTGTGTATTTTAAACGATATTTTTTATTTTGAACTTTGCATAATAATTGTTAATTTTAAATTGCAAATGTCGAAAACAAACCATTACATAAAGTTAACAATATATTTAACCAAATTAAAAAAAAAAATTATATGATTATTTTGTACATAGAATTCCGTACATACCCAAATACATTCCTCCCCACAGGATAACTGATCTTCCACCATATGCCTCATCCAATGTTGTTACACTGAGCATACCTCTCACCCGTTCGTCTCCACACTTTAATTCTTCTATCGTCTGGCCTCAGGCAAACCCAGAAACCATCTGGGAATAAAACATGACTTCAAGCATGCGAGAAAAAATTTACTCGAGCTACTCTATGGCCCGTGGTAAGAAGGGGGCCTTTGGCAGGCAAATAAAAAAAAAAGATAAATGTGAATTTATTCCGACCGAATTCAGTCTCCTCATAGTTTTTGTGCTTAGGTACTGTAACCTGTCGCACTTTTTGTAGCTTCGTTTTCACCTCGGAAGAACGGGTTTCTAAGGACCTGTTTCTTCTTTCGTCTCTTCTTTCTTAAGGACCGGTTTCTACGCAGACCCCGTCCTGCGAGTCTCGTGTACTGGCCGGTCTGCTGATGTTTATCACCCCCTTGGGCTTTTCATCCCCTTGGGGGTAGAATTTTGAAAAATCCTTCCTTAGCGGATGCCTACGTCATAAGAGGAATACGTGTCGAAATTTTAAGTTTTTAGCCCTGGGTTTGGCCTGTGCGTTGATACATTAGTCAATCACTTTTGCCTTTTATGTATAGATATGTAGATTTAAAAACTTCGTGTAATACAGATTTTGATTCTCTTAACTCGTAACGTTTGGGCCACATGTTTGTAGGCGTGCCCAGTTTCAATTAAAGTAACAGCTTGCGCGGCGTTTAGATTTGGCATTATCATCAGTTTATTTGCAGTAACAATTTACACTTAACGCGATAAATAAAGCAGTCAAAGCAAAAAAATATTAAATATAAAATATTCAAAATTATATTATAAACTAGCAGACCCGGCGAACTTCGTATCGCCTAAATTTTTTTTTCAAAATAAAATTAGCCTAAGTTACTCCTTGTTACATCAGTTATCTGCCAGTGAAAGTCCCCTCAAAATCGGTCCAGCCATTTCAGAGATTAGCTGGAACAAACAGACAAAAATTGTAAAAAATGTTGTTTTGGTATATGTGCCGTGTATACATTCGAATGCACTTAGTAAAAAACAGTTATTTTAATATTACAAACAGACACTCCATTTTTATTTATTTGTATAGATATGTATAGATATTCAAATTCAAAATTTTTAATTCTCATCTTATGCGTTTATTATCTAAACTTATGTACCTAACTATTGAAACAAAGAAGCGGCAAAACAAACAGTCCTCATTCACAGACTCTAACAAAGTGATTAATAAATCCTTAATTTTACGCTTCGCTCCTGGCGCGCGAAATTCAATTTTCTGCGGGCATAAGGAAATTGTAGCGAATTCCGAAGAATACCAGGACTTTTCTGAAGTAATTTAATTCGCTGTGATTACCTACTAGCCTACCTGAGACTATTAATATGCGGAGGTCTCAAAGACAAAAATAGCAAGAGAATTCCTTAGACGTACAGTGTTTTAGGATGTTATAACTACAAACGAAGTATTATAATATAAATATATTTTTATAATATAAATAACTATAATATAAATACATAACACTCATAGCGCCACACTAGGATTCCCTGTGTCGTGGGTGCCATGGACAACATACAAGACAAGGACATTTACACCCAGACCGAGAACAGAAAATCAAACTCATCATTCAAATTTCTGCCTCGCTGGGAATCGAACCCAGGACCCTTGGTGCGGCGATCCGGCGTGGTAACCATTGCGCCACATGGGTCATCATAAATATAAATGTTTTTCCGCTTAGGTTTATAAATAGGTTTTTTCTTTTATAGTTAGCTCAAGTGGATCTTAGGTTTTCGTTTTCTATGGAGTAGTTACCGTTTCTGCGTTATATTGCAGTAATTTAAATAATTTTGAATTTCCAATGAATTGCTCCAGCCCCTTCCTTTTTCTGCTAACTAAATAATATTGAATCATGACAGGTAATTATACCATAAGGAAATTTAATTTTTAAATTTGAATAAGAATTTCTATTCAAAATCACCCCATACAAGTACCTAAAAAAGATAATGCTTTGCCACTTCAACAGATTGTTATAAGCGGAGATTAATAGCTACACAGTAACGCAGTAATGCATACTCTGACATTCTTTTATTAATTTGAACTTAGAATCACGAGGGTGAATCTATGGAGAGGCGAATAGCTGTATTCTTTACTTTAAATTGTTTGAGCGTGATTGAGTATTTTTTCGCGGTAAACATGTAATCTCTACAAGTTTGGCCAAGAGTACCAAGTGACTTGCAAGTATGATCGTAAGACATACCTATTAAATAATTATTATAAAAGATGGTGAGGGGCTATTCATTAATTATAATACATAAGGACTATTTTGGCCATTTCACACGCTCCTACCCCCATGTAAGAGCACATAAGATTTCTCTACCTCCCCCTTCTTACGTAAGATTCCCAAGTAACACAAATGCGCTGTATAACAGTATTTCAACAGAGCACAATGGAAACGTGAGCTGATAAGTTGCAGTATAGTAGCGTTATAAGCGCTTATACAGCTGATATAACTCTAATTTGGGCACAAATTTAACAGCACATAGCTGTATAAGAAATCCCATTACTAAATAATTGGATTATATCAGCATTATATTAGCATTTTATGTGGGTAACAGACATTACAAGAGCTGAACACTGCCTGATTAACAAATCACATGTTACCCTATAAAAACAAAGTGAACATTTCAAATGTTTTAATAGAGTTGAAAGTAAACGTCGAGCGAAATTGTGATATGAACTGTCAGTGTCAATACCTTAAAACTTGTTGTGTGCAAGATCCCAGGTGCCATTTTGTGACAAGGAAAATATAATTTAATGTAGTTAAAACTTCGATTTCTTACTATTATACTTGAAATCTTATTGGGAATTTAACTTTATCGTGAAATACCATATATATATCGTTCAAAATTTTCACGCGCCCTCTTATTAATGGTGAACACAAAAAAATATTAACTTAATATTGACTTTAAAAAAAAAACAAAAACATTATTTTGTACATTTATATGCATGGAATGCTGTTTTTACGTATTAGTCAGTGGTATTCAAGTTAAATTGGTGTCGATATATCTTAAAATAAACCAAACTAAAAAGGTTATAATTTTAAAATAATACGCAGTATACTAAATATGGCGGATATGTTAGTGAACAGTTGTAATCTTATCCTAATGCTAAAGGCTGTATGTAATGTTCAATTGTGGTCTGTTATTCAGCATTGAGTAAAATAGTTAAGCACTTGTGAAAAACAAATCAGTCACGTCACAAACACAACATTTTCGTTGGCAGCAACACCCACGCGCGGGCAACACCGACGCGCGGGCGACCAATAGGAAGACAGAAAATTACAAACGTCATTCGTCACTCTGCGTTCTGTCAAAACGTCATCGACATCCACCTGTCAAAGCCTTCAATGTCAACCGGCTTGTCACTAGCAGTGCGTTATAGTTGTTCACGAGATCTGTCTTAAAATGCAATAGTTTTAGAGTACCCTCGTGGCCTATTACACTGGTCGGCATCAAAAAAGAGCAAAAAAAATTATATGTGGACGTAATACATATGGATACGTTAAATCCAAATTTGTAGTTAGAATTCACCTAGCACGTCTAATTTCGACGCAATACCACTTTTTGGATACACTAGAATTGCTGTCTTATTGTTGCAGCCAGCGGTACTTGTGAACGTTTGGTACATGTATTTAGTTGTGTTTTGTGTCTGTTTCTGTGTTAGAAAGAAACAACAAGCTATTGTTTATTGCTCTAACCAACTGACATGCGCGAACGTAGTGACTGTTTTAAACACGTGAACGACGTACGTGTGAAAAAAAACAACATACGAGTTATTTCATTGTTTTAGGTTTCGTTTTAAAAGTTTTGGGAAGTTGGTTTCAATATTTTACTTTTATCGATCAAATTAACCAATATATACTATTAATTTAATATAAAATATTTTAATATCTTTTATTTTGATTGTTTTAGAAAAAAAAATGCCACGTTCATGCAAAAATTTTCTAGTCAATTTTTGTTGTTTGTGGTAATTTTGTAATAGCCTTACATCAACGAAAACTAACACCTTCAATAAAAAAGGCTTATCATTTTCATTTTGATCTGCAAATAGATGACAGAAAGAAAAGGTTGCCAAAGATATGTTGCAAAACATGTGCAATAGCTCTGACTGGTTGGCTGAAGGGGTCTAAAAAATCATTGCGATTTAGATTTAGATTTAGCCACAGAACCATATAAACGACTGCTATTTTTGTATGACAGAAATTAAAGGATTCTCTAGAAAAAATAAACACAAAATAAAATATTTCAACCTTCATTCTGCTCAAAGACCAATTCTTCGCAACAAAGAGCAGCCAGCGCCAGTTCCTCCTTCGGGTGAGCAAATTGATGAGGTATTAAATATAACAAAATTCCCATCTACAAAATCAAATGAATTTACACCAAGTAGTTCACCTAGCATAACCGTCGAACCACATATTCTCAACCAGTGTGAACTTAATGATCTTGTCCGTGATTTGGAACTTTCGAAATCCAAGGCACAACTTTTAGGTTCCAGATTACAACAGTGGAACCTGTTAGAAAAAGGGACAACGTGAATAAGCATTAATAGTCATTAATCAGTGTATTTTTTTCTTTCTAAAATAAATACATGTTTAATTTAGATTAAGACCAGTATTTTATTTAAATGTAAATATCTGAAAAACTAGACGTGATAGAAGGAATCTGTAAACAGATTTGGACTCAGTAAACCAAAGCCAATAGAAATCACATAGTAAACTCTTTGCTCCCTGATTTTTAGTTTTTTTTGCCGACCAGTGTTATTCAGCGCTCTTACAGCAGATAGGGCATAACAGTACTAAATGCTGAATAATATTGACGTCTGTGGCGTGTGTGTGGTGCATAGTAGAACCACAATACAGAATAAAGCATTATATTTAGCTTCGCTTCCTTCTATACAGCTGTTACAGACCGAAGGAACTCTTATACCCCATTTACACGCGCGCGCGAGCCACGAGACAATCCGCGAGACGCGCGCATACGCGCGCGTGTGAACAGGGCGCTCGCGGACCAGACCGCGGCAAGTCTCGTGGCTCGCGGGCTCGCGTCGGGAGCGGTTTTGTAGGCGCGCGCCAAAGGGGCTCGCGCGAGCGCTCGCGTGGTGTTCACACGCGCGTAGGGGGCGTGGCTTACGGACGCGCCACGAGACGGTCCGCGACACGCGCGTGTAAATGAGCGGTTATAAGTCATTACAAATGCTAAGATTGACGATGTGGGCCTTGTGTGAAAGTTTATAATGCAGTTTTGTGCTACTTGGGTTTTTTCTGGTTTTAGAAAAGGATAAAAGCAAAAAAGCAGCAACCCATAGTTGTCCCACTGCTGGGCTCGGGGTCTCCTCTAACAACGTGAGGGGTACAGGCCATAATCTACCACGCTGGCCAAGTGCGGATTGGTAGACTTCACACACCTTTGAGAACTTTATGGAGAACTCTCCGGTGTGCAGGTTTCCTCACGATGTTTTCCTTCACCGAAGCAAGTGATAATTAACTTCTAATACGCACATAGCATTTGAAAATTAGAGGTGCGTGCCAGGATTTGAACTCGGGCCCCTCTGTTCGAGAGACCAACGTTCTAACCGCTAGGCTATTACTGCTGTTTAGAAAAGGATTTCACTAAATAAATAATTAGAGATAAATCAATGTCTTTAATATTAATATTTAGACTTGAAAAATATTACGTAACGAGTAACCGCCCTCGCTTTGCTTCGGTTTTCTTATTTTTTTACACCTTGGGTTACATTATTGGTGTTTTATTAAGGATCCCTATTTTTTTTAATATAATATAGCCTATGTTACTCGGAGATAGTGTAACTTGCCAACAGTGAAAGAATTTTTGAAATCGGTCCAGTAGTTTCGGAGCCTATTCAATGCAAACAAAAAATCAAATCTTTCCTCTTTATATATTAGTATAGATAAGGCTTGGCATGCATCTAACTGCAGCTTAAAAATGTCTTTACCCTTCTGAGGCCTCCCCCTCGGGATCCTGACGTAATTAATGAATGCCCCCTGATTAGTTATAGTTTTAAAAATAAAAAGGAAATTTAGTGATACTTTTACTACCAATAGGTATTATAATGTTTTCTGTGCTTTTAATTGAGATAAATAGACCTTTAAATAACTTATTGAGAAAGTTGACCCTCATATTTTAATACAATATTAGCTGACCCGGTGAACTTCGTATCGCCTAACAATTCCCAATAATCTCTCTCTCTCTCTCTAACTAACTATAAGCTTATATAAATATTAATTTTCACATTCCTGAGTTCAAAAATAACGAAGTTTCGTACAAAATTACATCCCCTGTTTTTACCCCTGAGGGGATGAATTTCCAAATCAACTATTACAATTAATTTTTGTTTCTAATTATATGCTTATATATTAATTTTCACATTTCTGAATTCAGAAATGACGTAGTTCCTTAAACATTTACAATCGCTTACTTTTATCCCTTAGGCCTAGAGAATGAATTTCGAAAAACCGGCATTATTATAGTAATTTTTTGCCCAACTACAAGCTCATAATATATATCTAGATTTTTACCCTTTTAGCTTCAAAACTGATAAAGTTTCCATATAAACTTGCCCCCCCTTAATTATTCCTTCAGGGGATGATTTTTCAGAAAAACGTAACATTTCCAAACTTTAAAACTAATATATACATTTTCATGTTTTTAACTTCAAAATGACGAAGTTGCATAGGTACTAAGTTCCATCCTCTAAATTACCTAACCCTTTATGGAATAATTTTCCAAAAAAATGTGTTATAGTCATTGAAGTATTATTACTAGAATATAGAACCAACACCGCAAACACAATGCATGTTCCAATGAATTGGCGCCGATCGGCTTCAATTTTCAATGGATTCGTTCGATTTTGAAAGGAGAACGGGGTCTCAATTTTGAAAACAGAACCTCCCGGCGGGACACACATTTTGTTCGACATGTCTGTTCTATGACATTATACTTCAATGGTTATAGTTAACTTTTGTTCATAAGTATAAACCTAAATAACAATTTTCATTTTATTATCTCTAAAACAGAGGACGTTGGTTTATATGAAAGTGACATCCAACCCTATTCTTACCCCTTATAAATTTCCAAAAATCCTGTGACACTCAAAAATAATGTGGCTTTCTATTGGTAAAAGAATTTTCAAAATCGGTTCAGTGGATCCAGATATTACCACCTTACAGCCTCACAAACTCACAAACATACTTCTTTATAATCTATATATATTATAAAACAGTAACTCGATAATGTCTGTACATTGAAGATATTTAAGAAAATTTGATATCTGGGGACTCAATAGGAGCAATAGATTGCAAATCTGTCATTTTTAAAAATCTTGTCTGTCTGTATGTTTGACACCGCATCACGCAAAAACTACTGGATGAAATTGAATGCGGTTTTCACAGTTGTGATGCTGGTAGTCTAACTTAAAATCTGGTGTACGTTTTATTGTGATTCGTCGCTTAAAAGCCGAGATATCAATGAATAGGACTTTTTGATACGCCACATAACAGCAAGAAATTGTGAAAGAACACGATAGAGGGATAGAAAAGACTGTTTAGTATCGGAAATATTCGTTATTTCTTTAAAAAATCAGTGTGTACATATTTTTTTTTAATTTATGATTTTGCTGTGAATTAGTTCTGCTAATCAACAACAGATGTCAGTTTAGGTAACTAAGTAGGTCTGAGAACAGGACATAAAGCTATTATACCGTGAATAAATCTTTTATTGAAATTAATGTGTACCTATATAATTATACTTAAAATATTTAAAATAAATAAATAAACAAAAAATAAATAAACGCTTGCCCACTCATACCCCCCGCAGTAGGTTTTAATCTGTGTCGTAGGTGGCATGGACGACACGTAACACATCACAGTAACACCCATGACCCGAGTACAAATATTTATCTGTCACATAAATATCTGCCCTAGCCGGGAATCGAACCCGGGACCGCAAGGAATGGAAATAGCCGGCAAACGAGCTGACGATCCACCTGATGGTAAGTGGCTATCGTCGCCCATGGACATCAGCAACACCAAGGGCATCACCAATGCGTTGCCGGCCAAGAAAGAGAGAAGAAAAAGAAAGAAAGAACTGGCTCTCAAGCCCCCAGCCGGAACACGACGAGTCGTTTGGCGGCTGACTCATGCTCAAGGGTGGTAATTATCCAGGCAAACCCCATGTAGAAATAATAATAGTAATAATGGTATTAATTAATAATTAAAATCAATATTACTAATATAAACCCTCGAGGGGTCCTACCACCAGCGGGCCGGATTTAGTCGCCTTTTACGACACCCATCCGACGTGGGATTGGGGTTAGTATTCTAAGCCGCCCCAATACGGCGAAAAGTCATCCAAGAAAGAAAATAAAAGAAAGAAAAAATAATAAATTATCAAGGTGATTGAATTTCCATTCTATAAAGTTTAGAGACAGTTGTTTATGATGTAGCAAAGCTTTTAATTAAGATATATCGAGCTATATAAATAGTAGTAAAAATAAACTAATCACACGCTGTCTTACCTACAAACTTTGAAGTAGTTAAAAACAGTAAGTTTCTTTTGAAACGTTTTTTAGGAATAATATATACTTCTGTCATTTGGACCAGGTTCTTGGGCGAAAAGCTCGGCCTTACATAGTTGGCAGTTACACTTAAAAACCCCAGAGCTATTCAGGAATAAATTCAGGAGAATAGAGTCTTCCGGTTAAGAGGCGGGCCCTGCTATTGCGTAGGAGATCCTTTCATTATCATAAATCTAGCTGGTGTCGCGGTTGCGAAATCCCCCAGATGATCGGGGGCCTCTTCTGACTTCTGAATTCCCACAGAAGCGTTTAACTCTCAGGCATTCAAGTGTAGAGGGGCGAGACGTCCCTGAGCGACTCTCGTGGCCCGTGGTCGGTGCGATCAAACATTGACCGAAAAACCTAATAATATGGTACATCTCAGGTACCTGCTAAACCACCCGATATACGTGATCTGGTGAACAGAATGGGGACCGTCTTACGGACATTATTACTTGGTCAGATAAAAACAAAAAAAAAACATAATCTTAACACACATTAAGTCAAAAAGAAGGAAGAAGTAGTGCCAAGAAAACACTTAAGTAATTCAAATGGAAGAAGAATTCGATTAGGTTAGATTTGGCTGTTTATACTTACGTGGAAAATATTGTCGACATCTATGAATAAATAGGAGCAGTCCAGTATTCCAGTACTTGGATTATTTTTTCCAATCCAACGATGTATATAACTCATTTTCGCCAAAATGGAGCTTTAGTATTATTACCTTTCCAGTGACGATACTGACATTATAAAACCAGTACATCGTTGACCGATTCAGGGTGTAGTCGTGTATCTTAGAGATAGAATATTACTCCCAGAATGTTAGTCTAAAATGGGTGGGAATAACTTAACGTTTTTAAGAATATTTGTTGTTGTTAACGTTGACATAGCAAAACCAACGTTGACCAATTCAGGATCTAATGGTGTACGTGTATATAAAATCTAAGTAATATTTCTTAAATTAAGATAATTTTTAGGTAGAAATTTGGCTCCCAGTTATTTCATATCCCTCATTAAAAAATAGGTTGCATGTTCGTCGGGATCGGGTCGTTCGAGTTCGAGGCTCGGGGATGGATCTACTCCTTTAGGAAAAGGGGTATAATAATTTAGTATGGAAGTTGTGTTTACAGGTTATAATTATAATTTTGACTACTTTTGTGTATGTGCTACCTACTACATAGAGTTTTTGTATATTTTTAGGGTATTGTTCTTCAAAAGAAAAAACATATCCCTTATAGGATCATTTCGTTGTCTGTCTGTCTGTCAAATTTCAAAATCTTAGTAATGCGTGGAGGCATAATTCCAAACAAACTTAAATAAGTTTAAGTTTTTGGTTAATTGATTGAATAATAGTATTTGGTTAATTGATCGCTATGTCCATGTATGGGAACGACAGTTTTCCTGCGGCAAAGTTAAGTTTGTTACGGAATGATTTAACATTGCTCTTATGTTCGGTGCCGTCGACGTTGCCTTCACCTGAGTTAATTCACCCAGGTGTCTTAAGTTTACTTTTAGGTAAACTTTATTCGCCTATGCAGCCAGGTGATTCGGTTCTGTAAGTTTGGACAAAACCCTCGGTGCAACTCTAACTCACATTTGGCCGGGATCTTTTTTGATTACTAATTCCCCTCAAGTCCACGCAGACGAAGTCGCGGGTAGAAGCTAGTATTAGTATACATTTATAAACTGAATCTTTTTTCTATGAAACTTTTTAACGGAATATTCAACCGACCATGATTGGCCATGATTAAAATTTAAAAAATCCTTTGACAATTTTCGTAACACTAAACTTAGTTAAGAACCATCACGATCACGTCAGAACGTAAGTAAGTGATGTAAGTGATAAGCTGTTATGTAAATTTGAATGAATCAGGACTTAATCCTAGACTCCAATAAATCCAAGTACAGATATATGATATTTAGGTGACTTAAATACTCATAAGTCAGGTCTCCTTTCAATTTCCCTTCTGTTGATCCTTTTTCATGTCTGTGGTATTACCGTTAAGAAAACATTTTATATAAGTTTCTTCTAAAATACTTGTTCAGAAAACGAAATGCAGCTGCACATCCCCAATTTACTTTATGGGTGTAATTTAAAAGCATTCGCTCGGCTACTGTAAACAGACCTTTTCATATTCGGTTTGAATCCGCTCGCTTTGAAAGTAAATCGAAGTTGTTTTCTAAATAGGGGTGAATGTAGTATTGAACTAATTGTCCTAATCCTTATCTCCGTTATGTAAGTGTAACACACAATTAATACTCATAAGATCATACTTGAACCAATATCTATGTATCTAAGCAAACTTATTGTTAACTAGCTGTCCCGGCTAACTTCGTATCGCCTAACAAAATATTTTTTTTTCTAAAATAAAAGTAGCCCAAGTTACTTCTTGTTAGGTCAGCTATCTGCCAGTGAAAGTCCTGTCAAAATTAGTCCAGCCATTTCAGAGATTAGCCGGAACAAACATACAGACAGACAGACAGACAAAAATTGTAAAAAATGTTGTTTTGGTATACTATGTATCGTGTATACATCCAAATGCACTTAGTAAAAAGCGATTATTTTAATATTACAAACAGACACTCCAATTTTATTTATTTGTATAGATGTATAGATTTGTATAAAGCAGTTTTAGCCCAGCAGTTTTGACTTTGGCCTCCCGAGCAAGGGCCTGAGTTGGAATCCTCTAAATTTAAAAAAATATATATGTGCGTATTACAAGTTAATTATTGCTTTCTTTGGTGAAGGAAAATATCGCGAGGAAAACCGGATACTCTCACATAAATGTGTGAAGTCTACCAATTCACATTGTGAGAGGATACCTTAGCCTAGCAGTGGGACAGGTATATGATGTAATGAATCTCTTTTTTTTCATAGCCTGAAGGGCAGACGAAAAAGCTTACGGGCCACCTGATGGTAAGTGGTTACCGTCGCCTATGGATATGAACAACACCAGAGGAATCGC
The DNA here is from genome assembly GCA_951805285.1 of Thymelicus acteon. Lineage (NCBI taxonomy): Eukaryota > Metazoa > Arthropoda > Insecta > Lepidoptera > Hesperiidae > Thymelicus > Thymelicus acteon. The sequence goes on from OX638232.1 coordinate 2,638,015, forward strand.
CAATGCAACGCCGGCCCTGAAGGAGAACTCTTTTTACACCTTTTTTGAAGAATCCCATGTCATAGCGCTCCGGGAATACCTCAGAAGGAAGTTCATTCCACAGTTTGCACGTACGTGGCAAAAAAGTTCGTGAGAATCGGACTGTAGAGGTTCTCCACAAGTCCAATCGGTGTGGATGGAACTTCAATCTTCGGCGAGTGGTGCAATGATGAAAAGGAGACGTAGGCATCATGTCAAACAATTCCTCGGAGCACTCACCGTTGTAAAGACGGAATCAATGCGAAACTTATTGGAGAAGCCACTGATGTTACGGATCTTCATTAGCAGCGACTAATTACCATTTAGGGTATGATTGACATATAAGTTAGTATTGCCAGCAAGAGCAAAGAGGAAATCACAAAATGAAATGCGAAAACGTTGATTAACTGGGTTTCCATTGCAACTGAAAAATGTACAAAATTTTTACGATGTATTTTACAATCCCTCCGTCATTTGTACGATATTTCCCCGTATGTTTTCTCAATAAGCGCAGCTTAGCTTACCAAGACGAATCGTGTAATAAGTGCCAAGTAAATATTTTAATTAGAGTGTAGACTAGTGTTGATAAGATTTAAGAACTACGTAAGGTCATAAAATGTCAAATAAACGTATGGGCTAGTGGTTTCAAATACGGTCAACTAGTCGAAGGGTGTGGGTACGAATCCTGCATGTAACAATTAGAATGTGTAAATAAATGGAATTACTTAATTATCACTTCTAATGCAGATAGGAGTTCTTTTTTTATTAAAATAGCCGGCAAACGAGCTGACGATCCACCTGATATTAAGTGGCTATAGTCGCCCATGGACATCAGCAACACCAAAGGCATCACTGATGCGTTGCCGGCCAAGAAAGAGAAGAAAAAAAAAGAAAGTTGATTGCCAATGAGGCGGTTTGAATGATGAGATGAGTTTGAATTTCTATTTTCGATATGGTTGTAGATATTTGTTACCCGTGGCACCCACGTCCGCAATACAGGGCATCCTATTGTGGGGTTCTGAGCGTGTAGCGTTAAAAAAAGTCAGCTCTAATCTACGATAACTTATCATTTATCAAGAAAAGATAGGATTATATATCAACTATTATTAAGTAAGCCAGTACCAGCCTTCGGACTTTGAGCAAAGGCTTCTCCTTTTAATTGAATACGCAGGCCTAGAATTCATTCCAATCTGCTAAGTCAGTGTTGAGCGAAGGGTTAACAGCCAAACGAAGTGTCGAATCTTTTTAAGGCCTTCAAAGTGGTCTAACGACTCCTATCTAACGATAAAAAAGACGGTTTTTACAAATAGTAAAATGGGTGTCTATTATTTTTATCAGTTAGTTAAAAAATTCATTTTTTTTCTATAATTTTAGAGATTGCTAGTAAGAGTAAGAGCAATAATAATCAGGCAGTATTTGAATTCTAAACTTTTAACAGATGCTGACGAAAATAGTATAAGTAATCTAAATTTTACTAACAAAAAATAACCGACTTCAAAGTTACTCTAAAACTACTTGTCAGATCTCGTTCAAATTTATGTGGGATTACTTGACAAGCACCTGCTTTCGATTAAAAAAGAATCATCGACATCAGTTGGCGTGATATTGAGTTATTCGTCCATTTGTCGCGCTTACTTAATACAAATTTAAGACTTATATGGTTTTATCATGGATGCCATTGTCAGATCTGAATAAAATTTAAGTGGAAACACATGACAAGCACCAGCTTTCGTTTAAAAAAACAATCATCAAAATCGGTTCACCCAGTCGAAAGTTCTGAGGTAACAAACATAAAAAAAAATACAGTCGAATTGAGAACCTCCTCCTTTTTTTGAAGTCGGTTAAAAATACATTTTATTAATAATGCCTATAACTTACTGATAATACTCAATCATCAAAATCAGTTAATGTAATTAATACGCCAACGTGAGTGAAATTTGTCTTGATGAGAAATAAAGTTTTTTTATGATATTTGGAGACTAACAGAAAGTAATGAAAAAATACTTTCTCTCTTCTATCAAAAGTATAAACCTGTACTCGTATAACTCATAATTATGGGAGTATGTACTCCACGTGAAATATTACACAAGTAGGATGCTCAAACAGGTATAGGGCCATCCATAAATTACGTCACACTAATTTCATGACTTTTGACCCCTCCCCCCCCTCCTTGTCACTGGCTGGTCACATTTGCGAGACCTCCCTTCCCTAGTGTGACGTCACATATTATGAAATTTACACCTAAAATTATTAAATTAAAACAACAGATCCGAAATAAGTTTTATTTCCATTAATTTTATTAATGTTTAATATTTACATACATACCAATTATTCGATTTTGAAATGTGACGTCACGAAATTTAGGACTCCCTCCCACCCCTTGTCACACAATGTCACACTACAACGATCCCCCCCCCCCGCCCCCCTAACGTGTGACGTAATTTATCCTCTATTAAGTATGTAAGTATACTGGAGTCTACCATGTTTACCATGTTCTAATAGAACATGTGGCTAGACCCTAGAGACTTGAAAACCGTGCAAATATTACGTTCAGACTTTTAAACAAAGTGCCATGTCATTGAAGCCTATTACCTATTAACACGGACCTGAAAAAAAGACGGACGTAACCTCGTCTAATCGAGAGTGAAGCATAGCAATGACCGCCCGGTATATATGACCATATGAGCGTAATTTTTGATTCGCGATTAAAGCAGTCAAGTGTCAATGTGTGGGTGTGTGTACTTGTACGAATAGAGATTTGGGTGCTTCAGTGAATTTGTTGTTGGGATTACGTCCGTCTTTTTTTTAGGTCCGTGCCTATTAATAAATATTCGGGGCAAGTATTGCGGCGGTGCTATTCTACTGACATAAGGGTGAGGAGTAAGGAATTTCTTTTGGTAAGGAATTGAAGGGTAAAATTATTATATTTAATAAGATTCAATACAATAATATTACAATACTAGCTGATCCGGCGAACTTCGTACCGCCTAACAATTTGTTTTCTAAAATAAAAGTAGCCTAACTTACTCCTTGTTATATCAGCCATCTGCCAGTGAAAGTCCCGTCAAAAATGGTCCAGCATTTTTCAGAGATTAGCCGGAACAAACAGACAAACAGACAGACAAAAATTGTAAAAAATGTTGTTTTGGTATATGTACCGTGTATACATCCAAATGCACTTAGTAAAAAGCGGTTATTTTAATATTACAAACAGACACTCCAATTTTATTTATTTGTATAGATTTTATATTGTTCACCAATTTGAACAAAATATAGAAAATAATCGGCGGTCTTGTCTGTCCATCTTATACGCTCAGAGATTTTTTTCGAATAGATAATAGCTGTTGGTCCTAGCGGCTTTTGCAGCTTTACGCGGACAGGTCGCTCAGAGAATCGCCGTAAAATTGAAATATCTATAGTTTGGAATTTAAATAAATAAAAAAAATAACGCTTCACACTCATAGCCTGTGGGGCTATGATTCCCTATGTCGTGGGTGCCATGGACAACACACTAGACAAGGACATTCACACCCAGACGAGAACAGAAATTCAAACTCATCATTCAAATTTCCGCCTCGCTGGGAATCGAACCCAGGACCCTTGGTGCGGCGATCCGACATGGTAACCTTTACGCCACACGGGTCGTCGATGGTTTGTTTATGTGCTTATAGAAAAAGAAAATTATTAGATACTTGTTTTGATGAATGAAAAAATTCTGAGGTTACGTCCATAATCTAAGAGTAGTCCTTAATATTCAACAGTGAAACTCTCATGGCCTCATCATCGATCTCAATATCCCATGGCCTGTGCCGCCAAGTATGCCAAAATACACTTTTGCGCCATAAAGACTGCTGAAAATTCTAAAAAACGGTGTTAATATTTTGTTAAAATACTCTTTTATTTACAAATAAAGGTCACTCACAAAATATAAATACAAGCGAAAGATGAAGTAACTAAGTTACGCTGTACTTCGAAGTATAATCTGAATATTTCTCCCAAAGTTTGTATTACGGCGAGAAACGACTAGGAATCCAACTTCTGACAAGTTCTGTGATGAGTGCTTTATATTCGACGAACACGTTTCTGCCATTTTGATACTTTGAAAATTTAATATTTCTCAGTTACCTACGTTTGCTTTTTGCTTACTTTACTTATAAATGTTTCTTAACTGCATGAGATACGTAACATATCCGATCGTCGTAACATAGATCTGAAAACTTTTTGTTGAGTTTTACGGAAGTTCGGTGTTAATTCCATTAGGCAGTTAAAAGTTTAACTAAAAGTAATTAAAGTGTTTATAAATAAGCGAAAGAATTAAAACCATGAATTTGACCAAGAAAAATATAACCGACTTCAAAATAACTCAAAAATTGCTCGTCGGATCTAGTTCAATGAGACCGTAGCCAAAGCCAAGCACCAGCTTTCGATTAAAAAAAAATCATCAAAATCAGTTCACCCAGTCGAAAGTTCTGAGGTAACAAACATTAAAAAAAATATAGTCGAATTGAGAACCTCTTCCTTTTTTGAAGTCGGTTAAAAAATGTAATAACTAATTAGATGTATCACATCCTATGTGATCAATATTGACCGATTTTGTTATATTATCACAGTTGAGATTTGAAACTATTGTAAGCGATTTTGATTTTATGCAATAAACTATAGTAATTTAATAATCTAAATATTACTAACAAAAAATAACCGACTTCAAAGTTACTCTAAAACTACTTGTCAGATCTCGTTCAAATTTATGTGTGTATATGTCCATTTGTCGCGCTTACTTAATACAAATTTAAGACTTATATGGTTTTATCATGGATGCCATTGTCAGATCTCAATAAAATTTATATGGGATCACATGACAGCCACCAGCTTTCGATTAAAAAAAGAATCATCAAAATCGATTCGCCCAGTCCAAAGTTCTGAGGTAACAAACATAAATAATAAAAATACAGTCGAATTGAGAACCTCCTCCTTTTTTTGAAGTCGGTTAAAAATTGACTCTTGTTAAAACTTGAGTATATTGATATTGTAATATACTTAGTGGGGTAGAGTATAGCATTCACGTAAAATATTCAGAGTTGACAGTTTTCCTAAAACAAAACAATATTTTCAGAGAGGCTACCTCCGATGAACTTTAGTTGATAAAATATCTGTATGCAAAATATAAAATATATATACAGCGTGTTCTCAGTTTCCTGACCGAATCGCTTTGTACTATGCACCGTACTGCCATCAAATAAAATACCTGAATTTTTCGCAGCTCAGTTCGATGAAAATGGGATTTGTCGCAGGTCTCGTTACTATTTCACTGGTTTTTGCGCGCGTTCTATGTCGGAACTGTATGCTGAACACGGATTCAGGTGTGCAATGTCTTCTAATGATCCTGTACAGTGTCTATAGTGCGTTTCGTGTATAAGGGGGCATTCAGTAGTTACGTAAGGGTCTCGAGGGGGAGGGAATTACGGATTTAGGACATTTTTTGTATCTATACTTATAATACTTAATGACCTATAATATTTATATTAGTTCCCATAATTATTTTACCTCTTTTGACTCAACAAAACGATTTATTATATATTTAATAGAATCTTAAAAACCTTATTGGGTTCTTTAAATTAAAATTCTGAAACGCAAAGTCAAACGCAAAAATATATTTTGGATGTAGGGGATATGATATTACGAACTTTACGGGTATTTCCGAAACTATTCTCTCTATGCCCTGTTTTACTTTGACCGAATGTTTAATTTCTTTTTCTATCGTAATTACCACTCACACACAACATCATCAATTTTGTTAGTGGAATTGCTAATCTTGTTTTTTGCAACATTCTTATTTCGGAATTACCCCAAAAAAGTCTGTGGTTCTCAACATTTCAGTTAAGTATTTATATGAATGAAAAAACTAGGTAAAGATAGGAGTAGCAATCTGCCCTTCCCATTATCGGAATATACCCATTTTCGGAATTACTCCAGTGCACCTCCATTAACAATAAATTTAAATATTTCATGATTAAGAAACTGTAACTGATCGATGTCTGTACATGGAAGATATTTGAGAAAACTTATACTAGGGGTATTTATTAGCTTAGCATTTACATTTAATATTTGTTTAATTACAGTGGGTTCACAAATAAAAATAATATGTCAGTTTAAAGAATATACGGTTCATACATTTATTCGAGTGTGGGCTTACCGAAAGGTTTATCTTTTTGGAAATAGCCGGCACGGGAGCTGAAGATTCTCTTGATCTTAAGTGGCTATCGTCGCCCATGGACATCAGCAACACAAAAGGCATCACTGATGCGTTGCCGGCCGAGAAAGAGAGAAGAAAATGAAAGAAAGAAGTGGATCTCAAGCCCCCAGCCGGAACACGACAAATCGTTTGGGGCTGACCCGCACTAGGATTTCTTGTACCGCTGTTGGCATGGATATTACAAATAAGACATCACTAACATCCATGACCTGAGAACAGACATTTATCTATCCCTTAAATATCTATTCCGACCGGGAATCTTACCCAGGACCTTTTGCTTTAAAGACAGAGTCACCACCAACTAGGCTAGGTGTCATATTGCCTTACATGATTGTCGGCTATTTCCGTAAATGATAGGAGTATCATTGCAATAGGCTTCCACATTTTACTCTAATACCTGCTCATACTCCTAAGAATTGGGTCACGAATTCATGAACGATTGCTTCCCCAGTCACGCGCCGGCCCTGCCCGAGATAATCTCATGAAATTGCCGATGCCTCTGTTAAATACAGCTACGATTGAATTCTACTGAAACAGCTATGTTAATTTATTTATTACGGTTAACGACATTGTTATTGGGATGAGGCTGATAACTAGTAAAAGCAATACAAATTAGTGAGAGTAATAGTAATAGTGGGTATACATCTATATTTAGATTGGTGCAGTATAATCAATTGAGGAATTTACTAGCATCCTAATATCAGAAGACAACTGGTTGGTCGAGCAGTGACTGTTATAATATGACATATATCCTTATGCTATTTTATATGCATCCTATCCTTTAAGTATTTCCCTAAATAATTTACAATATTTAGAAAAAAACTGTGTTCATATAAACCAATCTATATTATGTTGAAATCTCATGTTCAAATGGGTAAATAAATGGGTGAATATCAGAAACATGCATTTTTTTCAAATTTTGGTAGTGAAATTTTTTCTTCAGTTTTCGTGAAAAATGAGAACCTGGTATAAGAAAAGAAACTCGAATTGTTACACTTTCTTTTCTTATACCAGGTCCTCATTTTTCACGAAAACTGAAGAAACAATATCACCACCAAAATTTGAAAAAAATGCATGTTTCTGATACTTATTCAACCAAATGATCGTTCACTGGTCTAGCAGACTATAATATTACCCGGAGCTAAGACTACTCACTACGGAATAATCGAATAAAAGCAAATACGATGCAAACGCGGGCAATGGAAGCTATTTACAACCAGTTTTTATCACTTTGACCTGGAATAAGGATAATGGACCTACATGTGTATCTATATGAGGGTACAAACACATATAATTATACAGTGTGTCCAGCAACTAGCGATCAACTACTCATCAAGAGGAAAGACTCGTGTCCAGTAGTGGGCCATTAATGGGTTGAAGCCATTGAATTTTAATAGCTAAATAAATAAATAAAATATTAGCAAATATAAACGTACCACTATCTTTCATGTTTCTTCATCGGCGTTGGTTGGTTGGTAGAAAATGCAATTTTTTTGTAGGTACCTTTTTTTAAGTGCAATATAGTGTTTTCATTTCATTATTATGTAGGCAGGTATACATATTTTAGTGTTATTGAAGTGTCTAATAACCATAACATAATTATAGTTAGTGAGTTAACAATGATATTATAATGTAAAAAAGAGGTAGATATATCACTAGCGCGCCGACGATGAAGAGCGCAAGAACAGGCAATTGACCGTTCTGCTCGTAGTCGCTCTGTCAATACAAGACGATACGCACGCTTTTGTTGTTGTCAAGAGTGCTTTACATTTAATATACAGCGTTAAAATGCCTTCGTGTATTATACCAATGTGATTGGTGTAGTGAAACAAGTGAAACAAAAGATAAACGTGTGTGTATTGTAGCTCTTTTCGGAACATATTTTTTGGTTGATTTATAAGGGCATAACGTATCTATATATTTTTTAATATCATTGTGAGTTAGTGACTCTAACACTATTCTGGTTTAAGTAATTTAATAATGGATTGTAACCGATCCAAGCATAATAGGATCGATTCTAATAAAGAAGATATCGCGTAGTAGTACCTAATACAATTAGAATATAGATCTGGATACTCTCATTACATTCAATCCCATTCAATATGCAAATGAATATTGAACAGTCTGATTCAATTTGCGCTTACTTAGTTCTACGTGCGTCCTTCATACTATTCGATTACAACGTATAATGAGCTAGAAATATTCTCGAACATTAACCATGCCTTGGGATTAAGGTCCTTTGAAGCTCAGAAGTTGTAGTTTTAGCCCGTTGGATATCAGGAAGCTACGGCGCCAAGTTCCTAAGGTTTCTAGTTCAAGTTAATGGGGTCGGTAACTTGGCTTTTTAATTTATTAAGGGCCCACTATTGAGCACGGGTCTCTCCTCAAAGAGCCGAAGCGGTCATAGCCCGGCGGCTTGTGACAAAGGAACTGACGATCCACCTGATGTTATTGGCTATCGTTGCCTATGGACAGGGGGGTGGGGGGAGGACAAGTGTCCCCCTCTAACCAGAATTAGCACTCTAAAGCCAAATGTTTCGCAAACGGACCTCTAATTCCAAAAATGGCCTTAGAAGACCCATAAGGTCACCCGGGGCTAATGCAACTGTGAGGCTAAAGCAACTAATGAAATTTTCTCTAAATGTAATGGTTCTTTTAAAACGTGCCATCTTTTTAGTAATAGAGCAATCGTTACTTTTTTAAATGAAATATAGATTGCATTTCTAGTCGCACAATTGTCAAACTGACAGAGTATATTTTGACATCGACCATTTTGGACAAAAGCGTAGCGGTGCCGTGTTCTGAGTTTGGTGTTAGAAAAAATATTTAACGTTGTTTCCAGGAAAAATAGAAGTTCATCTAAGTAAAAAAATAAAACGTAAGTGCATTTGGTTTATTTGGTTAAACTCTACGTCGTACAGTTAACATTTTATTGATATAGTTACATTAACCTCAATTTTTTGTGGACGTGGGTGATTGCGACTATTTTAATAGTTGCAATCGCCCCATAGCTTTTGTAAGAAAAATGCAGATCACTAGTGATGTTACGTGTCAATATTTCAAAACTTATATCTATGCTAATGAAACAATACCGTGACTGACTGACACAAAATTAATTAAGCTAAAATTTTGAAAACAGGATCGTTTTACGATGTAGGCAAGCACAAAGAAGGGATTTTTTGATATTTCCACACTTTTCAAAGCTGTTCGATTAGTAAAACAAAAAAAGTTGAACAGTTATGCTGCTACGGAGCTATTTCATATTCCAAGGTCAACAATCATAAAGGTTAACAATCATATCTTTGACAAAGTTTGGTTTAGACTGATTGTTGTACTTGTATTTTAAGTAAATACAAATTGTACTGTTGATTTTGGAATTTTTATTCGTTTTGTTAGAAAATATTTGATAAGATTTCATGTTTTTTCTTTAATAAATACTTAATAACGACTAAATCGCTTTTCTTCTTTACGTAACATCAAAACTTTTAATCTCAAAACTTATTTTTTTCTTAAATGTACATTTAGGGTATCTTTTAACATAACATGAATCGACCATAGGTTTCGTAAATTTATCTTTTTTAATGTAAATTTTCTGGAGATTGACCTCTATTCTCAGCGGCTTGATAGCATTTTCGGATGGCTCTTATGTGAACTTACATGAAGTATCATCCTCATAACTTAGGTACAGATTTCAACAGAGTTACAACTATACACATTAACCCCAAGTTGGGGCGAAAGTGACTTTTAGTGTTCTTATTTTAAAAAAATGTGAATAAATATAAAACCTAATCTTATTTCTAATATAATTGATTTCGAAACTGTTCATTGAAAGGTACGAAATCACGTATGTTTATTTGAATAACTCTTCTGAATTAAGTAGCTCGTGATAGAGGACAGCAAAGTAAGAGTTTTATTTTATTTAGTTGCTTTCGCCCCGGGTGACCTTAATATTTTTGGAAGACCTTTTCAACGATGCACCTTACTACAGGATATGCGACGAATAAAAAATAAAGTACCTGTAAGGGAGGTACCCTGAAAAAAAAAATTTTTGAGACCGTGCCAAACAAACAAACAAAATTAATTACATAAAGTTCATTTTATGAGGGCAGTGGCATGCGATGCACATGGCAGCAGCAGCGCGGCGCACATCTTTTCACCGTTTGTTTTTTCATTGGTTTGGCACCGCTGCAAAATTATTTATTTACAGTTAATGTAGGATCTTAATTTATAACACTAAATGGTTTATTTTATTTTTCACTTTTCAGTTTTTTTTCGTTGGTTTTATTTTTTGTTAAAAAGAAGTTTTTTATTTTTAATTGCTATGAAAATTAAAATTGCTGATAGATTCAGTTACCAGGTAAAAATGTAGTAGGTGAAATATCAATTATCCCCTATTTTCGTACCTTTAGGGGTAAAATTTTGTTTCCAAATTTAAACAAGAGTAACTTCAAGGAAGGTATACAATATTCAATTAAAAAAGAATCATTGAAATTGGATCTTCCAGTACAAAGTTATTGGGGTAACGGATAAAAATTCTGTGGGTGAATAATCAATCATCCCCTATTTTCTTACCTTTAGGGTGGAAAAAAAATTCTAAAAAATATGGGACCAACTTCAAGACATTAAAAAAAGATACATGAAAATCGGACCACCCTGTGCCGATTTGCGTGATCATACATAAAAAAATATACGTGTCGAATTGATAACTCCTCCTTTTTTTTCGTATTCGTAGTTTAAAAAGTGTCAATTTCAATTTTATTTTCAAATTTTTATATTTCGGATAAAGCAATTTGTACTATAGTTTTCAACTATATTAGTTCCTTTTAGTGTCAAATTTATATTGGTATTTTTACTTTGCTATAGCTGCAGTAGTTCAATAAATGGCATGGGACGATCAACGCGGTTAATTCCGATCGCGTCTCAGCCGTATAGGTCGTTGCCGTCCCAATACAGCGAATTTAATAAAAAAGCTGTTATCGGGTGACTTTTTGCCTGCCCGGGAACGAGCCGATGATTCGTATGTTAAAGATATCAATGGGCCATGGTGACTATAACTGTAATAAAAAACAGATTCTAACATAAATTTTAATGTTCAATCCATAGATCAAGTTGATTATTGTTATACCTCGGTCTCAAAACAGACTCGAAATATTCATATCTAAGTTTGATTTATGAGCGGATCATGTTATGACGGAAGCAAAAAATATAAATAAATATTACGTTTGTTAAACGCATACATTAATACTTAATCCTGTTATTGTAGTTCCGGATTAATATTTTATTAATAGCATGAAGTAAAACATAATTTAGTCGTTGCGACTTTAAGACCTCATAAGTGTTATGTGCTACTTTTGGCAAAATCACTTTTTTACGTCAAATGATTCTACATTTTGAAGCACTGTCGAATTCAAAAACTCTCATGTGTGTACGATGTTTCCATAGTAATTTATTCACCAAATTCAAAATCACCTATGTGCTTGCTATGCAAAACTTTATCGATTTTTATCGATTCCCTCAAAAAGCTGATATTTTACACATAAGAGGTCTTAAAGTCGTAACGATGATTTATTAGTCTATTACTGATTAAAGTATCAAGTGGCTTATGCACACGTTGTTGGAATGAAAAAAAATTGCACCCATCTATTTCTATTGACGAACGAACAGACATATTATGGTATGATGCCATTGTGTGATCAACAGGGATTACTGACATATTGCAAGGTAGAAGAACAGAATCTTATTAAATAATAACGCTTCATAGCCCCACACTAAGATTCTCTGTGTCGTGGCTGCCATGGACAACACACAAAGACAAGATCACACAAACTCAGACCGAAAACAGATATTCAAACTCATCATTCAAATTTCTCGGTGCTCAGAAATCGAACCCAGGACCCTTGGCACGGCAATTCGGCATAGTAATCATTAGATACGCCATAAGAGTCATTAATTGCTAACTGTGCCAATTAGTAAGCCAAGAAAAGTAAAACTTTCGTCCTAAAGATATCCCCTGCACAGCAGCTGCAGGTCAAGTGCTAAAACCACACAGCTACTATTTCCATTCCTTTACTGTCCACGCTGTGAAATTTTGGGATTCCCTTCCGCCCAACATGAGAGTATTATCGTCTCGGACAGCGGATAGGTTCTTCACCAATCCACAATGATGCAACGTGGTGGAGTATGCTCCAGGACTCCTTACGAGGAGAGTCCCGTGATCAGTAGTGGGTCATTAATGGGCTGAAGTTACACCAGACAGGTCATCGGAGATCAACACAGTCGTTTTTATCGAAAAATACTCGTAATTGACTTTTAATTTTATTCAGCGGTAATCGATTCATTGTAGCATTTTTCACGTTGAATATTCTACGAAAGAACCTGATTGTAATTTCCATTATTGATAGGCCAGAATATTTTGTCGATGAAAAGGATAATTATAATAGCATACGTGCAAAATATGCAATTACAAAACTAAATACGTTAAGATGTTGGTCGCTGTTATAATGGAATGGCAATATTTAAGCCATTTCGAAGATCATCGGGCTGCAGAAGAATTTCGACGTGTCTTAATCATATTTTTGCCAACCGCCTTCAAACAACGTGGCAAAGTTCGCTCTAACTCTTAATCATGAGGAGAGAAGCGTGCAACATTGGGTGTCCAATATTATTTTACGTACAAAGGAATCTGCCTACTACAGCGTATCATACAATGAACGTACTATAAAAGAATCAGGTAGGGAAAGTAACACATAATAAGGGAAATACAGAGCATGTGCTAACTATGAACTAAAACGGTTCTTTGCCCATGTCAACACATTTTCTTTGACAATTTTTGACGCTCTGTGCATGATACGTGTCGGTGTTGGTTGGTATAGTCTCATACTTGCATGGTCAAATAGTCATAGTATGGCACGCTACAGTGAGCAGACTCCTTAATTCCTTCCTCATTCTATACCCGTATTAGTATTTCACGAACCGCCACAAAATTTCCTATCGGTTCCGGAACACAAAATATAGGAAAGCAGTTCCCAAAGTTGCCCCTAATGCCGGTTTCGTTTGGCAAACAGCACTTACGTGAAATGTACGTGAGAAATCACGGGATTGTACTCGGCTGCTTTGTCTTCGTTCATTCGGCTCTTAAACCGAAATAGAACAGAGCACTAATGCATTGCATCATGACGTAGACACGACTAGCACATTATTCTTTGCCATGATTTCTGTTGCAATGCAATAGATGTATTTTTAAATGAATAGCTGATAAATGAGCCATCTGATGATTAGTGGAGTTCGTGGATGACCACATGACCATGGACATCAGTGACCAAAGGCATCACCGATGCCTTGACGGTCAAGAAGCAAGGAATCGCATTAATTCTGGCTCTGACACTGCGACTGAAACACATAAAATAACATTGCACAGTGGATTTAAGAAGCAAGGTGTTTTTAAAATAACTGAAATGTAGGCAGGTAAAAACACTACCATCATATATGAGTATCGTCGAGATGAAATTGAGTGGTGCAGCAAGGCCATTCTGTTTTGTAACTCGACAGCGGAATCCGCGATGAGTGTCAAAATCCTATGATTAGTCGTTTGAAGTTTGACACTCATCGCGGATTCCGCTGTCAAGTTACAAAACAGAATAGCCTTACAGTGCCCAAAGGGACCGTTCGCCAGAGCATCGTTCGTTGTTATATTAAAAATTGGGTATGATATCCTACAGAATTAAATACAAATTATATTTCCTAATCTACTTAATGAAACCAAACCGAGAAAGAATAATATAATATTATGAATGTGAAATAGGATTTTATTCTTGAAAAGAAAAATAACTGAGGAAAGATTTAACAAAATTATAAATGGATTTATTATATTTGGTGTTTTTGGTTTTTTTGGTATATTAACGAAACCTTTCTTTCGGTTGAGCTGGTTTTCCGTGTTTATCATTTTTTATATAAATATAAAAAAGTGTCTGTAAATGGTTTACTCCGAACATTTTATGTAGCGGGCAACTTTTTTCTATAAATATTGGAGCTTTTGTATGTTGGAATCATTGAATCGAGTTTAGAACTTGAATTTGATAAGAATTTAGCATTGTGGAAGTTTATGTAAGGGTTTACAACAATATGAATTACATACAACTGAATGCAGATGTGCACTTACTCACAATCAGAATCTATTCGAATATGATGATTGGATTATCTGCACCAAAAATTTCCAATAGGTACCTACATAGTTGTTGTTGCCTCCGCTTGGAGAGATGAAATACAAGTGTTCCCATGTAAATATGTGTGTACGTACACTTCTCTGCCGGCACGGGGTTGTGTCCAGTATTCTAGGGTCGGTTTGCCTAAAAAATCATCGTGTGAAAATTTCAGGTAGTTTCCAAAATGACGCAAATGTATACTGTTTAGTATTTATCTATATAATTATGTTACGGTCAAAGCCCAAAAATGGTCATTACGCGTTTTCGGTCCTAGAGCATAATACAAAAGTATATGCGTAATAATAATAATATTAAAGCTTTATATTAGCCCGAAGACCCAATCAATGAAATGTCACATTGGACCTACATCATACAATCAGTAGATTTTGTAAATATAACTATTAACAACAAAAATTTATAAACTGAATGTGTTTCAATGTCACCGTGCGTTCCACTAAAACCCGTTCCATTATAACATTTTTATCATACCGATTTAACTTTTTTATAGTGGCATCAAGCATTTTTACAGTCCACTCACAGGTTCGAATTCACCGTTGGCTGTGAACATGTACTTAAAATATTAATACCAATTCAGGTCTTCTAAAAATAGGGATCTGAGTCTGACGCTATTACGTTGCTAGGTAAAAGTGATTTAATCAATATAATGGCTTGTGTTAATTTTGAGGCTCTAATATAGCATATAGTATTGTATTGAGTACAAGACTACAAGATCAATCAAGTTGAATATAACTTTCAATAGTGTCGCTGAAGCATTACCAACCGTGCAAGCTGTGAACTCATTTTTTCTATCTATTTAGCGTTACATGGTAATTAGTGTTACATGTGTCCATGAACGGCGAAAACCATTGAAAGATTAATTTAATTTTAAAAAGCATATCTTCACTTATAGTGAGTGGTAAATTTTAAAACCCCAAAATTGTAACAAATAAACGCATATTCAGCCGGATTATTCTTACCTTCAACCTTCTTCATAATGTTCATTGTTGGTTCGTGAAACTCACGTGGAGTCCACGAAATTCCCAGAGAGACGTGTGCTAGGATAACGGCAAGGCAAACTTTCCAATACTTACGGAAAGGTTGCAAAGTTGGAGACCATTCTTGTGCTACTTACAACTTAGAAAGAATTCGACGTGGCTTGTCAGGAAGCTTTTCTAGTGCAGTTTAGTAAGATGGTAAATTTTGAAAGGCTTGTTCCAAGTTAAGTGTTAAAGGAACCGGTTTTCAAATTACTTAAGCTTAAGGAGATCTGTTTGATATACAAGCAGACTTAAATAAGGTCACTTAACCATGCCCTTGGAAGATACAACCAGGATAAAATCTACTCTATTTTCTTGTGTTATGGAGGCCATACATGATCAAGTGTACTCATCAAGTTTGCAGTTTGACTTGTCAAATTTTCAGTTTGACTTGACGCGGCATCCAGTGTGCATGAGATAGCTATATGGCCAGATCGCTATACCGTGGCCATACACGATCAAGTTTACTGGATGCCGCGTCAAATCAAACTGCAGACTTGACAAGTACACTTGATCGTGTATGGCCTCCAAGATATGGAATATTGGTGTGCCAAGTTTCATCTTAATCCCTACAACAGTAAGCGTATGATGACAAGACAAACATCCAAATATCTTCACTAACTTTCACATTTATAATAGGTAATGGCGGAATAAGGTAGAGTAGGATTTTACCACATTCTTTTAGGTGTTAGTTTCGCCTAAGAAATATACCGTACAACAACATTATCTTTAACATTATAACATTATCTTTAAGAATAACTAGGCACCATTAGCATAAAATAAATATGGTTTTGTCATGCAGCTGCCGTCGGTAACATACCCTTTCGACATCGATTTATATCGTTAGATAGTAATCATTAAGTCATGGTCGAAGGTTTACTGATTTTCCAAATTCTTAGAGTATTCAGTTTTAACTCCTTATTCTTTAAACCTCAATAAAATACGAATTGTAATGCGACGTGCCTTCCTGAGTTGAAACCGTTATCCATTGTCCAATACCACAATATCCAATTATAATAAATGCCTCATTTTGCCACGCATCTTTGTTACGCATCTTGACTCACCCGGTCAGTGGCATTAGTTTAACTTTGAGATTTTAGAATGATAAATCGGAGTAAACGCACGTTTTGTTACTGTGCCCAGTTTAACTAAGTAGTTTGTCTTATTATAATACAATGACAAACAGTATAATTACTGGCATTTATTATTGCGAAGTCCAAATACTGTGCCTACCTTAGTATGGCTCTATGTGAAAAATGCATTTTTAGATTTTTGGGTAGTTATTTAGGAAAGGATTAAAAGGACTATAAGTATAGGTTCCTATTTGTCTATGGAAAAGAAGTACTTAAGCTTATTTGTATAATTATAATAATTATTATGGAAATAGCCTACAAACGACATCAGGATCGACGATTTAGGATTTATTGCCTCTTACGGCACCCGTCTGGCGTGGGATTGGGGTTAGTAGCCTAAGTCGCCCCAATGAGCTTTTTTCCCTGTTAATTTGTATAATTTGACTGCTTTAGATTCCAATTGTTCCTACCTAAGGTACTAAGTAAACCCTGGCCTTATACGAATACATATATGTTGGGAAGTATTACAACTACCTTCACATAAGTCATGGACGTGAACTGTGATAACATCAACTGGATTCGTCACTGTCTTTCACGGTTCGCTTAGGCTTACCTTTCGTGAAGTTCTGAATTATCTTCTCATTCTATAGGTACAGTATCTTACGGTTTTACTTGCCCTCAGAAGCACGGAAACGCTCAAGAAATTTCTGCTGCTAGCGGTCACCCATCCAAGTACCGACCGCGCCCGCTGTTGCTTAACATGTCGATCGCTTAGGATGGAGTCAAGGCGCCGGGCTGTCTATTTCCGTTTTCGTGTTCAATAGGAGGCAGTACTGCCTCGAAACGCGCACGGGTTTGTCACGCTAACTCTATTTTCAAACTCGTTTTCAAATCAAGGCACGAGACCCCCCCCCCCCCAATCGGGCACGGGTTAATTATAACGGGATAGTTATTTTGTACAAGTTGCCCCGACAAACGTTGTCCTGACTATAATTTAGTTATGTACTTTGTTTATCACTATGAATAACTTTTCAAAGGATAGTTTTATAATTTCATTATCTCTCATCTGCTTTTTAAATAAAAACATTTGAATCTACGTCGATCGATTTGATAATAAAACTATTTCCGGGCTTCAGAGAGCACGTGAATCCGTCGCGTCGGTTTTTATAAGATAGTACCCCTTATGGGGCCATTTATAAATTACGTCACACTATTTTCATGACTTTTTGACCCCTCCGGCCCTCCTTGTCACAGTCGGTCAATTTGTGAGACCCCTCCTAGTGTAACGTCACATATTATGTTACACCTAGAAATTATTAAATTAAGACAGCAGTTACGAAATAAGTTTTATTTCCATTAATTGTTTTTTTAATATTAATTTATTATTTACAATTATTCGATTTTGAAATGTGACGTCACGAAATTTAGGACCACCCCACCCCTTGTCACACTACATCGAACCCCCCCCCCTCTCCCCTAACGTGTGACGTAATTTATTGATGGCCCCTAAGCAACATTTCGACATTTTGATTAAGCAACATCTCACAGAGTCTCAACAGCGTGATTCAGGTTCCTGAACAACGCCATCTGGTTTTTCCCTCAGCTGAATGTTCCGTATAAAGTCAGATTCCCGTTCGTGTTCCTAGTGTGTAAATGACGCGCTTTTACAGCGTTTACGGGTAAAAGCTTAAAAAGCTTTACAGGAACAATACTTTACATTTTATATTTTGCATTTTATCTAAATTACTTTTTCGGCGTTGTGCAGCTGCTAAATGTGGTAAAGCTTTAGTGTTCGAGCGAACGGCGGATTATTTGAAGGTGGGAAGATAATTGGTGAAAAGTAATAGCACTTTGGTGAACTTTTGTACCATATGGTTATTCTCATTGCCAGGTGGAGTAATTAAGTCAGCCGTGAGCATTAACTTAGTCATGCTAACATGTGGGTTTGATATTATTATTTCAACGACAATAATGATTTTACGGCAATTTTTATTTAAATGTTTATAGCGGTCATAATGTGGGTCCATAACAAACCTTATTTCGTTGAAGTTGGTTTTTTTTTGATACATTTTTAAGTATTAATTTTTAATAAATTTCAAAATTAATTAAGTACATAATAATTGGTAAATTATTTATTTTATATTATTTTGATGAAATTTTTTTTTATTGCTCTTTTAAAACATGCACCATTAGGGTCAACGGCTATAATCGAGAACTAAGTGCATGAATAGACGCACAGAAATGTGTTTATTATAATATTAATAGATGTATAAAGTAAGAAACATGATTTATTACATACTTATTTGAATCGAGTTCGTTGAACTTTCTCGAGAACAAGAACAGATGAAATAACTGGTCATAAAAAATATTAACTGAAATTACTTTTAATCTTTTAGCTATTTTTGGGGCTTGGTGTAGGTACGTCATTACAATAAACCACCCAAGTCAAGTCGTGATGACAAGGACGCTTGGAAAGATTAATCGGTGGTTAAAAATTAGGTATTCTGTAGCAATTTGACCATTAATGTAAAAGATGTGCTGAGAAGTTTCTTTCGCCGTTCCTTCTCCGCAATGGCATAGCACCTCTCCGAAGCATCTCCGAAGACATGATTAAATAAATAACTATAAATTTAAATGAAGATATTAGAGCCTAAATAAATAACATATTTTAGAATTTGGTCCGTATCGAAATTACAATACCCACTTAAATCGCGATTTGTGTACATTTAAAATACTCTAACCCAAATTATACTATAAGGCAAAAAAAAGTAATCTGACATAATAAAAAATCAGTTGACAATAACTCAATGTGTAATATTAAGTTAAAAGTAAAAATATATCAAGATAACAATCCCGCAACGCGATTGCCTTGATCACGCAATGTTAACAATGCGCCTGTTAAATCAGTGCACCTTTGTACACCTACATAGTGCATAGGTCGTTACCTCTCAAGGACCCTTGTGGAATTTGCAAGGGTTGAGATATTCTTATCCAAAGTTGGCACTTTTTTTATAACTCCATGGAATTTAGTTCAGCTCAGCTGCTGTCAGCTCAGTGCCACGGTATCTGCCGTAGTCGGTGGACGTGTGATCTGTGTCGGTTGTCTCAGTGTCGCGAGTGAATCACATTACGATGTTCAGTGTCGCAGTTGTTTTCGTGTTTTGTGAGTGTTAACATTTTGTTCCAAAGGTTCTGGTCCAGTTCCAGTTTCTTCTGTAAACCCAATGCAAAATGTAAGTTCATTAGTCATTTTAATGTTGGTATTGTATGAATATTTTAATTATGTGTGGGTTAATTATGAAAAGTGGTGAAAGGTAGAAATAAATTCACGCATCATTTTAATTTGAGGTAGTAATAATACATTTGATTGTCTACCTACATTTTTCTCACGGCATTGGGAGAAAAATCAACTGTGTCCACGAAAGTATTTAATTATTGAAAGAATAAAGCTAAAATAAAAGAAAGTAGGTACCAGATATTAAAAAAAGAAATGAATTGTAAGTATTTCTATACTCTCTAAAACATATTACCCAAAGCGCCTTTAGGTTTGGCTTTATCAGTTTTTCTGTTATCTTTTTCCTCTATACCTGTATTACTTGATATTCCTTTATGTAACGTTCATTCTGTAGGTATAACTGGAGCACCTTGCTCTCATTATTTTGTTTTTTTTTTTCGCAAAATGTTACCATCATTTTTATTGAAAATTTTAAGAAAATTTTGAATTTAAGTACTTATTTATTCTACTCTTTTGGGTATTTTCTTTATGTGCTTACAATAAAAAAAATAAGCATAATACAGTATTTTTTTTAATTAATAACACCTAAATAGCTACCAAACAAGACTAAAATAAAGAAAAACGAATAAACAGAGAAGACAAAGGGTTATGTTTCTCTCTCTGTGACTGTAAGTTGCTTATTTATAAGATCCTCCTATTTATAAGAACCTCATAATACGTAAACACCTATCTTGAATACAAATAGATGAATCATGAAAGTAAGTAGGTAATTTTGATGTAGCAGAAATCTTTATTACCTTATTTAAAAGAGTTGTTTACCTACATATAACAATATATTACTATGTTACTACAAAAAAATCAATCGTAATATCTCGTATTAGAAGCATAAAAATACTTCAAATTAGCATGGCAGTCTTCCAGTATAATATGAGTTCTTCCCTGAAAATCAATTAAAATTCAAATTTTCTAATTTCATATTAGCCGGGTATGGGCTGCGTTTCTTGGGCTCTCGCGACACTTGTTTTAATTTGGGTTTAAAATTGATTGGCTCAGCGGATTTAGTAGATTATGGACTCCCTTAATCTACTAAAATTTTGTTCTATCAGCACTGTAAATTTTGGGAAACATAAAATAACTTATTTTATGTTTCCCAAAATCTATGGTGCCTTATAATTTTATTGAATCACGATCTGAATATTTTTTCCTTCAATCTTACAACTTTTAGATAGTCATAAGTTATCACAACCGTAACTAGTAAACCTAACCTCGGTTTATATTTTGATTAAATATTTAACTCACCTAAATTGATCATAATTCTCCCAGGACATTAAAAAACAATAGATAACGTTATTGAGAAGAGCGAGAAGTTTTTTTTTACTTCAACATATTAAACCCCAAAACTATCCAGTCAAATGACTTATGATAATGTTATTTATACAATAGCAACTACGAAGGTAACACGCAATATTATAAATAAACTGATTAAATCTGATGCGTCATTGTTTACTACGAGCGATCGAGTGTTATAACGGGTTGTATTGTAGTAGGTAGGTACCTACATGCACATGCATACATTCATACGTATTACTATTAGGCATTAGGCAGGCATGTGCTCACCACATATAACATACAAGATAATTGCAATTATTCTGTTACTTGCGATTAGACAAGGAGTCTATAATAATATTATTTGGACTTTGCTTAAGTTCACGATGTTCTGCTTACATTTAATAAGTATAAATTATATGACATCCTGTTGGGGGTTTTGCGCGCTCTTAATATATCTCCGAGGACAATTGATTGGTTTCATAGTTACCTGCATGGACGCAGACAATGTGTTAAGATTGAAGACGTTTCTTCTTCATGGTCTGCCCTACGTGTCGGCGTACCGCAGGGTGGCGTGTTGTCTCCTCTTCTTTTTGCAATTTTCATCAACTCGATTTGTTCCATACTTACTTCATCCTTCCAACTGTATGCAGATGACTTGCAAATTTATACGCAAGCGTCACTTTCGAATTTATTAAATGCGGTCTTGAATTCAGACTTAGCAAGATTTCTGAGTGGGCCCAATCATTTGGTCTTAAAGTTAACCTTATAAAACTCAAGTGATCATAATTGGTAGTTCGAGACTGTCAAAAATTTAGGAATTCTTATGGACTTCAGTCTATCGTGGACACCTCAAATTAATGATGTGAGTAAGAAGTTATTTGCTGCGATTGGTAGGCTGCGTAGTCTTCGAAATTTCCTTCTTATGCCCACTAGAATTACTCTTGCTACTTCCTTACTGTTGCCCATTCTTGATTATGCCGATATCTGTTATCTTGACCTTACTGAAGAGCAACTAAATAAGCTTGAGCGTCACCAAAGTGTTTGTATTAGATTCATATTTGATTTACGTAAATATGATCATGTCTCCGAATTTCCTGCTAAACTCAAGTGGCTCCCTATTCGCGTTCGCCGGAATGCTCACATACTTTCTGCTCTGTACTCTGTGCTGTTTAATCCATTTGCTCCTTCTTATTTGCTTGATAACTTTGAATATCGTTATCTATCGCATAATCACTTACTTCGTTCTTCCTACAATCTTACTTTACTAACCCCTTCACACACCTCTTCATTCCTTCATAAATCCTTCACTCTGACTGCTATACGTCTTTGTAACTCTTTACCTTCAGCAATAAGGAAAGCAGAAAACGTAGTTTCTTTTAAAATACTGCTTAAAGAACACCATCTTCTTTCCTAATTTGTCTTCTTCCTTTCCTTTTGCCTTTTCTTGACTATATATTCTCATTGTCACTGCTCTTATAATAGTGTTAATTTGTCATTTGAAAATAATTTCTTTTCTCCTTATCTTTCTTCTCTTCTATTATTTTCTTATATGATTGTTTTACATTATGTAGTACGCCTGTTACCCATTTTCTGTTCTTGCTGATTTCAATTTACTGCTGGGTTGCCTGGAAGAAATCGCATTAAAGCGATAAGATCGCCCATTGTTTTGTGTTCCTTCCTTGTGCTCTTTATGTATATTATGTTTTGGTGTTTTTTTTTATGGAAATAGCCGGCAAACGAGCTGACGATCCACCTGATGTTAAGTGGCTATCGTCGCCCATGGACATCAGCAACACCAAAGGCATCACTGATGCGTTGCCGGCCAAGACAGAGAGAAGAAAAAGAAAGAAACAATAAAGTGTTAAATAAATAAATAAATTATAAATTTCAATGTGGTTTATTCTAAAAATATAAAAAAGTCTCCACTAGTAGGTATAAAGCATTTTTTTTATCAATAACGAATTGCTTTATAATTCATATTGACTTCACGTGAAAAAATATTTGAATATTTATATTATGCGTATAATATTTATATTAATATGCGTTATTTATTTTTAACCGACTTCAAAAAAGGAGGAGGTTCTCAATTCGACTGTTTTTTATGTTTATTACCTCAGAACTTTCGACTGGGTGAATCGACTTTGATGATTCTTTTTAAATCGAAATCTGGTGATTGTCATGTGGTCCCACTTAAATTTGAGCGAGATCTGACGAGTAGTTTTTGAGTTATCCCTAATTTTGAAATCGGTTATTTTTTGTCAAGATTTTTTTTTTCTAATCTCGTTATTTCTCAGTTTTCTCACACCTTTTGCGTCCTTGTTCATAGATACTACGAGAATCTCACAAATGTTACCAATATCCAACAGAAAACAGAATACGTAAGTAGGTACTCGACAAATCAAATATTATTACATTCTGTGAATGATCTTAATTGTTCCAAACGTCCATGATTGCAAATGATTGAATTAATAAGGATACATAATCATTCATCCGTACCCTCAGGAAAAATACAAAAAATACAATGGGTGAAAATACAAAGATTTTATAGATATTGGTGTATGGATGTAAGTACACATCTGTAGTCTTTGTTTGAGTACTATAGTATAATATAACTACGATCATCTGTATAGAGGTTTACGATTCCAATAATCACATATCTATTAAATGGGCATCATGACAGATTTTGAAATATTGTTCTATATTGTTGGGAAATATATTATAATTACAACCTATTTCATATTTCCGCAAAAAATAAGATTTAATATATAGTAAATACACTTCAATTTTATAAGTTTAAAATTCGCACCAAAACAGTTGAAAGTGTCATGGTGTCGCTTGTGACGTCACATCTCAGTAAAGTAATAGACAAGATGTCATTGTCAGTATTGTCACATATTCGTTTGTATACTGAGGCGCTGATTGAGACTGATTGGTGTTCAAAATATCATGGCGGCTTGCCGTATTTTGTAGTTTTATTTTATCAAAAATATTGTTAATCTCGCTCATAATAATAAGATAAATACGTGTTTCGTAATTCATTAATAGGGTTTCATTAAATAAATACATAATACTGATTTTACTTACTGTCATCATGTCTATTATAATTCTAGTCTTTGTATTTTGGGCGACGAATAAAACTAAACCAATTAATTTATCCAATAACAGTTCAGTGATATTTAGGTGTATACATAAACTGACCATTGTCGACCCTGTAGCCCAGTTGGTAGCGACCCTGCCTGCGAAGCGCGGAATCCCGGGTTCGATTCCCGGCCGGGGCAGATATTTATGTGACAGATAAATATTTGTACTCGGATCATAGGTGTGACTGTGATGTGTTATATGTATGTGTCGTCCATGCCACCCGCTACACAAGTAATAACCTACAGGGGGGTATGAGTGTGCTAGCGTTTATTTATTTATTTTATTTTTCTGTCCACTGAAAGCGAGACGTGCACTAAAAAAAGGTCATCGGGCGCCTTCGTGTCAAAGCGGGATTTTCGATGAATTTCATGTCCACAAGTAAGTAAATATACGAAAGCGGAACAAAGTGGGACATTTGGTATAAAGCGAGACTTTTTTGATCTCGCGGGGGACAGCGGGACAGACAGCCTCAAAGCGGGACAATCCCGCCCAAAGTGGGACGTATGGTCACCTTATATATACCAGAATCCATTGCATTCTATTCCCTGTCTGTACCGTTTTGAATGAAATTACCATCGTATCTTTGGACCTTGGGTAAAACAGCCTTGAGTGCAGATTGCAACTACTGCAGGCGTACGTATATCGGTTAGTGATTGCCATCCACTTTGCGAGATGCAATGCTTGCTTTGTTAACGCCATGAAATATCGTTTGGAACAAAAGGGTAATTGTACAGTAACTATTAATTTGTCCGCCGCAAAATTTATACTGGTGGTACGATATTCTTACTTGCCAATAGATCACGTCACGTTATAATTTAGTGTGAACTGTGAGAGGATAAAAGGGCAAATGGCAAATGTAATACGCTCTTTCAAAATATATTCATAATTCTTTTTACGACGTGAAAATAACTCGGATAGCAATTTTTTTGTTTTAACAACTTCGTACAAAAAAAAATCAAAATAAACGGTAAAACTGTTGGGCTTCGTGTTTTATGCGTAGGTACTGTTCCAAATTCAAGTCTTGAATTATAAATGACATCCTTTTATGTATTTCCAGAATTATTGTCACAATTGAATTTAATAATAATATTGCATGTCTATACTAATATATAAAGAGGAAAGATTTGATTTTTTGTTTGCACTTAATAGACTCCGAAACTACTAAACCGATTTCAAAAATTCTTTCACTGTTGGGAAGCTACACTATCCCCGAGTAACATATAGGCTATATTATATTTTCAAAAAAATTAGGGATCCTTAATAAAATTCCAATAACTTGTAAAAAAAATAAGAAAACCGAAGCAAAGCGAGGGCGGTTACTCGTATTATATAAACTTTACGGCTTACCAACAACAAACATGCCTTGCCCTGAGAATAACTTGTGAAGGAAGCTTCCTGGCTTCCTGCAGCTGCAACCTCGCAGGTCAGTCATTCATAATTTCCTAGATCGAGTAACCGAAATTATCCGATATATATAGTTTCTGGATTAGATAGGTAATTAAACTATTGCGCGGAGTAGTTGGATGGATGACCGCTAGTTGCAAAATTTCTTTAGCGTTTTACACTTCCCGCCCACGTCCGATAATCGGTGACCGATTTTTTGTAGGAGAAAAATAGAACGTACTGATAGCAATAGTCCAACGCACACGTCCTACAAAAAGTCGGTCAGAAATAATATGGCAGGAAAAATCGGCCCGATTATCTGTCCTGCAAAAAGTCTGACGTGGGCGGGAAGCGTTGCACGGCTGTTGTCGTTTATAGTAAGTATTCGTTAATTTATTTTGCGTACTCTGTGCCTCCTACTTCAGGAGAGGTTCCATAATGGTTTGTTAATTAATTGAAGCCATACATTTGAGAGAAAAAAACATTTGACGGTCTGGTGAATAAAATTGGCACGGTTTTCCAGTCGTACCATTTCACGGGCATTGAAATGATAAATTAGATTACATTCTTAATTGGAAAACTCAGTTTGATCAAAGTTAGTAAGAGCCCCAATTCTACTATTTTTATTTAGGCAGGTTTTTTATAAAATAAACGACCGTTCAAGAAACGCTGAAAAATGCCACGGTAATGATATATTTACGTTGATCGATATAAATAAATCTTTACATTATCTATACAAATAAATAAAATTGGAGTGTCTGATTGTAATATTAAAATAACCGGTTTTTACTAAGTGCATATACCAAAATAACATTTTTTACAATTTTTGTCTGTTTGTTCCGGCTAATCTCTGAAATGGCTGGACCGATTTTGACGGGACTTTCACTGGCAGATTGCTGATGTAAAAGGAGTAACTTAGGCTACTTTTATTTTAGAAAAAAAAAAAAGTTTTTTAGGCGACACGAAGTTCGCCGGGTCAGCTAGTAATCAATACCATTGTAACAATTCTGTTTACGATTTAATTTGATTGATTATCGTGATAGATTACATTTACATTTGCAAACAAAGGGCGTTTAATAAAATCCAATAAAGTCCAATAGGACGACACGACGATTTATTTAAAAAATCATGAATCAAGAATTTATTTCTTTAAAAAAATGTGATATTTACTAAAGGGTCTACCGTTCTTTATGAAAAATCTTACTCAAAAAAACATTTTTTGTCAAGTCAAAGTTAAAATTGTTAGATAACCATGTTATCGTTAACGTAGTCCTTCAAGTTCTTTGACTGCCACATTTTATGAGGATAATTAAGATGTTTCTTAATAGCTAAGATTACCGTCAACGATTACGATTCTTAAGATAGGTAGGTATATCTAAATATAGTCCGATAAGCGAGATGGCAATATAATTCCGTAAAATAAATTGCTTTTCAATAATAAAAAATTGGCAAAGTGCCTATCTATATCCTAAGTGATCAACAAAGTTAAGCAACAGGGAGTTTAGTAGTTGGATGGGTGACAGCTAGTGGCAAAAATTTCTTAAGCGTTTCTGTGCTTTGGAGAGCACGTAACCCCTCGATCATGGTTGTTATCGAATGTAACGGTCGTTAAGCCATGTCGTAGGCTCTCGGGCGGCATGAACACTTCCGAAACTTGGGTTGGCCACTAACCCCACCAACAATTCACACTGGAGCAGCGTGGTGGAGGTGGACTACGCTCTAGGCTTTCTCGAGAGGAGAGACCCGTGCTCAGTAGTGGGCTATTAATGGGTTGAAGCCACAACCCATCCTTCGTTTCGGGTTTTCATACCCTAAGGCCTATACCTATAAGGCTTATACCTACCTACCTAACCTTCCTCTTTCCATTTATCCTTTCTCATGAGTGTGTGGCTATCGTACTCAAAAATTAAGTCTTTCTAATCCGACAGGCAGTTCCAGAGATTAGCGTGTTCAACCGGAGCGTTGAGCTTTATTATGTCTGTGGATTTTATGTCTATTTATCTACAACACTTTATAATTATTGTTTTGTTATTCTGTTCGCCAAACAGGTTGTTATCTATAGGTTTCTTAGTAAGTGAATTGGCATGATGACAGTAAGTAAAAATCACTAAAATTATTTATTCATTTAATGAAACCCTATTAATGGATTACAAAACACGCATTTATCGTATTATTATTAGCGAGATAAACAATATTATTGATAAAATAAAACTACAAAATACGGCAAGCCGCCATCTTGGCTAAAACGCCACTCAGTCTCAATTAGCGCGAATTACGTCACACGTCTTAATGAAATGAATATCACCATACTAAAAATCACGTATCGTCTTTTGTTTTCCTGAGGCATGACGTCACCACCACGCCATGACAGTTTGAAGCGTTTTGGTGCGAATTTTAAACTTATAATTTGAAATGTATTTATTTTATACTAACCCTTTTTTTTATCACGCCAACCGATTTGGATGATTCTTTTTTTAATCGAAAGCAGGTGCTTGTCATGTGGTCCCACATAAATTTGAACGAGATCTGATAAGTAGTTTTTGAGACTTTGAAGCATTGAGTTATAAGTATACATAGAGAAGACATCTCAAACAAAATGTGTGTCCCCGCCGGGAGGTTCTATTTTCAAAATTGAGCCCGCGTTCTCCTTTCAAAATCGAACGAATCCATTGTACCCCATTTACACGCGCGCGCGAGCCACGAGACAATCCGAGAGACGCGCGCATACGCGCGCGTGTGAACAGGGCGCTCGCGGACCAGATCGCGGCGCGTCTCGCGCTCGCAGGGCTCGCGTGTCGGGAGCGGTTTTGTATGCGCGCGCCAAAGGGGCTCGCGCGAGCGCTCGCGCGGTGTTCACACGCGCGTAGGGGGCGTGGCTTACGGACGCGCCACGAGACGGTCCGCGACACGCGCGTGTAAATGAGCGGTTGGACATTGAAGCCGCGCGGCGTCAATTCATTGGAACATACATTGTGTTCGCGGTGTCTGTTCTATACGCTAGTAATAATACTTCAATGCTTTGAAGTCGGTTATTTTTTGTTAGTAAAAGGAGGTGGCCAACATGTGCCCCGGAAATGGTTAAAATACGTTTATTTGTACAAGGGTTTAGTCCTCTGAAAAGACATGTTTTCCGTTTATTATAACATAACTAGAATTTTAATTTTCTTCTGAACTCCGCAGTGAGTAGTTATAATAAATTAACAATAATAATAAGTTGTATTGTATACACTTAATCTTCTTATACCTCCATTGCTATCAGTGGAGGTTGACAATTGACTGACAGAAATGCGAATTTCTGCTATATTGCCATTTGCCAAATGCCAAAAGAAGATTTTTGAGTTTGATTTCTGCAAAATAATAATTGTGTTTGATTTTTTGCCATGAGGTGCATTAATTGCGCGGTTGATATTCAGCGCATGGCACGTCATTCAATATCTTCGCTAGCAATAAACCTTCAATCCTCAGATGAAGGAATCTTCAATCCATATTGGTAGAATGAATCACTGCAGTACAGGTATGGCATTTTCGCATGGGGTGGGCACGTCACCAAGATCACATAAAAGCCCCTGCACCATTTTTAGACTCAATATTAATTACTG
The DNA here is from genome assembly GCA_951805285.1 of Thymelicus acteon. Taxonomy (NCBI): domain Eukaryota; kingdom Metazoa; phylum Arthropoda; class Insecta; order Lepidoptera; family Hesperiidae; genus Thymelicus; species Thymelicus acteon. The sequence goes on from OX638232.1 coordinate 2,667,284, forward strand.
CTGATCTTGAATAGAGAACAAGTAGATGGGTACACCAGATAATCAGCCAATGCATCACCTTATTTACCTTGTTTGATACTATTGTTTTAATTCCTCAATTTTTACATATGTGTACTAAATGTATATAATTAAATAATAATATCAATGTGCAGTTTTATTTATATTGCGTTTGCTTGTGAATATTTCCAGGTAGGTAGGTGACAAGTTAATACGTATATTTTATTTAGTACTGCTGGTACTTTATTGTATGAATAAAGTCATAATTAAAGTAAAATAAATAAATAAATGAATTATCCAAAAGATAAATAGTATTTATTTAATATAAAAAAGCTCTCTATAAAACACTTTTCCACGATTACTTATGTTTTGCAGAATGTCAACCTACAAGATCTAAAAGTACTTGTAAAAGGAGAATCCCGAGTTCTACAGATTTTTATTGATAAAATTATTAAAGTAGATAGTGTAAGCTTTAATGTAAGGTAAAAATAAAATGTGTACATTATACTTCACAAGTGGGGCAATCGCTCATACAGATGTTGGCCACCTCCTTTAGATTATTTAACCTCAGATCCCCATCAATATTATCAATCGATATGATTTTTTTATTTGGTCACAAATTACAAAATGCAGTATGATGATGAGATTCATAACTTGTTTCATAGGAGTTGTGGGAACTTCTCAAATATAAAAGGTATCCATATGGCGGTTTTGTGACAGCGATAATTTTAGTCCTCTGCGGACGCCATATCGTTGAAGCCGTACTACTATTTCCTTTTGGTAGTACTATTTTCTTGTACCTGAATTATATTGTACATTGTCTTTTATAATTATCTGTAAATGAAATGTTTATGCACCTGTTTTAACATTAGCTGTGTTTGTCTTTAAAATAAGTGGAATTACTTGCACCTACAATTACATATAGTAATAATACACATACTACACACACGTAATAATATACAATTACATATAGTAATAGTTTTATGCAAGAAAACCTACCTGTTCATGTCTACAATGTAATTTCGTTGGCAAAATAAAATAAAAAAGTGGGTTTTGTAGCTCTTTTTGGAACAGATTTTTGGTTGATTTGTAAGGGCATAACGTATTTATATTTTTTAAATATCATTGTTCCCAAGTAATTTAATTGTAATAGTTGTCCATCTCTATGATTTAAAGAAAATTTAAAAAATAAACTGATATTCAAAACTGTAAATTCAAATATGTACGTATGGTACCTACTTACACACTTAAAACAACGCTGTTAGAGACAAATAGACACCGCACAATATTTAGTGTTTTAAAATTTTGTCACACCGATTTGGAAGCACGAATTTAGTCGGAACCTAAAAGTAAACTATGCATTATTTTGTCTCTAATCGTAAAATAGTTTCTCTGTGTTTAAACACATATTATAATTTAAAAGTTATAATGAATAATATTTAGGTTGCTACTGTACAGTTATGTTTATATTACACACATGTCACACATAAGAGTATATATCGAGATGATATAATATGGAGCTTAGTCCGTATTGTTATTTTTTGCCTGTACAGTGTCATCCGATCCACGGCTGATTTTAGAATGCCCCTCAGTCTTTTAGCGGAAATAATAATAAAGTTTCGTAATACTTTCATGTTTTTCTTAAAACCTCATCAAATTTTCTATCAGCGCCCTTGGCTCAAATATATCTTTTGGCGCGCATCAAAACTTTTTTAATTTTCCTTATTACGTTAGTCGACTAGGAGTAATGTCTCTGACGGGAATTGGCGGGTAGTAAAACAGAGAGTGCTACTGAGATGAAAAAATATACTACAAAAATGACTTCTACACTACTCTTACGGCCGCACTCAGTCACTTACGCCCCAACTCAGAGTCACTAACGGCTACTTTAATCGCTCCTTAGTAAAGAATCACCATACAAATTCTGTACTAAGGAGCGATTTAAGTGACCGTTAGTGACTCTGAGTTGGGGCGTTAAAGGTTACATAAATCGCTCCTCAGTACAGAATTTGTATAGTAATTCTGTATTAAGGAGTGATTTAAGTAACCGTTAAGCGACTCTGAGTGCGGCACTTTGTTACACAAAGGCTTATCGTTTAACATTGAAGCAGTCTATGAACACCAATCTCGATCGCGTCGCGTGTAGAGATTGCAACCTGGTATGTTTGTCAACCCGGCCGGGTCCACCGGGCCCGGCCGGGTTGTGTGTTAGCGATGAAACCTTTAAAGTATTTTATGAAAATTTTCTATATATGAATGGAAAAAACAATGCTTCAAGGTTAATATTTATTTCATACTGGCTTATGAACAATTATCGCAATAATCTGTCTCAATCAAGTCTCAAAATCACACTTAATACCGAATTGATTACTTTCACTTATGGGCTGCTTAGGCTGTTAGAAAAATAAGGCAGTATACTGACGTCAAAACTGCTAGGATGATTGATATTGCATATTTCCACAGTATCATGTCTTATGTCATCTTGCTGTGGGGCAAAGCAGCCAGCATTGAACAAATTTTCATACTAAAAAAAGAGCTATTAGGGCTATTTATAAACGTAGGTCTAGGGAAACTTTGCGTGAAAAGTTCAAGGAAATAGGTATATTTACAGTAGCTTCACAGTATATTTATAGTAATGTCGTTTTTATACGGAATAATATAAGCGCGTATAAACAAAATTGTGATATTCATAATCGCCAAATTATGCCCCAATTATTAACGCCATCTTATCGTATTTCTAAAGTGCAGCGATCTTTTATGGGGGTTGGTGTACAATTATATAATAAAATCCCGAAATTAATATGTAAGTGATTTGCCAGTGGAATTGTTTAAGAAAAATGTAAAATCTCAACTTTTAGGCAAAGGTTATGCCAGTGCTATGCCAACGTACATTCCACGAGTTGGCGCTCCCGTGCCGCGCGCCGCGGTTTACTTACCGGGTCTGGTGACCGGGCCCGGTAAGAATGGCCGGGCCCGGTGGTTACCTGAAAGAACACCGGGCCCAGTTTGCAATCTCTATCGCGTATTAGCGCTAACGGAACACTATTCAAGGTGTTTTATAAAAATATCTACATTCATCGGATAATAATTATAAATAATATGTTTCGACTCAACATTATTTTGTATCTAGTAATAATCCTAGAAAATCTGTTTCGTCATCTGCCGCCGAATAGGATTCGGGAGTTAAACGGCGAAGTGGGTGAATATCAGAAACATGCATTTTTTTTCAATTTTTGGTGGTGATATTATAAGAAAAGAAATAAGAAAAGAAAATCTAATTGTTACACTTTATTTTCTTATACCAGGTTCTCATTTTTCACGAAAACTGAAGAAAAAATATCACCACCAAAAATTGAAAAAAATGCACGTTTCTGATATTCACCCGAGTATGGCGTTACAAGTCACCAGATTGGGATAAGATGCGACACTTTTAGGCATCTTAGATTATCCTTCGCGAATTTGGCGATAGGTCTGCTTTTCTTCTGAAGATCCGTCGAGCTGCGCGGATGCTATAACGAAAGTGATTCGTCAAGGGATCAAGGGATGAAGCATATCATCCGTTTTTCCGACGCTCCCTATCGTCTACTTTAAAAATGAACGTTTCTACACTGACGCCGCAACTCAGAGTCACTAACGGTTACTTAAGTCGCTCCTTAGTACAGAATTTGTATGGTGATTCTTTACTAAGGAGCGATTTAAGTAACCGTTAGTGACTCTGAGTTGGGGCGTAAATATTATTGTTACATGTATCTAAAGTGTTGTAGTAAATATTTATTTAATACAACATTGAAGTGAAAATGTTTATTTATATTTATTAAATACGAGTAACCGCCCTCGCTTTGCTTCGGTTTTCTTATTTTTTTACACCTTGGGTTACATTATTGGAGTTATTAAGGATTCCTATTTTTTTTGAAAATATAATATAGCCTATGTTACTCGGGGATAGTGTAGCTTCCCAACAGTGAAAGAATTTTTCAAATCGATTCAGTAGTTTCGGAGCCTATTCAAAGCAAACAAAAAATCAAATCTTTCCTCTTTATATATTAGTATAGATTAAATTATTACACGTATATGACTAACAACGCGCCCCCACGTTTCTTTTTAAAGTATAGTCCGTCCACAAATCTTAGAGACTAAATTGACGTTTCATGGGTGACCAGTTTCGGATGCAAATTAAATAGTGATGACCATAAACCGGAAAGTAAATCGGAAAAATATTCGCAGCTTTTATGGTGGGTGGACTATTTGTGTGATTATTGAAGAGTCCCTAAAACTAGTAAGTATAAAAATAAGTTTAAGCAACCATATCATACATAAGTACTTATATTCATAATATATTTACCCTTACTAGCTGAATATAAAAGTTATTCTGTTTACAAGAACGAGTATTTGGTTATGGTTACACTAAAATATTTTGTGGAATAAATAAGAATTATTTTATCCCTAGTTTGTATTTCAATTGAAAAAATTCAGATCAATATTTTGTGTCATTTATGTGATCGATGTGAACGTGGGCTTTCTTGCACATTTTGCGATTTGTACATATTGCGTTTTGTACATTTTTCGAATTGTACATTTTGCGACTTGTGTTCATTTTGCGTTTTGTACATTATGCTCCGAAGAGCATCAAATTAGCTGGTATCATTATTTCGAACTTTGACATTAGTAGTTGTCATTTTAGTCTCTAAGATTTGTGGTCAGGGTTTAGTCCACGGAACACAGACACAAGTGGAAATGGTACAAGTGTTGATTAGTATGGGAACCGTGCTAGCCAAATAAACACAAGGAAATCCATAATCGTATTATTTACAACTAAGAAACTCACATTTTAATTGGTTGTTACTTGTCAACTACGAATAGTCTAATAAACTCGCTGTTTATAGTTGAAAATGCACCTTAATCGTTGATGTTAATTCTCATTTTTCCATGTTTTATTCAGTGACCTTAAAACCTTTATCAGTTATGATCATAATACTTTTCAAGTTTATCTATCCACCGCTAGATGGCAGTATTCTGCGTTACAAGTAATATATACTTAACTTCTTTACTAATAAGGTTGACAATACAATAATCATACAATGTCAATCATATGGAAAATAATTAAATAATTCCATCTACTGAACGCTAGATGTCGTGACTGGAGTCTACAATAGATTGAATAGCAACCTTACAAGTATTGCGGTAAGTTATATTTTTGGTTAACAACATCATACTGTGTAATTCTGTTTTTAGTTTAGGCTTAGAGATGTGCGTTGTGCTTTTTGCCGCGTTATCGATATTTATATTGAAACTGGTACTGTCCGAGTGTCCGACATCATAAGATGTAGACCCGTCATATTGGTACTAAAACTTCTTGTTTTTGTACTGCCTATGTGAACACTTGATCATTATTTTGAAAGCTTATATCTCAAACACACGGACCTAAAAAAAGACGGACGTGATCCCAACAACAAATTCAGTGAAGCACCCATAGTAATACCAACTCTCTCTTCGTACAAGTACACACACCCACACATTGACACCATACTGCGTCAATCTCGAATCAAAAATGACGCACACATGGAAAGCTGGCGGCCATTGCTATGCTTCACTCTCGATTAGACGAGGTTACGTCAGTCTTTTTTTCAGGTCCGTGCTCAAACATTACGAGGCGTAGACGTGACCGTAGCAATTTTTATCAACGTTAGCTATCTAAACAGTCATGGAATACCAAGCCTAGGCATTTTTAGCAACGAAAATAAATATACTTTAATTATATGTCGATAAGTGAAATTTCAATGAAGCTAAACGTAGCTACAAAAACAATGCTGATATGAACTGGGATGCATTTCAACCTTAACATTATACAAATAAGGTAATTTTTTTGGAATTACATTTCTTAGACATGCTGTGCCATACACGCGCATGCGCTTAAATTCCTCGTCAGGATCCTAGATTATGTACCAATGATTTCAAATAAAAAATTTATTCATATTAATTTTATACTTACATTTCTATGATACAACACAATACTTTATTGCACACCGAATAGCAGAACTGTACATACATAATTATGACACATAATTATCCCTAAAATAAAAATAAAAAAGAATATTATTATTATAATAAATTGTAATATTCATATGAAAAACTTTTAACTAAAAATAAAATTACAAAACTGCCGATATTCATATATTTGTACCCCATCCCTGCCCGAGTAGCAGAAAATGTTCTAGAAAACAATAGCCGAGTAGCAATATTATCTAAAACATAAAACGAACCTTATTGCCAAGTGACAGAGTAGCTTTTTGATCATAAATTATATTATTTCCTTTATTTATGTGTTTTGAATTTGAATTATTACAAAATAAATTAAAAACTAGGCTTATTTGTGGTATAAAACTAGAGACCGACCGAAGGTTCGGTTTCGGTTTCGGTTTCGGCCAGTTTCGGCCAAAAAATCTAGTTTCGGTTTCGGTTTCGGAAAAATTTGGCCGAAACTTTCGGCCAAACCGAAACTCTGTGTTCGTGAATTTTCGTGCGTCGTTCGGTTAAGTTCGTGGCTAACCCGTGGGCGCTGACTTTTCAAGTGAAGTCATTGATTTAACATGTTTATTATATTTTTTCATTAATCTGAAGAGCGTCTGACAGGGCACAGGGTGCTTTGGCGCTTGATTTTAGTCGTTTTTTGCTCGATATTAATAACGGCAACAGGTAGAAAAAAGGATATAATATAGTGTCTAATGCTGTATAGATAATGATACGGAACTCATATCCAAGCATGGTATAGAAACTGTACCTGGAAGATATTTAAGTAAAACTTTTACTAGGGGTATTAATTAGACGTAATAGATTATATAAAAAGTAGTTTTCGTCTATTTATCTGTGCGTTTGTTCTGGCTACTCTCAGGAACGACATAACAGATTTACCTGCGGTTTTCACTCCCTTATAACTTACAATACATACGTATTGTAGTGAGCTTTGGTTAACATTTAGTGGTTGGTTTGTTCAAACGGTGGTTGGTTCAAACGGTTTACAAATAAATAAATTACTTTATGTCAATTTCGCCCATACTTACATTTATTGAGTGAGGGCTTACAGAAAGGTTTACGGAAGCAAAGCGAGGGCATTCACTAGTAGTATTTTCGAAGTCTAAATCCCAAATCATCCATTACAATGAAACGGTAACTGATCGATATGTCTGTACACAAAAGTCAACGCAAAAGAGACCATAGCAATTATTTTTAGAATTTTCGTCTGTTTGTATTTTATGTGCGTTTGTTCAGGGTAATTTCAAAATCGGCTAAATCAATTTGCATGCGGTTTTCACTGACGTATTTTAGTAAAATGGGGCTAAGATTTAAATGATCTATTTAAATGATCTTAAATTAAAATTTAAAAAACCCCCGACAGTTTGATATACACTAAACAGAGCTAATTACACACTCGATTAAGTCACCTTCATGCAAAAAATAACTAGATCAAAATCGGTTCCTCCGTTTGGGAGCTACGATGCCACAGACAGACATAAAGATACACAGACACGTCAAACTTATAACACCCCTCTTTTTTCGTCAGGGGTTAAAAACAGCGTTCATCCATAGGTACCCACATTTTTTCGAATTTTGTCGTTTACGTTAAGATAAGTTTACCGAACTGAAGGCAGTTAATACACATAAAAATGTACCTACAAATAAAAATGTGAAAAAAAACACGCAAGATTTCAGTACCTATACAGGGTGTCCCGTAAGTAGTGGGTCAACGTTAGGGACAGATAGCTTGAAGGTTGACCTAAAAAATTTGGCTCCTTTAACCTACTTTTTTCTGTTGGGTCCACAAATGAGCAGCTCAAAAAATACCCTAATGGTGTAGCCATACGAGCGTATTTTTTGAGCTGTGCGTCGCGTAAAATAGCGTAAATCGTAAAATCGCGTAAAATACAAATTTCAAAGAATTGAATTAGATCTTTTGTATGAAACCAGCTCATTTCACGTGACTCACAGCACCAAAAATACGCTCGTTTGGCCTCACCCTAAGTTTCGGTTTCGGTTTCGGTTTCGGCCGAAACTGGACCTAAGGCCGAAGGTTCGGTTTCGGCTGAAAAACCAGTTTCGGTCGGACTCTATATAAAACATGGCCATTAAATAAATTCATTGCTCGCTATTATTCCTGCCCTCCAAAATTGCACAGTAAGGCATATTTACGTAATTTAAGACAAATTTTATTTTACGTAATGCACAACCGACACAGCTCAGTGACAGTTGAGTTATGCCGGCAAGTATGCGGAGCTCCTCTTAATATTAGTCGCTGTGCCACGCCCACATCGCACTTCCACTGGTGTCTGTGTTCCGTGGTTTAGTCGATCTCTGCTCTACAATGGCTGTGGAACATACCTAGTTCCGGTTTGTCATGTTTGTATAAAACGATTCCGACGTAAAAATGAAGGTCAAATTCAATTGACTCCATATCTTGTTGTTTACTTTTTGCGCTGCAAGTAGAGTACAGATACTTACATCCGATAGAAATAAAGAGAATTAGACATAAACAAAGTAACACATTGTTACACACAAGGAAAAACATGTCTACATCAAGGCCACCTTATCTTTAAGTAGCTCCAGACAACCTTTTGGGAAATAAGAAAATTTGGAAAATGGGAAAGTGTTGAGTAAGAATAAATAAATAAATAAACGTTAACACACTCATACCCCGTAATAGGTTATTACCTGTGTCGCGGGAGGCATGGACGACACATATAACACATCACAATCATAATCATGACCCGAGTACAAATATTTATCTGTCACATAAATATCTGCCCCGGCCGGGAATCGAAACCGGGACCCCTCGCTTCGCAGGCAGGGTCGCTACCAACTAGGCCACAGGGTCGTCAATGCATGTACCTAACACGGTTTAATGTTCCGTATAATATAATCAATTTTAAATTCATGTATTATAAAAATTAAAAAACATGCACAAAACTACCAAATACAGGAATAAAGTTAATAACCTCCAAAATTACAGAGAAGCAAGTTAAAAATAAAATTAAAATGTCACTTCGGGAGTGCCGACAGAAGTGAAAACTTGAACAATTACGTGTATATTTTTTGAATCGTCAGGAAATATTTTATTGTGCAGGAAATAACTTTAAATTGTTTTTTATTAATTACATTTTTAATGAATGGCTGCCAACGCCATGTCGTAAAGTACATGAAAACTACAATCTTGATATTAATACGAGCTGTAAATTAAGTAACTATAGTTCTGTACTTCTCTCAGAGATGGCGCTACAGGTAGGTGTCGCTTACCGGTCGCGAACTGTGTGATTTTAACCCATCTCAAGCATTGGGCATTTCGCGCCTAAAGTAGTTTTCACTTCAATAATATCAATAAGTTTTAATATATATTTTAGAGATAATACAGTGATCACTGAGTTACGTCATTTCAGATTTATCATTTCAGAGTCATTCAATGACAGACGATTGTTGGGTGATTGTTAGTATTAAGATTTCTTGAGCATCCAGACATGATCCAGACTTATTTAAGTTTTAGTAAAATACAATAAGGGGCCATCCATAAATTACGTCACACTAATTTCATGACTTTTTGCCCCTCCCCCCGTCCTTGCCATAGCTGTTCACATTTGTTAGACCACCCCCCTAGTGTGACGCACATATTATGAAATTTTACACCTAGAAATTATTAAATTAAAACAGCAGTTCCGAATTTTTTAATATTACCTATACATACCAATTATTCGATTTTGAAATGTGACGTCACAAAACTTAGAACCCTCTCTCACCCCTTGTCTCACAATGTCACACTACATCGACCCCCCCCCCCCCCCTCCTAACGTGAGACGTAATTTATGGACGACCCCTAAAATGTTTGATTCTCAAGTCTTAGATTATTAGTAACACGCTAGTTCAATCATGGACAATATCTGTCTTTCTGAAGATTTTATTGTTTCTATTATTACAAAGGACGTTGGGACGTCCAATCTTAGACTGAAGTCTATTCAGAACTTAGTTGGGAAGGCCTTTGTCTTTGATCTAGTCTGGATCTAGTTTCTCCTTGTGCACAAAGCACTTTATTTGTATCTTGGTTAGATTCTCAGTTAACAGTTGTTGGGACACAAATACATGGCTTTATCGGACAATGAAATTATTACACTGTCAAAATTAAGACCGCATGGTCAGCAATGTGTCAGAATTGTTACATTTTTTTTTAAATTAGTAAAGTTGTTACGAATAATCATAGTTGATGTTATTTGATCTAATTTGTGGCGCTGAAGTTTCGAAGTTTAATTCCAGATTGCAGATTTTTTAATCGATTTTTAAAAAAGGAGGAGGTTCTCAATTCGACTGTATTTTTTTTATTTGTTACCTCACAACTTTCGACTGCGTGAACCGATTTTGATGATTCTTTTTTTAACATAAATGTGTTAGCATAAATGATACCAAGTCATCGGGATCTCAATCTGTTATGGGTGTACCTCAGGGCTCGATTTTGGGCCCCTTCCTTTTTCTAGTATACATAAATGATCTGCCGTATTATATTAAGAAACATGCAGAGATTGTCCTGTTTGCTGATGACACTTCCCTTATATTTAAGACGAATAGAAATAAAATGAATTTTGACGACGTAAACAGTGCTCTATCTCGTTTATCACACTGGTTTACAACAAACAATTTGCTACTTAATGCTAAAAAAACTAAGTGTGTTGAATTTACACTACCTAATGTACGGAATATTAGTAAAAGCCTGAAATTAAATAATGAAATTCTAACTATGGAAAAATCTACAGTTTTCTTGGGTGTCACCTTAGATTCTAAACTACAATGGGGCACCCATATAACGGCTCTCGCGAGTAAGCTAAGTAGGTCAGTTTATGCGATTAGAAAGATAAGACAGTTTACCGATGTAGAAACTGCGAAACTTGTTTATTTTGCATACTTTCATAGCCTCATGTCCTATGGTATATTGATGTGGGGTTCAGCGGCTAACATTGGTTCTATATTTGTTTTGCAGAAAAGGGCAATCAGAGCCATTTATAAATTGAAATCACGTGATTCTCTGCGTGAGAAATTTAAAGATATAGGCATATTAACAGTAGCCTCTCAATTTATTTACACCAATATTATATTTGTAAAAAACAACTTAGGTATGTTCAAGCAGAATAGTGATACGCATAATCATCTAACTAGAAACAGACATAATTTGGTGACGTCATCTTTTCGCTTAAGTAGGGTACAACGCTCTTATATGGGGCTCGGTGTACGTTTTTTCAATAAATTACCCAAGTCAATACGTGATTTACCTATCCAAATGTTTAAGAGATATGTTAAATCTCAGCTACTAGGCAAAGGATACTATAGCATAAAAGAATATATTAATGACAAAGACGCCTGGAAGTTAGTGCCGCATCCAGTTCCGCGTAGGTTAGAAGATATTATGTAACTTTTCATGATTTTAAAAGATGTGCGAGGAGTTTCTTTCGGTTTTTCTTCTCCTCTATGACAAAGCACCTTTCCGAAAAACTGGTAGATTAAAAAATGACGTGCATAAGTGTATCAGTGATACCTATATGAATAAAAGATTTTGATTGATTAATCGAAAGCAGACCAGGTAGGTGCTTGTCTAGTATTCCCACATAAATTTGAGCGTGATCTGACAAGTAGTTTTTGAGTAATTTTGCAGTCGTTTATTTATTGTTAGTAAAGATTATATTATGAAGAAGAATATTATGAAGAATTATATTATGAATTATATTATATTATATTATGAAGAAGAATAATCAATGAAGATTTCTTACTGAATTATTAAGATATTGAGCAAATTGTATAAACCTGTTTTCTTTATGTTTACAAAAAATACTTATAAAAATTTGAAATGACAAAAATATATTTGTATACTCTCTTTAATTTGCTCCCAGATCTCCCAAATTTAAAATCGTTTAATCATGTAATTTTCATTGAATGCCATAGATGGAAGGTGAAAGAAACGGACACACAAAACGTATCATTAACTGGCTCTTTAACACGTTCGGTGCGGTAGCGGGTTGATTATATCCGATGCTCAACTTTCCTCCGGTGCGGGCTAAAAATTACTGTGCCAACCGCTGGTGCGGGACAGATATCTTTGGTCTCCCTATGGTTATGAATGAGATGGTTAGTGTTTTGGAATTGCCTCGTTAAATAGATAATGTAAATACAAAAAAAATGCATGGGGTTCTTACGACCCGATACCGACTGAACGTAAAAAATTTACATCTAGTGCGTTTATCGGTTCTTAACGACCCGATGCCCGATGACCCTATAGCCGCACTAGATTACATACTAGTTGAGCTAGTGAGGTCTGTATGGTTAGATGAGTTTTTATGCAAATAAGAAGAATATTGTACAGTTATATTATACAGCTGTATTGTACAGTGTATGTAACACTGTCTGTGTATGTAACATGAAGCTATCCAGAAAAATGTTGTTTAAGTCATGTAACGGTGAAAAACCTAAGAAAAATTAAGTAAGCGAAGGTCCCCCAAAACAAATAATAATCGGTAAGTGGAATATATCAATGTATATACTAGCCCGTCAACTGGTCACACATTACAAATCCTACAAACTGCATTATTTTATCGCTATCGATGTCTCTTTATCATGCTCAACACTAAAAATGTATCGACAATTTTACTAACCAGTGCGGAGAACGGGTCGTAAAGATCCGCCAGAGAATCCCTTTATTTACAAAGAAACCATTCAGTGCATCTACCTACGATTTCAGCCTTTAATTGAGTGTTTATTGGTCAATATATTGCTACAAAAAAATACACTATAATCATTATACCTATAAAGATAAATCCTCTTAAACAGATGGAAGTCAAACGGATCTTTTCGACCCAGCAACGCACCAGGAACAATTTGTGCTTCGGATATAATAGACCCCATACCGCACCAACTGAAAGTCATCAAATTTGTCTAACGCAGTGAACGTGTTAATCGACTTCAAAAATGGAGGAGGTTCTATGTTCCGTTTCCGCTGTATATTTTTTTAAGTATTCAATTTTAAGATTGTTTTTACGGGATACTAATAAATATCTAAGTTATCTGGCGTCAAGGTTTTCGTTTCATCTTTTGTAGGTTTTTTATCAAAAGCTTTTAAGACCACAATGGTGTAGGTACCTACGTATTTAATATAAGCGCTACGGAACCTATTAAGCTGAACAATAGTGAGAATGGAATTCCTTTTTTTTTGTTTCATAAGACTAAAATAAACAGATTTGGATTATGAACGGGGCTGAAAGTACTTAAGTTATTTTTCCATCCATCCATCCATCAATCAGCCTTTGGACACGGTAATATACTGTGCTTTGGAGGTCCACTGTTGGACATAGGCCTCCCCTAACTTGCGCCACTCTGACCGGTCCTGAGTCTTCTAAATCCAGCGGATGCCTGCTGTCTTCTTCAGGTCGTCAGTCCATCTGGTCGGGGGGCTCCTTTTATCGAGACGTGGGCGCCATTCGAGGACCTTTCTTCCCCAACGGTTATCAATCCTTCGAACTATGTGGCCAGCCCATTGCCACTTCAACCAGCTAATTCTTTGAGCTATGTCGGTTACCTTTGTTCGTCTACGGATCTCCTCATTTCTGATGCGATCACGTAGAGAAATACCGAGCATAGCCCTCTCCATAGCCCGCTGCGCTACTCTGAGCTTGTGGATCAGGCCAATAGTAAAGCACCACGTCTCGGATCCGTATGTCATCGCTGGCAACACACACTGCTCGAACACCTTCGACTTCAGGCACTGAGGTAGTGTTTTGGACGACAAGGTATGACGCAGTTTCCCGAACGCAGCCCATCCGAGTTGGATTCTACGAGTGACATCTTTCTCGAAGTTGGACTTACCCATCTGGATCACTTGTCCCAGGTAAATTTAAGTTATTTTTACTAAAATAAATTTATAAAAATGTGTAAACAGACCTCAATGTAAGAAAAAGACAAGAAAAAGAAAGAAAGAACTGGCTCTCAAGCTCCCAGCCGGAACACGAGTAGTTTGGCGGCTGACTCATGCAAGAGAAATAATAATACTTAGTAATAATGGTATTAATGAAATATTAATATTAAAATCTATACAATATTACCAATATAATCACTCCGAGGGGCCCTATCATCACCGGGCCGGATTTAGTCGCCTCTTGCGAAACCCATCCGGTGTGGGATTGGGGGTTAATATTCTAAGTAGCCCTAATAAGGTTAAAACTAGGGATTGCAATCCGGAAAACCGGATCCGGTAATCCGGCCGGATCCGGCGTTTTTTACGCATACCGGATCCGGTCGAATTTACCGGATCCGGCGACCGGATCCGGTCACGCAAATTTTTGACAAAATAACCATCCTGTTGCTAGTGTAGATGCTTTAAATGCCTGGTATAGATGTTGTAATTAATCTAGTATTGCATTCCGGTATTCCTAACGTTTAATAAAGATGTTATGTACAACACAAATTAATGAATGGATAAATTGTAAGTTGTAAAAGTGTGAAATTATGTTCTCGTTAAAATTACTTCTTGTTTATAATTTTTCATATTTGCCCTAAACGGATGTAGCTGTAAGCTGTAGGTTTATTTCAGTTGATGCGCGATAACACTACAACAGAAAAACCCCATAAACATACTATTATAAAGAAGTGTAGTAGTATACATGTAGACTTGTTATTGGCTCCCTTCTTAAAGAAAATAAAGAGAAACAAATACAGCAATTAATACTACACAGTAGTATTTTTTAGAAGATAAGTTGTATTGAAAAATCTGTTTTACTTGTAACTAAAATTACAGTTTTCAGACTTTTTACATCCAGATGCAGGTATAATATTATTATAGGGTGGCGCAAGAGTCATCAGCACCCTATCGGAAGATGTTATATTTTTTTCAAATGGCGGTAAATATCAGTTTTGCTGTGACATTTGTGTAGAACACAAATAAGACAATACTACATTACCGTCAATAAGACATGAATCACTATACTCCTCAAAAACGCGGAGTAATCATAATAATCTCTCGTTTTTCGTCGTTTGCACTAGCCGACAAGATCGTCCATTTTAACCGCTTTAGACTTATTTTGGGTTCTTGGTGGAGTTTTTTGAAGTCACAAGTTTATGTCAACAAGCCCCAGATTCTTGAAGCCCTCAAAGAGAATATCCGTCATAAATGCGGAAACCTTTCGCCAAAAGTTCTGGCAGGAGTGATGGCAAGTTCCATAAATCGGGACCATACAGGCCCGATTCTGGCGGCAGCCACTTGGCTGATATCATTTTTCTAGTTAGTGAAAACAAATATTTAGACATCAAATAAACACAATCCAATAGCAAAACTAAAGTTTTTCATTTATTAAAAAAAATACAGTCAAAGAACATCGGGTGGCAACTTTCGCGCCACCTTATATAAAATTCTAGCTTAACCGTACCCACTTCGCTGGGCGTCAAACATTTTTACTTCTGTTTATGTAAATAAAATATATTATTAATCACAGTAAAATATAGCCTGTGTCACTAAGGAATAATGTATCTTTTTATTGGTGTGAAACTTTTTGAAATTGCTGCAATGGTTTTTAAATATATCAATTATAGAAAATAAATTAAATATCAAAATTTTCCTCTTAATAATATTAAGATCATTAGGTGCGACGGCTTTATTATGGCTCGCATTTGCGTTCCTTTATATTCCAGAAAAAGAAATACCTCAAAAACAGTCTATATTGGAACGAGAAGGAAAAATTCTGATCACGTGATCAATCCAGTCGGATCCGGCCGGATCCGGCCGGATTGGTGAAAATCCGGTAAAATCCGGCCGGATTGAAAATGACACCGGATTGCAATCCCTAGTTAAAACGTCCGTCTGAGATTACGTGTGAAGACTTCCAACCCCCATCTGGCCAGCATGACGAATTTTGACCTTAACCCTTTGCATTGTCAGACAGTTATTGGTTCTGATCATCATTTTGATGATGATGATGATGATGATGATGATCAATTTACCTAGTGAGATCGTAGAATTTACACTAAAAGATGAACCTTGAACTATAAAAGATAAATGACGTTTTAATATTATAAATTGACGTGTTATAAATGATCTGACACGAGTACCTACGCGACAGATAAATAGGAACGCGAGCGTGAAATCGCGTCACATGCTCAATTAGTTTCGTATTGTGTTATTACGGTGCTTGAATAGGCTGTAATAAACGCCCAGTGTCCTGAAGGAACAATACATACGTGCTGACACAATACATATGCTTAGAAGGTTAAATAGGAACATGTAATTTATTTATCAAAAAACGGTAAGATGAATCAACTACCCCTTGTAAAATCAGTGGCGCAGCGTGGGGGGGGGGGGGGAGGGTTCATGGTCCCGAGCGGCACATGAAGAGAGGACGGCAAGCCACTCGATTTATAAATAAAAATAAAAAGTATAAATTGGAGTGTCTGCTCCTTAACTGCTTTTTACTAAGTGCATTTGGATGTATACACGGTACATATACCAAAACAACATTTTTCACAATTTTTGTTTGTCTGTGTGTCGGTCTGTCTGTCTGTCTGTCTGTCTGTCTGTTTGTTCCGGCTAATCTCTGAAATGGCTGGACCCATTTTGACGGGACTTTCACTGGCAGATAGCTGATGTAACAAGGAGTAACTTAGGCTACTTATATTTCAGAAAAAATAGTTTTTTAGGCGATACGAAGTTCGCCGGGTCAGCTAGTTGTAAGAATAAGGTCAGTGACAAACGGCGTATGACACCACGCACTCTAGTTATACCCATTTACAAAATGTTGCAACATAGTTCATTCATTGCCTAAGGTAAGTGACACACTAGATCAGTCATTATACTCAATCTGTGGGCGCAGGCCACTTGTGGCCTTCCGAACTTTAGTATGCTAATGACAAAATTGCCAATAATAGGCTTTCTATATTTGATAATGTTGTGATATTTAACTTTCATGGCAGAAATGAACCGGTTATGCTATGTCATAAAATTTATGTTATAAAATTGTGTAATTTATTCAACATATTATAATGATCATGTTGTACTCGTATAAGTAGTGATGAGGCGCCCAAAATGTAAATGTAGGCACATTTACATTACTTTTACATTAATTAAAAAAATTGATGATGATAATGATTGATGTTGATGTTTCACATCATCAGAATAGGATGTACCAAGATTATTATTATCATATCATATTTAGTAATAATTTCGGCCATCTATACCTTTTTTGTTACCTAAATTAAATAACTTAACACATTAAACTGCATAACATAACTACATAAACCCAAATTATGTGTTTTTTATTATACTTAATCGTAATTTTTTGAGCCACTTGAAAATAGTTATTATATAAATGGCTTTGTGAAGTAAAAAGTTGAATGTGGCTGCACTAGATAGATACACCCGTCAACACATGACGCGTTATAACGATGTGTTGAGGTCACGGTAACTAATTCAAGCTTGCAGTTCGAAACTAGGTGACAGCTTTGTTAAAATTCATGTATGTATTTGTAATCTGTACAATGTGTATGTATGTGTATGTATATGTATGTACTATGTAGCTTGGGTATGGCACCCCTGGTTTTCGAAAGGACTTAGTTTGTGCAGATATTAGAAAGAAAGAAAAAATGAAATGTCGTGAACACAGCCGTGTCTTTACGGAAATACGTGCACGTATTAGGTAATATTTCCTTTGGGATGAACGAGATGAATGAGAAACGTAGATATTTTTGAACTTTATGAAGTCTTTCGGATATTTTTCTTTTATTTGTGATTTGGAAAACTTTTGAAACATACCTAAATTTAAAAAAGTTCCTGTTAAATTTTCTAATTGTAAGTAATTTTATACTATAACTGTCTGCCAAATTGTTGTGCATTACGCATTGAGGTATATACATAGAGAAGACATCTCAAACAAAATGTGTGTACCCGCCGTGAGATTCTATTTTCAAAATTGAGCCCCTGTTCTCATTGTGAACGTGTGTTCTAAAACGAAATGTATGAAATTCACTTTACCAAATGTAAAACAGGTACGCACTCAAATAGTTATAAATAAGGAAGTACTTGACCTTGTAAATTCAACAAAATTCCTTGGCCTTACCATAGATTCACGATTACAATGGAGTCCTCATATTGAAGCCTTGTCTGGGAGACTGAGTTCAGCTGCTTACGCGGTTAAGAAAGTAAGGCTCTTAACTGACGTAGAAACAGCACGGTTAGTTTATTTTAGCTACTTTCATAGTGTTATGTCCTATGGTCTGTTGTTGTGGGGCTCAGCTGCAGATATTGAGTCTATATTTATTTTACAGAAAAGAGCAGTCCGTGCCATTTACAACCTCAGGCCTAGGGACTCGCTTAAGGATCTCTTTAAGGAAATTAATATTTTAACTGTGGTGTCACAATATATATTGGATAATGTTTTGTATGTTAAGAAATATTACGATAGTTTTCTTAAGAAGAGTGACATCCACGATATTAATACGAGGAACAAGGCTAAACTGATTGTACCAAATTTTAGACTATGTAAAACTGGTGGCTCGTTCATGGGTACATGTGTAAAGATTTATAATAAAATTCCATCGAAATTTACAGAAATGCCTTACCTTAAATTTAAAACTCATATTAAAAGCATTCTTATTACGAAAGGATATTACAAATTAGATGATTATTTTAAAGACAAGACTGCTTGGACATGAGTTTTATGGATATAGATTGTAGTAGATGATAAGTGCTATCTGTAACTGTGAGCAGGAAAAAAACAAACCCGGAAGTTTCTTGCTGCTTCTTCTCCCGGGCCCTCTCACAGTAGGGCTTTGTCTGAAGCATTGGCATAACTTGCATGACTTTCAAAAAGTGTTTGTAAACCAAACCAATTTTGAATAAAACATTTGATTTGATTTGATTTGATTTGATTGGATTTCATTGGACATTGAAGCCGCGCGGCGCCAATTCACTGGAACATACATACATTGTGTTCGCGGTATCTGTTCTATACGCTAGTAATAATACTTCAATGGCATTATGTTGTTTGTTATACCGCCTTCATATATTGATTGGTTGATTAGAGAATGCTGTTTAGATTATGTTCGCCTATTGTACCTCATGTTGGAGAATTAAGGAATAAATAAATAAATAAAGAACCTGAGCCCATCGGAGATTGGTTCATGACTCAACATTTCCAATGCTCAGATCGGATACAAATGAGTGTGGTCCCGAAATGCTGGCCGAAGTCAGATTGTTCAACTACAGACATTTTGAGAACTAATTGTAAGTATATTGGCTTTGGCTTTGGTGGCGCACTATTGAGCACGGATCTCTTCTCATCAGGGAGGCCTAGAGCACACACTCCACCACGCTGCTCTAGTGCGTTTTGGTGGAGGGGTTATCCAACGATTTTTCCTTCACGTAATTGTTAATAGGTAAGTACTTAATTATTTACACCGTGCCTGCTCTTATTCGATAATTTATAAATATTCTGTAGTTTTTCCGTGTTCGCATTGCCTCCTAACGTACCTACCTAACGGGGCAGTTGGCAGCTTCACTCTGTGGTTTTTAAATAACCTTTCAGATTTAATTTTTTCTAAGTCTCTCCGTCTCTCCGTCTTGCTTCGGTGGACAGCATTTGGCGGCATGAGCGGAACGGGGTGTTTGGACACTTCGGACTGGGGAACACTTGTTACATTGTGTTAAAATTCTGCAGTGGTCTAAATACGGTTTTATCGCTCAAATATAAATCTCACCTAGTTACATTTTTTGAATATTTTGTTTTCTATACTCTATATAAATAAATAAAAGTGGAGTGTCTGTTTGTAATATTAAAATAACCGCTTTTTACTAAGTGCATTTGGATTTATACACGGTACATATACCAAAACAACATTTTTTACAATTTTTGTCTGTCTGTCTTTCTGTCTGTCTGTCTGTCTGTCTGTCTGTCTGTCTGTCTGTCTGTCTGTCTGTCTGTCTGTCTGTCTGTCTGTCTGTCTGTCTGTT
This sequence comes from Thymelicus acteon, assembly GCA_951805285.1. Lineage (NCBI taxonomy): Eukaryota > Metazoa > Arthropoda > Insecta > Lepidoptera > Hesperiidae > Thymelicus > Thymelicus acteon. The sequence goes on from OX638232.1 coordinate 2,687,286, forward strand.
TGTTCCGGCTAATCTTTCAAATGACTGGCCGATTTTGACGGGACTTTCACTGGCAGATAGCTGATGTAACAAGGAGTAACTTAGGCTACTTTTATTTTAGAAAAAAAAAATAGTTTGTTAGGCGATACGAAGTTCGCCGGGTCAGCTAGTTTAGAATAAATATTACAGGTGTTCGTAGGCTTGGAAATCAGACTCAACCAAAAATTTGAAATTCGTATACAAGAGCCTGTATCCACAATTATTCAAAATTGCTCAACCCGTAATACTGTTTTGGAATTTTAGACGATCGCTACACCAGTTTAATTCTAACTTTTCCCATTCGTCGTTAGGTTAGCTACCTCTGCGGTGTATTCCATTCCAAAAGTTGAGGCGCCAAGTACGTGCTGCTACAATAGGTACTATGGTCTACATAGTACATCTACATGTTCTGAAGATTTGAATTACTGATTGAGATGACTGATGTAAAATGGAAAAATAATTGTTTGATCATTTAGAAAGAAAGAAAGAAAATACATTTATTTGCAAAAGATACACCTATGGTTATCTATACACAACTTATATACATAAGAATTAAAACTTAAGTATAAGTGGACCCTTTACAAATTGGAGCCTGCTCAGCATTGTGCTGGAGTCAGCGCTGCCAGCGCTGATCTTCCGCAGTATCCGTTAAATTATGTCACCATTTAAACACCATTTCAGATTCAGATCATGTTAAAATATAAAATTTATTTATGAAATCGCAGGCCACATTTATTTTACTTAAGACTGAAACATTGCATGTGCCATCATTACCTCTAAGTATAAAAATATCAAAGAAACAGAAAATATTAAATATTATTCCGTCCAGCGGTTTCATTCAAATTGAACTCAACCGCGATTTTGCGGTGAGATTATTTAATGGTAACACTCCATTAAACATTTCTATGAGATATAGTTAAATATGAGGTTAAGTGCCTGCGCTGACATAAATTTAACTGAATTTTAATGCGCATATCGTTAAGAGTTGGTATTGATGGGTATGGTGTTATGTAACAGAAAAAAAAATGTGAGCCGTCACGGGACGCCTGGCAGATGTGAAACATCGACATTATTTTGTAAAAGTAATGCAGAAAAGAACATATTGTGATAGGAACTAAATATGTCATAATGATAAAATAAAATATTACGATTTTATTATCAGAAAAATAATTTGTTTTCAAGTAAAACACAGGTTATGTTTACTGTAGTAAACAACACTGTGTACACTACGGAGTATACACTATCACCCTTATTAATAAAAATCGCTTAATCCAAGCATCATCTGAAGCTACACTTGGACTAGTTAATTCTGGATTAACTAAGTAATAACTTCGTAATTGCAATGTTATTAATAAATATGGAGTAACGTCGAACTAACAATACATTTCTTAGTCCGGTTTCAGCGAGTAAAATATGGCAACCTTTGTAATTTAAAAGTAAAAAGAGTGAGTCAGTGAATGACTTCATGCATTAAAATGACAGTGACAACAATATTTTGGGATTGACAACTTCAAACGACGTGATCAGCTTTCAATTTCAAGCGCCTAATTTCGCTCCTCGCAGTTTGTTTCATGCTATGGTTACTTGTTAAATTTAAAATTGATTTACATGAACCAAAAACGTGCTCGCTCAGTTAACTGGGATGAAGAAGAAAAGGTCAAAGAAAATATCAATGTGAATGACGTTTAGTTAGAACAACGAAGTACTCTTGATATGCGTCAAGTCAACGTCAATGTCGTCAATGCACGCCTAGTCCACGCCTAATCAGTCGCTAAACTATGTAGCGACATGGACTAACTTTGATTCTGAGATTAGACTCGGAGTAGCTTATTTCTTCGTTACTCTATATTTATTAATACTGAATGTAATTAAATCTTATTTACGACAAGTTTTAAAGTTACTCTTGCTTTAGTCTATGTTTATTAATATTGCCGTATAGGTATTCGAGCTCAGTGTAGCGAGAAAGATGGCGACGCGTCGCCACGGCATGCGTCGCCACGCCAGAAATCGGTTTTACGTGCGGCTATAGATGTTTCACATCAAAAACATATTGAGGTTTTACGCGCAAACACCAGACTCAGTATTTACAGAATTGCGACAACGAAATTCATCATGGGAATAAAACATTTTATTGAAAGTATTCTGTGCGATCCGTTATTATTACTGGGTTACTCTGTGGTCGCGTGTATGCGGTCTTTGATTTATTTATCTGCACATTCTACTGAAGTCTTTCATGTACCTACTCTGTGAAAATAAATTCCAAAAAATGAATCGGGATTATTCTGGATCAGCCCTGCCTTTGATGTTCGAATATTATTTCGGTTTAATTACTATAAAATTTTTAATGGTCTGAAGGCCGCACTCAGAGTAAATTAACAGTTTCTTATATCGCTTTTTAGTTTGTTCGTTACTTGTCTTAATCGTTTCTAATAAAATCGCTCGTTATTTGTATTGTAATTAACCGTTAAGTGGCTCCGAACAAAATCCGTGTCACATTTTTCGTACTCACTGACAGCTTGGTGACAGCGCTTCGTTCGGTTAAATGCGGTTCAAGATGGCGAATATCAAATATTTTACACTAAATAATTTTTAAAAATGCAAGTAAAATATAGTTATTTACGAATTATGATTTAAATAAACTCAAATATAGTTCAAACGTAAATAATGAAGACGTTTTAACTCTGCACAATAAACAATATGCGTTATTATGTGTTTTTGAACGGTCGGGGTTTTTCAAAAAATGACATCTAATTGTCTCGTTTGCTCGCAGCCGACTAAAATTCGTTGGCACCATATGGTGTCAACGAAGGTGTCAAAACTTTTAGTACTGAACAACCTGTCTAGTATAGTATATACATATAGGTCTATGGCTCTGAGTGTACATTAAGATTGAATTTGAATTTACGAGATATTTAAGGAATCAACTGTGGCTGTGTCAAAAACATCGATGGGAAGTACGTTCCAACCTAATCGAGCCTCTGAACAGCAAAGTTCACTAACAATAACATAGATCGACTTTGAAGATAAGGATCGCTTTATAAGATCGATCTTTGTCAAAAAGTTCGCATGTCGCATTACAGCTACCTGAGTACGTTTTATTTCTGGATAAGCTCATTGACGTGTTGAAGGTTCATTCATAATAGGTTGTGATGACGTAACGTCATGACTAGTATGACCACATTCATCAGAGTTTTTAGTAGCTGTCCTAATATTATGTTCTTTTTTTAAGTAATATTGTATTTTTTTTTTATTTAAGCTTTTTTGACCATTAGAAGTGGACTAAAATGATAAGTAGTGTTCTTTACTAATCAACCTCAAGGCATACCAATTCACGTTAAAAGCAGTCGACCCGTGCTGTTAACCAGCGCTTATCGATGTTGGTCCGCGCAGGCAGATTGAGAGATCCTATACATTGTTAGCCAGCTTATTTCAGAGCATGGTTCACTTGAGTGCTAAATGTCATAAAAATCCGATCAGTGTTTTTGCGTGAAAGAGAAACATCATCATCATCATCATCCTCGCTAACTTTGAAGTTTATAATATTAGCAGGTTTAGGATTTTATCCCCACCTTTCTATCTGCTCAAAAACCAATTACAAATAGAACTTAGTAATAACAAAACTTTCAACTCCGTTTGTTATCGTGATATCATATTAATCACAGTTCGTACCTGCTACAACTTTGCACCTGCTTCCACTGGCTATGGATTAAACTTTACTCTGTGAAAGCCGGCAAATCTGACAGGACAGGGAGTTTTATTAATTTACTTTGTGGTCAATACGCGTGACCGAGACAGTAGCTGAGCAATGCCTACATGTTATTGTGAAATTAAATGGGAATTAAAATGTTTTAGATTGAATTTTATGTAATAACGAGTAACCGTCCTCACTTTGCTTCGGTTTTCTTATTTTTTTACACCTTGGGTTACATTAGCGGAGTTTTATTAAGGATCTCTATTTTTTTTGAAAATATAATATAGCCTTTGTCACCTGGGGATAGTGTAACTTCCCAACAGTGCAAGAATTTTTAAATCGGTTCAATAATTTCGGAGCCTATTCAATGCAAACAATCAAATATTTCCTGTTTATAATATTAGTATAGATAATAGCTGCTGTGGTGTGACTTTTCAAAAGGGGATAACTACATCTTATCGTTTTTTGAGGTAAAAATAACCACCCATAGATTTAGAGATATATATTATAGATAGAGGTATAGATATTGTGTTGTATTGTGCAACTATAATATGATGTTAGTCATGAGTGATGAAATCAAATTATCTTGACCTACAAGTTTAAATGAAATGCTCTACCGTGGATTTATTAGGTACCTACTTACTATTGATTGTGGAAAATTTAAGTTATCCCCTTTTGAAAAAAAACTTTATTTATACTTATATATAATTTACTATATAATGGTCGAAATAATATTATGTTACATTACATACAATGATCTTGTAATATATTTGGTTACATATCAAAATCTTGTCTTTTGTTCAGTTCATTAGTCTGAGTTATATATGCGGTTGTATTATATTATCTATCATCATAAAAAACTTATTTGAGATTTCTAAATGAAGGAAGCATGAAAAATAAGCTACTCAACAGTTCACATAATATTATCGCATACAAAATATTATCAGTCAATTTAAATTAATTAAAAAATCTGGCCAAGTCTAATAAAAAAAAACCCGCCAAGTGCGTGTCCGTCTACGCGCGATATAGTTCCGTAGTTTATCGACTGTCATTATCTCTGCAATGCTGTGGACGGACGGACATGAAAAACTATAAAAGATCCGTTGTGACTACGGAACCCTAAAAAGCGCTACGTTCGCAACATGATTACGTTTTTTGCCAATTACTGTCAGATTATTATCAATATTGATGTGATGGTTATTGAATGACTTAATTATCAGTATTCTTCACTAGGTAACTGAATATTGTAAGGCTACTTATAGTATAAAAAAATGTTTAAGTACGTGTCGGGTCCCGCACAATCTAAGGTTACAGCACGGACCTGAAAAAAAGACGGACGTAACCTCGTCTAATCTAAAACCCTCACACATTTCTCTCTCATTTTTTCTTTCATTCCTTCAACATAAGTAGGATTTCTTACTCACACGAAACGTTAATTTCTGCGAAATCAGAATATGAATGACTCGAAGAATCTAGAAGACTTCGCTTAAGTTTGTTCCAGCCTCATATTGGATTTCTCGCCGCCAAATGGTATTTATTATTCTGATATGGCATTACTTGCCTGAATTCTCTTCATTTTGATCACGTTTACTACAAGGACATTATCATAAAACCATGATATTTACTTGTCAATCTTAGCATCCTTATAGTGATAGTGTTTTAGACACCTAAAAATAAAATAAAAATAATTATGACCTGTTTACAGTTTCTGAGTTATAAGATTTTCGGACGGACGGTAGTTTAATAAGAAGCATTTAAAAATAGCCCATGGTACCTACCTAAGAATATTAGTTAGTTATTACTCATTAGTAAGTACTTTAATTAGTAAGAGGAGTTATTATTCGTTATCTCAGATCGTTGATACCCCTGATTAATGTAATATTGCGATTAATAAAATTAATTTCATTCACGTGCATTCGAAAAAGCTCATTATTTCAATAAGTCTGCTATGACTTCTTTAGTGTGGTGAGTGTAGTTTTTAGTTTTTAAATTGAACGTTTGAAGTTGAAATGAGAGGAAAGCTTACGCTCGCGCTGAAAAGCTCTCGGCAATAAGCGAAGAGGGAAACTTGAGAAAACCGCTTTCTTTAAATCATGCTTTTTATTACAAAGCGTCTAAGGAGTACGTTAACGTCATGCGTTAGTGAATTGCGTGGTTACAGATGTAAGTTAACGTGAAGGAAGGCTTTATGTACCAACTCAGAGTCACTAACGGTTACTTAAATAGCTCTTTAGTACAGAATTTGTATGGTGATTCTTTACTAAGGAGCGATTAAAGTAAGCGTTAGAGTAACTGAGTTGGGGCGTTAGTGTTAGATCGTGCTGTGTCTTTAGCTAAGTTAATTATATGTATTTTAGAACGTTGCGGATGACAATGTATGTATCATAGAACGTCGAATATGCTTATGAGTAAAACATCTAGTACCAAAAGGGCCACTTGCCAAAATATCTAGAATCTTGTCCTAAAAGACGGTAGTAAGTAATAGTGAGTTGTAGTACTTATTATAAGTACTATTATTTTTTCTGTGGTTGTAGGGAAAAAAGGAAAAAATGACTTACTTTGAGAAGTAAGAAAATATGAGACTAATCAGACATAACCATATTAAGTATTCATTGAAAATAACATAAGAACTTGACTTGCATACAAACTTCACCGCCATTTTGATATTATTTCATGGACATACACAAATGAGACATTAAAACCACCCACGATCATACATAAATGTAATATGTTACATAGTTACAGTCTTTCCCTGCCGGACAACGAACTCGGGACCGCATAGCAGGGTATAAATCATTACCTGGGCTACAGAGTCAAATGAAGTGAAAATTAGGAAAATTATGCTAAGGTAGGCATTCTATTAAGGGCTCTTGGAAATAAGGGCGAGGAAAAATTTAGTGAAAGCAGTTTTAAAACTCCTTTATTTTCTGTTCCAGAGCTGCCCAACTAGTTTTCGACCTTATAATTGGGTACAAAAGTTCAAATACTGCCCGATATGGAATTTAACTTTACGAACGAAAATATCTGGCTTGCTTTCTATAAGAGACAGAGAGAGACAGACAGAGAAACATGCGCACGCCGGACGGCATGTAACGAAGCCGCACGAGTTGTAACGACTAACGACGGCAAAAAGTCGTCGTTACAACTTTTCGTTACCAAATTTTCCGCCTAGCCCCCTTTCGCAACGCGCGATAAGGAACTTCGTTCCAATAACCTGTTTGTTTATTATAGACTCGTCAAAAAATGAACTACATTTAAACCAGCCTTATTTATTACACGGTAGTTCTTTTAAAGGTTCCTTAAATTTTATGATATTTAATGTTTCCTATTTCCTGCTTTCCTTTAGATATCAAGACAATTAATATAGTTAAAAGCTTCTGTTTAAATAATAGATATCTTTATATAGGAAGGTAGGTAAGTATTTTTTCTTCAATTCTCCTATGACTGCCACTATAACCAAACACAAATATGGAATTCAACAATCACTTATCTTGGGATTTCCTCTAGCTTTTACGTATAACCCCGTCTTGCTTATCACGAGGACGACTGGTTTGTTATACTTTAATTGACTGAGGCCTTAACAAAACAAGTACTGTATTACTTTGAAAGGTCTATTAAGAGCAACACTTAAGAAAAAACACATTTTTGTAAAAGTGTAGGTACTTAACGATGTTGAACGTCCTCGATAAATGTTTACAATGAGCACTTTATTTCCTTTTAATCATTAGGTATACTTGAAGAGGTTTGCGCGTTATATAATTAATTTTGTTGACATTAAGACCTAGTTAGTGTCAGTCAATCAGTATATGGGTCAGTCAATCAGTATATGTGTCAGTCAGTCCGTGTGTGTCGTAGACAGTGTATACGGCGCTTCGTTTGAAGATTGCATGCGAAGTGCATAATGAAACATGACAATAAGTAAATGCGAAGATATAGTTAATAGTATTAGGCATTACTTTGGGAAATCCATTGTTATTAAGTTAGTATTAGGGCTTGTTTCACCATCTTCAAGTAGAGTCCTGAATAAGCTATTCGCCGGTTAAAGTGACGTTAAAGTGTCATTTTACATACACGAAATGTCAACTTAACCAACGAATAGCTTACTTCGGACTTACTTGAAGATTGTGAAACAAGCCCTTAGTCTACTTTGCAACAACCCGCGGTTAACACGTATGATGGTATATACTTTAAGACATGCGTGGCACCTCCCTCCCTCCCACAACGGAAACATGCACTACAATAATTATAAGTATATAGTATATACCAACATACACTTTGCGACTAACCTTTCATAGAGTCAACTTACCCTGATGATGCTCCGTGTCGGGGCGAAACACGTGTTAGTGCTGGTATGTATGTTGGTATATACTTTTAATTATTGTAGTGCATGTTTCCGTTGTGGGAGGGAGGGAGGTGCCACGCATGTCTTAAAGTATATGCTATCATACATGTTAACCGCAGATTGTTGCAAAGTAGACTAATACTAACTTAATAAAATCACAGAAGAAATAATACCTAGTACCTACTTATATAAAATGTGAAGATGCTGCTCCGTGGACAGATTTCCTACTTACGCAAGTGACAATTTATGATAGCGTGCGTGGACAGAAGGCCTTATTGACAGATTAAATAAAATATGGACAACATTAACTTCTAAGTTAGTGCGCTGCCATCCGTGACTTCATTACCGCTTACCATCAGGTGGTTTTATAGTCAAGCATTAGCTTATCTCTATACATCTATACAAATACCTAAATAAAATTGGAGTGTCTGTTTATAATATTAAAATAATCGCTTTTTACTAAGTGCATTTGGATGTATACACGGTACATATATACCAAAACAACATTTTTTACAATTTTTGTCTGACTGTCTGTTTGTTCCGGCTAATCTCTGAAATGGCTGGACAGATTTTGACGGGACTTTCATAAGTAGATAGCTGATGTAACAAGGAGTAACTTAGGTTACTTTTATTTTAGAAAAAAAATGTTTGTTAGGCGATACGAAGTACGCCGGGTCAGCTAGTTTAGTATAAAAAAAATAACACCAAAGACTTCACCGATGCGTTGCCGACGAAGAAAAAAGAGAAAGGATCTAAAGAAAGACAGAACATTTGCCATATATTTTGATATAACTAAAATGTTCATAGATTTTTAAATATTTCATTAGTTTATGTTCCGTTATGATGGCGGTTAGGCTGACTGGCGCAATATTTTTAACCAATTTATAACCATATTATGTTATACTAGTATATTGTAGTGAGCACACATAAATAGCGATAGTTTTTTCATTCGATAATATTGACTCACGTTTAAAAAGTATTTGAAGTGCAAACACTATTGTTTCGAGTGACATGGAATTTGCATATAAATAATATTAGTTTATTTTCCGATTTTCTGTATTTTTTTTTTGTATAACTACACCGTTTTACTGCTGCATTATTACCACTAAATTATTATATGTCCTATTTGTATCGTTAAGGAATATTTACTAGTGACAGTTATGGCTTAAGCAGGCATAGGTTAAAGTTTCATAAAAAATTGTAGGATCAAAGTAGTGTTAAAAATTTCGGCCAGGTTTTTACGAACGTGTTAAATGTTAGAAAGATAATCTAAATTTTACTAACAAAAAATAACCAACTTCAAAGTCTCAAAAACTACTTTTCAGATCTCGTTCAAATTTATGTGGGACCACATGACAAGCACCTGCTTTCGATTAAAAAAACAATCATTAAAATCGATTCGCCCAGTCCAAAGTTCTGAGGTAACAAACATAAAAAATAAAATAAAAACAGTCGAATTGAGAACCTCCTCCTTTTTTTGAAGTCGGTTAAAAAATAACGCATGTCTTTACTAAAATTCAGAAGTTGAAGTACAATACGAGTACGTATTGGAAGTCATTAAATTCAAATATATTTCACTTAGCTATTCATTTATTTTGCGTCAATGGCTGTTTTGTAACGGTAAAATGTACTTTATTAGTTTATTAGGAGGCACGTGTACCCAATTCTATATCAAAATATTCATATTGAAGACGTCTTTTCCAGGTTATATAATAAATAATAGAAAAAGTCTGTCCACGTCATAAGTAGGAGTCATAAAATGATACAATATGTTCCCTTGTCCACAACGAGGACAATCAAAATAAATATGAAGAAAGAATGTCGTGCGAATAAACACGATTTTCTCTTATTTTCTCATTTCTCGTCACCGAGGGACCTTTTTAATCTTCCCAAATGACATGTCTCATTGTGAAGGGGTAAGCAAGATGCGAAACACCATGGAGAAAGACATTGGTTAAAATCCTTCTTGTCAGTTTAATGGAAATGGTCGTGAATGAGAATGACGACAAAATACGTAGGAATTTAATAAAATTTAAAGGTGATTTAGGTAGGAAGAATATGACAAAGAACATGACAAAGTAAAAAGATATTAAATCTTCGAAAAAAGGTTATTTTAATTTTCTATTCGTTCCGCGCGAGACGTACTTTACCTACGGTGAAATGTAAAGTCTGAAAAGCAATCTAGCTGTGTTATCGTTAATTACAAAAATAGAAAAAAAATCAAGTGGGCTTGGATGGGCAAATTCGAATAGCAAAAAGCGGCCAATTGCGAGTCAGACTCGCCCATGAAGGGTTCCGTAGCAGCAAGTAACATAATATAAAAGTTCTTGTAGTTCGTTGTAACTTGGATAAATGTTTTTTGCAGTTTACGATTTATGACGTATTAAAAAAAAACTACTTACTAGATCTCATTCAAACCAATTTTCGTTGGAAGTTTGCTTGGTAATGTATATCATATATTTTTTTTAGTTTTATCATTCCCTTATTTTAGAAGTTACAGGGGGGGACACACACATTTTACCACTTTGGAAGTGTCTCTCGCGCAAACTATTCAGTTTAGAAAAAAATGATATTAGAAACCTCAATATCATTTTTGAAGACCTATCCATAGATACCCCACACATATGGGTTTGATGAAAAAAACATTTTTGAGTTTCAGTTCTAAGTATGGGGAACCCCCAAAATTTATTGTTTTTTTTTTCTATTTTTGTGTGAAAATCTTAATGCGGTTCACAGAATACATCTACTTACCAAGTTTCAATGGTATAGCTCTTATAGTTTCGGAAAAAAGTGGCTGTGACATACGGACGGACAGACAGACAGACAGACAGACAGACAGACAGACATGACGAATCTGTAAGGGTTCCGTTTTTTGCCATTCGGCTACGGAACCCTAAAAAGTGCTCAAAGGAGTCTCGGAGCCGATTTTGAAGAATACTAAAAGTGCATTATAGAATTTTTAAAATAATCATCAATATTTCTTACCAGGAATCAATTCCGTTGATTTAAAAAAAACAAACATACTGTATTATAAGTGTAATAAGGAGGGCACCCTCACACTTCCGAAATTTTTTTGTTTGAATTTCATTTTACCGAAAACTATTGACCGACGTCTTTTTTGCTATGCATTATTTGACATATTTTTAGATCGTCGAAGTATCATGTGGCATAGGTATTATTTTACCGAACTATATTTCGCCCATTTACAAAATAACTTTTTGCTAGTGGCCGAAGCCTCTTTTGAACTTTTTTCATTTGCCAAATGATTTATTTTCCACATTACCATTCACCACACTGAAACAACATTTTACGGAATACTATTTGGTCACAAAATATATAGCCGGTTACAATTTTCAATATCAAATTAAAAGTCATAAGAAGTTATTATGTTGTGCTACAAAATTTAAAGACAGAAACAAATCGCTGCAAAACTGACTTCACGCAGTTTTGTCTGCCCTACCCCTAGAGTGTAATGTAAACCCGCGTAGGCAAGGGTGACGCTGCTTGCGAGCTTAGGAGCAGGTGTTTTTAATGCTCGCCACCGCGGCTGAGGCTGATCGGCGGGGCTGGCCAGCAAGCCGAAGCTACGGTGATGAGTGTTAAAACCATCTGCGATGATAAGCTCGCGTGGGACCGCCGGAGCCCCGCAGCGCCGGAGCCGTGATAGAAACAATGCTTGCTGCATGTTGCATGCCTGCTTGCGTGCTGCATGATTGTTTGCATGCACTTCTAAGGGCTGATGGATGAACGGATAATGAATGTTCGGAAACATAATAATTCGAACAAATGTTATTTCTGCTAAGTGTAGGTAACTTGGGTAAAAAGTTTTTCGATTAAATGAAACATTGCGTTGGAGTAATGAAAACAATGGGATCGACAAAAGGTCAACTTGATACATTGCCAGACGTGACTTCGATGAAGTAAAAAAAAACTAAATAATAGTTGACAAGTTTTAGATGAATTGGAATTCGGTCAAATATTTATCGAACTTATGATAGGTACCTGTAATAAGGATTGAATTCTGGAAATTAATGTAATACTTAAGGAAAGTGAGAGAAATATTGATTTTTCCAAAATCTTATGATGCAGGTTTCATCAAAATTGGGCTTGAGACTCCTTTAAGCAGTATTTGCTATTCCTTATAATGTCAGATTTGGCCATCTCCGCTTACTTGAAAAATTCACTACGTACCTATTTTTTGTTCGCTTCGCTTGTAATGACGGAAGGGGACGGTGATGACTTCCACTCGAACAAGGATATTGGATCAAACTTTTTCGCAGTTCCGAAATTACGGAGTTTGTCAATGTGTTTTTTATTGTATATATTGTTTCGCGATAAGATAATGCCAATACCGTAACTTTTATTATGAGTTTCTTCTCTGTTGTAAAGATTTTTGTAGTGGTTTTTCTCTGTGATATAAGGGCGTATGTATACCAATCTACCTGCTTATAGTACTCAAAGACCAAAAATGCTCAGGTGGCAGACTACTTCCAACCCCGGTGGTTCTGCGCTGGACCGCATTTGTTGCTCATATTAAAGGGAAATAAGGTAATATTTCTTATCGTTTTACCGACTGAGAAAGCCTATATACCGTACTGCTTTATGTAATGACTAGCTGAACCAGCAAACTTCGTATCGCCTAACAAACTATTTTTCTTTTCTAAAATAGTGTAATAATATAATAATAATAATAATAATAATAATAATTTCTTTATTGATTAGTAGCCTAAGTTACTCCTTGTTACATCAGCTATCTGCCAGTGAAAGTCCCGTCAAAATCGGTCTAGCCATTTCAGAGATTAGCCGGAACAAACAGACAGACAGACGGAGACAAATATTGTAAAAAATGTTGTTTTGCTATATATACCTTGTATACATCCAAATGCACTGAGTAAAAAGCGGTTATTTTTAGGGTTCCGTAGCCAAATGGCAAAAAACGGAACCCTTATAAATTCGTCATGTCTGTCTGTCTGTCTGTCCGTCCGTATGTCACAGCCACTTTTCTTCGAAACCATAAGAACTATACTGTTGAAACTTGGTAAGTAGATGTATTCTGTAAACCGCGTTAAGATTTTTACACAAAAATAGAAAAAAAAACAATACATTTTGGGATCCCCATACATAGAACTGAAACTCGAAATTTTTTTTTTCATCAAACCCATACGTGTGAGGTATCTATGGATAGGTCTTTAAAAATGATATTGAGGTTTCTAATATCTTTTTTTTTTAAACTGAATAGTTTACGCGAGAGACACTTCCAAAGTGGTAAAATGTGTGTCCCCCCCTGTAACTTCTAAAATAAGAGAATAACAGAATGAAAAAAAATATATGATGTACATTACTATGCAAACTTCCAACGAAAATTGATTTGAACGAGATCTAATAAGTAGTTTTTTTTAATACGTCATAAATCGTAAACCGCAAAAAACATCGATCAAAGTTACAACGAACTACAAGAACTTTTATATTATGTTACTTGCTGCTACGGAACCCTTCATGGGCGAGTCCGACTCGCACTTGACCGCTTTTTAATATTACAAACAGACACTCCAATTTTATTTATTTGTATAGAATATCTAATCAATTTAGCATACTTATGCTCTAAAACTGTATTGGAGCAGCATTTTACCACGCTGACATAATAGGCAGGAGAGGCCCCTTTTCACTGCAGAGAGTGAAAAGCTTGGGCCTTGGGCTTGGTAGCGGTTTTATAGTTTCTGGCTGGCTGGCTTCAACCCATTAATGGCCCACTGCTGGGCACGGGTAGCTGGGCACACTGTGCACCCCTTGAGGAGGCCTAGAGCATACTCCACCACGCTGCTCCAGTGCGGATTGGTGGAGGGGTTAGTGGCCATCCCAAGTGTCGGAAGTTTTTAAACCGCCCGAGGGCCTCCGACATGGCTTAACGACTGTTATCTTATGATAACAACAGGGAAATGCTCAAGAATTTTTCGCCACTAATGGTCACCCATCGCAACTACCGACCGCGCCCGCTGTTGCTTATACTCGTAGTTTATAGTTATAGTTTATAGTTAAATGCTATATCAACACCACCCGTGTTAATATGTAAACAATGTATGGTCGTTACTGATAAAAGATAAAGTATTGTTGTAACATATTCATGTGTCAACTGGCTCGGTCACATTTGATTATGTAATGGCGTAGATTATAACGTGATGGTCTAACTTAACCCTAAACATTTATGTACTAATAATAGAACTGTCGTCTAAAAAGTTACTTCAGTGCCTAAAGTAGAATGTGTTCGAGCAGTATGTGTTGCCAGTGATGACATACGGATCCGAGACGTGATACTTTAATATTGACTTAATCATAACTTAATGCATAAACTTAAGTCGCCCAGCGGGCTATAGAACGAGCTATGCTCAGTATTTCACTACGCGATAAGATTAGAAATGATGAAATCCGTAAATAAATAAGGGTGATTGATATAACTCAGAGAATTAGCCGGCTGAATGGGCTGGCTACATAGTTCGAAAAACCGAATACCGTTGGGGAAAAAAGGTCCTCGAATGGAGACCACGCCTCGGTAAAAGGAGCACAGGACGCCCCCCTGACCAGGTGGACTGACGACCTGAAGAAGACAGCACATTCAAAAGGCTCAGGAAAGGTAATAATCATAATTATCATAATACATATAACATCCCATAATCTTGATTTTAATAAAGTTGAAAAATGTAATTTGCCTTTTGCCATGCCGTTCTTTTCTTTATTTAGGTTAAATTATAATGCATTAATTATCACCATGATAAGCTTAAGTGATAAAAAGGAGTTAAAGCGAAAATCATACCTACTTTTCTTCATATTCCCAATAAATTTTATGAGAAACTTTATTGGCAACTCATTCTCCCTCCCAGCAGCTACTATGGGAATTAATTAACAGTTGACATTTATGTTGAGCTAATTCAAGCTCCGATTACCTAAGAGAGAACTGGGTGTAGCTGATTGCAATTTAACTTGTCGTGTAACTTAAACGTACTTAATAGGGAAGAGATGGCATTAACGGGTCATGTATTGAGATGAAAGGGACAAGTCAAATAATTCGGAAAATAAGAAACGTCTCGAGACAATAATATTATTTTCTTACTTACGCGTAGACAATGAATTGCATTGACGCCAGCTAACTTAAATAGTACAATATTATCACGGGAGAGGAGACATTTGCCATCTTCGACACCGGGAATCCTTAGGGAAGTTTCAAAAGCCAAGAAAATTGGCGATGACGGTCCTTACGACCAGGTGGATCATCAGCTCGTTTGATAGATATATCCATAAAAAATTATCGTGAGTTGTCGTTTAGCTCTAACGATGCTATGAGCAAGCCGTCGGTGGATTTTTGACAGAGATTTCTCTCATTGACTAAAGTCTCTTCTTGAATGATACAGAAAGTCATACAGAACATACTTCCTGTAATGCAGAAACTAGTTTTGAGCAAGCTTTAAATGTGTTTTTGTCGTAATATAACAGTCGTAAAGCCATGACAAAGGTATTTGGCATAAAAACTTCCGAAAATTGTGTTGGACACTAACTCCTACATCAATCCACACTGGAGCTGCATGGTTGAGAATGCTCTACGCCTCCTCAAGAGGAGAGACCAGTGATCAAAACTGAGCCATTAATGAGCTGTAGTACTTGTAGTGTAGTGTCAACGTAATTTTAGATATACATCTAACTGAATATTTAACGAATGATTATAATTAATATACTCCCGAGGCTCATTCTACTCACCATCCATCATTTTAATGTGCTCTTACGTTTGATGTTAAAATCGTGGCCTGTGAAAGACATCCTTAATTAGAAATGGGAGTGAAGGGTTCGAATAATATTATTTACGTCAATAATAGGCTTATCACGTGTTATTAATCACTTGGAATCCAATAAACTTCAGATAGGATGATGGATATGTAAACAACCGATTCGAAATAGACAGTAATTATTCTTCTGACAGGTTTCAACATTAAGCTGAAAACAAACTGTCGGACGCGGCTTATGGTGCTCCCTCACCGGGAGCATTCACGTGTAATGTAATATTATAGATTCGTCTTTGAGCATTACATTACAATACTACCTCCCTGACTGACAAGCATTCGCGTGTAATGTAACATTATAGATTCGACTTTGAGCATTACATTACAATACTACCTCCCTGACTGACGAGCATTCGCGTGTAATGTAACATTATACGGGAAGCGGAGCGCATTGATGTTACAAGTTGTATCAAGATATTACACATTGTATCATTACAAGGTGCGCATTGTAATGCTCGGTTCTCCTCCTTCACTGATGTAATGCTCAAATCTGTAACGTTACATTACAGGCGAATGCTCCCGGTGAGGGAGCACCTTAACGCACGCGGCTGAAGGATGTGACGTAATAGGTATCTAGATAATGAATGTACACTGAGCTGTGCAAACTATCGGAGGTAAGTCGCGGACGTGACCTTGAGGCACCTTGAGGCGTTCGGACGTCCGAGAGCTATCTGGCGCGCTGGATGTTTTTGTCATGTGCACATTATCAGTCGCGGCTGTCAGCCGCGTCCCATCGGACGCGGCTTATAGTATGTTTGCAGCTAGTCTCCCTTATTCAAAATTCAAATATCAACCGTTATCCGCTATCCCTTGTCCACCACTAACAGGTATCTGCTGATTTCTGACAGGTCTAAATTCAAATAATCAACTATTTGAATATTCGGTAATTATTCAGCAATATTCTCAAACATAAGCATAAACTGAATAGGAACTTAAAAAATGTGCCAAACTGAACCGATCATACTGAACCAAATTCGGTGCATTACTTTAATTGTGCTCTTGACAGATGTATGTTAAAATTTAGGGCGATCGGCTTAATGACGTACCTAAGTAACAAACTCACTTTTGCATTATTTACAATATTCGTTATCATTACTACATTACATCATAAAGCATTGCTAAAATTAAATCTAGCTTCGTTCAAGTCCCGGTCTAGGAGACTTCTCAACTCAATTTCCCGTCATAATTTTGTATGCGAACTCGTTTCCGTTCCTTTTGAGTGGATATTTGAATTTTAAAACCATTCTTGAGATTTAGTCCTTGGAGAGTCCTAACCATCTGTTAGGCTCGCTTTGACGTGACTTGTCTCTTTCTTTATGTTCATATAATATTATTGTAGGAGGAAGTTGTCTGTGAAATACGCCAAATGCATACACTCATGATTTATTTTTTATTCTTATACACGTACGTAAGGATGTAGTTTAGATTAGTAACGTCAAATAACATAATTATAACAGAGTGATTGCCCTCATTACCCTGATTATTCACATTCGATTTTATTCTGTTTTTAGTAACTTTACCTGCGTCCTACTAACGATAATTATCTGATAACTTTTTGGTAATTAAAACACACCGAGCGTCACTTTCAACAACCAGGCATTTCGTAATTGTCATTGCCATTTTATCTCCTACAGTATAGGTAGGTATTATTATTTAGCAAGTATCAACTTTCATTCTTAAAAAATACCTATTAAAATACTAAAGATCCTCGCTCAACGGTCAAAATTCGACCAAAAGTGTCAAAGGGTTAGAAGTACTTCACATTGACATCAGCAAGGCTATTCTGTTTTGTAACTCGACAGCGGAATCCGCGATGAGTGTCAAAATCCTATCTTTAGTCGTTTGAAGTTTGACACTCAGAGCGGATTCCGCTGTCGAGTTACAAAATAAAATAGCCTTACTGAGATTGACATAATTTTCTATGTATTTTATGTGTATGTTTTAAATGCATGGTAGTGTATGTAATATTTATTTTTATTAATTTTATGTGTTTCTAATGCATGATATAATTATAAAAATATTAGCTTTCTGCATTCCTTCACTTTAACTGTACCAATATTGTATGTTTCATACTCCTCCGTGCACGTAATGGGCATGATGACAGATTTTGAAATACTGTTGTATATTGTTGGGAAATATATTATAATTACAACGTATATCATATTTCTGCAAAAAAATAAGGTTTAGTATAAAATAAATACATTTCAATTTATAAGTTTAAAATTCGCACCAAAACACTTCAAAGTGTCATGGCGTCGCTTGTGACGTCACTCCTCAGGAAAATAGTAGACAAGATGTCATTATCAGTATGGTGATATTCATTTGTTTTAAGAAGCATGACGTAATTCGCGCTGATTGAGACTGATTGGCGTTCAAGATATCATGGCGGCTTGCCGTATTTTGAGTTTTATTTTATCAGAAATAATATTGTTAATTTCGCTCATAATAATAAGATAAATGCGTGTTTTGTAATCCATTAATAGGGTTTCATTAAATAAATACATAATTTTAGTGATTTTTACTTACTGTTATCATGCCTGTTGTCGTAAAAAGGGGTACAAAGTTTTTGCTTCAAATATCAATATACGAGTAGCTTTACTAATAAGTACCGAACCTCCCTCTTATAATTTGCGCGCTCTACCTATTTTATAGCGGTAAGCGTTCTATACAATTGTTCGATATGGAGCCCACGTCGCATTCCATCATCTCATCACTTGCGGAAAAATTAAATTCCGACCACATTTATGCCATATATACCCAATACATCCAAATCGTATGACATTTTTGCTGCGCAAACGGAATAAGCGAGTCTGAAGTACTGAAGAGCTACGAGTATGTATGTCACGGCGTTCAAAAGAGGCAAAAAGAGTTCTTCTCCAGTGAGGTATTGTCAGTTCCCCTGGGGCTTGTTCGTGTCCATATTGTCCATAGACAGCGGCGATCATTTACCATTAAGTGACTAGTTTGCTCTCTCGGCATACGAATATTTCGGGTGGTCAAAAAAGCAAGCTAAGCTTCGCTTCGGTAGTAAATATAGAAGGTTAGTGTTATTAAATTTGACCTCTGCAGAATAAGTGCGATAGTGATATTATTTTCGCTTAAAAACACGAACGAAATCTCATGACGTCATAGGTACGTTTTTGACTCACTCAAGTAAATTTTTATCTAATTTTCTTATTTACAAACTGTAGATATTACCACTGTTTATTAGTTTAAGACTAGTTTTACATGGGCCATTAAGTTTAATGTCGAAGACATTAAACGAAATGGAGATGTATGTTTAAAATAACAGGACCACATTTCACGCAATATTTCACTTCGCTGTTAGTCTAATAGTATGCTAACGAGAGGAACTCTGACGTGTAACGCACTATAGACACTTATCGCTGAGTGGCATAGGTGTGTATATAAATACGTATGTAGGTTGACGAAAGATTGCCTTCAACCCTTACATGGCCCACTACTGAGCACAGGTCTCTCTTTAGGAGGCCTCGAGCATACTCCACTACGCTGCAATGTGGATTGGTGAAACGTCTTGAACGAAAGATTTTGAAGCGTTATAACAAAGATTAACATTCTTGTAAATCTTATATCTTATGACGACCCGTGTGGCGCAATGGTTACCATGCCGGATGGCTGCACCGAGGGTCCTGGGTTCGATTCCCAGTGAGGCGGAAATTTGAATGATGAGTTTGAATTTCTGTTCTCGGTCTGGGTGTGAATGTCCTTGTCTAGTGTGTTTTCCATGGCACCCACGACACAGGGAATCCTAGTGTGGGGCTATGAGTGTGTAACGTTATTATAATTATAGTTCGGTGATAAAATATTGTAATTTAAGTACGTAAAATGTCAGTAAGCAATAAGTTTAGCGGTCATCTGAAGATATACCGCATGGTATTATGGTCAACTGAAAAAGAAGCTAACTCAATTCTTTGAATACCCCATATGTCATAGCCCTGTGAAACACTGATATCTGTCTGTCTGTGTAACTCTGACTGTCGTCCAAAACGAAAACAGGGTATCCAGTGATACATAATATGTAACTCTCCCAAACAGCAACAACATTCAGTTAGTATTAGTCTACTTTGCAACAATCCGCGGTTAATGATATTAACACGGACGTAAAAAAAGACGGACGTAATCCCAAGAACAAATTCAGTGAAGCACACATAGGAATACCAACTCTTTATTCGTACAAGTTCACACTCACACATTGACACCATACTGCTACGACATTGACACCATCGCGAATCAGAAATTACAAAATTACGCACACATGATAAGCGAGCGTCAGCTATCAGCTTCACTTTCGATTAGACAAGGTTACGTCCATTCTTTTTTATGTCCGTGGGTATTAATAGACATGCGTGGCCACAACACTTCCCACAACGGAAATATGCCCCATTAACTGCAGCAATCAACATGTTAAATTGCATAGTTAAGTCTAAAATGAGGTTGGTAGGGAAGGGAGGCATGTTAAGAATTCTATTGCATGCAATAGTATAGTAAAATAATAATCTAAATTTTACTAACAAAAAATAACCGACTTCAAAATTACTCAAAAACTACTTGTCAGATTTCGTTCAAATTTATGTGGGACCACATGACAAGCACCTGCTTTTGATTAAAAAAAGAATCATCGAAATCGGTTGGCGTGATATTAAGCTATTCGTCCATTTGTCACGCACTTACTTAATGCAAATTTAAGACTTATATGGTTTTCTCATGGATGCCGTTGTCAGATCTCAATAAAATTTAAGTGGGACCACATGACAAGCATCAGCTTTCGTTTAAAAAAACAATCATCAAAATCGGTTCACCCAGTCGAAAGTTCTGAGGTAACAAACATAAAAAAAAATACAGTCGAATTGAGAACCTCCTCCTTTTTTTGAAGTCGGTTAAAAATAACACTAAACTCTCATAGCTCCACATTAGGGTTCTCTATGTCGTGCACACAAAGAACAAAACACTAGTGAGACACGATCAGAAAATCAAATTCACAATTAAATTTCTACCTCGCTGGGGATCGAACCCAGGACTATCGGACGGGTATGCCGGTCCGGCATGGTAGCTTTACACTATACATCTAACAAGAGCTAGCTAGTGGCAGTAGCTAGTAGTAGAAGTAGCTAGTTGACTCTGCCTTTACCGTTGTTGCAAGGTTGCGAGTGTGTAGATCCTCCACAAGTATATTGATAAAGCAATAGGCTTAACACACAGTATCAAATGATCATATTAAGTAGGCACTGTTATTAAAAGTAATCAAAGGATTCAAAATAAAATAAATAACGTTTTTAGTCCCATTCTCGATGGGAACCAAGCCGACAGATGCATTTTTTGAAAACCAACCAACCTGTCACGATTTAAAAATTTAGAAGAAAAATGCATCTGCCAGCCAAGGAATATTGAACGAGGTATTACATCTCGTTACAAGGTGTACTACTTAGTATGCAGTTGGCTGACAATACCTTATTTAATATTTATTTACTCTTTATTGTAAATCTTAAAAACTAGATTACAATGGGCGGACTTAATACCTGATGATGTTCTCCAGGAGTCAACCCGGAGCGATAAATAGAAGTTGCGATAAGTGGTACTAGAATAAGTAATCTTATATATAAAAATCTCGTGTAACGGTGTTTGCGGTTGAACTCCTGTGAAACGACTCAACGATTTTTAGGGTTTCGAAGTAAAATCGGAATCCTTATATTTTCGTCATGTCCGTCCGTCCGTCTATCCATCTGTCCAAAGCAAAGCGCCGAGACCCTTACTGATAGAAAGCTGTAATTTGGGATGTATTTAAAAGTCCAGAATCGTAGAATATTTTTCATGGTACCTCCTCTTCAGGTAACGCGAGGATGAATTTTTTTTCGTTGCGTACCCCACATAGTGTGGGGTATCGTTGAAAAGGTCTTTTAAAACTATTATGGTTCTACGGGCCATTTTTAGAATTAGGGGTCAGTTTGCGAAATATTTGGCTTTACAAGGCTAATTTTAGTTAAGAGTCAAGTGTTCCCCACTGTTGGCTAAACCATTGGAGTTGGGCAAGTGAAAAAATTCTCAAATATAGGTTATATGATGAATTTACAAGGAAAACTATCACGGCTATGTTAGCATAAGTAGTTAATGAGTATTAGTCGATAAACTTACTACTTCGGAACCCTACATTGCATGGGGCCTGACACGCACTTGCCCGGTTTTTAATGCAATAAATTCACAAGGTTAGAATAACTATTGTCAAGAATAGCTTTGTTAATATTAAACTTGCCAGATCGTTCCTGACACATTCCGTGCTCTGGAGACGCTTTGCTGAGTGGCTCAGACAAATGCTTAGGTATTAACTTTGCAATTTATTGCTCTAGGGACTGAGAGGGAATTGCTCGGAACTGTCTCTCATAGCGGAATAGTTGCTATCTTTCATCCAGGAGTTATTCAACGTTAGACCTGGATTTTCTGTAATATTATAACAGACGCCGCGTTGGACGTAAATACATTTCACCCGTTCAGTACTGACACGAAATGCGATATTGCTGTAGAGTATAGAGTGTCTTTTTGCCGTATTGGGGCGGCTTAGAATACTAATCCCAATCCCACGCCGGATGGGTGTCGTTAAAGGCGACTAAATCCGGCCCGCTGGTGGTAGGGCCCTATTGATTTTAATTATTAATTAATACCATTATTACTATTATTATTTTTCCATGGGGTTCGCCTGGATAGCTACCACCCGTGAGCATGAGTCAGCCGCCAAACGACTCGTCGTGTTCCGGCTGGGGGCTTGAGAGCCAGTTCTTTCTTTCTTTTACTCTCTTTCTTGGCCGACAACGCATCAGTGATGCCTTTGGTGTTGCTGATGTCCATGGGCGACGATAGTCACTTACCATCAGGTGGATCGTCAGCTTGTTTGCCGGTTATTTCCATAAAAAAAGACGGATAATTCGCTAACTGTTCATAGATGGATAGCTTGTGTGAATCATAATATTATCATATTTTTGAAAATATACATATTGAAAGTATACATTTAATGGTGTAGACTTAGAGAAATAACCTTAGGTAATACAAGATTTTAAACTTAACTCATCGTGGACTGAACACATTTTACTATAATACGAGTACTCACGATATTTATTTTGTATTCCGATATTTCGACCCAGTTGCATGGATCGTGGTCACGGATGAACTGCGGTGGCGCGGAGAAACTTTTGACAGGATGACAGGTGACATTTGACACTAGTACATAAGTCTATCAACTTTCCGTCTAGTTCGTTTTTGCGTTTTGTTGACAATATTACGACACACTACACTCACCACATCTTGCCGCAGCACACTTTGCACTTTCTGATTTTGGGATTTGCATAGACTAACCACTGGATTCCATGTTTGCGCTAATTTAAATCCATCCTCCCTATTAAAGTTTTTGGGGTGTTTTTTAATCTCGATGGCCTCTCGTACTAGCCGTGGGATGTAATGGCGTTCCGTGGAGATTACCTGCGGGCTATGTAGCTCAATCCAGTGATTAGTCCCCGATTCAAGCAGATGTTCTGCTACGGCTGATTTCTTCCTTTCATCCTTCTTGACCGCTGTAATATGTTCTTTTATGCGCTGCGATATTGACCGTTTTGTTTGCCCAATGTAACAACTACCGCAGCTGCAGTCGACTTTGTATACCCCTGGGCACTGATAGGGTATCCTGTCTTTGGGTGAGCGTAAAAAGGCTGCAACTTTCTTACATGGCGTGAAAAAGGTTTTTATTCTGTATTTTCTATTTAATATCCTACCAATTTTATCAGTCACGCCCTTAATGTAGGGAAGAAATGCTGATTGCCGTTCAACCGTGCTTATAGTGGTGAGCCTCTTGTGTGTATGTCTTCGTGTTTTCGATGTGTGGCCGTTGCGACGCAGTACTTGATGTACGTGGTCTAATTCCTGCGCTAGGTGTTCATCATCACATAAAGCATAGGCTCGGTTCGTAAGCGATGTCGCGACCGATGCTAGATGTTTTGGATGAGTACTTACACGGCACGTCGCATCATCATCCAAAACATCTAGCATCGGTCGCGACATCGCTTACGAACCGAGCCTATGCTTTATGTGATGATGAACACCTAGCGCAGGAATTAGACCACGTACATCAAGTACTGCGTCGCAACGGCCACACATCGAAAACACGAAGACATACACACAAGAGGCTCACCACTATAAGCACGGTTGAACGGAAATCAGCATTTCTTCCCTACATTAAGGGCGTGACTGATAAAATTGGTAGGATATTAAATAGAAAATACAGAATAAAAACCTTTTTCACGCCATGTAAGAAAGTTGCAGCCTTTTTACGCTCACCCAAAGACAGGATACCCTATCAGTGCCCAGGGGTATACAAAGTCGACTGCAGCTGCGGTAGTTGTTACATTGGGCAAACAAAACGGTCAATATCGCAGCGCATAAAAGAACATATTACAGCGGTCAAGAAGGATGAAAGGAAGAAATCAGCCGTAGCAGAACATCTGCTTGAATCGGGGACTAATCACTGGATTGAGCTACATAGCCCGCAGGTAATCTCCACGGAACGCCATTACATCCCACGGCTAGTACGAGAGGCCATCGAGATTAAAAAACACCCCAAAAACTTTAATAGGGAGGATGGATTTAAATTAGCGCAAACATGGAATCCAGTGGTTAGTCTATGCAAATCCCAAAATCAGAAAGTGCAAAGTGTGCTGCGGCAAGATGTGGTGAGTGTAGTGTGTCGTAATATTGTCAACAAAACGCAAAAACGAACTAGACGGAAAGTTGATAGACTTATGTACTAGTGTCAAATGTCACCTGTCATCCTGTCAAAAGTTTCTCCGCGCCACCGCAGTTCATCCGTGACCACGATCCATGCAACTGGGTCGAAATATCGGAATACAAAATAAATATCGTGAGTACTCGTATTATAGTAAAAACCTTAGGTAAGTTACATACGTATGTACTCTTTCTTTAATTTATGTTGAAAATTAAAAAAAAATCCCTTATTCGGGTTGAAATAGAAGATAGATAAGGCGATAAATTCCTGTATTTGTTGATCATTGTCCAACCAGAAAACTAGGTTAAGCAAATTCACACACATATTCATCGTGGACAATGTGTGAGTGACAAGTTGACTTCGTAATATTATAAGTATCTGTTCATAGTACGCTTGAGAAGAAGACACGTAAACTGTTTCTGTTGAAAATGGAGTACCCATGTAAGAGGCATCGGAGCGAACGTTACTTCGACTGAATTTCGTCTTGGATATTGCAAGTTCGAAACTTTTAGCGAAATGGAGTCTTAGTCCGCCACGTTTACATCCAGAAATATGATGTATAACTTTGCGCTGTAATGGCTTTCACGCCTATATTCTCGTTTTGCACTTTAAGTAGGTCCTGTTAGATTTTATGGCAATGTAATCCCAATGACTTAGTCTATTTTATAGACGTGTTCTATTCGGTGAACAATCTAATGACATGAAACTGTGGAACGAACTACCTCCATCGGTGTTCCCGCTAAGCATGGGTTCTTTCAAGAAGTGGGTCTTTTCTTTTCTTCGAGGCCGGCAACGCATTGATGACGCCCCTAATGTTGCAAATGTTCAGGGCGGCAGTGATCACCTACCATCAGGTGACCCGTCTGCTCGTTTGCCTGCTTAAGGCATAAAAAAAATCTTACTGTCTTCCTATGCTAATTTATCTATACTAATATTATAAAGAGGAAAGATTTGATTGTTTGTTTGTATTGAATATACTAATATACTCTGAAACTACTGAACCGATTTGAAAAATTCTTTCACTGTTGGGAAGCTACACTATCCCCGGGTGACATGAGCTATATTATATTTTGAAAAAAAATTAAGGACCCTTAATAAAACTCCAATAATGTAAAGGTGTAAAAAAAATATAAGAAACCCGAAGCAAAGCGAGGGCGGTTAATCGTAATTAATAATTTTATAACTAGTTTTGCCCGCAGCTTCGCCCGCGGTAGAGATCGATTTTTTACAAATCCTACTTACTTACTTTTACTTAGTTAGACTTAGTTGCCTATGACTTAAGTAATTTACATGTATCATTTGATAGCGTGAAATGCAAATGAATTTTACTAACGCCATCTATTAACAACATCCGGAACTAAATATCTAGCAACTAACAAAATATCGATCTTCCCATGGGGATGTTTTACCGCGGTAAAAAGTAGCCTACGTTACTCTCCACCCTCCTCACTATCTCCACACACAAAAACCATACCATATAACAGCTTCGTTGCGACGTGAAAGACGGACAAACAAACAAACAAACAAACACACTTTCACATTTATAATCCTATCCTATCCTACTAATATTATAAATGTGAAAGTTTGGATGTTTGGATGTTTGGATGTTTGTGACTCAATCACGCAAAAACGGCTGAACGGATATGGATAAAATTTGGCACACGGATAGCTTTCAACCTAACTTACCAGATAGGCTACTTTTTATCCCGGAAAATATACCTGTTCCTGAGGGATAAGAGGTACAATTTAGTCATAGAAAAACAGCTTGTCGTTTTTCGTCACACTGACATGACAGATGATCGAAATAAAATATGGCCGAACTTCAATCAGCTGATTGAGTGATTAAGTGTAATATGGTTAATTGTTTTTAATAACTAACATTATGCCAATTGTGCGGTGATGCACATTGTGATAATTTTTATCATACAATGCGAGGTTTAGTAGCCATCGATCTTGTATAAAATCAAATATAACAACAAAGCAATTTTTGCGAAAAACTAAGGCTGCTTACATACTAGCATTTGTAAAGCGCTTCATGCACCCAATGAGCAATCAATGAGTTACAAAAAAAATAATTTTAAAAATAAAATTACTGGTAGCTTATCATTGAAGTATAATGTACTAAAGTACCAGAACAGACAGCGCGAACAAAATTTGTGTCGCGTCGGTAGATTCTGTTTTTAAATCGAACGAATCCATTGAAAATTTAAGCCCACTGCAGCCAATTCATTGAGCCAAACATAGTATTCGCTGTATCGGTTCTATACGCCAGTAATAATATTTCAATGTAGCTTATCAAGTTTTTTCCTACCTTTCAATTAAAAGTGCTATCGAATTATTATAAAATATCGTATCAGGTTTAATTGATTGCAAAAGATCATCAAATTTGGTTATTAACATTCGTAAATGTCTTTCTATTTTCTATATTTACTTTATAGTAAAAAATGTTAATTTTCCTTAACCGATTGAGCAAGTCGTTATGATCGAATGGTTCTTCCGACATGACGTCATTAATCTTCAGGTATCTCTACAAGGTCTATGATCCAGATAGAATAATATATCCATGATTTTAGTTAATACGAGTAGATTCTTTGTATATGAAGCAATTTGGATTATGCTTTTTTGTATAACATTGGGTATTTTGTCAAGTAAATCCTATTGAAATTCAGTAGGGATCTGATGATGGTATCTGGAGATAAAGAGTGTAACTCCTCAATGGTAGAAAAAAGTAGAACGGTGTTTAAAGATATTTTGTTTTCGTTATCGTTGACATTGTAAAATCAGCTCTTCATTGACCAACTAAGGGTCTCATGACGTGTCTTGGAGAACAAATAGGTAACTCCTGAACGGGTGCAAATTACTTAACAGGAATAAAAAATATTTGTTTTTAGTAACGTTGACATTGAAAAACCAGTACATTAATTACCAACTTAAGGCCTGCTGGTGTACTCATCTTAGAGGCTAAATATGTAAATTTCGAACGGATGGGAATAACTGAACAAGATTTAAAAATATTTTTGTTAGTAACGTTGAAATTGCAAAGCCTATATACATCATTGAGCAACTTGAGCCTGATGGTGTATCTTGGGTACACAAAATAATTATGCCATGCCACTATAACGCAGACATGTCTGTTCGCCGCAAAACGGAGCCTGTTCACCTTGGCTCCCACTTTCCGGAATGTATCCCTGAAATGCACCGACCGCCTACAGTTACTGGAAGTCGAAGTTTCCTCGAACCTCAACTATGAAAGGTTCATCGAATCAGAAGCTAAAGTGGCTGCAAGAAAACTCGGGGTCCTTGCAAGGGTGCGCCAGTACTTCACACCGAGGCAGATTTTTACACTGCTGCTTTGTATAAAGCTCAGGGTCACCCATGCGTGGAGTACTGCTGTCACATTTGGGCCGGTGCCGCAAAATGACACTTTTCAGCCTTAGATTCGATGGAAAGGCGTGCAATGAGGCTCATTAACGACCCAGACTTAGTGGTAACCAACCTGCAAAGCCTCGCACACAGGCGCAGAATAGCCAGCCTCTCGGCATTCTACAGGATGCATTTTGGAGAGTGTGCTCAGGAATTGCACGAACTAATTCCTCCATCCCCGTTCCTCCATCGAACAACCCGTCGTACGGCAAGCATCCATCCATATGTCGTGAATATCCCACCGCTGCGAACGGTGCGATACACGTCTTCTTTCATACTGCGTGCCGCGAAGGACTGGAATAGCTTGCCTGCGTGGGTGTTCCCGTCCAACTACAATATAGGTGTCTTCAAGAGAAGAGTGAATAGGCATTTATTAAGTTAGTGCATTCACCATCTTGGACTCCATCGCCACTTACCATCAGGTGGGATTGTTGTCAAGCACATATTTTATGTAAAAAAATGGAACTTTTATGTGAAATAAGCTAATGCTTGACTAAAAAGCCACCTGATGGTAAGCGGGAATGAAGTGTGAGTGGTAAAGCGCACTAACTTACTAAAAGCCTATTCTCTCTTCACTTGAAGACACCCGTATTATAAGAGTAAGAGCCAAGATTAAAGGGCTTCTTTTGCCGGTGAATTGACACGCTTGAGTTTTTGTGGCGTTGAATCTCACAAAGTTGGTATGCCAGACCCAATAGAAGGCCTTCGAGATGTCAAGGAAAACAGCTAGCTCTTCCCTATTTTTATCGAGGGCCTTGCCCCAGATGTGAGTGGCATACGCTAGAAGATCTCCCGTCGACCGGTTTCGGCGGAACCCGTACTGCCGGTCGCTAAGAACATCATTGTATTCTAGATATATCATGAGGCGCGTGCTAAATATACATAATAACAGCAGTTATTATATGGGTGACTAGCTTCTACCCGCGACTTCGTCTGCGTGGACTTCAGAATTGGATCCTTAGAGTGTTGCATCCGAAGAGATTTAAATAACCATGTAGTAGTCCCCCGAGACACAGCATCGTCACACATTTTTGAGTATATGAAAATAAAACAATAATAGGAGTCAATTATTTAATCTGTGTTAAATTAGGATACATTTTCACCCAAGAACCTGAATGGATAACCAATTGGTACCTTTACTTTGTCCGTGACGCGAGCGGTGCCGGATGCTCAAGAAATTTTTCACCAGTTACCCATCTAACTACCGAGCGCCCGCTATTTACATAACTGGGTCGATCACTTAGGCTTCCTTTAATATTCGTAACAGTTAGTGAAGTTATACTCGTTGTAATCCATTTCCTAGCAAAGATAGTCTACATTTTTATCTCGATTATGAATAATAATCTTAAATTAAAAGTTAAAAACCCCCGACAGTTTATTTACACTCATAGCTAAAAACACTCTCGATTAAGTCACCTTTCAAACAAAAAAACTAGATCAAAATCGGTTCCGTAGCTAAGATGCCACAGACAGATACACAGAGACATAAATACACAGATACGTCAAACTTATAACATCTCTCTTTTTTCGTCGGGGGCACGGACCTAAAAAAAAGACGGACGTAATCCCAACAACAAATTCAGTACCCATAGTAATACTACATACATAATAATACTCCCTATTCGTACAAGTACACACCCACACATTGACACCATACTGCGTCAATCGCGAATCAAAAATTACGCACACATGGTAAGCGGGCGGCCATTGCTATGCTATGAACTAGTTCATTCGATTCGATTCTGTTATGTTCAACGAACCACGAGTATTATTATTTACACGAGTATTAATACTTATAATAAATCAATATTATAAGTATTATAATATTCACTGTAAGTACGCACAACACTCCGCGGACACAGCCGTCTGCCCCGAGATCCTGGTGTAGACTGACTATCTTGTACCGAGTTCGGTCCGGTATAATCGAGTAATCGAATAATACAATAATCGAATAGATGATCGAATGACTAGTTCATTCGATCATCAAGCGAGGCGTCATCTAGCGACACCAGCGCACAACTCTGTACATAACATCTCTTCCTTTTTTTTAATTTATTTTGTTTATAATACATGTGACTATATTTATATGTAATTAATTTATTGACACAATTGAGCAAACATATAGTAGATCTAATTTCGACAGATTTAAACAATACACAGCTTTATAATTTATTTTTCCAACGTTCCAAATTCCGTTACTTTTCTACTCTATAATATTATGTACAATATTCTTCCTGGATCTTGTGCCAGTTATATTAATCCTTATATTGATGTTACTTCGCTGGAAAGCCTGAAACTAATTTTCATTTATTAGATATTTTCAAATACCTGTTCCCTAATCATATTATCTTTTTTCCTTTTTTTTTTTGGTAGTAGTAACAAGGTAGTAATAAAAATTAACTATAAACAGCTGCTTTGGTGGAAAGCTTAATAGACGCTGTTTAATGATATATATATATATATATAAAAAAGGTTTTGACCAAGGACTAATGCACATCGGTGTCCGTAATTTAATGATAATAATATCATTGTCTACTATATGTTTTCACATCAAAAACACTTTTATACTGCTCGAAACCTGTAATATAGAAAGTTATTAGATTACGAAGTAAGATCGCCTGTTTAGAACGTCTAGTGATCTAAGGCACGTAGATGAAAAGTGGAAGATCACCTGCTCGATGGAAAGATGCTGTTAGGTCTGCCACACGATGTTCCATTGTGGGGTTTTCACATATTGTCACAAGTCCATACCTGGAAACACATCGTCAGTGCTGCTGTTACCAAGGACGTGTACCATCATCGAGACGCCACATCCACAGGTGCTAAGAGGGAAGCAGTGCGCAATGGAGGACAAACAGCCAGGAGACTGACAGTTTTTTTTTTAGTAATTTATGTAATTTATAAGAATTTATTGTTATCATTATTTTGATCCATTAACATGGTACGTTTTCATAGCATACTGAAATATAGAATTATTACACCGAGTTGCTCCTTTGCAATTTTATTGTGTTTTACGAACCCATGCAAGCTTCTTTTTTGGAGTGAATCTGGTGGGAGTCCTGATGCTGACCTTGTCTGTTATTTATTTTACTTAACAGTTATTGGTCAGGAAATTAAACTGGCTTTTAAATCACACAATCACAAAAACACAGCCTAGATCTATCCCACTTGATGTTCGGTTAATCTGTTTTCGTAGATAGTGAAATTTCAAATCATAATGTTGATGAATAACTAAGGTGATTTTACCCATAATTAACATTTTCGTCTCGAATGACTGAGTAAATTAATCTGTTGACCGCCCAGTATTTTCATACTGGTCCCCACAAAATGGCTGAAGGTATTTTTATCCCAATACCCAAATAAATTATCAATTCAGCAAACTTGATTACTCTGCATACAATTTTTTGCTTGTTTACTTGATTACCTTGTGAGATTCAACGCCACTTCATTCACTTCAACGTCCATTCATCTTGACTGCTACTCTTCAGAATGTATCCCTGAAATACCTCGGCCACCCTCAGTTATTGGCGTTAAGATATCCTGGAACCTTAGCTTTAGCGGTTCATTGAATTCTAAGCTATGGTCCTGCTAGGAAGCTTGGAATCCTAGCAAAACGCTTTTAACCTTATACACATGTTGGCCTTGTGTGAAGTACTGCTGTTACTTTTGGCTGGTGCTGCCAAAGCCTTCAAAGATTCAATGACGAGGCATGCCCCAATGCCTTTTGCTGACCTTAAAATTGGTTGAGACCAAATTACAAAGCTTCAAGCACAGGCGTAAAATTTGTATGTGATCTATACTAATATATAAAGAGGAAAGATTTGATCTTTTGTTTGCATTGAATAGGCTCCGAAAGTACTGAACCGATTTCAAAAACTCTTTCACTGTTGAGAAGCTACACTATCCCCGAGTAACAAGGGCTATATTATATTTTCAAAAAAGTTAGGGATCCTTAATAAAACTCCAATAATATAACCCAAGGTGTAGAAAATGAGAAAACCAAAGCAAAGCGAGGGCGGTTACTCGTTAAAGATATTTCAATCGCTTGAACATATAACAATTTACTTGCACTTGGAAGGCTAGTAGGCAATGATATGATATATCCTTATAACAAAATATTATTTTGTTAATGTTTCTTCTTAATTAACCATATTTCGGTCATTGAATTAAGGATATTAGATTGTTGGAACTTCGTGGGAACTTGGAACAATTGACTTGGAATTGAAAGAATTTATTTTGTTGATATTTGTTTTTGATTGACATTTATCTTTTCCTTTATCCATATTTTTTAAAATTAATGTAATAAAATAATAGGTAGTTACCTACTTTTTTGTATTTTGTTAGTAGATACTATTGAGCTCGATGTAGTGTCTCATTGTCTCTTCCGTTACCATGAACTCATAACTGCTGTCGTTTGTCATACTTCGTCATAATCTGACTCGAATATGTGAACATATACCTACTCCTCTGTAACGAATCATTATAAAACAGATTTACAGATTCCTTACATAATAATTGAATTCTAATGCCGAAAGAGTATCATCTTTTTACTTGATATCTGTGATTCATATTGATAGGGGTAACTTCCTGAAAATCTGCAATTTGTTATTTCATGCCGCGATTTCATATCAGTGAAATGTGGTCGATTATGATGGGAATCATCTTCACATCTTACTACCACGGCTACAACTAACGTGGGATAATGTTTTGTTATAGTATATCGTTAGTACCAGCACCAATTGACATTGTCATATCAGTGCAATAACCAGGAGAGAGAGATTACTATTACTTTTAAGTTTAAACTTTGTTAAACAGTCCTTTTGTCATATTTCAATATTTACGTCGGTTCCACAGAAGGAAATGCTGTTTTAGCATTAGTTATTGTACCTATGCTATGAGTAATGTTGGAGTGCAATAAAGTTATAATTTTCCTTATTTTTGTTTTATTTTACAAAACAAAGTATCAAAATATTCATTCAATATAATTTGTCTCATTATGATGTTGTTCCAAATGATGTCGTGTCACATTGTGTCCCATTTTGTAGTTTGACATTGATTTCGGAAGTAGTTGGATCCTATAAAATATCTCTTTTGTGATAGGTCGCACTATAGTACTGTTGAACACTTCGGTTTGTTAATTCCTTTTTATTGTCCCTTATGTCTTAGCCTTAAGAAGGGAACCAACTACTATTTATTGTGATGGTACTGTCACACCAGTTGCGTGTAGTTAGAGGAAACAGATACTATCTTTCAGCACATGTTATTTTTGTCACTTTGTTAGGACTAGCAAATATACCTAATATACACTCTCTATAGTGAAAGTCGATTAATGTTAAAAGTAAATAGATTTTGAACTGTCAAGTGAATTAGCTCGTGTGAATTTTGGATTTAATTTTTTCACCAATAATTCTCATCAATAGATCTTCAAACAGTTTTAACATGAAGATATAATAATATTTTTATGTTATGATTTCTCGGTAAGTGAGTTATGTTAATTCTTTATGAGAAATAAAGTTCTTCTTAAACCGTAAGATGAGTGTGAAACAGCTTCGAACAAATTTAGTCTTAATTAATGTTACTAGTAGGTAATACTTGCTAGTTTTAACATGAACATAATTACATCGCATCTTTAGGAAGCGAATTAACGCTTTTTTTTTTTGAATTATTCGAATTATTGCGTGTTTCTACATGTTTCTGTTGATGTTATTCAGTGGCATTAATGAAGTTTAGGGCACTTGTTGGTTTCAACCGGAGTTAAATTATAACATACGTACTTTCTTCGCCTATTCCTCTTTGAAAATGCGTGTCTTCGAATAATCGAAGTGGTACATTATATGACGTATATATAATTATGTCATGTGATGTGTATGATGTAATTTGTTTATTTCTAGGAGCTTGACCTTTTTATGCCGTGCTTTTTGCCGGACTTTCAACGTTATATAATTTTGTAGCAGAAGTAGGTATCTGTGCTTTAGATAAATGTTTATAAGAATAACTTCTATTTTAAGGATATTTACAATAGCGTAGTCATGGTTTGGTGTGAAATAAATAACAAATGCTAATTTATCTATGATTTCATTGATAGGCATTTTGTGCATACCCTCCCTTTTTCAGTGAGAAAATAGGTCGGGAGCAATATAGACGAAATATTGTGATATATTACTTGTAAATTTGCTGTCTTGCACAATGATGTGCTCTATAATTTGTTCATCTCAATTACAATTAAACAGCGTGTATATTGTTATTTGTATTTTGTAAAAGACATTACGATGTATGGTATATTTATGATGCACAGTGTATTGATTTCTATAGACCTCTTGTCTCCAAGATTATACTATTATTATTATCTATAATTTGTTATGATAGGCCCTACTTTATGAGACCTTAAGAGTATATTAATTTGCATTTACTGAATACCAAATATGTTATTCAGGTGAATACACTTGTAGTGTAACGCAAATAACACCAAAATAATGTGGATAACTCACTTTTTATCTTATTATTCCTTTGTTTTCCTTGACTAATGCATATATTTTGCTGTTAGAAATCTATTAGGCATTATTTAAAGTATTTTTGTGTACATCCTATACACGTGCAATGAATGATAATATCTTTGTCCTTATAAAAGTGTATTTTAGACGTAATAAAAATTTAATGGTGAACCTTACATCCAAGCAATAATTATATTTGTTTTGGTATGCATTACTCGGGAAGCAATAATTAGAAAATGTATTATTTTAGTAATAAATATTTTATGATCGTTTTATTACCAGTAAATAATTGCAACAATTTACACTTTTTAGCCTTAATAGTTTGCTGTAAACCTGATAAAGTTTGGACTGTTACATTGTAATAATGAACGTTGTAGAAGCTTAGATTTTTTTATAAAAATATTCCAGGTACTTACATGCTTGTGGCTCGTGTCTGCACGATCACGTAATCACGCGAACGTGCGTGATTACGTGATCGCGCAGAATACGCTAATATTATTATTTTTTGATTACATTGCATCCCTTAGGTGCTTCATCAGCGGATCGAATTTAATCCACTGGTCGTTCTTCATCCTTGTCGCCAATGTTATGTTCAACGAACCACGAGTATTATTATTTACACGAGTATTAATACTTATAATAAATCAATATTATAAGTATTATAATATTCACTGTAAGTACGCACAACACTCCGCGGACACAGCCGTCTGCCCCGAGATCCTGGTGTAGACTGACTATCTTGTACCGAGTTCGGTCCGGTATAATCGAGTAATCGAATAATACAATAATCGAATAGATGATCGAATGACTAGTTCATTCGATCATCAAGCGAGGCGTCATCTAGCGACACCAGCGCACAACTCTGTACATAACAGATTCGATAGATCGATCATCAGGCGAGGCGTCATCTAGCAACACCAGCGCACAACTCTATACAAAACAGGCGCAATATGCTTCATCCTGCTCGCACTTTTACGTCAACAAGTGCAGCGAGATACTGAGACTATTTAGTTTTATTTTTCTACAATGCTCTACAACAAAGAAACTATATAATTAATCAGTAGAACGGACTAAGCGCTCAAACTTCTACAAAACAAACTCAGTTCAGTTTCTTGAGTTAATTCAATCCAAATATTTTAAGTAGATACGAAGAGTTCCCTTCGGATTCTAATTACGTTAAAATAACTGGTGAGATGTTCAGTGATGGACAGCAAACCAGTTGGGAAATGTAAACCTTTAGGGTAGATTATTAAATTTCGTTATAATTATGATACTGTACATAATTATACACATACTAACCGTTCTTGCTTCACTTTGCATTACACGAATTTTTTTTTGAAGTGAAATCTTCTGTAGGCACTTTGGACATTTTTGAGGTGGGATAAAACCAATCAGCTTGCGACTCCGTCATCGTTTTAATCGACACCTACCTGTAGCGCCATCTCTGAGAAAAGTACAGACTATAGTTACTTAATTTACAGCTTGTATTAATATCAAGATTGTAGGTTGCATATACTTTACGTGGCGTTGGCAGCCATTCACTAAAAATGTAATGAATAAAAAAAACTTCATTCAAAACGACGACCCGTGTGGCGCAATGGTTACCATGCCGGATCGCCGCACCAAGGGTCCTGGGTTCGATTCCCAACGAGGCGGAAATTTGAATGATGAATTTGAATTTCTGTTCTCGGTCTGGGTATGAATGTCCTTGTCTAGTGTGTTGTCCATGGCACCCACGACACAGGGAATCCTAGTGTGGGGCTATGAGTATGTGACGTTATTTATTTATTTATTTATAAAAGTATTTCCTCCACAGTGCCTTTTAGTATTTTTATTGACATATCTTTTCTAATTGTGAACCGATTGAAAAGTACTTTAAACCGCATCGAAACCGGTTAACTGGACAAACAGCAAACAACAACGTTTGTTGTTAAGATGTTGATCGGTTACTTTTATTATTTTAAAACACAAAAAATGTTTGCTCGGATGTCCTTTATGGACTTTGAAACCATTCAACCGATATGCTCCAAAATGCTTCCATTTGAAAGGCAATAACGCGAAGATGGTTTGAGACCTCAAAGCAATGCATTAGGTGGATTTTTTGATTTTCGACCTTTTCCATACAATTTCTTTGCGTAGTGGAACACGCTGTGTATCTACAACTACATTAGAATATGTAAATATGAATGATTGATATAACTATAGGTACACTACAATATGATTATTCCTGTGTCTCAAATAAATCCAAATTATCGGAATGTCACTGTTGATAGCGGCCAGCTTTAGATTAATTGGATACGCGAGTTGATTCGGGGCGGTAATTTAATTAATCTTTTTTGTCACCACTTAAATGTTGAAAGCAAGGAATTTCCAATTTGTTGTAGAATTTTCAACGTAGAATGCATACAAAAAATTTTAATTGACTATTTATAACATTTTAAAACTTGTTTTAGATTTATCTTCACAGGTAGTTTTTTCACAATAATTAAAAATTTATTCATAGAATGTTCTCCCAATTTACATAATTATAATATGTATATTTTGGGTAGACAATAATAAGTTCCGTTTTTGTTTTTGTAAAGCCTGAAAAAATTAAAGAAAGATAAGTACATTTCTAACTATGTGTGAAATCGTGTACACGGAAGCGAATTGGAAGTAATTTGTGTCTACTAATAAATGAACAACTTACTACTTTTTAAAATCTCGTTGCGAACTCGACTGCAGACAGCAGTTTGACTGTTTTGACAGTTCGACTGCTGCTGTCGGCGTGCAGTTGGCGTGCAGTTGGCCGAAGTCGAACTGCTGTCGGCGTGCAGTTGGCATGCAGTTGGCTTGCTGTCGGCTGCTGTCGGCGTGTCGACTGCAAGCGTCGACGCTTGCAGTTGCCCGTGTCGACTGCAACGTGCTGTTCGTGTGTAAGAGCGCTAATGTTACAGAGGTGATTGGACCGCGAAAACATCGCATCAGGAGGCTCGTCTGCTGTTTTATTCACATAAAACGATCAATTACTACCGTCGATTGAAACAATGCAGATATACTCTTGATAGTATAACTATCACCGTATTGTCAACGTATTGTTTGTACATATAAACATTGCAATACACCTGTTATCATCACAAACTTGTTAAAGCATTGTACTGAATGTCGATAGCACTCGGATTCGTTTTGTTTTCGATGACTTATTAATTATTTTATTCAACCGAGGAGAAGAATTTTTATTGTAAGTACCTATGTTTATATTAGTGACCTTGATATAGCATGCAATGAATACAATTAAATTATATTATATCAATCTCATGACATCTTTTCTTTTCGTGTGAAACTTGTTTTGTTATTTAAAATTTTGCACACATGCTTAGAACACAATGCACTTGTAAGACCTGGTTTAGAACACTTTTTCTGTACACAAAAAGCGGCCAAGTGCGAGTCGGACTCGCCCATGAAGGGTTCAGTAGCAGCAAGTAACATAATATAAAAGTTTTTGTTGTTCGTTGTAACTTTGATCAATGTTTTTTGCGGTTTACGATTTATGACGTATTAAAAAAAACTACTTACTAGATCTCATTCAAACCAATTTTCGTTGGAAGTTTGCTTGGTAATGTACATCATATATTTTTTTTATCATTCTCTTATTTTAGAAGTTACAGGGGGGGGGGACACACATTTTACCACTTTGGAAGTGTCTCTCGCTCAAACTATTCAGTTTAGAAAAAAATTATGTGAGAAACCTCAGTATCATTTTTGAAGACCTATCCATAGATACCCCACACGTATGGGTTTGATGAAAAAAACATTTTTGAGTTTCAGTTCTAAGTATGGGGAACCCCCAAAATTTATTGTTTTTTTTTCTATTTTTGTGTGAAAATCTTAATGCGGTTCACAGAATACATCTAATTACCAAGTTTCAATGATATAGCTCTTATAGTTTCGGAAAAAAGTGGCTGTGACATACGGACGGAATGACAGACAGACAGACATGACGAATCCATAAGGGTTCCGTTTTTTGCCATTCGGCTACGGAACCCTAAAAAGTAACGTCATTTATGAAAAGCAGTACAAATGTCTTTGCGACTAACCATCGTAGAGTCAACTTACCCTGATGATGCTCCGTTTCGGGGCGAAACACGTGTTGGTGCTGGTATGTATGTTGGTATATACTTTTAATTATTGTAGTGCATGTTTCCGTTGTGGGAGGGAGGGAGGTGCCACGCATGTCTTAAAGTATATACCGTCATACATGTTACCCGCAGATTGTTACAAAGTAGACTAATACTGAGTACAAATGTCAATTTTCCATAAATAGCGACCCCATCCAGATAGCCTTCCAGCAACGGGCAGAAAAAAGGGTTTTTGTCGACAAACCCGAAAACATGTTTTGTTTACACAAATACACAAATAATTATACAGTTCATACAATGAGAAAAGCTATCATAATGTTATTAACTGGTATTCATATCAATTTAAGTATGTCATAATGTTTAAAGGTTAATGATATCCTTATATAAAATCTTCATAACATATAAAAACTGTTCCTTACACATGGACCTGAAAAAAAGACGGATGTAACCTCGTCTAATCGAGAGTGAAGCATAGCAATGTCCGCCCTCTTACCATGTGTTCGTAATTTTTTATTCGCGATTGAAGCAGTAAAGTGTCAATGTGTGGGTGTGTGTACTTGTACGAATAGGGAGTTGGTATTACTATGGGTGCTTCACTGAAATGGTTCTTGGGATTACGTCCGTCTTTTTTTTAAGGTCCGTGTCCTTACATAAATAAAATTTCAATGTCTCTTAACAGCACTTTATTTTCATTGATACCATAAGCATTGCTTTTATCCTAATTCGTACCACATAGATATTAATGAGAAACCTTAGATAGTAAATACGCGAGTAATATAATGAGGAACGGGCATTGAGAAGAAAATATTTCAAAGCTTTCTGCGAATTTTCTCATTTATTCTACCTAACGAAGCTTTACTGATTACCGCAGCGCGCGGATGCGGAAAAGACCATAAATCCCATACCATAACCGGATTCAACCGGAAGTGGCCGGAAACGGTGAAATGGGCCACAAAACCAACATTCTCCAACTCCTCATTTTTCTTCCCCGTGTTACGATTTAGAGGTCTTTTGTACAAAACTATCTTTAAGCTTCAGTAATTTATGGCAACAATCGAATTTGTTCGCTGAACATTTTACGGTTCATTACTGTCGGCTGTTTCGGTTCTGTTCGGGAGATAAGAACAGTTCCAATTTGATTTTATGGACTTCATAAGAAATATAACGGCATTTTTGTACGTTATAGGTACTCTTGTTGGGGTCATTATTTCTTGTCTGGTATAATTTGTTGGATCGAAAAATCGTTGTAAACCCTGAATGGTTTAATGCATTTTTTTAGTCGTCCGTATAATATTATTTATTATTTTATTGCCGTACGTACAGTACGACGAACGTACATACATACTTAGTCCTACGGCCTGTATTGATCGTAATTAATTACATACAACAGTTTTATATGTGATGTCTTGACTTATGGTAAACGCTTACACACGCTTACACACTCATACCCCCGCAGCAGGTACAAATATAATCTATGTCGCGGGTGGCATGGACGACACACATAACACATCACAATAACACCCATGACCTTAGTACAAATATTTATCTGTGACATAAATATTTGCCTCGGCCGGGATTCGAACCCGGGACCCCTCGCTTCGCAGGCAGGATCGCTACCAACTAGGCTACAGGGCCTTCAGTGTGACGTCATTGGGGCGTACCCCGTAAAAATTCAACGATACCGGTATAAAGATTGTGCGCGATGTGGTTGTTTCAAATCTTTGTCATATAAACATAATAATATGACCATAGCACGGAATGTATGTAAAAAAAAGAATCAGATACCATAAGTATTGTATATGTATATTACCGTAAAATTAAAAATACCATTAGACTCTATAATCTATCTCGCGAGATTGTAAACTGTCGATTGTAACCTATTTTTGTGATTTTTTTCACTTGTACAACTCCAAACCAGCAGGGGGGGACACTTGACTTAAACCAAAATTAGCACTTTAAAGCAAAATATTTCGCAAACGGACCACTAAGTCCAAAAATGGCCTTAAAAGACCCATAGTATTTTTGAAATACCTTTTCAACGTTACCCCATACTATAGGGTACGCGACGAATAAAAAATTCTTCGTAGTAACGTACATTATGTTCGTAGAAAGTACTTCGAAACCCTAAAAAATACGACGTATACATTGTAAGTATTGATTGCGTTGACGCAGAAGCCTAATTTTATCACAGTTTCAAGGGAACGCAGACCTTAGTATTTAGATGTTTTCTTGTTTCAACTTAATACCTAAAAAACGGGGTTGTCAGACAGACGGACAACGAAGGGATCCTAAAGGGGGTTGACAGAGAGACGGACAACGAAGCGATCCTATTTGGAACCCACGGACGTAAAAAAAGACGGACGTAATCCCAAGAACAAATTCAGTGAAGCACCCATAGGAATACCAACTCGGTATTCGTACAAGTACACACCCACACATTGACACCATACGGCTACGACATTGACACCATCGCGAATCAAAAATTACAAAATTACGCACACATGGTAAGCGAGCTGTCAGCTGTTAGCTTCACTCTCGATTAGACAAGGTTACGTCCGTTCTTTTTTTATGTCCGTGTTGGAACCCTAAAAAAGTGCAATATTTTGGTTTCTCCCGTCCAGGAAATAAGTTCACCAATATGGTTAAGCAATTTAACTAATTTACTGTAATTTGTTTACCTTGGAAATTAAACCACTCAGGGCTTAATGAATCGGACGTCACGGGTTGCAGATAATTACCCAACTAAGCCTGGGATCAAGTCTCCTAACACCGAAATTACAATTTTACCGTTTAGTAAACAATAACACAGTAAATATTGGTGTTAAAATTTCCTCTTCGAACCTCCGTTTCGTAGTACTTTATTATGTGAATTTATTATAATGGGTACGCAATTACGCCCCTGTTAAAATAATAACTTAAGGAGGGCTGTAAGCTACCAATGCTCTTTGTATTTTCGGCTATCCCTTTTAGAACGTCATCATTCATTTGTTACTTAATAGATATCTTGAGTAAATTTTCTCTCGGTCGGTGGGGAGAGTTATGCTTTTATAGACGCGGAATAAGTGAGTCAGTCTATTTAAAGTTAAGTAATGATAACGGACTGGTTTCTACTGTTAGAGACCGCAGTGTTCAGAACTAACCGGCTTACATACATACAATAAAACTGATCAATGTCTGCACGTGGAAGGTATTCAGAAAAACTAATACTTAATCTATACAAATAAATAAAATTGGAGTGTCTGTTTGTAATATTAAAATAACCGCTTTTTACTTAGTGCATTTGGATGTAAACACGGTACATATACCAAAACATTTTTTTTTGCAATTTTTGTCTGTCTGTCTGTTTGTTCCGGTTAATCTCTGAAATGGCTGTACAAATTTTGACGGGACTTTCACTGGCATATAGCTGGTGTAACAAGGAGTAACTTAGGCTTCTTATATTTTAGAAAAAAAAAATAGTTTATTAGGCGATACGAAGTTCGCCGGGTCAGCTAGTTATTAATATTTATTAATGCTAATGATGCTATAACAAATTACCAAAATATACTTATGTACTTTTAGATCAATAAGAACATTTTGTTTGTAATTTTTGTGAGGAGATGAATAAAAAGTTATTGTTTTATATTGTACTGTATTGTATAACAAAGATTTTTAGATAGATAAAAAAACATAGCATGTGCGTATAATGTATTCGACCCTAATCCCTCAAAACAGAAATATTATACCTTTTGAACAATTAGCTTTCCGGCAAGAAAAACAAAATGTTTTTGTAAAGGAAAATGGAACATTTATTACAAGCGATGCAATAAAAAGTCATTTATCAGGATATCACAGAGCAAGGCTTAATGGCGTGAATGCATTGCTTTATACCTTGTTAATGAGATAATAGGACATTAATGTATCTGTGAACGTTGTAAATAGTACTCTTCGTGAAACACACCACACCTATTTGATTTTATTTGATTTTTTTCACCACTTGCCGGTTGATAAATATATAATCCCGGCTTTGTTATATCCCATGACATATAGGGTTATATATTTATCAACCGGCAAGTTGTGAAAAAAAATCAAATATTTTTTTTACGTTACCAGTATCAACAGAAAGTGGTATTTTTTTTTTGGAGTTTATTGGAGTTTACCTACTCCTTAAAAATCGATTTTCATATACACATAAGCCCGGGGTATGAAAATTTATGGGGTGAAAAATCAAACTCCGTTACGTTACACAACAGTAACAGGATGAAGTTGCCCGCAAAAAGCTAACAAAATAAAAATAGAACCTCTATTAGTCATGTATTATTTATTGATATAAATTAAAATATTATTATTCAATATAATTAATACTAAATATTATTAAATTATTAATGTTAAATATTTATTTAATGATGCCAAAGAAGTATAACTTCTCACGCGCGTACACGTTTATGTTTTTTAAATCGGACTTGGATTGGTACCCTTAAGATATGGGGCATAATTTAGTATGTAAGATTTGTTTACAAGTTAAAAAATCAATATGTTTTGTCTGCTTTTGTGTGCGCTCCTGGCATATATATAATTTTTTTATTAAAAAAAAACGATAAACGGGCAGACGATCCACCTGATGATAAATGGTTAAATAAGCGAATTTTTAATAATTATTTTTTATTAATGACACACTCCATTTTTATAAATTATTCTGAAGTCCACGCAGACGAAGTCGTGGGTAGAAGCTACTAAAATAATTATATAATAATGAACCAGTATTAGAATGCAATTCATGCTACTCCATTTTACAATGCACGTGTCGATCGAGTACGACAATTTTTGGCAACCCAGTATTAGCAACATTGTATTTTTGTGTACACTATGTTTGTATATTATCTACACAATCTACACTGAAGTACCTATGCTATAGATAAGTACTTTTGTTCTACCTTAGCGAAAAAAATCCTGAAGCCATCCCAGGATTTTTTGTACGGTACTGACTGCTGACATATCTGCGTTCACGTTTACCCGCTCGAGCGCTCCTTTGTACACTTGCTGCTTGCTGACATAAAACATTTTTATTTTATAATGATAATGATTTTTACTAACCTCATACAAACAGCGGCAACCTTTCGACATGTCTAAATATGTATAGACAGCACGCGAAGGTAAAACCTTTTTACAAATTTTTGTATAAGAATATTGAAATATGAGATTTTTGTGGAAACAACAAACATTATGAAGTAATTTTATTCTTACACAATTGGAATTATGGTTGAATTTCGACTGCGTAGGAGTGTCCAGTAACATAGTATATTATATTGTTCTTTGATGTTAGTTCCGTTGAAATTGTGTTAGAAACGTTTTCAATATTATTATATGATTCAATATTATTAATATCGATAATATCGTGTGAAGTTCTACAAGAGCTACGCTTCGAGGATCAATGTCACATGTTGCTTTGAGTATGTACTATTAGGTATTATTGGCAATATTACGATTGATTTCCACGTACTGGGATGCCATAAATGTAATGTAATAATTTCTCTGTGAATTTACTAGTTACATAATTATCATTTATATACTACTGTGTTCAAAAAATAACGGGAATTTTTTAATTTTGCGGATTTGGAGTCCGATTTTAAAAAACTTTTTTTTTATTACGTTGACACACATGCTTTTTTAGTCTGATAAAATTTTCAGCTGTATTCATTGTTTACTTTTTAAATAGCAGCCGCTAAGGTCAGACGTGTTTTTATATCTCGGCGATTTTTGATTAATGGCTTTTGCACCACTGTAATGCTGCACCTGCTAACACTTGATTGCTTGTTCGTGAACTTTAGGCCAAAAATATAATGGGAACGATGCCCCAGCCTCCATAGCTCGCTAGACATGGCTCCGTGTGACTTTTTTCTATTTTCATAAATTAAGAGAACCTGAAAGGGCCGTCGTTTTCAAGCATAGATTATAATTATTAAAACGGGTCGCTGAAAGAGCTAAAGGTTATCCCAGAAATGGAGTTTAAAGTATTTCGGGGATTGGAAGAAGCGCTGGCACTAGTGTATAATATCTAGTGGGGATTATTTTAAAGGCGACAACACTAATGTAGACGAATAAAATAAAAAAAAAATTTCAAAAAACGAAAATTCCCGTTACTTTTTGAACACATAACAAGTAGACGAATAAATTTTTTTTTTTCAAAAAACGAAAATTCCCGTTATTTTTTGAACACACTACGTACATTAGTATTATAAGAACACGTTTACTGTCTGTCGTATCGATTCGGAAAACTTTCTTTCTTTTATA
The DNA here is from genome assembly GCA_951805285.1 of Thymelicus acteon. Taxonomy (NCBI): domain Eukaryota; kingdom Metazoa; phylum Arthropoda; class Insecta; order Lepidoptera; family Hesperiidae; genus Thymelicus; species Thymelicus acteon. Next base: position 2,732,247 of record OX638232.1, read on the forward strand.
ATACCTACCCGCATTCGGGAAAGTTTCTGTTATCAAACGTTTCATCCTACCCTTCTTTATTATAAATGTGGAAGTTTGTTTTGTCTTTTCATGAATCATGTCATGCTACTAATACTTAATTATGTTAATTTATGAATCCCGTCCATATATTTTAAAATTGTGGGTTGTCTGTGGGGTGTCTATGTCTTAGTAAATACGGGTTTCCGCAAGCGAAGCGAGGCAGTTACTAATAAAAAAGAAATCTACAGTAAACTTGCACTAACACCCCAACTCAGAAACACTAATGGCTACTTAAATCGCTCCTTAGTACGGAATTTGTATGGTGATTCATTACTAAAGAGCGTTAAAGTAACCGTTAGTAGCTCTGAGTTGGGGTGTAAAACTACTAAAAGCTATATACTGCAGAAAATAGTTGTGTAATAAAGCAACCAGGTAAACAGTTGAATAGCGCGGTCAGCTCAATAAATTAAGTTTATGCCGATTCAGGCGGAATTATCCACGAATGATGTATTACCAACGCGATAGCGTGTGCGGAGAGAACTGGAGATAACAGGAAGATGCATTTGTTTTTCTCTTTTCTAACCCTTTGTTTCAAGAACTGTTGTTATAGTGAAACTTTCTTTTATCGAGTTTGAAAGAATTGAAATTAATAGTACATACGGTGACTTAAGTGGTTTATTATTGCAAGGATTCAGGGAATTTAAATTCAAATTTAAGACATTTTCCACAATATGTATAAAAAAGGTTAGGTACTTAGGTTACTAAAAAGTGACTTAAGTGCAGGTTACAGCAGGTCAGGTAAAACAATAGTGCACTACGTTATGGTAAATGAAAATTGAAATACAATACGTATGAATTTCATTTACGCAGATATAAGGAATATTCAAAAATAAAATGTACACCAAAACAAGCGATGCCCATACTTGAAAAGTTAGGAACTCATGCGAGAACAACTTTTAAACCTATTTGTTATTGACGACGACCGACTATTGACTGACGACCCGTTTGGCGCAATGGTTACTATGCCAGATCGCCGCACCAAGGGTCCTGGGTTCGATTCCCAGCGAGGCGGAAATTTGAATAATGAGTTTGAATTTCTGTTCTCGGTCTGGGTTTGAATGTCCTTGTCTAGTGTGTTGTCCATGGCACCCATGACACAGGGAATCCTAGTGTGGGGCTATGAGTGTGAAGCGTTATTTATTTATTTACTTATTTATTTATTAGTTTAGTAAAATAATTGATGAATTGTTAAATAGATTTAAAAGTGGGCAAGCAATAACTTGTAGACCTTGTAGTTTACTTTTAACTAGCTGACCTGGCGAACTTCGTATCGCCTATTTTTTTTCTATAACAAAAGTAGGCTAAGTTACTCCTTGTTACATCAGCTATCTGCCAGTGAAAGTCCCGTCAAAATCGGTCCAGCCACTTCAGAGATTAGCCGGAACAAACAGACAGGCAAAAATTGTAAAAAAAATTGTTTTGGTAAATGCACCGTGTATACATACAAATGTACTTAGTAAAAAGCGGTTATTTTAATATTACAAACAGACACTCCAATTCTATTTATTTGTATAGATGAAGGGCGATCATATACATATACCAGTGGGGACTATGACAAAGCGATTTCATAAACGTCGTTGAAAACGAAGGTTCATCAATTTTATTACAGGCAATGTGTTAAGAAATAAATAGCCAATAATTAAAATAAATTTAAATTTATATCTCATAGTACTACGTACAGGCCGGAATAAATTGAACTGGGCCTTGTCAATCAAGGTAAATTGTTTCCATACGGCATGGCAGTAAACTGGTCAAGTTGGTATAGTATTCGAGTGGCATAGCGTTCCGTACTGAATATGGAAATAATTTTTTCTGTTCAGTAAATTTTGTAAACATGACAGAGAGACATGGTAGGTACCCAATTAAATAATTCTTTTCACTAGTTCGATCTAGTATAATCTATAATTTACAGCTATTCAAAATAGCCTGCGATACGGCGGTCAGGTAGTTCCCGACCTGGGCAGACAAATGACAAATAAATGATTATTGATGTCTCATTTGTGATGTTCATGCCATTTGCAATACCAAAAATTCTTGTGAGTAAAATCATAGAACCGGTATGTGATCATTTTTGATGTAAGAAATCATAATAATAAGGCCTAGAGTTTCGTCTTGGCAAGGTCAAAAGAATTTGGTGCTTCTAATGCAAATTTAGTTACTCAATAATGGCTATTGTATATTTTTCTGGCATCTGCCTTTACCCTTTGGCTGGTAAAATTGTTTTTGGTAAAATTTAATTACTGGAACTTCTTTTGTATTTAAACGATATTATAAGATTTTTATTATATTTTTGACAACCCTTTGAATAAAAATAAAATATATTAACGTTTGATTTACCTGGTAGGGGAAGAAGAATTTTTATTAGATGAATTTTATTTTTCTTCTTAGGTAGTTGGAATGTGAACAAAGGCGTAATGTGAATTAATGTTTATTTAATAATCTTTTATTAAATCGATATGTAATAAGGCTATCTAAAAGTATTTTGTGACATCATCCAGACATATAGTACACAAACATATACTGCTATGCAAATAGTCACATTACTTTATACTTTATTAACAATCAACCGTCAAAAGCCTGTCAAAAAAACAACGGTTTAGTGTGTGTGATCATAAAGACAAAAATTCAATAAATATATCAGTTCATTCCTTCGTGTAGTATTATTACATATGCTACACAAATAGTATGTATAAGAAATAATAATGGACCCAATATTCCACCGAGCGTACGCCAAAATCTGATTATATGAAATTATGAGCTTAATAGGTTTTAATTATGCATAGTATACATTATTCAGTGAATTTCAGTATATTGTTTAACACATTGTATGAGTTTTGTTATGTTTGGAGTATGTTTGTTTATGAAATCGCCAATCACGCTGTAGGTGTGGACAATGAATTTTAATAAGATTTTTATGCTAATATAATATCAAAAGCTCATTATAATTGACGCTCATTATAATTTGACGACCCTGTAGCCTAGTTGGTAGCGACCCTGCCTGCGAAGCGAGGGGTCCCGGGTTCGATTCCCGGCCGGGGCAGATATTTATGTGGCAGATAAATATTTGTACTCGGGTCATGGGTGTTACTGTGATGTGTTATGTGTCGTCCATGCCACCCGCGACACAGGTAATAAACCTACTGCGGGCGTATGAGTGTGTTAGCGTTTATTTATAATTTATTTATTTATAATTATTAACACATGGTTTTAAAATTTATCCCCTGAATATAGCATGTGAGTGAGCACGTGTCACTGTTTGGAACCGCAAAAAGTAGGCCAAGTTCATAATAAATTTTACGCAACGTCACATCAGTTACGATGGACAATAGATTTACTTATTCCTTAGGTTATTTTTAATTACATATATTTATGCGTTATCACGACACAGATCATGGCAAACGCAGATGGTGGCAACGTTTATATTTTGGTATTAATTAATAATTTTCCATCAAATGACTTCTCTACTTCTTAATAATACGTAACGTTAAAACGGATGGCAAGACAAAATGATGTCCACATCGACACACGTCACATCAACGTTTTTATATGTATATGGAAAGCTTTCATTACATTATCGTCCCCTATGATTACTATGCTTCACCATAAAGGATGTGGATATTCCAGTTTATGAACGCTGTTGATAGCTCCAGGCGATATATTTGTACGTACTGATACTACTGATCTTATTTATGCTCCCGGAATAGCTGCGTCGCGAACGCAGTACTGTTTATTTATGGCTAATAAATAATATAAATAATCTTAGGGATTTACTCGTAAACCTCATAGTTATTCATATTTCTTGACATTAACTTGGCTCCTTTTTTACGTTCCACTCAAAATGACTCCTCACTACTTAATCTAAGAGGTCAAATTGATCAAATTACTATGTAAAATAAAAATGACGAATAAACTGTAAGCATATTTTACAGAGTTACTTGCACATTTTGTTGGCATTAAATCTTGGACTTTATACTCCTAATACCGGGCTAATATAAATCGATTCTTGAGGAGTAAAGATAAAAACGTTGCTCGGAGACTTCGCATGGTGGCCTCGCGGCTCGCATGGCACCTTACAACTATGTGTTTAGTCGTAAAATGATTACTGAAATGTCATGAACGTGACATTGAGGCGATAATACTCGTAGTTCGTTGAACTCAAATTACGTATTCGTATACGTACGAACTCAAAGTATTGCAAGTACCTACTGCCTGTAATGCTATATTTATAGAGCACATACATACTTTATGTTTGGTTTTCCGCGATCTTCTTTTTAAACTTTAATGTATTTTTAATGTTAATAACCGACAAACGAGCAGATAATCGTTTCATTTTAAGAAATAAAATTCATAAGGAAAAATACAAAAAATCAAAAGCAGGAAAATAAAGTAAGCTTTTTTGGTATTTTGAAAATAAATCATGATAGAAAAGAAGGAATTTTAATACACTCAAAGTAATTGGATTCGGAGGTTTTAGCCTTACGAGACTTTGCTTAAAGGCGGTTAGTTTAGTAATCTGAATTTTACCAAGAAAAAAATAACCGACTTCAAAATAACTCAAAAACTACTCGTCAGATCTCGCTCTTTAAGTGGGACCACATGATAAGCACTGGCTTTCAATTAAAAAAAGAATCATCAACATCGGTTCACCCAGTCGAAAGTTTAAGTAACAAACATAAAAAAATACATTCGAATTGAATACCTCCTCCTTTTTTGAAGTCGGTAAAAAAATAGAGATGTGCAGATTTCAAAGACCTTTGCGAGACCATTATTGATACTAAAAGCAACAACCCATAATTGTCCCACTGCTGGGCTCGGGGTCTCCTCTCAAAGTGTGAGGGGTATTAGGCCATAGTCTACCACGCTGGCCAAGTGCGGATTGGTAGACTTCACACACCTTTGAGAACTTTTATGGAGAACTCTCCGATGTGCAGGTTTCCTCACGATGTTTTCCTTCACCGAAGCAAGTGATAATTAACTTCTAATACGCACATAATATTTGAAAATTAGAGGTGCGTGCCAGGATTTGAACTCGGGTCCCTTCGTTCGGGAGACCAACGTTCTAACCGCTAGGCTATCACTGCTTTTTTTTCAAATATTATTAAAATATATTGATACTAAGTACTAGGGTATTACAATCAAATTATGATTAGGTAAGAACACAATCAACTATCTTTGCTCAAGTGTGTGCAGACCCCTCTTTCCCACTGGGCACTCTGGGCAAGTGCCCAGGGCCCCGTGATCGATAGGTGCCCCCTAGTTCCTGCCAGATCACTAAACGATAACCGATATTTATTACCGAAAAACTTTTTTATTCGAATAAATCGAACCTAAATTACTGACTACAATACCAATTTGCTTATAAACTTTTGCATAAATCTAGAGACTTGCTAATCTACTTTCTTTGTTCATTCTAACAAAATAGTGTTCTGTCAAAGTATAGGGGCCTCATTATCCTAATATGCCCAGGGCCTCCAATAGCTTAAAGACGGCATTGAGTGTGTGTATCGGTTTCGTTATTGGTTATTATCACGTAAAAAGGTAATTTGCGGTATAATAACACTTTCGGTAGTAGTTTTATTGTTTTCCAGATCCTTATTTATGTAATTATTAGTTGATTAATAGTGGATTATGGAGACAGGATATTTGTAGTGTGATAGAGAAGAGATTAAAAGTAGGAAATAGGGACCCTCGCATTATTGGCCTGCAATGCATCTTTTATGTTTTTGTTTCTGATCTCCATGGGCGATGGTTACTTATTTAGTATCATCACGTGGTTGTACAGTCGTTTGTTAGATATTAACCACGGACCTGAAAAAAAGACGGACGTAACTTCGTCTAATCGAGAGTGAAGCATAGCAATGGCCGCCCGCTTACATTACCTTATGTGTGCGTAATTTTTGATTCGCGATTGACGCAGTATGGTGTCAATGTGTGGGTGTGTGTACTTGTATGAATAGAGAATTGGTATTACTATGGGTGCTTCATTGAATTTGTTCTTGGGATTACGTCCGTCTTTTTTTTAGGTCCGTGATATTAACATAGAAAATAATTATAACCTTTACCCATTGAAGTATAATGTACTTAAAGTACCAGAACAGACATCGCGAACAAAACGTTCGTCGCGTCGGGAGGTTCTATTTTCAAAATCGAGCCCCCGTTCTCTTTTCAAAATCGACTGAATCAATCGAAAATTGTAGCCAATTGGCTACAGTTCATTGCGCAAACATCGGGTTCGTGGTGTTGGTTCTATACGCTAGTAATAATAGTTTAATGCCTTTACCAGGTTCCTTAACTTACCTTTAGTTTGCTTGGAAGAAAAATAGTTATAAATGGTCGCGCATAGTTTCTTAAGATCAAGATCAAGATTATATTACTTTTTAGGGTTCCGTAGCCGAATGGCAAAAAACGGAACCCTTATAGATTCGTCATGTCTGTCTGTCTGTCTGTCTGTCTGTCCGTCCGTATGTCACAGCCACTTTTTTCCGAAACTATAAGAGCTATACCTACTGTTGAAACTTGGTAAGTAATGTATTCTGTGAACCGCATTAAGATTTACACTCAAAAATAGAAAAAAAACAATAAATTTTGGGGGTTCCCCATACTTAGAACTGAAACTCAAAAATGTTTTTTTCATCAAACCCATACGTGTGGGGTATCTATGGATAGGTCTTCAAAAATGATATTGAGGTTTCCAATATAATTTTTTTCTAAACTGAATAGTTTGCGCGAGAGACACTTCCAAAGGGGTAAAAAGTGTGTCCCCCCCCTGTAACTTCTAAAATAAGAGAATGATAAAACTAAAAAAAAATATATGATGTACATTACCAAGCAAACTTCCAACGAAAATTGGTTTGAATGAGATCTAGTAAGTAGTTTTTTTTAATACGTCATAAATCGTAAACCGCAAAAAACATTGATCAAATTTACAACGAACTACAAGAACTTTTATAATTTGTTACTTGCTGCTACGGAACCCTTCATGGGCGAGTACGACTCGCACTTGGCCACTTTTTTAATTCAATTGTTTGTGATATGAAAAATAACGAGATAACTGCTGGTAAATTATACTTTTACTAGTATAATTGGGCTAAAAGAGCTGTGTACTATGTTGTGTACTAAGGGCATGGTTCAGCTAACAAACTTATATTAACAAGTCTATAAAGGATCCATGAGCCCTACAATATAATCTAACCCAAGCTAATTGCCGAATGGATATTATTGGCCAATAAGAAAGTGTCAATTTAGATAACTATGTCCCTAAATATGTAATCTTGTGACCCAAAAACAACGTAAGGCTACGATCTCATCGGAAGGGCTTTAGGGGTTTAAATATTGAATGAAATAGTTCTGAAATCCAGCAGAAACTGAACAATACACGCGGGTCGTATTCAGGGTCTCTTCCTTATACATAATTAAACGCTCAAAATGTTTCTCATAGTTCTAATTCGCAAGTTGGCTACAGCGTTGCGGTAATATCCGCTTGCCAATACCGTTTTAACGTTTGTACAAAGTTTTATGTGCCAAATTTTATTCGCATAATTTCCGTAAATATGTACATTGTTAAATAGGAACGTGGGAGTCGTAAATGAACCATATTGTTATGTAATTATCAAGCGATATTAAAATGAAACTGAATATATTAAAATAATTTCATTACCGAAATTATGCAGGTCAAATTTTTGAACTATGATGTTTCTGAGATGTTTTTTTTACAAAATCAAAGAAGGGTGATACCTGTAACAAATACATTCAGCAACAGTACTGCAATCGGCTCTCCGGATGGATGATCTTTGGATGATTATCTACTTGGATGCATGCATCTCTGGATGGTGATTATACGGATCCGGTATTTTTTACAGTGGCGCATTCTTATGGCGATATTCACACATGCATAGATCCGTAATAAATAAATAACCCTTCACACTCATAGCCTTACACTAGGTTTCCCTGTGTCGTGGGTGCCATGGACAACACACTAGGCAAGTACACTCACACCCAGACAGAAAACAGAAATTCAAACTCATCATTCGAATTTCCGCTTCGCTGGGAATCGAACCCACGACCCCTGGCGCGGCTCCGGCATGATAACCATTGCGCCACACCGGTCGTCAAATAAAAACTGTCATGTCAATTGTCATACATACACTTGTATATGCACGGGTCTTTACTCTTGAGGAGACCTAGAGCATACTCCACCACGCTGCGCCAGTGCGGATTGGTGGAGCGATTTGACTCAATTATTGTCAAACCGGAATGTTAAAGTCGGATGCATGTGCGAAAGAGCCATAAGTGGATAGATAGATACATTTTTCATCTCCCAACAATTAATTTTATTATCCACAGACAAAGTCGTAGGAAGAACCAGGCCGAAAATATCAATAAAGAATCAAATTACTTTGTCTTTAGCCTGAGAATCGCCCGTAAATGACATAAAAATGGATTGGTATAAATTGGTACGAATAAAATCAATCTCATTTAGATGAAAAATAACCGTTCATTTTGTATCAGCCCTATTTTCAAGGTGCTAAGGTTCAATTTGTTAAAATCACATTTAACGAGATGATGCGCTTATCTTAACGAGTAATTAATCCTGTTTATTGACACAATCACATAATAGCTTTACGACAATGATTTCAAAAGGAAAGATAGGTTCATCCTAACATTCTGCACCAATATCTATACAAATCTACACAAATAAATAAAACTGGAGTGTCTGTTTGTAATAAATAACCGCTTTTTTATAAGTGCATATATACGGTACATATACCAAAACAACATTTTTGACAATTCTTGTCTGTCTGTCAGTCTGTTTGTTCCGGCTAATCTCTGAAATGGCTGGTCCGATTGTGACGGGACTTCCACTGGCAGATAGCTGATGTAACAAGGAGTAACTTAGGCTATTTTTAGTTTACAAAAAAAATTGTTTGTTAGGCGATACAAAGTTCGCCGAGTCAGCTAGTTTTTCATACAAGGCATCCATAGGCTATTACGAACTACGTGAAATCATCGTTGCTTACAAGCACACTAGCACACTTGACCAGGGCTAAATTGAATGCCACGTTCAGAGCGCGCGTTAACCACCTGTCCTTAAAAAGTATGTCATTGGTTGTTAGACATAATTACGATGTAACCTAACCACGGACCTGAAAAAAAGACGGACGTATCCTCGTCTAATCGAGAGTGAAGTATAGCAATGGCCGCCCGCTTACCATGGGTGCGTAATTTTTGATTCGCGATTGAAGCAGTGAAGTGTCAATGTGTGGGTGTGTGTACTTTTACGAATAGAGAGTTGGTATTACTATGAGTGCTTCACTAAATTTGTTCTTGGGATTACGTCCGTCTTTTTTTAGGTCCGTGAATCTAACCATGTGTTTCATACAGCCAGGAGATGTCTAGATAAATGTAAGGGAAGGGAGGGGTTGATATGTCTACACCTCGAACGATCTATAATCTACCTATCATATCCTGTCCGCGCAAATTTCTGCAAGTTTCTTCAAATTTCCAGAGAACTGATTTTTGATTGAATTCTCAATGATATAAGTAAGGATAATAACTAGTCTGTATGTATATTTGAGTTAATAGTACAATGAAATCATCGGTATTCACAGCTACAAGAGTAATTCCCCAACTCAGAGTCACTAACGGTTACTTAAATCGCTCCTTAGTACAGAATTTGTATGGTGATTCTTTACTAAGGAGCGATTTAAGTAACCGTTACGCTACGTCCGCACAGGCAGGCGGCTTTCTTAGCGCCTAGAGCCTAGTGGTTTGCATTCTGGCTACTTGCTAGGATATACGGTGGCCGCACTGAGAGGTGGTTTGCGTGGTGGGTCGCTAGGTGCCTTGGTCATTTTGCTTGTCGGCACGTTGACGAAATGTCACTCTCAAAAATATCTTACAAAATTAATGAAATAAATGCAACAATTTCTCGTTTCAGCTTAGTTTTTGCCATTGACATTCATCAATAATATTATATCCATGACAACCCGACTGTCAATCTCATTTTTGAAGCAAAAATGCCTAGCGCCTAGTGGCAGAAAACCAACACGTTTGTTTACTTAGATACACGCTAAGCACGTTGCTAGGCACCAAGCGCGCAGTGCGGCCAGTCACGAACACTATAGAACGTTCGTTTTACTGAGCTACTCGCTAGGTGACTAGTTAGGCTCTAGGCGCTAAGCAAGCCGCCTGCCTGTGCGGACGTAACCTTAGTGACTCTGAGTTGGGGCGTAAGGCAATAAGAATAAGTTGCGTATTTATACAACGATTATGAATGCATAGACCACAGATTCTCTAATTACTTCACACACCGACCCTTTTGAAATACGATTGTTTGAAGCTCTCCAAAACTCACACCACCAGCGCTGACTCTCATCTCTTACTGCCGCACTTAGAGTCCCTTAACGGTTACTTAAATCGCTCCTTAGTACAGAATTCGTTATTGTTTACTAAGGAGCGATTTAAGTTACCGCGTGGAGTGACTCTGTGATAGTCAGAATTTGTATTGTTATTCTGTACTAAGTAGTGACTTAAGTAACAGTTAAGTGACTCTGAGTACGGCCGTTAATCCGTTTATTTAGCATCCATAACGTCCTTACTTTATCCATTGAAGTATAATGTCATAGAACAGACATTTCGAACAAAATGTGTGTCCCGCCGGGAGGTTCTATTATCAAAATTGAGCCTCCGTTCTTCTTTCAAAATCGAACGAATCCATTGAAAATTGAAGCCGCTCGGCGCCAATTCATTGGGACATATATTGTGTTCGCGGTGTCGGTTCTATATGCTAGTAATAATACTTCAATGGCTTTATCATTAAAGAGTCAATGTTTTCGGCTTTTCTACCCACATCAAAAACTGTGAAGCTCTGCAAATCCTTTTTCTATGACTACACGTGTATGTATACGAATGGTGTAAATTGTTACATTTGTGTTCTAATATTGTTGCCGCATTTTCGCAGTTATAGGTACGTGACTTGTAATCGGCTATTATGAGTTTGTTGCACCGTTTTAAAATTATTTCCGCAACGATAGTAGAAAAAAAAGTTTTGCGACCGATAAATGTTACGATAGAGTTTTAACAATAAAATAATGTGAGTTAGTTTGTTTGTTGTTAGTTTGTGAGTAGTTTTAACTCGTGCTTTATTACTCAATAATACCTAATGAGTGCAAGAAAGTAATTTACACTATAATATAACATTTAAATTATCAAATTTTTCAATGACGTATACTTAATTTCAAAGATGAAATAAAGTTGTAAGAAAGGGTCTACTGCTTCCGAAGTTATAAAGATAAACATTTATTTCAGAAACACTTCCGTTTTCCGGTTTAGAAGATCGTTACATAGATAGAAGCGCTTGACTCACTTGTGATCTTAATCCGTAAAGGGAATAATCCGAAAAAGGGAAAATGTACAAATACATTTAGATTCAAGTTTTTTGTTTCGCTGAAATTCCATACGATAAAGTCAACTTTTAAGTACAAACGGTTGTACTGAATATTGACCTGGTGACGTGATGTCTTTACCCACTAAAAGGCCACTATTAATAGGCAGCCATTCAAGTTATTATATTTTCGGTGCTCCATTCATCCTTGAGCTAAAGCGAACTCAGGCTCGCATAAGAAAATTCTGTCTTGTCTGACGACATTCAGAAAATTCTGTTTCGAAGATACGAGTAAAACTAAAAAAGATTGCAGCGGTTTGTTGATTTGTGTAAAAAATATGCATTTCATTATTTGTATACTAGCTGAATATTTTAAAATTTAGGGAGATGAAGAATAGATGTTGTCTGATTCTCCACCCTAGGCGATATGCATGCTAAGATTCACGAAAATCGGTCGAGCCGTTTCAGAGGAGTTCAACTTCTAACACCGTGACACGAGAATTTTATATATTAGATTAAATCCCAAAAGGTTGAAATAGGACATAAGTTTGTTTCGACTGCCGTGTAAACTTTTGTTGATAAAGTTAGAGTTGCACTTCTGTGCGCACCCGCTACAATCCCCTTGGGGATTAAATTAGGATTGTATGAAATTCCGTTATTATTGAAGTAAACTGATGACAATTGTTACTTATTTGGTCAAAAATCAATAAACAAAACAATAATGCGGTTTTGATTTTGTTTTGAGGGAAGCGAGGAGCTTTCTTTATGTGAATAGCTGAAAAACAAGCTGACGGCCGCGTGATGGTGACTGATCACCGCTCCCCATGAAGATCAGCAACAGCAAATACATCGACGATACATTGCCGGCCAAAACAGAGTGAAAAAACCGCTAACACACTCATACCCCCGCAGTAGGTTTTTACCTGTGTCGCGGGTGGCATGGACGACACATATCCCATCACAATTACACCCATGACCCGAGTAAAAATATTTATCTGTTACATAAATATCTGCCCCGGCCGGGAATCGAACCCGGAACCCCTCGTTTCGTAGGCAGGGTCGCTACCAACTAGGCTACAGGGTCGCCAAGTGAAAAACCAGTATAAATAAAAAAACGCATGCTATGCTTTGATATCTTTATGATGTGCTGTTTAATTTATTAATATATTGCATTATTCAATTTTTTTTTATACTTCAAACAAAATGGCATCTCATAGCCACCATACTTATTTGTTTTTTTCAATGAAGATATGAGGCAGGTAATAAAGAATATTACAGGCATACAAACTTTGTATACAAGATACGCGCGAAAATCAAATTTACCATTTCTTGGCAGTCGGGTAAAAAAAAAGCTTAAAATAGTTTCCATACTGTTGGAAAATATACAACAAAAGGCGAAAACTGAACGTATTCATATTTATTGGTAGTTCATTGATCAGACATGCGAGAAGTTCCGAGTTCTGACTTAGCTTGAAGTAGTTTCGAATGAGAAACTTTAAAGTTGTTTCGACTTAGCGACTAGAAGTAGAAACTTGACAGCTATTTCATTTTATCAGAATGTAACGGTATAATTTCTGTGGAGTTCAAGTGTGGTGAAATATTAATATATTTACTATTTCTCTTCAGTATTGGGTTAGCTCCATCGGACTTTAGTATGTAAGTCCTTAAACAAATAATACGGATCTTACAGACCTATATTTAGGCTTACTTGCGTAAATTGTGGTCACGGTCAAACAGTTCATTTTGATGTACAGCAAGGCTATTCTGTTTCTTAACTTGACAGCGGAATCCGCGATGTGAGTCAAAATTGAAGTTCGAGTTCGGGACTCACTTCACTTCGCAAGTGCGTACTAGATGATTAGAGAATGACATAATAACGAGGCCATCTTTAGTCGTTTGACGTTCGAGTTCGAGACGCACTTCACTTCGCAAGTGCGTACTAGATAATTAGAAAATGACATATCAAGACCTCGAACTCGAACTTCAATTTTGAAACTCATCGCGGATTCCGCTGTCGAGTTAGAAAACAGAATAGCCTTGCAGTAATCTGCAGAGAATAGTAACTGTTTATAAACACACAGTAACAGATGGGTTACTTTCCTCTGCAGATGTTACATACGGTAATGTTTGTTTCCGTGGTGGTGATGTATGTTACATTACATGTCACCTGTCTCATGCACAGCGTGAGTACCCCTGTGTGTAGCAAGCGTTTGCAAGTGAGCACAATTTTAGTGTTGTATAGTTTTTTTCCAAATTTTTAATATTTTTGTATAGGTATTACATTTATGAAATATTGTTTATTTCAGCTGAAAACTCAATTTAATTTTTACCATTTATATATTTTTTTTTTCGACCGAATTGCAACTTTATATAATTTTTAGCAAACTAGATTTATGAAATACCTGTAGGTACGTGCGACGTATAAACCACTAGGCACATTGCGTTTAAAATAACATTAAATTGTTATTTATTAGTGTTGTTTAAAAACCCAGACATTAATTTCAAGTGTTATTGAACAATTAATGCATTGTAAACCGATTAACATTTCGTTGATTGTTTATCACATTATTTGCAGATATTTATTGTCACCAGTAATAATAATTTGTCGGATTTATTTTAATTGCATGCAATTGGCATAAAGTGCATCACTACGTATTTGACTGAGCCTCGGTAGTTTAATGGCAAAGGGAATAATAAGGATAAATTACATACTCGGACCTGCTAAGTATAATTATACCTAAACGATTTAATTATAATGAATGATTTTGCAGTGGTTGGTTACGGTTCGTATATTTGATCATATTGTTAAAGAGGTACTTAAACATAATGAATTTGTATGTGTCGAACAAAATTTTTCATTCGTTTTGCTTTAATATTATGTAATAATATTTTATAGTTTAGTGTTATTATATTAAAAAAATATATATTTTATATAGGTATAAATCTATCGTCTTCTCGTCCATAGCTAACAGAAAAAAATTGGTATCTTAAAATTAATCACTACACCAGAACTTATTCTATGATCCAAATATTAGGCGTCTCGGTGAAATTCGGGAGACAACGCGCTAATAGGTACGAAACACCTGTCAACAATTAGGGCATCTCGAGCAAAAGATATTAGACAACATTGTCGTACCTCCGTACCGTACCGTTCCTACCGTAGGAAAGGATGTACCTGTAAGTATCCTCTTACTAGGTATCCTTTCCTGGAAGAAATCGCTATGTAGCGATAAGGCCGCCTGTTGCTTAGTACCTACGTCCTTTGTACGATTGTATAATATGTGGTGTGCAAACCATAGAGAGTTATCTGTCTATCTATCTAATGTGTTATTAGACATTATTCAGCCTGCTGTATAATTTTGATGTATTAGTCCGTAATGTGAAATTAAACGTTCGCAAACTTAACGTGATATATTTGTTTATTAGTTGTCGTTTACGCGTTGGCGGTAAGACAAATCGTTAAAGCTGCTCCGTCCTCTAAATTAATGTTTACCGTAAGCGTTTATTGTACTAAATGAGTTAAGTTGAGTCGTTAAATTGATTTACAGTCTCGAATAGTTTAAGAACCTTTGGATTAGGCTCGTATGAAGATTTAGGTGTTAACATTTTATAGTCTTTCGGTATTTAATGCAGAATGAAATAAGAAGTAGATAGTATTGGTTATTTAAGTGTCATAGTTTTAAGAATGTGTAATTTTGAAATTCACGTTCTATTTTGTTAGTAAGTAAATTTAAATACTTTCTTTCCTTTTCTTCTTTCTTTCTTGGTCAGCAACGCATCAGTGATACCATTGATGTTGCTCATGTTCATGAGCGACGATAGCCACTTACCATCAGGTTGACCAACAACTTGATTGTCGGCTATTTCCATAAAAAGCTCTGAAATTGTTTCATTCCTTGGGTTTTTTTATTAATGAAATATATAGAAAATTTTCAAGTATGCAGGTTTCCTCGAAGTATTTTCTTTACTGAAGCAAGACGAAATTAAATTATAATTCGCACATTATTTGAGAATTTAAGAGGTGGCTCGAGGATTTGATGTCGTCGCCAGAGCGGGGAATCGTTTGAATAGACTAACACTGGATATTAATATTATTATATTATATTATACTAATATTGGACTACATAAGACATGGCTAATGTTATGTAGGGTCAGTCCCACTAGTCCCGTTGAGTTGTTCCGTGATGGGACAACTGGGACTGTTTAGCACATCTGAGTCTCACTTGTCCCGTGGGACAAGTGGAACTTGTACAGTCACCTGCAGAGAAAAGTAACCCATCTGTTACTGGGTTTTTATAACAGATGGGTTACTTTTCTCTGCAGGTGACTGTACTATTAGCGCCCTGCCCGCGACTGTGTCCGCGTTTTTCAGGACAATAAGTAGGAATAAGTGGCAAAATTTCATGTACATTCGTTCTGTACTTTTTGAGTGAAATAACAAACATTCATACATCCAAACAAGGTTTGACATTTACTCGTATAATATTAGTGGGATATTCTTGGACCAATCAATTGAATGTGTATTTTAAACCGACTTCAAAAAAGGAGGAGGTATTCAATTCCACTGTATTTTTTTTGTTTATTACCTCAGAACTTTCGACTGGGTGAACCGATTTTGATGATTCTTTTTTTTAATTGAAAGCTGGTGTTCGTCAAGTGGTCGAACTTAAATTTAAGCGAGATCTGACAAATAGTTTTTGAGTTATTTTGAAGTTGGTTAATTTTTGTCAAAAATTATATTAACCGTAAACATTACCTGTTTATTGTTTGCATTTTGTTACATCCTAATTTATGTTACCTTTATGTCAGTTTTATTTATTGCTCGTAATAGTTTATAATATTTGCATAATATAACGTAATGTAAATTGTATTTATTGTTCAGATGCCATTGCGCTTACAACGTATTTACGATACACGTGCCGAGTATATTTCTGCAGTACCAAGGTTACAGCACCATCACTGGTTATAATTCAGCATCTGTATATAGCGAGTGCATTTTGTATGCAGTTATGATTGCTTGGCTTCAACCCTTTAATGGCCCACTACTGGGCACGGGTCTCTCCTCTTGAGGAGGCCTAGAGCATACTCCACCACGCTGCTCCAGTGCGGTTTGGTGGAGGGGCTAATGGCCAACCCAATGATTATAACCATATGATTGCTTAATGAAGTTTAATGTTACTAGACTACTACAAATCCTATGGAAAAAAGTGAAATGGCAAAGTTATAGGTAATAAAAAGATCTACAACTTTTGTATTTACACTTTTTTACATAACCTTATAATTTATGTGAAAAATTCAAATAACCCAGTTTTTGGTTTTTTATTTTTATCTTTTACAATTTTTTTTTCACGAAAAATGGTGAAAACTTACCTTTGTATATCCCAAACATACTGTAATTTTTTTGATTTAAAATATTTCATTTTTCACCTTATCTTGACCTACATCGAATAAAAAAAAGCGGCGGTTCCGTAGCAGCAAGTAACATAATATAAAAGTTCTTGTAGTTCGTTGTAACTTTGATCAATGTTTTTTGCGGTTTACGATTTATGTACTATTTGCTGATGATACATCATTAATATTTAAGTGTGATAGGAATAAAGTAAATTTTGACGACGTAAATAGTGCTCTGTCGCATGTGTCGCGTTGGTTCATATCAATAATTTGCTTTTAAATGCAAAAAAAAGTCAAAAAATCTCTCAAACTAAATAATGAAATATTGCATATGGAGAAATCCACGGTCTTTTTAGGGGTGACCTTAGATAGTAAACTTCAGTGGGGCCCACATATAACAAATCTCGCGACTAAACTCGGTAGGGCTGCTTATGTTGTTAGGAAAATAAGGCAGTATACTGACGTCGAAACTGCCAGGATGGTTTATTTTGCATATTTTCACAGTATTATGTCTTATGCCATCTTACTGTGGGGCAAAGCAGCCAGTATAGAACAAATTTTCATATTACAAAAAAGAGCTATTAGGGCTATTTATAAACTTAGGTCTCGGGAAAGCTTGCGTGAGAAGTTCAAAGAAATAGGTATACTTACAGTAGCTTCACAATATATTTATAGTAATGTGGTTTTTATACGGAATAATATAACCGCGTATAAACAAAATTGTGATATCAATTTCCGCCAAACAAGAAGAATGCACCAGTTAGTAACGCCATCTTACCGTCTTTCTAAAGTGCAGCGATCTTTTATGGGGCTTGGTGTAAAGTTCTATAATAAAATCCCAAAGTTAATACGTGATTTGCCCTTGGAATTGTTTAAGAAACATGTAAAATCTAAACTTTTAGGCAAAGGTTACTATACTGTAGATGAGTACATAAATGACAGAGACGCATGGAAGTGACCAGCTCTGCAACCAGTTCCGTACAAGCTAGTGATTGATACTTTTTTGTAACAAATATACCGATGTATTTTTATTTTTAAAAGATGTGCTGAGGAGTTTCTTTACGGCTTTTCTTCTCCTCCATGACAAAGCACCTTTGCGAAAAGCTGGTTGATTAAAAAATGACGTGCATAAGTGTATCAATGATACCTACATGAATATATGATTTTGAATTTGAATTTGAATTTGAATATGACGTATTAAAAAAAAACTACTAACCAGATCTCATTCAAACCAATTTTCGTTGGAAGTTTGCTTGTTAATGTACATCATATATATTTTTTAGTTTTATCATTCCCTTATTTTAGAAGTTACAGGGGGGGACACACATTTTACCACTTTGGAAGTGTCTCTCGCGCAAACTATTCAGTTTAGAAAAAAATGATATTAAGGTTTCTAATATCATTTTTAAAGACCTATCCATAGATACCCCACACGTATGGGTTTGATGAAAAAATCATTTTTGTGTTTCAGTTCTAAGTATGGGGAACCCCCAAAATTTATTGTTTTTTTTTTCGAGTTTTGTATAAAATTCTTAATGCGGTTCACAGAATACATCTATTTACCAAGTTTCAATGGTATAGCTCTTATAGTTTCGGAAAAAAGTGGCTGTGACATACGGACGGACAAACAGACAGACAGACAGACAGACAGACATGACGAATCCATAAGGGTTCCGTTTTTTGCCATTCGGCTACGGAACCCTAAAAAGCACCCTAATTTCAATCGAAAAATCTCACGTCAAAATATCTGCTTTTTTTAAAAAGTCGGTACGCGTTTTTTTTTTTGAAATTTCTACTTTATGATGGTATAAAAAACATACACGACTTAGGTAAATGTTCTCATAAAATGCAATGAAACGACAACTATAATATATAAATATTATATAATAATCATTCAATAAAATGTAGTGCTAAGATTGTTTATCAAATAAGTCTCGCCTACAATAATAATTCTTCTAAGAAAATAACCGACTTCAAAATTAAGGATATTCTCAAAAACGACTCGTCGTGGGACCACATGACAAGCACCAGCTTTTGAATATAAAAAGAATAATCAAAATCGGTACACCCAGTAACAATTTATAGGTAACACACATATAAAAAATACAGTCGAATTGAGAACCCTTTTTTTAAGTCGGTTAAAAATGGACCTTAAGTTACGCTACACTACTCGCACACAATCATAGAAGTTTCCGTGAGTACGATACATAAATGAAACGTCGTCGTCTTGTGGTCTAATAAATATTGGCAAGTCAGCACGATGTGTGTAGCCGTCGAAAGCCGTCGATCGTGGAGTCGGAATGTTTATCATGCACGTAAACTGTCGGTAGTATCCAAACTCACGAACCGATTGTTTGGAACTTCTGTCGACCTCAGCTGCGAGAATCCTTCTACGATCTATACATAATAATATGTATATTATGAAACTGGTCGGAATATAAAATTTATGGTGTGCATAAATTGACATATTAAAGTGTTTTTTGGACTACAGAAATAAAAAAAGAACAGCTGTCATGGGACGGCTGACAGATGTGAAACATCGAAATGCGTCGCCACGATCACCAAGTCTAAAATCAGGCTTACCCCTCGCGTAAAGATGTTTCACATCAAAATGATCATAAGGAGACGGACGTAAAAAAAAGTCGGACGTAATCCCAAGAACAAATTCAGTGAAGCACCCTTAGTAATACCAACTTTGTATTCGTACAAGTACACACACCCACACATTGGCACCATACTGCTGACATTGACACCATGGTACACACACATGGTAAGCGAGCTGTCATTGCTATGCTTCACTCTCGATTAGACAAGGCTACGTCCGTTCTTTTTTTACGTCCGTGCATAAGGATTAATATTACCAAGAAAAAATAACTGACTTCAAAATAACTCAAAAACTACTCGTCAGATCTAGTTCAAATTTAAGTGGGACCACATGACAAGTACCAGGTTTCGATTAAAAAAGCCACCCAGTCGAAAGTTCTGAGGTAACACAAACATAAATAAATACAGTCGAATTGAGAACTTCCTCCTTTTTTTGAAGTCGGTTAAAAATCTTTTCAATCGATTTTAAGATTACATTATACAAATATTAATTATACACAAATATTAATTACAATGTCATATTACAAATGAAGCAACAGGCTTAAAATAAAAAACATTATTTAAGTTTTTATTTTAAGCTAAGTTTGTATAGTTATAATATCGTGTATATTAGAGGATAAGCTCGAAGAAAGCACTGAAACTGGTTTCAAGAAAATTGGACCTCTCTTCTCTCATAGAGAAATGCCCTTCACTATTTAGCTGATGCTCAAAACGGTCGTAGCGCTTCACTATTTTGCTATCAGAAAATTGAACTAGATATTTTAAAATATCTTGAGAAAAAATAAAATGTGAAAAAATGAGCAATATTTTCTAACAATGTAGAAAATGTTCTATTAAACTTTTACACATCATAAGTTTTTGACATTGTACAGATTAGATTTATTTTCTCTACGAGTAACCGCCCTCGCTTTTCTTTGGTTTTCTTATTTTTTTACACCTTGGGTTACATTATTGGAGTTTTATTAAGGATCCCTATTTTTTTGAAAGTATAATATAGCCTATGTTACCCGGGGATAGTGTAGTTTTCCAATAGTGAAAGAATTTTTCAAATCGGTTCTGTAGTTTCGGAGTCTATTCAATGCAAACAAACAATCAAATCTTTCCTCTTTATGATATTAGTATAGATTGTCTATCTTAATTCTTAACGGAAAAAGCCTGTCATTACGCTGATCTAGTCACGTATATTGGCAAAGGAATCAACTATCAAGATATAGGTGTCAGAAGTTCTTATGCCAAGATGACCTCCGACCAACGACTGACATTAAATAAATCTGACCAACGGCATAACGTGTTTTGATGAGAAATTCTATCCCTATTCGTACATCCAACCAGGAGAGCTATTCTCTAAAATACAAACTCGAAATCGAAGCTCACTCAAGTGAGACTCGAAAGCGAACTTGCATCATCTTGATATGTCATTCTCTAATCATCTAGTACACACTTCCGAAGTGAAGAGAGTCTCGAACTCGAACTTCAAACGACTAAAGATGGCCGAATACATATATTATGTCATTCTCTAACCATCTAGTAGGTACGCACTTGCGAAGTAAAGTTAGTCTCGAACTCGAACTTCAATTTTGAAACTCATCGCGGATTCCGCTGTCGAGTTACAAAACAGAATAGCCTTGCAGTTCAGAGGTTGCGTAACATCCATCAATAATAATAGATACAATATAAGCTCAGTGCCTTCACAATTCAAAAGGAAATCAATTTATTTCCCGCGAAACTGAGTAGTAATTTCAAATGAGGCGTTAAATGAATGGCATTTCGAACGTTCGCGTTCGTTGTGAAGCGTCCATTGTAGCGCCGCCATTCTTTGTGACCTTCTGACCTATTGTCGTTCCAGGGTTGCCCCCGAACCCTAGATTACTGATACCTAATGAAGTGCTAAAGTTTGCGCTGTTTAAATCTTATAAAACTGTTTTGATTTCGTTTTGTTACGAGAAAAAAGTAGATAGGTACATTAAACGTTAACGCTAAGTACTTACTTATTACCTATTTATATATTAGCGTTGTTATTATTATTATATATTATTATTTACCTTGTACAGGTAATTCTGAAATCACTTAGATTAAATTCGCCTTTGCTTGTATGTTGTGCGTGATTTGGCGACTTTATCAGATATGTCACTACCGCGCCGATGATTAAGAGCGTAAGAACAGGCAATTGACCGTTCTGCTCGTAGTCACTCTTTCAATCAGGGCTATTCAGTTTTGTAACTTGACAGCGGATTCCGCGATGAGTGTCAAAATTGAAGTTCGAGTCCGAGATCTTGATATGTGATTCTCGAATCATATGGTACGCACTTGCGAAGTGAAGGGAGTCTCGAACTCAAACGTCAACGACTAAAGATGGCCTCGAATCGGTATGAATAAACGAATGACAATTAGACACGAGCTTCGACGGTGACGTAATTCGATGATCGAGAATAAAAAATATGTCATCCTCTAATCATCTAGTACGGCACTTGCGAAGTGAAGTGATCCTAGAACTCAAACGTCAATTTTGAAACTCCGCTGTCAAGTTACAAAAGAGAATAGCCTTCCTGCTTGTTAAAGCTTGACATTTGACATACAGTGTTACAATGCCTTCGTATAATATACCAATGTGATTGGTGTACTGAAACAAGAGATAAACCTGTGTGTGTTGTAGCTGTTTTCGGAACAGATTTTTTGGTTGATTTGTAAAGACATAATAGATACATTATCATTGACTTTATCTGAGTTTGCCAAACTAAGACACCCAGATTCGATTCCCAGCCAGGCAGACATATTTTATAGCCTCAATGTTAAAGTTCGTAAGGATGGATGGAATTGTTACTTGATAATGATTACATAATATTAGTTATTACCTTGCTGTCTATTGTAATGACAATGTCAGATGTAATGAGGGTAATTTTTATCGGTAAAATAGCTCCAAACCGCTACACTTTTTTGGCCTTCGCGAAACAGTAACTCCGCGTTCAATAATGAGTGAAATTAGATACACTTAACATCAATAGGTGCTGTACTTCAACTATCCTGAAGTATTTTTCTTATATTTTTAGGGTTCCCAAGTAAAATTGGAAGAAAAATAGGTTTAATGATGAATTTACAAGAAAAACCATCACGGCTATGTGAGCTTTAAGTAGTTAATGAGTTAATAGTCGATAAACTTACTACTTCGGAACCCTAACATTGCGCGTGTGCCGACACGCACTTGCCCGGTCTTTCTATTTCAACTACAGTTGCAACTGGCTGAATAGACAAAATGATTCGTCAGTATGCCCGATTTGTGATATTTACCATAACATTTATTCTTATCAAATTGTTGTACTAAATCTCTGTTACTGTTTGTTTCAGGTAATTTGACGGATAAGTGCCTCCAGATTTACTTATAGCTTATAAGCTGAAGATGACAAGAAAAATTAATACATTTTTTTGTACTTAAAATAAGTAAATGCTTGTCCACAATCCCACCTGATGGTGAGTGGAGATGTGGTCCAGGATGGTAAGCGAAGTAACTTAGTAAAAAACTTAGGAAATACTTCGTAGCCCAGTTTTAACTTAGCTGTAAAATTAATTTCACTTCAACCAGGGCCCGAACATTGAAAGCATTTCCTGTATCATTCATTTTTAGGGTTTCTTCATATTGATATGAAAGGAAGCCTAGGATATCCTCTGTCCCACGCCATTTCTCTGAATGCAGTGAATGGAAAACCTTGAAGATTGCATTGATATAGAATTTATTGACCCAATAAATCGAATCATATATCGATTATTTTTCCTCTTAGGCTGTTTTCAGGGCTAGGTTTTGAAGAAGTTAGGCGCTTATCACACACTTTCTAAATGCGTAGTTCAAATTGTATGTATTAATTTTAATAAGTAGCTACGTATAAGAAAATGCAAATAAAACATTCCTAATCTATAAAACGGATAAGGTTGAATTATTTTATCTACAATCTATGTAGGTATGTAGTATTATGTATCTAATTCTAAGCCCCAAAATTCCAGCTAAATAACTAATTCATGATTTACGGTATCGTATCAAACGCAAACTTTTGAAACCGGTATTTGGACATTACCTACATTTTAGTATTTATGAGGTATTTATAATCTAGCACAGAATCATAGAATACGATATGAACAGTTTGCGTTATTGCTGATTGGTGTCGAGTTAATAGTTTAAGTAGGGGGCCATCCATAAATTACGTCACACGTTAGGGGGGAGGGGGGGGGGGTCGATGTAGTATTACATTGTGTGACAAGGGTTGGGAGGGAGTCCTAAGTTTTGTGACATCACATTTCAAAATTGAATAATTGGTATGACGTATAGGTAAATATTAAAAAAACAGTTAACGGAAATAAAACTTACTTCGGAACTGCTGTTTTAATTTAATAATTTCTAGGTGTAAAATTTCATAATGTATGACGTCACAGTTGGGGGGTAGGTCTCAAAAAGTTATGATATTAATGTGACGTAATTTATGGATGGCCCCTAGGTACTA
The DNA here is from genome assembly GCA_951805285.1 of Thymelicus acteon. Taxonomy (NCBI): domain Eukaryota; kingdom Metazoa; phylum Arthropoda; class Insecta; order Lepidoptera; family Hesperiidae; genus Thymelicus; species Thymelicus acteon. The sequence continues at coordinate 2,756,172 of OX638232.1, forward strand.
ATGCGAAAACAGAAAGAACAGGCTCTCAAACCCCAGCCGGAACACGACGAGTCTTTTGGCGGCTAACTCATGCTCAAGACTGTAATTTTTACAGAAATTACAGTTTCATGCCAATTTAATACAACTAGCAATCTACTTTTTTCAAACCCCGGTTCTGAAAAAGACGTGCTGCTCACGTCATTTCTACTTATCGAATCCAGACTGACGCGATTCTATTACTAGAGTAGAGTACAGATTCCAGAGCTAGTTGAGGTAATCATCACAACAGGAGTATTCATGCGTGAACCTCGAGGGAACACATACCACTGAGCACATCTAATGAGAGCTAGCAGAACGTAATTCTAACGAGAGTAGAGTAATTAATACTAAGAGCATACCGTATTCAAGTTTACACTACCCTTGCGCAGCAATTAAAAAAACATCGCCCCGGTAACGCATTTAGGTTACGATGGGTAGAGCGTCATCTTTGAGAGGACATCTCGTTACATTTAAAAAAATATTTATGTTTTTTAGCTTATTACAGTTGGCGAGTTTTCCTGACGTAAAACATTTTTACATTGCTATGAAGTGCTGCATGACAAGTCCTCACGTTGTGTCAAGCAAGTGTAAGATAGAATATAATTATAATAAATAGAAGAATATATAGAAGAAGTGTAGGATAGAATAGTTATAAAGTGTTAATCTCTAACGGCCAATCTTAATATTCTGTCTACACCGTAGGCGTAACGCAACACATCTGTGACTGACTTCGTGTTTTTCTGCTGTTGACTTTCATGTTGACATTTAAAAAAATCTGTTGACATTTAAAAAAATCTTTATGGAGTAAACTGATTAACTACATCTACATATTGAAATTACGAATCCCTGAATATTTTCCGGCTTATAAATATGAAAGAAAAGAGCTCTCCATACCTTTCTCTCTGATTTGCTTAAAGTTCCGTTTCATGGAAGATTCGTTTACAACAGTAAACAAAAAGTGAGTTTTTATAACAAACTCTCATTTAATTGAGCTACTCGGCTTCGAAACAAAAGTTTCTTTGGAATAAAATGTTTTCTCGCATTTCGCACGGCCTTTGAATAACGTCGTCATTTTTAAAGAGAAAGTTTTAGTTATTCGAACTCTCTTGCCTGCAATATAGGACTTACGATGTAATAAGGTTCTTTGAAAACTAAGATCACAAAAAAGAATATCGTAAAATGATGAGCGTTTCTACGAAGGTTATTTTTGTACAAGAAATTGAAAAGAAAATCACCCTTAACCTTTTTATGTATGCCCCTTGGCTTATGTACATAATTATGTACATTACATTACTCTTATACAATTTAGAAAATTATATTTTAGTCCTTTCTTTTTACATTCAATACGGTATTTCGCAATGGCTCTTTCACTTACTCACGGCACTTTTAACTATGTCATTGTTCTCTAGAAAACTTCAAATTATTTTTGTAATATTTATTAATCTATATATATTATAAAACAGTAACTCGATAATGTCTGTACATTGAAGATATTTAAGAAAATTTGATATCAGGGGACTCAATAGGAGCAATAGATTGCAAATCTGTCATTTTAAAAAATCTTGTCTGTCTGTATGTTTGACACCGCATCACGCCAAAACCACTGGATGAAATTGAATGCGGTTTTCACAATTGTATTGCTGGTGTAACTTAAAATCTGGTGTACGTTTTATTGTGATAACTCGCTTAAAAGCCGAGATATCAATAAATAGGACTTTTTGATACGCCACATAACAGCAAGAAATTGTGAAAGTACCCGATAGAGGGATAAAAGAGACTGCTTAGTGTCGGAAATATTCCTTATTTCTTAAAAAAAATCAATGTGTACATATTTTTTTTAATTTATGATTTTGCAGTTAATTAGTTCTGCTAATCAACAACAGATGTCAGTTTAGGTAACTGAGTAGGTCTGAGAACAAGATTTAAGCCACTATACCGTGAATAAATATTTTATTGAAATGAATATGTACATACATATATCGCCGTATTAGAGCTAAAACCAATTATCTCGATTTTTGGGCTAAAAACACTTTTTTACACCATTCGACTCAGAAAAATCTCTGCTTTCGAATGGTAAAACAAATTTAAAACTAAGTCGCTTAGATCCGATGGTAATACCAATTAAATTGGCTTACTTTGCAAAAACTATCTACTAGACTCTAAAAGTGATTATATCGAGATAGTACATAAAATTCCATAATCTTCCTGTGATAAACACGAATAAGTCATTTTAAAACGTCTTAGGTCTGAAAAATTTGGACGGTATTTCAATGTTGTGTACCATTAAAACCGTCTAACTATTCATATAAACGGTTTTTTTCTATCTATTTAGGTACATATTTGTGTAAGGACAACAAAACACAACAACTACGGATAGTGGTTTTTAGCATTAAATTCATAGTTCGATATGAAATAAATCTCTGTAATAAAACACGATAACCAGAGATAGTTTGTTTAACCATATAAAACTTGAGTGGTAGAACCAACTAACTGAGGTACCAGTTTTAGGTCTTTACTGTATTATTTATTCCATATCTATACCAAAAGTGAATATGGTTGTAATCTGCAGATTCTAGAGCATAAGAATACGAATATAAATGAGCCTGTACGTCCTCGGAATCATATAAAAAATTCGTACAAACTTTCAAAACGCAATAACTCTAAAATATTTTTCCCTAAAATGGTCGAGTTAGTTGGTTTTAGCTCTAATACGGCATTATATTTAAAATATTAAAAAATATATATATAAAAGCTTACACACTCATACCCCGCAGTAGGTTTTAATCTATGTCGCAGGTGGCATGGACAACACATCACAATAACACCCATGACCCGAGTACAAATATTTATCTGTCACATAAATATCTGCCCCGGAATTGAACCCGGGACCCCTTGCTTCGCAGGCAGGGTTGCTACCAACTAGGCTACAGGATCGTCAAACGTTGGGGTTTTATGTAAATTAGTTTCCCTACTCAATTAATAACACATAACTAAGTTAGATTTTGCTATAGGATTTTGGTATCGGATTAATATAGATTCACTGTATGATGGTGTGGATCAGAGTTAGTGATAATATTATGACACAATTTAGTAAATTTACCAAATAACGTTTTTTTTTAATAAATAAATAAAAATCTTAAATTCCCACAAAGTATCATGATTTAGATCATGCTTTTAACTAAGATATATCGAGCTATATAAATAGTAGTAAAAATAAACTAATAACACGCTGTCACTGTTACTTTTGAAACGTTTTCCAGGTATAATATATACTTCTGGCATTTGGACCAGGTTCTTGAGCGAAAAGCTCGGTCTTACGTAGTTGGAAGTTACACTTAAAAACCCCAGAGTTATTCAGGAATAAATTCAGGAGAATAGAGTCTTCTGGTTTAGAGGCGGACCCTGCTATTGCGTAGGGGATCTTTCATTACCATAAATCTAGCTGGTGTCGCGGTTGCGAAACCCCCCAGATGACCGGGGGCCTCTTCTGACTTCTGAATTCCCACAGAAGCGTTTAACTCTCAGGCAGTCAAGTGTGGAGGGGCGAGACGTCCCTGCACGACTCACGTGGCCTGTGGTCGGTGCGATCAAACATTGACTGAAAAACCTAATAATATGGTACATCTCAGGTACCTGATAAACCACCCGATTTGCGTGATCTGGTGAACAGAATGGGGACCGTCTTAGAGACATTATTACATGGTCAGATAAAAACACACAGTAAGTCGAAAAGAAGGAATAAGTAGTGCTAAGAAAACACTACGTAATTCAAATGGAAGAAGAATTCGATTAGGTTTGGTTTGGCTGTTTATACTTACGTGGAAAAATTTTTCGACGTCTATGAATAAATAGGAGCAGTCCAGTATTTCAGTACTTGGATTATTTTTTCCAATCCAACGATGTATATGATTCATTTTCACCAAAATGGAGCTTTAGTATTATTGCCTTTCCAGTGATGATACTGACATTATAAAATCAGTCCATCGTTGACCAGTTCAGGGTCTGGTCGTGTATCTTAGACACAGGATATTACTCCCAGAATGTTACTTTAGAATGGGTGGGAATAACTGAACGTTTTTAAAAATATTTGTTGTTGGTAACGTTGACATTGCAAAACCATTACAACGTTGACCAATTCAGGATCTGATTGTGTACGTATATATAAAATCCCACTAATATTTCTTAATTTTTTAGGTAGAAATTTGGCTCCCTGTTATTTCATATCCCGCATTAAAAAATAGAGTGCATGTTCTTAACGCGTGGAGGCATAATTCCAAACAAACGTTTAAGTTTTTGGTTAATTGATTGAATAATAGTATTTAGTTAATTGATCGCTATGACCATGTATGGGAACGACAGTTTTCCTGCGGTAAAATTAAGTTTGTTACTGAATGATTTAACATTGCTCTTGTGTTCGGTGCCGTCGACTTTGTCTTCAGCTGAGTTAATTCACCCAGGTGTCTTAAGTCTACTTTTACTAGACTTTATTCACCTACGCAGCCAGGTGATTCGGTTCTGTAAGTTTGGACAGAACACTCTGTGCGCAACTCTAACTCCACGCAGACGAAGTCGCGGGTAGAAGCTAGTTGATTATAATTATTATTTTTAATGGAAAAAGCTGGCAAATTTGCTGATGATTCACATGACGGTAAGTAGATATCGTTGCCCATGGACAGCAGCAACACCAAAGGCATCACTGATGCGTTACCGGCCAAGAAAGAGAGAAGAAAAAGAAAGAATAATACATATTCCATAAACAGCGGGTGATCAAGATCCTTTCAACGATACTATATTCTTCGTATGAGTACTTCGATCATATAGATCGATGTATGACTATAGTTTAAAAACTATGTGGGAACATATAGATTCACACAAACTGAAATACGCCTTTGCCTTTCGCATAGTTGCGTTAAAACATAATGAAATGACACGACAAAGAAATAACGTAACAGAATTGACACGACCCAGCAAGTCACATACATGATCAGGGTTACCAACTCAAAATTTGAAAAGTCCGGACAATTTAGGTGAATATTAAGAATAAATCCGGACATTTCAGTTACGAACACATTTCAGTCAGAACGTCAGCAATACGAAAGATATATATTACTGATGCGTTGCCGGCCAAGAAAGGGTGAAGAAAAATAAAGAAAATTAAGTTAGGTAGTAAAGTTGATTATATTTGTTTGGACTGGTCATGTGATTTGTTAATGATAATAGTCATAAGTAGTTTTTTTTCACTGATTAGTAATTAAATAAAAACAATAAAACCTACCGAATACTTCTTTCTTTTTAAAGTTTTTTTATTCAGATTTATTTAAATATTGGGACACCTTAAAAGCCTGACAAATTCGAAGGCCGCACAAAAGCCGGACAGAAGGTCAAAAGTCCGGACAAATCCGTACGGTTGGTAACCCTATACAATGATATAATAACTGCAGTAAATTCACAGCAAAAATAACATGTGGCGCTGCTTCCAGCAAGCATGAACTCTCACCTAATTGAGACAATGGGAAGGAAACAAAGGATGTTTGAAACTGAAATGGTTTACATGAAAACCACGTTTAGAGCATACAATAACATTACGAGAGAACGTTGCTGTATGCACTTGGAATAAAAGATGCAAAAAAGAACTGTTCCTTTTTGTTTTGTTAGTAGTTTAATTTTGTTGTTGCTACTGAAAGTTCTGGTTTCTAGAATGAGTTTTTTTGAATTGATAAAACCGTGCAAGTGTATGTAGGGTTCCGAAGTAGTAAGTTTAGCGACTATTACTCATTAACTACTTATGCTAATATGGTCGTGAGTTTTCCATGTAAATTCATCATATGACCTATTTTTGTCCAATTCCAACCGTTTAGCCAGAGGGGGGGGGGGGGTACTCTAACCAAAATTAGCACTCTAATGGTAAAGCTAAATATTTCGTAAACGAACCCTAAATTCAAAAATGGTCCTTGAAGACCTATAATATTTTTGAAAGATCTTTTCAACGATACCCCACACTATGGGGTACGCAACGAAAAAAAAAATTCATCCTCACATACCTGTATCCTAAAAAAAAATTTTCCATATTTTATTTTACGATTTTGGAGTTTTAATAATATATTTTGGAGTTTTAATAGTATATCCATGCCAAATTACATCTAAGGGTCTCGGCGCTTTGCCGGACAGACGGTTTCGGACAGATGGACAGACGGACGGACGGACATGACGAAACTATAAGGGTTCCGATTTTGCTTCGGAACCCTAAAAATCGACCTCCAAAACAGTTATTAAAAATACAAATATGTCCCAAGAAACTGTTTACCTAATACACATTATGCTTTTAATATTTAATGAAAGTTTCAGGCGCTGAAATATGCTCAACAAGTTTCAGTTAACTAGCATTTCATATGTGGAACATAAAACGAGTGAATAAATAATTCAAATTAAAATATCGCCAATAGCTACCGCCATTTTAATTAAAATTGCATCCATCCACTAATTATTTAGAGTAGCTTTTCATCAAATAATTTTCGACTGCAAAACAGCCTTTGTGTGTTGAATTTTACGTGAAATTTGTTTTCAAGCAGGTATTAATAATGAAGGATATGTTATAAACTCGTAGGTAAAGTATTCGTTCAAGTCTTAACAAAATGTCCTCAATAACTTGGGCAGCAATGTGTTCCAAGGGAATAAGAACAATATTTTCCTAGACCCTAGATAATGTAAGTTATATGCATATACAATACATAACAAAAATCCAAATCGACGCTTGAAAGGAAAAAATTACGAAGCGACGTGTTCACAACTTTACACTAGAGCATTTTAAAGTTTTTATCGCTTATTTAGCAATATAAAATCGCTTTATTAAGCATTTAAACTGCATGTAAAATTCATTGGAATTAAGTAGCTATGACTAATAGGCGATTTTTTACGATTTATTTTCTAAAATTTTAACTTTAAAATGCTCTAGTGTAAAGCTGTCAACATGTCGCTTTGTAATTTTTACCAAATCGAAATATAACCAGTATCTTCAATTGTTTACAAGCTATCTCTGGATAAGTTACGAGGCAAAAGAATAATAAACACTACGACTTTCTAAGAGTTGATAGGCAAAGAATGAAAGAACTTAAGGATTAGGGATAAATGGAATATTGAAAATAGCCGGAGGAGGTTAGAGGTTTTAGCGCTATACTCTTGATTCTTCAACACACAGCTAGACTAAAATAAAAAATGCTTTGAATGAGAACAAAATCGGCTTTTTTATACATAAATAAATTAAAATTAAAAAACCCTCAACAGTTTGATTTACACTAAACATACCCAAGAACACACACACTCTCACATTCACTCTCGATTAAGTCACCTTTCATACAAAAAAACTAAATCAAAATCGGTTCATCCGTTTGGGAGCTACATGCCACAGACAGATACACTGACACACAGATACATAGACACATAGATACATAGACACACAGATACACAGACACGTCAAAATTATAACACCCCTCTTTTTTGTCGGGGGTTAAAAAATCCAAAATAATTTAGTGCGCCTTGATCTCGCTACAGTTATTGGTACGGATACAAATAATGGACATGATTACAACGGGATGGTGATTCCGATAACGCGTTGCGTTACGCGCACGTGATTCGATACGTTTCACTTGCGATGACTGTGTGACGCGAATATCGATGAGACAAACGTTCCGTTCAACGCAACCTTGTTTTGCGTGTGCGGTTGCGGATTTTGGGTGAGTTGGGAACACACTCAAATAAACCTGTACATTTGGGTTTCCAAGCGAGTCCTCTTTATGCGCCGGATAAATATTACTATTTCTGTTTCCGGGCTGAAAAGCCGTTGTATGGCATGGCGATCGGGAAAAATTGCTTTGCTTCTATTATTACCTTTAAATTTTAATTACATACATACAAGATACACGCGAAAAACAAATCCCTTCCCAGTCGGGTAAAAATGTGTGATTTAAAGGTTGTTTGTAAGGGATCGCTCTATAGCGGTAAGTTTTGGACAACTTAATCTGTATCAATGTAACATTGTAATGCCTCTACTACACATGTTAGGTTGTTGTTCACGACTATGTGCAATGTGCGACTATGTTCACGACTAATACAGTACTGACGGAGGTGCGGGTGGAATGGGGCAAGCACTGAGCGTGTATGCTTGTGTATGTATGTATTTAAATATTTCGCACCCTTAAAATGAAAGTGACCTAACTCAAAATTCCTGTAATTTCTGTTTTTGCTATAAACTTACCTTAAAATGCGTACCCTTAAACCCTGTGATGAAAAAGAGCTCAAATTATGAGTAAGAAAAGGACAACCTAATATAATCGGTCACTTTCAGTGATCGCTCTATTCATCGATATATACTTTTTTGAAAACTTTCTTTCTCATTTCCCACAAATTCCAATTTTTGAGTTAGGTCACTCTCATTCTAAGGGTGCGATTTATGCATGTGTGCTAAACTACTATGCTGGTTTCTAGCGTGTGTTGCGTAACAGTACCGTAATTATTTAAAACGTTTAAAATTTTTATTTTCTCTTTTTAGGCTTCCGAAGTAAAATCGGAACCCTTATAGTTTCGTCATGTCAGTCTGTCCGTATATCCGTATGTCCGTATGTCCGTCGGTCAGTCCGAAGCAAAGCTCCGAAACCCTTAGTGCTAAAAAGCTGTAATTTGGCATGGATATATATACATATTAATTAAAACTTCAGAATCATAGAATATAAAATATCTAATAATAATAATAATAATAATTTTTATTTCAGATGACAATGATGACAAATATCGAAAAACATTTTTTCAGGGTACCAGGGTACTGTTCGTTTGCGAAATATTCGGCTTTAAACTATTAATTTTGGTTTGAGTCAAGTCACTTTATAAGTCACCTTATCGACTTTTTTAAAAGTCCTATATTTGCTGCAAAAGTTACCTGTTTGTTTTGTAATATAAAACGCGCTGAATGCCTTCTTGGAACAAAGTTCGAACAACCCTGGAAGTGTTCCTGTTTACCGAACCCGCGAAGAATTCCTTGCAATAGTTAATTAAGGCGTTATTACTTAAGACTGTAATTTTGAGGAAACTTCAGTACTTTTAACTTATAAATTACTTCTTTCTTCGCTTACGAGTAAATTTGTCTTTCTTAAAGCTTAGCTTCGTAGTCGTGATAAACTTTAAGGTTCAGCATTGCTATGTCAAAGGGTTCCTTTGAAAATATGAAAAAAAAGCGGCCAAGTGCGAGTCGGACTCGCCCATGAAGGGTTCCGTAGCAGCAAGTAACATAATATAAAAGTTCTTGTACTTCATTGTAACTTTGATCGATGTTTTTCGCGGTTTACGATTTATGACGTATTAAAAAAAAAACTACTTACTAGATCTCGTTCAAATCAATTTTCGTTAGAAGTTTGCACGGTAATGTACATCATATATTTTTTTTTAGATTTATCATTCTCTTATTTTAGAAGTTACAGGGGGGGGACACATTTTACCACTTTGGAAGTGTCTCTCGCGCAAACTATTCAATTTAGAAAAAAATGATATTAGAAACCTCAATATCATTTTTGAAGACCTATCTATAGATACCCCACACGTATGGGTTATATGAAAAAATAATTTTTGAGTTTCAGTTCTATGTATGGGGAACCCCCAAAATTTATTGTTATTTTTCAATTTTTGTGTGAAAATCTTAACGCGGTTTACGTTATACATCTACTGACCAAGTTTCAACAGTATAGTTCTTATAGTTTCGGAGAAAAGTGGCTGTGACATACGGACGGACAGAGAGACAGACAGACAGACAGACAGACAGACAGACAGACAGACAGACAGACAGACAGACAGACAGACAGACAGACAGACAGACAGACAGACAGACAGACAGACAGACAGACAGACAGACAGACAGACAGACAGACAGACAGACAGACAGACAGACAGACAGACAGACAGACAGACAGACAGACAGACAGACAGACAGACAGACAGACAGACAGACAGACAGACAGACAGACAGACAGACAGACAGACAGACAGACAGACAGACAGACAGACAGACAGACAGACAGACAGACAGACAGACAGACAGACAGACAGACAGACAGACAGACAGACAGACAGACAGACAGACAGACAGACAGACAGACAGACAGACAGACAGACAGACAGACAGACAGACAGACAGACAGACAGACAGACAGACAGACAGACAGACAGACAGACAGACAGACAGACAGACAGACAGACAGACAGACAGACAGACAGACAGACAGACAGACAGACAGACAGACAGACAGACAGACAGACAGACAGACAGACAGACAGACAGACAGACAGACAGACAGACAGACAGACAGACAGACAGACAGACAGACAGACAGACAGACAGACAGACAGACAGACAGACAGACAGACAGACAGACAGACAGACAGACAGACAGACAGACAGACAGACAGACAGACAGACAGACAGACAGACAGACAGACAGACAGACAGACAGACAGACAGACAGACAGACAGACAGACAGACAGACAGACAGACAGACAGACAGACAGACAGACAGACAGACAGACAGACAGACAGACAGACAGACAGACAGACAGACAGACAGACAGACAGACAGACAGACAGACAGACAGACAGACAGACAGACAGACAGACAGACAGACAGACAGACAGACAGACAGACAGACAGACAGACAGACAGACAGACAGACAGACAGACAGACAGACAGACAGACAGACAGACAGACAGACAGACAGACAGACAGACAGACAGACAGACAGACAGACAGACAGACAGACAGACAGACAGACAGACAGACAGACAGACAGACAGACAGACAGACAGACAGACAGACAGACAGACAGACAGACAGACAGACAGACAGACAGACAGACAGACAGACAGACAGACAGACAGACAGACAGACAGACAGACAGACAGACAGACAGACAGACAGACAGACAGACAGACAGACAGACAGACAGACAGACAGACAGACAGACAGACAGACAGACAGACAGACAGACAGACAGACAGACAGACAGACAGACAGACAGACAGACAGACAGACAGACAGACAGACAGACAGACAGACAGACAGACAGACAGACAGACAGACAGACAGACAGACAGACAGACAGACAGACAGACAGACAGACAGACAGACAGACAGACAGACAGACAGACAGACAGACAGACAGACAGACAGACAGACAGACAGACAGACAGACAGACAGACAGACAGACAGACAGACAGACAGACAGACAGACAGACAGACAGACAGACAGACAGACAGACAGACAGACAGACAGACAGACAGACAGACAGACAGACAGACAGACAGACAGACAGACAGACAGACAGACAGACAGACAGACAGACAGACAGACAGACAGACAGACAGACAGACAGACAGACAGACAGACAGACAGACAGACAGACAGACAGACAGACAGACAGACAGACAGACAGACAGACAGACAGACAGACAGACAGACAGACAGACAGACAGACAGACAGACAGACAGACAGACAGACAGACAGACAGACAGACAGACAGACAGACAGACAGACAGACAGACAGACAGACAGACAGACAGACAGACAGACAGACAGACAGACAGACAGACAGACAGACAGACAGACAGACAGACAGACAGACAGACAGACAGACAGACAGACAGACAGACAGACAGACAGACAGACAGACAGACAGACAGACAGACAGACAGACAGACAGACAGACAGACAGACAGACAGACAGACAGACAGACAGACAGACAGACAGACAGACAGACAGACAGACAGACAGACAGACAGACAGACAGACAGACAGACAGACAGACAGACAGACAGACAGACAGACAGACAGACAGACAGACAGACAGACAGACAGACAGACAGACAGACAGACAGACAGACAGACAGACAGACAGACAGACAGACAGACAGACAGACAGACAGACAGACAGACAGACAGACAGACAGACAGACAGACAGACAGACAGACAGACAGACAGACAGACAGACAGACAGACAGACAGACAGACAGACAGACAGACAGACAGACAGACAGACAGACAGACAGACAGACAGACAGACAGACAGACAGACAGACAGACAGACAGACAGACAGACAGACAGACAGACAGACAGACAGACAGACAGACAGACAGACAGACAGACAGACAGACAGACAGACAGACAGACAGACAGACAGACAGACAGACAGACAGACAGACAGACAGACAGACAGACAGACAGACAGACAGACAGACAGACAGACAGACAGACAGACAGACAGACAGACAGACAGACAGACAGACAGACAGACAGACAGACAGACAGACAGACAGACAGACAGACAGACAGACAGACAGACAGACAGACAGACAGACAGACAGACAGACAGACAGACAGACAGACAGACAGACAGACAGACAGACAGACAGACAGACAGACAGACAGACAGACAGACAGACAGACAGACAGACAGACAGACAGACAGACAGACAGACAGACAGACAGACAGACAGACAGACAGACAGACAGACAGACAGACAGACAGACAGACAGACAGACAGACAGACAGACAGACAGACAGACAGACAGACAGACAGACAGACAGACAGACAGACAGACAGACAGACAGACAGACAGACAGACAGACAGACAGACAGACAGACAGACAGACAGACAGACAGACAGACAGACAGACAGACAGACAGACAGACAGACAGACAGACAGACAGACAGACAGACAGACAGACAGACAGACAGACAGACAGACAGACAGACAGACAGACAGACAGACAGACAGACAGACAGACAGACAGACAGACAGACAGACAGACAGACAGACAGACAGACAGACAGACAGACAGACAGACAGACAGACAGACAGACAGACAGACAGACAGACAGACAGACAGACAGACAGACAGACAGACAGACAGACAGACAGACAGACAGACAGACAGACAGACAGACAGACAGACAGACAGACAGACAGACAGACAGACAGACAGACAGACAGACAGACAGACAGACAGACAGACAGACAGACAGACAGACAGACAGACAGACAGACAGACAGACAGACAGACAGACAGACAGACAGACAGACAGACAGACAGACAGACAGACAGACAGACAGACAGACAGACAGACAGACAGACAGACAGACAGACAGACAGACAGACAGACAGACAGACAGACAGACAGACAGACAGACAGACAGACAGACAGACAGACAGACAGACAGACAGACAGACAGACAGACAGACAGACAGACAGACAGACAGACAGACAGACAGACAGACAGACAGACAGACAGACAGACAGACAGACAGACAGACAGACAGACAGACAGACAGACAGACAGACAGACAGACAGACAGACAGACAGACAGACAGACAGACAGACAGACAGACAGACAGACAGACAGACAGACAGACAGACAGACAGACAGACAGACAGACAGACAGACAGACAGACAGACAGACAGACAGACAGACAGACAGACAGACAGACAGACAGACAGACAGACAGACAGACAGACAGACAGACAGACAGACAGACAGACAGACAGACAGACAGACAGACAGACAGACAGACAGACAGACAGACAGACAGACAGACAGACAGACAGACAGACAGACAGACAGACAGACAGACAGACAGACAGACAGACAGACAGACAGACAGACAGACAGACAGACAGACAGACAGACAGACAGACAGACAGACAGACAGACAGACAGACAGACAGACAGACAGACAGACAGACAGACAGACAGACAGACAGACAGACAGACAGACAGACAGACAGACAGACAGACAGACAGACAGACAGACAGACAGACAGACAGACAGACAGACAGACAGACAGACAGACAGACAGACAGACAGACAGACAGACAGACAGACAGACAGACAGACAGACAGACAGACAGACAGACAGACAGACAGACAGACAGACAGACAGACAGACAGACAGACAGACAGACAGACAGACAGACAGACAGACAGACAGACAGACAGACAGACAGACAGACAGACAGACAGACAGACAGACAGACAGACAGACAGACAGACAGACAGACAGACAGACAGACAGACAGACAGACAGACAGACAGACAGACAGACAGACAGACAGACAGACAGACAGACAGACAGACAGACAGACAGACAGACAGACAGACAGACAGACAGACAGACAGACAGACAGACAGACAGACAGACAGACAGACAGACAGACAGACAGACAGACAGACAGACAGACAGACAGACAGACAGACAGACAGACAGACAGACAGACAGACAGACAGACAGACAGACAGACAGACAGACAGACAGACAGACAGACAGACAGACAGACAGACAGACAGACAGACAGACAGACAGACAGACAGACAGACAGACAGACAGACAGACAGACAGACAGACAGACAGACAGACAGACAGACAGACAGACAGACAGACAGACAGACAGACAGACAGACAGACAGACAGACAGACAGACAGACAGACAGACAGACAGACAGACAGACAGACAGACAGACAGACAGACAGACAGACAGACAGACAGACAGACAGACAGACAGACAGACAGACAGACAGACAGACAGACAGACAGACAGACAGACAGACAGACAGACAGACAGACAGACAGACAGACAGACAGACAGACAGACAGACAGACAGACAGACAGACAGACAGACAGACAGACAGACAGACAGACAGACAGACAGACAGACAGACAGACAGACAGACAGACAGACAGACAGACAGACAGACAGACAGACAGACAGACAGACAGACAGACAGACAGACAGACAGACAGACAGACAGACAGACAGACAGACAGACAGACAGACAGACAGACAGACAGACAGACAGACAGACAGACAGACAGACAGACAGACAGACAGACAGACAGACAGACAGACAGACAGACAGACAGACAGACAGACAGACAGACAGACAGACAGACAGACAGACAGACAGACAGACAGACAGACAGACAGACAGACAGACAGACAGACAGACAGACAGACAGACAGACAGACAGACAGACAGACAGACAGACAGACAGACAGACAGACAGACAGACAGACAGACAGACAGACAGACAGACAGACAGACAGACAGACAGACAGACAGACAGACAGACAGACAGACAGACAGACAGACAGACAGACAGACAGACAGACAGACAGACAGACAGACAGACAGACAGACAGACAGACAGACAGACAGACAGACAGACAGACAGACAGACAGACAGACAGACAGACAGACAGACAGACAGACAGACAGACAGACAGACAGACAGACAGACAGACAGACAGACAGACAGACAGACAGACAGACAGACAGACAGACAGACAGACAGACAGACAGACAGACAGACAGACAGACAGACAGACAGACAGACAGACAGACAGACAGACAGACAGACAGACAGACAGACAGACAGACAGACAGACAGACAGACAGACAGACAGACAGACAGACAGACAGACAGACAGACAGACAGACAGACAGACAGACAGACAGACAGACAGACAGACAGACAGACAGACAGACAGACAGACAGACAGACAGACAGACAGACAGACAGACAGACAGACAGACAGACAGACAGACAGACAGACAGACAGACAGACAGACAGACAGACAGACAGACAGACAGACAGACAGACAGACAGACAGACAGACAGACAGACAGACAGACAGACAGACAGACAGACAGACAGACAGACAGACAGACAGACAGACAGACAGACAGACAGACAGACAGACAGACAGACAGACAGACAGACAGACAGACAGACAGACAGACAGACAGACAGACAGACAGACAGACAGACAGACAGACAGACAGACAGACAGACAGACAGACAGACAGACAGACAGACAGACAGACAGACAGACAGACAGACAGACAGACAGACAGACAGACAGACAGACAGACAGACAGACAGACAGACAGACAGACAGACAGACAGACAGACAGACAGACAGACAGACAGACAGACAGACAGACAGACAGACAGACAGACAGACAGACAGACAGACAGACAGACAGACAGACAGACAGACAGACAGACAGACAGACAGACAGACAGACAGACAGACAGACAGACAGACAGACAGACAGACAGACAGACAGACAGACAGACAGACAGACAGACAGACAGACAGACAGACAGACAGACAGACAGACAGACAGACAGACAGACAGACAGACAGACAGACAGACAGACAGACAGACAGACAGACAGACAGACAGACAGACAGACAGACAGACAGACAGACAGACAGACAGACAGACAGACAGACAGACAGACAGACAGACAGACAGACAGACAGACAGACAGACAGACAGACAGACAGACAGACAGACAGACAGACAGACAGACAGACAGACAGACAGACAGACAGACAGACAGACAGACAGACAGACAGACAGACAGACAGACAGACAGACAGACAGACAGACAGACAGACAGACAGACAGACAGACAGACAGACAGACAGACAGACAGACAGACAGACAGACAGACAGACAGACAGACAGACAGACAGACAGACAGACAGACAGACAGACAGACAGACAGACAGACAGACAGACAGACAGACAGACAGACAGACAGACAGACAGACAGACAGACAGACAGACAGACAGACAGACAGACAGACAGACAGACAGACAGACAGACAGACAGACAGACAGACAGACAGACAGACAGACAGACAGACAGACAGACAGACAGACAGACAGACAGACAGACAGACAGACAGACAGACAGACAGACAGACAGACAGACAGACAGACAGACAGACAGACAGACAGACAGACAGACAGACAGACAGACAGACAGACAGACAGACAGACAGACAGACAGACAGACAGACAGACAGACAGACAGACAGACAGACAGACAGACAGACAGACAGACAGACAGACAGACAGACAGACAGACAGACAGACAGACAGACAGACAGACAGACAGACAGACAGACAGACAGACAGACAGACAGACAGACAGACAGACAGACAGACAGACAGACAGACAGACAGACAGACAGACAGACAGACAGACAGACAGACAGACAGACAGACAGACAGACAGACAGACAGACAGACAGACAGACAGACAGACAGACAGACAGACAGACAGACAGACAGACAGACAGACAGACAGACAGACAGACAGACAGACAGACAGACAGACAGACAGACAGACAGACAGACAGACAGACAGACAGACAGACAGACAGACAGACAGACAGACAGACAGACAGACAGACAGACAGACAGACAGACAGACAGACAGACAGACAGACAGACAGACAGACAGACAGACAGACAGACAGACAGACAGACAGACAGACAGACAGACAGACAGACAGACAGACAGACAGACAGACAGACAGACAGACAGACAGACAGACAGACAGACAGACAGACAGACAGACAGACAGACAGACAGACAGACAGACAGACAGACAGACAGACAGACAGACAGACAGACAGACAGACAGACAGACAGACAGACAGACAGACAGACAGACAGACAGACAGACAGACAGACAGACAGACAGACAGACAGACAGACAGACAGACAGACAGACAGACAGACAGACAGACAGACAGACAGACAGACAGACAGACAGACAGACAGACAGACAGACAGACAGACAGACAGACAGACAGACAGACAGACAGACAGACAGACAGACAGACAGACAGACAGACAGACAGACAGACAGACAGACAGACAGACAGACAGACAGACAGACAGACAGACAGACAGACAGACAGACAGACAGACAGACAGACAGACAGACAGACAGACAGACAGACAGACAGACAGACAGACAGACAGACAGACAGACAGACAGACAGACAGACAGACAGACAGACAGACATGACGAATTTATAAGGGTTCCGTTTTTTGCCATTTGGCTACGGAACCCTAAAAAGAGGTAGATAGTGTCATTAGCGCGCTGCCGATGAACGTAAGAACAGGCAATTGACCGTTCTGCTCTTAGTCGCTCTATCAATACAAGACGATACGCACCCTTTTGTTGTTGTCAGAAGTGCTTGACATTTGACATACAGCATTAAAATGCCTTCTTGTATTATACCAATGTGATTGGTGTAGAGAAACAAAAGATAAACGTGTGTGTGTTGTAGTTCTTTTCGGAACAGATTTTTTGGTTGATTTGTAAGGGCATAACGTATCTATATTTAAATATCATTGGATCTCAGTAATTCTCCTTTTCTTTGACAAAAAATATTGTGCGCTTCTCTGCTTCGAGGGTAACATTAAACCGTCGGTAAAGGTTGTTATTAGTAGCAGCCGATAAGCCTTGTCGGAGGCCTTGGCGTGAAAATCCGATGCCGGTTGATCACTATACTTTCCACCGATCCACACTGGAGCAGCGTGGTGGATGCTCTAGGTTTCTTCAGCTTTGAGGAGAGACCGTACCCACGGGCTCTAAATAGGTTGAAGCCATTCCTGTATAAAGTAATACGAATAAAGCTACTGTCGCAAGCAGCGGTCATTTGATAGTAAATGTAAGAAACGTCCCTAAGAAACTTGTTTCGGGTGACAAGGGTCATGCGAGCTTAATTTACTTTTATTGACACTTCATTACCTAATTTATATCATAGTATTAGAAGTTTTTTGTACATTGTAACAATGTTGTACCAATTTAGGCAGTTGTTAATTAATTAATAAGTACCTAAAAATATCAAAATGCATACGAAAGGTCAAAGATCGGAATTTTTCATCTTTGTATTTAAAGCTTAATTTTATGAGAATAACTATTCAATTAATATCACTATCAGTTTTAAACTTTTAACCATTAAAAAACTTAACCTTAAAAAGTATGCTTTTTCCACTTGTCAACTTATTCAGCGTCTTATGCATAATACAGTATAATATTTCTATAGCTACAATGTAGATTTGTAAAGCAACACAATCAAATCCTTTGCGACTGTTGTACAATTTGAATCTGCATGTTAATGTGCAACTATGACTCTAACTTAACTATAATTTTCCTCTTAAATAACTTTAATCGATTCTCCTAATCCTAATAATAATATCATAAATCCTTCTCTGTAATTGCTGTCCGTCTTCAGAATTCCCTTCCCTTAGCTATCCGACATTCCCAGACTTCCCAGTCCCTTGATTCCTTTAAAAATTAAGTTAAATTTATTTAAATTATGAATTAATTTAAAAATTAAGTTAAATTATTTTACCTTGGTAGCCTTGACACAACGCTAGGCGGCTAATTTGAATGTGTTGTATTCTCATAATTATGTATATTGAATTATTATTATTAATTATATTGTATAATAGTATTAATTATATTGTATGTGCACCCTACTAGGGTTGCCACTTGCCAGATGGTCGGGTTTCGTCTGGATTGTCCCGACTTTTCACATGATGTCCAGAGACCTGAGACAAAATACTAAATGTCCCGACAATTCACTCGATTCAACAGAACGCGTAGCCGCGTCGTCAGCTCGTTTGGCTGCTATTTCCAAAAAAAAAAATCGTTTGTCCCGACACATCCCGACTTTTTGAAGTTTTGTCCAGATATTTCACTCTTGCCATCTGGCTACCCTACATTCTACCCTGCTCGCACTCATCTCTGTGTCCTCTTCCCAAAGGTTGTCTGGAAGAGATCGCTCTATAGCGGTAAGACCTCCTTTTGTACAGTAAAGAGTAATATCTTATATAAAAAATTCTCGTGTCATGGTGGTAGAAGTTGAACACCTCCGAAACGGCTTGACCGATTTTCGTGAATCTTTGCGTGCATATCGGGTAGGGTTGAGAATCGGGCATCTATTTTTCATCCCCCTACCACTAAAAATTTTTTTCAGAACAACGTTTGCCCGGTCAGCTAGTCTAATATATAAAATTCTCGTGTCACGGTGTTAGAAGTTGAACTCCTCCGAAACGGCTCGACCGATTTTCGTGAATCTTAGCGTGCATATCGGCTAGGGTGGAGAATCGGACAACATCTATTTTTCATCCCCCTAAATTTTAAGGGTGGTCCACCCCTAAATTTTTATTTTATTTTTTTAATCTTTTGACAGAACGAAGTCTGTCCGGGCAGCTAGTATCTATCTAAATCCTACCATAAATAAGAAAGTTTGTGAAGGTTTTTGGATGTTAAAAATATTTATTTCTTCTGTAACTTACACAAGTAGGAAGTAATACAATAATTTGGTTAAACAAAGCATGTAATTAATACCACTAATTTGTGACGCTGAGATAGACTGCGCTTGGCTGTAGTGTAGCGGTATTAAACGCGCGGCTTGGCACCGCCTCGGTTCAAGTAACAGTTTAATATTGGCTGAGTACCTATACACTTAACGCGCGGTTTTTATAACCGCTTTCGGTTCGCGAAGTGTAAACCGCGTTGCGTTAACAGACCTCGTCACACACGCTTCGCTAGAATTATAGTTACAAGTGTCGTGTCAATGTCAATTCACATACAAATTCAAATAAGTAATACAGTGTAATTTCGTGGCCTCATATACGGCCCAATATTTGACGCTAGCAGCTCAGGGCAAATTCGTTTCGTATAATAACCGCGCATCAGCACATCACCGTACCGTAAACAGTATGTAGTACCTGTCAAGCGTCCACATTATCAGTCACAGTAAGTACAGTCGCGCGTGCGCATCCCTCCGTGCGGGCGTGTTTAATTATTTGTTACCGGGGCGCTAATTTAAATACAGCGCGTAATTATGTCGAGCGTTGTGAAATGCAGTGCGTGTAACATTGTGATAGACGAATTGTTGGCGTATATACAGAACAAAGTGTCTGTAGCTGATGAACAAACGTTGGTGCGGATATGTACTTCGTCATTCTCGAGGGAAGAGATTGCCAAATCAAAAGATTTACTGTTCGATGCTGTTCCAAATGACATCGCAAAAATCAAGCGGAAGAATAGAGGGAAAGAGGAAAGAGATTTGACAGACATCATAAACTTTTTCAAGTCAACAGAACCTGATCTCTTCCCTATTTTTGTGGCTAGGGATCTAGATAGACTCCCACCACTCTTGTATGACCATGTTGATTGTTCAAAGTTACTAAAAGATGTATCCAGAGTGCAAAATGACATGAAGGATGTTAAGGCAAACTACGTCACACAAGAGCAATTAAGTGACTTAAAATCAGAGTTTTTAAAATTGAAAAATGAATTATTGATATCATCGTCGCCTATGTATAATGTGAACAATAAGAGAGGTGCATGGTTAATGGATAGTGGCCCCATAGGACTACCACATATGTTAAATACATCGGTACAGGATCCCAATATAAATCAAAAAGCCCAAGTCGAGACAGATATTTCTACACCGATGCGTAAAAAAATGATGAGGGTAGATTCAAAACAATTTGAATGCGAGCGGCTAACGGGTGCAAGCCCGCCGAGCAATAACGTAGCGGTGTCTACATTGTCGCAGACGTGTGCGATTGGTGAGATGCCGGCGATCGAAATAATACAGTCACCGGCGAATGGCGCGGCGGCACAGCTGACTGGCTCGAGCGTACAGATGACTCGGGACGAAGTGACAAGCGATGAAACAACCGCGAGAAGTACTCGCTCAGAGGTTGTTAGCGTAAAGCAAAATAATATAAATGAATGTGATAATGATTCTGGTAAAGGCTGGCAAAAAGTGACAAAGCGAAAAAAACCGTTGAGATATCGTTATCACGGTATAGCAGGCGTATGCCGAGATAATGAAAGTAAATTTAAGGCTGCCGACAGAAAAGTACCTATTTTTATAAGTAGGGTGCATAGAGATACCACAGACACAGATATAAAAGACTATATTTTTAGAAAGACTCAGGAAGCTATTACACTGGAACAAATATCCACGAAAAGAGACTATAATGCCTATAAATTTTTTGTATCAATTGAGAAAGTGTCATTATTCCTGGATAGCCAACTATGGCCACAGGGCATAATATTTAGGCGTTTTGTAAATTTTAAACAAACGAAAGCGAACGGTAATATGACCGTGTCCGGCGAAGCTAAACTACATAATGGATAGTTGTTATGAATACAAGTTTGTTAGCTTCAACTGCAAAAGTATAAAGCGCTCCGTGGAATATGTGAAACAACTATGTAGAACATCACACATAATTGCTCTACAAGAAACATGGCTATTGCCAGATGACATCAATTTCTTGAATAGCATTGACATGGACTACGGATGCACCGGTACGTCTGCAGTGGACACGGCGGCGGGCATGCTCCGAGGCCGTCCCCACGGTGGCACGGGAATTTTGTGGAACAAAAAAGTGTTCAGTAACGTCACGGTGGTGCAATGTGACAACGCGCGGATGTGTGCTATTAAAGTGATATTGGAACAAAGGTCATTCTTAGTGTTCAGTGTTTACATGCCCACGGATTGTGCAGTGAACCTTACCGAATTTACGGACTGCCTCGGGCGGGTAAGCGCTATAATTAATAATGAAAATATTGAAACTGTTTATTTACTGGGTGATTTCAATGCTCACCCGAATGAGCCGTTTTATACGGAATTGACTAGTTTTTGTGACGAAGCGGGCTGGTTATGTGCGGATACTAATATTTTAGGGTTAAGTTCGAACACATATAGTTTTATTAGCGAAGCTAATGGTTCTAGGCGCTGGTTGGATCATTGTGTGGTCACTAACGCTGCCATGCAAACCATTATGTATGTGCATGTGGAATATGATGTGTTGTGGTCAGATCATTTCCCGTTAGTAGTAAGGTGTAATTTGGACTTCATTAAACCTAAATTGTTAAGTAATTTAATCAACCCCTGTAGTAAAATACGATGGGGAGACCGACCTATTGAACAAATTGACATGTATAGTAAATTATGTAATGACCAATTAAGACTAATTGAAATTCCTTATAATTTATGTGAATGTTGTTATATTGTGTGTAATAAACTTGACCATAGAAATATTATTGATAAGTTGTATATTGACATAATTAATATTTTACGACGAGCAGCTCAGGATAGTTATTCCTGTAGTGATAGGATAACGAATTATAGAAAGAAGCCGATAATCGGTTGGAATAGGCATGTTGGTCCGGCTCACAGGGATGCCAGGTGTAAGTTTAAGCAGTGGCTTTGGTGTGGTAAACCAACGTCTGGTCAAGTATGGGTGGACATGCAGGAAAGTCGAAAGGTGTTTAAATCTCGATTGAAATGGTGTCAAAACAACCAAGACCAAATCAAAATGGACATCCTTGCATCACAACACACCAAGCATGATTTTCGTAGTTTTTGGAAGTCCACAAATAAGCTTAATACTAAACCGGGCTTACCTGCGAGTATCAACGGTGTTAGTGAGCAGAGGGAGATGGCTGAAATGTTCAGGAGTCACTTCACTGTGACATCACCGCTGGGTCCATCACAGGTCGGCGTCGAATGTGAACGGAAGGTTCAGGAGTTTGGTGCGAGATTTACGGCAAATGATGTTAGGCAGATAATTAAATCGATGTCACGTGGTAAGTCTCCTGGGCACGATGAACTGAGCATAGAACACCTAAAACATGCTGGCCCTCACATGCCGCGTGTATTAGCTATGCTCTTTAACCTGTGTGTGGGGCACTCGTACTTGCCTGCGGATATGCTCAGGACGGTGGTGGTACCAATAGTGAAGAATAAGACCGGAGACATTAGTGATATAAACAATTATAGACCGATCTCGCTTGCTACTATAATATCTAAAGTGCTTGACGCCTTGCTTGACTCTCATCTTGACAAACACCTTAAAATTCATGATAATCAGTTTGGTTTTAAAGCAGGACATTCAACAGAAACAGCTGTATTGTGTTTGAAGCAGGTCGTCAAGTACTATACTGATCGAAAGACACCAGTCGTTGCTTGTTTTCTCGACCTCTCGAAAGCGTTTGACCTGGTGAGCTATGACATCCTGTGGAAGAAGCTAAATGCCTCTACGATGCCAAGTGAGCTTGTAGATATTCTAAAATTTTGGTACCAAAACCAGGTCAACGTTGTTCGATGGTCAGAAGTCTACTCAGCGCCGTATAGGTTGGAATGTGGAGTGAGGCAGGGAGGGTTGACCTCGCCAAAACTTTTCAACCTCTACGTAAACGACCTAATCGAGGAGCTCAGCAGCACACACGTTGGCTGTCACATTGATGGAGCCAGTGTAAATAATATTAGCTACGCTGACGACATGGTGCTGCTCAGCGCCTCGGTCTGTGGGCTGTCTAAACTCATAGGCATCTGTGAAAAGTATGCTCTCAGCCATGGCCTTCTCTACAATGCCAAAAAAAGTGAGTGTATGGTATTTCGGGTCCGAGGGGAATGTCCAGGTGACATACCCACCATCAAACTGAATGGCAAGTCACTCACAAAGGTCCAGCAGTTTAAATACCTTGGACATTGGGTTACATCAGACCTAAAGGATGATGTAGACATGGAGCGAGAGCGTAGAGCGTTGTCTGTAAGGGCAAACATGATCGCCCGCAGGTTTGCACGCTGTTCCAGGGATGTCAAAATTACTCTTTTTAGAGCGTTTTGTACATCACTGTACACGAGCAGCTTGTGGGTGGATTACACAGTGAAACAGTTCAACGCCCTGCGCGTTCAATATAACAATGCTTTCAGGGTCTTGCTGGGGCTGCCTCGATTTTGTAGCGCATCAGGGATGTTTGCCGAATCGCGTGTAGACTGTTTTTACACGCTAATAAGAAAACGATGTACGTCCTTGTTGCGCAGAGTCCGGGGCAGCCCGAACAGGATCTTGAGAGTACTGTCGGAGAGGTATGACTGCCATTATCTTAATCACTGCAGTATGATACACATGACCTACATATATAGATAAATAAATAAATTGTGTTTTTGTAATTGTGACGTGAATTGTGAATATAATGTAATTAATAAGTAAATTTTATATAATGTGTATGACATGTTTTAATTTAATCTATTGTAATTTAATTTTTACTTATTTAATGTAATTTAATTTAATTTAATTTAATATGTTATGAATGAATTGAATGAATTAATTGGTTTGAAATTGTAATGATATGATCCTTAGATGGTTGAATTAAAAAATTATTATTATTATTATTATTATTATAATCTGATTAACTTTAGGTTGAAATAGGAATGTAAAGTATTGTCTGATATTTGAGTAAGTATTGAGTATTTATTAATGGAATAATAAAACAAAAAAAAGATCCTCGTTATTATATTAGGTATACTTTATAGTACAGCCCTAACTTATAATACTTAAAGCAAACTTAATTTACATTCAGCAGAAATCCTTTAGCAAGCACAAGTGTAAAGGAAAGGAATTCTACACAGCACGCAATTAACACGCGACGCGTCCGCACTCCGCAGATTATAAATACAGGACAGGCCGCGTGGCGCGACGCGGCGTGAATTTGTACAGTTGGAAAAGGAAGTAGGTATGCTGGAAATGAAACAAAAACGTTCGGTAATGTTTAATATTACATAATTTTTGTGTTATAATCAATGTTAAATCGTACCGTGCGTATACAGCAAGTACGATTTAACATTGATAATAAGTAAAATCTATGTAAAATTAAACATTACCAAACTTTTTTGTTTCATGCCCCGCATACCTAATTCTTTTGCCGACTGTACTTCGTAGTACTTGCTGCTTTTGTTAGCTGCTTGTTTTATTAATGAGATCATGTTTGTTTATTTTATTTATTATATATGTTGCTTGAGTCAGCCGCCAAACGGCTCGTCGTGATCCGGCTGGAGGCTGGAGTTCTTTCTTTCTTTTTCTTCTCTCTTGGGCGACAATGCTCCCGTGATGCCTTTGATGTCGTCGATGTCCATGGGCGACGATAGCCACATACCATCAGATGGATCGTCAGCTCGTTTGCCGGCTATTTTCATACAAAAAAATGGTTTTAGAGTTGTACTTAAATTAAAAAACCGGGCAAGTTCGTGTTCGTGTGCAAACGGACAGACGGACAGACGGATGGACATGCCTATAAGGGTTCCGATTTTACTTCGGAACCCTGAAAAGCTCCATCTATCCAACCCTGTTTATGTTTCTCCCTGCTGGATACCATTCTAAAAATGCAATATTTTTCACATATTTCGGTCACAGTGTTGGAGAGCTAGAAGTAATTACGAGTGACCCATTTCTTTTTTACACGACAACGCATCGGTGACACCTTTGGTGTAATTATTGTCTAAGCTCGGGTATTTATATAGAAAAATAAACTGTATTTTATAATCATGACTTTTGTTAAGTAAAAAGGCCTGGCGTGGCGTGTAGAAAATATATCTTTTAGTTGTGAATACATAACCCTTTCCATGTATTTAGATGATACCCGAGTAGAAGAAGGTTAAAAGTTTTAATTTACTCGTAAAAGTTCAACTAGTAATTCCGTACAACGTCATCTAAATGATTATTATGTCATCCATAAATCGCCCAAAAATAGGTAACGATTTATCTCCTTAGGGAACGTACCCAAACCACGTGACCCATTTTTTAACCCCCTCCCCCCTCATTGACCAACTGTGGTATATGACAAGACCCCCTACTTCCCCTCTAGTTTTCACGTGACAGTTTTTTTGCAGACAATTAAAATAATATAAATTAGTATCTATTGCAGAACTATAATAAAATAAACTTGACACGTGCGAGTTAAACTCGCTTGGAGAGGGTTCCGTACGTTGATTACGTATTTACCGTTATTTTCCTATTTTATTTATTTTTGCTTGGCTACTTTTCATTAGTTAGCAACCAACAAACCAAATTTTAGGAAAATAACATATGTATTACATCAAACTTACAGGCTTAACAATTATAATAAAGCCTAGGTAGATACGGGAAAAAAATCAAGTCAAATTTGTGCCTTATGACGCCGGTTAGGTAGGGTTAACAAATATGATTTTAGAAAATATGTTTAAAAGTTACAATTATCTAATTTTACACTCTTTGTACATTCTTTTCGTCAACAGACCAGCGGGCCTATTATGAACTTTTAAAAACCATTCATGGGCTTTGAACGACGTATGATTGGCTAAAAGTGTCACGTGACCACTTTGGTAAGGGGCCATCCATAAATTACGTCACACTAATTTCATTACTTTTTGACCCCACCCCCCCTCCTTGTCACAGCTGGTCACATTTGTGAGACCTCCCCCCTAGTGTGACGTCACATATTATGAAATTTTACACCTAGAAATTATTAAATTAAAACAGCAGTTCCGAAATAAGTTTTATTTCCATTAAAATGTTTTTTTAATATTTACCTATACATACATGAAATGTGACGTTACTAAATTTAGGCCCCCTCTCACCCCTTGTCACACAACGTCACACAACATCGAACCCCCCCCCCCCCCCTCCCTAACGTGTGACGTAATTTATGGATGGCCCCTAATACGAATTTGACGTTTACACTGGAACATGAAACACTGGAACAATTGGAGCCGTAAATTGGAGCCACGAAGTGTAACTGTACCTATTTAGTCTTTTCTCTTCTCTCTTCTTTTCTCCTCTTTCTTTTTATTGTTGGTGTCTATTTGACTGTGACCACTTCAATATTGGTGGATCATCATTTGTTTGTTAGGTACCTATTCACCACGGACCTAAAAAAAGACGGACGTAATCCCAACAACAAAAGTGAAGCACCCATAGTAATACCAACTCTATTCGTACAAATACACCTACCCACACACTGACACCATACTGCGTCAATCGCGAATCAAAAATTACGCACACATGGTAAGCGGGCGGCAATTGCTATGTTTCTCTCTCGATTAGACGAGGTTACGTCCGTCTTTTTTTCAGGTCCGTGCTATTCACATAAAAAAATATCTAGGACCTACCTATATTACAGCAGAAGCGATAACCCGCTCGAATATAACAAGTAAATCATCATTGCTGAAATGTTCTGCCTGCTATTATAGCAAACGCAGTAATATATCAGGACAGGAATTCATGTGGCAACTGGTAACACAGTTATCTCAGCGACAATTGTCTTGACGTCGGCTGTTTGATAACGAAATGTCTGTTCCCGAGTTGATTACTCTGTGAGAGAAGTTCCAAGCTCAACGCGACTTGCTAACTAGCTTCGAATGTTACATTAAGCTTAAAGCAAATTTTACATTAAGATTATCTAATACGAGTAACCGCACTCGCTTTGCTTCGGTTTTCTTATTTTTTTTATACCTTGGGTTACATTATTGGAGTTTTATTAAGGATCCCTAATTTTTTTGAAAATATGATATAGCCTATGTTACTCGGGAATAGCGTAGCTTCCGAACAGTGTAAGAATTTTTGAAATCGGTTCAGTAGTTTCGGAGCCTATTCAATGCAAACAAAAAATCAAATCTTTCCTCTTTATATATTAGTATAGATACGCTTATCTATACATCTATACAAATCTATACTCTATACAAATAAATAAAATTGGAGTGTCTGTTTGTAATTTAAAAACAACCGCTTTTTAATAAGTACATTTGGATGTATACACGGTACATATGTATACCAAAACAATTTTTTTACAATTTTTGTCTGTCTGTCTGTCTGTCTGTCCGGCAAATGTTCCGGCAAATCTTTGAAATGGTTGGACCGATTTTGACGGGACTTTCACTGGCAGATAGCTGATATAACAAGGAGTAAGTTAGGCTACGTTTATTTTAGAAAAAAAATGTTTGTTAGGCGATACGAAGTTCGCCGGGTCAGCTAGTCTAATATAAGAAAAACGCGACTTTTCTTGTGATTTATCTAAATTCGAAAAACTATGCCTAGACGGCATAGTTAGTTAGTAGTAATTCCATAACACACATTTTTTTGCAAATTTTGATTAGAATCTTTCAGTAGAAGAAATTTATTTAGCTGTCATAGAATTTTAGCAGAAATAAAATACATAAGGGTCGATACAAACAGCTCTTTAAGTTTTAATTATTTTACTCCATATTTAAAAAAATAAAATTAACATAATTTTATGTTTACGTAAATTAATTTAATACAACAAAATACCAGGATCACGAGAAGATGTTTTCCCACTGCCCAAAGGTTGACAGGCAGAGATTGCTTTTAGCATTAAGTCCGCCTTTTGTTCTTATACATTTGTATGGTTCAATAAAGACTAAATAAATAAATAAGATGCAAGTAATATGGTATATATTAAAGTGTATCCCGTGAAAGCTTGAATCCTGCAATCTCATTACCATTTTCAATAAATTACATGCAAAAAGCATTATCAGTTTAATTTCATGTACGTTCCTCGCCACTTATAGTGCTGTGATAACGCGAGGGGAAGCCGAACGAATGCATGTATGGTTACTGTTGTTTATGAATGAGCGAATGAGTTAATTAATGAATAAATAAAAAAAGCCTTTTATTCCATATAGATCGATAAAATATTACAGTGACAGAAGTATAATATATTACAACATTATTGCTTTTTTTAAATATGTATCACAATATTTAAAAATAAACATTTTAATAATAATAATAACAATAATAATAATTAATGAATAAATGAATTTATTAATGAACTAGCTGACCCAGCGAACTTTATACCGCCTAACAATTACTCTGCGTCTCCCTCTCCCTCGACAGTCGGTTATAAAATAAAAAGTTATATATAAGGTAAGGTAAGGTAAAGTTTCATTAAAAGTTAATAATAATTATGGTCGTTAACTTTTCTTAAATTTTCTGCGCAACTTTCTTAATTTTTCTTACTTAAAGAACCTTTTCCTGACAGTAAAATTATGAACACAACAAAAAAAGAATTAGCGAAATCGGACCAGCCGTTCACGCCTGATGCCATGCATGACCAAGGGAAATATGGATTCG
The DNA here is from genome assembly GCA_951805285.1 of Thymelicus acteon. NCBI lineage: Eukaryota > Metazoa > Arthropoda > Insecta > Lepidoptera > Hesperiidae > Thymelicus > Thymelicus acteon. The sequence goes on from OX638232.1 coordinate 2,786,058, forward strand.
TTTTTATACATATAAATGTAGTCAACCCTACGATGCAATATTGAACACTATATTTTCTTCTGAACTCAAGTATAATGAATGAGTCTGCTTAAAATTATAACTTGGGAAAATAAAATAACCAGTAGGGTTGATTGTAAATGAATAAATAAATGAATGAGGACACTGTCGAGAATGGGTCCTGGATTCGATTCGCCAAAGCGATGTTTGTGTGACAAATAAATATATCTTTTCTGTGGATATTTGTGATTTCTTTGCCACTCGAACTTATTCTAATCTAATACGAGAGTTAATCGAACATCATATATAAGATATGTCTCTCGACTATTCTATTCGCATATCTGCAATCAAATCAAATCAAATGTTTTTATTCAAAATTGGTTTGGTTTACAAACACTTTTTGAAAGTCATGCAAGCAAGTGATGCCAATGCTTCAGACAAAGCCCTACTGTGAGAGGGCCAGGGAGAAGAAGCAGCAAGAAACTATCGGGTTTGTTTTTTTCCTGCTCACAGTTACAGATAGCACTTATCATCTACTACAATCTATATTCATAAAACTCATGTTCAAGCAGTCTTGTCTTTAAAATAATCATCTAATTTGTAATATCCTTTCGTCATAAAAATGCTTTTAATATGAGTTTTAAATTTAAGGTAAGGCATTTCTGTAAATTTCGATGGAATTTTATTATAAATCTTTACACATGTACCCATGAAAGAGCCACCAGTTTTACATAGTCTAAAATTTGGTGCAATCAGTTTAGCCCTGTTCCTTGTATTAATATTGCGGTTGTCACTCTTCTTAAGAAAACTATCGTAATATTTCTTAACGTACAAAACATTATGCAATATAATGCTAAAAGCTAGTGCCCCTTAGTATGTCGAGTAGTTAATGTTGATGCATCCTTGTTTTCTGAGTCGCTTTACGGCCGAGATTAACTCAAAAATACGGATGTTAGATTTACTGAAGATTACATCTCTTTTACTTCTTTGCATCTTGAATTTATTAGTACCTACATACAAAGTGAAATGAAATTGTTTTGTAAAATCTAGTTTTGTAGATGAAGAAAATGTTTGTCATAAAAATAGGATGAGGCAAATTTATTACAGAGAAAAGTTTTTTTTTTTTTTTAATGAAAATAGCAAACGAGCTGACGATCCACCTGATGATAAGTGATCATCGTCGCCCTTACACATCAGCAACACCAAAGGCATCAATGATGCGTTGCCGGCCAAGAAAGAGAGAAGAAAATGAAAGAAATTCCTAATTTTAGTACCTTTCTTCTGTATTAAAAACGCGACTATAAGGATCGTTCTGCAAAAAAAGGTTCTCATTTAGTGTAGTCAAGTAATATATTTTCAGGATTCCAAATAAATTTGTTTTCTCCCAAATAAATTCTGTGTTACGAACAATTTTTTCTTTAGCAAATAAAGGGAAAAGGTATAAAAATGGCAAAATTTAAGTCATATTTGATGACGTCCGCGCTTCCTGAATTGTGTTTAAAATTTCAATTGGAGGGAAAATGCTTCGTTGCGGTTTCGACCTTTTAACAACAAACGAGATACGAAGGTAATAAAGTAATAAGTATTTTGTTATGACGTACACACGGACGCTCAGTTCGGTTGGCACAAGCTTTTTTTTTTGTTTCAAAGACCTGTTAAAAATAATTCCAAATTCAAATTCTACTTTCGGGGTAATCCAAGGAGAAGAAAATACATGAATGAATACATACGTACAATTTTGTATAATTGTTAGACCCTTTATACAAATCATAGATTACCTCCAATAGATACCGCATACAAGGCAACTGACGCGCGCCAACACATACGTGCATTTGCAAGTCGACGACAATAGTGTCGACCAATACTGACCCGTCAAGTCCAAGTATGAATAAGAAATAGCCAATCACAGCGCATTGTTTTGTCCCCCGCAACCCGCGCCTTCCGCCAAATTTTGTGAGTTCAAACTGTAAGAAAATTTCACTTATGCGGTATCTATTGGGGGTAATCTATGATACAAATACAATTGTGAACATTTTGCAGTTCCAATAATATAAGGGACTAGCTGACCCGGCTAACTTCCTATCGCCTAACAATTTTTTTTTTCTAAAATAAAAGTAGCCTCAGTTACTCCTTGTTCCATCAACTATCTGCCAGTGAAAGTCCCGTCAAAATTAGTCCAGCCATTTCAGAGATTAGCCGGAACAGACAGACAGACAGACAGACAAAAATTGTGAAAAATGTTGTTTTGGTATATGAACCGTTTATACATCCAAATGCACTTAGTAAAAAGCGGTTATTTTAATATTACAAACAGACACTCCAATTTTATTTATTTGTATGTATGTATGTAATGTATAGAGTATAGATACGAAAATTTGTGAAGATGTTTGGATGTTAGGGCTTAGGGTTATGCTAACCATTTTACGGATTAAGATAAAACTCAGCACATAGACAATGTCCTGACTTAAATAATTCTTAACAAAAAATAACCCACTTCAAAATTAGGGATTACTCAAAAACTACTCATCAGATCTAGCTTAAATTTAAGTGCAACCACATGACAAGCACCAGCTTTCGATTATAAAAAGAATCATCAAAATCGGTTGAACCAGTCGAAAGTTCTGGGGTAACAAACATAAAAATACAGTCGAATTGAATACCTCTTCCTATTTTGAAGTCGGTTAAAAATAGGGTAGATATTGTTCCGGTTATTTGTTCCCGTGGAACGTTTATATTATACCTATGTTCATGAAACGAAAAGCCGCGGGCGGAATCTAGTTATCAATAAACGAATTATTTTATTAGTAATTATTAGTAATTATGTTAAGATAAAAATTGGTAGGTAGAAATATAACACAAATAAGAATGAAAAGAGTTGTAAAGAACTATAAATCAATTGGTTTCGCTGTATTAAATTATCTTTGCTTAAAGAAAAGCTAAAGAAAAATCTCCATGAGAAAATAGCTGCAATAATTAAAACAGCTTTTCCAGTTCGCATTTCAAATGTCTAAGGTATGTGTTTCATTGATAACGAGTAAAAATAGTAACAATATCTAGTATACATGTCTGTGAACAATATGAATAGGCCTGTTCAGGCTTTATAAGTCAAGGAGTAACCGCCCTCGCTTTGCTTCGGTTTTCTTATTTTTTACACCTTGGGTTACATTATTGGAGTTTTACTAAGGAACCCTATTTTTTTTGAAAATACAATATAATTCATATGTCACCCGGGGATAGTGTAGCTCCAACAGTGAACGAATTTTTCAAATCGGTTCAGTAGTTTCGGAGCCTATTCAATGCAAACAAACAAATTAATTATTTATCAATCGTACTTAAATAAAAAAAAATACTTTAAATCTCAAAACAACCTTTCCTAAGTCCACATTAAAAAAATAATTTAATCCCTGCCAGTTACGGGCCTAATAGAAGGGCACGTTTAAAATTTATTTAATTTCTTCTAACACGAGTAGGATAAACTAATTTGGCCGGAAATCGGATTTGGCCGGGAACACACAAGCTTACAAGTATAAGCTTCGAAGAGGTAGCTGAAGATAGATCAAGTGTCATTGGATGAACAATTCGACCAATCATAGTTCTTAGTGCCGACGAGGCTTGACGAGATGGTGAGGCCGAACGAGCGTAGTTTTTGAGCCGTGCGTCGCGTGAAATGAGTCGATTTCATACAAAAGTCCGAACTCATTTTACGTCGCCGTGTGGTATAAAGTGTGAGACCGAATGCAAGTGACTCATTTTACGCGACTGATAACTCAAAAAAATAGGCTCGTCTGGCCTCACTCAAACAAAATATTACAAAGATGTATGATGATATTACGAGATAATTACGAACAGCGGCATACCACAATATATTCGAATTCATAATCAGAATCTCGTTATTAACCTGAATGCCAATAGCAGTCAACAAACTGCGTTGCTTGTTTCTAAATATAAATGCATAAAAATAGTTTGCACTTTCATTATATTGCAACATAAGTGGTTCGTTTACAGCTGACATTCAGTTTCGATCTACGTTTTATGTTCTCTGTATCCTACTAATAAATAATATATAGTACTGAACGGATTTTCATAAAACTTAGTATACAGGTAGACCGTGGTCTGGAATAGCATATAGCGTTATCCTGGAAAATACTTGCAAAGCTGCAGGCAGAGCAGAGCAACAGTAATAAATATTCGTGGTTTTCTCACGGACGTAAAAAAAAGACGGACGTAATCCCAAGAACAAATTCAGTGAAGCTCCCATAGTAATACCAACTCTCTTTTCGTACAAGTACACACACCCACACATTGACACCATACTGCTTTGACATTGACACCATCGCGAATCAAAAATTACAAAATTTACACATGGTAAGCGAGCTGTCATTGCTATGCTTCACTCTCGATTAGACAAGGTTACGTCCGTTCTTTTTTTACGTCCGTGGGTTTCCTATAGAAATTCGTCGCTACTCGCTTATGCTGTGACCAGTGGATAGGGATACGATTGAATAATATTCCAATTAGCAGAAGAGTCTCGAGCGACAGTCGATATAAAAAGAATGAGTAGTTATCGTTATTTCCTTTCAATTCAAAACTTCGAATTTTAAATACGGGAATAAATTGATTTATGACAAAGGTTCTCAAAGAATATTGTTTTAATTTCGAGTCTAGCACGGCATGCAATGTAAAATAATTTTTATTTTATTGGTTCTTCGTTTGAGAGTAACGACAGTGTATTAAAAATCGGGCAAGTACGTGTCAGGCCACGCGCAATGTAGGGTTCCGAAGTAGTAAGTTTATCGACTATTACTCATTAACTACTTATGCTTACATAGCCGCGATAGTTTTCCTTGTAAATTCACCATATAACCTATTTTTGAGATTTTTTCCCGTGGCCAACTCCAACCGTTTAGCCAGCAGGGGGGGGGGGAGACACTTGACTCTAACTGAAATTAGCAATTTATAGCCAAATATTTCGTAAACGGACCGTTCATTCCAAAAATGGTCGAAGACCCATAATATTTTTGGAAGACCTTTTCAACGATATCCCACACCATAGGGTACGCGACGAATAAATTCATCCTCACGTTACCCCATGCCAAATTACAGCTTTCTAACACTAAGGGTCTCGGAGCTTTGCTTCGGACAGACGGACGGACGGACATGACGAAACTATAAGGGTTCCGATTTTACTTCGGAACCCTAAAAATGAGAGTAAAAACAATATTTGTCCGTAGTTGAAATGTGTTAACCGAATCGGATGCAGTTTTCACTGACCTATTGTGGTAAGTCTAAGGTAACATTTTAGTTTTTTTTTTCAGTCAGTTCACAAATAAGATTATAACATTTAAAATAAAAATAAATAGCAATTTTAAGAATCCTGACAAAATATTTTAATGGCAGGTACATACTAAGTGTGGTGTCTAGGTTTACCTGATTAGGTATTAGAAATAAAACACAAAATGGTTTTCAGTGATACAACACAACCCGCGCACTTGACGGCTGGATGGTGACTGCCTCGTGTGCGGATAGTACAGATACTCTTTTATTATTATGTATGTCACATCTCTCCCTTTCAACAAAATTTTAATTATGTAATTTGTCCACTGATAAATAACTGATAAGTTCAGCTTTGATTAAAATATAATTTGTTCGAACAAAGTACACAACTTATTTCTAACATTCGTAACATTTTATATCTCCAAAGATTACCTTTTTTTGTCCAGTTAAATCACTATTTTTACAATATACAAAAAAATAAGTTACTATTATAAGGATTTACAACATTATTTTCTTATAATGATTTATTCCTATTTAGTCTCTTTTATTTTTAATATACGGCCCTCTCTGCTTTCCCTTGTTTTTCCTTTTTTTTTTAATTATTATTTTTTTATTTTTCCTAGCGTAACTGGTTCGCTATGTGTTATCGTTGTGGAGAAGAACCAGTTGAAGAAACTCCATAACAACACTTTTTTATTAGGTACAAAATATTTGATTATTTTGTATACTTTTTAGCACCTGACCCAGTACATCGTCGCAGCACGGCTGGACCAAAGGGTATATTTCACACTGGAAGTGACCTGCAACAAAACACAACGAGAGCATTTCTCCAAATTTAGTGCTGACCTGGCCTTTAATGTAGTTTAGTTATCAAGTTCTGGTCAGGAAATTCAAACAGACCTGTCAAACAGGGTATATCAAAGAAGTGAATAAATTCATCCGGACTAACGTTTGATTGACTGTAGCGTATTTCATTTAAAATTATTGCATCAATGAATAACCCAAGTTAATTTATAACCTTATCATTGACTAATTGTAAGTAATTTAGTCTATCGACAAAGCAATATTCACATTCTATGGGCAGAGTATGAATTTGAACTCATTTTTATACTTTTACCTTGCTTGTAATACACGTAAAGAAACTTCCATGAGCTTGTGCGAGTATCATCAAGCGCTTCGATCTCGTCTCTTGCTCGAGCGTCTACCACCAATGCGTACGTGAAGTGTTGAAACACCAACGCTCCTGAGCGTCGTGTTATGTCAACTAGAAGCCCAGCGGCCTCAAATTCTTTGTTATATCCAAATTCCCCTTTTTCCTTTTCTTACATTTTTGCGGTGTTACACATGGGGATGTTAATAGGATTATAATTTTCTAAAACTTGTATTTCACACTTGAAATTCATTATTGTGATTCTTGAAACTTAGAACGATTGACGTCATTTTTTTCCATAATTAAATTATTACTTCATTACTTTCAATGCAATTGCGTATCAAGTACTGGCGCTGAGCTTACACGGCTCATGTTGTGCAGCACGGCTTATGCTGGGTCTGGGCCTGTTCGGTGGTCACACAGCACGCTGCAGCACTGATACTCATAAGATATATCTCGTGTTACTTATTAACATTTATTTTTGTTATTTCTTTTTCTTTCTTGTAACTATTTTTTTTTGCTGTAATTAGTACCCTGGAATATATGTATTTTCATTTCATTTCATTATACTCGTATTATAACTTCATTTCATTTTCTTTTCATTTCATTTCGTTTTCGTTTCATTTCAAGTAAGGATTTTATTAGTTACTCCAAAGTATCTTTGTACTTGTAATTGATTAATAAATATTTTTTGTTCGTTGGAACAATTAAATAGTAGGTCCTGTACATGTCGGTGATAACTGTTTTATCACTTATTCAAACATGATTGTTTTTAATTATTATTGAATTTTCAATATTTAGTGAGCAGATCTGGTCCACAACAACAAATGTTGTGATTCCATTTAGCAGGAATTCAGGCTCATACTAAGTTAATTCAGGCTTATTACGAGGATATGTAATAAAATAAAGCGATAATGTGCAAATATATAGATATTTACTTAGACAGCCGTACAGTGATATCGGTTTGTCATTGATCATTCGGAGCGGTCGTTAAGAGGTGCGCGTGTGAATACCTTTAATAACAACTTCGCACGCAAATACATTAAAACGATAAGATTCGTTATTATTAATACATGAATATAGGTATTTTAACCATAGGAAACATTAAATGGTATTCCATTAATTTATGCGTTTTGTTTACATATCCTCCCATTAATAGCCATATCCTCGTATTTGTTGACCAGCAGGGGCAATTGGTATAGAAGTTAATAGTTTCGATACTTATCAAAACGTTCTTTCAATATTATAAATCTTTTGTTATTGGTCAGTACTTAACTGACGTTTTCGTGACCATGTCATATTTTGTTTTCGATATCATTATTGATATCTTTAGTATTGGTCAATAGTGTAAGTACTCAACTGACGTAATACGATAAACATTACCTCCCACGGTTTAGTGCAACATTGATTTCGAAAGCGGTTCGATACCACAATAGATATCTTGTATTATTGGTCAGTATTTATCTGACTTTCGATACCATAACAGATATCTTTTATTATATTTCAGTACTTAACTGATTTTCGATACCATAACAGATATATTTTATTATTTTTCAGTACTTGAGTGATTTTCAATACCATAACAGATTTCTTTTATTATTTTTCAGTATTTGCCTGATTTTCGATACCATCACAGATATCTTTTATTATTTGTCAGTACTTGACTGATTTTCGATACCATAACAGATATCTTTTATTATTTGTCAGTACCTGACTGATTTTCGATACCATAACAGATATCTTTTATTATTCGTCAGTACTTGACTGATTTGACTTGATCGATATCATAAATACCTTTTATTAATGGTCTATATTTGACTCAGTTTATAAGTATTTTATGCTTCAACCTTTGCATTTCTAGTACGACATTTAAGACATTTTGCAGCAAAATATTTGATTACTGATAATATGATTATTGGTTCCCATGTCTACTCCATTTAGATGTCGTTTGATCTCGTTCCAGTTTTATGTAGGTACGTGAAAGTTAGTTTTCGTTTTTTAATGCCTTTCATTACTTAACGGTTTAACTGTTTGTTCAGTTTCTCAATTCATCACGATATTATTCAGCAGATGCAAAACTAAGCTTATAGGTTGCATTCTAGTACAAACCAGGTAGAATCAGTATTATACCGGCCAATGAAGGAATGTTCTAAATTATTTTGTTAAAATAATTTTGACTTTTTCTGTTTTTGACCTTAAGAGTATAATCCATTTAAAACATAAATTTATTTACAATCTTGATTTTAGTTAGGAACAATATTACCCGGAATGAACTACTTGGTAATAATGGTGAAACGGTTCCTATAACTGGTTTGTACTTTACCATGAATCAACTTATGCAAATGGTGTAACCAACGCATGTGGTGTATATATATATATATATATTTTCAAAAACACAAATAATTGCGATTACCTTGCACTTATCCTCGACTACAAAATTTCATCGAAATCTTTAGAGCATTTTTTCGAGATACTGATTATTGTTTTAGCGAGGAATACGCAAGATCGTTTCCGCCGCAATTTGGAAACAGTAATAATTTAGTCCCTTCGATATTTTAGATTATTACAATTGTCCATTTAACGTTAAAAATACATTTTTTCAAAATGAGATAGGCGATATGCAAAATTGCTCGCTTATTTAGTGAAATGTTCCATCAATAAAATCGGAAACACGTTTCGATACGATATAAATAAGCAAATACTTATTAATTATCATTATCATATTTTTATATCTCAGAAACTAAATATCATTTGTTTATCAAATCTGTAATGTATATTATTATTTTTCCCCTACGTGATCATTTTAATGGCATTAAAGGATAATTAAAATTGGAACGACTTCTTGATTTATTTAATCCAATGTTTTACACATGTCAAATATATTATGTTCTTGACGAGTTTTCACTCATCTGACAATTTTGCAGTGTATTTGACTTGATTACATGGGGCGTTTCTCGGTGGTCATACTATGTAGTCATTACATATTTGTATGTATGTTTTTTCTTTTAATTTCGAAAACGTAAACAGGTACAGTTTCATGTATGTATGGTTAGGATCTTCACTTACAACAGGATCTATCACCCTATATTCTACTAATAGGTACGGGCAAATTAATATGCTTAATTGTTTTGTTGGTCTCAAACCATCTTCGCATTATTTGCCTTTCAAATGAACCCTGTTTGGAACACATCGGTTGGATAGTTTCAGTCTAAAGGACATGGCAGCAAACATTGTTTGTGGTTTATTATATAGATTTTGTTTAGAATCAATGATATTCAAAAATATATTTTATACATTATAATATCATTGCTTAGAATAACATCAGTAAAATAACATCGTTGAATTTACTTGCTACGTAAGTACTATACTTTAAATTTAAATTTGGCACCCACGACACAGGGAATCCTAGTGTGGGGCTATGAGTGTGAAGCGTTATTTTAAATAACATAGTAAGTTAGTAAGTACTCTCATAAATTTAACATAGACCTTAATGTATTCTTGTCGTCAGTATCTCATACTAATGTGATCGTTAGTGAAGTCCCTTACAATAGATTTCTTAATGAGAAAAAATTAAATTATGAAATGAATTTTAATTGCAGTAATTATGAAAATACAATTTATATGGATTTGAATTATAGTAAAATAATCCCAAAAGCTGGGAACTTTGTCGTAAATTTAGCGAGATCACTTTTAAAAGAAATATTAGCCATATATTATAAACGGAATGTCAAGAAATACATAAAGTCTCGTAATTTTCATTCAGATATTTGTAAAAATTTTAGAGATGTAGGAACTCAGACTAGCATAGACTTAAGTACAAATTGTGATAGTAGTGCTAATAATTTGATTCTTAACACTAATGATTCAAGTAATACATTGAACGTAAATAGTACCAATAATTTATTTCGTTAATAATTATATTTATGTTATGCACCAGAATATTAATGGACTTATAAATAAACAAGACCAGTTAACTGTACATCTCAACGAACTGTTAAACAATGGTAAATCAATTGACGTAATATGTATAACCGAACACAATATGATACTGGGAGATGAATATAGCTTAAAACTTCCTCAATATAGACTAGCTTCTGCCTATATGCGTGAAAATAGACACGGAGGGTGTTGTATATTTGTTAAACAAACTCACTCGTACAAGGAGCTTCACTACATAAAAAACTTATCTATTAGGGGTAGTATTGAATGTTGTGCGGTTGAGTTGGTGGAACATAAAGTTTATGTTGTGTGTATATATAGAAGTCCAAAACAAAACACTGAGGTGTATGATACTTTTTACTCTCAATTAGATTTAATTATTCAAAAATTACACACCAAATTAATGAAGCTAATTATATGCGGTGACTATAATATTAACTTATTAAATAAAGATAAGTGTTCAATGGACTTCGAATATTTAATTATGAACCATAATCTAAAATTTTCATTTAGGACACCGACTCGCCTAACAAGTGGTACTTGTATTGACAATATAATTCACAATGTTAAAACTTGTAATAGCGAAATAATAGATTTTGCCATCTCAGACCATACGGCTCAGATATTAAAATTCCGAGTAAAAAAATTCTGTACACTGAAATTTTGGTATATTTGTAAACGTGATTATTCGCAAGAAAACAGAGTAATATTTTTAAAATATCTTAATCAAATAAGCTTTCAAAGAGTGTATAATGAAAAAGATCCAAACCTTGCCTTTAATGAATTTTATGAATTGTTTAAACTAATATATGATCTTTGTTTTCCCATAAAAAGATTAAAAATGACTCCAGGTAAAAGGCCTAAATGGATAACTCGCGGACTTAGGTCATGCAGCAAACGCACACGCGAACTACTGTGGAAGTACAGATTGTGTCCAAATGAAAACAACAAAATGACTTATAAAACATATGCAAAGCGGTACAAAATGATTATAAAACACACACAGACATCTCAAAATAATTATTATATTGAAAAATCTTTCAATAAGACGAAGGCAACTTGGAATATTATCAAAAGCAATAAAACCACATTTCCAAAAGAAGGTATCATTAAATTATCACTTGAAGATAAAGTAATATACGACCCTCTGGAAATTGCAAATCATTTTAATAATCACTTCACTGACATGGCTAAATCTGTTAATAATCATAATGTAACTAATAATTGTTTGACATTTAATTTTCGTAATCCAAATTCATTATTTCTGACTCCTATAATTCCAAGTGACATTAATTCTATAATTCAATCTTTAAAGAACTCTAACAGCGCTGGATTCGATGAGATAATAACTATGATAGTTAAGGATGCAGCAGCTATCATATCTCCAATCTTATGTTACGTAATAAATCTATGCATTGAAAACGCGGTTTTCCCAGATATGTTAAAGAAGACAATTATAAAGCCAATGTTTAAAAAAGATGACCCGAGTAATATAAATAACTATAGACCGATTGCATTAATAACCATATTCGCAAAAATATTTGAAAAAGTATTATATAACTCCCTATACTCTTTCTTAGAATCACACAACATATTATGCAAAGAACAGTATGGTTTTAGGAAAAATAAATCAATAAATCTGGCTATTTACAATTTTCTTTCAAAAGTATTAGCAAATATGGATCGAAGATCACCAGTGGTAGCTTTATTTATGGACATATCAAAGGCTTTTGACCATGTTAATCATGAAACTCTACTACAAAAACTCTTTGGTTATGGAATTAGAGGAAAATCGCATGATTTAATAAAATCATACTTATCAGGCAGAATACAAACAACACAAATCACTAGGGTGTGCTATGCGACAAAAACGGAAAAAAGCTACGATTCCAGCAGTAGAAATGTAAGACAAGGAGTTCCTCAAGGAAGTGTTCTGGGGCCTCTTTTGTTTTTACTGTACATTAATGATCTACCTAATGCAATAAACAACGATATGACATTATTTGCTGACGATAGCACCATTTTGTTTACGCAGGAAAATAATCTTGACATTGAAAGTTTAATTAATAGCTCATTGACATCTTTAATGACATGGTTCAATAATAATAATTTAACAGTTAATTTTAATAAAACCAATTTAATGAATTTTAAACAAAGACGTATAAGAGACAACAATTTAACTATTAATTACTTAGGCTCACCTATTACTGAAACTGATAGTATTAAGTTTTTAGGATTAAAATTAGACAAACAAATGAACTGGAAAGAACATATTGATGATGTTTGTAAAAAATTAAGTAAGTTTACATTTGCACTACGTAATCTACGCAAAATTGTTCGCATTCAGGCTGTTTTGACGGCTTACCATGCATATGTAGGTGCAACTCTCAGATATGGCATAATATTCTGGGGAAATTCCCCTGATAAAGATAAAGCATTTTTAGCCCAGAAAAAGTGTGTAAGAGCAATATATGGTCTTAAAAAAACAGAGTCATGTAAACCTTTTTTTGTGAAATCAAAATTATTAACACTACCAAGCATTTATATTTTAGAATGTGCAATCTTTGTGAAATTGAATTTTCATATGTTTGAATTTCGAACACGAGAGCGCCATAAGGACAAACTGTGTACAATACCATGCAAGACTGCTTTGTACAAACGTAGCGTTTTTTGCATGGCTCCTTTAATTTATAATAAATTACCAAGAAATATACGGTGTGTTACTGGATATGAAGTTTTTAAAAATAAGCTAAAAGAATTCTTGTTAACTAAGAGCTACTATTCAATCAATGAATTTTTAAATGAAAATAACTTACAATCTCAGTAGCTACATAATTATATTGTTAATTGACTGTGACATTAATTAATTAATACCGAGTTTTTTTTTTATAGTTCGTTGGGATTGTTATGAATTGGAATTTTATTTGTTTTGACTGTTATTAATTTTAATTTATTTGACATTTGATATTGTATACCTATCACAGGTAGGACATAGCGATCTCCATTGTATCTCACTATCAACTATATCATTGTACCTATGATCCACAATAAATTATCTTTGACTTTGACTTTGACTTTGACTTCTATTTTTGAGACAAACTATGAAGATACCGTATAGCAATATTGCTATGATATTGTTTACGGTTATCTTATTAAGATATTTGATATATTAATGTGAAGACTGAATTTGGATTTATATTGACATTTTAAATTATTATTATCATTTTGGCAGGTAGAAGTATCAAACATTTTTCAACTTACTATAATTAATAATTATCATTGTAAACTAAATATTACTTATTTAGTTTTTAACCTATCACACGAACAAGATCCTTTTAATCGTATTTTATGATCCCAAATAATCCCAATGCTTGTACATTTAAAGTAAACTGGCCGTGTCGATACCGACCATACAACAATGAAACAATATCTTAGGTATATATTACCTATTATTGCGCCAACACGCATTGTTTTTATTTTGTACCATTAATACGTGTATTTTGTAACCTATGTGTTATCAATACGAATATCAGGCTACAATATATGGAATGTAATTTAATGTACTAGATGCATTTGTTAAGAAAATACCTTCGTTAATTCAACAATCAACTTTGTTAATCAAGAATCATCAAAGATTGAACACAAATGCATTTGTAGGTAGGTACTTAGTATTTTATCAAATGTTCTCTTGTCTTTTCTTTTTCCGTAAAAATATACGATTCTTTTCAAACTTTCCAAAACTAAACATAGCACGCGTTTCCAATATTTCAAATAGCACAGACATTTTCGTATGATAACTCAAGGTTAACATTTTGTGAACTTAAAAGAACCACAAATTACTCACACTTTTTCCTTTTGTTTTATTTTTTACCTCGGTCGCCAAATGTGGTATCTAGGTTTACCTGATTAGGTATTAGAAATAAAACACAAAATGGTTTTCAGTGATACAACACAACCCGCGCACTTGACGGCTGGATGGTGACTGCCTCGTGTGCGGGTAGTACAGATACTCTTTTATTATTATGTATGTCACACTAAGGAATAGGTTTCCCGAAGCCAAGCGAGAGTTGTTTTTATAATACTAATATAATAATTATAACCATATAAAATACGTGCATTTTGCGCATTGCGAACTGTATAATGATCCTATAATTATAATAACACTGTAGGTATCAGAATAATAGCGAGAAAATTACACCTAACTGGCAATATGCTTTTGATGATAAATAATAAATTGTCAGATAAAACGCAAATTGATGTACTATATTTAATACATAACATGAAAACTATTAGTGATAGTTTTTTGGTGGTATCTGGATTCGAATCCTATCAAGTTGCCAGTCCAAAATGAACTATGTTATAAAAATAAATTTTATGTATTTTGTATGGCTTCTAGTGCGCCTTGGCTTAGGCTGTTAGCACTATAAGTATTTTTCCAAATAAATAAACAAATAAATGAATAAATCGGAGGAATCGATGCTTCTTATATTGTCGGCTGCAGAAAAAAAACCATTTCATAGAGCTCAAAGGTACGCGTATTAAATATTTAGTGATGATAATTAGGGTTCCGTAGCCGAATGGCAAAAAACGGAACCCTTATGGATTCGTCATGTCTGTCTGTCTGTCTGTCCGTCCGTATGTCACAGCCACTTTTTTCCGAAACTATAATAGCTATACTGTTGAAACTTGGTAAGTAGAACTTGGTAAGAACTTTAATATTATGTTACTTGCCGCTACGGAACCCTTCATGGGCGAGTCCGACTCGCACTTGGCCGCTTTTTTTTATACATATAATTGATCATAATCACATGATTTACGATCCAGTTACGACTATGCACGTAGCGATATGCTCTCTTGGCTTGATGCCACAATGTAAAATCAAAACGCAATGCACTTTGTAAAATTACCACGTCGGTCGGTCGCTCATATCCCTTCAATTAATTTAATGCGATGCTGGGGTAAATAAATTTTAATTATCATAATATGGAAATATCCACTATTTTCAGGGTAAGTTTCAGGTACTAGCCTAGCTTGGTTTAAAGTTACCATAGCAGCTATCCCAATTTATAAATCAATCCACGCTTGAAATTTGCAGTTCCCGTGGGGACTGTTATACATTTGGTTATACAAGACTCTTATTTATACATTTCATCACGATTTATAGCTGTAAAGTCCAAAAGAAGAATACTAACCTCAAACCTACACTGGATTGGTGTCGTAAGAGGCGACTAAATCCAGTCCACTGGTGGTGGGGCCCCTCGAGGGATTGTATTGGCAATATTGATCTTAATTGTTAATAATTAATACCATTATTACTATTATTATTTACTCCATAGAGTTCGTCAGGATAGATACCACCCTTGTACCCGTGAAAATTTAAAAAAACTACTTTTGTTGTGTATTTATTTTTCAAAAAAAATTACAATTTTGTTATCCCGTTTTATTTTTAAAAGTGGTAGGGACTTTTTTCCATTATTTAGTTACCTTTGCTACCCTACATGCAAAGAAAATAACAATAGATACTTGGCAAATCCACATCGCAAGCGGTGACCTATGTAGTAGTACTATCTAGCGGTAGTAGCGGTGGACTCCAAAGGACTGACAGATAGATTCATTCATAGCACTCACACCACGGACCTAAAAAAAAGACGGACGTAATCCCAACAACAAATTCAGTGAAGCACCCATAGTAATACCAACTCTCTATTCGTACAAGTACAAACACCCACACATTGACACTTCACTGCTTCAATCGCGAATTAAAAATTACGCACACATGGTAAGCAGGCGGCCATTGCTATGCTTCACTCTCGATGAGACGAGGTTACGTGCGTCTTTTTTTCAGGTCCGTGATGTCCTTATGATTCACTATATGGAAGTTTGCAATGACATACACATTAAGACATCACGAACAACCACTACCTGATAAAAACAGGTTGAGGCGCAAAATGTTCAATGGTCCAATTTTCGACCGTAATTCAATGATTCAAAGAGTGACTTCTGTAATTTTTTACTGTTCTATTTTCTTTAATAAATGTAATTTTAACACAAATTATTCACAAAATTTAGCTTTCTGCACTTCTTCTTCATATAAACTTTAACTTTATCAAAAATCAGACTTCTAGTCTCCATTATTCTTAAAAAGAGGTACAGTACGGCCGCTGTATCTTGGCGCGTCTGAACATAGGCTTTGCGAACTTTAGCGCATGTAAGACAGAGATGGCAACACGAACATGTTAACGTATGACTGAGACACAATACACCGCGTATCGAGTATTGGCGAATTATGTTACTGCGCAGCCTTCTGCGCGAAGTTCAGACGCGCCAAGATACAGCGGCCGAAGTATACAAAGTATTCTGTATTTCCCTTCACGTATGTATTGAGTATCTGTCACATAGATATTCACAGCGTCGTGTTCTGTGAATTGGAAACAATCAACTCGGGGGTTCGAGCAAATTATGATTAACGGAATAAATTAGGACTAGTCATAGTGTTGCGGTTTTGTTGGTGGAATATTAAAAGCATGTTGCTGCTTTAAACATTTTCTTTTCTTCTTCTTTTTCTCTCTTTTTTATTCGTGTACTGTGCAATTACACTCTCTATACAAAATTCAATGATCTCGGATTCGAAACTGTCACGATAGAAGTGTCACAATAGAAATTACATTAAAAAATCTAAATGAGTAACTTATATTATGTCTGCATTTAAAATTAAAATTGTATTAATTGATGGCATTATACGTGGTAAGTAGTCTAACGCCCCAACTCAAGAGTCACTAACGGTTACTTAAAAATTGCTCTTTAGTAAAGAATTTGTATGGTGATTGTATGGTGATATGGTGACTAAGGAGCGATTCAAGTAACCGTTAGTGACTCTGAGTTGGGGGGTAAGGGTTTCAATATTAATAAAGGCATAGCCAATTGCGTTGCGGACGAGAAAAAGAGAAAGAAAAATATAACTGCTTCTTTGTGGGCTTTACATAGAAAGCCTCAAAAATAATATATACCACGTGTATTATAGACGTTTTGATTGATGACAGCGATAATGATTTTTTCATTGTTTATTTAATCCTATTAAAATATTATAAACTAGCTGACCCGGCGAACTTCCTATCGCCTAACAAACAATTTCTTTTTCTCAAAGCAAAGTAGCCTAGGTTACTCCTTGTTACATCAGCTATCTGCCAGTGAAAGTCCCGTCAAAATTGGTCCAGCCATTTCAGATATTAGCCGGAACAAACAGACAGACAGACAAAAATTGTACAAAATGTTGTTTTGGTATATGTACCGTGTAGACATCCAACTGCACTTAGTAAAAAGCGGTTATTTTAATATTACAAACAGACACTCCAATTTCATTTATTTGTATATAGATGTATAGATTGTATAGATGTATGTATGTTTGTTCCTCAATCGCGCCACAACTACTTAAGTGATTTGGCTGAAATTTGGAATGGAGATAGCCTATACCCTGGATTAACACATAGGCTACTTTATATCCCGGTAAAGTTCAGAGATCCCGCGGGATTTGAAAAAATCGATCTCTACCGCGGGCGAAGCCGCGTGCTTTTGTTAGTGGTGTAAATATTTATTTACTAACTAGGACAGGCAAACAGCTCATTATGGTACTGAGCGGTCGTAACATAACCCTGAAAGTGTTCAAAGTAGAGGTTATCTTCGCTGCTTTGTATTACGGCGAGATGACTAGTTCTATTTATTCATGCCATGCTTACTACAAGCAAAACCAATCCATATAAATGGATTCATTATAGAACGTGCTATGTACCGATACTCTAAACTTCATTTTGATTAATTCGGAATGGGTTCTGTTTTTAAACACTTTGAAGTTCTTTTTTGTTTATTTTACTCTCATTCTCTTTCTCAATTATATCATGAGTCAGTAACATTGTTTCAACCTTTTGACAGCATTATGTGAAAGGTTTTTGATTGGAGTACCTACAAAAGCTATTAAAACCCTTGCAAGATCACTCTTGCGGATACATATTAGTAAATCTAGTGGAAAATTATGGAAAGAAGAAAGTGGCCACAAATGGTATAGTGGCCACAAACATGAATAAGGTATATCTAATAATACCTCTAAACAAGCAATTCTTGTATGTATATATATTTTTTGAATCTCGGCGATAAATCGATCTAGCTAGGATTCATTTTTAGAAAATGTCGTTTTATCCGTGTTTTCAGGCAATAAAAAACTGCTACAATAGACTCTTCCTGACATCTATTGGCGAGTAGCAACATCAAAGCTACTTCAGTACATGGCGTTGTTTGTTAAAAAAAATACCGAGCAAAGATCGGCCATCCGGATACTAATAAATTATAGACAAGACGACGAATGAAGGAGTGGTAAACAATTAGTACTGGTTTTCAATGTAAACTTTATTTTCCGCATAGAAATGACATGACACGAACAAAAAATGACAAAGCATAGGAACAAAAAAGCGAAAAAGAACTTACGATATAATGTCGCATACACAGACGTCCTTGGGTTTTAAGATTCACTAGTCTGCTACTGATCTGTACAAATAAATAAAATTGGAGTGTCTGTTTGTAATATTAAAATAACCGCTTTTTACTAAGTGCATTTGGATGTATGTATACATCCAAATGCACTTAGTAAAAATACACGGTACATATACCAAAACAACATTTTTTACAATTTATGTCTGTCTGTCTGTCTGTCTGTTTGTTCCAGCTAATCTCTGAAATGCTGGACCGATTTTGACGGGACTTTGACTGGCAGATAGATGATGTAACTAGTCACATGCATGGGCTAGTATGATGCACTGTATAGTTAATTTGACTGTTCAAAACGTCATCCGTTCTGTCAACTCATGCGTATGACATTCGAGATGTTGCGGTGCTATTAATATTGAATCTATTTATAAATTTTATAATGTAAGCGAATTCTACGCAGTCGTTGGCCTCGTTATGTGCGATCGTTGAAGAATACACATCTACAGATAGAACAAAGTATGAAAGTACTCTTAACACTTTCGCTGCCAGTCTCGCGCTGGCGCGAGACGCGGGGTGTACGGTGAGGGGCCGGTCTCGCGCCAGCGCGAGATGCCTACTGAACAACATTTATTTGAAAATTCGTTTACCTAATTTCGATTACCTTATATATGCCAATGATATTTAATTAATAACATTTGAATCCTTTTTAAACAAATAAATAACAAAAAATAAAGTTGGCTTCAGACTGACTCCCATGTTCAAGACACTGGCAGCGAAAGGGTTAAGAGTATAATTATATAGGTACTTACTAGCTCAGCCCGACCATTCATGCTGGTTCTCAGTCTTATTAGTAAAGGAAAATACTGTACCTATTTGTTACGAGGGAAGAGTAATCCAAATACGCAAATGACGTAGCCAGCTCTTTGTAATATATAGGGTACATTTTGGAGTGACTTAATTCTGCCTTCCTCTTTCCACCATCGAAAATCCTTTCGTTGTTAACATCCCTACGGTATAGCTGTACGGCTTTTCTTCGTCTTTCATTATGCGTAGCATGAAGGTCGTCAATAAATTGCCCGCGTCAGTGCTCCTGTTCAATTAAAAAAAGTATGGTAGTATTATAATAATTATATTCTGTGGTCGAACAGTGGCGCATATTGACAAACCTCATTAACGTTCAATATTGAAAATTTAATTAATAATAGTTGAATTTTAACCGCTAATTTGTACTAATAGATTAAAAAATATCTACCTTTAGTGAATAAACACTATACACCGTATTAATAAAACTGAAGTGTCTATTTGTAATTCAAAATAACCGTGTTTTCTCAAGTACTTATAGTTATTTACACGATACTAATACACAAATAATTAAAAAAAAATCCGTCTGTCTGTTTTTCTGTTTGTGCGGGCTAATCTCTAAAACGTCTGAATTGAATTTAAAAAGACTTACTGAAAGATATAAGGCAACCTTACTTACTTAAGGGTACTTTTTGCCCGGAATTCTCAAGTGATCGGAATATGCGAACGAAGTCGCGTACACAACTAGTTTCATATATTTATATTTAAGTCTTCATTAAAATAAACAAAAGGCTTAACGCTTCCCTTTTTCCTGCCATATTATTTCTGACCGACTTTTTGTAGGACGTGTGCGTTGCACTATAAATTGCTATCAGTACGTTCTATTTATCTCCTACAAAAAATCGGTCACCGATTATCGGACGTGGGCGGGAAGCGTTAATCGATAAAATTCCATCAGGAGATTCTACATTTACGTATGAGCTGCATAGGTCGTACTATTTCTAGACTAGACTCGCAGTTGTTAGTTAACGAATATAAATACACTGCTGCAGGGTTCATACCTATATATTTAGACGTTACCATAGTTATTTAAGTAGATATCTTTCATAATCTACATAATTATGTCTATTATACTACTTACAATCTATCTATACAAATAAATAAAATTGGAGTCTCTTTGTAATATTAAAATAACCGCTTTTTACTAAGTGCATTTGGATTTATACACGGTACATATACCAAAACAACATTTTTTACAATTTTTGTCTGTCTGTCTGTTCCGGCTAATTTCTGAAATGTTTGGACCGATTTGACGGAATTTCCACTGGCAGATAGCTGACGTAACAAGGATAAGGTAACGATACTTTTATTATAGAAAAAAAAATAGTTTGTTAGGCGATACGAAGTTCGCTGGGTCAGCTAGTTAGTAATAAAACTCTGGACCTATCCAACGGCTTAGCAGAGTTACGCCCCAACTCAGAGTCACTAACGGTTACTTTAATCGCTCCTTAGTAAAAAATCACCATACAAATTCTGTACTAGATAAGGAGCGATTTAATTAACCGTTAGTGACTTTGAGTTGGGCCGTTAGATAGATTTTGGTAAGTTAGGATTAACATTCGGTTTTTGTTTTATATCAGTCGGTTCACAAATAAAAAAGTTATGTTAATTTAAATAATACGGTCCGTACATTTATCGAGTATGGGCTTAAAGGTTTACCGAGGCGAAGCGAGTGCGTTCACTAGTTTATAATATTACTAGGATTTACTTACTATCGAAAATGTATTTTGGAATCTTTACTTAAAATTAATGGACGTCATGGGACACAACATCGATCAAGCTATTGGGAAACTTGAATAGGTTGGTTGATCGATGCCTTCCACTCACATACCTTCATGTTATTTTATATTAAAGTGTTTCGTTTATAGAGTGCCGTTTACTGAATTTCTTTAGTAGAATTCATATTATAATGTGGTCGTATTTTCTACAAATTACTGAGTACTCAAAATTGATATTTTCACTTAGGTATCTATATATTTATTTTTAACGTTAACTTACTGACCGGTGGATCTATATATAGAGGATCCTTATAGGTCTATATGGGTGAGAACGTTATAGGATTTTCAACACCTAAAGGGGTATTAGTGGATGAAAGTTAAGATTTATGACATAAAGTAAATGCAAATGGAATCAGTTAGTGTTCACAAAACTTATAGTACCTACCTACCAATGTTATCTTGGCACAATGTTGCTCAACAAACAGTAGGCAAAGTGTGAATGCACATACTGGATTATACATATACCCACGTCTAGGGCATGTGATATCGGAACTATTCTCAATATCGAAACTGGTTTTCGATATTGAGCCCTGATTCCGGAATTCCGGAATTGGTTTCGATATTGGTTGTTTAAAATTAAAAATTAAAAAAAAGCGCCTGCGACCAAAAAAGCTATCATGATACACTTTTTTGCAAACCTTATGATGAGCTCTTTAATTTGATACCCGTATTGCATTATTTGATTTATTTTTATTTTTTGATAATTCAAACAATGGAATCTCACAGTCATCATATTTGTTTTTTTAATGTCACCTATCTAAAAACACTTGGGTTATCAAGACGAATCTAACGATAGCTTAATTATATAAATTGGTCCAGCGGTTTGGAAAATATGATGTAATAAAGAATATTATAATACCTACATGCATACGAGATACGCGCGAAAAACATAACCCTTCCTTGTTGGGTAAATACATTGTTGAGGATGAAATAAAAGATTTGAAAGTATGTTTTACGAACTTTTAATTATTTAATGAAAATTGAGGTAAAGTGAGTAAAATCTTACTTTTTATACAGACAACAGTATTCAGTTTTCATTTAGCTTTGTTTATAAAGAGTTTCTTATGCGTATATCAAAATTACTTTAAGTATTAATTTCTTCATAATAATCATAGTAAAACAAAAATACAATAAAACAAAAGCTATATTGCAACAGTAGCTCGCTATCAATCAGGATAACATATAATTATGATAATTAGCAACAGATATAATAAAATACCGACCATAAAAGACCGAGTTTGGCACTATGGTTTCGTTGAAACCCGAAGTTCTGAGAGAAACTGAGAGATACTACGGACGGTAGTATGCCAAGCTACAGTTCCCTGCGAGAGGGTCAAGCGAGCTAAACTGACCCGGCACTACACAGAAGATATCCCGGACGTCAGCCAGTATGACGTAAGAGAGGCTCTAAAACAGCTTAAAAAAACTAGGCATCGGGAGATGACGATATCACTACCGAGCTGCTAAGAGCTGAGGGAAACCCCTCCTAGTGGCGCTCCAAAAACTGTTTGAAGCCGTCATCCATACTGGAACTACCTCGGAAGACTGCAGGTGCAGAGAGCTGTCAGGCAAGGGGACGGTTATATCCCTAGAACTGTTCACCACTGCGATGCAAGACATTGTTCAAGCTTATGGAGTGGAAACGACGTGAAATTAACATCAATTTCGAATACATCACACACCTGCGATATGCCGATGATATAGTTATCCTGGTGGGATGAAAATAATGTCGAATGACCATGTCACACGCATACCGATTGTTGTTGGCGGCGCTGCTCTCGAACTTATAGACGATTATTCGTTTATTTATATTTACCTGGGATAAATGATATAAATCGTAGAATCCAAATTGAGCTGCGTTCGGGAAACCACGTCATATCTTGTCGTCAAAACACTACCTCAGTGCCTGATTTCGAAGGTATTCGAGCAGTGTGTGTAGCTAATGATGACATACTACTTCGAGACGTGGTGCTTTACTGTCGTCCTAATCCACAAGCTCAAAGTTGCATAGCGTGCTATGGAGAGGGTTATGCTCGGTATTTCTCTACGTGATTGCGACAGAAATGATGAAATCCGTAGACGAACTAGGATAACCGACAGAGTAAAGCTAATAAGCCAGCTGAAGTGGCAATGGTCTGGCCACATAGCTCGAAGGACCGATAACCGTTGGGGAAGAAAGGTCCTCGAATGGCGCTCATGTCTCGGAAAACGAAGTATAGGACGCCACCGGGTGGACTGACGGCCTGAAGAAAAGTGGGCATCAGCTGAACTCCGAAGGCTCAGGACCGGTCATAGTGGCGCAAGTTAGGGGAGGCCTATGTCCAGCAGTTGACTTCTAAAGACAGATGGATGGATGGATGCATAATAAAATAAATTAGAGATATTTGATTAAAGTTTCTTCAGATGTGTTTATCATAGCATAAGTTTTAATATTTATGGATTACAACTAAATCTTTCTGAATCAAATGCTGCTTTTGAATACGAAAAAAAAGATTGATTTCACACAATTATTACAATTTCTTAGTTAGTTAGCTAATCTATAAAAGTAATAATGGTGGTGCAAGGGGTGCACAAGGGATAGAGGGACTTGGGTAATTGGGTCCGTGGGTGCGTTCAGAAATAAATGAACACTCGAAATATCTTCTTCATTTAGTAACAATAAATATCGAAGTTTCGATATTGAAACACTCAGTTCCGGAACTGAAAAATTGTCCGAGATTCCGGAATTGCGAAATCTCGAAACTTCGATATCCATGCCTTACCCACGTCCTTCACTGAATGTTAAAAGTAAATTAGTGTTGGAAAATACCTGTACGTCGACTATCCATTATCCTTTTGAGGTCAACGTCGGAAAATACCTGCTATCATTGTCTTCGCTGATTACTCATCCTTATTAGTATTCCTTGAGGGTTAGGTTGTCTGGTAGAAGTCGCTTTTATATTTACTACGCGTTTACTACAACAAAGTATTTTATTAAAGTGAAACTTTTGTTCTATCGCCCCAAAATTTTTCGTCCATCTATCTCATGTCGCATTACAGCCGGCCCTGGAGTAAGAATAATAACCAAGTTTTATGTTTTTTATTTATTACGTAGGTATTCTAGTGTTAAGTGCAGTCATTCTAGGGTGCAGTATACCATATCCGTAGCTAGCTTGTGACAATTTTTCCAGATAAAAAGTAGGTACTTCGTGTCTTTCTCTGGGCCCAAAACAAAATATATGTAGGAATGCGGTTAACTAATTAAGATGTCTGCATAACAAACTTAAATAATCATAACAAACAAACCAGTTTTCAAAAATAATATTAAGTGTTTAAGTATGACGTACTTTTCGCACAAGAGAACAGTACGATAAAAAAGCATTTTCTACGATAAAAAGTAAAATAAAATGTTTATTCTTGCATATTTCTTTAATTTCATATTTAACAAGTTGTATAAGTTTGTCAAAAACCATCCAGGTAGCTGCTAGATGGTACTGAATGTGATTAAAATTTTAACACACGAAGCGTAAGCCCAAAGCGTATTTGGCGCTAAGTTTTACAAACCACGTCTCTGCTCTGAATTTTGACCTAATTAAATGCGACATTGCGACGAGCCACCACGCAATGCCGTCTTAATGACAGCTCTGAGTGAGACAGAGATGGAGCCATCCACGCTATCCGCGACAGATATTATTAAATCCTTCCGCCAGTTCTCGTCACTTACACTAATGTCTGTATAGCGCGGAGACTTGTTCTTGACACTTCTATTGTTTTTGTATCGTTACAGACTTTTTGCTGTTTATTGGAGGTCGGGAAAAAAGTCTTCGGAACTTTTTATGGAATTTTTAGTTCTCCTGCAGATGATCACGACAGACGTGATACTGAGGTTGCGTTTTACAACACAAACAAAAACGAAATTTAAAATTGCTACCCGTAATCACAGACCTGAAAAAAAGACTGACGTAACCTCGTCTAATCGAGAGTGAAGCATAGCAATGGCCGCCCGCTTACCATGTGTGCGTACTTTTTGATTCGCGATTGAAGCAATATGGTGTCAATGTATGGGTATTACTATGGGTGCTTCACTGAATTTGTTGATGGGATTACGTCCGTCTTTTTTTTAAGTCCGTGCCCGTAATATTAATAATTTGTAAAAAAAATCTTTAGTATCATTTCAAAAGGTCACCATTTATTGTAATTTATACATTTGATTGTTAGTTTCACGCTCTAATTTCATACTTTTTCAGCGAAGCGGTACCAGGATTTCATGAAAAAAAAAAATTGCATACTATCAAAACTCGATAACCGCGCTAGCCCGTACGAATGTAATTTCGTCGAAACAAAATGAAGGTGCTTGGCTTCACCTCTTATTGTCGCGGTCGCAAGATTTCTTTTCTAATTTCAGATGAAAATGGTTGAAATTAAAAACATTAATGGAAAATGAGATTTTATACTTATGCGCGTTGTTTTCTTAATGTTTCTGAAATAACTTCGATTCGAAATCTTCGTTTTTGAAAATTTCTGCGAGATTAAGATGGAAAAAATGTAAACCCGCTTTCATAATTATCTGGTACAAGGATTTTTGCATATTATCTACTAACTTTCATATCTGGTAGGTACATGGATTTTTGCGCAGGGGTTTTTTATAATGTCAGTGGAAGACAAATGATACAACCATCTCTTTTTGTGTTTCCTTAACCAAGGCGTATTTTTACTGTAATATTTTGTTTTTATTAATCTTGCTACTTAAATTTTTTTATCGATTCTGTTTAGTGTATACTATTATGTCGTGTTAATTAGTCCTGTTCTAATGAACAATAAAAAACGTAATACATATTAAAAAAGGGTACGTGTACTTTTGTACGTGCCTGAGAAATTATATTTAATAACGTGTATCAGTTTTAATTATCTTTGAAAAACTATTTTTGTACTAAATAAAAATAAACAAGGACGTATACAAACTAGATGGCGTTGTTCATGAACCTGAATCACGCTGTTGAGATTCTGTGAGATTTGTATAAGTAATAACATAAAATTTTAATGTGTGTATCTACTACCTATGTTTACACCAGTACAAACTAGATGGCGTTTTTCATGAACTTGAATCACGCTGTTGAGACTCTGTGAGATTTGTTAAGTAATAAGTTAATAACATTACATTTTAAAAGAGATAAACACAATAAGAAGTTAGGGCCATCTATCCAGTGCTTTCATACCCTCTCCATGGTAGTGCAAACGTTTAACTCAACTCAAGTATGACTTCAAAAAAGGCGTGACCACCATTCCAGGATCTTTCCTTTGAACTATGTAAACAGCCCGTTGCCTCCAGACATTATTCTATGAGCCATAGTAATATACTATAAATCCAAGATGCAAGGCAAGCACCTCTAGTAACTCGGTGGTTAAACATCTCTTGTTAAACAGCTTATATTAAGTTTCGTAAACTTAGACTTTGATAAGAAGGAAACTATATAATTACTATAGGTACGATTATTAAGCTGAATACTTTTATAGGATGAGTGCTGTTTCATCCTTTGTAAGCTTTTATTTAAAATAGAAGACGAGTGATCGAGCTGGCAGCTTTTTTGCTCAATGTAAATAGGTATTTGCATGTTCCTCAATAAATTATAGATTCAGATTCTCAATTTAATTGTTAGCAGGTAATTAATAAGTAATAATTTTAATAAATAATTTTCATACTTGGCAGATATGAGCGATATTTGACAACTTACACCATTTAATTTTTGTAACCACATTTTTGAAATAAATTATGATTTCATTCCAGCGCGTTAGCGTAGCTATACAGCGAGGGAATGCTGCCAGTATTTTGGGTACTGCGCCGTAGGGGCATAGTTATAAACACTTATTTTGATTTAACTTTTATGTATTTATTTTTATATTATACAATGTAGATATAAAGTTTTAAATTTGTTCATGAATAAAATATTATGAAAAAAATAAAAAAGCAAATTTTATTTAAACAAAAATTTTACATAGTGGATTGATATGTCTGTGCGGTTGTTTTAAAATACTATTAAGAATTGAAATACCCAAATTAGGTCTGTGGTATTCAGTTGATTTTCTTTATTTCATCTTAACATTATTTTTACATAAAAATCTTTTAATACTTTTATTTTCCATTAACCATTGCAACATATCTCATGGGATATGCGTGATGTCATGCGTTGAATGCCTTATTTATTACAGTAACTACAATTACAATAACTTTATTTCTTTCTTTTTCTTCTTTCTTCCTTGGCCGGCAACGCATCAGGGATACCTTTGGTGTTGCTGATGTCAGGTGGATCGTCAGCTCGTTTGTCGGCTATTTCCGTAAAAAAAAAATCCAGCGACCCCAATGCAGCAAAAAGGTTTTAGCGACCATTAAAAAAACACGTAATTTTATTTACATGAACAAAGTTGCTCTTAGTTTAGCTGTAAATTTCTCTTTTCACGGCAGCGCTGATTTTAGAAACCTCTCAAGCTTTAATAATAACGTAGGGCCTTGAAAGAACTGTTCCAATAATTAAAATACTTGGTAGGGCCTCTATGAAACGCGGTTGAAGTAACCGCCGACGTGTGTAACAAGATGATGGTGGTATACAAACGTACACACAGTATACACATAGTACAGGTCGGAGATGAAAATGGTGCAAAGAATAATTAAAGAACTTTGGACATAAGGCCATAACCAGAGATATTACGTTAGCAAGGAAAATGAACCAAAAAATAAAGCTAGATTTATTATAGTTTCACAATTTTCGTCTGTCTGTCTGTCTGTTTGTTCCAGCTAATCTCTAAAATGGCTGGGCCGATTTTGACGGGACTTTCACTAACAGATAGCTGATGTAACAAGGAGTAACTTAGGCTACTTTTATTTTAGAAAAGACCCATCTATTTCTGATTTTTATCAATGATATCCCAATACAAACACGCACTAACCTGGCCTGTTTTGCTGATGACACTGCTTCGTTCAGCTCATCTAGTGACGTAGACCTTATTATTGATCGTTTACAACTATCCATTGAACTTCTACAGCAGTATTATCGCACTTGGAAGCTTAAGATTAACTCTTCTAAAACTGAAGCCATATTGTTCACCAGACAACGTTCCCTCCCTAAACGAACCTTAAATATAGACGGCTATAATATCCCTTGGAGTCGTACTGTAAAATACCTAGGTGTCTTATTAGACCACAAGTTAAACTGGACTGAAAATACATCTAGATTACGTCTTAAAGGCATCAGAGCACTAAATGCATTAAGCCCTGTCTTAAACAGATCTTCATGCCTTAGTAGTTTTACTAAATTGAATATATATCGCACTTTAGTACGTCCCTGCATCACATACGCTTGTCCTATATGGAGTAGCACTTGTCCAACCAATATTAGTAAACTACAAGTTATTCAAAATAAAGCAATCCGTTACTCTTTCAAAACCCCTCTTTATACAAATATCAAAAAATTACATACCAATATTGGGCTTCCCAGTTTATTTTCATACGTTTATAAATTATCAAAAAAATTTTACTTATGCAATAATCCCAAACATAGCAACCCATTAATTCGTAGTTTATGCAAAACGCGTAAAAAAGATCTTAAATATATCGACAATTACAATCGATACAAGCTTCCTCATCACTTATTCCTCGACGCATCTAAATAGGTACGGTCGATCACATAGCTACCGCGCAACGACCGTTGCGCGCGCGCAGGAATAATCGTCCGTATTGCATCTGTAAACGAGCGGTTGTGGCTTGCGCGCGTAGCCACGGAGCTCGTAAACTTGCGTGTTGAGTATAACGAGATAACGTTTTAGTTTAGTTTTTGCTGCTTACTGCAACTTTGTTGGTATTCATTTTATTTCAACATACCTCCAATTTGTTAAATTCTCAAAGAAATTATATTGGTGTTAATCGAATTGTTATACTAAAACAATCGAAAATTGCTTTCATAAATAAGCTATTGAATAGCTTAGTAATTTTGGATGTCTCGATTTAACTACTCATTATGTATGCATTGTAAAAACTATGATGTTTAATATGCAAATTACATATGTACCTGTGTTTACAATATCTAGGACTAAAATGTACACTGGATATGTATATGTAATATTTATTTTCAAATAAAGATCATTTGAAATTGAAAATTGAAATTGATACAGGACCCAGTGGCCTCCATCATTATGGACCCGGCGCCATAGCTTCAACTGTAATGTTGGCTTGGATTCAAGGTTGGATTGGCCTTTCCTGATAATAGATCCTCGGAGTTATAGATTAATTTCATCGGTAAATATCATAGAATTAAATATATGGATGGGCTGTTCCGAACAAAATCCGTGTCATATTCTTTTTCAAGCATTTTTTATACTCTGTGATAGCGCTTCGTTCGGTCAAGTTTGGTTCAAGATGGCGGACATCAAATATTTTGCACTAAATATGTGTTCTTGAACGGTTGGGGGTTTTCAAAAATGACATCTACTTGTCTCGCTTGCTCGCAGCCGACTAAAATGCGTTGGCACCATATGGTGTCAACGTAGTTGTCCAAACTTTAGTACTGAACAGCCTGTCTAGTATACTATATACATATAGGTCTATGGTAAATATCTTTATTTCTACATTTGAACGCTTACATTCAGTTAGGTAATGCTGTTCATATTCAGACTACATAAATAATGGATCGGTCACCGATATTACGTTATAGAAACCAGCAAATTTTTTCATCAAAATAAAATATACATTTAAAAGAAAGATGCTTGAAACATTATCTTTTAAAAGGCTTGTATCTTCCTCAAACAACATGATTTGAAAAGACAGCAAGATACATTGGGAATTCTTTATTTCAAGCACGATCTTTCCGCCCCATTTCAAAAACTATACATCTAGTAACGAGGATATGGGCGCACGCAATAATTCCTTGTCACGCTGTAACAGCAGCGCCCAATATTTCATTCTTTAAACGGACGTAGTATCCTAAACACAAGATGGCTGCTTGCACCTGATTAACAAAATGGCGGTCGATACTATTGTATTAAAGTTTATTCACAGTTACAGCAAATTAATAATGTTTGTGAATATAATCATTAATGAAAAATTGAGAATTTTTCCTTGTGAGTCTTAAAAAAACCGGTCAAGTGTGAGTAGGATTTGTGCATCGAAGGTTCCATACAAACTTGTGGAACTGAACATTGCTTTAACGTTATCTCTGCTGTTGGAAAACAGAACTGTCGTCTTCATAAATCGGCATAAGTGACGGTCCATTCACCACTTGCAAATATGTTTATAATAGCAATAAAAAATAATTCTTCTTGTGATGATTCAAACTTATGATTTTCGGATTTATTACGCTATAAGACATTGCTTCTTGTGGCGTAGATTTGTAGAATAATTTATTTATTTCATTGTTAATGTACCTACAAACTATCGTAGGCCAGTAGACATAATTCCTACTAATTACATTTTTGAAGTTATACTTCTTATGCGACTTGCTAAAAGGTTGCGTTAAATGTTTGCGCTACCATGGAGGGGGTATGAAAGCACTGGATAGATGGCCATAGCTTCTTATTATCTTTTGTTATTACTTATACAAATCTCACAGAGTCTCAACAGCGTGATTCAGGTTCATGAAAAATTGTTTGTACATTTTTATTTAGTACAAAAATAGTTTTTGAAAGATAATTAAAACTGATACACGTTATTTAATTAAATATTTATTTAATTATGTTAAAGAAGTATAACTTCTCACGCGCGTACAAATGTACACGCACCCTTTTTTACAAGATTTATCGCATAACATAAACCTTTCAGTAATTACGCATAACACGCAGCATATAAAAACTGTTCAACGTGACTGTACAATATTAAAGCTTATTAAAAAGTACAGCTAGCAACATCTCTCACAAGTTCGCCTGTTTCAACAGAGCAAACAGCGAATGTACTCGTACGAGCTGAGTGAGTGATGTACTATTGCATAATGAAGAGCCATGCTGGGATTAAAGTTTAACCTGGTTTTCGCGTAATTTTGTACAAGCTGTAAGTGTTTTTGCTACAAATAAATAAATAATAACTTTGAGAAGTAGATGACTTGGTGCAGGGAATTACTCGGGTACTTGTATTATTTTGTTAATTGGTATTTCTAAGTATATAATATTGGTGTCATGCAGGAACAATCGAAAGTGGAGAAAGGTGGAGTAGTGACCCGGTGTGTGGCAAATTTTTATCGAGCTTTAATTTCTAAATTTTGGCTACCCATTTTATGGATGGATATGGATATCGGTCTTCATGTCGGGTTTTAATACCTTTCAACTCTTTGGTGAGTAATTAACTCCTCCAACAATGTATTCTGGAGAAACGTGGTAATGAATAGACGCAACTAATTCAAATACTACAACGATTGCCGCCAAGAATCCATCGTCTTAGTTTTCAATATTCGATGCGGCAAAGTTCACGCCATTCTTACGGCAAATAGCTAAAGTCATTGATTCTAGTTCACCTTTACGCGTCAATTAAATTCTCAGACTCATCTCCGTTCTCAATTCTCAAAGGTTTGTTGTTTTCTAACTCCATGCCTCTCAACGAGCAAATGCTAACGAGAATCGTTTCATATCCATTCTTTCGGCAGCGAAGCGCTTATGCAAACTACTTTTTAATTGCTTCTGTCGAAGCGTTAGAAAGCCTAACTTCTATTGTGAGTCAGAGCACTTCACTTTGGTTATCTGCTTCTCTACTTTAGACGTTACTGTGAATAGAATATGATTGTTGCCTTTGTGACATAAAGTTAGCATTAAAATGCGGGATTGAATTAGTTTTTAACTACGTTCGCTGTGGAAATGCTTTGAAAGTTTAAATAGTAGTTTTAAAAAATGGCTTGCGTTGGCATTGGTTCTTGATTAGCGTAACTGATATAGGTGAACAAGAATCTCATGGCATTTTTGACAAGCAATTTTTTTAATATGGCTTAAGTAAACTAATATGAAACTAACACTATGATAAAAATATCAATGATCAACAAGTTGTGTTCCCATTTCCCCAACCCCTGGGGAGTATTGCGTTTCCAATTTTAATTTCCCCATCTTGCCATCAGATTCTGGTATAGCTATAGTTAGTGGTCAACGTCGCCTGTCCGTAGGACAACATCAGAATTAGCGATATTAAAGGCACCATTGTTGCATTGCTGATCAGAAGAAAAGAAAAAGATATAAAAAAGTAGTAGTAGTTGAAGCGCTCATAGCCCGGAGGCTTACGTCGATCCTAAGCGATCGACAAATTTAAGCAACAGCGGGCGCGGTCAGTAGTCGGATGGGTGACCGCTAGTGGCAAAAATTTCTTGAGCGCTTCCGTGCTTCGGAGGGCACGTAAAGCCTTCGGTCCCGGTTGTTATCGTAAGATAACAGGCGTTAAGCCATGTCGGAGGCCCTAGGGCGGCATGAAAACTTCCGACAATTGGGTTGGCCATTAACCCCTCCACCAATCCGCACTGGAGCAGCGTGGTGGAGTATGCTCAAGAGGAGAGACCCGTGCTCAGTAGTGGGCCGTTAATGGGTTGAAGCCAAAGTAGTAGTCAGCCGTAACCACCGCTCTCTTAACTAGCATTGTCTTGCTTGAGTCACTCGCCAAACAGCTAGTCGTGTTTCGGTGCTTTCCTGGTCGACAACGCATTGGTGATGCTTTTGGTGTTACTCACGTCCATCCATGGGCGACAGTAGTCACTTACCATCGCGTCAACTAGTTACCAAAAATAAACATTCTGTACAAGGAACTAAAATCCAAATAAAAGTTGCCGATGATTTTCGGTTTCAATAAGTAATCATTTAATCAAGCATTGCATTTAGTTCTTACTCCGGTGTGCTCGATCAAGCAGGATTAATTTCCATTATTTATCGGCCGTACCGAAACGCTAATGCAAAGTACTTGGTACTTTACTTAATTGGTATCGTTCCTGTTCACTCCACTTTGTTAATTCGCTTTGAGTCATTTCACTCCTAAACGTTCTATTATTGAATGGTTCTATCTGGTATCTGGTATCTATCTGGTATCTTAGGTTTATCTGATCCAGTAACTATTGACATAATTAATTGCAATGGATTGTAAAACTTTGGGGCGAAGGGCGTTCTTCTATCAAAGTATGAAAAAGAGAACGCAGAACAAGTGCGTGTCAGGCCACGCGCAATGTAGGGTTCTGAAGTAGTAAGTTTTTCGACTATTACTCATTAACTACTTATGCTAACGTAGCCGTGATAGTTTTCCTTGTAAATTTATCATATAACTTATTTTTGAGAAGTTTTTCACTCTCTACACTTTAACCAAAATTTTGCAAAAAAAATACGATTTTTGGACGTTAATAACTATAAATAACCGTTTGAGGTGTGTTTATGAAATTTGGACCACATATGTTTTTTGCAAGTCTCAATAATATGAGCCAAAGACAGGTTTATGTGGAATTGTTTTTGAGTTATGAGGGGGTCAAAAGTGGCTCCATATGGTGCCACACACGGTTCTGGTCGCCAGTTCTGTTAGCTTGAACTTGGCTTGACACGCTACCGATTTTTTGGGCAAATTGATTTAAGACCTTATGTAGTTACAGATAAGGTCTAAATTAAATTTTCCCAAAAACTCGACTTATTGCACTCTTCGTTTGGACAGCAGTGTGGTTTACTACGTTTTTGCTTTCTAGCGTCGATATGAGAATAAATTGTCAGCTATTCCGGTTTACAAGAGTTTATTCTATTTTCCGTGAATCAATTCAATTCTTCTTAATACCGAAAATAGAGATCTAAATCCGCGACGAACTGATAACCTTTTTAGGGTTCCGAAGTAAAATCCGAACCCTCATAGTTTCGTCACGTCCGTCCGTCCGTCCGTCCGTCCGTCCGTCCGTCCGTCCGTCCGTCCGTCCGTCCGTCCGTCCGTCTGTCCGAAGCAAAGCGCCGAGACCCTTAGTGCTAGAAAGCTGTAATTTCGCATGGATATACATATTTATTAAAACTCCAGAATCGTAAAATAAAATATTGAAAAACATTTTTTTTTCAGGGTAGGTAACTAGGTACCTCCCCTACAAGATAAAAAAAAAACAAGTAACTTGAGGATGAATATTTATTTGTCGCGTACCCTATATATGTACCTAACCTATTTATATGGGTATATCTGGCTCTAAAGTGCTAATTTTGGTTAGAGTCAAGTCCCCCCCCTCCCCCGCTAAACGGTTGGAGGTGGACAAGTGAAAATTCTCAAAAATAGTTTATATGATGAATTTACAACGAAAACTATTACAGCTATGTTAGCATAAGCAATTGCCTGACACGCATTTACCCGGTTTTTTAAAGTCGGTATAAAATCACAGGTAACTAACGGAGAAAAAAAACGTCTTCTCTATATCTATAAATTTTGTCTTTGTTCAGTCGGTACCGTATGTAAGCAATTTAAACAAAACAAATAAAGGACGGAGTTTGCTACATATGGTGAATTTTCACAGTGATATTTCAATCAATTCAGTGGAATCAATGAACGCAGCGATCGAGTGGAATTCGTTCGACCGACGCGACGCGACGCGTAAACGTTTGGTGAACGGACCTGAAAAAAAAACGGACGTAATCCCAAGAACAAATTCAGTGAAGCACCCATAGTAATACCAACTCTCTATTCGTACAAGTACACACACCCACACATTGACACCATACTGCGTCAATCGCGAATCAAAAATTACGCACACATGGTAAGCGGGCGGCCATTGCTATGCTTCACTCTCGATTAGACGAGGTTACGTCCGTCTTTTTCTCAGGTCCGTGGTTTGATGTCTTTGTTTCCGGCACCTGGCTGCATGAAGTTCTAATCCGGAGAGAATGAGTGGTGACGTCATACGTGTGATATAATGTCGACCTACAGAAGTGTTGGTATTTTGAAAATGCTTCTATAAATATATTTATATTTTTCGTTTAAGGGTCACATTTTTGTGGATTTTCTTTAACTAAGGACTTGGCGATGATTTTGCATAGGCAGGGACGATATTTTCGTGCATTTTTGAAATATGTTTTAGTTTAAACTAGCTGACCCGGCGAACTTCGTGTCGCTAGCCGTTACAGTTTCTGTGTGCTCCTCCCTCTCCCTCTCTCTCTCCCTCTCACGCTCCCGCTCCCGCTCCCGCTCCCAAGTAAAAAAAGGAGTAATAAAAGACCCTAATAATAATAACTAATAGCTATCTATCAACTACACATAACAAAATTTTACCTTATCCCGCAGGAACAGGTCTATTTTCCGGGATAAAAAGTATCCTATATCCATCCCCGAGCTTTATTTTATATCTGTATAAATAACTAATCTATCAACTACATATAACAAAAATTTACCTTATCCCACAGGAACAGGTCTATTTTCCGGGATAAAAAGTATCCTATGTTCGTCTCCTGATTCTAAGCTACCTCCCCACCAATTTTCAGCCAAATCGGTTAGCCGTTCTTGAGTTATAAATAGTGTAACAAACACGACTTTGTTTTATATATATAGATAACTGATGTAATCTTATCCTTGCGTTACGCTGAGGTAGATAGAGATATTTGTGAGCCTTATCATCTTCAATACTCATGCAAAGCTGCAACTGTTGAGCAGCAACACTACTTAATAGGTCATGAATTCAATGACATGTCCCTGGCAGCTAATAAAACTCAACGTCTCTTTTCTGTCTGTCCATATGAGATCGAAAATGCTACTAGTACTGGTTGAATTTGCATGATTACACAATTAATTTTTACATCTGTTTCATTGGATTTTCAGAATAGGCGGACGTAGCAACGTGAATAATATACGTTTCTTGTATTGAAAAAAATTATAAAAAATAAGGATTCTTGTAAAACCTATCACGTAAAATGCATTTAACTCGTGATCTAATAACTGTAACTGTATAAATACCAATGTTTCAATATTTTCAATGTTTTGTGCGTATTTCAAACTAGCTGACCCGGTGAACTTCGTATCGCCTAACAAACTATTTTTTTCTAAAATAAAAGTAGCCTAAGTTACTCCTTGTTACTCAGCTATCTGCTAGTGAAAGTCCCGTCAAAATCGGTCCAGTCATTTCAGAGATTAGCCGAAACAGACAGACAGACAGACAGACAGACAAAAATTGTGAAAAATGTTGTTTTAATATATGTACCGTGTATACGTCCAAATTCACTTAGTAAAAAGCGGTTATTTTAATATTACAAACAGATACTCCAATTTTATTTATTTGTATAGAAGATGTATAGATATAGATGTATAGAAGATGTATAGATGAATTTACACTTGGTAAAGAAAACATACATTTTGAAAATCTCTAAGATTTGAACTTACTCGTCAGTCACTATGATCTCTTTCCGATCGGACGGTCATAGACCATGATTGTAAAAAGTTATCCCGTAGGCCTCTACATACCAAGTGGGATTAACGACCTTTATGTGCCCTTTGAAGCGTGCAGCCCTAAATTCTGCATGTAGGGGTCATTCGCCTAGTAATGTATGAAGTTGCTTTACTTTGATGATCGACGTAGGCCCAATTTATTCCGATCCTTGCTCGTATTTATACAAGTAAGGATCGGGCTTGAAGGACTAAATCGCTGAAGCGTTTAATACTGAGTTCAATGCCTCCCAACGCAGTTCAATGTCACATTGTTGCTTTACTTTGTACTTATGGGATTATTCTAGGTGGTACAGGACCAGAGGCCTCCTAAAAGAGGAATACGCTTCTGTATTTTCGTCCGTTTTACAGCAGGGTCTCCCACGAACAGGGGAGGTTGACTTGAGCTCAAAATTACTTTATAGTTCAAGTATTTTTATTTCTTTGAACATGTTTTTTGGGTCTGAATGTTCATTATATTACTTAGTTTTGTCTCTGAATTTAATGTAACGTATGTAATTTGTGTCACGAAAATATCTTTATTTTTAACCGACT
The DNA here is from genome assembly GCA_951805285.1 of Thymelicus acteon. Taxonomy (NCBI): domain Eukaryota; kingdom Metazoa; phylum Arthropoda; class Insecta; order Lepidoptera; family Hesperiidae; genus Thymelicus; species Thymelicus acteon. The sequence goes on from OX638232.1 coordinate 2,823,430, forward strand.
TCAAAAAAGGAGAGGTATTCGATTTGACTGTATTTTTTTATGTTTGGTACTTCAAAACTTTCGACTGGGTTAACTGATTTTGATAATTCTTTTTTTATTCGGAAGCTGGTGCTTGTCAAGTGATTCCACTTAAATTTGAGCGAAATCTGACGAGCAGTTTTTGAGTTATCGCTAATTTTGAAGTCGGTTATTAGGATTTTTAATGAATAATACTAAAACCTATTTAGCTTATAGCAGGTAGCTGCCTTAATAGTAACATCATTTACGTAGCTTTAGGTCTAAAAGAAAAAATATTTTCGTACGTGCCTAAAATAGAATCTCATACACTGTATTTCTATGCAGATGAATCAATTCACGTCACATATATTATGTACCTACATCACACGCGTACACTCTCTCCCTCAAAGCAAGATATATTTTCTCCGTATACAATTTGTGAAGCTCTTTCGGGGAGAATTAAGTTCCTCGCGGGGAACTTTCAGCAACTTTCATTCGAGTTAAGGTGCGTTCTTACTTGATATAATATTTATACACTGCGCTGATTCTATAAATATGACTGATTTATTTTATTTCAATGGATTGTTTTGTTTCAAGGAAGTTTTAAAGAATGTATTGCAGTAGCCAAGGCAGGCACTGCCCTAATATATGTATTTATATTTAATGGTTGGTGCATATTTGTATTATAATGTGCGTAGTTATTTATGGTTGTGACCAAATAATTACTGAAAGACTGAGGGCATACGTCCTATGCTCTTAATACAAATTGTTTGTAAATACAATATCGAATATACAAGTTGTTTTTGAGATGGAATTGTAGTCAAATTTAAACTAATTCTGCTTTTAAAGCGAATTAATATTTAAATAGTGCCAAACAGCTGTTGTAGCAACCGCTATATAAACTTATTTCAAATGAAATATTGCAGTTTTAAATAAGCATTACACCAAAAACTTTGTTCTGACGTTGCACTTCCAGTACCTATTCCGAAATTTGCACATTTCGTTTTAAAATTCCACTGGATTGTACTGAAAAGCCATGAGTTGCGGTAATTAACGAGGTTGATAAACAATTTCTTGTTCAAAACTTAAAAACAATTAAATTTTAAAAACAAAAACTTTGAGTAACATTTTTACTCGTAACGTACTATAACTATTGAGTTTTAAAATAGATGGTAGACTGAGAGATAGACAAACTGACGGTGATGGTATATTTACCATCGTATGATAAGTAGTCATCGTTACACATGGTAATGGTAACACATGTATTTGTATTCGTTTGGTCTTCACTCGTTGATTTGGATGGGTCGCCGGTGCTGGAAGTAGGTGACCGACTACCACGCTGGTCGCTCGTATTTACTCCACCTGTCAAATCTTCCAAAGACTCGGGAATACCTTGGAGATCTTCATCGGATACTATGTAATGCCTAGCACGGGCGTAGTCAGGTTTTAGATTCGGGGGTTTAAAAAAACTAAAAGTACATTAAAAACCAGAAAATTGAGAATTTAGGGAGTCCTTTATTTTTGAAACCCCAAAACCCTCCCCCTGGCTACGCCCGTGAAGGCTAGCAATGAACAACATAACTATGATGACGCCATCTTCAGTCCAGCAGTTCGTCATCCCAGCGTTTACGCGTTTGCAAAAACACCGAACGACGTTGTTTAGTGAGGAACACCACATCCTTATGTTGTTATTAGTCCCTTTGAATGCTGTTCCTGATGTGATAAGCCATCTTTAAACTCCTCTACATAGACAGAATGACATGTTACAGGATCATGAGAAGTAAATTAAGTAAATAAAGAATATGATTTCATTAGCGTTATCTTGACTATACCTTTATATAATTATCAAGATACTATTCAAAGTTAGAAGTTTCGTGGGTGGCATAATAATACCATACAAGGAAAATCATTTGATTGAGCAAATATTATTTATAAGATAAGGTTTCACATTGTTTTGTTAAGGTTCCCAACAAAAAATCTAAAAACGAATCCTTATAGGATCACTCGTGCGTCTGGGCGACCGCCATTCACAGCCAATTTTCTCTGAAACCACTGGACCAAGTGAGTTGAAATTTGATTTGATGAAAGGGCTTATTGTAAGGATTTCAAATATATTTTTGTTGTAGTTTTACAATGGATACTTTTAAAAATATTCAAGAATGAACGAAAATTTAAGACAAAAATTGACAATTCCCTCCCCTTATCTTCGTAACTACTGAGGTTAGAATTTTGAGAAAAATACAAAAATAGTTCTTTAGTTATATTATTACAGATAAAATTAATAAGAAGTCTATTCTCTTAAAAAAGGATAAATATAAATAAAATAGATAATAACTGTAAATACTTAATCAACGTACGGAACCCTTTCAAAACGAGTCTAACTCGCACTTGTCAAGTGTATTTTAGTAATAATTGCAGTCGCAGGTCTGCTGGAAGAATTTTCATTAGAGATAAACAGAACTTTTGTACATTATTTCTGTAATTGTTCACCTTTTATTTGTTATGTTTGTTATGTGTACATCTATACCTACTAATATATAAAGAGGAAAGATTTGATTGTTTGTTTGCATTGAATAGGCTCCGAAACTACTGAACCGATTTCAAAAATTCTTTCACTGTTGGGAAGCTACACTATCCGCGAGTAACATAGGCTATATTATATTTTCAAAAAAATTAGGGATCCTTAATAAAACTCCAATAATGTAACCCAAGGTGTAAAAAAATAAGAAAACTGAAGCAAAGCGAGGGCGGTTACTCGTAAACAATAAATTAATAAATAATATGAAGACTTTGAAATATCATAAGAAGTAAAAAATGGCAACAGCTAGTCTAACAATTTTCAAAATCGCTTTTGGTATTAAGAGCTAATAAAATATATAATATAATAGTTAAGTAGTTATACTGGAGATACGATGTAACCCTTGATGATAAATCTTATTAATTTAGAAAAAACTTTTCTCTCCTGACGTAACACCTAATAACTGAACTAGATCTCCAACACGAGTACCATACGTCATCCTACTAATATTATTGTATAAATGTTTGTGAGGATGTATGGAAGTTTGTTACTCTTTCACGAAAAAACTACTGAACAAATTTTGATGAAACTTAGCACAGGAAGACACGATCTGGAGTAAGATATAAGGTAGGTACTTATTATCGCGAAAAACGCCAAAGCCGCAGGCAGAGCGCTAATCTATACAAATAAATAAAATTGGAGTGTCTGTTTGTAATATTAAAATAACCGCTTTTTACTAAGTGCATTTGGATTTCTACACGGTACATATACCAAAACAACATTTTTTACATTTTTTTTTCTGTCTGTTTCTTCCGGCTAATCTCTGAAATGGCTGGACCGATTTTGACGGGACTTTCCCTGGTAGATAGCTGATGTAACAAGGAGTAACTTAGGCTACTTATATTTTAGAAAAAAAAATTGTTAGGGGATACGAAGTTCGCCGGGTCAGCTAGTTTATTATATAACTATAGTCAAAATTATCTAAGATGCCCATAATGATAGCTGCTATTTATTAATATGAACTAACCTTTTATGGGTGTCTTTGAGCAAAATGGAATATTGATTTACTTGACATGAATAGTTGAATACTTACGGACAAAGGATTTTGCCAAACTTTGTTAAAAATCCCTTCTCATTTTCATTGGCGTTGATTACAAATCATATTATACGTTAAAATCTAGTAAAAATCCCATCACATCATAATTTATGCAAAATTTAATAAAAATATATGACGTCGAAACAATATTATATGAAGAAGCCTAAATCTAATCTGACGTAGGGTGATGTGACGGCTTGAAACCATTTATAAAACCAATCATAATCGATACATTACTATAATCGACATTTAAAAATGAAAATTGATTAATTTAATTACATTGTTAAAAATTATTTGCTTGCATTTGAATTTAAAATAGGTACCCAATAATATCACGACGAATTGGATGCTAACAAAGGACATTTTCCATTATGTATGGGCACTTCGCCATCCATGGACAGTAACTGCAGATAATATGTTATATGTAATTATGTATTTAAGGTTGCAGTAAACATTTTTGACGTGATAACGTCTAGTAAAACGATGAACGCCGGGCGCACGCACGAAAAAATGTAGCATTCCACGAGCGAGAGAGAGGCACGATCGGCGTATCATAGCCGATGCCGTAGGCGATCGTAGTTGAGTGGAGCAGGGCGGGGCGAAGCGGAGCGGAGCTTTGTCATGACGTTGTCACGTTAAACTACCGTCCGTAAACCGTCTCTACAGACAACCATTTTTTTTTCAACAAAATAATAATTATGTGTACATGAATGTGTCTTACGAAATAAGCAAGAATTTATTCACTGTAGTTTTTTCCTGACGCTCATTGTATAATATTATGTCAAAATATTATTATGAAACTGAGCGGGACTTTCATTCTATCATGATCTATCTTTCTTTCTTTTTCATCTCTCTTTCTTGGCCGGCAACGCACCAGTGATACTTTTGGTGTTGTTGATGTTCATGGGCGAATGGATAAAAGAATATTTTATTGAAGTCATAAATAGGTACATATTGAGAACACTCGGTACGAAATAGCTCAATCGAGGTATTAGGTGGGTAACTAGGTACCTAAATATTACGGTTTTTAGTTTAAAATTTAATTATCGAATCGAATTATCGAATTTAATTATCGAAGGTCTTATAATTTTGAATCGATTTGTTGTAAAAATTGGTTTCTTTCGTGAACCGATTTTTTTTGTACATCTCTAATGTCACTGTGATGGCAAACGACAAATTGGGCTTCTTAGTTCGCGGTGACTATACACTGTAGATGCTATAGCCAAGTCGGCCAAGTTGACAGTCTCGGGTTTGATTCTTCTGGCAGATGAGGCAAAATACTCATTGTATTTTGCTCAGGTGTTAAATGTTCCTCATTTATAAGACAAATACAGTCCGCAGGGAGTACCAATACGGGGGGGGGGGGGGGGGGGGTGTCTGCATGTTTTTGTTTTGTCTATGAGTTTCTTTTCGACCTTTAGCATTGAGTCCTTTAGTAAAATAGGTATCTTTTCGAACGCTATATATCAAGGGCATGATAAATGAGCCTATTAGTATTTTATGTAAGGTACACATCGTCTTGTTCTCTAGAGATTTCGTTGCTTCTAGATGGACGGTTGCCAAGTTCAAGCAGGACTTTAGTGGTTTTCTTTGACAACACCCTTTAGACATACTCTAGATAGAAAAAAGGTCAGGTATTTTTAGGTTAAACGTTAAAAACTTCGGGTCTAAAAGTACGAAATACTAATCCATGAAACTACCCTCGAAAGTTGACTTTTAATGACGGTAGGTCTTTAGAATTTCGTAGTGGAATTGTTAGATAAATCGAGGCTTGGAAATTTCTGGAAAGGATTATATAACTTAAATTATTATTACCTACCCTAGTATTATAATTATTATTGGTACCCCGCAGATCGAAGGATAATTAGGTTATAACTTCGAAAATTCATTCAAGTATTTTATGAATAAGAGGCTCTTTAGATTTAAAACTTATCATCTCTGACACAAAACCCAAGAATATGACAATAAGACAAAATTTAAAGTAATCTGACAGTCTTATCAATCATAATTGTCTATGTATCGTCAACCCATCTTCTGTAAGGTGCCGTTAAGTAGGTTTTTATTGGGTCCATCCCAACATGGGGTCGAACTGTATATTTAAACACTTCTTTGTTGCAGTTGTGGCTATAAAAAATGTCCTCAATTCAAACACCCGTAACAAAACAGGATAAAATTGGAGAAAAACTATAACGATTCCGAACACGTTACATAAATTACTAAATAAAGAGCAAATAAAGTTGGAACATCACATACGATATAAATTTTATCAGCCAGTACGCTTCGTGGTCAAGGAAAAGTAATTTGTCTTAGAAATGTTTCCCTAACCCGCATAGCTACAATTAACCAAAGTTTACCCTAAAGTTCTGGACGCGGTACGATGAATCGGCACAAATAATTTACCATGCATCAAGAAAAGCGGAAAGGAAGATATTTCGTGCCCGTATCATTCAGGAAACATATTACGTAACTTTATCAAGTATGTGTTACTATTTTCAATACTATGTTTAAGTTATTTCATAGTACATGCAAGATTTTGATAAGGTATTTTTTTTTAATTACATACTCATAGCCACTATGATTCCTTATGTCATGGGTGCCATGGACAACACTAAAGACTAAAATACATAGACCCAGACCGAGAACAGAAATACAAACTCTTCATTCAAACTGCCTCGCTGGGAATCTAACCCAGGGACACTCGGCGGCACGCGGGGTTCAACTGTGTCGTATTTAACCAGCAGTCTGTGACTTTTACCATATATATTCTATGGGATCAAATACATACCAAATTGTCTCTGATTTGTTGTAAGTACCTAGATCTGTCACCAGCCGGCGCCACTTTACATTAAATGTTAGCGTGTAAAAGTCGTTTAAATTTTAAACTTCATAGTCTTCCATCACCAGTAAGTCCTTGCTGCAACACTGTGTTTTATCCGACACATAATAATTGTTTTGTTGTAATGCAAAACAGTTATATTATGTGTCTTTCTAAAATACAGTGTTGTGTGAAGACCTGTTTGTTATCTGCTGGTGTCAACGCGACAAATAAACGATATTATTGACATACAAATGATCAAAGTGTGTCACTTTACGCTTTTCTGATCTGCACTTAATCGACCGAAAAGTTAAGCGAACTTAGGCAGCAACAGGCAGTGATAATTCTCGAGTTGGATCTTGCTCAGATGAATAAACTTCGAGTATTCAAACGGTGCTCTTGAACATTTATTTTGAGAGTAAATAAATAGTATCTGGCATTTCAGTGAAAAATAACTTGTATTTCCTCAACTGCTCTCTATTTATTTGCTTTTTTATCGCAATACCCGTCAAGCGAGATGACGATCCACCTGATGGTAATGGCTATTGTCGCCCATGAACATCAACAACACCAAAGGTATCACTGATGCGTTGCCGGCCAAGAAAGAGAGAAGAAAAAGAAAACAAGAACTGAGTCTCAAGCCCCCAGCCGGAACACGAGGAGTCGTTTGGCGGCTGACTCATGCTCAAGGGTGGTAGCTATCCAGGTGAACGCCATGGAGAAATAATAATAGTAATAATGGTATTAATTAACAATTAAAATCAATATTACCAATATAATCCCTCGAGGGGCCCTACCACTAGCGGGCCGGATTTAATCGCCTCTTACGACACCCATCTGGCGTGGGGTTGGGGTTCATATTCTAAGCCGCCTAAATACGGATAAAATTTTGCTATTGGAAACATGATCTCATGTAACCATATTTTTTTTTATAATAAACGCTTACACACTCATACCCCGCAGTAGGTTTTTTCCTGTGTAGCGGGTGGCATGGATGACACTTATCATATATCACAATAATATCTACCCATGACCAGGGTACAAATTACTATCACATAAATATCTACTCCGGCCAGGAATCGAACCCGGGACTTCTCGCTTCGCAGGTACGGTCGCTACCAACTAAGCTATAGGGTCGTCAGTTCGTCACATATGAAACAACTTTTTTTTTTCGCGTATAAAACGAAATTAAACAAATCTGCTTGTCAGTCTGTCATTATCTCTCAGAGAACCAAAAGCATATTCTCGTGTACTTTTATTTAAAATATCAAATACATACGAGTACATTTCATGCTCATAATCACTGATGCATAAAACCATCAAGAGATGTAGTTTCTTTGTCTGTGGCATCTATTCATGTGCGTAATGACCACCGCTGATGAGACAGCAACAGAGAAATTCTATTACTTTGCGTATCTATATTATATCTATCTGCATGTTTAAAACCATAGTTTCTTCATCCGATTGTTTTAAATACCGCTTCCTTGGCATTCAGGTAATTACGGTATAAAATTTAATATTTTAACCGACTTCAAAAAAAGGAGGAGGTTCTCAATTCAACTGTATTTTTTTATGTTCGTTACCTCAGAACTTCGGACTGGGCGAACCGATTTTGATGATTCTTTTTTTAATCGAAAGCTGGTAGCTGTCATGTAGTCCCATATAAATTTTATTGAGATCTGACAATGGTATCCATGATAAAACCATATAAGTCTTAAATTTGTATTAAGTAAGCGCGACAAATGGACGAATAACTCAATATCACGCCAACCGATTTCGATGATTCTTTTTTTAATCGAAAGCTGGTGCTTGTCACGTAATTCCACATAAATTTGAACGAGATCTGACTAGTACTTTTTAAGTAACTTTGAAGTCGGTTATTTTTTGTTAGTAAAAATATTATTATTGTTTTTTAAACAGTTTCAACGTGACTGTGTATGTATTTCAAAGTCTGCTGTAGCAACCATGCTAAATTAAAAGTATCTAAGCACAAAAATCCTATTTTGTAAAAAAAAAATTGCCATTAGATTTCTTAATTTGCCATTAATAAGTAACTCATTACCTAACATTACATAACAGTACTCACGGGGGTACTTCGCAATCTCAGTTCGCAATAAACAAATTAAAAAAATATTTTTTTATTAGAATACTATCTTGTTTAAAAATTCAAATCTATGTATGTGATAACGAGTGTGATATGTTGTGATAACGAGTGTGATATGTTGTGATTACGAGTGCGATATGTATTTCATAGGCAGATATTGAGATCCTATTCCGTAGGGTGGATTGCGTTCAGTGACAATTTCCGAGTATCCATCCGTGGCAGCTTTAGGGTGGGTAAGCGGAATAAGCCATAAAATATTATAAGTTAACATAGACTTATATTTAAGTCAATGTAAGTTAAGCTTAAAATCATGATTTTCGAGTTTTACAAACAGAAACAAACGGAAGTTGAAATTTTGTACATATAATATAAATATTTTATTACTCGTATATCAAAATCGTCTTCATCTTATTTCAAAGGAAAATGGCTAAAAAATTTAAAATGTATTATGATTTAAAATATGAAAATGCGAATGAACATTGTTTGCAAGCTGTGGCACATTAAAGTTTTTCAATTAGTGTTTATAAAATTATTTGTGTGAAGTCTACACTAAAAGTTCTGGATGTTTCAGTAGTAGAAACACCCTTTATATCATTTGAAACTCGCGACAGTTTTATTAGAGACAGAATTATTAATAATCAGTATTCTTAATATCTGCGTAGAAATTATTTGATTTACCAACAGAAAAATCTCATTGGTATTATTTTACATGCATATCATAACAATCTGGAAAACAAGAGACTGCAATATTATGAAAATATATTTTTTATAACGAATTTTCTTGAATATTAATCAAGGAGTAGGCAGGTATGTCGTTCAGTGAGGACGAAAGGCTAGAAATATTCAAATTATAACAATTTCGTTCCATCGCTGTTTATTCAACGATCTAAGATAGAACACGTGCAGCTGAAGTGAGTTAATTGGGTTGGAAACACAAATAACTTGTCATGTAAATTTATAATTTCCTATCAAAGTTACCAAGCAGTCAGATTAAAGTGTATCTGGATGCTTTGCGTCAAAAGACTTTTAGTCAAATGTTTATAAGACCATGAAATCAAAGATTAATTTGAGATAACTGCAAAGATCATGTAATTGAATAAGTCTAGTACCTTCACCTCGCTACTCAAATGCTGATGCCCTAAGTATCCATGTGTTCGAAGTGTTTAAGCCTCGCGAAGGTCATGGATGATTATGCTTTAGCTATTGCTGATTAACCAATAAAAAACCAAAACTGAAGCAGTCAACTGTCCTACTACTGACTGAGCATTCTATTGCTTAGACTTCATTGCTAGATATTGCTAGATCCTCACAGCATTGGCTATAAAGGCGCATTCTCATTGGTCCTTAACTTAGTCGTAACACCACATGCGAGTACTATCTACAAAGTCATAGGTCGACCGACCACCTGTTAAACTTTAGCTAAGAGAGATCTCCCGCCAGACGCGGTAATGTTGCAATGGGGCTTCCCCGACTGATTTATTTGGAACATATATACATAACTAGCTGTTGCCCGCAGCTTCGCATGCGGAAATTATGCTTATCATATTTGTACCCCTTGCAGAAAAAAAATTAAAAACAGGTTAATTTATATGGAAGTACTTATATTTAGGAATTTATATACTGAAATGTACGATATAATCACAAATCATTCCTCCGGGAACGAATTTTAAAAAATAAACAACATTAGTTAACATTAGTTTTTTCTTTTTCATGAAAAAAATTGAAAAACTCAAAAACATGTATTTCATCAATTAAATGAGGAATTTTTGTTGCAAATTTAAAGCAAATCGTTGATATTTCAAAATATTCCACACTAAGTTTCATCTTGTTTCCGGTGAAAACTTTTAATTTTATCGGGACGAAAAGTTTGTTTTTAAACGTGATCCAAAGTATGAGGAACAACATAACTAATTTCCGTCGAAATCAGTTCAAGGGTTTTCATGTAATGCCCGAACATACAAACAGACAAACAGAGAATAATTTTAAAAACAAAATTTTTGGTGTTCTAACACGTTATTGATGTGCCCCTAACCGAAATTTTGAAAAATATTATATGTACAGAAAAACTGGCTCTTGAGTTTCATTAGAAAAAAAACAAAAAGGTCCCGTTATTTCCATCCATCCAGGAGTTACATATCTTGTCTCGAAGTAACACCACCAGATCCTAAATGGATCAATGATGAAATGGTTTTACGATGTCAACATGAACAGTACAAATATTTTTAAAAACCGTTCTGTTGTTTCCATCTGGATACTCCTTCTCCCTCTCCCGCTCCCACTCCCTCTCCCACTCAAACTCTCTCTCTCTCTCTCCCACTCCCTATCCCGCTCCCTGTCCCTTTCCTTCGCCCGTTCACGGTCCTTCTCTCGCTTCCTGTCCCTCTCCCACTTCCAGTTCTTCTCTTGCACTCGGTCCCTCTCCCGCTTTCTGTCCCGCTCCCTCTCCCGCTTCCTGCCCCTGTCCCTCTCATTCCTCTCCCGCTCTCTGTCCCTCCCCTCTCCTTCTCCCACTCCCGGGTCCTCTCCCGTTTCCTGTCCCTCTCCCTCTCCCGCTCCCCGGCCCTCTCCCGCTCCCTGTTGCTCTCCCGTTCCCGGTCCCTCTCTCGCTTCCTGTCCCTCTCTCCTCCCCCTACCGTCCGTAAAGTCCTCTACACAATTTTTTTGTTTCTCACTATAAGCTTACATATTCATTTTCATATTTCTGAGTTCGAAAATGACAAAGTTCTGGAAAAACTTGCAACCTCTTTATTTACCTCTTAGGGGATGAAATTCCAAAAAACCTGTTACAGTTAATTTTTGATTTATTTTGACATTTCTGAGTTCGATATTGACGAAGTTTCGTACAAATTTACATCCCCTTTTACCCCTTAGTGGATGAATTTCCAAAAAAAAACTGTTACAATTAATTTTTGTTTCTAATTATAAGTTAACATATATACATTTTCACATTACTGAGTTTAAAATGACATAGTTTCTTAAATAGATATTTACAACCCCTTAGTATTACTCTTTATTCAACCCTTTAGGGGTTAATTTTCCAAAAAAACATAACCATTAAATTTTGTTTCTAATTTTGAACTAATATATAAATTTTCATGTTTTTAACTTCAAAAATGACGAAGTTACCTACTAAGTTCCATCCAAGAAATTAACCCTTTAAGGGATGATTTTCCAAAAAAATGTGTTGAAGTAAACTTTTGTTTAATAAACATACATAAAAAAATTCATACTTATAACTCTAAAACTGACGAAGCTGATTTATATGTAAAAGACTTCCAACCCCTATTTTTAGGGGATGAATTTCGAGAAAGCCGTGATACAGTTATTTTTTGTGCCCAACTATAAACTTATATACAAATTTTCACCCTTCTTACTTTAAAACTGACGAAGTTGCCATACTACTTGCACAACCTTATTCAACCCTTTAGGGGTTGATTTTCCAAAAAAACACATAACCCTTAAATTTTTGTTTCTAATTTTGAACTAATATATAAATTTTCATGTTTTTAACTTCAAAAATGACAAAGTTGCGTACTAAGTTAAATTGAAGAAATTAACCCTTTAAGGGATGATTTTCCAAAAAAACGTGTTGAATTTAACTTTTGTTTATTACTATAAACATACATAAAAAAATTCATACTTATAACTCTAAAACTGACGAAGCTGATTTGTATGAAAGTGACTTCTAACCCTTATTTGTACCCCTTAGGGGATGAATTTCCAAAAATCCGTTCTTAGTGGACGTCTCCTTAGCAGGAACTATCTACCTACCAAATTTCATCTTAATCGGTTCGGCAGTTTCTGAGATTTTTTGTTTAATCAGCGGTGTGTCGCTTTTCAATTTTATAGATATGCAATTAATCTTGAAAACTTCGATAGCGTGATTCAGGTCGGCGTGACGTCACCGTGTGACGAATGCGCGATATTCGCCACAAACGTGTGCGCACGCGTACTGTGACCTCAAGAACTAATGAAAACGGTTAGGTTCTCGTATGAGGACCCTAAGGCATGCTGGGCAGGAATCTCCCTCTCTGCATGTGGGCTCTTACGAGCAATGAAAATGCGACCTCAGGTGTCGATAAACGAGTGTGATGGCGACCGATACTGTAATGTTGACACTCTTCTGTGCAAACCCCCCACAGCCTTAAACTACAACCATGTGGACGGCGTGCTCAGTTATAGCGCATGTCAGCGCACTTTTACTAATGAATTCGGATAAGGAAGTCATATAAGAGCCACACACACACATATACCTACGAATCACAAAAAGTACATGAGTACCACAACTCATTTGGTCCTGCAATTTCGGAGCAAAATGGATGTGAAAGGCGACCGCCCAGACACACGAGTGATCCTATAAGGGTTCCGGTTTTTGTTTTCTTTCGTACGGAACCCTACAAATGCGGTAAAACCACTTAATAACTGTTACTTCCACTTATTCACCAATCCAATTCAATCCATAACGCAAATAGATAACTATACGAGCCACCAATTCTTGATAAACATCATACACAAAACGTGAGATGTTTGTTACAGGTGCTTCATGCAAACTGTTTAAACAAATGACGTCAATTTTCACAAACGTGCCAACTTCTGTATCAATTTTAGTTGGGTGCGTGGAATGGACGGACACAAATCGCTCCATAAGGGTCCATTTTTTTGATAGCGAGCCCTCAAAGGAGTCATTTACAATGTTCTTTTATTATCTAGAGCAATTCGGGACGACGGTTCGCCATTAATAACCGCTAAAGGACAGAGAGCTTTCGACTGTACGGCAAATTCTTTGAACAAAACGGAATATCTCATTAATCTGAATGAAGACGCGAATTTGCGTATCCACAGCCAATTTCATAATTTAGCGGAGCTTTGACAGAGAGAGATAATACGTTTCGGGGTAATTGTTTTCTACGTTCTACGGAGTAATTGTGTATGGTTGAGTCGAGGTTGGCGAAATAGACGATGGCAGCTGAATAGTACTTTCCGAGTAGACTATTAAATAAAATATGCATTAAATGCTCTTAAACTTCCAGTAGGTACATATACCTGCGTTGCGGCATAGAAACACAAATAAAAGATCACAAAAATATCATGATTTCGAGTACGTATATCAATATTTTATTATACTTCAAGTCGTTTCGATTTAGCATCTCGATTCATGAAGTGAGCCCAAGAATCGCGTCGTTGTGTCAGTTCGATTTTCACTATCGTTTCTGCCGCTTATGCACATAATTGTGGAATGAGTTTCCTTCTGATGATTTTCCAGTGCGCTATGACGTACACAGACTTCTTCAGGGTCGGCGACGCATGAGAATCGTCTTTGTCACTCGTGATCATAGAGTGTTTCCCTTAACATTAGGTGGCCCTAGAATAACAATAAATTATTTTCATGAAAAGAAACAGTAGGTACCTACAATACGTAATAGGACACGTAGTTCCCACACTAGGATTACCTGTGTTGTGTTGTGGGTAACTACGCTCTTCCAAATTGTTACATCGTTACTTAATGTAGAATTTAACAGAGATATTTCTGTATATTGCACCTATGTTCGTCATAATTTCTTCTTTCGTCATAGTTTTACCAACTCTATTTTTTTTTTTGTAAAATTCAGCACTTACATAAAAAAGGCGTTTTTAGTATTCATCACCAATTCCCATTGCCATTTAGACGAATCCGAACAAATAACCCGTCAGTTATTATTTGCCAGGTCATTTCCATAAAAAGTAAATTCCCATTTTAATTTCATACATTGAACGTCGCCGGTATTTTAGTAGGCAACATCAGGCCGCTTCCAATAATTGCTTAATCTACAGCAGATTCGAATTTTAACAATTCACGGGTTTTTTTACGATTCTCTATAATGGAACCAATTACTGGAATTCGGGCTTGGTCCTCGAGAAGGCTGTTATTACATTTACGTTTATATATTTTCCATTCCATTTTCATTACTTATCCCAGTTTTAACTCCACTTGTCATCGTTAGTTATGAGTACAAAGGGCTTGGAATTCAGTCCCGTGTTTTGGTGGTGTTCAAGTTATATATACGACTCACGAGTTTTAGTACTGTTATCTAAATTATGTTGAAAAACATTCCTTCATTACTAAGTTAGTTTTTAAGAGTGTTAGATACACAAAATTCTAAGACACTAATGTATGCTCAAATGAAATAAATAAATAAATAAATAAGTCTGTTACACTTATTTAGGCTATCGGTATAAAAAGTAGGTAATTCAACCTAAATGTCACTTTTGAGTAAAGCATTTGAAATTATGTAAACTGAATAATAAAAAGCGGCCAAGTGCGAGTCGGACTCGCCCATGAAGGGTTCCGTAGCAGCAAGTAACATAATATAAAAGTTCTTGTAGTTCGTTGTAACATTGATCGAGGTAAATTGCGGTTTACGATTTATGACGTATTAAAAAAAACTACTTACTAGATCTCGTTCAAACCAATTTTAAGTGAAAGTTTGCATGGTCAAGTACATCATATATTTTTTTTAGTTTTATCATTCTCTTATTTTAGAAGTTACAGGGGGGGGGGACACACATTTTACCACTTTGGAAGTGTCTCTCGCGCAAACTATTCAGTTTGAAAAAAAATGATATTAGAAACCTCAATATCATTTTTGAAGACCTATTCATAGATACCCCACACGTATGGCTTTGATGAAAAAAAAATTTTTGAGTTTCAGTTCTAAGTATGGGGAGCCCCCACAATTTATTGTTTTTTTCTATTTTTATGTGAAAATCTTAATGCGGTTCACAGAATACATCTACTTACCAAGTTTCAATAGTATAGTTCTTATACTTTCGGAAAAAAGTGGCTGTGACATACGGACGGACAGACAGACAGACAGACAGACAGACAGACAGACAGACAGACAGACAGACAGACATGACGAATCTATAAGGGTTCCGTTTTTTGCCATTTGGCTACGGAACCCTAATAAAGTACGTACTAGGTACGAGTATCAAATTGATTCAATACCGTAGGTACTTAACCGTGCAAAATAAAAGCGGAGAAACTGGTCGAATGAAACTGTCGAAAGTGACTCCAAGTACTTTTCGTTTCGAAATCGTAGTCGAAAACGTTGAATCCCGGTTAAAACGTACTACAAGTGAAAATAACGCAAACCCTATTAAGTTGGAAAAGTGTGCTGTAAATCAACATTTGAAATTCACGTTCTCTAAGCGCAGGGCTGTCTCTCGTTTGGGCTTGTTGGGAATATCAATTCTTTCAATTTCAAATTCAATTGACTATTGCATACCATACGTGGTTGAATGTACTGGACTTCTATTACTTATAATACCTATGTAAAACTACATTCTGGCAATAAATGATTTGATCTTGCATCTGCATTTCATAAATTGAATTATTTAATACCATATTTAGCTCATTTATGACCCAAAATCTGTTTAGTTATTGTAATTGATTGATAATAATTGAATGATTGATAGAAATTACTTCAATTTATAAAAAGTTTCTTAAGTCATAATTTCCCGATTGTAACTAGTGACCTAGGTATTCGTAACCATCAAAGTTGTCAGGGCATTTTGCAATTTGTGTCATGATTTTTGTTTTTAACCGGCTTCTAAAAAAGGAGGAGGTTCTCAATTCGACTGTATTTTTTTATGTTTGTTACCTCAGAACTTTCGACTGGGTGTACCGATTTTGATGATTGTTTTTTTAAACGAAAGCTGGTGCTTGTCATATGGTCCCACATAAATTTGAACGAGATCTGACAAGTACTTTTTGAGTAATTTTGAAGTCGGTTATTTTTTGTTGGTAAAATTCATTTATTTTATACAGATAAATACATGAATCGTAGTTACTACATCGTGTAGAGACTACAGAGATACGATGACTACGAAGACTATTGTCAGTTGACATTCGACACTTGGAGAGATACCTACTACAGATGAGCCTGTCAACATTAACTTAATATTGTTACGTACAGATGTTGGCAGAATGACTGCGTAATGCCCAGGGAACGAGCTTACGCACGCTCATTAACTCTACCATTATACCCTTAAAAATCTTATCACAAAATATAATTCCAGTTGTGCCAACCCTACTGCGCATCCTCTCTAGCTGACACCCTCTTCATTTATTCCCGTTCCACGAACCTTTGTTCTGTTCTCGGCCAATATAAACCTCATTTTTTGCAGATCTCTTACAAAGCTTAATTACTTAGGTGGAGCCGCGGACGTGGACTGACAGGGAAACGGAGTAATCAATGCCTTTGTTTAGCTCTTACGACCACGGTCTGACAGGTTTGAGATACGGACGTAGAAAAAGAACGGACGTAACCTTGTCTAATCGAGAGTGAAGCATAGCAATGACAGCTCGCTTACCATGTGTGTTTGTAATTTTTGATTCGCCATGGTGTCAATGTCAAAGCAGTATGGTGTCAATGTGTGGGTGTGTGTACTTGTACGAATACAGAGTTGGTATTACTATGGGTGCTTCACTGAATTTGTTCTTGGGATTTTGGGACTTTTTTTACGTCCGTGGTTTGAGATACAAATTTGGGAAAATAATTCGAATTTCTTTACCACAGATTTAACGAGATTTTAATGGGTTTAAGAAGATTCGGTGTTATATTACTGGACGTTGATAGAGGATGATTAGCTGTAAAACCTGAGAATTATTGGTTTTTACCACGGAACACAGACACAAGTGGAAATGGTACAAGTGTTGATTAGTATGGGAACCGTGCTAGCCAAGTAAATACAAGGAAATCCATAATCGTATTATTTACAACTAAGAAACTCACATTTTAATTGGTTGTTACTTGTCAACTACGAATAGTCTAAGAAACTCGCTGTTTATAGTTGAAAATGCACCTTAATCTTTGGATTTAATTCTTATTTTTCCATGTCTTATTCAGTGACCTTAGAACCTTTATCAATTATGATCATAATACTTTTCAAGTTTATCTATCCACCGCTAGATGGCAGTATTCTGCGTTACAAGTAATATATACTTAACTTCTTTACTAATAAGGTTGACAAAACAATATCAAACAATGTCAATCTTATGGAATATAATTAAATAATTCCATCTACTGAACGCTAGATGTCGTGACTGGAGTCTACAATAGATTGAATAGCAACCTTACAAGTATTTCGGTAAGTTACATTTTTGGTTAACAACATCATACTGTGTTTGGTTTAGGCTTAGAGATGTGCGTTGTGCTTTTTGCCGCGTTATCGATATTTATATTGAAACTGGTACTGTCCGAGTGTCCGACATCATAAGATGTAGATCCGTCATATTGGTACTTAAACTTCTTGTTTTTGTACTGTCTATGTGAACACTTGATCATTATTTTGAAAGCTTATATCTCAAACACACGGATCTAAAAAAAGACGGACGTGATCCCAACAACAAATTCAGTGAAGCACCCATAGTAATACCAACTCTCTATTCGTACAGTACACACACCCACACATTGACACCATACTGCGTCAATCGCGAATCAAAAATTACGCACACATGGAAAGCTGGCGGCCATTGCTATGCTTCACTATCGATTAGACGAGGCATTACGAGGCGTAGACGTGACCGTAGCAATTTTTATCAATGTTAGCTATCTAAACAGTCACGGAATACCAAGCCTAGGCATTTTTAGCAACGAAAATAAATATAATTTAATATGTCGATAAGTGAAATTTCAATGAAGCTAAACGTAGCTACAAAAACATTGCTGATATGAACTGGGATGCATTTCAACCTTAACATTATACAAATAAGGTAAATTTATTTTCTTGGAATTACATTTCTTAGACATGCTGTGCCAGTCACGCGCATACGCTTATATTCCTCGTCAGGATCCTAGATTATGTACCAATGATTTCAAATAAAAAAAATCATTCATATTAATTTTATACATTTTTATGATACAACACAATACTTTATTGCACACCAAATAGCAGAACTGTACATACATAATTATGACACATATCCCTAAAATAAAAAAAGAATATTGTTATTATAATAAATTGTAATATTCATATTATGAAATACTTTTAACTAAAAATAAAATTACAAAACTGCCGATATTCATATATTTGTACCCCATCCCTGCCCGAGTAGCAGAAAATGTTCTAGAAAACAATAGCCGAGTAGCAATATTATCTAAAACATAAAACGAACCTTATTGCCAAGTGACTGAGTAGCTTTTTGATCATAAATTATATTATTTCCTTTATTTATGTGTTTCGAATTTGAATTATTACGAAATAAATTAAAAACTAGCCTTATTTGTGGTATAAAACACGGCCATTAAATAAATTCATTGCTCGCTATTATTCCTGCCCTCCAAAATTGCACAGTAAGGCATATTTACGTAATTTAAGACAAATTTTATTTTACGTAATGCACAACCGACGCAGCTCAGTGACAGTTGAGTTATGCCGGCAAGTATGCGGAGCTCCTCTTAATGTTAGTCGCTGTGCCACGCCCACATCGCACTTCCACTTGTGTCTGTGTTCCGTGGTCTGTGTTCCGTGGTTTTTACCAATTCAAAGAAAAGTACCTATATTTTAAATTTTTACATATTTTTTCTGGAATTTGGTTCCTTTAGTGTAGCGATTCATACGAATAATGTTTCCAAATTACAACTCTGTTACTTATAGATAGACAAAACAAACCCAATTAAAAGAGTTATTTAGCCACGGAATCCTAGAAGTCTCAAGAATTCCTCAAACAAAGGAAAAGTATTGCGGCTGTAATTGATTCTCACCAGTATTACGTTAATATATTGCTACCCTATTTACGTCACTCCTTGAATGATATTTCAATTTAGGAAATATAAAACGGTCAAAGACTGTTCATAAATCAAGCGCCACCGGGCCGAATAACCACGTTTCCCGGCTGTGGGCCACAAACGGTAAACTTTTTTGGCGCCCCGTAATCGGAGTTTCCGACCCCATTTACCTGAAGCTTTGCTTTGAGGCGAAGCCAACAGTTTTTGAAAGTATTTTAAACGATGTGTACTAGGCGTTTAGAAGCCAGTAGAGCGTACTTTATAACTCGAGTAACATTTTCGGAGTAACGAGTAGATGACGTGAAGTTATCGTCGCTCATGCTGTGTTACCAAGATTACTGCGTATCGGCCAGTAATGAAGCGAATATTTGATTGATGTAGCAATTCCCTTCAAAGAAAGTTCCTTCGATCATCAAATCACTTTTATGTATGAATATTTAATATGTATATTGAGTATAGTACTCGTGCCATTTACGATCCTTTTTGCATTAATAAAAGCTGCCAATGGCATTAAAGTTAACGGCAGATGCATACATAAGCTCAGATAATTTTTAACGTTCTTGTTTTTCGATCTCGTCGGGTTATCCGAACGAACCGTAGAGGGTAATCTCGTACTACAATAAAAATAGGGATTTTCCTTTTTTTTAAGTTAGGGCTTGTTTCACAATCTTCAAGTAGAGTCCTGAATAAGCTATTCGCCGGTTAAAGTGACGTTAAAGTGTCATTTAACCAACGAATAGCTTACTTCGGACTTACTTGAAGATTGTGAAACAAGCCCTTATACTTCTATAAGCGCGTTAGGAAATAAATGGAAAAAATGATGAGAGTGAAATTTTAAGATTTGTAACACGGACGGTGACACAAAAACGTCGGTGACGAAAAACGTCACGTGCGTTTTTAAAAACGCTCGCTTTGGAAAGATGATTATTAGAAGATTCGTTTTATTGCTGGATAGATGGCGCTAGCTGCTCATTTTACTCTTCATATTATGTTAAGATATGGCGTTAGTTACCACATAAATTAATGTGTGAATTGCATACATTTTAATTTAAATATTTTTAGAATATTGTTTTTTTTTAATATTTAATTAATATACATTAATTTGAACTACTCAGTACTTTATCTAAAGATGCAGCAGAAGTAAGTGTATGTCACAATTCTTTTGTTTTATATAAATTCTTCTTTAGGTGTCCGTGATTCCCTCACTTTCCGTTGTATGTATGCCTTAGAACATTGACTTTTACCCCATGGACCAATAAACTGATAAACAAAGACCAGAAAAGCCTCTTCCGTGTGACAGTAAAGTCTGCTACATCGAATTGTTTAAACATTACATAACGCAAAACGAACATAACAGCAGCTGGTTGCCAAGGCAAAGGTTTACGTAACACTCCTTGTTGCTAGCCAGTTCAAATCGAAAAAGAAACGCTAAAGCTATCGTTACTCAAAATAGCTCATTTAAAAAAATTCAGATCTGATGATGATCCATGAGAAATTGACAAGAACTCTTCAAGCATAAAAGGCGATCTTTATTAATTTATATAATGTAGTTATATAAAAAGTTAAGCGAAATTATCAGTAATACTACCCTGCAGCCTAGTTGGTAGCGACCCTGCCTGCGAAGCGAGGGGTTCGATTCCCGGCAGATAAATATTTGTATTCAGGTCATGGGTGTTATATGTGTAGTCCATGCCACCCGCGACACAGGTAAATAGCAGTAGGTACTGCGGGGGTATGAGTATGTAAGCGTTTTATACTTACTAATCGGGCGATATATGGGGTCCTTCAAGAAGCGGGTCTATCGTCATCTTCTTAGCCGGCAACGCGTTGGTGACGCCCCCGGTGTTGCTAATGCCCATGGGCGGTGGTGATCACTTACCATTAGGTGACCCGTCTGCTCGTTTGCCTGCTAAAAGCATAAAAAAAATATTACCGATAATTTAGTAGTGGTCGGTGGTTAATGTGTTACTTTTGATTAATACTACGTATACTACTAATTAATAATGACTTAATAACGTTAGAATGAAGTGTTTTTTAGTCCAACAGAATGTTACAAGATATATTATTCTTTCCAGATCTGCGTTAAGTTAACCCCTAAAGGCTCTAGGCATTGTTACGTGTTATATAACCGCCCTAGGGTTGCAAATACTTTTGGCACTAAAATATATTGGTCGTCTCGTAATGCCGTATGGTTTACGAGATAGGCAATAAATATGTGAGGATTTGTATTTGTTTTATTGCTACAATATCTCGCCATGTTACAAGCAACAATAAATAAAATTATCATAAGAAATATGTTTAAATAGAATATGAAAGAATTTCAAATGAAACATGTGTACCAAGGAACAAATAATAAGGAAGAGGGAGTTAGTACATAATGGTAGGGATATTTCAGCAGTATGTATGACCACTTACCACTAGGTGGATTGTCAGCGCGTTTGTCGGCTATTTACATATAAACAGCTAGATTTTAAGGAGATTAACAATGATGACGCAACCAGGATAAGCTAAGATTGATCCTATTATAAATGTGAAAGTTTGAGAAGATGTTAAGATGTTTGGGTGTTTGAATAGGCCAACGCCCCAACTCCCGCGTAGCCTGGCTTCAACCCATTAATGGCCCACTACTGGGCACGGGTCTCTCCTCTTGAGGAGGCCTACTCCACCACGCTGCTCCAGTGCGGATTGGTGGAGGGGTTAGTGGCCAACCTGAGTGTCGGAAGTTTTCAAACCGCCCGAGGGCCTCCGACATGGCTTAATGACTGTTATTTAATGATAACAACCGGGACCGACGGCTTTACCTGCCCTCCGAAGCACGGAAACGCTCAAGAAATTTTTGCCACTAGCAGTCACCCATCCAACTACCGACCGCGCCCGCTGTTGCTTAACATGTCGATCACATAGGATCGACGCAAGCCGTCAGGCTAGGAGCGCTTCACTCCACTCTTTCAAACTTCAACTCCCGCGTATTTGTGCGTAAATGAAATGAAATGAAGCCAGCCAGCCAGCCAGTCAGCCAGCCAACCAGCCAGCCAGCCAGCCAGCCAGCCAGTCAGCCAGCCAGCCAGCCAAACTGAATATAATAAACCTATATTTAAAATACTACAGACATGTTAAATTTTCATATCATCAGTACCGAACAGAGGTTTTTGAATTCCAGTTGACACTTTGTTGTTAAAGTTGTCTATGCATGCACTTTTTACGTCGACTTAAGTTTAAATAACTATAAATCAAATGCAGATTGGGAGACTTATCATACCCGCGAGAAAGACCTTTATACTTCAGATTATGTTAACTCCTGAGTGTGGTGCTCCATTACGTAACGGCTCAAGTCATTTAGCATTCGCTTTGAATCCACACTCTTCAGTTCAGTACGGTACTGAACTGAAGAGTGGAAACGCTCATAATGATTAACAAACTACGAGTGAGCAGTGAGGGAATTAATAGCATTAATTGTGCTGTTATAAATTGAAAACAAACAGATTAGCTACTTGTTTTACTCGTGATGGCCGACGATGCGCGATGGATACTCGTTTATTATGTAAGGACAAATGAAGTTCCATCTGCGTTTCGTAGAATATTTTGTGATATATTCTGTGATTTGTGAAATTTTCTGGAAGTTTAAACAGCCTCATTGATTCCGGTTACTGTGAATGTTAATACGAGTATATGAATGATTTTCAGAATTATAGGAGGACGAGTAACCGCCCTCGCTTTGCTACAGTTTTCTTAGTTTTTTACACCTTATTGGAGTTTTATTAAGGATCCCTAATTTTTTTGAAAATATAATATAGCCTATGTTACTCGGGGATAGTGTAGCTTCCCAACAGTGAATGAATTTTTGAAATCGGTTCAGTAGTTTCGGAGCCTATTCAATGCAAACAAAAAATCAAATCTTTCCTCTTTATATATTAGTATAGATAATACAGATGTCACTATCATAAATAATTATTTTTGTTTATTTCATGCTGAGTTTTCAGAAATAAAGTGAATGGTGTATTATACTCGTAGTGTGTTGGTTGTACATTTTGTTTGACTTGAATAAATTCATGAATTTAAAATTATAAAATGAATATTATGTATTATTAATTACTAATACTTATTATTATAAGTCCTTTACAACAGTGTTTTTATTTGATACTAGCTGACCTAGCGAACTTCGTATCACCTAACAAACTGTTTTTTTTTAATAAAAGTAGCCTAAGTACTCCTTGTTACATCAGCTATCTGCCAGTGAAAGTCCCGTCAAAATCGGTAGAGCCATTTCAGAGATTAGCCGGAACAAACAGACAGACAAAAATTGTAAAAAATGTTGTTTTGGTATATGTACCGTGTATATATCCAAATGCACTTAGTAAAAAACGGTTATTTTAATATTACAAACAGACACTCCAATTTTATTTATTTGTATAGATGTCAATATTACGGCTTTTTTAATTTATAACTTGGGTGAGCGGTCGCACTTTCGTTGAAAACACATAAACTTTTATCAAAATAGTAACCAGCTCGCGATGTGACGTGAAGTTATAAAACCACATTTTATTTTCACTGGCACGAGTATGTGGGAATGCGATATGTGCGCAATCTAAAAACCTTAATTTCGGAATCGTATAAATGCATAATTCAGTGCGATTTTAAAAGGTACTTCTTTGTGCTAAATTCTGTTAATGAGGGTCTAGCTTTGCCTTTATATTAATTTGCAAAGTTGTTGTGATGCGAAGACCCAAGCTGG
This sequence comes from Thymelicus acteon, assembly GCA_951805285.1. Classification (NCBI taxonomy): domain Eukaryota; kingdom Metazoa; phylum Arthropoda; class Insecta; order Lepidoptera; family Hesperiidae; genus Thymelicus; species Thymelicus acteon. The sequence continues at coordinate 2,847,461 of OX638232.1, forward strand.
TGAATATTATTTAATTACTAGGGCTCATTACCAGCTTATTTTATTATCAACGGACTGATAAGGTTAGCGTAATGGCTAAGAAGATAGCATATAATCTGGTAGTCATTCTCTAATACTGCAACTCAAACCTACAAAATTATTCTCCTTTTGATTCTAAATAGAGGTAGTCCTTGTTATATTTGTAACTAGCTGACCACGCGAACTTCGTGTCGCCTAACAAACTATTTTTTTTTCTAAAATAAAAGTAGCCTAAGTTACTCCTTGTTACATCAGCCATCTGCCATTGAAAGTCCCGTCAAAATCGGTCTATCCATTTCAAAGATTAGCCGGAACAAACAGACAGACAGACAGACAAAAATTGTAAAAAATGTTGTTTTGGTTATGTACCATGTATACATCCAAATAAACTTAGTCAAAAGCGGTTATTTTAATATTACAAACAGACACTTCAATTTTATTTCTTTGTATGTAACCAACAGTCAAGAAGAATACCGCTACCGAGTAATATAATAATTATGTATATATGTATCAGGTCCATCTCCTAACTTATACAGCTTACAAAACCAATTTTAGAATTAAATTATTATTTTGTTTTTATCTTTGTAGCACTCGACACGGGGAATCCTAGTGTGGGTCTTATGACAAATGCATTCGAACTCAAGCCAGGCCTCGCGTTACCTTTAATCTAAAATATATCGTGTTTTAGATATACTATCTATATATATAAAAGAAAGTCGTGTTTGTTACACTATTTATAACTCAAGAACGGCTGAACCGATTTGGCTGAAAATTGGTGGGGAGTTAGCTTAGAATCAAGAGACGAACATAGGATACTTTTATCCCGGAAAATAGACCTGTTCCTGTGGGATAAGGTAAAATGTTGTTATGTGTAGTTGATAGATAGCTATTAGCGGGAACGGTAGCGGGAGCGTGAGAGGGAGAGGGAGAGGGAGAGGGAGAGGGAGAGGGAGAGGGAGAGGGAGAGGGAGGAGCACACAGAAACTGTAACGCCTAAGAACGGCTGTACCGATTTTACATTCTTAGGCGATACGAAGTTCGCCGGGTCAGCTAGTACAGTATAATAGGTACATAGAGTAAATATTTAATAATACATAAATATTTAATTCAATAATAACTTTCGATTATTTTGTTTCAGGTAAGTTGAAGCTGTGAAGACAAAGACGAAGCTGTGGAAGTTTTAAATTCGTATGAAAAGGGTTAAGATTGAAGATTTATTACCTACGAGTAACCGCCCTGGCTTTGCTTCGGTTTTCTTATTTTTTTACACCTTGGGTTACATTATTGGAGTTTTATTAAGGATCCCTGATTTTTTTTAATATAATATAGCCTGTCACCCGGGGATAGTGTAGCTTCCCAACAGTGAAATAATTTTTCAAATCGATTCAGTAGTTTTGGAGCCTATTCAATGCAAACAATCAATCAAATCTTTCCTCTTTGTAATATTGGTATACTCGTAGTATAGATGACAAAACCATAATGGATCTGCAAGGCTATTCTGTTTCGTAACTCGACAGCGGAATCCGCGATGACTTTCAAAATTGAAGTCGAGTTCGAGACTCACTTCACTTCGCCAGTGCGTACTAGATGATTAGAGAATGACATAATACCGAGGCCATCTTTAGTCGTTTGACGTTCGAGTTCGAGACTCACTTCACTTCGCAAGTGCGTACTAGATGATTAGAGAATGACATATCAAGATCTCGAACTCAAACTTCAATTTTGAAACTCATCGCGGATTCCGCTGTCGAGTTAGAAAACAGAATAGCCTTGCTGTTTTGACTACGGATAATACAGATATTGATACTGAAATCGGTTTTACGATAGATCCACGTATCAATATGATAACAGACTTTACCATTATGAATATTATCACCCATAACAAATTGTTTACTGCGCGTAACATAAACAAGGTTAAAATTGAACAGGAAATGGAAACAGAAAGTCACAAACAAACTGGTTAACAGCTTAAAAAGTCAACCGCATTTTCAGCTTTACAAAGTGAATCTTTTACATCTTTGAATTACATTATATCTGGCAGTTATAACAGTACTATTATTTCTTCTGTGGTTATAATAACACGAGTAACCTCCCTCGCTTTGCTTCGGTTTCCTTATTTTTTTACACCTTGGGTTACATTATTGGAGTTTTATTAAGGATCCCAATTTAAAAAAAAAATATAATATAGCCTATGTTACTCGGGGACAGTGTAGCTTCCCAACAGTGAAAGAATTTTTGAAATCGGTTCAGTAGTTTCGGAGCCTATTCAATGCAAAAAAAAAATCAAATCTTTCCTCTTTATATATTAGTATAGATTATAGATTATAGATTAGTAAGTACAATATTTACTCTGATAAAGTATATTATATTTAAGTACGTAATGTTCTTTGCCTGAAAGAGAAGCCTCGGTATGTTGGAAAAACGTACATTTTAGTTCAATATTTGATGTCGTAAAATAGATTTAGCGTTAAGTAAGGTCTGTTTGCCTTTGACGTTGAAACTTTTTTATCGCTCGTTCGGAAAGCAAAGTCACCGAGAACTGACCTACAGGATGGCTTACAAAAAATGATCAGCCTATCTTTACTAATAATAAACCTGGAACGCGGCCAAATCTCTTTTTGCATTAAATATGATGTGAAAAACGGCTAGATAGTCTTTACTAGTCACACATATTCTGGAATCACCACAGACATGTACGTATACACGTCTGTGGGAATTACCTACAACACCTGTGTCAATTACTTGGAAACTTGTACCATTTTAAGATGTTATCTGTTGCCATAAATGATTTATCTTATAACTATCTGCTTTTACAAATTAGATGATTATTTTAAAGACAAGACTGCTTGGACATGAGTTTTATGGATATAGAGTGTAGTAGGCGATAAGTGCTATCTGTAACTGTGAGCAGGAAAAAAACAAACCCGGTAGTTTCTTGCTGCTTCTTCTCCCGGGCCCTCTCACAGTAGGGCCTTGTCTGAAGCATTGGCGTAACTTGCATGACTTTCAAAAAGTGTTTGTAAACCAAACCAACTTTGAATAAAAACATTTGATTTGATTTGATTTTATTTGCTTATCATCGGAAAAACTATCTGTTCCTGTAGAACTGAACGGAGGAGATTTTTCGCCGGTTCTTTACCTTCACGCACAGCACTTTAGAAATGGTGGTAATGTCAAAGAAGCATTTCAACTCAAGTTAATCGCTACTGATCGTGGTGCCCCCTGCCGAACAACAAATGAGTATGACATGACTTAACGACTGTTATCTGATAACAACCGGGACCAACGATGTTACTTGCCCTCCGACGCACGGAAGCGCTCAAAAAATTTTTGCTACTAGCGGTCAATTGCTGTGATCTGTTTAATTTTCACAAACACGCAAGTTTTAGTAAGCTTTTATCAACGTTTGTAAGATTAATAGCTTTTTTAATAACAATAGTTATAATATATGTTATAGATAAACTACTGAGTAAATTCGGTACCTTTGTATGTAAAAGCTGCCAAATACGATATCATCTAAAAGCTAATGGAGATTGCATCAGCGAGATAAAAGTGATCCAATTTGTAAACTCATTCCATCAAAACAAGCTGCTGAACTTAGACGGCTAAAACTTTGTGTAAACTGGAATCTCTGCGAAAACAAAATGAAATAAACAAGGGATTCATTTAATTTACGACAAATCACCCATTATTTTTAATACGTTAATTTATTTCATCCCGCGTACAGACACAATTTCCGACAAATAGGACATACAAACAATTTTATTACAAGCTTTTATATCTTGCCTTTTTAATTAGTATGTATTGGTCAGATTCAGAACGTTGTAAGTTGAATTAGACCCTGCCCTTTTTAAGCGACTTCAAAAAAAAGAGGAGGTATTCAATTCGACTGTATTTTTTTATGTTTGTTACAGCAGAACTTTCGACTGGGTGAACCGATTTTGATGATTCTTTTTTAATCGAAAGCTGGAGCTTGTCGTGTGGTCCCACTTAAATTTGAGCGAGATCTGACAAGTAATTTTTGAGTTATCCGTAATTTTGAAGTCAGCTAATTTTTGTCAAGAATTACTTATGGAAATAGTCGACAAAAGAGTTGACAATCCACCTGATGGTTAGTGGCTCTCGTCGTCAGATGTCCATAACATCAGTGACACCAAAGGTATCACTGATGCGTTGCCGTCCAAGAAAGAGTGAAAAAGAAAGAAAGATAGCTCTCAAGCCGGAACACAAATTTTGAAAGCAGAACGGGCCACTTTATTATTATATGCAAATATTAAAAGTCATTCTCATGTAGAAATATTTGTATCTCATCGAACAATCCACAATTCAATTCCACAATACGCTGAATTAATTCATGAATCGAGGCAAGCCGTATTCACGCGGGTTGGCATATCAAACGCGTTATCGTGAAAGCGTTTACTGGAATGAGGTTAATATTAGAATTTTCCCTTTAGAAATGACATTTCTATAGTCTATTATATTTCCTTGGTATTATTATGTTACTGGGTTATGTGTACGACTGCGTCCTAAATTTACATAGTCCTTCGTCGCGTGGTATTCTTCCATACTAACTTCCCATCCATTTGGAATTTGAATGAAGTCAGAGTGAATCCATGTTACTCGCAGTTCTTACTTTAGGCAGTTGCAGCTTACATTTTTATACACGTGAAAATTCGTTTTAATAATGTCTGTTGAAAGAAAACGCTGTTTATGATTTTAGGCTGAGAAATGAAACATTATGTTTGTAAATATTAGTCTACTTTGCAACAATCCGCGTTTAACGACATGCCTGGCACATCCCTCCCTCAACAACAACGAAAACAACAACAACAACTACAACAACAACAACAACAACATGCTCATGACTATTACAACCGATGAAAAAGGGTACCTATCTTATGGTCGAAAAAAGTTTCACGGAATTTCATTTCAACGAAAACTTTTCAACTATTATTGTCCGTTTTTCTTCATCGTAGTCACATCTGCCACCTTATCAACTGATAAGGTCAGTTGACCGATTATTAGACGTTTCATTAGGTCGAAAAACTTTTTTACGAAGTTACATTTAGCCGAAATAACATTAGTTCGAAATATTATGTTTCCGAACAATCTTGTTGATGCTTGTTTACATACAAGTAGCATGCAAGCAAGCATGCAGCATGCAGCAAGCATTGTCTCCGGCGCCGCTGAGGCGGTCCCACGCGATCTTATCGTCGCAGATATTAACGCTCACAAAATAATAACTTAACAACAATTGATTTCTACAAAAGTAAAGCCTGAGACTGTTATTTCAACATACGACGTTGCGACTTTAAGACCTCTAATGTGATAAGTGCCACTTTTGGCAAAATCACTTTTTTACATCAAATGATTCTACATTTTGAAGCACTATGGAATTCAAAAACTCATTTGTGTACGACGTTTCCATCGTAATTTATTCACCAAATTCAAAATCACCTGTGTGCTTGCTAAATAAAATTCTATCGATTTTATCGATTCCCGCAAAAAGCAGATTTTTTACACATAAGAGGTCTTAAAGTCGTAACGACGTATTCTCTGAAATTTTGTAAAACATTTCTTCACAACGACATTATTTTTATCAACATAAGGATTTTAGACAATGCACGTCTCGCTATCGGCCGACGCCGGCGACAAACGTCGCTGGACTGACTCCAATACTCGTAAACTTTATAGATTCGTGGCAACGCGTTTTGCGAACAACTCCACACAAACATAAAAGTTTTGTGGTCGACGCCAATGACCTTATAAAAATAGACGACAGATATTTTTAGACTGCTTTAAAAAACTCGCATAGTTCTGAAAATGATTCAGTTTTGGTCAGCGGACAGCCTGTCTTGGTCCAGGTGGAAATATTTCTATTATTAAGAAGAACGGACCAGGAGGCGGAGCCTAGCAGCCAAACATAGCTAGCTACAAATATTTTTCAGTGTGGCATATTTCATTCGGACGTGACGGACGTATTTGTAGGTCGTATTGTAGGATTTATTGTAGGTCATTAGTTTCATAGTAAGATTTTTTTTTGTTTGTTAATTTTTAGAATAAAAACATTAGGTCAATATTATTTTTCTTTTAAAAAAACCAATTCCACTTCTAGTTTATAAAATCAGAAGTGCGATTCGATCACGAAGCCTAGCTCTCGCTACCTGTACTGTTCGCGTAATTACCAAAAGCATTGTTTTTTTTTTTTAGTCGCTAATTCGTTACGGTATCCGTTTTTTATATATTTGTGAGGTGTTGTGTTAAGTTTAACAAACCGTAAGTAAATTTTTCATTATAATGCCGGGTCATTCCTCACGTTCTAACAAAAGAGCTGACACCTCACGTAGACACCGTAGCAGGTCGCGTGAAGGTCGCATTCATTCCCATCGTGTTTCTCATAGCCGACGTCGCGACGACTTGTGTAATACCAGCAATAGTCCTCATAATCAGGCATTGGATAGAATCCTTGTTAGATTAAATGCAATTGAGGACAGACTGTCCGCTTCGGAATCTACCTCCGAACCGTCACGTCCAACGCGCGAATGTCACACTCCGCCGGTGATAGATACGGTCACTCCGCCGACTGCGCATGTTTGCGATACGAGCAATAAGATTGTAACCGCGTTAACGTCATTAATTACAAAACCTAGCCATTATTACATTTCAAATTTCGATCCAAACGTGCACGATTTTGATGCTTGGTGCGCGGAGGTTGACCGAGGTTGTGAGCTTAACCGTTGGGATGACCGTGAGTGTCTGTCGCGTATTGGTCGTTGTCTTAAAGGCGATGCCCGTACGTGGCTGGATGACTGGGTCTGCAATGATCGCACATGGACAAATTTTAAATTGGAATTTCGATCACTTTGCCCTCGTAGCGTCGACATCGCGAATATACTCTTTGACGTAATGAAAACAGATTCTAATAGTTTTGCTTCTTATGCTGAATACGCACGCCGGTCGCTATTACGTTTAAATATCGTGAAAGGGTTATCAGACGATCTTAAAACAGCTATTGTAATTCGAGGCATTACAGATCCACAAGTAAAAGCCGCCGTATCTAACGCTAACTTGCAACATAACAAATTGGTAGAATTCCTATCCGTTTACACAAAACCGAAGGCCGACCCACGAAACATCCGTAATTTAGTTCGCACATCAAACTTAAGTCACTTCGATTCTCGTAAGCATAGGGCGCCCATATCGAGTGTCAAGTGTTTTCATTGCGGCGACATCGGGCATACACAATCTCGTTGTTCTAAGAGGAAGGCCAAACAATGTTTTCTTTGTGGCGATACCGGGCATACACAATCGCATTGTTCTAAGAAGCAGAGAATGGAACCTAATAAATTAAATACAGCTTCGGCAGCATCAAATAAAACACCTTTGTCATGTACGTACTGCAGCAAGTTGGGGCATAGTGACGACAAATGTTTTGTTAAACTACGGATAGAATCCAAAGGACAGAATAAAAGCAACGTAAATTTTTGTCAAACTTCGTCCGAAGCAGTAATGTTATGACTGCGGTGATCGATAAAGTACCTGTAGATGTTTTAATTGATAGTGGTTCTGACATATCTTTAATTTCCGATTCAGTTCTTAAACATTTTAATTGCAAAAGAATTCCCACATATCGTCTTATGCGTGGTATTGGTAGTCAGGAAATAGAATCCACTTGTTATGTGACGGTAGTTATTGAGTTTCCCGATATATCCGTAGAGGTGGATCTATTTGTTGTGCCTTCTGACTCGATTAGTGCACCTATACTATTGGGGACTGACGTCTTGAATCGTAAGGGGGTAACTTACATACGAACGAGTAATGATCAACGGCTGATAAGGGTAAATAGCGTAGCTCAAGTGCATCATAAGCGCGATCTTAACACCGACATAATAAATACTTCATTGCAAGGTGAAGAAAAAAATCGTTTAGTAGCTTTGATTGATAAGTTTTCCGACTTTTTTGTAACTGGAACTGCGACGTCCACTGTCAATACCGGCAGTATGGAAATAAAGCTAAATAGTAACGTTCCTGTACGCTATCGCCCTTATAAGCTGTCAGCTGACGAAAAGTTGAGAGTCCGCGATATTATAAATGATCTGTTGAGTAAGGGGATCATCCGGGAGTCGCAATCAGAGTACGCGAGTCCTATCATACTGGTCAAAAAAAAGGACGGGTCTGATAGGATGTGCGTTGACTATCGCGCTTTAAACGCCATTACAGTTAAGGATAGGTTCCCATTACCCCTTATAGATGACCATATAGATAAATTAGGTAATAGCAAATTTTTTACGAGTCTTGATATGGCCACTGGATTTCACCAAGTGCCTCTTAAAGATGAAGAATCTATCAAGAAAACAGCATTTGTCACTCCGGAGGGTCATTATGAATATTTGAAGATGCCCTACGGACTGACGAATGCGCCCGTAATTTATCAAAGAATTATATCCAAGACCTTAAAATCCTTGACAGACACTGGAAAAGTCCTCATTTACATTGACGATGTGTTGTTGTTATCAGACTCCGTAGGGGAAGGGCTAGACTTATTACGTCAGGCGCTCGTTTGTCTCACAAACGCAGGTTTTTCTATAAATTTGAAAAAGTGCACCTTTCTAGGGACAGAAATCGAATATTTAGGAAGACTTATAAGCCAAGGTCAGGTACGGCCGAGCCCCAGAAAGGTAGACGCCTTGTTGAAATCACCGAAGCCTGCGAATGTGAGACAAGTGCGGCAATTTTTGGGTTTAGCTGGATATTTCAGACGGTATATTCCTGGTTACGCAATTAAGACCGCTTGCATTGCAAAACTTACCAAAAAGGGACAACCGTTTATTTGGGGCGATGAACAAGACGTGGCACGTGATAAAATCATTACTTGTCTAACAGAGGAACCTGTTCTCGCGGTATTTGATCCGAAATTGCTCACTGAGCTTCATACTGACGCCAGTGCGATCGGTTATGGTGCTGTTTTGCTGCAAGAACATAAAGATAAACGGAGGCGTGTAATTAGTTATTTTAGTAGGGCAACTCATGGCGCGGAGTCTCGATACCATAGCTATGAGCTCGAGACTTTGGCTATAGTAAAAGCTTTACAACACTTTCGCCACTATCTCATTGGCATCGAATTCAAAATAGTAACGGATTGTAATTCCCTAAAACTGACCGAACGGAAGAAAGATCTCATACCTCGCGTAGCTCGTTGGTGGGTTTATTTGCAAGATTTTCGTTTCACAATAGAATACCGAAAGGGCGTTTTAATGCAGCATGTCGACTTTTTAAGTCGAAACCCAGTCAATGTGTCACACATTCGTCGGCCTAAAAACTGGGCTCAAATAGCTCAAACTGCTGATTCTGAAACGCAAGAACTGATGGAAAAATTGAGGGATGGTCAGCTGGATTCGTCTAGATATGTAATCAAAAACAACCTTCTATTCTATAAATACAGTCCCACTGGCGAGGAGTCGCGTTTGTTATGTTTTATTCCCAAAGGACACAGACTCAGTCTCCTACGAGTTTTCCACGACGATCACGAACATATCGGTATAGGTAAAACTGTTGACTTGATACTTCGTCATTTTTGGTTTCCTGGACTTAGACAGTTTGTCACAAAGTACATAAGCCACTGTGTGGTTTGTTTATCTCACAAAAAAATTCCTCGGGCTCCTCATCAGCCCGTAGAATCTTGGACCAAACCCATAAGTCCTTTCTCTACTATCCATATGGATGTGTTAGGTCCGCTACCCGAATCTAATGGGTTTAAGTATGTCTTGATATTAGTAGATGCTTTTTCAAAATATTGTCTTCTGTATCCGTTATACAGACAAGACACTGAAGAATTAAAACGTGTGTTTACAAACGCCATTTCATTATTTGGTACGCCTTCTCTAATTGTGACTGATCGGGGTAGAATGTTTGAAAGTTCTGGGTTTCAAAACTGGGTCATTGGGCTGGGTTGCGCCACACATTTAATAACTCCTGAAATGCATCAAGAAAACGGTCAGGCTGAGCGCTACTGCCGTTCTGTCCTGAACATGTTACGTATCGAGGTGAATAACAAGGGCAGTAGTTGGTCCGACACCTTGTGGAAAATTCAGCTAACTCTCAATATCACTAAGCAAGCTACTATCCAGACTTCACCTCTTCAACTTCTGATTGGAGTTGAGGCAACCACACCTGTATTGAGAGCATTAGTAAGGGATGTTGCTCTAGAGAATTCCGATGCAAACCGAGAAGCTTTGATAGCATTAAAACGACAAAATGCTTCGGATCTTTTGGAAGCAAACCAGGCTCGCCAAGATCAACGCATTAATGAGGCGAGGAAGCAGCCACGTGTATTTGCTGTGGGAGATCTTGTATTTGTTGGCAAAAGTTCACAGAGTTCGGGCAAACTTGACTCCGGCATGAGGGGTCCCTACAAAGTCATCCAACAGCTCCCACACCACCGTTACGAGTTGGAGCTTCTTGCGGGGTCCTATGGCAAGAGGACTCAGGCAGCTGCGGAACACCTGGTTCTATGGCGGGGAGAATGGACGCCGGACACGTGTGCCGCCTTCTTCATGGGTGGTGAGTATAGCCACGTGCGCTTGCTTTAGGGCAGCGACCTATGGCGTGTGCTATGTGTTTTATTTACCACGCGCGCTTATCTGATGATAGCGACCTATGGCGTGTGCTCTGTGTTTTATTTACCACGCGCGCTTATCTGATGATAGCGACCTATGGCGTGTGCTCTGTGTTTTATTTACCACGCGCGCTCATCTGATGGTAGCGACCTATGGCGTGTCTCGTGACAGCTACCCATGGTGTGAGCCTTGTTTGGTTTGAATATACATGTACGTACGTTAGTCTCATAACAGCTACTGGACCTATGATGTGTAAAATATTTTGACTTAGTTTGAAATAACAATTTTCACGCTTTGATCGCGGTCGTTTGAGTGCACGCTTACGGCTGTGACAGGGAGCTGTTAATTGTTATTATTGAACGTACTCGTATAGTTGCGAATTGCTACAGCGAAGTTTTGTTTCAGATGATGACAATTCTGGCACTTCCCAGCACTCCGAACAGCCCTCCAGTCAAGGTGCGGTCGAGGACGCCCCGCAGTCAGGAGAGGCCGTATTAAGAAGAACGGACCAGGAGGCGGAGCCTAGCAGCCAAACATAGCTAGCTACAAATATTTTTCAGTGTGGCATATTTCATTCGGACGTGACGGACGTATTTGTAGGTCGTATTGTAGGATTTATTGTAGGTCATTAGTTTCATAGTAAGATTTTTTTTTGTTTGTTAATTTTTAGAATAAAAACATTAGGTCAATATTATTTTTCTTTTAAAAAAACCAATTCCACTTCTAGTTTATAAAACTATTTTATATCTCGACACAATTCGAAGTTTGTTTACGGTCAAGGTTGTAAATTATAACTGACTAGCTGACCCGGCGAACTTCGTATCGCCTAAAAAAACAATTTTTTTCTAAAATAAAAGTATCCTATGTTACTCCTTGTTACATCAGCTATCTGCCAGTGAAAGTCTCGTCAAAATCGGTCCAGCTATTTCAGAGTTTAGTCGGAAAAAAAGACAGACAGACAGACAAAAAAATTGTAAAAAATGTTGTTTTGTAAAAATGTTGTGTTGCAAGTCTTAATGCAATTCCAACTCCAATAATGCTTAATGCTTAACCACCGTTGTATTAAGACAACTGAGACCGACAGTTTTACCTGCCCCCCAAAGCATTGAAACGCTCAAGAATTTTTTGTCACTTGTGGCCAATCATGCAACAACCAATGATATTTAAAAAATATAGTTAAGTTATGCCCCTACAAACCAAAATATCTGTTCCGACAAGAGCTACAACACACATACGTTTATCTTTGGTTTCACTACACCAATCACATTGGTATAATACATGAAGGCATTTTAACGCTCTATGTCAAATGTCAGCACTTCTGATAACAACAAAAGCATGCGTATTGTCTTGTATTGACAGCGACTACGAGCAGAACGGTCAATTGCATGTTCTACGCTCTTCATCGTCGGCGCGTCGGCGGCTATCTACCTCATTTTACATTATAATATCATTGTCTTAAGTCTCAAAAAAGCATACGAGTACCTTTCAACTCATTTGGTGTAGTAGTTTCGGAAAAATTGGCTGTGAAGGGCGGTTCTGTTTTTCGTTTTTTTGTTCGGAACCCTAAACACAAACAAAAAATTAAATTAAATTAATACGAATGATTTAAAAGCGCTTCATTCAATGTTACCGTATGCTGGTTTTGCTGCAACCTCTCAGGACGATTAGTTTTATAAAGAGTTCGTTGAATTTTCACCACACTTAGCCTTGGCATTCATAGTTGGACGTAGTCCAAACAGTCCTGGATTGTAAATGGTATTCTTGTTATTCTTGTTATTCTTGTTTAAGTTACCTTCCAAATTAATTTCACCACAATAAGCAATGTAGGAATGTAACAGTAAAATAGTTTGGCTTAAGTTAATTCTTAAATCTTTCCTCATAAAACTTGTTGATAAATTTTAAAGATGTGTGTAACGTGTTACAGGTCAAAGGACGCAAAGAACCAGCTAATTTACTGTCTTTCCATAACTATTTAATATGTCAGAAATACTCTGAATTCTGCAATAAACTCTGTAGCAAAATATGAGTTTAATAGAGATTTAATTGAAGTGTAGGTAGGCGTAATAGAGCTTAGCAAATTTTAAGACCAATGACCGTGGTCTATGGTGGAGAAGATTAATTTGGAGTCAAGGTTGAATGGAGCATAACATACTCTTCTCTTCTTGCCTTTAGAGGTCCACTGCTGGACACAGGCTTCTCCTAATCTACGCCACTCAGACCGGTCCTGAGCCTTCTGAATCCAGCGGATACCCGCTGTCTTCTTCAGGTCATCGATCCACCTGGTCGGGGAGCACATAATATAACCCGACAGAAAGATACGCGAGTGATTCTTATGTCTCTTTATCCTATTTTTCCGTTTTCTTCGTTTTCGTCCAGTCACGCATATAATCTCACTCTTAGGCGCTCCACCCACTGCACCGCGCACCGCGACGGGGCGCGGGATGGCAGATTTTAACATTGTATGCAAATATCTCAATTTATATAGAAATCACGCCTAGCACAACACACTGCCGACGCGGAGACGCGCGGGAAGGCGGCCCCGCGCGCAGTTTCTGCCGATCTGCGCGGGAGCGCGGGGCGTACCGCGGGATATGACAGATCGCGCGGTGAACATATGAGTTTATGCCGTCGTAATCTGCATCACCGCGCGGGGGAGCAGATTACACCGCTAGGTAAGGTGCAGCGCAGACGGCACACTGTCCGTGACGCACTTTTAAGTCTGTGAAAATAGAACCTTTGCAATTATATGCAGTAACGCATACGACGCGCAAAAAAGTGCGGCTGCACGCCATATAAACATTTGTGCGTCCGCACACTCGATCGCACAAAAAGAACGTCGTCTGCGCTGCACCTAAGGCAGATCTGCGCCTCCGTCGCCGCGCGCGTTATCTGTCGCTCCGCGCACCGCGGCGGGACGCGTCTTCAGTGGGTGGAGCGCCTAACCCTTTTCTGCTTTCATTTATTTATGCACGAAAATCCAAAAAGTAGATTAGAAAACAGAAATAAATTAAAATAACTAGACAGTCAACAATTCTATAAGCTTTGCATAATTAGCTTCAGTCACACGTGAATAACAAAGCCTAACGAAATTATTTTACGGAGGCAAAACAAAAACGAAACATCTATTTCATTTGGAGCTAACCACAACAGACAAAGTTTGTCCAGTGTTTGCACAAACCCTAAGCAATATTAATCAAACGAGGGTGGAGTACGCAAAAACAGAGGTTTTTCTTTATTTATCACGATGAAGAAAAAAGACACTTTGCTGTGTTGCCTACAACACAGGAGCGATATGAATATGAATAATATTACTTTTGTTGCTAGTATTGTGCATTTAACTAATGATGTTGATATAATATAAATATTTTACATCGTCCATAGTTTGTAGAAATGCTGTTGTAGTTCAGTTGTTCAAAGTAGTTCAGAATAATTGCAAAAAGTATCTTCAGTATAATAGACGTAATCTAATCATAACATTACATCATTAAAACCTAGTTTACGCTTCTTTAAAAATATTTATATTAAATTTATATTAAGAAACTTTGATGCCCAAACAAATTTAAAACTCAGCGGACGACTTGTAGATGCGAGTCCGAATTGATATTCCCCGGATATTGGGATCAATGTGCAACATTGCTTCAAGCGACCTATTTGCTTAGCGAACTTGATAAAATCGTATCTCGACTGCAACTGTAACCAAAGCAGAGCTCGATTCGAGCAAGGAGGATATACGACGAGTATGCTGTGAATGGATGGGTCTTGTAAGGATTTTTTCTACTTTTGTGACTTACGCCCCAACTCAAAGTCACTAACGGTTACTTAAATCGCTCCTTAGTACAGAATTTATATGGTGATTCTTTACTAAGGAGCGATTAAAGTAACCGTCAGTGACTTTGAGTTGGGGCGTTAGTGTTATTTATTAAAATAATGTAAATTAAATAACGCCAATATAAATTAAAAGTAGATATGTGTTAAAGCTGAAATGTGGCTAAACGATGGTTTTATAGTTAACAATTCGTTCAGGACTCAAGAGTTCATAGAAACATGGTATTTTAACATTATCTATTAATCTATGATTTTCAACTTATCATTGTTCAATTTCTAAATAGGCAAATTCAAGAAAGGCAATCTTTGCCTAATTAATTCACATTCTCTTCTCACTAAGCTGATTTCTTGTACTTAAATACTTGAGAACATTTACTACGTATTCCACTCCAATAAATGTACAGGCTTGTAACTGAGATTCGTCTTTACGATCCTATTCTGAGTGTTTGCACCATTCTTCAGTTTGAAAACGTTGTTGTCTTACAATTCAATAAAGAACACCGTATTTTCAACGACGGCTCTAAATTACCTCCGGTGATATATTGAAGGGACATTATTCAGCCACTGGGTCCTGTGAGTGCTTTAACGTCTTCATAAAAAGGAAATATTGCCAAACAATGTGTGCTCCTTATTGTACCTTGTTTTCAATTGTTAATGCTCGCGATCTCCGTGGATCTTCTGTACGGAGGTTTGGATATTTTTTCCAATTTTTGGTATTCTAGAAATCTAGAGTATTAAAATTCTGTCTTCCAAACTCAGTTGGTTTAAACTCAAATCGTTCGTGGGCTTTATCTCTGCCATAAGATCTAATATTCAAACATTATCGTAGTTAATTGATTTCTAAATCGACTAACATGTAAACATGGCTAGATGAGGTTGCTGGCTGTACGACTTTTATAGTTTCTTATTTCAATACCTGCAGCCTGCAGGTCATGGTAATTGATTATACTATAAATTAATTTATGACTTACATCAAAAAAGAATTAATGAGTTATCAGGAAAACCTGCTACTCAACCTGCATTCCTCAAGCAAGCTCAAAGATAAATCCAAACTAAAAGCGGCCAAGTGCGAGTCGGACTCGCCCATGAAGGGTTCCGTAGCAGCAAGTAACATAATATAAAAGTTCTTGTAGTTCGTTGTAACTTTGATCAATGTTTTTTGCGGTTTACGATTTATGACGTATTAAAAAAAAACCACTTACTAGATCTCATTCAAACCAATTTTCGTTGGCAGTTTGCTTAGTAATGTACATCATATAATTTTTTTAGATTTATCATTCCCTTATTTTAGAAGTTACAGGGGGGGGGACACACATTTTACCACTTTGGAAGTGTCTCTCGCGCAAACTATTCAGTTTAGAAAAAAATGATATTAGAAACCTCAGTATCATTTTTGAAGACCTATCCATAGATACCCCACACTTATGGGTTTGATGAAAAAAACATTTTTGAGTTTCAGTTCTAAGTATGGGGAACCCCCAAAATTTATTGCTTTTTTTCTATTTTTGTGTGAAAATCTTAATGCGGTTCACAGAATACATCTACCTACCAAGTTTCAACAGTATAGCTCTTATAGTTTCGGAAAAAAGTGGCTGTGACATACGGACGGACAGACAGACAGACAGACAGACAGACAGACATGACGAATCTATAAGGGTTCCGTTTTTTGCCATTCGGCTACGGAACCCTAAAAAGTTTTCTTAGCCAGCTTGATAAATTGTGGTCTTCCCACACTCTGAATGGAACAGAACTTAGCAATAGGTCAGTTAGAGAATGATGAATTGATTCCACAATAATATATCAACGTACCCTCTCTAGCACAATATAGCTGGGAGTGATAAATTTTGCTAAAATGGAATCTTCCATTTCTTGAACATGTTCGTGCCTGGAGACCGCAACATGGCGCGTCTAGTTGCCACTCGACTAGTCATTGACGCCATCCAACGTGCTCCCGAGAGTAATTATGATAATGATCGTATTATAAAATTAGCACCAGAAAAAAATGAGGTCGAACGATTATGAATAGTAAGTTCTCAACTGCAAAATCGAGGTAATTTTTTTGTGAACTGTTACGCGATACCTTATTACCTTATGAGGTCTAAAACGGGGGAAATTTTATATCAAAACATACATAGTGATATAGGGCTGGTTAATCAAACTGTTTGTTTTCCTGAATTTCTAATGAGATGTTACACAAGAATGCTCACTTTAATATCTTTGAATCTTTCTTTGATGTTAAAATAAATGTTTTATGTCTTCAAGGAATATGAACAGACTTATTACAGACTAAAACTTTTGTGTTACGTAAATAATAAGAAATATTGAAAACATTTATATTCGGAGAAGTTGGAATAATCATACTGGAGGTGAATTATAGTCGTTATTCTGACTGATTTGAGTCTAGACAAGCTTATTGCGAGTGACGTTTATTACAATATTTTCTGTATTTTTCTATAAAATATTTTTCGATTTCAATTAATGTCATACATCGATATCATAGATATCTTCACAGACATTTAGATATATGTCTGTGCATAGATATCGCAAATTTCTTCCATGTGAATAATATCGAATTTTAATAGATGAAATAAATAACATTTTGGAAGAGCAATTAAACAAACATTATTCGCCTTAATTTTGATACATTAAAAAAAATTGTGTGTGTCAGCTCTGAAGCACGACTGGATACTCCTTACGAACGATTATAAAATATATAGACTAGTAAATGAGGGTAAATGAACGCATTTTTAGGGTTCCGTAGCCGAATGGCAAAAAACGGAACCCTTATGGATTCGTCATGTCTGTCTGTCTGTCTGTCTGTCTGTCTGTCTGTCCGTCCGTATGTCACAGCCACTTTTTTCCGAAACTATAAGAGCTATACTGTTGAAACTTGGTGAGTAGATGTATTCTGTGAACCGCATTAAGATTTTCACACAAAAATAGAAAAAAAACAATAAATTTTGGGGGTTCCCCATACTTAGAACTGAAACTCAAAAATGTTTTTTTCATCAAACCCATACGTGTGGGGTATCTATGGATAGGTCTTCAAAAATGATATTGAGGTTTCTAATATCATTTTTTTCTAAACTGAATTGTTTGCGCGAGAGACACTTCCAAAGTGGTAAAATGTGTGTCCCCCCCCCTGTAACTTCTAAAATAAGAGAATGATAAAACTAAAAAAAATATATGATGTACATTACCATGAAAACTTCTAACGAAAATTGGTTTGAATGAGATCTAGTAAGTAGTTTTTTTTTAATACGTCATAAATCGTAAACCACAAAAAACATTGATCAAAGTTACAACGAACTACAAGAACTTTTATATTATGTTACTTGCTGCTACGGAACCCTTCATGGGCGAGCCCGACTCGCACTTGGCTGCTTTTTTATATTACTGAAAGCATGCTTGGTACATTTATTAATATTAATTATTTAATTTAACGTGACGTTATCGTCAAATCAGTAACAACGCCAGCTAGCTTGCGATCGTCAAATCAGTCGCCATCTAGATAAAAAACTAACGCATAAAGTAACAGAGAAAGTTTGATTTTTACTCGTCATAAATCGTACCCCGGGCTTATATATGAAAAATGATTTTAAAGGAGTTAAACTCCAAAACTACCTTACAAAGTACTGCCCTGCAGGGCTATTCAGTTTTGTAACTTGACAGCGGATTCCGCGATGAGTGTCAAAATTGAAGTTCGAGTCCGAGATCTTGATATGTGATTCTCAAATCATTTGGTACGCACTTGCGAAGTGAAGGGAGTCTCGAACTCAAACGTCAAACGACTAAAGATGGCCTCGCCTCGGTATGAATAAACGAATGACAATTGGACGCGAGCTTCGACGGTGACGTAATTCGATGATCGAGAATAATAAATATGTCATCCTCTAATCATCTAGTACGGCACTTGCGAAGTGAAGTGATCCTAGAACTCGAACGTCAATTTTGAAACTCCGCTGTCAAGTTACAAAAGAGAATAGCCTTCCTGATCACGTCTACTGGCGACCAAGAAAGAAAGAATTGGCTCCCAAGCCCCCAGACGGAACATGACGAATCGTTTGGCAGCTAACTTAAGCAAGAAGATGGTGGCTTGCCAGGCAGGTTTCACGGAAAGAAAGATAATGTAGTGCATGTACTGCTATTATAATTATAGCAGAAATCATGTTATCTCGGGAACACGGGTAGAGGGGCGACACTGAGGCAGTCACGAGAGAGTCGTAGATGAGAGTGGACGTGTTACCCTAGCTACTGGTGTCGTAACGAGCTAATGCAAGTCAACCACCATACTATTATATCTAAATATTATATACTTATACGTACGCACGTAAGTAATACAACTACTACAGATAATAAAACCTTTAATAATATTAATGACTTCATCTTATTACAAGTTTGATAATTATAATCCTTATGTAAAGCGTGACTAAGAGGACCGGCTTCTTTCGCCTCTTACGACACCCTTATGCCAGCATAGAATTGGAGTCAATACTCTACTTGATTGGGGCTGGAAAAAGACAATAACATGAAAAATATTGCCACATGACATAGCCGAAGTAAGCCCGAATGCATCTTCCTATTTTATGCAAAACTGTACGTGACAGGACTTCACATACTACCTCCGTTTGTGTTCTTTTCTATGATAGAGTCATAAAAGAAATTGCATACTGTTTTACGAGTATGTCCTAAAATTTCTAGACAATAATTGTTTGGACGATGATATTTCTTACTAGTAACGCTTCGCTTCGGGGAACGGGATTGAAATAAAACACAAAGATACAGCAATGAAAACCGCGTTAGAATCCATTCCTGAGATTATCCAATAAATGCATAAACAAACATTACAGACAAACCGACAAATATGCAAAAATTCTAAAAATAATTCTTATGGAATATATTATGTTAATCTCCAGTTAAACATCGATGAGTTATAATATTATAATGATACGATATTATTATGACATGATCATTACTCGATTTTACACGATTCATTCTTCATAATGTTTATTTTGTCCGTAGAGTGTAAACGAGCTATAATATCTATCTAGGTGATAATGGTAAGTGGTTACCGTTGCACATAACTAAGTAACATAGTAGGATGTAGGTAAAACAAGTTGATTTGCAATTATCGTTTAGATAAACGAACACTAGCAGACCCACTACCTGTATTATTTACCTACAATATGTAGGCTCGGCCCAATAAAACGACGATATTTCGCAATTATTTTAATCACACTTTCCATTATATTTATCACAAAATAAGTTATCACTAAAATCACAGGCTTCAACAAAGAAATAACCTTTCACCTTTGCCTCGGGTTTGCATGCGACCATCCAGGTCGACTGTCGAATGGCGAATGTGTCGATTACTCAGTTCTATGCTCTAACGTCGACATCAATGTCGTCAATATGCTCACTAGCGCCACCAAGTGGCGACTGATGATAGTAGAATGTTTTAGTCAATACCATACTTATATTCACAATAGTACAAAATAATAGCCCCAAGGGTACTTTACACTGTAATAATAGAAAGCACGCTAACAAATACATATAATATTATGTTTATTCCCTTGATCAAGGCGCTCCCTCACGCAGAGTATTCGCCTACAATATAGGAACTCGGAATCATATATTACTTAAGTGTGGGAAGAGACCCAAGCCTTACAAGGTTTGACGATCCTGTAGCCTAGTTGGTAGCGACCCTGTCTGCGAAGCGAGGGGTCCCGCGTTTGATTCCCGGCCGGGGCAGATATTTATATGACAGATAAATATTTGTACTCGGATCATGTGTGTGATTGTGATATGTTATGTGTCGTCCATACCACCCGCGACACAGGTAAGGGAACGTTCCCAAACCACGTGACACATTTAGGGGGGGGGGGGGAGGGGGGTCTGCAAAACACCACGCTTGGTCACAGGGGGGAGGGAGGGGGGTTAGGTTTTTGTCACGTGGTCAATATCCACTAAGGGAATTTCCCGCTTTCTCGAGTTATACTTATTCACCTCCAGGAAGTTGGCGCCACACTTTGAAGTTATAAACATTTTGAAGGTTGTTCTAGGTTTTTTCTACATTGTTCCAAAACGTCATAGGGCTGAGAGTGAAACTTTCATAGAAAATCCAAAAAACGCGAGTTTTGAGCTAGCACCACACTTTCAAAGTATCGCGATTCTGGCGACGATGACGATGCACAGAAATGCATTGGTCAATGAATGCTATGGTCAGAGACCAAAACGCTCGGCTGCCACACGGATAGCTCAGCAGTCTCTTGCCGGTTCTGTGTATGTGCTTGAACTTTGCCTTGGTGATCTGCTTCTTTGAGGACCACGAAGGAGCATTAAATTTTTTTTTCAGCTGACTCACAATGGTGCCTCCGAGCTCACGCGCATCTACCCAATCCTGATAAGAAGATTGCTTCAGGCTAATTAATGCAGTTTCAGTCAAACCAGGCTTGGGTTTTACCCCAACGGGTACCACAGAGCTTGGAATGTAACATTCCATGCCCTGGAGTACCACATCAGCTATGAAAAGCGCAAAAGCGTCGAGATCAGCTTAGGAGAAACAAATTCCCCTCCACGGGAAAGACTGGGCCAAGTTCACCCACATGATGCCACCTTACAAATAAATTTTCTTCGAACGCGATATTGTGGATTAATATAGAATAAATCTATAACAATCCAGACCAACCGTCAGAACTTCCTAATTTGTTTTTACGTTTGTGAAAAATATTTTTTTTTCGAACGCGATATTTTGGAACAATATAGAACAACCGCCAGAATCGCGATACCTTAAAAGTGCGATGCCAACTTCCTGTACAGTTCGGCCGCTGTATCTTGGCGCGTCTGAACTTCGCACAGAAGGCTGCGCAGTAACATAATTCGCCAATACTCGATACGCGGTGTATTGTTCAGATACGCGGTGTATCACACGTTAGCATGTTCGTGTTGCCATCTCTGTCTTACATGCGCTAAAATTCGCAAAGCCTATGTTCAGACGCGCCAAGATACAGCGGCCGTACTGTACATTACTTATTTATATATGACCGTTTACTCTAGCGCTTTTAAATCTCACAGGTGGAAACATGCTGATTGAAAACTGACTATGAAAATTCTAGTCTCGGTAGTTTCGGAGATGGGGGGAATGGTCAATTTTCGTTCTTTCTTGAATAATTTTAAAATTATCAAATAATAAAATATATTTGCGATCCTTACAACAAGCCCTTTCATTTGACACAAGTGACACGACACGATACAGTTTACAAAACAGTTTTATTTTTATTTTGATTTCATGATTTTTTTTGAAAATAAATACCTTCGTCTTTGGGTCAAAAAAAAGAAATTGAGCATCAAAGTTAAACTCATTTTAGTCCAGTAGTTTCGGAGTAGTTTGTTTTTAGGGTTCCTTTACGAACAAAATCAAAAACCGAACCGTTATAGGATCACTTACGTCGTCACGAAATCTGGGGGCACGGCAGTGCCCCCGCCATATTATTTTTAGGGTTCCGTACGAAAAACGGAACCCTTATAGGATCACTCGTGCGTCTGGGCGACCGCCGATCACAGCCAATTTACTTCGAAACTACTGCTCCAAATGAGTTGAAATTTGGTACTCATGTACTTTTTTGTGACCCAAACACGAAGGTAGAATTATAAAGTAAACAACAGAATTTTGAAAAAAAAAATTAACGAAATCAAAATTAAACAAGAACTGTTTTGCAAACCATCTCGTGTGGTTACATGTCAAATATAATCGAAATTTTACTAACAAAAAATAACTGACTTCAAAATAACTCAAAAGCTACTTGTCAGATCTCGCTCATATTTATGTGGGGCCACATGACAAGCACCAGCTTTCGACTAAAAAAAGAATCATCAAAATCGGTTCACTTCACCCATGACTACATCACCACTTACCATCAGGTGGGATAGTAGTCAAGCATTAACTTATCTTATAAGATATAAAAAAAAACTTAGTCGAAAGTGCTAAGGTAACAAACATAAAAAAACAGTCGAATTGAACACCCCCTCCTTTTTTGAAGTCGGTAAAAAGGGCTTGTTGTCAGGATCTCAAATAATATATTTTTGTTATAGTTCTACAATGGAAAGTTTTAAAATTATTCAAGAACGAATGAAAATTAAAGCCAAAAATTTACCACCCCCCCCCCTTGTCTCCGAAACTACATACTGACATTTGAATTAAAAAAAATACAGAGTTCTTTACTTAAATATTACAGGAAAAATAAGTCAGAGATCTTAAAAAAAACGGCAAAAATAAATAAAATTGAAAAATAACGGTAAATACATAATCAACGTACGAAACCCTCTTGTCAAGTTTATTTTATTATAGTTCTGCAATAGATACTAATTTATATTCTTTTAACTGTCTGCAAAAAAAAAAATTGTCACGTGAAAACTAGAGGGGGAGGGGGGGGGTCTTCTTATATACCACGGTTGGTCACCGAGGGGGGGGGAGGGGGGTAAAAAATGGTAAAAAATGGGTCACGTGGTTTGGGAACGTTCCCTAATACCTACTGCGGGGGTATGAGTGTGTTAGCGTTAATTATTTATTTGTGGTCATGTAGTCAGCTCGGCACATGTCAGTTTTTTTATGTTTGGTGTGTCGCTATAGTCACCGCGAACTAAGAAGCCCAATTTGTCGTTTGCCATCACAGTGACATTAGAGATGTACAAAAAAATCGGTTCACGAAAGAAACCAATTTGTAGGAATAAAAAGCTGGCGTGATATTTGCAATTTTACTTTATTTTCACTATTTTTACAGTTTTTTCTATGGAGCGCGTACGCAGCCGACATAAGTAGAAAACGGAAGGGGCGAGAGTTGCCATTACAAATTTTATCTCTCACTATTTAGTGATGCCATATGAAAAAATTTAATATTAAATATTTAAAGATGACAATTAAAATATAATTTAAGATATTTACTTCTCATGTTAGATAATTTAATCTAACATAGTTGGGCCCAGGGCCGGAACTCTACAACAATAAAAGTGCTACATTACTTTGAGTATAAAAAATAACTTAGATTTTGAAAAATTGTTACATAACATAAGTAGTGAAAAGCAAAGAGAAAATTTAATTAATAGGCATAGGACATAATTTTCTGTAGGACCTAGTAAATATTTTATTTCCTATTTTTATTTCTGACACCCTCACCTTGCCATCAGGGCCAGGGAAATTTTTTACAATTCGAGCCATAGGCCACTGGAATGGAGCTGTGTTATCTGACCGCACAATCACTAGATCTCCTACCTTTAAATTAGCATGCTCATCAATCCATTTAGGCCTGCTCTGCAGCTGGGTGAGGTAATCCCGTGACCAAGCTTTCCAGAAATCTTGTTTAATTTTAGACAAAATGTTCCAAAACTTTATATTATTAATATTTTTATGAGAAAGATCAATTTCTGGATAACTCGTCATAGCAGTACCTATAATAAAATGCCCTGGTGTGAGATAATTGGTGTCAGACACGTCAGAGGACATAGGAAGCAGGGGCCTAGAGTTTAGAATGGCCTCAATTTCGCTGACCACTGTGTAAAGACCTTCAAAGGTAAGACAAATATTGCCAACCACTCTCTTCAAATGAAACTTTAAACTTTTTACCCCGGCTTCCCACAATCCACCAAATTCCGGAGAATAGCTTGGAATGAATTTAAACGTTATACATTTCTCAGAACAATAATCCATTACCTCATCTTTATGAATTTTTGAATTAAAAAGATCATACAATTCTCTTAAATTATTAGATGCACCTTTGAAAGTTTTTGCATTATCACAATAAACTTGTGTGGGTAAGCCACGTCTTGCTATGAAGCGCCTGAGTGATGCCAAGAAAGCCTCAGTGGTTAGGTCAGATACCACTTCTGCATGAATTGCCTTTGTGACAAAGCAAACAAATAATGCAACATAAGCCTTGGCTACCATAGGCCTACGTATTCTAGCAACTTTTATGTTGAAAGGACCACAAAAGTCGATACCTATTATTTCAAAGGGTCTCTGCGCTGTGAGTCTTTCTTTTGGTAGAGAGCCCATGAGTTGTTTTGCAACTGCAGCCTTGACACGGTGACATTTAATGCATCTGTGCACTACCTTTTTAACTTCCCTCATGCCACTTATCAAATAAAATTTTTGTGAAAGAGAGCTAAGTACCAACTTAGGACCCGCACGGAGCAGCCTTATGTGTTCCCTATCAACCAGCATGGAGGCTATATGAGATGATTTAGGTATAATTGCAGGATGTTTCTTTTCATAAGACATATTTGTGGCGTTCTGAAGACGACCTCCTACTCTAAGAATGTTGTTTGCATCCAAAAAGGGATGTAAATTGGCCAAGTTTGATTTTATTTTCTTACCCTTGGCCAGTGACTCTATCTCAGTAGAGAAATGCTTTCTTTGAAATGCACGTATAATTATAATCAAAGCTCTATTTAATTCATCAGGAAACAATGGACCATGGACTTTTTCATTTTTATTTTGACAGTTATGTTTGAATCTCAATAACAAAGCTACTACTTGCTGTAATTTTATAAGTTTTGAACTAGGTTTTTGCGTGGGGCGCGCGCTGCTAAAGCAGCGCGCGTGCCTTTTTCTTCCGCAAGAGAACAAATAAAAAAAATGTTTTTTCAAAAATATCATTGGTCTCCGAAATTCATTTTTCGATTCATGGGTCTGTTTGCGACATGTTCGGCTTCAAACTATTTTTTTGACTGGAGGGAGAGAGGGACAGGAAGTGAGAGAGGGACCGGGAGCGGGAGGAGAGAGAGAGGGAGAGAGGTAGGGAGCGAGGAGGAAGAAAGAGCGGGACACAAAGTGTTTTTTCAAAAATATCATTGGTCTGCGAAATTCATTTTTCGATTCACGGGACTGTTTGCGACATGTTCAGCTTCAAACTATTTTTTTGACTGGAGGGGGAGAGGGACAGGAAGCGAGAGAGGGACCGGGAGCGGGAGGAGAGAGAGAGGGAGAGAGGTAGGGAGTGGGGAGGAAGAAAGAGCGGGACAGAAAGTGTTTTTTTCAAAAATATCATTGGTCTGCGAAATGCATTTTTCGATTCACGGGACTGTTTGCGACATGTTCGGCTTCAAACTATTTTTTTGACTGGAGGGGGAGAGCGACAGGAAGCGAGAGAGGGACCGGGAGCGGGAGGAGAGAGAGAGAGGGAGGGAGGCAGGGAGCGGGGAGGAAGAAAGTGCGGGACAGAAAGTGTTTTTTCAAAAATATCATTGGTCTGCGTAATTCATTTTTCGATTCACGGGTCTGTTTGCGACATGATCGACTTCAAACTACTTTTTTGACGGGAGGGGGAGAGGGAGGACAGAGAGAGGGAGAGAGGCAGGGAACGGGGAGGAAGAAAGAGCGGGACAGAAAGCGGGAGAAGGACTGGGAGCGGGAGAGGGAGAGGGAGAGGGAGAGGGAGAGGGAGAGGGAGAGGGAGAGGGAGAGGGAGAGGGAGAGGGAGAGGGAGAGGGAGAGGGAGAGGGAGAGGGAGAGGGAGAGGGAGAGGGAGAGGGAGAGGGAGAGGGAGAGGGAGAGGGAGAGGGAGAGGGAGAGGAAGAGGGAGAGGGAGAAGGAGAGGGAGAGACATATAATGTGCATTCTATTTGCACCTATAAACAATTTTCCATTTTACAGTCATAAATGCAAACAGTCCGAAATGTTCAATATAGATTTTTATAAAAAATACTTGTTTTTGTATGGCAACACTGAAAGTTTCTCATTTTTTATGGCAACAATGAAACACATTTACACGGACGTGACCGATCTATCGGCAGCAACAAACGTCGTATACATTTTAATGACATAAAAAGAAGACAAAAGCCTGAAACACTACCAACAAAAATTTATTTGTATGAAAATTATTATTTTTTGTATGGCATCACTAAACATTGGTTACACCAACTTATCCGGCCCTTTAGTACCTGTAAACGCCTCATACATTATAAAGACATCAAATGGAGACTACAACCTCAAACATTCGAAAAAGGAATACATTTGTATGAAAATAATATTTTTTTATATGGCAACACTGAATTTTTTTTTCACCCAAATTTACAAAATGTCAGTACCTACAAATGCCCCATACATTACAATAACGAAATATTCGATTCAAAAATAAATTTGTATGAAAATTATTAATTTTTTATGGCAACACTGAAATATTAAAGTTTTTCCAAAACGAATATTATAATTTAAAAATATCTCCCATACATTTTTCATACCCTTGATCTATAGTTTCGGCTCAATTACTCGAAAAGTGAAAAAAATTCTGGACTCCAGTGTTGCCAGTTGATTGAGATGAAAATGGTCAAATGTCATTACGACGACCACAAAAAATCTTGTGGTGTAATTTTTTGATTAAAAATGTTTCTCCTTCTACTTTTTACATTTTTGAATGGAAAGTTCACAAAAATGTACGAATGAAAAAAAAATCAACGTAACCTGGCAATACTCCAGACCAAGCCCAACAACTGCCCCATACAAAGTGACCCCCTCAAATGTTGCCAACCTACAAATTTTTTCCTCCAAAAAATGCAATTTTTCGTACATTTTACAAAATGGCCGCCACGGGATCCGCCATCTTGTCGAAAAAAAAAATATATCCAACATGTCAAAATTGAGGATAGACCAGAGCCAACAGAGGAAAAATATCGCAAAAATGTTAAAACACCACCGCGATGCGACCCCGCAAAAACACCTCCAAAATTGAAAAATTTCAAACTAAAATATCTCGGCGGCCATCTTGTTTTTTCAATTTTTTTCAACTTTTTCGTATTAGTCGTCCCAAGATTAGCCGAAAACGACACCAATGTTGGGTAAGTGCTCAGAATAAACAAAAAGTTGACAATCGCCGAGCGGCCGCCATCTTGAATTTTCGAATGGTCATATTTTTCCTATAATAACCATAGATAGTCAAGCAATTTCTCGATACATTATTATTACCCCCCACCAATACTTTCGGCTGGGCTACTCGAAATGTGAAAAAACGTGAAAAAAAAATCCAGCAGCCAGTGTTGCCAGTTAATTTTGATGAAAATGGTCAAATGTCATTACGACAACCGCGAGAAATGTTTTTATGAAATTTTTTGATTAAAAATGTTTCTCCTTCTACTTTTTATATTTTTGAATAGAAAGTTCACAAAAATGTATGAATGAAAAAAAAAATAACGTAACCTGGCAACACTTCAGACCAAGCCTCACAACCGCCCAATACAAAGTGACCCCCTCAAATATTGCCAACCTCAAAATTTTTTACCTCAAAAAATGTAATTTTTTGTACATTTTGCAAAATGGCCGCCATAGGATCCGCCATCTTTAAGAAAAAAAAAATATACCCCAATCGTCAAAATTGGGGATAGACCCGAGGCAACAGCGAAAAAAAATCAAAAAAAAGTTGAAAACCCATTGCAATCCGACCCCGCAAAGTCACCTCCAAAATTGAAAAATTTTAAAGTAAAATATCTCGGCGGCCATCTTGTTTTTTTATTTTTTTCCAATTTTATCTTAACACTTTTCCCAACATTAGCCGAAAACGACACCAATCTCGGGTAGGTGCATAGTGAAAAAAAAAGTTGGTCATTTCGACTCGGCCGCCATCTTGGATTTTTGAAAGGTCGGATTTTTCCCATAGACACGGAAGCAAACCAAAAATTCTCACATACATTGTACCCACCCCCCACCACTCCTTCTGGGAGATCAATTCGACTTTTCGTAAAACGGAAAAAAAAATCCAGCACCCAGTGTTGCCAGTCGACATCGACGAAAATGGTCAAATGTCATTACGACGACCACAACACGTTTGCCCGTGTAACATTTTGATTAAAAATATTGCTCCTTCTACTTTTCATATTTTTGAATAAAAAGTCCAAAAAAATGTATCAACAAAAGAAAAAAAAACTCAACCTGGCAACACTTTGACTCAAGTTACATAACCGCCTGGAACAAAGACACCCGCTCAAATGTTGCGAACCCGAAGAAAAATTCACCCAAAAAACGTCGTTTTTCGTACATTTTTCAAAATGGCCGCCACCGCGTCCGCCATCTTGTCGAAAAAATAAATATCTCCAAAATATCAAAATTGAGGATACAATCAAACGAACACACATAAAATATTTAAAAAAAGTAGAAAATCCACCCCGATGCAACCCCGCAAAGTCACCTCTGAAATTGAAAAAATTCAAACTCAAATATCTCGGCGGCCATCTTGTTTTTTCAATTTTTTCGAAAATTTTCGTAACTCTCCTCCAAAACTTTACGAAACGCCCCAAAAAAATCCCGCAAAAAGCCATAAACAAAAAAGTTGAAAATCACAGAGCGGCCGCCATCTTGAAAATGTGAAATGTCAGATTTTTCCCGAGGTGTCGGGGGGGGATGGAGAAAACCCGCCATAGACAATATCATTCTATTTCGACTCTTTCTGGGAGAACAATTATATAGTTCACTCCCCGTAAGTCTAGGATTATATAATATAACTAGGTTTTTGCGTGGGGCGCGCGCTGCTAAAGCAGCGCGCGTGCCTTTTTCTTCCGCAAAAGGAAAAATAAATAAATAGTTTTTTAAAAAAGATCATTGACATGCGATATTTATTTTTCGATTCAGGGGTTTGTTTGCGACATGTTTGGCTTCACGCTATTTTTTTGAAGGGAGAGGAAGAGTGACAGGAAGCGAGAGAGGGACCGGGAACGGGAGAAGGAGAGGGGTAGGGAGCGGGGAAGGAGAAAGAGCGGGACAGAAAATGGCAGAGGGACAGGGTGTGGGAGAGGGACTGGGAGCGGGAGAGGGACGTGAAGCGGGAGAAGGAGCGGGAGAGTGAGAGGGACGTAAAGCGGGAGCGGGAGAGGGAGGGACAGGGAGCGGGAAAAGGAGAGGGAGAGGGAGAGTGAGAGGGAGAGAGACAGGGAGAGCGAGAGGGAGATAAAACGAAGGGGTTGTAAATATTTAAGAAACTACGTCATTTTTGAACTCAGTAATGTGAAAATTTATATAAGCTTATTATTAGAAATAAAAATTTATTGTCACAGGTTTTTTTGGAAATTCATCCCCAAATGGTTAAAACCAGGGGATGTAAGTTTGTACGGAACTTCGTCAATACCGAACTCAGAGATATGAAAATTTATAATTATGTAAGCGTATACTTAGAAACAAAAAGTAACTGTAGAGTTGTTTTTTGAAAATTAATCCCCTATACTAAAAGGTTATAAATTAGTACGCAACTTGGACATTTTCGAACTCAGAAAGGTGTCAATCAAATCAAAAATTAACTGTAACAGATTTTTTTGTAATTTCAGCCCTTAAGAGGTAAATAAAGGGGTTGCAAGTTTTTTAGAACTTCTCATTTTCAAACTCAGAAATATGAAAATTAATATGTAAGCTTTAAGTTTATTGTAGAGGGCTTTACGGATGGGAGGGGGAGAGGAGGAGAAGGAGAGGGAGTGAGACAGGGAGAGGGACAGGGAGTGGGAGAAGGAGAGGGAGTGGGACAGGGAGAGGGAGAGAGAGAGGGTGTGGGACAGGGAGAGAGAGGGAGTGGGATAGGGAGAGGGAGAGAGGAAGTTGGACAGGGAGAGGGAGAGAGAGAGGGTGTGGGACAGGGAGAGAGAGGGAGTGGGATAGGGAGAGGGAGAGAGGAAGTTGGACAGGGAGAGGGAGAGAGAGGGAGTGGGACAGGGAGAGGGAGAGGGAGGGGGAATTTAATGAACCAACAAAAACTATAAAAGTTTAGTTGAAATTAACACTATTCGTCGGGTCAGCTAGTAAATAATAATAGTTTCTTCATGTCCGTCTCTCCGTCCGTCTGCAGCAAAGCGCAAAGATCCTTACCGCTAGAAAGCTGTAATTTGACGATTGGCATGAATACACACTGATACTTATTTATCAAAAGTGGTAAACTAAAATCTTTATAATTTTTTTCGGGTAGTGCCAGCGAAATGGTAGATGTTGGACATGTGAATATCCACGGCAGTAGAATATTTAATATGATGAATTTGAAAGGAAAACTCCCATGGCAATGTTAGCTTAATAGTTAATGAGTGATAGTCGATAAACTTAGTACCCTAAATTCTCTACCCGAGTCCTCCTTTATATAGGAAGAATGTGATGATGGGTTCCAGAGATAAAGAGTGGAACACCTCAGTGGTGAGGCATCAATAATAATCCGTTTTTGGGAATGTTACTATTGAACAACCATTCCATAGTTTAATAACTCCATCCATGTGTGATATATTTTGGAGTTGGATCCTTTCTAAGGACCTTTATTAAGACTTAAAAAAGATCAACACGTAAAATGTAAACAGTCTCACAATAAGTGTATCCTATTCTGTTTTTAAAAGTACTTGTGACTTACAATTCAACTTATTTAAAGAACGGCATTTTGATATAAAGGTACAAAGTTAAATTTTATACGTTTTAAAAAGTAGTTTTATTATCGTAAAATAATTATCATGTACTTGGAGATTATGTAAATCCTACCAATATATTATAGCGAAAATTTGAATGTCTTTATTCAATCACGCTAATACGGCTAAACAGATTAGGATGAAATTTGTCTCACAGATAGTTTATGACCTGCATCTAAAGGTAGGACACTTTTTATAACGGGGATGAATCTGTTCTATCAGGATATGGGGTATATTTTAGTATGGATGTTTAATGTATCTACCAGTAACTTAGTTTCCAATTCTTAGGTCTGCTGTGCAACCCCTTAGAGTACTGAAAAAATCAAGCTTTTAAAAGTCAACGCAATCATAAAACTCTCTGTTATGACCTATTATTTTTAGTTATTTAGACATTCGCAAGGTAATCAAAGCCCATCCTATGAAGACTTAAGTTTATGTTCCCGTTATGTAAAATCCCCCCCCCCAGGGGGTAAAAAAGGGGGGCATGATTGTTACTCTTTCATGGAAATAACACTGGACGGATTTCGATAAAATTTGGTAAACGGGTAGAATATAATCTGAAATAGCTCATAGCGTACTTTTTATCACGAAATTCTATGGACTGAACCAATTTTGATAGTACTTTCACTGAAAGGTTCGATAAAACCAAAAAAAAATTGAAAAATGACATTCAGGCGCGAGCGAATTTTCGGGCAAAAGCTAGTACAATATATTTTAACCCCCGACGCAAAAAGAGGGGTGTTATAGTTTTGATGTGTATCTCCTAAATGAATGAACCGATTATGATGCAGTTTCTTTTAATGCTAAGGTGATTCAGAGGTTTGTTAACTACAATCTATGAAGATCTGTTTAGGCGTAAAATAATAAAACTAACTTAAATTGATATTTATTTATTTCGCAACACTTGAGGTTTTCTTCATCAGACAAGGATGCGATATGATTTACAAACAAATCTTACACTGTCGTAGTGTTGAATACTGCTGCTATAGAATAAGTCAATGGCTTAAAATGAGAAATAAAAATTAAGTGTAGAGGACTTTACGGTCGGGAGGGGGAAAGGAGAGGGACAGGAAGCGAGAGGAACCGGGAGCAGGAGAGGGAGAGGGAGAGCGAGAGCAAGAGGGAGAAGGAGAGGGAGTGGGACAGGGAGAGGGAAAGGGAGAGGGAGAGGAAAAGGAAGAAGGAGAGGGAGAGACATATTATGTGCAATCTATTTGCACCTATAAACAGTCACAGCACACATAATAGTCCGAAATGTTCAATATAGATTTTTATGAAAAATACTTGTCTTTGTATGGCAACACTGAAATTTTATCATTTTTTAAAGCAACACTGAAACACTTATGTGAGCGATGTGTCAGTAGCAACAAACGTCGTATACATTTTAATGACATCAAAAGGAGACAAAAGCCTGAAATATTACATTCAAAAATTAATTTGTATGAAAATTATTATTTTTTGTATGGCATCACTATTTATTGGTTACACCAACGTGTCCGGTCCCTTAGTACCTACAAATGTCTCATACATTGTAAAGACATCAAATGGGGACAACAGCCTCAAACATTCGAATAAAGAATACATTTGTATGAAAATTATAATTTTTTGTATGGCAACACTGAAAGTTTCTCATTTTTTATGGCAACAATGAAACACATTTACACGGATGTGACCGATCTACCGGCAGCAACAAACGTCGTATACATTTTAATGACATAAAAAGGAGACAAAAGCGTGAAACACTACCTACAAAAATTCATTTGCATGAAAATTATTATTTTTTGTATGGCATCACTAAACATTGGTTACACCGACGTGTCCGGTCCTTTAGTACCTACAAACGCCTCATACATTATAAAGCCATCAAATGGAGACAACAGCCTCAAACATTCGAAAAAAGAATACATTTGTATGAAAATAATTATTTTTCATATGGCAACACTGAATTTTTTTTTCACCAAAATGTACAAAATGTTAGTACCTACAAACGCCCCAAACATTATAATAACGAAATATTCGATCCAAAAATAAATTTGTATGAAAATTATTATTTTTTGTATGGCAACACTGAAATTTTATAGTTTTCCTAAAACAAATATACTAATTTAAAAATATCTCTCATACATTTTCTATACCCTTGATCTATAGTTTCGGCTCAACTACTCGAAAAGTGAAAAAAATTCTGGACTCCAGTGTTGCCAGTTGATTGAGATGAAAATGGTCAAATGTCATTACAACGCCCACAAAAAATCTTGTGGTGTAATTTTTTGATTAAAAATGTTTCTCCTTCTACTTTTTACATTTTTGAATAGAAAGTTCACAAAAATGTACGAATGACAAAAAAATCAACGTAACCTGGCAATACTTCAGACCAAGCCCAACAACCGCCCCATACAAAGTGACCCCCTCAAATATTGCCAACCTACAAATTTTTTCCTTCAAAAAATGCAATTTTTCGTACATTTTACAAAATGGCCACCACGGGATCCGCCATCTTGTCGAAAAAAAAATATATCCAACATGTCAAAATTGAGGATAGACCAGAGCCAACAGAGGAAAAATATCGCAAAAATGTTAAAACACCACCGCGATGCGACCCCGCAAAGACACCTCGAAAATTGAAAAATTTCAAACTAAAATATCTCGGCGGCCATCTTGTTTTTTCAATTTTTTTCAACTTTTTCGTATTAGTTGTCCCAAGATTAGCCGAAAACGACACCAATGTTGGGTAGGTGCTAAAAGTAAACAAAAAGTTGACAATCGCTGCGCAGCGGCCATCTTGAATTTTCAAATGGTCGTATTTTTCCTGTAATAACCATATGTAGTCAAGCATCTTCCCCATACATCATTATTACCTCCCACAAATAATTTCGGCTGGGCTACTCGAAATGTGAAAAAACGTGAAAAAAAAATCCAGCAGCCAGTGTTGCCAGTTTATTTCGATGAAAATGGTCAAATGTCATTACGATGACCACGGAAAATTTTTTGGTGAAATTTTTTGATTAAAAATGTTTTTCCTTCTACTTTTTATATTTTTGAATAGGAAGTTCACAAAAATGTATGAATGAAAAAAAAATTAACGTAACCTGGCAACACTTCAGACTAAGCCCCACAACCGCCCAATACAAAGTGACCCCCTCATACGTTGCCAACCTCAAGATTTTTCACCTCAAAAAATGCAATTTTTTGTACATTTTGCAAAATGGCCGCCATGGGATCCGCAATCTTTAAGAAAAAAAAAATATACCTCAAAAGTTAAAATTGGGGATAGACCCGAGGCAATTAAGAAAAAAAGCGAAAAAAAGTTGAAAACCCATTGCAATCTGACCCCGCAAAGTCACCTCCAAAATTGAAAAATTTTAAAGTAAAATATCTCGGCGGCCATCTTGTTTTTTTATTTTTTTTGAATTTCATCGTAACACATTTCTCAACATTAGCCGAAAACGACACCAATCTCGGGTAGGTGCATAGTGAAAAAAAAAGTTGGTCATTTCGACTCGGCCGCCATCTTGGATTTTTGAAAGGTCGGATTTTTCCCATAGACACGGAGGCAAACCAAAAATTCTTCCATACATTGTACCCACCACCCACCACTCCTTCTGGGAGATCAATTCGACTTTTCGTAAAACGAAAAAAAAATTCCAGCAGCCAGTGTTGCCAGTCGACATCGACGAAAATGGTCAAATGTCATTACGACGACCACGACACGCTTGCCCGTGTGAAATTTTGATTAAAAATATTGCTCCTTCTACTTTTCACATTTTTGAATAAAAAGTCCAAAAAAATGTACCAACAAAAGAAAAAAAAACTCAACCTAGCAACACTTTGAGTCAAGTTACATAACCGCCTGGAACAAAGACACCCGCTCAAATGTTGCCAACCCGAAGAAAAATTCACCCAAAAAACGTCGTTTTTCGTACATTTTTAAAATGGCCGCCTCCGCGTCCGCCATCATGTCGAAAAAATAAATATCCCCAAAATATCAAAATCGAGGATACAATCAAACGAATACCCAAAAAACATTGAAAAAAAGTTGAAAAACCACCCCGATGCTACCCCGCAAAGTGACCTCTAAAATCGAAAAATTTCAAACTCGAATATCTCGGCGGCCATCTTGTTTTTTCAATTTTTTCTAAAGTTTTCGTATATCGACCCCAAAATTTGTCGAAACGCCCCAAAAAAATCCCGCAAAAAGCCATAAACAAAAAAGTTGAAAATCACAGAGCGGCCGCCATCTTGAAAATGTGAAATGTCAGATTTTTCCCGAGGTGTCGGGGGGGGATGGAGAAAACCCGCCATAGACAACAAAGTCCCATCTCGACTCCTTCTGGGAGAACAATTATATAGATCACTAGGTGGTAAGTCTAGGATTATATAATATAATATTTTTCAAACATCGAAAAATCTATATTTTCTGTGACACATACATTGCCTGTACACATATCTTCATGAGCGGATTCATCCTCAAGAGAAATGGGTAAATCAAAATTAGCAGGTGAGTGAGTAAACTCTACATCAGATAAGTGTGGCGGCCCATACCACCACAAGTCACATGACTTAAGTTTCTGAGGGTCATAGCCTCTAGATAAGAGATCTGCTGGGTTACTACCAGATCTAATATAAGCCCACTCTACATTACTACTCAATTTTCGAATTTCGTTGACTCTTCTAGAAACATAGATATCACGGATTGCTTTGGAAGATTTCAACCAAGCTAGAACAATCTGTGAATCACTGTATAGGTACACTGTTAATGGAAATCTACCTTTTAAATTATTATATACTTTCTCTGCTAGTTGTGCTAGAAGGAGAGCACTGTTAAGCTCTAGTTTGGGAATAGTTAGAGTTTTTCCTTTAGGTGCAACTCGTGATTTTGAGCAAAGCAAATTAACAACTACAGTTCCTGTTTCATCAAAGACTCTTAGGAAGAGACAGCAACCAAGAGCCTTGAGAGAAGAATCTGCATAGCCAACTAACTCTACGGACTGATAATTTTTACAAAAGATTCCTCTTGGGACTTCTATAGTGTCCATCAACTTTAAACTACTCATGAAGTTATTCCAATATTCCAGATGGGTTGGAGGCAATTTAGTATCCCAATCAATTTTGTTTGACCATAATTCCTGCATAAATAACTTTGCAACAACTATAATTGGCCCTATTAAACCTAAAGGGTCAAACATTTTGCCAATATAGCTTAAAATTGATCTCTTTGTTTCCATACATTGATTATCCTGTGCTGGGCATATGAAGCTAAATTTATCTGGCATTATATTATACTTTAAACCTAGAGTTTTAATGATGTTATCTTTACTGACATCTATTTCTTCAAAATGTCTGAGATCTATAGGTATATCATTTAAAACATCTGGCACATTGGAGCACCACTTGTGCAGTTTAAAGCTACCTTTATTTAAAAGCTCTATTAACTGATTTTTGAGTTCAGTAAGCTGAGTAATATTGTCTGCTCCACTGAGTACATCATCTATGTATGTATTTAAGTACATGGCTTGAGCTGCAAGTGGATAGGTATCTTTATATATTTGAGCTAACTCTATCAGACACCTGGTGGCCAAGAATGTAGATGGTTTGAGCCCATATGTGACAGTCTGCAGCTGCAAACAAGTAATGGGTTTTGATGGGTCATCCCTCCACAAAATATTCTGAAGTGATGTTTGTTGTTCATTAACACGGACACATCGAAACATCTTTGTAATGTCACATATCAAAACATAAATGTAAGTTCTAAATAGGACAAGAATGTCAAATAATTCACTTTGAACAATAGGCCCATTCAACATAACATCATTGACAGAAATTTTATTTTTTGATTTCATACTCCCGTCGAACACAACACGGAGCTTAGTTGTCTTGCTACTAGGATTGAAAACTGCATGATGGCCCAGAAAGTAGACGGGACCATTGTGTATATCATAGCAACCAATGTCGACTTCCTTGGCATGTCCCAGAGCAACATATTCATCTATGAACTTTTTATACAACTGGCGATACATAGGATCTTTTTTAAATTTATTCTCTAGTGCTAAGAACCTCTGCAAGGCGACTGAAAAGGAATCCCCAAGTTGGATCTGCTTCAAATCAGTGATTAAGGGCATATCTACGAAGAACTTGTTATCTTTAAGTTTGACAGATTCTTTAAACTTATTTTCAGCTCTTTGGAATTCTGAAGAAGTTTTATTAACAATCTCAGGAACCTTTTCACTCAACCAAAATTGCTCCATTACATTTTCTAATTTTTCAGGGTCACAAATAGCAAGGTTTGAAGATAAATTTACACTTAAATTTTGTGGGACCGACAAAGCTCCCCCAACAACATAGCCAAATGCTGTATTTTGTAACAGAAGACCATTGACCAATTTGATCTGCCCATCTCGCAAAATGCTAAAGTAGGCATCGGCTCCTAATAGAAGAGCAATGTTATCTGGCACATTAAATTTATTGTCTGCTAAATTAATTCCATCCGGCAAATCAAAGTTGGATATGTCAAAATGTTGTTGAGGTAACCTTGTTGTGATTGAATCCACTACATGACATTTCACATTTAATTGGATATCTTCCACTGCAGACTGCACAACAATAGTAACACATTTATTGATGGTGTTATTTTTATTAGTTATACCAATTATATTGGTTCTTTGAGTAATAGGACTCAAATGTAATTTTTTCACTAAGGAATGAGTGATAAATGAGGCCTGGCTGCCGCTATCGAGCAATGCCCTAACAAATAATTCATGTCCCCTACTATCAAACACTTTTACCTTTACCGTAGGTAATAATACCTGTGTACAGGGATTATTTGCATGAAGAGCAACCGGTTGCTCCGGATCTGGCATGACATTTGGATGCAGCAGAGAATTGTGTCCCATTTTACAAATTTTGCATTTAAAATGAAATCTGCACCGTCCCTTGTGCGCGTTGAGACAAGTTGTACACAACTTGTGATTGTCAACGAACTTAATTCTATCCATTTCTGTGGCCATTTTGAACTTGGGGCACAAGTATAATGAATGACCTGCACCGTTACAGAATTTGCATGAGGCTGTTACCTTTGTGGCAACATTGGATAGTTTATAGGACTTTTTTGGGGTGCTCTCATGAGCTACTTTATCCCCACTTTCTTCAAGCGCTGTTGCTCTTTTTTCTAAAAAGCTTATAAATTCAGTCAGTGTAGGTAAAGCATCTGCGTTCCTATCGAGCTGAAACGCCCTATTGGTATACTGATCTAATTTTTTCGTTAGAATACAAATAAGCAACATATCCCATTGATCGATGGGTTGATTTAAATTTTTAAGCGCATAAATTTGTTGTTGCACTTCCGATATGAAATCTCTAATGTTGGCCGCAGTACCTCGCTGCATCATTGGCAATTGCAAAATATTGTTAATGTGATTGCTTATTAATCGGGCCTTATTATCATACCTTTTATTTAGTAAATTTATAGCCTCTTTATATGATTCATTGACTAATGGCAGGTTTATGATAATGGCCAGTGCCTCATCAGCTAAATATTTTCGCAAATAGAACAATTTTTGAACATCTGATAAGGAACTATTGTTATGAAAAACTGCAGTGAATAAATCCATGAATGGAGTATATTTCGTAAAATCGCGCCCAGTAAACACTGGTATATCTATATCGGGCAATTTAGAGGATCCTACATTTGGACAATTTGAGACATTTGATGCAGATAGGGTTTTTATAGTAGCATCTAATTTAGATACAATGAAATAGTACTTCTCCTCTATAACCTCCACAGCCTCATCATCGTCAGAGTCCAGCGACAGAATATCAAGCTGCACCTGTTCGTATTCTCTTAAAGTGTTAAGTAACTTGTCCTTACGCGCTTGTAGCATCTCTAACGTTGCTGAGGCCAGGTTAATGGGGTCATTAATATAATTTTCTATCCTAGTCACAGTACCTTTAAGAAGGCCGCGGCGAGCCTTAAGCTTTTTTAACTCCATAATTAGCACTTTAATCACTCACTACTTACGCACACTTTACTAAATTTGCACTTAGCCGCACTGCTTTTGTACCGAAAACGAAGTTTCAAAACGATCCGTTGATTGATGTTTGTTTACAAACAAATGTCAAACAGAAAACGGCGCCAGTAGAGGTAACTCGCAACACAAGTGACAGTGACAGCCCGCGTCGAGTGAAGTGGACGAAGAATGGATGAAGTGCTCTGCCCGTATCTATGGTGAGTTGTCACCACTGGCAGTCGATGTTGTCACTTGTCAGTTGACGTCGATGTTGTCACTTGTCAGTTGACGTCTGTGTCTATCACTCAAATCTCAATGGCAGAAGTTGACAGAACTCGTTCGCTCGGATACCGCGTTTTTCTTGAAGTAGGTATGTGGGTAGGTAAGTAGCCCCGTACAAAATTATCAATCTCGAACAATGAAATTGCACAACTGAAACGAGATTTCTTCGAAAACTTGTGGGAACTGATATCTTCTGATGTTTCTCGGTTCTCCGAGAGCTCGCACACGAGAAATATTATGATCGCCGCGATCATTCACCGAGCCGCAAATGCACTTAGCACACGGCGTCACTTTCTCGAAGAACGTAAAATATCACGAAAAACACCAAATTTGCACTGGATAACACTTCGAAGGACCACAGCCAGCATGTAGGAATAAAAAGCTGGCGTGATATTTGCAATTTTACTTTATTTTCACTATTTTTACAGTTTTTTCTATGGAGCGCGTACGCAGCCGACATAAGTAGAAAACGGAAGGGGCGAGAGTTGCCATTACAAATTTTATCTCTCACTATTTAGTGATGCCATATGAAAAAATTTAATATTAAATATTTAAAGATGACAATTAAAATATAATTTAAGATATTTACTTCTCATGTTAGATAATTTAATCTAACACAATTTTTACAACAAATCGATTCAAAATTATAAGACCTTCTAATCGATTCGATAATTAAATTTTAAAATAAAAACCGTAATATTTAGGTACCTAGTTACCTACCTACTACCTCGATTGAGCTATCTCCTACCGCGTATTCTTAATATGTACCTACCTATTTACGACTTCAATAAAATATTCTTTTATCCATTCGCCCATGAACATCAACAACACCAAAAGCATCACTGGTGCGTTGCCGGCCAAGAAAGAGAAGAAAAAGAAAGAAAGATAGATCATGATAGAATGAAAGTCCCGCTCAGTTTCATAATAATATTTTGACATAATATTATATTATGAGCGTCAGGAAAAAACTACAGTGAATAAATTCTTGCTTATTTCGTAAGACACATTCATGTATATGTTACCGGCAAAACCCGATTTCAGGTTAAACTAGTTTGGCCTAGGCCAAACTAGTTTATCCTACTCGTGTCAGGTCAAACTATTTTGGCCTAGTCCAAACTAGTTGGGCCTAGGCCAGTCTAGTTTGTCCCGACACGATTAGGCAAAACTAGTTTCTCGTCAGTCTAAAACTGATTAGAACCGAATTGTTACGGATTTATATTTATTCGACAAATCTTTGTGCTTAAAACGGGATCCTGCCTTCTCGCCGAAAATTGTTTGGCCGATTATCACTTGCCAACCAACGGTTCGCCTATTTTTCACTTTGACAACTAACGATTGTCAAATTTTTGTATGACAACGTTTCATTTGGTAGAATTATTGTTAAGCTGATTATTATAATGACACAACACGTTCAGAGTACTTATCATTTGTCAAATCCTTCACTAGGCCAGACAACTTTTAGATGAATAACGTTTCGTCTGTGTAACA
Organism: Thymelicus acteon; assembly: GCA_951805285.1. Classification (NCBI taxonomy): domain Eukaryota; kingdom Metazoa; phylum Arthropoda; class Insecta; order Lepidoptera; family Hesperiidae; genus Thymelicus; species Thymelicus acteon. Next base: position 2,888,097 of record OX638232.1, read on the forward strand.
GTTCCCTATTCGTACATTTTTATTATGATAAAAAATAAACTAATTTTTATTTAAGAATTACAAAAAAAAAACCTTAACACATTAAATTCGCAGCAATGCACATTAATCATTTTTCCTCTGAATATGAAGATTTGTGTTCAAAAGAGTTCTGTTGATTCTTTCTTCTTTGTCCAAGTACTTTTTTTTCTTGGGTTCTGGTGGGGCACCTGTTAATATATTTTCTATTTCTCCTCGTTGGTAATGGTTTCCTTTATTAATTGTTTTATCAATTTTTCAAAATTGGTGACAGAACCGACTTAGTCAACCCCGACCCCACGTGGTACTAGTCTGTCCTACCCCTAGAGTGAATGTAAACCCCGGAGGCGCGGAGGGAGAGCAGCCCCCGCCCGCCGTAACAAACTGCAGGCACTATGTGAGCCGAAGCGGCTGAGGCTGGTCGCCGCAGGCGACCAAAAAGCCGAAGCTGCGAAGGCGAGCATGGAGTGCCTGCAGTTTGTTACGCAAGGGCGGAGGGGCTGCATTTCCCGCAGCGCCGGAGACGTTTAGAAGCCTGTTTGTGTATCAAAAACCCCTAAATTCTCCCTAAAAGTGCATACAATGCAACTTTGTAATTATAATGATTTGTCATTTTCTTTATAAAATTCTTCGAAACCTTACTCAATACATCATTTGGTAAACAATATACAACTAAATGAATATTACTCTAACTGACGACTAGACTGACGAGAAACTAGTTTTGCCTAAACGTGTCGGGACAAACTAGTCTGGCCTAGGCCCAACTAGTTTAGACTAGGCCAAACTGGTTTGATCTGACACGAGTAGGATAAACTAGTTTGGCCTAGGCCAAACTAGTTTGACCTGAAATCGGGTTTTGCCGGTAACATATACATAATTATTATTTTATTGAAAAAAAAAATGGCTACCGCAACCTTAAATACATAATTACATATAACATTTTATCTGCAGTTACTGTCCATGGATGGCGAAGTGCCCATACATAATGGAAAATGTCCTTTGTAGCATCCAATTCATCGTGGTATTATTGGGTACTTAATTTTAAATTCAAATGCAAGCAAATAATTTTTAATAATGTAATTAAATTATTCAATTTTCATTTTTAAATTTCGATTATAGTAATGTATCGATTATGACTGGTTTTATAAACGGTTTCAAGACGTCACATCACCCTACGTCAGATTAGATTTAGGCTTCTTCATATAAGATTGTTTCGACGTCATATATTTTTATTAAATTTTGCATAAATTATGATGTGATGGGATTTTTACTACATTTTAACGTATAATATGATTTATAATTAACGCCAATGAAAATGAGTAAGGGATTTTTAACAAATTTTGGCAAAATCCTTTGTCCGTAAGTATTCAACTATTCATGTCAAGTAAATGAATATTCCATTTCGCTCAAAGACACCCATACAAGGTTAGTTCATATTAATAAATAGCAGCTATCATTATGGGCATCTTAGATAATTTTGACTATAGTTTTCTTTCATTACAATGTCATGTTATGTACTACTGTAGTAATGTTGTTTAAAGAAGAAGTAGAGCAAGTAAATCTATATATAAAAGAAAGTTGTGTTAGTTACACTATTTATAACTCAAGAACGGCTGAACCGATTTGGCTGAAAATTGGTGAGGAGGTATCTTAGAATCAGGAGACGGACATAGGATACTTTTTATCCCGGAAAATAGACCTGTTCCTGTGGGATAAGGTAAAATTTTGTTATATGTAGTTGATAGATTAGTTTTTATACAGATAAAAATAAAGCTCGGAGATGGATATAGGATACTTTTTATCCCGGTAAATAGACCTGTTCCTATGGGATAAGGTAAAATTTTGTTATAAGTATGTAGTAGATAGATTAGCGGGAGCGGGAACGGGAGCGGGAGCGGGAGCGGGAACGTGAGAGAGGGAGAGGGAGAGGGAGAGGGAGAGGGAGGAGCACACAGAAACTGTAACGGCTAAGAACGGCTGTACCGATTTTAATGATTTCTGATTTGTTACATTCTTAGGCGATACGAAGTTCGCCGGGTCAGCTAGTCTAATATATAAAATTCTTGTGTCACTGTTTAGAAGTTGAACTCCTCCAAAACGGCTCGACCGATTTTCGTGAATCTTTGCGTGAATATCGGCTAGGGTTGAGAATCGGATAACATCTATATTTCATCCCCCTACCCCTAAAAAATTTTTGACAGAACAACTTTTGCCCGGTCAGCTAGTAATCGTATAAAATTTTGCCGGTGGCAAAGCCGATTTTTCGTAAACTCCAATATTCGGTTGACGTTTCAAGCGGATGCTCATGGTGCGGTAGCGCCTTAGGGTTAGCGCTCTACAGCGTGAGTGACGTAAATTGGAACTAATTATAACGTTCGTGGTAATTCAGCGTAAATTTCAGTATTCAGCAATCAAATACAACGTCAATGTGGAAAATGTTGCCTGTAGCTTATTACCTCATTACCTGCCTGTTAATTATGGCAAATCTGCCTCGTCGAAATGTGTCTTTAAAAAATAAGCGTGGATTTTCTTTTCAACTGTTGTGTACTCAAGGTTTCATTTATTTTTATAGCTATTTGCTTCTTAATCTTTAATTACTGATTTAATTATAAAGGTTAGACTTGAGAATAGCCAAGCTCATCTCTCATGCACATCCCATGATAAATAACTGACAATGTCATGGTCTGTCCTTGGAGGTCAGTGGGCCGTTTTAACCCCGACGGTATTTGCCTTGTGATAGGATATTTCAGCGTGTCTTATCTCATATATCATACCTCTTGAAAGAGTCAGCCATCTTGTCATGTCTTGGGTTGAGACTTGAGAGCCAGTTCTTTCTTGTGTCTTGAACAGTAACGCAACGGTGACGATTTGGTGTTACTAATGTCCATGAAACACCACAATAAATGACTACTGACCACCTAATAACAAGTGGCTTGAGTTTTGGTTTGTTATTCACAAAATGTTCTATCTAGACTGTTATACCACGACCGATTATTGAAGTACCTTAACCTTAAAAGCCACGTAATATGAACAGAATTTTTTAATATGGATTTATTAAACTATATTTTGTACAAGACATTGAATGATCTAATATCATAATATAATTTTAGTAACGAAATGAAACGATAAACTCAATGAGTTCTTGTTGAGAATAAATTAGAATTATTCAAGAGTTCTCAATCTCAGAAAATTATTGTTTCGTCGAGTAATTATGTAGTTAGGTATTGTTTAGAATGTATTTTGTAAATTTGAATATCTCGTGTTCTATAACCATCAGGGCCGATGACTCAAAGTCTTATGAAGTAAGAAATTAAGCGTTTCGCAGTGATGCTCAAAGGTTCTTCACAACGTGTGGAACGAACTTCCTGTATCGGTGTTCCCTATAAGCTATGACATGGGGTCCTTCAAGAAGCGGGTCTCCTTCTAGGCCGGCAACGCATTGATGGTGCCCCTGGTGTTACGAATGTCCATGGGCATCGGTGATCACTTACCATCAGGTGACCCGTCTGCTCGTTACCCTGCTAAGGCATTAAACATTTTCCTATACACGTTTATTCACCTTATGCGTTACGTAACGATTAGCTCAGCGGACTTGCGCCGATAAGCATTGATAGATCGGTATTAGTAACCTTTCTACATGCATACGCCCTAAGAATATGCTCATGAAATTCAGCGCCTTGCAGTGATGTCCAACAATGGACCGTGACTGAGTTTTCTTTAATTCTATGAATTATTCATTAATGCATTTTCATTCACAAAATGGTTTTTTTTAATCAAATCATATCAATCATTGTGGACTATACTTGATACAATTAGGTGTTAAATACATAATCTTAAATCAAAATTTAAATATCCCCAACATTTTTATTTGCACTAAAAATAAACTAAAAACACGCTCGATTAAGCCACCTTTCAAACTAAAACTAGATCAAAATGGTTCATCCGTTTGGGAGATACAATGCCACAGACAGACATACAAATTCACAGTCACAGACACATCAAACTTATAACATCCTTCTGTCTGCGTCTGGGTTAATAGGCATGATAACAGTAAGTAAAAACCACTAAAATTATGTATTTATTTAATTTATTTTAAACTTATAAATTGAAATGTATTTATTTTATACTAAACCTTATTTTTTGCGGAAACATGATATACGTTGTAATTATAATATATTTCCCAACAATACAGAACAGTATTTCAAAATTTGTCATCATGCCTATTATGTAGGTCTCTCCTGCCTCGATGAGGCGTACAATAATAAAATAAATAATATTAAAATTAAATTAAATTACATCTTTTAAAATTATACATTAATAAATTAGGTTAATTTAAATTACAATTCAATACTAAATAATAAAACAGTTTAGTTGTTCTATGATATCTCACAGGCAAAAATAAAAAGGCACTACGGGAGTGTTGACGGAAGTGAAAACTTGAACAATTACGTGTGTATTTTTGAATCGTCAGGAAATATTTTATTGCGCAGGAAATACTTTTAAATGAAGTGTTTTTTTATTCATTACATTTTAGTGAATGGCTGCCAACGCCACTATACACTAGACTTTAGTATATGTGAACTGCAATCTTAATATTAATACGAGCTGTAAATTAAGTAACCATAGTTCTGTACTTCTCTCAGAGATGGCGCTACAGGTACCTGTCGATTAAAATGATGACGGTGTTGTGAACTGATTGGTCTTGTCAAACCTCAGAAATGCCTAATGCGTCTAAAGAAGTTTTCACTTCAAAAGTCATCTCACTTTTAGGTATTACATTTTATTGTATCTGAAAGTATTGCCATAATGTCCTTAGCTGTCCTGGACGGATATTCATTGCATCTCCTTAAGCGTTTCTTTTTCAGCAAATTCTTTCATTTAGCCTCAAAGCTTTGTCGTGGTAACGTTTTTAATTTGAACCCTTTTACAGAACTGGGAGTTTGTTAAACCGCTGCCAGCCATTTTGTGCCTATTTGCCAGATTCCTTAATTTCCTGCTTCTTTCCCAGATATCACTTTGTTCATTTGAGTTTTATTTGGTTATGCTAATTGTTTTTTGCTGGGTATAATTATGTTCAATGATAATATTTTTTAGATTCCTTAATTTCCTGCTTCTTTCCCAGATATGAGTTTTGTTCGTTTGAGTTTTATTTGGTTATGCTAATTGTCTTTTGCTGGGTATAACTTTGTTCAATGATAATATTGTATTTTTTTATGTTTATGTATTTAAGAAAAATGAATTTTAGTACCATAGTAGAGCAGTAGCATAAACCATAAAAACGGCTAAACTAATTTAGCTATTTTTATTTTAAGAAGTTTGTCATAGTAGTCCTAGGATGGTTGTTACTGTTACGGGAAGAAAGGTTGAAGTTCTGGATAAACTTATGTGGATTTTTTTAAATCAAATCAAATCAAATCAAAATCTTTTATTCATATAGGTATCATTTATACACTTATGCACGTCATTTTTTAATCTACCAGCTTTTCGGAAGGGTGCTTTGTAATGGAGGAGAAGAAAATCCGAAAGAAACTCCTCGCACATCTTTTAAAATCATGAAAAGTTACATAATATCTTCTAACCTACGCGGAACTGGATGCGGCACTAATTTCCAGGCGTCTTTGTCATTAATATATTCATTTATGCTATAGTATCCTTTTCCTACTAGCTGAGATTTCACATATCTCTTAAACATTTGGATAGGTAAAGCACGTACTGACTTGGGTAATTTATTGAAAAAACGTACACCGAGCCCCATATAAGAGCGTTGTACCCTACTTAAGCGAAAAGATGACGTCACCAAATTATGTCTGTTTCTAGTTAGATGATTATGCGTATCACTATTCTGCTTGAACATACCTAAGTTGTTTTTTACGAATATAATATATATTTATTTACATAAATTGAGAGGCTACTGTTAATATGCCTATTTCTTTAAATTTCCCACGCAGAGAATCACGTGATTTTAATTTATAAATGGCTCTGATTGCCCTTTTCTGCAAAACAAATATAGAATCAATGTTAGCCGCTGAGCCCCACATCAAAATACCATAGGACATGAGACTATGAAAGTATGCAAAATAAACAAGTTTAGCAGTTTCTACATCGGTAAACTGTCTTATCTTTCTAATGGCATAAACTGACCTACTTAGCTTACTCGCGAGAGCCGTTATATGGGTGCCCCATTGTAGTTTAGAATCTAAAGTGACACCCAAGAAAACTGTGGATTTTTCCATAGTTAGAATTTCATTATTTAATTTAAGGCTTTTACTAACATTCCGTACATAAGGTAGTGTAAATTCAACACACTTAGTTTTTTTAGCATTAAGCAGCAAATTATTTGTTGTAAACCAGTGTGATAAACGAGACAGAGCACTGTTTACATCGTCAAAATTCGTTTTATTTCTATTCGTCTTAAATATAAGGGAAGAGTCATCAGCAAACAGGACAATCGACATCCATGGCATGAGCAAACAGGACAAACGAGTTTTGTTTATGCAGAATACGTTAGTGCTTGACCACAAAACCACCTCATAGTTAATGTTAACAGATTAGCAAAACTATTAAAGATTAAAATGCCGTGATAGCAAAAGTTCTCAGACAATTACGTTCAAGTTAAACGCCGGCGTCATAAGCTGTTTGTAGTACCAAGGTGTAGACTAGTCCTTGCAAAGGAGTCCACCTCTGATGCGGGCACTCACCTTACTCAATGGCTTAGAGACATGGTATCTCTCCATTGACATATTTTGTTCACCTTCCTGATTGATACCTTCCTGATAGAAAGGATCAATTCAGATTTGGACTGGTCTGGGTAGTCACACCTTCTGATATTCTATGCGGCCGTGAGCGTTTAAATAACTAAAATGCCTGGATTGTGGTTTAGGAATTTTCAAGGAAGAAAAAACGTTGATAATTAAAGTTAATTTTAATAGTTGATCCGCATTCTACCCCTAAGGACAGCGCCGTCATGTCCTTTAATTTTATTACTCTCGGTGTACATTAAACAGTTAAGAAATTATAAAAACACGGTCGCTATAAAGATTCTCATGAAATTATGAGATTGCATTGTTACTTTTGTAAGATCAAGTGTAAATAAGGGCAAATACGATTTGCCATAATTTTCGATTTTTATTATCAACTAGCTGACCCGGTGAACTTCGTATCGCCTAACAAACTATTTTTTTTTTCTAAAATAAAAGTAGCCTAAGTTACTCCTTGTTACATCAGCTATCTGCCAGTGAAAGTCCCGTCAAAATCTGTCCATCCATTTCAAAGATTAGCTGGAACAAACAGACAGACAGACAGATAGACAGACAAAAATTGTAAAAAATATTGTCCAAAAGCACTTAGTAAAAAGCGGTTATTTTAATATTACAAACAGATCCAGCGGATGCCCGCTGTCTTCTTCAGGTCGGCAGCCACCTGGTCGGGGTGCGTTCTATACTCCGTTTTCCGAGACGTGGGCGCCATTCGAGGACCTTTTTTCCCAACGGTTATCGGTCCCTCGGAGTGACTTTAGACTGGTCATTAAAGTAGATATATTAATAAATGTATTTTAGTTGTTCTATCAGTGTTGATTATTATCGTTTTTGTGTAAAGATTTATGGCATTGTTTCTCGACACATAGCGAAAAAAATTTATGTAAACGGCTTCCGCAATAAATGCCCACTTTTACGGGCGCGCCCCGGATTTTGGGCTAAGACGGAAAACAACGAATTGGAGATATTTAAATGGCACGATTTTGATGTTATTTGTATTCACATTTACATTCTTATATTGACATAATTATGTGTATGCACAGATAATCACAATAGTAAACCACATTTTCATCGTGTTACTAGTCAAGAATGGTTCTCTGATATTGCGACCAAAATACGAAAAATATTTTACCGTGAATTTCAGAAAAATAGAGAAGCATCTAGCCAGATAGATAAGGTAGGTGACCGTTCTATGATCCAAAATGCTGTGTTGGTATAGCTAAGTAACAAAATATTTATCCCCGGCACATAGTTTTAGGATAATCTCACTTCCCTTCCATAAACGTACCCACAAACTAAATAATTGCTACTCATTTTTGATCAGGAAATTTAGCTTGACTGAAAGTGAAAATGAGAAAGACATTCACCAACGCTTCCTTTAATCGCTCCTTAGTAAAGAATTCATTATGAAAAATAATTAATGAATAATAGAAATTAATTTTGGCATTTATTGTCTACTAGCTTTTACCCACGGCTTCGCCCGCGTGTTCAAAGGGAACTAACAATGAGTTGTTTAACGTGTATGACACATTTGTGGTGCAAGAATAAATCAGTAACAGTTCCAAAATTTAAAAGATACTAAGCGGGACGAACTATAGCTATAAATATAAAGTTATATCAATATTTATATTCATATTATAGTAAAATATATTTCAATACATCTATACTAATATATAAAGAGGAAAGATTTGATTGTTTGTTTGCATTGAATAGGCTCCGAAACTACTGAACCGATTTCAAAAATTCTTTCACTGTTAGAAAGCTACACTATTCCCGAGTAACATAGGCTATATTATATTTTCAAAAAAAATTGGGATCCTTAATAAAACTCCAATAATGTAACCCAAGGTGTAAAAAAATAAGAAAACCGAAGCATAGCGAGGGCGGTTACTCGTATTATATAAAATTTATAGCAATCCATAGCCTTAACGAAGTTATAGAAGGACCAACACATTGTTCTTTTAGTATGGAGTGATTCTAATACGCATCGTAATGGATCTTCCCATAGGAATAAGATGTTTTACCGCGGTAAAAAGTAACCTACGTTACTCTCCAGCCTCCTAACTATCTCCACACACTAAAATCATACCATAACGTGAAAGACGGACAAACAAACAAACAAACACACTTTCGCATTTATAATATTAGTATTGATTACAAATAAAGATAAAAAGACAATGTAAGTTTATTACTTAATAGGACTCGACGAAAAAAACCGAGTAGATATGGGTTGTTCCCCTCTGAGCGTTATTTAGTTATTTACGAGTTCGCCCCGCCCTTTACATTACAGGAATCATTAGTTCGTAGCGGTAAACATCCTAGGGATAATTTAAGCAGGTGTTCCTAGTTAAACCATAAATCTTAGTAAATATTCAATTGCGGTTACAGATTGTAGGGCTGTTTTTCGCGCGTATCTTGTAACGGGTATGTTGTTATATATTTTATCTTGTATCTTACAAACCGCTAGATGGTTTGTATAATTGATATTCTTACCTATCGATAGATGCATAGTTTTTCACAACCCATATGTCTTTAGATAAGTGACGATAAAATGACAAATGTGGTGGGTTTAGGACGTATGGGGGTATAGGTGTGGGGATCCCACATAATTTTGTTTTTCTTTTAAAGTCATCAAGTGGGTAATTTATTACAGTTATTACGAGTATACTGTAAAAATACACTTTTAGATGAAAAAACAGGCAAAAGTAGTTTTTACTTATATGTATTAATAGATTGTGAGAACTCATCAGTCAAAATAATTTTTAACTTGATTTATTGGGCCAAACTACATTGTTTTGACTCTGATTTGAGTATAAATACGAGTACTGTTTCCAACAACCTGCTGATTATGTTAGGCCTTAAACTTTACGAATTTCTTCTACAAAACATACACACAATATGTACCGGGTGTTTTTGACGTTGTGCACAAACTTTACCAAATGATTCTATAGCATTTACTAAACATATCTTATACAGGTACTAGTGCATTATAAAGCTTAGTTTTTAAGTTATTGGAATGTAAGGGATATGTATTAATATTTTAAATAGTATTGGTATCTATTAGCTTCATATTTTACTGATTTTAGTTATTGCATTATTAAAAAGTACAAATAACAAGCGGAAATATATATCTCTGATTCCGGTTTGATGTTTTAATAATTAGGTGATAAGATTTTGTAAGAAAATATATCAGAATATTTTAAAATAATATTGGTATTAAGTTAGGTAATTTACTGATTTTATGTACTTGTTACTAAAAATTGAAAATAATTATAAGCGGAAACATCGGTGTTTCCGGCGCCGCTATATCACGTGTTTAATCAGAAAATATAAAAGTGCGATAGTGTAAGGTTAAGAGTTTAGTTCGACTTGAGTCGTGTCAGTGATAACGAAAGAAGTGTTCTATGCGTGTGCGTTTGTAAAGTGTTATTTTATGTGCTTACGCGTTATTTGAAAAGAGAGTACTGTGCAGATAGTGTTGTAATTGGTTCTGTAAGAATAAAACATAAACATACCTTGGGAGTTTTATTATACTTCAGAAGTGGTAAACCCTTAAAAATATATATAAGTACATTTTAATTCAATCCAGAAAAGAAAAAGTATAATTTATGTTTATTATGGCCATTCGTAGACACCCTTCATAGATACAAGAAATTGAAATTAGACCTCAGAAAATAGATTATTACGTACTATATTTGAAATAATAATTGATGATTTGATTTGATTGACCATTTAAATTTTATTAACATAATGTATATTAACAGTTTAAGATCTAAATAAAATTTATTTAGTAGGTACTTGTTTGATGTGGTACATAGTTTGTTTTGCTGTCGAGTTCCAGATACAATGCAACGTGAAAGAAAGTCAGGTTCACGTCACATAGAAACTCCAGACCGGTACGAGTCTCAATTACGAAGATCAAACAGCGTGCGTCGAGGTAGCCGAAACCGCGACCGTAGCCGCAGCCGCAGCCGCAGCCGCAGCCACGGCCGCAGTAGCGGTGGCCGCAGCCATGGCCACAGCGTTGGCCGCAGCCAGCGTGGTAGCACCTCCCAGCACCGCGACAACCGCGGCGTCCCGCGTGAGTCCGACAAGCTGCGTACCATCGAGAGGCAGGTGGATTACGAACGAGCGCGCCTTCGTGACCTGCAGCGAGACCTGGACAGGGAGCGCCGCCGGATGCAACGAACTGTGAGTAATCAGCGAGATATTTTACGACGAGAAAATCGTGCTGACGAGATTCCATCACGTGACGTGACATCGGATAGGCGAATATCCTCTCGGAGGACTGTTCCTAGCCCTCATAAACAAGATGGTTCTGCGACGCGGGGATGTCAAGGTGATGACACCGATCACCTACCAGCAAAAGATGATAGCCCCACGTTTTCTGCTAAGGACGTTATAAATATTTTAAATTCATTTAAGAATGTGTCATCGCAGCCGCCGACTTCTGTTGTAGCCACTCATACCTCTAATAATCATAAGAATATTTTACCTGATTTTGATCCCTCGTCAAAAAATCAAAGAATAGATATCTGGCTCAACAAGGTGAACGAATGTGCTACCGTCTACGGCTGGGATGACAAAACTACTATTCATTTTGCAATGCAGAAGCTTCAGGGTTTGGCCAAAGTCTGGTATGAAAGTCTGCCTTCAATACTTTTGAATTGGACCGAGTGGCAAGATAAATTATTAAATGCATTTCCCTGTGAGCAGAACTATGGCCAAGCCCTTGAAGATATGCTGAAGAGGAAGAGCAGGTTCAATGAGCCTATAGAAGTTTATTTTTACGAAAAATTAGCTTTATTGAATCAATGCAACATTGAAGGAAAACGGGCCGTTGATTGCATCATCCATGGTTTAACTGATAGAACTATAAAATCAAGTGCTGTGTCCTTGCGTTGTTTGCATCCAGAGCAATTGCTACAATTCTTAATGAGTAATAAGGATTCTTTTCAGTCATCTATATCAAATCCAATAGATCGAACACGCTACAAGACCAAGTTTCAACATGATACAAATACAGACGTACACAATAATCGGCGAGATAATAAAACAGGCTTTACACAAAACAGTTTATTTTGCTTTAATTGTAAAGAGAAGGGGCATCCCTTTTTAAAATGTCCAAAGACCATTATTGGGTGTGAAAAATGTAATAAGGTCGGGCATAAGACGGAAGATTGTTACAGTAACGCCAAAGATAATAATACAGTTCGCAAGACACTACTCATATCCAATTCACAGCCTAGTTCAAAATTTTATAAAAAGGTTAGTGTAAACAATGATTTGACTGGGGGTTTTATTGACTTTGGAAGTGAGGTATCATTGATAAGAAAATCTTATGCTTCTTATTTAGAGTTATCGATTTCTAATAGTGTAACGGCTCTTAAGGGATTCGGGAATGAAGTTGTTCTGACACTTGGTACTGTCTCTGTGAATTTACTTGTGGATGGGGTTAGTGCAAGAGTTGAATGTCAAGTGGTTGATGACCAATATTTGGAATATCCTATATTGATAGGGCAAACGTTTACTGAACAATCTCATGTCGCAGTTTGTAAAACTTCGGATAAGCTTGATTTCTTTGATGTAGGTACTGAGATGCCTTTTTCGGACACTGATATACATAGTGCTACATCAATCAAGATCATTGCAGTTGTAGATGCTAGGTTATATGGATCAGCAAGCATCCGGGTAGCGGTTGAACCAAAAGTCCACGACGAAGTTCTGATAGATAGTAAAATTATTGGTAAACCTCTGCAACAGCTTGTCGTCTTTGGGGGCGTCTACCCTGTTAGGAATGGATTAATTGATTTATATGTTTCTCCAGTATCCGCACAATGTGCTCTAACGGCAGGAATGATAGTTAGTCGTGGTTTACCGGTTAGTGTAGTAAGTCAAATTGCTATGTCATCAAACCAACCTCCCGAAACTAAGAGGGTCTCACTTTGTAAGGATAACGTACGTATAGGCGATGGTATTGAGGAATTCTACAGGCAACAACTCTTTTCTCTGCTGGATAGGTATCAACATTGTTTCGCATCTTCACTTAGAGATTTAGGGTGTACCAATATTACAGAGATGAACATTGAGATTAACAATAACAAGCCTATTGTTTATCGTCCATACAGGTTATCGTTGAAGGAGCGAGAGCATGTACGAGATCTAGTTAAAGAGATGATGGATGCAGGGATAGTGAGAGAGTCTGTGTCAGAGTATGCAAGTCCTATTATTTTGGTACGCAAGAAAGACGGAACCATGAGAATGTGTGTGGACTATAGAATGCTTAATTCTGTTACAGTAAAAGAGCGTTATCCTCTGCCCAATATTGACGATGAAATTGCACGTTTGTCGGGACAGGCTTATTTCGTCACCCTTGATCTGACATCGGGGTATTACCAAGTTCCTATCTCTGAGCGATCTCGATCGCTGACCTCATTTGTCACACCGGACGGCCAATACGAATTTAATCGCATGCCGTTCGGTTTGGCGAATGCTCCAGCGGTATTTCAGAGGATGATACATAGAGTTCTAGGCCCGGCACGGTACGATGGAGCCACGGCATACATAGACGACATATTGGTATATGGTAAGAACATCGAAGAATGTCTGAACAGGTTGGAAAATGTCTTGAAGTTAATTGAGAATGCGAGTCTTACTCTTAATCTTACTAAGTGTGAATTCCTTATGAATAAAATAAACTACTTGGGTTATGAGATTAGTGCTGCCGGCGTTCGCCCTGGTAAAAAGAAAATTAATTGTGTATTGAATTTCCCTTGTCCTACAGATCAGCATACTGTACGTCAGTTTTTAGGTCTCGTAGGTTATTTCCGCAAATTTATAAAGAATTTTGCGTCGCTAGCACATCCTTTAACGAAATTGCTCACTAAAAATGCTCTCTGGACTTGGACACATGAGCAAGAGGAAGCTTTTAAGACTCTTAAGGATATGCTAGTTAACAGACCAATTCTTGCCATTTATGACCCAACTGCGGAAACTGAACTTCATACCGACGCCAGTAAGGTTGGCGTTGGTGGAGTATTGTTGCAAAAATCTCAGAATAGTGATTCCTTCAGACCAGTGGCTTTCTATAGCCGAAAGACTTCGCCCGAAGAGAAAAACTTTCATGCTTTTGAGCTCGAAACTTTGGCTGTAATATGCTCCTTGAAAAAGTTCAGGGTATATCTGTTAGGACAGGAATTTAGAGTCGTGACAGATTGCAGCGCTTTGCGTGCTACTTTTGCTAAACGAGATATTCTTCCTCGCGTTGCACGTTGGTGGCTTCTTTTACAGGAATTTCAATGCTCGATAGAATATCGCCCTGGAACAAAAATGACGCATGTCGACGCTCTCTCTCGCAACCCTATTGTCGATGATGATACAACATCAGTTTTAGAGCAATACCCCTCAGTTATGATTATTGGAAAGGAAGATTGGTTGCATACACTACAAGTAGGTGATTCTGAATTGCGTAGGATCAGGGATGTTCTTTCTTCCAACATGGATGCCGAGGGACTTAAATATATACAAGACAACTTTTTGATAAAAGACAATAAGTTATATCGATATTTAGACGGGGATAAAACAAAAATAAGGTGGGTTGTGCCGAAGGGTGCAAGGTGGCAAATTTGCCGTATGAACCATGATGACATGGGACATTTCGCAGTGGAAAAGACTTTAGAACGAATTAGGCAATCATATTGGTTTTCGAAAATGTCAAAATTTGTTAAGAAATACGTTGAGGCATGTATTGAGTGTGCCTATTCTAAAAAAAATAGTACAAATAAAGAGGGATATTTACATCCCATCGAAAAGGTAGAAGTCCCATTCCATACGTTGCACGTCGACCACCTTGGACCCTTCGTCAAGTCGAAACGTGGTAACACTCATTTATTGGTAATTGTCGACGGGTTTACAAAATTTGTATTCACTAAGCCAGTACGTAACACCAAGACACAAAGTGCTATAAGAGTTTTAGAAGATATCTTTTACACTTTCCGCATTCCAGACCGTATCATCAGTGACAGGGGGACATGTTTCACATCACACGCTTTTAAAAGGTTTTGCCTTGATAAGGGTGTGAGGCATGTTCTGAACGCAGTAGCCAGTCCCAGATCAAATGGACAGGTTGAAAGGTACAATCGTACTATACTTGCTTCCCTAACTGCTCAAAACCTGAATTGTGATGAGAGGGACTGGGATGATGCCGTTGGAAAAGTGCAATGGGGATTAAACAACACGTGCCAAAAAACCACAGGCAAAACACCAGTAGAAATTATGTTTGGTCCTTGTATGAATGCTGAAACGAGTCCTAAATTAAACCAAATTCGTACAGAAACACGTGATGAAGAAGATTTGGCTACCATAAGAAAACAGGCTAAGGATGCAATCGATGCTCAGCAGGAAAAGCAAAAAGAAAAACACGATAAGGGCAAAAGACCCGCTCGTGTTTATGCAGAAGGAGAGTTGGTTAAAATAACCAAAACTGCTTTTGTTAATGACGGGAAGAGTAAGAAACTTCTGCCCGCATATACAGGCCCTTATCGCGTAGTTTCAATTTTGGGTAACGATAGATACAGGTTAGCTGCCATTCCGGGTTTAACGGGATCAAAAAACAAGCGACAGACAACTGTGGCCGCTGATAGAATGTTGCCTTGGGTCAATATTGCTGCGTTAGAACTTAATGAATCCAACAGCACTGACGATGACGAAAATAACACTGACAACAATTGTAATTATGGTGAATAAATTTAGGCATTGATTTTAAATACAGTTAATTCATTACTACTATTTTGTTTTTACTTAAAAGAAAATTATACAATTATAATCAAGTTGATGTTTTATAAGAAATTGCATTATTTTAATTATACTAATTTATTTTATATTATTTTATTATTAATGATTTATTAATTAAAAGAAAACACATAAAAAGGATCGACAAATATATGTATTTAATGAAGAGAAAATGAAGAGAATCTGAAAAAAAAATGAAGATTGACTAGAAAAAAAAAAGGATGAATATTTTGTTATGAGAATGGATGGGTTCGTAACGAAAAGTATAGTATGATTTTGATTTAGTGTCTGTGTTATGAGTATGAACATAGGCTGCTGTGAGAATGGATGGGTTCACAGTTAGCTGCATTGTTGTCATCTTTACGAGAATGGATGGGTTCGTAACGTTGCCAATGAGTGTTACATACTATAACACTGCGGGATGTTTCCTACCTGCAAGAATGGATGGGTTTGCAGACTGGGACTCATTCTTGTGTACTGACGAATTCCAATATGAGATTGAGATTTTTTTTTTTCTCTCTTCTCTTCTCTGTGCATGAGGACATGCACAAACGTCAGGATGGGCGAATGTAAGGGATATGTATTAATATTTTAAATAGTATTGGTATCTATTAGCTTCATATTTTACTGATTTTAGTTATTGCATTATTAAAAAGTACAAATAACAAGCGGAAATATATATCTCTGATTCCGGTTTGATGTTTTAATAATTAGGTGATAAGATTTTGTAAGAAAATATATCAGAATATTTTAAAATAATATTGGTATTAAGTTAGGTAATTTACTGATTTTATGTACTTGTTACTAAAAATTGAAAATAATTATAAGCGGAAACATCGGTGTTTCCGGCGCCGCTATATCACGTGTTTAATCAGAAAATATAAAAGTGCGATAGTGTAAGGTTAAGAGTTTAGTTCGACTTGAGTCGTGTCAGTGATAACGAAAGAAGTGTTCTATGCGTGTGCGTTTGTAAAGTGTTATTTTATGTGCTTACGCGTTATTTGAAAAGAGAGTACTGTGCAGATAGTGTTGTAATTGGTTCTGTAAGAATAAAACATAAACATACCTTGGGAGTTTTATTATAGGTAATTCCATTTAATCTGGGTGTACATTGTAAAAGGGTCTTTATTTGTGCTATGTTGCCGCTCAGTACGGTCATAATCATTCAAACTTGTTTCATTTTAAATGTCATGTCATTATTGGCTTGACTTGTCAATAAAGGCCCATTTAGACGGAGAGCTTCTCGTCTCGAAGAAGCCACGATCGAATTAATAAAAAAATCTTTCTTACATTTACACCTCTCGTTATTTGACGACAATTTCCTCGCAATGGAATATTGATTGTAAACTTAACTCCAATGACAAATTTCGCACTCAAAACGTTTTCAACCGTCTTGTATGATACACGTATGAATTTGAAAAATGTGAGTCGAATACAAGTCGAGATTGTCGTACTTACGACAATAAGTAGTAAGACTCAGATGAAGGAAGTAAAAGGCAGATGGAACATTCGCAAAGAAATGTAACGAATGACGTGAAGTCACTTTTTCGCTATGTGTGCGTGACAACCTTAATGTCAACTAGCAGTGGCACCGTATGGACACGTAATTCTTTGTGTGTGTGAGGATGCCAAATGAAAAGTCACAAACTCCCGCAATTTTGTAAATGTTGTTTGACATATTTCCAACTTAACACATTATGCACAATTAAATGGCAAATTTTATTATTTATTACTAGTCTAGTGAACGCCCTTGCTTCGCTTGGGTAAGCCCACAGTCGATAAAAGTAGGGATGGTATTCTTTAAATTGTCGTGATTTTTTTATTTGTAAACCGATTCAAATAAAACAAACACTAAATGTTAACCCAAACTCATTACAATACGTCAGTGAAAACCGAATCTTTTATTAAGCCGTTCCTGAGATAGGAGGAACAAATGCATAGAAAACCAGACAAAAATTTATGTTGTAATAAATTAATGTGATAATCATAATTGATTTTAATTTCATCACTAGTTATCAAAAAGTACACTTATCAAAAGATATGTAAATGTTATTTTAATATAAAATAATACTTAAATATATTTAATTGTCTTAATTGTCTATGGACTTTATTATGCAGAATAAGTTAGTGTATGACCACAGAACCACCTGAGATGGTAAGCGGTAATGAAGTCGTGGATGGTAAATCACACTAACTTAGTAGAAGCCTATTCACTCTTGACTTGAAGACACCCACATTATAATCTGACAGGAACACCCACGCGGACAATTAATTCCAGTCCTTTGTGGTACGCATAATAAAAGACGAGGCAAAGTACATTTTTTTTTCTCTTGTAATAGCAGCTGTCGGCAATCTGCAAAATTATAATTGAAATCATTTTAGTGAGTAGGCTAAACTAAAAACAGAAACTAAAATATATTTTATTTCAATCATGCATTTTATCGTGGGCAAACGTGACATTTTCAATTAACCCGGTTATAATATCCCAGCGATAGGTGTTTATGCATTGGCTGTATTTCTTGATTTTTAAGGTTTAAATAAATACAAATATTTACTTTTTAAATATATTTATTTCGACATACATTTATAAATCGACCAGTGTTCAAATAGCTCATGCATATTTCCCCAAATTTAGGGTAACCGATTTTCACATAAAGCTGGTATACAAATGAATTATTGTCGAGGTCTTGTGTTCCGAGCAAACCGCAAAAATATTATTATAAATAAATAATGAAATAATGAACAGATACCTGTGAAAAGATATTCCATCTTCTTTTCTTTGATTTTGCGAACTACTTTTAAATTGTTTAAAAATGCAAGATGGCATTATAACTGATAAAATTATTTAATAAATTTTGACAATTGCGATGTTCATGCAATTTGACGCTTTCTTTAGTAGTGACACGGGATTGTATTAGTTTTTTATTTTGTATTATTCTTGGTAGGCTTACGTCATATTCGAACGACGTTATCTGCCTTTAATTCCTTCATCTGAGTAGTAAGATTACTTAATCTTACGTACAATTTATACCTAAATAGACGTAGGAAATTATCGCCTTGATCGATAAGTTACGAATGTCATATGAGATAATCGTTGATGAGAATTTAGTTCTTTCCTGTATGTAAACATTTGATACGATAATGTTATGTTGATTATTACCAGTGATAGTAGTGTACGATAGATACTAGAAACTCTCCGTCTAAATGGGCCTTAAAGTAAACAAACATCGTAAAACTTTTCGAACTAGTATTATTACCTATTTGGTTTTGTTAATGTCACTGGTCGCACAGACAGCAAAATCGATGAGAAATAATTGTTAACGTCAATAAAAGTTTACTAATGTCAAAGTTTCATATCAATCATAATGCGACGTTGCCAGCTTGCGTAAAGAGATTACACATTAGGCAATTTACGTTCAAGTATTTAGTTTGTATGAAAATGAAAAATAAAAAAAAATAAAAAAATTCAATAATGAATCCATAATGAAAGATGACCAATTTAATGGTCTGAATAACAGGCCGAAGTTCGTGCACAAAGTCAGGAACACGGTGTATAGGTGGGCGTTTCTCTGTAAACTGGGCAACTCGTTGTCTCAGGCCAATATTGTATAGTAAAATTACAGATAATAGCTGTTTTGTAGGTAACTAAGAAAGATAATAACCTAATCTATCTCTACTCAGCGTTTATTATTCATTAAAATAAACTTTATTTTATCAAAATCGTTTCAATACGCCTCAAAAATCAGTTCCCTGGTGTGTCACCAAACCAGTTTACTCCCTCCAGATTAAATTAATTAAAAGAGTAACTAGTGGAAACAGTAAAATTTTATGATTATACAAACAATATTAATAGATTGTTTATGAGGATTGTTTATTTTTAATAAATATTTATTTTATAATACTAAAAAAGTTAACTAAAGTTTGTCTCCACATTTTGTGAACAGTTCCCCTGTCCATATTTTAAATTATGAGGAATGTAATCTAAAAGTTAAACACAAGCATTACTGAGTATAACGAAACGCAAACGATCTGAAGTTTGGCGCGGTTGCTGCCATTCCGCTCGGAAGCCATTTTATTTAGTACTACACGAGCGTCCCTTGGTGAAAGTCACGTCGTAACCTGTGAGCCACCAGTCCTCTGGTAAGGGTTATTTTTGTTTCTTCTTATGTTATATTTTTTTATCGTAGAAACTTTGTTTCATTGTAATAGATAAATATAACCTGTTTACTGCAAAATAACATAGCTCAATTACATTTTGTGCTACCTTTCAATGAAATCAAATTAAACAGACCCCTAGCGAAAGTCCCCTGTCCCTCAACAGAACAGTTGACTGTTTCTGCATCCAGGGGACTCTTTTTATATTACGTTTGTCATCGTTTTAGGTAAACACACCTGTTTGAGTATGGCGTCAAGGAAGAAAAAGCTCTCTAAAGAAGAGATGATACAAAGAAAAAGATAAGTCGAGTGAAAGAGATACGAGCGTATTAAAAACGACCCGCAGAAAAGGGAAGAGCTTAGGATGAAAGATCGCTTTAAATACTTTAAAAAGAAAGAAAAGGGAACAAGGAAGCTCATTAAAAACATGAATCCACACAAACGTGGGGAGGCAAAGAAGAAGTGGCGAGAGCACTGTACGAAATATCGTAATAAGAAAAAAGTATTAGCAAATATTACGAATTCCTTTATGAGAGAAAATACTCCAGATTTTGATGTATCTAATTCATCTCAAATTCCAACACCTGAAGTAAGTAATTCGAAAAAAATAATAATAGAGACAATTTACTACGATATAAAACAAAAAATATCACAAAATTAAGGCTCGGAAGAAGAAATTATTGGAGTACACGAAACGCGTATCGTGGTTGAAGAAGAAAGTAAAACCTAAAAATACCCTAATATTAAGTTAAAGAAAACGGCAGATACTACAGAGTGAAGTGTTAAAAAAGCAATTGCAAGAGAATTTTCCAGAGATGAATACAGTAAAAGAAAAAGGGTTCTAACAAAAATAGATTCAGGAAAGACTGTTGATAAATATAAGTTATGGCGAATGAAAAACACAGGTGTGATAATCTATAAGATAATAAAAAACCAAAAACGTCTCGTCAAATGAAAAAGAAACATAAAGTTTGAGAAGAATGTGAAAAATAAAGTTTAAGAGCAATAGTAAATTTCTACGAAGATAATTCTAACAGTAGACAAAGAGAGGAAAAGAAAGCATTTATCACGAAAGAAAGATTGTATAGTGCAAGATTGAAAGTAGTTACATGTTAAGACTAAGATAAGAAGATTAAGATAAGAAACAAAGTTTTGACTTAAAATTGATTATAAATAGAATATTATAAGAAGACTGGTGATTTTATATGTTTATTTATTGTTCTATTACTTAATAATAATTAGTGAGCTCTAAAGTTTAATGAAAATAAAAAAATGTTAAATTTTGGTATTAAAATGGTATTTTTCATTTAAACACACAGTCCCTTGACATAGGCAACAGTCCCCTGTAACGATTTTTCAGAAAAAGTTAAATATTTCCTAAAGTAATGGAAATATTTTTGGTTCCTCTGCCGTGTAATGTTAAATAGATAAATATTTAACGCCTGAATAACATTTATTTAAATATATAAGCAAAAAAGTTGCCGAGACAGTTCTCTTAGAGCAAGTTGCCCAGTTACAGAGAAACGCCCAGGTACATAAATTAAAATTAAACAGAAAATATGTCCCAAGGACAACAGGAATTATTCGATACAATATTACATTGTGCATTAATATCCTCACATAAATACAATCTAGAATAACCCTCAATTTATATTCTTACTCAGTGTTCCTAACATATAAAAATGCGACTGTTTACAAAATAACAAATGCTGAAACGTGTCGATGTATCGAAAATTCACAAAGAGCTAGAAAGTATAAATATCCGAGCCCCAATGCCAATGACAAGTGGGTTCATGTGAGTCGGGGTTCACGATTCATATTCAAATGGCAAAGGGTGTATTGGCCGTTATTTTAACATTAAGCCGATAGCTACAGTTCAATAGAGAAGTGCAGATGTGTCCCGGTGGAATTTATTTCTCAGATAGAACCGAACATTGCGTAATATTGCCTATTGTAATCTGGATTTTTTATGTGTAGATCACGGACCTAAAAAAAAGAGACGGACGTAATCCCAATAACGAATTCAGTGAAGCACCCGTAGTAATACCAACTCCCTATTCGTACAAGTACACACACCCACACATTGACACCATATTGACACACACAGTAAGCGGGCGGCCATTGCTATGCTTCACTTTCGATTACACGAGGTTACGTTCGTCTTTTTTTAGGTCCGTGGTGTAGATATGTATGATATAATACAATGATATATCTTTGATATAATATATATTTTTATTAATCTTAACTATCGTCATCTTATAAGTGTCCCAATGCTATCAAATCTTCTTCTCAATCTTCTTAAGTGAAGAATATAAAAGAAGTAGCCCATACCCTCAGATTAAAGAATCCTATAACCTGAGCCCATACCGTTCTAGACCTTCATATTTCACACACCTTTCAAACTATCTACACACTGAACTAAATAGATGACTTGGCAATTGCACTAAACAATCTATTTAATATATACTTGTGATATAATAGCCGTATTGGGGCGGCTTAGAATATTAACCCCACTCCCACGCCGGATGGGTGCCGTAAGAGCCGACTAAATCCGGCATGCTGGTGGTAGGACCCTCGCAGGGATTATATTGGTAATATTGATTTTAATTTTTAATTAATATCATTATTACTATTATTATTTCTCCATAGGGTTCGCCTGGATAGCTACCACCCTTGAGCATGAGTCAGCCGCCAAACGACTCGTCGTGTTCCGGCTGGGGGCTTGAGAGCCAGTTCTTTCTTTCTTTTTCTCTCTTTCTTGGCCGGCAACGCATCAGTGATGCCTTTCGTGTTGCTGATGTCTATGGGCGACGATAGGCACTTACCATCAGGTGGATCGTCAGCTCCTTTGTCGGCTATTTCCATAAAAAAAAAGAGATACATTGTGTATTCGTGCGATGGCCAAGTCAATCTATTTATTTAAAACATAAAATATTTTTAATATTGATAATATGGTCACTATAAGATGTTGTTAGGTTAGTTAATTACGTAACTTAAGACAGAAGGACACTTAAGTAGGGACCGAATAAATTAACCGACTTGGTATTAATGGATCTCAAAACTTTTACGGTAGAAGAACTGAGTGGCGAGACTTGGTTTTTTTACGCGCTTTATATTAGCTTCACCTGTATGTTTGTTTATTTGTTTATTTGTAACTTGTAACCGACTCCTTTGGACTTGATTTTGACCCACTTCAAAGGTCAGATTTCTTTCAAACTTCGTTGACTTATCGAGAACCGATGACAATTCAACATTCAAAGAAAAAAGAAAGAAAAAAAACCTAAATTTTAATTTTAAAAAATCAAACTAAAATGAAAAAATTAATAATAGTAAAAAAAAACTAAAAAGCGTACGCACGCTTCTTATTCACGATTCTTAATTTAAATTTATTTTCTATTTTTTACTTGGATTTTGTATAAAAGCGTGTTTTTTAGTTTTTTTTTTAACTATTATTTACAAGTTATGTTTTTGATGGCATAATTGTTATAGGAATGGACATCAATTAAAAAAAGTTACATTTAATACTATCATTCTTAGGAAAATTTTACGTCGTAGTGGTGGTCTCTAAATGGGTGAAAATTAAATAAAATCTCTATTGCGATTTATAATTCTTCACTTACATTTAAGTAATAAGTCCCCCGCGTATTTCTTGATTCTATTATAAAATATATACTTATTATACAGATGAAACTAATATGAGATTCGTAAAACTATGCGAAGACGCAAGCCTAACATCAGCGATATTGGACCGTGAAATACAATATAATGTAACTATTCCTTACGGCAAGGTTTTTATTATAAATCAACGAAACATGCCCTCAAAGAACCCGATAGCGCGCAGTTTGAATATTTCAACAGTAATATGATCGGCCCGATAAATCTGAATAAAGCGTTGTACGGGGTCCGAGCGCCGGAAAATCAAGCCTATTGGGACGCATCTGCATCAATACTTTCTTATTGAACCCAAGATACCGGGTAAATGTTAGAGAAACATTTACAAATATCACAATCATTTTACACAAAGAAATGGTTTTTTTTATCTAACTAATTGACAGATGTGCTGACGATCCACTTGATGACATGTGGCCACAGTTGGCAATGGAAATTGTTTATAACATTTAAGATACCGTTGCGTCATCCAAAAAAGAAAAGAAGGAAAAAGTGGTCTGTCTTCGTATGTGAATAATCTAAATTTTACTAACAAAAAATAACCGACTTCAAAGTCTCAAAAACTACTTTTCAGATCTCGTTCAAATTTATGTGGGACCACATGACAAGAACCTGCTTTCGATTAAAAAAAGAATCATCGAAATCGGTTGGCGTGATATTGAGTTATTCGTCAATTTGTCGCGCACATCTTAACACAAATTTACGACATATGTGATTTTCTCATGGATGCCATTGTCAGATCTCAATAAAATTTATGTGGGACTACATGACAGCCACCAGCTTTCGATTAAAAAAACAATCATCAAAATCGGTTCGCCCAGTCCAAAGTTCTGAGGTAACAAACATTAAAAAAAATACAGTCGAATTGAGAACCTCCTCCTTTTTTTGAAATAAATAATTTCCACTTGTAATATCAACCATCTACACATATAAATAAAATTGGTGTGTCTGTTTGTAATATTAAAATAACCGCTTTTTACTAAGTGCATTTGGATATATACACGGTACCTACATATACCAAAACAATTTTTTTTACAATTTTTGTCTGTCTGTTTGTTCCGGCTAATCTCAAAAATGGCTGGACCGATTTTGACGGGACTTTCACTGGCAGATAGCTGATGTAACAAGGAGTAACTTAAGCTACTTTTATTTTAGAAAAAAATAGTTTGTTAGGCGATAATGTGTGAAACTGTATTGTTGTGTGAAACTGTACCTATTGTTTGCAGATGATACCTCATTACTTTTTAAAGTTGATAGGAGAAAAAAATGTTTTGACGATGTAAATAATACTGTTTCCCAAGTGTTGCAATGGTTTACATGTAACAACCTAATGTTAAATGCTAGTAAAACGAAATGTATGAAATTCACATTACCAAATGTGAAACAGGTACCAACTCAAATAGTTATAAATAGGGAAGTACTTGACCTTGTAAATTCAACAAAATTCCTTGGCCTTACTATAGATTCACGCTTACAATGGAGTCCTCATATTGAAGCCTTGTTTGGGAGACTGAGTTCAGCTGCTTACGCGGTTAAGAAAGTAAGGCTCTTAACTGACGTAGAAACAGCACGGTTAGTTTATTTTAGCTACTTTCATAGTGTTATGTCCTATGGTCTGTTGTTGTGGGGCTCAGCTGCAGATATTGAGTCTATATTTATTTTACAGAAAAGAGCAGTCCGTGCCATTTACAACCTCAGGCCTAGGGACCCGCTTAAGGATCTCTTTAAGGAAATTAATATTTTAACTGTGGTGTCACAATATATATTGGATAATGTTTTGTATGTTAAGAAATATTACGACAGTTTTCTTAAGAAGAGTGACATCCACAATATTAATACGAGGAACAAGGCTAAACTGATTGTACCAAATTTTAGACTATGTAAAACTGGTGGCTCGTTCATAGGTACATGTGTAAAGATTTATAATAAAATTCCATCGAAATTTACAGAAATGCCTTACCTTAAATTTAAAACTCATATT
Source organism: Thymelicus acteon (assembly GCA_951805285.1). NCBI lineage: Eukaryota > Metazoa > Arthropoda > Insecta > Lepidoptera > Hesperiidae > Thymelicus > Thymelicus acteon. The sequence continues at coordinate 2,913,462 of OX638232.1, forward strand.
AAAAGCATTCTTATGAGGAAAGGATATTACAAATTAGATGATTATTTTGAAGACAAGACTGCTTGGACATGAGTTTTATGAATATAGATTGTAGTAGATGATAAGTGCTATCTGTAACTGTGAGCAGGAAAAAAACAAACCCGGAAGTTTCTTGCTGCTTCTTCTCCCGGTTCCTCTCACAGTAGGGCCTTGTCTGAAGCATTGGCATAACTTGCATGACTTTCAATAAGTGTTTGTAAACCAAACCAATTTTGAATAAAAACATTTGATTTGATTTGATTTGATACGAAGTTCGCAGGGTCAGCTAGTACTTAATATTATAAATGTGAATGTAAGTTTGTTTGTTACACTTTCACGCGAAAACTACTTAACCGATTTGGCTGCAATTTGGAATGGAGATAGCCTATACCCTGGATTAAAACATAGGCTACTTTTTATCCCGGGAAAAGATCAGGGTTCCCGCGGGATTTGTAAAAATCGATCTCTACCGCGGGCAAAGCCGCGGGCAACAGCTATTATAATATAATAGCTTTGTTTCTATGAAGATCCTCAGTTATAAATATAAAGCCACACTCGACTGTTGTGTGAGTGTTGTGTTGGTTCTTGTTTGTTTTGTTAAAATATTTGCATAATTATTAAGAAGTCTGTCTCTAAAAGCTTAAAGTCTTAGACCTTTGACCTTTTGGAAACAGATGCCTTATAATGTTTGTTAAATACAACAGGGTATTATGCTAATGTGTTTTATATTTGGACACGTCTACAATATTCTATTCACTTGAACCACTTGATTTATTCTGTTAATTAGAGACAAAAGAATGAAGATATTCAAATCATTCCATGTCAACGTAATTTATAGAACAGGCGACGTAAAAATTCAGACACATATTCAATCGTAAAATAAAACTCAAACGATAAAACTGTTTGGCTCCTCTGTCATTGTTCATGTTGAAATTGGGTCGCACAACTTGGCCCTAAAGTGATTCTCAACTGATATATGAAAAGGTTTTACGGCTGAAACAAAGTGTTTGTTTGTAAAATAATGGAGAACTTCAGATAAATTCTGCGTTTTTTTCAGAAACGATTTAACGAATTAAACCTACTTTGATATTTTTGAAATATGTAAATTTCAAAGAAATAAATTGAAGTAGGTAATCTTTACACAATTTACTTTCTTTATTTAAAGACATCAAGCAAGCGGGCCAGATTCTTTAATTGATGTTCAACGAGATAAGGATTTCATCAACTATTTAGTTCACTAGGTTATTTTTAACCGACTTCTAAAACAGGAGGAATTATTTTCAGAATTTGTTTTCATAAAAGCTACGTAAATGATCCTAAAATTGTTTTATTTAAACTTGCAACAGATATTTTTTGTTTGCAATGACGATTGCATCTCCTTATTCATAATGCCTTACCCTTCTTAATATTAATATTGGCTATTTCTCCTCAATAATTTTCTCTACAACATTAGTGACTTTGAACAGGAAAAGGCTTTACTGAGAATGAGCCGATAAAACCAGTTCGTTTTGACTCAAAGAAAGTGCAGTATCCCGCGCAAAAGCTGGGTTATTGTGGTACTTAAGTGTGAAGGGGTGTTAGTGGGAAGGGGTTAAAGCAGCCCTTGTATTATTGGTTTTGGTATCTCGAAGCAATTCAATAGAATCTTGAGCTTGTTGGATTTCAAAGTTGAGAGTATTCTCCAGTCAAGTCTACTACTAGTATTTAGAGAATTGAAGAGTTAAATAAAATAAATGTAATTTTAAATTTTTACAATATTTATAAATAATTGATTTGTCTTGATTCACATCCAAATAGGTAGGTATCTACCAATTTTAACGGAACGGATTGGGGCATGAAATTTACATAGAAAAAATATAAGACGACCCGTGTGGCGCAATGGTTACCATGCCGGATTGCCGCACCGAGGGTCCTGGGTTCGATTCCCAGCGAGGCGGAAATTTGAATGATGAGTGTGAATTTCTGTTCTCTGTCTGGGTGTGAATGTCCTTGTCTAGTGTGATGTCCATGGCACCCACGACACAGGGAATCCTAGTGTGGGGCTATGAGTGTGAAGCGTTATTTATTTATTTATTAAATAGACAAAGAGCAGTATTTGACCGCAGTTAAACTGTATATTCCAGACATTACCATCCCGAGGGTCCCGCTGGTCTCTATAATGCTTACCTAATCAACTGTCGAATTATGTACTCTTTAAAACTATTTATTAGATAGATAGTCGTAGAACACATTGGCTATCTATTTTGTTAAAATGCATTTTACTATTGTAAATTGTAATGCAATACAAATACATTCAAAACAAACAGAAACCAAACAAGAGAAGTATTGAGAGGAAAAATGGCTACTTTACGACATCACTGAATGGCTTATCTGGAATACTGCGCGAGACGTTTCGATACATTTTTATGTTGTGACACTTTGTGCACTTTACAAAGTATTCCCAGAGCTAATAGTTACAAGTGAAATGTATTTTACTCGTAATGTCTTTGTTTTAGATCTATTTGTCGATCACACGTTAAACGGGAGAGGGTAAGCTATTCAAATGTTTACTTACAAAACAGTGTAGAGGAGATCAATTCCTTATCTAACAATAATATTGCTGCTAGATTTTCGAAATAATCTCTCTGCTTATTATCGCTTACAACTTTAAGCTTTCAATGAGCCTGGTAAAAAATTTAATCCTCAAAAGACCTTTTTTTTGGGGAATTCTAAGAAATGCCTACGCAATTTGTCAACCGGGTAATTCCTGCATTTTTCACGAGATTTTTTGTGGCTTAGCGTGTGCTGAGGTTATTTACTCTAAGGTCACAGTTTTTAAGGATAAAACTGTTTCTGAAAACATTTCTCAAGATGAAAAATATGTTGGAAGGTAATGTGAGACCGTACCTTTCTACCTAAGAACTAAGATTAAGTTACACCTTCCAGCTTTATGTTATGGACGGGCAAGAAAGAATCCACGTAGGTAAGCTACAACGTTTTCTACTGTCCCATTAGGACCCAAGGGTTCTCTTTGCTATTACACAAATAATACAAAATGGAACTATTGTTAGAAACTATTTTTAACCGACTTCAAAAAAGGAGGAGGTTCTCAATTCGACTGTATTTTTTATGTTTATTACCTCAGAACTTTGGACTGGGTGAACCTTTTACTGGGTGAACCGTGAAGATTTTGATGATTCTTTTTTTAATCAAATGCTTTTGTGCGTGTTATGTAGTCCCATATAAATTTGAGCGAGATCTGACTAATAGTTTTTGAGTAATTTTGAAGTCGGTTATTTTTTGTTAGTAAAATTTATATTAATAGAAAAATTTCAAGTGTTCAGGCATGGCTATTGTTACTACTACATAATTACTAACTGATGTTTTATTTTAACTTACAATAATATGAACGTCTAATAATTATCGTTATCACCTACCACAACTTCTCACCTACACCATGGGTTGACTGGGAGAGAATGCCCCATGGCATTAAGTTCGCCCTTTGTAGGCCTAGCTGTAGGTTTTACAATAAAGTTTATAAATAAATAAATAAAATCTTAATTAACTTTCTCTGATCGTGGTGCTCACTGGAGAACGTAGCAAAAGGAATGTCATCAGGATTTTCCTGCTGGACTATGTAATAACAAGGTTGTAATGTATTGGTCTGATTACGTATATCAATCTCCTTCTAGAATGTTTTTGTACTTCGTATCGCCTAACAAACTGTTTTTTCTAAAATAAAAGTAGCCTAAGTTACTCCTATTTACATCAGCTATCTACCAGTGAAAGTCCCATCAAAATCGGTCCAGCCATTTCTGAGATTAGCCGGAACAAACAGACAGACAGACAAAAATTGTAAAAACTCTTGTTTTGGTATATGTACCGTGTATACATCCAAATGCACTTTATAAATTGCGGTTATTTTAATATTACAAACAGACACTCCAATTTTATTTATTTGTGTAGATGTGTAGATAAAATGCCTGATGATAAGAGATAGTAACGCAGAGTACCCTACGATATGATATGATGCTACACGTATGGATACTCCTATACATCTACAATTTAAGGATCATTCGCCCTCAAGCGATTCGAAGACGAATTACGTGAAGATAAACATTTGGTACATAAATGTTGAGATTTTCCACGTCGTAGGCGGCGTGGCCTCATCGCAAACATCATTTAAGATGTAGACCAAACATTATCTGCCACACACCCGTCTCAAAACGTGCCCTGTTTGTTATTCCGTCTATTCTCAGAAATCAAGGTCGTTAAACTAATAACAATAACGACCCTCTCTGGCCGTTAAGCAAACAGTACCTACTTTGTGTATAGATACTAAATATTCAACGTCTGTCACGTCAACTTAGTAGCTCTTGCTTCACTTCAAAATTAATATTTTTTTAATCAGGCGTTATTAAATTGTTTAATAATTATACTGTTTACACGGACCTGAAAAAAGACGGACGCAACCTCGTCTAATCAAGAGTGAAATATAGCAATGGCCGCCCGCTTACCATGTGTGCGTAAATTTTTGATTCGCGATTGACGCAGTATGGTGTCAGTGTGTGGGTGCGTGTACTTAGAATAGAGAGGTGGTATTACTATGGGTGCTTCATTGAATTTGTTGTTGGGATTACGTCCGTCTTTTTTTTAGGTCCGTGACTATTTAATAAATTATATTATTAAGGTAACTTTAAGCGGCGTATTAAAATCTGCCACGAACCCATAGGCATATACACCAAAGGCTTAACGGGCCTTCCGAAGCACGGAAGCGGTTAATTTTAGCTGCTAGCGGTCACCCATTTAAATACCGACTGCGGTCGTTGTTGCTTAACTCGGTCGATCAGTTGCGACCGATAGGAGCAGCCGCCGCCAGGCTGTTAATAAGTACTTTTAGAAATGTTTTATTGCTATAATTTGGTGTTTCTATTCTGCATGTTTTTTAAGGTTCTATATTGAAAGCAAAACCGGGCAAGTGCGTGTCAAGCCACGCTCAGTGTAGGGTTCCGAAGTAGTTAGGTACCCCCCACTATAGGGTACGCACTATACGGATAATATAAGATTCATCCTCACGTTACCTAGGGGAGATACCCTGAAAAAAAAATTTTTCATGTTTTATTCTACTATTTTGGGGTTTTAATAAATACGAGTATGAATATCCATGCCAAATTAAAGCTTTCTAGCACTAAGAATCTCGGCGCTTTGCTTCGGACAGACGGACGGATGGACAGAAATGACGAAACTATAATGGTTCCAATTTCACTTCGGAATCCTTAAAAAAGATACCTTCTCGATCTGACTGTTTCATTCGTAAGGTTTATTTTCTACCAGGTCAAATTGAAAGATTCTGGCGTTACGAACAATTTTTTATGTGCAATCTTCCTTACGTACAAATCGTTACGAATATTATTTCGCACCAACTGAGAAATTGAGTGAAACTACTGAGTGGAATACGGTATGAACTTGGCCAAATGCCAAGAAGAATCAACTTATTTACTGCCCAGTATGCCTTAATAAACTCAATGGATAAATGCGTGATATTTTCGGAGTATAATTAATTGAAATTCATGGAAATGGTCTTGAAAAACTGCATTGTTGGAGCATGTTGGGGGTAAATTTTTTTATCGAAAAGTATTAGATGTAAAAAGTATTATAAAAGCATTGAAGTATTATTACTAGCGTATAGAACAGACACCGCGAACACAATGTATGTTCCAATGAATTGGCGCCGCGCGGCTTCAATGTCCAATGGATTCGCTCGATTTTGAAAGGAGAACAGGGGCTCAATTTTGAAAATAGAACCTCCCGGCGGGGACACACATTTTGTTTGAGATGTCTTCTCTATGTATACTTAATAACTCAATGTATAAAAGTATGTAATACCGATAGATATTTTACAGGATGGACTATTTGTCTTTTTGATTAATTTTGATACGTCATATGTTTTTTGTTGGTATATCCTGGGAAATTCCGTGTTCAATAATATTCTGAGGTGTTAAAATTTTAATCATACTCTGGACTTTTAGGCCAACCTGATTTTTGTTTGTTTTCTGGGCTTGTGAAAATACCTAGCGACTAAATTTACAGGTACAGCTGATTTATATTAAATTATCAAACGTTTTTTATCATTTGGGTATCATTACATGTCATTTAAGAAAATGAAAAACAAATAGATACTAATTAATAATTGTTTAAATATCTACCAATTGTTACAATTTTGGGATTTACTGAAGTTAAATTTGGCCCGAACTTAAATATTGGCCCATAAGTATTTGTCACCCTTTAATTGAAAATGTTCCACACACCTTACTGTGCATTTTAATAAAGATGGGAATACTTTCCTTCGAGTCGGAACCATAATAATAATATTAATTATTGACTTAATCGCGCGCTTACTTTATTTTCAACGTTATACCGTTTCTACCATTTCGTAAAATTAATGAACTGTACTTAATTGGGAGGTGAGTTGTAGATTCATAAGGCGCCATCCATAAATTACGTCACACGTTAGGGGGGAGGGGGGGGGGGGGGAGTCTATGAAGTGTGACAAGTGTGGTTGGTCCTAAATTTCGTGACGTCACATTTCAAAATCGAATAATTGGTATGTATATGTAAATATTAAAAAACAAATAATGGAAATAAAAATTATTTCGGAACTGCTGTTTTAATTTAATAATTTCTAGGTGTAAATTTTCTCGTGAAAATGCTTACCTGTATTAAAATTACGACATAGTTTCTTTTAGCGAAGGATCTCAAAAATTTCACAAGTTTCACTATCACTTGAAGATGAATGGCTCAACTATGCCAGCGTGAATGACTAGGAAACCCATCAAAGTCCATTCACTGCGTACCGGTTTACTTACGAGGTTTGAGTAACCCCGTGACCCGTTCCTTGGTTAGGTAAACATGCTTCTCTTGTGCTAAAGGCTACTAGATATAGGACATTGAAGCAGATGTAAAAAGGTCGCTTTCCTGTTTCTGTTTCAACTTGAATGTGTTAAGGAAATCTTAAAAATGCAGTTTGATTCATAAATTGTCAACTCCTTATCTTATGTTACTTTATAAGTAGACGAGTTTAAAGAGTAGTAAAATATTTTTGCATGTCAACGATAATTTCGAAAGACTGGGCAATTTTTGGAGAAAAATAGATTTTCCAGTTTGGGGCCATCCATAAATTACGTCACCCGTTAGGGGGAGGGGGAGGGGGGGTCGGTGTAGTGTGACATTGTGTGACAAGGGGTGGGAGGGGGTCCTAAATTTTGTGATGTCACATTTCAAAATTGAATAATTGGTATGTATTGGTAGGTAAATATTAAAAAAACTATTAATGGAAATAAAACTATTTCGGAACTGCTGTTTTAATTCAATAATTTCTAGGTGTAAAATTTCATAATATGTGACGTCACACTAGGGGAGGAGGTCTCATAAATGTGACCAGCTGTGACGGGGGGGGGGGGGGGTCAAAAAGTCATGAAATTGTTGTGACGTAATTTATGGATGGCCCCTTTGATATATGATAATAAAAATCGAATTACTAGTATTTCAAATCAAGAAAAGTTTATTTACATTATAATTATTTTCAATAAAACAAGCCCAATAAATTTGGTTCCATGCGAGTATGCGGACGGAGTACTTAGGATAATCGAAGTTTGCCGAAGTGATTTATGCGCGCTCAATGTAAAACCCACTGATAAGAGAGCCAATTTTGACTGCGGTCGAGTTAAAATTAATTACTTCCGCATTAAATTTGTAGACACCACACAACCGTGTAGTTAAATTTATTAAATAATTTTATCTTCTATAATCTTCATAAATGTGATTTGAATTTTAATATCTGGATTTGGATTGAGATGTTAGAATTTTTAACATAAATCTTGTTCATTATTAATCCTGACTTTTTATTGAAGGAGTCAATATTATTGGTAAGAGTCTACTCTTGGTGGTATGTGGGTTCCAATCATGGGACTAGTTATTTATTTTAAATGCATAGATTGACTATTCATTTTAAATGCATACCAAATAAAGAGTTTCTCCCCAGCATGCCGCTGCGCTGTGATCACGATCTATTTGGTTTGATCATTACCTATTTGGATCGTTTTGGTTGTGTTCGACTAGTTGATTCCAGATATTAGACTATTCATTTTAAATGCATACCAAATCAAGAGTTTCTCTCCGTCACCAGCATCCCGCTGCGGTGTGATTATGATCTATTTGGATTACCTGTGCATTGTTACTGACCTTCTAAAACCTGCACTTTTAGGTTTTGGTTGTGTTGAATTAATGTAAAATTAAGTGAATTTATGTTACAACCATTAATTAAACTTTGATGAAGAATGACATATTCATCAAAAATTCTCTTCTCTAGCATAAAAGAGCGATGAACTGAAAACTTCAAATGTTTGAGGAGAGAAGCGCAACATTTACTGAGCCTAATCCCTTAGAACAATAAACTGTTACACCAATAAAATGTGAGATAGCACCCACCAGCCACCAGCCACCGCGCCGGGCTGAAGATAATCCATCCATTTCATCGAATAACAAACATCGAATCGGAATTGTGAACGCTTTTGGAATAAGCTGTGGATTTCGTTCACTTTTTCTTTTATAAATACTATATTTAACGCTAGCTTTTGTCAATTGTACGGATTGAATAAGATATGTCATATGTAATTTCGCATGGATAAGCGTACCTACAGTTTTCGAGATCTATCTTTGAAAGTATCTTTGTCTTTAACATAACAATAACACATCTTCTTACTCGGATTTTTGTGAGTAAAGAGCCTTTATAATATTAATAGAACTATTAGTACTAAAATTTGCGTGCTTTGAATTAATATTTAATAATCAATTCAACGTTAAATATAAACACATTAAAATCTGTTTAATTAACTTGAAGTTTAAAACGCAAGCTATGAAACAGGAAAATGACAAAATTTGCAAAACTAATTTCTTTCCGGTAAATCTTTAATTGCTGCTGAAAAATGTTCAAAGTGAGCTCAAAAGAAACACAGTCATTCAAATATCGCGGTATGGCACTAAAAAGGAAAAGTGGATAGTTCAGGTTGCGTTAAGGCTTTTGACCCGGATTAAGCTGGAGTTTCTGTGACAAGTTTTTTTTCCTTTTTTAAGTATCTGGTTGTTCTTGCAAATTCACATCGTATCATAACTTAGCTTAAGAATTATTACTTTTTGATCACTGTATTTATCTTGTGCACCGATATTTAGAACCAGTTGCATGAATCGTGGTCTCGGCAGACTTCAGATCAGCAGAAATATTGGTATACCACCATTATAGTAAAATGTGTTCAGTCCATGATAAGTATAGTTTATATCATCATCATCAGTGAGCGGATGTGTCTAATCTTGTAAATCAGTGGTTCAGTACAACAACTACGGAACCCTTCGTATGCAAGTCTAAGTCGCACTTGCCCGGGTTTTTCTTATTTATCTTACTTTTTTATCCTCAAGTCGCGCACTACACTTCAACCGTAGTTGTACCAATTCTGGGTTCGATTCCCATTCTTAAATGTGTCAAATATTTTTTATTCCTCGATGTAGTTTAGACCATTGGGTCTTCTCTCCAATATATTGTAGACCAACACTTTTAATAATACTTCTCCAACTTTCCCGTCACGTAGTTCATAACTTCTAAAAACCTTTCATACAACTCCGGGGACCCAGAATATATTCGTTCTATTTCTATTTTATTATGAATATTCTGTAAAAAGAAACTCGCGTCAGTTTCATAATTCCCGAGTAGTAAAAAACTTTTTTATTTTAAACTAAACTTTGAATCTGTAACTTTTAGTACGAAAGAATATAATATTATCCATTATTTGCCTACGTATTAACTTGATCCTTGTGATCATAACAAAAAAGACTACAATCAATAATGGGCTATACCTAATAACAATGACGCCTACTCAGAATTAATTTACTTTGGGCAACAAAACAAAATAAGGCATGTTCCCAAAATAATTAAAGAGATAATTTGTATTAGCATATCGATATCATTTTGTTGTTGATTGCACTTTGTTGTCTATAGTTAATGAGATATCTGGTACGTGCTTTGAATATTTAAAATATTATAAAATTTTGTGACACTTGTGTGATCACCATGATCCAAAATTTTGACATCATCAGTAAAACGACTTCATTGGTTGTACTATAACCACTATGGTCAATTGGTCACCATAATCGTTCTCAAAGTGTAGGTTATATATTCGATGGTAAAACATTCAAAGGGTTGAAACCAATTTGGCTTTGCATATTGAACGGGATTGCCCATGAGCGAATTTACTTGATCGATTGCTTTGGAAAACGGCTGTTCTGTGATATAGAAAAAAGAAGTTTAATTTCAATTTAAATACGTATTTAATATTTTAGTGAAATAAGTAAAAACTCGACTCCAGACGACTCGTGTTGTAGAATGAAAACACTCGGGTATTTTCATCCATTTATTCAGTTGTGTCTTATTCAAGAGGAGAAGAAATGGCGAAAGAAACTCCCGTACACATCTTTTAAAATAAAATCTTTTACATTAAATTCTTGCTTAAGATTTTTTCGATATTTATTTATTCGATAGAGTTTAGGCAAATTCATTGCGAAGATACATAATTATGTTTATGTGCATCATTCATACACACACGGCTAAGGTTCGAACTCTGTGATTGCTTAAACAATTTTGATCCTTTAGTTGATAACTATTTTAGGATACATAGTAAGTACGGTTTAGAAATAAAAGTCTAGAATGTTTTTGTATATTTATTACAATCAAAATGAAAAAAAAAAGTTTTAGATAAATACACTCTAGGTAGATACATACCTATTTAGGTTATTCAGTGTTTTCCTTTAGAGATGTAATTTATGTTTGCGGTAAACTTAGAGTGTACAGACTTTAACATGTTTTATTGGTACCTACCTGAAAATCAAACGAGTCTTGATTTCATAACAAAAATTTGAAAATGCAAAACATTAAAATTTTAGGCCATAAAAATATTTTGCCGAACTGTAGACCCAAATATGTTGCCATATATATATAAGTTTGTAAAGGTTAAAAAATGTCGGTTAATACAAATAGCCCGGAACCCGTCGATTTACAGAAATTAAAATCAATCGAACCCCCTTCGAACTGTGGTCCGGCATGGTAAACTTTACGCCACGCGTGTTGTCATATAAATATCGTCATATACATGTCATATTTAAATGTGTTTGCCAAACAAACCATACAAATATGGAGGGCCAACACAATACACTTGGTAGTTATTAAGACCCGGTGTAACAAACAAACAAACTACATGTTTACGTTACATGAGATATGTTTGAGTTTACTAAATCCTGTTTATCTTTATAGGGACGAGAGGGTGCGTATTCATTAGGAGAGGGATTTGAGTTATAATACGTGAGTTGTTAACTCAGTAACATGTTTCGGTGTTAACTCGCACACTTGTGTTGTGATATAACATACAAGTTGTTGCAATGGGTTAGTTTGTGACATTATCGACTTCAATTGTTACGTGTGACTTGAGAGAACTTGTGAGACGTGAGATTTGTCATGTGGGTGATTATTATGTAAATAATAGTATTGTCACTGTTTTTAAGTTTGTCAACTGCGTAAAGTTTTTATGTGATAAGGGCAACAAATGAGAAGCAGTGCCGCCATGCCTTGCCAGTGCCTTTCGGTGAAATCTGTGAGTGTGATAAACCTCGAATAACTTTGTAGGAGAGACTGTACCCTTGTACTTATAGTAGTCTAGTACTAGTATTAGGTGTTAATAAGCATATCATTTGTGCTGCTCCTAACTGCGAAAGTTAGGACTGCTAATGCAGGTTCTATATAGCGTTATATATGTAAAAGGAAACCTCGAAATTGAATTTGTTCAATACACTACTCACATGTATTTATATTAAAAAACTAGCTGACCCGGTGAACTTCGTATCGCTTAACAAACTTTTTTTTCTAAAGTAAAAGCACCCTAAGTTACTCCTTGTCAGCTATCTGCCAGTGAAAGTCCTGTCAAAATCGGACCAGCCATTTCAGAGATTAGCTGGAACAAACAGACAGACAGACAGACAAAAATTGTAAAAAATGTTGTTTTGGTGTACCTATGTAGCGTGTATACATTCAAATGCACTTAGTAAAAAGCGGTTATTTTAATATTACAAACAGATACTCCAATTTTATTTATTTGTATAGATGTATAGAAGATGTATAGATTTATATTAAAAACCATGAACGATGTTACATACCGAGAACTAGTCAAGTCCGTTGAACAATAAATAGCTTCTTGTCTTTACTACCCCGATCGGCAGTAACGTCTTCGCTGAGTCACAAAAAGCTTGTTAACTTGGCCCTCGATGACCCAATAACTTTGCGATGCCAATGTTTCATTGCCCGATGTGACATCTGGGGGACATTGACGACACAACCCGCAAAGGGTCGGTATAATTAAGAACTTGGGGTCTGTGTAATCGTATCTGCAGAGCCCGATCAGTCACTGTAAGACTGCGGAGCTCTGTAGCTTTTGGGGTTGAGAGAAACTTATGTTTTGTCTCGTTTCACTAGTATTATCACATAATACAAAATACTTACAACAGTAATGGTAGTTTTAGTACGTAGTTTGTATGACAATCCTTATCGCTCTTCCCGAAAATGACTTAGAATCAGCTCATTTCTCTTTTCTCCCTCTTTCTTAATTCCTTAGTCTTCAAATTCTCGGTCTTCTTGTCGAGTTGTTCTTTACCAAAGAAAAAAGTATATCTAATTAATATTAATTAGACGTTGTAGTCAGCATTAGCATATTTTATGTAAAAACCAAATAAAATTTCCACTTATTGTAAGTATCTATACTTGCGTGAAAAAATGCTAAAACTTGATACTACGGATCCATTTCCGTACCTATCCATAATATCTTCGTAAACACACATTTATTTCGCGTTCACTACCTTTCTCTATTTATCATAATATCATATCCTCTCACAGGGATAATATTTTTGTATTCAGGATGTTTACAGTTTAAGGGTTCCACGTCAAAGGAACTAGCACTCTCTTGACATGTAGCGTCCTTCAGTCCCCTTAAAAACAAGATGGTAAATCTTCCGAATGAGGGTATTTTAGGAGCTGACATAATATTATGTCTGGTGTAAGATCGCAATTTAGGGCAATCGTACGATTAAAGGAAGTTTTTGTGCTACATCAGCTATTACAGAAAATATATGCTTTACAGAAAATATATGCTTTAGTACCCGCTATCAAAAGATTTGCTACTCAATTTCATTAGGTGCTACGTTGTTTCATGTTTACGGTAATTTATTATTTTAGAAATCAATTAAGGGGTCGTTAATTTTTACCCGACTTCAAAAAAAGGAGGAGGTTCTCAATTCGACTGTATTTTTTTTATGTTCGTTACCTCAGAACTTTGGATTGGGCGAACCGATTTTGATAATTCTTTTTTTAATCGAAAGCTGGTGGCTGTCATGTGGTCCCATGTAAATTTTATTGAGATCTGATAAAACCATATAAGTCTTAAATTTGTATTAAGTAAGCGCGACAAATGGACGAATAACTCAATATCACGCCAACCGATTTCAATGATTCTTTTTTAATCGAAAGCAAGTGCTTGTTACGTAATCCTACATAAATTTGAACGAGATCTGACAAGTAGTTTTAGAGTAACTTAGTAAAATTTAGATTATAGTAGCATTTAACAGTAATTTTAAACACTAATACCTTATTAGAACCTGTCACAGAAACCATGCTCGCTTGTTGGTACGATTCTTTTATCCCACCCAAACAGATTAATTATCTTCATTAGGATGCTTATGTGTTAGATAAGACAAAAAAGAAATAAGTTTTGGCTCTTATATGTGCGTATATATGTACATACTAGCTGACCCAGCGAACTTCGTATCGCCTAACAAACCTTTTTCTAAAATAAAAGTAGCCTAAGTTACTCCTTGTTACGTCAGCTATCTGCCAGTGAAAGTCTCGTCAAAATCGGTCCAGCCATTTCAGAGATTAGCCGGTATAGACAGACAGACAAAAATCGTAAAAAATGTTGTTTTTCTATATGTACCGTGTATACATCCAAATGCACTTAGTAAAAAGCGGTTATATTAATATTATAAACAGACACTCCAATTTTATTTATTTGTAAAGTAATTATGTATATTAAACTTTCTGACAAACATTTAATGTACAGATTTGGCACAGGATGGTAGATGTTAAATAAGAAAGAACACACTTCACTTTTCGCTTTGGTTTAAGAATAACATCTTACAAAAATATGTGTAAGTTTTCCACAATGTTCTCAAAGGCGGTGTAGTCTATCGAACCAAGTAGTGGATTACAGGATGAACCGGCTTATTCTAAGAAGATACGTGTGCTCAACACTTACGAGTCATGACGATAGGGACTGACTAAAACCACAGAACACATAATAGTACATAGTTCATGACAAACGACCAAACGGATTTCATTGTTCACGGCACGGACCTGAAAAAAAAACGGACGTAACCTCGTCTAATCGAGAGTGAAGCATAGCAATGGCCGCCCACTTACCATGTGAGCGTAATTTTTGATTCGCGATTGAAGCAGTGAAGTGTCAATGTGTGGGTGTGTGTACTTGTACGAATGGAGAGTTGGTATTACTATGGGTGCTTCACTGAATTTGTTCTTAGGATTACGTCCGTCTTTTTTTAGGTCCGTGGTTCACGGTAGATAGTTACTACCAACATAAAACTAGTTAAAAAGAAAGCTAAATTTCTCTTACCTACTTGGCAACCTAGATTATTTTGGCCTCTCGGAATTCCATAATAATAACAAAAATAAGATACCTTAGCAAACAGATCCCATGGATTTTTCTTAAGTCAAAGGTCTCACAACACATAATTCTGACGTCCATGACCTTAACTGCCACTGATCGACCAGCCTTGTGTTCGAAGAATTATGGTCTTATCTCATTTTTTTTCTCGAAATATTATGCACACAGGAGCTACATTTTTTTTATTACAAGCTTTTATTTAACTTGCTTTGTTCATTAGTTATGATAATGAGTGACCTGATACTGTGCTCAGAATTAGCTTCAGACTAGGCAGCTCCTCATCGGCCAACAGCACAAATACAAAATTTCGAAGGTTTTAAAATATTAATTTGAAATCACGGACCTGAAAAAAAGACGGACGTCACCTCGTCTAATCGAGAGTGAAGCAATGGCCGCCCGCTTACCATGTGTGCGTAATTTTTGATTCACGATGGTGTCAATGTCAAAGCAGTGTCAATGTGTGGGTGTGTGTACTTGTACGAATGGAGAGTTGGTATTACTATGGGTGATTCACTGAATTTGTTGTTGGGATTACGTCCGTCTTTTTTATGTCCGTGTTTGAAATATTGTAAATATTGTACAAAGCCGTATTTGTTTTTTTTCGGACAACATTTTACCACGAAAATGGCAGCGAGCTCAAATCTCGTATAATTTTTGGGACACCCTAAATTAACCAACAAATGAAAACTTCGGAAATTTTAGTCACTTAAAAAGTTAATCTTTGAATTAATTTCAGTTTAGCAGAGATAAAGATTAATTGGGTAGACGGTTCAAGTAAGGACAATTTGCCAATTTTCACAAAGGGTATCTCCACGGCGTAGTAAATGGATTTTCATTGTACTGAAACGAGAGATAAATACAATTTTAATAGTAAACAATTAATTTAATTTTAACCACTACAAAGATAGGGATCACTTCAAATATTATGGCATACTATTATGTTGTTTGTAGTACCTACTAATGATTGGTACGTCATATAATGTGGTGTGTTGTTAATTGGTATAATTCAAGTTTACCAAGTAATTATTATACTACGAGTATAGCAGGGATGTTGACACTAACTGTAAGTAAGTAAGTAATAAGTTTATGTTTAAAGTATTAAGAGTAACATTTAAACACCTAAAATATTATATTTTTGTCGACATCAATCACAATAAATTAAATATAATAAATAAATTTTAAATAATAATTACGAAATGAAGATTATTATTTTTATAATATTTGCTTCGTGAATATTAAGGTTCTATCTATAAAATAAAATTGAATCCTAAAATTAGTCAACATCCCTATTCACACAATTAATAAACTCATTGATGCTTTGTTGAACATTTTCCTTAATTAGCGAGGGATCGCAAAGACAAAGAACTCTCATAAGGACGTTTTAAACTGACTGTTCTTTCGGATATCCGGTTCCGATTTCGAACTCCATTAACCGATATTGGAGCACAGCCTCTATGTATCCTATATGTAAAAGTAAACCCTAATTTGAATAATTTCCATTAAGGGGTGGTACTCTAGAAAATAAATTCATAAACCTACATTGACACATGGGCCTACCGAACCGGGATTAAAATTGTGCTTACCGAATTTACGCCTACATGTTTTTATCTGTTAATCCGGATGAGCCGTAATAGGCTACTGGATTGATTATAATCAATTGGGCTCCCATGCTAGATTTCTGGGTAAGATTACGTACCTTCAATTTTTAAAATAATGTGCATATTGGAAATTAATGACCTTTCACCAAAGCGAGTGTTATAGATATAGATAACACTGCTTGTTATCATTTGATATACACACAGATACATATACATAATTATATATATACAGATTATAAATAGATAGGATATAAAAAAATATTGAGCGAGTGTTCATTGAAAGAATTTTTATTCCCTTGACATGTCCTTGTAGAATAACCATGTAATATTTTTTTTACGTTTTTCGAGAACAGTATCTATGCTTAAAGCTAGTAATAAGTGGAATCTGCTACTGTTCTTGTCTAGTAACGTGGCGATCATACAATGGTACCATTGCAGCATTGCATTGCTAAACGACAAGACAGCTAAAGCAGAACCACAAACGACCGTAAACCATGACTCAACGCGCATTTATGCATTTATTTTATAAAAAATACTTTAAAACATACTGTGAACTAAACACTCACT
This sequence comes from Thymelicus acteon, assembly GCA_951805285.1. NCBI lineage: Eukaryota > Metazoa > Arthropoda > Insecta > Lepidoptera > Hesperiidae > Thymelicus > Thymelicus acteon. The sequence goes on from OX638232.1 coordinate 2,930,449, forward strand.
TAGGTCACGCATTTTAGGGTTTCGAAGAAACGGAACTCTTATAGTTTCGTCATTTCCGTCCGTCCGTCTGTCCGTCCGTCCGAAGCAAAACGCCGAGACCCTTAGTGCTAGAAAGCTGTAATTTGGCATGAATATACATATTTATTAAAACTCCAGAATCGTAGAATAAAATATTGAAAACATTTTTTTCAGGGTACCTCCACTACAGGTAACTTGAGGATGAATTTTTATTTGTCGCATACCCTATATGTATATGTAACTAACCTATTTATATGGGTACCTATTGTTGAAAAGTTCTTTCAAAAATATTCTATATTCTAAGACCGTTTTTGGAATTAGGGGTCCATTTAAGAAATATTTGGCTTTCAAGTGCTCATTTTGGTTAGGGTCAAGTGTCCCGCCCTACCGGCTAAACGGTTGGAGTTGGACAAGTGAAGAATTCTCAAAAATAGGTTATATGGTGAATTTACAAGGAAAACAATCACGGCTATGTTAGCATAAGTAGTTAATGAGTAACAGTCGATAAACTTACTACTTCGGAACCCTACATTGCGCGTGGCCTGACACACACTTGCCCGGTTGTCATGAGTAAGGTAGCCCTTTATTCACGATGCGAAAATTCGAGACTTTGGGTTTTCTATGCACGGTGTTAAATATTCTTGCTATCCTCGCTCGCTAACTTTACGCTGTACAATAATTAGATAATTTAAGTCAACAACAAAAGCAAAAGCAAGCAACAACCCATAATAATTTGTCCCATTGCTGGCCTCGCGGTCTCCTCTCATAATGTGAGGGGTACAGGCCATAGTCTACCACGCTGGCCAAGTGCGGATTGGTAGACTTCACACACCTTTGAGAATTTTTATGGAGAACACTCCGGTGTGCAGGTTTCCTCACGATGTTTTCCTTCCTTTGATGTGCCAGGATTTGAGCTAGGGCCCCTCCGTTCGAGAGACCAACGTTGTAACCGCTAGGCTATCACTGTTGTAGTCAACAACAACGACAGTCAATAATTAGACAACTTAAGTCAACAATAATTAGACATCTTCGCAAGGTGTAAAAAAGGACTAGGTACTTTGGTCACGAAAAAACGTGACTTTTAAGTACGGGCTTAGGTCACACTGTGCTATAAAATATTACATATACGATACGCGCGACGTATGTAAGTAGTCTATTATTGCACGACTTTTAACTTTATATCCGTACAATAATAGACCACTTTATGCGCAGTGTCGTAATGTACATACTATTAAATTACTAAATTGCCGAGATAAGTTTTCTGACAAAGCTTGTATTTTATTCCGAGAGTCGTATTTCAAACGTGAAATTAAATATACCTAACAGGTATTTGTAAATTCAATTTTAAAGTACATTTTTATATGCTCCTTACTTTCGTATCCTAACAAAATTATTTTTGTACCTTTGACTGTTTAAGATATTGTCTTACAGTAGACAGATATCTACTTGAAACTTTGACAAAATGAAATGTATTATTAGCGTAGTTAGATGTCAACAATAAAAAAAGTAAAGGTCTCTTTTCATTGCAAGAAACATGTTTTTTCAGCGGTCTTCGAAGTTTTATTCAATTTTAGTAAAAGCAATACATGCATTTTGTATAATCAATGTAAAATGTATGTAATGAAAAAGTGTGTGCTCAAATTGCAAGGAGTTACGAAACCTTCATTTGTGACTTCCCTTGGCCGAACACTCGGTAATGATTCGTTGGTCAAACATTCTTATATTGTGGTCAAACGTTTGTAATGATTCTTGGTTTATTTCTAAGACTGTTGTACTTTGGACAGACTTTGAAGTATTGTTTGTGACGTAACCAATACGATACAAACTACAAACAAACAGTATTTTACTGAAATTGTTGCATATTTTATTCTAACATTTTTCTCCAGAGAGGCATTTGTTTCATTGAAATGTTATCGTGGATAAATAGCGAGGAAAAAAATCGAGCACGATCAAAAAGTTAGAATGACCAACTGGATATTGTGAATGGAATGCTAGAGGGATATTTTAAACTGACTTTCACCCCCATTCACACTGCAGAAGTAAACAGACGGCTTGTGTCCACTATGATTATCCGGATGCGTCTTTATTTTTGCAGTAAATTTCTTTGGTGATGAAATTTAATTGTCAAACCGAATCATACAGAGTAAACAACAAAATATTTTGCAGTAGATATCTATACCAATAAATAAAACTAGAGTGTCTGTTTGTAATATTAAAATAACCGCTTTTTACTAAGTGCATTTAGATGCATACACGGTACAAATACCAAAACAACATTTTTCACAATGTTTGTCTGTCTGTCTGTCTCTTTGTTCTTATTGCGAATCTCTGAAATGGCTGGACCGATTTTGACGGGACTTTCACTGGCAGATAGCTGATGTAACAAGGACTAACTTAGGCTATTTTATTTTAGAAAAAAATTGTAAAAAAAATAGGATCAGTGAAAAATTTAATAATATTAAATACCACGGAGGCAAAGTCGCGGGTAACAGCTAGTACTCAATAAAACTAATCCACGCGAGTCCTTTATGATTCGGTCTTTTCGATACCGGCAATATTAACATGGATATACTTCAGATACCAATTACGTTGCACACAATAAATAAAACTCAAATAAATAAGTTGCAGCAACAACAAAAAGAAATACAAAATTCACTTTAATTTTTTTATTATGAACGTGCATTGGTATAAAAAATATTTTATTTCAATTGTAATAAAACTACGCACGCAGTTCTGAGTTGCTTTCAATTGTATCGAACAAATTTCCCATGTTGAATCGCAATTTAAATTTTTATTTTTGAGACAATTACTTTACACATGCCGTATGCCTGCATTTTCTCTGTCTACGGACAGACGATGTTTTAACAAACTGTCCATTTTATCCCTTTCAGGCTTGCTTTTTATGTCAAAAATTTTTACGTATTCTAGTAACAAAAAAAGAAAAATGATTTCTTCAGCAACCATCAATACAATAATCTTAGTGCCACTAGCTCCCGCAGTAAGATTTAGGATAAAAGAGTGTTACCCGATCTGATTTTTAAGACTTTATTAAAATCTGATGTGTCTTTACATTTATCCAACAAACCACAAATGCGTTTCATGAGTCATGATTATGGCTCATCATTCTGCTATCGCCAAGATAATATTACTGTGGTTCGCAGCTGCAGTGTGTAAGAACCCTAATTGTAATTATCAGAAAGCACCTACGAACGAAAAAGAACGAACCAACCCAAAAATTAAAGTGTAGAACAGCACTTACGAACAAATTACATTCACGAAACATCCCATTAAATAACTTTACAGTTTTAACGAGAAAGCTTTCGTCACTGAACTCGCTACATCAGTTCCGAAATATTTAAAAATGACACATTTTCATGGAATGCGTAAAACGTAAAGAGATTTGATAATAAGTCCAAAAGCAGCTATGTTTTTTTTTTTGTAGAAATTTTATTCTTAATATTTTAGTCTTACGCTTCCCGCCCACGTCCGATGATCGGTGACCGATTTTTTGTAGGAGAAAAATAGAACGTACTGATAGCAATAATTATAATAGTGCAACGCACACATCCTACGAAAAGTCGGTCAGAAATAATATGGCAGGAGAAATCGGCCTGATTATCTGTCCTACAAAAAGTCTGACGTGGGCGGGAAGCGTTAAGTCGATTAAGTTAAAGTTTACATACCTACATACATAGGAGTGCAGAAAAAATTCTATTTGTAAACTGAAGTTTATACATGTTTAGAAGTGTAAGCATCTTTTCAGGACTTCGTTACTATTTTCTTGAGTACCTATACCTTTTAAGTCTTCGGTATTTTATTCCTATATGCATGTCAGATGTTCTAAAATTCTTAGCTCTTAAATGTACATACTTCAATATTGGTGATTGCTTGTAAAAAGCACATTTGCAAGGCATCAAGTATATTATATTTTTCAGTTCGCAAAGTAGTTATTTCTACGAAGATTTTTCAAACATCAGCATAGATACTAGCTTACTTAGAAAATATGTTGCTTATTTTAGAACTTGTGTTTTTTTTTACTTGTGGAAGATTTTAAAATCAATAACTATGTTCTATAAATAGACTATAAATGAATGAAGTTTCGTTTTAAAAAGCGCTGTAAATAATTTTGGATATCACTTTCAGGTACATACGGTATAATTTATTAAATTAAGGCTCATATGCTTAACAAATCAACGCTCATATAAGATTCTCTGTGTTGCAATGGCATAAGCGTAAAAAATTAGGAATTACAAACACCCATGTCACGAACAAGCAAATTTCAACGTTAGACATTTTTGTATCTTTGCCTGTACTCAAAACTAATGATATACTGAATATATTTTTTTCTTCTAAGACAAATTCTTTCAGCAATTTCATTCACATTACTTACATCCAGGTAAAAACTAATCTTTCATATCGCCTTGTTTCACCATACGTAATTTATATCTTGAATGTTTTTGTCTTCATAGTCTTTGTACAGGCGTCCGTAAATTACTGCCTTCGGGGAATTTACACCTGGTTTTTTATGTATCTCGAGAGAAATTAGCTGCAAAGGGCGAGATGAGGCGAATGAACTGTTAAGTTAAACTACAGTAGTCATTACGTGAACTATTTTTGTTTGCCAAGTGTAAGAACACTTAAACAATGGATTTTTAATAACACTTGACTGAATTAGTGCTCGCTTGAGACTAAAGTCTCTTCATCCTCCTTTTAATTGAGGGCATATTCGACCTGATCCAATCCGGATTGGTGGAGGGCATTGGTGGATTGGTATAGGGTATCCATCCACCTTTACTTACCTCCCCTACTTATGTCCCCTTCTGAATGACGAGGTTGCGTCTGTTGTTCTGTACCATCAGATTTGCTTCCAAATGTAAATACTACTTAAGGATATTGGTAGGGTTTTTTACCCTGGATAGCTACTACCGTCCTCTAAAATCGAATGTGGATATTTTTTATACCCTTCGCCTAATTCAGGAGCATAAATGCAGATCCCTCGCATAATTGCCGGTAACGAGTTGTCACCTCCATAGGGAACGGTGACCAATTACAATCACGTTGTTGGTCTGCCCGTCTGTTAATCCAGAAGGCCACCTGATGGTAAAGGTAGACCTGTTCGTAAAGAGACACCTGATGGTAAAGGGACATCTCATGGTAAGTGATGAAATAAAACAGGAATGACAATCCAAAAAGCTGAATTGGGTAACACAGTGGATCCGGAACCATTCTACCGGATCATATTTATGTATACCTAATTATATATTTTAAACCTGATACCACGATTGAACATTTTACCCCAGTTAGATAAAACCTCGACAGTGGAACCGTCAGCATAAACAAATAGGGTAAAAACGACAAACTTTGGAGCTTATGTAAGTAAAAAGTCTAGTTTTCGTTCCCTAAAATCCGTTAATATTTCAATTGGCCCAAATACCAAAAATATAAGTAACGTGGTTTGTTAATTGATTTAGATATTATTTTGCAACAGTTATTAAATCAATATTGGACCTATTTTCGGAGTTTTCGGACAGGTCATTTATACTGTTATTTTGATGTACTGGTGCTAATTTTATTAGATTTAATAAATACATGTTTTTATGTTTAACTTGGTTATACTTACGTTTTGAACTGACTTTAATATGATATAACGGTCACATTATAACCCATATATTTCTAATCGTTGTTATTATTATAAATTCCCTTTTTGTTTTTTAAAATTTAAAATCGATGAAACCAAAGATGGTAGAATATTTTGAAGTATAAGTAATTTTGTACTCGCATGATGTGGAAACTTTAGCGGATAAAAAGTATAAAGGTATCAGGGGAGATTGGATTAGACGTAACGTTAGAATAAAAATCTAACGCCCCAACTCAGAGTCACTAATGGTTACATAAATCGCTCCTTAGTACATAATTTGCATGGTGATTCTGTACTAAAGAGCGATTTAAGTAATCGTTAGTGACTCTGAGTTGGGGCGTTAGTTTTCTTTATTAAAAAAATCTGCATATTCTCACATAACCTAGGTAATACAGTTACTAAACTTTACGTAAAATGTTACATAATATACATGAATACATAATTGGTGTTCACCGCACAATATAATTATGTGGAATTAATGAGAATTCAAGAGCCCTTATGTCTGTCGCGTTCATAAACTGAAGTGGCTTTGTAATAGTCAATGTGCTTAATTGTGTTTTGACTTCCCTAGTGATTTTGGCTGTGTACCTACTTGTCGGCATATTTTCGGTGCTGATGGAAGGTTTTTTAAACTGTCAGGTTTTTATCTATCAGTGCGCTGCTGAACAACAAGGAAGGAAAAAAGAAAGCGATGAAAAAACTAAGACGGAAATATAAATAAATTCCTGTATTTTTCGGGATCACCTGAATTGTTTTTTACTATTTATTATTTTAACTGATATTATAAAATTAGCAACATATGCCAAAAGTGTTTACCAAAATAAAACAACATAAGTACTTAGTAACTAGAACATATTTCTACAAAACCTGTTAATGATATCGTAGTAAAATTTGATCGTCAGATCGTCAAAAGCTGTGCCGGAAACGGTAGAGCGATGACAAATTAATGTTTGAAATGTTTCGCAATTAACCATAACATTGACCAATAAGTATAAACAACCGAGTGATTTATTGCGTAAACTTCGAGAAAATTGAATTCATCATCACGGAAATTGATATTGATGGATAATAAGATTGGGATAATGGATATTGGATACATTATTTGGTCACACTTATAAAAGGGAAACGAAATATAAACAACGAAAGTACCTAATATTTTAAACATAAACTTGTTGTGAATGAAATGACCATTGTATTCAGTGCTATTATACTTATGATATATTTTCCAAATCCTATTAGATTGGCTTATAGATATTGAAGACTCTATTTTAGTCTCAACTTATTAATATATAATACAGGTAAAATAATATTTGTTTTCTAGTGCATAAATAAATAAATGTATATAAAACATTGTCTTTTAACGATAAATTATTAAAATTTATGAAAGACTTTTTATAAATCGTATTTTTTAAATAAGTAAGTATTTTTTAAATAAGTGTCAATCTATGGTGTCAATTATACATAATTATATTGCTGAGGCAGGCTGCAACAGATTTTTAAATTGCCAACATACATTTTCAAATATGCAACTTGTGTTCAAGGAGCTAAATCGTCGTGAAAGAGCCAGCTCATCATCAAGAAGCTAAATTGTCATCACCAATTGGTCTTCAAAGCGCCAATTCGTCGTCAAAGAGTCAACTCATCGTCGTAGTAGGTACAAAATTATCGTCACATAAGTAATTATGTCAGTAATTAGTTAGGTAGTTTTCCGGCTGGGGGCTTGAGAGCCAGTTCTTTCTTTCTTTTTCTTCTCTCATTCTTGACCGGCAACGCATCAGTGATGCCTCTGGTGTTGCTGATGTTAATGAGCGAAGATAGCCACTTACCATCAGGTGGATCGTCAACTCGTTTGCCGGCTATTTCCATAAAAATAAAAATAAAATGGTCGTCAGTGTTGTATCAATGTCAGGTTTTCTTAACTAAATCTATCCGAAGACTTTCTTTCAGCATACGACGGTTAATACAGGAACAGCAACCAAGAGCACCTTTCCCTTTTCAGATTCACCTTTCGACTACGCACAAATTTATTATTTTTTAATTTTTATTAACAAAATTTTCACCGCATTACCAGAATTTTAATCCTCAATTATAAATTACTCTGGAAAACATTTTCCTCGCACGGAGATCTCGCAATGGGGCATAAATCAAGGGTAGTATTAAATAAAGAATTATGTTCTTCGTGGTGAAAATTTGCTTCTCACGTGAAAACTTTACGAGAAAATCGCTAAAGCGCCCTCGTTTGTCAAGCTCTGATTTTATACATGTCATCTAATATGCATGCTCATAATGTCTACGATAGGATATTGGAATTGCTGAAGCTTTTTCTGTTACATGTTGGAGAAATTATATATTATGACAGATATTTTAAAGTGTTTTACCCATCATAGAGAAGAAATGCAGAAACAGTTAAGTATACGGATATTTTTGGAAAATTGTATTGTATGTGTAGAGAAATACGAATATTATTGGATAGAATGTAGTTCTAATTGTTATCATCTAGCCTTAAGTTAAATAAAAATCACCGACAATTTTACCACGAGAATCTCGTAGATTATAAAGGAAGAAGAATCAAAATAGTTCTTTGTAACTATTTATGTAAACTGTATTTAAATACGTTTGCTGAAAGTAATTAAGCAGCTTGAAAAAGGTTAGTTTTAAACAAAATTCTTTAATTAGGTTCGTGCTCGCTTCCAGCCATTTATTCCTATTTAAAATGTCGGTGGAAGTAGAAAAGCAATACGTTTGACTTAACTGAGTTTAAAAATAAGCCTGAGTACTGGAAATTTACTCCGTTACTAGGTATTTGAAGACGATTTAAAACTGATTTTCAATATTTATGAATGAAGTTTTCAAATGAATGGTTAGAGTTTTGAAACCGGGCATGGCCTTACTTGACTGGGTTATGAAATTAAGGATATTTTTCGCTACGGACTTATGTTTTGTACAGATTGTTCTGTATGCGTCAATCACTCGTGATCGACCATAGCCGCCGGGCTATACAACAACAACAAACCTCTTTATTCTACAGCAATACAGTAAGTCAAATGTAAAGCTTGAATTACATGTTCTTGTGACTAAAAATTTTAGGCTTTTCTACAAAGAACTTAGCACCCATTTAGATCTCAATTCTTTTTTTTTAAATTGGCTCCCATTTCACATTTATGTTTTTGATGAGATATCATTATTTTTTGTCTAGGTATTTGATTTAGGACCATTATTTTTGTTTTATAATTTGAAGTCAGATAGAAGGCTAAGAACGGTTTATAAACACCCTGAGTATGTGAGTTTACAACAGAGTAATTTAAAAATAAAAATAAAACCACCTGCCATCAAAAAAGTTATAATGATATATATACCTTTTTGAAATTCTTATGGTGAGCTCTTTAATTTGATACCCATATTGCATTTTTACTTTTATTTTTATTTTTAATACTTAGTAATGACATCTCACAGGCATCATATTTGTTTTTTTTTTATTTATTTTTTATTTTTTTTATCTGAGAATAATTGGGTTATCAAGACGAATCTAACGATATTTTAATTATATCAATCCGTTTAGCGGTTTGGAACATAATATGAGGTAATAAAGAATATTACACGCATACATACATACAAATTACGCGCCAAAACATAACCCTTCCTGGCAGTCAGATAAAAACGGTAAAAACAGCCTGCCCTCCAAGTGACAACATCACCTAACCCTCCGTTTGTTTTGGTTTAGTTAAATACAGGCGCCATGATCCCGAAACATTGCCGGCCGTCTAGTAATGCGGGTGGGTCGTATTTACAAAGCTTATTTGGGCTATGAATGTGACAAATAGCCAGCCAACGAGCAACTGAACCAAATAAATACTTAAACGAGTAACATAACTTATTTATTTGGTTTTATCTGTCCTACCAATATTATAAATGTGAAAGCTTGTATGGATATTTCTTACTCTTTCCCGCAAAAACTGCTGAAAGGATTTTCATGCAATTTAGCAGACAGGTAGACCTTGAATAAAATATAGGGTATTTATTATACGAGAAAACGCGGGAAAAGCGCTAGTCTAAACTCTATACAAATAAATAAAATTGGAGTGTCTGTTAGTAATATTAAAATAACCGCTTTTTACTACTCGTAAGTGCATTCGTATGTATACACGGTACATGTACCAAAACAACATTTTTTAAAAATTTTGTCTGTCTGTCTGTCAGTTTGTTCTGGTTAATCTCTGAAATGGCTGGATCGATTTTGACGGGACTTTCAGTGACAGGTAGCTGATGTAAAAGGAGTGACATAGGCTACTTTTATTTTAGAAAAATAGTTTTAGAAAAAAGAACAATAACTTTCTTGTTAAATACCACGCGGACGAAGTCGCGGATAACAGCTAGTCTCAAATAAATGTCCTTTTTTTAATAAATCCTTCTTAAATATCTCTTTTAAATACCATGATAAAGTTTTTATTTCATGATTCACAGTTCTGTTATTATTACCAAATTGATTATTCCTGAAATATCAATACCTAAAGTGATTTCCTCTCGCTCTGTATCAATGAGATAAGAGTTAGGGTAACACTGTATTAATTGTTTCAGTAGCAAAGAGGCCCAATTAGAAATTGGTCGCTTTGTGAATGAATATCACTTGAATTGTCCTTTCCGGTACAACTTTAGTATTGAACAGCTGTTATAACTTATAGGTAATTCTTTAATTCTGATAATAATTTATCTACCTACTTCAGCTTTTCTAGTCGTTTAATATCAATGTATTAAAGCGATTATTGACTTATTTATTTTCATCTATCTTTGAAATTAACTTTTTTTTCTTTTTATTTTCTTGACATTCCTGACAAAAATAACAATAAGGCACAGCATTCTAACATTCCAACCCAAAAATGTATATAGCTCCTTTGGTCCCACCAAACTTGCCGGGCGAGGGTTTGATTTCTGGCCGGGGCCAACTATTTCGTGACATATAATATACATGGTTGTGACACGGTCAAGGAGTTTCATAATGTTGGTGACTTGACTGAGGGTATTAACCCTAGAATACGAATCATATTTTATGAACGCATTATACTCATCATTAGTCGTTTCGACTAATAATGTAAAAATCACTTATAATTCCTTTTATTGCTACAAAATTTCAGAGGTTTTGTTAATTATTTAAATTTAACTATGTAATTAGGCAAACAAATAAAAAAACGGTTGAGTAATTATTATAATGTATTTAAAGAAACAGTCTAATCTTTGTACTAAGTCTAAAAGATATCAAAAATTATAATATATTTTTTTTTAATTAAAAAACAAAAACAACAAGCTAACTCTTCATCTATCAATACAACATACTTGGTCGAGAGGCAGTCATTTCTAACCTGAAGAACAGAAAATAAGGCTTGAAAACGTAATGAACAATATTTACAATACATACATTAAAGTAACTAAACACTAATCATTAGTCGATCAGACTAACAAAAGTCTCGTGTTTCCAAAATGACGGTACTTACCGCTGCGATACATTCGTTGACGTTACCATCCAACGGCCGATTGAGTTGACAACAGAATGTTTACGCTGTGTTAGTCGATTCGACTAATATTCGTATTCCAGGGTTAACAAAGGGTTTATTGGTGTAAGTTTATTGGTGTAGGTTAGAACATAATATTATGTAACCTCTCATGATTTTAAAAGATGTGCGAGGAGTTTCTTTCGGCTTTTCTTCTCCTCCATGACAAAGCACCCTTCCGAAAAGCTGGTAGATTAAAAAAATGACGTGCATAAGTGTATCAGTGATACCTATATGAATAAAAGATTTTGATTTGATTTGATTTAAGACTGTGTGTATAATCATTTATTTATTTATTGTCGGTTTGTTATCTAATGCAGTACCTACATAGTTTTATTGTGGTTTTGGCTGCTGGATTGTCATTTCAACATTTCATTTACTATCTTCTTTATATTATTTCATGCCAAAATTCTGACATTGCAACGACCACGAATAAAACTGGCAAATTTATTTTCAAATTTTTGAACGTCCATTGTCTTTGCGATCTCAGTAAATTTCTTGGAATGGTTTGCATCGAAAAACGATCTTTGCTCTTGCTCATGATTGAATTTTTCATCTAATTTTGTGATTAAAGCAAATATTGTATTCTCATCACTAGAGACATTCAGTCCGACCCTGTAGCCTAGTTGGTAGCGACCCTGACTGCGAAGCGAGGGGTCCCGGTTCGATTCTCGGCTGGGGCAGATATTTATGTGACAGATAAATATTTGTAGTCGGGTCATGGGTGTTATTGTGATGTGTTATATGTGTCGTTCATGCCACTCGCGACACAGGTAAAAACCTACTGCGGGGGTATGAGTGTGTTAGCGTTTGTCATTTTTAAATTTTACACAATGGAACACGAATGGGTTGTTAGTAATCTATACTTAATATATAAAGAGGAAAGATTTGATTTTTTGTTTGCATTGAATAGGCTCCGAAACTACTGAACCGATTTGAAAAATTCTTTCACTGTTGGGAAGCTACACTATCCCCGGGTAACATAGGCTATATTATATTTTCAAAAAAAATAGGGATCCTTAATAAAACTCCAATAATGTAACCCAAGGTGTAAAAAAATAAAAAAACCGAAGCAAAGCGAGGGCGATTACTCGTAATTAATAAAAGAAATAAAAAAACATATTTTTTTATGTTTTCTTTTAATAAAATTTATTTAATTCAATTAATTTTAATTTAATTGTTAAATTTTGAAGTGTAGGTCACCATTTAACTGTAATTAACTATAGAGCACAAATATTATTTCAGTGATCACTATTATTTTAAACTTTGATTAAAATTGGTCATCAAAACTCATTCTAAAGAACACAAATATAGCTAAACAATAAATGGTTCTACGAAAGTTTTTGATTTATTTCCAGTGATATATTTATTTGCGGCGTGAACTCAGTCTCATTTTGTCCCACTTCATTTACGTATAGCGTATTTAAGTAAATGCTTAGGAATGAAGAGAGACGATAAATGTATTAAGCTTTTGATATATTCAACTCGCGTTCTGCCCGCGGTTTTTCCCCATTTTCCGGGATAATAAGTACCCCATGTCTTATTCCAAATAGTCTACCTGTGTGCTAAATTTCATCAAAATCAGTTCAGTGGTTTTTGTGTGAAAGAGTAACAAATTAGTAGGATGTTACCTAGATATTCAAAGTTACCCAAAGTTACTGTGTTTTAATTCAGTAAAAATAAAGAGAAATTTTGTTTAAAGACAAACTTTGTTTAAAGCCCAGGCTTATGTGAAACTGTAGAATATGAATGTTGCTCATATACCTATTTAACTGAGTTTCCTACTTGTTGCACCTGGGCAACATATTAAACTATCATAATGCATATAAAAGCTTTATAAAAGTTCACCTGGTGAAGAGAAAGATAGTGTTAAAAGTTTGAGTTTAAAGCTCCCGTGAGAGATTCTTTGTGTAGTGTCGAAAGTTCACGCGTGTGTTATTTATACACAAACTTAATACAACTATCTTGGAAACTAATAACTTGCTGCTGTATAACCTGTTGTAACTTCTGCGGTTGTCAGTTACGAACACAATATTATATCGGTTATACAAAATTACAAACACCTGTGTCTTGGTTTACCACTTTATAGAGCGTGCTTCATTGGGTGTGTATGTAGTTTTGTGTATGAGTATGTGTGACCACTTAAGACTGTTCTCCAACAGCTTTATAGAAGTAGAGCACTATATTATTCCGTCCCTTCAAACCTTCTAAGGTCACTAGATAAATAGAATAAAATAGAAATATAAGGTATTTTAGTTTATTTGCTTGGTATATTATTAATGGTATATTTTAACTTCTGAAGTTTCATTTTATTTAGTTAGGTACAAACTTGTTCACTTCAATAGTAAGAAACATTTGAATTAATGAATTTTTGATTACATTCAATCGAATTTGTGTTTAACTTTTTTCAGTTTATTTTACTAATGTGTGTATCTACCATTATATTGTGATCCAGCTGGGAATTTCGGAGCCAGTTCATTCTTTCTTTTTCTCTTCTCTTTGGTTTTGCTGAATTCTATTGACGACGGTACAACTTAACATCACTTAACAATATTGGGGCGGCTTAGAATACTAACTCCAATACCACGCCGGTTGGGTGTCGTAAGAGGCGACTAAATCCGGTCCGCTGGTGGTAGGGCCCCTCGAGGGATTATATTGGTAGTATTGATTTTAATTGTTAATTAATACCATTATTATTATTATTAATTCTCTATGGGATTCGCCTGGATAGCTACCACCCTTGAGCATAAGTCAGCCGCCAAGCAACTCGTGGTGTTCCTGCTAGCTTGAGAGCTAGTTCTTTCTTTTTCATGGGCGACGATAGCCACTTACCATCAGGTGCTTCGTCAGCTCGTTTGCCGGCTATTTCCATTAAAAAGTAGATCACCAGCTCGTTTGTAGGCTACATAAAATAATACCAGATAGTTTAAGACTAAAGCACTCAGGAAATGGGATTTAATTTTATATTGTTTGTTGCAGGTAAGTTACGGACGAGTCATCGACGCCCATGGACGTGTGTTCGCTCACCAATATGTGACCGTTGGAACGTTTGTATTGAAATCAAAAAAATTGAATTTATTTGGCCTTACCAATCACTGGCTTTAGTGAGCTCGCACGCCGAACACATACATTTTTATTAAATCAGTTGTGACGCTATATTTGAACGGCGTCACAAAAACGATCACGATAGATCTTGCAGTACTCAAATGTGTCTTTGGCATGCATTCTTGCAAGTTTGTTGCCCGTGGTCCAACCGAGTAACTAGTCCAACTAGTTGGACCACATATATTTTTTGGACGTGGTCTAATTGGACTGCGCACTGCGCAGCCATACAGGAATGCATTTCAGATATAGTACTATGATTGTTAAAATACAAAATGCTCTTGTGTGTCAATATGTTGAGAGTATTATACCGAACTAGCTGACCCGGCGAACTTCGTATCGCCTAACAATTTTTTTTTCTAAACTAAAAGTAGCCTAAGTTACTCCTTGTTACGTCAGCTATCTGCCAGTGGAAGTCCCGTCAAAATCGGTACAGCTATTTCAGAGATTAGCCAGAACAAACATACAGAAAGACAGACAGACAGAAATTGCAAAAAATGTTGTTTTGGTATGTGTACCGTGTATGCAAATGCACTTAGTAAAAAGCGGTTATTTGAATATTACAAAGAAACACTCCAATTTTATTTATTTGTATAGATATTGATTTATTGATAAAGGGCAGACCAATCAGAAGGAACGCGCGCGCTCACTTTGCTCGTCTGAGCAGGCTAATAAGTTTAGTTGGATGACGTAATCCCCAATGTGTACACAGCTCGACGACCGTAGCATCCATTACTCCACTTCAGTAGTTTGTCGTGTGCTCGAGTTTAAGTACATGTTTACATTTCTAATTGCAATACATGATTGCCCAAATTAGCTGCATAATAATCGTCCAGCGGGAATGATGGAGTTTAACTGCTGCTAGTTAATTTTGCCTATTTCATAGTCTTATGTCCTGTGGATATTGTTCTGGGTAAAGCAGCTGATAGTGATGCAATATTTGTGTTGAAAAAAGGGCAATTAGAAATATTTATATTTGGAAACTAGCTGACCCAGCGAACTTCGTATCGCCTAATAAACTTTTTTTTTTCTAAAATAAAAGTAGCCTAAGTTACTCCTTGTTACATCAGCTATCTGCCAGTGAAAGTCGGTCCAGCCATTTCAGAGATTAGTCGGAACAAACAGACAGACAGACAGACAGACAGACAGACAGACAGACAGACAGACAGACAGACAGACAGACAGACAGACAGACAAAAATTGTAAAAAATGTTGTTTTGGTATATGTATGTACCGTGTATACATCCAAATGCATTTAGTAAAAAGCGGTTATTTTAATATTACAAACAGACACTCCAATTTTATTTATTTGTATAGAGTATAGATTAAAATCATGAATCTCTGCGGGAGAAATTTAAGGAAATAGGTATTCTAACATTGTTAACACGTAGGTAATACCTGTTGACCCACAGATAGCTACAACTGCAGATTGCAAGCTGAATTAGAACATTAAAAAGCGGCCAAGTGCGAGTCAGACTCGCCCATGAAGGGTTCCGTAGCAGCAAGTAACATAATATAAAAGTTTTTGTAGTTCGTTGTAACTTTGATCGATGTTTTTTGCGGTTTACGATTTATGACGTATTAAAAAAAAACTACTTATTAGATCTCGTTCAAATCAATTTTCGTTGGAAGTTTGCATGGTAATGTACATCATATATTTTTTTTAGTTTTATCATTCTCTTATTTTAGAAGTTACAGGGGGGGGGGACACACATTTTACCACTTTGGAAGTGTCTCTCGCGCAAACTATTCAGTTTAGAAAAAAATGATATTAGAAACCTCAATATCATTTTTGAAGACCTATCCATAGATACCCCACACGTATGGGTTTGATGAAAAAAAAATTTTTGAGTTTCAGTTCTATGTATGGGGACCCCAAAATTTATTGATTTTTTTTCTATTTTTGTGTAAAAATCTTAACGCGGTTTACAGAATACATCTCCTTACCAAGTTTCATAAGTATAGTTCTTATAGTTTCGGAGAAAAGTGGCTGTGACATACGGACGGACAGACAGACAGACAGACAGACAGACAGACAGACAGACAGACATGACGAATTTATAAGGGTTCCGTTTTTTGCCATTTGGCTACGGAACCCTAAAAAACAATCATCAAAATCGGTTCGCCCAGTCCAAAGTTCTGAGGTAACAAACATAAAAAAAAATACAGTCGAATTAAGAACCTCCTCCTTTTTTTGAAGTCGGTTAAAAATTGAAATAAAATCTTTTTAACCAGGTTTCCCTTTTCGTATCATCAGCATATCAAGATATTTTTTCAGTATATTATCTATGTATGTATTATTCTTTTTTTTCCTTACTGCAAATCTTATTGATTACACTATACAGTATACACCCTACCAGCACCTCTTTTAAATTTCCTTCGCCCGCTTCCCAAAGGTTATCTGGAAGAAATCGCTATTTAGCGATAAGATCGTATTCAAGTATGGTTAATTCTATTATAGTATATGTGTTTCTTGACTGTTGAATATGGTGCACAATAAAGTATAATCTATTATATATACATATATACAAATAAATAAAATTGGATGTCTGGTTGTAATATTAAAATAACCGCTTTTT
This sequence comes from Thymelicus acteon, assembly GCA_951805285.1. Classification (NCBI taxonomy): domain Eukaryota; kingdom Metazoa; phylum Arthropoda; class Insecta; order Lepidoptera; family Hesperiidae; genus Thymelicus; species Thymelicus acteon. Next base: position 2,947,329 of record OX638232.1, read on the forward strand.
ACTAAGTGCACTTGAATGTATACACGGTACATACATATACCAAAACAACATTTTTCACAATTTTTGTCTGTCTGTCTGTCTGTTTGTTCCGGCTAATCTCTGAAATGGCTGGTCCGATTTTGACGGGACTTTAACTGGCAAATAACTGATATTACGGGGAGTAACTTAGGCTACTTTTATTTTAGAAAAAAAAATAGTTGTTAGGCGATACGAAGTTCGCCGGGTCAGGTAGTAAATAAATAAAATAAATATTCTTTTGGCTTGCTAGTAGTATGGTTGCTTTGTGAATCTAATAAACTATTAATATTTCAATCAAATGTATATTCAAATCATATAATACACACTGTATACAATGCTCTTTGCATATCCATTATTGTACGTAAGTGTAATGAACAATTGTATTTAAGTGGTCCAAACTGTGCTTGACATTTAATCACCTGTTTACATTGTACTAATTGGACTACATTATTGTTCAAATTAGCTAAAACATAACTTCGATGACTATGCACTTGACATAATATGATTGTTAGTTAATTTGATTTATTTAATTTTATGTAATTTAATTTGATTGTTATTTAGTATATTAATTTGATTTAATTTGACATTAATTAATTTGATGTTATCTAATTGGATTGTTATATAGTATATTATTTTGATTTAATCTGACATTAATTAATTTATTGATTTAATATCCTAGTAAGAATTGTATTAAAATTTAATTTTACTTGTTGCATGCTTATGAAAGCCAAATATGTATGAACTACAACATATTTTATAACATCCTCTGTAACCGTATTTGAAGCAATGAATAAATGATTTGATTTGATTTGATTCGCCCACTGGACAGATTTATGTTTGGCAACTTATATTATGAGTACCTATTATTAGGATAATTTTTTATCTCAAGAAATAGATTTGCTCTTGGGGAATTTATATAAAACGTAATAATTTATACTACGATCAAAAATAACTTCTAGGAAAAAATTGTTACCAGAGATGAATTTCAGTTCTATTTAAAAAAAATAGATTGATTTATGATTGGACAGACAGGACACAGTCCTAAGCTAAAAATAAAAAAAATCAATGCGCGTCGGTCAAATACTAACCGACTAACCGATCGACGTCTGTTCACAAGATACTTGAGAATAGCTATTATATTTATAATATAGTATATATATATGTATATATTATATAATATATATATTATGTATTTATTAACACAAAAGATTCCATAATAAATAATTGAAATGAAATTTATTCAAAATTGGTTTAAAAAAATACTATTCGAATGCCAAACAATGCTATCGTTTCAATAAATACCGTGACAGCACCCGGATAAAGAAGCGGCAAGAAACTTCCGAGGAGTTTTTTTTAACTTACTGTGGAACCACTTAGAAATGATGTTTTAAACATGTTTGTCATTTTATCTGCTATGTTTTCGAACGTGATACTATCCAGGCAAAAGTCTTCCCAAGTGACGTGAATTTTTTTATGGAATTAGTCGACAAAAGACGATCCAAATGGTAAATGGGTGTCGTCGTCCATCTACCGGCGATATATCGGCATTTCGGCGACACCAAAGATATCACAGATGCGCTGCCTCCAAAAAAGAGAGAAGAAAAAGAAAGAAAGGACTGGATCTCATGCCCCCAGACGGAACAAGACGAGTCTTTTGGCGGCGTTTGGCGGCAAGAGAGTGTTAGTTATCCAGGAGAACCCCCATGGAGAAATAATAATTGTAATAATGCGTCATTAAATTCATACTAACTCTTTCAAACTCAGTATAACACGTCACTTAAATTTTATTAAATTGTTAAAAAATTACACTTTTAAGAACAACTTGCGTGAACATAAAAGGTGAAGTCACGTTATTGTCAACAATTTGAATAACGTTTGAGCGACAAGCACCGCTGGACTTTAATGTTGTGACTGTAACTCGCAATTAGAACCCCTGGGGGTACAAATTGTTTTAATAAGTAAACGCATTTACCTCGGCCATTAGCGATCCCAGACACCGATTGTATGAAACGACAGGACTTCAAGCTTGTGCTTGAATTGTTATTGCAAATAACATTTTAAAGTATGAATCACAACTGCATTAGTTAATTCTTTATTTATGGAAATGCGGTAGTTATTTTATTCTTTGCTGATGTAAAAACTTTAGTGTACCAGTTTTGCACACTGTTTATATGTAAAAATGTTAAAGATTTAAATGCATACATGTATACTTTTGTATTTGTATATATACTACAGGTAGCAGTGATAGCCTAACGGTTAGAACATTGGTCTCTCGAACAGAGGGGCCCAAGTTCAAATCCTGGCACGCACCTCTAATTTTCAAATATTATGTGCGTATTAGAAGTTAATTATCACTTGCTTCGGTGAAGGAAAACATCGTGTGGAAACCTGCACACCGGAGAGTTCTTCATAAAGTTCTCAAAGGTGTGTGAAGTCTACAAATCCGCACTTGGCCAGCGTGGTAGACTATGGCCTGTACCCCTCACATTGTGGGAGGAGACCCCGAGCCCAGCAGTGGGACAATTATGGGTTGTTGCTTCGCTTTTTTTTGCTATGTATACTTTTAATTAAACCTAGTGTTAGTTCGAACAAAAGAAATAGTTTTGTTAAAACAAGATTTTTAAAATTTTCACTGGTGTAACAATTTGTTACACTGGTTTACACCGGTCAATAGGGACGGTTCTGATTTAAAGTAATTCGTATGCGTCTCATGAAGACCAGCTGTCTATATTGTTTCGTTCTCTCCACTGTTTTGCTCGAAATTTGAAACACTCCGAGGATGCACAGGTTTTGTTAACTTTATGCTCATCATAGTTTCAACAAAAGTAAACTATGTACCTCACCACAATACATTAGAACAGTGCTATCACGTGTTTTCTTTAAAGTTTGTTTAAAAATATTTACAATTAAAGTTTTTTAACCGACTTCAAAAAAAGGAGGAGGTTCTCAATTCGACTGTATTTTTTTTATGTTTGTTACCTCAGAACTTTGGACTGGGCGAACCGATTTTGATGATTGTTTTTTTAATCGAAAGCTGGTGGCTGTCATGTGGTCCCACATAAATTTTATTGAGATCTGACAATGACATCCATGAGAAAACCACATAAGTCGTAAATTTGTGTTAAGATGTGCGCGACAAATTGACGAATAACTCAATATCACGCCAACCGATTTCGATGATTCTTTTTTTAATCGAAAGCAGGTGCTTGTCATGTGGTCCCACATAAATTTTAACGAGATCTGAAAAGTAGTTTTTGAGACTTTGAAGTCGGTTATTTTTTGTTAGTAAAATTTAGATTATACTTTACGTTTATGCAAAGTTTACAATACAATACAAATATTCTTTATTGTTCACCAATTTCAACACAATATAAAAGTTACAAAAATAAGAAAACAATCGGCGGTCTTATTGCTAATCAGCAATTTCTTCTAGACAACCTAGATAGCAGAAAATTACATAGGACAAAGATTTATTTTTAGTTTACTATTTAGTTTTACTACTTTTTGAATCATGTTATAAAACTTTAGGTTAGTAATTGTTTTTTTAATGTACGACAGTTAGGATATCGAACGAGTTTTACCTAGGAAAAAATGTAGTATTTTTTTCGCTGTCTGTAAGAGTTCAGTGATGCTTTTAATGCGAGACTCATCCGGTTTTTGGCCAGTAAAGCATCAGTAAGGTCTTTGGCGAATGTGGTCAGTGGTCACTGTGTCGATACTAAACTCAAGTATGGGCGACAGTGAACATACAGCTTAAACTTAAAAAACTTAAACACACACTCATACCCCTGCAGTAGGTTTTCACCTGTGTCGCGGGTGGCATGGACGACACATGTAACACATCACAATAACACCCATAACCCGAGTACAAATATTTATCTGTCACTTAAATAACTGCCCTGACCGGGAATCGAGCCCGGGACCCCTCGTTTCGCAGGCAGGGTTGCTACCAACTAGGCTACAGAGTCGTCAGCTATATCCACTTTTGATCAGTCGGCTTGTCTGCTTATTTATTTATTGTAATAACTAAAGGTCGATGCATACGTAACGTGGACGGGACGCGGACGGGACGGGACGTGACGTGAAGTTTTGGAAACATCGTTTCATAGAAAATGTAAACGATAGCGCATACGCCACGGAGGCATGCACGGGACGGGAACGGAGCACGCACGTATATTTATGCCCCGTCCACGTTCCTTACCCGTCCCGTCCACGTTACGTATACATCGACCTTTACACTAGTATAAATTTAAAAATTAAAAAAAAACTGGCCTGCTATCAAAAAACCTATCATGATTACACCTATTTGAAATCCATAAGGTGAGCTCTTTAATTTGATACCCATATTGAATTATTCCATTTGTTTTTATTTTTTGATACTTCAAACAATGGCACCTCACAGCCACTGTATTTGTTTTTTTTTATTTCACTTATCTAGGAACTCTTGGACTGTCAAGACGCATCTAACGATATCTTAATTATATAAATTAGTCTAACGGTTTGGAAGACATGAGGTAATAAAGAATATATCACACATTCAAGATACGCGCGAAAAACATAACCCTTCCTTGGCAGTCGAGTAAAAAGAAACCACACACGAGAAACGTGGTAGTAAAAAAGTTGCCTTTATGTATGAGGCCAAAAGGGACCACTTAATGTTAGATGTAGCACATGTCCGTTTATCACTTAGGGCTCAGATTTATATAGCCTAACGGTAATTCAGTGACTCCCTCGCTTCATTAGCGAGGACACTTTGGACAAGAGCGATTACGTTGCGAGACGGTTTAATGTGTTACGCTCTTAAGAGCCCTATTACGGACACCGAATGTATTTAAATAGTGTATAACATGACACAGTGTTATGGTTATAACTTCGTATATCGTACACATTTTACTGCGTACAGATTATTAATATTGCAGAGGGCTTAAACTGTGTTCGCTAGGCCTCCTCAAGAGAAGAGACATACTTAGTGAGCCATCAATAGATTGAAGCCGAAGGGCTCTATCATCCTTGATTCCAACTCAATTTCTAGGCTGACTTCTATGTATTCTACTAGACCAGTGGTGCCTTCTGAAAAAAATAGTGCTCCAATAACTAATTTACTATCTCGCTTACTCTTTACATGAATAACATAAGAGCGAGCAGTATAACGAAATCGCTGTCAGTCGTCACAATACCGTGCTATCCCACACTTAATCAAAACAATCCGTCTCGTAGTATACATAGAAGTTTTTACTTCTAGAGCTTTTATTGCACCTTGTTGACGGACCATGCCCTGACGTCAAATCCCTTCTATAAGAGATTGCCAGGGCCTGAACCACACAATTTAATTACCGGTTGAATTACAGGGTTTTACTTGCGTGACCGGGCATGAGAGCCAGTAATTAGAGAGTCCTCAATTTCCTTTGTACGTCAGTTATGCTCGTTGTCTTCTTATTTGTCGGTTATTTATATAAAAATGTATGTTGAAGTAGGGGAATGTGGGGTGACACCGGATAGTTAAGAAAAAAACACCATAAATTCGCTATAATGTTATATATTTAAAATATCAACAACACTTCTCAAAGAACATATGTAAGACATTACTTTGGCAAAAAATATCCAAAATCAATAAAGATAAAAAGAAGTAGAAATTTATTTTCATAAAAAACATAAATCCGGATTCACCCCATACCTATGGGTAAAACCGGATACGCGTTTTTAGTCAACGGGGTGAATACGGATATTTTTTTTATGCCTTAAGCAAGAAAACGAGCTGACGGGTCACCTGATTGTAAGTGATTACAGCCGCTCATGGACATTAGTAATACCGGGGGCGTCACCAATGCGTTGCCGGCTTCGAAGAATAACAATAGACCTGCTTCTTGAAGGACTCCATGTCAAAGCTTAGTGGGAACACCGATGCAGGAAGTTCGTTCCACAGTTTACACGTGCGTGGTACGAAATTACATGAAAAGCGAACTGTGGACGAACGCCAAGTATTAAGGTGGTGTATTATGGAACCTGATACATCGTGATGCGTGGTGACGGAAATCGATCGCAGGTATCAAACCGAACAGTTCTTCAGAACATTCCCCGTTGTACAGACTGTAGAATACGCATAGGAGCCTACGTCTCTCTTCAACTCAAGTGATACTGAGGTCCTGTAAACATACTTATGAAAAAATAAATAAAGTAAAGGTTTAAGATTTTAAGTAAATAAGCACACATAATCTATTCATGATTGGGGGTGACACCGGATACCCGATATCACCCCGTCCGGTCGTACCCCACAGGCGCCACTTTTAAAATACTACTTGCAAAATTTTTATTCTTAGACTCACAGCAACAATTAATGCTGTCTTTTTAACTTAAATAACCAATATATTATGAAAAGAATGTTACATTATGATTGTACATGGCCAAAACAAATGAGAATACGTCAAAAATTACAAAATATTAGATAACTTACCAATTTTTTCTATTTTGTGGAGTACAAGCACGTGATGAAATTCTATCCTGTCCGCCTTTTGCAAGCAAACTGCCCGAGTGTTCCCAAATAACGTTTGACTATTTAGAACGAGATAGCTTTATGCCTACTAGTAAAATAGCAACTATCTGTTTTCACCCCCTGTCCGGTTTCCCCCCACATTCCCCTACTAACTAATGCTCCATATTGCGTTTAGAGAAACAGGTATGTATTACATCCTAGTTACAGAATGTGACTAGGGATGTATAACATACTGCAGCATTCCTTGCGTGCCATTAATACGGTCATCTTACTGTTTTTTTTATGGAAATAGCCGGCAAGCCCATGGACATCAGCAACACCAAAGGCATCACCGATGCGTTGCCGGCAAAGAAAGATATTTATTTATTTATATGGATTACCACCGCAAGATACAGTGCAATAAGTTTAAAATCTACGCACGTTATAAATGCATACATGACTGCTCTTACAATTATAGGCAACCACAGCGTGCGTTTTGTTATAATTACACTACACACAATTATTTACTTTTTAATTATTATTACGTGAAATGAAAGCTACGGAAAGGATTTTCATAATTATTAGCACATAGACTGATCTGGAATAGGATATAAGGTACTTCATATCCCGTAAAACGCGGGCGAAGCCGTGCGCATAGCGCTAGTTATTATATAAGTTCCACACACAATACTCAACATCCGTTACATAATTTTTTCTGCCTTATTCCGGAATAGAACCTGGTATTTAGTAGCATCACTAGCGAGTTACAGATTCGTTAGCGATATTAAATTGTGCTACAAATATAATCTAGTTAAGCATGGATAAAACGATAAAACCAATCATAATTATGTACTACACCGACAAAATCACATGCCATTAGATAAACAATACGTCAAACGATTGTAACACTGTAATTTCTACCCTCTATTTTCACTCCAGGGATATACGTTCAATGAATTTTAAAACGCTTGTCGATTCGTTGATGAGATTGGCTAAAACCGCAAACCGCTGGGAATTGTTTAAATTATTACGGGTTATAAATTATGTGATTGGAAAACATGAATTAAGGTTTGTTTTACTTTTTTATTATTGGAGGCTGGTTGATGACCATGGATCCGATTTTAAGGACATTATTTTCGCCAATATAACGAAAGGTGTATTAATAATTAGTCTTAAATTAATGTTTACATAAACACCGACAGTTTTATTAACACTAAACATAGCTAAGAACACTCTCGATTAAGTCACCTTTCAAACAAAAAAACTTCATCAAAATCGGTTCATCCGTGTGGGAGCTACGATGCCACAGTCAGACATACAGATCCACAGATACATAAACACACAGATAAACAGATCCGTAGATACACAGATATACAGATACACAGATACACAGACACGTCAAACTTGTAACACCCCTCTTTTTTCGTCGTGGGTTAAAGTGAAGAAATGGCATGTAGAAATTCTTCACAAAATCTTTTTATGCAAGTGTAAATCAATTACGCAAGTCCTTAAAAAACTTTTAAAGCGTGATTTAGGAATACCGTAGCGCGTTCTCTCATCAAAAAGTAGAAAAATGCTGCGTATGCTTTGTTTCTGTTAAAAATTTTGTTTCTTAAAATATATCACAATAATATAAATAAGAAAGTATTTCAGTAATGGTCTGAAAATACCGACTTTTTCTAAAACAACAAAAGGCGACTCTTTCGAAGCGCAAAGACCTCACTCATTAGCATTTCAAAGCGATGGTCTTATTGCGAGGTACACACGAGACGTCGGCTACAAATAGTTTAAATATTAAGTTCACTACAATTAGTATTTAAAAACGTTTATAAAAACCTAAGACATTTATTTTTGGTCTGTTTAATTTAGTAAAAATAAAACTGTTTCGTAAGTGAACTGAAATTAGTATTTTTTAAATGCAAACAAATATAAGTACCATAAGTACCCTAGGTCACATCTCTATAGTAGTAGGGTTGAGTCCCACCCTACCAGTAAGGGTATGGCCAGGGGAATGATGGGTCCGCAGTGTTATTTTTGAGCTGTAAAAATATTTTAAAATATTTTCAGTCTGTATATTATAATACCTATTTTCTTTATCCATGGTAAAGCACATTATAGGAAACGCTCATAGCCCGAAGGCTTTTGTCGATTGTAGTGATCAGCCGAGTAGAAACATGGAAGCACAAAAACTTCATGTGCGCTTCCGTGCTTTGGAGAGCACGTAAAGCAGCAAAGTGCATGTCTGTGGCAGAAAGAAAAGTGTTATGCTTGTCTTTGGGATTTAACTCAACAATTTAAATTTATTACTTATTTAACCTTTTTTTATGTATTTGAAATAGTTTTATCCTTATTTCAATTTATTCAAATTATACATAGAGGCATCAAAATTTCAAGTGTAATAAAATATATCTACAGCGTTTTTTATTATTGAATGAGAATATAAAATTCATTGATAAAATGATATCTGTTGTAAATAGACTTTTTCACTGAACGTACAATACTTTAAAATAATTATGTAAAAGTTTTGATAAGGCTAACATGCAATGATGTTTGTCATGCAATAGGTTTTTAGGGTTCCGAAGTTAAATCGGAACCCTTATAGTGTCGCCATGTCCGTCGGTCCGTCCCCATCGGCATAGCGCCGAGACCCAATTGTATGGGGTATTGGGGTATCGTTGAAAAGGTCTTTCAAAAATATTATGGATCTATTAAGACCATTTTTGGATTTAGAGGTTCGTTTGTGAAATATTTGGCTTTAAAATGCTAATTTTGGTTAGAGTCAAGTGTTCCCCCTGCCGGCTAAACGGTTGGAGTTGTACAAGTGAAAAAATTCACAAAAATAGTTTATATAATGAATTTACAAGGAAAACTATCACGGCTTTGTTAGCATAAATAGTTAATGAGTAATAGTCGATAAACTTACTACTTCGAAACCCTACATGGCGCGTGGCCTGACACGCTGTAGACCGTTTTTTATTTATTTGTTATATGTGTCGGAGCTTATCATTTATCATGACAATATTTATTTTTTAGCCACAAAACGTGACCGTGTATTACGTTTCAGTTAATAGCTTTTGTGCTGACACATTCAGGCGCGATTTTTCACGAATGTGGCCTAACGAATTTATTTCAACATATGACGTGTTTTTATTTGTTTATATTTCCTGCTTATCTGTTTTTGGGAAAGGTCACACGGTCCCTGATTTTGGGCTGTCGAGCTGTCACACGGTCCCTGATTATCTGTTTGTATCAATCATCATCAAAAATATTTTTATGAGTCACTACGTTCTTGGGTGATGGTTATTTGAATGTATTTGCGCTTAAGTACTGGGCATAAAAATTAAGTCCATAATATTTTCTGATTCTGATGCAAAATGAGCTCATGTATCACCCACATTCCATTGGTCCATAAGATCCGTAAGACGACATTCCGGATAACAATGCCAATGGCCTTGGGTTCGATTCCCAGCGAAGCGGAAATTTGAAAGATGAGTTTGAGTTTCTGTTCTAGCTAGGTCTGGGTTGTGTGTTCTCGTCTTTGTGTGTTGTCCTTTGTACCCATGACACTGGGAAACCTAGCGTGAGGCTATTCATGTATAACGTAGCATAATTAATTTACTTAATTGAATTCTACACACCTACGCAGTCTTTCTGTTCAGTATATAACACCAACACAATATTGAACTCTCACCGGACCGACTAGCGAAGGAAGTCAACATAATCCATCCATCCATCCATCAGCTTTTGGAGGTCCACTGCTGGACATAGGCCTCCCCAAACTTGCGCCACTCTGACCGGTCCTGAGTCTTCTGAATCCAGCGGATGCCTGCTGTCTTCTTTAGGTCGTCAGTCTACCTGGTCGGGGGGCGTCCTATGCTCCTTTTTAGGGTTCCGTAGCCGAATGGCAAAAAACGGAACCCTTATGGATTCGTCATGTCTGTCTGTCTGTCTGTCTGTCTGTCTGTCTGTCTGTCTGTCTGTCCGTCCGTATGTCACAGCCACTTTTTTCCGAAACTATAAGAGCTATACTGTTGAAACTTGGTGAGTAGATGTATTCTGTGAACCGCATTAAGATTTTCCGACAAAAATAGAAAAAAACAATTAATTTTGGGGGTTCCCCATACTAAGAACTGAAACTCAAAAATGTTTTTTTCATCAAACCCATACGTGTGGGGTATCTATGGATAGGTATTCAAAAATGATATTGAGGTTTCTAATATCATTTTTTTCTAAACTGAATAGTTTGCGCGAGAGACACTTCCAAAGTGCTAAAATGTGTGTCCCCCCCCCCTGTAACTTCTAAAATAAGAGAATGATAAAACTAAAAAAAATATATGATGTACATTACCATTAAAACTTCCAACGAAAATTGGTTTGAATGATATTTAGTAAGTAGTTTTTTTTAATACGTCATAAATCGTAAACCACAAAAAACATTGATCAAAGTTACAACGAACTACAAGAACTTTTATATTATGTTACTTGCTGCTACGGAACCCTTCATGGGCGAGTCCAACTCGCACTTGGCCGCTTTTTCCGAGACGTCCGTTCCGAGTCAGCATAAAGCAGGTGCAAATAATATAGAAAGAGGACCATAAGCATAAAAGCTGACAGCTAGAGATTCATCTGTGTTTAAGTACAATTATGTGGTTAGTGGCTCGTATGACACGGTAAAAGCATTCACGCGTGTTTTAATCTTGTTAGCATAATTAGCGGTGAATTTTAAATTGAATCGAAATGTTTGCATGTTGTTCATAGGTAAATTGATTTTAAATAATTATATCATTTCAAAAGTTATGTTACCTATTTTGAATTGAAATTAACGGAATTACGGAATTAGTTGAATGGAAACATGCACTAAAATAACAAAAATATATACTTAGACACCTGGGTGAATTAACTGAGGTGAATAAACTCGATGGCACCTACCAACATACATACCAGCGCCAATACGTGTTTCACTGTGAGACGGAGCATCATCAGGGTAAGGTGACTCTACGTTGGTTGCTGATCACTGCAACTAATTTCCGCTGTGGGAGCAAGGGAGCCACACATGTCTGAAAGTACATATACCTATAAACCATCGTCATACATGTTAACTACGAATTGTTGCAAAGTAAACTAACACAACTTGATAACAATGGATTTCCGCAAAGTAACGCCTAATTAATACTATTAACTACATACATTAAAACTACCGCAGACAGTAACTTTAGGTAGTTTTCTTTTCGTAAGGATACGCATTTGGACGGTTTTTCAAACGAAATGACTGACCAATATTTCAGCTGATGGTAAGGGGCTTTGAAGTCCAAATTCATCTAGGATAAGCGCACTTAGTAAAATCCGATTCAAACTTTTATTGAAGCAACACATGCTGTTGTCCATCAAGACAACAATCCAGTATCGCAATATAGTATCGTTATTACAAACCGCAGAGCAGATATTATTATTACTGAATATTGAAGCATAGACGATATTGGTATAATTATTAAGCCTGCATATTGGTGTTCAGCAAAGGGGCAAGGTATAGTAATATTATATTGTAACGATATTGTAGTGCTTCGAGTGCGGTAAACACCTAGCAACCATGTTCCGTTTTGCAAAAGCTTAATAGTCTGTGGGCGTTTCAAAAATCTTTTGTCAAAAAAGATTTAACATACACTGCTTACAGCGCTCATAGCCCGGCGATTTGTGTCGTTCCTAAGCAATCGACGAAGTTAAGCAACACCGCGCGGGTGGTAGTTGGATGGGTGACTACTAGTAGTGGCAAAAATTTCTTGACCATATCCGTGCTTCGGAGGGCACGTAAAACCGTCAGTTCCGGTTGTTAGCAAATCAAATGTTTTTATTCAAAATTGGTTTGATTTACAAACACTTATTGAAAGTCATGCAAGCTACGCCAATGCTTCAACAAGGCCCTACTGAGAAAGGGCCCGGGAGAAGAAAGAAGAAAAAAGTTCTTAAGCTTTTACTAAGTTAGTGACGTAATATACTAGACTCATCGCCACTTACCATTTCGTGGGATTACAATCAATTATTATGTTATCATATCAAATTTTAGTCAAAAAACTATAATGAATTACGCAAGAAATAAAAGGCTTTTATTATGTTATAATATGTAAAAAATATAACACAGAAAGGATCATTCGCCATAACCTCTGGTGATGGGTTGGATGAAGCTGAGTGTAAGACTAGTAGTTAAAGTTTCTTAACTGTAACATTTACCTTGGCTTCAACCCATTATTGGCCCACTACTGGGCACGGGTCTCTCCTCTTGAGGAGGCGTAGAGCATACTCCACCACGCTGCTCCAGTGCGGATTATTGGAGGGGTCAGTGGCCAACCCGAGTGTCGGAAGTTTTCAAACCGCTCGAGGGCCTCCGACATGGTTTAACGACTGTTATCTTCATACATCTACTTTAACCCGTTAAAATAAAATTTATTTTTATTGACTATTCTTACGGCCCGAACCCGTTGAGTTTCCAAATATATTTATCAGAGAAGTTGAATCGTTAAATCTGTACTTTTATGTCTTTTACATATTATATTTTATGTGTCAGGGTAGTGATGTTCTTTTAACGACTTTCGGTAGAATAGGCCAAAGTTACGGATAATCCAATGTCAATATTTGTTTAAAAGTGAATTTTAAATGGATTTTTAAATTCAAAAATTTTAATTAAGATGTAACCCGAAAGTTTTATATTGAGTTTGTTATGCCTCATTTTAAGTTTTAATTGAATTTTTAATCTTGATTTTTTAAAGAGCAGCAAGGCTATTCTGTTTTGTAACTCAACGGCGGAATCCACGATGAGTTTCAAAATTGAAAGTGCGTACTAAATGATTAAAGAATGACAATATACATGTGTATTCGGTAAGAATACCATACGAGGCCATCTTTACTCGTTTGAAGTTCGAGTTCGAGACTCACTTCACTTCGCAAGTGCGTACTAGATGATTAAAGAATGGCATATCAAGATGATGCAAGTTCGCTTTCGAGTCTCACTTGAGTGAATTTCGATTTCGAGTTTGTATTTTAGAGAATAGCCCTCCTGCTTGCTATACAACTGACAAGGTAGGTTATGGATAACAGTCTCATTTGGGTTTATTCCATTAGTCTTATTGAGTTGTCATATGATGGGACACCTGCCACTACTAGTCCAATAGGACTCTCGTTGGAGGTTGCCAGGTTTCTTACCGTGTAGTTTGATCCCTACGACTCATGTATAGGTAGGGTTTCATACCTGTCAGGAACCCGATGTCTTCCACCTGGAGACGTTATAAGCCAAGGTCCGGACCCCACGGGGTTGCCCTTAGGACGTCACATATCCCTACTTGCGACTACTACTCGAGGTCTGAAGCTGTCACTCCTGTAAAATGTCTTCTCGGCTGAGTCGCTCCAGGCTTGCCCATCTATCCATGTGCAGCTGTATAGACGCTAGGTTTTACCACAACTATTCATTCGAAAAAATAATACCCAACAGGCTAACTCCTTTTTCCTTTGATCGACGGTGATCACTTGCCATCAAGTGGCTCCACTTATTTGTATACTATTTAGATAAAAAAGTAAAAGGTAATGACAAGGTTTTGTTGTACAGTCACCTGCAGAGAAAAGTAACCCATCTGTTTATAATAATTTTAAACAGATGAGTTACTTTTCTCTGCAGGTGACTGTACCTAAATATTCCTACTTACAAATACCACCTTCATTTCTATTATATCATATTCCGACACAATAAGCTCTTTATAACGTCCTCACAACGAAGCCTGAGGTATTCATTGAGAGTCATTACATTCTCACATTACACAGTTTCATACCAATTGCACTTAACGTTCAAAGATAATTGCTCGTCGAAAGCGTATCACGAGATGCGACCGCACATAATTGCATTTCCCTAGCGGCAGAGTGCCCGAACATTTCCAATGTTATTGGCGAATCAACACATCGCCGATGCTCCAGATTGTGGACCCATTTGGGGCTGCACCTCCACCGAGATTTCCCCATGTAAGTTAAATGTGCTGCCCTGTAATTGCAGCTTAATAATTCACGTTGCTCTAAAATTAATTTCTGAACGGTGATTCATTTTCTTGTGCGATTGTAAGCCCTTATTATTTTGCAATAGTATTGAGAATCACTATATTCCTTTATGAATTAATACAATCCAAAGAGAACATAAACAAATAAATTATTACTTAGTTTTCCATTTAAGTAACTTTGTACTCTATTTTGAAATGTTCTGCTTAACTGACACGAATAAAAAAGCATCCCACTGCAAGAAACAAATACAAAGTATTTTAATAAGTAAAATATGAATCGTAGCTACTTTTTTTCATAAAAAGTCCATACAAAATTACATTTACCTAACTCACAAGTTGGATTTTATCGTGACTCTTAGGGCTTGTTTCACAATCTTCAAGTAGAGTCTTGAATAAGCTATTCGCCGGTTAAAGTGACGTTAAAGTGTCATTTTACATACACGAAATGTCAACTTAACCAACGAATAGCTTACTTCGAACTTACTTGAAGATTGTGAAACAAGCCCTTAGCAACTTTATCTATTAATGTTTTTATTTATGTGTCCATTACTTTTGACAGAATAAATGGTTTCTCTTTCTTTTTAATATAACCCTGATCGTCTTGGGCGTCTACAGCTCTTCAAGATAAATGAGGCGAGAAAGAACGATTGATGAATGATCCCTTTCACGGAATAATTTATTTGACATACCGTTACCATAACAACCGCTTGATTAACATTACAAAAGTGTCAACAATTTGCAAGTCAAAGGAGTACTCTCGATTTCAGTTGGCTAAAGCTCAGAGTTCATCTTGTGGCCGAAGGTCGTTACTTGGCCTCAAAGTTTTGATGGCGATGGATTGAATGAGCCAAACTTTGGTCTCGAAGGACCATCAAGACTTATAACTTCCGAACTAGCGCGAGATTATAATAAGGGATTATATAGTAATATAGTAATATCGTGTAAGTTAGTTCGATAAGCGCTTAAATTTTGTTAAACTTAATAATTGTTTGATAAAGTTAGTATTATTCTTGTTATTATGCCATGTTCTTATTGGCACATATTTAGATCGTCCTGAAATCTTACGCATGCCACATACCATAAATGATAATAATATTATAAACGTTGATAAGATGCCTTTTACCACTTCTGCATAAACAATACAATTATTCACGACCCTGTAGCTTAGTTGGTAGCGGCCCTGCCTGCGAAGCGAGGGGTCCCGGGTTCGATTCCCGGCTGGGGCAGATATTTATGTGACAGATAAATATTTGTACTCGGGTCATGGGTGTTATTGTAATGTTATATGTGTGGTCCATGCCACCCGCGACACAGGTAATAACCTACTGCGGGGGTGTGAATGTGTAAGCGTTTATTTATTCAGTTACGGCCCTTGCTTCTAAACTCGTGTTAGAAATGTTACTTTCTTCTTAAAAAGAAAGCTTTAGATACATATTACTTGTATATATAGGTATACTCATTCGGTCATACTAATAGACTTAATAATTTCTGTGCTAAAATCATTTCGAACCGCGTCAAAACAATAAACTGTAATAAAGTTAAAATATTTCCTCAAATTAAATCAAATCAAAAAGTTTAGATATGGCCATGAAAGCTTCAGAAACTGTTAAGTTAAAGTATCTGTCTAAAACATCAGTGTCTGAAACCAATCTTAAAAGTGACAGATTTAATTAAGAAGGTTCGATCTGACAATGACACTTCGGTCTTGGGTCTGTATTTGTTATCCAAGAATAAAATACAACATTTAAATTGAGAACGTAATACCTATTTGTTAAAGTTTTATTTTGCTTTGTGAATAAACATTCTGTAAACTGATTATTCCGCCGTAGAATCAGTACGAGGAGAATAATTGTGAAGTACACTTCGGGAAATAAATCAAAATGGAGTAACTTATTTACTCGTTTCGTAGCTATGTTTAGATCACGGACGTAAAAAAAGACGGATGTAATCCCAAGAACAAATTCAGTGACGCACCCATAGTAATACCAACTCTATATTCGTACAAGTACACACACCCACACATTGACACCATACTGCTATGACATTGACACCATCGCGAATCAAAAATTACAAAATTACGCACACATGGTAAGCGAGCTGTCATTGCTATGCTTCACTCTTGATTAGACAATGTTACGTCCGTTCTTTTTTTACGTCCGTGGTTTAGATGGAGTCTTATTGTGTAATATAGAATCATCTTAAAATACCTAGGTATATATCGGTGATACCGGTTACATCCAGTGGCGTGCCTAGGCCATCAGAACAAGGCAAGCCCAGTTGTGTCGTACAACCCAGCATCTCGGGATCTTTGGCCCGACAACACAGAATTCTCCATTCCATACGTATAATATTTACCAACAAATAATATGAGTGTTAACAGCAATGATATTTAAATATAGATACGTTATGTCCTTACAAATCAGCCAAAAAATCTATTCCGAAAAGAGCTACAACACACACACGCTTATCTTTTGTTTCACTACACAAATTACATTGGTATAATACACGAAGGCTGTATTGCTGTATTGCTGTATGACAAATGTCAAGCACTTCTAACAACAAAAGCGTGCGTATCGGCTTGTATTGACAGAGCGTCTACGAGCAGAACGGTTAATTGCCTGTTCTTACAGTGCTAAACAAATTAAAGTAGTTAAAACCCTCTTTGAATGAAACACAGTATTCACTGCGACTAAATACTTAATATGGATTTGGGTAAAAAATCAACACTGCAGGTGATTTAAATATATTTTACTTGCAAACTATACCATCTTAATGAATTGTAATGTTAACTGATTGGTAGGCTCATTCAATCAATAAATAAAGTCTAATGATCCTTTTCAGCAGCAAAAGATCGATGAAGCAAGGCAAATAGAAAAAACATCATCCAACATTTTCCAATTTGAAGTTATAATGTTAATATTAATATATAAAAATATATAAAATATAAAATAATAATAATAATAAAGTTTGATAAGCAACTCTTTTATAAATAAACTGTAGACCAAACCGTGAAGTCAAGTTTCAGTAACTATACTAACTATCTACAAAGCAGGTCACAATGAGTTTTTCCACAAATTCCTGACTGCAGGGCAAACGACAACGGCGGAATGAAAAAGTGTGTCTCGTTAGCGCGAAGTTAAAAGAAAATCGGTCTGTTTCTATTGAAAATAACTTACTCAAGAATATTAATTTAAAGTCTAAATCCAATCAAATATTCTTTGTTAAAGATGACAAATCGGTGAAAGATTATTTTCTATTACTAAAGCTGTTTTAAGAAACCGATCTGCTGTATTTTTAACCGAATTCAAAAAGGAGATATTATATTCGACTGTTTGTTGCCTCAAAACTTTCGACTGGGTGAACCGATTTTGATGATTCTTTTTTAATCGAAAGTTGGTACTTGTCATGTAGTCCCTCTTAAATTTGAGCTAGATCTGACGAGTACTTTTTGAGTTATTTTGAAATCGGTAAATTTTTTTTTGGTGAAATTCAGATTACAACCGACTTCAGAAAAGGAGGAGGTATTCAATTCGACTGTTTTTTATGTTTGTTACCTCAGAACTTTCGACTGGATGACCCGATTTTGATGAATCTTTTTTTAATCGAAAGCTGGTGCTTGTTCTGTGGTCCTACTTAAATTTGAGCTAGATCTGACGAATAGTTTTAAGTTATTTTGAAAATTCATAACAAGGAAAAAGACAAGATTAAAAAATCGAGTCGAACAATACCTTTTTTTTTTAATAAAAACGTGAAAAAGTATACATTCTATATAGTTCTCTGTGTTCTCAAAGGTGTGAACAGTTCAATTTGCACTTAGATTAAACTCCTTTGATTTCGAGAGGCGACCAGACACCGAGAGCTCTTCAATAAGACAATCGATCATGACAACAATTATACGAAGAGCAGAATCAATTCATTAAATCGGATTATACTCTTAAGGTCAAAAACGCGTAAAGTTAAACAGGCAAAATGACAAAAAGTTAAACGCTTTAGGCAAAATGTCAAATACGCATATTGTCAAACTCGCAAAGAATCTTATTCCAAATCTTGGTCTACCTTTGTGCTAAATTCCATGAAAATCTGTTCAGTAGTTTTGAGTGAAAGAGTATCAAACTTTCACATTTATACGAGTAATATTAGTAGGATACTCCATACGGCTGACTACCAAGCGGAAACTAGTAAGATAATTTACTGTTAACAGATAAAATCATTTAGAATATTTTTAACCGACTTCAAAAAAGGAGGAGGTTCTCAATTCGACTGTATTTTTTATGTTTTTTACCTCAGAACTTTCCGACTGGGTGAACCGATTTTGATGATTGTTTTTTAAACGAAATCTGGTGCTTGTCATGGTCCCACTTAAATTTGAACGAGATCTGACAAGTAGTTTTTGAGTCATTTTGAAGTCGGTTATTTTTTGTTAGTAAAATTTAGATTATATCTCGACAGTTAAAAGAAACGATGACTGATTAAAAGCTGCGCATGCACGTTATTTTAAACCGCTGTAACAACCTGAAAACAAACTGTTACTTCCATATTTTCGGGTCATTAATTAAAACCTGAATCCTTTCACTCGTCTTGGAAAAGTCACTCTATTTACTTTCTGAACTACGAACTCATCAAATCAAATGAAATGAAAATGTAATCTTTTACTCATGTAGGTAACGCTGATACACTTATACACTTTTTTAATCTACCAGCTTTTCGGAAAGGTGCTTTGTCATGGAGGAGAAGAAAAGCCGTAAAGAAACTCCTCAGCACATCTTTTTAAAATAAAACTTACATTTATTACAAAAATGCTCTATCCTGAGCAGAACTGGTTGCCTAGCTGGTCATTTCCATATTTCCATTTCCATATCATTTGATTACTCATCTATGTTATAATAATAAATTACTTTTAAGTTTTGTACGTAATGTAATGTAAAAGTTTTTTTGTGTTTTTACGTAATGTAAAAGTTTGGTTCCCTTATCAAGAGAACTAAAAGATTTGAAATCACGGAATACGCCGATCGCGACGTCTAAACAGCTTGAGACCGTATGATATGAGGTCAACAACAGATCTCTGTTACTAATTTCAATGGTTGGCTGTGATCAAGTGCCACTTATATTCAGTTCATTTGGTCAACTGTTTGCTCTTAATTTTAGGGAACAATGATATATTCAGTTCAGTGAAGTGAATGAAGTTCAGTGTGTTTTACAATAGGGAATCTTTTTACTATAATACGAGTACTCACGATATTTATTTTGAGTACTCGTATTATAGTAAAATGTGTTCAGTCCACGATGAGTTAAGTTTAAAATAGGGAATCTTATTTCTTACAAGCCAGTTTTCCCTTTAATTCATATATTAACGAAAAACAAAATAAATTATAAGGGCATGAAGCATGAACCGAACTGTCTCTGAGCCATTAATCTTCAGTATTTGGATTCTTGCTCCTTTTGTGTGTACAGGACGATCGGAGGGCAAGAAGTTTGTCAACGTCGAAATATTGCGTCGAGTATTGTTAGTTTCGTGCCTTACGACTTCATATTTCCGTATTAGCAATATAAATCAACGCTCATAGCTCAATGGCATATGCTATGAATGAAAGATCTAATAAAGGAACTTTGGGATGGGTCTATTCACTAGTAGCAAAATTTCAGGAGGACTTTCAGATCTATTGAACTTAGTCTAAAAGGTTCATGGCTCATGTTAGCCTCAACCTCCTCTATTTAAGTTTGGAGGTCAAAATCCTTTCGGTTAAGCCAAAGCTCCTAGTGGTTAGTGGGAAATTTTTTTGTTACACCACCAACTAATAAGGTGAAGAGAAACGCTTTTAATAAGTAACAACGGTGTCACGTGACACACTAAATTAGTTTGCTGGTCGATTACACAAAGAAACAATAATAACAGAATAAATATGGGAACCGTAAAAAAAGACATATATACTAATAGCTGCGGAGAAATTACAAACGGATGGGGAAGATATCGCGTGCAGAGATTTTGCACGGTAAGCCGTGGTCATACCGTAAACGATTACCTTGACGTAACGTGTGATAAAAAATAATAAAAAATAATCTATACTAATATTATAAAGAGGAAAGATTTGATTGTTTGTTTGCTTGTTTATTGTTTGTTTGATTGTGTGTTTGAATAGGCTCCGAAACTACTGAACCGATTTGAAAATTTTTCACTGTTTTGAAGCTACACTATCCCCGGCTGACATAGGCTATATTATATTTTCAAAAAAGATTTGGGATCCTTAATAAAACTCCAATGATGTAACCCAATGTGTAAACAAATAAGAAAATCGAATCAAAGTGGTTACTCGTATAAGATAAAGGAGATTTTTTAACGCTACACACTCATAGCCCCATTAGGATTACCGGCCAAGAAAGAGAGAAGAAAAAGAAGGAAAGACTGGCCTCCAGCCTGAAAATAACGAGTCGTTTAGCGGCTGACTGACAAGTAATAGGATGGTAGCTATCCAGACGAACCCCACCGAAAAATAATGGTATTAATGAACTATTCAAATCAGTATTACAACTCGGGTGATGGATCACAATATTTTCAATTGCGTAGTCGCATCTATTTATTTTTATCGTTACTGCGCTTAATCCGGATCCAGATGACAGATACCAATTGCTGACGCATATGTCATCTGAATCGAGCTCTCATATATTTTCATACAAACGCGATGCGTACGGCGCGGACAGTGCGGATAATGGTGAAGGCGCCGTACGCATCGCATTTGTATGAAAACATATGAGAGCCCGATCCGGATGACATATGCGTCGGCATCTGTCATCCGGATCCGGCTCTCATATGTATTCATACGATGCCGATAAATGTGCGTTCACCATAAATGAGCGTTCACCATAAATGTGCGTTCACCATAAGTTGATAGTGACGTCAGGACGTCAGCTGTCAGGGTTACGAGGGTTACGTTAAACTAAGCTATTAAATTGGAAAGAACTGCATAAAACACATACATACATACGAATTGTTTCATACTATGTGCTCGTATAAAAGATGGACGTAATCCCAACAACAAATTCAGTGAAGCACCCATAGTAATACCAACTCCCTATACGTACAAGTATACACACCCACACATTGACACTTGACTGCTTCAATCTCGAATCAAATATTACGCACACATGGTAAGCGTACGGCCATTGCTATGCTTCATTCTCGATTAGACGAGGTTACGTCTGTCTTTTTTTTTCAGGTCCGTAATACGTACATATTTTCTATCTGACTATCCGACAATCTCGTCAGAACTTCGCATCGCTTACAAATGATCATAGTTATTACGGCTGGAAAACATATAGAAGATTTGTTGCAAGGTGCTCCTGTACTTACTATAAAAATAAATGGAAAGTGGTCCGTAGTCGCTTTAGATGGAATATTTGAAGTAAAAGACGGCCCATTATTTTTTTTTGTTACAAAGGCTGAATATATCTAGCAACTGTCTTTTGTATCCAGAGCAAAGTAAAATAACAACTCAATGAATGAATTCCAAAAATATTCAAAATAAATTCTTATACATAGGTAAGACGACATTATTATCTAATATAACTATAAATCTATGTTTATTTTAGATCATCAGGTGACATCACAAAATTAAATAAAGTGGTATACATCGAAAACAATGATATTAAATATAATGTAAAAACAGGTAGATATGTCACTAACGCGCCGACGATGAAGAGCGTATGAACAGGCAATTGACCGTTCTGCTCGTAGTCGCTCTGTCAATACAAGACAATACGCCTGCTTTTGTTGGTGTCAAAAGTGCTTGACATTTGACATACAACGTTAAAATGCCTTCGTGTATTATACCAATGTGATTGGTGTAGTGAAAAAAAAGATAAACGTGTGTGTGTTGTAGCTCATTTCGGAACAGATTTTTTGGTTGATTTGGTTGGTTATGCCCTTAGGCATAACGTATCTATATTTTTTAAATATCATTGATCGCAAACCGAATCTTTTCTACGAATTTACTTAAACAGGATGAACCTTTTGGCCGTCGGTATTTACTGCCAAGTTTTTTGATTTAAAAGCCCAACATTCCGTCTAAAAACCGAAGTAATTCATTCCTTATTCATTGTTTGTTCCGGTTTACAGGCTCCCGTTTGTCGGGGATGAATGGGCTAGGTCACTCCGGGATTATTTCTAGCGTCCCGCGGGGAAGGGCCTAAACTGATTCCTGTTAGAGGCTAAGATTTAATAATGAGCATTAAAGGGTTATTGAACATTTGTGATTCTTGTGTATGCAGCTTTATAAGGTACTAGACAGGATATAATAGATACCTATATGTGTTAATATGTCCTCTAAGTTAAAAATAAAAAAACTATATAACTAGTAATATGTCTATATTTTTGCTCTGAATGTGTCTGAATACATGTTTATATAATATAATGTGTATATAACGGTTTTCTTAGGTTAATTTATGTCGGTTTCGCCCGACTAGGTTCGGTCCTATGTCCTTTATTAAGAGCCTTCCCCGACGAGAAGCTTGGTTAATGGCCGGTTTCTGAAGTCTCCAGTTAAATGATCAACAGCTATTGAATCAATAAAGTTAAACTTAAGTTATGTATTCGATAACTGTCACTGGGTTTCTGAACACGAGAGCGGCCTTTCAATAACTATGAATTCAATAACGAGTACCTAAAACTGCCACTAGATGGCTCTCTTCAAAATAACAAGTTTCAAAGTGATATATTATCATTTTCATATTCATTTTTATTATATCTACCCCGTTATATTGACGATTCCCTTCAGCTACAGCCAGGCCAGCCAAGCCGACGCAGACGTGAAGGGAATACATCAATTGTATTATAGTGTAGCCTTTGCCATAACTATACTTTTTGGATAGAAGTACCTAAAGAATAAATTGTGAGATTGACGGTCGGGTTGTCATGGATATATTCTTATTGATGAATGTCAATGGCAAAAAGTAAAAATTGTTGCATTTATTTCATTAATTTTATAAGTATTTAATTTAACACGTTGCATTGGCGATTCCTCTGGTATTGCTCATGTCCACAGGCGACCGTAACCACTTAATATCAGGTGGCCCGTATGCTTTTTCATCTCCCAAATGTTAAAATGAAACGTCAAATAAAGTTATGGAACCTATAAACGGTCATCTTGGGTTAGATAAGTTGATCTTAGTTTAAGCTGAGTATATGTATTATCGCAGTGCTCAGAAACGCTTTTTCGGAAGTTATCGACCCGTTAGCGTTATTGAATAGATAAACTCCCGTCAAAAGGACCTCAGAAACCGGCCATAAGACTGCGGTCTCGACGCACGTAACATGTCTATAATTTAATTAAAAATTAATTATATATGTTTGATTCACATTAAAAGTGGTTGACTCGATTGCAAGGGGATACCTTAACCATCATTTAATATACATAGATGAAGATGATTATTTACAACTCAAATTCAATGAAATGAAAATGGAATTAAGCAAAAGAACCCAGGAACCGCTAGGGTTTCACTCACACTTAACTATATCAAAGGTCAAACGAAGCTACGTAGAACAATCAATGCTTTCAACGTC
This sequence comes from Thymelicus acteon, assembly GCA_951805285.1. Taxonomy (NCBI): domain Eukaryota; kingdom Metazoa; phylum Arthropoda; class Insecta; order Lepidoptera; family Hesperiidae; genus Thymelicus; species Thymelicus acteon. The sequence continues at coordinate 2,971,402 of OX638232.1, forward strand.
CGGGTAATCGGTAGCAGGACTAGCAAGAATGGATCATGTGGGTAAGAATACGACGAAACGACGTGCTATTGTTACTGTACTCCTTATATCGACTTTGTGCACGATACTATTACAATAATACCTTATTTGATACCTTAACCAACCTACTTATTTAATTAATAATAACGCCACACACTCATAGCCTCACACTAGGATATCTGTGTCGTGGTGCCATGGACAACACACATAGACAAGGACATTCACACCCAAACCGAGAACAGAAATTCAAACTCATCATTCAAATTTCCGCCTCGCTGGGAATCGAACCCAGGACCCTTGGTGCGGCGATCCGGCATGGTAACCATTGCGCCACACGGGTCGCCAATTGATCAAGATACCAATAGATACGTGTAAGAGAGGTAAATATAAAATAAAAATATCTGAAAGAGAACAATAAAAGAACATAATATAAACATAATCGAAGTTTGGGGATAGCCATAAAGTGATTCACAAGAAGAAAACAAGATTAGTTTCAGTGCGCTAAAATGATGTTATTATCATAATAGCGATAAATCTACGAAAAAGCGATCTCAGATATTCTAGCCTAGCCAATTTATTTTTTTCATCCTAAGTTCAATTTTAGGAATAATTTCACCATTTTTATTTTGTTATAAAAACAGTTAAGGAAATCTTCCTTTGACATCATTTATAACCTCGATTAAATAGCCTTTGGGCACGGACCTAAAAAAAGACGGACGTAATCCCAAGAACATATTCAGTGAAGCACCCATAGTAATACCAACTCTATTCGTACAAGTACACACACCCACACATTGACACCATACTGCGTCAATCGCGAATCAAAAATTACGCACACATGGTAAGCGGGCGGCCATTGCTATGCTTCACTCTCGATTAGACGAGGTTACGCCCGTCTTTTTTTCAGGTCCGTGCCTTTAGGATTTCAATAAAATCATGCATCATTTTAAAATTATTACAAAAAACGTCCAAGGTTTTCTTAAATCGAATATAGGTGGAGAAGTTTTGTCCTTGTGATTTATTTTTCTTGAATTGTTCATTTAATCAAGACAAAAAAGATATTCAAAATAGGAGAGATATAAACAATGACAAACAAACACCAGATAATAAGTATCATTTACAACTCATCGTAAACCCTACTACTAAATCTCTGAGCACCTATAATAAGTTTGTTATCAGAACAGACCGTATTAAACTCCTAAACATAGGCTCTGGAGAAAATACCCACTAAGTTGGGTAATTGTGGCCCGATAAAGCTGCGAATTTCTGGCTCTAAACATGGTACAAAGAGCTCGGAACAAATTAGAAAAGACTAACTCCAGAGCCCTGAGCTTGGAGGAAAGTATGTACGAGTAATTCGAGTTTCAAGAATATAACCGCAGTACGAATTTGTGTTTCAGGACTTACAGGATTATTTGAGTTTGTGAACTATAAGATTGCAAGGATTATTGTTCTTGCATTTATTTACATTAGTTAAAATATATCTTATTATATTAAGAACAATGAACTACTTTAAAACTTAGTCACTTGTTTTAAGGACGGCCACTTTTAACCGACTTCCAAAAAAGGAGGAGGTTCTCAATTCGACTGTATTTTGTTTTTTTTTTTATGTTTGTTACCTCAGAACTTTCGACTGTGTGCTTCTCATGTGGTCCCACTTAAATTTTATTGAGATCTGACAATGGCATCCATGAGAAAACCATATAAGTCTTAAATTTGCATTAAGTATGGGCGTGACAAATGGACGAATAACTCAATATCACGCCAACCGATTTCGATGATTCTTTTTTTAATCGAAAGCAGGTGCTTGTCATGTGGTCCCACATAAATTTGAACGAGATCTGACTAGTAGTTTTTGAGTAATTTTGAAGTCGGTTATTTTTTGTTAGTAAAATTTAGATTATTATTTCGTACATATCATTGTGATTAAAAACGACAAAACTATTCTTCGATTACTATGGGAAAATTGAACCTCTTTTCCCTCGAGAATAGATCTATATCTCAGGATAAAAAGTATCCTATACTTTATTCTAGGTATTAAACTATGTGTGCCAAATTTCATCTATATCCGATCAGCCGTTTTTGCGTGATTGCATGACAAACATCCAAACACCCAAAAATGTTTTTTGATTAGTAGTTAAGTAGGTTTCGATTACCTACTTCACATCTGTAGCAAATTTAAGTGTCGTTGTTTTAAATTAATAATCTTTTTCCGATTATTTCCGAACTAATGATAAAGTGAATAAATATTTATTACTTGGTAGGTAAAGGATTGAATGAGATATGACCCATTATACTATACTTGGAAGCGTTTCCACATAACATAATTCCGGTCAGTAGCTTCAGGACTAGGTCGAGCGAGCAGTCTCATTTGTAGAAGACAAAGCAAGACGGACAGCCTCATTTTCCCGGAACAATCGCTACCCACATCGATCACGGAGGTGATAGGAAACCAGAATAGGTCAATTCGTTAAGGAAAATCAATGAATTCACAATCATCTTACATTACTGACATTAACAGTCAATAGTGATCACTTGAAGTAATGTTAACTGCAAGGCTATTCTGTTTCTTAACTTAACAGCGGAATCCGCGATGTGTGTAAAAATTGAAGTTCGAGTTCGGGACTCACTTCACTTCGCAAGTGCGTACTAGATGATTAGAGAATGAAATAATACCGAGGCCATTTTTAGTCGTTTGACGTTCGAGTTCGAGAATGACATATCAAGATCTCGAACTCGAACTTCAATTTTGAAACTCATCGTGGATTCCGCTGTCGAGTTAGAAAACAGAATAGCCTTGCTGAACGTTACTTAAGTGACGTAAATAGTCACTTAACCAATTTGTTTTTCGGTGGTCCTTATTTTTAATTTTCCTCCAAGTATACATGTAAAAATTTGCGAAGATGTTTTTTACTCTTTCACGCAAAAATTACTCAACAGATCTTCATGGAATTTAGCTCACATGTAGACCATGATCTGGAATGAGACAAGGTACTTATTATTCCGTAAAACGTGGGCAGAGCGCTAGTTATCTATACATCTATACATCTATGTATACAAATAAATAAAATTGGAGCGTCTGTTTGTAATATAAAAATAACCGCTTTTTACTAAGTGCATTTGGATGTTTACACGGCACATATACCAAAACAACATGTTTTACAATTTTTGTCTGTCTGTCTGTCTGTCTGTCTGTCTGTCTGTCTGTCTGTCTATCTGTCTGTTTCTTCCGGCTAATCTCTGAAATGGCTGCACCGATTTTGACGGGACTTTCACTGGCAGATAGCTGATGTAACAAGGAGTAACTTAGGCTACTTTTATTTTAGAAAAGAAAAATAGTTTGTTAGGCGATATGAAGTTCGCCGGGTCAGCTAGTAAATAAATAAACGTGCCACAATTTCACACACACTCTTCCATATTATACACGTCCATACCGGGAATCAAACCTGGGACCCATGACTGGTAGAGCGCTACAGGATCCTCCCGTCATCATCGTACATGTCTATTGTCTAATCCTAAAATAAATCATAATAAATAATAAAATAAGTCTATAGACTTCGTGTGTAAGATTTTCAGAATAATTTTGATTCTTGTTGAGTCAATCAAGTTCGGGCCCAGCCTAGTGGAAATAGACCGTTTATTTTGAAAGAAACGGGAGCTTTGTTAAGTCATTTAAATTGGACCAAAGCTGTAAATGCACTTCTTGTAGTCCGAAAAGTCTTGGAGTAAGTTTGGGAGTAAATAGGTGACTTTTATTTTTTAAACAGTGTACTATATTAATTTAACTATTTATTATCCCACCAAAAACATAAATGTAAAAAAGGAGAGCCAAGTTCAATACAAAAATTATGCTTGGCTGTGGGCTTCGCCGCAAAAAGAATGGAGATCTAAATGAGTGCCAAGTTCTATGCAAAATCGAAATATGTATTTATAGGAACGAAATAACATTATGAACAAGTATTAAACTCTATTTCTTTGCTTTATTGGATACCTATAAACAATTGCTGTTATTTAAAAATGTGCGATCTTAAAATAGGTTAGATTTGACTTGGCCAGTTTTTATTAGAATTAAAATGTTGAATAACTTTATAAAATGACTGATGTAATGAAAACTAGCCAAGTCAAATCTAATCTACTTTAAGATCTCACATTTTTAAATAACAGCAATTGTTTATAGATAACCAATAAAGCAAAGAATTAATAGAGTTTAATACTTGTTCATAATGTTATTTCGTTCCTATAAATACATATTTCGATTTTGCATAGAACTTGGCACTCATTTAGATCTCCATTATTTTTTTTGCGGCGAAGCCCACAGCTAAGCAAAATTTTTGTATTGAACTTGGCTCTCCTTTTTTACACTTATATTTTTGGTGGGATATCATTACTTTTTGTAAAAAAAACTAGGCGGGTATTGAGATTAAATTTTTTTTCCTGCGTTTCCGCTGCGTGGTTTTCTTAGCGCATAATATAAGTTTTTTGTATTGGGACACAAGTACACCACTTATTTTTCGACTTTTTTTAAATTTTTCGACTTTTTTAATTTTTTGATTTTTCCCTACACTTAAAAACAATTATCGAGCTGGATTCCAAATTTCATCTTTCTAGGTCATCTGAAAGTAGGTTAGGTTTAGGTACTATATGTCAGTCAGTCAGTGGTAAAATTTACGACTTTTTGACCTTCATATCTTTATAACCGTTTGAGCTAGCTTCATGAAATTTGGGCTTCTACATGGCCTTATGGATATAATTAAACACACGTAGTTTTATGTGTTTACGTTAAAGAGGTTTTGAGTTATAGAGGGGTCAAAAGTGGCACCAAGTGGTTCGTGTAATATTACACTCGGCGCTGGCTAGCCAGTTCCTTTGCTTGAACTTGGCTTGACACGCTGCCGCGTGTCTAGATGAATTTGTGGTAAATGATATGATAATAATATGATGACATTGTGTTAATTAGTGTATGTACCGTTCTAATCTATACTAATATATAAAGAGGAAAGATTTGATTTTTTGTTTGCATTGAATAGGCTCCGAAACTACTGAACTGATTTCAAAAACTCTTTCACTGTTGGGAAGTTACGCTATCCCCAAGTAACATAGACTATATTATATTTTCAAAAAAATTAGGGATCCTTAATAAAACTCCAATAATATAACCGAAGCAAAGCGAAGGCGGTTACTGGTTAACAATAAAAATAAATAAACATAATAAAGTATTACTTAAAGACCTGCCGCACTACTTAAATCGTGCTTTAGTATATAATTTGTATTGTGATTCTGTACTAAGGAGCAATTTAAGTAACCGTTAATTGACTCTGAGTGCGACAGTCAAGCAGGCTTAGCGATTTGGACTTGGACATTCTTTTAACTTGGACAGTGGTGGTCCATCCTTTGTAGTATAGCTAGTATATGATGATAATAGACATGATATCAAATTTTAAAATACTGGAAGGCTATTCTCTTTTGTAACTTGACAGCGGAGTTTCAAAATTGACGTTCGAGTTCTAGGATCACTTCACTTCGCAAGTGCCGTACTAGATGATTAGAGGATGACATATTTATTATTCTCGATCATCGAATTACGTCACCGTCGAAGCTCGTGTCCAATTGTCAAACGAAAAGTTAGTCAAGAGCTATCGCCATCTTTAGTCGTTTGACGTTTGAGCTCGAGACTCCCTTCACTTCGCAAGTGCGTACCAAATGATTCGAGAATCACATATCAAGATCTCGGACTCGAACTTCAATTTTGACACTCATCGCAGAATCCGCTGTCAAGTTACAAAACTGAATAGCCCTACTGTTCTATATTGTTGGGAAATACGTTATAATTACAACTTATATCATGTTTCCACATAAAATAAGGTTTAGTATATAAAATAAATACATTTCAATTTATAAGTTTAAAATTCGCACCAAAACGCTTCAAAGTGTCATGATGTCGCTTGTGACGTCACTTTTCAGGAAAATAATAGACAAGATGTCATTATCAGTATGGTGATATTCGTTTGCTTAAAGAAGTGTGACGTAATTCGCGCTGATTGAGACTGATCGGCGTTGAAGATATCATGGCAGCTTGCCGTATTTTGTAGTTTTATTTTATCAAAAATATTGTTAATCTCGCTCATAATAATACGATATATGCGTGTCTTGTAATCCTTAATAGGGTTTCATAAATAAATACATAATTTTAGTGATTTTTACTTACTGTCATCATGCCTATTACAACAGTCCTTCATCGCTCCTTATGTAAACAATTCCTGTGATTACCTACGTAAGTGGTTCTTTTGTTACAAAGTTGTTACGGCGGGAAAATTTTAATGAATTCCAAGTTCAACACTTATGCCATTTGGTGGTAAGGGAATGGAAGGCCGTAAACATTAGGCAGTTTAAGTAATTTATGTGACTTAGGCAGGCGGTAATTATGACGAAGTGTGCGTAAATTAGAAACTACAAACTCATAAGACTGGGAGGTAATTTATAGCACCATGTTTAGAGATTTGTGTGTGCTTTAGAGGCGCTTGTGTGTCATCTGCTTTGTAGGCTGTGAATGACGTCCAATTTGTGACTAAAATTTTAGGCTTTTCTACACAAAACTTGGCACCCATTTAGATCTCAATTCTTTTTTTTAAATTGGTTCTCATTTCACATTAATATTTTTAATGAGATTTTATTCATGGAGTATAGAGGTGTTGATTTTTAACCGACTTCAAAAAAAGGAGGAGGTTCTCAATTCGACTGTATTTTTTTTGTTATGTTTGTTACCTCAGAACTTTGGACTGGGCGAACCGATTTTGATGATTGTTTTGTGGCTGTCATTTGGTCCCACATAAATTTTATTGAGATCTGACAATGGCATCCATGAGAAAACCACATAAGTCGTAAAGTGTTAAGATGTGCGCGACAAATTGACGAATAACTCAATATCACGCCAACCGATTTCGATGAGTCTTTTTTTAATCGAAAGCAGGTGCTTGTCATGTGGTCCCACATAAATTTGAACGAGATCTGAAAAGTAGTTTTTGAGACTTTGAAGTCGGTTATTTTTTGTTAGTAAAATTTAGATTATATTATTATCAAACTTCATTTAACTTAATAAGTCAGTGTCATACAAAGTTAATGTTATGGGAGCTTGTCCAATTTCGTAATACAAAGAAATATTTGAGATAACAAATCTCATTCCCGTTTATTTACATACCTGAATTTGCATACTTTTATTTCCTTTTACGTTTCTTAACAGACATCGTATGTCTTTGCAGAGACCTTCAATTATTTTCCCGCATATCAACAAAGCTTCACGCCGTTTGCCCTGATTATCTTCATTATGCGCACATATTCCCTCACCTCATATAAATTCCTGTGCCATACCTATTTTTTCCTGTTTGCGTCATTATCAAGATTATATCTTCCCTTTATTTTCTGCAGTATATATGCAAAATGCGAAAGCCGCATTTTCGTTCAATTATGCGCACGCCACCCGACGCAGTTTAAAATGATCGGGTGCGTATTAATAATAGCGAATCAGTTTTTGTATCGCGGTTTTAATGAGAATTTCATAATTAAGTTTAAAAACTTTACGTTGGTAATTATAATGATTAATTGCATCAGTTTTTGAAATTGAAGACAATTATACAGAGTTGATAATTTTAATTGTATTTCAGGAACCTTTCCAAGTGGTTTGTTGTTCCAATTCTCTGGATCCATCCATCCATCCATCAGCCTTTTGAAGTCCACTTTCTCCGTATCAACTCTGGATAAATTCAGTCAAATGATCGATTTGCTATAGTTGAGGAAGCTTAGTTCATACCACGTTGCCCAATCATATCATTCTCGTAGAGAGGTAACTGGGCGATTCAAGTGTCGGAACTTCATATACTTACGCCCCAACTCAGAGTCACTAATGATTACTTAAATCGCTCCTTAGTACAGAATTTGTATGGTAATTCTTTGCTAAGGAGCGATTAAAGTTAGGCTGAATTCACGTATCTTTCAATCTAGATACTACGTACGTATCTACGATTGACCCGTTTGCATTTAAAATGTTTAGTGTACGCAATAATCATTATTATTTAAAGGGAAAACCTTTGTAGGTAGGTATTACTTTTATTTAAGAATAACGCACGCAAGTAGTTGTCTGATCTAGTCTATTTAAAGTTTACATGTAGAACAAGTATAGAAAGCTAAACTTTATGTATAATGTAATTAAAATAACATTTTTACTAAACAAAATAAAATTGACAATTTTATATTTATTTATTTATCTATCTATTTATTTATTTATTTATTTATTTATTTATTTATTTATTTATTTATTTATTTATTTATTTATTTATTTATTTATTTATTTATTTACTTATTTATTTATTTATCTATTTATTTATTTATTTATTTATTTATTTATTTATTAAGGTCACCAACATTCCATACACCATTACATTTCGAGTTTGCATTACATAAAAGTCTAAGTTAAGTGTTAGAATAATTATAGGCAACGACAGCATGAAAACGAGACATCATTGTCATTACATAATAATTTATATTAATTTCAATACAAATTATTATTAAACAAAACAGAAATTAAATTTATTATTCTATAAACATACGTATATCTATTAAATTGCCAATCATTATGAACCGAACGTTTCTTGCTAAACAACAGTGTTCAGAGTTAAGAGTTAAATTCGCGTGCGGCGAGTGATGCGGCTATCGTTGTTAAAGTGTAAATGTGTAAATAAATGTCACAACTCATTGTTCATTCTACTTCCGACTGTCGCATTGTAAAGATCAATCAAATTATCACAATATAGTAATTGTCTTAGCCACATTCTGGATTTTATTTCACACCTATGTAACCAAATACAAACAGCATTTCAGATTTTGTTGTAATGAATATTGTATATGTGTTGCATTTCGTTTGTAAACCTAGTCACACATCAACGATTGCGTGTGCTCCACACGTTGCGTAGTCAGTGAATCGATTGCACTAATTACCTGCAGTACAATTCGACAGCCGCGCTACAGACTAATTGGAATCCAGGTTAGTCTATAGACGACTATTTAACCCGATCCTAGACTAGAGTTAGAGGAAATCGGTTAATCTGAGGGGCGATGAAAATGTTACGAGTATCAGTACTTTCAATACTAATTTTGTATTTAAATTCTTGTAAATATACAAACACGAGTAACCGCCCTCGCTTTACTTCGGTTTTCTTCGTATCGCCTAACAATTTTTTTTCTAAAATAAAAGTAGCCTAAGTTACTCCTTGTTACATCAGCTATCTGCCAGTGAAAGTCCTGTCAAAATCGGACAAGCCATTTCAGAGATTAGCCTGAACAAACAGACAGACAGACAGACAGACAAAAATTGTAAAAAATGTTGTTTTGGTATATATACCGAGTATACATCCAAATGCACTTAGTAAAAATCGGTTATTTTAATATTATAAACAGACACTCCAATTTTTTTTATTTGTATAGAATAGATGTATAGATTAAACATCACATGAATAGGCACGTTGACAAACGCACGTAAACCCGTTTTCGACGTAATAAAGATATCACTGGAACTGATATTCGTATTTATTGAGGGTTTGTTAACACGTCCCGAAGCGTGGCTGAGAGCTCACTAATAGACTACTGGCCCATGCACAAAAATCATGGGTCATACGAACCACCAGGTGACGTATATAGGACGATAGAAGAGCATAAAATAATAAGATTCAGCACTATGCCGTCACTTGTAAGCTGTCCAACTGAGTGCTGGTGAGAATTCAAAAGTGCAAGTTGGGTGAGTAAATTTTGGTCATTTGATTCTGTACGGCATTTTTAACCATCGATAGGGCCATGAAAAATAATAAGAAAGCGCGCAGTGCCGTACAAAAAAGGTGGTCCACAAAGTCGGTAAATGATTTTGAATTCGTGACAATTTCGAGGGTAAATTTGGTCATTTGATACAGTACGGCATCAGTTTCATACTGTTGCAATACAGCTTCTAATCCATTATTCCGCAACGCCGTACAAAAAATCGTGCGACAAGGGGAAGAAATCGAGGGTTGAAACCCCCTCTTTTGCAGTGGTCCGGGGGGTCATTTGAAAAAGTACGGCTTCGGTTCCAATACATTTTCTAGGACTCAAAAGTACTATTAAAAATAGTGCCGTCAAAAAATGATAGTCCATTTGAATGTATAATTAATAATTATCTTAATTTCATGGTATACTTGATTTATAAAGCTGTAAGGTCATTTGACCCTGTACGGCAACTTTTTTTTTAACATGACATTGTAAAATACAATTGTTATATAGTATTGCCGTACAAAAAAAACTGTCCTAAAAAAAATATAGAGAGATACAAAAACTGAAATTTTTGAAATTATTGCAAAAGTTTAAATATTCATAGATTAATGAAATATAGCAATTTTCTACCTTTTTCCCTTGTTTTAAATAGTATTAAGATAAATAAATTAGGAAAAAATTATGCCGTACATTTTAATGCAGACCATATCTTTTAGGCTGATGAAAATGACGCTACCATTTTATGGTCCAGTCATCTTAGTAAAAATTTGGTAAGAATTGCGGAAATTGAGATACCCAGCTGAATTTTTGTATAAACTTGTATTTTGGCGATCTAAAAGTTGTCTCAAAACCTGCATATGATAGGATGACCGCGTCTATTAAAAATTTGAGGACAAAGGTCACAAAAATCGTTTTTTTGCAAATATCTCATTTCCTATGAAATTTTCGCTATTTGTATCTTCATCAATATTGTAGAGAATTAAATTCCCTTCAACTTTTGTTTCAAAAATTTTTTTATACGTTGAATCGTTTTCGAGATACAGGGCGGAGAGAGCGCGGTTAGAGCATCATGTAAGGTCAACCGGTATAGTCCCGATCAAAACACGCTATATAAAGTTTATTAAATGAAGGGAATTTAATTTTCTAAAATATTGATGAAGATACAAATAGCGAAAAACTCATAGGAAATGAGATATTTGCAGAAAATCGACTTTTGTGACCTTTGTCCTCAAATTTTTAATAGACGCGGTCACCCTATCATATGCAGGTTTTGAGACAACTTTTAGAATGCCAAAATACAAGTTTATACAAAAATTCAGCTGGGTATCTCAAATTCCGCAGTGAATTACTAAGATGACTGGACTATTTAAGGGTGTAGTACTTTATGGCCATCTGATACTGTACGGTAAGTACGGTATTAACATATTTTTGAAGAGCAATTGATAATATGATAAAATCATTATGACGTCTAACTGTAGTGAAAGGGTGTGTATATAATATCCAAGAATTGAAACTGTAAATCCCAGTATCAACAGTTTTGTATACTTTTTGGTTTAATATACAGGGTGTTTGGTAAAGTCTTGGCAATACGTGAAGGGCATATAGGGGAGGTCATTTGCAACCAAATTACCTATTATGACCCCTATTCAAATATCAACCGTTTTCGAGTAATTCCATATTTTATGTATTTTTCAAGAATATGCGAAATTCAACTTTGAAAATTGAAAAAAAATCACTAATGCATAAAATATTATGATTTTTTTATTTTTATCTGGTTGCTAACACTACAATACATAATAATCAACCATTACACGGTGAATTATTTCAGTAATTTTTAAATCAGAGCTACAAATCTTACAAATTTTCATACTTCAACCAGGTTTCTTCAACTTTAATAGGTGTTTTCTGCAAAAAAAAAACCGGAATAACTTTATCGGCAGAACATTTTAAAAACATGTACAACTTATTATCTATCTAACGAGATACGAAAAGTTGGCAGATTATAAAAACTGAGTGAACAAAATACAATAATTGCGGAAAAAAATAAAATTATTTTGAATGAAAAATAACAATTGTAAGAATTTATGTAAGAATTTATGTAACTGGGTTAATTACACCAAGTAATCAAAACTACAGTTAATTTTCAAAATTGATTTTTATTGTTAATTAATACCATTATTACTATTATTATTTCTCCACGGGGTTCGCCTGGATAGTTACCATTACCACCCTCGAGCGTGGTGAGTCAGCCGCCAAACGACTCATCGTGTGCCGGCTGAGGGCTTGAGAGCCAGTTCTTTCTTTCTTTTTCTTCTATCTTTTTTGGCCGGCAACGCATCAGTGATGCCTTTGGTGTTGCTGGTGTCCATGGGCGACGATATCCACTTACCATTCGATTTCTTACGATTCGTTTCTTTAATGGCGCGAGTAATACCTACAACATGGAGGTACAGTAAATTTGTAGCATGACGGAGGTCACCCATCCAATCCATTCAATGTCCAACTTCTGCAAACATTGCTTAATATTTTTTATGGAAATAGCCGGCAAACGAGCTGACGATCTACCTGATGGTAAGTGGATATCGTCGCCCATGGACACCAGCAACACGAAAGGCATCACTGATGCGTTGCCGGCCAAGAAAGAGAGAAGAAAAAGAATGAAAGAACTGGCTCTACAGCCCCCAGCCGGAACACGACGAGTCGTTTGGCGGCTGACTCATCATGCTCAAGGGTGGTAGCTATCCAGGCGAACCCCATGGAGAAATATTAACCGATGGGGTTGCAAAGTCCTCGAATGGCGGCTATGTCTTGGTAAAAGAAACACTGGTCGCCCCCCGACCAGGTGGACTGATGAGTGATGACCTAAAGAAGACAGCGGGAAGCCGCTGGATTCAGAGGGCATAGGACCGGTCGGAGTGGCGCCAATTAGGGGAGGCCTATGTCCAGCACTGTTAGACAGATAGATAGATAGATAGATAGATAGATAGATAGATAGATAGATAGATAGATAGATAGATAGATAGAGTTAATAAACTTTATATATAGCGTGTTTTGATCGGGTCTATACCGGTTGACCTTACATTATGCTCTAACCACGCTCTCTCTTCCCTGTATCTCGAAAACGATTCAATGTATAAAAAAAATTTTGAAACAGAAGTTGTAGGGAATTTAATTCTCTATAATATTGATTAGATACAACTAGCAAAAAACTCATAAGAAATGAGATATTTGCAAAAAAACGATTTTTGTGACCTTTGTCCTCAAATTTTTAATAGACGCGGTCACCCTACCATACGTAGGTTTTGAGACAACTTTTAGAATGCCAAAATGCAAGTTTATACAAAAATTCAGCTGGGTATCTCAAATTCCGCAATTCTTGCCAAATTTTTACTACGATGACTTTATTTATTACTAAATTAATTTTACTACAAACCTTTGGACCAACGAAAATGTACGGCATGTAAAAAAATATTATCTATGCATAAAATACTTTCAAAATAAATTAATTTTATGTTGTATCAAATGACCCCCCGGACCACTGCAAAAGAGGGGGTTGCAACCCTCGATTTCTTCCCCTTGTCGCACGATTTTTTGTACGGCGTTGCGGAATAATGGATTAGAAGCTGTATTGCAACAGTATGAAACTGATGCCGTACTGTATCAAATGACCAAATTTACCCTCGAAATTGTCACGAATTCAAAATCATTTACCGACTTTGTGGACCACCTTTTTTGTACGGCACTGCGCGCTTTCTTATTATTTTTCATGGCCCTATCGATGGTTAAAAATGCCGTACAGAATCAAATGACCAAAATTTACTCACCCAACTTGCACTTTTGAATTCTCACCAGCACTCAGTTGGACAGCTTACAAGTGACGGCATAGTGCTGAATCTTATTATTTTATGCTCTTCTATCGTCCTATATAGGTCACCAGGTGCTTCATATGACCCTGGATTTTTGTGGGTGGGCCAGTAGTCTATAACATGAAGTGAGTTATTGCCTCTCCTACGCCTACTCCTCATGTTGGACAGTTTAAATTGTGTAGAATCTCGTCGTCCTTTACTTATAATTGTAGACAGAGAGGGACAGCTTCATGAATGGTAACTGAATAATGTGTATGCTGATATGCTCTTCGATAACTATGCTGTTATGTTAGAACAGATCACTAGAAGTTAGTTTAACCTTATCTATACTCTATACAAATAAATAAAATTAGAGTGTCTGTTTGTAATATTAAAATAACCGCTTTTTACTAAGTGCATTTGGATGTATACAAGGTATCTACATATACCAAAAGAATACTTTTTACAATTTTTGTCTCTCTGTCTATTTGTTCCGGCTAATCTCTGAAATGGGTGGACCGATTTTGATGGGACTTTCACTGGCAGATAGCTGATGTAAGAAGGAATAACTTAGGCTTCTTTTATTTTAGAAAAAAATAGTTTCTTAGGCGATAAGAAGTTCGCTGGGTCAGCTAGTTTCTAATATCGACATGAATACAAGGCATCTGACGGTAATTTGTGAGTGACCTAATATTTTCATGCCAAAAACATTAAGGGCTTGTTTCACAATCTTCAAGTAGAGTCCTGAATAAGCTATTCGCCGGTTAAAGTGACGTTAAAGTGTCATTTTACATACACGAAATGTCAACTTAACCAACGAATAGCTTACTTCGGACTTACTTGAAGATTGTGAAACAAGCCCTAAAAGTTGGCTACAAATAAAGAAAGACCTTTCTTGTTTAACGGATATGTGACAGATAGGTATATCATTATTATTTATTGATAAATACAGTAATCTACGTTAACTTTGTCCTATGACAGACGTTAGACATAATATAAGCAAAGGTAGAATAGAAATATATTTAAGTTAAAGTTCTGTTTTCGTAATACGACCAGAAAATGAAATTACTTATTATTAAATAAAGATACGAGTAGAAAATATTCGATATCAATCAATCTTTATCCAATATGAATTATTGAAATACCAAACGGAAAAAAGATATTGAATATCACGGAAAACATCTCGTGGAAATGGATTCGACTCGTTACTCTGGTAGGTACCGAAGCAGTATAAATGCTATCATTATGGGCGTGATGTTGGAGTGATCCACCCAATGGCATGGTCAATAATGGCTTTACTGACTTTCATCATAAAAACTTGAAGCTTCGAGCTAGTTACAAGATCTTCATATTATTAATATTATTATACTAGATACCTTAAAGATCTCCCAGGATGAGCTTATTAGACATTGTATTCAAGTCACCGATGTGTTTTATGAGATCCAAGAACCATCCAATGTGAAAACAAAATAATAAACGCTTACACATGCGATTGCGGCACAAATAGAAACACATACATGATATAACGCGAGAAAAAAAATCTGTCACTTAAAATAAATGCCTGTCGCGGCTTGGAATCAAATCCACTATTCGCCTTAAAGAGAATTTTGATTTTTTTGACCATTTGCTTCCTCGTCAAATAACGAGATTGACATTATACGTATTTGACATTTTGCCTAAAGCGTTTTAATTTTTGTCATTTTGCTTGTTTAACGCGTTTTTGACCTTAAGATTATCAAAATCATAGCCCTGTAAATCAAAGCTTTTAGAACTTAACGACATATCTATTATTATGTTTTAGCATATTTAATAAATCTTGTTTTAGTAAAGACTTTTTTATTCAAGATTCGATTTTTATTGGATTATTTTCCTTTGAATTTATAATAAAACATAATGCTTTTCAAACTCACCGCAGCACTTCTACTCCTAGTCTATTTAATACCACAGAAAACATAATACTGTATAAATGTATGCAAGCAAGCAAGCAAGCAACAACCCATAATCGTCCCACTGCTGGGCTCGGGGTCTCCTCTCACAATGTGAGGGGTACAGGCTAAAGTCTACCACGCTGGCCAAGTGCGGATTGGTAGACTTCACACACCTTTGAGAACTTTATGGAGAACTCTACGGTGTGCAGGTTTCCTCACGATGTTTTCCTTCACCGAAGCAAGTGATAATTAACTTGTAATACGCACATAATATTTGAAAATCAGAGGTGCGTGCCAGGATTTGAACTCGGGCCCTTTGGTTCGAGAGACCAACGTTCTAACCGCTAGGCTATCACTGCAGCACTTATACTCCTAGTTTATTTAATACCACAGAAAACATAATACTATATAAATGTATACACACATGCAATTGGCCCGAGAATAGTAATAATGTTGAACGTGTGAGCAAAACATAATCGCTTGATGAAGTTTGCTTGCCAGCTGAATGCAGTCCTTAACTCCAGGGTATAGAGTTCTAAAATTTATGGAATATTGTCGTGAATAATTATTTCATAAATCACAATGATATTGAATGAGTGTCTGGCGCCGACAGATGTGTCGTATTGCGATGGCTGCCACTGGAAATTAAGGCAATATTAGATATATTACCTACTGGGCTTCTCTAACGAAGTAATTTAACAAGTCTACTGTTACGTGTCGGGTAATAATTACCTGAAAACGGGAAGACAAAAGAGGGATATGATTTATGCCTTTGTATATTTTATTATTTGTTTTGTTTTTAGGTAAAGAAGAAAATGTTTATGGTGAATAAGGAAAATTTAAAAAAATATAATCTAAATTTTACTAACAAAAAATAACCGACTTCAAAGTCTCAAAAACTAATTTTCAGATCTCATTCAAATTTATGTGGGACTACATGCCAAGCACCTGCTTTTGATTAAAAAAAGAATCATCGAAATCGGTTGGCGTGATATTGAGTTATTCGTCAATTTGTCGCGCACATCTTAACACAAATTTACGACTTATGTGGTTTTCTCATGGATGCCATTGTCAGATATCAATAAAATTTATGTGGGACCACATGACAGCCACCAGCTTTCGATTAAAAAAACAATCATCAAAATCGGTTTGCCCAGTCCAAAGTTCTGAGGTAACAAACATAAAAAAAATACAGTCAAATTGAGAACCTCCTCCTTTTTTTGAAGTCGGTTAAAAATTAAAGCTAGTACGTAAGACAATAGATAAGGTGAAAAAAATTTACAAAATAGCTTGCCTGAATGTTCTTGTCTAATTGTAATGAGTGTAATAATTAATAATAAATATACATACATACAGTGTACAAAAATAAAAAACAAGGCCAGAATAAAGTATCCTTAGCTACTGTATGCTGCCTTTGCTTTGCATCAATAAATCCATAGCTAAAGGTAATTGTAGATAGGTGTACGATACCTGAACTATTGTATTCTTATCTTAATACTAGCTAACCCGGCAAACTTTGTACCGCCTAGCAACTCCCTCCTCTCCCTCTCCCTCGACCGACAGTTATAAAATAAAAAAGTTATGTTGCTAAAATTACATTAGAAAAGTTAATAAGGTCGTTAAGTTTTCTTAAATTTTCTAATTTTCCAGACAACTTTCTTATATTTCTTTAATAAGAACCTTCTCCTTACAATACAAACACAACAAAAAAATAATTAGCTAAATCCGTCCAGCCGTTTTCGAGTTTTTCGCTTAACAACACATTTGATGATTCATTTTTATACATCGTCGTTGCGACTTCAAAACCTTTTATGTGTTATGTGCCACTTTTGGTAAAATCACTTTTTTACGTCAAATGAATCTACATTTTGAAGCACTATCGAAAACTCCCATTTGTGTACGACGTTTCCATCGTAATTTATTCACCAAATTCAAAATCACCTATGTGCTTGCTAAACAAAATTTTATCGATTTTTATCGATTCCCTCAAAAAGCAGATTTTTTACACATAAGAGGTTTTGAAATTGCAACGACGATATGTAGATTACATTGTGGAAAGCATACAGAACGAAAATACTATGATTTAAGACATAAAATTATAGAGACAAAAAATTATAACAAGTTCCTATCTAACTAACTTAATCTCAACTCGAGTTTACAAACAATAGCACCTGAGCCCAAAACTTTGTCATTCCCTTCAATAATTAATCGAATAAATTTCAATTTGCGTCATTTTATTACTTTAGGACTATACCATGTGTTTTAGGCATTAAAGGTCAAATTGTATTGTTTATGAATGCTGTTTAGGGATTGTTATCTTTTGTCTGAGTTTAATTGAAACGATATGTTTTTATTAACTTTAAAACAGATAGTGTAAAAGCGTCTTTACTTAAAAGTACATCAAGTCTTGGTGTTGTCAAATAGAACTTGTAAAAAGTGAAGGAAAAAAATCACCAAAAATTTTCCATTCCAAAGTAAAATCCAAAATACAAATATGAAACCTAGAGAAAAAAATAAGAAAATCCTTATGATTTAAAATACGTAAATATACAAATAATTTGATATATTATTTATTTATATTATACAATTTGTAGTACATATATTAAAACATTGTAAGTACTATTATTTTTCCTGTGTTAAAACTAACTCGGGGATCAGAGGCTTCATACACTTCAAATGTATAAAAAATATGTCAATAAAGTATTATTATTAATCTATATATATAAAAGAAAGTCGTGTTTGTTACACTATTTATAACTCAAGAACGGCTGAACCGATTTGGCTGAAAATTGGTGGGGAGTTAGCTTAGAATCAGGAGACGAACATAGATTACTTTTTATCCCGGAAAATAGACCTGTTCTTGTGGGATAAGGTAAATTTTTGTTTATGTAGTTGATAGATTAGTTATTTATACAGATATCAAATAAAGCTCGGGGATGGATATAGGATACTTTTTATCCCGGAAAATAGACCTGTTCCTGCGGGATAAGGTAAAATTTTGTTATGTGTAGTTGATAGATAGCTATTAGCGGGAACGGGAGCGGGAGCGGGAGCGGGAGCGTGAGAGGGAGAGGGAGAGGGAGAGGGAGAGGGAGAGGGAGAGGGAGAGGGAGGAGCACACAGAAACTGTAACGGCTAAGAACGGTTGTACCGATTTTACATTCTTAGGCGATACGAAGTTCGCCGGGTCAGCTAGTATTATAATATAACACTCTTATAACTTCGAGTGCAGTTCCAAATATTAAATACAATAACAAGGATAAATAGGTTTTGACCAAAACGACAGGTGGTGTGTGTATATTGTTCTGACCGTTACGGACTAAAATCCCAATTGATTGGATTCCAATACTATAATATATCATACAGATTTTCAATCGGATTACTCACACAAATACGTATAGGTACTGCAAGCTATTACTTTTATTTTCCATACCGTAGTTTGATAGAGTTCGTGATATTTGTTGAGCTTGAGGATTCAAGTTTGATTCTCTGCTGATATAATTTGATAATCCTTGTGCTTTTTCTCTTGTTTCTTTTTGATCAGATTTCGGATTCGATTTCTCGTCGGAACATGATTGTATTATTGTGTCGTTGGTAAATTACGACAAGAATCTTTATCGTGACTACACTGTATGCTAATGAGTAATGACATTTCATTACAGTGTTCGGGGGTAGGGTATTTCATTACAATGTTTCTGTTGACATCTTAAAACGAGCTGGTTAGCTCTTTAACTATTTCTATTCAAAAAGAAATATTATATCTGTATTACCTTCCCTTGTAACAAAAAACATTGATATCAAGTAGCTTTACGCTCAAGTAAATTCGTCTGTTCGTAGCGGCATGGAGGGAAACAGCGCATGAGATAAAGACGAGTCCTTTCAACTACTCCTGCTTTGTTCAATAAAAGGTATAGGCATGACATACTTTATGTGAATGTGAGAGAAGAGTACTGCAGTAGGACAGTGATGGGCTGTCATTGACTTAATTGTTATGGAACTGGAGTTAAAAAACTGCGGTTTTTAGTTGATTGACTACTAGTCACTCCAAACCTCCAGGGCTCTTATTTTATCCTGTTCCTGAGTAAGCCTACGGATATGGTAGGGCGCTAATAAATTTACAACAGAAAATACGAGTAAGTATTAAAAAATTTGACCATGATGAACAACTTGGCTTGAGAGCCAGTTCTTTCTTTCTTTTTCTTCTCTCTTTCTTGGCCGGCAACGCATCAGTGATGCCTTTGGTGTTGCTGATGTCCATGGGCGACGATAGCCACTTACCATCAGGTGGATCGTCAGCTCGTTTGCCGGCTATTTCCATAAAAAAAAAACTTATATTTGATTGACGCTGACGTGGAGATAGTCATTACCGACAAAAGTAAGCCAGAGATAAATGGTTTCCATGAAACATTTGGCAGTGAATCGCGGAGTTGAGACGATCGACTCTAAATCTATAATGTCGTGGGACGCCCGTAAACTTGCAATTTGTGGCAGTTTCCACGAAATGCACCCGCTTTGAAACGTTTCGCCATTTTCTCTGATTCAATGACCTGTATTGGGTACCCAGATAACGATAAAAACATGTTGGAATGAACCTTTTAAATCTATGTTGTGAGGATGGGATAAAAAATATCATATGTTTTTGCTTAAAAACGTTTTACCTTCATACGAGTATAATGAAAACAATATGGTGTTTCACCTGGGATACCTACAAAGTTAAACTTTTTATATCAATGTCTTTTTTTTGGTATAAAATCTATTTTTTTTTTATATTTTGGAGTTAGACATTTTAATTGGATTATACTCATATGAAGGTAAAAACGATAAACGATAACATATCGGAATTATCTGGAACTATCTATATTATTGTCTACGCTGCGCCTAGCCTTTATCTATACTAATATATAAAGAGGAAAGATTTGATTTTTTGTTTGCATTGAATAGGCTCCGAAACTACTGAACCGATTTCAAAAATTCTTTCACTGTTGGTAAGCTACACTATCCCCGAGTAACATAGGCTATATTATATTTTCAAAAAAATTAGGGATCCTTAATAAAACTCCAATAATATAACCCAAGGTGTAAAAAAATAAGAAAACCGAAGCAAAGCGAGGGCGGTTACTCGTAAGCCAATAAAGTAATAAAATTTCTCACATTACTATCAAACTATCTCATATATTTTATATAGTCATAAAAGGCTGCCTCTGAATAAATTATCTTCATCTCTATGTTTTGTTCCAAAATTATGTGAAAACTTTTACCTCTATTAAAACTTTTTACTGATCCTAAGATCACACGCGACGCGACGCGATTTTTTTTATATTGTCACTATCATACATTATAATAAAACTGAAACTGGCCGATATTTGAAAGATATATAAGCAATATAATATTATTATTACAATATTACATTGTCGACTATTTCTATAATAAATATAATAAACACACAGACGTGTTTATTTCCGTTAATGTCAGGAATGGCTCAACCGATTTGGATGCTATTTTTAGGTAACGTTTTGAGTAACATTCAGTGTTGATTACATTTCGATTAATTCACGAATAAAAAAGAAGTCAATAAAAAATTCCTGCGTACTTTTTTTAGTGTGACTATTAAGAACTGTGATGAATATTATTTGACTTATCTTCGCGAAAAACAAGATTCGTGAAGAAACTAACAGTGGAATAAATTACAAAAGATATCTGAAGCCTTTACATTTTCAGAATATCTTCAGACACCTTAGACATTCCTACTCTTTTTGTAAATGGCTTAGCATTTTAGTTAGTTGGTTCGCTGAGTTTTGTCAATGGATTACATACAAGTCCTTAAAAAAAAAATAAGCGCTCTCTTCGATTGAGATTTTATTTGAAGGCAATAATACCTTTGGATAAACGAATGATTAAATATCACTGCATATTTCACCATGACAATGACGGTACTCGAGGTTTTGGACGTGATCAAATATTTATGTAACATAGAAAACCCCTATAAGCCAGGTGGGTAATCGAATCAGTGCTTCAAATATTCAAGTGACTTCCAGATTGCAACCTCCAAAATTAAAATCTTGCGGCTTGAGACCACTAACTATCGTTGGCCAGCTGAGTGGCTTGGAACTGTAATTACTTCAATAATAAATGTGTTCAAACTTCGCTGGATTCGTCCTTCGTTGTTTCTACTATAGAAGCAACTTAAAAAACACTCTTTGAAGCCTCAAGCACAGAGTAGGAGAGAGAATTTTAGAGTTGTTTGATTAATGATCCTTAAAATTTATTGGTAGTAAGTTAAGTAAGTAATTTATACTTTCCTTATTAAAATTAATATTTCAGACTAGCTGTTACCCGCAACTTCGTCCGCGTGGTATTTAACAAAAAAGTTACTATTGTTTTTTCTAAAACATTTTTTTTTTCTAAAATAAAAGTAGTTATTTTAGATCTAGAGAGAATAAAAGTAGTTATCCCCTTGTTATATCAGCTGTATGCCATTCGATGAAAGTACCGTCAAAATCGGTCCAGCCATTTCTGAGATTAGGCGGAACAAACAGACAGACAAAAATTGTAAAAAATATTATTTTTGTATATGTACCGTGTATACATCCAAATGCACTTAGTAAAAAGTGGTTATTTTAATATTACAAACAGACACTCCAATTTTATTTATTTGTATATATGATAAATATGCTTCGCTATTTCTTCACTAAAGGATTGCTTGTTTTAGGAGAAGAGGGTTGTGATGCGGGTTGTTTTTCTTTAACGTCGTTTAAAACTTTGCATGTTAAAAATAATAATACCTATTGTGTATCGTATTAAAATATTGTATAATTTCATGATAATATGTGCAAAACTTTATCAGTGTTTTCTTTTAATTTATTTACCTCTCATTATAATTATGAATTTATTAAATTCATTACCATACCCACCGTCGCGGCGTCGCTGCGCTTCGGGAAAAACAGTCTTTATCAGTGAACAGTTCCTATTTCCACTAATTAATTGACTGTTTTTAAATTTTATTTTATTTTATTTATTTACTCCAAGGACACACTAACATGACAGGCAAATCCTAATGCGTTAGTATATTAATTAACAAAAATAAATCGTTATGTAATAATTAAAAAAGAATATCATTTTTACATAAATTATCAATAGCCATTAATAAATTCAAAGTCCTATGTCAAATAAAATTGAATTAATTTACTACCTAATAATAAATTAAAAATCCTATGTCAAAATATATTAATAAAATTATACAAATGTGAAAATGTCAAATAATAATGAATTTTATGCAATACACACGAATGACCTTAATCAGTTAAACAGAATCAAAAAAAAATACAGTGACAATATAACCTAATCATGTATTTCGTATTGTTCTGTGTATAATCTGGCGAGGCCTTGAATTGTATTTTACATACATAGCTCCAAGTCCGTGGAATACAAAAGACTTATGAAATATGAAAGAGAGAACAATAGCTCACGTGATTTCCATTTATCGTTACTGTTTCACTATGCACAAAGTTGAACCGTTCGTCAAAGGACTTTTTTGTAGCGCATATTTCAGTGAGTAAACACAGGCCCGAATTCGTATATTTTATTTGAAAGTGCGAGAGATTTGTTACATGCGATCCGACTACGACTTACGATACATAATTATACCTTTAAAAGTGTTTAGTAATGTCTGAATTGAATAAAAAAAAAAGCGGCCAAGTGCGAGTCGGACTCGCTCATGAAGGGTTCCGTAGCAGCAAGTAACATAATATAAAAATTCTTGTAGTTCGTTGTAACTTTGATCAATGTTTTTTGCGGTTTACGATTTATGACGTATTAAAAAAAACTACTTACTAAATATCATTCAAACCAATTTTCGTTGCAAGTTTTCATGGTAATGTACATCATATATTTTTTTTAGTTTTATCATTCTCTTATTTTAGAAGTTACAGGGGGGGGGACACACATTTTACCACTTTGGAAGTGCCTCTCGCGCAAACTATTCAGTTTAGAAAAAAATGATATTAGAAACCTCAATATCATTTTTGAAGACCTATCCATAGATACCCCACACGTATGGGTTTGATGAAAAAATATTTTTGAGTTTCAGTTCTAAGTATGGGGAGCCCCCAAAATTTAGTGTTTTTTTTCTATTTTTGTGTGAAAATCTTAATGCGGTTCACAGAATACATCTACTCACCAAGTTTCAACAGTATAGCTCTTATAGTTTCGGAAAAAAGTGGCTGTGACATACGGACGGACAGACAGACAGACAGACAGACAGACAGACATGACGAATCTATAAGGGTTCCGTTTTTTGCCATTCGGCTACGGAACCCTAAAAAGCGGCCAAGTGCGAGTCGGACTCGCCCACGAAGGGTTCCGTAGCAGCAAGTAACGTAATATAAAAGTTCTTGTAGTTCGTTGTAACTTTGATCGAGGTAAATTGCGGTTTACGATTTATGACGTATTAAAAAAAACTACTTACTAGATCTCGTTCAAACCAATTTTAAGTGGAAGTTTGCATGGTAAAGTACATAATATATTTTTTTTAGTTTTATCATTCTCTTATTTTAGAAGTTACAGGGGGGGGGGGACACACATTTTACCACTTTGGAAGTGTCTCTCGCGCAAACTATTCAGTTTAGAAAAAAATAATATTAGAAACCTCAATATCATTTTTGAAGACCTATCCATAGATACCCCACACGTATGGGTTTGATGAAAAAAAATTTTTTGAGTTTCAGTTCTAAGTATGGGGAGCCCCCAAAATTTACTGTTTTTTTCTTTTTTTATGTGAAAATCTTAATGCGGTTCACAGAATACATCTACTTACCAAGTTCCAACATTATAGTTCTTATACTTTCGGAAAAAAGTGGCTGTGACATACGGACGGACAGACAGACAGACAGACATGACGAATCTATAAGGGTTCCGTTTTTTGCCATTTGGCTACGGAACCCTAAAAAACACTAGAGTTACCCCAAAGCACATATATGTATAAAAAGCAAAGCAAAGCAACAACCCATAATTGTCCCACTGCTGGGCTCGGGGTCTCCTCTCACAATGTGAGGGGTATTAGGCCGTAGTCTACCACGCTGGCCAAGTGCGGATTGGTAGACTTCACACACCTTTGAGAACTTTATGGAGAACTCTCCGGTGTGCAGGTTTCCTCACGATGTTTTCCTTCACAGAAGCAAGTGATAATTAACTTGTAATACGCACATAATATTTGAAAATTAGAGGTGCGTGCCAGGATTTGAACTCGGGCCCCTTCGTTCGGGAGACCAAAGTTCTAACCACTAGGCTATCACTGCTTACATATATGTATACATGTCGGAAATTAATGATTTCAAATCATCAAAGCTAGCTTGGGGGTATTCGGAAGTTGAAGATGGCAGCACCGTGCAAATTGTCTACTGCCATTTGAGAACACGCGGTGGCGGGGCTAACGGAGGACAGCTATTGACTTGCCGGTCGCCAACGGGCACTTTTTAGACAGCCTCCGAGCTGAGCGGACATCTAGGTAGAGTAGAACGTCGTTATTATGATGGCCAAATTTAATTTGCAATAGCTGACCCGGCGAACTTCGTATCGCCTAATAAACTTTTTTCTAAAATAAAAGTTATTCCTTGTTACATCAGCTATCTGCCAGTGAAAGTCCCGTCAAAATCGGTCCAGCCATTTCAGAGATTAGCCGGAACAAACAGACAGACAGACAAAAATGATAAAAAATGTTGTTTTGGTATATGTACGTGTATACATCCAAATGCACATAGTAAAAAGCGGTTATTTTAATGTTACATACAGACACTCCAATTTTATTTATTTGTATAGATTAGCATTGCACAACTGGGTACAGTGTGGACTGATGGACTGCGATCGAGCAGGTATTGCGTGTGTTGACCAGTCAGTCGCACGGTATGCCGGAGCCAGCGAGAAGTGCACGTGAACTGTTTTCTATGTACAGTCATACCCTTTGCGAAGCGTAGCATGAGTTTAGATTTTTCAAAATTTAACCCCTAAGGGGGTGATAAGCCCAAGGGGGTGATAAGCATAATTTCCAGGTGCGAAGCAACAGCTAATCTCAGATATAGAAAGATATTTGCGTACCGACAACTTCTAGAAAAGATAACGTCTTTTTGACGATGACGTGTTTATTTTCTTTTACATTAAATTGTAGTTTCTTTTTGTTTTACAATAGGAGAGACCGAGGCGGGTTGTGATAGAGGTGAGTTAAGACAACGTCGATTTCCCGAAACCTATACCGTTAGCACATCGTGAGGAAACCTGCACACCGGAGAGTTCTCCATAAAGTTCTCAAAGGTGTGTGAAGTCTACCAATCCGCACTTGGCCAGCGTGGTAGACTACGGCCTGTACCCCTCACATTGTGAGAGGAGACCCCGAGCCCAGCAGTGGGACAATTATGGGTTGTTGCTTTGCTATAACCGTTAGCGAGTTGGTAATGTTACGCAATTTTTACATTGCGATGCGTTATTTGTAGCAGGACGCACAAAAAACTCGCCAAAAGTAATTTTTCAGTATTTTTTTTCTATATTTCACAACTGACCTTGTTAAACAGGGGAAGGAAGGGGAAAAGGAGAGGGAGAGGAGGGGAGGAGGAAACCCTAACTATGAGTATGTATTATTTATTGATATAAATTAAAATATTATTATATAACATAATTAATGCTATAGTTAAATATTTATTTAATGATGCCAAAGAAATATAACTTCTCACGCTCGTAAAAAAGTACATGCACCTTTTTTTTATTCATTTCTATTAGTCAAATAGAGTAACTATCAACACGTGTAAGTTTCGTGGAGGTAGGGCTATTTTTGGCTGAGATATGTCAGGTAACGTAAAAATTGTCACAACCCTCCTAGATCTCCCCTATATCAGTAATACTGCTCGAATCGTCCTTTGAAGAACCTTTTTGTACCCGTTCAATATTTAATACCGAAACGGGATCGGGTTTCTTTAATATAACATTTATTTTTATAGTTTATCCTTTGTGAGCCTCAATTGGCTTGTTATAGTTAGTTCTAGATCAGCGATCACATATTTGGAGTTAAATCTCTGGCTCGAATTAGACAACTTTAGACTTTATAAAATTCCACCAGAAACAAATAGGGTCAAAATTTGAATGGAGCAATGAATGACAACTTAAACTGATTTTTACCCGACTGCCAAGGAAGGGTCATAGTAAATTTTAAACATCCTAACCACAGAATACATTAGACGAAGTGATAATGGCTATTCAACGTGGTAAAATTGACGTAATATCATTTCAAAGTTCGTTTTAGTTTAGGGGTGATAGTCACTTAAATAGAAGCAGCCATCATGTCCCACGCACAATAGAGACACTAAACAAATCACGGATGCGTTGCCAGCCTAAACTGTAACCGAAATTCCCCAACACTATGACCAAAACAGGTTAAAAACATTTCAATATCTATAAAAATCCTATCACCATGTTTGATTTCATTCATCATTAATAAATCCGCAATCTGAATTCGAAGTGTTATTTGGAGTGAACTTGACGTCAAGTGGTTTAAATAGAACTAGAATTCGAAATACTTTTAGTATAATGAACTGCTTTATAAAAATAGGAATTGAATTTGAATTGACTTCGGAAAATATAATACCAAACACTATCACATAATTTATTATTTTATAGACATTTCTACTAACTACATACTTATAATTATCGGTCTGTTATTATTATTATTAATAAACGGTTAATAATAAATAAATACCATTCCAAGTTATTGATTGGACCATAGTAATATTTGAGGGATTTTCATAATTATTTTATAACTAGCACTCTCCACGCGTCTTTGACCGCGTTTGCTGGGATAGTACCCTATGTCTTATTTTAGATCATGATCTACCTGCGTGCTAAATTTTATGAAAATCTATACAGTAGTTCATGCCAGCAATAGTACAAATATCTTTACAAACTTTCACATTCTAATATTAGTGGGAAGGATTAGTAGGATAGTAATATTTCACCTAATTGCATTCAAACCGCAGCAAGATCCTTGGCGTGTCTTATCTTCATCTAAGAAAAGTATCATGAGATCAAGTTAAGTCGGTCCTGAACGAGATTTTAATTTTCTGAAGATTAGTACGCTGTTACTTGAAAACTGCAGTTTATGCAAACTTTATCGTGGAGGATTTGCCACGATGCGACGTGGTGGTGTAGTAATCCTATTACTTTACACCAAAGATCTTTTTGATAGGCGTTCTAAGTTGATGTTTTCGAGTATTTATAATGTGCATTTTAAGGATGTAAACATCAATCGATAAAAACAATTAAAGAGAATTGGATTATACAAATAGAATATGTGTCCTTTCTTTTTATTTATTCTCCTCCACAATTAATTTTATTGGTTTTCTTTTACGAGTATTATAAACTAGAAACCCCGGCTTGCATGGGCAGAATATATCCGTCCACTTAATTGGCTGGTTTTATTTCTCTTGTTTAAAAAAAGGATTATGTTGTATTTATTGGAAATTGGCCATCTAAAGTGAATTACCTCTTTCTGAAAAAAAAGTGTGCGTGTACTTTTGCACGCGCGTGAGAAGTTATACTTCTTTGACATATTTAAATAAATATTTAATTTAATAACGTGTATCAGTTTTAATTACCTTTCAAGAACTATTTTTGTACTAAATAAAAATAAAACAATGGTAACTACCGCCATCTCTTAACATAATATGAAGAGTACATTGAGCAGCTAGCGCCATCTATCCAGCAATTAACGCAACAGTGCAGCGCAAACGTTTAACGCAACCTTGTTGGAAGTCGCATAAGAAGTAAAACTTCAAAAAATTAAAATTTCTACTAGCTATACGATAGTTAGGTTATATTTCCACGTAGATGTAAACTCGGGGAACATTGAATAGCATTACAGCTCCTGCCATGTTCCTAGCTCGGTAATCTCTTGTCGAGAATAACCAGCGGCTTTGTGGCTGAAATACAGAGAAGCCTCAAATTTCTTAGAGACTGCGTTTATCAGATATGGCGTGTTTTCTTCATAGAATTGCTTCTTTTGAAAGCTGAAAAAATATGTAACCAAGCATATTTAATTTTATTGAAATGAAGTTCGTTAACGCGGTCTGCGGTAGGAGTGAAATGGGAAAAATCGTCTATTGTGTGTGGAGAAAATGTATAATCCATTTTGCTAGGATACGTGGTCTAGTGTCAGCGAATAAAGTTGGAGTAACATTTTGGTGTTATTTCCATCGGTTCACATATGAAATAATCTAAATTTTACTAACAAAAAATAACCGACTTCAAAGTCTCAAAAACTACTTTTCAGATCTCGTTTAAATTTATGTTGCACCACATGACAAGCACCTGCTTTCGATTAAAAAAAGAATCATCGAAATCGGTTGGCGTGATATTGAGTTATACGTCAATTTGTCGCGCACATCTTAACACAAATTTACGACTTATGTGGTTTTCTCATGGATGCCATTGTCATCCATGAGAATCATCAAAATCGGTTCGCCCAGTCCAAAGTTCTGAGGTAACAAACATAAAAAAAATACAGTCGAATTGAGAACCTCCTCCTTTTTTTGAAGTCGGTTAAAAACATATATACGTATGTAGTTAATACGTCTTTAAAGAACCTCGTCAAAAAATGTTCTTATGCATTATGTTTTCGTAAGCTAAGCGATGGCGGTTACCAGAATAAGAATAAAAGGCTGTTGAAAAAAGACCTCGGACAGATCCGAAACTACTCTGACGAATCCGACATGAATAAACGTGAGTGGAGGAGCGGTGTAAATAGCTCCTCCAGGGTAAGTAAGTTGTTATGGGTAATAACTCAAGTAAGTTGAACTTGATAGCTGCGGAGCGTTGCGGTGCAATACACAAAATAAATTAAAACAGCTAAGCACATCAAACGACTCATCAGTCTCACACGCTGCTGAAATCTTGCGTACAGTGGACCAGAAATACAGAAACCCGCCGCGCGGCGGTATATTAGCTCATGAAGGATCAAAGTTCGATAAAAAGTGGTTTACAGTATATGCGAAGTGGAAGCGGTTAAAACAAAAATCACGGAGCGGTGATGCGGATGAGAGAAAAAAACTTGAGAGGTGTCAAGGGACACCCGGATGGAACGAAGTTCCTTGCAGTCAGTACTAGGATAGCAAAAACATGCAAGCGAGTGTGCCAAAACAAATCTGGGGTATTAAATTTCTCATCGGCTTTGTTCACCTAGTAGCTTGTTACTAGTACTTACTGCAAGAAACGAAAATATCTGGCTTGCTTTCTATAAGAGAGAGAGAGAGAGGCGCTGGCCGCACGACATGTAACGACGTCGCACGAGTTGTAACGACTAACGACGGCAAAAAGTGTCGTTACAACTTTTCGTTACCAAATTTTCCGCCTAGCCCCCTTTCGCAACGCGCGATAAGGAACTTCGTTCCAAAATTATTTCACACGCTCTTGTGTGCTTGACATTCTTGACTTTTTTCTTCAGTTCTCACTAGCCAGTAGTTGGAAACTGGTACTACCAAAGCCAATAAATGGCATAACTATATAATTATAATATCTTAATATATATAAATTACGTGTCACGTTGTTTGTCCGTGGACAATGGACTCCTAAACTACTTAACCGATTTTAATCAAATTTGCACACCGTATGCAGTTTGATCCAACTTAAAAGACGGACGGAAGGTTTTAATAAAAAAACTTTTGACAGAACGAACTACGAAGTCTGCTCGGGCAGCTAGTACTAACGTATTTTGAATATTGCACGCGCAATCAGCGCGTAAGCCGTTATACACACATAACGGTTATTGTACACATTTGACAAGAACATTTAGTTTTATCAACATGAATATATTTTTCCTGAGACAGTACACAGACCCAGTATATTTTTCACGTTAGCGTTAAAGATATTCGCAGGGATTTCGTAAAGGATTACGTATCGACGTTCCTGCGTGGGTCGCTAAAAGAAATTTGAATATCACAAATCACACAAATGTAACACCAGTAAACTTGTGTAAACGTTACGATTCGAATGAAATGAAATCAAATCAAATCACATTTAGGGATCTAAACAGACCCCACGTTCCAGTCGACGTAAAACACTTTATTATTTTTTGCTGTGCTAAAGATTTTTTGAAGTGAAAACTTCTTTAGTACGGGGGTGATTTGAAATTCGATGAAACGAAACTGTCCAGTAAAAAGAGACAGAAACATAAATTCTAAAGTGAGATAGAAAGCATTGTACAGGGGTAGGGGAGGGAGAAGGGGAGGGGGAGTTGAGTTGAGATGAGATTCAATTAGAAATGAAATTAGTTTTATTCGAAGTAGTTAGGGAGGGGAGGGGGAGGGTTCGTCTCATTATCTTGAAAACAAAAATTCTGAAGGTTTCACTTCTACTACGTGTGAATTGCACACATTTTAATTATATTTTTTTTCATTATTGACCTTAACACTTTTTTTAAGTTACTTGGAATTATAACCATAATAATTATATACATTTTAACTAATCCTTTCATCAGTTCTCGATGGACTGCAGAATTTATCTCAGGTACTGCAGTTACTAATTCTGTCAAATGAGTCGTTAAGATAATTTGAGTAAAATTGGAATAGACCTTCGTCACCTACGATTTAATTAACGCCCACTTGTAAAAGCATTTCGACCCAAATCTGTAGACTTAGGATGTTTGTTTAGGATTGCTAACAAATTATTGCTTAAAATTATTTTTCTTTAATAATAAAAATCAACAGAAATCTGAAAATAGCGCAGATTTCACATTTTGTACTTTTTTATATTTTTGCTTGGATGTAGGTATTGTAGGTATCTATCAAGAAGTTTATTATATTATACTTCTGGAGAACACGCTTCGAAGAGGTATCTGAAGCCGACAACTCTGTAGCCTCTCTCTCCTCTGTAAATTTATTTTCTAATTTTTGAACGTCCATTGGCTTTGCGATCTCAGTAAATTTCTTGGAATGATTTGCATCGAAAAACGGTCTTTGCTCTTGCTCATGATTGAATTTTTCATCTAATTTTGTGATTAAAGCATTGTATTCTCATTAATAGACACAGCCAGTCCGACCCTGTAGCCTAGTTGGTAGCGACCCTGCCTGCGAAGCGAAGGGTCCCGGGTTCGATTCCCGGACGGGGCAGATATTTATGTGACAAATATTTGTACTTTGTGATATGTGTCGTCCATGCCACCCGCAACACAGCTGAAAACCTACTGCGGGCGTATGAGTGTGGAAGCGTTTATTATTATGAAGACAGATCACGTGAAATTGGATGAATATTTGCGCCCTATGATTAGTCGAAGTTACACACCGATACCCTGCGAGTGGCTACGAGTCTTGAGGTCAACGTAAATCAGGCCAATGATTGGTCGAAATTATTCATCCAATGTCACCAGGAAGGCTATTCTCTTTTGTAACTTGACAGCGGAGTTTCAAAATTGACGTTCGAGTTCTAGGATCACTTCACTTCGCAAGTGCCGTACTAGATGATTAGAGGATGACATATTTATTATTCTCGATCATCGAATTACGTCACCGTCGAAGCTCGTGTCCAATTGTCAAACGAAAAGTTAGTCAAGAGCTATCGCGTTCTCGAGTAAACTAAAGATTTTTGAAATAAAAATAAGTTATTTTTGTTATATTTTAGTTATTAGGTACTAATAAATACCATGGCTCATTTATTTGTGTTCAATTATTTATTTAATTTTACCGATTCGTTTATTCATACCGAGGCGAGGCCATCTTTAGTCGTTTGACGTTTGAGTTCAAGACTCCCTTCACTTCGCAAGTGTGTACCAAATGATTCGAGAATCACATATCAAGATCTCGGACTCGAACTTCAATTTTGACACTCATCGCGGAATCCGCTGTCAAGTTACAAAACTGAATAGCCCTGCTGATCCGACCTCAGACACCTCTACGAAGCTTGCCGTCCAGATTGTATAGAAATTTCTATCTACCAATCCCAAGGGCATTCATTTACAAACAAGCTTCAGCAAGGCTATTCTGTTTTGTAACTCGACAGCGGAATCCGCGATGAGTGTCAAAATCCTATCTTTAGTCGTTTGAAGTTCGACACTGATCGCGGATTCCGCTGTCGAGTTACAAAACAGAATAGCCTTCCAGTTCTCCAATCACAAGTTGATTCGTATCTTCTCACGTCTTATAAATTACTAGCTGCCCGGACAGACTTCGTTATGTCAAAAGTTTTTTTTTATTTATTAAAACCTTCCGTCTATCCTATCTTTCAAGTTGGATCAAACTACACACGGTGTGCAAATTTGATTAAAATCGGTTAAGTAGTTTAGGAGTCCATTGCGGACAAACAACGTGATATGTAATTTATATACATATATTAAGATTTGAAC
Organism: Thymelicus acteon; assembly: GCA_951805285.1. Classification (NCBI taxonomy): domain Eukaryota; kingdom Metazoa; phylum Arthropoda; class Insecta; order Lepidoptera; family Hesperiidae; genus Thymelicus; species Thymelicus acteon. The sequence continues at coordinate 3,004,350 of OX638232.1, forward strand.
TTATTAAGCGTCTTCGAAATATTAAATAAAGCAAACAGAGAGGAAAGGAAGCAAAACTAAAAATATTGTATTCATATCACATCGCTGCAGCATTGCGTCGTACTCGGCATGCAGCTGTGGCGTTGTAGAAAATGTGTATTGTCGGCGCCCGGGGCTGTATGGAGCTGAAGCCGTTATATAAATACTAGGTTTTGCTACCAGAGATAGCCTAGCACTCAGATTATAGAACAAAAGGGTTTAAACGATGGTCTGAGGCTCAGATCTATAAAGCGTACTTAGACTTGCACTTTGCTTAGACTATATTGAAATAAACTATATGATTGACAATTTGTTCATACGAAAAAAATAAAAAGTCATATAAGCGAGTCAACGTTAAGGTTGATTTTGAACTATTTTTATTTGGATATTTATGGAGGTTAATAAGAAAAAATTAAAAATTCATATCTCAGATGGCTAATTTGGTAAAGGTTGATTTAGAACAGCTATACTCAACGTACGGCCCGCCAGGCTTTTGTAGTTGGCCCATCTGGGGTTACTTTATTTTATAATAATCCTGAAAACTTAAGACATCAACACAATTATTTTTTCTTTGTTTTGCGGTCCGCGACAACATGACTAATACGAGTTTGTGGCCCACATGAAACTGATTTAGAATAATTATTTATAAATTTTCGGATAATTATAAGGCTGAGCAAAGTCGAAGTATGGTTTATAGATCTCACTCTGAGCTTGAATACTGCACGCACTTCTAATTTTTGTAAAGTCTTAGAAGGAACTTGCTTTGATGAAAGAAAATGTCTTGAGGAAACTTGCACGCCTGAGTTCTCCATAATGTTCTCAAAGGCGTGGAAAGTCTGCCAATCAAGCAGGACTTTAAAAAAAGGAGAAAAATTGAGAATCTCTAATCTAAGAATTAAGTTCCTTTTTTTGGAAAAATTTTGGTTATGAATATTAAAAGTTGTGATTAATAAAATTTGATTGGAAAATTTCGCAAACGAAACAAGATGAAACTCGTTTTTATTTTACTATTAACAAACTTTCATTTTCCATTTTTATTTGATAGACTACCCTTTTTATCAATTAGCTTTTAATTTAAGTTCTGACCAGAAGAATGAAAACTTTAAGAAACAATAAAGTATTTTAGATGTATTTAAAAGTATCAAAATCGTCAATTACTAATAAAGACTCATATTCGACGGCCTTTACGTAACAGATACAAACGACATAACACAACGAAAAACCACTTAAACAACTTGTAATATTTGCTAACAGGGCTGGAATGATATATAACGCCATAAACAAAGGAGAAGCTATTACGGACTTCTTGGGTACGACACGAGTTCAAAAGGAAGAAACGTGAATAATGCCATCGTTACAATGGCTGTAAAAATAAATTGAACGAAAATGAGACTCCGTTTATTCCTACTCACGTAACTACTTATTTTAATAGGGATTTAGACAGCGATAGATAATATTAAAAACCAATAAAATTCATGATCATTTATGCCGAATGGCTAATGGATTTGATTTATCTAGCTATTTTGTAACAAACTAGCGGTTTTTTCTCAGGTTTTCGGGATAATAAGTACCTACTCCAGATCGTGGTCTACTTGTGTGCAAAGTTTCATGAAAATCTGTTCCGTAGTTTTTGCGTGAAAGAGTAACAAACATCTATACATCCTTAAAACCAGTTTTTCACATTTATAATTTTAATTTTATTTAATTTTATGTTAACATGTAATATAATAATATGTAAGTTACTTTAAGCCAAGAGTAAATAGGATTTAACATGCCACCCAAGTCTATATCGCCACTTACCATAAAAAAAGATTAGCGGATCTTCAAGTCTTCATATTTTTTCAAAATGACCAGAATTGCAGAAAATAGGATAAAGACAGATTCGCATATGTGTTTAGCAAAGAGTATGCTTGGGCGTGGGGAAATTAAGACTCGGATTCTTTAAAAAAAAATTATCTAGAAGCTGTTCCGTTGTACGACGATAACGATGTAGACCCTTCAATATAAGTTGATTGTATTTGGGCAAGTCCCAAAAATCATTAAAACAAAACGAGAAAATTTTAATATTAATAGCAAAACTACCGATGTAATCTCCAAAAAACAGCGAAATCTGGTTCACCGCCAGAACGGTACTACAAAATAATAATAAACTACCTTTATCATTACAAAAATCTGTTCACAAATCACTTACTGTAAAATATTTGTTGTGAGACAACAGTTCGAACAATATACGTAGAAGCATCCCCCTGTAATGGACTGGCAAGTTGAGTACTTTACGAAAGATGTATCCATAAAGTTGACATATGAGCTCCTAACCAGAACCACCTTTGTTCCTTCCGGTGCTTTAAACGTATCTTTTGACATTTATATAGTCACCCCTGCGGGAGAAGTATTATGGATGTAGTCTTAGAACTGTTCTAGAAGAGACTAACGTAAATAACACAACCCAACTCACACCCCAACTCAGAGTCACTAACGGTTACTTAAATCGCTCCTTAGTACAGAATTTGTATGGTGATTCTGTACTAAGGGGCTATTTAAGTAACCATTAGTGACTCTGAGTTGGGGTGTCAGAGTCACTAACAGTAACTTTAATCTTTCCTCCGAGTATTTAATTTAAAAATTGTTACGTTAAAGACATAATGAATTATGTTATATTAATAATGTGTGCTGTGTACGAATTTATGGCCGCAAGCTCGTAGAGATACCAAAAGACTAGAGGTGTGTAACTCAGATCTGAACCGGTTCAAATATTCAGCTCACACGAACTTAAACTGTTGACCTGCAGCTCTACAATAGGTCGACCGGCTCACGGCTCATTTCAGCTCAAGAGTGAATCAGATCGCGCGTGAGCTGCGAGCCGTACCTGCACCAGACCTGTACAGTGCCAGCGTCGACTAAGATACCTTATTTGTATAGTGATCTGCAACTTTGGTATTGTAATTACAACAAGCTTCATTGAAATTTCAACCTTACTGAAATACACTTGCGGTATATTTCTTTTGGTCTCATAAAAATGCGGCTCGCGAGTTGCGAACGCAGAACTCATTCGGCTCTTTCAGCTCGAACAGCTCGAACAGCTCGAACGGTTCGAATGGCTTAAACAGCTCGAACGGCTCGTTCGGCTCCTTGACTCTTTCAGCTCATTGACTTGATTTCAACTAGCTCAACTTCGTGACTCACGAGCTGATCTGCAGCTCGCGCGTTTTGGTTGAGTTACACGCTAACAGGTACAAACCTGTTTTCGCGCCATTAAACTAGCAAACTGCGTAAAAACTGAACCGAGTTATTCGGCCGAGTGCTCGGTTTTGCAAAAGTAAAACCGAATAATACTCGGTATTCGGTTACTCGGTAAATGTAGTACTCGGCCCATCTCTACTAAATATATAGTATTTATCTCTCAGTAGCTCATCATAACATGATGAGCAGTGACAGCCTAGCGGTTAGAACGTTGGTCTCCCGAACGAAGGGGCCTGAGTTCAAATTCTGGCACGCACCTCTAATTTTCAAATGTTATGTGCGTATTAGAAGTTAATTATCACTTGCTTCGGTGAAGGAAAACATCGTGAGGAAACCTGCACACCGGAGAGTTCTCCATAAAGTTCTCAAAGGTGTGTGAAGTCTACCAATCCGCACTTGGCCAGCATGGTAGACTATGGCCTAATACATTGTGAGAGGAGACCCCGAGTCCAGCTGTGGGACAATTGGGTTGTTGCTTTGCTTTGCTTTTATATCATAGCATACCGTCAGGTGGGATTGTAGCCAGGGATTAATTTAGAATAGGTATAAAAGTAGGTTTTCCAAGGATACAGTTCTCACGCCACATGAAAGCCTCTATTACAGCCCGAAAGTTTTCAGAAGATACAAGTTACAATACGAGACCGAAGTTTAAAATTATCTTAACTTTAAGCTTAAGTTTAAAATTTATCTTCATTATCATCGCAATGGCTCAAGAAATACTGCCACTAGCGGTTACTTAAACAACTTATAAAGTAACTTAAGTCAGTCGGTGGCTTTCAGATTGATAGTTAATGTACAGTCGGCCGCAGAAGTAGCTTAACATTTTAGTACTTTGTCACATTACATTTCTTGAATTTGTCATAGGTGTTGCTAGGAAACCTTCGAAAGAGTTAATATTACAAAGTACTAAAATGTTAAGCTACTTCTACGGCCGACTGTACACAGAATAATATTTATATCCTTAAAGACTTATTGTCATAGTTTCATTTATGGCATAGAAAACTTTCGGAGCGGCCTTCACACAGCGACATTTATATTAAGGAAACGGCAGTCTCAGGAAAATTATTATCATTTCTCTTTTCAATAGAAATGGTCGGAACCACTCAATTGCGGCGCCTTGAGAGCAATCACTTTTTATTTTAATTTATTGTAGTCTTCGTAAATTTTTCGTCGATCTTATTTCACTAGTTACTCGATAGTGGTTCGCTTTAAAAACTTTTACTTATTTTTTGTAAGTGCATTAGTCTAAACCCGAAGCTTTTATTATTGATGGTTTTTAGGCGAAGGTATCATAAGCTTCCATACATTTTATTCTTTCAGTAATTTTCTTAGTTTTAAAATAATAATAATAAAATGTTTTATTTGTAGAAATTTCTACGATATATCGTTAACGTTATATCTCGATCTCTTTAAATAACTTTTCTCACTTACATATATCTGATTCCGTGGGAACATTTCCAATTCCAGGAAATAAATGAAAAGTGTCCTCAATATTGATTCATGATATCTTATGTATACTAATATTATAAAGAGGAAAGATTTCATTGTTTGTTTGCATTGAATAGGCTCCGAAACTACTGAACCGATTTGAAAAATTTTTTCACTGTTGGGAAGCTACACTATCCCCGGTTGACAGTAGGCTATATTATTTAAAAAAAAATTGGGATCCTTAATAAAACTCCAATAATATAACCCAAGATGTAAAAACATAAGAAAACCGAAGCAAAGCGAGGGCGATTACTCGTTATTAATTTATAGCGTTAGAAAGGAAGGCAACTCATTATGCGTTTCCGATTAGTGCTGTGCGACAATTACACTTTATTGCGTTGGTGCAAGAGTCGCTATTTATTTAAAAGATTTTGCAGAGTGCGTCTTCTGTACTGTTATAAATACTATTATGTCTTCCGTGCTATTATTATAAAGAAAGTTTGTATGGATGTTTCGCACTCTTTCATGCTAAAAATACTGAACTGATATTTATTAAATTTAGCACACAGGTAGGTAACATGACTTGAAATAAGAAATAGGGTGTTTATTATCCCGGAAAATGCAGGAGGCGCGAAGCACTAGTAGGTTATAAACCCAAGTTTTATCCAATCGGTTTAGTAGTACCAGATATAGAAAATACAAATATACAAATATATATTTCTATACATGCTATAATTATGATTAAATTAGGCATGTGAATGTGCCTAATCTATACATCTATATCTATCTATACAAATAAATAAAACTGGAGTGCCTGTTTGTAATATTAAAATAACCGCTTTTTACTAAGTGCATTTGGATGTACATGGTACATATACCAATACAACATTTTTTTAAATTTTTGTCTGTCTGTCTGTCTGTTTGTTCCGGCTAATCTCTGAAATATCTGGTCCGATTTTGACGGGACTTTCACTTGCAGATAGCTGATGTAACAAGGAGTAACTTAGGCTACTTTTATTTTAGAAAAAATAGTTTGTTAGGCGATACGAAGTTCGCCGGGTCAGCTAGTTTAACAATAACAATAACAAAGCTTATCGATATTGAAATATTCAAAAAGATATTGAATAAAGATTCTGTCAGATACATTTTTATAAGTACAGATAACTAGGTTATATTTTTGACTTTCCATATCTAACGAGCCTTTGTAAACGTCACGTACAGAGGGGCTTCGTTACAATAAGTAAGTTAAACAGACTTGTTATTTATATTATTAAATTATGAATAAAATTGTTTCTTTTATTATATTTGGAGTCTCGTGAAAATTGTTAAATCTGATTTTTATTAAGGATGATAACTGAATTTATAAATTGTATATTTTATAATAGTAATCAAGTGTAAAAATTCGTTGACTTGCTTGTTAATTTAACGCAAGGTAACACAATTGAGCTCATAAAAAATATTTAGATATTTACAACATTTGCTTCATGTTGTTCACTTTTTAGGGTTCCGTAGCCAAATGGCAAAAAACGGAACCCTTATAAATTCGTCATGTCTGTCTGTCTGTCTGTCTGTCTGTCTGTCTGTCTATCTGTCTGTCTGTCCGTCCGTATGTCACAGCCACTTTTCTCCGAAACTATTAGAACTATACTGTTGAAACTTAGTCAGTAGATGTATACCGTAAACCGCGTTAAGATTTTCATACAAAAATTGAAGAAAAACAATAATTTTTGGGGGTTCCCCATACTTAGAACTGAAACTCAAAAATTTTTTTTTCATCAAACCCATACGTGTGGGGTATCTATGGATAGGTCTTCAAAAATGATGTTGAGGTTTCTGACATCATTTTTTTCTAAATTGAATAGTTTGCGCGAGAGACACTTCCTTCCAACGAAAATTGATTTGAACGAGATCTAGTAAGTAGTTTTTTTTAGTACGTCATAAATCGTAAACCGCAAAAAACATCGATCAAAGTTACAATGAAGTACAAGAACTTATATATTATGTTACTTGCCGCTACGGAACCCTTCATTGGCCGCTTTTTTATAGAAAATCTTAATTCCTCAAAGGCCTTGGTCTATGCTTTAATCAGGCCTCCCTCATCAAGGTGCCTGTTGCAGAAAAAAGGCTTCCTTGGACATCCTTCCTTCCCATATTGTGCCAGGTGACTAAAACTCCAAAAACCCGTTGGGTTTCTTGCGAAGATTTGTCACATGCATGAGGATCGCAGAAGAGCTGGATCATTTCTATCTGGAAAGGTACCTGCATTATTTTAGAGATTGTAAAATGTATTAACGTGGTTTGGTTGCAACCAAAATAAATATCCAACTTCTCGGCCTATAAACATCAGTCTCTGATGTTGCAGATACATGCCAGACGCCAGATGTTGACCGTTTTTACCACTTCTGACCACTTCGCACTTTGCACTTTCCTAGCCATTAAATACCAAAATTTAAAAATACTAATTCTACAGTAGAACACAAAATTTCCGAGTTAGGTACATCCAGTGCAAATTTATTCACATGTAAATTTTGCGCCGGTGTCATGTTTCTCGCTCATGTTTATTTACGTCAACATGCGTGGCATGGTGACGCGATAAAACGTCAAATGTACGACATTTACTTTACGACGCACAGTGCATGTTTTAATGTTTCCTATCTTAAAATTTCTGGAGACCTAATTGCCATTTGTAGCAATTAGCAAAAAAATCAACACCGCAAACTTATGTGAATAAAGCCTTATATTAAAAACAAGGATAATAATAAGACAATAATGCATACTCTTTTCTATTAGGATATTCCTAATTTTCATCATAATACTTCATATAGAAATCTTTCTTGTTTCTTGTTTCTCTTTACTCTTAAGTAAAAATCGATGTAGTTTTTTTTAAGTATTCTTATACACAGACTTTTTGTACAATAGAAAAATTATCTAAGGGTTCACACTTCCGACGTAAATCAAAACTTTATTGCATAATTCCGACGCCGCCGACGTTCCATTTTCAGTAGAATTACATTAATTCTATTCTAAAGAAAATATTTCCTTGCGGTCCAGAAAAGTATCTTCTAAAAAACTGGGCAACTCTGACGCTTTTAAAGTTATAAATCTCAAGTTCATAACGATCATATTAAAATGAAAATATACTTATAAAGGATAAGAAAAGTTCAACAATTAGTGAGAATAATTATCTCTAAATATCTTTTAACTTTTGAGTAGACTAATTTGAGTGTCAATGTGATAGATCGTCCGAACCTTCTAGAAACTTTTGCGTTTAAATAAATTCTACGTCTGTAAAACGTGAAATAGATTTGGAGAGATTTTATAAAATAAGATAATAACTTGATTTTTACGATATTAAACCCAGTGCTTTTTCATTTTTCCTAGATATGATAAAAATAAGTCCCTCGCCGCGGTAATTTCGTTACTGTAACGTGAGATCTCAGAAACTATTAAACGGTTTTTTATACAGTTTTCACCAATAAATAGGAAATTAAACTTACGCATAATATGTGATTTGCTGTTTTAAAATTTGAAATGAATATGATTTCTTTGTGTGAAATGATTTTTCTTTCAAATATTTTTCGAAAATAAATGTAACTCAAAATTAGACAACATTTCAAGATATCAATCTTCTTATGTGTACATACATTATTAATGTACATATATACATTTACCTAAACTAACAATATACCTAAAATAAAAGATCCATAAAATAACAATCAACTTAAGGTTTAAAAGCTAAGTACCCGTTCTGCTAAAAATGTTTAAATAGGTATACTTAAGTAAAGCCACCCTTTCACTACTTAGAATTTATTATTAATAGAAGCCTTGTCCTTTTCAGGGTTCGTTAATTAGGTTTTTATTATTAAATAACTTCTCTTGTTTACTTACTAAGTTTGCCCTTTATAAAATCTAATTCAACCTGAACTTGGTCGTGACTAGTTATCTATAAAATATTGAAACTTACGGAGTCGAAAAAGAATTTTTTTAGTAGGCGTTGTACACGGACCTGAAAAAAAGACAGACGTAACCTCGTCTAATCGAGAGTGAAGCAAAGCAGTGGCCGCCCGCTTACCATGTGTGCGTAATTTTTGATTCGCGATTGAAGCAGTGAAGTGTCAATGTGTGGGTGTGTGTACTTGTACGAATAGAGAGTTGGTATTACTATGAGTGCTTCACTGAATTTGTTGTTGGGATTACGTCCGTCTTTTTTTTAATTCCGTGGCGTTGCAGAAGACAAAGCATTAGATAAGATATGTTTTATTTATTTTTCATCTGTATTTACGTGATTTTAAAAACTACTGAACAGGTTTAGATTCTGCGTGTAATATTCAAAGGTACAGTTTCATCTGATGCATCTTCGCAAAAAAAGACATACAAAAACCGGGCAAGTGGGCATTAACTACTTATGCTAACATAGCCGTGATAGTTATGATGACTATGACTATCATGATGACTACATCAGCACTTACCATCAGGTGGGATAGTAGTCAAGCATTAACTTATAAGATATAAAAAAAAAGTTTTCCTTGTAAATTCATCATACAACCAATTTTTGAGATTTTTTTCACTTGTCCAACTCTAACCGTTTAGCCAGCTAGTAGTTTGTAGAACAAAATCCATATGTAAAAGAAAAGATGAACTATATATAAAGAATCCAGTTAAACAAAAACCAATTGTAATAGTTTTCGTTTCACTAGCCGAAGTCAATTTACCGTGAAGGCGATAGTGGGCGCTAAATTCTGGAATGGCTTGCGAAGCCACTGGAATACTCTCACAAAATTTAGCGAAAACCAATTGACTTCGTATGTAACGCTGGTCCATTGAGTGTAAGTAATTGTCTTCAACTATTAGAAGTTTACTGCACCGTCTTCTTGTAATTGAAGATAGCTACTTGAAGATAAAAGATAGTTTAATTAGTTTAGTGGTTAGAACATTGGTTTCTGTATTCGAGTCCTCAATCACACGCATTTCTAATTTGTTAGTGGCTGTGACCTTAAAATATGTTTAAATATGTTTTAAAATAATAAATTTTGTAAAGTTATTATTTACCGGCTATACTGTTCCTCCGAAGGGTCAGCAGACTCCAGCAACACAAGTTTACTTACGCCCCAACTCAGAGTCACTAACGGTTACTTAAATCGTTCCTTAGTACAGAATTTGTCGAATTCGGTTTGCTGGAAGACATTCTAAGATTATATCAAGAAATTCAAGACAAAGACCCTCCGAAAAAATTATTATTGAGATTTACAAATGAATAATGCAATCGCATAAAACGAAAAAGGTAGACAAATCTTCGTGTTATAAAGCAGTAGATAAATAATTTGTTAAATAAATATTTTCACGTTCCCTGAATAAAGTAGAAATATAATTTTCAATTCACAGACAATGAACTTATCAACGTGAACAGGCCCGATCGATAATGTATTATGTAGGAAGATTAGCATAGTCGGTAGCTTAATTCTGTTCGTTAGTGAGGCATCTAGTTTAAATCCTCGCTAAAATGAGTTCAGGAATGAGCATATCAAAGGCCATGATGTAATGTTAATAAGCGCATTCACCCTACCTCCTATTTATCTGTCCGAGATCCTTTTGAGAAAGATCTGCGTCTGAAACTAGGCTTTGACTGTAGCAATTATCCTATCCAGATAATAAATAAATAAACGCTTACACGTAGTACGTTTTAGCCGTATTGGGGCGGCTTAGAATACTAACACCAATCCCACGCCCGGATGGGTGTCGTAAAAGGCGACTAAATCTGGCCCACTGGTGGTAGGGCCCCTCGAGGTATTTATTATATTGTTAATATTTTAATTATTAATCAATACCATTATTATTTCTCCATGGGGTTCGCGTGGATATCTACCACCCTTGAGCATGAGTCAGCCGCCAAACGACTCGTCATGTTCCGGCTGGGGGCTTGAGAGCCAGTTCTTTCTTCCTTTTTCTTCTCTCTTTCTTGGCCGGCAATGCATCAGTGATGCCTTTGGCGTTGCTAATGTCCATGGGAGACGATAGTCACTTACCATCAGCTCGTTAGCCAGCTATTTCCATTAAACACACTCATGACACTCACCCCCTCCCCCCGCAGTAGGTTTTTACTTGTGTCGCGGCTGGCATGCTCCACATTTAACACATCACAATAACAACCATGACCCGAGTACAAATATTTATGTCTCATAAATATCTTCCCCGGCCGGGAATCGAACTCGGGACTCTTCGCTTCGCAGTCATGGTCGATACCAACTAGGCTACGGGGTCGTCACCAGATTGATGTATCAAGCTCAGTTGATAGGGATACTGCAGTGCAACGATCCCGGATTTGAGTTTGTTCTAGGATTGGTTCATTTGTGTAGAGTCAACAAAAGAGGTATGCAAGGCATGTTACAGAAATGTTCTGTTTGGTACTAACAACATTCACATTTTTTAATAGTAAACATTGTGGAACATTTTTGTAACGTGCCTTGAATACTTAAATCTTTTGCTGATTGTACCTCTTGCAATGTAAAATACCGTGGAAGCGAGGGTGTAATCTGAAGTCTATACAAATACATATTATAAAATGAAGTCCGAACGGATCTTTGAACGGTTTTCACCAATAGATAGTGTGATTCCTGAGAAAGGGTTAGGTGTATAATTCATCATTTACATAAGTAAATTGACCGAAATCCATGCGAGCGAAACTGCGGACGGAAGCTAGTTACAAAATAAGCATCATTATTACGCCCGTAATTATAATATTACGCCATCAGTCACTGGCTCTTTGTAGTTGAATTGATTTGAAATATTATATTGATGGCTGCTAAAATCTATTTACATTTAAGCAACTGAAATTGAATATTCTTGCCCAAAAAAATTATGGTTCGCAAAAGCAAATCTAGCAGATTTGGTAGCTCAGTTCTAAATGTTTTACACGTAAATAAACTTAAATAGACAAGTAATTTTCTTATGGACTATTTACGCAAATAGGGTAAAGACCCTATTTTACCCTTCGCAGAACTAAAAGATAAGATGTTTAGAAAATTATTCAATAGGGTACCCAAGATAGTAGTCTGTGGTTCTTCATGGCCGCGGGGTGCGGTTACCAACTCCTTGTTAGACAAGGAGGGTAGATATAGATGCATGTTTTTTCTCCTGACGTAAATCTAAATATCCTAAGTTTATAGACACGGTTATCTATGAATACTAATGTTATAAAGAGGAAGGATTTGATTGTTTGTTTGCATTGAATAGGTTCCGAAACTGCTGAACCGATTTGAAAAATTCTTTCACTGTTGGGAAGCTACACTATCCCCGTGATACAAGCTATATTTTCAAAAATATTTGGGATCCTTAATAAAACTCCTATAATGAAACCCAAGATGTAAAAAAATAAGAAAACCAAAGCAAAGCGTGGGCGGTTTCTCGTTTTAAAATAAAATACAGAATTAATTGAAATATTATTTTTACTTTTTTATAACTGTGAATTTTTTCGCCTAAAAAAGCATTAATAATATTAACCTAACACATTCTCCTCATCTGACAATAAATTCAGTTGATAAATAGAATTTTAACAGAAAAACGATATGATTTGATGATGATGAAAGCCAGCCAGGGATATTAGAGTCACATTTAAAATTTTACTTATTTCGTATCGTTAAAAACGTATTTCTGCGGTATTTGGTTACATTCTAACGTTTCTTTTCTCTGAATAATTATTCAAGAGAGAACTGGAAGCAGAGCTAATATGATTTTAGGATAACATAATATGAAAGTTATAATATCATCATTGGTTACATTTTCATTACAATTCATCACCCCTTACGGAGCTAGTCTCTTTTTCTTAGCTTTGTAAAAGCAACATTACATTAGTTTGCTAAACAGACATATCCCCTCCTCCCTTGTTCGAAGCGGGCAAAATGAAGTCAAAGACAAGAACCATATATTATGCATTATGTAACCTGTCACCATTGAAGTATTATTACTAGCGTATAGAACAGACACCGCGAACACAATGTATGTTCCAATGAATTGGCGCCGAGCGGCTTCAATGTCCAATGGATTCGTTCGATTTTGAAAGGAGAACAGGGGCTCAATTTTGAAAATAGAACCTCCCGGCGGGGACACACATTTTGTTTGAGATGTCTTCTCTATGTATTTACCTCAATGCCTGTCACGCTATTTTTTTTTCATAGAATCAACTATTATAAATAGTGTATAACTGTACCGCGTGATATTGAATTTAATCACATTCATTTTCCTAACTGTGACATTCAATAAAATCCAAGAAAAATAAAAAAAAATCTGCTCCAATTTTTTACGTTTCTTTGACTTTTTAGAGCTTAAGAACGTATTAATTAATGATTTATGTCTTTTTTCAGGCTGATTGTCCACCGGCTATTCAGCATCGCGCTCTTCAGCATCATCGCAGACCAGATCCTCGGCCAGGATACCGACAGGGAACATCAAGGACCCCAAGCCTGCGGAGGCCGCCTCAAAGGCCCCGTTGGGGTCATTCAGACCCCAAATTTCCCCAACGCTTTCCCCGTACCGATAAAATGCAAATGGATTATCGAGCATGACATCACTAACGGGACTATATCGATATACTTCACCCAACAGTACACCACTAGTGGGCTCACGTTCACTGAGTACTTTTACTACGATGATTCGTATAAGCTGGGGGAGAGAAGAGCACTCACTGTTACAGAAGAAAATATTACGAAAATCAAATGGTTACAGGTAAGATAAAAAAGATAAATTTATAGAAATACATAAAAACTTAGACGTAAGAAGAACCAATAGCAGACACAAAAGCCATTGAAAAGAAGTCACTGAAGAATAGAAGTCCATTTTAGAGCACAAACTCCTCAGACGCCCTGTTAACGCATAAAATATAAGAACTTTTATGTACAAAATTTCGATATCTAAAATTCCTTCAAGTGAAAGCTACGTTACTTCAAAATAAAAATTCGATATGTTTTCAACGCAAAAATAAAAATTTGCTGAGTTTGAAAAGGACCCGATATATTTCTATTTAGAGAATACAATCGTTTTGTCTTATCTTATTTGTTAGGTCAGTGCGTGGCGTGCGCTTTTGTATTTTACGTAAATATTTGGCAAGATCATGCACTCTGTTTCTTTATAAGTTTAAGATCTAACGCCGCAACTCAGAGTCATAACGGTTACTTAAATCGCTCCTTAGTACAGAATTTGTATGATGACTCTTTACTAAGGAGGAATTAAAGTAACCGTTAGTGAATAACAACTGCTTTATTTAGTTATTGTTTGATATTAACATAGGTAGTGAGTTATTTGGGACATTAGATCTTTCCATGTTAAAATGGTACCTACTATAAAATCTCTGTCATAATTTCAAGAGACCATTACTCTTCAACAGATAAAGCGCAGTGACTCTTTGGATGGGCGAATAGATAGACAAACAGACAGACGGACAACTATTATATTATAATATTTATTTAAATTTGCACTTTGCACTCTTTCGGTACAGAGTCTTAAGAAATCCTGGCTTGAGAGCCAATTCTTTCTTTTCTCTATAATTATGCTGAAGGAGCTTACACCCTCACAAACAAAAAAAAATATTCAGTGAACATATAAGAAAATGTATCAAGCAAAAAGCACAGTTATTATAATTTTATCTATCAAAGTTACTACTAATGTTTGAATAACTTCCAAGCCAAAGAGCACTGAGAATAATAAAAATGCTCTTTCAGTATAATAATACATTTTTAACATCTGTAAACATGAAAGTAAACTACATATATTCTCGTTGTGAGGGGTACAGTCACCAACGGAGTCGTTACAATGAATAATTACGACACCACCAGGCATTATTAACCTTTCCACTGAGATGACGTCGCTTATTTTGCAATTTTTCCGAGCTTGTTTAAAATTACCTTTTACGAAAATTGTGCGTTTGAAGACTTATACACGGGTTTTTTTATTTATATTTACTTTTGCATAATAAAGTCAGTTCTCCTTTACCTTTATTCTCCATGGAAACACGATTAGTCTGAGACCAGTGAACGAATATACTATGGATTAAGCCTCTCAGTACATTCTAACGTTAAATATCGGCACCAAAACTCACACAAATACGAAGTATACATACACAAACCACTCACTACGGTATACAAACTCATCTATTGGTCTATTGCAAGTAGTTGTCGAACCATGCGAAATCGCGCGTCAGTGCACTGTCTAATGCGTTGTCGCATTGTCAGTCAGGTCGTCAGTTAAATAGAAAAAATAAGAAAATTAAATAGATTTTTGTAGTTTTAGATTTCGGTATAGTTACACGTGAAATGTGATTCCACGATCCTCGGAACCCTTGGAACGATGATCTGTATGATTTCTGCACCATTTCACAACACATGAAGGCATTTTGAAACCAAATTTTTATATAAATCTTGTTTATGCCACTTTAAAGTCAACGACCGTCCGAACGAGTGACACCGAACTGACTGATTCGCGTTTTGGTTGAGTTTATAAGCCCCGCCCACCGCGGTTGAGTTTTCGTTGCGCTATTTTGAGGCATCAAAGATGCTTCCATGCGTATATTAGTTCATTGTCTGAGACTAAGTTTAATCTGTTGCCTTCCAATAAAAAGTTTGACTGTCGAGAAAATGTTTTATTCATAGATAGGCTAAATCGGTACCGCATTTCAGTGCTTACTGTACATATTACAGTGGTAATATTATATACACTCCTTGGCCACTAGGCTTGGCCAACTATATATAGACACTTCTAGTTGGTGTGGTGTGTTCATTCTCGTTATACTCGCGGTTTTATAGAGCCACTTTAATGGGTAAAGTGGTAATAGGTGCTCTCTATCGCCACGGAAACGAAGGATTTACAAATCGTAAATTATTATTACGAATGTCATACATAAAACGTGTTTTACGGTTTATCAATATTCACCGCCGAATGAGGAGAACAAGCTTTCAAACTGTTAGTGCACTGAAGCAAAAAAAAGGTAATGGATAAAGTCAAAAACTACTGGACGTGTTTCAAAAGTTCTATCACCAATATAAATCTACATTATTTCTGAGTGACAAAAGCTATATTTGATTATGTTTAGTAATTTTTTTATGTTATATCTATACTAATATTATAAAGAGGAAAGATTTGATTGTTTGTTTGCATTGAATAGGCTCCAAAACTACTGAACCGATTTGAAAAATTCTTTCACTGTCGGGAAGCTACACTATCCCCGGGTGACATAGGCTATATTATATTTGCAAAAAATTAGGGATCCTTAATAAAACTCCAATAATGTAACCCAAGGAGTAAAAAAATAAGAAAACCGAAGCAAAGCGAGGGTGGTTACTCGTAATTAATATAAAACATGTTGTAAAACAACGTCTGCTGGGTCAGCTAGTTCCAAATATAGCAAAGAACCATCTCGATTACGTTAACTTTCAAACAATCATAATCGATCCTTTCGTTTAGAGCTACGATGGAACAAATGGACACACAGACAGATCAAAAACCTCTTTTTTAGCATCGGGGGTTAAAAAGGGATTGAAAGATGATGGTTAGAAAATCTTGACTAAACAACTTAACGTAACTTAGTCGTGCCAATCTGGAGGGCAGGCTTCGAAGAGGTACCTGAAGACGGATCACGTGACATTGGATGAACAATTTCGACCAGACATAGGAAAGATTAACGTCGGGCTTAAGACTCGTAGCCACTCATAGGATAAAAACAAATACAGTTTAACCTGCTCCTTTTTTGAAATCGGTTAAAAATATCTATCGTGCTAAAATGCAATTCAGTCGAAGTTAGTAAGAAACAGCTAGATACACTTAATATATAGAGTGGCGCAAAAGTCATCACCCTGTCGGAAGATGCTATAATTTTTGCAAATGGCGGTAAATATCAATTCTGCTGTGACATTTGGAAAGTAAACAGATACAAAATCACGTTAATAAGATGAATCGACATACTTCTCAAGAACGCAGAATAATCATAATAAAATCTCTCGTTTTTAACAGTTCTAGACTTCTTTTGGGTTTTTAGTGGTGTTTCTTAAAGTCACGAGTCTCAACAAGTCTCAGAATCTTGAAGCCCTCGCAGAGAATATTCGTCATAAATTCGGGAACCTATCGCCGGAAGTTCTGGCAAGAGTGATAGAAAATGCCATAAAACGGGCCCGTGTGGTCATTGATTCTGGCGGAGCTACTTGGCGGATATCATTTTTTCTACTCAATGAAAAAAAAAGACATCAAATAAACACAATCCAATAGCAAAACTAAAATTATTCATTTATTAAAAAATTACACTCAAAGAACATCGGGTGACAACTTTTGCGCCACCCTATACTAATCGACTATTCATTACGGTAAATAAATTGCAGTGTAAACAGTGAAACGAATCGGCCACACACTGAGAGTTTAATGCATCCATTTCGCTTTAAATATTTAATTTTGATACAACTTAATGCATTGCTAACGCTCTAAGTCTGGCAATTAGTGGCGAAGTGCTGGGATAATGGGTGAATAATACCTAACGGCAAATGCAAGCTTAGTAAGCGAAAATGCATTCGACATATGTGTCGGTATTACAATTGTTTCCCTAAATAATATTAGGGAATATTTGGAATAGTTTTAATTGTACCTAAATAATAATAACCTTTGGGTATTGTCCATGGCACCCATGGGCTATTAGCCAATAAATATATAGCGTTATTGTTATCACTAGAGCTAAACTTTACAAGGAGTAATAGGGCAGAAAGCATATAATGCACCTTTATGCACCTTAATAATTGTATGCTTTGTAATGAGAAATGTATTTGTATTTATTATGTATACCAGCGACACAGGTAATATCCTACTGCGGGGGTGTGAGTGTGTTAGCGTTTATTTATGTTTTATTTGTAAAAAATTGTGTCTTTCAAAAGGAAAATATCTCTTATTCACGCTTGTTCGTGTCCGTGTACAATGTCTTTGTGTGCGTTATTTGAGCTTTCTTGTATGTAATTATTCGTCTGTCGTCTCTCTATTTTGTGCCTACAGTTACTGTAACACCACTTCCATAGTGTGCTCACCTAGTGGTACTGGAATCAGAATTACGGAATACCGCAGTTGACCCACGTCATTGCATTACACAGGATAATTACATTACTGAGGGAGCTTTCATAGGGTAATTGGGATTTCATTCAGTTTCGTATTGATAGCATACGGCTTGTTATTGTGTGGAATGCACAGACCTGAAAAAAAGACGGACGTAACCTCGTCTAATCAAGAGTGAAGCATAGCAATGGCCGCCCGCTTACCATGTGTGCGTAATTTTTTATTCGCGATTGAAGCAGTGAAGTATCAATGTGTGGGTGTGTACTTTTACGAATGGAGAGTTGGTATTACTATGGGTGCTTCACTGAGTTTGTTGTTGGGATTACTTTCGTCTTTTTTTAGGTCCTTGGTGGAATGACAAGCGCAAGTTAGCATTGATAACAATACATACCTTAACCATAGGCTCAAGTTGTTTGTTTGCTAAATATCATACTATATTTACAGGTTTATAATAATAATAAAATATCAAGTACATTAATGAGTTCATAATATTATTAGTTGTATATCCGTCAGTCGGTAAGTGTCAATGAACTAATCTGATATGTGTATTAAACTTTTTCTCTCATGCAAATCAAATTAAATGTTTTGGTTTACAAACACTTTTTGAAAGTCATGCAAGTTACGCCAATGCTTCAACAAGGCCCTACTGTGAGAGGGCTCGGGAGAAGAAGCAGCAAGAAACTACCGGGTTTGATTTTTTCCTGGTCACAGTTACAGATAGCACTTATCATCTACTACAATCTATATTCATAAAACTCATGTCCAAGCAGTCGTGTCTTTAAAATAATCATCTAATTTATAATATAATATGCAATAGTCAACATCTTAGATTATAGAAATAAAAGGTCAAATTAAACATTCGTTTTAGCTAGGGTCCACGTATCCTTTATTAGTAATGTCTCTCCTAACAAAATTCCCTTGGGTTTAACAATTTCTCGCTTGTCTTTTTCAATTTTGTTATTATCGTCTTGCTTTTCCGAAGTAACTCTGCGTTTGATACTTCTAGAGATTTCTTTTCTATTAAAATGATAATGGAAAACGTTGCCAATACACCAACAATGAGTTATTACTATATACAGCAGGCGTACCTGCGTAACATATCGAATTAGGAACTTTTTGCATCGTAAGCGAGTACCTGAAATATTAAACTTTTGGTAAACTTACGGTATAGACCAGTGGTAATCAACCTTTTTATCATATGGGCCACAAACACGTTTTAGTCATGCTGTCGCCGGCTATAAAACAAACAAATAAAAAATAGGCAGTTGTAAGGACTGCCGACAGAAGTGAAAACTCAAAACAATGAAAAAACTGTGTTCTTTTTAAAATTTTTAAATCAATAATTATAGTCTGAATTATTTAAATTTCATTATTTATAAATTTAAAAAATGATTATCGACAACACAGTTAAAACAATGCACAGTATACACAAGATAAAATTATCAAGGAGTCAACATAACTTCACTTACTGCTATTACCGCATGTCGGTGACGCGAAGTTACAAGATTTTACACACCCAAAAAGTCAAACACGCATACATGTACACAGGCGTCACTAGTCTACTGCAAGCGCAATACGTCACGAGCATGTCGGTGACGCGAACCCATATGATTTTCCCTACCAAAAAGTGCCCAACAAGGCTAATTATGTCTTTACTTCATTTTGGTATTGATTTCTTAGATTTTCGGGATTATTATAAAATAAAGTAACCCCAGATGGGCCTACTGGCCTGGTGGGCCGCCGCACGTTAAGCATAGCTGGTATAGATAAACGACGCTAAATCAGTGGATCAAAGAAGTCCCAAAAATTATGCAAGATTATTAAGACTTCCTTGGCAGCTTGTTTTGTGTGGTTTACGTGGTATAAACAGCAAATAAGTTAGCTAACTGATAGTTCAAGATTTGTAAAAATGGAGACGGTAACTAATCGTTGGTTATCACAGTAACAAAGGAATTGTTCTTTAATATTTTCAAATAAACTTAGTTGTTTAATTTTTACTACTACTTTAAATATCTTAGAACCTAATTACAGAGTAATAACTTACTAAATAATAACGAGAAATCGTCAAAAGCCATTATTGCGACCCGCAGACTTCAATTTTTTATAATGTGTAGATCATTGGACTATTATTAAAATTATTATTATTTATACAAAATCGAACACTTGTTTTCAGTTCGTAATGGTTATATCTGTTTTATTTGTCCGTGTTACCAATACAGGGAGTGCTTATTACAGAATTATTATTGAGTATGACACAAGCCCAAATCGTTCGTTATTAGCCGGAGGTAAGAAAAGTGCCAGTCGATCATAAGTCCTTATTATAATTCTGATCACGTTTACCAAGACCTCACCCGTGTTGGAGGTAAAAAGACCAGGCATCGAGGTAAAAAGGCTGTCATGGTAAATGCTAATAGAATGTATAATTTTTGTATTGAAAAAGTCTTCAAGTTACCTTTGAAGATGCGAAATTTTATGGACCTCAGGTCACGAAGGAATATCAAGGGGTCTTCGAGATCGTAAAATTGCGGACCGTTTTTGCTTTGGACAGGTTTATTGCAAAAACTAGTAACCTTATACTCTTTTGGAAAAACCTTTAAAAAAAACAAAAATGTATTAATATTTAGTATCATTGACTCATTTTATATTTATCAGGACAAGGCATCTGCCCGTGGCTTGGCCTACGTTTTCCGGGATATATTTTTAAGTGTTTTTTGCGTGAAAGTAACAGACAAACAAACTTTCACATTTGTAATATTAGAAGAATATCGAATAATTTTGAAATAAAAACTTCTTTAGCATCGTTGTCATTTGAAATTCGATGAAACGAAAAAGGGACAGTAAAAAGAGACAGACGTACCTAAATTCATAAGATTTAACGTGGGAGAAAATGAGATAGGAAGCACAATGCAGGGGGAAGGGGAGGGGTAGAGGTAGGAGGAGGAGGGGTAGGGAGGGGAGGAGGAAGGGCAGGGGGAAAGGGAGCGGGAGGGAAAGGGAATTTAATGGTCTCTGATTTGTTAAACCTACCAAAACTATTAAAGTTAAAAGTAACAACAAAGTACATGAATCACTGATTATTAGGCGATACGAAGTTCGCCAAGACAGCTGTCTTGACACTAGCTAGTGTTATATATTTATTTTAATGATGCCAAAGAAGTATAACTTCTCACGCGCGTACAAAAGTACACGCACCCTTTTTTATTTTTTCAGGTATATGTATAAAGTTTTCCTTTCGCTACAAAACTGAACTACTTATCGTTAAGCACGTCCCATAATTGCCTGGAAGCACACCATCCAGTGCAGCTCCCTGCATATGACGTCTAGTTTTATGAGGAGTATTAAGACGCATCTGGAGTATATCAAACGAGTTTATTGTTCTACCAGTAAGTGTGTGGCTTTTAATGCTAGATTTTAAAGGATAATCTTTTACCCGGATACTGGGTTATTTTTATGCTGGTAATTTGATCAGCAAACAGGTCTCTTTAGAATAGGGTTTTAAAGTAGACGGTCATTTCCCATTATGCTTCGATTTGAAGAGAATGAATATAAAATATTTTTAATCAGACAATGTACGCTTTGCGTCCATTATGAATAAAATAATCCATGAACTATTGAAAGAATTAATGAATAAATGAATTATGATCGAATCACGCATTCACAAATTAGGGTACCCTGCGTTGTGGTTAGTATAATCTGAAACGAAACATCACAAATGGAATCGAACCCGGGACCCCTCACATGACAGCTAGGATCACCTTCAACGGAGCTGTATCGTATAATCAATTTATTTTGGTTAACTATTTTATTTACATAACCAGTGGAAAAGATTTTGTAGTAGAGATCAGTATAGTTACTACGCTATAAGAGTATTTGATAGTAAATATTTGCATGTACACCGCGTTAACGGGTTGCCGTCAAACAAATTTGTTAATTCCAACCTTGGTTGAACTTTGACTCCCGCAAAGCAAATTCATTTAAATTACTAACATGTTTCGAATTGAATTTTAATTAAATTAAAATTGAATCTCGCATTATTGATCAATAGATACTAGAATAGTCAAATATACTTTTAGAATAAAAGTATCCTTAGAAAGGGTGAGAGGGTGTTTTAGGTAAAAATCGGGCAAGTGCGTGTCAGGCCACGTTCAATGTAGGGTTCCGAAGTAATAAGTTTATCGACTATTAATACTACTCATTAACGTTATTATTATTACTCATTAACTACTTATGCTAAAATAGCCGTGATAGTTTTCCTTGTAAATTCATCTTACAAAAATTTTTGAGAATTTTTTCGCTTGTCCAACTCCAACCGTTTAGCCGACAGAGGGGGGAAACCCTTGATTCTAAAATTAGCACTTTAAAGCCAAATATTTCACAAACGAACCTTTTTTAATAAAAAGACTTTCGAGGGCATTAAACTTCTAAGACACGGCCAAGACAACCTTCCACCAATTGGTGAATTCGCAGAAGAATGCAGTGAAGTGAAGCTTAAGGCCTTCTAGTATAAAACCACTTTTCCCTTAAGAAATTCCTTTTCAAAAATTCATTGCACGATACTGAGTCTAGGCAGTTATGAAAAAACGAAGCTCCAATAATTTATCACCCATACATACCTTACCCTCGGCTCCGGCTTACAAAACGCGCACCTGATCTCCTCTACATATTTATTACACCTAGACCTAAATAAGGTTTTATACAAGTATATCTATACTCTGTACAAATAAATAAAATTGGAGTGTCTGTTTGTAATATTAAAATAACCGCTTTTTACTAAGTTTATTTGGATGTATACACGGTACATATACCAAAACAACATTTTTTAAAAATTTTGTCTGTGTGTCTGTCTGTCTGTCTGTCTGTATGTATGTCTGTCTCTCTGTCTGTTTGTTCCGGCTAATCTCTGAAATGGCTGCACCGATTTTGACGGTACTTTCACTGGCAGATAGCTGATGTAACAAGGAATAACTAAGGCTACTTTTATTTTAGAAAAAAATAATTTATTAGGCGATACGAAGTTCGCCGGGTCAGCTAGTTCTGTATAAAGTATTCCAGCCCTATCCGAATCATAACAATATTTGCATATTTTTGTGTAAGTACCGGCACTTAGCTGACATTGCACTGAAGTATGGAGGACACCTACCTACATATGTCACCTATACAGGTGATCAACTAATAGGTTGAAGCCATCCTACCGTATAATACAGCTTTAAAAGCTACAAGCTCCTACAGCCGTTGAAATCTGTTTAGAAATATTTTTAAATATCGCATCACTGTGATAAGAGTGTCACACAAGACTAAATAATATTTTAAAATAATAATAAAATTACCGAGTGAATGATAATAATGTTTATTTCTATGCGCTTATCAATAACCCCCCACTCAAGCTTCTAATGACTTTAAAATTGTTTTCGTTAACATCATCAAATATTAATCACTAAATGTAACCTCGACAGTTAATGTAGTATAACAAACTGCTAATTATGTTCGCAACGTAAATTACAATGGCCTGGCAACTGATGGGCCAATTTAAATAACCATGCGTTGTAAAGGGCCCATTGTAGTGCAAAATTGTATCCCCTATGACGTTTAGTTACTCTAATAACGTATTCAATATTAGAAGCTGGTTATCACCAGTGCACGGCTGCTCTGTAAAGCTTAGTTTAAAATAAAGGTATTATATACTTTAAATGACAAGCGGACTATTTCACAAAAAAAAAACTAAAGAAAATGATTTACGGCCGGTCTCAATAATGTACAGTCCCCTGCAAAGAAAAGTGACCCATCTTTATAAACATAAATATACATACGAACAGCAACGTTTCTGTTGCCTTTGTCACGACCTTGTAGCTACGTGTCGACCTGTTTTTGCGGAAACCTGTTTCTGTCACTTCGATGCGGCTAAATTACAATTTATATTTCATTTCACGATGGTAAGCTAACTAGAATCAACAAATCTATATATATGTATATAACGCAAAAAATATTTGTACGGATGTCCTTTATACACTCTGAAGTCGATTTTCCACTTTTCCCATGCAACAATTTGAAGATAATAAGTAAAGATGGCGCATCAACGTCAACACAAAACACTGATCTGTCTTAATCATCAGAATTTTTTTTAACCTAGTGGAAAACGCCGGGTTCTGAAATAAATTATAAAATAATAAAAAATGACTAGTTATAAAATAAATGCGAAAACAACAATCATCTTGCCAGGATTTGAACCACCAACTTTATAAGTGGAGGCGAGACCTAGCCACTGGACCAAAGAGCTCTTGGTAGTCGCCGCGAAATTAGTATAGGCTTAGCGATAAGCATCGATTAGCGAGACGTCGTGTGACGTCACACCATTCATTCTCGCGGCATAGGTTGATCATGCGCTATTTAACAAAATATGTGGGTAAGTCAAAGTTTTTTTAGAAATTCTATTTTTGCTTCTTGGAAATTACAGTTCATAAGTTACGCTGTTAACATGGATAATATATCCTCCTTATGACCACAACCTCTCCACATTTTAATTTATATTTTGTTTACAAAATTATAATAATAGCGGAAGAACCAATTAAGTAACGAGTATTTAATTTAATTTTATAATTTATAATTAAATATAGTGTGTTCAAAAAATAACGGGAATTTTTACATTTTGCGGATTTGTAGTGTCCGATTGTAAAACAATTTTTTATTATGTTGACACAATTGCCCCTTAAGTATGATAAAATTTTCAGCTGTGAACATTGTGAACTTTTCAAATATCAACCTTAGCGTCTAGACTTGTTTTTATGGTCTCGGCGATTTTTGATTCATGGCTTTTGCACCACGATAATGCTGCACCTGCTCACACTTGATTACTTGTTCGTGAACTTTTGGCCAAAAATAGAATCGGAATGATTCTCTAACCTCCATAGCTAGCCAGACATGGCTCCTTGTGACTTTTTTCTATAGAGAACCTGAAAGGGCCGTGGTTTTTAAGCAATGACATTAAAACACATCCTATCCTAAAAATCGAGTTTTAAAAGTTTTTTGGGGATTATAAGAAGCGCTGGCACTTTATTTAAATGTCTAATGGGGACTATTTTATAGGCGGACAACACTAATGCAGACGAATAGATAAAAATATTTTTTTCAAAAAACTAAACTTTCTCTTATTTTTTGAACACACTACGTATATATAATTATACCTATAAACAGGTCGACACGTAGCTACAAGGTCCTATCAAAGGTAATAGAAACGTTGATGTTCGTATGTATATTTTTATACAGATGGGTTACTTTTCTCTGCACGGAACTGCAGTCACCTGCAAAGAAAAGTAACCCATCTCACACACACAGTAAAAGATGTACTTGTACACGCATCTTTTACTGTGTGCGTGAGATGGGTTACTTTTCTTTGCAGGGGACTGTACTAACAGATGGAAGACGGTACATAGGGCTACCATTAGTATGTTATCTGTCATATTTGTCAATTTTTCAGACGCAAAAATTGACAAATTTGACAGATAACATACTAATGGTAGCCCTATCCACAGTCTTCCATCTGTTAGTACATTATTGAGACCGGCCGTTAGTGATAATGTGCAATAATAAAAAAGCCACATAACTTCACAAGTTGGAAATAAGAACTTAGGTCTTAGGGCATGAATTTAAGTGGGCATTTAGGAGACACGATATATTAACGTATTAAAATGTTTTGATTTAACATTTTTTTCGTAATTCAGTATTTAATTCAAGGACTTTTTCCTACACAAGCCCCTCTTTAATTCGTAATATCTTTACCTAAATACCTTGAGAATATTTTCGCTATTTAGCTAAAAGAATCTATGAAAATATTATAAGAAATAACCTTACTAAGTGTACTAAATCCTTGTAGAAAAGACTTTATAATGAACTTCGTTATAAGGTATACAGACACTATTTTGCTACTCAAAATAAATGTTTCTTTGAAACGAGATGTTGTTTGGTATTTAGTAACTTCTTTTACTTTCCTGGATGACAAATAAAATATATAAACCCCGGTAAAGTACAAAGAGCCCAGGCGGCTAAGCAATCCGCCTTTGCATGAATAAGTAAATAAAACGCGGCATAACTTTGCACTCGTATCCGCGTTATGTTTTTCCGTATTATTACCCTCATGTAATATGCTGAAATGTTTCTTAGAAGTGTCATTTTTTTATCTTTGCGTCTTGCTGCTAAGGAGCCATCCATAAATTACGTCACGCATTAGGGAGGAAGGGTGATCGATATAGTGTGACATTGTGTGACAAGAGGTGTGAGGGGTCCTAAATTTCGTGACGTCACATTTCAAAATCGAATAATTATTGGTATGTACAATTTAATGGAATTAAAACTTACTTCGGAACTGCTGTTTTAATTTAATAATTTCTAGGTGTATTTTATAACAAGTGACGTCACACTAGAGGGGGAGGTCTCAAAAATGTGACCAGCTGTGACAAGAACGGGGGAGACATCAAAAAGTCATGAAATTAGTGTGACGTAATTTATGGATGGCCCCTAAGGTATTTTTATAATTTGGGCCGCGGGGAAGTATCATCTACCGCCGAGGTACCGACAGAAGCAACTTACCTTAAGAAATAAAAATATACATTCATATTGTTGTTATTATACAAGGCGAAATGTTTAAAAATGTTCACAGTAACCTAATAAAGCAACCCTAAGCATGCAATTACTCTATGATAGGCTGCCTTAAATTATCGCGAAATATACCTTAATTGCAATCAGCGCTATCGACTAGGATTGCACTACCTGAATGTCTTTAAAGCATAATTTTTAGACATAACCATGATCGTTATTGAGCTGTGAGTAATCTAGCCAACTTGATAGTCAAAAAAAGCGGCCAAGTGCGAGTTGGACTCGCCCATGAAGGGTTCCGTAGCAGCAAGTAACATAATAAAAAAGTTCTTGTAGTTCGTTGTAACTTTGATCAATGTTTTTTGCGGTTTGCGATTTATGACGTATTAAAAAAAACTACTTACTAGATCTCATTCAAACCAATTTTCGTTGGAAGTTTGCATGGTAATGTACATCATATATTTTTTTTAGTTTTATCATTCTCTTATTTTAGAAGTTATAGGGGGGGGGGACACAAATTTTACCACTTTGGAAGTGTCTCTCGCGCAAACTATTCAGTTTAGAAAAAAATGATATTAGAAACTACAATATCATTTTTGAAGATCTATCCATAGATACCCCACACGTATGGGTTTGATGAAAAAAACATTTTTGAATTTCAGTTCTAAGTATGGGGAACCCCCAAAATTTATTGTTGTTTTCTATTTTTGTGTGAAAATCTTAATGCGGTTCACAGAATACATCTACTTACCAAGTTTCAACAGTATATCTCTTATAGTTTCGGAAAAAAGTGGCTGTGACATACGGACGGACAGACAGACAGACAGACAGACAGACAGACAGACAGACAGACAGACTTGACGAATCTACAAGGGTTCCGTTTTTTGCCATTCGGCTACGGAACCCTAACAAAGCAAAGAGCTAAACGTTGAATAATTTATATCGCAAAATAAAATAATTTTATTACGTTATGTCAGTCTTGCTTCACAAAGGAGATTCACATTATCTTTATGAGTCTAATTTTATGAAAGATTCAACAAACCTCATAATTTTCTTCACTTTTATTGCTAATAACGGACGAACCTTCTTTCTCATTCCTTTTCCTTCCTGAAGTCACACACAGATAAGGTTACCAGATGACAGGTATTTTCTGGGCATGTCCGAAACTTTAAGTCTATCAAGGAATCAGGGAAATTTTACGGGGGAATTCTACATAACAATCTTTACGCACTTTATTATAACTGTAATTTACTTAGTAGGTGCCAAGTGCCAACGCGACGCCGACTGGTAGCATGGCTGCCTAGGCAGGAATTTTTATGCGAATAAATGTAGTACCTTAATAGTATGAAAATAAGGTTGAAATTTCAATCAAAAGCAACGTAGCCACATAAACAGTGACCTATAAGGCATGCACTTCAACCTTGTCATACAATTTAGGTTTTTTTTTCGTCGAGTAAAAACCTCGAAAAATATCGGTGTAAAATACAAAAATCGTGCCTACCTGTCACAATTTTCTTTGTTACATGAATTTCTTTCATGCCGTATGTGTCTGACAGCTATAACCTTCGTCAAGCAATTTGTAAGATATTAAATGTTATAAACACGGACTGGACGTTAGTTAATATACTGTTAAATATTAGTGTTTTTAACGTGAATACGTTTTTTTTTGCTTCCATACCGGGGGCAATAAAAAATCGATAGACACAGTTTGGAGTTGAAGCTCCATATCTATTACATATATTCGAAATTCAGTTATACCGATGGTTAGCTAAAAATATGCATCAAAATATGCAACAGCAAAAAGGATGCATCAATTGGCTACCTCTTCGTACCGTCTTTCAAAAGTGCAGCGTTCTTTTATGGGGCTCGGTGTAAAATTCTATAATAAAGTCCCAAAGCAAATATGTGACTTGCCGGTGGAATCTTTTAAGAAACGTGTAAAAACTCAACTCGTAGGCAATGGTTATTATATCATCTAGATGAATATTTAAATGATAAGGATGCTTGGAAATGACCAACTAGGCAACCAGTTCTGCTTAGGTTAGAGAATACCTATTTTTGTAATAAATATGAGTTTAATTTTAAAAGATGTGCTGAGGAGTTTCTTTACGGCTTTTCTTCTCCTCCATGACAAAGCACCTTTCCGAAAAGCTAATTGATTAAAAAATGACGTGCATAAATGTATCAGTGATACCTACATGAATAAAAAGCGGCCAAGTGCGAGTTGGCTCGCCCATGATGGGTTCCGTAGCAGCAAGTAACATAATATAAAAGTTCTTGTAGTTCGTTGTAACTTTGATCAATGTTTTTTGTGGTTTACGATTTATGACGTATTAAAAAAAACTACTTAATAAACATCATTCAAACCAATTTTCGTGGTAATGTACATCATATATTTTTTTAGTTTTATCATTCTCTTATTTTAGAAGTTACAGGGGGGGGGGACACATTTTACCACTTTGGAAGTGTCTTTCGCGCAAACTATTCAGTTTAGAAAAAAATGATATTAGAAACCTCAATATCATTTTTGAATACCTATCCATAGATACCCCACACGTATGGGTTTGATGAAAAAAACATTTTTGAGTTTCAGTTCTAAGTATGGGGAACCCCCAAAATTTATTGTTTTTTTTTCTATTTTTGTCTGAAAATCTTAATGCGGTTCACAGAATACATCTACTCACCAAGTTTCAACAGTATAGCTCTTATTGTTTCGGAAAAAAGTGGCTGTGACATACGGACGGACAGACAGACAGACAGACAGACAGACAGACATGACGAATCCATAAGGGTTCCGTTTTTTGCCATTCGGCTACGGAACCCTAAAAAGATTATTTCATTTCATTTCAATAAAAATAAAATTTAGATTAATTATTGAAATCACTAAAAAAATCACGCGTGTGCGACTAGGGGACGCTGCTATTTTGAGGTAAATTTGCAGCATCACAGAATTTATATTATTTATAACATTTAACTAGCAGAACCGACGACTTTGATTAAGTTTCAATCTTTAGCTCTCGTCATGATCTATCGATAGTATTATAACATTGTATGGGATAACTCGAGCACAGTATGCGCATCGAATGTCGCCAGTTGTCCCCTTGCTTGCCCCCGCCGCGCGTAGCCACCTCGCGTCCTCATTAAATTTGAATCTCAACAAAAACATAAATGTGAAATGAGAGCCAAGTTAAAAAAAGAATTGAGATCTAAATGGGTGCCAAGTTCTGTGTAGAAAGTCCTAAAATTTTAGTCACAACAACATGTAATTCAAGCTCTACATTTGACTTGGCTAGTTTTCATGTACTTACGGGCTATATTATATTTGTATAATTTTCTTCGTTAAGTCTGTTTTCTGTTCTGATTTCTGGCCCTCTTCACTAAGGAGACAACTCCACAGTAGTGACCCCGATGTATTTACGAGGACAGCACGGGCCTTAAATTAGTCCCACTGTGCATTTAAAACGGTACGCGAACCTAACCATGTGAATTTTGTACCGACACTACGTGTAAGTGCAACGTGTCATTATGGCTAACCAGAACCCGCTCCACCCAGCTGCCAGCGTAACGGCGACTGAACCTGCTTCAGAGCCCTCAGAATTGGCAGTCGTCACGGTTTCCAGCAGAATATCAGAGTTCTGGACTGATCAACTCTCTGGTTTCTGCACACCGAAGCAGTACTAGCCCCTCAGAAGCTAAGTGATGAGCATCACTTCAATCTCATCCTCATTAAGCTATCGAAAGATGTCATCCAGCAGGTCAACCATTTATTACGCGACCCACCCGCTTCGAAGAATTAATAATGAATTGCGATTTTCAATGTAATAACAATAATAATATTATCACTTCGTTGAACTTATTTGAAAAAAAAAATGTAGGCAAAATACATGTTCTTTCCGTGTGAAGCAGAAACAAATTGCTAGTAATGTATAAATACCTATTTGCGTCATCATACATACAGTATTTTAGTAATAACATATTATGAACAATAATGTACGATGGCATATTTCAGCTATAAGATCAAATAGTTAAACTCGTATGTGTACAAATATAGACATATGCACAATAATACGTCGTGTCTAAATATTTGGACTGGTGTGTGCTGAATATGTACACAAACGTACGGCAGATTATTGGAACACAGATCACTATTACTATTTGATATCAATTTTCGATAACCAGTGCGCGTGTTATTAGGTTGTTTAATTACAACTTGTTAATCTCTCAAAATACAAACTATGGCCTCCATGTTAATTGTTGAAAATTTTACTGACTAGTTAAATTTTGTAAGGCTCTTCTCTCCTCTCCTCTCCTCTCCTTTCCTCTCCTCTCCTCTCCTCTCTCCTCTCCTCTCCGCTCTGCTCTTTACCTCACCTCACACCTTATTTCAGCACTTTCTTTTCTTCTTTTACTTCACTATAAACCCTTAATGACAATTATAATAAGTTAAATATTGTAGATGGGAGCTTTACCATTTCAACGGCAACGATTTGACTACAGTGGCAGATATTTCCCATTTAAACCAAATTATTTAACTAACGCTACCGAGCATCAGCCTGGGAGCAAATTAAGAAAGTTACGATTCATAACAGTTTTATAATGTTAGGTTTAACACCGTATTACTCTGTTCATTGTAACTTTTACGTTATCTTCACGGGTTACAATGATGTTAAACGTATAATAATTAAATGAACTAGTGTTACGACGACATTTACGAGTTTATTAAATAGCCCTGGCTTGTTATACACGTATAATAGATTTTTAAAAATAACCATTAAAAATGTAATGTTTTAAATTCTCAACAAACTGTCAACGTTTTTGTAAAGAGAAGACGGTTATACGTATAACATTCAATAAAATATTATCACTCCATATGTAACTTTTACGATAAGGAATTATTTCACAATAGGTGCTTTAACCGAATCCGTAATAAATCTAGGTAGTAAAGCTGACGTAGATTTTATCTTTGATGTTACAGACACCAATTTGAATTTAAACCTGTATAGCCTGATGTACGGCCTCACATCTGTTTTCTATTCAAGAGAAAACTCCATCGCCGGCGGGGCTAAAAATTTTAGACTAAGCTCAACATTCCAAATGTTAGTCAGTTGATCATACATTGATCAGTGAGTTATTTGCTGTGTTGCATTTGAAACACTTAATATTCAAGTGTAAATAAGAGAATATTAAAGGAAGTTTAATAGACTACTGGCCCATGCACAAAAATCATGGGTCATATGAACCACCAGGTGACGTATATAGGACGATATAAGAGCATAAAATAATAAGATTCAGCACTATGCCGTCACTTGTAAGCTGTCCAACTGAGTGCTGGTGAGAATTCAAAAGTGCAAGTAGGGTGAGTAAATTTTGGTCATTTGATTCTGTACGGCATTTTTAACCATCGATAGGGCCATGAAAAATAATAAGAAAGCGCGCAGTGCCGTACAAAAAAGGTGGTCCACAAAATCGGTAAATGTTTTTGATTTGGTGACAATTTCGAGGGTAAATTTGGTCATTTGATTCTGTACGGCATCAGTTTCATACTGTTGCAATACAGCTTCTAATCCATTATTCCGCAACGCCGTACAAAAAATCGTGCACAAGGGGAAGAAATCGAGGGTTGCAACCCCCTCTTTTTCAGTGGTCTGGGGGGTCATTTGAAAAAGTACGGCTTCGGTTCCAATACATTTTCTAGGACTCAAAAGTACTATTAAACATTGAACCGAAGCCGTACTTTTTCAAATAACCCCCCGGACCACTGAAAAAGAGGGGGTTGCAACCCTCGATTTCTTCCCCTTGTGCACGATTTTTTGTACGGCGTTGCGGAATAATGGATTAGAAGCTGTATTGCAACAGTATGAAACTGATGCCGTACAGAATCAAATGACCAAATTTACCCTCGAAATTGTCACCAAATCAAAAACATTTACCGACTTTGTGGACCACCTTTTTTGTACGGCACTGCGCGCTTTCTTATTATTTTTCATGGCCCTATCGATGGTTAAAAATGCCGTACAGAATCAAATGACCAAAATTTACTCACCCTACTTGCACTTTTGAATTCTCACCAGCACTCAGTTGGACAGCTTACAAGTGACGGCATAGTGCTGAATCTTATTATTTTATGCTCTTATATCGTCCTATATACGTCACCTGGTGGTTCATATGACCCATGATTTTTGTGCATGGGCCAGTAGTCTATAATAGTATCAAGATTAACGTTTGTTACAAACATAAACTAATACTAACTTAATAGTTGAGCTTAATTTTAAAAATTCTATAGAATACTATATTATATAGAAAAATAAAATATCCTACTCTCCTAAAGAATAGAAAGAAAGTGTAGTCGTCCATCGTCATCAAATATTTTTGGGACCAACGAAGTAAAATGCCACCAAATTGTGCGGTAAGTGTCGAAAAGTGAGGCTGTAAAATTTTACGTGTCCACAAATAGTCCGTTTCGCCACAAATGTTCGCTCCAGCTAAATGCTGCCATTGAATCTGAAAGCGTTTTGGATTTATACACCCTGGTAAAGCGGTGTAACGCATTGACCAATGGCGAATCTATGTTTTGTGAAAATATGGTGGTGGAAAAAAACTGGCTTTTTACGTCGTTTGTATGAACGGTTGGGATAAACTATAGGGGAGATAGCAACGTTGAAACAAGTAATTTTATACCGACTAAAAGTCATAAATAAATCGTTTTCTCCGATTTATTAACGAGATGTAGCTTCAGTATCGGTAGTGCTAAATGTCTCAGATATCAACTATCAGACTTTTTAATTATAATGTACTTTTATATATTGTTCTTATCGTAAAATGTGTTAAGATAAAAAGGAAATGTTGTCAAAAAGCCGCAATTTGGCCAATATGGCGAAGCAAGCGGCAAAGATACGTACGTGGTGGCAAAGATAATGAGAGTTCGGAAAGAGCTCATCGAAACCCTTAAAATTACCCATTTTCAAAACTCCTGATAATAATTCTATTTTACTCAGAAAACACCTTTAATATACACAATAGATATCAATCAGTAATAAATTTTGTAATATGAATGGATTTTCTCAAAATTAATTGCATTAAACCGCGGATTAAGATTTGAAATGAGGCTTTGTTTCATTCAATTGTGACACGTGTCTAGGCAACGGAGCATAAAAGGTTCATCACACAAAGATTACGGAACATCCTTCTGTTTGCAGTCACGAAATATAGAAACAACAGAAGTACGAGTATACACAAGTGCGATCGAGCCACGCATACAATGAATATACATATACTACTCCTAGTATTGAGCCACGGAACAAATATTATACTTATAATATTTTAATATAATATATAATATTATATATTTTATGTTACATTTGTACAGTGATTGAGCAGTTTCACCGTAAACGGTGTCTATGTGTGCGGGGTTGAAGCGCGCTTCTATAGTTATCCTTCTGTTTGTATCTTTTTTGTGTTTTTGTTTTACGCCAAACCGTCGTCGCACGAATTTCCGGGAGCTGTAAATTTTGAATTGTCTAAAGCAAATAGCTCTATAAACAGGGGGTTTTATGCTTTTGTGAAACCTCGTGAATAAAGGGAAGGTACATCCGTCATGACAATTGATTCATAATTTTAGAGTTCAGTGAAAGTAGATGATATTAAATTTAGATTTTTTCTTATTTATACATTACGTCTACGGTAGTGGTCACACTATTTAATAAACTAAAAAGTACTCCAGTTTTTTCTATGTTATTTGAAACTTGTTTGCACTCAACCACTATTACAAATTCAAACTCTATTATCATCATTTTCTTTATTCTGAATATGACTTCGACGTAAGTACACACAGGAAACGCCAAAGATAAGTTTTATAATAAAATTATTTATTATTTTGTACGCTTCTGCACATTATTTATCGCGTTAAGATGTTACAATCCTACTAATAAAATATATGTTAAAATGTTTACTTGTAAGATTATATGGATTTTTGTTAATCTTTTACGCAAAATGTAATTTTGCACCAGACTAGATTATGATCTGCAATAAGACACGTACTTAGTATTCCGAAAAACGCGAGAAAAGCCGCAGGCACAGCGCTAGTTCATTATACATTTATGAACGAGACCCAGCCAGGGTTCTCTGGCCAAGTATAGCAACAAAAGCAACAAAACGCTGGAAATCCGGTTTCCGTGTAAACTTTGATATAAAAAGTATTTAATTAATCAAAATTTAATACCACTTTGTATAGAATTTAATTAATTCATAGACTTCCATTCAATATCCATCTTTTGCGGATACAAATATTATAGAAGTACTTTATGTATATTGTAAATATATTTTATAGAAATGAAACCTGTCCGAAAAAAATCAATTTTGTGTTGTGGCTACTATAAGCTGATCTTGTTTAGCCATTATATATTACACACACACGCACACACGCAAACACACACACACACACACACACACACACACACACACACGCACACACACACGTTTACTCTACACTGTTTTTCTGTTTTGTAATTCGTTATTAAATTAAGTGCTACCTTTATTAAGATACACTGTACAATAATACGTATATATGAAACGTATTAGAGGAAGGTGTTGATCTTCCACAACACAGGGAATCCTAGTGTGGGACCAACGATCCTCAACCCCATGCCTTATGTTTAAATGCGATGCGGTTCTTACAAAAAACGAAGCCATCACTTCGCTCGGGGTATCTAAATACTTTGCTACATAAAGCACTACATCTTCCATCTGTCATTCGTCGTGAATAACATAAAAACGACGTCACACGCCGGCACATCTCGGATTAGCGCGCTCTTATAATTTATGGCGTGATACGCCATCCCTTTTGTCTCTTCACAAATGTCCTGAACATTTGGCGAAAATGAAGATTTTATTGTTTTAGGCCAAAACCCTTTTGCCTTGAAGACAGGTTGACAGAAGTCAAGTGTAAAAACTTGTGAGAGCTTACCTCACTGATTTAGGAAGTTGAGAGTGGTTCGTGTCCATAGTCATTTAAACCCTGTCCACAAATCTTAGAGACTAAAATGCCAACCATTAATGTCAAAGTTCGAAATAATGATACCAGCTAAATTTGTGCGATCTACTTTTCCGGTTTTTTGAATCGTAAACTATGTCGTAAGAATAGTGACATATTAATTGCGACACTCATATCTACCTACATATTTAGTATTCGGAAAATAGTATAACATTAGCTATATACCGAATGTAACCGTAACCAAATACTCGTTCTTGTAAGCAAAATAACTATTAAATTCAGTTACTAAAGGTAAATATATTAGGGATATATGTATGATAATGGTTGCTTAAACTTGTTTTTATTTTAGTTTTAGGGACTCTTCAATAATCACACAAATAGTCGACCCACCGTAAAAGCTGCGAATATTTTTCCGATTTACTTTCCGGTTTATGGTCATCACTATTTAATTTGCACCCGAAACTGGTCACCCATTTGTTTATGTGCCCTATTGTTGTTATCATAGGATAACAGTCGTTAAGCCATGTCGGAGGCCCTCGGGCTGTTCGAAAACTTCCGACACTCGGTTTGGCCACTAACCCCTCCACTACTGAAGCAGCATGGTGGAGTATGCTCTAGACCTTCTCAAGAGGAGAGATCCATGCCCAGTAGTGGGCCATTAATGTGTTAAAGCCAAGTGCTCATAAGAGCTAAACCTCTAGAAAATTCTCACAAAATGTTTTTAGTTTGTTATCAGAACACATACATCAAAAAGTTTCGTCAAGACAGGTGAGTTGATGGAATACACCATTGTTTTCACCCTGACAGAACAACGGATTTATTCGCTTTTGTTTGTTTAAGTTGACTTTGTTTTGACGTAAATATCTTCATGTAATGTGTTTTATTTCGCAGATTAAACTCCATATGTGCCTTAAGTTAACTCATACACTCTTGTTCATATTTTAACTCCCGACGCAAAAAAAAATGTGCCTCTATAGCATCGTAGCACCGATTTTGAGGTCTTATTTTTTAATCAGACGTGATCGGGGTAATTGTTAGCTATTTTTGGAAATATTAAACTGTTAAAGATTTTTTCAACCACGACTTCCATTTGTCGGATACCTGTTGCTACTTTAATATCAATTATAAAAAACAAAATAGGCTAACTAAAGTGTTATTGTATTGGGAGTCTAATATAGGAAAGCTTCCAAACTAGTTTGTGCTCGGGATATAGCCAATTATAACTAAGCTAGGATAGATGATGGTTTCATGAGATTATACTGCAGTGGAACAGGTGATTGACCTTAAAGTTGTTTCGAACTGAGCGTGTTTGTGGAATTTCTGAGCATCGTTCTCCGCTAGAAGTCCAGAGAGGATGTCAGTATGTACATCTTCTATATATTACCCATATCATTACATAAATTACTAGCTGACTCTAATCACCTAGCGGTATGAAATAATATACTTTACGACTTATTCTAATATTTACCAAATATACACAAAAAAAATTATAAAATACAGTCGAGCCGTTTCGGAATAGTGCGACGACAAACAAACGTAACACGAGATTTTCATATATTTGACTAGCTGCCCGGACAGACTTCGTTCTGTCAAAAGTTTTTTTTTTGAGATGTAAGCTATCCTATCTTTCAAGTTGGATCAAACTGCACGCGGTGTGCAAATTTGATTAAAATCGGTTAAGTAGTTTAGGAGTCCATCGCGGACAAACAACGTGACACGTAATTTATATAATATATTAAGATAGATAAATCTTGAACTGATCGATGAATAGTAACAACTACAGTGTTTAGGGGATATCTACACATATCCGACCAAATGAACTGACGAGCCATCTGATGACCACTTACGCCCCAACTCAGAGTCACTAACGGTTACTTAAATCGCTCCTTAGTATAGAATTTGTATGGTGGTTATTTACAAAGTAACGATTAAAGTAACCCTTAGTGACTCTGAGTTGGGGCGTTAGTCATATTCGCTCTTGCCTCTCTGTAACACCTTCCTTACCATCGATAAGTTCCCGGCCATAAAGGGAAGTGGAAGACCTGCATTATTACCCGACTGCCAAGGAACGGTTATGTTTTTCGCGCGCATCTTGTGTGCATGTATATATTTATGAATGTATGCATGCAATATCCTTTATTACCTCATATCTTCCAAACCGCCAATTTTTAAAATTAAGATATCGTTAGATTCGTTTTGATAACCCAAGTGTTCATAAATAAGTGAAATAAAAAACAAATGTAGT
Organism: Thymelicus acteon; assembly: GCA_951805285.1. Classification (NCBI taxonomy): domain Eukaryota; kingdom Metazoa; phylum Arthropoda; class Insecta; order Lepidoptera; family Hesperiidae; genus Thymelicus; species Thymelicus acteon. The sequence continues at coordinate 3,041,927 of OX638232.1, forward strand.
GGCTGTGAGATGCCATTGTTTGAATTAAAAAAATAAAAATAAACAGAATAATGCAATATGGGTATTAAATTACAGAGCTCACCATAAGGATCAGAAAGGTATTTAACTTTGTTGATAGAAGGCGGATTTTCTTTTAATTTTTATATTTATAATAGTTTCTGACATTGAAACCGAAACACGTCAACAACATTTCTAGGTCAGTTTTAGAAACAGGGTAGTAGTAAGCCAGGGTTAATAATCCTACTACCATACTCGTACATGAGCATCGTAGAGACTAGGGATTGAACCCAGCAATCTCCAACCTGGAACCGTTTTCCAAGCCCAGTCCTATGTTCAGCAGGGTCTTCGAGCTGGTAACGTTGGCTTGATTTGATAAGGGTCCAGTAGTCCTCTACATATAACCACTTAATCGTCTACAAAATGGCTAAATACATGTAATTTCATAATTCATAAAGGGGCTTTAGAAACAGTCGACCCTAGTATAACCCAAGTTAAGCTTCCCTTGCCTGGTAATCTTTATTTAATATGGACCGTTATATCTGTATCATATTCATAGGTGATTTATTATTCACATACTGTTGGATAACGTCTTTTACATTAATATTGCTTGGATAAGCAGTTTATGAATTCAGGATAAGCTAACTTGAAGTGGGTTCAGAGATTGGTTTAAATACGGACAGGCCATAATTATCCCAATGATTAGCTTGTATCTTCTCTCGAGATTGGAAAGGGTCACTACATAATTTTACAAAGACACCTTGTAAGAAATTACAACATTTCATCTCCTTTGATGCTTGCGTTTTATTACAGCAGTAGTAACGAATTTTTCATAGAGAAACGCGCGCTCATTAGTTGGCCATTAATAGTTTGAAGCCAACGAATCTCTCCGCTTGATTCTAAAAAGAAGTAGGTTGTGACTCTTCCTGCGAAGCTGGAGACCTTGGGTTCGATTCTTGGCCTGAGCATATAATTATAATACACTTAAAACCTTTGTTCTGGTATAGGTGTTAGTGCTGTCTAATTTTTAACCCCCGACGATAAAAGAGGGTTGTTATAAGTTTGACGTTTCTGTATATCTGTATGTCTGTCTGTCTGTCTGTGGCATCGTAGCTCCCAAACGGATGAACCGATTTTGATCTAGTTTTTTGTGTGGAAGGTAAAATAATCGAGATTGTTCCTAGGTAAATAAGTGGAAATAAAACTGTCGGGGTTTTTTAAAATTTTAATTTAAGATTGTTTATTACAGCATCTCAAACTGAATCTTGAGATCGCAGAGACCTTAAGATCGGTTTTCAATACGGGCACTGAAGTGGGAATATGAGTGTACATGTGTTATTTTTTTTAATTTTGTCTACAAATCTCTCTTTACCTAGTCATTAAGGTATTTATTGATTCACAGGAATGCCTGCTGAGATACTAGGTGACATATAGATTTGTAGTTAGTAATTACACAGATTAGTTACGCCCGCTTTGGTTCTTGATTGTGGTTTACTGTTGATGAATGTAATGATGAAATTATCAGCATTAATGTGGGTTAATTGGTGTAATTAGATTATACAGTTATCCTAAACTAAACTAAACTAAAAAAAACTTAATTTAGCTACCTTTGAGAGTTGTTAATTTTCTGAAGACCCCTATGTAAAAAACGCAGGTAAATGTAGTTATTAAATAAGTTTTAGTTATATATATACAGGGTGTCCCAGCGCCAAGTGACCGCCCGGCGTCTATTGATTATTTGGACAAAACTATAAAGAAAATTCCAATAAAGTACAGGTCTAATCGGTTTAGTTTTTTTTTTTATTAGCTTTTTAATTTTTTTGGAAAAAAACCTGACTTGCTGCACTATTTTCGACATATTTTTTTTGTTTTTACATTTATTTTCATTCTGTTTTTTTTATTGACCAGTTGTTATCATAGTTTATCTATTCGAGGTATAAAATCTACCCAAAATTAAATGGAATATATTTTTTAAAGACAACAACTGATTTTTTTTTGAAAAAAATTACCCTTTTTTATTTAATTTCGCTAAAAGGTTGGAAAAATGCCCCATGAATATTATTATTTTATCAATTATTATTAAATTACATGATATTACCTACAAAATCTCAATAACATGTTTGTAGTTATCTAAATCATTTACCGAACTACAAACTCTTGAAATATGCACCCTATTTTCGATAATAAGAAGAGTAGACTTTTAAAACCAGGCTAGTGGAACATTTAAGTGTCTTACTATCAAAAATACCTTTTGCCTGTTGATAGAATAATTTTAAATGAAAGGAGATAATAAAAACAAGTGCAAAATTAAATCATCTATTAAAAAAAAACAGTAATTAATTCATAAAATTTTCGAAATGACCACCATTGGCATTAATACAGGCTAAGGCTCTAAATGACATCCTTTGACTCGTTATTTGCACTTCAAAAGCTTCGCTCCTATTTCTGTAGCAGCAGCATCAATCCTCTGTTTCAATTGAGACCTTGGAGGACCATGCTACTGGACCACCTCTCTCTCGGTCTCCTGATTTATCGCCTCTTGATTATTATTTTTGGGGCTACATGAAACAAAAAGTGTATGCTGTGCCAATAGCTACGAGAGAACAATTGAAACAGAGGATTGATGCTGTTGCTACAGAAATAGGAGCAAAACCTTTCGGAAATGCAAAGAACGACTGAAAGGATGTCATTTAGAGCCTTAGCCTGTATTAATGCCAATGGTGGTCATTTCGAAAATTTTATGAATTAATTACTGTTTTTTTTAATAGATGATTTAATTTTGCACTTGTTTTTATTATCTCCTTTCATTTAAAATTATTCTATCAACAGGCAAAAGGTATTTTTAATAGTAAGACACATAAATGTTCCACTAGCCTGGTTTTAAAAGTCTACTCTTCTTATTATCGAAAATAGGGTGCATATTTCAAGAGTTTGTAGATCGGTAAATGATTTAGATAACTACAAACATGTTATTGAGATTTTGTAGGTAATACCATGTAATTTAATAATAATTGATAAAATAATAATATTCATGGGGCATTTTTCCAACTTTTTAGCGAAATTAAATAAAAAAGGGTATTTTTTTTCAAAAAAAATTCAGTTAATGTCTTTAAAAAATATATTCCATTTAATTTTGTGTAGATTTTATATCTCTAATAGATAAACTATGATAACAACTGGTAAATAAAAAAAAACAGAATGAAAATAAATGTAAAAACAAAAAAAAATATGTCGAAAATAGTGCAGCAAGTCAGGTTTTTTTCCAAAAAAATTAAAAAGCTAATAAAAAAAAAACTAAACCGATTAGACCTGTACTTTATTGGAATTTTGTTTATAGTTTTGTCCAAATAATCAATAGACGCCGGGCGGTCACTTGGCGCTGGGACACCCTGTATAGGCTATAGCCAAACGTAATATTTTTCTTCTACTGCCTACGTACCAAGTTTTTAGTACCTATTTTGATAAAGACTGCTTTAAACTACAAAAGGTGCACTTCATTGAAACGAGGTCATAGACTAACAAAATACTGAATGAATTTGCATTTTTGTAGTTCGCTATTCCAATATGCATGGTACTTTAACTTTTTTTATGTATCGCTACTTCAATACATCTGATAACTGTGCGATCCTACATGTTTCATAAAATATGTTGTAAGAATTAGTAGGTACTGATCTGATAGGATGTCACAAATCTTCTTCTCTTTCTTTGATGACTCTGATCTTACCATTTTCCATGGGCGACAGTAATTTACTATTAGATGCCTCGTCGGCTTATTTGTCAAAATTTATATAAAATCGAATTAAATGTGTGTAAAGGGCATTGAACCTACATCACATCGAAACATCGTTTCGGCGGCCAGTGATGAAACATGTGTAAATCGACAAATTGCGATCAAAAAGTTTTCAGTGATGAATTATCGTAAGTGATATACTTTCTGGGATATTCGAGTTCAAAAATAAAATTCTACGGTTTTGAACTCAAATATCTCAGAAAGTATAATATCATTACGACATTTCAACACAGAATACTTTTTGATCATAGGTAATCACTTAGTCTGTCGATTGACTCATGCTTCATCACTGGCCATGGCACTGGCCTGGTATGCCCTGTTCCATACAAAAACTTTCAAATCCCTTTATCTGCAAACTCGATCCCGTCTACCATATAATAATAATAATAATAATAATAGCCTTTATTCTACTACAATTTCCATAATGAATTCACAATATATTTTTTTAGTCAAGTATACAATTCTAATTTTTATATTAAATTTAAATACAATGTCATTTCAAATATTTAAAAAAAATACTAAATACAATTTGGTTTATACATTTATTTAATTGTCTATTTATATAATTATATTTTAATATGCTGTTTATTAGTTAATTAATTAATTTATTTATTTTATTTACTCTATTGTGGAAGTCGCCTCCTCAGCGTAGGCCTCCCCCAGTTTCCTCCAGGTTTCTCTATCTTTAGCCAGTCTTATCCAGTTTGGTCCACATCTTTCTTTAAACACCTCTTCCCACCTTTTCCTTGGTCTTCCTCTACTTCTATGTCCATCTCTAGGTATCCATTCAGTTACCATATATCAGAACATTAATAAGTTATGATGAGTTTCTACGCCGTAGAACTATTGCGTACGTTATTTTAATGATAATAATGTTGTATTTTTTTTGTTTCAGGTAAGTGAAGATCGATTTACGGTATAATAAGAATAAAGGTTTATTAAGACTCGCACCTTTCGAGATACTTCATTACTATTTTGAATAGTAGTGACCTATCTCAAAAAATCATTTATTTTGTGAAAACGAAAACGAAGTAATGAAACTACAGACTTTCAACTTTGAACTGATTTAATTAATTCATTTTGTATGAAAACATAATTATCAATTATTTGATTTCTGTATTAGGTTATCTTTTGTGATATATGAGCAAAAAAAATGAAATGTTGCATATTTTTTAATATTTTTGAGTTAAGTCCATTCTATTCTGAAGGTGCGAATTTGTTTAAAACTATAAATATAGTGCACGTCTTCACCTGACCACCTAACGTCTCACAACATCAAAGACTGTTTGTGAGGTTCTATCTATACTTAGTCAGCAATGAATTTTTTAAGCAATCTGTTGAGTAACTCGTTTGTCAGCTACTTACTTATTTAAAAATCTAAACGGTTCCGAAGTTACAGCAATTGATATATATATTTTAATCAATGAACAAAACTTGTTGCATTTAAAACATTTTACGAAGAAACCAAAGTAATCCGGTAACCCTAAACTTTAAATTTTGTTTGTTGGTGTAATGAACAAAAATGACAGTGAAATGGGGGAATTTTGATGTTGATAGCTCAATCGAGACGCTAAAACTTTGGCAAAATATCCACTTAGCTTTAAACAAGTTACACAACTTGGAATTTGGGTCCCATAATAGCAGTCCGAAATTACTAACAGTACTTGTTATACTGTTAGCGAGGAACGATGGTTTAGCTTCAACCCATAACGGCCTACTACTGAGCGGGGTACGGGTCTCTCCTCTTGAGGAGACCTGGAGCATACACCACCACGTCGCTCCATTGCGGATGAAATGGTTGACGCTGAAAGGGTTGATGGCCAAAGCTTATGAAACGTCTGGTCTTTCAAATAATAGCCTTCAATAATTCTTGACAAAAAACAACCGAGTTCAAAATTAGGGATAACTCAAAAACTGCTCGTCAGATCTCGCTCAAATTTAAATGAGACCACATGACAAGCACCAGCTTGCGATTAAAAAAAGAATCATAAAAATCGGTTCACCCAGTAGAAAGTTCTGGGGTAACAAACATAAAAAAATAAAAAATACAATCGAATTGAATACTTCCTCCTTTTTTGAAGATGTTTAAAAAGTTTTGCAATATTTCAGAGGTGATTCTCATATGTATTTATATTCTTCTTCCAGCTTTCACGTAAGTACTCTTCTACAGGATTATATTCTTCTTAAACACCTTATCTTTATCATTACGATCGTTTCTTTACTGTTTGACTACAGAATAGAATTACTTTAAAACTAAGCCTGTAAGTCCTCTGTCTCTACGGAATTTTTTATGAACACAATTTCACTATCGGGGCAATGTATGCTTACGAAACAATGTTACCAGGTACGGATTTTTCTATTTTACAGCTTTCGATTTACTGTAGAAAATTATATTTTTATTTTTGCTAGAATTTGTGAGCTTTTGCATATTTCAGGCCAAAGTAAAGTCACACATCTATACTAATATTATAAAGAGGAAAGATTTGATTCTTTGTTTGCATTGAATAGGCTCTGAAACTACTGAACCGATTTGAAAAATTCTTTCACTGTTGGGAAGCTACATACACTATCCCCGGGTGACACAGGTTATATTATATTTTCAAAAAAAATAGGGATCCTTAATAAAACTCCAATAATATAACCCAAAGTATAAAAAAATAAAACAACCGAAGCAAAGCGAGGGCGGTTACTCGTATTTTAAATATCCACTAGCTTTGCCCGCGACTTCGTTCGCTGGGAGATTTTCGTGCGTAAAATTGGAAAAATTACTGTGACAGATGGACGGACAGACGCAGGATAGTATAATTATATTCTAATAGGTATATACCTAAAATATACAAAATTAAATGGCCTCACTCAACCGTAATTTGCCTAATTGGTAACGGAAGTAAAAATTACAAATAATTTTTGAACTTGCGTGTACAATTAGCCTGTGGCTAGCTGTGACCACCTGAGGGCTACCTAATTAAGTCTAATAACTAATTAACATCTGTGTATCTAATTAAGTATCTGTTTGATCTATCATCCTTCAAGTTATGATACGCTAAGTAGTATAGGCTCATCAATATGTTGGGTTCATTTCATAACGCGAAATTGCGAAATTATAGGTAGATATACTAAAATCGACTGATTTCGGATCACTGAATTTTTTAAAATTACGCAATAAGGAGCAGGTTCTTAGCTATAATACGCATAAAAACGCACAGTCTAGATAGCACAGATATTGCATAGATAAATATCCTTACTAATAGCTTTATTGACTGCATGTCTAACTTTCCAGTAAATTGTTGTAAATGTATTGTAGGCCGGCCAATTTGTCCCATTGTGGCCAGTCTATATGTAATTTTAATTCGCCACATTTGTCACTACACGTCATTGAATTACGTAGTTACGTCTGAGTGGCTCAGAGGTTGGTTGGCTACGATTTGTAAACCAAATGCGCGTATTAAAGCTATTAATTATTATTATATTAAGTTTAATTATGTAATGTAAAGGATGTGTTAAACATTCCAATAGAAGTAATTAAGTAAATAATCCTTAATAGACAAGTTTTGTTCGAATTTCAGACGCATAGACTTGATTCCTACAATTAAAAAATAGTTCTTAAAAATTTGTTTATGTCCTATACACTCCTTAAAATTGTATCTACAATGTACACACTCCTTAAAAGGTTTCTTAAAAAAGGCTCTTAGGGTCTAAATATTCAAAAGAAACAGGGCTTTCCCAACGAACTTTATATTTGCACGGGCACAAAGTGCCATCTCGCCTGTCGTCTCTGGAGACAGGATGATGGAAAGCTTGTTCTCATATCCATTATTGAAATATACCCCTTGAATACAGTCTAGGAATTCTACGCGTTAAAACATAAGTACTAACATTTCTGTAACATTATTGGACGCATATCATACTTTTATTTTCGCATTGAGAGTTCCTGTTGGCCAAAGCTGCCTGTACAAGTTGGGAAAGTCAGCTCAGCCGAGATCATCCATCCATCCATCAGCCTTTGTAGGTCCACTGCTGGACTTAGGTCTCCCCTAACTTGCGCCACTCTGACCGGTCCAGAGCCTTCTGAATCCAACGGATGCCCGCTGTCTTCTTCAAGTCGTCAGTCCAACTAGGGGGGGGGGGGGGCGTCCTATGCTCCTTTTTCCGAGACATGGGTGCCATTCGAGGACCTTTCTTCCCCAACGGTTATCGGTCCTTCGAACTATGTGGCCAGTCCATTGCCACTTCAGCCGGCTAATTCTTTGAGCTAAGTCGGTTACCTTTGTTCGTCTACAGATCTCATTTCTAATGCGATCACGTAGAGAAATACCGAGCATAGCCCTCTCCATAGACCGCTGCGCTACTCTGAGCTTGTGGATAGGCCAGTAGTGTAGCACCACGTCTTGGATCCGTATGTCATCGCTGGCAACATACATTGCCGAGAAGATATTTTTCCGAAAAGGAGGACTATATAGCCCCCTTCGGGTTTTGAACCTCAGCTTAGGACGTCGCTTGAAGGAGGAAGTTAGGTCTACGCGGTCGCTCACGTGGGAATGCCTTGTTGCGGCCATGTTGGATGACCATACTTGATAGGCAAAGTTAAACTACTCGTACATTGATCACGGTTCCACAGTTAGTTCCAAGTAACTATTCGAAGTTTATTGTTAAGGTTAAATAAATACTCATACCTCCGCACTAGGACACCCTGTTGTTGGGTTCAGCCCATTAAAACACGACGATGTTTTCACAACAGTAACTGTTTTCATTACACTTTCCACAAAATAACTTATTAAAACAACACAAACTTGTAATACATTTACAAAATTAGCAATACACATACAAATATCTAGATTTACTTAATTATGGTTCGATACTCAAGTCAAATTAGTAATAAAGTGATTAATTCATTTATGTGAGACTGGAAACCGTTGCTTCAGAAACGTACATTTATTCTTCATTCATTCTTTTCATTATTTATCTTTCTTCATTATTCAACTCTGGCGTACGTTCACAATGATTAATAGTCCTTAAATAAACACTCATTGACTGGATTAATATTAACCACATTTAAATAGATTGTTTAAGTATCCTTTAGATGGTAGAAATATAAAACAGTTAAACACCGCAGCTGCTAAATAGGAGAAAACAGAGGAGGAGCAATTTTATGTGTCATTTCAGTTCTTAACTTCCACGAAACTGAAAGACCTTTTTTTAGGTCCATGTTAACTTCTTAGTTAAAAAGAAATGAAGATCTTGGGGCGGCCTAAAGTCGAACGTGTTGGAGTAAAATAATAAATATCAACTGTCCTACTAATATTATAAATGTGAAAGTTCGGATTTTCATGAAATTTAGCTCACAGATAAAACATGATCTGGAATAATATACAGGGACTTTATCCAGGAAAGCGCAGGCAAGCCACGGGCACGGCGCTAGTACTCAATAATATTCCAATGACGATAAGTCACCGATCAAACGGTAAGTATTTGATCAATAAAGATTAAGCTGTATCTTCCAGGGCGGTTCCGGGACCCTTGTCACTGTCGCCGGGAGTATCGTGACGAACGATAGGATTACGTTATAACCTGATTTCTGCCGCTTTCTTTAGACGATACGACAGCGACATTTTGTGTTTTTGATGTGTAGTGATTGTGTACATACGTACGGAAACCTATGGGTACAAGTGGCGTGATGCTCTAAAGTAAATATTTTTGTAATATTTTTAAAAGATGTGCTGAGGATTTTCTTTACGGCTTTTCTTCTCCTCCATGACAAAGCACCTTTGCGAAAAGCTGGTTGATAAAAATGTGACGTGCGTAAGTGTATCAATGATACCTATATATTAATAAATGATTTTGAATTTGAATAAGTGCTACCATACGCCCCAACTCTAGAGTCACTAATGGTTGGTTAAATCATTCTTTAGTACAGATTTTTTACTGTGATTCTGGTTACTTAATCCCTCCTTAGTACAGAATCTCAATACAAATTCTGTACTAAAGAGCAATTTAAGTAACCATTAGTGACTCTAAGTTGGGTTTTAAAAATATTTTATATCTGCAATATGGCAACACATGAATAATAAACTGTGTCGTCGCTGTGTCGTTATCGTGTCGTCCAATGAAAAAGTACCTTTGGGGTAAACGCCAATGTTTGAGGTCCTTGCTATGATTAATGATGCCGTGTGGCAGTAAGTGGTCGCTTGGGAAATAATCGGTGTTAGTAAAAACAGATTTCTTAAGATTCGGTCTCTTAACTCGTTAGGATCCGCGTGATCGCGGTACCTTTGAGTTCGAACGTGCTGGAACGTTCCCGGTAACCGACGGGTTAAAAGATCTCAAAAGTTGCTGTCCTAAATGAAAACATCATGAGGTAACACTAAAGATCTTTATGGCTTCAACCCATTAATGGCCCACTACTGCGCACGGGTCTCTCCTCTTGAGGAGGCCTAGAGCATACTCCACCACGCTGCTCCAGTGCGGATTGGTGGAAGGGTTAGTAGCCAACCCGAGTGTCGGAAATTTTCAAATCGCCCGAGGGCCTCCGACATCGCTTAACGACTATTATCCTATGACAACAACCGGGACCGACGGCTTTACGTGCCCTCCGAAGCACGGAAACGCTCAAGAAATTTTTGCCACTAGCGGTCACCCTTCCAACTACTAACTACGCCCGCTGTTGCTTAACTTTGTATGTGTGTGGTTCATATTATGAGAAGATCAACCCAACAGTGGTATAGATATGAAATGTGATAATCTCGTACATTGTTAATAATCTATATTTTTAGGGTTCCGTACGAAAAAAAACAAAAAATGGAACCCTAATAGGATCACTCGTGCGTCTGGGCGACCGCCGTTCACAGCCAATTTACTCCGAAACTACTGAACCAAATAAGTTGATATTTGGTACTCATGTACTTTTATGTGACCCAAAGACGAAGTTATAAAGTAAACAACTGAATATTGAAAAAAATTAACGAAATCAAAATTAAACAAAAACTGGTATGCAAATTAAAGAGCTTATATGTGGTATGTCAAGTGAAAGGGCTTGTTGCAAGGATCTCAAATATATTTTTGTTATAGTTCTGCAATGGATAATTTTAAAATAATTCAAGAAAGAACGAAAATTACAGCCAAAAATTGACCATTCCTACCTCCTTATCTCCGAAGCTACTGACGCTAGAATTTTGAAAAAAGTACCTACAGAGAATGGTTCTCTATTAAATATTACAGGAAAACCTATAAGAAGTCTATGGTCTTAAAAAAGGCATAAATAAATAAAATAGAAAACAACTCACACTTGTCAAGTTTATTTTTTGGTATTTTGGTTAAGCCATTTTGGAGATAAAATTCATTTGCACAAACAAAAACCTCTTCCTCTAAACGCATATTCTTTCCCCAGAAAAAATATTTCTTACACAACGACCAAATACGAGTAGTTTCTTCAGTAAAATTACTTATAGTGCCCTTAGGGCAGTTGAGCCACCCTTGTCACAAAGCTGTCAGTCGCCAGATTGGTGACGAATGATCGGATTACACGTGATAACTAACACCTGATGTTGGATGCCAATATTTGCCATGGCCATGATTTATGGTGTGCTTTTGAGAAGGGTTGAATCTCGAGGACGAGTTGTGACATCTAGTGATAGGATTCGCGATCTATTGTTAGGTTAGAGCCTCGGCACACGGTGTATTTTTACGTATTCCGCGCGTTTTCGACGGCGAAAAAGATTAATTATTGGCCTTGTCAATCCAGTCATATTCAATTAACAACATGTAACATTAATTTCCTCGAAGCAATATGAAATAGCAATAATGCTGCTTTCTTATTGTCTTCCTCGGATCCCAAGGGAGGGACTCCTGAGAATGTTATGTTATTGCTCAATATGACGTCACTATGTAAGTAATCTTAATTAGTAATTACTTTCCTGACACCTCGTACTAAATGAGAAAATAACAGAATATGATATTTCGTTAGAAATTTAATCTAATATTGGGAATTTTGTTAATATGACAGGTGGACGACTGTTGGGCGCGAATATTTTGTTATTAAAATTAAAATGTTTATAGCACGGACCTGAACAAAAGAAAAATTTTTTTAGGTCCGTGGTTTATAGGTAGGCTTTTGTAGTGACTGTTACAAGATTTTAGTAAACACATATCTTTTATCTTTTAGGTTATCTAACGCGCAGTACAGTTATATTTATTAGGATTCACAATCGCGGGTGGCATAGACATAATATATACATAAGAGATACATCAGAAACTCCCATGGCTAAAGAACAAACATCCAGTTAATATTGTATATTACATAAGACATAGTCCGATCAAGGGGAGGTCACGGGGTTCATAAGCCTCTCCTTGGTCGCCTACTGTTACCAAATTTTCATAATCTCATTGATAAATGAAATAAAATAAATAGAAAGTACCTTCCTACTCCTATGATAGCTTATATTATAATTATATAATTCACAATGAAAGCTGGAAGTAGTGTCACGTTATTTATTCATACTTTCATATATTTAGGTACAATATATTTAGGTACAATATTAGGTACAATTTAGGTAGACGACCCGTGTGGCGCAATGGTTACCATGCCGGATCGCCGCACCAGGGGTCCTGGGTTCGATTCCCAGCGAGGCGGAAATTTGAATGATGAGTTTGAATTTCTGTTCTCGGTCTGGGTGTGAATGTCCTTGTCTAGTGTGTTGTCCATGGCACCCACGACACAGGGAATCCTAGTGTGGGGCTATGAGTGTGTGGCGTTATTTATTTATTTATTTAATTCAGTCACTAAGGTATAATTGATACATGAGATAATAAAACTTTTTATTGGTATTGAAGTTGCTTGATGTTTACTTTTATTTGATTTTTACTATTATCTGTTTATCAAACGTGTGATATGATAATATCTACCAAAAACAAATTCGGAAGTCTCATTATCACGAATAATAAAAGAACTTTAATAAAGTAACCGTTCATAAAAATGTATACATTACTCATTAATTATTTTAATGTAGCAATTATATGCATTTAATAACAACAGGTTGATACTAACATTACCCTGTAAATAAACACATTCGTAAGAATTTTCAATAAAACGTTATTTTTTTTTCTATTAAAATATTGCAAACATGTCATCACATGTCATCACCACCACACACCACCAATGTCATCGATTATCTCGATAAAGGGTAAGAGCCCCACTTTGCGACCTATGCTTCTGAACCGACATAGTTTTAAACTGGGTCGCATATAACAGCGTTATGAAGCCTTCACTCTCGACATTAATCACGAAAACTGAAGTATTATAGCCATTAATTCGATAGCAATCTTAATGACGTCACATATAATTATTATTATTTATAGGTATCTAGTAACCGACCTCGCTATGTTAACATGAACCTTGTGTCTTTAAATATAATAGTAACTGTAACCAGAACTATTGTTATAAATGTTTTTTCTGCACATAAAAAATCACGGTAGATATAATATTAGACAAATATATTAGAAAGATCGTGATGGCTACCCAAATGGCAAAAAAAGCGGCCAAGTGCGAGTCGGACTCGCCCATGAAAAGTTCCGTAGCAGCAAGTAACATAATATAAAAGTTCTTGTTGTTCGTTGTAATTTTGATCAATGTTTTTTGCGGTTTACGATTTATGACGTATTAAAAAAAAACTACTTACTAGATCTCATTCAAACCAATTTTCGTTGAAAGTTTTCATGGTAATGTATATCATATATTTTTTTTACTTTTATCATTCCCTTATTTTAGAAGTTACAGGGGGGGGGACACACATTTTACCACTTTGGAAGTGTCTCTCGCGCAAACTATTCAGTTTAGAAAAAAATAATATTAGAAACCTCAATATCATTTTTAAAGACCTATCCATAGATACCCCACACGTATGGGTTTGATGAAAAAAACATTTTTGAGTTTCAGTTCTAAGTATGGGGAACCCCCAAAATTTAGTGTTTTTTTTTTCTATTTTTGTGTGAAAATCTTAATGCGGTTCACAGAATACATCTATTTACCAAGTTTCAATGGTATAGCTCTTATAGTTTCGGAAAAAAGTGGCTGTGACATACGGACGGACAGACAGACAGACAGACAGACAGACAGACAGACAGACAGACAGACATGACGAATCCATAAGGGTTCCGTTTTTTGCCATTCGGCTACGGAACCCTAAAAAGCCCCTACCACCCTGTATGAGTTCTAATGGAAGTGACGGAACTAAACTGAGTGGTAGAGCCCAGAGACCTCCGACAGAAGGAACAGTTTAGTTCGTTTTCAAATTTATCTTTCATGTCCGTGACCGGTGTTTAAGGTAATATCAGACGGATCACTCGAGTGATTATTCACTCGAGAAAATGCTTCATTTTTCTTTAATTCTATGTTCATACGGCTAATACGGAATGATATAGAAAAGAAAATTCACTATTCTTTTCGTAATAATGTCATCAAATGAAGTCGTGGCTCTTGGAATAAGTTTAATCGAGACAAAATGGCTGAACGCGAATGGACATTATCTCAGTGTTCAGACCGTTCGTTCGGAGTGGAGTGAAAGATGAAAAATGCCAATGTCCAACACTGTTGGATCGATTCACTAATGAATTCATTCGGCACTAATGTTTCATTTTGTGTTCAGATGTGTTACTTGGAGTGAAATATGCAAAATGAAATAAGAAAATGAACAAAAAATGACCCGTCTGATATCACCTTTACGGCCGGTGTAACGCACACACGTTGTTCGAGCGGTGTGTGTAGTTCTTCTGTTGTTTCTCTATTTTGTGTCCTGACCAGGATTTCAAATTTCTGTTAAGTAACTCTTGAGAACTACTTGTATACACCATGAGCAGATTAATAACAATTGCACCAACACTGGCTCAAATCATCGCTGTGATTTGAATGTCAAATCGACTCCACGAAGTAAGCCGTTGGGCCACAAACTTACTGCTTGTATATTCATGGAAGTGAAAGTCGAGCCGCTCCTTATTTGCGTACATAACAAGCATTTCGATAGGGGTTAAATGACACCACAAATCTACTTTGATAAAACAAATTTACTAAACAATCAATTTGTTACAGCAATTTAATATACTTACTGTTAATCTATTATAGTATGTTTAATATATTTTATAGTTTAGTTTGTAGATTTACGTAATCAGAAAGCAAGGCTAAATAAATTTATTATAGACTAGCTGACCCGGCGAACTTCTAATAAACTATTTTTTTTCAAAAAATAAAAGTAGTCTAAGTTACTCCTTGTTACATCAGCTAAGTATCTGCCAGTGAAAGTCCCGTCAAAATCGGTCCAGCCATTTCAGAGATTAGCCGGAACAAACAGACAGACAGAGAGACAAAAATTGTAAAAAATGTTGTTTTGGTACGAGTATATGTACCGTGTATACATACAAATGCACTTAGTAAAAAGCGGTTTTGTTTTTAATATTACAAACAGACACTCCAATTTTACTTATTTGTATAGATGTTATCCCTATTGTTTTCTGTATATCACAATCTAGCTACATTATTTAAATATGTATGAACAATTTAAATAGCACAGAAAAAAGCCTGTGAAGTAAACTGGAAATGAGTGAGTATAAACGAAATAAAGCTAAAAAATCTTATGAAAAATTATTTATTTTTCGGCAGTCATTACATTTTCGTAACCATCACACAATATTTTTTTTATAAAACGATGTATCCCCAGGGAGAATCACAAATTAGAATTGCAAAATTTCTCAACGTTTATTTATATTTTGTTTTATTTTCCTCTTTGCTTATGATGCTTGAAATAGTCATTTTATGACGGTTCGCCGGACTTGAGTAGGACGACCCTTTTCCGTTCCTTAGTTTCAAATGACTATTTCAGTTACATAATGTTTGCTCATATCACTCTACGCTGTATGGGTCACATTTCCGCAAAACCGGCCAAATGAGTTTTACATAAAAATAAAACGAGAAAATATGTTAAATATATTCTGCTACGCATGTTAGTTGCTTCAGTTATTTTATGTTATGGTGTTAGATAAATATGACACCAATTAGTAGATAGTAGGTAAGTTATAGATATAGCCAAATAGCAAGTAAATAATGACAATTAGCAGCATTTATTGACGATTGAAAGTACGTGATTTAATTTGTTTATTTTTTTTTTCGACCTAAAAAAGGAAGGAAATTCATGTTAGTTAATTTAGGGAAATTTTACAATTTTACAATTGGCAATTTTACAAAAGATAAGCAAGTATGTATGATGCAGATGATATAATTTTTTTTGACTAAATATTTAAAGGAACAAGTCCGTCCATCTTCTTAAATTTCAATCTCAATCAATGTCATCTCAATTTTATATTTAATTAGATAATTATAACGAGTTATTCATTAGTATTTACTCACAAAGAAAATAATTAAGCCGATGTCAGTGCAATGAATCAAAATTTATTTCGCATTTAATTTTATTATATCAAAATGTTTGATTGAAATTAATGGTTATCTGGTAACATTTTCAAATAAACCAAATATGAGTAAAGTTGTTATATTATATTTTCGCGCCAAAGTTTCGACACGTCAAGTTGGTAAACGACGCCATTTTGCTTGCAAGATGTTTGATACATTTTGTGATTTCTTGTGACAAAGCGGTGGGCCGTGGGCTATCTTTGGGTCTTACAAATTGTCCTATCACCAAGTCTAATATCTGGAAATGGGTTTTAAAGACATTAATTTCAAATGAAATGGACTGACCGAAATTTTGAATTAAGTATGCTATTTACGTATAACCAAATACGTCAACCTATTACCGATTAAACAATTATAAATACAATTAAACGAATTAATTAATAATATGTAGTGTGTGTAGTGTACGATAAATATACATGGAACATTATGACAAAAACCCTTCACCATTTTGATTATTTTTTGAAGATGCAACGTATTAAAATTAAGAAAAATAAATGATTCCAAGAATGGCAAACTTTTCCCATAAATATTTCCGTATGTTAGTCGAAACGAAAATATAATATAAAATAAAATAGAATTTGAAGTTGGTTAACTTCTGTCAACCAAATAATAATTTGGTTCAAACGAATCTAATAAGTAGAGACCGGATTATATGCATTTGCATATTTGCATATGCATTTGCATATTTAAGCCATCCTTAGCGGTAATTGCATATTTTACTTAAGATCTAGTTTTGATGCATATTATCGTATCAAATTGATAGTTTTAGAACTTTTGCCAGAAACTATAAGTACTAATACAGCACCAAAGTTCAAATTCTGCCGTCACCTCAGTGGATGTGGAGCGACCACGTATAAATATTTTTTGAATGATCGAAGACACAATCTCACTACTGAACATTTGGAACAATACGTTTGCGTTTATAAAAATATTAAAAAACCGGGCAAGTGCGTGTCTGGTCACACGCAATGTAGGGTTCCGAAGTAGTTTTCTTTGTTTGGATTCCTAAAAAATATCATTTAATTTTGCTTATTTTACATATTTTCGTGCATATTTCAAGCATTTTTCATGCATATTTGCATGCATATAACAAGCTTTTTATATTGCATATAATCCGGCCTCTAGTAATAACATTCGTTTAATTATGAATTTACTCATTTCATAAAAAAAGTCAGGCCCTAAGTGAAATGAAGAATTTACATTTTACTTTTAATCACCTCGGATTTAATTAAAATGTAAATCGGAAAATACTGATCACTTTTCCATACTTTTGAATAGTGATGTAGCAACATGCCAAAAATGCTAAAAACTAAATCTCTCCGTGGGAATGAAAAACAGCGCTTAACTTCTTTGGCGTCCACAAGCAACTGATATTGGACAGCGTTATAGAGATTTTTTTAATTACGAGAAGAGACTTAAACTTATCAACATACATCACACTATCTCATGAACAAAACATTTTGCTGTTATATTTAAATAACTAGCTGACCCGGCGAACTTCGTATCGCCTAACAAACAATTTTTTTTATTTAAAAAAAAGCTTCAGCCGCCCCAATACGGGTTTTTTTATCGTAATTTCGTTTTATCGGTATGTAACTGTTAGCACATATTAGTGGAAGCAAATTCGAGATTTAGCTAAACCAGCTAGACTCCAGACAATAATTTACGATACCAACAGGCGATAACTCATGTATTAAATGTTCTTACCAAGAATTTCTTGTTAAGAAGATAATATTTTCACCATAAATCTTGTCGCCGGGGAAAATAAGAAAACGGAAATGTTTCGGTTAAAATTTTCAGCACAATTCGCAGAAATAAGTCATAGGATACATTAATTCAATGTAGGATAAGGCAAAGAAATGAAAACCGACAAACCTTTTGAGATATGGGCGCCTTGCCAGAGCAGGAGAGAGGATAAAGCTGGTTTCTGCTTACTTTTATTGTTAGCCAATTTTTCTTTACACTTGCCAATCCGATTGAGACTTATGGAGCCAAACATAATAATATTTTGTCTAAAATCTATAACGCTTTTCTTCTCCTGCTGTCAAATGTTTGCTTTGCAAATCGCTAACGCATCCATGCTTGAAGTTATTTTTGGTGCTGACAGAAAATGGGTTACATTTAGGTATATTTTTACTGAGAAATGCATTGCTTCAACCTATTATTAGTCCACTACTGTGCACGGGTTTCTCCTCTTAAGGAGGCCTAGAGCATACTCCACCACGCTGCTCCAGTGCGGATTGGTGGAGGGGTTAGTGGCCAACCCAAGTGTTGGAAGATTTCATGACACACAATGGCCTCCGATATGGCTTAACGACTGTTATATTATTACGATAAAGTTAACTTACCGAAGTTATACTTTTGAAGTTATACTTCATATGTAACTAGCAAAAAGGTTGCGTTAAACGTTTGCGCTACCATGAAGGGGGTATGAAAGCACTGGATACATGGCCCTAGCTTCTTATTATCTTTACCTCTTTTAAAATTTAATGTTATTATTTATACAAATCTCACAGAATCTCTACAGCGTGATTTAGGTTCGTGAACAACGCCATCTAGTTTGTACTTGTGTAAACATAGGTAGCATACAAGTAATGTTTATTATTATTATTTAGTACAACAATAGTTTTTGAAAGATAATTAAAACTGATTCACGTTATTAAATAAAATATTTATTTAATTATGTCAAAGAAGTAAAACTTCTCACGCGCGTACAAAAGTACACGCAACCTTTTTTTTACTATTTATTTTTACTATTATCTTTCCAAGTATCTGAATCTTACTAAAGTATTCTTCAAGCAGAATATCTATTCAGGAACAGTTGCGGAATAGACGAAAATAAATGACGGGTAACATTCGTGAAAATATCGGGAAAGAACATCTCAAAGTAGCGGCCAGTAACTAACCGTTTTGATGTGCAAGACTATAGGAACTTTATGACTCACTGGAACGAGTTGCACCCAGTTGACAATAATTATAATCAGATAGATCGACGAAAAACATTTCAGTGTTCTTTAATGAAGTTTTTCTCTATGTCTTACTTTTAGTCAATGTGTGTGTAGATTTTCTCTATATGTATACCTATGCGCAATAATACGTAAACCTAACGTGGGGATATGAGAAGTTATTACAGCTGTTTCCCGTCATATAATGTATCTGATAAAGCGGTCCCTTCTTTTCATGTAATGCACGTAGCAAATTTTCCAATAAGTTCATAAACAACCAATCTCATAATAAAGTTAAAACATCTAATAACAAAACAAAACAAAACCATCTAAAACAATAATCTAGAATATCTTCCACGAAAAGATATTACTTACCTTCAGTTTTATTTTATGTTTACAGAATTATGCTTTAGAATTTTTTTTGTATCTATGTGCCGTAATGGCCAAAAGCTGTAGTGCGGCTAAACATTGTTCTAGCCGGCTAAAAATAGGTGTAACCGCACTTCGGCTTTTAGCGTAACATATAATTTTTAGGGTTCCGTAGCCAAATGACAAAAAACGGAACCCTTATAGATTCGTCATGTCTGTCTGTCTGTCCGTCCGTATGTCACAGCCACTTTTTTCCGAAAGTATAAGAACTATACTGTTGAAACTTGGTAAGTAGATGTATTCTGTGAACCGCATTAAGATTTTCACATAAAAATAGAAAAAAAAACAATAAATTTTGGGGGCTATCCATACTTAGAACTGAAACTCAAAATTTTTTTTTTCATCAAACCCATACGTGTGGGGTATCTATGAATAGGTCTTCAAAAATGATATTGAGGTTTCTAATATAATTTTTTTCTAAATTGAATAGTTTGCGCGAGAGACACTTCCAAAGTGGTAAAATGTGTCCCCCCCCCTGTAACTTCTAAAATAAGAGAATGATACCATTACCATGCAAACTTCCACTTAAAATTGGTTTGAACGAGATCTAGTAAGTAGTTTTTTTAATACGTCATAAATCGTAAACCGCAATTTACCTCGATTAAAGTTACAACGAACTACAAGAACTTTTATATTATGTTACTTGCTGCTACGGAAGTACGGAACCCTTAATGGGCGAGTCCGACTCGCACTTGGCCGCTTTTTCTCCAACTTATAACCGTTTCTAGGATTGTCCTTGTCTTGGCTTAATTACACAAGACTTTCTTCAACATAATTTGCAAATGATGTACACATCCTTCTAAATATCTTCCGTACAATTTCAAATGATCAAATGTTCTTCTCTTTTGAATGTGTTCCGTTGTCCGGCTATTGTTTGGTTCAAATCGCGCAGGTAGTAGGCAGGGCCAGGGTTGAATAGGAATGGCCGATTTACGTACTCCGGCCGAAAATGGAAACAAATGATAGTCCGCAAGTAAAGAATGTTTCGCTATAGCGCCAGTTTCAATGCTGTGATACACTGTAACGTTGAAATTGTTTCAAGAAACATAAACAATATTTTTCTGGAAAAAGGTTGAATAATATTGATTGTTGAATTTCTTTTTGCCCACTAACGCGCATTTTGTCTTTGTGTTCGTATTACAGACATAGTATTGTGATGGTATTGTGATAGGTTATTTTTATTAAACGTATAGCTGACAAAAACGCAAATAATAGCTTAACTAAACGACATACCCATTAATCTAAATCAAATTACTTATTGACTAGCTGACCCGGTGAACTTCGTACCTTAAGTTACTCCTACATACATCAGCTATTTGTGAAAGTGCCATCAAAATCGGTCCAGCCATTTCAGAGACTAGCCGGAACGAACAGACAGACAGATAAAAATTGTAAAAATGTTGTTTTGATATATGTACCGTATGCATCCAAATGCACTTAGTAAGCTGTTATTTTAATATTACAAACAGACACTCCAATTTATTTATTTGTATAGATAATTACTACGATTAGAGAAATATTTGCATCTTAACATACTAAGCTCTGTTTAAAATGAAGATGTAAATTGCGAAACAAGAATACGCGAAAAATGAGTAAACAAATTTATGAGCCGTCATAGAGGCAAAGCTTAGTACATACTGTATGGTGTGGATAATACAGTGTAAGCACCCGTCATGCTTACCCTCGTCACTCAAAGCCGTACTCCCAACCGCCTTATTTATAGTTCCATAATTAAGTTGGACACCTGACTAACAACTGGAGGATGCGTAGGCGAAATGAAAGATAAACTTGAAGCTCCTTGTAGGTAAAATAGAAATTAGAGCTTCGTTCGTGACATCTAGAGCGCTAACTCTGACGTAAGGTCTAATAAATTTAATTTATACCGCGCTGTTTGACGAATGCTGTATTCATTTGTTTTTACTTGTGATTACAAGTTAATATTGTAGTTTTAAAAACTTAACACACGGTTTTATAGTGTCAATTTGTTTATTTATTTATTCTTATAGATATTATGATTAGTAGATACAATAAACAAAAGTCAATGTAGATCCTAAAGAAAAAAAGGGTGCGTGTACTTTTGTACGCGCGTGAGAAGTTATACTTCTTCAATATTCAAGTCAGTAATATAGTAAAATATTACTTGTGTACTGTACTACCTATGTTTACACAAGTACAAACTAGATGGCGATGTTCACGAACCTGAATCACGCTGTTGAGACTCTGTGAGATTTTTAAAAGTAATAACATTAAATTTTAAAAGAGGTAAAGATAATAAGAAGCTAGGGCCATCAATCCAGTGCTTTTATGCCCCCTCCATGGTAGCGCAAACGTTTTAACGCAACCTTTTTGCAAGTCGCATAAGAAGTATAGTAGTATAACTTCAAAAAAAAATGGTTAAAATGCTGTAAACAATTAAAGAGTTCCCTCAGCTGGAGCCAAACCTGTGTGTGGTATCAACTCGTGCTTATTACAAAAATGCATTGTTATCAGAACTTAAGCAATATATAAAATTTCAACTCCTTAGGATAAGTAAAAATAGGTGTAATTTAGGCTTATAAGATTTGACCGAAACAAACGAACAGGGCAAGCTAAATAAAACCGTTTTAAAAACCGTTTAATAATATTGTTATACCTGTGTAGACCGTTTAATATAGGTACCCTGAAATAATTTTTTTTTTTTTTCAATATTTTATTCTACGATTCTAGAGTTTTAATAAATATGTATATCCATGCCAAATTACAGCTTTCTATCATTAAGGGTCTCGGCGCATTGTTTCAGACAGACGGATAGACGGACATAACGAAACTAAGGGTTCCGTCTTTTCTTCTTAACCCTAAAGGCCAGCAACTTATATTAGCAAGGTATTTAACATTGTTAATCACACAAAAATTCTGACATTGGAACTGAACTGAACATTTTTATCATACCCTGCATATTACCTACGACTCACTTAAACTTAGGCATTTTAATACATATACCATTTAAAGTAATTGTTGACTTCAAAACACAAACATATTACAAAAGAACACATACCTAACTGAGGAAGCCTAGATAGTTTAAGCTTCTCCAGTGCTGGTTGTTCCTGGCTTACGTATAACAACGTTATCTATCAATAATCGGTGCCGACGGCTTAGCGAGCCTTACGAAGCACGGAAGCGCTCAAAACGTTTGCCAATAAAGGTCATCCTTCACGCTATCTATCTGTCTATTAAGACCGGCACAAGCCGCTGGACTATGAGCGCTTCGGACAGTGATAACATTCACTATAGATTCCTCCTTGTTTTGCTGGGAGGATTATCTGCGAATCAAATAGTTACTATTGTCGCTGCGCCTACAATGTATCGAGTTTTTGCAGAGAGAATTTATCGGTGGTGTATTGAATTTCGTCTTGTTTGACATTTGATGCTCGGAATTCTAACTTTATCGTGTGATCCATGTGTTATTCACAATACAAAGGTATAATATGCTAAAAGATAAATTTTGTCCAATTTTGTCAAACGCTGTGGCGTGGTGTGGATGACATTTGGTAAAAATCAATATTAGTAGTAGATAGAAGTAATGGAAAGTATATGTCCAAATCTTGCATTGTTATTCCTAATCTTTAGCGGTCCAGTTCAACTGACGCTTGGATTTTACTGTAATTCTAGAGGCCTATAATGACCTCATATGATCGTACTATTTTAAGTCCAATCGGCTAAGGGTTGATCCAAATTCTGAAGGCTCTCGAAATGGCTTAAGCGAACAACATTCAGAGTCCCCCAAAGCATAGAAGTGCTCAAAAATTTTCGGAACTAACGGTCACCCATCCAACTAATGACTGCACCTGCAATGGCACAGCTTGGTCAATCACTAATACTTTTATTCTAACTAGCATTTTTATTGTAATTTCCACAGTCATCTCACGTGTATCTGAATAATAACTGATATTTTTATCACCGAACACTAAAAAGACCGATTACATTGCCTCCTAGAGTCCTATTCAAGTTTCGTCCTATTCGAAGTTTGCCACACATGTCTATGGGCGACAGGGGATGGTTGTACTGCAAGTTTGTTTGCTATTCTTTTAACATAAACTAGTATAGATTTAAAAATTAAAAAAAAAATCCAGCTGCTATCAAAAAAGCTATATACCTTTTTGAAATCCTCATGGTGAGCCCTTTAATTTAATACCCATATTGCGTTATTCGTTTTATTTTTATTTTTTGATACTTCAGTGTTATCTCACAGCCACCATAATTATTTGTTTTTTTAT
Source organism: Thymelicus acteon (assembly GCA_951805285.1). Classification (NCBI taxonomy): domain Eukaryota; kingdom Metazoa; phylum Arthropoda; class Insecta; order Lepidoptera; family Hesperiidae; genus Thymelicus; species Thymelicus acteon. The sequence goes on from OX638232.1 coordinate 3,065,789, forward strand.
TTCACTTATCTAAGAACACTTGGCTTATCAAGACAAATCTAACGATATCTCAATTATATCAATCCGTTCAGCGGTTTGGAAGATACGAGGTAATAAAGAATATTACATGCATACATACATACATATGTACATACAAGATATGCGCGAAAAACATAACCCTACCTGGCAGTCGGATAAAAATACTTAAGGTATATATGTATATGTATGGGTGCAAGCTGTCGCGCTCAACGTATCAGTAGTTCTTTAAAATAAGTATATAAATAATTACATAATTATGTAATTAATACAGTTACGCTAATCAGTTCGTCCACCGCTACCAAAATGCCATTAGATTCTGTCTTCTACTTTGTTGACTATAAGTTCGTTTAGCGCATAATAGTCCGGTCAATTTAGACATTCGAAGGTGCATAAATTCCCAACAAGCTGAAAATCAGTAAGATTGTTCAAAACATAATTATAAATAAAAATTTTAAGTTCCCCATCATTCCCGTTTATGGAAAAAAAAATATTCAAGGTCAAAGGTCAAAAAAATGAGTTTTTCGCGATTTTCAGCAAAACGGTAAGTTTTATCATAAAGTACCCCAGACAAAAATTGTAGATCATAAAATTATCTATAAAAATGTATCAATACTTTTTTCCTACGAGCCACCGTTTCTGAGATATAACAATTCAAAAACACGCTAAGTACCATGAGGTAGCAGGGTAAACGTGTGCATATTATGACGATAAAAACTTACAACTTTTTGAATCCTTATATCTCAGAAACGGTGGCTCGTAGGAAAAAAGTATTGATACATTTTTATAGATAATTTTATGATCTACAATTTTTGTCTGGGGTACTTTATGATAAAACTTACCGTTTTGCTGAAAATCACGAAAAACTCATTTTTTTGACCTTTGACCTTGAATATTTTTTTTCCATACACGGGAATGATGGGAAACTTAAATTTTTTATTTATAATTATGTTTTGAACAATCTTACTGATTTTCAGCTTGTTGGGAATTTATGCACCTTCACTATCATTTTTTTGTCTAATTTGACCGGACTATAAAGCATTCCTCTTTTTTAGTTCATTTAGCGTGAGTTCATTCCATTGTCATTTTCATTCGAGCTGAAACAATTTCGGACGTCAGTAGCATATATGTAAGTGAGACTTCCATTTTTAGGGTTTCGTTTTGCATACGGAACCCTTATATTTTTTTTATACATCTTATAAGTTAATGCTTGACTACTATCCCACCTCATGGTAAGTGGTGATGTAGTCATGGGTGGTAAAACGCATTAACTTAGTAATTTAATTAATTAATTTGTATTCAGTAGCAGCAGTTTCGGATGTCGCTATCAATTATAATACTAATACCCCAGGTATTTGATTTAAAAATGTGCTTTTCAATTTAAGATTCAGTATAGTTAATATCAAGTCATTTACCGATGTTCATTCTATCTCATTAAGCATGAACTCTTTTTATCATTGTCTATCGGAACTTGCAACCGATTCATGTGTCAGCTAAGTTCAATATACTTAACTTTCTATTTTAAAATTCAGTTTAAAATTCTTGCCAAGTGGCTCTCTTTAAAATATAGATGAAAGATGATATCGTACAGCTTTGTTATTGTAAAAACAAATAAATAAATACTAGGTATAATAATAACCATGTTTTCAAAACGAGCGTTTTTAAAAACGCGCGTCACGAAAAATCGTGACCGGCGTTTTTGTGTCAACATGGACGTGTTACAAATCTTAAAATCACTCTCATCATTTTTTCCATTTATTTCATAACGCGCCTAAAGAAGTATAACTTCAAAAACAAATTGACATACACAAGACTCACCACCCGAGAACATAACCCTGCATCTATCACATATGTAACTGAAATCGAACCCTTAACAAATGAATTAGAGTGTCGCTATGCTATTTTAATATTTAAAAAACCTTCATAGCCTTAAAACGTCCTTAGGAAATAACTTGGACTACATTTTCTGAGTTAAAAGTTTTGAATGCTTTTTATATTGTTTCGAACCTTAAATTCCTAGGTGCTTACCGTTCCAGCTTTTTCAATGTTTCTTTAACTTAAATACGAGAAGCTCAAGTAGAATATAAAAGTTTGTCTCAAGCTTTTAAAATTTCAATTAATACTCAATTTAAGTTTAAACTTAGTAAGCGGGAACCAGTGCGACAACTTGGTTGAGGAGTGACAGGTACAATGAGGAGTTAGTAGTTTTCCTGGTATATTTCATAAATGGTTTATAGAAGGCACGTAGAGCGTTGTACAGTGTTCCCGTATCATCCAATTCCCAACAATTGTGACGGACGTATTTACACGGGTGAGTTGCGATCATGACGAATTGAGAATGTCCCAACCGAGTGGGTGACTTAATGCGTTTGTAAAGTTCAGCGTATGAACCAATTAATTCGCTTTGCCATTAACTTCTTTCATCCAAAATGAAGGAGGATAGTGGAGTATGCTCCAACCTTCCTTAATTACGTAAAAAACGTCCTCAAGTGGCTTCCCGATAGTTAAAACCAATCTGTAATTACAGGCGGTTCTACATCTTTTCCTTACACGGCGTTAAAACTTGCAAAATTCTGGCTCTGTGCCAAATTAGCCAATGTTTTCAGCATTCGTTTCCACCCACTGCAGTTTAACGAAACTGGATTTTAAAGTCGTGCCTTTTTATAAGTGTGGGGAATAATAAATTTCTTTTCCCGACGCCTTTGCAGGGTATGAATTACTTTTGATTTAAATATTATTGAATCAAAATTCGTTAGAAATGTTAACGCCAATTTTTGTCTATCTATCGTTCGTGTACAGTGTGTACTATTTTCATGAAACTTTATATCTCGTTTGAAAATTGAAGGAGCTTCTCACGTCGATGTTCACATGGTGCTCAACAACGCATTAATCCTTGATTTTACTGATAATAAAAGTTGTCGGTGACCACTATCCATCAGGACAGTACATCTACTCGTGTTTTCAATATTCACATTAAAATACAATACATAAGTAAAATACATACTAAAATACAATACGTAACTACCGACAAAAAAATTGCCAAAAAAATGTCATAAAAAAATTATATAAAAAATTTACATAACAAAAATTGTCAAAAAATTGCCAAAAAAAATTGACATAAAAAAATTGATGATGATGTTTCACATCATCAGAATAAGATGTACAAAGATTGTGATTATCATAACACGGCGTTGTTACTGATCTACTATCCAACGCCATCTAGATTCTGTGTTACGAATTACAAACATAACGCATAAGTTAACATAACGTAACGCAAAAATTGAATTTTACTCCCCATAAAATCTTATACCACAGACTTAAATATGAAATCGATAGATAACTAGTAAAACTCCAAAAATTCTAAACTATAATTCTGTTAACATAAAATAAAACTGAAGTTAAGTAATATCTTTTCGTAGAATATATTCTAGATCATTATTAGAACCGCTGAGGCGATTTGGATGCTGTTTCATTGATGTTTTAACATCATTATGAAATTGGTTGTTTATGAACTTATTGGAAAGTTTCCTAACTGCATTATATAAAAAGAAGGGATCGCTTCATCAGCTAAATTGTATATGGCAAATAGCTGTAATAACATTCTCATATCCCGACATTAGGTTTACATAGTTATTGCTGAAAATTATTGAAGATTCAAATAACATCACCCTGTGGTATGGTATAAATAATGCCTTAATAAACTTTTCGCTTTTTCAACCGAAATCTGTTTCCAGATAATATTAACTCGTAACCCGATAAATCTGGTGCCTACAGGATCGATCAACGGCTTTGAAAAAAATAACAAAGACTTCTTGAGGTCAATGCGAATTGTAGTCCTTGAGACAGCGGCGGAATAAGCAAAGTTCTGTAACTGCGGGCCTTTGGATAACTGCCAGGAGAAATTCTACTAACAAATATCCGCGAATATCCACGCAATATACACATATACATACATACACTGCAATAACGCAGACCTGTGAATACCTGAGAGCTTGACAGATGATACAAAAACACGAAGCGGTAGTTAGTACATAATATATTAGAGTGGTTGTTGAGTAGAGAATCAGAATATTCAGAAACACACACATGCCTTGAATATACCTACATTATTATTGGACGAAAACATCAACGCAGGTAAGTTATTCTGTTTCACAGCTGTACAGTATAATTTCTGTAATATTGCAAAATCAAACTCTGGTATAAGTCGTATAAGGCCGAACTAATAAGATGAATAAGATCTTTTCAATGCTAAGTAAAACGTACAGCGATCAGTAAGATGTACATTATGCTAAGTAAGGAATCTGGCGTAGATTTACAAGAGCGGACTTAATGCCTGATGCCATTATCTACCGGTCAATCCTTAATTTAACTACAGAAAAGTCTGTGGTTTAAAAACTCTATTAGTTTTTATGTGGTCTTTACCACTAAGGATAAACATAATTCACTAACTGAGAAATCTTATACGATAAAAACAATAAAAATTATTAAGGCATTGGGGATTTAATATTATAACTATAATCTGCTTAAGAAATCAATTGGGAGTGAATAGTGAATAGAATAGTGAAGTGAATATTTGAGGTAATAGAGTGACAATGCAGTTCTGTTCTAATATAAATAAAAACCTGCATTCTTTTCTTACAATATAAACAATTTCCAAGGAGTAGCATAAGGCTGCGGTTCGGCTCTGTTCCACAAAGTTGTTAGATCGCCATTATAAACCGGTGCTCACAGTAAAGCCGACATAGAACGAATGCTTGGCTATTCCATTTTAGTATTACAACGAAGCGAGTAACAACTTTGCAGAACAGATAACTGTCAAGAGTTTCTCCCCGCCACCGCAGTATCGCCGTGACCACGCCACGATCCATGGGTCGAAATATCGGTATTATAAATACTAATTGTGAGTATCCGTTGCACTTAATGATATGAGTTTCAAATCATAAAATACTGTATAAAACATGCAGTTCGATATAAAAACGTTTAGTTTCTGAGATTTTTTGTTTAATCAGCGGATCCGTAGAACAGGCCACACTTCTTGATACCTTAATCAAGCCTGTTTTGGTTCAGGTAATTTAAATATTCATTGCTTGCTCTGACGGCTTAGACAATTTAAATATTAATTAATTAAGTTTATATAGTTAAAATAGATACATACTTTAGTTATTTATTTAATGAGTTACTTTTTGAATAAATAATAAGTTAAATTGGGGAATGCCAAAAATAGAAGTTGGCTTAACACTTGTATCCAAGACGATATTTAGTATGATCTCCAGGTTGAAAAGACTTTAATATGCTCATAAATTTTATTTGATTTAAATTTCAGTTGAATCGACCAGCTACCTACTTCATTTGTTATTAGAACAAAGATATCGAATCCCGGAAATCAATTCCCGGCTATAGAAGTTTCAAGATAATTAAGAACTGATACCCTAAATGTTGATCTCCCACACGAGTCGGATTCTAATCTTACTGGCACCTCTAAGTTTACAAGCTCACGTATTAATTAATTATTATCAGATGCTTCGATGTAGGAAGTTGCTGAAACTTCACAAGTTAGGCACAGGTGTGCGTGTTAGCTTGAAACTATGAGAAAAAGCGAAAAGTGCTCAAATGACTCGGGCCCAATTTTGATGAAAACTAAAACTGCATGATTAGATTTTTGAAAAATCTATTCAAGTCTAGTGAATTGGCTTTTACTAAGTTAATGTGCTCACCACCTTGGACCACATCTCCACTTACCATCAGCTGAGATTGTGGTCAAGCATTAACTTATTTGTGTAAAAAAAAGTCAAAATTCGTCCTGTATAGGTAGGTACTCCTTACATTATGAGAGGAGACAAAAACGCAGTCTTGCTTTATGATGATTCTATCGATACAATATCATCTCTCCAGCACAATTGTCAAGGAATTGAGATCAAAATATTTGTGAACAGGAATTCATGATTTATTTCCCCATTTGTCGCCTCTCCGAGTCGCAGCATATCTCGTGAAAGCTAACCTACTGATTGATAGGATTATGGATTTCTGCCGAGTATTGGCATGCGCCCTTCAGCGAAGTCGAATGGCATTCGCTTATTGAGATCCCTATCTTTAAATAAGGATGAACATTGAACGTGCTCTTTTGCAGACATATTCCAGCGAGACAAATATACTAAGCTTGGTATTCATCTTATCCTATATGAATGCCAATTTAATATCCGTTAGTTCATCTACTGAAAAGATAATACAAAAGGGTCCATATATGTACTTTTATACGCGCGTGAGAAGTTATACTTCTTTGACATAATTAAATAAATATTTAATTTAATAACGTGTATCAGTTTTAATTATCTTTCAAAAACTACTCGTATTTTTGTACTAAATAAAAATAAACAAGTACAAGCGGTGTTGTTCATGAACCTGAATCACGCTGTTGAGACTCTGTGAGATTTGTATAAGTAATAACATTAAATTTTAATGTGTACTACCTATGTTTACACAAGTACAAACTAGATGGCGTTGTTCACGAACCTGAATCACGCTTATGAGACTCTGTGAGATTTGTGTAAGTAATAACATTAAATTTTAAAAGAGGTAAAGATAAAATAAGAACCTAGGGTCATCTATCCAGTGCTTTTATATCCCCTCCATGGTAGCGCAACCGTTTAACACAACCTTTTTGCAAGTCGCTTAAGAAGTATAATTTCAAATAGTTTATACTGTCTAGTTGATATGTCCAGCTTTTGGCCTTATAGTGGAGTGCCTGGGGGTTTTGACCTTGGACTTTTGTTACAGTGAATGAATTTAAAAGATTTAGGTGGGATTTTCTTTTTATAGGATAGAATAGAGGGTAAAGTTTACCAAAATTTTTTGTACTTTTGATTTTTTTATTTAAACAAAAACTATAAAAAATTGATACTTGAGCATACAATTTTCTGGATAAACTTCCTTCTAGCCCATACCCCCGATTGATCTGAATTTTGGTATACCTATGTATTTTGACGCGCTGATAACGAATATCGTAGGTAAAATACCCGCACATTTCATTTTCAACGTCACCTTGAACTTTCGACTGGGTGAACCGATTTTGATGATTCTTTTTTAATCGAAAGCTGGTCATGTGGTCCCACTTAAAGAGCGAGATCTGATGAGAAGTTTTTGAGTTATGCCTAATTTTGGATTTGGTTATTTTTTATCAAGGATTATTGCAATAGCACATACCTACCTACCATTTGGCGATATTCACACATGCACGAATCGTCAAAAATTACCCTATTTCATGATAATACGGATCCTTAATTATGAATTTTCATCTCTTTTCCATACGACATACTCACGACATTATTACATCGCGATCTGAACATTTGTCCATGTTAAATCTTAAATGTCAAACCGAAATGTCATTGATCGATGTGGTATCGAGCCATAGAACCGAGAGTAGGGTTTAATTTTGATAATGGAACCCTAAAAACCTGTACAAAATGTTTAATACTACCACCTTTAATAACCATTGAAATTACGGAGAACACCAGAGACGCGATTATGTTATATTAATTCTTCTCTTCTTGTTTAACTATCACGCAAAAAGCACTGAACAAAACGAAATGGTTAGGAAAATCTACTATTTATTAAAAGAGGCACAAAAAATTGTTTGAACATCAAAATGCACTTAAAATTATTAATTCAACTGCACTTAAAAGTTAAGAATATTGTTGCCGCACAAATACTAGCGTTCTCATTCAGAGAATTGTAGCTAAAGTTATATAACTTGCCTTAGCCCGGCTGACACAACGCACAGTACGATAACGATATACTTAAATTTCAGTAAATATTTAATTTAAATTTAACATTTTATTTTACATATTTAAAACTAGCTGTTACCCGCGACTTCGTCCGCGTGGTATTTAACAAAAAAGTTATTGTTCTTTAAAAAAAAAAACTATTTTTTTCTAAAATAAAAGCAGCCTAAGTTACTCCTTGTTACATCAGCTATCTGCCAATGAAAGACCCGTCAAAATCGGTTCAAGTTCTGAAATGGTTCAGAGATTAGCCAGAACAGACAAACAGACAGACAGACAAAAATTGTAAAAAAAATTGTTTTGGTATATGTACCGTGTATAAATCCAAATGCACTTAGTAAAAAGCGGTTATTTTAATATTACAAACAGACACTCCAATTTTATTTATTTGTGTACATATCTTTCAAAGATAACCTGCGATTATAGTATCAACAAATAGTAACGAGCAAGATAGTGTAAATACCATCTATGGACATTTGAAACGTATGGACATTTGGACATTGTACTTGATGAATAAATGGGTACTTAGGTCGCATACGTCGTCGATGATGATCATTTATTTGCTCATGAGCGCGTTTGTCGACTACTCTCACGCAATAAACTTAATAATTTTGTAATATAGATGACTCTTTCATTGATTTCCTTACTATATCCCTCTCACATGTAAGTATTGTGGTTCTTGTCGCACTTTTCCAGCGGTTTGACCTATTCACTGCATACTTTCAAGTGGGTTAAACTCGCTTTGCCTACACATTCAAACTAAAAGGATAAGTATTTATTTTCACAAGGAAACGACGAATTTAGTTGTGTGTACTTAAAAATTACTCAGTTTAGCGTTGCTAGTACAAAGAGATACAACAGGAAAATCTGAAGTTTTAGCGACAGTTAGAGACTTAAATCATCAAATTTCAAGTCCTTTAATATGAGTAGTTGGTCAACTCATCCCGCTTAAAACTTATCCCGCGGGATAAGTTGTCCACATTAATCTTTTTATTATTTTTCTTTGGTCAACTCATCTATACTAATATATAAAGAGGAAAGATTTGATTTTTTGTTTGCATTGAATAGGCTCCGAAACTACTGAACCGATTTCAAAAATTCTTTCACTGTTGGGAAGCTTCACTGTCCCCGAGTAACATAGGCTATATTATATTTTCAAAAAAATTAGGGATCCTTAATAAAACTCCAATAATGTAACCCAAGGTGTAAAAGAATTCAAAAACCGAAGCAAAGCGAGGGCGGTTACTCATCCCACTATAAAGAAAAGGTAAAATGTATTGTATTATTGAAATATTTGTACATTCGTATAATTATTATATTAAAGTTGTTTTCAAAACTTTTAAATATCTGCCAACCCTCATTTTGACAGCATCGTGGAACAGTTAACCCTTCTCATGAGAGCAAACTCGAGTAGATGACGGTCGGTTATTAATAACGATGATTTGGTCAGAAAACATGTTGCTACTCGCTACATGAAAGCTAATGTTCTGATATGGCTGCAACCCATTAAAGGTTTACAGGGCACCAGTCTCTTCTCATAACTAATGAGGCTTAGAACATACATTATGCGTACCACGCTACTCCAGAGCAGATTGAGAGTTATTAGTGGCAAACCTGAATGTCGAAAAATCGTCTTAGGCCTCAGATATAGCTTAACGACCACTAATGATGATATGAGGAATTGATGGCTTAACGTGCTCTCCGAAGTACAGAAGCACTCACAAAAATTTGTCACTGGCGATCGCCCATCCAACGTAACTGGATTGATTAACATAAGCCGCAAGGCGCGTAGCTATTAGCGCTTCATCTATACAAATAAATAAAATTGAAGTGTCTGTTTGTTATATTTAACCGCTTTTTACTAAGTGCATTTAGGATGTATACAGGTACTTATAATAAAACAACATTTTTTACAATTTTTGTCTGTCTGTCTGTTAGTTCCGGCTAATCTCTGAAATAGGTGAACCAGTTTTGACGGGACTTTCACTGTCAGATAGCTGATGTAACAAGAAGTAGTAACTTAGGCTACTTTTATTTTAGAAAAAAAAAGTTTGCTAAGCGATATGAAGTTCGGCGGGTCAGCTAGTCTATTATGTAAAAATCTAGTGTAACGGTGTTTGTGATCGCACTCATCCAAAACGGCTCGACCGATTTTTATATATGTTTTTTGTGTATATTTGGTAGATATGAGAATATTATGTCATATATTTTATACCGCTTGATGATTAGGGTGTCCCTATCCAGGAATTTTTTGGTAGAACAACATTTGCTGAGTCAGCTAGTTTAAACAATAAAATGCAGAACCATCGCACTCGTAATTTCGTATTTGACGTCATGACGGCTATTCTGTTTTGTAACTTGACAGCGGAGTTTCAAAATTGACGTTAGAGTTCTAGGATCACTTCACTTCGCAAGTGCGTACTAGATGATTAGATAATGACATGTCAATATGATGCAAGTTCACTTTTGTATTGTAACTTGACAGCGGAATCCACGATGGGTTTCTAAATTGAAGTTAGAGTTCGAGATTCCCTTCACTTCGCAAGTGCGTACGCAGATGATTAGAGAATCACATATCAAGATCTCGGACTCAAACTTCAATTTTGAAACTCATCGCGGATTCCGTTGTCAAGTTACAAAACAGAATAGCCTTTCCAGTACACGAAATAGTCATCTTAATAAAATTATCGTCCGAAATGTTTCAGTGTTTATGTTTCCTGGAGGGCGAGTCGTAGAGTAATTCGGAGGAAGTGACTTTCATTTTCATGAAGTGCTGCCCACTCCATTACGTGTTTCCGGGGAAGTATTTGTTTTTATTACGTAACGTACCAAAGTTTAAGCTTTATTGTCTGTGGCAAAACAGTTTTACTCCTTTGACATTATTTTTACTTTAATTTTATTAAGCCTGTCCGGGTGTTCAAACTTTTTTAAATTTTGTACACTGACACATTTGGAGAGAAAAGATAATTATAATTTATTATGAGATTATATCATGACCACTACCACATTGCGCCTTATGCCTTGCCTTGCGAACTTTATACCATTGCGATTTGTGAAGAAATTCGAATTAATACTATCTGTCAGGTACAAGAACTTGAGAAAACTGCGTATTACCAAATACATGTTATAAATCTTACAAAAGAAACTCTAAAGAATATGTTTAAAAATTCATCCCCCAAAGGAGTACAACTCTATGTGTTAGTACATAATAAAAATAAATTACTTTTAATTTACTTGAAACTTGGAAATTTTTCCTGTACTTAATTACTACAATAAGTATTACAGGATAGCAGGCACTATATAACTAATTAATAAACTCACTGACTACTAAAACGTACTATACACCAAATAATCTAAATTTTACTAATAAAAAATAACCGACTTCAAAATTACTCAAAAACTAATTATCAGATCTCGTTCAAATTTATGTAAGACCACATGACAAGCACCTGCTTTCGATTAAAAAAAGAATCATCGAAATCGGTTGGCGTGATATTGAGTTATTCGTCCATTTGTCGCGCACATACTTAATGCAAATTTAAGACTTATATGGTTTTCTCATTGATGTCATTGTCAGATCTCAATAAAATTTAAGTGGGACTACATGACAAGCACCAGCTTTCGTTTAAAAAAAAAATAATTAAAATCGGTTCACCCAGTCGAAAGTTCCGAGGTAACAAACATTAAAAAAAAACATTCGAATTGAGAACCTCCTCCTTTTTTTGAAGTCGCTTAAAAAAGGGATCTTTCTTTATATTAAACCATTTGTATGTAAGGGCCATGCAACGCACTCCGCAAACTTTTGTACAGGCTTGTATAATAAATCTTCGGTACAGACCCGGCAGTAAAACGGTGCCACATAATGGCCTGAGCCCCTCACTAAGTTTCACTTTCATGGGTCGAGAATTGTTGAGGCGCGCACCGAATAAATGATAAATTTATTCAAGGGAAAACCGGTGCAACAAACTTTGCCAATCTATTGCCAGACTCCTTCTAAGTTAGCGCGAAGGCTATTAAGTTGACGATTGTTTGAAAGAAATAAATCAACAAGAGCATTTGTTCAGAGTTCTCAGAATAGCGATAGCCCGATGGCTTGTGTCTTTTCAGCTATCTGACTTAAGTCAGTTTGGTTTGGTAATACAAATAATACTAAAACCTAAAGAAAAGACGGACGTAATCCCAACAACAAATTCAGTGAAGCACCCATAGTAATACCAACTATCTATTCATACAAGTACACACACCCACACATTGACACCATACTGCGTCAATCGCGAATCAAAAATTACGCACACATGGTAAGCGGGCGGCCATTGTTATGCTTCACTCTCGATTAAACGAGGTTATGTCCGTCTTTTATTCAGGTCCGTGACTAAAACTAATCGATGTCTGTATGTGGAAAATATTTGAGAAAGACTACTCTTTGCCTTGGCGATTGTTTCTGCTAATCTCAGAAATTTAGCCGTAGGCGCTTTTCACATTGATATGAACTAGTAAGCTTGTAGCGACGTGGTTTTTATATAAAACTTTATTTCATTACAAGTAGCGACTTATGTCTTCAAATGGCCGCTAATGAGGAAATTTTATTCGTTCACCAAACCTAAAACAATTACCAGTATAATTACGACTATATAAAATTATTATGTACGTAGCACAATTAGACAAACTATTTAGTATAAAAAATTAAAAAAATTAAAAAAAAATGAGAGGTGTCAAGGTACACTCGGATGGACCGAAGTTTCTTTCGATTAATACTAAGCGACTAGAAGTCTTCGAGGGTGCGACAGTACAATCATAGTATGTGGCTGTCTTATTCACTCTTCGGTATTTAGCATAGGCACAACAAGGACGTCCATATCACGATCATGCACATTAAGCTATTATATAAGCTACAAATCCATCACTGCCACTCTGACAAGTGTCTTGTCAGAGCGACAGTGATAGATTTATTCTATCCCTGTCGCTCTTCCGCATATTAATTGGCATGACAAGAGAAATAGCAATAATAACTTAATGCGCATGATCGTAATATAGATATCCCTGTTGTGCCTATGCTAAATACCGAAGAGTAAATAAGACAGCCACATACTCTGATTGTACTATCGCACCCTCAGAGACTTCTGGTCGCCTAGTAACACGTTTTAATTAATAAACGACGGCAAAAAGTGTCGTTACAACTTTTCGTCCCAATTTTTTCCGCCTAGCCCCCTTTCGCAACGCGCGATAAGGAACTTCGTTCCAAAAACCTGTTACCTGGCTGCTATAAGAAAGCTATCATGATATTATTATTATACTTTTTTGAAATCCTCATGGCAAGTTCTTTAATTTTAAACCCATATTTTTTGATCCTTCAAACAATCTCACATCCACCATATTTGTTTTTTTTTGTTTCACTTATCTAAGAACACTTGGGTTATCAAGGCGAATCTAATGATATCTTAATTATATAAATCTGATTAGTGGTTTGGAAGATACGAAGTAATAAACAATATGCATACATACATACAAACAAGATAAATGCGTAAAACATAACCCTTCCTGGCAGTCGGGTAATAAAAAATGTTGTGCACCAACGTTTTTGCAACAATTATGTATTTAACTATTGTTGTAAGATTGACACAATTACTTTTTTTTGCAAAGCTCAATTAAAGAACAAATAATAAATACCGTCAAAGCAATAAAGATACGAAAAAATTTCATCATGTTCATAATCAACTCGTATAAAGAACACTCATTTTCTTTGATTATTACTTCCTTGTTCTTTAAACTGATGCTGGTTCCATTCCTTTTTAAGGTTCCGAAGTAAAATCGGAACGCTTATAGTTTCGTCATGTCCGTCTGTCAACGTTAATTCATATCGTCAAAGGTACCTAAACCTCAAATTGACAATTAATTTTTGTAACTGAAACTATTATGCCTCAAGCCAGCAAACGAGCTGATGATCCACCTGATGGTAAGTGGCTATCGTCGCCCTTACACATCAGCAACGCCAAATGCATCACTTATGTGTTCCCGGCCAAGAAAGATAGAAGAAAAAGAAAGCTCTCTAAGCCCCAGCCGGAACACGAGTCGTTTGGCGGCTGACTCATGCTCAAGAGTGGAAATGGTCAGTAATTTCGATATATTGAAAAGCTTCGTACTATGTATTGTCTATGTTTATGTTTTGTCCATTTATCTGCAAATAATTCCACTTACGTACTCGTATTTACTAACAGTAGAACATCTCAGCACCATGTACGTAAATATACATACCAAATATCAAAGAATGAGAAATTTTGTAACGAGTGCATTAATTCCACATTCTGAGAAAACCCGAACCTAGACGTGGGACTATACATTGGCTCAGCATCCGACGCCCATTGGCTCGAATCTCATCAGCTACTAACACTGTACAGCTATATAAAATACATAAGCCTCACTTATCTTTCTCTCCCTTTCTCTCATCAACTTTTCTCTTTCCCGTTTCACCAATTGTCGCAATAAATGTGAAGTTAAGTGAAACGACAGTGAACAAGTCTCCGTAACTGTTCCCTGTTGAGACATAAAACTGTTTTACGGCTTAAACTTGCAGCTCGGAACCTTCGCCGATCGTGCAGATTTACAATGTAGGCAACAGCTGAAATGATTTGCAGCTAAGTTTACCATATGATCATGTAACTATGAATGGCTGTCAGCATATTTGTAGGCAAGTGACGTACCTATTTACTAGTATTTTCGGCTATTCCCATATTTTGGAGTCCTCACTAGAAATCCTCCTAAGTGGCATTAAATTCTAATTTAGACGACACAGATATGGAGAATTTTGAGGATGCAGAATTTGAGTATGAGTTTAAGTTTGACAATTTTGGACTTCGTCACTTGACTTTAATTTTATTATCTATACTGAACCGTCTTACGAAAAACGTCGAATATCTGCTTATAAAAAAGCATAATTTGCATCGCTATGATTTTAATAAAAGTATTGCCAGAAATTAAACTTTGAGTTACTATCATAAGTTTACCTATTAAAATTAATCATCACTTACTCATTAACGGGAAATATTATAGTAAATAAATTACGAAGCGAAGCTAAAAGCACTTCACAATGTTCTCAAAGTTTGCAAATTTAGCCAGCTAACTCAGTCTAAAGTGGACAATGACAAAGACCTTACGTTCATTGAAGAGACAGGGGTAGTGGTAGAATAATTAACATAAACAGGGTATGTATAGAATAGGTCTATCATTACAATGGTTACCATGATAAAATAAGAGTTGCGATACTTGTGATCGACACCTCACCAACGTAAACATCGTATAATTTAGTACTTATAGTCCAGTGCCGATAGCTCTAAAAACGGTAAAAAGTGGAAGAAAATTATAGTAGAATGAAACCTATTGCAAAAGGAAGAGAATATAACGAAGATTATAGGAAAAATAAATTACGGGCGATCTGAGGTCGGGAAGGGGGGGGAGGGGGGGTTAAAGGGAAAAAAATGGTTTATCTCGATTTCCGGAAAAATTACAAGTCCTATTGAAAAAAGTTGAATGGCAAAGTTGTAGGTAATAAAAAGATCTACAACTTTTGTATTTACACTTTTTTACATAACCTCAAAATTTATGTGAAAAATTAAAAAAACCACGTTTTTCGTTTTTTATTTTTATCCTTTACAAAAAAAAAATTGTTTCACGAAAAATGGCGAAAACTTACCTTTGTATGTCCTTGACATACTGTAATTTTTTTGATTCAAAAATATTTTTTTTTCACCTTATTTTGACCTTCTATCGAAAAAGCACCCTTATTTTAAGTCGAAAAATCTCACGTCAAAAAATTCATTCTACTATAATTTTTTTTCGTTTCAAAAATTATCGGCACTGGACTATTACAAGATCCCGCTCGCGTAAGAGAGGTGTCACTAACATATAAACGTTCAAATCATCCCATGGGAATGTATAACGGGGATAAAATTACTCTGTTTTTCATGTCTGGACATGGTTGGTCTGCACGCCAAGTTTCATTTAAATCCTACAACCGGTTAGCGCGTAATGCAACCCCAAACATTCTGACAAAGTTTCGCATTTTTTATACTAGCAATAAAGCGGTGCTTTAGGAGAGCTCGCGAAGTTTTCTATCTATTTAGTAATTTTGAAAGCAGCGGCATTTTTTCATTAAGTTATGCTCCATTCATACTATAAAAGTATTTGTTTAGTTTTCTTACAGATGGCGTTAGTAATACAATAAAAATCTAATTAATGAACATTGTTATAACTTTTACTTTTTTAATGTGGATAAAATAGTAGTTTTATGATTAATAATGATAATATGAATAAAAAATATTATGTCAAAGCCCAAACCTTAAAGTGTGATAATTTCTCAGTAAAGTGTACCACAAAATGCATAGTTTGTGGGATAGTGTAGGAATAAAATATCTCGCACCTGCAATTCAAGGTCAATATAATTTTTATTAGTCCCGAGGCTCATGCTGCACAGTGCATGTCTATGTACGTGTGTGTCACATGTACATTTAATTGGTGTCGTAGTCGTTACAATTTGTATGCCTAATTTTTTTTTAAACGCTTTCACACTCAGTAGGTTTTCACCTGTGTCGCGGGTAGCATGGACGACACATATAACACGTCACAATAACGTCCATGACCTAAGTACAAATATTTATCTGTCACATAAATATCTGCTCCGGCCGGGAATCGAACCCGGGACCCCTCGCTTCGCAGGCAGGGTTGCTACCAACTAGGCTACAGGGTCGTCAAATTCATCATTTATTATACGTAAGCAAAGGATTGGAATAAATAGCCCGTGTCGGTGTTTCCGCTCGATTATAATGTGTCTTCAAGGCGAGAGTGAATAGGCTTTTACCAAGTAATGCGTTTTACCACCCATGACTACATCGCCACTTACCATCAGGTGGGATTATAGAGAAGCATTAAGTTATAAGATATTAAAAAATGGTTTATTTCGTTCTTTATTCTACAAAAAATCTTGTATTTTATTTGCCCTAAAGCGGCCCCGAGACGATCAAACGGTTTGATTCAAACGTTACGTGTTTGACGAAACCGCTTTATGCAGGTTTGACCGTCCTTCAAACGGGACTTTGGTTCCGTGCGCCGCTGTAATCACACGAATAAATTTGCAAGATCCAGTACAAACTGAGCCATGTTTGGTCAAACGCGTTGGAAGACGGTCAAACGAAGCGTCAAACAAACGTCAAACAAAACAAAAATATGTATTTTCATCAAACAAGCTTCAAACACGTAGATGCTTGACAAACCCTCAAACTAGCTGTGTAAACGATCAAAATGGTTTGAGTCAAACTAAAATCTACGTGTTTGAATCAAACCGTTTGACCGTCTCGGGGGCTCTTAAGACCATTGTTAAGCAAGTGTCGTATTCGGAATACAAAATTAAGTGTTAAGACAGCTTGAATTATACATCTTTGTAATTCAATTTCTCCGCCTTATTTTTCAGTCCATCCAGTTGCAATTAGATTATTTTTATTAAATACTTCTATTCGCATTTTTGTAGAGTTCCGTTATAATTTCAACATGTCTGTCCGTCCGTCTGTGTGTCCATTCATCCGTTAGTCCGCAGCATAGCGCGGAGACCTCATATTTTTAGAGTACCTCACCTACAGGTAACAGATCATTTATCGATTCAGCAGTCCGTTGTATTGTCCGTTGTACGAAATATTTGACTATAAAGTGCTAATTTTGGCGAAAGTCAAGTGTGGGAGACTCTGCCAGCTAATTGATAATCTAAACATACATAACAATAACATAGAGATTTAAAATAAAAATTTTAAAAGGAATTTAAAGGAAAACCTATCGGCCAGGTTTGCTTAAATAGTAATAGTAATAATACCTGCTTATTATAAGTATTATTATTTCTTCTGTGCACGTAGACTGTTTCTACACAACCATGCGCAAACGGTGCACATCCCTGGTGCGCAGGATTCTGGCCAGTTCCAATGGCATCCTGAGGGCGTTTGCTGATAGGCTGGATTGTCAGTACATGAACCATTGTCGTATGGTGCATGTGCTGACAAATCGAGCCTGTCAGAGAGGCATCGGGTTAGGTTAGTTTAGTTTTTTTAGTGTAGTTTTTAGTGTACTAACATTAGATTTTAAGGTATGTACTTAGTAACAAAATATGATCCATGGTTGGTCGAAATAAATTTATTTTATTTTTTATTTATTTTTATGTGCTAATAGTGAATGAACTCACAATAATTATGAAACCCTACATTGCACGTGTCCTGACACACACTTAACCGGTTTTTTTAAAAAGCTTCTTTTCACAAAATCTAAAACCATTTCCGAATAGCGAACGTGTGGCGGAAGTTCTTTCCGTTTTTGTTATTTATTGTTTGAGTAATACATATTACGTTCGCAGAGTTTTTTCAGGTTGTAAAACGCAGTCGGAATCATAAGTAGTTTGGGTGTTGACAGAAACTTACTTAGTTTTATGTAGACACATTCAAATAATGGATATATTAAAAGAAAATGTAGAAAAGAAAATTCAGTTATATAGTTGACAAGCAATAATAATATGAAAAATGCCCTAAAGACCTTCTATAATAATCTAAATTTTACTAACAAAAAATAACCGACTTCAAAATTACTCAAAAACTACTTTTCAGATCTCGCTCAAATTTATGTGGGACTACATGACAAGCACCTGCTTTCGATTAAAAAAAGAATCATCTAAATCGGTTCACCCAGTTCAAAGTTCTGAGGTAACAAACATAAAAAAATACAGTCGAATTGAGAACCTCCTCCTTTTTTGATGTCGGTTAAAAATAAATGATTATTACTAACTACTGCGAAGTAGGTGATAATGAAGCCTACAATCGAAAAACAAATGGTTTAACTTTAATTAAATCATAACAAAATTATTTGCTATATAATCAGAAGATCAAGAACAACATAAATTCTATCGAATCGTGACAATATTAATAAATTCTGAGTACATTTAGGCACTTTTTATATATACGTATATGAGGTAGTGAGAAACTTAATAGCAATTATTATTAGATAGATACAAACATTGAGTAGGTATTAGGTAATGAAACAAATATCGAGTTTCTTATTTCCTCGGAAACTTAGTAATATGTGACGCAAAAGGTCGCGATCCAATTTACTGAAAGTGGATCCGAATTAGGGTGGAAGCACGTCAGCTAAATATAAAATTAGATGAAGGTAGTCTCTAGACAACTGATTGTTCTGAGGGCCAGGTGACGCTGACCAGAGAGTCCACCCTCAGTTTTGTTGTCTCATAGTTTTTTTAAGGAAATAGCCGGCAAACGAGTTGACGAAAAAAATAATTACAACGGTGAAACCACATGTAAATTGGCTAAGCCCTTTTTTATTAGGGTTCCCAAGTGAAATCGGAACTAAAGTTGAGTGAAAATTAAACTTCAAGTCCCGTGATACAAAATTTTGACGTGATAACGTCTTATAAATTGATGAACACGGGCTGCATGCACGAAAAAGTGTCGCGTTCTGCGAGCGAGAGAGCGGCAAAAGCGAGAGAGAGAGGCACGATCGGCTACGATCGGCGTATCGTAGCCGATGCCGTAGGCGAGCCGTAGGCGATCGTAGTTGAGTAGAGCGGGGCGGAGCGGAGCGGAGCTTTGTCATGACGTTGTCACGTTAAACTACCGTCCGTAAACCGACTTTTCAGACAACCGTTTTTTTACCTCAAAATTAAAATTAATGAAAATCTGTAGGTTGCGCTCACCTGTACGACGCATCTTTCTTTTTAGGATTCCGTAGTGAAAACGGAACCCTTTTAGTGTCATCATGTTCGTCCGTCCGTCCGTCCGTACGACCGCAGCATAGCACTTAGGGTGCTAGAAAGCTAGATATTTCTTCAGGATATTTTGGGAGGTGTTGGACATGTGAAAAATAATAAGCACTTTAAAGCCTAATATTTGTCAAACGTACCCCTGAATCGATTATGCTCTTTGCAGACCCAAAAAATTTTTGGAAGACCTTTCTGACAATACCTCACACACTATGGGGTAGACGACAAAAAAATCCCTATTTTACCATTACAGTTAATCCATCTATGGTGTAGTTGTTCAGTATAACTTTTAAGAACATTCTAAACTACTGGGCCTGTTTTTTTTTAGTTTTTTTTACGCAGTCGGGTTTTTGTTTTTTAATTTTAGAATGTTTGTCTATATGTTTATTCCCGTTTGAGTCCAAAAATAGAAATATATTAAGTATAGCTGCTTTCCAATATTCTTATGTCGGTCCATTGAACCGAGACTCATTTACAAAAAGCACCTGAATCATTATCGCAGTCATAAACGAAAAGAGCAAAGTTCTAAATGAGCAGACAGCATTAAGATACCTTGAATTCAAAGATTTTACAAGCGCAAAACTTTAAGGAGTGCAGTAGATATAACTATAACTCTTCTCCTGTCGAAGACTTTCAGACAGAGTTATCTAAGTAAACGAAGATAAGTCCAGCTGTTCGTTTATTTCATTCCAAAAGTTTGCAGTGCTTTCTAACGTTTTAGATACTCGTATGGTTTATTATTTACATTTAAAACTGACGACTTATCAGATGTCCGCATTCGAGTATTAAAAGAGATATTATTAGTAAAGATGTTACGTACTCGTATAATTTTAAAAATTATGTGCATATTACCATTTTTTATGGAAAGACAACTATTATGAAGAAAACCTACATACGTATCTAGGAATATATCTTATGTGGTATATGTTACAATGAGTAAAGTTAACAGAATATTGATTTTTCAAAAATGTAATTATGCAGTTTTAGTTTTCATCCAAATCAGATTTCGCTATCCCTCATAGTTTTGGATTTGGCCATCCACGCCCACTTGAAAAATTCACCCTGTATACTTGGAACTAAAGTAAGTATAGTTCCAAGCTAAACAAATCATGGTGATTTTGGAATAACAGATTTCCATGCGTTAAACGCTGACCTACCGTTTGCTCCTTTCATGACATAAAAATCTCCATTAATTCACGGGACGCGACTGCGTATCAGTCACGGCTGGTTTTCATAGGGATGAATCTCATCATCATCATCATCATGATTATTCGGATCTGTTGTTATCTACTAGCAATCTGCCCGCGGCTGTGCCTTCGTTTTTGGGGATAATAAGTACCCTATATCCAGTTCCAGATCATGGTGTACCTGTGTGCTAAATTACATGAAGATGCTAATATGTGATAAGTACGTCACGAAAGAACAGATCCGTTTTAGGAACTGTCCCTTAAAATTAATATTTGAAGATAAAAACACAGCCGTCATCACAGCATTCGGCTGGCCTAGCTGGCTCGTAAGTTTGAATATACATCAGAATGCATACGTCTTATGACAAATGACGTCTTGGCAAAAATTTGTCAGCAGGTGTGAACTATCTCCACTTTCATCAATCTTGATGAAATTTAGTTGTTAAAGTGCGGAATGACTACGATTTAAAAACGTTGATTTCACTCACGCAACTGCATATCTGCGCCAATCTAATGTTACATTTACGGGACGCTGAATAGGGTCGAAAATTGCAAAGCATATTTTTGTTAACAATTTAACTAGGCTGCGAATAAACATTTAATTTGCGGGTTTTCCTTAGATAATGTACGCATTAAATTCAATATTTGTCCGGTTAACATTTTAATAAAACCATGTAGGTAAGTACCTGTTACAATTCTCAAAAAAGAAAATGTTGTTACCGCTTAAAATACAGAGAATTTTGACGCTAAACTTTATTTTTGTGAAGCAAATTACGATTTTTTATTGGAAATATTAAACAACTATTTAATATTCTATTCGGTTAACATTTTTCTTCAGACCTTTTTCTATGCTCTGGTATTTTTTGCGTGGGATATTTTTATTGGGTTTCCTTGTACTCGAGCGTCAAAGAAACCCAGTTTTGTGAATATTGAGGTAACACCGCGCCTTAAACCAAATCACCAGACGGATGTATGTGTGAACAAGCCATTAGAAAAACGAAAACGCGTCGGTATTTCATACGAATTTTTTGGCCACGCATTTCTGTCATTTCACGTGTCAACCTCTGACCAGGTCCGGATTTTGGACGCTATATAGGCCACCACAGATTAACCCGACGTCACCCGAATGCCGACAACCGACGAATTTATGATGTCATAACTCAGTGCCGACTGGTGACACGGTGATTCTGGCTTCGTTTTACTATTTGCAGCTTATTAGTTGTCAAGCACAGGGTATTCGGACAATGCGTAGATTAACGAGGAAAAGAGAATGCGTGGTTTTAAACAACGATGGAATACTGAAGACTAATTGTTTGTGTATTCATGTAACATCGATGCATCAAAGCGGAATGTATGTTACGCACTCTCGTATTGAATCGGTGAATTGTACAGCTGACTCAATATACGATTATAATAGACTTATTCGAAGTGGGAAAGTCGTATCTAGTCGTTGCATTTAAGTAATACTTATGTTAAAATTATTTGTATACTTTTTTGAGTACACGCCAACCATCATAGCTGACCAAAGATATAATAATAAAGCAAATATAACAAGTTCCGTTTAGTACAACTCTACTCTCCCCAGCTAGTTTCACCGCCACTTTAAGTAAGACTAGCTGACCCGGCGAACTTTCTAAAATAAAAGTAGCCTAAGTTACTCCTTGTTACATCAGCTATCTGTCGGTGAAAGTCCCGTCAAAATCGGACCAGCCATTTCAGAGATTAGCCGGAACAAACAGACAGACAGACAAAAATTGTAAAATATGTTGTTTTGGTATATGTACCGTCTATACGTCCAAATGCACTTAGTAAAAAGCGGTTATTTTAAAATTACAAACAGACACTCCAATTTTAATTATTTGTACAGATAAAGAAAAATTCTAAGGACCAAGATGCAAACCAGCACCAATCATGATGGTATTATTTGGAATATCACAGATCCAATAAATGGTGTATTACCCACTCGGCAATGCTTCTTTTTACAGATGCCAAAAAACTACCCGTACCATCTGAGGTAGCTACATGTAGTCATGTAGCTACATTTACGTAAGTGATGAAACGTGTACTAAGTCGTTGGCTATAATATAAGAAATTCAAATTCAAAATCGTTTATTCATGTGGGTATCCCTGATACACGGAACCGAAGTTAAAACGGATCCCTTATAGTTTCGCCATGTCCATCCGTCCGTCCGTCCGTCCGGATACATGTACATAGATATTTATTCAAACTACAATATCAGGGTACCCTACACGTAAAGTGAGGATAATATTTTCTCATACTATGGTGTAGACAAATTGTTGAAATTGTTGAAAAATAAGATATTATATTTTCGATTCAGAGTTCCGTTTGCGAAATACTCGACTTTAAACTGCTCCTCTTGGCCAGTAGTTTGTGATGAATTAAAAGTGTGTGATGAATTATCACAGATAGAATAACTTAAGTAATTATTAAGTACCTAATAGTCGATGAATTTACAACTACGGAACCATACATTGCGCGTGGGTTGATATGCAACTGGTCTTTTTTATTATTTATTACACCACCGCTTTAATAATGTTTATTAAGAGAAGAAAAGGCGAAAGAACTTATAATATACTGCAGGGATACCAAACCTCCTTATTTTAATGGCAACCGTACCACCTTTGCCTTTCTTCAGTGGAGAGACTCATAAATTAACCCATGTTTTTGTAACGAAACTCTTTATAACGAGAACCGCTGAAAGCATGTTTGGAAAGCCGATCCTTCTGTGATAAATAAAAATGCTAAACATTGCTTCGGGGCAAAGAAACAGCTACAAAGGGATAAAACTTTTGGTAAAAGTTAACAATTTTACTAAATGTATTTTATATTGGATTGTATTGAACTTATGTTAGTTCATTTATTCTAATTATATTAAAATTATATTGGAAACTTCATGAGCTACGTTCATACCTTACGTGGAGTATATCTATGCTTATTATGCAGTGTTGGCATGTGACATAATATTATAACGCCGATATCCCGTCTAGAGAATTAGTTTTTACCCAACTGCCAGAAAGGGTTATGTTTTTCGCGCGTATCTATGTATGTATGTATGTATGTCTGTTTGTATGTATGCGTGTAATATTCTTTATTACTTCATATCTTCCAAACTGCTGAACCTATTTATATAATTACTAGCTAACCCGGTGAACTTCGTATCGCCTAAGAATGTAAAATCGGTACAGCCGTTCTTAGCCGTTACGTCTCTGTGTGCTCCTCCCTCTCCCTCTCCCTCTCCCTCTCCCTCTCCCTCTCCCTCTCCCTCTCCCTCTCCCTCTCCCTCTCCCTCTCCCTCTCCTCTCCTCTCCCTCTCCCTCTCCTCTCCCTCTCCCTCTCCCTCTCCCTCTCCCTCTCCCTCTCCCTCTCCCTCTCCCTCTCCCTCTCCCTCTCCCTCTCCCTCTCCCTCTCCCTCTCCCTCTCCCTCTCCCTCTCCCTCTCCCTCTCCCTCTCCCTCTCCCTCTCCCTCTCCCTCTCCCTCTCCCTCTCCCTCTCCCTCTCCCTCTCCCTCTCCCTCTCCCTCTCCCTCTCCCTCTCCCTCTCCCTCTCCCTTTCACGCTCCCGCTCCCGCTCCCGTTCCCGCTAATAGCTATCAATCAACTACACATAACAAAATGTTACCTTATCCCGCAGGAACAGGTCTATTTTCCGGGATAAAATGTATCCTATATCCATCCCCGAGCTTTATTTGATATCTGTATAAATAACTAATCTATCAACTACATATAACAAAAAATTACATTATCCCACAGGAACAGTCTATTTTCCGGGATAAAAAGTATCCTATGTTAGTCTCCTGATTCTAAGCTAACTCCCCACCAATTTTCAGCCAAATCGGTTCAGCCGTTCTTGAGTTATAAATAGTGTAACAAACACGACTTTCTTTTATATTATATAGATAATATATCGTTAGATTCGTCTTGATAACCCAAGTGTTTTTAGATAAGTGAAAAAAAACATTATGGTCGCTGTGCGATGCCATTGTTTGAAGTATTTAAAAATAAATATGAATCAAATAATACATTATGGAGAGTTTATCATAAGGATTACAAAAAAGTATATCATGATAGGTTTTTTGACAACAGGCGGTTTATTAAATTTAGAATAGTTATACTAAACGCAACACTACTTAATATCTTGCCCAGTTTCCATAGATTACCCCCTATGCCAGTTTCACACCGATACCCTAAGAGTTGTTACTCATTCAATTTTTGATCTCGATAGAAATGCTGAAGACGTGAAAATACATGAGATGTAAAGATGGATTTAAGGATGAAAAACTTCGCGAAATGTCGTTTTAATGTCTTCATCTCACTATTACCACGTTACATACTCGTTACAATCTAAACGTGAAATGTTCTACCTTTTCAGTATGATATTTGCTGATTCTCGTCAAAATAATATTTCATTTGATGTACAGAAATAAAGATAAACATCTTCCGAAATGTAGGTAAATAAACTCGTTGAAGGCAACCTGCGCACCGCTATCATTGTACAGTTGGCACCATAAATACATATTTTAGTTTTAGTACACTAAATTGGATATTAAACAATTTTTATTTATTAAAAAGATCGCGCCCAGTTCGGAACTTAGGACATTACAACGACAATTACAATTGTATTTCCGGTATTTCATGTCGTTAAATCTTTAATTGCAGGATTTTATTTTTATACAAGTTGATACGTCAATTATTCGCGGTAAGTTTTAATATATATACAGGTTTAACTCCAGGCGAGGGAACTATCACAACTTGACAATTTAAATGCAATTCAATTGAATCCAACAATTTAAGACCCTTTTTATTTCTTATTTTAGGATTTACTGTTATTTATTTAATTGATGTTTTGTAATTAATATTTAATGCTTATTCAATGGATTTCTGTTTAATAATATGCATGCTCTACTTAATTAACTTTGCACGCCTAATAGGCTAGGATAGGAGATCTGTAACAAACACCATAAAACAACTATGTAACAGACTAAACTTATCCTGCAAATAAAGTTTTGGTTGATTGATTGATTGATTGATGGACAATTTATTTTCTTTAATATATTTATGTAGATATTAAAGAAAATAAATTGTCATTATAAAACCGTGTATTTAGATTTTAAACTATTAAGTTGTTTAATTTATACAGTAAAATTGTTCAGTGCAGATTGTTCACTGTTCTTGACATTTCGTTTACGAGCTTTTGATGACGACTGTACCTATGTACCAAAGCCTTATTTATTTGTCGTTTATTCAATCGAGACGGCATAACGTCGGGTTACACTTTGAGTTATTGTGGAATATATTTTAAGTGAAAATGTGACGTGCAATTTCCGTCGGAGACTCCGTGTTGGATGGCTTACAAGGCGTGTATTTTAAATTTCTATTACACAATAGTGCGAGATAAAATTGCATTGTATTTCAAAGAATTTACTTTTATTTTAAATTTCGTGGACACTTTAAACAGTGAAAAAGGAAGAGTCTGGGTTCGAAACCTTCAAACTTTTGTATATATTAGAAACTGGTTATCTTCGCTTTTCTTCTGTTATTCGATAGCATTTAACATTGATAATAACAATATACATTCTGTAACATGAAACATTATGAAACGTTTTAATATTAAAACTATACCCGTATTTTGTATACATATACTACACAACAAATAGTTTTTACATAAAATCATTTGTATTGTTTAATAATTTACATTTATATCTTCTATTTCTATTCATTATTTATTAAGTCTTTCTTCAAAATTAAATTATGGATATTATGCATTTGATCTTACAGTCGCTAAACTCGCTAAATGTGCCCTGAAAATCATCGGTGATTAGACCTTCATTATACACAAACGGACGGCAATTCGAAATTATCATAGACACTGGAGACGTATATTCATGATATAGATTAATTATACATCATCACAATAATGTCCATCAATTTATTTAATGACGATTAACCTTAAGCAATACAATGAATAAAAATCTAAAAATATTTTTTGTCTATATATTATACACATAAATCAAAGATATTTTACCAATATCATTGACATAAATACTAAATTGTCTAAGACCTCTCTGGAAAATCGCTTCCATATCATTAAGCTGGTATACATTCGTGAAGATTTCGAACAAAAAATAAGGTAAAATTTACAAACTTTACAAGCTATCAATAACTATTTTATTTACAACAATACAAAAACGAATCATAGATAATTAATAAAAAATAATAATAATCGAGTCTCCTTTTTCGGCCATCAATAATTTTTTTGGTGTGGTAGTGACTAGTGACTACTTAGCATCAGATGTCGTCTGTTCGTTTGTCGCATATTTGCATCAAAATATTGCTTTATTATGGTAACGTAATATATAAGTAGTATCACAGTAACACGAGCTATAGTTATTTTCAATATTCCGAGTAGGTAGGTACTTGAGTAAGGTGTGCTCCATACCCAACACGAAATCACAGACGAAATGTCTAATTAATTGCCGCAATTGCAGCAATTTATTTTGTGTATTTATTTATTTACTGAGATAACAATTCATGAAACAAGAACACGAAAGTTGTCAACATCCCCCCGGTGCGGACGTCGCGCTTTGCTTCGTCTTTTATTATACGTACCACAAGGGACTGGAATAAATTGCCAGCGTGGGTATTCCCCTCTGATTATAATGTGGGTGTCTTCAAGTCAAGAGTGAATAGGCTTCTACTAAGTTAGTGCGCTTTACCATCCACGACTTCATTTCCGCTTACCATCAGGTGGTTTTGTGGTCAAGCACTAACTTATTCTGTATAAAAAAAAATCACAATCATAGCCAATACAGTGTGACTTAGCAACAATATTTGTATAGGTCGACAAAATGTTCAACTCTCCAAAGGATTACTCGATAAAGTACCAATAAATCAGTTCCCTTCCACTTAATCACCGGGACGGTAAACAAAATTTGATGTAATTTTTAGTTTCTCTACATATTGACAATTTCAAACTTATAACATCCTGGACACTAATCGTTTAAAATGCAAAGGGTACCCATGATTCGTAATTTATAACACTCTAGATTTACTTTATTATAAAATATGAATCGTGAGTGTTGCATTTAAAATACTGACAATTCTAATGAATTGTATTCTATGTTCCATTGTATTCAATGTCCACAGTACATCGTCATCATCTCAACTCATCTCATGATGACTCATCT
Source organism: Thymelicus acteon (assembly GCA_951805285.1). NCBI lineage: Eukaryota > Metazoa > Arthropoda > Insecta > Lepidoptera > Hesperiidae > Thymelicus > Thymelicus acteon. The sequence continues at coordinate 3,093,771 of OX638232.1, forward strand.
CAACTCAGAACTGTTTCACTGCTCGGTTCAGGTCTCCTCAGTATGTGAGGGGTACAAACCATAGTCGAGTTGGATTTTCTAGGTTAGTTAATTTCTAGGTATTGCAGGTTTCCTCAGAAAAAAAGATGTAGAAAGGTTAAACAGTAGCACATTAGTCATTGATTGGCATTATTTAAACGCATCCATCTGATGATGCAAGAATGCAAGTGTTCAACAAAACACATAGCTCCTTTTATTTACGAATAGAGCAATACAAAAATCCCCGAAAAGGCAATTTAAATACCATTCAGTGTAGATCTTTTATTGTGATATTTTTCTTTGTTTCGTTCAACGCTAGAAAGAACGGGGGATGAATAAATGAGTTTATTCAAGAGGAGTGGGTGCTAACTTTGGCAATTTATTGCGAAGGCGAGTGGTCAGATTCGTGTGGGGACGTGGAGTAGGAAACCGGAACTTTGTTAATTAGTTCATAAATTGGTTTTGTGGATAATTGCAGTGCTAAATCCTGGACTTGGATAGTTGATATCCCGTATTGAAGTTAGACAAAATAATTTTACAGGTACATGAAGTTGTATTAATCTAAACTTGGTGTAGGGAGGATGCCATTTTAGGGACGCAATAGTTTATTTTTATTTTATTACATAAAAAAATTAAAATGTGTGCAATTCACACGTGGTAGAAGTGAAACCTTCAAAAATATGTGTATTAATTTAATAACGTGTATCAGTTTTAATTATTTTGATTACTATTATGTACTTAATAAAAATAAAACAGTGGTAACGAACGCCAACTCTTAACATAATGTGAAGAGTAAAATGAGCAATTAGCGCCATCTATCCAGCAATAAAACAAATCTTCTATCTTGTTCCTCGCGCCATCTATGAATACAACTTAGCACTTTTTTTAAAGTAACACGAACTTAAGAAACACTGTATAATGCTTCCTATCTCATTTTCTCCCACGTAAAATCTTATGAATTTATGTGTCTGTCTCTTTTTACTGTCCGTTTTTCGTTTCATCGACTTTCAAATGACAACGATGCTAAGGAAGTTTTCACTTCAAAAACATATCGTTATTTCCTCCGCAATATGTATGAAATTTTTGTTGTTTAGTGGTTAAGGTGTGAAAGTAAAAAAAACAAATAAACTCACTTTTATATTGAATAAACCAATATACACCGGGGCAGCGTATTGCAGTACAAGTTAGACCTCCTCGAATTGAGAGAAGATCGGTGCCATATAAAGGGCTCCTAATAATATTTTGAAGCCATGCCTTTTAGGGTGTGACATTACTGACTAACAAAATAGACCACCACGTCGTTAGGTTAGGAAACACTGGTTCTATACGTATATATGTACGTTACTCTTGGTTTTAAAGACTTAATCATATGTATTGGACAGTAAAAAGTAGGTAGGGGTAGGTAGACAGGGATAAAGGGAGTGGAAAAAGATAAAGTTAGCGGGCCTTGTACTGTACATTAGGCAAAGATAATATTTCTATGCTCTTGTATAAATGAATAATAAACAAAAATACCATGTTTGTTTATGTTTCAGGCAAAAAACAAAGTATTTTGTTAAGAAAATAACTTCGCTGTCAATATTCACTATTGGTGTTTATTTAGTAATTGTTTCACACGTAATCAATCACTGTAAATTGGGCCCCTAGGACTAATTCGATAGAGTTTACGTTTCGTTAGGGACTACCTAGCTTCAGAGCCGGTCATACGTTGACAGGGAGCTTCCCAATAAAAATTTATAGACCACTTAACTATGTGTATCCGTAACGGAATGAGATTTTCTGAACCTCAACGTCATATAATATTGTCGTATACTTTACGTATCGTAAAGTAAAGCTTCTTATATTTTTATTAAACTTCGCTAAGGATATCGTCGATTGCTTATAGTATAGTATTTAAACCAAAAGCGCAAAAATAAATGAGTCCCAGTAACTATCAACTGGGCTTTTTTCTAAGAATCCCACTACCACCATTAAATTAAAAGTTATTCAGGATAGCTTAAAAGGAGCTAAGAGCCAAGGGCCAAGGGAACTCGAAGGACCAAAACTCAGATTTATTTTATCTGACACTCACTTACATAAGTAAAACCTAGAGATAATGTATTTTATTTGAATAGACGACACACGAATATTTTAACTTTTTCTTAAATCCAAAAAAAAATTGAATCCTTCATTTTGATGAAGAATTAAAGGAGATACACAACTTGAAGTCGAACGACATATCTTTGTAAAATAATCGACTACATATGAGGTGTATGCTGCACTAGTGTTAGCCACTACATTATACAACACGAGCTGTTATATAAAGCATCCGGTCACTTGTACCGAGAACGCTCAGAGCGCCGACTTCCGATACTCGAATTTGCAGCTATCTGCAATTAGAGCTTGTTTATAGCTCAACTTCAGGGAACAAAGTAGTTTATAACATTATTTAGCGAGCTTTGCTCGGCTGTGGACTGGAGTTAGCACGTCCGGTCACATGGTCGGTCTAAGATGTACATGTGAGATGTATGTTAGCTTCAGGCTGGCTCCACAGTAGCTGAATTGCAACGCTTCTTGTTATTAAGGAGGCCTGTAGCACTCCTACATTTTGTAATTTACTTTTGAATTGAGCCATTTAAAATGCCTGGACGATACGAGTTCGTTGCTGATTTAAATGAAACCCAGAACTCCCTTTCTAAAGATTGACATTTAGAATGTCGTATTTTATTTTACAACTAGCAATAGCCCTCGCTTCGCTTCGGAAAAAAATAGTAGGCACTTTAGTTAAGTTACAGAACATACTCTTAAAGCAGCATGATTGATCATTAGAACCGCATTACGATGAAAAGTCAATAAACGTATCATAACGTTTCGGTATTTTTAGGGTTCCTTTCGTTGTTAACATCCCTCCGGTGCGGATGTCGCGCTTTGCTTCGTCTTTTATTTTGCGTACGGTAAAGAACTGGAATTGCCTGCGTTGGTGTTCCCATCTGATTATAATGTGGGTGATTTCAAGTCAAGAGTGAATACTATCTTTTGGCTTTACCATCCACAACTTCATTTCCGCTTACCATCAGGTGGTTTTGTGGTCAAGCACTAACTTTCTCTGCATAAAAAAAACACGTCTCCCAAAATCACTCACTCCAATGCCCGTCTGCCTGTCTGTCTGTCTGTCAAGACCTTTTTCCTTAGAAACGTGAGAAGGTAACAAATTAAAATTAATATCCAACACTCAGGTCTGCAATCCCTAGGAGCTGTGAAAAGATCTGTGTTTCTCAGTTCCGTTTATCTTTTCGTTCGTGTTTCGTTGTTAGGTTCCACTAAATAGTTAAGTTAGGTTCAACAACCCTAGCTCGCACTTGGCCGGTTGCTTTTACTTATTATTATTATTTCATCATATTTCATCATATTATTTTCAAAACTTTGTGTGTTCTAAGTTTTCTTAAGTTTCCCAGTAAGTAACCCAGACTTTAAAAAAGAAGTACCTAGTCTTATATCCTTCTCCAAGGTACAAATACAATCTATGTCTATACCCAAACACATCAAGATTGGTTCAGCGGTGCGAGAGAGTTAAGGTTAATTCGATGAGTTATGTGAGAATGGTAATAAAGGAGAAAAACATTCCTGCATTTATTACATTGTAGTTTTGGCAAATTAATAATTCGGCAAAGGGGAGATATTGCTTCACAGAAAATAAGAAAACTCAGCACTCTGCACTCTGAACGCGATGTTCCTGAGGATATGCATTATAATTGTTAATTAATAACATTATTATTATTATTTCTCCATGGGGTTCGCCTGGATAACTACCACCCTTGAGCATGAGTCAGCCGCCAAACGACTCCTCATGTTCGGGCTGAGGGCTTGAGAACCAGTTCTTTCTTTCTTTTTCTTCCCTCTTTCTCGGCCGGCAACGCATCAATGATGCTTTTGGTGTTGCTGATGTCCATGGGCGACGATAGCCATATACCATCAGGTGGATCGTCAGCTCGGCTATTTCCATAAAAAAAATTACGAAACACTTAGTTATTTTAAATAACAATCCTAAGCTTGATTTAACTCGTCGCAATATGCTTTGTATGTGGTTTGTATGTATTTTATTATCAATTGTTCAATTCAATTTGTTCAATGTCAGTTGTTCGTACAACTCATACATATCTATCTTACAACTAAATTACGATTTTCAACGCCTTCCAGGGTGAAATATAAAAAATGCTAAATTTTTATTGGAGGTCATAAGTACAATTCACGGTTTCTAAAAAACTGGAGAAAAAAATAGGTATTTAGTGAGTTATAGGTATTTGAATTATTGTAGAAAAATTACTTCATGCCACATTCTGGCTCCATGTTGCAAATTAGAAAAAACTAAGATATGCATAGATACCTGATTTTGTGTGAATATTTGTGTATATTATGTAGATTAGTCAGATAAAGGTAGGTATGTGTTTGAATTATCGTAAAATTTTAAAAATAGGTAGGTACTTCAGTGCTACGTTTTGATCCATCTTGCAAAAAAACTAAGAAATGTATGTACCTATGCCTTAATTTGGATGAAGAAAAGTTTTTTGTAAGTTTAAAACAAATCGACTCATATTTTCTCGCTTTTTTATGGAACCCTAAAAATATCCTATAATTTAAGTTGAAGACTCGATATCGTAGTAAAGTCCTGTTGAATTCGTTTCATTTGTAAAATGTAAAAAAACTCATTTTTCGGTTTTAATATCCTGCAAGTAACGATTTACAACATGAAAAATGCAGTTATTTTAGAATCACAGACGGATTCTTCAATTTATATATTTGTAGGTAAAAAAGAGGTTTATATGTACTAAAGTCGTTGGCGTGAATCAACAAATACAGCGACATCTAGTGGCCAATATAGTAATCGATCGATTACTCATACATAATTAATTTGCGTTTTTCCACCACTTCCAAGGTGAAATTAATAAAACGCTGAAATTATATTGGAGCACATAGATACGCAAAAAAACATGCTCTTGAAAACAAAATAAGAAAACAGATATCCACTCAGTAATAGGGATTTGAATTAATGAAAAAATAACCTTTAAAGGCATTTTATGATCTTTCCATGTCATATAAGTAAAAACTAAGAAATGCATGTATTACTCTTTTTGTACGGAGAAAACTTTTTTTATTATTTAAAACAAATTAGCTGATATTTTTTTTATTTTTCCATACAAAATATCCCTAAGGAACCCTTTAGTGTGGAACCATAAAAAATAGCTTAAATGCTAAGTTGAAGTCTTTTCAATATTCTAGTGAAAGTTCTGTTAAAATTCGTTCGGTGGTTTCAGAGATTTGCGGAGACAAACAAACAGACAGACAAAAATTTTAAAAACTCATTTTTCGGTGTTGGTATCGTGCAAGTAACGATTTGCAATTTGAAAAAGTCATTTATTTCGAAATCACAGACAGACTCTTCAATTTTATTATATGTATAGATGTCTTTCAGTCAAATTTTTAATAGGTAGTTCTTTTCACAGAATTTACGTCAAAGTAACGTCTATATTGTAAACACGGACCTAAAAAAAAGACGGACGTAATCCCAAGAACAAATTCAGTGAAGCACCCATCGTAATACAAACTCTCTATTCGTACAAGTACACACATTGACACCTGATACCATAAATGTCAATCGCGAATCAAAAATTACGCACACATGGTAAGCGAGCTGTTAGCTGTCAGCTTCACTCTCGATTAGACAAGGTTACGTCCGTTCTTTTTTCAGGTCCGTGATTGTTAACTAATAGACGGGACACATTTGGCAGTTGCTTGACGGCTTGCTAAACATTATCATTGATCAGATAAGGGGTTGTACACACACGCTGAAGTACAATGCACACAACAAGACAGAACGTCGATTGCTCACTAAAGGCACACGAGCTTATCTCTCGTCCGTTTTATAAAGAACATTTATATTTAATTTTCATTTAAATTTTTTACGAAAACAATAGGCGTTGACATCAGCTTTTTTTTAACCGACTTCAAAAAAGGAGGAGGTATTCAATTCGACTGTATTTTTTTATGTTTCTTACCTTAGAACTTTCGTCTGGATCAACCGATTTTAATGATTCTTCTTTTATTCGAAAGCTGGTGCTTGTCACGTTGTCCCACTTAAATTTGAGCGATATCTGACGAGTAGTTTTTGAGTTATCCCTAATTTTGAAGTCGGTCATTTTTTGTAAAGAATTATTATACCTATCTACCAAAGATAAATAATATAGAAAAATTGTAATGACCTCTTTTGTGTCTATTTTTGTTGCAAACTTTTGCTTCTACTTGACAATTTTTCAATAAATTTTCTTAAATTTCTTTTATTTATTGAACATCATGACCTTTTTCAGAACTCCTTTTTTATGTAATTACTTGAAGATTAAATAAATAAAGGATAAAAAATTGCTTGTCGATTTATTCTAATTTTACCGTTTATTTAAGAAACCAGAAACCGAGCTACCGGATTGTTACTATCATCGCCACCCAAAGTATTATTTTGTTCCCACTAGTTCGAATCGTTAGTACGCCGTCGAGTAGTGAGAATATTTTTTCTCATTAGTTCGACCGTAGAACCTAAATTATTCGGCAAAGGCATACATTATTGACGTGAGCTACGATAATATTAAAAGGAAAGATCTTACACACAATGTAAGTTTCTCTGCGGTAATTGTGGTATTTCCAATCACACTGAATGTGTTCGCTTCCGGTATTCAGTAGGGATTTAATCCCACACCGCAATGCAATATTCAAATTGTAACATTCACTGGCTATCAATATGAAGACGAAGTTGTGTTACTGTAGAAATGTGTCCCGTTCCAAAATACTTTGTTACATTACGGCCCTGTAGCCTAGTTGGTAGCGACCCTGCCTGCGAAGCGAGGGGTCCCGGGTTCGATTCCCGGCGGGGGCAGATATTTATGTGACAGATAAATATTTGTACTTGCGTCATAGGTGTTTTGTGATGTGTTATATGTGTCGTCCATGCCACCCGCGACACAGGTAACAACCTACTACGAGGGTATGAGAGTGTAAGCGTTTATTATTATTATTATTACATGAAAAAGCAGTTGGGAAAGAGAATAACTTGTCTATATAAACCGTATTAAACAGCTAAAATTCCTCATTTATTCTCTCTTTATTTGCCAGTATTGCATCATTAGTGCCTTTGTTGATGACGAAACGAGGTTGCTTGAGTAACAGAATTGCGTACTATCTTATTTATAATAGGATGTAAGAAGTTCCATCCATCCTTGACTTTAAACTAACTCCTTTTCGTGTTACATCCTCCGTTGTTATCACTGCAATGTTGAAAGCACTTTGAAAGTCACTGAACTCCATACCGTCAGGGTTGCAGGGTACCAAAAAATCAAATGATTTTTTTTATGTCCTGCCTCACTGAGATGTAAATATCCTGATAACATAATCCCGGCGAAGACACGAAAATATATATTTCACAAAAAAAATCTATGGCTGTGCTTGGAATCAAACTCAGGATCATCTACTTCAAGGTAAGCTACTAAAGTGATAGAGGATTAAATATATTATCAAGTTGGATGACTTGGACTTTAATAACACTGTGTTTATGCAAACTTTAAGTCCTAAGGGATATTTGTTTATTCGCCCAAATATCTTGCAGCTATGTATCGGCTCCAAAGTTGTAACACGCGAAGCCGCAGGCTATTGTCTAGTTGTTGTATGTTGTCTGCTTGTTGTATATTAGGTATCTTCAATATCACTATCGCTACTTATTATAACATTATGTTCTCCACCGCAACTACCGCAATAAACTCAAAATACCCCCAACGGATTTATATGCCTTATTTTATTACGAGTAACCGGCCTCGCTTTGCTTGGGTTTTCTTATTTTTTTACACCTTGGGTTACATTATTTGGGATCCCTAATTTTTTTGAAAATATAATATAGCCTATGTCACCCGGGGATAGTGTAGCTTCCCAACAGTGAAAGAATTTTTCAAATCGGTTCAGTAGTTTCGAAGCCTAATCAGTGCAAACAAACAATCAAATCTTTCCTTTTTATAATATTACTATAGATTATATTATTTATAATTATACGGATTTTATTGCAACAATAGACATCGTAATTCATGAAGAAGGGTATATGTGTGCAATTCATTACCGTTTTGTATAAATTATCTGAAATATGATGGTGATTGTTGGAGATGTGAAAAAAACATGCCTACTTAAAGTTATATGCGTATGTATAGCTGAATTGATAGTAATGTAATGTAAAAAGAAAATCATATTATAAATTTTACTAACAAAAAATAACCGACTTCAAAGTCTCAAAAACTACTTTTCAGATCTCGTTCAAATTTATGTGGGACCACATGACAAGCACCTGCTTTTGATTAAAAAAAGAATCATCGAAATCGGTTGGCGTGATATTGAGTTATTCGTCAATTTGTTGCGCACATCTTAACACAAATTTACTACTTATGTGGTTTTCTCATGGATGCCATTGTCAGATCTCAATAAAATTTATGTGGGACCACATGACAGCCACCAGCTTTCGATTAAAAAATCGATTAAACAATCATCAAAATCGGTTCGCCCAGTCCAAAGTTCTGAGGTAACAAACATAAAAAAAAAATACAGTCGAATTGAGAACCTCCTCATTTTTGTAGGAGTCGGTTAAAAAAGGGTAGAGACAAAGGTATTTAGAAGATCATAATTTACATTTATTTAGGCGTAGATCATAATTTACAACTCTGTTCCTTTGAGGATCAATGAATAAGTACTTGTTTAGAACTGCGAGCCTTAAATTCCAACTGTAATTAGTATAGCGATTACAGTTTCTTTAGAAAGCCTAAACTTTAGTTCCTTCAATTAACAGGACAATTAGGCGTGAAAATTAGACCTTGTTCTCGGTATAGAGACAATTTAATTTTCTTACTTTCCTTTTAAGATAAGACCTTGTTTCACAGCAGTCTATTTACGAGAAAAGAGTTTGGGCTTGCGAGCCAGTTTTTTCTTTCACTTTTTTCTCTCTTTTTCGGCCGGTATCGCATGATGTCTGATGATGTCTGTGGTGAAGTCCATGGCCGACAATTGCCATTTACTACCAGATGGATCATCAACTCGTTTGCTGGCTATTTCTATAAAAAAGACGTATACGATGAAATGTAATTCATAGAAAAAAAATTAATAATTTAATAGTACTTTTGAGTCCTAGAAAATGTATTGGAACCGAAGCCGTACTTTTTCAAATGACCCCCCGGGGCCCGGACCACTGAAAAAGAGGGGGTTGCAACCCTCGATTTCTTCCCCTTGTGCACGATTTTTTGTACGGCGTTGCGGAATAATGGATTAGAAGCTGTATTGCAACAGTATGAAACTGATGCCGTACAGAATCAAATGACCAAATTTACCCTCGAAATTGTCACCAAATCAAAAACATTTACCGACTTTGTGGACCACCTTTTTTGTACGGCACTGCGCGCTTTCTTATTATTTTTCATGGCCCTATCGATGGTTAAAAATGCCGTACAGAATCAAATGACCAAAATTTACTCACCCTACTTGCACTTTTGAATTCTCACCAGCACTCAGTTGGACAGCTTACAAGTGACGGCATAGTGCTGAATCTTATTATTTTATGCTCTTATATCGTCCTATATACGTCACCTGGTGGTTCATATGACCCATGATTTTTAGGGTTCCGTAGCCGAATGGCAAAAAACGGAACCCTTATGGATTCGTCATGTCTGTCTGTCTGTCTGTCTGTCTGTCTGTCTGTCTGTCCGTCCGTATGTCACAGCCACTTTTTTCCGAAACTATAAGAGCTATACCATTGAAACTTGGTAAGTAGATGTATTCTGTAAACCGCATTAAGATTTTTATACAAAAATAGAAAAAAAAACAATAAAATTTGGGGTCCCCATAGATAGAACTGAAACTCAAAAATTTTTTTTTCATCAAACCCATACGTGTGGGGTATCTCTGGATAGGTCTTCAAAAATGATATTGAGATTTCTAATATCATTTTTTTCTTAACTAAATAGTTTGCCCGAGAGACACTTCCAAAGTGGTAAAATGTGTGTCCCCCCCCCCCCCCCCCCCTGTAACTTCTAAAATAAGAGAATGATAAAACTAAAAAAAAATTATGATGTACATTACCATGCAAACTTCCAATGAAAATTAATTTGAACGAGATCTAATAAGTAGTTTTTTTTTAATACGTCATAAATCGTAAACTGCAAAAAACATCGATCAAAGTTACAACGAACTACAAGAACTTTTGTTATTATGTTACTTGCTGCTACGGAACCCTTCATGGGCGAGTCCGACTCGCACTTGGCCGCTTTTTTTGTGCATGGGCCAGTAGTCTATACGTGACCTACACTTGTGCCTAAAAACATGGACCTAAAAAAAGACGGACGTAATTCCACTAAAAAATTCAGTGAAGCACCCATAGTAATACTAACTCTATTCGTAAAAGTACACACACCCACACATTGACACTTCACTGCTTCAATCGCGAATCAAAAATTGTGCACACATGGTAAGCGGGCGGCCATTGCTATGCTTCACTCTCGATTAGACGAGGTTACGTCCGTCTTTTTTTCAGGTCCGTGCCTAAAAGTTATAATTTCTTATAACTTCTACTTTTATATTCTTCTGCTCTCTATGTGCATGGAATATTGGGGATATCTATTCACGCAAATCCCACTATCTCTTAACATTTATTGGTAATTTTGTCTGTGAGTTTGTTCTCGCTTATCTATACTAATATTATAGAGGAAAGATTTGATTGTTTGTTCGCACTAAACAGGCTCCGAAACTACTGAAACGATATGAAAAATTATTTCACTATTGGGAAGCCACACTATCCCCGGGTGACGTAGGCTATATTATATATTCAAAAAAAATTAGGGATCCCTAATAAAACTCCAATAATCAAACCCAAGGTGTAAAAAAAATAAGAAAACCGAAGCAAGGCGAGGGCGGTTACTCGTCTAGTATCAGAAGAAATTGATTTAAATTTAGTTTTATTTTATTTCAATCGCTTGATATATATCTCTTGTCGCTTTTCTCTTTAAAAAATAATTTGTCGCTTAAGCTAATTTGTAGCAAAAAACAATTGAGACTTTCGGAAACTACATAAATATTTCAATTTGTTAATTGTTTCGAAAGAGCTTTTTGGGATGATCCGAGTAGAAACATTTATTTGTCACATAAACATCTGCCCCGGTCGGGAATCGAACCCGGAACCTCTCGCTTCGTAGGCTGGGTCGCTACCAACTAGGCTACAGGGTCGTCTTTAAAAGGGAATGCTTATTTATTAAACGCTCAATCTGCGTTACTTGGTGTTTCATTCGTTTTAATACTGCATACAATAAAGGAAGGCCAAGAAGAAGAAGGCCAATATTAACAAAATAGACGCACCCTACTTTATCAATCCCGTTTTATCAATTAAATGGTTATGCTATTCGGTTTTTCACTATTTTCCCATTACAGCAGACCATTGACCGTGCCCTATTTGACAGCTGTAAAATGCATGCCCCGAACAACGAACTACAATTTGTCATTCAAACCCCTGCGTGGTATTTATTCCGGCGCTCGACCATTAAAATTGTACGAGTGTCAAAAATTCACTGACAGCAATTTTACTGCGAAATAATAGTGACGGCACTTTTATATAACTAGTATCCCACAGAAGGATGCATCGCGAGTGGGGTCAAATAAAATTCGGTATGGATCAAATGAATACCGGAGTTATTGCCGAATTGGGGTAACCTAAAAAAATTACCACAGTCCCACGCTAGGGTGTCGTAGGACATAAAACGGCCCCACTGCTTAGTTATTCTATCAATATTATTATTAAGTCATTATCATAATTACTTGTATTATTATCATTCCACGAAGTCTCTCTGGAGTCAACCGCCACACGACTTGTAGTCTTCCGGCTGGGTACTGCCTGGTGGTGCCAGTTCTTTCTTTCTTTCTTGGCCGGCACCGCATGGATGATGCCTGGTTACTGGTGACATTAAGCTATTTTGGAGATCTTCATGCAGCTTAAAACTTCCGACACTGTCATAAACCTCTCCATAAATCGGGACTGAAACAGCGGGATGAAGTATTCAGACCTCTTCCATTGTGAGAGACGTAGACTCTTCTGTGAGCCATTATTTAGTTAATGCTGAAAAAGACGGACGTAATCCCAAGAACAAATTCAGTGAAGCACCCATAGGAATACCAACTCTGTATTCGTACAAGTACACACACCCACACATTGACACCATACGGCTACGACATTGACACCATGGCGAATCAAAAATTACAAAATTACGCACACATGGTAAGCGAGCTGTCAGCTGTCAGCTTCACTCTCGATTAGACAAGGTTACGTCCGTTTTTTTTTAGGTCTGTGATGCTAAACTATACAATATTAAAATTTATTCAACATATCGTCGCTAAGTTAATTTTGACCTCGACAATCTAGAACCTTATTGGGGTTATAAACATTCACCGAGTTTTTGTATCCTTTGTACATAAACACTGGAATCCCGAATCCAATATGCGATCTTGTGTTAAGGCGTTCGCCTTTTTGCCTTGCCCGGGGCTAAATCGATAACGTATTCAGTTTCGTGAGAGAAAATAACTTGTGTTTTTGTTTATGCATATTTGATTTTGTTATTCGAAGACAAAATAAAATAGCCATAGATAAACGATTTTAAAAACAAGATTGGTTGGTGCATTAATAAGGATGAATGAATTCCCTTTCATCAAAAATTCATTTTGTATAGCACAATATAGTATAATGTAACTAAGAAGCCACTTAAGACTTGTGTAACTTTCGGGCAAGTTGCAAAGTGTACGTAAAGTTATGATTAAGTTACTTGTTCCGAGTATCGGCTACAATCTATTCACGTGGAACGCATGTGTTTTGATAACGCGGCAACGGTCTAAAGGGTACTACCACACTGCTCTAGTGACGATTAATGGAGTAAGTGACCAATCTAAGTGTAATGTAGTAATCGAAAAACAAAATAACTTCAAAAAACAATCTTACGGCCTAAAAACGCTTTGTAACATGGCTTCAGCAAAACTCATTCATGGCCCTCTTACTGAGCACACCCCTTAAGGAGGCCTAGAGCAGGCTCCATCACGCTGCCCGTGTGAATGATGGAAGATAATCGCCAGCTCATGTGTCGGAAGTTTTCGTGCCGCCAGAAGACCCCCGACAACTGTGTAACATAAGGAAAACTAGATAAAAACGAAGCAAACAATCCTCTCCAAAGAAGAGGAAAACGTTATCTTCAAGCATAAATAGTTGATATATGTTTATTGATGTCCACACACCCATTGCGCATTAATTTTCCAGCTCAATGACTCAGAACCGTCTGGAGACCGATCCTGGATCACAATTCCCTTTAAAACCGACACTCAAAAAGCCATTAATAGGAATAAATTGAAAAGTTAAAGTTAAAGAAATTACTTACATAACCGCTACCAAAGGGTTGAAATTACCGCAATAAATACGAAAAATACGGTAACTTCATTCAGATCGCAATACAAACATAATGCAAGAGGTGTACCACAGGGTAGTATTCTAGGGCCGCTTCTTTTCTTACTCTACGTCAACGACCTACCGAGAGCCACGGAACATAAATGCGTTCTATATGCAGATGATATATCTGTCAGTATAACCTCAAAGGACAAAGAAAACCACAATGATATCATTAATAATACAATTCATGTTATAATAGACTGGTTAAAAAACAACGATCTCACAGTAAATATAAATAAAACCAAATTTATCCAGGTAATCAATCAGGGAACTAAACCTATTGATTTAAATGTAAAATATAATAATGAAGCTATAACTTGTGAGCGCTCCACAAAATTTCTTGGGGTTATATTAGATCAATATTGTAACTGGAAGGATCATATAGAATATATTTGTAATAAAATCAATAAATTCGTTTATGTACTAAGAAGACTAAGTAAAACTACTGACATGAAAACCGCAGTTATGGCCTATCATGGGTATGTAGCTTCAATACTGAGATATGGTTTGGTCATTTGGGGTAACTCTACAGACATTAAGAAAGCATTTTTGGTGCAAAAAAAATGCATACGAGCAATTTTTGGAGCAGCTCCTTGGGACTCATGCCGTCCACTATTCAAAAACCTTCGTGTTCTGCCACTACCCTGCATGTATATTTATGAAGCAGCTTTATTTGTTAAAAAACATAATCATATAACTTCTGATCGAGCTAGAAACCCGAATAAGTTAATTTTTAGAGAGACGGTGAAAACGGGTATTTATCATAAAAATTGTTATGGCATGTGCATCCGTTTATACAATAATTTACCAGAAAAATTTAAAACCTTACCTCTCACGAAGTTTAAAAAGCTGCTGTTTGACTGGCTTTCACACAATTGTTTTTATTCACTTAACGACTTTATGGATTTTAATTGCACATAATATATTGACATTGAATTATGTTTTAAGACTATTTTGTTAACGTATTAATTTTATTGTATTATTATTATTTAAGCTGATTATTACTTAAGTTAATTATTATTATTATTGATTGTTATTATTATTATTATTGATTGTTATATTTTATTATTAATTGGTTTTATATTATAAATTAAATAGGATTATAATTAGTGTTGCACGTAATATTGTAAATTTTAATATCACCAAAATGTTGCATGCCGACATCGGCCAAATATGTTTGAACGCCTGTAAAATTTCCATCTTTTCTACTTGTACCATATTTGTAGCAATGAAATGAATAAATAAATAAATAAATAAATAAATAAATAAAGTTATACGTGTAACCAATGATGTTGTATCTACAGTGAGCGTGTAACTATAGAATTAGATTGTTATCCTTTCTTTTATAACAACTTTCAGTCTAAAATGAATAGAGATGTTATTATACGATATTTACACTAAAGCACGGTAGTGTCTGCTAAAGAGAGATACGGTTCAATTCCCGGCGGGGGCAGTTGACTAAAAATCAAAATAATCCCAGTGCCGCCCGTGTGATAAGCGTAGAGTATGTGTTTTAATCATCATTCTACATCTTAGAAATATATTATAAAGAAATTAAATAAAGAATTTTTAAGTAATATAATTAAGACAGAAATGAAAAATGAGAATATTATTATTTCTATTTTGTTAAGTCAGAAATAAATCAAAGCACAATGTCTAGAATTGATGTCTAGATACGTTAACTATACCTATAAACAAAAAAAATACACCAAGCAGTTAAATGTAACTATAATAATTGAATTTCTTTTATTATTTGAATGCCAAACCCAGACAGAATACATTACTCAATCTTGAAGCCTGCTTCATTCACAAAATTCATTTTTTAGTGGCGTGAGTACCAAAACGTAGATAGATTAGGCTTAAGTTATCGTCGCTGGCATTATGATGAATAAAGAGATCCAAAGTGTTCGAGCTATTATCACCTGAAATATAATTTGTCATATCCACAGAGGGTAAGCGATGAGCGATTTATCGGTACTTCACTAAACTTTCATTTGTAGGCGTTTAATGAAAAAACTAAATTTTCCAGTGTATTTGTGTCCGACTTTTACAAATAAAAACGTGCTGTTCAAAATAAAAGAAGTTAAAAAACATAAACATGTACTTATGTATGTACGCGCGTGAGAAGTTATACTTCTTTGGCATCATTAAATAAATATTTAACATTAATAATTTAATAATATTTAGTATTAATTTATATTAAATAATAATATATTAATTTATATCAATAAATGATACATGACTAACAGAGGTTCTATTTCTATTTTGTTGGTAGCTTTTTGCGGGCAACTTCATCCTGTAACTTTTGTGTTACAAATCTTAAAATTTCACTCTCATCATTTTTTCATAACGCGCCTAAAGAAATATAACTAAAAAACTTTTTATTTATAGCATTAAAGTTTGTCACCGGAGCAGCTGCTGAACTGTACCAAAATAAAGAAAATCGATTCACAAAAGGAGGAGAAAAGTTTTCACTTACCATAATAATTATACTTAGGTTTGGCTCCAATAATAAAAAAAAGAAAAACCTATTTTTTTAATTGAATTCGTCTCCTTGGGTTATGTTTATCGTTATCATAAACCGGTTTAATTTTGAATTATTTATAAAAATCATAATTTCTTGACGCAAAAACCTGTTCAGTATAAAATACAAATCGCACAACATCAGCTGTCTGGCAGATACCTTAGCCATTACCCATTCTCCATTCCGTATGACAAAAGTGTGCACAAAGATGATGCCTCTCAAAATTCACCAAGGCTCTGATATTTCACTGTTCATTGTACCGAAAGCCTCTCGGTTTCTATCGAATCCCTCAAGAGACATACAGGATTTATTCGGACATTCCGTTTGTACGTATTCGCAGCTTATTTCATTGTGCACATTCACAACATTCAGAAGATTGTATCCAAATGCGAAATCTTGAAATCCTACCGTAAATAAAATCTTGCGCCAAAGGTATCGGTATCTTGAGATCGGAACAAATCCAAGTGCCCGTCGGAAATATTATCGTAAATTTTTGCATGGAACAAGCATGTTACTGGGATGGAATAATTTTATAATAAGTTGGCGTTTTTCCATTTCCAAGACCTGTCTTTGTCTTGTTTTTCTCGAGTTTTGAGAATCTAATTTTCCGTCTGAAGATTTTACTTCATTGAGCAACCACCAAGCTATTACTGTTAAAACTTGTCTGTCTTTCTGTTATAAGATTACACAAAATCTTCAATATTTAAATGTAACGTGACTAATGTATCATCTAACATGACTTCTGGAACGGAATCCGAAAAACTGAACACTGGTTTCATTCCTATTTTTCTTTCCCCTTTCTATCAGCTTTTATTTTTTATTTCTGTCAAAAATCTTAAGAAAAATTATTATCAAGCAAATTTATTTATTTATTTATTTACTCTTTATTGTAAACCTATAAACTAGATCACAATGGGCGGACTTAATGCCTGATGGCATTCTCCACCAGTCAACCCTGGGCGATAGGTTAAAAGTTGCGGTAGGTGCTACAGTAGAATTAATATTTATATTTATAAAATTATTTTCACTAAATAAATATCTAATTACATACATACTTAAATACATACATACATATACAAAATATATACATACATTATACATATATACAGTGCACTTACACATATATATATATATATATATACAATTTATATCAACAGCGTATTCACAGTATTTCTTAAACGACAAATCAGTCAGTAAGGGAAAGGTAATACTCGCGAACTAGTTTTTTGAACGTCCACAGAGTTGGGGCCTTCCGGATATTTACAGGTAGAGTGTTCCAGAGTAGTATTGCCTGAACAGTAAATGAATAATGGAAAAAACCAGAAGAGATGGGTGGAATGTGAAGTTTTAAATTTGACGAAGAACGAAGGACTTTATCATGAGTGTCACAAACAAATTGAAAATTTTCCTTTAAGTATGGTGGAGAAGATGCATTATTCAGTATGGAATAAAGCATAGAGAGAATTCTGTAATTACGCCTTTTACGAATAGACAGCCATTTAAGCTGGCGACGGTATTCGGTGACATGGTCATATTTACGCAGACCGAATATGTATCTGATACAGTTATTTTGAAGGCGTTCCAGTTTATTGAGAAGTTCTTCGTTTAGGTCTGGGTAGCATACATCACCGTAGTCAATTATGGGGAGTATAATTGATTGTATTAGCATGAGCTTGGTCTTGAAGGATAAAAAGTTTTTAAGTCTATATAGTGAATGCATTGAAGCATTCACTTTTTGGCTGATATAGCTAATTTGTGGGCGCCACGATAGTGTGCTGTCCATCAACAAACCCAGGTTCTTAATAGATTGGCTTAAGGGGATGACATCATTGTTATATAAAATGGAAGGTAAAGAGAGATGATCCACCTTAGCCAGCATTCGCGAGCTACCTAACAGCATAGCTTGACATTTGGAAGTATTAACAGCAACCCCGTATTTATGCGACCAGTTAGATAAAGCTTCCAAGTTCACATTCAATTCTCCAATAGCACTGTGAAGATTTTCTGTATCTGTGTGAACATACAATTGGAGGTCATCAGCATACAGATGGTACGAACAGGTGAAGGAAGAGGAGATAGAGTTTATAAATAAAGAAAAGATGATAGGTGAGAGTATACCGCCCTGCGGTACGCCACTGTCAAGTTCAGCCCATTCTGAACATTCCTGCCCAGAGGTAACAGCTTGTTGGCGACCGCGAAGATAGTTTGTAAACCACGCCAGGGCAGCAGGGGAGAACTGTAGATGGGTTAAGATGGAAATAAGGATTTCATGGTCGACCGTGTTAAAAGCGTTAGAGAAGTCTACCAGCACCAACACCGTAAGTTTTTTGTGGTCCATAGCTTTCCTTATGTCATCTGTGACATTAACTAACGCAGTGGTGGTGCTGTGACCGTAGCGAAATCCAGATTGGTATACGCTCAGCAAGTCATTACAGGAAATGAAATTAGATAATTGCTTGAAAACACAGGTCTCCAGAACTTTGGAAAGGAATGGGAGAATGGAAATTGGACGAAATTGACTAGGAAGGGTAGGATTTTGTACTTTAGGTAGAGGACGCACTAGCGCCTTCTTCCAGAGCGAAGGGTATTGGGCAGTGGAGAGACTAAAATTTATAATGTGCGTTATAACTGGAAGAAGACTATCAAGGATGGAAACAATCATTACCCTATTAATCTCATCGCAACCTACAGCCTTGGAACGAATGCTTAAAACAGCTTTCTTAATCTCTTCCTGGGTAACTGGGGAGAATTGAAAGGTTACTGTAGGAGATGACTGCATTGCTACAATGGAAGCAATCGTTTGAGTACGAATAATAGGGTCCAGTGATGACGCTAGGGAAAAGTGATTATTAATATCTTTCAATGTGAGTGATGGACCAAAATCAATTTTTTGTGGTTTACAAATGCCAAGAGATTTGAGAAATTTCCACGTATCCGTGGGGGAGGAATTAAGGATATTATTATGAATGTATTGGTGTTTTGCTGTTCGAACCATCTGGTTGCATCTATTCCTAGCCCTTTTAAAACACAACCAGTTCTCATCACTACGCTCCCTTTTAAATTTAAGAAACGCACGATTTCTACGTGTCATGGCCATTCTCACCCCCTTTGTCATCCACGGTGCAGGAGGACGGCTCAACCTGACCTTCCGTTTTGGAGCATGAGTGTCAAACAACTGGAGTACAGAATTATTTAGGTTTGATATTTTGTTATCTATTGAACACTCCGCCCATACTGGACTAAAATCAAGGCTGGCAGCATCCATTTTCAAAGAATCGATGTTAATTGCACTATAATTGCGCATTTCTAAAATAGCTGGTTGGTGCTTAGGTAATGATATATTATATGAAGCATATAATAAGTCGTGTCTTGAGAAACCTGGAGCTGATAATTGTCCGTAGTTACTTACCCGTTCGGGTAGCGACGTTATGATGTGATCAATCCAGGAATCTTCAAAGTTGATGTTACTGTGAGTTGCTGTTAATGGAAGTATTGAAAGGTTGACCGACTCAATAATGTTGCGAAACCTCAGAGCATTGGGCGAACCCCTTAAAAGATCTGTGTTAAAATCACCCATAATGATAAAGTGTGTGTACTCAGACCCAATACTATCTAAAGCTGCTTCAAGAGAAGCAAAGTAGTTGGTAGAAGGTGGACAATACACTACTCCAAGAACAGCTCTAATACCCGTAAGATTCAGTTCTAAGAACATGTACTCAGCAGACCCAGAGTACTGTGAGGGAGATGCTAATAGTAATTTGTACGGAATCGAACTGCGCAAGTATATGGCAACTCCGCCGCCTCCTTTAGTCGTTCGGTCGTTACGCACGAGTACAAAACCTGGCAGTGGGTAAAGTGAAGACTGCAAAGACGGTTTTAACCAACTCTCAGATATTAAAATTGCATGAACAAAATCAACATTGAACGACGCCTCTAATTCTGCATAATGTTGTGGAATGCTCTGTGCATTTATGTGACAAATATTCAACGTAGATTTCCTAGAGCGAAATATTCCAGCAAGCTGCTGTTTTAAATCCACCTCTTCACACGATTCGAAAGAAACTGAACTGTTTGCCGAATAAAAAGATTCACTGTCTGACATTATACGTATAAATATATACCTGTATTATAATAAAATATTTAAAAAGAATAAAAATAAAGAAAATACAAAAATAAAATCAACAACAAAAATAATAATAACACCATTGCAAAACCCGCATTAACTCAAAATAATTCATAATACAATTAACGCACCGTCCAATAGTCGACTGTTTACATCAATGTTTAAAAATATAAAAAAATAATTTTATGCTAGATCAGTTTAATAATTATATAAAAAAATTTTTTATCAAAACTCGGTTTAAAAACAAAAGTATTAAAATATTAAAAGGAATAAAAAGTTATGGCAGTATAATCAAATTACTTTTGCAACAGTATTGCAATTTGACAATGACAATAATGACAGATACGTCAATTGCTTTATTGCACTTTCAAACATCTGATCGGCGTAATGTAATAACTTGACTTTGACGTGATTAGTAAAATTAAAAGTTTTGTGAAAGTAGCAATCAAATCAAATGCAATCAAATTATCACAATATAAATGAGGTAGTTACAGATAAAAAGAGCGAGTAATGTAATTCACTGTGTATTATGAGAACAAGACGAAAGCAATGCACTACCTACTTCTTGGTAGTAGGTCGTCTCGGCCTCTTTGAATCATCGGCAATCGATACGGGAACCTGGTGTCGCCGGGCCTCTCGATGCGGAATGGAGGCCACTGCGCACTCACTAGGTTTTCCCCCATCATTGGAGTCACCAGTGCCAGCGGGATACTTGGCAATTAGATTGGACAACTCGTCATCAGTGACAACCTTATAGCGACCGGCTTTTGGGATTTTGATGTGTATAACCCCATCGAGAGTCCATACCTGCTTCATGCCAAAAGTTTCTCGGGCTCTTTTGTAGATACATTGCCTTGAATGAGTGAGGAACTCTGCAATAGTGACTGAGGTTCCTTTAAGTTTGGATTTGGACTTCCATACATCTGTCTTGGTTTTATAGGTATTAAAGTGTACCAGAACAGGGCGAACTCGTCCCTCAGCTGAGATTCCCAATCGATGACACCGCTTCAAACTCATTTCAGAGAGAACTAGCCCCATATTATTTTGCACAACACGAATAACTTCTGCCTCCACATCACCTTCAGGATTTTCTGGGATACCATTGAAGAGAAGAATTTTCTGACGTTGCCTCATATCTATGTTGTCAATATTATTATAGCAGTCCTTGATTTGTTCTCGTAGAAGGGTAAACATTGAAGTGACAAGTTCTTTAAAGGAATTAAATTCACTGCTTAATTGAGACAAACTGGGGTTGCTTGGAGTGGATGCTGCTGCTGTTAGTCGAGTTTCAAATTCAGCTAATTTACGCGACCAGCTGAGTTCCAGTTTTTTGTGCATACTCTCTATATTGGTGATAGTGGCCATGGTGAAATATATAGAATATTATTCAAATAAGCTTGGTTTAGTGCAATTAGAAGTTGAGAAATGCAAGTCGTGCAGGTTTTGCTCAGTTTTACTTTACATGTAAGTAGTTTATATGTACCTTTATGAATTGTCCATTAATAACACTGATTATCACTTATAAGTACTTTTCGAATTACGTTATATTATTTTAATTAAAAAAAAAAACTTTAAGAGCAATGTAAACAGCTGTTAACATTTCTGCACCTACCCACGAAAAAAAAGTTCAAATTCTGTTTTGGATGCAAATACGTGTTAATCCTTCTATGGTATAGTTGTTCAGTATTACTTTTAGCAACATTCTGAACTACTGGGCTTTTTTTCTTTTTAGTTTTTTTACGCAGTCGGGTTTTGTGAACTTAAGGATTTACGATTTCAAATGTGAGATCTATTTCATTATTATTCCTTACTAATTCATAGTATTATTAAACATTGGTCGAGTAACTTTATTGCTTCTGCTTCGAACAAAAAATAACAGTACATTCAGTCGTATCCGATCGCCGTTAACATACGTCAACAGGAAGAAATTTACGTAAAAAAAGAAGTAAGGTCAATAAAGAATATATGTATCATTCCGACGTATATTATTACGAGTTTATTTTTTATGTCTCCTTTAATAAAGTCCCTATTGAGTAATTTGTTTTTCTAACGAAATAAATATTTCATATATCAAAATAAAATAAAAATAAAAACAATGAAATCTTGTTTGTTTTTTCCCAAGCAACCCTGTAAAATTAAAATGGGAGACCCGATTGTTAATCCTTCTATGGTATATTTGTTCAGTATTACTTTTAGCAACATTCTGAACTACTGGGCTTTTTTCTTTTTAGTTTTTTTACGCAGTCGGGTTTTTTGTTTTTCAATTATTTTATTATATTATACTTTTTAGTTAGGATTAATTGACTTCTTTATTATTATATTATAGGACTGTATTGTTATAGGATTATAGGACGGTAAAATTCGCAATGTTGTCATTTCATTAAGGAAGTTAATAAATAAACGAGAATAGTTGTTTAACCAACTTTAAATCATTATAATTATATCCTAAACTATTATTTGAAATGAAAAATGATGAAGAGGAACCTAAAAATGATTTTTAAATACCTATTCGTCGATACCCGACTTTTTTATGGAAATAACCGGCAATCGAGCCGATGATACACCTGATGGTAAGTGGCTATCGTCGCCCATGGACATCAGCAACACCAAAGGCATCACTGATGCGTTGTAAGAACTGGCTCTCGAGCCTCCAACCGGAACACGACGAGTCGTTTGACGGCTGACTCATGCTCGAGGGTGGTAGCTATCCAGGCGAACTATTAATAGTGATAATGGTATTAATTAACAATTAAAATCAATACTACCAATATAATCCCTCTGAGGGCCCTACCACCAGAAAGCCGGATTTAGTTGCCTCTTACAACACCCATCCGGCGTGTGATTGGGGTTAGTATTCTAAAGCCGCCCCAATACGGCTGAAATGACTAAATTATAATATGGTTCATAGTATTATAAATGCGCAAGTTTGTATGGGTATTTGATACTCTATGAAGCAAAAACTGCTGAACGAATTTTCATGAAGTTCAGCACGCGGGTAAACCATGATCTGGAATACGACATAGGGAAATAGGCATGATGACAGTAAGTAAAAATCACTAAAATTATGTATTTATTTAATGAAACCCTATTAATGTATTACAAAACACGCATATATCGTATTATTATGAGCGAGATTAACAATATTTTTGATAAAATAAAACTACAAAATACGGCAAGCCACCGTGTTAGCTTGAACGCCAATCAGTCTCAATCAGCGCGAATTACGTCACACTTCTTAAAACAAATGAATATCACCATACTCATAATGACGTCTTGTCTATTATTTTCCTGAAGAGTGACGTCACATCGATGCCGTCACAGTTTGAAGCGTTTTGGTGCGAATTTGAAACTTATAAATTGAAATGTATTTATTTTATACTAAACCTTATTTTTTGCAGAAATATGATATACGTTGTAATTAAGTATAATATATTTCCCAACAATATAGAACAGTATTTCAAAATCTGTCATCGTGCCTACTACCCCGGAAAACATGGGCGAAGTCGCAGGCAGAACACTAGTATTACAAACATGTCATATAATATTTAAGCTCATAATATATGGAGTTTCCACCCAGGTTTCCAAGTGCTCTTAGAGTACATTTCCATTATTTTAAAACTACTTCACGTCGCGTTTATATTCGTAGCTCAACCACAAAGAACAGACAATGTGCATACATGAGCGAAGAACTAAATGAACGGTTTACATATTCCATTACTTAATAGAAAGAACCACTTTATGGTTAATGCAAGAATAAGATTGCGATTAACACGTAAAAATTACGTGGAGACAATTTATAACCCAAATAAATTACATAATGCATACATTATGACGATTTGATTATTATTGTTTTCCCTTGACATTTGAAATTGATTTTTTTTATAATGATGTAAATAATGTAACATAAATAAAACAATATTCTCATTTAAAATATAATAATAATAAATAATGTAATACTTGACCAACTTTGTAACCACGTTTCTACAAATAAAGATATTTCATTTCATTTCATCTCTACATCTCTCTAACTATTACGAACATTCTCTTTTTCATAGAATTTACTTTTTTCCCATCAGTTACGATATCCTCCTAATTTCTTTACGCGTCGTGTCTACCCCGCTTACTAAACAACCTCACAGACATTACGAACAAATGTGGTACATGGAGGATAGAGTAAAAGGAAGGCCATCTCTGTGTATAAAAAGTGTCCTTTAAAACGCGTTTACAACAGCTATGTTCGAATATCTATTTATCAGACACTAGCGCCATTCTGAAATAGCCATTATTGGAACCTCTATTTTCTGTAAACAGCTGGACACTTTTTCAACTTTCCCCTCATATGAGATGACCCTCCTTTTACCATTCTATGCTCCATGATGTGGTACGATAACATACATTTACTTGTTGTATTGACACAAGGTTTAAATGACACTTTGCCCCTTTGACAGGTCTAACAACCCACATAACATGGGAGTTAATATAATCGTAATATTAATATCACGCTGATATTCGAACGTGTACTTCCCTGATGTGACATAGGGTTGTCGCCAAAGTTAAACGACGAAAGTATTTTAATATATCAACGTATTCTCGTGTAAAATTGGATTGCTTTGTACGTCATGTTAACCTGATTCACACAATCATAACGGCATAAAACAAATTGTGTGCTGAAGCGTGACAGCGTCTCCTACGCTAACCCGAGCGTGCTTGGTCGCATTCCAAATTTCATGTTCGCTCATAGATAAAATCAACGCGCATGCAGAATGGATAGGCAACCTTTGGATTAGGCATATACGATGCATATTTTTTTCCTTATAATTTCTGTATTTTTTAGGGTTCCGAACGAAAAAAAAACGAAAAACGGAACCCTTATAGGATCACTCGTGCGTCTGGATGACCGCCCTTCACAGCCAATTTTCTCTGAAATTACTGGACCAAATGAGTTGAAAGGTACTCATGTGCTATTTTGTGACCCAAAGACGAAGGTATAAAGAAAATAAATGAAGTTGGAAAAAAAAAATTGAAACGGAATCAAAGTTAAAAAAGAACTGTTTTGCAAACCGTATCGTGTAGCATGTCAAATAAAAGAGCATAATGTAAGGATCTCAAATATATTTTTATTATAATGCTAAAATGGATAGTTTAAAAATTATTCAAGAAAGAAGAACGAAAATTGAAGACAAAAATTGACCATTCCCCCTTATCTCCGTAACTACTGAGGCGAGAATTTTGAGGAAAATAGAGAAAATAGTTCTTTAGTTATATATTACAGAAAAACCTATAAGAAATCTATGGTCTTAAAAAAGGGCAAAAATAAATAAAATAGAAAAATAACTGTAAATACATATTCAGCGTACGGAACCCTCTCCGAGCAAATTTAACTCGCACCTGTTCAAATCAATCAATTTTCAATTATTGTGGGATAAAGGTTGGTTATAAAGTTCTTATATAAAAAAAGTACTTTGTGCTTTTGCAATAGTAAATTGTGCAAAGTTTCTGACGGCAAGAAGTTTAATACTGGCTATTTAAATTTTCTGGACCGATTTTTCGTATTTTATTTTAATTTATAAAATGAATAAATTCGACGAGTGAGTTCTGAGACATTAGCTGTATAGCTGACAACAATAAAATATCACATTTGATGTAGTAATGGACTCAATTTCTGTGTAATAAGATGGAATCTTATCTTACGTTTCAGCATAAACGAAAAGGTCGGCTAGCTAAGTTCAGCAAAACGCCTTCGTTCTATTTTATACAGCGAGCGTTTGAAATCGTTGCTACGTGTATAAATAGCCTCGTAGTTTTCCGCAGGCGTGACGCTAGACTATCCGAAAAACCGCGTAAATACATAGACCTATATTATGTATACTATACAGGCTGTTCAGTACTAAGAGTTTCGACACCTACGTTGACACCATATGGTGCCAACGCATTTTAGTCAGCTGCGAGCAAGCGAGAAAAGTAGATGTCATTTTTGAAAAACCCAACCGTTCAAGAACACATATCATAATAACGCATATTGTTTATTGTGCACAGTAAAAACGTCTTCATTGTTTACGTTTGAAATTGGTAAATAACTATATTTTTACTCACATTTAAAAAAAAAAATTAGTGCAAAATATTTGCTATCCGCCATCTTGAAGAGAACTTGACCGAACGAAGCGCTGTTACAGAGTATGAAAAATGCTTGAGAAATATGACACGGATTTTGTTTGGAACAGCCCGTCTATATATTTAAGTCTATGCGTAAATATCCATATACCCGCATTCATCCACTTCCAGGCTGACTCGAATGTTCTTGGTCGTTCCGCATGTTCGTAGCTCTCGTAGACAGCGTAGCAAGCTTCGTAACCCGTGTCGTAGCAACCGTAGCATCGTGTCGTAGCTGTCTCCGCGTTAGGACATTATTTTTATAGCGCGCTTTTAATTCACAGTAACTGTAGTGCGAGAGATTTAAAGAAGAATTTACTTTATTTATTTAGTATGTTGGCTCAGATAACAAAGATATATTCTTTTTTTTATTACTTTAGTGCCTGACATTTACGAGTTTTTAAAAATAGCATTTAAATAAAATTATGTGTTTTGTGTTATATTATATGTATTTTTATTATGTATGTATATGTATATTATATATATAATTATGTGTATATTTTTAATATGTATGTGTATTAATAAATAAGCCTAAAGCCTAAAGATCTGCATTTGGCCAACGTGGTGGAATGGCCTTTTATACCTAATAAGATTCTAGTCCAAAATTGGACATTTATGGGTTTTAAATGTGACTATTTGAGTCATGTTTTCATTTGTTACTAGAGACCCGCTCTGCTGTCGAATTTCAACCGTAATCTGGGGGCACGGCAGTGCCCCCGCCAAGTCGAGCAAAAAAGCGGCATTATATTTGTCAAAGTTTGCTTCACACTGAACAAGTTATTAGAAAGAGGTATCGATGATACCTCCTCTAATTACCTATAGGAAGAAATAATTTTGGTTAGACTTATGTGCACTTTCTTTGGATACTATGAAAATAAACAGCGAGAATTTAAATTAAGATAAACATACAATTTTTTAAACTACAGTTATATTAAAGCACTCTCATTAACTTACTTGTAGTTAAAAAAGTTTTGTTAACTAGACGTAGACATGGTCGTATTTAAATTTTCTTTACTTAGACAACCAAGATTGCAAATTGGACTAGTTAAAACTTTTGCCTTCATTTAGAACAATGTTGTTCTACATTAAGAACTAACTAACTACAACTTGTCATTATACTTCTACAATCTCTCCAACTCGATGTTTGTAGAACTACCAGATATTTTCAACAGGAGAAATTCGGGTATTTGCAACGTCATAGTTTGTTTTAAACATGCATAAAAATATCATAATAAAAAAACCCACATAATAATTTATTATTATAAGATGATTTTTTCACGATGATTTTTCCTAATTTTTTAATATGAGAACCACAGATGAAGACAATCTTTCAGAAAAAAAATATTTTTTCAGAGTTAACAAACATAAATAATTCTTGACAAAAAATAACCGACTTCAAAATTAGGGATAACTCAAAAACTACTCGTCAGATCTCGTTCAAATTTAAGTGAGACTACACGACAAGCACCAGCTTTCGATTAAAAAAAGAATCATAAAAATAGGTTCACCCAGTCGAAAGTTCTGAGGTAACAAACATAAAAAGCGGCCAAGTGCGAGTTGGACTCGCCCATGAAGGGTTAGTAGCAGCAAGTAACATAATATAAAAGTTCTTGTAGTTTGTTGTAACTTTGATCAATGTTTTTTGTGGTTTACGATTTATGACGTATTAAAAAAAAACTACTTTCTAGATCTCATTCAAACCAATTTTCGTTGGAAGATTGCATGGTAATGTACATCATATATTTTTTTTAGTTTTATCATTCTCTTATTTTAGAAGTTACAGGGGGGGGGGACACACATTTTACCACTTTGGAAGTGTCTCTCGCGCAAACTATTCAGTTTAGAAAAAAATGATATTAGAAACCTCAATATCATTTTTGAAGACCTATCCATAGACAACCCCACACGTATGGGTTTGATGAAAAAAACATTTTTAAGTTTCAGTTCTAAGTATGGGGAACCCCCAAAATTTATTGTTTTTTTCCTATTTTTGTGTGAAAATCTTAATGCGGTTCACAGAATACATCTACCTACCAAGTTTCAACAGTATAGCTCTTATAGTTTCGGAAAAAAGTGGCTGTGACATACGGACGGACAGACAGACAGACAGACAGACAGACAGACAGACATGACGAATCTATAAGGGTTCCGTTTTTTGCCATTCGGCTACGGAACCCTAAAAATGCAGTCGAATTGAATACCTCCTCCTTTTTTGAAGTCGGTTAAAAATAAAACCAAATTAACCCTCCACTGTTTTTTAAGTATATTAAAAATAAATGTAGAACTTGCCAATAATGAACTAGGGGTAAACAAGAAAATCGTAAACTATACAACCAGGCTTACAATTATTTTAACTAAGGCCATAAACGTAGCTTCAACAAATTTAAAGCCGGGATAGTAATTACATACAGCGAACGTAAACTGGGCAATATAAATGTAGATTAATCAAATAAAGCCTTTGAAGAGTTACAGAACTTTCGTATCTCATAAACTGGTTTGTACGCCATATTATATTGACATAATATAAATGTTTTGTATTATACCTAGAATAAAAAATTTACTAAAAAAAAGGAAACTTCAAGGGAACAGTCCTTAAAAAGGAACTATCAAAATTCTCGCTGAATATAAATTATTGACATCACCATAAGACTGGTAATATAGTTTTATAGACGACCAGTGTGGCGCAATGGTTACCATGCCGGATCGCTGCACCGAGGGTCCTGGGTTCGATTCCCAGCGAGGCGGAAATTGTAATGATGAATTTGAATTTCTGTTCTCGGTCTGGATGTGAATGTCCTTGTCTAATGTGTTGTCCATGGCATGGCACCCACGACACAGGAAATCCTAGTATGGGGCTATGAGTGTGAAGCGTTATTATTTAATATTTTAAAAGTTCCCTCAATACCTCGTGGATCCATAAACGGAGTTCTGAGGTAACAAAAATTAAAAAAAAAAACAAATTGAGAAGGTCTTTTTTCGGTAAGTTGTAGCGTAAGGAGCTCTATCCATCCTTAGCCCATTTCCACTTCTCCTGCTCGTAGTGCATCCGTCTGAACAACGGTTATGGTGCCAGATCCGTCTTGGTGAAGATCGCTGACTCCTGTACCATCCAGTCCGGACTGTACTTGCATGGCGGCGCTAGGGCGTTTGCCTAGCAGATTGCCACTCTCTTAAAGTCGACCGTAAAAATATTTTACACTTGATTCCGTCGCAGTGTCTAAGGGCAAGTACTAATTCGGGTCCTTCGCTTCCTTTTCGGTCTTCAACCCGTCTGCGATTGCTTTGGTATTTCTGCTGTCTAAAGGATAACCACTTACCATCAACCATCTGCTCGTTTTTCGGAAAAGTTTAATAAATAATAAACGCTAACAAACTCATACCCCCGCAGTAGGTTATTACCTGTGTCGCGGGTGGCATGGACGACACATATAACACATCACAATCACACCCATGACCCGAGCACAAATATTTATCTGTCACATAAATATCTGCCCCGTCCGGGAATCAAACCCGGGATCCCTCGCTTCGCAAACAGGGTCGCTACCAACTAGGCTACAGGGCCGCAATGTAATAAAGTTAAGTAATGTTGTTCGACATTATTTTTAACCTCGTATTCGTTTCACGTTAAATTTAAAATCACAAAAAGATTGTAGCATTTTCACGTATCTCCATAACGTTAAGTCACCGCGTTCAAAATTCAAGGAATAACGACGCCAGTAAACGTGAATTCTCCAAAAATGTCTCGTTAAAAGCACTTGCTTTTGTCCAAAATTGTCTCGATTTGCATAAGTATCAGCATGGGCATCAACCGCACTGTCCCAAAAAGACTTTTATCCCGAAAGTCTTTTATTACATAAAGACGTTTATCGCTGTAAATAAAAGAGAGAGTAAATGGAGGCGGCGACGTAGAATTGGGTCGGAATGTACCCGGTGCTTACAACTTGAGATTAATTAAACCTGTACTTAATTTAATATTTGTGACTTAAACTAAAATGTATTTCGTCTAGCTCCTTTTCCTTGCTTATCTTACCTATATATTATCTTATGGTCTCTATTCGTAGCAAATCAATTAATGTACCGTGGGATACATTTCCTCAGCAGCTCAGCATAGAAGGTGTTGGTATTGAAAGTTCCTGTGTCTACTGAAAATTATAAGGTATTGATTAACGACTACTTTCTAACCATAGCAACCTATACCTACTCATAAACCACGTATTGTCACCTCTAGGTATATGTCTGTATCATAAACTGATCTCGATTTCGATCTTACAAAATATATCACTTTTTCATAGGATTTGATATATTTCAGCATCTCATACCGAATCTTGAGATCGCAGAGATCATTAATACGGGCTTTAGTTTGTCTCTCACGCAATTGAAACTAGATGCCCTTCCAACTCTCCACTGCTTTCTTTATTTGACCTATTCCTTAAGAGTACCTGATTTTAATATATTTCGTCCTACCACCATTAAAACATAGGATCTTCTCTATCGGAAGAAAATGGTCAAAAGATTATTAAATGGGCAGGAAAATAAGAAAGGCAAGTAATCACTTTAATTTTGATACCGATATTTTCGTAACAAAATATTCGAAGAGCATATTTTGTTACGAAAATACTTCTTCATAATTCATTATTATTTATTGCGTCAAACATGGTACATAATAATATGGTGGTAACAGCAACATGTCAGAGATCAGCATATTTGGCTGGACGCAGCATGCAATGTCAAATTTACGTTTATTCATAAATTATTATTATTAAAATTATCTAATGTGGAATTAACATTTATTTATTAAATTATCATTTTCGTAGCTAGCTGTCAAATTTATATTTTTATTAATTTATTATTATCATAATTATCTAAAATTTAATTATATTATACAATTACTATTTAAAAATTCTTCAATCTCATAAAAATTACAATGTAGCAAAAAAAATCAGCCTAATTTAAAATAATTTGTCAGATGGTATATCTTTTATGGTATCATGTAGCTTATTATATATTTTAATACACATTCCACATGCATTGTTTATTAAATTTAAATTGTGATTTTTGACTTTTTTTTTTACTTTGAATAAAATTATGATTCATATAGAAGTGTAAGAGGATCCATCCATCGTTGAAGTCAACCGTGGAGGTCATTGGACTCTATTACCCAGTTTTTACCTACTTGGCTTGCTACCACCTTCCTTTTACAATCGACATTAAAATTACTACTAGCCTTGCCCGCGTTATTCGGGATAATGAGTACCCTATATCATATTTCAGATCATGGTCTATATTGTGTACTTTTCATGAAATTTCTCAAGAATTTTTGTAAAGGAGTTGTTAACATGTTGAATCACCTATTGTAATACCAACTCTCTATTCGTACAAGTACACACCCACACATTGACACCATATTGCTTCAATCGCGAATCAAAAATTACTCACACATGGTAAGCGGGCATTGCTCTACTTCACTCTCGATAAGACGAGGTTACGTTTTTTTGTAGAGGGCCCCATATTTTTTGACTGACAATTCATCGGTTATTCCATCATGTGGATTCTGCCTTTTCTAATAATAATTCATTTATTGCTAGAACATAGTACATGCATAAGGGTGGTTCACATAATTATTTTTCGACAAAAAATAAAACCAACGAAAAAAAACTTAAAAGCAAAAAATAAAATAAACCATTTAGTATTATAAATTAAGATCCTAAATTAACTGAAAATAAATAATTTTGAGACCGTGCCAAACAAACAAACAAACAAAATTAATTACATAAAGTTCATTTTATAAGGGCAGTGGCATGCGATGCACACGGCAGCAGCAGCGTGGCGCACATCTTTTCACCGTTTGTTTTTTCATTGGTTTGGCACCGCCTCAAAATTATTTATTTTCAGTTAATTTAGGATCTTAACTTATAATACTAAATGGTTTATTTTATTTTTCGCTTTTAAGTTTTTTATCCTTGGTTTTATTTTTTGTCAAAAATAATTATTTTTTAATTTTTAGTTGCTATAAAAATTATTAAGTTATTGGTGATATATTCAGTTACCAGGTAAAAATGTAGTAGGTGAAATATAAATCATCCCCTATTTTCGTACCTTTAGGGGTAAAATTTTCTTTCCGAATATAAACAAGAGTAACAATATTCAGGGTATACAATATTCAATAAAAAAGAATCATCGAAATCAGATCATCCAGTACGAAGTTATTGGGGTAACGGGTAAAAATTCCGTGGGTGAATAATCAATCAATCCCTATTTTCGTACCTTTAGGGTGGGAATAAAATTTTCAAAAAAATATGGGACCAACTTCAAGATATACCCTAACCATTAAGAAAAGAATGATCAAAATCGGACCACCCTGTGCCGATTGCTGAGTGATCATACATTAAAAAAGATATATATACGCGTCGAATTGAGAACCTCTTCCTTTTTTTTTCGTTGGTTAAAAAATTTGATTTAACCTTATGTTCGGCCTCTTTGGACATGCAAATTGTTACACATGATGACTCTAATAAAATAGTTATAAATTAGCGAAATAAATGTCAGTTGATTATTAGATACTATTAAAATGTCAAAAATCAAGAATAGAAATATACAATTCTTGTTTACAGTCGTCATGTTAAAGAATAATTTATGTTACTTAAATAAATAAAAAATATATTGAAAAGCAAATCAAAACAATACATATTCATAGAAATTGAATTCACGAAATAATAATCTTTCGATCACGAATACCCATTTCCTAGCGGAAGGCACCGCTAACCCAGTTTCGCGGAGAGATTGAATTAAGTCTCTCCCGACGCTGTAAACTAAATATCAGTGGTTGAGTTTATAACATCAACTTCGGAGTAAAGTTATGAGTAACTAAATATGTTGAAAAATACCATTTTAAATGCAACGAGAATTTTACTATTCGTATTTTATTGACTACAAAATAATTGCACCCCAACTCAAAGTCACTAAGGGTTACTTAAATCGTTGCTTATTGTTAGTACAGAATTTGTATGGTGATTCTGTACTAAGGAGCGATTTAAGTAACTGGGCGTTGAAATACCCAATATATAAATAGTGACTATGGATTAAGAAAAATTACACCAATTTTATTCGCACTAAGTATAGCTAAGAACGATCTTGATTACATCAACTTCTAAACAAATAAACCGCATCAAATACGATTCATTCGTTTAGGAGCTACGATAGAGCCACACACAGACACGTAGGAATAACAATTTAATGTAGTTGATTGATATACTATTTTTTTATACTATATCTAGCCGAAATATCAAGTGTTTTAATTTGGTATTTGGTATTTCGGATTTAGTAGGTAGATGTCGCTAAAATACTTTTTTGATTCACTAGAGCACTAGTATAAAAATAAACAAAATCTTGGAGTTTTATTAATCTCAGACTTATATTTTTCCTGATGATATTCAAAACATCCTTCTTTGACACTAATAACATAACTTTTTATATCTCTAACCTTATACATTTACGACTCAGGATTATCCAGACGTAAAAAATTTCCAGGACAAAATATTAACTAAAGAATATTTTGACGAAATGGTTTTCCTTAATAAATATTCGTAATATTTTTCGTGTAACATTATCTAGAGAAATGCTAATTGCATTTCAACATAACTGCCGTTACGGTGGTTTACGGTATTTCCAACAAAAACCGGCAAATCCGAAAGGCAAAATCGAGTTTCTTTTTCTTATGCTTTCAGCAGACAAACGAGCAGACGGGTCACCAGATGGTAAGTGATCACCACCGCCCATGGACATAAGCAACACTCATTGCCGGCCAAGAAGATGACGACAGACTCGCTTCTTGAAGGACCCCATGTCATAGCTTAGAGGGAACACCGATGCAGGAAGTTTGTTCCACAGTTTACACGTACCAGGTAGAAAATTACGTGAGAACCGAACTGGACGAATGCCAGGTATCCAGGTGATGTTGGTGGAACCTGGTACACCGTGATGTGCGGTGACAAAAATCAACTGCAGATATTAAGCCAAAGAGTTCTTCAGAACAATCCCCATTGTACAGACGGTATAATACGCAGAGAGAGTCTACATCTCTACTCAACTCAAGTGATTCTAGTCCGTCTGTAAACTTGGGATCATCGACAAGACGAATAGCTCGTCGTGGAATTCGATTGAACGGATCCACTTAGCTAGCTGGGGCTCCGGCCCAAAAGTGAGAGCAGTACTCCATGTGTGGTCGAATTTGCGCCTTATAGAGCATACACCTGTGCTTAGGCGTGAAGTACTGATTAGCTCTATTGAGTACTCCCAATTTCTTTGCAGCTAGTTTGGCTTTACTAACCAAGTGGTCCCGAATCTGAACTTCATTCGAAATGTCGACACCAAGGATCCCAATGCTTTTATAGATGTTAAGGGGAATGTTCTGGAACTGTGGTGCAAACAAATGGGGTATTTTAGCGGTTAACGCGCAAACTTGTGTCTTCTCGGGGTTGAACTGGACTAAATTTAGTCTGCCCCATTCTGAGATCCGCTCCAGAGATTTTTCGACTTCAGACACAAGTTTTATCCTCTGGTCTTCAATCTGCACCCGAGAAAGGTTTGCTCGGCCTGTATAACGGGCGTCACTCGTACTGTCATCAGCATAGCAATGAATATCCCCGATGTCCAGTATATCATTGATATGTATGATGAACAGTGTAGGTGAAAGCAGAGTCTTGTGGGACGCCAGCATTTATGGGCTTCGTATCTGAGCACGTTTCGTCAACGACAACCTTGATGCTCCACTCCGATAAAAAACTGGCAATCCATTTGCACAATTTCTCGGGTACTCTGTAGGAAGGCAGCTTAGACAATAATGCCTTATGCCACACCCTATCGAAGTCCTTTGCAACATCCAAACTTACAGCCAATGCTTCTCCCTTGCTCTCGATTGCTTCTGCCCAGCTATGAGTAAGGTGTACTAAAAGATCGCCAGCTGATCTGCCGTGGCGGAAACCGTATTGACGGTCACTAATCAGCTGGCGATCTTCTAGATACCGGAGCAGTTGGGTGTTTATTATACGCCCCTTTAGTTTGGAGAGCAGAGAGGTTATGGCGATTGGTCTGTAGTTGGATAATTTGATCGGTCTCCCTTTTTGGGAATAGGGTGGACCAAAGCTACCTTCCATGAAGACGGGACAATGCCGGCGGAATAGGAGAGTTGGAATAGGTACGTTAAAACCGTGGTCAACTCCGGAGCACACGTTTTTATCTCAACAGCAGGTATACCATCTGGCCCATTTGACTTGTTGATGTCAATGGAAAAAAGAGCTTGACGCACGACATTATGAGTGAAATGCACCTCAGGCATCAGCTCACCACACTGCGGGATGGTGGACGGTGTGTTACCCCCATCATCAACAGTCGAGTTCGACGCAAAGAGGGTGCCTAGTATTTCGGCTTTCTCTTTTGCGGTGTGGGCGAGGGTATTATCTGCTCTGCGCAAAGGAGAAAGGGACGATGGACAGAAATTGCCGTGAATGGCTTTGTATGTTTTATGTAGTATGTATTGTTGCGACAAGTTGCCGCTAAAAAAATAATAAAAGAATCCGTTTTTTTCGCACAGTGCACGCATAGCAATTCAAAACTAGGTGTTATCTATATGTATAAATAAATAAAACCTGCGGCGTTCCGCCAAAGCAGCGATAAACCGTATTTCGCGTCTCGGCTAAGAGATTTTCTCAAATATGTTTCATACACAGACGTTTTATTATGCACAGATTATTGAATAACTCGCTTAGATTCAGTACCCGAGTGCTTTCAAAGTAAATAACTGAGTCAACATTCACTCCGATGCATAAATAACATAATAGTAGCGTTACCGCTGTTAGTTGCCGATGTCACTTACCGATACGCTATGAGATATTCAGGTTAATAGCTACTAGTACTATTTCTTCCTAGTAAACCATCACTTGCTCGAAGTTACTTGGTTACGGATTCTGCCCTAACTTTACATCGCAAAACCCTACAACGAACTCATCTGTAGCTGAATTGAACTATCGCTACAAAATAGTCACTATAATTACTTGTGACATTCAATGTATAGTGTCCGTAATCTATACAATTAAATAAAATTGGAGTGTCTGTTTGTAATATTCAAATAACCGCTTTTTAATTAGTGCATTTGGATGCATACACGGTACATATACCAAAACAACATTTTTCACAATTTTTGTCTGTCTGTCTGTTTGTTCCGGCTAATCTCTGAAATGGCTGGTCCGATTTTGACGGGACTTTCACTGGCAGATAGCTGATGTAACAAGGAGTAACTTAGGCTACTTTTATTTTAGAAAAAAGTAGTTTCTTAGGCGATACAAAGTTCGCCGGGTCAGCTAGTAATACAATACTAGTGGATACCCGGCGTGTTCCACTACGCTAAATAAATTTCTGATAACAATGACAGATCAGTGTTTTTGTGTTGACAGTCTGTATTATGCGCCATCTTTACTTATTATCTTCAAATTGTTGTATGGGAAAAGTGGAAAATCGACTTCATCAATGGACCGTGTAGTAGTTGTTGTACTTACGTGCTCACGTAATATTTGGATATAGTGATATGGTTGACTTGCATTAGCTCGTTACGACACCAGTAGGTAGAGAAACACGTCTGCTCTTGTCTACGGCTGTCTCGTGACTGACCCAGTGTTGCCCCACTACCCGTGCTCCCGAGATAATATGACTACTGCTATAACTATAATAGCAGTACAAACACTACATCCCTTCCTTATTAAAATCTTTATTTAATCTGGAGTCCGATCCACAGTCGACTCTGCAGTTGATCGCAACTCAAGCCTTCAAAGGCCACTCCACGTCTACACCATTCAATATTTCAGCTTCTTAGACAAACTCATTTGTAACACGCACTATATGTATGAAGCAGGCTACGGTTTGTAAACTGTAGCCTTCTGGGTGCCTTCACTAGCCTCAACAAACTCAAACTATCATATGCATGCTTCGTATAGAATTACTTATGTAGATTATACCTTCACTGCAAATTATTTTAAACATTGAAACAACACCTGAGACCTCTTCCAGCATATTTTCGTCTTACACCTTTCCCATTCTCACCCAGTCTCCTTCTATCTTTATTAAATAATAATTATTTGCATCACCTCTTAGCTTTTCATACTTCCCTCTTTCTTCTCTCTTTGATCAAGATCGCCAAGTTATTAGGTTTCATACCAACATACAAACGAACCTCGTCATTTCTGTCCTTAAATAGACAACTTACTGGTAAAACAAACACAGGAAATATGAGAAAGTCGATGAAAATTTATATTATTACTAAAAGTGGTTTACTGTCAACAACAAATTACGTACAGCTTACAACCTGCTTTCGTTTTTAAAGACTAAAGTCTTACTTGCGAGACAATCCTCTTATATTCGTAATATAAACTAGGTCCCACCGACGACCATAACACGCCAAACATGGCTAGACTCGCAACAGGAATTTCCTTTATTTAGGCATCCTTTCTGAATGGGCCCAACGGACCCAACGGTGTCACATATGAGTCAGACACTGCAGATACCAATCATTCACACACCAGTCATTTATTGAAATACCTCGTCTATTCATTATCTTTATTCTACATCTCGACTCCATCACGCCAAATAACTAATATATTCACAAAATCACTACATTTTGTATGGTTTTCAAAGTTATGAGGGCCCATACTGCCGTCTAGTCAGTAATGATTTCAATTTCAAGAGGTCCATACACACTTTAGTTACTATGATTTCAAATCATGGGACCCATACTGCCGTCTAGTCAAGTAATGTATGTATGATTCTAAATTTCATGAGGTCACTACTTCCATCAGGTCAATGTATCAATCTCAATTTCATGGGGGCTCATACTGCCGACAACTCAGTAACGTATGATTTTCAATTTCATGAGGGCTCATATTGCCGACAGCTCAGTAATGTATGACTTTCAATTTCATGAGGGCTCATATTGCCGACAGCTCAGTAATGTATGATTTTCAATTTCATGAGGGCTCATATTGCCGACAGCTCAGTAATATATGATTTTCAATATCATGAGGGCTCATATTGCCGACAGCTCAGTAATGTATGATTTTCAATTTCATGAGGGCTCATATTGCCGACAGCTCAGTAATGTATGATTTTCAATTTCATGAGGGCTCATATTGCCGACAGCTCAGTAATGTATGATTTTCAATTTCATGAGGGCTCATATTGCCGACAGCTCAGTAATGTATGATTTTCAATTTCATGAGGGCTCATATTGCCGACAGCTCAGTAATGTATGATTTTCAATTTCATGAGGGCTCATATTGCCGACAGCTCAGTAATGTATGATTTTCAATTTCATGAGGGCTCATATTGCCGACAGCTCAGTAATGTATGATTTTCAATTTCATGAGGGCTCATATTGCCGACAGCTCAGTAATGTATGATTTTCAATTTCATGAGGGCTCATATTGCCGACAGCTCAGTAATGTATGATTTTCAATTTCATGAGGGCTCATATTGCCGACAGCTCAGTAATGTATGATTTTCAATTTCATGAGGGCTCATATTGCCGACAACTGAGTTGCGTATGTTTATGTTAAGCAAAACTAAACTTCATTATAATTACCTTTGGTTGATTTTACTCTGATTTCTCTGACTCTTCGAGTTAGAGTGCCTTTTAAATTTTACTTTCATTGTAACTTTAGCTTGAATACTATTTTTTCCTTTAACTCTGAGTTTAACTAAAACCACAGAAGAAATAATAGTATTTTTAAATAAGTACAGAAGGTGCACTAAGAAAACTTCCGAAAAATCATTTAAATAAATAGTGACTCTGGCTCCAACGCAATAAAGTGTAATTCAGATCGCACAGCGCTAATCAAAACATGTAATGAGTTACCTTCCTTTCTAACACTGTCGCTTATCCTCTCTGGCAATGTCAGGGTTGCCTTTTTTTTGAAAGAATAAAATTAATCTGAAAGTTTAGTGACATGTGTGATGACCTGAAGGAAACTAACATTTACAAAAGTTAATTCATTTTGTGTTTTTTTCTGAAAGTTTATTTTTATGTGTTACACATGTATTATTATATATGTGTAAACGATAATTAAATATATATCAGTTCCGACTTGATTATTTAACATCTTACTGAAGAACACGCATCAACATATAGACAAACACCAAAATTTTTACTATGTGTGAGAGATTACGAACGTGTGACTGCTATTATGAATTTTCTGAATTAGTAGGACATGTCGAACGTGGCATGTACCTACTTGTAACGTTATGGTAAAATGCGGAGTGCTCCAGGCCTGATAAAACTTCAACTCGGACTATAGCTTAAACATTCACTAAACTTTATCTTTATCTTTACCCTTTTTACTTGAACTCAACATTACCTTGACCTCACTTTTTTTATGAACTTTTCTAGGTATTGTGACGGGTCATCTTATTGAAATGAAATTCCAAGTGGTTTACAACATTTAGCTGTAAATCGATACAAAACTACAATCGGTTTGCCTGCAAAACTATTTAAAGAGGACTTCTCGATTTATAACTAAATACATCCAGCTTAATAAATATTTTTTGGACGTCAGGAGAGTTTCTCCTTCACGATCCTTGTGGAATTCGGTCAAAACCAAGCCTCAGCTTCTCCAGGGGTATGAATTTACTATAGTATATCAAATCGTGCGTCTTCAAAAGGGCGCTTTCCTCAGGCTACAATAATAAATAGCAAAATTTTAAACATTGCTGCACCCATTCGAACAAAATACAATTATTGTTCTCAATTTAAAAGTAAAAACTTACTCCTTTTGCGCACCAATAACTCAATAACCAATATATAATATGATTTCCGTGACACAACTTAGTTTAATCACAGTAACAACACAAGAACGCGTCTAACTCGCAAGCGCTTTTGACCCTCACTGCCTCAATAGATTCTATAAAATTCAACACAAAAACTAAATTAGAAAAATAAAATTGTCTCA
The DNA here is from genome assembly GCA_951805285.1 of Thymelicus acteon. Lineage (NCBI taxonomy): Eukaryota > Metazoa > Arthropoda > Insecta > Lepidoptera > Hesperiidae > Thymelicus > Thymelicus acteon. The sequence continues at coordinate 3,134,096 of OX638232.1, forward strand.
TCGTGAAGATTTGAACTCCGGTATCGCGGCTTGTATAATGGTTCCTAATAGGAACGATGATAGGAACTTCCTATCATCTCCCAATACGCAATGATACTCAAAAATATAGATACGTTATGCCCTTACAAACCAACCAAGAACTCCGTTCTGAAAAGAGCCACAACACACACACGCCCATCCTTTGCTTCACTACACTAATCACATTGGTACAACACACGAGGGCATTCTAACGCTGTATGTCAAATGTCAAGCACTTCTGACTACAACAAAAGCGTCATGTGTTAACAGAGCGACCACGACCATAACCGTCAATTACCCGCTCCTGCGCTCCTCGTCGTCGGCGCGCCAGTGACACATCCACCATAGAACCCTAACGTTGTTGCTATTCTTATGACGGAATAAATGTTTCTTTCTTTCTTACGCTACCGCCCATCAAACCAACTTTATTTATGATTACTCACTTTATGTTATTATATTTTCAGCCGTGTAGTACAGCCGTGTAGTACAGCCGTGATGGTCAGATACCAAAAGGAAAGACTGCTAAAGAATCACAAAGAACTTACAAGCTGAAATAGGGACCCGGCGCCGCAACGTTAAATTACGTTAACCGTATTACAACAGCTTGTGATAGTTTATGTATATTATTTTCAAAAGAAATACAAGTGCATGGCTGCATGTATACCTAGGCGGCTAGGCATGTATGTATGTTTGATACTGCCAATGCAATACTTTCATAACAGAACATAATTTTTCATCAAACAAGTTCAGTTCCGTTTTTTATCAGAATTCATATCAAAACGACTGCAATTATTTCAGTTTATCATACCTACACATGTACTTTGTAACTAAAGCAAAACTACGTTTGAATGAAACCCAGGACCTGCGTAGAATATAACTAATAGTCATAACAACAGCTAATTTTATTGACAATCACCCTTACTGTTATAGTTTTATGGCAGCGAAGAAGCAAACTCACTCTCAACAATTAAACTTAACTTGCATGTGCTGCCATCTATAATGGTAGTAAAATCTATACTTTATAAAGTCGAAGAGTCCACCCGGCCGAACTCGCCAATCCCAGGAACCACCGGTTCGAACCGAAAAACTCCGTCCGACAATCCATTCACCGAGGAAGGCCACAGGCCATACAGCATCGTACCTCCAGCAGCCAGTCCCTTCCACAAACCAACGCGGGCGAAACGGCGTGGCACAGCTAGTCCTAAATAAATTTCACTAATTTAGGGAACCTTTCTCCTTTTATTCTTGAATATTTTAAGGTCCCTACTCCTTTATTTATGTTCATAATTTGTATAATGTTATCTCCTTTTTAGTACTAAGTGTTGTTGTGCAACACAGACACGCAAGAATGGATGCCGGACACAATTCGTACATTTAAAACAAAATTTTTCAACTCAACATTGCGATCAATGTCTATAAAGAAAACTGAAATATATCGTTGCAATTAGCCTCTCTCGTCGGTTCGCCCAACCTACTTTTAGTTAGGCACTAAAACATGCTAGTAAATAAGTAGTTATTCAAAAAATATATTCGGAAAAAGTTCCGCATAATGCCACTTTTTCTCATTGGCACACATACGCAACTTTAACTAAAACACGCGGCAACACATGCAATACGCCATTTATGTAGCAATCCCTCCAACAGATTGATACTGTGTATTATATTTAAAACGACACAGCTAAACACTAAATATCACTTCTTATTTCAAAACAAAACCTGTCTCGCTATCACTTTCAGCTAAATAAGTGACACTATATCCAAAATGTCATTTATGTTATTATTACTTCAGTAGCGTGAATTACGCTTATAACACAAAATGCCAATTTTTTTTCTCACGCACAGTTGTTTTTACAATGTCAATCAATGCCATTTTTCAGAAAACAAAGGGAATTGTGCAGGTAGCGGTAATGGCGGCAATTTTTATACCTAATTAGAGAGAGAACTTCGATAATTATGATGATTTTGCTCAATACGTTATTTAAAGTTACAGCACACATAAACAAATTCTCGAGATAACTATTCGGCACTAATATTAACATTCGTCTGTTGATTATTTCTTGCATCGACGTGTTATTTTCCTTCCAACTCTTCCTTTATCAACACAAAATAAAAATATTTACTGCACTGACCTTTTGACCTCGTCGCCATTATGTAGTAGTTGTTGTACTTACGTGCTCACGTAATATTTGGATATAGTGATATGGTTGACTTGCATTAGCTCGTTACGACACCAGTAGGTAGAGAAACACGTCTGCTCTTGTCTACGGCTGTCTCGTGACTGACCCAGTGTTGCCCCACTACCCGTGCTCCCGAGATAATATGACTACTGCTATAACTATAATAGCAGTACAAACACTACAGACCGAATGTGCCTAATGCATTGTTTTAGTGGATTATTGCCTTTCAAATGGTTTTAAGGGATATCGGTTCAATGATTTCAGAGTCTATAAAGGACATCCGTACAAAAATTTTTGAGTTTTATTATATAGATACACGGGATTGCCACCACCAAGGCTATCGCACTACTTAGCTATTCTCGAAGTTTGTCCACGTATTTTCAACCCCTCATAACTTCAATCTAGATTTGCTGGAGAACTCAAATATTCAGAACGTAATGACGTAATGTAGTCAGCAGATTCAAAGCAGGTCAAGCTATACTTTTTTCCCAAGATATGGAATTTGTAGGCATGCACCTAAAAAAAAGACGGACGTAATCTCAACAACAAATTCAGTGAAGCACCCATAGTAATACCAACTCTCTATTCGTACAAGTACACACACCCACACATTGACACTTCACTGCTGCAATCGCGAATCAAAAATTACGCACACATGGTAAGCGGGCGGCCATTGCTACGCTTCACTCTCGATTAGACGAGGTTACGTCCGTCTTTTTTTCAGGTCCGTGTTTGTAGGGTTAATGTTTGCACAATCAAGGCTTTTATAGAGTTACGCGCTAAACTGAAGGTTTAGCCACATTAAGATGAGATAAAAAGAGAGAGAGATAAAGAGATTTCATGAAGATGAAATAAAGAGCTTTTGAGCCTTGGCAACCTATTTTACATGAAATGATTTGAATGCGAACTTTGTAAGTAGTGACGGCGGTTACTATGAAATATTTATAATTGGTAGATATAAAATACCTATGCATATACTATTTTGAGCATTTATATAAAGTCGTAAAGGTAAAAATGGATGTCGTTTCTATTCAGAATTTTTCAGAATCCGATTTTTACCTTGTCGGGTATTTCTTTTTCAACCTGTATTTGTTTTGTGTTTTCTTCCCTAACGTCAATTTTCATAAAGTCAAATACCGCTTGACAACACAAGTAATTTATTCAAAGTTATGTAAGCTAAAATTAATTCATGTATTCCATCTAGGATTCGTAGTTGATCAAGAATTCCCTTTTATAATTTCGTCGTATCTGTATTTCGTATTTAAACTAGAGCCGAGCGTCGCAAGCCCTAAAATCTACCAATTACAGGGCAAGGCCTGTCATTAAACTGTGTAACGTACTTATCAAGCGTAAATATTCGTAATAGGAATACATGAATATATGCATATATACTAGCTGCCCGGACAGACTTCGTTCTGTCAAAAGTTTTTTTTTATTAAAACCTTCCGTGTGCCTTATGCGACATTGTAAGCTATCCTATCTTTCAAGTTGGATCAAACTGTACACGGTGTGCTAATTTGATTAAAATCGGTTAAGACTTAAGAAGTTTAGGAGTCCATCGCGGACAAACAACGTGAAACGTTGTGAAATATTTGTGCGTATCTCCTTTATAAACTTTGAAACCTAAACAACAATCGAACAACCCGTCGTATGGTAAGCATCCATCCAAACGTCGTGAATATCCCACCGCTGCAAACGACGCGATACGCCTCATCTTTCATAGTGCGTGCCGCGAAGAACTGTAATAGCTTGCCTGCGTGGGTGTTCCCGTCCACCTACAATGTAGGTGTCTTCAAGAGCAGAGTAAATAGGCATTTATTAAGTTAATGCGTTCACCATCTTGGACTTCATCGCTACTTACCATCAGGTGGAATTGTTGTCAAGCCCTAACTTATTTCATGTAAAAAAACCAACCGATATGCCCCAAAATGGCAACCTTGTTTAGACTTTAGACTATAAACTAGCCTCCAGTTTAGTGACCAGGTACATGAGCTAAGAAAAAGACAATGTTTTAACGTTCTGGCACTGACTTCCCTTTAATCATCACCATTGACCTTCAGTTAGTAGTTCCGCACACATACGACGCGACAAAATGTTGACAAAAAATTGATCAACAACCGTTTATGATGAAGCAAAGCTTTATCACACGGGTGACAAAAATCGCAGCAATATTTTGTCCTAATTTTTACTTGCGTCATTTTTAGGGTTCCGTAGCCGAATAGCAAAAAACGGAACCCTTATAGATTCGTCATGTCTGTCTGTCTGTCTGTCTGTCTATCTGTCTGTCTGTCTGTCTGTCTGTCTGTCTGTCTGTCTGTCTGTCTGTCTGTCTGTCCGTCCGTATGTCACAGCCACTTTTCTCCGAAACTATAAGAGCTATACTGTTGAAACTTGGTAAGTAGATGTATTCTGTAAACCGCATTAAGATTTTCACACAAAAATAGAAAGAAAACAATAAATTTTGGGGGTTCCCCATACTTAGAACTGAAACTCAAAAATATTTTTTTCACCAAACCCATACGTGTGGGGTATCTATGGATAGGTCTTCAAAAATTATATTGAGGTTTCTAATATAATTTTTTTCTAAACTGAATAGTTTGCGCGAGAGATACTTCCAAAGTGGTAAAATGTGTGTCCCCCCCCTGTAACTTCTAAAATAAGAGAATGATAAAACTAAAAAAAATATATGATGTACATTACCATGCAAACTTCCAACGAAAATTGGTTTGAACGAGATCTAGTAAGTAGTTTTTTTTAATACGTCATAAACCGTAAACCGCAAAAAACATTGATCAAAGTTACAACGAACTACAAGAACTTTTATATTATGTTACTTGCTGCTACGGAACCCTTCATGGGCGAGTCCGACTCGCACTTGGCCGCTTTTTTTTTCTTGTACGTTAGTGTTATTCCCCGCCACAGTAATCTCAACGTAACCTTAATTTTATTTTTCTAATGACTCCCTTGAGACAAATATTCAACGGTTTGTTCAAATGACTGCTCAAGCGTACAGTCGTTAGTCGACCACTGTTAGATTTATTGTCGAAGGATCTACGACATTTAACATTTGTGTCGGGCTTAAACTAAATTAAGAAAGTTTTGACAAAACTTGACATTGTTATACTAGAACTCTGCCCGCGGCTTTGCCTGCGATTACTGGGATAATAAAGGTTGATACGTAACGTGGACGGGACGGAGACGGGACGGGACGTGAAGTTTTGGAAACATTGTTTCATTGAAAATGTTAACGATAGCGCATACGCCACGGAGGCACGGATGGGACGAGAACGGGGCACGGACGTATATTTATGCGCCGTCCACGTCTCGTCCCCGTCCTGTCCATATTACGTTTGCAGCGACCTTAAGTATCCTATATCCTATTCCAGATCATGGTTATCTGTGGTATCTGTGAGCTAAATTTCATAAAAATCCATTTGGCAGTCTTTGTGTGAAAGAGTAACAAACATTCTCACAAACTTTCATATAATCGAAAAAGTCAATCGACAAGATCACGATTATCACAATAAGATCTGTCGCTCAGTGAAACACTATAAATAAGATGTTATCTACTGATTAAGCGTTGGCCATTCCATGTTTCACTGATAATGGAACGGAGAGGACAATGGATACGAAAACAAATAGTTTTCTGCTTGTTTCTGTCGATTCGCAGGAAGAGTGGCGTAGACGGCAATAATGAGCCTGGCGATTGAAATACTAGACGTCTAAATAAAACCTCGTCAAGTGAGAACACGGCTCGGGAAAACGAATATTTGTGATATTTGATGAACAACTGAAAACATTGGTATACGCCGAAGATCTGAAACTAGGTGAAAATTTAAGCAAATTTTCTCTAACTATACGGGCATTTTAATATTCGAAAAATAATTATGTATAAAAAGAAAATTTATTTATTGAGTTTTTTTCTATTAAGTCGGCTTTTATATAAGTAAAAACTAAGCGATATGGGTGTTTCTGGCCATAACCTAAAAAATAATAATTCTTCATACTTTTCACAAATTCAATTTTATATGAAAATTCCAAGGCCCATAAATCATACCAGGAGAGCATAAATAACATCTAAGTATAAAAATCTCCGCGTAACTTTGTTGAACACGTATCCATGGATTCCTTTTAGTAACGCTTTTTACAGTGTCTATACGTCTAAAATAAATAAACGTATCAAAATATATATGAAGTTAGTGTTGTGCATGCTTCTTGGATAAATAAATATTTTAATAAAATTTATAAATACCTACTATTTTATGTCTCTCGAGGGTTTTGCTTGAACGCCATTCTGCAATAACTTTATTTACTGAAACAATATAACTTAAATATAAAAAATCCTACTAATATTATAAATGTGAAAGTTTGGATGTTTGGATGTTTGGATGTTTGTGACTCAATCACGCCAAAACGGCTGAACGGATATGGATAAAATTTGGCACACGGATAGTTTTCAACCTAACTTACCAGATAGGCTATTTTTTATCCCGGAAAATATACCTGTTCCTGAGGGATAACAGGTACAATTTAGTCATAGAAAAACAGTTTATCGTTTTTCGTCACACTGACATGACAGATGATCGAAATAAAACATGGCCGAATTACAATCAGCTGATTGAGTAAATAAGTTGTAATATGGTTAATTGTTTTTAATAACTAACATTATACCAATTGTGCGGTGATGCACATTGTGATAATTTTTATCATACAATGTGAGGTTTAATTGCCATCGATCTTGTATAAAATAAAATATAACAACAAATCAATTTTTTGCGGAACATTAAGGCTGCTTACATACTAGCGTTTGTAAAGCGTTTCATGCACCTAATGAGCAATCAGTGAGTTACAAAAAATAATAATTTTGCGATAAATAAAATTACTGGTAGCTTATCATTGAAGTATAATGTACTAAAGTACCAGAATAGACAGCGCGAACAAAATTTGTGTCGCGTCGGTAGGTTCTGTTTTAAATCGAACGAATCCATTGAAAATTGAAGCCCACTGCAGCCAATTCATTGGGCCAAACATCATATTCGCGGTATCGGTTCTATACGCCAGTAATAATACTTCAATGTGGCTTATCAAGTTTTTTCCTACGTTTCAATAAGAATTGCTATCGAAGTATTATAAGATATCGTATCAGGTTTAATTGATTGCAAAAGATCATCAAATTTGGTTTTTAACATTCTTAAATGTCTTTCTATTTTTTATAATATTTACTTTATAGTAAGAAATATTAATTTTCCTTATCCGATTGAGCAAGTCATTATTAAAATGTCGGATGAGCGTGTACGTCTTTAAAATCCTAGTGCGGTTTTAGCCTAATGTCAAAATTGCTTTATTTTTCTATAGCTGTGCATGCGTCTAGGCCAGTAATTTTTTGAATCACTGATTTACTCATGGATATATTACTCTAACTGGATACACAACTTCATAGTTGTACCTGAAGATCGATTATGGCATAAAAGAATGACCACTTTTGTATTGTGTCCATGTTATCTATAGTCCCAGGATATATCTTTCGATTGTGATTTTTTATAATGGTTTAAAAACATCTAAGATGAAATTATAATATAGATGTACCGTAATTCTGTACCTTAATTTTCAATTTACTCTTAATGCAATTATTTAAATGAGATAATTTTGAAGAAATTGTTATAAAATGTATATTATTTCAATATTATAATTTTTACTACCAGAAGAATTACATGTAGAAAACATTTTAAAGTACCATATCAAAATAGGACATAACTTTTCTAAGTAAGTGTGTACACCCTATAATTATGAAGGTCAACCTCAATCCGGCCTGTGATTGGTCAAATGGTCATTCCGATATGACGTCATTGATCTTCAGGTACCTCTACAAAGTCTATGATCCAGATAGAGTAATATATCCATGATTTTAGTTAATAGATTCTTTGTGAAGCAATTTTGATTATGCTTTTTTGTATAACATTGGGTATTTTGTGAAGTAAATCCTATTGAAATTCAATTGAAATTCCTATTGAAATTGAAGATTGTATCTAGAGATAAAGAGTGTAACTCCTCAGTGGTAGAAAAAAGTAGAACGGTGTTTAAAGATATTTTGTTTTCGTTATCGTTGACATTGTAAAATCAGCTCTTCATTGACCAACTAAGGGTCTCATGACGTGTCTTGGAGAACAAATAGGTAATTCGTGACGGGTGCAAATTACTTAACAGGAATAAAAAATATTTGTTTTTAGTAACGTTGACATTGCAAAACCAGTACATTAATGACCAACTTAAGGCCTGCTGGTGTACCTATCTTGGAGGCTAAATATGTAAATCTCGAACGGATAGGAATATCTAAACAGGATTTAAAAATATTTTTGTTAGTAACGTTGAAATTGAAAAGCCTATAATACATCATTGAGCAACTTGAGCCTGATGGTGTATCTTGGGTACACAAAATAATTATGCCATGCTACTATAACGCAGACGTGTCTGTTCATCGCAAAACGGAGTCTGTTCACCTTGGCTCCCACTTTCCGGAATGTATCCCTGGAATGCACCGACCGCCTACAGTTATTGGGAGTCGAAGTTTCCTTGAACCTCAACAATGGAAGGTTCTTCGAATCCAAAGCTAAAGTGGCTGCAAGAAAACTCGGGGTCCTTGCAAGGGTGCGCCAGTACTTCACACCGAGGCAGATTATAACACTGTATAAAGCTCAGGTTCGTCCATGTGTGGAGTACTGCTGTCACATTTGGGCCGGTGCCGCAAAATGTCACTTTCAGCCTTAGATTCGATGGAGAGGCGTGCAATGAGGCTCATTGACGACCCAGACTTGGTGGTAACCAACTTGCAAAGCCTCGCACACAAGCGCAGAGTAGCCAGCTTCTCGGCATTCTACAGGATGTATTTTGGAGAGTGTGTTCAGGAATTGCACGAACTAATTCCCCCATCCCCGTTCTTCCATCGAACAACCCGTCGTACGGCAAGCATCCATCCATATGTCGTGAATATCCCACCGCTGCGAACGGTACGATACACGTCTTCTTTCATACTGCGTGCCGCGAAGGACTGGAATAGCTTGCCTGCGTGGGTGTTCCCGTCCAACTACAATGTAGGTGTCAAGAGAAGAGTGAATAGGCATGTATTAAGTTAGTGCATTCACCATCTTGGACTTCATCGCCACTTACCATCAGGTGGGATTGTTGTCAAGCACTTATTTTATGTAAAAAAAATGGAACTTTTATGCGAAATTAGCTAATGCTTGACTAAAAAGCCACCTGATGGTAAGCGGGAAGGAAGTATGGGTGGTAAAGCGCACTAACTTACTAAAAGCCTATTCTCTCTTCACTTGAAGACACCCGTATTATAAGAGTAAGAGCCAAGATGAAAGGGCTTCTTTTGCCGGTGAATTGACACGCTTGAGTTTTTGTGACGTTGAATCTCACAAAGTTGGTATACCAGGCCCAATCGAAGGCCTTCGAAATGTCAAGAAAAACGGCTAGCTCTTCCCTATTTTTCTCGAGGGCCTCACCACAGATGTGAGTGACATACGCTAGAAGATCTCCCGTTGACCGGTTTTGGCGGAACCCGTACTGCCGGTCGCTAAGAACATCATTGTATTCTAGATATACAATGGGGCGCGTGCTCAATATACATAACATCAGTTATTATATGGGTGATTGTTGTTGTTGGTAACATTCACATTGCAAAACCAGTACATCATTGACTTGGGGCCAGATAAAGATCTTGGAGATAAAATAATATGTAATTCCTGATCGGGTGGCAATAACGGAAACACTTTTTTAAAATATTAGTTGATGGTACTTTCACATTGCAAAACTAGCATATTATTGACCAAACTTAGGGTCTGATGGTGTATCTTGAAGACCAAATACTTAATTATTATGTAACACCTGAACGAACGGAAATAACGAAATTGATTTCAAAGATATTTGTTGTTGTTTTTTAAACCATTTTTAAAATGAAATTAAGTGAATGTTTCTTATTCACTGACGCTTAAAGTACTAAAAGAATTTAGTTTCAATTTGGCTCCCAGATATTTAATATCCCGCATTAAATGATAGGGTGCTTTTTATATCGGGGATAGATTTTACTATAATACGAGTACTAACGATACTTATTTTGTATTCCGATATTTCGACCCAGTTGCATGGATCGGTCCATGGTGGTTAAGTTTAAAACTGGGTGAGTTTAGTTTGAAATTTTATAATCGGGGAGAGACCGTTCCCTCAAGATAAGTGGTGTAATAAAAAATGGCTAGCATAGAATTTTTGTATCATTTCTTTTATTGATCACTCTCTTCATTCCTCTAAGGATCCAATTCTGAAGTCCACGCGGACGAAGTCGCGGGTAGAAGCTAGTATAAAAATAAAAACGAGTGCATTGTTACTGGCCCATTAATAAAATTACCAAAAAAAAATTTTGAACATTTTATGATTGATTCTAAATTGTTAGCAACATAGTCAAAGCATAGTCAGGCAGAGTTTAACCAGGATTAATTTTGTTATAAACGATAATCTTTATATACGATGTTTAAACCTGCGACGGTTAAACTTCAGGGACAACTACAGGAAGACCTGGCGCTACCCTCGTTCATGAGCACCACAACCACGAAGCGTTAGACAAAGATTGCAGTCCCTTCCACTCCAGTTAGCGTGGAACTGTCGAGCTGTGATATTCACATACGAGTGAGAATGTTCGTTTCAAACCAGTAAGCAGAGGTAATTGGCCCCGCGCCAGAGATAACCAGCCTGCAGTCGTGCATTCGCTGGTGCTTATTAGAATTTATGATAAATGCTTAGATAATTGTTGTAGCGGAATAATTTAGTATTACAATTGATAATTTTATGTGATTGATTCTGTATGTCACAATTATTAGAATTTATGATAAATACTTAAATACTTGGGTGACCGCTAGTGGAAAAAATTTCTTGAGCGCTTCCGTGCTTCGGAGGGCACGTAAAGCCGTTGGTCGCGGTTGTATCGTAAAATAACAGTCGTTAAGTCATGTCGGAGGCCATCGGGCGGCATGAGAACTTCCGACACTCGGGTTGGCTACTAACCCCTCCACCAATCCGCACAGGAGCAGTGTGGTGGAGTATGCTCTAGGCCTCCTCAAGAGGAGAGACCCGTGCCCAGTAGTGGGCCATTAATAAGTTGAAGCCATGATAAATACTTAGATAATTGTTATAGTGGAATAATTTAGTATTACAATTGATAATTTTGATTTGATTCTGTATGTTACAATGTATCAAGTAAAAGGTAATTGAAATTATTTTCATCTACCAATTTGTTACGACGTCATGCGGGGCCATCTGCCAATTTGCTACGACGACATGCCTTCAGCGAAGCGGGCCTATGAAAGCTAGTATAGGTTTATAATATGAATAGTAATCGGGCCTTGCTTCGCTTTGGAAACCTCATTCCTAATACCCGTATCCCTGAAGCAGCTTCTTTTTGACAGGAATTATAATAAATTAACTAATAATAATATTAATAAACTAATTAACCCCAGCTATATTATATTACGAGTAGTATAAAGGTAGGTATTGACCTATTTATTAATATTAATATTTTTAGCTCCAAAATTGTGCACGTTTTGACACTATAATTTCACACAGAAGACGTGCGGATAAAATAAACATTTGAGCATTAAAGTCCGGTTTACACGTATTAAGTAGTTAAGTAGTTAACTAAATTTTAAGTAAATGAATACGTGTAACTGTAAACAGACAATTTAGTAACTTTTTGGTTAATATTTAGTTAAAATTTAGTTAACTACTTAATACGTGTAAACCAAACATAATACAAAGTTACTTATAATATTCAAATACTAGATTGCATTTATCTAGGAAGATCCTTCGCCAACATCACACGGAAATAAAGGCATGTGAACCTATTCGGTCTTAAGTAAGATTCTTCGTTATTGTCGTGACAAACAACCGGATATCTTTGTAAGAGCTCATCTTACCTGAAAGGGTAAGGAAAGATAAAGCTTTGTATCTTTAACATGTCAGCAATAATTATGTTGAAATGTATCTACCTAATTTAGTAAGAGGGAAGGGTTTTTGTGCCACTATTAACTATATTCAACGCGTTATCCGGTGGTAAGTCTACCTTTCACGTAAAACCGGGCAAGTGCATATCAGGCCACGCGTTATATAGGGTTCCGAAGTTCCGGATAGTAAGTTTATCGACTAAGTTACTCATTATGTACTTATGCTAACATAGCAGTGATAGTTTTCCTTGTAAAATGTATTGGACATAAAATATCAGTCTCCTTATGGGCTACAACTTTTTTGGATTTTTTTTTGTAAAATCAATATTTTCATAAATAAACGTGAAAAAAAAGCGGTCAAGTGCGAGTCGGACTCGCCCATGAAGGTTTCCGTAGTAGCAAGTAACATAATATAAAAGTTCTTGTAGTTCGTTGTAACTTTGATCAATGTTTTTTGCGGTTTACGATTTATGACGTATTAAAAAAAAACTGCTTACTAGATCTCATTCAAACCAATTTTCGTTGGAAGTTTGCTTGGTAATGTACATCATATATATTTTTTTAGTTTTATCATTCCCTTATTTTAGAAGTTACGGGGGGGGGACACACATTTTACCACTTTGGAAGTGTCTCTCGCGCAAACTATTCAGTTTAGAAAAAAATTATATTAGAAACCTCAATATCATTTTCGAAGACCTATCCATAGATACCCCACACGTATGGGTTTGATGAAAAAAACATTTTTGAGTTTCAGTTCTAAGTATGGGGAACCCTCAAAATTTATTGTTTTTTTTCTATTTTTGTGTGAAAATCTTAATGCGGTTCACAGAATACATCTACTTACCAAGTTTCAACAGTATAGCTCTTATAGTTTCGGAAAAAAATGGCTGTGACATACGGACGGACAGACAGACAGACAGACAGACAGACAGACCGACATGACGAATCTATAAGGGTTCCGTTTTTTGCCATTCGGCTACGGAACCCTAAAAAGAAAATAATGTTTTTTCAAGGTGACATTGAAAATGAAATGTAATATTCGTTATCAACGTGTCGAAATACATAGGTATACCAAAATTCAGATCAATCGGAGGTGTGGGCTAAAAGGAAGTACCTACACCCAATTTTCTTTTAAATATTTTTTTTTTATTTAAATCATAATTTTAAATAGGTAAACTTTTTATATACATGCTAAACATTCTAGTTTAAATTATAAAATTTCATTCTCTGTAACAGAAATCCGTGGTTTTCATGTTTTTAACGCCCCAGGCACTCCACTTTATACCCAATTAAACTTAATGCAAGGCCCGCAAAAGTGTTGAACGATGAGGGAACGGTCTAACGGTGATACTGGACTAGCATACATTTCAATAAAATAATATTTTTGCCTGACGCGTCCCTAGCATGGTCGCGTTGGTACAAGTGGGCAGAATAGGCATGATGACAGATTTTGAAATACTGTTCTATATTGTTGGGAAATATATTATAATTACAACGCATATCATGTTTCCGCAAAAAAATAAGGTTTAGTATAAAATAAATACATTTCAATTTATAAGTTTCAAATTCGCACCAAAACGCTTCAAACTGTGACGGCGTCGATGTGACGTCACTCTTCAGGAAAATAATAGACAAGACGTCATTATCAGTATGGTGATATTCATTTGTTTTAAGAAGTGTGACGTAATTCGCGCTGATTGAGACTGATTGGCGTTCAAGCTAACATGGCGGCTTGCCGTATTTTGTAGTTTTATTTTATCAAAAATATTGTTAATCTCGTTCATAATAATACGATAAATGCATGTTTTGTATTGCATTTAGGGTTTCATTAAATAAATACATAATTTTAGTGATTGGTACTTACTGTCATCATGCCTATTCTTTACAATGATCCTGCGACGAACCAACTCTATTAATATAAATTTCTGTTGATTCAGCGGAATTCAATAGCAATATTATGTTTCAGGTTAGTTATTTAATAATACCGGGTTCATATTACTGGAGGCGAGCGTTTATTTAAAACCGAATATGTAATATTTAATTGTTCAAAATATGGTTTTACTGTGAATTTATTAACTGTTTCATTCATTCCATTTTACTGGGAGTTAAATTAATTACGTTTATTAAGTGATCCAGATTATTATCGTACTAAATGTACTACTTTTAAACTATAATATTAATTTAATAATAGAGATTAGATAATTGTCTTTATGTAGTGTTAAAATCTTTCACGTTATTAAGTATTACACAATAACGTGTATATTTATTAAACATACGATGAATTTCCAAATGATTAAAATAACCTAAAAATTTCAATTACGGTAATCGCAGGACTACGAGTTTCTTTAACTTTGTCGTTCGATACAAATACAAGAATTAAATGCCCTTTTAGGACTAATTCGGAAATGAAGTAAAGAATTATTTACAACTTTTAGGCGTTTAATCCCTTTTGTGCGATTTCAAATTTAATTTGTGTATTTTAAACAGCAATATTGTAGTCGTTTAATTATTTACGAAATTAAGTTTATCAAAATCAAATCAAAATAATTTTATCAAATTTTGAAACACTGCTTGATTCCACGACACCCACATAAATGATGTCTGACCTGCGAAATATTTTTTTCAGTAAGCACTTGCATATTTCAGCTATGTTTAATAGTCTTACGCCCCAGCTCAGTGTCACTAACGGTTATTTAAAGCGCTCCTTAGTAAAGAATCTCCATACAAAATCTGTACTAAGGAGCGATTTAAGTAACCGTTAGCGTCTCTGAGTTGGGGCGTTAGAGCGTATTGTAAATAAAATCCTAAATGAAATATGAAATAAATAAGCTCAAGCTGTTTTAAGAGTTCAGTGGCTTATCTAGAGGTATATCCTCGAGACTAAATTTAAAACGATATATTTTAGCGTCATTGTTCACAAATATTTCCTTATCTGTCCCAAACCGCCGTAGTCCACGTAACTTCTGTCACTTTTACGTGCAGCAAGCAATTTCTCAAAATACAAGAATCGGGAGAATATTACGTGGCTTATACAAAGCTTTTATCATAATTTGACTAATGCTATTAAGTCAGATTATTGTGCTAAGCTAGTCTAAGCTAAGCTAATCTCCCCTTCTCAAGGCACACCTCGTGAACAACGAATGAAGCTAGGTCATTAGCTAGCACCCACGCCATTACCTTCGTCCCAGTACAAAATAAGAAACTCGACAAGAATGTTTTCTTGAGGTACAGGAGGAGCTACGACCTTGTGGCGCAATGGTTAACATACTGGATCGACGCACCAAGGGTCCTGGGTTCGATTCCCAGCGAGGTGGAAATTTGAATGATGAGTTTGAATTTCTGTTCTCGGTCTGGGTGTGAATGTCCTTGTCTAGTGTGTTGTCCATGGCACCCACGACACAGGGAATCCTAGTGTGGGGCTATGAGTGTGAAGCGTTATTTATTTTTTTATTTTATTTACTCTACACTACTACTACTTGATCACTTTTTCCTTCATTCAGCAGCTGGTTTGTCATTCATCGTCTACGTTTAAAACCAACAGAACTATTTTCTAAGTAGACTGTGGCCTGGATAAGACATTTTATCTATTAATTTTATTTATCTTTATTAGATACACCATTGACTTATCACTATACATTGAGATAAACTTTTTTAATATATAATCTAAGCTAAACATTTCACTTTAAATTATAAAATATCTGGGGGCACGGCAGTGCCCCCGCCAAGTCGAGCAAAAAAGCGGCACGGCCGTACCATCCTTTTCTCGAAGCAATTCAGGCCATTTTCGACCCCCTATAACTTCGTTGTGGATAAAGCTAGAAGCCTGAATTTTTAGTAACCAAGCAGGCATTGTATAAACACGGTATATTTCAAATTTCATTCAATTTGAACCAGTAGTTTAAGAATTATAACTAGTCAAAGTTTCTTAATTTCGTCACTCACTGACTGACTGACCGATCATCAAAACTCTAAGGCACTTCTAGCAGACATAGAAGCTTCAAATTTGGAACACAATTAGTGTTTAGTGTATAGATCAAGGGAAAACTAAAATATTTTGCAATTTCGGTCCAGTTTTCTAGATACATCAACTGCATAAATAACTTTGTAATCCCATATAAATATATAGGATTACAAAGTTACATTTGCAGTTAATGAATTACTGTACCTGTATAACAAAGTAACATTTGCAGTGAATGAATCAGTGTACCTGTATATAATATAATGGAATAATAGGTGTAGATAGGTACCTAGATATAATTATGTTCAAAGGTAACTTGTAAAAGGAAAAAAAGTAGAACTATCTACAAAAAGAAATGAGATGCCATCAAAAACAAAACTTGTAAAAAAACCAAGTCTCGCAACTCAGTTCTTCTACCGTAAAAAGTTGTGAGATCCATGTAATACCAAGTCGGTTAATTTATTCAGTTCCTACTTAAGGGTCCTTCTGTCTTAAGTTATTACGTAATTAGCTAACCTAACAAGTAACAACATCTTATAGTGACCATATTATCAATATTAAAAATCTTTTATGTTTTAAATAAATAGATTGACTTGGCAATCGCACTAAACAATCAAATTTAATACAATATGTAGGTATTACTTGTGAGGTACATTGTGTTTTCATGCGATGGTCAAGTCGATCTATTTATTTAAAACATAAAAGATTTTTAATATTGATAATATGGTCACTATAAGATGTTGTTACTTGTTAGGTTAGCTAAATACGTAACAACTTAAGACAGAAGGACCCTTAAGTAGGAACTGAATAAATTAACCGACTTGGTATTACATGGATCTCACAACTTTTTACGGTAGAAGAACTGAGTTGCGAGACTTGGTTTTTTTACAAGTTTTGTTTTTGATGGCATACATCATTGACTTATCACTATACATTGAGATAAACTTTTTTATATATAATCTAAGCTAAACATTTCACTTTAAATTATAAAATTTCATTCACTACAACAGAAATCCGAGGTTTTCGTGTTTTAAACGCCCCAGGCACTCCACTATCTAAATAAATTGTTACAATTTATCCATCCAGTGTGATTTGTCTTCTAAACCGTATACAACTTTTATGGTTAGTAGTAGCTAACACAAATTTTATGTCAAAATAAAAAAAAAATACGTCAATAGGAGACTAAAAATTGGTATGATAATTTTTGATTTTAAAGCCAGACAAACTTACATAATCCAAATAGTTAACAAAGTAGAAAAATTAAAACAATTTTAACTATATATTTTATTATTAAAGACTTGGGCTAACTAAAAGTTGCAAATATGCAACATTATGTCGATAAATTTTTTCACAATTTATATGTAAAAAATGTCCACATCGCTGTTCGAGTGTGAGTTTGAAATGGAAAAAATGAAAAGCATATTCATTTTCCATTTAAATACCTTTTTAAAAGTATTTTGCACATCTCTGGTATTATTATAAATGTATATAATAAATATACGTATGTAATAAAATATTATGTTATCTAAATAAATCAACAAGTAGTGTTATATTAAATTGATTAAAACTTCTTCATAAATACAATCGATTGTTATACAAAATCGAATCGGAATAACATTCCAACATCACTAATTGCATTTACTAAAATGATAGGTGAATTAAGTCTACCTATATCAATTCACCTGCGGCCAGTAGATTTAAATCACCTAGGTGCATAGGTGAATAAAGTACACTAAAAGTAGACTTAAGACACCTGGGTGAATTAACTCAGGTGAATAAAGTCGACGGCACCGAATATAGTTGTAATTTTGCATTAATCTGTTAAACGGAGGATCTTTTCCTATGAGACAAATAGTATCCACTGGATTCAGAAGGCCTTATGTAGTGACTTCAAAGGCTAATGAATGATGAATGAAATTCTTTATTTGACGCTTTCTTTGAAATATTCAGGTGGCCATGTTCCATTTAAAAAAAAGGCAAATTAGTTAATTAGAAGCTTTCCCGTGGCTTAGTTATAAAATCAGGGGTTGGTTTCCGTGGCCAAAAAAATCTGTGGCTTGACTTATAATTCCCCTATAATAATTTTGCAATATAGCTTCAACCCACAAATGTCCCAGTACTAAACACGGGTCTTGAGGAGGCATTGAGCATCCACCATGCTGCTCCAGTGCGGATTGGGTTAGTGGCCAGCACAACGGGAGTTTTCATGTCGCCTGAAGGCACTCGACATGGCTTAACGACTGTTACGATAACAACATTATATTGAATTCTTATTACCCGACTGCCAGGAAGGGTTATCTTTTTGCGCGTAACTCGTTTGTATGTATGCATGTAATATTCTTTATTACCTCGTATCTTCCAAATCGCTGAACGGATTTATATAATTAAGATGTCATTAGATTCTTCTTGATAACTCAAGTGTTCTTAGATAAGTGAAATTAAAAAAACAAATATGGTGGCTGTGAGATGCCATTGTTTGAAGTATCAAAAAATAAAAATAAATCAAATAATGCAATATGTACCCATCAAATTAAAGAGCTCACCATAAGGATTTCAAATAAGTTTATCATGATAGGTTTTTTGATAGCAGGCGGGTTTTTAAAAAAAAATATTTTTATGATCTGATAGATTTTATATATTCATACGCATCTTTCAAGAAAACTTAAGCCATTTAAGAACGCTCATTATAAACTAGTTCTGTAACTTTTTTTGCAAAGATTTCAGCTTTCTAACTTCAAGAATGGGATGGAAATTGATATGTCTGTTAATTAGGACTTCTATAAAAGTATTTATAAAAAGAGAAAACTTTATAATAGTATTCTTATCAGACAAGTATTTTTTTAATTCAAGTTAGTTATTCATAATATTTCTTTATCAATTCTGGTCATTAATTTTTTTTATTACATTTCAGGTACGTGTCATAGTATGCAGATAATGCGTAAGTATTGAAAACCTAATGATATTCCGTTATCCAAGCTTTTTTACAAAGTAAAAGATATTTACCAGTATACTAATTAGAATTACATTAATTAAGCGGCATTAAACCAATATAAACGCGAAATAAATCAAGAGAGCTGGGTTCAATGACCATTTTGACAGACTCTCCAAATTCAGCGGCTTCCCATTCTCCAAGAATGAACATAAATAAGTTAAAAGTGAATAAAACTTCGGAAATAGAATAAACTTTGATGTTAAATTCTGACTCGGAAAGCTAGAAGTCAGCAAGTGAATTCAGATTACACACATCGTGCGACTGGGGCCCAATTCATATGTAAAGAGGGCGAACAAACAGCTTAAGATGGGATGAAGAGAGTTGCAGTTTGTGCAGCGCAGATGGCGCCAGGTGCATAATGCATGGAGCGTCCCGTGCTCGGACAGGGGATAAGCGTCTGTACACTTTGGGACAGGAGAATGTATACGTTTAAAGCTGATAAGTTATTCTGACGGTATCAAATTTTTTCTTAAAACTGCAACTGAAAAAATATTCTTTTTTCATAGTCGTGTTCGACGTGCTCTTGACTTAAAACACACTTTTTTGTGTGGCCTAGTGTAATGTTACTTTCTTTCCAAAAGACCGCAGTGGTCTTTCATTTTCCCGATGTCGGAATGCGTCGGACATTAGAGGTTATATCACGGAAGAAATAATAGTACTAAACTTATAATATATGTATACTTATGTATACTTCAAACAATCATGGTTAATTTTAACCGAGTTCAGAAAAATAAAAAGGTTCTTATTTCTCACTTCAAGTTGCAATTTATTGTTCTATTAAATAAGTAAATAGATATAAATATTTCCACTTACAGGTTGTAACAATAATATCTGTATTTAATGGCGATACGTTCATTTTTAATATAGACGATCTCTGTTCATTTTTAAGTCGCTTGGCAGTATATTCTTTATGGAATAGGTCCACAGTTGGCGGAGAAATCGTGCATAAAAAATACACACATAACACCTAATAAAAATGTATGACATAACACACATAAAAAGCAGCGACCATGTAGCCTAATTAGTAGCGACCCTGCCTGTGAAGCAAGGGGTCCCGGGTTCGATTCCCGGCCGGAGCAGATATTTATGTGGCAGAAATATTTGTACTCGGGTCATGGGTGTTATTGTGATGTGTTAAATGTGTCGTCCATGCCATCCGCGACACAGGCAATAACCTACTGCAGGGGTAATGTATGTAATGAGTATGTAAAAATGTATTATTATTATTATTATTTTTATTATTCGAATTGAGAATCTCTTTCTTTTGAAGTCGGTTAAAAAGACAGACGACATTGGATATTTTTCATTATCTGCACTAACCTTGATTTCATGCTCATATTCTTTTGTTTTTAATGTACGTACAAACATATTGTTTGGAAAATTGCTAGTCAGATGTTGTGTGGCCAAATTAGGCGGTTTTCGTGCTAGTGCATTGTTCTTTAGTTTTTGTTCTGGGTTCTATAAGCGTTGTGGGAATATACAATAATATGGGCCTTGACCCAACAAACGACTGAACGCCGGAAAGAAATGCCGTGAACTTGTGACTAAAACCGCTTTTTAAACAAATAATGCTTTATACTGGCTTTTTAGTAATTACTGGTATTAGTAGAAGTGTTTAATCAAACATTAGAATTCGTTATTAGAATAAATTAACATCGGAATTTGAAGATGATTACGGATCGCAAAATTTTGGACAATAATTTCGTTTCCGACTAACATCTAATAGAAATATAACTTCTGAAGCAAGAGAGAGTTTTTAATTGTTCTTCGCTAGCAATATTTCATCAACTACAGCCGCTTCATTCAAATACAGCCGCTTTTAAAGTTCGTCAATCACATACAAATGAGAAACAAGTTAAGATCACTTTTAAATAACTATTAATTATAAAATTTGTAAAATTCTCGTCAGTTTTATTTTACGTCTCGTCAGCGTCGTCAGCATTCAAACAAAAAACCGCGTCAAAATCGGTCCATTAGGAGCTACGATGTCACAGACAGATGCACAGACGCGTCAAGCTTACAACACCCTTCTTTTTGCGTTGATGAAAAAGTCTAAAAAATATCTCGTTCGTATTTCAAAAGTGAAAAACATAATTACAGCTTTACACAAGAGGATGGAGACAATAGGCCGTAATATATGGAGTTTCATCCAATTAGCTGTTTCGTAAGGAAACATCAATACTAAGGGATGTTCTGTTGCACGCCGCGAGCTTTCCGCCGAGACCCATTGTGACACTCTTATTGTTTTTCTCTAGAATCTAGAGGCCGAAACATACGAGCACAAAACTGGAACTTTCTCGCTGCAGTTACATTAAAATAAATTAAAAATATCACATTATATTTTTGACATTTTGGGCAGAAATCGGAATGTCATAAAGTAAGCCTGAAAAAGAGTAGTAAAATTTTCAAAGTTATGTATATACGTACTTGTAATGTGAAGAAGGACTATATTATTAAGAACATTGAATAAGCAAAAAACAAATATAGATTGTAATGATTTCATACATTTAAAAGGGTTCCCAACACAATGACATTTTCATCATGAGTTCCATCAGATCTAAGCATCTAAATTTTACTCTATTCGATTTACTTAGTATCCGAAGTTCCAAACCCTAATATGTTTAATAAAATCAGTATGCGAATCTGCAACAAAGTTAACTTGAACTTATGCTAATTCTACTACGCTTACTCTGCATTAAGCAGTCTTGTTTCACTTCTAGGATGTTGGGGCCAATGTTACATGCAGAAGCAAATAAGTGCATGTATTCTAGTAACTTGTAAAGTTTGTACGGTGTTTTTGTGAATTTCCGGCAGGAAAGACGACAACTTTCCCTCGTATGTTTACACTTTCAATGTGATACATCTTCTACATTTGGAGCGCGGCCAACTGGACACAAGTATTAAAGTTACATCCAACCACTGACACTCCTCTCTTTGCACTGGTACATAAATGATACATCGTCCATTTTACATGTTATCTCAAGGTAGCTTTGTGACTGTTGGATATAACGTTTGGTGCTTGAGAACGGAGACAGCTCAGCGGAATATTTATCTTGAGCACAAAAGTCTCGTTTTGTCCAGACTTAAATTTATTTTATGTACTGTAAAATATAGTAGTGGCGATTTATATAGGCCATAATAGCGACGTTTCTCTTTCATTCTCAGTATGGAACATATCTTTATGACTTTAGAATTGTTTTTGAAGTAGCCTCGACTTAAATTTTAAGTCAAATAATAACTAATATATGTATAATTGTGGTAACGAAGGATCATTTTGTAGCAGTTGTAGAAGAAGTATAGGAGCCTAAAAGTTATTTGTACGTTTTAAACACGTTTTGACCCCTGTTCTGCGGGAGTACTTTTAGTTGTTGGGATAGACGTAAATAACTAACAAATAACCAGACGAACTACTTGATGATTAGAACCTTATCGGCGGCGCCCATGTACACCAGAAATACTAAAAGACATTGATGCTAAATATGCTAATTCAAGAAAGCGATTAATCAACACTTTTTTGGCTCTCATTAATTTTGAACCACTAGTCAAGAGCCAAATTAGTAATAATAGTAATAAGTAATCCGGAAATAGCCTTCAGTCAATCTTCGTAACCGAAAATATCTAGGACTAGGACTAAATTTTTCAGACAAAACTTAACGACTGTTATCTATCTACCAGGCCTAATGCCGTAAAATGCCCTACGAAGCGAGGTTTAGTTTCGCCTTTCAATATTGAACGCTTTCGACTGACAAGCAAAGGCTATGAGTGTAAATCCAACTAAATTGTCATTAGTTCCAAAATCCGCACGCGGTACACATTTTAGTTGGAGGCTTTCAAAGTAATTAAGGTGAGAGTATCCGTGTTCAATTTGCGTAACGCTTGTACTGACCCGTATGTTTACAGATGTCGTATGGGATTAGCTCTGCTTTGTTTTGCAAAGTATTAAGTATATTATGAAAAGTAACAAGTAATTAATTAATTAATTAATTTGTAATAGTATAGGTACATTGTATATAAGGTCTTAAGTTAAATTGTTGAAACTACTATACTATGCCGTTATCACGGCGTACAAATATTATTTTAATAAACAATAATATAAATATTGCTAGAATTGATTCTTAATTTATTTATTTATTTAACACCAACATAACAAATAGTAAATTTTCATAATGTACCTAATTATAATTATTGGCGTAGACTATAGGCAAATAGGCGAGTATGTTGTTACAAAATGAATACATTAAGTCAGTCTAAATCCTGATAGAAAGTTAAATTTATTATACAATTCAAATTTAAATTCATATGATGAAACACAAAATTATATAAGACCAAAATTAGTCAAATTGTAGTTTAATCGTCCTTAAATGGTTCGAATTCTCCATCAAGTGTTTCGAAATTAATTTGCTTATTTTCAATGAATTATGTGTTAATTCTTTTACAATTCCGCAAATCCGTTTTTACCGCCTGATAATGATAACTTGAATGCCATAATTATAGTCAATTATTTGATTCCCGGCGTATGCTACTAAGCAACAAAATGTTGTATGGAAAAAGTAGAAAATCGAAAATGTGCCTAATGCATTGTTTTAGTGGCTCAAACCGTCTTCGCATTACTGCCTTTGAAATGAAACCATTTTGGGGCATATAGGTTGGATGGTTTCTAAGTCTATAAAGGACATTCGTACAAACATTTTTTTGTGATTTATATATAAAATAGAAAATTATAAGTGTATACCAATATATTAAAGCAGAAAAGCTTTTTTATTTGTTATTTTAAAAGCGATAACCATGGAAATGCCATTTGGATTTTAAAAGTTATTTTTATGTATCATAACCATCTTCATGGGGATGGATTTGTTTCATGACAGGAATTGCTTCAGATTTACGATTTATGGACCTGAAGCGAGGGTGGGTAGTAACAATAATAAATAATAAACGCTAACACACTCATACCCCCACAGTAGGTTATTACCTGTGTCGCTGGTGGCATGGACGTCATATATAACACATCATAATCACACCCATGACCCGAGCACAAATATTTATCTGTCATATAAATATCTGCCCCGGCCGGAATCGAACTCGGGACCCCTCGATTCGCAGGCAGGGTCGCTACCAACTAGGCTACAGGGTCGTCAAATCGGTCAAATCAATTATCTTCGTCAAACTCAGATGACTATATTCTGTGCGATGTTTATATTTTATCAGATTAAAAAATAAAGTAATTAGGGCGGCATTCCCATGAGAAGGATCCATTCGCATATCGAAATCCCAATTATATATCGACGTTGAGTAGGTATTCAACTGGAATCCGACACGCCTGGATCCAGTAGACGATAAGACGCCTTTACCATCAATATACTAAATTCAATACACTTACGGCCGTATTCATGAACGTTAAAATATTTTTATCGTTTTTCATAAGACTGAAAGAAACAAAACACTTTATAAGCCTTTTCTGGTTTTTATGAATAAGGGGGTTAATATACTAGGTGTAAAAAAGAGCGATGATTAATTTCTAAAACGGACATAAATTCTAAAATGAGTCGCTCTGTTATTTGACTAACGTCCCAACTCAGAGTCACTAATGGTTACTTAAATCGCTCCTTAGTACAGAATTTGTATGGCGATTCTTTGCTAAGGAGCGATAAAGTAACCGTTAGTGACTCTTAGTTAGGACGTAAGTCACTTTATGTGCATGCCTGTGCTGCTTAAAAGTACTTAACATCAGATAACATATATTTTCGTTCGCTGGTTTATTTTTATTTTATTTTAAAGTTCATCTGCGACTGTTAAATGTTAATACAGATACGAATACAATTAATATCGAAAGTGTCCGGTGAACCACCGCATTCGTTGTTACTATGAATATTGTAGTAAAAATAATCAGTATCCGTTACATGTAAAATTATAATCATAAATAAAAATAAAACCGACGGTTTAAAACCGTGTATGTATATAATATAAATACACTAAACATGCCTAAGAATACTTTCGATTAACTCTTAGGGTTTGTTTCACAATCTTCAAGTAAGTCCGAAGTAAGCTATTCGTTGGTTAAGTTGACATTTCGTGTATGTAAAATGACACTTTAACGTCACTTTAACCGGCGAATAGCTTATTCAGGACTCTACTTGAAGATTGTGAAACAAGCCATAACCTTTCAAACAAAACAAAACGCGATCAAAATGGGTTTATTCGTTTGGGAGCTACGACGCCACAGATTGACATACAGATCTACAGATACACAGACATACAGATACATAGACACGTCAAACTTATAACACCCCTCTTTTTTCGTCGCAGGTAAATAACATGCACAGCGTTTCAATAAATGCAGGCTACAGTTAATGTCATGGCGCTATAGAGGCATCTCCACGAACAAAGCTTCGAGGTTTTTCAGTTTTTTAAAAGATATAAAGACCAACGGAGCTTTTGTCGGTAAATTGGTCAGTGCCTATGGCTAAAAGCGCTGTGAATAAAATAAAATCTGGTCAAGGCAAATAAAAAAGTACGAGATAGGGTCCAGTATTATAAAATCCAGGAATATTTTCCGATTCCTGTTGACATTTAAAGAAGTGGACTTTAAAAGGTTTTTGCTTCTATAAAATTGTAGAGTATCAATTCTCTTCCAAACCGAGCGATTTTAAATTCTATTTAAATCCTACATAGATATACATCTTTATTACACCTTGGTAATTTAAAAAAAAATGTATTTCTATATTTGTTTGTTATGTCCATCTTTGTGGTATTTATATGTACCGAATTAAATTATCTTTACACCAAAAAATTAATAGTGCCATACAAAACGACAGAAAGTAATGTTCTGTGTTTTTTAAGAATATCGATTTTTAATTGGTTGCACGGAACCCTAATTTTCCTGAGTACATTGTGGACGGTGGAGTCGCCGCCAGCATTTTTCGGTGGTATCATTCACCCTGCCCACAATTTTATTATAAAGAGAGATTTATGACTTTTCTCTTTTTTTTTGTTGTTACATGTAGAAATTCCTCAAGTGACTCAAATTAAACGAAATTTTATTCCAAGTTGGATTCTATGTGGTGTAATGGTTGCCATGCCGGACCGCCGTTCGAAGGGTCCTGCGTTCGATTCCCAGCGAAGCTGAAATTTGAATGATGAGTTTGAATTTTTGTTCTCGGTCTGGGCGTCTGTATTGTTGTCTTTGTGTGTGGACATGGAACCTAAGACACAGGAAATCTTATTATGGGGATAATAGTATGTAGCGTTTGCATTTTTATTAATTTAACAAATCCCTACTGAGTTGTTCTGGAACAACATGCAAAATACACTCAAGGGGTTTTTTGTCTACGAATGTTATACGAGTTTCTACGAAATCTACCTAAGAAACATTAAATCCAACCGTATATATTTTTTCTATTTTTGTTCTATCCTGACTGGAGACATCTTTTCAACAAAATAAAAGAGATCTTAACACTGCACACATTTCTAATAAAAAAGCGAAAAAAGGACGGCACGAATGTCGTAGTTAATTATATTCTAGGAACTGTAACATAACTCACTCGCTTCACTGAACTATATTATTATATTATGTGGGATTGATAAACTGTTAAGTTTAAAGTAAGATGTAAAGAATGTAAGGTGCGTGGAAGGGAACGTAATGAGTGAGTGTGAATGTAGAATTAGGCTGAACGACGCGCGACGGTTTGCTAAGACGAATGGAATGAAAGGAAGAATGACTGAGTTGTGGACGGAACGTTGTGCGAGATAGTTGTGTGAGACTTAAGACGAAGACGAATTTACTTGTAACGGTTGCTTGTAAATCGTGTATTCTGCACGGAATAAATCATTGTGGTGTCGAAGACGGTGTTTTCCTTGAAAAACCACCACATATTATTTAGTTTAAAATAAATTAAAATGTTCTTAATGTAAAATGTAATTAATAAGATGATTAAAACACTTTGAATGTGAATCACATGCTTCTTAAATAATGAGTAGAAAAAGAAAATTATATAAAACACGCGCCTACGCAGGTTTTTTATTACACTCTAGGCATTAGGGCTAGGGCAGACAAGACTGCGTGGGGTCTGTTTTACAGCGATTTGTTTCTGTCACTAACGTTAACGGTAACATTTGGTCAAACGACAATTATTTGGAATTTTCCAAAAATATACAAACAAAGTAGATTTCATACCCCCTCCATGGTAGCGCAAACGTTTAACGCAACCTTTTTGCAAGTCGCATAAGAAGTAAAACTTCAAAAATCTGTCGAGCCGTTTTGAAGGAATGCGACAACAAACACCGTGACACGAGATCTTTATTTTTTTATATATTAGAATGTGATCCTGTAAATATGAGATACAATATTTCATATCGTAGTGTATTGCAAGAGACATATTAAATGGTATCGTAGTGAACAAGTATTGCCCCCATAAGCCTCGCCAGCCGCCGGCGATGCGCTCAGCGTCGTACTGATGCGGGCATGCACTTTCCAATTTATTTTAAATCCTTCCCGACCACTGAACTCTACAATTTGCGACCAGTATTACATTTAGACGGCTTTGTATTGGCCGAGTATCTTGAACCCTTTTCTTCGCTGGGTTATTTAGATAATGGATGTCGTTGCTTACTTTATATAACAAGCTGAGCCCCGCGGTTTCACCCGCGTTAATTTGTGGAAAAAACTAAATACTAAAATATATCGATGATTGAAAAGCAAAAATTACCAAGCGACATGTTGACAACTTTACACTAGAGCATTTTAAAGTTTTTATTTTAGAAAAAAAAAAACGTAAAAATCGCTTTATTAAGCATTTAAACTGCATGTAAAATTCATTGGAATTAAGTAGCTATGACTAATAGGCGATTTTTTACGATTTTTTTCTAAAATTTTAACTTTAAAATGCTCTAGTGTAAAGTTGTCAACATGTCGCTTGGTAATTTTTGCTTTTCAAGCGTCGATATGATGTTATATAGCCTACATCCTTACTTAATAATGGACTATCAAACACAAAAAGAATTTTCCCATTCGAACCAGTAGTTCCTGAGATTAGCGCGTTCAACCAAACAAACTCTTCAGCTTTATAATATTAGTATAGATATCCTGCTAATATTCTACTGTATTATTTAAAGTTTGTAAGGATGTACGGATGTTGGTTTGACGCAAAAACTCCAGAACGAATTTTTATGAAATTTAGCAATAGACCAAAGTCTGGAATGGCCGCATAATCCATTTGAAACTATCAGTATTTCATAATAGTATTATCAATCAAACTTAGAACTTACACTTCGCAGGCAGCATAGTGACCTAGATAAGTCTGTAGTGTAGTTAAGTAAGTCTGTAGTGTAGTTAAGTAAGTATGTAGTGTGGTAGTGATCCTATTGTAAGTGTCCAACAGGGAATTCCACTTCCTGACATACACAAACACCCCGAAATTTAATGTTGCAAAACAAAACCAAGAATCTTTGTATTATGTCCACGGAGTACGTCGATGTTAGTTGTAACAAAAGAAAACAAAAACACGTAAGAACTATAAATGTTCAGTGCAAACTCCCTGCCGGCAATTAAGTCTCCAGTTTCTTTGTTAAACAACTGTTTGTACAGATAATTAATTCAAAACCTTAGCACAGCACGGAATGACTGCTTAAAATGTTCATTTTGTTTAAAGTTCGCGCAGTCAGGTAAAGAACTAAGTGTTGTCTTACATATTCTTTTACAACACTTCAAAATTTCTTGCAAGATTTTGTAAGTGCTGTAACTAGCATCCAAGTTAGCCGCAGGTTGTAAAACGTTTCCGTTTTTATAGTACTATTATGAGTCGCTTGTGTATTAAATTATAAATTTAGGACATAGACCATAATAACCATTCTTCATTGTAAACTTTCACCCGTAAAGTAAATATGGTTAATCCCAATTTTATTTGATTAGTTACAAAATACAAGGCCTAAACCACTTGTACACCAATAGACGTCATGATCTTAGTCATTTGTGACCGCAGTGGTTACAAAGTATGTCTGACTATCGTAAAGTCCCCGAAATCCCAAGCTTATCTTGTAATGAATCCGAGTCACAGAATAAATAGTAATAGAATGTTTTTTTCACGACAAACAGACAAGACAATGTTGTGTGGTGTACGAAATTCCCAGCAGGTAGCTGAAGAATTCTTCCGAACATTCCCCATTATACAGACTAGACAAAACGCAGAATGAGCCAACATCGGTCCGTAACTCCACTCGTCTCATCCCGACTGGGCGTTTAACGGCTGGGGACTTGATAGCCACTTTTTTCTCTTTTCTTTCTTGTTGAGAACCCCAAACTTCTAAAGCTTACTCAGCAAGTGATGCTGAACCTGATCGACATTTAAAATAAAATCCCACTGCTCTTGAAGATATGAAAAAGAGTATTCTCAAACGATAATGCCCTTGCAAATGGAATTGTTTGACAGTTATCGCGAAAACTTGAGTCTGCTCAAGATTTTGTAGGACTAAATGCAGTTTTCCCCAATTGGAGACCCGTCCCAGAGCTGTTTAGTCTTCAAACTCAACTTTTGTCCTCTTCATGTCAATCTGCACTCAAGATATATTTGTTTGGTCAGTATAACGAGTATCAGCAATAAAATAGATACAGTACATCCATACTTCCATACTAATATTATAAATGTGAAAGTGTGTTTGTTTGTTTGTTTGTCCGTCTTTCACGTCGCAAAGAAGCTGTTATATGGTATGGTTTTTGTGTATGGAGATAGTGAGGAGGGTAGAGGGAAACGTAGGCTACTTTTTACTGCGGTAAAACATCCCCATGGGAAGATCGATATTTTGTTAATTGCTAGATATTTAGTTCCGGATGTTGTTAATAGATGGCGTTAGTAAAATTCATTTATCATTCATCACGCTATCAAAATATGATAAGTACATGTAAATTAGTTAAGTCATAGGCAACTAAATCTAACTAAGTAAAAGAAGAATTGTAAAGTAAGATTTGTAAAAAATCGATCTCTACCGCGGGCGAAGCTGCGGGCTAGCTAGGGGATCACTTCAAAATTAACAATAGCTAAAATAATAAGAGTGACCCTTCTGTACTATACGCCTATAAATATTTGGTGTCCGAGCGCTGTGGGAATTTCCATTTAGAAGCTATCTCTGTTTATTACTGGGACGCCGAGGTCTTGACGTCGGTAAGCGTGTCAGCTGCGATACGCCAATGGGGATATGTCTATCGGCTCACCGCGATAATCGGTTTCCCATGTCCTAATTACTTCGAAGCTCTTCGAATACGTTCGACTGAGATGTAGTGAATATTATTAGTAGGTACTTATAATATTAACGTTACTTTATATAATGTAAATGATTGCTGACCAGTTTATGTCGATCCATGTTTCGAAAAGTTGGTAAGAAAATAGTCAAATTTTTGTTCTTATTCTAAGTTGTTTAACTTTGATTTTCTCGTAGGTTTAAGAATATTGTCCTCAGAGAAAGGAGGTTATCATTTACAATATTTAGGAATTAAAATATTGTTTTAATGTGACTTAATTTAAAAATAAAATTTGCGAGTGAAATTCGGTCAAAATAATGCTCATTCATACATTCAATAAATATACCCCAAGACAATAAATTACATTCTAAGTATTACACAATTTATTACGCTTACACACTCGCACTCCCGCAGTAGGATTTTACCTGTGTCGCGAGTGGCATGGACGACACATAAAACATCACAATAGCACCCATGACCCGAGTACAAATATTTATCTGTCACATAAATATCTACCCCGGCCGGGAATCGAACCCAGGACCTCTCTCTTCGCAGGCAGGATCGCTACCAATTAGGCTTACAGGTTTATTTCTAAAAAACTATGTTATAAATAGTCTACTTTAAAAATAATAAATTAAATATATTTTTTATACAACGTGTAAATTTAAATATTTATTACTAATTATTTTATATAACATTGAAGTGGAAATATTGATTTGTATAATTAGATTCCCAGGGAATACTCGTATTATTTTCTCGGTCTGGACGTATTTTCTTCCCTTTGTATGTAATAGAAGCTGATTCACGTCAAAGAACAGCAGAGTCCTTATGATTACTGACAGAGTTTTTACCATTTTTTCTAGACTCCCGTGCAAGATACATAACACACGCTTATTGGCTATCATCGATTTTATTATATAGTCATTTGTATCACAAACAAATGTAGTATAATGACTTCTCAGACAATTCTGTGTTCGTTCCTCGACATCAGCTCTCGCCTGAATTGTTAATACCGACTCCGAACCCGCCGATTTCCCGTGGCACCTCCCGTCTTTTAAGCCTCCTTGTTCCAGAAAAAATATCCCGAAATAATTTGCGCTAATATAGAATACAGTTAAATTTTTCGTATACTATGTCGTATATTATAATTATTTCATAATATAATATATTATATTATAATATTATTATGTCGTACATTTTGTTTCCTATCATATGAAATTAACATTTTTTTAAATTATGTACGTCTTGATTTCGTCATTTATAATACTTACGAATATTTATTTATATTATTTTCGTAATATATTTAGCGTTAGCTTTCAAATAATAAAAATTACTGATATTTCGGAACTTTTGATCATCGACAAATAACTTGCTAACTCTAATATCTCGTTGAATCTTAGTACTAGAAGTACATAATACTAGTATATCTTCTCGATTAATTTTACAAATCTATTCGGTCTTTTATTAAAAAGGCTTCACCTGATTCTTATCCAAAGAGGGTAGACGTCTTCGAGAAGAGGTACCTAAGAGACATTGAACTTCGAAAGCCGTAATTTATTTACAGCGACTTTCATTGAAAGCAGTAATTAATACTCAATTAAAATTTGCTCCTTACTCGAGCGTACTCATTGAAGGATTCAGCCCAACGGGATTAATATAACAAACTCTAAAGAAAAAGTTAATTCGATTGCTAGAGGTCTGTGAGATAAAGGATTACCTTTTAATTAGAAACTATTGACGGAGTAGTCCCGTGTTTGATTTCCGGCCGGTACAGATTGTTTATGTGATTTTTCATTATAACTTAAAAGATAAAAAAAGGGTGCGTGTACTTTTTTACGCGCGTGATAAGTTATACGTCTTTGACATAATTAAATAAATATTTAATTTAATACTGTGTATCAGTTTTAATTATCTTTCAAAAACTATTTTGTATTAAATAAAAACAAGAAACATTCATTATAAATTATCTGAACAAATATTACTTGTGTACTACCTATGTTTACACAAGTACAAACTAGATGGCGTTGTTCATGAAGCTGAATCACGCTGTTGAGACTCTGTGAGATTTGGATAAGTAATAACATCAAATTCTAAAAGAGGTAAAGATAAAAGCTAGCGCTATCTATCCAGTGCTTTCATACCCCCACCATGGCAGTGTTAAACGTCGTTTTGGAAGTCGCCGGCATAAGAAGTGTAACTTTAAAAAAGAAATTAGATGTAAAAATCCATTGTTATATTCCATTATCGTGTATTAGTATTTTCTTCATGATTCTCCATTACAGCAGTCAGCATGTACGCATAAACAGATAATAGCTTCTGACAGCGTCTAAGAGCCTTTGTATCCCGTATATCTAGTTTCAAGTCATTAGAAGCCGCACGTTCCTATGCCATTAATCTAACCATCTTACGGGCACCAAGAATTTCCATAACGGCACCTAGAAAATGGAGTTTGAGACTCGAATGTAAAATTGAATGATAATATTGAAAAGTTACAAGTTTATACTGAGTAGAATGTTACAAATAAAAATTGAACAGTTTTGATCCTAGAAGAAAGGGACAGCGACTATACGAGTATGCGAGTAGTACGCCGTGTGGCACAGTAGTTACCATGCCGTATCGCCGCGCCCAGGGTCCTGGGTTCGATTCCCAGCGAGGCGGATATTTAAATGATGAGTTTGAACTTCTGTTCTCGGTCTGGGTATGAATGTCCTTGTCTAGTGTGTTGTCCATGGCACCCACAACACAGGGAATCCTAGTGTGGGGCTATGAGTGTGAAGCGTTATTAATTATTATTATCATATTTAACTACAAACACACAAGTCAACAAACAGTACTCGGCTAGGATTAGATTAGAGATTATACAAACAACATACAAAATATAAAGATTGATGTTTTATGAATATTGAACATAATACAGATGATAAATAACTTACCTACCATCTACACGTAGCAGCGTGTCCAGCCAAAGTTCAAAAATTAGGAAACTAGTTACGCAAATATAGTGCTTGAATTACAATGTTCTTGTGTGTGACTAAAATTTTAGGATTTTCTGCACAGAACTTGGTACTAGGGATTGCAATCCGGAAAACCGGATCCGGTAATCCGGCCGGAACCGGCGTTTTTTATCCGGTCACACCAATTTTTTGGCAAAATAATCTTCCTGTTATTCATCGTTAATCATCCTGTTACCAATCCGCAATGGAGCAGCGTGGTGGAGTATGCTCTAGGCCTCCTCAAGAGCAGAGACCCGTGCCCAGAAGTAGTTGCATTTACTTTGTTAGTACTTTTTACAGTATTTTATACAGTATTTTTTTTTACCTCAAAAACGGTTTGTAATTGCAACGAGAAGGAAAATTTCTGATCACGTGATCAATCCGGTCGGATCTGGCCGGATCCAGCCGGATTGGTGAAAATCCGGTAAAATCCGGCCGGATTGAAAAGGATACCGGATTGCAATCCCTACTTGGTACCCATTTAGATCTCCTTTTTTATTTAGACTTGGCTCTCATTTCACATTTATGTTTTTGATGAGATTGCAGACTACTACAAGCACTTACTTTTCAAACACGTATTTTAATTTAAAAAAGACTAGGTATTTTTAATAAACGAATACTAGACAAATTACAACATTATTATTCCTACGTTAATAACATTCAAAGTTTTTTTTAACTATTAGATTTTTATAAAATTGCATATTTTAAAAGTTCTTTTACACCTAACAAAAATGTTCTACGCTAAAAGAATGCAAACACAATGTTTAAATAACTTTTAATTAGAAACCAACGAACTACCAGTTGTCTGATAAAGCTGACTCGGCGAAGCAAGAGCGAATTCCAACCAGGAAAAGTTTAAATGACACATATCGTATGCCCAGACTGTACACGAGGTGACCAAGGTAACAAGACGAACGTGTGGAATGCGACCTCCACACTACTACCTAAAGGTACCTAGTACCGTTAGCAAAATTTATTCAATACACACTCAATACTTTTATTGCAATCATAGTGGTTACATAAATGGTAGTTATTACATAGAATTTTAGAGGCATAATATATGAACCCTATTAGGGTATTGCAACATAGTGGGAGCAGTCCGATCTATTTTATATGAATTGTTGTCGTTCTTGTAAAAGTACTCATTTAGGTTGAAATAACACTTACTTATTAAATATTGTGATAACTGGATTGAAAATTTTGTCATTTTTTATTAATCTATGACATTTACTACGCTTTTTTTACACTACGTTAGCGTAGGATGGAAAAAAGAAGCGAAATGCATTATTTCTGTTTCTCCGACACAGCCTGCGAAAAATGTTAAAAAGATATCACGTTTTAGAAGAAGAATGGTAACTAGCCACTTTTAGCCAGGCTGTAAAAATCCCTACCATCTTATCCTTGCATGAGCCACCACGATTGTACTGGGTGGTTGTTAAGCAGAGTACACCACGAGCAGGAATGTTGCCTCAGGCTTAAACATGGATGAATTACCTTACACCACATATATTTCTTTAATCTATACTAATATTATAAAGAGGAAAGATTTGATTGTTTGTTTGAATAGGCTTCGAAACTACTGAACCGATTTGAAAAATTCTTTCACTGCTGAGAAGCTACACTATCCCCGAGTGACATAGGCTATATTAAATTAAAAAAATAGGGATCCTTAATAAAACTCCAATAATGTAACCCTTAGGTGTAAAAAAATAAGAAAACCGAAGCAAAGCAAGGGCGGTTACTCGTACATACATACAGATGTGATAGTGTGTGAACACCCTAAGCTCTACGACGATGTCCAACAAATGTACCCCTTGTGCCGTGAGCTGAAATTTAAAATAAATTCCTTACCCTGTCTCGCTTTAAATTAAATTCTTGGCTAGATAAATCAATTTGCCCAACTGAGACGAATATCCTCTGATATAACATACTAGAAGCATCAATATTTTCAGCACGATAATCTTGATTTCTGTGCTATATAATTGTTATTCTTTCCTAAAAACCTGACCTACCGATACATTACTTGGCTTCGACCCATTAATGGCTCACTACAAAGTAAGGGCACTTTATAAGGTTAAGTGGCCAACCTAACGCCCCAACTCAGAGTCACTAACGGTTACTTTAATCACTCCTTAGTAAAGAAACTCCATACAAATTCTGTACTAAGGAGCAATTTAAGTAACCGTTAGTGACTCTGAGTTGGGGCGTAAGTGTACTTATGCCGCCAGTAGCGCTCCGAAATGACACAACGACTGATAGATAGGAGGATAAATAACTCTTTATTGTTTGCACACCACATATTATACAATCGTACGAGGATAAACGTTAAGTTGAAAGTACAAAGCAACAGGCGACCTTATCGCTACATAGCGATTTCTTCCAGGACACAAGAAGAAGGATTATAGATTTATTCTATCCCTGTCGCTCTTCCGCATATTAATTGGCATGACAAGAGAAATAGCAATAATAACTGAATGTGCATGATCGTAATATAGATATACCTGTTGTGCCTATGCCAAATACCGAAGAGTAAATAAGACAGCCACATACTATGATTGTACTGTCGTACCCTCGAAGACTTCTGGTCGCCTAGTAACTCGCTTTAATTAATACACGACGGCAAAAAGTGTCGTTACAACTTTTCGTTACAAAATTTTCCCCCTAGCTCTCTTTCGCAACGCGCGATAAGGAACTTCGATCCAAAAATATTAAAACATTGTGAAAAACAAATTGTTATAAATCATAGGCAAAAACCATAATTTTTTAACAAATTAGTAGGTAAAAGGCAGAAGGAGTAAAAAAAGAGGAAAGTAGAAAGAAATAGAGGGATGAAACTGATTAGCAGAGAAGAATGCAAAGTTATGTGGCTAGATAGCGATCTATTATTATTTTTTTAAGAAAAGACAATAACAAGATATAACATCAGCGAATGGATTTACGTGCCTTCCGAAGCACGGAAAGTTTTGAACTACCACACTTCAAAAGAGATAAATAACAAATTTTAAATAACAGCATTTCTACCATTTCATTCTGTAACGTCCTTTATTACTCCATATTGTTATTCACAGAGAAATAGAGTAAATTGATTGCTTAATCTAATTCTACGGCCGCTTCCCAGTCTCCATTATTCCAATTCTATTTACGCCTCGGCTTTGTAAAGTCTTTTAGGATCATTTGTTTCGTTGTATTTTCGAGTGGAACAAATACAATTCGCACTGATCAGGATATCAATTTGATTAGATTCTGGATTTTCACATGAAATAAAATGCGTGCTTTGATGTGATTTTTGTTTTCTACTTTTAAGTTGCTTGTAAATTAGTCCACGTATAACGACGTATAATAAAGTGTGGCATGGCTACCATGCTGGACCGCCGGTATTGGGTTCGAGTCCCAGCGAAGCGGAAATTTAAAAGATAAGTTTGAATATCTGTTCTCGGTGTGGGTGCATGTGTTCTTGTCTTTATGTGTTATCCGTGGCACCCATGGACACAGGGAACAGGGAACATGGGGCTATGAGTGTGTAGCATAATTTATTCATGATGAGTATGAGCGGCCTCCATGCTTAACGATGCCACTTTGCCCTGAAGCTTATAATATATTTATTTATACATATTTTCTTTCAGTAAATGGCAAACGACAGCGACTATTTTTTTAACTCATTGTAATGAATATGAATTAAATATCTATTATCAGTAAGTTGTTTATTTAGTAGAAGCACAGGAGAAATAATACTACTTGGTATAAGATAGAAATTAATTACTTTGCACATAAACATAACACATTTAGACGAATATTTTCTTGTTTCATAATTTTAAAAGCGTAATTTTTCAGCTTAGCTTTTGAACTTGCTTTTTGTTCGTCGTTAATAAAACCTGACACTATCGGTATCATTCATCGGCAATTTAACGTGCCCTCTGAACGACGAAAACGCTGGAAAAAACCTATAGTTCACTACCGGTCGGGCCCACTAAACTTGGGCGGTCATTTCCAGCTCTGAGCGCTTCAAAGGATTTTACGTTTAATCGTTTTTATTTACATGGGAATACCGATGTTACAGTACGGCCGCTGTATCTTGGCGCTTCTGAACTTCGCGCAGAAGGAGCGGCTGCGCAGTAACATCATTCGCCAATACTCGATACGCGGTGTATTATGACTCAGTCATACGTTAGCATGTTCGTGTTGCCATCTCTGTCTTACATGTGCTAAAGTTCGCAAAGCCTATGTTCAGACGCGCCAAGATACAGCGGCCGTACTGTACGTCGGGTTTTATATTGTAAACTAGTGGATACCCGGCGTGTGCTACTACGCAGAAAAAATTGTAAGTCGAATATCGAAAATGTGTCTAATGCATTGTTTTAGTAGTCTCAAACCATCTTCGCATTATTGTCTTTCAAATGAAAACAGTTTGGGGCACATCGGTTGGATGGTTGCGGAGTCTATAAAGGACATCCGTACAAATATTTGTTGTGTTTTATATATAGACGAGTAACCGCCCTCGCTTTGTTTCGGTTTTCTTATTTTTTTTACACCTTGGGTTACATTATTGGAGTTTTATTAGGGATCCCTAATTTTTTGAAAATATAATATAGCCTATGTTACTCAGGGATAGTGTAGCTTCCCAACAGTGAAAGAATTTTTGAAATCGGTTCAGTAGTTTCGGAGCCTATTCAATGCAAACAAACAATCAAATCTTTCCTCTTTATATATTAGTATAGATTAGACTGCGTTTGATAACAAACATTTCCAATGAAATTCGTATTTAATGTTAGCTAGCATAGCATTAAATCTAATCCTTTAAAATTTTTTATTTAATTGTATATTATACACGAAGTATAAAGCAAAATACAACATAATAATAAAGTGGAATTAATCGATGCTTATACACGGCAGATTTGAGAAAAGCTATTATTAGGAGTTTTATTAATTCAGTAGATCGCTTAGCAATTATTTTTAGGTTTCTTATCTGTTTGTCTGTGTTTATTCCTATTAATCTCAGAAGGAGTTTAAGGCTAAGAACTCACGAAGCGATTTTCACCCGCGCCCGCCGCGGTAGCGGGCCCGCAGCTCCTGTAGAATGCGGATATGTATGTAAAACGGAGCGGCACATTTCACGACGCGGTTTACGCCCGCGGCGGGCGCGGTTTACTCGGCGGGCAACTTGTAGAACCGCGCGGGTCGCGGTCAGCCGCAGCCTCGGCGGGTTGCTCCCGCACGCTCTGCGGTCGGTTGGCGGGCGACCGCGGTGGGCACCGGAGGGGAGGGGGGTTACAGATCGTAAATACCGCCCGTCTTGCGATATTCGCCCGACAGGTTTGCGGGCGATAATCGCAACCGCGGCGGCTGCGCTACCGCACAAAACTTTGGTCTCGTGAGTTTTTAAACTTTTTAAAATTTCCGCCACCGCACGGGCGCGGGTGAAAATCGCTCCGTGAGTTCTTAGCCTAACCGATTTCGAAGCGGTTTTCACTTATGTATTGTGATTAGTTTAGCTACCATTAAAGTTTATTCAGTTTCAGTTGGTTCACATAATACGTCTACAGAACCCCGTCTAAAGATTTACGAGTGTAGGTACCAAGCCAACGTATACCTGTGTTTCCTTATTTCTGAAAGTGAAGCGAAGGCGGTTACTAATATTTAATATCACTATTAATGTGAAGCTAACGAAGGTAAAGTTTCAATATCACGGTTAAGGGTTAAAATTTAGCTTTGTATTCGTAAAATAGAGTATAAAATAGTTCATAAAATACGTGGTTCATAAAATAAATGGTTTTACATGTTTGGAAATACAAGATACAGGTAAATATGATTTCAGTAACATCATTTACTGATCAAAGGTATATAGTTTGCCAACTACATGTCCACTAGTGGAAAAAACACGACTATTTAGCATGTTATATAATCGGTGATAAAAATGGGTCGCTGGATTACAAGTTATTTTTTTTTTAAATTTGCGTCAGACTTTCAGGATATAAAATTACGACTTGACGCAATAAAAGAAATATGGTGAAGGATTTGTCGATAAGAGTATTAAGGATGGATTAAAAATGTAATCCGCAGTGATCAATGCAATCAACACATCACTACGAGAAGTTACTTCTCGAAAAATGTTTCACAGATTAGCACATTCACTTGGCTGGCTGCCAAAATACAGTTTCATACAATCAGCATTTCACAGTTGCGGCCACAGATCAATTGACAAACAGAGATGATTGTTTAGGCGTGAAAGCTTGTTTATCATTTACGGATTTTATTTTAAATGAATTTGTTGCCCTAGTTCTATTGGATGAAAAATAGTAAATCATTTTTATGAGCTTCTACTAGTGTTTACTCAATCATACTCATCGTAGAGTCAACTTACCCTGATGATGCTCCGTTTCGGGGCGAAACACGTGTTGATGCTGGTATGTATGTTGGTACCTATATACTTTTAGTTAGTGTAGTGCATGTTTCCGTTGTGGGAGGGAGGGAGGTGCCACGCATGTCTTAAGGTATACACCATCATACATGTTACCCGAGGATTGTTGCAAAGTAGACTAATACTAACTTAATAACAATGAATTCCACAAAGTAACGCCTGATACTAATAACTATGTTTACTCATTCGTTTGTGATAAATGATTCCTTGTCTAAGTTTGAATTACTGTGATAGCTAGGTAGATACTCAATTGTCTTACGCTGCTGTTTGCCGTGTAGTTACTTAAGGAATTACAATATCCCTGTAGCCTAGTTGGTAGTAACACTAGTGACCATGTTCATGGTTCATGGGTGTTATAGAGATGTCTTATTTGTGTTGTCCATGCCACAGGGAAACCTACTGCGAGGGTATGAGTGTGCAAGCATTTATATATTTTACTAGCTGACTCAGCAAACGTTGTTCTGCCAAAAATTTAGGGGTAGGGGGATGAAAAATAGATGTTGTCCGATTCTACACCCTAGCCGATATGCACGTTAAGATTCACGAAAATCGGTCGAGCCGTTTCGGAGGAGTTCAACTTCTAGCACCGTGACACGAGAATTTTTTATACATTAGATTTAGTCTGTGGCATTCATAACTTAAACTACAGGAGACATTTCTAGCTGTTGTTGTTGCTGCACGTAACTGAATTCAAAATGGCCGGCAATCATCTTCTCGACTGTACTCCACGACATGCACTTTTCATTGTCGCTTAGCGCTAAATAATTCCTTTGAACACATTTACATTGCACTTCGCGCTACGGCAAATTGAATTTTATGAACTGAGCTGTGTTTTGATTGTACAGATTTATACAGCTTGTTGCGGAATAGAAGATGACAATTAATAAAATTTATATTTATCATATTGCGATATTTTTAACTTTGGTTTTCCTCTGATTAATGATCACTGAGTACTTAAACACCTTGTCAATGATCACTTCAAGTTGATTACTGTTAGGTATAGCCACAGAAGAAATAATAGTACTTATAATAAATAATATAGATAGAATTGATATCTTTCACGCTTTAGAGATTTTCAGGGATAACTTTTAGATTCTGCGTGTAAGAGACATTTCCTACCTTACTTTTGCTAGAATACGGACGAGGAAACAGCGTTTAAAAATAGTAAGATTTTCACTTGGGTCTACACTTCTAAGTAATTAAATAATTAAAATGTACTGTATATGTGTCGTCCATGCCACCCGCGACACAGATGAAAGCCTACTGCGGGGGTATGAGTGTGTAAACGTTTATTATTATTATTATTTGTTAATTTTGACCTTCGTTAGAGCCGTTTGTTTCTATGACGAAATAAAACATTTTTTGAATAATGACCATTTATCATCAGGTATTGATATTGAGATGTACAGAACCTGAATAAGATTTTTTTTATGCCTTAAGTAGGCAAACGAGCAGACGGGTCACCTGATGGTAAGTGATCACCGCCGCCCATGGACATTAGCAACATTAGGGGCGTCACTAATGCGTTGCCGGCCTCGAAGAAAAGAAAAGATCCGCTTCTTGAAGGACCCCATGTCATAGCTTAGCGGGAACACTGATGCAGGAAGTTCGTTCCAAACTTTACAAGATATTAACTACGGTATATTGTAGCGTATTGTACAAGAGTACTGCAAAACCCATGGTTCGTACTAAAATAAACAAGCTCTGCTGAAATCGACTCGGTCGTTTTCATTAAACATTCAACATACTGAAAGCGCTCGCAAAAATTTACATCATTGTTTCTCATTTTAATAATCGCTCGTAAACTCACTTTATCTCTAATTTAAATAATTTTTGAACAGCCTGGCAGAAGATTTCATTACGAGGGATTAAAAACTGGACAGGGAAGATGAACGAGGGGACGGCGAAGTGCCCCAAGTTACTGCTCAAATTATATTGTGATTTCGTTCACGTAATTTCAACGGTTATGGAGAATTTAAGACACTTTTTTGTCTCTATTTCCTTAATTACGTTATTTTATGTTCAACGGCATATTTTTACGGTACAATGAGTTCCAGTTTAAATGTCATTTTGGAATCTATTTATCCATGTAGGGAAATTTTTTATGCATATTCTACAGTTGTTAAAACGTAAGGGACGTATAATGTCGTATTATATAACACTGCTAATTCCTTACAGAAATGTTATCCAGTATCCATAATTAATAACGTTATAATAAATAAATGAAACAATAAACCTGTTTATTGACTGGTTTTAATACGCACATAACAGCTTAGAGTTACGTGCAGAATTTAGCTTAGGTTTTTTCCATGGAAGACTTACGTTTAAGAGATTTACACTCTGTCGATT
Source organism: Thymelicus acteon (assembly GCA_951805285.1). Taxonomy (NCBI): domain Eukaryota; kingdom Metazoa; phylum Arthropoda; class Insecta; order Lepidoptera; family Hesperiidae; genus Thymelicus; species Thymelicus acteon. The sequence continues at coordinate 3,176,220 of OX638232.1, forward strand.
GATCCGGCGATTCAGTCTCTATGTTCGGTTTACACGTATTAAGTTGTTAAGTAGATAACAAAATTTTAACTTAAAGTGAATAATTTTTAGTGAGCGTCCAAACGTAATAATTTAGTAAAGCTCTTTAGTTCAACAGTTCTTCACAACCTACTTAATTACTTAAGCATTTTACTAAATTTTAACTAAAAATGCCTGTCTAAACGTGTTAAATGATAAGCCCCGCCCACCTACTTAACAGAAAATAGAAAAATTTCTAAATTACTTATCTACTTGCGTACTAAATTTTAAGTACTAAATTGTCCGTTTACACGTATTAATATACTTAAAATTTAGTTAACTACATAACTACTTAACACGTGTAAACCGAACATAAGCGACCAAAATATAGGCAACTAGGCTCTCTAGCCTTCGTAGACTTTAGCGTTCAGCTTTGTCTCTATAAAGCCGAACCACAAAATATAAACTAGGGATTTAGTAGGAGCCTTGTGCGGTCTCCACGGCGCAGCACGTGCATAGACGCTGATTAAAACCATAAAAAGTCATGTCACCGGCAACCAGTCGCCAATGCGTAATAGCTCCAAAGTACTAGTACATATTATAACCGTCCTAGCTGTTGCCCGCGGTTTTACCCATCGAAGAGTGGGCTCACAAACATGGAGACGTCCAAATCACCACATGAACGTGGAACTGGGATAAAATCTACCCTAATTTTTAGGGTTCCGAACAAAAATCGAAAAACGGTACCCTTAAAGGATCACTCGTGCGTCTGGGTGACTGCCCCTCACAGCCAATTTTCTCCGAAACTACTGGACCAAAATGACTTGAAATTTGGTACCATGTGCTATTTTGTGACCCAATGACGAAGGTACGTATATAAAGAAAACAAATGAATTTAAAAAAATATTTTTTTTTGAACGAAATTAAAAAAGAACTGCCTTGCAAACCGTATCGTGTGTTATTTCAAACGAAAGGGCTTAGTAAAGATCTCAAATATATTTTTTATAGTCCATTTTTTTCCTACAATGGGTATCCTATAACGGATACTTTTAAAATTATTTAAAAAATAATGAAAATTTAAGACGAAAATTGATCATTCCTTCCCCCATCTCCGTAACTAACTAATAACTGACTACTGAAGCTAGAATTTTGAGAAAAATACAAAAAATATTTCTTTAGGTCTATGGTTAAAAAAAAGGCAAAAATAAATAAAATAGAAAAATAACTCTAAATACATAATCAACGTACGGAACCCTCTCCAAGCGAGTTTAGCTCGCATTTGACAAGTTTATTTATTCTGGACATGGTCTGTGTGCCACGTTTCATCTTAATCCGTACAACGTAGCACGTGATGTTTATCCAATCATTCAAACATTCAAACATTTACAAACATTTATAACATTAGTATGTAGTAGGGTAAAATGCAAAGGGTTCTCACGATATTTTAATGATTGTATGTCTTATACTCTTAGACCCAACTCAGAGTCACTAATGGTTACTTAAATCGCTCCTTAGTACACAATTTGTATAATAATTCTTTACTAAAGAGCGAATAAAGTACCGTTAGTGACTCTGAGTTGGGGCGTTAGGTACATGCTCAATATCCCGCACTAGATTTCCCTTGGACAACCCAAAGATATTATAAATACCCATTAATGGAGAACACGCATAATTATAATAAAATGTCTTCTCCGACCGGAATCGACATCATACGTAGAATATAAATATTTTATTTAGTTATTAGTTATGCTTTATTTATCATCTCTTTATTATATACCTACCGCCTTCGATGTCTCTGTTTTCCCAAAGAATGCTTCTAGGATTAAACTCACCTGTTGTACCATTTTTAAAGGTATAAATAAGTTTTAAATAAATAAATCGAACCGAGGACTCCTAGCTTCACATGCAGAATCGCTACCAACTATACTACGAGGTCACCAAAAAGAATAGTTCTAGTAAAAAAATTCCAAAATATAATTCTGCAGAAATACCTTTTGATGTGTACCTTAAACGATAAATTCTATAACAATTTAGATTAAATTTATTTAACACCAAAAACAACAACAATAAACTCATAATCGGCAACAAAGCGTAGAGATCGTATACGTTAAAAATTAACATTAATTAATCAGTCAGTCCTGACAAAAAGCTTTACAACTGACTAGGGATTGAAAAAGGAATGAAAAATAACTTCCTATCATAATCATTTCATTTTAAATTGAAAAAAACCAAAAACATTAAATTAATTAATATTCATTTAAACCTACTAAACTAAACATTTGAATTTTTATATTGGGGATACCAACAATATAATTGCTACAGCTTGTAATTGTTTATTTATATTTATTTTATACAACATTGAAGAGGAAAAGTTTATTCGTATTTATTTAACACTAGCTGACCCGGCAAACTTCGTGCCGCCTAACAAACAATTTTTTTTTCTAAAATAAAAGTAGCCTAAGTTACTCCTTGTTACATCATCTATCTGCCAGTGAAAATCCCGTCAAAATCGGATCGCCATTTCAAAGATTAGCCGGAACAGACAGACAGACAGGCAAAAATTGTGAAAAATGTTGTTTTTGTATATGTACCGTGTATACATCCAAATGCACTTAGTAAAAAGCGGTTATTTTAATATTACTAATAGACACTCCAATAACGCGCCCCGACATTTTAAAACAGACGTGTGGAGATACCACACGCGTAAACCTAAAGCAATGCACATGAAATGAAATGCGCATGAAACAGATATTTGTAATGTAATTCTCAACGCAGTCATCAAACTTCCTAGAAGTGCCACAACTGTGAAAATTCTGATTGTATTATACAGTAGTTTGGCGCGACGCCAACGCCTGCGCTTGGCTGCGTGTCGTTGGCAATAACGTTCGCAGTGTAAAAGAACGGATCAGACGCTATCAAATAGTTAAACAATAACGTCCCAACTCAGAGTCACTAACAGTTACTTTAATTGCTCCTTAGTAAAGAATCACCATACAAATTCTGTACTAAGGAGCGATTTAAGTAACCGTTAGTGACTCTGAGTTGGGGCTTAAATGTAATGTGTGTTTAGTTCAAATTAAACTTTATTTAATACATTATGATTGGTATGAGCGGCTTAGAATACTGACCCCAATCTTATGTCAAGATAATAATCATAATAATCATGACAAGAAAATATTTTAACCTATTGGTATAGAAGACAGTGCGGGCGCGGCAGGTGAGCTGATGTGATCCATGTTTCGTTTCCAGAATAGACATTTATGTGATAATTTTTTTACGGATCGTGATTGCCTGTTATGACTCATTTGCGTTACCATTAATTATTTGATTCACATTTCCTTATTACCATGTATTAGGGCTTAAGATAAAAATACTGGGAGGTTACACCTACAAACAGGTGCCAATTGACAAAGCTCCTCAATTAAAAAGAACGACGAATTATAACGCTTATAACCCAACAGTCATAAACGACAACAGAACGATTTATTATTACTTAAAACATTTCCGTTTAAAAGGCCCTCTAGTAATATTTTAAAAATACAATTTTTCTCACAGCAATACTCCGAAACTTATTAAATACTGTAATTGAAAAGAAATATCCGAGGAGAACTCCTCCAATTTTGCACAGAACAAGATTTGAAAGTAAAGTTTTCTGTAAATGTTCCATTATCACGCTGCAAATGGCTATAAGCACGCGAAGACTCGATACCATTCAACTGAATTTTCGAAGGAAAAGTATTAAGTGTAAATCGGTAGTTTGGTGAAACACCTAGATTTTTATCTCGTCTTATCTATACATATGTCCATTGGCTGAGCGCTTGAAGATGAAGTAACAAAAAATATGAAATACATTAAAATTGTATCGACAGTTTATTTAAAATACGACGGACCTTAAAATAAGACGGACGTAATCCCAAGAACAAATTCAGTGAATCACCCATAGTAATACCAACTCTCTATTCGTACAAGTACACACACCCACACATTGACACTTCACTGCTTCAATCGCGAATCAAAAATTACGCACACATGGTAAGCGGGCGGCCATTGCTATGCTTCACTCTCGATTAGAAGAGGTTACGTCCGTCTTTTTTTCAGGTCCATGACAGCATACTCTAAGGTATGGATTTCACCTCGCACCTACTCATAGCTATGGAGGCCTAAAACTTCACCACGCTCCTCCAGAGGAGATTGGTAAAGGAAATAGCCGTCAAACCGTATGCAGGAAGTAACTAGGGATACAGCAGAGCTCAATAAAATTAGGATACCTCCTACAGAATGTTTATACCAGCACTGCCCTATGCATTGTTCAGCAAAATATACCACGACCAATTTTGGACTGAAATATGGGTAAAACTTTACGCGATAAACTTTAGTGTAACGAATTACAAAATTGTGGGATGTTTTAAATATCTGATAGTTCAACATGATGTTCCCGAAAACGTGTGATATTTACCAGCTGAATATACGTATGGTTAAACCCCTTTTAGTTTCTACAATCCCGTCAGTAATTTACGCCGAACGTTTAACCTACTTAAAAATGGCTTGAATAGAATTCTTTATATTCAGTGCTATATTTTTTCGACTCGTTGCCAAAATTCTATGTGCTTATCATACAAACCATATCCATAAAAATATCAAGTTAATTTATGTTGAGCGTCAAGAATTTTGGCCGACGCGGCGACTTACCGTATTTATTAACATTTTTGCGGTCATATTATCTGCTTGAAGATACTTTTTATTTTATGTTTGAAGAGTGTTAAAATTATAATCTATACTAATATATAAAGAGGAAAGATTTGATTTTTTGTTTGCATTGAATAGGCTCCGAAACTTCTGAACCGATTTGAAAAATTCTTTCACTTTTGGGAAGCTACACTATCCCCGAGTAACATAGGCTGTATTATATTAAAAAAAATTGGTATCCTTAATAAAACTCCAATAATGTAATTCAAGGTGTAAAAAAATAAGAAAACCGAAGCAAAGCGAGGGCAGTTACTCGTTATAATATAAATACGTTCTTTTTCTTGAATAAATAATAATAAATAAGTAAATAATAAATAAACGCTATACACTCACAACAAACAAAAACAAGTTCAGACCCGGATCACACCCGGACTGAGAACAGAAAATCAAAGGACAATGTCCACTTTGTATGGACATTTGGCTATCAGTGAACACTACATTTCAACATAAATATTATATAGGCTTAATACCTTTACTCAGTTTAAAAACGAAAATAATAATTGTTTTGTAACCAGATGTTTATTATACTGGTTATTTGAATAAATATTTTGTAGGTATTTTAAAGAAAACGCCCAATTTCCTTGACTTTTTTTATTAATCTGATTCGTATGTTATTAATATATTGTCCAAGAACGGGGCTGGTGCATTTATATCATCTCTATACCTTGCCCAGCTCAGAAACCAAATAACAGTCATTACATGAGCAACCATACAAACCAAGGGTCAACCATAGTTATACATACAATATCATTGACCATAGGATTAGTTTCAGGGTCCGTAGCGTGCCAAGGTCAACGTGGGAAGCAGGGTCTAAATTCATTTTCGTAAGCCAAAGGTCGTAATAATATTAATGATGAAAAACACAGACGAAACACGATGCGAAAAACAAAGCGAATGTGACTTGAAAGTTGAACGTAGATTACTATGATCCAACGAATAACGATTGACAGTTGAGATTACTGTCCAACGATTGACAGTTGGGGATGCAAACAATGCATCGATTCGAGCGTGTTTGCAAAAAATCGATATATTGTTCATTATCGTGAATTATTATAAAAGCAACGTACATAAAATAATATGTTATTCTAGTAAAAATAATACCTTATTTATAGTTTATTGCTTCTTATACGTGTATCTTGCCAAACTTAACTTTTTGTCGTGAGAATTAAAACTTCGAAATAACATCGATATATCGTTTTATTATCGTTATCGGAATAATGTTGCAATTCTACTGACGTGACTACTCTGTGTATGTGACAACAGGAAGTGTTTATCAGTAGAATGATACATTAAATATATTATTTTAAAAAAGTAAATTGATACAAAAATAATTCGCGTGTATAAGTTAAAAAACAAAATATTTTTCGTGTAATTATTTATTTTTGAGCATCCTGTCCACGAATAGCCGAAAATGTACATTGCTCTTTATATTTAAATTTTCTGCCTCACTGGGAATCGAACCCAGGACTTCAAACGGCGCGGCATGGTAACCATTAAGCCGCGCGGGTCGTCATGACAGTCGTCATTGTATGTCGTCAGTGACATCACCAATGCTTTTTTTTTCTTAACTTTATTGATCGCTAATGACTGACTTAAGACCTCTTTTTGTAATCTATATACTTGCCTACTTTACATTGTTGTTGTTCTATTCTTGGTATGCAATAAAGAGTTAAATTGTAATAAAATAATAATAATGCATCCTTGGTGCTTTTATTGTCGCTGATATCCATGAGCGATGGTAACTGTTATTAGATTACTCATCTGCTCGTTCTTTGGCTATTAACATAGTAGTAGTTAAGTCAGTAATAATTAATTAAACTCACCTTACAGTTAGTTTAATTAACCTAACTTAGAACTTTCAGCAAATGCAAATTTCGTTGACGTCACTACAACATAACCATTCACCGACGTGAATTATATTGGAGAGCGAATAAGGGCCGCGATGATAATGGGTGGAAGCGGTCGAATTGCGCTGCCTCTTTGCATTTATAGCACCTGAAATTAAAGATCGCGTGGAAAATAGAATAGGATACCCTGTATTGAATTGTTCTGTATACTTGTACTGTATAGCGGTATTGTAGTATTGTATTGCACTCGCACTAGTACGTATTGTACTAGTATTAACGGATGAAGTGCTGGATAGTTTTGCGGAATGAAGTCCGTTTGATTTATAGATCTACGAGTAATCGCCCTCGCTTTGCTTCGGTTTTCTTACTTTTTTACACCTCAGGTTACATTATAGTTTTATTAAGGATCCCTATTTTTTTTAATATAATATAGCCTATGTCACCCAGGGATAGTGTAGCTTCCCAACAGTGAAAGAATTTTTTAAATCGGTTCAGTAGTTTCGGAGCCTATTCAATGCAAACAAACAATCAAATATTTCCTCTTTATAATGCAGTTGGTTTTCGACACCGCACATCACGGGGTTCCAGGTTCCACCAACATCACCTGGATACCTGGCATTCGTCCACAGTTCGCTTCTCACGTAATTTTCTACCTCGTACGTGTAAACTGTGGAACAAACTTCCTGCATCGGTGTTCGTTTATTCCCACTTGTCCTGTTGAGTAGTCCTGTTGACAGGACTAGTGGGAAAAAAATTCCCACTAGTCCTGTTAGTAGTAAGACTATGCTTGACACCCGATTTTATTACCACCTGTCATGTGGAATAGTTCTGTTAACAGTACTAGTGGGAAAAAAATCCCACTAATTCTGTTCTGTAATTTGGAAGATACCCTTTTTATACCCAATTTTATTACCTTTATTTAATTATTCAATTTTATTCCCTCTATTTATTTATTCTCCTTAGTTTAGCCTTATTGGGTGCTTAGAATACTAACCCCAATTCCACGCCAGATGGGTGTCGTAAGAGGCGACTTAATCCGGCCCGCTGGTGGTAGGGCCCCTCAGAGATTATATTGGTAATATTGATTTCAATCTATATGTTGTCCTGTAATGTGAATTAATGTAACCGACAAAATTACGAAATTGAGTTATAAATACAATTTGACAGCAAATCATTTTGTTGTGACAGTCGTTATTTCTTTTGACGATTGTCATTTGTTTTGACGGTTGTCATTTGTTTTTAAATATTCAATAAACAGTAAAAGTGCCTGTTTGAGTTTTATTAAAGAACTAGCTGTTACCCGCAGCTTCGCATGCGGAAATTATGCTTAACATATTTGTACCCCTTGCAGAAGAAAATTTAAAAACAGGTTAATTTATATTGAAGTACTAATATTTAGGAATTTATATACGGAAACCTACGATACAATCACAAATCATTCCTCCGGGAACGGATTATGAAAAATAAACAACATTGACATTAATTAGTTTTTCTTTTTCAGGAAAAATTTTGAAAAACTCGAAAACATGTATTCCATGAATTTAATGAGGAACGTTTGTTGCAAATTTAAAGCAAATCATTGATATTTTTTAAATATTCCATACTAAGTTTCATCTTGTTTCCGGGGAAAACTATAAATTTTATCGGGACACAAAGTTTTTAAAAACGTGATCCAATGTATAAGGAACAACTTAACTAATTTCCGTCGAAATCAGTTCAAGGGTTTTCATGTGATGCCCGGACAGACAAACAGATAGACAAACAGATAGACAAACAGACAATAATTTTAAAAACAAATTTTTTGAGTGCCCCTAACCGAAATTTTGAAAAAATATTTAATATTTAATGTACAGAAAAACTGGCTCTTGAGTTTTATTAAAAAAAATCAAAAAGGTTCCGTTATTTCCATCCATCCAGGAGTTACATATCTTGTCTCCAAGTAACACCACCAGATCCTAAATGGATCAATGATGAACTGGTTTTACGATGTCAACATGAACAGTATAAATATCTTTCCATACGGACACTTACACTCACTCTCCCGCTCCCATTCCCTCTCCCACTTAAACCCCCTCCCTCCCTCCCTCTCACACACTCTCTCTCTCCTTCTCTGTTTCCTTATCTCTCTCTCTCTCTCTCTCTCTCCTTCACTTTCTCTCTCCTTCTCTCTTTCCCGCTCTCTGTCCCTCACCCTCTCCCTCTCTCGCTCCCAGTTCCTCTCTCGCACTCGGTCCCTCTCCCGCTTTCTGTCCCGCTCCCTCTCCCTCTCCCGCTTCCTGCCCCTGTACCTCTCTCTCCCTCTCCCGCTCTCGGGCCCTCTCCCGCTTCCTGTCCCTCCCTCTCCCTCTCACGCACCCTGTCCCTCTTCCTCTATAAAATACAGTCAATGACTTCCAACCCCTATTTTTGGGGGATAAATTTGAACAAAACTATGATACAGTTATTTTTTGTGTCTAACTATAAGCTTAAATACAAATTATCACCCTTCTTACTTCAAAACTGACGAACTTGCCATACTACCTAATTGCACAACCTTATTCAACCTTTTAGGGGTTGATTTTCCAAAAAAACACATAACCTTTAAATTTTGTTTCTAATCTTGAACTAATATATAAATTTTCACGCTTTTAACTTCAAAAATGACGAAATTGCGTATTAAAGTCCATCTAAAAAATTAACTCTTTAAGGGATGATTTTCCAAAAAATGTGTTGAAGTTAACTTTTGTTTATTACTATAAACATACATAAAAATTTCCTATTTATAACTCTAAAACTGACAAAGCTGATTTATATGTAAAAGACTTCCAACCCCTATTTTTAGGGGATGAATTTTGAGAAAACAGTGATACAGTTATTTTTTGTGTCCAACTATAAACTTATATACAAATTTTCACCCTTCTTACTTTAAAACTGACGAAGTTGCCATACTACTTGCACAACCTTATTCAACCCTTTAGGGGTTGATTTTCCAAAAAACACATAACCCTTAAATTTTGTTTCTAATTTTGAACTAATATATAAATTTTAATGTTTTTAACTTCAAAAATGACGAAGTTGCGTACTAAGTTAAATTGAAGAAATTAACCCTTTAAGGGATGATTTTCCAAAAAAATGTGTTGAAGTTAACTTTTGTTTATTACTATATACACACATAAAAAAATTCATACTTGTAACTCTAAAACTGACGAAGCTGATTTATATGTAAAAGACTTCCAACCCCTATTTTTAGGGGATAAATTTCGAGAAAACAGTGATACAGTTATTTTTTGTGTCTAACTATAAGCTTATATATAAATTTTCACCCTTCTAACTTCAAAACTGACGAAGTTCCCATACAAACTTGAACAACCTTATTCGACCCTTTAGGGGTTGATTTTCCAAAAAACACATAACCCTTAAATTTTGTTTCTAATTTTGAATTAATATATAAATTTTAATGTTTTTAACTTCAAAAATGACGAAGTTGCGTACTAAGTTAAATTGAAGAAATTAACCCTTTAAGGGATGATTTTCCAAAAAAATGTGTTGAAGTTAACTTTTGTTTATTACTATATACACACATAAAAAAATTCATACTTGTAACTCTAAAACTGACGAAGCTGATTTATATGTAAAAGACTTCCAACCCCTATTTTTAGGGGATAAATTTCGAGAAAACAGTGATACAGTTATTTTTTGTGTCTAACTATAAGCTTATATATAAATTTTCACCCTTCTAACTTCAAAACTGACGAAGTTCCCATACAAACTTGAACAACCTTATTCGACCCTTTAGGGGTTGATTTTCCAAAAAAACACATAACCCTTAAATTTTGTTTCTAATTTTGAACTAATATATAAATTTTCATGTTTTTAACTTCAAAAATGACAAAGTTGCGTACTAAGTTAAATTGAAGAAATTAACCCTTTAAGGGATGATTTTCCAAAAAAATGTGTTAAAGTTAACTTTTGTTTATTACTATAAACTAACATAAAAAATTTCATATTTATAACTCTAAAACTGACGAAGTTGGTTTGTATGAAAGTGCCTTCTAACCCTTATTTGTACCCCTTAGGGGATGAATTTCCAAAATTCCGTTCTTAGTGGACGTCTCCTTAGCAGGAACTATCTACCTACCAAATTTCATCTTAATCGGTTCGGCAGTTTCTGAGATTTTTTGTTTAATCAGCGGTGTGTCGCTTTTCAATTTTATATATATAGACTAGCTGCCCCAACAAAAGTTGTGTCGTTGTGTCAAAAGTATTTTTTATATTATTATTTTTGTACGCTGTATCAAGAAAAAATAAAAACAAAAAATTTTGACAAAAAAATAAAAAAAATAGGGGTACTTTTATATTATTATTTTTGTATGCTGTATCATAAAAAAATAAAAACAAAAAATAAAAACATTTAGGGGGATGAAAAATAGATGTCCGATTTCCACCCTAGCCGATATGCACGCTAAGGTTCACGAAAATCGGTCCAGCCGTTTCGAAGGAGTTCAACTTCTAACACCGTGACACGAGAATTTTATATATTAGATATAATAATATTATGTATAAAAATATTAACGAAGTTTTTGTAAAAAACAAAGATAAAATGATGCCCCCGTTGATCAGTTGCATTTGCGACACTCTGATCATCACATCGTTTTCAACTTATATTTTTTTAATTAACAGAACTAGTGGGAATTTTTTTCCCATTAGTCCTGTTAACAGGACTAGTGGGAATTTTTTTCCCACTAGTCCTGTCAACAGGACTACTCAACAGGACAAGTGGGAATAAACGTCGGTGTTCCCCCTAAGCTATGACATGGGGTCCTTCTAGAAGCAGGTCTATCGTCATTTTCTTGGCCGGCAACGCGTTGGTGACGCTTACCATCAGGTGACCCGTCTGCTCGTTTGCCTGCTAAAAGCATTAAAAAATTAGTATTGATAAATCGTCATTCAGGATATGGTAATAAGAATGAAACTAGATAGAAAATGGTTTTTGGAGGCAGCATCTAGTTCGCTAGACTAGCAACTTACCCTGACCTGAGCAACGTATCCTGGTTGGCCCAGCAGGTATTAATGTTACTATTTGATTTCAGGGATACGAGTTTATAAGCTTTTAATTATTTGCTATTAAATATATTATGCTGTTGTCATGAATTTGAAATGAATTTAGGAACTTTCTTTCCTTCTTTTTCTTCTCTCTTGGCCGGCAACGCATCAGTGATGCCTTTGGTGTTGCTGATGTCCATCGGCGACGATAGCCACTTACCATCAGGTGGATTGTCAGCTCGTTTGCCGGCTATGTCCTTAAAAAAATCCTGTTTTGGAAAATCTATCAATTAAGTTATAAATCTTTCAAAATTGTCATTACATACATAGTTCTTGTAAGTTCCGGTACATACAGTACAAAGTAAAAGTTAACCCAATTTAATTAATTTATTTATTTATTCATTAAGACACTTGTAGTGCTTACAGCCAGAGCCAAGGCGCACTACAAGCCAAACACAACAATTAGAAAATTAAATTAATGATATTAAAATAAACATTAATATATAACATATAATTAGTATGTTTTATGCTCGCCATAATGCTTACTTTGTTGGTGTAACATAATCAACAAATAAATAAATAAATAAATAAATAGAGCAGCAAATCAAAGAACCAAGAGCACCAACATAATAATAAAACCTACATTCACCATACGATGGTTAACAGAACCGCTGGACATTTTACGTTAGTTATCTATTTACTGACTTAAATAACCGGGCGTGCGAGCGTTTATTATGCAAATCATCTCGCTGTAGTAATAAAGGGATCCAATGTGCTCCCACCGTACAACGTCGGGATTCTCGGGGGATTTTCATATGTTTTCGGGATCATTTCGTAATTCTGAGTAATTTTGAAGACCCTTATAAGACACAGTAATAGGTAGGAGACATGTGTAATACTAAACTGTAGGTGCAGAATAATGATGTGTATTCTAACAAACTATTTTCACTGCGGACACTTCGTTGCCTAAGGTCTGCTTATCTAAGAACGATGGTCCGATGGTCCACTTTAACATCAGGACGGCTATTCTGTTTTGTAACTTGACAGCGGAGTTTCAAAATTGACGTTCGAGTTCTAGGATCACTTCACTTCGCAAGTGCATACTAGATGATTAGATAATGACATGTCAATATGATGCAAGTTCATTTTTGTTTTGTAACTTGACAGCGGAATTCACGATGGGTTTCTAAATTGAAGTTAGAGTTCGAGACTCCCTTCACTTCGCAAGTGCGTACCAGATGATTAGAGAATCACATATCAAGATCTCAGACTAGAACTTCAATTTTGAAACTCATCACGGATTCCGCTGTCAAGTTACAAAACAGAATAGCCTTCCAGTACTAGTTAACAAACTTTATAGTCTAGTCAACAATTTCATCAACAATCATTGGATTCGGAATGACAAGTTTTCTACTTAATAAGAAGCAAAGCAAATGAAACAAGCGCAAAATCAATAGGGTTGGGTTGTTTCAATTCAGAATATTATGGTCACCTTTCAGTTCAAATAGCTGAAACTAAACATAAATAGGTGAACTATGGAACAGTAGCTCGAGCACGAATATTTGCGAGAAAGTATTCGTATGGTTAACGTAAGTAATTTGTCAAATTTGTATGGCATTTTAGTACCATTTACGTACGATAGGGGCGCTTTTGAAAAAATGCCATACAAATTGCTTACGTTAACCATACGAATACTTTCTCGCAAATATTCGTGCTCGAGCCACAGAACTTTAAAAACTTTTCTGTTAACCATCTCGTGTCAAAGTTGTGTTCAAGAAAAGCAAAAATAGAAATATCCAAAGTAGACGCAATTTTCTCAGTGTTTCCTGATAATTTCAACTAAATTACATGCTGTTAATTATAAAGCAGCTATCTCAGAGTTGTTAGAAAAAAAAATATCAAAATATCTGCTTATCTGTGGATTCAACAGTAAAAAGTAGTAAAGGAGCCGAATTTTCAAAATTTTAAAAAAGGTCAAAATCTCGAAAATGGTGACACTTTATTCAGGTTATTTTGTTATTTATGGTAGGTCCACTCTCAAGCTATCTGCCATCTACGGTTGATCCACTACTTTCGGGATACGGGACACCCTGTATACTAAATAAAATCAGTCGTACAACCCACTCCGTGTTTTCTCTTTTTATTGTGTAATCTACGAAGTTATCTCGAAGAGATCGGTGTCTTTTGTACTGTTTGTTGAAAGCTAATGTAATTGTTTCTTTCTTTCTATAGTACAGAGATACAATATACTTATTTTATTATCATGATGCACGAGTACGTAAGTCTCTGTCCTTCATTCACTGTGTTTTCTAGATATATTATCTAATTAATTATTATATATTAACTTGAGACCCGCTCTGCGGTCAAAGTTCGACTGTAAGACATTGACGTTTGTGTATGCAGTAGATATAGTATAGTAATTTTTATGTTTATAAATTTTATGTGCTTCTAACACGGACCTAAAAAAAGACGGACGTAATCCCAAGAACAAATTCAGTGAAGCACCCACAGTAATACCAACTCTCTACTCGTACAAGTACACACACCCGTACATTGACACTTGACTGCTTTCCGTCTTTTTTCAGTTCCGTGATTATTTGATGCTTATTTGCATATTATATAAAAATATTAGCTCCATGTAAGCTTTAATTTTGCCAAATTTCATCCTCCGACCGCCTTTATTTTAAACAATTAATTTTGTTTAATAAACATGAATTCTATTTTACTAACAAATTGTATTTTCTTCGAAGTTATTAAAAATCACACCCAAAAACTACGGAGCGATTTGTAATATTAACATAATGCTAAATCTTATTACGCTACTTTAGATCTGGCTACATTTGCATATTATTTGAAGTATGAAATGAATAAAGCATAAAGGATTCAAGTATGCTACATGGAAATATAGTTTTTAAAATACTGAAAGTCCATTACAATCAAGTTAAGAAGCGCTTAAAGGCTATCAGGTGGAATTTTAGTTCAGCATTATCTTATTATTTATTATTATATTATTATTAGGTATCTTATTAGGTTCATTAGAATAGAACGTGCCCATTACGGCAACTAAGATAAAATGAATTTTGCCAAGAAAAAATTAACCGACTTTAAAATAACTCAAAAATAACTCGTCAGATCTAGCTCAAATTTAAGTGGGATTACATGACAAGCACCAGCTTCCGATTAAAAAAAGGATCATCAAAATCGGTTCACCCAGTCGAAAGTTCTGAGGTAACAAACGTAAAAAAACTACAATCGAATTGAATACCAGGAGGTATTCAATTTCTTTTTTGAAGTCGATTAAAAAGAACACGCAAATCACATGCCGGCATTAAATTCGGCATTTTACATGGAAACTAAAAAAAAAACAATAATTTCGAAGGATATAAATGAGTACGACGAATCTAAATAAACATTTCTCTTCCCCAGGTCCAAGGCCCTGTCCTGGTCGTGGAGCTGACCCTCAACAGGCTGGAGGGCACTCAGCTGAGAGCACTAGGCCTCCTGTCAGTGTTCGGGTTCAACGTGACCTATGTGGTGAAGGGCCCCACAGACTCACCGGGACCGCCATCTTGCAGCGCCATAGAGTGTCGGTTGCTAGGCCATTGCTATGCTAGACATGATTATGAGTAAGTTTCTATTGCTTTTATTATTCTAGAGTTTCTATTATTTTATTGTCCTAAACATTACTTTGCGCGACGAAAAATAAGATTTTTTTATATGTGTATCAATTATAAAACTATTTCAATGGAGTTTTTGTTGAATATTTATCAACTACTATTTTTTCCACTACGTATAGCGCATTCATAGAATATAAACTATAGTGTCATTTAAATTCTATTAAATCTGCACATATTATATGAACTGCATAATATATTCTACAAATTTAGAGCATATTTAAACTCAGAGGTTTATTAAACAAACCAAACTCGAAATTAATTTTGATATGTTCAAATTTCTAATTAGAATATAATATTACCAATTAAAATTTAGTGCTGGGAATGTTGAAACTGCAGATTCCGAGAACCCCGTAAACTATCATGTTTTAGTATTTCTATGAAACCACATGCAATTTAGGTTAAGTGTACGGAGAAAATATGTTTATTTAATTTACCAGACGGCAAATTGACAGGTTTGTCTAAATGTTTTTTTTTTTGGTGAGAGACCGAGCTTAAAGTATTCTAAAGGTGACATCTATAAACCGTACTTTCACTTTTTCTTTGCTCAGACAGCAGTCAAATGTACTAGATGACTGACACTTTGTTAACACAAAAAATTAAGAAGCCATTTTAGCTAACGTTAAAGTTGTTTAGGACCATTATTTTTTGTTTGGATAATTTTAAATCTGAGCAAAGTTTAAGTACGCTTTATAACTATATAGATGTAAATGATGCCGGTTTTGTGATGTGTATGTGTATATGATGGTAATGATCACAACATTAATTATAAAATATTTTTTAATGCAAGGAGTGGGAAGGGATTTCTAAGATTTAAGTAACATTTAAGATGTAGCATAGCTAGATAGCTCACATTTATATTAATTTAAGTTTTTTAATACATTATTATTAGCTACTATTCAGAAAATTTACGTCTTGTGCTTTTTAAAAAACATTTATTAAAAAAACATTTAACAAGCACCATATAATAAATATTGTGCACCTTGGTCATGAAACGAATTTATTCTGTAATCCCGCTGAAATTATCGAATGGATAACAATCACAATATCGTTTTAACGTCGCGGTCGTACCGTGTCGTATTTTATACAATAATAAAGGGATTTATCAGTGAAAAATCTCACTTGAAAACCCATTAACGCAGTCAATACAGCGTGAAAATTTAGTGCAAAGCAGAACGGAATGCGGCGGTATGTTTCCCACAGAGTAAATGTACACGGGGACATGTCACGCAGCGGTTTTGTCAATAATTATAATTGGCATGATGACAGTAAGTAAAAATCACAAAAATAATGTATTTATTTAATGAAACCCTATTAATGGATTACAAAACACGCATATATCGTATTATTATGAGCGAGATTAACAATATTTTTGATAAAATAAAACTACAGAATACGGCAAGCCGCCATGTTAGCTTGAACGCCAATCAGTCTCAATCAGCGCGAATTACGTCACACTTCTTAAAACAAATGAATATCACCATACTGATAGTGACGTCTTGTCTATTATTTTTCTGAAGAGTGACGTCAAGCCATGACACTTTGAAGCGTTTTGGTGCGAATTTTAAACTTATAAATTGAAATGTATTTATTTTATACTAAGGGCTTGTTTCACCATCTTCAAGTAGAGTCCTGAATAAGCTATTCGCCGGTTAAAGTGACGTTAAAGTGTCATTTTACATACACGAAATGTCAACTTAACCAACTAATAGCTTACTTCGGACTTACTTGAAGATTGTGAAACAAGCCCTTAACCTTATTTTTTTGCGGAAACATGACATTCCCAACAATATAGAACAGTATTTCAAAATCTGTCATCATGCCTATTATATAAAATATAATCTGTTATACAAATCGTATGAAACAGAACAGAAATATAAAAGACGAGTAACCGCCCTCGCTTTGCTTCGGTTTTTCTTTTTTTTTACACCTTGGGTTACATTATTGGAGTTTTATTAAGGATCCCTAATTTTTTTGAAAATATAATATAGCCTATGTTACTCGGGGATAGTGTAGCTTCCCAACAGTGAAAGAATTTTTCAAATCGGTTCAGTAGTTTCGGAGCCTATTCAATGCAAACAAAAAATCAAATCTTTCCTCTTTATATAATATTAGTATTAGTATTAGTATTAGTATTAGTATTAGTATTAGTATTAGTATTAGTATTAGTATTAGTATTAGTATTAGTATTGGTATTAGTATTAGTATTAGTATTAGTATAGATAAGCAATATACTAAATTTAAGATAACGCCTGTGTGGCACTAACATTGGCATCATTAAGCTATTTAGATTTGCCCAAGTGGCGCCATACGACGCGTTCAATCACTTAGGTATCCATAATACTCTGATTATTCTGGTATTAAATTACATATGTGATATGAAAATACCTTAGAAATAAGGCATTTCTATTTGTGTGATATTTCGTTATTCCACTCGACTATTCAACGTGGCTCGTAGGCCTCTACCCGCTGACAATATTATTGTCTTTCATCGTTTATAAATCTACATATATGTACAAGACATTAGTCTAATTTACTTATGCCCGCTTACGCCTTACGAAAACGTAAAGCACTTCTATTAGTGTCATACGCCATGTGTATTCCGCTCGGCCACTCAACACATACCGAAGGCTGCACTCATTCGCTGACATATAATAGTATCATCATTCACCGTTTACAAATTCGTTTGTCACAGCAAAAATAGAGCATCTGGTGCTGTGTCCGGTTATTTTTGTACTTGTGCCGAAATTTATTGCTCTGTGTGCAAATTGTGCAATATTTTCCGCTTTGCAGGGAGTTCTACTGTTCGTGTTTCGAGGGCTACTCGGGACCAGATTGCGGAGTCGGGCCGCTTTGCCCGCGGACATCCAACATGTGCAAAAATGGCGGAACTTGCAGGTAGATATGTCTACAGTGCCACCAAGTTATCTGTGAAATGGCGAAAATTTGAACTAATGCCGCGCCATTCATAAGTTCTTTGTGTTCATTCATTTGACATTTACTGCCTCTCAAATTGCGTCCAATGATTGGTCCAATATGGTCCAATGTCCGACAGTGCCCTCCTCCAATTCACAGATAAAGTTGGTGGCACTGTACTTTCATTGGCCCAGATTACACAAACAATAATGACTGTCAATCAACAATCCTTCAGATGATGACGGGAGTATGATGAATGTCATTTGCAGTAACCCAGGCTGTAGTGGGTTTCACATAAGTCTGCACTTCGCTATTATGTTGGAAACTGTTACTTCAAGTGCAGGCTTATGTGAAACCCGCTATAGCCTGGGTTCCTACAAACGATATCCATCACAATCCTGTCATAATTTGAACTCGTTAAACAATTTTTCCTCCAAATATCTTAATCGAATGATTTTCTAACGATTTACGACCATACCCAAGGGAAATTTAAAGCATTCTCTTTGATTACCTATTAATCATGTCGTTTAAAGGTTGAAAGATTGCCTTAACAAAAAGCTTTGAATGTTAATAGAATGAATTATATTATTACGATTGTATCCAAGTGTCAATTACATTAATGACTTTGAAACAATGATGAATGATATTTAATTGAATCGATTGCTTACGTTTTTAAATGAGAATTCATCCACTTAATTCAACTTGAGATAAACAAGCATTTCGTACAGAATGCTATTTAATTAACGTTAAATAAGATAATTTACAATAATTTAACTACTTATGAACGTTGTATCTCAGTTTACGCAAGAGCTACTCGTGATCGACTTCCCATTGAACTTCAATTTGTGGTTGTGTACAGATCCCGAGGCTATGTTCAATAAGGGATCTACACGCCTATTTGATGTAGTATTTGTTATGCGTATCTATCTTGGAATTATTCGAACATAAGTTAAATATATTTTATAAACTTTATTATAACAGAATATTTTATAACAATATTATTTTGTTTAATGACCTTTTCAAAAAAATAACTGGCAATTTTTACGATAACTTTATTTATTAGTAAAATATTGCCTTCCAGTGAGCTTAGTTAAAAATACTATCAGGTTTTTGTTCTCTTTGATTTACATTATTTCGTCTTAATAAAAGATCATTATCATATTATTTTTGTATATCTTCTATATTTTCGCATGCACTTATAAATTATAAAGTATATAAAATAACTTGTTGTTTCCTGTTTACTTATTTTATTTATATTTTGCCTTTCAAAGTAACCTGAATTTTCAAACATTTTCACATACACTGACGTCTCCGCAAAGCTCACCGTAATAGCGACGTTTAAGTTGCCCAAAGAATACCTTAACTAAATATAATATTTTCCAACATGAAACGTTCATTTGTTCCCTATTTCAATACCTCTATTTATTTCCAGTGATTAGTGTTCAATATCAATAAAAAAGTGTATTACTCGCGCCCGACTTTGAATCGTAACAGCTTCCGTTTTGCATTCATCCGCGAGGCGGCCGCTGCTTCCTCCAACAGCGCGCAATTTCCTTGGAATAACGAATTTCGCGGGGTCTGACGGAACTCCTCTCGATATTTGTTGCTAGGAACTTTCTGGAAAGCCTGGAACAACTTAAATGCACATTATTCTGAAGCGGTTCCGTCCTATTTAAGTTTCGTTTTGTATTGCGATTGAGGCGATTGGGCATTGTGTATTCTTGCTTACGAGGGCGATTGCAAATATTTAAATTGACTGTGATTTAGCATGCGGAGGTAACTTACGGTGTGTAGTCTGCCTTAGCGCTTCGTTCAGCGAAGCACAAAGCGAGCACGAGGCAGCGAGGGAAAACAGGTCAATCTAAACTCCCTTGTGCCAAACGGAACTGGTTGGAATGAACCGATTGAATTCTTACCCTGCTGTAAACTACAGCTCGCTTTGTTATACTTTGCAATAAAGTATTGGCATTTTTTGTTAAGTCTGTCCTGTATTTCTATTGTTGAGTTGATAGGAATGTTAGGTGTTGTCTGTTTTATTACTTCTTGAATTACCCGCAAAACGTTCTAAGTTACCTATTGAATAAAATTTAGCATCAGATGTAAACCAGATGTAAACCAGTAGGTACAGTTGTCTAAAAAGTTTTCCTTATTGATAAATAAATCTCTCACACACACACACACACACACACGCACACACACACACACACACACACACGCACACACACACACACACACACACACACACACACACACACACACACACACACACACACACACACACACACACAAACAGGTACTTTACTTAGGTACATAAAAAAATGAAAATTCACAACTTCGCCGAACAAAACCATACTTCACAAGTTAAGTTTCTCATTTTAAGTGACATTGTACTTCATGTATGTCTTATGAGAAATAAAGAATGTAACCCACGCAGTTTAGGGTTTAAACAGTAACGTGCGCTGCCGCACGGTTAAAGTAAGTAGGCATCGTCCGGCACCGCGCATGCGCGGAAACCCTCGCAGCGCCTCCGGCGCGGCTCGGGCTCGCTAGCCACTAGCCAGTCAGTCGCGTGCGCATCGTCAATCTGTATGTCTGTAACGCTGACACGGTGTTCCGCGCCCTTCCGGCTCTCGCTCACTCATCCTGAATTTAATTGTATTATTATTTATAGTGGATTGTTACAAGTGTTACAACTGTTGTACTTACGAGATTGTAAGCGGGTTTATAATTGTAGCCATTTGTCATTTTGTGCTGTGTGTGGATTGGAAATTAGCAATAAACTTGATTTTGTACCGAACTCAGTGTCGTCTACTGATTCATAATCCCCTAACACACGTGCCCTGCTTATAGTGACGCCCAACTAGTGGCCGTGTTAATTGTGTGCACGAACGAACCCAGTGAATGAGTAGGTATACAGTGACTAGTTACAACGATGCCGAGAGCAACGCGAGCTACCAAAGCGGTCACGGATCGCGCCAACAGCAGCGTGAGCAGCGACGACGACCGTGACTCCGTGGTGGAGATGCACGCCTTTGGGGGCGTCGCTCACACCTCGACACACGACGGTGCTTCGGTGGAACCGCGCGCCCAAGGAGGCGCCGCCCCTATACGAGTACTCGCCGCAAACGAAACGGAGACGCGCGCCTGTGGAGGTGCCGCTCCCAGCCCCACGCCCGGTGTGTATCACCCGGGTGCTCCAGCTACTCTCGATGCCGAGAGGCTGCTGACTACGATGATGGAGTCCTTCGTAAGGACGCAGGCGGAGGCAAACCGCACCTTGGTCGAGACTCTACGTTCCCTACAAAACAATAACGGTAGCCAGTGGCATCCTGAGGCTACACCACCTACGGCGTCCACCCCAGCACCGACCGCCAACGCGTCGTCGGCATTTCCCGGCGGCAACTTTGCCAAGTGCACCGCGCGGTTCGACGGCCGATCGCGCGACGCGGAGGTGTTGGAGGCCTTCATCGACGCGATTGAGGTATTTAAGGAGTGTGCCAACGTGACCGACGAGCATGCACTGCGCGGCTTGTCCATGCTGCTCATCGACGAAGCAGCGGTGTGGTGGCGCGGCGCGCGAGTTGGCGTCGCCACGTGGCCGGACGCATTGGGGCGCCTGCGCGCCACATACGGCGTTCAAAAACCAGCATACAAACTGCTACGAGAGATATACGCCACGGAACACAGTGAGTGCGAACGTGCTGAAGTGTATATATCAAAGGTACGATCTTTATTAGTAAAGTTACCCTATGTTGTGCCAGTTCAGATGCAAATAGATATTTTATACGGTTTGTTACACCGTCGAATCCGTAAACGTTTGTCGCGAGATAATATCATGGATATCGATAACTTGTTAGAGAGAGCGAGACTCGCGGAAGATTCAATAGCGGAATTAAAAAACCCAATTGTTGCCGCGAAAAACCCGCAAATACCTACGATGCCCGATTGCAGCGTTACCACGAGTCCGAGCGCAACCATAGGTTCGAAACTCACTTCTAACTCGAACTCGAACTCGAGACATAATATTCGCATAAAATGTTCGTATTGTAAAGCATTCGGCCACGCGGCTAGCGAATGTAGGAAAAGCAATAAAGTAGATGGGGAAAGAATTAAGAGTACTCACCCAATACGTTGTTACAGATGCGGCCAGCCAGGGGTAGTAAGGTCGAAGTGCAACACCTGCGCTAATAAACCCGCGCCTACAAAACCGTCGGACTTTAACGTCGTGAGAGGCGACTATTTTGTTACGACGTCACATCCGTTAGTCACGGTAGGCGTAGTAGGTAAAGAAGGGGTAGCAATAGTGGATACCGGCGCCACGCACAGCGTTGCTAGCCCATTATTATATTCGATATTAGTGAATAGCGATGTACAGTTCCAAGAGAAGGAGCGTTATATCGGACTTGCTGACGGCTCGTGTCATAGGAAAATGGTGAAGATCGCTACAGTGCCTGTCACCTTAGGTAGTCGAAGAGTCGACACCGACTTTATGGTATTTCCTGGTGATGACACAAGGACACTCTTGGGTCGCGATTTCATTGCTAACGCGGGCATTGTTTTAGATATAGCCCAAGAGTCTTGGTATTTTTCAGATAATCCAGGAGACCGGTTCCCATTTTTACAGTCATTCGTATTAAACAGTGCAGCCGTGATGCAAACGGACGCCTGCGACGCATCACTGCGCCCAGATGAAGGTACGAGCTTATCTCCAGAGCACAGGGCCGCACTCAACAAATTCTTGCGAGACCGAGTCGACCAGTTTGCTACGGAGGGACCTGCGACGGAATTTGCACTACATAAAATAAAGGTGAGCGACAAGCAAGAACCTTTAGCGTCTGCTCCGTATAGGTTGTCACCGCCGAAAAGAGAGGCACTTGAAAAGGAGATACGTCAACTGATCAGTTCAGACGTCATAGAGGAATGCGAATCACCGTGGGCGTCGAATGTAGTCCTTGTCAAAAAGAAGGACGGTAGCTTCAGGCTGTGCGTCGATTATCGTAAGCTTAACGCAGTCACCGAGCCTGATCGCTACCCTCTTCCGAGAATCGAAGACATACTGCACGCCGCTAAAACCTCGAAATATATGACCACTTTGGATCTCCGCGCAGGGTACTTCCAGGTAAGTGTAGAACCTGAGGACAGGGATAAGACGGCATTCACCACGCCACTCGGCACATATAGATTTAAGCGCATGCCCATGGGTTTGCGCAATTCAGGGGCCACGTTCCAAAGGTTAATCGATCGCTTTAAGAGTAATTTACCAGATATCTCTTTACTAGCCTATCTCGATGACATATTGCTTCTGTCTGATGAGTCTTTCGAAAAACACCTAGCTGACCTGAACTCCGTGTTTGATCGACTCGCTATGTTCAACTTGCGAGTGAACCGCGAGAAGAGCCACTTCGCGAGGGAGTCGGTGAAGTTTCTAGGACATATCATCTTACCAGGTGGTATACACGTAGACCCAGATAAGACGTCAGCAATCGCGGATATGCCCACACCTCAGAACGTGAAACAACTTAAGAGTTTCCTGCAGACCTCCAGCTGGTTCAGGCGGTTTGTCCCTAACTACGCTGAGGTAGCCAAACCATTGACGATGCTGCTGAAGAAGGTAAGTGTATGGCAGTGGAGTTCGGAGCAGCAAAACGCTTTCGAACACATTAAACGTCTATTAGTGTCCGCGCCAATACTGCGTCAGGCTGACGAGACGTTGCCCTTCGTCCTTAGAACTGACAGCAGTGGGTACGCGTTGGGAGCGGTTCTCCTCCAGGGGGAGGGGAACGATGAACGTCCCATTGAATACGCTAGTCGCCTTTTAACGACGGCTGAGAAAAACTACAGCACGACGGAGAGGGAGGCCCTGGCCGTCGTGTGGGCCATTTCGAAGTTCCGGGGGTATATTGACGGAGCCGAGGTAATGGTTAGGTCTGACCATCAGCCACTCAGGTGGTTGATGAGTATGAAATCACCGAGTGGCCGACTGGCACGGTGGGCCCTCAGCCTACAAGAGTACAACCTCAGAATTGAATATACTCCAGGAAAGGCAAACGTTATAGCCGATACCCTGTCGCGACCTTTCTGTCCTCAGGACTCAGAGTGTGATCTAGGCCTCGCAGCCGTAGATATGCCCAGGAGAAACAGTGGTGATATTCGAGAAAATCAGCTCAAGGACCCTGAGGTACGTAAGATCATTGATGACATGGAATCCGACGAGCCATCAAGGGGGAGGCCATGGTCCGACCGCGGATACACCATATCCGATGGTATTTTATATAGGTATAGCCTGGAGTCCGACGATGGAGAAGACTCATGTTTAGTTGTGCCCGAACACGAGCGCAAACAGGTGTTGGTTGAACTCCACGACGCGCCGACTGCAGGCCATTTCGGCGTGGAGCGCACGTTAGCTCGCGTTCGGACCCGTTACTATTGGCCAGGTATGCGAACATTCATAACCAATTATATTAAGGAATGCGTGCCGTGTCAAAAGTATAAGGCGGATAATCGCAAACCTGCGGGGTTGCTGCAGACTCCTGCCGTAAACAGGCGATTTGAGGTCGTGTCTGTGGACTTGTTTGGCCCACTCATAGAGACAGACCGTAAAAACAGGTGGGTGCTTATCGTCGAAGATGTCTGCTCGCGCTGGGTGGAGTTATTCCCATTAGAGAGTGCCACCGGCATAGAATGTGCTCAGACTCTGGCCAACGAAGTGTTCCTTAGGTATGGGGTACCACGTCGCTTGATTAGTGACAACGGCGTACAGTTCGTGAGTGAAGTAATGCAGCAAGCCTGTCATGTGCTTGGTATCAGCCAATGTCTCACTCCGTTCTATCACCCAGAGGCCAACCCCATAGAAAGGAAGAACAGGGACCTGAAACCACAGTTGGCTATTCTGGTTGGACAAGACCATGCCACTTGGGACCTGCATCTTGCTGCTGTCCGGTTTGCTATGAACTCTGCAGTCACTTCTAGTACCGGGTTTTCACCGGCATATCTAACTTTCGGAAGAGAGCTGCGTGCTCCTTCAGACTCCTCCACCGACATGCGGGCTATCCTTGAAGAGGACAACTTTGTGCCCAGTATCACGCCTTATCTCAAACGATTAGCTGCTACTCTGGATGAAGCCAGAGATACGCATGAGAGGGCGCAAAGCATCCAGAAGGAGAATGCCGATAGGAGGCGAAGGCCATCGCCCGAGTACAAGGTAGGGGACCTCGTTTTATTGAAAACCCAGGGGTCTAATGACGCGGGACGCGGACAGACAGCCAAATTCATTCCGCGACGTGACGGTCCGTATAAGGTAGCCAAAGTAGTAAGTCCAACTACATACGAGTTGGAAAGTATACAGACTGGGGCTAATGTGGGCCGGTATCATACTTCGCACCTCGCGCCCTTTTCTGGCGAAGTCGCAGCCCCGATAAGGGAGAAGCGTCGGCGGGGAAGGCCGCGTAGATTTTTAGATTAGTAAGGCTGCGTAGATTTTTAGATTAGTAGGGCCGCGTAGTCATGTTTTTTTTCAACGCTAGCCCCAACCGCGAGGTCGCATGGTTGGGCTAGAGGGGGAGAATGTAACCCACGCAGTTTAGGGTTTAAACAGTAACGTGCGCTGCCGCACGGTTAAAGTAAGTAGGCATCGTCCGGCACCGCGCATGCGCGGAAACCCTCGCAGCGCCTCCGGCGCGGCTCGGGCTCGCTAGCCACTAGCCAGTCAGTCGCGTGCGCATCGTCAATCTGTATGTCTGTAACGCTGACACGGTGTTCCGCGCCCTTCCGGCTCTCGCTCACTCATCCTGAATTTAATTGTATTATTATTTATAGTGGATTGTTACAAGTGTTACAACTGTTGTACTTACGAGATTGTAAGCGGGTTTATAATTGTAGCCATTTGTCATTTTGTGCTGTGTGTGGATTGGAAATTAGCAATAAACTTGATTTTGTACCGAACTCAGTGTCGTCTACTGATTCATAATCCCCTAACACACGTGCCCTGCTTATAAGATTCTTTAAACCGAAACCGAAATACAAATAAACATTACATTTCCATATACTTGCCTTTTAGAAAGAAAATTATACGTATAAGGTCACGCGACCGTAGTAATTCGACAACACAAAGATATTTTGATAGAATTACCTCGCGTTACTATGCTCTTTAACGGCTGGTCTCAATAATGTACTAACAGATGGAAGACTGTGGATAGGGCTACCATTAGTATGTTATCTGTCATATTTGAAAATTTTGCGTCTGAAAAATTGACAAGTATGACAGATAACATACTAATGGTAGCCCTATCCACAGTCTTCCATCTGTTAGTACATTATTGAGACCGGCCGTAACTAGCGCAGTCACATAATAAGATTCTTGAGCTACGCCCGGAGGATACAGCGAAAGCTAATGAGCTCCGTGAGAGAAACTAAAGGACTCTCTATCACATCATACTTTCTTCTGAACAAGGAATCTTACCCAAAGATTATGTTTCTTACTAAGCAACCTGACCTCGTTTTTCTTTAATGTTCAGTTTTATGATGTGTGAAGGTTTGAGTGATTAAGATGGTTGTTCCTTTCTTAAGACGAACTAAGTAGTGTATTACACATTCTGTGTCACTATTATCATTATTTTCATGTTTTAGCCGTATACAGGCGGCTTTGAATACTGTCTACGAGTAACCCCAATCCCACGACGCACGGGTGTCGTAAGAGTTTATTAATTCATTTAATACCATTAATAACTTTGTTGAAAGTTTAAAATAGTTAAAATATGTAGGCAATAAAAATAACTGTTTTTTTTATTTAATGTTTAGTTGTATACATTAAATATTAAATAAATTATTTTTCCTAAACGAATCTGATAGCGGCGCCATTATTTCCAGGCATCTTCGTAGTTTATATACGTTATTATTCATTCACTAAGTTATAAATCTTACTTGCACACCATATTTTTACACGTTTCTTGGATGTAGATACATTTAAATCATAACTTTATAAATATAAATATATAAGTTCCATAAAGGATCTCTTAACTTTATGTTCCTACGCGATACGGAAAGGCAACCTAATTGCCTATTAAGTATAATTATCGAAAATGTTTACTACTTTTCTGATTCAAAGTTAATCGACAAAACAATCAGTGAATGCAAATATTCAATTAAATTAATAACACATTTAAATTCAAACGAATAATCGAATAATATACTCGGCAAGAAACGGTCGTATGTAAAGCGAGCTCAAACTGTTTGCTTGAAATAATGCATTTCCTTCGCTGGAGTGCTGTAGCTCGAGCACGAATATTTGCGAGAAAGTATTCGTATGGTTAACGTAAGCAATTTGTCAAATTTGTATGGCATTTTAGTACCATTTACGTACGATAGGGGCGCTTTTGAAAAAATGCCATACAAATTGCTTACGTTAACCATACGAATACTTTCTCGCAAATATTCGTGCTCGAGCTACTGTTCGCGGAATAATAGCGTCAATTTCCGGAAATTTTGTACCCTCGAGATGATCTCGACATAATCCCGTCGTATCTGCTGATATGGAATTATGGCGGCGTGTAATACGAGTACCTACTTTACCGCTTCATCTGCTCTGCAATAGTTTGAAGTGATCTTGTTTACGAAGTACAAATAAGCGTCTAATGCTTCATTAATATATTCGAGTTCGCAATCAAAGCTTTTAATTGAAACAGGGTAAGCAGTACAATGATTGGCCCTTTAAGGTGATCATCGACTTTGACAATTTCTTTCAATCTTGAAACATTTTATGTTAAGTTGTTCCTTAGGAAGCTGGTAATTGAAATTTATTATAACTATAATCATATTTTATCTCATAAACAACTGTAATGCAATAAACATAAAGAAGGGGTCAAAAGTACAATGTCTGGCCCTTGGTCTATAAAGATTGATATTTTTACGTTATGTTGTACCAAAGTACAGTGTTCATTACTACACAAAATCAGAAATCACACAATTTAAATAAAAAGAAAATTATTCAATATCATTACAAATTGCTTGATTCTTACGAATATCGTAACACGACTCGGGCGCTAACATTACGCCGTGCAATAATAGACAACTTAATAAGTCACAAAATTTCGTAGGGTGTAAAAAAGGACTACTTTGACTACGAGAAGAACGTGACTTTTAAGTGCTTGTTTAAGTCACTGTTTTATAAAATAATGTACGATACTCGTGCCGTAACTAGTATATTATTGCACGGCGTTTAGTACCTTCATTGCACTCGAGCGATAACTTCACACCTATGCCATAATAGACCACTTCACACACCGTATTATAATGTACTATTACGTCTATAAATGAAACATCCATAAGCGTAAGATACAATTTAGAAAAATAAAGATTAAGTTATAAAAAGGAAAAACGCAGAAAAATCCCGAGCCATTTCCGTTCCCAAACTTGTTACCGAAACATTGACTTAACAATTTTAATTAACAGTCTCTCAACATCATTTACCTCGCCATTAACGGCATTAATTAACCCGCAGGCAAATGGGCCCGGCCGCCGTGAGTTGCATCTGCGCCCCGGGCTACACCGGCGACCTCTGCGAGTCGCAAATAGCAGCTCCAGGTAAACATTACCTTTTTTGTGTAAGTAAAAACGTACGTGTTTTAACGTCGAGGTAAAATATTTTTAACACTCATACTGTAAAGTAGTGGTAATATCAGATGTAATCTTGTATTATGGCTACTACACACAATTTTCGCTCGGTATTTTCAAGTTGACGTACTTTTTACCCGACTGCGCGACGCAAATGAAGGTATTGTATTTATCAGTCTATGTATGTGTATGTATGTATGTGTGTGTGTGTGTGTGTGTTTCTATGTGGGGTTGTAGATACCAAACTGGTCGACCGATATTGATGATTCTTACGTTAACTCACGTAACAACGTCAACAATAACAGGGACAACCAGACGCCATATTGTCTAAATGAAAATTATGTACTCGCGTGAGAAGTTATACTTCTTTGGCATCATTAAATAAATATTTAACACTAGCTGTCTTAGCAAACTTCGTATCGCCTAATAATCAGTGAATGTACTTTGTTGTTACTCTTAACTTTTATAGTTTTGGTAGGTCTAACAAATCAGAGACCATTAAATTCCCTCTCCCTCTACCTCTCGCTCCCTTTCCTCCTCCTACTCCCTCTCCCCCCGCTCCTCCCCCTCCCCTCTCCCTCAGAACATTCAAAAACAATATTCTAACAATATTAAAAAAAAAAACACATTATAATAAATATATAATAAAATCATTTTTTCAAAACGAGCGTTTTCAAAAACGCACGTGACGTTTTTCATGAACGTCATTTTTGTGTCACCGTCCGTGTTACAAATCTTAAAATTTCACTCTCATCATTTTTTCTTCTAAAGAAGTATAACTTCAAAAATTCGATGAAGTGGGGTTTCGTTGAATAAGTATTCAAAAATGATTTTTAGGTTATTTTCATCATTTTTAATTTTACGGGACATTTTAGGTTATATAACGATTTAAAGTTGGTTAAACAACCATTCTCGTTAATTTACTAACCCCCTTAATGAAATGACAACATTACGAATTTTACCGTCTTATAATCCTAATAAAGAATTCAATGAATCCCAACTAAAAAGTGACTGTTAATCCATCTATGGTGTAGTTGTTCAGTATTACTTTTAACAGCATTCTGAACTACTGGGCTTGCTTTTTTCTTTTGTTATTTTACGCAGTCGGGTTTTTTGTTTTTTAATTAACTTTTTATTTAAACAATTTGGCTTCTGTGCGATTTTGTATGTGCTTTCGGCTAAACCTAGTATCCTCTTTCGGACATTATCTCCACATAAATTAGAATATAAAGCACAGCTGTACGAAGTAATGCCAACCGAATATTATGTGTCTTACTTATCTTCAACACAAACAAGTGACACCTCGTGGTGAAGGTGACAATTTGTCAATAAAATAAATATCGTAGTGCAATCTTTAATGGCGCTCTCTCAAAGAGAACCAGTACGTATCTATACGTAACCACAACGTACTTCAACACTACGTTTGAAACCACAGAGTACTTAAATACTACGATTTAAATGTAGCAATCCAAAACTGGAGTTTGACCGTAACGTCACAATAACCCTTCACTTACTGATTTGCCTGTAATTTAACAACTTCATATGCGCTATGAACATCACAGTAAATAACATTTATAAATTAATTTTGAATCTGGTCTAATTCATTACACGCGAATACTCCCAATTAGGTAGCGCTTTGATGTTAAAGTTATAATTACAGGTTGAGCACTGTAATGCTCGGTTCTACTAACTAATGTTATTCTGGATTTGAACTGTTACATTACAGGCGAATCCTCTCGATGTGGGAGTACCATAAAGCAAAAGCGTTCTCACAAATACCAATGATTTTTGTAGAAAAGTGTTGGGATTCCTTAATAAAAAAATCTCATACATATTCGCAAGTTCTTTAATAAAATATACATAAAAGACCCCACAAAGAAAAGCTTCTTTGTTAGTTCTCCAATAATAAAGAGTGTGGCCCTGAACAAAATTTATGGGCATCGAAACGACCTATCACTATCTTATAGGAAATTACCCTCACGATGGTCAAGGATATGGGAAAACGAAGAAGAAAATGATACTAACATGTTATCCTACCCCTCATTAACCACATAGGCGTTTGGATATCAGAATCAGAGCTCGGAAATACTTGGAATATCGTGGAATATCGTGAGTCGTATAAATGAGAATCACTGTAAGATTTAGCGGTATATTTACTGCCCGTCATGGAAGTTAATGCCAAGTGTTATGAGTATATCCACGATTTAAAGGAAGTAGGAAAATGCTTATTGCGATTTATATTCGCGTCTATTTGTGTGTTTGTAAGTTTGTTTGTAAATAACCGACAAATGAGTTGACGAGGTACCTGAAGTAATCATTCTTGACAAAAAATAACCGACTTCAAAATAACTCAAAAACTACTCGTCAGATCTCGCTCAAATTTAAGTGGGACCACATGACAAGCACCAGCTTTCGATTAAAAAAAATCATCAAAATCGGTTCACCCAGTCGAAAGTTCTGAGGTAACAAACATAAAAAATACAGTCGAATTGAATACCTCCTTTTTTGAAGTCGGTTAAAAAGTCACCGCTACCAGTGGATAATATGGTGCCATTGAGTTAATTACATTAAAAGCGACGATTATAATTTCTGGCACACTGATCGTGGTTTTGTAATAGGTTTAAATCGATGCCAGTGCAATAATTTCCGAACTATTAGGTATTCACAGATCATGCAGCATGCTCGTGTGAATATCAATGTTAATAGAGTTTTGTGATGTTTTCTTTGTTTTTATTTCAAACATATTAAAAACAGGTGAGTGATCGTTTATGACAACTTTTCTTGAAAGATTCCGTGCTTTAAGAAGCACATTAAGCTACGTAACCTATTAATCTATATAAGCAATAGGTATATAATCTATACTAATATATAAAGAGGAAAGATTTGATTTTTTGTTTGCATTGAATAGGCTCCGAAAGTACAGAACCGATTTCAAAAATTCTTTCACTGTTGAGAAGCTACACTATCCCCGAGTAACATAGGCTATATTATATTTTCAAAAAAATTAGTGATCCTTAATAAAACTCCAATAATGTAACCCAAGGTGTAAAAAAAAGAAAACCGAAGCAAAGCGAGGGCGGTTACTCGTATCAAATAAATAAATAAACGCTTACACACTTATAACCCTGCAGTAGGCTTTTACCTGTGTCGCGGGTGGCATGGACAACACATATAACACATGACAATAACACCCAGGACCCGAGTACAAATATTTATCTGTCACATAAATGTCTGCCCCAGCCGGGAATCGAACCTGGGACCCGCCGCTTCGCAGGCAGGGTCGCTACCAACTAGGCTACAGGGTCATCAATATCAATCAAGCTACATTAAGCTAGTATGTGCATTTTTTATGGATATAGCCGATAAACGAACTGACGATCCACCTGAGGGTAAGGTGCTATGGTCGCTCATGGACATCAACGACACTAAGTAGTGTTCCCACTAAACTATGACATGGGGTCTTCATGGGGTCTTCATGGGATCATGGGGAAGCGGATCTATCGTTTCTTTCTAGGCTGGCAACGGTTTAGTGACGCCCCCGGTGTTGCTTATGTCAATGAGCAGCGGTGATCACTTACCATCAGGTAACCCGTCTGTTCGTTTGCCTGACTAAAGCACACAAAAAAATAAAAGAAAAAGAAACAATGCTATAAAAATAGCAACCAGTAGAAACACATGGGTAAGTCGTTCGGGCGCTTGGGCTTTGGGCGCTTCCTTTGTGAATTTTATGTAAAAGAATATTGAGTGCCCGGCTCTCTGTATTTCACCTTACAGATGATTCACATGAATCTTTCAGTATTATTCGGTACCTCATATATTTTTTGTTGAATCAGAATAAAAAATACCTTTGAATGCAGGATCTTATATTCAAAGGGATTATCTATCTTGATTTCGTTTCGATTGAAAATTTTGATTCAAAATTTAAAACTTCCTCATAGTTTCTCAGGTCAGATTGCTGAAATACTTTTATTGCAATACAAAAGTGTTAAAGCTAACTTTAAAATCAATACTCATGTTTACCCCTAAACCATGATAGTTTAGTGGTGGCCACTTACCATCGGATAGATGGATCATCTAATAAAAGGGTGCGTTACTTGTGTACTACCTATGTTTACACAAGTACAAACTAGATGGCGTTGTTCATGAACCTGAATCACGCTGTTGAGACTCTGTGAGATTTATATGAGTAATAACATTCAATTTTAAAAGAGGTAAAGGTAATAGGAAGTTAGGGCCATCTATCATGTGCTTCCATACCCCCTCCATGGTAGCGCAAACGTTTAACGCAACCTTTTTGCAAGTCGCATAAGAAGTGTAACTTCAATAAAAGGGAGCCCAAGCCCATTCGTAGGGCAATTATGCGTTACACGTTTCTTGATTGGTGACTACCATACCACTTAGTACTATATTTGTTAGTACACCATTTTTTGCTATGTCTGAGTTTATACTTGTACAAAACTGGTCGTAATTTTCTAAACAGCAGACATAGACGGAAGACAGCGGGTATCGGCTGGATTCAGAAGGCTCAGGACCGGTCTGAGTGGCGTAGATTAGGGGAGGCCTATGTCCAGTGGGCCTCGAAAGGCTGATGGATGGATGGATGAATGGAGACGTGGATGGTAGACTCATCTTGACTAACCGTCAAGAAGTTTGTCTGGACTCAACATGGATAAAGCCTCTTTATATTAAAACTTTATAACTTTTACAATTATAATAAAAATCATAATATACGTACAATAATTACTACAGGTACCGCTGTCAGTATGAAAAACAGGAAAAAACAAAATTAAATTAGGTGTCCCCGGGAAGAAAAACTTTCTCAGAAATACATCATCAAAATCTTCCCTAATAACTTGTACTTCTCAGTAATACCAACATAAAACGTATACTTGTAACTTGAAGCCATATATTTGTCCACAGTTTAATGAATTTTCTACGCGTCCATTATTACACCATTCCGCTATGATATGATAGTGGATGTCGTATTTTCCACACTATTCCCTGAAGGTTCAAAAACGCTAAAAGTTAACCTTTGTCCACAATTCCAATAACTTTCCCACGCGACGTCGTCTGCAAACTGAAAAACAATTCCATTCCGCTAGGAATTGCCGACCGATCAGTAAAACTGTGAGTACCCTTCTGACGGCACAGCCTTTGCTTTTCAATTCCCTAAAGCTTTAAGCGCTCGTATCAAACACCTGTTGGGGAACTATTGCCCAACTTTTCTACCTTTAGGGTCAATATTTACAAACCCCCGATCGCTGAAAGGTTAGAACGGTCTAAAACACATTACCGGATCGTTACAGGTATTAAGGGCTTTAAATTGCTTTTAAAAAGTAATTATGGTGCCAAACAAAGGTCCTCGTATACAGCGATGTTTTAGGGTGTATATTTTATACAAATGGAAAATAATAACAAATAATGTTTTGTATTTGAATGGTTTTATAATTTTCCACGCGTGTCTTTATAACTTAGATACCTAACTGTAACTGTACCTCGTATGTCTCAAACGTTACGAATCGTCGTTGCGACTTTAACGCCCCAACTCAGAGTCACTAACGGTTATTTAAATCGCTCCTTAGTAAAGAATCACCATACAAATTCTGTACTAAGGAGCGATTTAAGTAACCGTTTGTGACTCTGAGTTGGGGCGTAAGACCTCTTATTTGTTATGTGCCACTTTTGGCCAAATCACATTTTTACGTCAAACGATTCTACATTTTAAAGCACTATCGAATTCATAAACTCTCATGTGTGTACTACGTTTCCATCGTAGTTTATTCACCAAATTCAAAATCACCTATGTGCTTGCTAAACAAAATTTTATCGATTTTTATCGATTCCCTCAAAAAGCTGATTTTTTACACATAAGAGGTCTTAAAGTCGCAACGACGGAATACTAAGTATTTTTATTAGGCTTTTGATTAACTTTTAATTAACAATGTATTTTTAAAATTTCCTGCAATATTCATTATAGCTTATTAAATCTGATAAAATGATCTGATGATGATTGAAAATTATTTTCTAGTGACTATAACTCCGACAAATCTTAATATATATAAATTACGTGTCACGTTGTTTGTCCGCGATCATAGATTACCCCCAAAAGATACCGCATACAAGGCAACTGACGCGCGGCAACATAGAAGTGCTTTTGCTATGCACATAAAGCTATACTAGCATTCACGACATTAGTATCGACCAAGACCTTCGACCCATACACACGCGGATCTTTCAGAATTTAATTAATTTCAAAAAAGAATTTGCTGATGAAACCATGGCTTATTGTAGTGTTAAATGGTATGGAAAATCAGTTCGAAAAAACAGTTACCCAAAAGATGCCATATCATTTAATAAGTTATTAATTCATATTTATTTTACAAATTTTCTTATAATGAAGCAGAGTTCAACTTAAGCTGGTTTTGAGAGTGACATTTTGTAAAAAATTCATTCCTAATTCAAAATAGTTATCTTGTTTCTGACTAAAGACAATACTAGGGAAGTGAACTTTTCATTTTAAAGACGTACCTATCGATATTCATTTTGAGGATATTGCTATGAAATCGATAATTTTTAACAGGTTACAAGTGGGACAAAGGTTGCTGTAGTCAAGGATAACATTATTTATTATATGAAAAAACATTGTGGTAATGGTTTTATAGATTTCCTAGATGCCCCGAGAGGAAGGAAAAATGGAAAGAATCAATACACCGTGGACAGGGATGGTTTCCTACCAAATACAGTGTCGTTTGTTCAACACACTTTTCAGATAACAGTTGATGGATTCAGTTGTATCATAGTTATACTTGCCAGTTTTGTTATGGGTCTTATACTTCTTATCGAGAATAGAATAGAAAAGAATAGAATACATTAACTTTGTCTAAGTATAAAAAGTAACAATGTTATTGTATGGAAACTTTCAAATTCGTGTGCTTTCCTATAGTTATGGAGAAATTATGTGGAAAATCAGCTAAATATTGATTATTTTATTATTTATTATTATTTGCGCGAATATCAGGTAGGTAGATAGGTACATATTATATATACTTAACTCGATATGTTATACATATTTTCGTATTATAATTATAATTATTTTTCTTTTCTTTCCTTTTTTTATACCATTTTGCCTACTAAGCAAAAGTTATTCACTGTAATGAGAATTTAAAGTAAAATAAAAATGTAATAAAACTAGAAGTCTGAAGTTTTTCATGTGGTACATTAATAAGGGTCCAGTTAACAGTTAGAGATATTGGAATGCTGTTATAACAAAAGTAATAAATTGTGATTAGGAATTACTATAGTAAATTATGGTTTGTTTTACTTCATTTGGAAGTTAAGGGATTAGCCAAACAATAAAATAATAATAATATGAAATGACAAACATCGAAATTTTGAAACCGTAGCAGAAAAAACATCAGTGTGATGAAAATGATATACACACGAAAGGAAAAGTAACAAACCTAATGAAATTTAGATATGACAGCATCTGTCGGGTCAACTAGTTTGTAATAAAAATAATTCCTAAAAATGATGTCTTAAAAACCCAAAAATAAAGTTTTTAAGTTCATGAAGATAAGAAGCAGTCCTACTACGAACAGTTATGTTATTATTTTAATTTAATTAGCCGCGAATAGCATTGTATATTTGATTTATCTAATCGGACATTGTATAATATAAACACTGTTAATATTATATTATTAAAAGTATCGATATTTATATTGTATTGTTATTCATTATAAATGTGATGAAAGTAAATAATGATAATCACAAACATTGATCGTACGATTTATCGATCATACATACTCAGTCACTATGGACAGTGTTGAGCTCGATAAATTCCAAGTTTGAATTTTAAATATCCAATCACAGCGCATCAGTTTCGTACCCCGCAAACCGCACCTTCCGCCAAATTGTGACTTTGAAGTCTAAGAAATATTCACTAATGCGGAATCTATTGGGGGTAATCTATGTCCGCGATGGACTAAACTACTTAACCGATTTTAATCAAATTTGCACACCGTGTGCAGTTTGATCCAACTTGAAAGATATGATAGCTTACATCTCAAGCTTTTAATAAAAAAACTTTTAACAGAACGAAGTCTGTCCGGGCAGCTAGTGTATTTTAATTTCTGGTGCATATTTGTAGCATGTTCATTAAATTTTGTTCATTTTATTTCAGAATGTGGCGTAGAAGAATGCTCAGAAGGATGCCGGGAAGGAAGCAGCTGTGATTGTAACCCTAAAGATAACGATGCTTGTAAGTAAAATAAACTATACAACCACGGACCTAAAAAACAGACGGACGTAATACCATCAACAAATTCAGTGAAGCACCCATACTAATACCAACTCTCTATACGTACAAGTACACACACCCACACATTGACACCATACTGCGTCAATCGCGAATCAAAAATAACACACACATGGTAAGCGGGCGGCCATTGCTATGCTTCATTCTCGATTAGACGAGGTTACGTCCGTCTTTTTTTTAGGTCCGTGTATACAACTAAATGATTTTATTTGCAAATAGGTAAATAAACGTACGCACATTATTCCTGCAGTAAAATTCTCTGGGTTACAAGAAGTATCTAAATATTGATGCGTGAAAGAGATACCTTTGTACCCCCTGAATTGGATTATACGCGAAAGGTCAAATACGCGTAATGTCATACTATCAAAATCTTTAATATCAAACTCGTAAATTGCCAAAAATGTCGCGTATAAATTCCCATGAATGAAATTTGAGTCCATTAATCCAATAGACACAATTACTGGCAACCGAGCTACAAGATCGTCTTTAGTCTAAATCGAGATAGCTTATTTACCCTAAGAAGCAGCATATAATTTGTATGTATGTTATACTTGTATGTATGTTATTATTGAATATATTAATATGTATGTTACATATTATTTATATAAACAAGTGCACGCTAAATTAATTTTATATCACTTTTCCATTCCTAGGTGCGCTGGAAGAGATTTCTTTTAGAAATAAGCATTTCCTATGTACAAAATTTCTTTTATAACTTTTTGTAACCAATTTTACGCGTGTATATAAACTATTAAATATGTAAATAAAATAAATAAGCAGATATACAGGCCAGAATTTTTTCAGCCAACCCACCCGTGATATATTTTTCAGTATACTAAATTAGATATAAAATACTTTTCACCCGTTATACAGATGTTCTAGTTCCCAATTCGGATCTTAGACCAATTCCATGTTATCCTATTTCAAATGTACCAAGAAGTTGTAACCTGCTGTTTATTTTAACGTAAAAATTATTTACAAACAAAATACCTTACGTTTAATTTCAAAGTGTGAAATGGCACTCCCTTCGTTTTCGTCGGTTTTTCGTCTTTTCTCAAGCACCACTTCAAAGTGCTACGGGAACTAACGACGTATGCTACATTGCCTCAGAGTGCTACGCTGCTACGCCGCTACGCCAGACGTAGAGCTCTCGTAGCTGTCGCATTCGTCGGAACTATCACCTCCCGCTGTGTGGGTACTCTCTATCATTTTGGTAGACTTCTTGAATGTTAGATGAAGTGGTCTTTAGGGACGGGGTCTGTCAACTGTGCAAACATTTCTTTGTTTGCCTGGTAAGGAACCCTTGCCTGAATGAAAATAGATAAATAAGATAAAGGAGGTGGCCAACATCTGTATGAGCGATTGCCCCACTTGTGAAGTATAATGTACACATTTTATTTTTACCTTACATTAAAGCTTACACTATCTACTTTAATAATTTTATCAATAAAAATCTGTAGAACTCGGGATTCTCCTTTTACAAGCACTTTTAGATCTTGTAGGTTGACATTCTGCAAAACATAAGTAATCGTGGAAAAGTGTTTTATAGAGAGATTTTTTATATTAAATAAATACTATTTATGTTTTGGATAATTCATTTATTTATTTATTTTACTTTAATTATGACTTTATTCATACAAAAAAGTACCAGCAGTACTAAATAAAATATACGTATTAACTTGTCACCTACCTACCGGAAATATTCACAAGCAAACGCAATATAAATAAAACTGCACATTGATGTTATTAAGTATTTAATTATATACATTTAGTACACATATGTAAAAATTGAGGAATTAAAACAATAGTATCAAACAAGGTAAATAAGGTGATGCATTGGCTGATTATCTGGTGTACCCATCTACTTGTTCTCTATTCAAGATCAGCAGTAATTAATATTGAGTCTAAAAATGATGCAGGGGCTTTTATGTGATCTTGGTGACGTGCCCACCCCATGCGAAAATGCCATACCTGTACTGACTGCAGTGATTCATTCTACCAATATGAATTGAAGGTTTCTTGCTAGCGAAGATATTGAATGACGTGCCATGCGCTGAATATCAACCGCGCAATTAATGCACCTCATGGCAAAAAATCAAACACAATAATTATTAATAATCAAACTCAAAAATCTTCTTTTGGCATTTGGCAAATGGCAATATAGCAGACATTCGCATTTCTGTCAGTCAATTGTCAACCTCCACTGATAGCAATGGAGGTATAAGAAGATTATGTATAAACAATACATCTTATTAATATTGTTAATTTATTATAACTACTGACTGCGGAGTTCAGAAGAAAATTAAAATTCTAGTTATGTTATAATAAATAGAAAACATGTCTTTTCAGAGGACTAAACCCTTGTACAAATAAACGTATTTTAACCATTTCTGGGGCACATGTTGGCCACTAGGGATTGCAATCCGGAAAACCGGATCCGGCGTTTTTTACGCATACCGGATCCGGTCGAATTTACCGGATCCGGCGACCGGATCCGGTCACGCAAATTTTTGACAAAATAACCATCATGTTCCTAGTGTAGATGCTTTAAATGCCAAGTATAGATGTTGTAATTAATCTAGTATTGCATTACGGTATTCCTAACGTTCAATAAGGATGTTATGTACAACACAAATTACTGAATAGATAAACTGTAACTTATAAAAGTGTGAAATTGTGTTCTCGTTAATATTACTTCTTATTTATAATTTGTAATATTTGCCGTACGGACTTGGATGTAGCTGTAAGCTGTAGGTATATTTCAATTGATGCGCGATAGCACAACAACAGTAAAACCCCCTTAAACATATTATTATAAAGAAGTGTAGTAGTATACATGTACACTTGTTATTGGCTCCCGTCTTAAAGAAAATAAAGAGAAACAAATATAGCAATTGATATATTTTTTAGAAGACAAGTTTTATTGATAAACTGTTGTACTTCTAATTAAAATTACAGTTTTCGGACTGTTTACATCCAGATGCAGGTATAATATAGGGTGGCAAGAGTCATCATTACCCTATCGGAAGATGCTATATTTTTTTCAAATGGTGGTAAATATCAGTTTTGCGGTGACATTTGTGTAGAAAACAGATAAAAAATACACGTCAATAAGACATGAATCGCTATATTCCTCAAAAACGCGGAGTCATCAAAATAATCCCTCGTTTTTCGTCGTTTGCACTAGCTGGCAAGATCGCCCATTTTAACAGCTTTAGACTTATTTTGGGTTCTTGGTGGGATTTCTTGAAGACACGAGTTTATGTCAACAAGCTTCAGATTCTTGAAGCCCTCAAAGAGAATATCCGTCATAAATGCGGAAACCTTTCGCCAAAAGTTCTGGCAGGAGTAAAGGAAAATGACATAAATAGGAACCTTACAGGCCCGATTCTGGCGGCAGCCACTTGGCTGATATCATTTTTCGACTTAATGAAAACAAATATTTAGACATCAAATAAACACAATCCAATAGCAAAACTAAAGTTTTTCATTT
Organism: Thymelicus acteon; assembly: GCA_951805285.1. Lineage (NCBI taxonomy): Eukaryota > Metazoa > Arthropoda > Insecta > Lepidoptera > Hesperiidae > Thymelicus > Thymelicus acteon. The sequence goes on from OX638232.1 coordinate 3,216,837, forward strand.
ATTAAAAAAAAATACAGTCAAAGAACATCGGGTGGCAACGTTTGCGCCACCCTTTATGATAATCTAGCTGAACCGTACTCACTTCGCTGGGCATCAAACATTGTTATTTCTGATGAAGTAAAAAAAAAATATTATTAATCACGGTAAAATATAGCCTATGTCACTAAGGAATAATGTATATTTTTATTGATGTAATTTTTTTTAAATTGCTCCAATAGTTTTTGAGTATATCCGTTACAAAAAATAAATAAAATATTAAAATTTTCCTCTTAATAATATTAAGATGATTATCATTAGGTGATACGGCTTTATTACGGCTTGCATTCGTGTTCCTTTATAATCCAAAAAAAAAATTACCTCAAAAACAGTCTATATTGGAACGAGGAGGAAAAATTCTGATCGCTTGATCAATCCGGCCGGATCCGGCCGGATCCGACCGGATTGGTAAAAATCCGGTAAAATCCGGCCGGACTGAAAATGACACCGGATTGCAATCCCTATTGGCCACCTCCTTTATTACTTTTAAGTGTCACGTATCTTATTACTTTTTTAATTCTATAGATGTATTGTATTGTAGAGATATTGTCTGGAGTTGTCTATGAAAATTTTTATTTTATTGTTTTTGTTTAAAAAAATATTTTTATTTTTGTAGAAAAAAAATTTCTTCAAAGCTTCTCAGTTAAGAGTTTATCTCGTAGTATCTTCTCTTTGAGAATACCTGCTCCGAGAATCGAACGCGTGATTCCTCGCAAGCAAGGTCTTTACGCCAGGGTCATGAAAGTAATATTGAGGTTAATCAAAGGGTGAAATAAACGACTATGATTTTGAGTTCTAGATTTTTTTTATGGAAATAGCCGGCAAACGAACTGACGATTCTCCTAATGGTAAGTGGCCATCGTCACCCATGGAAAGAAGAAGAAAATGAAGAAAGAACTGGCTCTCAAACCCCCAACCGGAACACAACAAGTCGTTTCGCAGCTGACTCATGACTTTCAGGGGTGGTAGCTGTCCAGGCGAACCCCATGGAGGAATAATAATAGTAATAATTGTATTAATTATTAGCACCATAATTACCACCAGTGAAAAAGTTGTTGTGTAGTTTTTATTTACCTAATGTCTACTATTTTGTTCACAGCATCCGCACGTTTCGAAACAAGACTGCAAATAGTGGACCAAGGTACCCCAAACATATCTCAAGAAGTTGGTAAACAGGTAATTTAAATTTTAAATTTATTATCATTAAAATAATAATAATAATCATTTTATTTACAATACAATAGAATATGGTTTACTTCTTTAAGACATTACCCACTGTCCCTGAATAAGATATCCATAATCGTTCTTTCTTATTATTTTGTTTTCTTGGCCGGCAACGCATCGCTGATTCATAGTCCGTTCTGATGCACAGGAGTGGCGTTGATCAAATTGCTCTGCTACTTATTTGTCGGGTATTGAAATAAAAATAATATAATAATAATATAATTCTTGTAAAGAAATATCCGACCTCAAAATTAGGCATAACTCAAAAACTACTCGTTAAATCTCACTAAAATTTAAATGGGACCACATGAATAGCACCAGCTTTCGAATATAAAAAGAATCATCAAAATCGGTACGCCCAGTAAAAAGTTATGAGGTAACACACGTAAAAAAATACATTCGAACTGAGAACCTCCTTCTTTTTTGAAGTGTGTTAAAAATACGATTATACAACAAATAAAAGGTTTAAATCAAAGTCCCAAGTCTGTATAAACCGGTTGATAGACAGTATAATACTTAGTGGACACGGTGCGGGACACCTGCGTCCCAATCCCGCGGGACAGCCGGGACAGATGGCGTTCGGTTAGTATTACAAAAGAAACTTCAATCTGTTACCGTACGGAGGAGACATTATAAAACTTTTATTAGATTATACTCGCTACAGGATACCGTTATGCCTTAGTCTTAGTACCTAACTACCTGCACTGAACAAATTTCTACCCATTTTTATCAAGCGCTATGTTTACTACCATATTAAAAAATTTAATCTGCTCTGCTCTTTTCAAGAAAATAGTTTCCTATTATATTTAAAATTCAAAATAGTATCGTAGTAATCTGCTTAAAGAAAAAATAGTATTTCAATGTACAATTACAGCAGCTCACTTAAACATGCAAAAGTTAATTATTAAATCATTTTGTATATTACTTGGTTTCATAATCACTCACTTCGTATTAATATTAAACTCGCTTAGTATTTCTAGTCGCCCTAACGCTTTAGTATTCATTCGCTCAGATAGAATTTTAATTACCTACCAGTTTGTATTAATTAATTTTCCGGCTTAGGCAGCTCATTTCAATATAATTGTCGCTAGTTTAGGTAAAGCTAGGTAACAAAATGTCGCATGTTTTAGTTACAGATTCTCACGATCAGTTACTAATAAAAACAATCGCACTATCACGGACATGAAAAAAGAACGGACGTAACCTGTCTAATCGAGAGTGAAGCTGACAGCTGACAGCTCGCTTACCATGTGTGCGTAATTTTTGATTCGTGATTGACATTTATGGTATCAGGATGGTGTCAATGTGTGGGTGCGTGTACTTGTACGAATAGATAGTTTGTATTGCGATGGGTGCTTCACTGAATTTGTTCTTGGGATTACATCTGTCTTTTTTTTTACAATATATTATAATATATCTCATGCTATAATTAACGTTAAAGTGAGAATCTTCCCTTGAAGACCAAAGGTCTTTATTATATTTCTTGTATTTTAACCGACGAAAAAAAAGGAGGAGGTTCTCAATTCGACACGTATATTTGTTTTTTTTAATGTATGATCACGCAGCAATCGGCACCGCCTCTAAATTATTTATTTGCTGTTAATATATGATCTTAATTTATAATACGAAATGGTTTATTTTATTTTACGCTTTCCAGTTTTTTTTTTTGTTCGTTTAATTTTTTGTAAAAAAAGCTATTTTAATTCACATCTATACGTATTATATACCCATTCTACTTCCCACTAATATTATAAATGTGAGTTTGTGAAGATGTATGGATATTTTTTTTCGCGTAAAACTACTGAACGGATTTTCGTGAAATTTAGCACACGTGTAGACCACAATCTTTAATATAATATAGGATACTTATTATCCCAGAGAACGCGGGGAAAGTCGCGAGCAGAGCGCTAGTATTCAAATATTATTATAATCATGGCGACTATTGCGCAACAATAACAGATTATTCCCATTGAAGTATAATGTCATAGAACAGACATCTCGAACAAAATGTGTGTTCCGCCGGGAGGTTCTATTTTCAAAATTGAACCGCCGTTCTCCTTTCAAAATCGAACGAATCCATTGAAAAATGAAGCCGATCGGTGCCAATTCATTGGGACATACATTGTATTCGCGGTGTCGGTTCTACATATATGCTAGTAATAATACTTCAATGATTATTCCACACTTATACGTATGAGCAGTTTCATCGTTCAACAAATGATTGTTAATTAATTTATCATTACATTTTTTGTGTCGGTGGTGTTTCATTATTTAATCAAGGTAGTGTCTTTAGCTGCGAGTAATTGAAATTTATTATTTTTGTTTCAGATAACCAACTATTTAAAAAGTTCCAATATAACTCTGCAAGACGAATTAGAAGTTTTGAACATTAGGTAAGTCAACGCCAACAAGTGAACAGCTGAAAATCAACTAGAACATATTAACAGTTAAATATCATTCCAGTTACATTAATGAAAGGGAATGCTTTTTTTATTTGTGTTACATTTTTATTTATTTATTTAGCTTACATTACCTATTGTCTTAGAATTGTATCTATCTAACACTCTTAAAAACTAATGAGTTAAGTTTGTCTCAGAGTGTAGATAAGTGATTACAATAAATAATTTCATTCGCGGCGCAGCGCGGTCGTTAGTTCTATCATAACAAGATGTATTTTTTAAAGTTTAAATACATTGCCGGTAGCCGGTGCAGCCCGCGCTCCACTAGTGTCCGGAGTGACCGTATCACACGTGACGCGTCGTTAGAGCAAGATCGCTCGTTCTTCTTTATACAGGCTGCTTCCCTATTGACCGATTTTTCGCATGTTTTGTATTTATGAATAATTTATGTTTTAATTTAATTTAATGTTTTATCTCAATATTGTATAGTAACTGTTCATTACATTATATTATATTGTTTGTTTTTTTTTTATATATATATTATATATTTATTATTATTTTTATTTATTTTTCGACAAGAAGTGTTCCAACAGCGTAGCTTTTATATTCGCTTTTGTGATTTTATTTTTTATTTGTAAAGGGAGATTGTTTATTAGGTCCGGTATTATATATTCTGATAGTCTCTTTCCGTAGTAATTGTTATATTTTGGCTTTAATAAAATTTTATTTGTAACTTTGCGTGTAATGATTTTATGTGTTGTTTCGTGCAATATTTCTTTTCGGAAATATTGCTCTTTTAGCATATTGTATTTTACCAGATCGTGTATTTGCAGAACTTTACAGTAATTAAATAGTGAATTATTTTCGATAAATAGACTTTTAAATTTATTCGGTACTATACATTTTAAAATTCTTTTTTGAAGATTATAAATTTTGTCTAGGTAGGTTTTAAATGTTCTTCCGTAGCTTGTAAGTCCATAGGTTATTATACTTTCAACAAGGGCTTTATATGTAGTTATTTTTGTTTTATATGGTACCTTATTTTTTATTGCATGAAATTTAGCTAGTATGGCACGTAGTTTGTTACAGACGAAATTAACATGACCATCTCAATTAAAATGATTGTCTATAATTACCCCAAGATATTTGTGCTGTGATACTTGTTCTAGTTTTGGACATTTACAATTTAGGTATTTGATTTTTTTCCTGTGTAGACAGTTGTGAGAGTGCGCTTTGATCGATAATTCTGACTCTGTTTTATTATGGCAAGAATGTATATGTAAAAGTTTTGTTTTTTCAGCGTTTAGTACTAATCCTGCATCATGAGACCATTTACATAGTCTATCAAAATCTTCCTGGAGCAATTTTTGTGCCAAATTAATATCTTTATTTGCCACAACTATACAGGTGTCATCAGCAAACTGATATGTCTTACAATGTTGGGTTATATTGTTCATGTCATTTACATATGCTAAGTAGTGCAAAGGCCCTAAAACTGAGCCTTGCGCTGTGCCTTCTGTTACTTCAAAGGGGTCACTTACCGATTTACCAATTTTGACCTTAAAAGATCTGCCATCTAAGTAATTCTTGCACCAGTTACGCAGAGGACCTCGAACCCCCGTATCTTCTAACTTCGATAAAAGTGTTTCATGTCTCAATGTGTCAAAAGCTTTACTATAGTCAATAAATATAAGTAAAACATGTTCCTTATTATTTAGGAAGGTGTTTATGTCATCTGTAAATTTCGAAAGAAGTAAAGTTGTACTTTTACCTGACTGGAAGGCATGCTGATTTAACGATAAAACATTATGCGTTTTGTAAAAGTTGTGTACCTGATTACTAATATACTTTTCACAAATTTTATCAATTACTGGAAGAATTGTGATTGGACGGTAGTTTGCCATGTCGTTATGTTGACCTCCTTTATGAACGGGTCGAACTATTCCTGTTTTTAGCTCCTCAGGATAACTTCCGTAGGATATACATAGGTTGATAAATCTTGCTAGCACTCCGCAGATTTTGTTTGATAACGCTTTTATGTCTATTGCACGGATTTCGTCCACGCCTCCTGCTTTTTGTGTATTTAATTTCCGTATAATATTTTTAATGTCCTTTGCAGTGGCCATTTTATAACGAAGAGATTTATCCAAGGGTTTTCTATAACTGTTTTCATTCAATAACGTGGTTTTACATGTGGGAATTATTTGTTTCACATTATTTTTAAAAGCCTTTCCGAAATTTGTAGCTATAACTTTTTCATCGCCATTTTTAAAAGTATTTAAGACTAATTCATCTATTGAGTTTTTTATTTTACCTGTTATTTTATTTAATATGTACCAAATCTTTTTAGGATTATTTTTATTGTTATAAATTTCATTTCTGTAATATGTGTTTTTTGAATAATCTATTAATTTAATTGTTTTATTTCTTTGTTTATTATATTCATATTTTAATACCATATTTGTTGTACGGCGTAACTCGTACAATCAGGAGACTGGTGAGTGCAGGGGCAGCGTGGCAGCAGTGAGTGCGTCAGCGGGGGGGTTCGGGAGTAAAACACGTAGCGGAGCTGACTGTAGTTGTTTATTGCACTGACTGGGTTGCTAATTAATAGGGGTTTTTATTTGTGGCAGACGTTAGCTGAGTCACGTCTTGTACATGTTCACGGGCTCTGCGGCCCCAACTAGGTTACTACGTGCTTGGTGCAAGGCCGCTGCGCTAAGCACAATGTATGAGTGCTTGTTAACTCGTACATATTGGCAACTGAGACCAAAAGAAAGGAAACTAAACTAAATGAACATACAAACTAAGTTGAGAAGACAATACGTTGACATCTGTAAACTTACAATAATCGTAACAATAAATTTAACTGGTATATTATGTCCCTACACGTACTAATTCTAAACTCTAATAACAATCTGGATATACTGTAGAATATTCTCAGCTGTTGACTTCGAAATTGATGTTATTAAAACTAATTTTTCTTGTTGGCTGAGATGACGGGGAGGTCGCAGCGTCTCCACCCGTGGTTGGTCCCGGTAGTGCTTTGAGATCCGCTGACGACGGTACTCGTAGCTCTTCCAGGGCAAAATTGGTGGCACCGACTGTTTCCCGAGACGACGATCGGGTTTGTTGGACGCTACCCGTTGGTTCCCGATGAAGTCGCTTGCACCTGTAAATAAGAATTATGACTAATGTTAAAATCAACATTATAAGAGTGCCATATATAATCCAATAGTGTGTTGCGTCACTGCTGGAGAACTGTTCTAGCTCTTGTTGTTTCATCACATTTATTTTTTGTTGAATTTTGTCAAATTCTGCGTCGTGTTTCTCTACGACGAAATGGAACGGCAGGGACGTGTTGATCAGTCTGTTTAGTTGTGAGATTCGAGGAGTATTTGCATCCGCATCTAGCTGCCAGTACACTTGATTTGCGTAATTCTTTTGGGCAAAGATTGTAAATGCTTCTCCTCTCACAACGCAACCTGGATTTAGCGTCAGAAGGCCATTGCCACGCAATTGCTTAGTCACAACTCCAGCTGGACATATAATGCGAACGCTGCATTCTGCGCAACACGAAAATAGCCATGTATCTTGAGAGTGTAATTTGACCCATCGGTCGACGCATGTTTTTACTTCCGACTGACAATATTGTGTATCTTCATTGTTATTCGTGATGTGTATATTGCAAATGGATTCGCCGATTGTCAGTCTATACATAGGATGATTCAGCGGGCATATTTTTATATTATTGTGATGGAGACAAGACTGAACATCTATCTCTGACATTGGTATGACGGCGTCCTTTTTTATATTTACTGCTAAGAATTTCGTTCTGGTCGATGTATATACGGTACTTGGACCTCGTCTCTGAGGGATATCAATGATTTTATCAAGTTCAAAATGATCACGGTTGAGCAAGGGTATTTTTATCTCCATGATTAAAAACTTCTTTGTGACTTTTGCCTGGATGTGTAATAGTCCATATACGTCTCGAACGTTGTCAGCTGGTAGAACTAAATCATCCTGTAGTTGTCCCGATATTAATTTAAGTTCACGCTCTACTTGTTCCGGCGGTAAGAGATGTATGTTTAGTCTGCCGTGATATATGTCGGTGACAGTGTCGATTAACGCCTCTTGGACTCTTCTTAAGTTAGACAAAATGACATCAGCTGATAGGAACGACAAGGTGTTGTGGAGCACATGTAGAGCCTTGCTTGTCTCAGTTTTAATTTGATTCATCTCGAGTGCCACGCCTTGTAAAGTGTCGTTAATAACGCTGAATTGCTTGTTCATAATGTACTCATTTCTTTTCAAGATGTTATTTTCTGCTTCCAAAACTGATGTTTGATTTTGATATAGCTTGAAAATATGATCTTCTCGTTGTTTAATGGTCTCAATGTCTTTCTCATATTTTTGTGCGAAACTGTCGTCTAACATCCCAAACAAGGTGTTAGCTAGATAACCTACACCGTTTATTAGCCCTCTGCGTTGACGATCCAAGGGTTGACTGTATAGTAATGTATTGTAATGGCGAAGTTCATTCCCTTCGTGTTCAAACTGTGATATTATTGGAGCACAGGTGCTTTCGTTGTTGCAAGACTGGCTTAACAATCGTATATAATTTTCAATTTTTTGCATGCTTTGCCAATAGTTTGTCATGTTGTAATAAACGACCATCTTCCACTGATCTTGTATTATTCGGACGTCAGATATCTTGTCAAAGTATAGCGTGTTATTGTTATCCAACGTGCTTACGTGTACCATTTGTTGTATTGATGGTGTTATACACGTAAAAAGTAGAACTAATGCCGACAAAATATAATTATGTATGTTACGACGACGTTTCCGTTGCCTTCCTGGCGTATTTGAATTGCTGGTTCTGTCATTAGAGGACGATTGCTCGGGTTCTGTTGGCTCAGATACCTTCTGTATAGGTAAAGGCGATAGTTTAATTATCGGGCGTTTGATCTCTCCATTTTTCGTCTTCAATGTCACAGCTCTCACATACCCATCTTTGCCTGGATGGAGCTCTGTCACCCTTCCTAAAGCCCATTTACTTGGCGGCATGCTATCTTCTTTGATAAGGACAATGTCATTCTGCTCTAGATTTTTCGTGGGTTTATTCCACTTACTTCTCTTCTGAAGGTGTTGTAAATAATCTGTCGACCATCGTTTCCAAAAGTCATTACGCAGTCTCTCGGTTAATTGCCATCTTGTCTTGATACAGTGTATGTTAACATCTGCGGACGGAGGAGATATAATTGGGCTTCCTATTAAAAAGTGTCCAGGTGTTAAGTATCCATCTTCGGGGTTCTCTGATAATGCATAAAGTGGCCGGGAGTTCAAACATGCTTCTATGCCCGCAAGTAGTGTAGAAAATTCTTCATATGTTAGTTTTTGCTCTCCTAACACGCGTCTCAAATGATACTTAGTACTTTTTACTGCTGCTTCCCATAGGCCACCAGCGCTAGGCCACGCAGGGACGTTAAAATGCCATGTTATCCCCATCTGATTGACTTCCGATAAGAAGTCTTTATCAACTGTTTGGCGCAATTCCTGATAATCTCTCCGCAGTATGCGTGCAGCACCCACGAAATTAGTTCCGTTATCGCTGTAAACGTCTTTTGGCGTTCCTCTTCTTGCACACAGCCGCTTGAACGCTGCAAGAAATGATGTTGAACTCAGGTCGGAAACCAATTCCAAGTGGACAGCCTTTGTAGAGAAACATACAAATACGGCTACGTATCCTTTCGAAGTTTTGATTCCTCGACCTTTGTTGGCCTTAATTTCGACGTGACCAGTAAAGTCCACTCCTGTATGCGTAAAAGGTCTAGAAGGAGTTACTCGTGCCTCTGGTAAATCAGCCATGATTTGACTTTGTTGGTGATGAGTAAAGCGATAACACTTCACGCATTTTCTGAGAGATCTTTTAATAGTTGTATTGCCCCCAATTACCCAATACTTTTGTCTTAGTACCGCTAACGTGAGACTAGGTCCGCCATGGAGAGTTTGTAAATGCGTCTGACTAATTAATAATTCCGTTAGTTTTGAATCATTGGGAATAATTATGGGATGCTTAGCGTCATTTGTTAAGGTAGAGTGTTGTAAACGCCCCCCCACTCGTAATATCCCATTTTCGTCCAGGTAGGGATTTAATTTTAAAATGCTGCTTTTAGACGTCACTGTTCCAGTTTTCTTTATATGTATTATGTCAGCTTGAAATGTTTGTTCTTGAACGGCCTTGATTATAATGTTATACGCGTGTTTTATTTCGCTACTCAACAAATACTCCGTGTTACAAGGCGCATTATCAGCAGTGCTCACGGTGTCATATTGTTTGTAATCCGCTCCAGCTGATCGTGTCGTAACGCGATGACGCAACTTTGTTATATATCGCCTCAAATAGCATAATATTCTTACGATGATTGTTATTGAACTGTATTTATTGAGCAAATCTTCAAAGAAAGGGAAGGTCAACTGTGACACACATGCTTGTTTTTCAGGCATAGTTTTTCTTTCAATTTGTGGTAAGTCAATGCGCTCAATATCCAGAGTAGATATATCATTTTTAATGCATGCGGGTCCGTTCCACCACAGCGCGTGTTCTGTTAGCTGTGGTAATGTCAAACCCCTTGTAGCACAATCAGCGGCGTTGTCTTGCGAGCTGATGTGTCTCCAAGATGATGCTGGCAAAATGTCAGTTATTGCTTTCGCGCGGTTGGCAACAAACGTCTTCCAGCGGGATGGATCTCCGTGTATCCAACCTAGCACAACCAGTGAGTCGGTCCACCCGTAGATAGGGATGTCACGTCGCGGGAAAGCATTCAAAACCTTTGTTAATAACTTTGTTAATAGGACCGCCCCACATAACTCCAGTCGTGGTAACGTGATTGTCTTCCTGTGAGGTGCCAATTTGGTCTTGGCTGCGACTACTCTGGTTATCGTTTCTCCGTTCTCCTTAACCGATTTGAGATATATGACACATGCATAAGCCTTTTCTGATGCGTCACAGAAGCCGTGAAGTTCAATAGGTGACATAAGATTTCCGATCCACCTCGGAATAACAATCTTGTCAATACATTGTAAATCTTGACATAATTTGATCCATTGCTCTTGTATATCACTTGTTATTACAGAATCCCAGTCAAGACCTTCCTTCCATACTTGTTGAAAGATAATTTTTGCTCGTATCGTAATGGGTGACAGCCATCCCAGAGGATCATATATTTTGGAAATCTCCGACAGTAATGTTCTCTTTGTGTATTTTATAGCCATTTGTTGTTTATTATTGCAAAATGTAAACGTATCCGTAATTGGATTCCACCGTACGCCGAGTGTTTTGTTAGAGTTGTTATTGTTAAAGTCCAAAGTAGTAGGGTGTATTTGATCTTCATTTAACCCGGACAGTAACTGCGGACTGTTGCTAGACCATTTCCTTAAATTTATTCCAGCGCCTCTCAACATGTCTATAAGCTGTTTTTGGACTTCCTTTGCTTCTTCGATCGAATTACTGCCTGTTAATAAGTCGTCAACGTAAAAGTCTTTTAGTAGTATTTTTGACGCCAAGGGGTAGTTGTCTGCTTCATCCAGAGCCAACTGTTTCATTGTACGCATAGCCAGGAATGGTGCAGCCTTCATTCCATATGTAACAGTACATAATTGGTATTCTTTAAGAACATCTCGAGGACTAGCTCTCCAGAAGATTTTTTGTAGATGTTGTTGGTCTTCGTGTATTTGTATACACCGGTACATTTTCTCACAGTCCGCGGTGTATACAAACTGGTACGTTCTCCATCTCAATAACAAGTCCTGAATATCTTGCTGCAATTTGGGGCCACACTCCATGAGATCGTTTAAGCTGTATCCTGACGTAGTAGGGCTCGATGCGTTAAAAACTGTGCGTAATTTCGTCGTAATGGAGTCTTCTTTCATGACTCCATGGTGCGGAAGATAACACATAGGTGTTTGTTTTGTGACACATAACTTCATGTGACCCAATTCATGATAGTCACTCATGAAGTTTTCGTAAAGGTTACGTAGTGTTGTGTCCTTTTCTAACCTGCGCTCCAATTGTTTAAATTGCGCCAGTGCTCTCGATTTAGACAATCCAAGTTTGTTTACAAAATTCTCCTTCATAGGCAATCGTACATTATACCTTCCGTCGGGTAGCCGATGAGTTGTAGATGCGTATAATTGTTCGCAAAATTCTTCTTGAGCAGTCATGTCATTGTTATCCAGTGCGATGTCTTCCAACTCCCAGAAGTTGGCGATGTCCTCTATGTTGTTAACGACCACATTACAATTAAACGACGGTGTTATATTTCCCGACAGAATCCACCCTAACTTCGTTTGCTGGGCGATGGGTTCGTTGTCAGCTCCTTTAAGTAGTCCTCTCATTATAATCTTTGAATATATTTTGGCGTCGAGTAGGATGTCAACAGGTCGAGAAATGTAATACTCAGGATCTGCCAGGGGGATGTTCAGTAAATGTGAATACGTTTTCTTACCCATCGTATTATTGGGTAAGTTGTTTATTAATCTAGGCATAATTAGAGCGTCTGCCGTGAAACTATAATCGCCATGAATGGATTTGCAATTCATCTGTACTTTTCCCTTGATCTTCCGGGTTGTGGTACCTACACCGGTTACAGACGCATTCAGACGCTCCCGAGGGAGTCCCAAGCGTTGTGCTGCATTCTCCGATATCAATGTGACTTGTGACCCCTGATCTAAAAGCGCTCGGAGTGTGATGTGTTGCCCATTGTTTCCCTGGACGTTTAGTTTTACTGTTGTTAGCAAAATCTCACTTTCATCGTTTGTCACATTATTCGACTTTTGATGTCTCATGCTTGGCTGTCGGCGACTAGTAGATGACACACTTTTAATAAATGCTTCGTGCAGTAAAGTGTGATGTTCTTTGTTGCACAACCTGCATCGTCTGTCGGATTTGCACGCACCGTTTTGATGAATGTATAAACAATTTTTGCATACGTGATATTTTGTAACAATTCTCATTTTCAAGGTTGCTGGCATTAACTCGAATTTTCTGCACTGGTAGAGCGCATGTTCATCATTATTGCATAATACGCAGTGCATATGGCTTGATATCGGGTATGCAACCCGTTGGGATGATGTTTTTTCTGTTCTGAATGTAGGTCTTCCTCTGAACTTATAGAAAGGGTTAGATGATATTCCTCCCTCCCTTTTCTTCCTTCCATTAACAGGCTCAAGTGCCGTGAATTTTGCCTCTATAAATAAGATAAATTCGTCAAACGAGGCTAAGTCCCGAGGCGCTTTTCGAGACTCTAAATATTCACTTCTCGTTATAGGATCCAACTTATTTAACAAGAGATGTACTAGTATCGGATCCCACGTAGTTGTATCCACGCCCAGGTTATGGATAGCATGTATACTTTCCATAGTGACGTCATGTAATTTTTGTAACTCGGCTGACGTTTGCTTTAATATAACGGGTTGGTTCAAGAACAATTCTATTTGTTTAGTGAAAAGGACCTGCTTGTTGTCGTAACGGTGGTTTAATATTTCCCAGGCGGCGTCATAATTTTCAGAGAACACGTGTAGATGTTGAACCAAACGCTGAGCTTCACCCCGTAGTTTTCCTTTCAGATGCTGCATCTTTTGGCCTTTGCTAAGCCTCGGATTGTCATGGATCCCGCTCTTGTATAAGTCAAGGAACGTAGGCCATTGCGTGTAATCTCCGTGGAATGTCGGGATCTCCATTTGCGGAGTGGCCTCGAATTGATGAGCAGCAGTTGATATTTTTTGGTTAAGTGCCCTTTTAGCCATCTTAAATTTGTGCTCGTATGCAAAATATTGATCCTCGTACTCCTGGTTGCTGCCTTGTAATATGCTGTCAATTTTTAAATGTAAAGCGTCAATATTCTTCCATCGACTTTGTAAGCTTTGTAATTCGTCTTCTAGTTCCCATTTTTCCACTAATTCCATAGTGTTAATATCGCTGATTAGTCTAAGGAATGCTCTGAAGTTCGCTCTTTGTTCGTTTATTAGTTCATCAGCTGGAGCGGTATTGCCACTTGTCGTCACGTATGTTAATAGCGTTTTGCGGAGGCTAAGGTATGTATTTTTTGTGTCTTCATAAATGTTTTTTATATAGTAATCACCGGTTTGGTCCGGCAGTAATATTAACTCATTGTTATTCATCTCAAATTCTTGAAATAATTCGTCTAGACTTTTTACTCTCTTTTTTATGTAATCTTCAGTTTTTCTGGATGCAGAGTCCTTGTTAAAGTTGATTTGTATTTGCTGGATTAATTGAATGATTTCCTTTTGGCGCAGGAGAGTCTCAGCAGCGTCCGCCATTGTTTTAATAAGGCTAAACTGATCTTACAAGTGGCCGGTAAAATATGACCGTTTCTCAAAGTAAACGTTCACCTCCTTGTTACGGGGACAGTTAAAGTTTTCTGTAAATGTTTTCTTGGAGGTTTCTAGTCCCGTAGTCAAAGTTTCTTGTGCTTCGTTCTTCAGTAATTACTGGCAGTTAAGTTAAGTTTTTACTGAGATTAGGATGTGTTCCTTAATCCCGCAGTTAACGTCGCTTGTGTGCTTCGTTCTTCAGTACTGGCAGTTAAGTTAAGTTTTTACTGAGATTAGGATGTGTCCCTTAATCCCGCAGTTAACGTCGCTTGTGTGCTTCGTTCTTCAGTACTGGCAGTTAAGTTAAGTTTTTACTGAGATTAGGATGTGTTCCTTAATCCCGCAGTTAACGTCGCTTGTGTGCTTCGTTCTTCAGTACTGGCAGTTAAGTTAAGTTTTTTCTGAGATTAGGATGTGTCCCTTAATCCCGCAGTTAACGTCGCTTGTGTGCTTCGTTCTTCAGTAATTACTGGCAGTTAAGTTAAGTTTTTACTGAGATTAGGATGTGTTCCTTAATCCCGCAGTTAACGTCGCTTGTGTGCTTCGTTCTTCAGTACTGGCAGTTAAGTTAAGTTTTTTCTGAGATTAGGATGTGTCCCTTAATCCCGCAGTTAACGTCGCTTGTGTGCTTCGTTCTTCAGTACTGGCAGTTAAGTTAAGTTTTTTCTGAGATTAGGATGTGTCCCTTAATCCCGCAGTTAACGTCGCTTGTGTGCTTCGTTCTTCAGTAATTACTGGCAGTTAAGTTAAGTTTTTCTTGAGATAAGGATGTGTCCCTTAATCCCGTAGTTTAACGTTGCTTGTGTGCTTCGTTCTTCAGTAATTACTGGCAGTTAAGTTAAGTTTTTCTTGAGATAAGGATGTGTCCCTTAATCTCGCAGTTTAACGTTGCTTGTGTGCTTCGTTCTTCAGTACTGGCAGTTAAGTTTTTTTCTAGGATAAGGACGTCTCCTTAATCCCGTAGTTGATGTTTTCCCTCTCGTTGTGAAGGAAATCAATGAAAAAAATGTTAAAGTTGCGTACGCTTCGTTCTTCAACAAATTGTAGATTGCCGGCAGTTATGTTGAATGAAAATGTTCTTCCTGAGATAAGGCTGGACCCCTTATCTTGCAGTTGACGTTCACTCCCTTGTTGTGCAGCAGACGAATTATGTTGCGTATCTATTGCTCTTGAGTCAATTGTAGATTGCTGGCCGCTGGTCGCTTTCAGTGCTCTCGCAGCTTCAGTACGGGTTTCGCGCCCTTCTCAACTCAGCTGGGGAGGTCCGCTTGTGGAAGGCCAACTGAGCCGATACGCTAGCCGTAAAGGAGCCGCTAAAACACCAAAAGTATCGCTCGAAGGACCAAAATGTTGTACGGCGTAACTCGTACAATCAGGAGACTGGTGAGTGCAGGGGCAGCGTGGCAGCAGTGAGTGCGTCAGCGGGGGGGTTCGGGAGTAAAACACGTAGCGGAGCTGACTGTAGTTGTTTATTGCACTGACTGGGTTGCTAATTAATAGGGGTTTTTATTTGTGGCAGACGTTAGCTGAGTCACGTCTTGTACATGTTCACGGGCTCTGCGGCCCCAACTAGGTTACTACGTGCTTGGTGCAAGGCCGCTGCGCTAAGCACAATGTATGAGTGCTTGTTAACTCGTACAATATTATTTAAATCTTTTTTCCATTTCCTAAATAATTTGTCCCTTTTCTCACACATATTATTTATATTTTTATTGATCCATTTTGCCTTATCTCTCTTCGAGTTCTTTTTCGATATATTATATTGCGCTTGTGTATAACACTCTTTAAATTTTGTTTTAATGTAATTATATATTTTAATAGGGCTTTTCATATAGTTTGTTTCGTCAAAATTTATACGTTGCAGATTGTCGTTTAAAATTTTATTGTTATAGTCAAAATTATCTAAGGTGCCCATAATGATAGCTGCTATTTATTAATATGAACTAACCTTGTACGGGTGTCATTGAGCGAAATGGAATATTCATTTACTTGACAAGAATAGTTGAATACTTACGGACAAAGGATTTTGCCAAAATTTGTTAAAAATCCCTACTCATTTTCATTGGCGTTGATTATAAATCATATAATACGTTAAAATCTAGTAAAAATCCCATCACATCATAATTTATGCAAAATTTAATAAAAATACACGACGTCGAAACAATCTTATATGAAGAAGCCTAAATCTAATGTGACGTAGGGTGATGTGACGGCTTGAAATCGTTTATAAAACCAATCATAATCGATACATTTCTGTAATCGAAATTTAAAAATAAAAATTGATTAATTTAATTACATTGTTAAAAATGATTTGCTTGCATTTAAATTTAAAATTAGGTACCCAATAATACCACGACGAACTGGATGCTAACAAAGGACGTTTTCCAATATGTATGGGCACTTCGACATCCATGGACAGTAACTGCAGATAATATTTTATATGTAATTATGTATTTAAGGTTGTGGTAAACATTTTTTTTTCAACAAAATAATAATTATGTATACATGAATGTGTCTTATGAAATAAGCAAGAATTTATTCACTGTAGTTTTTTCCTGACGCTTATGATATATTATGTCAAAATATTATTATGAAACTGAGCGGGACTTTCATTCTATCATGATCTATCTTTCTTTCTTTTTCTTCTTTCTTTCTTGGCCGGCAACGCACCAGTGATGCTTTTGGTGTTGTTGATGTTCATGGGCGAATGGATAAAAGAATATTTTATTGAAGTCGTAAATAGGTACATATTGAGAATACGCGGTACGAGATAGCTCAATCGAGGTAATAGGTAGGTAACTAGGTACCTAAATATTACGGTTTTTAGTTTAAAATTTAACTATCGAATCGATTAGAAGGTCTTATAATTTTGAATCGATTTGTTGTAAAAATTGGTTTCTTTCGTGAACCGATTTTTTTGTACATCTCTAATGTCACTGTGATGGCAAACGACAAATTGGGCTTCTTAGTTCGCGGTGACTATAAGTTTAGTAACAATTTTTGGAGCAACCTGTATAGGCTTATTGATGCACAGCGTTGCAACCGTCATTCGGTGATCTGCCAGTACGGTGCAGAGCGCGGCTGCGTACACGTCTTGTATCTGGGATCTAATAAATATGTGGTCGATACAACTTTTACTGATAAATTTATTGTTTGCCTCTATCCGAGTGTAATCCGTGATACCACATACAAGACCGTGTTCACTCATGATATTTGAGTATGCCTCCTTACATCTGGTGTTTAATTTAAGATCAATATTTACGTCTCCCAAGACAATCAGTTCATTTGAAGAAAGAGAAGTTAGAATACAATCTAATTCGTTAATGAATAAGTGTTTGCTCGTGTTTGGTGGTCTATATATTGCACACACAGCCATTTCCTGGTGAGATAAGGTAGTTAATGTCCCCGTCAAGCATTCACAGTGATATGTAGTTGTTTTATTTGTTTTAAATCTATGTTTTTTGTGTACATATATAATTATTCCCCCTCCCTTTCTATTTAGTCTGAGCTGTGTGTGCATTATATACCCCTCAATATTAAACAATGAACTTGATTGTGGCGTTATATTTGCCTCCGTTACTATTAGGACATCAACAATACTCTTACTGTTTTTACAAGTATTTCTAACTGGTTAAAGTTCTTATATAAAGATCTGACATTGAAATGAAATGAAATGAAATGAAATGAAATGAAATGAAATGAAATGAAATGAAATGAAATGAAATGAAATGAAATAATCTTTTATTCATGTAGGTATCACTGATACACTTATGCACGTCATTTTTTTAATTTACCAGCTTTTCGCAAAGGTGCTTTGTCATGGAGGAGAAGAAAAGCCGTAAAGAAACTCCTCAGCACATCTTTTAAAAATAAAACTTATATTTATTACAAAAATAGGTATTCTCTAACCTGAGCAGAACTGGTTGCCGAGCTGGTCATTCCATTGACATGCACTAAATTAATTTTGTAGTTAGACACTTTAGGTAAACAATTTGTGTATTGATTATAATTCAAGCAGTTATGTAATTCAGTTATAGTTGAAGTTTTAAAATTTATATCCATAATAATGATAAGTTAGGCTAATACAACTGGTAGGTGTTTTACTTGCGGTTTTATAAATTTATTTTGTTTTTTTGTTCACGGAGCAGTGCTTCTATGTCGTTTTCCCGTCGAATAATAAAAATCTTTCTCTCAGTGTCACTTTTTCGAACTAGTATTTTTCCGTCTTTACACCAAATGTACTTGCAGAAACCGTTTAAATCGTGCTTTGCTTTGCCTAGAAGGTATTTATTATTAGGTGTGAGGGCTTCTCTGATGTATATATTTGCCGATTCTTCTGCTCCAGATAGGTTTGTTTTTGACATCACATCACCCAGACTCGCCTTAGTATTTCTTGCATTTGTCAGCCATTGATTTTTTGTTTGAATACTATCCATTTTAACTTGTATGACTCCTGGTTTTCCTTGGCGTGTTGGAATTCTTCTGGTATTTATGATTCCTTTCTCATTAACCTGTAGGACTTTTGCAACATTTTTAGCAATAGATTCGGTGTTTTCTTTTTCTAATGGGGGGATGCCGACTATTTCTATACCACATAATAGTTTTTCTTGCTCCATCTCATTTACTCTCTGTTCGAGTGCCAGTAATTTTGTTTCCATGTAGGTATTTTGGTTTTTTAATGATATTTGTTTTGTCTCAAGTTCTTTTGTTTTTGTTTTCACTGCTTCAAGCCCTTCCACGAAATCTTCAATTTTGTCACTGAAGTATTGAAGTGAGTTTGTGATAGATTGCATTTCCTGACTAAATAGTTTTTGCATATCTCTATTGACTTCTCGTAGTAGTTTCTTTACGAACATTTCTTTTTCGCTTTGGTTTATGACGTTGTAAGTTTCCTCTTCTTCTTCGTCTTCTTCTGGAACTACAAACGAAGATCTTCTTGGCGACAAACGCTTACAGTCACTGCATACCCACTCCAAGCTTTCTGCGGCCCGAAGAGCAGCTAGTTGTTTTGCCGTTAGTTTAGCACAAGTTGGGTTTGCATGCACCATTACTTGACATTTATTCCTTGACATTCATCCCCCCGCGCGGCGCCCAGCTGATTGAACGTGTTCTCTGTGTCTCCGCAAACAAAAAATCCAATAAGTGGTTTAAACCTCTTCATCGCGCAAAAGTTTAACCGATCCTAATGGATATTGTGTCAATCTTCGTCTCGGTGTTAATAGTTTATAAAAAGTGTAACTATTAAACTTGCAATTAAAGTTTTAAACAAGACAAGTGACGGTTGGAGATAATAAAATCAGTGCGCGAGTTCTACCAACGCATGACTCATCGGCACATAACGTCCGTATTACCTCGTCCTGGCCGTGATACACTGAGCAACGGATTGAAAATTTCGCCTTAATGGTGTAAACTCCAGTGGCCGTAAGCATGAAGAGTACGACTTAATTGCTGCAACGCTTCTAAGATCCAAGATCGAATCCCACCCTATCCTATTAGACTTTTTTTCTCTCTTTTTCTTAAATGCTGCAACGCTTCTAAGATCCAAGATCGAATCCCACCCTATCCTATTAGACTTTTTTCTCTCTTTTTTTTTGTATTATCTCTCTTTATATAAAAATTTTTTTTTTATTTTTTTATTTTTTTTTTATTTATTATTAATATTATTATTTTTGTTATTTCTTTCTTTTTTTGTATGTGTTTTTATTCTAATTTTATTTTTCACTTTCTTATTTTGTTTTTTTGTTTATATATTTATATATATCTTATTTTACTTTTTATTCTTAGTTTTTTTTTTTTTTTAATTCTAAGTTTATACTTTAATTCAACATAAATTAATTTATTAAATATAACTTACATAACAATATTTAAATAACTAAACACATACATGATAAATATAATTACATAAAATATTTTTCTTTCTACTCTCTAAAATATTCTCTCACCTACCATCCAAAATTTCATCTTGGTCCAATACTTAGCCGAGTACACCGCCAGTGTGATCTAAAGAGTTTAGCAACTATGTCTGTGCGACGTTCACCAACGAAGTCTACTCAAGATCAGTTGAATCCACCAACTCCTACAACCCACTATAACTCGGACTCAGCCATAAATAAATCGGATTTCTCAGCCGCGGAGGAAAATTATTTCAATATCACCAAACGTCCAAAACGCACGTTTGAAAACGTGGGGCCTCATCCCTCGCCACTTTCGGATATAAAGGCAATGCTCCAGGAAATGAATGCCCAAAATGATCAAAAATTTTCAGTCTTAAACGATGCAATGATGACAATTGTTGCTCAAAACCAAGACATCCAGAAAGAAATCAAAACGTTATCCCAGCATAATCTTGACTTACAACAAGAAATTAAAGAGCTCAAACATCAAAATAGCGACTATAAGCTGCGCGTCACGTCCTTAGAGAAAAAGTTGGATGCCATGGAGAAAAAAGCCTGCAGTACTACTGTTGAAATACGTAACCTGCCTAAAACGGATAATCTTAACAAAAAAGACTTGACAAACATCGTAAAAGATATTGGTTCAGTAATCAAACTTGAACCACCAATCTGTGATACAGAGATAAATGATATTTACCGCGGAAAATCCGGAACAGTGGTGGTAGATTTCACCTCTAAACTCCGCAAAGAATCTATATTATCCCAATATAAATCATTTAATAAGGTCAGGCGTGAAAAAAAGGAAGTCCAGCTTAACTCAGAACTTATTAATTTTCCTGGACCACCGACCCCTATATACATCTCAGAATTCCTAACCATCAAAACAAGGCACCTATTCTATCTTGCTCGTGAGAATGTGAAGAAAAAAGGTCTCGTGGCCGCTTGGACTTCTTTCGGCAAGGTTTACGTCAAAAAAACAGAGGATACAATACCCATTCATATTGAAGAAGAATCAGATCTCCTTAAAGTTTTATGACTAGCCATACTCTTATTTGTATACATGGAAAATTTCTTATCTAATTTTTTTTGTTTGCCCCTAATTGTATTTCCTTGTAATATTATATTGTTCCTAAATATGTGGTATATTCAAGTTGTTCTTTACATCCTTTTGTACTTTTGTTGCCTCATCGACTGCAGACCTATATACACTTACACGTTACTCCTACATAACAAACACCACTCTACACGTAATACACACTTTTCTCTATCGCGACATCATTCCTACTCTGTACTATTGATATCAAGTCACCAATGCATCTCCGCCGTAAACACTCCAGACCGAAGTCTTATTACTAATAATATTTTATTTATAACATCACGCATATGTCGTGATGATATTATCTTTATAAACCAATATTATGGTGTCTCACATGCATGATATTGAATCTATCAACTTGGGTCTGGATTCTGTTCAAGTGGCTGAGGTGGCAGTATGTGACATTGACAATATTAGTACTTATTTAATTCGCGGTAATAACACTCTCAATCTTCTCTCGCAGAATATAAGGAGCTTAAACTGTAACATTAATAACTTCATTACGCTGTTACATAGATCACAAACCTCGTGGGACATAATAGTATTGTCAGAATGTTGGCTACCTTCGGCTAAGTATATACCTGAAATTAAGAATTATCACTCTGCTACCACCACCATGCATCACACACAAAACGAGGGAGTTGTCATCTACTATAAGAGTAACTTAGGTGCGACTTTTGAAGAGCCAGACATTTCTGACGCAAATTGTTTAGTACTGAAACTAAAAAATGAAACTTGCGTTATCGGCATCTATCGCCCGCCCAGTCAGCTTAACACCAGCAACTTTATTACTGCAATAGATAGGTTACTTACACGCGTCAAAAACTACAAAAATATAATACTTTGCGGGGACATCAACATCGATATAAAGGAGTCTACTAGAGACGGACGCTCACATGGTTATTTAAACGTCCTGGCAAGCCATTCAATGCTTCCCGGCCATACCATACCTACGCACGGTAGAACTTGTTTGGACCACATTATACTCAAAACCAAACTCAATGCCAGATGCTTAGTGATAGAGTCATCCATAACGGACCATGAAAGTGTGGCCTTAAGCATTGGCCTCGCCACGCTCGCAGACGCTTATGTTAGAGATGATCTTCGTATAGACTATAAACGCCTTGATTTCATGATGCAGTACATAAATTTTCAACAGATACTAGATTGCCATAACGTTAACATTGCAACGGATCTACTGGTCACCCTTCTGACTACAGCTATAAAAAACAGTACTAAACTACTGAAAATCCCCAATCGCAAACGCATTAGTAAACCCTGGATCACCCCGGGGTTAATTAAGTGTATGAGGCACCGAGATAATCTTTACAAAAAACTAAAAAAAGACCCCGAAAATAATGAATTAAAAGTAACCTACAAGCGCTATAGAAACTGGTGTAATTCAAGAATTAGGAAAGCAAAAACAAATTATGAAAAGAGTCAAATTCAGAATGCAAAAGATAATAAAAAGCAATTATGGCAGGTTATTAAAAAAATAAATGGTTCGGAAAATGTGCCTGATCATTCTACTAACCTTCTTGCAATAAACTCCCCTGAGACTTCCGTAAATGATGTGAATAGTTTCTTTGCAAACGCTGGAAAAAATCTCGCAATGCGCATTCATTCACCCCGAAAATATGCGAATTTTAATCCTGTCCAAATTCCCGATAGTCCCCTCAACTCGTTCGTTCTGATGCCGACTGATGAAAGTGAAATTTTCCAATTAATAAAAACCTTGAAAGATAACTGTGCAGTAGGCATTGATTTAATCTCAACTAGAATAGTAAAGCGATATTCACATATCCTAATCTCTCCAATTACATATATATGCAACCTAGCAATATCAACAGGGACATTCCCCACCTCTTTTAAAACTGCTCTCATAAAGCCAATCTATAAGAGTGGGAATAGAGACTGTGTCAATAATTACCGACCCATCTCGATCCTTCCTACACTGTCGAAGCTCTTAGAACGAATTATGAACACTCGACTTGTAAGGTACTTAGAGACTAACCATGTACTTTCGCCAAACCAATACGGTTTTCGTCAAGGCAAATCAACTAATGACGCGGTTCACGAAGTTGTTGACTCTATTATTTCTTGCCTCGACGATAGAGTAAAGTGTCTTGTGGTCTTTCTCGACCTAGCAAAGGCATTTGACACAGTCTCTATCCCACATCTCATTGCAAAAATGGAAAAAATAGGAGTTAGAGGATTACCTCTCAAACTTTTTGAGGATTATCTATCGCAAAGGAAACAACGCGTTAAAATAGATAAATGGCTAAGTGGGGAGCTGATCATGGAGTATGGGGTTCCACAGGGAAGTATACTCGGTCCCACTTTGTTCCTAATTTATATCAATGATCTGTGCAACCTACGACTCCATGAAGGGAAAATCTTTACTTTCGCAGATGATACGGCACTTTTCTTTCAAGGTAAAAACTGGAACGAGGTGTTTGAGACTGCTCAAATAGGTTTCGATTCGGTGGGAATATGGCTTCAAGAAAACTTGTTAACACTTAACGTATCCAAAACCAAATTTATAACGTTTGCTACAAAGTCTAGCCTCCTACCTCCAACCTCCCTAACATTAAAAGCCCACAATTGTATAAATGGACAGTCTTGCTCTTGCCCAACCCTCGAAAGAACCGACAACATCAAATACCTTGGAGTAACCATTGATCAGACTTTAAGCTTCAAACCTCATACTGACATTCTCGTGAGCAGGTTACGTAAACTTATTTACATCTTCAAGTCTCTCCGCCATGTTGCCGATCAAGAAATTCTTAGGATGGTCTATTATGCTCTCTGCCACTCCTTAATAGAATACTGCATCTCAGCCTGGGGTGGGGTGGCCAAAACCCACCTTCTTGAAGTTGAGAGAGCGCAACGTGCTATCCTGAAAACGGCAGCTTGTTTACCCTTCCAGTATCCAACCACCGAGCTCTACAAATACTGGCAAGTGCTTAGTGTACGACAAACATATATACTACGCACGGTTCTTAAAAAGCACTCCCAGTTAGAGTATGATGCTGAGCTTGTAAAAAACAAACGTAGAAAAGGCACCGTCTGTCCAACTAAGACCTTCAACACTTCCTTATCTCATAACTTTTTTATCTACCGTGGGACATTCCTTTATAATAAATTGAACTCGTTAATTAACATCTATCCCCTAAATTATCATATCTGCAAACAAACAGTTACCACGTTTCTTAAGAGTCTTCCCTATCAAGACACCGAAAATCTACTACACTCCCCAAAATGACCATTGCTTTTTCTCCCACCTCATCTTTCTCTATTCTGCCATGGGCGCGGGGGGGTACTGGTGACCTGTAACACAGGTACTCTAACCTACATCAGGCACCAGGCTCTCACATAGCACGATCAGTAGATGTACAGTCTGAAGTATTACTATTGTAACGTCGTATTTATGTGTAACTGTATTGTACTGTATTGTATCGTACTGTGAGAGCAAATAAAAATTGTTTGTTTGTTTGTTTGTTTGTATTTATTACACTCTAATCCAGGTCCTTTTTTCGTAATCGATTTGCTACACACTTCACACTTTTTCATTTTGAGGGTACTTGTCGCACACAAGACGTAATCCGTTCGAAAATTTTGTGATTGTTTAATTCAGGGTTTGTGATGTAAAACGGCTGACTTCATTTATATGCTTTTGAAACAGATACAAAAAATTATTATTACTATTCTTCTTTTGAAGCACGAAAACTATTAAAAATATTTGGTCACTACCATTCTCCCAATTCTCCCATATTAGTAACTCTCCAATAGTTATTAACTTGTCCAAAGTTACTTAACTCAATCGATCACTAACTATTCGATTGAGACAGGCAGTTGAGATATGAACTCTTATATGTTATTAATTATCTTTTCTGGGTTCCGGTGTACACCGTCTCCACATTTACACGATTTTTTTACACAAAATAAGTTAATGCTTGACCGCAAAACCACCTGATGGTAAGCGAAAATGAAGTCATGGATGGTAAAGTGCACTAACTTAGTAAAAGCTAATTCATTCTTGACTTGAACACACCCACATTATAATCGAACGGGGACATCCACGCGAGCAATTTATTCCAGTTCTTCGCATAATGAAAGGCGAAGCAAAGCGCGTCGTCCGTACCGGGGGGATGTTGACAAAGAAGGGATGAATACCCGCCATACGTCGGGACGTTCGATTGTAGAAAGGGGAATAATTCCCTCTGAATTAAGTCACGTAATTTTTCTTCTGAGTTATGTTAATAAATAATTAATAAAATTGTACTAACAAATTGCTTAACGATCGTTTTCAATATTCTATCTGTCCATAATTCTGAAGTCAGTTGTAGCAGATTTTATGTAGATTATAAAATGTTCCATTGCACCGGTATTAATTTGTATTTGGTGTTATGTAGTGCACCAGAGAGCAACGGAGCACGTTCAGTGTGGCTCCGCGTGTGGGGCGCCCGGCGGGAGGCGGGGGCGCTGCGGGCGGCGCTCGCTCGCCTGGCTGCCACGCGCTCGCGCACCGACCGGCTGCGCCTGTTGCCAGCTACGTTACACTTCGACATGCAGCCCGCACTCAGTTTACATGTATGTTTTGATCTGTTCTAGTTGTAATACCCCCTTTGGATAGTCGGTGGTTGTTTGAAGGTCGCCTGATTTCGGACAGGACTACGTAGAAGAAAAGACGCGTCGTCGTGCCTATTCGTCATTCATTCGTCAAAGGGTTTTCCTTTTAGCGATATTAATTCCTATTCCGATAAAACGACCAAGGACAGAACCTTGTGGTTTGGTTGGACATACATTATTTGGGTTTTTAAAGATCCCAACAAGGTTTCAAATATTATAAAAAAAAATATAAATAACCAGATATTTTAAATGAAAATAGCTGAGCTAACGATCCACTTGATGGTAAGTGACCACCATTGTGGCCAGTGCGGCCACTACAGTAATATCAAATCACCGTTGCCGACCAACAATGAAGAGATAGAAATAAGTTTGTGTGAGTATAATTCTTGACAAAAAATACCCGACTTCAAAATAACTCAAAAACTACTTGTCAGATCTCGCTATAATTTACGTGGGACCACATAACAAGCACCAGCTTTCGATTAAAAAAAGAATCATCAAAATTGGTTCACCCAGTCGAAAGTTCTGAGATAACAAACATAAAAAAATACATTCGAATTGAATACCTCCTTTTTTCAAGTCGGTTAAAAACGACGAGTGTTTGGCGGCTGACTCAGGCAAGGATGGTAGCTAACCAGAAATATGATGACGATCATGTAGCCTAGTTGGTAGCGACCCTGCCTGCGAAAGGACTCGGTTTCGATTCCCGGCCGGGGCAGATATTTATGTGACAGATAAATATTTGTACTCGGGTCATGGGTGTTATTGTGATGTGTTATGTGTCATCCATGCCACCCGCGACACAGGTAATAACCTACTGCGGGGGTATGAGTGTGTTAGCGTTTACCAGTAATAATATTACAATTGAAAAAAATCGGTACAAAAAACGTGCAAAAACCAGTAATACATTCCATAAAGTCTTACACGTGTATGAATGTACCCACCGAAGCGTACTTCCTTTTAGCGTACTTATTTCTTTCATAACACCCATACCTATACAAGCACTACTTTTAATACCGAGAGCTTTCAAGTACACGTATTAAGTCACGCCATACCTTTTAGCGCTTAATATGGCTAAGCATGCGGTGTGGCAGGAAAATGCCTGAGCGTTGTGCTATCGGTATTCTGTCGGCTAGATACTGTGTACAAGACTTGCATAAACTTCCTTTTTTATGATTCAGTAAAAAAATTAAAAATAAAACAGTGTTGTGTTCCGGCTGGGGGCCTGAGAGCCAGTTCTTTCTTTTTTTCTCTCTATCTTGGCCGGTAACGCACCGGTGATGCCTTAGGTATTGCTGATGTCTATGGGCGACGATAGCCACTTACCATCAGGTGGATCGTCAGCTCGTTTGCCGGCTAATTCAAATTTGTTTCATAATTGAAAAATTGTTAATTTCAAGTGTGTTTTTTATCTTTGTGTGTTGGCACAGGGACTCCTAGTATGGGGGCTATGACTGTGTAGCGTTTGTTTTATTAACACACCATCAAAGCTATCCCGAAACGTACATCACCTCGTTAACGCGCTAAACCGTTGAAGATAGGTGAAAACTTCAGCACAGCAATTAGCAATGCAATAAATATACCAATTGGCCGAGGTTCCTTGGCTAAAGTTTTAATTATTTCAAATGTTCATTCCCTGGCTCTGGCGCTAGCTGGCGACCGGCCAGCTCTCCTTAGGTATATCTTATTATAACCCACCACCTTTTCTCCGTCGTGCAGTTGGGTCTACACTCGATTAGGTCTTTGTACCGATTGTGGACATTTTGGAAATGGTTTAAAATAAATCCGTTTTTATCAAATGTTAGAATAGAATCTTAAAAATCAGTTTTTATTTTTATTAAAGTCCGTCCTATTTCCCCAAGGGAAATTGATTATACCTATCTAGGATAGATAGGTGAACGATGAAAAGTGTAATCCATCCTTTATAATAATGCTATGTAGTAATCTCCCTCGCTTTGCTTTGGTTTTCGTATAGGTACCCCTAATTTTTTTAAATAAAATATAGCCTAGGTAAAAAAATATATACTCAGAAAAATAGAGCATCGTATTGGTAAAAATTATTTTTAAATCGGTCAGTAGTTTTTGAGTTTTTCCACTACAAACAAACAAAAAATCAAAACTTTCCTCTTTATAATATTAGTTTATATTATATTTAGTGCTTAAGAAAAGTTGTTAAATAAATGAACAAAACTATTAATATTTTCCAGAAAATTAAATCACAAAACAGGTAAATCGAGGCCTTAATTACTTTTCCAAGGAATTTCAATATCCCAGGCTCAATCTACGAAATAATATTTTACTCATCTCGAAACAAAATTATTGAATCATTTAGTGTTGTTGTTAAATCAACTAGGGATGTAGCAATTAAGGTTAATTGTTTATGTTATAGTTCAGTGTTCATTCATAAAAAAACAATAAACATTTAGATATTTAGGTTATAGAAATAATTCGTCTATTACAGGTGCAAACACCCTAACTCGCATAAAAGTATGATTCTAGAGGAAACTGGTTTACACTCATTTAATTCACCTTACACGATAGCTTTTTCAGCTATTTGTTAAACCAACTGTAGAAGTTAAGTTAGGAACTTCAGATTTCCGTGTAAACTTAACATCCTTTTTTCATTAATGCCATGGAAGTTTATAATACACTTTTAAAACTTTATGTTTATCTTGTTTACGTTAAGAACGCGTTTGTTGATTAGGTTTCATTGTAAAAAGCGTGAAAATCATCAGGGTCCAAAGTGAAACTTTAGTAGCTTTGTTCGTCTCATCCGATGAGAAAGGCTAGATGTAGAACTGTTTCATTATTTTATACAACTGTACTAAATTTTCTTTTAGAGTTTATGAAAATAAGAGATTTGACCCGTTTATAATTTTTTTTCTTTGTAATGCAATAAATAATAGGAAAAACTGAAAAACGAGTTAAAAAGATAACAGTTTTTTAGTATAAGGCGCTCCATACATCCAAGTGTAAGCCAACACATGCACAATGACAGAAAGAAAGAAAGAAAAATATTTATTTCACAGACAGGGCACTGCACTGCCCTACAACAGCATAACAACAATGCACATGCCGTTGCACGTGGTAAGCCTTGTTGAACAACAACGGGTGATATATAGCGTAAGGTCTCTCCTATGCAGTGACGTAGCGTGGGGGGGGGGCGGGGAGGCCATGACCCCGGGGGGCACATGAAGAGAGGGCGGCAAGCCACTCAATTAAAAAAAATACATTAAAATATATATTTTTTTTTAATTTTAATGTAAATTTTGCTATGAAAAAAAAAAACAAGAAAAGAGCATTTTTAATTAATAAAAAACATATTTTAAATAATATGGGGGCGGCAAATTTTCGGTCGGCCCCGGGCGGCGGAAACCCACGCTACACCACTGCTCCTATGTAAGAGATCGCTCGGCCTGTACCTTTACTACACCAAAAACTTCTATAAATATAACTAGTTGACCGGGCAAACGTTGTTCTGCCAAAAAATTTTTAGGGGTAGGGGGATGAAAAATAGATATTGTCCGATTCTCAACCCTAGCCGATATGCAAGATTCACGAAAATCGGTCGAGCCGTTTCGGAGGAGTTCAATTTCTAACACCGTGACACGAGAATTTTATATATTAGATTATACTAGACAGTCTCTTCTGAATTATTAGTGTGGTACAGTGTGGGAGTGCCCTTTATAGGGTAGGGGTCTCTCCTCTTAACTGAAAAGGCCTGGAGCATACCTACTCCACTACGACGCGATGGTCCAACTGGTAGAGTAATGCACTAAGATCCTTGACATGGCTTTACGACCATGAGCGACGGTTTTATCTACGTACTTTTTATGTACGTAACTTTTTGAACGCACGGAAGTGCTCAATAAAATTGAGCCACTACCCATCCACCTACCGCGCCGCAAACTCTGTAGATCAATCAGAGCATGCGAGCATTAGTCTGTCTTAAATCAAAAACTAGTGACGTAAACTTAACAAGCTAAAGTTCTTCTAAAGCTAATATTCTACGAAATTCAAGGGAAATTTTCATCACAAATTCAACTTAGTTATTATGAAGACTTCCAGATGCAATCTTGTTTTACTGACTTATGGAACTAACTTCCTCAGTGAGTGTTACACGGTGTAGTTATGGCCATTAATTTCGATGTATATAAAGCAGAAGGGGTATTCTACGATATTGGTTATGAAATTATATTCCTTTTACTTTGCACCATAGTATATTATTATTAACCGACTTCAAAAAAAGGAGGAGGTTCTCAATTCGACTGTATTTTTTTTTATGTTTGTTACCTCAGAACTTTGGACTGGGCGAACCGATTTTGATGATTCTTTTTTTAATCGAAAGCTGGTGGCTGTCATGTGGTCCCACATAAATTTTATTGAGATCTGACAATGGCATCCATGAGAAAACCACATAAGTCGTAAATTTGAGTTAAGATGTGCGTGACAAATTGACGAATAACTCAATATCACGCCAACCGATTTCGATTATTCTTTTTTTAATCGAAAGCAGGTGCTTGTAGATCTGACAAGTAGTTTTTGAGACTTTGAAGTCGGTTATTTTTTGTTAGTAAAATTTAGATTATTTCCAGTTTCTTCAACATTCACATCAATAACAATCTCTACTACTCCGCGATCTATAATTGAATCTCATAGAATGTCCCACACGTCTTGTTCGAAAATAGATTGATATATTCCTTATTCTAAATAATAATATTTAGTTTTTCTTCATGACTTCTTGCATGACAGCATCTGCATCGGCCGATCGTTGTAGAACCAAAGAGGCCGCTCGCCGTCATCTATTAAATATCGTGTATAAAATAATATACACAATATAAAATATGTTAAATGTTTTGAATTTTTTCGTTTTATTTCATTTAAGTTACTTCCATATAATTATCTAGGTAGTATAAAAAGTTGCAACGTGGCACTTAGTATGAAAAACTAACGGAAATATGTGTCAGATGTGACCTGTAATAATACTGAAGAAGAAAAAACACGAAAAAAAACACGCGAGATCAAGCCAAAACAATGTTTTGACTGTTTTTGTAACATTACTCACACGTGCGTTATTTTGTCGTGTTGTTTTACTCGTAAAAAGTCAAATGCTTAGTACCGTGTTCTACAATACGACAACAATATAGGAAATATTACAACTGACCCCGCATTTTAGAACCTACCGCTTTTATCGTGTCCCGTTACGTAAGTACAATTGGAAAAGGTGTTTATAAAACAAAACAGAGCTCACATTTCGAGGATTACCGACCGGTCAGGTTACGATGTTAGGTTATACTCTATAGATCACGTATTTACTTATCGATACTATACGGAAGTTACAATTGTTTTTGCGTGTACAATCGGCCGCAGAAGTAGCTTAACATTTTAGTACCTTGTCACATTACATTCCTTGAATTTGTCATAGATGTTGCTAGGAAACCATCGAAACAGTTACTATTACAAAGTACTAAAATGTTAAGCTACTTCTACGGCCGACTGTACAATAATAACTACAGACCCGCTCTATGCGAATTTCAGGAATTTCAACAATGGTTGTCTAGTTGGCACGTCTGTTTACAAATTTTAACATTAAGTTTCTATAAAAATTAAGAATATCATAAACTTTAAGTCTTGTAATTTCATGTAATATAATGTGCTAGGTATAGTATTCATCACTCTCATAAAACATAGAACCTTAATACCTATCTCAGTAACGTATTTATTTAAAATTAAACCCCAACTGTTTTAACTTGAGGAAGAATAAGATGGAATTTTAAATTTAAAACGGCTATAACGTTGTCGCTCGCAGTATTTACCCAGAATTATAATACCCATATCCTTTCTAGGAAAATTTTAAATATAAATTTGTTATTACTACCTTGGATAAGAACGGGTTCACTCAGGCTTTAATTAAAGCTTAGCAGGAGCTTATTAAATTATACAAAAGACTAATACGTTTTCGTTAGCAAGACTAATTCCATTCTGCTTCAGTAAAGAGGTCTCGTGATTCTCGTGAATTAGTGTGAAGTTAATATAGTAGTGTGCGCATTAATGTTTAAACTATCGGCTGGTATTTGATATTAATTTGCGGGCCAATGAAACTGTTAGCCAACTAAGCCAACCAAACTGTTGGCCAACTAAGTCAGCCGTAAGTAAGTCACTCAACTCAACTAATGCGTGCTTGCTGTAAAAGGATCGAAAATTCAAACTCTAAATCATTCCATTAAGAGTCCACTGTAGAAAAATGACCTGCCGAAGCATACTACAGCACGTTACTTCGTGTGAAATGAGCTGACATGATAGTATGACTACCAAGAAACTGCCTGAGTGTTGTATATACTTATTTCAAAGTTTACAAGAAAACTTCAATTTGTTAGAATTACTATATAACAAATTGAAGTCTTACTGTGATATCTGAAAGATAAAATCGTTTTTGAAAGGTTTTCCTACAGGCAGTCACCCTTCCAAATTTAAATACAAATCGTGTTGCCTTGCGTCAGTCGATTACAGCTCTGAGGTCAAACACGCACAAAAATGTATACTTACCTAATAATACTATGTAAAGGTCCATTCTCCCGAAACTCAATTAAAACTGCCTAAAATTACGAATTAATCAACTTTAAAAAGGAAACTGGGAGCGGCATACGTTTTTATGACGCGGTCAGAACATCCCACTTTGTATTAAACTTTGCCAAGAATTAACATGTAAATGCTCGATTTCATTGCAGGCGTTAATCGTCAACCAGCGGCCAGAGGTATGGGAGGGGTCTGAGTTCATACTGAGTTGTATGGCGTACGGGTCCCCCAATATTGCGTTCACTTGGTACAAGGACGGAGTTAAAGTTAACTTTAATGGCACTACCAGGTGAGGTTATTCTTCTACTGTAACGGGAAAAGTTTGTTTGCTATTTTATCTCGAAGATGGAGTACCACAATTTAACAGGTGGCAATTTCTAGCTAGCAGCTGTAAAGTTTTGTGTTTCACAATTCTTATATATACATTTAAAAACCTTTTTTATGTGAATAGCCGACAAACGAGTTGACGTTTCACCTTATGGCAAGTGGCTATGGTAAGTGGCTATCGTTGCCCATGGACATCAGCAACACCAAAGGCATCACTGATGCGTTGCTGGCCAAGAAAGAGAGATGAAAAAGAAAGAAAGAACTGGCTAGCTCTTAGCTGAAACACGACGAGTCATAACAAACATGTGAAAAAAGTAATACCAATTTATACTTTTTCCCATTTTCTCATTGTTCAGTAAGAGTACCTGATGGAAAGCCATTAAATAAATGGGGAATACAATAACATATCTTCATTTTGTTATAGATATGTGTGTAGGTAATGTTTTAAGAAATAAATGAAGAAAGCGTCACCCCCACTATTTCAAGAATGCACAACTGAAGGAAGAGAATAGCTATTAAAAGAGTTTATAGAGCGTTATGACCGAGTACTGCGGACCAGGAGTTCATAAATTGCTAGTTATACTTCAAGTAGTTTTTCACCCAGGAGGACTAGAGTTCATAATAGTAATGTGCTTTCACATACACGGCTGTTTTATGTTGCGTTTTTCAAAGACAACATACATATTGTATGTGAGAGTGTGTAGAACGAAATTCATGAAGTGACTTAATTCTGAATTTGAATTAGGTTTGAAATTGACGAAAATTTCTCGTAATAAATATCTGTAACTTTTTGTACATAACTGTAACTTTTTAAATAAAATACATGTAATAGTTTCGACCTTCTTAAAAAATCTTTTCATAATTTTTTAACTTAATATATTAAAAACACACAAATAAATAGATAGTATAACGCCCCGACTCAGAGTCACTTACGGTTACTTAAATCGCTCCTTAGTACAGAATTTGTATGGTGACTCTTTACTAAGGAGCGATTAAAGTAATCTCTCTGTTGAGTCTGTTGACTTAGAGTTGGGGCGTAAGATAGTCAATCAAAAAGTGTAACTTAACGACGGGACGCCCTAACAAACTTTTATGTTCCAATAAAATTCATACTTAACTATCGTACACTAAATTTTCAAACGGGGCGATAGAGAAAGTTCTGAAATAACGACTTTTAAACTTAGTACATCGGAGAAGTGAACGATAGTTTGATAGTTTTAGCGTGCTCTGGTTACTGTTATTATCATTATTAATTCATTATAATCTTCAAGAGGATTTTAATTAACGAAGATTTTAATTAACGAACATTTTTTATCTGCGCTAATTTCATCAGTCAAATAATAAGTTAACTATAGTCGTGATCCCTCGATTCTGTAAGCAAATCTCTATGGAAGTCGTTTACCCAGGTATATTTGGGACTGATTGTTATGAACACAGGGACAGAGTATCCAAGCACGTTAATAGTAGGTATAACTTAATGTACTTATTATATAAATAATAATAGAATTAATTTAACGACCCCGTAGCCTAGTTGGTAGCGACCCTGCTTGCGAAGCGAGGGTTCGATTCCCGGCTGGAGCAGATATTTATGTGACAGATAAATATTTGTACTCGGGTCATGGGTGTGATTGTGATGTGTTATACGTGTCGTCCATGCCACCCGCGACACAGGTATAACCTACTGCGGGGGTATGAGTGTGTTAGTGTTTAATTAATTACTACTAATAGTAATAAGTATGTTTAATAGCCGACCAAGAAGCATACGAGCCAACTAACGATAACTGGCTCTCAAACCCCGCCCGTTTGTTAGCTGACGCAAGCCAGAGGGTAGTTCTAAATAATTATACTCTTGCAACTTTTCAGAGATATTTGGACGAGAACAGTTGCAGAAGACGCGTTGGGTCGCAGGATGTCGGTACTGGGCATCTCGGAGGCGAAGAAGCCCGACAGTGGGCGTTGGTCGTGCGCGGCAGAAGACGCGGGCAGGCGGCGATGCCGCGCGCTCAGGCTGGCTGTGCTGATGCCGCCTGATATACGACTTGTGCCTTCTACGCTCACTGTTAATAAGGTGAGGAAACTAATAAAGTGAAAGATTCTTGTAAATGGTCACCAATATAAGCGATTGGTAGCATAGTGGTCAGTCATCATTCAGTCGGGCAAAGACGTCACTCGCGGTTCTCAGGTTTTGAACGTTTGTTGTCTTGTTTCCATACTAACCACGTTCATCCATCTCCTCAAGTCTACTTTTAAATGCCCTTCCTAGTTGTCATTGTCATTTAATACCTTTGAACGAGCAATTCTTCTATATACCTATTATATATTATATTCTGATTCTCGGAAACGGCTCCAACGATTTTTAAGAAATTTAGTATGCAGGGGGTTTCGGGGGTGATAAATCGATCTAGCTAGGATTCATTTTTAGAAAATGTCGTTTTATCCGTGTTTTCAGGCATTGAAAAACTTCTACAATAGACTCTTCCTGACATCTATTGGCGAGTAGCAACACTAAAGCTAATTCAGTAGATGGCGTTGTTTGTCAAAAAAATACCGAGCAAAGCTCGGTCATCCGGGTACTATTAATTGAAAACACACACGTGAGTGCCCACACACAAACACGCTTGCATGCACAGATACACACATGCATCAGAACTACGAGGGGCATAGTGCCTGGTAAGCCTCCTAAGTCGTTTTTAATAATGCAGTTACGGTTCAGTTCGGGTTGTGCCAAATGTCGCAATAAAATTCCGCGTTTGCTATCCCCCACCACACTTGGTGCGATAACGCGAAACTTCGTCGAATCCCGCTAATGTAGCCGCAGCATAATGCAATGTAATGTCCAGGGTGACAACGTAAGCATAACCTGCCTGGCTGGCGCGGGGCGCGTGCACGGCGCGCTGGGGTTCAGCTGGGCGCGCGAGCGGACGCTGCTGCCGCTGGCACCTGGCCGCGAGGTCTGGGAGGACCTCTACCCCGCTGGCAGCGTGCTCAAGCTGTATAATGTTCAGGTGAGGATACCAACGTAAACTAATACATACATAGTTCTAAATGTTGTTGATTATAAATAAATGAAATAAATAAACGCTTACACACTCATACCCCTGCGTTAGGTTTTAGCTGTGTCGCGGGTGGCATGGATAACACATAATATAACACATCGCGATAACATCCGTGACCCGAGAGCAAATATTTATCTGTCACATAAATATCTGCCCCAGCCGGGAATCGAACCCGAGACCCCTCGCTTCGCAGGAAGGGTCGCTACCAACCCGCTACAGGGTCATAAAATACCTATAATATTTGAATAAGGGGTATACTAGCTAACACGGCGACCTTTGTGTCGCCTAACAATCAAAGAATGTAGTGATTATATTATTATACCTAGTTACTTACATAGTGGTAATGAATCTGTAGCTGGGTCAGGAGAGGTCATGTACAGAACATTGGACTTTTTTAGAACTTTATAGTAGGGATACTTTGTTGCCCTTCGAAGCATTAGAACTTCTATATCGGCGTTGCGCACACGGAGCAAGGAGAAAAAATGAAACTTTTTCTATGAAACAATCTCAATGTTGTCCAACTTGTTGTCCCACATTGTATTCTATAGCGTACCCGCTAGCGTGACTGAGAAAACGGTTTATTACCGCCATCTATTGTCATTATTATGTACAACGATAATATTATTCTGTATACATCGTAATAGTATCGAAAGTAAATAAAAGATATTGTTTTAGAAATCCGGTGAATTTCGGTGTCAAGTGACTTCAGTAGCTGGAGCAAATGCGAAAGGCGTCACAATGTGGGCTTTAGGACCTAAGGACGAGGCCTGTGGCCCAGAAGCCTCTCATGGCCTGCGGTGGCCGAGGACTGCGCCTGGAGCTCATGCGGCTGCAGCCTGCCCTCCGGGACATAGTGGTGAAACTACCAGGTAAACTGTGAACACTTGTATATAGAGCTCTGCCTGCGGGATGCCGCATTTTCCGGGATAATAAGCAGACCCCTCTTTCGCACTGGGCACTCTGAGCACGTGCCCAGAGCCCCGTGATCCATAGGGGCCCCCTAGTTCCTGCCAGATCATTAAACGATAACCGATATTTATTACCGAAAAACTTTTTTAATTCGAATAAATCGAACCTAAATTACTGACTATAATACCAATTTGCTTATTAGCTTTTGCATAAATCTAGAGACTTGTTTATCTACTTTCTTTGTTTATTGTTTTTTTCATAACAATAACATAACAATTTACATTAAAAAAATATAAAATAATTAATTTTAATACATTTTTTATTTTATTTAAAAATCGAGTGGCTTGCCGCCCTCGCTTCATGTGCCGCCCGGCCCCCCACCCCCCACGCTACGCTACTATGCCCAGGGCCTCCAATAGGGTAAAGACGGCCTTGATAATATTGATAATAAGTACTTACCCTATATCCAGTTCCAGATCATTGTGCACCCGTGTGCTAAATTTCATGAAAATCCGTTCAGTAGTTTTTGCGTGAAAGAGTAAGAAACATTCCCACAAACATTCACATTTATAATATTACTACAGGGGTTCCCAACCTTTTCTTGGTCAGGGACCACTTTTATATCGTTCTTGTTCACAGGGACCACTATGTAGGTATAATAAAAATATACTGTAAAAATCAAACTGAAACTTTAATTAAAAACTCAATAGGAACTTACATAAAAAGAAATAATAATATTTTTAAGATAAGCTTCTGTCATTTGGTATTAATGTGATTTTTGAGTTTGCATCTTCTTCAATGAGTTAATGTGATTTCTGAGCTTGCATCTTCTTCACGAGTTCGGCTATCCTACTAATAATTAGTAGGATAGTAATGTACTGTGAACAATGATAGACAAAATATTTTAACATCGATCTTTCGTAGTTCACCTGATTTGGAATCCGCAAGAATTTTTGATTAACAATTGCCTGCTTCATTATAATAAAACATGAGGAGGAAACCTTTGTGTGAAATGCTATATTCCTTCTCATTATAAGATAAGACTTTTAGTCCAGTGCCGATAATTTTTGAAACGAAAAAAAATTATAGTAGAATGAAACCTATTGCAAAAGGAAGAGAATATAACGAAGATTATAGGAAAAATAAATTACGGGCGATCTGAGGTCGGGAAGGAGGAGGGAGGGGGTGTTTAATGGAAAAAAATGGTTTATCTCGATTTCCGGAAAAACTACAAGTCCTATTAAAAAAAGTTGAATGGCAAAGTTGTAGGTAATATAAAGATCTACAACTTTTGTATTTACACTTTTTACATAACCTCAAAATTTATGTGAAAAATTCAAAAAACCACGTTTTTGGTTTTTTATTTTTATCTTTTACAAAAAACTTTTTTGTTTCACAAAATTTGATGAAAACTTACCTTTGTATGTCCTTGACATACTGTAATTTTTTTGATTCAAAAATATATTTTTTTTCACCTTATTTTGACCTTATATCGAAAAAGCACCCTTATTTTCAGTCGAAAAATGTTACGTCAAAAAAACTGATTTTTTTAAAAATTCGGTAGTCTTTTTGTTCGTTGGAATCTCTACTTTCTAATGGTATATAAAAAATTATACACTAGCATGGTAAATGTTCTCAGAAAATGCAATGAAACGACAACTATTTTCGCATATTTTTTGCAATCTCATATGCAATCAATGGAATCCGATTTTTTTTTGCGAAAATAGTTATCCCTTAAAACCCCCCCTTCCCGACCTCAGATCGCCCGTAATTTATTTTTCCTATAATCTTCGTTATATTCTCTTCCTTTTGCAATAGGTTTCATTCTACTATAATTTTCTTCCACTTTTTACCGTTTTTAGAGCTATCGGCACTGGACTATTTATTAAAATTTAGACTATTACTATTCGGTAGGTAAATTTGGGCTTCCAACATTTTTGTATGGAGCCTGGCATACCTACAAGTCCGCCATTTTGAAAAAACCTCGTTTCGGCGGCCAGTGATGAAAAATGTGTCAATCGATAGAGTAAATGATTATGATCAAAAAGTATTCAGTGATGAATTGTCGTAAGTGATATACTTTCTGAGATATTTGAGTTCAAAACCATAGAAAAATAAAGTAAAAAACTTTGTTTCGGCGGATATCTATAAAACAGGTGTTAATCGATAGACTAAGTGATTACGATCAAAAAGTATTCAGTGATAAAATGTCGTAAGTGATATACTTTCTGAGATATTTGAGTTCAAACCCGTACAAAAATAAAACATTTGTAGTTTTTTTATTATACATATTATATTATTATATTAAATACACAAATATTTATAAATACGTATATATAACATCTGGTTGAAGACCACGGTCGACGACATTTTAATTACTTCAGGTAGTGCTGCCGGACGTGATTCTTGAAGGAGCTTTTGGTAGTCTTATGATTTTTTGATGTCTACAAGCATGGAGTTCCAGAACAGTATTAACTGTATTGTGAAGGAATTCCCGAATTAAGCAGTGCTATAGGTTTCCTTTAAATAAACAGGAGAAGACACATTATTCAAAATAGCATAAAATGTTGAGAGAGTTCTGAAGTTTCGCCTATGTCAAATGGGTAGCCATTTAAGTTAGGAATGGAACTGGGAAATATGGTCATACTTACGTAAGCCGAAGATATATCTAATACAGTTATTAAGAAGGCGCTCCGATTTACTCAGAAGTTCCTCTGACAAATCTGTACAACACACATCAGCATAATCAAGGTGAGGGATGACCAGAGCCTGCACCAACATAATTTTGGTCTTAAACGGTAAGAAGTGTTTATGGCGATACAGCAATTGAAGTGTACCCGTCACTTTTTTCCTTACCTCAGTTACGTTATGTATTATAAAAATTAAACAAATTCGTCAAATATACAACTGAAGGGTAGAGATAAAATCGCAGGATGGTACGCTCGATACTGCTCATGCATAGTGGAAAAAGAACCTTGTCCTGTTGTTCCCATATAATGTGTGTTATATGGTTCTTGGCATGGGCTCGACACCAGGAAACATTGCCTTTATCACCAGCGGAATTTTTAGATTCAGTGATTGTCAGACATGATATAGAAAACGAAGCCAATAATGAATTTTAACTTTTGGTTTAGAGTTGCCAAAGCTGTAGCCGCTGGTGGCAAATAAATTATTTATAAAACAACGTAGTAGTTCGCTTTGCTTTTTTTTTAATTCAAACCTACCCGTTATTAATAAATCAAGTACCCATGCAGCACAAATATCGACGTCATAACGTGTATTAAAACGATGAGCGCCGGGCGCATCTATGAAAAAATGTCGCGTTCCGCGAGCGAGAGAGCGGCAAAAGCGAGAGTGAGGCACTATCGGCTACGATCGGCGTATCGTAGCCAATGCCGTAGGCGAGCCGTAGTCGATCGTAGTAGAGTGGAGATCGTAGTAGAGGAGCGTGGCGGAGCGGAGCAGGGTGGGGCGGAGCGGAGCTTTGTCATGACGTTGTCACGTTAAACTACCGTCCGTAAACCGACTTTACAGACAACCATTTTTTTCATTATTGACCCAATAAATTCAAAAGAAGTAAATGATAATTTTTATTGCATTATTTTTGTACGGTTTTGAACTCAAATATCTTAGGAAGTATATAACTTACAACATTTCATCTCTGAATACTTTTTAATTGTAATCATTTAGCCTATCGATTGACACATGTTTTATCAATGTCCGCTGAAACCAAGTATTTTTGCGTTATTTTTCTAGGGTTTTGAACTCAAATATCTCAGAAAGTATATGACTTACGACATTTCATCACTGAATACTTTTTAATCGTAATCATTAAGCCTATCGATTAACATATGTTCTATCAATGTTCGTTGAAATGAAGTTTTTTTTTACTTTATTTTCCTTCGGTTTTGAACTCAAATATCTCAGAAAGTATATCACTTACGACATTTCATCACTAAATACTTTTTGATCATAATCATTTTGTCTATCGATTGACACGTGTTTCATCACTGGCCGCCGAATCGAGGTTTTTTCAAAATGGCGGACTTGTAGGTATGCCAACTAGGTTCATTGCCCTTTATGGAATATACTTACAAGAACAGACGAGATTGATGCAAAATAGTTTTTTTGTAAAAATGGATTTTTTTAGATTTTGTGAACCAAAAACAACACAACATGGAGTAAAGTGGAGGTTACCAGATTTCTCCGGCTGCGTCGCTGACTCCTTACGCGACATATACGAACAGGTAAATTGTTGTTAAAAACTTATTGATGTTAAAAACGACCGACATACTAATATCCACGGACCTGAAAAAAAGACGGACGTAACCTCGTCTAATCGAGAGTGAAGCATAGCAATGGCCGCCCGCTTACCATGTGTGCGTAATTTTTGATTCGTGATTGAAGCAGTGAAGTATCAATGTGTGGGTATGTGTACTTGTACGAATAGAGAGTTGGTATTACTATTGGTGCTTCACAGAATTTGTTGTTGGGATTACGTCCGTCTTTTTTTTAGGAATATTATTATTTTTTTAATGTTTTTTGAAAAAAAAAAATTGTTTTTGAGATTTTTTTTAGATTTTATTTTTTTTTATTTGAATTTTTTTTTAAATTTTTTTTGTTGCCAAAGAGGTATAACTTCTCACGCGCATACATAAGTTTTTATGTAGGTAAATATTCTAAAGAGCATTCGAGTCATCTGATAATAAAGGACCACTACCGCTCATAAATACAAGTAAATACCATACAACCAATGAAATCCAAAGGACCGGCCAAAAAAAGAAGCGAGAGGTTCCGCTTTCTGGCTCTTCGTCACTATATAGAATAAATAGCACATAAAATTTATAGCTGTCCTCACGGGCGTAAAAAAAGAACGGACGTAACCTTGTCTAATCGAGAGTGAAGCATTGCAATGACAGCTCGCTTACTATGTGTACGTAATTTTGTAATTTTTGATTCGCAATGATGTCAATGTCAAAGCAGTATGGTGTCAATGTGTGGGTGTGCGTACTTGTACGAATAGAGAGTTGGTATTACTATGGGTGCTTCACTGAATTTGTTCTTGGGATTACGTCCGTCTTTTTTTACGTCCGTGGCTGTCCTTTTGATATTTATAGCTAGTAGCCTCACAAAATCACTACAAAGTTTATCTACAGGGTTATCAACCATGAATGCCTTTCTGTTTTAGTTCACCAAAATATCCTATGGCTACTCGTGGGAGAACGTATCCACCGTAGCTCACCAGTACGGGGCAGTTCTCCGGTCGCTGCCAGCCCACCCGGGCGAGGGCACTCTCCCGCTCCGACACACCCGGGCCATGCTGCATCACCTCCTGTCTGCCGCCGGGCACCCCAGGGACCGCGTGGAAAGCATTGAACACTTATTGAAGATATATGACACTCTGCTCAAACATCCGGATTCGTTTTTGGATGAAGAGGTAAGTGAATTATTTGAAGAATTAATGTCATTTGTTGATTACATTTAGTGTGGTGTGGGTACTCCAAATATTTTGCGTCGATGCGCATACATTACCAAACTAACCACGTGGTGATTTGTGGATCTGAGTTAACTTGATAGAATAAAACATAAAATGCAACCAATTCCAGAAAATCTACGACCTCCAGACCGCAATATCGGACACGGCAGCAATGAGGAGCAACGTGGACGTCCACCTCCCTCAGTTCACGGTCCAAAGCAAGCCCGTACGAGACGACACGCGAACCCACGCAGCACACTTCAGCTTCCTCCAACACGCTGGCGCGGAGTGGCTGCTGACGTCAGCAGGGGTGGAGCTGACCGGCAGGAGCGTCAACGCGACTGTCGTGGCGGTACAGTACCACGACCTGACTGCCAGGCTGCCGTCGTTACGGAGGTCTATAGAGTTCAAGTAAGCTTGCACAGTTTATGTATTTGTTGAGGCACGGGAGTCGGGCAATCAAAAGGCGGATATGCGCGATACTATTCTTTTCTCAAAATAATAAGAGTTACAAATTAGGCGACCGTCCGTAGCCCGACAATCCCGAGACTCGCGGGTGCGGTGCA
The DNA here is from genome assembly GCA_951805285.1 of Thymelicus acteon. Lineage (NCBI taxonomy): Eukaryota > Metazoa > Arthropoda > Insecta > Lepidoptera > Hesperiidae > Thymelicus > Thymelicus acteon. Next base: position 3,259,426 of record OX638232.1, read on the forward strand.
TTCGTGCATTGTACATGCATATCTATAGGTATATGTAGTCGTTAATACATTATGTGTAGTCCCTATATATTGTTTTGTCATCATCATTGTTTATAATAATGGAGATACGACACGGGTCTCCTCTTCCCATGTCAGAAGTAGTGGTCAGGCCAATGCACTGGCAAATAATAAATAACAGCCACAGAAAATTCTTATGAAGAACTCTATTTTAGCAACCAACATGAATCGCATATTTACTATCTTCTTATCTTTTGCAGCATTCTTCTTTGTTTATTTTATTTTTATTCTTTGCTTGCTTTAATTTTAACGGGTCACCGGCTTCGGCTGTAGCCAATCGTCTTCCAGGGGCGGGCGCGAGATGGAGTACCTGCTGGCCTCGCAGCAGATCCAGGTGTTTGCCAACGGCATCGACGTGGACCCCACTCTGCAGCACACGGTCACTCTGCTGTTCACGCACGCCAAGAATTACAGCGCTGTTGGTAAGGGATTAGAGGTTTTTTTGTCGAATAGCCGACAAATAGAAGACGAACCGAACTAGTGGATAGTGGTCACCGATGCCCATGGACATCAGATGCCAAGAACTTTATTTATACATCTGGAATGCAAGTTTCAAAAAGGTACTTGAAAAAGGATCACGTGACATTGGATGAATAATTAAACTTTTTGGGAACGGTAAAGGCATCACCGCATTATTGTTATGCGTTATTGGCCAAGAAAGAAAGAAGTACAATTTTACTGCCTAGAGTTAAAAGATAACCTTCTCTTTCTTCGTCTATCTACAAGTTCAAAAACAACCACACAGGTTTACTTAACATTCTGTGTGAGAGAACTAGCGTTAGTTATTAGAATTTGGTCCACTTCATAAAACATAAAAAAATGCATTTTTTCTTTCTTATCCACAACTCTCACTTTTTCTACAGCCTCAAAACTAGCGTGCGGTCTTCGTACCCCACGGGAACCACAGACTTGGAGCACCAAGGCCTGCGAGGTGAAGGTGCCGGAGGCGACACACGTGGCCTGCAGGTGTAAAGGTCTTGGGACATACGCACTCTTCACTGTCGCGAGATCCACGCTTGTGAGTATAGTTATGTTTGGTAGACTGGTGTTGGAACTTTCAGGGAACTTCTAGAGGATTCCGAAACTCGGCCTGATGGAATGCTAAAACTTGGACGCTAAAAGTACTTTATTGCAGGCTGCTAAAGATGGTTGTATACGTAGAATCTCTCTTTGGAATGTTGTAATCTCCACGCTCGATTGTACCCTACTGGGTTTCCATGGTCTTTTTACAAAGCTGTAAGTAGTTGCAAGGATTAGGTATCTTATCTAGGTATCTAGGTACTCGAGATCAGGAAATGTCGCATCATTCAGGTTCTTTAGTCGTTGAAGTTGATTCAATTCCTGTCAAAAACCTGTTATCAAAATTGGGCATTATTGCTAGTAATTCTTTCAGGCATTCATTTCAAAATAGACGCTCTACCTCAATATTACCAAACACCAGACATATTCCTAACCTTTCTCCAGACAGACGCAGAGAAGGACCTGCGTGGGGTAGTGAAGATCACGGTGGGTCTGGGCGGCGCCATGTGCCTGGTGGCGGCGGCGCTGCAGCTGCTGGGGCTGGTGCCCGGGCGGAAGGCGCGGCTGCCCGTGCTGCTGAAGGCCGCCACCGCTGGGACCAACTCTGCTGCTGTGCTGACCTTGTTGGAGTGTGATACAAGACAGGTCTGTGAGGAACACCATCCTTGTTTACTTTTGGCATTGGGGGGGGGAGGGCAAATGAAAATTTTTTGGCCCGAGTGGAGGGGAAATACCTTAGACTTCTCTGTAACTTTTACCCTAGGTCAGGCAACAGCAACAGGGATTAGATGTTAATTACATAACAATTTGGTGATAATTTCTTTAGTGGCTTTTCATAGCAACATTTTTTGATAAAACTCACACATGTGTCAATAAACTAATTGTACGTGTGTGTGTCCCCCCAGGAGGAGGCGTGCCCGGGCACGCTGGGCTGGGTGTGCGCGGCGTGCTGGTGCGCGGGCTGCGCGGCGCTGTGTGCGCAGCCGCTGCTGCTGCAGGCCGAGCTGGCGGGCCGCGCGCAGCGGGTGCCCTCCGTCGGCCTCCTCGCAGGTTGGTAGCTCGGTGGTGCCGGAGACATATAATACGTGGATACAGGCTAACATGCATGCATGGCTTTTATAGGGTGTGTTAGTTAAGCCTCGATTCAGCGGCCTTTATGGACATGGGCGTACCCAGGATCTGGCCGCGGGGGGAATTCAATATATATGAGCACTTTTTATGGACAAAAGTTACGTACTGGTAAACATATAAAAATCAGGGGAACTGCCCCCGTCCATCCCCCTCGGTACGCCCATGGCTGTGGGGGTTCTGCGGGTACTGGTTGGGGCTTTGATCTGTTGGCTTCTGATCGGTTCTATATATGCATGCACGCGGCAAAAAAGGAATTAACTATAGTTGGATTACAATGTCGTTAGACTTTGATTCTTTAGTACCTACTTCATAAAAGAACAACGTCAAACAAAAATTATAGTAAATAGTACATATTATCAGTTTGTGGAAATCCGTTCTTAACAACAGGTTGTTCCTAAGTAGATTTGATATCATCAAACAGTCACCACACTCACAACACAACGACCATCTCAGGTGTGTGCACACTGTCCTGGCTGACGGCGCGGCTGTGGGGCGGCGCGCCGCTGCAGCTGGGGGCCGCGGCGCAGGCCGTGTGCGCGGCGGGCTGCGCGCTGCTGGCGCTGCTGGCGCTCGCGCTGGCTCTGTGCGCCGCGCTCCGCCTGCGCACCATCACGCATAAGGTGCCGGCGGAGCGACGGAGTTACTTGCGAGACAGGTTTGTTAAATGGTTTTTATAAAAGAGGGATTTGAAATGTAAATCACGACGTTATAAGCAAATGACAGACTTTTTGTAAATTTTCCAATTAAGTAAAAATTACTTTTTTACTTCCTTAAGAGTTTACTGGGCCCATAACCTGATAAAGCAGAAATTTGAGAAATGAAAATTACTTATTCATGTGAAAAGCTAATGACAGACTTTCTTTTATTAGAAGACCACTCAGCTTGTGTTGCAGTTCCTATAATAGAACACCTGCAGCACGGTGAATACGTAAGAGCTGTATTACAGGTATACCCGTGTAATGTGTATGTTTCCAGACGGCGCGTGGTGCGGCACACGCTCGCGCTGGTGGCGACGACGTCGGCGACGCAGGCGGCGGGCGTGGCGTACGCGCAGCCCGGCGAGCGGCAGCTCGCGCACGTCGCCGCGCTCGCTGCTGCGGCGCTCGCTAATGTACGTGTCACTTTATATCTATACTCTATACAAATACATAAAATCGGAGTGTCTGTGTCTAATATTAAATAACCGCTTTTTACTATGCATTTGGATTTATACACGGTACAAATACCAAAACAATTTTTTTTACAATTTTTGTCTGTCTGTCTGTCTATTTGTTCCGGCTAATCTCTGAAATGGCTAGACCGACTTTGACGGGACTTTCACTGACAGATAGCTGATGTAACAAGGAGTAACTTAGGCTACTTTTATTTTAGAAAAAAAAATAGGCGATACGAAGTTTGCCGGGTCAGCTAGTTAATCATAAATTACACACACACTCACATAGATAGCGGAGGGTCCTTCTTGGACGACAACGTAAAGTGATGCCTTTGGTATTGACGTCCATGGGTGACGATAGCCACTTACCATCAGGCTCGTTTGTCAGCTATGTCCATAAAATAAGAAAATACAGTCAACTCACACAGTTTGAGAAAATCAGAGGAATTAATTCCGCCGACTTCACGAACTCAAAACGTATGACAGCATCATACTTAATTGCGGTAGGAGTAGACAAAGTACTAGGAACGCACCTGTCCCCAGGGGCTGGCGATGCTGGTGTGCTACGTGATCCGCGACGAGGAGTGTCTGCGGGCGGCGCGCCGGGTGCTGGCCCTGCCGGCCGGCCGCGACTGGCAGGACTCCGCCGCGGGGGACACTTCGCTCAGCTGTAAGTAGCTAAGGGGTACCCCTGCCACACCTGCATCTTAAGGCGCTAATAAGCCTGCCCCACCTACGTCTAAACGCGTTAAGACTGCCGTTACGCAGGAGTGGCCAACAGTTAGCGCGTTAAAAAGGGCGTGATAACTTGGGTGACGGTTTCTTGGACATATCAAAGGATTTCATATCTGTTGACCACATCTGCGACTAAACACGCTAAGAAAGGCATATTCCGCAGCCGTTAACAATAACGTTAACACATATGTAGCAGGGGCATTATTATAAATGTAAAAAACCTTTTAATTAACGGCATTTATTTTAATTTGCTATGTTTTTTACCATGCATGTTTTCGACATTTTAGTGAATGAGGTGAAGGTTATCTATGACGTGGCCAAAGTCCCTAGATCTTTACTGATGTCCATGGACAACGTTGCCCACTTTCCTGCTTGTCTAGTCAGTCGGCTATTTAGATACATAAAAATCAATATTATAGCAAACCGCGTGTAAACACAACGACCATTTAGATTTTAGAGCATCCCGCAGTCGCTTGCCGACACGTTACGCAGAGTAACGTTTGTTGATATTTACTCTGTGACGGCAAGCGACACTGCGACAGTGCGCGGGGCTATGTTATCTGTCTCGGAGCACTAGTTATTCCTAATTTAAAATTTACTTAAAGAGATGACAGGAAAAAAGGAATGACTGTTATTGTTAATCAGAGAGTTTGAGAAAATATACATACATCGACGAAAAGAGCGAACATTTTATTCACCCTGACCTCATAATATCTATTTGTCCGCAGTGTACATAAAGCAAGGCGGGGAGGTCGAGAGCCGGGGAGGCGCGGGCGCGCTGGAGTCCTCGTCCCCCGTGACCCCAGTGTCCCCCGTGTCCCCCGTCTCCCCCGCCGCCTCGTACTGGCGCGCGGCTCCCCTCGAGAGCCCCCGAATGCACAGGTGCGATGAGACCGATTAGCGGTTGTAGGTAACTAGTCCAACTTTTGTTTTTATTTTATTTTTTAGTTTTATTGGTTGTTTTTTCTGTCGACCTACAGTTGAGGCATTGGATCGGTCGATGATAATGTGTTCACGGTCTGAAGGACAAAAAAGCAACCAGTTACGGCATATAGCTACATATATTTTTTTTAATTTGAAATAAAACGGTTATTTATATATCAAAAACAACAACTATAATACTGACTGACTGAATTCTGATGACAATGACAGATCAGTGTTGTGTTGATAGTCTGTTTATGCGCCGCCATCTTTACATATTATCTTCAAATTGTTGTATGGGAAAAGTGGAAAATGGACTTTATCAATGTGCCTAATGGACTTTATCAGTCGCGCGTGCGCATCCCTCCGTGCGGGCGTGTTTAATTATTTGTTACCGGGGCGCTAATTTAAATACAGCGCGTAATTATGTCGAGCGTTGTGAAATGCAGTGCGTGTAACATTGTGATAGACGAATTGTTGGCGTATATACAGAACAAAGTGTCTGTAGCTGATGAACAAACGTTGGTGCGGATATGTACTTCGTCATTCTCGAGGGAAGAGATTGCCAAATCAAAAGATTTACTGTTCGATGCTGTTCCAAATGACATCGCAAAAATCAAGCGGAAGAATAGAGGGAAAGAGGAAAGAGATTTGACAGACATCATAAACTTTTTCAAGTCAACAGAACCTGATCTCTTCCCTATTTTTGTGGCTAGGGATCTAGATAGACTCCCACCACTCTTGTATGACCATGTTGATTGTTCAAAGTTACTAAAAGATGTATCCAGAGTGCAAAATGACATGAAGGATGTTAAGGCAAACTACGTCACACAAGAGCAATTAAGTGACTTAAAATCAGAGTTTTTAAAATTGAAAAATGAATTATTGATATCATCGTCGCCTATGTATAATGTGAACAATAAGAGAGGTGCATGGTTAATGGATAGTGGCCCCATAGGACTACCACATATGTTAAATACATCGGTACAGGATCCCAATATAAATCAAAAAGCCCAAGTCGAGACAGATATTTCTACACCGATGCGTAAAAAAATGATGAGGGTAGATTCAAAACAATTTGAATGCGAGCGGCTAACGGGTGCAAGCCCGCCGAGCAATAACGTAGCGGTGTCTACATTGTCGCAGACTTGAGCGATTGGTGAGATGCCGGCGATCGAAATAATACAGTCACCGGCGAATGGCGCGGCGGCACAGCTGACTGGCTCGAGCGTACAGATGACTCGGGACGAAGTGACAAGAGATGAAACAACCGCGAGAAGTACTCGCTCAGAGGTTGTTAGCGTAAAGCAAAATAATATAAATGAATGTGATAATGATTCTGGTAAAGGCTGGCAAAAAGTGACAAAGCGAAAAAAACCGTTGAGATATCGTTATCACGGTATAGCAGGCGTATGCCGAGATAATGAAAGTAAATTTAAGGCTGCCGACAGAAAAGTACCTATTTTTATAAGTAGGGTGCATAGAGATACCACAGACACAGATATAAAAGACTATATTTTTAGAAAGACTCAGGAAGCTATTACACTGGAACAAATATCCACGAAAAGAGACTATAATGCCTATAAATTTTTTGTATCAATTGAGAAAGTGTCATTATTCCTGGATAGCCAACTATGGCCACAGGGCATAATATTTAGGCGTTTTGTAAATTTTAAACAAACGAAAGCGAACGGTAATATGACCGTGTCCGGCGAAGCTAAACTACATAATGGATAGTTGTTATGAATACAAGTTTGTTAGCTTCAACTGCAAAAGTATAAAGCGCTCCGTGGAATATGTGAAACAACTATGTAGAACATCACACATAATTGCTCTACAAGAAACATGGCTATTGCCAGATGACATCAATTTCTTGAATAGCATTGACATGGACTACGGATGCACCGGTACGTCTGCAGTGGACACGGCGGCGGGCATGCTCCGAGGCCGTCCCCACGGTGGCACGGGAATTTTGTGGAACAAAAAAGTGTTCAGTAACGTCACGGTGGTGCAATGTGACAACGCGCGGATGTGTGCTATTAAAGTGATATTGGAACAAAGGTCATTCTTAGTGTTCAGTGTTTACATGCCCACGGATTGTGCAGTGAACCTTACCGAATTTACGGACTGCCTCGGGCGGGTAAGCGCTATAATTAATAATGAAAATATAGAAACTGTTTATTTACTGGGTGATTTCAATGCTCACCCGAATGAGCCGTTTTATACGGAATTGACTAGTTTTTGTGACGAAGCGGGCTGGTTATGTGCGGATACTAATATTTTAGGGTTAAGTTCGAACACATATAGTTTTATTAGCGAAGCTAATGGTTCTAGGCGCTGGTTGGATCATTGTGTGGTCACTAACGCTGCCATGCAAACCATTATGTATGTGCATGTGGAATATGATGTGTTGTGGTCAGATCATTTCCCGTTAGTAGTAAGGTGTAATTTGGACTTCATTAAACCTAAATTGTTAAGTAATTTAATCAACCCCTGTAGTAAAATACCATGGGGAGACCGATCTATTGAACAAATTGACATGTATAGTAAATTATGTAATGACCAATTAAGACTAATTGAAATTCCTTATAATTTATGTGAATGTTGTTATATTGTGTGTAATAAACTTGACCATAGAAATATTATTGATAAGTTGTATATTGACATAATTAATATTTTACGACGAGCAGCTCAGGATAGTTTTTCTTGTAGTGATAGGATAACGAATTATAGAAAGAAGCCGATAATCGGTTGGAATAGGCATGTTGGTCCGGCTCACAGGGATGCCAGGTGTAAGTTTAAGCAGTGGCTTTGGTGTGGTAAACCAACGTCTGGTCAAGTATGGGTGGACATGCAGGAAAGTCGAAAGGTGTTTAAATCTCGATTGAAATGGTGTCAAAACAACCAAGACCAAATCAAAATGGACATCCTTGCATCACAACACACCAAGCATGATTTTCGTAGTTTTTGGAAGTCCACAAATAAGCTTAATACTAAACCGGGCTTACCTGCGAGTATCAACGGTGTTAGTGAGCAGAGGGAGATGGCTGAAATGTTCAGGAGTCACTTCACTGTGACATCACCGCTGGGTCCTTCACAGGTCGGCGTCGAATGTGAACGGAAGGTTCAGGAGTTTGGTGCGAGATTTACGGCAAATGATGTTAGGCAGATAATTAAATCGATGTCACGTGGTAAGTCTCCTGGGCACGATGAACTGAGCATAGAACACCTAAAACATGCTGGCCCTCACATGCCGCGTGTATTAGCTATGCTCTTTAACCTGTGTGTGGGGCACTCGTACTTGCCTGCGGATATGCTCAGGACGGTGGTGGTACCAATAGTGAAGAATAAGACCGGAGACATAAGTGATATAAACAATTATAGACCGATCTCGCTTGCCACTATAATATCTAAAGTGCTTGACGCCTTGCTTAACTCTCATCTTGACAAACACCTTAAAATTCATGATAATCAGTTTGGTTTTAAAGCAGGACATTCAACAGAAACAGCTGTATTGTGTTTGAAGCAGGTCGTCAAGTACTATACTGATCGAAAGACACCAGTCGTTGCTTGTTTTCTCGACCTCTCGAAAGCGTTTGACCTGGTGAGCTATGACATCCTGTGGAAGAAGCTAAATGCCTCTACGATGCCAAGTGAGCTTGTAGATATTCTAAAATTTTGGTACCAAAACCAGGTCAACGTTGTTCGATGGTCAGAAGTCTACTCAGCGCCGTATAGGTTGGAATGTGGAGTGAGGCAGGGAGGGTTGACCTCGCCAAAACTTTTCAACCTCTACGTAAACGACCTAATCGAGGAGCTCAGCAGCACACACGTCGGCTGTCACATTGATGGAGCCAGTGTAAATAATATTAGCTACGCTGACGACATGGTGCTGCTCAGCGCCTCGGTCTGTGGGCTGTCTAAACTCATAGGCATCTGTGAAAAGTATGCTCTCAGCCATGGCCTTCTCTACAATGCCAAAAAAAGTGAGTGTATGGTATTTCGGGTCCGAGGGGAATGTCCAGGTGATATACCCACCATCAAACTGAATGGCAAGTCACTCACAAAGGTGCAGCAGTTTAAATACCTTGGACATTGCGTTACATCAGACCTAAAGGATGATGTAGACATGGAGCGGGAGCGTAGAGCGTTGTCTGTAAGGGCAAACATGATCGCCCGCAGGTTTGCACGCTGTTCCAGGGATGTCAAAATTACTCTTTTTAGAGCGTTTTGTACATCACTGTACACGAGCAGCTTGTGGGTGGATTACACAGTGAAACAGTTCAACGCCCTGCGCGTTCAATATAACAATGCTTTCAGGGTCTTGCTGGGGCTGCCTCGATTTTGTAGCGCATCAGGGATGTCTGCCGAATCGCGTGTAGACTGTTTTTACACGCTAATAAGAAAACGATGTACGTCCTTGTTGCGCAGAGTCCGGGGCAGCCCGAACAGGATCTTGAGAGTACTGTCGGAGAGGTATGACTGCCATTATCTTAATCACTGCAGTAAGATACACATGACCTACATATATAAATAAATAAATAAATTGTGTTTTTGTAATTGTGACGTGAATTGTGAATATAATGTAATTAATAAGTAAATTTTATATAATGTGTATGACATGTTTTAATTTAATCTCTTGTAATTTAATTTTTACTTATTTAATGTAATTTAATTTAATTTAATTTAATATGTTATGAATGAATTGAATGAATTAATTGGTTTGAAATTGTAATGATATGATCCTTAGATGGTTGAATTAAATGAATTATTATTATTATTATTATTAATACATTGTTTCAGTGGTCTCAAACCACCTTCGGATTATTGCCTTTCAAATGTAACATTTTGAGGCATATCGGTTGGATGGTTTCAGAGTCTATAGAAGACATCCGTACAATTTTTTTCTATGTTTTATATATATCTATAGATTTTGTATCAATCGACAAATGGATTAGTTTTCAAGTTTATTTTGTGTGTTATGTGGCATTTTTAGCCGGGTCACAAAAAATCTTGATTTTGTGTTATAGACCAATGATTGCAGCATGTAATTGTATATCCTTTATGGAATTTGTGGTAGCTTAGCAAAATAATATTACGAAAAATATTAATTGAAAATATTTAAGATAACAAAACCGATCATAAAAATAAATCTAACGATGTCACAAACCTATTTCCAGACGTCAGTCATCACCGGACAGCCGCGCGGACATAGTCCGCTGCGTGGAGTACAAGGACGGCCTGCTGAGCCCGTACGACCACCGCGTCACCACGCACGCGGTGTGCGACCTGATCCCCCGCCCGCACCCCGCGCACCCCCCGCACCCCGCGCTCCCCTCGCTCCCCGCACACACCCAGCCGGAGTACATGGCGCGCGTCTGCCTCGAGCTGGGAGTGAACCCCCCCGCACCGCTCCTCACCTGCTCCGTAGACTTCGAACCCTACACCGAAAAACACTTCGACACCTCCAAGGAAGCGTGTTCCATATGCGTCCAGTCAAACCCAGACATCTCAAAAATACCATCTCCACCCATCAAGAGCTGCCTCAAGAAAACCAACAAGGAATTCACTTCCAGCACGTCGCTGCCGTCCATGGACGTCGTTATGGAGGAACCCAAATCAAAATCCGACATAGACCAAGTGAACAGGGAGTGGAACAAGGCTTACGACTCCCCCGAAACAGACAAAATGCTCCACAAAATATCACACGATCTGGATTTTCTGTTAAATAGGACTCAAGCCAGTCAAAATGGTGTTCTAGACCAAATCGAGGAGGCGCCCACCTAGGAGCCGGGGCGCACGCTACAAGCCATGGGAACAGGGGGCGACACGCCAAATGTTAGGTAAAAGTGTAAATAACTAAATATTTTATAACACCTTGTGTATCGAAATGTATCAGACTCTTTGTGAATGTTAATACGTTTCCTGTCCTTCAAATCAAAGTATGTTAGTAAATTCGATAATTGAGTATTGAAGTATTTTAAATTACCCACCGTGTAATAATTACTAAAATGTATTGTGATATCGTTTTAGTTTCCTAAAGTGATAATTTACTAGTTGATTGGCTATTATTTTATGTAAAGGCTTCGCTACACTGGTCTAATTTACTTAACGTTTATTTTCGATTCATAGTTATTTTCTTCTGGGATATTTTTTATAATACTTAAGATTTTTAAGCGTAACGATATAATATGTTTTTTTTCATCATTTCATTATGTTTTCTGTCTAACTATAAAACCAGGCCATTCAATTTATGCTTAATTACAGTAAAAGCATATCTTAAAATTAGAAGAAACTATGATCTGTATATAATTCAAGATATTGTTGTTGGTGCCATCTATAAAGTACTACACCCTTATTTAAATACGAGTAACCGCCCTCGCTTCGCTTCGGTTTTCTTATTTTTTTACACCTTGGGTTACATTATTGGAGTTTTATTAAGGATCCCTAATTTTTTGGAAAATATAATATAGCCTATGTTACTCGGGGATAGTGTAACTTCCCAACAGTGAAAGAATTTTTGAAATCAGTTCAGTAGTTTCGGAGCCTATTCAATGCAAACAAAAAATCAAATCTTTCCTCTTTATATATTAGTATAGATTAAAAAATAATAAAATTTTGTGGATATATCTCATTTATCAAATTTTGATAAAAAAAAATATTATTAAAACCATAATAACAATATTATGAAGTATATCTCTTTAGAGCAAGTCAATTTAAAGATAAACCTTACAAAATTTCACTTATTATTACAGTATCCTTCTAAAATTAGGTTAGATAATTTAGGATTAGCTAATAACTAATAAGACCTATTAATTCCATACTCAATTATCGATCATTGAAGTTTTAATATTACAGTGTATATCACGAATGTTACCATTATGACATTACTAGTCAAATTGAGCAATAGAAAATGCTGTTGCCAAAATGTGATAATTATTCCCACAAATATTTACGCATTGTTAAAGACATTTTAAGACACAATTTAGAATAGTCATAAATTGGCGGTTAAAATATTTTACCAAGAATTTATTCTGAGTATAGTTTTAATTAGTTAAAATCACAGCTAAGTAACTATTCTTTTTTATTGTAACGTGTGTTAAGTATAGTTATATATTATTATTTTTTATTAACGGGCAAACACATAATAATTATTATTTATAAAATATTATGTTACATAATTTTGTAACACCCTTGTAATTTTGTGTACCCTACACACGTCATACGTATTGATTCTGCTTAAGAGTTCAACAAATTCTACACTTGTATACACTTACAGCTTTTTATGACAAAAACACTCTGTTGTTTTTATAATATAATAGCATAAAATTATAGGTCAAAAAAAATTACGCGACTGGGCGCAAAGCTTTAAAACTAGGCCAGCGTTTTTCAAAGATTTTGTTATAAAATCCAGCTATTTCAAAATGTGTCTTGATAATTTTCAAAGAAATTATCGAAAAATATGTTTGTCCATTATAATATTGATTGACAACGCAACTCCTGTAGCACACGGCCGCGATCCCCCAGGGGTTCGTGCTTACACTATCTCCAAATGACGTCACAGAATTAAGCTATGATTGCAGCTAACCAGCAATGTGTCCTTCAGCCTTCAGCTCTCTTTAGTTAATTTATTTTATTAGGTATATTTAAAGTCTGTAAAAGATAACGGTTAATTTATCAAGATATCTATGTGATTAAATATAGAATTCAAAAATTCTTGACTCTCTTGTCCAGTCCAACTATGGGTCAAACGCCCCACCTCAGAGTCATTAACGGTTAGGATATAAATCGCTCCTTAGTAAAGAATCACCATACAAATTCTGTATTAAGGAGCGATTTAAGTAATCGTTAGTGACTCTTGAGTTGGGGCGAAAGCTTCATAATGTATTTTTTTAAGAACACTAAAGTTAAACACGTTTTTAAGAACATTAAATCGTTAAAATGCAAAATTTTAGTAAAGTTTTTGAACTCCTATCCAGAACTTAACGTTTTTTTTAGTTTTCATACGCCTAACCTAAACTAATAACGAGTTTTCATATAATTTAAAATAATTAAGTTCATTCATAAAAAATGCAGTATCTAGGTAGATAATATCAACACATAAAATATGAGGACTGTATCTGCACCTGCCTAAACACAGGCTACTGTAATTTGTTACGACAAAAGATCTCCTTTAATTTTAGGTATTTTAGTTTTACCACTTTGTATTCAATATTTAAGTAGGTACCTATTTTACCATACAAACGGATGTGTTTTTAAGTATAAGATATGTAATTTTATGTCTTCACACAAATAATGATAATTTTTTACTTTTGTAAGTTTTTTTTCACGTTAGCGGCTTGTATAATCAATCTATATAATACCTCTAAACAAGCAATTCTTGTATATACAGGGTGAATTTTCCAAGTGTGCGTGGATTGCCAAATCTGAAACTGTGAATAGCGAAATATGCTGAAAGGAGTCTCGGGGTCGATTTTGTTGAAAACTAAAACTGCATCCCAGAATTTGATCCTTGTTAGCAACGCTATTGAATGGTGAATACAGGATGATTTTTTTTCAAAATCAACGGGTTCGATTCCTGGCCGGGAATATTGATTTTCCAAAAATATAATGATGCAGTTTTACTTTTCATCAAAATCGGCCCCAAGACTCATTTCAGCATTTTTCGCTATTCTTCATAGTTTCAGATTTGGCCATCCAAGCACACTTGGAAAATTCACCCTGTATATATTCTGAGTCTCGGAAACGGCTCCCAACGATTTTCATGAAGTTTAGTATACAGGGGTTTCGGGGGCGATATTCGATATATCTAAGATTCATTTTTAGAAAATGTCGTTTTATCCGTGTTTTCAGGCAATAACAAACTGCTACAATAGACTCTTCCTGACATCTGTTGGGCAAGTAGCAACACTAAAGCTACTTCGGTAGATGGCGTTGTTAAGCAACACTAAGGTTAGACCAAGAAAATCAATTGTTCAAAAAACACGATTTACCAAAAAAAATACCGAGCAAAGCTCGGTCATCCGGGTACTTTGTTTATAAAGCAATTAATATTCAATATTATGTACTCGTTTAGTTGTCACCATTAATATAACGATATAAGAACATTGTGTTGTTGAATATTGTGCAATACGAGTATATTATAACAAAAGCAAATAAATTAAATAATACGTACCTACTCGTACGCCATGCCGTTAATTTAAAATGCGGTTTTGATAAAAGAAATCATAATGAAAAATATATTATTTTATCTCCTGTTACAATTACATGATAAGTTTATGATGATAATGTATTGAAATTATAGTCGTTCAATATAAAGAATTTTGAATTTATATACCAACCGTCACTAGGTAATAAGTAACGTGCGGGCAGAAATACGTTGTACATACAGTACGGCCGCTGTATCTTGGCGCGTCTGAACTTGGCGCAGAAGGCTGCGCAGTAACATAATTCGCCAATACTCGATACGCGGTGTATTATGACTCAGTCATACGTTAGCATGTTCGTGTTGCCATCTCTGTCTTACGTGCGCTAAAGTTCGCAAAGCCTATGTTCAGACGCGCCAAGATACAGCAGCCGTGCTGTACATTACCTTTTAAGAAGTACAGAAATTGTGAGGCGTGTCATACTTAACTTTAATTTTTAGTACAAACATTAATTTTACACTAGATACATGAATGTTATGTTCTTAATTACGATAATTAATCGAAGTAAATGTAAATACGTAACCGTCTGTAAATATGTTAAGATAATTCTGAACGAATTATATCTTACGTTAAATCGAGTACAATATATTTTTATTTACAATAAATTTTTTACTATTTATATTGAAGTTTTTTTATTTAGTAGGTATGTAGATCATACCAACTACCTACCTACCATGGAGTATAGAGCTATCTTCCATGCTACCTACCACGGAACACAGACACAAGTGGAAATGGTACAAGTGTTGATTAGTATGGGAACCGTGCTAGCCAAATAAACACAAGGAAATCCATAATCGTATTATTTACAACTAAGAAACTCACATTTTAATTGGTTGTTACTTGTCAACTACGAATAGTCAAAGAAACTCGCTGTATAAAGTTGAAAATGCACCTTAATCTTTGATGTTAATTCTTATTTTTCCATGTCTTATTCAGTGACCTTAGAACCTTTATCAATTATGATCATAATACTTTTCAAGTTTATCTATCCACCGCTAGATGGCAGTATTCTGCGTTACAAGTAATATATACTTCACTTCTTTAATAATAAGGTTGACAATACAATATCATACAATGTCAATCCAATGAACATCATATGGAAAATAATTAAATAATTCCATCTACTGAACGCTAGATGTCGTGACTGGAGTCTACAATAGATTGAATAGCAACCTTACAAGTATTTCGGTAAGTTACATTTTTGGTTAACAACATCATACTGTGTTTGGTTTAGGCTTAGAGATGTGCGTTGTGCTTTTTGCCGCGTTATCGATATTTATATTGAAACTGGTACTGTCCGAGTGTCCGACACCATAAGATGTAGACCCGTTTTTGTACTGCCTATGTGAACACTTGATCATTATTTTGAAAGCTTATATCTCAAACACACGGATCTAAAAAAAGACGGACGTGATCCCAACCACAAATTCAGTGAAGCACCCATAGTAATACCAACTCTCTATTCGTACAAGTACACACACCCACACATTGACACCATACTGCGTCAATCGCGAATCAAAAATTACGCACACATGGAAAGCTGGCGGCCATTGCTATGCTTCACTTTCGATTAGACGTGGTTACGTCAGTCTTTTTTTCAGGTCCGTGCTCAAACATTACGAGGCGTAGAGGTGACCGTAGCAATTTTTTATCAACGTTAGCTATCTAAACAGTCACGGTATACCAAGCCTAGGCATTTTTAGCAACGAAAATAAATATACTTTAATTATAGGTATGTCGATAAGTGAAATTTCAATGAAGCTAAACGTAGCTACAAGAACAATGCTGATATGAACTGGGATGCATTTCAACATTAACATTATACAA
Source organism: Thymelicus acteon (assembly GCA_951805285.1). Lineage (NCBI taxonomy): Eukaryota > Metazoa > Arthropoda > Insecta > Lepidoptera > Hesperiidae > Thymelicus > Thymelicus acteon. Next base: position 3,275,476 of record OX638232.1, read on the forward strand.
ACACAATAAAGAAATCTAAACAGTAACGTTACTCGGCCCGATTCTCGAAAAACTTGCCTACTTGTAGCCGCGCGCTAGGGCTATCCGCCGACAGTATTTTAATTTTATCAAACGACTGAGTTTCTTTGTAGTTTTGTATTTATAAATGTTATATTTTCTATTTTAATAAATGCAATTCATTGTGAATAAAAAGGAAGTGTTCCATAAAAATCTATGTTGTGTTTTTATTAGTACTGTGAAGGTTCGTAAGCCTTCAGTATTGTATTAGAGACAGAGACTCTTAGGGCAGGGTAAGTTAAATAATAATAATAGTACCTATTAATGGTATTAATTAACAATTAAAATCAATATTACCAATATAATCCCTCGAGGGGCCCTACCACCAGCGGGCCGGATTTAGTCGCCTTTTACGACACCCATCCGGCGTGGGATTGGGGTTAGTATTCTAAGCCGCCCCAATACGACAAAAGTAATAATAATCAACCATTTGATTTTTTTAGCCCCTTATTTATAAATCTAGGCATTTTACTTGGTGGACTTATGAAAAATAAACAATTTAGGTACCTACTTATTGCAATATGTACTTGTTTTTATTTATTTTATTTATTTATCCTACATGCACTGATCTCCTCAATAACGCAATAATTATACAATACCTACTACCTAAGTTACTTACCTACAATAATTATATGTACCTACCTACAAGTACGTATTATATATTATATTATATAGTATTATATATACTATATAATACGTACTTGTAGGTAGGTGTATAAAAATAGTGTCTTACCTTTCGGAGTCTCCAGGTAACGTAAAAAATGATATTCCTGGGTGACCGGCCGGTCTCAATAATGTACTGTCAGTCGAACTCTGGTAAGTATCAGAGATAAAAAGTAAACATTGATCTCCCGCTAACTGCCGTCTCACAAATCAAAAGTAAGCAAAAAAAAGTAAGATCATCGGTAGATAATATTTCAGTGACATTTCTGACTCTAGTTTTTAAGTCCCTCTGAAAATTTCGTTTTCGCATAACAATATATTTTTTTATACTTTTATACTTTTTTTATACTTTTTATCATAAAAAGGAACTCAGTGTTTTTGATTATAAACTTATTTAATTTTAATATTAAAATGATAATTTTTTCCAAATGTACTGTGAATATCGCGGATGAAGTTAATAAAATAATGTTATGTGTAACCTGGAACAATGCTGCACTAGTAACAAAACGCAGCATTTGACGTTTATCACTCATGGGTATCCCGGACGACGATGACATGTTATTGTCATTTGACATTCGTTTATGTCGCTTGGTTACCCAAAATATAAACAACGTGTATTTTCTCATAATTTTAGTACTTAATAATAATTAGTTTTATGAATAAACTAGGATTATATAATGAAACACATAGCTCAACAATTACCGTGAGTATAGACTTTATTTGTTAATAAAATAAAATATATTATTATGTTTAGTAAACAAAAAATTGTAGTAATTGTAAATTGTTGTAATTGTAGCAGTGATAGCCTAGCGGTTAGAACGTTGGTCTCCCGAACGAAGTGTTTATTCCCACATCTCCGGGGCCCGAGTTCAAATCCTGGCACGCTAATTTTCAAATATTATGTTCGTATTATTAGTTAATTATCACTAGCTTCGGTGAAGGAAAACAATGAACATCGCGAGGAAACCTGCACACCGGAGAGTTCTCCATAAAGTTCTTAAAGGTGTTTGAAGTCTACCAATCTGCACTTGGCCAGCGTGGTAGACTATGGCTTAATACCCGTCACATTGCGAGAGGAGACCCCGAGCCCAGAAATTATGGGTGACAACCCAAAACAACAAAAGAAGCAACAGCTTCTTTTTGCTTTTAAACAAAAAATTGTTGCCAAATGTACTAAAGGAAGTTTTTTTTCAGATGAAGTCCAGACCCTTCACAAAAGATGAAGTACCTTTCTTCATAAGGCCAAAATAGTAGCCAATAGCTATTGATGTAGCAGGGATTACACCATTATTTCTGAAAAGGCGAAATGTTTTTGTTATAATTTCAAAATAAATCTAACTTAAAAAGCTTAGTGTTCTTGTTTTATTAAAATACCTACTTACCTAAAACTTTAAAGATAGGAATTGTTATCAATTCTCATTCACTGCCGCGCCGTTTTTAACCGACTTCAAAAAAAGGAGGAGATTCTCAATTCGACTGTATTTTTTATGTTTGTTACCTCAGAACTTTGGACTGGGTGAACCGATTTTGATGATTCTTTTTTTAATCGAAAGCTGGTGCTTGTCATGTGGTCCCACATAAAGAACGAGATCTGACAAGTAGTTTTTGAGTTATTTTGAAGTCGGTTATTTTTTGTTAGTAAAATTTAGATTAAGGATTATGTTTAATCTGAATCTAGGTAGTTATAAACAAAATTGGATTCACACAATTCAGTCATATATGTAGTCATATATTTTATACGAGGACAATTTCGGCGATCTTGGTAGCGTATTAAAAAGGCGGAATCAAATAAACAGGCTCCAAAAAATTCATTATCACTCATCACTGATTAATATCCATGATGTTTTGATAAATTTTCTTTACAATATGAGAAATCTACCAATTATCCGTCGAAATCGAGTGATGTGAAAATTTCCGATAGTTGGTAACTTCTACTACCGACAGTTAGCTGTCAAAGCGTTATTGAGACGCAAGTATTTATTTTTGTATGGACCAACATACCTACGGTATGACTTGGCCCTCCGAACGGTAGATCAATGTCATCGATAGATATTTTCGATCCACTGAAGGTTATTGAGACGCAAAAATTGACAAATATGACAGATGACGTATTAATGGTAGCCTTATCTACATTTTTATAACTGTTAGTACATTATTGAGACCGGCCGTTAATGTCGAATTAAAGCACCCAAAAACAGCACAATATTGTCTATTTCTGTAGCTTTTTCTACTGCCATCTTAAATATTTCTTAATCTATTTTCTAAATCTACAGCCGCACACGACCATACAGCTCAACCAGAGTAGAAAACTAAAAAAGTTTGTTATTTGTACCGACCGGACAGTGGTTCAAACTCCGCTCGTTCGCCTGTCGGCAATCGCCACACGGCGGCCGCAATTGCCTACATATCGCACGCGTATTTCGATGTGCGTAGGTATAACGCGCGTTTCGACCGTTTGTATGAAGAGCGAATACTGTTAGATTCCTATATTGTGATACAAATAAGGTAAATTTATTTTCTTGGAATTACATTTCTTAGACATGCTGTGCCACTGACGCGCATGCGCTTATATTCCTCGTCAGGATCCTAGATTATGTACCAATGATTTCACATAAAAAAATTCATTCATATTAATTTTATACATTTTTATGATACAACACAATACTTTATTGCACACCAAATAGCAGAACTGTACATACATATGACACATATCCCTAAAATAAAAAAAGAATATTATTATTATAATAATAACAATAATAAATTGTAATATTCATATTATGAAATACTTTTAACTAAAAATAAAATTACAAAACTGCCGATATTCATATATTTGTACCCCATCCCTGCCCGAGTAGCAGAAAATGTTCTAGAAAACAATAGCCGAGTAGCAATATTATCTAAAACATAAAACGAACCTTATTGCCAAGTGACTGAGTAGCTTTTTGATCATAAATTATATTATTTCCTTTATTTATGTGTTTTTAATTTGAATTATTACAAAATAAATTAAAAACTAGGCTTATTTGTGGTATAAAACACGGCCATTAAATAAATTCATTGCTCGCTATTATTCCTGCCCTCCAAAATTGCACAGTAAGGCATATTTACGTAATTTAAGACAAATTTTATTTTACGTAATGCACAACCGTCGCAGCTCAGTGACAGTTGAGTTATGCCGACAAGTACACGTAGTGATTAAGTACTCTGTGGACAAGTATGCGGAGCTCCTCTTAAAAGGGGCCATTGACGGAACGATCGATCGGTGCGATCCGTCGTTGCAGACCGATCGCACCGACCGATCGGCAGTGTATGTCAAGATCGTTAACGATTTGCTTGGTCGCAGACGATATCGGTGATCGCAACAAAAATCCATGCAATCAATATCGCAGCGATGAATCGACTGTGTGTGGACCTTTGCGATCAGCGATGCGATATTTGTCTCATTCTGATGCCGGCCGCCGCACGCGTCGCATGTCTTCAATGCCTTGGCTAGTGCGTTACGTAGGTACTACGTAGTCTACGTACCTACCAACGCTCGATGGACGAAACAAATAATTTTTTTTTGCCGTATTGGGGCGGCTTTAGAATACTAACCCCAAACCCACGCCGGATGGGTGTCGTAAGAGGCGCCTAAATCCGGCCCGCTGGTGGTAGGGCCCTCGGAGGGATTATATTGGTAGTATTGATTTTAATTGTTAATTAATACCATTATTATTTCTCCATGGGGTTCGCTTTTACTTTTACTTTTCGCTTTTACCTTTGGTGTTGCTGATGTTCATGGGCGAAGATAGGCACTTACCATCAGGTAGATCGTCAGCTCAATTGCCGGCTATTTCCATAAAAAAAACTTCGTGGACTTATCGAGGGCCGATTCCGTGATGACAATTCAATATTAAAAAGAAAGAAAGAATGTAGTTACACGCTTTATATTAGCTTTAAACGGTTAGACTTCTTCCAAACTTCGTAGACCTATTAGGACCGATGATAATTAAATATTTAAAGAAAAAAGAAAGAAAGAAAAAAATGTTCGGTTATGTTCGGTTTACACGTATTCAGTAGTTAAGTAGTTAAATAAATTTTAACTAAATTTTAAGTAAATTAATACTTGTAAACGGACAATTTAGTAGTTTAGTAATTTAGTAGTTTAGTAATTTAGTAGTTTAGTAATCAAGTAGTTTTATTTTTTTCTTTTGTAGCCGAATCAAAGTTACTGCCACATAGCTAAGGAAAAGAAGGTCATTTTCCATTTTGTAGGGCACGTATTGAATTATTTGAGCACGTCTTTATCCTTCCGTTTCAAACAAGTAATGTTTGATCGTTGCGATCGATCGTCACGATCGATCGTTCGTGTATGAGCGGCACTTTTGAACCGATCGATCGGTGCGATGTTCGGCAGATCGATCGCACCGATCGATCGCATCGTCAATGGCCCCCTTAAAAGGGGCCATTGACGGAACGATCGATCGGTGCGATCCGTCGTTGCAGACCGATCGCACCGACCGATCGGCAGTGTATGTCAAGATCGTTAACGATTTGCTTGGTCGCAGACGATATCGGTGATCGCAACAAAAATCCATGCAATCATGAATATCGCAGCGATGAATCGATTGTGTGTGGACCTTTGCGATCAGCGATGCGATATTTGTCTCATTCTGATGCCGGCCGCCGCACGCGTTGCATGTCTTCAATGCCTTGGCTAGTGCGTTACGTAGGTACTACGTAGTCTACGTACCTACCAACACTCGATGGACGAAACAAATAATTTTTTTTGCCGTATTGGGGCGGCTTTAAAATACTAACCCCAAACCCACGCCGGATGGGTGTCGTAAGAGGCGACTAAATCCGGCCCGCTGGTGGTAGGGCCCTCGGAGGGATTATATTGGTAGTATTGATTTTAATTGTTAATTAATACCATTATTACTATTATTATTTCTCCATGGGGTTCGCTTTTACTTTTACTTTTCGCTTTTATCTTTGGTGTTGCTGATGTTCATGGACGACGATAGCCACTTACCATCAGGTAAATCGTCAGCTCAATTGCCGGCTATTTCCATAAAAAAAACTTCGTGGACTTATCGAGGACCGATTCCGTGATGACAATTCAATATTAAAAAGAAAGAAAGAAAGAAAGATAGAATCTAGTTACACGCTTTATATTAGCTTTAAACGGTTAGACTTCTTCCAAACTTCGTAGACCTATCGAGGACCGATGATAATTAAATATTTAAAGAAAAAGAAAGAAAGAAAGAAAAAAATGTTCGGTTATGTTCGATTTACACGTATTAAGTAGTTAAGTAGTTAAATAAATTTTAACTAAATTTTAAGTAAATTAATACTTGTAAACTTGTAAATTTAGTAGTTTAGTAGTTTAGTAATTTAGTAGTTTAGTAATCAAGTAGAGTTTTATTTTTTTCTTTTGTAGCCGAATCAAAGTTACTGCCACATAGCTAAGGAAAAGAAGTTCATTTTCCATTTTGTAGGGCACGTATTGAATTATTTGAGCACGTCTTTATCCTTCCGTTTCAAACAAGTAATGTTTGATCGTTGCGATCGATCGTTACGATCGATCGTTCGTGTATGAGCGGCACTTTTGAACCGATCGATCGGTGCGATGTCCGGCAGATCGATCGCACCGATCGATCGCATCGTCAATGGCCCCCTTAATGTTAGTCGCTGTGCCACGCCCACATCGCACTTCCACTGGTGTCTGTGTTCCGTGCTACCTACCTACCTAACTTTTCCACAGATTATTTTAATTCAGGCAATACATTCGCATTTGTCATGGAGGGTAGAGTAGAAGGAGGGCTATTTCCTATGAAGGGAAAGTTGAAAGTGTCCAGCTGTTTACTGAAAATAGAAGTTCAAATACTATTATACTTTCTTTATATTACAATGTGTATCATATTTCTGTACAAAAAAAAAAGTTTAGTATAAAACACTTAAATTTAATTGCGTTCAAGTTATCATGGCGGCTTGCCGTATTTTATAGTTTTATTTTATCAAAATATTATTAATCTTGCTCATAATAATACAATAAATGCGTGTTTTGTAATCCAATAATAGGGTTTCATTAAATGATTACATAAAAATTTGATACCAATAGGAGTTTTAAATAAAAACCACTTTTTATAAAAACAATGTTTATTAAAGTTGAGTGACATCGATGACTGATTGCTTAGTCTAAACGAATAATATTTTTTTTTCTTTGAAACTACAAGATACTTTGTATATAAACTATGAAGCTCAACGTGTATCATAAATTTATAAACACACCAACAGATTAGTGCCTCATCACGACCAAGTACCTACATAATATATTGATAACATTTCATCTAACTAAGGAATAGGTAGTGCAACGAGCATTGAACTTAATTCACATTAAATGACGTACGTTGACATAGTATGTACCTTAAATAATATATTTTAGCACTTAGTGCGGTACCTCACCGGGACGCCAAGGCGACGTCGCCGGCCACGTATCCAAACAGTTTATATTGAAATGTAGGGGGCGGCTACCTCACCTGGCGACGGTGTGGCAACGTAGCAAATTGTGAAGCGTAGCCACAATTCAATATAAACTGTTTGGATACGTGGCCGGCGACGTCGCCTTGGCGTCCCGGTGAGGTACCGCATTTATAACTTAATAATTTTAATACAAATTAAATCAACCTACGTGTATCGAAATGAAGTACAGTACGGCCGCTGTATCTTGGCGCGTCTGAACATAGGCTTTGCGAACTTTAGCGCATGTAAGACAGAGATGGCAACACGAACATGCTAACGTGTGATCGAGACACAATACACCGCGTATCGAGTATTGGCGAATTATGTTACTGCGCAGCCTTCTGCGCGAAGTTCAGACGCGCCAAGATACAGCGGCCGAAGTATATATACATATTATGATGTCGGAATAGTAATGCTCGTGACACTTCACTTCGGGTATAATACAAAACAGCTATCTAAGTTAACAGGAATACAGTAGGTAGGTACGTTTTATCTTATCGGCGCAAACAGGCCCCGCGAACACTTGGTAGGTGAAACTGGGCTCGATAAATAAAAAGGAGCTGCAAGAAATTGATTTAACTCTCAATCTATGTCCATGTCCTCTCATTAATCTCATATTTATTTTTGTCGTTCAACCCGGCTCAACGAATCTAATCCGTCCAAATGTATCGATTACATAGAACGGATCTGCCTCACTGGGAACTGCTGGGTATTGACGCAATATCGTGTTGGTAGCACCAAGTCTATCTACCAAATTCTAATAAATAAATTTAAAAAAAAAACGATTAGTAGGTACAAATCGGAAATGGTCCCATACGCGCTGACGGCACTGCCTCAATAACAGGACAGATTTCAAACCTAGCGACAGTATTATTGACAGATGACAGAAAATAATATTCCTCGACAAGTTGGTATTGTCGTACGAGCGAGCAATTTCTTGTTTTGCGGGGGCCTATTAAGGTTCAGAATATTCTGCTTTCGGCGCCATTGCACACTCAATAGCTTATGAATAATCCTTGAGAGAATCACAGTAGTTTTGTGGATCAAATTTACTTCATGTTGAATTTGACTAAGTAAAAAGTAACGTTAAAAAGCGTATCACTTAGAAAGCAGGTTAGCAGCGCCGACTTATAAGCGCAGGTCCACGCCGGAACTAAAGGTGACCGCATATTTGTCAGCATCGTAAGCACGCGCCGTACGCGCTCGGATACCTACAGCATGTTTTGAAATACGGCGCGTAAAGTGCGGTACGAGCTGGCATACGATGCTTCTACTGTACGAGCTTTCGGTAAAGTACGGCCGACGTATCTTGGCGCGTCTGAACATAGGCTCTGCGAACTTTAGCGCATGTAAGACAGAGATAGCGACACCAACATGCTAACGTCTGACTGAGACATATACGCCGCGTACCGAGCATTGCCGAATTGTGTTACTGCGCAGCCTTCTGTACCGAACCAGCACCAGTAAGCGCCGACCGTGGCTGACAAGTTCTGACCTGCGCTGATCAACATTGGTATTCGCTCATATTGCAAGGGAATAAAGACTACTATAGACCACCCGTTACGTAACAATCATCTGATCGGACCTGCGGCTATAAGAACTGGTAGATCGGCACAGGTAACTTGTTTTCTATGTGTATATGCCCTTACTTCACCACCAGTCAAAAGCAATTAAGTGTACATACAAGAGAAAAGATTTAACAAATAAATCAGAAAACATCAAATAACATTTATCTAATAGCGTAAATAGGCAACACATTAATATGAAAATTGATAACACTATTTTCATTTTGTATAACTTTAACAAATGTTATGGACGACTTAGGAGCCATGGGACTCGGTAATCTACAAGTAACTTTTATTACAATTTATAAGTATAATCTTGAGCCAAAAATCGTACATGAAAAAATATATAGTTCCCTATTTATAGTTTGAAAGTCGTATAAATATTATACACTTTTGTAACCAAGTAGTTGTTAAATTTGAAAGCCATAGTCTGTGTATCTGTTAGAAATAGAGTGCTGATACAGTGTACTCGTTCATCTGATAATTATCTAAAATATATTTTTGTGCCCCTAGAAAATAGCACAATGTCTCTAGAGGGATCGTGAGCGTTACGTAAGCAAATTAATATTAATCTTAATTTTACTATCAAAAAACAACTCAAATAGTTCGGCTACGTATATTTGGATCCAGGTATACATTTTCGTATATCAAACAAACAACTTAAGTAGAGATAAAACAATGATATTTTAACAAACTACATTTTGGCAAGTATTCGACAAAATTATATTTATGTTTTTAAATGATTAACGTCAACTTTTCGCTCAAGATTAATATAATTTACATAGGTATGTACAAACATACAACACATAGTTATTGTAGGCATTTGTAGGGAATAGCATTTGGATAATGTTAAAACTTAAAGTAAAGATACGCGATTAAGATAAGTAACGTAATATACAAAATATTAATAAAATTTAATCGAAGTCAATTATAATTTCACAAAATTGCATAGCATCGTTTTCATGCATCTAAAGTTCATAATCGCTTTATCTTCGTGAAATATTAATTATTTGGTTATTTTTAAGTAAAAAAAAAACGAATAAGTACCGATGACAACAAAATTATCAGAGCCCATGCAAATTAATATCAAGTTAAATAAGAGATACCTCCTACTAAAGTATACCTAGAGAAGCATTTTTACTGCTACAATTTCAACAATTACCTACTGGACGTATATACTACAGCTATAATATATTAACTTCACTTCCATACCTTTGCAGAGTTGATAAATTAAAGGTCGACCCATACGTAACGTGGACGGGATGGGGACGGGACGTGGACGGGGTATAAATATACGTGCGTGCCCCGTTCCCGTCCCGTGCGTGCTTCCGTTGCGTATGCGCTATTGTTTTCATTTTCTATGAAACGATGTTTCCAAAACTTCACGTCCCGTCCCGTTCCCGTCCCGTCCACGTTACGTATGCATTGACCTTAACTAGTCCTATAAAAGCCTGTGCCTTGCAATGGGTTATAAAAAAATTAAAACATAAGTCTCAAAATAGTTTTACTACGTAATTAAACAATTTCTGTGGTTAATTTTGTTGCCATCGGTACATGTTAATATGTCAACTTTAATTCCTTTTCGCAGTACATACCTTACTTAGCAATATTCCTTTAATTTCATCTCTTTGGTAGCTTACATTTTCAAAGTCTATTTATAACTGTATGTTCTTCACAATAATAAGTCACATTGATTATATTTTGTTTCTTCTTAACATTCTCATTATAACCTTAGTTGCGTAACAGTCGTGCGATACTTACGCCCCAACTCAGAGTCACTAACGGTTACTTTTAAATCGCTCCTTAGTACATGTATGTATGGTGATTAAAGAATCACCATACCTTAGGAAAAACTAAGGAGTAATTAAAGTAACCGTTAGTGACTCTGAGTTGGGGCGTTAGTCATTTAATTTGATTGTTTATACTTAAAGCAACACAGCGATAACACAGTTATAATTCAACATAATACAGTTTATAGCAGCTTTTTATAATGTGTAGAATATTGTGGCATATTTACATTACGGCCATGGCGTATCCATTCAACCCTGCAATAGTTTTAGCATTTGGATTGAATTTGCTATTATAAAAAAAATGTTTCAAGATTTATACGTAGGCTATTCGCCCACGACCGATACTCGGTGACCAATTTTTTGTCGGAGAAAAATAGAACGTACTGATAGCAATAGTGCAAATAATATGGGAGGAAAAATCGGCGCGATTATATGTCCTACAAAAAGTCTGACGTGGGCGGGAAGCGTAGACGGCACACTGTCCGTGACGCACTTTTAAGTCTGTGAAAATAGAACCTTTGGAATTATATGCATTAACGCATACGACGCGCAAAAAGTGCGGCGCACAACTGTTTGTGCGCCATGTAGACATTTGTGCGCCCGCACACTCGATCGCACAAAAAGAGCGTCGTCTGCGCTGCACCTTAAGGTGAAAGGTTTTTGTGTGTCAACGCGCACTTGACAGTATGGATGGTGGACTAGCTTTCACCTCTCGCGTTGCGAATGGACCTCCAAGCACAATTGTGGGATATACAGGGTGAATTTTTCAAGTGGATGACCAAATTCGAAACTATGAAGAATAGCGCAAAATGGTCAAAGGAGTCTCGGGGCTGATTTTTACGAAAACTAAAACTGCATCATTAGATTCTTCACACGCACGCACAAACGCACACTTGAAAAATTCACCCTGTATAAGAACAAACAGACGGACAGACAGGTGAACTACATCCTAGGTATAAAAATGTTTTTTTTTTTCTACAACGGACCATCACAATTTTCTTATACCCTGTAATTAAACGCATAGTAACTTGGGAATCGTATACACTGAAACTACCACTTCACTTTATTTTTATTAAAATTTCACACAAATTATATCAAAATTAGTAATTATAGTCACAATAGATCAAATAAAAATCTGTCTCTGTATTATTTAGGATTAACAGTTATCTCTATTACCCAATTTATAAAAAACTAGCTGACCCAGCGAACTTCGTATCGCCTAACAGTTTTTTTTTTTCAAAAATAAAAGTAGCCTAAGTTACTCCTTGTTTCATCACCTATCTGAAAGTGAAAGTCCCGTCAAAATCGGTCCAGCCACTTCAGAGATTAGCCGGAACAAATAGACAGACAGACAGACAAAAATTGTAAAAAATGTTGTTTTGGTATATGTACCGTGTATACATCCAAATGCACTTAGTAAAAAGCGGTTATTTTAATATTACCAACAGACACTCCAATTTTATTTATTTGTATAGATAACTCTTTACTTAATGGCCATAATATAAATACGCATTAAAACAGATCATAATATTAGTTTATATTTATACAATATACTTTTCTATGAACTAATATCACTCGCCGTGACCTCGTAAGGACTCACTGATCGGGTCGTGTCGTGGTCGTCGGTACTGAACGCAGTATCGACGACACGACGACGCGTGCGACTGGCGTGCAGTGTGCACGCGCCTTTGTTATTGAAACCGCGCATATCTGAAAACACAGGAAATGCAATTATCATGTGATGTTGTTATTGTCCTAAATATATTACAGATAATATAATGACGAGACGAATTGCTTATCAAATACTGCCAAATCATTTTTATATTCAATTCGATATTCTTATTCAATACATTACATACAATATGTATATGTATGGCAGCACCTACTTGTCCATATAAAGCTTTGGCAAAGTGATTAAATAATCTGCCCACATCCACCGCAAATACCTATTATAAAAACTATATCATATTACAACGTTATATGTATAACGTAGATATGACGTTATAACGTTACGAAGGTACTGAATGTAATTTCAAGCTGTTAAAGTGAAACTTTTATTCTATCGCCCCAAAATTTTTCGTCCATCTATCGCATGTCGCATTACAGCTGGCCCTGGAGTAAGAATAATAATGGAGATTCAATAATTTAAATAAATATTGTTCTTAGTTTTTAATATGCGTCTATCATCTAAACGAGTGTATTAATTACGAATTCCGTACTCTAATACGCAAAGCCATTGTTTGAAGTATCAAAAAATAAAAATAAACTGAATAATGCAATATGGGTATCAAATTAAAGAACATAATAATAATAATAACGCTTCACACTCATAGCCCCACACTAGGATTCCCTGTGTCGTGGGCGCCATGGACAACACACTAGACAAGGACATTCACACCCAAACCGAGAACAGAAATTCAAACTCATCATTCAAATTTCCGCCTCGCTGGGAATCGAACCCAGGACCCTCGGTGCGGCGATCCGGCATGGTAACCTTTGCGCCACACGGGTCGTCACACACACCATAAGGATTTCAAAAAGGTATATCATGATAGGTTTTTTGATGGCAGGCGGGTTATTTTTTAATTTATTATTTAGCGCTACTTCAAATAACAATACTTTTTCGTCACTTTTATAAGATGTTTTTAAATAGAATGTTCTCTACAAGTGGTAAGAAATACGTTACTCTGGATTCGTGTGTGTTCTTCATACTATGACGAATAATACAAGAAAAAACGATTCGTGCCCGTCTTTGCTCGCTGTGTTGCATAAAAGCAAAGCAACAACCCATAATTGTCCTACTGCTGGGCTCGGGGTCTCCTCTCACAATGTGAGGGGTTATTCGGCCATAGTCTACCACGCTGGCCAAGTGCGGATTGGTAGACTTCACACACCTTTGAGAACTTTATGGAGAACTCCCCGGTGTGCAGGTTTCCTCACGATGTTTTCCTTCACCGAAGCAAGTGATCATTAACTTCTAATATCTTCTGTGTTGCATAAACAACATTAAAGAAGTTCAAAGGTACCCCAAAACTGACCCCAGTCTTACCTGCGCTGCTTTGACCGCTACAATTGAAACAAGTCGTCGTGTGCCCTCTCGAGCCGTCGCAGGGAGCTGTCAACGCGACGCCCCTGCGTGAGGGCGGGGGCGGGGGGCGGCGGCAGGGGCGGGGGGCGGCGGCAGGGGCGGCGGGATCACCTCGTTGTAAGACGACGACGCGCCCATCGACGCCGACTGACGCAGCCGCGCCGTCGGCCGGTGACGCACGAACCCATCTTCTAGGTCTTTCACGAACCTGAAACGCATATATTATGTATTATGTAGCCAGACGGACAAAAAATTTTGTGTTCACCGAAACCTATTGCTTCGCCTTTTTTTAGTTCAGTAGATGATAAAATAAATTTCAGATGCAGTAAGAAAAAGGAAGATCAACATTCACTTTCTGACAAGATAAATAGGTAATCGTTAATGTTGATTTTACAGCAGACTTCAGATAGCCTTCGATTAAGTCCGACTAAAACTATCGCTAAACATAATATTAGGTCCTTACACATGAAATCCATCCACCAATCCGCACTGAGTGGTGGTTTGTTTTGCCCTACATTCCTAATCGATTCGATTTCGAAATTTAGCTGTTATCTTGTACTATATAAATTATCGTTTATCTTATCTGACATATTATGCTTTGAAAAATTGTTTACAACCTTAATCCTTAAATGTTTCCATTTAGGATTATTAAGGATCAAATCACATTTATTCGGTAAAACCATCAACATCATTTATGCGTCTTAGATAGACGCATTGATGAATTTGTTCATTCTTTACATTAAGTCTTTTCTATAAAGTGCAAGACAGATTCACAAATGAAGAGTTCTGTAGGAGCAATGTTTACTTCCTATTTATTCAAAGTCAAAGTCAAATATTTTATTCATATAGGTATCACTGATACACTTATGCACGTCAACATTTTTTTATCTACCAGCTTTTAAGAAGGGTGCTTTGTCATGGAGGGGAAGAAAAGCCGTAAAGAAACTCCTCAGACATCTTTTAAAAAATATATTACAAAAAAGAAAATATTATAAAAATATTTACTAATCTGAGTGTAACTGGTTGCAGAACTAGTCATTCCCATGCATCTTTGTCATTTAAATACTCGTCTACACTATAATATCTCTTATTATATCTATTAGGTTCGAAATTCCGTCGAATAACATTTATCGTACGTAGGTGTACGGGTTCCCCATTTAAGTGTTAACTTCTTTATATTTATTTGTATACAGTGACAAAATAATTGCTACGTCTGACTTAACTATGACTCTAATGCTAATAATAATCTCAAGAGATACAGCCATTTCTAAGACGAACGGACAATGGAGAGCCTTAATATGTATTAGGGTCCTGCAGACATCTTTTTGGGTACGGATCCCTAGACCAAAAATTACTCCATGGAATACGATACAAGTAAAATGAGTAAGTAAAAGAGTCTAGCCGAAGTATAAAGTGTCTTATCGATTTCTACTAATTTTGATAAATTAGTAATGAGAAAAAATCCACGATAGATAATGAAATCTAAATGCAAGAATGTTTCACAAAAATACAAAAAATTAGTACTGAACTGATTTTTTTTTACATAAATTTCATAAGTAACAATTTGTCGTGAGCTCGGTTCATATCGCATCGGCGTGGCGTGCAGAAATAAACAAAAATTACTTTGGCGAAGTTTCAAACCGAGTAAAACGGATATGATATGAATCAACGGAATTTTTTCATTAGGTAGATCGCATGGCGCTAAAATTTTTTGCTATACAGAATTGGCTACAAATTCAAAGACACACATTATTTCTATACATTGACCGACTAAATAATGATTTGATCCAATAAATGTTACTCCAAAAATAACCGAATTAACAAGTTTATTAGGCGAAGCAAACGGACAACGAGAGTGCCCTGATATTTTTAGAAGTATTGTACAACACGACTAACTCGACCCAATTGACAACTAGCAGTTTCCTTTTGCTTTCATGTGTGGACATGATCCTCACGTCGTCAGATCAATAGAGCTCAAGATAGAATAGCAAAATGACATAAATCGTTGAATGTTTCCTTTTAGATCGTAACAAACATAAGCAAAGTTAGGGCTGCCATGCAGTATTCCCCGAAATTGTCCTAATTTAAGAGTCACCTGGGAGCTGTCTGGAAGGGTTTTAAAATGTTTCTAGGTGAAACCCGAAAATTATTAATTGAACAAACCTTGGGTAAAAATTCAATTGTTAAAGTAAAAAAAAAAATTCACCCAAATGTCCGCAGGTTCTTGTCGACAATTTAGCTCTAACCAAGTGTACACTGTTATGATTATGCAAGTGCAAGATAACCTTTGACCGACAGAGAATGATAAACGGTTACTAAATATATCATGAGCTCGTCCTTGTTAAATGTCAGTTCTAAGTTCATTAACTTAACATTTGTTAAATGGCAAGATCATTTTAAATCAGCAACATAACATTGCCTATATTTTTAGAAGCTTTTATTTAACTTGCTCTGTTCGTTAGTTTGTTAGCATATTATAATGTACGGGTCAATTCTTAAAAGTTAAATTCGAACTGCTTCCTCTACTCTTATGGAGCTGACATTTTACATATTGGTTTCGATAACAATGCATTTAAATGATAATGTCCACCTTAAATACATTAACCATCATACTTTATCATTATTTATCATAATTTATAATTTATTGTAATGTTAATTTTGATCTAGTCTTTTATTTTTATTTTCAATTGAATTTTAACTTCATTTTAATATATTTTTAATTTTGTTTTAATTGTTAATATTGACTTAGGTTTTCTTTTTTATCCTAATTATTAATCATAAATATAATTTTCATTTGATTTTAATTTTATATATTGGATTTTTAAAAATGTTACCGCTTACTTTTACACACGTGGTCTTCGCCTATAATTGTAATGACACTTACGATATTGCCCTAGTGCTCGATATATTTTGTAATAAGTTAATAACAGTGTACATTATGTTGGCGTTCAATGAATAAATAAATAAATAAATAAATACGATGGTGTGATGTCTCTGTGATACTGACTCAACTGCCGACATTAAACATCAATCATTTATTTCATTATTAAAACCTATAAGAGGTCATTCATAAATTACGTCCCACTAATTTCATGACTTTTTAACCCCTCCCCCGACCTTGTCACAGCTGGTCACATTTGTGACGTCACATATTATGAAATTTCACACCTACAAATTATTAAATTAAAACAGCAGTTCCGAAATAACTTTTATTTCCATTAATTGTTTTTTATAATTATATTTCATATTTGCCTATGCATACCAATTATTCGATTTTGAAATGTGACGTTCACGAAATTTAAGAACCCTCCCCTTTCTTCACCCTCCACCCTAACGTGTGACGTAATTTATGGATGGCCACTAAGTGTCCCACTGCTAGGCTCGGCTCTCCTCTCACAATGTGGTGGACCTTGCCACCACAACATTGGAGATTGCAGAGGAGAACTTAGATGGGCACCAGTTTTCCTAAAGCGAAGCAAGTGCTAATTATTTTATTTGATTAGACTTTCACTGGTATTTGTTTGTTTATCTATTTATTTATTACACGCGCATCTATCTACAATCAAGATCGCTGACGCCAACAAACCCCAAACACGTGTGCTCCTAATACGGGTCAATACATGGGCCGTATCAGCATTTCTTTATTTCCACGGTTAATGTTATATATTAATTTTTATAGCATTCAATCATTTGATTGGTCACAGCATCGATCAGTATCGCAGTCTTATTACCCTACTAATATTATGTGCGAAAAAGATTCAAACTTCCAAAGTAATTCATTCCATCTATAAATCATACCCAAAAGAACTTCAGTTGTGTATTAAATTAACTAAGATGATAATTGCTAGCGCAAAAACAGTCTAAACAAATGCAAGGAAGCTGCTAGAATCTGCAACTGCTAAAATAAACCCGTTACCGCTGCAAACACCGAGGTACTAATTTTGCTTGGCAAAACGCTAACTTGGTATACCATTAAATGAACTACTTTTGCACAGCAGCCGTTTGGATAGTGAACCTTGTTTACATAACATGATAACAATATAGTACTGTCTTTGTTATCTAAACAAATATACACAGACGTATCTAATAAGTGCTAACTGATAGACATAATATTTACGTCACGGTACAATTGCTTAAATATTAATAAACTATGTACCTATTTTAGAAGCATAACATCTGCCTACTAGTTTCTTCTTTAATTACTTTTCGTTGTTTCAAAGGAATAACTTAATAGACACACCATCTTAATCGACACAAACGCCTCAACTCAGAGTCACTAACGGTTACTTAAATCGCTCCTTAGTACAGAATTTGTATGGTGATTCTTTACTAAGGAGCGATTAAAGTAACCGTTAGTAACTCCGAGTTGGGGCGAAAGTCTTTTAAATAAAGTTGAATGAAAGCAAACTGTGACATTGAATACGCTAGATTAAGAGACTGGATTTTCGGAGGAAGTACCACTTTATTAAACTATACCGCAGACGCTGAGAGATGCCAAAGGAATTCAGTTTTACTGCGTATGCGCACCGCACCTCTTAAAATAACACATCAATTTATCAAGTACGAAGAGAAACACAAGTTTGAACTCTAAACACAGCATGGCAAAAACAATACCGGCAAAAATACAAGAAGCAAAAGTGTATAAAAAGTTAAAAGCTTAAAGTAAATGGTGCTGAAAAGCAAATCTTTTTGCTTTAAACTCACGATAAAGAACCTCAAAGAAGCACTTGAAAAAAATTGTGCGCAAACCAATGATCGTAATTCAAAAACACTGATTTCAAGTGGAAATCACTTATGAAAGTCAATATATCATATCGAAGAGGTACTTTGTAAAACAGGAGAAGAAACGTTGGAAAAAACTTCTCAGCTTTTAAGACCACAACAACACTAGCTACAGTAGCAACAGTAGATAAGTCGATAGCTAAATTTTAAGTAAATAAATACGTGTAAACAGACAATTTAGTAACTTTTTAGTTATTTAGTTATCCACTTAACTACTTAGCACGTGTAAACCGAACATAATAGCAAATTATTGGATTTTGCATAAATAACTACGGAACCGGTTTATGTCCTTGTCACTGATACGTTCATTAGTATCGCGGTATATCATGTACGGGATACGTCCGTGATTGGATATCCTAACTACCAGTATGAAGGTACGTTTAAATTAGATACTAATTTATAACGATCAGTTATTCCTAAAACAATAATAAAGAGAAGATAGAACCAGAACGCGACTGATGCTGAACGCAATCAAGTTTAGTCTAGTCAGTATCAAGTATCAACCAGTCTTAATTCAAGATAGCCATAAATATACAGAAGATCAACTGGATAACTTCAATTTTATTATCTCCTCCAACACATCACCAAGCAAGACGAAGTTACTAAAAACTTATTTCACATTAGAACTATTCATTTTATCAGTATCATTTATAAGTGTAAAAGGGTCCACATTGAACCATGATTAGCATTTCGAGACATATCTTGCTCACCACACATCACTCAAATCTAATAATACATATAAAATTCTCGTGACACGGTGTTAGGAAGTTGAACTCCTCTGAAACGGCTCGACCGATTTTCGTGAATCTTAGCGTGCATATTGGATAGGGTGGAGAATCGGACAACATCTATTTTTCATCCCCCTAAATGTTAGGGGTTAGTTAATTAATGAAACAATCTCAAACCAGAGATACAATACAGAAACAGTATACTGCACTTTTAAATAAAATGTGACAAGACTCAGAGCACGCATTTGGAAACGTGTAAAGTAATATAACTAATTGATGGTAAATTTTTCTGCTGTTTTAATGTAAAAAAAACCTATTATAAATTAAAATCTGGGGGCACGGTCGTGGCCCCGCCAAGACGAGGGTACTACCTACTTTTTCCCGAAGCGCTTCGTCGTTTTTTTTAACCCTCTCATAACTTGGTTTTGGATTATACCAGATAAACAAAATTCGCGGGATATGATGTCATTACTGGACTTATTAAACATAAAGTTTAATTACAATTATGTTTAGTATATATACTTTAGATTTATTGATGTCTAAAAAACCCCGATTTCGTCACTCACTGATGATCATCAAAATAATTAATTCGTACTTCCTGAAGTTCTAGAAAGCTGGAATTTGGTATGTGAGCTATTATTTGTACATAAATGTATGGGGATACTATATATGAATTGGTCGTTTCGCTACCGTCACCATGGGCTTAAGGTGAAAAATGTATTCACTGTTTATTACTTCCTGTTACATAATACTTTACAATAGTTATTTTCGTAACGAAACGGCTAAGCCACATATTTTGACTAAGGTAGCGCCTTAGTTCCCAAAGCGGTCCAGGTGGACCCCCGAACTAGACGGGGGTTTACGTTGGCGTGACAAAAAATAAATTAATTAATTAACCAATCAATTCTTACTTTTTTCGATAACTATTAATCTCTATATAATCTAAACTCAGCCGCAATGAAAATTTCCATAGTTAGATAGAGTTATATCTTCACATTTTTTGTCGAGTTTTGGGAATATGGTACAAATTTAGCTGCAGGGGGTCCAGCGGAATCAGCTAAATTTTGAAAGTTGTCAATGAGAAAAAAACGTTTGAAAACCTCTGCTAGCGTTTGTGAAGATAGGATTTGTATAATTAGGGCACGTAGAGTTAGAAGCTTGGCTCTACATGAGATCCGATAACTTTATGATGTAGAGCCATATGGTCTCGTCTGGGCAACATTTTACACGAAAATGTTTTTAGTGGGATATATTATGTAGTAATCTTGAAAGAGACAAGCAGACTGGAAATTTTAGTGCGCGACTGAGATTGTCCTATAACATTTGTGTAAATTCGGTAAAATTTTTTCGAAGTAAAAGATAGTATAAGCCGCGTCAAAATTAATTTCATTTCAATTAAGTGCAAATAGAGACAGACGGATTAGACCCCGGGAACAGACGTGTAGTTTGCGAGGATATTTCCTGCTTAGAAAATTGTTAAACAACTTTTCAAAAAGCGTGAAAAGGACTGAATCCAGGAACTGGACTTAAGAAATACAGTGGAAAAATTCCCATTTTTCTCAATAGTTCCGCTTTAAGAAAGGGCATCGAACCTAATTGGCACACCTACAAGTCCGCCATTTTGAAAAAATCTCGATTCGGCGGCCAGTGATGAAACATGTGTCAATCGATAGACTAAATGATTAAGACCAAAAAGTATTCAGTGATGAAATGTCGTAAGTGATATACTTTCTGAGATAAGTGAGTTCAAAACTGTAGAAAAATAAAGCAAAAAACTTCCGTTTCGGCGGACATTGATAAATCATATGTCATTCGATAGGCTAAATAATTACGATTAAAAGGTATTCAGTGATGAAATGTTGTAAGTGATATAATTTCTGAAATAAGTGAGTTCAAAACTAGAAATATAAAGCAAAAAAACTTCGTTACGGCGGACATTGATGAAACATATGTCAATCGATAGGCTAAATGATTACGATTAAAAAGTATTCAGTGATGAAATGTTGTAAGTGATATACTTCCTGAGATATTTGAGTTCAAAACCGTACAAAAATAATGCATTAAAAATTATCATTTACTTATTTTGAATTTATTGGGTCAATAATGAAAAATAAGTATATTATGTCACATGTGTATGTGCTGCATAGGTACTTGATTTATTAATAACGGGTAGATTTGAATTAAAAAAAAGCAAAGCAAAAGCAAACAACTAGGTTGTTTTATAAATAATTTATTTGCCACCACCGGCTACAGCTTTCGCAATTACTCTAAACCAAAAGTTAAAATTCACTATTGGCTTAGTTTTCTATATCATGTCTGACAATCACTGAATCTAAAAATTCCGCTGGTGATAATGGCAATGTTTCCTGATGTCAAGCCCATGCCAAGAACCATATAACACACATTATATGGGAACAACATGACAAGGTTCTTTTTCCCACTATGCATGAGCAGTACCATCCCGCGATTTTATCTCTACCCTTAAGTTGTTTGTTTGACGAATTTGTTTAATTTTTATAATACATAACGTAACTGAGGTAAGGAAAAAAGTGACCGGTACACTTCAATTGCTGTATCGTCATAAAAACTTAACCATAAATACGCCATATACACTGTGGTCATCCCTCACCTTGATTATGCTGATGTGTGTTGTACAGATTTGTCAGAGGAACTTCTGAATAAATTGGAGCGCCTTCTTAATAACTGTATTAGATATATCTTCGGCTTACGTAAGTATGACCACATTTCCCAGTTCCATTCCTAACTTAAATGGCTATCCATTTGATACAGGCGAAACTTCAGAATTCTCTCAACATTTTATGCCATTTTGAATAATGTGTCTTCTCCTGTTTATTTAAAGGAAACCTATAGCACTGCTTATTTCGGGAATTCCTTCACAATACAGTTCATACTGTTCTGGAACTCCTTGCTTGTAGACATCAAAAAATCATAGACTACCAAAAGCTCCTTCAAGAAGTCCGGCAGCACTACCTGAAGCAATTAGAATGTTGTCACCCGTGGTCTTCAACCAGATGTTATATATGTAAATCTGAATAAAACTGTATTTATTTAATTTTGTTTATGTATATTGTGATTTTATATGTATATAGTAATTATTCTAAATATTCATAATATTTCTTATCTGGCACAACACTGATACAGTTACAGATACACTAGAAATAAAAAGATAATTAATTACAAATGTTTTATTTTTGTACGGTTTTGAACTCAAATATCCCAGAAACCATATCACTTACGACATTTTATCCATCCATCCATCCATCCATCAGCCCTTAGAGGTCCACTGCTGGACATAGGCCTCCCCTAACTTGCGCCACTCTGACCGGTCCTGAGCCTTCTGAATCCAGCGGATGCCCGCTGTCTTCTTCAGATCGTCAGTCCACCTGGTCGGGGGGCGTCCTATGCTCCTTTTTCCGAGACGTGGGCGCCATTCGAGGACCTTTCTTCCCCAACAGTTATCGGTCCTTCGCACTATGTGGCCAGCCCATTGCCACTTCAGCCGGCTAATTCTTTGAGCTATGTCGGTTACCCTTGTTCGTCTACGGATCTCCTCATTTCTGATGCGATCACGTAGAGAAATACCGAGCATAGCCCTCTCCATAGCTCGCTGCGCAACTCTGAGCTTGTGGATCAGGCCAATAGTAAAGCACCACGTCTCGGATCCGTATGTCATCACTGGCAACACACACTGCTCGAACACCTTCGACATTTTATCACTGAATACTTTTTGATCGTAATCACTTACCGCCCGGCCACAGCGACTGGCGGCGCGGATTGCGGCGCGGCGAGCGGCGCGGCGGGCGGCGCGATTTGCGGTGGTATGCCACAGCTAGATTAGTTGCGACCGCGGCGGCGTCAGCGGTGGACGTACTTAGACTACTGTAATAATATTATATTATATAATAATATTGATAAATAATCTGTAGATAAATAGCAACATTGTTTTGTGTTCATTCCTTGTGCTCTTTATGTATATTATGTTTTGGTGTACAAACAATAAAGTGTTAAATGTAATAAATAAATAAATAACATAACAATGTAAGCAGGTAATTAAGATACCGGCCATGTTTGTCATTATAAGAAAAACGAATACAAAAGGGTATGATGGAATGAGCTGTCACATGGATTATTAAGAAAATATGATGAGAACTAGGCTTTGAAGCAACCGATTGTTTTACTATTGTTCATGAAATAAAGATAAACATAATACATCAAGAATAAAAAATAATAAATAATAAGATAAATATAATACATGCTGAGTTCGTCCACCGATACGGCCGCGCGCGGCATTTGTTTCACTCGCGCACCGCGCAGTCCGCCGCCGCCGCGACTCTCACCGCGCCGCAATCCGCGCCGCAAAACGCGCCGCTGTAGCTGTGGCATACTCCATACGTTGTCTACCATTTGTTCTCGCCGCTCACCGCTTGCCGCGCCGCTCACCGCGCCGCAATCCGCGCCGCCAGTAGCTGTGGCCGGGCCCTTAGACTATCGACTGACACATGTTTTATCAATATCTGCCGAAACGATGTTTTTTGCTTTATTTTCCTACGGTTTTGAACTCAAATATCTCTGAAAGTATACCACTTACGACATTTCATCACTGAATACTTTTTGATCACAATCATTTAGTCTATCGATTGACACATGTTTCATCACTGGCCGCCGAATCGAGGTTTTTTCAAAATGGCGGACTTGTAGGTATGCCAGGCTCCATACAAAAATGTTGGAAGCCCTTTATCAGCTCTTATACGCTTACTTATCTACCGTCCCGTTCACTCATTATACCACCTGCCAATAACTAGGTACGTACCTACATTCATGCAGCGGTAAAAATATAATTATGCAATAAATAATTGCATTGCTGCTCACGAAGCCACTATCAAGTGGGTCTGTTTATACAAGTGGTTGCGACGGTGACGTAAAGAATACAGGAAAATTATAACCAAGTTATTATCTGAAACAATGTTATTTTCCGGTATATATTATAAAGAATAATTGTAATTAAACCATGAAAGTAATCGAAAAATCAATATTTAATAATAAACATTATTTTCTATGAGGCAAATCTCTTGCTTTTGTTATACGTTCAAATTTAAAGAGCTAGATCTTTTTATACGGAATCTTGGTCACGTTTCTGTTCAGTTCAATTGTCTAAGTTCCTAGTGTTTCTACTGAATCATTCCTCTTTTAGAGACACAATCTCGACAAGCAATTCTTTTACTTTACTGGCTGTGTTGAATTATAATTTTATTCCTTGGCACCCGAATTTACTATTTGATTATTCAAAGAAAATTTTTCCCCCTTTTGGAGGAGGAAAATCCTCATGATTCCATCATAATAGTGGTATGTTTCACTTTATACCTACATACCTACCTACCTACCGAGTTTACCGTAAACAACACAGTTTTTTACCTGTGTTGCGGGCGGCATGGACGACACATACCTACTTATAACACATCACAATAAGACCCATGACTCGAGTACAAATACGAGTAGGTATTTATCTGTGACATACATAAATATCTGCCCCGGCCGGGAATTGATCGCTACGCAGGCCGACGCAGGCAGGGTCGCTACCGTCTTACTGAAAACATCTTTATCACATTTTAATAATACTTCTCGTTTCGACCAATCGGAGTCTAGTCTGGACCCATAACCGAAACCCATACCAGGCCCCGTAATCTATAATTCTATACATCTATACAAATAAATAAAATTAGAGTGTCTGTTTGTAATATTACAATAACCACTTTATACCTACTAAGTGCATTTGGATGTATACACGGTAAATGTGCCAAGACAACATATTTTACAATTTTTGTCTGTCTGTCTTGTTGTTCCGGCTAATCTCTAAAATGGTTGGACCGATTTTGACGGGACATTCATTGGCAGATAGCTGATGTAACAAGGAGTAACTTAAGCTACTTTTATTTTAGAAAAAAATAGTTTGTTAGGCAATACGAAGTTCGCCGGGTCAGCTAGTATATTACTTATATAGCATGTCAAGTGTCAGTTTTGAAATAATGACCGAATTGAAATTCATATCGTGACATAAAGTCGTTAAATATGTTCAGACTTCAGCGATCCTTGGGGACCTACGAGGTCAGATATTTTAACTCAGTAGTCAGTTACACTTTTCAAATACCGCAAAACAAGTAGAATTCAAACAAGTGAGGTGAATAAATCTATTAATAATTGCACTAACTTTAAACTTATCCTTCGAATGTTATTTAAAGAATAAGGTCTAAAGCTGGTCACATCAGAATGACAAAACGGAAAGAGTCGAGAGTTCGATGAAGAGTTTGACGAAAGAACGACTTAGGGAAGCACTCAAAATGAAAAGGGTTTCATAATATCCATGAGTTCCATGACATTAATCTTTTTGCAAAACCAGACCTAAATACGAGAACTGTTTTTAAATTTTCATATACTATGGGTTGCAGAGTTTCAAACTAAACATCCCATTGGCAGCATACCCGTTAGCAACTTCCCCATCACGAATCGCCAAGGTTTAAACCTTACTACCTAGGTATAACCAGACGCGTAAATTACCAACTATTGCCTCAATTCCGCATATTAGCTTTATTAGTCACCTACACATAACAAGAACAAAATGGAACGTTTTACGTCACGGACTCGGAGCAGCGTCAGCACAACAAACTACTAAAAACCTTGCTCCTATCATGTGACCGGCAGACTTAAATTAAGTCTTACTTCACAGTCCAACAGTATCAACCAATCGTGTCATTGACAATGAATTCTTACAATTTAGGACGAATGTTTAGCGGATAAAAGTGGGTGTTGCTTCAGATTAATTTATTTATGAATGTTAAATAAATGCATAAACACGGTGACTAACACTTATTGCTATTAGTAGCTTTTTCTGTTCTTTAACAAGTTCATGCGTTCATGGAACTTTGTTTACCGTCTAAGGAAAAAAATATGGAAAAATCATAATTATTATGACCATGGTTTTCATTAAATTCTTTTCAAACGCATCTGAAAAGCCCAAACCCAAAAATTTGAGCAAACCATGTCTACGCTTTTTTTTAATAAATAAATTCGAACTTCAAACAATCATTGTGAAATCCCTCCTGCAACCAATAACATCAAATCCCTGCCGCAACTGCGTCATACAACACGTGGAACAGGTAACTACAGCACTGTTCCAGTAGAAAGGCACTTGTCATGTGACTGTCGTTAGAAAGTGCACACAATCGCCGCACGCGCCGGCCTTGACGAGTTCGACTCGAAGTAGATGTGCAAAAAACACACCAATAACGGTTTTATTGAAACGAGTATGCTTTGTTAAGAAAACTGGTTATTGGGCTAAAAAACAAGATAACAAATTATAGCAACGCACCAACCTATTAACAGCCTACTTCTTAGCACGGGTCTCATCTCTTGAGGAGGCCTAGAGCATGCTCCACCACGATGCTCCAGTGTGGATTGGTGGAGGGATTAGTGGCTAATCCAAGTGTAAGAAGTTTTCATGCCACTTCAGATAACAACCGGGACCAACGGCTCTCAAACATACCCTCACGAAGCACAGAAAGGCTCAAGAAATGTTTGCCACTAAAGTCGAAATATGCTTTAATTGAGAATATCTCTAAAAAGATTACTACTATGACTTTACAAAGTTTATTATATCTTACAGTTTTATGTGATAAGGCGGTTCCTAGTCATTTACTAGAAAATTCCATTTATGTTTGTAAACAATGTAAATCAAATATATTTCCACTATCAGGCGCTGTGTCAACAAAGTTATCACTGAGTACAAACCTCTTATTTGCCCCTTAGCTAAAATACACAACTTTTGCCAGATATTAAGCAGATGTACTGAAATAATAAACTTATACTTTGATGGAGTCATTTTTATATTCATATATCCATCTAGCAAAGCAGTTAAATTTTTTAACTGATCTAATAATATCACAAAAATAATGCTCATCTTAAAATTTATAACTGACTTATCTATTCAAAAAATAAAAAAGAGGAAAGATTTGATTGTTTGTTTGCATGGCTCCGAAACTATTGAACCAATCTGAAAAATTCTTTCACTGTTGGGAAGCTACACTATCCCCGGGTGACATAGGCTATATTATATTTTCAAAAAATTAGGGATCCTTAGTAAAACCCCAATAATGTAACCCAAGGTGTAAAAAAATAAGAAAACCTAAGCAAAGCGAACGCTCATATTATATAGTTTAGGCGGGTTCATTTCACAACAAGGGCCAACTTTATGAGACAGAAAATATTATTTTGCTTTCAGGTACTTATAGGATATTAGGAGCAGTGATAGCCTAGCGGTTAGAATGTTGGTCTCCCGAATGAAGGGGCCCGAGTTCAAATCCTGGCACACACCTCTAATTTTCAAATATTATGTGCGTATTAGAAGTTAATTATCACTTGCTTCGGTGAAGGAAAACATCGTGAGGAAACCTGCACACCGAAGAGATATCCATAAAGTTCTCAAAGGTGTGTGAAGTCTACTAATCCGCACTTGGCTAGCGTGGTAGACTATGGCCTAATACCCCTCACATTGTGAGAGGAGACCCCGAGCTCAGCAGTGGGACAAATATGGATTGTTGCTTATTGCTTTTAGGATATTAGTAATGTATAATTTCTATATTGTATAGGATGGGAGTCTAAGGATAAACTATTATTGTCACAAAGATATGTCTCATAAAAAAAATTATGTGGATTTCAATTTGTTTATGCTGTTATGTGAATAAACTAAGAATGCAAATATTGATATATAATTTAAGGATTATTGTGTTTTTCCAGTAATAATGTATTATTTTAACAAAAAAATTAAATCTTAATATATATAAATTATGTGTCACATTCTTTGTCCGCGATGGATTCCTAAACTACTTAACAGATCCTAAAATCTTTACACACCATGTGCAGTTTGATCCAACTTGAAAGATAGGATAGCTTACATCTCCCTTAACTCGTGAGAATCCACGGCGGCGCGGTACCTTTGAGTTCGAACGTGCATCCACGTTCCCGGTAATTGACGGGTTAAGGCACATGGAAGGTTTTAATAAAAAAAAATTTTGACAGTATGAAGTCTGCCCGAGCAGCTAGTAATTATATAAAACATTAGTTCAATATTAGTACTCAATGTGGATAAAATTTAATCAGTTTTTTTAGTTTTCTCATTTTATAACATGCAACATTATTGTAACAATGTAATGAAGCTGGCTGTATAATAAATGTATTTTGGAATGCAATATGACCATAACAGACGAAACAGAAAGTGTGAATCAATTTTTCAAAATTATAGCTACTCATATGAGTAGCAAAAACTTAGGAAATTAACTTTCTCAATTTGAACTTTTTACTTATCAAAATGTATAAAAGGCAGTAAGTAGTTCATAACGAAGAAGTTAAATTTGTAGCTTCAATAGGCTGCATCCGGCTGGTACAAATGTTGTGTAATAAATTATAACAACACTTGCTTTCTTACTAAAACTCAAGCAGTCCAGAATATAAAATGACAAAACTCTAATTACTTAATTAAAATTGTACTCACTCGCTGTTTTCTTTGCTCTTTTCTACGTGTTTCTTTATATTGGCAAGGGAAGAGTCCAATCTGTTTAGGAAATTGTCAAAGCTCTTCTTTTCATCAGGACTGCCAGGCGAAAAATCTGCCGTAGGAATACCAGCGATGGATGCGCGGTGATTCGGCGGAGGGGGTTCCGTTACTCTCTCGCCGTTCTCGTAAAACGGAGAATCTTTCGTAACAGGAATTAACAGGTACTCCCGTAAAAACAAACTATCCGAAGCAAATAAGCGATTCGCTCTTCTTATCTTCTCCATCTACAATAAAGAAATCACAAAACACTGAACTGAAACACCCACAAATCGCGAGTAAGTATATTTATCAACAGATTCTGCGATGGTCTTCCACTTACAGTAACACCGTATTTCAACGCTATCCCTTGCAGAGTATCACCCTTCGACATGACATGCTTTATGTATTCCTCGTTCCTTTTCATATGGTTGCATGTGCTTCCATATTTTTTTAAAGGTCGAGCAGATTCCCGAATTGAAACGGTTTCGTCGAAAAGACGATCCTCCTCCATTTTTGACGTAAACGTAAATGACAAGATTGACATCGTGAATGACAACAACACAAAAACTATCGTGAAGTTGCCGAGTATGCAAAAAGCCCTCGAATCATAGTCGGATACTCGAACTCATTGCACCAATACACAAGTTCATAGCGAAACCATAGAGCAAGATATTATAAAACCCTGATGTAATTTTTATTTAATTTGTTTTTAATTAAATAGAATTACTAAGGCCAGGTGTGTAATAAAACTAAATCTAATAGGCCACTGATTTAAATGATTATAATACATTTATATCCCAAGAGATGGAGCTCCTGGGCAGATAATGTAGTTTTTGCTATTCAATAATAGATGGCGTAATCGTAGAGATTCTGGCAAGTGTCTGACGTTGAACTGGGTCTTTTCATTCGTTGTTCATTGATTTAATTCATTCATCTCATTCAGTTCAGCTCAGTCAGCTTCAGTCAGTCAGTCAGTTACTTGGGTTATGCGGGTGAATGTTGTGTGTTTAGTGTTGGCAAAAATTGAATTTGTTATGAACTAAATATTTAATTGTGTTTTAACAGAAGTTCTTTTGTGTGACATTATCTGATTTTCGAACGTCTTGAGATTTTTATTAAAGTGTTATTAATGCGTTTTATGTATTGACTGTTTTTCTAATTTACGATTTGTATTTTGTATACACATGTGATCAATAGAAATATCGTTGCCGTATTCTTCGTTTATTGCGGGTATGTATGAATGAAAATAAAATTTATTTTTCTAGTTTTAGGCCGTTTAAGTCATGAAGTTAATATAATCAGTATCGTTGGGTGGTTGTTTTTTCCCCAATGCAGTGCACCACCCCGTGGCGAATATACATTATCGCGAGGGTTGGTACTGGCCGGGCACCGGTGAGGCTATTTCATTACCTATTGTGAGCCATATTTTGGGGCTGTTGCCGATTGGTATAACAGGGCTGGTAATACTGCGGGCTTGTAATTAAAATTGCAAATAATTTGCATAGGTTGCCTTTAGTTTTTTTTATGATTTTTTTTTTCTCAAAATATCCAATCACATTATGGTTAATAACTAATGAAAACAGTTAATACTAATGAGTACCAAATAAATAATGAAATATTATTCTTCTGCAGAAAATAATTTTCCTTCGCAAATAACAATTCCAAAAACTCTAAATAAGCGGATTATAATAATACTTTTATTATTAAACTAGAGAGTGTATTCACAAATTTCGAGTCCCTTCGTTCCTATGTACCTAGTTACCTTTACTACTATGCAGAATGTTGTCAACCACACCCTTTTTGGGCTGCGTCTGCGGGATCTTAAATTTTTAAGGACCTTTATAGTCCAAGGTACGCACAGAGTTCTCTATAGTACAAGGTAGGTAGGTACTACAGATTAAACCAGATATCAGAAATATACATCAATAGGTATAACGCTATACCTACGTCTTCCTTTCCGAAAAAGTTATCGCTGAAAAACTCGATACTTCATCAATGTCATCCGGATTATTCTGGATAACTAGCTAACCACAAAGCTTACCCACCTACTACAATAATGAAGTGGATTTTTTTTTATGAAAATAGCCGGCAAACGAGCTGACGATCCACCTGATAGTAAGTGGCTATCGTCGCCCATAGCAATACACAAGCATCACTGATGCGTTGCCGACCAAGAAAGAGAGAAGAAAAAGAAAGAAAGAACTGGCTCTCAAGCCCCCCAGCCGGAATACGACGAGTCGTTTGGTGGCTGACTCATGCTCAAGGGTAGTAGCTATCCAGGCGAACCCCATGGAGAAATAATAATAGTAATAACGGTATTAATTAAAAATTAAAATCAATATTACCAATATAATCCCTACGAGAGCCCTACCACCAGCGGGCCGGATTTGGTCGCCTCTTACGACACCCATCCGACGTGGGATTGGGGTTTGTATTCCAAGCCGCCCCAATACAGCAAGATTTTTAGAGTAGATAGGTTTTTTAAGGGATGACAAGCATGCCCGTCGGATTTATTATGGTTGAATGACCCCATGATGATGAACGTTAATCTTTATATTATTAAGTAATTTTGAGAAAAAAAAAATAAAAATTATCAAATAACAAATAAAAAATTTCTAGGAAACCTATATTATAGAGCACCAGCTGGCCAATGAGGATCAGTAAAGTTATAGCAAATTCTATAGAACTAGTATCCACGCGATTCTTTATGGCATATGAATGATATATCTTTTTGAATCATCCAAATCGGACCATTACTTACGAAAATATTAAGTAATAAACATTGCCGTTCCGGCCGCTAAAATTCAAACTACGCGGGCGCGTGTGACGTCACGATTCCCGTCGCCGCCAGTTAGCCGCTGGCAGCGATACGGCGCGCAATGTTTTGTTTGGATAATTGTGACTTTGAAACAAATTAAGTGTCCCATTTGTGCCTAATTCACCTTTTAACTATGTATCAGTATTGTATAGTGCTTAAACGTTCAAACACTTCTATGAAAACGCCAAAAAAAAACTATTTTTTAACGTGCCGAAAAACTCAAAACTTCGTAGAAAATGGTATTCCGTTGTAAAAAGACAATAATTATATGATTTATCTTCAATAGTAACTGAGCTGGGAACCATATCTTTAACTTATATAAATTTCGTAGTTGTATCTATATAGCCAGCTGTGGTTGGGCTCCGTAACATTTTTTTTCAGTGGCAGATGGCTCCTCGCTGCATCTATGGAGCCACATCAAAAATGCTACGCTATGTTTGCAGCCTCCCTTTTGAGCAGCACAGTCATGGAAATCCACCTTCTCTACCGTTCAGCAGCAATACGCTTTACTTTTTAGGGTTCCGAAGTAAAATCGGAAGTATCGGAACCCTTGAAGTTTCTTCATGTCCGTCCGTCCGTCTGTAATTCTGCATGGATATACATATGTACACATTTATTAAAACTCGTGGAACCAGAATCGTGGAATTAAAATACTGAAAAACTTTTGTTCAGGGTACCTCCCCTACAGGTGTGAGGATGAAATTTTTTATTCGTCGCGTACCCCGTAGTGTGGGATATCGTTGAAAAATGAAAGGGTCTTCGAAAAATATTATGGGTCTTCTAGGACCATGTTTGGATTTAGGGGTGCGTTTGCGAAATATTTGCCTTTATAGTGCTAATTTTGGTCGAGCCCCTACTACTACTCAAAGGATGATTTGTAACGATGAGTGAGAGGGAAATAAAAGCGGCCAAGTGCGAGTCGGACTCGCCCATGAAGGGTTCCGTAGCAGCAAGTAACATAATGAAAGGTAATTTGCGGTTTACGATTTATGACGTATTAAAAAAACTACTTACTAGATCTCGTTCAAACCAATTTTCGGTAGAAGTTTGCATGGTAATGTACATCATACATTTTTTTAAAGTTTAGAAGTTACATCGGGGACACACATTTTACCACTTTGGAAGTGTCTCTCACGCAAACTATTCAGTTTAGAAAAAAATTATATTAGAAACCTCAATATCATTTTTGAAGACCTATCCATAGACCCCACACATATGGGTTTGATGAAATAAAAATTTTGAGTTTCAGTCCTAAGTAGGTATGGGGAAATGTTAAGCTGTTTCTGAGGCTGACTGTTGGTACGTAAGTACTTATTAGGAATCTTTAGGTCTAACTTCTAAGCTGTTAGTAGTAGGTAGGGGTAAGAAAGAATGAATGTAAAGTATACGTACAGGGATATATTCAGAACATATGAATGAAGTGTTTATAGTTTATTGATAAACGAATGTTGTTTTCGGTATTATGTAGATCATTTCGCGGATGGCTTTTTAACCTACTTGCGCTTTATAGTGTAAACTTGGTAAGTAGATGTATTCTCTGAACCGCATTAAAATTTTCATACAAAAATAGAAAAAAAAAACAATAAATTTTGGGGTTCCCCATACCTACTTAGGACTGAAACTCAAAATTTTTATTTCATCAAACCCATATGTGTGGGTTCTATGGATAGGTCTTCAAAAATGATATTGAGGTTTCTAATATAATTTTTTTCTAAACTGAATAGTTTGCGTGAGAGACACTTCCAAAGTGGTAAAATGTGTGTCCCCGATGTAAATTCTAAACTTTAAAAAAATGTATGATGTACATTACCATGCAAACTTCTACCGAAAATTGGTTTGAACGAGATCTAGTAAGTAGTTTTTTTAATACGTCATAAATCGTAAACCGCAAATTACCTTTCATTATGTTACTTGCTGCTACGGAACCCTTCATGGGCGAGTCCGACTCGCACTTGGCCGCTTTTATTTCCCTCTCACTCATCGTTACAAATCATCCTTTGAGTAGTAGTAGGGGCTCGACCAAAATTAGCACTATAAAGGCAAATATTTCGCAAACGCACCCCTAAATCCAAACTTGGTCCTAGAAGACCCATAATATTTTTCGAAGACCCTTTCATTTTTCAACGATATCCCACACTACGGGGTACGCGACGAATAAAAAATTTCATCCTCACACCTGTAGGGGAGGTACCCTGAACAAAAGTTTTTCAGTATTTTATTCCACGATTCTGGTTCCACGAGTTTTAATAAATGTGTACATATGTATATCCATGCAGAATTACAGACGGACGGACGGACATGAAGAAACTTCAAGGGTTCCGATACTTCCGATTTTACTTCGGAACCCTAAAAAGTAAAGCGTATTGCTGCTGAACGGTAGAGAAGGTGGATTTCCATGACTGTGCTGCTCAAAAGGGAGGCTGCAAACATAGCGTAGCATTTTTGATGTGGCTCCATAGATGCAGCGAGGAGCCATCTGCCACTGAAAAAAAATGTTACGGAGCCCAACCACAACTGGCTATATAGGTAGATACAACTACGAAATTTATATAAGTTAAAGATATGGTTCCCAGCTCAGTTACTATTGAAGATAAATCATATATTGTCTTTTTACAACGGAATAGCATTTTCTACGAAGTTTTGAGTTTTTCGGCACGTTAAAAAATAGTTTTTTTTGGCGTTTTCATAGAAGTGTTTGAACGTTTAAGCACTATACAATACTGATACATAGTTAAAAGGTGAATTAGGCACAAATGGGACACTTCATTTGTTTCAAAGTCACAATTATCCAAACAAAACATTGCGCGCCGTATCGCTGCCAGCGGCTAACTGGCGGCGACGGGAATCGTGACGTCACAGCCACGCAGTGAACTTTGTAAGTAATTTGGTCATAACTTCGTCAATTTTTGTCGTAGAACTAAAATTTTTACACTGTATGTTAAGGATTTCTTAGCTCTATAAATCTGCATTCTCAACTAAAAACGTTACGGATCCTCATTGGATCCGTTCAACCGAATTCAACGGCGAGCCATTCGTCTTGTCAACGATCCCAAGCTTACAGACAGACTAGAGATGTTTGAGTTGAGGAGAGACGTAAGCTCTCTCTGCGTATTCTACCGTGTGTATAATGGGGAATGTTGATGCAGAACTGTTTGGTTTAATCAAACACCACCTGGATACCTGGCGTTCGTCCACAGTTCGGTTCTCGCGTAGTTTTCTACTCCGCACGTGTAAACTGTGGAACGAACTTTCTGCATCGGTGTTCCCTCCAAACTATGACATAGGGTCCTTCAAGAAGCGGATCTATTGTTTTCTTCGAGGCCGGCAACGCATTGGTGACGCCTCCAGTGTTACATGGGCATGTCCATGGGCGGCGGTGATCACTTACCATCAGGTGACCCGTCTGCTCGTTTATTAAGCTCGTGATTATCTAAAGAAGAGTGTAGGTAGGAACCTAATCGAAAAGATGAATTTGGTACCTACATTAATTTAATTATTATATTTTTCCACTCCTTTTATGCCTATACGAAATATTTATAACGGTCTCTCACAAAAAGAAAACACCTTTTCTAAAAAAGAAGAACTGGCTCTGCAGAAAGCGTTTACTATAAAATAGGTAGGTACGTTTTTCACAACTCGCTAAAACGGCTTATCGTGATCACAATATAGGAATCTAACAGTATTCGCTCTTCATACAAACGGTCGAAACGCGCGTCATACCTACGCACGTCGAAATACACATGCGATATGTAGGCAACTGCGGCCGCCGCGTGGCGATTGCCGACAGGCGAACGAGCGGAGCTTGTACTGTACCACGGTCCGGTCGGTAAAAATAACAAACTTTTTTAGTTTTCTACTCTACTACTATATACTACTATACTATACTATATATACATTATACATACATACATACATATATTAAATACTAGCATAGCGAACCCCATAAAAACAGTACACTACTGTTTTTATGGGGTTCGCTATGCTATAGTATAGACGAATATAATAAATATGAATGACGTGATAAAGAATATAATGATGAATCTATGAATCTCGTCTGGAAATAATTGTACCTAATATTGTAATTTGTAATAATTGTAATTTGAATATTTGCGTCTAATTTGTCATTAAAACGTTATTGCTACTTGCTACTGTAACTTTGATTTCAATGTTATGTATAAATTAATTTAGCAATAGGTATAAATTTTATAGAATCGGACAGTTGTACCTTTTTTATTTACCTTAACCTACAAGAAGAACTTACCCTGCCCTAAGAGTCTGTCTCTAATACAATACTGAAGGCTTACGAACCTTCACAGTACTAATAAAAACAACATATATTTTTATGGAACACTTCCTTTGTATTCACAATGAATTGCATTTATTAAAATAGAAAATATAACATTTTTAAATACAAAACTACTAAGAAACTCGAGTCGTTTGATAAAATTAAAATACCTACTGTCGGCGGACAGCCCTAGCGCGCGGCGACGGTCCGCGCGAACGTAGGCAAGTTTTTCGAGAATCGGCCCGAGTTACGTTACTGTTAGATTCCTATATTGTGTCGTGATCTTCAACTAAATCTGCAGTTGGGCGCAATGTTTTCGATATACATATAAAAGACACTTATTTCAATGCTACCAACATTACGCCTAATTGCAGATTTTGTTGAAGAGCACTCTACAAAAGTACAAATGGCCAAACTCGCTTGTAAATCGTAATGAGCACAACATCGTAACATTGTAAGGGGATCGGAGTTTGTGAATGATCGATAACGGTGTAAAAGTATCTTAACACGTTTTCTAAATCCATGATAGGTATATTAAGGTTCCTTATGTAATTTTATATACCTTTCTGTATGGTGGCGAAAAGAGAATCTTCAGTATTCGCAATCTCTTACTGCTTGACGGTTGTGTAATGTTTTGTTAATGTTTGATAATTTAATGTTTTCGGTTCATGCTATTTAATTTAGGGTTATAGCCGTTATAGTGTACAAAATGATAAATGATGCGAAGTGTTAAAATAAGTATCCGTATTATCCGTACCAATCCGTGCCAATGTAACTAATAATGTATAAATTAATTCCTCGTAATCATTTATCGGCACAGACTTCGTTATGTACATTAGCAGGAATAAACAGACCATTATCTGCTAGGTATCCTGTTCGATACTTAATAACTAACATAAAATATAAATTAATAACTGTAATATAAATTACTGTAATATAAATTAATAACTAAAATAACACTCCTGAAACCTAAAGCCCTTTGCACATGGCCTCAGTGGTTTTTTAGTGTTATTCTATTATGTTGGTATGTAACTTTTGTTAAATGATAAAAAAAAATTGTTATCAACTAAATGTATTAATACACGCCATATGAATTAATTGTTATGATTCATCTTTGTCCATACTTTATACTTTAATGTCTACTAGCTCTTAACACATAAAAAATAATGTAAATAATAAATTAGAAGTGATGGGCCGATTGCTTCCTGATAAACCTGAAAGTCTGACGTTTCTTCACCATAATTTACTTTAGCTTGATTCAATAAAATACTAAATTGATATTTAATTGAAAATATGACTACAAAATATGAACTTACAAACTTGTTCATTATTATTGCTACATACATAAAATATTTCTTTTCGTTATATCGGATTTATTAAAATAAATCTAGATAATATGCTTATTGTATAATTTTGTAATTTTCTTCATTTCCCTTTATTTTTTAGTCGCGAAAATAAATGCTGAATATTCGACGTTTTTGCCGATTAGTCGCCGACTAGAAAACATTATAATAGACGGTTTTCTCGAGTCCGTGTGTAGTAGTCGACCCATCTCTAATAATAATTTA
Organism: Thymelicus acteon; assembly: GCA_951805285.1. Lineage (NCBI taxonomy): Eukaryota > Metazoa > Arthropoda > Insecta > Lepidoptera > Hesperiidae > Thymelicus > Thymelicus acteon. Next base: position 3,312,928 of record OX638232.1, read on the forward strand.
ATGAGTACTTATATAAGCTTCATTCCTGACAGATCAGATCGTTAGATCATTACATAAATAATGAGTATTCACTGATGTTGACTCACGGAATAAGTAAATTACGTAGATAACTAATCTTTCTCATTCATCGTTCCTGGTCATTAGTTAGGTAATGATAACAAAAACATAACAAGAGTAATATGACTAATCACCTTAGTTAAGCTTAAATGATTTTTAATTTTGACACGAATGGGGTATCTCTCTTAACAGTCATAATTTTTATCTCATTTTGAACGTCGTCAGCGCTACCTTACCACGTAACTATTTAAGGTAAAGAACAGATTATAACAAACGTTTTATTCAATATTCCATTTTGTATAAATTATATAAAATTATGAATAATATTCATTACTATATTTACTACACAACTTATAGGTTTTGAAATCGAAGTGCTAATTATATCCCTGTCAGTTACATGTATTATTATATCAGCTGTCAGACTATACGTAAAAATAGAGATTGAACTCACAGCTTGGTATAACTTGCGTGTGATATATTTGTTATCAGGGAATCTGCCGGAAATCGAACCGGGGAATCCACGTGCGGTAGACAAAATCACTATCAACTAAGCAACACGGTCAATTTAAATTACAAATTATACGGCAGGGAAAGTAAATAAACTTATGAATTAAATAGGATTGATTGAGTTGATGATAGATATGATTTTTCCGACCCTACAAAGCAAAATTGACGTTTAAAACAAATCAAGAACGAGGCACGGAAGTACGCATCTATTGATACGTAACGGAACAAAAAGCCTCGTAACGGAAACGCTGGAAAAATAAAAAGGAAAAGGTGCGCGTGAGTCAACGGATCGCATTCCCAACGAGGTTGTGGTGCATTTCATCGTAATGACTCACGGCTTTGACATTCGACCTCCAAGGAATCTTATCTCCCGTGTCAGTCTTGTTAGGTTATCCTCGGAGATTTACGGAGATTGTCGGAGTTCGTAAGTATAGGTAGTGGTATGTAATAGGTAGACAATTGTGGGAAATTTTGATAAAGTTCAGAAGGAATTACGGGTTTGATTCTCTGACTTAGAAACTGATTTTGTTGGAGGGTAAATCTGTATTTTTGTCCAGGTAGCAAAGTATAATATATATTATTATATTATATACTCCGCCGAGCGATATTTGGTTCCTTTTTGACCGACTTCAAAAAAGGAGGAGGTATTCAATTCGACTGTTTTTTTATGTTTGTTACTTAAACTTTCGACTGGGTGAACCGATTTTGTTGATTATTTTTTTAATCGAAAGCTAGTGCTTGTCATGTGGTCCCACTTTTAAATTTGAGCTAGATCTAATGAATAGTTTTTGAGTTATTTTGAAGTCGGTTATTTTTTGTCCAGAATTATGTTCATGCCCGTATCCCAAATAGAATCGCTATCCTACTCTAAAGTGTTTACATATATTTATGTATTGATGACATATGTTATATCCAGATAAGTCATTAGCTCTAAAAATATTTGGAAGCTGAGATAACTTAAAGAACTAGAAAATTATGTAGAAATTTCTTCATATATTTTTTTTTATTTCTTCGTCCATTTGAAAGCAAATTATTGCATTTTGGAATATTTAATTGGTGTCCAATTATATTTTGTTTTTAAGATTTAACACAATACACAAGTGTTATAAAATGATAATGTGAGACATTTATTTCAGACAAGGCCTATACTTAGGGAAATAAAAACACGAAAACAATCAAATGAATGACTGGCACAATGGCACTACATAGTACCTACTACATTACGAAACGTGTTATTAACTTATTACTCGTGTTTACCATTCAAATAACTCTAAACTACTTGATTTATGAACAGGTTTATTACACAATGTTTGAGTGGCGATGAGTGAGCGATTTAGTTATAACAAAATGACGTCATCAGGCTGGTTTGTAGGTCGCGTCAGGTGTTTCGGAGATACCACACGCGGATTCTGAGAAGGAACAGAGTGAGTCGATGTGAGATGTTGTAAGCGATACAGCCTTTCTATGTTATTGGAGCGGTCTAGAATTTTTATGGCCCGCCTGCTTGTTAAAGGGCGCGTAAGAATTGCGTAAGTGACGGTTGATTTAATTGATTCGTTCTGTGAAATGCTAGGCCAACTACTACACTCGTGCTTGAGTCAGAAAACGTGACGCAAGCAAGAACGTCGTGTTCCGGCTGGGGTTTGAGAGCCAATACTTTCTGTTGTCCTCTTTCATGTCCATTATCGTATCGGTAATTTTTTCTCATGTATCTTGTGTGGTGCCTTGTGTGTTATGTTGACGAGTTACAGAAAAACTTTATACCAATGAACTTGAGTTATAGAGTCTCGTATAAAATATGTGATTATTAACCGCAGCAAGTGCCCCATTGAGCACAATAACAACATGTCAAAGAAAAGCGCCCCCTGACAAGCGGTGTGAAAGTGTGTCATAGGTCAAGCCGTTATCGGCTTACGTCTTGCCCTATTATCCGATGTAATCTTAATTAAATGCGACCCTGTAATGCGATACTTGCAACCAACCACGATAGTTATAACGCAAATTCTTTAAACAAGTTGATTATTGAGGGTTCAATCGGTTCTAGTCCGGTGCATCGGTGAGGTTTCTGATGGAACATGGTGATGGACGACGGTGGCGTCTTACCAGCTGGTAAATTACGAGTACTCGTTATCAATAATGCTTTTAATTTCCATCATACAAGGATGACTAAAAACGTAAACTACATAGTACTAGCACAGAAGAAATGATAGTACTTATAATAGTTAATACCAAAAGAAGAAAAAATTAATACATTGAATGAACAAAAGTTCTCTGTCAATTCATACGAACGCAATTCTACAAGTGTTATTGAATTAGATACAAAAAAATAACAACATTCAATATTAAAAAGGTATTGGTTATCCTGTATAATTACACAACTGCTGGGTTATACAAGATAGTCATGTAAAATCTATACATCTGTACTCTATACTGTTGTCTAGTCTGTTTGTAATATTAAAATAATCGTTTTTAGGGTTCCGTAGCCGAATGGCAAAAAACGGAACCCTTATAGATTCGTCATGTCTGTCTGTCTGTCTGTCTGTCTGTCTGTCTGTCTGTCCGTCCGTATGTCACAGCCACTTTTTTCCGAAACTATAAGAGCTATACTGTTGAAACTTGGTGAGTAGATGTATTCTGTGAACCGCATTAAGATTTTCACACAAAAATAGAAAAAAAACACTAAATTTTGGGGGTTCCCCATACTTAGAACTGAAACTCAAAAATGTTTTTTTCATCAAACCCATACGTGTGGGGTATCTATGGATAGGTCTTCAAAAATGATATTGAGGTTTCTAATATCATTTTTTTCTAAACTGAATAGTTTGCGCGAGAGACACTTCCAAAGTGGTAAAATGTGTGTCCCCCCCCTGTAACTTCTAAAATAAGAGAATGATAAAACTAAAAAAAATATATGATGTACATTACCATGAAAACTTCCAACGAAAATTGGTTTGAATGATAATTAGTAAGTAGTTTTTTTTTAATACGTCATAAATCGTAAACCGCAAAAAACATTGATCAAAGTTACAACGAACTAAAAGAACTTTTATATTATGGTACTTGCTGCTACGGAACCCTTCATGAGCGAGTCCGACTCGCACTTGGCCGCTTTTTTCCATTTTTTACTAAGTGTATTTGGATGTATACATGCTACTTATACCAAAACAATATTTTTCACAATTTTTGTCTGTCTGTCTGTCTGTTTTTTCCGGCTAATCTCTGAAATGGCTGGACCGATTTTGACGGGACTTTCACTGGCAGATAGCTGATGTAACAAGGAGTAACTTAGGCTACTTTTATTTTAGAAAGAAAAAAACTGTTTGTTAGGCAATACGAAGTTCGCCGGGTCAGCTAGTTTTACAATAGAATCTTTGCATACGAATTACGATACCTCTTTAAAATAAGGATTTCACGCTAAATGTACTGAAAACTGAATTTAAACAACTTTTGCCGTCTAGACTGGTTAGTCTTTGTAGAACTTCGCTGTCAGCTCCCACAAGTTTGAAGCTGTTCCCTCATTAAACTATGGAAGCTGTATTATAGGAACTACTCAACCGATCGAGTGAAACATAGTAATACCTGAGGTCATTTTCAAGTCAAAGTACAGTTTTGAATAACTAAGTATAAATCGGTATAACTCTTTTCTTATGAATGTTTTTTCCGTCCTTTTTTATGTAAATAATGTCTTATTTGGTTTCCTGTCCTTGACGTCAATTTAATGGTTATCTGTTTGTTGCTTTCCTAACGAAAGTTTGCAAGTCCCAACCTGTATCCTCTATGGTCCCACCTCTAACGCACTAGATTGTAATATCTACTCATTTCCTTTATTGTTTGATATTATTATAGTACCAGAGTTGTATGATAGAAACAGAAAAAGTAACTAATCTATAACAATCCATATAAGTTATTAGATCTTTGCCATATTTTTTTCTGAACTCAGCAAAAATTTAACACAATAAAATAAAAATCTCGAAGTCTGTCCAGAATTGATGACAATCAAATCAAGTTAACTAAGTTACCTACCTATACATCTAAAAAATACAGATCGAAGACCTCGATTTTTTAATGTTGTAAAAAAGCTGCTACCGATTGATCGTAAATCATGATTCCGCATGATTGCACCCGCGTAACGTATTCACGCGATAAACCATTATAATTGCATTTTATTATATTATACGTATTAAACGAATTAATTATGATATTTTTAAAACACTGCATTTTCGCTTTTTGTGTCTAAAAATTGATTTAAAACGTGCTAAAATCGTGCTAAGTGAAGTAACATTTATAATACAAGTTTATTATGTATACATACATTATTCATGGCCGGTTTCTGAAGTCTCCAGTTAAATGATCAATAGCTATTGAATCAATAAAGTTAAACTTAAGTTATGTATTCGATAACTGTCACTGGGTTTCTGAACACGCGAGCGGCCTTTCAATAACTATGAATTCAATAACGAGTACCTAAAACTGGAACTAGATGGCTCTCTTCAAAATGATAAGTTTCAAAGGGATATATTATCATTTTCATATTCATTTTTATTATATCTAGCCCGTTATATTGACGATTCCCTTCAGCTACAGCCAGGCCAGCCAAGCCGACGCAGCCAAAGGTGAAGGGAATACATCAATTGTATTATAGTGTAGCCTTTGCCATAACAATACTTTTTGGATAGAAGTACCTAAAGAATAAATTGTGAGATTGACGGTCGGGTTGTCATGGATACAATATTATTGATGAATGTCAATGGCAAAAATTAAAAATTGTTGGATTTATTTCAATAATTTTATAAGTATTTAATTTAATACGTTGCATTGGCGATTCCTCTGGTATTGCTCATGTCCACAGGCGACCGTAACCACTTACTATCAGGTGGCCCGTATGCTTTTTCATGTCCCAAATGTTAAAATGAAATGTCAAATCTTCATCTGAGCGTCAAATAAAGTTATGGAACCTATAAACGGCCATCTTGGGTTAGATAAGTTGATCTTAGTTTAAGCTGAGTTTATGTATTATCGCAGTGCTCAGAAACGCTTTTTCGGAAGTTATCGACCCGTTAGCGTTATTGAATAGATAAACTTCCGTCAAAAGGACCTCAGAAACCGGCCATCAGTCATTTATCCGTAACATCAGGAAGGCTATTCTCTTTTGTAACTTGACAGCGGAGTTTCAAAATTGACGTTCGAGTTCTAGATCACTTCACTTCGCAAGTGCCGTACTAGATGATTAGAGGATGACATATTTATTATTCTCGATCATCGAATTACGTCACCGTCGAAGCTCGTGTCCAATTGTCAAACGAAAAGTTAGTCAAGAGCTATCGCGTTCTCGAGTAAACTAAAGATTTTTGAAATAAAAATAAGTTATTTTTGTTATATTTTAGTTATTAGGTACTATTAAATACCATGGCTCGTTTATTTGTGTTCAATTATTTATTTAATTTTACCGATTCGTTTATTCATACCGAGGCGAGGCCATCTTTAGTCGTTTGACGTTTGAGTTCGAGACTCCCTTCACTTCGCAAGTGCGTACCAAATGATTCGAGAATCACATATCAAGATCTCGGACTCGAACTTCAATTTTGACACTCATCGCGGAATCCGCTGTCAAGTTACAAAACTGAATAGCCCTGCAGCAGCCTTACAAGCTATAGTAACAGCCATAGTCCAGACACGTTACATTCATTAAGATTCTACAATATAGACAAATCATTCATTCACAGACTTTATTCACGGCTTAATATAATCTTTCTTTTTTTCTCACTTTCGACTAAGGCACCTTTCAAACAAAAAAAACTACATCCAAATCGGTTCATACGAGTACGTTTGGGAGCTACGATGCCACAGACGGACATACAGATACACAGACACGTCAAACTTATAACACTCCTCTTTTTTCGTCGGGGGTTAAAAACAATGTATTAATAAATTTCACATCTAAAAAGATCCTAAGATCTTGATACATTTAATACTGGGTACGAGGTAGTCGTCCCTTATTAAGATAAAATCTTGAACCATACTAAGGCAATGAAAGCATAGAATATACGTGACTGAGACTTGAGATTCTACGAACGAGGACCGAGCATTAAATAAAATTTAATATAAATAAATTAAGGCTTACACACTCATACCCCCCGCAGTAGGTTTTCACTAGGGATTGCAATCCGGAAAACCGGATCCGGTAATCCGGCCGGATCCGGCGTTTTTTGCGCATACCGGATCCGGTCGAATTTGCCGGATCCGGCGACCGGATCCGGTCACGCAAATTTTTTACAAAATAACCATCCTGTTGCTAGTGTAGATGCTGTAAATGCCTGGTATAGATGTTGTAATTAATCTAGTATGGCATTCCGGTATTCCTAACGTTCAATAAGGGTGTTATGTACAACACAAATTACTGAATGCATAAATTGTAAGTTACAAAAGTGTGAAATTATGTTCTCGATAATATTATTTCTTATTTATAATTTGTAATATTTGCCCTAAATGGATGTAGCTGTAAGCTGTAGATGTATTTCAATTGATGCGCGATAACACTACAACAGAAAATCGCCCTTAAACATATTATTATGAAGAAGTGTAGTAGTATACATGTACACTTGTTATTGGCTCCCTACTTAAAGAAAATAAAGAGAAACAAATACATCAATTGATATATACGTATTTTTTAGAAGAAAAGTTGTATTGACAGTTTGTTTTACTTCTAACTAAAATTACAGTTTTCAGTCTGTTTACGTCCAGATGCAGGTATAATATAGGGTGGCGCAAGAGTCGTCATTACCCTATCGGAAGATGCGATATTTGAAAGAAAGAAAGAAAGAAAATACATTTATTTGTAAAAGATACACAAATGGTTACCTATACGAAACTTATTCAATGTAAGGATTGAACTTATACATAAGTGGATCCTTTACAATTCGGAGCCTGCTCAGCATTTTGCTGGAGTCCGGGGACAGCCAGCGCTGATCTTCCGCAGGACCCGTTAGATTTATGCCACGGAGGTCTCCTAGCACACGTTTAAAGTAATTTAACAAAGCATAGTAACACAGTTTAAAATCTTGTCAAGCATAGTAATTTAATAAAAGTTATACTACTAGTTATAATACCATACAATACAATACATACATAAAAAACAGATTGAAGGTTATAAATATATGGGTACTATAAAAGAAAAAACATACTAGCACTTACGTGTAACTCAATGACTAAATAAATAACCACAAAATAAATACAGAAATAGACCTAAAATAATAAATAAACCGATAAATAAATAAACAAATATTATATAGCACTAGTGTCGTGTTTTAATGGTTCTTCTGTTACTTGATGACAAAGAATAAAATGTTTTAGTTTTACTTTAAAATAAGCAAAGTTTTCAATAAGCAAGTTTTTCTTTCAAATGGCGGTAAATATCAGTTTTGCTGTAACATTTGTGTAGAAAACAGATACAAAATACACATCAATAAGACATGAATCGCTATGCTCCTCAAAAACGCGGAGTATTCATAATAATCTCTCGTTTTTCGTCATTTGCACTAGCCGGCAAGATCGCCCGTTTTAACCGCTTTAGACTTATTTTGGGTTCTTGGTGGGGTTTCTTGAAGTCACGAGTTTATGTCAACAAGCCTCAGATTCTTGAAGCCCTCAAAGAGAATATCCGTCATAAATGCGGAAACCTTACGCCAAAAGTTCTGGCAGGAGTGATGGAAAATGCCATAAATCGGGACCATACAGGCCTGATTCTAGCGGCAGCCACTTGGCTGATATCATTTTTCTACTTAATGAAAACAAATATTTAGACATGAAATAAACACAATTCAATAGCATAACTAAAGTTTTTCATTTATTAAAAAAAATACAATCAAAGAACATCGGGTGGCAACTTTTGCGCCTTCCTGTATGACAATGTAGCTGAACCGTAGCCACTTCGTTGGGCGTCAAACATTTTTACTTCTGATGAAGTAAAAAAAAAACATATTATTAATCACAGTAAAATATAGCCTTTGTCACTAAGGAATAATTTATCATTTTATTGGTGCAAATTTTTTTGAAATTACTCCAATTGTTGAGTAGGTATATCATTATTATTAGGTGCTACGGCTTTATTACGGCTCGCATTTGCTTTCCTTTATAATCAAAAAAAAAATTACCTCAAAATCAGTCTATATTGGAACGAGAAGGAAAAATTCTGATCACGTGATCAATCCGGTCGGATCCGGCCGGATCCGGCCGGACTGGTGAAAATCCGGTAAAATCCGGCCGGATTGAAAATGACACCGGATTGCAATCCCTAGTTTTCACATGTGTCGCGGCTGGCATGGACAAGATACCATATCACAATAACACCCATGACCCGAGTACAAATATTTATTTGTCACATAAATATCTGCCCCGGCTGGGAATCGAACCCAGGACCCCTCGCTTCGCAGGCAGGGTCGCTACCAACTAGGCTACAGGGTCGTCAAATTGCAGCATTGTCTTAAACATTTTATTATATTTTTTCTTATATTTTGTCAACAATAAATGATGGAGATCAAACAAATTAAAGTACAATATAGACTACAAGTATGTACATTGTACAATACAAAAAGAATGACAGATGACATTGTTTTCTTTAGTTATGCAAAGATATTGTGGTAAAATATCTTTGAGTTAATGTAACATTTTCTATATTGCTCACTGCGTGGAGTTTCTACATCTCGGTTGATGGAGGGGTTCTTGGCTAACCCAAGTGTCTGAAGTTATGCAGTCCGAACGTTTCCGACATGGCTTAACTTAGGTGTTTCGATTTTATACTGGACGAGTAACCGCCCTCGCTTTGCTTCGGTTTTCTTATTTTTTTAACACCTTGGATTACATTATTGGAGTTTTATTAAGGATCCCTAATTTTTTTGAAAATATAATATAGCTTATGTTACTCGGGGATAGTGTAGCTTCCCAACAGTGAAAGAATTTTTCAAATCGGTTCAGTAGTTTCTGAGCCTATTCAATGCAAACAAAAAATCAAATCTTTATTCTTAATATAATATTAGTATTAGTATAGATAATCGTTGCAAAATATTTTGTTTTTTGACATAGAACCTCTGATTTCAAGTCAAATTCGGAAATGTTTGAAACAAGTTTTTGGCAGCCATCTCTAGTGCTTATCTAATATTATCTAAGCTCAGCGTATTCTAGGTAATCATATTTAAAATTGTAATGAGATTGCCGACGATTTAAAGCGTTGATGTATCAATTGACAAATTGTGAACCAATAGAGCATGCAATGATCCAATGAGATGAAATACTTCTAATTAGCGAATGCCTGACTGTTTGACTGACTGGCATGCATTGAAATTATTGAATACTCAGTGAACAATCATGTGTGAGTGTCTATATTGGATACGTACACGTTTTGTGTGGTTTTCTAATATTAGTTAGAAAGAACATAGACTTAAATATGCATATAGACGAACTGTTCCGAACAAAATCCGTGTCACATTTTCAAGCATTTTTCATACTCTGTGTCAGCGCTTCGTTTGGTCAATTTCGGATCAAGACATCAAATATCTTGCACTGAGTAATTTTTAAAAATATAACTCAAAATATACGATAGTTACCAATTATAATTTAAATAAACTCAAATAAAGTTCAAACGTAAATAATGAAGACGTTTTAAGTAAGCACAATAAACAATATGCGTTATTGTGTTCTTGAACGGTCGGGATTTTTCAAAAATGACATCTACTTGCCTCGCTTGCTCGCAGCCGACTAAAATGCGTTGGCACCACTTGGTGTCAATATAGGTGTCCAAAATGTTAGTACTGAACAACCTGTCTAATATAATATAGTATATTTATACATATAAGTCTATGAGAAACAATAATTATTTTATTTGAAGGTTATCTACAACTTAAATTTTAATTCTCCTACAAGGTTTATCGTCTTTCAACAGTTGCTATCGATGACAACGACCCTATTTACAGGTGCACAACATGTACATTGTACAGTGACCTCATCGTAATATGGACCGTACGGCTGTTTGTTTCATTAAAAAAATCGAGGATCAAAACCTGATTGGTAGGTGTGACGCAAATAGGGTTACCATTCCGAAATTGAAAAATGAAAATGATTTATAGAACAGTAGACCACAATATTAAAAAAAAAAATTGACATTGTAAAAAATGTTTTAGCCACGTATAATTTATTATTTTAGCTAGAAGTTATTTGTTTCGATTTCTTTGTTTAGATCTGAATGTAATTGAATATACCTGACATAAAGATGTTGTCGATTTAATGCTTATTTTTTTATTTCTCAATTGTTTATTATTCCGTTTCATTTTGTTATTCGGTATATTCCGGACACTAGGGCGGATGGTAGCCCTAAATCCAATATATACTCGTATAGAGTCCCAAAAAAGGACAGCTGTTTATCTATACATAACAGGACAGGTGTACACGCGCCCGGAACTCTTATGTTGCATCTCTCTCTAACATTGTCTTGCAAGTCTCTCGCATTTTATTTAATGGTACATAGGTACCATTTACTATTGAAAATTTTACGTGAAGTCAGTTTATAAGTATTAAGTTGTTACGACTTCCTTTTCAGATAATCTAATAAATTTTATGATTCGGCGTTCTATTCTCCGCCAGGTTAAATATGTAGACGGGTGAATATCAGAAACGTGCATTTTTTTCAAATTTTGGTGGTGATATTTATTCTTCAGTTTTCGTGAAAAATGAAGACCTGGTATAAGAAAACAAAGTGTAACAATTCGACTTTCTTTTCTTATACCAGGTTCTCATTTTTCACGAAAACTGAAGAAAAAATTTCACCACCAAAGTTAGAAAAAAAATTCACGTTTCTGATATTCACCCAGACCTACAACAATAATGTATTTTTTTGTAGAATATCGAGATAAAATAGCTAGGCAGAGACTTAATATCCACTGTGATACTGTTACAATAATATTATGGTTTTAAAAATTGATTATTCGATGTTCATTAATCGATGAATGATCATTTAATTAATTGTAATCAATTAGGTTACGTTCATAATTGATGAAAAATGTACGACTTGTTGCCTACTCCACCCCAAGGACTGCGAAGCGAACAATAGCTGGCATTCTGGCAGCGTTTGGTACAATAGTTTCTTTATCAGGAGGGGAAGCGTGAACGGGCAGACTAAGTTTTTAATAATATTAGGCTTACGAAGTTTTACTGTTACTATTTTCAAGAGCTAATGGTCTGACAGCTGAATCAAACATTACTTGATTTAAGGTTTATTCTTTGAGCAAACCTTTGTCCTTTTTTTGTCCCTTTGTCGCAGACACCTATCTTTTAGGATTACTTATTCTTTCGATAAAATCGAATCAAAGTACAATTAGTGGAAAAAGTGGTAAACTAAATTCTTAACTCGTTTATATACGTACATATTTATTTGCCAATACCTTTAAAAATATAATTATTACCTATATAAATTCATAATTCGTGATAAGAAGATAGAACCAAACATTGGGACATTTATCGATGATAAAAAACTTTTTTTTTCTTTAATTCATTCCTGAACGTGCCTAAACGCTACACCATCGATACGCTACTTACCAACATCGGAAAGAAACCACGCACATAATCGCATTTGTGTAGTATTAACAAAACACGACACACAGCCAGCCGGCAGCTGCGACAGATTTGTATTTTTTGCACGAAATTCGTATTCAATTCAATGCAGTATTCAATACTGCAGACATCGATTTGCAATTTGCAACCGAGCGCCCGACTTTTAATGTAGCTACCTGCTGCGACGCTGGAGATAACACTTTTTGCGAAGCACAACCCTAAAATTAACTGCTCTCGTATTTGGCAGGTGCAGTCATCTGGTAGTACTAAGATAATATTATGTACTTGTTTTTTAATGAAGTAGAAACGCAACATACAGTACTCAACTACTCAGTTTGCTTATAAATCAAATCAAATCAATCAAATTAAATGTTTTTATTCAAAATTGGTTTGGTTTACAAACACTTTTTGAAAGTCATGCAAGCTACGCCAATGCTTCACAAGGCCCTGCTGTGAGAGGGCCCGGGAGAAGCAGCAAGAAACTACCGGGTTTGTTTTTTTCCTGCTCACAGTTAGGGGAGCGGGGGGCAGGTTGTTACAATTTTTAGATAACTGTCAATACGACAAAACCTATCAAATAATTTATACATTTGATTGCTTCTATCGTTAGTATGTCTATTCAGCTATTAAAACATGATTGAAAAGTTATTAAAATTTATGTATTTTTTTCACAATAGACAATTTAACCAAAAAAGTCGATTGTAACAACTTACCCCACATTTGGGGCTAGTTGTTACATCTTCGGGGCACGATGTTATGGTAGGTAAATAAACAAAATCATCAATGATAAATCATTTTTATTATTATTTCAAAACGTTATAAACAAAAGAGATCACTTTAAACAGACTTCTAACATTTATGAGTAATTATAATATCTACATCGTAATTTTAAAGATTTTTTTTGTAGAAAAATAACAACTTTGGCAGGAACTTTTTTAAATTAAATCTTATATAAAAACACAGAAACTTCGTCTGCAAATAACAACTTGTAGTAAATTATTTATACTTATTAGTTATTTTAATAAACTTTTAGCAAACTAAAATACGTATACTTTGGATTCTAAGATTTTTTAAGGCACTTATATTATAGGAAATGTATAGTTATTTATATAGAGGTAGGTAACAATATCACATACTTTTACTAAAATAAATTAGTCTTCATCAGAATTGCAATTAATGCAAATGAATGAGCGAACGTTTCCCGTTACACATTTGACATGGGCCCACATTTTGCATTCTAAACATTCTACCCAATCTTCTTTTTTAGAGGTGCTGTAACTTTCACTACACACTAAACAAAACCATTCATCAATATCAGAATCTGAATCGGAAACCAAAATTTTTTTCTTCATCTTATTTTTTCCTTCTTCGCTAATTTTTGAGGACTTTCCTTTGCCTTTTCCTTTACCTTTACCTTTTCCTTTATTTTTTTCACACGTTTTTTTGGTCTTGGCCAGTTTTTCTTCATACTCTTTTTTATATGTAACAACTTACCCCAAGAAATTGTAACTACCTGCCCCATGGCACGTTTTTTAATATAAATTGAAGTCACCATTAATGGATATCGATAGTAGAAAAAAACAATATTGAAAATTAAAGGTAGATATATTATGAACGTTCACGGTTTAAAATTTTGAGAAAATAAAAAATATAGACATCAGGAATCAAAAATTTCGTAAAGGATTTTTTTACTTACTTGGTTGAAATCGAGACACATGCACACAACCTGGCAGCTTGGTGCTTGGGGGGCACTGATCGTTTTTATGTAATGGACGATGTTATAAGAAAACAAATGAGTCCAATTATGTCGACCAAAGAGTTTAAAATCCCGGTAAAAAAGGCGTGTAACTTCTTACCCGTGTAACAATGTGCCCCCCGCTCCCCTACAGATAGCACTTATCATCTACTACAATCTATATTCATAAGTCATATCCAAGCAGTCTTGTCTTTAAAATAATCATCTAATTTGTAATATCCTTTCGTCATAAGAATGCTTTTAATATGATGTAATATGATGCCCGTAACGTCAATGATAATGATGCTCATAACGTCTACATACATCAACATACATCATACGTCAACATACATCATACGTCAACATACTACCTGCTAAGACCTCAGTTGGTATAAGACTAGTTATTACTGTTCTTTGATGTTGTTCATATGCATGCTTTGTATGTCAGTTTTGAAATGTATCAGTAAATCCGTAAACATTTTCTAATACACATAAAACAACTAATATTCCTCTACATCATTTGGCTATATTTTCTTTGAATCAAACCACGCACGTGGAAGTACCACAAAGTAGAAAAATAAATCGACAATACGAATGGAAAATGTTTGTTATTAAATTTTAAGGTTACTTTTGACGTTGCTTTTCTTTTCTTCTCATTATATTGCTTAACTTTTAAAATAGCGTTCCCAAATTGCCCTTATATTTCTTTTCGTTGAACAACAATGTGTTAATTACTAACTGAGATATCTATTACTGTGAACGTACATATTTGTTTAACTGCAGTGTAAACATTGAGGCTAATTACTATTTCTTTAGTCAGTGAGTAGTGTAACAGCTTCTATTAGCTGTTTTTAATAGTGCAGCAACCATCTGTTAATCTTATCTATAATAATATTGTAAAGAGGAAAGATGTGATTTTTTGTTTGCATTGAATAGGCTCCGAAACTACTGAACCGATTTGAAAAATTCTTACACTGTTGGGAGGCTACACTATCCCCGAGGGACATAGGCTATATTATATTTTCAAAAAAATTAGGGATCCTTAATAAAACTCCAATAATGGAACCCAAGGTGTAAAAAAATAAAAAATTCGAAGCAAAGCGAGGCCGGTTACTCGTCTTATCTATTTTAATCTTGATCGGATTCATTACGATATCGTTTATTGTCATCTTCAGCTGCAAGGCCTGCAAGTGACACTACTATATTACTTAATTAACTACTATTAACAGTTATAATTTTAATTAATTTTTCTGTTTCGTTTACAACTTCATCTGAAGCTATTTTCTAGATATTTAAATATTTGAACATCATAAAATGAATAATCAAAGCAAAGACACTTGGAATATAATACACCAGTAGAAATTGTCACAAATCGTGCAATTCTCGTGTATGCTATCGCCATTAAACTTTCTCCGAGGAGAAACATATAGCAAACAATGAGCAAAAAGTACTACTAAACGCCCGCTATATTAAAGTGCCATCGCATCTAATGATTACTTCCTGTGCACTTGGTGTGGCCAAAGCCATAACGGACAGGAAACCTAACAAGACTCAAGTTAGGGTCGAAGGTCCTTAGATTGATCATTTTGCAGCGCTCATAGAGATAATGCCGGATATAGGACATCAATCATTGACGGGTTGGTGGTAATGACTTACGTTTTACGCATTGGCAATGTCGTAGGTCGTATTATTCTTGAAGGCCAGTCGATGTAATTTACGCAACGACAAATCTAGATTCTAGATATAACTGCAAATACAGCGAAATTTTGCCAATAAGCTATAGTCTACTTAGCCTACTTAGGCCAAGCATGAAGTTGTCAACATGTTAGATCTAACATTTACTTATGTAATCTGTGGTTTAGTGGATATGCTTTTTTAATATTTTGTATGTTGGTAACCGTTTTGTAACTGCTTCCTTTATCTTGGTTCTACGCAATAATCGTGTGTGAATTGCCTCTCGGATTTTAATAAAAAAAATGTCCACTACAAATTCGTTCACAACATATTTTGAAAATTCTTAGCTATAAAACTAGCGATGATTTATTTTGTTTCGCAGACGTAATTGATAATTAATTTAACACTAATCTGCATCTAACTTAAATAAAATAAATAACTAAATCATTCTTACACAAATCAAACGCACAAGACACAAGCGCATTATCATCATTAACTAGTTTATGGTTAGTTTTGCCGCCAAATTATTACATCAAACCACAAAAGGTCGCAAACAGTGCCGTTGACAGACAATTTTCCAAAGATCCTAGTTGTCATCACAGTGGCTCAAAGAAAGGCCTACTAACAAAGGGCCCCTAGCGAGTAGTTTCGCTTAGCCTCTAAGGAGCGTCATTGTCGGGAAGGATACGTGTTTTCGCGAGATGAGCTTGCCATAATGGGATGGCTTGTGGCTTACTTGCGGTCTGCTACTAATGTGAAAGAATTTGTTTAGATTTACTTGGGGATAGAGATTTTGATGACATTTTACGCACATTTAATGCGCAGGTTTATTTATAAGTACAATCCTTATGATGTTTTCGGTTCCAGGGCATTGGACTTCTAAGTTAGTTCAGTTCTAAGTTACTACTGGAAAATACCCCTACTTCTAATAAAAAGTATTATCAAGATCGTTTACCAAATAAATCTCGTCTAAAAATAATAGTTAAGAAGAACTAAAAAACACGCTTTTATAGAAAATCTAACTAAAAATACAAAATAAATTTGAATTTGAGAATCGTGTAATTGTAAAAAAGGGTGGGGTGCTTTTTATTAAGATATTATCCCTTCTACTCATTGACACCATGCACCCCACGCTTTTATTACAATTACACGATTCTTAATCCAAAATTTTCTATTTTTTAGTAGGATTTTCTACAAAAACGTGTTTTTTTAGTTTTTTTTAACTAATATTTTTCATTTTTTAGTTACATTGATGTTTTCTTTCTTTCTTTTTTTCTTTAAATATTGAATTGTCATCGGTCCTCGATAAGTCTACGAAGTTTGAAAGAAATCTGATCGTTTGAAGTGGGTTAAAATCCAGTCCAAAGGAGTCGGTTACAAGTTACAAACATACAGATGAAGCTAATATAAAGCGTGTAAAAAACGGACTATTATATTCAAACTGTTCATTTCAATTGTTTACGAAATGTATTAACTAAACATTAGTACCTAAATGACGAGTTGGCAAATACATAAAACGGACATTGTGCCTATGTGGCATAATCAGCTGTTATCGTACCACCAGTGCGAGTGCGTAACCTCAATGTTATAATGTATTAAATTAATTACATAATTAACTATTATCCTAACTTCACTATTACAAAAATAAACGTATGAACTTTATGTAATGATTGGTTAATTATTCAATATATTATGCAATTATTACCCAATTATTTACACTATTTATTATAACCATGACTTAAGTGACTTGATAAAATATGAACATTGTGATTATTTTATTATCTTGCAACGATATAACGACTGGTTTGTACGCTCATAGTCACAAACGCATTTGGTTTGTAGTTTGAGCCCTATCACACTGGAAATATACAAATGATTTAAACAAGTTCAAAGTTGATTTACGGGACGGGACCATCCATAAATTACATCACACGTTGGGGGAGAGGGGGGGGGGCACGGGGTCGATGTAGTGTGAAAAGGGGTGGGAGGGCTCCTAAATTTCTTTTTTCTTCTGCTTATAATACCGCTCATCGTGTGTTTCTGTTTGGCCTTAGCTTGCAGAGAATGCATTAAGCATTAAGCTCACTATTTGTAGGTACCTTAATCCTGTATTGTACTCAGTAAAGATTAAATAAATAAATATAAGGGCAGCGTGTGAAAAATAAATAGATATTTAAACTGAAGTATCTTTTAAATTGATTTGAGGTGCCTATCCCTAAAAACCATTCTTCTCGCGAAATATATCGACCGAACACTAAAGTAGAAAATGAAAAAAAATTACGCGACATAATTCGTGCTAAAGCGGTCGTCGCTCTGAGAAAGGCGACAAAGAGCGAAGGAGAGACTTGTAAGTGGCTCACAACATTATACCCAGTTTGAAACTTTGATAGAAGAATCCTGTTTTATAAAAGTTTATGCAATAAATTTTTATCACCTTAGTTGCCCTCTGCAAGGATCAAAGCAATCCTTGTAAATGAAGAAATTCTGACTTCAACCCACTACTGAGCACAGTTCTCTTCTTGAGAAGGCCTACCGCATACTCCACCACGCTGCTCCAGTCCTCACTGGTTTAGGGGTTGTCAACCCAAGTTTTGCAAATATTCATGCCGCCCGACGGCCTAACTAAGACATGTCTGAACGACTATTATCTTATGATAAAAACTGGGACTGACAGCATTACGTTTATTCCGAAGCACGGAAGATCCTAAGAAATTTTTGCCAGTAGCGATCGAGCCGAGTCAAGTTGTTTTCACTTTTCATCATATTAATAATAGTCCTACAGTGTCCGCCGACTAGTTTTCCCTCGTTTTCCACTAAATTGGATGCTCCAGATAGTCAAAAGTAGTTGGCTTGGTTTCAAATATGGCTGGACCCTTCCGATCAGATGTAAGTCAGATAGACTTCCCGTTTCACTTTCGACTACTATTCGTCTCATGAATCGAAGGGATATCTGTGTGTTTGTAAAGGTTTTACGATGCAATTACTGATATATATAGAGTTACCATTACCACAGTCATGGGCGGTCGTTTCCCGCGGACACATAAAAATTCTTCACACCACACCATACTGGACCAGCCCATTTGTACTTGTTTATAACGGACATCTGTGAAAATGTAGGGTGACAAGGTATTTAGATAGAATGTCTTGTGTTAACCTATGAGGATCATTTACATTTTTTTTGAGTACGCAGATTTGTAGATATGAAAATACTATGAACATCATTGAAAAAATTTTCAAAATCGGACCAAAAGTAAAGAAGTTACAGCGGTTTTGGTAAAGAGTTTCAAAAATCACGCGTACCGAGCGTGAAATTCAGTCATTTTGCTCTGACACCGCGACGCGACGTACGAGGATTGCACGAGTTTAGTCAACTTATTAAATGTAGTGTGAGAATAACCTAAGACGTTCGCAAAGAACCGGGTGGTTTGATTCTAAAGCTATCGCTATCTTGGTAGCTATTTTTAGAATCACTGCAAAAAATCTTTTAGGAAAATTGCAAATTACCGGACTAAAGAATGTCATGACAACATGGCATTTAAACGAAGGATATATGACATTTTATTCGCATGATAATTTAAGTTCAAATCCGCCGGTACCTTTTGTTTAATAAACCAATATTAAAATGTAAAAGGTAATACGTCATTTCCGATAAGATAATACGTTTTAAGACGAAAACCAAGAAAAAGACAACACAACAAAACTGATGGTCATCCTAGTTGTCACCGCGTTGTTAAACTTTACTGCCTTTGTAACCGATTAAGACTTACCGTATATGGTTTTACCACGTTTACCTCGTTTACTAATAAATGAACGTACTAAACCATTGAAGGATTGTTTTGGAAACCATGTATTTTAACAGATTCATAAATCTTCAAGTTGAATAAATTAAACTGATTTTGCTTTGAAATGTTTGATAGTCTTATATCGTTTGTTCTTTGAGCAATAAATTTAAGTATACAATAAAATAATAATAATAATAATACAATTTAAATAATTTTAAGATAAATATAAATAGGAAATCTACATATTTTTTGGGAGTTAGATGTTAAGGGCCATTACCCGTGCAACACGCACATAAATCATTTTCGCACACACGCTGACTTATAATTGATAGCAGATTTCAGTCGTATAATAAAGCGATAACACGTGGGGGGTCGTTGACCCCGTGGCCGCGAAGCCCCCAGCCGGACCACGTGCCAGCAGTGTTTGTTTAAGAAATAATTAAGAGCCCACGTTATCGGATCCGGAACGAAATCTGTTGATCTCGTCACCTCGTAAACTGCGGAACTACGCCTGTTTGAACCGCATGAAATGTTGCAGTCGTGTTTGATGCGGTCAGTCACCGTGTCCTCATTATAATATTTAAGTTTAATGGTGCGCAGGCAACCTAATTGATGCTGTACTATTTTTGCCGGCTAAGGAGCGGATGAGCCTGATGGTCACCGACCGACGTTCAGTTGTCGACATAATTTCTGAAATTTAAAACAACATAGACTTCACCAATTGTTGCTGGTTCAGTCAAAAATAACAGGAGGCGTTTATTTTTGGACTTCTTACACTTTGATCGAAATATAGAAAAAATATTTTGAAATTGATTGCAGGAAGTATTACGAGTATAAATACACCTAGTAGTAGTAGTATAAAATCCTTCCAGCAGAGTAGGGTTGAATTGAGCTGGCTTCGATTCAAGACAGATTCATGGGATTCACCACCGAAGCAATAGCTATTTTTACTATTTTTAATATCAACCACAGGCCATTTTAACTCAGTGTATGATCTTCGGAGCAGAGATAAAAATTGTCCCTTACTTGTTAGAAAACAAATATAACAGTAAGGCCACTGCCGTCACAGCTGAATAAATATAGGTAACAATTAATAATACGTAACATCTATCATTAATTATGTACCGACAGCAAAAGACGTAGGTTGGCAGAAGAGTTTTGTATTATATGATTACTCGTATTATAGTAAAATGTGTTCAGTCCACGATGCGTTAAGTTTAAAATCTTGTATTAGCATTAGCATTTATCATTGATAATAATAAATAATATTACGGTACGTTTTTGTATATTTCCCTGCGTTTGGACTCTTGCCGACTGTACACCCTGCAAGGTGACAATTAAATTTATAGCAATAATAAATGTTATAATCGTTATTAATGACTATCTATGCCCCGCGGTTTCACCCGCGTTAATTTGTGGAAAAAACTAAAATATACTAAACTACTACAATATATCTATATATATAAAATTGAAAAGCGACACACTGCTGATTAAACAAAAAATCTCAGAAACTGCCGAATCGATTAAGATGAAATTTGGTAGGTAGATAGTTCCTGCTAAGGAGACGTCCACTAAGAACGGATTTTTGGAAATTCATCCCCTAAGGGGTACAAATAAGGGTTAGAAGTCATTTTCATACAAACCAACTTCGTCAGTTTTAGAGTTATAAATATGAAATTTTTTATGTTAGTTTATAGTAATAAACAAAAGTTAACTTTAACACATTTTTTTGGAAAATCATCCCTTAAAGGGTTAATTTCTTCAATTTAACTTAGTACGCAACTTCGTCATTTTTGAAGTTAAAAACATGAAAATTTATATATTAGTTCAAAATTAGAAACAAAATTTAAGGGTTATGTGTTTTTTTGGAAAATCAACCCCTAAAGGGTCGAATAAGGTTGTACAAGTTTGTATGGGAACTTCGTCAGTTTTGAAGTTAGAAGGGTGAAAATTTATATATAAGCTTATAGTTAGACACAAAAAATAACTGTATCACTGTTTTCTCGAAATTCATCCCCTGAAAATAGGGGTTGGAAGTCTTTTACATGTAAATCAGCTTCGTCAGTTTTAGAGTTATAAGTATGAATTTTTTTATGTATGTTTATAGTAATAAACAAAAGTTAACTTCAACACATTTTTTTGGAAAATCATCCCTTAGAGGGTTAATTTCTTCAATTTAACTTAGTACGCAACTTTGTCTTTTTTGAAGTTAAAAACATGAAAATTTATATATTAGTTCAAAATTAGAAACAAAATTTAAGGGTTATGTGTTTTTTTTGGAAAATCAACCCCTTAAGGGTTGAATAAGGTTGTACAAGTAGTATGGCAACTTCGTCAGTTTTAAAGTAAGAAGGGTGAAAATTTGTATATAAGTTTATAGTTGGACACAAAAAATAACTGTATCACGGCTTTCTCGAAATTCATCCCCTAAAAATAGGGGTTGAAATTCAATTATACAAATCAAAATATTACATACAAATCAACTTCGTCAGTTTTAGAGTTATAAATACGAATTTTTTATGTAAGTTTATAGTAATAAACAAAAGTTAACTATAACAAGTTTTTTTGAAAATCATCCCTTAAAGGGTTAATTTAATGAATGGTACTTAGTAGGCAACTTCGTCATTTTTCAAGTTAAAAACATGAAAATTTACATATTAGCTCCAGTTTAGAAACAAAGTTTGTAAGTATTATGTTTTTTGGAAAATCATCCCGAAAAGGGTTAATTTAGACGGCGCAATTTAGTATGGTAACTTCGTCAGTTTTGAAGTAAGAAGGGTGAAAATTTGTATATAAGCTTATAATTGGACACAAAAAATAACTGTACCACTGTTTTTTCGAAATTCATCCCCTAAAAATAGGGGTTGGAAGTCATTTACATACAAATCAACTTCGTCAGTTTTAGAGTTATAAATATAAAAATTTTTATGTAAGTTTATTGTTATTAACAAAAGTTAAAATTTAGCTGAAAATCATCCCTTAAAGGGCTAATTTACTTACTACGCAACTTCGTCATTTTTGAATTTAAAAACATAAAAAATTATATATTAGCTCAAGATTAGAAAGAATCAGTAATGTGTTTTTATTTTTGGAAAATCCTCACCTGAAGGGTTAATTAATTAGGAAGTGCAAGTTAGTATGGCAACTTCGTCAGTTTTGAAGTAAAAAACTTGAAAATTTATATATTAGTTCAAGATTGGAAAGAAAATTTAAAAATTATGTTTTTTTTTTGAAAATCAACCCCCAAAGGGTTGAATAAGCTTATGCAAGTTGGTATGGCAACTTCGTCAGTTTTGAAGTAAGAAGGGTGAAAATTTGTATATAAGCTTATAGTTAGACACAAAAAATAACTGTACCACTGTTGTCTCGAAATTCATCCCCTAAGAGGTAAATAAAGAGGTTGCAAGTTTTTCCAGAACTTTGTCAATTTCAAACTCAGATATATGAAAATTAATATGTAAGCTTATAGTGAGAAACAAAAAATTTGTGTAGAGGACTTTACGGACGGGAGCGGGAGGTGAGAGGAAGCGAGAGAGGGACCGAGAATGGGAGAGGGAGAGGGACAGGGAGCGGGAGAGAGAGAGGGAGAGGGACAGAAAGCGGGAGAGGGCCCGAGAGCGGGAGAGAGAGAGGGACAGGGGGCGGGAGAGGGAGAGGGACAGGGAGCGGGAGAGGGAGAGAAAAGGACAGGTGTATTATTGTCTGTTTGTTTGAACTGATTTCGACGGAAATTAGTTAAGTTATTCCTTATACTTTGGATCACGTTTTAAAAAACTTTTCATCGCGATTAAATTAAAAGTTTTCACGGGAAACAAGATGAAACTTAGTATGGAATATTTTTAAAATACCAACGTCTTGCTTTAAATTTGAAACAAACGTTCTTCATGTAATTGATGGAATACATATTGTTTTCGAGTTTTTCAATATTTTTCATGGAAAAGAAAAACAAATTAATGTTAATGTTGTTTATTTTTCAAAATCCGTACCCGGAGGAATGATTTGTGATTGTATCGTAGGTTTCAGTATATAAATTCCAAAAATATAAGTACTTCAATATAAATTAACCTGTTTTTAAATTTTCATCTGCAAGGGGTACAAATATGATAAGAATAAATTCCGCATGCGAAGCTGCGGGCAACAGCTAGTGATGTTATATAACTTTCCTAGATAAATGGACTATCAAACACAATTTTTCAACTCGAACCAGTAGTTCAAGAGATTAGCACATTCAACGAAACTCTTCAGCTTTATAATATTAGTATAGATAAATAAAGCTAAAAACTGTGTGTGTGTGTGCAATTATTTGTACAATCAACGTTTACTTCACTCGTATAACGGTTGAGGAGGCCTAATGTATACTTAATAATAACGGATTCAAGATATCAGTATAATAGTCACGAATAAGACATTCATTACTTTCAAAAACACACTTAAGTTTGAATACTGTTTGTTTTATAATGCTAATAATATTTGATACAAACCGGAAAATTACCTCTTTGCCTCGCCTAATGTTTTGTCTTTATCCGACACCGTAAGTGCTTCCTTGGGTAACGCTTTCGAATAATAGATGGCGATATAACCAAGACATTTTTTTTCCAAAAGTAAGTTTTATTTTTAGATTAACAGATCTGACGATTTTCTTATTGGGACAAGGGTTGAACCTTGTCGAAAAAAAGAGGGGTGTTATAAGTTTGACGTGTCTTTGTTATGAGGGGTGTTATAAGGTGACTTAATCGAGAGTGTTCTTAACTATGGTTAATTTAGTGTGAACAAAACTGTCGGTTTTTTTTTAAATTTTAATTTAAGATTCTTAAACTAAGAGTATCTTTCAGCCAAGATTCTAAGTTGACACCTTATACCGCTGCGCCAAAAGGCTTCTTAGTCACGGAATTAAGTAATGAACTTTTAATCAGTTTAAAAAAATACCAAATATTTTTTCTTAACATAAAATGTATGTTTTAAAAATTTCTTAGAAATGCTACACAGTGATACCCAAACCTTAAATATGAATTGCGCTAGTAGCGTGTTTTCATAAAAGCTTTTCCGTTTGGAAGAGGACTCGAGGTCACTCCACATGTCACTGGGTCATTGCCACTGCCTCTATTATCTGGCATTTCTCTTCTGCAGCACAAAGAGCTCTCAGTGTTTACAAAATAAACAAAGTCTAATTCGAGTCCGGTTCGCCAGTCTGTGTTGTGTCGTGGCTCGTTTGATTCATACATTCTTATTGCCTAAGTCGACAAGTTAAAATTAACTTTTAAAATGATTTAAAAATAACCCATGAAAAATGAGTAAAAAACCCATGAAATTGGGGATTTTATAACCAGCATTTTCAGATTTGATTAATTATTTGTGGATTAGCGCGCAATTCAAAATTTAAATAAATTTTATTCGAAAGCTGTATTATTTTAATTTCAAATCCAGTAATTTGTTTTTAGATAGTGTTTTTTTTTTTGTGAAATTGTGGTAATTTTTGGCGCTACTACTAAAAATTCGTACAATTTTCAACCCTACGTGAAAATACCTGCGCAAATAACACGAAGCATTAACGTGTACGGGCCTAACGTTGCTTGCATAAACACGGCCCATTATTGGTTCAATCATTTTAAATCTGAAAATTTTGAGTTGAAGAACGAGCCTCGCGGGCGGCTATGGTGACTAGTAGACCAATGCCGGACTTGTACATCACAGCTTCTTACCGAATGGCACAACAGTGATGTTGCCAAGAATTGCAAACAATGATGGAGAAGCTCGCAATTCAACAACCAAGATTGCTGCTCCACAACGCGCGAACTCACACTTCACGACAGGGCATCGCAAAGTAGCAAGAGTTAAGCTGCAAACATACTATAAGCCGCGTCCGGTGGGACGCGGCTGACAGCCGCGACTGATAATGTGCACATGACAAAAACATCCAGCGCGCCAGATAGCTCTTGGACGTCCGAACGCCTCAAGGTGCCTCAAGGTCACGTCCGCGACTTACCTCCGATAGTTTGCACAGCTCAGTGTACATTCATTATCTAGATACCTATTACGTCACATCCTTCAACCGCATCCGTAAGCCGCGTACGACAGTTTGTTTTCAGCTTTACAGTTGGGAGCTCTCCGTCACCCACCGCACTCACTGAACCTTGCCCCAACAGATTTCTACTTTTTTCCAAATTTAGACGATTTTTTAAGTGGGAAAAAGTTCAACACCCGAGAGGCAGTACAAAACGCTTTCGCTGACTTCATCGCCTCCCGTCCGGCAGACTTCTACAGTAAAGGGATAAACAAGCTACCATCAAAATGGCAAAATTGTATAGATAATTTGGGCCAGTACTTTGATTACACGGACCTGAGAAAAAGACGGACGAAACCTCGTCTAATCGAAAGTGAAGTATAGCAATGGCCGCCCGCTTACCATGTGTGCGTAATTTTTGATTTGCGATTGAAGCAGTATGGTGTCACTGTGTGGGTGTGTGTACTTGCACGAATAGAGAGTTGGTATTACTATGGGTGCTTCACTGAATTTGTTGTTGGGATTACGTCCATCTTTTTTTTATGTCCGTGTTTGATAAGCTAAAGTAAAAAATACCAAAATTTTTATATTTTAAAATTATCATACAAATCTCTAATTTCATATAACATCAAATAAAACGGGCTTATTCCTTCACAGACGCATTTTGCAACGGTCAATTCGTTTTTATTTTGCCAGTGGCGCATAAATTTTTATGACCATATTATTCACACTTAGGGCTTGTTTCACAATCTTCAAGTAAGTCCGAAGTAAGCTATTCGTTGGTTACGTTGACATTTCGTGTATGTAAAATGACACTTTAACGTCAACTTAACCAACGAATAGCTTACTTCGGACTTACTTGAAGATTGTGAAACAAGCCCTTATGAAGCATAAAAAAATACGATTACGTCATAAAATTACGTATCCCTAATTATGAATTGTCAGGAGATATTAAAAACATAACAACTTTACTGATTCGTTTTACTAATCGTTATTAAAACTGAACCGTCAATAATAACAAATTAATGTGACAACGCACCGCAATTCAGTAGATCGATCGAAACAAATTGTATCTTGCATATTACTTTAACATGATAACATGATAAGCTAACAATAGCCAATAACTTAGCTTTCTCGTAGTAAAATTTAAATGGACTGGGCCTTTTTACTCTTATTTCTGGTGGCCATTTAGCATCCGACCACTACCGCTGACGCGAGGAGTGCTATCAGACGTCGAGAGTCCATTGTGCGTTTGTTTGCTGTCATATCCAGGCAATTCAGACTCGGTTTAATACGAGCCGCTCTATTTTATTTCCTTTTAAAGGATGTCGTTTTTGATTAAAAATCCTTAAGGAATTTTCGAACTATATGGAAACTTTTCGATGTTATCACAAATATTAGTGCATGACATTCGGAGCATTGCTTCGCACGCCGTTACAATGGAAAGAGAAGGAAATAGGTTATGTTTGGTAAAATACTTACAGTTCTACATTCTCATAAACTTTTTGGGTTAACTGCACTGCTGAAATAATCAAGTTAAATGTCTTGTTTTTATGTAGTATCAAGCGCGAGAAGTTTAGTACAATTTATGGTACATCATATTAATAGTTAGAAATATAAATTCACTATTATAAACATTGAATTATAATACACAAGTAACCGCCCTCGCTTGGTTCGGTTTGTATAGAACCCTAATGTTTTTTTAATAAAATATACCCTATGTACTCAGGAACAATAGAACCTCATATTGGTGAAAGAATTTTGAAATTGGTCCAGTAATTTTTCAGTTTATTTATTACAAACAAACAAAAAATCTGAACTTTCCTCTTTATAATATTATATTAATAATAATAATAAGTACCCTTTATCCTCCAGAGCATGGTCTACTTGTGGTGCTAAATTTCATGAAAATCCGTTTAGTATTATTTGCCTGAAAGAGTATCACACCAACAAAAGTTTCAAAATTAATGATATTATTAGGATAAGATTTTCATATAAAATAGGATATGTATTAATACTTTAATTATTAGATATCCATATCTTAAGGCTTACTACAAATCTTAAGGCTCTAAAAAATCGTCACGCATTATCAGTACAACCTGCCGCTTTGAATCAGCGACTATCAAAGACGAGATTACGGTCTTTTGTGTCCTTTGTCTGTTTTGTGTTTTAAACAGGTCACCGAACGAACACGGGTCCAAAACCCGCACGACCCGATGAAGTCCAAAAATAGAAACTTCAAATGCACATTCTGTTTCCTTCTTCTCTTGGTAGGTATTCTATGTTAATATTATTAGGCTACTTTACGGTTTATTTACGTACTTACTTTTGCTGCTTTTGTTTTTTATTTTATCAATAGCTTCCAAGTATGTAAGGATCGCAGCAAGTGGAAAAAAGTGGTCTCTGCCTATCCCTACGGGAAAGAGGCGTGATTATATGTATGTATGTATGTATGTATGTAATAGCTTCCTAACGAGCAGATGACTCATTGTCACTCATGTCAATAGTCACCGTTGGCCATATAATTTACGTTACTTACCATTGCCGGCTAAAATCCTAAGTAACTCTATGCCTAGCGTGAATGATCTCCTATGTGAGTTCAATGTGGGATAAGATTATTATTTGTTGAAAGTCTACAAGCACGTCATCTAACATATTTCTGACACGACACACGTAACAATTGGACCTCGCGCCGAGATGCGACTTGAATTATAATGTTTCATCTAGTAGCGCAGTGCGGCGTGGACTTCACCCTCACCCCGCCAGCAATGTCATAGAACGTAGGTGGTGGAATAAAGAATTTGGAATAATCCAATTATAAACTTTTGCTTCTATTTTCAATTCGTTCGTCGCCTTTCTCTTGCTAATCAACCGTTTTTGCTGGTACTAATTTGGATAAACTTTTCTTCGTCATTTGTTTAAGTAACTTAACTTACGTATGCCCTAACTCAGAGTCACTAACGGTTACTTCAATCTCTCCTTAGTAAAGAATAACCAAACAAATTCTGTACTAAGGAGCGATTTAAGTAACCACTTGGGTACGTTATTTTCTCATTCCTTATTGTCTTACTACTCTTTATCTGTTCGATCTCGAATTCTGAAATCCGAATTCTGCCACTGCCAAACAACAAGTGGCAACGCAAACATCACACCTTCCCTCTCCTTGCTAGTCTATTGTTCAAAGACTTGCAGCTGTTGTCTGTTGTCCAAATGCAGATTTCTTTCAGGTGGCCCGAGCCCCGCGATTTACTTTACCAACACCATAAAAATATTGCTGATTGTCAATAGCCTTATTAATAAGCCTCAAGTCAGGGACATCTTTGATAGGATAAATTAAAGTTTCAAGATAGAGTGGCAGTATAACGACAATCGCGTGACAGTGCCAGCAGCCAGCATCGTGATCGCGACACGGTGTCTAGGAAATCACAGGCTATCGCACATGCATCCAGCTATTAACATTATCGTCTGGTTACGACTGATTATTATCTTTGACGATGTGAGAGCGGTTGCGAGGGTTACTTAGTTTCTTGTTGTGCAAATCCGGTTTCAACGACATATTTTTTGTAACGATTGGTTCTATTTTGATCAGGATTTTTCGCTTGCCACATTATTATTTTTTTCGAAAGTCTTTACTGCCTCACGCAGAGAGAACCACACATTGTGAAACCGATATGATTAACTGAGTTGAGCAGAGTACGTTTGATACACTTATTGATCACAAATTTGGCTTAGTAAAATAACAAAATTAAGTGACCCACATATTGGCTGGACTACATACAATACTATCTAGGTAAACCTTTACTTCATATCCTATAATTGCTTTCAGAATATTCCAGTTTGTTTGGAGCACGAATAATATCGATATCCTCAACGATTTATCTGCATGTATGTGATTTATTGAAGTCGTTTTAACAACTGTGCTATTATGTAATATATCGAGCCAACAACCACGCTCAGTGACTACGTACGCTACTCCTGGAGGTAAATAGGGAAGGGATACGATGGCCGATGTTTATGATGATATTATAAAGATCTATTTCGCCAGAGAAATTGTTCTTTCATCGGGACTTATTACTGATATCAAAGGTACGAGAGCTTTAAAGAGAAAAGTATTAAGGTGAAATGACTTTGAAGATTTTGTGTTTTCTTATTAAGATTGTTTATTATTTGAGGATTAACTTGTCTTTCATTTCATTTGCAACACAGTATAGTGGTGTGCTTGTATACTATGTTGTTGGTATACTCAGTATGAAAAAGTAGGTAACAGAGATGTCTTGGCATGAATGTCCACGGTCAACGGTGAAATCCATCAGATAACCCGCCACGTGATTTCATACAGCGTCACCAAACTTAATGTTTTTTAAATATTTTTAATGCCAGTTTGATCAGCAGGTGGATTGTTTTTTTTTATTAAAATTAGAAAGCGCCCCGTGTCTCATCCTCATGTCATGTTGAGAGATAACGAAACTAAAGGCAAATGCATACGTAACGGGTTTTTTCCCGTACGGGACAAGAAAAACATCAAGCACACCACTTTAAACATCGTTGGCGACGATGTTTTTCCCGTCCCGTACATGCCACATCCCTTACGGGATTCCACTGCGTATGCACTATCGTATACATTTTCTATGAAACGATGTTTCGAAAACTTCACGTCCCGTCCCGTACGGGAAAAAACCCGTTACGTATGCATTGGCCTTAACCTACCGCTACATCGGTCGACCGTGGTCCATGGTCCGTGATGGCGATCGGGGGCCTGATAACGTAATGCGTGAGGTTTTCAGAGATCAATACGAGCTTTAAGATTCTTTATTCTTTATTCTTTAATCATTGCAAACACATGTCACAATAGCACAAAATAAATACATAATTAGGTATACACACACATATTATATATCTACTTTATATTATGGTCAGAGAACAGATTTAATGATGTCGATGACATTACAAATATACTAGTAGATGTAATGTTGCATAATGACGTTACTCATAGTGGTTCTAGAGGTAGGAGTTTATAATGATGAAATGTGAAAACATTCTAAGAAGTGCATAAGTTTTACGACTAAGGGCCCGGCCACAGCTACTGGCGGCGCGGATTGCGGCGCGGTGAGCGGCGCGGCAAGCGGTGAGCGGCGAGAACAAATGGTAGACAACGTATGGAGTATGCCACAGCTACAGCGGCGCGTTTTGCGGCGCGACCGGCGGCGCGGTGAGAGTCGCGGCGGCGGCGGACTGCGCGGTGCGCGAGTGAAACAAATGCCGCGCGCGGCCGTATCGGTGGACGAACTCAGCATGTATTATATTTATTTTATTATTTATTATTTTTTATTCTTGATGTATTATGTTTATCTTTATTTCATGAACAATAGTAAAACAATCGGTTGCTTCAAAGACTAGTTCTCATCATATTTTCTTAATAATCCATGTGACAGCTCATTCCATCATACCCTTTTGTATTCGTTTTTCTTATAATGACAAACATGGCCGGTATCTTAATTACCTGCTTACATTGTTATGTTATTTATTTATTTATTACATTTAACACTTTATTGTTTGTACACCAAAACATAATATACATAAAGAGCACAAGGAAGGAACACAAAACAATGTTATTATTTATCTACTGATTATTTATCAATATTATTATGTATAATATTATTATATAGTAATCTAAGTACGTCCACCGCTGACGCCGCCGCGGTCGCAACTAATCTAGCTGTGGCATACCATCGCAAATCGCGCCGCCCGCCGCGCCGCAATCCGCGCCGCCAGTAGCTGTGGCCGGGCGGTAAATGGTTCGTGAAATTGTTGTGTTCCAAATTTTTGAAGTGAAAACTTAGCATCGTAGTGTTTTATTACTATTTAGTATTTACTTACAATACATTATAGGAATATATGCTTGCAAGTGCAAGCAGTCGAAGTCGACTACCCTGTATTTGGAAATGAACTCCGTTCGCTGAAGAAACAACATTTGAGATTTGATTCGTTTTGGCCATCATTACTAGTAATTTATTTATTTATTTAAACTTTTGAACCTTACAACAATGTAAAAGGTATAAAGGCGGACTTAATGCTAAAAGCATTCTCTACCAGTCAACCTTTTGTTAGTAATGATACCATAAAAGTAATTCAAATGTTATATAGTATTCAAATATTAATAATAAAGATATTATTTACTAATGTGTGTAATAACCTTAAAAAATATAATACAATAATTCACAGGAGACCGAAGAGCTGGCAGCTACCTCGGACAAAGAATTAGTCTTGCTATTCAAAGGGGGAACGCTGCCAGTGTCTTCGGAACCTTGCCTAAAGGGACTCCTTTTAATAATAATATATTTTAATTATTGTACCATAAAATAAGTACTTATATTTTCATTAAGGTGTAATAGCATAAACGAGAGGTACCAAATTGGCTGCCAGTGTTTGACAGGCCAACCATCATTAACGATGCGATTTATAATGTGTTAATTTTCGCAGATGTTTCGCGCACCTTTGTTGAAGTTATTTTGTTTTTGTTAAAAATTGCACCTTTCATCGACGAACGCTGACAGCATCGAAAATAATGTGCAGCTGCGGACGCTGTATTATATGCAAATAACTTGTTTATAACATTATCAGCCTTAGGGGATCTTTCGCTCAGAGGGCTCGGGTTCTCCTCTCACAATGTGAGGGGTACAGGCCATAGTCTACCACGCTGGCCAAGTGCGGATTGGTAGACTTCACATACCTTTGAGAACTTTATGGAGAACTCTCCGGAATGCAGGTTTCCTCACGATGTTTTCCTTCACCGAAGCAAGTGATAATTAACTTCTAATACGCACATCATATTTGAAAATCAAAGGTGCGTGCCAGGATTTGAACTCGGGCCCCTCCGTTCGAGAGACCAACATTCTAACCGCTAGGCTATCACTGCTGTCGCAGACTGAGCACCTCACTGCATCTATCAATATTTTTTCAAAAGCCTCGAACTAATTAATTTCACAAATTCTCAACAACTACTGCAAATTGCAGTCGGAAGCTTGTCGAATGTGAAAATAACCGAATTGTTTTAAAAAACAAACTTGCGAGTTTCTAATTGCGCCCTAATTACTGCGGAGAGCCAGAAAGGAGCATATGCGCGTAAAATTACACATTTCAGTAGTGGAAGTCGGATCCTGGCGCCAGCAGAGCGGATCTTGTTTATTACGAAAAATATTTAAATTTAAACCTACATTTCACCATGTTTTTATGGTTGCTTTTTAGGATTCCGAAGTAAAATCGGAACCCTTATAGTTTCGTCATGTCCGTCCGATAGTCTGTCAGAAGCATAGCGCTGAGACCCTTAGTGTTAGAAAACTGTAATTTGGCATGGATATACATATTTATTAAAACTCCAAAATCGTAGGATAAAATATTGTAAAAAAATTGTTTTCAGGTTACCTCCCCTACAGGTAACGTGAGAATGAATTTTTATTAGTCGCGTACCCTATAGTGTGGGATATCGTTGAAAAGGCTTTTCAAAGATATGGGTCTTCTAAGACCATTTTTAGGGTTCCGTACCCAAAGGGTAAAAACGGGACCCTGTTATTAAGACTCTGTTGTCCGTCTGTCTGTCTGTTCCCGGACTGTATCTCATGAACCGTGATAGATACTTAAAATTTTCACGGATGATGTATTTCTGTTGCCGCTATAAAAACAAATACATACTAAAAACAGAATAAAAAATTATTTAAGAGGGACTCCCACACAACAACCGAGATTTTTTTGCCGTTGTTGAGGTCGGGACAGGTGAAACTAAAAAAAGGTTATAATATAGTGTCTAATGTTGTATAGATAATGGTACGGAACCCTTCATGTTCGAGTTCGACTCTAATTTGTCCGGTTTTTAGATTTAAGAGTCCGTATGCGAAATATTTGGCTTTAAAGTGCTGATTTTAGTCAGAGTCAAGTGTTCCCCCCCTGCCGGCTAAACGATTGAAGTTGGACAAGTGAAAAATTGTCAAAAATAGGTTATATGATGAATTTACAAGGAAAACTATCACGTCTATAGTAGCATAAATAATTAATGAGTAATATTCGATACACTTACTACCTCGAAACCCTGCGTGGCCTGTTACGCACTTGCCCGGTTTTTTGCTTTGGCCGCGCTTTCTAATATTATGAAATAATATAATATATGCTAATACTTCTTTAATATTTTATGTTAAAGCTTAAACAGCGTTTTACGAGTGCAGATCGTATCGATATTTATGCAAACGACCTTAAAATATTTCTGCGGAAATATTTTAAAAGGAATAGACAGTTGTGATAACCTATTAAAAGGGAATGGCGGAGTTCAACAAAATGTACGTGCAAGCACATGCTCCTAAGATACATATATGCTAATGATCGTCATTGAGTAATCATGAAAATGAGTACTTGTGGTCTTCTTTCTCCCACCAGGCTCATGATATCCTGTAAATCATCCGTGCTCTGTTATATCTAGAAGGGAAATAGCAGCAATGTAGAAATTATCACCCGTGCGATTTCTAAAACCGTGCCGCTGTCTCTTGTACAACAGACAATAATTTACCAATCCTTTAACCTGTTAAAGTTATTAAACGGTAGAATATAATATCTTTGTGGCTGAATTAATTAGCTAAATAACAATACGTAGAGTAGCCGTAGATAGATTATCAAGGAATGATCGAAGACCATATGCGAGTACAATGGACGTCTCTTTCCTTGACTGCTTGATTGGCTTGCGTCTGATCGATGGCCGATTGATGATAGCTGCAGTCGGTAAGGAGTGTCTGGCTCTGCGCCAGTGAACAACCAGCCTTACTCACGTAACCTGTAATATAGGGCAAGTTTGATTATCGGAAGCTCGGGTAAATTGAGCTAACTAGGCCTTTAAACCCCGCAGAAGGCTAATAGAAGGTTAAGGCGGGATGAAAGTTCAACGCAATCACGAGAATTAATGATGTTATGCGTGGCTAATCTATACAAATAAATAAAATTTTATTGGAGTGTCTGTTTGTAATATAAAAATAACCGCTTTTTACTAAGTGCATTTGGATGTATACATGGTACATATACCAAAACAATAATTTTTACAATTTTTGTCAACCTGTCTATCTGTTTGTTCCGGCTAATCTCTGAAATGGCAGGACCGATTTTGACAGGACTTTCACTGGCAGATAGCTGATGTAATAAGGAGTAACTTAGGCTACTTTTATTTAAGAAAAAAAAATAGTTTGTTAGGCGATACGAAGTTCGCCGCGTCAGCTAGTGTACTAAAATTTTAGTGCAGATTGTTCTTTTTAATTTTTGAACTTTTTTATATAAATGGTCGATTTTTACGGAAATGCCTTCTAAGATTGCGAAAGCACTTATGACTGATACTGTACATTGTTACACACCATAACACTTCGGTAACGCAACTCATACTTCGGAAACACCTTCGCTCAAAAAGATCTAAGGCGACAAGACAGTTTTGGCGCCAAACTGCCATTTCCTACTTTCATATCCGAACGTTCCATAGCGAGGTTCTGATGACAGTACTGACTCATTAAGCTTTCATCGGGGAAGTAGTCATTAAAAGTATGCAGCAACGAGCAATTTCCGGTGGATACCTCGCGCGGCCAAAGGGAATCCCATGCCATATCGCGCATTATGGTTGAAGCTCGGGCTTGTTGGTTATATGTAAAGAGCTTTTTTTAATTAAAATTTTATGACATGTACCAGCTGCTGAGCTAGCTTCAAAGCTTTCAATCCACTGTATGAAAGCTTAAATTTGCTGTTGCGAAAAGTTTTTTTTTAATGGTAGCCTACCATTCGTTTTAGAGTTACTGTCAATGTATTGTAGGATCGATAATAATATCAATAGGATAATATTTCTTTCTGTCAATTTTATTGATGTGAGGTATCGTCAAGAAAAGGATAATAATTAACGTCCAATGACTAGAGAGCAGTTTGGAAATTTTAGTTGGACGATTATGGAAATTGTGAAAATAATATGGATCTCCGAGAAATTTGATAGCCCTATCTTCCATCGGATCATTTACGATCGTTGCATCGGATCATGCACCCGGTGCATTGTGAACAGAACCTAAACAGCCCAGTCATAACGTCATTGTGATCTATTGTGTAGTATGTATATGGTATGGATGGATACAATTCATACAACACATGCGAGTTCATGCAATGATTTGACAGTACGCAATCATCATAATAACACTTAGCAGTTACGTGATGTTATACCTAATAATTATTATTGTGAGTTGTTCCTCATAATTATTATCTATACTAATCTATACTAATATAATTATAAAGAGGAAAGATTTGATTTTTTGTTTGCATTGAATAGGCTCCGAAACTACTGAACCGATTTCAAAAATTCTTTCACTGTTGGGAAGCTACACTATCCCCGAGTAACATAGGCTATATTATATTTTCAAAAAAATTAGGGATCCTTAATAAAACTCCAATAATGTAACCCAAGGTGTAAAAAAATAAGAAAACCGAAGCAAAGCGAGGGCGGTTACTCGTTTGAAATTAAGACATTAAAACTATTTTGACAGTATCAATCTCCTTATTGTTCTATTTGATGTTGCTATATATAAATGTTCAATCACAAACGCGTTATTACTATAGTCCGGTTTTAGACGGGACTATTTGGTAAACGGATTTTGACAAATATTCGGATTTGGACTATTCGGACAGACGGATGGACATGACGAAACTATAAGGGTTTCGATTTTACTTCGGAACCATAAAAATGAAATTACTCGTTTGTTCGCTTGAAATAAAACAGAAACATTTCCCGGCATTCACATAAAAACTGTTAAATATTTCATTTTAAAATACCTACTTATTTAAACTCATGTTAAACATGGACACAGTGAAAGAAATCCTCCGAAATGTAAAACAAGGGTTAACCCAGATTACCTTATTTTACTTTGTAATTTCGCATCCTTTTACGTCCTTTTACACGGACCTCGCTTGAAATTAAAAATAAATACTCCTTTAAATACGCTTTTTAAGCAAGTAGGTTTATAGTAAAATTTAAAGGTTTAAAGCAATTTGTTATAATTAGTTGATTATAAAATTTGGAAACAGGGACGTTATTAAGCATTTATTTAAATGTACTGTACACTAATTTTATGTTAATTCTTATCTCATTCAATGTTCTTTAAGTTTTACTTAATATTTTTTATAATAGGTGCACAAAGGAGCAGATGAAACTTTATAATAAGTGGCCATTATCCTAAGTCCATTTTGAAAAATCCATTTTACATCTGGTTACCAAATCAACCTAATCTTCAAGAATATGCCAATTTTCAGTTGCAGTGTTACGTTCTAGAAGAATAGGAGTAACCCTATCCGCCCCCCTCCCCCACCATGCACTTGCACAATTAATTTTGGGATTAAGTTTACTGGTACAAAGTCCAACTACCTGCGACAAGACGCATAGTTCGTCATACCTTTTGTTGCTCAATAGGCTACACCTCAAATTAGTTGTACAACTTTGCCTAAATTGTTTTATAATTTAGTCATCGACAGTTATTACGAGTTGGCGCACCGGAAAACAGTCGGTACCGTACGGATTCATATCGGACGGTATTATTTTTGTCAGTGGGGTTTTTGAACCGTGTGCATTCGCGATTAGAACATCACTGCGGTTTTCGTATAGTTTGGGAGGAAGGAGCAATAAATTATTAAATTAATATCATGTTGTGTGATCGTGATCGTTTCACAATTCAATAATATATTGGCATACAACATTTCTTTCCAGTGATTACACTATATATATAGATTGAGGGACAAAGATCTTATAGATAAACTAGCTGACCCGGCGAACTTCGTATCGCCTAACAAACTATTTTTTTCTAAAATAAAAGTAGCCTAAGTTACTCCTTGTTACATCAGCTATCTGCCAGTGAAAGCCCCGTCAAAATCAATCCAACCATTTCAGAGATTAGCCGGAACAAACAGACAGACAGACAAAAATTGTAAAAAATGTTGTTTTAGTATATGTACCGTGTATACATCCAAATGCACTTTGTAAAAAGTGGTTACTTTAATATTACAAACACACACTCCAATTTTATTTATTTGTATAGATAAATAACATAGATCTTGTGAAAACTCGATGCAAAGCCAAAAACTAATGACAAATTTAGTAGAGGCAATGACCTCTAGGACCTGGCTTTATTTGGTTCCGGTTACAACACCAACATAGGGCTCCTTTACTCATAAAAGTTGGAACCGTTCCAAAACACCACCAATTTCTCGACTGACTTACATTTTCTACAAACATACTTTGTTAACACTGTTATGGAGTACCCCAGGAGTGCGTTACGGGACTTACGGGTAAATTAAAATGCAGGATAAAAATGCGCTGAACATCGCGACGCGACTGAGCCCACAAAATTATTATTGCGAGCACTTCCTTTGCCAGTAATACTTTTTTAATATTCCCTTTTTTGTTACAGATGCCAAAAGATGAAGCATCCGTAAGAGGACACTAAGCGGAAGAACACAAAACAGGTACGGTTGTAGCGAGGAGTTGAGAGGGAATAATCCAGTGGACACCGCGAAGCAAAGCCTCAATTAACCCTTTTAGAAATATCTCGTTTTTCTTGTTTATCATTTATGTCGACAAGAGTTTTGTTTGTTTTCTTTTGAACACTTTTAAAATATTTCACTTGATTAAAGGGTTCACGAGATTTACCTCTGGTGCTGAGCAACAATTGTCATCGATAGCCAGCATCAATAGAATAATTATTGATAGCTGAATAGGTTATAAATAGATTTTAATACGGTTAATTAACATTATTAGGAAGTTATAATAATTTTAAAAGTTGACCTAAGGCCTGTATGCGAGACTTTAGTAAGTCTAACTAAGCTAACATCACAAAAAATATTTAATCGCATCATAAACAATTGCTCCAACTAGATAAAACAGTCACCAATTATAATATGACTGTTATAATTGTAAAATCTGACAAAAAGTGTCACTTTTCCCTACTCATTACTGCTAGGAGTCTAGAGTGCTCTCTCGCTTCACAACCTAACACCTCATAGTTCGTGAGTCGTGACAATAGACAATGGCCATTTGTCATTCTGGGCAGCGCCCTGGCGTCCTCTGCGGAAATGTATGTATTGTATAATATTGCGTGATGTGCCGCCTTTACTGTTACGAGGCGCACTCTTTATACTTTCTCTTGCACTGGCACTCGGGGCGTTCTAGATTAGTTATGGTTACTATGGAAAGTAATGCAAATCATCGTCATATAGATCTGAGCCGCTAGCTGTCTGATGCTATGTGGTCATCGATGCCCATGGATATTAGTAACACCAAGGCTACACCTAGATGTTACCGGCCAGTAAAAAAAGAAAGATAGTACCTATTGGATTTCAAGCCAAAAATTTTGTAGACCCTGTAAGGGATGATGATGAGGATCCCAGTGCGTCCCATAACCAACCCTTTAACTAACTGCAGTTTTTGGTTCTCACACAAATGTCTAACTGACCAATTCCCAGTCTACGAAGACCGAACGCGGGACCGAATAGACCCCTCGGTTACACGCGTTATAAAATAGTCTACAGTGTCGATATTATTATTGTACCTATTGTCAAACTAAGACAATACTTCATAAGTTGCTATCGAAACCTAAAACTATTCATTTACGACGTACAGCTTGAGTTTGAAGGCGAACGCGGCGACAATGAGACGCTTGTCATTCCGAGGGACGTTCGCTGCGGAAATGTACCTATGCGTGTTTCACGTGCCGCCTGAGCTTTCAACAGGGCTGGCACACTGTGTTTGGGGACGTCTACGACGTGATATAACGTCTCTACTACTTATTACGTCTACTCTGTCATACGTTACGAAGAAAACTGATCGTTGAAAACGACGGAACCTTTTGGACTTAAGATACTATAATTATCTCTCTCGCGGAAGAACTTAATTGACTTGTTTTTTTTAAGATTTTAAAATATTAAAATAGTTTTAGGTTATGACGAAGGTAAACTACGCAATGTTGCTAATAGTCACCATTCAGAACCCATAGTTGCTTCTCGGTTTAATTGATTATAACCCACACATAAAGTTATGAGATATTCTTAGTATCTTCGATTAGTCTACTTTCAGTCCTAACTCAATTCATAAATATAGATTCTGATATGATAAATACAGATAAGTTGGATGAAGTAGGCCTCAATTTGCCTTTTTAAGGATTCTGTTTATTGTAGGTATTTAACTCAACAAAAAACCCGTACGTTTTTAAATTATTTGTTGCAAAAGTAAAATAAGCTCAAAGCAGTGGACTATACTCTACTGTCTTTGACTAAATGCGATTTGATTCCCAGTCGAAAGTTCATTCCCTAACATAGAAACCGTAGCATGTTGCCCCTTTGAGGGGTTATTGGATTACGGACTTCACATATATTTTCTCGCCATACCTCTTACAAAACCTATTTTGTGGCTGCAGACACCCATTTGTTCTCGGGATAAAATACGTAAACTTTTCCAATATAGTTGTGAGTAACGTTCAGTATAACTAAACAAGAGAAGCGAAGCCTTAAAAAGTTCAAGCTTGAAATAATACTCGATATCGAGGAATATTACGCAGAAACGAAAAAAAAAAATTTTTTTGATCTACGCTTTATTGAATTTTAAACACCATGAAAATCAAAATACATAAGTTGGATCCAAATGTTTCCAAGTAGCAATTTAAATCGTTTAATCGAAGGCACGATTCACCGGTTTTTATATTAATCAATCCCTTACTACCGATAAGAGATCATAACAGTCTGCGGTAACTTGGCTTGACCAGAAGTTAATATCCGTACCAGGCGTGAATAATTTGACAAGTCGAAAGGTTACTTCAGGATAGTATTTTAAGTTTGTATTTTATTTGTTAATCTTATTATTAGGTTTATTCTATTTGTATTATATGTTATACTAACAACATTTCTTTTAAAGCAATATAAGATTAAAATAGAAACTAAACAATTAACATATAATCTTCAAAATGAGTAATGATGACCTTCTAAACAGTATTATTTTTTGACTTGTCAACTATATAATTCACGCCTGGTTATTGTCTATGCATGTTGACAGCCCTACCACATTACATCTATGGGGTAGCGTTGGCGGAGTGCACCATGTCAGTAACGACACAGCATGGGAAACGTTTCCGCTTCATTCTATTCAATACTTACTATTACTTAGTCATCCAGTATTACTTATGCTGTACCGACACTACCGACATACACCGCGACTAAAGGTCGATGCATAAGTAACGTGGACGGGACGGGGACGGGACGGGACGTGAAGTTTTGGAAACATCGTTTCATAGAAAATGTAAACGATAGCGCATACGCCACGGAGGCACGGACGAGAGGGGAACGGAGCACGCACGTATATTTATGCCCCGTCCACGTCCCGTCCCCGTCCCGTCCACGTTACGTATGCAGCGACCTTTAGACGTCTTAATTTAGCTACTGAAGATTTATGATATTTTTTGATTAATGTCATGTACGAGTACGGTCAGCGAAAGAAGGTATTCAGGGATTGCAGGCAGTGATTACAGAATGTTAAATCATACCTTACGTATACCTCATAATGTAGCTATTGATAATAAACACAATAATTTTTTTATTAAAATTTGCGGAAAGATTTACCACACAACTCTTTTGCAAACTGTACGTAACTGAATAATACCATGGCAGTTTATTACGTCAGTAGCATAATACTTATATCTAAGATTTATTACCAAAATTATTTAGATGACACTTAAAATGGCACCCACGTACCAAAGGGACCATATTCAGTTAGA
The DNA here is from genome assembly GCA_951805285.1 of Thymelicus acteon. Taxonomy (NCBI): domain Eukaryota; kingdom Metazoa; phylum Arthropoda; class Insecta; order Lepidoptera; family Hesperiidae; genus Thymelicus; species Thymelicus acteon. The sequence goes on from OX638232.1 coordinate 3,354,091, forward strand.
TACTCGTATTACTGAAATAGTACCCAATAATATCAAGGAGAGGTCAAGGTCTTTTTTCAGGCAGGCTTGAGAGCCAGATCTTTCTTTCTATTCTCTCTTTCTTGTCTGGCATGGGCGACGATAGCCACTTACCATCAGGTGGGTCGTCAGCTCGTTTGATGGTTATTTTCGTAAAAAAGCTAGCCGCGATTAATTTTTAACCTGTTACCCAGCGAACCCGGGACCCCTAACGTCGTAGGCTGGATTAGGATCAGTACCAACTAGTTTGTACTACGTGGTCGTAATCATGGTGGGTGGCCACAGTGGCCAAGTGTCCTCGTATTTACGGAACCTATTTAAAGAACTCTCATGACTTCTTGCAATGATATATTTAACAGGAGCACTTGTTAATTAATTTCTAATTCGCATATTAAAATATTAAGACGTTTGTATAAAATTTGAAATCTAGTATCAAGTTCGGTGGTGGTGACAAATATCGTACTTATTATAAGTACTAATTATTTCTTCTGTGCAAATATTCAAAGTTTAAACCAAACATTGACATAAATATACGTATGTAATAAAATATTATGTTATCTAAATAAATCAACAAGTAGTGTTATATTAAATCGATTAAAACTTCTTCATAAATACAATCGATTGTTATACAAAATCGAATCGGAATAACATTCCAACATCACTAATTGCATTTACTAAAATGATAGGTGAATTAAGTCTACTTATATCAATTCACCTGCGGCCAGTAGATTTAAATCACCTAGGTGCATAGGTGAATAAAGTACACTAAAAGTAGACTTAAGACACCTGGGTGAATTAACTCAGGTGAATAAAGTCGACGTCACCGACTTTTCAACCTGTCGAAGAAACTCGGAGTTTACCTGTTGAATAATGAAATCACACGTAAAAGTGTACAACATACCGTGGTTAAAACACAAGTTAAACTACATAGTGTACTACCAATAAGTACTATTATTTCTTCTGTGGTACTACTTAACAAAAAGCTCCTTAACATCACCTCGGACAAACACTCGCGCTAATTCCTTGCACTCATTTCTTGCCAAGACCCTGCTACAACTTGACTTATTCGACTTAAGTTTCCTAGCGAATGGGGTCAAACGGAATTAACAAAGCAGTTCTGGTAACATTTACTGTATATTTATGTTGCTTTACTTAAAGACGATGGTTTGCAAACACGGATGGGATAACACTTTTATACTTAGTTTTATTTTAGCTTGATAAAACCTTAATAGATTTAAGATTTAAATAGAGTGTATAGTGTCGCTTTAATGTATAAGTATATCTACATTATCAGACGTAGACGTAACTTAGAATACTAACCCCAAACCCTCGCCGGATGGGTATCGTAAAAGGCGACTAAATCCGGCCCGCTGGTGGTAGGGCCCCTCGAGGGATTACATTGGTAATATTGATCTTAATTGTTAATTAATACCAATATTACTATTATTATTTCTCCATGGGGTTCGCCTGGATAGCTACCACCCTTGAGCATGAGTCAGCCGCCAAACGACTCGTCATGGGTGACGATGGCCACTTACCATCAGATGGATCGTCAGCTCGTTTACCGGCTATACCGGTCAAGTGCGTGTCAAGTAGTTTTAATAAAATATATTACGTATGTACAATATTTAAGCCGAAGCTCTGCTCTATGCTGCGGAGGGAGCACCCTGTAATAGCGATTCAGTCGGTATCTCGTATCGCTTTCAGTATTTAAATTATTTCTATCGCTACAACAGTGATACAGTTTTATGGACTAGAGCAGGGATGGGCCAGTAGTTACAAAATAATGGGCCAGGTTTGTACATTAATTTACTGAAGTTTTTGAAAATTGATCCTGAGACCAGACACCAGCTAAATTGTCTTCCAGCGCCTTTTTAGCGCCCCTTCACTTAATCCCTGAAATAGGGTTAGCCATATTGATTTGTAACGTCAAAACTGATGGTCTTTCGTAGTTTGCGGTTTTAGTAGGTGGATAATGAACTACTCGCATTCATTTGTAAGCTTACGGCTTCCTCGGCGCTCACAAATGTTTCACTGTCTGTCTGTCTTTTATGCCTTTAAATCTGAGTGCCTTTTATGAAATCCACATTTCCTCGTTAATTAATTTTATTTAACCAAAATGCAATACTAAGTGAAGTTAAAACTATGATCCAAACATAATTTCTTAGTGCATAATACTCGTATTACATGACCACGAAGCCAAATAACAAAACGTTTAAGGCTTAAACGATTCCTGAGGAAGTAAAGAGCGATAGAATAGAATTTATTCCGACGTCGTCCCCGGAAAATAGCTGTATGAACTATACCGACGGAATATTGACTTTGCCGAGTTGGGTACAGTTCTAAGAATAACGTTAATAACTTTACTTTTATTGACGTAATATCATTTTACCCAACCACTATACATTAGTTTTTAGAGGTCCACTGCTGGGCAAAAAGAGAGCACAGATCGCCCCCACAATGATGGATTGACGACCTAAAGAAAACAACGGGAAAAGTGAAATTAGATGGCTTATTGTTAGGAGTCGCATAAAAGTTAAGGTCTATGTTCGGTTATGTGTTATGACTTCGACAAGCTAACTGATAACCTATACCTTATTCGTCATGGTCTACCTGTGTGCAAAGTTTCATGAAAATCCGTTCAGCAGTTTTTGTATGAAATAGTGATAAACCATCACACATCCTCACAAACAAACTTTGACACTTATAATATTAGTAGGTATAATTCTGTACCAGAGATAAAAGAGCTCTTTAACTTTAACTTAGGTACATCGTCACGGGAGTTTTTTACTACAAACCCCTAAAGTGTGCCTGAGCAAAAGCAAAAAAGCTACAAAATTTTACTTTTTCTTAACGACGGTTCCACTGCATGTTTTAGTCGGGGCGGCTTAATACAAGCGATAAAGCTTCGATCACTTATTCGAAGCGATGAAGTAAAATTAATTCTGACAGCGTCCACGGTATCCACTGTTGTACGCGCAGTTCCACAAAGTTCCGCTTGAGTTATGTTAAATACGTCGTTTTTTTGTTCATTAATCGTTTAGTTCTTATGGGAACATGGAACATTTTGTATTCAAAGCAAAACCATTTATTTTTTCTGTAATTGATTAATTGAACCAAAATGATTCCAAATGAGACAACATAAATATCTCATAACTGAAACTGAAATTGTCACAAACACCTGTCATGCGGCCGGGATTCAAACCCGAAACACTGCCCAGGCAGTATCAATTAATGAGCGGTATTATAAATTCACACTGAATCTCAGTAGGCCTATAACCAAAACTTGAACGTAAGGTCTGAAAGCAGTAACATAACAATTAACAACGTTGAACAAGGTGGATGACCTTAACGAAACACTAAAATGGTTCAGAAGTCTAGCTTACAAATCTCTTAAGAACTGAAAGCTATGAAATGAAATGAAATAATCTTTTATTCATGTAGGTATCACTGATACACTTATGCACGTCATTTTTTTAATGTACTAGCTTTTCGGAAAGGTGCTTTGTCATGGAGGAGAAGAAAAGCCGTAAAGAAACTCCTCAGCTCCTACGCTTCATATGGTTAAGGTACAAAGCACGCATATAACGCATTTCACTACGCACGCACCGAGCCCAAGATGCACTTGTGCTGAAAGCCTCTTCGCTTCGATCTTAGTACTCTGAAACTATGAGTTTAAGTGATGTCGCTTAAGGCGCGGTATGACTACGATTTAAAAACGTTGATTTCACTCACACAACCGCATATCTGCGTCAATCTAATGTTACATTTACGTGGCGCTGAATAGGGTTCAAAATTGCAGAGCATATTTTTGCTAACAATGTAACTAGATTGCGAATAAACATTTAATTTGAGGGTTTTCCTTAGATAATACAGAATATACACATTAAATTCAATATCTGTCCGGTTTAAGTTTTAATAAAACCAGATATTCTCAAAAAAAAAAAATGTTGTTACCGCTGAAAATACAGAGAACGTCGACGATTAAGTTTATTTTTGTATAGCAAATTACAATTTTTTATTGAAAATATTAAACAACTATTTAATATTCTATTCGGTTAACATTTTTCTTTAGACCTTTTTCTATGCTCTGTATTTTTTGCGTGCGATATTTTCATTTGGGTGTCCTCGTACTCGAGCACCAAAGAAACCCAGTTTTGTGAATATTGAGATCACACCGCGCCTTAAAAAAAAATTATAAACATAGTTGATGGTATTGAGATGTGTGGTTTGTTTTTATTTTGTTTCTGTTTGTATAAGAGCATCACGCAAAAGTGTTATAAGGCAAATAAAAAATGTATTATGCCGTATTATTATATAGTGCTTAATTTACAATTTATATTATAAGCATTTAACTGATAGGGATCACTGTATGATGGGATCGTGCTCTTATAATAGAGATTTTTTTTATACCGAATAAGTTAGTGCTTGACCACAAAACCACCTGATGGTAAGCAGTAATGAAGCCTTGGATGGTAAAGCACACTAACTTAGTAGAAGCCTATTCACTCTTTGATTATTGATAATAGTACACACAGTGAGTAAATCGTAGCCAAGTTCTAGCAACAAAATATTAAATTAATTATAAAAATAATACTTTCAAGGTAGTTTCCTGCCAATACAACGTTGGTATGTCTAATCATCTTCTAAAGACAACAGTTTTGACACACACACACACACATGTTCATACCTTATTTACTTTACTTTAGGTAATATCTATTATTATATGTAATATTATTTCTTCTGTGGTAATATCGCATTAGATTCCTCTAAAAGCCTAAACCATAGAATTGGAATGCGATTTGTTATAAATTTTTGCTCTTTCATCAGAAGGGCTCATAAAGAACGAATTCATACCATTTCGCACCTGAGTTTTATCTCGCAGGGGCTTAATTATTCTCATCGCGGGAAAGGTAGGTATTAAATTGAAGTAGGATGAGACATCCTCGGCATGTGAATCTATCTAGTCACTCCTTCAACACTCACGACCCATTTCACGTGCTTACTTAACTCGGTAGTAAGGTGGCGCAAAATGCCCAAGTTCCAAGTCTCAAAAAGCATACCTGAGTCGCAAAATGTGTAATTCTTAGAAAGTGAAATTCACATACATAAGCCCAATTTGACTGCAAGGGTTATATCAATCTATTATTTGCGAGTAATAATGTAATCGAGGTAAATAAAGTAGGATTAAATTAAACAGTTGATAATAGGTATATTAGAGAAACTAACAGAACCTATTTAATTTTTTGTAGTTTTAAAATATTGTTTAAGCTTCTCACACTAATTAACAAGTTCGTATCATTTTAAAAATATTCGTAAGGCTCACAGTAAATTGACATTTTAATTAATTAGGAGCTCTATTTAATAGTCGTATTGGTATAGATTATTATAGATATAATGGAATTTCTTTATGAAGTATCATTGAAAAGCGAAGTAAAGTAGGTTTAAATAGGTACTTTAACAGTAAATATGGCTGGCAAACCTCTCCAAGTTGCAACACTGGAGCAATCGTGCGATTATTTTCATGAACCGTGAAGCGTGCAAAGCTTTATACTTTGCTACAAAGTACCTAAACTTACATTTAACTGGGTTAAATTCAAAGCTGAATTGTTCAAGGAAACTTGTAAAAGCACAACTTGTTGGTAAAAACCTACTACTGTGTAAACTGTAGATAAATAAGTAAAATGACAAGAAAGAAACCGCGGAAATGAGGCAGTCATGATAATTTCTGTAATAAATAGTGTAGAATTTTAACATCTAGTAAAGTATCTATCTACTTACTTATATAAATAAATGATTTTATTTTGAACAAATCGCTACCTATAATGTGATCTTAAGCTGGCTGGAATCACCAAGCATCTGGTATCATTGCTTCTTCTGTTGCTTAACAGAGAGCACAAATATCAGAGGATGTTTTGGACTCAATAATTCTATGGAACCAACTCAATGAATTCAACTCTTTTTTATGTAAGTAGATGACAAACAAGCAGTGATAGCCTAGCGCTAGCGGTTAGAACGTTGGTCTCCCGAACGAAGGGGCCCGAGTTCAAATCCTGGCACGCACCTCTAATTTTCAAATATTATGTGCGTATTATAGGTTAATCATCACTTGCTTCGGTCAAGGAAAACATCGTGAGGAAACCTGCACACCGGAGAGTTCTCCATAAAGTTCTCAAATGTGTGTGAACTCTACCAATCCGCACTTGGCCAGCGTGGTAGACTATGGCCTGAAACCCCTTACATTGTGAGAGGAGACCCCGAGCCCAGCAGTGGGACAATTATGTGTTATTCCTTTTGCTTTGTGCTTTAGATGACAAACGTACTGAGAAGCCGCCTGATGTTAAGTAGATATCGTTACTCATGGACATCACATCAGTAACACCCAGGCATCAGTGACTCCTTGCTGACCGACACATACAGGCTAAATTGAATAACAATTGAAATTAACCCTTTCAAAACAAAACTACTTTACTAATAGGTGTGGCAGTGAGTTTGAAAACACGCAAAACCCTACTGACAATACAAATTACTTGTAAGGAATTCAGCACGTAATTACGTGACGCGCGCGAAGCTTTTGTCTGTTGAAACACTAACTAGTGTAACAAACTATAGTAGGCGGTAGGAACATTTGACTCACTTCACGGTGCTCGATTGAGCTGAAAGTTTTGGATGATACGATTCAATTATGCTATAGAGCTAAATCTGACAATGGAGTTAAAAGGTGGTCAAAGGAATTTTGAAATAAAACAAAGCAAGTGGCGCAACATTATCAAGTTGGGTCTCGTTTGATTTGGCTTTTGAAGTAGTCTGATCTTTGATAGCCAGGTTCTGATGAAGCTGGAAGGTGGATACTATAGAGAATGTTTCACTATAAGTCTATATATATTTCGCTATCATGTTGGTAGCATTGTTTTTTATAATTTCAAATGTATAATAACCAATAACTAGGGAGATAATAATAGCGTAGTTGTCACCTTCATAAAAGGTAATAACAATATATTATATTACGACAAAATATATAACATTACATTATAATGTGGCCTTATTTGGAAACACTTACTTCAACTGCAGACTTAAGTGAAACGGAGTATACAAACTAAGTGAAACGGACTATGTAAAAGCGTGTGTTTACACCAGCTGTATGACTACTCAACATGATAACAGCCCAAAGAGTGAGACATGGGTCGTGATGCGGATATTTAATAGCATTTCATTTTTACATTTTGATGCAGTGTACTGCAATGCAATTTGCACGAAATTATTTCTGAAAAACTAGATTTGAATTTTTTAGTCGTCGTACTTGGAACTCGGGCACAGGAAGTGCGTCATTACGCTAGGAACAGAGGACTGAGCTTTAAAATGAATTCGTCACAGATTTTGAAAACTATACAACGTTTTTTTTAAATATACAATACAGGTTTCCAAGAGTAAACAAACCTAGCCTCAAACCCTGATTGTAAGTAATTATGTAAACAATATTTCCTCGTGGATTTTGAAACTCACATCCGTAACTAGTTTTAAGGTTCAGAAGATGACTGAAGATAGTCGACTGAACTCAGTGAACTGGTTCAGCAGATTGAAGTTATTGTGATTCACTGTATCATCCGATGTTATGCAAAATTTGAACTTGTGACAGTATATTTTATTGTCCTGCCCAATCAATGAAAACTCCCGAATAAGGCCCCATAGAGCAAGAAGAAAATCACATTTACTTAGTAGTTACTGTTACATAGAAGCTGTAATGTTTCTGGGTCAATATTCAATTCAGCTACACACCACGTAGTATTAAAGACAATTTATTGCACACGGAATGCTAAGTACTTACATTGGAAAACAAAGAATACTTGGAAAACGGACAAGCTTAGCGTCATAGTCTCACACGCAATGGACTGAGTAAAACTAATACTTACTTAGTATTACGATAGTATCGTGTATTAGTAACATATACGTAGACAGTGCATAGACATAAATAAAAAAAATATATGCACCTAGAAGTATTAAAAACTAAACATATTGACAAGTGCTCGCTTACAGAAGTAATAAACATTTATCAGACTTGTAATAAAATTAATTAAAAATATCCTGTAATGTCTACACAGTGTTATTTATTTGGGTTAAACAACCGTTAAAAGATATCCTTAACATACGGACACAAATATAACAGTGCTCGGTATTATCGTTAAAACAATGAGAATTAGGATGTCGCTGTTCTACTGCTGTTCTTAGTAATGCGATAACCGTATCTACTTAAACTGTGTGACATGAATACATACGTAGAATAACTTAATGAGTTACTACTTGCTGTTGTTATAACAAATTAAAAATCTTTCTCGTGTCATAATGTTACATCACCAGATGTACAGACAAATGTCACAACATTTAATTGTCAATGAAGGCATTCGAAGCTTTTAACACTCTCCGCGTCTTACAGAGCTTTTAAATTCACTTGGTTTATTATGCTATGAAAATTAACTTTTATTATTTAACATTAGATATTTCTTTTAATGAAATTAAATTAAATGAAATGATTTATTAGAAAAAATGAGTTTAACAAATTATTCCGTTGTTGGGACATCCTTTTATAAGTAAAAAATGTTTTACCTGTGCCAGAATGTCTCGCTCTTCCATAGAAAATGTATACACAGTTTAACTCGGGTTATTCAGAAATCTTTAACTTAAATTAACATGAAATATGTGTGTCTGTGCGTGCGCATGTTTGTGTGTGTGTGTGTGTGTTTGTACGTGTGTGCGCACGCGCGCGCTTGTGTGTGCGTATGTGTAGTGTGTGTGAGTGTGGTGTGTGTGTTTTCTTTGACCACTTAAGCCTAAATTAAAGGACTTAATAAAGCGCAATGTATACTGTGCAGAATCATGAATTTCAACCGGAGTGTTTTATTGACATTTTACCTCTATTATTCTGTTACTTCAAACCTACACATACATATGTTCAATTCAAGTAGTTTCAACAAATAAGTAGTTCATCGAGGTGAATCGACACAGGCGGCGCTATATTGATAACTTGCAGGGTCGCGTTTTTTTGTGGAATGTCCGGATTGTCCGGAACCTTATCTTGTCGTATCAAAAGATGCCAGAACGACAAACTTTAGAGAACTTTACTGAATGTTTCAACTGCCATCAAACCATGCCATCGCTGTCACGTGCAGTAAGATCCCTGAAGGTGGAGTCTTGCACAGGGCGCATTAATAAACATCGCGACTGATCATTCAACTGAATCCGTTGACATGTTGCAAGACAACCAGAAGCAAGAAAAGCTGCTACAAGTTCTGTGTAGAACTTCGAAAGTACATATAAATCTTTCATGGAGTTAATTAATACCTTAGCTTTTGATTAATCGAGAAATCTATAATTAATTAGATTGTTAAATAAATAAATAGGGTTGTAGTCTTTTTATGTATGTGGCTTATTTAATTTGTATGGCTCCATGGTCGTATTGAAACGAAACATCGTAGCAACACTTCTTTTAAGGTCGGTAAAAAATGTGATACCACTCCAGAAGATTGTGTTGCAATTATTGTGTGATCACTGAATAAAGCCATTTAGGTTACGGCTCTATCTCAATGCTCCATGGGCACATACAGAAACAATTTTATTTAAGTATTGTATTAAAAGTCACCTGAAGTACTGAAGAATGTGTAGGCAGGTACCACATATTTATAAAACAAATATAAACTACGGAACAACCCTCCGATTTGTCGAGCAACCGATCCGTTGCCGCGTTGGTCTGTCCGGAATTACAAACCTCTTTTGCCTCCTTCATCTAACGTGTATCAAAGCATGCCTCGGCACGATGGGAGTTGAAGATGGAATTTTTGAGATACTGTGTATTCGGATTCAGCTGGCAGATCGCTCGTAAAGATCATGCAGATTTCTGAATATCTTCTACTTTATGTAGGGATTTTTACAATATGCTACTTTATTTAGTTCACTATTGTATGTTTGAGTTAATTGTACCATAAAACCTACACCAATCCCTTTACAGTGAACATTTTTAATAATTTTCATATTTTCACACTGTATGGTAGAAAGAAAGACCTATTATTGTTCGACATGGAATGTCCCATGCTTTTACTGTCATAACTACATCAGTGTTATATTTTTTGGAAGTACATAGTTCCGACAGGCTATTCAAGTCTACATCAAACGTCTCCTATGCCCCAACACTCCAGTCACTTAGCATTGATACAAGTACCTACACTAGGGCATGATGCGTGCAATGAACCGCTTTATGTGGTCTGCATCCATCTCCGCCTCACATAATCTGCCACTTCACGCTCAACGTTACATTTACAAGCCTCTGACTTGACGCTTCGTCTGGGAACGTGTGATACTGGTAGCTGTGACGTCATTTGCATCGTGTATGGAGGATGGGGATCGGATCCTTTGAAGGAAGCAAGTCGCTCCACTAGAATAACTTGTCAGTAATTCTAATGAAATCTCTGTGGTACCTTATACTATGTGTATTACGATTCTTTGGCATTATAAGTAGGTACAATTGTTAAAGGCAATTCAATTAAATATAATAAATCAGGACACAACAAGGCTATATTGCAAGATCTGAATCTCCATGGATTTTAATAACTGCTGCTTTAAACTGAAAAATGTTTGGTGATGGGTTGGGATAAAAATTGTCAGCTCAATAAAGACGAAATTGCGGGAACAGTTTGAATACGTTTCGAGTAAATAAATATTTATAATTTATTTAATTTGAAGGCTACATTAGGTGTGACGGACAACAACATAAATTGAAAAACTCGTTCGCACGACACTTCATGCGAACCTTTAATTTCGTGTTTGCCGTGTGTAACGCCAATGTTGTCCTCCGTACCTCTATATTCACATAATTAGTATTCCGCGAACGTGATGTCATGCGAAGGACTATGTAGTTCGTTAGGGAAAAACTGGGTCATGTTAATGACCTAACCCTATTGTTATTAAAAGATAATTTGCAGTCCGTTTTATGGTCTGTTGATACTCAAGAATTTATTAGCCATATTAGAAGTATGTAGCAATAGTTTGAGAAAAAAAAATGCAGATTTACAGAAACCACAGTGTGTGTAGTAATTCTACGGATTTTAAAAAATATTTACTTTAACTGGAAGCCTTCCGCCGGAAACTTCAATATGCACTCTTACTTGGTCCTTGAAAAGAATCACTTTAAAGTAGTATTATTGACCTTCGTGAAATAGTCAGATGAAATTGTTAACCAAACGAACACTTAAAACTTGAGGTCATGATAAACTAAAGTGCTTCTCTTTTTGTTGCTCCCCAAATAAAACATTTCGTCGCTTACGACTATTGGGTAAGTTTATTGTCCAATTATACTTACGACACTTATGAATTGTGGGACAAGTTTACAATCTTCATGTCGTTTACAGTCTCACATCCTTGATTTACGGCGCGGCGGTTCATGTTTTCATTATAACACGCAGTAATACTGAGATAAGATTCAAGAAAACGCAAGATTCCGGGTTGGCTATAGATCTAAGGTACCTGAATTTGATATTGGTGTGAGTTGAGAGATGTGCTAGGGTTTAGTGTGAACGTTTAAAACTATTTTTAGGTTCCGGAGATGCGTTTTGAATTAATTACGACAAAAATAAATTTAACAAAAATTGCGTATTATGAAAGACAAGTATTGTCAATTTGGTCTACAGTTAGAGAGTACTTCGTCAAAAACGAGTGAAATGGAAGGTAGCACAAAGCTTATTGCACTGTCAATGGTGTGTTCAGTTATTCCATTAATCTTCGTATTACGTGAATGTGCTTTCTTGTTTCTTTTGGATTTTCGACGATCTCTGCTGTGTTATTGGACTGATTTGATTTCTTCTCACACGTTACTTAGCTTACCCCTACTCCACGCAGTCTTGTTTGTCCTACCACTAGAGTGTTTTTTAGAAGCCGGAGGCGCGGAGGGAGAGTAGTCCCCGCCCGCTGTAACGAAGCACAGGCACCCGGGCGAGCCGGAACGGCTGAGATGGTCGCTTGTGTTTGTTTTGGATTTTTAAAAATTTCCAGATGTAAGTCGAAATGGTTATAAAACCGACTTAGTCAACCCCGACCCCACGTGGTACTAGTCTGCCCTACCCCTAGAGTGAATGTAAACCCCGGAGGTGTGGAGGGAGAACAGCCCCCACCCGCTGTAACAAACTGCAGGCACCATGTGAGCCGAAGCGGCTGAGGCTGGTCGCCGAAGGCGACCAAAAAGCCGAAGCTGCGTAGGCGAGCATGGAGTGCCTGCAGTTTGTTACGCAAGGGCGGAGGGGCTGCACTTCCCGCAGCGCCGGAGACGTTTGGAAGCCTGTTTGTGTATCAAAAACCCCTAAATTCTCCCTAAAAGTGCATATAATGTAATTTTGTAATTATAATGTTTTGTGTCATTATTTTTCCAAAATAATAGTAGAAGTGGTGTAGCGTCTCCCCATATGGAGGTCGAAATTTTGCTTCTTCCTCCACAACCTGACAGTAATTTACACTAGTTTATGATAAATATTAAGCAGTTTTTACAGATTTATCCTCAGAATAAAAATAAAAAAAACTCAAAAACTATGTGTTTCCTCACGTATTACCTTTAAGGGGGGGAGTCCTTACCCCAACCCCTCCCTTCCCCCCAACTCCACCCCCCTTCCACTGATACTAAAGAAATACCCAAGGTTTTTCCTATGTATTATGATTTTACAAAAAAAATCATAACTCGAAAACTATACCTTTCCGGTACATAAAAATTGTAGTGAGGGGCTCCCCTTAACAACCCCCCCCCCCTCCCATCCCCCCCACTCCCCACCCCAAACGCAGGTACCTTAGATCTATAGTTTTACCTGTTCGTGCTCTTTCTTCACAACTAACGGTTGGAAAGTGTTGAAGCTTTTTACTTAAGATAAAAATTAAAAGAAGCGGTCTAATTTCATCTCATCGGTAAATTTTCATAATTTTTTAATGCCATTGGCAGACAAAACAGCAGATATGTTATCTAGTTTGTAAGCAGCATTTGTAGACGACCTAATAAAACGCAACAACCAATAGCATCATCAAAGCTTTGTATGTTAAGAAGAAAAGAATGAACGCGTTTATAATTGTGGATGTGATGAAAGTCAATTGAAATCATTAAAATTACATATCCATGTTTTTTGCTCAGAAATAAACAGTCAAAAGTTCTTACGTTCCTCCTTTGAGCTATTGCGCAACGTGTAACGTTAGGCATTTTCTACTGATTAGGCTTTAAAGTAAATCAGTGGGAAATAAAGGGATTCAGAGAAAGAGAGGAAGAGAGAGGGAGAGACGTAGCCAGCTAAGAAGATAAAAATACACGACCTATTCCAGTGGAATTCCAATAATACATTTTGCTCTAAATTCAAAACAATAAAGCAAATTTTCAATGAGCACTTCATTATTAATTTCGGTTCTGTGGAAATGAACATAACGTTACAGACAATGCAGATAGGCCACAGGTCGGGTCAGGGCGCAACGCCTGGGGCTGACCCAGTTCGAGGGTTTTTGCCGGGAATTGAAGCGTTATTCGTAAAGCATAATTATTGCAAGTAACAGGTAACAGGATCATATCGATTATGTTATTTATTCTCGCCTCCTACAGATGGGAAACATGGAAGCTTTTCTAACTTTATAAATTTGGTGTGCAATAAAGTGTAATAAATAAATAAATATTCAGTATACAATAACACTATTTATTATGCAGGTAGTGATACTTAGTAGGATTAAGACATCTGATCCAAAACCTCTCAATCTGTTATCCTGATTCTCTAGCTTCCTCAATCATAATCTCTATTACTCCTATGATGTGGTGTTCATAGTAGTTGCTTCTCTGCATTGACTGACACTTTTACCTGTAATTTTGCTAGATAGTCTTTTAGTATAATAATACATGGCGAGACAAGCATAATATACGTAGATGTAAGATAGTGCCCTGGGAATCGGGTTTCTAGGACACGCTGTCCGCGTGACCTATATCAAGGACAGCGCATCTGCCGCTTTGGGAACTGCTGGTCCCCGGATTGCTGTTCATACTTTGAGATAAGTTTAAAATTAACTGGCTTCAACACGAATTAGTCGGGAATAATTTAATTTGTTTATGTTTGACTTAATTTCAGATTAGGGATTATGGTTGAAAACAATAAAAAATTATAGTTCGTTTGAAAAAATATTTTGTTGTAACACATTTAATTGTGTGCCTGTGGACTAAGGGCTCTTTTTTTAAAAGTTACTCATATTTTTTCAAAATTAAGGAGAAATTTTGGAAAAATTGTGAAAACATGGTGGTGGGTATAATGATATATTACCTAAGACATATATAGGAAAACTATATGTGAAACGACACCAAGTATAAAAGCCAAGCCAAGTAAAAAAGTAAGAATAAAAGTAATCCAAAGTAAACATAACCACATTAGTGGAATACTTTAATAATGTAAAGTGTCTCGTTGCATTTGCTAGCACAAGTAATAATTGGCTAACTATACTTGTAACATAATGTTTTATAAGCTTTTTATACCACGTAATTATCTCGTATAACAGCATAAAGTGACTTTAACTGCCAAGAATTGAATTTATTGCTTATAATAGTCGTAAAATACAACCCGTCTCATGAACATCTTTGTATTACGTTCAGTTTTATAGTATACAATTCAAGCATACTGCCCATCTATGATTAGTGGTTTCAGTAGCCAAATCGAAAACCAATCGGCCTTGAAAGACTGGTTCGATTTCTGGACGCAACAGTAAATTATATTACATACATTTTTGTTCACGAATCGATGCTGTCTTGTTTATGCCTGTGTGTCTAAGTTACCTGCGGAAAGTGCGGATTTGTGTATGCGAAATTATTGTATTATTATTCTTTCTGGTGATGATTGAAGTTCTTAAACTGAGCAGATAATTTGGTCATCTTCACACCAAACCTCAAGTTCATAACTTTCAAGTAATAATTAAGCATCATAGATTTTCTAATTAGATTTTCATGTACCTACAAGATAACACGACGGCTATGCTATCACTACTTATACACTATACACCATCCTAACATTTGCAACCAACTCCTAATATACCCACAATCCTTCGTCAATGCATCGTATAGAAGCGTTGTTAGCTTCACTTGAAAGCCGTTTAGAAAAATAACCTACCTTAGTTTCATTTCACCACAAGCAAACCTAAAAATAAAATAAATTATCTTGCAAGAAGCAACTGCTCGCTGATGCTATAATAAATTTATATTACCATTAACTGCTCGTGCGTCTGTTTTTAATATGTTTGTTGGTCTCTGTTGGCCTATATTTATTACGAGGATGTATTTACTATCACACGTTCGTATATTAGTTCATTCACTATCACTAATGTGTTCATATATCGTGATCACAGATCAAGCACCTTAATTGCTTTTGCTCATATTGCAGCTCTAAATCGTGGAACAAGTTATATAACAGGCACGATATAATGATGTAACTATGCTAGGATTGTATCTAATTATCCCGTTCTCCACCAATACGCTTTGGAGCACCGTGGTGGAGTATGCACTACTCTAGGCCTCCTCAATAGGAGAGACCCGTGCTCAATAGTGGGCCATTAATGGGTTGAAGCCAAGCCCGTACTAGTCAGTATGATGAACTTAACCCTTCATTTTAAACGTTCACAGAATAGTCAATTTTGTTGACTGTCTTTCATCTGCACCTGCTTAGCCTAAGAACTCACGGAGCGATTTTCTCCCGCGCCCGCCGCGGTAGCGGGCCCGCAGCTCCTGTAGAATGCAGATTTGTATGTAAAAACGAGCGGCATATTTCACGACGCGGTTTACGCCCGCGGCGGGCGCGGTTTACTCGCGGCGCCCGCTGCACCGGCGGGCAACTTCTAGAATCGTGCGGGTCGCGGTCAGCCGCAGCGTCGGCGGGTTGCTCCCGCATGCTCTGCGGTCGGTTGGCGGGCGACCGCGGTGGGCACCGGGAGGGAGGGGGGGGTACAGATCGTAAAACCGCCCGTCTTGCGATATTCGCCCGCCAGGTTTGCGGGCGATAATCGCAACCGCGGCGGCTGCGCTACCGCACAAAACTTCGGTCTCGTGAGTTTTGAAACTTTTTCAAATTACCGCTACCGCGGCGGGCGCGGGAGAAAATCGCTCCGTGAGTTCTTAGGCTTAATCTACTTTATCTTCGTCTGAATAATAAAACTATTATCTCGATTTTAACGACATTTACTTTTTGATACCATCCTGACTTTATCAAGCATGCGTGGAAGTATGTGTAGATCTAAGTAGACTATAGTGTTTAAGAATTGAATCCTATTAATATTAATCTTATTATTATTTTCTATTCTATTAATTAATATTAATCTTATTATTAATATTAATCCTATTAATTAATCCTATTAATATTAATATGTGAAATTTTGTGAAGATGCTTGGATGTTTGTCCCTCAATCACGTCACAACTACTTAACCGATTTGCCTGAAATTTGGATTGGTGATAGCTTGTATATCCTTGCTTAACACAGAATAACCCTTGATTAACACATAATGCTTTTTAACCCGAAAAAGTTCAGGTGAAGCCGCGGGCAAAAGCTAGTTTAAAATAAACATCTCCAGAAGTAAACAAAACATCCAAGTAATTCAATAAGAAAATCCGTGCGGTGTTTTAATAAACAGTATCGTGAATTGCTTTCGTTTTTGTAGAACTGTGTGCAATTTAATTAAATTTTACTTTTTTTCTTATAAAATGTCGAGGCGGTATGTGATCACGAATACAAAACGTCGATTTCTTTTGATTTACATTACATTTGTGAGATTTTATAGCACTAAAAAAATATATTCAATAAATTGAAATTCTGCAAGTTCCTTTTCATTGGGGTGTGATAAAACTTTCGATGCCTTAGACTTTGAAGATAGCTATTAAGTGAAACTGAAAGACTGAACAAAAATAAAAATAAGGTACTAATATAATACACCTTGACGCCCTTGGAGACATGTATAACAAAGTAAAATAATCTATAAAGGCTATGTATAGATATGATGTAAAAGTATGTACTGATGCTAACATATTTTGTTACGACAAGTAAGTTCTAAAGTAAAAACATTTATAATTCAAACGCACTTAAGCTTCAGTTTACGAACCCAGACGGTACCACATCAAGCTGAATTGGAGCACATTCGAGCGACTACGTCTTAACAAAATGTGGTCTCGGAGCCACCATTGTTTTCATACAGATCCTGCCACAATGAGCAGCCAGACAACACCCTACGACGACCCCTCCCTCCTTCCCCCCTCCCCCTCTACCACTTAATTCACAAACTTGAATAGTTTTACACATTTGTACCTATCTGAAGATCTCCACATCGAAAGCCATGATCTCATTTAGCATCAAACTTTGGCAATTTGGTCTTGAGTTAACTTCGTCGCCTTCGGCAATGAGGTTGGGAAGGGCATTGTTAACTCTTTTTGTGTGAAAATTTGACAATGACCCTTTTTTCACTGTACCCTTCAAATCATAAACGCTTTCAAAATTACAGATTAGGGCTCGAATCCCGGATGGCTAGTATAATATGTGGCACACAAATATTTGTACTCAAGTTTTGTTGTGTTAGGAATCAGTGAATCCTAGTTTTAAATTATCTAGAAGTGTGTGAACGTTCATACTTATTTTAAAACGTTCAGTGAACAGATAAACAACATGAATATTGAAGCACGACGAAGCATTTTCTATCAGTAGAGGAAGTACAAATGTGCCAATCGCCCGATTGACGTGTTTTTTGTCAGAGAACGTTAGCAAAAAACTTATGGGAAGTCTTGTATTAACGTCACCTAGAAACTTCTCTGAGAAACTAGATTGATATATGACTGTACAAAAAGAAATGTCATCTAGTTTCGCACGCACTCACCATCCGCTTAGCGCCTCAACTGCCTCAACTCGCCTGTGTAACACGACATTTTTTACTATCAATGGAAATGTCTGGTTCCTCGTTGCCGTCTAAGGTATGCGATCTGGTGGTAAAGACGAGTCTGTACGAACGTGATCTCACACATTTTTATAGAATAAACCATCTACTTTTGAAATCCTGAAATGTTTTACATTAATGTATTAAAGTTACAAATACAGCCAATTAAATATCTAAATAGTATCACTTGCATAGACAGGAAAACAGACAGAAATAAAAATCCTTTCTGTTTACCAGGGACCCAGCAATATTGTTAAAACTTGGCACAGCAACTTCTTGTTATCTCGAGATTGTCCTAAAAAAAGATAAAAAATAGTATCGTAGTCCGTCGTACGATCATATGGCGCCTGGCGGCTATTGCGCGAGGTTCTATAGACAATCCTTTAGTGTAACTATCCCACAGGGCACAGGCACCTGCTCTCATTCAAGCCACTTTTTCTTACCTTCCGCACTTCTAATAGCTATCATTGTGGACGTTACGCAACCGAAACCATTTGTCATCTAACCCTCGTTAGCGATGTATATCTTCTGAGCACTGAATTATTTATGAGGTATATTTGTGAGAGCCCACTTATTGACATCATCGTTCGAAGTGCCGAGAGATGCCAATTTCCATAATTCAATTACGCCCTTTTCATCCATCTGGAAAATGAAGAGTCACTAATGAAAACGTACTACTTATGTTACGTCACAAATATATTACTTTGTTCAGATGAGTCCCGACTTTGCCATCTCAGCTGTCATTGAATACTTGAGTGAGGCAGGATCGTCCTTGAGAAAATACTTTAGCCGAAATCAGCTTACGCAAACTATGTTAGGGATTCTGGTGCTTCTAAGAAAAACACTCCAGCCGTATACATAGTATAATAATGTGTTAGTTGTCTGTTTGTCTGTCGCGTAGGATTTTGCTGAATCTGTATAAAGTCAGAGAAGATATGAATTGGTTTAACCTTTAGAGATAGGTCACCGCAGTAATAAAGGAATACTGATTTTAGCGCTTATCATTATGTGAAAAGGATTTGTATTTTATTCGTTGGATTTTGTATAAAAGCGTGTTTTTTTAGTTTTTTTTTTAACTATTATTTGTTTTCTCATTTTTAGTTTGATTTTTTTAAATGAAATTTAGGTTTTTCTTTCTTTCTTTCTTTTTATGACCTACTGACCTGTTTTAAGTGGGTCAAAATCAAGTCCAAAGGATAAAAGTTACAAACAAACAAACATACATACAAGTGAAGCTAATATAAAGCGTGTAAAAAGATGTAGATATTCTTATGGGTTCCCTACACATAAATAAATTGGAAAACTTATGCTAAAATTTGAGCAGCGACTGAATATTTTATCAACGCGTAATCCTATCTCATGTGTATTTTTACCAAGAAAAATAGCACTATAAAAGAAAGGATTTTCTAGTAAATATAAAGTTAGTATTGAACCCTGCGGACTGCAATAAAGCTTGTAAAGTCTACAAAAAGCTGGCTGGTATTTCTAGCTTCACACACAGTATCAAATAAACGGTGCTATCAAATAAACTTCTTACTGACGATTTTTTTAAGACTAGTGTTACTACACCCTAAGCGGTTCTAGTAACAAGATGTGTTTTAAAGTGTTATTATTGTAAATAGTTGTTATTGACATCGACGTTATTTATGTAAATTAAGGCGCGGTATGACTACGATTTAAAAACGTTGATTTCACTCACACAACCGCATATCTGCGCTAATCTAATGTTACATTTACGTGACTGTTGCTGAATAGGGTTCAAAATTGAGGAGCATATTTTTGCTAACAATGTAACTAGATTGCGAATAAACATTTAATTTGAGGAATTTCCTTAGGTTATTCAAAATATACACATTAAATTCAATATCTGTCCGGTTTAAGTTTTAATAAAACCATATACCTACGTATTATATTCTCAAAAAAAAATATGTTGTTACCGCTGAAAATACAGAGAACTTCGACGATTAAGTTTATTTTTGTATAGCAAATTACGATTTTTTATTGGGAATATCAAACAACTATTTAATATTCTATTAGGTTAACATTTTTCTTTAGAAATTTTTCTATGCTCTGTATTTTTTGCGTGCGATATTTTCATTGGGTTTCCTCGTACTCAAGCACCAAAGAAACCCAGTTTTGTGAATATTGAGATCACACCGCGCCTTAAATGATTATTTACTTTTCAAACAACCAATTTCCTACTGTCTAATGTCTTATCGTAGTGACAAAATACAAAGTGTATCATACCTCTTTACCTAACGCACAATGATTAATTTGAAATCATGTCCAATAGGGTATTTGACAACATTGAAAATATACTACAAATTGTTATTATTCTATCAGATAGTAGCACTAAAAAACATATTTCACTTTATTTTCAAGTAAATCACGTATATTTTTGCAAATAACACGAAATTAAAATACTGTAATTTTAGGAAATTTTACCAGTGACCGAAACGCCCTGTGATTGGTGACAACTTTGATGACGTCACACGCTAGTAAAAAATCAGATCTTTCCTATATAGAATCTTAATAGATACTTGCGTGTGACGTCACACGTATCATAGACCGCCGCCATGACAGAAACAGCGTTTTTGGCGCGGTTTTGGAAGTTTAAACTTTAACATTGATTTTTATTAACAACACTGTTAATTTTTTCGGAAATATCAATGGAGTGGGTTTATTTTGTAATAAAGAATAAATTAAAATGATTTTAAAAAATTAGTCAAATACCCTATTCATTATCTTATACGGAGCATATCGTGACTTACAAATATAATCCTTAAGCTTGGTTTACACTGATCTAACTTTCACTTCGCCTTTAAACTTGAACGTAGTATTTTGTGTCAAAAAGACCCATTACATTGTTAACATTTGCACGACTAGTCAAGGGTTAAACGCTTTATTCAATCTGCGGACGCCAACGTAATTGTTTCTATTCGTTGATACGACTTGCAAACTTAATTTCGCATTCAAAGTATCGCAATTTAGATCTTATCTCGTTGTAATAAAAGCTTTTAGAGATGCATTACAATTCGCAGGCCCTCGTTCAAGCTCTAGGTTTATATGAGGATGTGAGAATGTACTTGTACAATGTGTTTAACCCAAATGATATCTACTTTTTAGGTCAACCAACAATTTAATAGATCGGCCTACATTAATATTCATCGTCCCAGTCATATTTAAAATAGCTACAATTTTGGACTAGAGGTCAAACAGCCACTGGATGAATGAATTCAGTAGACAGACAATTCGTGTAATTTGGCTTATAAAACTAGTCTGCAAAACGCTATAATGCGGCTGCAATTTACATTACTTGGACCAATGATCTATAAGATCTTGATTGACTATATTGTAAAGGAAATAATATTATATGGCAGCTGGATGACAACTGAAAGAAAAGGAAAAGGATAGCTTTGCTACTTCCGAAAACAGTAGTAAATTGTTTATTTTGTAGTAAAACTCCAAGTATAAGACAACTCATATATTTAACGATATACTTTTGTACAATTGCTTGAATTTAAACATGTTATAATATCTCGATTGCTCATTGCCTAATATATTTAATTCTAATATATTTGTCCAGTTAGCCATCATTATTTTTCATAACCTCCAATTGATCTGTCATCTCATAAGCCACCATTGCCACCTCCCGCCATAGATTATATTTCGTTGTTTTTATACAGATATTTTATTAATGTTGCCAGTTTTTAACGAACCTTACACTCGTCCATCCTGAACAGGTGTATGTCCCCATACACAGATCTAGAGTAAAAATAAGTAACCTTACACTTGGCGAGGGATGACATAGCTAGCTTATAACATAGCATATTCAATAAAATCTTTACAAAAACAAGAGTAAAAAAAAATTGACATAAAATTATGATGATAATAATAATTGGCTTTCTTGTCATATTATAAGTCAACTATCGAATTATGCAATTATTGAGTATTTAACAAACACGTCAAAAGGTACGTTTGCAAGCTACAAAAATACAATAAGTATCTACAAGAATTATATTTAACAAACACGTCAAAAGGTACATTTGCAAGTTATAAGAATACAATAAGTATCTACAAAAATCATATTTAACAAACACGTCAAAAGGTACATTTGCAAGTTATAAAAATACAATAAGTATCTACAAGAATCATATTTAACAAACACGTCAAAAGGTACATTTGCAAGTTATAAAAATACAATAAGTATCTACAAGAATCATATTTAACAAACACGTCAAAAGGTACATTTGCAAGTTATAAAAATACAATAAGTATCTACAAGAATCATATTTAACAAACATGTCAAAAGGTACATTTGCAAGCTACAAAAATACAATAAGTATCTACAAGAATCATATTTAACAAAATTTCTGTATTTTATGGATTTTGCAAATCCATCAGATTTGCACATCCCATCAAATTCTTGTATCACCTTGAAATTTAAAAATCTTACTCTTTAAAACGTGTAGACATCAAATTACTACTTCACAGTCAAACTCTATTTACAATTCTGCAAATCTATGCAACTCTTACAATTTGTCAATTTATGTCGTAGACAAAATAATGGATATTAAAAGTTAATATAAAGCTTTTGAATAAAGATAATAACAGTGTTTAGGTACTATGAAGAATTTATTCCTTACTAATTGTTACTATTTCATCAGAATAAGTTTTACACATATCTGTTCCTACACAATCGAATATCTTTAAATAATGCGCGCACTGCAGATTTTATACAGGTCTCTAATTACATGGGCCCGAACCCATCTGAGGTTACCCGATAACCACTAAATAATTTTTTTGCTATAATTTGTTGCCGTAGTTAATTTAGATGAAATAAACTTTTCTTTCTTTCTTTAAAAAAAATCAGTGGGTTAGGTCTATAATCAGATAGGCGCGGGCCCATCTGACGCAACCTTTTACCCCTCGAGATTAGTGGGTTAGGTCTATAATCACATGGGCGCGGTCCCATATGACGCAACCTTTTACCCCTCGAGACTAGTGGGTTAGGTCTATAATCAAATAGGCGCGGGCCCATCCGACGCAACCTTTTACCCCTCGAGATTAGTGGGTTAGGTCTATAATCACATGGGCGCGGTCCCATATGACGCAACCTTTTACCCCTCGAGACTAGTGGGTTAGGTCTATAATCAAATAGGCGCGGGCCTATCCGACGCAACCTTTTACCCCTCGAGATTAGTGGGTTAGGTCTATAATCAAATGGGCGCGGTCCCATATGACGCAACCTTTTACCCCTCGAGACTAGTGGGTTAGGTCTATAATCAAATAGGCGCGGGCCCATCCGACGCAACCTTTTACCCCTCGAGATTAGTGGGTTAGGTCTATAATCAAATGGGCGCGGTCCCATATGACGCAACCTTTTACCCCTCGAGACTAATGGGTTAGGTCTATAATCAAATGGCCCGGGCTCATCTGACGCAACCTTTTACCCCTCGGGATCAGTGGGTTAGGTCTATAATCAAATAGGCGCGGGCCCATCCGACTCAACCTTATACCCCTGAAATTCATATCCCGTGTGAATTCTATTCAATTCAAATAATAACGCTGTAATTTTTGTTTGTTTGACTGTTATCTATGCGTTTGTTCCGGCAAATCTCAAGAACGACTTTCATTGCGGTTTTCACTAACGTATGTAGTAAGCTCAGGTTAACATTCAATGTTTGTTTTATTTCAATCGGTTCACGAAAAAGTACTGTCGATACATTTATCAAGTCTGGGCTTATCGAAGCGAAACGATGCACTCGTTATATTCGTTATACTCGTTATATTCACTAGTGCAAAATAAATGTTGAGGTCAAACCAAGGTATTTCTTTTTATGAATACTAACTGGAGGCCCTATCGACCTAACAGCTTTAGGCGGACAGGTGAGCGTGCCTTGAGAGTTCAGCCGGTAAGGCATATTATGAAATGGGGTGATAGTTCCACAACTCGAGAGTAAGGACGTCCAAAGGGCACCCACTGTGGGGTTCGAACCTCGGCTTAGGGCGTCGCCTATTGGAGGACATCAAAGTTGGAATTAAAGTACACCGGGATTTATACGGATTCTTTCCAACCACAAATTGTATCACATTAATTTCTAAACTCCAAACTGTTATTATCTTTAAACACATATATATCGTCACAAAAGAACATCAGTTAGTTGTATAAATCAAATAAGTTAGGTATACTTCCATTATTGAAACACGCACGAACACTGATCATAAATAAGTACCTATTGCATCTTATTAAATTAATTACTTTTAGTTGTCCAGTATAAATCAAAGCTAGAAGAAGAGCTGATACAATAGGGATGTTGACTAATTTTGAAGTTCAATTTGATTTTATAGATATAACCTTATGATACATGAAAAAATATTATAAAAATAATATTTGTCAATTTAAAGACAACAATTGATAAAGAAAAATCATTTTCAAATTTCCCACCAAAAACGTCACGTGACGTCACTAGCCGATATTCCATACTATCTGTCGACTGAAATTAGTTGCACTTGCATATAAAATACGAACAATGACATCATAAGCTCAAAATAGCGTTTGAAGTCATGTGACAATAAGTACTAATTTTAACATTTTTAAAATAATCATATTCAATTTATTGTGATTGATTTCGACAAAAGAATAATATTTTAGGTGTTTAAATGTTTCCTTAATACTTTAAACATAAATTTATTATAATTTACTGATAGTGTCAACATCCCTTGATTATACTTCGTTATAGTTTTGGTAATGAGTTATAATCACATGGTAACTATAAACTGATCATACATTAACTCAAATTATATGATATTATGTCCATAATTAAGTTCCAATTTGTCTAATCCAGTTTAAATTACGAATACATTCATATAATATGTTGCCGTAAATTCACTATTTTACTTATATCAGCTGATAGTGTAGCCATTTAACAATTTGAAAACATAGGCGAACCTACCAGTAACTGTTTGAAATTAAACTCCCGTGGACCTGTCCAATGAGCCGACTGAGCCTCTGATCTAGCCGCACCAACAGGCTGCAGGCTGCGCCGCGTCCACTCCTGGTAAGCGTCATGAACCTCTCCCAGTCACTTGGTCCATCGTCTGCCGCATGTCATCTCGAACTTGGTTCCGACTTCGTCTAGTAACGTGTTCAACATACACTTCAGGATTCCGCGGAGGCGTCGCCGAATGTTGTCGTTGATCATTTCCAACGAGGTGTGTTGTCTAGGACTCACAGACAACAAAACAATTGTTAGAATATATATATATATATATATTCTTATACCTACATATCATCCTTTTCACTCATAATGCAGAATCTAATGCAATAGATCTTTTGATTTATGTTTCTTTAATTTATTAATTTGTTTCTTTTAACAATAACTCAAGTTTCATTATTTATTAAAATATTTCAGATTGTTCTGTTTCCATTCCATATATCAAATCACTAAGTTACATATGCTGCAACGCTTAATTATTTTCGATTCAACACTAAACTGTTATGTGTGTTGCGGTCACCACCTGCCCGTACTGGGGCCACGGTTACATGACAACCTCCAGTACAGTCCAATCATCATGCAACTTAATCACTCTCCTCATGATCACAATTACTTGATGCAATATTAATCCGTTAAGCCTTGATTCTCTGGTATTCTACATATGTACTCTATCAAGAGCTAACTTATAAATGAAATTGTTGACAAAACAACTGATATAATATTTATCCAAACGATTGGTGACATCATTTTTGATTATGATGACCTCTCAATTATTGAGCGTCACATATCCTTTTTGATCGATTTATGTTCACAAAATAGGATATTCAAATAAGCTATTTCAACATTTTACTAATATAAAAATAGACATATAT
Organism: Thymelicus acteon; assembly: GCA_951805285.1. Taxonomy (NCBI): domain Eukaryota; kingdom Metazoa; phylum Arthropoda; class Insecta; order Lepidoptera; family Hesperiidae; genus Thymelicus; species Thymelicus acteon. Next base: position 3,379,926 of record OX638232.1, read on the forward strand.
ATAGAACATAGCCAATTTTCACTAGATTAATAATAGAAATACGGATACAGATCACCTCTGTTTTTCTGCGTGTACTGCTTTGGATAGAAGTCTGTAGGTGCACCTAGGTGCACGGTCACACATAACTGAATTTCTACTGGTGAGTTCACCAGATGGGGTCTGATGCTTTACACCTTATATAAGAATTCTTATCATCATGCCATGTCATGACATCTGGAACACATAAAAATCAAGCGATGTTCCTCGCATCGCAATATGTTAGATATAATCATAAAAGTAATGCCTGCACTGTACAGTCAGTAAATAAATATTTTGGTGAACTAGGTTTAATTTATTAAAGCAACTTCAAAAAGAATACCATTTTGTATTACATCAAATTTTCATTATTTGTATTATGATATTATTCTTGAATAATTATAAATTATTCTACATTATTACCAATGCATTTCCAATGATAATAACAATATTAAAAGTCACCAACCAACCCATTGATTTCGCAAATTTGACACACCATATCATCAATCATTCTAAAGGTAGGTATATGAAAACAAAATATATTTTATAAACAATCAAATAAATAAGCCATGAAAATAGGCTTTTTTCTGGATATGGATAATATGATATCTATGGATAATAGGATTCATTTCTGGTTTCTGTGTTTTCTGGTTTCTGTGTTAACTTTATCTTCTGTGTAATTAATCCAACAGAGTTGTGCAGTCGAAATTTCAAGTAAGTTACTTTACCTTTGGTATTGCTCATCAAAATGAATTAATTTTGCTGATTGTAGTGTTTCAACTTAAGTTTTTCGTATCTTGTTTCATCATCTTCGAAGCATCGTGAATATTTTAAAACAAAAAGCCATTCGGCCATTTTCATGGTTTCAGGTTTCTCATGCATGAAATATAAATAATTTAATCATTAATCATTTTACATCAACAAATGGGAAACAACAGATACTGCAATTAAAAATATCTATAGGCGAAAGTATTAAAATATAGGGTAATGACTCAGTCTAACCAATTTCAGGATTCAAAACTTTAATTAATTCTTTGATAAATATCCTGCTTAAAGCAACATGATCAAGGACCAGTTTCATGATGTTACAAATACCATATTTAACTTAATGTAGGTAATTGGAATGCAGATTGAACCATTCGAAACTAGTAAATCAACGAAAATAAACCATTCGGAAAACCACCAATAACCATCATGGTTAATATCTAAGATATAAAAATGATTCTACGTATTCTCTGACATGATCATTGCACATATTGTTTCCTAAATCATGAAGGCCTCATAAAATAAAAAGTTAATTTGCCTATAATTGATAAAATAATACACTGATCGATTTATTTTAGTCTATTCAAACCAAAACCAATGGTGTTCTAATAAAAGCTGCATGGGACAGTTCCTGAAACATCACAAATTATTCTTGGAAACACAACTTCAAAGCTTTTCTTTCACATTTCTTCTTCCTTTTTTTTTTTTTTAGTCAATCAATTTCTCTATTATCTTGAAAAATAACAGCTATCTTCAAAAATTATCATAATCATAATGTTCATATTCATAAAATAATGTTTTATTATAATTTAAAAACAATCTAGCTGCTGCATTTAGATAATTTTAAGTTTTTAACATTCTACCTAGTTGTATCGCTAATAGGTCAGTAGTTATAAGATACTTCTAATAAGTAACACAAATATCAAGTACTTAATGTGTCTACCAAACTTAATTGTTTAAAATTTTAAGTGTTTTACATTAAAATAATGGAACAGTTAATAATTACGTGTTTTTTTTTTTAATTCTCTATCTATTCCTCCATTGTACCCACTTACATAGACATCTGTCGGCGATAATTGTATAAGTACAAAACGAGGTGTCTAACAGGAACCAAGATGCCTCCATGAAAAATACTTATAACATAATTATGTGAATAGTAAAATAAAAATAAAAGTGAAAACTTTTTCCCTCTACTACCTATTTATGGAAATAATAAATTAATGTATAAATTTTATTCATAGCCATAATTTATTCTTATTTCCGATGTGGAATAATACTTCATGCACTATTATTTTAAATATTATAATGCTACAAATATAAATAATGCAACCTATGTAAAAACAAAATATGATTAATGTGAATCTTAGACACTCAAACTTAGACTTATAATTATGTATACACCTAAAATACCGAGACATCCATGATCTTTACTTGCACCTTCTTAAATTTTGACCAAATTATATTATGTTGTACTTTTGTGATCATATTGACATGCTGATTTATTAATATTCCACTAACATTATCTAATTCAATTTATTGTAATTTGATAATACTAAGTTATATTGATAATCTCTCTTTTTTATTATAAACTTTTAATTTGAAATCTTTATTTGTTATATTTTATCGTGCCTTCTGATTACAATGTCATGTAAAAATGTTGTGCAAACCTTTAATATAAGTGCATAATATATCAGGTTAGATTATAAATTTGTTATATTGTAAAATTTAAGTTATGTACTTAAACTAACTTGGTATGCCTTAAACAAATAAATAAAATAATTAATACTAAGCATATAGCTTCATGATTATTGTGACATTTTGATTTATAAATATTCCAATGTCATTATTTAATTCAATTTATATTATAAGCAAATACCTAAAATAAGCAAGAACCTAATTGTATTGTGATGATAATTAAAAAGTAATGTAGATTGTGTGTAGTACAACTGTAACACAATGCATGCTGTGATTGCCTATAATTGAAAGAGCAGTTATGTATACATCTGTAATGTGCGTTGATTTCAAACTTGTTGTACTGTTTCTTGTGTTGGCAATCCAAATAAATTAATAAGTTAATAACTACACCTTAGGTACAACTAAGCTAAACTAACCTTATGTAACAACTAGCACCGTAAACTCTGTTAAAACAGACTTCTATCAAACTATATTAACCCATATGCATTATAATATTCCATTTAAACGAAACACTTTATTCTCGTTTTGTGTTTTTGAGATTAGACATTATAATTAGATAATATTATGTGCCAATTGTTTTTTTAAAACAATGACATTAAGATGTTGTTTCATCAAATTTTATTTATTACAACTTCCATGATTACAACGATACATACTTACGCTTAATTTGCATGTAAAATATATTTCCCTGATGCGGTTTTAATAGAGTATATTTCTTTTATCAAATGACCAAGCTATTGATACAATACAATAGGTGTGTAATTCAGATCAGAACCGGTTCAAGTTCAAATATTCAAATCATATTATTATTTATTAATTGACAACAACTCGAACTCGATTTACAACTCGAACAGCCGAGATGTAGTTCAACAACAATCGGATAGTTTTTTTTTTTTAAACTATTTAAGTACCTACCTAGTCTTATTCTTAAAAGGACACTTTTAAAAACTTACAAGCTCTGATGAAAGAATAAATTACAAGATAATCTTGTAGCCTTCCGTGAATTATAATCGCAGATTATAATACGTATTACAAGAAATTTGTGAGCGTGCTATGTACTTACCACTGCTGAAGTGTAGTAAAACTCCAAGTATAAGACAACTCATATATTTAACGATATACTTTTGTACAATTGCTTGAATTTAAACATGTTATAATATCTCGATTGCTCATTGCCTAATATATTTAATTCTAATATATTTGTCCAGTTAGCCATCATTATTTTTCATAACCTCCAATTGATCTGTCATCTCATAAGCCACCATTGCCACCTCCCGCCATAGATTATATTTCGTTGTTTTTATACAGATATTTTATTAATGTTGCCAGTTTTTAACGAACCTTACAATTTATTGTATTGTACCTGTTCGACCTGCAATCATGGGTAGGGGAGTCAATTTAGTGCCATCTAGTAGCAACAGTGGATAACTGTAACATTTAATATTAAGAATGGATTTTGATTGATTTGACATGTATATTTTGTTAGCATATCTAAAAAATAACCTACTAGTTAGTGTATAGAGGGTACTAATAAAGTTTGAAAGGAAAAGCTGAATCACGGTAATGAATGTAACATAGAGATAGTATAAGAACCGTGGTTCAGCGGAGTATTGTGAGAACATTAGGGAAGACCGTGTACGTAGTATAGTTAGTGGTGTAAATCAATTGGTGTGCTATCTACGACCGAGTTTTTTGTGGCGGCGACCACCCCCTAGTGTGTCGGGGTTAAACAGTACCCATATTCTGGTTGAATATCACTTGCCGATATTCCTTTTGTTCATATCATTGATTAATATTGTGCATGGGTTACAATACTTGCGATGCGATGTTATTGTTATGAAATCCTATTGTCTGACAAGTGTTGGGTGCGGGTAGGGTTGCCAGGTCGGCCAACCGAAAAGCCGGACAGACCAGCCAGTTTGGCCGGACATTTGGGTAAAAAGGCCGGACACCCTAAATTATGAAGAATTTTATGTATTAATATTATTAAGACAATTTTTAGAACTTCTTCACTAATTAACAACATTTTAAGTAAACAAACTAAAAATATTAAATAATTGTCAGAAACGTGTTTTAAAAGCTCAATATTTTTCAAAATAAAGTTTTAATAATCTTTAAACGTCAAATATTTCAAATTAAAAGCCATCTGGACTACTGTCATCGATTTAAAATAGGCTTCTCATTTATTGTATACTAACAGCTTCTTGAAATCAACCATCAACATCCCCATTTTTGATCAGAAAATATTTAAGGTTTTGCAATTGGCCAAAACCTTTGCAATCGTCAACTTTAACGTTTTCTTCGTGGATACTAATAGTTTCGGAAACTTGATTACATGCAGGACGTCTTTTAACAGTCATCAATATAAATTGTTTTGTGTCCTTGTGTAATTTTTTTGTAGTTGGTTAAAATGTAAAAAGCCTAACAAAGCCGGACAAGCCGGACACTGTTAAATTTGGCCGGACACGCACTGAAAAAGCCTAACCTTGTCCGGCTTTATCCGGACGTCTGGCAACCGTAGGTGCGGGTTCATTGTCTTAAATATTATTCATTAATAACTTGCGGTACAAACGTCGCGCGTTGGTCTTATCGCGAGGGATCACCTTTTACCACCTGTTTTGGCGACGGTATATGCATATATAGGTTCTCAATAAGTTGGCAAAGGTGATTGAAGTCTGAAAATACGATGCTATTTAGCATGGTGGACGAGGGTCATAGGAAATCCGAGCTAAGAATATACCTACTGTGATGATAGTCATCTTAGTGCGAGTATCTTAATATCAAATGCAATCTGATTCGAAAATCGAAAGGTTTCAAGTCCAGGACCAGGGGTGGTGTATGACTGTATGATATAAAGATGATTTTTTATGTTCTTGCATCATACCATCTTGAATCCTTGTGGTGTATGAATATGTATATTTTGTTTGTATTATTAGTTATTACATAAATTAACATGTTCAAAGCAATATCCCACCATAATCCTCATATCACAACAGGAAATTTATAAATAACAATATTTTAATCGACTGTTTTAAAGTCTGTGGACACATTGTTTATTGATTATTCATTCATCGTACAGAAAGCATACTGAGCAGACGTGTTACTCAATAATATAAACTAAAAACAAATTATAGTCAAACAAATATCGACATTCATGCAACAGTAATTAGTGTTTATTTAACCTGCACAATATAGATGCACAAACGACCCTATAACTTTGAGACATCGCGCGGGCGGGCACACCGAGTGAACGAGACGGGCTCCTGCACCGTTGCACACCGCATCGCTTTGATATCGAGCAAGTGAGTAAAACAAAGATCAATATGAGCGCACAACAATCTTCGTCTGGAAGTGGCTCCAGTGCCACGAGATGTGATTCAGATCCAAATCTGACACACAAGGCTAAGTCATCCAAATCCACTGATATATCCCAAATATCATTCCGCAATAAGAAAAAAACTGTAAATGAAAATGAGGAGTTAAAGGCTAAATTCTCTGACATGATGAACGAGTTTACTGAGATGCGGAAACAAATGGCAGAAATGCAAAATCAAATGTCTGAAATTATGACAGGTCTAATATCCAATAACTCCACGCAAGTCGATAACTTTGCCAAAATAAGTGAAGATATCTCAGTAATAAAATCACAAGTAAATGAAATTAAATTTACCACAAAAAACCTGACTGAAGAACAAGATAAATTGAAGTCTGATGTAAATAGCATTAAGAGCTTTAACACAACCACACAAAAGAAGATCGAGTCTATAGAGATGCAACTTCTTCAAATTAATTCTACCACTACGAATATGGAAACTACCTTTGTAACTAAGGATCGTGAAGAGATTATAACAGAACTTAATGAGCGTAGACTACGATCAAAAAACTTAATTATATCCGGTATAGCTGAACCAACAGCTACAGACCCAAAAGAGAGACAAGAACAGGATAAAAGTGTGATTTGGGGTATATTAAAATCCATTCATCCAGACTGCATTGAACCTGAAAAAATATTTCGCTTAGGAAAATACAGCCCAAATAAAAGTCGTCTCATAAAAGTCAGCGTCGATTGCGAAAAAACAGCTAAACATATCTTGCGGAACAAATCAACCATAAAAAATAACGAAATCAAGATCTTTTCGGACCAAACGCCGCAACAACTAGCCTATATGAAATTACTGAAAGAAGAACTTATCTGTCGCACACAAAATGGAGAATCAAACCTAAGAATTAAATACGTAAAGGGTATTCCCAAAATACTTTCAACTTCAAAAAACTTCACCAACCGAGCAACACCAAAGACGTAAATAATAATAATGACACCTCTTTTCAAATCGCGAGAAGCTATATGGATATAATAGTAAGTAACAAAACCTTGAAATGTTTATATGCAAACTCGCGCAGTATTATCAAACGAGGCAAATTAGATGAACTTAAATGTATTATTCAATCCTTCAAAAATACTACGATTCATCTAATAGTATTATCTGAAACGTGGATCAGCTCTGAGGAAGAAGCCAAAAGAACTCAACTTCCAGGCTATACGCACTACTTCAACTTTAGGCAATATGTCAGGGGAGGTGGTGTCTCAATTTTCGCTCATGACAGTCTCAAGCACAGCCTCATCGAAGAACAATCGATTGACGAAAACCATTATCTCTGGATTCACATAGATAAATTTTGCCTAGACATTGGTGCAATATACAAACCCGGACGTACGAATCACAAAGACTTCCTGGAAACTTATTCAAGTCAACTTGAAAAGAGACAGAGAGCAATCATCTTTGGAGATTTTAATTATGACTTATTAAGCTCAGATAGATATGTCCTTAACTATAAAAATATGATAAAAGAAAGTGGTTACAAAATAATAAATAAAATAAATCCAGCTTTTTGCACCCGTGAAACTAATCAATCTAAGACAATTCTGGATCATGTCTGCACGAACATAAAACAAAATCCTTTGCATTTTGTAGTAATAGAATCAAGTATGTCAGACCACAAGCAGCTTTACATCGAAATTAAAAATTACAAACCAGAACCAGTGAAATCAACTATGTATATGGCCATTAACTATGAAAAACTTTACGAGACTGTAGAGAACTATTGCAATAAAAATAACGATGATGAATATGCCAAGCTGGAAGATAAAATAATTACAAGTATTAAAAAAAGCGAAATAATTAAATTTAAAAAACTTAACCCACTGAAGCAAGACTGGATAAATAAAGAAATTTTGGAGACAATAGAAAAAAGAAATGGATTGTGGCTTGAATACAAAAATAATCCTATAGATACCAAAACAGAAGAAGAGTTTTTTAATGTAAAACGAAAAACAACACAACTGATTCAGAGATGTAAATCTGAGTACTACTATAAGTCGTTCAATAGCTGCCAGAATAAACCAACAAAAATGTGGTCCCTCATAAATTCGTTATGCTACAATAAAACAAAACAAGTTTCTGCTCCAACAAAACTTCAAACTGAAACAATCCTACTAACCAATGAAAAAGAAATCTGTGAATATTTTAATGAGTTTTTTACAAATATCGGCAAAAACCTGGCTAGCAAAATACCCAATATATACCACAGGCATAGCGTTTTTATTGGCACCAAATCAACAACATCTCAACTATCTCAACTGACACCTACATCTGAAACTGAAGTCTGTAAGATTATTGATAAGTTAAGTAACAATACAGCCAGCGGCATTGACGGAGTAAGCACTAAAGCCATTAAATGTATCAAAAACTTAATTCTCAAAGAACTTACGAATTGTATTAATAAATGCTTAGAACAAGGATCTTTTCCAGACAACTTAAAGCTTGCTAGAGTCACCCCAATCTTTAAATCAGGTAGCAAAGATATTCCAGGCAATTACCGTCCTATTTCAGTTCTCCCAGTTTTATCGAAAATCTTTGAAAGGATTATACATAGCCGGCTCGAGATGTACCTAACTTCTAATGAAATTTTATGCGATAAACAGTATGGCTTTAGGAAAAAATCGAACACATTATCAGCTACAATTGACCTCATAACTAAGCTAAAAACTAACTTAGATCAAAAACACGTAGGTCTCGGAATATTTATAGATCTGAAAAAAGCTTTTGATACCGTAAGCCACACAATACTACTAAAAAAGCTAGAAAATATTGGTATTACTGGAACTGCATACGATATGTTGAAATCATACCTTTCCAACCGCTATCAAATAGTAAAAATAGGCGAATGCCAGAGCCAACCCAAACCTGTCACGTGTGGTGTTCCGCAAGGATCTGTGCTAGGATCTTTGCTATTCCTGATCTACGTCAATAGTATTCACGAAGTTGGTCTGAAAGGAAATGTGACCTTGTACGCTGATGACACGTGTCTATTTTATTTTGGCCACTCTATACATACAATCATTACAGACGCACAAAATGACCTTAATTTGCTTCACAAGTGGTTTCAGTATAATTTATTAACTATCAACATTAATAAAACCAACTATATTTTATTCAAAACAAAAAATAAAAAAATACCTGATTATGCACCTCTTAGGATAAACAATGTAGAAATTTGCAGGATTGATCACGACAAATATTTGGGCCTTACCCTTGATAGTAATCTAACTTGGAAATCACACATAGAAAAAATTAAAAACAAATTAGCTTCTGTAACAGGAACTATACGTAGCATTGCGCGATGTCTTCCTCAAAAAGTTCGATATCTCGTTTATAATGCTCTCGTAAAACCTCACATTGATTATCTGATTGAAGTCTGGGGAACAGCAGCAAAAACGAATCTAAACGTACTCCAGAGAGCGCAAAATAAGGTAATAAAAGCACTTTTCCATTATAATTATTTAACACCTACCGATAAACTATATAAAAAAACAAAACTGCTAAATATAACTCAAACATATATATACTACACCTGTCTGTTAGTACGAAAAATATTAATGAAAAATATACATACGCAGATTAGTTTTACTAAAAAGATGGACGTACAAAAAATGCGTTTGAGAAGTGCTAATAACTTAGTATTATGGAAAGCGAGAACTAATAATTACGGCAAAAAGAATCTCTTGTATGAAGGAGTACAACTATATAATAAGCTCCCTAGAGACATTAAAGATACGCAGTCTATATTTGCATTTAAAAAACTTTTAAAGCACCATTTAACAAAATAATTAAAATCAAAATAATAACAGCTATATAGGAAAAATGTTGGCTAAATGTAATTATATCACATCTGTAAAAACTGTAAATAAAATTATAATAATACGAGTAAAATATCAAAATCATAAAAATGTATTTCATATACCTTAATAAATTAAAACACGGATAAAACAATATAATATACATATAAAAGCTGAATCATACCAACAAAGTTATTAAATATTTAATTTACTAAAGTTACAATAAAAGTAAAAATAAAATATAATTGTTATGTGCCCAATATCACAGCCTATAAAAATGATTTAAAATAATTATAATAATACGAGTAAAATCTGGATCATACCAACAAAGTTATTACATAATTATTAAACTAAAGTCACAATAAAAGTAAAAATAAAATATAAATGTGAATTGTGATGTGCCCAATATCACTTCTTATAAATAGGATTTAAAATAATAATAAAAAAGAAACAATTGTAAATTTATATCAAATCTGTAAAAAATATTGATAAAATTATAATAATATGAGTAAAATAGTAAAATCATAAAATGTATTTCATATACCTTAATAAATCAAAACACGGATAAAACAATATATTTATATATAAAGTAAAATCTTGATCATACAACCAAAGTTATTAAATAATTAATATACTAAAATTAAATTAAAAGTAAAAATATAAATATAAATGTGATGTGACAAACAATAGTAATATTTAAAAATAAAAAATAAAATTAAAAATTAAAAAATTATACCTATATCATGTTTTACGGAAATAGTACTATGAAACCTACATACATACATTAAAATAATATATACTTATTGTACAAAGAAATCTTAAATAATAAACAAAAACCTTACCTGTAGTGGCACATCTAGTCTTCTTAGATCCATACACTGCTCCACGCTCAACCGATGGCTGTATGACAAACTTATCTTCTTGTACCCGCATTAAATATCGTATAAATTGTTTCTAAAAATTGTGTAACTTAGTGTTCATGAATTTCTCGGTTTGACTGTATTGTTATATGTGTCATATTATGTGTATATATCAAGTGTTGTGATAATTATGTGAAACTTTGGATTAATGCTTTACTGTAAGTAAATTTATTATTTAGAATAAGTACATAGTTCTCATGTAAGTGAATTGTAAAATTCTTAATGGGAATAAAGTTTCTTTAACCTCATTAATCTATACTAATATATAAAGAGGAAAGATTTGATTTTTTGTTTGCATTGAATAGGCTCCGAAACTACTGACCCGATTTCAAAAATTCTTTCACTGTTGGGAAGCTACACTATCCCCGAGTAACATAGGCTATATTATATTTTCAAAAAAAACTAGGGATCCTTAATAAGACTCCAATAATGTAACCCAAGGTGTAAAAAAAATAAGAAAACCGAAGCAAAGCGAGGGCGGTTACTCGTGTGAAATAAATGGGAAAATAGCGCATGATTATATTTAGTTTGTCCCGAATGTTATTGCTAATATAATAATTATTTTGCTACTAGACCTAACCCACCCATGAATAATTAAGTCAAATAATAGATAATTTGTGAGCTCTTACACTTAAGTCACCTATGTGAATGAATAGCTTAGGCGCCGTGGGGGCACCAGAAATACCAGAATGTCGAAATGTAAACTATAAATATAAAACGCAATGTTAAAATCGATACATAAAGACAGAGACTTCACCGATAAATAGAATAACAGAATAAAGATGAAAAGATGAAAAAACTAATCGCTAATTTGGATACTGGCATTAAATGATGCCTTTTTATGTTTTAACGACATTAGAACGTATCTAACCATCAGTGATGTGACCACGTGTAAATAGAAGCATTTTATATTATCGCACATGTAATAATAAACTGTGCAAAGTAAAAAACAGACATGATGAGATGCTGATACATTCGTACTGATATTACCGTTCACAGCAATCACAGAATCGATATCTCATCGTCCCGCTCCAATTACAATCAGATACGTGAACATTTGCTCGAACACAAATACGTTATAAGGTAACATGCCTTACATTTTCAACTTCTAAGTTCCCCGTGTAGTCCAGACATGAAGAATAATGGAGATACGCATAATGCCTACATGATAAATCACAATCCGACACAAACATTTGGCCTCAGAATTTAATCCGGGTCTCTTTATTGTAGATTTAAATTTATAATCAAAATTGGTTTGCTAAATGATAACTCTTTTCGTCCAATAGATTTTATATATAGCACCCACGTCCGACCTGAGACCAAACCAAAGGTTCTGCAATATGGGCAGGTTCTGCCTGCAGGACATAAAGAAGACAAGAACACTAGACTTATACAATACATATTACTAGGTGCGAATCCATTATCTCTGGAATGATCAGCCGGAACCTGCCAACCTAACATGTACATTTGTGCTGATCAGTTGGATACTGAAATGAAAGTCATTAAAATGCAATCAGTAGAAGGGATCCTCCTTGTTGGTTGTTTTTTCATCGAGTCGTAAATTGAATTGACACGACACCGTTTACTGCACAGACATGTAATTCTTAATATATGTCTGTGGTTTACTAATGAGGAGGGGACGAGCTCCTCGTAGGTTTTCTAGAATAGGTGATGACATCTGTCTCAATATATTATGTAGAACAGGTACCTACCCAAAAAAAGTTTACTAGTTTTTCACAGCTGTTGATGCACAAAACTAAATATCGACGCAAATACATAATAATACGAATTATTTTTTAAACTTAAAATTACAAAGTAGGGCAAGAGAGTTGAGGGCGTCATCGGAGCGAGGCAGGGGCGCATCGCCGGGGGGCGCGCGGGCGTACAGGCGTGCGATGGAAGTAATGTTCATTTAACGCCGGATCTGATGGGCGCAGATAGCCTAGAAAATTGCTATCGTGCAGGTTTTTGCCACGGGGGCGGAATAATTCGATGCTAAGCTGACGCTAGCGAAGTTAACCTGGATTATGCAAGCCGTGATCACTGGCTAGGAAACTACATCAACAAATTATGAACGCCTTGGAACCGCTTAAGGGAATTTGTTGAGAAATTTGTGGTATTTTAAGGAAAATTAAAAGCTAGATAACACTATATTAGATACATTTTGAATTGCATTTAATAATTGGTTTATGTAATTTTACCCGAATTAAATTTCCCTTATTCAAATAAAATAAATACTTACATATTTTTATGTTTATATTTTCTAGATTTACAGCACTACCAAAAACCTATTTTCAAATTACGGCTGATACCTAATTTCCGCCATCATCTAAAACTACCCATGTCGTATCGTTCTGTGAAAACCATCCGAAAATATCCCATCCGCTAGTTGATTTATGGAATTTTAAGCCCTCTACGACTTATTAGTAGAACGACCGAGTAGAATGAAAGTTCACTGAACAGGCAAAGCAATAAATATTGACTTCTGTGACATTTCTACGATTGAACTTCATACTAATAGATCGAATTATGAATGGTATTAAATTTCATATAGCAATGATGGCGTAACCGTTAGCACCACGTTAAAACTTTATTCTTCCGAATGGAAGGGAGGGGTGAGTAAAATTCTGCACCCACATCTGATTTTCAAACATCCTGAGAAATTCTGCACTTTAATATTTTTGTACCTCTAAATAATCTATACATCTATACTCTATACAAATAAATAAAATTGGATTGTCTGTTTGTAATATTAAAATAACCGCTTTTTACATTTACATTGTGCATTTGGATGTATACACGGTACATATACCAAAACAACATTTTTTACAATTTTTTTCTGTCTGTCTGTTTGTTCCGGCTAATCTCTGAAATGGCTGGACCGATTTTGACGGGACTTTCACTGGCAGATAGCTGATGTGACAAGGAGTAACTACGGCTACTTTTAATTTAGAAAAAAAATAGTTTATTAGGCGATACGAAGTTCGCAGGGTCAGCTAGTATTCTCATAAGCGGCCAGCATTGGGACAGTGCTGTTATTGATTGCGATAATGAAGTAACTCTGTCTAAGTTCAATCGAAATGTTGTCATGAACTTAATAAGTGAAGTGATAATAATATGTTGATTATTAAAATAATTACATTAATATTTCGCGCTGAGTAATTCTACATAATTAGTACAGGTAAGAATTATCTCGATTTTCTTTAAAATGATTCTTGACTTCTGGACTGGTTTTGACATCAAATAGATTCAGAAGTGAAATTGAATAACTTGACGACCCTGTAGCCTAGTTAGTAGCGACCCTGCCTGCGAAGCGAGGGGTCCCGGGTTCGATTCCCGGCCGGGGCAGATATTTATGTGACAGATAAATACCTATTTGTACTCGGGTCATGGATGTAATTGTCATGTGTTACATGTGTCGTCCATGCCACGGGCCACCCACGACACAGGTAAAAAAACCTACTGCGAGGGTATGAGAGTGTAAAAGCGTTTATGTTTACTTACCACGCGTTTTTCTTTTTCAGGTAATTTGGTTTCATCTAAAACCAGGTGAATGACGTAGTCTGCGTTTCTACTTTCTGAGTGATAGGTATGTTATATTATTTGAAGAAATTCAAAGAACAAAATCTTTGGTAAACTTAGAGTAACTTCTCAGGTATGCACTGAGAAGTGAGAAGAATTACTTGAATCCATACACTGAAACACGGCTTCATTGCTAATTGCTAATCATTTTACCCATATTGGGGTGGCTTAGAATACTAACCCCAATCCCACGCCGGATAGGTGTCGTAAGAGGCGACTAAATTAACCCCGCTGGTGGTAGGGCTCTTGGAAGGATTACATTGGTAATATTAATTTTAATTGTTAGTTAATACCATTATTACTATAATTATTTCTCCATGGGGTTTGCCTGGATAGCTACCACCCTTGAGCATGAGTCAGCCGCCAAACGACTCATCGTGTTCCGGCTGGGGGCTTGAGAGCCAGTTCTTTCTTTCTTTTTCCTCACTCTTTCTTGGCTCGCAACGCATCAGTGATGCCTTTGGTGTTGCTGATGTCCATGGGCGACGATAGCCACTTACCATCAGGTGGATCGTCCGTTCTTTTGCCGGCTATTTCCATAAAAAAACTGGCCAGGATATCTCTTCTAGCAATTGGCTATTTATGATGGATAAGTGTAATGTTTACAACAGATATTTTACTGCTGGGCCTTGTGGCGCACTAAGTCTCTCGGTGTCAGTTACCTTCAACGCGATTACCTGCACTTGGCTCGTGAGGCGTTTTAAACGGGGATTATACTGTTAGCACTTAAATCTGTCTTTATTGGTGGGGTAATAGAGATTCTTCGGCGTCTGTCTACATTAATTTCGTTGCCTTAAGCTTTGATAAACTGGATTCTACGGTTTTAGTAGTTTGGGAAGAGTCTGGTCTGCTAATGCATTTTGCAAGCTTAAGTTAACTGAAATAAGTTTAGTTTAAAGAATCTTTATTCTCAATAAAGACAAAAGTATGTCACTTACTTGAGAACAATAGTTAGAACTAAGTAATTAAATTTAGATTATACTTTATCCGCCAATTTTTACAGTCAGCTATATACTCATAGTACTCATCCAAAGCATTATTTGCTTAGTAGTGTATAATCTGACATAACATGTTCAGCCAATTTAGTCTTGAATGCTTTGAATGGGTGCACATTTTTAACTATTTCTGGTAGCTTATTGTAAAACTGCGCTCCCTCAAAGGTAACAGTTCTAATTCCATAATTAGTTCTTACTTTGGGAAGAACTATAAGGCTGGCACGACGACGTTTACAGTATGGTTTTGTTTTTGTAAATTTAATGTTAGTATGTATCGTTTTATTTAGGCATTTCCTCACAAATATACAGATGTTAAATATATATAATTGTTTAATATTCATAACCTTCGTCTCTCTATAGATTTTATGTGTCGGTGTTAGATAGGGGTATCGAAAAAGAATTTTAATTAATTTATTTTGTAATATTTGAAGTTCATTTATTTTAGTTTTTGCAGCGCTGCCCCATATTTCAATTAAATATAGTAGATGGGGTTTTACTAAGGCGTTGTAAATTGTGTGTCTTATTGTGTTAGGTATACATTTACTTAAGTTATAAATGGATCCAATAAGTGATAATAATTTATTTTTAATATGTTCTATATGAGCATTCCATCCTAAGTTACGGTCCAATTTTAGGCCAAGATATTTCTCCTCGTATTTTTGTTGAATTGGTATATTATTTATCAAAAGGGGAGCATGTGTTGGTATAATTTTGTTTTTGGATTTAAATATTATGTAACATGTTTTTGAAGTGTTGATTGTTAGAAGATTATATTGTAGCCATGTAAAAAGTGTATTTAAATCTTTTTGAGCTTGAGAGATGAGTGTGTGAATGTTAGAACCGAAATAAAAAAGGCAAGTGTCATCAGCATAAAGTGTAATATGTCCCTGTAATCCTAGTTCCTGAATATTATTTATGTAAATTAGAAAAAGTAGAGGGCCCAATATCGATCCTTGAGGAATTCCATATCTTATAGGTAGCGGACAACTTTCATGGTCATTTATTTTAACAATTTGTGATCTGTTTGTCAAGTATGATTCAAGCATTTTTAAGGCAGAACCGGTGATGTTTATTGATTGTAGCTTTTGTAATAGTAATTTATGGCTAACCGTGTCAAAAGCTTTTTTTAGATCAATAAATATACCAAGCACAATATTCTTACAATCTATGTTATGTTTTATTTTTGTAACTAAATCTACAGTTGCAGCAAGAGTATTACTTTTTGATCTAAAACCGTATTGTCGTTCAGAAAGAAAGTTTATAGAATTTAAATATTTATCCAATCTATTGTATAAAATTTTCTCGAGTATTTTTGATAAAACTGGCAAAACAGATATTGGTCGATAATTTCCGGGGTCGGTCTTTGGTCCTGATTTATATATTGGTGTAATCTTAGCTGTTTTTAAAGTATCTGGGAATTTTCCTTCAAGAAATAATGTATTAAAACATATTGCTAAACTATTTGATATTTTATTCACTACGCATTTGATTGTTTTTGTACTTATGCCATCCACACCTACGCTAGAATTTGTGTCAAGACTGTTTACTATTTTAATGATTTCGCCCTTGGTACAGAAGTCAAAAGAGGATAGTTCTACGTTTGAAGATATTTGATTTGGTATAGCAGGTTGTGTATTTACGTGAAAAGAGATTGGTATCTGATTTGCTAGTATATATCCAATATTAGAAAAGTAATTGTTGAAAGCTTCACAAATGTCATCTAAATTTGTGAATTCATTAGAGTCTATTATTAATTTTGAGGGAGCAGAGCTTTCCTTAATTTTATTACAAGATAGAGTGTTTACTAGTTCCCACATTTTTTTAGGTTTTTTACTACACTTCACAAATTGGTCATAATAGTAAGTATTCTTGGTATCTTGAATCAGCTTAGCTACATATTCTCTAAAATTACTAAATTGTAATCTTAATGTATCATCATCACGATTCTTTAGAAATTCTGTCCACAAACTATTTCTTTGACTAATAGCAGTAATTATTGTAGAGTTTATCCAGTCCTGTTGGGGTGGATTAAGGATTTTGGTCTTTATAATTTTACTTTGCTCTATTAAATTCTTGATTTTATTTTCCAGTTCAGTATAGTCGCTCATAGTTTCGTTAAATTCAGTTTTGTCTAGTGATGCATTTAATCTATCATATTCTATTGCTGTATATTTCACACGCTTTTTAGGTGGAGGGTTAAATTTCTTTAATTCTATATATATCTGTCTATGATCTGTTAGGGATGAGTCTATTATTGCCATGTGAAAATTGTCCTTACTCAGATTGGTTGCAACATGATCTATGATAGATTTTTTTGTAGAACATTCTCTGGTACAATATTTATTAGCAATTTTATTTATCAGTTTATATCCATTTCCTGTTAAGAGCTGTTTATATTGCTTACTTCTTTTATCTTTCGTCAGAAGATCGATGTTAAAGTCCCCAAATACAATTGTCCTTTTTCTTTGTTGTAGTTGAGATTCATATACTTCGAGAAATTCTTCAAAATTTGTATTTCCTGGGTTGTATATAAGTCCTATATCAAGTGCATATCTGTTAAGTGTTATCCATAAGTAATTATTCCCTCCTATATATGTTGATTTAGAAAGATTATGCTTTAAATCATTATGTACGTAAGCTGAGACCCCACCTCCCCTAGAGTCATTTCTGCAATTGTAATAGTGCGTGTAATTAGGTAGTTGTAGTTTTTGAGCCTGTTCCTCAGTAATGATCCAAGTTTCTGTTAATAAAATCATATGAATGGTCTTTGGCATCGATCTCAGTATACATTGAAGTTCTTCGAATTTACCCTTACTTCGTATGCTTCGTGCATTAATGTAGAAGAATGTTAAGCGTGATTTGTTGGTTTCAATGCTTTGGTAATTGTTAACAACTTGAAATATTTATTTTACCCTACAATGTAACTTGAGATGAATGAGAGTACCTACTCCCATTAGGGGCCATCCATAAATTACGTCACACGTTTATTAGGGGGAGGAGGGCGTCGATGTAGTGTGACATTGTGTGACAAGGGGTGGGAGGGGTCCTAAATTTCGTGACGTCACATTTCAAAATCGAATAATTGGTAAATTTAAAAAAACAATTAACGGAAATAAAACATATTTCAGAACTGCTGTTTTAATTTAATAATTTCTAGGTGTAAAATGTCATAATATGTGACGTCACACTAGGGGGTCTCACAAATGTGACAAGGAGGGGGGAGGGGTCAAAAAGTCATGAAATTAGTGTGACGTAATTTATGGATGGCCCCTTATTATATTTCTGCCACATACGAGATATTTACCTGTGGGTTAAAGAAAGAAAAAGAAAGAAAGAACTGGCTCTCAAGCCCCCAGCCGGAACACGACGAGTCATTTGGCGGCTGACTCATGCTCAAGGGTGGTAGCTATCCAGGCGAACCCCATGGAGAAATAATAATAGCAATAATGGTATTAATTAATAATTAAAATCAATATTACTAATATAATCCCTCGAGTGGTCCTACCACCAGCGGGCCGGATTTAGTCGCCTCTTATGATTGGGGTTAGTATTCTAAGCCGCCCCAATACGGCAAAAAGCAAGTCTTGTTCTCGAATTAGTTGCTTTAAATGTCCTTGTGTCTCTTGTACTTACCTCACACTGTAGAATACATAAATAAACGACACACATAACACATCACAATAACACCCATGACCCGAGTACAAATATTTATCTGTCACATATGTATCTGCCCCAGCTTGGAATCGAACCCGGGACCCCTCGCTTCGCAGGCAGTGTCGCTACCAACTAGGCTACAGGGTCTTCAAAACACTATAATGTACAGATATTAATTTCACTATGACATCAGAATAATAGATTTAATTAACTAAATAAAAAGTAATATACGTAGCACCACAATATAGGAATACGTATTCATCATTGACGACGCCACAGCGACGCGACGATATCATTTTATTTATGCAGACGATATTAATGTACCACTTAAATTTAATAATGATAGTCGATTTTGTTGACTTGATAACAAGTCAATAATAGAGTTGAAGTGAGTTTATAGCAAACTAACAGATCGTAGCGAACTCAATATTATATTTTATACCCAATACCAGTTCTTATGGCTCCGTTACGCTTTATTTCTTATAATTAATGAGTGTTCAATGATATGATACAATCTCTTTTTAGCAATTATGGTTTGTAGATCATCCAATTATGGAACATAATTAAATGATATTTTTTATTATTTATAAAAAGTTGTCTGGTTCTCGAGACGCTTCACCGTGGGTATTAAAAATTATTTAAAGGGGTAACAATTTCTTATCAGTTCTTTTTAATAAATCGCATGAATTTCATCTCAGTTGTATTTGAATGATTTGAATCTATAATCTGAGAATCTACAAACTAACTTTTAATATTCGTCTAGGACTCCTTGAATCATACAAGATATTTAGAAGTAGGTACATACGTATCCACTTAAAATTACTTGCTACCAAGCAAGCGCTATTTCTCCGAACTTGGCCGAAGTAACTCTACAAAGAATAAATTATTGTTCGCCAATGTCACGACTTGCTTATTTCATGGTCCTAATCAGTGAATAAAAACAATTTGTTGACTATTTTGTCTGGCGGGCTTTAGCGGATCGCGGGAAAAGCAAGTCGAATTAACCAACCATTTTGTCCCTTGCAGTAGCGGTCTATTGGCAAAATGTTTTTTCGTACTGTAGCGATCTATGATTTAAGTAGTCAGTTGTATCGTTGTCATTTTATATCTCGTACAGTATTCTACTTAAAGAATCCTTAATCATTATTTTTTAAATGGAAAATAGGCAAGAAAAACACAGTTGAAATTTTAATTTCTTTCTTCTTAATTATACTACTTGTTATAAGTACTATTATTTCTTCTGTGCTATAACTTACTATTTGAAGTTAAAAGTTTTTTGCTCGTCAAACAACAGGCAGAAAATGGTTTCGAAGAAAGTGTCCGTCGAGGCGGATTGGCAACATTGGAGACTGCGCCCGAAATAACATGGTCCTTGACTGTCGCATTGTTTTCCACATTAGGTAAAGGAATGCTCCTCATTTCTTGCTCTCCTGTTCAGGGCTGACTCTGCGAAGAGTTATCTACAACATAACTAAGAATTTTTTGTTTATAGTTTCAGTTTTCATAATTTCAATAAATCGTAAATTATTTAACAAAATTATGGTGAAAACACAACTGACTTAACACCAGTCTCTGGCAAATGTCTTCGTAAGATATGACAAATCGCAATAGCCGAATGAACGGAAACTAAATAAAATGGAATTATACTTAAATCCTATTTCATTCTTACTAACAGTCATTGTTTAGACCCGTAGAGTTGCAAAAAAGCAAAAACAATAACATTATGGAAATAGCTGACACGCTAGCGGAAGATCTACCTGTAGCTCGAGCACGAATATTTGCGAGAAAGTATTCGTATGGTTAACGTAAGCAATTTGTCAAATTTGTATGGCATTTTAGTACCATTTACGTACGATAGTGGCGCTTTTGAAAAAATGCCATACAAATTGCTTACGTTAACCATACGAATACTTTCTCGCAAATATTCGTGCTCGAGTTACTGATTGAAAGTAGCTATCGTCGCTCATGGACATCAGCGATACCAAAGGCATCACAGCGCTGCCGGCCAAGAAAGAAAGAAAAGAAAGAAAGAAAGCAATAGTAAAATGTTACTACATTTAACGTGTGTATGTCTTCGTGCACATCAACCCTGCCGCTGCCGGGAGCGTCTCATCTTGCGCGCTCACGTGCCCAGCCACTCTCGCCTCAGTATTATTTATTTCATGTTTATTAAACTACAAAAACGACACCGCATCCTCGTCCTGCCTTATTTTTAACTTTGTTATGATTTTATTTCAGTGCAACTCTTTACACCTTAGCATCGCTGTAATATGTAAATTAAGTCGAAGTATGAATATACAAGAGCAGTAGTATCAATTGGAAATATATTATTTTTATTTAAATTATTTCTTACAATGTTTGCTTGGCACCTCTACTCTAAGGAGAAGAGGTAACTATATCGTTACTTAATATTAATTGTGAAAAAGAGAGTGTTTGTAATAATTTGCAGTGTCCTATTTATATGCACAATAAAAAATATTGTATTGTAAGATGTATATTTAAAGACTGAACGTGAAAAAAGTTGTTAAATTTTGTACATACCGTTGTAAATAATTATATTGCTACATTGCGTGATGCTCAATTGTAGTTGTAAGTAACGTCTAAATTTCATAAATAAAACTAAATAGATAACGCCTAATTTCTGTAGTATGACATCAGTACAAACTACCAAGTGTTAGTGGGTGTACTTCACATTAACACTCCGAAAATTACAGTACTACGTTGTGGAAACACTGTACAGTTATCGTCACAAGTGAATAGCGAACAAACTTAATCTTTATTGATAACTTAATATTCAAAGTATTCATGTAGCGACACCTTTTCATGTATCGATCACTAATAAATTTTATTAGTGATCGAAGAGCGACACTTACAAATACACCACATTACTTCATACTTTCAAAATGTTTGCAGAATTAAAATCGGCGTCTTAAATTTAGTAAACATGACCACCTGACAAAAATTAATGACAACGCACATGCACGTACGATTTGTAAACGATGTTTCTCGAAGCGAAGCAAGAAAGGGTTAAGTAACGTACAAGCGTAAAAAAGTGTTGCTGTCTTTTCCTCCAATTACTCATGTTATCGACTGTACGTAAGAAAAGGTACCTACCTACCTTGCCTCAAATGAGTTCTCAAGGGAGCGAAACATGGCTTGCCGCTTGGATACGCTCGGCGGCTATCGTGTGAACGCACCGCATTTAAATACCGAAATTATTCCCTCTGATAGTTACACCGGTGCATTTATAGCGACATAAAGACGGCATGAGCTGGCATGACATATAAACACATACTTATATCTAACTAGCTCATGCCCGCGACTTCTCGTAAACGTAAAAATTTTGTCCGAAAAATATTTGACAAACAGGTATATTTTGCGTACCTATAGACGATGTTTATCATCAGCTATTTCGTATCATATTAAAGCAAGAAATGCAATTTAAAATTACAATTACTAGTTCGAATATGCAAAACTCATGCAAATCGTATAGTTGTGGTTTTGTATTACATTATCAAAGCGTTGAAAGAAATAATTAGGTATGTTTATGTACAATTATAACTTGCGAGGAAAATAACGAAGGTAATAAACATAGCAATTGTGCTATAGATACATATTTAGTGTTGCTTCAACACTGCCTGGTGGAATTAATTTTACATATTGAACATGGTTACAAATTAAGCTAAGTTAGTCAGAGGTATGAAGAAATACCTTTTGCAGATTAATATAGGATAGGAAGAAAGTTTTGTTAAAATTAATCCGTATTAATATTCAACACAGAAAACATTGCTTGTAGAAAAAAATAAAACAAAAGGATTCTGAGTTTGAACAATACTTTATTTTTATGCAAACAGCCAACATACGAGCACCTGACGACAGCTAGCCGACTTGTGGTTAGTATTGCCCAGTGCCCACAGCCTGAAGGCTTCTTGAAATATCACCAACGTATCACTGATAATATAAATTATGTTTCAAACCAATACAGACCCGCATTCTCTGACTCTGATAATTCTCTGACTGCGACCTGGAAACACGTATAAAACATTTTACGATCGAATCTAAATTTGAAATCCTGATTAATTATTATACAAAAAAGATTTGGCAAAGTAGATTTTTAGGGTTTTGTAAAACGGAACCATTTCGCCATGTCCGTTCCCTGCGTCCGTCCGTTTGCAACATAGTGCAGAGAAGAGCGCACTTGGACGGTTTTTTAGCTAAATGTTCAATGTTCCAATGCATTCAGTCAATAATTTAATTTTGCAATGGTTTAAGTCACGTCTCTTCGCCGTTGAGCGAAAATGCAATTATCTGAGCAAAAACCTTATCTAGTCCGCTCAATTTAACTAAATGGACCAGATCTTGTTACATTTTATATGTAGCTGGCCTTGGATTACTGTTCGTTTTAGATTGGTTTAACTAGATTAGGCTACTTAGCAAAAGGTATTTCTAACTACGTAACAGAACTAGTATAAGTCAAATATGTTACTCCAATTTTTAATGAAGTTATTATACGTAAACGGTTCCGCAACAACACTCGCATTAGGATTCAATTTATTATTAGAACAAACAAAAATATATATAACCACATACATACATATATATGTATACATATCCAAGAACACGGAGCCACTTAAATTTCTATCCGAAAATGTTTCTACCGACTAGGCTACCGTCGTTAGTTATAATACTAATTTAAATCTAAGTGATTGTAATTTAAATTGATAACAAATAACAAAGGATCAAATAAAATTATATTACAAAGCCACCTTGTGAACGTAAGGTTTCGTACATGAGCCAAATAATGGCAGCCAAAACACGCATGACTCGGGCTTCTTATGTCGCTAATTACTGCTTGTTTCAGTAAAGATTGGGTTACTACGCACTGTGTTTATGAATAGGAGTAACATGAAGATATTTTTATCTAATAGGCTATCCTA
Source organism: Thymelicus acteon (assembly GCA_951805285.1). Taxonomy (NCBI): domain Eukaryota; kingdom Metazoa; phylum Arthropoda; class Insecta; order Lepidoptera; family Hesperiidae; genus Thymelicus; species Thymelicus acteon. The sequence goes on from OX638232.1 coordinate 3,403,666, forward strand.
TGTAATACTTATGAGAAGATGTAGGTAATATCAATTACGGGAGTATCACAAATGCACAACCAAGTGAATATAGATTATATGTAGATATAAAAAAAAAACTGAAAACACGCTTTTATACAAAATCCAACTAAAAAAATAGAAAAAAAAAATTGAATTAAGAATCGTGTAATTGTAATAAAAGCGTGGGGTGCTTTTAAAGATATTATATTATCCCTTCTACTCATTGACACCATGCACCAATTTTATTTTCTATTTTTTTTAGTTGGATTTTCTATAAAAGCGTGTTTTTTAGTTTTTTTTTTTTAACTATTATTTATCATTTCATTTTTAGTTTGATTTTTTGAAATGAAATTTAGGTTTTTTTCTTTCTTTCTTTCTTTCTTTCTTTCTTTTTTTCTTTAAATATTGAATTTTTATCGGTCATTAATAGCCAAATTTCGAGTTAATCCGACGTTATGAAGGGTGTCAAAATCTAATCTAATCTAAAGTTGACTCTACGATGGTTAGTCGCAAAGTGGAATTATTGTAGTGCATGTTTCCGTTGTGGGAGGGAGGGAGGTGCCACGCATGTCTTAAAGTATATACCATCATACATGTTATTCGCGGATTGTTGCAAAGTAGACTAATACTAACTTAATTACTAATTAAAATTACGGTTTTTTTATCCTAATAACATAGAATTACTAACATGGCCCACCTGTCTCCCGGGCCCCGTGGCCTCAAATGTCCTGATGAAAAAACTTCCTTTGCGCGGCGCCCAAAGTTTTACAAAGAGCACAATGGTAGTCCCGTTCAGTTTCATTATTGGTATAGATTTTATTGTAGAAAGTAGGCATCCAAAGAAAAATAGCTGTAAAAATAGAATTTCAAAGAAATTTTCATTAACACTAATTGGAATTTTTCTTCATTCCGGACATGGTATGGACGTTCAGTACCGAGAAACAAAGATACTTTGAATTTTATTGTTGCTTATATAACAGGGCTCCGTTTTTCCCGGAGCTTTCTTTACAACTTTGCATTGTTGGAAATTGAAGGAATTCATTTAGGTACCTTTAATAACAATTTATTACATTACATTTATAGTCTATGGAAAATATAGTTACTTGATTTTATTTAAAAGTAAAACGTGTATACAATGCAGTTGTATTTTAGTAAAGTTACGAAATAATTCTAATTTCATGTCAATTACAAAAAACCGGGCAAGTGCGTGTCAGGCCACGCGCAATGTAGGATTCCGAAGTAGTAAGTTTATCGACTATTACTCATTAACTGCTTATACTAACACAGCCGTGATAGTTTTCCTTATAAATTCGTCATATAACCTATTTTTGAAAACTTTTTCACTTATCCAACTCCAATTGTTTAGCCGGCAGGGTGGGGGGACACTTGACTCTAACCAAAATTAACACTTTAAAGCCAAATATTTGGCGTCGCGCCGCGCCTCCGCGTCGCATCGGTGGTATTCGAAAACAATAAATAAACAAACATTTATCTGTCCAACAAGAGCTGGCTGAGAATCGCTCCTAGGACCCTTTACTAAGCAGTCGCTAACAAAATTAGGTATGGAACACTCCCATTACTTTCAAAACTGTAAAGGCAAGCATTTTGCATATTTAGTGAGAAGCTAATAAAATATATGGCGCAAGTTATCAGCTACGAAATTCTTGTAAACCTACGCATTGCTATTGATAGACGGGTTCCAGGTTTCTTTTTGGTCCCAGTCTCAGACACGGTCGCGTGTCGCCACGGGCCCGTCCGCCCACGCCCACGTCCACTTGCCCACTGGACGACGAGGACGAACTGTTTATTACATACAGTTTATATAACACGAACAAACATTAAGTACAGTCAGCATAAGAGTTAGGTCTGTAGAGCATCACAAAAGAAACTTTCCGTGATGTTTTATATTAGGGAATATTTGTGTTATTATTAAATGTTAAACCATACCGTAACGCGTAATCATCTATACTAATATTATTAAGCTGAAGAGTTTGTTTGGTTGAACGCGCTAATCTTAGGAACTACTGGTTCGTATTGGAAAATTCTTTTTGTGTTTGATAGTCCATTTATCAAGGAAGGCTAATAGGCTATGTAAAATCATATATTTAAATAGTTATTTCTTTCCACAAATTAACGCGTGTGAAACAGCTAGTAACGTATAAAGGTAGCATTTATCTATACAAATAAATAGAATTGGAGTGTCTGTTTGTAATATTAAAATAACCGCTATTTACGAAGTGCATTTGGATGCTTTTGAATGTATACACGTTACATATACTAGAGACCGGATTATATGCAATATAAAAAGCTTGTTATATGCATGCAAATGTGCATGAAAAATGCTTGAAATATGCACGAAAATATATAAAATATGCAAAATAAAATGATAATTTTTAGGAACCCAAACAAAGAAAACTACTTCATAACCCTACCTTGCGCGTGACCAGACACGCACTTGCCCGGTATTTTAATATTTTTGTAAACGCAAACGTATTGATCCAAATGTTCAGTAGTGAGATTGTGTCTTCGATCATTCAAAAAATATTTATACGTGGTCGCTCTACATCCACTGAGGTGACGGCAGAATTTGAACTTTGGTGCTGTATTAGTACTTATAGTTTCTGGCAAAAGTTCTAAAACTATCAATTTGATACGATAATATGCATCATAACTAGATCTTAAGTAAAATATGCAATTACCGCTGAAGATGGCTTAAATATCCAAATGCATATGCAAATATGCAAATGCATATAATCCGGTCTCTACATATAACAAAACAACATTTTTTACAATTTTTGTTTGTCTGTCTGTATGTTTGTTCCGGATAATCTCTGAAATGGCTGGACCGATTTTGACGGGACTTTCACTGGCAGATAGTTATTGATAAAATAACACAAACATTCTTCTATATTAAACGTTACGGATTTTGCTGACTTGACTGTACATCTTGGTATATTTATTAGAGTATTCACGGTCGATTCTTTAAATTAACATAATAATAATTATCTTTATAACCAAGTACTCCAGTTAACGAAAAAAGAACCGCGAAAACTGCATCCAAATCGGTTAAGCCGTTTCTGATTTTAGCGGGAACAGACGCACAGACAAACAGACAAAAATCCATTGAATTACTAAATACCCCTTCCGATAGTTTTTCAAATATTATATCTTCCATGTACAGAAGTAGTGTTGCATATTTGATATATTTTCACTTATAATACCACAAGAGCTTTAAAATTATCTGGTATTTCCCGATAGGTTCGTTGCAAACAAATGAAGGAGTCAAGTTTTTCAGGTTAAAAAATCACGAGCGCGAAGCGAGCGCGAAGCGCTCGTGATTTTTCCTGAAAAACTTGACGATTTTATTTGTTTGCAGGGAACCTTGAGGGAAATGCCAGATAATTTTGAAGCTCGTGTGGTATTCGGGGGATTATTTTTCCGTTGAATTCAACCTGTCAGTTTGACGTGTGGTTAATTTGATTGGATCATGTTTTGTTTTTTATATATAGCAACTACCAGAGAAAATTTTCAAAAAATTATCAGTATAATACCATGTAGGTTGTACCACGTGACGTCGAATGGTGCAATTCTATTGGTCGATATTTGGGTCGGAAAAATAATCTCTGTTATACTATACTATACGTGCATAAGTGTATCAGTGATACCTATATGAATAAAATATTTTGACTTTGACTTTGACTTTGACTTTATCGCCACTATCGGCTCCGGGTGATAGTGAGAGCATAATTTTGACAGGTGGTAAAATAAAACACTATTGATTGACTATTCAAAGTGCAGGTGAACGACATCAGGCCGCAAGCAATAAAGTATATTAAAATTCTTCGCTATTAATTATTTTATTTTTGTTGTTAACTGGGGCACAGCTCTCCGGAGAGTTAACAGGGTGGCGTTTGTATCGGATATCAATAGACAATGTTGTACTATGTTATGGATAGATATTATTAACGCGACGTTTCCCTGCAATGTTTATTCATCCGTCGTCCTAGCGACAGCGACCTATAAAATTAATGAAAAATCTTACCACGGTTTCCCTAGTTTTTTCAAAATTTGAAAAAAAAGACGCGTGTTGTTCAAAATTTTATCCATTCAAGAAAATTATTTTTGTTATTGATTTTATTTCTTCATCTTATTATGTACTTGTCTTATAAATATTGCTTAACTTTTATGTACGGAATGTATGATACATAAATGAAATTTTATATACGGTACACATGAATTAAACAAACATTTTTCCACCAACCAGCATAGTCCACTGAAGTATAGCACCGAAGTCTTATAATGTTGGTTTGTGAATTATTATATTCCAATGGCAGAGCAGACGTCGCAATATTATAGTTAGAATCTTCTATTAAGAATCTTCTACAAGTTCCGTGATACCATGAACTTAAATTGAGCTCGTTTCGTGCGCGAACGGGAATCATGCGATCGTTAAATATTTTCAACTTGATAATTTATAATTTGCCAAAGAACCGCACCCCTCGCTGCACGCCCCTAAGCGCCTAGGGCGCGCCAGCAAGTGCATTGCTTCATAGCAATAAAAACTTGGAAATGCCATGGTTCAATGGGGTGACAAAATGTCGTACAGAAGGATTAATTTTTTGTGTTATTTTACTCGAAGGGTTTTTATGCTCCCTCTTCAGACTTTCTGAAATCAAAACAAGTGGTTTTGTTTTTTTTCTGTTTATTCATCTGGAAGCTACGACCTGTAACTACCCAACTACTATGGACTATGGAGTCATTGTTGCTTCTAAATTATCCACATCTTTTTTCACACATCAGTCAATTCGTGAACTTTATCCTATAGTGATAATATCGCAACTGTTTCTATACAGATGGACAGGTATTTCTTATGTTATATAATATTCTGTGTTCAAAAAATAATGGGAATTTTTTAATTTTGCGGATTTGGAGAGTCCGATTATAAAAAACTTTTTTTTTATTATGTTTACACACATGCCCCTTAAGTATGATAAAATTGTCACCTGTATTCATTGTAAACTTTTTAAATAGCAGCCGCTAAGGTTAAACGTGTTTTTATGATCTCGGCGATTTTTGATCCATAGCTTTTACTAAGTTAATGCGTTTTACCACCCATGACTACATCACCACTTACCATCAGGTAGGATAGTAGTCAAGCATTAACTTATAAGATACTAAAAAAAAAAAAGCTTTTGCACCACAGTAATACTGCACCTGCTAACACTTGATGTTAACAATTGTTGAACTTATGGCCAAAGATAGAACGGGAACAATGCCCCAGCCTCCATAGCTCGCCAGACATGCCTTCGTGTAACTTTTTTCTATTTTCATAAATTAAGAGAACCTGAAAGGGCCGTCGTTTTCAAGCATAGATGATATTAAAATGCATCGCTGAAAGAGCTAAAGGCTATCCCAAAAATAGAGTTTGAAAAGTATTTCGGGCATTGGAAGAAGCGCTGGCACTAGTGCATAACTGCATAATATCTAGTGAGGACTATTTTGAAGGCGACAACAGTAATGTAGACGAATAAATAAATATTTTTTTCAAAAAACGAAAATTCTCGTTGTTTTTTGAACACACTACGTATACCTATACTATTCAGAATAATAGATAGGTAATAACTAAACCATATAAACAGTAGTTAGTAAATAATAATGTAAAAAAGTGGACAAACTGACCAATTTCCCTTTTCATTTATAAAAATTAATGCTCTACATCCGAGTCGTATTATTGACATTTGATGCTAATTTGCCGCCCACAAATAATAGCACTATTGAACTGATTGATGTCGCACGTTAAAGAAAAAAATGCTTCCAATTTTACATTAACTGGTAATATCAAGTGCGTGACAATTGTGAATCAATTTAATGTGGACGAGCGTCGATAAGCGGGCGCCGCACTCCGATTTGATAATAAGGACATTCGGATATTTCAAATGGAATTGTAATTATATCCTCAACACACAATGTTATGTGTTATTCCAATTGATTTTATCTGAGTTTTAATATGTTACTATACTCCACGCGATTTGCAGCCGAAACAAATGTAAACAAACCATTAAAATGGTTTTCTAGTGTTTTCACTAACTGACTTTAATTTGTACACCAAATGCTTTATAATTAGACAAACTACTCATTAAGACAAAACAGTACATTATGTTAAAAGTTTCAAATCGCTTCTTGGAAATAAGATTCTCATTGCAAAGTGTTTAAATGATGACAATGTTATTTGATTTTGTTTGTTTCCACATTTACTCGGATTTTATAATTGTTATCAATCATTATGTATTTATTTAAGAACTCACAAATACCTTATTGAGTAGTTTGTCTAAATAAAACGCATTTGGTGTACAAATTCATGTCAGTTGGTAAAAAATCCTATAAAAAGATTTTAATGGTTTGTTTACATTTGTTTCGGCTGCAAATCGCGTGGAGTATAGAGTGTAGAATTTCCAAACAACTTTAATGTGTATTATATCAATTTCATTTAGGTTATTTTAAAACGATGTCATTATCCAAAGTGATGTGAATTCAAAAATTATCCTTGTAGTCACACATGTTTATAGAACACTGGACACACACGAGTTACGTAGGTACATATCCTATTATTATGTCTACACTTGTAATACTTCGTAAATACCAGGTAGCCCTCCTAGTAGTAATTTCTTAGTAGTGTAAAGTGTACCTCTGTTTATTACGTGACTTGACATAGCAACTATCTATTTAAGATATTTGTACCTTTGCGAATAAATGTATGTAACATTTAGTTCAGTCTAAAAGATTTCCAGTTGGGCAATATCTTACAACTAGCTGACCCGGCGAACTTCGTATCGCCTAACAAACTATTTTTTTAAAATAAAAGTAGCCTAAGTTACTCCTTGTTACATCAGCTATCTGCCAGTGAAAGTCCCGTCAAAATCGGTCCAGCCATGTCAGAGATTAGCCAGAAAAAACAGACAGACAGACAAAAATTGTGAAAAATGTTGTTTTGGTATAGGTACCGTGTATACATCCAAATGCACTTAGTAAAAAGCGGTTATTTTAATATTACAAACAGACACTCCAATTTTATTTATTTGTATAGATAACTCTTTAAATGAAGGACGAAGGTATGCTTAGACGAGGTGCTGATGATAAGTGGTCATCGTCCTTAGGCATAATCGATGCGTTGCTGGCCAGGAACGAACAGAGAAGAAAGAAAGAAAGATTTTTTTTTTTTTCCTTAATTCATCAAGAGTCATCCTTTTTTTAAATTTGTTATTCTCCTGTGTCTATATCTCTCCCTTCATTACAAAAATTTTCCGATTCATGATATATAGTGAAACATCTTCGATTAAAAGTAAACACAAGACACAGCATATTAACACAGAACATTCTTATCACCCGTATTGGGGCGGCTTAGAATACTAACCCCAATCCCACGCCGGATGGATGTCGTAAGAGGCGACTAAATCCAGCCCGCTGGTGGTAGGGCACCTCGGAGGGATTATATTTGTAATATTGATTTTAATTGCAAATTAAAACCATTATTACTATTATTATTTCTCCATAGCGTTCGCCTGGATAGTTACCACCCTTGAGCATGAGTCAGCTACCAAACGACTCGTCGTGTTCCGGCTGGGGCTCAAGCCCCCAGTTCTTTCTTTCTATTTCTTCTCTCTTTCTTGGCCGGCAACGCATCAGTGATGCCTTTGGTGTTGCTGATGTCCGTGGGCGACGCTACCCACTTGCCATCAAGTGGATCGTTAGCTTGTTAGCCGGCTATTTCCATTAAAAAAAACCGCAATGCTTCGACATATTATATAAACGTCGGGGCTGACGTGGCTCTCGCGTTTTATTTCGAAAATGTAGTCAGATTTATCATAAAGTTAGTTCCCGATTCCTTTTCAATCGCTAAGGTTAGCAGGTTCTTATGATCGCCCTGTATACCTAGTGTTTATGTTAATTTATAGTGCCCTTAAGAGATTACTAGACGCCTAGGCCTTAGACGGTCACGCGTACATACTGGACTAGCCAGTCCATTAATGATAACTTTAACATAGTTCCATTATGATTATTATAATATTATTAGATTTACCAACTTCACATTACATACGAATATAAATATTTCATTCTCTTTATTTTTTCAAGTTAGTGTTTAAGTAACTACGAAATCACCGGATGATAAGCTGATATTAAAACTCATTAACTTAAGGTCGATGCATACGTAATGTGGACGGGACGGGAACGGGGCACGCACGTATACATACATATTATATGCCCCGTCCCCGTCCCGTCCACGTTACGTATGCATCGACCTTATAAGGTAATAATGCATGTTGCAGTCAATGAAGTATAATGTATCCACACTATCCACTAAAGTACCAGAACAGAAATCGCGAACACTGGGGAAATTCTATTTTAAAAATCGAACCCCCGTTCTCTTTTAAAAATCGACAGAATCCACTGAAAACTGTAGCCAATTCGCTACAGTTCATTGCGCAAACATCGGATTCGCGGTGTCTGTTCTACTCATACACACTAGTAATTATATTTCAATGGTTGTATTCGTTTTCTTCACAAATTTCCATTGGAAATACCTCCCATTTAGTAAACTAAAACCTACCTACATTGTAGTACATGAAGTAATGACCCAATTAACGCTCTTTCTGTATATGGACTTCATCATACAACAGGAAAAGATAAACAGAAAGAAATACTCGTATTGCTACTTTTGTCTCTGGAATGCCGGAAACTTGTGGTTCATTTGCATCGTGCATTCTTGTCATTACTTTACTTATAGCGTATGTTATTGTACTCGTATGTTGCTACCTACTTGTTAGGTTAATAATGAGTTGACCAACTCGCAATGTTGATTCTAATAAGGTGTTATTGTACAAACATGAAATAATGAAAATTTTGTGTTTCAGAGTTTGTTGACGTGAATGAAAGCCAATTCTTTCTTTCTTCTCTTTTCTTTCCTGTCGACATCGTATGATTCCTAAAGTTACTGATTTTCAGGGGTGGCGATGATGTCTGCTAGTTTTCCTGCTTTACAAATAACTTTACTGTATTTAATTAAAAACTAAACATGGAGACGTTGAAGTGACATTAATATTCGCAATCCAATGATATTATAATTGTATGTTTTATAATATAAAATAATTTGACATACAGCGTTAAAATGATTTCGTGTGTTATCACAGAAGAAATACTTATGGTGTTATACCAGTGTGATTGGTCTAGTGAAACAGAATATAAACGTGTGTCTTTCAGCTCTTTTCGGAACAGATTTTTTGGTTAATTTGTAAGGGCATGACGTATCTATACTTTTTAATTATCATTGTCGCAATCTTGCTATTACAGCTATAAGTGTAATTCAGTCAATGATTGTTCAATTTAATAGGTTCATTCGATCCCTCCCACCAATAACAGTGTGCAGTTCCTGTGAACCGCTCCTTCCCCATGTTTAATCTAGCAGCTAACTTAAGTTCCCTACTTTAAACACATGTTTAACTGTAGGGCGGCAAACGATAAGCTAACCTGACTAGAGACACATGAATGTTAGTGGATTGCTTGTGTGTGTGTAGTGGATTACAGTGATGTGTGGTGGTTGTAGAAGGATGGAAATTAAAAAAAAGATCGAACATTGATGTTGTGTGGAGGACCTCTAATAAGTAATCACACTTATACTGACGTTATTACGTAATTCTATACGATTTCAAATATACAAATTACTTTAAACTACGTATACTTCCAAAAAAACTATGCGCTTATCCATCATGTTTATGAAACCCACGTCCGAGAGAACATGGGTCTCTGCTTCCAAAGCTTACAAAGGTTTGCCAGATGGTCGGGATTCGTCTGGACTTTCCCGACATTTCACATGATGTCCATACAAGTCCCGACAAAATACAAGTACAACATCCGACAAAATACAAAATGTCCCGATAAATCCCGACTTTTTTAAGTTTTTTCCAGATATTTCGGTCTTGCCAGCTGGCAATCCTACTTCCTACAAGTTGATCGCCTAAGATATATCGCCACTCGTTCCCTATGCGACCAGTCCTCACAATATCGGTAGGGTGCGAGGTGACGTATCTATCCACAAGTGACATTTCCGTCTGATAAGTCCCGAGCGTCTGCCCGCTGGCCTCGAGGGCTATTACACTGTCGTCGAGCGCAAACTTTATGCGTCGCCCAGATGTCATTATGACTAAATTAAATCGATACGGCGAGTGTGTTGAACTGCCACTTTATAAATAAGTTAGATTAGCTGCTTCAGACGACGCATGGTAGTATAGATGCATTGCTTAGGTGGAGTAGGTCAATTAAAGCTGGTTTACTTCGTTTTGTTTACTATATGTAACTAACTGTTACCTGCGACTTCGTCCGCGTGGTATTTAACAAAGTTGTTGTTCTTTTTTCTAAAACTATTTTTTTTAATAAAACCTAAGTTACTCCTTGTTACATCAGCTATCTGCCAGTGAAAGTCCCGTCAAAATCGGTCCAGTCATTTCAGAGATTACCCGGAACAAACAAACACAAAAATTTAAAAAAAACGTTGTTTTGGTATATGTACCGTGTATACATCCAAATGCACTTAGTAAAAAGCGATTATTTTAATATTACAAACAGACACTCCAATTTATTTATTTGTATAGATTAGGTTTATTCTAAGTTCTCCGACAATAGCAAAAGAACATTTTTTAAAATATTAGTTGGATTGTTTTAATTATAAACAATAGCGATTTTTTTTTCTTATTTACATGTACTGTGAGTTTGTTGAACCACTATTACCCCGCATTGTAATGACAAAACTGTTTGTCGCAGGTGGTTGTGATATTTCGTCCGCCGTTACACCCGTCTTCTACTGCAAAAGGGTAATGAGACGGAAAAGCAAAAGATGCATTGCAATTTGCAAAATGTTTTCCATATGAGTCTTTACATTTGCATCCGCCCGCGATCAACAATAATTCATCTATATAAATAAATAAAATTGGAGTGTCTGTTTGTAATATTAAAATAACCGCTTTTTACTAAGTGTATATGGATGTAAACACTTTACACATACCAAAACATTTTTTACAATTTTTGTCTGTCTGTTTGTTCCGGCTAATCTCTGAAATGGCTGGACCGATTTTGACGGGACTTTCACTGGCAGATAGCTGATGTAACAAGGAGTAACTTAGGCTACTTTTATTTTAGAAAAAAAAATAGTTTGTTAGGGGATACAAACTTCGCCGGGTCAGCTAGTATAACATAATTATGATCATAGTATGCATTATAATAATTATCATAGTTATTTAGTTATCGTTGTAGTGTGTGTGTATGTGGCGAAGAAGGCTTTCAATACGACCCTTTGGTAATATCTATCATACGTAATTACCTATTACTTATACATATATCATACGTGTTGTATCTACAATAATCTATGTATAAAATAACCAAAACAGCTCGCAGTCAATAATGATGGCGTCACAATATTTGATTCCGTAGCAGATTGCCCCGGGCGAGAAATCAAGATTGATGTAAATCTAAATATTATTTGTACACTATTCTCAAATCATTCGACATTTTTCGGTCGTATTTTATTTGTAACGTTTTATTTACGTTTTAGCCTACGTTATCTGGAATTTTGGATAAATAAAATTTGAAAATTTAATAAATATTATAAGCAGAGGAAATAGTTGCGATCTAAATTTTTTTCAAAGAACTTGTTATTATACCGCAGTAAAAACGCGCAAAATATTTCACATTATGTATATGATTTACTTACAAGCATTAGTTTAAAATAATTTTCTAACGAAAGAAAAATTCTGTTTCTGACTTCATCAAGCAAGAGCTACGCTTGTATTTCGGACTTTTTGTTAAACACACGACGTGATGAATGCGATGTACCTATAACGAAAATTCTGAATAGACCCCCCGGGTATCTAGGCAACCCTTCGTCCTTGAATTAATCTGAGACAACGGTATCGAGGGGCGGGCACGGCCGAACTTGAGCTTTATTGACGTATGATCTGATCGGAGTAAACATATTTTCCTTTCGTCTCTCGTTATTTGATGAGATTATAAGAATTATGTCGCATTTTATCAAGAAGACAGAAAACAGCGTGGTAATAATGTTTTCATGTACTAGGGCGTATTTGCTACATCTTTTTTCCTTTTAACTTTATCATTATCACATTGTTATTTGTGCGCTAATCATGTGATGAGACTGATGTATGTGAGGTAAAGATTAGAAAGCCTGATGGCTTTTCTTTTTTTGAAGACTTTTCCTTGGTTGCGCTTGGCCAGTAACTTTTCAGAGACAGGACTTACCATCAGTGACCACTTACCATCAGGTGGGCCGTTTGTCAACAATTGACAACAACAAGGACTTTCTTGGCAACTTGTCCAAGTTGCTAGCACAATGTTGATCGTTAACTCTCCGATGTGCTGAAATATGTCCATAAACGTACCTAAATTATTCTACGAAGTCTAGCTAGCTATTGTCTAGTAATGGAATTCCCAGGACATCCAATTGCGGCGCTCAGCAAAGTGGAAGAAAATTTAATAAACTTGCGTTGAAGGCACTAATCAATAGGCAATTTAAGGCGACACTCCACGTTGGAGACCAGCCGAGTGCGCGCAGGGGTGTGATTTCAAATATCTTTTCAAACAATTTAGGATAACTTTGTTTTTAAATGGAGGTAAAGTTAGTCATCAACTTATTTTTGGAAATTATTAAGGTAGCCGTGGTCAACAACAATACTTAATAGGTAATTAAATTAATTAATAGGTAAGCAACGCTACTTAAAATAGCTCTCTCTTTACTCGGGTCAACTTCAGAAAAAACTAATCGTTTAAACGCCTCGCGTGCCTCTGTCCCTTTGACTCTCGCTAAAACCTATGATAATGGGAAGTCACCTAATGTGACGTGAGCACGACTAGTGTCTTTCTATCTCTGCTCTCTCTTCTTCGCCGAGCATCGACAAACTTCGCGAGCAATCTACAGACCGTATACATTCGACAATGGACATCGACAACCCTGTTTGCTTTGAAAGCAAACACTTGTCGATCGCAAGGGACAAGGGAGCGTGTTCAATCGCCGCACTATGGGAAAGCCCCATACAAAGCCATCTCAAAACTCTTTGACACGAAAGTTAATGTTACGGGATAAAAATAATAAAATAATATACTATAGTAAATGAAGTTTAGTTACCAGATATTTTTATTTTATTTTATTCATTAAACAAATGTATAATGGGCATCAAATCTAACTGATGTTCGAAAACATGATATCGACGAAATACGTTACTACATTTCAATGCCTCGTTACGCGAAAGTTTTGACATTAATATATAACTATTATATATTTTTGGAATGCTTATAATCTCCTCATTTTGATTGATAATAAATATTATACATATTAGTTTAATAAAGTAAAATAAATTGACATAGTTTAACAAAATATATTTTTAGGGTTAGTTTTTCTTCCACAAGACATTTACCTGTTGCCGATGCTTGCCGATGTCGAGATATTTATTGCATTATAATCTTTATACCTTACTTTACCTACGGAAGAAAAAAAAACTTGCGCCTACTTGCGCCTTTTCTGGCACGGTCTCAAAATATATTGCGAGATAAAAATGTAATTTTTTTCAATTGCCCTTTATTCATTATAAAATACGAGTAGTATTTATGACAAACTATTTTCAAGAGTTAATTTAAATAAGAAATTTTTGCTGCTGTTTTTTTTTTGTTAGTAAAGTACCTATCTATCAACCACACAAGAGCACGGATTGGACTGTGTGCTCAGTGCATATGCTCAGGAGTTACGGTCTATGGGTGAAACTGAGGAGACTATTAGTATTAATATGATATGAAATGCATCAAAAATTTCTTCGATACATTCAGAACTCTAAAGTCGTTACACCTTTTTCAAAAGAAGAATCATTACTAATATACATTGACTTAGATCTTAGCAAAGAAACGTATGGGAAACTTCGAATTTGTTTGGCGGACATAATTAAGTTTCGAGCATAACCATTACTAACATAAGTGCAAAGGTACTGTGGTACGTATATTATTGACGGATTCAGTTTATAAAAACGGTTTAAAATCTTGAAAATATTCTATAAATGGGGTTGTGATGGGTCATCAAGGCTGAGTGAATAGGAGCAAATTTTGCCCGAAGGCCCCGAAGAAAGCGATTTTATATCAGATGCAAACCTTTTAATTGCTTCACTTGTCCCATCAGACTCATACTGTCTTTTGTAAGAATGAAACTTGCTCATCTATAAGACATTGCTGACCTATATTGTTAGAATTTGCCAAAGAAACTCCTGAAAAAAAACCTATCTCCTTCTCTGATAAATAAGAGTGGTGAGATAATTGAATTGAACTTATGACCTATTTCTAAGGATGATTGATGGTAAAGTTGCACAAATTTTAACTGAAACTCGTTCGAGTTCTACTTGTACAGTTTGTGGTGCTACTGCTAGCCAATTGAATAACTTAGAGGCAGTAAGGACGTGAGATGTAAATAAAAGTTCATTTCAATACGAACTGTCAACATTACATGCTTGGATTAGAAGTATGGAGATGATTTTACATATTTCATATAACTTGACTTTCTTAAAAATGGTCGACAACTACACCTGAAAACAAAACCAATTAAGACGAAAAGAAAAAAAGTGGTAAAAAAGCGGTTTAGGGAAGAGCTGGGACTGCATATTGATAAACTTCGACAAGGCTTAAGAAGTAGTAATGACTGAAACAAAGCGCGGAGATTTTTTCAAAATTACTCTTACTCTGCGAATATTACAGGTGTAGACGCAGAACTTATAAAGCGAATGTATGTAATATTACAAACTATGCCATCTGGAATGGCTATACTTCGGATCCATAAATAACAAGTTTAAGAAAGCCCTCGGAAACGATATCGAAGGAACTGTTTGATTAAGCCAAAGCCCTTTTTGTCATGAACGAAAATCTTTAGAATTTTGCAAAATAAATGTTTCTTTCTTTTATTCTTTCTTTTAAAATGTTTTATATATATATATTTAGGTTTTGTTTGATATTATTTATAAATTAGTTTTATGTAATTTAAAAAAATCATGCGTGAAATAAAAATATATTCACACAAAACCAGATCATTTTTTTTTTGTTTTATTTTTAAATTAAATAATAAACTTTAAATTTATAATTAAGTAGAATTATATAAAACCTTATATATCCAGGTATACGTGTGCAAAATTACAGCTCATTTCATTTTAAAACAACTGAGATATGAAGTTTTGAGACGAAACATACGTGATTTTCCCATAGTGCGCCGGCTCGCGTCCTACTTGCCGGTTTGTGCTGTTTACATTATTCCATCGACCTAATTTACGGCGGCGATCTTCCCTTTGTTTACTAATGCATTTTGTATGCAATGCATGGATTTTCGTGTTTGGTTACATACTTGTAATAATGCATTTTTTTATTTATTTATAAACTCTATTGATTGTACACCATAAATATTATATTAAAAATACACAGAACATTTTAAGAAAATATAAGAATTTAAGAAGATGCATTTTAAGTAGTTAATTTTCCTTCTTTATATACTTACATGTATAGTCCTCGTATAAAATTAAACAGTAATGTAGTCATGGGCCCCTCCTTACGAATATCATTATATAAAGTTTTTACTAAATTGGGTTATACAAGGCCCTAGATATCTACAAAAGCTGCAATGTTGCTGAAACACAAACTCCTAATAAGTTGTTTATTTTGAAACTTCTCTTACCCAAAAATACTAAAGGAAGTAGGTACCTATGTATGTACGATTAATGATTATTATCTACTAAGTAAAAATGATCCATCATCCTAGACCACGTCTCCACTTACCATCAGGTGGGATTGTGGTCAAGCATTAGCTTATTGTAAGTAAAAAAAAATGAGTGAAACATTACGTATATTTCCAGGCACGATGGAGGAGCGAGACAAGGACGAGGGCCCGGGGGTGCCCGACATGACGCTGATGCCGCAGATCACGGAGGACGCCATCAACGACAACCTGAAGCGGCGGTACATCCACGACCTCGTATATGTATCCTTTTATACAATTTAATGAGGGACCCACAGAGAGCGCCATCGACGCAAAAATATGGGTATAATATTACAATATATATAATATAATCCGGCCCGCTGGTGGTAGGGCCCCTCGAGGGATTATATTGGTAATATTGATTTTAATTGTTAATTAATACCATTATTGCTATTACTATTTCTCCATGGGGATCGCCTGGATAGCTACCACCCTTGAGCATGAGTCAGCCGCCAAACGACTCGTCGTGTTCCGGCTGGGGGCTTGTGAGCCAGTTCTTTCTTTCTTTTTCTTCTCTCTTTCTTGGCCGGCAACGCATCAGTGATGCCTTTGTTGTTGCTGATGTCCATGGGCGACGATAGCCATTTACCGTCAGGTGGATCATCAGCTCGTTTGCCGGCTATTTCCATAAAAAAAAGTGTAAATAAAACTGTCGGGGGTTGTTTCAATTTTAAAATTTTTTCTTCATGACTTACCAGTTACATAGAACAGTCTTGACTAATCGGAGCATGATTACTAGGTACTATTAGGGGGATGTTTTAGCCTCGTAATAAGGCCTTGATGCCAGCAAATCCCTTAAGGAATTTTGTCCCTGAATTCACACAACATGCAGGACGCAGTTTTTGCGTTGTAACGGAATTTGATGTAAATTATTATACTTATTCCGTTGTTTCAAAGGAGGAACATCCATTTGTTTAGAAAGTTAGAAGTGTAATGAAATGGAACATACGTCGTCTTTCCAATTTCCCCGTTCGTATACGTTTCCCTCTTTTATCGTTTGTTGCACAGGAAATAAGTTTTACCTTGACTAGAAGAACAGACATACACAGGATCCATTCTAGTCGCTGTTAATCCATATAAGGAGCTGGGATGTTATACAATGGTAAGTGTTTTCATAAGTATCCTGATTCTGTGTGTATTTAATAGCTTTATTATAATTTTGATATGATTAATATATTAGCATCTGCTTTTATAAATCAATCAAAATGAATTATGGATAATTTATGGATGTACTGTCGTGCGAAGAAAGTTGTTTTTTGCTAAAATAGAAAGAGTAGAATTTTTGGACATAAAATATATATGCAATTTAATAGTCTCGTAAAGTTGCTCAATGGCATATTGGAGATACGTCAACGGCAGAATTTTGTAGCATTTTTTATATTCCATAAACGATAAAACGAAGAAAATTTTTATATTTATTTTATGTACATAACTTAAGTGATATAAAGTTTCATAGACAACACACGAAGTTTTTATCTATGTAATGACTTTCTACGTCCGTAAATTATCGTATAGATATTAGAATACATTCAGTTCCAATACGGTGGATGATGAAAGTAAATGTAACATTATTTGTGCAGGAAAACATGCAGAACTACCGAGGCAAAGCCTTTGGAAGCCTGCCGCCACATGTTTTCGCTCTGGCAGAATCTGCTTATAGCTCATTACAGGTAAATTAATATTTCTAGTACTATAATATGTTCCCCATTTCAGTGGACCTCTATTCAGGTACCTAAGAGTACATCTGTACCTAATGAATCTCTGATACTAGTGTAATATCGTGTAAATATAATGAAATGGGAAATAACTAAATGTGTTGAAAAATTATTATACTTACATAAAAATACTAAATGCAAATTTACTTTATGTGCTTTTCCATATTCCAATGAGTTTAGTGACAAACAAAATAATTATATTTATAAGTTAAACCAGAAAATGTATAATCTGACTTACCATCATAATGATGCAATAGTTTATTTTGACACCAATAAATATATATTTTCATCTTTTAAATTAGCTAAAAATAAAATGTATTTACCTTTAAAATATCGGAGACATATAGCTAAATTGTTAGCTTATAATTTAAAAAATGATAGTGTTACATGTGTAACAAAGTCTATTGACCCATGTTATATTGATTGTGGTAGTAGTACCACTATTTCTATAGTTGACAAATGTACTAGCTCAGGTACATTAATTAGTGATAGTTTAAACTAGATTTAAAGACAACGGATAAGCACTTTAATATGAATATTGTACATCAAAACATACAAGGCTTATCGGGCAAAGAGTTAGAAATTGAATTATTTGTTAGAGATTACAATGTACATATCCTATGCATTACTGAGCATTGGTTAACAAATGCTCAAAATAATATTAATTTATCAAATTACAGTTTGTTAAGTGCATTCTATAGAGAGACTGCAATTCATGGTGGATCACTAATTTTAGTGCGCAACAATATACCTTGTAAAGATCGAAAGGACATTGTTAGTCTTTCTATTGAGCGCACTATAGAGCTAGCCTGTGTGGAACTGGAGCGGTTTATTATAGTCTGTATATATCGCCCCCCTTCTGGGGACTTTTGCCTTTTCGAAGATACTCTAGAGGATGTCCTTAAACGGTTGTGTATTTCGAAAAAAGATTTAGTAATATGCGGTGACTTTAATGTTGACATTTTAGTAAAATCTTCTATAGCTGCTAGGTTACTCGCATTGTTTAAGTGTTTTAACTTAAATCCGTTATTTTCTGAACCTACCAGAATAACTGTAAGTTCAGGTACTTGTATCGATAATGTTTTTTGCAGTTGTCAGATATTGGACAAGGAAATATTTAGCAAGTTGAGGTCAGACCACTGTGGACAAAAAATAGCGGTAAACAATAGCTTCGATAACAAGAAAAAAATAATAAAATATAGACCCATGACTAAAAGTAAAATATCACTTTTTAAACAGAAAATTCAAACAAAACTGCGTAAACCGGTGTATTCTCAAAATAGTCATCCTATTAATCTCTACAATACATTATCTAATAATATTAATGACGAGTTTAATCGAATATTTCAATTTAGATACGTAGAGGAAAGTAAAAATAGTAAATTTAGCGATTGGGCTACTGTAGGTATTTTCAAAAGTAGGAACAAATTATACGAGCTTTATGACGAGAAACAATATAACTTTTCTCCCTCATTTCAGGAATACGTAAAAAATTACTCAAAAATTTTCAAAATCATCTGTACTCAAGCAAAGTCAATGTACATAAAGGATAAAATAGTTAATTCGGACAATAAAATAAAAACCACTTGGAATATTATTAAAAATGAAACCGGTAACTCAAAATCTTGTGACTATAGTTACGAATTAATGATTAATGGAAACAAAATCACTTCTGATAAAGAAGTGGCAAGCGCTTTTGAAGAGTACTTCCGCAACATTCCCATTACAATAACTAGTACACTAGCCTCTTCTCCAACAAAAGCATTTTCTCTATTAAAAGATAATGTTAATGAATGCAATGTAATATTTGACTTTAAGCACATTACAATTAGGGACATAATTAAAGTTTTTAAGTCTCTGAAAGTAAAAAGTACGGGTGATCTCTGGGGTATTTCAGTAAAAATAATACGTCACATAATAGATATTATAGCTCCTTGTTTAGTTCTCATTTTTAATAAATGCATAGATCTTGGTGTATTTCCAGACCTAATGAAATGCAGTAAAGTAATACCACTATTTAAAACAGGTGAAAAAACCGATATTAATAATTACAGACCGATTTCTATATTACCAACACTCAGTAAGATATTCGAAAAGATCATACTGAATCAAATGCTTACCCACTTCAACAATAATAAATTATTACATCCGGAGCAATACGGTTTTACTAAAGGTCGTAGTACAACTGATGCCGGAGCCAGGCTCTTAAAGCATATATATGAAGCGTGGGAGTCATCTCAAAATGCTATAGGTATATTTTGTGACTTATCAAAAGCGTTTGATTGTGTTGAGCATGATACTTTACTGTCTAAACTTAGTCACTATGGCGTGAAAAACAAGGCCCTTAACTTGCTTGCTTCTTATTTGAATAATAGGATACAAAGGGTTAATATAAACGATGAAAAGTCATCAGGGTCATCTACTGTTATGGGTGTACCGCAAGGCTCGATCTTAGGCCCTTTTCTTTTCCTTGTGTATATAAATGATTTACCATATTATGTAAATAACCATGCGAACATTGTGCTGTTTGCAGATGATACATCATTAATATTTAAGACTGATAGGAATAAAAATAATTTTGACGATGTTAATAGTGCTCTGTCGCATGTCTCACATTGGTTCACTATAAATAATTTACTTTTAAATGCAAAGAAAACCAAATGCTTAGAATTCGTGCTACCAAATGTAAAAAAAGTCCATAAATCTCTTAAATTAAATAATGAAACATTAAATGTAGAGGAATCCACAGTCTTTTTAGGGGTAACCTTAGATAGTAAACTACAATGGGGCCCGCACGTAGCATCTCTCACAACTAAACTCGCTAGGGCTGCTTATGCTGTTAGAAAAATAAGACAACTCACTGACGTCGACACTGCTAGGCTTGTTTATTTTGCATATTTCCATAGTGTTATGTCTTATGGCATTTTGCTGTGGGGCAAAGCAGCCGATATACAACAAATTTTTGTACTACAGAAAAGAGCCATTAGAGCTATTTATAAACTAAAATCAAGGGAGTCCTTGCGTGTCAAATTTAAAGAAATAGGTATACTTACAGTAGCTTCCCAATATATTTATAGTAATTTAGTCTTTATAAGGAAAAACATAACTGCATATAAACAAAATTGTGACTTATCAAATCGACAAACAAGAAGGATGCATCAATTGGCTACCTCTTCGTACCGTCTTGCTAAAGTACAGCGTTCTTTTATGGGACTCGGTGTAAAATTCTATAATAAAGTCCCAAAGCCAATTCGTGACTTACCGGTGGAATCTTTTAAGAAACGTGTAAAAATTCAACTAGTAGGCAAGGGTTATTATAACATAGATGATTATTTAAATGATAAAGATGCTTGGAAATGACCAGCTCGGCAACCAGTTCTGCTCAGGTTAGAGAATACCTATTTTTGTAATAAATATAAGTTTTATTTTTAAAAGATGTGCTGAGGAGTTTCTTTACGGCTTTTCTTCTCCTCCATGACAAAGCACCTTTGCGAAAAGCTGGTAAATTAAAAAAATGACGTGCATAAGTGTATCAGTGATACCTACATGAATAAAAGATTATTTCATTTCATTTCATTTCATTTCATTTCATTTCAATAGTTTTATTGGGGTTGGTTTAAAAACTTACAACTGTCCACTCAACTGCCATCTCACTATTTATTTACGTGTTTCCGTTGTTACGTGTTTTGTTGTCTCTCTTTTCACTTGGCTAACATTGTCCTTGATATGACCCCTGGTGACAACCCTGGATAAAATACTAACATTACACAAAATGTATGCGTAAACGTCTCAGAATACAGAACAAACGTAGGTATAGTTTAGTGCTACAAAAATCTATGATCTATGCAAAAGTGAATTAGGTACATACTCGTATTACAAATCTGGAATTTCTGTGCATTTAAATTTTCAACCGAATACGTGTTTAATAAGTAATAATAGTACTTTTTCATGGTAAACCTTTTTAATTGTATGTGATGTGTTGTTAATATTTTTTAATTATTTAATTTTCTAGAATGGAGAGAAGAATCAATCAGTGGTTATATCCGGCGAGAGTGGAGCCGGCAAGACGGAAACAACGAAACTGATTCTCCAGTACCTGTGTGCGGCCGGAGGCCAGGCGTCTTGGGCCGAGCAGCAGATTCTAGAAGCTAATACTGTTCTAGAAGCATTTGGTATGTTGTTTTTGTTTATGTCACGTTAGAAACTTCATAGTAATCCCCAGGAAATTTTATCAGAATACGCATCCGTGTTCCGATCGTGGTAGCAATCGTCGTCAAAAATAGCTGGTTCAAATCCGGCTCGAAGGACCAAAAATCATTCAAAAGTTGCAGGGACAATGGAAGAAATCCTCGTGTAGCGAGTGTTGCTCATACATATTTATTTTTTGTTATAAAATATTATTTTTTTAATCCTCGTCCATTAATAATATTAAACAATAAAATCACCCACGATATTGATGAAGAAAAGTAGACGCAATAACAACAGTCGATCGTTTCTCTCAGCCGTTTTAAAAAAAATTCACATTTACCACATATACACCCTAAGCCATGTTCATCAATACAAAAGATCTAAAATTGCAGTTTTCAGCAATTTCAGCAAGGTTCATCAACTAGTGATTGTTCAGTAAGGTAATCTTGTCAGTGAATCTATGTGTAGTGTTATTGAATCATATTGTCTGAATCACTATCAAGATATTTCTCAGAGCTCGTTACGTCGTCCTCTCAGCGTAACGCTGACGCACGTAACGTCACGGTTGAATGGGCACTCACTAGAAAAACTTTAGGAAATAATAAATTACGTTCACTACTTTGAGCAACTACAGTTTACTACTGTGTAATTATATCGCAGATCAGATTTTGCAATTCTTTTTTTGACACAGACTAATGATAGACACATTTGTTATGAAATTTCTTTATTCCCCGTACATGCACCGTAATTTAACTGCTGGAAATAATCCTTCACTTGCGCTACTCTGACCGCTCATTTACACGCGCGTGTCGCGGACCGTCTCGTGGCGCGTCCGTAAGCCACGCCCCCTACGCGCGTGTGAACACCGCGCGAGCTCTCGCGCGAGCCCCTTTGGCGCGCGCCTAGAAAACCGCTCCCGACGCGAGCCCTGCGAGCGCGAGACGCGCCGCGGTCTGGTCCGCGAGCGCCCTGTTCACACGCGCGCGTCTCGCAGATTGTCTCGTGGCTCGCGCGCGCGTGTAAATGGGGTATGACAAATTACAAAAAAAGTGTGCGCGTATTAGTGTAAGTACGTACGTAAGTACATAAACGAAACGAAAGTTTCTTTACAACATATAGTTTTTTTCCTATTAAATTAAGGCTCTAGTGTGTTCTAGAAATTTTAGAGATTTCTTAATGAACGTATCACAACAACCGGACTATTTTTATACCTATGTGTATAAGTTTCCCCTCGAAAATATAACTATCAAAACTATAAAAAACTAACCAACTTTGTTTCAGGTAACGCAAAAACAGTTCGCAACGACAACTCCTCTCGATTCGGCAAGTTTGTCGAAGTACGGTTGGACCACCGAGGGGGTATCCGGGGGGCGGTGCTCAGGGACTTCTTGCTGGAGCGCGCCAGGATCACTGGACCAGCGCCCAGGGAGACCAACTACCATGTGTTCTACCAGCTGGTTGAAGGAGCTAAGGTAACTAACTTGACGAAAAACAATTTCATTAATATTCAGTGAAATGAAATTTTATTCTAGTTTCAAAATTCAAACTACTCCATCCTTAAAACAAAACCTTAACGCGAGCGGTCACTGAAGAAGAAATGGAATGAAACTCCTAAGGATTTCTTTTCCTGCTCTAGTAGTTACCATTAGGATCCAACACTATTAAATTCTTGTCTTCCGTTTCTTCTTACTAGTTCCCTAAATGTCAAATATTTGGAAGAGAGTAACTTCGATTTATAAGTCTCGGCCGCACTCAGAGTCTCTTAACGGTTACTTAAATCGCTCCTTAGTTCAGAATCACAACAAAAATTCTGTACTAAGGAGCGATTAAAGTAACCGTTAAGTGACTCTAACGCCCCAACTCAGAGTCACTAACGGTTACTTAAATCACCCCTTAGTAAAGAATCACCATACAAATTTTGTACTAAGGAACAATTTAAGTAACCGTTAGTGACTCTGAGTTGGGGTGTAAGTGCGGCAGTATTTTGATTATCCAGATTATATTAATGTCAGTCACAGTTCACACCACAACATACAAAGGAACGATGACAAACAGACATAACATTTTATTCGTAAGATAAGACAAATACAACTTTGGTCCAATCCGCCCTGAATGTATCAGATTAGCGATTTAGTTGGAAAGATGAAGTCTTTGTATTTCCGCTCCACCCACAACAATAATCAGTAATTTTACCTATTCTATGCCCACGTCTTCCGGACTGGCACTCATGAGCATCGCAGTTGATGCTTTAAACTCTTACGAAACGAAAATAAATATTAATCCGTCCGTTTATAGTCAGTTTTTATTATGTGTTGTTTTATCTGCCAAGATTAATATGATTTGTATAATTTAACTCTACTGGTACATACTCATTTTGAAGTGTGGGCGCACAATCTGAAAGGTTTAGTTATAACGAAGCAAACATCATTGGTGAACATAGTAACACAATTTAACATAATTATGCTACAAATTATAAAATATTAACTATAAACAGAGCAAGCGCAAGCGGTTAATTATATTATGGCTATTGCTAATTACCAGTTGTTGATAGCAAAAATAATAAAAAAACAATACATGTGTGAGGTAATGACGCATTTCGCTAATTAGCGTTTTGGTTAGCAATTATTTTATTAATCTATCTATTATAAAGTTTGTGACGTTGTAGGAGGTAATCTCTGGATCTACTGAACCGATTTTGAAAATTATTTTACCACTAGAAAGCCACATTATTTGTAAAAATTCTTCCCCTAAGAGGTAAAAATAGGGGTTGGAAGTCACTTTCATACAAACCAACTCCGTCAGTTTTAGAGTTTTAAATATGAAATTTTTTATGTAAATTCATAGGTATGAACAAAAGTTAACTTTAACACATTTTTTTTTGGAAAAATCCATTCCATAAAGGGTTAATTTAGACCATTTAGGGGATGGAACTTAGTACGCAACTTCGTCATTTTTGAAATTAAAAACATGAAAATTTATATATTAGCTCCGGATTAGAATTTTCAAAAATTATCCCCTAAAGGGTTAATTAAGGGAGTGCAAGTTAGTATGGAAACTTTGTCAGTTTTGAAATTAAAAGGATGAAAATTTATATATGAGCTTATAGTTAGGCACAAAAAATAACTTTATCACGATCTTCTCGAAATTCATCCCCTAAGGGGTAAAACTAAGGGGTTGTAAGTGTTTAAGGAACTTCGTCATTTATGAACTCACAAGAGTGAAAATGAATATGTAAGCTTATAATTAGAAACAAAATTTTTATATCAAAAAATTGTGTCTTCGTTTGTAACACCACTAAACTGAAATAGTAATAAGTACATTTCAATATGTATAAGTATATTTTCAAAATTCGTTCACGTATGAACCGAGCTCATAATGTTAGCCGCTTGAATAATCTTGGAAGCAATTAACGAAGCGATTTCGACGCTTTTCATTGTGGGAGCTGATGAATTTTGAACAGATCGGTATAATTTCCCCTAAACTTATTACTAATTCATGGGTAAATTATGTATTATAGTCACCGCGAACTAAGAAGCCCAATTTGTCGTTTGCCATCACAGTGACATTAGAGATGTACAAAAGAATCGGTTCACGAAAGAAACCAATTTTTACAACAAATCGATTCAAAATTATAAGACCTTCTAATCGATTCGATAATTAAATTTTAAACTAAAAACCGTAATATTTAGGTACCTAGTTACCTACCTACTACCTCGATTGAGCTATCTCGTACCGCGTATTCTTAATATGTACCTATTTACGACTTCAATAAAATATTTTTTTATCCATTCGCCCATGAACATCAAAAACACCAAAAGCATCACTGGTGCGTTGCCGGCCAAGAAAGAGAAGAAAAAGAAAGAAAGATAGATCATGATGAATGAAAGTCCCGCTCAGTTTCATAATAATATTTTGACATAATATTATATTATGAGCGTCAGGAAAAAACTACAGTGAATAAATTCTTGCTTATTTCGTAAGACACATTAATGTATACATAATTATTATTTTATTGAAAAAAAAAATGTTTACCGCAACCTTAAATACATAATTACATATAACATTTTATCTGCAGTTACTGTCCATGGATGGCGAAGTGCCCATACATTAATGGAAAATGTCCTTTGTTAGCATCCAATTCATCGTGGTATTATTGGGTACCTAATTTTAAATTCAAATGCAAGCAAATAATTTTTAATAATGTAATTAAATTAATCAATTTTCATTTTTAAATTTCGATTATAGTAATGTATCGATTATGACTGGTTTTATAAACGGTTTCAATACGTCACATCACCCTACGTCAGATTAGATTTAGGCTTCTTCATATAAGATTGTTTCGACGTCATATATTTTTATTAAATTTTGCATAAATTATGATGTGATGGGATTTTTACTACATTTTAACGTATAATATGATTTATAATTAACGCCAATGAAAATGAGTAAGGGATTTTTAACAAATTTTGGCAAAATCCTTTGTCCGTTAGTATTCAACTATTCATGTCAAGTAAATGAATATTCCATTTTACTCAAAGACACCCATACAAGGTTAGTTCATATTAATAAATAGCAGCTATCATTATGGGCATCTTAGATAATTTTGACTATAAGTAGTTTGTAAGTGGCTAAGGCACAAACGACTACATTGATAATTTGAATATTTAGATGAAGTTTATAGACATACAAGCTTTTACCAAGAGCTTCGCTTGCGTTACACTTACCATTTTCAAAATTAAGTTGTAATTTTTGTCCTGGATGAGAGGTACTCTTTGTCTTTCTCTGTGCTGTGTCCTTGACCATATATTTGTAAAATTCAAGTCGATCACATATGGATAGATAAATTATTGAAAAGCGCTGTTAGTGTGCTTGAAGGAAAGTTTTATTTATTTATGTTGTCACACCATCATACACTAAAATCTTATATCGTGAATAGACAATAAATTTTGTAATACTGTTTTACCTCTTTTATAAGTGTAGTCTGCATGAAATATATTGAGCGACATACTAAACTAACACTCCTTGTCATTCTATAAATATCTTAGAAAATATAATCTAAATTTTAGTAACAAAAAATAACCGACTTCAAAATTACTCAAAAACTACTTATCAAATCTCGTTCAAATTTATGTGAGACCACATGACAAGCACCTGCTTTCGATTAAAAAAGAATCATCGAAATCGGTTGGCGTCATATTGAGTTATTCGTCCATTTGTCGCGCACATATTTAATGCAAATTTAAGACTTATATATGGTTTTCTCATAGATGCCATTGTCAGATCTCATTAAAATTTAAGTGGGACCACATCACAAGCACCAGCTTTCGTTTAAAAAAACAATCATCAAATTTGGTTCACCCAGGCAAAAGTTATGAGGTAACAAACATAAAAAAAATGCAGTCGAATTGAGAACCTCCTCCTTTTTTTGAAGTCGGTTAAAAATTACAATACAATAACATTTTATATTTACCAGCACAACGCCGAACTCCGCAACACGCTGCGTCTCCGCGACGGGGTCAACTTCAAGTATCTCCGGCCAGAGGACGAGGAGGCTCGCCAGGGCCGCGGCGGGGAGCAGGGCAAGCTGGAGGCGCTGCAGCTGGCGCTCACCGTGCTGCAGGTGCCGCCGCAGATGTGCGAGGGGCTGTTCAAGGTGCTGGCCGCCGTGCTGTGGCTCGGGAACGTGCAGTTCCAGGTGGGCGAATAAATAATGCTACAGTGCCACCAAGTTATCTGTGAAATGGCGAAAATTGGAACTAATGCCGCGCCATTTATAAGTTCTTTGTGTTCATTCATTTGACATTTACTACGTCTCGAATTGCGTCCAATGATTGGTCCAATGCGTCCGACAGCGCCCTCCTCCAATTCACAGATAAGTTGGTGGCACTGTACACACTAGGACATATACGACATCCTAGTATAGCAACATACTAGGATTTCGTGGGTGCCGTGGACAACACACAAAGACACACGCACACACACAAAGAGAACAGAAATGCAAACTCATCATTCAAATTTCCGCCTCGCTGGAAATTGAACCTCAGGCATTGGTGCGGCGGTAAGGGATAGTAACCATTACACCACACGCACGGGTCCTGAAAGCCGTTGTCGTCAAATATTTCATTTATTGGATAAGGAGGCGCGCAGGTTGCGCGAGGGGAGCAGACAAGCTGGAGTCTACAGCTAGATTCTTTCAAGAAATCTGAACTGAATGATGGATACAAAATTCTTAAATGTATACCTGTATCCCCGATTTTTTGTGAACTATCCGAATGAAATAGATGAAAACAATGTCTGCCAAAAAATGTTGTTGGTATTGTAATTTATATTTTAATGGTTTCAGGACATAGACGGTGAGCGCACCACCCTGGCTCCAGAAGACACTGAGGCAGTAGAAGCGGTGGCCAGCCTCCTGGGGCTGCAGCCACCCACGGCGCGGAGGGTCCTGTTGGAGCGACAGATCAACGTCCGGGGCAATGTCACCGATATTCCCTTGCGCTTGCCTGAGGTTCGTCCGTTGTTCTACTAATGTTCTCCTGTATGTAACTGTATAAACTTACTTACAAATAAAACTTTTATATGACGAAATTTTTAAAAGATACCCAGCACTGCCAGCGACTACGTATTCGATCGGCAGAACCCGCTCATTTAAAGTCCCTCTGCCTTCTTTATTTCTATTTAACTTTGTTTTGCCTCCTTTCTTTTTTTTTTGAATGAATGAATGAATTTATTTGTAATGGTATACGTACAAATATTATTTTATACTATATTAGATTATTTCCACTTTAACAGACTTATTACATTATTATTATTATTACACTTAACATACGATTTATAAATTTCATGTTCATCTTTATTATAGTAATTAGCTATTAAGCTATGGTGCCTAACTTTAAAGGATACAACGTCAAATGGATAATAAATTATTTAATCGTTCATTTAAATATTCTTGAATACTATAATATTGTTTGTTGTGTAATAATTGTAATAGTTCCGATTTAAATTGTTTTAATCTTTCTCTCTTTTCCCATGAAAAGTCAAAAATTGAACAAAATAACCCATGCGTTAAGTATGGATTTTCTAAAACTACCCTCAATCTAACAGTTTCTTCACCTACCCGCAGGCTCGCGAGAACCGTCACGCGATGGCGCGTGCGCTTTACGCACGCACATTCGCGTGGCTCGTCCGCCACGTCAACAGCTGTTCGGCGCCGGGGCGGGAGGCGAGACGCGCGCTTGGAGTACTTGATATCTTCGGATTCGAGAACTTCGCCTCTAACTCCCTAGAGCAGCTCTGCATCAACTACGCCAATGAGAAGCTGCACATGTTCTTCAATAACTACGTGTTTTCGCTTGAACAGGAGATTGTAAGTGCAGATTACTGATTATTTTTATGTCGATCGGATTAGTTTGTACGCTTTATCATCAACCAATGAAACATTATATTATTTCTTGAAGAATTATTTTTTTACTTTTCTTACCCTACAAAATGTCGAGTCATTTATATATAAACAGCTCCACCCTTATTCTCTAATTTTAAATAATAAACAATATTTCAGTACCGCCAAGAGGGCATCAAGTACAACCAGATCCAGTTCACGGACAATGGCGCGTGTCTCGAGCTGCTGGAGAAGCCGCCGCGCAGTCTGCTGAAGCTGCTGAGCGAGCAGTGTCATATGCCCAAGGTACGGCCACTAGCCCAGCAGCTGGTAATAATGTGCTGTAAAATAAAGCTTGTTCACAAAGTACAAAATATTACTCTATAAGTATGTGTGTATTACTCTATAACAAATTACGAAGGGTCCTAGGTTCGATTCTCAGCGAGGCAGAAATTTTAATGATGAATTTCAATTTCTGTTCTCTGTCTGGGAGTGCGTTCTCGTTCTTGTTGTTCCGTTATTCATTGGAAATCATTTAAATATGAGCTTAATAAGCTGTACTTTACGGTTGAATTTCGGTAAGATCGGAATCGGCCGTAGATATACGGCGTGTTGAGTGTTGACTGCTTATGGACTAGTTAACTAGATAACTAATTTTTAAGTGAATAATTTTTAGTGCGCGTCCACACGTAATAATTTAGTAAAGCTCTTTAGTTCATACAATTCTACTTAATTACTTAAGTATTTTACTAAATTTTAACTAAAAAGTGCCTGTTCAAACGTGTTAAGTGATAAGCCCCGCCCACCTACATAACAGAAAATAGACAATTTTCTAAATTACTTGTCCACTTGATTACTAAATTGTCCGTTTACACGTATTAATTTACTTAAAATTTAGTTAACTACTTAATACGTGTAAACCCGAACATTATAAACTTATTCCAGGGCTCAGACGGCGCATACCTAACGAACATCCAAGGCGAGTTCGGCGAGCACCAGAGCTTTGTGAAGGGCTCTCGAAGGAAGTGGGAGGAGGAGTTTGGGGTCCAACACTACGCTGGCACCGTGACCTACAGCGTGCAGGGCTTCGTCGACAAGAACAGAGATACTCAACAGGACGCCTTCATCGACCACCTCAGTCGATCCGCCAATCCCTTCGTTAGGGAACTCGCTGATTATGTACAAGATTTGGCGCCACCAGCTCATGTAAGTTTAACGAGACTTGGAACACTGACGTAGAACGCAACGTAATAACGTGTTATAGAATCAAGCTGTTTTGGAGATTATCTAGGCTGACTGGTTAAAGATTGACGAATTTTTTGGCATGAAGAATTGAAATTGCCTATATTCCACAATAAACATTATGATTGATTGATTGAAGCTTACCGTCGTAATGCACGTCTAGGCATACTTATTGTACTTCTTGCCAGGCGAACAAGAGTGTTATTAATACCAAGATCAATCGTAATGAAGTTTAATTCACTTTTTATAATTCTGAATTTTTTTTTCTCCACTCAAAGATCGTCTGGAAGAGATCGTTTGACGTTAAGGTCGCCCTTACTTTATTTTTATGTTACTGCTATGAATATGATTGATTTTGGGGTACTAATACAGAATTTTTGTATTTAATTGTAGTAGTGTTAAGTCCATCACACACGTAGCTGTAATCTTAATATATGTATTATATAAATTACGTGTCACGTTGTTTGTCGGCGATGGACTCCTAAAGTACTTAACCGATTTTGATCAAATTTTCACACCGTGTGCAGTTTGATCCAACTTGAAAGATAGAATAGCTTACGAGTACATCTCCCTTAAGGCACACGGAAGGTTTTAATAAAAAAAACTTTTGACAGAACGAAGTCTGTCCGGGCAGCTAGTATATTACATTACAGCAAGCTACCACACACGGAGACGATGCCATAAAACATATTTCATTTTTATTTCATTGATGGTAATAATGATATTAATATGCAACAATATTATAAATTATGGTACATGTTGTTGACGTCATAGAAATATATATTCTAGCTGCCTGTGTGATGGACTTTAAATATTATGTTGTTAATGGCTTGGCTTCAACCCACTACTGGGCACGGGTCTCTCCTCTTGAGGAGGCCTAGAGCATACTCCACCACGCTGCTCCAGTGCAGATTGGTGTAGGGGTTAGTGGCCAACCCGAGTGTCGGAAGTTTTTAAACCGCCCGAGGGCCTCCGACATGGATTAACGACTCACCTTATGATAACAACCGGGACCGACGGCTTTACGTGCCCTCCGAAGCACGGAAACGCTCAAGTAATTTTTGCCACTAGCGGTCACCCATCCAACTACCGACCGCGCCCGCTGTTGTTTAACTTTATCGATGACATAGAATCGACGCAAGCCGCCGGGCTATGAGCGCTTCGTTTAAGAAATGACGCTTGTTAAAGAATAATGTGTTTTAATGACAGGACATCTCCCTCTCGAGCCCCGGCGCCGCGGGCACGACGCAGCGCGGCACGTCCAAGGGCCGACCCACCGTGGTGGACACGTTCCGCGCGCAGCTGCAGTCGCTCGTCGACATGCTGCAGGTCACCGATGTCTGGTCTGTAACACTGTTCTATGAAGTTTGGGGGATTCGCAATATTGTATTAGAAAAAGAGGAATATAATTTATATAATGTATTGCTCTTTTTTGTGTTTAATGAGAAGTTTTAATAATTATCTAACCTTACCTGAAACATATAATATTCTGTAGTATAGTTGAACGAGTAACTTTTTGAGTCTTTTATCTAATTATAAGTAATAATTATATTATTGTATGAAAAAATCGAAATTTAATTTTGTTGCCACTATTAACTTATCAGGTTGCTTTGGAACATTTAATTTTGTTCTTACGTTTATTATTACGAACAGCAAGTATAATAACCTACTACTCCATCCGCAGGTATGTCCGCTGCATCAAGCCGAACGACAACAAGGTGGCGGGCAAGTACAGCGACCAGCTCGTGCTGGAGCAGCTGCGCTACCTCGGCATGAACGAGATCGTCAAGATCCGCCGCGACGGCTACCCCGTGCACCTGCCCGCGCCGCTCTTCCAGGCGCGCTACCGCTGCCTGCTGGCGCACCCGCGGCCCACGCACCCGGACATCGCGTGAGTACCCTTATGTTGGTAGCATACGGGACAGAGGACTTTTTTTCATCAATCGTTTGAAGTCATATAAGATGTTTAATCTGTGTATTTTTATGACGCGCATTAATTACTTAAGGATTTTGCCTATTTTTAATCCCCCCTATCCCCATGTAAGGGCACGTAAGATTTCTCGGACCCCCCCTCCCCCCATCTTACATAAGATTTTATCTAGTTTTATAATGGAAAATTAACTGCATTAAAATTCACAATTTGCCGGAAAAAAGATTATCTCGAATGTTTAAAATGTCTCGAGAATCTCATGTTTAAATGTGTAAAGATAGATAGGTAATTAAAGACTGAAAACGTGTTTCGATTAAATTTCTACTTTTCTTAGAATGTCTTTAAACCCCCCTCCCCCGGAAGTAAGAACATGTAGAGATTTTGAGAACCCCTCCCCCCCTCGAGACCCTTACGTAATTAATGAATGGCCCCTAAGTATTGTAAGGGTTAAGATGAAATTTGGCACTGGAAAGTCTAAATCCAAGGTAAGAATATGGGATAGATCTAATCCTGATTGTATATTAACCTGGGATAATGTAGACGTTTATGTCTGTGAGACCGAAACGTAGTTATTAAATTTATGATATAATTTCGTGTTTCAGATCCATAACGGGTCTAGTGAACGCGCCGCCCGACGACTGGCAGATTGGACATACGAAGATATTCATGAGAAGCTCCGTGCACGCCCCGCTCGAGGCCAAGCGGACAGCGCTGCTGCAGTCCTCGGCGTTGCTCATACAGAAAGTAAGTTCGATAGCTTGTGCAGTATTCACCAAGTATCAACCATCGTCAGTGCACTTATGAATTGCAAAAGGAAATTAGTGGTCCGGATGAAAACAAGGAAATCGTAGTCTAACGATAACACGAATTCGAATTATTTATTTACTAGCTGACCCGCGCGAACTTCGTATCGCCTAACAAACGATTTTTTTTTCTAAAATAAAAGTACTTTAAGTTACTCCTTGTTACATCAGCTATTTGCCAGTGAAAGTCCCGTCACAATCGGTCCAACCATTTCAGAGATTAGCCGGAACAAACAAACAGACAGACAGACAGACAAAAATTGTGAAAAATGTTGTTTTAGTATATGTACCGTGTATACATCCAAATGCACTAAGTAAACGGCGGTTATTTTAATGTTACAAACAGATACTCCAATTTTATTTATTTATATAGATGTATAGATTGGCAAATATTTTTATTATATTTTTATTATATCAGAAATAATGTCTAATTAAAGATACGAAGAAATGGCGAAAGAAACTCCTTACCATATTTTAAAAACAACACTAACTGAGCGAAAAATCTGCACTTCCACGCGATTCTTGACACAAACATCTCCTATCAATAATTGAATTCCAGTGGTACAAAGGAACCGTCAAGCGCCGTCAATACCTGGCGTGGCGCCGCGCGGCGGTGGTCCTGCAGGCGGCGTGGCGCGGCTGGTGCGAGCGCGCGGCCTTCCTGCGCCTGCGCCGCGCCGCGCTCACGCTGCAGCGACACCTGCGCGGCGCGTTCGCCAGGGAGGTCGCCGCGGCCTTGAGGGAGATGAAGCGCGTTAATGAGGAGATGAAGATACGAGAGGAGAGGAATAGGTTTGTGACTATAGAAGGAGCCATCCATAAATTACGTCACTAGTTTCATGACTTTTTTACCCCTCTCACATCCTTGTCACAGCTGGTCACATTTGTGAGACCTCCCTAGTGTGACGTCACATATTATGAAATTTTACACCTACAAATTATCAAATTAAAACAGCAGTTCCGAAATAAGTTTTATTTCCATTAATTGGTTTTCAATATTTACCTATACAATACAATAAATAAAATACAATACATATATCAAACATCTCCAAAAACACTTCCTTTTCCTTAATCTATAATCTAAAACAACCTCATTCCCCCAGCCTGGCAGAAAAGGCAGATCTCGAGCGCGCAGAGCTGGAATCAATGGCAGACCAGCTACGGGTGATCTCGTGCGGCGGGACGCGCGCGGACTCCGTCAACCTGGACAACCTGTTCGACTTCCTGGCGGACGTGCCGGCGCAGCGCGGCGCGCCGGACGGACAGCCCGCGCACCAGCCGACGATAGCTGAGATCGGGGATTCTATGGAGAGACTGGCTGATGATTTGCATCAGGAGGTGCGTTACATTCGTTGACTTATTGACGTACAGTGCCACCAAGTTATCTGTGAAATGGCGAAAATTGGAACTAATGCCGCGCCATTCATAAGTTCTTTGTGTTCATTCATTTGACATTTACTACGTCTCGAATTGCGTCCAGTGATTGGTCCAATGCGTCCGACAGCGCCCTCCTCCAATTCACAGATAAGTTGGTGGCACTGTACATCTGACCGCCTTGAATAGGATGCTTTTTCAACTTGTCAAGTCATTCACGCCTTGAACGGAAATATATTTTTGAGTTACGTTGGTTACACTATTTATATCGTTAGGTAATCGATCATGATGATGATTTATAACATTATAGCCTTTTTTTTCGTTCTTATGTAAACGGAAGTTAGTTAGTTAAATTATAATTATAATTTCTGAACCATAACCACCCATAACGTATTTAATATTCCGTGACAGCTGGAACACGTTCTCGCGTCGGAGATTGACGAGTTCACCAAAGCGGAAACGGAAGCTCAGCGGAAACCGGACGGTGCGCCGTCCGAGTTCATCCCCCCTCCGCCCCCCTCGTCCCTGCCGCTGCAATCCATTCTGCAACCGGCCACGCCCGTCAACAATAGCATGACGAACAGTATTACGTCATCAATGAACGGTGTAACGTCTAATGGGATGACTCCGGTGTCCAATGGCGATGTGATGACGTCATCGCTGATCATGCCCCCACCACCGCCGATGGAGCCGCCTGAAGAGTCTCCGGAGTTCCCGCCGCCACCCGTGTGCACGTTGCCCGAGCCGGCAGGGCCTCCGCCGCCGCCGCCTACTGTGAAAGGTTAGATTTTGAATCTTACTTTTCTCTTTCATGATCTGATGTTTTTAATATGACACACATTAAAGTCAAACCAATGAGGCTAGTTAAATGCCCATTTCAAAATGCAATAAAATTATCTTCTCTTTTTTTTTAACGGAAAATGCCAGCAAACGAGCTGACGATCCACCTGATGGTGTGGTTTTCATCGCCCATGAACATCAACAACACCAGTGTCATCTAATGCGTTGCCGGCCAAGAAGGAGAGAAGAAAAAGAAAGTATTTCATTATTATACACATTTTGACATTGAAAAATATAAGATATAGTTTTGGTGTACAATAAAGAGGATTATGTTGTTAGTGTTTCGCTAAAACACACAGCGTTGTTTATGAAGAAAGCTGCATGTGGAAAACGCCTTTTCTAAATATCTATGGTAAAACTTACCGAATTCTCTCTGGTTTTACTACCTTTTCCTCTCACCAGAGGGCGCCTGTTAGTTTGGCGCCTTTGTTGACAACCAACTTCATAGCGTATGTGAATTTTCGCCGGTAAACGTCAAAAATTTTCATAAGTTATATTTTTTGGAGAAAAGTATAATTATTAAAGTGTTTTTAGTGTGAAAACATCACACAGCGTCTGTTTTATACGTAAAGTATAATTTTAGTGTGTTTTGTGATGGATTCGGAAGAATACACGAGAGTAAGTATGGGAGGTGACCAAAGTTCGAAAACTGGTGCTTCGGAGGGAGACCAGCATTCGAAGCATAAGAATTCGTATGATTCTTCATCTTCTTCATCCTCGGAGGATGAGAGAGGCATTGCGTCACCTCCACCGAATAAAAGACGGAAGGTGTCACGTAAGTACAAACAGGTTCAATCGTGTTCGGACCCACGTTTAGACACTGTTATTCAACAAGTTAATTACATATCACAATATTTGACACATATTCCTCAAATTATGACAAGTACTTCGCATAACGTGCAAACTCCGAGTCCTGAACCAATTCCATCAACATCAGGTCAGGAATTTTTGAATAGACCAACCGATTTATCGTCTCAAAATAACAAGCTTTCTTTAGGTGAGATCGAAACGGACTTTGATAGTAAAAAGATTATTCCACCAGCCAATAAAGAACTTTTAGGGGAGTTAGCACGTTTGCAACAATTTGATACACCTGCATGGCAGGGCATTCGGTACAAAAAAGCTTTGCAATCTAGCTTAGCTCAACCAGGTTTTGTAGGTCTCAAAGTCAATGAGGAGTTGTGTCACTTTAACAAGAATAAAGATTACTTAGCTTCCACTGAGCAATTACTAGCAGGGTTGTCTAATAACATTCTAGAACAAAGACAACTGTTGAAGACTGGATTACAAGAGTTAATTGACTGGGCTTCGGCAAATTCTAATAGTTTAAATTCTAACACATTGTTTGACAAAATCACCACTCTATTTGGTCCAGGTTCAGCTACATATAAAAAATCAGAGACCACAATGCAAATAATATGCGGTAAAAGGGCAGAATGTATTGAAGTCAGACGTGATAGAATTTTAAAAGAAATTAATAATATTAACTTAAGGAAAACCTTACAAAAGATCCCACCAAGTCAGGAATATTTATTTAGTAGAGAAGCTTTACATCCTGTAATTGCTTCTTTAGGCGGTTCTCAGATGTGGTTGAACACACCCAACTACTTAAAAGAGAATAAATCAGTTCCAAGTTATCAAATACATAAAAAAATTCCTAGATCTTCTTTCAAAGGCCACAAACCAGAGAAAAGGCAAAACACAAAGTTTAGAAAGAATCAGCCCTTTCGTAAATACAGTACACCTGGAGACAAATCCACCAACACCAATAATAAACATACTTGACTGTCGGGACAGGAAATTCGAGGGGGGGTGCCTACAAAACTATGTCGATATATGGAAAAATCAAGGAGCAACCAATTCCATACTGAGGTTGATTACCAGTGCTCGCATACCATTCGTAAGGAAACCCCCACTACAATTTCCTGGCCATCATGTGGTAAAGAGATTTACCACCAAAGTAACAACAGAGATGACAAAGATGATTTTGAAATTAAAAAATATGAAAATACTAGAGACACCACCAATATTGAATCCAGGCTTCCTTTGTCGAATGTTCCTAGTAAAAAAATCAGATGGGGGGGCTCCGCCCCATATTCGACCTGAGAGGGCTGAATGCATATGTAGCAGTAAAGAATTTCCAATTAATTTCTCAACTAGATGTAGCAAATTTTCTGCAAATAAACGATTGGTTAGTGAAGATAGACATTCAGCAAGCTTACTTTCACTTACCAATTGCAAAGACACACAGGAGATTCCTCCGTGTAATATACAATGGAGAGGTTTTACAACTAACAGCCCTACCATTTGGCCTATCATCGGCCCCAAAGATGTTTGCAACCGTCTCGAATTGGATTGCGGAAATCCTTCGAGCCCAAGGTTTTCGTGTAATAGTGTATTTGGACGATTTCCCTTTGGTCCACCAGGACCGAGATGCACTTATTTCTCAGGTTGCGGAAACTCTGAGAATGTTAGAAACCTTGGGATGGCACATAAACTACAGCAAGTCGATGCTGGTGCCTGCTCAGGAGACAGAATATCTTGGTCTTGTTTGGAACTCTCAGAAAAATCTTGTAACACTGCCAACAAAGAAGGTAGAGAAAATAAAAGCAATGATCACAAGAATGCTGTTCTCTGGAAGGAGTTCTCTCAAAGAAGCTCAGAGTTTATTACGTTTGCTAAACTTTGCAAATTACGCGACGACCAAAGGTCGATTACGATGTCGCAAGATGCAACTTTTCCTGAGAGAATTCAAACAAAACAGACCCCGAGAAAAAAGAATTCTGCCTCCACCTGTTCAGCGAGATCTAAATTGGTGGTTGGAGACAGTAGGTCACAACGCAACACCGATTGCCAAGAGAAGTGTAACCCACTTTTTGACAACAGACGCAGCGGATGCGGGCTGGGGGGCCCAGCTGAACAACACTCTCCTATCAGGGAGATGGGCCCCACATCAACAACATTGGCACTCCAACATGAAGGAGATGTATGCAGTGTTTGCAGCATTAAACAGTCAGCGGATGACATTAAAAGATGCACATGTACTCGTGCAATCAGACAACAGAACTCTGGTAGCATATATCAGGAACGAGGGAGGCACCCGATCCGTGACCCTGCTGAAGTTAACTACCAGACTGCTGCAACTCACAGAGAGTTTCAATATAACTCTATCAGCCACTTACCTCCCGGGGAGGCTAAACGGAATTTCGGATCACCTATCAAGGGGTCGAAAAGTACCAGAGTGGCATCTTCTGCCCCAGGCCGCGGAGGCTATTTTCAAAATGTGGGGCGTCCCAGACATAGATTTATTTGCGTCAAGGGACACCGCTGTCGTACCAAGGTATGTAACTATCGACTCAAAAGATGGCTGCGCATTTTATTGCGACGCTTTCAGCCGACAGTGGGACTACCAACTGGCGTGGGTGTTTCCTCCACCCAGTCTAATACCAAGGGTACTATCGCATCTGAACAGTGCAAAGGGAATATATATTCTAATAGCACCTCAGTGGACCAAGTGCTTTTGGCTACCAGATCTGCGAGCACGGGCCTTGATGGAACCAGTCCCAATACAGAACCTGAGAAACATGTTAATAGATCAGACGACAGGCAAGTGCCCTCCACAAGTAGACAAACTGACTCTACTCGCTTGGAAAATTGGGGGTGGTCTGACCAAGTTGCCCACTGGTCCACAAAAGAGCAAAGTTTACTAAAGAGTAGTTGGCGGACATCTACCTTGGTTACATACAATGCTCCAATTAAACGATGGATAGCCTGGTGTGAGAGCAAAAACATTAGTCCTAAGGTACCAGAAGGTCATGACGTTGCTAGATTTTTAGCTAAATTGTTTTTGGAGGATAACTTTGCTTACAGAACTATTTTGTTGCACAAATCAGCTATTGCTACTTACTGTGCGACTGCAAAAGTAGATATTTCAAAAGATTTTTTTGTTCACCAAGTTCTAAAAGCTATTGCTCTTGCTAGACCTGCCGTTAGAAAACTTCCAATATGGGACACAAGAAAGTTATTTAACTGGTTGAAAACATCAACAACTTGTAAATCATTATTTGACATATCAAGACGAATGGCTCTAATACTTCTATTAGCCTCAGGTCGACGACTGCACGATCTCACATTATTAGAGGTTAGTAAAGAAAATTTCATATCCTCGGAGGATGAAATCACTCTATGGCCAAGGTTTGGTTCAAAAACTGATTCAAAGACACACAGACAATCAGGTTGGATGTTGCGGAAACATCCAGATAGAAGAATTTGTCCTGTCAGGCACATTACTGAGCTAGTGGCACATTCTTATGAGAGACGAAGCTCTGATAAAACTATTACTAGTCTGTTTATTTCCCTGTCAGGTAAGCTGAGACCTGCTTCAAATACTATGATTGCAGGTTGGATACATAGTATTTTCAAGGAGGCTCATATTGATGCTCCACCGGGCAGTATTAGATCTGCCGTAGCCTCCAGAAGTTGGTTGGAGGATAGACCAGTACAGGAGATCCTTAACAGAGGCAATTGGAAGAGCATTGAAACCTTTAGGAAATACTACTGTCGTCCTGTGGATAAGATTACAGACAACACTGATGTTGATTTATTACATGCAAATTTTATTAGTATTTAATTTCATAATTTGATTTATTCTTGATGTTATTATTACTTAATTTTTAAGTTGAGTTATTACATATTAATTTTATGGATATTAACAATGTTATTTAAAAGTTAATGACTAATTTGATCTCAATAATTGATCTCAAAGTATAAATTTATTTTTGTTATATGCTAAGTAGGCATGTCTCTAATTTGTTTTTGTTTCTCTTTTTTTTTATGACTATAATGATTATAATGATAAATTAATAATCCTTTCACCTAATGTGTATTTATTTATTTAATTCATCATAGCGTATGTACATCTCACCAGCAGATACCAAACAGGTCTTCATAAACAACGCTGTGTGTTTTAGCGAAACACATAATATAACTGTTTTGCATTACAACAAAACAGGTATTATGTGTTGAATAAAACACACAGCGTTGGAGCAAGGTCCTTGCTGGTTTGTTCTGAAGACTCTATGAAGTTGGTTGTCAACAAAGGCGCCAAACTAACAGGCGCCCTCTGGTGAGAGGAAAAGGTAGTAAAACCAGAGAGAATTCGGTAAGTTTTACCATAGATATTTAGAAAAGGCGTTTTTCACATGCAGCTTTCTTCATAAACAACGCTGTGTGTTTTATTCAACACATAATACCTGTTTTGTTGTAATGCAAAACAGTTATATTATTGTAAGAAAAACAAATATTCGTTTACAGACACAACACCACCAGAGCTGACGAACGGGATCATTCCGAACGGCAAGGTGGCGGTGATAAAGGACAAGGAGCCGATATACGAGTCGGTGATCCCGCGCCCCAACGGCGCTGAACCCCCGCCCATGTCTCCACCGCCGCCGCCGCTGCTGCCGCCGGAGACTAACGGGTAAGGGTACTCACTGTTAATAAACAGTCACACGTATAACACGTGAATTCCACGTATTGGGTATAATGTACTTTACTTTGAAGTCTCTTACGTTTTCAATAATCTATCCATCCATAATCTGTGAATAAGTTAGTAGAATGTTATTGTGAGTTTTTAATAGTTGCTGGGCAACTGACTTGGGGATTATGGGGGTGATAGAATGTTAATGTATCTATAATTCTCAGTACGTAACTGAATGAGGAGGCTGGTGAGTGCAGGAGCAGCATGGCCGCCGTGAGTGTGTCCGCGGGGGTTTCATAAAATGGTCAAAAGTTACATACATAACTACATTATAGTGTTATTTATTTTACATTACCTCAATTTACTACGGTACAGATACATTGGAAACGGCCGTAAAAATCAGTCCAGCTTCAATAAAGAATTGTACTCGATCCATAACTTTATTCTAATCTAATTCTAACCTAACCTAACCTTGTTACACCAACCCTTAGATTCTTAAACAAGGAAGACCCCGAGCCTGCAGACGAGCCTCTCCCGCCGCTACCGAGCGCGGTGACGTCACCGGTAGCAGTGGACTCGCCGCCGGTACCGATGGACACCTGCATCAGCCCGCCGCCTGTTATGAATGGCGATGCTATTAACGTGAGTACAGTGCTTCAGTTCTACTCGTGAGGGTTAAGTCTGGTTTACACGTATTAAGTAGTTAAGTAGTTATGTAAATTTGAACTAAATTTTAAGTGAATAATTTTTAGTGTGCGTCCACACGTAATAATTTAGTAAAGCTCTTTAGTTCATAAAATTCTACTTAACTAGTTAAGCATTTAACTAAATTACTTAAGCATTTTACTAAATTTTAACTAAAAAGTGCCTGTCCAAACGTGTTAAGTGATAAGCCCCGCCCACCTACTTAACAGAAAATAGAAAAATTTTTAAATTACTTGTCTACTTGATTACTTAACTACTAAATTACTAAACGACTAAATTGTCCGTTTACACGTATTAATTTACTTAAAATTTAGTTAACTACTTAACTACTTAATACGTGTAAACCGAACATTAGTTATCACGTGACTATAGAGTTAAATGACGTCATGAGGATTAGTGACGTCATTAAATTTATTATTAAGAGCTTAGTGAGTTTAATAGTCCTGATAGATATACATAATCGTTAACTCATACTCACCTTAGCGTTTTTAATAATTGTTTGTTTCTTATCTCTTTTATTTAGGTCGGTAATGGATCGGCTATGCCCTTTGGTTTACTGACTACCTCTTTACATAAAACAGTTATAATTCTATTTCCAAACCTTTGTAATAAAACATAACATGTGTGAGAGCCGTGAATACATTTCAGTTTAATTTGGTCCTTATGCCCCTGTCAATAGAGTACAGAGCGTGTGGCGCGTCGCAAGGAGCGCGTGGAGCGCCGCCTCAACCAGCTGGAGGCGCCGCCGCCCGCGCCCGACGACGCGCAGACCGACCTCAGCGAGTTCGCCAAGTTGTACTTCAACGATCATCCGCGCTCGCCTGAAGGTCAGTCTAGTTATGGCTGTTTTTAATAATATACTAGCTTACACGGCGATCTTCGTATCGAATAACAAACATTTTTTTTCTTAACTAAAAGTAGCCTAAGTTACTCCTTGTTACATCAGCTATCTGTCAGTGAAAGTCCCGTAAAAATCGGTCCGGCCATTTCAGAGATTAGCCGGAACAAACAGACAGACAGACATAAATTGTAAAAAAATATTGTTTTGGTATATGTATCCAAAATGCACTTAGTAAAAAGCTGTTATTATAATATTACAAACAGACACTCCAATTTTATTTATTTGTATAGATGTATAGATTTTATGTGTCTATAATCTGCAACCGAGCCAGGATAATTTATAAGATAGTAAGAACAAATAAAACTATAGATTTGAAAATTTGATGGTAGCCAAGTACAATACGGCCGACGTATCTTGGCTTCTGAACATACGCTCTGCGAACTTTAGCATGTAAGACAGAGATAGCGACACGAACATGGTAACGTGTGAGTGAGACATAATGCGTCGCGTACCGAGCATTGCCGTATTGTGTTACTGCGCAGCCTTCTGCGCGAAGTTCAGACGCGCTAAGATACGTCAGCCGTACTGTATTGTTGTATTGTATAAAGAAGCACTATTTTTTCCTTTTCTTCTCTCCTGGTCGACAACGCATCAGGAATTCCTTTAGTGTTAAAGATGTCCATGGACGACGATAACCTCTTACCATTAGATGGATCGTCAGCTTGTTTGCCATTTCCATAAAAAAAACTACAAAATGATTTTTTTTTAATTCATCTCTAAGTATGCAAAATAAAGCGTAATAGTTTGTATACATATACAAATTAATTTCTAAGAACACACATTAACGTCAAAAGTCTGTTCTAAAATCGAACCTGGAATCCTAATAACACCAGTTTTCATCACACAGGTACAATAATGGCAACGTTGACCCGGAAGAGCAAGTCCATGGAGCTCCTGACCAAGGAGGAGATGATCACGTACCACAAGGGCAACAACATCCCCACCTCGCACATCCAGCTGCACGACCCGGAGAGCGTCACCGCTGCTGTTAATATATTTAGGGTATTTGTTTTATTTTCTTTCATTGTCATATTTCTCTCTCTTTCTCGTTCATTATTTTATACTTTTTATAGTATTGTTCAAAAGTTATAAGGATTTTTTGTACTCGTAAAATAAATGTATTTGTAAAGTAATAAGTAATAAAAACAATCTATTAATACAACTGTAAAAATCACATCCAAATCGATTAAGCAAATTTTAAGATAAGCGCATAGGCAGTAAAAAATTATAAAAAAATTTTTTTTGAATTTATCCTTAACTTTTTTGATTTCTCTAAAGTGTAAGCCTATTTTCAGGATCTTTGTCGATACATGAGGGGCGAACTGACCGCAGAAAAGGAGACCCAAGTTATACAGTCGTTGATCGGAAAGGGCTTGGAGCGGGAGGAACTGCGGGACGAGATTCTTGTGCAATGTGTTAGACAGGTGAGTTCGGGTATTGAAGTTAATGTATGTATGTATGTATATTTTTCTGTAAAGTACTGCTGCTATAGCTCTAGTACAGATGGGTAGAAAATACCCTGCTGTCCTGAGTATTCTTCGTTCTTATTTTATTCTATTAACTCAAATTTTAATTGGCTCAAATTCAACTTTAACATGATGTAACGTTGCTGTGCTGTGACTGTAAAACGTTACATGTAAATGTTGCAACCATCTCCATTACGTCGATATACATATAAGTTTCACTTAAATAAACGACTGAGCGTCCGTCCCACAGATTACAGAATGTCCAGTCGAAGAGTGGGCGGAGCGCGTATGGCTGATCCTGTGTCTGTGCGCGGTGGCGTGGCAGCCGTCCCGCGGGCTCGCGCGGTACTACTGCGCGTGGCTGCGGGCGCGCGCGCGCACGCTGTCCCCCGCCTCCCCCGCCTCGCCCGAAAGCGCGCTCGGCAGTGTGAGTGCGACGAGCGCGCGCGCAGCCCATTGCGCGCAGTGGTGCTTGGATAACTGTCGCGGCGCCGCGCCGAGGGTGCTGCCACCTAGCACTGTTGAGATTGCCGTAAGTTATAGTTGTACCTACTTGTGTATTATTATG
Organism: Thymelicus acteon; assembly: GCA_951805285.1. Classification (NCBI taxonomy): domain Eukaryota; kingdom Metazoa; phylum Arthropoda; class Insecta; order Lepidoptera; family Hesperiidae; genus Thymelicus; species Thymelicus acteon. The sequence continues at coordinate 3,448,093 of OX638232.1, forward strand.
AAGTTTGAATTGAGTCACTGTAAAAGTTCAGAAGGTAGGGAGTTCCACAGGTGAATTGAGAAGCAGAGAGGAGCGAATGTGCCCTTTTATGCATATATTGTCGGCCGAGTACCATTGATACCGTTTTTTGTAGCTCGGTGGGCGTATCTATAAGTCGGATTAATTTTAAGGAAAATTACCATCCAACATTTTCTTCTGCATTCGCGAAAGCAAGTTCTTTCTTCCATCTTTTTTGGCCGTCCAATGCCCCGTGCATTATCCTGGTTTCTACAACCACCACAACCACCAGACGTTTCGGCTTCGTCTACTCCACCGTTCATCCATTTGTCTAACCATGACGTGCATTATTCCAGGCGATGCGCCGCCTCGGCACGATAGTCTGCCGGTTCTTCTTCCTGGACGGGCGCACGAAGGCGATCGACGTGCACCCCGCGGACACGGCCGCCGCCGCCGCCGCGCGCCTCGCCGACAAGCTGGGGCTGGGCGCGGCGGCGCGCGCCGGCTGGGCGGTGTACCAGCAGCGCGCCGGGCAGGAGGACCATGTGCGCGCCACGCATTATCTGTATGATGTTATTGCGGCCTGGGAAATGTAAGTTAAATGTTAAATGATATGTTGATAAGTGTTCAAAAGTAGGTTGTGATGTTTAATATACATACAGGTTGGGGTCAACAATTATTTCGTGATTGACGTTATATTGAAAACAATGAGTACTAAACCAAATCCGCATTGTATTTACATACCGCAGATTATCACGAAACTTTTCCGTCACGAGTTGTGGTCCAATGGGTCTTAACTCCCTTTAGAATATGCACTATTCCCTGACAAGTGACCATTGGTTATCGTGCTCAAAATTTCTTTTTCATAGCTGCTGTATATTATGTCTGTTAACCTTGAATATTATCTCAATGTCTATTAGTAGTATTATGTGTTAAAGGTTATGAGCATTTAACCATCGTTACTACTTTAAGGTTTCACATACGCATTCATGATGGCCGCACCAGGTTTCCATATAAGAATACAGCTGTCCTGACACTATATTTTCAAAGCTTCTCATAAAGTTTCTGTGTCCAGGCAACAGGGCCCGGGCGGCGGGTCGGCGGACAACCGGTTCGTGTTCAAGCGGCGGCTGTTCCGCGGCGGGCGCGAGCTGCCGCACGACCCCGTCGAGGTGGCGCTGCTGTACGCGCAGGCCGTGCACAGCGTCGTCAAGGTAACGGGCGTTGCGCGGTGTGAACGTTAGCGTACACAGTTACAGTATCTCGCCAACTTGATCGGAGTTGTTGGGCTAAGTTGAGAGTGTGGAGCCACTCGAAAGGTGGTGAACGTGAATTAAAATTGGTCAACGTGAAATTGAAAGTGGTCAACGTGAATTTCTGCAGGGTTCCGTCTTATTTCGAATGCCTCATGCATATGGCGTTCCTCATAATGTTCTGAAAGGTATCTGAAGACATACACACACTGCATAATGAATTGTACTTTCAGAGCGACTGCTTATGCACAGAAATGCACAAATGCGGCAACATTTTAATTATTTGTGATCGCCATTATTCATTGTCAAATATATACGAGAAATTAACTCCACTTTATAAAAGTTCCCTAACCCATGAAACTATTGTTCCAACTTTTGTAACAACCGTTGTCCCAACCATCGTACCAATCATTGCACCAACTCTTATACCACCACTACCAACTCTACAGATGGACGAGTTCCCAGTATCGGAGAAGGTGGCGCTGCAGCTGGCGGGGCTGCAGGCGCAGGTGTCGCTCGGGGAGCCGCCGCCCTCCCCGCCGCCGCCGCACACGCGCGCGTACTACTCGCACCCCGACCAGTTCCTGCCGCCGCGCATCGCTAGAACGCGGCCTGCTCATCAATGGGTATGTGAATGGCAACTAATCTACTGCACAATTAGTAATTTATTGAATTCGATACTTTAAAATAATTATTATCACTTGCTTCGGTGAAGGAGAATATTGCAAGAAATCCTGTGTGCATATTGTGGGGGGAATGAACCAAGGTCTTCACTTCATAATGAGAAAATACCCGAGTCCAGCTGTGGAACAGTTACAGGCTGCGATGGGGTGATGATGATGATGATGATGATAAGATGATATTAGGATGTGCTAATTTTATGTAATTCACAATACGTATAAATAGATGTTATATTTGAATATTGCAGTATGATTTAATTAAAAATCTAGTATGAATAGAAAGTTCATTGAAATTTCAACCTTATCTTCAATCAATTAAGGTATATTTCTTTCCGTTGCATAAAATGGTCATTGTAATGCACCCAGGCTACGATCCTCGCACAAGCCCACCGCCAGTACGGCGCGGGGCGCGCGGAGCTGACGGCGAAGGCGCTGTACCTGTCCTGCGTCATGCAGTACCCTCTGTACGGAGTCACGCTCTTCCCTGTCACCTATAAAGGATATTGGGCTCATGGTAAGTTAATACTCTTACTCTTATAATATAACCTTGAATATTAATAACGATACAACACAAAAGCGACTGAGATCAAGAACTAAACGTCTATGGTTATAATTCTCACGCCCAAACTCAAGAGTTACTAACGGTTACCTAAATCGCTCCTTTTGTATGGTGATTCTTTACTGAGGAGCGATTAAATAACCGTTAGTGAGTCTTGAGTTGGGGCGTTATAGTCCTTAATATCAAGATTTTTTTGCAGCACCAAAATGAGCAGATACAAGCTTTTTTTCTTTTATTTATTTAGAAACATAAACATAAATCACTTATACAGACAATTCTCCAAACCATTAAAACCATATGCTTGGCGGTATGGCGGAACAGTGCCAGATCGTATCTGTTAGGGAAAAAGCCATAGATACTACTGGAGGGAGGCTCAGGACCGGTCAAAGTGGCGCAAGTTAGGGGAGGCCTATGTCCAGCAGTGGACCTCAAACGGCTGATGGATGGAGCGCGAAAATAGCATACGCCCATGTAACCGCAACAGTCGCGTTACAGGCCCCTCATGACATTATACTAAAACATAATCTTCCGTACAGGTCCATCAGTTCTACTGGGCGTAGGCGCGGAGGGCGTAGTCCTAGTGCGGCCCGCGGACAAGGTGGTGCTCGCGGAGTACCCGTACAGCAACATCGCGGCGCTGCTCATGGACCCCGTGGACAACGGGCTCACCATCAGCCTGACGCACCATGGACAGCATGACGGACTCAGGTTGCGTGTGAACATTCATAGAATCTATTTGTATACTCGTGCAGTTGAACACATGCTTATGCCGCGTTTCCACGCTTGCCAAGGCTCGGCAAGCGTCCACAAGCACAAGCGTGTAAAGAGGGCATTTGGCTTGGCTTGCGTAAGCTTGTGGACGCTTATATCCGATCCGATCTAGTGTCGGTTTTTGGACACAGATCAAAGGGCGCTTGCGACGCGTTCACACGTTGGCGCGCGCTTAGTAGCCGCTGTGATCTCGCGACAAATGCACGTCTAGTTCTGTCTTCAAAAACTTATTAGTTAGGTACCTGGTACGATTTCTATGAATCTTTATCATCCACCATCTTCGTGGTCGTCAGGCTTTCCCTTGCTTTTTATTTTTTTTTTATGGAAATAGCCATCAAACGAGCTGACGATCCACCTGATGGTAAGTGGCTACCGTCGCCCATGGACACCAGCAACACCAAAGGCATCACTGATGCGTTGCCGGCCAAGAAAGAGAGAAGAAAAAGAAAGAACTGGCTCTCAAGCTCCCAGGCGGAACACGACGAGTCGTTTGGCGGCTGACTCATGCTCAAGGGTGGTAGCTATCCAGGCAGACCCCATGGAGAAATAATAATAGTAATAACGGTATTAATTAACAATTAAAATCAATGTTACCAATACAATCCCACGAGGGGCCCTGCCATCAGCGGGCCGGATTTAGTTGCCTTTTACGACACCCATCCGACGTGGGATTGGGGTTAGTATTCTAAGCCACCCCAATACGGCCTATATCGGCCTTTGCTTTTATTTGAAATAAAAATAGGTTAAACCAAACGCAATAGCCGATACAAGTTCGGTGTCCGCCATGCTTGGATGTCCGTGGCACACTGACGCATTCACATCACAAGCGTGTAAACGACTTCCAAATGCCAAGCGAGATTTGTGGACGCTTGGGGCTTGTGGAAGCTTGCCGAGCCTTGGCAAGCGTGGAAACGCAGCATTAGGGTATGCGTTTAATAATGTTTGTATTTCTTGTATTTTAAAATTTTTACAGATTATATAAAATTATTTTACTTAACATATTCATAAAGAGAGCTATGGTCTCCGAGCTAACCTAACTTTCCTAATACCAGAAATAATACGAACAGACATACATTTTCTATCTTCTACTACCACTACTACATTTTTCGGTAATATCTATGGTATTACTTATATGGTAATGTCTACGGGCCACAACGACCACTTACCATCTAACCATCCCCAACAGATGCATAGTACTGGAGTGCGCTCAGAAGCAGGAAGCGGCGTGGCTGATGGCGGCGTACAGCCCCACGCTGGCCAACGGGCTGGCGGAGGAGCCCCCGCGCCGCGCCGCCCCCGCCAGCGAGCGGGCCCGCCTGGCCGCGGCGCTACGCTCTGCGCGCCGGGCTCTCGTCGACTCGGGGCTTCTGAGGCGGCCCCCTGATCTGTCTACTGGAGGATTCTTGAGGAACACGTTGAGAAGGTGATTGTTTTTAATAGCTAATTACATGTTATATTAATGTAACAATTGTCAGCATAAAATCGGATTTTGATTTATTGACGAATTCGTATTTTTTTTTTTGTTTTTGATGGACTTGTTTTTATATGGATGTTGTTACTTGTTTTATGTTGCAACTTAAAAAATGCTCTATTGACGTTAGTTCAAAGTGTAAGTTACACTTTTCTCTCTCTCTCTCTATACATTGCCAAATGTCTTATGTACATTTAGATGATATAACCGTATAACGTCAACCTGAGTTGAACCGTATCGTCCGTATCTCCCGCCACTAACCAACGTGTCGCCCGTCAGGCTGAGCAAGCACCGCCTGGAGCGCGTGCGCATGGACATCGCGGCGGAGGCGCAGGGCGAGAGCTACAAGGGCTACCCGGCCGGCTACTGGTGCTGGGCGCGCGGCCTGCCCTACAGCCTCACCAAGCTCAACGAGGCCGAGGAGGTTGCTGCTATGCAGATATTTAAGGTAAACAGTCTTTCTGTGATACATATGCTTGTTTCTAGCACATGAGCATGCAGTCCTCTATCTTAGTTGCGAGTGGAAGCGGGCAAGCTCTGACAGTGGGCTTGTGTATGTATTAAAAAAAATTGTCATGAAAATAATAAAAAAATGGTTGTCTGTAAAGTCGGTTTACGGACGGTAGTTTAACGTGAGACGTCATGACAAAGCTCCGCTCCGCTCCGCATCGCCTCGCCCCGCCCCGCTCCGCTCCGCTCAACTACGATCGCCTACGGCATCGGCTACGATACGCCGATCGTGCCTCTCTCCCGCTCACGGAACGCTACATTTTTTCGTGCATGCGCCCGGCGTTCATCGTTAATAGACGTTATAACGTCAAAATAGAACAATGAGAAATGCAATTTCAGGAAATTGCAGACAGATAGAGCACGATGCAAAAAATTGACACTGTTTTGATTGAAATATTAATTTATGTTCGTTCAAAAATATAGTAATCAAAGCAAAATACTTGAATGTTTATTGTGTTCTTGTTGTAGGCCTTTAATTACAAATTACGATAAAATATACTGTAAGACTGTTTAATAAATACAACAATTGAACAAACAAGTCATTTATTCATTCATTCACTCATTCATTCACCCAGGACATAATGAGCCATGCAGGCCTGAGCAGCAACGAGGGCAGTACGTCCAACCTGGCGAACAACAACAGCGGCTCGGAGGACAGCGACGACCGCGTGTCGCTGGCGCAGGCGCTGCTGCAGCGCTGTCTGCAGAAGGACACGTTGCTGTGCGAGCTGTACATGCAGCTTATTAAGCAGGTGCGTTGTAATGTTCGGTTTACACGTATTAAGTAGTTGACTAAATTTTAAGTAAATTAATACGTATAAACGGACAATTTAGTAGTTTTGTAATCAAGTAGATAAGTAATTTAGAAAATTTTCTATTTTCTGTTAAGTAGGTGGGCGGGGCTTTTCACTTAACACATTTGGATAGGCACTTTTTAGTTAAAATTTAGTAAAATGTTTAAGTAATTTAGTAAAATGATTAAGTAATTAAGTAGAATTGTATGAACTAAAGAGCTTTACTAAATTATTACGTGTGGACGCACACTAGAAATTATTCACTTATAGTTATCTACTTAACTACTTAATAAGTCTAAACCGGACTTAAGACTAGTGTGTGACTCGTAAGGTTAAAAGTGGAGACATTTGGCGTATCCATCTGGCTCGGAGTTTTTTTTGGTCCAGGGAGGCGGGTGGCAAAGTCATGTGAGTTCGTCTCTGTAACGCATAAATACGTAAAACATACAGGTAAGTATACAAAATCCAAGGGAGCAGCTGCAGAGGTTTCGATATATCCGGGACTCTGGTTTTTAGTCCCTGCAAACTCAGACAGCCTGTTAAGAAGAAAATAGGCACGTTAATGAATAATAGTGGGTGGGAACGTTCTGATAAGTATACAAAATTCAGTCGGGGCAGCTGCCGACACTTTTGGTATATTCCTGACGAATAAAACGATTGTCTCACCACACTGAATCTCTCAGAAGAGACTTATTATTCGACTGTATCTTAAACACTTAAGGTCGATGCATACGTAACGAGTTTTTACCCCGTACGGGACGGGGACGGGGCATAAATATACGTGTGTGCCCCGTTCCTGTCTTGTACGGGATTCCGCTACGTATGCACCATCGTAAACATTTTCTATGAAATGTTTCCAAATTTCACGTCCCGTCTCGTACGGGAAAAAACGCGTTACGTATGCATTGGGCTTTAAAATGCACGGGACACCCGGTTATGTACGTAATTAAACAATATCCCCAGACGACCGACCACCCAGAGCCCAGCTCGCGTGTGTCCTCCCGGCACTGGGCGCTGCTGTGCGCGGCGGTGGGCGCCGCGCTGCCGCCCGCCAAGCCGCTGCGGCGGCTGCTGTTGGCGCACCTGCGGTATCGGGGCGCTGCGCCCCACGCCGCCGAGGAGGGCAAGTTCGCGCGGCGGGCTGAGCAGGTTCGTCCTATTATCTGTTACGTAGTTAAGAATACGATGTAGCATTTTGAGAATAAGTAAGAAATGCCAATTCGTTCGTTTATTACCTGTGGTCCGATTGCCGAGTTCTACTGGTCGATCCATGGACAATTTTTTTGCCTGTGGTTCTATCAATCGGACCATCGTTATAAAAATATGAAATTGTATTGATACTAGAAGAGTAGTACAAAGATAAATATTTTTACCCATGATACTATTAACATTTAGCAAGGGCACTCCAATGAAGATAGAAGTACAACCATTATAAGCTATAGTCAATCAAAAATCAGCAATATGCCTTGTGAATTTCTTCACTTTGTTGAATATTACCAATTCAACGTACTGCCGACAAGTAAGCGACACTAGCAATTTCTGTTTTTCAATGCATTGAGCAAGCAAACGGGCAGACGGGTCTTCTGATAGTGAGTGTTCATTGCTGGCAATGGACGATCAAAACACTAACGATCAAAGCACCATCAGAGAGTCTACAGCGAGTCCACTATATTGAACGACTCCATAATATTTTTAGACTATCTAAAATATCCAGAATTAATGGCACATTAAAAGAAAGAAACAGACCATAGAGATACATAATCGTATCGTGGACCAGGTCAGGTTTTACAATACTTGGTCCTTCGAGCAGGTCGCTCTAAGCATCGCGCAAGTGCCGCGTCGCCTAGCCGCCCCTTCGAAAGAGGAGTTGCTATGTGCGGGAGCGCGGCGACCGATGCACGTGCGCGTGTTGCTGCTGGACGGCAAGCAGCACGGACTGGTGTTCGGACCTGCTGCTACTGCTGACCACCTCGTCGCCATGCTGCGAGAGAAGATCGGCCTCAGTGATGCCGCTACTGGTGAGTTGGTGGAATTGTTAGTGCTGTGCAGGAGAAGTTGAGTCTGTTGAGCTTGAGTCGATGTTCAAGAGGACAAAGTCCTTTTTTTATTAAATGCTTCGTTATGGTTCAAAATTGCCGTATCAACGGTTTTCATAGCAACGAAAGTTGCAAGAGCCAAATTATAAAATGATACCTGTTTGTTAAAGTAATATAAGCCTCTGTAGTCAATTTACTTCATCGAAGAATTACAAAATTAACTTAAATCGAATTACAGTTCAACGCTAAAATTTGTAAGGGGTTCATACATGTAAACAAAATGTTTTGAAACTACGTTGTACAGGGTACGCCTTGTACGAGGTGTGCGCTAACTCGACGCCGGCGGGCGCGGGCGAGCGCGCGCTGGGCGGGAACGAGCGCGTGGGCGACGTGCTCGCGCGCTGGGAGAAGGCCGGCGCCACAGCTGCTGCGTGCAGGTACACTCACACCTAATCGAGAAACATAGATATAAGCGTGTTTTATTTAGCAATATGTAAGTCAAGGTCAAGATAATGTAGGAGCAATGTAAATTTCATCCTTTCACCTTTTTGTAATACACTTGGTCCTTCGAGCAGGATATGCTGTAAATGATCGTATTACTCTTAAAATATGGTTTCTTACCAATTAATATAAATCTAGACCTAGAATCTGGGTTGTTATGTTATGCACTCAAGACCTGAATACAAAATACAACTTCGTCTTACCAACTGAAGCAACTCTTATGCCTATCCATCTTGAATTGCGCAATTTCACACTACTATTGTGTGAGCAGGCTGGTGTTCAAGAAGCGGCTGTTCCTGGGCGAGCGGCCGCTGCACACGGCGTGCGCGGCCGAGATGGAGCTGCTGTACTACCAGGTGCTGCACGCCGTGCGCCACGACCGGCTGCCCATCGAGACGGACGAGGCGGTGGGTATCACGGATCACGGGTGATGGGGGAGATGGTAGATGTTGATTTTGTTCCAGTTGAACAATAAAATGCTGACATATTTGCCTTTTTAGATAATTTTTTAATAACGTCCAATGAAAGTAGATATACAGAGTGAATTTTTCAAGTGGGCGTGGATGGCCAAATCCGAAATTATGAGGACTAGCGAAAAATGCTCCAAGGAGACTCAGGGTCGATTTTGATGAAAACTAAAACTGCATCATTACATTTTTGAAAAATCAATATTCCTAGGCAGGAATCGAACCGTTAATCGAATCGTTATGTGATGCTCAACAATAATATTATCTATCAATCCCAGGTGATGCTAGCAGCCCTCCACGCTCAAGTAGTGAAGGGCGACTGCCTGGGCGGCGGCGAGGAGTGCGCGGGCGCCGCCACCGCAGTCCTGCCGCCGAGACTGGCGCACCCCGCGTCCCTCCCCGCGGGCAACGTGGGCCCGGCGGCTCTCCCGGCCCCCGCCGTGAGGCTGCATCACCTCGCGCTGAGAGGAACTCCGCCGCACGCCGCTATGCAGCGGGCGCTCACCCTCGCCAGCTCCTGGCCGCTCACTCGGGCCACTATCTTTGATGTTATGGTGGGTTTATATTTTCTGTCTTACTCGTTACTGGAACGGACTAGTAAAAATGTCACGATAAGGATAACCGCATCAGTTTAGCAGGACGCAGGTATTCCACATTAGATGCTCGGCACCTTCTATTTTAATATCCATCTTGTAAACATTGAGAAACTTTTGCTAAGAAGGCATTTTCTTATCTCTAATAGCTTGGCTGATCCTGTGGTGTACCTCATCAGGTACATCCTATCTTCAATTTTGACACATCTTTTTTTGGTAATGTTCAATTGTACAACTTTTGCTATGACGACATTTGAATACTTTCCAACTCAACAGTACCACTTGCCAAAAGCTGGCTCGGTTGCTAGTCGTAGTGCTAGTTAAATAAAACCTACAAGTGACCTCTCTGTGCAGCAATCGTTCACGTCGAACTGGCCGCGCGCGCTCTGGCTGGCGGTGGACGCGCGCGGGCTGACGCTGCTGCGTCGCGGCGCGCGCGCGGCGCTCGTGTCGCACGACCACGACCAGCTGCTGGCCGTGTCGCCGGCGCCGCGCGCGCTGCTGCTCGTCACGCGCGCCGACCGCAAGCACGCCAAGCTCGTGCTCTCCACTGACCAGGTACGGTACACGGCGATACCGACCGCGTATGTGTGTATTGTGTACCTACACGCCAGCTGCCGGGTGTGCGTGCGAGTGCGGGGAGCTTAGGTGCATCGTGCCGCGCGCTGACGGCGAACCGGCCGAGTGCGTGCTGTCCACTGATCAGGTACGACGATATATTACGACATGATGAAATTAGTACACGCAAGCTGCCGTGTGTGTGAATGTACGTGGAACTTACATGTTGTTTCACCAGTTAATGTTATTGTTTTTAAAACATTTTATAACGGCATGTCACATTTATATACAACTAGCTGACCGGGCAAACGTTGTTCTGCCAATAAATTTTTAGGGGTAGGGGGATGAAAAATAGATGTTGTCCGATTCTCAACTCTAGCGGATATGCACGCAAAGATTCACGAAAATCGGTCGAGCCGTTTCGGAGGAGTTCAACTTCTAACACCGTGACACGAGAATTTTATATATAAGATATACAATAAAGATTAATAAAAATACAAAATACTTTTTAGTATAGTAATATGTTGTACAAAAGCTAAGCCTTTAAAATCGTCATAAACTCGTATTATATGTCAGTGTCATGTGAAACTCAGAAATTGTGTTGGACATTATAAGTCACAATTTAATTCCCAGGCTTATCAGATCGCAACGCTCATAAAGGACTACATCGAGGCTGTTCGCGGGCCGGTGTCGCCCGCCGTGGCGGAGCCCCGCGGCGCCCCCCGCGCGCCCTCGTGACACCCGCACCCCGCCTAGTGCCAGTGCTTCCACGTCCGTTGAGAGCCGCGTTTAACTCGGGAGTAGAACGAACGGACCGACCGACAGACCAGTGAATTGACCCGCGAATTGAACATAGAGATAACGCGTAAACGTAGACCGCAAAATTACGTACGCGTACGTACAATCCTCACTATATAATCTAAAATGGCGGCAGTTACGTGCAGTTTAAAACTACTTAGTTTAATTCGACGTTAAAAAGTGTTTAATCTATTATATTGTTAGATTAAATAGTACTAAACGAAATAAATATAATCAACAAGGCCGTACATCATTTTAGATTATATTTTGTATAGGTACTATTATGTCTTCTGCGGTATAGATGTGATTTATACGAAATAAAGTGACAAGTGTTAACGTGTGAAATGTGTACCTACGTACCGAAATGCACGTAACAAGCCGTACGTTAGCGTCGCTAGGTTGTGTTGAGTAGTGATTAAGTTCATGAGTGATAGTGGCTTGTAGAGAATATATATAAGTACACGAACCTGAAAAAAAGACGGATGTAACCTCGTCTAATCGAGTGAAGCATAGCAATGGCCGCCCGCTTACCATGTGTGCGTAATTTTTGATTCGCGATTGACGCAGTATGGCGTCAATGTGTGGGTGTGTATACTTATACGAATAGAGAGTTGGTATTACTATGGGTGCTTCACTGAATTTGTTGTTGGGATTACGTCAGTCTTTTTTTAGGTCCGTGTATAAGTACTACACTGATATACTAATTACCTTAGTGAAAGAATGCATAGTAAATGTAGTAGGTACGCTACAGTGTTTCAAGAATCTTGTCGCATAAGTAAAGAAAGTTTCACTGTTCTATCAATAAAATTATAGATGTGAGGCCTGTTATGTTTTCACTGCTTAGGTGATAGAGTTTTGCTAATTCTCAGTTACTTAGAAATGAATGAAGAAAAGTCGCTATCACTCGTGACATAAAGCCGGGTCTACATCACTGGTTACAAAGGGAAGTAAATACTGGTATGAGGTTCCCTTTGTTGCGCTAATAAATACTTTATTATTATTATTATTATATATTATAAAGAGCTAGTCTACAATTTGACCTCGTTAGGAAAAATATTAGTTAGCTTCAATCTAATCTTCGACGTCGCGAATATTCGTCGATGTTTTCAAATGTGTGCGTTGCTTGTTATAACATGAATTCCAGATTTACTTCAATAACAACAGGCAAGTTACAGCAAGTTAAGTGGTGTTTGGTTAAGAGTGTCAGGACGGACGATATTCAGTTGCCAGAGGACGGGGAAGCATTCAAAACTTAAATAAACATTATTCATAGTGTAATTCAATTTTACTCCACCCTTTACATAGATACTATATTCCTTCTAGCCCTCCTTTGAAAGTAATCAGTATTATTAATATTATGTGGTGTTAAAATATTGATATTAAATTGGAATGCAGTTTTAGAGTTATAGAAACTTTAATGTTGTTAAGATGTTCAGATGTTAGATAGTTTTCGTAATGTCCCAATCCTTACCCCTTCCTAGTCGATGGTTAACTTTAAGATCTTTAATGTTGTACTGATGTTTTGTACTTAAATATTGGCATGTAAGAATCGATCCTTCCGATAGATCATTGCATTAGATTTTTGGGTAAGGATGCCATTGTTTATGAGAAAATGAAACTAAAATAATAAACAAAAATTAAAAGTAGTTTGAGAACAAAATATCGGTACACAATAGTATATGCTAGCTAAGCCAACCCACAATATACCTGTAGATATTCGCATATGGCAGTTTTGAACAAATGCCAATGCGAAGATCCCTAGTAAATATATTATAATAAACGTTTCATATCACTATAATTCCTAATCTGTTACAAATTATTTGCTTTGTCAAATATTTCCTGAGTACTAGAGTACATAGCGTTATATATACTCGTTTCGTAGAATTCAGTATTGTCTGTTTGTCGAAGTCTTATTTTGTGCCTTTTGACTGCGGTGGAGTGTTGCTGGACTGAACCAACCCTAATTAAATGTTGTTATTGAGATCGTTATATTAAACATAAATCAAACTTGTTATTAATGTAGTTAGCACAAAAATACTAAAATTTTACCTTTAAGTGTCAATTACCAACATGTAATGAGGTACAAAATCTAGTGCTTTGAGTGCAGATGCATATAGTATGAATGATAATTATGCACCTGTATAAAATTATTCCCTCCCACCCTATCCATCATAACCCGAATTGAATCTAAATAAGAAAAAATCATATATGCACAATTAGCACCCTATTACAATTAAAAGGATATGATAATGACAAAATAATCATGAATATTTAGTTCTTGGTATCCCAGATGCATACATTGAGTTTGGGAAATAAAAACATTAAATTAATCCCATCTTAAGTATGTGTTAAATCATATTAGAGATGCTCGCAATTTTGATAAATATAAAAATAATAAAATAATTTTATTATTTATAAAGGGTTGGCGGTTCAGACAACATTTCCTACAGCATACACTCACTGAGTGAATTTGTGCAAATTTATTATGACTGCAAAATAATTACTAATTGTTCCAAATATATTATTACCTATCATGCATATTATTATTGCTCTATATTGCACCGTGTTATGTCTATATATTTTATGGTAATGTAAATTATATACAATGGATGATATAATTATATATTGAAGCATTAAATAATGCTTGAGTGTCACGTGACTGTATGAAGTGCATGTTCTCAGCATTTATGACAAAGTTTATAGTTGACATGCTCAAAGCCAATCCTTAATATATTTTAGGCCTAGTTGGTGCTTAGGTAATATGTTTGCTTATGTTTTCTGATCTCATTAAAGAGTATTATTTATTCTGATGCCATATTTTATTTAAGCGTGGGCAATAATAAAACGATTAGGTTATTTTTTTCGTCTTTGTACTAAAAATGTATATAATTGACACACCAAAGACTTTGAATCGTCCCATTTGAATATTATTTCCTTGACATTATTGATGTTTGAACTTGGTTAAAGTTTGAATAATGTTTTAAATTTTGGAATGTGTATATAATGATAATAATTAACATAGGATATATAAAAGTTATACTCTTTTAAATGAAAATTATGTAACAATGCTCAAGTCTAACTCTTTCCAGCGGCTTTCAGTGAAACATACCTTCTCACTGTACTGTTCTAATAATCACTGCCCGAAAAACTTACAATAATGTAGATTAAGGCCAAGTGTGAGATCTTAAACTGAAAGCCAGATTTAAATTTACAAATATAAAACTGCATTGAGTTAGACCAGCATTATTAGTCTGAAATAAATATAATATGATAACTGCATCGTTTGGCATTCAATAAATATATCTGGCTTACAGCTTCTTAAATCATTTAATTAGGTTATTTAATAATTTTCATTGTGGAAGATATACTTTTCTCACTTTTTCACTGAATAATTTCATTGGCAATAGTTGTGAGAATAAGGATAAAATAACTTAATCTCGACTATAATCAATATTTGAATCCTTAATAAAAGTGACAAAAGTATTTCTTTGATTTGACTTTTAAACAAAATTTACAATTTCAGCTCTATATTGTTAATTAAGTATTTCATTTAGGCTTAAGGTTATATTGTAAGTATTATCTACCGCAAATGGATCGGGTTATTGCAATAACCCCCACTCAAAACTGCCCAAATAGACTGAGAGTGTCCAAATATTTTTCCCTCTTTTGATAAATTTGTTTTTGTTACACTACATATTATGGAATTTACCCAACAATTTGAATGCCAAATAAAGATTAATAACACAAATCGCGTTTTATTGTGAATTATATTTAATTTCATTACTTAAATTACCTTATATATTATTGTGTTACTAATCCTAGGTAGTCATCCATGAGAGTCCCGATAGCAAACTGAAAGAGAAGAAAATTATGCATTTTATTAATATCGTGTTGTATCCTTCAAATCATCATTTATTTTGTATCCAATATAAACTTAAAAATTCACAACATTACCTACATGTTATTAGCAAATTGTTTGCCAATGAGCTCTCTTGTCACCTCCATTCAATGCAATAAGATAATGAGAACATATCTCGTCAGTAGTTATAACAAAGCCATGGAACCACCTTCACCTCCTGCCCATCTTGTCATGATGACTATTAGCATGGCGAGCTTAATAAACTACAATAGCAGTTACACCAGGCTGCAGTAGAAACTCGTGCATGTGAGGATGTGACTTCCTGCTCACTTGTCTTGACCTCCAAATGCACATGCTGGATATACCCAATGATATTATAATGTAAAAAAGAAGTAGATATGTCACTAGAGGCGCTAACGATGAAGAGCATAAGAACAGGCAATTAACCATTCTGCTCGTAGTCGTTTTATCAATACAATATGATACGCACGCTTTTGCTGTTGTCAGTGCAGCGCTCTATCAATACAAGATGATACGCACGCTTTTGTTGTTGTCAGAAGTGCTTGACATTTGTCATACAGCATTAAAATGCCTTCGTGTATTATACCAATGTGTTTGGTGTAGTGAAACAAAAGATAAACGTGAGTGTGTTGTAGCTCTTTGGTGTAGTAAAACAAAAGAAAAACACGTGTATGTTGTAGCTCTTTTCGGAACAGATTTTTTGGTTGATTTGTAAGGGCATTAACATATCTATATTTTTTAAATATCATTGGATATACCCAAATATTGCTGTGCACATAGTTTTGAGCTGTTATAAAGTTAGGTGCAAGCTAAGCTTGATTATGTGTTTAACGGAGTTCACTTACAATTCCAGTGGCGTCTACCCTCGTGCCCACAATCTTCAATCTGATTACATCCTCTTCCTGTATCACGTTGTCTTCCTGTTTACTCTTATAACACGGAGGATTTACATTTGGACAAAACTCCATGTCTGCTGGAATGGACTGAAATAATAGAAAAAAAAGTCAGGCATTGGCTATACCGCTTAGTGTCAAATTTATTATGTAGGAGTTTTGACTTACATGATGAGAAATAAAACAACTCAGGGGTCCAATTTGTGCAAACATTCCAACCTGTATAACAAAGAAAAATTTACAAATGAAATTCTTTGCCACCTGCCAAATTGTATGTTTGTTATCTATAAATTTATGTTAATGCGTAAATCAATCTTCGACTATTTAATAGGACTTACCTTATTAACTTGGGTAACAATCGCATCCAACACTTCCCCTTTAAATGGTCGGAACACAATAGCTTTATATTTTACTGGATACACCACAAACCCTTGCCCAGGCTGGATAATACCGGCACCTATGCTATCTATAGTCGTAACTGCTATTACGAAACCGTATCTAAAATGGAAGAAGGTCGAAAACTGTTATAAGATACATATATTTTGAAATAACCTCAATTTTTAAGATACTTTTAATGTTTCACTTTACTTACTTTCCCGTGCACGTTCCTTCGACTTCAAGATATAGTTTCTGCTTGACGGTATCTAATAGCTGTGGCCCAAAGTACCGAGGATGCAGTAATATTTCATGTTCTAGAGAAATCTGGAAAGAATACATGAAACCTGGCTAACACTTAAAGCACTTCGACTAAAATTATGTTAGAGATGCATTGTAGGAGTTTTAATTGTGTAGGGTGTTGTACTGGCAGGCAACACATGCACATATGTCAGGTGTTTTAGAATATTAATATATTTAAATAGTGTCACAATAGAATGTGTTCTATTGTGACAAGAGGACTTCTATCTGAGACACGAACCGTGGTGGACATAATTTGTAATGTCATTATAAATAATATTATTATAAAGTGTAATTATACAGTATTCACAATATAGTATATCATGAAGTGAGTGTGTTTGAATAGCCCCTCTCCTCCAAAGTCCAGACATATCAAGAAGAACCTTCCAACAGGTTATGGGCCCAGAATATTAAAAGATTAAAATTTATTGAAAAACCAGTGATTTACATAGCCTACATTATAACCTTGGATACCAGTTGTTTATATACAAATAAGCATAGCAACCAGTGATGGATTCGATAAAAATTAAACCGTTTACAAATAAAAGTAATTACAAAGTGTGGAGAAAATTAATACAATTATTCTTGGACTCAAAAGGTATTAAAATAAATAGTTTAAATGAAGAAAAATTGGAAAATAAAGGAAAACACAAATGAATATAATCGTGAAGATGAAGTCAGAGAAGTTCGAGAAGGTGATATTGGGGGAAATAATAGTAATGGAGTCAACGTAATTCGAGAAGGTGATATAGGAAGAAATGATAGAAATGGAATTAATAAAGTTCAAGAAGATGTTGGTATAAGGAGAAATAATAGAGGAAGAAATGAAAATCGAGAAGAAAGAGAAAGAATTGTAAATATTCGAGAAACAGATATATTTAGTGAAACAAATGAAGATGAAACAATTGACAGCGGAACAATTGAAAATGGAATAAATTCTAATACCCCATTTAGACGCGCGCGCGAGCCACGAGACAATCCGCGAGACGCGCGCATACGCGCGCGTGTGAACAGGGCGCTCGCGGACCAGACCGCGGCGCGTCTCGCGCTCGCAGGGCTCGCGTCGGGAGCGGTTTTGTAGGCGCGCGCCAAAGGGGCTCGCGCGAGCGCTCGCGCGGTGTTCACACGCGCGTAGGGGGCGTGGCTTACGGACGCGCCACGAGACGGTCCGCGACACGCGCGTGTAAATGAGCGGTTATGAATCAAATGAAAATGGAACAAATGATAGCATTTTAACAAATGAAAATCTGGTGGAAAATTCGAGAAGTAATGAGGATATGGATGAAAGAGAAGAATTTGGCTCAACTGCATATTTTAAAATAAATTTTGGATTGAAAAAGCTTGATGATCGTTGCAAGAAGGCAATACTGATTGGCTACGTAAGAAATGGTTATAAAATTTGTTAGTATATAAGTTTTATAGGGGAATTTAAATGTTGTTTACAACAATAAATATAACTAAAAAAGAGACAAGGATAATTCAATAATTAAGGGGGTGTTGGTAATTTCAATAAATAAACAATTAAGGGGGTGAAGTAAGTGGATGTAATTGTTCATTGATTGAACATCATAAAAACAATATTTACAAGAAGTCAATAATATATTTTGATAGTAGAAAGTATAATTACACGAGTTTTAAAATCCTTTTATGTCTCTTTTATAGTTTTGTTTTATTGTTGTTTTTGTTTTAATAATTATTTGGAATTTTTTTTTTGATATTTATAATAAAATAATTTCTGTTGATATTTGGATATAAGTGAGAAAATGTGGGAAGTGAAAGATTGTAAGGGATAGTGAAAGGTTGTATGTGTTCTTCGAATTCGGGTGTTGAGTCTAAATTTATGTGGAATTGTATTTAGTAGTTTATGAGTGTTGAGTTTGACTGGTTGAGTGTGAATGGCAATGGTGGATGGGATTGATGTTTTGTTTATTTATTTAATTTGAAGTTGACTTATTATTGAGTAATTGGAGTAGTAGGTTTTAAGTGAACTTTAGAGTTCATGCTGTGAGGTGTCGAGAAGGAGTTTGAGGTATTTGAATAAACTTATGGAAGTTTATGCTGTGAGGTGTCGAGAAGGAGTTTGAGGTATTTAAATAAACTTATAGAAGTTTATGTAGTGAGCAGTCGAGAAGGAGTTTAAGATTATTATAAGATATTTGTATGTATTGAGTGGTTGAGGAGATATTTTTAAATAAAATTTTGTTTTATGTATGGAGTCGAGAAGGAGTTTAAGATGATTATAGTTATTGATGTTTTATGTGGCGAGTCAAGAAGTTAAGGTTCTTGACGTTATGTAGTTGAATGAAAGTACATGTTTGGTCGAGTATGAGTTGGACAAGTGAGAAAGGATTAATAGTAGAAACATTAAAGTTGGTATTCAGTTTGAAAGGTTGAATTGATAGTTGTTGGCTGAATTGAAATGGAGTTAGGTGGAAGTAATTGAATGTAAGTAGTTGTGAGATCTGAATGTATAATTAGGCATGTATGGAAGGTAATGTTAATTTATGAAAGTTAGTTTAGTGAGGTGTGTGGTTTTGGTATAATGTATTAAATTACATACAGGGGGTTAAATGTGTGCAAGTGTTGAGGGGGTGTGTAGGAGTTTTAATTGTGTAGGGTGTTGTACTGGCAGGCAACACATGCACATATGTCAGGTGTTTTAGAATATTAATATATTTAAATAGTGTCACAATAGAATGTGTTCTATTGTGACAAGAGGACTTCTATCTGAGACACGAACCGTGGTAGACATAATTTGTAATGTCATTATGAATAATATTAGTATAAAGTGTAATTAAACAGTATTCACAATATAGTATATCATGAAGTGAGTGTGTTTGAATAGCCCCTCTCCTCCAAAGTCCAGACATATCAAGAAGAACCTTCCAACATGCATGTTAAATATACGTACGTGGTAAAACATTTTATATCACTTTGTTCACATTAAATATAAGAAAATATTTAATTTATTTCTTTCAAAAATATTTACAAACATTAAATTATCTTTTTAAAATTTGCTGTCCGCTTTCTTTCTTTCTGAAGTGTTTGATTTTCGACTTTGTCAAATTGTGATTGTCAAACTCAGGTCGACTACTCAAATCTCAAACTCCACTTGAGTTTGACAGTTGAGGTTGACAGTTTCACAATAAATTTGTCATTTCAAAAAACTATAGGAACAATAATTTAACAGGCTTGTATTAAATACCGATGTGTAAGTAAGTACCGGTAATTAATTTTTGACTCATGGATATTAGCGATGGGCCGAGTAGTACTTTTTACAACTCGAGTTACTCGAGCAAAAGTAACCGTTTACTCGAGTAAAAACTCGAGTAAACTCGAGTAAGCTTAATGTCAAAAGTCACGAGTAGCGAGTACTGCGAGTAGTCGCGAGCTCGCGAGTAATTATACTCGTCGCGTCGAACTTACTGAGTTACTCGAGTTAACCGAGTCCGAGTAGGTACCGAGCTGGCTAGTTGGGGAATAAATACGAAGATGTAACCGTGTCGAGGTATGAATGGTATGATTTAACTGGATATCTATCTCCTAAAAATAAAAATGAATTATAGTAATTGTTGATAACGAGAAACCGTGAAAACGAACCGATTTGGTTATTTTTTGTTTTGTAATATTCATGATGGCTTTGGCCCATGATGGTTGTCACAGTGCGAAATCCAAGTTCTGATTCATGTAACGTCAAATCAAGGGATCAGTCCTTCGATCACTATATAATTAAATTAAAAATTAATTAATAACAGAACTACAAGTACTACAACAATCCCATATAAAAATTAGCTTGAAAAGTGTCGTCGACTGTTTTTATGTACATCTAGTTGAAATAAAAATACAAATTGAAACCTTATATAATTATGACTTAAAGTTGTATTCATAAAGCCATGCACAAAAACCAATATTTTTTGTGACCGAAGCAAGCTGGTCAACGTCCATCATAACAAGTTCAACCTTATACGCAAGATTTAAGGTACGATTTACAAAGCACAAAAATAAACAATAACATTTTACGACTTTACGACTGAGGTTCGCTTCTAGGACAAGGAAGGAGTGTGGAGTCAAACTGTTAAATATTTTTATACTGTATAATAAATGATATTTTTTTGTAAATTTGTTAATGGCGATATGTGTAATGAATATATTATTATAATTTACCTGAATGTAACTATTTATTTGGATACGGAAGTACATTAATTTATCAATGACACTGATGCAAATAGTCATAATTTATTCTTTTTCTTTCTTACATTTATTACTAGGCAACTAGGAAACTGACTGGTGATGGTAGGCTTCGTAAAATACTTCGAACATACAACGCTTCCCTGGGTTGGCTTAAAGAATTCTTCGAATCTTTGACGTGCTTAAATAGATATCTATTTTCCACGCCACACGGGATCTCGAGGAAAGCTAAAAACAATATAAAATCTCACATCTTAAATTTCATTACATATTCATATTCAACAAAAGAATAACAACAAAAACAAACTTAACATAACAAAACGAGAAAACATTAAACACAATTAGGTATCGTTTTTCAAAACAGCAACTCGTGTTTACTTTTTAAATAATTAAGATTATTGCACTTGCACTTGCGTAACCGGGCGTAATAAATTTAATTAGTCTCCCCCGTACCGTATCCCGAGCCGACTGTCCGAGTACAAACAATACAACTCGCAACACGAACCGAACCGAAACGACGCGACAGCGAGGTCAGCGAGTAGCCGACGCGACCGAGTAATGAGTTGACTGAGTAAAATCGTCGTGAGTAAAAGCGCGTCGGTGGCAACTCGACGAAGTTGACGAACGAGTAACACGTCGCGTCGCGGTCGTCGCTGAGTTGAGTCGGCCGAGTTTACTCGAGTACGTTAAATTGTTACTCGAGTTACTCGACCAAAGAATTTACTCGAGTTACTCGAATAAATTTCGTCGAGTTGCCCATCGCTAATGGATATATTGCTCACCTAGTAATTTAATGGCACATCTGCAAAAAATGCGAAATTGAGTTTATAAGGTGCATAATCTACATAATGGTAAATATGTATTAACGTCTATACTAGAATAGTAACCAAACCCCTCAGATGAAGGAAATAAAAGGCAGATGGAACATTCGCAAAGAAATGTAACGAATGACGTGAAGTCACTTTTTCGCTATGTGTGCGTGACAACCTTAATGTCAACTAGCAGTGGCACCGTATGGACACGTAATTCTTTGTGTGTGTGAGGATGCCAAATGAAAAGTCACAAACTCCCGCAATTTTGTAAATGTTGTTTGACATATTTCCAACTTAACACATTATGCACAATTAAATTGGCAAATTATTTATTACCTGTCTAGTGAACGCCCTTGCTTCGCTTCGGTAAGCCCACAGTCGATAAAAGTAGGGATGGTATTCTTTAAATTGTCGTGATTTTTTTATTTGTAAACCGATTCAAATAAAACAAACACTAAATGTTAACCCAAACTCATTACAATACGTCAGTGAAAACCGAATCTTTTGCCGTTCCTGAGATAGGAGGAACAAATGCATAGAAAACCAGACAAAAATTTACGTTGTAATAAATTAATGTGATAATCATAATAGATTTTAATTTCATCACTAGTTATCAAAAAGCACACTTATCAAAATATATGTAAATGTTCTTTTAATATAAAATAATACTTAAATATATTTAATTGTCATAATTAACCTATGGACTTTTTTATGCAGAATAAGTTAGTGTTTGACCACAGAACCACCTGAGATGGTAAGCGGTAATGAAGTCGTGTATGGTAAATCACACTAACTTAGTAGAAGCCTATTCACTCTTGACTTGAAGACACCCACATTATAATCTGACGGGAACACCCACGCGGACAATTAATTCCAGTCCTTTGTGGTACGCATAATAAAAGACGAGGCAAAGTGCATTTTTTTTCTCTTGTAATAGCAGCTGTCGGCAATCTGCAAAATTATAATTGAAATCATTTTAGTGAGTAGGCTAAACTAAAAACAGAAACTAAAATATAATATAATATTTTCTTTCAATCATGCATTTTATCGTGGGCAAACGTGACATTTTCAATTAACCCGGTTATAATATCCCAGCGATAGGTGTTTATGCATTGGCTGTATTTCTTGATTTTTAAGGTTTAAATAAATACAAATAATATTTACTTTTTAAATATATTTATTTCGACATACATTTATAAATCGACCAGTGTTCAAATAGCTCATGCATATTTCCCCAAATTTAGGGTAACCGATTTTCACATAAAGCTGTTATACAAATGAATAATTGTCGAGGTTTTGTGTTCCGAGCAAACCGCAAAAATATTATTATAAATAAATAATAAAATAATGAACAGATATCTGTGAAAAGATATTCCATCTTCTTTTCTTTGATTTTGCGAACTACTTTTAAATTGTTTAAAAATGCAAGACGGCATTATAACTGATAAAATTATTTAATAAATTTTGACAATTGCGATGTTCATGCAATTTGACGCTTTCTTTAGTAGTGACACGAGATTGTATTAGTTTTTTATTTTGTATTATTCTTGGTAGGCTTACGTCATATTCGAACGACGTTATCTGCCTTTTATTCCTTCATCTGAGCCAAACCCATACAATCTGTTAAAAACGTAAAAAGAACCCATAAATCAATATTTTAAACATTTTTATAAAATCTTTGATCCTCGTTTCTGTAAAATATGAAAAATGTAGATATGCCACTATATTACTAGGTGACCATTATGGATCACGGTCTTGAAGATCGATGATTTCATAGTGGAATGACCATTTTTGTATTGTGTCCACTCAGATGATTCCTTCATCTGAGTGTGTCCATTAGTCCCAAGATATATCATTCGTTTGTGATTTTTATAATGATAATATAAAAACATCTAAGATGAATAATATGTATTAATTTAATATAGATGTACCTTAATTGCGTACCTCAATTTTCAATAATTTACTCATAATGCAATAGATTTTTTTAAATATATTATTTCTTTATTATAATTTTTTACCACCAGAATAATTACAAATACAGAACATTTTGAAGAACCATATCAAAATAGGACACAATTTTTCTAAGTGTGGACACCCTACAATTACAACCTCAATCCGGCTTGCGATTGGTCGAATGGTCATTCCACTCGATCTAGATCGATGACGTCATCGTCATCGATCTACCAATACAAAGTCCGTAGTCCAGATAGAGTAATACATATATCCATGGTTTGACTCATCAGGAAATAAGCACTTTTTACTATAACAGTAACGACACGCTAACTGTTGTTAATATTAATATGCATTGATATTTTGATAATTTTATTTCAAGTTTCTAATTTCTAATGTATTTTAAACTGAACTTATTCCACTGAAGTTAACTATCCATAATCTGTTTAAGTATCAGTCTGTTAAACTTTAGTATTCTGTACCACTCAGATGTCGCATCACTCGATTACTCAAAAAAATGCCAAATGTGTGGCCGTGTCTGTAATCAGATTGTTGTAAAAAATGGCAAAAACTTACGATTATTTATTTAAATTACTTTTAATAGGAGACTCAGGGGTTGGGAAAACATCTATATTATTCAGATTTTCTGAAGATGCTTTCAATATATCATTCATATCAACCATCGGTAAGTGGCTCGGGTCTTTGTATCCAAAGGTTATTGTCGGGATAGTTGTATTTTTTATACGTAATTGTCATCGAAGTATATTTTTTGCTTCATTGTTCATTGTGAGTATTAATAAGGCAAAGCGCTCCAGAGGAAGGGCGGGGCTCCTCAATAAACGAGCCCTTATCAAATTAAATGAATGAACCGTTTATGACATCATACACTCTAATTTTAATTAGTGAACTCTCGTTTATTATATTGTTTGGTTGTTTACAGGCATTGACTTTAAAATTCGAACGATAGACCTTGAAGGCAAAAAAGTAAAGTTACAAATATGGTAAGTTTGATAAGTTTATTATCATTTCCAAACATTTGATCGTTTATTATGAATCATGAATGTTTTGATTTTTTATATTTTGTAGGGACACAGCTGGCCAAGAAAGATTTCGCACAATTACTACTGCCTACTACAGAGGGTCAATGGGTATCATGCTGGTTTATGATGTTACAAATGAGAAGAGCTTTGAAAATATTAAGAATTGGATTAGAAATATTGAAGAGAATGCAAGTGCTGATGTGGAAAAGATGATACTTGGTAATAAGTGTGATTTGGATGCTAAGAGACAGGTGTGTTCAGTTTTATTACACTTTTCAATAGTGTGCCCTCTGTGTGTTCACTTCATAATGATAAATAATCAATAAATGCTCAATAAAGTTTGAGATGTTTTGAAGCGTTTATATTTTATAGTTTTGTGGCAAATATAAGTGATTGGTTCATATAATGCTATCTTAAGTTATAAGTGACCACTATTGGAATTTTATTATTGACATTGGGGGGCAGACAATGTACTATTTTGTAAGTGTTGACAAAATTAGAAATGTTCTACATAAATGTAGGAACCAGGATGAGACAAATTGGTGACATAATGTCATTGTAAATGTAAATGTTCAAAACAAAACTTGTCACTGATAACAAAATGATATTTTATTGAGAGTTGTTGATTTTTTAAACAAAGCTATGAGACCATCGCATTTAAGTTGGATGTGGCCGCCTTATTAACTATGAGGATAATAAATCACCTTTTTATACTGTCGTGGAGAGTGCTTCAAATCTTACTGAATAATACAATTTTATCAGTTGATCTTATCTCAGTGTATTAGTAATTGCTGTCATTTGTAGTTTTTATATGTTATTGAATGAAGTTCATTCAACATGCTTAAGCTGAGTGGAAAAATACCTATGTTGTAGCTGATCACCTAGCTTTAAGATAAGATAAAATTAATATAATAATTATTACTAGTTGTGTAGGGATATTAATGCTATCCTCAAGGAATAAAACTACTTTGTCTGCTTCCATTATATTTTACAAATAAATCATAGCACTATATGATTAGATAACATAAATTGGTTTGTTGTCAACTAATCTATTACATCATATTTTTGTTATGTATTTATGGTGTTACTGATGTGTTGCCAACCAAGAACAAAAAAATAAAGAGTACTAGACCCAATGAAGTAATTAATGAAGTAAATATTTTAACTTAACCCCCTATACTACAAGTGTTTAAAGTTAATAATAATTGTTATTGCCACAAACAAAAGATCTATTATTTTTATATATTTTCAGGTATCAAAAGAGCGGGGTGAACAATTAGCAATAGAATATCAAATAAAATTTGTAGAGACATCGGCAAAAGATTCATTAAATGTGGAATATGCATTTTTCACACTAGCAAGAGATATCAAGGCTAAGATGGAGAAGAAACAGGTAATGTACCTATATGTTTGCTATGAAATCAACATATATTAAGTTTAATTTATAACTTTTTATTTCACTTCATCTCTCAGTCAATATCTTAATATAATTATCAATATTTCAATATGTAATTTTATATGATTTTGTACATATTATATCTAATAATATTGTATGTATACAATAATATACATCTTATGTTTTGACATAACTTTTTTAAATTACAAAATATTTATGTTTTAAATTAAAATATTATCAACTTTATATTATCAGTGCTCTCTTTCTAATATTATCTTTCTCTTGTTCCATGGCTATCTTTTGAAAACAGAAGGTAATGTTTGTTCGGTGTTAAATGCTGTAAATGTTGTGTTGTGGTATTGTAGTAATAGAAGAGCTTTAGTTTTGCTTCTCAATGATTTATATAACTCCCAATGATACATATAACTGTATATAGGTACAATAGTATCCAAAACACATTTTGGTCAAATACTAATAATAATTAATTAGTCCCATGACTCTGATGACTCCCATGTTATACTCAAAATCATTTATTTTTTTATGTTTTGTTTGATACAAGTTTCATATTTCTTATTTTCTGAGTTCCATTCTTGCGAAAATGATGCATGTCAAGTTTTTGAAGTGTGTGTATGTCTATTGGGTGGCCAATTAATTCTGAAAGTTAAAGGAACATTAAAAAGCATGAAAAAAATATTTAAGAGTGATTTGATTTTGATAAAACTGCCAAATATACAGTGTTTTTAAAAATATATTTCTTATAAGCGGAAGATCTCAATAATTCTGAAAATAATAAAAAAACATCACTTTGAAATTAAAAAAAAATATGTTGAAATTTAAATAATTATAATTTTATTCTGAAAATAATAAAAAAACATCACTTTGAAATTAAAAAAAAATATGTTGAAATTTAAATAAGTTTTTTGATTGCAAAAGTTCAGTAATTATAGCTGCTGTAATAGGATCTCGGATATCGGCTGTAAGAGATAGATAAGAGTAAGTAATAAATCCGTCCGTAAGAGATACGGCCTTGAAGCGAAGAACCGCAATAACTCAAACTCTATCGTAATATTATAGTTAATTCCTCGTTGAATAGATCGTAAACCTCCACGAGCGTGCCTTCGAAATTCCGTTACAATCAATCATCGCGATTTAGTTAATTAAAATAGTAAACAACAAATTGGAATAACTCGTAAAACGTAGTCAATTTAATTACGGATGTAAAACGGTAAACACTGCAAGTTACTAAATGAGTAAGATATATTTGTTTATCAAATGTAATTATAATTAATTAATTATAATGTAGCGTTTTTCCTGAACGTGGCTTCATAATTTTATAAATTAGCATTTATCGAGAGGAGTTACGGTGGCACTATTTATTTATAGAAAGCTATTCGCCGGGAGCGCGGTTGCGTCCGCATACGCACCACGCTTCTGTAATAGCATCTTATTTATCTAACTCTATAAAAAAGTTATTTTATGTAGTCTTTTTTATTTTAGAAAAGCTTTACTTATTATTTTTATTTCTGTTTGTTTGTAAACATTTCGAAGCGTTGCGTTGTACCTGTAATCTAGTAAGTTGGTTGCGGTTTGACTGCACGCAATACTTGGCTAATTATAATTAAAACGTTGTGCCTTGGGTTATAAAAGGATAAGTTTTACGATTTAAGAAATATTTTATAAAATATCTATTATTATTTCGTATTAATTTACTTACAAATCGGTTGTTAGGTATATTTTACTAGCGGTTTACTAGCGATTTTTTTAAATGTTTTACGTATTATATAGATAATGTTTATTTTTTCTGAGGCATGACGATTATTCCCCGATATGAAGCGGGAAATATGTAGGTACCCCGCTTTGAAATAGATAAAAATGCTTTAACTGGAATGTTTGCTCACATTAATTCCATAATTTAAAATATTATAATATTTGATAATAAAATATAACTTCATGAAATGATGGCACAATGCATTCGGGACTTTACATGAAATAACCGAGTGACCTTTTGGTATAGGTGTACTGTCGTGAACTCGTCAGTGATAAGCGAGATTGATAGCGACCTGTCATGGTGTCGTACCTACGTAGTTTTAAATTTAGAGTTAAGAAATATTGCGTAGTAGAATTTTACGTTTGAAAAACATCGTCAAATTCATGTCCGACGTAGACTCGTGCCTTAGGGCTTAAAAGTTGCAAAATATTTTCTACTAATATTGAAACTTAATATCCTATCCAGTAGAAAGTAAAATTTAGAAGGCTACTTTGATAATAGAATATGTTACTCGTATTATTATGCAAATATTTTGTGAATACTAGGTAGATTTCTAAATGTTTCATGTCTGCATGTCATCATTATTACCTGTGGTGGTGTCGACCGAGCAACGTTGCGCTTGCGTCGTTTTTCTCATGCCCCTTACCAATATTACAGCTCTTGTGCATTTGTATCTTAATAATATGTTGTTAAGAGTTCGTTAAAATTTGTAACCCTGAGAATTCACCGAGAGATTTATAGGCACTAAACGAATAAATAATAGTTAATTTTTTATATATGTTTAAAATCCATGTATCAGTTACAATTTTGAGCAATACATACTATTGGTGCCCAGTTACGTGCATTAGTTTTCAATACATGTAATAAAACAACAAAAGGCAACATAATTCCCTATACATTTCTCTGTGTATTGTTGTGTTTGGATCGATGATGATTGATGAGATGTTTCTGTGTGATGTGAGATTTCAACGTGTGTGTGTGTGTCAGGAGGCGAGCAACCCGGCGGGCGTGCGGAGCGGCGCGCACCAGCTGAAGGCCAACGAGGCGCAGCGCAAGCCGACCTCGTGGCTGTCCCGCTGCTCCATCCTCTGACCGGCCACGAGTGACCCGAGTGACCCGAGTGACCCGAGTGACCCGTCACACCCACCTCAACTATATTTTTCGACCTACATTTTAAACTGGTGCAACGACTCCGACCGAGTCCAGACTTGCTTTTTGTATTTTTATAATCCACTTGTCATTTCGTTCGAGGTGTTGGAACGCGGTCGACGCGCCGCTAGCGTCCTATTCGCCATGTGATCATGTGATATACAGTAAGGCCATCATTTAACCATCGAACCGGGCTCCTGGTGACATGAATTTTGAAACTTGTTTTACGTGACCGCTCTTCGCCGGTCCACCTTTACAGTATTTTTTCGTAAATTATTGTGTAAATTACGATTACTTTGTAATGACAATTTGTAATTAGGACGAAATTATTTGGGTGTTAATTTTCAATGCAAATGGTTTAAAGGATATTCATTCAATAGATTATTATTATTAGCTGTACTTTTTCTTTGCTATTTTAATTAAGATATTATTATATATTTTAATGTAATATATACTACATATTTAATTTTGAATAAACAGTGCTTTTTTAACAATTTTTATTTTTGTATCACTTAATTATTATCAACCGAGTAGCTAATCGCCAAAATTTTGGAAGTTTTAATTAAATTCTACATTAAGAAAATGAAATGAAAATACTACATTAACAAGTCAGTAAGTTTATTTTGAAATAAATATAAAACTAATAATTTGACAATGGAAGCTCATCTAAGGACCAAATAATTACAACAATATACATTTCATACTGTAAATTTATTGTCGGTCATAAAGGTAACATAAATAAATGCGTTATGCTGCTTGTACTTGTTTTGGGCTCGATTTAAACGGTCGGAGTATTAACTTCTTTGCTCCGGTGAAGGCACTTTTTGTGACAAAAGTAAGAAGTTTGATTAAGCTCTTGGCCGATATGACAACAATATGTGAGGTCAGTCGCGATCCCTTCCTCCAGTAGACGACGTAGACAGGAACTGGTGGGAGCTTGTCGTACCACACGCCGTTGCGGTGGTCCTTCGCCCGGGACTCCGCCGCCAGCAGCGCGCGCGCCATCTGGGACTCCACTGTGTTCTTCTCCAACGCTGCAGGCACTGACGCTTTGGCGAAACCGAGTTCTACTAATTTTTGTCCGATATCTAGTATCTCCACTGTTTTCGTCTGTGAAAAAAGGTAATTTAGTCAAATTGATTGTGGAGATTTAGTCAAAGTATTGTTCGCCTGGTGGTCGAAATTCAACCATATTTTTTTTTATTGATAACAATGAGGCTAGTCAATATTTAGGACCTAACAAAAAAAATGGTGGATCAACTGAGGAGAAAACTGTTTAAACTAAAGCTAATGTTATCCATACAAATATTATAAAGAGGAAAGATTTGATTGTTTCTTTGCATTGAATAGGCTCCGAAACTACTGAACCGATTTGAAAAATTCTTTCACTGTTGGGAAGCTACACTATCCCCAAGTAACATAGGCTATATTATATTTTCAAAAAAATTAGGGTTCCTTAATAAAACTCCAATAATCTAACCCAAGGTGTAAAAAAATAAGAAAATGGAAGCAAAGCGAGGGTGGTTACTCATCTTATAATAAAAGTAAAGATAATTTATACTTTATAGGAACCAGGTATGCTCAATATTTAATCAAGAATATGGTCTATGATTCTGTTAAAAAATTAAAGGAAGGTCAGTGAGCAACTTTCTTTTTAACTTGTTCTTCTCTCACATTTAGAGGAGTAAGGTCCACAAACTAATCGAGAGTGAACTTTCATTCTTCCTTCTATGAAAAAGAGAAGGTTAATGTTCAAACCAAATAAAAAAAATAAGTATTTACACTTTTTTTTACTTAAAAATATAATAATGCTTTTCAGACCACATTTCTAAAGTAGTAAGTAGATAGTGGTCTCAGATAATGAGTGCACTAACTTTGTAAAAGCCTATTCACTCTATTGTTACTTTATATTTTGTTACCTTGATATGCTTATAGTAAACTAGTACCTAAAACTAAGCTAAACTTTTACTAAAAATACGAAGCAATGTTCTAAAGCAGTTCCTTGTGATTATGCTCATACAAACAAATTACATTATTTCAGTTGTTTACCTTAGGCTGAGGTAAATGCAAATGGACAGTAGAAATTAAGTCATCCTTGTCTCTGGCGATGGGCTTGAAGGTCACCTCCTTGTCCTTGGCCACACACTCCAACCAGTTAACGGCATTCCCACTAACAATGTCAACACCCCAAAGCTGAAAAAAATATCAATATTGATAACATAATCAAGGGTACTCCTAAATTTCATTTTACAGCAAATGTTAATTTAGGTTTATAATGATAATAAAGTAAATTTTGCTTATCACATCTAAAATGATATTCTATAAAGTAAGGAAAATAAAAATATCTTTCCTCCATGACTAATTATCATAACAACAACACAATGCTATAATTATGTATGTACGTAAGCTTGTGTGAATAAAATGTTTTCAGCATATTTAAGTGAAGGATATGATTGATTGGTTGTGTATACATATATTGTGAAATAAATTGGCACTTGACACTATCACGGCAGTCTGACCTTGACCGGTAGCGGCGGTTTACTGGAGTGCCAGAGCGGTAAGTAGATGGGGGCCTTGTGGTCCACCAGGACTCGTAGGGGGGACTGCTGGACCCCAGCGTACACACCCCTCAGGGGCTCGCGGTTCTTAAAGAAATGGTCGGGTATCTTGCTCGCCTTCGAAAACTTGCTGACCTATTTCCAAATACACAAATGTTTATCAATTTGTTATGTAATTATCAATCAAAATAGAAAGGTGTATTTACCGGTCGAATCTTATGAATAGAGAAGGCCAGGCTGGCGGTAGCTAGGGCATAAACTGCTATCTGTAATGCAATAAATAGTCATTAAAAGAAAGTCAAACAAAACAAATAACTGAACGGGTTTGGGACTTTTTACATACGTTTACACCTCGATAGTCCTGTTCGAGTAAGCTAGTTAAGTTATAGAACATTCCTCCTTCTTTTCCAGACATTTCGGTTATCTATCATGAGAGTAAACATTCATAATTTTATTTATTAGCTCATCGGTATTTTCAGTATTCCTTTCCTTCTTCTATATTTTGACATATGATTCGATGTGACGGTTACCAACAATATAACAAAGTACTCTGTGGTTACCAAAATATTCCAAATTGTACATGTGACATGACAAGACAAGATGACAAATGTGACGTCGACATGTACTCGTTATTGCCATGATAATAATATCACAATTCATAAATAAACCTTAGGTTACACCGTATTAAAAACGTATAGATATTTCTTGACACTTTAAACTTGCGAATTTTTTTAATCCAATCATAAACAATCTATCAAAAGCAATATTTGTATTTCATTAAAATAACAATGAATCATAATTTATTTATGTAGTATCTGGTAACATTTAATAATTTAGTGATGTATCATCATAGTTGAAAATGGTAATGATTTACGCACATAATGCGTCGTATGGTATAGTATTCGTATATGTAAGGTGCAATACCGAGTGTTTTTGAGGTTGTGCACAAACTTTACCAAATGATTCTATAGCATTTACTAAACATATCTTATACAGGTACTAGTGCATTATAAAGCTCAGTTTTTAAATTATTGGTAATTCCATTTAATATGGGTGTACATTGTAAAAGGGTCTTTATTTGTGCTATGTTGCCGCTCAGTACGGTCATAATCATTCAAACTATACTTGTTTCATTTTAAATGTCATGTCATTATTGGCTTGACTTGTCAATAAAGGCCCATTTAGACGGAGAGCTTCTCGTCTCGAAGAAGCCACGATCGAATTAATAAAAAAATCTTTCTTACATTTACACCTCTCGCTATTTGACGACAATTTCCTCGCAATGGAATATTGATTGTAAACTTAACTCCAATGACAAAACTTTTCAAACTAGTATTATTACCTATTTGGTTTTGTTAATGTCACTGGTCGCACAGTCAGCAAAATCGATGAGAAATAATTGTTAACGTCAATAAAAGTTTACTAATGTAAAAGTTTCATATCAATCATAATGCGAAGTTGCCAGCTTGCGTAAAGAGATTACACATTAGGTAATTTACGTTCAAGTATTTAATTTGTATGAAAATGAAAAAAAAAAATTCAATAATGAATCCATAACGAAAGATGACTAATTTAATGGTCTGAATAACAGGCCGAAGTTCGTGCACAACCTCAGGAACACGGTGTATAATAACAAACAAAGCAGCATGACATAAAAAACGTGTTTGTGTACTTATGTACACACGTAAGAAGTTATATTTACCTCTTACTTTACTACTTTATGTACTAAAGTAGGTACTAAGTTATACTATTAAAAGTAAAAAGACATGCAGACAAGTCATTCTTTAATAAACTTTTAAAAACTGGATACGGCATCATTCTTGTGTAAAATAAGCAATTTGGAGGCAAAAAATGACAGATCAATTAATAACATTTATATAAACCGTTCTGTCATTTTCAGTAACCTACTACTTTCATCCCGCTTTACTTTACTAGATGTAATATTTTTAATCATAATTTTATTGAATTTATCCGACAGACTATACTTGGCCTTGCTTTCCAAAAAATCAGCATGCCATTTGAGGTGCAGACAGAAGGGCTGGAAGGGATTAGGTACATCGTATACCGTACACATTCATAATTCATTCTTGAGTTTAGCCAGTATCACGATCTATACATCTACGTGGAAATATCTGTGTAATATATAAATGTCGTGCTATCATAATAAAATTGACTCTTATTTGATCCAAATGCATGTGATTTAGAACATCGTAAATAATATTACAGAATTTTGTATTTATATACTTAATCGTTTTATATCGTTAAACGAATACCGTTATATATGAAACGGTTTACGTTATGAGTATAGTTGTAAGACTCTATTCCACGTCAACTTTTTTGACAACAAGAAACCAACCAAAGGAGCAAGGTGGAAATCTGAACTGAATTTTAGCAAAAGTTTCAAATTCCTTAATCAAGATGATAAATGTTTTAAATACAATCGATACGGGGCACGAGGATATGATTCACGATGCGCAATTGGATTACTATGGTTTGCGACTTGCGACGTGCTCCTCCGATAACTCCGTAAAAGTATACGATCTCAAGAACGGTACACAAACTCTGGCGGCAGATCTGAAAGGACACTTCGGGCCAGTTTGGGAAGTTTCGTGGTCTCATCCGAAGTTCGGAAACCTTCTAGCGTCGTGTTCGTATGATAGAAAAGTTATTATTTGGAAGGAGTCCGGCGAGTGGACGAAACTTTACGAATACACAGGTCATGAAAGTTCGGTGAACTCCGTGGACTGGGCGCCTGCCGATTACGGTCTGATACTAGCCTGCGCCAGCTCCGATGGTTCCATATCATTGATCACGTATAACCAGGACGGCGGCAACTGGGATGTGAAGAAGATCCCAGGCGCCCATTCAATCGGTGTAAACGCCGTCAGTTGGTGTCCCGCCATATCATGTGATCCCAATTTAGATCCACTATCTAACAAGGCAGCTCCCAAAAGATTGGTGTCAGGTGGCTGCGACAATTTAATCAAGGTAGTGCACTATTTCATTATGTCTATCTGTACTCATTATAGCTAATGCATCAGCTTTTTGAGAACTTCTGAACATTCAATTTTCTTATTATCTTTCTAATTAAATTCAGATTATGTGACGATTTATTATGAACATTATTAGAAAATTATCTTTGTAATATAATTATTATGCTTAATTGGACAGCATAAGAATGGATCAAGGAACACTTTTTTTTATAAAATAAAATAGGTGAATATGTAGTTTATGCCCTAAAATGATATTGCAATCAATGATTTTTATCTTTTTGTCACTTAAAACATTCTTATTCCATATTTTACATTTAATTTCAGATTTGGAGGGAGCAAGGAGATCAATGGGTCGAAGAGAACAGACTGGAGATGCACATGGACTGGGTCAGAGACGTCGCCTGGGCTCCCTCATTTGGCTTACAGAAATCCATGATTGCGAGCTGCTCTCAAGACAAGCGTGTAGTAATCTGGACCAGCGACGACAATGTTTCCTGGACACCCACGATACTGAACACATTTGATGATGTCGTCTGGAGTGTTAGCTGGTCTCCCACGGGAACCATCTTGGCAGTCTCGGGAGGTGACAACAAGGTCAGCTTATGGAAGGAGGGTATCGACGGCCAGTGGATGTGTATTAGTGAAGTTGCCAAGGGACTTGTACATCCACCTAAAGAGGACAGAGTTCTAACACTCTGATCATTGTTTTTTCATTATTTAATTTGTAATTTTCTTTAATTAATGTAATATAATATATACGATTCCAGCTACATTGTTTTTAAATTGGTTCTTGAAACATTATTGCTGATCATTTAGAGGTAATCCATAGCTTTTTTTAATTTATTAATAAATAGTACTGCCAGTATTTTGCCACAATTGTTTATAATTTTAATTTGTAATTTCATTCAAATTTGAATTCTTAGTTATCCATTTGATAAACTTTACTAATTACCAGAACAAGATTTACTTTTTATACTAATTATATTTCTGTTGTAACATTACTTTGTAAGGCAGCAAAGTTTATTTTGCAATAATAAAACATTGTGCATATAAAAAAGGTTTATTATCATTAACTTAAAAATTATATATCACATGTTTGCTATATTAAATTGTATTAACTCTAGAAGTAAAGGCATCTTATAATACTCCGCAATGGACTTGAATGTTGCCAGCTGAGTGTGAATCTCCTTGATGGGCATCATCAGTTTAAATTCGCCTGCACAGTCGCACACAACTGATAAATTTTCCCTTTTAACCTGTGGATTTGATTTTTCAATTACAATTTCTCTCTTGACACATAAGTAATGATCACCATTACCATTATTATGTAAGAAACAATTGAAAGTAAGCAGAACACAAAGATTTAATTGCAACACAAGAGTTTAATGGCTTGTTTCACCATCTTCAAGTAGAGTCCTGAATAAGCTATTTGCCGGTTAAAGTGACGTTAAAGTGTCATTTTACATACACAAAATGTCAACTTAACCAACGAATAGCTTACTTCGGACTTACTTGAAGATTGTGAAATAAGCCCTAAGTTTAACTAAATGATGTTGGAAATTAATCAGAATTATTTATATTTATTAACCGATGAAAAAAAGGAGGTTCTCAATTTGACATATATTTTTTTAATGTATGATCACGCAGCATCGGCACAGGATGGTCCGATTTTGATGATTATTTTTTTAATGGATTGGGATGTCTTGAAGTTGGTCCCATTTTTTGACATATCTATACAAAGTAGTCAATGAATACATTCTGATGCCACATATAACTACCCTGGCTTAGATTAGCATTGCTTGTTGCTTGTACACACCTGATTACACCGAGTGCACACAAGGTCTTGCAGCGTGTAGGTCATGGCTCGTCGGTTCATCATCTCTATGAGCCGCCACTCCAGCTCCTGATTATCGTAGGCGGTATCGCAGATTGGGCAGAGGCATACTGGACTGAAAGGGAAAATTATGTTTCTTTATTTTGATAACTATATACAGCAGGTATATGTATACATATCAGCCTTATGTAAATAGATAACAGAGTATGAGTTAAATACGATATTTTATTTTATTAATATTTTACTTTTGCCCGGGGTGCGTCGAAGTGGCACAAGTAATCATATCATCTATAATCATGATGTATTGCAGGTGGCATCAACATACACAATGAACATGTTTAAGTCACTTCCACCTGAACCAAGGTACAAATACGTAATAAATAAGTACTTTAAAAACGGCCATGGACACTCCTGTCTACTCACACGTCTCCCCTGGTGGCGCGGCGCGTGTCCCGGCACAGGTCGAGGTCGCGGCAGTGGTTGCACACGCGGCAGATGAGCTCGGGCAGCACGCACGAGCCGCACGCGTCGCGCCACTCCGCCGCCGCGCTGAACTCGCCCACGCCCACCAGGCGCAGCAGGTTGCGGCGGAGGAGCGTCACCTGGAAACATGGAGCATTGAGATAGAAGAAGGGCCATCTCATATGAAGGGAAAGTTGAAAAAGTGTCCAGCTGTTTACAGAAAATAGAGGTTTAATAATGGCCATTTCTGAATGGCGCTAGTGTGATACAAATAGCGGACCATGAACGTAGCTGTTGTAGACGGAGTGAAGTTTGCTGAGTTATGCCTAGTGCATCCGCAGCGTCACCCGTAATTTTACGTATTTTTACGGGCACTTTTCATACACAGAGATGGCATTCCTTCTGTCTATTTTCCATGACCTGTAAACATCACGTCACACAATGACAGTTGCAGGACAAATTGGTTGCAGGAACGCTCCCATATACCGTTCACGGACACGAAAAATAGTAGTGAACACAAGTGAAACCTCAGTCGTACGGCAAGCATCCATTCATACGTCGTTAATATACCCCGAGGTCGTTCCGCGAAGCCTGTGGAGACACCAGGAGGATCCTGCGCTTCTGGACGGAGCTAGGCTGGCTAGATATCTAGCCGGCACACATTTTCACGCGCAATGGCCCGACTTAGAGGCTAAGCGCGGAAATCGGAGCCCATCACCAATACGTCGTTAATATCCCACCGCTGCGAACGACGCGATACGCCGCTTCTTTCATAGTGCGTGGGTGTTCCCGTCCACCTACAACGTAGGTGTCTTCAAGAGAAGAGTGAATAGGCATTTATTAAGTTAGTGCTGTCACCATCTTGGACTTCATCGCTACTTACC
The DNA here is from genome assembly GCA_951805285.1 of Thymelicus acteon. Classification (NCBI taxonomy): domain Eukaryota; kingdom Metazoa; phylum Arthropoda; class Insecta; order Lepidoptera; family Hesperiidae; genus Thymelicus; species Thymelicus acteon. The sequence goes on from OX638232.1 coordinate 3,485,563, forward strand.
ATCAGGTGGGATTGTTGTCAAGCACTAACTTATTTCATGTAAAAAAGAACTCCGTACTTCGCTAGGTAGCCGCCGCGTAAGTCTGTAACATTAAACAATAAGGTCCGGACTGAAGGTTCACATTACAATCGACCTTCTCAAGATCCTGAACCCATGTAGCAGGGTTTCTTACTTCTTTACCAATCTACACTGGAGCAACGTGGTTTTCCACTCCATCGTTACAAACCGTAAGTCCAGTATACATTACACTCATTCACCCTTAACTCAGCGTGGCACTTAAGATTCCCCCAGACTCCGTATAATCCCCTACCCACCACTCACCTCATCCTCCAGGCTATCATCCAGCGAGAACACCTTGCAGACCGCGTTGACGAACAGCAGTGCGGGCGTGGCGCCGGGTGGGAACGCGTCCGTCTTCAGCCCCGGCTGCGGCTCGATGTCCGACGGCTGCAGGGACGGCATGCGGCTCTTGATCTTCTCTGTCATCCTGGTAGTAATACTGGTTTAATTAACGCATTCATAGGGTGGATTTTAGGGAATTGGTTGATGGGGATAAATAGTTTAAAAAAGAACAGCATTCGACATTCCTGCCATTCCCTTCTAGGTCTGTATCCATAGGTGTGTCTCCATAGATAGTGGTCCTGTTAATTTTAGATGTTAATAAGAATATCAGTTATTATTATTTAGTAAGATGTAAGATTCTTTAGTAAGATGGATGTTAGGTTAGACCTATTAGTAAACATTCGTTTTCTTTACTGCTCGTCCATCTATTTTCTTTGTTTTATTTCTTTCTTTCACTTCTCTCTTTCTTGGCCGGCGAACTGAACACATCAGTGATGCCTTTGGTGTCGCTGATGTCCATGGGCGACGATAGCCACTTACCATGAGATGGATCGTCAGCTCGTTTGTCGGCTATAGAAAAAACATAAACGTGTACTTATGTACGCGCGTATATTATACTTATTTGGCATCAAAAAAAAACAATTAAAAAAAAACAATTTAATAAATATAATAATAATAATTTTTCATAACGCGCGTTTGCTAAAAACGCACGTTAAAAAATCACCTGTGACGATTTTCGTCACCTTTTGTGTCACAAATCTTAAAATTTCACTCTCATCATTTTTTCCATTTATTTCATAACGCGCCTAAAGAAGTATAACTTCAAAAAAGTGTACAGCAACAGTATACACAATACTGACTGGAACAGTTTCTGCGCCATCTCCCCGGCCAGCAGCGCGGGCAGGCGCTCGGGGTGCGCGCGCGCCGCGCTCAGCAGCCCGCCCACCGCCGCCGCGAACTGCGCGCGCACGCCCGCCGGCAGCTGCTGCGCCAGCGTCCACTGCATCGTTATCTCGCCCTGGTACAGCGTGTTCATACGGTTAATACCGCTGGTTGAATGCAATGCGGGACGATCACAAGACGTCTATCTACGTACAGTACGGCCGACGTAGCTTGGCGCGTCTGAAGATAGGCTTTGCGAACTTTAGCGCATGTAAGACAGAGATAGCAACACGAACATGCTAACGTGTGACTGAGACATCATACGCCGCGTACCGAGCATTGCCGAATTATGTTACGATGACCAGCACCCTAATTCACGTAATTTAAGAAGTTCGATTGCAGTGCAGTTGCAGTGACGTTCCGATCAAAATAACACTTTCGGTATTCTCTTAGCTTTCGCGAGCGCTGTCAAACATGCTCGCGTCACGCGAGCGCTAGTCAAACACGCTCACGTCACAAATAGGTATTCTGTTGATGCTCGTCAAGATATCCTGTTTCCGATCGCAGTTTGAGGGTATTCTCATAAAATTTTAACGTTGAAATAACATCTCGGTACGAGTTTTTAAGCAGTTTTGTTTACGCTTTCTTTAAGTTAGAAGTGACTCATTGCTTACTTTTGTCAATTAGACGTAGATTGAATTGAAGCACAAATCATTACTTTTTTTACAAAAAGTTTCACAAAAATCATTATTGGGATAATAAATAAATATTCTTCAACGTTTTTTAATGGAAACATAATAAGTTGTATTTTATTAATTAAAATAAGTTTATTTGTTCTCTCATATGACAACACTAACACAGAGTACTAAATAGCCGAAGAAAAGTTTGGCAGGCGCGCACGGCGCAGGATGCGTGCAGGAGAAGTGAAGTTCACGCGCAGTTTGCGTGCAGTCGACGCGCAGTTCAAAAATTACGAGAATACGGTTTAGACACTAAACGTCAACCAACGTCAACTTGATTGCCGCGTCACTGCAACTTGATTGCAGCGTCACTGCAACTTGATTGCAGCGTCACTGCAACTCAATCGATGCGTCTTAAAGTTACGTGAATTACCCCCCAGATGACCATTAACGAATTATGCGCGAAGTTTAGACGCGTCAAGATACTTTGACTGTACTGTACAGAACAAGAGATCTTTTCTATGTATTATTTAGGCTTGCAATTGGGGGTAATCTATGGCAATCTTACAACCTTAGGGCTTAGGTACTTGAATGACCTAACAGATGAGAGTTATTCTTCATATATTAAATACTATATTATCATCAATATAGATAACTTTGACTGTGAGAAAATTCGGAATTACCGCGCAGTTCTTTGGGATCGACATTACGCCTCATTGATAAAAAAATAATGAAATTACATGACACTTCATATTATTATATAGCAGCGAGACTATTATATTACATTAGCCTGATATAATAATGACCTCATCTTCGGGTTCCTCTGTAGCATTGGCCACCTGTGATGAACCAACTTCTCCCAGTCCCGGTGGTAATTTTCCCTGTTAAAAGAAATACCGTGTTAAATATTTATTCTAGCTTAACCGCATTAAAGCAGACGGATAAACTAATAAACAAATAAATAAACGCTAACACACTCACACCCCCGCAGTAGGTTTTTACCTGTGTCGCGGGTGGCATGGACGACACATATAACACACTACAATAACACCCATGACCCGAGTACAAATATTTATCTGTCACATAAATATCTGCCCCAGCCGGGAATCGAACCCGGGAACCCTCGCTTCGCAGGCAGGGTACGGGACCAACTAGGCTACGGGGTCGTCAAACCTGATACGGATAACCTGATCGTAAGTGGTTACCGTCGCATGGACATAGAAACCCCCATAGGAGTCAAAACAACTTTGGCACTGTAGGAAAAAGTTGTTTTTAAATAACACACTTGACAGTTCTCCACAATGTTTTAAAAGGAGAGTTTCTTTACAAACAAGCTGACGATCCACCTGATGGTTAGTGGCCATCGTTGCACATGGACATCAGTGACACCAAAGACATCACCGAGGCGTTACCGACCAAGGAAGAAAAGGGAGAAAGAAATAAAGAGACTCCTAAATCGAAACACGATTCGTTTTGCAGAGTCAAGCCAGATGGTAGTAGCTAGTCGATTTCACAAAACAATAATAACGTCCATTTCATTTGAACGCGCTGCTTGGACCCGCTAGGTGCGCTACAGACACTAACTATTCCACTTGGCACCCCTAGGGGGTTCACGGACACTATTCCACTTGAACCCCCTGTTGTCTAAAGCAAAGAGTAGTTTACCTAATCATTAATAATTAATAATATTAATTCTTATGAAAGTGTGTCAATTCCAATAATCTGCATCTCGCCGTACACTATGACCTGAGCCAAGCCCAGCAGAGGGACACACACCTGTATGCCGGCGTGGTTGGCTTCGTCCAGCCACAGCAGATAGGCCCAGCACTGCTTGTAGCGTATGTCCACCCCGTGGAACACCTCCTTGTTGCGGATGCTCTGCACCACGAACTCCACGTACCCTGGACAGCGCACACGTATCCAACATTTATACATATAAGGGAACGTTCCCAAACCACGTGACACTTTTAGGGGGGGGAGGGGGGTCTGCAAAACACCACGCTTGGTCACAGGAGGGAGGGAGGGGGGTTAGGTTTTTGTCACGTGGTCAATATCCACTAAGGGAATTTCCCGCTTTCTCGAGCTATACTTATTCACCTCCAGGAAGTTGGCGCCACACTTTGAAGTTACAAACATTTTGAAGGTTGTACCTACTAGGTTTTTTATACATTGTTCCAAAACGTCATAGGGCTGAGAATGAAACTTTCATAGAAAATCCAAAAAACGCGAGTTTTGAGCTAGCATCGCACTTTCAAAGTATCGCGATTCTGGCGACGATGACGATGCACAGAAATTGCCTTGAATAGCTTTGGTCAGAGACCAAAACGCTCGGCTGCCACACGGATAGCTCAGCAGTCTCTTGCCGGTTCTGTGTATGTGCTTGAACTTTGCCTTGGTGATCTGCTTCTTTGAGGACCACGAAGGAGCATTAAATTTCTTTTTCAGCTGACTCACAATGGTGCCTCCAAGCTCACGCGCCTCTACCCAATCCTGATAAGAAGATTGCTTCAGGCTAATTAATGCAGTTTCAGTCAAACCAGGCTTGAGTTTTACCCCTAGTGTACCACAGAGCTTGGAATGTAACATTCCGTGCCCTGGAGTACAACATCAGCTATGAAAAGCGCACAAGCGTCGAGATCAGCTTAGGAGAAACAAATTCCCCTCCAGGGGAAAGACTGGGCCAACTTCACCCACATGATGCCACCTTACAAATAAATTTTCTTCGAACGCGATATTTTGGATTAATATAGAATAAATCTATAACAATCCAGACCAACCGCCAGAACTTCCTAATTTGTTTTTACGTTTGTGAAGAATACTTTTTTTCGAACGCAAAATATTTTTGGAACAATATAGAACAAGAAAAAAAAGTGCGGTGCCAACTTCCTGTACATTACTTATTTATATACGACCGTTTACTCTAGCGCTATTAAATCTCACAGGTGGAAACACTGACGCCCATAGATAGTTAGGTACAATATAGTGCTGATTGAAAACTGACTATGAAAATTCTAGTCTCATAGTTTCGGAGATGGGGGGAATGGTCAACTTTCGCTTTCAATTTTCGTTCTTTCTTGAATAATTTTAAAATTATCAAATAATAAAATATATTTACGATCCTTACAACAAGCCCTTTCATTTGACACAAGTGACACGACACGATACAGTTTACAAAACAGTTTTTATTTTTATTTTGATTTCATGATTTTTTTTGAAAATAAATACCTTCGTCTTTGGGTCACAAAAAAAGAACTTGAGCATCAAAGTTAAACTCATTTTAGTCCAGTAGTTTCGGAGTAGTTTGTTTTTAGGATTCCTTTACGAACAAAATCAAAAACCGAACCGTTATAGGATCACTCACGTCGTCACGAAATTATTATTTTTAGGGTTCCGTACGAAAAACGGAACCCTTATAGGATCACTCGTGCGTCTGGGCGACCGCCGCCGCGCCGTTCACAGCCAATTTACTTCGAAACTACTGCTCCAAATGAGTTGAAATTTGGTACTCATGTACTTTTTTGTGACCCAAAGACGAAGGTAGAATTATAAAGCAAACAACAGAATTTTGAAAAAAAAATAATTAACGAAATCAAAATTAAACAAGAACTGTTTTGCAAACCATCTCGTGTGGTATGTCAAATATAATCGAAATTTTATTAACAAAAAATAACTGACTTCAAAATAACTCAAAAACTACTTGTCAGATCTCGCTCATATTTATGTGGGGCCACATGACAAGCATCAGCTTTCGACTAAAAAAAGAATCATCAAAATCGGTTTACTTCACCCATGACTACATCACCACTTACCATCAGGTGGGATAGTAGTCAAGCATTAACTTATAAGATGTAAAAAAAAACTTAGTCGAAAGTGCTGAGGTAATAATAAAAATTTTACTAACAAAAAATAACCGACTTCAAAATTACTCAAAAACTACTTGTCAGATCTCGTTCAAATTTATGTGAGACCACATGAAGAGCACCTGCTTTCGATAAAAAAAAAGAATCATTGAAATCGGTTGGCGTGATATTGAGTTATTCGTCCATTTGTCGTGCACATACTTAATGCAAATTTAAGACTTATATGGTTTTCTCATGGATGCCATTGTCAGATCTCAATAAAATTTAAGTGGGACTACATGACAAGCACCAGCTTTCGTTTAAAAAAACAATCATCAAAATCGGTTCACCCAGTCCAAAGTTCTGAGGTAACAAACATAAAAAAAAATACAGTCGAATTGAGAACCTCCTCCATTTTTTGAAGTCGGTTAACAAACATAAAAAAACAGTCGAATTGAATACCTCCTCCTTTTTTGAAGTCGGTAAAAAGGGCTTGTTGTCAGGATCTCAAATAATATATTTTTGTTATAGTTCTACAATGGAAAGTTTTAAAATTATTATTCCAGAAGGAATGAAAATTAAAGCCAAAAATTTACCATTCCCCCCCTTGTCTCCGAAACTACATACTGACATTTGAATTAAAAAAATACAGAGTTCTTTACTTAAATATTACAGGAAAAATAAGTCAATGATCTTAAAAAAACGGCAAAAATAAATAAAATTGGAAAATAACGGTAAATACATAATCAACGTACGAAACCCTCTTGTCAAGTTTATTTTATTGTAGTTCTGCAGTAGATACTAATTTATATTCTTTTAACTGTCTGCAAAAAAAAATTTGTCACGTGAAAACTAGGGGTGGAGGGGGGGTCTTCTTATATACCACGGTTGGTCACCGAGGGGGGGGGAGGGGGGTAAAAAATGGGTCACGTGGTTTGGGAACGTTCCCTAAGGTACATCTCAAATTTTGAGGGAATTTATTGAATGGTTATTAGTTTTATATTTTATTCAATACATCGCGGCATTGCCAATTACCATCAGGTGGTATTGTAGTCAAGCATTAACGTATAAGCAATAAAGAAAAAATAATAGTTTAAAAAAGAACTAAAAAACACGCTTTTATAAAAAATCCAACTAAAAAAAATAGAAAATAAATTTGAATTAAAAATCGTGTAATTGCAAAAAAAAACGTGGGGTGCTTTTAAAGATATTATCCCTTCTACTCATTGGCTCCATGCACCCCACGCTTTTATTACAATTACACGATTTTTAATTCTTATTTTCTATTTTTGACGTGATAACGTCTTATAAATCGATGAACACGGGCTGCATGCACGAAAAAGTGTCCCGATCCGCGAGCGAGAGAGCGGCAAAAGCGAGAGAGAGAGGCACGATCGGCTATGATCGGCGTATCGTAGCCGATGCCGTAGGCGATCGTAGTAATGAGTGGAGCGGAGCGGGGCGGGGCGGGGCGGAGCGAAGCGGGGCGGGGCGGAGCGAAGCGGGGCGGAGCGGATCGGGGCGGAGCGGGGCGAAGCGGGGCGGGGCGGAGCGAGGCGGGGCGGGGCGGGGCGGAGCGGAGCTTTGTCATTACGTTATCACGTTAAAGTACCGTCCGCAAACCGACTTTACAGACAACAATTTTTTTTAGTTGGATTTTTTATAAAAGCGTGTTTTTTTAGTTTTTTTTTAAACTATTATTTATTTTTTCATTTTTTAGTTACATTTTTTTTAATTAAATTTAGTTTTTGTTCTTTCTTTGTTTCTTTTTTCTTTAAATATTGAATTGTCATCGGTCCTCAATAAGTCTACGAAGTTTGAAAGAAATCTGACCGGTTGAAGTGGGTCAAAATCAAGTTCAAAGAGAAGTTACAAACATACAAACAAACATTCAGGTGAAGCTAATATAAAGCGTGTAAAAAGTAAGTGTTTTACGCAAAACGTAGTTTGAATGGAATTAGAACTCTAACAATAAGTTAAATTACTATTACATGCTTGTCACTAGAAACGCCAATCGAACCTGAGACCCCTCACAGCCAAAACAATCTTCAATTATTCTCATCATCATATAGTTACCAATTCCATCCAAGACACTGGTCTTCTTGGTGCTAAGGATGATCCTGTTGAAGTCAGCGAAGACGATCTGCGAGCCGAGCCGCTTGAACTCGGCCACCAGCATGAGGAACAGCTTCTTCATCAGGTTGTACAACGTGCGGCGTAAGGCCGGGTCGTACAGCAGGGACGTGGGGCTCTTTAGCCATCTGGAGACGGAAGTAGCCAGGGGTCACCAATAACAAAAACCCTTGAAAATGTCCAGGAGTCACCAATAACAAGGACCGTGCGAGTGTGTGACAATGACGCATGACATCTACTCTTTATGGGGCCCTACAGTTACAGGACACGAATATCTTGTCATAACGGCAGAGGCCTAGAGCATCCATTATGTTGTTCCTCTACCAGGGTTTAGTGGACGATTCATTGGAAGTTTTGAGGATGACTGAAGGATAATAAGCCATAACTTAACGATAATAAACAGGACCGTCAGCTTTTGGTGCCCTACTCCGTGCACCTGCCGTAGGTGCGTACGGAAGTACTTAAAAAAACCCGTTCATTAACTCTGTCGATCACTTATGTTCGGTTTACACGTATGAAGTAGTTAAGTAGTTAACTAAATTTTAAGTAAATTTATACGTGTAAACGGACAATTTAGTAGTTTAGTAATTTAGTAGTTTAGTAATCAAGTAGACAAGTAATTTAGATTTTTTTTCTATTTTCTGTTAAGTAGGTGGGCGTGGCTTATCACTTAACACGTTTGGACAGGCACTTTTTAGAGTTCCGTAGCCGAATGGCAAAAAACGGAACTCTTATAGATTCGTCATGTCTGTCTGTCTGTCTGTCTGTCTGTCCGTCCGTATGTCACAGCCACTTTTTTCCGAAACTATTACTTATTTTCCGAAACTAGCTATACTGTTGAAACTTGGTAAGTAGATGTATTCTGTGAACCGCATTAAGATTTTCACACAAAAATAGAAAATAACAATAAATTTTGGGGGTTCCCCATACTTAGAACTGAAACTCAAAAATGTTTTTTTCATCAAACCCATACGTGTGGGGTATCTATGGATAGGTCTTCAAAAATGATATTGAGGTTTCTAATATCATTTTTTTCTAAACTGAATAGTTTGCGCGAGAGACACTTCCAAAGTGGTAAAATTTGTGTCCCCCCCCCCTGTAACTTCTAAAATAAGAGAATGATAAAACTAAAAAAAATATATGATGTACATTACCATGCAAACTTCCAACGAAAATTGGTTTGAATGAGATCTAGTAAGTAGTTTTTTTTTAATACGTCATAAATCGCAAACTGCAAAAAACATTGATCAAAGTTACAACGAACTACAAGAACTTTTTTATTATGTTACTTGCTGCTACGGAACCCTTCATGGGCGAGTCCAACTCGCACTTGGCCGCTTTTTAGTTATTTAGTAAAATGCTTAAGTAATTAAGTAGAATTGTGTGAACTAAAGAGCTTTACTAAAATATTACGTGTAGACGCACACTAAAAATTATTCACTTCAAATTTTGGTTAAAATTTAGTTATCTACTTAACTACTTAATACGTGTAAACCGGACTTTAAGGTCGAAACAAGTCGCCGCGCTAAGATCACATCCCAACACCACCAACGTATAACACACACAGACCTGTAGAAGTGCGATATCTGGAAGTCGGCGAAGACGTTCTTGTAGAGCGTGACGTCACGCAGCCACGCCGCGACCATCGTGCGCAGCACCTTGAACGCGCCGCTGCACTGCGCCTGCTCGTCGTAGTTCACCGTCGCGTTCGCACCTGACACACACACCACACAACCGTACACTCATCGCTGGTTCGTTATATGAATGTGATGTGTCGAGATAATTACTATGATTATCCTATGGTGGGTCAACGCACCTTGAGGAGTCCGAGAACATACCCATACTCCACCACGTTGCCACAGTGCGGACTGGTGGAGAAGTTACTGCCCAATGCGAGTGTCGGAATTTGTCATGCTTGGTAACTAGCTAGTGATATATTATTAGTTTAATAACCAATAATTCATTGGTAAACTATACAAGATTAGGGGAAATATTAGCACGTACATTACAATACATACTTATGGTAAGGTCTTAGGACTTTTTTACCCTCAAATGAAATCAAATAGTATATTGTGGACAGTAGGGTAGTTAGCAATGAACTAATATACGCATGGAAGCATCTTTGATGCCTCAAAATAGCGCAACGAAAACTTAACAGCGGTGGGCGGGGCTTATAAACTCAACCAAAACGCGAATCAGTCCGTTCGGTGTCACTCGTTCGAACGGTCGTTGACTTTAAAGTGTCATAAACAAGATATATATAAAAATTTGGTTTCAAAATGCCTTCATGTGTTTTCATGTGTTGTGTGTCAAATGGTGCAGAAATCATACAGATCATCGTTCCAAGGGTTCCGAGGATCGTGGAATCACATTTCACGTGTAAGTATACCGAAATCTAAAAATACAAAAATCTATTTAACTTTCTTATTTTTTCTATTTAACTGACGACCTGACTGACAATGCGACAACGCATTAGACAGTGCACTGAGTGACACTGACGCGCGAACCAATTGCCGTGATCGGGTCATGCCGAGAACCAATCCCGTTTGGCGATTTCGTATGGTTCGACAACTACTTGCAATAGACCAATTGGACGTAGTTCCAGAAAAACGTTCCAATCCACAAACATAACATTTTGAGAAAATCGAGGTTTAATTTCAATCCTGCATTACTTCATGAAATCATTTTAGTTTAAACTTCAAGTATTGTTATACTATACATAACATGGTAAAATTTTTAGTTAACCTTATTTAAGACTTCCAACATTGATATTTTTTTAATATTAGCAAAAACTTAGCTTTGGAACGTTTTTGATATATTGCAATATCTTTGTCGCGTTTTATAATATCAATGCATAAAAACGTTCCAAACATCATTAGTAACTGGAAAAATAATAATAAAACGAGTTTAGAATGAAAAAAGTTGTTGAAAACTCAACATATTCAATAAAAAAAAATAGCATATATTCTATCTTCATGAAATATTAAGATATTGGTGAGTACAAAGAGTTATACATAGGGAGGAAATTCAGAGGAAACGTGCTTCCTTTAAACCCAGAACTCTTTGTTCCTCTTTGGCCAAACGGGAAGCCTATTACTCAGACTAAATTAAATGACCTTTAGTCAAAATATCATTGCCTTTAGTCAATGTTTCACTTGATTCTTGAGGATTGTCTGTCATTTTATAAACAGTTAAAATGCATAAAAGTGTTGACTGATTCAACGGAAGGATTTGGGAAAATCAGATTTTCATGCTGATCATAGAAGATGAAGATGTTGATTAGGAGATAATTTAACTTAAAAAGATTCACTTAATTTGTTTTTGATTTAATATACATGTCTTTTTTTCATTATAAACTCGTTTTATTATTATTTTGTCAGTTATTAATGATGTTTGAAGCGTTTTTATGAATTAGATTCTAAGTGTGTATAATAAAAACAATATAAAATAAAAACGTTTCAGGACACTTGGACTGTTTTAGTTAAATAAATATTTGTATTCACCATACTATGTGGGTTGGGCTACTAGGTCGTACATGCCGTTTATAGTGACAATAGAGTTTTCAAATTTTGACAGCTGGTTAATGTGCATCCCATAGTCAATTAGGCACTATTAACTCAATTTCGACATATGAGTGGCTTGGAACGTTTTTCAGAAACTACGTCCAATTGATGAGTTTGTATACCGTAGTGAGTGGTTTGTGTATGTATACTTCGTATTTGTGTGAGTTTTGGTGCCGATATTTAACGTTAGAATATACTGAGAGGCTTATTCCATAGTATATTCGTTCACTGGTAGTTAGGTATGGGACAGTGTTAAAAATCTTACAATGTCCGTACAATGAATATTCAATGAGCAGACAGCACAAAATATATACATATACCACATACCGGTAGTAGCCATAACGTCCTGTATAGAGGTGTGCTGCGCGCCGAACGCGGTCGCCAAGCTCGTCCCCTCCAGCTGCAGGATGGAGTGCGCCTGCAGCAGCGCGCACACGCACAGCGCGTCCGTCTCCAGCTCCACGCACACGCTGCCGTACGAACCGGACGCGTTGTGCGAGCAGGACGACGTCTCCTCCGCCTCGCTCACTAGCCTGGTGACGTTGTGTACGATTGGAGTGGTGTTCACAGTCATTTGCAGTGGTTTTAATTAAAGGTTCAAATTGAAAAAAATGTGTATTCAAACACATTTAAGAACATAGACGCTGATTTTTGTCCTTGAGATACATTGTTTTATTGCTGCTACGATTATGAAATAGCGTGATATTTTGTTTGAACTCAACTATTGGTTGAATTGAACTCAACCGTTAGACAGCTAGCACAATATCAAACATCAACGATCATCGCACGAAACAGAAATATTTATAACAACAATAATAACACTATATATACACTCATATCCCAACACTAGGATTTCCTGCGTCTTGGGTGCCATGGACACACACACACACACACACACAAAAATAAACACACTAACGCCCCAACTCAGAGTCACTAACGGATACTTAAATCACTCCTTAGTAAAGAATCACCATACTTTACAATTTCTGTACTAAGGAGCGAATTAAGTAACCGTTACTGACTCTGAGTTGGGACGTAAGACCGAGAACGGAAATTCAAACTCATCATTCAAGTTTCCGCCTCGCTGGGAATAATATAAATGCCTGCGTTACGTGGCCGTAGCTCCACTCTTCTCTTCTTCTTTTCGCCACTGACCTGTTATCATCGATCTCCCGTCCGCCGAGGTCGGGGCGCTCGAGCGGCGAGCACCACAGCACGAAGTTGTGCTTGACGAGGTGCCGCGCGTAGAACAGGTCCGCGCCGAACTGAGTGGGGTCCGCCGGCATGTTGCCGAGCGGCACGTGGAAGTACCTGGCGGCGGGAGTTTATGAAGTTTTTAACATGATGGTAACTGTTGGTAAGTGGCCGGCGTTGCCCATGTGCGTTTGTAACACCAAAAAATAGATTTCCCCCAATAGATACCGCATATGTGAAATTTTCTTAGAGTTTGAACTCACAAAATTTGGCGGAAGGCGTGGTTTGCGGGGGACAAAACAATGCGCTGTGATTGGCTATTTCTAATTCATACTTGGACTTGACGGGTCAGTATTGGTGGACACTATTGTCGTGAACTTGCAAATGCACGTACGTGTTGGCGCGCGTCAGTTGTCTTGTATGCGGTATCTATTGGGGGTAATCTATGCACCGAAAGGTCATTAAACTATGATATTGTATTTTTAATACCCGACCCAAAAGAAGCGGTGTTATAAGTTTGACATCTGTATCTGTTGTTTGTCTGTGGCATCGTAGTTGCCAAACAGATTAACCGATTTTTATCTAGTTTTTTTTTTGTTTGAAAGGTTACTTAATCGAGAGTGTTCTTACGCCCCAACACAAGAGTCACTAACAGTTGCTTTGATTAAATTTTAGCGATTTAAATAACCGTTAGTGACTCTGAGTTAGGGCGTTAGTTATATAATTTAAATAAAACAGTCACCTGCACTGCTCTATGGTGAGGTTGATGACAGAGTCCAGGTTGAGGTAGTGGCGCACGATGGCGCGCGCGCCCAGCCGCTGCCACTCCAGCGTGTTGTACAGCGACTCCGCGTCGCGCACGTGCAGCGGGACCAGCGGGAAGTCCGCCAGGACTGACACGGGTAACAATATAATTCATAATTTATTATTTTCTCTTGTTTTCGAATGAACAGCTGCAACTGTCCTAACAGCAGTAACGCACGCACGCAACTATGTTCTTTAAACTATGAAAATGAAAGTGAAAATTATAAATGAAAACTCCATTAATTATATAGTCTACCCATAGCAACACCCTAGCAACTAAATAAACTTAAAAGTCACAACTTTACAGTGATCATTATTATTCCCTTACCTACTAACTTATCCAGAGATTATAGATAGATAGATTTTTAAAAACGTCCATTAGTCTTACATCTTACTCTTATAAACACTGTACTCACCCGGCATGACAGCCACCAGCGCCTGCGCCGACAGCCGCGCCTGCAGCGCCACCAGCGTGGGCCCGGCGCGCTCGTCGCGGTACCGCTGCAGCGCGCGCGTCACGCCGCGCCACACGCCGCGCGCCTCCGTCTCCACCGCCACCTCCCACGACAGCTCCGCGCCTGGTAGCGTGCTCTCTGATGTGCCTAGCTTGATCCTGGATAGTAGCGTCATGATTAACGGCAATATGGTACTAGGCACAGACATGGAATCTAGAATCCATGTCTGTGATACTAGGTATATTTTTACGTAACCAATCGACAACGCCTAATTTAAAGGAGCAAGACATAAAAGTTCAGTCGAAGTGTAGTTGAGGTCGCACGTACTATGCGAAGACGCTCATGAGTTGGTTATATAATAATCATTGAGTACCTCAGTGAGTTGGTCACAATCATTCAGTACTTAAATGAGTTGCTCACAATCATTCGGTACCTTAAGGAGTTGGTCACAATCAATCAGTACTTTAGTGAGTTGGTCACAATAATTCAGTACCTTAGTGAGTTAGTCACAATCATTCAGTACCGTAGTGAGTTGGTCACAATCATTCGGTACCTTAAGGAGTTGGTCACAATAATTCAGTACCTTAGTGAGTTAGTCACAATCATTCAGTACCGTAGTGAGTTGGTCACAATCATTCGGTACCTTAAGGAGTTGGTCACAATCAATCAGTACCTTAGTGAGTTGGTCACAATAATTCAGTACCTTAGACAGTTAGTCACAATCATTCAGTACCTACCTTAGTGAGCAGGTTACAAACATTCTATACCTTAGAAAAATGGTCACAATCATTCGGTATTATGAGTTTGTAAGTTGGTCACAGTCATTAAGTATCTTAGTGAGTTGGTCACAATCATTCACTACCTCAATAAATAGATCACAAACTCACAATCATTGAGTCACCAGAAGCATTACTTACTTCGCAGCCCGCTCAGCAGCATACAAAGTGTTCATATTGGGCACTTGGTTAGTTTTGACAGTGTCCTGCACGAAGATGTACGCTCTCTTGATGGGCCCCAGGACCAGCGCCCACATGCTGCGGGTAGGGGACGTGGCCGAGTGCTGGTACAGGAATATGTGCTTCACCGGCGATATGCCGTCCTGGTAGCGGAAGAAACTTTTTTCATTATTTTTTCATTTTATTCATAACTTATTCACTCTTAACTGCTATATTATTTAATAGTTAAAAAAGAAGTTTTTAAGACGTTATTGCATTAATTTCTGCTAAGTGTACAAATTCCTATTAATTAACGGATACTAATGCGTATTTTAAAGCACTGTTGCATCTGTTTTATGTCAGTGGGTAATGTATGACACACACCACTATTTGTAGAATATACGCACCTGTTTCTGTAGATAGGGTTGATGAGCGACGCTTTTAAACTGCAGTTGACTAAGGGTAAAGGAGTCCATGCTGTTAGAACCCATCTGAATTAACCTAGAATGAAATAAATTATTCTTAGAAAAACTAAAAACCGTAGCACTTTAATTGGTCCAATTACTCCAATTAGACTAAAGCATTGTACATATTATTCAACATGCAATACTGAATGCATTTATGTAAAAGGAAGAGTGATGGTGTTACATGTTGCTTGTATGAAGAACATTTGTATGACTGTTCCGACTGGCAGACACGTATGTGTGAAGCTAAAGGGTGAATATCAGACACGTGCATTTTTTTCAATTTTGGTGGTGAAATTTTTTCTTCAGTTTTCGTGAAAAATGAGAACCTGGTATAAGAAAAGAAAGAATAATTGTTACACTTTCTTTTCTTATACCAGGTCCTCATTTTTCACGAAAACTGAAGAAAAATTATCACCACCAAAATTGAAAAAAAAAATGCACGTTTCTGATATTCACCCTAAAACGCTATAATAAATTCACTACAAAGAGACAATCAGTAGAAATTACACCTTAGCGTGTAAGTGTGGGTTTATGTCAAACCGTTCTTTGCATTGAAAACCTAATAATGTTAAGCATATTAATGCTTGGACATGTGTTTATTATGATATTTCTCTGTAATTTTGGATGCAAAAAAGTTTTCCGTAGGTGTTTCTTGGTGATCTTTCACTTGGACCTGCTTATGTTAGGGATTTTTTATTTTTATGGGAGTAGCCGGCAAACGAGCTGACGATCCACCTGATGGTAAGTGGCTATCGTAGCCCATGGACATCAGCAACACCAAAGGCATCACTGACGCGTTGCCGGCCAAGAAAGAAAGAATAAAAAGAAAGAACTGGCTCTCAAGCCCCCAGCCGGAACACGACGAGTCGTGTGGCGGCTGACTCATGCTCATGTTATGTTAGGGGCTATGAAGCGACGTTGTTTTTACGAATTTTTTTAGTTTTTTTTTTAGTTTTTTTTTTTAGTTTCGCTTACCGCCTGGCCTCTTGCTGGTCGACAGCGCAAATGCATCCTATCTGCACCAGCGCCCTGAACTCGAGGCTCATCTGAGTCTCGTATATCCCTTCGATCTCCGGTGCAGATAATTCGCTCATTAATTCTCTGTAATTTACAAAATACAAAAGTTATAGAAAACACTGCAATTAATATTTGCATTTTATACATAACTAGCTGCCCGGACAGACATCATTCTGTCAAAAGTTTTTTTTATTAAAACCTTCCGTGTGCCTTAAGGGAGGTGTAAGCTATCCTATCTTTCAAGTTGGATCAAACTGCACACGGTGTGCAAATTTGATTAAAATCGGTTAAGTAGTTTAGGAGTCCATCGCGAAGAAACAACGTGACACGTAATTTATTTATATATTAAGATTAGCAATTACAATTACGATAATTAAATAATATTAAACAGAATTATTTAAGTAAGCAACAAACCTAAATACTAAATTAATTGCTTGTTCCATATCAATATCAATATTTGTTGTGGGGCCCCCTCAACGTCAGCTGTCAAATATAAAAGGAGTGCCAACGGTAGCTGTAGGACGTAGGTCGCTGGCGAGCTTATTTTGGGAGTATTAGTGGGGGCCCCGTACAATTGATACGGCGGTAGCTATGCCCCACCCATTGATACTTTAAATTGTAATACGGATAAAATATACTATATAAATTATCCTTTAACCTAGATTTTTAATCATTACACGTTAAAATTGTCATTTTGTTGTAGATATGGGTATATCACCCATTTATGAGTAATCACAATAATACAGGGAACGCAGTCTACTCTAGAACGAGTTAACGAACTTTTTGAAATGTTCTTTTTTTTGTAACATTTTTATTTACATGACACCTACAAACGCAGACTCAATTATACCACTAGGTAACTTAGACTTACCACCCTCTTTCTCGGCTATATACATAAAACGTAAACCAAACACGGTAATAATATAACGGTACATACTGCGCCCGCTCGCGGTACAACCCCTCCGGCACGGTGTACTGGTAGAGGCAGTGCGCGGGGCGCGCGCGCGGCAGCACGCGGCTCACCCGCCGCCAGTACGGGCCGCTGTCGGCCGCGCGCGGGCTGCGCCGGTTCACGTAGAACACGCGCGGGATGGTCAACTTGATGTGGTGGAGCTCGTTGTTCACCAGCGCCCAGAGTTTGAACAGCCCTGGCTCGCCTGTTTCGGCCAACTGTGTAAAGTTGAATGGTGTTGATGAAGCATTTGTTGAAGCTTAATCTTTGAAGGGATACTTCTTATGGGACGTTTGGAAAAATTCTGAGATGAGATGAGAGAGAATTATGAGAGTAAATTTTTACGATGCGACAGCCAAAAAAGCGACATGATGAAGGTGCGTGATACTAGGCGCATAGCTGTCGCTAGGAGGTATTTTGGATTACTAGCGTGCGCCGGGTTATGGGTACGAGCGAGAGGTACTTATATGAGGTATGTATAACTTCTTGCGTGCCTACATAAGTACACACACATATTTAATTTTTTTTCTTTTTATTGTCGACCTAGGCATGTAATTTGATAGTGAAGAGCGAATATGATTCATGTATTGTAATGGCGATAAAGGTCTAGTGGGATCCCTATAGACAAAATTATCTAACATGCCCATAATGATAGCTGCCATTTATTAATATGAACTAACCTTGTATGGGTGTCTTTGAGCGAAATGGAATATTCATTTACTTGACATGAATAGTTAAATACTTACGGACAAAGGATTTTGCCAAAATTTGTTAAAAAAATCCCTACTCATTTTCATTGGCGTTGATTATAAATCATATTATACGTTAAAATCTAGTAAAAATCACATCACATCATAATTTATGCAAAATTTAATAAAAATATAATATATGACGTTCATTGTATGACGTCCAAACAATCTTATATGAAGAGGCCTAAATCTAATCTGACGTAGGGTGATGTGACGGCTTGAAACCGTTTATAAAACCAATCATAATCGATACATTACTATAATCGAAATTTAAAAATGATTTTTTTTTAATTTAATTACATTGTTAAAAATGATTTACTTGCATTTGAATTTTAAATTAGGTGCGCAATAATACCACGACGAATTGGATGCTAACAAAGGACATTTTCCATTATGTATGGGCACTTCGCCATCTATGGACAGTAACTGCAGATAATGTTATATATGTTATACTAAATGTAATTATGTATTTAAGGTTGCGGTAAACATTTTTTTTCAACAAAATAATAATTATGTATACATGAATGTGTCTTACGAAATAAGCAAGAATTTATTCACTTTAGTTTTTTCCTGATGCTCATAATATAATATTATGTTAAAATAATATTATGAAACTGAGCGGGACTTTCATTCTAATATGATCCTTCTTTCTTTCTTTTTCTTCTCTCTTTCTTGGCCGGCAACGCACCAGTGATGCTTTTGGTGTTGTTTATGTTCATGGGCGAATGGATAAAATAATATTTTATTGAAGTCGTAAATAGGTACATATTGAGAATACGCGGTACGAGATAGCTCAATCGAGGTAGTAGGTAGGTAACGAGGTACCTAAATATTACGGTTTTTAGTTTAAAATTTAATTACCGAATCGATTAGAAGGTCTTACACTTTTGAATCGATTTGTTGTAAAAATTGGTTTCTTTCGTGAACCGATTTTTTTGTACATCTCTAATGTCACTGTGATGGCAAACGACAAATTGGGCTTCTTAGTTCGCGGTGACTATAGTGGGGTAAATGTGTAAATTTTTTATAAAAAAAAGTCTTTGATAACATTTGACAAGAAGCAGACGTTTCTTTTGGCTTATTTTGTAACGCTTTGATAGAACATCAATGTTAAGAATGTAAGTATTCTGAAGCCCAAACAATTTCCAGTTAGTGATGTGAGGAGGTACAATTAAACAGGTCGGTATCTTTATTGCTACTGTCTCAAAAGTAAATTACGTTAATATACATACTTAACCTAATATACATACATTCACACAAGCACACACCTACATGACTTAGCCCTTACATGGATGTCTTTATAAAACATCAAAATGTATTTTGGATGTCATCTACTTGTTATTGTAGTCAACATAATAAATAAATAAATAAATAAATAACGCTTCACACTCATAGCCCCACACTAGGATTCCGTGTCGTGGGTACCATGGACAACACACTAGACAAGGACATTCACACTCAGACCGAGAACACAAATTCAAACTCATCGAATCGAACCCAGGACCCTCGGTGCGGCAATCCGGCATGGTAACCATTACGCCATACGGGTCGTCAATAGAAAGCAGATACCTGTATAATCTGCCACGGAGTGTTCAACAGGGTGCGCTGCGCTCGCTTGATGAACCCGCCCAGCGTGTTCGTCTGGCCGATGTGCCTGGATATTGACACCTCGTTGTCCCCCTTACCTGAACAAAATGATTCAAACATAAAAAAAAGTTTTTAACAGCAAAAAATACTTATTTCACCGACATTTTGCCATAAAACCATGAATGGCCATACAGGGTACAGATGAAGGGGTAATAACCGAGTGTCAGACGGAAGTTTATGTGAAGCCCGAATGCTTCAAACATGTTTAAACGACTGCTATCGTTAGATAACAAGATAACAGCAAACAGGGAAGTTTTCAAGATTTTTTTACTAGTAAAGGTCTGGTTACCAACTTACCGACCGTACAATCCACATTTAGTTAAGTCTAACATGATATTACAAACTCTTACCCCGTTTACTCCGATTCCGCGTACCCCGTTGTTCCATTTGCCACATCCATTTTTTCTTCTGGAATACTATCCAAGCTATACGCTCTTCCTGTAAAAAAGTCAATATACAATAATTGGTACTAAATTGTTTTTTTTTTATTAATACGTGCTTTTTAAAAACAGTGTTAGGCTTGGTACAGGTTAAAGTTACACTTTATATGTATTACAAATATTTACTCACTAAAACAAAATATTAAACAGTGTTAATGTAAAGTAACTCTTCAACAAGTTTAACTACGGTCGAATTCTGAGCACAGAGATCTCCAGCTAATATAAAGACGTACCTGAATCGTTTAAGTACTCTGTGGACGTACCCTAGTGTTCCCGAACGGCGGCGGCGGCCCCAGCGCCTCCCGCCATGTAGCGAACTGCTTGGCGGGCGATGGTTCCCGCTTGCGCTTCACCGTGTGCACCACGGGCCGCACGGGGACTCGCTCGGTGTTCGTCTTGCCGATGTCCTCCATGTCTTCCGTACCCTGGGTAATGGAGCATTGGACTGACATTGTAGAATATTGGTCTTGGTATTCGAATTCCCGCCAAAACTCGTACGTCGTTGCGTTCGCGCCTTCAAAAGCGAACTAGTGCTGCCGCCTAGCAGCCAAAAAGAAACTATTCTCTTCCCGTACGAGGAACGAATGCGTTCGTCCACGCTCCGCGACAAATTAGCAAAAAATTTGTATCAAATCAACATAGCGCCTTGTGTGTGCCTAATTTCAATAACTGTGAACTGTGTGCATGTGTGACGAAACTAATTTTCAAGATAATCCAAATCCTGGGACATTATTAGCTAGCCAACTTAGAATACCTACGGCACGGCGCGGCGGCGTGGCGGTAAGTACATACCGAGACCAATCGAATCATCGAAGTATGCTTTTCTTATCCCCAGACGCTAATGGTGAACGCACATTTATCCGCACGACGATGCCGATAAATGTGCGTTCACCAGAGGGCTGTTATGAGTTTGACGTGTCTATGGCATCGTACCTCCTAAACGAAAGGACCGATTATGATGCGGTTTTTTGTTTGAAAGCTGACGTGATCCAGATGGTTGTTAGTTGTGTATTAGTGTAAAGAAAAGAAAACTGGCGGTTTTTCAAATTTTGAAATTAGACTAAGCTCTAGGTCACCTATAGAGGAGACACCTGTGCTCCCGTCCACCTCGCATATATCTATGATGGAGTAACTCAACCTTAGAGGCCATCCATAAAATACGTCACACGTAACAACGTACACAATGTAATGTGACATTGTGTGACAAGGGGTGGGAAGGGGTCCTAAATATCGTGACGTCACACTTCAAAATCGTATAATTGGTATGTATAGGTAAATATTAAAAAACAATTAATGGAAATAAAACTTATTTCGGAACTGCTGTTTTAATTTAATAATTTCTAGGTGTAAAATTTCACAATATGTGACGTCACACTAGGGGGAGGAGGTCTCACAAATGTGATCAGCTGTGACAAGGAGGGGGAAGGGGTCAAAAAGTCATGAAATGAGTGTGACGTAATTTATGGATGGCCCCTTACCATGCATCCATTCTCGGCGGCCGAAGTGCTGGGTTCGGCGCCGTCATCGGCAGGCTCCTTGACCTTGGCCGAGAACATGTCCGTGATCTTCCTCGTCTTGTACTTGTCGCTCTTGGCCAACATCTTCTTGTGCAGCCAGTCCGGGTACTGCACGCGAGGGACTGGGTTGTCGAGCTGAAAGCGATCTTAATGTTACTAGCCGAAGAATTAGAATAGCTCGCCTGAGTCAGCGTTGAAAAAATTAAATATAATAGTGAATTTTTTTAGCTAAATTGGGGTGACTTAGAATTTTCCCCAAATCCCGTTCCGGAAAATTATGGTGTCGTAAGAGGCGACACAAGCCGGCCAGCATAGAGTTAAGGCTTATTATTGTTCAAGCTTATTGCACAGACTTTTTTATTTCTCTTTTTTTTTTATAGGTAATTCCTTTGGTGATGACGTCCATGAGCGACGGTGGTTATCAGAAAAAAAAATTAATAAAGTTCCTGGTCCAGTGAATACTGTAATAGTGTAAAAAAACAAATCCTATTCTAATTTTAAATTTGTACACAAATCCGCATATTTTCAATGTACAACTGACCCCTTGCATAGCAGCCGGTATAGTAATAATCTTCTGTATGGCGCCGCTCAGCCGCTCGATGTAGTAGCCCCAGTCGAGCACGTCTCGGATGTCGACGTGTTCAGTGAGGGAGTTATCTTTGAGCCAGCGCCGTAAGTGGTGACGTTTGACGGCAGCTGGTGACTGGAAGATGGCGAGCGGGATCGCGCGCTCGGTGACTGGGGCGCCGTCGGGTTTGCGGGAGATTATGAACCTGGGGACATGAGAATTTACAGAAGTCAATTGTAACAAGGTTAGTCCTCTCTACTAATAAGATCATTCCCAATCATCAAAAGAGGCGGATTCACTAACAGAGATAGTAATATTTGGGGTGTTAAGGCCAATTCATACGTATCGGGCTTTTTCCCGTACGGGACGGGACGTGAAGTTTTGGAAACATCGTTTCATAGAAAATGTATACGATAGTGCATATGCAGCGGAATCCCGTACGGGAAGTGGCACGTAGCGTACGCACGCATCGTCAGCGACGATGTTTTTCCCGTCCCGTACGGGAAAAAACCCGTTACGTATGCATTGGCCTTAAATCACCTTCAGTCCAAGCCAATCTCGCTTAACGAGAGGAGAGACAAGACCCCCTTGTGGAGGTCGCTTGCGAGGGTGTAGATCCTCCAAAAGTATTAGGTAAGGCTCTCAGGGCGGGGTAGGCAGGTAAATTACTTGAATGAGGCACAACACCGACTCTTTAAAGTATTATATTGATAAAGCAATAGCCTTAACACACAGTATCAAATTATCATATTAAAGTAGGCACTGTTATTAAAAGTAATCAAAGGATTCAAAATAAAATAAATAACTTTTTAGTCCATCCTCGATGGGAACCCAGCTGATAGATGCATTTCTTTTTAAAAACCAAAACCAACTGTCATACCCCATTAACACGCGCGCGCGAGCCACGAGACAATCCGCGAGACGCGCGCATACGCGCGCGTGTGAACAGGGCGCTCGCGGACCAGACCGCGGCGCGTCTCGCGCTCGCAGGGCTCGCGTCGGGAGCGGTTTTATAGGCGCGGGCCAAAGGGGCTCGCGCGAGCGCTCGCGTGGTGTTCACACGCGCGTAAGGGGCGTGGCTTACGGACGCGCCACGAGACGGTCCACGACACGCGCGTGTAAATGAGCGGTCAAGATTTAAAAATTTAGAAGAATAATGCATCTGCCAGCCAAGGAATATTGAACGAGATATTACACCTCGTTACACGCTGGTGTTTGCACTACCTAGTACCACCTGACTGCACTCATACAATGACATGATGATAGAGTATTTTACGGTAACTCCTATCAGGCTGCTCGTCTGGAAAATAACTATCCAAGTTGATACGAATCCACTCACCTACAAGCCAACCCCGCGTCCTTAACCATCTGATCCCCGAGGAACTCAGCTAGCCGCTTGGCCGTGGATATGGAGGTAGACTTCTGGCCGCCATAGTCCTCCAGCTTCTTGGACATGGATCGGTTCTCGGAGATCAGCTCGAAGAGTTCACTATCCGGCATGTTGCTGCCCTTGCTGTACAGTACGTCGAGCCAGTAGTCGGCCACGCGCGCCACGGAGCTGTAGCAGCTCTTCAGATCGTTCCCTTTGAGGAACGCTTCGAAGACGGATGACTGGAATATCTTGATCAGTTGCAGCTCACCTCGCCGTTTTACTTCGAATCCTGGGAAAAATGTTTTGATGATGACCTAAGGTAATGGATTAAAAATGCGTATACATGATTCAAATGCAACAATAGTCCGTGTGTCAAATTAATGTATCGATGCAATGAATCTTCACTTGAATCATTTTAAGGTATTTTTTTAAACACGTTTTTTGGTAGTTTTCGGATACACACAATATTAATGGATCATTTTTGATGTTGACTGAATTGCGTTGGAGATGAACAACCTTGAACAACCTAATTATATACAAATGAATCCAACTGACCCTTAAGTTCAGCCAGCGATCCATCGAAGTTGAAGACGGCATATCGTTTCTTGAGTTTCTTGCCCTCCTCCTTGCTAGCGGGCAGCACCATGGCGAGGTAGGGGCCGTCCACCTCGAAGAATATGGAGTTCTCCGAGCGCTGCTCGTACCGCCTCGCTGCGGGGTCCACCAGCTCGAAGTATTGCTCGTTGGTGAAGTGGTCCTGGCGATGTAGA
Source organism: Thymelicus acteon (assembly GCA_951805285.1). Taxonomy (NCBI): domain Eukaryota; kingdom Metazoa; phylum Arthropoda; class Insecta; order Lepidoptera; family Hesperiidae; genus Thymelicus; species Thymelicus acteon. Next base: position 3,509,889 of record OX638232.1, read on the forward strand.
TGTTTACAGAAAGAATAGTAGATCTCTAAGGGGCCATCCATAAATTACTTCAAAATCGAATAATTGGTGGATAGGTAAATGTAGTGTTTGTACTGCTATTATAGTTATAGCAGATATCAGGTTATCTCGGGAGCACGGGTAGTGGGGCAACACTGGGTCAGTCACGAGACAGCCGTAGACGAGAGCAGACGTGTTTCCCTACCTACTGGTGTCGTAACGAGCTAATGCAAGTCAACCATATCACTATATCCAAATATTACGCGAGCACGTAAGTACAACTAATACATAATGGCGACGAGGTCAAAAGGTCAGTGCAGTAAATATTTTTATTTTGTGTTGATAAAGGAAGAGTTGGAAGGAAAATAAAACGTCGATGCAAGAAATAATCAACAGACGAATGTTAATATTAGTGCCGAATAGTTATCTCGAGAATTTGTTTATGTGTGTTGTAACTTTAAATAACGTATTGAGCAACATCATCATAATTATCGAAGTTCTCTCTCTAATTAGGTATAAAAATTGCCGCCATTACCGCTACCTACACAATTCCCTTTGTTTTCGGTAAATGGCATTGATTGACATTGTAAAAACAACTGTGCGTGAGTAAAAAAGTGGCATTTTGTGTTATAAGCGTAATTCACGCTACTGAAGTAATAATAACATAAATGACATTTTGGATATAGTGTCACTTATTTAGCTGAAAGTGATAGCGAGACAGGTTTTGTTTTGAAATAAGAAGTGATATTTAGTGTTTAGCTGTGTCGTTTTAAATATAATATACAGTATCGATCTGTTGGAGGGATTGCTACATAAATGGCGTATTGCGTGTGGTGCCGCGTGTTTGGTTAAAGTTGCGTATGTGTGCCAATGAGAAAAAGTGGCATTATGCGGAACTTTTTCCGAATATATTTTTTGAATAACTACTTATTTACTAGCATGTTTTTAGTGCCTAACTAAAAGTAGGTTGGGCGAACCGACGAGAGAGGCTAATTGCAACGATATATTTCAGTTTTCTTTATAGATATTGATCGCAATGTTGAGTTGAAAACTTTGAATGGCTATACTGAAAAACTACTATTTTTGTAAAGCACCATTTTTGTTTTAAATGTACGAATTGTGTCCGGCATCCATTCTTGCGTGTGTGTGTTGCACAACAACACTTAGTAGTAAAAAGGAGATAACATTATACAAATTATGAACTTAAATAAAGGAGTAGGGACTTTAAAATATTTAAGAATAAAAGGAGAAAAGTTCCCTAAATTAGTGAAATTTATTTAGGACTAGCTGTGCCACGCCGTTTCGCCCGCGTTGGTTTGTGGAGAGACTGGCTGCTGGAGGTACGATGCTGTATGGCCTGTGGCCTTCCTCGGTGAATGGATTGTCGGACGGAGTTTTTCGGTTCAAACCGGTGGTTCCTGGGATTGGCGAGTTCAGCCGGGCGGACTCTTCGACTTTATAAAGTATAGATTTTACTACCATTATAGATGGCAGCACATGCAAGTTAAGTTTAATTGTTGAGAGTGAGTTTGCTTCTTCGCTGCCATAAAACTATAACAGTAAGGGTGATTGTCAATAAAATTAGCTGTTGTTATGACTATTAGTTATATTCTACGCAGGTCCTGGGTTTCATTCAAATTTAGTTTTGCTTTAGTTACAAAGTACATGTGTAGGTATAATAAACTGAAATAATTGCAGTCGTTTTGATATGAATTCTGATAAAAAACGGAACTGAAGTTGTTTGATGAAAAATTATGTTCTGTTATGAAAGTATTGCATTGGCAGTATCAAACATACATACATGCCTAGCCGCCTTGGTATACATGCAGCCATGCACTTGTATTTCTTTTGAAAATAATATACATAAACTAGGTATCACAAGCTGTTGTAATACGGTTAACGTAATTTAACGTTGCGGCGCCGGGTACCTATTTCAGCTTGTAAGTTCTTTGTGATTCTTTAGCAGTCTTTTCTTTTGGTATTTGACCATCACGGCTGTACTACACGGTTGAAAATATAATAACATAATGTGAGTAATCATAAATAAAGTTGGTTTGATGGGCGGTAGCGTAAGAAAGAAAGAAACATTTATTCCGTCATAAGAATAGCAACAACGTTAGGGTTCTATGGTGGATGTGTCACTGGCGCGCCGACGACGAGGAGCGCAGGAGCGGGTAATTGACCGTTATGGTTGTGGTCGCGCTGTTAACACATGACGCTTTTGTTGTAGTCAGGAGTGCTTGACATTTGACGTACGGCGTTGGAATGCCCTCGTGTATTGTACCAATGTGATTGGTGTAGTGGAGCAAAGGATGGGCGTGTGTGTGTTGTGGCTCTTTTCAGATCGGAGTTCTTGGTTGGTTTGTAAGGGCATAACGTATCTATGTTTTTGAATATCATTGCGTATTGGGAGATGATAGGAAGTTCCTATCATAGTTCCTATTAGGAACCATTATACAAGCCGCGATACCGGAGTTCAAATCTTCACGATGAGACAATTTTAATTTTCTAATTTAGTTTTTGTGTTAAATTTTATAGAATTTATTGAGGCAGTGAGGGTCAAAAGCGCTTGCGAGCTAGACGCGTTCTTGTGTTGTTACTGTGATTAAACTAAGTTGTGTCACGGAAATCATATTATATATTGGTTATTGAGTTATTCGTGCGCAAAAGGAGTAAGTTTTTACTTTTAAATTGAGAACAATAATTGTATTTTGTTCGAATGGGTGCAGCAATGTTTAAAATTTTGCTATTTATTATTGTAGCCTGAGGAAAGCGCCCTTTTGAAGACGCACGATTTGATATACTATAGTAAATTCATACCCCTGGAGAAGCCGAGGCTTGGTTTTGACAGAATTCCACAAAAATCGTGAAGGAGAAACTCTCCTGACGTCCAAAAAATATTTATTAAGCTGGATGTATTTAGTTATAAATCGAGAAGTCGAGGATCCTCTTTAAATAGTTTTGCAGGCAAACCGATTGTAGTTTTGTATCGATTTACAGCTAAATGTTGTAAACCACTTGGAATTTCATTTCAATAAGATGACCCGTCACAATACCTAAGTTCTTAAAAAAGTGAGGTCAAGGTAATGTTGAGTTCAAGTGAAAAGGGTAAAGATAAAGATAAAGTTTAGTGAATGTTTAAGCTATAGTCCGAGTTGAAGTTTTATCAGGCCTGGCACACTCCGCATTTTACCATAACGTTACAAGTAGGTACATGCCACGATCGACATGTCCTACTAATTTAGAAAATTCATAATAGCAGTCACACATTCGTAATCTATCACACATAGTAAAAATTTTGGTGTTTGTCTATATGTTGATGCGTGTTCTTCAGTAAGATGTTAAATAATCAAGTCCGAACTGATATATATTTAATTATCGTTTACACATATATAATAATACATGTGTAACACATAAAAATAAACTTTCAGAAAAAAACACAAAATGAATTAACTTTTATAAATGTTAGTTTCCTTCACGTCATCACACATGTCACTAAACTTTCAGATTAATTTTATTCTTTCAAAAAAAGGCAACCCTGACATTGCCAGAGAGGATAAGCGACAGTGTTAGAAAGGAAGGCAACTCATTACGCGTTTTGATTAGCGCTGTGCGACCTGAATTACACTTTATTGCGTTGGAGCCAGAGTCACTATTTATTTAAATGATTTTTCGGAATTTTTCTTAGTGCACCTTCTGTACTTATTTAAAAATACTATTATTTCTTCTGGGGTTTTAGTTAAATTCAGAGTTAAAAGAAAAAATAGTATTCAAGCTAATGTTACAATGAAAGTAAAATTTAAAAGGCACTCTAACTCGAAGAGTCAGATAAATCAGAGTAAGATCAACCAAAGGTAATTATAATGAAGTTTAGTTTTACTTAACATAAACATACGTAACTCAGTTGTCGGCAGTATGAGCCCTCATGAAATTGAAAATCATACCTTACTGAGTTGAAGTGAGTTGTCGGCAGTATGAGCCCTCATGAAATTGAAAATCATACGTTACTGAGTTGAAGTGAGTTGTCGGCAGTATGAGCCCTCATGAAATTGAAAATCATACGTTACTGAGTTGAAGTGAGTTGTCGGCAGTATGAACCCTCATGAAATTGAAAATCATACGTTACTGAGTTGAAGTGAGTTGTCGGCAGTATGAGCCCTCATGAAATTGAAAATCATACGTTACTGAGTTGAAGTGAGTTGTCGGCAGTATGAGCCCTCATGAAATTGAAAATCATACATTACTGAGCTGTCGGCAATATGAGCCCTCATGAAATGGAAAATCATACATTACTGAGCTGTCGGCAATATGAGCCCTCATGAAATTGAAAATCATACGTTACTGAGTTGTCGGCAATATGAGCCCTCATGAAATGGAAAATCATACATTACTGAGCTGTCGGCAATATGAGCCCTCATGAAATTGAAAATCATACGTTACTGAGTTGTCGGCAGTATGAGCCCTCATGAAATGAAAAATCATACATTACTGAGCTGTCGGCAGTATGAGCCCTCATGAAATGGAAAATCATACATTACTGAGCTGTCGGCAATATGAGCCCTCATGAAATGGAAAATCATACATTACTGAGTTGTCGGCAGTATGAGCCCTCATGAAATGGAAAATCATACATTACTGAGCTGTCGGCAATATGAGCCCTCATGAAATGGAAAATCATACATTACTGAGCTGTCGGCAATATGAGCCCTCATGAAATTGAAAATCATACGTTACTGAGTTGTCGGCAGTATGAGCCCTCATGAAATGGAAAATCATACATTACTGAGCTGTCGGCAATATGAGCCCTCATGAAATGGAAAATCATACATTACTGAGTTGTCGGCAGTATGAGCCCCCATGAAATTGAGATTGATACATTGACTTGATGGAAGTAGTGACCTCATGAAATTTAGAATCATACATACATTACTTGACTAGACGGCAGTATGGGTCCCATGATTTGAAATCATAGTAACTAAAGTGTGTATGGACCTCTTGAAATTGAAATCATTACTGACTAGACGGCAGTATGGGCCCTCATAACTTTGAAAACCATACAAAATGTAGTGATTTTGCGAATATATTAGTTATTTGGCGTGATGGAGTCGAGATGTAGAATAAAGATAATGAATAGACGAGGTATTTCAATAAATGACTGGTGTGTGAATGATTGGTATCTGCAGTGTCTGACTCATATGTGACACCGTTGGGTCCGTTGGGCCCATTCAGAAAGGACGCCTAAATAAAGGAAATTCCTGTTGCGAGTCTAGCCATGTTTGGCGTGTTATGGTCGTCGGTGGGACCTAGTTTATATTACGTATATAAGAGGATTGTCTCGCAAGTAAAACTTTAGTCTTTAAAAACGAAAGCAGGTTGTAAGCTGTACATAATTTGTTGTTGACAGTAAACCACTTTTGGTAATAATATAAATTTTCATCGAGTTTCTCATATTTCCTGTGTTTGTTTTACCAGTAACTTGTTTATTTAAGGACAGAAATGACGAGGTTCGTTTGTATGTTGGTATGAAACCTAATAACTTGGCGACCTTGATCAAAGAGAGAAGAAAGAGGGAAGTATGAAAAGCTAAGAGGTGATGCAAATAATTATTATTTAATAAAGATAGAAGGAGAATGGGTGAGAATGGGAAAGGTGTAAGACGAAAAAATGCTGGAAGAGGTCTCAGGTGTTGTTTCAATGTTTAAAATAATTTGCAGTGAAGGTATAATCTACATAAGTAATTCTATACGAAGCATGCATATGACAGTTTAAGTTTGTTGAGGCTAGTGAAGGTACCCAGAAGGCTACAGTTTACAAACCGTAGCCTGCTTCATACATATAGTGCGTGTTACAAATGAGTTTGTCTAAGTAACTGGAATATTGAATGGTGTAGACGTGGAGTAGCCTTTGAAGGCTTGAGTTGCGATCAACTGCAGAGTCGACTGTGGACCGGGCTCCAGATTAAATAAAGATTTTAATAAGGAAGGGATGTAGTGTTTGTACTGCTATTATAGTTATAGCAGATATCAGGTTATCTCGGGAGCACGGGTAGTGGGGCAACACTGGGTCAGTCACGAGACAGCCGTAGACGAGAGCAGACGTGTTTCCCTACCTACTGGTGTCGTAACGAGCTAATGCAAGTCAACCATATCACTATATCCAAATATTACGCGAGCACGTAAGTACAACTAATACAGTAAATATTAAAAAACAATTAATGTAAAAAAAACTTATTTCGGAACTGCTGTTTTAATTTAGTAATTTCTAGGTGTAAAATTTCATAATATGTCACGTCACACTAGGGGGAGGGGGGAGGTCTCACAAATGTGACCAGCTGTGACAAGCAGGGGGGAAGGGTCAAAAAAGAAATTAGTGTGACGTAATTTATGGATGGCCCCTAATCGCAAATCTAGGTTAGGCGACCGCTATAGGGCTAATAGAAATCTTTTTACAAGAAGATAAACGTATTTTCGAAGCAGACAGTAAGCTTGCCGCGGATAAGATAAGATAAAAAGAGCCCGTTCAAAAAACTATTTTTTAGAGAAGATTAATGTTTATTTATTTATAACGCTATGCGCTACATCGTGAAATCAGGCGGGATCAATCACGCACGCTGTAAAACGTTAAACTCAAATACAGCAGCCTAAAAACATATTTGAGACACTCACTTTGACCATAGCATTGAGCACAGCGTTGGGGTACGAAACGTTAATTTTCTTCTTCTTCTGATGCGTCGTGTGGATGGTGACGTTCTCCGGGAACGACGACGGCAAGATACACCAAATACCTGCAGCATACAACATATACATACTTTTTTTATGAAAATAGCCGGCAAACGAGCTGACGATCCATCTGATGGTAAGTGGCTATCGTCGCCCATGGACATCAGCAACACCAAAGGCATCACCGATGCGTTGCCGGCCAAGAAAGAAGAAAAGAAAAGAAAAGAAAGAAAGAACTTAACTCTCACATATTAAAACCATGAATAAATGCTCATCTCGGGTCGTGATTTCCGAACTAAGATTCCCTTATAACGATTGGACATACATGATAAGATACACAAGAATGAGACATCACACACACACTAACAACCAAGAATAAACACATGCACATTTAACTATCACACATAAATGTCTTATCTATAAGACCACGGTCAGTCAAGAACAACTAAGTGAATCATCTTAACCAACATACTCTATTGCCGTGATTAATGTAGGCCCCAACTCAGAGTCACTAACGGTTACTTAAATCGCTCCTTAGTAAAGAACCACCATACTAATTCTGTACTAAGGAGCGATTTATGTAACCGTTAGGGACTCTGAGTTGGGGCGGTAAAGTTCTTACTTTTTAAAGAAAACATTGTGTAGAAACCTACTTACCTGAACGTTCCATAAAGCTTTAGGAAGACCAAGTAAACGTTTAGCGAAATTCATTCCTTATTTTAAAACATAAAAATAAGAACTTATATTTTACATATACAGTGCCACCAAGTTATCTGTGAAATGGCGAAAATTGGAACTAATGCCGCCCCATTCATAAGTTCTTTGTATTCATTCATTGACATTTACTACGTCTCGAAATGCGTCCAATGATTGGTCAAATGCGTCCGACAGCGCCCTCCGTCAAGTCAATTCACAGATAAGTTGGTGGCACTGTAGTAACCATACCGTCAGTATCCAACTCGAGCGGCCGGCCGACCTGCTCGATGATCTCCCGGGCGCGCATGATGATGTTGGCGCCCGTGTAGCACACGATGCCCGCCATCTCCATGCTGTGCCAGCGAGCGCTACACACCACAGACAATAACAATACACTGTAAAGCACCATTAACAATAGTACAGTACGGCCGACGTATCTTGGCGCGTCTGAACTTCGCGCAGAAGGCTGCGCAGTAACATAATACGGCAATGCTCGTTACGCGGCGTATTATGTCTCAGTCACATGTTAGCATGTTCATGTCGCTATCTCTGTCTTACATGCGCTAAAGTTCGCAGAGCTTATGTTCAGACGCGTCAAAATACGTCGGCCGTACTGTACTAAACATTAAATATGCTGTTACATGAATTAAGTATAGTGCAGGCCGGTTATATTAGGCATTATATTATTATCTGTATATTAAACTTTTGTAAAATAAACTAAGTGTCATTAGTTTCGCATAGTGAAAAAGTGAAGCGAGGGCACTTTTGTTTATCAATTATTATAGGTTTATAGTAACAAAAATGTAATGACAGCTATACTATGCCATATGTCTGGTGGATACTCAGCCTAAAGCTAAAATAGTTTTTATTAATCTTCCTGAAATTGTTCTACCTACGTTCTTGGCCGACTACGCATGAGTAATGCTGATGTCAATGGGCGAAGATGACCACTTACGTGATCAGCTAAATTATCTATACAGCAAAACATCTCACCCTCTCCTCATAACGTATCCGTAGAAGGAGTTGAGGATACACTTGTGCGCGAGCTGCAGCGAGTCGAACAGCACCTCGCGGCTCTTGGCGGACTTGATCTCGGCCGCGTCGCCGCCCGCCAGCGCCGCCGCCACCGCCGCCTTCGCCTGCTTGTTCAGGGCTTTGTACTCGTAGCGGCGGTCTCTGTGTATTGATACAAGTATTTTTTGAAGTTATACTTCTTATGCGACTTGCAAAAAGGTTGCGTTAAACGTTTGCGCTACCATGGAGGGAGTATGAAAGCACTGGATAGATGGATAGCTTCTTATTATCTTTACCTCTTTAAAATGTAATATTATTACTTAAACAAATCTCACAGAGTCTCAACAGTGTGATTCAGGTTCGTGAACAACGCCATCTAGTTTGTACTTGTGTAAACATAGGTAATACACAAGTAATATTTTACTATTTTTATTTAGTACAAAAATAGTTTTTGAAAGATAATTAAAACTGATACACGTTATTAAATTCATAATTATTTAATTATGTCAAATAAGTATAACTTCTCACGCGCGTACAAAAGTACACGCACCCTTTTTTTATTGATGTGAAACTGTAGCCTAGTTGATAGCGACTCTGCTTGCAAAGCGAGGGGTCGAGGTTCGATTTCCAGCCGGGGCAGATATTTATGTGACAGATAAATATTTGTATTCGGGTCATGGATGTTATTATGAGGTGTTATATGTGTTGTCCATGCCACTCGCGACACAGGTAAAAACCTACATCAGGGGTATGAGTGTGTAAGCGTTTATTATTTATTATTACACTAAAGTCTAGATGGGGTAAGCAATAAAAATGCCATAATATGAATACTTATAATATGAAGTGTTCCCTTAATATCTCAAAGAAAGATAGATGAATGATGATGAAATCTGTATGTTGATAACATGGGACTAAATACTAATTTAGGACGAATTTAAGTTACTAAAAAAATGTTTTATAACCCGGTGGATAAATGACAGTTCTGAAGTAATATACATTAAAAAATATAATAGGCATGATGACAGTAAGTAAAAATCACTAAAATTATTTATTTATTTATTTAATGAAACCCTATTAATTGATTACAAAACACGCATTTATCGTATTATTATTAGCGAGATAAACAATATTATTAATAAAAATAAAACTACAAAATACGGCAAGCCGCCATCTTGGCTAAAACGCCATACAGCCTCAATTAGCGCGAATTACGTCACACGTCTTAAAACAAATGAATATCACCATACTAAAAATGATGTATCGTCTTTTGTTTTCCTGAGGCATGACGTCACCACCACGCCATGACAGTTTGAAGCGTTTTGGTGCGAATTTTAAACTTATAATTTGAAATGTATTTATTTTATACTAAACCTTATTTTTTTGCGGAAATATGATATACGTTGTAATTATAATATATTTCCCAACAATATAGAACAGTATTTCAAAATCAGTCATCATGCCTATTATAATAGAATTGAGAACCTTTTTTAAGAAGTCAGTTAAAAAAAGTCACGTTTATTGTGAAACGCTTTAACGTCACGGACGCATAAGTATGCTACGATTTGTTTCGTTTCAAATCCTATACGATTCCAATACTTATAATGTTCTCAAATTGAATATCAATGTGAACTGTGAAGTATGCCAATTCGTACCTACTTGACCAGTGTGTACTATGGCTATGAAGGCAGACCTTACCATGACCTTACTAGGCCAGCGTGGCATTACGACATATTGCGATAATTATTATTAATTATCAATTTTAAAAAGTATTCATATTTGGGGTGGAAAAGGTTCAATCTACTCTTGAATGCCATCTTTCTAGAATAAACGTCATGTCAATAGATGGCGCTGTACTAAATTCTCAATCACGCTTATGACAGTTACATGTAGGATATTTAAATGAACTGAATGATAATTTTTTTTATAACTGATAGATGTACTTTCAAATATGTAACAGCACATTTAATATAATATAGTAATATAATATTTTGTGTTATATTACTATATTATATTAAGTGTGCTGCTACCTATTTGAAAGTACATCTATCAGTTATAAAAAAAATTATAATATTTTGTGTTATATTACTACTACGCGTTCACTCCAAGTTTGCCCTTACCTCCCGTCCCGCTTCTTCATACCGCAGCTCATTTAGTACGGACAGCACGCTAGTCGCGTATTTTTGAGGTCCCGTGCGGCGCGTACATTCTTGAGTTTGTTGTTGATTTTGATGTTACTTTCGATAAATTATTTTTCTATTGATTTATTTTACGTTCGTTGATTTTTGTCGCTACAATGACTAAATTAGAAAATGTTTTACACAGTGGCAAACGTAACTTGTTATTAAAGTTAGTGAAATTATTTGATTACTTTTTTGTCTACAGTACCGTTAGCTGTTAAATCGTAACGGTCGACGAGGGCAAACTTGGAGTGAACGCGTAGTATATTATATAAAGTGCGTGTCGGGTCTTGTGTTTAGTTTTACGCAATCGTCTTAATTAGGCCTCCTACCCACGGCGCGGCGGCGGTTCACTTGACGATTGTATACAAGCTGCATAATGAAAAATAGATAATAAGCAAGATTTCGTGCTTATTGCTTATTGTGCAAGCAACAATTGACAATAGCATGCGTATGACGGTACGTGTTATTTATATCAAAAAGCAAGTGACTTAGTAAATCACGTATGATTTACGATACGATACGACATATTGCGACAATTATCTATCTTAAAAAATATTCGTATTTGAGGTGGAAAAGGTTCCATACACCCTCAAATGCCATCTTTCTAGAATAAATCTGGACAATAGCGTGCGTATGACGTCTTATTTGTGTCATTAAAGCAAGTGACTTATTATTTATTATTTTGAATCTTACAACAATGTAAGAGGTACATTAGATCGCGTAAGATTTTAAATCATTTGCAGGTTGTAAAACAACGAATGTTGCAATTACAATATTAATCTCTCACCTGAAAGCTCGTACTGTGTCCACATAGAAGGAGTTTTCCTTCTGACAGACGGTGGTGGTCCGAACTTCTGTTCTCGTCACTTTGGTCTTCTTGTACGCCACCTTACAGTAATCTGCCAGACGTTTTTTCTCATACGCTGCCTGCGGATCAATATTACAGTTTTTTTCGTTTGCCATAGATGAATCGGTGCTGTGGAGGTACAAAAGACGAGTAGCCTTTATTTTTGGGTGTAAATTGCTCCATCCGTGTTTAAGACTAATCTTTGTGGTCCACTCTCCTAAGCCACAGATGGGACAATAAAGCCTGTTCACCCATGCCAGTTGTCGCTTAGCTCTATAGGTACCACCCAGTTCAAAGCGTCTGTGGTGGGCTGTTAAATTTCCCTGCTAGCTAGCTAACCTGTCTCCTTTTTGAAGTTATACTTCTTTAGGCGCGTTATGAAATAAATGGAAAAAATGAAGAGTGAAAGGAGGTGGCCAACATGTGCCCCGGAAATGGTTAAAATACGTTTATTTGTACAAGGTTTTAGTCCTCAGAAAAGACATGTTTTCCGTTTATTATAATATAACTAGAATTTTAATTTTCTTCTGAACTCCGCAGTGAGTAGTTATAATAAATTAACAATAATAATAAGTTGTGTTGTATACACTGCCCTGGAAATGGTTAAAATACGTTTATTTGTACAAGGTTTCTGAAAAGACATGTTTTCCGTTTATTATAACATAACTAGAATTTTAATTTTCTTCTGAACTCCGCAGTGAGTAGTTATAATAAATTAACAATAATAATAAGTTGTGTTGTATACACTTAATCTTCTACTACCTCCATTGCTATCACTGGAGGTTGACAATTGACTGACAGAAATACGAATATATGCTATATTGCCATTTGTCAAATGCCAAAAAAAGATTTTTGAGTTTGATTTCTACAAAATAATAATTGTGTTTGATTTTTGACATGAGGTGCATTAATTGTGCGGTTGATATTGAGCGCATGGCACGTCACTGAATATCTTCGCTAGCAAGAAACCTTCAATCCATATTGGTAGAATGGATCACTGCAGTACAGGTATGGCATTTTCATGTAATTACATTAGTTTGATATTTGGGGTGGGCACGTCATAATTAAAGTAAAATAAATAAATGAATTATCCAAAAGATAAATAGTTTGTATTTAATATAAAAATCTCTCTTTAAAACACTTTTCCACGATTACTTATGTTTATCAAACTGTCAACCTACAAGAGCTAAAACTGCTCGTAAAAGGAGAATCCCGAGTTTTACAGATTTTTATTGATAAAATTATCAAAGTAGATATTGTAAGCTTTAATGTAAGGTAAAAATAAAATGTGTACATTATACTTCACACGTGGGGTAAACGCCCATACAGATGTTGGCCACCTCCTTTCAAGATCTGTGACACGGTGTGACAAACGGTGAAAAAATCGTCACAGGTGATGTTTTAACGCGCGTTTTTAGCACGTTATGAAAATTATTATTATTATATTTATTATATTTTTATGTTGTTTTTTTTAATATTGTTTTTTTGAAATTATTTTTTTTATGATTTTTTGATGCCAAAGAAGTATAACTTCTCAGGCGCGTACATAAATACACGTTAATTTTTTATTTATTTAAACAAACAAGTACAATTTCATGCTTTACATGTCTGCCAAACTGCAAAGCATTAGAATTACTTATCGAATGTTTTAAAAGTATTCACTGTTTACTGGCTGACAATGTTTCGATGGCGCCTTAAGAAATCCACGAGCGACGGTAATAACTTACAACAGGTGGCTTGTCTCCTCATTTCTCGGTTTACATAAAATTTTATAAGAAAACGAAGCCAGTTTCTCCAGTACATCACTGAGGTCCGTCTTGGGCAAATAAAAAAAAATACATATCAAACTAATTTATTCATATGGGTATTTTTCAATACACTTATGAACGTCATTTTTTTAATCTACCAACATTGCGAAAAAGTGGTTTATCAGAGAGAATAAATGGCAAAAGAATTCCTCAGCACATCTTTTAGGAATCCCATAGGCAAGTTCTCGAGTGGTTGTAGGTTTTATCTCGAGGAGGTACCTGGTCCTCCTTGGGCAAGGCGTGGAAGGCGCGCGGCGGCCCCCCGGGGTGCAGCGGCGGGAACTTCTCCGTCTCCAGCTGCTGCTGGATGCGCTGGTACTCGCTGCGGCTGGCCGGCACTGGGGGTCAATCACTTTTGTTTTTTTAAACCGCTGCTGCTCAAAACTTATCCAAGATACCGAATACTTTTTTTAGGTAAAAAAATCTTATCACGTAATAATCTCAAATTAAAATTTAAAAAACTTCCGACAGTTTTATTAATACTAAACATAGCTAAGGACACTCGATTGAAGCCCAATGCATACGTAACGGGTTTTTTCCCCGTACGGAACGGGGACGGGACGGGGCAAACATCGTTTCATAGAAAATGTATGCGATAGTGCATACGCAGCGGAAGCGAAACCCCGTCCCGTACGGAACGGGACGGGGTTTTCAAAAACATCGTCGCCGGCGATGTTTTCAAAACCCCGTCACGTACGTGCCACGTTCCGTCCACGACGGGGAGAAAGTAGTGATGCACGTTTATTATTATTATACCTGTATTATTACCTACTGTTTAAGCTAATTTATTTATTTATTTATTTAAAACTTTATTATACCTTATAAAAATAATGGTACAACAGGTGGGCTTAATGCTAGAAGCATTCTCTGCCAGCCGACCTTAGGGAAAACAGAGACATCGAAGGCGGTATATAATAAAGAGATGATATATAAAGCAAAAATAATAACTAAATCTAATATTTATATTGCAGGTATGTATAAAAGTAAATAGAATTATATATATATATACATATATATATACATATATGTATGTATAAAAAGAGAATAGTAGAATATGTATAAAATATGTAGAAAAAAAAAACTACGATACTATATAGACGATAGACTAAATTAGCAAAGTAACTTACATAAAACTAAGTCCCCATTGCTTCAAGTAATAAACTGTGACCTTCATTTTGAAGGCTTGCTTAGTAGTAGCCTTTCTTATGTCATCCGGGAGGGCATTCCAAAGCCGAGTTGTATGTATAGCAAAAGAGTTGGAAAGGAAACCGGATCGGTGAAGTGGAATTGACAAAGCAAGAGAATCGGAAGATCGAAGTTGCCGTTCATGAACATTACAAAGATACTGAAACTTTTGTTTCAGATATCTTGGGGATGAGGGGTCAAATAATACAGTATAAAGAGTGTTAAGTGATCTAATCTGTCTGCGCTCACGAATTGGAAGCCATTTAAGCTGGCGACGATGGGAAGAGATGTGGTCGAATTTGCGCAGGCAGTAGATAAAGCGAACAGCGTAATTAATGAGGCGATCTAACTTATTTAGAAAGTCTCCACACATGTCGGAGCAACACACATCAGCATAGTCTATAATTGGGAAAATGAGACTTTGCACCAGAGTGACTTTTACCCGAATAAGAAGAAAGTTCCGTAGGCGATTCAGGCTGCGTAACGTAGCGTATACCGACCGGCAAGTCTCACTGACGTGAACTGACCAACTCAGTGTAGAATCAATGTGCAATCCAAGATCTTTGACAGAAGTTGCGTATGGGATGACAGAATCGTTAAGTACGACAGGTGATATAGATGCTAGGTCTAATTTCGCCAATTGCTTGGAGCTACCAATTATGATAGCCTGGCATTTAGAAGAGTTTACTTTGATGCCGTACCTAAGAGACCATTGACTTACGCTGTGGAGGTTTTTATTGACAGTGGTTACAGCTTCACTAATGCTATTCGCGTCCGCTTGTGCATAGACCTGCAGGTCATCCGCATACAGATGATAGGAGCAGTCAAGTGAATAAGTAAGAAAATTTATATAGACAGCGAAGAGAAGAGGAGACAGTATCCCACCTTGAGGTACGCCAGTAGTAAGATCACATCAGTCCGAAAGAGTGCGTTTAACTCGAACTGCCTGTTGGCGACCTCGAAGGTAAGAAGAGAACCAGTCTAAGTGTCGTGGGAGAGAACCTGAAATGCTGTAATGCGGCAAGGAGGATATCGTGATCCAACATGTTGAAGGCATTAGAGAAATCAATGAGAACGAGAACAGTGACCAACTTATTCTCCATGCCATCTCGAATATCATCGATTACCTTGAGAAGAGCAGTAGTAGTGCTATGACCAGACCGAAATCCGGACTGAAAGGGACTAAGGAGATTGTTGCTAAAAAGGAAAGAGGATACTTGTTTATGAACAGCGGCTTCAAGAATTTTTGAAAGGAAGGGTAAGATAGATATTGGCCTGAGATTTTGAAGATTGCAGGGGTTTGATATTTTAGGAAGTGGGATAATGTAGGCTTTACGCCAGATAGTAGGAAAGACCCCTGAAGATAAAGATTCATTGATGATGTATGTGATGGTGGGTGCAAATTGGTCTAATAAAGGAGTGATCATTGATCTACTGACATCATCATAGCCGACTGCATTAGATTTAAGGCTGGACACAATTTTTTTGGTTTCAACCACTGACACTGGAGAAAAGCAAAACATTTCTATATCAGGTTTTGCCATGGAAGAAATCTCTGAAATGGTCAAGGCTTTAACAGAAGGACATAAAGAGGAAGAAGAGCAAAAGTGATGATTTAAGGTATTAAGAGGAAAGGAAGTTGATACAGGCTGGGACTGTTTTTTACCATAGCCTAACGTGTTGAGAAACTTCCATATGTCTGCAGAAGAGGCATTTGAAACTTGTTCATAAAAATATCTACGTTTGGCTGCTCGCACCATCTGGTTGCAGCGGTTACGTGCGACTTTGTATGTACTCCAGTTATCACTGCTCCTGTTGCGTTTGAATGACCTAAAAGCTTTGTCTCGACGAGCCATAGCCATGCGAACTCCACGTGTTATCCAAGGAGCCGGAGAGTGTTTTAATTTTATGGGTCTCAGTGGCGCATGACGATCGTACAGCTTCAGAATAGAGAGGTTTAATGTATTAATTTTGTCATCCACTGTAGGAGCGGCAGCCACAGAAGCCCAGTCAATTTTGGCAGCATCATCGGTGAGTGACTTTAATCACCTTGTACAAAAAATAATCATTATAAATACATCAGTTTTCATTACATAAAAATAATTTTGAAGAAATTATAATTAAACATGTTATTTCAATATTATAATATTTTACCAGCAGAAAAATTATAAAACATTTTGAAGAACTATATTTTTTTGAAATTATACTTCTTTAGGCGCGTTATTTTTTTAATGTTGTTTTTAATGTTGTTTTTTTATTTTTTTTAATATTGTTTTTTTTAAATTGATTTTTTTTTATGGTTCTTTCTTATTGTTTTTTTTTTTGAAATTTGTTTTTTTGATGCCAAAGAAGTATAACTTCTCACGCGCGTACTCTCATACGTAAACGTTTATATTTTTTATGCTCGTTTGCCTGCTGCAAACGAGCAGACGGGTCACCTGATGGTAAGTGGGCACTGCCGCCCATTAGCACATTAGCAACACCGGGGGTGTCACCAACGCGTTGCCGGCAAGGAGACGATAGACCCGCTTCTTAAAGAAAAACATTCTTTTGTCATACGGAAATATTTATAAAATTAAGTCTCGTCGTCCAAAAGTTCTTTGTAGAGAGTGTGGTATTCTCCTTCTTGTTCTCGTTTATGCCATGTAGGATGTATAGGAATTCTCCTTTTTCGCTTGACGGCCGTAGCTTCTTCGTCATCTAATGCAATAGCAATTAAAGCTAATTCTTCAAAAGAAAAATTCATCTTTCTTTATTCACAACACTAGCACGTTAGGTCTGAGTTAAAAATCCCGTCGCAACGGGGGATGGCCCGTCCCGTCCCCGTTCCGTACGGGAAAAACACATTACGTATGCGTCGACATCTGAAAATCCCGTCGGCGACGGGGAATGCCCCGTCCCCTCCCCGTTCCGTACGGGAAAAAAACCCGTTACATAATTATGCATTGGGCTTAAGTCACTTTTCAAACAAAAAAAACTAGATCAAAATAGGTTCATCCGTTTGAGAGCTACGATGCCACAGACAGACATATTATGGATACACAGATAGACAGACACGTCAAACTTATAACATCCTTTTTTATCGGGAGTTAATAACAGTGGGCAACTGTATTCTACACGATATAAGTTCTGGTATATGTGTGCATGTGTGTGTACGTATATCTACGGTACTCCCCACGCCATGTGTGTGTGTTTGACTGTTAGGGTTGCCACCTTTTTCTGAAGGTAAAATAATATTTTTTTCCAAACATTGCAAAAAATATAGTACTATTGGAAAATTCAAGGAAAAAAATAGGACACATTTATTTTTAGTACTTATATATTTTTCCATGTGTATTTGTTATTAGTCTTAGCTTTGGTTAACAAAGTCTTATTATTTTTTAAAAAATAGATAGTAAATAATGTACAAGAACGGTCAATTTGAAATTAACGTTTACTTGCCGTGACGTGTGAGCAACGAACGACGCGACGTGAATGCGTTTCGTTCTGAGATTCCCAATGCTGCGTTGCGGATGCGTTCTAGTCACAGTTAAAAAAAGCTCGATAACTGAATTACCGATGAAAATATAGTATTATTCGTACTATATTATTTTTCTATAACATATAGTACAGTTGACTGAAATATAGCACGATACTATATAATACTAGCTGACCGGGCAAACGTTGTTCTGCCTAAAATTTTTTAGGGGTAGAAGGATGAAAAATAGATGTTGTCCGATTCTCAACCCTAGCCGATATGCACGCAAAGATTCACGAAAATCGGTCGAGCCGTTACGGAGGTGTGACACGAGAATTTTATATATAAGATAGTACGTGTGGCAACCCTCTGTTTGTGTGTATGCGTGCTTGTGTCTGTGTGTAGCGGTACGTACGGTACTCCCCGCGCCACACCCAGTCCATGTGCCGCTGGCAGGGCGCGCCGGGCCGGTTGTGCTCGCACACCGCGCACACGCTCGCCGTCACCATGGCCGACGGCTGCAGCCTACAACACACGGCGTCCCGTGACATACCATATTATGATATTAAAAGTTTAACGTTATGGTATGTTCATATCGTTACACTTTTAATATCAACGACTTTAAAAAAAGGAAGACGTTCTCTACTCATCATGGACTGAATATATTTTTACTTGGTTTAGCGTTTAAACGGCGTGTAAACGGCGCTATAGCCGTGACTAGGGTCGATGCAAAATATCGGCGTACAAAATGTACTATTATGAGTACCCGTGTAATAGTAAAACTTTATAAAGACCATTTGGATAAAGAGTGGATCTTAGTGGGTATGAATCCTACAACCCAGGAACCTAACGATTCTCAAGTAGGTATTTCTAATGTATATTTGAAGATTTCGCCCTTCTTAAAAAGAGAATGAAACTTTTATAACATTAATGATGACCAATATTACATTTTTTTATCTTTCAATATAGTGTACCTATTTGTCAAGATAATATTGGGGTACATGGCGCCCACATCCAAATGGTAGATGAGGGGGTTCTCATCTCGCCGGGGATGGTCTTTCATATGTTGTAACTTGGCCTTGATCTCCGCGCACACATCATCGAAGTTGGTGACCAAGTCCAGGGGTATCCCTTCCTCCACCTCTATAGCATGCCGCATGGTTTTCTCTGTGGTGTCCATCAGTTTCTCTATGGCTGATGGAACGATTCTGAACTTGCATTTTATATCCGCTCTGAAGACACCTAAAATGAAATCATCTTAACATTTTTTAATCTAACAAAAATATCTTATATTATAATACAGTTTTAATTTAATTTGCAATTTTTTGAACTGCATGGTATAGAATTCTAATCGGCATTAAATTGACCTTCGTGCAACTAATAAAATTGCTATGTATTTTTATATTTTAATTATAAAAAAAATCACCTTTTATGAACGAGACAATCGCATTACAAAGAGTAACATAAAGATAAATATCAATTTTAGAATTTTGAAATCTATTTTGTATTATTTTTTATGACACGAGCAGGCAACTAGGCAACATATAGACTGCGTTCCACTAGACGTTCACAACGATCAAAACGACCCATTTGGCGTTCCACTTGGCGACCACGGTCGTCATGGTCGCGGCGAATACGTCATTGATGACGTCATTAATTTCGCTCACGCCAAGCTCAAAACGACCGACCTCACGGGGTGGGTCGAAGTGGTCGAAATGCAGTGTTGCCAGATACGACGAAGTTACGGTAGATCTGTCGCCAGTTTTTAGACCTGGTAACACTAGGTAGAAAATCTGGTAGAAAATCTCAAGATGGACGATCCATCTTACGGTATGATACATCCAACTTTCTCTAAACATCTCCCCGTGGTGTGGTCTCACCAGACTCCAGCGCCTCCACGTGTCCACCGACATAGGTCTCATTCTCCAGCACGTGTCCGTCGGCAGTGAGCCGGTTGAGCTGCTCCACCTGCTTGTTGGGGAACACGATGTTCGCGTGGAACGCCTGCACCATCAGCAGCGACTCGCACAGCGTGCCCGAGCCTTTGCGGAGCACCTGGAAGAGTTTAACGGTGAGAATCCAGGGATGTGCGGGTTAAGTGAGATGTGCTCCAAATAATCTATACAAATAAATACAATTGCAATTTTTTTTTTACATTAGATAAGTTAGTCCTTGACAACAATCCCACCTGATGGTAAGTGGCGATGGAGTCCAAGATGGTGAACGCACTAACTTAATAAATGCCTATTCACTCTTCTCTTGAAGACACCTAGATTGTAGGTGGACGGGAACACCCACGCAGGCAAGCTATTCCAGTCCTTCGCGGTACGCACTATGAAAGATGAGGCGAATCGCCTGGTTCGCAGCGGTGGGATATTCACTACGTATGGATGGATGCTTGCCGTACGACGGGTTGTTCGATGGAGGAACGGGGATGGGGGAATTAGTTCGTGCAATTCCTGAGCACACTCTCCAAAATGCATCCTGTAGAATTTAATAATGAGTAACTTAGGCTACTTTTATTTTAGAAAAGAAAAATTGTTGGGCGATACGAATTTCACCGGGTCAGCTAGTCCACCAATAAAATTACCGTTACGTACTATATGTTATATGAGCCAAAAATGTAGATCATGTTATATCTATAAAACTTATTTTCTAAGAATCACCTATTTTGAGATATGCGATTTGAAAAGTAGTAAATTTTTGTATATCAATTTTTCACCTAACATATGGCAGAAAAGTGCTAAAAAACCATTTGTAAACTTTGACATCGAATTTTTATTGTAACTTACCTCATCTGGTTCTAAGGGGATGATTGTACAAAGTGCAAATATAAACGGATGCACGTATTTCATGTACAAGTAATACGTAGCGACTGCGTCCGATACTGAGTAGTTTGATAGCACCTGAAAATGATAATTTAATATTATTTTTTTATCGCAAAGTAATAATTCAGTATTATTTTTTTCGAATCTTGGCCTATTAAAATCGACTTTGAAACGTTATCACGTGTATTGGTCGCAATGCGGAAGAGACAGAAACAATGCGTGTAGCCCGCTTTTTTGAGGAGCAACGTATCGGTGTTGCCGTTGACGGACAAGATGTGTCCTCATCGCCGCTGGTTGGTTGGAAGAAAATGCTGTGTTAGCATTAACTTACAAGATACGAGTAACTGCCCTCGCTTTGCTTCGGTTTTCTTGTTTTTTTACACCTTGAGTCACATTATTGGAGTTTTATTAAGGATCCCTAATTTTTTTGAAAATATAATATAGCCTATGTTACTCGGGGATAGTGTAGCTTCCCAACAGTGAAAGAATTTTTCAAATCGGTTCAGTAGTTTCGGAGCCTATTCAATGCAAACAAAAAATCAAATCTTTCCTCTTTATATATTAGTATAGATAAAAATAAAAAAATTAAGTCCGCCTTTTGTACCATAATTTGTGAGTGCAATAAAGTATTTTTCAATTCAATTCAAGATGTGAGTGGCCACACCACTGGTGCGAGAGAGTACCCTATTTCCTCGTTGATGGTACTGATACATATGTACTTCTGCTATAAACATTACAACAATGGCCACTAGTAAGGTAGCTCGTCTACTCCATAACCTACACAGACCGGCATGGGGTACCTGAGGCTGTTCAGCGGCCATCCGACACATGTCCTCGGGGTCTAGCTCCACGGGGTCGTACCGCAGCTTGGCCTTGGCCACCGCCTTCAGCCCCTGCGACCCCACGGGGAGATACGAGTCTCTTTTTACCCAGCTACAACAATGACACGTTTCATTTAATCCTTTCTTAATTGCATTCTCTGATTAGAAACATAACTTAATTAAAAGGCACAAATGAAATTAAATGAATTTTTATTCGAGTTTTATACATAAGTAAAAACGGCCAATTTACGCCACCGCTTCAATAAATATCCCTACGGTGAGTGGTCCTTGGAGAAGCGGCAAGAAACTTCCGAGGTGTTTTTTTCCTACTCACAGTTACAGCAGGCACTTATTACTATGTACATATTATATTTATGAAACTCACGTGCAAGTAATGTTATCTTTGAAAAAAATCATCTAGTTTGTAGTAACCTTAGATCGTCATAAAAATGCTTTTGACATGAGTTTTAAAACTGTATGGCATTTCCGTGAATTCTAACGGAATTTTATGACAAAGTACCTGACCCGGCGAACTTCGTATCGCCTAACAAACAATTTTTTTCTAAAATAAAAGTAGCCTAAGTTACTCCTTGTTACATCAGCTATCTGCCAGTGAAATTCCCGTAAAAAATGGTCCAGCCATTTCAGAGATTAACCGGAACAAACAGACAGACAGACAAAAATTGTTGTTTCGGTATATGTACCCTGTATACATCCAAATGCACTTAGTAAAAAGCGGTTATTTTAATATTACAAACAGACACTCCAATATTATTTATTTGTATAGATGTATAGATTTGGTCATTATGGTAGCCATGGTAGGTAAAGTAATAACAACCTCCGACATTAAGCTACCAGAGGGTTTATTATGCAATATAATAACTAGAGACCGGATTATATGCATTTGCATATTTGCATATGCATTTGCATATTTAAGCCATCCTCAGCGGTAATTGCATATTTTACCTAAAATCTAAACATGATGCATATTATTGTGTCAAATTGATAGTTTTGGAACTTTTGCCAGAAACTATAAGTACTAATACAGCACCAAAGTTCAAATTCTGCCGTCACCTCAGTGGATGTGGAGCGACCACGTATAATTTTTTGTATAATTTTTTGAATGATCGAAGACACAATCTCACTACTGAACATTTGGAAGAATACATTTGAGTTTATGAAAATATGTATTAAAAAACGGGGCAAGTGCGTGTCTAATCACGCGCAATGTAGGGTTTCGAAGTAGTTTTCTTAAAAATTCCTAAAAATTATCATTTTTCTTTGTTTGGGTTCCTAAAAATTATCATTTTATTTTGCATATTTTACATATTTTCGTGCATATTTCAAGCATTTTTCATGCATATTTGCATGCATATAACAAGCTTTTTATGTTGCATACAATCCGGTCTCTAATAATAACTATTGTTCATCCTCACCACAAGCAGTCCATGTGCATCGCCGGCCGGCAGGCGTAGCTCCCGTCGCGGGCCGTTATCTTGCTGAACCCGATCTCCAGCTTCATGTCCAGGCCCAGGATCGCCGCACGGGCTTCTACGAAGGGCCAGTCGAAGAAATCACCTAGAAGAACAAACGCGGAAAACAATTAGAAAATAGGAAAGTAATACTTGTTTAAGATCAACAGTGTTGTCTTTTTAATTATTTATCCATATATTTTTTTCTTTTTAAGGCTGTAAAAATATGTGATTAAGTCATTGCAGTCACTGAGAATGGTCTGGTCACCCTGCTATTAGGGGGACCCCTAGTACTTGAATGTTTTGTAATAGTTCAGTCGTTCAGTAACTCACACTGGTATTGGTAGAGGTAAAATGAACTAAAATGCTTACCATTGTAAGTAACAAATATGTGAGGCTTGACATCCATTATATGGTCGAAAAATTTCTGAATGAGAGCCAACTCATTAACTTCATTAAAAATAATAAATTGCCTGTAAAATTAAAAACCAAAAGAAAAATTATTTTAGTAAATTTACAAAATATACTTCTGCATCTAAATTTACTTTTTAAATGTAACATAATTGTAATTTATACAATGTGTTCAAAATGTAATTTTTACAATGTATCAAATGTACTGAATAAAATATATAAAACAAAGCTGGGAGAGCAAAGCTTGTATGTTTGTACAAGTTTATCTGGGACTGCCATCAGATTTGAAAATATTTCTTTTTAAATGCTAGCCACATTTATAAGGAAGACTAAAGCAAAGGTAATATAACTGTAGTATGTGTCAAACACCAGATTTGAATAGTTTAATAAAATATTAATAAATAATTTGATGGCATCTCACCCCTCAAATTCTGGCTTTGGAGTATACTCAAAGTCCTCTACATCAACAGATATAATCTCCCTATTAGTAATCAGGTACCCTTGCCCATCAATCATATATGAAATCATCATGATTTGATCCGTCTGTGAGTCAGGAAACTTCAACGGGAGTTTAGTTGTTTCAATATCAAAGGCGAGTACAATAGGATCCGGCCTTTCTAGAATGTCATCTCTTTTTGTAAATAAAGGAACTTCAGTACCCCTGCTCTTGATTGTGTACCAGGTGCCACAGAATATCTGCATGTCTATTGACACCCTCACATGGTATGGCACATCATGTTCTCTGGAAAAAAATTAAGAATGTTTGGACACAGAACTAAGCATAGTGCGTCTGTCATCATCATCAGCTCATTGCAATAAAAGAAACCACTAAACAACATTCTTAATTTTATACAAACCAAGAAGAAAACATAATATTAGTGAATTCAGTTTAATTTTAGAAATAAGTTCCGTTTTAAAAGCATAAGATGGTTAATCTGTTCATCATTAATGATCTTCATTTTTTCTTTGAAATTATCTCCAGAAATGATGTATTTTAAGGTTACATCACTGGTTGTTCAGGGGAAAGGCATAAGATCTTTCCCCCCCAAAAAAAAATCATCATGTTAACAGTTAAATAAAGTACATTTCTATTCCACAGCTGATTCAAGCCTCGCCAAAACAAAAATTGGTTAAAGCGATTGGGAGGGTCCCAATCAAAAATTTGAAGACGGATCCAAACACTTGTGAAGTAAGAGAATTATAGGAAAAGTTATGTTTTCGTTTACCTAATATCTAATATGTTCTCCATGTGGTCCTTGGTCTTCTTAGCATGTTCTATAGCAGCTGCACTGGTGAGTGCATTGGTCAACATTTCCGAGTAGATGGCATCTTTCTTCTCCCTCTCTTTATTTTTGTTTACTGCTGTCAATATCTCTCTTCTAACTTTCATCATTTCATTTTGAGAGATAAAAGATAATTTTATGTATCGCTGCTTCAAGCCAGATAGATGATTGAGCTAGAAAATTGTTGATAGTAAATACTATTAAAATACGACATTATTATTCTGATTTAGAAACTATAATGATTTGCTGTCATTTACATTCTTACTTATTTATTTTCTAGCTGGTGCCCGAGCCCAGCAGTGGGACAATTATAGGTTGTTGCTTTGCTTCTTTGCTAGTAAATCTTTCCTTACCCCCTATTTTTGTTGCTTTTGTAACATTAATTAAATGCATTAAAGGTATTCCTTTATAAAAGAAACTTACTAAGTCTAAATCCTCCTTTTCAATAACTTCTATCTTATGGATGGTGCCAGCAAACTTCTTTGACAGATATTGTATCACCTCTTGTTCACATTCTTTCCTGGCCATGATGAGGAAGTATGGTTGAAACATGAGGGATATCTTGAACCGGGATCCGTCCATTTCTATGAAATAGTAATCCATTGCGGCTACAAGCCGTTTATCCTCATCTAAGATCTCAGACTGAAAAGTTATTAAGAATTTTAAAGGGTAAACTATACTAATAGTACAATTAATTTAGTAGTATTAAAATTTGTAGCACTAAACTTCCACAACACCATTTAATGGTGATTAGAACCTATTATCTAACTCCTGCTGGGTTTTAGTAGTCCTTCGGAGAGTGATGAACTAAGTTTCTAATGCCCCAAACCTTCCACACTTTCCCTGAATATCACTTACTTATATTGCATTTCATTCCATTAATCAGACTTAAACAACATAAAGTATTAAAACCATAACTATGTCATTCACAGTTGAAAAAATTTTGATCTACTGCTACACCGCTGTCTTTGAAAGTATTTGATTTTCATTTGAACAAGTTTCTGTAAGAAATAATATAACTGAAATACTTACCGTGTGCATATTTATCAGGTAACCCGTACGCTCTTTTGAATCTCGAACTCTATCAAAGCCATATTTAGAATCAATTCGATCATTCTCCAGTGCCACACGAAGCCGGGATTCTGATGATTCCTCTCTACAAATTTGAATAAAATAGCTATAATCTTCAAAAAAACCTTATCCACAGTACTAACTGTAATGTTAAAATAATACCAAACCTTGGCCCGGAAGACGCACCAGGATCTTTTTTACTTGTATCATTTTTGTCTTGTCTATATTTACCAGTATTCTGAAAAACCATTATATCAGAATTTCGTTTATTTTACTTTAAACTAACAATATCTCTCTTATTTTCTCGTCTCATTATTTATTTCTTTGACATTAGTTTAAAACAGCTGCAAAAATCTGTCAATGTTCGCGCCAAAATTTTAACCACAGAACCGTATTAAATATATTATGCCACAGGCAACAACAATACTCTTTGGATTTTTGTTGACCACAGAGAAGAGTTATGTTGTCGCTGTCGCGTTTTCAATCAAAGAAAAATCAATTTCATGTCCTTCTGTCAGCTGTCACGTCTGTCACAGTGTTAGCATGTCATAAATGTCATTTAGTTTTGTCGTTACTGCACTTGTCTTACTGCCGTTACAGAAATTCTGAAGTTGTTATTTTTACAGGGAACCGTAATGTTTTAAATAAGAAATTTCTATAAAGTGAAGCGCATTATTAAAAGCTAATAATGGATCGGATTTATGACGGTCTGACAAAACACAATAATAGCAGAAAATATGACTTGAATATATCCGACACGATTGCCGATTTTGATCGACTACGCATTTCTGCGTTGACAAAAGCCGCCGAAATAAGCCCATATATCCACGAAACGACAATTGGCCCCAATAGTCCCGATAAGAAATCCACCAAAGCCACAGTGACGACTAAAGATGTTGACCCAGAGGAGAATTTGGAGTTACTGGAAGACAAGATTGGCGAAGATCTACGTTACACTCTTATTCTGAAACAATACGAAAAACAAATTAAGGAGGCGTCGGAAAAAGTATTCAAGAAGTTGATAGATAACATGATTGAACAACGAGCCAAAGCGATCAGGAAATTTGGTGAGAAACAGAGTGATGAATGTGAACGGAAGGCTCTGGAAATGAGAGCTCGGAAAATACAGTTAATTAAGCATCTCAGGGAGAATGATAATCTATCTGTACTTAATAAGGCAAAATTAGATGAAGAGAAATGCCAAATGATTAATAAACAAACAATAGAAAATATGAACCGTATATTGGAAGAACAAAATAAAGCAACGGCAAGGTTTGCAGCAATAACAGACAGCCACTATAGGATATGTATATGTTACAATGAAATTACACATTTAGTACAATCAGAACCATTAATGAAAGATATACAAAACAAGTACATAACACCAATCAATGCAGTTATAGGAAATATCAGTAAAATCATGGAGTACCGTAAAACTAGCTCAGTCACAGACAAGGAAGTCAAACAGGCTGAACTCTTGGCATTAAATATAGAGAATATAAAAGGTAAAATAATCAATGAACTGCAAGAAGCTAAACAGCAAGAATTATTTAAGAAAAAGAAACAAGAAGAAGAAGCAAAGAGAAGAGAAGAAGAAAGATTGGCACAAGAGGCTAAGGCTGCTGAGCTAGCTAAGGCTCAAGTACCAGTACCAGAACCATTACCACCAACTGAAACTGTCAAAAAAGTTCAACCTACATTTTATTCTCAGAGAAATTATAATAACTACATCCAACTTAAAAACTTCTTAGAAGAATATGAGAGTAGATATAAGGAACTACTGATAGATCCTAATTATAAGAAATTCAGGTTTGATTGCCAGAAAGCTGTTAATACACCAGTTAATGCAATTTCTTCTGTCAGTGGAATGCACATGAAGGACAAATTTGATAAGCTGTCGGGACTGCTTCGCGGGCAACGAGTACAGGTATTGGACACCCATGTGACTGCTACTGATCATCCACAAGGACTATACTACTGTACTGCCTTGTTAGCTAAAAAAATTGTACGACAAGGAGATCTCCTAGTTTCCAGTATACCAGAAGCTGCATTTCCACTTGCATCCATAACAATTGCTTTATGGTCTCAATTTCCTGAATTTGGAAAGCTATTAGAGGCCAACTTCCACAGAGAGTGCCCTTATTTAGTTCCAATGTTTTTACCTCAGAAAGAGGGACAGACAGACAAAGAATTTTACATGTCCAGGGGGTATGTGTATAGCGCTGAAGGTGTGGTAGAGAAGCAAGACAAATTTTTAAAGCGGATGTCTGGTATATTTAAGTTACGCTGTGCTCTCTGGATTGCAAAAACACCTAGATATGTAAATGCATCCAATCCTTGTGGTCTGACTCATGCGTGGCAGTGGCTAGCATCCTTCATCAATTTAAAACCTGAACCGGACATTTGTGCCACTTTACTAAATGATTTCTTTACAGTATGTGGATCAGAGTTCTTTAAATATTACAAGAATCAATTTAGTAAAGTCATCAAATTAATAGCTACAGATTATCTTGCTATCTTAGCTGATATTGATGAAGGTGGACCTAAAACAAGGTTAGAAGTATTTCTTCAAAATGTATCGACTACTGGTCAAATTGCCCCTCCAAGTGGATTATTACCATCAAACATCTGACAATATTTTTGTATGCTGTAATAATTTTTATGAAATTTTTTAATTTAAGCATAAACTTATGTAGTGTATTGCCCTGACATGTATTCTTGGATAATAATTATTTTACTAGTTTTCTTTTTTATAATTTTTATTGTGATTAAAATTGTGATTGGAAATCTGATTGGAATTTTAATCTATGAAATTCTTGCTACATAACTGTTCCATAGAGTAAGATTTTTTTTTATATCAAGATGTTCACATGGAATAATGTAATAAAAATGTTATCATTCCTCCAAGGATGTTTACATATCAAGCTAAACAAGCTCCTTGTAAAATTTTACAATGGATAATAACTGAAGCTAGTCTGTGAAACTGATCCTTACTCAGTCTCACAAATACAACACATAGAAAAGAAGAAATAAGAAGTTCCAAGATTGTACCTTTACAGACAGGGCAAACATAAGTAATAACAAGTAGGTACATGAAATTGACGCCCCCTGACTAGGTGGACTGACGACCTTAAGAAGACATTGGGCATCCACTGGATCCAGAAGGCTCAGGACCGGTCAGAGTGGCGGCGCAAGTTAGGGGAGGGAAGCCTATGTCCAGGAGTGGACCTCCAAGGGCTAATGGATGGATGATGACTTTTAGACAATTGCTAGATTAGATAATATATGTTACTTTATTAGTTACTGAGGATTAAGAATAGATAGGCGCAGTTAATAATCTGTTGTGGACTCAGTGGCGTAGCGTGGGCTTCCGCCGCCCGGGGCCGATCGAAAATTTGCCGTCCCCCCCCCCAATGAACTTTGCCGCCCCCATGTTATTTAAAATATTTTTATATTAATTAAAAATGCACTTTTCTTGTTTTCTCATAACGCAATTTACATTAAAAAAATATAAAATAATTAATTTTAATACATATTTTTTTTATAATTTAAAAATCGAATGGCTTGCCGCCCTCTCTTCATGTGCCGCCCGGGGCTACGCTACGCTACTGGGTGGACTCTACTTAACTTTATTTAATGTTTTTTTTACAAATCAGAAATGTGAAGTGAATGTCTGAACAAAAAAGAGTGAATAGGCTTTTACTAAGTTAGTGCGCTTAGCACCCTGGACCACATCTCTACTTACTGACCCTAAATCCCAATCCCATGTCGGCATATTTAAAGAGGGTAGGTACCGAAGGCAGCCCGCATAATGGTGGAGCAGAAATATTATTACTGGTATTGGTACTGGCTTGCCTGATAGTGGACACCACACTACTTCCTATATTCCGCGTGGCATTTTGGCAACGTTTTGGAGACGGAGTATGGAACTGTGAACATAATATTCTCTTTGGCTAAACGAACTAAGCGTTCTGTGGAACTATTTTATTTTAATTTCAGTCTGTGGTGTGAACGCACTGACAGTTCTGACTTTGACAATAACGACACTCCGCTCTACCTTGTCTGGGGTTATTCGAGTGAATTTTCTGTTCAGTGAAATTTCAGACATTGGAGTTAGAATTTTAATTATTTTATTAGCCTTTCTTTATTTTAAAATGTCTTAATAATTGAAAAAATCCACTCCTATTACATTTCACTGCTATGTTGTGTACTTAAAATTTGTGTGACCAGTACAGTGATTGAAGTAAAACCACAAAATGGGTACCACACTTACGGATAGGGCGCACTTTATGGCCAGGTACTCTGCGTTCAGCCCTTACCGGCTGATCCGGCGGGAGACTGGGTTTCCAACACCTATCGGTGCGAGTGATGCCATGGCTCGCAGCCTCTACTGTGGCATGAGACCCATTGCTTCCTGGGACTACGAGCAGGCCAATAGTCTTCCAACTGGAGGAGTATTCAACCTTGAGTTTTCTCCAGAAGGGTAAATATACTTCAAGTATTGATTATTGATTATAAATCTCTCCTTTACTAGAAACGAGACTTTCGGGAGTAGGATGAATCTATTTGGGGTTTAAGAGCTCCAGCCATCCTTCCAACTATCTCTGTTCACTATCCTGCTGGTTTGGTCTTATTGATGTCATGTGAGACAGTTTCCGCCTGGGGTTGCATCCACAGAAGAGAGGTTTTACAAAACAAAATCATCAATATAGATACACATCTCAGTCATTCCTCAGGGACATACAACTGGGATAAAGTCTGCCCTATTTCCTTATCCTATGCAATTAGAGAGATTTTCACCTATCCTCTCAGGTAAAAAATGCCTTCTTTTTTGGGACGGCCACTGATTCCCACAATGTCTCTTACATTGGGATTGTGTGGGAGAGAAGTGGCTTGTAGGCTCAATTGCTGTTGACATACAAAGAGACGTAAAGAGTAAGTGGTAAATAAGAATTCTTTAATGTGAAACATAGGGTTTTTATCTCAGTGTCTCAAAAATAACTTTAATGTGAATGCTCAAGTGGTGCTATTTATATGAACTTTCTACTCTGTCCATGGGAGTAAGTTAAATACATAATGACATTCAAAGTATTTTTTTTAGAATAAGGATGTCTTAAAAAGATAAA
The DNA here is from genome assembly GCA_951805285.1 of Thymelicus acteon. NCBI lineage: Eukaryota > Metazoa > Arthropoda > Insecta > Lepidoptera > Hesperiidae > Thymelicus > Thymelicus acteon. The sequence goes on from OX638232.1 coordinate 3,540,804, forward strand.
CAAAGTTTATACAAAAGTGAAGGCTGTATGTAATGTATAAAGCTATTTCCTCCACAGCGGTAAATTGAATGTAATGACTTTAATTTAATGAAAGCCTGTTGATTAACTTAGGCATTTCTAAAATCAACTAATGAGTTCAATTATTTTAATATTGTATTTAAAAAATGGAAATGATTAATTTTAACTTTTATAGGAACCTTTTGGTGGCAGCTTGTGAAAAGAAATCAATACAGATATTTGATCCACTCACCCACCAAAGAATCCACTCGGTGAATGGTGCCCATTCTGACTGTGTCAATTGCGTAAAGTGAGTACTTAATTTTTGGTATTTGGAATATTAACCCGTCGGTTACCGGGAACGTTCCAGCACGTTCGAACTCAAAGGTACCGCGATCACGCGGATCCTAACGAGTTAATGATGTTATGTTTTTTGGAATGAATATTATAATGAATATTACAATGTAACATATACCTATGCACATACAAAATAGATCGTCTGTCTTGGTTCTCAGGAGCAATATAATAAGCAATCTGAATAAGCTGAAGAAGGACTACTTTACTGCTAAGATTCACTGCAAAAATTGCTTGCAGTAATCACTTAATCTCAGATATAAAAAAAAAATTATAATGCTACACACTCATACCCCCCCGCAGTAGGTTTTTACCTGTGTCGCGGGTGGCATGTACAACACATATAACACATCACAATAACACTCATGACCCAAGTACATATATTTATCTGTCACATAAATACCTGCCCCGGCCGGGAATCGAACCCAGGACCCCTCGCTTCGCAAGCAGGGTTGCTACCAATTAGGCTACAGGGTCGTCATCAGATGCAACCAACCTGTGGTGTTTATAAAAACAAGATCTCCATTCCTATAGGTTTTTAGACGGCCGAATGTTCGCGACGTGCTCAGACGATACGACAATAGCGTTATGGGACGTTCGCAACTTGAAAAAGAAAATCCGCTCCCTCCTGGGCCACTCCAATTGGGTGAAGAACATTGAGTTCTCTGTCAAGGACAAGTTGCTAGTGACGTCAGGGCTGGACGGGAGCATCTACACGTGGGACATTAACTCGTACACGGAGTTCAATCTGGTGTACCAGCGGGTGTTCCACGCGTCGGGGCTGATGCGGTGCCGCCTGTCGCCCGACGCGAAGCAGATGGTGATGTGTACCACCGGCGGGTTGCTCGTCATCATTCACGACTTGAATCTGACGACGCTTGCACAGGACCTACATGGATTTAAGGTAAGTTTAGTCATTGATAATTATAATCTTGCCAAGTTTTTGGGAAGATGAGTGTAGAAGAATAGAAAGAAGCCAAACTTAATGACTCCTGGCATGTCAACTGTCATTCTTGGATACATGTCATGTGCAATGTGCATTGAATTGCCATACCGATTATTTTAAAAATAAAGATTATCTTCAATTATGTTACAACTTACAATTACAGACTTGAGACAATTTTATAATGATATCTAATAATTCCGAGTCGCTAACTGCGGTCGCGTGGATATTCAATACTCTTTAAGGGGGTCTTATCCCAAAAATGGTATTTTTGAAGGTGTTTTGTTCATAAATGGTACATAATACAATTCTAAAAAAAATATATGTTAATTTACAGTCTTTGTTCTTTCTTTTTGTCATACTTGATACACGATACCCGTTACTTCATTCGATAGAAATAAATCACAAAGTTGGGTCTAATCTGGCATAAAAATGGCGTTTTATTCGCGTTTTAATCGCTTCCAGATAATAAAAAATATACCACAGTATAGGTCCTATAGATACCGAAATTATTGGCGAATCATAACATGAAATTTTGAAAAACAACTCTTTCAATTCATAGTTTTTCCATTTTCTATAGTTACGAAACGCCCCACGTAATAATTTAGTCTCGCGCCAGACGCCGTCGAGGTAAGGCCTATGTCAGTTTCGGCCGTGCGACAGTCGAATTTCCGACTCGTAATTTTATTGTTGGCGCGCGCGCGTTTCGAACTTATATGACGTATTAGGTACACAGTCCAAAGTATCCACACTGCTGTAATTTGAAATAATAAAAATTGTTCGTGTTTATACTTTAGTTACTATTTATAGTATTTAGGTATTGGTATAAGTCAAGTGCTAATTACACAATTATTCTTGCCGTATTGGAGCCGCTTAGAATACTAACCTCAATCCCAAGTCGTATGGGTGTCGTAAAAGGCGACTAAATCCGGCCCGCTGGTGGTAGGGCCCCTCGAGGGATTATATTGATAATATTGATTATTATTACTATTATTATTTCTCGATGGGGTTCGCCTGGATAGCTACCACCCTTGAGCATGAGTTAGAGGCTTGGGAGCCAGTTTTCTTTTTTGATGTTATACTTCTTTAGGCTCGTTATGAAATAAATGGAAAATTGTTTTGAAAAAATGATTATTATTATATTGTTTTTTTTTTAATATTGTTTTTGAATGTTGTTTTTTTTATAATTTTTTTTTTTGTATGTATATGTGTATATATGTACATGTATATTTGTATATAAGTACAGGGGAAGGAGAGAGGGAGGGGAGCGGAGGGTAGGGGGAGGGGAGGGCGAGGGGAAGGGGAGGGGTATGGGAATGGCAACGCATCAGTGATGCCTTTGGTGTTGCTGATGTCCACGGACGACGATAGCCACTTACCATCAGGTGGATCGTCAGCTCGTTTTCCGGCTATTTCCATTAAAAAAAATTATGTAGTAAGAATAATAAATAAAAACTTGCATTCTCATACCCCCCAGTAAAATATGAGACATACAGTACAAATCAGACATCACTATAATTACCATAACCAGAGTACAAATATTTATCTGTTATATAAAAATATCTGCCCCGGCCGGGAATCGAACCCGGGACCCCTTGCTTTGCAGGCAAGTCCGCTACCAACTAGGCTACAAGGTCGACAAGTTGGTATTTACTTTACACAACATTTAGTAGTAAATTTAAAAAATGTCACATATCAGTGAGATTGACTTTACCGATGAGTAGTTTTTCAATTCATAAAATATGATACACAATAAAATTCTGAACAGTATTTGACCTCGGAACTTTTCGCACTAAACTTGATAAACGATATTTTACTGTAGTGAACAAGTCGCAAACTTAGATCGAAATGAGTACAAAAAATAGAAATAAACGAGACATTGCAGCATAAGATGAATTTCTGAAAAATATCGCTTCTATGACGCGTGAATGAAGGAAGCACCAAATACCTACGCGGCATATTTGGCGGTTCCTTTACAACCCCCACTGACCTCCGCTACCAACTAGGCTACAAGCTCGACAAGTTCGTATTTAGTTATTTATGTAATATTTACTTTACATAACATTTAGTAGTAAATAAAAAAGGGTGTTCTGAAAATTCTGTTATTTTATTTCCTAACTGAGATACGTGTGATACACAAATAATTAGGTACTAACATACAAAATTGCCTAACATCATCTAAATAGTAACAAAAAATAACCAACTTCAAAATGGCTCAAAAACTACTTGTCAGATCTCGCTCAATTTTATGTGGAACCACATAATAAGCACCAGCTTTCGATCGAAAAAAGAATCATCAAAATCGGTTCACCCACAAATAAGTAGGTACTTACATACAAAATTGACTAATATCATCTAAATACTAACAAAAAATAACCAACTTCAAAATAACTCAAAAACTACTTGTCAAATCTCACTCAAATTTATGTGAAACCACATGAAAAACACCAGCTTTCGATTGAAAAAAGGATCATCAAAATCGGTTCGCCTAGTCAAAAGTTCTGCGGTAACAAACATAAAAAAACAGTCGAATTGAATACCTCCTCCTTTTTTGAATTCGGTTAAAAACAGGTAAGGGTGTTCTGAAAATTCTATTATTTTATTTCCTAAGTGAGATACGCGTGATGCACAAATAAGTAGGTACTTATATACATACATACAAAATTGACTAATATCATCTAAATACTAACAAAAAATAACCAACTTCAAAATAACTCTAAAACTACTTGTCAGATCTCGCTCAAATTTATGTGGAACCACATGATAAGCACCAGCTTTCGATCGAAAAATGAATCATCAAAATCGGTTCACCCACAAATAAGTAGGTACTTACATACAAAATTGACTAATATCATCTAAATACAAACAAAAAATAACCAACTTCACAATAACTCAAAAACTATTTGTCAGATCTTGCTCAAATTTATGTGGAACCACATGATAAGCACCAGCTTTCGATCGAAAAAGGAGTCATCAAAATCGGTTCACCCACAAATAAGTAGGTACTTACAAACAAAAAATAACCAACTTCACAATAACTCAAAAACTATTTGTCAGATCTTGCTCAAATTTATGTGGAACCACATGATAAGCACCAGCTTTTAATCGAAAAAAGAATCATCAAAATCGGTTCACCCACAAATAAGTAGGTACTTACATACAAAATTGACTAATATCATCTAAATACTAACAAAAAATAACCAACTTCACAATAACTCAAAAACTATTTGTTAGATCTCGCTCAAATTTATGTGGAACCACATGATAAGCACCAGCTTTCGATCGAAAAAAGAATCATCAAAATCGGTTCACCCACAAATAAGTAGGTACTTACATCCAAAATTGACTAATATCATCTAAATACTAACAAAAAATAACCAACTTCAAAATAACTCAAAAACTACTTGTCACATCTCGCTCAAATTTATGTGGAACCACATGACAAACACCAGCTTTCGATTAAAAAAAGAATCATCAAAATCGGGTCGCCCAGTCAAAAGTTCTGAGGTAACAAACATAAAAAAGCGGCCAAGTGCGAGTCGGACTCGCCCATGAAGGGTTCCGTAGCAGCAAGTAACATAATATAAAAGTTCTTGTACTTCATTGTAACTTTGATCGATGTTTTTTGCGGTTTACGATTTATGACGTATTAAAAAAAATACTTACTAGATCACGTTCAAATCAATTTTCGTTGGAAGATTGAACGGTAATGTACATCATATATTTTTAGGGTTCCGTATTCGGATTCGTCGTGTCTGTCTGTCTGTCTGTCCGTCCGTATATCACAGCCACTTTTCTCCGAAACTATAAGAACTATACTGTTGAAACTTGGTACGTAGATGTATTCTGTGAACCGCATTAATATTTTCATACAAAAATAGAAAAAAAAATTTTGGGGGTTCCCCATACTTAGAACTTAACTCAAAATTTTTTTTTTCATCAAACCCATATGTGTGGGATATCTATGGATAGGTCTTCAAAAATGATATTGAGGTTTCTAATATCATTTTTTTATAAACTGAATAGTTTGCGAGAGAGACACTTCCAAAGTGGTAAAATGTGTGTCCCCCCCCCCTGTAACTTCTAAAATAAGAGATTGATAAAACTAAAAAAAATATATGATGTACATTACCATGCAAGCTTCCACCGAAAATTGGTTTGAACGAGATCTAATAAGTAGTTTTTTTTAATACGTCATAAATCGTAAACCACAATTTACCTTTCATTCAATCAACTAAAATACTAACCTACCTACCTAACCTGTGGACTCAATCAAATACAACGAACTACAAGAACTTTTATATTATGTTACTTCCTGCTACGGAACCCTTCATGGGCGAGTCCGACTCGCACTTGGCTGCTTTTTTTTAGTTTTATCATTCTCTTATTTTAGAAGTTACAGGGGGGGGGGACACTTTTTACCACTTTGGAAGTGTCTCTCGCGCAAACTATTCGATTTAGAAAAAAATGATATTAGAAATCTCAATATCATTTTTGAAGACCTATCTATAGATACCCCACACGTATGGGTTTGATGAAAAAAATTTTTTTGAGTTTCAGTTCTATGTATGGGGAACTCCCAAAATTTATTGTTTTTTTTTTCAATTTTTGTGTGAAAATCTTAACGCGGTTTACGGTATACATCTACTGACCAAGTTTCAACAGTATAGTTCTTATAGTTTCGGAGAAAAGTGGCTGTGACATACGGACGGACGGACAGACAGACAGACAGACAGACAGACAGACATGACGAATTTATAAGGGTTCCGTTTTTTGCCATTTGGCTACGGAACCCTAAAAACAGTCGAATTGAATACCTCCTCCTTTTTAGGGTTCCGTAGCCGAATGGCAAAAAACGGAACCCTTATAGATTCGTCATGTCTGTCTGTCTGTCTGTCTGTCTGTCTGTCCGTCCGTATGTCACAGCCACTTTTTTTCGAAACTATAAGAGCTATACTGTTGAAACTTGGTAAGTAGATGTATTCTGTGAACCGCATTAAGATTTTCACACAAAAACAGAAAGAAAACAATAAATTTTGGGGGTTCCCCATACTTAGAACTGAAACTCAAAAATGTTTTTTTCATCAAACCCATACGTGTGGGGATCTATGGATAGGTCTTCAAAAATGATATTGAGGTTTCTAATATCATTTTTTTCTAAACTAAATAGTTTGCGCGAGAGACACTTCCAAAGTGGTAAAATGTGTGCCCCCCCCCCCCCCCCTGTAACTTCTAAAATAAGAGAATGATAAAACTAAAAAAAATATATGATGTACATTACCATGCAAACTTCCAACGAAAATTGGTTTGAACGAGATCTAGTAGTTTGAAGTAGTTTTTTTTAATACGTCATAAATCGTAAACCACAAAAAACATCGATCAAAGTTACAACGAACTAAAAGAACTTTTATATTATGTTACTTGCTGCTACGGAACCCTTCATGGGCGAGTCCGACTCGCACTTGGCCGCTTTTTGAAGTCTGTTAAAAACAGGTAAGGGTGTTCTGAAAATTCTATTATTTTATTTCCTAAGTGAGATACGCGTGATGCACAAATAAGTAGGTACTTATATACATACATACAAAATTGACTAATATCATCTAAATATTAACAAAAAATAACCAACATCAAAATAACTCAAACTATTTGTCAGATCTCGCTCAAATTTATGTGGAACCACATGATAAGCACCAGCTTTGGATCGAAAGAAGAATCATCAAAATCGGTTCACCCACAAATAAGTAGGTACTTACATACACAATTGACTAATATCATCTAAATACTAACAAAAAATAACCAACTTCAAAATAACTCAAAAACTACTTGTCAAATCACTCAAATTTATGTGGAACCACATGACAAACACCAGCTTTCGATTAAAAAAAGAATCATCAAAATCGGTTCGCCCAGTCAAAAGTTCTGAGGTAACAAACATAAAATTATAATTAAGATAATGATAAAAATAAAACTATATTTTCATTTCATACTAATAAATGTACTTATTTACTGACTACTACATAATTCAAATTTGTAAAAGTAGTGCAGGCTGTGCAGGTCTCCTACTGCAAAATATTTCTACCTAATTGTGCTGTGGTCGGCCACCGGGTCATACGAGTTCACGTTCTCGAGGCGTTATCGATGTTTGATCCACGCGGACTCGCCAGCGCGATAATACCTACTTTATGACTAGAAGAGGGCCTTAACTAGTTCATGAAATTTCCCACTACCTGTATATTATGTTGTAATATTAACGATCTGGCTCGCCCACCCACGTGCAGAACGGTGGGTTGGAAAATTGATTTCCCCGAAGCCTTCCCTCAGACTCACTTCCTGCAAAATTCGTATAATAGTTTTTACTATTTAACATTCGTAGTGCTTAACTGCTTACATGACGTACTCTGGCCCCGAATCTTACATACATCTATAATTTTCCGATGTAAAATATTTGGAGTTTATTATCACTACATGCTTCGGAAAATATTGTTGTTGAGGACAAAGTTTAAAAAAATATATTAAAAAATATTAAAAAAAAAACAATATAATATAATAATAATCATTTTTTCATAACGCTCACTAAAACGCGCGTTAAAAAATCGATTTGCGGAAAAATCATCGAAAACATTTAATCGAATTACATTTCATCGAACACATTTCATCGAATTACAATTAATCGAATCGACATTTCATCGAAATAACAATTAATCGAATAATCATTTCATCGAAAACACAATTAATCGAATTAACATTTCATCGAAAACAATTAATCGAATGTCATTTCATCGAATGACAATATATCGAATTACAATATATCGAATGACAATATATCGAATCACAATTGGCCGAATCGAACTTCGATCACTTATAACACTAAATACACAATCCCATACAAAAATAGGCTTGAAAACTGTCCGAGAACTGTGTTTATGCACATCTGGTTGAAATAAAAATACGTTAGAACTATTTCAACCTTTTATTCATGACTTAAAGTTGTATTCACAAAACCATGCACAAAAATCATTTTTGAGCTAGCTTATCAACATCCATCATGACAAGTTCAACCTTATGCGCAAGATTTAAGGTTTGATTTGATGAATTTGAAATAAGACCACACAATTTTTCGTGGTTTAACTTTTGTGGCCATTTGTGAAGCGCCTATCGGGAATCTAGGAAGGTTATAGATCGATGGAATCGAATGATATAATTTTCATATGATCATTAATAAATATTTTTTATTATTTCAAACATCACATATCATTGAAAGGCAGCACTAAGACGTAAGCAGCATGCAACATGCAGCAAGCACAGTTTCTGTCACGGCTCCGGCACTGCGGGGCTCCGGCGGTCCCACGCGAGCTTAGCGTCGCAGATGCTTTTAATGCTCACCACCGCACCTACGCGGGTTTACATTACACTCTAGGGGTAGGGCAAACAAGACTACGTGAAGTCGGTTTTGCAGCGATTCGTTTCTGTCACTAACGTAAACGTTTTGAAAAAAAAATGATTCAAGGAAGAAAGTAAACCTAAAATTTTTATGTACGGAAAAATGTTAAATTGTTATTGATCAAAAAATAAGACATACAAAAAAGTTATAAAAAAGCATAAAATTGTTTCTGTTTATAATAAAATCTTTAAATCTTTTAAACAAGAAAAATTGCAATTCGTTAAATTGTCATTCGATGAATTGCCATTCGATGACAGTTCATCGAATGGCAGTCCATTTGATGAATCGGCATTCGATGATTTGCCATTCGATGAAATGACATTCGATGAAATGACATTCGATGAAATGATATTCGATGAAATGACATTCGATGAAATGACATTCGACGAAATGTAATTCGATTAATTGTCATGCGATTAAATGGGTGTTCTACGTAATGCTATTCGAAGAAATGTCAATCGATGACTTGGTTGTTCTACGTTTTGTTATTCGACGAAATGTTTTTTCGATGTATTGTGTTCGGCGAATTGTAATTCGATGAAATGTTTTCGATGATTTTTCCGCAGACGAAAAAATCACCTGTGACGTTTTTCGTCACCTTTTGTGTCACAAATCTTAAAATTTCGCTCTCATCATTTTTTCCATTTATTTCATATCGCGCCTAATGAAGTGTTACTTAAAAAAATATATCTTTGTATTTAACATGCCTTTGAAAAACTTTCGTGTGCATACAAAGTGGGATTCGAAGTTTGAACCCAGATCCCTGATCTATCTTTTAAACTTATGAGTTAATACCGGTAAACAAACATTAAAGATTCATCTTCAGGTATGCAAGCGATTAGTTGAGCGTGGCCTTTAGTATTTAGCAATGATCCGCCTTTATCCTATAAATGTCCTCGTCAGATGTCTCGATAAACGGTCGCGTGACATACAACGGCCGCTGTTGCCACAATAAAAACTTATGTTGTACGTCCATCGGTTTAAGGTCTATTCTATAGGAAGGTCAACATCCATCAAGTTATTTTACTTGTAAAATTGTTCTTTTGGGGTGGTATTGCTAAGTGCCGTTAGATGCTCCATCCATCCTTGATTCCAAGCGATCCTCGCCTGCTTTTAGTGCTCCTTTCTGAACCACGAAGAAAACTAACGAACGGTCCCTTTCTTTATATGTCGTTCGCTAGTTCAATCCCGACGATACTCCTGCTCGGTGGAAAATACGATAGCCCTTCTTTTAGAATTAGCTATGAAATATTTTTACACGTTTCGGTTGCAGTCTCATGATGTCAGACGGAGAGCCAGTAATAATAGCAGTTCCTACTGTTCCTAGCTTTCTTTTTGATGTCAATCCACAATAAACTATTTTGATTTGATTTGTCAATACGTGTGGCGAAGACCGTCTACCATAGGCAAGTCCGCCTGCTCTTTTGTTAGCTATTTGCATTAAAATACTAATTACTAACCACAGACATGTATACCCATGTCTGTGCTACTAACAAATTAATATACAAACTGACACATGTACGATATTTCTTGTCATTGAATTTGGAAATAAAATAAAATAATCTTTTATTCATGTAAGTATCACTGATATACTTAGCAAGTAATTTTTTTAATCTACCTTTTTTTCAAAAATTTGATTTGTCATGGAGAAGAAGAAAAGCCGTAAAGAAAGTTCTCAGCACATCCTTTAAAAATAAAACTTATATTTATTTGACGACCCTGTAGCCTAGTTGGTAGCGACCCTGCCTGCGAAGCGAGTCGTCCCGGGTTCGATTCCCGGCCGTGGCTGATATTTACATATGTGACAGATAAATATTTGTACTCGGGTCATGGGTGTGATTGTGATGTGTTGTATGTGTCGTCCATGCCACCCGCGTCACAGGTAAATAACCTACTGCGGGGGTTTGAGTGTGTTAACGTTTATTTATTATTTTATTACAAAAATAGCTATTCTCTAACCTGAATGTCTTGGCATACGGGTTGTACAGTTGTACACTCTCTGTATGCCCTAAGGAGATAGAACTCTCAGTAAAACCATCTCACACTTTACCGGTATTATTTATCTTAAACCTTTTACCATTATAAACGCTAATCGACGATTATCGCAATTACTAATATAAATATCATAGTGTCGGAGAAAAACGCAGCAAAAAGTAAGGTCATTGATAGTTTTCTGATTAATTATACTTTCCGATACAAATTATTATGGAAAACAATATTTTTTCTGTTAACGATTACGATTTAAACACGAGGCTATATAATTGCTATCATTATTACCTGATTACCTAACGTTTGTCGTTTTGTGTGGTTCAAAATTACTGAGGTGAGACGAAATCTAAAGCTTTTAATATAAACAGAAAGGGCGACTAGAGTGAGTGTGTATGTGTGAGAGGCTTATCTCTAAAATACAACACCTAATTTAAAATTATTATTTGAATATGTAAATTAGAGCAATTGTGACAAATCTATACATATTGCACAACACTGCGTCAATCAATAGTTAAAGTTACATGAAAATGTTTCTAGCGTAAGATTAAAATTGTGACGTATTCAATATGGAATTCCAAGCTTGTTCAACATCTGGTGAGACGTGTTATAATTTAATCTCACGCACAAAACTTAACTGTATTAATTAATTATAAATTATTCAGTTAAAAAGCACGTTTACCTTGCTTTTCCCACGTCGTTGAACCGTATTGAATTTCGGTATGCGTTTCCTTGATTCTTGGTTTACATTTCAAACTAATAAACTTGTAATATTGGCCTTTGTGTTAAGTGTTTGTATAATACCTTTAAGTATACTCGTAGGTTCAATGCAAGGACAGAGACTAGTTATCAGAGCCTAATATAGTTAACGAGCAAGATAATTGAAATCAAGTGCTATTTTAATACGGCTTTCACGGTTCAACCGTTTCTTAAACAGTAAAGAGTATATTACTAAGTAGATACTATTAAAGGAGCACAATTATATCTGTATCGGCGTGGTAACCATATAAATAAATAAATAAAAATTATTTATTTCAGGCAATTTTAGCGCATAGAGTTATTAGTAACAATTCTATTACTTATAAACTATGTTAGTCTGTTACAAATTTAATTTAATTTGATACAGTTTAATTCACAGATTCATTGAAATTAATACATTGAATTTTATTTAATACATGTAATTTAATGTCAACATTTGCCTATTATACAATTAATATATTATGTCAATAAGTAAAAATCCATTTAAGTCCCCTCAAACAGTGTTGTGTGCATGCACATGCAGCTGCAGAAACCTTCTGAAGAAGGCTGAGTCCATCCTATCTGATATCATATACTGGTGACATTTGACTTAAATAATGGTATTTGATTTGATGTAATAGACTATATAGATAGAATAATAGTGCTTTTTACTTCAAACATGTAGGTGAACTTGAGGTTTTCTTACGGAGTGCTTTAAAGGCCGGTTTCTAACAAAGCGGCGAAACAGAGGTAATGAAAAATTTCCACTCCGCTCAGAACCCCATTGCTTTAGTGGAGACCGGGCCTGAAACAGATTTGGCGTGGTCCTCCTAGTTTCCCGAGTCACTTTTTAACTTAAATTGGAATAAAAATGTGATAATCACATCCTTTAACTTTTCTACTGGTCTTGTGTATGGATGTGGCTAGCCTGTCTGTATGTCTATTTGGTGGTAGACGACGCAAAGGCGGGTTTGTAAACATCCTTCATGCGTACTGTAAGTGTCTAATGTAAGGTATGAAGAGAAACTCGGTTATCATCATAAAGTATTGTGTAATCTACATGAAGTCATGAAACGAACTGTACAAATTAACGCTGCCATCGCCATGTCTCACACACAAAATAGAAATAAAAATAACCATTTAATCTCAAGTCTCCAGCATCCTGAACCCAAACAAAAATAAGTGGTAGTTGTCCATCAAACTTGGTCCTTCGAGCCGGATGTCATATGAAACGCGATGGTTCCGCGTTGTCATAATAGGTACGTGTTATCTTATGTGTATTGGTGTGTTCCACAGCCGAACCTGTACCGGCTGATGCAGATGAGCCAGCAGCTGATCCCGATCGCGGCGATGTACGACCACCTGTTCGACGGCAAGCGGCGCGAGAACCGCGTCGAGTTCGTCTCCGACTTCCCCGACGGGAACGACGCGCAGGTCGTCAGCGCGCTGCAGGTGAAATATTACGGATGTAAAGTAATATCGTCGTTGCGACTTCAAAACCTCTTATGTGTTATGTGCCACTTTTGGCAAAATCTGGGGGCACGGCAGTGCCCCCGCCAAGTCGAGCAAAAAAGCGGCACGGCCGTACCATCCTTTTCTCGAAGCAATTCAGGCCATTTTCGACCCCCTATAACTTCGTTGTGGATAAAGCTAGAAGCCTGAATTTTTAGTAACCAAACAGGCATTGTATAAACACGGTATATTTCAAATTTCATTCAATTTGAACCAGTAGTTTAAGAATTATAACTAGTCAAAGTTTCTTAATTTCGTCACTCACTGACTGACTGACCGATCATCAAAACTCTAAGGCACTTCTAACAGACATAGAAGCTTCAAATTTGGAACACAATTAGTGTTCAGTGTATAGATTAAGGAAAAACTAAAATATTTAGCAAATTCGGTCCAGTTTTCTAGATACATCAACTGCATTAATAACTTTGTAATCCCATATTAAATATATAGGATTACAAAGTTACATTTGCAGTTAATGAATTACTGTACCTGTATAACAAAGTAACATTTGCAGTGAATGAATCAGTGTACCTGTATATAATATAATGGAATAATAGGTGTAGATAGGTACCTAGATATAATTATGTTCAAAGGTAACTTGTAAAAGGAAAAAAAGTAGAATTATCTACAAAAAGAAATGAGATGCCATCAAAAACAAAACTTGTAAAAAAACCAAGTCTCGCAACTCAAGTTCTTCTACCGTAAAAAGTTGTGAGATCCATGTAATACCAAGTCGGTTAATTTATTCAGTTCCTACTTAAGGGTCCTTCTGTCTTAAGTTATTACGTAATTAGCTAACCTAACAAGTAACAACATCTTATAGTGACCATATTATCAATATTAAAAATCTTTTATGTTTTAAATAAATAGATTGACTTGGCAATCGCACTAAACAATCAAATTTAATATAATATGTAGGTATTACTTGTGAGATACATTGTGTTTTCGTGCGATGGTCAAGTCGATCTATTTATTTAAAACATAAAAGTTTTTTAATATTGATAATATGGTCACTATAAGATGTTGTTACTTGTTAGGTTAGCTAATTACGTAATAACTTAAGACAGAAGGACCCTTAAGTAGGAACTGAATAAATTAACCGACTTGGTATTACATGGATCTCACAACTTTTTACGGTAGAAGAACTTGAGTTGCGAGACTTGGTTTTTTTACAAGTTTTGTTTTTGATGGCATCACTTTTTTACGTCAAATGATTCTACATTTTGAAGCACTATCGAATTCAAAAACGCATGTGTGTACGACGTTTCCATCGTAATTTATTCACCAAATTCAAAATCACCTATGTGCTTGCTAAACAAAATTTTACTGATTTTTATCGATTCCCTCAAAAAGCAGATTTTTTACACATAAGAGGTTTTGAAGTCGCAACGACGATATGTGAAAGTTAGGATTGTATTTTCATCACGTGCTAACTGTTGTACGGGTTCAGATAAAACGAGGCTTATAGATCATGTCCAAGAGTAGAACATAGGTTATATTTGTGATTTCGTTTTAAGAAGTTGTGATTTAGTTTTGCAGGCGAAGCCGCGGGCGGAAATTAATAGAGAAAAAGGAACAGATTAGGTACCTAGTGGTATTAAATGGTCATCGTCGTCCAAGGACATCAGTAACGCTGAAAGGATCTCTGTTGTTTTTCCGACCAAAAAGTAAGAAATTGGTAAAAAGCAGCTATCTAAATAGCGTAGCGACAACTTTTACCGCTTTATATCAAAGTTTATTGATTTTGTTTCAGATACATCCACAAGGCTGGAGTGCATTGTCAAGGAACATCAGCCACGATGATAGATCAGAAGTAAGTTATGTTTTATTTGAATATTTATCCTTTCTTGGTGAATTAATAGATATTTAAAAAAAATGTATAAAGTTTTACGATATCCGATTGGTTGTTTGCTTGTCTCCATTTATCACCGCTCTAGTGGAACTAATGGCCGGTTTCCACTGTTGGTGTTACTTGTTACCTCTGTCGGGCAGTGGTCGTGCATCCACGACATTCAGGCGGACGAGGCGATGCCGCAGAAGGCGGCGCGTGACACGGTGCGCCCCCCGCCGCCCGCGCCGCCCCGCCGGCCCGGCCCGCGCCCCTCGCTGCGCCGCCCCCGCTCGCGGCCGCGCGGGCCGCGCCCCATGGTCACTGTGCCGCCCGCTGGGGAACCCAGGTACGCAGTGAAGAAGTTTGGATGACATGTGAACACCGCACTGCGAACCCACCACGCACATTGACGTACGTCTCTACGTACGAATGTACGTACGCACTCGTACAATAGGTTACTGACTTATAAAGCAGTTAATGATAAATATTGTGATCAGATCGTTCGGCGAGGCGCTGCGTAACATCCACAACGAGGAGCCGGGGCTGGAGCCGAGCGCGGCGCGGGAGGGGGCGCAGGGCCCGTCTGGGGCGGGCGCCCGGCTAGAAAGGGTATGGGTATGGACCGCTCTGTTCATTATTATTGTAGTTTGACATAGATTGTACATTATAATATGTAGGTACGAGTATTGACAGTCAACTATTATTAATATAATTGCATTGCTGAGTGTGCCAACTGCTGACTGGTAACATTCATTAGTTTTATATTAATTTCAATTATGCAAGTACATTGGGTATCTCGTTTCTTTCACGCCTTCCTCTCTAAGTGTTTATATAATTGGATGTTAATGATAGTAATATCTGCAGGGTATATCCAGCATCCAGAACGACGTGTGGGAGGCGTCTATCACTATCAAGCAGCGGCGCACCCTGCAGGACATGTACAGCAGGTGCGTAGTGCGTGGTGCGTAGTTCGTGGTGCGGTAGTGCGCAATGTTGCAATTGTTTTTCTCAGCACAGTGCTCTCAGAGTAGTCGTATGTTGGGAAGTATCCAGTTACTTAATTATTACACTTAATTCAGACAAAGTGCTTTAAAAATATCATGCAGTTTTTATTCATTTAACATTTTATTTCCTAATAAGGTCTTTAATGTTTAAATGCTTTTTATTAAAGTTTCCTGTGCTGATATTTTGTATCAAAATCGCATGTCACTAAATTTAAAATCGAATTGTTTTCAATTTGCACTCTCTGTGATTTAGAATGTCATTAAATAATAAATAAATGAATAAGCCATACAATACGGCGTAGTATTGGACTATTATTAAACAACAGCAGTACGAAATTAGCTGGACAGATTATCCCCATTGATCGTGTATTGTACATGAACATTTTTTTTATGCAAATAGCCGGCAAGTGGCTATCGTTGCTTATGGACATCAGCAACACCAAAGGCATCTCTGATGCGTTGCCGGCCAAGAAAGAGAAGAAAAAGAAAGAAAGAACTGGCTATCCAGGCGAAGCCCATGGAGAAATAATAATAGTAATAATGGTATTATTTAACAATTAAAATCAATATTACCAATATAATTCCTCGAGGGGTTCTACCACCAGCGGGCCGGATTAAGTCGCCTCTTACGACACCCATCCGGCGTGGGATTGGGGTTAGTATTCTAAGCCGCCCCAATACGGCTACATGACACAGGGAATCCTAGTGTAGGGCTATTGTTACGTTATTATAATCGATCCGTGTGTTGCAGAGGGCAGGTGGGGCGCAACTTCAACATGCAGCGAATAATGGGCATCAACACGGGCATCGCGCCGCCCGCCGCGCTGCGCCCCCGCGCCGCGCGCGCCTCCCCCGACCCGCCGGCGCCCTCGTCCGCGACACCCGCGTCGACCACGTCACCTTCGTCCACACCAACGTAACTATATGTTTTTATTTGAAACTAGCTGACCCGGCGAACTTCGTGTCGCCTAACAAACAATTTTTTTCTAAATAAAAAGTAGCCTAAGTTACTCCTTGTTACATTAGCTATTTCAGAGTCCAGCCATTTCAGAGATTAGCCGGAACAAACAGACAGACAAAAATTGTAAAAAATGTTGTTTTGGTATATGTACCGTGTATACATCCAAATGTACTTAGTAAAAAGCGGTTATTTTAGTATTACAAACAGACACTCCAATTTTATTTATTTGTATAGAAGATGTATAGAAAAGTTAGTGCTTGACAACAATCCCACCTGATGGTAAGTGGCGATGGAGTCCAAGATGGCGAACGCACTAACTTAATAAATGCCTATTTACTCTTCTCTTGAAGACACCTACATTGTTGGTGGACGGGAATGGGACGGTGTTGTTGTTTTTATTAATAGCCGCTACCGTACAATGAGAATTACAATGTTACACCTGTTTTTGCAGTGAACATTTTACATCAATGTAATAGAGTTGGCAGAAGATACAACGTTTTCTTGTAACGTTTTACCGTCACACTGCAACAACAAAGTCAAGGGTTTTTTTTATGGAAAAAGCCGACAAACGAACTGACGATCCACCTGATGGTGAGGGGCTATCGAGCCCATGGACGACATCGTCACCAAAAGCATCATTGATACGTTACCGGCCAAGAAAAAGAAAAAAAGAAAGAAAGAACTGGGTCTCAGGCCAAATCAAGTCTCTACTTTACTCTAATACACCACTCAACTCTAAGAGTAAAATAAAGTGGAAAACAATTGCAGTGAAGATATGTTAACACTAACATGATGTTACAGCTCTGGCCCAATGCCGTCATCGTCGGGTCATGCGCCGAGCGCGGGTGGCGCGGGCGGGGCGGGCGGCGGGAGCGGTGGGGGCGGCGGGAGCGGTGGGGGCGGGGAGGACGCCACGCGACACTACATCCGCCAGAACCGCGACCGACTGCTCTACTACATTGAGGAGACCAACGAGGGCAAGGGCTTTATTAAGGTATTGATTGATTGACGACTGATTCATTGATTGGCCTACTACAGTTGGGGTACTACATGGTACTCATTGGTTCTGTTTGCTAACGATATTGTCAATGTCAACAGCGACCTCTTCTTACTTAATAATATAAGTGAATGCTTGACCACAATCCCAGCTGATGGTAAGTGGAGATGACGTATCAATTGCATGTTCTATAAATGGTGAAGTTGGAAACTTTGGTTGGGAACTAATATTTTAATAACGAAAAGTAACATTTAAAGAGTGAAACAGACTGATGATGAAGTCACTCTTGGTCTTATGAACATAAAACTGATGATTTCAATAAGAACAGCAATTACACGTTTTATTCCCAGAGCGCTATAGGGTTCTTCAAATGAGGTGCAAAAAAAGTTGTTCAAGGCCGTCGATGTATTGGCCATTCCTCTGCATTGCTCATGTCTATAGGCGACGTCCGACTGGTTTTTCGTCAGCCTTTCAGGCTTTAAAAAAAGCAAACGACAGGTACAACGTTGTTGTCATGGAGCATTGAGACAGAAGGAGGGCCATCTCATATGAAGGGAAAATTGAAAAAGTGTCCAGCTGTTTACAGAAAACAGAGGTTCCAATAATGGCCATCTCTGAATGGCGCTAGTGTGATACAAATAGCGGACCATGAACGTAGCTGTTGTAGACGGAGTGAAGTTTGCTGAGTTATGCCTAGTGCATCCGCAGCGTCACCCGTAATGAATGGCGCTAGTGCCGCTAGTGTCCACCAACAGTACCGCAGCGCCACCCGTCATTTTACGTGTTTTTACGGACACTTCATATACAGAGATGGCTTCCTTCTCTGTATTTTCCATGGTTGTTGTGGCAGGAGCTGTGCTACAGCGCGGACGGGCGGCTGGTGTGCTCGCCGTTCGGGCGCGGCATGCGGCTGCTGGCGCTGGACGAGCGCTGCTCGGAGCTGGCGCAGTGCGCGCGCCACCTGGCCGCGCCCGCCGCCATGCTCGACGTGGGCCAGAGCCTCGGCGTGCACCAGGTACACACACACACACAGTTTGATAAGTTATATAGGAATGTTAGAATCAGTCTTTTATTGGTGAATTTCAAACATAATGAAAATTTTGTAGGGGGCCATCCATAAATTACGTCACACGTTAAGGGGAGGGGGGGGGGGGGGTCGATGAAGTGTGACAAGGGGTGGGAGGGAGTCCTAAATTTCGTGACGTCACATTTCAGGATCGAATAATTGGTATGTATAGGTAAATATTAAAAAACAATTAATGGAAATAAAACTTTCGGAACTGCTGTTTTAATTTAATAATTTCTAGGTGTAAAATATCATAATATGTGACGTCACACTAGGGGGGGCGGTATCACAAATGTGACCAGCTGTGACAAGGGGGGGAGGGGTCAAAAAGTCATGAAATTAGTGTGACGTAATTTATGGATGGCCCCTAGTCACAGTTCCATCTTTCGAAAAAAAATTGCTAGGAATATTGATTGGACCATACTTCTTTGAACATATTGGTTGAGCAAGAAACCGAAAACGCTCATTGAAAGAAAAAAGCTAACAACGCGACCTTCCGCCTTGAAGCGAAGGCTACTATTCTCTTGACAGCCGTGGTCACTTGCTATATAAAGTCAGTTACTTATAAGTATGAGGATTAGCACAGGAAAACACTGAATCTAACAATACTTATTTATTAACATTTAAATATTACACCTGTGAACGACTTGTACAGATACGGCTCGAAATCATACTGAGATCAGCTGACAGCGGGCTTCTTCTTATATACCCTTAGTCAAGATTTTGCTACCCTGTTATTTGAAAATCAGTTCTCTTACATAAGACATGTGAACCAATAATAAAGTAATGAATGTTAATTCCAGGACCTGGTGGTGAGCTCCAAGTTCAGTCCGCGGCACCACCTGCTGGTCACGGGCTGTCTGGAGGGCAGGATAGTGTGGTACGAGCCCTACAGCGGGGAGTCCCTGTACTAGATACTTAACTTTCCAACACTCGTTATGTGCGTTCATCCACTGATCTCTGTCTTGCAGTAGCCGGTGCTCATGAGTCTTGTGATGTTAAAAATATAAGTACAGTGAAACCAACTTATCTGTGAATTGAAGGAGGGCGCTGTCGGACGCATTGGACCAATCATTGGACGCAATTCGAGAGGTAAATGACAAATTAATGAGGTAAATGACAAATGAATGAGTATAAAGAACTTATGAATGACGCGGCATTAGTTCCAATTTTCACCATTTCACAGATAAGTTGGTGGCACCGTAAAACATGAGATTGAAGTAAAATTGACAGGATACTTGTAGATGTCATTAGTGGCTGTCAAATGTCACATGTCAATCTGTATCTGCTTGATAGTTGAAACATGAAATCAGATTCACATTCCAAGCAAGGAATGTTACAATAATCGTGAGTACCAGTTACAATGTTATGTCCGATATCGAAGTTCTCTATGTAAAATACATTCGATATCATTATTATTTTATTATTCATTGATTCACGTTTACGGTTGTTGTATCATTTTGTACTTATTGTAGTGAGATAATGCAGAACTAACAAAAGAGTGCCCAGTCACCAGATGGGACCCCTCCTTCCTTGGAGACATTTATTCTCTCAAGCTCATAAGTTACGTTGTGTTTTTTACGTTCCCTCCTGTAGCATAATAGAGCTTTTAGATTAAGGTGTAGTTAAAGGCTATGTAGGCGCGTGAAAATTATAAATGGTTTTTTAATCTTTTGCGGCGTTTCCTGTAGTTCGAGATTTGTTTCGTTCATATGTTACAATTATAAGTTCTTTATTAGGTGCCAATGAAATTCCGGTCGTTTTGTTAGAATATATGCCAGTTTAGTCAATGATATTATAATGTAAAAAAGAGATAGATATGTTACTAGCGTACTGACGATGACGAGCGTAAGAACAGGCAATTGACCGTTCTGCGGGTCTATTATGAACTCTTAATTCCAGGCATGTTCCAGTGTAAACGTCAAATTCGTATTACCAAAGCGGTCACGTGACACTTTTTAGCCAATCATACGTCGTTCCAAGCCCGATAAATGAATTGCCTGGAACAAGAATGGTTTTATAAAAGTTCATAATAGGCCCGCTGCTCGTAGTCGCTCTGTCAATACAAGGTGATACGTACGCTTTTGTTGTTGTCAGCAGTGCTTGACATTTGACATACAGCGTTAAAATGCCTTCGTGTATTATACCAATGTGATTGGTGTAGTGAAACAAAAGATAAACGTGTGTGTGTTGTAGCTCTTTTCGAAACAGATTTTTTGGTTGATCTGTAAGGGTATAATGTATCTATTTTTAAATATCATTGAGTTCAGTACGATCCAAAGAATACAAAATTCGCAAATTTCAACTTTGACGACCTTCAGTATTACAAAGCACTTCCACAAAGTGATGTTCGAGATATTTATTAGGATTTGTGCGTTACATTTTAAAATTACTTATTGGTAAAAATAAATGACCGCCATCTATTTGCATAAGGGGCCATCCATAAATTACATCACACGTTAGGGGGAATGGAAGGTTGGGGTCGATGTAGTGTGACAAGGGGTGGGAGGGGTCCTAAATTTCATGACGTCACATTTTAAAATCAAATAATTGGTATGTATAGGTAGGTAAAAATTAAAAAACAATTAATGGAAATAAAACTTATTTCGGAACTGCTGTTTTAACTTAATAATTTCTAGGTGTAAAATTTCACAATATGTGACGTCACACTAGGGGGGGGCGGTCTCACAAATGTGACCAGCTGTGACAAGGGGGGGAGGGGTCAAAAAGTCATGAAATTAGTGTGACGTAATTAATGGATGGCCCCTAATAGCAGATAGAAGTTTCCTGGGTTTTGCAAACATTTTTACACTATAACATTGCGGTCCAGAAAACGTGATGGTACCTGGCTAATAGGGTCAGTGACCCCATGGTTTTATGAATCAACTTTTTATGACTAAAATAAACAGATGCGTGATAGCAGAATCTCCAAGCTTACTATCAGTTCCTAGCATTAATACCTTATGGGCTTATTAAACTAAATTTAGTCGTAAATCGGACATATTCATGGTACATTGCTTTAGCACTTTAAAATATTAAACAATTTTCTGGTTTATACAGCAATGTATGACGAATTAGTCACTGAATTTATCCGGACACTCACGGCCGTTCCCTATACTCAATCTATACATAATCTTCAGCATCTGACGGTTGATGCGATAGTGGTTTTTACTTTACCATCTAAGTTTACTATAGATTATGGATAGATAAAATATTGAGAACGGCCATTTTAGATATTGTGTTAAATTTAAACTAGGTGTTCTTTCTACAACGGTTCTGCTTGCATTTTATTTTTGAACTGTATATAGGTTAATCTCTTAAGTATTATTTTGACTGATGGTCCATAAATTGGCTCTGTGGCTATATTTGATACTTATGATGTTTATGCCATTATTTTAGTTTAGTTAGCGTTATAATGGATTTTGAATTTTGATGCATGTATGTATGTATGTATTTATGTAAATATAATTATATTTTGATGTAACTAGTGAATATAAAGCGTTAAATATTACTGTGTATTCTTCGAATGCTTTTTATTCCATTAACATCTTGATGTTTGATTGAAAAGTGTTTTATTATAAATGTTCTTTTCGATTTGATCCCTAGGGCTGTAAGTAAATTTAAATGTAAATACATATACTAAGAAATTTATGCTATGTCGTTCAGAACTCTTTTTAGCTAGGCAATGGAAAATATCGCCTTTTTTATTTCCTCGCATTACTGACGCAAGTTGTGTTCAAGTCGGATGTAATTGATCTACTGCACCCTCGCGCCCTCGTGTCTTGTCTCATAGGGTGCATTGGGTGCATACATCCCGAGTATGACAATGTACTAATTATTGTTACGAAATATTGTTTTGCCAAAAAGTACCTGTTTATTATTTTTGTTTTCACTAATTTTTAGAATAACTAGTAACTTCATATTGTCATAGTGTTGTATTCCTTATTTTTTCTATGGATGTTTACAGTGATCGCAACACTACTGATGTATAACTTCTGTAGCAAAACAAATTAATGTCAAGTGTGAAGTGCGATTAGCTAGCTTCATAATTAGCCCCAATTTTTATTGTATTTTTTAATATTGTAACACTTTAATATCTGAACGTCGTTGAAATAATTGTGAGAAATTTAATAAAAAATAGTCATTGATATAATATTTTATTGTAGATTAGAACCAAGTTATATGTATTCACTGTATAACTTAACTTTTAATAGAATGTACTAAAGTTGCTGTAACATCACTAAAATAAAGACTACTTGGACTTTGAGTGCTAAGTTATTAATTCAATTGTAATTTTAACTAAATAATTCTAAACATAAATGTAAATTTTATACAAAAATTGAGTTAACAAATTAGCACTTTCATTAGGGCCGGCCCTTGAAACACTAAACCAATGATAATGTAGTTAATTATTTCCTGTCTGTACATTCACCATACTCTCAATGTATCACGAAAACATTGACAGCTGAATCACATCAAATTGAGTGGGTCAGATGAACGTACAACAAATTAATCGTGCAATTGTCCTAGACAGAATTCGCTTTTGTGCGTTTTCGATTCGGATATCATATTTATAAAATTTATCCGCAAACATGTATTCTACACAGCGCATATTATAGTGTTATCCATTAGCTTAATGTCCCATTGATCTATGTACAAATAAAGTTGTACTCACGGACCTGAAAAAAAGACGGACGTAACTTCGTCTAATCGAGAGTGAAGCATAACAATGGCCGCCCGCTTACCATGTGTGCGTAATTTTTGATTCGCGATTGAAGCAGTGAAGTGTCAATGTGTGAGTGTGTGTACTTGTACGAATAGAGAGTTGGTGTTACTATGGGTGCTTCACTGAATTTGTTGTTGGGATTACGTCCGTCCTTTTTTAGGTCCGTGGTTGTGCTGAGAAGGTTGGTTTCAAATGTGTCCTCCCTCCTTAAGCTTGGCGACGAGTGCGTCCACGTCGGGCAGCACGGAGCCGGCCTGCCGCACCGGGGGGTCCTCCACGCTCACCACCTTGATCCTGGGCGCCAGGTCCACGCCCAGATCCTTAGCGGTTACTTTCTTTAGTGGCTTCTTTTTGGCTTTCTGTAATAAGGAAATGGTATCGATAACTATGATAAAAGACATTTCAAGCATCAAATATGTTTGTCTATCAGTATATTATGCATTTAAAGACTGCTCATTACACATAGAGCTCACATTAGTTCCTATTCTCATTGTCCTTACATCCAGAAGACAAACGATCATTAATATACAATTTAAATTAATCCTTAAATGATAAAACAACAGCACGTGTTTCTTTCTTTTTCTTCTCTCTTTCTTGGCCGGCAACGCATCAGTGATGCTTTTGGTGTGGCTGATGCCCATGGGCGACGATAGCCATTTACCATCAGATGGATCGTCAACTCGTTTGCCGGCTATTTTCCATGAAAAAAAAATGTGACAACAGACACATTTTTTTTCATGGAAAAATTTGTGGGTAGTTGTACCGTCATACATAATTTTAAATTTGACTCATTGTGGACTGAATACATTTTTAGTTTTTTACACATACAGGTATTCTTCATGATATATATTTCGTAACTTAGTACCCGTGAGTACCCGTATCATATTATATATGTGGTAGGTACCATGATGTTGGGCAGCGTGGCGTAGCGTGGCTCGTTGAGCCGCAGGTCTGCGCTGATCACGGCCGGAATCTTTGTCTTGATGACCTCCAGCCCGCCGTCGATCTCCCGCGTCACCGTCAGACCGCCGTCGCTCTTCTCCACCTATTACACACATGGCATTACATTTGTTCTGGTACTGACTGTCTTTGTTCTCCGTAAGGTTTTGTGCAAGCTGGCTAAAATCTATACAAATAAATAAATAAAATTGTAGTGTCTGTTTGTAATATTAAAATAACCGCTTTTTATTAAGTGCATTTGGATGTATGCACGGTACATATGTATACCAAAACAACATTTACAATTTTTGTCTGTCTGTCTGTCTGTTTGTTCCGGCTAATCTCTGAAATGGCTGGACCGATTTTGACGGGACTTTCACTGGCAGATAGCTGATGAAACAAGGAGTAACTTATGGTACTTTTATTTTAGAAAAAAAAAATGTTTGTTAGACGATACGAAGTTCACCGGGTCAGCTAGTTGTTAAATATGTTAGAAATAATTACTATTTTCAAAGGGGGAACAATGGCGTGAACCAATAGATAATGTAGGCATTATTATGTTCCATGGGCGAAACTGGAAAGGATTGATAGTTTTAGTATACAACAAAAATTTTAAAGTACCAGTTACATTTAAAATGGTATCCTCAATTATAACAGTTTAAGAATTGCATACAAGAAAAGCCATCATATATTTCCTACTTCTTGATAGATATATAATTATGGTTTATTTTACGTCATAAGTAAGTTTTGAAAGATATTTAAATATCTTAATCAAATCCTAAACTAGTCCTGTCATATTTCTCTCACAACATAATACAAACATTATTCTCCTATCTGTTTATGATAACGTTTAATTTACTTGAGTTATTTTAGTTGGTAACTTGTTATCATAGAGGTTATCAGTAATGATCACTGGAATACTAAGATTTGCATTGGAGTAAAATAAAAGAAGTTGATTATTTTACCACGTCCCTGATTAAAGTTGTACAGACTACAGGAGTTTGTGGATAAAATATGTATCCAGATCATGGTTTCCTTACAAACAATATCAATTAATAACAATTATTTCCGATAAAATAATTTTATTTTAAACATTTGCATAGTAACTTACTTTTGATGCAAATGTTCCTTGAGGCCAGTCGAGGAGAGCTGCAGTCATTTGGGCAGTTTGATTGGAATCATCATCAATAGCCTAAAATAGAGAAAATTTGATATTTTGTAATAATGAAGTTTTATTTTTTTATACAATTTTTTTTTTTATTACAACAACAATAATATTTATTTTAAAGATTTATTGTTCCTATAATAATAATAATAATGCTTCACACTCATAGCCCCACACTAGGATTCCCTGTGTCATGGGTGCCATGGACAACACACATAGACAAGGACATTCACACCCAGACCGAGAACAGAAATTCAAACTCATCATTTAAATTTCTGCCTCGCTGGAAATCGAACCCAGCACTATTGCACCACATGGGTCGTCATGTATACTATGTGTATACAATAGAAATTAAACTACTAATGTTAACAGTAAAATTAATACTGAAGCACTTCTATTCATCATCTCTAATTTTTTATTATTATTTGTATTTAAGATCCATAATAATAAAGTAAACATTGTTAAACTACATACTTGCTTTCCTACTATAATTAGGTCAGCTTTTTCGTCTTGTGAGAGCTTCGCCAGGATCTTTGCCACGTGGATGGGTTGCATGGTCTCGTACTCAGCACCATTCACCTCCACGTGAATAGCTCTGTCCGCTCCCATTGCCAAGGCTGTTCTTAAGGTTTCCTGCAAGATATTGCATGCAAATTCAAAATCATTTAAAATCACATTTTATTGATTGTTATCATAGTCACCCTTATGTAATTTTTTTTATTCTACAACCATTTTATAAGGTGCTGTATGTAATATGAATAAAAAGTAATATGTTGTTGTCATTTAGAGTTCTTTTATAATTTTCTAAGGGGGTACCACTGTTAAATGAGATTTTTTGATTTTTGAGCATAACATATACAAATACATAAACAAAGCAAAGCAACAACCCATAATTGTCCCACTGCTGGGCTCGGGGTCTCCTCTCACAATGTGAGGGGTACAGGCCATAGTCTACCACGCTGGCCAAGTGCGGATTGGTAGACTTTGTGAAGTAAGTTTAAGTGTAAGTTTTGTAAGGTGTGTGCACCTTTGAGAACTTTATGGAGAACTCTCCGGTGTGCAGGTTTCCTCACGATGTTTTCCTTCACCGAAGCAAGTGATAATTAACTTCTAATACGCACATAATATTTGAAAATCAGAGGTGCGTGCCAGGATTTGAACTCGGGCCCCTCCATTCGAGAAACCAACGTTCTAACCGCTAGGCTATCACTGCTTAATAATCTTATTAAACAAATACAATTATAAAACAAATACATAATAATCTTATTAAAATTTAAAAACCCCCCCAACATTTTATTAAAAAAACTAGATCAAAATTGGTTCATCTATTTGGGAGCTACGATGCCACAGACATACAGATACACAGACAAATCAAAGTTATAACACCCTCTCTTTTTCGTCAGGGATTAATTAAGGAACAAAGTTCCTTCCTCCAAAGTCCACTACTCCAAGCTGTGCATTGTCAGTCAGTTAGGAACAGTTAGCCTTTTACCAAGTATAATTATTATTATTATATTGTCTGCACATAAATCATATTGTAATAGAAACATTCAATTACATTTTCCTATTATATTGCACTAGAATCTTGGCACTACATCAAACATGTAAATAATGTTGTCACCATGCAAACAGGGTATAAGTAACCAATGTAGCCAAAATGTATATGCATAAAATATGTACTTACATCTCGCTTTTTTGCTTATTTGAATCAAAACCAAATAAATACTACCAGACAGTCTGTACTCAAAAATTGATTTAATCCTATTCATTTAAAAGTGACACAATTCAATATTCTATTTTCATAAACCAAACATATTTGTAACACATGTAAATTTTTACAATACCAAATCTCATACTGTTATGTCTGTATATTATTCTTAAAGAGGAGTAAATAGTAGAAACCAAACATGTATACTTGTTACCTGTGCCGGTGTGGGGCCACAGGAGACAGCGATGACCTCACTGGCCAGTTTCTTCTCCTTCATCCTCACTGCTTCCTCCACAGCGATCTCATCAAACGGGTTCATGGAGTGCTTCACCCCATCAGTCACCACTCCTGACTTGTCTGGCTTCACACGAATCTGTGGATGTTTTGGAATTAGCTCAGGAGACTCCATTCATTATGTTAATTACTGTTTATTTATTAATAGCTGACACATTTGAATACAATAGGTGTTAATGGACTTTAATTCATTATAACGAAGCATTCATTTACGTTATCATTAATATATACAAGGAGAGACAGCCAGACAGTGAAAAAGTTAAAATAAGACTGAAAACCTACTTTTATTTAAAATTTATATTCTGTTTTGTCTTGACTTATACATTTTATACTCGGCTTAAACAGTGCTCTACAACTCTCAGTAATAATAACTTTACTAATAATTATTATGCCATGTAAGATATCTCTTCCGATTTTGAACTTTTTTCATGGACATAAAAACTATTCAACAGGTAACCTTTGTACTTTATGAATATTTTAAGCAACTTACCTTCACAGCGTAATCAATCACTCTTTTAACACCAACTAGTACACGTGACATTTTATAGTAATTAAATTAATTACGGTTTCAAAATAGTATTAAAACAAAAAACTATCTAACTTTATTCCAAAAAGTACGAAGTCCGCCCGCCACCATGCAAAATTTTGTGAAATTGTCATTTATCAGCCAATGTCAACGTCACATTGAATGACATTGATAGCTTTCAAATTGGTTGACTCAAGAGTTGTGCCATAGAGCAAAGTTGTCGTTTGTCGGTCGTTAGTTGTTATTTGTCGGATAAATATTATGAAATGTCAAAATAAACTCTTAACTAAAGTGGCCACTGGCCACATAGAGTAACATAGTTGCCACTGTAAAGTGGTATGTTCGGAACCAAGATAATTTATCTATTTTTAAAGCATTTGTTAATAAAACTTAGCAAACGTAAATAAAATTGATACCGATTAGAGAAATACCAGGTAGACTTAATACAGTTTAGCCATCGGCTTAATAGTGGACTTATTTAAGTGAAAATAAAAACTCATAAAATATCAATTATTTATATATTTAGATCAATAAAATTTAGTCTCTTATCCACAATACGAACGTCGAACAAGCTTACGTCTATACTTAAAATAATCTCCACTAAAACTTGAACTCCTTGTACTTCTTCGCTGTCTTTGCATCTGTATTTTGTTGACGTTTTCTCTTGTTCTGTAACAAGAAAACATTTTATTATAAGATATTATTATGTTGACTACATATCGCTGGGGACGCGAAATTTTTATCATTTAATAAAAAATATATTTGTAAAAGCTCATAACGCTTAATGTAACGCGCCTGTATCTGTGATAAAATACAAACCAAACACATTCTGTCATTCATGATATCCATTTAGACACAATATTCACTCTTCGCCAACAATACAAAATAATCCCAAGCCATCTCGTGTCAATCCCAAGGTCCAATCAGACTAAACGTACCTTCTGCCTGGCGACATGATCGGCGAGCATGTCGGAGAGGTCCTCCCGGCGCGAGGGCCGCGCGTCGCGCAGGTGCCGCTCGTAGCGCGCCGCCACCGCCTCGGGCTCCAGCTCCAGCTCGGAGGGATCCAGCGCCACGTCCACGCCCCCCGCGCCCGCGCCCGCTCCCGCGCCCGCGCCGCCGCTCGCCTCGCTCAGCGCGCCCGACACACGCTTGCCTGCACGCAACACAATGTATTGTACACGCAACAATAATAAATAGTAGCGGGCGTTTCAGAAGAGCCACTTTAAAATAAAAAGTTAACTGTTTTTAATTTAAAAAATGATTTGCTGACAAGTATTTGAACAAAAAAATGTAACCAAAGATTTGAAAGAAGTTAGGAAATTCCTCCAGTGCCGCCTTTTTCATAAACGCTTAATAAACATACTTTAACTATTGCACACTAATTATGTTTTATCTTTATCGTTTTTTATACGAGTGAAAGAAACAAAACACTTTATAAAACTTTGCTTGTTTTTATGAATAAAAGCGACATGTATTGCGGTGCGGATGGACGTGGGGTTGATGTGGGGTGGGTAGTGTGGGTAGTGTGGATACAGTACTTGTGTTGATGTCGTAGACGTGCGTGGAGGCCATCATGCCCGAGGTCAGCCCCACGCGCCGCTCCGGGACCACCTGGTACAGCGCCGGCGTGTCGCCGCTGGAACGGTGTACGTACATTAATATAACTAGTACAAAAATTTAATTTATATAAATATTTAAGGAGCTTCCTGAAATCCCCATGAATCCCATCATCTTAACTGAATTTTGTGAAGTACCTTCGTTCAAATATAAAAAATCCAAATCGGTTCTTAAATAACAAAGTTCAGAGGTAACAAACAAAAAACAACAGAAATGACAACCTCCTCCTTTTTATGAAGTCAGTTAAAGAAATATGTAACTGTACATTTTTAAATTTAGTAAACCCCCAACCTTTTTGTTTTCACCAATTATATTTAACAACAATCTTGATCACCTCAGCTTTTAAACAAAAAACCGTATCATAATCGGTCCATTCGTTTAGGGTTCCACAAACAGACACACATACGTCAAGCTCTCAAGACACCTCTCGACCATATTTATTAACTTTTGCGTCGAGAGTTAATAAATACGGGACCAATCCCTATCAAATATTTAAAATAAATGACAGAGTTCTGAAATAACAAACATTGTTTAAGTCTGTACGCTAGTTATGAGTAAGTTCATCTTTGCCCGCCTACCTATACATAGCTATATTTCGTTCTACAGTCCACATTGTATATTGCACTAAAACAGTCTAATTAAACTATCATTCAGAAAACACGTCGTTTTCTTACCCCAACAAACAGAGCACCTTTAACGCATAAACAAATATAAAGAGCCGAACCACCTCCTTCTTTTCATTAACTCGATCCATACCCATCGATATCCGTATCCAGTTTCTTCTTCCTGAGCTCGATGGTGTCCGGCGTGTCGAGGCCGGGCGGCACGGAGCCCAGCCCCAGCGGCGTGGCCAGCCCCTCGCCCGGCGTGGCCGCGCCCGCCGCGACGCCCGCTTCCTCGCCCTCCTCCTCGGATTCCTCTGTAACACCACACACACGTCACGTCACGTCATGTCACCATCTGTCACTAAACATTAATGTACAGTACCATCAACTTATCTGTGAATTGACGGAGGGCGCTGTCGGATGCATTGGACCAAACACTGGACGCATTCGAGAGGTAGTAAATAACAAATGAATGAGCACAAAGAACTTATGAATGACGCGGCATTAGTTCCAATTTTCGCCACTTCACAGATAAGTTCGTGGCACTGTATACAGCAATGGTTGTGTCTTCATTGTGTAACACACACACACGTAAAGTTCAATCACTTTCTTTCTTTTTCTTCTCTCTTTCTTGGCCGGCAACGCATTGGTGATGCCTTTGGTGTTGCTGATGTCCATGGGCGACGATAGCCACTTACCATCAGGTGGATCGTTAGCTCGTTTGCCGGCTAGTTATTTCCATTAAAAAAAAAACGTTCTGTCACTATCAACCATAGATTACCCCCAAATCTATGCTATCAATATTCAATGTAAACAATAATGGTTATAACATCATTGGACGACATGAAAATAGTTTCATAATTTTAGTGGTGCCGGCACACTTGATATAATACATAAGTATAATATGTGTTTGTGTAAAAAATATAAAATACTACAAACACATATAACATACAGCGAATGTGTGATCGAGGTGCCTACACGGTTATAAAATGTTTTCTTGATTAATATTATAACATTTACTGTTATGGCAACACATTTAACACCACTGCGTGTGTAAACAACACATACAAGAATTCTTCCAATGAAGGAGCAAGCAAAGGTTCTTGATTCGTCAAAGGCGCAATTCAATTCTCTCCTTATTTTGTACTCTATTCTGAACGATCACTCCACCCGTCCTTCAATGCTATTTCTGTACAGTTTCTAATGAAGCAGAACATGATTCAGGATTTACCTTCTTCAGATTCCTCTTCCGACTCGGACTCCAGCTCGCCCCACATCGTCCTGTCAATGTCTTGGTCTTCCGTGTCCTGCAATGATGATTTTGAAATAAAATTTTAAATTCTCTTTCTTCAATTCAATCATAGGACACAATTTAAGACATAAGTGTTTGCGAAATTAATGAAAATCAAAAATTATAATACTGTAAAATGGGACCAAACAACAACTATAGTCAACAAAGAATCAAATGAGCCACCTGATGATGAGTGGTCAATTGATCACCTTCCCCAGGGCTATCAGTACAACTTAAGACATCATTGATGCATTACCGGCCAGAAAAGAAGCGGGCGATGGCATTATTATCAGAAATAATTTAACTAACACAACGGTTAACTTATATTATGTACGGCCGTTTCATAATCGTAAGTTAATAGCCAAATAATGCTATATTGTTGTGACTTTTTGACTGGTGCTAGCATAGCGCTAGGTGACTGATCGGAGGAAATAGATTTATGGGAAACGGCCTGTGCACGGCACTTCCCTACAGTTGATGAAGCAATAGGAACCCTAATAGCACTATTATACAGGTACTAGTTGCCCCGACAGACTTCGTTCTGTCAAAAGTTTTTTTTTAATATTATTATTTTTGTATGCTGTATCATAAAAAAATAAAAACAAAAAATTTTGTCAAAAAAATAAAAATAAAATTAGGGGTGGACCACCCTTAACATTTAGGGGGATGAAAAATGGATGTTGTCCGATACTCCACCCTATCCGATATGCACGCTAAGATTCACGAAAATCGGTCGAGCCGTTTCGGAGGAGTTCAACTTCTAACACCGTGACATGAGAATTTCATATATATTAGATAGTGGACTCACATCCTGCCCACTGATATGATGTCCGAACACATCCCCGTACAGCGGCTTGCCGGCCTCGTCCACGGGCGGCTTGCCCCAGCCGCCGGCGTGGTAGCCGAACGCGCAGCCCTCGGGGATGGGCGCGTTCAGCCCCGGGATCTTCAGGTTGGGGTACGACGGCGGCGGCCCGTAGCGCTGCTGCGCGATCAGCCACGGCGGCGGCACCTGGTGTGAAATGGTCACTTCAGTTATTGTCCATAAGCTATATTGTTGGAAAATAACAGAGAAGGGGAAAGCGGTGAGTTGAAGAGTATTGAAGTGAAGGGAGGTAAAAGGAAGAGGAGAAGGGACGTGTGGACATGAGGTGGAACGAGGAGGAAGTCTTACAAAATGTTACTGGCCGACAAGCAAGCAGGATCTTTGATCTCGAAGAATGAAGACGTTTCTGAATTTTTAAAAGTACTAAGCCCCTTAGCTGTGTTTTTAATGTGATCCCTAGACGATCATGCAGCATGACATGCATTTAAGTACAAAACAGGAGATCTGTTCTATACTATTTATTTTTACATTATGTAGTCATGCAAGAAGTCTTGCTCGTCAGCTTACATGACAGCCCATTATGCAGTGTGATCCATGCTGGACCATCATTCAAGCCTGTCAAGTACAGTAAAGAGGTCTCCTCTCTATACATAAATACATGCCACGCTGCTTGATCATCTAGAGGCCGCATAACTGTAGACTAATGGCCTTATTCATAAACGCTTAACAAACCTTTTTTTAGCTTTGCACCATAATAAATGTTTTATCTCTATCATTTTTCACAAGCGTGAAAGAAACAAAACACGTTACCTTGTGCGAGCCGGGCCCGACGGGCATGCCGAGCGCGGTGCGCAGCTCCTCGGACAGGTCGCCGGGCTTCTTCTCGCGCAGCCGCGTCTCGAACTCCTTGCCCTCGTAGTACAGGTCGCCGTGGATCGTCATGCGCGGCTTCGTCTGCCATCTGCCGCCACATACCATCACATCACATCATCACACCGTTACTAGTGGCAGGACTAGTGATAATACCCCTTGGGCCCCGTGTCATTGATACGACTGATACGGTACTACAACCCTGATATTACAGTATTATTATAGTG
The DNA here is from genome assembly GCA_951805285.1 of Thymelicus acteon. Lineage (NCBI taxonomy): Eukaryota > Metazoa > Arthropoda > Insecta > Lepidoptera > Hesperiidae > Thymelicus > Thymelicus acteon. Next base: position 3,574,431 of record OX638232.1, read on the forward strand.
GAAGGAAAGGGAAAATACTCGCACTGTACCACTTCAGGCGCCGTATCATTGACACGGCTGATACTTTACTTCACTAAAAGAGTAGTTCGTAGGAGTATATATATGTTACCGGCAAAACCCGATTTCAGGTTAAACTAGTTTGGCCTAGGCCAAACTAGTTTGGCGCGACACGATTAGGCAAAACTAGTTTCTCGTCAATAAATTTGGCTTATGTTTAACTTACCACCAAATAAATCATTGTTAACCCAAAAATAGTAAATGATCACCAAAATTAAAACAGAATTTTAATGTAAAATTATAACCAAAGATGGTAATTCATTTTTTGATTCACAAACAGGCTTCCGAACGTCTCCGGCGCTGCGGGAAGTGCAGCCCCTCCGCCCTTGCGTAACAAACTGCAGGCACTCCATGCTCCATGCTCCATGGTGCCTGCAGTTGGTTACAGCGGGCGGGGGCTGCTCTCCCTCCGCGCCTCCGAGGTTTACATTCACTCTAGGGGTAGGGCAGACTAGTACCACGTGGGGTCGGGGTTGACTAAGTCGGTTTTGTAACCATTTCGACCTACATCTGGAAATTAAAAGAATCCAAAAGAAATAATATATACGCGAGCAGTTAATTTGGTGATCATTTACTACATTTGGTGTTCAAATACAATTTGAAGTGCAGTCGTGACTAAAATAGCTGTAATTTAAGAGGTTTAAAGCACAAACATTTGTCGAATAAATATAAATCCGTAACAATTCGGTTCTAATCAGTTTTAGACCGACGAGAAACTAGTTTTGCCTAATCGTGTCGCGCCAAACTAGTCTGGCCTAGGCCAAACTAGTTTAACCTGAAATCGGGTTTTGCCGGTAACATATATAACCATTGTAAACTACTAGCTGACTCGGCAAATGTTGTTGTGTCAAAATTTTTCTGCATAGGAACACCCTAAACACATATAAAATACATATAAAATATATTTTACGACCTATTCAAATATCTACTAAATATACACAAAAAACTGTGCAAGCGCGTGTCAGGCCAAGCGCAATGTAGGGTTCCGAAGTAGTAAGTTCGACTATTACTCATTAATCACTTATGCTAACGTAGCCGTGATAGTTTTCCTTGTAAATTCATTATATAACCTATTTTTGACATTTTGTTCACTTGTCCAACGCCATCCGTTTAGCCACCAGGTGGGGGGGGGACACTGCACTCTAACCAAAATTAGCATTTTAAAGCCAGATATTTTACAAAGGGTCTCGGGGGCCGTTTCGGAGTAGTGCGACCACAAACACCGTGACATGAGATTTTTATACAATATTAGATTGGGCACGTAAAGCCATCGGTCCCGGTTGTTATCGTAAGAAATCAGTTGTGAAGCCACGTTGGAGGCCCCCGGGTGGTATGAAAACTTCCGATACTTGTGTTGGCCAATAATCCGCATTGGAGGAGTGGGAATGAGTGCTCTAGGCCTACTCAAAAAGAGACCCGTGCTCAGTAGTAGGCTGAAGCCAGCCAATGTATACACATGTGTAGTCTGTAATATATCGTCGTTGCGACTTTAAGATTTAAGACCTCTTATATGTTATGTGCTACATTTGACAAAATCACTTTTTTACGTCAAATATTCTACATTTTGAAGCATTATCGAATTCAAAAATTCTCATGTTTGTGCGACGTTTCCATCGTAATTTATTCACCAAATTCAAAATCACCTATGTAAGTATTTGCTAAGCAAAACTTTATTAATTTTTATCGATTCCCTCAAAAAGCTAATTTTTTACACATAACAGGTCTTAAAGTCGCAACGACTATATGTACATAAGGTCAAACAGCACTCACCAGTTTATTCGCGCTGTTGTACAATTACGTCACCGACCTGGTTTCGGGAGAAATCCTATTCCGAATTAAACGGAATAATGGCGTGATAACTAAAACTATTTAATTATCAAACCTTGTGCATTGTGATGGATATGAATGTATAGCGGTCAAAAAGTAATACACAAGTTGGAGAGCCATTTTTATACTTGTCAGGAATAAAAAAAAAATTAAATGAACCTATTGCCTTCCTCGTGAATGTGGCTATTAATGCTATTATACACAAAAATATTTTTTCAAATCAGAATGTCAGTTCCAGAGCTAGTGTTAAACAAACGAACTTCGGTGTATTATATCAGCATGGATTTACTACAGGATGTCATTATGTATAATTTTAAAGACTTGAACCAGTTGAGGACATGAAATAAACTTTAGTTTAAATTTTATCAAGGGTCAAAATACATGATTTTGAGGAAGGCTTGAACCCCCTAGCTCCTCCTGGATCTGTTAGTGGACCTTTACATATCTACACACACAACATTATATTCACTTAATATTAATCAGTATCCAACCTAAATCAACCTCTCCACAGCCTAACCATTTTCTAAGGACCCCTTCTTCTATACTTACGCCCCAACTCAGAGTCACTAACGGTTACTTTAATCGCTCCTTAGTAAAGAATCACCATACAAATTCTGTAGCAACACCGTGTCCTACGTGGGCGACTCAACGCGAACGCGGTCGCGAAGCGATCCGATGCGAATTCAGTGCAATGCAGAGCGAAGCGGCGACTCTGTCCTACGTGCGCGCGAATTGTCACTTCACCGCCACTGACATACGCCGCGCCGCTGAAGTTCGCGCGAAAATATCAAATCAACTGTAGCTCGAGCACGAATATTTGCGAGAAAGTATTCGTATGGTTAACGTAAGCAATTTGTATGGCATTTTTTCAAAAGCGCCCCTATCGTACGTAAATGGTACTAAAATGCCATACAAATTTGACAAATTGCTTACGTTAACCATACGAATACTTTCTCGCAAATATTCGTGCTCGAGCTACAGATCGCGTTCGCTTCAAATCGCGCTGCACCGCAACGCCCTCTACGTGCTTTTGGTCACGTAGGACACTTCAATACATCTCGACTGTCTATTATTTTCACTTCGCGCCGCGTCGCTTTGCGTTCGCGTTGATTCGCCCACGTAGGACAGCGCGTAAGGTGCGATTTAAGTACCCGTTAGTGACTCTGAGTTGGGGCGGTAGAGGAGTTGTCATTCAACATGACTATTCAGAGTTAGGATTAATCAATATCCAAACTAACCAGACCCAGCCATTTAGACCAGTAAGTATGGTGTACTTACTTAAAGAACGCGTCGTGCAGCTTCTGGTAGTCGATGTCGATCTTGCCGAGCTTGGGCCGCGTGCGCTCGCGCATTTTGGCCTTCAGCGTCTTGGTCTCCTCCTTGTCCTGCAGCGACGCGCGCATCTCCATGATGCCCGTCTTCTTGATGAAGTCCGGCAAGTCGAACGGGGGCTTCTCTATACCGCGCTTGCCTTGTAGGTACTGTGCGGAGTAAATCAAAATATTAAAATGGCTACCTTCAATGGAAAAGGAATATTGCTGAATGTAATGTTAATTGCATTGTTTACTATGAATACAAATAGTTTGAGAGGTTCCTTCAATTCATGGATGAAGTATATTATCCAAATCAGTTGATAAATGGAGTTCTGAGGTACATAAAACAATACAAATACAACTGAATTAACCACCTTGTTCCAAATAAGTGGTTAGTAAAATGACATTTTATTTGTAGTTGGTTTTTATAAACACTATTCAAAAGTCAAACTATGCTCCAACAATTTTTCTTTTCTTTTTTTACTTGCCAGCTAAAGTGCAATTGATGACCACTTACCATCAGTTGGCTCGCGATTTACATATTATATTTTTACGTTTTTTTTCTAAAATAAAAAACTTTAAAATGCTCTAGTGTAAAGTTGTCAACATGTCGCTTGGTAATTTTTCCTTTCAAGCGTCGATATGTAGATATTATATGTGTGTCTAACCTTCCGCTTATAACACCAGTGTCTGGGCACCTGCACGGTGTTCCGGTGCGCCTTGAGCTGCACCAGCAGGCGCGGGTCGCGCGCCGTCACGTCGTACATCTCCACCACGTCGGGCCGCGCCACCAGCTGCTTCAGCTCCGCCACCGACAGCCGCGACAGCTTCTTCAGCTTGCGCTTCGACAGACGCTCCTTCTCGTCCGCGGCGTGTTTCTGATGACGGAGGGTTACACGTTACATTTTGTAACTTGTTATGGGGCCATCCATAAATTACGTCACACTAATTTCATGACTTTTTGACCCCTCCCCCCTCCTTGTCACAGCTGGTCACATTTGTGAGACCTTCCCCCCTAGTGTGACGTCACATATTATGAAATTTTACACCTAGAAATTATTAAATTAAAACAGCAGTTCCGAAATAAGTTTTATTTCCATTAATTGGTTTTTGATATTTACCTATACATACCAATTACTCGATTTTGAAATGTGACGTCACGAAATTTAGTACCCCCTCCCACCCCTTGTCAGACAATGTCACAATACATCGACCCCCCTCCTCCACCCTAACGTGTGACGTAATTTATGGATGGCCCCTATGCACATAATAAATAATGTTGACACTAGGATTCCGTGTCGTGGTCGAACAGAACAGAAACTGGTCCGAAAACTTGAAATTGTTACTGATAAAAGGGTCTCACCAGGTTTTCATATGAAATCTGCAATGGCGTGTTAATCAACATTGGTGCCTTTATTTTGCTTTTTGTTAGAAATAACTTTCGACCAATTTTTAAACCCCTAGCTTTATTAGTTTTTTTAAATAGGGGTTTCAACCCCTGACTTCAAAGTTACTTTTCTATGAAACTATACTAGATATTTGAAAAAATTCAAAGGGATATGAAAGCTACTGATTAGAGCTACATTACATATTTTTTTCATAATTTTCCAAGTAACTGTAAAGCAAGAAAAAAACCTTTTTTGAAATTAGGGGTCTTTATTTGTGGTTATTTTTCGAGATACACCGATGAAAAAAATGAAACACGGTGAGACCCTTTGCCATGTGTGAACAAATAAAAAGGGCGTTTAACATTACCTCCACAGCCTCTTCATCCGCTGCGAACTGATCCGTCACTTTCTCCTGGGGCTTGCTGTTGGCCTTGATCGCATCTTTGCCGGGTTCCTCCTTGATGGCCTCTTCCTTCTTTTCAGTGATCTTAAAAGCCTCCAATATCCGATGGAACTGGCGATACATGGGCTCTAACTCGTGGAATTGGATGCTCTCCTGCACATACCTGAAGAAATCCATTTAGTTTAATTAAGTAATTTTAAGTTTTACTTATTTTAATTACAAATAATAAGAAACAGTAATACAGACAGTAATAAGGAATTTGATTATTTTAACTTATTATTTAATTAATGATACACGAAAACCCTTGGTAATCTTGTTATTAAGTTGGTACACTAAACTCTGCCTGGTTAAATGATATATTTATTTCAGTGAGGGTCCATTATGCTGTTTTGTACACTTCCTGAAGAGTAGTATTGGTGGAAGAGCATTTATATAGTAGGAATATATGTATAACCTTTTAATAAAAACACTCACTCTATTTCTGCTTCTTTTTTTTCATTCTCTTTTTCAGTGGATTTCTTTGTGTCTGTTTGAGTGGTCTCCTTCTGGTTTGCTTTCTTTTCCTGATTCCTCTTTTGCTTAGCGGCTTTCTTCTTTGTCTTCTTGCGTCTATTCTTGCTAGTATTCTGAAAAAATAATAATATTCACTATTATATTAAAATACAGTGAATATTCAAGCATTTTGAATAACATCTATTTCTATAGCACAAATGCATTGTTTCAGTAGATTGCTTACTAATACTAAATATGAGATAAAATATTAAAATGAAATAACGATTTGCATCTTACAAAGCTAGGTTAGCTTAAGAATAATTGTTCATTTGGAACAACATTGTTATTAACCAACTTCAAAAAAGAGAAGGTTCTCAATTTAACTGTATTTTTTTATGTGTTGCCTCATAATATATTACTGGTTATACTGATTTTAATGATTCTTTATTTATTTGAAAGCTGATGCTTGTCATAATGGTCCCATTTAGATTTAAGTAAGATCTGATGAGTAGTTTTTGAGTTATCCCTATTAATGCGTATTTCATTCACTTCGACTATGGTTTTGTTGATGTCAGTTATTTTTGTATTGTAGACTGAATAGGCTTCTTTATGTACAAATTGGTTAATATGACTTTATATTCTAGGAGGTATTAGGGAATTGGGGCAAATTTGAAGATACTAACTTAATAAACTTTTTTTATGTTACGCATTAGACATACCTCTTGCTTGGATATAATGGGAGGTAGTGGAGCTTGCGGCACATTATCTTCATCGGAATCCCCTTCATCACCTTCTGCATCATACTCACGACTGATCACAGGTGCAGGAGGGGCCACCGGTTCCTCTTCTTTCTCTAAACATAAATTTATTTATAAAATATAATACTTTTAATAGACTGATGTTGAATAAAATAGCAATTTGGTGCAATGGGTCCTATATTGTTAAGCATACAACATAAATAGGTAGTTTGATAAATTACATAAAAAATATTTTAATGGTTTGGTGTATTTTAATGATAATTTATAATTATGCTGAATATTTTGTAATAAGATACCTCAAAATCAAAATTACTAATACATGCTATTTGCTGACATCCTTATAAAGGAAACAAACTATACCTGGTTCTTGTTCTTCTCCATCACCCAGAGCAGCCTGCCGCTGGTCTTTGTAAGCAAGAGCTTCTTCCAGCGCCTTGGGCAGCACCACCCCACCCGCCGGGGCAGTCTTCAACCTAAACTCCTCTGGTGTATCAATCTTCATTGTTAACAATGATGGCAGGGGGGCTGGAGAGGATGCTTCTTTTTCTTCATTATCTCCATCGTCTTCATCATCATTGTCTCCATGATCGTCCCAGCCTGGAGGTCCATCTGGCCGGCTCTGCCTCACCCAACCGGGAGGGCCGGGTGGTCCCGAGGGTCTAGGAGGACCTTGCCCTTCCCAAGGGCCTATCCCAGGAGGTCCCATACTAGAAGGCGGTGGTCCCATGTTTGAAGGTGGGGGTCCCATGCTAGATGGAGGAGGCCCCATGCCAGACGGCGGCGGACCCATGCCAGGTGGACCCATATCCATAACTTGATTGAAATTTCCTTTCATATTAGGACCCCCACGCATCATACCAGGAGGCATTCTAGGCGGCGGGCCCATCCCAGGAGGTCCCATCGGTGGCCCCATACCCATACCCGGAGGTGGGCCCATACCGGGCGGAGGCGGTCCCATTCCGGGCGGTCCCATCCCCATCATACCAGGCGGTGGACCCATTCCGGGTGGCATATTCGGAGGTCCTCCGGATGTGGTCGCCGGTGGCATTGTTCCTGGCGGACCCATAGGCATGTTACCTGGACCCATTGAGCCCGGTGGTGGTGGCATCGGTGGGAAGTTTGGCATACCTGGCGGACCTATTGATCCACCATTATTTCCAGGCCCTATAGGTCCCGTGCCAGGTGGTCCATCCATGTTTAAACACTATCAAGTTAAACAATATCGTCACAATAATTACAATAATCAAAAGCCTTATTTTAACGTGGCGTTATTGTAGCATCTTTATTATCAATCAAACAAAACACAAAATGGCAGTGGCACCGCCAGCCAGAGGTTATAAAACTTTGACTTGATCACTCTTGACTTGCCGACAGTTGACGGCGAGACCATAGACAAACGTGTTTGACATGACAGTGACAATGACACTAGCATTTAATCGGTCACATTTAAAGATCATTAACTTCATTTCGTCATTTTCTTCGTCAGGGCTGCCATTTTTAGCAGGGTTCTGCTTTTTTAGCATTTTTAAGAGTAAAAAGCTACAGCAGGATGTTAAGCATTATCGTAAAATTTAACATATTTTGACATTTTTCTGTAAAACTTAGTTTTACATTAAACCTTGGAGAATATGGTATATTAATATCAGGTATATCAAGGTTTAAATAACAGACCTTAATAATGATTGTACAACATTGAAGCCATCTCTATAATGATTAAAATGATGGACACGAAAACTTAAATAAAAATATTAGTGAAGATTAAAATTTGGTAACCTATTACCATCCTATTATATACGTATTTATTATTAACCTTATTAATATAATATTGTAAATTTATATAAAATTGTGTAATTTAATTAGAATTACTTATTACCTTTGCAGCAATATGATGTTTCCTTTTTTTTAGCAATAATTTATTACCTCAATGATTGCTGTTACTATAATTATTGTAAAAATCATTCATAAATTACAGGGGCAGTATAAATAATTTACTTTTGTATCTTTAAAAATATAAATGTTATTGATACCTTGCTGTAATCTACTTAAATAATAAAAATGAATCCACATTTACCTTGGTCATGGAATCAATCATGAACGGCTGGACCGATTTTGCTAATTATTTTTTTGTTGTGTTCGTTATTGTCAGGAGAACGCTATAATGTAATAAAAAAAATAAGAAAGTTGCTCAGTAAATTAGGAAATTTAAGAAAACTTAACAACCATATTAACTTTCTAATGTAACTTTTGCAACATATATTTTTTATTTTATAACTAACAGTTGAGTGAGAGGGAGAGGGAATGGGGGAGTTTTTTAGGTGGTACAAAGTTTGCCGGGTCAGCTAGTAGTATTTAATTTTCCTTTTTTTCAAACCCATGTATTTCTTTTACGATGTACTTTAATTATTCTTAAAAAATTTAAAGGTACATATAGTAGTTTTGGTGCATTTTAATTTTTAACACTTATCAGGATTTACCCAATAAAATTGGCAGGAACAGCGAAATAAAAGTGGTAACCCTGTTCTTCGTTCTGTAAACTTCTGTAATATCTGTGGTTTCTTATTTCATACTAGTACATAAATTAGAGTATATACTAAACTTGTACATCTGTGCTTTACTGATTGGTTTATTTGATTTTGGCTCATACATTTTAATATCGTCATCAGTTAATTTGTTCCTATCAAAACACAAAAAATTTTGTTATCAAATTTATTGGCTTGTTAGGAAAACTAAATTATTAAGTCGTCTACGAAGTTTTTTGATTTCCAACCTCTACACAATGGCAGAGATGGCCGAAAAATACAATACAAAGTGTCCAGGTGTAAAACGACTGATGCGAGAAGCTTTGGAATTAGCTGAGGCTACGGAGGAATATTGTGCAAGGCCATTAGAAGATAACTTATTCGAATGGCATTTTACTGTTCAAGGCCCAAAAGGCACGGAATTTGAAGGTGGCATCTACCATGGTAGAATATTGTTGCCCAAGGAGTATCCTATGCATCCACCACATATTATTCTACTTACGCCCAACGGTAGGTTCGAAGTGAATAAGAAGATATGCTTATCTATTTCTGGTCATCATCCTGAAACATGGCAGCCGTCGTGGTCGATCAGGACCGCTCTGTTGGCGTTGATCGCTTTCATGCCCACTCCTGCCGAAGGTACGATTGGGTCGCTGGACTATACGCCCGCAGAACGTGCTATTTTAGCAAAAAAATCTGTAAGTTGGGTATGCTCCCAGTGTGGAGAGATTGCCAAGCTCCTATCTTCCACAGCAGCTAAACCGATCACCGAAGAAGAGCAGTCTGCACTAAATCAGATAGCATTTAAAGGTGAAGAGGAGCAGGCTGCAAAACCTGAAGAGGCGCCTAGTTTTGAGCCTGAACCGCAGATTTTGGAGTCTACGGAATCGAGAACAAGCTTCTTGGATCAATTAACAGAGGTTCTAGTAGCATTACTTGTGGGAGTCGTCGGGATATTCCTTTACAGGCGTTGGAATGCTTATTATGCTGCAACTGACTCTTAAATAATATTGTATTGTTATATTAATAGTTTCTAAGTGTACTGTAAACTTTAGATGTATCATGTTTATATTATGACAAATAACTTGTGTAAAAACAGGCGTCACTGTTAGTGCTGTGTTCAATTTTATTCAATCTTAGCCATAAGGTTCTTGACAAATTTTCTTTGATTATATTAAAGTGAATGAGTGATGGCTCAACCAATCAACATAATTGCAGTATGTTTATTCTGAACGACTACTGAATGTACTATAGTAGTCGCCAGTATCTCACTGCACTTGTTGCAAGCATATTGCGCGCTCACTTGGGCACAATATACTTCGCCCTGCTCGCTGCTGCTTTCATATCGACAAGTGCAGCTAGATACTGCGTCTACTTTAGTTGCTAAAGATTGTACCTCATTGCAGAATAGTTTTGGTATAAAATTTATAAGCGCTAAAGATAAATAAGAGCTAAAGTATTCAGGAATACTTTTTTTTAATGCAAGTAATTGATGAAGAGCGCATAAACCCTCATAAACTCATGAGATAGGTGTCCAGGATTAGACTGCAGTGGGCTATTGATGGGCTAGATATTGATTACTAAAATATTTTGAAACACGACAATGAAAATCAATGCATATTTTGTCTCAAGGTATAAAAATAAATTAACCATGAAAAAATATGTTCTATTGTTACAATGACAAGCTATTTTGCTCAATATGAATTTTATGGAATCATTTTGTTTCCGTTTTTGTCTCAAAAAATTATTTTACATAAATATTATTCACAGCTGTGAAAATCACAAAGTACATAAACTCTACTGGCATAATATAAATTTAACCACTAAATTCAATAATAACATACAGTAGAGCCTCTATTAATAAGTATTTTGCAGAGTCCTAGAACACTTAAGTATTGCAAATATTATTACAAAGTTTTATGTTAGAAATCATATAACTTTCTATGAATCCAGTATTCAGTATCCCCATTGGGTTAACTCCCATGTTTTTTTTATCCTGATTCATATATTGTTTCTAATACTTAGCATTTTAAGTTATCCATACCTAGTACTGGAAGTTCGTCTTGTGCCTTATCCTAAGGGAAAAAAATATTTTAAAAGGCATTTTAATAGTCAACAAACCTGAGACACTGTATTGTGCTACATCACAAAATTTGTGATCTGTTTGTAGATATGGATTTATTTATTTAAATTGTAGCTTTTACATAGTTTTACGGTATGTACAGCTGTGCAAAATAAATCAGATGATTTTGACGTGATAACGTCTATTAAAACGATGAACGCGTTCCGCGAGCGAGAGAGCGGCAATAGCGAGAGAGAGGCACGATCGGCGTATCATAGCCGATGCCGTAGGCGATCGTAGTTGAGTGGAGCGGGGCGGAGCTTTGTCATGACGTTGTCACGTTAAACTACCGTCCGTAAACCGACTTTACAGACAACCATTTTAATTTATTTTTTTAATGATTGCTTAATTTCATAGACCAATTTGTACAAAAATATACCTACCATTAGAAGCATGATAATGTTATATCATTTTTGGTGTTTGAATTAAATATAATGATGAATTGAGTGGTCATATCAGATATAGTGTTAAGTAAAAAAAAGCACTGGGTACACAAAAACATTTACAGTGTATGTAACATTAAATCCATACTGCTTATTTTGCACAACTATAATGTTATTTATAAGGTGACATTCCAAGAGCTTGACTATTAATGATAAGGGGCCATCTATAAATTACGTCACACGAAATCGAATAATTGGTATGTAAATATTAAAAAACAATTAATGGAAAAAAGTTATATCGGAACTGCTGTTTTAATTTAATAATTTCTAGTTGTAAAATTTCATAATTTTACAGGTTTCACAAATGTGACCAGCTGTGACGAGGGGGGAGGGGTCAAAAAGTCATGAAATTAGTGTGACGTAATTTATGGATGGCCCCTAAAGTGCAATGAGTCTTGGTAATGACATTTAATCAAGTCTAAATAGTAGTCATTGTATTTTAGAATAATTATGCTTTGATAGTTTTAGCTGTGTTTATATAGTTTCTAAAAGTAGTATATTACAGTATTTAAAACTCTATTTCATGTCATGTCATATGTAAATAAAACAATGATATTTAATGTATTTTTTATTAAAGATCATTTCTAGAAATAATGTTAGACACAATTTAAGTGCTAAGTTCAAAGTACTTTATAGATATAGCAAGATTTACTGCCACCACAATGTTTGTTCTACCAGTGACTGGGTAACTTTTTGGAGATAAAATACAATTAAATTAAATCAGCAACATTCATCGGCATCTCATCAATTTGGGTCGAGTAGTACTGTTCAATGTCTCTCAAGATCCTAATGTCATCAGACTTGACAAAGTTGATGGCGACACCCTTACGTCCGAACCGACCCGATCGTCCAATTCTGTGGATGTACAACTCACGGTTGTTAGGCAGATCATAGTTGATGACTAGTGATACCTGTTGGACATCAATACCTCGAGCCCACACATCAGTTGTGATTAGAACACGGCTGGAAAGAGAAACATGATTATTATTTTCAAAATTATGACTAATAACAGGTCACAGATCTTCAATCATATAATTTTGATTGTATTCAACTTCAATTAAAATTTTTCCAACAGATGATGATTTCTCATTGTAAATATTCTATACACAAAATGGTACTGTTTTACACTACAATAAAACAGTCATTATGTGCCGAAGGAAGGACGCGGCGTTAATAAGAAGACGTGTCCAGGATTTTGCTTGGCTGTGATCTAAAATGATTAGAACATACCTGTTATCTATGGTTTCTTATTAAAAGTTACCATAAATAATCTCCTGCAGGGGGCGCCGCTGTACCTTCCCGCGCGACCGTTGACTTTATGCATAGGGACTTCATAAACCAGGAAGAGCTTGCTCTAACGCCGCGTCCTTCCTTCGGCACATAATGACTGTTTTATTGTAGTGTAAAACAGTACCATTATATGCCTTGTGAAGGACGCGGCGTTAATAAGAAGACTTGTTTGATATCTGCTGGTTATGGTAACCAAAACACTATGTGAACTAAAAATATGTTTAATCAAGCTACATTAAATTAACACTGACTTGAATTAAAACATTTATTCATATGAATAACAGTATTACAATTAACCATAAAATATATGAAATTAATCAACTCAATAAGTCACATCTTATTGTTAGTAAAAAACAAATTATAATATTCAACTTGAAATCAATACTAATGTTAATAAACTGGTACCTAATCTATGACCAGAACAATCACTTTAATATAAAATGTAATTTTTAACGCTTAGGAACATGTAAACGAATATGAGATCAATTAGAAATTAAATCAACTTAAATAACAAAAACAGAAATGAATTAAATTAATAACATTCTATATGTTGGAAAAATTTGATCGAAGCAAATCTTCATTATTATCCTCATCATCATGAATAATTTTTTTACAATAAAACCTTCTAAATGTTTTATCACTTTTCCAATTCCCTCTTTTTAAGATTTCTTCTAATGGTATATTCTCCCACCAACTCTTTGATGCTACTGCAGATCTTATACTCCCTGGAGAAGCTTCAATATTTACCTCTCTAAATATAGATTTGATCCTACCAGAAATTAAAGTCCTAGAAGCTGGCTTAACTTCTTTCCTTAAGGATATAAACAGACTGGTAACATTACTATCATGACGTCTAGGCTGTGATATGTGGATCAGCTGTTTAATATGTCTCACAGGACATATAAGGGGATTAGTATGTTTAAAAAGACACCATCCCGACTGTCTGTGAGTACCCGTGTCTGTTTTTGAACCAAACCTGGGCCATAAAATGATTTTTTCTTCTTCTTCTACTAAATTATTTTCTGATATGTCCAATAATGTTAGGTCATGAATTCTTCGGCCAGATGCTAACAACAACAATAAAGAAGTTCTTCTAGATAAATCAAATAGGGAGTTTTTACCAGGTACTGTATTTAACCATTTGAATAATATTTTTGTATCCCAAATAGGGCATTCAATATGTTGTGGTTTTTCCAATGAAATAGCCTTTAATATTTGTTGAACAAAGAAATTTTTTGACAAATTTTTTACATTTGCACCACAGAAGGTGGAGATAGCTGATTTATATAATAATATGGTGTTGTATGAGTATCTGTTGTTTAAAAACAAATTTGCTAAAAATCTAGCAACATCTTTGCCATCTGGCTGTTTATTATTTATACTATTTTGAGTACAAAACTCTAACCACTTTTTAATGGGGGCTTTATATGTATTAAGAGTGCTTGTCCGCCAACTGCTACTCAATAATTTTAATTCATCTCTACTCCAGTTGGAGATCTGGTCTGACCACCCCCAACTTTCCAAGCCTGAAGGGTCCTTCCAAGCCTGAAACTTGTTGACCAATTTAAGAGGTTCTTCCGCAGATTCTCTATCAGTAATAGGTATGACAGGGCTTGGATTGGAAAGCACTGGTCCTGCCCTGTTGCTATTATTATGCATGTTCCCATAGCTCGATTTAGACATACTAAAATTTTGGAAAGGTAAGACGCCTTCAGCGTTGTATTGCACTGCTCTATTATTAGATGCAGTTTGTGTATCAAGACCCCCAGTGCTATTATAGTTCGAATGATGAATTGCATTATCACATGTGCATTTATTATGTGTGCACCTTGCTGGGCTAAGGCTACATACATTTCTTTCCGATTGGAGTGGTGGCAACTCCATTTGCCCGACAACATTGTGTTGTTCAGGTGCGCTCCCCAGACCGCGTCCGCCGCGTCTGTGGTGAGAATGTGGGACACTTTTTGGATGTGCAATAATTTTGCACTTATCCCTATCTTTTTTACCTACCAATGTAACTCTTGGGTTACTAAAGGTCCTTTTTTGAGTCATGGCCTGTACTTTTTGAATACTCTCAGAAAAACTGGTGTTCTGCTGCAATGGAAGGGACCACTTTGCATTGCAAATCTGGCGAAATCCATCGTTCTCATCAACCTTTGCCGGGTTCGTAGACAGGACATAATGTTCTTTAATTGATAGATCACTTCCCCCCCTAAATTTTGCAGAAAATGCAAAATTATTTTTATTTGATTTAGAACTAAAGTTTTGTTCCAGTAAGTGAATAAAATCATTTTTATGTAAACTATAATTCTTATGCCCTGTCTTCGGAGGATTTCCGCAATCCAATAGGCTATTAATGAAGAGGTGTGGGGGGCTGTTGAGAGACCCCAGGGAAAAGCAAGGGTCATACTGTTGACTTGCAGGAATTGAATCAATTATCTTTAATGCTGGAGGAATTATCTTTACTGCCTGACTGACGAAAGGGCTGATTGTTACGATTAAATTTTGATTTCTTAATGGTATTATATTTAATTTTTGAGTCATTTTTTCTAGATTTATAATGTTTTGAATGTTTAATGTTATGATACTTAGTGTCATAACCAATGTTTGTAGTATTTCTATCTTTTAAATAGCCAGGCGTGTTTAACCAAGTCTGGGTTCCTCCTAGCGAGTCCACCAAGGGAACAAGGGCCTCTTTATTGAACAAATGCTCCGAACTAGGAGGAATATTATGTAGGGCCATTTTTAGGTTTACATTATTAACCTCTTTGAGAATGCGATCACGCCTAACCTCAATGCACTCTGCCCGCTTGCCACAAATGATTTGCATGCATGATTCTGTGTTTTTATAAGAAGCTGAAGACGGGCCAAACATTTCCAAAAATTTACTGTACAATGTACCAGCATTAAGCTCAGATTCTGAGTTAGAGGCCCAATTTAAGACTTCTTGCAGCCCATTTTTTAAAAGATGTCTACTTTCCAGTACAACATTTGACAGTCCAGCTAACAAATGCTCGGTACCAGCCAAATAATCTATTCCATTGTTTAGGTGACACAGTTCTTCGTTCAGTTTCAAACCTGAGAAACCCGGACTTGCTATGTATGACTGTAAGGCTTTTTTATATCGAATGCCCTTCCATGCTTGAGAGTTAAATTGTTGAAGGTTACATATCTCAACTAGCCTTTGTGGGTCCGCGACAGGTATAATTTTATTTTCATCAAAACAAATTTTGATATCACCTAAAGACATACTATTCGGTGGTTGAGTATTAAATTAATTGGTTTATTTAAGAATTGTGCCTGGGGTCCCGCAGAACGATTTAATTGGGTGTCGTCGTTATTATTATTATTGCCATTGGAATTTATGGCCTGAACGATCTGGGGTAATTGAGCTACACAATTTGAAAGATAGCTAACTTGATTAATAAGTGTGTCCATACGCGGATCTGCACAAGTTTTGACATGTTTAAAGCGTTTAGAACGCTTGTTAGGTGGTAGCGAGGCAAGGCTTTCCTCATCTGCCGAAGATGAGGAAGAGCTGTTTTGCGACGAGCTAGACCTCTCATGGCTCCGCCCTCCATCCGGAGCAGCGATGTTAGGCTCTTGATCCTCCGAAGGATTCATAGCAAAACTTACGATATTTAGGTACTTACCGAAAAGTCGGCAAAACCACCAATATTCACTATACTTACACTAATATTTACAGATTTACTTAATAAACTCTGTATTTAGTAATAATTGCCTTAATAAACAACAATCACAATGATTTTCTAGGTTTTACAAACTTTTGAAAAATTTTCACTGCGTATCTAGCAAAATCCAAAAACACTATGCATAAAGTCAACGGTCGCGCGGGAAGGTACAGCGGCGCCCCCTGCAGGAGATTATTTATGGTAACTTTTAATAAGAAACCATAGATAACAGGTATGTTCTAATCATTTTAGATCACAGCCAAGCAAAATCCTGGACACGTCTTCTTATTAACGCCGCGTCCTTCACAAGGCATATAATATTGAATTATTCCTACCTCTGCCCAGATCTGAACTCCTTCATAATGTTGTCCCTCTCCTTCTGTGGCATGTCTCCATGCATAGAACTGACTGTAAAGTTTGCCTCCTGCATCTTTTGTGTCAACCAGTCCACCTTCCTCTTGGTATTGCAGAATATCACTGCCTGGGTGATGGTGAGAGTATCATACAAGTCACATAGTGTGTCAAACTTCCACTCTTCTCGCTCCACTGCTACGAAGAACTGCTTGATGCCTTCTAATGTCAACTCATCACTGTAATTGGAATATCAAAAATTAATTACAAATTTAAATACAAAACTTTTACTACAAAAGGCCAGTTTCAAATTCTCGAATATTGCAAATATCCTTTCATGCACATTTACTTTGATACAATATATCTGATGGTACTTCATGTAAAAGTATATCAAATCTAGTCTAATACAAAATTAACTTACCGTTTAACCAATATTCTAATTGGGTCAGTCATGAACTTTGAGGTCATTTCCAAGATCTCGTGTGGCAATGTAGCAGAGATGAGCACCACTTGGGTTGCTGGTGGCAGGTAACGGTAAACATCATAGATCTGCTCCTTAAAACCTTTATTTAACATCTCATCGGCTTCATCAAGTACCAGCATCTTTATTGATCTAGTGCGGAGTACTCGTCGTCTTATCATATCTGATAAAGAAAAAAGCTATTCACATCAGGTAGTTCAACATTTAAATTTGCATTAAAGAATTTGGGGGTTGGATGGATGGATAAAAAAAAACTTGACAAGTGCAAGTTAAACTCGCTTTGAGAGGGTTCTATATGTTGACTAAGTATTTACAGCTGTTATTATACTATTTTATTAATTTTTGCCCTTTTTTTAAGACCATAGACTTCTTATAGATTTTCCTGTAATATGTAACTAAAGAACTATTTTCTGTATTTTTCTTAAAATTCTAGATTCATTAGTCACAGAGATAATGGGGGAGGGGGAGGAATGGTCAGTTTTCATCTTCAATTCTCATTCTTTCTTGAATCATTTTAAAAGTATCAATTGTACACCTATAACAAAAATATATTTGATATCCTTACAATAAGCCCTTTCATGTGACATACCACATGATACAGTTTGCAAAACAGTTCTTTTTTAATTTTGTTTTGGTTAATTTTTTTTCAAAATTCATGTTTTCTTTACACCTTTGTCTGTAGGTCACAAAATAGCACATGAGTACCTAATTTTAACTCATATTCTCATATTAATAGTTCAGTAGTTTCAGAGAAAATTGGCTGTGAAAGGCGCCCATACACACAAATGATCCTATAAGGGTTCCGGTTTTTCGATTATTCATTTGGAACCCTATAACCACAAAAAACAGAGAAAGCATACATACAAATATCTGTATGATTTTCAACTACAAAGAATTGGTATTATTAAAAAGTAATCTTACCAAATACTCTTCCTGGTGTTCCGGAGACAACATGTTGTCCATAATCCAACTTTCTTATATCCTCCCCGAGATTAGTGCCGCCAATGCAAGCATGACACTGAACATTCATGAAGTCACCCAGGGCAAGAATTACCTTCTGGATCTGTGTAGCCAGCTCGCGAGTCGGCGACAGGATCAGTACTTGGGTTTCGCGCAATGTCGTATCCAAAGACTGGAGGATTGAAATGGAGAATGTTGCTGTCTTGCCCGTACCGGACTGTGCCTGGGCTATCACATCCCTGCCCTTGACAATCGGCAAAATGCTTCTTTGTTGAATAGCCGAAGGCTTTTCAAATCCTGTAATATGAAGACAGGCGTGGATACAAGGTTAAGTATGAAAACAAAACGCGAGACGATCAATGATAGCTCTATCAGTTGCAAGTGTAGTAATATAAAACAAAGATTACCGTAGGTGTAAATTCCCCTTAGCAGTTCATCACGCAAGCCCATGGAATCAAAAGTGGGAATAACTTCGACATCCTCGCTCGTGTCGAATTCGACGTTCGACAAATCCTCCGATATCAACTTTCTATTGTAGGATACTTCGGACGCAGCCATGTTTTTGTTTCAATGTTTTAATGCTACTTTCCAATCCTACAAGCAAAACCGTGTCACAAAACAATAACGCACGCACGCAATAAGTGTTAAATACTTTCTTTCCTTCGTAGGTTCTAGATATTATACGTACAAGTTATTCGGCTACAATCTTAAGTTTCACAGTTTATCCAAAAGAAAATGAAGTAAATGTATGACACAAAGTATGAACTGAATATTTTATTATTTCATGTTCCTTGCCAATGAAATACACAACAATTCACATTTCATTTCCCAGAGGCCTGTTTTCAAGTGTTTTCCAAAATGGCGTCAACGCCGTCGTCCATCAACAAATGTCATTAATGTCATGTCAATGAACACAGATATTATAAATTTCTAATGAAGATAATATTTACATTCATTGTACAGTAATTTAAAAAAATAAAAATTACCTGGAATTTTAGGTCATATTTTCTTTTTAAAATATATTTTAATATTTTTACATTTTTATTGAAAAATATTGAAAACAATTTAAGTAATATTAAGAAAATTTTATTTTAAAACATGTTTCATTCACTTACTTTTCACACGTTTTTGGAGCAATTTTTATTTAATAATTAAAGTTCAATTTGAAAAAAGCAATAACTAAACGTTAATAAGACTGCATTCAGAAATAGTAAAGTTTTATTTCTGGACTGGCCAAAATGAACGATTTTATTTGGATTTTGAACGAATCAAAATGGATGCTGGGTGTGAATGAACTATGTAGTGAAAAACGAACAGCTTTATATCGAGTTGTGTCGTGGTCCCGATTATAATCGGGAATCCGGCGTCGCGGTTTTGTTTTGTAATAATTTAGACGGTGACAAAGTTACGTGTTTCAGGAAGGAGGGTCAGTCGGAATATCGTTTATATTCAGTGGTCACGGTGGCTGAAATGTGTTTATATGAGAGTATCGGACGAGCTTCCCGCAGGTGGCCCTAATAGGATGAGGAGTGCGACGGAAATATTGAATGTGGATGCGAATCAGCGGCTGGTGTCGGCCGCGCCGTTCCCGCTCGGTGCACCATGGCTTCTACGTACGGACTGATATGTTGCTCGTGTTCCATATGAGCGCTCCGAAATGAAATGCATATACAGGAAGGAACAATCACAACTCTGACAACATGTACCAAAATGACAGAAGAAGTAGACAGAAGACATGGTGTCAATGGTAACAGCAGTAGCAAGGGCGTAAGCGAGGAGGCTCCCGGACAAAACTCCACTTTTATTCCGACTGGAGGAAGACTGAAGTTCTTCAAAGGTTGGTACTGTCATGTCAATGTTTTTTTCTTTCGTATGTTTTTATTTCTAATAGCAGTGTCACACACTGGTGCATTGGTAGCAAGGGTTATTAGTGTTGAGAAAAACTAGAAAGTTATTCATGCTCTGATAAGCATATGCAGCTACATTAGAGCCCCTGCCTCTACCAGCTCGGCTATTGTTGTGTGTGTTGTAAGAAGCTCTGGCCAGCGTAGCGGAAACAAGTACTACCACATACATGTGGGATTCTGGAGAACTATTTTTTAATATTCAAACATTTTAGTAACTGCTTGTAGTAAAGCCCTTCATTATTAATGCACACTTTTTATCTGTGTTATTATATAAAACATATAATAAAATGAGGGTAAACAATATATATATTTTTTGTTACAAATTATTTTTCCGCATGTAGCTATAGTAGAGAAGCAAATGTCCATTTGAAAAAACATTTTTTTTTAAACTTTTAATCACAATATCTGCAGTTATTGTACATGAAGCATGTTTATTGAAGTTAATATTCAATTCATTTGATATTAGTGAGTGCAAATAGACTTAAAAATATGTTCCGTAAGCACATTCTGCAATGTAAACAACATTTGGGGCAGACTTGTCACTGGACACCGAGCTGCCGTGGACTCATGTTACATGCTTAACATCCAAATATGATTCAAAGATGACAGTGCAAGAAGAGGCTTAAATAAATATAGTTATGTGTAGTTACTGTCCTTAATGCTTTCCAATTTCCATTTAAATTATGAAATAAGATAAGGAGCAACTTATGTTTGAAGGATTTAAGCATTGACAAAATATTATGTTTGATAATAGAAAATCTTCAAGTCAAATGCAATTGTTTCTTTGCATACATGGGGTTTTCTGATAAAATTTTGATTTATTATCAATAATTTTTCTTTTTTATACATATCCATAAATCATTGTAAACACTAGCCATCAGGTGGCAGGTCTAATTTATAATCAACTCTATGACAAAATTTTGTGCTGTCCTTTGAAATATTTTGTTTACTATCATGATTTGCTTTTTCATACATTATGTTCCTATCTGCTATTATTATATCTTAATGATCTAAATTAGAGCAATTACTTGACAATGCTTATTGATTATTATTTTTTATTAACTGTAGGTACCAATTATAATTTATTTGTTCAACATGAGTATTATAACTATATTATATATGAGTAACCATAAGCTTTGCTTCGGTTTTCTTATTTTTTACACCTTGGGTTACATTATTGGAGTTTTATTAAGGATCCCTATTTTTTATGTTTTGAAAATATACTAATACCTATGTTACTCGGGGATAGTGTAGCTTCCCAACAGTGAAAGAATTTCTGAAATCGGTTTAGTAGTTTCGGAGCCTATTCAATGCAAACAAAAAATCAAATCTTTCCTCTCTATATATTAGTATAGATATAATATATATGACATTTTCTACCAGTGTGTTCTGGGTAGTAGAAATAATGTTTATTAAGGTATTCAAATTATCAGGGACTGTTAAAATTTAAATTCAATTCAAAATTAAAATCAATTAAAATTAAAATCAATAAAAATAAAAATAAATTATAGGAAAAATATATTTTTAGCTCTAGGCGACCGAGAGGGAACTGAAAAATTTAGGAGGCTAAATAATCCGGGAGCATCAAGTAAACCATTAACCGGTTTATATAAAAATACTATGTCCAGCATAATTATGCCTATGATCACTTAATAGACTCATAATAAACTGTTTAAGTCTGTTGTTGTACAAATGTAGTTTTTTGCATAAGTTTTTTGAATAATATAGATGCCATAAAATCTCCTCTGTACACTTTCAAGTCTGGTCTGCTGCAATACTCTAAACAACTGTGGTGGACAAGTGAATTAAAATGTAAAATCTTCGTCTTTGGGACTTTGAAGTTTTGGCTAATAATCAGTAAAGTATTTCATTATAATCAGTAAAGTATAAATAAACAAGATATGCACACACACTGACACACCCCTGCATTATCTTGCATTACCCCGTGTTTTGCTTGTGGCTTAGATATAATTGATTACAAGTAACCTTTATCTGCACAGAAAACATGTATTTGTGAAGGAAATGTATGCATTAAGAGTAAAGTGATAAAGTGATATACCTGGGAAACTTTGTTTATTATACATAACAGCTGATTTGCAGAACTAGATAATAGTTAAATATTTGTAGTACAAATCTACTGCTTATATACATAAGCTATCATTGCAATGAGAATTGTATCAGTTTCATGGGTTTCAAAAATAAAAATAAATGGATCAGTACTTGAACTTGCCAATCAGTGTCATTGAGATAAATAATATCACTAGGCAAAATATTAAAACAAGGATTTTATTTATTGTTGCTAAGCTATATAATATACTAGCTGCCTGGAAAGACTTCATTCTGTCAAAAGTTGTTTTTTATTAAAACCTTCCTGACTCATGCTCAAGGGTGGTAGCTATCTAGGCGAACCCCATGGAGAAATAATAATAGTAATAATGGTATTAATTAAAAATTAAAATCAATATTACCGATACAATCTTTCGAGGGGCCCTACCAACATCGGGCCGGATTTAGTCGCCTCTTATGATACCCGTCGGCGTGGGATTGAGGTTAGTATTCTAAGCAGCCCCAATACGGCTAAAAATGTTACAGCTAAAGATGTTATAAAACTGATAGTATTTTTTTGTTCAAACATTTATATTTCTTCAGACTTCTGTTGAATGATATGAGTTTCTTCACTTCAATTTGATTTCTGGCCAATACTTTTTATTATCAGACAAGGGATATCACTTGAAGTTGGTATTGTTCAGGTATCTGCACAAAGCAATGTCTCAAGTGCTTCCCACACATATAAAATATGTACACATCCCACTTGTCAAGATATTCAATAGATTTTTATCTTAAGTCTAAACAAAATATAGCTTACTGATAAAGTACTTGTGAAAGTAATCACAACAAATTGTTTGACTTCAAAAGTCTGTTCAAAGTTTAATTATGATGATAAAAATGTGTGTTGTACAAATAATGTTCTTTGAGTGGGACCCCCGTGATTTACATGTACCTATCTCATGACGACAATTTGCCTACTGTCGTCTGTCACTAGTCACATTGTTCAGTCTAATCTCTATTTATTTATTTGAAATCCATTATGAATTTTATTGATAACAGCAATATACTAATATATTAAGCAGCGAATTATCATAAGAACTATGTTACTTTATTTGTGTGTGATACGGAAACAGATACGAATAAATTTTAACATAATTATTGTCAATATTGTCATCCCACCTTCAATCATTATTTGCATTTAAGTGCTTTTTAATTTCACTTTGAGATAACTTTGACAATAGATTTTATGAATGCTGTTTTTATATTCAATGCTTAGATCCTTGTATTCTTAGATCCTTGTTATTCCTATTATATCCTTTAATATAATTTATCCAAATATTAGGCTTACTTCAGAATATGGCACTGCTACATTGCGTGCATTTTCTTGCAAGAGGATTTTAGTATCTATGCTGCTTACTATCTATACTGCTATTGTGTAATATATGAATATCTATTATTTCGGATTTGGGTTTAGTAGCTCCATAACAGACTCATGTTTATTCGTATTACATAAACGTAATAAATACGATGGTGTTGCAGATGGCAAGTTTATCCTGGAGTTGGTGCGCGGGGGCGGCGGCGGCGCGGGCTGGGTGTCGGTGCCGCGCAAGACGTTCTGGCCGCCCGCCGCCGCGCCGCCCACGCCGCCCGCCGCCGCGCCGCCCTGCGCCTCGCTCTCCGCCTCGGACGACAACAGCTCCGTGCACTCCTCGCCCTGGCAGCGTGACCACTGCTGGAAGCAGCCCGCGCCGCGCCGCAACCTCTCCAAGGAGCTAACCATGTACTACTGCCGGCCCAGCACGCTGCGCACCGCCGCCATCGACGCGCTCAGCCGCCGCAAGCGCCGGCGGCCTTACGACGCGACCGCGCCGGACGCACTCGCCGACGCGCCGCCCGACGGCGAGCGCAGGCGAAACGGCGACGCCGGCTCGCCCGACCTCGGCGAGGACGCCGTCGACGGCCCGGCGCCCGACTCGAGACGACCCCCGGACGACGACCGGCGGACGGACTACGATCGAGAGAAGTACCATCGCATGAAACTCAAGAAACCATATCAGTATCATAAGTTAAGAGCGTACAAGAAGACGAGGACCCCCTTCCGTCGCAAGGAGCTGGCGAGGACGATAGACAAGCTGCGCGAGCGGGCCGCCTCGCTGCCGGTGCTCGTGAACGCGAAGCTCGCGAGCTGCCGGCAGGAGCACGCCATGGTCTCCCCCCGGAAGCGCATCCTGCGGGAGATGGAGCGGGTCAGCCTCGAGGACCAGGCGAGCAAGCGGCGCGCCAAGACCGCGCCGGCGCTCAGCACCGCCTCCTACCCGCCCTCGCCCGGCCCCAGCCACACGCCGCACGCCGCGCACGCGCCGCCCGCGCTGCAGCGGCCAGCCGCCGACGGAGCGCGCGCGCTCAACGGGACCGCCGGCGGCGCCGTGCCGCGGAAGGACGCGCCCGTCTCGAAGAACGTGAGCAGCTACAGCATCCACTCGCTGCTATCGATGCCGGACGAGAGCCCCGCGCGCCGCTCGCCGCGCTCGCCCGACGCGAAGCGCTCCCCGCACTCGTATCCGCCGTCGCTAAAGACGGAGTCGCCGTCCAGCGTGAACTCGCCGGACCCGAGCCCGAGCCCCGACGGCTATCGGTATCGATATTCGGCGTTGACGCTGGGCTCGCCGGGTCGTGCGGTGTCGCGCGACTCGCCCACTCCGCCGCAGACGGCGTTCCGCTCGGCGTACCCCGCCCCGCACCCCGCGGCGCACCCGGGCGCGCTCCCCGCGCACCCCGCGCACCCCGCTAGCCACGCGGCGGCGGCGGCGGCGGCGTACCGCGCGTGGCGGCCGGCGCGCGACGAGTGGCGCGAGGTGGGCTACGGGTTCCCCTATCCGTACGTGGCGCCGTACGCGTACCGCGCGCCCGCGCCACTGTGGATGCACTACGCGCCGCCGGGGCCGTGGGCGCCGCTCGCGCACCCGCTGCTCACCGACCACATACCTAAGGATGAACCCACTTCAGGTTAGTGTCGCTGATTCATTAATCAATTACAGTACAATAAATACATATGTATATAAAGTATTACTCGGTCAGAAAAACGCCTTTGTACACCTTGACCTTTCCTAGGCATTTCACCTGGTTAATTATGATATCCTGTGGCAGAAATTGAAATATATAGGTATGCCTGAGGTAGTGAATAGGATGTTCAAATTCTGGTATCAAAACCAGGTCAATGTCGTGCGGTGGTCAGAGACATACTCTAAGCCGTAGAGGTTGGAGTGTGTGGTGAGGCTGGTGGGGTTGACCTCCTGTAACCTCTTTAACCTTTAGATCAACGTACTGGTAGAAGAGCTCAGCGGCGGTCGTGTCAGGTGACATATTGACGGAATGTTTCTCAATAATACAAGTTACGTAGGCTGCTGAGCGCATCAGTGTATTGATCAGCGAAACTATTGGGCATTATGTGAAAACTATTCCCACAGTCACGGCTTCATTTATAACGTCAAAAAAAGCGAGTGCATGGTCTTTCCGGCCAAGAGGAAATCACTGCTCCCTACAGTACCATAAAATTGTTCTTTACCCCACTAAAAAGAATTTAAATACCCCAGTTTAAATACCTTGTGCATGTGATATCCTTTGACCTGATTATAATTTTATAATAGCAGCACAGCGCATAGGTTTGCCATCATATATTGCGATATGAAAAACACCAGGACCCAACTCATGAACACATTTTATTGCAGGATGATGCATCCTTACATGGCAATAGATACGAATCCAACGTCGCTCATATATCTTTCGTATTCATTCATTCATCAAAGCAAGCAATTTTACATATTTGTCAAGTGACTACTCACGTGCCAATGTACGTGGTTTACGCACTCAGCATTTATCTGACATCAATAGAAGTCAATGTTATACAGCAATTAAGCAATTACATTTACGCCCCAACACAGAGTCACTAACGGTTACTTAAATCGCTCCTTAGTACAGAATTTGTATGGTGATTCTTTACTGAGAGCGATTAAAGTAACCGTTAGTGATTCTAAGTTGGGGCGTTTAATGTAATAAACATCATCCAGCTAGGTCGCGTGTTTTAATCACTGACATAGCAACCATTTGACATAGCCACGTTGGCCACGCTGCCCCTGCACACTCACCATCATATTGAATGTATGTTTTTTTTTTTTTTTACTTACAATAAGCTAATGCTTGACCATAATCCCATCTGATGGTAAGTGGAGATGTGGTCTAGGATGGTGAGCGCACTAACTTAATAAAAGCCTATTCACTCTTTTCTTGAATACATCCACGTCATAGGTGGGCGGGAACGCAGACGCAGGCAAGTTATTCCAATCCTTCGCGGTGCGCATAATGAATGACGACGCAAACCGCGTTGTCCGTACCGGTGGGATGTTCACCACGAAAGGGTGGATACCCGCCGTGCGTCGTGTCGTTCGATGGAGAAATGGGGAAGGGGGAATTAATTCAAATAATTCCTGCGCACACTCTCCAAAATGTGCCCTATAGAAAACCGAGAGGCTGGCTACTCTGCGCCTGTGCTCAAGGCTTTGCAGATTGGTCTTAACCAGATCTGGGTCACCAATGAGCCTCTTTGCACGCCTCTCCATCGAATCCAAAGCAGAAAGGTGACATTTGGCTGCACCTGCCCAAATGTGAGAACAGTACTCCACACACGGCCGAACCTGAGCTTTGTATAACGTTAACAGTTGCTTCGGTGTGAAGTACCGCCGGACCTTCGCAAGGACGCCAAGTTTCCTTGCACCAACTTTAACTTTGGATTCGATGAACCGCCCAAAGTTGAGCTTGGAGGATATCTCAACTCCTAATAACTGAAGGCAGTCGGTATAATCCAAGGGCACATCCTGAAAAGTAGGAGCCAAGGTGAGCGGGTTCCTTTTGGCGGTGAAGAGACACGTCTGTGTTTTAGTGGCGTTGAATCTCACAAGATTGGCTTCGCCCCACTCGGACACAGCCCGAGGTGTGAGATTCACACGTTCCACCATCGCCTCTCTTTCTGACTGAATTTCGAGCCTACTGGCCTTGGAACTCGGTAGGTATCTCTCTACCACTGTGCTATCATCTGCGTACCCATAAATACCGGGCATGAGCAGGTCATTAATGTGTAGCAAGAATAGAGTGGCGGAGAGAACGGACCCCTGAGGAACTCCGGCATTTGTAGTCATCGTTTCTGATGAACTACCTTCGACTACAACCCGGAAAGACCGGTCGCTCAGGAAGTCCTCTACCCAGTTGATAAGGGCAAGGCATATGCCGTAAGCTGGAAGCTTGTTTAAGATGCTAGCGTGCCAGACCTTATCGAAGGCCTTCGAGACGTCAAGGGAGACAGCAAGCGCCTCCCCATTTTTCTCGAGGGCCTCGCCCCATATGTGTGTGGCATACGCTAGAAGATCCCCTGTTGACCGGTTTCGGCGAAACCCGTACTGCCGGTCACTAAGGAGATCATTTTGCTCTAGGTATGCCATGAGGCGCCTATTCAATGTACGTTCCATAATCTTGCAGAGTATGGAAGTAATTGAGACAGGCTGATAGTTGGTGGGGTCAGCACGGCTGCCTTTCTTGGGCACGGGCTGCACATTGGCAAGCTTCCAGGATTTAGGTACTGATCCAGTCTCAATTTGAGAGTCGAAACAGACGCGTCAGCACAGGAGACATCTCGGGTGCACAAGCCTTTAGCACAACCGCTGGAATTCCATCAGGTCCACTGGCTTTATTCACGTCCAGACACCGCAGAGTTTTGAGAACCTCTTTGTTAGTAATGCGGACTTCTGACATAAAAGTACCGCAGTGAGGTATTATAGGTGGTACGTTGTTGCCAGCATCTAGACGCGAATTTTCGGCAAACAGAGATGCAAACAGGTCTGCTTTCTCTTTAGCCGTGTGAGCCAAGGAGCCATCCGGTTTTACCAGTGGAGGCAGTGTAGGCCGACAGAAGTTGGTCTCAACCGCTTTGGCGAGTGACCAAAAAGCTCTACTAGCAGCCGGTTGATCAGAGAGCTTTGCGCCAATACGTTGAATGCGGTTAAGACCAGCCTTCTGTATTGCTTTTTTATAGGACTTGGCGGCTTGGTTAAAAGCTTTTTTCTTGGAACTGATATCCGGAGCTTTGCGGTCTCGGGCGTCAACCCAAGATAGGTACGCCGAATATTTACGCTTCTCAGCCTGAGTGCATTCGGCGTTAAACCAAGGGTGAGCTTTGCCACCGCTGGGTACGTCAGATAAAGGGATGAAATATTCCATCGCCTGACGTACCACATCGGTTATAGCATCCGCGCAGCTCGACGGATTATCCGAAGAGAAGCAGACCTGCCGTCAAGGATAAGATGCAAAGAAGTGCCGCATCTCATCCCAATCTGCTGACCTGTAATGCCACACTCGCCGGGTACCACCGCAATCGTGGTCAGGAGGGGAATATGACGATACAGATTTCACCAGACAGTGATCAGAGGTACCCAGTGGGGAAGAAACCTCAACTGTGTACCTGTCTGGATCGGTTGTCAGCAGAAGGTCCAGGCAATTGGCTGTGTGGCCATCGACATCAGGCACCCTAGTCGCTTGCTTTACCAGCTGGGAGACATCAAATACATCGTACATTCATGAGTGTGAAGCGTTATTATTATATATTATTTTGGTCCTTCGAGCCGAGCTTGGTTGCGTTTTAATCAGTGACGTTATAACACTATTTTTGACATATTCACGTCGACCACGCTACTCCTGAACTCACCTTATATCGAATATACAAACTACATACGTACTAATGTACAGTCGGCCGTAGAAGTAGCTTGACATTTTAGTACTTTGTAATAGTAACTGTTTCGACGGTTTCCTAGCAACATCTACGACAAATTCAAGAAATGTAATGTGACAAGGTACTAAAATGTTAAGCTACTTCTGCGGCCGACTGTACAACTACGTACAATATTTCTAACTTTGTCAAATCTTCAATACAATTTCCATGTGGCCAAGGTCCGTTCACGCAGCCGTATCGCCATATTATTATAGTCATTCAAAATATAAAAAAAATTTGGTGACTTTTGTTCTCGTCATGGTATATTATTTTAATATCAATCACACTTTGATACTCATTATAATTGATGTTATTATTACTTTATTTACGCACATCCTTTGAAATAATTTCAATGATAACTTCAAAATGTTCGAC
The DNA here is from genome assembly GCA_951805285.1 of Thymelicus acteon. NCBI lineage: Eukaryota > Metazoa > Arthropoda > Insecta > Lepidoptera > Hesperiidae > Thymelicus > Thymelicus acteon. The sequence continues at coordinate 3,603,672 of OX638232.1, forward strand.
GGGGTTTCAGTGTTTTTTCTATTTCCTTTGGTCTCTTTTTCGTGGTCATTGATGCCTTTGGTGTCGCTGATGTTCTTGGGTGACGATAGCCACTTACCATCAGTTGGATCGTCAGCTAAACTGTCAACATTTTGTAAGATGTCAGGCCTGGCGCACTTCGCACTTTTGGTATGATGTTACAAGTACGTGCCGCGTTCGACGTCTCGGGCCAATTTCAGAAGGGCTGCCACGCGCCGCACCGCGCCGGCCATGTCATACATTCGTAATCTATCAAACATAAAAAAGAGAACCCTGACGTTGTTGGAGAGGATAGATCCATCCATCCATCCATCCATCAGCCTTTTGAGGTCCACTGTTGGACATAGGCCTCCCCTAATCTACGCCACTCAGACCGGTCCTGAGCCTTTGAATCCAGCGGATACCCGCTGTCTTCTTCAGATCATCGTTCCACCTGGTCGGGGGGCGTCCTGTGCTCCTTTTACCGAGGCGTGGTCTCCATTCGAGGACCTTTCTTCTCCAACGGTTATCGGTCCTTCGAACTATGTGACCAGCCCATTGCCACTTCAGCCGGCTAATTTTCTGAGCTATGTCGGTCAACCTCGTTTGTCTACGGATTTCATCATTTCTGATTCGATCGCGTAGAGAAATACCGAGCATAGCTCGTTCCATAGCCCGCTGGGCGACTCTAAGCTTATGCATTATGCCAATAGTGAAGCACCATGTCATCACTGGCAACACACACTGCTCGAACACCTTCGACTTTAGGCACTGAGGTAACTTTTTGGACGACAAGATACGACGTAGTTTCCCGAACGCATCCGAGTCGGATTTTTCTCGAAGTTGGACTTACCCATTTGGATCGCTTGTCCCAGGTAAATGTACCTACTTGTGTACAACTTCGAGAGCAGCGCCGTCAACAACAACCGGTACGGGTGTGACATGGACATTCGACATGATTTTCGTCTTGTCTATGTTCATCTTAAGGCCCACCCGTTGTGAGGAGCATTGTACCAAGCTCCTCCAGGGATCCCGCCAGGATGACTATATCATCGGCATATGTGTGTGGCACTCCATCAGCTTGAATATACCGATATACCGGTAATCGATCCGGCATCGCTGAAGATAATTTAGTACTGCTGATGTACGGCGTAACTCGTACAATCAGGAGACTGGTGAGTGCAGGGGCAGCGTGGCAGCAGTGAGTGCGTCAGCGGGGGGGGTTCGGGAGTAAAACACGTAGCGGAGCTGACTGTAGTTGTTTATTGCACTGACTGGGTTGCTAATTAATAGGGGTTTTTATTTGTGGCAGACGTTAGCTGAGTCACGTCTTGTACATGTTCACGGGCTCTGCGGCCCCAACTAGGTTACTACGTGCTTGGTGCAAGGCCGCTGCGCTAAGCACAATGTATGAGTACTTGTTAACTCGTACATATTGGCAACTGAGCCCAAAAGAAAGGAAACTAAACTAAATGAACATACAAACTAAGTTGAGAAGACAATACGTTGACATCTGTAAACTTACAATAATCGTAACAATAAATTTAACTGGTATATTATGTCCCTACACGTACTAATTCTAAACTCTAATAACAATCTGGATATACTGTAGAATATTCTCAGCGGTTGACTTCGAAATTGATGTTATTAAAACTAATTTTTCTTGGTGGCTGAGATGACGGGGAGGTCGCAGCGTCTCCACCCGTGGTTGGTCCCGGTAGTGCTTTGAGATCCGCTGACGACGGTACTCGTAGCTCTCCCAGGGCAAAATTGGTGGCACCGACTGTTTCCCGAGGCGACGATCGGGTTTGTTGGACGCTACCCGTTGGTTCCAGATGAAGTCGCTTGCACCTGTAAATAAGAATTATGACTAATGTTAAAATCAATATTATAAGAGTGCCATATATAATCCAATAGTGTGTTGCGTCACTGCTGGAGAACTGTTCTAGCTCTTGTTGCTTCATCACATTTATTTTTTGTTGAATTTTGTCAAACTCTGCGTCGTGTTTCTCTACGACGAAATGGAACGGCAGGGACGTGTTGATCAGTCTGTTTAGTTGTGATATTCGAGGAGTATTTGTATCCGCATCTAGCTGCCAATACACTTGATTTGCGTAATTCTTTTGGGCAAAGATTGTAAATGCTTCTCCTCTCACAACGCAACCTGGATTTAGCGTCAGAAGGCCATTGCCACGCAATTGCTTAGTCACAACTCCAGCTGGACATATAATGCGAACGCTGCATTCTGCGCAACACGAAAATAGCCATGTATCTTGAGAGTGTAATTTGACCCATCGGTCGACGCATGTTTTTACTTCCGACTGACAATATTGTGTATCTTCATTGTTATTCGTGATGTGTATATTGCAAATGGATTCGCCGATTGTCAGTCTATACATAGGATGATTCAGCGGGCATATTTTTATATTATTGTGATGGAGACAAGACTGAACATCTATCTCTGACATTGGTATGACGGCGTCCTTTTTTATATTTACTGCTAAGAATTTCGTTCTGGTCGATGAATATACGGTACTTGGACCTCGTCTCTGAGGGATATCAATGATTTTATCAAGTTCAAAATGATCACGGTTGAGCAAGGGTATTTTTATCTCCATGATTAAAAACTTCTTTGTGACTTTTGCCTGGATGTGTAATAGTCCATATACGTCTCGAACGTTGTCAGCTGGTAGAACTAAATCATCCTGTAGTTGTCCCGATATTAATTTAAGTTCACGCTCTACTTGTTCCGGCGGTAAGAGATGTATGTTTAGTCTGCCGTGATATATGTCGGTGACAGTGTCGATTAACGCCTCTTGGACTCTTCTTAAGTTAGACAAAATGACATCAGCTGATAGGAACGACAAGGTGTTGTGGAGCACATGTAGAGCCTTGCTTGTCTCAGTTTTAATTTGATTCATCTCGAGTGCCACGCCTTGTAAAGTGTCGTTAATAACGCTGAATTGCTTGTTCATAATGTACTCATTTCTTTTCAAGATGTTATTTTCTGCTTCCAAAACTGATGTTTGCTTTAATATAACGGGTTGGTTCAAGAACAATTCTATTTGTTTAGTGAAAAGGACCTGCTTGTTGTCGTAACGGTGGTTTAATATTTCCCAGGCGGCGTCATAATTTTCAGAGGACACGTGTAGATGTTGAACCAAACGCTGAGCTTCACCCCGTAGTTTTCCTTTCAGATGCTGCATCTTTTGGCCTTTGCTAAGCCTCGGATTGTCATGGATCCCGTTCTTGTATAAGTCAAGGAACGTAGGCCATTGCGTGTAATCTCCGTGGAATGTCGGGATTTCCATTTGCGGAGTGGCCTCGAATTGATGAGCAGCAGTTGATATTTTTTGGTTAAGTGCCCTTTTAGCCATCTTAAATTTGTGCTCGTATGCAAAATATTGATCCTCGTACTCCTGGTTGCTGCCTTGTAATATGCTGTCAATTTTTAAATGTAAAGCGTCAATATTCTTCCATCGACTTTGTAAGCTTTGTAATTCGTCTTCTAGTTCCCATTTTTCCACTAATTCCATTGTGTTAATATCGCTGATTAATCTAAGGAATGCTCTGAAGTTCGCTCTTTGTTCGTTTATTAGTTCATCAGCTGGAGCGGTATTGCCACTTGTCGTCACGTATGTTAATAGCGTTTTGCGGAGGCTAAGGTATGTATTTTTTGTGTCTTCATAAATGTTTTTTATATAGTAATCACCGGTTTGGTCCGGCAGTAATATTAACTCATTGTTATTCATCTCAAATTCTTGAAATAATTCGTCTAGACTTTTTACTCTCTTTTTTATGTAATCCTCAGTTTTTCTGGATGCAGAGTCCTTGTTAAAGTTGATTTGTATTTGCTGGATTAATTGAATGATTTCCTTTTGGCGCAGGAGAGTCTCAGCAACGTCCGCCATTGTTTAATAAGGCTAAACTGATCTTACAAGTGGCCGGTAAAATATGACCGTTTCTCGAAATAAACGTTCACCTCCTTGTTACGGGGACAGTTAAGTTTTTTCTGAGATTAGGATGTGTTCCTTAATCCCGCAGTTAACGTCGCTTGTGTGCTTCGTTCTTCAGTACTGGCAGTTAAGTTTTTTCTGAGATTAAGATGTGTTCCTTAATCCCGCAGTTAACGTCGCTTGTGTGCTTCGTTCTTCAGTAATTACTGGCAGTTAAGTTAAGTTTTTCTTGAGATAAGGATGTGTCCCTTAATCCCGCAGTTTAACGTTGCTTGTGTGCTTCGTTCTTCAGTAATTACTGGCAGTTAAGTTAAGTTTTTCTGAGATTAGGATGTGTCCCTTAATCCCGCAGTTAACGTCGCTTGTGTGCTTCGTTCTTCAGTACTGGCAGTTAAGTTAAGTTTTTTCTGAGATTAGGATGTGTTCCTTAATCCCGCAGTTAACGTCGCTTGTGTGCTTCGTTCTTCAGTACTGGCAGTTAAGTTAAGTTTTTTCTGAGATTAGGATGTGTTCCTTAATCCCGCAGTTAACGTCGCTTGTGTGCTTCGTTCTTCAGTACTGGCAGTTAAGTTAAGTTTTTCTTGAGATAAGGATGTGTCCCTTAATCCCGCAGTTTAACGTTGCTTGTGTGCTTCGTTCTTCAGTAATTACTGGCAGTTAAGTTAAGTTTTTCTGAGATTAGGATGTGTCCCTTAATCCCGCAGTTAACGTCGCTTGTGTGCTTCGTTCTTCAGTAATTACTGGCAGTTAAGTTAAGTTTTTCTGAGATTAGGATGTGTCCCTTAATCCCGCAGTTAACGTCGCTTGTGTGCTTCGTTCTTCAGTACTGGCAGTTAAGTTAAGTTTTTTCTGAGATTAGGATGTGTTCCTTAATCCCGCAGTTAACGTCGCTTGTGTGCTTCGTTCTTCAGTACTGGCAGTTAAGTTAAGTTTTTTCTGAGATTAGGATGTGTTCCTTAATCCCGCAGTTAACGTCGCTTGTGTGCTTCGTTCTTCAGTACTGGCAGTTAAGTTAAGTTTTTTCTGAGATTAGGATGTGTTCCTTAATCCCGCAGTTAACGTCGCTTGTGTGCTTCGTTCTTCAGTACTGGCAGTTAAGTTAAGTTTTTTCTGAGATTAGGATGTGTCCCTTAATCCCGCAGTTAACGTCGCTTGTGTGCTTCGTTCTTCAGTACTGGCAGTTAAGTTAAGTTTTTTCTGAGATTAGGATGTGTCCCTTAATCCCGCAGTTAACGTCGCTTGTGTGCTTCGTTCTTCAGTACTGGCAGTTAAGTTAAGTTTTTTCTGAGATTAGGATGTGTCCCTTAATCCCGCAGTTAACGTCGCTTGTGTGCTTCGTTCTTCAGTAATTACTGGCAGTTAAGTTAAGTTTTTACTGAGATTAGGATGTGTTCCTTAATCCCGCAGTTAACGTCGCTTGTGTGCTTCGTTCTTCAGTACTGGCAGTTAAGTTAAGTTTTTTCTGAGATTAGGATGTGTCCCTTAATCCCGCAGTTAACGTCGCTTGTGTGCTTCGTTCTTCAGTACTGGCAGTTAAGTTAAGTTTTTTCTGAGATTAGGATGTGTCCCTTAATCCCGCAGTTAACGTCGCTTGTGTGCTTCGTTCTTCAGTAATTACTGGCAGTTAAGTTAAGTTTTTCTTGAGATAAGGATGTGTCCCTTAATCCCGTAGTTTAACGTTGCTTGTGTGCTTCGTTCTTCAGTAATTACTGGCAGTTAAGTTAAGTTTTTCTTGAGATAAGGATGTGTCCCTTAATCTCGCAGTTTAACGTTGCTTGTGTGCTTCGTTCTTCAGTAATTACTGGCAGTTAAGTTAAGTTTTTCTTGAGATAAGGATGTGTCCCTTAATCTCGCAGTTTAACGTTGCTTGTGTGCTTCGTTCTTCAGTACTGGCAGTTAAGTTTTTTTTTTCTAGGATAAGGACGTCTCCTTAATCCCGTAGTTGATGTTTTCCCTCTCGTTGTGAAGGAAATCAATGAAAAAAATGTTAAAGTTGCGTACGCTTCGTTCTTCAACAAATTGTAGATTGCCGGCAGTTATGTTGAATGAAAATGTTCTTCCTGAGATAAGGCTGGACCCCTTATCTTGCAGTTGACGTTCACTCCCTTGTTGTGCAGCAGACGAATTATGTTGCGTATCTATTGCTCTTGAGTCAATTGTAGATTGCTGGCCGCTGGTCGCTTTCAGTGCTCTCGCAGCTTCAGTACGGGTTTCGCGCCCTTCTCAACTCAGCTGGGGAGGTCCGCTTGTGGAAGGCCAACTGAGCCGATACGCTAGCCGTAAAGGAGCCGCTAAAACACCAAAAGTATCGCTCGAAGGACCAAAATGATGTACGGCGTAACTCGTACAATCAGGAGACTGGTGAGTGCAGGGGCAGCGTGGCAGCAGTGAGTGCGTCAGCGGGGGGGGTTCGGGAGTAAAACACGTAGCGGAGCTGACTGTAGTTGTTTATTGCACTGACTGGGTTGCTAATTAATAGGGGTTTTTATTTGTGGCAGACGTTAGCTGAGTCACGTCTTGTACATGTTCACGGGCTCTGCGGCCCCAACTAGGTTACTACGTGCTTGGTGCAAGGCCGCTGCGCTAAGCACAATGTATGAGTACTTGTTAACTCGTACAACTGCCCAGGTCTCGATAGAATCAAAGGCTTTCTCGTAGTCCACATAGGCAACACATAGAGGATAGATATATTATGATTATTATATAGAGAGAATATGATTAGAAAGAGAGGCGACGTCTAGATGTCAACGTCTGTTGACGATTAGCGCTGTGTGACCTGAATTACACTTTATTGTGTTGGAGCAAGAGTCGCTATTTATTTAAATGATTTTGCGGAGTGACTCTTCTATTGTATTCTGTGGTGATGTCTCCACTCCTTGCCCCACCTTATTCCACCTCGCCTCTTTCTGCTCTTATATTTTTAGTTTTTAATGGAGTGAAACTTTTTGACGGGGTCTTGCTATAAAATGGTATTAATTAAATTACAATATCATTTAATCATGTAGTGTCCGACCGAAGCTTCGGCTTCGGCTTCGGCTTCGGCCACCTTCGGCCAAAAAAGCACCTTCGGCCAAATCTTCGGCTTCGGCCAAAAATTTGCCGAAGGTTTGGCCGAAGCCGAAGGTTTGCTAGTTGTCAAATATTGAAATTTACTGAACGAAGCTAGAGCGAGACGGAGAGTGTGCAGAGCAGCAGAGTTTCGCCGCGCCGCCGCACCGAACCCAAACGAAATAACGAATCGCAGTTAGTAAACTAAACGAGTCAAAACAAGTTTGAGAGCGCGTCTTAAAATCTAATAAGTATCTAATAAATTAAAAAAATGTGACTGATTATTTGATTATTTTTGTTAAAATTACTTTAAGTAAATAAATATTTAATTAACATTGTATATTTGAAACTTTTATTTTTGACAATATTTTATTACCTACTTGTATATGTTGGTCACTCGGCTCGTTATTGGGCTAAATCTCTAAAGCTCTCACAATATGTATCTAGTATATTCTGAGATCAAAGTAACTATCGTATTTCTCAAGGTCAATGACACCTTCGGCTTCGGCTTCGGCTTCGGCCGAAGGTTTTGGTGAATACCGATTAATCGGCTTCGGCTTCGGCTTCGGCCAGAATTGCACCTTCGGTCGGACACTAATCATTAGGTTTTTTATCACGTTTCTTATTCACATTTTTGTCATTATGAAGAAGCGGCTAAAGTCACTCTTCAGTACCTTTTAAATTTATACCCGATAGTTGCAAAATATAATAACGGTATTGGGAGGTGTGTCGTTAGAAGAATTTATTAGTACGAAGAAAGATTTTATTACATGTCTCAGGGCTTTTTTCAGGAGACCACCTGACTGCTTCACGTGGTAACAAACCATGCACTAACATTCAATTACAAATTCAATATGTAGTGTTTATAGCGAATAATTAATTATTGGTGTTGCTGGCCGGCACACCCAACAGGCTGAAAGTCGTTTGGATTCCAACATGATGTGCAAATCTTACATTTATCCTTGTGACCCCAGCACAATAGACTGCCGCATTCAAACGCCCCAACTCAGAGTCTCTAACGGTTACTTAAATCGCTCCTTAGTACAGAATTTGTATGGTGATTCTTTACTAAGGAGTGATTTAAGTAATCGTTAGTGACTCTTAGTCGGGGCGAAAGTCACTCGACGGTTACTCATATTATTCTAATTTGACGATTCGTACAACGTCAACGGTCAACCTGTATTTGAACATACCATTCTGATCGTTCCAGATTTGCCGCTGAACCTGTCGAAGCACTGAAGTGGGCGCCTGCGTCTGCCACGTGAGACTGAACACACAAACAAAGATGTTTAGATAAATCCGGTCAATGCTTCGCCGTGCGTGAAACGTGCGTTCGCGCCCCGCACGGGCCTCCACTCTCCAGCGTTGTGCTACATTCCACTGTCACCTGTCAGCTGTCAACTGTCACCGTCGCACCCAGCAATTGGCGCCTGTTAAAGTCCAAAAATCCCATCCCACCTAGCGCAGCGTCCCGCGGCCGACCGCGGTCATTATATTATAATATAGCTATAACGATATGTTTTGCGTACGAGAAAGAAAATATTTTTGTATAAATGGTGATTTTCCGGCGGACATGATTGTCAGAAAATCTATTTACAAGTTATTGTATGATATATACTGAAATATTTTAGTATAGATGTATGTATGCAGAGTCATGTGTGTATTTTCATACGAATTATTTGTACTGCAATATGGATATTTTAATATTGGCTATAATTTTAGGGTAAGATTGTAAGATGATCTAAATAAACAAACAGTTATCGATCGTTAACGAACAGTGCCTTGAAACAAATGGAGAAATTAACTTATTTATGAACGAGATGTTTTACGTATAAATGTCCCATCCGTGCGAGAGTTGTTGTCGTACCATTGTTATATCGATATAATTTTTGAATAACTTTTACTGAACCAAATCGGCTTCGCGTGATCCTCTCCCTGATTCATCCAAAAGTTCCATAATGACTACGTGCGATCTCATTATTTAATTTAGAAAATGTAACGGAGGTAAAGACTACAGTTTTGGGATCAAATTTGGATGTGTGTTTATGTAACATGTAAAATAAAATAAAAGACATTGTATATAATTTGTGAATGGTGTATTATTGATGAACGTCGGGCGTAGTTTCTATCAGAGCATTAACCGCTTTATGAGTTATCGGTAAGATTTTATTACCTTCAAATAATAATTATTGTAATGTACAGTATTTTTGTATTGAGTATTTTATGGCGACTCCGAGGACGGGTGTGTGAAGTGTGCGTGGCCGCGTGGCGCGAGCGGCGCCGCGGCGCGGACGGCTTTGAGATTAAAAGTAGAGGTAGTTCTTTTTACTGCAATTTTAGTTGAAGTATGGGGTTATGTTTATAAGGACAGTTATATGATGGTAAGGGACTGACTTCTGATGTAATATTATCATTGATTGATGGAATTGTATAAAATAGTCGTTTAATCGGAGGCCTACTCTAACGACCATGATGTCCGCCAAAAACGTTGACTTAGTGTAAAGTAGCTGTAATAGAACCTGCTCAATTAAACTCTGAGTACAGTTAGGGAACAACTTTATATCAACATTTTGTTGTGGCTCCCGTGGGCGACTGACTTTTCTGTTTGCTTATATTTAAAACAGATATTTTTATAATATTTATGTACTAAAGTTAATCATCGCTGCCTGAAAATTGAAAGTTATTTTGAACAACGAAGAGTTTTAAGTTCAATTAGTAATCTTTTTACTTTAAGTAAAAATTTTTACGGCCTAAAACAATCTTACTTGTGCGGGCAGAAATGATTAAACGCTTTGCACGAATTGTATTTGCGCGATTCGCCATAAAATGTGATTTTATTGCATTTACGAGCTGCGCAAGTCCGATTTGGTTACTGTACGAAGAATCCAAAATTAAGTCTTGTATAAATTTGACGCGCATAAATTAGTAAGTGAAGCAACAATTTAATGATTATTAAGATTTTTATTATTATATCGTATTTTTCAAAAAATATTTGTAACTTAGCTGATAATTGCGGACATCGATTCCTAGCCGAGGCCTCTACAGAACTAGTATGACTGTACTAAATATGATGCAGTTTTAAAGTAATAAAGTGAAATGTATAAGATTTAGTTTTGTACTGTTTACATATCTATTTAACTGATTGGTGTCCGTGTTTAATAATTCGGTGATTTGTATTTAACATGGCTAACAAATATGTAAGAAAATATTCCACAAACTTTACTTTGTACTTTTATACAAATATTCATTAAACAAATAAGTACATTGAAGTGCCATTAGAAGGGTGAATAATATGCTTGTCCTAATGTATATATTTTTATAGAAATGGGAAATTCAGTTCGCCCCGGCCGCAGCGTTGTTACGCCACTGTTATTAAAAGTTAAATATTTTTCTATGAACAAGTAACCGTTAAGTATGTGATAGCGCTTTCGAATAAAGAAATGTGACGAAGCAGGTGTCTTAAAACCCACTTAAACATATTTATCATGCGGAATAATAGTTATTATCCATTTATATTAAGATGTAGTTATGTACTCGAATAAATATAACTTTTTGAAAATTTATGTCTTTTATTTATAAATGTAACCCTCACATAATTTCCTACAAAACAAGTACTATTATTTAATCTGTGATAAAACCCAAATATGAAGATGAGCATGAGACTGGATATATCTCAGTCAACTGCTTCAATTAGTCTTCTAATTAAGCGGCTAGCTCTTCACTGACGCCATTCACTTATTGCTGAGAGCAGACTGCCGCCGTAGTATTAAACATCCAAGTCTGGCTTTTTTTATAACACTACACATTCATAGCCCCACACTAGGATTCCGGGTGTCATGGACAACACACAAACCCAGACTGTGAACAGCAATTCAAACTCATCATTCTTTCTGCTTCGCTGGGAATCGAACCCAGGACCCTTGGCACCTCAGTCTGGCATGTTAACCATTGCGTCACACGGGTTAATAGTGAAGGACGCCATGAACAAACTCTTGAAGTGAAGTGACGTAGGATTTTAATCATAGTAAAAATGAAGGAGTGGGTTAGGTTAACTCAGACTTGCGAACAGTTAGCCTAAGAACTCACGGAGCGATTTTCTCCCGCGCCCGCCGCGGTAGCGGGCCCGCAGCCCCTGTAGAATGCAGATATGTATGTAAAAACGAGCGGCATATTTCACGACGCGGTTTACGCCCGCGGCGGGCGCGGTTTACTCGCGGCGCCCGCTGCACTGGCGGGCAACTTCTAGAATCGGGCGGGTAGCGGTCAGCCGCAGCGTCGGCGGGTTGCTCCCGCACGCTCTGCGGTTGGTTGGCGGGCGATCGCGGTGGGCACCGGGGGGGAGGGGGGATAGAGATCGTAAATACCGCCCGTCTTGCGATATTCGCCCGCCAGGCTTGCGGGCGATAATCGCAACCGCGGCGGCTGCGCTACCGCACAAAACTTCGGTCTCGTGAGTTTTGAAACTTTTTAAAATTTCCGCCACCGCAGCGGGCGCGGGTGAAAATCGCTCCGTGAGTTCTTAGCCTTACAATCCGGCCCGCAAACGCTCGTTGCCGAGCTTCACTGGTGCCACATTTACACATCCCTGGGTTAAACAAATATAAAACAGAAATGTGAACCCTTTGTAGCGGGATTCCGCTACAAAGTACTCTGTGGTTCCTCTGGGCTCTCTGCGTCATCATCGCCTTGAACGTTGTGTTCAGCCACTCGAATAGACATTTAGACGTAGTTCAGCAAGACATCACTGACAAGCTAACATCCTTTTAGTTATATAATCTGGGCTCACAACCATGATTTCTCCACCATGCAAGGGTATGTTACCGGATATCTGCATAATGCATCTATCTAGTCAACACAATCCCTAGACAATGTGCATAATACGGAATACCTGGGTCGATTGGGCAATGTATGAAATGGTAAGTATGAATGTAACAATACTGATTCTGCTAAATACACCGTAACTTGTAAGTACTAAATCATCCTTTCAACATACGGAACACTAGTTCGGAGAGCTCGACTCACACTGAGCAAGTTTATTTATTTAATTCCATTGGCATATAGCTGTTCCCGAAACTTTTATTCACCATTACATACTTTACCTAGGTAATGTATACATTTCCCAAGTTTCCCAACTACTGTACAGAATATCTGCAGGTCCACCGGCAATTAATAAAGTTAATAGATTTGGGTATCTGTGATGAACATTATTTCATTATCAATCTAGATCTACCTATAAAACAGTATACAAATAAAACACGATGAGGTACCTATTTGTTCAAAATCAGTTTTTATTTCAATAAACTAATTAAATAATCAATAAAAATATTTTTAATGATGACACACTTTTTGTGAACTGCACTAATTTTTTTTATTCATTTTAAATTAATGCTTCACCGAAATCTCACTTGATGGTAAGGAGATCTCTCCTTCTAGTATAATGGGATATCAGCAATAGCAGTCTATTGGCTCCTTCACACTATGCCGCCATCATCCCGCGCGGTATGAAGTAATGACGGCACATTTTGCGAAGATCTTGCCGGCCGGCTGCATAATTATGCTGCAAAAATCGGCTCAATGCCGGATAGCAACATCAGTCTTGTAGAACGCATCACCATGCGTTGATGATGATACATGTGTATGTTCAACTCACTTTTAAATTTTGAATAGGGGATAATTAACAAGTTAGAACTCAAAAATATATTTTTTTAATTATTACTTGTACGTCTGTTTGTCTGTCCGAACATCGATGTAGGTAATTGGGTATATTCACAGACCTATATACCTAGAGCAGCGTTTCTTAACCTTTTTAGCTGGCGACCCAAAATATAAATATATTTGAAGCCCGCGACCCTAAAGTTTTATTTATCTTCCAGCGTTATAGACCAGTGCCGATAATTTTTGAAACCAAAAAAAATTATAGTAAGATGAAACCCATTGCAAGAGGAAGAGAATATAACAAAAATTAAAGGAAAAATAGGAAATTTACGGACGATCTGAGGTCGGGAAGTAGGGGGAGGGGGAGTCTAGGGGTAAAAAACGGTTTATTTCGATTTTCGGCAAAACTACAAGTCCTATGGAAAAAAGTTAATCGCAAAGTTGTTGGTAATAAAAAGATCTACAACTTTTGTATTTACACTTTTTTACATAACCTCAAAATTTATGTGAAAAATTCAAATAACCAAATTTTTGTTTTTTTATTTTTATCTTTTACAATTTTTTTTTCACGAAGTTTGGTGAAAATTTACCTTTTTATGTTCCAAATATACTGTATTTTTTTTTATTTAAAATATTTCTTTTTTCACCTTATTTTGACTTAATATCGAAAAAGCACCCTAATTTTCAAACGAAAAATCTCACGTTAAAATATGTGCTTTATAAAAGTCGGTGCGTTTTTTGTTCGTTGAAATCTCTACTTCTTGATTGTATATAAAAAAATATACACTACTATGGTAAATGTTCTCAAAATATACACTACTATGGTATGAAACGACAACTATTTTCGCATATTTTATGGATTTTAATTTTTTTTGCTTATCAATTTGACATGGGATCTTACGTTTTTCAATTAATTAAAGTGAAAATTTTAATATTTATTTAATTTAATATTTATTAAAAATTTACATTTAATTTTGAACTATTTAGCTCAAAATTTTACGTAATGATAAAAAAAAATTAAAAACTGGAATCCGAATTTTTTTAGCGAAAATAGTTGTCGTTTCATTGCATTTTCTTATTATTTTAATATAAGATGAAAAAAGAAATATTTGAAATCAAAAAAATTACAGTATATTTGTAACATACAAAAATAAGTTTTCACCAAATTTCTTGGAAAAAAAATAAAAATAAAATAATAAACCAAAAACTTGAGTATTTGAATTTTTCACATAAATTGTGAGGTTATGTAAAAAAGCGTAAGTACAAAAGTTGTAGATCTTTTTATTAGCTACATTTTTTCATTTAACTTTTTTCCATAGGACTTGTAGTTTGGCCGGAAATCGGATAAACCGTTTTTTTACCCTTAAATCCCCCCTCCCCCACTCCCCAACCTCAGATCGCCCGTAAATTATTTTTCCTTTAATTTTTGTTATATTTTCTTCCTTTTGCAATGGGTTTCATCCTACTATAAGTTTTTTTCACTTTTTACCATTTTTAAAGCTATCGGCATTGGTCTATTAATACAATAATAACTTTCTACTTTTATTACTACTTTTTGTAGTAACTACAAGTGATTATCTTGAAATCGGGAGAAAAAAGAGCGTGCTTTTATCAACAAACATGCTAGAAACTGAGTTGTTTGCTGAGTTGTCTCCGTGCGAGTTGCGCGTTCGCCGGTGTCACTCCCTTCCGACCCGCAGCCTACCACGTGCTACCATTCCGCAGTAGTCAATAATACCATAGTGATAGTACGGTGGGTTCCGAGTCAAGATACCGGCAATTACGGCGCTTAACCCGTTAGGATCCGCGTGATCGCGGCACCTTTGAGTTACGACGTTCTGGAACGTTCTTGGTAACCGACGGGTTAATAATTGATACTAATCTATTTTATGCCATCTAAGTTACTAATTTTGATTATCTATATAGTCCCAGTATCGCCCGCGACCCGATTTTGGGTCGCGACCCGGGGTTAAGAAACGCTGACCTAGAGGGTATATTGGATACAACTTTTTCTTTAAAGGTTGCTTCGGAAAAACTTCAATTATCAGCAATCCTTCATTTTAGGTATTAAATGACGTTTAATATTCCTTTTTCGTGCCAGGAACGAACTGATATTACGAGTGTGCCTGAAGCTTTTTTGTGCGGCAAAGTCGGCGGCATAGTGTGCAGGAGCCTTAAGATGGTGAGCGCAGTAACTTTGTAAAAATCTATTTACTCTTTTCTTGAAGACTGGATGAGTACTTAAATGACAAAGACGCATGGAAATGACCAGCTCTGCAACCAGTTCCCTTCAAATTACTGATATTTTTGTAGTAAATATGCCTACCAATGTATTATTTTTAAAAGATGTAGACTGAAAAATAAATATTTCTAGCCAGGAATCGAACCCATTGATAAAAAAAACAGCCTGTATTATAACACCATTCGATAGTTTGGTTAATTGATAGATTGATTAAATTCTTAGAGCACTTTTCGCTATTCTTTATTTGGCCGTACACGTCCACTTGAAAAATAAAATTTACCATGTATATAGCAAATCATCTGGTTGCCAATTATTATTGCCCGTTCTTACCACCATTTAACTACGTTGCAACAAACGTTCGTGAACTATGTATGCTGCGCCACTTTCCATGTCCCAGTATATACTACATATATATTAGAGACCGACCGAAGGTTCGGTTTCGGTTTCGGTTTCGGCCAGTTTCGGCTAAAAAATCTAGTTTCGGTTTCGGTTTCGGTTTCGGAAAAATTTGGCCGAAACTTTCGGCCAAACCGAAACTCTTTGTTAGTGAATTTTCGTGCGTCGTTCGGTTAAGTTCGTGGCTAACCCGTGGGCGCTGACTTTTCAAGTGAAGTCATTGATTTAACATGTTTATTATATTTGTTCATTAATCTGAAGAGCGTCTGACAGGGCACGGGGTGCTTTGGCGCTTGATTTTAGTCGTTTTTTGCTCGATATTAATAACGGCAACAGGTAGAAAAAACGATACTATAATGTCTAATGCTGTATAGATAATGATACGGAACTCATATCCAAGCATGGTATAGAAACTGTACCTGGAAGATATTTAAGTAAAACTTTTACTAGGGGTATTAATTAGACGTAATAGATTATATAAAAAGTAGTTTTCGTCTATTTATCTGTGCGTTTGTTCTGGCTACTCTCAGGAACGACATAACAGATTTACCTGCGGTTTTCACTCCCTTATAACTTACAATACATACGTATTGTCGTGAGCTTTGGTTAACATTTAGTGGTTGGTTTATTTCAAACGGTTTACAAATAAATAAATTACTTTATGTCAATTTCGCCCATACTTACATTTATTGAGTGAGGGCTTACAGAAAGGTTTACGGAAGCAAAGCGAGGGCATTCACTAGTAGTATTTTCGAAGTCTAAATCCCAAATCATCCATTACAATGAAACGGTAACTGATCGATATGTCTGTACACAAAAGTCAACGCAAAAGAGACCATAGCAATTATTTTTAGAATTTTTGTCTGTTTGTATTTTATGTGCGTTTGTTCAGGGTAATTTCAAAATCGGCTAAATCAATTTGCATGCGGTTTTCACTGACGTATTTTAGTAAAATGGGGCTAATATTTAAATGATCTATTTAAATGATCTTAAATTAAAATTTAAAAAACCCCCGACAGTTTGATATACACTAAACAGAGCTAATTACACACTCGATTAAGTCACCTTCATGCAAAAAATAACTAGATCAAAATCGGTTCCTCCGTTTGGGAGCTACGATGCCACAGACAGACATAAAGATACACAGACACGTCAAACTTATAACACCCCTCTTTTTTCGTCAGGGGTTAAAAACAGCGTTCATCCATAGATACCCACATTTTTTCGAATTTTGTCGTTTACGTTAAGATAAGTTTACCGAACTGAAGGCAGTTAATACACATAAAAATGTACCTACAAATAAAAATGTGAAAAAAAGCAAGATTTCAGTACCTATACAGGGTGTCCCGTAAGTAGTGGGTCAACGTTAGGGGACAGATAGCTTGAAGGTTGACCTAAAAAACTCGGCTCCTTTAACCTACTTTTTTCTGTTGGGTCCACAAATGAGCAGCTCAAAAAATACCCTAATGGTGTAGCCATACGAGCGTATTTTTTGAGCTGTGCGTCGCGTAAAATAGCGTAAATCGTAAAATCGCGTAAAATACAAATTTCAAAGAATTGAATTAGATCTTTTGTATGAAACCAGCTCATTTCACGTGACTCACAGCACCAAAAATACGCTTGTTTGGCCTCACCCTAAGTTTCGGTTTCGGTTTCGGTTTCGGCCGAAACTGGACCTAAGGCCGAAGGTTCGGTTTCGGTTTCGGTTTCGGCTGAAAAACCAGTTTCGGTCGGACTCTAATATATATACATACTATACAGTATACACTTCGCATGACAGGGCAGTCCTGGGTCCCTAGTACGGATGCAGAAACTATGACCACTGCCAGCCAATCGGACTCATAAGTCTGTCTGACCAAGAACGTCGGCAAAGGCACGAAGTACTAAACCACGAATTAGTTTTTGGAGCTACAGTGACAGTTTAATTATGATTGCTAATCTAATTTATTGAACATTTAGACTTTTACACACTATAGCAGTGAACTGCGGTATCTTGGCGTTAGCGAAATAACAATGAGATGATTATATCATGAGATGCACTCCCTAATGGCAGATTAAGCGAGATGAAAGTTTTTTGTTTCCGCCATTGCCATGATGATTCGCTGCTGCAGTTTGTAGAAGGAGTTGAAGGAGGAAAGTTTATTTTATTATCACCCTTGCACACGCTTTGCCTACGGCTTTTCCTGCATTTTCCGGGATAATATGTACCATACTACACTGTATTACTATAGATCTTGGTGGTCCAGTTGCTGAATTTCATGAAAATTCGTTCAATACTTTTTGCGTGATAGATGATCTTTGCCGTTGTTTAGTATGCGTGCAAAGTGCGACCCCTGCAATCTTAGCAATGTGGGGTAAACGCCCGTAAACCAGCACCGTAAAATTATAAAAGCGAGTTTCCCGCTTCCTCGTTGTCCGACGAACGGTGATAATGCCTTCGGTATTACAGATATCTTTATACAGAAAGCGAACAATAAAAAAAAGATAAATAAAATAAACCAATATTCCAATTTGTGCTTTATTTATGAAAAAAATTGTAAATTATCCTACAATGAATCTCCGAATGAAATAGACTTACATATCGTTTTATGTATCAAATACATTATTTGCTCGTCGCCAGATCAAACCACATAAGAACAATATAGTTTAAAATATTATCTACAGAATCCATTCTCGGCGATTCGATTAGCAAAAATACAATCTTCGTTAATGTTAGTGGGGTGCGCGGTCGCGGGCGCGGTCCGTCGGTCAGTATTTACACGTCACTGTACAGGGGCGCGGGGCGGCGGGCGCGGGGCGGCGTCAGCCCAGCAGCGCCTCCATCGTGTACGGCCGCGGCGGGGGCGGCGGGCGCGGCGGCTCCTGCACACACACACACCACACATTACAATAATAACTAATCATATATTCACGTCATACGTCTGCCTTCTTGTGGTAATCGCTTTTAAATTCTAAATAGGAGAGCCGTTTTATTCGAAACAAGTAGGGACTAAAATTAGAAAGACTGTTGACTATGTTTGATAATAAAGGATTTTTTTTTTAATTTATAAACGGTTTTTAGAACTCATATAAAAATTAAATGAAATACAGGCACATCATAGCCCGACATGGCTTAACAACCGGGACCTACGGCTTTACGTGCCCTCCAAAGCACGAAAGCGTTCAAGAACTTTTGCTTATTTGGCTTAGCTCTGCCACTGATCACTCAAAACCGACACAAGCCGGCGGGTAATGAGTCGACCGTCACGACTTTATTATACTCATTTTTTACGTGAGTACCGCAGTATCTAATCAGTGTACCAACCTGTCAGTCGAGGATGACGAGTTGCAGCGGTTGCGCGGGCGAGGGGTGCGCGGGGTGCGCGGCGAGCGGCGCGTGCGGCGCGGGGGCGGGGTGCGCCTTGCTGGGCGCGCCGCGCATGGCCCGCCAGGGGGCGCGCGCGCCGCGACGCAGCTCGCCACAGCTCAGGTTGCGTCGCACCGACCTGACGGCCACACACACACTCAATTACTATAACTTTTCTTACCTTATACAACGTCACGATACCAAAATTAAATATATAATTACAAACACAGATCGACACTGTTAAATTGCCATGTCACATCCCTTGCGAGCGAGCGAAATCTATGGGGCTGTTAATGTTGGGCCAAATTGTAACTGCTATCTATTTGTTTTCTTATAAATACGAGAGCAAACACATGTAACGATTGCGATACAATGTACGGTAGTATAATACGATACTGACTTGGCAGTGTCCGTGGCTCTGTAGTAGAGGTCGTCGGGCGCGTCCATCCACGAGATGACGTGGCGCCGGCCGCCGCGCCCCGTCAGGTTGGTGGGCTTGCCGTTTACCTGCACACACACACAGACAGCTCCGTTAATACACAGCAACAAACGCAACAATATACGCAGAAACAAACACTATTGTAATAGTTAATAGTATCAGGCGTTACTTTGCGGAAATCCATTGTTATTAAGTATAAAGTAGAATAATACTAACTTCAAAACACTATAGTAATAATAGTTGTGTAAAAATCTATGTACAGGTGAATTTTTCAAGTGTGCGTGGATGGCCAAATTCTAAACTATGAGGAATAGCGAAAAATGGTCAAAGGAGTATTCAAATGGTGTGATACAGGGTGTTTTTTTTTTCAAAATCAACTGGTTTAATTCCTGGCTAGAAATATTGACTTTTTAAAAATGTAATGATGCAGTTTCAGTTTTCATCAAATTTGGCCCTGAGACTCCTTTCAGCACACTTGAAAAATTCACCCTGTATAACTACGTAGCAGTCGATGCCGTTATGGCTTCGATAATCCTAAGGGTCGGTTTCCACCAAAACACAAAAGCGGAAAGGTACATAAAGATAAATTAGAATGTGTGTGTAGTGTACAATACTGACGTGCGCGAACACGTGCGCCGGCAGCGGCTGGCCGGTGGCCTGCGCGCGCGCGCACATGGCGGCGTACTGCTCGCGCGACGGCCGCTGCATGGGCGCCGGGTGCTTGTTGGGCCGCTTGGCTGGCGGGGGCGCCGCGCCAGACCCGCCGTTACCTCCTGGTGGACAAACAGATATATTGTGAATACAGAACTCGTCATCGTCGTAAATTACATCCATACACAATAAATGTTTATAATTAAATTAAGTAAAAACAATGACTGTGTTTGTAAAATAAAATAAAAATAAAAGTATTTTAAATGTACTCTGTAATATTAAATTATGAGGTAGGGTGTAGCAGGAAAATAAATCACAAACCTGCATCTACTCGTACATCCATAAGAGACGGCAAGAAAAAAATTGTTAAGATGAGACATATTTTCAATATATACATGTCATACATAACTTGTGGGATTTAGTTATTTATATGTGTATTACTAGTATTACGATATATGTATGTAGTCTACTCAAACATTCCTGCTAATAATTCTGTCTGAAATTACAAATTAATCTTTGTATTGTACTTTGCATCGCTTCAGGAATAATAGTTCCTCAAAATACTAATACGAGTAGAATCAATATTAAAATTACAAAAAGATTTTATGTTGATGGAGATAATATGTTTACGATAAAAAACTGTATGAGTTGTTGTATGTGTTATGTCTAGTGTAATGTATCGATACTGACTGTCGAGTCCGTTGATGTCGTCGTAGGCGCGCCTCTTGAGCGGCGCGGCGACGGGCGGCGCGGGCGCGGGCGCGAGCGCCTCGCGGCGAGCCTCGAGCTCGGCGCGCGACAGCACGCGCTCGTACAGCAGGCTGCCGTCTGGACACGGAGAATGTTCATGTTACTCGCGGTGGTGACACAGTCACCGTACTCACCGTTATACCACACCCCAAATTGTTGGGGTTTAGTAATAATGAAATCAGACTAATAATCGTTAGCGAGACAAGCTTCCAGTCACTGAAGTATTATTACTAGCGTATAGAACAAACGCCGTGAACATTGGGTTCGGGGGTATGCATTGGAGCCGGCCGGCTTCATTTTATTCTGTCACTCGGCTGCTCTCATGGCGGCCACATGTCAAAATTGTGACAAAATAACATAATAAATAAGAAGTTATAAGAAGCTGTAAAAATTAGTCAACTACGAAAAAAAAGATAGTTGTGTTACTTATCATCGGCAAGGAAACAAAACATAAACTTAATTTATTTCATTATTGTGCAATGTTTCCGCCATTTTTCATTGAAAAAATCATAAGGCTCGTTTACATACTTGACAAGCCGCAAGCGTGTTAATGTACTAAATACATTACATATGCTTGCATAAGCTTGCCGACGCGACGCTTGTGATCAATTTAAGGTGTTGGATTTTTGACACGGATCAATGGTAAACGTTTGAAAATCGTTCATTCGCTTTTGCACGTTTAACAAAGTTGGAGTAAGAGCTTGTAAAGATTTGGAGTCGGTGACTGCTTGTCTGGGTTCGGCAAGTGTCATATACAAAGTTAGTCTATGGCAAGTGTATAAACTGGCCTTCTAGTTTGAAAAGAGAACGGAGGGCAAGCCGGCGGCCGGGACACACATTTTGTTCGAGATGTCTGTTCTATGTCATTATACTTCAATGCTTCCTGTGAACATATTACAGAATAGCCGATTGATGGGCTTACTCACTCGCAAATTATTCACTACGTAAAAACCTGTATTATAACGCATTTTATCATTCTTCTCCCAAATCCAGACATTGTTAAGTTTCAGTATTGATTTAATACTATTGAGTGAATCCATTTAAATGATTCGAAAAAATAGAGTCGGTAAATTAGGACATTGTTTTGGTACTGTAACAAGTATTTTTTTTTATGAAATTAAATTAAATTAAACGTAAGGCGCATTAGAAGCGCTCATATTCCGGCGGCTTGTGTCGATCCTAAGTGACGACAGAGTTAAGCAACAGCGGGCGCAGTTAATAGTTGGATGGGTGACCGCTAGTGGCGAACATTTCTTGAGCGTTTCCGTGCTTCGGAGGACACGTAAAACTGCCGGTCCCGGTTGTTATCGTCAGATAACAGTCGTTAAGCCATATTGGGGGCCCTCGGGCGGCCACTGGAGCAGCGTGGTGGAGTATGCTCTAGGCCTCCTCAAGAGGAGAGACCCGTGCTTAGTAGTGGGCCAGTAATGGGTTGAAGCCAAGGCGCATTAAAAAATTATGAATTGAAATTTACACTCATATCAAACAGCTCGTTCGTAATAAATATCTCAATAGACGTCTAACCTGGCGCCTTCGGCGGCTTGGGAAAGGCGACGTGGTTGGGCGTGGGCATGCGGTCGCGCGGCGTCAGCGTGAGCCAGTCCTGCGCGCGCGGCGCGGCGCCCCCCAGCGAGGCCGCCAGCCGCGCCGCCACCGCGCCCACCGGGCCGCGCGCGCGCGCCGCCCCGCCGCCCGCGTGCGCGCCGCGCAGCTCCGCGCTGCCCAGACCGGCCATCGCTATTGTACCTGCATACATATAAACAGACCATACAGTAAGGGTGAGTCCAGACTATGTAACGTAACATGTAATAAAACATACTTATTTAACATGTTTCATATATAACAATGTGGGCATATTATATATTATTATATATATTATTTGACGACCCGTGTGGCGCAATGGTTACCACGCCGGATCGACGCACCAAGGGTCCTGGGTTCGATTCCCAGCGAGGCGGAAATTTGAATGATGAGTTTGAATTTCTGTTCTCGGTCTGGGTGTGAATGTCCTTGTCTAGTGTGTTGTCCATGGCACCCACGACACAGGGAATCCTAGTGTGGGGCTATGAGTGTGAAGCGTTATTTATTTATTTATTTATATAACAAAAGTTATATTATTTAACATGTTACATAATCTGAATGCACCCTAAGACGTTGCTTTTCACTTGTATTGAGCTTTCGGACTTGTTTTTCCTTACCACGGTGCAAACCAGATTACTGGCGTCCATAGTTCAGACTACTGAGTGGTCAAACATTTATACAACTGCAACCAATTTCAACCCAATAATATAATTCCTTTGACAAAATAGCATGTAGAAATATTTTCACAGAAACAAGATAGGATAAGATAACCTAACCAGGCATATGACGCATGAGTATCATCAAGATTAAACTGGATGGTATAGAGTGCAACAATCCCCCTCATCTGTTATTCTACAGTTTCCCCAAAAACAGCATTTAGATTTTTTATACAGTCATACCTGATAACATTAAGGTCATTGACATTTTTTCTGTCAGACTGAACGCGTGACACTACTAATGAAACCCGTCGACACTCACATTCGTGTTTGACCTGATGCAGGTTGATGGGCGAGAAGGGCGAGCGCGCGAAATGGCGCGGGCGGCGCAGCGCGCGCGCCAGTCGGCGGGCGAGCCGCGTGAAGGGCGACGCGCGCAGGTAGAACGCGGCGCGCGTCTTCATGACCGGCCGCGCGCCCTCGCCGCCGCCGCCGTGCGCTGTCGCCACGTGGCGCGCCAGGTGGGCGCGCAGCTTGAACTCCTGTGGTGCATTGTAACATCGTTTAGTCATGTTGTGTGGGTGGTTTTACGATATGTGTAACATTTTTTTAATTGTACCACCGTTTGCGAAAGGTTAAACATCTGGGAGAAGAAACGATAAAAGAAACTCTAGCATGTGTTTTCAAAATATCAGCAACATCAAAGGCATAACACGTAACAGAAAGAAAGAACTGACTTCTAAGTCTAACCCTGTAGGTTCGACTGTATACAAAAAACCGGGAAAAAGCTTGAACACGACGTGTCGTTTGCTGGCTTACTCAAGGAAGAAGGTTATAGCTAGCCAGGCAGACTTCACCGAAACACATACAAGTTAAGAGTCAATTCTTTTACTTCTTTCTTTATAGGCCGGCAATCAATCAATGATGAATGAACGTTGGTGTAGCCACTCAGCATTAGGTGGATCATCAGCTCGTTTACCAGCTGTTGCCATAAAAAAAATTGAATGACGGTAGTTAGTGTCGGTAGTGATGTACCTTGGCGCAGTTGATGACGGTGCAGCGGTGCGGGCGGTGCGAGGCGGACAGCGCGCCCTCCTCGCCGTCACCGCGCGCGCCCCGCGCCTCCGCCTCCACCTCGCCGAACACGCCCGCGGTCTGCACACACACACACACACGCACATTATTATAATGAATACGTAATAAATTAATAATACCGTAAAAGAAAATCGATAACTTTTGTCAAAATGTGAAAGGGGCCTCCAAAATTATTAAACGAAATAACGAAGAGTTACTGAAAAAAATATATTCCAATCATTAGTTACAAAGCAATGGTTCTCACCTTGAGGCCGCCATATTTTTTCCAATATTGCCAGCAGGAGCCGCACAGTCTGTACTGTAAATGCTGCGGTCCCCAGGCATACCACTGGGATGAATTTGTAACTGGAAAAACAACATAAATTACATTACGAAACTATTAAAAAATTGATCACTAACCTGTGGTAGCAAAGTAAGCACTACTTAAATTATTATTATTATTATAACTACCTTGACAGGAAGCACAGAGTTGCGCGGGCGCCAGCGGGGCGGTGCCGTTGGTGCCTCCGTTGAGCACGGCGGGGGGCTTACCGGCGCCCCCCGCGCCCGCCGCGCCGCCCGCGCCCGTCGCGCACGTGCCGCCGACCAGCGCCGGGTTCGGGATGTTGCTGTAACGTGAACGTGCGTACGTTAAACATGTCGTAACTGCGTATGCGACGCACGTACAACTCTTCTATGCGTTCTATGGACGCTTTGATAACTATTCATTCAGTGTCGTGGGTGCCATGGACAACACACAAAGACAAGAACACATACCCAGGCCAAAAACAGAAATTCAAACTCAACATTCAAATTTCCACCTTGCTAGGAATCAAACCCAGCATGTATCAAATCCGGCATGGTAACCACTGCGCCACGCGGGCCGTTATCATCTTTCATCGTGCTTAATTTTTTAATATATATTTTTTCCCTTAACATTATTTTGTTCCTTAGTAAACTTGAGAATTTATAAAATTATGAAAAAGAAAATACAAAAAAACCTTTTATTTTCTATACAGCTAAATTGTATTATTTTATAACTTGATTGCAATAAATTGTAATACTTTTAAAATTACGTAAGAAACGCACGCTTATGTACTGTACGTTAACCATTTATGTAGTTTGTAAGTTCTCATGTAAATGAATTGTAATAATTCGCAGTGAGAATAAAGTTCTTAAAACACAACTCATAACAATCACTTGTTATATCCATACTAGTAATCCCCCTCTCGCTTTACTTCAGGTTCCTTCATCTTAATACCCGTACACCCAAAGCCAATCCTTTTAGTGACCATAATATGTGTGACACACAAAAATTAAAACAAAAAAACCTCATCAGCTCCATTAAGAAAAACGCTTTCACACTCATACCCCGGCAGTAGGTTTTCACCTGTGTCGCGGGTGGCATGGACGACAATATAACACATCACAATAACACCCATGACCCGAGTACAAACATTTATCTGTCACATAAATATCTGCCCCGGCCGGGAATCGAACCCGGGACCCCTCGCTTCGCAGGCAGGGCCACCACCAAGCAGGCTACAGGGTCGTCACGTCATTATATTAGTATAGATAATAAAGTAATATATAATAGTAAATGTAAATGTATGTAATGGTATGGTCGGTACAAACACTCACTAGTTGGGAATGTACACTTGCTTCAGCTTGGACTCGGCCTCGGCCGCCTTGACGCGCTTCTGCTGCACGTACCGGTCGGTCGTCTTCCACATGTAGTAGTACTCCACTAGGTTCTTTAGCGTCTTCCATGGCAACTGCGCATACGATAATACAATACAACAATGTTATAGTCCAAATTTAACTAAAAACAAATTAACAGACTTCAATGAATTTTTCTTTCTATCTTCTTCTAAATCTTTTTCAATTGCCCAACATATTAAATTTTAAATCAACACAATTTAGAACAAAGGCCCATGAGCCAGTGATGTGAATGTTTGTCTTAGCCTGGGATCGACATGATTGAACCCATGACTCCTCGCTTCGCCAGCATGGTCGCCATGTATGCAATGGGGTTGGTTGTCTAAAATATATTGCGGAAAAGAAAGTCCAGCTAAAAGTGTCCACACTGTGACGGGCTCTGATTTCGTCATGGTTTTGAATGAAATGAGACGTTTGTATTTATGTTACATCACAAAAGAATTTTATTGCATCATCCATCATCATCCATCCATCAGTCTTTGGAGGTCCACTGCTGGACATAGGCCTCCCCTAACTTGCGCAACTCTGAAGAATTGCATACAGATATTTATGTACAAAAGAACACACAATTAATGACATAAAAAAACCTAAATCATACATAATTAAGACTATAACACGGACACCAGAATGTTGTAATTAGACCGCAATATCAAACTCGGCGATGACGCTACTGAACATGATGTAAATAAGGCTAATTACATCATCAATATTAAATCTAACTGCCATGCGTATAGTATGTGAATAGCTTATTATAATAAAGACATTTACACATTTATTGTAAACCATAATAATATGACAAAAAACGCATGCTACAATTTATATTACGATGCTAAAGGTGATTTTCTTTCGAAGAAATCATAGTTTAGTTTGAACAATGGACTCCCACAGGGAATCGAACCTTAGTTCGAATTTTGCATGCAATCTTTATTTCCAAACTTATTTACGTATTAGAATTGTGTCTTCACTTGCTTCAGTGAAGGAACATTAGCATGTGGAAATTCCGCATATTTTGGGCGCAATGATGAACCTTTCCAATACATTATCCCCTTCAAAGAACCCTCCAGGGTGGTCAATTTAAAGTTTGTAATTTCACATGGAATAAGTTAGTGTTTGACAACAATCCCACTTCGTCGTTGAGACTTTAAGACCTCTTATGTGTAAAAAATCAGCTTTTTGAGGGAATCGATAAAAATCGATAAAGTTTTGTTGAGCAAGCACATAGGTGATTTTGAATTTGATGTTTAAACAATAAAAATCGATAAAGTTTTGTTGAGCAAGCACATAGGTGATTTTGAATTTGATGTTTAAACAATAAAAATCGATAAAGTTTTGTTGAGCAAGCACATAGGTGATTTTGAATTTGATGTTTAAATTACGATGGAAACACACATGAGAGTTTTTGAATTCGATAGCGCTTTAAAATGTAGAATCATTTGACGTAAAAAAGTGATTTTGCCAAAAGTGGGACATAACACATAAGAGAGGTCTTAAAGTCGCAACGACGACTTGATAGTAAGTGACGATGAAGTCCAAGGTGGAGAACGCACTAACTTAGTATAAGCCTATTCACTCGTCTTTAAAATGAAAATCGACTTATTCACACTATATAAATATATAACAGATGCATAATATACTCACAAAATCGTGTCGTATATCGCCGAAGTCCTTGCCGTACTTGTCGAGCGCCTCCTCGAACAGGTTGGCCTCGGACGCGGACCACTCCTCCATCTCGTCGCGGCACAGCACCGGCCCGGACGCCGGCACCAGCGACGATAGCGCCGCCTCTATGCTGTAGCCCGACTTGTGGAGGGTGTCCATCGCGTGGAACTGTCCAACATTTTGACCATATTAATTACAGTAAAACGCTTAACTCTTCGACGCTTGAAAGGCAAAAATTACCAAGCGATATGTTGACAACTTTACACTAGAGCATTTTAAAGTTAAATTTTAGAAAAGAGTTCGTAAAAAATCGCCTATTTGTCATAGCTACTTAATTCCAATAAATTTTATATGCAGTTTAAATGCCTTATAAAGCGATTTTTACGATTTTTTTCTAAAATGAAAACTTTAAAATGCTCTAGTGTAAAGTTGTCAACATGTCGCTCGGTAATTTTTGCCTTTCAAGCGTTGTCTTCACACGCATACCCCCGCAGTAGGTTTCCCTGTGTCATGGTGGCATGGACAACACAAATTAAACATCAATATAACCAACGACCCAAGTACAAATATTCATCTGCCACATAAATATTTGCCCGGCATCACAAGCAGGGTCGCTACCAACAATATTCATTTAATATTGCTTAGATATCACAGGGTAGACACAAATGTAGTACCATTGGTATCCGCACAACGAAACGTTTTAAATGGCTCCACGTAAGTATACTCTTATAAAACACTTACAGCCAGTTTTTGCAAAGCTGATCAACTAGAAATTAACTAATCAATTGTCAAAAGTCAAAAAATCGTCTTTTGACAGTAATGTCAAAAGCCAATCAGGTTGCTGAAAGCAACATTTAAACAACATGTCCCCTAAAATTACATTAATATTTCTCTAATCAATGTTTAAGAAATTCGATTTTATTCGACAGAGCTGTTAAGTCAACATATAGTACGGCCGACGTATCTTGGCGCGTCTGAACTTCGTGCAGAAGGCTGCGCAGTAACATAATTCGGCAATGCTCGGTACGCGGCGTATTATGTCTCAGTCACACGTTAGCATGTTCGTGTCGCTATCTCTGTCTAATATGCGCTAAAGTTCGCAAAGCCTATGTTCAGACGCGCCAAGATACGTCGGCCGTATTGTACATCATGCGAGTTAATTTTGATTTCGATCAGCCTTTCATAACCCTGGCGGGCAGTGTCAGTATCGTACCAGCGTAATGTCCCGGCTGGCGGCGGCGGCGGACATGTGCAGCGAGGGCTGCTTGACGCTGGAGGAGCAGTCGAGCGCGCGCGCGAACGTGCCCACCGAGCGCGACACCACCAGGAACTGGTCGATCTGCCGGTCCGTCAGCCCGTGCTCCGGCGTCCACACCAGCGTCTCCAGCTCCGAGCCGCTGCGACCGTCGTCCTCGCCTGGAATGTACAGACGTGTTCTTAACATCGTGACATTATTACTCATTATTTCTCCATGGGGTCCTTCTGGATAGCTATCACCCTTTTGCTTAAGTCAGCCGCCAAACGACTCGTCGTGTTCCAGCTGGGGGCTTGAGAGCCAGTTCTTTCTTTCTTTTTCTTCTCGCTTTCTCGGCCGACAACGCATTAGTGATGCCTTTAGTGTTGCTGCTACCCATGGGCGATGATAGCCACTTACCATCAGATGGATCATCAGCTCGTTTGCCGGCTATTCCCAGGACATATGAATAATACATTGTTTAAACAAATAATAATATAGTGATTAGGTCATCAGATAAATATTAAAATAAGGAGCACAGTCGGCATATGTTAAGATTGTAGTCCTCAGAATAATAACAAGCCACTGGACATGTAGTTAAGTAAAATCTAAACAAACATAACTAATTTGACTTTTGAATTTGAATTTTTAAGACAGTTCTAAAGTGAATATAAATAAATATAAATATTCAAATTAAAAATGAAGTCAAATCAAGTACTTACCTTCTTTTAATAAATTAGTTACTTCAGTCTGATATCTACTTCCAACTCTGATTTCTCCCTTATCTGCTAATAAAGTCTTTTGTGAAGGATCAAATACTAAACAATAAAAAAATGCGTCCTGAAACAAGGAGAAAATTTGTGTATTAAAATACAATCTTATAACAACACTTTTATATGATACACTATGCTAGAAGAAACAGCAAGACAATTTAATTAACTATTCTTCATTACATAGACAAACACTAGGTAGATTTTGGATAACCTAATTGTTCCGGTTGATTTAATTTTATTTATGTAGCTCATAATATTAATTAATACATAAATAAAAAATAAGATGAAAAGTATTCGAAATCACTAGAACTACAAAATAACGTTTTAAAATTATCATTTGCAGTGTATGTAAATAAATGAAAGTAACAAACAAATATTTAAGTGGTATTTTATAGCTTAAGAAGCTTTATTACATTAATATGGCATAATTAATAATCATAGAGACATATTAATTACAGCAGTACATAAAAAGTCAAATTAAAACTAAATAAAAGATCACGCATGCAGACTTTGTGCTATTGTTCCTAAAATATCTCCTATGGCTATTTATAACGGATTTTCTGCTTTTTAAAACTTATGAATAATATTTCCTATAGATAATATTATTGTTGGAATATTTTGCTTTCAATAACTTCATATTTGGAGAATTAGTAAAAAAAAACTTCAAAAAAAAAACCAAATGCGTCCTTCGTGAATATTTCTTCAAGATTTGAGACTGCATCAAATAAGACACCGATAGCAACCTTTTTCAACTTTAATTAAATCAAACTTTTACTGAATATAAATTAATTAAAATATTTTATAACGTTTGTATAATAAAATAATTTTAATTAATAATACAAGATTGATGCAAATTGCATATAGGTACATGAATACATTCGTTGCAGCTAGGAGCCAATATTAATACGGGAATTGGATAGTTATTGATCGCGATCAATTGTGCAGTAACAATTAAATACGTTTCAGTGAAGTGCGCTCGATCTACTTTCTGCGCCAAGGACTTCCAGTTGTGGATTGGTTGTCGAGAAACAAAACTTGCAGATTCCGACTGCGACATGTACCATTGGAACAATGTTGCACCTACATACTTATTGATTGGTACACGAGTCGGCTGGTAATTTTTTTTTGCATTTCACCAGCTCGATGCAGAAGGCAAACTTGTGGATGTTAGGATAGACCACAATTACCAGATTTTTTCGGGATTTTGCAAATTTTTAAGTAAAGAAATATTTCCCTTAACAGCGAGACATAGTAAAAATATGAATGAAAAACTTAATAAATTAATCGAAGTTTTTTTTTTATAAGTTATCCTTTCATTCAGTGTACGCTAGACATAGGAACGTCCTAATTTAGCTGTACTGGCATACTGGCAACTCTGGGTTAGACCTAGGTACGTCAATGGACTTCCAACTGCTGCTCAGAATGGTTGGTTGTAATACAACAAACGTCACGTTACATTCGACCTCTATAAATGTAACAGCAAACAATACAAAACAGGAAGCGCGGACAGTGATATGAGATAGGTCGACAAGTGCAGGCTCATTTCCTTATTAGTAGTGTACATTGCGTACATGGAATAATACTGAAGTTATGATGACGGTCTAATGTCTTAATCTTAAATACTGAAAAAAATAAAACTAATAAATTTCTAATTAAACCCCATACGATTTTAAGATTATATTCCCTTTTAATTTGAAACAATAAGCGAAAAATCACTGCGTAATTAATCCATTCATCCTTTACTTTTTTTTATTATGTCAAATTATGACTTCTTATTTATTTGCATTCTTGTGCAGTACTAGTAGTATTCTGTGCGGTTCATAACTGAATACAATCTAGTATATTTTTTTTAATAAATAACAATTGTCTCAACAGCAATAAAACTATTATTATTGAATTCAGAAAATAAATAAGATAATCGCTGACAGCTGCACTAAGCAAAGGAAATTAATAGTGAACATTTTCATATATAATACATATAGTAAGAAATAATACATTCGCGAGTACGTACAATCCGGTCGTTCTAACGATTGCTCAACAAAGTAGAATGGGACGATCAATGTGTATCGATTATAATAATTACTATGCCGCCGGTTGCCATACGTAATACGTACAATCATTGACTTATAATTACTACTCTATAACATTACAATGAATTTCAACGTTTAATTAAAAAAATATGTAAAGCAGAGCGAACCGGAAGGCTTTCAACGCAGGTAAGTACAATATACACTCCATATAATCCACATTCGTGTGATATGCCGGTGCATAAGACAAAATGGCGGACACGACATAACAATCGTGACCCGTGTGACGCGGCGCGGTAAGTGTAGTAGCTGTGGAGCGAAAATAAACAAAAAAACTCATCCTCCGCCCCGCTCCAAACTAATTAATGACCAAACTCATTCCGCACTACAAATTAAAAGATTAATATACGTCAGTTTTGATTTCAATAACGTTTTAATTTTAAAAAGATAAGTTACAATTACAACGATTTATTATAGTGTAACAAGAAGCGCTATTTGAGACGTTATCATGATAGATATCGCAGTATCACTAATCTCCCTACAAATAGCAGGTTGTATCATATAATGCTTTTGCAGAAGAAAGCGAGGAGCCTGATGATTTCAATCGTAGTCCTCAATGGCGCTGGGGTTACGTCCGATGGAACGTGGTTGATGTCGAATGCTTACCAAAGTAAAAGTAATAAAACATAATTCGGCGTTGATAATGCGATGCGGTCGGGTACACTACGGGTCTACACAGTGGTCGGTGAATCGCGATGACGTAATACAGAACTAGCGAAGCGGCTACATCAGCTAGATGGCTGCTAGGTGGTTGGTTGTGGTTGGCGTGGCCGGTACATACTCACATCCTTATTGAGATAGCTGAGCAGCGACTCCGTCTCGTTGAGGAGCGTGACGGAGCACTTGCCGCGGATGTGCGTGGCGGGCAGCGTCTCCACGTGCCGCGAAAGGAACAGCTCCCGGTGCTTGGCCTGGTGCCGCTGTTTCGGCGCCAGGCCGTCCGTGCCCGGCAGCTCCGTAGATTCCTCCTCCATCGATACTGCAAATTCAGAAACATCTACTTTAAATCATTTTGCCCTTTTCTTTCAGCCATTGTTTCGCATAGCAATTGTCAACGATATTAATTTTTTAACAACACACAAACTGTTACTCATTTTTATAGGCACGGAACTCATATTATATTCACGAATATCATAACAAACTTTACTTTTATGTTTTACTACAACTAATTTTTTGCCAAGCATAGGTCCCAGGGCTCAATCCTCAATTGGGGTTGATAATTTTATTATATAACAAATAAAATATATTATGTATATTTGACGTATGATGAAGACGCAAAAGTCATAGGACATCTTAATGTAGGTGTGCAATGAGCACTGCGAGCGTTCAATTTCTTTTCTTCCAAGTTTATGTACTATTATAATTATTCCTATAAAACATATCAAACAAATCAAGTTAATAAGATTGATTACGCAATGTAAGCAGTTTGTGAATGCCGTGTTCGTGCAAGGACATCTCTCGAGTGATTACTATACAGTACACATTTTACTAGTAATCGTTGTTTCGAAATATCATGTTTTATGAAACGTTAAACGTTATTACTTTACATACTATTTATTTTTCGGTTGGTGCGTCGAAATCTGAAATGTCAAAAGAAAAGTTCAAACATAACTACTGTTCATTTTATGTATAGGTACAAGTCGTGGTTTAGAAATAATCAAGTGATTTTCTTTTTTTTTTTCATTTATTTCGATGTTTCTAAGTTAAGTTGTGCGTTTCTTACCCCTCATCTCAGAATCTTTGACTGCTTGACCGATTTGGATGCGGTTTTGTCTGATATACTGTAGTTACGTACAAATAAAAAACATAATTACGCTATTAAAAAAAAGTGTGGTTTTATGAAACCACGATACAAGTTAAACTTTTTTCGGTTTACAGGCATTTAACTAAAAAAAAAATTTAGAAAATTAGGGTATTAAAATTGCGTTTTTAATCTTAACTTAATTATTGAAAAATGGGAATGATAATGGGAAATCAATAGTAGACAAAATATTCAATTATCAAATTTAATTTCAATTTGCGTATTAGAGTACGGAATGATAAACGCATATTAAAAACAAAGAGCAATATTTATTTAAATCATTGAATCTCCATTATTATTTTTACTCCAGGGCCGGCTGTAATGCGACATGCGATAGATGGACGAAAAATTTTGGGGCGATAAAATAAAAGTTTCACTTTAAAAACCTAGTCTAATATTGAAATGATGTACGCGTATCAAGGGCTATTTACTAGTTACATTGATATCGACGCTTGAAAGGCAAAAATTACCAAGCGACATGTTGACAACTTTACACTAGAGCATTTTAAACTTAAAATTTTAGAAAAGAAATCGTAAAAAATCGCCTATTAGTCATAGCTATTTAATTCCAATGAATTTCACATGCAGTTTAAATGTTTAATAAAGCGATTTTTTCGATTTTTTTTTTCTAAAATAAAAACTTTAAAATCCTCTAGTGTAAAGTTGTCAACATGTCGCTTGGTAATTTTTGCCTTTCAAGCGTTGATATTAACCAGTAAATCGGTGCTAATGATTGGTACATCAGCCACCAGCCACCTATCACAGTGATTCATCACCGGGCCGAGCGCGCCCGCCGGCCGGTGCACCGGGCCGACGCGACGGGGCAGCGTGAATGCGATTTGCGTAAGAGCAGAAATCTTGCCGGTCCGTACGGGTCACTGTACTTTGGTGACTACGAGCGAATTATGCATTTAACTTAATATAGTACTTGCACGTTTGCACTTCTAACGCTTTGGTATTGAAGCGCTTCGCGTCGCAGGAGTGCCTGGTTTTATGCTTCGGCGGAGGAAATAGAGCTTGGAGCTCAGATTAAAGGAGGCTTGGAGACACGGATGACGGAGTAGTTTTGATTTGAATTTCACTTGTTTTGATTGATAAGTAAATCCATATAATGTTGTGATTTACCTCTTGGCTTTCGGGACTTCCTTCTGGATTCAATTTTACAACATATTAGGCATAAGACGCTGTAGATATAGTTACATTAACACGAATCAACGTTGAACATGATAATAGATAATACCCATAGCTTCTGGACTATAGTTTGGTTGAACATTATTACAATTTTATGCAAGTAATAACTAATCGAGACATTCAAATACCTAGTAAGTCAGAATGTCTTATTCGAAACCTCTGGGAACTATCACCAAGATCATCAACCATAACTCCTCCTATCAATCTGCTTCACGTCAGAATTAGCCATTTAATCACGACAGCCATACAAGCCGTACTCCGTACATCATTAGTGCTCTCCGGACGCCAATATGAATATGATATTCAATTACACCGCGACAGAGGTCGTCGGTGAGCACTGAGCAGTGTAAGCGGCATGCGGCAGGTGCGTTGCGAAACGTGCCCACGTCAGCTTATGAGTTTTATGCTACGATGTGCCGCCACTGCCGCCGCCGCCGCGCCATTACGACACGCGTACTTGTATCACAACACAACACAACATGTCTGTCATTCTGCCTCGTATAAAAGTACCGCAATCGCGCCTTTTCATTTCGTTGGAGTTTGCGCGCCCGTAATAACATCATCAGTGCATTCGTATGTAACGTTCTGCTAGTATGCTAAATGAATGATATTTCATCACTGACAATGTTTATGCGGCATATTAGTAGCTTCAACTGTGATGACAATATCTGCATAAGCATTAACCTTTGATGGCCCAGTGAGTAGCCGGTCCCTCCTCGTAATCATGGGGGCTTGGAGGTGACCTGGTACGGATTGGATGAGGTGTAAAACGTAATGACGAATAAGTCGAACGCTGACATACTTTACGTGAAAACAGTTCTAATTAAAAAGAAAGAGAAGCTCCCACATGTTATGAAGCCGCCAGACAAAAGAAACAAAAAGATTACTTTAGAAAATGGTGTAGTCAAACCATACTAATGTAAATTTAGCATAACATTTGAGACATGTGCATATTGTGTATATGAATGGTGTTACAGTGATCCTTGTGAAAGGTGCAAGAGCATTATGCAGGAGGGGCCTCGGGGCGGTGGCGGTGGCGGCGGCGGTGGCTGGGCGAGTCGCGCTCACGTCACGCGCCGACACGACAACGACGTCGGATCGCCGCCGTGCCGTGTCGCGGCCGCGATAAGATAACCCTACAAAGCTTAACACCAGAGACACCCGATACGCCAAATTAGGTCACGTTCATAACTTCATCAAGTAGGTGCACACAAAAGTTGGCAATATCGAGGACCGGTTTTAAGTTAACGTGGCTTTTGAGTGGTGAGCGCGGCGCGTGCGGTCGGAGGGGTCGGCGGGTGTCGAGGGGTGGGTAGGCACCGGCTACTTATTATTACCACGCATTCTCACGCAGACACCTCGGTTACTATACGCGTAATAATAAACCAAACCTCAATTAGCCAGCACGGTATACGCCATACGGTCCCATAACATTGAGACCGATTAAAACCAAACGAGCCACTTCGCCCATACTTGCTTGTAATTTTTTCTTTATCGGCAAATATTTCAAAGCGTAACTGCGCACATTGAGAATCAATTTCGGCAAATACGATGTAGTAATACTGCTAAACATTACATTTCTTTTGGAATTGGATACAGACTCCAACCAACCCATTACTGGCATTAGCGGAAAATAGGGAAGGGGAAAACAAAAAAATGGGATACATGTTAAAGCAAGCGGGCAGATTAATTCCATTGGCAATACTGAGATGAGAGCGTCGTCGTAAGGGTAAATCTAAAAGCGCAATTGTTCGGTTTGCCCTCACTGTGAGATGGTTATGCGAGCGGAAACATCGATGTATACTTATTTACTCTTACTTCTGGGACATAGAAAAGTCCATCATACTAATATTATAAATGTGAATGTAAGTTTCGTTTGTTACGCTTTCACGCGAAAACTACTTAACCCTGGATTAAAACATACGTTACTTTTATCCCGGAAAAGTTCAGGGTTCCCGCGGCATTTGTAAAAATCGATCTCTGCCGCGGGCAACAGCTAGTAGCGTATAATTTTATTACATAATATTGATTTATTACACCAATTTTATTTAGTAATGTTCAATGGCTTCTATACGTACTGTTACTTAACTTAGTACTTTTCGTTATGAGATAAGACCAATTTCATCCATTGCACCTTATGGGTAACAATAATTTTATGGGTCAGGAGGATTCGCTGAGCTCGAAATTGTTGATATTGTGTATTGGTATCGTGCCTAAAGGCACCTGATCAAAGAAAATTAAGTTTGAAAACAGTGGTATAATTTCAAAGGTAAAATTAGGTAGGACTTTGTTTTTACAGGATGGTATAATAATTATGTCGATGTGTAATTTTTTAATAAACTTTTTTTTGTAAAGGGCGGGGCACAATTTGAGACAGCATCACAACCAATCTGCAAGTGTATAATAGTGATACTTCCGCGGTCACGGTCACGCAAAGCTCATATGGAACGGTTTCAAAAAGCCGCACATACGAAAAATACCAGAAAAATAACTGAATAAGAACTTTTTTCTTATAACGATTCTAAACAACTGTCAAAAACTATGCACCAAAATCAAATCAAGTCAGAATATGTAAGCAAATCTATCGATACGATTTAGCTGGTTTTCAATAGCCATCACTAGGGCGAGGGCCGCCGTCACCCCGCGGCCGGGGCTCGGGGGCGGCCGCCAAATTGTGGGGGATTTACTTTATGATAATTATTTCGATTGGCTCCTTTTCGCAAGGAGCCGGCTTGTGACGCTCTTTCCGAGATGAGCGCGGCCCTTAAAAATCAAAGCTTTAAACGGATTCGCCGCGTGATCGGCTCGAATGAGAAGCCGACTCTCGTATTTAATTATAGGAAGGTTCAATTACAAATTAGCTCAGAGAGACCTGCTAACTGTGCAGTTAACGAGAGCGTTTAATGGTGTTTTCAGTGATGGTATTTATTACTCGGTGACCGCTCTTTAATTATACTGTCGTGGCGGTCGTTCGAGTGCGGCAATCTTTAAATCCAACTAATATCTCAGCGGGAACGGTAAATGTTGCTCTGTCCGTGGATAATATTCGTAGAAGCACGCGGAATGCAGAATCACGACATGCGTTTCATGTACTCGTGTTCGTACCTAGCACACAACACAAACTACACACACTGCCTACCTCATGAATATAAAACATAACGCGGGAGACACGCCTCTGCCGTCTATGCGCTTTGCTTGAACGTTATCACGGCTCGTATTTTGACCGTGGTCCGTGCATTATAGTAGCGCTTCTAGCTTCAGCAATACATGAAGTGGTTGATAACATGTCATAGCATTAAATAAACATTAGATATGCATCAAGCTTTCAGAATTCGGATTTTTTATAACAATGTAGATATTATTGAAATCTATCTATAATACCCTTTAACGTCCAATTGGAAGACTAGGTATTCCTGTCAATTACATCGGCTGTATACCTACTTTACGGCCGTCACTGAAAACCAGTGCAAACACCAAATGTTGTCTTTCGGAGGTGCGCTATTACTTTATTCTCTGTACTGTAGTGTTACTTAAGAAATATCATTATTGTTATACCCACGAGTAACTATTTTATTTCTCCTTATTTTTTACATGTTGATAATTTTTTACGTAACCTTCTTGTTGTCTCGAAGGCGAGCTACTGCAGCGTTTAGGAGGCTATAGTATCGCTCTACCACGGTGAGACTTCCGACTCTGCATTCTTTCCGCATTCGCTGTCCTTGGCCAATGTTTATTATGTATCATTTACGTTTACATATGTGGCGAATGAGGCATTTTACTTATGATATGACTGAACTTAAGGGGAACTTATTATGACTTATTTAAAAGTTCTTCTTTCTCTGTACTTACACATTGAAAATACATTTCTATCAAAGAAATGCAATCTGATGTTTAGAAATGTTATCTCAATCACAAATGAAAGCGTTATTTTTGGCATCGGCATGTTATACTACACGTCAAGATAAGGTTTTCTTTAGTATACAAGTCAATAATACACAATGATAAAGTACAGAACAGAAGGTAATTGACTACAAGTTTAATAGCAACACATTATTATTAAATTAATAAGCAGCAACATGTCTTTAGTCATAATTCATTATACATAATTGTGTCGTGCTTGCTGCGTTATTTCTGAACTGAGATTATGATTTATGAATTTGTGTTTTATTACATGACTCATCTCGCTCGTGGTGAAGTCCATTTTATGCCTTTTATGGCATCTCTCTTATCGGCGCATCTATACAGATTACAGCTACATTAACCAATATGATTTGCAGCCCTTCCTTTCAACTTTTATGGACGTTCCAAGTTTTACAGCTGATATATTTGACATATTTTTCCAGTAGTTAGTTTCGACTAGCCTCGTGGTACTTGTACTTAAACGGAATCTCGCGCGGCTTTTTGATTCGAACGGGATTTGTTTGGCAATTTAATATCTCTGGATTATGGATCCACACGCATCACTACGCAACTAATTAAAGCGTAGGCAAAGAGAAAATGGCAATCTGTGGAGACCGCCCCCCCTCCGTTAGTGGGGGGTGTCGGTTACGTGTGCCCCCTTGGGGTGGTCGGGTGTATGGTTTTTCTGCTCGGGCATCCTTTGCTTACTTATTGATCCAGTCAAATGTGTGGAGGTGGCGCGGTGGGTGGCGCGCCCGACCCCGCACCCCCCGAAGGGGGTACGTCCAAATAAATCTGCCCGCCCGCGAAACACCGCAGTGACAGCAGCAGCCGCCGGTAAGATGCGCTAGCACCGGCCATGTTCACTCATCCTGCCGCGGTGACGACGAGCTCGGTACAACAGAAGGCGTCGCCTCGCCGTCCTCCGACGGACCCGCGACACAAAAAACCCGCCGAGTGCAATTTTAATTGAAATCATCGGAAGGCTGCGGCGGGCGCGACCTTAGAAACAGGCATGCGCGCGACCGCCGGAGGTACCTACCTCGTGTTGAAACCGTGACGCCTCTGCGATTTTCATAAGGTTCAATGACGCCTCGAAATGCTCCGTAGCAAATAAAAAGACACTACGTCTACAGAAATCAATACTAGAATTTGAGACGACCGCGTCTGACTACATACACGAGTGTTTCTCATTATGCAGCGAAGATTAGGCTCGATGAATATAAAGCTGGATGCACATTGCAGTATAATTACACAAATACCGTAGCATCGCATGGATTTTATTCTTGTTAAGTTTTTTATAAAAAAATATCCAAAACCCAAAACAGAGATGACAGTTTCTTGTACGATAGGTATTTCCCACTAAACAAGCAGATTCACTCAATTTAGTTTGGAATGCACTGTTGTTGGGACATGTGGGACAGTATCAAGTGTTCCATTATCCCTTATCCATCGCTCCAACTGAGAATCACTAACGGCTACTTAAATCGCTCCTTAAGTACAGAATTTGTTTGGTGATTCTTTACTAAGGAGCGATTAAAATAACCCTGACTCTTGAGTCGAGGCGATAAAGGCTTAGATCTGAGGCTAAATTAATAAATAAATAAATAATTGAACCCTCCACCAATCCACACTGGAGCAGTGTGGTGGAGTATGCTCTAGGCCTCCTCAAGAGGAGATACCCATGCTCAGTAGTGGGTCATTAATGGGTTGAAGCCAAATAATTGAAACTTTCTCACTAACTCCCTCTTTCCAAAAATTCCTTGAGTCTCGAGTGACATAGATAACACATTGACATCACAACCACACACAAACACAACAGACAAGCATGACACATTAATGTCTGTGGCAGAAGATCGAATCCGGAACCATTCACTTCGCAGGCAGAGTGACTACCCTGGAAAATAATTAATTATTCTAGTTATTGTTCCAAATGTCTATGGGTTTCAGTAGCCAATATACGAGATGGATTACCGGTCCATTGATCCTAATTAGTAATTAATTTTGAATATAGGATGGACTGACA
Organism: Thymelicus acteon; assembly: GCA_951805285.1. NCBI lineage: Eukaryota > Metazoa > Arthropoda > Insecta > Lepidoptera > Hesperiidae > Thymelicus > Thymelicus acteon. Next base: position 3,643,853 of record OX638232.1, read on the forward strand.
ATAGTATTTCGAACCTAATTTCTGATTGTCGAACCTCATCAGAAATTTACGATACATATCGTATTGTACCTGACACCACGACACTATGTCCGCTTTATACCATGGCATTCGAATTTAGCGAAAACTTCTTGTCTCCAAATTTTACAGTAATTATTTTCGAGAACTGAGAGAAAGTGACGGACATTGTTTTATTGTCATTACAATCGTAATCAGGATTCAGGCATCGAACTTCCCCGTAAATGAAGGCATGCTCAGATGTGAGAACGCTACGAGTACGGAGAATGCTCCAGTGCATATGGTAGATGGGTATAAAACCAAGAATCAAAAAAATATGCAACTTCTCCAGCAGCCCCGATGCCTCTGATAGAATTAAAGACGATATCTATATAAAATTATTGTACTTTAGTGTATTCCGTGCCACAGTCGTACTGTACCTACTGTAAATCTGAACTATTATTATGAAAATGAAAGTTTAGATTTTTTGTTTGTTTGATTGTAATGGAAAAACTCAAAAACTAATTTCAAAAATTCTTTAACCAATTGGAGCCTCTATTGTTAGTAACATGGGCTATATTTTATTAGAAAAAAAAATTGTGTGTGTCAGCTCCGACGCACTACTGGTGTTTACTCCTTACGGCCGATTATAAAATATATAGATTAATAAATGAGGGTAAATGTACGCATTTTTTAAATTACTGAAAACATGCTTGATGCATTTATCGGAGTTTGATTTTACTCCCCATAAATTTTCATGCTCCGGGCTTATAATATGCATGTAAACTAAAGACCAGTGTAGTACCAGAGAGTAGGTAGGGTTAGACCGATGCAGGTGAAAAGATAGTGTTGCGTAACTTCACTTTATTAGCGCAAGTGACCGAGACATGTGTCACAAGCGTCACTAGCGTCACTAGTTCAAATACAATACAAAAAGACAATGAAATAAAATATGTGCTGCAAGCACATTAAACATGACACCCTATATGTACATCTCTTATATATAAAATTCTCGTGTCACGGTGTTAGAAGTTGAACTCCTCCGAAACGGCTTGACCGATTTTCGTGAATCTTTGCGTGCATATCGGCTACGGTTGAGAATCGGACAACATCTATTTTTCATCCCCCAACCCCTAAAAATTTTTTTGGCAGAACAACGTTTGCCCGGTCAGCTAGTATATATATGACAATCGATTCTTAAGTAAACTGCAAAAAAATTGGGATCGATACGAAAACAAGTAAAGTGAGGGCGGTTACTTGCATAATTTTGTAGTACAATTTCATAATAAATATTTTTTTTCAATCGAGCCGTACAACAAGTAGCAACAAGAAACTCTTTCAAACTACTTACTAACAACTGATCAAACATACGAAACTGCGACAGCATAACTTATTATCTTTCTAGAGCACAGGATGACAATTATGTCATTTTTATGTATTTATACGTGCTTGTATCATGCATACATCGAAGCCGAAACTGTTTGATTGATGATGTTTGGCGTGAGGACATTCGTAAGTCGACGGCGGGAAAAAACCTTATATTTTAGGTCATCCGCCAGCGTAGGTGTCAACAAACCGAGCGTCCCAGTTCTGGCGCGCTGCTGAAATTTTGATTTATATGGACGCCGAAGCTTAGTAGGTGGGATCAAGGACCGTTTAAAGATTAGCGCGACGTAATCCTAAAGATTGGTCGGTTACCGCTTCTCCAAAAAATACATAGGATTATTAATCTAAATAAACGCTAAATAAAGTTTTTGTTCAATTGCAAGTCTCTACATGGATGCTCGAACTCTACAACAACAGAGACAACAGAGTTAGAAAAAATAGTATAGGTACTTCTTCAGTACTTATATAACTATCGATTAGGGCGCAACTAACTCAAATATATTTTCCATTCAGATAAGTGGTTAGAAGGCTTACGCCCCAACTCAGAGTCACTAACGGTTACTTAAATCGCTCCTTAGTACAGAATCTTATATGGTGATTCTTTAAAGGAGCTATTGAAGTAACCGTTACTGACTCTGAGTTGGGGCGTTAGACTTAGAACTTAGAAGTATTCTGAGAGCGAAGCGTACCAATTCCATCAGAGTGGGACAATCAATTTATCGGAGGGAAATACGAGACTGTTTGCAAGCGGGACACGTTCCGCGCTCCCGAGGCTGCGTGCAATCTTAATCTTACAGCTTCCGCGGGTTTAATCCGAGCAATCGCTGGTCGCAGTGTTCGCTGGCCACTGAGCCCGCGCTAAATGAACGCCGTGCTAATAGTTTCCTGTAATTCACCTAACAACGATCGAATCCTAATGTATTCGCTTGCAGTCAATTTCACGAAAAAATCGAAATTGGCGCCGTTCATTCTCGAGTCTGATTCAATTTCTTCTACTTGATTTAGGTAGGCACTTCTTAAGTAAGGCACTGAATAAGGGAAACAGAAAGAAAGAAAGCAGAAGATCATCGTATCTCTGTGTTTGAGGGCGCGATCACCAGTTCCGCATTCATTCGTTAAATTGGCTAACCGAGCTACACCGGTGTATCTGAGACTGAGATATTTTGATCAGGAGACAAGGACGTGATTATACGTTCCATCGCGTCATTGTTTTAACAACTGTGTATAATCATTGTCTAATTGTTGCATTTAATGTCTTGGCAACAACTAAATAAACAAATGCAGTAGGACTCAAAAATATTGGTCGATTTCACGTAAATTCCGTTTATTGTATATGTAGGGCATATTAGTAGTCATGGCACATGATTCTGAAAGATTGATTGGTATTTGGTGTTCAAGGGTCGGGCCAGCTTTTAGAGACTCGGAATGACAGATGTTCAGAATTAATTTGGTATTTAATTATATTCAACATTCTGCGAGCACTATGAAAATAGACCTAGTTACTTCTATGACAGTATTATTATGTTTTGAGACCTACGTCACCTATGTGAGTAGATATTGTGAATATAGTCACCAGTCACCCTCGCCACAATGGCAACGAGAGGGCTGAAAGACATTCTACACACCTCTAAAAACACAAGGAAGAGCCCTTGGAAAACTTATGTAAGTAGATATGTAATCTACACACTTTTCTTATCTTTTATTTTTTCTAAAGACTGTAACATTTAAGTGCTTTTAAATTACGTATCTTCGAAATGTGAGATCGACTTTCCTTAATTTAATTTAATAAAAATAAAAAAATAAAAAATAAATAAAAAAAAACTTCACATTCACACTTACAAACCCGCAAATACCGTTCCTTGTTTCAACGGATAAAAATATAATAGAAATAGGTAATAACGAAAATCTTCGGTACTTCAAGTCAAGTAAGTCAAGCTGCCCTAAACGCCCGGTTGTGGAGCAAAAAAGTTCCGGAGACAGCTTAGAACAAAACTTTCTCCTCGGTCACTCTCTCCAAGAGAAGCAACTGTAGGACACTTGCACTTTGAACCGGTATTATTATTTGATCTCGCTCGGGCGAGACAGCAATTAAATTATGATAAAATCAACTTCATAAAGATATTTTGTAAAATTACGCTCCAAAATACTATTTTACTGCAACGGAAATTATAAAACAATAATATACGTACCTATTAGCATAGGAACTAAATTGTGACATTGATGTACTTAATAAAAAGTTAATATCAATTAATAGACAGGGACGGGAGGAAACTTATCCCGCGGGATAAGTTTTAAGCGGGATGAGTTGACCAACTACTCGATTTGTGGCGCTGTGATCACTTGTGAACCAGATGTAACGCTATATTCATTTCAGTACTCAAGTTAACTGAGGATAATGCGATAATAATTTCTTATAATTATAAAATCGACCACTATACTGGGTAACACTTTCCGACATAATAATATTGAGACATCTTTACAATCAAGAGACAAATGTTTTTCTGGTTTGCTAATAAGCCCAATAATTTTCCTTCAGCAAGAAGAGTCATCATCTAATCGACTACGGTATCACCATAGCAAAATGTAATGTTGAGGACATGTTGAGCGTCGTATTCTATATGTTATTACAAGGAAAAGCGTAAAATTTGGAATAACAAGGCTTTTAAGAATAGCAAGACTCCTCTCAAAATTTATCACAGGAGCAGCAGAACCTACAAACTTTTGTCATATCAATATGTTGAAGTAACATGTAACAACAAAGTTTCAAGAAGCAAAAATTCGTATTCCTGAATTTTCCGGAACCGGCGAAGCATCAATATAATTTAAAGCAGCAGGATGGGAAATACTGAGCAGGTACCTACCGATCTAGGTTAATGAGTGTAAAAGTGGAAAACATCGATGTATTAAATCTAAATAGCTACAATTTGAAACAGACAAAAATCTTGTCAAAAATATTTATCCCATCGTAGAGCACAAGTCTCTACCCATAAATTGACGAGGCCTGGCGAGTACTCCAAGGCTTCACTGCGCTACTGTCTTCTGGCTATCTGTTATCCATCTACGGCTAATATCTGTTATCGATATGACACAATAAAACCACATTCGTGCATTATGGTCGTAAAAAATTAAGCAGAAGCATCAAGCAATACCTATAAAACAGGTTTTATATCAATAGCTTCGTAAAAACATCCAATCTGTCATGAAATTTTTGTATTCTTAAAACGTGTTCAATATTAATCAATTCGACTATACAGGTCAATATTCAAGTCAAATACTATGTACATTACATTATGATCCTACATAACCTACTTATAAAGAGAAAAGTCCATCGAAAATGTGTAGTCTGGCCGTACGTTCAATTGAAAAAATAACTGTTTCCTCACTAATAAGATACAGAGCTAAGCGCACTCAACCAACCACTTCATAACACCAACAAGCAGATGGTCGATCGCGTCGCTCGCCACTCCGCAGTCCGCGACCTTCAATCAACAATGAACGCAAAAACTGCTGGTCTCGGTTTGGTGTAGCATTACCTTGCCTAATTGTGACCTGCCATTCATTGTTAATTAATGTACTTCGACCAATGATTGTTATTTTTTTTCGTAAGTCAGAAATTTTAAGTAATGATTAGGAATTAAACTTTTGTTTGCTATTGTTTTATCGAGACCAAAAAAGTAGAGGTTTCCCATTCAAATGTCCTAACGGAAAATTGTACAGGAACAACCACAGAACTGAAAGTCATGACAACGTTACAGTACAGTTTTTGCTGTACGCTTCGATTTCATCCAAGTCTCAAAGATGTGGTTATTCATGTGTTGATTGATATTATTATAACTAGCATTGGTGCAATTCCACCTGACTTGTTCATAAAACTTCCCAAGCGTAACTTCAATCTTATCAGCTCCTCATGAAGTTCCTCGACCCTCATGAGTTGAGTTCGACCCTCAATAATACAAGGGTGTGGCTTCATCCATCTTTTGAGTCCAATTCAACCTCCCCCTCGTAGTAACAACTGACCTAACTGAACAACGTTCGTAGCGTCAGGTTCCCTTCTATCAGAGGTCGCTGGACTCTGTACAGCTCACGTTTAGTCAGTAATTCTAAATGTACATCTGTGCGGTGGTAGCATTAAGTAATTGAAAAGCCGGTGACTTTAATAATGTACATATATGAAATACAAATATCGTTTGTTATTCCGGAACGCTGTCCATTATAGAAGAACTCACTGGTGTATTGATATTTGCAGGATTGAGAGATCTCCAAACTCTAGTTCTATCCGTTGTATTTCAGTGTTACGTAATGGTAGTTTTTATGTCAAACCATCTGCACTCTTGAAGGCATCATTAAAATAAGTTCAGAAGGTTTTGCGTCAGGGTTGGAAAAAATCATGATTTTTTCAAAAAATCGAAAAAAGCACGATTTAAAAAAAAATCCTAATTAATCACGATTTTTTTGATTTTTTCATTTTATTTAATATAACTATATTTTTGCGCAAAACAGAACGCGCCGTCGAGGGAGAGCCAGTTCTTTCTTTCTTTTTCTTCTTTCTTTCTTGGCCGGCAACGCATCAGTGATGCCTTTGGGGTTTCTGATGTCCATGGGCGACGATAGCCACATACCATCAGGTGGATCGTCAGCTCGTTTGTCGGCTATTTCCATAAAAGGGATTGCGCAGACACAGCGCAGGGATTTCTCTATGGTCTGACATGTGAATGCCAAGCAAAAGGGAAATCCCCGTGTAGTGTTTGTACCGACTGGGAATTAAAAAGGCTGAAAAACTAGTTTTTTTATTCAAATATTATAATAATGATATCGATTTCTCAGATTTAAACAACCCTAGTTTGTAACTTAATTATAATTTCTGAATTTGTTTTTAGGGTTCCGAAGTAAAATCGGAACTCTTATAGTTTCGTCATGTCCGTCCGTCCGTCTGTCCGTCCTGTCCGTGAGGCCCTTAGTGCTAGAAAGCTTTAATTTGGCAGGGATATACCTACATATTTATTAAAACTCCAGAATCGTACAATAAAATATTGAAAAAAATTTTTTTTTCAGGGTACCTCCCCCCCTACAGGTAACGTGAGGATGATTTTTTTATTCGTCGCGTACCCTATAGTGTGTATCGTTGAAAAGGTCTTCCAAAAATATTATGGGTCTTCTCAGGCCATTTTTGGAATTAGGGGTCCGTTTGTGAAATATTTGGCTTTAAAGTGATAATTTTGGATAGAGTCAAGTGTCTCTCCCCCCCTGCCGGCTAAACGGTTGGAGTTGGACAAGTGAAAAAATTCTCAAAAATAGGTTATATGATGAATTTATAAGGAAAACTATCACGGCTCTGTTAGCATAAGTAGTTAATGAGTATTAGTCGGTAAACATGCTACTTCGGAACCCTACATTGCGCGTGGCCTGACACGCACTTGCCCGGTTTTTTATGTTGATTTCTGTGAAAGAAAGTGAAATTAAACATTTTTGATTAAATCATTGATTTTTATTGAAAAAATCATTTGATTTAAATCGTGATTTAAATCATGATTTAAATCAAAATGATTTATTCATGCCAACCCTGTTTTGCGTAATACTCCAGCAAATAGAGGAAAAAATTGATGATATGTAGGCCAAATCTAAAAGCACGGGCGCTGTGTAGAATACGCTACAATAAATAGCATCATCCGAATTTCTTTCCTCAACAATATTACATTTCTTGTTCTAAAATCCAATAACCATCAATTCAGATAATAAAGAGAGATTTCGAATTAATTTGAAAGTAGATACATTACAATTAATCGTTGACCAATAAAAATAAATTCTCATTTGAAGTTATTTCAAAATCCCGAAACCATTTTTAGGGTTCCGTAGCCAAATGGCAAAAAACGGAACCCTTATAAATTCGTCATGTCTGTCTGTCTGTCTGTCTGTCCGTCCGTATGTCACAGCCACTTTTCTCCGAAACTATAAGAACTATACTGTTGAAACTTGGTAAGGAGATGTATTCTGTAAACCGCGTTAAGATTTTTACACAAAAATAGAAAAAAAATCAATAAATTATGGGGTCCCCATACATAGAACTAAAACTCAGAAATTTTTTTTTCATCAAACCCATACGTGTGGGGTATCTATGGATAGGTCTTCAAAAATGATATTGAGGTTTCTAATATCATTTTTTTCTAAACTGAATAGTTTGCGCGAGAGACACTTCCAAAGTGGTAAAATGTGTGTCCCCCCCCTGTAACTTCTAAAATAAGAGAATGATAAAACTAAAAAAAATATATGATGTACATTACCATGCAAACTTCCAACGAAAATTGATTTGAACGAGATCTAATAAGTAGTTTTTTTTAATACGTCATAAATCGTAAACCGCAAAAAACATCGATGAAAGTTACAACGAACTACAAGAACTTTTATATTATGTTACTTGCTGCTACGGAACCCTTCATGGGCGAGTCCGACTCGCACTTGGCCGCTTTTTCAGATTTACCAAACTTTAAAGACGAGAAATGAATTTTTAAGATTTAAATGTAAACTTTCGTTTATGTATTATATATCGAAATCTTGCGTTTGGGGGAAAGGATATCTCTTCAAAGAGAAAACTATCATCACTGTTTTCAGAAACCTTATAGTCTAAAAACTAATTGATTATTATTATTAAAGACATACTAAATGTGCAGTTTTGTGACATTTAAGGTTATCATTACTATACTTTTCTCATAGACTTGTGTATATAATACGTATAGAAAATTAATTACATTGTGGCTTAAATTACATTGTAATTAGAGAAAAGTAATAAAAAGAGATAGGAATGATAACTTAGCATTGAGTAGAAAAGAGTGCCAATAATATCGTCTGAGCGCAGTGCCAACACCGGAAAGAATTTGCCAGTAAGTGGGTCCCTCAAGTGGACACATGTGATATGATTAATCTTCGTCTATGAACCTAAACTCTAGGCGAGCGTAGGTCGTCTCGCTTTACTGCATACCAAAATCGAGTCCAACTGATAACTTTAGTATCCGCCAACTCATATCGGGCAACATTGCAAAAATAATGAGTGGTTCAAGTTAAGTGTTCTCTGATAAGAGAACGTTACGTTTTAACTACATTTAAGTAACGAAAATTGCAACTGAATTGTTTAAATTTAGTGAACAAGGGCCAGATGTCTAGGTGTGCAAGTGTCTAGGCCAGTAGATATCACCATTTAATGGTATTGCCTTTACAGTTACAAAAATGTTGTCCACAATGTGAACGAGCGAAGACTAGGCTAGTGCAGTGGTCGTTGGTCAAACACTTCTACTGTACTACTTCTAGTAATGCGCCATATACGCAAGCAAAGCTGTAGTAGAATTCGGTCTTTCCGGGGATGCGAACCATGGTACCTTCGTACCTTCGTCGTGGTGGTTCGTTATTGTTGAACAAGCTGAGCTTCTAAGTCAAAATAGTTTGATACCTCCGCAAAAGGCCTTTTAGCGTGGCTGCATACTGTATACAGTTTAAGAATGTCCGTAATTGTCTCTCATTCTACAAGCTAAAAGCTTCTGGTCACTTGATCATGACCGTAACAGCAAGGGGCGTCCACCATTACTAAGACCCAACTAAAGCTCAAGGCAAAGATGACATACACTACGCTCAGGACACATTTCAATATGCACCTTTTGATCTAACCGGATCAGTAGCAAATGATTACACGAAACTACATTTCATCGGTGCGACATTCTCTCGACTGGAAATTACGATCTTAGGGGTGAAGAGTTAGAAAAATACAAGTATGAGACGAATGTTGACACGCGTACATGACCTGCGGCAAATGACATGTGTACCCAACGTCGAACAACGCCACAAGACGTTTGTAAACATCATAAGCAGCACTGGGGGAAGTGAGTACGCGGCTTTATATCGGTCGCCGAGGGAGAGCGTTAATGTAAACATTGTAAATAACTAATACAACCACGAAACACGTAATATTCTTGATTTATGTGTAGTGAGACTTTAAAGCCAGCAAACCAATGTTACGATATTTAGTTTGGGGAGCTCATTTGCTCTTAGATCTATTGTGTACACATAGAGTTAGAGATACCGGTCTGGACCTCGAGACTGTTAGGTGATGGTCAATAATGTCAATACCAATAAACTAGCCGTATTGTCCGTCAACTGGGTGGTACAGAGCTCAGCAACCGTCAACAGCAGCCCCACGAGCAGGGAAAGTTGACTAGGACTCAAGATGGACGGAGGCTATGGAGCCATGGCAATGGCCTTGACGAAGAGTGAAAATCTTAAATTTCGCGTCTGTAATCGGCATAATTTGTAAAACAGTGTCTGTAAGCCGCATAATTTGCAAAAGAGAAGTGGTAAAGAGCATGTCAAAACCCTTACAGTGAAAAGTTCCGCAATCGGGATGATAACGTCGTTAGCAAAAAATAATTAGTTCTTTAATACATTTTTTTTTTTAACTCCTTCCAGTCTCTAACTCATAGTGCATTCTAGTCTTTGAGTAAAATGGCTGTGAAATAGTGACAAAAGGTAGGCATCACCGATGCGTTACCGACCAGGAAAAAAAAAATGGTAAGAAAGAACTGGCACAAAGCCAAAATAACAAAATACTGGCATGGTAATCATAGTGTTTGTCTACCAACCTGGTATATTGGTTATGCTAGGATCAGTGTTAATGCAAAAAAATACTATACAAAAATATTTCAATTCGATATTAGTTTCTATTTGGAACTTCCAAGACCTTGATCGCTATTGTTTGGTCTGTTTATAAAGAATATGCGCTCGAGCATAAAAAATTTGCAAAACTAAATCACGTGAAGCAACTCGGCGAGTGGGTTTAAATTAATTTTCTCATTATGTAGCAACTATTTTAAATAGATATCTAGTACGCAATCTCATCCGTCGTTCGACGTTGGTACTTGTCCCTTTACAAACGTGAGTTGCAAAACCAACACTGCCGGTTTGCTCGGATTAGTCGTCATTGCCTGCCGTCTTCGTGCTGAACGTAATATTATGACTTTATCGAGAAATTAGATCAACATTTGAGTGTTATTCAATACATTATTAATATGAGTCTTAAGACCCTCATCTTAAGAGTTGTTTTGATGAATCGCCGAGTAAATAATACATTTCACTGTTTGAAAAGAAGTTTCGTCTTTTTGTGTGTAAAGAAAGACGTAACAGTATTCTTGTTCGTGATGTTTTATACATTTCCCATTCATGAAGATTGTATAAAATTTGTTGAGGTGAGAGATGTCATTGGGATATCATGATAGGCATTAATGAGACATCGATAGTGGCGGCGGCGGCGGCGGCGGTGGCGGCGCGGTGATGCGGTAACGCTGTAAAAGTATAATGAGAGGATCGCCGTGTCGGTGACGGTGCGGTGCGGTCCTGCGGCCGGGGCGGGGCGGACGGGCGGCCGGGCGCGCGGAAGGAATGCGTCGTTTTCGCATCGGGAGAAACGAATGCGTTTAAGCGTCGCGGGTACACAATGGCGGCGTGACGAGATCCGGTTCGCGGGTGGCGCGGGGGTGGCGGGGGCCGGGGGCTCTAATCGATAGCCGGCGAGCGACGGCCGGGCGACTGCGGCGCATAGGTGACAGCTCGGGCCCAATCAAATTACCGCCGGTGGAGGAGAGCTGCAGTGGCACGCACGCCGAGAAACACACGCCGCCCGCGACCTCGCACCGCATAACGAACGCCACGCCGACCGCCGCACCGCCTCACACACGGCGCAATCCTCACACTCTTTAAAATCATGTCAACTCATGTGACACTCACTCCCTAAAGAAAACTCAATTCAAACAAAAACTATTGACTGTTTCCGGCTATTTGATATCTAGGATTCCTAGATATTCTAGACTAGGAACAGCTCGAATGAAATAATCCAAATCTGATTGATCAATGATCATGGATCCCATTTAAAAGTTATTCAATGGATGATGTCTGTGACAGCTTTGCTATGATTATTGCTCATATAATTAAAAGTCTTCGCTACCCCGAAGTTATGTTGGCTGACATGTGATACGCAAGAAACTTTTTTATATTAGTAAGCTGAGCCGACAAGACCGATAATTACAATTACAATTAAACAGTTAAAATTGCTATTTATTAAACATCAGCAGAATCTTATTAAGGGCACGTTCACAAGTTAAAAAAGTCGCCAATGCGTTCGTGGCCTTGCAGAGTTTATGCACATTTTTATTGACAAGCCAATTAAGCTATTGAGGTATGTATTTACAATATTTTTTAGTAAAAGATGTCAAACAATATCGGATCCGACTAGAAAATATCCAATAAGAGTGTTAGAGCAGAAACTTTCAGGCGATCCATGAAATGTCGACACTTGCAATGATCGAACACAAACTGCAGTGGAGCAGCGTGGTAAGATCGATAATGAACAATAGTTAGGTCATAGCAGTCCTCTCATAGAAAAACGTCACAAGGAAGGCTATATTCAAGTGCACGTACATTCTCCTGGCGAAGTAACATAAGCGCATAATACGTCACCGCTCTCTGTCTAACGAAACCGTACGGATAATATGTAATGCAAGCCGCCATTGTGCACCCGTCAGCGACTACACCCTGACTTCGCAGTGTTTTACAATCATATACATATACCTAACAAACGTACATACAATATCAAAACAAAACTTATAACAAGCTATTTAAATACAAACGGGTACTCACGTTTTTTGTTTTTATACCGGTATTTCGATCCACTTTGTGAAATCATGAATTCAAAAAGTTTCTTGGTTTAAAATCATAATCTATACTAATATATAAAGAGAAAAGATTTGATTTTTTGTTTGCATGGAATAGGCTCCGAAACTACAGAACCGATTTGTAAAATTCTTTCACTGTTGTATTGTAAAGCTACACTATCCCCGAGTAACATAGGCTATATTAAATTAAAAAAAAAATTAGGGATCCTAAATAAAACTCCAATAATATAACCCAAGGTGTAAAAAAATAAGAAAACCGTAGCAAAGCGAGGGCGGTTACTCGTTAAGTTATAAATAGCTATAACAGATAGTAACTAACTATTCGATGTGCAATAATTACAGATGAAATCTCCACAATAGTATTATTTATGTAATTTAATTAAGTTTTATTATTAGTATTTTATTATTAGTATTTTATTATAACCTGAACCGTAATGCATTTCAGTCACAGTTTATCCATACAACTTTCCATTTCGCACCCGTACACAAGTAACGCAGTAATAAACATTCTATACATCGGTATAGTAATATTTAACTGCCCTATGAAACCTTAAAATATTGTACGTATTTGTGAGACTACTAGCCGATTAATCTGGTATCTATTACATTATTTACTCCAACACCGTAGACGTCCCGAGGAATTAGAATGAGTTCCTTTCCATCGTCCACCGTCCTATGTTTCAGGATCGGTATACCGCGCATCTAATTATAGGTTATTCCACCCGAGAGCAATACAATACAACAGAGATCCACATTGTGCCACTAACGACTTGCGCCGCTGCCCGCTAGTACCCCTCTATAAGCAAAAAATTAAAATGTGTGCAATTCACACGTGGTAGAAACCTTCCAAAATAAAGGTATTAATTTAATAACTTGTATCAGTTTTAATTATCTTTCAAAAACTTTTTTGTACTAAATAAAAATAAAACAGTGGTAATTAACGGCATCTCTAAACATAATATGAAGAGTAAAATGAGCAGCTAGCGCCATCTATCTAGCAATAAAATGAATCTTCTATCTTGTTGCTCGCGCCATCTATGAATACGAATTAGCACTTTTTAAAGTAACACGAACATAAGAAACACTGTATAATGCTTCCTATCTCATTTTCTCCCACGTAAAATCTTATGAATTTATGTGTATGTCTTTTTTTACTGTCCCTTTTTCGTTTAATCGACTTTCAAATGACAACGATCTTAAAGAAGTTTTCACTTCAAAAATATAAACATTCGTTTATAGTGTTATAGAGCAATGTGTTGTAAAACGCGACGCGCGGTGAGGACCGCACCGCAACTAGCAATGCTTAAAAAAATTCGGTGAAGTCCAGATCGGGAGCTAGAGTTCCGTATAGAACGATGCATATTATTTAGCAATCTGCCTAGTTAATAAGAACTTGAATTATCTATCCGGTCAATAACCTCTCCAAAAAACATAGATGTTTTCACTGTTTTCAGAGGATGAGATAACAGCTAGTTACATTATGACTATGAACTCCTTTTTGGAAGACATTGTTATCGTCTTATGTTAGTTCCAATTTTGGTAATAACCCCTAAATGGTATGTTGAGATTTTTGCATACATAATAATTATTAAGGTTCATTCTTCTTTTCTACTTTCAAGAGCAGTATTTAAACGTTAAACGTGGGAGAAAATACTACATAATTATTAAAAAAATATAATGACATATGACACAGTCTTTAAAATATTTTTTTTATTCTATAATTGTAATTATTAATTTATTAATCATCGTAATTTATTGATCGTTTAAACAAAGTAAAATTTTTATCTTATATATAAAATTCTCGTGTCACGGTGTTAGAAGTTGAACACCTCCGAAACGGCTCGACCAATTTTCGTGAATCTTTGCGTGCATATCGGCTAGGGTTGAGAATCGGACATCTATTTTTCATCCCCCTACCCCTAAAAAATTTTTAGCAGAACAACGTTTGCCCGGTCAGCTAGTTTATCTATAAAATTGTTTCAAATGATATTATGACTATTTTTTTAAGAATTGATCCATGTCACAACACAAATGTGATAAAATCGTAGCCAATATTTTTATAAATTGTAAGACGAAATGAAACAAGAAAACGGTGGACACAAATCGAGATTAAAAGATATCAGCCACAATTGAAATGGTAGCAAGAAAATAATCCGATACTACAAAGTGTTCCAGGATTGCGGTATTAAAACAATTCTCAATCAGCACCGACCGCAATAAAGGCAACCGTTTCATTTTTATTGGAGTTATCAAAACGCCACTTCATTGACCGCCTCCGATAGATATAGCCTAACAAACGGTGCTAAAATAATATTACCATAAAACGGTCGTTCGGATGCATTAGGGCTCGTAGAATTAGACTGGATGTGTCGCTGTTGTAGCTGTTATAGATAGGTAATGAGGAGGCCGCCGCAATTAAATTGATGACATCATAGCCTCATTGCGCCGCGCGATGGGAAATAAAAGCACAATTCAATCACCGAGCGGCGACGACACGTCGGACGCGGCCGTGTATTAAATAATTCAGCCGTGTACAGCGAAGACACTTAGCTGTGTAGCGTTTAATAGCGGCAATAGTATCGTTGACACTTGATTCCGCTGCAATGTACACCGATTATAATACAATATTTGTTCAAATTAAACGTGACATATTGTAAACAGCTTTTAAAATTGGACGTCATGCAACACGACAAACGGCAAACATGCACTATGGGGCGTTAATGAATAATAATTCGGCTCTACGAATCGCGAATGAATGAATAAACATAATTCGAAGGACCCAAAGTAGGTTTCCCACCGTAGTTAATGCGGAAGTAATGATTCAACAGCTACTTAGCAATACAGGTTCAACAATTGTATTGTTGTTCGTTTTGTCATCTTTTATTATAACTAGCTCTTGCCTGGGACTCAGCTGCAAAGCCGGACGCAGTTGATAAACTCAGCCACTAATTAATTAAAGGTGATTTATTATTTATTGAAAAATATAATGCACACGCATGCCATAAATAAAATGTGAATCCAATCTAGATGCTCTCTAATGTTTAAATAATACATTTAATAAAATAAAATTATAAAAAAATAATACTCAAGGCGTTAAGTGTCCGTATCGGAAGTGCCCATTACAAAATGGAGGATCGGTCCTACTGACATAGACATGCTCGAATGTCTGTTCGGTGTCAGAGAAACAAGCATCGGAGTAGCCGCGATGCTTAAATCGATAGAAACCCACCCGTATAGTAGGGTACCAGAAGAATTATTTTTAAAACCCTGAACGGCAGATGATGAAAAGACATTTACTTATGAAGTTGGGCAATACATGATAATAATAGCCTGCGTAGAAAAGAGAAAATCCTCAAAGAACTTTTGTTCTTCTCATAATATAACGTTTACAATAAAATGACTAATGCAAACGAGGTGACAAGGGACTGAACGTACCGCGTACGCATATCCCGTCGTAATCCGCGAGAATATTGATACAATATAAATAAAATATTAGATCCGAGGGACTTTTGTCTTCCGAGGACAAAAGTATCTCGTCTGAGCAGGCCATTATAGGAACATGTAAAAGATAAAACATAAAAGCTATGACAACATGAGTGCAAAATCTTACCTATCGCTGGGTCGAGGACTGCTTGTGCCGCCTGTTCTTCGCCAATAGGCGTTTTAAGGCAAATTTTCTTGAGTTTCATCGCGACCGGTGAATCTTCTGACTGGGCCACTGCAACACAAGTTCACAATGTTTTTACGAGGTAAAATACAATAAAAATATTTTTTTTTCTTAAAAATACATAAATGTAAATTGTCTTGTATATAGGACCAAATCCTGGAAACATAGAAAAGCATGAGCTCATATTTAGGTCATATACGGAAAAATAGCCCTATCTGTCGTTGCAAAAAAAAATCACATTTAAAACTGTACAAGAACAGAACGCAAATCACACCACCGACAAATTATAGTTTTAAGACAGTATATTTTTTTAATGAAATACTAAATTACAATGAAGTATCCTTTAATCTATCAGTAGAGCATCAACTTTTGATGACCGTCTGACGTAGCCGTGATGACGGCGCCTGGCATCGCACCAGACGCTTCCGGCAAGGAACACAACCGAAAATTACACCCGAAAATTTACTACCCATACATTAATAATACTAATAGGTACTTAATACGTAAAAGTGTCGTCAGGACAGTTGTCAAATAAGAAATCGTATTGAATAAACTGTCTACATGAAAAAACTTTTTTCTCTTTTTCCATTCATCTGTTTGTGTTTACCATAGGTGGCACAGCACACATATCATGTTCACTGGTTTATACAATCTGACTCATAGGATTCCCTCATCTAATTAGATGTATCTGGTACATAGACATTAAGACGAAAATTCCATCCAACCATCCATCCATAAGCATTTGAAGGATCACTATTGGACATAAGCCTCCCCCAACAAGAGCTTCTCTGACCAGTCCCGAGTGTCTGAGAGTCCCGACATTACGAACATTACATACACCACTCATCCGCTGTTTATTCTATTATTATGTATTCCGCTGTTTCCCTGAGAAAGCGAAAATTCCGGACATGTAAGGAAAATTCCTGTCATCAACAGATTAGCTTGTCTAAAATTTATACACCTAATTAAAATAAATAGCCTCTGGTAGACTTCATTTAATTATGATAGCAGAAAACTGTCTTTTTTTATTATACATACATGTTAAGAGTTGATACAGATTTGTATCAAGTAGGTAGCTTTTGACGGGTGCAAAGTAAAAAAGTTATTTGCAATTTTGCTATTTTCGAATTATTGCGGTAACTTACATGCAAATGACTTGTTTTAAGTATTTACTGAAAAAATTTTGAACAATTTTTCTCTTAATCTGTATTACTAAACCATGTAGAAATGGCTAAGTTGGTAGTTAACACAGTTGCCACAGTTTAGAATACAATGCATATGCAGACAACTGCAATATATCGTAAACACAATTAGTAAAATATAAATATACATAAAATTATGGATGCCTTATTCATAAATTGCTGGTGAAAATTTCAACAAACTTAGTTTAAAAATAAAAAATAACATATGTAACTCTCCTGAAAAGTAGCTGTTTTGTGTTGTCGATTTGTGCAGTGACGTTTTCATGGCCCATCTGTTGTTGTTACATTAAAGGTTTATTATAATGTGTTATGTGAGAACACCAGGGTCATAGTTCCTAAATTATCATGTTACACAATATTCTTAATACGTGTGCAAATATCAGATAATTCGAACATCTCTAGCTGGGTAAAAATATTTCGAGTTCAAAGATTCCCTTGCATAGATGGACATAGCATTAATATGACGCGTATAAGCGTACGGAATATCCGCAAAAACACAAGGGACAATTAAGATGACTACAATAACGCAGTGAGAACTGTGGTTATGTGGTGGGCATCATAAATAATTCAGTTTGCGCAATGGCAGCTGGCCGAGGCAATTTTACTATTGATCTACAGTACCGATGGTCGGAAGCTTGGGACCGTTTATTGTAGTTACAATTTAAACGGCATTACGTTTACCGCGGCAATAATGACAGTTATGAAGTGGCAATGCGTAGGTTGTAACATTTGTTTTGTTTACCTGCAAGACTTTTTCTAATACTAAACAGATCGTTCTTTGTGACCTGGTGTTACCATGACCATTCTACTAAAGTGCGGATGTAACTTATCCAAAACACGAAGACGGCCAGCCAGGTTATTCCATTAATATGGAGTTGTGGAGAGTTGTTGTATGTTTAATATTGTACCTCAGAATTTATCTTAACCGTAGCGAATGATAAAATGAGTCCAGCCCAAATTATTAACCGGTACATATATGAGTTTTAAAATGTATAAATAAATATTAAACAATAACTAATAGTATTAACAACATATTTGTTCGCGTCCTCATTATTGTAAGAAAAAAAAATACGGGTGGAAAAACAAAAAATGGAACAATAGACTTAACGAATTTTTAACTATGCAAACAGAAACCAACGTGTAATCGAATGAATGACACACCGCGAGCGCTCTCCGTCGGAGTCCGTCGCGCGCCGCGCCCCGCCACGCCACCGCCGCGCTCGGCGCGGTGCGGGCGGGGCGCGGCGGCCACTCTCCACTTCACTATAACAACGTGGTACAACAAAGCTTGGCAGGGAGGCAGATCGTCCAGCTATTAGCTCCACCGGTATCCACTCTAGTTTTACACTGACATACCATAACAAAAGGGGTAATGTATCCAGCGATCTATTGTTACAGGTAAATGCTTACGTTTGCAATTCAAGTTACTATTGTTATAGAGTTCGCGTAATAAATTGAATTGTAGTCATAATAAAATTATTACTTTTTATGAGTCAATCGTACCCACTAGACGTGTGGACATAATATGTAATTTTAATGATGATTAATAATTAGGCTTGCCATTTGTACGGTGTTATTATAGACAAGTGAATAAGTTTTGGATTATCACTGACATCGAAATTGTTTTTTTTAACCGACTTCAAAAAAAGGAGGAGGTTCTCAATTCGACTGTATTTTTTTTATGTTTGTTACCTCCGAACTTTGGACTGGGCGAACCGATTTTGATGATTGTTTTTTTAATCGAAAGCTGGTGGCTGTCATGTGGTCCCACATAAATTTTATTGAGATCTGACACTGGCATCCATGAGAAAACCACATAAGTCGTAAATTTGTGTTAAGATGTGCGCGACAAACTGACGAATAACTCAATATCACGCCAACCGATTTCGATGATTCTTTTTTAATCGAAAGCAGGTGCTTGTCATGTGGTCCCACATAAATTTGAACGAGATCTGAAAAGTGGTTTTTGAGACTTTAAAGTCGGTTATTTTTTGTTAGTAAAATTTAGATTATCTTACTTACTTACACCTAAAAAGACTCGCAGAGATTTTTTTAAGTTATACATCTTTTTGAAATAAATTTTAAGATTTGTAACACGGTGACAGTGACATAAAAGGTAACGAAAAGCATTTTTAAAAACGCGCGTTATGAAAAAAATATTATTATTATATTTATTATATTATTGTTCTTTTGAATATTGTTTTTTGAATATTATTTTTTTGAATATTGTTTTTTTAGATATTTTTTTTTTAATCTGATGACGTCATATTATAGGCCAGTGCAGTAGGTGCAAAAAGCTATTCTAGGCTTTTAAGATGCTGTTGATACAGTTTAATTGATTTCAGTTAAAACTTTCGTTGCGGTTAACTACTGAGTCACCGTGCTACATTACCCACTATTTATTAAGTTGCAGATGACTGATAAATAATTTACTGAAACGTTGCGTGGTTGTGTAGAACATCAGAAATATGTTGCATTAAAATACAATAGTTCTATTTGAATGTTGTACCAAATAAGTAGTAAAATTTTAATTGCAAATTATGTATTTGTTATCTCATCATTAATTGTTATTAGGTAACAAAAGAAGATTGAGATGACATAATAGTTCGAGCGACAGTAATTTTAACTACAAAGAATTATTTTAAAAATACTTACGGTGCATTTTATAAACAGTAAAAATCAGATTTTTATATTTTATACGAAGAATTTACGTTTCACCAAGTGAAACTCAACTCGTTCGCTTTCAGTATATTGCATACATTAGTAACGTCATTTTTCTATAGGAAATAGCATAGATGATATGAGCCTCCATCTCAAGACTCGACCTGACTGACGCCAGTCCCACGAGAACCCAAACAAAATAAAAGTATGACGCGCCACCAAACCTGCAATCAAATAGGCAGTATACTGTATATAAAGCATTTTAAAGTGTATACGGAGTTAACTAAAATGTTTTCAATGCGAGTACATGGTCCGTGGTCGGCAGGTCGCGGCAGGTTGGCAGGTTAGCACACCCGAACCACAACCTAGCACAACACTGTGGGTCTGTGGACCGCCGCGCGCCGCGCCGGTGCGCGGTGCACCGCCGTATGAATTTTATTTAACGTAAAATAAACGTGAATAAACGCGCGAATCCCGCGCCCGGCCCGCCAGCAACACGACAGCCGACGCGACCTGCCTCAATAATAAACTTTTGGAATTCCACGTTGACCAACTTAACCAAAGCCCTTTCTTTATTTGCTACGTCAAATGCTCACGTTTTGCACTGTTTCGGTAGTCTTGCATCTTCTTGACACAGTAACACACACTTACTTGTATAGCATAGCTAACATTGTTCTCAATTTAATTATGATACATTATGGGTTGTTTATTTATTATTTCTACAGAATAGTGTCATATACAATACTGAAGTACTTAACAAAGTTTTATTTTCAGCGTCGCATTGTATAATATGCATCCTTGAGAAAACCGATCTGAGCGTGAGGGACACAGCCTCGGCGGAGGCCATCCCGACATAACAAACAATCTAACAGTAAACAAGCGTTTATTATCTTAATATATATAAATTACGTGTCACGTTGTTTGTCCGCGATGGACTCCTAAACTCCTTAACCGATTTTAATCAAATTTGCACACCGTGTGCAGTTTGATCCAACTTGAAAGATAGGATAGCTTACATCTCCCTTAAGGCACACGGAAGGTTTTAATTAAAAAAAAACATTTTTGACGGAACGAAGTCTGTCCGGGCAGCTAGTGTCCTTATAAAACATTTACAATCCGCATTTATATGGGCTTATGCCCAAAGACAGATATTTTTCATGTAATGCAATATATGACTAAGATATAACTATAGTTCTCTACTTCTCTCAGAGATGGCGCTATAGGTAGGTGTCGATTAAAATGATTACGGTGTAACGAGCTGATTAGATTTATCCCATCTCAAAAATACCCAACGCGCCTAAAAGAAGTTTTCATTTCAAAAACTGGCAAGTGAGTGCCTACGCACAATGTAGGGTTCAGTGGTTCATCGACTATTACTCATTAACTACTTAAGCCACTTTAGCCGTGTTAGTTTTATTTACACTTCCGTGAATTTTTCCACATGTCCAAGTCCAACACCTGCCATTAAGCTGGCACGGGTGAACCCTGACCTAACAACTTGTCCAACTCCAACCGTTTAGCCACCAGGGGGGGGACACTTGACTCTAACCAAATTTAGCACATTAAAGCCAAGCAAACGGACCCCTAATTCCAAAAATAGTCTTTGAAGACCCATAATATTTTTGAAAGACTTTTTCAACGATACCTCACTCTATGTATGTACCCTACATGACGAATAAAAAAATTATCGTCACGTTACCTGTAGGGGAGGTACCCTGAAAAAAAAATTGTTCTTCAATATTTTATTCTGCGATTCTGGAGTTTTAATAAATATGTATATCCACGCCAAATTACAGCTTTCTAGCACTAAGGGTCTCGGCGCTTTGCTTCAGACAGACGGACGGACATGACGAAACTATAAGGGTTCCGATTTTACTTCGAAACCCTAAAAATGCGGATGGCATAGACATTGGACATACATACACAAAACATCAAAAATAATAAACAGTAAGGTACAAACATTAACTGACACAGAAATATGTATATGGCAAGGTCAGAAATCATGAAGGGGAGCCTTTGTTCGTCAGGGCAACAGCTAAGCATTTTGTAAAAACCCTACCAAACCAGCTCCCTATTCCAACACAGTAACAGTTTCAGGACATTATAATGTTCACCGAGTCATGACAGGACATTATTGTTACACAGTGAAGAGCATATTATATAAAGTACTGGTTTAAGATAACTCCTAGGGGCCAGATAGCGACCTTGAGAAATGGCGCGTACTCGAGGCCGTGGGAGGCCGCCTCGTGGAGTCGCGACACCGTCTGCGGGATTAGCGAAGTCGCGCCGTGTAACCTTCATGTGCCAAGCGAGACCCAAGTCTTCAATGTTGCACCTTCGATTGTTATTATGGCTATTCTAATTTCTATTCGAGCTAAAAAGAACATACATGGGATATTTATATTTTTTTTTTAATTTGTGTGTATTGACATTTTAATAAAGTAGCTACTCCCTCATACCCCCTCCTCCTACATACATACATACATCCTCAAGGTTAACGTGTCGCAATTGTCACGGACAAGGAAGGGGACAGAAACAAAAACCCAAGAAAAAACATTTGCGTGAAAAAAATTCTACCACAGCCATGAATCGAAAACCTGAAACTATTCGATCAGAAGCACGCAAGTTCATCCCAGTCTAAAAAAAAAAACAAAGAAGAATCAAACATCTACTTTCTTCCAAAATGATCAAATGTTACACACAACTTTATATTCTCCCATAAGACCTGTCAATATTAACGTAGCGTTATGTAGGGCATCTTCCAGCAGTTACTGTAGGCCGCAAAAATATTTGTGTCAAAAAAAAAATCTTACCACAACCATGAATTGAAAACCTGAAACTATTCGATCAGAAGCACGTAAGTTCATCTAAGTCGAAAAAAAACAAAGAAGAAGAATCAAACATCTCCAAACCTTGTTCCAAAATTATCAAATGTTACACACAACTTTATATTCTCCATTAAGACCTGTCAATGTTAACTTAGCGTTATGTGGGGCATCTTCCAGCAGTAGGCCACGTTCGGCCCAAGGCAGCGACCTTGAGAACTGCCGCCAATAGCGGCTGAGTCGAGTCATGACCCAGGGCGGCAACGGCAGGGCCGAGCCTTGCGCTGTCTGCGAGGATTACCGAGTATTAGTTCAAGACGTCATGTTTGTTCTGCAACCATGACCTACGGGATTCCATGGCTACGAGGCCTTACATCGTGTACCAACATTCTGATTATAGCCTAATATTTGTATCAGTAAGTTTTCGATTTTCGGATATCAAAGATGAACTAGGATGATTTTCGTAAATTCAAACGTATTCAGAGGTATATGACAGAAAAAACTTCAAAAGATAAAAGGACATAATAATGTGAAATTATTACTAATATTATTATAGTGACATTTTATTAACAGTTCCTATAACCACCTCTAAAGTTGAAACGAACGACGTGAAACAACTTGGGAACAAGATTTGATCGATCACTTTGCCCAGTCATTCGTGCAGCACTTCATACTTTAATTGCATTTTGCACATCATACATGAATTGCTAAATACAAAATTACAATACTGTTTGTATACTTTAAACTAGTTTAGACCTGCCATACTCGTACATGTTATCAATTATGATAATCATCGTAAACCATTTAAAGCATCATCCTTATACAGATATCTGAATGATTCCCATCACAATGAAACGGTCCAAACGTATCGGCAACATGGGGTTGAATTCAAACTGGTTTGGAATTATACTGAAAGGAACTACATTGTATAATACATTACAAGTAGGTCAAGTTCGAAGCCCATATAAAAAGGTTTATTATGGTTATTATGAAAACGCACGGTTGCCTTTTGCCTATTGACTATTGATGAGTGATTTTTTGAATATGAGCACGTCTTAATCGTTTATAAATTATATTATCAACACGTCAAAACTACGAAAATGTGCTTGCTTCTGATATGTACTGAATAAAATGTCTATAAAAGTAAGAAATAGTTTTTATAGCAAAAATATGCCTTCATTCATTGCATTATTTGATTCAAACCAATCCACAGACGTTAACGGGAAAGCCACGTATACGGACGACGTGTGCACCTATCGCACAATGTACATACATATCACAATTACCCGCAGATACATTTCGTACTGCGGGTCGCCGGCGGGCGTTCGGCGCGGTATCGGTGCGGTGTCGATGCGGTATCGGCGTGACACGGCAGCCACGGCAGGTGCAAGCTGCACGCTGCGCCTAGCGGAGGCTGCGGCCGCCCGCACCCCGCCCGCGCTCCGTGCCCCTCACACGCCATCTTAACAAATCGATAGGATATGACTGTTCTCCAGTTCGCGGGTGAGACTTTTGGGCGCGCACCGAATGACCCCCACTTGATCGCGTGGCGCCCGAATAAACAAACACATTACTCCGAATCCTCGCGCTCCCCTTGCATTATTTACAATGTGTGTACGGCGCCGGTTGTCTTTTACTTACTACAAATATTGCGAAACCTACAAAGAAAACTTGATAATGTACAAGTCATTCTCCAAAAATCAATATTATTTTCGTTACTTAGGTACTACAGTTGCATTTTTTTTTAACCAAAACAAATAAGCGTTGATTATAGAATAATCTATTCTATATACGAATTAGGAACCGTTAATATGGACGCTGCGAAATTAAGTCACAAGTCGTGACCACGGTATAAATGGAATAACAAAACTACCTGTATTAGTTGGTTTCTTTTCCTGTAGTTTAGATTTTAATCTCAGCTCTACTTGCACTCTGGTCAACGTTTCGTTTACCATTAGTAGTTTGCCGTATTGGGGCGGCTTAGAATACTAACCCCAATCCCACGCCGAATGGGTGTCGTAAGAGGCGACTAAATCCGACCCGCGAATGGTAGGGCCCCTCGGAAGTATTATATTGGTAATATTGATTTTAATTGCTAATGAATACCATTATTACCATTATTATTTCTCCATGGGGTTCGCCTAGATCGATAGCTACCACCCTTGAGCACGAGTCACCCCCCAAACGACTCGTCGTGTTCTGGCTGGGGACGTGAGAGCCAGTTCTTTCTTTCTTTTTCTTCTTTCTTTCTTGGCCGGCAGCGCATCAGTAATGCCTTTGGTGTTGCTGATGTCCATTTAAACCGTACGGTATACCAAAATTCGTTTTGTCACGTTAATATTTTTTAGGTAATGACAAATTAATTAAAACAATACTGATATTCATTTGGTCCTTAACATAAACCGTCATCTCGTTAACGTAAGCGTATTAGTAATACGCGCGTAAAACCAGAGCAATACGAACACTGACATTTTCAAAGTCTGCAGACGAAGCGGTATTTATAGGATTCGCTGCAACATCACATTCAGACCTCAGGAGTACTAGGATTCTCTGAATCTCTGTGTTACAAAAAGGCATAATACCTACATGTACTAGCAAGCATCGTGAACAATCAAAATATAAATATCTCGCAGAAAAAGAAACCCCAGACTGCGCTCTACCAGGCAGCACACATTGACACATTCAACTGCCCCGCAAATTTCAAGACCAATATCTCAAAGACACAAAGAAAGAAAAGGAAAGAGATCTTTTCCACGAGCCGGGAGTGTATTAATCTAATGACAAAGTAATCCCGGCAGCCTCGTACAGTGAACCGTCACCCCCGGAGCCCCGAGCCGAGGCAGCCGCGGCCGCGCCGCCGTATCTATTTAAATATTCACGCCCTCTAATGACACGAGGTCGACTCATTTTAACAACGGAATAGGGATCGACCTGTGAATACGACATATGAACCCTTATGCGGTAAGACACACGTATCTAAAACGGCTGGCACGACAGAGGGTCAGGGAAATCTACGTAGAGATAACAGGTAAGCATTAATACAGTTGCGTTCTGCAGTTAAAACATAAACACGACGGTTCATTATACAGACGAAAAGTTGATGCACGGAGATGTTCAACCAAAAATTTTTTTTCCTTTTCCAAACTTCTTTCTCCAAGGGGATTTTCTTTCGCCGTTTCTTCTCCTCGATGGCAAATCACCTTTATACATTTAATAGCGATAACATGAAGCGCTCATAGCCCGGCGGTTTTTGCGATCTAAGTGTTCTACCGAGTTATGCAACAACGGGCGCAGCCAGTAGGAGGATGAGATAAGTGACCGCATTGACCGTAATGAAAGAAATTTCTTGAACACTATGGCTTTAGTTCTTCTTCCAACATTTGAAACCTCTCCACCAACCCACGCCGTATAGAGCAGCATGGTTAAGTATGCTGTAGGCCTCTCTTCAGTTTAAACCGAGATACCTGTAATCTGTAGTAGTGCACCATTCATGGATTGAAGCCATGTAATAAAAGAAATAACATATTACAAATTATCATGAGCACTATGAGAACGTGTATGACTGACACCTATGATGTGAATAAAAAATAACGTTATTTTTAATTTAATTAAGAATTGAGATGCGAGTTTTATAAACTATCTTTGTTGCACGTATTATACGTTATTTTTAAATGTGTTACATAACTCTCTGAAAGCATCTAATGACAATGCAGCAAGACCATGAGCGTGACGTAACAGGGAAATTAGGCGTGAGTGTTCGGCTCTAGACATCTTAAAAGTACTTATAATAGATTTTAGTTATGGACACAGATAACATATTATTAACGCTAACACACTTCTAACGCTAACAGCTAATTATTATTTCTATTATTTTTCCTTTCTCAAAAGTGTAACGTGTATAACATGAAACAAAACGGTACTTCATTCTAAAGTCTCAAATACTGAAATTGTCATAACTCAATAAGATCAAATCTCTTTTTTATCTATACTATTAAATAAAGAGGATAGATTTGATTTTTTGTTTGCATTGAATAGGCTCCGAAACTACTGAACCAATTTCAAAAATTCTTTCACTGTTGGGAAGCTACACTATCCCCGAGTAACTTAGGCTATATTATATTTTCAAATATATTAAGGATCCTTAATAAAACTCCAATAATGTAACCCAAGGTTTAAAAATAAGAAAACCGAAGCAAAGCGAGGGTGGTTACTCTTGTTTCATAAAACAAGAAAAAAAACCTTAGTTTTGTTAAAAAAATTACATGTACACAATATGTAAAAAGAGAATACAAAGCTTTATATTTTTTTTTGCATTACAATTCTCATGAAATTTTACATAAAAAAATATATATAAAATCTTAATAGATAGGAAAAATCGTAAGTGGCTGGTCGACTACCACCAATAAATGATACGGAAATCAACGACTAGTAGTGCAGTAGCAAATACAGACCACTTATGACAATTATCTACATCCTGCTGACGTACGTAGATCCTGTATCTGTGGTAGAACAAACCTACTCCTGCACTTTGCAATGAAAGTGAATCAACATAGTTGGACTGTCGAGTGTTTTTCGCGTTACTATCATTAGCATTACTCACCCTTCACCTGTCAACCTGTCATTAGAACGACCCTCTTGATTTGACATAAATTTGAATATGACAAAGCTTTGCTAGTTAGTATCCCTACCGTGTTAGATAAAAAGCGGCCAAGTGCGAGTCGGACTCGCCCATGAAGGGTTCCGTAGCAGCAAGTAACATAATATAAAAGTTCTTGTAGTTCGTTGTAACTTTGATCGATGTTTTTTGCGGTTTACGATTTATGACGTATTAAAAAAAACTACTTATTAGATCTCGTTCAAATCAATTTTCGTTGGAAGTTTGCATGGTAATGTACATCATATATTTTTTTTAGTTTTATCATTCTCTTATTTTAGAAGTTACAGGGGGGGGGGACACACATTTTACCACTTTGGAAGTGTCTCTCGCGCAAACTATTCAGTTTAGAAAAAACTGATATTAGAAACTTCAATATCATTTTTGAAGACCTATCCATAGATACCCCACACGTATGGGTTTGATGAAAAAAAAATTTTTGAGTTTCAGTTCTATGTATGGGGATCCCAAAATTTATTGATTTTTTTTCTATTTTTGTGTAAAAATCTTAACGCGGTTTACAGAATACATCTCCTTACCAAGTTTCAACAGTATAGTTCTTATAGTTTCGGAGAAAAGTGGCTGTGACATACGGACGGACAGACAGACAGACAGACAGACAGACAGACAGACAGACAGACAGACAGACAGACAGACAGACAGACAGACAGACATGACGAATTTATAAGGGTTCCGTTTTTTGCCATTTGGCTACGGAACCCTAAAAAGTAGTGATTTTTGTTCTTAATTAACATTGTTTATTGCATATTATGAAAACGCGAAGTTTTTCGTGGGTTTTTTTCATCGCTTTGCCGATATTGCGATATCGACACTTACCCCTAACCGTCAATTAAGTCAGTTTAGTCCGTCAAATTAGGGATTCGACAATAAGTTATTTTTATAAGCGTCATAAAACTCCCAAATTTTGCTCACATTGACCGTAGAATAAACCAACAAACTCAAGTTCATCAAACTAGTAGGTAGTGTAGGTACATAATAATGCGACCTGCTGCACCACGTGGGTATCCTTATAAAGAACATACTACAACCACCGAAGGAGCGTAAAACACGTCAAGTGCCGACTGCGACCACGCAAGGATAAACTACAGCGCGTCGCGTCGCCTCGCACGCGTATTGCGTATGGAACATGATACACAGTACGCACTCATTGAAATATTCAAAGCGGCCAAGTGCGAGTCGGACTCGCCCATGAAGGGTTCCGTAGCAGCAAGTAACAAGTAACATAATAGTTGTAACTTTGATCAATGTTTTTTGCGGTTTACGATTTATGACGTATTAAAAAAAAACTACTTACTAGATCTCATTCAAACCAATTTTCGTTGGAAGTTTGCTTGGTAATGTACATCATATATTTTTTTTAGTTTTATCATTCCCTTATTTTAGAAGTTACAGGGGGGGGACACACATTTTACCACTTTGGAAGTGTCTCTCGCGCAAACTATTCAGTTTAGAAAAAAATGATATTAGAAACCTCAATATCATTTTTAAAGACCTATCCATAGATACCCCACACGTATGGGTTTGATGAAAAAAAAATTTTTGAGTTTCAGTTCTATGTATGGGGATCCCAAAATTTATTGATTTTTTTTTCTATTTTTGTGTAAAAATCTTAACGCGGTTTACAGAATACATCTCCTTACCAAGTTTCAACAGTATAGTTCTTATAGTTTCGGAGAAAAGTGGCTGTGACATACGGACGGACAGACAGACAGACAGACAGACAGACAGACAGACAGACAGACAGACATGACGAATTTATAAGGGTTCCGTTTTTTGCCATTTGGCTACGGAACCCTAAAAAGTAGTGATTTTTGTTCTTAATTAACATTGTTTATTGCATATTATGAAAACGCGAAGTTTTTCGTGGGTTTTTTTCATCGCTTTGCCGATATTGCGATATCGACACTTACCCCTAACCGTCAATTAAGTCAGTTTAGTCCGTCAAATTAGGGATTCGACAATAAGTTATTTTTATAAGCGTCATAAAACTCCCAAATTTTGCTCACATTGACCGTAGAATAAACCAACAAACTCAAGTTCATCAAACTAGTAGGTAGTGTAGGTACATAATAATGCGACCTGCTGCACCACGTGGGTATCCTTATAAAGAACATACTACAACCACCGAAGGAGCGTAAAACACGTCAAGTGCCGACTGCGACCACGCAAGGATAAACTACAGCGCGTCGCGTCGCCTCGCACGCGTATTGCGTATGGAACATGATACACAGTACGCACTCATTGAAATATTCAAAGCGGCCAAGTGCGAGTCGGACTCGCCCATGAAGGGTTCCGTAGCAGCAAGTAACAAGTAACATAATAGTTGTAACTTTGATCAATGTTTTTTGCGGTTTACGATTTATGACGTATTAAAAAAAAACTACTTACTAGATCTCATTCAAACCAATTTTCGTTGGAAGTTTGCTTGGTAATGTACATCATATATTTTTTTTAGTTTTATCATTCCCTTATTTTAGAAGTTACAGGGGGGGGACACACATTTTACCACTTTGGAAGTGTCTCTCGCGCAAACTATTCAGTTTAGAAAAAAATGATATTAGAAACCTCAATATCATTTTTAAAGACCTATCCATAGATACCCCACACGTATGGGTTTGATGAAAAAAACATTTTTGAGTTTCAGTTCTAAGTATGGGGAACCCCCAAAATTTATTGCTTTTTTTCTATTTTTGTGTGAAAATCTTAATGCGGTTCACAGAATACATCAACCTACCAAGTTTCAATGGTATAGCTCTTATAGTTTCGGAAAAAAGTGGCTGTGACATACGGACGGACGGACGGACGGACAGACAGACAGACAGACAGACAGACAGACAGACAGACAGACAGACAGACAGACAGACATGACGAATCCATAAGGGTTCCGTTTTTTGCCATTCGGCTACGGAACCCTAAAAACCCGCCTACGCTTCACGAAACATAATCCTTACGTTCACAAATCGACTCGAATACTGAACCAATAAAAAACTTTCATTTACAACGCCCATTGCTTTTTTTATTATAAGTTATTGCTTGACTACCATCAGTACCATCCCACCTGACTGTAGGCGGTCATGAAGATCTGGATAGTATAGCGCACTTAGTAAAAGCATAATTTTCACTCTTGACTTGAAGACACCCACAAAATACTCGAACGGGTACACCGAAACACGTACTTTATTCCAGTTTATCCCCTTCATTGTGTCATATGTTTTTAAAACTAACGTATATATTTATTTACCACTACAATTAAGCTTTCATAAATTAAGCAAAAAGCTTTTTACTGTTAAATACTTCAAAGGATGTCAATCTATTATCGGCATTATCGCCCGGGAACAAATCCATTTCTCGGTATTAAAGATACAAAGCTACCCTCTGTGGTACCCTGACCAAACCAATCCATACACAGCATAAGATAAAATATATCACCTTAGTTGTTCAATGGTAATCGCGTGATGAATTAAGACAGTCGAGACAGACAGGAGAATAATAAATGTTTTGGGCTCAGTATTCAAATAATGTACCTGTATCCTGGATTCAGCGTCGGTACAGTTTCATAAGCAGCTACAGAAGTCGTAGGCGCAACTTCCGAGCGTAATGAAGAGCGGATAACGCGGACGGTCGCTTCTTCATGCACGACACGACAACGACATTTTATGTATGTTACTAGTTGTCGCCTGTAGCTTCGGCACGCGGAAATTATGCTTATCATATTTATCCCCTATTTCACCGCCTTGGAGGTTGAATTTTGAAAAATCCTACCTTAGTGGATGCCTACGTCATAAGAGGAATACGTGTGCGAAATTTTAAGTTTCTAGCCCTAAGGGTTTGGCCTGTGCGATGATACATCAGTCAATTATTTATTAGCTGCACGGACTTCGTTTTGTCAAAGTTTTTTATTTTATTTTAGTTCTGATGATGGGATGCATTAGGAATTGCGGGAACTCCTCGAGTATTATGGGTACACAAATGGGGATTTTTTGTTGTTTTTTTTTAATGCACTGTGACAGCACCACTGTACTGTAAAATTTTATCGTTGTCGTGTCGTCCAATGAAGAACTGGCGAACGGCGCTCGTCGGCAGTCGGCACCTGTAGAGCCCCAAGCGTGACCTTCGCACTCGAACGCAATAGCCACTCGAACGGTCAGCGTCCGAACTTCTCTATCACTGTATAATATGTAATAACTAGTATTTATTTAAACAGACAATTGAGCACGAAATCCACTTCAACGGTGCCTGCGTCGATCTGGCTTTTTATGTCTTAACGCGACCAATGCCTTGTCGATATTTGCATATTAATTTGTGTCTTCTAAACTATAATCTCTGTACTATTTATCATCATCTTCATCACGAACTATCGCTAAATCATCGATATCACTGTGCTGCGAGTACTGTGACTGACCATACCACACTACCTTATTAGCCTTAAGCTCTTGTATTTTTGCGGCTAGAAATATCAAAATGCTTTCAAGTAAGTTTACTAAATGTGTATTACTAATGCAGAAGCTGTTTCGTGATAATAAAATAGTATGACAACTTTTCATAATGCATTGTAAAAAATCTTTACGTGTCCTTTTATAGGGACGTGGTAAAATAATAATCTAAATTTTACTAACAAAAAATAACCAACTTCAAAGTTACTCTAAAACTACTTGTCAGATCTCGTTCAAATTTATGTGGGATTACATGACAAGCACCTGCTTTCGATTAAAAAAAGAATCATCGAAATCCGTTGGCGTGATATTGAGTAATTCGTCCGTTTGTCGCGCTTACTTAATACAAATTTAAGACTTATATGGTTTTATCATGGATGCCATTGTCAGATCTCAATAAAATTTATATGGGACCACACGACAGCCACCAGTTTTCGATTTAAAAAAGAATCATCAAAATCGGTTTGCCCAGTCCAAAGTTCTGAGGTAACGAACATAAAAAAAACAGTCGAATTGAGAACCTCCTCCTTTTTTTGAAGTCGGTTAAAAATATACTGCATTTGCATTCAGATATCATGAAACATTTAACGAAACACTTGACAAAAATTAATACCTAAAATCTTTTTATGTATGACTAATTGACCGTACCCACTACGCTGGGCGTCAAATATTTTTACTTGTGATGAAGTAAAAATTAATATTAATCATAATCAATCTATGTTACTCAAGAATAATGTAACTTTCTAGTGGTGAAAGAATCTTACAGACACATACAAAACGACAAATCTTCCCTCTTCATACTATTAGTATAGTGTAGATGACTGAAGTAAAGATTAATTTTCCCGAAGAAGCTTGCTAAGTCAATAATAATAACGTATTTAATAAATTTACTCAGTCGAATGAAGGATTGCGGTATTGCCTATTAAAGGAATGAAGATCGGTAGTCCGCAGCCAGCCCGAGATGTCGGCAAAAAGAAAATCAACTTAAACCGTCCGTGAACAACCGCCGGCACTCGGTTTCGTTCGTAAACATTTTTTGCGGTGTTTAAACAGGTTTATGGCGACTGCCCCGATGCCCTAGGCCGCGGCTTGACCGTACGCTAATAATCTAGCTCTCTAAACACCGTTTTTACTTTCAAGTTCGATTCGTGCATGTATGTATTTCACAACCTTGACTGTCTCAACTGTACACAAATATTGGAAGAAAACGTGCTGTAACACTCGGAACAGAAATGACACTCATTGGGTCAGTAAATATTATGTATTAATTCGTAACATCAAGATTTATACTTTTTGGTCATACTGTTTACCCTATATGATATTCAAAATAATTTTTGGTGAAGTGTGACAAGAAGTCTTTATTATGCCTGGTCTTTATTGTGCCTGGTAGGTACAGTCGGCCGCAGAAGTAGCTTAACATTTTAGTACCTTGTCACATTACATTTCTTGAATTTGTCATAGATGTTGTTAGGAAACCGTCGAAACAGTTACTATTACAAAGTACTAAAATGTTAAGCTACTTCTACGGCCGACTGTACGACTGGCATTTAACAGTTTCTTTTTGTTTTATATTTTACACAGAACTAAACCCTCTAAAACCATAATTCGTTTTATTACGACATGTTCATTTGGATAACTAACTCTTTAATTAACGCAACATAAATTTTCGTCCACCAAATTGTGACAAACCATCAAGTACCTCTCTGTCACAAGAGAGTCGCCACTTACTTCTCAGTAAGGTTTTTTATTTTAGTGCAGCACTGTAACATGCACCCATGTAATGAAACGTTATTTGTAGGGAAATAATGTACATTCGTTGATGTCACATTGCGCCACTAAGCTAGGAGTACTAGGACGCTATGAGCGCGTATTACCACGCCGCGCCGCGGCAACACACCGCGCCGAGCGCCGAGCACCGAGCGGATACTCGCTTCAGCTACTCACTTCCGCTGGATAATTGCGAGACACCTATGAGCTGTGTTCTAACCGCTTTCTCTATTGACGTTACTAAGCCAACTTCGATGTGACGTGACGTTCATCATCATCAGTTAAGTAATTTCGTTTTACTACGTCATTTGTGATTTGATCGAGTGACGAAGACAATAAGGTGAGAATGCTCTTCAAATAGGGGAATTGGACTATGATACTCAAATAAATAAAGGGTAAAAAATAAAAATGCAGTTGTACTGCCTCATTTTTGGAAGTAGATGGCAACTGCAACGCTAATCCAATGAATGCAATCAATAACCAAACTCGAACAGGACTACATCCTTACATACTCGTAAAGATGATCTCAGACGCATCGCAGGTAGCTTTTCACCGCATCTAATGTGCGACTAGCTTCCAAACTAAGTATCTAAAATTCTAAATCCTCCGGACATAAAACATGTGGCTTGTACTAGCAAAGCAATCCGTAGTGTATCTAGCCGCGTAGCGGGAGCAGTGCGGAGTGCGGAGTACAGAGTGCGGACATTGAAACAATGCGTCGGTGGTGTACAAGTGCGGATCGGTCGGTTGGATGCGCGAGGTTCGTCGACCCGGCCGGCGGCCGGCGGGCGCCCCGCACGCCGCGCGCCCCGCCCGCAGTCTCACTTTCGATGAGTCCACGTGCCCGCGCCGGCCACCAGCGCCGCCGTCGACGCTGACGTCACCGCCACGCTTCACAACGGTGCCACTAGAGCCCACAGCGCTGCAGCGTGGAGCTATTTGTGCTCCTCGTTAGACTCTTCATGGGAACCGCGCTAACGACGACCTTCCCCTTACTGGCACACTCCCACGAACATCCGGGGCGACGTCGAGCGCACATCTACGTCTTTAGGGTCTCACACATGACAGAAACATCAAGTTTTAACTGTTTCATAGCGTGAAATGAAATATGATAAATTCTCAGACAAACCTCATTAAAAGGTGTGGACAAAATCAAGCCTTCAAAGGGTACCTTCATCATAAATACGAAAGTGGTACTATCTCCTTTTTGAGCGGTCACTATAGATAATCCATAGGAGATCAATCTACAATACAATCCTATTTAAAGTCGGTAACGAAGGCAACTGCTGTCAGCTGTCACATTACTGTCACATTACAGACTATCGGTCTAAGTTTATAGCATACCCGATTCAAGCACAACAGCACAGCTCTATGCAAACACCCATACAAATATTTGCTAACGAGTGCATTCGATACTCGGTTAGGATAACAACCCATTGTTGGGGTACAGAGCGGTTGTCACTGTTGAAAACTATACTAGGTAGCTAGCTAATTGTTGGGACGTTTTCTGAATTCTGTATACATTTGCTACAATAAATCTATCCTTAACGAAATCCAAAATGTGCTTCGAGGCTTATAAATTCAACTTCCGTATATATTTGTGGCCGATAATTCGAAACGTATTTGATGGATTAGTAATTTTATAATTTCAAGTGCCGAAATGACAATTTAAAATTGTGGACCATAAAAATGGTTCAAACCACATTAAGTCTACAGCAAGCCTTAATATGAAAATCCTAGATCGGATAACTTTTATAGGGAAACAAAACTCCTGCAATCCTACATCCATTAAAAGTACCGAACCCGATTTTTATCTATCCCTTGGTCCCTCACTATCCTCGACATATTTTCGACCTAAAAACAACAAAGCGCCCTCTACACAAGTTGACTACAACACAATACCGCGCCGTGCAATGCATGCAGTTGTTGCAGATTTTCACCACACATAGTTGATTTTTACTTTATTTTGATAAAAAAAAAACAGTTTGTTTTAATTTCTTTCAGATCTTTCTTACGATACGCCTGATCGAATCCCGCACTCATCACAAATGTTCGAAAGTTACGTGTATATGTATTTAATTACTTTGAGGTACCCTGGGTAACTTTACATAGCCTACATTCAACCTCAATTAAGCATTAAGACGTTTAGCTGAGTTTAAGTAGTATCCCCAGACTATAGCACCTTAGTTCCCAAAGTGGTCCAGGTGGACCCCCAGAGGTCCACGGGAGACTCGACGGGGGTCTACGTAGGCGTGATAAAAAATCAATAATTTAATTAACCAATCAATTATCACTTTTTTTTTCAAAAACTATTAATCTCTATATAATCCGCTATATCAGCCGCAACGCAAATTTCCATAGTTAGATCTAATCTTCACATTTTTTGTCGAGTTTTGGGAATATGGTAGAAATGTAGCTGCAGGGGGTCCACCGGAACCAGCTAGGGAACAGTCTGGGAACGTCTGCACAGCGCATCAATAACTGTGTTATGACGTATCAGGCACGGAAAGCCATAACATATGCTCTAATACGCTCACTGAAATACGAGTAGATCGACGGCGTTCTGTCCCTCTATCTATACATTTTTCATCGACATTTTTTGACGCTCCAAGCATGCTACGGGACGGTGTGTTGGTCGGTCACCGAACGATCCAGTAGAAATAGTTTCCATACAGCATACTTTTCAACACAAAGAACCTCATCTCATTCTGAACCGAAGATCCGTTCTTAGATGTTAATGTGTAAGCGTTTAAAATATTTATATCCAATAATTATTTTTCATTAATTTGTTTTCAATCAAAAATATATTATGTAATGTCCATTTCCACACAGAAAAGCAGCAGCAGTACAAGTAATAGTGAATAGTGAAAAGAAAGTGGTAAATATCGCACGAAGGTGCGAATATGAACCATTCGAACAGACCGATGAACTTAACCTGTGAGTAAAGTGTTATGCTACATGTTACATGTTTATTTGCGTAATTGTCTGTCTGTTATATCCATATAAGAAAGATAATAATAGCATAGCATAATAATGTTAATAATTTTTATAAATCATTCACAAAAATAGTCCAACAGGTTACGAAACGAGGAGCGCTATAAGCCTTTTAAAAGGCATTTAGACCTCTTTGTAAATTCGGATATTGCTTCTACGTTCAGAGGAATTCGTATATTACTTTCACCAATACGGATCGTTGAAAGGAAAATAATTTTCGGCAATACATTTTGTTATTGCTAAATTATGTAGCTGGTTGTTGACATGCGTGAATTTTGATTATTTCAGATATTGTTTTTTCTCTTCCTCTTCATGTTTTGAACAATTTACTAATTCTACTAACCGTAACGATTTATGTGGTCAATTTTGACATGAGATAGGAAGGATCAACTCATAAACTTAAATATTGTCAACTTAATGTACACGAGGTTACGAAGCGAGCCCTAATCGGCAAGGAAATCCCTTATGTATTAGCAGCAAGCCAGCACCATGTCAACTAGTAGAGTAGTAATAAAAAATATGATGCAGAAAATGCACACCACGTTACTTTACGAAAACTTGGAAAGAAGAAAATCATTTCTATACTAAAGTAGTATTCAGAGCTCGATTGTTTGTGGTATGTGCCTTCGAGGAAAGTTGGATGGGAGAACGCTAGTTGGCAAAACAAAATTCGTGAGGGCTTTGTATTCTAAACCCACTTATTTTCATCAGATAAGTTTCTTCGGTTTCATTATAATTTTAAAACGATAAAGTTGACAACTACCTACCTCCCTCCCCAAACTTCACTGGAACAGCGTTGGAGGCTCTAGCTCTCTCTAGGCCTCCTTAATTGCGAGCCTCTTTTCAGTGGATCTGAAGTCAATGGATCGCATTAATTACGCATACAAAATGGGTAACACATTTTGATGAATTGTACGAATATCGCATTTTTTTTAACTACATTTAACGTTTTTACTACATAACCATATAAGTACATCTAACAAGTCGTAAAATCCAGTCAGTGAACGGAGCAGTCATATTATTATAATATAGTGTGTAATTAGCTGGGTATCTGGTCAAAAGTGGAATATAAAATTAAAGCAGTATACATTATTCAAATTAGTCGTCTGTTGGCAGCTTGGCAGTACTCGGCGGCCGCGTAACGGTGACGAGTATCGAGTTTGAGGCGAGGGTCATCCGCGCGTGGCGACAATTAAAACCGGGATAAGTGTTGTGTGTACCTGCGAGATGAGGGCGCCACGGTCGATATTAGGGGGCCGCGGGGAGGCCGGGGAGGCATCTTGTTAAGGAGTTTAGAATACGACTCACCGAGTATTGATGTCTCGCGGGCTTTTTTATTAATACACCCACAAAAACAAATGCACAGTATACGCGATATTATTACGTCGAGCGCTATTTTAACCAAACTAACGACGCGGTATGTTAGTATCGGTCACTCTGAGCCTACATTAGAGTGTTACAGATGATAAAAAAAAACGTCAAGACACAAGGTATTAGATGAGCGAGTTAATGTCATCCAATTCACAATAGAAAGCTATACCACAGTAAAAAATTGAGCGTAAGCAATTTCAATATGTGTGTACATAATAAAATCCGTGGGCGTTTGGGGGTCAGACGATTCGGTGGGGGGAGTGTGGGGCACTCTTCATTCCCATTTAGCTACTAAATTGTAGAGCGGGGTTGGGGGGAAATGATTATGTTTACTAACCCCGGCCCCGCGTCCCTGGGTCTACGCGGACCGAATTAACACACGATCTTTGTCCCAGAGCCCACCCGCCTGCCCGGACTATACACGCCTGCCGATCGGAATACTGAAACTATCAAATACCTATGCAAGTATAGATGTATGTTAAGACCTATATTGTGAGTATTATACCTACGTTGTACAACTACTGGTACTCACGACTTCTACTTTCATAAGGCCAATTTTTCTACGTCACCATTAAGCAGAAATATAGCACACATAATAACCTACACACTGATTAAGTGTCGGTCGGTACATTAGAAGTATATAGTTTCGTTTACACAGATCAATTTCCTGTTACTAGTGATGTTAAGCAGGGATGTATCATAGCAGTCCTAGCACCAACGACCAACGCTGCAACGCTTTTTGCGATCCATTTTGCTTTCGTATTGAAGAATACCTATGAAACCTCCAAGGATCAAATATGTCTGAACGTCAGAACGGACAAGAGCGTGTTCCATCTATCGCGTTTTCGGGCTAAGCGTCGCGTTAAAGAACTCTCCATTGTGGATGCCCTATATGCCGACGACGTCTGTCTGATAGCCAGCGATGTAAGTAGTTAGCAGTTATTGTTGGACCGCCTGGATGAATCCTGCCGTAGATTTGGCTTGACAATTACTGTATCGAAAACTCAAGTGCTGAAGCAGCCATCGCGAGGAAATACATCAGACCCAGCATCCGATAATCCTTGGCGGACGGAGACTTAAGGAGGTCTCGTTTTTTAGATATCCTGGGTCTGTAATAAGAAGCGATAACCGCCTTGAATCTGAAATCTCTTCCAGGAGAGCCAAGGCAGCGGCATCCTTTGGTATACTTCGTAAGGATCTAGGAATCCTGTGATCTTCATCTACATACAAAAATAGCTTTGAAAAAAGCAGTTATACTGCCTATCCTGTTGTATTCTACCGAGTATAGTGCCTCTAGAAAGGAGATATCCACAGACTGGACACATTCCACATGCGATGCTTAAGGTGAATTTTGGGTATCAAATGGCAGGATCGAATAACAAACACAGAAATATTGCGGAGAACAAAGCTGAGTGGCATAGAGGCTCTACTTATGAAATGCCAGCTGCGTTGGTGCGGTCACCTTATACGTATGAATGATTTCAGACTTCTGAAAGCTGTGTTCTATTAGGAACTCGAAGAGGGTAGGCGCAAATCTGGAGGTCAATTCCTGCGCTACAAGGATGTCCTCAAGCGCCATTTAGCAGCCTGCGGCTTATGCAGCGATAGGTGGGAAGATCTAGCGCGGCAAAGGCAGGAGTGGCGCAACTCTGTCAAAAAGGCTGTAACAAAGTATGAAGACCGACTTAAATAACTCGACGACAAACGCTTTGCTAGAAAGAACCAGCCGAACCAGACGTTCCTACATCTACACCTATAATACATCCGGCCAATTGTACCGTGCGCCCTGTAAATGTACGTTTAAAAACTAAACTTGACTTGGCCAGCCACTCGCGATCACATCATGCTCATACTTAGCCAGGTCCGCCGTTGACGACACGTCAAGAAGAACTCATGTTCCCCAACTACGTAATCAGCCAAGTATTTTTTTATAAACAAAACATTATTGTCAACTTTAATCTCAGTTTTAAGATGTAGTAAAACATTTCTACCTCAGGCACAGACACAACATATCTTTAAAATACCATAATGAATAATCAATTTATTTAAGGAAACTCGTTTCCTGTGCGGTTAAGGCGGTCAAATTGATAGGGACTAGTCATTTTTCCTCAATCACACTCGACATGCGTATTCAATCGCATCGTTATTACAATCTTAACTTTAAATTAAAGTTATGAAGTTACACCCGTTCATTTAAGTTCTACAAACATAAAATTGTAGAGTTCCAGTTTTACGGCCAATTTTCTAAATCTATACTAATATATAAAGAGGAAAGATTTGATTTTTTGTTTGCATTAAATAGGCTCCGAAACTACTGAACCGATTTCAAAAATTCTTTCATTGTTAGGAAGCTACACTATCCCCGAGTAACATAGGCTATATTATATTTTCAAAAAAAATAGGGATCCTTAATAAAACTTCAAAAATTTAACCCAAAGTGTAAAAAAACAAGAAAACCGAAGCAAAGCGAGGGCAGTTACTCGTAAACGATAAGTTTATATAATTCAACACATTACTACATAAACTTCAACGTAAACTCGTTATTTGAACTCATTTTATAGGGTATCGTTTATTGGTTTCACTGTAAAAATATTTTCTTTTTCATGGTTCTTTGGCTCACAAGACCAAATGACCTGAGACAACAGACGCATCTCCGACGATTTACCAGCCAAAGAAAAAGCATGGAAGCCTCAAAAGATTGTAAACAAACCATGTAAACCTCATGACAGTTGACTCCTATGAAACCTTAAGACACCTTAGTTAGTCAGGCAGGTAAACCCAATACAACTTGCACGGTACATACGACTGTTCAGGTGTAATTGGATGTTAAAAGGTTCAGGGAGTCCAGGGAGTCAAACTTCTTTATTATAATGTCTCATTTGGCAGTGTGCACCACAAATCTCTTTGGGCTGGATTGGACCTAAAGATGGATTGGAAGAAATTCCTTACTATCCGAATTCACGTAACGAGTTTACTTGGCTTGACACGCTACCGCCTGTCTAGATCAAATGAAACCCACCATCTACTGCGTAAACTGATGTTACTGAACGTACTAATTATTTGAACTAGATTTAAAGACAGTTTAGCGTTTTCACTAATCACAACAAATTAGTTAATGTGAGTTTATCGGTACAGTTTTAATATAAAATATGACTACATCAGGCCTCAATTTATTAACAAAATTCGGCTCAATTGATTACTGAATCCATCGACCTTTTATTAGGCGCGTATCAAAATTCAGTACAGTTTACAAAACGGAACCGGTCAAACGGGTTACGCCTCGCGCCCCTCTTTATTAACGTATCGACATCTTTGGCGCAATTTATTACGAAAGTACACATTTTGTTTGACAATTGAATGCTATAACAAGTGCACTGTTATTTATATTTATAACACTAACACGTATTCGGGATTCCCCTTTAGCGAATGACATAGACATACATAAATGCGAAATCTCAAAAGCACCGCAATCCGACACCTAACACTTATCTATCAAATGTCTATCCCCGCCGGGAATAAAACCTGAGACTCTACGTACATTACGACAGGTTACTGCTAATTTAAGTAATTACAAATAGAAACAAATCATTGAGTGAAGTACGTAGATTGAGGATTACAAAAATGTGACCACGACATCAACATTCAGTGGAAATATGAAGGGCCTTAGTACAGATGATATTCACAATATCATAAACATAGACCTGGAGCTTTAATTATGTACGT
The DNA here is from genome assembly GCA_951805285.1 of Thymelicus acteon. Classification (NCBI taxonomy): domain Eukaryota; kingdom Metazoa; phylum Arthropoda; class Insecta; order Lepidoptera; family Hesperiidae; genus Thymelicus; species Thymelicus acteon. The sequence continues at coordinate 3,685,257 of OX638232.1, forward strand.
TCTAAGTTATGTACGTATTGGACATTAACAAATTACTTGCTTCCGTGAAAGAAAATATTCGGGGAAAATCTGCTTGTTTTTTAAGGAGTGTATCTTTGCTAATCCGTATTTAAGGTTCCGAAATAAAATCGGAACCCTTATATCAAACTTATATGTAGTTTCATCATGTCCGTCCGTCCGTTCGTCTGTCTGTCTGTCCGAAGCATAGCCCCGAGACCTTACTGCCGAGCCTTACTGCTAGAAAGCTGGAATTTGCATGGATATACATATTTATTAAAACTCCAGAATCGTAGAATAAAAAATTAAAAACTTTTTTTTCAGGGTACCTCCCCTACCAGGTATTCGTGAGGATGAATTTTTTTATTCGTCGCGTACCCTATCGTACGCTATACGTCATTCAAAAATATAATGGGTCTTCAATGACCATTTTTGGAATTAAGGGTCCATTTGCAAAATATTTGGCTTTAAAGTGCTAATTTTGGTTAGAGCAAGTGTCCCCCCTCCACTGCTGGCTAAACAGTTGGAGTTGGGTTGGATAAGTGAAAAAATTCTTAAAAATAGGTTATAATTGTGATGAATTTACAAGGAAAACTATCATGGCTATGTTAGCATAAGTAGTTAATGAGTAATACTCGATAAACTTACTACTTGGGAACCCTACATTGTGCGTGGCCTGACACGCAATTGCCCGGTTTTTTCATGTTAGAATTCTATAATCCATGCAATGCGCATATTGAGAGTGGAGGTTCCACCCCAAAAGGTTACGCGTAACGTAAGATCGCCTAATTAAATTCATTTGAAAGTTTCAATTTTAATTATAACAGATTAAAATCGCCAGTTTCTCGTCGATGAGCGAGAGGCGAGTGACGAGTGCGCGCAACCTGTCGTCTTTAGATCCGGACCTTAATCTCAAGAATCGGCGTAATAAGTTTCATAGTCAGGGGTGTTCAGTCAACTGTATTACTTCTGAATTTTTTTTAACATCCTTTATTTAAAATTTTAGGATTTTCATTCACCAACTTCCTGTACCAATTAGCATGATTTTATTTGAAACTAGCTGACCCGGCGAGCTTCGTATCTCGACGTATCGTAAATATTTTTATTTTTTAAAATAAAAGTAGCCAAAGTTACTCCTTGTTACATCAACTATCTGCCAGTGAAAGTCCCGTCAAAATCGGTCCAGCCATTTCAGAGATTAGCCGGAACAAACAGACAGAAAAATTGTAAAAAAAATGTTGTTTTGCTATATGTACCGTGTATAAATCCAAATGCACTTAGTTAAATGCGGTTATTTTAATATTACAAACAGACACTCCAATTTCTTTTATTTGTATAGACTAACATTGGAAACCGATATTTGATCGAAATTTCGACGTTTTTAGGGTTCCGTAGCCAAATGGCAAAAAACGGAACCCTTATAAATTCGTCATGTCTGTCTGTCTGTCTGTCCCTCCGTATGTCACAGCCTGTTTTCTCCGAAACTATAAGAACTATACTGTTGAAACTTGGTCAGTAGATGTATTCTGTAAACCGCGTTAAGATTTTCACACAAAAATAGAAAAAAAACAATAAATTTTGGGGGTTCCCCATACATAGAACTGAAATTCAAAAAATTTTTTTTCATCAAACCCATACGTTTGGGGTATCTATAGATAGGTCTTCAAAAATTATATTGAGGTTTCTAATATCATTTTTTTCTAAATTGAATAGTTTGCGCGAGAGACTCTTCCAAAGTGGTAAAATGTGTGTCCCCCCCCTGTAACTTCTAAAATAAGAGAATGAAAAAACTAAAAAAAATATATGATGTGCATTACCATGCAAACTTCCAACGAAAATTGATTTGAACGAGATCTAGTAAGTAGTTTTTTTTAATACGTCAAAAATCGTAAACCGCAAAAAACATCGATCAAAGTTACAACGAACTACAAGAACTTTTATATTATGTTACTTGCTGCTACGGAACCCTTCATGGGCGAGTCCGACTCGCACTTGGCCGCTTTTTTATCGTTTGGTGCAAGGAAGTATCTCCGCATTTTGCTTTTTAGGTCCTACGAAGCTACTTATTTTTCCTATCAGCCATGTGTTTGGTACAATGATGAGAGTGAGATTCGACATAAAAAGGTATCAATAAGAAGAGAAGGAATGTGGCAAGCAAAAAAATATATCCAATATCAGTTATAAATAAACTGCATTATTTTCAACTTTACCAATTAAAAAATGCAATCGTTGAATGTTGGCTACTGATCTTTATTTTGATATACCGAACATTAAAATAAAGATGGATTATCGGTGAACAGGATATAGGAAGACCTTTACTTACCAATAAACTGATTCAAAGAAACGCTGAAAGGATTATCATTGTAACGCGTCTAATATATTTTATTATCTTTATTGTATTCTTTCCAGTTTGCAATGGAAAGCAGTCTTCCTATTTGAGCATCGTTAACAGCAGCTGCGTTTAATTATTTCAATGTCAAATGGACACACCTTCGTGGAACATCTGTCCTCTGTCGGCAGCGGCAAACAGCGCCCAATATTAAAGGTTGTCGATGGGCGCGCGTATTAAATATTATAAACTACCGTGTAAAAATATGTCCTTGCTTTTATTGGAGATGGTACAAGCGTGCGGTTTTCCTGGCGTTAAAAAGCCATTGCACTCCACAGGTACATGTAATCACGTTCAGATGATCAGTAAACTATTTATTTTCCAATGGACAATTGCTGTTGGCACTATCGGTCTTCGCTTTACGTGGATAGAGGACGAGCTTGGAGAGGCTCAGCCGAGAAGACAATTTAAATGAAGACGGAAGACTAGCTCACAAACTTCGAGAAGTAGGAGTTGCGAGCATCCAGAGGGTATCCTGTGGGCTTCGGGCCTTAGCTAAGGATGTCGCTTGGTTACATCGGGAGTGGTTTAGCTCAATAACGTCTGTGACACATTGCTGTTTATAATATCTAAGCTGAAATGGCCAAGATTCATCTGCCCCAATTTCTTCCGTACTGGAATAAAGCAGCTTTGGAGCTTATGTTTTACGAGATAAGTACCTTGCAAATGTGGTGGTCGTCGCGCGGGTCTTGCAACAAGGAATCTTGTAACTGGGAGAAATACTTCATTCATTACTTTTGCTAATATTTTGAATAATGTCTTGACCGGCAATATCCAGAGGGCACAACTCTAGGGTTTTTTTTTAAGGAAAGCTGGATGTTGACCTGACATTTTATATTAATTAATCAATATCCTGTTTGTTTATCAAAGAAGGATTCAAATTACCAATTTATAATCACTTAAGATGTCACATACGTATTCGGAATTTTTTTGTGTGAATGTTAAAAAATCAACATAATGTTTTGATAATATAAAATTACATGCTTCCAACTGCTACTACATAATTACAGCATAACTGTAACTAAACACGAATAACCCTGCTCTAATTTTTTTTAGGTAGGTACCTAATGTTATTAAAACCACACTAGAGGGTCTTAAACACCAAGCGTTTGCAATTTCTATCAGCAAAACTAATGGATAATTAAACTGTACGAACAATGAATAATGATACTACACCATTTCAAACTAATAAAATACTATGATTTGACTTTGCAGTAACTCTAATATTAGAACGTAACATGTACCTATAACCTTCGAAAGTTCAATCCGTCCCGTCTCCGTGTGGATCGAAACGGTGTGATGCAACGAAACATTTCTCGAGTGTTCTACGTCACCGGAGAGTATTCATTATGGAGATGGCCGACAAACGAGCTGACGATCCACCTGGTGGTAAGTGGCAAATGTCATTCATGGACATCAGTAATATCAAAGAAATCAATGATGCGTTATCAGCCAAGGCAGAGGAAGAAGAAAGAACTCCAAAAGGAGTATAAGTTGTTCTTTATCATGCCCGCGGTTCACTCTGCTGATCAACGTAGGTGACATAGTTGCCATTTCCCAGGTTCGGCTGCATGTTTTATTTGCCAGCCTACCACCTAGCTAGCCCCTACTTCTAAAATCTGTCAAGTTACTTATAATATTTGAGAGCGACTAAACAGGCCGGATTCCCCTCTTTGTTCTTTACAAACATAGTGTCTAACAGATGCAAAGCGGGAGGTGACCACAGACCCTCATGAGGTTTGCTTATATCATGTAAAATGGCGGCCAAGGCCTGCATAGCTAGTAATGGCACCTACCGCGAGGAATCGTCGCATTTGCGTGTTCGCGTGACCCCGCCTTTCGGTGTTTATAGCCACGGTGAGACGTTGGATCGAGTTCACGTGAGTTTACGGGTTCGATGTTTATCTTGATCAATTTCGTAGTAGCTAAACGTCGACGCAATTGTCTAGCTGTAGTCAAAGTTGTTCGTGGAAATGAGGTAATCACCCCTGCAAGCGACCGTTTATAATTACGCTTACCTTAGTAAGCGGGCAATTTTTAAATGTGAAATGTTAGCTACGGCTACCTACAAGGCTCTGTCCTATATACGGTACACAATGGATCAATATCGTTAATTGCTTCTGACGCGCGACGATTTCTTTATTACATTTTAAGTTGCTTAAAAGCTGTTATCCTCTGCTACCAAATTTATTGAAAACACCGACGAATGACGATACTGAATGGGTATTCAAGAGACGATCGGCCTGGATTTTATCTGTGGGCGACCTTAATAACTTAGCTCTACAACTCAGGGAAGCTAGTTGCCTGCCGTTGCTGTACCTTAGTCGAAGCCATTTCTTCTACCCGAAGTAGCCATTGCCTATGTGTAATATCTTGGGGGGTAAGTTGAGAGCGAGGGGCCTTCGAGTAGATACTCGTATCCGTCAAAAGTCAGCCCCGTTTAGTAAATACATAAATATCTCCCGCGTTACGTAATTACCAACCAAAGTTTTCAAAGATTTCTTATAATATCTACCAGATTGTAAGCGAAGGCTTATCCGTTAAATGTATTGGTCTATTAATAAAATATCTAATAAGATTATTCACGTTACTCATATAGGATTATCATAATCAGCAGTTGTGGCACTACAGTCACGACACGACCACGAGTTATCCAACTTATGGTATTATTTATACATTATTTTGACAATACTATGTTTATTACATAAAAACATACAGTTAGGATGCGTTTTCCTTGGTCAGAATCCATTACGACAGTTACGTTCTTACGTTACAACAACCTAACCGTTACAACAACCTACCCATATTTCATCATACATAAGAACTGCCTCAAGCGTTTATATCTTTAAAAAAATACAGACGAATTGAATACCTCCTCCTTTTTTGAAGTCGGTTAAAAATAAAATGGAAACATCAAATTAAACTGTTCTATATTCATTCAGCAGTACGTATATGTATAAAACAAAAACCTTTATTTAAAATCGATGCGTATTTAATTTCGTTTCGTATCGATCAAACTGGCATTTTTAATGTATTTCATTTATTAGTACTCTCTGACCTATTACAACAACTAATTATGATGTATCGATGTTAAAAATTGACGGCCTAATAGTTTATCACACGTTGAAGGGTATGATTATTCAATGAATAAAATAATTTGTTGGTTGCACCTGAAATACACGCGTATCGAGCTATCGTATCTCCGGCCGCACTGAACGTCGGCGTTATCGCGATGGTGCGATAGACTAGGAGCCAGTTTTAGTTGTGTACAACACAACACTTCTACTATCGCAACACCGTATTAGTTCAATTTGTGGGGATTTTTTTGGGAGCGGAAAAGTGCGCTGTCCACTTAATGTTAGGTGACAACTGCACAGCAACTAATCTTATGCTGCCTTATTTTTGCATGCGCATCTCGCATGTGCTACAGAAAGTACCTGAACTGTTTTGAATTTTCTACTCATGATATAATACATAATATAATAGTAACAAATATAAAAAAAAAAAACCTAGAAATTACAGAAATCAGTTTCGTGGAGTTTGATAGAATAAGATTATAGAAATTATTCCTTCGATAAAACGCACTACATACACTTGAGTCAAACTCGTATCATAATACTTGTCAACAAATCATAAAAATTCCTTTATAGGGTTTTCACAAACTGATTTGTATTTCGCACACCAAATAACTATTAAAGAACTAAATAATCATTATATCGTTTGTGACATCTTCATTATTTTACTATTGACCTATAACAACAACACACTAAGAGAAAACGACGTAAAAACCAACATCTTAAAACAATTTTCATCATTGAATAACTCACGCTCGCACATCCTTAATTTCGTGAAGCGACTTGTAACCTTTGCACAAAATTATTATTTACGGTCCACCTGCCTATGACTATAAATAGAAATGACTACGAAAACCTCACAGCTATAATGGCGCTTACATGCTTTGTAACTTGGTCGTATTATATTTCGAAATACAGTGAAATCAACTTATCTGTGACTTTAAGGAGGGCGCTGCCGGACGCATTGGACCAATCATAGTGCGCTATTATTAAAATATGAATGGGATGGCATTAGTTCCAATTTTCGCCACGGCACAAATAAGTTCTTCAGAGATGGCACTGTACAGATTATACAGATATTTCATTCCACTCAATATGCATGAGCATAAAGTTATTTATAAGTTAAATTTCATTATACAAAGCCGAATAACATTTTATATTTATGTTTATGTATTTTAAAACAGTCTATATCGATTTTATGCGTAACTATTCCGTGTTATTTTAAACTTTTGCAAAATAAATTTTATGTTTAAAAAGAAATTAAATTATAAAGAGTGGAACGGAACGCGACTTGCGAACTCCAGATTTAGTTCAAACGCACTATATACGACCAAAAGTTTAATGCACCTGTTTGTTTGTGGTTGCTAGGCAACACAGTGATTACGTCAATTCTGATCCGAATGTGAATATAGTGTAGTAATAGTAAGGTTAACGCGTCCTGCGATCGACTAGGCGACTCCTAGACTAAATAGTCGGAGCGAGTGCCGCCAAGCCTCGGGGTGCGAATCTGAAGGAAGTTTACTTTCCAACGTGTTATCATGTGTTGTGTACTCACTTTGATGCTTATCAGCTAATTGTATGAGCGGGTTGGGCAGGTCTCGCCTCCTGTAGAAGCACATGACCTTCGCTTCCACATTGCCCGACGCCGTCTTGTTCAGTTCCTCTATCCGCCGGATTTGGTACGGAGACGTCGACGACGTCTCGAAATAGACGCAGTCTGTGGGCAAAGAAATGCACGTTAAAACAATATTATTTCCTTACTTGTTTATTGTCATTAATGTGTTAACTGGTAAGCAGAAACAAATTCAAATACTAAACGCTGTTCTTTCTTAAAATTATTAGGACACGGACGGTAGTAAATCCTTCAGAACCCATTCATCTAAAAGCTTTCAAAGATAGGCATGGGTTCCAGTTCCGAATGAGCACGATAAAAACCATAGTAATAAGTTTATTGGAAGTGAAGTTTTATTGGGAGTGAGAAGAATTTGAGGTTTTAGAATGCGACGCTTGAAAGTTAGAACATCCAGGTTTTGGCTCATTTAAAGCAGAGGAGTCTTGTGGGATCTCGTTTAAATAGAAGAGGTCGAAATTCTGGGCCTTCTAAAAGGAAAGGTCTCTGCCGCAGTTCTTCGATTGAAGAAGATTCAACCGAATAGTAGTAGTCGAGTATCGAGGTGAATGCGATCGATCTGTAACTAAGGAAGGTAGAACTAGTAAAACGTCTACAGCACGAAGATATCGTCGTTTCGACTTTAAGACCTCTTATGTGAAAAAATCCGCTTTTTGAGGGAATCGATAAAAATCGATAAAGTTTTGCTTAGCAAGCACATAGGTGATTTGAATTTGGTGAATAAATTACGATGGATACTTTGTACAGACATGAGAATTTTTGAATTCGATAGTGCTTCAAAATGTAAAATCATTTGACGTATAAAAGTTATTTTGCCAAAAGTGGCACATAACACATAAGAGATCTTAGGCGCCGGCCACACAGAACAGACGCAAGACACGGACCCGTCGCAGTCGCGGCGCCCGTTCAATCTACTTTCATACAAAATGTATACAGCCGTCACAACGACGATATACAATAAATTCTATTACATCGTGCAAGAAAAATTAGGCAGAAATTAAAGACACGTGTCACCAACGAGCTATGTGTTTTTTTTTTTTTTTTTTTTTTTTTTTTTACACTAATAAGTTAATGTGTGTGTGGCTCTTCATGGAGAACAAATAAAAATGGCGCACATAACCGTTACGCGGTATAACATAGCACGACGCAGGAGAGCACAATGGCCCGCGACAGTTTTATTCTATCCATTTTTTTCTACTTTTTAATCTGCATGAATTTAATTCAAAAATGAAAATGGAAGATATTATTAAATAAACTGTGTTTTAGTTGTGCTTTCGCAATGTTATACGTAACTTTTTCTGGACCCTTCGGCTCCATTATATACCTACGTGTAAATAATAATATATAGTAATATAAAAAAAGAATTATTTGTAACAGTTATTTTTTGTGTTTTAGAATACCAAGAATTCAAGCAGGACATTACTTTCACATTTTCTTTTAGCTGTCAACGAGATAAATAAATGTGTGAAGGTTAACGTTATAAACTTAATATCTAATTATTTTTAAGAAGTTTCGCAGCGTATAAAATAATAAAACGAGAGGTATGTAGTTCGTAATTACAATAATTACTTAGTCTGATATCGACGACATCTCGATAACGTTGAGATATAAATATTCATTTCTAAATATTTCAGCATGCCTTTATTACTGCAACTCGGTTAAACGATGTTACAAGATTTTACCCGTTGCGGCTGCAGATAATTAATAATGTTGTAATACTATTCTCGAATTAGTTCCACAAGCCCAGATGAATGACCATATCTTAAGTAAAGATCGACATCGGCAATAGTTTACTTTACCCATTATAAAAACCTTTAATTAATGGAGTAACTTATCCTTTTCCGCGTGATCTTATCACTTGAACTGCGTTTCGTAATGAAAAGAACTGACTAAGTCAGACTTGCACCGCGTGGTGAGGGACCCGTATTATGTATAAATGTAAATATATTTACAAATTCTGCTTGTAAATGGTTATTCTGTGAAACTTTTTCGTTAATCATCTTGTGTTAAATTTGATCAAGCAATATATTTTAAAATAACCAATACATCATTAATTTATTTTTAAATTTATGTCTTACAATAGGATAATTATTTAAAGAATCAAGTAGCAAATAGTAAATCAAAGGCCTAAAATGATCTTTTTAAATTATACACATAGGTACTATAAATTTTATAAAATACATAGCATTACATGGATTGATTGGTAGTTTATTATAATGGTTATAATAGTTACTTTGTAGTCTATAATATTTTGTCCCTCAAAATTAAAATTTTAACTTATCGACACATGCAGCAATTTCATCTCCTTTTTCATGTAGAAAATCTAAAAAGATTGAATGTGACTAAGGTCAGATCGATACATAAACAAACACACCCGCGAGTGGGTTTACCTAGTAATTTTTTAATCAATGTACGGAACCCTAAATGTATCCTTTAAAATTTTAAAAGCAGCATTATTTATTAATAAAATTATAACGATGCGAATTAAAATCGATTTCTCTAAGATAAAAATTAACGTTATTTATGCGAGAAACAATAATTATATTACCCGAAGCACATAACTTCCAACCCGAACGACGATTACTGCAGCGATTTCATCCTCGTTTGACGATATAATGGAGATTTAAAACGGACTGGTGGTCCATCTAATTAAAGGGTCATTGCCACCGAGTGCCATAACAACAGAGCAGCCTCGCGGTGCCGCGGTGTGGTTGCCGAGTTAAGGTCAGCCGGTCAAATGGAAACACTCTAATTTCAACCACAGATTTTTGCTGATGATCTAGATTCTAGGCTCTTCTGTATCTTTTGACTTGGACAACGACGACGGGCACGACTAATTCAAATGTATTGCGCAATAGCTGCCGAGTAGGCTAGCAGTAGGTACTACATTTGATTCACCTTTATTCTTCCTAGATCCAGTAATATGATGCTACACTGAAAGGTCAGAAAAGAAAACTGTAAATTAGTTGACTAGTAACAGCTTAATTCTTCCTAGATCCAGTACGGTGGTGCTACACAGAACGGTCAGAAAAAAAACAAGTTAACTAGTAACTAGACTAGAGCATATCTAGAGAAAGTATTTATAGTCAACGCCAAAGATGTCTCCAACAAAGGGCGACCTTAATGCCTAATACGATTCTCCGCCAGCCAACCGTAATTGCATGTACGTAGAGACTATATGGCAGGTGTTAAACAGAGAAAAGAGAAAAAAAACCGTAAAAAAATGTTCCGCAATGTTCCACAAAAAAGGTGTGTGTCAGCTCCAACGCACGACTAGAGTTTAAGGCCATGCTGAAGATGATGATAAAAAATTGACAGAAAAAACTGACAAAAAATTACAAAAAAATTGACATTAAATAATTTAGAAAAAAAATTGAAATTTGACAAAAAAGACAAAAAATTGAAATAAAAAAATTGACAAAAAAAATTGATGATGATGATGTTTCACATCATCAGAATAGGATTTACCAAGAATATTATTATCATAACATGGCGTTGTTACTGATTAACCATCCAACGCCATCTAGATTTTGTGCTGCGAATTACAAACATAACGTATAAGTTAACATAACATAACGTAAAAATATTTTACTCCCCATAAAATCTCATACCACGAGCTTAAATATGAAATCGATAGATATGGAGTTAAACTCCAAAAACTTATAAAATACTAGCTGACCGGGCAAACGTTGTTCTGCCAAAAAAATTTTAAGGGTAGGGGGATGAAAAATAGATGTTCGATTCTCAACCCTAGCCGATATGCACGCAAAGATTCACGAAAATCGGTCGAGCCGTTTCGGAGGAGTTCAACTTCTAACACCGTGACACGAGAATTTTATATCCTACTAATATTATAAATGTGAAAGTTTGTGAGTTTGGATGTTTGGATGTTTGGATGTTTGTGTTACAATCACGCAAAAACGGCTGATCGGATATAGATGAAAATTGGCATGTATGTAGTTTAATACCTAGAATAAAGTATAGGATACTTTTTATCCCGAGATATTGATCTATTCCCGAGGGAGAAGAAGTAAATTAAATGGTAATAGGAAAACAGTTTTGACGTTTGTCTTCACAGTGACATTAGAAAACTCAAAACAGCTGATTGAGTGATTAAATTATATTAATGGTTCATTGTTTTAATATGTTTATTAACAAACACATAAAAAAATTGTGATGAGGCACATTGTGATAATTTTTGTCATATACTGGAAGCTGTAGTAGCCATCGATCTCGTATAAAATCAAATAAAGCCAACATAGCATTTTTTACGCGTAATTAAGGCTGCTTTCACATCAGCGTTTGTCAAGAGTTCCTCGCGCCCAACTCTTAATCAATGAGCTATACAAAATAACAATTTTACGTAGAAGAAATACTGTAGTTTATCAAGGTTTTTCCTAGCTCTCAGTATGAGGTGCGATTGAAATATTATAATTTATACCGTATCAGGTTTTATTAATTGCATAAAATCATCAAATTTGGTTTTTAACATTCGTAAATGTCTACCTATATTTTTTTTCATTTACTTTATAGAAAGAAACATAAATTTTTTAACCTATTTAGCAAATCATTATTCAAGTGTGTCGGATGAATTATAACGCTTATAAAATCCTAGTGTGGTGTCGGCCTTTTGTCAAGATCGGCCTTATGTCAAGATTTCTTTATTTTTCTATTGCTGTGCATGCATATATTACCAGTGCTATTTACCGAAAACTACAAACCTTCAATAAGTTTTTAATGAACAAGACCGTTAGTATACAATGTTTTAGATAGGAATAGATTCGTTGTTTATGAAGCGATTTTCATGTTTTTTTTTATTGTATTGAGAGTTTACTCAAGTTGGTTCTACTTCAATATAGTGAGATGATGGATTGTGGAGATAATGTATGAGCTTCTCAATCGTAAGGAATAACTGAACCGTGTTTAAATATATTAGCTGTCGTCATCATTGACATCGTCCATAACGTTATCATTTTATCAATCGTTGACATTGCCAGGTATGGTGGTGTGTCTTAGAGACGAAATATGGGACTCCTCAACGGAACAATTGAAATAACTAAACAATTTTTAACAATATTTGTTGTTCGTAATATTGGCTTAAACTCATTAAAGACCCACTACTGGGCACGGGTCCCTCCTCTTCAGGAGTCCTAGAGCATACTCCACCACGCTGCTCCAGTGCGGATTGGTGGAGGGGTTAATGGCCAACCCGAGTATCAGAAGTTTTCAAACCGCCCGAGGGCCTCCGACATGGCTTATGATTGTTATCTTATGATAACAACCGGGACCGACGGGTTTACGTGCCCTCCGAAACACGGTAACGCTCAAGAAAATTTTGCCACTAGCGGTCACCCATCCAAGTACCGACCGCGCCCGCTGTTGCTTAACTTTTTCGATTACATTGGATCGACGCAAGTCGCCGGCAAGTTCGTAATATTAACACTGCAAAACCAGACGCACAGAAAAATAGACTTTTTTTAAAAATTATAAGTTAATGCTTGACTACAATCCTACCTGATGTAAGTAGCGATGTAGTCTTGGTTTATTATGGGATCTATTTAGTACATGAATATTTTCATACTTTCATACTTTAAGTATGATAATGATGATGTTTCGTGATGACCTGCGATGATTGCCAGGCAAAGACTTAATTTGGCATACTTAAAAATTAAAGATGTATCGTCAGCAAACAATACCGTTTCACACATGTCCTTAGTGAAATAATTAAGATCATTGATATATATTAAAAATAGCAGTTGTCCTAATATTGATCCTTGGGGCACACCCATGGTCATGTGCACTCCAGGTGACTCTATTCTATTAATAACTACTTTTTTAAATATACCCATGTTATTTAAAGAATGCTATGGTTCGTTTGTGTTACGTTTTTGTAAACATAATTCTATTAATGGACCTGCTGGTTGTTCTAATTGCGGAATAACTTTATAATTTTCCTCCAGAATAATAGTTGTTCTTTTATTTTTTGTGAATCGCAAAATTTACACGCTGTTTTAATTTTGTCCCTTTTTAGAAGCTTGTGGCTATTGAGACTCGCGAGTTGTGACTCGCATCATACTCTAGCAACAGCCCGTCTCTGTCATTCTGTTTCATGAGCATGTTGCTAACGTCGTTTACCTGCCTGTTCCGGCGTAACAGCTCTCAAGCTGGTTGAAATTATTCCTCACGACGTTCCCTTTCATTTTTATGACCCCTCAGCAGCTCGCTGGGACGCCAAATAATGAGCATGTTGCTGGTGTCGATGATATGCCTGTTTAGGCAGCTCTTAAGTTAGTCTGCCGCTGAACTTACTTATTCCTCACCACATGCCCTATGATTTTTTTTTGAATCCTTAGCAACTTGCTAGAACGCGAAATAATAAGCATGTTTTCAACATCAATGATATCCATTCTTAGGGATGAAAAGAAAGATACCGTAAGTTTCATTCACAAACATCCAAACATCTATACCTAACATCTAAAACATCTAAATTTTAGTAGGATCAAGAACAAATTCTAAATTCTCGCGGACGAAGTCGCGGGTAGAAGCTAGTATAAGATAATAGCAGCAATAGTTTCGACAAAAGTCAATTTGTGTGTGAAAGTCAAACGGTGAAGCCATTAAAAGTACCTACGCTGATGTCCTCACCTAGCAATTAAAATTTTCGAGTTCTTTCAACAGAAGGTTCAAACAAATGAAGAACACTCGCGTGCTTGTTTTAAATGTAATGTTCTTCAATAATTGATTCAGCAGATCTCACCGTGTATGAAACTTTCCATTCTAGTGCGATCATGACTGATCTAAATTTAGACCACACGGTGAGATGCGGATACACATGCGTAATGTTCTAATAAGGACCGATACACTTGCAATACAATATCAATAACATCGGTTTTTACATAGTTTAAATATAGAGACACCGTCTTTTACAGAAGTGACCAAACTACGTTATTGGACTCTAGCTTTATGCCGTCGTATAGGATCGGTCAGTGGCGCAAGGTGGCCTATGATGGATTGGATGGATGTACGGAGCGATTGATAGTGTGCGTATATATTGAATTATTAAGTGCCCTAGACTAACTGTAACTGTTTTTTTCTCACATAATTATGTCATCAAATAACAAATTACTATATTATTAAAAATAGTTAATGATCATATCATATTTTGTCCTGCAAATTACATAATTGGTACTGCCACCCTATAAAACATTACAGAAACTAAAGCAAATTGAAAAATGGTAAAGGTTTCAGAAATAATGTACTCGGAAACTAGTACTCGAAGCGACGTAACGACCTCCGCGAAACCGCATACCCGAAAGCACATGCAACCGTAAAAATTTCGGGGCTCGAGCGACGGCGCGTCTACTCTACCGGCGATACTGGCTATAGAACTATAGCACCGATAGGTACGAGTACAATACGGCGACGTACCTACCTTAGGTACCTACCGGTTCATCTACATAGATAGTCAGGGACCGCGGACGTGGCGAGCGTCTATTGCACTATATTGCTTCGGTTATGTATATGTAAGTTGGGCATTATACGGCTGATAGCGATGTTAACGCCCGTTCAGTTTTGCCAAGACTTTGGTGTATTTTTGGAACGTGTCAATAAGTAAGTGTATAGTAAATTTAGCTCGCCACGTCATCATAGGAGGTCGGAATGATTGGATTTCCTTGGTGAGATTTCAGCGTAGTTGCATTTACTTCGGCCGACGGTGTATTTAGTTATACGTTTGTTAAACAATTTACTGACAAAGCAAATAGATCCATATTTAAGATTACTCATTATAGGTACTACTTACACGTATAGAAATATTTTAGTCGTTTATTTTATTGATTGATATTGTTACCTATACTAATATTATAAAAGCTGAAGAGTTTGTTTGGTTGAACGCGCTAATCTCAGGAACTACTGGTTTGAATTGAAAAATTATTTTTGTGTTTGATAATCCATTTATCGAGGAAGGCTAAATAGGCTATATAACATCATATATTTTAGTAGTTAGTTTTTTCCACAAATTAACGCGGGTGAAACCGCGGGGCACAGCTAGTTATCAATATTGCTACAGAGTAATTTTATACCACAGATAAAAACAAAAGAGAGGGGCAGAAGAGATGGGGTGTAGGCCGTGAGCAGAGCTGTAAGTAGAACAGAGTAGAGCGGGACAGAGCGGAGGAGAGCAGTGAGCAGAGCGGTGAGCGAAGCAGTAAGCAGAGCTGGTTGGCTGGTTGGCATAGAAACTGATTTTGAAAAAAGTAATAAAGAAAGTATTTGGTGTTGTCAAGAATGTCATTGAATAAAATTATGTCAAGAATGTCACTGAATAAAATTATTGTTATGAGTGTGAGCGTACTTATCATCCGCGCAATGATATTGTATGGTAAAATATCTTTGCATCCGCGTAATAATATCAAACAGAATAACTAGAATTATAGTTTGGCGGCTGACTCATGCTCAAGGGTAGTGGTGCTATCGAGGCGAACCCCATGGAGAAATAATAATAGTACTTAATAATGGTCTTAATTAACAATTAAAATTAAATTTACCAAAATAGTCCCTCGAGGGGCCCTACCACCAGCGGGCCGGATTGGAGTTAGTATTCTAAGCCACCCCAATACGGCTAGAAAAAAAGCAAAAAAGGGAAACTAGTTGTCAAACTATACAAAACCTTCCTTCACAAGGAAAACTAGCAGACAAGATGACAGAACATGTGACCAAAATAGCCCCCGAATGTACTAGAGGTATTCAAATTCAATTTAAAATCATTTACTCATATAGGTATCACTGATACACATATGCACGTCATTTTTTTAATCAACCATTACATTCATACTTCATTTAACATGAAAAAACGGAAACCAATAAAAATAAACAGACAATGTCCTAATCCTAACGTAGGTTTTAACTGGTTATCACGTACTGGTATCTTGTAAGCATTGTTATATTATTTTAAAGAGGCATTGCTATTGCAAATTTTGTATTAAATTTGAACATATTAGAAACCAGATATGCATATTATGTTGAATATTCGTTTAAATATGAATACATTTCGCATATTAAGCAGCATATTGTAGTGTGTTTAACGGTTTTATGAAGAATATTAGGAGCGACCTGCTTTTATCATTGTATGGTTCCATAACTTCTGTTTCTAAGAAAACAAAAGACCAATGTTAACAAAGCTGTAATATGATATTCCAAGCACGCGTCGAATTGTCAGTTGATATCGGATACGGTGTATCTTTATGATCAGATGTTATTAACAGAGTAACAAGCGCTAAGCAAGATGGCAAACAGGCAAACTTCGTGGAGACACGAGTGACGAAGACCATTCATTCAGGGAATACGGAAACTCAAGAAGCTATGAGGTGTCATTTCGGCAGCAACTTACAATGATTTTTTAAGGAGTGTTAAGTGGTTAACACTGCTTCCCAAATATTGCTATCAACCAGTACGAATTGGCGAATGAATGAATTGGGCGAATCTATGCTAGAATCCGTTTAGTTTCTGCAGTGGATTTCACTTGATATCTTTTACAGTAATCGCGTGCATACAATGACTAAACCAGGTATGGGCCATCTCAGGCCCGCGACCATCCAGTGCCGAGCTTTTTAGAGGGGCATCGCATTCGAAATTAGTGAAAGGACGCTGAAAGACAATTTCGCTGGTCCCTGGACCCACAATAAATTTTCAGAAACAAACTAGCTGTCGATCCTACATGTATGTGTAAGTGGCTATCGTCGTCAAAGACATCAATGATGCGTTGCCTACCAAGAAGGAGAGAAGAATAAAGAAAGAACTGGCTCGCAAGAATTACTAACCAGCAAAGCAAATAGTGAAAGATGGTTAAGCTCGCCCGAGGACTAATGGCTTGGCCACGGAACACACGCCCCACTATGTAAAAGCTTTTATTGCTACAAGTATTGCATTAATGTCAATTCGAATACATTTTTTTAACATACAATTGTCTTAAGCGCTTGAGACAGGCGCTGACAGAGCGAATTCGCTTTTGAGCGTTGCTGCTCCTGACCCTCGGGTAAGGTATACTGATATACCAACCTAGTGCCTCGTAACTTAACACCCCATACACGTCATGATTATTTTACAGTGGCTAATAATAGTACCTGCGTCACTAACGAACCAAACCGTTCTGTCGGCGACCCTTCTGTCAGCCGCGTCAAACAGTTATTCAGGTTTTCGATACAATTTTTACGGTTCGATAATCCTAGAACATTAATAGGGTTACTCTACTAGGGATGAAGTTTAGACCCGTCCACTACTTCGGCAAATTATACCGTGCAGAGTAGACATATTAGTAACATTTCTGTAGAAGATTTTCAATTGGGAGGTTCAATTAGGAAACTTACACAAGAGAGTTAGAATATGTATGTATCTGCAAGTTCCCAGTTAAAAAGCATAATATATGTATTGTATTTGTATATTGTAGAGCTCGATTACGAACTCATTATTAATTAAATTAATTAATAATAATCTGTAAATAGTCGATGTCATAAACAAGCATTCGCGATCAATTTAAATAATCCCACGATTGCGACATCCATAGTAGTTAAACCACATCGTAAAAGCCTACTATTCGTCATCTCTCATCGTTCAAGCGGTTTACGATAGCCAAGCTTGTACACTAACCTACTGTAGTGTTTGTTGAATAAATACGCAGTCGGAAAAATTAATGCATCTCGTAATAGTGTTGACCGATGGAAATAAGTGCCGTATAATAAATAATAATCCGCTTTATACATCATCTATACTACTAGTAAGCTAATCCTAATCTGTACATCATATATTTTTTATAAAGATAATTGTATATTAATTATAAGGTCTTATCATACAAAGGATTAATTTTATCTTATTTAACCTGTCCACTAGCAACGATTGTTTAGTTACATACATACTCTTTATTGTACCTTACTACTTCTAAGGACACTGAATACTAAGGATAAGTGTCTGAAAAAGTACCTATGTACCTATACTAATTACGAGTATATTACAATTTTGAACAACAAATAATCCGAGTTCCTTCTTTAAGACATGTTGCGTTAACAGCAAGCTCCGAAACTAGACGGCCAAATTAGAATTAAACTATGACGCGAATAACCCGTTCAGATCGTTCAGTAATATGCAATAATAATGTAGAAGTATCCTGTCCCTAGATTAACGCACTATAGATGCATTTCCCCCTGTACCTACTTCTTGAATTACCTGAGATTTTTCTCATGACAATTTAGATATACGAGCAGCCAGTTAATTCATAGAAGGCATTCCAATATCCGTTACAAGATCGCTATTCGCCTTCGGCTATAAGCTGTATTTCCTGTTGTCCACGCCTCCATCGCGTCGCGTACGCTACGAAGTCGCGAATGACGTTACTTGAAACAAAAAGTGATCTAAAATAAAATGGCAACCAAAAAGCAGGTCTCTTTAAAGTCTACTTAGAGAAGTCTATTTAGGCAAGTCTCTGCTTTGCTCCAATGCTGTCTCTCGACCATTCCTGAGTGGAATTTCCTAGGCAGGAAAGCAATTTTAATGACCGTGAAGCAACATCCTTCCTCCTTTACCAATACCTCAAATCAAATATTTTACAAGAGAAATTCAGTGCTTTATTATTTGTTTTAGAACAGATTAATATAAAATACATACTTTTTTTTTAATAAAACTTTTTACTTTCAATAATAATAAGTCAGAATTCATTTGCAGTTCTTAGACGAGGCTTCCAATACAATGGTTCGGTGAACAACTGGCGGTCTATGATCGTTCCATTAGTTACATACGTTCAATGAACACCGGACAGGTTTGAGGACGGCAAGACGCGCTTCGTCGCAGTGCGTATGGTCCATACAAATTAGGGGGCTAAAGACTCGTGGACATCGCAAACCGATCATTTACTAGATGTACCGTCATTTAAAACACAGCAGTGAGTCATTACAGTGACAGTTAGTTTTTAACCGACTTCAAAAAAGGAGGAGGTATTCAGTTCGACTGTATTTTTTATTTTATTTTTTGTTTGTTACCTCAGAACTTTCGACTGGGTGAACCGATTTTGATGATTCTTTTTTTAATCGAAAGCTGCTGCTTGTCATGTAGTCCCACTGAACAACAATTTGAGTGAGATCTGACAAGTAGTTTTTGAATTATCCCTAATTTTGAAGTCGATTATTTTTTATCAAGAATATTATAGTGATAGTGCTACAATGATAGATACCACTACTATCATGTACTATCAACGAGTACCCACTACTCAATTTTAAAATATATAAAGATAGAGGAGATAGCTGCTTATTTCATTTGCCAGATTTGCAGTTTAGCGATATTCAGATTCTGGAGCCCGCGTATACAGCGCTTTCTTTCGTAAAAAATTTGACTTCATGCCGTTATGTGAATTTAGCAGTCGTAAATAATCGTATAGTGAAGTATAGGCGTCAAGGCATTAATCTAGTTGTTTCATTTATTACTATGTATTGGCCAGCATTAGGAGGATTAGCATTAGTAACTTTTAACAGTGTTTTTTGTAACCGAAGGACAACTCAAGATATTTGTAAGGATTATTTAGATCCCTTCAATTCAACTATTCTATCAAGAGCTTCAGTGTCCATGTGTAGGTGAAATTTTCAAGATACTTGATTTCTTTGAAAATTGTGTTTACCTAGCAAGAGTTTGCTCGTTTCTCTGACTGAAAAAAAAAACTCCTTAGAAGTTTCTTGCCGCCGCGCTCCTTGTGGCAAGGAAACTTACGGTAGTAGTTCTGTAAAACGATGGCGCGTGAAGTATTTGTAAAAAGCATTTTCCAATAACTATAAATTACATAACTGTCTATCATTGTTTTCAAGCAACATTTTGAAACAGAATCCCCAACTTATTTTAAGGAGTTGCTTTAGATTAGCAACAGCAATCAACAGGTGATTACAGAGACACATCCTAGACGAACCTAACAAAATTTGTACAAAAACTGTTAGTAAAATAATAATTAACAGCGAGCGGCCGGTCGAGGTAGCCTGACAGGACCAGTTTATTGTTCAGAAACGTACTTAGGTAGGTATGCGACTTTCACCAATGGACAACGCGGCCGGGAGGACGGTAATTGCGAACATAGCGTCAACCAGATCATGTCACATACTACTCTATACTAGTCCATAGTCCATCCATACTATAATGCTCATAGGTTGAAGTTGTAATACGAAGTTATATTCATACGCTTATTTTCAAAGGATGAATGTAATTGATACAATGAAGGTATTTAGACAAACTATTCCAGTCAGTAGATACTCTGCGTTCGAAGCGCCCTTGCATACGATTCCCGGGTTTGATTTCTGGCCAGATACTTATGTGACAAATTAATGAAGTTAGTGATGTAATTTATGTAGTCCAAGTCACCCGCGATTCCGCAACGTTCGGAATCTTTGGGCGGAAGGTATCCGTGTTTAAGTTGCGTTCATTGACAATGTTTAAAATTTGAACACTTTTCCAAAAAGTTGATAGAATCAATTTTAAATTGAGATGCATAAATGTATCAGTGCCACCTACCTATACGATTTAATATCTTAACTATGATTTGTATGTAACGTATGGAACAAATAGAGCACACGCAGTGCAAGTAGTGCAACATTACTACAGTCGCGCACACAGGAAAGTACCCCGCGACTTCCACAGCTATAGATACAGGTAGGTACTAGGTACATTCTTCAGCCGCGTTTGTACATATCGTACAGTCCTGAGGGAGACAAACCGCGACCGACAGTTTTTTCATGTAATTATGGTAATGGTAGTAGTGTTAACGCTGTACCAAATAGCAGGGTTCGAAGCGATAATTATCGTTTATAATTATCATGATAAATATATGCTGATAATTATCTTTGATAAATATAATCTTTTCGTATCGTAAAAATTTTTTTCGTATAGTAATAAAGGACTGCGTGAATCTGACCGCGAGCCTTCACGTCTATTAGAGGTGGTTTCCAATTGCATGTACAGCTGCACTAGAGCGATGTTTCCACTGGGAAATGAAAAAGCGACAAAACGTATGTTTCTAAATACTTCAGTTACATTTACTACATCTTCTGTGCTTCAGTCAGAAAACTGAATATGAACACAGACTTAAGTTGGATTTTGAATTTGGATTCTTCAGACACGGTAAATCTCCATGCAGTTAAGGATGAAGATAATTTACCTCATTAATTTGATTAACTAGGATGTATAGTAACTTCATTGATTTTGATTAAGCTTATTCTAATCTGTTTGCAAGATTTTATACCTTTATTTTTGAAATTATAAACGAAAGCTTAATAAAAGATTACCTTGATTGTTAAATGTGTTTATTTTATTCTTCATAAAAGAAGATAGGTAGAGAGATAGCCAAGTACCAGTGTTCAAGACTAAGGATTGAAAAGTTTATTATGTCTGATATTATCTGATAATTAATTATCTTGATAATTATCAAGAGGCATATTTATCTTGATAATTTCAAACCCTGCCTAATAGGTACGTCAGTCACTCGATAACTTTTGAGATGCTCGTAATTAAAAAATGGAACGTATTTGTATTATATATTTTTAAAAAGCAAATTTATTTAAAAATAGAACGCTAGTTAGGTTGCTGGTTTAAAAAAAAATATGAGGATCCAGTTGTGCGCCAGACGACCTGTGTGGCGCAATTGTTACCATGCCGGATCGTCGCACCAAGGGTCATGGGTTCGATTCCCAGCGAGGCGGAAATTTGAATGATGAGTTTGAATTTCTGTTCTCCGTCTGGGTGTGAGTGTCCTTGTCTTGTGTGTTGTCCATGGCACCCACGACACAGGGAATCCTATTGTGGGGCTATGAGTGTGAAGCGTTATTTATTTATTTATTTATTATTTATTTATTTCAACTACGTTTGTTCCCGCGTTTTTCTTAGCAACCATGGAGCTTAACCGCGAACATTTTGCGTGCTATGATATTTTATGATTTTAAATTAGGTTTAACTGAAAAACTTAGCTTTCAACGATTACAATCAGCGTTAGGAGTCTGCTCCATCTCGAGCAACTTTTAGATGGTTCAGTGAATTTAAAAGGGGTAAAACAAACCTCGAAGATGACCATAAAAGTGGTCGCCCACAAACGTTAGTAACTGCAGAAAATGAGTGGACTACTGAAATGATGGTGCGAGAAGACCCACAAATTACTACTCGGACAACATGAAGATTCTTGGCGTTAGTTTGAGGAGCTTTAACATTATTTTGCATCAGCATCTTGGAGTGAGGAAGCTTTGTTGTCGTTGGATCCCGCGTTTGCTCTCAGACACTCAAAAACAGGTCCGTGTGGATAGGTGCTGCGAAATGAGTCTACGGTTTGACAACGGAACGTCAAGACATATTTCGGAAATCATCACAGGCAACGAAATCCGGCATCCGAAAAATAAAAGACAGTCGTCAGTATGTCAGTCTTCTTCAGTCAACTTGCCGACAGGACATGCGCAATGTAGAGTTCCGAAGTAGTAAGTTTATCGACTATTACTCATTAACTACTTATGCTAACATAGCTGTGATATTTTTCCTTGTAAATTCATCATCTAATTTTTGAGAATTTTTTCACTTGTCCAACTCCAACCGTTTAGCCAGCGGGAGGAAGGGGACACACTTGACGCTAACCAAAATTAGCACTTTAAAGTCAAATATTTCTCAAACGGGCCCTTAATTCCAAAAATGGTCTTAGAAGACCCATAATATTTTTGTAAGACCTTTTCAACGATACCCCACACTATAGGGTACGCGACGAATAAAAAATTCATCCTCACGTTACTGAGTACAAGTAACTACTCGTAGGTACCCTGAAAAAAGTTTTTCAATATTTTATAATACGGTTCTGGAGTTTTAATAAATATGTATATAAATGCCAAATTACAGCTTTCTAGCGCTAAGGGTCTCGGCGCTTTGCTTCGTACAGACAGACGGACGGACATGACGAAACTATAAGGGAATATAACTTTTTTTTCTCGCAGCGGTCATGTGTCGACAACAATGTTGGAAAATCATAGATCTGTTAACTCGGAATGGTATACAATACAACAGTAGCATTGCCGAAAATTTTCCAAGCTCTGCAAAAGAAGAGACCAAAGAATGGGCTTCGGGGAATCATGCTGGATCACGACAACGCCTCGTCACATTCGTCCCTCAGAACATAGGCGTTTCTTCGTGGCTACCTATGAAGTCGCAATTTCGGACCTATCAGATCAAGACTGGCAAAGGTGTAATAGTTGGTTTAGGCGAATGGAACTTTGCATAGAGAATGAAGGAGAATATTTTGAAAAATATACGAGTATACATCTATATAATATAGTGTAGTTAAGATTTTTTTTTGGCTAAAAACTTATCGAGTTACCTACGTACTTGATGTATTAAGACAACTACTAGCAAACACACTAAACACAAATTCTAAGAACTATAATGATTACCTACTGCCTTGAATTTTATCAGTTGGATTCTCTTACTCTTTCTACATTTGATCTAGACTTCGGTCCAGTGTTTCTCAAAGTGGGCAATACTCCTCCTAGTGGGCGTAAAGAGCTAAGGGCGTGGTAAAAAGGAGAAATCATGAAACATTTTTAGGCATTAAAGTGATCTAATTAAAACATACAAAGATATTGTTTATCACTATGATTGCCAACTTTTGCACGTCATAATTATTGCGATCTATCTGTTATATTTTTTTTAATAATGTTTAATATCTCGCTCGAGTTCCATGAAAAGCGATACAATTCACAAATCGTATACACAGAAGCACGCGGCGACATAACGCGGCGGAGACCGAA
Organism: Thymelicus acteon; assembly: GCA_951805285.1. Classification (NCBI taxonomy): domain Eukaryota; kingdom Metazoa; phylum Arthropoda; class Insecta; order Lepidoptera; family Hesperiidae; genus Thymelicus; species Thymelicus acteon. The sequence goes on from OX638232.1 coordinate 3,709,143, forward strand.
GCCGGGCTGCCCCGCTGTGGCTTGTTGCTAGGCGTCCTATATAAATATACATTAAGCGTATATAGTTATACATTTTGTATTATTGTTGAGCGTATTGTAACTAAGAAAGGGGTTGTTTGCACTAACCTATTTTCGCGTGCCGCTGATGAGATTGTTTCAAGTGCTAAACTTGGGGGCTATTGTAAGAAATCTCAACCATTATACGCGGTAACGATGTCATAGTTTTTTTGACTCAATTTTTTAAATTAAAACATCTTTAACATAGATTCTTCAAGTTTTATAACCTGTATAAAATAATACTCTATAGAATGCTTGTTCAGACTGCACATCTTATCAAATGTGTTTGTTACCGTTAGTTACGTTGAGTCTTTAATTTTCGTGGTTAGAACTGCATACAGAAGCGAATTTGCGTAATATTTAGTACCTAATAGAGAAATCTATAACCGGCGGTTTCCGAAAGGCTGACGAAAAAATATTTAATCAACTGTCAAATCTATTATCAAACATCAATTGGGCTGCTGAAAGCATGCTTATTACTTATTAGAATAACATGTCATAATTGTATAATTATGACAAAAACAAACTCCATATAGGTAGGTTAACTACCTGTGGAAAAATTTTCTCCAATCAATATTTCAGAAACTCGATTTTTTTTTTGACAGAGTTGTTAAGTTAACTTTGGTTGGTTGTAGATTGCTATGCATGTCTTTTGAGAAGACCTAATCTACGTAAATATTTTTTTTAGTAAAGATATTTAAATTGGTTTTTAATATTTTAGTTGATTGGTTGAAAGGAGACAACAGTGCCATATAGTGCCATCTAATGGCAATAAGCCTTTTTAGGGTTCCGTAGCCGAATGGCAAAAAACGGAACCCTTATGGATTCGTCATGTCTGTCTGTCTGTCTGTCTGTCCGTCCGTATGTCACAGCCACTTTTCTCCGAAACTATAAGAGCTATACCATTGAAACTTGGTAGGTAGATGTATTCTGTGAACCGCATTAAGATTTTCACACAAAAATAGAAAAAAAGCAATAAATTTTGGGGGTTCCCCATACTTAGAACTGAAACTCAAAAATGTTTTTTTCATCAAACCCATACGTGTGGGGTATCTATGGATAGGTCTTCAAAAATGATATATAAGTTTCTAATATCATTTTTTTCTAAACTGAATAGTTTGCACGAGAGACACTTCCAAAGTGGTAAAATGTGTGTCCCCCCCCCCTGTAACTTCTAAAATAAGGGAATGATAAAACTAAAAAAATTATATGATGTACATTGCTAAGCAAACTTCCAACGAAAATTGGTTTGAATGAGATTTAGTAAGTAGTTTTTTTTAATACGTCATAAATCGTAAACCGCAAAAAACATTGATCAAAGTTACAACGAACTACAAGAACTTTTATATTATGTTACTTGCTGCTACGGAACCCTTCATGGGCGAGTCCGACTCGCACTTGGCCGCTTTTTTTATTGGAATGTTATACATACAATGAAAATATTATTTTATTACTTTTGAATAAGTTTATCATGAGCTATCCGTTAGTTTGTAACTTTTATTACAGAGGGATAGAATGGAATTTTTTGAGTTTTTTTTTGTCTTGATTAATCTATACTAATATATAAAGAGGAAAGATTTGATTTTTTGTTTGCATTGAATAGGCTCCGAAACTACTGAACCGATTTGAAAAATTCTTTCACTGTTGGAAAGCTACACTATCCCCGAGTAACATAGGCTATATTATATTTTCAAAAAAATTAGGCATCCCTAAAAAAACTCTAATAATGTAACCCGAGGTGTAAGAAAATAAGAAAACCGAAGCAAAGCGAGGGCGGTTACTCGTCCAGAATAAATAAAAAAAATAACTATTGTTCAGTAGGTCTATTATGTGATGTATTACACAAAACATATAAATTGAATTATTAAAACAATATATTCCTAGCTGGGCAGGCTTATTACAATAATTTCTAAAAGGAAACAATTTTATTTAATTCAATCATTACTGTCTCCATACATGCATCTAGTAAGAAATACACAATATAATGAAGCATGATATGATAGATTACAAAACTGAGTAACAAGGCACATGACTTTATTTGTTTAGATACCTGTGAGATGATAAGTACCTATAATTTTTATCAGTAGCTAGCAATGTATTAATTTCTACACAAATGTGAGTCACATCTCAAATTATTTTGTATTCATTTCTACCAATGAAATAGAATGTAATATGCAAATAAATATAAATTTATTTAGGTACTTAAAGTATTGTTAAGAAGTTTATTGCCATGGTAACCTGGTCAGATACAAATGTAAATTCTTTTTCTTTTTAATTTATATCTTTTACTGACAATCCATTAGTTATTTATTAGTGATGCTGTCTGTGAAACAAGAGGTCTCTGGTTTGACTCCCAGCTGGGCCAGATATTTACGTCACACAAATTACTTACACACAACATATTTGTATATGTTACGGGTAAAAGCACCTTGTTTTAACCGGCTAGATCTAGGTGTAGCCAGTAAGCAATATTTGTATTTTAAGATTCTTATGGTGCATTTCCCGATTGATTCATATTTCATATTGCTCCCTTAGACAAGACATCTTACCCCAGACAAATCCAGTTGATCCAAAACAAGATTTATAATGTGTTTTATATTTGAGATGCACTCTCCCTTGTCTGTGTTTTCTGAGATACTAAGTAGGTACCCTATGTCTTCGGCTTTTAGCCGTAACATATACAAATAGCTTGAATGTATTAACCAAGGATGTCAATAGTAGGGCACAGCAACATTTATTTTAGTTGTGGGCATTTAAGAAACATATGGACGATAGAAAAGAATTCCTCTCATATGCATCATTGCTCTATGATCAATGTCTACACAATAAGTTTTTTACCCATTCAAGTTTTTTATCCTTAGTTATTAAACTGACATAATTAAAAACAAGAAAACGTTTCAGAGAAGATATAATTGAAGAGTGTAAAAAGGGTTCAACTGATGAAATTACTGAAATAGAGTTATGGGTATCGTTGAATTCGTCTTTTGATTCTTAATGTTATGGCATAGGTTTTATAGTGGAAAATTTAATATAATATAATGTTATTTAAGTCCTTGTTTCGTGAAAAACGCACGGATGTGGCGCATTTTTATTAGGTTTTAGTTGCAAAACTGACAGTATTTGCTAATTACAGAGTAATAATTAAAAAAATACTTTATTTATGATAATTCGAAGGTATGTTATATAATTTGGAATCATAAAAAAACAGATTTGAAGTTGAATACTAAGAATGTAACGAAAATGAAGTCTTGACTTTCAAACGCATTTATCTCGAATTATTGTTTTTGTTACTTAAACCCTTTTTACACTTATCCCTTCAATTATGAAGCAAGTTTTTTGACACAACAATAATATAATCATTAGGTGTTCAATTTTAGTTCTTTTCAATATAAGTAAAATATTTTCTTACTTTTTTGATTAGAACACCTTAAACTTCTAAATATTTTGTATGAGTAATGGTTTTTAGCATCCACAAGGGATATCCACTTACAAAAAGACAGTTGTAACAAAACCTGATGGATGGTTTAATAATGTTAATAAATTTCAGAATGTTTATAACTTAGTTTATAAACATTCTGAAATTGTTATCATCTTAAATACATTTCAACTACAATGGGTACTTGATACAATTATTGAACTCTAATAACTCGAGTGCAACATTTCAAAGAAATATTCCAACTAACTGTAATTACTTCACTATATAGTAATTATATAATGAAGAATACAGAAAGTATTCCATCTATTTATTTACATGGTCCACTTTGTGATGTCATTGACATTTACATTGATGTTAAATAAAATAATACAATTGTTTATTCCAGAAATTATCTAACGGAGTATAATATATGCAACCTTGACATATTCTTTAAGTAGATAAGTGTCTTATATAAAGTAGTACAAATGATGACTGCACATAACTTGTGTTTAATTTTCATTGTTTGTTTTTATTGACAATATCTTCCATAAAAACATGATATGGAGACTTCAAATATTTATTATTGATACTAAAATTGTTTTTTGACTTGTCTTGCATGGATATTTAATCAAGTTAAAAAATCCTGCAAAATTTGCTATTATATACTGACTAAAATAACACAAAAAAATACTTAAATATTATACTAAAACAGATATTATATTAGAGGAGGTTCATAATTAAAGAAAAAATTCAAGGTAGTGAATGTAGGTCAAGTAATTCTTTGTCAGAAACAAGTACTTAAATTATGCATGCAAGCATTCAGAGGTCAGTACCAAAATGATACCAGTCCTCACAAATTGATAGGATGATAATACTTATGTATTTTATTATCATTGATTGATTGTTTTATATTGATATTCAAAATACCATACAAATTATTTACACAATATTACTACAAACATAAGCTCAATGAGTGGCTAGTAAAGTTTGAATGGCGCGATATTTAATGATAGGAAGTGGTTTAAAAGGAAGAACTAATTAGCATTCGGCGCGACGACGGTGAAGCGCCGCACGAGCCCGGGTCCCCTGCGACAACGCCGCCGGACACCTCGCGGCGCCGGCTTATCAACCCTAACCCACACCGGCATTCCTACTACACTACACTACCCATCCACTGAACCGATAAATACATCGACCTCAAGACAGACACCAAAATATTTCATATAGTGTTATGACAACATCGAATATAACCTAAAATCGCATGTCAAACCCATCAAAACTTCACCAAAACCCAGAAAATGCGAGCGAAACCGCCCGCCAACTACTCGATACTCGTGTCTAACCAAACGTACGCAGATACGCGAGCCGATACAATGATACCTAGATGCAAATGCTAATGTCCTATTTGAAGAAATTTAGTAAATTATAATAATACATCTAAAGACGTATTGCTAACGAACATTGTACAACATCATTTTATAAACAATCCCGATTTACACTTAAATTTTCATGTAACCACGATAGTAACAATGCTGAACTAATTAATGTGAACAATTAATGAAGGTACGACAATCAAAGCAAAGCACCGCTAGTCGGCTGGCGGTGAACCGGCGAAGCTACAACAAAAATAACCAATTATTGTTACTTACCGCCGACTCTGTACGTATTCGCAGCCATTTTTATACACAATCACTATTCATTAACACTTAATTAATCTACATCTGACACAATTATTAACTATAACACTATGTAATTGAGCTTTTAACAATGTTTTTCATCACGTTAACTCCGGACGCCTTTCGCTGATCGCCATTTTCTTTCACACTACCTACTAATTTGGCCAGTGCGCAGTCGCACTTTTTGGCGTAAACTTCCTGCTCTTGAAACAAAGAAATGACATATCATTAAAATTACTTCCACTTATTGTTCGAAAAACGAGTAATGTTTTATATTATATCAAAAAGATAATTTACAAATCATGTCCAACAAGTGAAATATAATTTACTATGTCATAAAAATAAAAAAAATGTTTCATTCAATAACGTTTCATTACTGCACTGAACGTTTCGTAGACATTAGTCATGAGTGCGTTCCACAGATTACATTTATTTTTATCAGTTTTATTCTTTATTACACAAATCATTGATATCTAGAATAATATTTTACATTCGCAAATACATATAATTCAATATAATATATTTATATATTTCAAATATATTATAACTTGATTAGGCTTTGGCCGTAACATTATAATGATTTATACATGAATCGGAACGTAACTGACCAAAGACAATAATGCCAAAAACTTGTCGATGATACTTTACTTTGTCTATGACAATATACACGCAATTTTAATTTAATAGATTTTAGATTTACGCTAAATTTAATATTTTTCTTATTATTTTTATTTAGTTTTATAATTGTTACAGCTAAAAATTTTCATTGCTTCGTTATCAAAAATGACGTGGCCGATGTGACAGCTTCGAATTTGTTGTCGATGGTGTTGACTTGACAATTGCCAAATCAGCCAGACTTGCCCGTCTGCTGATATTCCTGATGTTATTAAATTTTCTGAATGATTAACGATTTATGTGTTGTAGAAATACACATGTATCTTTAATAAGTTCCCATAGGCCAGCTTGGTACGTATAAATGTAATGTTTATTCCTAATTAATCTCATTATGTGAAAGTTCTTTAAGTGAATGTTTTTCGGTGTTTGTGCAGTTAATCAGCGATATGGCGACTTATGAAGAGTTTATCCAGCAAAACGAAGATCGAGATGGCATAAGGTTCACATGGAACGTGTGGCCCTCCAGCAGGATCGAGGCAACAAGGCTTGTCGTGCCCTTAGTATGTCTGTACCAACCACTCAAGGAGCGCCCAGATTTGCCTCCGATTCAGTATGAGCCTGTCCTATGCACACGTAATACGTGCCGCGCTGTGTTAAATCCAATGTGCCAAGTTGACTATAGAGCTAAGTTGTGGGTCTGTAACTTCTGCTTCCAAAGAAATCCTGTGAGTATGTCTTATCAGATTCTATTATCAGATTAAATGTTTACTTGTATAGAGTATTCTGAGCTATTACTCTCCTTATGTATCAAATTCATATGGTGCAATAGGCACAGTGCTTACATCACACTAGTTGCGTAGCTAGCCCTAAGGAGGCCCCATATCAATATTTTTGTTATAGGGCCCCCTCAACATTAGCTGTCAAATATAAAAAGAGTGCCAAGTGTAGTGGTTGTACGCCACTGGCGAGCTTTTTTTGGGAGTGTTAGTGGAGGCCCAGTATAATTGATACGGCTGATACAGCGGTAGCTATGCCCCTGCATCACAGCCAGTCTTAGTGACTCTTTGAAAATGAGCTCAACAGTCTGCATTGATTGCACTTTGCCTGTGTTAGTTACGGCTTAACAATGCAGTATATTTATGGACATACACACCTCTGTATCTTTGTCATAGTGTAACCTATGTTGCAGTGAATATCTAAATGATGTGACATGAATGATGAGAGTTGAGTCACTTTATACAACAATTTCTTGCTTTCCACAGTTCCCGCCTCAATATGCAGCTATATCTGAACAGCATCAGCCGGCAGAGCTCATCCCAAATTTCTCCACAATTGAGTACACAATCACGAGAGCCCAAAGCATGCCACCCATCTTCCTACTTGTGGTGGACACATGCTTAGATGAGGAGGAACTGGGGGCCTTGAAGGACTCACTCCAGACCTCCCTCAGCTTAATGCCTCAGAATGCTCTTGTTGGACTCATAACATTTGGACGTATGGTGCAAATACATGAATTAGGTAAGGGACTTACTCAAATTTTTTTGTTACATTCTTATAGAATAACCCATGTTTATACTATGGATTTCAAAGGATGGCTTTAGTCTATATACAGTACGGCCGATATATATTGGTGCGTTTGAGCAGTAACATAATTCGGCAATGGTCGGTACACGGCGCATTATGTCTCAGTTACACATTGTCGTGTTCGTGTCGCTATCTCTGTCTTACATGCGCTAAAGTTCGCAAATCCTATGTTCAGATGCGCCAAGATACATCTGTCGATATAAGACTATCTGCTCATTTGGTTACTATCAAAATAAATCAAAACAAAAATTTTAGTACTTATAATTCAAAGCTTTTGAATAATTTAGGTATTAAATATACTTATTAAAAGGATAAGTGATAATTGTAACATAATATAACAAAAATTTCAGGTACCGAGGGCATTTATAAATGCTTCGTATTCAAAGGCACAAAGGATCTAACAGCAAAGCAGATTCAGGAGCAGCTTGGCATTGGCCGAGTGAATGCTCCAAACCCACAGCAGCGTCCAGGGGCACCAGCTCCTCATCCCCCAGCTCATCGCTTTTTACAACCAGTTAAGCAGTGTGACATGGCTCTGACAGATTTACTCAGCGAGCTTGGTAGAGATCCTTGGCCGCTTGGTGTTGGGAAGAGACCGTTGAGAAGCAGTGGCGTAGCTTTGTCGTTAGCTGTAGGCTTGCTGGAAGTCACTTACCCCAACACTGGGGCAAGAATAATGATGTTCCTCGGAGGCCCATGCTCTCAAGGCCCTGGTCAGGTAGTCAACGATGAACTTAAACAGCCTATTCGGTCTCACCATGACATTACAAAGGACAATGCCAAGTATATGAAGAAGGCTATTAAGCATTATGAAGCTTTGTCATTACGTGCGGCAACTAATGGCCATTCCATTGATATTTATTCCTGTGCATTGGATCAGACGGGACTGATGGAGATGAAGCAGTGTTGTAATTCAACTGGGTGAGTCACCAATTTATAAGTAGTTATTGTCATTAAGTTGTGAAGTATTTCGTTATTTACGATGTGAAGTAATTCACTATCATTAGTCATAGTCATTAATCTTCATATTGTGTAATACTGATTGATACTAATCATGTTTATCATTATTGGTATTATTACATCATGAACTTTCCTTCATTGAGAGTTGACACCACCAGAATAATTGGACTGTTTCCTGCAATTTTATTTAATGTAGTTATAGTTTTAGTTACAGTTCTCATAATTTAAAGAAAAAAAATCATCTTTATAGCTTAAACTGGCAATAACCAGATACTCTAGTAATTAATTAAAGAGTTACCACCAGGGAAGGACACGGCACTCACTTATTCACACATTCGAATGCTTAAATTTGAATACAGTTCAAAAAAAGTAAAAAGATTAGCAAATTCATATATCAATTAAATAGTTGCCATGAAAAAGAAAAAAATTCTCAAACATCTCAAACAGTAATCCTGTTTCTGTTTTTCATTTAGTTGTTTCTATGGTCTTATTTATAAAATGAAATGATGGAATACTTCGGTAATGTAATAATTGATGACTTGTGTGGTGCAATGGTTACCATGCCGGATCCCCGTGCCAAGGGTCCTGGGTTTGATTCCCAGCGCGGCGGAAATTTGAATGATGAGTTTGAATTTCTGTTCTCGGTCGGGGTGTGAGTGTTCTTGTCTAGTGTGTTGTCCATGGTCCAACACAGGGAGTCCTAGTGTGGGGCTATGAGTGTGAAGCATTATTTATTTTAATTAAGTAATATTTTAGCATTTACTAGGTGTTGCCCGCAGCTTCGCATACGGAAATTATATTTTACCTTATTTGTAACTCTTGCAGAAGAAAATTTAAAAAACGGTGAATTTATATTGAAGTACTTATATTTAGTAATTTATATACTGAAATTTACGATAAAATCACCAAGGATTCCTCCAGGAGCGGGTTTTGAAAAATAAGCAATATTCACATTAATTTGTATTTTTTTCCTTTTATTTGCAAAATTTTGAAAAACTGAAAAATATGTGTTGCATCAATTTAAGCAAGGAACATTTGTTGCAAATTTGAAGCAAATCGGTTGATGTTTTAAAAATATTCCATACAAACTTTCATCCCGTTTCTCGGGGAAACCTTTTAATTTTCCGGGATAAAAAGTATCCTAAAATATGACCCGGAGTATTAGTAACAACTTTACCAATTTTCATCGAAATCCGTTCAGGGGTTTTCATTTGATGCCCGGACAGACAAACAGACAGACAGACAGACAGACAGACAGACAGACAGACAGACAATAATTCTAAAAAAAATATTTTTGTGCTCTAACACGTTATTGAAGTGCCCCCTAATCGAAATTTTTTAAAAATATTCAATGTACAGAAAATTTGCCCTTTGAGTTTTATTATAGTATAGATTTCATTGCTTTACTGGTTGCTATATAGTAGGTATTATCATAAAATATGTTGTTTTAGTGGTCACATGGTGATGGGAGATTCATTCAATTCATCACTATTCAAGCAGACCTTCCAAAGAGTATTTGCCAAGGATCAGAAGGGAGATTACAAAATGGCATTCAATGGAACTTTAGAGGTCAAATGCAGCAGAGAACTTAAGAGTAAGTTATTCATATATACTTATATTATGTAAATAATCTATGTATAGGTATATTATAAATTTAAATTAGTTTACATTGCTATATCATGTGCACTACTATATTACATTTTTTTGACGAATCTTCTTTGGTATACTATATAGGCACTATTATTTATTTAAATATCAATTTAAATTATTTGAAAAAAATTATTAATTGTAAACATCAATTCGATGATTATTTGTCTTTATATTATTCTTATTTTGTGTCAGCCTTATTTTTAAATTACAAATTTCGTTAAAAAGATAGTGTACGATTGTAAACCAAATAGGACTTGTCTAAAACAATGGATTATAATGTGTTATTTTGACTCCTGCTTACAGTCTCAGGTGCAATCGGGTCCTGCGTGTCATTGAATGTGAAAGGTCCTTGCGTGTCGGATCAAGAAGTAGGGATGGGCAACACAAGTCAATGGAAGATGTGTACTTTCACGCCGAGCACCACTATGGCTATCTTCTTTGAGGTAATCACTGATTTTGATTGTAACACAGAGTACTTAAAGGTTGTAGAGCAAAATCCTACCAGATAAATAACTGTTTTCAACAAAATAGCGTTTGATAAGGACCACTAAAATTATCGCTTAACATATGTATACAGACTTTATTTTATAAGCTTTTTTATATTTGAGAAGTTCCCTTAATTCTTCATGAATTCCATCGTCACATCAGAATTTTGATAACACTGGGAATCTGATAGGATTATATTACAAATAAATAAAGCATTATCTCAATTGGTTGATTAATGATGGATTTCTAAACAAACATAAAAAAATACATCCGAATTGAGAACCTCCTTTTTTGGCCGGTTAGAAATTGTCTATTTAAAAAAAGTTCAACTATTAAGATAAATAGAAGGTGGTATCGAGCTTGCTAGATTTGGCCCACTTAAACGGGGAAAAGTGTGTTGGCTACTAACCCCTCCACCAATCCGCACTGGAGCAGCGTGGTGGAGTATGCTCTAGGCCTCCTCAAGAGGAGAGACCGGTGCTCAGTAGTGGGCCGTTAATGGGTTGAAGCCAAACGGGGAAGCTTGTAAACATGTATGTAAAGTAGAAGCGTGTATATAAGTTCGACTGAAGTCGAATAGTAACCACAGTGCACATTGCATTGTAGGTGGTGAATCAACACGCGGCGCCCGTGCCGCAGGGCGGGCGGGGCTGCGTGCAGCTCATCACGCAGTACCAGCACTCCAGCGGGCAGCGCCGCGTCCGCGTCACCACTGTGGCTAGGAAGTAAGATTTTTTTAATACATTGATAGTAGGTAATCACAGTAGATGAACATTCTATAAATTTTGCACGTTGTGTCGGCTGATAAGGAAGTGACATCGTAAAAGACCCAATCATAGTACAATGACACATGTATGGCCATACATGCGTCTTATTTGACGTTAAGCAGGTGTGGCCAACAGTTAGCGCGCCAAATGGGACGTGCTCTTGTTAGTGCCATTACACGAAGCGGCAACTTGGGTGGCGGTTATTCGACCAAAAGATTTTAATTATGTTGGCCACATCATCTGCCTAACGCGATAAGCGTTACAAAACTGTACATGGTACAGTTTTTTTAAGTCAGAGTCAAAGACAAACATACAAAGATAGGATATGTATTTATTTAACTATGTGTGGTATTTGATATTTATGTGTGTGTGGTACAGCTGGGGCGACGCGGCGGTGAACCTGCACCACATCGCGGCCGGGTTCGACCAGGAGGCGGCGGCGGTGGTGATGGCGCGGCTCGTGGTGTACCGCGCCGAGCAGGAGGACGGGCCCGACGTGCTGCGCTGGCTCGACCGGATGCTCATCAGGCTGGTATGTGGTCGCGACGCATTAGGCTTTGAAGACCCGTGTGGCGTTACCGCCGCGCTAAGGTTCCTGGGTTCGATTCCCAGCGAAGCGGAAATTTGAATGATAAGTTTGAATTTCTGTTCTCGGTCTGTGTCTCTGTGTGTCCTTGTCTTTGCTTATGAACGTTTCTTATCTTTTTTCCTTTCTAAAGTACTATTTATACTAAGTTGTTCTGATCTGCAGGTGACGAAATAAAGAGCTGGATTCAAATTTAAATCAAGTTTTTATATGAACTTTTTAAATAAATATTTTTAAATCTTTTTTGTTGGCTCTCCATAACCGGCGACAGATAGCTGCTGTGACGTCACAACATGGCGCAATCATTCCTATTGTTTGTTCCAGTGCCAGAAGTTCGGCGAGTACGGCAAGGACGACCCCAACAGCTTCCGGCTGTCGGAGAACTTCAGCCTGTACCCGCAGTTCATGTACCACCTGCGCCGCTCGCAGTTCCTGCAGGTGTTCAACAACTCGCCCGACGAGACCACCTTCTATAGGTAACGACGAGTAACCGCCCTCGCTTTGCTTCGGTTTTCTTATTTTTTTACACCTTGGGTTACATTATTGGAGTTTTATTAAGGATCCCTAATTTTTTTGACAATATAATATAGCCTATGTCACCCGGGGATAGTGTAGCTTCCCAACAGTGAAAGAATTTTTCAAATCGGTTCAGTAGTTTCTGAGCATATTCAATGCAAACAAACAATCAAATCTTTCCTCTTTATAATATTAGTATAGATGACGATCGCGTTTGGTCGAACAATTAGTTTTTAAGTTTTTTTTTTACACAAGTAAGTTTATGCTTGACCACTATCCCCCCTGATGGTAAGTGGAGATGTGGTCCAAGGTGGTGAGTACATTAACTTAATAAAAGCGTATTCACTCTTTTCTTGAAGTGACAAAAAAAGAAGTCCGAACTCAGAACATTTATGACCCAATTTAGATTATTTTTATCTGGAACAATACTTTCAGATTGTTCCCATATTTATCTAAAGTAATTTCTGATTATGGGACCTCTTTACGTGCTCTCTGAATCACGGAAACGGTCAAAATTTTCCACTAGTGGTCACCCATCCAATTTTTGACCGCGCCCGCTGTTACTTAACACGGGCGATTACTTGGAATCGACACATGCCACCGGTCTACGAGTTCTTTTTTTTATGGGAATAGCCGGCAAACGAGCTGACGATCCACCTGATGGTAAGTGACTGAGTTATCACACAGTTTGGCGGCTGACTCATGCTGCTATCTAGGCGAACCCCATGGAGAAATAATAATAGTAATGATGGTATTAATTAACAATTAAAATCAATATTACCAATATGATCCCTTGAGGGGCCGGAATTAGTCGCCTCTTACGACACCCATCCGGCGTGGAATTGGAGTTAGTATTCTAACCCACCCCAATACGGCAAAAAACGTCTTTTCACGTCCTATGTCTTTGTTTCTTATAACTTGTACCGTCCCCCAGACACATGCTGATGCGCGAAGATCTGACGCAGTCGCTGATCATGATCCAGCCGATTCTGTACTCGTACAGCTTCGGTGGCCCCCCGGAGCCCGTGCTGCTCGACACCTCCTCCATCCAGCCCGACCGGATCCTGCTCATGGACACGTTCTTCCAGATCCTCATCTATCATGGAGAGGTATGGGTCGCGCGGTCACTTTACACGAATAGGATTAGAAATAGGATAGTATTTACGCCTTGTGTTGTTAGAGATGCGTAGTGAAAAGGGTAACCCTTATAATTTTGTCATGTCAGTCCGTTCGTATATCAGTCAGCCCGTCTGTCCTTCATTAAAATTCAAGGCAATAGTGAAGGTTTGTGCTATGTTACCACCTGATCTTACCACCCCAAGATTGTGTGCAGACAATTGTTTACGTAAATCTGCGGGCCTATTATGAACTTTTATAAAACCATTCATGTTCCAGGCAATTCATTTATCGGGCTTTGAACGACGTATGATTGGCTAAAAAGTGTCACGTGACCGCTTTGCACTTCTATGGTTGGTTGGTTTCAACCCATTGATGGCCCACTACTGGGCACGGGTCTCTCCTCTTGAGGAGGCCTAGAGCATTCTCCACCACGCTGCTCCAGGCACTTCTATACATCTATACAATTGCAATTTGCACTTCTATACATCTATACAAATAAATAAAATTGGAGTGTCTGTTTGTAATATTAAAATAACCGCTTTTTTCTAAGTGCATTTATTTGGATGTATACACGGTACATATACCAAAACAACATTTTTTACGATTTTTGTCTGTCTGTCTATCTTTTTCTTCCGGCTAATCTCTGAAATGGCTGGACCTATTTTGACGGGACTTTCACTGGCAGATAGGTGATGTAACAAGGAGTAACTTAGGCTACTTTTATTTTACAAAAAAAATAGTTTGTTAGGCGATACGAAGTTCGCCGGGTCAGCTAGTTGGTGATACGAATTTGACGTTTACACTGGAACATGACAGAAATTAAGAGTTCATAATAGACCGTAATTAGGATAAATCTGTTTCTTGTGATGTAATTACAAATTTACAATTTCCGGATATTTTCCTTTACTCATTACTGTACTTGTATGTTTTGATTCGAGTACAGATTTTTTGAGTGTGCAACCGTTTATTCGGCAATGTATCGGCAGACGATAGCGCAGTGGCGCGCGCTGCGCTACCAGGACATGGCGGAGTACGAGAGCTTCGCGCAGCTGCTGCGCGCGCCCGTGGACGACGCGCAGGAGATCCTGCAGAGCCGCTTCCCCGTGCCGCGCTACATCGACACCGAGCACGGCGGCTCGCAGGTCAGACCATCACATACAGTGCTACCAAGTTATCTGTGAAATGGCGAAAATTAGAACTAATGCCGCGCCATTCATAAGTCCTTTGTGCTCATTCATTTGACATTTACTACGTCTCGAATTGCGTCCAATGATTGGTCCAATGCGTCCGACAGCGCCCTCATACAATTCACAGATAAGTTGGAGGCACTGTACAGTGTACATATACAGTGTGTCCAGCGACCAACTAGCGATAATTTAAAGGCATGAAATATACCTTTTATTGTCAAAAATACCCATTTTCCATTTGGAATGGCCGCCATTTTTTTTTTGTTATGTTAAACGACTCTGCCGAAAGACTTCGATTTCTCTGGACTTAAAGGTCCCATAGATGTGAAAAATCTATTAATTGAAAGGTAATAATACCATCATTACAAAAAATATTGGATGAAGTTTTAAGTTGAAAAGGTCATTAAAAAAATTATGATACTCAATGTAATCAAAATTTTCACTATTTTTTTTTAAGTTTTTTTAACATAATTCAGAAACTACCACATTAAGATACCTTTTTTAGTAAATGCATTAATTAACAAGGATATTATGAACAAAACGACATCAAAATCATTGCTCTAACGGCCGGTCTCAATAATGTACTAACAGATGGAAAACTGTGGATAGGGCTACCATTAGTATGTTATCTGTCATATTTGTCAATTTTTGCGTCTGAAAAATTGACAAGTATGACAGATAACATACTAATGGTAGCCCTATCCACAGTCTTCCATCTGTTAGTACATTATTGAGACCGGCCGTAAGATGCAAGACTAACTAGGGTAAAATACCCAACGATTGTCACCCTAAGCGTTTTCTCAACATTTTTTGTCATTTTAATGTTGTTTGCTTTAAAAATCCAATATTTTTTTGTTTTAAATATAATGTTTAATTATCAAGGAGAAGATTAATATGAATTTTAGTGCAGTTTAAATAATTTAATCAAGGAAAAATAATGTTTCAAACTAAAAGGGCGCAAAACTATATCGATTGACACCCTGATGTAACGATTGACACCCTGCGAGACTGTAACGATTGACACCTAGTGGGTACATTAATTCGCATTGAAAAGCTAAGTACCTATATGGAGTTTTAGAGTTTATGTAAATGAAATGATTATTTTTTTGTTACTTTTTATTTATTTATGAGTACACTAGCTTTTCTACCCGCGACTTCGTCCGCGAGAATTTAGAATTAGATCCAGATCCTACTAAAATTTAGATGTTAGGTTTAGATGTTTGAATGTTTGTGAATTAAAATTACAGTATCCTGCTTTTCATCCCAAAGAATGGATATCAATGATGATGATGAATGGTTATGATGATAATGATGACTGGAGATGATGGTGATGATGATGAAAAATGATGATGATGAATGACGATGCTAATTATGATGGTGATAATGATGAATGGTCGTGATGATGATGATGAATGGTGATAATGGTGATGATGATGATGAATGGTGATGATGATGAATGATGATGAAGGTGATAATGACGATGATGGTGATGATGATGAATGTTGGTGATGATGATGATGATGAATGGTGGTGATGATGATGATGAATGGTGATGATGATGATGAATGGCAAATTTCGTACAACCTAACAATCAATCAATAGCGTACTCTAAAGAGTAACACTTAGATCTTAATTCTATTTCAATCGGTTTACAAATAAAGTCACTAATTTAAAAAATCGCGTGTAAAAATTTTTTTGAGTTTGGTAGTGTGGGTATTAAGGCATAGGATACCTGAAGCGAAGCAAGGGCAATTGCTCCCTACTGATAAATAAGTGTGTATTTCAACAGTTTCTAATTTGTGCGTAAAAATATTTTGATCCATACGGGGTGTCAATCGTTACAGCCTAGTACAAATAAAAATGTAATGATTGGCACTAGCAAAACGTAATGTTTCCTAAGGCAAAGTTAGTAAAATCGTGAAAACCACATCTATATACGATATAATTTAACAGAAACAACACCAAACTAATATATTTACTTACCAGGGGCGATAAAAAACGTCACACAATGTTAGTCCCGCCTTCTGTTTTTCTTAATTTTCATCAGTCTACTGCAACCCACGTGTCCCGCTACTTTTAAAAAATCGACAGATACAAAATGGCGGGAAAATCAACTACGAAAATGTTGCCATTTTATGAAATGAAAATTTTACTAATTAAAAGTAAAGTTACCATACTTAAAAATAATAATGTATGCTTAGTTTAGGACATAATACGAAAAAGGTGTCAATTGTTGGGGGAGTGCCAATATTACTAGACTTTACCCTACTTATTGCTGTTTGAATATGAGCCTTGTGCGAGTTTCCATACTTCTTGGGTCCAGCTACGTGCTACATTAAAAAAAAAGATGGCTAAACCCCCACACGTGAGTGTTTTTATCGATAAAATTAGGTATATGCAATGCCCTTAAATTATCGCTAGTTGGTCGCTGGACACACTGTACTATAGTCCATTTTTTTGGTCGAGTCTAAAGTAGTAAACAAATATGGCCGACTTCTAATGTCAATTTGCCATAGACAATATTCACGATTGAATAAGGTTTGGAACTATCAAAATGAAATCGATTAACTGTTAACGAATACGATTAATTGAACCGAATTATATTTATATAGCATTATACTTTAAAATAGATAAATTTCAATTAAATCTTTCATATTTCATTAATAGATGATAGAAGATATTGAAGAAAAAATATTCAGAGAATTCAGTTCATTTATCTTTGCTCTCTGATTATGGCAAGAATATAATTAAATTTGGAGTCGGTTCATCTGATACAGCGACTAAAATTCATCGTCTGTTAAAAAAAATACTATTTGAATTGATAAGTACCTACTCAAATATTTCTGTTTAAAATTATCTGCCATGATACGAACGAAAAATCATGCTCATTGTAACCTTGAGTAATAGAAAGAGACAAAAATAACATTACACAGTTTTAAAAATATGTATTTAATTTTCGAAGCGTAAAGTTAAAATATTATTATATCGATCAAGAAATCATTCAAACTATTTAGAAAATCGATTTGTCTTTCAATCCTTACGAATCAACGACAATCTTATGTTCCTAGTTGTCAAATTGTCATCGATATATTGTTTTCTGTGCAAAGAAGTTTTGACAATGTTTCGTGTTTTAGGGAAGTTAAAGTGATTAAACGGTGAATTTAAAGAAGTTTAAGTGTGATATCAATGGTTATTTGTGTAATAAACATATCTTTAAGATATACAACTCTCAAAGCGTGTTTGTGTCGTAAAACTAGTAAGATTTCCGTATGGCTGTGTTTTGTTTATCAGTTTGGACTCCGCCAAAAAAATGGACTATAGATATACTATAGTATAGTTTTTATTCAAACCAACTTCTTGTACCCTTGGACGGCCGAGTGGCAGGCGAAGAGAGTGCGATCTAACCGAAGTTACCGTGGTAAACGGTCATCACTTTGGCGTAGTAATATGTGATTGCAGGCTGTAACTAAACACTGATACATAATTTTGCAGTGAAAGTGAAATTAAAGACTCATTTTAAGTACAAAACTTTGACTTTATTATATTTGACGATCAAAAGCTGTTGATAAAACTAAACATAATAAAATTGAATACCGTTTACAATATTCATGCAGACTTTACCTATATTGTTTCAACACTACGTGGTGTATTGTTCTTTGGTCTGGTTGCCAAAATTCTTTCTAACATATCTGTAACTTTCTGCTGAGATCTGAGGAAGTTTTTAAAATGTGTGTCATCGTAGGATGTGCCTTTCTTCATATCGACTAGCGACAGTTGATGTCTAGAAGGGAAATCTGAATTCTGCTCATTTTTATCTTTTAAATCGACATCCGAAACTATTGGTGTTCCATCTGACCCCGGGTCAACCCGCTCTAGCCTTTCATGGAATTTTGGATATTTATGATTCGAAAAGATGCCATGTTTGTTGTTAACATTATTGTGGTTATTTCCAAAGTTAATCTTTTCGTAATAATCTGTATCGAGTCTTGAGTTTCCGTTATCTCTCACCCTGAATCTTATGACGTCTTCAATTGGCTTCGGTTCTTGTAAATTGTGGGGATAGCGCGCAGATTTGTATGCTTCGTATCGTTTTAAAGGGCTATAGTTGAATGTTCTATTGTGGTTATTAACATAATTATCTGTGTTTGTGTATCTACTAAATTGCGTACCTCTTGAATTTAAATATTTAAAACTATCATGAACTTTGTTTTGATAACGGTTTCCCGTATGCACTACAATATTTTGCCTAATCATGCTTTCAGGCTTCGATACAGGCACAGGTAATGGTTGTATCTCTACTGAGTTAGTTTGAATAGTTATTGGTAATCGATTGTTTTCCCTTCTCGGAAGATAAGGATTGTAATTAAAAACTGATTTTGTATTGTAATTATCAACCGAAGAAATAAATACTTTATTAGGCTCTTGAATCTGTAATCCCTTGACTTCTGGCATTATCAATGCACTGTTACGTTGGATTTTATCTGGTTTTTTCAATTTACTTACTAAGTTGGTTGACTCGTTGCTTACTTTCAATAAATATGATGCTTGTTTTAGTGACTTTATTTGTTCGTATAATTCTATAAATTTGTCCATTATAGCCATATCATTTTCTTTTATCGTGCTCTTAAATGTCGATGTTGGAAACGTTTCTGAAATTAAATGGAAATTTGTGTAATCACTTAGTAAATGTTTCATAATATTACGAAATATTATTTTAATTATAGATATTAGAAATGCTACCTGTTGTTGTTCTAATCGTTGTAGATGTTATTTGTGTAGTCGTTTGTGTTGTTTTTACATAAATACCAGCCAATTCATCTCGTAAGTCTTTAATAATAACGTTCTTAACAGTTTCTGCTATTTCTTTTACCAAAGATGGTGTTAGGACCCTTTTGTCTGGTTCTTTTTCAGATTTGACTTTTTTTGTTGTGGTTTCATTTTTGTTTTCTTGATCTTTTTGGTTCAATGGTCTTAATAGTTTATCATTTTGTGGCGTATCTTTATAGTTTACGTTGTTATCATTAGTTTGAAATGGCCGAGACGAATTATTTTTGAATTGGTTTATCTCACTAAGAAATTTGAAAAAACTTTCAAAAAATTGTTTTCCCGTGGAATTAGATGACAGTTGGCTTAGAGGCGTTACTGGTGGGCTGATAACATTGTGTTTAGTAATACCTTCTTCAGCTTTGTCTGGATAATTTACTATAGGCTTTACTTTCTCATTATCCACATCTGTACCATTTGCAATAATTTCGTCAATTTGTTTATAAATCTTCTGCATATCTATATTAAATCTTTTAGTAGTACGCTCAGTCGTTGTTGGAATTCTTTGTTTCTTTAAAAGGTAATCTTTTATTAATTTATCAATAACTGTAGCATCGTCAGTCACTATTGAATTTTTTTGATTTGTTTTTAAATTAAATGTTGTATCATGCTTGGCCGTTTCAGAGTCGTCATCTATTTTATAAAAGGTATTCTTTTGTGTTTCCAGTTGAATAAATCGCCGTAATGAATCCATGTCAATTTTTGGCTCAGTTTTAATAACTTCGGTCACTATTTCTTGATTTGTAATTATAGATTTTCTTGTTGTTGATACTTCCGAATTTCCATCAGAATCTTCTCGTGTTTTTAAGTAACTCAAAACACTGTCCATATTCAAATTGTGAGATGGTAACGGATCTTCTGAAATTATTTAAAATTGGCTGTGTTATTGTAAAATAACAAATAAAATAAAAAATAAAGTTGTATATTTTATATCTTAGGTTTTCTGAAGCTTTACAAAGAAAATACTTACTTGTGCTTATTGTTGGTTTGTATTCAGTTGTAGACACATAAGAATCTTTCATTTCTTTTAGATCGCCTTTTGTTAATTCGTTGTTTCTTGAAAGGCATTGCTGTCGAATTTTCCTAAAATATGTTAGTTGTTAGTTCAAGAACTTTTAAATTTAATGTTTTGAATTAAGTGTTAAACGTTTTTCAACGTATTCAGACAACCGTAAGACCTTGGACCGTGTTATCTTGTGTTATGAAAAATGAAAGCAATGAAACAGCTCACTCATTGTTGATATCGTCGAGGTTTACATTGTATCGCTGCAGCTTGCCGAGCATGCTCACGTCCAAGTCTTCCTTTTGTATTCCGCTCAGGACTAGCACGCAAATTAAATCTGAAAATTGTATAAGTCATTACCCTTCGTTAAGATTGTTATTTGTCTGATTGAAATATACAATCAGCTTTTTAATATCTTTTGAGTGTCTATGGCCTTAGCCATAATTAACACACTCTTTATTAGTTCAGTGTTTGTATGCAATAATGTAATTATTATTGAATCGCGGTATTCACTAAATTACACGCACACATGTAGTATGAAACTACATTTTATTGACAAAATCTTGTACCATAAATTTAGTTCGTAATAAAAAAAAATATTTGCTTGTACACTGATTGCGTTATTTCTATGCATGCAAAGAGTATTTGTGTCTTATTGTATTATCGCTATTGGACCTTGTATCTGCGTTAAGCGCGGCGTGCGGTGCCCGCGCGCATGCGTTGGCAACGTACATGAGACGGCGGCCGCGGCCAGAAGCGCGCGCCGCCACATCACTCCACTCCACTCCTGTTCCACTACTCCACTACACAGTGTGTGTCACTCTACTCCACCCCACTACTGTTCCACGACACATTGTCTTGACTACTGAGCTGTTCAGTCTGCATGTAAGACCGAATGACGTTATAGTGCAGGAGCTAGTAGATCATTTTTATTGAGTTATTTTTAGTGGATACCAAACAGTTCGATATTTCTCCTCTGTTTTAAACCAATTTTTTTATGGGTGACTTAAAAATTACGCAAGATTTGAATTAATTAATAAACAAAAGATTTTTTCAATATGATTTTCTTTATGTCGACAACACTACAAAATCAAAGGTCAAATCTTGCGTCATTCTTGGGGCTCCCTAATAATCCTTTTATATTTATTCGGTAAATTAAAATGAGAAATTATCTAAAGTTTTCAAATTGGGTTGAACTTTGGGTTTGGTCGGGTATTAATCTACTCAACCTTACAGTTTTTCATGCTATAAATGTCTAATGAGGTTTTCTTTTTTGCAGGCTCGGTTCCTTCTCTCGAAGGTCAATCCTTCGCAGACTCACAACAATATGTATGCGTATGGAGGTGTAAGTATTATTATGCACTTTTTATATAAACCCTACATTTATAATAACAATAATTTCATAATTTCTAATTGTGTTAAGAAATTGCATCCGTTTCTATCTTTGCTCTAGTATTTTTAATTTTCTTATCAGCGCGCACAGTCTTCCAGTAAATTAAATCTTATCAAAAGTTGGTATTAAGTGGTCACTGCGAGTATAAAAAAAAATTGAAAAAATCTTATCAAGATAAATTAATGACGGAGCATTAGCAAATGTATGGCATTGGTGACGTAATTAATGCAAAATATATTACTTAATAACAATTAAATTCTTTCACATAAAATAAAATTAAACTTTTAACAATTTTATTGCTACACAAAAAATTAGGTAAAGTGTAATTAATTCACACATAAAAACAGTTGAATTGCTAATAAGCTTACTTTTATATTCCTAGAAGCCATAACAATTAATTTTATACGGCAACTTTAATATTATAATATTTTAATAAAATTTAAATGATTACTGGAGCCATTTATAGATTGTGTGCGATGCTCGGACTATAATTCGCATGTCTTGCGCCATCTCAGCATGGTTTGACTTTGACGTTTTGTTTTTTGTTCCATCATTGTTTCGGCGATAACCAGGCGATGCCGATACCATCTGCGGTAGTTATATTTAATTTTTTACATACCAATTCGGTGTTGGGTGTCTAACATAAGTTGTAACATTGCATAATGTTAACAGTTATTGCTGAACTTGACTCATTATTCGGGTTTATTCGCTGGAATGTTATGGGCATGCCTCATTTTCATGCTTTTATTAACTTTCGCCTTTCCACTTTTCATTTGTTTGTGGACTATTTGATTATTTTTGTTTTACAAAATAATTATTATAAACTATTATGGACAAGTTGAAAAATAAGAAAGCGATAAGTTATTCGGAGTCTTAGGCTAAAGTTCACCAGAGACGTGCAAAGAAACGAGGAGGGTGAAACAATAAGATTCCTTCATTACGCGAAGCGAGGTAAATAGAATAATTTAATTGGCAGATTTTTCTTCGTGCACTAACTTCTCTCCTTCGTACATCCCTGGTATATTTTCACCCTAATATTGACGACCTGTGTGGCGCAATGGTTACCATGCCGGATTGCCGCGCAAAGGGTCCTGGGTTCGATTCCCAGGGAGGCGGAAATCTGAATGATGAGTTTGAATTTCTGTCCTCGCTCTGGGTGTGTTCTTGTCTCTGTGTGTTGTCCATGGCACCCACGACACAGGGAATTCTAGTGTGGGGCTATGAGTATGAAGCGTTAATAATTAAAATTATAATTATTATTTATTAAACATGAAATTTAATTTCATTCCATCATTAGGGGCCATCCATAAATTACGTACATAATTATTCGATTTTGAAATGTAACAATGTCACACTACATCGACCCCCCCCCCCCCTAACGTGTGACGTAATTTATGGATGGTCCCTTAGCGTAGAATTAGAAATAAGCGTGAACGATGCATACAGTTCAAGAACGATTCAAGTACTTGTTACAAAAGTGGAAATGCATGAACTAATTATATTAATTGTTACATTGCTTTCTGGTCTATGCAATTTTTCCTTAAAATGATGAATACAGGCTGGCAAAATCTAACCTTATTAAGATCTTCCAAAGATTTAAAAATGTAAGCAAAATTCAAGGGCGTAGCTACCGCCGTATCAATTATATAGAGCCTTGAGCGTATAGGGGCCCCCACTAACACTCCCAAAAAAAAGTTCGCCAGCGGCGTACGACCGCTACAGTTGACATTTCTTTTATATTTTACAGCTAACGTTGAGGGGGCCCTACAACAAATATTGATATGGGGCCTCCTTAGGGCTAGCTACGCCACTGGCAGAATTATAAAATGAATGAGTAGTTCTTCTCAAATTACCTTGTAGAATGTAGTAGATTAAATATTTAGTTAAGAACTGTTATGTGATTTAAATAAAGTTACATTTTGACTGCCTGTATAGTATTCCATAACAAATTAGTTATGTATCATTGACAAGCAATTGGTAAACGAGCTAGCTTTATAAGTTAAGCGAAAGGTCCCGGATTCGATCCTGGGCGGGGACAGCCATTGTTATAATTAATGTTTGCTTTCTGGTCTTGATTGGGTTTTGACTCGCTTGTCTTGTTAATAATGGAAGTACCCGGATGACCGAGCTCAGCTTGGCATTTTTTTCGTGTTTTTTGGAAATTATATTACACACATTGGTTTAGTGTTGCTTAACAACGCCATCTACTGAAGTAGCTTTAGTGTTACTACTCTCCAATAGATGTCAGGAAGAGTGTATTGTAGCAGTTTTTCATTGGGATAAAACGACATTTTCTAAAAATGAATCATAATAAAAATGAAAATAATGCTAGATCGATTTATCGCCCCCGAAACCCCCTGCATACTTTTCATGAAAATGGTTAGAGGCGTTTCCGAGACTCAAATTATATATATACAAGAAATGCTCATTTAAAGGTATTAGATTTCTTTAAATTTTTTTTATAAGGGATTTAATATAACAATTATAAATTTGAAATACTAATCAAACATTCATTTAATAGGCGACATTAAGAGATATAGACAATAGAAGAGGCATAGACAATAGATAAAGACTATATACTCTTGAGCATGCTTTCTCATATTATAAAATGGCATGTAATAAATTAATTACTTTTTGTTATTAATTACTTCTTGTTTTGAGTAATCGTAATGATGCTATGCTATACTTGAATGCCAACCAATCACTTGCGATACTTTTAAATAAACGCTTGTCATCAAACAATGGTTTCCCGTGTAAAACTACCCTCATTAACATGTAAATATTTTGTCAGGACGGTGGCGCCCCCGTATTGACGGACGACGTTTCGTTGCAAGTATTCATGGAACATCTGAAGAAGTTGGCCGTGTCTTCCACGGCTTGAGGAGTCCAGAACTTTGGTCTTACACAGAACTAGTTATATTAACAATAAAAATGTTCTACATTTCATTGATTAGTAGAAAGTGGAGCATGGTGTTGAGACAGACATTAAGTTAACACAATAAACATATGTTTTGAAATGACCTATGAATTTTTATGTGAAATAGACTTGTCAAATCAGAACAAATAGATTCTAGCGTTCCTTGTGAGTTAATTAGATATTATAAATAGATGGAGGCATTCATTTAATTGAAGTTGCGTAAAGGAGCGTCATTAACCATCTGCAATAACTAGAAAAGAATTGGAAAAAGAGAGAGGGGGAAAGTATAATTTTTCTTTTAAAAGAAATTACTATTTTACCAATTCAATTTACTAACACAATTGAATTGTAATTGACATAATTCTTCGATTTATTTTTATATAACTAAATTCTTTATATTCAGTTTGTTAAATATCAGATTATCTTTAAATAAATAAACTGTTCTGTGAGGACCACAAGTGATATGTAATCATTCGCAATTTAAGTTATAATTATATTTTCTACAATGTAAATTATAATATGGAATAAAAATTGTTTACTGAACTTCAGTGTTTTCATTACATAATTATATTCTACTATACCAAGGCATATCTCTGTTTTCACCTGACTTATATGGTTGAAACTAATTTAGCTTTGACATACATAAATATTTGATTGCATTTGAGTGCATTATTGTTTTTTGAGAATTATGATTGTTCCAGTAAATTTCTTTGAAAAGGTTTTTTGTGAATAAAAATAAACATTTTATATAAAATAGTTTTATTGATTTCTATGACAGTTTAAACAATATATAGATATATACAGCTATTTATCACCACAATATTTGTTTCATTTGGTCGTAACTCACTATGTTCTTGTGCATCACTGTTAGTATAGAGAGCAACGCACTTAAACCAATATTATAAAACATTAATTCTATTCTAAGTGCGACAACAATGCGTTCGGTCTGATTAGTATAATACAAACTATGTTTTACATGTTGATTTACTTTCACAATAAAAACCAGTTTTTATCGCCTACAACACAATATTATACAGTTAATTTTAAACTCTAACAACTTTAATCATAATCAATTTGTTAAGGTTAATGAAGATCAGTTTAAATTCTTGATTAGCTACGTTTCACAGACTCATAAATGGCTACATGACCAAGCAATGCTTATGCAATGATCTAGAATAACAATTTAACAAGCAAACTCGCTATATTACTTTCAGTTTCTAAAATTTTTAATTTTGTAAAAATAAATACATCATTCAGGGCTAACATACATAAGTAACCATGTGTACCTATAGAATAGAATAGAATAGAATAGAATACTCTTTATTGTACACACCGAGTAAGTTAATACATTAGAACATACTATACGATATAAATAACAAGTAGTACAAAAGGCGGTCTTATCGCTATAGAGCGATCTCTTCCAGACAACCTTTGGGCAGAGGACATAGAAAACAAAGTGAAAAGGGTAGGGTTATATATAGGTTTCAGACCAGCTGCAATCTACTAGTTACAATTAATTAGTAATTCAAAGAGGCTTGTCCAGATAATAAATTCAACAATTGTAGTAATTGGTACGTAATAAAAATAATTTATGCTTTATACTTCTACTAATACACTTCCCCTTAACATTACAATGAGGCAATAAATACTACAAGCAATGTACACCAATTATCATATTAATTTCCCCTAAGTAAGTCCTTTGAGAGCATATCAAATCATTCAACAGTTTATAGGATGACTGATCATATCCAAATGTATTTTATATATGCCTCAAGTGTGTGGACGTCAATTGAGAAACCGAATAGACATCTTTTGCTCTACATCAGTCCTCTCTAGTGCCCGGCAGAACTCTTCAAATGAGATCATTTGGTCGTTGTTGGTATCGGCCTCTAGGATTGTGCGTTCTGCAATGCTTGTTAGTTGCTCCTCGCTGCAAAGGTAAATACAACAGTCTCATGTATCCATATGTCTTAAAGGTAATAAGGATCTGGAAATGAGTAATGACACAAAAGACATCTTTCATGAAATCTTGTCCACTGCCAGACCCCTCTTTCCCACTGGGCACTCTGGGCACGCGCCCAGGACCCCGTGATTGATAAGGGCTCCCTAGTTCCTGCCAGATCACTAAACAATGACCAATATTTATTACCGAAAAACTTTTTTAATTCGAATAAATCAAACCTAAATTACTGACTACAATAGCACTTTGCTTATTAGCTTTTGCATAAATCTAGAGGCTTGCTTATCTACTTTCTTTGTTTATTCTAACAAAATAGTGTTCTGGCAAAGTAATTGCGGCCCCATTATCCTAATATAGTAATATACCTAGGGTCTCCAGTAGGTTAAAGACGGCCTTGTACACTGCATGTAATGTTGTCTAATTTAAAAGATAGGATGGCACTGTTGTGATACAACAAGGAATCAGCCAAACTATTGAAGATATTGGATTGCCACTATAATAGTTTAAAATAAAAAAAAAAATTCAATATAATTAGACGAACATTCACTAGTGGCATATAAAAATTTAGGGTGTGGAGTACCTGATGTGGGAAAATAACATAAAATATATGGCCTCACCTAATGTTAACTCCAACCATCATGTGTAGGATAGCAAGCAGCTCATCTCTGGAGATTTTGCCGTCATTGTCCAAGTCATACATGGAGAATGCAACTGTTGGAGAAACACATCTTATAATTATTATTTTTACATACTCATGGCTCCTGCCTATAGATTCTCAGTTATGTGAAAAACTCAAGATTTCAGAATGAACCAAAATACAGAAAACAGTTACTATATAGGTAATTGAAATAAGAAATAGAATAGTAAGTCATCTACAAATGGAATTCTATGTGTATTCATTGTTATTAACCCGTCGGTTACCAAGAACGTTCCAGAACGTTAGAACTCAAAGGTACCGCGATCACGCGGATCCTAACGGGTTAAACCATTACCAAACCAATAATTATAATAACCATTACCAAATTAATAATTACCATAAATAACTTACATCTTAGTTTTTCTTCCCGGCTATTCAAGCGGTTCTCCCGATTCTTCCTGATAGGTCTGAAGTGAGCCAGCACCCTCATGAACTGTAGGAAGTTCACCCGATCGTCATGGCTCTCCGCAAAGAATGAATGTACAATCCTTTCACTGAGAGGGTTGATAGCCAATTCTGGGATGCGAAGGAAATCTTCCCTGGAGAGAGTGCCGCAGTCATTCTTGTCTAATGATGTGAAGCGGGAATACAGACGTTCGATCTGATTTGGTGTAACTGAAACATTCTATCAAATCAATAATAGTATGATACAATGTATTTGAAAAATGAATATATTTATTACAGAAAGTATTATTCTTCTTAAAAGTAATTATTTTTTTAGGATATGCATCAGTTGGGTCAGAATCTTTATAAAAGTACTATTAACTCGTTAGGATCCGCGTGATCGCGGTACCTTTGAGTTCGAACGTTCTGGAACGTTCTCGGTAACCGACGGGTTAATGAAATCTGTTAAGACTAGGAAAACAATCCAGTCATAAAAATAAATGAATAAACATTTATTCTTATAGTTTAGCAGAGTTGAATATAGAATTATAAAAAAGTAGATAAGATGGAGTTTAGAATGAACTATTAACAATAAATGTGTACATAAAATTGAATGCATGTAATGTTAATAATCGAGAAGTTCCCTTGTTAACTTCAACTTCTTAGAATGAGAGGGATTAGTTTTATTTCAGCTTGTAAGATTTATCCCATACATGACTTACATGACATGCTAACATACTAACCAACAAGTTAAACAAAAGCCTGTAAAATAATAATACAGAATGTTTTTTGACCACACTACAGAAAGATATTAAAGGATAAAGTATAAACACAGACTCGAAATTTATTAGAGGATTAAAAATACTCAAAAAAATGCAGGGATTTGAAAAGGAATTATAATAGGCACAACTTTACATAAATGAATGTATTACTTTGTCTACACTTACATATGGTACAAATTGATAACGACAAAGTAATTAATATTATTACTTACAACCAGTTTCTTCCTGAATTTGCGCTATTTCTTCCTCTCTCAATAGCAATGACGATTTATTCCCCATTTTCTTATACTGATTTTTAACACCTTGAACCGCAACTATGATGTTAGTCTTTTGTAAGTCTACTTTCAGCGTTGAAAACCCACGATCAACAATGAATATTCGCTTCAAGACCAATTGATTTTCCACACTAGTGGCTAGACTATAGCTAATTGTACTAAGGTTAGATACTTTTGCGACGCAAAATAACGTTTAGTATTTTCACGCTAGACCAGTTGGAAATTACACTTTTATTATCAAAACCTTATAACACGCATGGGTCGACCTTTGAAATCAATCGTTGATCGTTTAATTGACTTTGTTTCGTAAAAATTACTCAGTCAAATGAAGACAAAACACTGACAGTAGTTGACAGTACTACGGCGTGACTATGACATTGACATATAAAATTTTGACAGCAGTGGTGACAACATTCGTTTAAAAATGTTATTGATACCACGGACCTGAAAAAAATATTTTATGCAAATATTGTATTTTTGATGTTCTTCTTGTTTCAATAATCTTTTTTAAATTAATTGCATTTAATACAGGTAACATTAAATTTTTTGCATTGTATAATGGTTGAGATACACATGCTCTTTATAGTTTGTAGCAGGGATGTTGCGAATATGCGCATACGTATCCGCAAATGCGGAGCTTCCGCATAGATTTTTACATCTGCATGCGCATCCGCATCCGCAATAAATAATAATCAATGCGGAGTTCATGCGGATGCGAATGTAATTGGAAAGAAGAAAGAGAAAGAAAGGAAAGACAGAAATTGTGCGGGGTCGACGAATGGCGCATAATATAATATGTACTTGTATATGGTGCGTGTTATATGGAATTATTCATCGAGTTTCGTTCTCGATATTAGCATAGCAACACTTGTAGTAGCCACGTACCGCCCGCCATTTCGCACTGAATTTTAGAGGTAAATAAAAAATAAAACATGAAATTATCAATTTTTGTAGGGTAGATTTGTAAAACCTCACTTAGCTGGGGCGCTCTCCTCCTCGGTTCGTCATTCACGTTTCAGTGCTTCGCTGTTTCGCACGGGCGCAAAATTGAAGTTAAAAGTGAAATGCTTAAAATATAGTTTAATAGTCAGGAAGAAATCAATTACTTGTGTAAAAGGAATAAAAAGTTTAGAACGAAAAATTTACCAAAGTAAAAGTGATCTGCAGTGTGTATTGTTGGATCTGTACAGGAAATCGTTGGATTGGATTGGATAACGATTCATCAACGCTTGTAATCAGCAGGTAGGTGGATTCCAGTATTTAAAGAATACAGCAAGTTACTTAAAATCATAAATAACCCTACTTTAGTAGTCGGTTAAAAATTGCTTGCAAATGTAATTCGCAAGGAATTTACATGCAATTACGAAGCAGAAACAGAATATCTGTTATATATCAGTGAATATATGGTTTTTATATGGATACCTTCAAGGATTCCTCTTTTTTTTCTCTCCATTACTAGCACGTGTTTTTTCGTATGAAAAATATATTACAATATTATTTAAATACCATATATAACTGGATTGTCCTTGGGGGGGCTTCCAAATAAATACCTGCTAACCGGAATTACCTGTGGGGTTCTTCCGTCGCTAGTAAATGTATTCCGTAAGGAATTTATCAATTTATATTGCAACAATATAAATACAAACAATCGGATTATCCTTTGAAGGATTCCAAATAAAAAAAGTACCTGTTAATAGCTAGTATATGTATTCTATAAGGGATTGATATTGCAGTAGTGTACAAATACAAAACCTAATCGGGTTTTCTTTTGAAGCCCTTCTTATTTAGAAGGAAAGAAAAATAAAAAAGTACCTTCTAACAAGAATTACCCATAGGGTTCTTCCATCACTAGTATACAATGTACTAGTACTAATATTCCGTAATGAATTTATATCGAAATAGTATATAAATACAAAACATAATCGGATTGTCCTTTGGGGACTCCTGTGGGGTTCACTGCTCGCATTAAATTCGAATTAGTGTTACGCAGTCAACTGCAACAAGAAGTACTCGCAATTCGGATCTACTTGTGGGGTATTTCCTCTGCATTGTACATGTATTCCATGAAGAATCCTAACAGTGTTACGCAGACAACTGCAACAAGAAGTACTCGCAATTCGGATCTACTTGTGGGGTATTTCCTCTGCATTGTACATGTATTCCATGAAGAATCCTCACCGTGTTACGCAGACAACTGCAACAAGAAGTACTCGCAATTTGGATCAACTTGTGGGGTATTTTCCTCTGCATTGTACATGTATTCCATGAAGAATCCTCACAGTGTTACGCAAACAACTGCAACAAGAAGTACTCGCAATTCAGATCTACTTGTGGGGTATTTCCTCTGCATTGTACATGTATTCCATGAAGAATCCTCACCGTGTTACGCAGACAACTGCAACAAGAAGTACTCGCAATTCGGATCAACTTGTGGGGTATTTCCTCTGCATTGTACATGTATTCCATGAAGAATCCTCACCGTGTTACGCAGACAACTGTAACAAGAAGTACTCGCAATTCGGATCTACTTGTGGGGTATTTCCTCTGCATTGTACATGTATTCCATGAAGAATCCTCACCGTGTGACGCAGACAACTGCAACAAGA
Source organism: Thymelicus acteon (assembly GCA_951805285.1). Taxonomy (NCBI): domain Eukaryota; kingdom Metazoa; phylum Arthropoda; class Insecta; order Lepidoptera; family Hesperiidae; genus Thymelicus; species Thymelicus acteon. Next base: position 3,740,602 of record OX638232.1, read on the forward strand.
AGTACTCGCAATTCGGATCTATTTGTGGGGTATTTCCACGACATTGCACATGTGTTCCAGAAAGAATCTTCACCGCATTATGCAGCTGATTAGCGTATATTCCATACGGAACTAATACTGTACGCAATTCGTTGAACAAAGTACTTGATAACCGGATCTACCTTTGGGGTAACTGTTTACTCAAACAAAAAAAAAATACTTACATATATATTTCTGAAGGAACTCACGTCACGCTGGAAAACATACGGTGAACTGAAACAAGTACTTATTTATTCGCATGAAACTGCGAAGGATTTCTATTCAACGAGCAATAGCTGTATATTATTTATTTACTTATTTATTTCACAATAAATGTAAACGTAACAGGTTCATTTAAACCCAACACCATTTACAATTTACACCAACCAAGGGGATTCTCTCGCCAAATGCAAATTGCATCTTAGTACTGCCAAATACCTTCGTCGACGCGCTTATCGGGGTGACAATTGCACTACTTTCATCGATCTAGAACTTTGAAGTTCACCGGAGTGTTATCGCCGACGGCAAAGTAGTGTGAAGTTGTTATAACAATTATTATAATATCAACTTTTAAGTTTTTTGCTAACCGCACCACTGTTACGGTGGTACTGAATACCGACGGTGATACCTTAACAACAGTAGCTGTCTATTCCGTCGACAACGCGTTGGTGACGCCGTTTTTTTTTTTTTCGTGGCTTGTGAATTAAATTCCTCTTTGATCATAAAGTCTGCGATTCAATAACCAGCTAAGCCTGTCATCAGGCCTTTAAGCAACAGTAACTTTTCGGTAATGTTTCCGACAACCGCAGTAAGGGGCGTAAAAATTGTTCGACCTGCTGGTCTAATGATGCATGTGACTCTCACACAAAGCCAGCCTAAAAACCGCCTAAAACTGTCAGCCGTAGACGTAAGTTCTAAATGGATATATAATAATAATAAAACTAAGAGATTTTATCTATCAAATCTATTGTTGATTCACGAAAGATTCTCTTATTGATAAATTCGGGAACATACCATTCTTATGTCATCGTGGAGCAATTGACATAAATGTACCTAATTAATAAGTACAATAAAATCGCATATGTTTCAATAAAAAATACAATAACAATTCAGACATTGAAATATAATGTAGTATGGATTTAATTAGACTGAAAGTAAACTAATAAATGTATGTGTACAAATTGATACCTATATGGGCATATGAAATTATGAGTACTAATTCCGAATTTCAAATTATATTTGAATACCTGAGGACAACTTAATTCAAGTTTTTATAAACTCTTATAAATTGATGTGATCAGTTGTTCAGTTTCAGCCGAATTGAAGAGAATACTAAGCTACATCCTGTTTGTACACCGTAGGTACATACCGTTTGGCTTAGTACCTATAGCTAATATTTTCAACGGGTTTTTAACTTACTGAGGCGTACGGAACAGTTGTCTTTTTTCTACTTAATAATAATAAACAAACTTGAGTGAATTATTTTCTGGTTGGCCTGTCGGTCAATGATAATGCAATTACAAATAGTAGGTATACCACTGTATACCCCCTGTATATGTACGATTAATTGAATTATCCATTGCTTAATGTATTATAGTCAAAATTATCTAAGATGCCCATAATGATAGCTGCTGTTTATTAATATGAACTAACCTTGTATAGGTGTCTTTGAGCGAAATGGAATATTCATTTACTTGACATTAATTGTTGAATACTTACGGACAAAGGATTTTACCAAAATTTGTTAAAAATCCCTACTCATTTTCATTTGCGTTGATTATAAATCATTTTATACGTTAAAATCTAGTAAAAATCCCATCACATAATAATTTATGCAAAATTTAATAAAAATATATGACGTCGAAACAATCTTATATGAAGAAGCCTAAATCTAATCTGACGTAGGGTGATGTGACGGCTTGAAACCGTTTATAAAACCAATCATAATCGATACATGACTATAATCGAAATTTAAAAACGAAAATTGATTAATTTAATTACATTGTTATAAATGATTTGCTTGCATTTAAATTTAAAATTAGGTACCCAATAATACCACGACGAATTGGATGCTAACAAAGGACATTTCCATTATGTATGGGCACTTCGCCATCCATGGACAGTAACTGCAGATAATATGTTATATGTAATTATATATTTAAGGTAGCGGTAAACATTTCTTTTTCAATAAAATAATAATGATGTATACATGAATGTGTCTTACGAAATAAGCAAGAATTTATTCACTGTAGTTTTTTCCTGACGCTCATAATATAATATTATGTCAAAATATTATTATGAAACTGAGCAGGACTTTCATTCTATCATGAACTATCTTTCTTTCTTTTTCTTCTCTCTTTCTTGGCCGGCAACGCACCAGCGATGCTTTTGGTGTTGTTGATGTTCATGGGCGAATGGATAAAATAATATTTTATTGAAGTCGTAAATATGTACATATTGAGAATACGCGGTATGAGATAGCTCAATCGAGGTAGTAGGTAGGTAACCTAGGTACCTAAATATTACGGTTTTTAGTTTAAAATTTAATTATCGAATCGATTAGAAGGTCTTATAATTTTGAATCGATTTGTTGTAAAAATTGGTTTCTTTCGTGAACCGATTTTTTTGTACATCTCTAATGTCACTGTGATGGCAAACGACAAATTGGGCTTCTTAGTTCGCGGTGACTATAGTTAATTTATTTGTTGCTTCATTAAAAGTAAAATTTTTGAATATTGCGTATTTTTGAATATTTCCGTGCTAGCGGACGATTGATTCATTTTTGCATACTTGGCTAGAGAAACAAACATTTTCTATACATGCAAAACATACATGTATACCGTAGATTGTATAATTATACAATGTTATGCTCCTTATGTGCATGCCTCAACAACGGGGTTCCGCCTCCAAAGTAACCAGACATTATCACTATGACAACATTATACTCAACAAATGAGCGGTAAACTTTGTCATCAAGTGATGTTGTAAAATAAGACAAACAATAATGTATTTATTATTTATTTATTTCAACAAACAAGTACAATTGCATGCTTTACACGTCTGTCAAACTGCGAAGCAGTTTGTCGCCAGTAGTTCTCGTGGATTACAATATACGAGTACGTACTCTCAACGTACTTATTTTTTACTTACTTGTTTTTAATGTTGCAGGTGTCAGTTCTAGGACGGAGGTACACTTAGGGTATTGTGGTTTGATTTTATTATATTCAAGTCTTACGACTGCGATCCGCCTATATGTATATCTGCCATCCTATAAACTTAAAAATGAGATTGTTTCTTAATGGCCTCCACCCATAATTTTTTTAACATTGAGTAATTTTATTTTGGGTATTATATACTTAACTAATCACACTATCGTTACCGGATTGAAGTCCGGATATTGTTTCACTTATAAAAACATCCCAACTGCTTACGCATATTACTGCATATGTGATGGAAAACAGTAGTTTGCGTATCGTCAATTCGCCACGAAGACAATTTTATCCTTACAATACTTTGTAATCGAATTTCCCTTATTGTTTCACACAAGTTTTAATTCTACAGATCATAAGGTTACCGCAGTTCACCCAGGTCCTTGCTAATTGGTTAAATCAGTCTAGACAAATAAGGATTATATTTTATATATTTTTCTATAGAAAATATTTTCATTGCGGCCTACTACTTAAATACTAATTAATTTAGAACATAATAATATCCAATGTTATTCAATTTAGTATTTTTTACAGCACATATATTTCATGTGATTTTCGGCCGCAAAACTCTAAAAGAAGTCAATACATTGATTTCGTTTTTTATACAGGACTGGTGGATGCTCTGTGTGTTCCACTACACTTACAAAATCTCTGATAACAATTATAGATCAGTGTTTTTTGTGTTAACAATCTGTCCAAATTGTTGTATGGGAAAAATGGAAAATCTACTTTATCAATGGATGGATTTTAGTGGCCTCAAACCACTTTCGGATTATTGCCTTTCAAATGAAACCATTTTAAGGCATATCGGTTGGATGGTTTCACAGTCTATAGAAAACATCCGTATAAACGTTTTATGATTTATATACATATATAGATAGATAATGTTTTAATTAAAACAGTGTTTTTATAGATACTTTTTATTCCTACTTACAGGTTTGGAATTACTTGTGGTTGGCGACATAGTTGCTGCTTTTGTTGCTACACTCGCTGTAGTAGTGTGACCAAAAGCTACAAAAAAAATGGATCTTTCGGGAAAGAACAAATTTCAGTCAACACAATTATCATCAAATTACTTACTCTCTTAGTACTGGCAAGGGTTACATAGAAAGGATACCATATATATTATCGATAATATTGCCAAATCTATATTTACCTCATTTAAGTAATTTACTTATTATCCTTAAATATTTTAATGAACATTTTACATAAAAATTTCAGAATTCAGTGGATATTCCACTTTATTCGGTTAACATTACACTCGTCATGTTCATAGCAAATACAGTTAACTACTTATCAGTAGCATAATTACCGAGTGTGTTATATATACGGTATTACATAAGTATATACTGTTGTCACCAATATATTGTTCAATAGATTGAAATTAAAGAGTAAAATATTGCTATCATTATTACAATAAAAAATAATGATAAGCTAATAACATCATTAGTTTCACGACTACCCTCTCTAAACGTCTACAAGTGTTGCTATGCTAATATCGAGAACGAAACTCGAAGAATAATTGATGATTAAACGAACTTACCTGTAAGTGAAGTTCAATCCCAATTATTCGAGAGCTTCGTTCGAAGATATTAGCATCCCTCCCTCCCTAGTGTAAATGTCATATACACTACACCCCTAGTCGTGAAACATGAAACAGCTCAGCAAATCTCTGAACTGAATGACGAACCGAGGAGGAGAGCGCCCCAGCTAAGTGAGGTTTTACAAATCTACCTTACAAAAATTGATAATTTCATGTTTTATTTTTTATCTACCTCTAAAATTCAGTGCGAAATGGCGGGCGGTACGTGGCTACTACAAGTGTTGCTATGCTAATATCTTCGAACGAAGCTCTCGAATAATTGGGATTGAACTTCACTTACAGGTAAGTTCGTTTAATCATCAATTATTTTGAACCAAATATAGAGGACCATGATAAGGCTGATTGTAAAATATGCAATAAAAGCTACTCTCGCAGGGGCTGAACCACCTCGTCTTTAAAATTTTATCCACTCCACCAGGCAGTGTTCCTAGCGAACAATTATTTAGTAGCGAGGGTTTAATTTACGAATCTCTGCGTAACCGCCATGAATCAGAAAAGGCGGCAATATTATTATTATTTGATTTTTCGGGCCCGGGACAACCATCCCAGGGGCCACTGCGACCAGATTTGATCTATTGTAGCCGTACCCGTTTCTGAATTAGATCTGGTCTTCAAGTCTTACTACCCTGATGAACAGTAGGATATTCCTAGGCTCCAGTTCTCTTACTTAGCTGGGTGGGATTATGTAGCCTCCTAAGATGCAGCTTCTGCAGTGACTTAAGGCAGGGCAATCACAGAGTATGTGGATAGGGGTTTCCTCCGCCTCGCTGCAGAATCTGCAAGTTGCAATGTTGCTCAGATTTATCGTCATTAGGTGCCTATTGAGCCTGCAGTGTCCGGTGAGCAATCTGATAAGTACTCGTTAGCCGGGGCGATTCAGGTTGAGCAATTTTTTTGAGTATCTTTGCGAGTAGCCAGCCATTAGGGTTTTGGCCTGTCTTGCGCCGGGTTCTCTTCATCACATCTCAGCTCCCTTTTTTAGGGCTATGGCCTTGTGTATGGTTCGAGAAATTGCATTGGACATGTCCACCATGGGCTCGGGACCCATGCCCATTTAAAGGCCCAAATTTTAAAAGACCTAACCTAACCTTACGAAACAACCTAAACGAACACTTGTTTTTTCATAATAAACGTCAAATTTACAGAAACGGCTCAGTGTGCTCCGTCTTGCTCAATACATAACCTCACTCATCGGGATATGGCTTGTGTGGCATTTCGCACCATCGTCAGTGTTATTGATGCGAAAACCGATTTAACACGCTGTTCCATCTGGTACTTGAGTACAATGACATCCTTGTATTTCCTATGTATTTCCAGTACTTGAGTATAATGACATCCTTGTATTGAGGTAGCAAACATTTATGTATGAAAAATAGAAAAATTATTAAAGTAGACAATTATTAGGTCAAATAGGTACGTAGGCCTTTCTGATAAATAATCTGGTTCCCTGACATGTAAGCATACTAGGGTTGACAAAATTTTTGGCTTTGATAATTAATTATATTTTTTACGGGGTATTTTGTAACACGTTGTATAAAATCTTAAACATCCGCATCCGCGGATGTGAGGCTTCAAAAATCCGCATCCGCATTCACATCCGCGGATGTGAAAAAATCGGCATCCGCAATATCCCTGGTTTGTAGCACACGAGCAATGATGTTGTATGTATAGGAGTAACATAGGAGTTGACATAAATGTACCTAATTAATAAGTACAATAAAATCGCATATGTTTCAATAAAAAATACAATAACAATTCAGACATTGAAATATAATGTAGTATGGATTTAATTAGACTGAAAGTAAACTAATAAATGTATGTGTACAAATTGATACCTATATGGGCATATGAAATTATGAGTACTAATTCCGAATTTCAAATTATATTTGAATACCTGAGGACAACTTAATTCAAGTTTTTATAAACTCTTATAAATTGATGTGATCAGTTGTTCAGTTTCAGCCGAATTGAAGAGAATACTAAGCTACATCCTGTTTGTACACCGTAGGTACATACCGTTTGGCTTAGTACCTATAGCTAATATTTTCAACGGGTTTTTAACTTACTGAGGCGTACGGAACAGTTGTCTTTTTTCTACTTAATAATAATAAACAAACTTGAGTGAATTATTTTCTGGTTGGCCTGTCGGTCAATGATAATGCAATTACAAATAGTAGGTATACCACTGTATACCCCCTGTATATGTACGATTAATTGAATTATCCATTGCTTAATGTATTATAGTCAAAATTATCTAAGATGCCCATAATGATAGCTGCTGTTTATTAATATGAACTAACCTTGTATAGGTGTCTTTGAGCGAAATGGAATATTCATTTACTTGACATTAATTGTTGAATACTTACGGACAAAGGATTTTACCAAAATTTGTTAAAAATCCCTACTCATTTTCATTTGCATTGATTATAAATCATTTTATACGTTAAAATCTAGTAAAAATCCCATCACATAATAATTTATGCAAAATTTAATAAAAATATATGACGTCGAAACAATCTTATATGAAGAAGCCTAAATCTAATCTGACGTAGGGTGATGTGACGGCTTGAAACCGTTTATAAAACCAATCATAATCGATACATGACTATAATCGAAATTTAAAAACGAAAATTGATTAATTTAATTACATTGTTATAAATGATTTGCTTGCATTTAAATTTAAAATTAGGTACCCAATAATACCACGACGAATTGGATGCTAACAAAGGACATTTCCATTATGTATGGGCACTTCACCATCCATGGACAGTAACTGCAGATAATATGTTATATGTAATTATATATTTAAGGTAGCGGTAAACATTTCTTTTTCAATAAAATAATAATGATGTATACATGAATGTGTCTTACGAAATAAGCAAGAATTTATTCACTGTAGTTTTTTCCTGACGCTCATAATATAATATTATGTCAAAATATTATTATGAAACTGAGCAGGACTTTCATTCTATCATGAACTATCTTTCTTTCTTTTTCTTCTCTCTTTCTTGGCCGGCAACGCACCAGCGATGCTTTTGGTGTTGTTGATGTTCATGGGCGAATGGATAAAATAATATTTTATTGAAGTCGTAAATATGTACATATTGAGAATACGCGGTATGAGATAGCTCAATCGAGGTAGTAGGTAGGTAACCTAGGTACCTAAATATTACGGTTTTTAGTTTAAAATTTAATTATCGAATCGATTAGAAGGTCTTATAATTTTGAATCGATTTGTTGTAAAAATTGGTTTCTTTCGTGAACCGATTTTTTTGTACATCTCTAATGTCACTGTGATGGCAAACGACAAATTGGGCTTCTTAGTTCGCGGTGACTATAGTTAATTTATTTGTTGCTTCATTAAAAGTAAAATTTTTGAATATTGCGTATTTTTGAATATTTCCGTGCTAGCGGACGATTGATTCATTTTTGCATACTTGGCTAGAGAAACAAACATTTTCTATACATGCAAAACATACATGTATACCGTAGATTGTATAATTATACAATGTTATGCTCCTTATGTGCATGCCTCAACAACGGGGTTCCGCCTCCAAAGTAACCAGACATTATCACTATGACAACATTATACTCAACAAATGAGCGGTAAACTTTGTCATCAAGTGATGTTGTAAAATAAGACAAACAATAATGTATTTATTATTTATTTATTTCAACAAACAAGTACAATTGCATGCTTTACACGTCTGTCAAACTGCGAAGCAGTTTGTCGCCAGTAGTTCTCGTGGATTACAATATACGAGTACGTACTCTCAACGTACTTATTTTTTACTTACTTGTTTTTAATGTTGCAGGTGTCAGTTCTAGGACGGAGGTACACTTAGGGTATTGTGGTTTGATTTTATTATATTCAAGTCTTACGACTGCGATCCGCCTATATGTATATCTGCCATCCTATAAACTTAAAAATGAGATTGTTTCTTAATGGCCTCCACCCATAATTTTTTTAACATTGAGTAATTTTATTTTGGGTATTATATACTTAACTAATCACACTATCGTTACCGGATTGAAGTCCGGATATTGTTTCACTTATAAAAACATCCCAACTGCTTACGCATATTACTGCATATGTGATGGAAAACAGTAGTTTGCGTATCGTCAATTCGCCACGAAGACAATTTTATCCTTACAATACTTTGTAATCGAATTTCCCTTATTGTTTCACACAAGTTTTAATTCTACAGATCATAAGGTTACCGCAGTTCACCCAGGTCCTTGCTAATTGGTTAAATCAGTCTAGACAAATAAGGATTATATTTTATATATTTTTCTATAGAAAATATTTTCATTGCGGCCTACTACTTAAATACTAATTAATTTAGAACATAATAATATCCAATGTTATTCAATTTAGTATTTTTTACAGCACATATATTTCATGTGATTTTCGGCCGCAAAACTCTAAAAGAAGTCAATACATTGATTTCGTTTTTTATACAGGACTGGTGGATGCTCTGTGTGTTCCACTACACTTACAAAATCTCTGATAACAATTATAGATCAGTGTTTTTTGTGTTAACAATCTGTCCAAATTGTTGTATGGGAAAAATGGAAAATCTACTTTATCAATGGATGGATTTTAGTGGCCTCAAACCACTTTCGGATTATTGCCTTTCAAATGAAACCATTTTAAGGCATATCGGTTGGATGGTTTCACAGTCTATAGAAAACATCCGTATAAACGTTTTATGATTTATATACATATATAGATAGATAATGTTTTAATTAAAACAGTGTTTTTATAGATACTTTTTATTCCTACTTACAGGTTTGGAATTACTTGTGGTTGGCGACATAGTTGCTGCTTTTGTTGCTACACTCGCTGTAGTAGTGTGACCAAAAGCTACAAAAAAAAAATGGATCTTTCGGGAAAGAACAAATTTCAGTCAACACAATTATCATCAAATTACTTACTCTCTTAGTACTGGCAAGGGTTACATAGAAAGGATACCATATATATTATCGATAATATTGCCAAATCTATATTTACCTCATTTAAGTAATTTACTTATTATCCTTAAATATTTTAATGAACATTTTACATAAAAATTTCAGAATTCAGTGGATATTCCACTTTATTCGGTTAACATTACACTCGTCATGTTCATAGCAAATACAGTTAACTACTTATCAGTAGCATAATTACCGAGTGTGTTATATATACGGTATTACATAAGTATATACTGTTGTCACCAATATATTGTTCAATAGATTGAAATTAAAGAGTAAAATATTGCTATCATTATTACAATAAAAAATAATGATAAGCTAATAACATCATTAGTTTCACGACTACCCTCTCTAAACGTCTACAAGTGTTGCTATGCTAATATCGAGAACGAAACTCGAAGAATAATTGATGATTAAACGAACTTACCTGTAAGTGAAGTTCAATCCCAATTATTCGAGAGCTTCGTTCGAAGATATTAGCATCCCTCCCTCCCTAGTGTAAATGTCATATACACTACACCCCTAGTCGTGAAACATGAAACAGCTCAGCAAATCTCTGAACTGAATGACGAACCGAGGAGGAGAGCGCCCCAGCTAAGTGAGGTTTTACAAATCTACCTTACAAAAATTGATAATTTCATGTTTTATTTTTTATCTACCTCTAAAATTCAGTGCGAAATGGCGGGCGGTACGTGGCTACTACAAGTGTTGCTATGCTAATATCTTCGAACGAAGCTCTCGAATAATTGGGATTGAACTTCACTTACAGGTAAGTTCGTTTAATCATCAATTATTTTGAACCAAATATAGAGGACCATGATAAGGCTGATTGTAAAATATGCAATAAAAGCTACTCTCGCAGGGGCTGAACCACCTCGTCTTTAAAATTTTATCCACTCCACCAGGCAGTGTTCCTAGCGAACAATTATTTAGTAGCGAGGGTTTAATTTACGAATCTCTGCGTAACCGCCATGAATCAGAAAAGGCGGCAATATTATTATTATTTGATTTTTCGGGCCCGGGACAACCATCCCAGGGGCCACTGCGACCAGATTTGATCTATTGTAGCCGTACCCGTTTCTGAATTAGATCTGGTCTTCAAGTCTTACTACCCTGATGAACAGTAGGATATTCCTAGGCTCCAGTTCTCTTACTTAGCTGGGTGGGATTATGTAGCCTCCTAAGATGCAGCTTCTGCAGTGACTTAAGGCAGGGCAATCACAGAGTATGTGGATAGGGGTTTCCTCCGCCTCGCTGCAGAATCTGCAAGTTGCAATGTTGCTCAGATTTATCGTCATTAGGTGCCTATTGAGCCTGCAGTGTCCGGTGAGCAATCTGATAAGTACTCGTTAGCCGGGGCGATTCAGGTTGAGCAATTTTTTTGAGTATCTTTGCGAGTAGCCAGCCATTAGGGTTTTGGCCTGTCTTGCGCCGGGTTCTCTTCATCACATCTCAGCTCCCTTTTTTAGGGCTATGGCCTTGTGTATGGTTCGAGAAATTGCATTGGACATGTCCACCATGGGCTCGGGACCCATGCCCATTTAAAGGCCCAAATTTTAAAAGACCTAACCTAACCTTACGAAACAACCTAAACGAACACTTGTTTTTTCATAATAAACGTCAAATTTACAGAAACGGCTCAGTGTGCTCCGTCTTGCTCAATACATAACCTCACTCATCGGGATATGGCTTGTGTGGCATTTCGCACCATCGTCAGTGTTATTGATGCGAAAACCGATTTAACACGCTGTTCCATCTGGTACTTGAGTACAATGACATCCTTGTATTTCCTATGTATTTCCAGTACTTGAGTATAATGACATCCTTGTATTGAGGTAGCAAACATTTATGTATGAAAAATAGAAAAATTATTAAAGTAGACAATTATTAGGTCAAATAGGTACGTAGGCCTTTCTGATAAATAATCTGGTTCCCTGACATGTAAGCATACTAGGGTTGACAAAATTTTTGGCTTTGATAATTAATTATATTTTTTACGGGGTATTTTGTAACACGTTGTATAAAATCTTAAACATCCGCATCCGCGGATGTGAGGCTTCAAAAATCCGCATCCGCATTCACATCCGCGGATGTGAAAAAATCGGCATCCGCAATATCCCTGGTTTGTAGCACACGAGCAATGATGTTGTATGTATAGGAGTAACATAGGAGTTGACATAAATGTACCTAATTAATAAGTACAATAAAATCGCATATGTTTCAATAAAAAATACAATAACAATTCAGACATTGAAATATAATGTAGTATGGATTTAATTAGACTGAAAGTAAACTAATAAATGTATGTGTACAAATTGATACCTATATGGGCATATGAAATTATGAGTACTAATTCCGAATTTCAAATTATATTTGAATACCTGAGGACAACTTAATTCAAGTTTTTATAAACTCTTATAAATTGATGTGATCAGTTGTTCAGTTTCAGCCGAATTGAAGAGAATACTAAGCTACATCCTGTTTGTACACCGTAGGTACATACCGTTTGGCTTAGTACCTATAGCTAATATTTTCAACGGGTTTTTAACTTACTGAGGCGTACGGAACAGTTGTCTTTTTTCTACTTAATAATAATAAACAAACTTGAGTGAATTATTTTCTGGTTGGCCTGTCGGTCAATGATAATGCAATTACAAATAGTAGGTATACCACTGTATACCCCCTGTATATGTACGATTAATTGAATTATCCATTGCTTAATGTATTATAGTCAAAATTATCTAAGATGCCCATAATGATAGCTGCTGTTTATTAATATGAACTAACCTTGTATAGGTGTCTTTGAGCGAAATGGAATATTCATTTACTTGACATTAATTGTTGAATACTTACGGACAAAGGATTTTACCAAAATTTGTTAAAAATCCCTACTCATTTTCATTTGCATTGATTATAAATCATTTTATACGTTAAAATCTAGTAAAAATCCCATCACATAATAATTTATGCAAAATTTAATAAAAATATATGACGTCGAAACAATCTTATATGAAGAAGCCTAAATCTAATCTGACGTAGGGTGATGTGACGGCTTGAAACCGTTTATAAAACCAATCATAATCGATACATGACTATAATCGAAATTTAAAAACGAAAATTGATTAATTTAATTACATTGTTATAAATGATTTGCTTGCATTTAAATTTAAAATTAGGTACCCAATAATACCACGACGAATTGGATGCTAACAAAGGACATTTCCATTATGTATGGGCACTTCACCATCCATGGACAGTAACTGCAGATAATATGTTATATGTAATTATATATTTAAGGTAGCGGTAAACATTTCTTTTTCAATAAAATAATAATGATGTATACATGAATGTGTCTTACGAAATAAGCAAGAATTTATTCACTGTAGTTTTTTCCTGACGCTCATAATATAATATTATGTCAAAATATTATTATGAAACTGAGCAGGACTTTCATTCTATCATGAACTATCTTTCTTTCTTTTTCTTCTCTCTTTCTTGGCCGGCAACGCACCAGCGATGCTTTTGGTGTTGTTGATGTTCATGGGCGAATGGATAAAATAATATTTTATTGAAGTCGTAAATATGTACATATTGAGAATACGCGGTATGAGATAGCTCAATCGAGGTAGTAGGTAGGTAACCTAGGTACCTAAATATTACGGTTTTTAGTTTAAAATTTAATTATCGAATCGATTAGAAGGTCTTATAATTTTGAATCGATTTGTTGTAAAAATTGGTTTCTTTCGTGAACCGATTTTTTTGTACATCTCTAATGTCACTGTGATGGCAAACGACAAATTGGGCTTCTTATTTCGCGGTGACTATAGTTAATTTATTTGTTGCTTCATTAAAAGTAAAATTTTTGAATATTGCGTATTTTTGAATATTTCCGTGCTAGCGGACGATTGATTCATTTTTGCATACTTGGCTAGAGAAACAAACATTTTCTATACATGCAAAACATACATGTATACCGTAGATTGTATAATTATACAATGTTATGCTCCTTATGTGCATGCCTCAACAACGGGGTTCCGCCTCCAAAGTAACCAGACATTATCACTATGACAACATTATACTCAACAAATGAGCGGTAAACTTTGTCATCAAGTGATGTTGTAAAATAAGACAAACAATAATGTATTTATTATTTATTTATTTCAACAAACAAGTACAATTGCATGCTTTACACGTCTGTCAAACTGCGAAGCAGTTTGTCGCCAGTAGTTCTCGTGGATTACAATATACGAGTACGTACTCTCAACGTACTTATTTTTTACTTACTTGTTTTTAATGTTGCAGGTGTCAGTTCTAGGACGGAGGTACACTTAGGGTATTGTGGTTTGATTTTATTATATTCAAGTCTTACGACTGCGATCCGCCTATATGTATATCTGCCATCCTATAAACTTAAAAATGAGATTGTTTCTTAATAGCCTCCACCCATAATTTTTTTAACATTGAGTAATTTTATTTTGGGTATTATATACTTAACTAATCACACTATCGTTACCGGATTGAAGTCCGGATATTGTTTCACTTATAAAAACATCCCAACTGCTTACGCATATTACTGCATATGTGATGGAAAACAGTAGTTTGCGTATCGTCAATTCGCCACGAAGACAATTTTATCCTTACAATACTTTGTAATCGAATTTCCCTTATTGTTTCACACAAGTTTTAATTCTACAGATCATAAGGTTACCGCAGTTCACCCAGGTCCTTGCTAATTGGTTAAATCAGTCTAGACAAATAAGGATTATATTTTATATATTTTTCTATAGAAAATATTTTCATTGAGGCCTACTACTTAAATACTAATTAATTTAGAACATAATAATATCCAATGTTATTCAATTTAGTATTTTTTACAGCACATATATTTCATGTGATTTTCGGCCGCAAAACTCTAAAAGAAGTCAATACATTGATTTCGTTTTTTATACAGGACTGGTGGATGCTCTGTGTGTTCCACTACACTTACAAAATCTCTGATAACAATTATAGATCAGTGTTTTTTGTGTTAACAATCTGTCCAAATTGTTGTATGGGAAAAATGGAAAATCTACTTTTATAAACTAGAAGTGAAATTGGTTTTTTTAAAAGAAAAATAATATTGACCTAATGTTTTTATTCTAAAAATTAACAAACAAAAAAAAATATCTTACTATGAAACTAATGACCTACAATAAATCCTACAATACGACCTACAAATACGTCCGTCACGTCCGAATGAAATATGCCACACTGAAAAATATTTGTAGCTAGCTATGTTAGGCTGCTAGGCTCCGCCTCCTGGTCCGTTCTTCTTAATACGGCCTCTCCTGACTGCGGGGCGTCCTCGACCGCACCTTGACTGGAGGGCTGTTCGGAGTGCTGGGAAGTGCCAGAATTGTCATCATCTGAAACAAAACTTCCCTGTAGCAATTCGCAACTATACGAGTACGTTCAATAATAACAATTAACAGCTCCCTGTCACAGCCGTAAGCGTGCACTCAAACGACCGCGATCAAGCGTGAAAATTGTTATTTCATCCTAAGTCAAAATATTTTACACATCATAGGTCCAGTAGCTGTTATGAGGCTAACGTACGTACATGTATATTCAAACCAAACAAGGCTCACACCGTGGGTAGCCGTCACGAGACACGCCATAGGTCGCTACCATCAGATGAGCGCGCGTGGTAAATAAAACACAGAGCACACGCCATAGGTCGCTATCATCAGATAAGCGCGCGTGGTGAATAAAACACAGAGCACACGCCATAGGTCGCTATCATCAGATAAGCGCGCGTGGTAAATAAAACACATAGCACACGCCATAGGTCGCTATCATCAGATAAGCGCGCGTGGTAAATAAAACAAACACATAGCTCACGCCATAGGTCGCTGCCCTAAAGCAAGCGCACGTGGCTATACTCACCACCCATGAAGGAGGCGGCACACGTGTCCGGCGTCCATTCTCCCCGCCATAGAACCAGGTGTTCCGCAGCTGCCTGAGTCCTCTTGCCATAGGACCCCGCAAGAAGCTCCAACTCGTAACGGTGGTGTGGGAGCTGTTGGATGACTTTGTAGGGACCTCTCATGCCGGAGTCAAGTTTGCCGGAACTCTGTGAACTTTTGCCAACAAATACAAGATCTCCCACAGCAAATACACGTGGCTGCTTCCTCGCCTCATTAATGCGTTGATCTTGGCGGGCCTGGTTTGCTTCCAAAAGATCCGAAGCATTTTGTCGTTTTAATGCTATCAAAGCTTCTCGGTTTGCATCGGAATTCTCTAGAGCAACATCCCTTACTAATGCTCTCAATACAAGTGTGGTTGCCTCAACTCCAATCAGAAGTTGAAGAGGTGAAGTCTGGATAGTAGCTTGCTTAGTGATATTGAGAGTTAGCTGAATTTTCCACAAGGTGTCGGACCACCTACTGCCCTTGTTATTCACCTCGACACGTAACATGTTCAGGACAGAACGGCAGTAGCGCTCAGCCTGACCGTTTTCTTGATGCATTTCAGGAGTTATTAAATGTGTGGCGCAACCCAGCCCAATGACCCAGTTTTGAAACCCAGAACTTTCAAACATTCTACCCCGATCAGTCACAATTAGAGAAGGCGTACCAAATAATGAAATGGCGTTTGTAAACACACGTTTTAATTCTTCAGTGTCTTGTCTGTATAACGGATACAGAAGGCAATATTTTGAAAAAGCATCTACTAATATCAAGACATACTTAAACCCATTAGATTCGGGTAGCGGACCTAACACATCCATATGGATAGTAGAGAAAGGGCTTATGGGTTTGGTCCAAGATTCTATGGGCTGATGAGGAGCCCGAGGAATTTTTTTGTGAGATAAACAAACCACACAGTGGCTTATGTACTTTGTGACAAACTGTCTAAGTCCAGGAAACCAAAAATGACGAAGTATCAAGTCAACAGTTTTACCTATACCGATATGTTCGTGATCGTCGTGGAAAACTCGTAGGAGACTGAGTCTGTGTCCTTTGGGAATAAAACATAACAAACGCGACTCCTCGCCAGTTGGACTGTATTTATAGAATAGAAGATTGTTTTTGATTACATATCTAGACGAATCCAGCTGACCATCCCTCAATTTTTCCATCAGTTCTTGCGTTTCAGAATCAGCAGTTTGAGCTATTTGAGCCCAGTTTTTAGGCCGACGAATGTGTGACACATTGACTGGGTTTCGACTTAAAAAGTCGACATGCTGCATTAAAACGCCCTTTCGGTATTCTATTGTGAAACGAAAATCTTGCAAATAAACCCACCAACGAGCTACGCGAGGTATGAGATCTTTCTTCCGTTCGGTCAGTTTTAGGGAATTACAATCCGTTACTATTTTGAATTCGATGCCAATGAGATAGTGGCGAAAGTGTTGTAAAGCTTTTACTATGGCCAAAGTCTCGAGCTCATAGCTATGGTATCGAGACTCCGCGCCATGAGTTGCCCTACTAAAATAACTAATTACACACCTCCGTTTATCTTTATGTTCTTGCAGCAAAACAGCACCATAACCGATCGCACTGGCGTCAGTATGGAGCTCAGTGAGCAATTTCGGGTCAAATACCGCGAGAACAGGTTCCTGTATTAGACAAGTAATGATTTTATCACGTGCTACGTCTTGTTCATCGCCCCAAATAAACGGTTGTCCCTTTTTGGTAAGTTTTGCAATGCAAGCGGTTTTAATTGCGTAACCAGGAATATACCGTCTGAAATATCCAGCTAAACCCAAAAATTGCCGCACTTGTCTCACATTCGCAGGCTTCGGTGATTTCAACAAGGCGTCCACCTTTCTGGGGCTCGGCCGTACCTGACCTTGGCTTATGAGTCTTCCTAAATATTCGATTTCTGTCCCTAGAAAGGTGCACTTTTTCAAATTTATAGAAAAACCTGCGTTTGTGAGACAAACGAGCGCCTGACGTAATAAGTCTAGCCCTTCCCCTACGGAGTCTGATAACAACAACACATCGTCAATGTAAATGAGGACTTTTCCAGTTTCTGTCAAGGATTTCAAGGTCTTGGATATAATTCTTTGATAAATTACGGGCGCATTCGTCAGTCCGTAGGGCATTTTCAAATATTCATAATGACCCTCCGGAGTGACAAATGCTGTTTTCTTGATAGATTCTTCATCTTTAAGAGGCACTTGGTGAAATCCAGTGGCCATATCAAGACTCGTAAAAAATTTGCTATTACCTAATTTATCTATATGGTCATCTATAAGGGGTAATGGGAACCTATCCTTAACCGTAATAGCGTTTAAAGCGCGATAGTCAACGCACATCCTATCAGACCCGTCCTTTTTTTTGACCAGTATGATAGGACTCGCGTACTCTGATTGCGACTCCCGGATGATTCCCTTACTCAACAGATCATTTATAATATCGCGGACTCTCAACTTTTCGTCAGCTGACAGCTTATAAGGGCGATAGCGTACAGGAACGTTACTATTTAGCTTTATTTCCATACTACCGGTATTGACAGTGGACGTCGCAGTTCCAGTTACAAAAAAGTCGGAAAACTTATCAATCAAAGCTACTAAACGATTTTTTTCTTCACCTTGCAATGAAGTATTTATTATGTCGGTGTTAAGATCGCGCTTATGATGCACTTGAGCTACGCTATTTACCCTTATCAGCCGTTGATCATTACTCGTTCATATGTAAGTTACCCCCTTACGATTCAAGACGTCAGTCCCCAACAGTATAGGTGCACTAATCGAGTCAGAAGGCACAACAAATAGATCCACCTCTACGGATATATCGGGAAACTCAATAACTACCGTCACATAACAAGTGGATTCTATTTCCTGACTACCAATACCACGCATAAGACGATATGTGGGAATTCTTTTGCAATTTAAATGTTTAAGAACCGAATCGGAAATTAAAGATATGTCAGAACCACTATCAATTAAAACATCTACAGGTATTTTATCGATCACCGCAGTCATAACATTACTGCTTCGGACGAAGTTTGACAAAAATTTACGTTGCTTTTATTCTGTCCTTTGGATTCTATTCGTAGTTTAACAAAACATTTGTCGTCACTATGCCCCAACTTGCTGCAGTACGTACATGACAAAGGTATTTTATTTGATGCTGCCGAAGCTGTATTTAATTTATTAGGTTCCATTTTCTGCTTCTTAGAACAATGCGATTGTGTATGCCCGGTATCGCCACAAAGAAAACATTGTTTGACCTTCCTCTTAGAACAACGAGATTGTGTATGCCCGATGTCGCCGCAATGAAAACACTTGACACTCGATATGGGCGCCCTATGCTTACGAGAATCGAAGTGACTTAAGTTTGATGTGCGAACTAAATTACGGAAGTTTCGTGGGTCGGCCTTCGGTTTTGTGTAAATGGATAGGAATTCTACCAATTTGTTATGTTGCAAGTTAGCGTTAGATACGGCGGCTTTTACTTGTGGATCTGTAATGCCTCGAATTACAATAGCTGTTTTAAGATCGTCTGATAACCCTTTCACGATATTTAAACGTAACAGCGACCGGCGTGCGTATTCAGCATAAGAAGCAAAACTATTAGAATCTGTTTTCATTACGTCAAAGAGTATATTCGCGATGTCAACGCTACGAGGGCAAAGTGATCGAAATTCCAATTTAAAATTTGTCCATGTGCGATCATTGCAGACCCAGTCATCCAGCCACGTACGGGCATCGCCTTTAAGACAACGACCAATACGCGACAGACACTCACGGTCATCCCAACGATTAAGCTCACAACCTCGGTCAACCTCCGCGCACCAAGCATCAAAATCGTGCACGTTTGGATCGAAATTTGAAATGTAATAATGGCTAGGTTTTGTAATTAATGACGTTAACGCGGTTACAATCTTATTGCTCGTATCGCAAACATGCGCAGTCGGCGGACTGATCGTATCTATCACCGGCGGAGTGTGACATTCGCGCGCTGGACGTGACGGTTCGGAGGTAGATTCCGAAGCGGACAGTCTGTCCTCAATTGCATTTAATCTAACAAGGATTCTATCCAATGCCTGATTATGAGGACTATTGCTGGTATTACACAAGTCGTCGCGACGTCGGCTATGAGAAACACGATGGGAATGGATGCGACCTTCACGCGACCTGCTACGGTGTCTACGTGAGGTGTCAGCTCTTTTGTTAGAACGTGAGGAATGACCCGGCATTATAATGAAAAATTTACTTACGGTTTGTTAAACTTAACACAACACCTCACAAATATATAAAAAAAAACGGATACCGTAACGAATTAGTGACTAAAAAAAACAATGCTTTTGGTAATTACGCGAACAGTACAGGTAGCGAGAGCTAGGCTTCGTGATCGAATCGCACTTCTGATTTTATAAACTAGAAGTGAAATTGGTTTTTTTAAAAGAAAAATAATATTGACCTAATGTTTTTATTCTAAAAATTAACAAACAAAAAAAAATATCTTACTATGAAACTAATGACCTACAATAAATCCTACAATACGACCTACAAATACGTCCGTCACGTCCGAATGAAATATGCCACACTGAAAAATATTTGTAGCTAGCTATGTTAGGCTGCTAGGCTCCGCCTCCTGGTCCGTTCTTCTTAATACTACTTTATCAATGGATGGATTTTAGTGGCCTCAAACCACTTTCGGATTATTGCCTTTCAAATGAAACCATTTTAAGGCATATCGGTTGGATGGTTTCACAGTCTATAGAAAACATCCGTATAAACGTTTTATGATTTATATACATATATAGATAGATAATGTTTTAATTAAAACAGTGTTTTTATAGATACTTTTTATTCCTACTTACAGGTTTGGAATTACTTGTGGTTGGCGACATAGTTGCTGCTTTTGTTGCTACACTCGCTGTAGTAGTGTGACCAAAAGCTACAAAAAAAAAATGGATCTTTCGGGAAAGAACAAATTTCAGTCAACACAATTATCATCAAATTACTTACTCTCTTAGTACTGGCAAGGGTTACATAGAAAGGATACCATATATATTATCGATAATATTGCCAAATCTATATTTACCTCATTTAAGTAATTTACTTATTATCCTTAAATATTTTAATGAACATTTTACATAAAAATTTCAGAATTCAGTGGATATTCCACTTTATTCGGTTAACATTACACTCGTCATGTTCATAGCAAATACAGTTAACTACTTATCAGTAGCATAATTACCGAGTGTGTTATATATACGGTATTACATAAGTATATACTGTTGTCACCAATATATTGTTCAATAGATTGAAATTAAAGAGTAAAATATTGCTATCATTATTACAATAAAAAATAATGATAAGCTAATAACATCATTAGTTTCACGACTACCCTCTCTAAACGTCTACAAGTGTTGCTATGCTAATATCGAGAACGAAACTCGAAGAATAATTGATGATTAAACGAACTTACCTGTAAGTGAAGTTCAATCCCAATTATTCGAGAGCTTCGTTCGAAGATATTAGCATCCCTCCCTCCCTAGTGTAAATGTCATATACACTACACCCCTAGTCGTGAAACATGAAACAGCTCAGCAAATCTCTGAACTGAATGACGAACCGAGGAGGAGAGCGCCCCAGCTAAGTGAGGTTTTACAAATCTACCTTACAAAAATTGATAATTTCATGTTTTATTTTTTATCTACCTCTAAAATTCAGTGCGAAATGGCGGGCGGTACGTGGCTACTACAAGTGTTGCTATGCTAATATCTTCGAACGAAGCTCTCGAATAATTGGGATTGAACTTCACTTACAGGTAAGTTCGTTTAATCATCAATTATTTTGAACCAAATATAGAGGACCATGATAAGGCTGATTGTAAAATATGCAATAAAAGCTACTCTCGCAGGGGCTGAACCACCTCGTCTTTAAAATTTTATCCACTCCACCAGGCAGTGTTCCTAGCGAACAATTATTTAGTAGCGAGGGTTTAATTTACGAATCTCTGCGTAACCGCCATGAATCAGAAAAGGCGGCAATATTATTATTATTTGATTTTTCGGGCCCGGGACAACCATCCCAGGGGCCACTGCGACCAGATTTGATCTATTGTAGCCGTACCCGTTTCTGAATTAGATCTGGTCTTCAAGTCTTACTACCCTGATGAACAGTAGGATATTCCTAGGCTCCAGTTCTCTTACTTAGCTGGGTGGGATTATGTAGCCTCCTAAGATGCAGCTTCTGCAGTGACTTAAGGCAGGGCAATCACAGAGTATGTGGATAGGGGTTTCCTCCGCCTCGCTGCAGAATCTGCAAGTTGCAATGTTGCTCAGATTTATCGTCATTAGGTGCCTATTGAGCCTGCAGTGTCCGGTGAGCAATCTGATAAGTACTCGTTAGCCGGGGCGATTCAGGTTGAGCAATTTTTTTGAGTATCTTTGCGAGTAGCCAGCCATTAGGGTTTTGGCCTGTCTTGCGCCGGGTTCTCTTCATCACATCTCAGCTCCCTTTTTTAGGGCTATGGCCTTGTGTATGGTTCGAGAAATTGCATTGGACATGTCCACCATGGGCTCGGGACCCATGCCCATTTAAAGGCCCAAATTTTAAAAGACCTAACCTAACCTTACGAAACAACCTAAACGAACACTTGTTTTTTCATAATAAACGTCAAATTTACAGAAACGGCTCAGTGTGCTCCGTCTTGCTCAATACATAACCTCACTCATCGGGATATGGCTTGTGTGGCATTTCGCACCATCGTCAGTGTTATTGATGCGAAAACCGATTTAACACGCTGTTCCATCTGGTACTTGAGTACAATGACATCCTTGTATTTCCTATGTATTTCCAGTACTTGAGTATAATGACATCCTTGTATTGAGGTAGCAAACATTTATGTATGAAAAATAGAAAAATTATTAAAGTAGACAATTATTAGGTCAAATAGGTACGTAGGCCTTTCTGATAAATAATCTGGTTCCCTGACATGTAAGCATACTAGGGTTGACAAAATTTTTGGCTTTGATAATTAATTATATTTTTTACGGGGTATTTTGTAACACGTTGTATAAAATCTTAAACATCCGCATCCGCGGATGTGAGGCTTCAAAAATCCGCATCCGCATTCACATCCGCGGATGTGAAAAAATCGGCATCCGCAATATCCCTGGTTTGTAGCACACGAGCAATGATGTTGTATGTATAGGAGTAACATAGGAGTTGACATAAATGTACCTAATTAATAAGTACAATAAAATCGCATATGTTTCAATAAAAAATACAATAACAATTCAGACATTGAAATATAATGTAGTATGGATTTAATTAGACTGAAAGTAAACTAATAAATGTATGTGTACAAATTGATACCTATATGGGCATATGAAATTATGAGTACTAATTCCGAATTTCAAATTATATTTGAATACCTGAGGACAACTTAATTCAAGTTTTTATAAACTCTTATAAATTGATGTGATCAGTTGTTCAGTTTCAGCCGAATTGAAGAGAATACTAAGCTACATCCTGTTTGTACACCGTAGGTACATACCGTTTGGCTTAGTACCTATAGCTAATATTTTCAACGGGTTTTTAACTTACTGAGGCGTACGGAACAGTTGTCTTTTTTCTACTTAATAATAATAAACAAACTTGAGTGAATTATTTTCTGGTTGGCCTGTCGGTCAATGATAATGCAATTACAAATAGTAGGTATACCACTGTATACCCCCTGTATATGTACGATTAATTGAATTATCCATTGCTTAATGTATTATAGTCAAAATTATCTAAGATGCCCATAATGATAGCTGCTGTTTATTAATATGAACTAACCTTGTATAGGTGTCTTTGAGCGAAATGGAATATTCATTTACTTGACATTAATTGTTGAATACTTACGGACAAAGGATTTTACCAAAATTTGTTAAAAATCCCTACTCATTTTCATTTGCATTGATTATAAATCATTTTATACGTTAAAATCTAGTAAAAATCCCATCACATAATAATTTATGCAAAATTTAATAAAAATATATGACGTCGAAACAATCTTATATGAAGAAGCCTAAATCTAATCTGACGTAGGGTGATGTGACGGCTTGAAACCGTTTATAAAACCAATCATAATCGATACATGACTATAATCGAAATTTAAAAACGAAAATTGATTAATTTAATTACATTGTTATAAATGATTTGCTTGCATTTAAATTTAAAATTAGGTACCCAATAATACCACGACGAATTGGATGCTAACAAAGGACATTTCCATTATGTATGGGCACTTCGCCATCCATGGACAGTAACTGCAGATAATATGTTATATGTAATTATATATTTAAGGTAGCGGTAAACATTTCTTTTTCAATAAAATAATAATGATGTATACATGAATGTGTCTTACGAAATAAGCAAGAATTTATTCACTGTAGTTTTTTCCTGACGCTCATAATATAATATTATGTCAAAATATTATTATGAAACTGAGCAGGACTTTCATTCTATCATGAACTATCTTTCTTTCTTTTTCTTCTCTCTTTCTTGGCCGGCAACGCACCAGCGATGCTTTTGGTGTTGTTGATGTTCATGGGCGAATGGATAAAATAATATTTTATTGAAGTCGTAAATATGTACATATTGAGAATACGCGGTATGAGATAGCTCAATCGAGGTAGTAGGTAGGTAACCTAGGTACCTAAATATTACGGTTTTTAGTTTAAAATTTAATTATCGAATCGATTAGAAGGTCTTATAATTTTGAATCGATTTGTTGTAAAAATTGGTTTCTTTCGTGAACCGATTTTTTTGTACATCTCTAATGTCACTGTGATGGCAAACGACAAATTGGGCTTCTTAGTTCGCGGTGACTATAGTTAATTTATTTGTTGCTTCATTAAAAGTAAAATTTTTGAATATTGCGTATTTTTGAATATTTCCGTGCTAGCGGACGATTGATTCATTTTTGCATACTTGGCTAGAGAAACAAACATTTTCTATACATGCAAAACATACATGTATACCGTAGATTGTATAATTATACAATGTTATGCTCCTTATGTGCATGCCTCAACAACGGGGTTCCGCCTCCAAAGTAACCAGACATTATCACTATGACAACATTATACTCAACAAATGAGCGGTAAACTTTGTCATCAAGTGATGTTGTAAAATAAGACAAACAATAATGTATTTATTATTTATTTATTTCAACAAACAAGTACAATTGCATGCTTTACACGTCTGTCAAACTGCGAAGCAGTTTGTCGCCAGTAGTTCTCGTGGATTACAATATACGAGTACGTACTCTCAACGTACTTATTTTTTACTTACTTGTTTTTAATGTTGCAGGTGTCAGTTCTAGGACGGAGGTACACTTAGGGTATTGTGGTTTGATTTTATTATATTCAAGTCTTACGACTGCGATCCGCCTATATGTATATCTGCCATCCTATAAACTTAAAAATGAGATTGTTTCTTAATGGCCTCCACCCATAATTTTTTTAACATTGAGTAATTTTATTTTGGGTATTATATACTTAACTAATCACACTATCGTTACCGGATTGAAGTCCGGATATTGTTTCACTTATAAAAACATCCCAACTGCTTACGCATATTACTGCATATGTGATGGAAAACAGTAGTTTGCGTATCGTCAATTCGCCACGAAGACAATTTTATCCTTACAATACTTTGTAATCGAATTTCCCTTATTGTTTCACACAAGTTTTAATTCTACAGATCATAAGGTTACCGCAGTTCACCCAGGTCCTTGCTAATTGGTTAAATCAGTCTAGACAAATAAGGATTATATTTTATATATTTTTCTATAGAAAATATTTTCATTGCGGCCTACTACTTAAATACTAATTAATTTAGAACATAATAATATCCAATGTTATTCAATTTAGTATTTTTTACAGCACATATATTTCATGTGATTTTCGGCCGCAAAACTCTAAAAGAAGTCAATACATTGATTTCGTTTTTTATACAGGACTGGTGGATGCTCTGTGTGTTCCACTACACTTACAAAATCTCTGATAACAATTATAGATCAGTGTTTTTTGTGTTAACAATCTGTCCAAATTGTTGTATGGGAAAAATGGAAAATCTACTTTATCAATGGATGGATTTTAGTGGCCTCAAACCACTTTCGGATTATTGCCTTTCAAATGAAACCATTTTAAGGCATATCGGTTGGATGGTTTCACAGTCTATAGAAAACATCCGTATAAACGTTTTATGATTTATATACATATATAGATAGATAATGTTTTAATTAAAACAGTGTTTTTATAGATACTTTTTATTCCTACTTACAGGTTTGGAATTACTTGTGGTTGGCGACATAGTTGCTGCTTTTGTTGCTACACTCGCTGTAGTAGTGTGACCAAAAGCTACAAAAAAAATGGATCTTTCGGGAAAGAACAAATTTCAGTCAACACAATTATCATCAAATTACTTACTCTCTTAGTACTGGCAAGGGTTACATAGAAAGGATACCATATATATTATCGATAATATTGCCAAATCTATATTTACCTCATTTAAGTAATTTACTTATTATCCTTAAATATTTTAATGAACATTTTACATAAAAATTTCAGAATTCAGTGGATATTCCACTTTATTCGGTTAACATTACACTCGTCATGTTCATAGCAAATACAGTTAACTACTTATCAGTAGCATAATTACCGAGTGTGTTATATATACGGTATTACATAAGTATATACTGTTGTCACCAATATATTGTTCAATAGATTGAAATTAAAGAGTAAAATATTGCTATCATTATTACAATAAAAAATAATGATAAGCTAATAACATCATTAGTTTCACGACTACCCTCTCTAAACGTCTACAAGTGTTGCTATGCTAATATCGAGAACGAAACTCGAAGAATAATTGATGATTAAACGAACTTACCTGTAAGTGAAGTTCAATCCCAATTATTCGAGAGCTTCGTTCGAAGATATTAGCATCCCTCCCTCCCTAGTGTAAATGTCATATACACTACACCCCTAGTCGTGAAACATGAAACAGCTCAGCAAATCTCTGAACTGAATGACGAACCGAGGAGGAGAGCGCCCCAGCTAAGTGAGGTTTTACAAATCTACCTTACAAAAATTGATAATTTCATGTTTTATTTTTTATCTACCTCTAAAATTCAGTGCGAAATGGCGGGCGGTACGTGGCTACTACAAGTGTTGCTATGCTAATATCTTCGAACGAAGCTCTCGAATAATTGGGATTGAACTTCACTTACAGGTAAGTTCGTTTAATCATCAATTATTTTGAACCAAATATAGAGGACCATGATAAGGCTGATTGTAAAATATGCAATAAAAGCTACTCTCGCAGGGGCTGAACCACCTCGTCTTTAAAATTTTATCCACTCCACCAGGCAGTGTTCCTAGCGAACAATTATTTAGTAGCGAGGGTTTAATTTACGAATCTCTGCGTAACCGCCATGAATCAGAAAAGGCGGCAATATTATTATTATTTGATTTTTCGGGCCCGGGACAACCATCCCAGGGGCCACTGCGACCAGATTTGATCTATTGTAGCCGTACCCGTTTCTGAATTAGATCTGGTCTTCAAGTCTTACTACCCTGATGAACAGTAGGATATTCCTAGGCTCCAGTTCTCTTACTTAGCTGGGTGGGATTATGTAGCCTCCTAAGATGCAGCTTCTGCAGTGACTTAAGGCAGGGCAATCACAGAGTATGTGGATAGGGGTTTCCTCCGCCTCGCTGCAGAATCTGCAAGTTGCAATGTTGCTCAGATTTATCGTCATTAGGTGCCTATTGAGCCTGCAGTGTCCGGTGAGCAATCTGATAAGTACTCGTTAGCCGGGGCGATTCAGGTTGAGCAATTTTTTTGAGTATCTTTGCGAGTAGCCAGCCATTAGGGTTTTGGCCTGTCTTGCGCCGGGTTCTCTTCATCACATCTCAGCTCCCTTTTTTAGGGCTATGGCCTTGTGTATGGTTCGAGAAATTGCATTGGACATGTCCACCATGGGCTCGGGACCCATGCCCATTTAAAGGCCCAAATTTTAAAAGACCTAACCTAACCTTACGAAACAACCTAAACGAACACTTGTTTTTTCATAATAAACGTCAAATTTACAGAAACGGCTCAGTGTGCTCCGTCTTGCTCAATACATAACCTCACTCATCGGGATATGGCTTGTGTGGCATTTCGCACCATCGTCAGTGTTATTGATGCGAAAACCGATTTAACACGCTGTTCCATCTGGTACTTGAGTACAATGACATCCTTGTATTTCCTATGTATTTCCAGTACTTGAGTATAATGACATCCTTGTATTGAGGTAGCAAACATTTATGTATGAAAAATAGAAAAATTATTAAAGTAGACAATTATTAGGTCAAATAGGTACGTAGGCCTTTCTGATAAATAATCTGGTTCCCTGACATGTAAGCATACTAGGGTTGACAAAATTTTTGGCTTTGATAATTAATTATATTTTTTACGGGGTATTTTGTAACACGTTGTATAAAATCTTAAACATCCGCATCCGCGGATGTGAGGCTTCAAAAATCCGCATCCGCATTCACATCCGCGGATGTGAAAAAATCGGCATCCGCAATATCCCTGGTTTGTAGCACACGAGCAATGATGTTGTATGTATAGGAGTAACATAGGAGTTGACATAAATGTACCTAATTAATAAGTACAATAAAATCGCATATGTTTCAATAAAAAATACAATAACAATTCAGACATTGAAATATAATGTAGTATGGATTTAATTAGACTGAAAGTAAACTAATAAATGTATGTGTACAAATTGATACCTATATGGGCATATGAAATTATGAGTACTAATTCCGAATTTCAAATTATATTTGAATACCTGAGGACAACTTAATTCAAGTTTTTATAAACTCTTATAAATTGATGTGATCAGTTGTTCAGTTTCAGCCGAATTGAAGAGAATACTAAGCTACATCCTGTTTGTACACCGTAGGTACATACCGTTTGGCTTAGTACCTATAGCTAATATTTTCAACGGGTTTTTAACTTACTGAGGCGTACGGAACAGTTGTCTTTTTTCTACTTAATAATAATAAACAAACTTGAGTGAATTATTTTCTGGTTGGCCTGTCGGTCAATGATAATGCAATTACAAATAGTAGGTATACCACTGTATACCCCCTGTATATGTACGATTAATTGAATTATCCATTGCTTAATGTATTATAGTCAAAATTATCTAAGATGCCCATAATGATAGCTGCTGTTTATTAATATGAACTAACCTTGTATAGGTGTCTTTGAGCGAAATGGAATATTCATTTACTTGACATTAATTGTTGAATACTTACGGACAAAGGATTTTACCAAAATTTGTTAAAAATCCCTACTCATTTTCATTTGCATTGATTATAAATCATTTTATACGTTAAAATCTAGTAAAAATCCCATCACATAATAATTTATGCAAAATTTAATAAAAATATATGACGTCGAAACAATCTTATATGAAGAAGCCTAAATCTAATCTGACGTAGGGTGATGTGACGGCTTGAAACCGTTTATAAAACCAATCATAATCGATACATGACTATAATCGAAATTTAAAAACGAAAATTGATTAATTTAATTACATTGTTATAAATGATTTGCTTGCATTTAAATTTAAAATTAGGTACCCAATAATACCACGACGAATTGGATGCTAACAAAGGACATTTCCATTATGTATGGGCACTTCACCATCCATGGACAGTAACTGCAGATAATATGTTATATGTAATTATATATTTAAGGTAGCGGTAAACATTTCTTTTTCAATAAAATAATAATGATGTATACATGAATGTGTCTTACGAAATAAGCAAGAATTTATTCACTGTAGTTTTTTCCTGACGCTCATAATATAATATTATGTCAAAATATTATTATGAAACTGAGCAGGACTTTCATTCTATCATGAACTATCTTTCTTTCTTTTTCTTCTCTCTTTCTTGGCCGGCAACGCACCAGCGATGCTTTTGGTGTTGTTGATGTTCATGGGCGAATGGATAAAATAATATTTTATTGAAGTCGTAAATATGTACATATTGAGAATACGCGGTATGAGATAGCTCAATCGAGGTAGTAGGTAGGTAACCTAGGTACCTAAATATTACGGTTTTTAGTTTAAAATTTAATTATCGAATCGATTAGAAGGTCTTATAATTTTGAATCGATTTGTTGTAAAAATTGGTTTCTTTCGTGAACCGATTTTTTTGTACATCTCTAATGTCACTGTGATGGCAAACGACAAATTGGGCTTCTTAGTTCGCGGTGACTATAGTTAATTTATTTGTTGCTTCATTAAAAGTAAAATTTTTGAATATTGCGTATTTTTGAATATTTCCGTGCTAGCGGACGATTGATTCATTTTTGCATACTTGGCTAGAGAAACAAACATTTTCTATACATGCAAAACATACATGTATACCGTAGATTGTATAATTATACAATGTTATGCTCCTTATGTGCATGCCTCAACAACGGGGTTCCGCCTCCAAAGTAACCAGACATTATCACTATGACAACATTATACTCAACAAATGAGCGGTAAACTTTGTCATCAAGTGATGTTGTAAAATAAGACAAACAATAATGTATTTATTATTTATTTATTTCAACAAACAAGTACAATTGCATGCTTTACACGTCTGTCAAACTGCGAAGCAGTTTGTCGCCAGTAGTTCTCGTGGATTACAATATACGAGTACGTACTCTCAACGTACTTATTTTTTACTTACTTGTTTTTAATGTTGCAGGTGTCAGTTCTAGGACGGAGGTACACTTAGGGTATTGTGGTTTGATTTTATTATATTCAAGTCTTACGACTGCGATCCGCCTATATGTATATCTGCCATCCTATAAACTTAAAAATGAGATTGTTTCTTAATGGCCTCCACCCATAATTTTTTTAACATTGAGTAATTTTATTTTGGGTATTATATACTTAACTAATCACACTATCGTTACCGGATTGAAGTCCGGATATTGTTTCACTTATAAAAACATCCCAACTGCTTACGCATATTACTGCATATGTGATGGAAAACAGTAGTTTGCGTATCGTCAATTCGCCACGAAGACAATTTTATCCTTACAATACTTTGTAATCGAATTTCCCTTATTGTTTCACACAAGTTTTAATTCTACAGATCATAAGGTTACCGCAGTTCACCCAGGTCCTTGCTAATTGGTTAAATCAGTCTAGACAAATAAGGATTATATTTTATATATTTTTCTATAGAAAATATTTTCATTGCGGCCTACTACTTAAATACTAATTAATTTAGAACATAATAATATCCAATGTTATTCAATTTAGTATTTTTTACAGCACATATATTTCATGTGATTTTCGGCCGCAAAACTCTAAAAGAAGTCAATACATTGATTTCGTTTTTTATACAGGACTGGTGGATGCTCTGTGTGTTCCACTACACTTACAAAATCTCTGATAACAATTATAGATCAGTGTTTTTTGTGTTAACAATCTGTCCAAATTGTTGTATGGGAAAAATGGAAAATCTACTTTATCAATGGATGGATTTTAGTGGCCTCAAACCACTTTCGGATTATTGCCTTTCAAATGAAACCATTTTAAGGCATATCGGTTGGATGGTTTCACAGTCTATAGAAAACATCCGTATAAACGTTTTATGATTTATATACATATATAGATAGATAATGTTTTAATTAAAACAGTGTTTTTATAGATACTTTTTATTCCTACTTACAGGTTTGGAATTACTTGTGGTTGGCGACATAGTTGCTGCTTTTGTTGCTACACTCGCTGTAGTAGTGTGACCAAAAGCTACAAAAAAAAAATGGATCTTTCGGGAAAGAACAAATTTCAGTCAACACAATTATCATCAAATTACTTACTCTCTTAGTACTGGCAAGGGTTACATAGAAAGGATACCATATATATTATCGATAATATTGCCAAATCTATATTTACCTCATTTAAGTAATTTACTTATTATCCTTAAATATTTTAATGAACATTTTACATAAAAATTTCAGAATTCAGTGGATATTCCACTTTATTCGGTTAACATTACACTCGTCATGTTCATAGCAAATACAGTTAACTACTTATCAGTAGCATAATTACCGAGTGTGTTATATATACGGTATTACATAAGTATATACTGTTGTCACCAATATATTGTTCAATAGATTGAAATTAAAGAGTAAAATATTGCTATCATTATTACAATAAAAAATAATGATAAGCTAATAACATCATTAGTTTCACGACTACCCTCTCTAAACGTCTACAAGTGTTGCTATGCTAATATCGAGAACGAAACTCGAAGAATAATTGATGATTAAACGAACTTACCTGTAAGTGAAGTTCAATCCCAATTATTCGAGAGCTTCGTTCGAAGATATTAGCATCCCTCCCTCCCTAGTGTAAATGTCATATACACTACACCCCTAGTCGTGAAACATGAAACAGCTCAGCAAATCTCTGAACTGAATGACGAACCGAGGAGGAGAGCGCCCCAGCTAAGTGAGGTTTTACAAATCTACCTTACAAAAATTGATAATTTCATGTTTTATTTTTTATCTACCTCTAAAATTCAGTGCGAAATGGCGGGCGGTACGTGGCTACTACAAGTGTTGCTATGCTAATATCTTCGAACGAAGCTCTCGAATAATTGGGATTGAACTTCACTTACAGGTAAGTTCGTTTAATCATCAATTATTTTGAACCAAATATAGAGGACCATGATAAGGCTGATTGTAAAATATGCAATAAAAGCTACTCTCGCAGGGGCTGAACCACCTCGTCTTTAAAATTTTATCCACTCCACCAGGCAGTGTTCCTAGCGAACAATTATTTAGTAGCGAGGGTTTAATTTACGAATCTCTGCGTAACCGCCATGAATCAGAAAAGGCGGCAATATTATTATTATTTGATTTTTCGGGCCCGGGACAACCATCCCAGGGGCCACTGCGACCAGATTTGATCTATTGTAGCCGTACCCGTTTCTGAATTAGATCTGGTCTTCAAGTCTTACTACCCTGATGAACAGTAGGATATTCCTAGGCTCCAGTTCTCTTACTTAGCTGGGTGGGATTATGTAGCCTCCTAAGATGCAGCTTCTGCAGTGACTTAAGGCAGGGCAATCACAGAGTATGTGGATAGGGGTTTCCTCCGCCTCGCTGCAGAATCTGCAAGTTGCAATGTTGCTCAGATTTATCGTCATTAGGTGCCTATTGAGCCTGCAGTGTCCGGTGAGCAATCTGATAAGTACTCGTTAGCCGGGGCGATTCAGGTTGAGCAATTTTTTTGAGTATCTTTGCGAGTAGCCAGCCATTAGGGTTTTGGCCTGTCTTGCGCCGGGTTCTCTTCATCACATCTCAGCTCCCTTTTTTAGGGCTATGGCCTTGTGTATGGTTCGAGAAATTGCATTGGACATGTCCACCATGGGCTCGGGACCCATGCCCATTTAAAGGCCCAAATTTTAAAAGACCTAACCTAACCTTACGAAACAACCTAAACGAACACTTGTTTTTTCATAATAAACGTCAAATTTACAGAAACGGCTCAGTGTGCTCCGTCTTGCTCAATACATAACCTCACTCATCGGGATATGGCTTGTGTGGCATTTCGCACCATCGTCAGTGTTATTGATGCGAAAACCGATTTAACACGCTGTTCCATCTGGTACTTGAGTACAATGACATCCTTGTATTTCCTATGTATTTCCAGTACTTGAGTATAATGACATCCTTGTATTGAGGTAGCAAACATTTATGTATGAAAAATAGAAAAATTATTAAAGTAGACAATTATTAGGTCAAATAGGTACGTAGGCCTTTCTGATAAATAATCTGGTTCCCTGACATGTAAGCATACTAGGGTTGACAAAATTTTTGGCTTTGATAATTAATTATATTTTTTACGGGGTATTTTGTAACACGTTGTATAAAATCTTAAACATCCGCATCCGCGGATGTGAGGCTTCAAAAATCCGCATCCGCATTCACATCCGCGGATGTGAAAAAATCGGCATCCGCAATATCCCTGGTTTGTAGCACACGAGCAATGATGTTGTATGTATAGGAGTAACATAGGAGTTGACATAAATGTACCTAATTAATAAGTACAATAAAATCGCATATGTTTCAATAAAAAATACAATAACAATTCAGACATTGAAATATAATGTAGTATGGATTTAATTAGACTGAAAGTAAACTAATAAATGTATGTGTACAAATTGATACCTATATGGGCATATGAAATTATGAGTACTAATTCCGAATTTCAAATTATATTTGAATACCTGAGGACAACTTAATTCAAGTTTTTATAAACTCTTATAAATTGATGTGATCAGTTGTTCAGTTTCAGCCGAATTGAAGAGAATACTAAGCTACATCCTGTTTGTACACCGTAGGTACATACCGTTTGGCTTAGTACCTATAGCTAATATTTTCAACGGGTTTTTAACTTACTGAGGCGTACGGAACAGTTGTCTTTTTTCTACTTAATAATAATAAACAAACTTGAGTGAATTATTTTCTGGTTGGCCTGTCGGTCAATGATAATGCAATTACAAATAGTAGGTATACCACTGTATACCCCCTGTATATGTACGATTAATTGAATTATCCATTGCTTAATGTATTATAGTCAAAATTATCTAAGATGCCCATAATGATAGCTGCTGTTTATTAATATGAACTAACCTTGTATAGGTGTCTTTGAGCGAAATGGAATATTCATTTACTTGACATTAATTGTTGAATACTTACGGACAAAGGATTTTACCAAAATTTGTTAAAAATCCCTACTCATTTTCATTTGCATTGATTATAAATCATTTTATACGTTAAAATCTAGTAAAAATCCCATCACATAATAATTTATGCAAAATTTAATAAAAATATATGACGTCGAAACAATCTTATATGAAGAAGCCTAAATCTAATCTGACGTAGGGTGATGTGACGGCTTGAAACCGTTTATAAAACCAATCATAATCGATACATGACTATAATCGAAATTTAAAAACGAAAATTGATTAATTTAATTACATTGTTATAAATGATTTGCTTGCATTTAAATTTAAAATTAGGTACCCAATAATACCACGACGAATTGGATGCTAACAAAGGACATTTCCATTATGTATGGGCACTTCACCATCCATGGACAGTAACTGCAGATAATATGTTATATGTAATTATATATTTAAGGTAGCGGTAAACATTTCTTTTTCAATAAAATAATAATGATGTATACATGAATGTGTCTTACGAAATAAGCAAGAATTTATTCACTGTAGTTTTTTCCTGACGCTCATAATATAATATTATGTCAAAATATTATTATGAAACTGAGCAGGACTTTCATTCTATCATGAACTATCTTTCTTTCTTTTTCTTCTCTCTTTCTTGGCCGGCAACGCACCAGCGATGCTTTTGGTGTTGTTGATGTTCATGGGCGAATGGATAAAATAATATTTTATTGAAGTCGTAAATATGTACATATTGAGAATACGCGGTATGAGATAGCTCAATCGAGGTAGTAGGTAGGTAACCTAGGTACCTAAATATTACGGTTTTTAGTTTAAAATTTAATTATCGAATCGATTAGAAGGTCTTATAATTTTGAATCGATTTGTTGTAAAAATTGGTTTCTTTCGTGAACCGATTTTTTTGTACATCTCTAATGTCACTGTGATGGCAAACGACAAATTGGGCTTCTTATTTCGCGGTGACTATAGTTAATTTATTTGTTGCTTCATTAAAAGTAAAATTTTTGAATATTGCGTATTTTTGAATATTTCCGTGCTAGCGGACGATTGATTCATTTTTGCATACTTGGCTAGAGAAACAAACATTTTCTATACATGCAAAACATACATGTATACCGTAGATTGTATAATTATACAATGTTATGCTCCTTATGTGCATGCCTCAACAACGGGGTTCCGCCTCCAAAGTAACCAGACATTATCACTATGACAACATTATACTCAACAAATGAGCGGTAAACTTTGTCATCAAGTGATGTTGTAAAATAAGACAAACAATAATGTATTTATTATTTATTTATTTCAACAAACAAGTACAATTGCATGCTTTACACGTCTGTCAAACTGCGAAGCAGTTTGTCGCCAGTAGTTCTCGTGGATTACAATATACGAGTACGTACTCTCAACGTACTTATTTTTTACTTACTTGTTTTTAATGTTGCAGGTGTCAGTTCTAGGACGGAGGTACACTTAGGGTATTGTGGTTTGATTTTATTATATTCAAGTCTTACGACTGCGATCCGCCTATATGTATATCTGCCATCCTATAAACTTAAAAATGAGATTGTTTCTTAATAGCCTCCACCCATAATTTTTTTAACATTGAGTAATTTTATTTTGGGTATTATATACTTAACTAATCACACTATCGTTACCGGATTGAAGTCCGGATATTGTTTCACTTATAAAAACATCCCAACTGCTTACGCATATTACTGCATATGTGATGGAAAACAGTAGTTTGCGTATCGTCAATTCGCCACGAAGACAATTTTATCCTTACAATACTTTGTAATCGAATTTCCCTTATTGTTTCACACAAGTTTTAATTCTACAGATCATAAGGTTACCGCAGTTCACCCAGGTCCTTGCTAATTGGTTAAATCAGTCTAGACAAATAAGGATTATATTTTATATATTTTTCTATAGAAAATATTTTCATTGAGGCCTACTACTTAAATACTAATTAATTTAGAACATAATAATATCCAATGTTATTCAATTTAGTATTTTTTACAGCACATATATTTCATGTGATTTTCGGCCGCAAAACTCTAAAAGAAGTCAATACATTGATTTCGTTTTTTATACAGGACTGGTGGATGCTCTGTGTGTTCCACTACACTTACAAAATCTCTGATAACAATTATAGATCAGTGTTTTTTGTGTTAACAATCTGTCCAAATTGTTGTATGGGAAAAATGGAAAATCTACTTTATCAATGGATGGATTTTAGTGGCCTCAAACCACTTTCGGATTATTGCCTTTCAAATGAAACCATTTTAAGGCATATCGGTTGGATGGTTTCACAGTCTATAGAAAACATCCGTATAAACGTTTTATGATTTATATACATATATAGATAGATAATGTTTTAATTAAAACAGTGTTTTTATAGATACTTTTTATTCCTACTTACAGGTTTGGAATTACTTGTGGTTGGCGACATAGTTGCTGCTTTTGTTGCTACACTCGCTGTAGTAGTGTGACCAAAAGCTACAAAAAAAAAATGGATCTTTCGGGAAAGAACAAATTTCAGTCAACACAATTATCATCAAATTACTTACTCTCTTAGTACTGGCAAGGGTTACATAGAAAGGATACCATATATATTATCGATAATATTGCCAAATCTATATTTACCTCATTTAAGTAATTTACTTATTATCCTTAAATATTTTAATGAACATTTTACATAAAAATTTCAGAATTCAGTGGATATTCCACTTTATTCGGTTAACATTACACTCGTCATGTTCATAGCAAATACAGTTAACTACTTATCAGTAGCATAATTACCGAGTGTGTTATATATACGGTATTACATAAGTATATACTGTTGTCACCAATATATTGTTCAATAGATTGAAATTAAAGAGTAAAATATTGCTATCATTATTACAATAAAAAATAATGATAAGCTAATAACATCATTAGTTTCACGACTACCCTCTCTAAACGTCTACAAGTGTTGCTATGCTAATATCGAGAACGAAACTCGAAGAATAATTGATGATTAAACGAACTTACCTGTAAGTGAAGTTCAATCCCAATTATTCGAGAGCTTCGTTCGAAGATATTAGCATCCCTCCCTCCCTAGTGTAAATGTCATATACACTACACCCCTAGTCGTGAAACATGAAACAGCTCAGCAAATCTCTGAACTGAATGACGAACCGAGGAGGAGAGCGCCCCAGCTAAGTGAGGTTTTACAAATCTACCTTACAAAAATTGATAATTTCATGTTTTATTTTTTATCTACCTCTAAAATTCAGTGCGAAATGGCGGGCGGTACGTGGCTACTACAAGTGTTGCTATGCTAATATCTTCGAACGAAGCTCTCGAATAATTGGGATTGAACTTCACTTACAGGTAAGTTCGTTTAATCATCAATTATTTTGAACCAAATATAGAGGACCATGATAAGGCTGATTGTAAAATATGCAATAAAAGCTACTCTCGCAGGGGCTGAACCACCTCGTCTTTAAAATTTTATCCACTCCACCAGGCAGTGTTCCTAGCGAACAATTATTTAGTAGCGAGGGTTTAATTTACGAATCTCTGCGTAACCGCCATGAATCAGAAAAGGCGGCAATATTATTATTATTTGATTTTTCGGGCCCGGGACAACCATCCCAGGGGCCACTGCGACCAGATTTGATCTATTGTAGCCGTACCCGTTTCTGAATTAGATCTGGTCTTCAAGTCTTACTACCCTGATGAACAGTAGGATATTCCTAGGCTCCAGTTCTCTTACTTAGCTGGGTGGGATTATGTAGCCTCCTAAGATGCAGCTTCTGCAGTGACTTAAGGCAGGGCAATCACAGAGTATGTGGATAGGGGTTTCCTCCGCCTCGCTGCAGAATCTGCAAGTTGCAATGTTGCTCAGATTTATCGTCATTAGGTGCCTATTGAGCCTGCAGTGTCCGGTGAGCAATCTGATAAGTACTCGTTAGCCGGGGCGATTCAGGTTGAGCAATTTTTTTGAGTATCTTTGCGAGTAGCCAGCCATTAGGGTTTTGGCCTGTCTTGCGCCGGGTTCTCTTCATCACATCTCAGCTCCCTTTTTTAGGGCTATGGCCTTGTGTATGGTTCGAGAAATTGCATTGGACATGTCCACCATGGGCTCGGGACCCATGCCCATTTAAAGGCCCAAATTTTAAAAGACCTAACCTAACCTTACGAAACAACCTAAACGAACACTTGTTTTTTCATAATAAACGTCAAATTTACAGAAACGGCTCAGTGTGCTCCGTCTTGCTCAATACATAACCTCACTCATCGGGATATGGCTTGTGTGGCATTTCGCACCATCGTCAGTGTTATTGATGCGAAAACCGATTTAACACGCTGTTCCATCTGGTACTTGAGTACAATGACATCCTTGTATTTCCTATGTATTTCCAGTACTTGAGTATAATGACATCCTTGTATTGAGGTAGCAAACATTTATGTATGAAAAATAGAAAAATTATTAAAGTAGACAATTATTAGGTCAAATAGGTACGTAGGCCTTTCTGATAAATAATCTGGTTCCCTGACATGTAAGCATACTAGGGTTGACAAAATTTTTGGCTTTGATAATTAATTATATTTTTTACGGGGTATTTTGTAACACGTTGTATAAAATCTTAAACATCCGCATCCGCGGATGTGAGGCTTCAAAAATCCGCATCCGCATTCACATCCGCGGATGTGAAAAAATCGGCATCCGCAATATCCCTGGTTTGTAGCACACGAGCAATGATGTTGTATGTATAGGAGTAACATAGGAGTTGACATAAATGTACCTAATTAATAAGTACAATAAAATCGCATATGTTTCAATAAAAAATACAATAACAATTCAGACATTGAAATATAATGTAGTATGGATTTAATTAGACTGAAAGTAAACTAATAAATGTATGTGTACAAATTGATACCTATATGGGCATATGAAATTATGAGTACTAATTCCGAATTTCAAATTATATTTGAATACCTGAGGACAACTTAATTCAAGTTTTTATAAACTCTTATAAATTGATGTGATCAGTTGTTCAGTTTCAGCCGAATTGAAGAGAATACTAAGCTACATCCTGTTTGTACACCGTAGGTACATACCGTTTGGCTTAGTACCTATAGCTAATATTTTCAACGGGTTTTTAACTTACTGAGGCGTACGGAACAGTTGTCTTTTTTCTACTTAATAATAATAAACAAACTTGAGTGAATTATTTTCTGGTTGGCCTGTCGGTCAATGATAATGCAATTACAAATAGTAGGTATACCACTGTATACCCCCAGTATATGTACGATTAATTGAATTATCCATTGCTTAATGTATTATAGTCAAAATTATCTAAGATGCCCATAATGATAGCTGCTGTTTATTAATATGAACTAACCTTGTATAGGTGTCTTTGAGCGAAATGGAATATTCATTTACTTGACATTAATTGTTGAATACTTACGGACAAAGGATTTTACCAAAATTTGTTAAAAATCCCTACTCATTTTCATTTGCATTGATTATAAATCATTTTATACGTTAAAATCTAGTAAAAATCCCATCACATAATAATTTATGCAAAATTTAATAAAAATATATGACGTCGAAACAATCTTATATGAAGAAGCCTAAATCTAATCTGACGTAGGGTGATGTGACGGCTTGAAACCGTTTATAAAACCAATCATAATCGATACATGACTATAATCGAAATTTAAAAACGAAAATTGATTAATTTAATTACATTGTTATAAATGATTTGCTTGCATTTAAATTTAAAATTAGGTACCCAATAATACCACGACGAATTGGATGCTAACAAAGGACATTTCCATTATGTATGGGCACTTCACCATCCATGGACAGTAACTGCAGATAATATGTTATATGTAATTATATATTTAAGGTAGCGGTAAACATTTCTTTTTCAATAAAATAATAATGATGTATACATGAATGTGTCTTACGAAATAAGCAAGAATTTATTCACTGTAGTTTTTTCCTGACGCTCATAATATAATATTATGTCAAAATATTATTATGAAACTGAGCAGGACTTTCATTCTATCATGAACTATCTTTCTTTCTTTTTCTTCTCTCTTTCTTGGCCGGCAACGCACCAGCGATGCTTTTGGTGTTGTTGATGTTCATGGGCGAATGGATAAAATAATATTTTATTGAAGTCGTAAATATGTACATATTGAGAATACGCGGTATGAGATAGCTCAATCGAGGTAGTAGGTAGGTAACCTAGGTACCTAAATATTACGGTTTTTAGTTTAAAATTTAATTATCGAATCGATTAGAAGGTCTTATAATTTTGAATCGATTTGTTGTAAAAATTGGTTTCTTTCGTGAACCGATTTTTTTGTACATCTCTAATGTCACTGTGATGGCAAACGACAAATTGGGCTTCTTATTTCGCGGTGACTATAGTTAATTTATTTGTTGCTTCATTAAAAGTAAAATTTTTGAATATTGCGTATTTTTGAATATTTCCGTGCTAGCGGACGATTGATTCATTTTTGCATACTTGGCTAGAGAAACAAACATTTTCTATACATGCAAAACATACATGTATACCGTAGATTGTATAATTATACAATGTTATGCTCCTTATGTGCATGCCTCAACAACGGGGTTCCGCCTCCAAAGTAACCAGACATTATCACTATGACAACATTATACTCAACAAATGAGCGGTAAACTTTGTCATCAAGTGATGTTGTAAAATAAGACAAACAATAATGTATTTATTATTTATTTATTTCAACAAACAAGTACAATTGCATGCTTTACACGTCTGTCAAACTGCGAAGCAGTTTGTCGCCAGTAGTTCTCGTGGATTACAATATACGAGTACGTACTCTCAACGTACTTATTTTTTACTTACTTGTTTTTAATGTTGCAGGTGTCAGTTCTAGGACGGAGGTACACTTAGGGTATTGTGGTTTGATTTTATTATATTCAAGTCTTACGACTGCGATCCGCCTATATGTATATCTGCCATCCTATAAACTTAAAAATGAGATTGTTTCTTAATGGCCTCCACCCATAATTTTTTTAACATTGAGTAATTTTATTTTGGGTATTATATACTTAACTAATCACACTATCGTTACCGGATTGAAGTCCGGATATTGTTTCACTTATAAAAACATCCCAACTGCTTACGCATATTACTGCATATGTGATGGAAAACAGTAGTTTGCGTATCGTCAATTCGCCACGAAGACAATTTTATCCTTACAATACTTTGTAATCGAATTTCCCTTATTGTTTCACACAAGTTTTAATTCTACAGATCATAAGGTTACCGCAGTTCACCCAGGTCCTTGCTAATTGGTTAAATCAGTCTAGACAAATAAGGATTATATTTTATATATTTTTCTATAGAAAATATTTTCATTGCGGCCTACTACTTAAATACTAATTAATTTAGAACATAATAATATCCAATGTTATTCAATTTAGTATTTTTTACAGCACATATATTTCATGTGATTTTCGGCCGCAAAACTCTAAAAGAAGTCAATACATTGATTTCGTTTTTTATACAGGACTGGTGGATGCTCTGTGTGTTCCACTACACTTACAAAATCTCTGATAACAATTATAGATCAGTGTTTTTTGTGTTAACAATCTGTCCAAATTGTTGTATGGGAAAAATGGAAAATCTACTTTATCAATGGATGGATTTTAGTGGCCTCAAACCACTTTCGGATTATT
Organism: Thymelicus acteon; assembly: GCA_951805285.1. NCBI lineage: Eukaryota > Metazoa > Arthropoda > Insecta > Lepidoptera > Hesperiidae > Thymelicus > Thymelicus acteon. Next base: position 3,782,906 of record OX638232.1, read on the forward strand.
GCCTTTCAAATGAAACCATTTTAAGGCATATCGGTTGGATGGTTTCACAGTCTATAGAAAACATCCGTATAAACGTTTTATGATTTATATACATATATAGATAGATAATGTTTTAATTAAAACAGTGTTTTTATAGATACTTTTTATTCCTACTTACAGGTTTGGAATTACTTGTGGTTGGCGACATAGTTGCTGCTTTTGTTGCTACACTCGCTGTAGTAGTGTGACCAAAAGCTACAAAAAAAAATGGATCTTTCGGGAAAGAACAAATTTCAGTCAACACAATTATCATCAAATTACTTACTCTCTTAGTACTGGCAAGGGTTACATAGAAAGGATACCATATATATTATCGATAATATTGCCAAATCTATATTTACCTCATTTAAGTAATTTACTTATTATCCTTAAATATTTTAATGAACATTTTACATAAAAATTTCAGAATTCAGTGGATATTCCACTTTATTCGGTTAACATTACACTCGTCATGTTCATAGCAAATACAGTTAACTACTTATCAGTAGCATAATTACCGAGTGTGTTATATATACGGTATTACATAAGTATATACTGTTGTCACCAATATATTGTTCAATAGATTGAAATTAAAGAGTAAAATATTGCTATCATTATTACAATAAAAAATAATGATAAGCTAATAACATCATTAGTTTCACGACTACCCTCTCTAAACGTCTACAAGTGTTGCTATGCTAATATCGAGAACGAAACTCGAAGAATAATTGATGATTAAACGAACTTACCTGTAAGTGAAGTTCAATCCCAATTATTCGAGAGCTTCGTTCGAAGATATTAGCATCCCTCCCTCCCTAGTGTAAATGTCATATACACTACACCCCTAGTCGTGAAACATGAAACAGCTCAGCAAATCTCTGAACTGAATGACGAACCGAGGAGGAGAGCGCCCCAGCTAAGTGAGGTTTTACAAATCTACCTTACAAAAATTGATAATTTCATGTTTTATTTTTTATCTACCTCTAAAATTCAGTGCGAAATGGCGGGCGGTACGTGGCTACTACAAGTGTTGCTATGCTAATATCTTCGAACGAAGCTCTCGAATAATTGGGATTGAACTTCACTTACAGGTAAGTTCGTTTAATCATCAATTATTTTGAACCAAATATAGAGGACCATGATAAGGCTGATTGTAAAATATGCAATAAAAGCTACTCTCGCAGGGGCTGAACCACCTCGTCTTTAAAATTTTATCCACTCCACCAGGCAGTGTTCCTAGCGAACAATTATTTAGTAGCGAGGGTTTAATTTACGAATCTCTGCGTAACCGCCATGAATCAGAAAAGGCGGCAATATTATTATTATTTGATTTTTCGGGCCCGGGACAACCATCCCAGGGGCCACTGCGACCAGATTTGATCTATTGTAGCCGTACCCGTTTCTGAATTAGATCTGGTCTTCAAGTCTTACTACCCTGATGAACAGTAGGATATTCCTAGGCTCCAGTTCTCTTACTTAGCTGGGTGGGATTATGTAGCCTCCTAAGATGCAGCTTCTGCAGTGACTTAAGGCAGGGCAATCACAGAGTATGTGGATAGGGGTTTCCTCCGCCTCGCTGCAGAATCTGCAAGTTGCAATGTTGCTCAGATTTATCGTCATTAGGTGCCTATTGAGCCTGCAGTGTCCGGTGAGCAATCTGATAAGTACTCGTTAGCCGGGGCGATTCAGGTTGAGCAATTTTTTTGAGTATCTTTGCGAGTAGCCAGCCATTAGGGTTTTGGCCTGTCTTGCGCCGGGTTCTCTTCATCACATCTCAGCTCCCTTTTTTAGGGCTATGGCCTTGTGTATGGTTCGAGAAATTGCATTGGACATGTCCGCCATGGGCTCGGGACCCATGCCCATTTAAAGGCCCAAATTTTAAAAGACCTAACCTAACCTTACGAAACAACCTAAACGAACACTTGTTTTTTCATAATAAACGTCAAATTTACAGAAACGGCTCAGTGTGCTCCGTCTTGCTCAATATAACCTCACTCATCGGGATATGGCTTGTGTGGCATTTCGCACCATCGTCAGTGTTATTGATGCGAAAACCGATTTAACACGCTGTTCCATCTGGTACTTGAGTACAATGACATCCTTGTATTTCCTATGTATTTCCAGTACTTGAGTATAATGACATCCTTGTATTGAGGTAGCAAACATTTATGTATGAAAAATAGAAAAATTATTAAAGTAGACAATTATTAGGTCAAATAGGTACGTAGGCCTTTCTGATAAATAATCTGGTTCCCTGACATGTAAGCATACTAGGGTTGACAAAATTTTTGGCTTTGATAATTAATTATATTTTTTACGGGGTATTTTGTAACACGTTGTATAAAATCTTAAACATCCGCATCCGCGGATGTGAGGCTTCAAAAATCCGCATCCGCATTCACATCCGCGGATGTGAAAAAATCGGCATCCGCAATATCCCTGGTTTGTAGCACACGAGCAATGATGTTGTATGTATAGGAGTAGATATATGCGCAATGCAAAATAAAGGGAGCAGAGAAGGAAGTGGACAGATCAGCGGGGAAAAAGCTCTGAGCAATTAAGCCCTTATGTGATGACCGATGACATTTGTGACCTCAATTCTTTCATCTGAGTTTGTGACCGATCTTAATAAAATGTTTAAACCTCTTATACATACAATATCATTATGTTTAAAGAAATCACATGAATAATAATACATTCTGAGGCTATAGATCTACCAGCACACTCTGATGGCCAAATAGGCAAGTTAAGATTGTAGGCTGCAACACTTGGGCTCAGATGAAGGAAATAAAAGGCACTTGGGATACTGGATTAAAACTTCTTAATGTTGATGATTATCCTGATCGATTTATCGTTATAAATATTTTCTAGACTTATTCTTTCAGGTCCGTGACTTATTCATAAGTATTGTCTTAAGAAGACATAATAATAGTACTATAACGCATTATACTTAGACCTTAGTATTTTACTTATTTTATTTTAGTTCATAGAACCAGCATAGAACACTAAACTGAGACTAAATTGGGACTTGCTTTGAATCCATGGAGGATTCAAAGCCATTGATATTTCAGGATTATGACACCGTTGCTTGGTAACCTGAATTCTTGAAATTCAGTTTCTGTGGCTCAGTGACGTCTAGTGGCATCCAATTATTTAACAAAATAATAAAATATTATTTAAAACATTTTAAAGTCAATAATCATTAAAAATGAGTAGTGTAATAAAAGCAACATCGGAATCATTTTCCGCTGAAAAGAAATCAGAGTTAGACGTACTAGACCCAGTGTTAGAGTTAAATGAAAATATAACCAGTGAAGTTTTTGATAGACCTCATGAAGAAGGTGATTTTGTAGAAATATCCCCACGAATTTTTGGTTTAAAAGACATTACAGAACCGCTGACTATAGACTCATTGAACAATGCCATCTATGAACTTGGAGTGATAAATTTGTGTTGGCCTGAATTATCTGAACCAGTTTTTGAGACTCGAACCTGTTTTCCGAAAAGTTATTATACTAACAGTACAAAAGAACGTCTGTTATTGGCGTATGCAGAAAATTTCAGGCGACAGTTCCTTTTCTACTTTAAGCCCCGAAAGCTTTTGTTGCTGCAAGCACCTAATGAATGTGGGTTACAGGTAAATACTTTTTCTACTCATCACTAGATGGCGCTAAGCGTAAGATTTTAGCCAATCCAATACTGGTAAATCTGTCATAAGAGGTGGCAGAAGCCGGCCGTTTTAGTTCGTGATAAGGCTTATATTTTATTAATGTTATAAATTCATTAAATAATATCTTTGTGTAAAGCCTGCCTAGTAGCTACCACCGTTTTGCGAGAGAGTCAGTTATCAAAATAATGCTACGCCGGGTTCCGGCTGGGTGTCCACGAGCCAGTTCTTTAATTCTTGGCAGGCAACGCGTCGGTGAAGGTTTAAGGTGTTGCTGCTGTCCATGACTATCAGGGGGCTCGTCTGTTTGAATGTCGGCAGTTTACTTAAAAAAAAATCAGAAGAAATCAGCTCTTCATTCATATTAATTTTAAAGATACTTGTTATAATTATAAATACTTAATGTGCTATTGTACTAAAGATATTGCCATATTTATTGTGCAGAAAATGGTGTGTACTACAATACGCCCCACTAAGCTGTGCTACGCCGGTACGAATACGTGGCAGGGCTTGGCATCCTTGGTTTCTGATTACTTCGACTATGAACCGCTTACCAAGCCGATGTTACATGTGAGTTTTTGATATTCATTGAGCTAATGTTATTTCTATTTCCTGATAGATGGTGCTGTGATGTCAAAAATTTTCAAGCCTGTATTAATCTTTACGGGTATCGATTTCGCTTATGATAATAGGGTAAAAATAAAAGTCATGTTTCAGTTAAAGTTTCAATCAAATTTAATCTTCAACATTCTCAAGATCACAAAAATCTGTGTTAAAGGAGTACCATTTTATAATCCAATTTTTAATTTTGTACAAAATATCATCTCTCGAATAGTTTTTCAATGGAGCTAACATAATTAACATGAAATGCACAACTATTCTAACTTCAGTGGAAAGGAGATACTTACGACATTTGAACTTTTCTAAAAATGTTTCGCACTCCGCGTTCATTTACGCAACCACACATATTGGACAACCATTTAACATTACGATAATTCACAATACACTCTATTAATTAGGAATGTACTTATAATATTAATAATCTCTCAATAATTTATAATTTTGATCACAGTGTCCTTAACTGTTAACTTTTAACATATTATATTACAATTCCGAGTAGAGACAAATAACGTCTGTCATATAAAATACTGAGCAATAGAAAACAATTACACGACCACGAGTGTCTAGCACTTGCCACAGACTCAAAATAACACTGTTTGTAAGATTTTTCCTACATTTTGCGTAAAAGCAGGCGAAACGTATTATACCAACTCATGTCATTGAAGTATTATTACTAGCGTATAGAACAGACACCGCGAACACAATGTATGTTCCAATGTATTGACGCCGCGCGGCTTCAATGTCCAATGGATTCGTTCGATTTTGAAAGGAGAACAGGGGCTCAATTTTGAAAATAGAACCTCCCGGCGGGGACACACATTTTGTTTGAGATGTCTTCTCTATGTATACTTATAACTCAATGACTCATGTACACTATTTCATTAATCGGCAATATAGTAGCACCGAATATTCATCTATCGGATTATAGATGTGACAACATTTACAAATTGACCTCAAGTTTGAGATATAATAGAAATATCTTAGATGAAGTGTAAAATCTTTGCTAGAGTGATAATAATATCCAAAGTGAATGATTTATCAATAAAGCGACGTTTATATACACATGTGTTAAGTCTGAACTGTGAAGCTTGATTACAATACAACAGTGTTATCGTCAGCCTGCGGCCCTAACGCAATAGTCTTTTATATCTTAACAATATTACCTTGTTCGCACGATTGGCACATCGATCGCATCCTTTCAATATTTGGTATGATTCATGAGTTTCATGACACCCGTCACCCGACTGTCGACGGCGATGGCTCGAAAGGACGCCATGACTTAGCATTTAGTATTGACTTGAGGTAGAACATAGGGATCCAACCACTACAGTAGGGTACAGCTAGGAATGTAATCGTCAAATGGCAACATACAGCGGTACTACTTATCCTAATCACATAACAGTTCGTGTGCACCGAAAATTAATGTGATTTTAGATCAATAACATCGATTTGTACAGAACTATTCATTAAAAGTTTATAAACTCGGAAAACGTTCAACTATCGGTGTATAGTCACTCGACAAAGCTTCTTAGAGAACAGCGTCTGATCCATAACTTACTTAACATTAATCTTATCATTAAAGAAATATAATGCATAGCTTTTCTTTTAGAACAAAGAAATTACGCAAATTTGGCTACACATATCACAAGTGAACGCTTACTGGCGACGTAACTATGTATGTACAGACGTAATTGAAATATTCCCTGTAGCAGAGAGGGCGCCGCCGCCGCGCCGGCACCTCGCACCGATCCAACCAAATAATAAGACAATAGACAAGCTTCGACTGCGTTGCTTCATAACCTCGTCCACGTTTGAATGAATGAAACGGATAACGTCGCGGCACCTACTGCTACGTACGGTGCGTTTCATAAATTATATACAAGGGGCGACCCGAGACGACGGAAGGGCAGATGTATTGTCTTACTACTGCGGGTGGAAGGGGCGCGGTGGCTACTTGCGACGCGCGGCGTGTTCTGCGGACGCAGGCGGCGCGGGGGGCGGCGGCGCGGGGGCGGCGCGGCGCGCGCGCAGGTTGTGCATGAGCGCGCGCAGCTGGTGCACGTGCATGCGCGTGACGCTGGGGTCGCCGCTCGCCTCCAGCCACGACAGGAACTTGTCGCCGTGCTCCAGCGCCTCCGCCGCGCCCGCCTCCCACGCGTGCGCCGCCGCGTCGCCCCCGCGCGCCTCCTCGTGGTTGGCGTTGTTGAACAGCAGGTTGTCGAGCACCGTGCGGGCCTTGGTCTGGCTGCGCGCCGCCTCGTGCCGCTCCGCCGCCGGCTCCTTGTTCTCGGCGCCGGCGCCCGCGTCGGGGGCGTCCGGGCTGACGGGCGCGCGGGGCTCCTCGGCCGCCGGCGCCGGCTCGCGGCCCTCCTCCCCCGGCCGCCCCGCGCCGCGCTCCGCCGGCCGCCCGGGGCTCGTCGACGTCCGCTCCTCCTCCGTCTTGCCCTTGGTCAGGTGGGAGTAGAGGATGTTCTCCGCCGACTTCTCCTTGGGCACCTGCGAGGCGGACTTGAGCTTGTCCTCCGGGAAGGGCATCGCGCCGCCGAACTGCTTGTAGTACTGCCACAGCCACGAGTTCCGGTTGTAGTCGAGGTGCGAGCCGATGGGCGGCGCCGGCGCGACCGGCTTGGGGGGCAGCGGGTCCGCCGCCTTGGGCAACTGCAGCGGGTGCGCGGCCGTGGTCTGCGCGGTCAGGTCGAGCATGGCCTGCTGCGTCTTGAGCCAGTACCACAGCGTGTCGTCGACGGGCTGCGCGGCGGCAGCGGCGGCGGCGGCGGCTGCGTGGTGGCTCGACTTGCCGGCGTGCCGGTACGGGTCGGAGGAGTGGTGCGACTTGCTACGATGCTTGCTTTCGTTGAGGTTGAGCACGCCGTTGTGCGCGGGCTTGGGCGAGCGCACGGAGCGCAGCGCGCGGCTGGCGGGCTGCGCGGACAGCGCCGACAGCCCGGGGTTGAGCTGGGCGAGCAGCGTCAGGTTGGTTGCGATCTCGTTGAAGCTGAGCCCCAGGTGGGAGTGTGTGAGCCCCGGCAGGTGCGCCAGGCCGGACAGCGGGCTGATGGCGCTCATGGACACGCTGGCGCCGGGGTCGGGGCGACGCTCGCGCGGCGCGTGCTGCGGCGGGGAGGGCGCCGTGCGCTTGGTGGTCAGCTCGACGGGGGCGTCGACGGATGCCGGCGGCGGAGGCGCGGGCGTGGCGTGCGGAGCGTGGGGCGCGTGCGGGGCGTGCGGGGCGTGCGAGGCGAGGGGGGCGAGTGGGGCGAGCGGGGCGGCGGGCGGCGTGGTGAGGTCGAGGCCGGCGGGCGCGGGGGAGGGCGGCGTGGGCCCGGCCGGGGACTCGGTGCGCGCGCGCTTGTCGGGCGGCTCGCCGTCGTTGCTCTTGTCGGTGTCGGGCGAGGAGAGGCGCGACGTCATGTAGCGCAGCTTGTCCTCGTTCTTGCACCAGCCGCGCAGCGTGGACTCGGGCACGCCGATGTCCCGCGCTACGGAGGCCTTGGACTCGCCGTCGTTGACCCGCTGGATGGCCTCGATCTTGTCGCCGGGCGTGAGGGCGCGCATCGGCCGCTTGCCTTTGGTCGTCATTTTGGCCCCTCGCTTGCTGCAACACAGAAAAGTTTCCTTCGTTAACGACCCAGTATTATATTTACCGGTCTCTCGAGTTCAGTTTGGAGCTCGTAACGAATTCGACGGCCGTATGTGGAGCGGTAATTAGCGGTCGGGGCGTTGACAGGCGACGTGTAAAGTTATCGCTGAGAGCGGTCCCGTATGTAACATTATTCTACGTCGCGGACAAAATTACACACATTTCGTGCGACGCGACGCTGCCACTAAATACGCATCATAGGTACCTATAGTAGGTATAGTTATAGACATCCGACACGAAGGTATTATTGCGAATTTACTACTTACTCGTTCCTCAAGGGAGTTGTATCGCTTTTGTAGGTAATATTATAAGCAGTATATTTCACAAAAGCCAAAACTCACCCTATTTAATCATAATTGCAATAATTTAAAAATAGTCTTTTAAATGAAAATAAATTCAACCAATATCGCAAAAGTTCTTTGAACTTATTATCATTATTATGTCCACGTTAATAACTCAATCCATACTAACTAAAAAAAGCGTACACGTAATACTGGTAGGTATTAATATAATATATATTGCTCGTTTTACAAACTCGGAATGTGCGAAGTACGCAGTAGTAGGCACACACAATATTTAGTAAGTAATATTCGGCCACACGAAAACAATAATGTGTTTACGCGGGAAGCTATAAAGTTACGAAAAGATAAACAAAAAGAAGACATAAAATTATGACCTACGACAACAGTAAAGCGGCAAAAGTTGTTGGGTCGTTGACACGGTGACCTTGCCAGCGAGCGCCGCGCGCCTCAGTCAGTCACCGATAGATGTCGCTACACGACCGCAAACGAAATATTGTCCTTATGAGTTTTGTTGTTTAAAATCGCGAACTAAACAAAATATTTATGAAAACACCCTGTTGAGTGCACGTGTAGTAATTTTGTAATAAAATTGTTGTTCCTCTTGCATTGCATAAAATTTAAATTCTAATTACTTAAATTTTATTATACTTAATACTTAACTGCTTTTGTACATCAGAAATAGGCACTTTTTAAAATGCAACTTCCCTTGTTTTAAAACTTTAAAGAACAAAGTGTTCGTGAAGAGTTTAGAGCCTAGACTGAATTAACTCCAAAAATTATCGGTAAATAAGTCTTCTAAAAGGTATTGCATAGGTACCTATACAGTTTGCATTTTTCATTGACTAGGTATGGCGAGTGCTATCGAATGCATTTTTTGACGAGGTGCCCCAGATTAGGTGATCTCGGGGATAATACCTACTGGTAAGTAGGTTCGTATTGTTCATCGTAATATTATATCAAATTAAATCGTTTGAATTAGATATTTGCGGCCAGATTAATTTCTATGCACGTATTTTATTCTATTTTAAAAGTTATGGAAACTACGTATTAGGACCCTTTAAATTAATAATCCCTATTTACTAAGTGTTATAACTACTTTAAATCTATCGTAAGTCAAATAAGTGCTTTTTAATAATCTACTTTTGCTTATAATAAATGTTTAAATTGTAGGTATACCTAGTGATGCCTAAAAATTTGTTAAAAAAAGTACCTACCTATACTCGTTCATATTGAAAAGAAACTTTAGAACAGGTTGAATTATCAATAGACTAGCTTGATTTGAAGTTCGTTATCGCAGGATATTTACCGCCGCTCGAAAGATTTGAACAAGTAAGTAGGTACTATTCGAGATTTACTATTACTATTAAGAGATAATTACTTATTACTAAAGTACTAGTAATAAATTACTAAACGATTACTAAATGAGTTTTTCTCAAAAAATAATTTTTACCTTAGAAAATTTTGTGTACTCATTCCTTTCACTTTGTTGTTTATTTTCAAACTATGGTGCATCTGTACGGTAAAAAAATCGGTGCATCGGACTTTTCGCGTACCTTTGAACTAGTTTTTTTAATCTAACTGCATCTATGCATTTTTAGGACTTAGTTTCGTTTTAAGGAATAAATTAGCGAAACTACTCAAAATATTTAGTTACAAAACATATTCTTACAACCCGATTTTATAATTAAATGTAAACACCTACCTACCTATCTATTTAACAAGTTTTAAGAAAAAACTAAGTCCAAAATAACTTTTTCAATAATTAATTCCCCGCCCTACAGAAAACTGATAGGCTTAAAACTTTCAAACTTACTTGCGAGTCGGCACGTGTGTTGTGTTTACAATTTTTGACAGCTCAGCCGTTCTGCGATATGATGAACTGGTTCCGGGTGGAATCCGGCGATAGGTATCGCGGGCACTGGGCACCGGGCAGGGGCACGTGGTGCGTCGGTCACTCAAGAGCAAGCGCTCGGTTCGTGTCACTCACTATCACAAGTCACTGTCGGTCGCGGTTGGGTCGCGGGCAGTGTCGCGAGGCGTGCGTCGCGGGGCGCGCGAGGCGACTGTGTGCCGGTGTGATAAGGCCACCCGGCCTGCCGCCTGCCCGGCACCCGGCCACCCGCGGCCCGCCGGCCGACGGCCGCGCCTCTCCTTTGTGTCCGTCCGCGGCTCCCCGCGCTCCCCGCGCCCCGCGCGCACCCCCCGCGCCACGCGCGAGCTGCCTAGCCTCCGCACTTTATTAATGCAATTAATTCCCGACGCATCCACTTTCTACCCCGAAAGAAGCACCGATCCCCGAGGTCGCGCGAACTTCGCAAACTTTTACCGGCGACTGCGAGTGGCGCGCGACCGCGTCGCAACTTTCCTAAGTTTCCAACTTTGTCTCGTAACGTCGTCTCGCGGCCGTCTACGGACGACTAAACTTGAGTCAAACTCGTATCATAATACTTGTCAACAAATCATAAAAATTCCTTTATAGGGTTTTCACAAACTGATTTGTATTTCGGACACCAAATAACTATTAAAGAACTAAATAATCATTATAACGTTTGTGACATCTTCATTATTTTACTATTGACCTATAACAACAACACACTAAGAGAAAACGACGTAAAAACCAACATCTTAAAACAATTTTCATCATTGAATAACTCACGCTCGCACATCCTTAATTTCGTGAAGCGACTTGTAACCTTTGCACAAAAATATTATTTACGGTCCGCATGCCTATGACTATAAATAGAAATGACTACGAAAACCTCACAGCTATAATGGCGCTTACATGCTTTGCAACTTGGTCGTATTATATTTCGAAATACAGTGAAATCAACTTATCTGTGACCTTAAGGAGGGCGCTGCCGGACGCATTGGACCAATCATAGTGCGGCTATTATTAAATTATGAATGGGATGGCATTAGTTCCAATTTTCGCCACGGCACAAATAAGTTCTTCAGAGATGGCACTGTACAGATTATACAGATATTTCATTCCACTCAATATGCATGAGCATAAAGTTATTTATAAGTTAAATTTCATTAAACAAAGCCGAATAACATTTTATATTTATGTTTATGTATTTTAAAACAGTCTATATCGATTTTATGCCTAACTATTCCGTGTTATTTTAAACTTTTGCAAAATAAATATTATGTTTAAAAAGAAATTAAATTATAAAGAGTGGAATGGAACGCGACTTGCGAACTCCAGATTTAGTTCAAACGCACTTTATACGACCAAAAGTTTCATGCACCTGTTTGTTTGTGGTTGCTAGGCAACACAGTGATTACGTAAATTCTGATACGAATGTGAATATAGTGTAGTTGCGAGTAATGGCACCGATTACCGAGCCGCGGTTTTTTCGCTCCGTCGAGTGTATAATGTATTTAATGAATGAATGAGTTTGATTTGGACGTGTAAATAGTAATTTATTGGCGGGGGCAACGGAGCGTTGACCACCGTATCGGCAGCACACCGCACAGCCGATTCGCGGAACCTTATCGCGTATATTGTACTATATAGTACGCACCCCAGCGATTAGTTGCAACTGTAAATGTTTCCTAGTAAAACACCAGCACAGGTAGAATTTCTACCTTTCTACCGTAGAAAGAAGTAATGGTTTTATTGGACAATGGCTTTCATTCTGCTTAATAATTTTACAATATACCTATTTGTCCATATATCTGTTTCAGTCACCACCAATTCAAGTTAATTGCTACAATGCCACCACTAATATTCGGGCTAAAATAAGGGACCTTCCCTTATTTTTATTACCTCGTTCATTGATTTCATAGATAAATGATGGGAACAAAACAAGGCTTGAGCGTTGGCTGATCTAAGGTAAACCGTAAAAGAGTCCGATGAACTCTCATAAGTCCACTTACCTATGCCCCTACATAAAACATTGCAAAAAAGTAATCAATAATGACGTCAGTGCTGAATACGCTGATAAAAGTTAACGAAAACAACAATATACCCACTTAACGTTCCGTTGAAACAATGAAGCATTTCTATATGTATGGCAAATGAAGTTACGAATTTGTGATTCTCAAAGTTTAGTTGAAGCTGAAGCAAAACGGGGCCGAAAACGCCTCGGGTGACTGTATCGTCTGTCGAGTGTCGACCAGACACCCGACACATGACGAACACGCTCACACGCATTGCGGCTCCAGTTTAAAACACGGGCTACATGACTGACATATCAACGACACAATTGGTGTAGGTATTTAGACTCTGAAATTATTGTCTTGTCTGAAATAAATTAATCATCGCAGTCGATGAATAAGCATCGTTAAAATATAATGACTTAAAAAAGAAAGTATTGATATGAACATTAATTTATCTAACTAATCTTAGTCTGAAGTCTGAAACTAGAAAAATTTAAAGAAAGTAATTTAATATTGCAAATGCATGTATTAATTGGAATGGTGATAGGTAGTAATGAAGATAAAAGGTTATTTTGCCATCAAGATCAGTGAGAACAACCAAGCGCTCCTGAGTTCAGCAATTAGGATCGTCTATAGGAGAGGTTGACTTGGACTATGGGATGGATTGGACCTCATAAACTCCTGACAGATAAACATTTATCTATCAATAATTTTGTAAAAACCATATGCAATTTTGCATCCCATTAAGCTTACCTGTACGAATATTACGTTCGACTTGTTCGAGCAATATCTTGTTTGTTAAATAGACGTAATTGTTTCTCGCGAATGAAATTTCGGTAGTCAATTAACCGGCGATTTATCTACAGTGCGGAAACAGTGCTTGCCATGTGGATTCCGGGGTTTGGTGCTTCGGGGCTTGGTGCTTCGGGGCTCGGGGCGCGAACAACAAATTGTACGGCATTTCGACACCGACGCACGCTGCACGAACCTATTCAGTCTGTTGTTCGTGGAATTTTGCTCTTATGCTAAATAAGCGGGCCGAATTTCACATGCGTAGCTTATGCTTTGATGTGCTGATAAGGTTCGTTTAATTGGGTTTTGCTCGTTTATTGGGCTATTAGACTGATGTTGGTACGGTTTAGCGGTAGATTTGTTTTGACTTCGAAGTTCGAGCTGTTGCAGAAGTGGAATATTACGATATCATAGTATCATAAATAGTTGTTGCTAAGAAAAGACAGAAGCTTGACAGACACCAGTTATTGTCTGATCTGAATATAAGATTTCGGGTAGATTATTTTGACTTCGTTACTTGGAATTTAAGTGTGATGATCAGCTATTCGAATGAAGTGTTTCATAACGTTACCAGGTGCTTGACAGACACCTGTAATTGTCTATAGGACTTCGGGTTTTGTGGTAAAGGCTTGTCACTGTTATCGATGAATTGACTCCCTCGATACTGAACGCTAGGTGAGCTAACTTATCCAACTGGGTTTAAGGAACTCAATGATATTATAATGTAAAAAAGGTAGATAATTATGTATGTCACTAGAGCGCCGACGATGAAGAGTTTAAGAGCAGGCAATTGACCGTTTTGTTCGTAGTCGCTCTGTCAATACAAGACGATACGCACGCTTTTGTTGTTGTCAGAAGTGCTTGACATTTGACATACAGCGTTAAAATGCCTTCGTGTATTATACCAGTGTGATTGGTGTAGTGAAACAAAAGATAAACGTGTATGTGTTGTAGCTCTTTTCGGAACAGATTTTTTGGTTGATTTGTAAGGGCATAACGTATCTAAATTTTTTAAATTCATTGAAGGAACTACGCAAAACTTGAAGACAAGATAATTATAGTATTATGTACTAGTATTTCAAATTAAAACCAACACTTATGATGTAGCATAGTATAATGAAAAAGATTGTTTTAAAGAGATTTCGCGCTAAAGTTCTTTTCCTTTCGTACAAATTATCTCAATGTCTGACGCCAAGTTACATAAAATTGAATACGTATGCAGCTGTCACAGTTCAGGTTGACAGGTCAGTTGTAAAGTAAGCGAAGCAAGTGAGCAAGAGTAAATGGCCGCTTGAAGCACAGATTAATCTCGCGGGAAATATCGAGTCATTAATTACCACCCACGTGCCGTCGCGAACATATTATGAACGTTTTCTGTACTATGAGACGAGTTTTACTTTGTGGGTAACAGAACAGTTTTGACGCCACCGCGCCGCCACGATATCTTAATACTGTTAGTTTCAGGGAATAAAATGTTTCGTCTAAGTACCTACTGAACAAACTTATAAATGTAGTGTTTTGAAAAACATGAATGTAGCTGGGGAAATGGATATTAATGGGACAGTGAAAATAAAAAGCAAGATGAAAGTTCTTTAAGTCAATAATGTTCTGATATGATAAATAACTCTAAAACCGATATTAAAAATGTAAAATAGAATAATTAATCTCATTAATTTGTTGCGGAGAGATAAACGCTTATTTTCACGTTGGTAGTCTGGAAGTATTCACCTTCATTGGCGTTGCCGCGTTGCTATGATGGTTTCTGTGTTAGAGTAAAAAGTATAAATAAGAAAGGATTAATTGCAAATAAGTACTCTGCATTGTACAAGCTGCAAACGTAGCTGAAACTGACGATCTAAAAATCCAAAGAGCTGTAATACAGAAACCAATGAATTCCTTTCCATCTGCTAACGTGGTAGTACTGTTATAGTACATCCTCACAGACTCACGACAAACGCCGCAGAATCTTTGAATGGTGCAAAATTGTCGGTATACATGCTTTGAGAATCAGGAGCCGCTTTCAAGTTTAGGCCGCAGCACTGCGTCAAGCCGAAAGAGCCAAATACTTCAGCCATTCAACGCGCAGCGCGGTTTCGCGTAAAAGAACCACACGGAAAAAATCTAGAAAGTTAAGCTTAAATAACTCAGGATGAACGCTAAATCGAGGTTACCGAGATAGGTCACAAAAAGTAAAGTATTCCTACACGTTTTGGTCGTTTTAAAAATGTCTTACATCTTCTAGTCCATTGGAACTGTGGAAATATAGACTTTGGAAAGTTAATTATCCAGCTTTGACGCGGTTTATGCGAGTAAATATTATCTTATATATAAAATTCTCGTGTCACGGTGTTAGAAGTTGAACTCCTCCGAAATGGCTCGACTGATTTTCGTGAATCTTAGCGTGCATATCGGCTAGGGTGGAGAATCGGATAACATCTATTTTTCATCCCCCTAAATGTTAAGGGTGGTCCACCCCTAAATTTTTGGCAGAACAACGTTTGCCGAGTCAGCTAGTTGTTTATAAAGATTGGTTTCGAACTGTTCTTTAATTCTGGAACGTGGTAAGGTAATTGAAGTATGGAAAAGTGATGCTGAAGTAGAAGAAAAGTCCAACCAACCATAAGATTGCATTTGCTATCAGATTTAATTTTGACAAAGTATCGATAGTCTTCTGTAAGTACTGACGAGAATTGATTATGATTGTGATAATAATCAGTGTTATTTATAAACATTTCGGTCTCCCGATTCTGAAAACAACAAAGAAATACCTCTTGTAAACATTGATGCTTATCTAAATACGGCTAAACTGTGTTGAGTCCTAACATTACAGTTATCTAGGACCGATGGCGATTGTGATCTTGTTATCAAAATAACGTCAATTTGCGGCGTCGCACTACGCGTTAAAACATTAAATATTCATTTGTATAGCTCTATGCAATATTTGCTCTTCATTATTTATATCGATATCGTCTGTCCTAAACTCCTAATTGACAGTCTGCTGATTTTACATATAAAATAGCAACTGTTGTTTCAATAAATAACATGTGAACTTTGCGATTTTTTAAGTTCTTCGCTCCCGTTGAAGGCACGATTACGACGAAGCGACTTGCTTTACAGGTGATTAAGCAGGTGCTGAACCAGATAAAAGTACATATTAGGTATTATTTATTAGTATCTGTTACTGTTATCATCCTTCAGGACCAAATTACATAATACAAGTGGTATTATATCATTGTAATTTGGTATTACTAATGTCACTTGTCAATATTTAACAAATGGTTGTATTTACGTCAAGTAGTTTTCGTTATTCTTCATCATCAACGAACTAATCCTCAGACTATAAAGCTTTTTTCACTTCTTTCTTGGAAACCTTTGACCCGTAGGACATAAAATATTTTTAAGTCGAACACAATTTTACGTACTCGCATTAACTGTTCGTCTCTGAACGATCCCTGAAAAAAGATCGTAAAATGCAGAACGAAAGGAAAATTGGAAAATTTCCGCTCTTTGAGATAAAACTTCACATATTTTTGGACGGACTCGCATGATTTTATGCACGTGTTGAGAGAATTTCGCCTCGGCTACGTTTGTCGTGTGTTTGGAGAGATTTGAGAGAATTTAGCTGCTATGAATATGGAATACACTTGTTTATATGGATATTTTGTTACTTCATTATAAAATCATACTTCGCTAAATAGCAGTTGCTTGGAAATTGCTCCCAAAAAACAGAGCTAGTTTTAAACTTTGTTTATTGGGAGCCTGCAATGATCAGCGGCAATAATTGACATTAAAACATCTGCGGGCTGGCTTATATTTTCTCAATTATTATTACCCATGCATCGGCTATGGATTGCACATGAATCCTGTGATCGAAAAAAATATGATTACACAAAGAACTTAAAGGTTGTCAAAATCATTTTAATGTTGTATCTTATGATAGTCTGAATTTCTAACCTCGCATTTATGTGTTGCTTAATTGGCCGATAACTCATATAATTGTTATGTGTGTAGCAAAATACAGTTACAATCGGTTGTCGAAGACTATCATGGCACTTAGGTATCAAAGCTCTGTATACCTACGGAAGACCTCTGAAGACCCATCGAAGCTGTATCAAATTGCGCGCTAATGAAAATGCTATAAGTAAAATTTGCTCGGTGTTCGGTATCTTTCTGATCTGAGTGCAAAGTTCTATATAAGAGTACATAACATTATGTATGTTTGTTGGAGTGTAGCGTGTTTACGTGTAGGTAGAAGCGCAAGTAGCGAGTCGGGTCGTAGGTATGTTTTTGCCAAGTCGAGGCCACACAAAGGCCCTCACCGAGCCGCGCCGCGCCGCGATTTACGACGCGTCGCCCGCACTGTATTTCGGGCATTGGCGATGTTCCTCGACGAAGAAGGTTCGTGGATGTGGCAATATATTACATAATTAACGTTAATTATTATTGGATTTTAAAGGTAGTTCAGTACAAACATGTTTAGAGTATGTTTTGTATGTTGTAAAGTGAGTGTAAAGTAAAGGGCCTAGGAACTAAACTTGTGGAACGCCAGGAACAATTAACAATTAAACATTGAATTCAAGGGAATTTAACACAACCACAGAATAATACAATATGTTCCTCCAAAAGATGACGCAATGGAAAGGAAATAAAGAACGTGGCACGTGTAGAATGGAAGCGACACCGACTGCTATCATACAATACAAGTTCTATGTATGTAGATGGCCAGTGTTGGCACGCGTACAGATTAAATTGTTTTGCGATATTATTGATGGTGAGATAGTTTGAGTGAGGTAATTAAGAAGTTGAATGAGCGACCGCTAGTGGCAGTTTATCATATCGCTTTAGCGCACAAGGTTCATTAGAACAGCTTCTTGGAGACAATGAACAAGCGTATCAGGAATTGGTCCTATCTGTCATATCGGCGTTGCCTCGTAAGTCGTAAACGGTCATTATCCAGTTTTACCTCGAATACGAGGAAAAGATTTTTTCTACGATGAGTCACGCCCGACGCGACCCGGCGGCGTGGATGGCGGAGAGTGGCCGGCCGGTCGCGGCATTGTGATGCCGTATCCGGTGCAAGTGGTTTCGGCGATCGCGGCGTACGTTCTCTAGTGATTTTGTTATCGGCGCGGCGCGGCGCGGCACCCCCCGGCGACATCCGACGCCGCGCGCCATTACCGCGCCCCTCGCGCCCGCCGCCACCCCCGCTCGCTCACACTCATTAGCCCGATGGCGCGAGACCGGCTGCACCCGCTGACGCCGCGACTTGAATTTTTAGACGCTATAGCTACCTACAGCTATAGGTGCCTAGGACCGATGACTCGCTCGGTCGGTCGCCGGTCGCTCGCCGCCGCCGGCCACGTCCCACGTCCCACGTAATCGAACGCCCGTCTCCGCGATTATCTATCGGACAATGCAGCTGTGGCAACGCTCACTTCGCAAAGTTCAGTCGTTGACGCACTTTCACAAGTTTTATCGCGATATATGGAAACTGCCGCGGGTCGCAGTCGCGCCACTTGCGCCATCCGATGTGCAATCAGGTATTATGATGGGCGACGCGGACGGCGACGTGCAGCTTATTTATGCTCTAGCGGATTTTTGAACGAGTTCAAAGGACTCTCGGCAGCGCGTAGCGTGAGGAATCGCATTAGGTGGAGATATTCGATATGCCGGCGATGCAATGTAGCGATGCTCTTGTCCCGGTTGCTGGGTAGATAGGTACTTAGATAGGAGTCAGTTATAGCTATCGCGATTAAATTGCGTCGGCGCGGCGCGACGAGAGGTTAATAAGACACTAGGCCAGACGGACTACATAGCTTCTGTCAGATGCAAATATATTTTGGTCTGTGAGTGACTGACGCTAACAAGTCGCTGAAGTGCATGCTATTTTGTCTGTTTATAGGGTTAGTGGGCACCGTCACCTATGGTTAATGGTATGCAATGCAACTATAACCTCATGGACATCAGTTATATAAATGCATTATCATTCATCACCTCATAGGGGGTTGCCGGAAGAAAGGATGGCAGGGACTTACGTTTAACTACATTACTTCAAATTCTTATCTTAACTTGTAGCTCTTCTATGGCAGGTATAGGTATACCTATACAGTACCTACTTAGCGGTAGGCTGGTAGGGACCTAGTTTAGGGACATGAAAAACAATATGAATAGCTTTTTAATGTTATCTGACAGAAGCTATTATGTATAATTACATCCATATGGATTGATCACAGTTGATCTCCACCTACCTAATAATAATAACATTGTTATCTTGAGAGATATAGGTACATCCAACTTTAAAGTCAATTTAAAGTCATTAGCGCTACTTACTCTATGAACTGTGGTATTGATAGGATAATAACTATCGCATTATTTGCGTGTCTACGGCGAGCCGCGACTGCCGCGAGCCGGTCGGCTTCATTTCACGCGTATTAGATGAGCTTGCGATTTACTAATGATGTCCTTGATCGTCTCAACTGTTGTAAACAGGTAGCCGGAACTTTACAACGATGATTTGTGTGTATTCGTAGATGAGGAACAAACACACACAGATGGAACTTCGTAGAATAATTATGCAACACGCTCACACACTTTACAAGCAATCACGACTCGAGGTTTAGAAAATCATTTTTCTCTTAAATGTCTTAATTGTCCCTTAGTTGGGTTGGGAATCGAACCCGGGACCCCTTGCAGTGACACTCACTATTTACAAGGGCGCAGAATACCAAGTAGGTTTTACAAGTAATATGGATACACTTTTATTATTTAGGTACAAGTTATCAAGACATTGTCCAAAAACAATCGATCTTCACTTTTATATAAACAAACTAATACGCGGATCTACCGTCCAGTAGCCGGAACTCCTAGCCGATATCTTGGGACTTGGTCCTCTGCTGCCGGATCGCCGTCTGATGAATGACAAACACACGCTATCTCTGTAATTATAATATGTAGGTACCTATGTATGCCTATAAGCTACCCAAACGACCGCTCAGTTCGCTCAGTCGTTGGTATTCTCGCAGCGATCGCCTTTACCTACACGCGGCAAAAGACCCTTATTATCAAGCCGTAAGGTTTAAAAACGAACGATAATGCATGGCCAGCGAAATAAGTTTTCTCTGTAATTGTTATCGTGACACTCGCGAGTGCAACAGGGCCGCGCGAGCGACGACACCGCGAGGCCATTCGACTGACGCATAGATAACGGCCCAACCCTGCAACCTTCACCGGCTGACACGCGAAATTAACTCCTATTACTGAATCCCAGGTGTGCTTTTACAGTGAACACTAGTAGGGCCGACAATTACCACTCGGTGACGGCGATCGTCAACCATTCTGAGGGTAACAATTCGGTCGAAAGCTAATCTCTTTCGATAATGATATTATTGCGAACTCATATGGTAGGCGGTCTAGACCGATATATTATTATTATGCGACTATTAGTCAGGATCTCAGGGAAGTGCTATTAGGGAATTTAGGTAGACGATATTTGGGTCGCAGAGACAGGGAGATATTGATCGATAATTTCGGCTTCGGCGTCCTTAAGAAACTATTTGCAAGGTGCTAAAAGTGTTCAGTCAGTGCTGTCTTCTCAAGTTATTCATGATCAAATCCATTCCAAATGCTGGAATGAGAAGGTATTGGCTTCATTTTGTCCATTAACTGCGTCTTCCTATGATCCTTGATGAAAATTGATAGAAAAATCATCAAAAGATTTTGTAGGGAATTCCGGGTTAAATATGCGATCCTGAGTGAAGCTTTCCGGCTTGTATTCCTTGGATTACTCGAAATCCTTCGACATACTTCGCATGTTTTGAGGTTTCTGGAAGTCGCATGAACATATCGGTGTTACTTTTATAAGTCTTTACACTTTCAGTAAGGTCATCTCAGGTAGATTTTAGAAGTTTAACGTCTTGGATAATTTGCTTGTAGGAGATAATTCCTGACCTCTGCATTCAGTTTCAAACCCACGTGTCTCATACTTGGTGGAACGGTTTTTTACTCGCCTTGGCTTAAGCTTAAGCTTGGCGTTCGTTCACAGTTCGGTCCTCGCATAGTTTTCTACCCCGCACGTGTAAACTCTGGAACGAACTTCCTGCATCGGTGTTTCTTCCAAACTATGACATGGGGTCCTTCAAGAAGCGGGTCTATTGTTTTCTTCGAGGTCGGCCACGCATTGGTGACGCCCCTAATGTTACTAATGTCCATGGGCGGCGGTGATCACTTACCATCAGGTGACCCGTCTGCTCTAAAATAAAAGCTACTACCAACCACCATCTTTCGAGACTAAAGCGCAAAATATTTTATTATTAGTTTCAGTAGCGGTGTCGGAGAGCTATTCGAAAAACAAGTTATCCTCTTTGTACTTGGCAACAATGGCAACATACCTATTTGTTGTCGCCATTTTTAGATTCATTGATGACTTTTCCTTTTTCGATAACTTACCATCAGAAGGCTCATATGCACGGTTGTTACCTTCCGCCTGTTGTCCTGCTGAATATCCGCTTCTACTTCCTTCACTTCTAGTCTTATATGGAGTATCACCTCTGGATCTCGCAGACAGAGAAAATATAACGTGCACTAGAACCCTGCCATCTTTTCCCGAGTCATTAGCCGCATGCCGCACGACGCATGACGCACGCCGCCGCGCCGCACCGCACTCGTTCGCAGATAACACTGTCATTGTGTGTGTGACAGACTGTTGCTACATGAATAGATGTTGCTGTTGGTTTTTGTATTGTATGTACAATCGTGTCTGTGTGCATTATCTGAACGTTTTCATTAATTTTTATTAAGGGGTTTGTCTAGTCTTTTTAGTTTTTATGCATTTTTGAATGTACATGTATAAAATGATCATCACAAACACATAACTTCCCATTTGAAGGTTGAAAATTAGATAATTTCACCGAGTAATAAGCTTATTACGTAAACTCTATTCGGAGACCATTTCTATGTTATTCTGAAGCATTTTACAGTCTGATGTTGTTCTGATTTACTAACTTACTTTTAAATTTAATAATACTGACTAACGAATAAGCACCGCGAGTTGAATCTTGTTAACACGGTATGAAGTTTCACCCTATTTACAATAGACGTTACTAAAATAAATGTTTTATGAGCCGATTTTTTTGCGGAACCATCGACAATAGAAAAGGTTCATTGACGGATGTTCAACTCCTTGGTCTTCCGTAAAAAATGCATACGATTTCGACTTCGGCTGTTGTAACTTTATCATGACAATATGACAGTTGGTAACCATTTCGTCCCTAAAAACAATAACCGAACCTCTTTTGTGGGAATGTAGAGCGAACAATTGAAATTAGGGCCTTTATTTTACGCTTTTAAACCTGTTTGGTATTTGTGTAATTTCTCGACCGGCTTCTAATTTTTTTCTTTTCTTTTATTTTAGTTATAACTACGGACATTTCTTGTACAGTATAGGGTGTTTTTAGGGTTTCGTAGTCAAAATGGATCCTTATAGTTTCGTCAAGTCAGTCCGGACGTCCGTACAATAGCGACGAAACTCTTTTAGTGCTACAACTACCAAGTCGTACACACGCACTTGCCCGCTTTTTATTTTTTCCAATCGTATTATTCCATAATCTGGTCCAGAACTATAACAATTTTTGCGATAGTATGCGTATTCGATATAATTACCGATAGTTCAAGAGCCACATCTAATTTCAAAATGCGTACATTACATGTCGGTGGTCAATGGTCGGTAGTATCTTAAGCAACTGAATACAAAAATGCAAATGCAACAATTCACCCTCACAGAACGCGCTACAAAGGAACAAAAGCTCGTAAAACTATTTAATTAGCAGAAACGAAACGTTGTGGAGGGACCGCAACAAGTCCGCTGTTTGTATATTAAACTATATGGATTTTGACTGGTTTTGCATATCACTTGTGGAGTTTATGACGCTGTTAGCTCGGTGTTATTACGACCGTTTCTATTAGGAAGCGTTGGGAGAGAAATTACTCTGTATCTGTTCCCTGTCTCTGTCTGATAGAGTGAGAATCTTATTTAGCTCGTGACTGTACGTTGACTGTCAATGATATTATAATGTAAAAAAAATTGAAATGTGTGCTGGGACACATAGAAGAAGTGAAACTTCAACGGACAAGTAGAAAAATGAATGGCAACGGACAAGTGGAAAAACGAATCGCAACGGACAAGATAGTGGAAAAACGAATCGCAACGGACAAGTGGAAAAACGAATCGCAACCAACAAGTGGAAAAAGAATCGCAACGAACAAGTGGAAAAAGCGGCCAAGTGCGAGTCGGACTCGCCCATGAAGGGTTCCGTAGCAGCAAGTAACATAATATAAAAGTTCTTGTAGTTCGTTGTAACTTTGATCAATGTTTTTTGCGGTTTACGATTTATGACGTATTAAAAAGAAACTACTTACTAAATCTCATCCAAACCAATTTTCGTTGGAAGTTTGCTTAGTAATGTACATCATATATTTTTTTTAGTTTTATCATTCCCTTATTTTAGAAGTTACAGGGGGGGGGGACACACATTTTACCACTTTGGAAGTGTCTCTCGCGCAAACTATTCAGTTTAGAAAAAAATGATATTAGAAACCTCAATATCATTTTTGAAGACCTATCCATAGATACCCCACACGTATGGGTTTGATGAAAAAAACATTTTTGAGTTTCGGTTCTAAGTATGGGGAACCCCCAAAATTTATTGCTTTTTTTCTATTTTTGTGTGAAAATCTTAATGCGGTTCACAGAATACATCTACCTACCAAGTTTCAATGGTATAGCTCTTATAGTTTCGGAAAAAAGTGGCTGTGACATACGGACGGACAGACAGACAGACAGACAGACAGACAGACAGACATGACGAATCCATAAGAGTTCCGTTTTTTGACATTCGGCTACGGAACCCTAAAAACGAATCGCAACGTACAAGTGACTAAACGAATCGCCACAAAATTTTAACTTGAAGTTTTACAGGCAGATTGTTAATGTACTTGTCTAATTTATAGCGCGCGCGCGCCGACGATGAAGAGCGTAAGAACAGGCAATTGACCGTTCTGCTCGTAGTCGCTCTGTCAATACAAGACGATACGCACGCTTTTATTGTTATCAGAAGTGCTTGTCATTTGACATACAGCGTTAAAATGTCTTCGTGTATTATATGATTATGAATATGATTGGTGTAGTGAAACAAAAGTTTAACGTGTGTGTGTTGTAGTTCTTTTCGGAACACATTTTTTGGTTGATTTATAAAGGCATAACGTATCTACACTTAAATATAATTGTTAGAGGTGCGTGCAGTGATTCGATCCCAGATGATTGGCCTTCTCATAGAAACAGAAGGGAAGTTGAAGCAACTTATGTGTGTGGGATATTTCGTTGCCGTACTTGCCGCTTAGTGTAGGCGAATAGTAGAAGCATAACAGCGAGGCGTAGCAGTTCTAAGTTATAATATCTCGCTAATTGGTTTGATCGAAAATCTGTCGGTTATATTTGGACAAATTCGACCAACAATAAGGTGCTGCTAGCACAGTGGGTTGAATAGCGCTGCACTCCAGATAGTACTGTGAGCCCTGTTTGTAATCTTATGCACCTCTAAATTGCAGAGATAATGATGATATTGATGATAATGAACTTTATTTGATGATAATAATCGATGTGCGTCTTAAAAACTTAATTATTTGCTTCGGGGAAGGGAAATATCGCGAGGAAACCTACGTTCTTGAGAGTTTTTCCAACAATCCAACATTCGCAAGTGTGAACAGTGTGAACTTTAACTTTCCACTTCTCACTGGCGAAGGTAAAGTCTGCCAATCTGAAGTAATCTGAACTTGCTTTACTTGATGGGAGTGAACTTTAGACTTTCTACCTCAGACTGGGAGAACCCAGCTGTTATAAGTTAACATCAGGATAACCATTAATCAAGTATACTTTTAACAGAGGCTCCAAGCGGATAAAGTACCGCACCAATAACATTCTGACGTCATGAATCTATCACTCGAAGAATGGCGCACATCACCACGCACCCGCCATGCCATGCGCCACGCGAGTCCGACCCACCCGCGCCCGTCCGTAACGTAAAGATATTATTATTAGAGTACCAGTACCAACATTACCAGCTAGGTACCTCGCAGTCGCAAACAAAGGGAAGGGCGACGCGCGGTCGCGTTTTCGTGCCATTGTCGCTTTCCGGGAAAGATGGCCGCCCGCGATTACGCGGCGCGCCGCTCGCTCGACCGTTGTAAATCATTATCGTTGCCGCGTAAAAACTAATTGAAAAGGATGCGAGCGGCCATAGACTTGGCAAATTTAGATATCCTCTTCGACGTGTTACGACTGGAGTTTTGGACAAAGAATTTTCTGCTGAGAATTTGCTTGTTTAATGCTTTAGTCTTTTAGAGACTAAATAAAAGGGAAATTATTTTGATTTACTCTCAAAGTGTTAGGGTAGTCACTTAACTGAGGTTTGTTTTTATTCGGAGGCCAAGCGTATGTTTTAGTTAGTTATTATTATCTTCAATTAATGTAAGTACCTAATAACGCGTGGAAGAACCTGTCCAAAACAGCGTTAATAAAATACACTTCTATTCATTCCGCCGTCTATAACTGCGATGGTTGTCGACGCGCATTATTAGTCACAGCCGAAGCAATCCGCCGAGGCGCGTCACGTGACATTTATGAATAAGCCCGTAAGATAGAAAGTTGAGTGAACCCCGCGTCCTCCTGAGACGCACCGAACATTTACCGATAAACACGTCAGTTCTTTTTCTCGACAGCGCGTCACGCGATCTCTATGCTCGAGTAGTTAAGAACGAGAATCGATCGACAGACACGTTGTAGTGTAATGAATGTTCCGGGTACTTATTTACCCGCGGCGATCGAGTCCGGGACTCAAAGCAGTTTTTTCTGCACACCCCCAAGCGCACCCTTAATTTGAACGTGACTTCGCTTGCGTTAAATCCGAGGCGATTTCTCTTCCGGGGAAATATAATGAGGCAGTCCACCCTACAGAATAATGAGATAAACCGAAGCGTACTGTAAATGTTGAGAGCTCCTTAAGTCTTCAGTAACACCTACTTATATTAAAACTTCGTATGATTACCCTAATCAAAGGTATTCGGTAATTTTACATAAGCCGCCCGACACCTCAGTATTTCGTCGTAACTCGTAATATAATACGTAATACCAAGACTATCGAAGTGGCCATTGTGTTGCTGAAGAATCTTCACAAAAACTTTCATTCATAAATTAGAGGTATGTAAAGTACCTACCTATTTATGGGAGTAGATTAACCATTCAAGGAAAGTTAAGCTTCTATAATTTATAAATAAACAAAAGATTGACTTGGTTAAAATTATTTTTACTTAATTGGTATTAAATATTAATAAAATTTGCCCCTACATAAACAACCCTTACATCTACACATATTTAAATACATAATCAAAAACTTAAATACGTGGCAAATCGCTTCTTTATCGTTCTCGTAATTCAGAGCTTATTTCAATTACTTAAGTACACTAATAAAATCTAGTAGTTTCATTCAATCGGTAGCTGTAATTTAGATGTTAGCAAGCACCTCATTATGTAAGTATGCGCGTCACTGGCAGCTTCGAGCAATAAAACCTTCGCACAAACCTCCCGTGGTCGTTCGGCAGTCTTCAAACGGCTTTTACCAGGAAGCAATAAACACGGTCGCTGCCGACTCGGACTGCAAACTGCGTCCCCGCGGTCGCGAGTCGGTGTGCAGTCGTCAGTCGTGATCATCATTATTCACGTTGATCACGCGCGGGATAGCGGCTCGCGACGTGCGAGCGATCAAATGTCGTGCTTCGTGCTTAGGCTCGGATTGTATGCGGCCGCGCGATGCGCCCTAAGGAATTAACAAATGATGGACGATATTTTAATTGCTATGAAGACTGCGTGCGTTGGCGTGTTAATATTCATATGTCACAGATTAAAATCAGCGATAATTCAGTAGTGCGACTACTACGATTATAATTATAGACCAATTCTCGTTCGTTTGACAATAATGATAGTTAAATTACCATCTATTAATCATAACGATGATTTAATTCCCTTGCTTTGCCTACAATGGCAAAGCTTTTTCAGAGCCAGTTGTTACCTACTTACTTAATTTTATTACACAAAATAGACCTGGGCGTCAAATCTTTGTTTCATAATAGGCCACCAACTTCGTCCCTTCAATTAATTAGGTACTCAAGAACTATATCGTAGTTACAAGAATTGTAGAAGGAATTTAAGCAAATAAAATCCTGCTGGTTTGTTGCCCTGGTGTGTTGGCGAGTAGCGAGTGGCGTGTACACTGCATACGGAACAACGAAATCGGTATTCGGTGGGTCGCGTCGCGGAAAAAACTCCATCCATTGCCGCTCGCCGCGCGGTAATTGTGGGCGCGACCGGCGACCGCGCTGGCGCGGCGCGGCGCGAGCCAAGCAGGTAGCCGCCAGGGTTGTAGAATGTAGAGTTCGACTAAATTAAATTATAGCAAGTTTGTTTTTAAAGCTGTTTTAAATTTACGGACCTGAAACAAAAAGTATCCAATGAATAAACAAATAAATAACGCTTCACACTCATAGCCCCACACTAGGATTCCCTGTGTCGTGGATGCCATGGACAACACACTAGACAAGGACATTCACACCCAGACCGAGAACAGAAATTCAAACTCATCATTTAAATTTCATGGGAATCGAACCCAGGACCATCGGTGCGGCGATCCGGCATGGTAACCATTGTGCCACACGGGTCATCATTGAATAATTATCTGAGAATGGAGAAAAAAGTTAATATAGGCTTTAACTAAGTTATTGTATTGTGGTAGTATTGTGGTCAACTGTGTGGTAACATTTTAATAAGTAAAAAAAAAAAATGTTTCTTGTAATTTTCGTTAGCCTAAGGAATGTAAGGATATATCTAATCCGAATAGCTGAGTTTTTCATTTTCTAAGGCGTCGTTAGTCCTGTAAGTACTATGTGTAAGTGCAAGTGTAAGCTGTTAAGCTTCACTTGGTCAACGTCATAAGTATCAAGGTTCCTAAGTTTGTATTTTGAATTTCTTACGGGCGATTCTTATAGGCAGCAATATATTCAAATTTAAAGTTAAACTATTCAAATGACATGAATTAGATAGTTGGATTATACCACCAAGCTACCTGATTATACTCTGAAATAAAATTCTTCATATTAATTTAATTAATCATTATCAATCGTTGGCAACCCTGGCCCAATGCTTTTAATAATAATGAGTTTGCAGGTAACGCGGAGGCGCCGCGAGTCGCGCGGGGCGCTGGGGCTTTGGGCTTGGGGCTCAGCCGCGGAGACGTGGCCGTAGCTTGTAGCTGTAGGTAGCTAGAAGCAGTGGAGCGAAACGGCAATTAATTGATGATTCCTTTTATTACCAATCCCCGGCGTTATTAAGCGAAGTTCCTCGCCGAAGTTTCTTGTTGAAGCCGAGTACCTACGAGGTTCGTTGTTAGTCGCTACTCAGCATTCTCAGCAATTTCGGAAAGATCTAACTCGTTGTCCTAGATGCGGAGCGACTGTTTATAACCCATACCTAGGTATGTTGAATAGCCTCGACGATGATAGGTTGGCTCGCCTGCTCGTGTATCGGATGTCTATTTACTTAAAAATGTTCAAAGGTTGCAGCGAGGAAGTATTTACCGACAGTAGATACCTAAAACTATTTGAAGTAGCTCACTAATTGTCTACTCTCGTATTCTACCTTCTTCGATCATTTCGTTGGATTTTGGAAGGATTGTTTTTCGTATGGATATTTGCTTCACGTGGTCAGTCTTCTTGAGTAGGGTGAAAAAAGGCAAACAGGTATACGACCCCCGTGATGGCTATTGTTCAGCATCTGCATGCAATTAATATATCTATCTGCAAGTGCCTAGCAGGCCTTGAAGTATTCATTAGACAAGAACCTAAAAAAACATTTTTAAAAATATGTGGACTTCACGCTGTGACGTCATCGTGATGGTACTCTTTGCAAAAAGGTTTATTTCTTAAAAATATTAGAAGGCTCTATACTGCATTTTTATATTTTTATTTTTCTATTTTAAGAATAATAAACAAATGAGTGGGTTACTGGTTAGTTGGAAGAGATAAATATAAACAAACAAAATATAAAAAATATTAATTTCATTATAATCACGGGATGTACATACATGTCTGTGGGTTGTGCGTAGAGTAAAGAGTACCTACCTAATAGATACTTGCAACTTGTAAAAAATACAAAATTGAACCTCGATCTCCGATTGATCTCCGAAGCTTTCGCACTGACTTTTGTAGGAATTGCTCATTTCATCTTACACTGTTCCATTTTACCGATGTAACCGTAACATTTAAATTGTAATTGTGCGGACTAGGGCAAAATGAAATTGCAAACCCTATCTAGAAGTACCAAGCGATAATGAGTCGGTTGGTATGTAGCGCGCCCGCGCGATTCAGGCTTCACAATGGACACAATAGTCGGAAGCGAGAGTCAGGCTCGCCTTCGGAAAGTCATTACCAGTTCAAGTAATACGTAAGTAGTTAACGATTCTCAATTACTCGTAGGTAGGTACGGGTATGTACGGTAAAGTTAAATTGGAATTTTCTTTTATTCCACAATTTCCGTTAATGAAATAAAGGTTTCAATGTCAAATAGGTAGGTAGGTATTAGGTAGCTATTTTCTTACAAGATACAAAGTCTAACGCCCCAACTCAGTCACTAACGCTTACTTAAATCGCTCCTTAGTACAGAACTTGTATGGTTATTCTTTGCTAAGGAGCGATTAAAGTAACTGTTATTGACTCTTGAGTTGGGGCGTACCTAAGTCCTGCCCATGTTTAAAAATTAAAAACGATCACAATGTTACAATCATTTAAGACATCCAAAATAAATCAAACCGGATCAGATCAAATCGGTCAGATCATTAAACTGGAAATATTACGGGTAAGTAATCAAACTAATCAAATTTAAAATAAATTTATGATATAACAATTTTAATAATTATGAAATTGATTTTTTTACACAAATAAGTTAATGCTTGAGCAAAATCCCATCCACTTCATGGTAAGTGGAGATGTGGTCCAAGGTGGTGAGCACATTAACTTAGTAGAAGCCTATTCACTCTTTTCTTGAAGACATCCACGTCATAGGCAGGCGGGAACGGCGACGTAGGCAAGTTATTCCAGTCCTTCGCGTTGCGTATGACGAATGAAGAGGCAAACCGTTCGTCCGTACCGTGTGTTCTGGGTCACCAGTGAGCCTCTTCGCACGCCTCTCCATCGAGTCCAAGGCAGATTGGTGACATTTGGCTGCGCCTGCCCAAAGCGAACGGTACTCCACACACGGCCGAACTTGAGCTTTGTACAAGGTTAAGAGTTGTCTGGGTGTGAAGTACCGCCGCACCCTTGCAAGGACACCAAGTTTTCTTGCAGCAGCCTTAGCCTTGGTCTCAATTAGGGTTGCCAGATGGTCGGGATTCGTCTGGATTGTCCCGAAATTTCACATGATGTCCAGAGTCCCGACAAAATACAAAATGTCCCGACAATTCACTCGATTCAACAGAACGCGTTTGCCACCGCGACGTCCGTGGACCGCCGCACGCGTACTAGCCGTTTTATTCGTCGTCAGCTCATTTGCCGGCTGATTCCAAAAAAATATTTTTTGTTCCGACAAATCCCGACTTTTTGAAGTTTTGTCCAGATATTTCAGTCATGCCATCTGGCAACCCTAGTCTTAATGAACCGGCTGATCAAGTGGGAGTTGACAGACTTCACATAAAACTTTCAAGGTTTCAAGTTTTCTAGCGATGTTTTTGTCCACCGAAACAATACGCAATCGTTCTTTAGTTTCGTTCTTTGGTAGGTAGGTCTTGGTACCTACATAATAATAAGTTCGAAGGTAAGTTCCGTATGTCTGAAGTCTGAACTGAACTAGATATGCGATCAGTTTCAATTTAGTATTCAGGAATGTATCGTCGTGATCGTTAGACAACAGTAGTGATGTGCGTGTCTCGTGTGTCGTGTCGTGACGTGATCAAAACACCGCTCGCAACTCGCACTGAAAGCGGATATCTTGAGACGAGACTCATCAAGTGGTACCGGATCCGTGTCGCGCGTACGCTGTACGGTAGCCACACTTTTCGCGAAATGTGGCCTAGTGTTTCATATACATATATTTAATTATTTATGCTTCGTTCAAACGATGTGGAATAAATGTAAACAACAGCCTAGCAACCACAAACAACCAGGTGCATTAACAGTTCACGGTTAGGTCTCCAGCCACAGACTATTTTAATATTATAACATCTGTGGAGACCCGGCAAAATCGGCTAGCCGCGATCCGTTCCACTCTTTATAAATTCGATCTTTCAAATTCTGAATTATTTTATTGCAATAGTTTAAAATAACACGGAATAGTTACGTATAAAATCGTTATAGTCTGTTTTAAAACACATAAACATCAATAAAATGTTATTCGGCTTTGTTTGATTTCTTATAAATAATTTTATGCTCACGCATATTGGGTGGAATGTGGAAGATGTAGTTAGTACCTATAGATTCAGCCACGGCATGGCCGCACGTGTCCGAGACAGAGAATTTACGTTTCTTTGTGGTTATTTTAAAAGAAATGTAACTAAATTTAACAAGCAGCCCAGAATACTGCTACCCACCATCGTACTTAAACTTATAAACTTCCTACGATTTTCTGCTTAAAAAACAAATAACCAACTCACTCTTCATTGTTTGTCACAACTCACACATCGTTTGCACTTGTGACAAACAATATAATATGTATAATATAATCGGCCACGGTGACGGGGACAAAAAATAATATTTTCACGTAGATTTTGGAACTGGCGATCTCGCTCTGTCAAATGTATGGGATAATCCACTGGTTCTAAATCTATGGTGGAATGAAATATCTATATAATTTGTATTTAGAAAAATAATACGACCAAGTTGCAAAACTTGTAAGCGTCATTATAACTGTTAGGTTTTCGTAGTTAACAATAATTTTGTGAAAAGGTTCGAAGTCGCTTCACGTAATTAAGGATGTGGGAACGCGAGTTATTCGATAATGAAAATTGTTTTAAGAGGTTGGTTTTTACCTCGTTTTCTCTTAGTGTGTTGTTGTTTTAGGTCAATAGTAAAATAATGAAGACGTCACAAACGTTATAATAATTATTTAGTTCTATAATACTCGTAGTTATTTGGAGTGCGAAATACAAATCGGTTGGTGAAAACCCTACAAAAGAGTTTTAGTGGTTTGTTTACATCGAGTCCAAACCTAATGTGACGGGAGTATAGTCATTATTTTGTTACTATCATATAACTTGAAGTTTGAAATAATTTCACACGAATGGTAAGTAAAAATACACCATAAACATATAAAAATAGAGAGTCATTTTACACATAAAATACCCATAGATCTAATCCGATGGCCTCCTCGCCCGCCTGTAACAGGCCTCCCTTAACATTTGCCACTCTATTGTTTTTACATGAGGTATAAAATTCCCCAACAACTTTAATACATATTCAGTTAACGTTAAGAGACAAGATGAGGAGTCCTCAAAAGATAAAACGCGAGTACACCCTCGTGTTGGCGCTAATGGCGGCGCGACGGCGCGTCCCGCCGGCCCTACCACCCGCCGGCCGGCCGCCGCCAGCGCCGCCGATAACGTATTGCGATTGCATCATACTCTAATCTAACCAAAACCACAGAAGAAATAATAGTACTTATATGCCAAAACAAAGAATTACTGCGATCCGTCAGTCCTGAACGATAACGGTCTTATCAGTCTGCTGTCGCTTGTCTGAAGGTGTAGACCTACTTATTCATAAATTTCTAAGTTAATAAACCTATTTTAGCGGTTGCAATGTTTTATCGATTTTCATAAGAGTGAAACAAAACACTCTCTCTTCAATAACTTTGCTTCTTTTTATGATTATGAGCGCTAATTTATATCGGAACTTACAGGTTACTTTACGTGTCATTAATCAATTATTTAACTTTGTATGTACTCTAACTCAATTGTCATATTAATATACTAGCTGACCCAGCGAACTTCGTATCGCCTAACAAACTATTTCTAAAATAAAAGTAGCCTAAGTTACTCCTTGTTTACATCAGCTATCTGCCAGTGAAAGTCCTGTCAAAATCGGTCCAGTCATTTCAGAGATTAGCCGGAACAAAGAGACAGACAGATAGACAGACAGACAGACAGACAGACAGACAGACAGACAGACAGACAGACAGACAAAAATTGTGAAAAATGTTGTTTTGGTATATGTACCGTGTATACATCCAAACGCACTTAGTAAAAAGCGGTTATTTTAATATTACAGACACTCCAATTTTATTTATTTGTATAGATAATATACTCCGGATGGATTCGGACTCGTAACCCTTTGCTCTACAGAGGTAACTGGAGCATTACGTTGTCATTTTAAACTTCAGTTTGTTAAGTATGTTGATTTTCTTGTACCTAGGATAAAGTAAGCACGGCAATGGCATCAGCTAGTCGCAATGTGTTCCTTGACTTCCATATTGTGGGCCCTTTAATATCCGAAGTCCTGGCGGCAATATGCGTTTAACCCGGCCATTCTCCTAAGATATTGCAACGACTCTATTACCACAGTGTAATAATGCTATACAGAGTCTTCAAACCTGTGTTTCAATAAATGGCAGTTTAAATTTTGTAAAATGCAACCCTTGTGTTATGTAGCATTTTATATTGCGCGGGATACCGCGCGACTGATACGACGAGTCGTGTCTGCCTTTCAACAATTTTCGCCCGTTTATCAACAATCTTGGTAGTCGGACGTTGAGAGTAATTAGGTTGTCACACTACATTTTTTGGGAATCTATTGGACATTTTACAATAGTTACCCAAATACGGGTTTCATGATTAATACATTAATTCTGATTATGGAGGGTAAATTAAAAAAAGCTAAGTGTTGATTGACTTTACTAAAGTCAATCAACCAGAGACATCACCGAACACACTTGCTATAAAGTTAACCCTCGGTAGCTCTCTGTGTTTCCTACTCTGTGCTATCACTGTTCCTGTTGCCTCATCTTGAAAGAGATTGTCAGCCATGCGCTTCGCCAACCGGCGGACTTTCCGCTCTTCTCTTGTTATAAGCACATCCATTGTTTATGGTTGAGGGCCTCTGCCAGGGCCACTGAATTACTAACATGATTCTTGGTGCTATCTCATTGATTGTTCGAGGATAATTAGAAATAGGATATGTAAATAAATTGTATGTACATAAATCTTTTTTTTCATTTTTTTCAAGTACAACAGTTTTATTTCAGGGCCAGTTAAAGATTTAAAGTAGGGAAAGAAGGAAAACAAACGTGCGAGTAGAAGTTTAGCAATATGTACACATATTATGTGGGTACAACAAAACTTCTGTGAGAGCGATATTAACAGCATTTAGTGCATTGATTTTGATCCGCTTTATACCAATAGATTGTGTGATTTATGGCTTGTGCAAACGAGCGATAATCTTCGACGTAGGTTCTTTTCTTCCCGTCATGATACGACGCTATCAACTGCACCGTTCAATGCACACGAGAGATTGAATGTACCACCTATCGCCTTCGATAAACACCCGCAGTCTGCGAAGACATCGACGGACATTGGTGGACATAGCCCTGTCCGGCTGTAATGCACGGAAATGTTCGCCCAGCGTGAGCGATAGGTCCCGGCAAGAACTTTATAATATGGAGACCGGAGACCAAGCCTCGGAGAGGTACCTACCTGAAACCGATCACGTGGCATTGGATGATTTGACGACCCTGTAGCCTAGTTGGTAGCGACCCTGCCTGCAAAGCGAGGGGTCCCGGGTTCGATTCCCGGCCGGGGCAGATATTTATGTGACAGATATTTGTACTCGGGTCATGGATGTTATTGTGATGTGTTCTATGTGTCGTCCCTGCCACCCGCGACACAGGTAAAAACCTAATGTGCTTATGAGTGTGTAAGCGTTTATTTATTGGTAAACTTCTTGGGATCCTGTTAAGTTCTCGGAGGAATTTACAGTTCTATCCAAATAGGACATAAATTCTGGTCTGTGTGTGTTTTAAATGGCTCTTATAAATTATTTAATAAAATAATCGCCCTGAGATCGTTCGTGACTTCAGTTTTAATAAAGACGAGGTTAGACAACTTTTCTTAGGGACAGCGTCCTTAGATAATATTACTGTAGGCTTACTGCCAGTCACGTAGTGTATATGCAACTATTTAGCAATTATCTCTAGTTAAGTGTCAAGTGAAATCGGGGTCGATTCGCGACACTATACATTAATCACATTATATTTATCGATTTTCTATAATAATCAAATCAAAAGTATCAAAATCGCATGATTAGGATGTCACATGATGCATTTTAACTTATTGATTATTTTGAAAGTTCTTTTTTATTAGGTACCTCCTAAAAGTGGCTGCCATCCACTAAAACTATCTTTTTGTCCTACATCCTTTAAGTGGTGCCATATTTATTGGCATACAAGTGGCGTAGGCTTTACATTAAATGTTCCATATTATGCTTGGATGTCTAAGGTAAATACGAACATTTTAAACCTTTAAAAACCACACGAGCAGAAAGTGCTGAGCATTAGTTTACACAAGTTTTTACAGTTGATGTCTCTGTTGAGTTACAAGTTCGGCTAACGTTAATGATATTAAAATGTAAAAAAAAGGATGTTTATACATATCATTGTAACGTAAGCGTATAATTAGCGAAGAAGAAGATAAACACTTTACGTATCAATTAAGAATGTGATAAACCTGTAAGTTAGCGACATAATATCGACTTGCAGCAGTGTTAATGTGTATTGGGTAAGAAATACTCCTCGGAGGTGCGGCGAGAGTGGCTAGTGACCGCCGCTCTTTGAGATTCATAGAATGCGGCGGGGCCTTGGTAATTTGTTGATGAAGCCTAGCCTAAGCCTCGCAGTACTAGCACTGTCACTTCGGTGTTATCGCCCGATCTCGACCACTGGAAATCGTATGATTTGGTCAATTAAATGGCATAAATAACCAATTATAGGTTCTAAATTCTAATCTAAAATATTCTACAGTGTTTGGTGATAAAATCCATATAAATAAACGATTCTGATTAACGAATAACTATCTCAATTACGTTATATTTTATTGAGCAGAATTTTCAGTAATAAATAGATAAATGAGGTATGCACACACAACTCTCTAGTTTCCCTTAAGAAATTCATATTTGGTAGTGCACGAAATTTGAGGTTTATTATTCGGTAGTCGATATCTATAGAGTACGTAAAGATACAATGCGTCTTACTCTCATCAAACCAATTACAGCAAGAAATAAAATGACTTACTATTTTCTCTGTCCTACGTGCACGCGAATTGTCACTTCACCGCCACTGTTCGCGCGAAAATATCAAAGCAACTGATCGCGTTCGCGTCAAATCGCGCCAACCGCAACGCACTCTACGTGCTTTTGGTCACGTAGGATAGGATACTTCAATACATCTCGACTGTTTATTATTTTCGCGTTGCGCCGCGTCGCTTCGCGTTCGCGTTGATTCGCCCACGTAGGACAGCGCGTATACGCATGTAACCGCGTGACAGAAATGAAATGTCTCACTTGGATCACGAACTGAACTGTCACTCTGTCACACTGTCACTGCACCAGTCACGCGAC
Source organism: Thymelicus acteon (assembly GCA_951805285.1). Classification (NCBI taxonomy): domain Eukaryota; kingdom Metazoa; phylum Arthropoda; class Insecta; order Lepidoptera; family Hesperiidae; genus Thymelicus; species Thymelicus acteon. Next base: position 3,819,525 of record OX638232.1, read on the forward strand.
AGACAATTTACACGGCTGAGTACACATGCAACTTTTATTTACTTCACGATGTAAATTGAGTGTAAATCGTGCATTAAGCAATGACTGCGTAAGCAAAGACGTTCGGACGCCGACGGAAAACCTTAGTTGTTTTTGTAGGGTTGGAAGTAACGGAATGGTATGCAGGTATCGAATGTTACGGTCAAGTGATAATGGATATTTTTTTGGTAAAGTCCACTAAAGAGCCGAAGGACCGCATAGTGTCTCAAGTGAACGTTGTCCCTGGAGTTCGTCGATATATATGTATACTAGCTGCCCGGACAGACTTCGTTCTGACAGTTTTTTTATAGATGTAAGCTATCCTTTCTTTCAAGTTGGATCAAACTGCATACAGTGTGCTTTGATTAAAATCGGTTAAGTAGTTTAGGAGTCCATCGCGGACAAACAACGTGTCACGTAATTTATATTATATATTAAGTCTTCTAAAGTCTCTTTGTCTTGTCGAAGTCCCTTCTGATAGTCGTTAATTTTCTAAAACTCCACTTTTAAAAAATTAGAGCTTATGAAATTCTAGCGTTGTGTCCGTGGCTTTGCCCGCGTTTTCCGGGATAGTAAGTACCCCACATCCTATTCCAGATCATGGGCTACCCGTGTGCAAAATTTCATGAAAATCCGTGCAGCACTTTTTGCGTGAAAGAGTAACAAGCATTTATATATCCTTACAAACTAACTTTCACGTTAAATTAGTAGGATAGTAGCAATGATATTATGGTGTAAAAAAGAGGTAGATATGTCAGTAGCGCGCCGACGATCAAGAGCGTAAGAACAGACAGTTGACCTTTCAGCTCGTAGTCGCTCTGTCAATACAATACAAGGCGATACGTACGCTTTTGTTGTTGTCAGAAAGAAGTGCTTGACATTTGACATACAGAGTTAAAATGCCTTCGTGTATTACACCAATGTGATTGGTGTAGTGAAACAAAAGATAAACGTGTGTGTTGAAGCTCTTTTCGGAACAGATTTTTTGGTTGGTTTGTAAGGGTATACCGTATCTATATTTTTTAAATATCATTGGGATAGTAGGACAAAAATAGTTTCATTATTAGCTTCGATCAATTATAACATATCGATGATTATTAGCAAAACATCATTATCTCAATACCTCCAAATGTTATTATGATTTCTACCTTCCGGCCTTTAAGTTTTTTAACGTGCACAGCACATGTGTTCTATCTAGCCCACTTTGAAGAAGACTCCTAAGCTTAGATCTACAGACTAATTTCATTAAAAATTTGTATGTATCTTCGTTTGATAAACGTAATGCAATATTATGTACAGTTATTGATCTATCAATTTCATTGCAAATGTCTTTCGTTATTGAAACGTAGAGTCAGTTGCAGCTACAAGTCTGACTCTACTAGTCTAGTCTGATCTCTTTGATCTGAGGGAGAAGGATAATATTTCAATGGTTTCAGTGATAATAACATTTTTATGTAGGTACAAAGCTTGTGTTGCAATTGCAACTGTCACTCTGTTTCCAATGGTTGATTGTGTCTGTGCGCTGTGTCTCTGTGTACCGCTGTGTGTCTGTGTGCCGCGCCGGCTTTGAGTCGGACGTTGTTTGCACCGTTTACGTAAAATATCTTCAGCATCCGGCATCGGCGGGCGAGTTGTTTAATACCACAGATATTGGAACCTATAGAAATGTCTTTTGTGGGAGCAGTCTCTGGAATGCAATGATCGTGCCCTTTCAAACTTTCACACTCGTATAGTCAGTATCAGGTGCACTTTTCGTACACGTGAAAATGGTAATCTCTTACAATCGTTTAGTTTACCGCCCATAGACAATGATATTATAATGTAAAAAAGATGTAGATTTGTCATGTAATGTCATGCAATGATATTATAATGTAAAAAAGATGTAGCGCGCCGACTATGAAGAGCGTAAGAACAGGCAATTGACCGTTCTGCTCGTAGTCGCTCTGTCAATACAAGACGATACGCACGCTTTTGTTGTTGTCAGAATTGCTCGTATCTATATTTTTTAAATATCATTGCCTATAGAGCGAATAGTTTTCGGGTTCAATTTCCAACCGGGTAGACATCTAGGTAACAGGTAAATAAATGCTAGTCGGGTCAAGGATGTTCGGTTAACTGTCATTTTGTCCATGCCAAACGCGACACAAGGAATCTTAGGGCGGGTGTATGAGTGAACTTTTTTTTTAACTAGTGCTCTGCGCGTGTTTTACGGGATAATAAGTACCCTATGTCGTATTCCAAATTGTGGTCTACCTGTGTGCTAAATTTCACGAAAATCGTTCAGTAGTTTTTGCTCTGAAGAAAAACATACATCCGTTCAAACTTTCATATTTATATTATTAGTAGGATTTATAAATGGTATTGCAGCCGCTAGAGCCTTAGTTCCCAATGTGGTTAAGGTGGACCCCCAGGGGTCCACTGGAGACTCGACAGGGGTCTACGATGGCTTGACAAAAAATCAATTAATTAATTAACCAATCAATACTCACTTTTTTTCAATAACTATTAATCTCTATAAAATCTAAACTCAGCCGCAACGCAAATTTCCATAGTTAGACCTAATCTTCACATTTTTGTCGAGTTTTGGGAATGTGGTAGAAATGCAGCTGCAGGGGGTCCACCGGAACCAGCTAAATTTTGAAAGTGGTCTGTGAGTAAGAGCCTGGGAGTTTTCTGCGCTACTCAGAGGTTTCTGCGCTAGAGGCTGGTGGTCATTTCTACCGGTTGCTAGGTGTACGTTTAATACCGCGGCCTACATCGCGACGTGCCGAGTGCACACAATGGGGCGCCGGGGTTTTTATACGAGCCGCGGCCGCGCGCTGCAGTCCAATATAAATAGTAAGATAAAAACGTGACACGCTGCGTTGTTTGTCGTCTTCAATATCCGGGTTCGAATCCAGCAGCTGTAGTGATAGTTCTGTTATTCAAACCATTGAAATATAGGTGTCTGATAATGTTAGGTATTTTTTTTAATTTAGATGCTGTGCACTCCAAACTTGAATATAAAAATTAAGCATCTGTCTCGGGCATCGGATTTTTGCTCCGCCTTTTGTGTCTATATGTTGGTTCTTCAAACTTCAATTACTCTACTTGGGAGCTTCTTCCACCGATTTTTCCGGGGCTATGGATATACGGATATAATCCCCATGGATTTGCCGTAGCGTTGACAATGATGATTTCCAACGCCGGTTTGGCTAAAGAATGACTCGACTAGAAACCATATTAGCACGTTTCAAGTTCGAGATTTGAAGGAGAATGAGCTTTTTTTGTACGTAATCTTTAGGTCACATTATTTTCATAGTATACTAGCGTGCTGCATGTGGCTTTGCCCGCGTTTTCTAGGTAATACCTTATCTCTTATTCCAGATAATGGTCTCCTTGTTTTCTTAATTTCATAAAAATCCATGAAAAAGTAGTTTCTCCGTGAAAGAGTAAGAAACATCGATACAAATTTAACATTTATAATATTAGCCTTCACAGAACTTGAACCTGTTTTCCACAAAAAAACCTATGTTTGGCTACTACTTGTATTTTACTGTTGAGCGTAGCGCCGCGGCGGACTCGCCTGCGCGTCCCTACACAGAGAGACATCGCAATTAGAATATACGGACGGCAGCGGCGGTAGCGTGGGAACACTGGGTATACTGATATACGAGACGGAGTACCTCGATAGGGTGGTGCGGCCGCGGTGTCGCGGGAATATACGAGTGCTAGGGTATTGCTATGTTGTGTTGAAAGATTTGTGTTACTTAGGGGCCATCCATAAATTACGTCACAATAATTTCATGACTTTTTGACCCCTCCTCCGTCCTTGTCACAGCTGGTCACATTTTTGAGACCTCCCCCTAGTGTGACGTCACATAGTCACAGTTCCGAAATAAGTCTGTTTTTTTAATATTTACCTATACATACCAATTATTCGATTTTGAAATGTGAAGTCACGAAATTTAGGACCCCTCCCTCCTCTTGTCAATGTTACATTACATCGACCCCCCCCCTCCCCCCTAAAGTGTGACGTAATTTATGGATGGGCCCTTATTGGAAAGTACTGACGCATTACATGTCCAGTAACAACCCTGAAGCATTGTGGGTATAGTTTGGTAACTTTACTGATGCTTTAGGTTTAGTCACTAAAGTTTTGTGTATCTGACGTCGCCCTCATGGTACATGGACGCGTCAAGCTGTCAGATCTGTAAGATTTCATATTACAAATAGATAAATGACAACTAAGAACCGATTTTAGAGTCATATTGTTTTAAATTTATCTGCAGAATCCGTTATTAATAAATGTTTTAAGAAAGTTATAAGGCCAATGCATACGTAACGGGTTTTTTCCCGTACGGGATTCCGCTGCGTATGCACTATCGTATACATTTTCTATACAACGATGTTTCCAAAACATAACGTCCCGTCCCGTACGGGAAAAAACCCGTTACGTATACATTGGCCTTTAATAAGTATACCTACTTATTTAATGTCAACGAAAGTCCGGACGCTCCAATGATGTTTTAAGATGTCTTCAACTAAGATGCTGTGAAGTAGATACTGGTTAACGCAATGGTTTGTTAGATGTGTTCCTGTTCTAAAAAGTTGGTTATATTCGTGGGAACAATAGGGATACTTCCGGGGAAGGGTTGCGGCCGCGGTGTCGCGAAAAAAGGTGATTTCTCACGCTGCGCGCTCAAGGTGGTTGTACCAGTTGCGGGCCGTCTGTGTGGATGTTTTTAAATGTCTTGTATAATTTTAGGCACCTCACAAATGGTAGTACAAGCAAATTATTGAACTTCATTAGCGTAATTAATCCACGCAGAAATGAAATAAATTATTTGAATTTAACCTCAAAAAATTGCAGAATGGTAACTTAGTATTAGTAGAATAGGTACTACAATTTTGTTAAGTTAAAAAAAATTCTGGGTTCATATTTTTACTTGTTGCCGATTTCTAACAAACTTACAATATGAGGTAAAATCATTTCTTTGTTCACTGTGTTATTCAGAGATAAAATGAGTGCATTTTTTTAATTTAACGGTTTATCTATACTAATATATAAAGAGGAAAGATTTGATTTTTTGTTTGCATTGAATAGGCTCCGAAACTACTGAACCGATTTGAATAATTCTTTCACTGTTGGGAAGCTACACTATCCCCGAGTAACAAAGGCTATATTATATTTTCAAAAAAGTAGGGATCCTTAATAAAAGTCCAATAATGTAACCCAAGGTGTAAAAAATAAGAAAACCGAAGCAAAGCGAGGGCGGTTACTCGTGTTTAATATTTTAAAGATGTCCAATACTGGAGCAAGCACCCTACCCGGTGTCGCCGATGTAGTGGAGTGGGTAGTTAGAAGGTACCGGCATGAAACTCGATCTGTCTCGCCTTTGTGTCTTTGTTTCAAACTGAATTCTATTTTATCTGTTCCAATTGTCAGTTATAGCTATCTTATATAATGGTTTAGAGATCTCCTTTGACGGGTGGGGCCCTGTGTTCAAATCCTGCAAAAACATCGAAAACCTGCTTATCTGTGACTTGAGAGTAACGATGTTTTAATGTGTGAGGTCTGGGTATCAAACAGCACTTGATTAAAACTTATAATAAAGTAACAGCATACATACTTCGTTTAAACAAAAACTTAACAAAAATGTTAACGTGGGTAAGCTCAGCATGCGACAAATATAATAAGCACCATAAGCAATAAGTACATGGTTTATTTTTTTCATCGCTCCTGGAGTAGCAGTACGCAAACAGATTAACATTTAACAGCTCTCGAGGAATTCCTTAAAATTACAACTCAATACACCGGAGCTCACTCTTAGTCCGGTCAATTTAGACATTCGAAGGTGCATAAATTCCCAACAAGCTGAAAATCCGTAAGATTGTTCAAAACATAATTATAAATAAAAATTTTAAGTTCCCCATCATTCCCGTGTATGGAAAAAAAATATTCAAGGTCAAAAAATAAGTTTTTCGCGATTTTCAGCAAAACGGTAAGTTTTATCATAAAGTACCTCAGACAGAAATTATAGATCATAAAATTATCTATAAAAATGTATCAATACTTTTTTTCCTACGAGCCATCGTTTCTGAGATATAACGATTCAAAAACGCGCTAAGTACACTAACATGAGGTAGCAGGGTAAACGTGTGCATATTATGACGATAAAAACTTACAACTTTTTGAATCCTTATATCTCAGAAACGGTGGCTCGTAGGAAAAAAGTATTGATACATTTTTATAGGTAATTTTATGATCTACAATTTTTGTCTGGGGTACTTTATGATAAAACTTACTGTTTTGCTGAAAATCGCGAAAAACTCATTTTTTTTGACCTTTGACCTTGAATATTTTTTTTCCATACACGGGAATGATGGGAAACTTAAAATTTTTATTTATAATTATGTTTTGAACAATCTTACTGATTTTCAGCTTGTTGGGAATTTATGCACCTTCACTATAATTTTTAGGGTTCCGTAGCCGAATGACAAAAAACGGAACCCTTATGGATTCGTCATGTCTGTCTGTCTGTCTGTCTGTCCGTCCGTATGTCACAGCCACTTTTTTCCGAAACTATAGGAGCTATACCATTGAAACTTGGTAAGTAGATGTATTCTGTGAACCGCATTAAGATTTTCACACAAAAATAGAAAAAAAAAACAATAAATTTTGGGGGTTCCCCATACTTAGAACTGAAACTCAAAAATGTTTTTTCATCAAACCCATACGTGTGGGGTATCTATGGATAGGTCTTCAAAAATGATATTGAGGTTTCTAATATGATTTTTTTCTAAACTGAATAGTTTGCGCGAGAGACACTTCCAAAGTGGTAAAATGTGTGTCCCCCCCCCCCCGTAACTTCTAAAATAAAGGAATGATAAAACTAAAAAAAATATATGATGTACATTACCAAGCAAACTTCCAACGAAAATTGGTTTGAATGAGATCTCTTAAGTAGTTTTTTTTAATACGTCATAAATCGTAAACCGCAAAAAACATTGATCAAAGTTACAACGAACTATAAGAACTTTAATATTATGTTACTTGCTGCTTCAACGCGAAGCTGGGCACGCAAAGCGGCGCCGAGAGGAAAGTGGGTCCCTACGGAATTGGACGACGGAACCACCGAGGACACTTGCTGGCCAACTTTTTGGAGAAGGAAGATCTCTTCATGATGAACTCCTTCTTCAGAAAGAAGCCACAACGCAAGTGGACTTGGATAAGTCCTGATGGTTCCACGAAAAGCGAGATAGACTTCATTCTGGCAGACAAACGGCACATATTTAATGATGTCTCTGTGATCAGCAGGTTCAAAACCGGAAGCGATCACCGTCTTGTGAGAGGCACATTAAATATAGACCTGAAGCTGGAACGGTCACGCCTGATGAAGTCTACGCTTCGCCCAACATCCGTCCAAATCCAGGGATCCGAGAACTTTCAACTTGAGCTGAAAAACCGTTTTGCGTGCCTAGAATCGTGCACGTCAGTGGACGAGTTTAACACCAGGATGGTAACAACTGTCCACGAGGTAGGGTCGAAGTATTTCAAGACCCACCCTAGTGGTAGATCTCAGCTTCTCTCAGAACAAACTCTCGGTCTTATGAGGGATCGACGAGAACTATGTGTGCAGTCTCCAACCTCCATGAGGGAATACCGACGGCTCAATGAGCAGATCTCCAAGTGCAGGCGACGCGATTTGCGAAAACACAACGCAAATCGTGTAAAAAACACAATTGAGCGAAACCAGGGCTCCAAAGTGTTCGCCAGAGATCTGTCTATTGGGCAAAGTCAGCTTACGAGGTTGAAGACCGAGTCCGGCACCATGGTTTCGTCGAAACCGGAAGTTCTGAGAGAGACTGAGAGATACTACGGACGGTTGTATGCCTCCTCTCAAGCTCCACCTCCTAGCGAGGAGAGCGATAAGAGAGCTAAACTGACCCGACACTACACAGAGGATATCCCGGACGTCAGCCTGTATGAGATTAGAGAGGCTCTCAAACAGCTTAAAAACAACAAGGCACCGGGAGATGACGGAATCACAACCGAGCTTCTAAGAGCTGGAGGAAAACCCCTTCTAGTGGCGCTCCAAAAACTGTTCGATTCCGTCATTAACACTGGAACTACCCCGGAAGCGTGGGGCAGAAGTGTGGTGACGCTGTTCTTCAAGAAGGGTGATAAAGCCCTTTTGAAGAACTACAGGCCCATCGCACTTCTGAGCCACGTTTATAAGCTGTTTTCGAGGGTGCTCACAAATCGCATTGCACGCAGGCTTGACGACTTCCAGCCTCCCGAACAAGCAGGATTCCGAAAAGGCTACAGCACCATAGACCATATACACACACTGCGGCAGATTATACAAAAGACCGAGGAGTATAATCTGCCATTGTGTGTTGCCTATGTGGACTATGAGAAAGCCTTTGATTCTATCGAGACCTGGGCGGTACTAAATTCTCTCCAGCGGTGCCGGATCGACTACCGGTATATCGAGGTGTTGAAGTGTTTGTACTCATCAGCCACCATGTCCGTCAGAGTACACGACACAGCAACGAACCCCATCCAACTGCAGAGAGGTGTCAGGCAAGGGGATGTCATATCCCCAAAACTGTTCACCGCTGCGTTGGAAGACGTGTTCAAGCTGATGGAGTGGAAACGACGCGGCATTAACATCAATGGCGAATACATCACACACCTGCGATATGCCGATGATATAGTCATCCTGGCGGGTTCCCTGGAAGAACTTGGTACAATGCTCGGGGACTTGAACAGCGCCTCAAAACAGGTGGGTCTTAAGATGAACATGGACAAGACGAAAATCATGTCAAATGTCCATGTCACACCCGTACCGGTTGTGGTTGACGGCGCTGCTCTTGAAGTTGTAGACGAATACAATTACCTGGGACAAGTGATCCAGATGGGTAAGTCCAACTTCGAGAAAGAAGTCACTCGTAGAATCCAACTCGGATGGGCTGCGTTCGGGAAACTGCGTCATATCTTGTCGTCCAAAACACTACCTCAGTGCCTGAAGTCGAAGGTGTTCGAGCAGTGTGTGTTGCCAGTGATGACATACGGATCCGAGACGTGGTGCTTTACTATTGGCCTGATCCACAAGCTCAGAGTTGCGCAGCGGGCTATGGAGAGGGCTATGCTCGGTATTTCTCTACGTGATCGCATCAGAAATGAGGAGATCCGTAGACGAACAAGGGTAACCGACATAGCTCAAAGAATTAGCCGGCTGAAGTGGCAATGGGCTGGCCACATAGTTCGAAGGACCGATAACCGTTGGGGAAGAAAGGTCCTGGAATGGCGCCCACGTCTCGGAAAAAGGAGCATAGGACGCCCCCCGACCAGGTGGACTGACGACCTGAAGAAGACAGCGGGCATCCGCTGGATTCAGAAGGCTCAGGACCGGTCAGAGTGGCGCAAGTTAGGGGAGGCCTATGTCCAGCAGTGGACCTCTAAGGGCTGATGGATGGATGGATGGATACTTGCTGCTACGGAACCCTTCATGGGCGAGTCCGACTCGCACTTGGCCGCTTTTTTGGTCTAAATTGACCGGACTACTCTGTGCATGAATCACGATATATTTTTTAATCCTCTCGGTATTACTTATTGTTATTGTACGCTTATTGCTTATTGTACGTTTTTGTATTTTCCTGTGATATCCTTAGATTGTTATAAATTCAATATTGTCTCAAATTGTAGTTATGTAGTATAGATATTGCGTTGCCATTAGCAGGGTGTCCGCGCGTGATTTATCGCGACACTCAGATGGACACCTTGCATAATCAATATCATTCCGCATAATAAGTCAATCTAGTCATTCTAGTCGGTAGTCGATACCTACGCTTCGTGACCAGTCACTTGACTCACTTGACTGTAGTGAGTGGAGATGGTCAAGTTAGAGCACTGTAGGGTTCAGTGGCTTCAACCCATTAATGGCCCACTACTGAGCACGGGTCTCTCCTCTTGAGGAGGCCTAAAGCATACTCCACCACGTTGCTCCAGTGCGGTGGTGGAGGGGATTGTGGCCAACCCAATTGTCGGAAATTTTCATGCCGCCCGAGGGCCTCCGACATGGTTTAACGACTGTTATCTTACGATAACAACCGAGACCGACGGCTTTACGTGCCCTCCGAAGCACGGAAGCGCTCAAGAAATTTTTGCCACTAGCGGTCACCCATCCAACTACCGACGCGCCCGCTGTTGCTTAACTTTGCCGATCGCTTAGGATCGACGCAAGCCGCTTAGGGGTTGCGTAGGGTTCAGTGGTAGCGTTTAATTTTTATTTTGATGTGTTTTTTTATTATATCATATATTATTTATGCAGCGATCATTGTAAACCATCGTCAATAGGTCTTTGAGGTCCTTAGAAATTATTTTTTTAAATATGTACATATATGTATAAATAAACTTTTCAGGGACCTTATTGAACATTGATCATGATCATTAAAATGTTTATTAATTATTTTCGTCTTCTGTAAAGTTCACTTTTTTAAGTAAAAAATTATTGATTCTTAATATCGTTATGTCACGTTCATTGTATTACAATGTAGTTGGCTGGTGGTCGCGCCACTCGCGTACCTGAGGTCCGAGTGACGCCAGGGCCGCCGCGCCGCCGCGCCGCACCGCCACGACGAGGGCCGCTTCTTATGACGACAAAAAAAGGGAAGTGCGGATGGTCGCGGACGGTCGTGGCGGCGTGGCCTTCTAGAATGACCACCGTGCCGCGTTCCGGACGTTATTGACTTGATTACTGGGTACTGGGTAAAACCAAACTGGGTATTGGGTCCCAGGTACAAAATAAGTATAAAGGGATTTATACTAGGCATATGAGGACTTTTCTCGCTGCAATATGTATATTTACGCTAGAAACTTTCACTTCCTTAGTGAAATATTTTTTTCATTCTTTAGATATTAGTAAATAGTTAACAAAATAAAATCTTTGTAGAGTATGTATGTAGGTATACCTACATAATATATTGTTACAGTGTATTGAATAACCAGGAACTTACATACTAAATGTATGTAAAAATCGTTCAAGAATAAAACTAACTAATAATATTAATTTGACAAATCCTTTTAATGTTACCATTTATCGTGTAAACCCACAATACTCGTATTTCGTATAATAACATCCCCGCGAGATCAGATGTGAGTTTGAGTGTGAGATTTCGGAATACCGTAGTACCTAATCGTTCTACTCCATACGCACAACAAGTTACGGTACCCGAGCGCGCCTAATTAATAATAGCAATGGTATTACGACATTCACGACGGAGCTGAGTCGACGGATGCATTTCACGCGCGGCCGCCGCTCGCCCGCTCGCCGCCGCCCGCCGCCGCCGCCCGTCCTATCTATACCTGACGTTGACGCTCGCGATCTTATTACCGGGGAGAAAAAAACACAAAGGAAGCGACGGCAGCGACCTCGCGGAGATTTATGGAGGCGCGGCGCCGCCGGGGGCCGGCCTGAGCCATGGCGAACGAGCATCGCATAGAGTGTATAAGGGCAGAAGGTGTGTTTGCGTTTTTAAAAACTATTGTATTATTTATTGTTAAAGAAGCTCCGTGAGGTAGTGTCTATAGAAGGTTTGCTTAGTAAACAACATGGAATCGAAGAACGAAAACTATCTGTCATTAGTTATGTAAAAGTGTCAGTCAGTATATTCTAGCCCTAATAAATAATTTATGAAGACGAGTCTAAATTTTGTTGGTTTGTACTTGGGGGAGATTAATTTTGAGGATCTCCTTTTTCTATTTCTTATTTCCCGAAAGTTATACACTTAACACGATTAATTTACACAATATGTAACGGGGGCTTCGTTTACAGGTTGATTACGCTTATATATTATATTAAGTTTTCACTGTAGATACACTTTTTTGGAGTTTAACTCCTTACCTATCGATTTCATATTTAAGCTCTGTGTATGAGATTAAATAAAATCAAACTTTTTCCGTTACGTTATGCGCTGTGTTTGTAATTTGTAAGACAGAATATCTATTGGACGGCTGATTAGTACCTACCAACGCCATCTAATGATAATAAAAATCTTGGTACATCCTATTGTAATGATGTGAAACATCATTATCATCACCATGGCGTTAGGCTCCAGTCGTGCGTCGGAGCTGACACGACTGAATTTTTAATTATTTTGATTCGTTTCGTTCTATTATTGATGAATTTGATCATGAAATTTAGCACATAGGTAGACATAGGGAATAAGATATGGGACTAAAACGCGGGCAGTGCGCTCGTGTACAATAATTTCTTTTCATAGTAACGTTTAACATTTCTTCATTCAGTTCTATTTGCGTTTAACATGTACTGGGCCTTCTGTTCTGTTTGTTTAGTGATCTCTGTCGGCCCAGTGTGGCGGCTCTATATTATCACTGGAACTGAGGACTTGAAGCCCACGCTACGATCGTCGAATAACCGACTACTAAATTCATGTTCATTCGCGTGAATGTAGAGCCGCGCCGGTGCGACAATATTTGTGCCGGTCTCCGCTATGTTGGCAGATTGTGTACTTTGTCATTAAATACAAAGAGGCAGAGTTGAGATCTTTATTATTCGCAGTTATTAGTAGTAATAATATGAGCACCCCGTAGCTTAATGAAAGGGGTTCTGGGTTTTTCAATAGCATGGACAATTAAGTGCGTGACAAGTTTTTGTTCCAGGTATAAAGTGATGCTTTTTGATATCTAATTATATAACTTTTATCCATGTTATTTGAGATACGGGAAGTCTTCGTAAGGATGTGCGTGTCTGTTTGTGTAAGTTTTGAGCGTTGTTGATAAATACGAGTATACTGGTGACCCGCTTTCGATTCGCTTCGCGCTTCGTTTTCCTTATGTTTACAAATACATAGCATTCATACCTGAAGCAACTGTTAACTTTTTATTATAATTATTTTATTACCTTTATAAGGTAAAACACGTTCAGTTAGAGTAGACAGATATTAACTAAGTATATTAACAATGAAATACTTCAGTTTTGATTAAAACTATATATTTACATTATATAATATAAAACTAAATACATAAAGTAAAATTAAAATAAGTGTATATAGCTAGGTCCCTGCGGCGCAGTACCTAAAATGTTTTGATTACTAAATATGTGGGCACATCTACACCGAATTTCGAAGACTAGACGATCCATCAGTTTCAACTGTTTATAGACACGGGGATATTGAACACATGAACACTCATTATACTGGGGCGTCTCCACATTCCGTGCAGGAAACGGATAGTCGCGTCGCCGCGTCGCGAGTCTCGCGCGAGAGCCGACGCTATGTACCCGGTATATAGTGACCGCTATGTAGGCACTATATGGTGTCCGCTATATAGTAGCCGCTATATAGTAGCCGCTATATAGTAGCCGCATATTGATTGCTCCCTTCTTTCCGGTGCCCGCGCTAATTGCCTCGGTCGGCGGCCTTGGGTAAACGTTCGATGAGAGATATCGAACCCGCGCCGCCGCGCCGTGTTGGTGCGAGTATACGATGACTCTTTAATTTGGTGTCAGTGTGTGTATTTAAGTAATATTAAAACTCGTTAATAAACCAACGGTTAAAGTACTGACACTACTGACGTATACCTATTTTATTTTATTATTTTGCCTCTTAAGACAAAAAGCAGCATAAGTACTACAGTTACGATAGACAACACACAATGACAAGAACTCGTACACCTAGACCGAAAACAGGAATATAAACTCTTCAATCAAATTTTCGCGTCGCTGGGAATCGAACCCCGGACACTTGGTACGGTCCAGCATGGTAACCATTACACCACACGGATCGACAAGTAACCATGTCTTTTCGAACTTAGACAACAATGAAACGTGAAACATTTCTAATTAATGTCAGTAAATGTATCGGTAAATATCTTACCAAATAGGTTGTTACTTTATTGGATGTTAATGCTCCGTTAAAAAGAAATATAGCTGCAGGTTCCCAAACGTTCTTTATATTAACGTTGTAGTCTCCTCCGCTAATTGCCTGTGACGAGTCTCGCGTCGTTAACCGTTCAATAAGTACTCCTACATAGTCGGTGTACTTCAGTTTTTCTTCGCTAATTGATATGTTGGCCTTTTAGATTATTTAGGTAGTTATTTTAATTACGTGACAAACTAGCAGACGAGCCATTCGACGGCAAGTCACCACCGTCGCCCATGAACATCAGCAATACCAAAGCCATCACTGATGTAAATAAAACAAAAAAAAAAATAAACGCTAACAGTTATACCCTCGCAGTAGATTATTACCTGTGTCGTGGGTGTAGGGTTGCCAACCGTACTATAATATATAGTATTGTACTATATTTCGGGTCTGCGTACTATATACTGTTGAAGAAACATATAGTATGCAAAAATACTATATTTTCAACATCGAAATGTAACAATTGATTGATTGATTTTAGTGAAAGCAATTGGTTATGCAAAATCCAAAAAATTAATTTAAAGCAGGAGGTTTCATTTAATGAGTATGAGGCGATATTAGAAGTTCTAAATTTAAAAGAAAAATTGAGTATCGACATGGATGAACTTTACTCTGAAATAACAATATTAAATGAAATCTTTGCAAAAGTAAAATATTGTAGTGAGTTTACTGACAAAACAACAAGCCAAAAATGGCATCATATTTTAAAAAATACTGAAAATAACTTACCAAATTTATATAAAATAATTTCATTCCTGCTCTCTATACCCGCCACTTCTGCATTCACAGAAAGGATATTTTCGGTTATGAATTCGAAGTGGCGAGAAGAAAGAAACAGATGTAATATCTCATTGATTAAAAATGAGCTTTTGATTTACATTAATTTAAACATTAAATGTGATAAAGCATATGACACTTTTATATTAGATAAAAAATTGTTAAAAAATGCAAGAAGTGCAAATAAATATAGTTTTTATAAAAATAAGTAACAAATATAATATCTTCGTCTACTTTTTGCTTTTTCCGTAAAATACTATTTTTTTTTTGAAGTGTACTATATTTTTCATAGCTTCGCCTGAAAAATACTATATTTTGCTGAAGAAATGTTGGCAACCCTACGTGGGTGGCATGTATGACATGTATGCCACGTGTATGTGTCGTACATGATAATTATGTGTTATATTATAACACATCACTATCACACAAATATTTATCTGTTACATAAATAACTGCCCCAGCTGGGAATGGAACATGGGACCCCTTGCTTCGCAAGTAGGGTCGCTACCAACTAGGCAACAGGGTCGTCAACAAATGGTGCCCTACAAGAACAAGTGTTAGATACATCATATTATAGAATTCCAACAATAATCCCACTTTTCGCTAATGAAGAAACAACGACTCTGTTCGACTTCTGGTCCGAACCAAGCGCAATTAATTACGATAAAGTTCCTTAGGGACCGTTCAGATGATCCGCGAGAAGCCCTATTTACCTGATAATAATATGTTATGTTGCTAAGTTATAAGCGTAATATGGAATGCTTCCTTGAAATTTTGATGCCACTAGAAACGATGTGGTTCTTATGTAAACATAACATCATTATCACATTAGTAAAATTATATTCGGTTGTCCTTAAAAGCTGTCTCAAAGCTCTGCAGCGTATAAGCCAACGATACCAAGGTAACAGAAGCGAGGCAGCGCCGCGCCGCTCTCCAGACTCTAGTGTACGGTCCACTGTACATAAATATACGAGGCAGCTTTTATCGGTCGGTTAAGGACGCGCGGTACAAGGCAATTAGTGGAGTATACCGGAAAGGAGAGTCGGACCGCAAGATGCCGCCGATAGGACCTCCGCGCTTCGTTCGATATTATGAGTATATGCGGAGTTGTGGACTGCGGAGGTCAACTTCATTCGACTACTCGAGGTTTTGATTACATCTTTTTAATCCAGACTACTTTATAAGTATTGGTTTTAATTAGCTTTTTATTTGAAAGGGTACTACGCTTTTAGACTGGCCCCATATTTTTCAAAATTCAGTTCTGATAATGGAATCCATAAAGAATTTTGTCGAAGACTGTTTGCTTGAAACCGTTTATTAGTAAAAAATTTTAGATTAATTTTATTTTTTCTTGGCTGCCAACAAAGTACAGTTTGCAAATACATAATATATCCAATAAAACCCTAAAAATTGGTGGAGCCCAGTGTGCCACTGAAGTAATTTGTTAGGAAGGTAAAAATACTTCATTAAGGAATGTTGTATCTACATATTGTGGAACCTGAGAAACTTTGCTCAGAGCAGCGTTGTAGCTGTTACGATGTTTTTACAAAAACTGTTAAAAATTACGAGTACCTATGTAAGGCTTCCCGCCCACGTCCGATAATCGGTGACCGCTTTTTTGTAGGTGAAAAATAGAATGTACTGATAGCAATAGTGCAACGCACACGTCCTTCGCAAGTCGGTCAGAAATAAAATCGGTGCATTCCGACCGATATCGGTGAAAAATGGAACGTTCGGTTCTCACAGACTCACCGACAGTCGGCCGCGTGCACTTGCAAGGGAAGGTGGGTGAATTTTCATTTTTGCCATTTTTATGACAGTTTTCTGGAATCAACGTGTAACGTGTAATCAACTTTTTTATCAAGAAAAATAACAATATTCATCTGATTTCATAAAATCTACATAACGTTTTGAAGCATTTTAATGACTGATTACGTATTTTATTTTAAATGAAATTTAGGTTTTTTTCTTTCTTTTTTCTTTTTTACAAAAATAATTATAATTAATAAAAAAAGGTATAAAGATTCTGTGATTTAAGTAAGTAAATAATATTATGTTTATTTAAACAATTACATACTTGACAAGGTTCGTTTTAAAAGACTGATGTTATTTTTAGTCATAAGAATTCAATAAATCCGTTTGATTGATTTTTTTTATTGCTTACCTTAATGTTACCGATAGCCTTTCTTCTGGATGAATGCACTTCCTCATAATAGTGTCCTGATGGGTAATAGCGTGTTCTACTAATGCCAGCAGCTCATCAAATGTATTAATTGACATTCTATAATATTTAAAAAACTTGTCTGGTCGAAGTCTTAGATCAGCATGACGAACATGAAATATTCCCTTCAATAATCTCTGAGAGATTATTGGATCAACCCAAAACTTTCTTTTTTCTCTTCTGTTCCTCAAAAGCCATTAACAACAAACCTTCCGCTGTAATTCCACCTTCCTCGTTATATTCATAAGATTATCTCTGTCCATGACGTGCTGCTCCCTCGATAGCCACAGACAAAGTGACCAGTACGCTCTATTTCTCCTACAAAAAAAATCGGTCACCGATATCGGTCGTGGTCGAATAGCGAGTCGGCCACAAAATCGGTCATAAGAATCGGAGGAAAAAATCGGCCCGATTATCGGTCCTACAAAAAGTCGGACGTGGGCGGGAAACGTAAAGCATGTATAAAGAAGCTTAAAGAACCTTTTGTATTTAAGTTATTGCAGGTGGGTGTAAAAGTAAAATGTGTAATTTATATGTATATCAGTTCGGACAGAGGCCCGGCTTGCACCGGTGTCACCGGTGCGTTTGGCCGTGCGAGCGAAAGTAGGTGTTCGTGAGCTTCTAGAAAGTTTGGTGTAGATGACAAAATGTTAATCGATCACATAGTCAGACGCTGTACGTATTAGCTACAGTTTCTCAGTTTTTTTTCAATTCTATTTTCACGCTTAACCTGGAAATTACTCAGAATTTTCAGTGTTTAGCAAGTGTAATGTTATTAACGGGATGTTAGTAATATACATGATAGCAGGGGCATTAAATGACCTTTGATGACCGCGCCCACCCGGTTGGTGACCCCGCCCGCTGCGTAAGAGCTTTTAACATCGAATCCCCGTCGTGATAGACATTTACTTAACGAATGCATGTTTGTTTTCGGCTGAATGTCTATGTAGCTATTTATTTGCTTTCAACCCATTAATGGCGCACTACTGAGCACGGGTCTCTCCTCTTGAGTACGCCTAGAGCATACTCCACCACGCTGCTCCAGTGCGGATTGGTGGTGGTTATTTATTTAATGTTTTGATATTCTATCTATCAGCTCTTTGAAGTCCACTGCTCAACTACTTGGCGCCACTCCGACCCGTCTTGGGACTTTTGAATACCGTGGTTTCTCACAAGGCGAAGCAAATCCTCAGACTAAGATTCATTTAACTTTTAACAGCAGCGAATGTCACGTCAATGCAACGCATAAGCTATATGAGAACCATGCAATGCAAATCGTAGTGTGAATGACAACCTAGAGTTCAGTTCATCGCAAAGTTAGACTTAACTTTACTTTAAGAAAGGACTGATTGAATCATCAAATCTTCGTAGAATTTGTTTTAGTCGTTCTGCACCAGTGGCTGCGTCTGTGTCGTAACGTGACGTAACTTGTTGCGCTTGCGACCACTTTGGTGTGGTCTAATAAGTGAGTCTGCCTGATATTAAGTACTAAGCTTATAAACTAAAGGTTATCATGGATGCTTGGCTTCACCCTTAAGGGTTAACAATTAGATCATGGTCTCGTAGCAGTGATAGCCTAGCGGTTAAAACGTAGGTTTTTTTTTTATGGAAATAGCCGGCAAACGAGCTGACGATCCACCTGATGGTAAGTGGCTATCGTCGCCCATGGACATCAGCAACACCAAAGGCATCACTGATGCGTTGCCGGCCAAGAAAGAGAGAAGAAAAAG
The DNA here is from genome assembly GCA_951805285.1 of Thymelicus acteon. Lineage (NCBI taxonomy): Eukaryota > Metazoa > Arthropoda > Insecta > Lepidoptera > Hesperiidae > Thymelicus > Thymelicus acteon. Next base: position 3,838,203 of record OX638232.1, read on the forward strand.
AAAGGAAGAACTGGCTCTCAAGCCCCCAGCCGGAACACGACGAGTCGTTTGGCGGCTGACTCATGCTCAAGGGTGGTAGCTACCCAGGCGTACCCCATGGAGAAATAATAATAGTAATAATGGTATTAAATTAACTATTAAAATCAATATTACCAATATAATCCCTCGAGGGGCCCTACCACCAGAGCGCCGGATTTAGTCGCCTTTTACGACACCCATCCGGCTTGGGATTGGGGTTAGTATTCTAAGCCGCCCCAATACGGCTGGTCTCCCGAACGAAGGATTCCGAGTTCAAATCCTGGCACGCACCTCTAATTTTCAAATATTATGTGAGTATTAGAAGTTAATTATCACTTGCTTCGGTGAAGGAAAACATCGTGAGGAAACCTGCACACCGGAGAGTTCTCCATAAAGTTCTCAAAGGTGTGTGAAGTCTACCAATCCGCACTTGGCCAGCGTGGTAGACTATGGCCGAATAACCCCTCACATTGTGAGAGGAGACCCCGAGCCCAGCAGTGGGACAATTATGGGTTGTTGCTTTGCTTTGCTTTGCTTTTTCATGGTCTCTAAGAAAAATTTACTTCTGCGCTCCTCCAATGCGTATTGGTGAAAAGGTGATACATGAACATAAATCATCGACGTCACAGATCTGTGGATGTCTTAGTTTTAACAGGCTGAGAACGGCTGAAACAGGAGAGACCAAACGCAATAGCCTCATCCATTATCCAGGGTGTCCCATGAGGAACGGAGGTTTCCGGACTCAAAGAGGATCAAGCTTGTAACATCTCATTCTCAAGCGTCTTGTCCCAGGCCTTGTTGATATATAGTACAATCTGCAATTATTCAAATGTATAGAAATAAATAAAATTGGAGTGTCTGTTTGTAATATTAAAATACCCGCTTTTTACTAAGTGCATTTGGATGTATACACGGTACATTATACCAAAACAACATTTTTTACAATTTTTGTCTGTCTGTCTGTTTGTTCCGGCTAATCTCTGAAATGGCTGGATCGATTTTGACAGGAGTTTTACTGGCAGATAACTGATGTAACAAGGAGTAACTTAGGCTACTTTTATTTTAGAAAATTTTAGGCGATACGAAGTTCGCCGGGTCAGCTATTATGACATATTATTCATCACTGTCTTGTTCCGTCTAATATCAGTATATCACCGTCATACGCTTCGTGAAACGTACGTCGTCGGCGTCGAAAGCGCATGGATAGTTACAGGCGTTACAGCGAAGTGTCAATCATGCTTCTAGTCACTAGTGATTGCCTCGAGCAGGTTTCTGCTATATGCTATTATTAACAGACGTATTGTAACGAGGTTGAGACAGTGCAACAGTACAATGGCGGCACGACGCGGCGCGGCATGGCACGGCGCGGCGCGGATTGTTAGGGTTACCAACCGACCGGATTTGTCCGGACATGTCCGGACTTTTTTCCTTCTGTCCGGCTTTTGTCCGGCCTTCGAATTTGTCCTGCATTTTAGGTGTTCCAATATTTAAAAAAACTTTAAAATTAAAGAAGTATTCGATCACCTTTTATTTTATAAGTATACAAATCACTGCAAAAAATCAACTTATGACTAATATCTACCATTAACAAATTACCTACAACCAGTTTAAACACAAAATTCTACTTTATTTCTTTCTTTCTTACAACGTTTCTACTTTAAATATTTTATTAATAAAATGTTGGGACTTACAAATGTCCAGATTTATTCTTAATAATCAGCTAAATTATCCGTACTTTTCAAATTTTGAGTTGGTAACCCTAGGCGTGTAGAAAGTTGGGAGCGGTCGAGTGTCGAGGCGTTAATCGGGGCCGGACAGACAGACAGCGACCCGGCGGCGGCGCGCCGCGGGCCACGGCGGTGACGCGTGCGCGCGCGCAGCCGCGGACGTCGCGAGATAGGGATGGATGAGAATCAGACTGTTGTTTGATTATCGATAAGTTTTTTTAGTTAAGCAGACGATAAGACGAGTGTAATAAATTGGCACTATCCTAGGAGCGTAAGATATGATTTTCTATTATTCGGGTGCGGTTTAGTAGCACTCGCTACTTTTTTTCTCAAGTGGCTCGCCGATTTCGCCGTCTTTGTATGTATATTAATAGTGTGTAGTGCAGACCACGTTGTATACTTATTATTTAATTTTGGTATTAAAATGGTAACTAGTTTTAAATAGATATTAATAGGTTAGGTGGATATTTTAATTAAATAAATAGATTTTTATTTTGCCATACCTATTTCCTTTAATAAACTATCCTTTGATGCTTATACTGTACCTATACATTACAAAATAGTTTCGATGTATCGAATCTATTTCTTACGGTTTATTTAAAGTAGTACATTAAACTGACCCAATAAAAAACATTTTACTATTAAACCTATTTACCCACGATAAAAACTTTCGATATAACGTGTCTCAACTCAATGATCGTGATCGATATCATTAGCCGCGACGCGACGTAACAGCGCGGTGACCTCGCGGCGCGGCGGCGCGGCGCGGGCGCAGGTATGATGCATGCACGTTCTGTATCTATGTATCTATACCTAATGCAATAAGACTTGGCAACTTATCACAAAGTGGTCTTTTTTAGGCAACTTTATTTATGTTATTAAAGGAATATTTGATATTATTCATAAACACTTCAATCTGCTACAGATAATCTGGATAAATTATAGGAATAAAAAATAAAATTATTATTATCATAATATTATTTTCTTTTGAAATGGCTGTCGATAGTTCATGTTATTTTGTTTACTCGCTCGCCTAAATAGTTAAATTTATTTGAGCATGACTAAGGCATCCTTACCTTAGAAGGTCACCGGGTAATGCCATCATATACCTAGTAAGTATAGTATAATTTTGTTATACTATGTAGGTAACATTTATTTTTTATTGATGGAGTATTCACAATTTCACATCTGTAGTTAGACATGTTATACCTAATTGGCCTGTAACTTTCAATCTACAATCTTATTGAAGTTGTTTAAATGTTGCTACACTTCCAACTAAATTGAGGTTTACGCTTCCCGCCCACGTCCGACTTTTTGTAGGAGAGATAATCGGGCCGATTTTTTCTTCCATATTATTTCTGACCGACTTTTTGTAGGACGTGTGCGTTGCACTATTGCTATCAGTACATTCAATTTTTCTCCTACAAAAAATCGGTCACCGATTATAATCGGACGTGGACAGGAAGCGTTAGGCTTACGTACTCATTTATTATTAGTGCAAGCAAAGAAAATATCGCACATCGCATGATTATAATAGGTATTTTGGTCTATGAGTATGTATATTGTCGGTGTGTCGCAATCGGTTCATAGACAGGACACTCCTGGTGCAATCGGCCACGGTAACGGTGAACTGTGCGTTGGCGGTGAAACTGAAATATGGTGCCTGGTGAAATATGGTCGCCCGGTCGGTGGTGGACGGTGGTGCTGTTTGCGCTTTGTGTGGGATCAGTCCGTTCGCTGTGTTTTATTTAGTTGTTTTTTAATGACCTTAAAATGTTTTTTGTAGCTTTGTCACGTTAGTTCGTTAGTTCGTTGGCTAAGTTATGATGACCACGAATTAGGGGCCATCCATAAAATACGTCACACGTTAGGGGGGGGGGGGGGTCGATATAGTGTAGCATTGTGTGACAAGGGGTGAGAGGGGGTCCTAAATTTCGTGACGTCACATTTCAGAATCGAATAATTCGTATGTATACTTATAGGTAAATCCTATTAAAAAACAGTTAATGGAAATAAAACTTATTTCGGAAAGTTCTAGGTGTAAAATTTCATAATATGTGACGTCACACTAGGGGGGGAGGTCTCACAAATGTGACCAGCTGTGACAAGGAGGGGGAGGGGTCAAAAAGTCATGAAATTAGTGTGACGTAATTTATGGATGAGCCCTTATGATGATTGACTATCGATATAGTCAAATTTATGATGATTGCGAAGGTGATGGGGATGATCACGAAATTGACTTTGACGGCAATCATGATAAAATACAAAATCATTTATTCGTATTCGTATCTGTAACTAGTTAATTACACTTTGCACGTACTTTTTGTTTCTAGTACCAGAATATAGACATAAAGTTGTGTTCGGGCTGGGGCAAGCCCAGTTCAGCCAGGGGCAAGAGCCAGTTCTTTCTTTCTTTTTCTTTTCTCTTTCTTGGCCGGCAACGCATCAGTGATGCCTTTGGTATTGTTAATGTTCATGGGCGACGACAGCCAAGTGGCTATCCACCTGATGGTATGTAAGTACCATCAGGTGAATCGTTAGCTCATTTGCCGGCTGTTTCCATAAAAAAGATGGTTTATTCTTAAAATCCCCACCAAGATGTCCCCACTCGTGGGGATTTACAGATTTTTTATCAGAAATCCCTAACAGCAAAATAAATACTTTCCGTTTTGACTACTGAACCATAAAAAGATACATTATACACCATAAAATTAGTTATTGATTTAGAAACTGAAGCCGTGCTAATCAAAAACCTTGCTATAATGGTGCCCATCGACAATCTGTCTATCGATAGGTATCTATATATTGTATCTGTGATAGTGTATAATACATAAGTATCGTATTGTCGTGATTGTCATCGGGCCCGTAAATCAAATACTCGGTTCCCGCCGTTTTTGTCCCGCACGTCCCGCACCCCGCATCCGATGTGACACTGACAGCTAGGTCTGTTTGGATTTTGGAAACCGTTCGGTTGTTAGATTTAGTGAATTCCACGGTTTCATTCATTTCATTCATTGCTCGTGAATGGTTCGAGTAAGTAATTTATCGAGGCATGTTCCGCTATTACTGTGGTAAAGTAGTTATTTTGCTTGAGTAAGATTGTTTGAGACACTTGACAAAGTTTTATAGATGTTTTAATTGCGGACATTTGGTTTGGAGACTTGCGGATGTTTCTTTGACTTTTCTTGACTTTGCTTCCTGATGTAATATCCCGTCTTTAAGAGAGTTGTTGGTCTGTACTCTGTGGTCTTCAGTAAGACCTACCCATCTTCAGGTTAGGGAATTCCCGAAATTCGGGATCATATGCTACCGGATGTGCCTTCTTTTAAAAGAAGTGAAGTACATCTGCTGCTAGAACGGTATCTCACAACTTTTTGTACCTTTTGTTATAATACCGTGGTATTGGAAACCTTTAAAGTTTCATTTTCACATTGAACTTGTTCACAGGAAAACAGTTGCCAGAAAACGCATATTCGCGCATCATTCCTCATTTTTGATCAGTTCCTAGAACAATTTTTTTCCCGGGAATTATCCAGGTTCATGTTTTAAAGCTAGGAGTTAACGCACTCTACTTCATAGTACTCCATACCCTGTATCATTCTAGGAACGCAATCTTCGTCCCGAACGTCATTGATAAATCATGAAAAATATGCTCATGTTAAACCTTAAAATTTAAAACCTTATTTTTCTTTACTACGTCGGCTCGTTTGTCGGCTATGTTCAGCATTGAGCGCATTTTCATCTCGCTAAGAAGGTGCATAGATTGCGTCACTACCGTCACTACTGACTCGCCGCATCGATCCATCGAACAGATATAGCGTCAATCGATCAACGCGTTCCTTTATTTTGGTGCGTCGCCGCAGCGCCGCGCCGGCCAGCGGCACCGCGAGTCGCGAGGTCGCACCGTCGAGACGCGGGCTCTAAATAACAGGGAATCAATTTTTTTTTTACTTAAAATAAGTTAATGTTTGACCACAATCTCACTTGATGGTAAGTGGCCCAGGATGCTGAGCGCAGCAGGTAAAACTCTTATTTTGAAGACATTCACATCATAGGCAGGTGGGAACGCGGACCTAGGCAAGCTATTCCAATCTTTCGCGGTGCGCATAACGAATGACGAGGCAAACCGCGTCGTCTATAGCTCCGTACTGGCGGTATGCTCACGTTGAAACATTGTACCCGCACTGTGTCTTTTCGTACGATGGAGCAACGGGATATTATATATATATTATTCCTACGCATGGGAAAGCAGGTCCTTCTATTGCAATGCAGGTCAATCCTTATGTATATAAGGAAGACTATAATCATCGGTTATAACTAAGAATAGGCTTTACTAAGTTAGTGCGCTTTACCATCCACGACTGCATTGCCACTTGTTTGGTTCAAGAGTTCAAAAAATACTTCAAGAGTACAAAAAAACTTGCAGTCAAGCCATATTGATTATTATAGATATAAAAATAGCTAAGCATTTATGTGTTCGCTACTTCGAATACCGCTATCAATATATTATTATCGTGTCGCGATGTCGATGTCGGCGGTCAGCGCACGCGCTCGCCCACGCCCACGCGAAGGCGGCGGCGAGCTGCCCACGCGTGTGCAGTTGTCTCACCGACGCGACACTGTCAATTGACGGCCGGTCGCTTGACTTGTACTCGTAAGACCCTTTCGAAGAATCTATGATAGACGTGTACGTAGTATGTATATAAGTATTACACTTGCTTCTGTGAAGAAATCGTGAGGAAGCTCACATATCCTGTGTTTCTTTTCTTTTTCGTGGCCGGCAACGCATCAGTGATGCCTTTGGTGTTGCTGATGTCCACGGGCGACGATAGACGCTTAGCCCGCTTACCATCAGGTTGATTGTCTGCCCGTTTGCCGGCTATTTCCATAAAAAATAGAAAAATGTGAGATGTGAAGTGAGGTCTTCCACTATTCTCTTGCCCGACGTGGTCTAGCTATGCCCCTGTACTTCTCATACTTCTCATTGGGAGAGGAGACCCAAACCGGTGTTTAGTTGTTAAGGGTTTTGCTAATAATTCTACCGGTCTGTTAGTGAGGCAATAGTATACTCGTAATAGGCAAGTCTCCAGTAGTTTAATTAACTGACTTCAAATTCGGTTGGATTTTTTAAAATGTTTGTTACCTCAGAACTCCGGTAGTTAGTATCAATTGGTACAACAGCAACAACAATAATTAATGAGGGAACTCCTCATAAAAATTGCGATTATTTTAGTGGCCTTTGTCGAACGTTATCATCTCATTGTAATCGGTGTGGTTGTGTTTTGTTGTTGGATTTTTTTTTCTGTGATGTATGAAGGTGGACTCCTCTTTGTTGGTAAGATTTGACTTCATGACTGCCATAGGTATCAAACTAAGAACTTATAATAATCCATTATTCTTTGCTGAAACTGTGAGTTCAGCAAATATGCATCCAACTGTAATCTCCTGGCACCACGTGTGAAATTCTTAATTGAGCGAGTTGGAAATAGAATCTTTGACGTGTTGCTGGAAGTGTTTGATCCGATGAATGCTGTAATGACAAATTACGCGTATGTATTGCATTGCAGACGTTGCAGTGTGACGTCATCTAATGTTTGACGGTTTGTGACTCGCGGGTGTACGAATTCAGTTCGCGATGGCCGAAGTCTAATCTAAATTAGTACGGGCGTCACGATTGCCATTATTTAATTATATACACCTAGTCACGGGTGCGTTTCGTTATTGTTGTGTGTAGATCGATATCCTTAATAAAACGCTAACAGTGACTGACTGACTGACCGACAACGCACAGCCTAAATCAGAGGACCCAGGAGCCTACAGATGTCGTGGGTGCCATGGACAACACGCAAAGACAAGAACATACATACACAGACCGAAAACGAACCCAGGACCCTTGGCACGGCGTGGTTAATCATTGCACTACACGGATCGTCAAAGGAGTATCAAAATCTGTACAGGTGTTCCCAATATATTGTGGGGTGGGCAATAAGGTGTTTGGAAATTAAGACTGAAAACGAAGTATTAGGCACCTTGTGGTTATATATATAAGACTGCGAGTAATGTATTTGAGGGAGTCTTCTGAAGATACCCGAACTCTTTGATTATTACTCTGATTATAATCGGATTTGTACCCACTAAACTAAAACCCCCTCGGCAGCCTTCCGCCGCATATGGCCTCACCATGTCACGTCCGGGATGTCATGTACCTAAATGCACCATTGCAAATAAGTCTAGTCGTGACAAGCGTTAAGCATGTTGGACATAAAATAATTAAGATTGTATTATTAAGCACGCACCTAAAAAAAAGACGGACGTAATCCCAACAACAAATTCAGTGAAGCACCGATAGTAATACCAACTCTCTATTCGTACAAGTACACACACCCACACATTGACACAAAAATTACGCACATATGGTAAGCGGGCGGCCATTGCTATACTTCACTATTGATTAAACGAGTTTACGTCCGTCTTTTTTTCAGGTCCGTGTTTTTAAGTTGATGTAAGTGTTACAACAGTATTTTTGATCCACGCCATTGAGCTATGGGCTCACCGCACACCGTGTTACAATATTGAACGTTGGACAACGACGCTGAAAGATAATTAATCTGATTAGAAAGAAACGTTGTCACAGAATACGTTAAGTTATAGACAGAACACAGATTGCTATTCCTCAGGATATTCTTTGTCCAGAAATATCAACACATAAAAAGGGTAGCAAGACTAGCTAAGCCACTTCTGGCTTCCCTAATGCCCTGCCACAATGCACGGACTCTAGTCAAAACTGAGGAAGTCTAGAGTATACGCCACGCCACCACGCTGTTCTAGGCCATCCGGAGTCCTCCGACATGGCTCAACATCTGTTATCTGCCGATAGCAACCCGTGCCGACAGTTTTAACCTTACGGGCCTTCCAAATCATGAAGGTGCGACGCCCATAAGTGGCACATGTAAGTTCGTTTAGCATACTGTTTGTACCACCTTTATCCACTACATGATTGCAATAAATTGATTTGATTTGATTTGTGCTCAAGAATTGTTTACCACTAATATATATATAGGTGATTCTATCCACGTATCGAACACCGGACACGTCTGTTTCTTCTAAGCCGCTTCTATATCCCATCAACTCTACGGTGGTAGCGATGGTAGTGCTACAAAAATCACGTAAACAAAATTTAGCAACAGCAAGACGTCGTATCGTAATCACTGCCGTCGCGATTGTTAACGAATACGTGACGATAAGCCGGCGGCTTGCCAACGATTGTATTAGGCGATTTGTCAATTCACTGTCTGCTTGATATAGCAGTGAAATGGCGCGATAACTTTGCCTGTTGCGATTATTTTCAGACGCTTGTTAGTGGTCGTTATTTCTATGACACGTTTAGATGATTAAATAATACGATATTATCAGTTGATGATTCTGTACGTGTATTTTAGTAGTTTAGGCGAATCGAAGGGGTGTAGCGTTATTTTTAGCGTTAATTTAAAACTTTACCTGGCTGGGTTTCGGGAACCCGAGAGAACATACGGATAAAAGGCAAAGTTGTAGAATAACGTCTGCTCAAAGCTATCTTGAATATTCTGGATGCTAATGCCGTGGACCCCTGCCAGGTTCCAATGGGGATCCAGCGACACGCCGATATCTGTCGAATGTCATTTGCATTGGGTTCTGGCGAGTGTCGTGACGTGGCAACACGTCCTACGGAATATTCATTTGTGTTACTTGAAGCAGAAGCGCAGTGACTGTGGTACTGTAGGGGTTGAACGTTAATATTCAGCATAGGGCGATTTGAATATAGCACGCATTTCTCATACGATAGCTTATAATAAAAATATATTAGGCATTATAACAATGACTAATAAACACATTTTAAGTAATTTAAATAACAAACAGACTAAATTCGTTGACAAATAGACATTATAATTATAGAGACAATATTGGAGACACTATAGTATAATTATAATCAATAATCATTCCCTGATTTGGTCTTTCAGGGATCTTGATAACATCATAACATTAGATCCATAACATTAAATACTACCACTATATAAATCATACAACTATGTACGATACATCTATGTCTCCTATTTCCGTTAAGTCTCCGTTCAGCATCCAAACAGCTAAGCTGTCAAACCAATCACATGCTGCCAACTATGATACCAACATCGAAACAAAACTGGCCCGGGACTAACAACTAAAGGTACTCGTAGACTAAACATGGTGCAATATCCTTCTAATATTATAAATGTGAATTTTATGCAAAAAGTACTCAAAGGATTGTCATGAAATTTAGCACAAAGGTAGGTAGAGTTTGATCTGAAATAAGATATACGATACTTATTATCCCGCAAAATGTGTTAATGTTTTACAATTTTATCCAGAGATTACAGATATACATTATCAAAAAGATTTTGAAAATAACTACGTTATTCGTTGTACGTACAATCACCTGCAGAGAAAAGTAACCCATCTGTTTACAACGCAACAGGCAACGGAAACGTTGCTGTTGCTGTTCGTATATAAACAGATGGGTTACTTTTCTCTGCAGATGACTGTACCTAACCATAGATTTATAACGTTATACGTTATATTGTATTCTATAATGTTACTTCTATTGACAGCTCATTCGCAGACCCGTAGCATACAAATACGCTATCGGGGATTGAACCAGGAATCTTTCTTGCGGGACACGCTACTAAGGCGTTGCCGGCCCCATTCCGTAGGCTAACTGTTGGAACGAATTACGAATGTATAATTATTGTTGATGTTATGCTGTTAGGATAATAATAATAGAAGATAGTTCTATTGTTATTGTTTATCGTGCTAGATTAAACATGATAAAAGTGTCGATAGACGTCTCTGCGTGAGATATTTCAGATAATATATAGGTATCACTGATACACATATGCACGTCATTTTTTTTAATCAACCAGCTTTTCGGAAAGGTGCTTTGTCATGGAGGAAAAGAAAAAAAATTCACTTACTATTTCAATATTTTACTTTACGATTCGTTCCGATTTTACTTCAGAACCCTGTAAACGAGGGTATTTATTCCATGCAATTACAATGATTTTTTGTTTGTCGGTGCGTTTGTTCCCTCTAATCTCATCAGAAACTGCTTAACCGATTTGCATGCGGTTTTCATTGCTATATTGTAGTAAGCTTGAGGTAACATTTGGTCTTTTAACAGTAACACTAAACGTCTGAACATTTTTTTGAGAAAACAAAGCAAGGGCGTTTACTAGTATATTAATGTACCTAGTAAGGACACGTTTGTACCTCATAGTATTCTGAGAAGCATCTCGGGAAATGAATCGACAAATGGTAGCTTGTCGCAACGAGCAAACGTAAGGTTCTTACTTCTTATATTCGTGCAGGATCTGGTAAATATTCCATTTTGTTTTCCCAGAGTCAGTTGGCCTAGAAACTGGTATTGCGTAACAGTGCCTAACGCGTTACGTGTAATGGCGTCTAGTATACTGTGTACATTATGTATACCCTGTAGACCGTGTATACGTACAGCTGGTATTAGTCGGCCGCCGGCGATATTGCCTGTCTGCGTACTTACAATGGGCGGTCTTCGTGTTCCCTGCTACTCCTCGGCTAATTCGGCGACTCAACCTTTTCTAATATCTTCATAATTAAGTAGATATGCTTTCGAGAGATTCCAGCTTTGATAGTAGGTACTTACGCGCTGTCCTACGTGGGCGACTCAAAGCGAACGCGAAGCGACGCGGCGCGACGCGAAAAGAACAAACGAGATGTATTGATGTGTCCTGCGTTACAAAACACACGTAGAGTGCGTTGCGGCGCGGCGCGATTTGTTGCACCGTGTCCTACGTGAGCGACTCAACGTGAACGCGATCGCGAAGCGATCCGATGCGAATTCAGTGCGATGCGGTGCGATGCGGCGACTCTGTCCTCTGTGCGCGCGAATTGTCACTTTACCGCCACTGACATATGCCGCGCCGCTGAAGTTCGCGCGAAAATATCAAACCAAATGATCGCGTTCGCGTCAAATCGCGCCGCACCGCAACGCACTCTACGTGCTTTTGGTCACGTAGGACACTTCAATATAGCTCGACTGTTTGTTATTTTCGCATCACGCCGCGTCGCTTCGCGTTCGCGTTGATTCGCCCACGTAGGACAGCGTGTTAGCTAAGCATCGCTTTGCGTTGGCAAAAATATGTTATATTATCTGTTTTTTTTAACTGTGTGTTAAATTTCATGAAAATCCGTTCAGTAGTTTTTGCGTTACGTCCTCATAAACTTTCACATTTATAATAATAAGTAACTAGGAAGGATTACCTATTACCTACATTGAAGTATTATTACTAGCGTATAGAACAGACACCGCGAACACAATGTATGTTCCAATGAATTGGCGCCGCGCGGCTTCAATGTCCAATGGATTCGTTCGATTTTGAAAGGAGAACAGGGGCTCAATTTTGAAAATAGAACCTCCCGGCGGGGACACACATTTTGTTTGAGATGTCTTCTCTATGTATACTTATAACTCAATGATTACCTACAGTTTTTTGTAAGATTCATTATTACACGGATAATTGACTTAAAAATAGCCAACTCAAATGGAATTCGCAGTACCCATCTAAACTGGCGCGGCGGCGGCGCGGTGGAGCGGCTACCTACCTGTTCATAACTTCGTTTGGATACCTCTAACGGCTCTAACTGATAATTTGACCAAACCATTCCTTAGGGCGTCGCGCAGCTTAACTTTGATTCCCAGAACCAACCGCCTTTGTGCAAATTGGGAATATCAACTAGTACAGTCTGCTAAGGATTTATGTATCCAAACATACATAATAATATACGAATATAATGATAATGAAAAAAAAATCAGCGTCTTTCTCTCTTTCTCCTAAATTACTCGCTGTGTCTTACCGGGTTCATGATTGTAAAAACTATTACTGTATATTTTGGCACTAATGTAGTCATGATGAGCAATAAAGAATATGATATGACTCTAGCTGTTGCCCGCATACGAAATCGCATACGAAAATTATGTTTTACCTTATTTGTACCTCTTGTAGAAAAAACTTAAAAAAACGGTGAATTTATATTGAAGTACTTATATTTAGTAATTTATATACTGAAAACCACGATAGAATCACAAAGTATTCCTCCAGGAGCGGGTTTTGAAAAATAAGCAATATTCACATTAATTCGTATTTTTTTTCTTTTTTTTTTGCAAAATTTTTAAAAACAGAAAAATATTATGTTCCATTAATTTAAGCAAGAAACATTGGTTTCAAATTTGAAGCAAATCGGTTGATGTTTTAAAAATATTCCATACAAACTTTCATTCTGTTTCCCGAGGAAACCTATTGATTTTCCGGGATAAGAAGTATCCTAAAATATGACCCGGAGTATTAACAACAACTTTACCAATTTTCATCGAAATCTGTTCAATATTTTTCATGTGATACCTGGACAGACAAACAGACAGACAGACGAACAAACAGACAGACAGACGGACAAGCAGACAGACAGACAGACAATAATTCTAAAAAAAATGTTTTTGTACTCTAACACGTTATTGAAGTGCCCCCTAATCGAAGTTTTTAAAAAATATTCAATGTACAGAAAATTTGCCCTTTGAGTTTTATTATAGTATAATAGAAGATAACCCACTACAGGCAACGTTAATTAAGTTACGAGTAATACGAGGGATTCAGGACACGGAAAAGTAAAGTCGGCAGTTCGTTAATATAATTTATAATATAATTAAACATATATTATGGTGTTGCATAAAAATATAACTAAAATCAAAAGAAAATTTAATAGGAGAGTATAGGAAATCTTCAATTTATTTTGTATACCATGTCGATCCATCTATTTCTTTAGTAAATTAAGTTGATCACTACGCAACGCCTAATGTAGTTAGTAAGCGCAGCCGTATCAGATATAATCAGCTGATAATACCCTATTTTGTTTTAAAACGTGCCTAATCACTGCGCCATCAGCCCCATCTAGGAGTGTTCGCGAAACTTACTAGCCAGGGCTTCGTAACCTGTGGTTGAATGTGCAAAATATAGAATACTCATATTTAATACTAGTTTTACCTTGGTTTCGCTTAAAAAAAATGTCATTGTACCGTATTTATTCCTGCGCTCGAAAAATGTTTAGGCGGACGGACATATCTAATTATTTGCGAAGTAGGGAGAGAACATAACATTTATCAATCCAAGCTTACCGCAAATGAAACGCATATTCAAATCAGTTAAATTATTTTTGAGATACAGGAACAAATGCATACGTGGAAATTCTAAAAATCATTGTTAAGCAATCTATTCAAATTACATAATATGTATCTTCCATGTATCTAAATGTATCTTCCATGGACGGAAACAAAGCTTTTGTTTCTGTAAACCAGTAATTCTGTTCAGTTATTCAATTCTGTTTGTTTTTCGTATGCAGTACCTGTAACAAGTTAAAGTTTAAATTATTTAAAAATATTTTTTTATTAAAAGGAACAAAGTCAATAATTAGGTGTATAATGACGATAAATTATAATTTTTAAACGTTTTTAAATGTTGTGGCCTCCTGCACTAAGCTGTACTTGATATAAAAAATCAACGACAATTTTATATCAACGGAGAAGTAGCATTTTGCAAGATTAAGTAATGGTACAGAAAACATATTAGTACATAATTGGTTAGAGTTATATTTATGTTTTTAAATTTATATCATCAAATATTCAGTATATTTGAAATGCAATGGATACTTACGATTATCGACCCAGTTACATGGATCGTGGTCTCGCCGTGGCTGGACTTCAAGATGGATGGGACATCACATTATATCTCAAGTCAGATTCAGCTCCTATTTATGCATACAAACATAGACAGATAGATATTACAGATGACGAAATACGCTTATCTCTCTTTTAATTCTACATGAGAGAATTAGATGGACGTTTCTTTCCCAATGAATATTTGTCTCCTATGCTCCATCTGTTACTTTTATAAATTCACAGGTAATTACGCTTTTCAATTTTTTTTTGTAACCATCAAAACTCGAAACATGGGTTTAAAACTGTCCCATCGAAAACATCGATGATCGGAAGCTCGCGTGAGAATGGTCTTTCCTGACCATAATCGTTGGGTCAATATTCAGTGGGCCTTCAATTGTGGGGCGCGGTGATCGCCCTCTACACTGATTAGGGAGGGCGCTACCGGCCGGCGTGGGAGTCGCCAGTGGGGTCGCCAGGTGTGCTGCTTTACGTCGGACACTGTGAGTACTATGACCAAACATCCTAATTATCTGCCACTGATGTATGAGAAAGATCAATTAACGACGGACTCGGTTTTGTGGAGCTGCTAATTTTGCTTAGGGACGACTTGTGTAGATGCGTTGTTACAAATAAATTAGTTTGGAATAAATGACGAGTTTGAGTTTTTTTTTGTAACGCTGTTTTGTCATAAGTATAAAGTTACCAAAAGACGTTCCTTTGAGACTTTTGACTTTAGAGGATGTTGAAGTCGGTGATATTTTTCAGTGAAGTATTACATTCGTTTGTAATAATAATACAGTTGTTATTTGGTAGTTGAAATTTGTTTTACAGTGGATATTTAAACCATGGTGGATTCCATAATCGATTTCTATGGAATCAAATGACTTTGTGAAATTTCAACTTCGTATGATGAGAAGCAGTTCTAATTCAGCTTGCAAGATTTAACCCGAACATACATACATACTATGCAAGTTAAATAAAATCTTGTAAAAATACCATGAAATGGGATTGTTATCTATCGTAAATTTAAATAATCGTTTATGAAAAATTTCATCTTAATCGGTTGAGGTTATCTGCTTTAAAATTCAGCTGCAAGATTTTCCCGAACATACAAGATACATATTATACATATGTACAATACATACATTGTAAGTTTAATAAAAAGTTGTGAAAAGTCCGGTAGCCACCGTGTTTGATGGCGACAGTAGCCGCGAATGAGTCACCCGCGATGCGCGATGCGCGCGCGCAACGGTTCACTAAGCTGAATAAGGGACCGGCATGTTCCAACGGCCAGGTAATTGGGCGATTTTCCCACGTGTATAAATACTTTCACGTATACATAATTAGTGATATTGCACGTCCGTTCATTAATGATAAATGTTTCATAAATGATGCACCTAAAAGATACCTTCTTTGGTTTAATAATAGGCATAAGTAAATTTTTTGTTTTTACTTTAAATTTTACTGTTTGTTTCAGAAGTGTTTATAGCACACTATGATCTAAAGCCTGCAGAATAGGTCACGGTTTCCGTAGGTAAAGTAGCCCTTTTTCACACGGTGCGAAGACGCCTGACTTTGAGATGACAGATATCTTAATACCACGGATCTAAAAAAAAGACGGACGTAATCCCAACAACAAATTCAGTGAAGCACCCATAGTAATACCAACTCTCTATTCGTACAAGTACACACACCCACACATTGACATCATATTGCGTAAATCGTGAATCAAAAATTACGCATACATGGTAAGCGGGCGACCATTGCTATGCTTCACTCTCGATTAGATGAGGTTACGTCCATCTTTTTTTCAGGTCCGTGATAATTATCTATTTGATAAGAAAAATAAGAGGAGAATAAAGATTAATTGCTTTGAATAACTGTTAGTTTAAGTAGTCATTTGGACGATATGTCTTACGATCTCGTAGACCGTGCTGGCCGAGCAAGATGTCCTGGTTTCAGTCATACAATTCCCGGGCTGGGTAGGCATTTATAATATGACAAATAACTGTCCTTTTTAATGAATTAATTAATTTGTCCCTTCATAAATGGTACTCGTTTTTAACCGACTTCAATAAAAGAAGGAGGTTCTCATTCTCAATTTGACTGTATTTTTTTATGTGTGTCATACCTGGCATCTACATAACTGGGTGTACCGATTTTGATGATTCTTTTATATTCAAAAACTGCTGC
Source organism: Thymelicus acteon (assembly GCA_951805285.1). Taxonomy (NCBI): domain Eukaryota; kingdom Metazoa; phylum Arthropoda; class Insecta; order Lepidoptera; family Hesperiidae; genus Thymelicus; species Thymelicus acteon. The sequence goes on from OX638232.1 coordinate 3,854,898, forward strand.
TTTTCATGTGGTCCCATTTTTCTTGAGCTATCCCTAATTTTGAGTCGATTAATTTTTTAGAAGAATGGTTATATTCATCTTGTTTTGTTTTGGCATTTGTTATGTTTACCCCGTCTAAACATTATATTCATTTATCAATCACTGTGTCTTTTAGTAAAATTAATGAAACTATGGAGTAGTTTTATATAAATATCTGTCCGACTGGGAATCGAACGTAGGTCCCCTACGTTTTATCGGGCACTGAGCTACGTCGGTAAAGGATTTGAAAACAATAATCACGGGAATACCTGGTAGTTTTCCACACGCATATTGGACGATACGCCATACTTCGATCTCGACTGTCGATGTTACAGTATATTTTAGTCACGTGCACGTTTATTGGTATGACAACAACACAGCGTTGCATACTAGTTGCGCTGTTTGTTCAGCCAGCAAACTTGTCAACTCACTCTACTTGACAGTCAAACTTGTCAACTCACTCTACCCGACAGGCAAACTTGTCAACTCACTCTACCCGACAGGCAAACTTGTCAACTCACTCTACTCGACAGGCAAACTTGTCAACTCACTCTACTCGACATGCAAACTTGTCAACTCACTCTACCCGACAGGCAAACTTGTCAACTCACTCTACTCGACAGGCAAACTTGTCAACTCACTCTACTCGACAGGCAAACTTGTCAACTCACTCTACCCGACAGGCAAACTTGTCAACTCACTCTACCCGACAGGCAAACTTGTCAACTCACTCTAATAATAATAATAATAATAAATCTTTATTTCAGATGTCAGAGATCCATAGGTTGTTAGTGTGTTAGTTACAATTGTACTTAATAATATGTTAGTATTGTTAGTGCAATTATGTATTTGTCAATTTTCATTTTAATTTAATTATATATCAATTCGATTCAATTATATTATATTCAATCTATTATGTATTTGTCAAATTTAATTTAATTGTATATTAAATTCAATTTCAATCAATTATAATTATATTTAATCAGTTACATCACATTAAAAAATTACATTTAATTAACTACTTAGGCCTAGGACGAGCTCCACCCAGTGTCTCTGGATGTAGCAGTCCGGCCGGGCAGCAATCATCTTCAGGATGCCGTTGCTGCTGTTACGTAACCGCTGTAACAAGGAAGCCGCTCTTTTACGCATGATTGCGTGGAACCCGTCGGTTCGTGCGTCAGCAAACATCTTTGATGCGCCACAGCGACACGGCAGCTTCAACAGCATCCTGAAGGTGTTGTTGTATTGTACACGCAGAGCATTGTAAGCCCGGCGCGAATATGTTACCCACAGACCGCTGGTATAAAAAGACTGACAGAATGCCTTAAATAGGGTGACTTTTACGTCTGCAGTGCACCGAGCGAATCTGCGGGCAATCATATTGCCCCTGACTGCCAATGCTCTGCGTTCTCTTTCAACATCGTCATCATCCCTTAAGTCACTTGTGACAATGTGACCGAGGTACTTGAAACTCGCCACTAAATTAAGCGCTACACCATTGAGACATACGGGAGGAACATGGCGAGGCCGCTGTTTAGGTGCCCTAAAAACCATTACTTCACTCTTTTTAGAGTTATATTTTAGCCCATGTGCCTCTGCATATGTCTCGCAGGTGGATATCAGCTTCCTCAGCCCCGCTATCGACGGACTCAGCAGCACCATATCGTCTGCGTAACTTATATTATTGACACATGTGTCATCAATGTGACAGCCAACATGTGTGCCGCTGAGCCCCCCGATAAGCTGGTTGATATACAAATTAAACAGGAGTGGCGAGCTCAGTCCTCCTTGCCTCACGCCGCATTCCAGTCCGTATTCATCCGAGAGGGCACCGACCCACCTCACCTGGTTTTTCTGGTTAGCATACCAGTATTTGAGGAGAGATATGTATTCCGCCGGCACACCCGAGTCCCTCAACTTGCCCCACAGCACATCGTACACGACCAGGTCAAAAGCTTTGGACAAGTCAAGAAAGCACGCGTACACCGGCGTCCTCCTTGCGGTGTAGTATTTGACAGTGTGTTTTAGAGTGAGAATGGCGCTCTCCGTTGATAAAGATGCTCTGAAGCCGAATTGCGCGTCATGTATATTTACATGTTTAAGGAGGCAACCGTTTAACACACTGTCAAATATTTTTGCCGCGGTAGTAGCCAGCGAGATGGGACGGTAGTTACTCATGTCAGATGTATCACCCGTCTTATTTTTGACAATCGGTACTACGATTGTTCGTATCAAGGGCTCCGGTAGATACGAGTGACTCAAACACAGACTGAAAAACAGCGAGAGGATACGCGGAAGGTGAACCCCCGCATATTTAAAGTGTTCAATGCTGAGACCATCGTGACCAGGCGATTTCCCACGTTCCATGCCATTAATTATTTTTGCAATGGTCTTAGCAGTAATCCGTTCATACCGCTCGGCCTCGATAGTCTCAACACCGCTCACACTGCTCGACGTATCACTCAAGAGCGAAGATACAGCAAAGTGACTCTTAAATGCATTAGCTATGTCTCTATGATCATAAGCGCCGCCTACACTCACCGGGAGGCTCGGTTTAACATTCAGTTTATTGGTGTTTTTCCAAAAACTCTTGAAGTCTTTGGATGAGTGATCTGTAGCTAGGACGTCCATTTTGAGCTGATCCTGCCTGTTTTGACACCATTTTAATTTTGCTTTAAAACGCCTTCTGGCCTCCATCATCTCATCATATATGCGTCCACTGGTGGGCCGCCCCGCCAGTGTCCACATCTGAAACTTATCCCGTGCCTCCCGATGCGGGCCAGCGACGTGCTTATTCCACCCTGTGACATAGCCTCCCTTCTTTCTATATTTCTCCCTATAGGTTTTGATTGCTGCCCATGTTAATGTGTTAACAATGCTACAAAACATGTTATCTATGACTATGTGATGTTCTTTGTTGTGACAGAATCCATCACAACATTCTCGGAGTTCATGTGGTAGCCCTATCATACTCAACTTTGAATGACAAAAATCATGATATTGCCTAATCTGTTGTACATGTCTATCACCCCATATAACACGATTTCTAGGCCTCGCATCTTGTGACTCCATAATCTTTGGCTTAAGTTTATTCAAAGCACATTCAATTACAAGAGGATAGTGGTCGGACCAATACACGTCATATTGTACCGATACGCTTACAATCGTTTGCCTCGCCGAGTCAGTGACGATGCAGTGGTCTAACCACCTGTTAGAGCCGTGAGCCTCACTACGAAAAGTAAATGTATTTTTATCACACATATTTACATCTATACAGAGCCAGCAATGATCTATACAAAAATCTATCATGTCATTATAAAATAATTCGCCAGGATGAGCATTAAAGTCTCCTAGTATGTAAAACGCTTCAGTTCCCTTATTTTCCTCTATTTCAACTACCGACCGTACCGTACCAAGACACGCACTAAATTCCGCTAAATGTTCAATAGAGTTTGTAGGCATATAAACACTAAAGATAACTATGGATCTACAACTTACAGTTATCCTGATGGCACATACACGCACATTATCACACTCTATCACTGACACTGACTCAAATACATTCTTACGCCATAATAACGCAACGCCTCCATAGGGCCTTCCACTCAGTAGACCTGCTGTTGTGTCCACAGCTGAAATGCCGGTAGAAGCAAATTGGTCGCTGACTGTATTGAGGAGTGGTAAGTCATGGGGCAACAACCACGTCTCCTGTAGGGCTATCACATCGGCTGAATGACATAACTCTCTGACACCCTCAATGGATCTCTTGAGAGATTTGCAATTAAAGCTTATTATTTTACTATGATTTTCCATTCTTATTAAAAATTCGTAATAATAAATAATATAAATTAATTAATTATTATATGTCTTTATTGTATTGTATTTTATTTATTTATTTAAAAATATTCCTCTTATGAAAGTTTACAAAGCGACGAAAGGTTATACCTAATGGCCAAATCTTGTTATCAAGGAACGTATCCACTTTATGCTTAGATACCAAAAATTTATATGCATTGTATTCTTTTTGCCTCTTCATTGCTATTTTGATAAGGGATACGTTTTCACCAGTTTTATTCTTGATGTATTCCATGATATCTCGTTCTGCGGCGTCTTTGTGTACATTCGAGATAAATAACATAACTTTCCTGTCTGCCGCCTTGAATTTACTCTCATTAACATTACAGTCAACGGTTGCGATACCCTTTTCACCGATAAAACGGTTCCTGTATCGTTTTTTCTGCAATAAAATCCACTCCTCACTTTTAGCCGGCTTCTTCCACTCACCATCCTTATGAAGCACATCGCAGTATGATAACTTTCTCGTTGTAATTCCATTATTTGTTACACTATTTACGTTACTACAAATCATTTCATTTTTCGCATCACAAACAGCTGTTTCACTATTTGCATTTATTACGCGCGGCGACGTTGACCCGATATCATTGCTAGTACGATGCATGATCCGACTAGTTATCTTACTCGCACTCTTAACACTCGTAAAATCATGCGCTTGCACTTCCTCCGTCTTGCTTGGTGTTGCAGTCTCACTCTCACTCGCACCCGCCTTTTGCATAGGCGACGCGTAGATTAGCCGCCCAGGTTGTTCTAATGCATTTGCTGATTTGGGTGAAAGGGATGGATGTTCGCTGATATTATTACGTTCCGCAACAAATGACTCATTATTGCAAGAAATAGATAACGCCATCGGTCCGCTGTCAAATAATGAATATCCTCCTCTTCGCATATTTACATTAAGATCCTGATTGGGAATTGGTGGAACGTTACGTAATTCATCCAAATGTTTGTGTAACTCTGATTTAGTAACATAACGGTCTTGTACATCTTGCATTGACTTCTCTAAAAGAACAAGTTTCTTGAGTAACGTAGTCACATCAATATGGTCAAAAGTCACAGGTGGCAATTTTTCTAGTCTTTTTGCAACAAAAATTGGTAATTGCTCGGGATCTGTTTCTTTGAGTAAACAAATTATATCTTCAATATTGCGCTGTGTTTTACCTTGGCATTTTCTCGTCTTCAGTCGCTTTTTTACGGATTCAAAAAGTAACGATTTTGCTGTATCAATATCCTCTACACTAAATGCACTTTCACAGATTTGTAGCAAGCTTTGCTCATCCATTACATCCATTTTATTCTGTATAAAAGCCAACACTTCGCAGATCACAATATTACAGTTTGAACACTTCAATCTCTTTGACATTATATTATCCATTTTGCCGCGGAGGTCAGTGACCTGTGCGTACGCTCGCGCTGACTGACTCTACTCGACAGGCAAACTTGTCAACTCACTCTACTCGACATGCAAACTTGTCAACTCACTCTACCCGACAGGCAAACTTGTCAACTCACTCTACTCGACAGGCAAACTTGTCAACTCACTCTACTCGACAGGCAAACTTGTCAACTCACTCTACCCGACAGGCAAACTTGTCAACTCACTCTACCCGACAGGCAAACTTGTCAACTCACTCTACTCGACAGGCAAACTTGTCAACTCACTCTACTCGACAGGCAAACTTGTCAACTCACTCTACCCGACAGGCAAACTTGTCAACTCACTCTACCCGACAGGCAAACTTGTCAACTCACTCTACCCGACAGGCAAACTTGTCAACTCACTCTACCCGACAGGCAAACTTGTCAACTCACTCTACTCGACAGGCAAACTTGTCAACTCACTCTACTCGACATGCAAACTCCACCTGACCATATACTGGAGTTAGTGGCACTGATTGAATTTAATTGAATTTATTTAGAAAAGAGTGAACAGGCTTTTTCTAAGTTAGTGCGTTCTACATCATGGACCACATCGCCATTTACCGTCAGGTGGAAATTAGGATTGTGGTCAAGCATTAACTTATATTTAAGTAAAAAAAATAGAGAACTTTGGTCTATCTATGCTAATATGATAAAGAGGAATAATTTTTTCCACCTGATGGTAAGTGGCTGCCGTCTCCCATGGAGATCAACGACCAAAGGTATCACTGATGCTTTTCCAACTAAGAAAGAGAGAAGAATGAAAAAAAGAACTGGCTCTCAAGCTCCCAGCCGGAACCGAGTCGTTTGGCGGATTACTCAAGCAAGTTTTTTTTAAGTACCGAATAAGTCTGAATAGGCTCAAAAACTACTGGATCGACTATGAAAATTATTTCACCAACAGAATGCTTTATTCTTTCTGAGTAATATGGACTATTATTAAAATCCAGGTTTGCACTAAAATTTAAGCAAACCGAGGGTGGTCACTAGTTTATTAATAACAACCTATACTGTTTTTCTGGATTGGAGACCACGCCTCGGTAAAAAACTATAAGGGTTCCGATTTTACTTCGGAACCCCAAAAACCAAAAGACTGCCCCTCAACCAGGTGAACGGATGAAGAAGACTGGGGACAGAATAGCACATGCTGAGCGATGCATGATGAATAATACTTTACTGAGTAAAGTTATTAGATGATATTATGATGCCTAGGTCATTGAAGTATAATATCATAGAACAGACATCTCGAACAAAATGTGTGTCCCGCTGGGAAGTTCTATTTTCAAAATTGAGCCATCGTTCTCCTTTCAAAATTGAACGAATCCATTGAAAGTTGAAGCCGAGTGGCGCCAATTCATTGGAACATACATTGTGTTCGCGGTGTCGGTTCTATATGCTAGTAATAATACTTCAATGGCCTAGGTATATTGTATACGTCCTAGTTAATGGTTCCATTCCATTGTTTTTATACATTCAGTACTGGGCAGTAGCGAGCTGTAGGTATAGTGCCTTGTATCTTCGATGTATTTTCCCCTTTTCGTAAGCGCTGCGCTGCATCGGTCACAGCTGCGCGATGTTTTTATCGCGGATTGCGGTAAGGACACACTGACAGGCGGCAGCGGGTGCGGACTGCGAACTAGTATTTGCCGTCGATTCAATTTTTAATCTAATTGTATGCATCACACATGTTATCTACTCAGTTTAAGATTTTTAAGCAATTACTGCTAATTGCAAAACGTTTTTTGCTTATTTACCAATTGATTCGTTTGAGATTCGGATTGACAATTGATAGAAAATAATCTTCTCGATCGTTGTTTATTCACTAATTTGCGTTTTTTATTAGAACACCTTTAACGGTTCAAATGTTTGTATGATGTCTACCACCCCGTTAAAGTTTTAAGCAATTTAATTTTGAGAAAGACTGAAATATCAGAGCACATCTCTACGTTCATTACTAAATGCTCCTCCTAAACGCCATTAGCTCGAGTTGCGCGTGCGCAAATGTTTTGCGCGCTGAGTCATGCGCTCGGGATGACCGCGGGACGTGTCGGCGGCCGGCGCGGACGACGCGACGTGAATTGATCCGCCCGCGCCGCGCCGCGCCGGCGTGGTACATTACAACCGTTTCAGGGTTCAAACATTTATGGTCAACGTTGCTATATGTATCGCACTAGCGCTCTGCTCGTGTTTCCCGGGATATTAAGTATCCTATGTCCCGACTACCTGTGTAATAAAGAGTAACAAACATACAGGCAAATCTATACATTTATAATATTTATTAGTAGGATAGTAGGATTATTGTTGTCTAAACAGAACCTTCATACTAACTTTACTAACTTAACTAAGTTACAAATATGCTAAAAAACATCTAAATCTAAATGTTTAGACAAAGTGTAAAGACACTTGCATATCTTTTACTATCGTGTTAGGAGTTACCATTTTTTCGTCAATAATGGGGCCGTTTATTGGTGGTCATAGTACTATCATGTTTTAAAAGCAGAGTTATGTTCTTGTCACAAAAACTTGATGAGAAATAATAAAAAGACGACAATAAAACGTAATCGCCAACCCTATCGTCGTTCAAAGGCGCTAGTACAGAAGCAATGCGATGACCTATTGTTCGCTTGAGGATATATTTTATTAAAACGTTCCGGGTCGTTCCAAGTTCACTGCAACTAGAGGTGAGTATTGCACGTATTGCACGTTTGTTCGGTGAATGAATGCCGCTGTAAAATTTACGTTGTTCCAGTTTAACGGGCTTCTTTCGAAATTTTTTTTTTCTTTTTTGTAATGACAGCTGTGTTTTATGCCGGGTATGTGTGATTCGTGTCTTTATTAGAAAAGGTATTTGATAGCAGTCTCGAAGTGTGTAAATGTTCCAAGCTTCTTCAAGTCAGGTAATGCGTTGGTGATGTCTTTAGTCAGGGGCGTAGTTACTGCCATATCAGCCGCATTAATGGCAGTGGCCCCAACTCCGGCCCTGTGGTAGAGAAAGAGGACTTGACTGTTGAGAGGAGCGGTTGCTCTAGTCGCCCAAGGTAGTAAGAGGCGCCAAAAATGACTAGGACTCCTAGGCTAGGACGCCCGGACGGTGCATCGACATTGGCGAGCTTTCATAGGGCATAGGTTTTAGAACTCAACGTGTGTACGCAGATTCGTAATGTATGTGTTTTACCTGGAGTTTATGGGCCCAAATCAGCTTTATGGAAGCAAGGGCCCCGCAACAAATTATGATACAGGGGCTGGTGAGGGCATGCTACGTCACTGCCTTTAGTGCTAGTGTTACGGAAGGCGATATTCTTGTGATCATTTCCATCTCCGTGTTAGGTTTCAGTTCATGAACTGAATTTTAAATACCACATCACCATAGAGATTCAATCGTGCACACGTTGTATTGAAAACATGTCACTTTAGGAGATCCTGTATTGATCCTTGAACCATTTAGCAAGGGAATTGTTACGAATACAAACAAAAATAAAAGCCGATATCAACATCACTTGGAACATGTCAAACCTTTGTACCAAACATCTCGCTAAGCCTGCGTAAGGTGTACAATTCAAAACATACTTTTAATCCCTAGAAAGAGGGTCCAAATTCGTTTGTATCCCAACAGCTATGATAATAACAACACAGCAAAGAAACAGCCGTTGTAAAGTGACCTCTCGTCTCGTTTTAACAGTTGAAAGTTACACGAAATGAGTGGTCCTGTCGGAGTTCTTGGTGCGCTGGTCGATTTATTGAGTCGAGACGCAAACTTTTGTAGATATTGAAACGAATAGCGCCACCTGTTGAGCTCGGCTCACAACTTTGTTAATGGCCGCTCCTATTTACAGAATGGATTCGTGTCTGTTACTGTTGGCACTGAATTTAAATGTATTGCAGGATGTTTAACGTATTTAAGGGATTCGTAACGTTTTAGCGATCTGCCAAATAATAAAACTGCTGCTGAGAGCTGTTGTTTTTGTGTGTGCTGTTTATTGGAATAATCATATGATGATGCTCCGTTTCGGGGCGAAACACGTGTTGGTGCTGGTATGTATGTTGGTATATACTTTTAATTATTGTAGTGCATGTTTCCGTTGTGGGAGGGAGGGAGGTGCCACGCATGTCTTAAAGTATATACCATCATACATGTTATCCGCGGATTGTTGCAAAGTAGACTAATACTAACTTAACATAATGAAGGATTCTTTTTTTTTTTTTTTTTATGCTTTTAGCAGGCAAACGAGCAGACGGGTCACCTGATGGTAAGTGATCACCGCCGCCCATGGACATTAGCAACACTGGGGGCGTCACCAACGCGTTGCCGGCCAAGAAAATGACGATAGACCCGCTTCTTGAAGGACCCCATATCATAGCTTAGGGGGAACACCGATGCAGGAAGTTTGTTCCACAGTTTACACGTACGAGGTAGAAAATTACGTGAGAACCGAACTGTGGACGAATGCCAAGTATCCAGGTGATGTTGGTGGAACCTGGAACCCCGTGATGTGCGGTGTCGAAAACTAACTGCAGGTATTAAGCCAAATAGTTCTTCAGAACATTCCCCATTGTACAGCCGGTAGAATACGCAGAGAGAGCCTACATCTCTCCTCAACTCCAGTGATTCTAGTCCGTCTGTAAGCATGGGATCGTCGACAAGACGAATAGCTCGCCGTTGAATTCGATTGAACGGATCCACTTGGCCAGCTGGGGCTCCAGCCCAAAGGTGGGAGCAGTACTCCATGTGTGGTCAAATTTGCGCCTTATAGAGCATCAACCTGTGCTTAGGCGTGAAGTACTGCTTAGCTCTGTTGAGCACTCCCAATTTCTTTGCAGCTAGTTTGGCCTTACTTACCAAGTGGTCCCGAAACTGAACTTCATTCGAGATGTCAACACCAAGGATCCCAATGCTTTTAGAGATGTTAAGAGGAATGTTCTGGAACTGTGGTGCTATGACAAATGGGGTTTTTTAGCGGTTAACGCGCAAACTTGTGTCTTCTCGGGGTTGAACTGGACTAAATTTAGTCTGCCCCATTCTGAGACCCGCTCCAGAGATGTCTCGACTTCAGACACAAGTTTCATCCTCTTCTCCTCAATCTGCACCCGAGAAAGGTTTGCTCGGCCTGTATAACGGGCGTCACCCGTGCTGTCATCAGCATAGCAATGAATATTCCCGATGTCCAGCATATCATTGATATGCATGATGAACAGTGTGGGTGAAAGCACAGAGCCTTGTGGGACGCCAGCATTTATGGGCTTCGTATCTGAGCATTTTCCGTCAACGACGACTTTGATGCTCCGCTCCGATAGAAAACTGGCAATCCATTTGCACAATTTCTCGGGTACTCCGTAGGAAGGCAGTTTAGACAATAATGCCTTATTCCACACCCTATCGAAGGCCTTTGCAACATCCAAACGTGCAGCCAGTGCCCAAGAAAGGCAGTCGTGCTGACCCTGCTAACTATCGACCAATTTCAATTACCTCCATACTCTGCAAGATTATGGAGCGTATATTGAACAGGCGCCTCATGGCATACCTAGAACACAATGATCTCCTTAGCGACCGGCAGTACGGGTTCCGCCGAAACCGTTCGACGGGAGATCTTCTAGCGTATGCCACTCACATCTGGGGCGAGGCCCTCGAGAAAAACGGGGAGGCGCTTGCCGTGTCCCTTGATATCTCGAAGGCCTTCGATAGGGTCTGGCATGCTAGCCTATTGAGCAAGCTTCCCGCGTATGGCTTATCCCCTGGCCTGATCAGCTGGGTTAAAGACTTTCCGAGTGAACGTTCATTCCGAGTCGTTGTCGATGGTTGCTCATCTCAAGCATTGACGACCAATGCCGGAGTTCCTCAGGGGTCTGTTCTCTCCGCAACTCTATTCCTGCTGCATATCAATGATCTGCTCATGCCCGGTATATATGGGTACGCGGATGACAGCACAGTTGTGGAGAGATATCTGGCAAATGTTCAGGCCAGTAAAGACCAAATACAATCTGAACGAGAGACCATGGTGGGCCGTGTGAATCTCACACTTCAGGCTGTCTCCGAATGGGGCGTTGCCAACCTTGTGAGATTCAACGCCACTAAAACACAAGCGTGTCAATTCACCGCCAAAAGGAGCCCTTTCACCCTGGCTCCTACTTTCCAGAATGTATCCTTGGAATACACTAACCGCCTTCAGTTATTAGGAGTTGAGATATCATCAAACCTTAACTTTGGGCGGTTCATTGAATCCAGAGCTAAGACTGCTGCTAGGAAGCTAAGCGTCTTAGCTAAGGTACGCCGGTACTTCACACCACAACAGCTTTTGACCCTGTACAAAGCTCAGGTTCGGCCTTGTGTGGAGTACTGCAGTCACATTTGGGCTGGTGCAGCTAAATGTCATCTTTCAGCATTGGATTCAATGGAGAGGCGTGCTAAGAGGCTTATTGGTGACCCAAAGCTGATAGAGTCTAGTCTACAAAGCCTCGAGCATAGGCGCAGAGTTGCCAGCCTCTCAGTATTCTACAGGATACATTTTGGAGAGTGTGCGCAGGAATTATATGACTTAATTCCCCCCTCTACTTTTTACTATCGAACATCCAGACGCACGGCAGGTATTCATCCCTTTGTCGTCAACATCCCCCCGGTGCGGACGTCGCGCTTTGCTTCGTCTTTTATTATAGGTACCGCAAGGGACTGGAATAAATTGCCTGCGTGGGTGTTCCCCTCTGATTATAATGTGGGTGTCTTCAAGTCAAGAGTGAATAGGCTTCTACTAAGTTAGTGTGCTTTACCATCCAAAGCTTCATTACTGCTTACCATCAGGTGGTTTTGTGGTCAAGCACTAACTTATTCGGTATAAAAAAAAAAAAAAAAAAAAATCCAAGCTTACAGCCAATGCTTCTCCCTTGCTCTCGATTGCTTCTGCCCAGCAATGAGTAAGTTATACTAAAAGATCGCCAGCTGACCTGCCGTGGCGGAAACCGTATTGACGGTCACTAATCAGCTGGCGATCTTCTAGATACCGGAGCAGTTGGGTGTTTATTATACGCTCCATTAGTTTGGAGAGCAGAGAGGTTATGGCGATTGGTCTGTAATTGGATGGATTTGACCTGTCTCACTTTTTGGGAATAGGGTGGACCAGAGCTACCTTCCATGGAGACGGGACAATGCCGGCAGAATAGGAGAGTTGGAATAGGCTCGTTAAAACCGGGGTCAACTCCGGAGCGCACGTTTTTAGCACAATAGCAGGTATACCATCTGGCCCATTCGACTTGTTGATGTCAAGGGAAAAAAGAGCTTGACGCACGGCATTCTGAGTGAAATGCACGTCAGGCATCAGCTCACCACACTGCGGGATGGTTGGCGGTGTGTTACCCCTATCATCAACAGTCGAATTCGACGCAAAGAGGGTGCCCAGTATTTCGGCTTTCTCTTTTGCGGTGTGGGCCAGGGTATTATCTGCTCTGCGCAAAGGAGGAAGGGACGATACACAGAAATTGCCTTGAATAGCTTTGGTCAGAGACCAGAACGCTCGGCTACCACACGGATAGCTCAGCAGTCTCTTGCCGGTTCTGTTAATGTGCTTGAATTTTGCCTTGGCTATTTGCTTTTTTGAGGACCACGAGGCAGCATTAAATTTCTTTTTCAGCCGACTCACAGATTCGTCTCCGAGCTCACGCGCCATAACCCAATCCTGAAAAGCAGACTGCTTCAGGCTTATTGCCTTAAAGCAGTTTCTGTCAAACCAGGCTTGGATTCTGCTGTCGAGACTGTAAAATTTTCATCTCTCCTAGTTGTTATACGGCAGAAATAGGTGTGGCAGTGCTGCAGTGGTATCTACCGTCCCTTAGCGAACCGAATACAGGTTCTACCACCTAGCTAGCACATAGTAACTCTATCAAAGTCCTTTACATTTCTACAGATCACGCCAACAAGGCTATGACACTAATATCCTTGTTGTATCTAGTTTGTATTGACTCTGCCTGCGAATCAAACGGTCTCATTCGATTCCCGGTTAGGGCACATGTGTCGATAATGTGATGTATTTCTTTGTTAGGTGTAACTGGTGTAGTAAAAATATATTTTTTCGAATGGACAGTTGCAGTTGCCTCTAGTGGCCTTTAGTTTAACATGGAGAGACACTACGCCATAATAATATGTTATCTTAAAGAAAAAAGACATGAATACGTGTATAAGCAATCAGCACCTTATTACGCCTATTTTGAATTTTGAATCTCGATTTTAAAAAGCACTGTGGCTTAACCATTTTCGTATTAATCACCGCGTACTAATCAATAAGTTTTAATTTTGGCATCGTGTAGACACCTTTGTGGCGTCAGACGCCGAAGCCGAAGCGATATTAGAACGATCGACCGTCGACATTTGGCTATCGGGTCAGACTCCGCAATCGGGCCGGGTCGGGCCTGCCGGCGAAATTAGTCCGTGCGTTCCTTTGAGCGTCGTCGTTTAATATCACGATATCGTGTGGAAGCAAGCAGGGAACCAGGGATCGGCAGGGAGCCAGGGACCGGCAGGGAGCAGGGTTCATTGCTGTGGCGCCGGACCCGGACGGCGGGGTTTTTGTCGCGTCGCGATAGCGGGAGGGTAGCCATTGCCGTGGGTTTCAGGGCTGACACGTTTAAATATAGTTTTTACACAACGTCAAACGAAGTTCTCAATTCGGTTGTATTTTTTTTTGTTTGTTACCTTAGACCTACATGGTCAATTTGTCATCAATAGGTCGAACAGACGGAACGATATTGAAAACACATTGAAGCGCAAAAAATTAAATATATGCTGTGGCCTACAACCGCTCTTCAACCCCCTTCCCAAACCAAAAGGTAAAAACTGTAGAACCTGGATGGATAACGTATTTATGGTAATGGGTTATTAGTGGAATAATTACGTCAATGGGAAGAAAAGTTTTGATAAGATAATTTCAGAAATAGTAAAGAAATAGAATTAGAAACTAAATAAATAGTACCTACAATATTTTTAATTCCAGTAAACAAGTGTTAGCAAACAATACGAAAATTCAATTCAAATGCGATTAGTAATTAAGGTATTTTATCAGAGTGAGGTTTACATTTTTAATACAGACATATTTTTAAATAAGAAATAACTAGTAAGTTTTAGTAGTTTGTGTAATTTTTGACAACCCTATAGCAAATTGTCGGTCGTGAGTTTGTTTCAACGCTATAGTGATTGTGAATATTAAAGAGACGTGAGACACATAGAGTATAATATTTACTGGTATAATACCTACTGCTGTTGCGCACATGCACTTTGATATTAATTTTCTCACTTTAAGGAAAAAATAAAAAACAAATAAAGCCAAAACAAATGACTAAACTTTTCAGTATGTGCTTTAAATTGCTATAAAAGGTTTCATATCAATACATTTAATTTTATTTTTTTTTAATGGAAATATCCGGCAAACGAGCTGACGATCCACCTGATGGTAAGTGGCTATCGTCGCCCATGGAAATCAACAATACCAAAGACATAGAGTACGCGACGGTTAAAAAAAACATCCTCACGTTATCAGTAGTGGAGGTACCCCGAAAAAAATGTGTTTCAGTATTATATTCTACGATTCTGGAATTTTAACAAATATGTATATCCATACCAAATTACAGCTTTTTAGCACTAAGGGTCTCGGCGCTTTGCTTCGGACAGACGGACGGACAGATGGATGGACATGACGAAACTATAAGGGTTCCAATTTTACTTCGGAACCCTAAAAACCACACACTTACTGTGGTTTCTGTTAGTAACATTTATTATGTATCATATTGTATTTATATACTCATACTTATCGTGAGTACCGTAGTAAAACTAGGTAATAGTTGAGAGAACTCAATCTTCAATCCACATTGTACCCTGTCCGGTATCCTCGAGTGGCCCGGGGGCTCCTGCGGCTGATGGCGGACGGAGCGGGTCAGCGCGGGCGCCCCGGGTGCTGCCGCGGCACGTTTGACGCCCCCTTGCGCCCCCGCTCCCACCCCGCGAGCGCCTCGAGATGAGGGTGGTTGGATCGCGGCGTGGGTAGGGTTGGCAATATTCGTTTGGATTTTTTTTGTATGGGAAACTCATGCGTTGGATGCGGAGACGATAGTAAATTAAAAGAGGGGTGTCAGGGGAGAAAAGGTTTTTTCAAACCACTGAGGTTTGTTTAAAAACTGTTAAACTTGAAATAAAGATGCTTTAGCTACTATTGCGCACAATGACTAACAATTAAAAACAGTAAATACCGAGTCTTTATCTGATTGCAATTATCTTTTTTTATCTATAATTGCTTACAAATGTGCTAACGTGGATGATTAATGGTGAATGTTGAGAGCCAAATTGTCACGTGTTGAGTAAGAATACATTGCCAAAAGGATGCAGCATTGTATTACTCCATATTTTGTTGTCACGCCTTGAAGAATAAAGAAGTCCAAAAATATATCGTTTCATTAATGGTCAGCACTGATAGATATAATGTAGCATTGATAAATTAAATATAAGTCCTTGTGTATATATGAGTAGTCTGAATAAAAATGTTTTCTTTCTTTCTTTCTGATAACAAGCACTCACTCCTTCTCCACGTATGGTGCAGAATGCAGGTTAAATTAAATGCATGCAGATTACATTAAATTAAATCAACTGCCAAAGTGCCAACCCTATGATTCGAGCATCGTAGCATTCGTAGCCTTCATTGTAATCGCGCTCGAGGCCGCGTCGCGTCGTCATGGCAACCGCCCCCCCTGTCCACCTGCCCTCATTAATATGTACCCGCTGGACATCGTCTTGCCTCCAGATAACTCCGGGTAAGCAATGTCCGCCAGAAATCGACACCTGAAAATTTTATTAAGCTCTGTAAAGGTGTCTGCCGACTGGTGTGGTGACAATGGGTTTCGCTGATTTCTTAATAATATCGTAACTGCATTAACTATTTACATGCTTAAGTTGAGCGTCTATTAAGATGACGGTAGAAATGTTTACCACCGCATTTCAGCACTGAACGCCATAAGTAAATAAGCCATAAGTAGTGATATTTTTATAGTGATATTTTATAGTCGACAAATAACCAGCTATTAGCTGCACTCAAATTAAATTGATTTTCGAAAATAAATAAATAAATGCTACACACTCATAGCCCCACACTAAGATGCCCTGTGTCGTGGTGCCATAGACAACACACAGAGACAAGAACACTCATACCCAGACCGAGAACAGAAATTCAGACACATCATTCAAATTTCAGCTTCTCTGGGAATCGAACCCAGGGTCCTTTGCCATTCAAAGGACCCTGGGTCCGGTTTGCTAACCATTGCGCCACACGGGTCGTCATTTCATAATTTAATAATAATCACAACAAACTAACATATTTTTTTAGTGTGACTGATTTCCAGAACTATTCAGGATTCAAACCTAAACCCTCGAGAGCGAGTCTGACTTTCACACCACAAGACTATCACATTCTGCTCTTTAGAGTTTAGAGCATATACCTACTCGAATAGTCGAGCAGTGTTATATAACGTTACGTAGATACGTAAGACAGGTTTATATAACGTTACACAGCCTTAGCCTATGTAGCTGGCAGTGCGCTTTGCGTTGCGAGAATGAGCAATTTCCACGGTAGCTAAGTGCAGTCGGTTGTCAGCCCACGACCGGCGCCCCTCTAACGACGCCCCATACTTGTCTCCTTTGTACCAAATCGATATTTTAACACCGAATGATTTGTGAGTGTCTATTCACTAATGACTTAGGACCTAGCTTCAGGTTTAAATCTAAACAAAAGCTAGACAAATCAGCGTACGTGTCATTTACTAATAGTTTTGAATATATGTATTATAAAATAGTTAACCATTTAATGAAGTTGTCACTTTTCATATTTGCCAGTTTTGTTGTCAATACCTTCCACAAACGTCTCATAAATCATAAATCATGGATAACTGCTAGACGAAAATTTTAACATGAAAATTAATTAATGACTACGTTGTTGACAAAATTGTTAAAAGTGTCCAGCATCGGTCATTTCTGAAACATGACCATGTA
Organism: Thymelicus acteon; assembly: GCA_951805285.1. NCBI lineage: Eukaryota > Metazoa > Arthropoda > Insecta > Lepidoptera > Hesperiidae > Thymelicus > Thymelicus acteon. The sequence continues at coordinate 3,872,200 of OX638232.1, forward strand.
ACGAGATGTAATACCTCGTTCAATATTCCTTGGCTGGAAGATGCATTTTTCATCTAATTCTTTAAATCATGCAAGTTGGGTTTGTTTAAGAAAAATTGCATCTGTCAGCTGAGCTTCCAGGATAGATCGGTGCTTTATTTTTTTTCAATTTTATTTCAGATAACATTGATCCACATAGGTACACAGTAATTCAGTGAGTTAAAAATTTTACAATACAATAATTAGTATGTCAAATTCATAAAAGAAAATAAATAATAAAAATAAAATAATCAAAACAATCAAATTCAACTAAAATATCCATCTAATAATAATAAATTAAAATTTTACATTAAAACAATAACAGTCAGTTAAATAAAAATAAAAATAATAATACTGATAATAATATACTGATAATAATACCATTATTACTATTATTATTTCTCCATGGGGTTCGCCTGGATAGCTACCACCCTTGAGCATGAGTCAGCCGCCAAACGACTCGTCGTGTTCCGGCTGGGGGCTTGAGAGCCAGATCTTTCTTTCTTTTTCTTCTCTCTTTCTTGGCCGGCAACGCATCGGTGATGCCTTTGTTGTTGCTGATGTGGGCGACGATAGCCACTTACCATCAGGTGGATCTTCAGCTCGTTTGCCGGCTATTTCTATAAGAAAAAATTAATTAATATTACTCAAATTACTCCTGGTTAATTTATAATCATGATGATTCTTAGTTTATAAAGCAAACAATTAAACGTTAACCAAAGTAGACCGCCCAGTAATGTGTTTTTAACTTTTTTTCTCGAGTATGCAAGCGATAAAGTGTGAAATTTAATTTAACGAGGTACTTACAACTTTATAAGCAGCTAATTGTATAAACGCTTGAGCCGCGACGGAAAATAAAACAGTGAGCGTAGACTTAATATTTGTTAAGTGGAAAAGGTCTCGTAAAATCATAAAAATAATTTAATAAGCGAGCGATAAAGCTTGCTCTTTAGGGATGTGTCGTATCGACGTAAAGTAGCTTTGTGCCAGTGGATCTTATTTATTACTACAATTACTAGCTGTACCCGCTTTGTTCGCGTGGGAGTTTTTCCCGCGTAAATCCCGTACTAATTCCGGTTTAAAAGAGTAGCATATATATTGCCCTATAACATCTTCTATTTTTCAGTGAAAGTCACATTAAATCAGTTCGGTTGTTCCAGAGATTAGGCCGCAAAAACAGAAAGACAGACAGACAAGTTTGTAGTTTAGAGTTCAGATAGCACCAAGAACATTATATTTTTAATGTTTCTAGCATCAAAAAAGACATCAAAAAAGTTTAATAGATCAAATAATAGGTAGTTAATATTAAAATAAGTAAGATACAAAGTAACATTCATTTCAGTATTCACCAATGTAATTAAACTTTCTGTTTTATTTTAATATCAGTGTATTTTTAATTATAATAATAATTTTCTGACTCTCCAGTTTGATATCAAAGCGAGAATCGTAGTTCAACTCTGTGGGTAGGGCAGGTGACTTACGGGCTCCGTTGATGTCTTTTACAGAAGGAGCGCGAGTTTATTGTGATGTTTTTCTCCTATTTGTGAACGAGCCGGTTGTCATTCTTGTTATAAAACAGATGTAAGGACTTTATTTACACGTTTTAATCTCTGTAATCATATTGATTAATGACGATGGGTTAATAACTTTGTAATAATATGTAAGTATTGGTATGTATGTGTATCATTAAACTTCTTCCTTCCAAAACAACCTTTCGCGCATTTCTATTTAGGTCAGTGATATATTTAGATCAAACCTCGAAAAAGTGTAATTCAACTGCTAATTTTTTAACCATAATGAGTCAAAGTGAATGAGTATTCGTAGTTGATCTAGGCTAATCACTCAAGCACTAAGCAAATGCGTTTAATACGCTTAATATCGCGTGTCATTACGCGAGTGTAATATTACGCGATAATTATTATACAGCTATAAACGGTGTCGCGGGTTAATTTGTGAGTGATTATAGGTACTTAGTTTACAGAACGCTTATCGCTTGTAATGATTTAGGCCTATGATTGTCTCAATAAACTTAAGTTTTTCTTGGGAGCCATTAGGTACTTTTTAGGGTTCCGTAGCCGAATGGCAAAAAACGGAACCCTTATAGATTCGTCATGTCTGTCTGTCTGTCTGTCTGTCCGTCCGTATGTCACAGCCACTTTTCTCCGAAACTATAAGAGCTATAATGTTGAAACTTGGTGAGTAGATGTATTCTGTGAACCGCATTAAGATTTTCATACAAAAATAGAAAAAAAACAATAAATTTTGGGGGTTCCCCATACTTAGAACTGAAACTCAAAAATGTTTTTTTCATCAAACCCATACGTGTGGGATATCTATGGATAGGTCTTCAAAAATGATATTGAGGTTTCTAATATCATTTTTTTCTAAACTGAATAGTTTGCGCGAGAGACACTTCCAAAGTGGTAAAATGTGTGTCCCCCCCCTGTAACTTCTAAAATAAGAGAATGATAAAACTAAAAAAAATATATGATGTACATGATCATGAAAACTTCCAACGAAAATTGGTTTGAATAAGATTTGATGAGTAGTTTTTTTTTAATACGTCATAAATCGTATACCGCAAAAAACATTGATCAAAGTTACAACGAACTACAAGAACTTTTATATTATGTTACTTGCTGCTACGGAACCCTTCATGGGCGAGTCCGACTCGCACTTGGCCGCTTTTTTCTTTATTTCTTTCTTACTCGTACGTATTCAGCCGTTTGACTATGAGATTTATCCGTTTTTCATTTTATACCATAGGCTAGGCCGTTTAATTATTTGTCAAAAACACGCACAGTTGAGTGGTATATGGCCGTAGCGTGGGCCAGTGGGCCACACATGTTGCATATCCGTGCGTTGAGTGCACCGCCGCAGCTGCGCGGGCGCGGGTACCTACGTGCCGCATCTGGCGTGGAATGTGCGTTGCTGTCATAGATAACACATGGATCAGTAGTTCCCATAGTGGGTCTAAGCTTAATTCGACTATGATCATCATCTATATCATTACTGATTTTTTTGTAGTCTTATAAAACAATACATTTATCTTTGTCTACGACGAGCACAAAGTAGATAGATATCTACATTAAAAATAATTCAAAATTTTTACTGAGTGATAATGCTAAAGTTATCTCTATGGTCAATAACAACCAAACAAAAAAATGAAAAGAAAATTTGTGGACACTCAGAGGAGAAAACAGAAAGGATGAGAAATTATGGAACATGTATCACAGAAATTATACAGTCATAGTGTCATCATAGTGATATGATTTAATAATTTTTCTAACGAACTATAAAACTAATTAATCGATTCTACGACAATTTGAAAAATTTGATTTTTAGGGAGATGATATTTTTCCTTCTTCATCTTCTTCAACTTGCAATTAGTCGCGACTTCTCGCACATTTTGTACGTAACGTCACTTCTGTGACTGTAAAATGATACATTATTCATCGCATATTTCGTAGTACGTGCGCTATCGCATCCCGCGCCGCGCCGCCGACCATCCATCGACCGTTCGACCGTCCGCCGACCGTTTACAAATCGTTTTTGTCTTGTGCCGTTTTTGGGTCGCGCACTACAAGACCGGGCTGTTGTTTTTGTCGGGATTTCGGGAATTGGAATCGATCGATCGCCATTGAATTCGTTGCGTGGGCCTGGGTGTTGTTAATCATCTATTCGGCGACGACGTACGGTTCGGTTGGGGGAATTATTAGTCTTTTTTTCGGCGTGTGTTGTTTCTAATTTGGATTGATTGTTGCTTTACTTTAATGACGCGCTATAGTGTTTGAAAGCGGATTAGCATTTGAGAATTATTATCTGTACTGTTCAGTTTTAGTTGAAAACTTATGTCAGCTTTACCTAATCTATATCTATACTAATATAGGTATAAAGAGGAAAGATTTGATTGTTTGTTTGCATTGAATAGGCTCCTAAACTACTGAACCGATTTGAAAAATTCTTTCACTGTTGGGAAGCTACACTATCCCCGAGTAACATAGGCTATATTATATTTTCAAAAAAATTAGGGATCCTTAATAAAACTTCAATAATGTTACCCAAGGTGTAAAAAAATAAGAAAACCGAAGCAAAGCGAGGGCGGTTACTCGTATATAATAAGGTTAGAATTTCAGTTAATACTGCGGGAAACCGCGGATCAAAGCTACGTAAAAAGCAAATAGCCGCTTGTTAGCGAAATACCTGATGCTAACACCATCACCGATGCGTTGCCAAAAAGAAGCCCGCGTTATTTTGACTCTACGCCACTGCGCGTATCCACAGATAAAAATATTTTACGGTCGATTTGATAAGGGTGTTATTTATGCTCTAACATTTAATATCCTACCACCGTGCATGAGTGTTGTTAGGACTCATTTAGGTAGTACAGCGCTTAGAGACCAATAAGATCTTTTCGTCAGAGTCTCGTTCGTTGTCCAGTTAAGTGCACCGTGTAGTGACGAATGGCTTGCAAGAATGAATTAAGGGCTCCCATAAACAATTATCAAAAAATAGTTAACTGATATGGACCGTATAAATAGTGGCACAACCCTCATTTTAACCCACAGTTACCGTATAATTGTGGATTTATAAAGTTTGAAGCCATATATTTAGTTGAATAACGCATTTTATGCTTATCTCATGTTGGCAGGTGAGGTAATGTGATCCCTCATGACGTTTAAATATCGGTGATTTGTGGAGCTTCGTTTAACTGAGTGATACAGGCAGGCGATTCTCTAGCCATGTGTGATCCTCTGTTTAAAAAGTGTTAGATTATTTATTTCCCTACTGATGCGTTCATCGTCTCTCCTTCGATTCCTGGTGTTATGTGAATGCTATGCGTGAATGTGAATGTGAAGCTGAGTGATACATAGTTTTCCCTTGTGTTTTGTTGCCTTAATTGTATTAGGTAGTAAGTAATTGTTGCCAAGATAACTTTTGGGAATAGTTAACATGTAGTAACAATTGATTTAGTTTAAAATATTGTTTTCATTTCGCAGGTTTATTACGTAATATACTCGCTATTCTTGATCAATATGTTATTCTTGTTCGCTTCAACAACATTCAACAAATGGCAACAAGTGGTCGCAAAAGTTATAAAATAATATCGTGGATATGTCACATCGAATGTCCCACAGCTGTGCTAGGGGTTCCTTTACAGTCAGAACAACTTAAAATTATGTGTTTCAATAATGATATTATAATGTAAAAAGAGGTAGATATGTCACTAGCGCGTCGACGATGAGGAGCGTAAGAACAGGTAATTGACCGTTCTGCTCGTAGTCGCTGTGTCAATACAAGACGATACGCACGCTTTTGTTGTTGTCTGAAGTGCTTGACATTTGACATACAGCGTTAAAACGCCTTCGTGCATTGCATTATAACAATGTGATTGGTGTAGTGAAACAAAAGATAAAAGTGTGTGTGTTGTAGCTCTTTTCGGAATAGATTTTTTGGTTGATTTCTAAGGGCATGACGTATCTATACTTTTTTAAATATAAGTATGTATTTCAATGTATTTAATACTACTTCCCGTAGCTTTGCCTGCGTTTTGCGGGATCATAAGTGCCTGTCTTATTCCAAATCATGATCTACCTATGTGCTTTTCTTGAGAATTCTTGAAGTAGTTTTTGCGTGAAAGAGTAACAAAAATCAATACAAACTTTCACCTTTAATAATATTAGTAGGATAGGACGAGGATTTGACCGAAATCAAGTTGAGGGCAATGGTTGAGGGAGGCTGGAGCTTAGTTACTGTGTGGATCGAAAAGTAATTAATCTTCGGCTATTAATAAGGTCAGCCAAAGGGTTCGACGACAGTTTGGCTTTTCTAGTACCTACCAGTGTAAGAAACTATAACCTATTGTTGTTTTTAGAAAACAATTCAAATGTATACACGGACTTGAAAAAAAGACGGATGTAACCTCGTCTAATCGAGAGTGAAGCATAGCAAATCCGCCCGCTTACGATGTGTGCGTACTTTTTGATTCGCGATTGAAGCAGTGAAGTGTCAATGTGTGGGTGTGTGTACTTGTACGAATAGAGAGTTGGTATTACTATGGGTGCTTCACTGAATTTGTTCTTGGGATTACGTCCGTCTTTTTTTTAGGTCCGTGCATGTATATTGATATATTCTAAACTGGTTCTTAAATTCTAATTCTTACTAAAATGGTAGTAGTAATAAATGTGAAAGTTTGTTACGTTACTTTTTATAAATTAGAGGTATCTATCTACGTGCAAGATTCGAACCCAGGTCCAGCGTTCGGAAGACCAATGTTCAAATCGCTAGGCTATTACTACTTTTTACTGGTACACCTACGAATGTCTTTTCTATGCCAAAATACCAAATGCCAATACGTCAAAATCATTGATTAAAATATTAGAATCCTTTCTTAGAATTCAATTATTATACGTAATCGAATCTTAATTAAGTTATTAAAATATACACAAAGTAGCATTCTTAGTATAATGGATTAGTATAATGGATTTGACGACCAGTGTGGCGCAATGGTTACCATGCTGGATCGCCGCACCGAGGGTCCTGGGTTCGATTCCCAGCGAGGCGGAAATTTGAATGTTAAGTTTGAATTTCTGTTCTCGGTCTGCGTATGAATGTCCTTGTCTAGTGTGTTGTCCATGGCACCCACTACACAGGGAATCCTAGTGTGGGGCTATGAGTGTGAAGCGTTATAATGGATTGAAGACAAAGCAAAGCCTTGAGTTCAAAGTGACCCTTCCTAGAATATTTAATTGGCGACGTACGTGTAAACTAGATGCAGGCGACAAGCTGCAGCTTTCTGGGATTGGATTGCGCTTTAATTACAGTCGTCAGAGCGCAGTGCACACAGTGGTGAGTGACGATATGAGGATGAGCGGTGGGGTGAGGTAATGTAACGCAGGCGTGGAGGTGAATGGAATGGTAACGTAAAAGATGGAATGGTAGCGGAGATGATGGAATGGTCACGGAGATGATGGAGTGGCAACAGAGATGACGGATTGGTAACAAAGATGTTGTAATGGTGACAGTGATTACGGGATGGTTATAGTGATGACGAATCGAATCGGTTACAGAGATGATGGATTGGTAACAGAGATGATAATTACGAGACGATAATATTCAAAGTAATAAAGATTTCTTGTGGTAACGGCGAAGCGAGCTCTGAGTACTTAACATTCGTCGTCAGAACGATATTCTTCTGGCTGGGTCCGGTCTCCACTCAGTGAGAGGCTAGACTTTTGATACCTAAAGACTAGTTCATCATTCTGACCTGATACAATTGCGGATTCCAAATCCTACATGGAAAACTTTATGGAAACCATTACGGAGAACTCTTTAATGTATAAGTTTCCTTCCGGTGTTTTCTTGTAACCAAAGCAAGTGAATACGCGCGTAAAAAGAAATAATAAATGTTCATACTGGATTCGAACGCGCCATCTCCGTAGGAAACTGACGTTGAAACTAGTGTATCCTAGAAGTAGTTTAGTTCATTGATAGGCCTAACTTATTTCATTTTCTGTTATATATATGTCTCTGTCTCCTTCTTTTGTTGAAATCGACGATAGAGAGAAAGAGCCGATCAACTTTCTTTTAACAATTTATGCCAAAATTGTGTCATTACATTAAAATATAGTCGCAGGATTTCACAACTTTCTCCTCCTACCATCTCCTAGTACCTACCTTCACAAGACTCCACCTCAGAGCCAAGTTTAAAAAAGGACGAAATTATACAGCAGCGAGTTTAGCTTATCTGAGCGTTAGGTGCAGTGGTGAGCGCAGAGATTGTTACATAGCAAGTAGATGCAGATTAAGGTACCTACGAGCTAGAACTATACTTCTATACCTCTAGTTGTGTAGGGGCAAGAGGCTCAGGCTTGCGACGGCGTGTATTCGGCAATTATTGTCCGTCAGCAAGGCCGGGGGGCGTGGGGGGAGGGCGAGGGGGGTAAGATGGCCACCGTAATTAATTGGCGCGACGCGAGGGGCCGACCGCGGCGCGTCTCGCAGCGCGGTATTGCGCCCGCGCGTGGGTGGATATGTTTTTAGTTGATGTTTTCAGGATACAAATTTACTTAGGGAAATATCAAGAATATTAGATTGTTGTGATAAAATAAATTCAATTAGTAATAGTTACTAACAACTAGTATTAATTGAACTAGTTACTACTAAGACTACAGTACAAATTAGTACTAGCAACTCTCCACCAATCCGCTCTGGAGCAGCGTGGTGGAGTATGCTCTATGCCTCCTCAAGAGGAGAGACCCGTGCCCAGTAGTGGACCATTAATTTGTTGAATTAGGCCACTAACAACTACTTTATAGCGTGTATTGTATTTATCTGTCACATAAGCGGTATCGGATAAGAATCAATCGTAAACTTTTGCTTGACATGCTTTAGTAAATAAACTCTGTTATTGTTTGGGATTGACAATGTCTTTGTGAAAATATGTATGCTGTTTAGAAAATATGTAAAAACTATTTTTTGCTATACTCATGAATGACCAAAGGACGCTCAATTTTAAGAAGAAGTTTCTAATTTTCGTGCTCCTCCAAAATTCAAACGAAATTTGACTTTAATAATATCTTAAAGATACTTGTTTTCCTAAGTTATTTTTCTCCGATTACGAATGCAAGACTTAAAATGAGTTTTGTTATGCTGTTGTTGTAAACTCGAACAAAAAACACTGTCCTGAAGTTTATTATTTGACTGCTGGTCACTTCACCGCTGTCGACCAGCGATCCGACCGTAAACGTCTCACCCACACGCTGCGAGCGCCCGCTGCCATTCGCCTCGCTACATATCTACCACCACATATACCCACAGCTAACAACCGACCACAACACGCCGACCCCCTATCGCCCAGCGCACCCCTTTTAACAAACGACAAGCGAGAGCACAGCGGGGGCCGAGGGAGGTCAAGCTACGCTGGCGAGGTTCCGATACCGCACTATACCATAGTTTGTCACATCGAGAACTCTGACCGCGGGCCCGTTGCGCCCCTCCGACGCCTTGGAGATAACGGCACGAGGGGGGAGGGGTGTTTCTGGTTAGCTTAGCCGAGTGCTTTTGCTGCAAATGTGCGGGTAACGTTAGCGCTAGTGGACCGCGGCTCGCTTGAGCGTAAATTCTGTTGCGTAAGTTAGAAAAGACGTCTGGCCGGCGAGATAGGTCGGAGTGGCACGGTAATCGCCATCGGCAGTATTTGGAGAATTGTGGACGTTACGACACTGTTATGTTAGCGGTATTACGGTGCGACACCGCCTCATGCCGCCACGGCTGTGCATGTGTGATGATTTCTTTTGCGACTTTTATGAAAACGACAAGTTGACTATTTCTAAAACGTCACATCCGTCAACTGTAACCGGTATTAGAACTCTTTCAAAGGAGAAGGATGAAAATAGTTTTTTAAACTTCTATCATTTTACATTTGTCACCCATACCTTTGCAAGGCCGAACGTGTCCATTCATAAAAACAAATCGTGGACAACAGAACACAAGATTTGATGATAGTTTGATTTTGAAAATCGAAGCAAAACCAAACATAATTCCGTTTCGAAAATCGAAGCGAAACTAAAACAGGTTGTCAGTGTAGTGTGCAGTGCGCGCGCGGCTTTATCAAGATACGCGTGATACATTTAACAGGTCATTATGCATGCAACGTTAGTTATTGCAGATTTATGAATCGCTCCAATTTCACGCGTCGATGTAACGCGCGTTCGATTTATAATCCATTTGCGATTTGCGGGAGAATTTGTGCAATTAGACACTTCGAACACGTGCCCAAATAGTTTGATTCACAGAAAATAATAATAACCGGTTTTACTATTATTTATTAACTAGCTGTTATTAACGAACTCGTTCGCGTGGGAGGCTTTCCCGCGTAAATTCCGATCTGATAGGGAATTCCAGGATAATATTTATCTATCTTTCAGTAAAAGTTCCATCGTTCCAGAGATTGGACCGGACAAACAGAAAGAAGATTAAAAACAAGTATGTTTTTATTTTAGTATCGTGTAACTAATAAGCACTTGAGAAAACAGTTACATCGCCTTTTTGCTTCAATAACGTGTTATCTTGAAAATCACAATTTTACAGGAGCCCATTTTTTAACTTTGAAATCACAGACAGACACTTCAATTTTATTTATATGCATAGATTAGTTATAATAATAATGAAAGTTACGGAAATTACGCAAACAGCGCATGCGGTATGGGATCATTTTCAAAAAAAATATCATTCTGTCCGTCGATGTCCGCCAATGTCCTTGGGATGTACGGGAGATTAGTATGCGGTACTTTCTGTCCCTCGTGTGCAAGCGTTCTGTTATGATAGAGACAAAAGTACGCCGAGGATGAAACAGAAAGATTTAATAGTTCTATTTTTTAACCCGACTGCGAGGAAGGGTTGTTTTTGTGCGTATCTTGTATGTATGTATGTATGTATGTTTGTATGTTTGTATGCATGTAATATTCTTTATTACCTCGTATCTTCCAAACCCCTGAACGGATTTATATAATTAAGATATCGTTAGATTCGTCTTGATAACCCAAGTGTTTTTAGATAAGTGAAATAACAAAACAATATTTTTGTTTTTTAAATTTGAAGTATCAAAAAATAAAAATAAATCGAATAACGCAATATGGGTATCAAATTAAAGAGCTCACCATAAGGATTTCAAAAAAGTATATCATGATGGCTTTTTTGATAGCAGGCGGGTTTTTTTTAATTTTTAAATTTATACTAGTTAACACTTTTATTCTGTAAACGTATCTTCTATGATGTATCACCCTGTAAATGTATCTTCTATGATGTATCACCCTGTAAATGTATCTTCTATGATGTATCACCTGCAGTAATCGTTGGCTCTATTGAGTTTATGTGGATTAAAGAGAGCAAAGAACACATAGTTGTTTTTAGACATAATATGTACATCGTATTACTTACTACGGTACGGTAAGTACTGTAAAAGAGCCAGCCGTCTTAGGATTAACATATTTATAGCTTCTGCTATTTCACTTGTAAAACACCCTTGTTTTTACAAGGATGTAATTTCCAGGTTCCACAAATGAGGTGTTTCTTTCTGTCCTCAAAAGTAGCTATTCTTGACCGAATTTTGAAGCATGGAGGGAGCTTACATGTCGCATGGTTAGGGACGTATTATAATGTTGAACTGGCGACTCCTTGCTCTGCAGGTAGTTTAAATTATTATAATTATTTACCAATTGACTTACGTCCCAACTCAGAGTCACTAAGGGTTACTTTAATCGCTCCTTAGTAAAGAATCACCATACAAATTCTGTGCTAAGGAGCGACTTAAGTAACTATTGGTGACTCTGAGTTGAGGCGTTACTTGTGTTAATTATATTATATAATCCTAGTTTATATATAGGTACGTACATACTTAAATAGCAAAACACATTATTACAAATAGTGCTTACTTGTATTAACTTTAGAATCGAATAAATAAGTTAAATTAAATATAAGCAGTAATCTTCGCAGGAAGTTTTATTTATCATCCCTGGAATTCGTACTATTTTGGTCCTTCGAGCCGGATATGAATCAGCGATATATGGATCCATAGGAAACTAAAAACATACTTTTATCGTAAACACCTTCCGACTTCGTCATCAGGATGTCATCTAAGAACAGACTACTTCTTTCTTCTCGGCTAAGCATTTCCAAGCTCGCTCCTCTATCCGCCTGACGCTGTAAAGGCCGTTAGGATTAACAGCAACTGTCCATTCGAAAAAAACAATAGGTACAGCGCTGCATAGTTAGCTTTCACTTCGTTTCTTCTGTGCAAAAAGGCGTGATTGCATTTCGTCGAAAAGATTTAAGTCGGCCAACGATTACATAACAATTAACAATATATGTGGCCAGTTGCACGCTCCGGCTCTCCCTCATTAGACATTGGCCTATTCATCGGACGACACGACAACGACGTATTTGTATGTGTTGTGTACACATACGAGCTGCCTTGTGTGCGTGCGAGTGCGTGGAGCTTAAAGGTGCTGTCACAACAGTAATCATTATAATAGTGTTAAGTGATGTTTTAATACATTTTATAACTGTAGCGTGGCAACACCCCTTCGTACTGATATTATAAACGTCAAAGTTTGAAGGTATGTTTGTAACTCTTTTACGCAAAAACTACTGCACGGATTTTTATGAAATTTAGCACAATGGTAGACCATTATTTGAAATAATCGGCAAAGCCACACAGGCAGAGTGCTAGGTTAACTAAAAAGCTGTGTCGTTGTCGTGTCGTCCAATGAAGAATCGGCCCTCAGCGGCCTCAGCTGGGGAATGTTGGGGCTTCCGGACGTGGCGCGCGGCGTGCCTGAACCAACGTGAATCTCGAATTTGTATAGCTGGCGGTACAGAGGAGCGATTCCTTAATGCAAAGGCACGATAACTGTTTCTTATCATTTAAAGATATTGGAACGCTACCTGAATTTGATAACATGAGATGATTTTATAGTCCTGGGTTCGATTCCCAGCGAGGCGGAAATTTGAATGATGAGTTTGAATTTCTGTTCTCGGTCTGGGTGTGAATGTCCTTGTCTAGTGTGTTGTCCATGGCACCCACGACACAGGGAATCCTAGTGTGGGGCTTTGAGTGTGATGAGTTATTTATTATTTATTATTAATATTATCTTATTTAAAATGTTATACAAAATAGTGTGAAGAACGTAAGTTGTACATGAGTGTTTTTCAAGTAGTATTTTATATCCGACCTAGGTAGCTCTTTGTCCTCGCTTCGGCATTCTACTCTAAAGTCCTTCGCTCCGCTCTGGAAACACTCTCGCCTTTAAAATGGTGAGTCGCCATTGTAATTATTTGCTCCCTAGGTAAACAACGGACAAAATAGTTACGAAATCCCGCAGTGCAACATGCCAGCGTAGTATTATCAACAATACTTAAAATACAGTTTACAAGTTGAATAAACATCAACCCTTTCACTAATAACTTTATCATTATTCGACGCAGCTTCTGCCTTCAACCTGCAGAAGCTGGCTGGCTCGCTGCCAGTGCCAGTGCTGCCGCAGCGCGACGCTAGCCGGCTGGCATTCCGCGACGACGGAATGCCCTGCCACGTCCCCGTGCGCCGTGGCACGTCAGCCGTCCTCCGGCGTTCCGAGACTCACGGCTCAGTTGGAACTCCAAGTTCTTGTTTACGTGAATGTTGCAGGTTTAATGAAATGGAGATGGTGTTATCTATTGTATTGTGTAACAGTCATAGCGTAGGTCCTAGGTTCTAGGTAGTAGCAGTGAACGTTTTACTATGAAATCATATGAACTGGTCAAAGTCGAATCTTTACTTGAATAGTCTATAATGACCAGATGAGCAATCAGATGTTAAGTTTTCACCAATACCCATTGATATGGACAGTAACACCAAAGGCATCACCAATGTTCTGAAATGATAACAAAGAAGAGAGAATTTAAAAATTCAGAACGTTTAACTTTTAACTAGGTACTCCAGGAATTTTCGTGTGATTTCGACTATTTAGAGTTATTAACAAAAATCGGTGAACCTCAACCTTAATAATAAAAGATTTATTTCCACTTCTACTGCTTAGCTATTCATGTCGCATGGTACACTGAGAGCATTGCTTACCTCCGACTAGGACTACGCACTCGCGTATCTAGAGCCTTTAGTTAAATTCCGTCTGGCAAGGTGCCCAGCCCCTACAACAGAAGCTAAATCAGAAATTTGGAAACACCTTTTTTACGTACTTACATTTAAAGAGCATGCTGTTGAAGCAAAATAGATTTGCTACGTTAAATACGTTATGCCCTTACAAATAAATCAAAAAATCGGTTCCGAAAAGAGCTACAACACACACACACATGTTTATATCTTTTGATTCACTACACCAATCACATTGGTACACACGAAGGCATTTTAACGCTGTATGTCAAATGTCAAGCACTTCTGACAACAACAAAAGCGTGCGTATCGTCTTGTATTGACAGAGCGACTATGAGCAAAACGGTCAATTGCCTGTTCTTACGCTCTTCATCGTCGGCGCGCTAGTGACATATCTACATCTTTTCACATTATAATATAATTGCTTATCTCTGTGATCGTGTTTGTTTGTTTGTTTGTTTACAGCACAAACAAGTTCAGCAATTTTAATCGGAAGATAAAACGAACGGAACGATAATTCCTCCGTCGGCTTTTAGAAATCTACTGAATTTTTCTAGCAATAAATCAAACGAATAACTATTTTTATCCAATTAAGAATTGGATAAGGTTGCGAATTTAAGATCGTCCTAATTGGCCCTTTCATCATAATAATTATGTTATGTTATAATTACTTATTATAGACAGGCCTCGTTGGTTCTTTTATCATGACAATACCTGTTATTACACAAAAATATGGTAGATCGTTTCCTTAAAATTAGAAGATTAATTCAAAGAAGTCGTTTGCGTTTAATTCGTCAATATATCCTTTTCATTTCGAATATCGCAGTCTAACCATCCGTTAAAAATCTACTCCTGACTTAGGCCTGTCCTACGTTTCGCCTTACTGAGTGGTTCTTCTGAATCAGAAAATGCTCGCTGTTTTATTCAGGTCGTCTGTATACCTGGTCGGGGTGACTAAGATTCCTTTTGCTGACGCTTGATCTCTATTCCTTTTATAGAATTTCATGAAATACATAATATTATGTAGCTTTATTTAGCTTCACCATCTCTTCTTACTCCTCTACTACTTCCTCCTAATCTCTTACTACTTCTTCATACTGCCAAGGTCTGATGATTGTGGTTGTCTTGTTTGATGCTGGAGGCAGAAGGTGGTCTTAGAAACTTTGCTATCACAGGTGCAAAGTTCGAATTTGAGCTAGTCTGGTGTCTTGAGAAGTGGTCTTAGGTGATTTTCAGAGACCAATGATAAATTCGGTAAAAGGGTCTGATATAAGCGTGTTCTTACCTTGGTTATTATTTAACAGCAACCTGTATTATGCAACCTACGCTAAACAGTTTTGTCGGTAAACACAAGATGTGTCAGATGTTCGAAGATACCAAGTTGTACCTAATGTAACCTAATTGGTCAAAAGGTATCATTAATATTTGGGTCGTGCTCGTGCGTTTGACGCGTAATGAGGTAACCGGATCTCCCAGGTATGCGGTCGTAATCGTCTCGTGTATATTATTTGTATAGTATTTGCATTTTATAAAAGTATTCCTTTTGCCGAAGCTTGGGCTCTATTCGTCTTTCACAGAATTTGTTTGTATACGGGCGTAATATATTGTGAAGTTTCATGTTACTTGTTTAGGGAGAACTCGAATTTTCCTTTTTCTTTCTTTTTCCTTCTGGGTTTTTATCGCGATAATACTCATTAATATTACTATACACCATTATCAGTACAATTTTGCATGTGTTTGTAAAGTGCCTGAATACCTATACCAGATCGTAGTATTACGAGTAAATAACATAGGTGATTCTTAGAGATTAGGATATCTTAAGATATCCTTAGGACAGCCTTAACTTAACCTTAACCTTAACTAAACCTTAGACTTAAGTTATGTATATAGGCCATGGAGACCAAAGATCAGTCTCCGTGCCAACACTATGGCGCCATTAGCATGTTGTCTTTAAATGCAGTTTAAAGTCCTGTTCGAGAATAATGAACGCTGTGAGTGCGCTATAAACTTCCTCTTTACAATCGTTTTGTGCGCGCGGCCCTTTGATGGCCCTTTCAAACGGTGCACCGCTTGGACTTACTTATCCACTGGGGCAGCGGTTCTCAAAGTATTTTGTGTGACAATCTGGTAACTGAGTAAGATGTGATGGATTATTAAATGGTAGTTGGTTGCTGTCGCTAATGACAGATGTAAGAACAGTGGTTTAGACGAGAATTTGCTTGTTATGGGCGATGGTGACCCCTAAGCCAAGTGGCTCACATACATGGGTAACAACCTACTAATATTATAAATATGGAAGCTTGTGAGGATATATGAATGTTTGTTACTCTTTCAAGCAATAACTACTAAATGGATTTTCATGAAATTTAGCACACAGATGACCAGGATCTGGAATAAGATATAGGGTTCTTATTATCCCGAAAAACGCAGGTAAAGTCCCAGACAGGGTGCTAGGAATCTACTAAAAATGATCAATCCACACAACAAAATAGTAGGTTAAAGAATTATTTTTTTGCGCGATGTCGAACGATCCCCTATTTGAAAACCGATGCTCCATGTGATTGCCGAGGGGGTTTGGTGAGAAGAAATGTCACTTAACCTGGCCCCTCATCAGAAGGATGGGGAAAATAAACTGTAAAGTTAAAAGAAAATCACCTAGACATACACAGTCAGTAGACACGTTTGGTTGTAATTTCTTTGTATGGATCCTTTGGATGGATGCAGAGAGATTATATATGCTTAGCTTATTTCTGTGTCTTTTATAGCATCCTAAGATTGCTGTCTGGTGGATCGTCAGCTTGTTTGCTGGCTTTGTTCCATAAAAAAAGTCCGTTTTAAGGCGATTTTAGGGAGTATTTTGTGAAGTTATACTTCTTTAGGCGCGTTATGAAATAAATGGAAAAAATTATGAGAGTGAAATTTGAGGATTTGTAACACGGACGGTGACACAAAATCGACGGTGACGAAAAACGTCATGCGCGTTTTTAAAAACGCTCGTTATGAAAAAAATATTATCATTATATTTTATTATATTGTTTTATTTTTAATATTGTTAGAATATTGTTTTTGAATGTTGTTTTTTTGAATATTGTTTTTAATGTTGTTTTTTTTTTAATATTGTTTTTTGAATATGGTTTTTGTTTTTTTTTTTTTTTTTTTTTTGAATTTTTTTATTTGATTTGAATTTTTTTTTGATTTTTTTAAATGTTTTTTTAAGTATAACTTCTTACGAGCGTACATAAGTACACGTTTATGTTTTTATGTCTGTTACCTTCCCAAGTAAACAAATACTTCTTGTTCTTTGAACACCGTTTAGGGGGCGTCCATAAATTACGTGAGGTGTTTTTTTAAATTTTCTGTCCCTCCCTCCCCCCCCTGGTGAGATGTTGTGAGATTTTATTCAACCCCCTCCCCCATCCCCCAATCTCACGTGAGATTTTTCAAAATGTGGGTTTCTCACGTAAACGCGTTGGATTGTTATTGTAAAAAGAAAAAAAAAAATACTTCGTGCTTTTATTTACGACTAGTTAAGACTAGTAATCAATATTGCTGAGAGTTTAATTATAAGTTTAATAAAAAATTAACTTAAACATGTACAATCTGGAGGACCAAAATAGTATAATTTTTTTTTGTTTCAATCAGAAAAAAAATTGCGTGATATTTGTCGAAACCCCCCCTCTCTCCAACGTAAGATTAGATGAGATTTGACTCGACCCCCTCCCCCCCTTATACATCTCACGTAATTTATGGACGCCCCCTTATTGTAACAAACTTAGTATACAACGAACCTGAGTACTTGGCGCTATTTCTAACTCCAAGTCAGAATCGAATTAACATGGAAATGAAATGCAATGTCCAATGTCCATCAGTCAAGTCCTGTTCGAATGCGGGCGGCGGGCGCCGTTAGATTCCATTGTTAATTCAGCTATGTCCTTTCCGTCGCTGGCCGGTTGTTTGCAAACATTCGTATTCCTGGCGCCGTCTTTGTTTTTGTTTATTTTGTGCAGTTGATATTATCATTATACACGCAATGATATTATAATGTAAAAAAGAGGTAGATATGTTACTAGCGCGCCGACGATGAAGAGCGTATGAACAGGCAATTGACCGTTCTGCTCGTAATCACTCTGTTGTCAGAAGTGCTTGACATTTGATATACAGCGTTAAAATGCTTTCGTGTATTATACCAATGTCATTGGTGTAGTGAAACGAAAGATAAACGTGTGTGTGCTGTAGCTCTTTTCGGAACAGATTTTTTGATTGATTTGTAATGGTATAATTTATCTATATTTTTAAATATCATTGTATACACGCAGCATTGTACAGCATTGTATCTTTTCACCGTTTGTTTTTTCTTCTGTTTGGCACCGCCTCAAAATTAATTATTCACTGTTAATTTAGGATCTTAATTTGTGATACTAAATGGTTTATTTTATTTTTCACTTTTCAGTTTTTTTCGTTGGTTTATTTTTTTGTTAAAAAGTAATTATTGTGAATAATCTGCGATCCCTGAGGCTACTCATACTAGTAACTATAGTTTGTCGGAATCGTCAAACAATCGCGCTTTGTCAGAGTGGCGCATCCCTTAGAGGACGTCGCTGAGACAAAAGTTTGTCGATTTGCGTACCTGCCGGAGCCTCCCGATTAGGGTTGCCAGATGGCGAGACTGAAATATCTGGACAAAACTTCAAAAAGTCGGGATTTGTCGGGACAAAAAATTTTGTATTGGAATTGTCGGGACATTTTGTATTTTGTCGGGACTTGTATTTTGTCGGGACTTGGCTGGACATCATGTGAAATGTCGGGACAATCCAGACGAATCCCGACCATCTGGCAACCCTACTCCCGATGCCCCTAACTGCGCTTTACCTGCCAAAATAAACAAGCGACTCGCGCAGCCCCTAAAATGGATAAGTTGCAGTAATCCTTATTATAGGTCTAAAAATTCTAAAATCTTCGCTTTTCTTTGTTTCGGGACTTGTCGTTCGACATAAATCGTTGTTCTGTTGGCTTTTATCTTTGTTCGATAAGCCGATCGTTCTTCGATATAAGTCGAGAGTAATTAACAAATTATTTGTCGGTTATCGCATGGTTTTAGTGGCGAAGGAGTTGGAAACTAATAGGAGTTGGCATAGTTCATTTTTCATGTAAATAGCCGACAAACGAGCTGAAGATCCACCTGATGGTAATGGTGGCTATCGTCGCCCATGGACATCAGCAACACCAAAGGCATCACTGATGCGTTGCCGGCCAAGAAAGAGAGAAGAAAAAGAAAGAAAGAACTGGCTCTTAAGCCCCCAACCGGAACACGACGAGTCGTTTGCTCTAAGCTAATAACCCTTTTGACGAAAAAGGTACCAAAGGACCCACATTATTTTTGGCTCTCCCGTCACTACGACCGAAACGTAAAACACAACCATGACAAAACAAAGCAAAAAGTAGACAAAAATAGTTTCTCGAGATCCCGCATGGCGGCGCTTTAAACTTTCAAGTAAAACTGTCAATTGGTAGTACCTGTAAGTAGTTGTATAGAGAGAGATGAGTGGGTGGTAGTAGGGTGGGTCCGTTCGCGCGTGATATCGTCGCGAGGCAGCAGCACACGACCGTCTACCTGCCTGTACGACCGGCCGTCCTTACAACCGTACGACCGTCCGTCCTTACGACCGTATCCACTTAAAATGTTCCCGGGGACCGACCCGCGTCAACGACAACTACAGCGTTCGGTCAAAGTCACGGCAGCCGAGGGGTTTCGTTATCGGGAATGGATTTGTTATAGGTTGTGCCTGTATCGGGAATTACGGACATGGAAATAGGTATGGAAATTGGAGATTATTGATCTAATTCACGGCCTGTTTTAAATAAAACGCGAGGTCCTACGGTATCGTTACGGTTATTAGATTACGGTTGCTTATACGCTTATTGGTGAGTTGTGGACTTTGAAATAATTATGGATTGAGAAGTGAAATGCCGAATGAAGGTATGATGATAATGAGGTATCACGCTTGTGCTTGACATAGGTTCTCTCTTAGCGAAATAAGTATGAATTATTTTGAAAAAAAAATACGTGTGCAAGATTAGACTATAGTGCGGAGCCTGAATTTCAAATCACTAGGCTATCAATTCTAATAGTCATTTATGTCTCCACCATTGTTCGTTACACTAAATTCTCGGACATATTTGAACGTTGCTCAAATATCAGAATGGGCACGCTCGCTCTCAGAGTGCGCAACAAAGTGAGCCGTATTTACGTAGGCACGTGAAATGCGAAACACAAAAGTGAGTTGTCAAAACTGCCCCGGGCTTTGTTTCAATAGTGGCTCCCGCGAACGATTAAATCGACCAAAAAACGACGCACTCCACCGCGAGCCGTCCGCCGCGATAACAAACAGAATTCGGTGAAAAAGCACTCGTTGCGACCGAATCGATGACCGCCGCTCTATATCAACTTTATCGTTTTTGCGTCGTCCATAACTTGGCACCGCACGCCGCCGAAAGCCAGTAAGTATGTAAATTACGGTCGCGAGCGGCCGTCCTCGGATGCCCACTTATCTATTCAAATTCGACTCCGGGAGCGGGGTTGCGTCGCCGGCCTGCGCTAATCAAAATCCGATCAGCCATTAAGCGTTCTCGCTATCTACGCTTAGTTTACGAGCGGGGTTCGCGCGGGCGGAGCTCGATCGCTTATTTATGTGGAGCCCCGCGACTGAAAAACTACCCTCGCTCCCGAGCGCCGAGCTGGAGCTCCCGGCGTCCGCGAGACGAGCTCCCATAAAACCGCCGCGCCGCTTTGTAATCAAGCGAGCCGCGCTTTTTATGAGCTCGCTTTCGCAGTCACCGCTCGGGATAAATTCAGCTCGCTATCTGATATCGAGGTATAAACTTTTATACGTTCGCTTCGAGTCGCGAATCGGTCCGGCTGCACGCGGGTGGAATTGCATTTTCTCGTACCTATAAAACTCTTTCCGTCCCCGGCCGCCTATATTTAACGTGTTTATGGAGCCGCTAATGAATATATGGCGAGTGGGTACGTTACGTACCAACTGGCGTGGAAGAGTGTGGGCGGCGTCTGCGGGCCGGTGACGGCCACGGATCGCGTGTATTTTTACCACCGCGTAGGCAATATAAGGCAATGGCATGGACGGTGTAGAATAGCGGGTTTTTTGTTACTTCAAGTCGGCTATCGAGAATGTTGAGAACTTCTTATTAACTGGCGATTCACTGTCGGGTGTTAAAACCAACAGCAAGGGTGTTTGATATTTGTTTTGGTTTACTGTCCTCCGATGAGGTCTTAAGAAATAGTTTGTCATATTCTGTATAAAATATACAGTGTGAATTTAACGTGTGCGTGCTAAATATGTTTCATGTTCCTTTACTAATATACATATCTACCGTCTGGTTGTTTATCGCTTAAATGTACAATAAAAAAATAAAATGAAAATAACATAAACAATATCACAAACTGGTAATTACTGTAACCCAAATAAATCAGTCCCCGCTTCCGCTCCCGCTACCGCTCATCACCACGCTCACCCGCGCCGGTGTAGGCGATATACGGGCATAATCGTATTTTTCCCGAGATCGATGGGTCGCGGTGAGCACCACCTGTGCGCGTCTCGAAACATCCATTACGTGTGGTGGGTACTCCGACAGCTAATGCCCAGCGATTACGTAGGTGGTAAACTAAATAGAGCGCGACGAACTTACATACAATTTTTGTAACTGTTTACAATGATATTAAAAAATATAGTTATGCAAATCTATACATCTATACATACTACATACAAAAAAATAAAATTGGAGTGTCTGTTTGTAATATTAAAACAACATTTTTTACAATTTTTGTATGTCTGTCTGTCTGTCTGTTTGTTTGTTCCCGCTAATCTCTGAGATGGCTGAACTGATTTTGACGGGACTTTCACTGTCAGATAGACAAGGAGTAACTTAGGCTACTTTTATTTTAGAATAAAAATAGGCGATACGAAGTTTGCCCGTTCAACTAGTCACAAATATAGATAAGTTATACAAATCAACCAAAAAATCTTTTACACACATTTATCTTTTGTTTCACTACATCGATCACATTGGTATAATACACGAAGGCATTTTAACAAAAAAAAAAAGGGCACTTCTGACAACGACAAAAGCGTGCACATCGTCTTGTATTGACAGAGCGACTACGAGCAGAACGGTCAATTGCCTGTTCTTACGCTCTTACTATTATTATTATTATCTTCCTGTTGGGGCCGCCGTGTTGTGTAGACGGTACCCGGTTATTATTCTTTTACATTATAATATCATTGACTGACTGTTTACGGGAATAATCCATATACGGCGGGGCGTTATTAATATGATCTTTTATTTTGCTGTACCTACATATAGCCCAAGGGACTCACAGCGTTGTAAGTGATCGAAGTTGAATGGGTGATAGCGACTGGCAAAACATTCTTGAACGCTTTCATGCTTCGGTTCGGAGAGTAATTATGTAAAGCCGTCGGTGGTCGGTCCCGGTTGTTGTTGTAATATATTAAATGTAGTAATATGTATAACAGCTGTCGTTAAGGTTTGTCGGAGACTCCTTAAGAGCTGGTTTCTCTCGGAATCTTGGATCGTTGGGTAAGTGGACTCTGTACTTCGGAGTTTAATTCTGTGTAGGCCTAGCAAGTTTTTTAGCTTTTTAACCGACTTCAAAAAAAGGAGGAGGTTCTCAATTCAACTGTATTTTTTTTTTATGTTTGTTAGCTCAGATCTTTGGACTGGGCGAACCGATTTTGATGATTGTTTTTTTAATCGAAAGCTGGTGGCTGTCATGTGGTCCCACATAAATTTTATTGAGATCTGACAATAGCATCCATGAGAAAACCACATAAGTCGTAAATTTGTGTTAAGATGTGCGCGACAAATTGACGAATAACTCAATATCACGCCAACCGATTTCGATGATTCTTTTTTTAATCGAAAGCAAGTGCTTGTCATGTGGTCCCACACAAATTTGAACGAGATCTGAAAAGTAGTTTTTGAGACTTTGAAGTCGGTTATTTTTTGTTAGTAAAATTTAGATTATACTATTGTCTGTGCAGAGAGATATACAAAATAAAAGCAGGGTTACTAAACTCATACGTCAAATTGCGGCCCGCTAAATTACTAGTGCCGACGATGGCTGGATTGCCCGGCATCGCTTGATAACTGCGAGCCTCACTACGTGCGGTAAAGGACGCCTGTCGTACATTATTTTATAGGCTGAAGGGCTGATGAAAAACCTTTCTATTGTAACTTTTCAGTGGCTTATGTGCGGACAGGTCTGAGTTAGAGTCTGAGCCGTCTGACCCCTCTCTTCGGTTCATGCGGTCCGTGCGGCCCGTGCGGCCCTAGCGGCGGACGCGTCCAACGCGGCTCACGCGAGAGGTAATTGCGTCGCATCGTGCGAGCGCGTGTAAGGTGTCAATCCGCGCCTACATCGCCGTCGCCACGCTACAGGCACCCGGCGCGGGTGGTTGACCGTTGGCGTGACGCACGCAAGGGACGGGGGGCTTGTGCCGCTGTGGGCTTGCGGGTAGATCCTGCTGGTTAAAAAAAAGTCGGTGAATAATCGATTGTGTTGCTAGTCACTGGCAAGTGACGCTTGAATGCAATGATGGTGAAGACGTGTACCTACTGGCTCTCTAAGCGTAATTCGTTATTAATGTGACAAGTTCAGATTTCAGATTCAGATTTCAAATTCAGTATTACTGTTGGTCCTAACAAACTGAACCAGTGTATAAAGAAACCAAACCACTGCCGAAAGGTTGCTGTGAGAGAATGCTTTTAGCATTAAGTCCGCCTTTTGTTCCTGTACATTATGTAAGATACAAAAAAGGTTAATAAATAAAAAAATAATATGTAATACAAAACCGTCACCAAAAAGTCAAGTGGAATCGGACCGCTGCCGTGCTGGGTCGCGGGATAGAGGATTCGGGGGGCTCGGGGGGGACGGGGGGTCGGGAGGGGTACAGTGATCGTCGCGAGGCCGCCCTTGCGCGAAGGTGAGGCGACAATTAGCTCGCGGTCATTCGCCGCGGCCGCTGGCGCAACTTCAACGATGCCGACCGGCTCGCGATAGCACGCTTTTTCATCGGACGACACGACCACGACTTTGCTGCTGCTGAGGAGTTTCTTTCGCCAGTTTTTCTCCGCCTTGACAAGGCACCTTTCCGAAATGGTGGTAGGATAAAAAAATTACGTGCATAAGTGTGTCAGTAATTTTGGAATGTTAAAGGATCCATTTTTTCTTCCATACAACCGTGGCCCAAACATGTACCTTGTGTACCTTGATGTATTTTGGTATAAAAAAATACGCTGAATTCAAAAATAAATAAATCAGAATTTATTATTCATTTGTACCACCCAAAATTATCGTTCAAAGATATAATTAAGTGGCAACACAATTATTGTTCATGGCAATACTATACTTTTAATGTTACGTATTTTATTCTCGGATTTAATAAAAAAGTAGGACTGATCGGCATATATAGGTGTAAAAAACATAGAAAGTGTTTTTTTTTAACCAATTAATTAAGGTCACATTAAAAATATATTCAATTATGTAAAATGCTGGCTAAAAGACCAGTAGCCAAGCCGATAAACAAATGTGAACTGTCATCCATGCCGCAATTGACATGTCATCGTCATATCATCGTCAATATGGCTGGCCGACGGAAAACGATCATTTTATTAGATACAAGATGATAAAATAATTCATATTTGTAGATTTTAGGAAATGTAAACAACCGTCAACCTGCAATACAATGTCACTGTCACTTTGATAGTTGTCAAATCAGGACAACGCACGTTTTATTGAACGCAGTTTACGATATTTTGATAAAAAAAAAATTCAGGATTTAAATGCAATTTAATATATTTAAATTATAGATTCCATTTCTACACAATTTAAGAATTTTTTTGGTATAACTTGTACCTCGGTACATACTTGGGCCAAAAACTGAAGGGCTCCTTTGTATTTTGAAGAAAACGCCAAGTTATGGAAGTTAGCGAGTGTATTTGGGTACACATAATACATAAACGTTCCTTTCTTTTAAGGGTTCCGAAGTAAAATCAGAACCCATACACCCTTATTAATAAAAATCGCTTAATCCAAGCATCATCTGAAGCTACACTTGGACTAGTTAATTCTGGATTAACTAAGTAATAACTTCGTAATTGCAATGTTATTAATAAATATAGAGTAACCTCGAACTAACAATACATTTCTTAGTCCGGTTTCAACGAGTAAAATATGGCAACCTTTGTAATTTAAAAGTAAAAAGAGTGAGTCAGTGAATGACTTCATGCATTAAAATGACAGTGACAACAATATTTTGGGATTGACAACTTCAAACGACGTGATCAGCTTTCAATTTCAAGCGCCTAATTTCGCTCCTCGCAGTTTGTTTCATGCTATGGTTACTTGTTAAATTTAAAATTGATTTACATGAACCAAAAACGTGCTCGCTCAGTTAACTGGGATGAAGAAGAAAAGGTCAAAGAAAATATCAATGTGAATGACGTTTAGTTAGAACAACGAAGTACTCTTGATATGCGTCAAGTCAACGTCAATGTCGTCAATGCACGCCTAGTCCACGCCTAATCAGTCGCTAAACTATGTAGCGACATGGACTAACTTTGATTCTGAGATGAGACTCGGAGTAGCTTACTTCTTCGTTACTCTATATTTATTAATACTGAATTTAATTAAATCTTATTTACGACAAGTTTTAAAGTTACTCTTGCTTTAGTCTATGTTTATTAATATGGCCGTTATAGTTTCGTCATGTCCGTCCGTCCATCCGTCTGTCCGTCTATCCGTCCACCCGTCTGTCCGAACTCCGAAGCAAAGCTTCGAGACCCTTAGTGCTAGAAAGCTGTAATTTGGCACGGATATACATATTTAATTGAACTCCAGAATCGTAGAATAAAATATTGAAAAACATTTTTTTTCAGGGTACCCTACAGGTAACGTGAGGATGATTTTTTATTCGTCGTACTTTATAGTGTGGGGTATCTTTGAAAAGGTCTTTCAAAAATATTATGGGTCTTCTAAGAACATTTTTGGAATTAGAGGTCCGTTTGTGAAATATTTGGCTTTAAAGTGCTAATTTTGGTTAGAGTCAAGTGTCCCCCCTCTGCCGGCTAAGCGGTTGGAGTTGGACAAGTGAAAAAATTCTCAAACATAGATTATATATGATGAATTTACAAGGAAAACTATCACGGCTATGCTACCATAACGTCGTTGCGACTTTAAGACCTCTTATGTGTAAAAAATCAGCTTTTAAAGGGAATCGATGAAAATCGATAAAGTTTTATTTAGCAAGTACATAGGTAATTTTGAATTTGGTGAATGTATTACGATGTAAACGTCGTACACACATGAGAATTTTTGAATTCGATAGTGCTTAAAAATCATTGACGTCAAAAAGTAATTATGTCAAAAGTGGGACATAACACATAAGAGGTCTTAAAGTCGCAACGACAATAAGTAGTTATTGAGTATTTGTCGATAAACGTACAACTTCCGAACTCTACATTACGCGTGGCCTGACACGCACTTGCCCGTTTTTTTGCTTCTCTCTTTCTTGGCGGGCAGCGCATCAGTGATGGCTTTGGTGTTATTTATGTCTATGGGCGACCATAGCCACTTACCATCAGGTGGATCGTCAGCTTTTTGCCGATTATTTCCATAAAAAAAAACTATGGAGAGTTTTCGTATCATGCCCTCCATATCCAACTCTTACTGACAGTACTGTACGTACACAATACATACATATAACATAGAGCGTTACATAAGATGTCGTGTCGTGTCTTCCAATGGAGGAACGGCGCTAATCGACCGGACGCGACGCGACGCGGCGACGCCCGCGCCTGCCGTTGACACGCACGCAGCACGCTATACCTATGTACGTTAAGCCGGCTGGTTCGGCCGTTCGGCTGCCAGGTTGCGAGACTTGCATTGCGAGGCGTCGATCTTCGTTGATCGACACTTAACAGCGTGATTGTTATCACATCATAGGCGAATTCATTTGCTCCGCTATTACTTCACTGTAGGACTTCACAGTAGGGCTTGTAATTCCTGTCATAAAGGGCCATCCATAAATTTCGTCACACTATAATTTCATGACTTTGAAGTTTGATCCCTCCCCCGTCCTTGTTACATCTGGTCACATTTGTGAAACCCCCCTAGGGTAACGTCACATAATTATTATGAAATTTTACTCCTGGAAATTATAAAATTAAAACATCAGTTCCGAAATAAGTTTCCACAGAAGAAATAATAGTACATATTCTAATTTTTTTTTTTTTATAAAATCAACAAATTAAACCTTATGATCATATATTATAGGTAGTGTTGAAAATATTATTAAGTATTTCGTTATTAGGTCAAATTTCGTACTTTAATACTAACCATTATACATATTATTAGATTTTGAAATGTGACGTTATGAAATAGTAGGACCCCTCCCACTCCTTGTCACACAATGTCACACTACATCGACTTCCCCCCCCCACCCCCTAACGTGTGACGTAATTAACGGATGGCCCCTAATACACTAGCGCTCTACCTGCAGATTTGCCGGGTTTTCCGGGAAAATAATTAAATATCGTATAATTATTATTATCTTATTTAAAATCATGGCCTGTCTACCTATATGGTAAATTTCATTTTCATAAATTCTATATGTTAAATAGTTTTTGTGTGAAAGATACATGTTGCGAATTGGACTTTCTAAGAATAGGACATTCTGCGAATTGGGCGATTGGACATTATGCAAATGGGACATTTTGCGCCGACACCCAAAACTTTTGTGAAAATGATCTGTGTAATCAGTGATCACAGTTATTACATAAGCTGATTGATCCACAACAAATAGTTTTGATTGGAACGAATCGCCCTGTCGCAGTCGGTTCTCGTCCCCGGATTGACCCGAGCAAAGACGATAGCGTTCCACGTGATTCTCCACCGCGTTCCCGAAGCGATCCTATTCCGGATTTAGCTTAATTGATTGACCTCGTTCGGAACGCGTCAGAGAGGCACGTGTGAGCCGGGTATTGCAAGCGATGCAGCCAAAACGTGGACGATTTTGATTTAATCTTATAAAGACAATCATGATCGATAAATTATAATTCGGATTGATTAGTCTTTATCTCTAACGCACCAACTCAAATTTACTACGGTTACTTTAATCGCTCCTTAGTAAAGAATCTCCATACAAATTCTGTACTAAGGAGTGATTTAAGTAACCGTTAGTGACTCTGAGTTAGGGGCGTTAACATCACTTCTTTAATTCTTTTAAACAATAGAGTATTTGTATCTCGGTAATCGATTTCAATTTCTGTTCTCGGCCTGGGTGTGTGTGTTCTTGTATTTGTGTGTTGTCCATGGCACCCACGACACAGGGAATCCTAAGGTGGGGCTATAAGTGTGTAGCGTTTATTATTATTACTTATTAATAAATTATGAGCTATCTTGCTGAAGTGCCTTGAAGGCAGATTTTTTTCAATAACGGTAGGTACTTGTCAATCTCTCTTTTCTTCTTCGTTCTTACCTTATATGTATGTTATGAAAGCTTTTAAAATACGTAGCTAGCCCAATAAAAACATAAGTTATCAATGACGGTGACGCTTTTCACTCCCTCTCTTTTCTTCTTTCTTACCTTACTTTTCAACTAAACGGGAATAAAAAACGACATAATTATTTTATCTTTTGAGCTTAGGGCATTATTCATAAACGCTTAATTAGCTTTTAAGCCCTTTAACCCTCTATAACTTTGCTTGTTTTTATGAATAAGGGAGCTTATCTTAGAAATATCAACCTCCGAATGTTAGACAGAGTTCAAATTAATTAAAGCGTAAATATTGGAATATGTTTAGGGGTGAATGAGTGAGTGATAGCGAACGCAGCGCGAGTCTCAGCTCGTCAGTTAATCACAGTACTCGCAGTACTCACAGCGCGCACAACAAAGTGAATTGTAAACGAATACACGGATCAACGTTCGTTTGTCGAGCGCTTGCCGTTTGCACCGTTTAATATTCAAACGGCAAACAATGAAGTGTAAATTACACGTTTTGCGGTATCTGTCGGGCTTGTGTTATTAATTATCTATGTTTCAATTAATAGAGAAATATTAATATTTTATTACTAGTACTAATTAATAGTCACCCTCGCTTTGCTTCGGAAAACGGGAAAACATTTGCTTTAAGGCTTAAGTGCACTTTTTTGTGAACCACAACAAACAAGTAAAACCATATAAGTAGGTACCAATCGGCTTAGCCGTCTCTTAGAATAGCGGAAACAAACGCACGGACAAACAGACAAAAATCTTAAATATCACTGTTTTGAGATGTATTGCGTTATTATAAATATTGGGAAACCATTTTTCGAAATCATAAACATAATACAAACTTACTACTTACAGGTAGGTACTAACGTAAAATTACGATCGTCATTTAAAACTTTTTGCCCCACAATCGTGAACGAATAACAGGGAGGATATTTAGGGGATATTGTATAAAAGTCCGTCAATTTGCAATATTTTTTAACATTGGTGTTAAGCATTTTGGTTGAAAGTAAACAATCTACACCTTCGTTCAGAATTTTCAGAAATAAATTGGTAATATCGTAGAAAAAGGGGGTCAAAGTTTGTATAGAAATTTTACAAACTTTTGTTGATTGGGTTGAAACTTTGTATAATAAGAAACTCTGTAATAATTTAATAAATACAGTGAAATGCGTATTTAATTACTACTAAGTACCTATAGGTAACTTTATCTATCCCCAGCGGGGGATACTGGTTATAAATTGGGTATAAATGAAAGACTTAAAATTTTATCCGTATTTTAGAAGTTACAAAGTTGTTATTTAGATTTTAAACTTTAGGCAATTGTTTAAAAAAATTTGAAATGTACTTAGGTACGTCTAAGGCTCAGATCAAGGTCTAAGGGTTAAAAATTGCATGTAAAATCCTATGAAATTGAAATCAAAAATTTACAGTTACATTGACGCGGATTTACATAATACAATATAATATATTCTTACAGTGAGGGGTGTGATATAGGTACTTTATTAGTACTCTGCCTTCTGCTACCCCATCCATATGCTATATATATATTCCAAATCATAGGCTACCCATATGCAAAATTTCATGAAAATCCGTTTTGTAGTTTTTAACCGACTTCAAAAAAAGGAGGAGGTTCTCAATTCGACTGTATTTTTTTTATGTGTGTTACCTCAGCATTTTGGACTGGGTGAACCGATTTTGATGATTCTTTTTTTAATCGAAAGCAGGTGCTTGTCATGTGGTCCCACATACATTTGAACGAGATCTGATAAGTACTGTTTGAGTAATATTGAAGTCGGTTATTTTTTGTTAGTAAAATTTATATTTTATAGTAACTTTCCCGCAATTTGTTAATAATTATAATTTAGTCATCTCGACTACAGTGCATGCTGGGGTAACCTATAATTAGTTTTAAGCTTACGTGTGACTAAGTTGAAAATGTTGAAATAAGTACATATACGAGTCGAAAAATTATGTAAGTAATTGTTAGTTACTGGAATCTTATGAAATAAAATAAAATTAGCTTTTTCGTAGTATCTTACAAAACAGTAAATTACATCCACTCTCCTAATGAATAACTTCACACCATTAACATCGTGTAACAATGCCGCCCCCTTCCACCCCTAAAACATTTAAAAACGTAAACTCAACAGTCTCAAAGCAATAAAACAGCCGGCCAACATTTTCACGGGCGCCGAGCGAGTGTTTTGATAACAATCGGTCGTTCAGCGCCCGGGCGCCCGCCCTTTCGCTTTCATTCATGCCCAATGCCCAACTAAAACAAACTTTATTTCAATTTGTATATGTGTGTCTGCCGTGCCAGTTCCCATTGCGCATGTGTGCGTCTGTTTATACAAAGAACAACGAACGTGTAGAAGTATTATTTTGTTTCTATTTTAATGCCTAATGGCTTGCGGCTTTTCAGAGACTCTTTTTAATGCAATTTTAAAGTTAATTAAAAAATCATGATTTGAAGGTATTATCGTCTATAACAATAACAATATTGCATTTAAAATTTAAATGCAATGACAACATTGTTAAAAGATAACAAAATTGAGTTAATTGTATGCAAGTTATTGCTGGATTTATGTAAAAAGTAAATATTTAAGTAAGATGATATTGACTGAAGGAAAAAGAATCATCAAAAAGGAAAAAAATATATGAATTAACTAGATTCTCAAAATTGTGAATTTCATAATTTAGTAAAGTTACATGTACATACATAACTAACCGACCAACAAGCTGGACAGACGGACGGACGGACGGACATGACTAAACTATAAGGGTTCTGATTTTACCTTGGAACCTTAAAAAAGGAAAGAACTGGCTCAAGCCCCCAGCCAGAACACGAGGATTTGTTTGACGGCTGACTGAAGCAAGAATATGGTATCTGACCGCCTGGCTAGCCTTCCTAAGCTTCTCGGAAAGATAATAATCCTTACGCGAAGCCTTATCACAAAGCTGGGTAGGCCGGCTAATGCCGCATCTTAGGGTGCGTTTTCACCAGAGATGCTTAGCGAGGGATGTGTTTTTAAGAACCAATGGAATCGCTTTGGTATCCTCGCACATCTCTGGTCTGCCACCATTAAATTAGGGTGAGTATTCTATAGCGCTACAATTCCGCCACATGAATCAATTTGTTAAAATACATATATACATTAGTATAATTAATAAGTCACCTGTTTTTAATGCATAAACAATTTATGCACATAGAATTAAAGATGTAAAAGATCTTCTGCGTTTAATTTCTACGCTAAGCACAGCGTAATTACTATTATCTATCAAATTAATTCTTGTGTATCTAATCATTGTTAATTGCGTAATCACTACGATAATTTACTTAATAGCTGTGCAATCCTATCGGCTATTATGTGGCCGGTACTATCAAGTAGATGATACGCGTTCGATGAATACTGAATAATGTAGGTATATTTAAAGAAAGAAAGAAAGAAACACATTTATTTCTCTGCCACACATGAACGTACATACATAGATTAAAATATATATATAGTTAAAAAAATATTAAAATTTACAGACCGACACAAAAAATAAAATAAAAATAGAATTAACAATTAACAGCATTATTGGTCTAATATATATATTATAAATATTTAAATACTTGACAAACTTCATTAAAATATTACATTCGCGTTACTTTATTCCGTAGGTAAAGGTAGGTTCCGTTGGTAAATATATTACGAAAGAAATGTTATTGTTGTACCTAACTTTACGCCAGTAAAATATTTGTATGGAATAAATAAATTAATATAAAATGGCCAATGATAATTAGATATCGCTCACCTAGTAATATAATGGCACATCTGCAAAAAATGCGAAATTTAGTTTATATGGTATATGTGTTTAAAAGTGCATAATCTACATAGTGGTAAATATGTACTAATGTCTATACTAGTAACCAAACCCATACAATCTGTAAGAAACGTAAAAAGAACCCATAAATTAATTTTAAACATTTTTAAATAATTTTTGAAATTCGCTTCTGTAGAATATGACAAACGTAGATGTGCCGTTGTATTACTAGGTGAGCGATATGTGTTATTAATGAAGACAAGAAAAACTGAATTGTATTCTAGGTAGGTACACTATCGAAAAAATATTGTGTAGTTTTAAAAAATATTTTTTAATCATTGCTTTACTAACTCACGTTGCATTTAAACATGATTAGCATTATAAGAAATAAAAATAAAATAAAAAAATAAAAAAAAAACAAAAAAGGGTACTTTTGTGTAATTTTTATTCTTTGGCACACCGCAGTCGCAAACACATAAATATGTAGGAGGTATCGTCACAGATAAACTTGTAAAAAGTTATGAATGAAACCGAGAGTGCTCGTAGTAGAGTTGTAGACTCTCCCTCCCCTCGCGCCTCCTCCCCCCTCCCCCTCCCCACCGCCCGGCGCGGCCGACGATTTGTTTCATGCATTTAGTTTTATCACGGCATAAAGATATTTATTACGTTCAAACGGAACACCCGGACTAATATTGTTGTAGGCGGAGTGTTGTATTATGTTCGGCTGGCACAAATACCGTGTGCTCTCGTATTGGGTGAATTATATTGCGTACGTTTCTTTCTTCAGATATAATAACACATGTAGTACCTTCATTGTACTGGCAACTATAGTACCTTCATTGTACTGGCAACTACGCACTTATTTAGAGTATTTTGAAAACACCACCATCTCCTCATCCGGTCTGCCGCCGCCTCGTGTCTCATTTTTTAGAGTGGTTATTACAAAATTTTAAAATATGGGTTCGGGTTGGGAGGGATCTTATATCTTCGAATGAAACGTACTCACATAATTGTGATAGAACTTCACTTACAGATAAGTTCGTTTAATCATCAATTATGTTTTGTTTTGAATTGTATGGCATGTAATTTGTCTACGAGTTCGTTCATAACAATTTAATTAGTTCCCTTCGCTTCGGCGTTTGTTTGTAAGAATTCGCGTAGTAGAATATTAACGGTTATGCTTGTAACAGTGGCTACAACCTGGTCAAACTACTAGCACATTGACAACAGCTCTCTCCTTGACATCTTGACCAAGATCATGATCGCCACGTTTCTCTAAAGCTGATTGACGAGCGCTAGTCGCCAACCCAGCTAAAGGAAGTTTTTGGGCCACCCGAAGGTCTCGATCATCTATGAACTCTATGAGGATAACAGCCGTGACCATGACTTTGCTGTGCTTTCAGTTTATTACAGGACCTACGCGTATTGCGTAGTAAAAGCCCTACGAGCCCTCTGCTCACTCGCCTCTGTCCTTTTCGATCCTCTTGTACCAGACTACTTAAAGTCAAAATTTCAGTTCCTATGTTCTTCCCATGACCGTCAGCTTCGTTCCTCAGAATCCCATATTTTATCCTTTCCCATTCGTCGTTCTGGCTTTATTTCTAATTCCTTTGCTGTACAGGTTATTCGCTTTTGGAATGCACTCCCCAAAGAAATAAGAGGGCCCGCTAGTAAATTCACTTTTAAGAAAAAGATACAGGCTCACCTGCTAGAACGCCGCTCATGACAAAATATCATCAGATTTATTCGCGAATTGTCAAGTTTATTTTCGTATATGTTTATATTTATAATATATATCTATATTATATATATATATAAATATGTATGTGTATGTATGTATATGTGTATATGTATATACGTATATATTTGTTGTATTATTGTATTCGATTAGCTATATATATTTTTTCTTTTCTTTTTACCGCTCATCGTGTTTTTTTTCTGTTTGGCCTGATGGTTAGCTGGTAGAGAATGCACTAGCATTAAGCTCGCCATTTGTCCATCAATATTTTTATATTGTGGTCAATAAAGTTTGCATAAATAAATAAATAAATAAATAAATAAATAAAAGTACGAACGGTCCACGGAGCGGTATCGTCGCGGTTGCCTATTATCTATGTTTCATTATGCAGCTTGCATGCAATCGTCAAATGAAACGCCGCCGTAGACAGTAGGACTAACACCATTAGGCAACACCGACGCGTTACAAGCCAAGAAAGATGAGACGGAGGACGAAGGGAGTGCTTTAAACGCCGTGCAATAATAGACTAATTACGTCACGAGTAGAGTACCTATATTATTTTGTGTGACTTAAACTTGCACTTAAAAACCATGTTTTTTCAAAAAAATCTATAAGGGTTCCTATTTGCCAACGAAACCCCAAAGCTATTGGTGAAATCAAATCAAATCAAATGTTTTTATTCAGAATTGGTTTGGTTTACAAACACTTTTTGAAAGTCATGCAAGCTACGCCAATGCTTCAACAAGGCCCTACTGTGAGAGGGTCCGGGAGCAGCAGAAGCAGCAAGAAACTACCGGGTTTGTTTTTTCCTGCTCACAGTTACAGATACAATACAATACAATACAATCGATATTCATAAAACTCATGTCCAAGCAGTCTTGTCTTTAGTATAATCATCTAATTTGTAATATCCTTTCGTCATAAGAATGCTTTTAATATGAGTTTTAAATTTAAGGTAAGGCATTTTTGTAAACGATGGAATTTTATTATAAATCTTTACATGTACCCATGAACGAGCCACCAGTTTTTATTTACCAAATTGAATTACATTACCAAATTAGGTCCTACTAGCTTCTAGAGAGCTTAAACATTTTCTCGCGTAGTACAAAGAAACTCTATGGAATTCCGGGAAAATTGAGAACCCTACATAAGTACACATATAGCTTATGCTAGGCTAGCAGTGCTAGCTCGGCGTAAATACTAATCCCATAGTTGTTGAAGGTTTGTTACGTAAGCTCCAGGTGTCGCGGCTTGCTACATTGCACCGCGAGAGGCGCGGCGCACTGCAGAGAACAACGCTTGTATACGCAATGTGCTCATATACACACATTTTAATACAATGAATTCATTACTTCATAATGTCACATCTGGTATTTCATCTTGATCTTTAGCTAGTATGTTAGCCGTATTGGGGCTGTTTAGACTCGCATTACGCTTTCAGCCTACGTCCAATAATCGGTGACCAATTTTTTATAGGAGAAAAATAGAACGTACTGATAGCAATAGTGCAACGCACACGTCCTACAAAAAGTCGGTCAGAAATAATATGGCAGAAAAAATCGGACCGATTATCTGTCCTACAAAAAGACTGACGTGGGCGGGAAGCCTTAATAAACCGATCTTAAGATCTCTGCGATCTCAAGATTGTATTTGAGATGCTGAAATATGTCTGATTGTATGTAAAAATGACATTTGTAAGATCTGAGATCGCGCTCTGGAGATTGGTTTATTAATAAGAGCCTTCGAATACTAAGGAATCCTACGCCGGATGGGTGTCGAAACAGGCGATGGTATCTGGATGTGAACCACCAGGGGTCGTGTCACCTGGTAAGAAAGTCTAATAAAAAATAAAATATTTCAACCAAATCTTGGACCATATTTTGTTGTTAGTAAGTACCTTATAATCCTTAAAATCTAATGTTAGTACACTACAAACTATACTAATAAAAACTAACCTAACTCGGTGCCTCTCTCACAGACTCGATCGAGGCTTTGTCTTCTAATGAAATCGTCACGGTATTGTAATTGTGAGTAATAAGTAGTCCTGCAGTGGACTTTTTTTATAATATGCTGCCGAAAGTGCAGTCGGCCAACAGATGGTTAGTGGTTACCGTCGTCTATGGACATGTACAACACCAGGGGAGTCGAATTGCTTCGTCGGGACTTGAAGGAGCGAAGCATCATGGCTCCTACACTCTATGCCACCGGCACGGCCGCCGGGAGTGACGCAACGGTCTAGCAGGAATAGCGTCATACATTTTATGAAAAGCACACAGGTAGAACCATGATCTGGAATAAGATATAGGCATTGAAGTATAATGTCATAGAACAGACATCTCGAACAAAATGTGTGTCAAGCCGGGAGGTTCTATTTTCAAAATTGAGCCCCCGTTCTCCTTTCAAAATCGAATGAATCCATTGAAAATTGAAGCCGATCGGCGTCAATTCATTGGGACATACATTGTGTTCGCGGTTCTTCAATAGATATACGGTACTTACCTGGAAAACGCAGGCAACGCCGCGGGTACAGCGCTAGTACCGACATAATACATGACACTCGGTTAAAACACCGCGTCATTCGTTGTTTCGCGTTCCCAGTTATCCGATATGATGCCGTAAAATTTATGGTTATTATGAACCAATGAATCGGCGGCGCGGCGCGGTGCGGCGCGGTGCGGCGGCTCGCGGTTGTGGTCGCGCCAGCACCGACCATACTCCCACCGACCATAATTCACGGCGAGGTTAAATGATTGGATCATCCAGATTTCTAGTACGTTATTATGTATAGCATACGCCTATTTATAATCATTTTAAAATTAATATTATATTACCTAGGCTAAAAATAAATATGCTCACACTCTTTTCAATAATTTTATTCAATGACATTCTTAAAACACCAAATAATTTCTTTAACTTTTTTTCAAAACCAATTTATTTTTCTATGCCAACCAGCCAACCAGCTCTGCTTACTGCTCCGCTCCACTCTATTCCGCTCTACTCTGTTCTACTTACAGCTCTGCTAATAGCTCTGCTTAGAACTCTCCTCACAGCTCACAAAATCCACCACTCCTGCCCCTCTGTTTTGTTTTATTCGAGGTATAAAATTACTCCGTAAGAATAATATGGTTACTACTTTCGGGTCTGTATATCTGAATCCATTTATTATCTGAAACGTGCAGATAAATTACTACTCCACCAATCCGTACTTTACTAGTTTTTTTTATGGAAATAGTCGGCATACGAGATGACGATCCACCTGATGGTAAGTGGCAATCGTCGCCCATGAACATTAGCAACACCAAAGGCATTACTGATGCGTTGCCGGCCAAGAAAGATAGAAGAAAAAGAAAGAAAGAACTGGCTCTCAAGACCCCAGCCGGTACACGACAAGTCGTTTGGCGGCTGACTCATACTCAGGGGTGGTATAATGGTATTAATCAGCAATTAAAATCAATATTACCAATGTAATCAATCCGAGGGGCCCTATTACCAGCGGCTCGGATTTAGTCGCCTCTTACGACACCCATCCGGCGTGGAATTGGGGTTAGTTATTCTAAGCCGCGCCAACATGGCAAGCGTGGTGGAGTATAAAGCTCTAAGCCTCTTCAAGAGACGGATGGCTCAGGAGTGGGTCATGAAGCCATATTAATAATTACCTCAAATAAATAATTAATACTTACCAAAATTACCAATTGCATGACAATAGTAATTGTATATTATTATAGTATTGTCTTAATATAATATTATATATAGTACTTATTTTTTTTGTAATGTATCTAATTATTAATTTATTATAGAATATTTTTAACTCATTATAATCTTGTTATCCCCAATGATAAATATTATCAGTCTTGCCACCTACCGCAACTTCTCACCATCACCCTGGGTTGACTGGTAGAGAATGCCTCAAGGCATTAAGACCGCCCTTTGTAAAAACCTGTTTAGGTCTTACAAAAAAGATTAAAAAAATAAATAAATAATAGTCTTGAATCGAAGAATCCGTTTATAAGCTTCAGTGACGTCTTTGATTTTAGTACATTTTTTTAAACGCTAACACACTCATACCCCCGCAGTAGGTTATTACCTGTGTCGCGGGTGACATGGACGACACATATAACAAACACATCATAAATAACACCCATGACCCGAGTACAAATATTTATCTGTCACATAAATATCTGTCCCGGCCGGGAATCGAACCTGGGACCCCTCGCTTCGCAGGCAGGGTCGCTACCAACTAAGCTACAGGGTCGTCAAATTTTGATTATTATACAAAAGACACTTTATATAATTCATTAGTATTTTCGATTCAATACAAAACGTACAGCGGTTACCGCAATGGCTGTTACGCCAAAATGTACGGATCATTTTATTCCAGAATGTACGGATACTTTTATTCCGTACATTGAATTCGTGGTTTGATACATAGTGAGTATAATCTACGGATGAATTTTATAAACAGCTAGTTTTCGCCCGCGGCTTCGGCAGCGAGCAGTTTCGCAAAACGAAATCGCAAATGAATATAAACGTGTCGATCATCCCATGGGAACATTCAGCCGGGATATAATCCTACCTATAGGGCGTTTAAATTAAGTCGTTGCTGTAATATAATGTTGGTAGCATTGAAATTAATTGAAAATTGAATGAATGAATTGAAAAAACGTAAATTGAAATTTAAAAATCCATAATTTTAAATTCCAGACTTACCGACCCGTGTGGCGCAATGGTTACCATGCCTTAGCGTTACAAGGGTCCTGGGTTCGATTCCCAGCTAGGCGGAAATTTGAATGATGAGTTTGATGGTTACCATGCCTTTGCTTTACAATGGGTTCGATTCCCAGCGAGGCGGAAATTTGAATGATGAGTTTGAATTTCCGTTCTCGGTCTGGGTGTGAATGTCCTTGTCAAGTGTGTTGTCCATGGCATCCATGACACAGGGAATCCTAGTGCGGGGTTATGAGTGTGATGCGTAATTTAAAAGAAAAAAAATTATAGGGAGATAATAATGTTTTTGTTACGTTCATCAAAGGTAATAATAATATTATACATGACATATATTACGACATCCTATTTCACTGCTACGAACATAATAGCAAAGTGCAGACTTCCTTGAAACGCATTATAAAACCTATTTTTGTCCTGGATATGAACTATTTGTGTGCTGTGTGCTTAGTGCGAGTTTTACTTGACATAACGGGCTCGCAAAGTGAGTAATGCGAGTTGGCTAAAATTTTTATGGGACGAAGCTTTTCTTTTCATTGCCGCTAGATGGCTCTGCTTCGGTCCCATACAAATTTTAACCAACTCGCATTTACGTTACGAGCCCGTTATGTCAAGTAAAACTCGCACTAAGCACACAGTTTGTTCGTTTGTTATCGTGCGTTTGTTTCTGTAGATTAGCTTGAGCATAAGCAAAATTGAAAGTATTGAAACCCATCACACCCTTACATAAAAGTGAAAACACAGATTAAATTGCAGAAAAAGTTAATACCCTCTGGATTCCTACAAACCCATTGGATTAGACTTAAATGTGTATAATTGAAGTCTTGACATAATGAAATCATCTTAAATGTAACGTTATTATTATTTAAATGAAACTGCACTAGAATTGTCGTAAATAATAGATAGACTCAGTTTTATATTAATTTTATTTTATGTGACATACATTTTGCATGCCGTGAAAGGTAGATTGTGGCGGACTTATCTATAATTTTTATTATTAACAATATGACAATGTATATACCCACATTCAAGCAAATAAAAATTGACAATACAATACTACAATTCCTTTTTTTTTTTTGTTATGTTGTGTATGTAAACTTAAAATATTGCAAAATATGTCTTTAATTGTGAAATGGTTATCTACTTAAATGATGTTACTCATTTCAAAATACCTTTCCTTCTTTTGTTAAGTATGTTGTCTATGTAAACTTAAAATATTATATAATACAGCCATTGTGATTGATGAACTCATTAAGTTTATAGATATTGTCTAAGCATGTTTTTTTTTTATTATTATTTTTATATCTGGCTGTATTGTATTGTATTCGTCTGTTTGGCTCGCGGGTTGGTGCTATAAATGTGTGAGCTGTTTTGATTACCACCTTTTATTATAATTATTATATATTTCTTCTTATTTACATTAAAACAGGTATTATAATTATTTTACTATTATAAGTACTTTATTTATATACACAATAATTATTTCATTATTACATTATTTTTATAAGATTTATATTTATAATATTTATTTGCTATAACTATAATGTCAGACGATGACTCATTCCATTCTACCTATTGTTCCTCTGATAATTCATATGTGTCCTGCGACGATGATTTGGACAGCAGCCTGCTAAGTTCTCGACTTAACTCAATTTTTACTGATAATAAGTGCATGAATGTATGTCACATTAATGCTCAAAGCGTCCCTAGTCACTTTTCTGAATTGGAAAGTGTTTTTTCAGGTGACCACATTCATGCACTGCTTATTTCGGAAAGCTGGCTGAAACCATCACTTACTTCTACTCTATACCCCCTACCCGGTTTTGTATTAGTTCGAAATGACCGATTGGGTAAGGGTGGAGGAGGTGTAGCCATTTATCTGCGTTCGACCATTGCGTACAAAAGTTTATTAGCTTCCCCTTCCAGTTATTCTGCTTCCGCGGAGTACCTATTCCTCGAGTTAGATTTAAAGGGTACTAAGGTATTACTAGGAGTAGTATATTGTCCTCCTTCCACTGATTATTTCAATTCTCTTGAGAATGTTTTTGATCGTATTGGGTCCGATTATGAACATCACATTATTATGGGCGATTTTAATACCGATTTGTCACAGAACTCACCCCGTACACAAAAGTTTAAATCTATAGTGGACTCTGTGAATTTCAAGATACTACCATTATCGTGTACTCATCATAACGTTAACACAGAGTCTACATGGATTGATTTAATCCTGACATCCTCACCTCAGCAGATTAGCACGTTTGGACAGCTTCCGGCTCCCGGCTTCTCACGCCATGACCTTATCTATGCGTCCTATAAGATCAAACCCGTAAGGCATAAGCCCACTTTGGTACAGATGAGAAATTTTAGTCGCATCGATGATGAAAAACTCAGACTTGACGCATCCAATATTGACATTGGTCAGATAGAGGGGGCGTCTACAATAGATAGTAAGGTTTCATTTCTGAATCAATTTGTACTCAATCTGTATAATACCCACGCTCCTGTACATGGAGTCAGGCTGAGACGTGGTCCTGCCCCATGGATGACGCGGGGGGTTCAAATGGCGATGAGGAGGCGAGACCGGGCGTTCCGAAAATTCAAAAACAATCGCACTGATGAAAATTGGTCATTATTTAAGACAGCTAGGAACCGTTGCAATCAGATGGTACGAACAGCCAAACGACGATATATTCATAACAATATTTGCAATTCTTCACCCGCAGACGTGTGGAAGTTTCTTCGTTCTCTTGGATTTTGTAAGCCACAAGTACTTTCCTGCGGTCCCTCTTTGTCACCTAATTCCCTAAATAAACATTTTGTCTCTTCTTCTTTAATTGACCCTGCAATTAGAAGTCAAACTATAAATGCTATTGCTCTCAAGCAATCAGCATCTATCCCTGCCTTCCAATTCTGTCCCGTGACCCAAGAAGAAGTAAAAAAGACTATCTCAATCATTAAATCAAGAGCAGTTGGAGCCGATGAAATCGGCAGAGCTATGATATTTCCTATAGTGGATTACATTTTACCGGCAATCACTCATATAATTAATTATTCTCTGCTATCAGGCCAATATCCTGCTCTTTGGAAAACGGCACTAGTAAGACCTCTCCCAAAAACTCCAAGTCCTACACTCCCGAATCACTTTCGCCCAATCTCTATTCTTCCTTTCCTCTCTAAAGTTCTGGAAGCCTGTGTACATAAGCAACTTTCCTCTTTCGTATGTAAACATAATCTACTGAGTACGTTTCAGTCTGGATTCCGCCCGGGTCATAGCACCACTACTACTCTCATTAAGGTAACCGATGACATAAGATTGGGTATGGATGATAGGCTGATAACTGTAGTGGTGCTCATTGACTTTTCAAATGCTTTTAACACAGTCGACCACGTTATCCTTGTTTCCATTTTGTCCCACCTTAACTTTGCCCCGTCTTCTCTTGAGTGGTTTACATCTTATCTTCGCGGTCGTCGGCAGTCAGTCCGCCTAGAGAACGAGTGCTCAGACTGGGCTGAACTAAGCACTGGCGTTCCGCAAGGCGGTATATTATCTCCTTTGCTTTTCTCGTTGTTCATCAACTTCATCACTTCTCTTCTTGACTGTTCGTACCATCTTTATGCTGATGACCTCCAACTCTATGCACAAGGTAGTGTTACTGAACTTGATAGTGTGATCGCTCAGCTCAATCGTAATCTCGAGTCTGTGTATAGGTGGTCTAAACAGTATGGAATTAGCGTTAATCCCTCTAAGTGCCAGGCGATTTTAGTGGGTAGTACGGGGCTGCTAGCTAAGCTTGACCGGGATAATATTCCGAAGATACTGTACCATGATAGCATTATACCTTTCTCTAACTCTGTAAAAAATCTCGGGCTTCACCTTGACAGCTCTTTAAACTGGAGAGTGCAAATAACAGAGATATCCAGAAAAGTTAACGCCACTTTGCATTCCTTATATCGGCTAAGAAAATTCTTGCCTTATAGTACCAAGGTTACGTTAGTGCATAGCCTCGTGCTTCCCATTATTGATTATGCTGATGTATGCTACCCGGACCTAAACGAAGAGCTTCTAGATAAACTAGAGCGCCTACTAAATAACTGTATCCGTTTCATTTTTAATCTTCGCAAGTATGATCACGTTTCGAGTTATCGGAGTCAGCTTAAATGGCTCACCATTCGGCAAAGGCGTAACTCTAGGATTCTCTTGGTTTTGTTTGCTATTTTAAACGAACCTACTTCTCCTTCGTATCTTAAGGAAAAATTTCGGTATGTCTGTACCACGCACGACAAACACCTACGTTCTTCTAATAATCTTAAATTACATATTCCGTCACATACTAGTAAGTTTTTCCATTATTCCTTTGCTATTCAGGCTATACTGCTCTGGAATACCTTACCCTTGAACATTAGGAGGGCGGAAAGCAGAGGTACTTTCAAAAAGCTAGTCCAGGATTACTTTCTCAAGAAGTCATGTAGTGGATGAGTTTATATACAACCTGTTCAAAACTATAAGTATGTATTTATGTGTATTTTTGTATTTATACGTATATATAATGTATATATGTATATATATATGTCGGAGCGCAGCACAAGTTCTGCATCGATCTCTTAACGCCATCTGTGATGAACTCCCGGAACTACTATAGGAAACGTCAAACTATCGTTTGGGCATGGTCGGTGCGGCGGCGAGGCGTGACAGTTGACAGTTGATAGTTGACATTTGAGAGTTGACAGTTGATACTGGACTGACGTTGACATTGAGGGAACGGATGGGCCGCCATGGGACTTGGGTTTATAGCGCGGACATCGATGGAGGTACGATCGTTGGCTGCACCGAACTTGCCGCGTTTCCAGGTTTAATCGTGGTTAATCTCGTTGATCTTTGAGTACTGATCTCTAATTGTTGATGGATTGTTTAAGTGGACATCTGAACTCTGTGTACGTACTATTCTTTATGTTACTCCGCCGTGTTCAACCAAAAGATAATCGGCTCCCTAAAGCACTCTCCGTCATCAGAAGTGCGATGTAATTCAAGCCCCAAGAAAAGGCTATCTGACAATACCTATAGACCGGCAAACGAGACCCTGACTTGGTTTGCAAAACTTGACGAAAAGTTTTACGAAGTACATCAGCGAGTGTAACATCGATAAATGCGTTTTATTATTGAAAATACGACGAAATTCTGCGACGAGGTCGTAGTGGAACAGAAAAGATAAACCAATTTCATTAACCTACTAAGTACATGAAAGAACTCCAAAGAGTTCTATAACCAAGAGAAAGTTATTCATGGGCCCTCAAAGCTCGTAAGGCTTTTGAATATCTGTTGTGTGTAAGTTTACACAAGTGTTGTATTGTGAGTTAATTCAAGCTTACATTGTTGTACCCGGATAAGCTGATATAAGTCCACTAAGGGACTTCATGAGGGCTGAGTGTGCCACTGCTACTGGAAATCAGGTGATATGTGTTGTTTTTTGTTGGATGAATGTCTTGAAAGTATTACACAATAGTTTCTGTATCCATACCTAATATGTTTTGGTCACTTACAATATGATTTAGATAAAGTTTGAAGTATAGTACTACTTTGGAATCATAAGATTGACTCATACAACAAATAATAAAACCTAAGATAAAAGATTGAG
Organism: Thymelicus acteon; assembly: GCA_951805285.1. Classification (NCBI taxonomy): domain Eukaryota; kingdom Metazoa; phylum Arthropoda; class Insecta; order Lepidoptera; family Hesperiidae; genus Thymelicus; species Thymelicus acteon. Next base: position 3,916,360 of record OX638232.1, read on the forward strand.
ACCAAATTAAGTACCTACTTACTGTTAATTAATTTGAAAAAGTGAATTGAATAATTAGTTATTATCCATAAAAGGTTATTATAGACAGCTGACAGACTACTATCTTATGTTACCTTAACTTGGGTTATGGTGCCAGGATAACTAAAGGAAACTTGTAGTACCTAACAAGATCAGAAGTCATGTGATATAGTTACAGTTCTGTGATTTTATAAAATCTTCCTAAAAAAAAAAACAGTAATGGAAATATAGACTAACTAACTACTTGGTATCTGCATAGTCAGGCAGGGCAATACATTTTGATTTTATGAGTTATTTTATAAAGTAAAAATAAAGTTTTTCTTTTGTGAAACCAATGAGTTAGATACCTTTTTGTGACAATGATGTGATAAAGTTATTGAATATCTTGCCACCAACACATATCACATGTTCAAAAATTTGAGTTGGATGAGTTTTGATGAGTTTTAATAAGAAAGAAATAGTTGCTTGGTAGTGTTACTTTAGAATAAATTATGGTTCTGACTAAATTATAATCCCAAATGGATGTGGATTATTGATTTAAGAGTACTATGAAGTGTGATACAACTATTTTGATATTATAGACTGAATGAGATATTATGGGTGATATAAGATGCCAATGTTAACCAGCCAAACCTAATTGATGATGATTGATGATTGTCAATGTGATGATGATTGATCATGAGGATATCTAATAGCTACATAAAATTAAAAAGTTTAGACCAATCAATCTGTGTTGGTGAAAACTGTATACTTTCCGGGTAATGTCACATTAATGTGACTAGGGTAAAAGCACTCATTAGTTACCTGTAGGGTAAAGACACTTGTTTACAACCAGTAGGGTAAAAACACTAAATTGCGATCATTGAATAAAAGGAATTTAATTATTTTGTTTCGTGTTACCTGTAGGGTAAAGACACTTGTTTACAACCAGTAGGGTAAATGCACCAAGTTGCGTTCATTGTATAAAAGGAATTTAATTATTTTGTTTCGTGTTACCTGTAGGGTAAAGAAATTTGTTTACGACCAGTAGGGTAAATGCACCAAGTTGCGATCATTGAATAAAAGGAATTTAATTATTTTGTTTTCTTTAGACAAATGGTAAACAATGCATCATAGTTTTGATCTCATACAAAATGTAACATTTTGAGAGAGATCAAAAAAAAAATCGTAAACTTGCCGAACAAAGGTTATTGAGAATCAGTGCGATTGTTGTTTTGTGACACCAGAAACGTTTTATAAATCAAGAACTTTAAATCATTTTGTTATTCTTTACTTTGCTGGCTGCCCTCGGTGCGGAGGGGTAGAGTTGGGAAATGGCGTGTTTGTTGTCGTTTGTTTTGTGTTTCAGTGGCAATGACAACTGCTATGGAAATGCAACCGTGATTAATTCAACGGAGGCAAGAGAGATTTCATCATTGCGTGTTAACAAAGCCTGGCGTCAAATACCTGCTTTGATTGATACTGAATGGAGCGCATCGCGGCTCCTTGCACAGTGGCTCTTTGTATCGTGGCTTATGATGAGCATCACCAGTCATTGGACGACGACATGATATAGCAGGTGATCTGTATTGATTCTTTTGTGGCTGATTTTGATTACTACTCATTAGATATGGGTAACTCAACTCGTGTGTCGCGAGGTTGAGCTGGAGCTGTGAACTGGTTCACGGTTCAGCTAAGGTCAGGTCAATGAGTTGAAGGACTCAAGGAGCCGAATGAGCCGTTTGAGCCATTTGAGCCGTTCGGGCTTAACGAGCCGAATGAACGAACAGCGCTGCGTTCGTGACTCGCGAGCCGGCGCGCCATTGTTTTATTAATTGCTAACCATATTTGATAGCGGCTTCTCGCTCACGCATTCTACGACTCTTTCGAAGTATACTGAAATTACTGAGCCCATCGCCGCGCCGTCTCCGGTTCGCCGGTGTATGCAGGTTTTTATTGGCAAGCATAAAAAGCCACTTTTTATCTCTCTCGCACAGGTGTATAACGCGGTGTCGAAGGTTACTGGTTTAATGACTACACCAACATAGACTTAAGCCGTAAATGGCGTAGTTATCTGGAAATATGATCTACGATCTACGATACGATATGACATATTATTCAAAACATTAAAAAAATTTAAGTACCTAGGTTTAGGTACCTTCGTGATAGGAACTACAAATCAATCAGTCATGGCGGTGATAGAATTGCTAATACGATGCGAATGTGATTGGTAATACTGTAGTAGCCAGTATCAAATAGATTATTAAAAATTATTACGTTTATGTATAGGGTGCTCATTAGACAAGTTTTAGATGCGTTAATCATATTTTGTGCCGAGTGCAACATGCACGTGGTGTTTCTGTGAGTCATGTCTGGTCTGTGGATAAATCGTTGCAATTACCATTAGTCAATTTGAGATTGAGCTGAAATGAGCCGTGAGCCGGTCGAGCTGTTGTTGAGCTACAGGTCAACAGCTCAAGTTCGTGTGAGCTGAATGTTAGGGCCGGTTCGTATCTGAGTTACACACCTTTACTGCTCACTAGCAGTAGTTGTTCCTTGTCGAGTTTGTGCTGATGTTAAGTGATATTTGACATTTAATGGTTACTTTCGTTGTATACTTGATGGGTATCTTGCTTCAAAATACAATTCAGGATATCATCAAATTAGTTTTAAATGCGTTAAGCGTCAAAACATCAGTCAGTCTAAATGTGTTAAGAGTCGATACGAGATGAGTTGAGATGGAAATGTTCGATCCTATTTTTCAAATAAATCGATCTAGGTTAGTCAGAGAGTACAGTTTGTATCCAAATAGATGTCACATGCAGTGGCCGAGTATTGTTTTGTGTTTACCGCCTGATATAGGTGATGAGGTATATGCCATCGAATAGCGGTGATGTCTTGAATACCGTGACTTTATGTGTTTACCGCCTGATATAGGTGATGAGGTATATGCCATCGAATAGCGGTGATGTCTTGAATACCGTGACTTTATGTGTTTACCGCCTGATATAGGTGATGAGGTATATGCCATCGAATAGCGGTGATGTCTTGAATACCGTGACTTTATGTGTTTACCGCCTGATATAGGTGATGAGGTATATGCCATCGAATAGCGGTGATGTCTTGAATACCGTGACTTTATGTGTTTACCGCCTGATATAGGTGATGAGGTATATGCCATCGAATAGCGGTGATGTCTTGAATACCGTGACTTTATGTGTTTACCGCCTGATATAGGTGATGAGGTATATGCCATCGGATAGCGGTGATGTCTTGAATACCGTGACTTTATGTGTGTACGGCGGGATATAGGTAGGCGATGAGGTGTATGCCGCCGGATAGAAGCGATGACTTGAATTGTACCTGGAGTTGCGTGCGGGTACCGGAGAGAGGTCACCCATGATTGCAATCCAATTTTATCATGTGTAAAGCCAAGCTATGTTGAACCTAATTGTGGGAGGAGAGAAGGTATTGATTGTTACATGCGTTTTCATTTTGAAGCCTTCGGGACTCGGGGTCAGGGAGGCCGAGTGGGAAACTTTTACTTTGTGGAGGTTCATCTCTTTTCCAGATTGTTTCCCCGTTGCCTCACACGAGGACGTGTGAGAATTGTCAAGATGGCCGTGTCGGAGCGCAGCACAAGTTCTGCATCGATCTCTTAACGCCATCTGTGATGAACTCCCGGAACTACTATAGGAAACGTCAAACTATCGTTTGGGCATGGTCGGTGCGGCGGCGAGGCGTGACAGTTGACAGTTGATAGTTGACATTTGAGAGTTGACAGTTGATACTGGACTGACGTTGACATTGAGGGAACGGATGGGCCGCCATGGGACTTGGGTTTATAGCGCGGACATCGATGGAGGTACGATCGTTGGCTGCACCGAACTTGCCGCGTTTCCAGGTTTAATCGTGGTTAATCTCGTTGATCTTTGAGTACTGATCTCTAATTGTTGATGGATTGTTTAAGTGGACATCTGAACTCTGTGTACGTACTATTCTTTATGTTACTCCGCCGTGTTCAACCAAAAGATAATCGGCTCCCTAAAGCACTCTCCGTCATATATGTATATATTTATATATCTTATACTATGATTTATGTGTATTGTATTATTTCTTCCCGTTTGGTTTTATAATTTTTTCTTTTTTTTTTTTTTTTCTCTCTCTTCTTTTCTTTGCCTACCTCACATTTTCACCATCACCCAGGGTCAACTGGCAGAGAATGCCAATAGGCATTAAGTTCGCCCTTGTAACCCCTACTTTAAGGTGTTTCAGAAGAATAAATAAATAAATAAATAAATAAAAATTTGATTTGATTTGATTTGATTTGATTTGGATTGCACAAATTGCACATGCACAATTCCTTTTCTTTATTTTAATTTTGCGACCGAGGCAACATGTGTTAGAAATGTTTATTTTTGGGTCAAGAGTGATGTCTTATGTATGTGTTCCACTGTCCATGCTATCTTAGTGTGGGAGGATGAGTATGTAAAAGTTTTTCCATGTACTAATAGGTATAATTAATTGCTAATTTTCTAATGAAGCATAAAACGTATTTCAAAACTACTGAGACTGATACGCAAGCATGTGAACTCAAGTACCCTCAATTTCTATCATAAGCAGCTTTAGCTCTCCAGTATTAGGTATGTAATGATTAAAAGCGAGGTGGTTATATAAAGCAGTATGTTACATACATAGGTAGATATGTAGTAGGTACGTGTGTTACATAAACCAAGCAGAGCTAGCGGGCGAGCGACCAAAATACAGGCACCTGACGCCGGGCTCTCGACAGACAGAGAGCACTGTGATGGCGGGAGCGGAAAGCGTTTTTAAAATCTTTTTATCATGATCAAGTTTTGTTCTTTTGTTGTACTTTCGATGACTGTACTTTTCGATGGTTTTTCCTGTAAAGTAAACACTTTTGAAGATAATACGATGTGGCTTGGATAGTTGATTTAGGATTAAGGAGTGAATTATTAGTTAGTAACAAATATAAGTGTTTCATGGATGGTAGATTTGAAAAGGAAAGTCGTTCTTAAGTTGCTGGGTTTCTTTACCTAACAGTGCATTAAATTAAAATATCTCTAAATTGCTTAAATATAAAGCTGCTTAATAATTGTAAGTTATACCACAACGTTCTGTCTCTATCATTCTTCTAACAACTGACAGTGATAACCTGGTGACATCCTAATTAACTAGACATAATTGTTATTAGCAAGGTGGTTAGCTTTGTCTCTGAACAAATACTTCGATCTCCGTTCGTGATGATGTACACAATTTACTGTAACTACATGTCGGACTCGCTTCCCGCTCCGCTCGTCAGTATGTCCTAGACGTTATTTTCCAACGAGCCGCACAAAGCCTGCCCGCTGCGGTCGCTCGTCTTACCAGCGCCGCCCGATTGTGCGCTACCTACATCCATATACATACATCCACCTTGGACGCTAAGGGTATGGTCGCACTGATAGATGCAAAGATCTCACTATACTATGTTTATGCTGGGTGGGTACCACCATTTTACATGATGGTATCCACCTTGTATGTACACGACCTATATAATGGGAAATCTGCCTTCAGTACGGAGCACACTGATGGATTAATCCTAAGTCACAATTGTTGCTATTTACACAACTCAGTACATATTATAACACTTCGCCTATGGCTTAGACCTAGCATGTTAAGGGTAGAGTCATAGTGATAGTCTAGATAATTAACTAATTAAAACATAGCGAGAATAAAGCTTCTCAAAACGTACTGCAGTCATTCAGAGGAGCACGCACGTCTGCAGGACGGAGTATAGTTAATTAATTTTCGAGAAGAGAGAGTCGGGGCCCCTTGCTTCACAGGGTTACTCACAAGTTACAACCAACTGGACTTCAGGATCATCATAAGTAGTAAGAGTACTGTATCACTTGTAATAGGACTTAGACATGGGCGGTAAAAACTATAAATAGTTTCAATAACCCTTTATTTGCATAATACCACAAATACGGTATCAGGTGCTACAAAAACTGTTTATTGAGAGAAACCATTTATTCGTGAATACGAGGTATTGCGCGGTAAGGTATGAAGACGTGGTATAAACTATAAACAGTTTCAATATTTCAATAAACCTTTACTGGTATAATACCACAAATATTTCATTTAATCAGTTATTTCGTATACCGACATTACTGAGAATAAGCGTATACCAATGATACCGTAAACCTGATATACCAAGTACACATTTCAATAAATAGTTATTAAAATAAACAGTTTTAAAACCCTTTATCCTTAATACCGACTTTACCGAGAATATGGGAATACCGATGATACCAGATATACCGAGTGAACGTTTCAATAAATGGTTATTAAAATAAACAGTTTCAAAACCCTTTATCGGCGACAATACCAATACATAGTTATGGTATTACGAAAACGCGTACCGACCCATGTCTAATAGGACTAATGCACACATTCCACAGTAACATACATACAGACATTACCACCTCGTAAGAGTAGGAACACATGTGAGTGTCGCCACTGGTGGTGATATGTTAGAACTTGGAGCAAGAGCGTCGCCAGTCGATGGTCCAGGGGGGGGGGGGGGCAAGTTGATATGGAGAATGAGAAAAGTATGAATTGTAGGTAAAGTCGAGAGCACATGAAGATTTAACAGTAGCACAGAGCATTAGGAATGGTATTGGTGAAGTCATTCGAGTTTCGAACGGGAATGATCTATCAAGCAAGTCAAGTCAAGTCAAGGGCAGCTGCCCCTCCCTACCCTCCCTTTGGCGACGCCCTTGACTTGGAGGATTATAGGCTAGAGAGATCATCTGCGTCGTCTTCTCATTTGATTGCTTCATATAATCATCCCATGAAATTATATAACTCGCAAAAGAAATTCCTGAGACAAAGCATTAATACCTAACCACGTCGAAGGAAAAGAACTGGTGACGCAGCGACTTGTGTTACACAAACCATTTCGAGCTACTTTTGACCCCATCACAGCTCGAGACATATTTAACCTACCTACATACATGAAATTTGGCTCATTAGCTTATTTAGAATTAAAAATTTCATAAATGTAGCTCAACAGGTTATTGATATATTAACGTTAAAAAATCCGTATTTTTGTGACATAGGATCAAAAACCTAACCTACTTCTAGATGACCTAGAAAGTCGATATTTAGCATCAAGGTGCCAAGTTCTGTGTAGAAAATCCTAAATTGTTTGTTACAACAGCGTGTAATTCCAGCTCTACATTTGACTTGGCTAGTTTTCATTAGTTAGCTACCAACTAATCAAATAGAAATGTAATAAATAGGTACGAGTATTATAATAAACTAATATACTATACCTAACAAATTTAACGAAGATAAGTATAACATATTATAAAGCCTGTAAGTACATGAAAACAAGTCAAGTCAAATGTAGAGTTTGAATTCCGTGTTGTTGTGACTAAAATTTTAGGATTTTCTATACAGAACTTGGCACCCATTTAGATCTCAATTCTTTTTTTTTAACTTGGCTCTCATTACACATTTATGTTTTTGATAAGATTTCCTTTACTCTAACACCGTCAATATATATTTGAAGAATCTGTATTAAAAATATTTTCTTTATTCCCCATCGGTTTCATTATTCCTTCCTGTGTCTACTTGCTTTTTTCTATAACTACTAATAATACAACTGTATTGTGGCCGTGTATTTTTACCACCATATTTTTCACGAGAGTATGTGATTATATCACCTCTCTATCTGGTTGTCTATCTGAGACAGAAGTAAATTCAGACAGAAGATTTATTAATAAAAAGAACTAAAGAAGAAAATCAGTTTTTAAAAGGCGATTATGTATAAAATTTAATCTAAGAGATTCATAGTCATGTGCAGGTTGGCTGACATAATCATAAAATAAGAATACAATGGAAAATTCTTAGGAGTGCAGGTTTCAAAGAAGTTTTCGTTTATGGAACAAAGCGAAAAAAGTTACTAAATACACTTTTGAAAATTTTGAGGTGCTTGAAGTGTTTGAACCTATTCGTTTTAACCACTACACTTCAACTGCTTTCCAAGCACAGCAGAATAAAGATAGGAACATATTTGAGAGTCTGGTTTCTAAAGCGAACCTAGATGGCGTTACTAGTTTTATTCTAAAACTAAACATTCGTAGGCCACCATTATCTGTGCCAACAATGGAGGTGCAATCTCTTAAGATTCTTTCAGAGTTCTAAACTCGAAGTAATATCATCATTTATACTGCGGTAATGTTTTAAGACAATAGATGCATCCGTATTTTCAGCTTAACCAGTGGCGTGGGTCAAATACGAGCGTAAAAATACATGAAAAATGTCTCAACAACAAACTTAGGGTTTTTTTAAGGTTTTCGCAATATCGGAAAGAAATAATATGGATTTCTTGCATCGCATCCTGGACATCTTGGACAGAAAAACATCGATGATGCCTTCGTTGTTACGGATGTCGGTGTTCAGCAGAGTAGGTAGAACAGGAGCAGGATAGAGCGGCGTGGGTTATGCATGGGTTCAAGTAACGCTTCCCGCCCACGTCCGATAATCGGTGACTGATTTTTTGTAGGAGAAAAATAGAGCGTACTGATAGCAATAGTGCAACGCACACGTCCTACAAAAAGTCGGTCAGAAATAATATGGCAGGAAAAATCGGCTCGATTATCTGTCCTACAAAAAGTCTAACGTGGGTGGGAAGCGTAAGTCAGAAACCTCTAACACCACAAAATCAATTACGCGGCTACGCCTAATGTCCACGGGGATTTATTTAACTATTGCATGCAAGCTGCGTAATGAAACATAGGTAATAGAATAACGCGACGATGCTGCTCCGTGGACACATTTCGTACTTTTACCACGCAAGATGCAAGAAAGCTGCAAGTAAACAACTATTGACGATAGATTGAGTATCACGTGCGTCACGTGGATAGGCCTTTAAAATGAATTTATACCTAAATGTGCTGGAAGTATTGACCTTACCAAATGAACGTTACAAAATCCATGGCAGTCAACAACGTGGAAGGTCGTCACTTTTAGTTGCATCCAATACTGCGTGGGTCTCGTTTTAGACGCATATTGCTACATATTGGTCCGCGATCCGGTTCAAATGTACCATTAAAACATATGCGTACATCGACCAGGAGTTGTTGTTACGGCGAAAAATTCACGATTCAAAGTGGCGTGCTAATAGTTTGGATACCACCTATATGTATATCATACCATATATGTTTATAAATGTTTACTATGTTATAATCTTAAATTAAAATTTAAAAAACCCCCGACAGTTTCGTTTACACTAAACATAGCTAAGAACACTCTCGATTATGTCAACTTTCATACAAAAAAAACTATATCAAAATCGGTTCATCACTTTGGGAGCTACGATGCCACAGACAAACATACAGATACACACGCCAAAGTATAACACCCTTCTTTTTTCGTCGGGCATTAAAAATCATTGTCATATGCTCATATTCTAGTGCTACACAATGAGTAATATACTAACTAGTGGTTCGAACGTCACAGCGCGGCGTACAGTTATCTCGATGAAATCTCTTGAACAAAGCTTAAGAATATTTCGTATTGGCTTGGCCATGGCTTTTTAAGTGTGATAGATAGATAGATAGAGATAGATAGATTGTTGGTGACTAGCCAAGCAAGTAAAAAACCATGCCACTATGCAAAACTGCTGCTAGGATTGAACTTAAGGTCTTATGTGTAGGCAAAATATACATGTGTAGGAAGCGTCAAAATCTTCAGAATGTTTTCTATTTTGCCATTCTTTAGTGACACTATGTCAGCAACTTCTAAAAAATCTAAAAATATTACTGATGTTGTTCCATTTGATGACAGTAAACAACAATCCATTCAGGATAATAAACAAATTGGTCCAGTTATTTTCGTGGTATTCGGTGCGCTATAGATCGCTCGAGGCCTACAAATAAAATAGTAAAACGTGATACGAGATACAACCGAATACGAGTATGTCGCAGTGCGCCGACGTCATCAAACGACGGATCTGTATCAAAAGTAGAAACGGAAATCTCAATGTTGTTTCCGTTAGTAATTTTGTTCAGAGTGCTGAGAACTCCAGACGCATAACTATACATTTTAAAGTTTAAAACACCTCCAGCAGTTTTGTTTTCCAAACATAGCTAAGAACCATCTGACACATCAGCATTCAAGCAAAAAAAACGCAATATAATCGGTCCATTCGTTTAGGATCTTTAGGAGCTGTGATGCGATAACACTGGTCAACACTGTTTTTGTCACATGAACTTTGTGATGATTTTTGTTTATGTTGGTGTACCCTAATTATAAATATGTAATTATTTTGTTTCAATCACATCCAGTTTTTTTGTGACAGCTATATATTCATTTCTGACCTTATATACGTGTATTTGTTTGAATAACTTCATTTAGGCGACTGTATAACTATTCTTTATTCTTTATTCATTGCAAACACATATCACAATAGCACAAAATACATACATAATTAGGTATACACACACATACTATAATATATCTACTTTATATTATGGTCAGAGTGAACACATGTAAATACCTTGATAAGGTGTAGCAATTGGATATGAGACGCAGACAGTAGTTCGTATTTTGAAGTTTTATCGTAAAAATCTAATAAAATATAATTATGTTATTGTCATAATCAAAGTCTATTGCATCAACTAACATACACATGGTTGGAAAATTTGTGGCGATTTCAAAGTTATTTCACTTTTGCTTGGATTACAGCTTGGTTACACAAAATTTTTGTTTTATTTGCAAATGGGACAGTCACTTACTCCAGGCCATAGAAATGTTAAAAATGAGCCTTTAGTGAACCCTTATGACATACTTTTACCACCGTTGCACATAAAGCTCGGCCTGATATTTTTTTTGTAAAAACTATGCCCAAAGATGGCATTGGATTTTTGTATCAGCAACGCAAAAGTTAAACAGTGAATATTTGTAGGCCCACAAATACGAGAACTAATGAAGGATAAGAGCTTTGAAGGAAAACTAAGTGATCAGGAAAAACTCGCCTGGAAATGTTTTGTGAGTGCTGTCCAAAATTTCCTAGAAAACCATAAAGCGGAAAATTACAAAGACTTAATAAATGAACTTAAAATTTCATATAAAGCTTTGGGGTGTAATATGTTCTTAAAATGCATATGTTGGACTTTCATCTGGATTTCTTTCCTGCTAATTTGGGTGCTGTGAGTGACGAACAAGGAGAGAAGTTCCATCAGGACATTTCCTTAATGGAGAAGCGTTATCAAGGGAAATAGAATCCAGGAAAGCTAGCAGATTATTGTTGGAGACTTAGAAGGGACCTACCAGAAGTCAAATATTCACAAAAAACATAAGTATTCATTGTACATTAAGAAATAACTTCTCTAAGTGTAGTTGATTTTTGCACTTTTTACGAAAATATATGCTTTGATGTCACAAGAAAACCTGATGTGTCAATTTTTTTTCATTGATATATTATTGTTTGGTGGCCCTAGTAGATTCAAATTTTGATATAAGTTTTCATGTGACAAAAAAAAGTTAAAATTTTGTTGACCAGTGTAATTAGACAAACACGTCAAACTTATAACACCATTCCGTTTGCATCGGGGGTTAAATATTTTTGACAAAAAATAACCGACTTCAAAATTAGGGATAACTTAAAAACTACTGGTCATATCTCGCTCAAATTTAAGTGGGACCACATGACAAGCACCAGCTTTTGATTAAAAAAAGAATCATTAAAATCGGTTCACCCAGACGAAAGTTCTGAAGTAACTATTGCGTAATGGTTACCATACCAAAGTTGAATCCCAGCGAAGCAGAAGTTTGAACAGAATTAGTATTTTCGTTTATGCATGTGTGTCGTTGTCTTGTGTGTTGTCCATGGCATCTGTGACACAAAGAATCCTAGTCGTGGTGGCTGGTCGTGTAGTGTTTGTGTTATTTTAATTACAGAACTCAAAAAGCGACCTAAAATGTTTAATTAACTCAAAGTTATGTCGATAATTTGATAGACAAAATCTGTTGCAGTTATATTTAAGTTTATTTTATATTTATGTGACAGCCTTTTCTTCTATACATTTTTAAGGTAAAACAAAGTCGAAATAAATAAATAAATAGTCTTCATTGCATCGCGACTCTTAACTCGCAGGTTTCATAGTACACAGGTATCTGCTGTTAGTAAAATTGAGGATTATTTTTCCGGAAGCGAGGCGAGGCGCCCAGTATTTTCCCCGCTGTATGTATTCAGTATGGCGCGCCTGTAGCGCCTCTGGCGTGCAAAACAAGAACCTCCATCGAAAAGCTCTCCTAGGAATTTTCAACGAGGGTAGGCAGAGTATAGGTGATGTTTAAAAAGCTAGTCTTTCTGCTCAGCTATATGTGATAATGTGTAAATAATAAATGAAAAATACTGTTTTTGTTACTCATTTTTCCAGGATTTCATACAGCCTGAAAGATTAACTGTAATAAATTATATTTTAATTCTTTTATTTATTAATGATTAAAATTTTAAAGCTATTAATCATAATTATGTTCTTACAGAAGTTACAGGCCAGTTGTTGGCATAATATTTAAAATGTCTTTGAAAATTACACGCTATGCAAATATAATTCCACAGAAGAAATAATAGTACTTATAATAAGTAGTAATTTTCAAACATGTTTCTTTATAAGAGCTTACCTAAAGTAGCTTTTATAAAAGTTACCGTAACCAAGATTTGTAAGCAATCCAATCGGAATCAGAATGGCTATGCTTTAGAGACGTAATTGGAAGTATGATGGACCTTGAACTAATTACGATGTTTTAGAAGGTTCTTCAGGTCGTCTGTTCTTATTTGTTTTTATTTTTAGACTAGGATTTTCAGTGCGGCGGGTAGCACGGCCATGCAAAATACATATCGCAAACAACCACGACTCAAAAAATACATTTTCTGTCCATCGACAAATAAACTTTGAACCCTTCTCTCCTCGGGTCACCACCTAATCTATAGATCGTCAAGTTTCTAATCATTTTTGAACAGAAAAGAAAACCCTTCGATAGTGGACTGTCCTTCATGTTAGAAAAAGCGTAAAACAAAAATTGTCAGGTCGTATTATGGCGGAGAATTTTCCCCGTTCCCCCGTTGTCATTAATGCTGCGGAGGTGAAAACCGTGTTATAACAAGTAACATGTATTGCACTGAGATATCAGAGCGTATTCGGTTTATGCTCTGATGCAATAATTATGGTTCTATATTATTGTAGTGGTGTAGCCTGAGTGCGGTCTTTTTCATTTGTTTTCATTGCAATTTCTTTTACCTCGCCACGTTCTATGAATTTAATGTTTTCCTTTCTTTCTCTCTTCACTCGAGTGATAGGTACTGCACTACAGATGTGGAAGGCTTAGTGAGCTTCTGATACTTCAATACAGATGTGAGGTTACAAGTAAGCTTAGTGAGCTTCAAGCGTCGAAAGTTGTAATGTCACTATTGACGGCTTCAGGAGTTGCTTGGTCGCTTACGTCACTGAAGAAACAAACCATAGCCGTGAGCCATAAATGGGGATTATTCTGCCTCAGTCCACCGAAAACGAATATTTAAAACGTTAATTCGTTCCGTGTTCCGCGCCAGCCATTTTCACTTTCTTGCTTCGAAATTCGGTTCGCGCATAAAGATGCATGTGTGCGACTCGGCACTCAGGGACCACGGCTGTGTCATTGAAGAACTAACTTGCAGAGGTGCAGGTTGGCTTCAACCCATTAACGGTCCACTATTGAGCACGGGTCTCTCCTCTAGAAGAAGCCTAGAGCATATTCCACCACGCTGCTCCATTGTGGACTGGTGGAGGGGTTAGTGGCCAATCCAAGTGTCAGAAGTTTAAATGCCGCCCGAGGGCCTCTGACAAAGCTTATTTAAACGACTGTTATCTTACTACAATAACCGGGACCGACGTTTTTACGTGACCTCCGAAGCATGGAAACGCTCAAAAAATGTATATACTAGCGGTCACTGATCCAGAAACGAGCGAAAATTGTCCTAAACTGAATCGAACGGACTCTCTGCCTCGTTTCTATTGTATAATGTAGTGGCCACGTTCTCGTGGGGAGGTTGGGGAGGCGGCGATCTTGCTCTTTTTATCTTTTTACCTTTTGCCTTTCTTTCCGATGCAAATTCGCCGTCACTAGCAACGCCAACGCCAGCGCCGGCATGGAAATACGAATTGAGAATTTTCAGTAATGTTCTTATTTTCGGACCTCGTTACTGCCAGTTTTTATGCACGCGAATCAGTCGCGAGCGGAGCAGAATTCAGTATGCTTGCGTCTCAATATAGGTCGCTGTACACGGTTGTTGTATGTGTGAAATTTATTTGAAGCTTTTTGAAGTTTATTTTGAGCACGTGTAGTAGTTATTGATTAATATAGACTGATTAGGAACAATTTAAGGTTTTAGTTCTTTTATGATTCGATAATTTAGACATTTATTCCGGTTGGTACCGTCAGTAATAGTCGTGGCTAGTCATGTCGTTGGGCTAACACTTAGATGGTTGGATGTATGTTAGATGGATGGGATAGGTGGGTGGGAAAGGATAAATAGGTTAGGTGGATGGGATAAGGATTACATTCACCAGTCGGCACTGAAGCAGCTGATGGAATAAATCAATGTATTCCACATTTCAGGTCTCTCAATTAGAATGATAGACTTGACCGCTAGTTTATTTAGTTAATGAGGTAAAGCCAATTGAGGTTATTGAGATTAAGATGCCTTTCGTCTGTTCCCTTCGTAACTAAATCTTAAAGTTTTTAGTTGCTAAACTAAGAAATACTTCAAACGTGTAACTTATCAATAATTTTCAGTGCTTCAGTTTTCAATAATTTCTACGGCTTGGATTTAAACAAATAGGTCCACTTCGGTATTTCTAATTCAGTACTTCTATTAAACTTGTGAATTTAAATTGAGATATTAAAATTTAAAGTAGACGCAAAGTAAAGACGCAATGTCTCTCCTTCATTCATACATAAAACGTTCATAACTTCATACATAAGGTCCTCACGTTTAAAAAGTATCTGTAAAGTAAGGCTATTTTTATGTTTACAATGCTATCGTATTGCTACTTTAAGCAAAAATCTTGCAGCTAATGTGAATTTTTAATTAACGCTTTACTGTAGGCACAGATCATGTTGAAGTGTGCTGTTCAAAGTATTTACCTTTAATAAAACTCCACTTTATAAGCAGGTTGTGAACAAAGAAGGACATATTGTTCTGGAAGTTAAGAAAACGAGAAACAAATGATGTCTCTTTATTTTGCGCTCTACAAGGATGATTCGTAGCTGCGTAGCTGCCTTCTTTTGATAGAAAATTTGAAACCGTGGAGATTCTTTCGCGGTTTCCTAACGGACCAACTACGTATGCACAACTAGTGGTACAGCACAACTAACGGCCGGTCTCAATAATGTACTAACAGATGGAAGACTGTGGATAGGGCTACCATTGGTATGTCATCTGTCATATTTGTCAATTTTTGCATCTGAAAAATTGACAAATATGACAGATAACATACTAATGGTAGCCCTATCCACAGTCTTCCATCTGTTAGTACATTATTGAGACCGGCCGTAAGTGTTTCCATCGGCACAACTTTTAACGGTATAGTTTGGATCTCTTACTAGCGACACGATTGTCAGTTATTACAACTTATTAGTTCAACTTTAATCACTCACCTCTGCGTAACTCACTTACTACTCCTGGCTTTAGTAGTAGTACGGCACTATTTGACAAAGGAAATAACACTAGGCAGGTTGTCGGTAGTAATCTCAGGATTGAATCAGAGTCAGATAATTTAGTTTTGTTCGGTTTATTATTACCCGAAATAGAAAATATCCCGAGTCAAAATTAAACTTCTCAATTCAAATATTTAATCTGTGGCACACATACGATGAAATATTGTTTATTAAATTCGATCCTCATGGCACACATTCCCAAAGTCCCTAGTTCCTCGGTCGGCACACACTGTGCCTCAGGCGGAACACTGTTCCTCGGGTGGCACACTGTGCCTCGGATGGAACTCACTGTCGTAAATCAATATCGACGGACCCTTATTAATTAGTGCGTTCGTTACGGAGACCCTCGCGTCCTCGCCGAGTCGCTGTGGCCCCTCGACGCCCCGGCGCACCCTACATAGATTAGTTGTATACGTAGACTGGCCATATCAAAAAAATATCCTACTTTTATAATAATTGTGAAAGTTTGTGAGGATTTATATATGTTTGTTACTCATTCACGCAAAAAATACTGAAAGGATTTTCATGAAATTTGGCACACAAGTAGTTCGAGATCTGGGATAACATATCGGGTACTTATATATATTAATACTTTTATAGTAATTTTAATGTCATCTGTAAGAAAACTAAAAAACCACTTTTATAGTATGAATGAACATAACTTATAAAAAATGTCGGAAATATTAATGACATCAATGTTGCTGCTTCATCAAAATGCCAAGAAGACGCACGTTAACTGGCCGTAAAGAACGTGAACAAAACCGTTCTTTGATGAATAAAGTAACGTCAGAAGAATTAAATTTTTATCGTGAATATTCACGCTTTTTGGAGAATGCCGTTAATTTCGAAACTGCTCAGAATCCATACATTAAAAGTTAATATAAAAAACTTATAAAAAATGCATTCAAAATTACTAGGTAGAAAACTTCGCGAGTCCTAATTTGCTAGTTTATACAACAATCGATTGACTTAGTGTTAAAATTAAAGTTCATTACGATGTTCATATTGATAAAATGAGTTCCTAATTACATAATTAGTCTTATTATAAAAATATTGCTCGAAAAAATTATAGATGCTTATATAATAGTCACGGTAGCAACAGGGTTTAGATCTGAACTACGTAAACAGTTGAAGTTTGGTATACAGGACTGTCACCGCTCATTTAGACGCGCGTGTCGCGGACCGTCTCGTGGCGCGTCCGTAAGCCACGCCCCCTACGCGCGTGTGAACACCGCGCGAGCGCTCGCGCGAGCCCCTTAGGCGCGCGCCTAGAAAACCGCTCCCGACGCGAGCCCTGCGAGCGCGAGACGCGCCGCGGTCTGGTCCGCGAGCGCCCTGTTCACACGCGCGTGTACGCGCGCGTCTCGCGGATTGTCTCGTGGCTCGCGCGCGCGTGTAAATGGGGTATCACTGTCCAACTTCAATCCGTCACCAACTGCTAAAGTGCCACCAAGTTATCTGTAAAATGGCGAAAATTGGAACTAATGCCTCGCCATTCATAAGTTCTTTGTGTTCATTCATTTGACATTTACTACATCTCGAATTGCGTCCAATTATTGGTCAATTTCCTGCTAATAACTGGACACTTTCTCAACTTTCCCCCCATATGAGTCAGTTCTCCTTTACCTCTATCATCCATGAAAGCAATGTACCATCTGTACCCTGCGCTGTCTGTGGTCGAGATGAGCGTTTTTAATTAGTATCCCAAAGCGAGTGCGCCGCGGCGTTGACACCTTCTTTATAAAGGTAAACTAACTGCAGGGAGCGACTGTAATAACAAGACTGATGTAGATATTGAACCTTTGATATAATATATTCGCTTCGCGGGAGGGTAAATTAGCATAATACATCATTGGAAAATCGGTATGGAATTAATAAGATTTTAGCGTAATAAAAATTTGGGGCAGATTTTTCAGACGCCGACTAAAGTTATGATTTCACTGATTAGCATAAAATTTTATGATGACCCAATTTTATTTTTTGTATTATATCCTAATGACAACTCATTACGTTGATTTCAAATAATTATTACAATCAAAAATATAATACAAATACATTGAAGTATTATTACTAGCGTATAGAACAGACACCGCGAACACAATGCATGTTCCAATGAATTGGCGCCGCGCGGCTTCAATGTCCAATGGATTCGTTCGATTTTGAAAGAAGAACAGGGGCTCAATTTTGAAAATAGAACCTCCCGGCGGGGACACACATTTTGTTTGAGATGTCTTCTCTATGTATACTAATACCTCAATGTACAAATACTACTTATTAGTATTTTTATGATAAATCTTTCTTATAAATTAAAATAAAATTGGCTGTATCGATTAATGGTTTACTGAATTTTATACTCAGGTACATAGGTTCAGTGATTGTATATATCATATGGTTCTATATTCTAAAATAAAAAGGTACTGGTATGACCAGGCACGTATTACAAAGAAGTAGAAGGCTACTACCTTCTAGGTAGGGTACGTATTCTCAACTACCCACGCGTCCGTTACCTTTTCCTCAACAATAGTCACACTCGCTCTAGCTGCGTCATCAAGAAAAGATTATCGGCAATGTAAAACGGACCGTAGCAAGTCCGGAAGACGGGAGTCCCCGCGGGCGCCGTCCGCGTCCGGTGCGGCGTCAATTAGACGTGGGAGGAGGGGGAGGGGGGTGGCAGTCCACGTAGATACGTTAGGTATATGCCAGGATATTCAAGCCTATATACAGCACATAGCCGCCTTGGGCACCGTAATTAATACCGAACGCTTCGATCGTCCGCCTGCCTAATCTTCAACCCTAATTATTATTCAGGCTGTTTTTTCTCGATTCGGTGACGTGTTCGACCGACTGCGGGTTGGTAGTAACGAATATCGGAAGGTTAATAGGGTTAACACTGTTGACAGTCAAGTGTCAAATGTAACGTTACTAGTTTTAGCGCTATCGCTTCCGCAATGCTAAAATCTTTAGCTAAGATGTTTTTGTTTATTATTTATTTAATGAGTATTTATTAAAACAATTTTAGTGTACCTTACTGCACTTGTTATAAGGATTTTTTGTATGTAAACGATTGATGAGAAGTAAAACGCGTGTGCACCGAATGAAGATTTATTTCCGACTGTTTTTAATATGACAAGTGTATGCATGCATTTTAAAACACAACATGCCGCCCACCAAAAAGCGGCAGTCTTTTTTTGAATATTAAACCAATCTAATCATTATTGACAGGAAAATCACACAATTTTGTAACTGAACGTTTCACAATATCACCGCGACATTTAAGACTATACACTCGAGTGCAACCGTCTGGCCCTGGATGTTTCTCTATTATTCTGCCCAAGGACCATTTTCCAGGTGGAAGTTGTTCATCCTTCAACAAAACTATGTCTCCAATTTGGTATTCTGTTTTGCGTTGTTGCCATTTAGATCTTGTCTGCAACCTTGTTAAGTACTCTGTCTTCCACCTTTGCCAAAAATCTCTTACTAGTTTTTGTGTCATCTGCCAACGACTTAAGTGACTCATACTAATGTTTCTCAAATCGGAAGAAGGTATATTAACTGGAGATTCGCCAATTAAAAAATGTCCAGGCGTGAGAGGTTCTGGTGCATCAGGGTCACAAGTGTCTAATGGAGTCAATGGCCGGGAATTTAAGCAGGCTTCGATTTCGCACAAAGTAGTGGACATTTCTTCGAATGTCAGGCTGGATGTAAGGATTCTACGTAAATGATATTTAGTCGATTTAACTCCAGCCTCCCACAAACCACCAAAATTTGGACTATAAGGCGGTATAAGGTGCCATTGAGTTCCCTCTAATGATAGAAGATTTTCTAAGTGTCCTGGAAGTTGTAATTTTGCTTCTGAGAATGCCTCTGCTAACTCTTTATTTGCACCAACAAAGGTTCGTCCTTGGTCGCTCCAAATATGTGTGCATTTTCCTCTGCGAGCTACGAGTCGACGAAATGCAGCAATAAATGATTCTGACGTGAGATCACCAACCAGCTCCAGGTGAATCGCCTTTGTGGCCATACACACGAATATTGCAATATAAGCTTTATTCTGTTTTGCTCCACGTCCTCTCGACATCAAAACCTTCAAAGGACCAGCAAAATCAACTCCGCAATGCTGAAATGGACGTGCAGGTGTGATACGAGCTTTTGGTAAGTCTCCCATTAATTGGTTTCTATTCATAGCCCTTTGTCTGGCACAAATGGTGCATTTATGTATATATGACTTTACAGTGTTCTTAGCATGTATAATCCAATATTTTGTTCGCAGATATGTTAGTACGAGCTGGGTGCCACCATGCAGCGTCTTCTTATGTGCATCGGTGATAATGAGGTAAGTCAAACTACTTTTGTTTCCTAGTATGACAGGGTGTTTGCTGTATTCTGGAAGATTGGAGTTCTGCAGTCTTCCACCGACTCTGAGAATACCATCACTGTCCAGGTAAGGGTTCAACATTTTTAATTTACTATTTGTTTTAATATTTATTTTCTTTTTCAGGTTACTTATTTCATCTTCAAATTCCTTCTGTGCTATTTTAATACATTTATTTAAAGCTTCATTTAATTCTATGGTTTGAATTGGTTTATCTACTCCGTCTGGATTTTTCTTGCTGTATAAAAATCTTAAACTGTATACAATTGCTATTAAAAGTTCATTTAAAGTATTAAAATCTTCAAATTTAATTGTACTTTCTTCTTGAATTCTCACATTGGCATGAATGTTTCTAATTTCTAAGTTTGTAGATATATTGTCTGTTTTGCTATATTGTATTTTTCTTTCTTTTAACCATTCTGGTCCTTCCCACCACATTTTACAGGTCTTTAATTCAGATAGACGTGCACCTCGTGAAGCAATATCAGCTGGATTGTTTTCGGAAAGGACATGATGCCATTGTTCCTTATTCACATTATCTAAAATTTCAACAACTCGATTGGCAATAAATTGTTTCCATCGCAATGGATGTCCATGAAGCCATGACAATACTATAGTAGAGTCTGTCCATGCAAATAAATTTGGAGAATGAATTCTCATTGCCTGTGCTACTTGTTTCAGCAGTTTCGAGAGTAGAACAGCGCCACAAAGTTCAAGTCTGGGGAGGGATACAGATTTAACTGGAGCAACCCGTGTCCGTGCTGCTAGTAGCTTGGTTGTTATACTTCCATTAGCATTAATTAATCTGGAATAGACGACGGCAGCATAGGCCTTTTCTGAGGCATCAGAAAATCCGTGTAGTTCAATCTTATAGCCTTCTTTGCTCATACTTCCAATCCATCTGTCAACTGATATGTCTTTTACATTTTCATAATCTTGTCTAATATTTATCCATTTTTGTTTCAGGTCTTCATTGATTTTTTCGTCCCAGTCTAATTTTTCCATCCATAGCTCTTGTATCAAAATTTTAGCAGTTATAATTGAAGGTGCAATCCAACCGAGTGGGTCAAACAACTTTTGCATATCGGACAAAATACTTCGTTTTGTAATGTTTTTCGAAATAAGAGGTAAGTTTAATTTATAATTGAATCGGTCGTTTGCTAAATCCCAAAGTATTCCTAATGCTTTTACTGTTCCTTCAATATTCATATTTATTTGTAGTCTAGCAGATCTTTCTTCAGGTGCAATTGTTTTAATGAATTCTGTACTATTCGATGACCACTTTTGTAATTCAAAACCACCTCGTCTTAGTAGTTCTTTCAGTTGTATGCTAGCTTCTATTGCTTTTTCTACATTGTCAAAACCAGTAAGTAGGTCATCGACATAGAAATCTTCTTCAAGTATTTTAGCTGCGAGTGGAAAATCTGCTCCTTCGTCTTTTGCTAGTTGCATCAATGTCTTAACTGCGAGGTATGGTGCTGGAGCGGTTCCAAATGTGACTGTAAGTAAGCGATATTCTTTTATTTTCTCTGATGGATCGCTTCTCCATAAAATACGTTGATAATCTGTATGCTTTTTTGTTACTAACACCATTCTGTACATTTTTTTTATGTCAGCAACGAAGCAAATAGCGTGCATTCTCCATCTCATTATTATACTCCGCAGGTCTTCTTGGAGTACTGGACCAACGAGCAGTTCATCATTCAATGATATGTTATTATTATCTTTACAGGATGCATCGAACACAACTCTGGTTGGAGTACTTTCACTATCATTACGTATCACAGCATGGTGACTTAAATATACTGATTTATTTTCATACTCATTTTCTGCTATTTCTTCAGCATGATTTAAAGTTACATATTCTTCAATGACTTTAGTGTAATCTTCTTTTAGTTTAGGTATCTTTTTAAACTTTCTCTCTAATTGTAAAAATCTGTTCATAGCTATTTCTTTACTATTACCATTTGGCGATTTTAGATTTTCAGTTTTAAAAGGCAAATTGACTATGTACTTTCCATCTTTATTCCGTTTATAAGTTTTTTCGTATATATCTTCACACAATCTTTCTTCTTTTGTCAGTCTTCTTTCCTTTTCGTTGTCCAACTCCCACATATTTTTCAACATATTGTCTAAGTCTATTTGATGATGCATTACTAATATATTGTGTATACTTGTATGTTTATCTTCAATTCTTCCAAACAGTATCCAGCCTAAAGTTGTTTTTTGGGCGCACGGCGTGCCTTCTGGACCTTTAATGACATCAGGCTGTATGATTGCAGCATATTCTTTCACACCCAATAAAAGATCAATAGGTGCTGATTTATGGTAAGCTGTATCGGCAAGTTGTAAGTTTTGTAAATGCGGCCAGTTTGTACAATTAATAGATTCAGTAGGTAATTTAGAAGTAACTTGTTTTGATATTACGTAAGCTTCTGTCGGTAAACAAAATTCTGTATCATACATAGATTGAATTTGTATTCGCACAATACTGTTGATTTGAGTTTGAGAGGTGCCGACTCCTGTAATTGTACCATAAACACGTTTCTTTTTCAGCTTCAATAATTGCGTTGCACGTTCACTAATGAATGTAGCCTGCGAGCCTTGATCTATTAAAGCTCGTAAAATTATTGTATGTCCTTCTTCACTTTGTATTTTTACCATTGCAGTAGCTAATAAAGCGAATCCACCATTTGCGTTAAAATGTGACGTCATCATTGTATTGACTTGAAACTCGCAGTCTTCTACATTTGCATTACAAACCTGTGGTTGTATTTGAGCGACACTAGTATGAGCCACAGATTCTTCCGTCTTAACTTGATGCAGAAGACTATGATGACGCTTGTTGCAGATGCGACATGATACTGGCAATCGACACGACATAACAGGATGGCCTTTTAGCAGACAGTTGTAACAAAGATTTTTGTCTTTCACAAAATTGTTTCTTTCGTCTATTGTCATCTGGATGAATTGTTTACAATGGCACAACGTATGATTTTCATTGCATAATATACATATTTTCGTCGACGGATATGTGCTATGGAATGTATGTTTTTCTCTTGTCCTTTGAGAAGTTGAAGACGTCATAGTACTACGTGTATTTGTCGGAGTAACTAACTCGAGTGTTCTAAATTTAGATTCCAAAAAACTTTTTAAATCACTCCACAAAGGTAATTCATCAGAGGTTATCTTGTACGAATAGTTCTCCCATTCCTTGTGTGAGTCCTGGTCCAATTTCTGTACGAGAAGAAATATTATTACAGGATCCCAAGACTCGGTTTTGACATCTAAATTATTTAACGTGTTAATGCACTCCGTTGTAGTGTCGAGTAACATTTTTATTTCGTGGGCAGACTGTACGTTAATCTTCTTTTGTGTAAATAACCTCTTGAGTAAAGAATTCACTATAACACGCTTATTTCCGTATCGCTGTTTCAGTGCTTCCCATGCCTGGGTATAGTTCGATTCGGTTACGCAAATATGCCTAAGAAGTGCTTCAGCTTCGCCCGCTATGCTTGTTTTTAAATAATAAAGTTTTTGTACGTTAGATAGCGATGCGTTGTTATGTACTAAACTCATAAATAAATCTTGAAATGTAGGCCATACTTCGTAATTTCCCGAAAATGTAGGTAACTGAATCCTAGGTAGTCTAACTAGCGATAGGCTTCCGTCCGACGACATCTCAGTATCACTGGACGCCCCGTGCTGTGCCGAAGTACGTGATGATTCCATTTGCAACAATGTATCTTCAATGTCCGCCTTAATGCAAAGGTACAAATCTTCAAAGGTGCTGTACTCGTCGTTGACAAAATATGAAATCTCCATGCGTTTCACTTGAGGTGTAATCTTAACCAGTTCTTGATGTGTAGATGTAAATAACTTCCAATATTCCTCGATGCATTGTAAACGTGCACGTAAATATCCTTTGGTTAGTCTTGATTTTGAGCATTTCTTCAGATTAATTTGTGTTTTCTTAAGTAAATTAGCAGTATCTTCCAATAAACTGATTAATTGTTCGACGTTAGTAGCCATGATGTCGTAAACAACGTAATATTGCAAAGCGTAATGAATTAATGTAATATTATTTTAAAGTCGAACGAAGTTGTTTGTCTTGTAACTCTTCGATAGCTGTTGCTAATTGCAGTCTTAATCCCGTTGCAATACGGCTCAACGACGTAAACACTTTTTTCAATAGACGTAGGCTCGTCGCTCGACCCGTTCTTATCTCTTCCTATTGTATTGCGGCTATTCAAGTCTTGTTTGTCGATCCGGCTCGATG
This sequence comes from Thymelicus acteon, assembly GCA_951805285.1. Taxonomy (NCBI): domain Eukaryota; kingdom Metazoa; phylum Arthropoda; class Insecta; order Lepidoptera; family Hesperiidae; genus Thymelicus; species Thymelicus acteon. The sequence goes on from OX638232.1 coordinate 3,940,782, forward strand.
TTGACCATTATGTACCTTACTGCACTTGTTATAAGGATTTTTTGTATGTAAACGATTGATGAGAAGTAAAACGCGTGTGCACCGAATGAAGATTTATTTCCGACTGTTTTTAATATGACAAGTGTATGCATGCATTTTAAAACACAACATTTAGTAACTTAGATATTAGGTTCTTGACTACACATTTTGGCATTATTTATCTGGTCACATTTATTAATGTAATATTTAATGATTTTTTGCATAATAAGTCAAATAAAATAATGAAAAAAATAGTTTTACAAAAACTAACCATAATTAACATCGCACGATATCTAAGTCGCTCGTAATTAAACACGTGGCTAATCAACGGACGGTTCAGATGAAAGGGCCACCTCGACCCAGACGTTTCTACGCGATTCGCTTGTCTTTTTTAATGCGAAATGTTTGCCGAAACGTGAATGTAAATTGGCGGACGTTTTCCTCATTACGATTATTGAGTTAGCTGCGAATGTAGAGCGAGGAACGAATAGAAATGGCGTTCGAGTTGTGTTGTACCGTATACGGTACACTTGTGTCGTGAGTGGAAATGTAGCACGGCAGCGGTAGCCTATATCGTTGAAAAAAATGAAAAGACAAACGGAGAAATTGAGGTTTAACGGTTTTTAGTTTGGTGTGTTCTTAGTGTACAGAAGTGATACATATGTAGTTAGTGGTAAAAGAAGTAAAATAATAAATAATGTTTAGAATTTTAGAATATCCTTCTTATAGGTACGTTTCTTACCAATTCTTCACCTGGTAATGCTCGACTATTAAAAAAAAGGTACTTCCAATGAGGATCCGTAACGTTTTTAGTTGAGAATGCAGATTTATAGAGCTAAGAAATCCTTAACATAAAATTTTTGTTCTACGACAAAAATTTACGAAGTTATGACCAAATTACTTACAAAGTTCACTGCGTGGCTGTGACGTCACGATATCGGTCGCCGCCAGTTAGCCGCTGGCAGCGATACGGCGCGCAATGTTTTGTTTGGATAATTGTGACTTTGAAACAAATTAAGTGTCCCATTTGTGCCTAATTCACCTTTTAACTATGTATCAGTATTGTATAGTGCTTAAACGTTTAAACACTTCTATGAAAACGCCAAAAAAAAACTATTTTTTAACGTGTCGAAAAACTCAAAACTTCGTAGAAAATGGTATTCCGTTGTAAAAAGACAATATATGATTTATCTTCAATAGTAACTGAGCTGGGAACTATATCTTTAACTTATATAAATTTCGTAGTTGTATCTATATAGCAAAAGCAGTGATAGCCTAGCGGTTAGAACGTTGGTCTCTCGAACAGAGGGGCCCGAGTTCAAATCCTGGCACGCACCTCTAATTTTCAAATATTATGTGCGTATTAGAAGTTAATTATCACTTGCTTCGGTGAAGGAAAACATCGTGAGGAAACCTGCACACCGGAGAGTTCTCCATAAAGTTCTCAAAGGTGTGTGAAGTCTACCAATCCGCACTTGGCCAGCGTGGTAGACTATGGCCTGTTACCCCTCACATTGTGAGAGGAGACCCCGAGCCCAGCAGTGGGACAATTATGGGTTGTTGCTTTGCTTTGCTTTTCTATATAGCCAGCTGTGGTTGGGCTCCGTAACATTTTTTTTCAGTGGCAGATGGCTCCTCGCTGCGTCTATGGAGCCACATCAAAAATGCTACGCTATGTTTGCAGCCTCCCTTTTGAGCAGCACAGTCATGGAAATCCACTTTCTCTACCGTTCAGCAGCAATACGCTTTACTTTTTAGGGTTCCGAAGTAAAATCGGAAGTATCGGAACCCTTGTAGTTTCGTCATGTCCGTCCGTCCGTCTGTAATTTTGCATGGATATACATATGTACACATTTATTAAAACTCCAGAATCGTGGAATAAAATACTGAAAAACTTTTGTTCAGGGTACCTCCCCTACAGGTGTGAGGATGAAATTTTTTATTCGTCGCGTACCCCGTAGTGTGGGATATCGTTGAAAAGGTCTTCGAAAAATATTATGGGTCTTCTAGGACCATGTTTGGATTTAGGGGTGCGTTTGCGAAATATTTGCCTTTATAGTGCTAATTTTGGTCGAGCCCCTACTACTACTCAAAGGATGATTTGTAACGATGAGTGAGAGGGAAATAAAAGCGGCCAAGTGCGAGTCGGACTCGCCCATGAAGGGTTCCGTAGCAGCAAGTAACATAATGAAAGGTAATTTGCGGTTTACGATTTATGACGTATTAAAAAAACTACTTACTAGATCTCGTTCAAACCAATTTTCGGTAGAAGTTTGCATGGTAATGTACATCATACATTTTTTTAAAGTTTAGAAGTTACAGGGGGGACACACATTTTACCACTTTGGAAGTGTCTCTCACGCAAACTATTCAGTTTAGAAAAAAATGATATTAGAAATTATATGCTGAAATTATATATATATAAAATTATATGCTGTTTATTTATCTACATGTACGTTTATCATCAGAAGTAGTTTAACATTTTAGTACCTTGTTACATATTTCTTGAATTTGTCATAATGTTGTTCGGAAACCGTCGAAACAGTTACTATTATAAAGTACTATAATGTTAAGCTGTTTCTGAGGCTGACTGTTGGTAGGTAGGTACTTATTAGGAATCTTTAGGTCTAACTTCTAAGCTGTGTACATGTGTACATATGTATATCCATGCAAAATTACAGACGGACGGACGGACATGACGAAACTACAAGGGTTCCGATACTTCCGATTTTACTTCGGAACCCTAAAAAGTAAAGCGTATTGCTGCTGAACGGTAGAGAAGGTGGATTTCCATGACTGTGCTGCTCAAAAGGGAGGCTGCAAACATAGCGTAGCATTTTTGATGTGGCTCCATAGACGCAGCGAGGAGCCATCTGCCACTGAAAAAAAATGTTACGGAGCCCAACCACAGCTGGCTATATAGATACAACTACGAAATTTATATAAGTTAAAGATATGGTTCCCAGCTCAGTTACTATTGAAGATAAATCATATATTGTCTTTTTACAACGGAATAGCATTTTCTACGAAGTTTTGAGTTTTTCGGCACGTTAAAAAATAGTTTTTTTTGGCGTTTTCATAGAAGTGTTTGAACATTTAAGCACTATACAATACTGATACATAGTTAAAAGGTGAATTAGGCACAAATGGGACACTTAATTTGTTTCAAAGTCACAATTATCCAAACAAAACATTGCGCGCCGTATCGCTGCCAGCGGCTAACTGGCGGCGACCGATATCGTGACGTCACACGCGCCCGCGTAGTTTGAATTTTAGCGCCCGGAACGGCAATGTTTATTACTTAATATCTTCGTAAGTAATGGTCCGATTTGGATGATTCAAAAAGATATATCATTTATATGCCATAAAGAATCGCGTGGATACTAGTTCTATAGAATTTGCTATAACTTTACTGATCCTCATTTGCATGTTTAAATATTCGATCTTAGAAGAGAGTTTTAAGTAACTAGGTCTTAAAGTTCATGTTCTCACCATCTTGGATATCATTACCTCTTACATCAATTGCAATTAATTTATTTTTCCACCACCAATCCACATTCGAGGCCAGGAAGAGAGACCTGTGTCGTGGGTCAGTAAAGCATTGAAGCTAAGATTTTTATAAATATATCTGCAGGGCAAGCTTCGAAGACGTACCGGAAAACCTTTTTGGCTTGAGAGCCAGTGCTTTCTTTCTTTTTCTTCTCCCTTTCTTGGCCGGCAATGCATCGGCGATACCTTTGGTGTTGTACATGGGCGACGATAGCCACTTACCATCAGGTGGATCGTCAGCTCGTTTGCCGGCTATTTCTATAAAAAAAAAACAATAAAGAAGATATAAACTTCTTGGTTGAAGCTATTAACATTTGTTTCCATCCACTTCTAAAAGTTCCTAGTGGCGTGGTTGGCTCACGCAAAGGAGGCAGTGCGTGCGGCTCGATTCGCGTCACGTAATATTTTTATTTATAGCCGTGCCTTATCGAGCACTGGGTTCTGGGGGTGATTTGGTTCTTTTACTTCCGAGGGGCGGAAAATGCCGATTTCTTTTTTAACGGCTCATTCTCATAAATGCTTTTACTAGGAAATGTTTGAAAGCTGCCGGCGGTAATATTATTTTTATTTTGCCTTGCTTTGTCCGTTTAGTTAATTTGAAAACGGCCATGCTGTTTGTGCGGTGGATTTGCGCGAATTTTCGTTGGCTAGACGTAAATGAGTGGATAATTTGGATTATTGCTTGATGCAAATAAAAACACTATTTAGTACTGCTCTTTTCTAGAAAAAGTAATTTCGAATTGAATCATATTGTAGTGATTATACACTGGCTGTTATTTTGTTTAACAAAACAATATGGGTTACCCTAGAATTTACCTAAAAACGTGTGTACCATAGGACATGTTATGAATGAACTCATTCTCATTATCATAACTAGTCTATTAGTACAAAAAAAACTCATTATTCTACTATCTAATCTCCTCTTCTATATAAAATTCTCGTGTCACGGTGTTAGAAGTTGAACTCCTTCCGAAACGGCTCGACCGATTTTCGTGAATCTTTGCGTGCATATCGGCTAGGGTTGAGAATCGGACAACATCTATTTTTCATCCCCCTACCCCTAAAAATTTTTTGACAGAACAACGTTTGCCCGGTCAGCTTGTAATATTATAAATATGAAAGTTTGTGAGGATGTATGGATGTATGTAACTCTTACATACAAAAGCTACCGAAAGTTTATTCATGAAAACCACACCTCCCTTTAATTTTATATTTCACACAGAATATCGTGCAAAAAATTAACGCGAGAACAAAATATTTACGTTATTAAATGTTTCAATAGCAAATGTTGAAAGCAAAAGTTGGTTCTGGCAAAAGTTGTCCTCTTGGGAAGTAGGCCAAAGTTGGGAGACTATGTGTGTAGGTCCGCAGTCACTAGGGTTGTCGACTTCTGTCATATTTTATGCGCCATACAATTTAATTGACTATTCTAATTTCCTAATCCTTAATTCAAATTTTTTTTGCTCTGTGTTATTTTTTTTGTTTCGATATTTTTTGTAAAGTTTGCAACTTTATCTGAGTTTGGTTGGAAATGTCTATAATTTTTAGGGTTGGGTAATAAAGTAGGGTAATGAAACGAGCAGACAGGTTATTTCATGGCCATGGTTAATCCGAACATCTATGTTTTTATGTTTCTAGTCAATAAATGAGTAAACGAGCCACCTGTTAATGAGTAAACTGGTCACAGTAGACGTGATCATCGTACTTCAGTAACACCAAAAACTTAAAATTATTATACTATAGAGCAAAATAAGCAAGGGACCAGCTTATTTCTGGCTCTCTAAAAAAAATATAATTGGCAGCCCTAGGTATGACACCGTCCGCGTCAGCGTCTACCCGAACGTCTGCGATGGTACGCGACACGAATTTGTAATAATATTTTTATTGATTAAAGGACAATGTGGATTTTCATACAATATGAGTTTAATTTAGAGTTACAAAACAAACCTATAGCCTAGTTGGTAGTGACTCTGTGAAGCGAGGAAGGAGGAGCGGGGTTTGATTCCGAGCCGGGGTTGACAAATTCATACACTACGTTTAATCCCGTACTGTAGATATACATATGCAATGAACATTTTCGTATTTTTCTGACAATTTTATGTACGGTAATTACGGTACGGTACCTATTTGTACAAAATTCACTATGAAACGATTGCTGTAAGAAGATATAAGTTTTTTTTTGAAGTGAAAACCTCTTTAGCATGGTTGTCATTTAAAAGTCGATGAAACGAAAAAGGGACAGTAAAAAGAGACAGACACATAAATTCATAAGATTTAACGTGGGAAAAATTGAGATAGGAAGCATTATACAGTGTTTCTTATGTTCGTGGTTCTCTTTGTGTTACTTTAAAAAGTGCTAAGTTGTATTCATAGATGGCGCGAGGAACAAGATAGAAGATTCGTTTTATTGCTGGATAGGTGGCGCTAGCTGCTCATTTTACTTTTCATATTATGTTAAGAGATGGCGTTAGTTACCACTGTTTTATTTTTATTTAGTACAAAATAGTTTTTGAAAGATAATTAAAACTGATACACCTTATTAAATTAATACCTTTATTTTTGAAGGTTTCACTTCTACCACGTGTGAATTGCACACATTTTTTTGTAACAGGCCGCTGCGATATAGTGATTTTAGAAAAGATAATTTATGATGATGAATTAATTACATCTATAGTCTATTTTTTAGCCGAATCCTATTTGGTTTACAACTGAATCAAACCTAGCAATTACCAGTATGACCACAATCTATGCTCATTAATAGGGAATCATGTGAACAGTGCCGGTCCACATTAGGAGCTGCGGTGTGTGCGTGTGTGTCTGTATGTGTACGTGTGTGTGTGTGTGTGTGCAGCGACCACTCGCCCGCGCCGTCGACGGTATCCGCGCGGATCTGAATACAAATGGAGATATTAGGGTTTTACTGCGCTTCGAGATTGTGTACTGGATGTGCCTTCATTTTAATTTACAAAACAGATAATAGAATAAAGCAGATGACAAAGAGATGCTGGAAAAATTGAATTCCATTAGAAGATTTTGTTAGAGTGCAGTAGCAGTGCAAATAGTGAGTACCTGTACTGGCTGTACTATTATTTATTCTGTGGTAGAGGCGTGGCGAGGTGAGGAGTATAAATGTTACTAACAGGCCTTCTTCAAGAATAGGCAGAAGGATGATTAACAAAACATAGAAAGAGAAATTGGATGTAATGTATATTGTCATTGAATAAATAAAAATAGAACTTTGGAGATTGTGCATTCAATGAACATTTCTTTATTTATGAAGTAAGATTTCTGTATAGGCCGGGAATTAAACGCTAACACACTCATAACACACTCATACCCCCGCAGTAGGTATTCATTACCTGTGTCGCGGGTGGCATGGACGACACATATAACACATCACAATCACACCCATGACCCGAGTACAAATATTTATCTGTCACATAAATATCTGCCCCGGCCGGGAATCGAACCCGGAACCCCTCGCTTCGCAGGCAGAGTCGCTACCAACTAGGCTACAGGGTCGTCGAATTAGGATGTTTCTGTCACGAAAAAGTGTTACGACCGAATGGAGGGGGTAGCCCGTAGACGATATATCGCGTCATGCATGGTGAGAGGCGGCAGCGGCGGAGGGAGAGAAAAAAAAATATTGGGATATTTTTTTAAATATTTTTATTTTTGTTCGTTGTTGTAGGGATTTCAGGAACGAATCTTAGAATTATTAGGCGTATCCAGTAGAGTTAGGTCTACGTTGTATCCGCAAGGAGCATTTGTAGGTGGAATGGACATCCCCGGGATTATTTGTGGGGCGCTGCGTTCCGGCCACTGTCGCACTATCGAGATACTGTTGTTTAATGATGTTTCACTACCTCTCCCAGTCTCCGATCTTGCTTGTGAAATACGGCGCCTGTTTCTAATGTGTTATAGTAATGCCTATAGTATAGTTTATCAATGAATATTTTGTGTATTCTGTCGTGCAAGCAATGAGTTTTGGATAAAAAAATTTGTTAATTTTTGTACATCTAGCGCTAGCCTTCTTTCTATAGTTGGTCTTGAATTATGATTACGTCTTGGTTGCTGTTATGTAAAGACAGGCAGATGAGCCATCATCAGATAATCAACATCACACGGCGGCCATAAAAGAACGGAAGACTCACATTACTTGACTTACTTCTATATCTCACGAAAAGTGGCTAACTAATGGTGAGGCAAATAAGTCATACACCAGTAGGTTATCGCAGCCTGCAAGGTTACTGATACGTCCGAGAGGTGATATCTTTACATGCACAGTTTGTTCTCTTGTTGGCTATTAAATAAAACATATCAGTAATAGGCGTGACGACAGATTTTTAAATACTGTTCTATATTGTTGGGAAATATATTATAATTACAACGTATATCATGTTTCCGCAAAAAAATAAGGTTTAGTATAAAATAAATACATTTCCATTTATAAGTTTCAAATTCGCACCAAAACGCTTCAAAGTGTCATGGCGTCGCTTGTGACGTTACTCTTTAGGAAAATAATAGAAAACACATCATTATCTATATGGTGAATATGATGATATTCATTTTTTTAAGAAGTGTGACGTAATTCGCGCTGATTGAAACTGATTGGCGTTGAAGCTAACATGGCGGCTTGCCGTACTTTGTAGTTTTATTTTATTAAAAATATTGTTAATCTCGCTCATAATAATACGATATATGCTTGTTTTGTAATCCAATAATAGAGTTGTATTAAATAAATACATAATTTTAGTGATTTTTACTTACTGTCATCATGCCTATTACTATACGACACAAAGACGTTCCGTATGAAGATATTGTAGAGCGGTTGTCCACCGTGCGTCATTATTTAATCTGGGAAAGCGTTTTAGCTAAGCGGCGCTTCGGCTTCGGTAAGCGAGGCGGGCGGCTAAAAGGCACGTACCTTCACCTACTTGTGCACAATTCACTGGTCTGCACCGCGATAGTATAGATTAGAATACATTTAGAATACTGATCCTTATTACTATTACATAAAGTTCATTTTACGAATTGGGAATGGTTGAATAGAATCATATCGCTTCCTTAGTCTTAGGCTGTCCCCGTATTTATCGACGCGGGTTGGCTTAAGCTGATTACAATTAGGTTGGTATATTATGGCAATACTAGTCCTCTTGTCCCCGGCTTTTCTCGCGTTTTGCGGGATAATAAGTACACTGTCTAATTCCAAACTAGCTGACCCGGCGAACTTCGTATCGCCTAACAAACAATTTTTTTTGCTAAACTAAAGGTAGCCTAAGTTACTCCTTGTTACATCAGCCATGTCAGTGAAAGTCCCGTCAAAATCGGTCCAGCCATTTCAGAAATTCGTGTGTCGTGGGTGCCGTGGACAACACACAGAGACAAGAACACTCACACCCAGACCGAGAACAGAAATTCAAACTCATTCAAATTTCCGCCTCGCTGGGAATCGAACCCAGGACCCTTGGCGCGGCGATCCGGCGCGGTAACCATTGCACCACACGGGTCGGCATCAATGTCATCATAGACTACCGTTATTCAACAATGTGTAAGTATACCAAACGCACGGAAGATTAACTTGTCTCAAGGAATCATAACCTGTTAACCCAAATTTCAATGCCAATAATTACAAAATTACAGTGCAACATGAAGCTGGGGGCTTGAGAGCCAGTTCTTTCTTTCTTTTTCTTCTCTCTTTCTTGGCCGGCAACGCATCAGTGATGCCTCTAGTGTTGCTGATGTCCATGGGCGACGATAGCCACTTACCATCAGGTGGATCGTCAGCTAGTTTGCCGGCTATTTCCATAAAAAAAAAGCGGTCACGGTTTGACGGCCTGTGTCGATCGATTGTAAATCTGTACTAATATTATAAAGAGGAAAGATTTGATTGTTTGTTTGCATTGAATAGGCTCCGAAACTACTGAATCGATTTGAAAAATTCTTTCACTGTTGGGAAGCTACACTAACCCCGGGTAACATAGGCTATATTATATTTTCAAAAAAATTAGGGATCCTTAATACAACCCCAATAATGTAACCCAAGGCGTATAAAAATTAGAAAACCGAAGCAAAGTGAGGGCGGTTACTCGTAATAAATAAATAAATAAATAAACGCTAACACACCGATACCCGATACCTGTGTCGCGGGTGGCATGGACGACACATATAACAAACACATCATAAATAACACCCATGACCCGAGTACAAATATTTATCTGTCATATAAATATCTGCCCCGGCCGGGAATCGAACCCGGGACCCCTCGCTTCGCAGACAGGGTCGCTACCAACTGTGCTACAGGGTCGTCAAAGTAATTTAATTAAGCTACTGAGTTTAAGCAACTACTGACGTGGTCAGTACTTGCTGCAGTTAGTGACTGCTTCTGTGCTTCGGAGGGAAAATTAAGCAGTACGTAGCCGTTGTTAGATGCTTGAGAGAAATGTTGTCTATAGCCACGTCAAAACGGCTAAGTTACTAAGTTAGTGCGCTTTACCAACATCACTACCATCAGGTGGTTTTGGAGTAGTTAGCTTATAAAAAAAACCCGCATAAAATAAAAGATAATGTTTCAAATTATTAATGTTCGTATTTTTTACATCATACATGTAAACGACATGTGTACCCTAAGGTTGTCCGGTAGAAATCGCAATTAACGAAAAAATCAGCTATTGTGTGCAAAATTCTTACTGTTCTATGTCCATTTTCTTAGTAAGTATGCACACTTAATCATTATGTAAGTATGAATCATAATAAAAGTAAGAGTCGTAAAACTATGTCTGACAAGCAACCGGTCATCGTCAGCTATATTTAACGAGTATTTCCACGTTACGTACACGGTGATTGGTAAAGGCGTTTTAATATTAAGCCCGCTTGAAATATCCCACAGTATTAAGGTAGAGTGAAGCGTCATTATTATTTAATCTGTGGAAGCATTTGGCGCAGCGGCGTGTTCGAGGCAGCGGCACGGCTAAAAGGCAAGCTCCTATTTACCGGCCACGTATATAGCCGCTATGTACTCTGAACTGAGCGTAGATACGAGCACGTGTAGTGGTTGGCTGCACTGTCGTAAGATTATCGATATCGAATTGTTGAGCGTGGTGATTGGTAGCCGTAACTATTGTAGCAGTGTATTTGTAAATACCTACTACTTTGGTTGAAATACAATGAAACGCATGGGTTTCCATCGTTCTTGTCTATTTTAGTATTGGCATCGCTTAGTACAATCTAGAATAGTTTTCAGCTCTTAGTTTAACGCTATATTTGTTTAATTATTACATTACGAACATTCAACAAGGGCGATGACATTCGTATGGAAACTGCTCGATAACTACCGAACAGAACTTAGACGTTATAGGTATCTTTGGAATCGTCATAAATTCGTCTTCTTGAATATTATATTAGATTAGAGATTCGTGATAATCTAATTTCTAATATTTTTGACAACTTATAACTCATTCAAAGCATAGACTAGATTGGTATTTATTGCGCTTTGATATCATCACATTCAGCCAGACGTTTGTCTATGGTGATACATTCCTTTATTTGTTTCTCCGCAATTAAACATCCGTTCTACGATGTACTCATATATTTTCGCATAAAGGAATATTAGTAACATTCCTGATATGAATTATTTAATAATTTCAATTATCATAAATCATCATATTAACTGAAGTCTGTGGCTGTTAAACGTTTTGTACTCTGTGAGCAGTGAGCGATGTACGATTTCCGATATCGACGGATGTTATCGAACGAACAGATGAATCAGTTCGGCTCAAGCGCTCGCGCAGGATACGCGTGTCGTCCTGCGCGACTGACCGGCTCATTTCGAACGGCAAGGCTCCGCATGGCCGCTGCCACATTCCTTTGAAAATGTACAGTTTTGCCTGAGTTTTTATTCAGTAGCGAGTACGCTCCTCGCAATGTTTAACTTTCCCTAATCGAGCTGGGTCGCCACCCGCTTTCTTTGATGTAACTTAGAGTACTTATTCCGTAATTCATCGTACGGCGCGCCATGGGACCGCCGCCATCTTAGAACTTCACGACCGTGTTCCACATAACTTTATTTCTACATGATGGACCGGGACTCCTCCCGCTTCGCGAACGCGAGATCATCGGCCAGGAAGGGTTTCGTCGTCTCCAGGTGCCGATGACATACTCGGTGAAGAGCTCTCTCCTGGAGTGCTCTCCACGCCACGCCACGTCACGCCATGATGGCTTTGCTTTAGACGGGCGTCCGCAGGGCTAGTTTTCTAGCGTCTGCTGGTCATCCCAACCAGTAGATGATCCCAAGGACTCACCGCGCTCTACTGCTACCGCTGCCGTCTTCTTGCATGATCACGCCACACCACGCACCGCACGTTTCTTTCATCCGCCTGCCTGCGCTTACCATCCTGGATGCAGCTGCAACCCTCGCCATCACGCTTCAGCTTCGAGGCGCGCCACCCAGCGACGTCACGCCCGGCAGACAACCGTTCTTCGTTCGTCTATATTACGCGTGCGGAGTGATGCGTTCATGGTACCATGTAAGTCAATTTAAATAACCTATTATCTGGCCAGAAAGTGTAGAATCAGTGCGCGACGTATTCCACGGGCACCGTTGCCCTACCGTTATCACGGATAGCGTAAATAGAACTCTGTTAACGTCACATAACCTAGCCTAAATTTGCATGCTTTAACATTGTCTCTGCGGACCGAGCCGCCATGTAATTCGCGATTTTTACCAATATAATATCTGGTCCTAACTACCATCTTTTATTTCGAACAGACATCCCACAGGATAAGCCTGCAAGAGGTCCTTGATCCAATAGTTCAGTGTATCTACGAGAGCCGAAGGAGTAGACCATTTATTGTAATTCATACAAATGATTTGTTCGCGTAGAATTTGACTTTCCTCTCTATGCACTTATAACCCACATTAGTCGTATATTACCGAATACCACCCCCCCTCTTTTTTATACGCGACAATGATCCACATTCTTATAGTTCATTGTTGCTACTACACTTCTTTTTTTATACGCGACAATGGCGCCCGAACTTATTTAATTATCCTTATCCTGTGGATTCTGTTTGGGATATTTTTTTCTTCTTTTTCGGTGAAGTTACTTTTTACATCAACTTTTGGTAATTTTTTTGAGTTGTCATATTTTTGTACAAGAGAAACTATTCTCCAGTACCGTTTGGTAACTAAACAGTGAATTTTGGTTTGCATTCTTTGGAATGTTTCCTTAACGGAACATTGATTTTTTTGACAAACTTACAGGTTTGTATATTTTTTAGCAGTCGCAAACAATAATTATAAAAATTTTATTATTGTACTTGCAATTTTTTTTTCTCTGGATATCACAGCCCTCGACTATATTGTTAGCGAGGTCTGGAATATACCAGCCTTTTCTTTTCGTGCAAACACTGTTTATTTACCAAAACTAAAAAGTTGTTTTCACAACTATTTTGTAATAATGGCGACCCCACTTGAAGAAGCTTTTCATGACTCGAGCGATAACTTAACTGATGATCCAGATTTAAAAGAATCTTTTAGTAATGTGACGCATAGGGATAAACCCATCTCACAGCCACAAACATCAGCCTCTTTGTTTCATGGTTCAAATTATAATCAACCTGTCCAAAGTCAACCAGATAATAGGGTTACTTATGTGATGAGGGATGACAATCTAAAATCGTGGAATTTAAAGTTCACAGGCGATTCAAATTTAGTGGATTTTTTCTTGCGGATTAACGATTGTATGAGATGCAGGGATATTCCGGAATCAAAAGTTGTCAAATGTTTTTCAGATCTCTTAGGAGGCAAAGCCCTCGACTATTATAGGCAAATCAGAGATTCAGTAGTCACTTTAGACGATTTACAGATTAAATTTAAATCATTCTTTACAGCCTTTGATAGCGACTATGTTTTAGAAAAACAAATTAGGGATCATAAACAAAGCTCGAATCAACCTTTACATATGTACATTTTAGACACGCGGTTTTTGAAAAATTAGCTATTTTAGTTGAAGAGGATCACCGGAAATGGCCGACATTTCTCCCTCAAATACAACTATACTTAAATACTACAATTAATCTTGCTACTGGTTATACACCATACTTTTTGGCTCGAGGTCGAGAACTCATCGCCGACGGTGCAATGCACATCTTAAGAGGCACTGCTCCACATTCGGATGATGAAATCGAACCAACACCTAGGAACATAACAGCTCAGTCCTTAAATGACCTGTCAGATATCTTCCAACGTGTAAGCTGTGCACTGACCAAGGCGTACAAACAGAACGCTCACAGATATAACCAGCGTCGCCGAGAGCTCAGGCTACGCGTTGGTGACATAGTGTGGAGGCGTAACTTTGTACAGTCAAACGCAGCAAAGTTTTTCTCAGCTAAACTAGCACCGAGGTTTGTCAAATGTAAAATAGTTGACAAACTATCTGATGTTGTTTACCAATTAGAGGAAATTGACACAAAAAGTATTGGGAAATATCATGTAAAGGACATTATAAAAGTGCCACAAGGCGTATAACATGTGCAAGTATTTTTTCTTTTTTCAGTGTGACAAAATTTCAATTTTATGTCATATTTTGAGATTTTCTTATTCTCACCTTTTTGGACAAAACTTAAAAGTTTTTGTACCTGTGTACTCCAAGAAACTCAGTACTGTTTGTTTGATCAAAATCGGTTCAGTACTTTTCTTTAAACAATTGAAATTAAGTTTTCACTTGTTTCACTTTTGGTACTTAAATGTACATTTTTTTGCACTATTCATGAAAATGAAAAGTGGTGTGTGTATACACATATTTTTCTCCTTGGAAACACAATTTTTATCAGTTTTGATCTTTCATTGTTCCCACAATAATGGAGAACAAGTTTTTTTCTTGAAGAACTTAAGATTACCCTAATCTTATTTCTTACTTACAATCTCTTGTATGAGTCATCACTCATAATTTTCTGGACTTTGACAATAACCAGCTATCATTCGATGATGAGCTGATGTTACCTTTTCCCAGTCGCTTGGCCAGCACTGTGGTTCCCTTTAGAAGTATATCATACATATATTAAGTAAATGTATCATTATACTTACATAGTAATTTTAAATAAACTTGGTATATTTAAGCTTGCTTAATTTAGTTGATATTACTTACCATACTTTTTTTCTGTCAATAAATAGTATTAAATACTAGGTTTATTACTTTAGATAATACTCAATACCGAGTAGCCGTATACACACTGGGTAGGTATAGCATTATGGTTACTTCTAGGATATTATACCTTAGTTGTTACATCTTTATAGTTTTAAATGGGGGCCCTCCATTAATTTAGACTATCTAATTAGATATAGATGTTAGTTTAAAAGATAGGTGTTAAGCTTTTATTTCATTAAATTCTGAACTTCAGTATTGCTAAGGCTAGTTCCTAGTGATGGTAAAAACTTTAACTTAGGGTTAAAAGTTTTTTTTTTTTCGGTAACCCCGGCTGTGTCGGCTAACCGGCAGTTAGCCTCTTTTGTTCGAAGGGGGGTATTGTAGCAGTGTATTTGTAAATACCTACTACTTTGGTTGAAATACAATGAAACGCATGGGTTTCCATCGTTCTTGTCTATTTTAGTATTGGCATCGCTTAGTACAATCTAGAATAGTTTTCAGCTCTTAGTTTAACGCTATATTTGTTTAATTATTACATTACGAACATTCAACAAGGGCGATGACATTCGTATGGAAACTGCTCGATAACTACCGAACAGAACTTAGACGTTATAGGTATCTTTGGAATCGTCATAAATTCGTCTTCTTGAATATTATATTAGATTAGAGATTCGTGATAATCTAATTTCTAATATTTTTGACAACTTATAACTCATTCAAAGCATAGACTAGATTGGTATTTATTGCGCTTTGATATCATCACATTCAGCCAGACGTTTGTCTATGGTGATACATTCCTTTATTTGTTTCTCCGCAATTAAACATCCGTTCTACGATGTACTCATATATTTTCGCATAAAGGAATATTAGTAACATTCCTGATATGAATTATTTAATAATTTCAATTATCATAAATCATCATATTAACTGAAGTCTGTGGCTGTTAAACGTTTTGTACTCTGTGAGCAGTGAGCGATGTACGATTTCCGATATCGACGGATGTTATCGAACGAACAGATGAATCAGTTCGGCTCAAGCGCTCGCGCAGGATACGCGTGTCGTCCTGCGCGACTGACCGGCTCATTTCGAACGGCAAGGCTCCGCATGGCCGCTGCCACATTCCTTTGAAAATGTACAGTTTTGCCTGAGTTTTTATTCAGTAGCGAGTACGCTCCTCGCAATGTTTAACTTTCCCTAATCGAGCTGGGTCGCCACCCGCTTTCTTTGATGTAACTTAGAGTACTTATTCCGTAATTCATCGTACGGCGCGCCATGGGACCGCCGCCATCTTAGAACTTCACGACCGTGTTCCACATAACTTTATTTCTACATGATGGACCGGGACTCCTCCCGCTTCGCGAACGCGAGATCATCGGCCAGGAAGGGTTTCGTCGTCTCCAGGTGCCGATGACATACTCGGTGAAGAGCTCTCTCCTGGAGTGCTCTCCACGCCACGCCACGTCACGCCATGATGGCTTTGCTTTAGACGGGCGTCCGCAGGGCTAGTTTTCTAGCGTCTGCTGGTCATCCCAACCAGTAGATGATCCCAAGGACTCACCGCG
The DNA here is from genome assembly GCA_951805285.1 of Thymelicus acteon. Taxonomy (NCBI): domain Eukaryota; kingdom Metazoa; phylum Arthropoda; class Insecta; order Lepidoptera; family Hesperiidae; genus Thymelicus; species Thymelicus acteon. The sequence goes on from OX638232.1 coordinate 3,957,058, forward strand.
CTCTACTGCTACCGCTGCCGTCTTCTTGCATGATCACGCCACACCACGCACCGCACGTTTCTTTCATCCGCCTGCCTGCGCTTACCATCCTGGATGCAGCTGCAACCCTCGCCATCACGCTTCAGCTTCGAGGCGCGCCACCCAGCGACGTCACGCCCGGCAGACAACCGTTCTTCGTTCGTCTATATTACGCGTGCGGAGTGATGCGTTCATGGTACCATGTAAGTCAATTTAAATAACCTATTATCTGGCCAGAAAGTGTAGAATCAGTGCGCGACGTATTCCACGGGCACCGTTGCCCTACCGTTATCACGGATAGCGTAAATAGAACTCTGTTAACGTCACATAACCTAGCCTAAATTTGCATGCTTTAACATTGTCTCTGCGGACCGAGCCGCCATGTAATTCGCGATTTTTACCAATATAATATCTGGTCCTAACTACCATCTTTTATTTCGAACAGACATCCCACAGGATAAGCCTGCAAGAGGTCCTTGATCCAATAGTTCAGTGTATCTACGAGAGCCGAAGGAGTAGACCATTTATTGTAATTCATACAAATGATTTGTTCGCGTAGAATTTGACTTTCCTCTCTATGCACTTATAACCCACATTAGTCGTATATTACCGAATACCACCCCCCCTCTTTTTTATACGCGACAATGATCCACATTCTTATAGTTCATTGTTGCTACTACACTTCTTTTTTTATACGCGACACTATTGAAGCCTAGTCGATCAGGCTTCGAAGAAAATGTAATAGTTTTATACTTAATACTAGCTGACCGGGCAAACGTTGTTCTGCCAAAAATGTTTGATGTGAAACATCTTTACGCGAGGGGTAAACTGATTTTAGACTTGGCGATCGTGGCGACGCATTTCGATGTTTCACATCTGTCAGCCGTCCCATGATAGCTGATATTTTTTTTTTAGGAGTAAGGGGATGAAAAGTAGATGTTGTCCGATTCTCCACCCTAGCCGATATGCACGCAAAGATTCACGAAAATTGGTCGAGCCGTTTCGAAGGAGTTCAACTTCAAAAAAGCATGACACGAGAATTTTATATGTTACATTTATAATATTATCAAATATAATGCATAGCAAGAACGAATCTCGTATTTTCAGTTCAGAATCATTCCTAGCCAGCATGCAGCAGCTGAAAGTCTGTTGTAACGTCATGAGTGTTTGTAGATTTTTGGTCACTATTTAAGAAATCCTACTGGCAATCAGATTTTAGGAAATTGAAGTCCTACATATGGGTGAATATCAAATCGGCAAATTTTACGTGTCCAGGTTGAGAATCAAGGTGTAAAATGATAGAATGTTTCTAATTTTTTTATATAGTAAACTACGTAACTTCTTTTGATTGGGGCCACATTGTTTTTTTGAATATATGTGTATATAAAAAATCAGGGTAAAAAAAATGCCATAAAATTCAAGTTTGGTGGTATGTCCCAGCTCCATTTTTTGATATAATTTCATTCACCACAGTGACAATTGAAGTCAAAATAAAAAATATATAATTTCGTTAGTATACGCATAAGACACATTATCTAAAAATGACTAAACCATATTATAAAATCTTATTTAACATCACAGGATACTCGATTAAAATTTGTCCAAGAAAAAACCAAAATCTTGGGTGCACTTGTTCAACTTACTAAAACATGAACTTTGTTGCGTATGCGATCATTTAAGTTTTATTATTTTGCATGGCACAGTTGTGTGGTAACGTTTTAGTGTAACGGGTATGTGATTAGAGCTGTGACTTCCCTCCAAAACAAAAGTACCCGCTTGGGTGGCACAGGGGGACAAGAATTGTTCAATTTTTGGTGGATCGATTTGCTGTTTATTTTAAAGTGCTTTTATAGTAAGCTACACGTTAAAGGTAGTGATTTGGATTACACATAAAACAGTTATATACATTTAATTGTAACTTAAAACCCCTATTTTTAAAGATTTTTTTATGCATGGTTCCAAGTTTGGTGGCTCAATTTTGGTGGCTTTGGTGGCGTTTATGTGTGACCAAAATTTAAAACGAGCCACTTGAGCGAAACTAGAGCTTCAAAGTGTTCGCCAGGGATCTGTCTATTGGACAAAGTCAGCTTACGAGGTAGAAGACAGACCAGCACCCTGGTTTCGCCGAAATCTGAAGTTCTGAGAGACGTTCGTATGTCTCCTCTCAAGCTCCAGCTGCCTGCGAGGACAATAACAAGCAAGCTGAACTGACCCGACACTACACACAGGATATCCCGGACGCCGCCTGTACGAGTATAAGATAAGAGAGGCTCTCAAACAGCTTAAAAATAAAAACGCTCCGGGAAATGACGGATTCACAACAGCTGATAGGAAACCTCTACTAATGACGCTCCAATAGCTGTTCGTTTCCGTCATCAATACTGGAACTACCCTGGAAGCGTGCAGCAGAACTGTGGTGACTCTGTTCTTAAAGATGGGCCACAAAGCCCTTTTGAAGAACTAAAGGCCCATGGCATTTCTGAACCACGTTTGTAAGCAGTTTTCGAGGGTGCTCACAAATCGCATGGCAGGTTTGATGACTTCCAGCCTCCCGAACAAGCAGGATTCCGAAAGGCTACAGAACCAAGGACCATAATATACACACACTGAGGCAGATTATACAAAAGACCAAGGAGTATAATCTGTTGTTACGTGTTGCTTATGTAGACTATGAGAAAAACTTTGATTCTATCGGTGGTATCAGTATCGGTACTTAATTCTCATATCGAGGTGTTGAAGTGTTTTTAATTATCAGGTACCATTTCCGTCAGAGTATACGACACAGCTGTGGACTCTACTCAACTGCAGAAAGGTGTCAGGCAAGGGGACGTCATATCTCCTAAACTGTTCACTGCTGCGTTGGAAGACGTGTTCAAGCTGATGGAATGGAAACAACGTGGTATCATCGTGGTCAATAGAGACATCACACACTTGCGATATGCCGATGATATAGTCATTCTGGCGAGATCCCTGGAGGAACTTGATAAAATGATAGGGGACTTGAACAGCGCCACAATCGGTGGGTCTTAACATGGACAAGATGAAAATCATGTCCAATGTCCATATCATATATGGATGTACGTCCAACTTCGAGAAATAAGTCACTAGTAGAATTCAACTCGATTGGGCTGCGTTCGCGAAACTGCATCATATCTTGTCGGCCAAAACACTATCTCAGTGCCTGAAGTCCAAGGTGTTCAAGCAGTGTGTGTAGCCAGTGATGACATACGGCTCCGAGACGTCGTGCTTTATTACTATTGGCCTTATTTATAAGTTCAAAGTCACACAGAGGACGGAGAGAGAGAGAGAGAGCGGATGAAGAGAGCTATGTTCGGTATTTCTGTACGTGAAAGAATCAGAAATGACGTAAACGAACAAGAATAACCGACATAGCTCATCGAGTACGCCGGCTGAAGCGGCAATGGGCTGACCACATAATTCGAAGGACCGATGACCATTGGGGAAGAGGTCCTCGAATGGCGCCCACGTCTTGGAAAAGGGAGCATTGGAAGCCCCCCAACCAGGTGGACTGACGACCTGAAGAAGACAGCAGGCACCCGCTGGATTCAGAAGGCACAGGACTGGTCAGAGTGGCGCAAGTTAAGGGAGGCCTGTGTCCAGCAGTGGATCTTCAAGGGCTGATGGATTGATAGATGTTAAATAATAATATCTATGTTTTTTAACAATAGAGAGTTTTATAAAACGATGAAAGTTATTGATAATTCCCGAGAATTCGTGATATTAGCCACTTTGAGCTTTATTTCATTGATTTTAGAGCTTATGTTCCAGAAAAATCCAATTTTGGTGTCACTGATTTTCAATTTTGGTGGATACTTTCGATTTTGGTGGGCGATTTTCAATTCTGGTGGCCACACTAGACTTTGAACTTAAATATCTCAAAAAGTTATCGACATATTCTCATACCTCTTGAAGGTTCTTCTAGCTTAGACTTTCTATTCTTATACCAGGTCCTCATTTTTCACGAAAACTGAAGAGAAAATTTCGCCACCAAAATTGAAAAAAAATGCACGTTTCTAATATTCACCCATATAAGTGTCAGACATTATATTTCTTTCAACTCTTTCAAACTACCTAGTAACTTATGTATTAATGCGTTAAGTTCTAAACCATTTGCGAACCTACAAACCCCAACATAAATCTATCGACGAACGAAGTTGCCATCCCTAGTGAGGGGCAGCGCGGCGAGTGTGCGCGTCGATAAATTCCGAGCGCGTTGTCAATCGGCCGCGAAGAGCGCGCGGGAATTAACGGCATAGCGCTGTCAAGGCGCCCGCCGCGCCCGGCCGGCCGACCCCCTTCCGACGCTCAGGGCTGTGCTAACCATTTAATTAAATAAATTAATTACGCTTAAAATAAATACGTTCACACTCTTTGCAATAATTTTATTCAATGACGTTCTTAACAACTAACAACACCAAATACCTACGTATACTTTCTTTATTTTGTATGTTAACCGACCATCACTAATATATTCCCAACACTTATAATTATAAAGCTCATCATCAGAACAGCTAAAGCCAAGGCCAATATACAGCTCCTAAACAGCAAAACTCACACACAGACATCACCACTTCTGCTTCTCTCTGTTGCTTTTATTTGAGGCATAAAATTACTTCGTAAGTTCCGCTGATAAATAAATAAGTTAATTAGTTATAACTGTATAAGTCTATATTGATGTATGAATGTAAGTTTGTTAAGGGCCTAGTTGCCTGAAATCAAGTTATACTATTATCATTTGGTACAGCTCATTTTGTCAACTACATAGGTACTTTCTATATAATGAAATATATTTTTGTACTTTTACCTAGAGTTGAATAGGTTTTGATGGGGATTATAGAGTTACTGAAGATGTGTTTTAAAGTTAGCGCTAGTTCAGACAATACAAATTCAAATGTAGACAAGAACATATAACTCCAACTACCTTCCTATAATAATATCTCCTCAAATGACAGCAGTGAAGTATAGTGTATGCTATATGTCAGATATGAGGTGCACATTTAAATTCCGGGCGCATTGACAATCACACGCGAGAATCGCGCGGGAATGAACGGCGTAGCGCTGTCAAGGCGCCAGCCGACCAATCCTCTCCCACTATTACCCAGGGTTGTCCAAACTATTGTTGCTTAAATAAAATCTTAAAAAATAATATTTTATCGTGGATTCTATTCGGATTTAAGTGTAATCTGACTTTCATATCATTTCAATAAAGAATATCCGTGGATAAAAATCCATATGCATGTTGCCAGGGTAACGAAAGTTAATATATTTAATAAGATATCTAATCTAATGCGTGGAGTAATATCTGGAGTTAATACTTTACTAAGTATAAAACTTAAATTATAAATAAATAAATAAAAACTAACACACTCATTGAATTGAAACTCATTGAATTATTTTGATTCGGTTATAAGAAGTAAACTAGTAAGGAGTTACTAGTTTAATGTAATGAGATTAGTCAAACTCACGTATACATCAATTTGTACATTCGCGTGTCTATTTATCGATTTTACGGTGAATACTAAACCCGGCGCGGCACGAGAGCTACGGACAGCCCTAGGTAAATTGCTCGTGTCTTCCAGCGCCGTGAATTACGGATTATATGGCAGCACACGTCGCTTGCGGACGACCGCGGCGCTGCTTCCCTATTATCAATATTAGTAGCAAGCTGTATCTACGTGACTCAGGAAAACCTTAGCCGACGCTGCTGTAGAATTATCTGGGTTGATTAAATACTGATTAGTTAGGTCAATTTTAATTGATGCTTTGTTTTGAGAATTATCTATTATTTCGCAAAAAAGTTTAGTTCCATCTGGTCCGTTGGTTTTACTCCGTTTATATGTAAAATGAGAAATTGTGCCCCAGTGCCAGTGTTATTTAAAAAGATTTGTTTAATAATATTCTTGTGTAAGAACATACAACCTTTTATGCCCTACTAAGGATAGATAAATAGAAGATCTAAAATAAATCTATATTATGAATTTACCAATCGCTGACTGATCGTCAATTGGTCTAGATGAAAAGTTTCATCAATTTCAATGTAGCAGGAACTTTCACCCAATCGACAGCCCTGCGTAAATTACGCGTGCTCGAGCCTCTAGCCCCGTGAATTACGGATTATACGAGTACGTCGGCCGCGTGTGGGCGACGTGCGACGGCGCCTTGTCTCCGCCATTATCCATATTAGCAGCGCGGGTGTGCACGTGCCTTTAGCTCTGCCGGTTTACACTACACTCTAATGAGAGTTTTTATGACGAGAACTGGTGAGACGCTGCCGTCGTAAACATAACTCATCGGGTCGTTGATGGGTGTCACAGCGATGGGTGAATGTAAATGTTTTCGGTGAAAGAGTTTGGTTTAGGATTCTTCATCACTATAAATCTCTTTATGAAGGTATAGGTATCATAATCATGTTTTACGGAATCGTAATTGAATTTCATTTCCCAATATCTGGTGATATCTTTGATGTTAAAGGCGACGATGACCACAAGAATTTGTAGTGTAGTTGTGTAATGGACTTAACTGTATGAAACCTGTCTACACTAGACTCATAGCGTTAGCTAATGTAGGTGTACACATGTTACATGTAAACAAGTCGACGCTTGAAAGGCAAAAATTACCAAGCGACATGTTGACAACTTTACACTAGAGCATTTTAAAGTTTTTAATTTTAGAAAAAAAAATCGTAAAAATCGCTTCATTAAGCATTTAAACTGCATGTAAAATTCATTGGAATTAAGTTGCTATGACTAATAGGCGATTTTTTACGATTTTTTTTCTAAAATTAAAAACTTTAAAATGCTCTAGTGTAAAGCTGTCAACATGTCGCTTGGTAATTTTTGCCTTTCAAGCGCCGAAGTGTACTCGTACAGATACAAGAAGTTACACAATACAACAACAGTATACAACAAGTCGTACAACGGAACTGAATACACTAGTGGGTCCATGCGACGCTCGTTACCCGAGCTACCCGAGCTGTAGAGCCTGGCTTTGTGAATTCTAGCTGCGCTGCCGTCAAACTCGTTAAGTTTTCAGGCTTGTGAACCGCTTAGAATCTTCCTTTCCAAGATGGCCTCCGTAACTTTGCTCACTTGCACCGCATGTCGTATTTGTTAGGTGTTTCAGCGGTGATATCGATCGGGGAAGGTTGAATGTATGGAAGGGGCCATCCATAAATTACGTCACACGTTAGGGGGGTCGATGTAGTGTGATATTGTGTGACAAGGGGTGGGAGGGGGTTCTAAATTTCGTGACGTCACATTTCAAAATTGAATAAATGGTATGTATGGGTAAATAAAAAGCCATTAATGGAAATGAAGCTTATTTCGGAACTGCTGTTTTAATTTAATAATTTCTAGGTGTAAAATTTCATAATATGTGACGTCACACTAGGGGGGGGGGGAGGTCTCACAAATGTGACCAGCTATGACAAGGAGGGGGGAGGGGACAAAAAGTCATGAAATTAGTGTGACGTAATTTATGGAAGGCCCCGAATGGGTCAAGTTATATTGGAAGGTGATCTCCCGCATGGTGTAAAAAAGGCTCGCTTCAACTTATTAATGGCCCACTACTGGGCACCGGTCTCTCCTCGTGAGGAGGCCTAGAGCATATTCCACCACGCTGCTCCCGTGCGGATTAGTGGAGGAGTTAGTGGCCAACCCAAGTGCCTGAAGTTTTCATGTCGCCCGAGAGCCTCCGACATGGCTTAACGACTGTTATCTTACCATAACAACTGGAACCGACGGCTTTACGTGCCCTCCGAAGCACGGAAGCTCTCAAGGATTTTTTGCCACTAGCGTCATTCATAAGTAAAAAAGGCTACGAAATCATTTTTTAAATGGACAGTTGCTTTTTAGCCTAGCGGCCATTTCACCTTCACAGAGGGCTGAGCTTGGCAACGCTCAGCCGCGGAGACGATTTTTTCGAAGAGAGAGGACTGACTCATTCTCTTCGACAAATCAGGGTTGCGTGAATTTTTCATACAAACTTTTACCTTTTATTCTATGAATTAAGGATGCTCTCCACACTGTACTTATAAGGAAGTAATTATAAGGAACCTCTGTACAAAGTTTTATGTTTCGTGCCAATGGTTTAGGCTGTGCTTTGCCTGTCAGTTACTCAAACGGTCATACCCTGTATTTTCATCAGTCTGGCGATGAATTTCCAAAAAACCCTTCTTATTGCTTCTCACACTATCGAACTCCTGTACATAATTGCATACTTTGTGCTACTAGTTCAGTTTGTCAGTTACCGGTAGCGTTTTAGTAAGTAAAAAGCTGGCGATCAAGGATTTCAAAAGGAATGATAGGCCTATCTGAATATCTCATACAAAAATGTTCTTCACACAAGCAAAAAGTAGCGCCATCTATCTCTCCTGCGAACTACATGAGACGAAGTCAACAGAGTGAATAATTTGTATTGTCGCAATTCGCATTGGTCTAATCTCTAATCGGACCAATTTAAGTGCCACGTTTTGACGCTCTGGCTCTGTCCTTAGTAATATTATAGATCGATATCTGTCAATAAGATAGATCTATCTGTAACAATGATATTTAAAAAATATAGATACGTTATGCCCTTACAACCAAAAAATCTGTTCCGAAAAGAGCTACAAAACACACACATATTTATCTTTTGTTTCACTATACCATTCATTACATTGATAAATGATGTAACCATAAAAAAACATAATAGTAAATAAAATGACAGCTAGTGTTTGTTACTAGCGCTTCAGCTGTAAAGAAACATCGCCGTTCGGCTCGTGTTGTCATGTCATGGCGGCATATGTATTTTGCCAAAGAAATAATGAAAATAAAGAAATGCATTAATTTTTATTGCGGTATTCTGCTGTCAAATGTATACTGTTGTCAAATTGGAAGCACTTTTATCAACAACAAACGCGTGCGATCGTCTTTATATGGAGAGAGCGACTATGAGCAGAACGGACAATTGCCTGTTCTTACGCTCTTCATCGTCGGCGCGCTCGTGACATATCTACCTTTTTTTTACATTAAAATATCATTGATCTATAATTTGTTTGTGTCTGATCAGCGGTAAATGTAGCGAGGTATTCAGAGCGCCGTTGCCGTCGGGTGTCGCGTCGGTCGGCACATGTAAGATATCGCATCAAAGGCGTCGTGTCTCCTAATCGCCCGATCGTTGTAATGCGGATGCTGAGCAGACGACATTATCTAGGTTTCTAAACCGCCGCCGTTTCGTTTTAACATGTTTAACGTGTGACTGTGTGCGTGTGTGTGTGACGTTTGTTTTGTTTTAGGCGCAGTGACCACGTGACGTGACAGAAATATGGTTTTTTGTGTCATTAGAAGCTGATTGGCACGTCAAGTCGGGTCGTGCTACCCACCGGCACGCTAATAGATGCTACACCATACAGCAGTGGCGTAGCTAGCCCTAAGGAGGCCCCATATCAATATTTGTTGTGGGGCCCCCTCGACGTTATCTGTCAAATATAAAAGGAGTGCCAACTGTAGCGGTCGTAGGCCGCTGGCGAGCTTTTTTTGGGAGTGCTAGTGGGGGCCCCTATACGCTGGGGGCCCCGTATAATTGATACGGCTGATACGGCGGTAGCTACGCTCTTGCCATACCGTAACATTAGATGTTGAAACTAGTGGCAAGCTACGGGGATCACTTGTCATAATTATCAGATCAAGTGCCATGTTGCTCAGGTGGGCTCCGGTCCTTAGGCAGTTCCTTATACTATTTATTTATCCTTTATTGTTCCAACTTTAATACAAAGAAGTAAAATGTGCGGACGTAATGCCTGATGGCATTTGTGATGGTTTTATTACGTAAGAATCATAGTGACTCCAAACGACAATTACGTCAAGACAGATTCTATTCTTATTTCCAATGAAATTACTTTAGTCAGAAGATTTTACTTTACGGGTAGGTACGTTTGATTTTACGGGTACTCATTTATTATGTAAGAATCATTGTGACTCCAGCATGGACCTAAAAAAAAAGACGGACGTAATCCCAAGAACAAATTCAGTGAAGCACCCATAGTAATACCAACTCTCTATTCGTATAAGTACACACACCCACACATTGACACTTCACTGCTTCAATCGCGATCACAAATTACGCACACATGGTAAGCGGGCGGCCATTGCTATGCTTCACTCACGATTAGACGAGGTTACGTCCGTCTATTTTTCAGGTCCGTGGACTCCAGACGACAATTATGTCAAGACTGAGTTTCTATCCTTATTTTCTATTAAATTACTTTGGTCAGAAGATTTTACTACAATACAGGTACTCAACACATGTCTAATACCAAAGCCATCTCCGACGTGTTGGCAACCAATAAGTAACCTTTGTAATACAACGATAAAGAAATGATGTATAGTCGAATTTTTAATCCACTGGACCAATTTGACATAATTATAAAGTGTCAAGAGTGTTTATCCAAAAATGAATAGTGTCGTGATAAACCGATTCCATACATTATGATACATTATGATTTTTTTTACTTACAATAAGTTAATGCTTGACTACAATCCTACCTGATGGTAAGTGTAGTGGTCTAGGATGGTGAGCGCATTAACTTCGTAAAAGCCACATTCACTCTTCTTGAAGACATCAACGTCATAGGCGGGTGGGAACATGGACGCAGGCAGGCTATTCTTATCCTTCGCAGTGCGCATAACAAAGAAACATGTCTTTTTTAGGGAACAAGAAGATACTATTACTATCACTACGGCATTATTATTTCATAAAGTGTCATTATTTTCTGTCAAACTGGTCCAGTGGATTAGTGATTCGACTATAGTGATGTTTTCATAGCATAGCTACTGGCTGCAAGAAACCACAGATCTATTCCAAGTACAGCCCACGCCCAACACTTAATATAGCCTAAAGGTCAGGATAAGTTTAGACGCCGCCTGCTATTATCTAATCTGTGTGGGTATGTCGTTATAGTCGCGTTTACAGCTTGAGTAGAGCTTAAAGCTTCATAGTTGGATTAATAAAACGTGTGTTCTTCCTGTGTTGAAATTCTATCATATTTAGACATTTAGACATCATGACTTGAGGATATTTCTTATGAATCTATTTTTAACCGACTTCAAAAAAGGAGGAGGTTCTCAATTCGACTGTATTTTTTTTATGTTTGTTACCTCAGAACTTTCGACTGGGTGAACCGATTTTGATGATTGTTTTTTTAAACGAAAGCTGGTGCTTGTCATGTGGTCCCACTTAAATTTTATTGAGATCTGACAATGGCATCCATGAGAAAACCATATAAGTCTTAAATTTGCATTAAGTATGTGCACGACAAATGGAGGAATAACTCAATATCACGCCAACCGATTTCGATGATTCTTTTTTTAATCGAAAGCAGGTGCTCTTCATGTGGTCCCACATAAATTTGAACCAGATCTGACAAGTAGTTTTTGAGTAATTTTGAAGTCGGTTATTTTTTGTTAGTAAAATTTTGATTATTAATAATGTGGAGTAGGGAGAAACTTAAAAATTAAGATTAACAATGATATCAACGTCTTTAGATATCTGACATTATCCACTCCAAAGGATATTATTAGTCCTATATATCTATATGTAATCTATATAATATACGAGTAACCGCCCTGGCTTTGCTTCGGTTTTCTTATTTTTTTACACCTTGGGTTACATTATTGGAGTTTTATTAAGGATCCCTAATTTTTTGAAAATATAATATAGCCTATGTCACCTGGGGATAGTGTAGCTTCCCAACAGTGAAAGAATTTTTCAAATCGGTTCAGTAGTTTCGGAGCCTATTCAATGCAAACAAACAATCAAATCTTTCCTCTTTATAATATTAGTATAGATAATTATAGTCTATATAATTTACAGTAAAGTCTATTTAAAGGTTGTGAGAATGTTTGTTTCTTTTACGCAAAAACTACTGAACGGATTTTCATGAAATTTTGCACACAGATAGCCCATAATCTGAAAAGGGTACTTGTTATTCTTGTTCGGTGCATTGCTTGCATGTTACCGAACACCGTATAGGTATTGACGTCACTATGACGTGCCACCGATCGCATCGCGAGCATTTAAAGTAATTTATAAAATTAGGGCACAATCAATTACCGCCGCGATCGGGTGCATTCATATTAAATATCATCAGTAATCATTTTATCATCATAGTTAAAGTTTTTTATCAATAAACTATTTTATCAGTTAACTAGTATTGTTTTTATGTTCCCAACCGGAACATAAATGGTCCTTCGAGCCGGATTTAAACCAGCGACCTATGGATTTACCGGAACCCATATTTCGATGTAAACCATATCTAAGTTCTCCAAGACGTTTTTCTGAAAAAAATTTGGATCCACTCTTAAGCTAAAATCGATCCAATCGCAAGTTTGGTGTCATTACCGCTCCTGATCGTGGAGATTGCAAACGGACCAAAAACTGGGTTAAAGGATTATTGTCGCCATCGGAACACGGTAGCTTTGCTCAGATTACGATCTCACGTTATACTGACGTACTAAATGACTTAAAGCTTAAATACTACTCACGAACCGAATATACCAAATCAACCAAATATCGGGATAAATTATAATCATGACACAAATGTAAGGATCCTTACGTATATAAACGCTAAATAAAACGCTTACACACTCATACCGCTGCAGCAGGTTATTTACCTCTGACGCGGGTGGTATGGACGACACATATAATACATCACAATAACACCCATGACCCGAGTACAAATATTTTATTTTATTTATAATAATAAAGACGGACGTAATCTCAACAACAAATTCAGTGAAGCACCCATAGTAATACCAACTCTCTATTCGTACAAGTACACACACCCACACATTGACATCATATTGCTTCAATCACGAATCAAAAATTACGCACACATGGTAAGCGGGCGGCCATTGCTATGCTTCACTCTCGATTAGACGAGGTTACGTCCGTCTTTTTTTCAGGTCCGTGACTAGTAATAATATTAATAAACAACTCGCTTTATCTATGTGTGTTCACGCTTTTAGCTCTTATTCTCTCTCTAGACTATTTTGTTTAAACTAATAACTTGCTCGCATTTGTGTTCCCGTCTGCTTATCGTGTGGGTGGGTGTCTCTGATTCAAGAGTGAATAAACCCTTATTAAGATAGTTAATAGGTATATGTTAGCGACAGTATATGATTCCGTATAACTGGACTATTAGAACCAACCACAGACATATACCTAGAGTAGATGCGGTAAGTTCATACATTTCACGTGGGACAACTAGGATTTGAAATCCTAATTAGGCGCCGTGTCATTTAGTCGGCCTTTCATTGCTATTGGCAACAGATGTCAACTGAAATAACGAAAAATGCCTGATTTTAATGTTATGAACTGCAGAAAATCTACAAATATAGTTAGGAAAGATAAAGAAAACATTTTCTTTCATCGCTAATTAATTTCGTTATAAAATTGTGTTCCTATCTATTTAAAATAAATTAATTTAATGTTTATTGTGCTTTTACCACGTTTTACAATGACAAGCACTTACTGAGTATATGTACTACATACTATACAATACATTGCCCATTCTGGTTTCAAAATTGTAGGGCTTCTCTGTTGGAACACGCAATGAAAATACAACAATCGTTACTATCAACCGTTGCTAAGTAACGCTTTACTTCGTGGTACTGTCAATATTGTAGTTTTTCGCTCAAATATAGTATATAGTGTTTTTCATTTATCCAGTCTTGTCTCGATTTTAATCGATTTTGAGAATCGTCGAATAAATATATTCTCATAGATATATATGTTGTAACACAAATTTTATTCCAAAGGTAACTAACTGTATTTTTTTTATAGTTTCGTCATGTCTGTTCGCCCGTCCGTCCGTCCGTCCGTCCATTTGCAACTTACTGAGTGTAATTTGGCATTGATATTTATTAAAACTACAAAGTCGTAGAATAAAATATTAAAAATATTTATTTATCACAGTTCAAATGGGGATGGTTTTTTTTCTCGCCTACCCAATAGTGTAGGGTATCGTTGTGAAGATATTATAAAAATATTATGGGTTCGATTTATAGAACATTACTGTCATAAGAATAAAACAATTTCACTAATAAGTGAAATAATTTCATTTTCACTAATAAGTCTAATAAGAAAAACAAGCTAAAATTATAAAATGCTAATTTTCTAAAAAAAAAACTAAAAAAAGTGATAATTTTGGTTACAGTCAAGTTTCCGTTTCCCCTGCCAGCTCTAAAAAGGTGGAGTTCGACAAAAAATTCACAATAATAGGATAAACAGTGAATTTTCAAGGAAAACTATCACGGCTACAGGTTAACGAGTAATAATCAATCAACTATGGAACCCTACATTGCGCATGGCCTTACAAGCTCTTGACCAGTTGTTTTTCATCAATCGAAAGAATTTTTGAAATCGGTCCAGTAGTTTTTCGGTTTATCCATTAAAAAAAAATCGAAACTTCCCTCTTTGTAAAATTATAGAATATAAAATAAAACTGGATCATAAAATTATTCAACATTCCTATTACTTTCTAAATTAATGGTGGTACATTTTTGTTATTTTGATTATTAAATTATAAAGGTTTTGATTTCAATAAATAAATGATTATATTTTGATTTAATTATCTTTAATTTATTTTACGTAAAAGTTATAAGTAAAGAAATATGATATTGATCTATCTATATGTATATATAAAATTGAAAAGCGACACACCGCTGATTAAACAAAAAATCTCAGAAACTGCCGAACCGATTAAGATGAAATTTGGTAGGTAGATAGTTCCTGCTAAGGAGACGTCCACTAAGAACGGATTTTTGGAAATTCATCCCCTAAGGGGTACAAATAAGGGTTAGAAGTCACTTTCATACAAACCAACTTCGTCAGTTTTAGAGTTATAAATATGAATTTTTTTATGTTAGTTTATAGTAATAAACAAAAGTTAACTTTAACACATTTTTTTGGAAAATCATCCCTTAAAGGGATGATGATTTTCTTCAATTTAACTTAGTACGCAACTTTGTCATTTTTGAAGTTAAAAACATGAAAATTTATATATTAGTTCAAAATTAGAAACAAAATTTAAGGGTTATGTGTTTTTTTGGAAAATCAACCCCTAAAGGGTCGAATAAGGTTGTTCAAGTTTGTATGGGAACTTCGTCAGTTTTGAAGTTAGAAGGGTGAAAATTTATATATAAGCTTATAGTTAAACACAAAAAATAACTGTATCACTGTTTTCTGGAAATTCATCCCCTAAAAATAGGGGTTGGAAGTCTTTTATATATAAATCAGCTTTGTCAGTTTTAGAGTTATAAATAGGAAATTTTTATGTATGTTTATAGTAATAAACAAAAGTTAACTTCAACACATTTTTTTGGAAAATCATCCCTTAAAGGGTTAATTTCTTAGATGGACGCAATTTCGTCATTTTTGAAGTTAAAAGCATGAAAATTTATATATTAGTTCAAGATTAGAAACAAAATTTAAAGGTTATGTGTTTTTTTGGAAAATCAACCCCTAAAATGTTGAATAAGGTTTTGCAATTAGGTAGTATGGCAACTTCGTCAGTTTTGAAGTAAGAAGGGTGATAATTTGTATTTAAGCTTATAGTCAGACACAAAAAATAACTGTATCATAGTTTTGTTCAAATTCATCCCCCAAAAATAGGGGTTGGAAGTCATTGAATGTATTTTATAGAGGAAGAGGGACAGGGTGCGTGAGAGGGAGAGGGACAGGATGCGGGAGAGGGCCCGAAAGCAGGAGAGGGAGAGAGAGGTACAGGGGCAGGAAGCGGGAGAGGGAGAGGGAGCGGGACAGAAAGCGGGAGAGGGACCGAGTGCGAGAGAGGAACTGGGAGCGAGAGAGGGAGAGGGTGAGGGACAGGAAGCGGGAGAGGGACCGTGAGCGGGCAAAGGAGAGGGACAGAGAGCGGGAAAGAGAGAAGAGAGAAAGTGAAGGAGAGAGAGAGAGAGATAAGAAAACAGAGAAGGAGAGAGAGAGAGAGAGTGTGTGAGAGGGAGGGAGGGAGGGGGTTTAAGTGGGAGAGGGAATGGGAGCGGGAGAGTGAGTGTAAGTGTCCGGATGGAAAGATATTTATACTGTTCATGTTGACATCGTAAAACCAGTTCATCATTGATCCATTTAGGATCTGGTGGTGTTACTTGGAGGCAAGATATGTAACTCCTGGATGGATGGAAATAACGGAACCTTTTTGATTTTTTTTAATAAAACTCAAGAGCCAATTTTTCTGTACATTAAATATTTTTTCAAAATTTCGGTTAGGGACACTCAAAAAATTCGTTTTTAAAATTATTGTCTGTCTGTCTATCTGTTTGTCTGTCCGGGCATCACATGAAAACCCTTGAACTGATTTCGACGGAAATTAGTTAAGTTGTTCCTTATACATTGGATCACGTTTTTAAAAACTTTTTGTCCCGATAAAATTTATAGTTTTCCCCGGAAACAAGATGAAACTTAGTATGGAATATTTTAAAAATATCAATGATTTGTTTTAAATTTGCAACAAACGTTCCTCATTAAATTCATGGAATACATGTTTTCGAGTTTTTCAAATTTTTTCCTGAAAAACTAATTAATGTCAATGTTGTTTATTTTTCATAATCCGTTCCCGGAGGAATGATTTGTGATTGTATCGTAGGTTTCCGTATATAAATTCCTAAATATTAGTACTTCAATATAAATTAACCTGTTTTTAAATTTTGTTCTGCAAGGGGTACAAATATGTTAAGCATAATTTCCGCATGCGAAGCTGCGGGTAACAGCTAGTTTATTTATATTTTTGAAACGTGTTTATAATTTTAATATTAATAAAAATTTAATAAATTTTATAATTTGTGTTTATAATAAATAAATAATCAAGTTAAATCTAACTTACCCCAATGATATATGTTTAGTAACAAAACATTAACAAAACAAAATTATTTATTTGGTTTTATTCAGCACTTTAACCTATACGTATACAATAACAATCAAGCAGACTGATCATAATCGGTTATCGATATCGAGAATCGGTAAGAAATCGGTTTCGTATTGGTATTGCTAAGATGAGGTATATCAATCACTCAAATTTTCTTGTGACATAACATTGCGTCAAAAAAAGTGACACGCTTGGTTTTCATACAATTCGAGGTACATACTTCATCTACTCTAGGTATACAGGTCTGTGGATATACCAATGTATTTTTATTTTTAAAAGATGTGCTGAGGAGTTTCTTTACGGCTTTTCTTCTCCTCCATGACAAAGCACCTTTGCGAAAAGCTGGTTGATTAAAAAAATGACGTGCATAAGTGTATCAATGATACCTATATGAGTAAATGATTTTGAATTTGATCGGACTTACCGGTCAGCCTGCTTCAAGGTAGTTTAATAAGTTTACCGACCTACCAACACGGTCAAGCATTCGATGACAGGCTGAAGTTACTCCAACAAACGATTGACTCTCGTTGAGCTACGAAAGTTGACTTATATATTATTATGATTTATTCAGTTACTTAAAGATCTGACTAGTAAGCGATTTTATAGCAATAGTTGGCCACTCGTATTTTTCCAGAAATGCGCAAGTCCGATGACAGACAATTCCCGCGCTAATCCCGGACTAATCCCTGACTGATCCCGCTAGTCCCGCCGCCGCAGAAACCCACAGATGCATGAAAATATCTTTTTTTTCAAAATAGACTTCCTCTTTTGTTGTTACCTAGATATCGTTTCTATGAGTTTTCTTTGTGTTCTTTTCACTCTAATTCTCTCTTCCTTTTCTTCTTTTTTAAAATTTATTCTTCACAATACAGCAGTACTTAAATTAATTTACCGCTTTATGAAACGAAATAAATTATCTGGTAAACTTAACGTTAAGTCTTCCGATTAAACTATTACCTGCGTTTCTGACATGACGTAGGTAAGGACCCGGTTAAAAGGTGTATTGAATATTCAATCCTTGAGGGATTTTAAGGGATACGAAAACATTAAAATAAAGACCAGAAAATTTGTGATATCACTCTTAAAGGCAGATAAAAACTTTGGAACCCTGCTAAGCTTAAAATAGATGTTATAAGTTACTAAAAAAAGTTTAACAAGCGAAGTTGAGGGATTTTTGTAGTAGCAAAATAATAATTCTACTAATATTACTTATTATAAGTACTATTATTTCTTCCGTGCTAATATTATAAATATGAACATTTGTTAAAATGTCGAAACATCTTCTCAAACAAGAAACAAACATTCAATTGTTTGTGTTTTGACGCGGTAACCACACTTCGTACAAACGAAGATAAAATTAAACTTGGCAGATGAAAAAAAAAATAATAATAACGCTTCACACTCATAGCCCCACACTAGGATTCCCTGTGTCGTGGGTGCCATGGACAACACACTAGACAAGGACATTCACACCCAGACCGAGAACAGAAATTCAAACTCATCATTCAAATTTCCGCCTCGCTGGGAATCGAACCCAGGACCCTTGGTGCGGCGATCCGGCATGGTAACCATTGCGCCACAGGGGTCGTCAATGATGATGAAATTGTTTGTTTCCCTGGGATGATTGGAACGTTGATATGTTTTTTATTCAACACACAATTCACTAACACAATTCAACACATATTTCACAATACTAATTAAAATTTAACATGAGGGATTGTAACGATGTCTCTACTTTAAGTGGGATTTTAGTCAAGTATTCATTACAACTTTCTCAACCCGCCCACGTTTTCGCTGTGGCAATGGTAACCATAACAACGAAAGGTACTATGCCAAACTATAACTTAATCCAAATCGCTTGAAATTTTAGGAACTTCAAAATAAGTTTCAAATAGTTTTTCGATAACACTAAAAAAAAACAAGGGTTCTGATTTTACTTCGGAACCTAAAAAGGAAACCGGTTGAGAAACTGACAAAAAATTATCTAAGTATGGTTTAATTATAATATAATGAGAGACATTAATACTCGAGCACAAAGCTAGAAAAAGCTTTGAGAAATAAGAATAATAAAGAATTTAAATAATCCGTTTTATGCAGATAAAAATAGATTTTTATGAATAATGTATGGAACTAAATGGTTCCGACAGTAATACTTAGTCATAAGCTAGTCTTATGCTATAAAAAGCTGCAAAGAGGCAATCCCGGAGTTAATCCCCAAACCACTTTAGAACCGGCGCAGTTCAATCAAAACTTGAAACCTAGCGATGATATGAATGTGTTTCACTAGCTTTCCAATTAATATGTTGAAAAATAAAAATTATAGAAGAAAATTTAAAGACATAAAGCATAAATAAAGAAGAAAAGAAATGTAATAAAGTCATAAATTCTAATTATGCAACTTCAGCTATTGATTATTATTTACAGCTAATTCAAAGTATTTTTTAAAGTATAGTTATTTCGTTTTTTGGATGGAAAATTACATAATTTGATTTTTGACATATTATTTTCTTGACAACAATGTCACGAAATTAATATGTTAAATGTTTTTAAAATACATAAGATCGGGAAATTGATCAGCGATTATCCGAAACAAACGCACAGGCAAGCAAACGAACTATTAGGTTTTCTCAAATATCTTCCGAGTACAGATATGAATCAGCTACAGTTTTACAATGTATAATATGTTGATTATAATTATAAATGTAACTTAGGTAAATAGATATATTTACAAAAATAAAAAAAAAAAAAAAAAATATTTCAGGTGCTAATACTACTTATGAAAAAGGATCATGTTTCGCGAAGTAAAAAATGAGGGGCTGTTTTCTGTTTTATAGATGAAAGATATTCATAATTCAGTGATAACAACAACACTAAAAATAAGAGGCGGACAAGACAAGGTTCGGTTCTATCAAACATAAAGTAAAGTCTTTCTCTTTTTGCACAAAAACGCCGGACGCGGCTAGGCACGCTATCCCGTAAATCTCCCACCGACCGATTTTCCCGGGATCCACTGTTGCTAAACATGAAAACACAGTTTTTATCCGCAGTACGCGGAGTTACAGTTACACTTTAGTAGCTTTTATCTACTAGCTTTCTGTCCGCGGCTTTGCCCGCATTTTGCGGGATAATAAGTACCCCATATCTTATTCCAGATCATGGTCTAACTACAAAATTTCACGAAAATCCGTTCAGTAGTTTTTGTGTGTACGAGTAACAAACATCTTTACAAACTTTAACATTTATAAATTTTATAATATCACTAGAATTTATAGGTTTTGTTAGATGCTGACTTCATAGTTCATTATGAAGGTGCACATTTAACAGTCTCAGTATTTAGAGCAAATATCGGTACATACAGTACATAGAGTATCGGCACGATATGGTCGTGTAATATTTGTTTGCTTATTTATTTGCATTGATTACCCTGTAGCCTAGTTGGTAGCGACCCTGCCTGCGAAGCAAGGGGTCCCGGGTTCGATTCCCGGCCGGGGCAGATGTTTATGTGACAGATATATATTTGTACTCGGGTCATGGGTATGATTGTGATGTGTTATATGTGTCGTCCATGACACCCTTGACACAGGTAAAAAGCTACTGCGGGGGTATGAGTGTGTTCGCGTTTATTTATTTACTATTTGTGTACCTTTCTACCATCGGATGTCACGATGCAAGGCTATCCATATCTATCCTTCCTTCACATCCCTTCACGGACAAGTTGCTTTGTTCGTGTCATCTTTCAAACGGCAAAGTATTGGAATTACTTATCAGCGTCAGTATTTATTGTACGTAGCCTGTTTACAAGTTGAAGCAGCGTCAGTTTTAAGTAAATTAAGTTGGATAAAATTCGTCATCCTTTATCGAGCAATGCTCGAAAATAGCATAGCATGAACATGTCCTTGAAAACTTCTGGCATGACTGTGAGACTGAAACAGTGTTCAATGCCAACCTGATCGTCATACATTATGTGCGCCGTGAAGAACTGGAATAGGCTTAAGAATATATATATATATAAATAATTAGTGCGTTTGCTATTGTAGACTTCATCACCACTTATAGGTTGGATTGTTGTCAAGCACTAAAAAACCCAACCGTCATTGGACGGTATCTATTATTAAACGATTTTAAAAAATCTTTAAAAATAGATCTTGAAAATGAAGCGATAGTGAAGCAGTTACGCCGAAATGACTTGTATGTTATCAACCAGACTTAAAACATAGTTTAACATGTCGCATTCTGATCAAAAGCCGCCATCTGCAAAAATAGATTCAGATGTCGATAAGGATAAGGGCTCGAGGTCCGAACTGCTATATTATTCAGTAGCATCTCAACAGTTCGCAGCAACAAATTTAGATAATGACACTTAGAGTTATGCAAATAAGAGTGAATATTGCGTAAAGGTGGACTCGTTGAGCAGCGCCGAACATGTTCGACAATTCCGATGCTCAATTAAGACAACGGCACTCCTTTATTTCTGGCCGCGAGAGCTTAGCTAGCGGGGCATGAAGGGTATGTCGTCCACTGTCATGAGCGAGAGATTTTTATTTTATTTACGAAGAAATAAATGATTTCTCGCCATCATCCTGGGTTGACATCGCGATCATCCGTCCATGTAAAAACTATGTTCATAGATCTCGCGAAAAGAATAAATTAATAAGAAGCATAACAAAAGCATGGGGTTCTTCCGACGTTCGATGTCTTTTGGTAATGTGTTTGAAGACGATTAAGGATAGGTAAAAATTATTCATAATCATAATCGGTGCATGTTCTTGTCTAATTTTTTCTGTTGTTCTGTTTATCACTGTCGGTTAGCCAGAATTAAAAGCAAAAAGTGAAACAAATTGTAATTTTATTTTGAAACTTTTGCCATGATAAATCTTCTGTTGATAATATTGGTCTTCTTACCTGCAATCTCGGATACGTTTTTATGGGTTCGTCGTGTCGTAAATTATTCCCCACGAATTTAAAACTTATTTTAAGCGTCAGAACTTTATAAAGATAAAACTTACCCAGTACATCATATATTTTCTTGGACGTAAAAGCCAGCCACTACGTTCTTACATATTAAACCTATGAAACATTTTACAGGTTTTCATACTTTTCATAGTATCATCGCTTAATACTTTTAGTTCGTAAAAATCTTTACAGGGGGGTCAGGGAGGGTCTCTTAGCCATTAGCGCGGCGGTGTCGTCGACGACCATCCGCGAGTTTTCTACCTAAAATATTGACAATCGACCTTGTTTCCTGCACCCAAGGTTGGTTTTCGAGAGCACAAGTTTTGAAGAGGACGCCGGGAAACGTGCATAATTTACGCGCGTCCGATAGACAGCCACGATTGTTATTACGCGGGATATTGGCGCAAAATATCGGGTTTGGCGTCGACGCTGGGCTCGCGTGGTAATACCAGCTCGATGTTCGATGTCCAATAAGTAAAGTTTTATGGACTGAATGTGGTGGGGTGGAGGTTGGATTGTATTGCTGAGTCGCAACTTTGTTACGATACTTGAGATACTTCTACACGATAATTTCTTCAGATTTTCTTGACAGTTTCGTATGACCATTGGCGACGCGATGGACATTTGCTGTCCGGTCGCTTGTTAACGTTTCCTAGCTAGACAAAAAACAGTTTTAGTAATGAGGCGATTGCCATTCAAACCCGGAATAAATTGGAAAGCCGGGTCTTTACCAACTGTGCGACAGGTCATCTGAAAATCACTTGATACCTAATACCTCAGAATACAGAATAAACAGTATCTAGGCATTCCTACAATATAAATTTGAAGTGGTCATCCTCAAGAGTCATATTAATATTTATACGAGTTGTTCTACGGATTTTATTTTGGTAATTATTTAAGAATTTATGATGGATCAGAAAAAACTTGAGTTACACGTAATATGAAAGAACTTATCCGGTTTCTTCTGGAACCCACTTTTTTTAAACCCTATTTTCTAGTCAACTCTTTCATAACTTTCCCTTATCGTTATTACAAGGGTTTCGATCCTCTTGACCGGATATTGAGATTCCTGTACAATCTAAGTCCATTTTAATCCGATCAATCAATCTAACAGCGTCAACCCTGGGGGTCGCGGGGACCCCTCGTTTGTTTGTAAGGCGCGCATTGGTTTCTAAGCGGGCATTAGCGAAGGACGCGAGCGACCAGTGTAGTTAGACCTTGGCTACGTACTGGACGAGCTCCTTTTGGGTCCTTTTGTGAGGAGCGCTGAGGGTGAGGGGGAGGGTGGAGTGTCAAGGTAGACTGGGGGGCTTGTAATTTACGCGTGAGCGGCCACCGTTGCTGGTGATTACCGGCCGCCGCCCGAACCTGCTAATTCGAACGCTTCAAAGCGGTATTTGATGTAAGGACGTCCTGTTCACCAACTTTTACGAAGAATGTGAGCGAATGAGCAGAATGATGAGGTAAATGAAATAAATTATTGATGGAAATTAAAATATAATTTTTATGTAAAAAAGGACACTTACAGGTTTAACCAGATTTAGGGGAGCCCCCGTGGTATGTTTCATATTGAAATATTCTTTTGATATTCAATGAAGAGTGCCTTAATTTATTTGTGTTATAGGTATGCATTTCATTTTATTTCAAAGACGCATGCATGTATTAAACAGTTAAAATTACCACTCTCAGACGTCAAATTTCCTTCGTATGATTCTCTTCCTCTGTTATAAATAGGAAGAAACTGCCAACTCTGTCATCGTCTTGATTCATGGATTTGAATCTGGAACGCTTTACTAGTACGAAGCTTTAATAACTTCTTCATCTTTTTATCTACTTACTTACAAAACACCAAAGTCTTGTAAATAAACACAATGTAACAAAGTGTTGGAAATTATTTTGTTTTTATTCATGAAATCTTAATAAACATCTTAAAAATAACCCTTTCTTGGCAGTCGGGTAAATAAAACTAGTATAAATTTAAAAATGAAAAAAAAAACCCGCTTGCTGTCAAAAACCTATCACGATATACCTTTTTGAAATGCTTGTGGTGATCTCTTTCATTTGACACCCAAATTGCATTATTCTATTTATTTTTATTTTTTGATACTTCAAACAATGGCACCTCACAGCCACCATATTTGTTTTTTTTTAATTTCACTTATCCAAAACACTTGGGTTATCAAGACGAATCTAAGGATATCTTAATTATATAAATCCGTTCGGCGGTTTGGAAGATACGAGGTAATAAAGAATATTACACGCATACAAACATATACTTCGGCCGCTGTATCTTGGCGCGTCTGAACATTCTGAACTTCGCGCAGAAGGCTGCGCAGTAACATAATTCGTCAATACTCGATACGCGGTGTATTGTGTCTCAGTCAAACGTTAGCATGTTCGTGTTGCCATCTCTGTCTTACATGTGCTAAAGTTCGCAAAGCCTATGTTCAGACGCGCCAAGATACAGCGGTCGAACTGTACATACATACAAGATACGCGCAAATAACCCTTCCTTGGCAGTCGAGTAAAAAATCAATTTCAATACTATCGAGATGTTGGCGCTTCGCCGACGCTAGTAATACGGTGCATCGAATGGCACGCTTTATCATTGTGTAACAGCAGGGCATTAAGATGGCGCGCAATTTGGGGAGGCAGTGGAGACGCTCACTTGATAACATGAGGGCAAAGCACGCATTGTTTATCATTCTCATTTTGGACATTGTATTTTAAATGAATCTTGGTCATCTAGATCACGATACCTATATAACTAAATTAAAAGTAACAAGTGTACAAATATAGATCTTGTTAAAAAAATCCCAAGTTCTAATCCTGGGCATGATAATATCTATGTGCCAAGTTTCATCTTAATCCATAATTCCATACACGATTAACGCGTGATTTAAATATTTACAAACATCAATGATATTTAAAAAATATCGATACGTTATACCCTTACAAATCAACCAAAAACTCTATTCCGAAAAGAGCTACAAGACACACACGTTTATTTTTTGTTTCACTACGCCAATCACATTGGTATTAGACACGAAGGCATTTTAACGCTTTATATCAAATGTCAAGCACTTCTGACAACAACAAAAGCGTGCGTATCGTCTTGTATCGACAGAGCGACTATGAGCAGAACGGTCAATTGTCTGTTCTTACGCTCTTCATCGTCGGCGCGCTAGTGACATATGTACCTCTTTTTTACATTATAATATCATTGACAAACATCAAAACTCTACACACTTTCACATTTATAGTATTAGTAGAATGACAGATACTAAGATTTTGAGGATTGTAACATATCTACTCTGTATAAAACTGATTCAAATTTGAGACTGAAGGAAGATATTTTCTCAAAGCACCTCGCGAACTGGATACTTGTTTACGTACTCTGTACTCAGGTCCCTAGGTGTGGTGGTGATCGATACGGTACGGCGCGGTACGACGCGGTAGCGGTACGAGGACAACATAGCTCGGCGGCCTTTGGGACGCGTCAATTTCGCCTCCGCTTCGTCAGCGCTAAATTATCCTGACATCTTTAAATGGAGTTCTGCGACGTCCGACGTAACGTAGCCGGCACCCCGCACGTTTTGTGTTAGCCCTTGTTTATATAGGACGCTGTTTGCTATGTTTTTGGTAGACGGAGTAGCGTTGTTCAGAATAAAATATGGCGGGTATCTCATGGCGATTTTTGAATGAAAGATGTATAAGTTGAAAAATTTTATTGTTAGTTTGAAACTTGTTTGTATCTTATTTCCTTGCGTGTAATGGTAATGTAATATAATTTTGATACTGTAATGATTAAAGGTCCCAGGTTTGATACCCGTCGGGAAAAAAAATTGTGACATAATATGTTTCTTCTCTTCGATGTTCTTTGTCATGTTTATGACCATACTACTCGCAATACAGTATCCGAATTCTATAATCTTTATATATAATTTTAAATAGGTTCAGACAAACCAAATACAGAGTGCAAATGCAAAGGGGTTTGAACATTTTGGTACGGAACCTGGCATACCTACAAGTTCGCCATTTTGCCATGAACACAAATATCTCAGAAAGTATATCCCTTACGACATTTCATCACTGAATACTTTTTGATTGTAATCACTTACTCTGTCGATTGAGATAAGTTTCATCACTGGCCGCCGAAACGAAGTTTTTAGAAAATGGCGGTACTTCTAAGTACCTATGCCAACTAGGTTCAATGTCCTTTATAATCTAGTAGCAGCTGTCGAAAGCTAAAACAAAGGCAATATGTATGGCAAAGGGTTTACCCGATACTTTAGTACAGTGTAGGAACAGCAGAACTATCAAAATGCTGATGGCTTTTATCTTTCTCAAATTTCCAAATACAATTATTATTAAATTTCGACCATTGGTAGACTGTAGAAATCGTAAACCTAAAGGTACATACATACCTCGCATAGCAGAAACACAACATAATTATGTACAATATCATTAATTCTGTGAACGTGCCTTACGGGTTCACCCTCAGTGTCGGGGTATTTTCGCGTAGCGTGCCTCCGGTCGGCTGGAGCCAACGTTGGGAATATTCAAGAGTTTCTACCTACCCTCCGCCAAGCTGTAGGTACCCACGCTACGTTTCAAGTAAACTTTGTTTATTTCGATTTATTTTTTAACTTACTCCGATGTTGATGATTCTGCTATTTTTTTAGGAACATGATTTTAATGTTAGGGTTTTGTTGCCACCGTAGACTCATTTAGTTGTACTCTTGTAATCTCGTTTACTTTTAATTTTATAATAATAACTTTGTCCTATCACAGATAACATTTTTTTGCTTATTGCTTTCGTCTAAAATTGTATGAAACAATTTGAATATTCTTAAACATTTTTACGGTAAACAAAAAAGTGTCACCCAAGTGATCTGCGAAGTGAGTCGCGCCCTCGTCAGCTGCCTCGTCCAGGGCTATGACGTCACACACTCCAGTCTGAAACGCTCGTTAAACTTTGCAAAAAAAAAATGTAACTTCGGTATTTTTGTCGCCAGTCTTGCCACCACTCTCTCTACAATCAATGTAAAAAGAGATAGATATGTCACCGACGATGAAGAGCGCAAGAACAGGCAATTGACCGTTCTGCTCGTAGTCGCTTTGTCAATACAAGACGATACGCACGCTTTAGTTGTCAGAAGTGACATACAGCGTTAAAATGCCGTCGTGTCTTATACCAATGTGATTGGTGTAATGAAACAAAATATAAACGTGTGTGTGTTGTAGCTCTTTTCGGAACAGATTTTAGAACGCATCTATATTTTTTAAATATCATTGTAGATATCTGTCGGTACAAACGACATTTTCCAAAGAAATGTTTCAGCCAACTCAACAATGTAACCACGACGCTGATCAATATGGATGAATTATCAATACGGGTAGGTGAGGGCTGAGGGCTGTTGGAGGCTGCAGCGAGCCTAGGCTGTAGGCTGAAAGGTCAACACGCTCGCGGCTCGTGGCGTGCTACAGTCGTCTACGAGCGTCTAGAGTTAGTCGCGCGTGTATATGTATGGTACAGAAGTGCAAACTGGATACGATCTTTGAACATTTATTACATACGGGAGCATACACGCAATCGGGATGAGAATTAAACTTTTACCGTAACGTCAAACGTTTATTTGTCACAATTACAAAATACTCGCCCCCGAAGGGAATAGAATCTCTCGCTCGCCAATCAGGGTTCACTCACAACACTGTCAGTTTTTTTTAATTTTTGTTTGTTTGTCGGTGCATTTGCTCCCAAAAAAATTACGTCATAAACGACTCGAGTGCAGTTTTGATGACGTAAGTTTTCGTTGATGTAGCTGTTTCTTTGTGCTTGGGGTAAGATTAAGTTTTTGTTTCAGATTAAGTTTCAGTCGGTTCAAAAATAAAAATAAATCCATAAAGAAACCCATCTTCACTTTTTTCGATCACTGTAGCAAAAGTTTCCCGAAGCGAAGCAAGAGCGGGTACCTACACAGTTACAAGGTAGGCATTAAACCTCCCAACAAAGATACCGGAATGGACTCTCTGCGACTACACAGTCTGGTGTGAAGTCTCCGCGGGAGGAGGTTGGAGGGCCATCCCGGCAATGAGTCGGGTCGGCTGACGCGGCGGGAATTATCGGGGACCTGTCCTATAGTCCTATACCTATAAGATTACGAGAGACTGATCATGTGTCTTACCGTCTTTAATACGTAGTCGACACAAAAACGTAATTCTTTGGGTTTTTTGATAAGAAATAGAATACTTTTGGCTGGCGCAAATTATTTAAAGTACAAAAGAGGCGTTTAATAGCCAACTACCATCTTCTAAGTATTAGCCATATTTTTAAATTTTCAGTTGCAATGGTGTAGACTTATAAAATAGTTTGGAATAAATAGTGTTAATTTGCCGCTTCGATAGGTCAGTTTAATCAGTGGCATTGCGTGGCGTGGTGATCACTGGCATTGGATGATGATGTCATCATTATCATATTGATAATGCCCAATAAGGACAATGACATGAAATCTTTAAAGAAAAAAACTGTTTTGAAGATTTTAATTTTGCTGCATTTCGTAGTAGTAAGTAATCGATAAACGTGTTAATATAATATTTAAACGCATAAAATTTTAAAAAAGTTGCGTTCAGCGCTCGAGGTCACAAACTTGGATTATTCATTAGGCCAACATCATAAACAAGTCTGCAAAAAATCAGAACTACCGGATTTGACGCATACTACCCCATAGGGGCCATCCATAAATTACGTCACACGTTAGGGGGGAGGGAGGGGGTCGATGTAGTGTGACATTATGTGATAAGGGGTGGGAGGGGGTCCTAAATTTTGTGACGTCACATTTCAAAATCGAATAATTGGTATGTATAGGTAAATATTAAAAACAATTAATGGAAATAAAACTTATTTCGGAACTGCTGTTTTAATTTAATAATTTCTAGGTGTAAAATTTCATAATAATTTTATTATGTGACGTCACACTAGGGGGGGAGGTCTCACAAATGTGACCAGCTGTGACAAGGGGGGCGGAGGGGTCAAAAAGTCATGAAATTAGTGTGACGTAATTTATGGATGGCCCCATACTTTCAGGCGACAAAGTTATTGGATTAAATAAATAAAAACAATAAATGCTTACACACTCATCCCGCACTGGGATTGTCCATGTGACATGGACAACACAAACCCACGACCCAAGTACAATCATCTACCAGGCATGTCATTATCTGCCCTGGCCGGGAATCCATCCCGAGACCCCTCGCTCCGCAGGTAGGGTTGCTCTACCAACTGCCACTAAGCTATGGGGTCCTTAATGATAACAATATTTTGATATAAAATAGGCATGAAATGAAATAAAAGAAATAGGCATGATGACTGATTTTGAAATACTGTTGTTGAGAAATATATTATAATTACAACGTATATCATATTTCCGCAAAAAAATAAGGTTCAAAATTCGCACCAAAACGCTTCAAACTGTCATGGCGTGGTTGTGACGTCAGTCCTCAGGAAAACAAAAGACAATAAATGTCATTATTAGTATGGTAATATTCATTTGTTTTAAGAAGTGTGACGTAATTCGCGCTTATTGAGACTGACTGGCGTTTTAGCTCAGATGGCGGCTTGCCGTATTTTGTAGTTTTATTTTATCAAAAATATTGTTTATCTCGCTAATAATAACACGATAAATGCGTGTTTTGTAATCCATTACGAGTAATAGGGTTTCATTAAATAAATACATAATTTTAGCGATTTTTACTTACTGTCATCACTCCTATTGTAATAGAAAGAACCAAGTCTTACCATTTTAACGTCAGTAAGACTGTGCTGTAAAAGTTGAGAAAATATACAAGAGTAGACAGACTTTTTAAAGGAATTTTTCGCTCTTTTCAGAATTAAACTTATCCCCTCGCCAACAATAGTGCGAACTCGAAAAGTGAGTTTATTGGTCAAGGTCTAGTGAAAATCGTTACTAAAGACGTTTTCCGGGATAAAAAATACCCTTACATTATTCCAGATCTTTCTGTGTATATTTTATGAAACTTCCTTTCAGTAGCTTTTGCGTAAATGAGTAACAAACACCGATACATCTTCACAAACTTAAAGAAAAGTAGTAAATAGAATGTCTTGGAGGCCATCCATAAAATACGTCACACTTTCATGACTTTTTGACCCATCCCCCTCTCTTCGTCACAGTTGGTCACATTTGTGAGACCTCCCTCCCTAGTGTGACGTCACATATTATGAAATTTTACACCTAGAAATTATTAAATTAAAACAGCAGTTCTGAAATAAGTTTTATTTTCATTAATTGTTTTTTAATATTTACCTATACGCACCAATTATTCGATTTTGAAATGTGACTTCACGAAATTTAGGACTCCCTCCCACCCCTTGTCACACAATGTCACACTACATCGACGCCCCTCCCCCCTAACGTGTGACGTAATTTATGGATGGATGGCCCCTTGTCTTGAGAAACAAGACACACTGCAAAACGTACGGTACGTTAACTATTGGTTTTAGGAGGGGAAACAGTAAGCGGATTCAGAGCTCTAATGCTCCAACTCAGCGTCACTAACGGTTACTTAAATCGCTCCTTAGTACAGAATTTGTATGGTGATTCTGTAGTAAGGAGGGATTTAAGTAACCGCTAGTGACTCTGGGTTGGGGCGTAGGTAAGGTATGTACGTACCATCGCATTAATTTGCTTGGTAAGAATCCAGCGTAATGTAAAAAAAAATGAGTTCTGTAAGCGATAAAAAACTTGTATTAGTTTATTTCAACAATAATATATCGTAGGGAGAAAACAAGACTCATTAAGTACAATAATAAATTAAACCATTGACAATGATTATATGTTAAGGGAACTTTTCCTTGTCGACATGGACAACTTTTAACCTTGTTGGGTTAATTAATAATTTTATTATTCATAAACAAGGGAAATATACGCTATTATTATCAACCGACAGTTCTACAAAGATTACCCACCTGCTGTTTCTTTTGTATTGTTGTATGGTACCGCTTTGAAGCCGGCACACGCTTTTGGATTAAAGGTAAACAAACAAAGCGGCACCCAGTGAATCGTATATTCAGGGATTTTTTATTTTTCTAGACTAGCTTTTTGGGGGATTTTTACATTAATTCTTGCAAATTTTACTGTTAGGCTGTCCACGTAGACGGACGTCGTCTTCAAGCTATCGTCAATTGTTGCTTGCTTGCAGCTTGCTTGCATCCTGCGTGGTAAAAGTACGAAATCTGTCCACGGGGCGGCATCGTAGCGTTTGCCTATTGCCTATGTTTAGATAAGGGGCCATCCATAAATTACGTCACACTAATTTCATGACTTTGACCCCTCCCCCCCTCCTTGTCACAGCTGGTCACATTTGTGAGACCTCCCCTCCTAGTGTGACGTAACATATTATGAAATTTTACACCTAGAAATTATTAAATTAAAACAGCAGTTCCGAAATAAGTTTTATTTCCAATAATTTAAAATATTTACCTATACATACACATTATTTGATTTTGAAATGTGACGTCACGAAATTTAGGACCCCCTCCCGCCCCTTGTCACACAATGTCACACTACATCGAACCCATCCTCCCCCCTAACGTGTGACGTAATTTATGGATGGCCCCTAAGCAGCTTACATGCAACCGTCAAGCGAAGCGCCGTAGAAAGTTGCACTTACCCACTGGGACCCTATGTTCCACAGGTTAAATACAGAAAGTTCAGACAAACTTAACAGGATCTCCTAAACAGGAACATACACTTTATTCGCGGTTTTCATTACGAAGTTTGTAACCGATATTTGGTGCGACTATACGTATTTCTTTATTTATAGTTATACGCTTGCAACTACTACGTAGGTATACCTATGGTCGTACGTGTATACGATACGATAGAGTACTAGTTCGTACTTATATAATATCGAGTCCGAGTGTAGCCGAGTATGTAGGGAGGGTGTTTTACGAGGCAATCTTACCCGCGTGGTGCGTGGCGGTCCTTTTTTACGTCGCGCGCCGCGCTGCTACGAACGGGTGGCCGCGAATACCAAAGAGTTTTGTACAGAACGGTCGTTGCTTATCTCAACCGGTACTTACCACTCCCGTTGATGGGATAAAGCCTTAAGCCGCACATTATCTAAAGCGCAATTTCAATATTCCATATGTCCGTTATTCTCAAGTTGCCTAGCTACTACCGAATAATCACAAAAAGTAGTAGGAGTATAAGTTAGTCAGTGGCGTAGTTAGCCCTAAGGAGGCCCCATATCAATATTTGTTGTGGGGCCCTCTCGACGTTAGCTATCAAATATAAAAGAAGTACCGACTGTAGTGGTCGTAGGCCGCTGGCGAGCTTTTTTTGGGAGTGTTAGTGGGGGCCCCTATACGCTGGGGGCCCCGTATAATTGAAACGGCTGATACGGCGGTAGCTACGCCCCTGGAGTTAGTATTACTATACCTAATTACTAAAGATTATTAATGGTTGGATTTTTGAAAATAGCCACTAGGCTTGGTTGAATTAAGGTCTTCGTGACGTGTTAAGCTTAGAAAGCTTTGCTGCATGAGTTTTGTATTATGTACTTTCGGTGCTATTGCAACCTTTTATTGCTTCGGTAAATAATTTCAATATCAAAGCGTCAGTCTGTGTCCTCTACCCTAACGCTTCCCGCCCACGTCCGATAATCGGTGACCGATTTTTTGTAGGAGAAAAATAGAACGCACTGTGCAACTGTGTTGCAATAGTGCAACGCACACGTCCTACAAAAAGTCGATCAGAAATAATATGGCAGGAAAAATCGGCCCGATTATCTGTCCTACAAAAAGTCTAACGTGGGCGGGAAGCGTAAGGCTGTCTGGTTGAAATCGCTACTACAGCGATAAAACCGACTATTGTATTCTTGATAATTTGCGTTTCATACCTATATCGTATTGTATTGTACAGATCGTTCTAAAATCTAATATTATAAATATGAAAGTTTGTGAGGACACTGAGGACGTTTGTCACTCTTTCACGCAAAAACTACTGAACGAATTCTCACGAAATTTAGCACACATTTAGACCGTAATCTGGAATAGGACATGGGTTACTTATTAACTATACAAACAAATAAAATTGGAGTGTCTGTTTGTAATATTAAAATACCCGTTTTTACTAAGTGCATTTGGATGTAAACACGGTACATATACCAAAACAAATTTTTTTACAATTTTTGTCTGTCTGTCTGTCTGTTCCGGCTATTCTCTGAAATGGCTGGACTGATTTTGACGGGACCTTCACTGGCAGATAGCTAATGTAACAAGGAGTAACTTAGGCTACTTTCATTTAAAAAAAATAGTTTGTTAGGCGATACGAAGTTCGCCGGGTCAGCTAGTCCTGAAAAAAGGGCAAAGCTGTGAGCAGACCACTGATAGGTACTAACAATAAGTAGATGTCATTTCTGAGCTGCTTATTCTCTTCGAGTGGTGTGAGGCGAGAGGCGAGGGGCGGTTTAATTAGAGCGCGGACCGCGGGCCCTCGTCCGAACTGATGCCACCGCCATCCACCGCCATTGCTTACCATCGTCAGCCGCTGCTACTGCACCTTTGTCTTGCGTCTTTGTTAGCTGATTGATCCCTGCATTCATTAATAGGTGGAAGTCGACAGACGTGTCTTTATTGGCTCGATTGCGCTTGTAAATCTCATGAGTTATGAGACTAATGAGTATTCAGACTGCAAGTAATAATGCCACCGACGCAAAATGAGGGGTGTTAAGGCCGATGCATACGTAACGTGGACGGGACGGGAACGGGGCACGCACGTATATTTTTGCTCCGTCCACGTCCCGTCCATATCCCGTCCCCGTCCCATCCACCTTACGTATGCAGCGACCTTTATACTAGTAAGTTTGAAGTGTCTGTGTGTCTGTCTGTGCGGTATCGTAGCTCCTTAAACGGATGGAGTAATTATGATGCTGTTTTCTTATTTGAAAGCTGACGTGATCGAGATCTTAGCTATGTTTAGTGTAAGGTCAGTCGAGGTCTTTTTAAATTAAAAAAATAATAATAATAGAGTTATTGAATACAGTGTTCAATGCCAATATGGCTAATGTTTAATTTTCTTCAAACAATTCAGTATCTTTTTCTTCTCTAATCGTCTACCGATTGCCTTTTTTGGCTTAATATTTTGGAAAATCAACCTGAAAAGTCATGGTAAATGGAAATTTCAAGCGTTTTGATATCACTAATTTAGTACAATCATAACTTCCGTTGCCATAGAAACCGTTGGGTCTGGCACAGCGTAGATGGATAATGTACTTAACAGTTCTAGGTATGTTTATATGTAGTACTAGATACCTCAGTACGTACCTTTATAACGTG
Source organism: Thymelicus acteon (assembly GCA_951805285.1). Lineage (NCBI taxonomy): Eukaryota > Metazoa > Arthropoda > Insecta > Lepidoptera > Hesperiidae > Thymelicus > Thymelicus acteon. Next base: position 3,991,329 of record OX638232.1, read on the forward strand.
TCTGCCTCGGATTAATAATGGTCAAGTCTGCAACGACCGGTGAATGTAAGTTGTGCCTATCGTCTTTTGTTACTCCTTCGACCAGGTGGTCATTGTTAGGTCGCAATCTCCCTTAATCATCGCCTTGATTTCAATGTAATCGAGCGTGGAAGTATACCAGGGTTAATTAAAACTGAGATGCTGGCGAGACTCTTCGGCTGTATTTCTTTTATGACATTTTAAGAGAAACATACAATGTGTTTCATCGTGTTAATACCAGTTTAAAAGTAGCTTGTTAATCAGTTATTTAAATAAATATATTATAGCACTTTGTGTAGGTGCTTGAAACATCTGACAATTGACTTGCTCAATAGTCAATTACCCAAAAATCCTACTTATTGTTAAATCAGATTAAGGCATATCATAGTCTCATTATATAAATATATACTTATATGTATATAAATTAATTAAATCAAAATTATATATATGTCGCAGATAGGTGGTCCAGAAAATAATAGACTGTGGGCGTTTTCATCATTTTACTTAGAAACCCATTGAAACACATGTTTTACACTTGCTACTAATTTAGTACGCGATTACTACCGACACACATGGCTCTGAACAGATTACTATGTCGCTCGAATAACATAACCAATCGCTAATGGAACGCGGTGAAGTCGGATTTACATCGCGGTGCGGCATTCAGGGTAACCAACCATAATTCACACGTCGCATTGCACACTCATAGCCATTCCGGCGCTCCACAACTTGCCCGCGCTTCCCGCGCTTACTAAAACCCGCGTGATCGATCCGCCAATCGCTGGCACCATGACCTATCTCATCAGAAGCGAACCATCACAGCCGCATGGGTGCTACTCTTCGCAAAGGGTATGTGACTGTGCATAGAAAACATATACTATATAAATAAATACAAATTATTTCTTTCTTTTCTTCTCTTTTTTATGGCCAGCGACGCATCAGTGATGCCTTTGGTGTTGCTGATGTCCATGGGCGACGATAGGCACTTACCATCGGGTGAATCGTCAGCTCGTTTGCCGATTATTTCCATAAAAAAATACTGTCTTTCTGCGTTTTTTCTGCTTCCATTACTGCTTATTATAATTGTTTATAGTTATTTCTCTGATCCGCATCAATAAACCATTTTCAGTATAGAGGCCGTGGCCACCTACGAAGTCGCAATTTCGGACCTATCGGATCAAGACAGCTGGCAAAGGTGTAATAGTTGGTTTAGGCGAATGGAACTTTGCATAGAGAATGAAGGAGAGTATTTGAAAAAAATGTAAAATAAATATTTTTAATATCTTGTATAGTTTTTTTTTCTCAAAACTTATCAAGTTACGTAGGTACGTAGTGAATAAAGAGTGGATTTTGTTAGTGTTATCTATGGCTTGGCTTCAACCCATTAATGGCCCACTACTGGGCACGGGTCTCTCTTCTTGAAGAGGCCTAGAGCATACTCCACCACGCTGCTCCAGTGGGGATTGGTGGAGGGGTTAGTGGCCAACCCGAGTGTCGGAAGTTTTCAAACCGCCCGAGGGCATTCCGACATGGCTTAACGACTGTTATCTAATGATAACAACCGGGACCGACGGCTTTACGTGCCCTCCGAAGCACGGAAACGCTCAAGAAAGTTTTGCCACTAGCGGTCACCCATCCAACTACCGACCGCGCCCGCTGTTGCTTAACTTTGTCGATCACATAGGATCGACGCAAGCTGCCGGGCTATGAGCGCTTCAGAATGTTATCTATACTATAATAAAACTCAAAGGGCAAATTTTCTGTACATTTAATATTTTTGAAAAATTTCGATTAGGGGGCACTTCAATAACGTGTTAGAGCACAAAAATATTTCTTTTAGAATTATTGTCTGTCTGTCTGTCTGTCTGTCTGTCTGTTTGTCTGTCCGGGCATCAAATTAAAACCCTTGAACGGATTTCGATGAAAATTGGTAAAGTTGTTATTAATACTCCGAGTCATATTTTAGGATACTATTTATTCCGGAAAATTAAAAGGTTTCCCCGGGAAACGGGATGAAAGTTTCTATGGAATATTTTTAAAACATTACCCAATTTGCTTCAATTTGCAACAAATGTTCCTTGCTTTAATTGATGGAACATTTATTTTTCAGTTTTTCAAAATTTTGCAAATACAAGGAAAAAAATACAAATTAATATGAATATTGCTTATTTTTCAAAACCCGCTTCTGGAGGAATCCTTTATGATTTTATCGCGGATTTCAGTATATAAATTACTAAATATAAGTACTTCAATATAAATTCACCATTTTTTTTTTCTTTTTTTTCTGCAAGAGTTACAAATAAGGTAAAACATAATTTCCGTATGCGAAGCTGCGGGCAACAGCTACTTAATAATATTGAAACAGTAGTACTCGTATATGATTTTGTGTGAGATTAAAATCCATGTATCTGAAAATAGTTTTCTTTATTACCCATGCTAATCCCATCCGAGTCTCCTACACAGTTACAAAGCAGGGAAACAAGGCACCGAATTGCGTCAGGTGTGACAAGCACAAAGGGATCTAGAACCCGAATCTATCTATTACTAACGTCTCCGATGAATAAGTAACTACGGCTCTCAAATTTAGCGGCGATAAAGCACGGCCAACGTTATTTAATTACCTGTTACAAGCGAGCCGAACGGACACGAGAATTCAACCCTCTGAGCGCGCGACCCGTTTAAACATTCAACATGACCGCGGGCGGGTCTTGTGGACCCCTTTGAAGATATTCGCCTTCATTAGCACGGAGCATGAGGCCGGGGCTCAGAGCTCGAGTGACCCGCTGGGACGTGCGGCCAGCTAGTAATTGCGACCGTGCGTTCGCTAGTTGCTACGGTATAATTAATCTAAGTTCCGTTAGCCAGTAGCTTCGCAGATTTAATTACAATATTGGTACACGTAGACGTGGAAGATATTTGTCGATTTAACTTAGTTGGGTTGTCGCCACTTGGGATTCGTTACTAAATTCTCGTGATTTTTAACGCATTTCATAAAATATGTCTTCTGATATAGGAAAAATTGTCAGCCTGGGTAACTTGTAGCTTGACTTTGTCTATCAATAGTTTCAATCCTTAGTATCAATCCAAGCTAACGCACAAAACTCGTGGTAGCTGTTTAACTGCGGTTGAGTCAATGGCATGAGGTATCTCCTGGGTCGTTGGGCTTTGTATAATTAAATAGATTAGTTTTAATTATACTCGTAGTGCATGGTTGAGTATGGAGTATAGTTCTTTACCATCCTGCTTTAAGCAATGGGGTCTAATATCAAGTGGTGTGCTGCAGTATGGAAATTATGTCAAGAAGCAACTCAGAGCATTTTAGTGTCACCTCCAGGCCTACCTACCAAGAAAAATTAAATATGACAATACTTTATTCGACTAGAGACTAAATATGTATTTGAAAGAAAAACTTTATTTTCAAACTTTTCATCCTGATTAGTTATTTAAGTAAGTTTTGTTTTTGTTCTAACACTTCTGACTGCAGGTAGACTCCGTTCCGCGGCTCGTAATAATACCAAAGCACGACTCTAGAAAAATATTGCAGTTTTGTAAAAACGAGGACACAAGCACACATTTTTTTCAGACAAGCTACTGGAAGGTTAGCGGTCATTGCCACAATTGGATATCAGTAAAATTAAAATAATCACATCACTAAGAAGGAAGCAAGAATACCAATTAATAACTGACTCTCCGACATTGGAACTAAAACATGTTAAAAACATTTCATGCCTTTAGAAGGAAAGTGGTAGCTACTTAGTTAGCTAAGTATGCAGATAAAGACTGTATTGTGTAAGAAAGAAATGTACGATCGACGAATGCCGTTTTAATTAAGCTATTGGTAATTTATAATGAAGCATTACTATTTACAAACCAGCCGTTAGAATCTGGAAACCCGTATTTGATAAATATACGCGCTGGAGGTAAACTGGCGTCATTAATAGAAGCGGGGTTAAAGGCACTGGCGCGTCGCCGTCCTTATTTCACTATCGCACGCCGCGGCCCCTAGATCCCCACATTTGTATCAAGTGGGCAAATAAAGAAGGAAACAAGTTAGATGGAGTGGAGCCGGACCGCGTTCGCGACTAATTAACCCTCCCGTGCGGGGTGGCATCGGCCCCCATCGGCGTGGGGGTTGACCCCGCGTAAAAAATATGCGACTCCCGCGAGACGCGATGCGACGGTTAAGAATTCCGAGCGCCGAGTGCACGCTTATTGAGCGGTTTTTTTATAGTTCCGTTGCTCGATTTGGTCGGACAATGGTCCTTTGTCTCTGCGGCGTATGTTAATGTATAGAACTTGATTAAGATTGCCCGTGTGTTTTTTCAAAAACTCCAGTAATAGCGATTGACTTTGGTAAGTGCGCGGATCTACCTAGGTTACTAACTGTACTGACAGCTTAGGGGCCATCCAAAAATTACGTCACACGTTAGGGGGGAGGGGAGGGGTTGATGTAGTGTGACATTGTGAGACAAGGGGTGGGAGGGGGTCCTAAATTTCGTGACGTCACATTTCAAAATCGAATAATTGGTATGTATAGGTAAATATTAAAAAAAAAAACAATTAATGAAAATAAAACTTATTTCGGAACTACTGTTTTAATTTAATAATTTCTATGTGTAAAATTTCATAATATGTGACGTCACACTAGGCGGAGGGAGGTCTCACAAATGTGACCAGCTGTGACAAGGGGGGAGGGGTGTGACGTAATTTATGGATGGCCCCTTATCTGAACGCGTTGGATGGCAAACCTACAATCCGATGTATATTCGGAGGTCTTGAACAGTTTGGTATCCGTTATCATCACATGGAGTAGACCCTCAAGAACTTCTCGTAATAATATGTGGCTGTGGGTCACGTTTATACATTACTACCAGGATCTACGTACAAATTCTACACTCTACTGACCCTTTCTAGTGTCTACAACTTTTATTATGTTGTTATTTTTTTTTCTTTGCCTACCTCACATTTTCACCATCACCCAGGACCTAGGATCAATTGGCAATGAATGCCATTAGGCATTAAGTTCGCCCTTGTAACCCTACTTTAAGGTGTATCAAAGGAATAAAAAAAAACTTTTAATAAATGTTTAGTTTGAAACATTTTGCTGATTTAATTCAGCTGAAGATAATAAGAAACAAACAAGCTCGCTTTCCTCTTCAATGGATATTTATTATTTAAGTTAATCACGGGCACGACCACAGACACAGGTCTGTGGGCACGACTGATAATTTCGTATACAAAATAAAGTTTAATAGATTAATATTATAGTCGTTGATCACAATAATGACTTGTAATAATTGCCTGCAAAGCGACGGGTTCCAGATTCGATTCCCTGCTAGGACGGAAATTCTTAAAAAGGGGTGCAATGGTTTTCTCTTGACATATTAATAAGTACATTTATTATTATGATCAACATGACGAAATTCTGTCATCGAATTTTTACAGTACGTACTTTTGAGTGAACTTGAAAACAAATACATTCTTTACAGAAGGGTTGGAATTTACGACGTATTTACGAGAGCGGGCGTCGTTATCCGAGCTCGCAGGTGTCGGTTCTTGGTTAATTCTATTTTTTGATAGTCTGCAGACATAAACCCTTTGTCATGTCCGGTCATTCAGTCTTTTTGTAGCTAGCTCGACAGTTTGATGCACCGCGCAGTTCGATAAACCATTGCCATACGTAATTACCAAGTGCCATTAACGCTTCCCGCCCACGTCCGACTTTTTTTAGGAGAGATAATCGGGCCAACTTTTTCTTCCATATTATTTCTGACCGACTTTTTGTAGGACGTGTGCGTTGCACTATTGCCATCAGTACGTTCTATTTTTCTCCTACAAAAAATCGGTCACCGATTATCGGACGTGGGCGGGAAGCGTAATTAATTTGAACGAAGTGACATACCTAAGTAAGTAGGTACATTGATCAACACAATAAATAACTTATGCTACACACTTTTAATGTTTTTTTCTTATTACTTTTTTATGTTTTAGCGTGTAGAATACAAACTAAAATCAATTGCTTAAAAATCTTGATTTCCTGTTAATCTGTCTCACAACCCGAGAGCTATTTGCTTTCTGCTTCCAACCGGGACTCGAATCCATTACCTATTGCTACAGGATTTATTCTATGTTACAGGGTCTACTTCTAATTCAAGTGTAGTGGCAGCAAAAACCACCATGAATCTTGTTTTAAAACAATTAAATTTTATTCTTATCATAGAACTCGAATGAATAATATCCAGTGAATAACTATGGAACTACTTTAAAAAAAAATTTGAACTATTTTTAACCCCCCCAGTTCAAAAAGAGGGGTATTATAAGTTTGACTTGTCTGTGTTTGTGTCTGTCTGTGGCATCGTAGCTCCTAAACGAATGGACCGATTATGATACGGTTTTTTTTGTTTGAAAGCTGATCGAGATGGTTCTTAACTATGTTTAGTGTAAATAAAGTGTCGGGGGTTTTTTAAATTGCTTTTTAAAATTTAGTATTACAATACTTAATCTAAATTTTACTAACAAAAAATAACCGACTTCAAAATTACTCAAAAACTACTTGTCAGATCTCGTTTAAATTTATTTAAGACCACATGACAAGCACCTGCTTTCGATTAAAAAAGAATCATCGAAATCGGTTGGCGTGATATTGAGTTATTCGTCCATTTGTCGCGCACATACTTAATGCAAATTTAAGACTTATATGAGTTTCTTATGGATGCCATTGTCAGATCTCAATAAAATTTAAGTGGGACGACATGACAAGCACCAGCTTTCGTTTAAAAAAACAATCATCAAAATCGGTTCACCCAGTCGAAAGTTTTAAGGTAACAAACATAAAAAAAAAACAAAATACAGTCGAATTGAGAACCTCCTCCTTTTTTTGAAGTCGGTTAAAAATATAGCTAGGCTGTGGTTCTTATAGCCTGAAATGAAAAAAAATATCAGGATTAATTGCAGTCGGTCCACGCGACAGGTGCGTGAAGTATAGCCGCGGCAATACGAGGACGACCGGCGAAGGCGCGGGCGCCCGGGCGGCACGCACGCTCTCACGGGAGGGCGGCGGGCGGGCGAGACGTGCCTCCCAGCTTGTTCCTTACTCGTCCGCTCTGGTACCTCGTCTAGTGGTTTATTGTTGTTGAACTATCGATGTATCGATGCGTCGATATGTTGAAAAAAATATTGAAGTGGCTATATATTTATGCTGTAAATTAATCAGGCGATCTGGCGATACGTTGAAATAGCGATATTGTAAAAAAGTTACGCGCGCTCACGACAATCGTACAGCATGTCCATCAATGCGATGAAATTGAATATCCTCGCATATGTTAGAAAAATTGATTCATATCAGATTATTTACATGCTAATGACCCGTTTTAAAACACGTTCAAACTGATATTAGGATTCCTTAGAATTAGTTTAAGACTTAAGTAGGTAGGTACTCTGCGCATAAATACACAGCACTCGGATCCTTAGCGCGCAGGTGTGAAGTATGAACCTTTCGTTTTATTGGTCCGTAGTATAAATTATATCTATTAATTAACGTTAGTGTCATAATCAGGCAGATTATCCGAACGCTTGCTTATTACTCTTATTAGTAAGCTTTAGCTTCGCGTCAAAAACATAATGCGATGAAGAATACAAGTGAAATAGATTATCCAGCCATGTGTACCTATATTTAGGACATATTAAAAGGACAGTTTAACGCTTTTGATGCGTGCGTAAAAAATTCAATTCAAATGGTTCAAGATTTACATATTAAAATAAAATACTGAACGCTATACAGTTTAAACACAGTGACACGACCCGAGACGGCGACGCATCGAACAATCGATACGATGAATATTTATGTCCCTTACGTTCCTCTGACTATCGAATCGACATCGACAATATCGACGCACGTCGCGTCGCGTCGTCGCGGTTTCTCCCGCGGCTCGCGTGACGCGACGTCCGCGCTCCCTCGGCGATACAATCTCGCGAACGTGCATGACCACATCCTGTCCCCTCCGTCGCCCGGCCCGCCGCGTCCCCTCTGGCCCTGTCCACGTCGCATGCGGTGCGGCGCAGGCGCAAGCAACGCACTTCCGGCCCGCGACCACCGCAAGGCCACGCAACGCAACGCAACACGAATCTCCCTCCGCTGTCCGCCACGGGTGTCGGGTTGCTTGCTGCCTAAAGGTTTTTAACGGAATCGACCAATTAGGATCGAATTTCGGTTTTGGACCAGATTGCAGAGAAAATGTTGCCGTAATTGATCTTAGTTTTGGTAGACCAGGAGCCTGAATAAATTCAAGAGTGAATTGAATAGCGTTTTTTTACAATTAATATTATATTCACATAAATTAAAGTTATAAAATTTTAACGACTTCAAAGACTTCAAAAAAATGAACGACTTCAAAGAAACGGTCTTCGAAAAACCTATAAGTATCAAAATTGCCATAGATAGTAAAAAAAAACAAAAACAAATAAAAGCCAAATACATTTAATTGAGAACATTTTCCTTGTTTGAAGCCGTTTAATAAATTGAAGATTTTCTTTTGAAGTGTGAGTACGAAAATATTTCTTTTCCTGATAGTGTAAAACAAGATATTACCTACACAATATTTCCCGTATTAACTTACGAAATCTTTGAAAAAATTATATTAACACAGCTTATATTTTATTGAGCTCTTAAAAAAATCACTGGAATTAGTACGCGTATACTTGTTGAATTTCAAATACCCTTAAAAATTTGGTACTGCTATTTTCCTTTAGTGATGACAGCCTAGCGGTTACAATGTTGGTCTCCTGAACGAAGGGGCACGTGTTCAAATCCTGGCACGCACCTCTAATTTTCAAATATTATGTGCGTATTAGAAGTTAATTATCAATTGCTTCGGTGAAGGAAAACATCGTGAGGAAACCTGCACATCGGAGAGTTCTCCATAAAGTTCTCAAAGGTGTGTGAAGTCTACCAATCCGCATTTGGTCAGCGTGGTAGACAATGGCCTAATACCCCTCACATTGTGAGAGGAGACCCCGAGCCCAGCAGTGGGACAATTATGGGTTGTTGCTTTTTTATTTTCCTTCAGGGAATACGGGTTAGAGGCAACTTTAATTTTATGGAAGCCCTAAGCTTTCAATTCAGTTAATCAGTTACAAGTTGTTTTCAATTGTCGGTATATTGTATTTTATGTCATTTTCAGCTACTAATTAAACCTGTCGCGCTCATAGAATTACTGCAGCTACATGCAGTACATCGTAATTGGCGACATTGGCGTCTCTTGACCCGTGCCCTTTGCGGTCTTTACTGTAAGTACCAACCATTCACCATCTAGTTAACGCTGGTACCCTGGTACCAATTTACACCATATACGGCGTCTTACACGAGTTACACGATTATAGACTTGTTCGAGTTAATTAAACTTTTAGTTCATGTTCGGTTGGTACTTGGGTTTTGTGTAGTTTTGCCACCCACTTGGATCTATAGGTCTTTAGGACTCTTTTAGCTATATTTATTTGTATTTTATACTAGCTCACCCGGCAGACGTTGTTCTGCAACATGTTTTATATAACATAAAAAATTGTGTGTGTCGAACTATGATGATGATGATGATTTCGATGATGCCGGTATCATCACCGATCATGATGTTTCACATCATCAGAATAGGGTGTAACAAGATTATTATTATCATTAGATGGCGTTGTTCAGTGTTGCCAATGCTATGGCAATTACCGTGTACCCTGAAAGCCGTAGCTTTCAGGCCAAAAAATCACAAAATCCACGGCCTATGGCTGCAATCCTGTGGCCGTAGCAAATTCTACGGCTTTTCGCAAATTCTTTCTTTTCTTTGTAAACTTTTAAAGAATGTTAAAACCCTTAAAACAGCGCCACTAGGCTAATGTTGAAAAGTGTTTCGTTTGTTTTGTGGACATAAAATTCACTGTCGATTACTTTTTTTAGAACGAACGCTGAACCGGTAGTAAATAATATATTGACTAGACCCGGCTCACAGTTGATCTTTTTATATATAAATATGGTTTTTTAATGTACACGGCCGTCTAAAAATTTGCATTGGCAACACTGGCGTTGTTACTGATCAGCGCTTAACATAACACCTAACACCTAACGCTAACGCCTAACGTAACGCATAAAGTTTGATTAAATTTTAATACCCCGGGCTTAGGTATATACCTACCTTTATTTATTTTCTATACTCGTATATGAAAATCAATTCTAAAGAAGTTAAACTCCAAATAATAGTTATTACTAATCATAAAAGAGGAGAATTATTTGATTCTTTACGAGTAATATGAGTAAGTACTTAGAAATAATCAACCGAAAAACATAAACGTTTTTGTGTCAACAGTTATGAAATCAATACGTCTTATATAATCTTAATTTTACTAACAAAAAATAACCGACTTCAAAGTCTCAAAAACTACTTTTCAGATCTCGTTCAAATTTATGTGGGACCACATGACAAGCACCTACTTTCGATTAAAAAAAAAGAATCATCGAAATCGGTTGGCGTGATATTGAGTTATTCGTCAATTTGTCGCGCACATCTTAACACAAATTTACGACTTATGTGGTTTTCTCATGGATGCCATTGTCAGATCTCAATAAAATTTATGTGGGACCACATGACAGCCACCAGCTTTTGATTAAAAAGACAATCATCAAAATCGGTTCGCCCAGTCCAAAGTTCTGAGGTAACAAACATAAAAAAAAATACAGTCGAATTGAGAACCTCCTCCTTTTTTTGAAGTCGGTTAAAAAGTAGTAGTTTTTTCGTTTGTCATTACCTTATTTTCAAATTTCAAGTGTCAAAATTTCACATTACGCAGGTATTTTAACTTAGAAAAGCCTATTACCTATTGATTTGACGACATCCCTTCTAATATTTAAAATCAAGATTCAAGAATAAGTAATATCCATTTATCCACCATCTCAATAAAATAGTTGATAAGTATAATAAATTCTTTACAAGTGCACCGCAAATGTCTCAATAGATTGAGGCGCCTTTGACGTGAACAACAACGCCAACAGCTAACGAAGCTCGCAGGTGCGACGCAAACAATTGATTATTTTTAATCCCGAGCACCGAGCGAAGGTCTGGCCACTTCAGTTTAGAAGGAGGATTGAGAAAGACTTTATTAAAACGCTTTGTTTTTGCCTCCCTTGCGACTGATAGTATTTCGTACTCACTTTAATAAAATGGAAAGCAATTGGAGCCATCAGCAAGGTATTCCTTTGCTTATTGAGTTGCTGTAAATAAATATTGTTGTAGATTTACAACAACAGCATATGGGGAAGCGCTCATAGCCCGGCGGCTTGCGTCGATCCTATGTGATCGACAAAGTTAAGCAACGGCGGACGCGGTCGGTAGTTGGATGGGTGACCGCTAGTGGCAAAAATTTCTTGAGCGTTTCCGTGCTTCGGAGGGCACGTAAAGCCGTCGGTCCCGGTTGTTATCATAAGATAACAGTCGTTAAACCATGTGGGAGGCCCTCGGGCGGTTTGAAAACTTCCGACACTCGGGTTGGCCACTAACCCTTCCACCAATCCGCACTGTAGCAGCGTGGTGGAGTATGCTCTAGGCACTGTAGCAGCGTGGTGGAGTATGCTCTAGGCCTCCTCAAGAGGAGAGACCCGTGCCCAGTAGTAGGCCATTAATGGGTTGAAGGCATATGGGGCAGACACAAGGCTGATACCTTATTTTACGTTCTGCGCATCGACTCTCGCCTAACTTCAGCCCGGCCAATAAGTTCGGTGATTACTGTACTTAGTTTTTGTTGCGTTTGTGATATCATTTTGTTTCTATGTCTGAGGTCTATGCCTATACCATACCATTTTGTTCCCTACATTTCGCTGAGTTCGATTGGTATAAGTATGCTATTCAGTTATATAACTATACTATACTCTGTTGATTTTTTGCTTGTTTGTAATGGACAAAATCAAAAAGCCGCCAAGTGCGAGTCGGACTCGCCCATGAAGGGTTCCGTAGCAGCAAGTAACATAATATAAAACTTCTTGTAGTTCATTGTAACTTTGATCAATGTTTTTTGCGGTTTACGATTTATGACGTATTAAAAAAAACTACTTACTAGATCTCATTCAAACCAATTTTCGTTGGAAGTTTGCTTGGTAATGTACATCATATATTTTTTTTAGTTTTATCATTCCCTTATTTTAGAAGTTACAGGGGGGGGGGGACACACATTTTACCACTTTGGAAGTGTCTCTCGCGCAAACTATTCAGTTTAGAAAAAAATGATATTAAAAACCTAAATATCATTTTTGAAGACCTATCCATAGATACCCCACACGTATGGGTTTGATGAAAAAAACATTTTTGAGTTTCAGTTCTAAGTATGGGGAGCCCCCAAAATTTATTGTTCTTTTTCTATTTTTGTGTGAAAATCTTAATGCGGTTCACATAATACATCTACTTACCAAGTTTCAATGGTATAGCTCTTATAGTTTCGGAAAAAAGTAGCTGTGACATACGGACGGACGGACGGACAGACAGACAGACAGACAGACAGACAGACAGACAGACAGACAGACAGACAGACAGACAGACAGACAGACAGACAGACATGACGAATCCATAAGGGTTCCGTTTTTTGCCATTCGGCTACGGAACCCTAAAAACTACTGGACAGATTTAAATAATTCTTTCACCAATATAAAGCTACATTAATTCTGAGTAACAATGCTATATTTCATTATCGCAAGTCATACAATACTCTGCCCATAAAAAAAAACTTTCACGAAATATTTATAGCTTAAACTAATTCACCAATAAAGTCATGCCATAGTACTTTCGGTACTAGATACACATTAAACATGCCAATATTATCTGCACGTCAAAAATCAAGACAAATCCATACCTTTTTCTGTATATGACATTACAAATCCGGTTGAAAGCTGTTACACCCGGCTGTAACTGTCCCGTGCCGGATATTGTGTTATATAACTGCCGGCAAAAGATGCAGCAACAGGTGCCGACATTACTAGATATTTATAGCGCACTCCCGACTCACAATTCTCACCAAGTTTTCTGAAGAAAGTTTTCAGGCAATATTTTCCATTGAAGTAACAATTAACCTATTAAATCGTAATTTGTTCCATAAATTCCATATTATGAAAATATAACTTATTTATTAACTTGTCTTTTCATGGATAATGGTTTAAGAAACTCTATCCATCCATTTAACCAGGTTTTCAGTAAGAAAGTATACTTACGTATTCGTCTTTGATCCAGATGATAATGACTTGATTCTTACGTTAACTCTTCAAAGTTAATTACACTTACGCCCCAACTCAGAGTCACTAACGGTTACTTAAATCGCTCCTTAGCACAGAATTTGTATGGTGATTCTTTACTAAGGAACGATTTAACTAACCGTTAGTGACTCTGAGTAGGGGCGTTACTTATTCTTACTATTATTAATAGTGTATTATGCAGCTAGTAACTAGTGGCAAGCTATGATGGCCGTTTTGACACATTACAATAGTGACTTGACATGTTTAAATTTATTATCGAAATTAATATGATCAAGAAGTGTGAGTAGTATTCTATAAGTGTTTGTGAGTTGTACTTGTACGTAAAAGTCAAATAGGTAAGTAATAGTAAGATAAAACCACGGACGTAAAAAAAGACGGACGAAATCCCAACAACAAATTCAGTGAAGCACCCATAGTTAATACCAACTCTCTATTCGTACAAGTACACAGACCCACACGTTGACACCATACTGCTATGACATTGACACCATCGCGAATCAAAAATTGAAAAATTACGCACACATGGTAAGCGAGCTGTCATTGCTATGCTTCACTCTCGATTAGACAAGGTTACGTCCGTTCTTTTTTTACGTCCGTGGATAAAACATAATAAAACACATATTATTATATAATATAAAAGGTTCCTACTAAGCTACTAACAGAGTAGTAGTTCCGATTGCAAATCTGCAGACTGTCAGAAGAATCTTGAAAATTCAATATCGTACACTCGCAGGGCACGTATTCCGTGCACGAAACACCGAATTAGGGCTGCACGCACGTCGTCAATCGATATCGCGTGATTATCGATAATAATGGAACGGAGCGCGATGAGCTCCCACGGATGCCCGCGGGGCCCCTCGACGAGCCCCCGACGGCGTTCGTAATTTGAACGTTTCGCGCTAGGGGACACGGACCCCGATTTGGTCAAAAATGCTCATGAATACGATTTAGTGAGAAAGTATTCGATTAAGGTAAAAAACGGGGATGTTAATTGGATATTGTGTAACGTTGCAGGAGCGATTGGGATAAAGAAGAATAACATAAGCCCTAAAAATCACAGAATTTAAAGTAAGTCTTTCTTATTGTACAAATAAATTCATGTTACATTTTTTTTTCTTGTCACATTTTTTATTTTGTGTTAATTAGCAAATAATATTGATTTCATTATTAATACATTTTTCATTTCATCTATTTCTGGTAAAAATTCATGCTGGAAGACACGTAATGTGTAGTTATTTGGTATCAGAATTATCGATAATGTCGATAAACGATGTCGACCCGGAGCGTATTCGTATCCTCTGAATAATTTACTACGTTTTGATTGTTCGTGGCGATCTTGGAATTTACATAATTGCCCATTAGCAAGTTTTTGTTTACAGACAACTTGGATTCGAATAACATTACGAAATAATATACTACCAAGGGCAATTTATTTACCGTTAAGCTCAAATCAGCTTATGATTGGTGTATAAAACTTAAGAAAGTTATTGTAATTTTTATTTTCATGTTAAGTGATGTAACTTGTTAAGTGACATATTGAGTAGTAGTGAGTTCCCTATTCAATCAGCTTTGTTAAAGCTACACAAAATGTCCCTCGAATTTATTTTATATTCCAACGAAAAAGTTTCGAATTTCGCGTAAACAAATCCGTCGCGACCCACGGCTAGGTAAGTGAGGCAACTCATCAATAACGGTCCACGCGAAATTCCATCTCGAATATCTTCGGCGGCCCCCGTTTGTACGTAAACATGTGAAATCCCTCTGAAGGTACGCGGTCTCTAGACATGTGCGGGACATAAATTTGGCGAACGTTACGTAGGTACAGGCCGGCCGTTATGTGCCAGTACATAAGGAGCGGTACATAGGTACGGAGCAACACGGGCGTCACTTATCCGCGCGGAGGATGCGGTGGCCGTCCGATCGCCCCCCGGCAACCCCCTACGGGTGCCCCCACACCCCCTCGCGATTCATTAAGTCGGGCGCGGCCGACGCGGCGGACGCGTCGCGGAGTCTCCGTGAATTCAAATTAGAGGCGGCTCGGACGTCGTGTGCTAGGGATTGCATATTATCCAACTTATCGAGAACATTTAATATGTTTTTACTTTTTGCATTACCTACTTATATTTATCAATTTAAAATTTCAATAAGTTGATGCAATTGAACTTCAGCGAATATTTTTTCCGCATACACGATACACGATTCGTTAGTTCACAATTATCTTATTTACTTATTTATTTATTTATGTACACTTTATTAACCACAATATAAAATATTGAAGAACAAATGGCGAGCTCAATGCTATTGCCTACTGTACTAGCTAACCATTAGGCCAAATAGAAAATTATAGTGTTTTATTTTTTATAATACTTCAAATATTTAATGAAGTAAGAAAGAATTGATCTGAATGCCTTACTACGATATGGCAAATTAAATTAGTGTTAAAATGACATCAAAGCCATATTGAACTCTAATATCAGGGTATTTAAATTTTGATATCCTAAAAATTTTATCATTATGTTTAACGGACTTAACTAATTGTAAGATAGATTGTTGGTAGTCATGGCTTCCTATGACTGTGACTATATAACATATGTATATTTGAGCTATGATAAGATTAGATGTAGAACTCAACAGCACTTTAAATGCCATATCTGTATAGTTATTTATATTAAACTAGCTGCCCGGACAGACATCGTTCTGCCAAAAGTTTTTTTATTAAAACCTTCCGTGTGGCTTTAGAGAGATGTAAACTATCTTTCAAGTTGGGTCAAACTGCATATGGTGTGCAAATTTGATTAAAATCAGTTAAGTATTTTGAGAGTCCATCGCGGACAAACAACGTGACACGCAATTTATATATATTTAGATTTAATTAAAGCACATCTTTTTACACTGATACACGTACTCAGAACATAATATATTTTGTACCCCGACATTTCGGCCCACTTGCATGGATCGCAGTCACAGCTAAACTAATTGTAAAATAAAATACATAATATACACATAAATTAGTTAACTTTAACACAAACAACACAAAAACAAAAAAACTATCGACATCCGTCCCATTTCCGTACCATCCCTCACGCCCCTTTGTCTCGGCAAGACAGACGCGTTGAGCGCGGGCGGCGGGGGGCGAGGGGCGAGGGGGGTGCACGTGCCGGACGGAAGTCGCGCGGGGCTCGCACCGCACCGCGCTAAATGATTCAAACCTCGCCCGGACCTGCAAGATTTATGCCCCTTCTCGATCCCGCCTAGATTAAAGATGTCGCGTATTGAAATACGCTGTGTCCGAAGAAGTAGACGATAGGATTGGTACTCGTGTGTCAGGAATGTTCGGATACTTCGGATATTCAAGGGATATGATATGAGTAGAAGTTATGATTCTGAAAACTCAGTAGCCGGACCAAAAACTATGTCGTTTAAAGTATGTTATCAATTTATATATTATGTGAGTACGTAGGTACGTCTTGTTTTTGCGTTAAGGTGCTTAACTGCTTAACCCGTCGGTTACCGGGAACGTTCCAGCACGTTCGAACTCAAAGGTACCGCGATCACGCGGAACCTAACGAGTTAATCATTGAGGAGAAACACAAAAACAAAAAACTATCGACATCCGTCCCATTTCCTTTGCTTTATCATTGATGAGAAACGGCGAGTCCTTAACTCCTTAACTAACTTATGTAACTAACTAATGCTGGGCTCGGGTTTACTCTCACAATGTTAGGTACAGGCCAAGCACGGATTGGCAGACTTCATACACCTGCACCTGTGAGAATATCGCGGAGAACCGTTATAAGTTATAACAATACACATACTCATAGCCTCCCACTAGGATTCTCTGTGTCGTAAGTGCCATGGACAACACAAAAAGACACCCATACAGAGAACAGAAATTCAAGTCTATCATTCAAATTTCCGCCGCGCTGAGAATTGAACCAAGGACCCTGGGTACGCTACGGTCCGGCATGGTAACCATTTCGCCACACGGGTCGTCAACAAGGCCGTCTTTAATCTACTGGAGGTCCATATTAGGATAATGCGGCCCCAATGACTGTCAGAACACTATTTTGTTAGAATAAACAAAGAAAGTAGATAAGCGAGCCTCTAGATTTATGCAAAAGCTAATAAGCAAAGTGGTATTGTAGTCAGTAATTTAGGTTCGATTTATACGAATTAAAAAAGTTTTTCGGTAATAAATATCGGTTATCGATTAGTGATCTGGCAGGAACTAGGGGGCCCCTATCGATCACGTGGCCCTGGGCACGTGCCCAGAGTGCTCTGCAGTGGGAAAGAGCGGTCTGGTCGTCAATCCTTGTGTGCGGGTTTCCTCACGATGTTTTCCTGCACCGAACCAAGTGATTATTTATGTTTAAACGCATTTAACTTCATGAAAATTAAAGTTGTGTGCAGGATTCGAACATAGGTCCCCGAGTTCGGTAGACACAGCTAGATTATCACTACCAACATTGTGTTCTTGATGCAAAATATATGTTCTTAATAATAAATTATTATTTTTATTTATTTTTTTACAATATTTTTTTTTCTTCGGCCTATAATACCGCTCATCGTGTGTTTCTGTTTTTGCCTAATAGTTAGCTGGCACAGAAGCATTAAGCATTAAGCTCGCAATTTTTACCTTAATCCTGTATCGTACTCAATAAATATTAAATAAATAAATAAATTGAATTTAACACCATAGATAGAGACGAGATAAATAAACAATAAAACCGACCAAGTGCGTGTGTGGCTTGACACACAACGTGGTTTCGTAGTTGTAAGTTCATCGACTATTACTAACTACACTACATTCACATTCGGATCAGAATTGGCGTAAACACTGTGTTGCCTAGCAACCACAAACAAACAGGTGCATGAAACTTTTGGTCGTATAAAGTGCGTTTGAACTAAATCTGGAGTTCGCAAGTCGCGTTCCGTTCCGCTCTTTATAATTTAATTTCTTTTTAAACATAATATTTATTTTGCAAAAATTTAAAATAACACGGAATAGTTACGCATAAAATCGATATAGACTGTTTTAAAATACATAAACATAAATATAAAATGTTGTTCGGCTTTGTTTAATGAAATTTAACTTATAAATAACTTTATGCTCATGCATATTGAGTGGAATGAAATATCTGTATAATCTGTACAGTGCCATCTCTGAAGAACTTATTTGTGCCGTGGCGAAAATTGGAACTAATGCCATCCCATTCATATTTTAATAATAGCGCACTATGATTGGTCCAATGCGTCCGGCAGCGCCCTCCTTAAAGTCACAGATAAGTTGATTTCACTGTATTTCGAAATATAATACGACCAAGTTGCAAAGCATGTAAGCGCCATTATAGCTGTGAGGTTTTCGTAGTCATTTCTATTTATAGTCATAGGCAGGCGGACCGTAAATAATAATTTTGTGCAAAGGTTACAAGTCGCTTCACGAAATTAAGGATGTGCGAGCGTGAGTTATTCAATGATGAAAATTGTTTTAAGATGTTGGTTTTTAAGTCGTTTTCTCTTAGTGTGTTGTTGTTATAGGTCAATAGTAAAATAATGAAGATGTCACAAACGTTATAATGATTGTTTAGTTCTTTAATAGTTATTTGGTGTGCGAAATACAAATCAGTTTGTGAAAACCCTATAAAGGAATTTTTATGATTTGTTGACAAGTATTATGATACGAGTTTGACTCAAGTGTAGTGTGTTATATGTGTCGTCCATGCCGCCCGCGACACAGGTAATAACCTACTGCGGGGGTATGAGTGTGTTAGCGTTTATTTATTTGTTACATGACAGAAGACAATGAATTCCGGGAACTCAAACGGATTCAAACGTTCCTAGAACGATACACTTTGTATTGTATAATGCAGCACTAACATAGGAAAGATCGTTGTGTTTCAAAATACCCAACTAACCAATGATGTTGTACTAACAAAACTAACCCGGTTTTCAACACTAGCGCTCTGCCCACGGCGTTGCCCGGTTAAAACAACTGATTTGAAAAAAGTAGGAGGTATTCAATTCTACTGTATTTTATGTTTGTTTCCTCAGATCTTTTGACTGGATGAACCGATTTTGATGATTCTTTTTTTTATCGAAGCTGGTGCTAGTCATGTGATCCCACTTAAATTTGAGCGAGATCTGAGTAGTTTTTGAGTAATCCCTAATTTTGAAGACGGTTATTTTTTGTTAAGAATTTAGAGAATAATAAGTACTTTACTATATGTTATTCAAGGTCGTGGTCTACCTGTGTGATGAATTTCATCAAAATTGTTTCAGAAGTTTTTGCGTGACAGTAACAAAAATCGTTAGTAAAAATGTCAAGCTTACTACTTCATTGAAAACCGCATCCAAATCGATGAAGCCGTGTCTGAGATGAGGAGGAACAATCGGACGGACAAAAATCATAAAAATCTTTATTCTGGGGATCAATGGGTTTGACTTACATTTTTATTATGTTAATTAAGAATTTTATTATTATCATGATGTAGGTACTTTTTGTAGCTGTTTCAATAATTTACTGACTTATATTAGAAGTCGGAAAATATTAATTAGAAAAATGACATCATTACATGACGAAAGCAAAAACATTAAAGCGGTGTAATCATTCACTGAACCGATTCAGTTATTGAATCCAAAACAATGGTATTAAACGGGAGCTCCGCAAATATTATGTCGTGATAAATAAACTGCCCCCCGTGAGAGTGAGACGCGGGGCTAGGTGGTTCGTACGAGTTGCCAGATACGAACAGTATATTAAGCACTTTTAAAACCTAGTACACAAGTACTAGGGTGAGTCCAGACTTTGTAACATAACATGTTATAAAACATAATTATTTAGCGCGCAGATTACCGCCTTCTTTGTTCTTCCACTGCCCTAAGGTTTACTGGCAGAGAATGCTTTTAGCATTAAGTCCGCCTTTTGTTCCATTACTTGTGTAAGGTTCAATAAAGAATAAATAAATAAATAAATAAATTAAGAGCGTGGCAATTTAAAAATTATTAGTTTACAAGAAGCCGTTCGGTAGATATTGTATCGATAATTCAGACATTATAAAAAATTAAAAACACCGGGAGAATTTATTAAAGCAGTCCATCTGGCAACATTAGGTAGACGCGGGGGAAGTGCGACAAAGGCAGAATAACCCCGAACTCAGCGACATCACTAACAACGACACCCATTCACATCGGGCGGCAACGTTCATTCATTCTGCTCTTTATTGTTTGTGCTGTGGACGCTGTGATCCTCTTTATGAGGTTCGGAATACTTCGGAGCACTTCTTCAATTTTACTGTTCAGTTCTGTAGAGTAGCCTTAAGTCTTAGATAGTTTATAGCCATTTCATGAAATAAAATGGATGTAAAAAAATAAACTTTGAATAAAATTTAAACGCTTACTTACATAAGACCTGTTGTAATTCCTGACGTTAGATTAGAAGATAGGAGATATTATTAGATAGAATAATCTATCTAAATATTTAGACTTATTTAAAATTTATACATGACATATAATTTTATTGTACAAATTTCTTAATCAATTTCATAAGATGTTGCATGGATGTCTTCAAGTAAAAAGTATCTACTTAATGAGTACATAAATAGGCTTTTACTAAGTTTACGTTTTATTCCCAAGAAAATCGCCCCTTACAGTCACGTAAGATTATTTTTATTTTATAAGCTATGTATTCATTATTTTTTTCTTTTTCATTCGAAAAGCAGTTTAAGTTTTAATACTAAACAATCATGTGAGATCACGAGGCTTGTGCCTCGTCTTCCCCCTCCCGGTCACACGATATCACACGTTGGCGACCCCCTTCCTCCTTAAGCGTGAGCATGACGTAATTCGTAGATGGCACCATAGAAACAAAATAGTGTTAGGATGCGAGACAAAGTTCTTTCTTTGTTACATTGCGATTAGCGATATAACAGGACAAATTAAAATTTATTTATTTATAGCTAAAAGAATTCTCCGCCAGTCGACCTTACGCTTTCCGCCCACGTCCGATAATCGGTGACCGATTTTGTGTAGGAGAAAAATAGAACGTATTGATAGCAATAGTGCAACGCACACGTCCTACAATAAGTCGGTCAAAAATAATATGGAAGAATAAATCGGCTCCTACAAAAAGTCGGACGTGGGCGGGAAGCGTTAGGGCAGTGGGAAAACAAAGAAGACGGTGAACTGAATTTGAAACATTTGCCCACGTCGGTGTTTCCGTTCAATTATAATGTGCTGACATGCTGACAACAAGGGAAGACTGATTAGGCTTTCACCATACTTATGCGCTTTACCACCCAAAACTGCATCGCCACTTATCACGTGAGATGTAAGCATTAACATATTAATATAAACGAAAAGTCCAAAGGCCATTATGTCTTTACTGGAGCGCTCAAATAAAGTTATGTTCAGCAGCAATGAGCAAAAGTTTCTGCGTCTGGATTGGCTCGAAGCCTCGAACTCGAGCGAAGTTTGCTTAGCAGAGTTCGCGAGCCGAGGCCAATATGCTAATGTGAACTTTCCCTCTCTCAGTCGCAGGGTGGGGGGACGTTGCACTTGGCCGATTTACGACCCTCCTGAGTTTTCAATTGAAATTCTGTCTATGCGATTTTGTACAAGTTCTTTTTGTTTGCAACTGATGCTCCGATGAGCCAAGTTTAGCTTTGTGAATTTTTGGTACGTTGTTGTAATTACAGTCTTTTATTTCTTAGTAACTAGAAGAATTACGTTAGGTTCCGTATGTATTAAATATATAGATATTTATTTACTGCGCGTATTATACAAACAGAATATGAATTTGGATCAAAAAATGAAATGAATACTTCTGTATTTTGTTTTCTTTTCAGTTACTTGTGAATCATTTTTGTTACAACATTTTACTACTTTGCGGCCTGTATTTTTGACTATATTCGTTTATGAACTTGGCATTGAATTAGAATGCCACGTGCGCTGTACTCTGTGGTCGGCTGACATGGTCAAACCTTAGTTTACGAGCTGAGACTGGGCCAGCTTTCGGTTGCCTGGTCGTACCGATTTCTAAATGTGTACCTATATTGTATACTAGCTGACCTGGCAGACTTTGTATTGCAACATGCTATTAATTTTTTTCTAAAACTCAAACTCAAACTCAAGGCAGACAGACAAAAATTGTAAAAAAATTGTTTTGGTATATGTACCGTGTATACATCCAAATGTACTTAGTAAAAAGCGGTTATTTTAATATTACAAACAGATACTCCAATTTTATTTATTTGTATTGGCTTCAACCCATTAATAGCTCACTACTGAGAACGGGTCTCTCCTCTTGAGGAGGCCTGGAGCATACTCCACCACGCTGCTCCAGTGCGGATTGGTGGATTTATTTGTATATCAATATTGTATTTACATCGCAAATGATTTCTGTAGAATGCTGTTGAGAATGTATTTGTATAGCATAGTAGGGTACGTGATGGTAAGAGTGGTGAAGTTCACCGTTATCCCATGTAGCAAATGAAGAAAGAAGCTGGTTATCCGCTACCTTTTCGACAAACAAAAACCAGCTAGTAGTCTTTTCAAACGGAACTTCTTTATTTATAAGAACAAGATAATTATTCAGTTCACAGTTTCACACTGAAAGCAAACAATGGTCCTTCAAGCCGGATACTATATACTTAACCACCATGCACGATTAAACTGAATTCTTGGTTGGTTGGTTCTGGATTGAGTTATTTAGTTTTACAGCGCAGAGCTACATTATTAATTTGGGTCATTGTGTCGATCCTAAGTGATCGGCTGAGTTAAGCAACAGCGGGCGCGGTCGGTAGTTGGATGGGACACCTAGCAGAAATGTTTTGAGCACTTCTGTGTTTAGAAGGACGCTTTAAGTAATGGATCTCTTTCGTTAACAGCTGACAGGCTTCTGACATGGACTTCGGGTGGCATAAAAACGAACCGATAACTCTTAGAACAATGTCCTGGGAACCAACGTTCATCTGTCAGATAAAGTCTGCTCCAACCGGAAATCGAACCCGGGACCCTTTGCTTTGCAGGGTTACTTCAAACAAAGCTAGCTAGGGTCGTTTGTTGACGATAGTTGTTGACGACCCTGTCACCTAGGGACACGACCTAACGAGCACATCAAAAGAGATTTGGGTTCGATTCCCGACCAGCATCGTTTGTGACAGGTAGACTTTCTTATCGGATTTTCCTTATGAGTATCGTAACTCGTATGGTGTATTGTTTCCATTCCACAATGAAATCCTATAGTATTGAGACGCTCTATAATTCCAGCCCTAAGACGGTCCCATCTGTAATTTGTCTGTTAAGGGGATGCCAGAGATAATGCCGCAGCAGCAGCAGTAATTAACATGATTGCCGTGGCGGCACCGGGTGAGACTCGTCGTGGAATAGGCTGCAGGCTCGAATAGCCCAAGCCGAACGGGATATCAAAGCAATCTGAGTGGGTGGCGGTCCGAGGCGCAATTTGGGTGCTCCTTGCGCATATTGCATGCACGTACCAATGAAGTTTGCTTTGTAGGCGGTAATCTGCGGGGGTGTATCGGGTGGTGGGCGGCGGGTTATGTACACACGCGCCCGAGGCGTCGAGGTAGGCAAATGGCCGGCGAGGCGGGCGTAGGCCGAGATCTCCGATATCGACCCGCGGCCGGCCTTCGCCCGCGGCCGGCCGTCGCCACGGACCCGAGCCCGACTCGCGGGCGCCACCGCCGCCGCCACCCTCCCGCCGTGACAAAAACACTCCTTTGTTTGATGACGACACGATCCCCCGTGGCGGACGGTCTCCTTGGAGACGCGTTGCGTGTCGTATATGAGGTGAAAGATGTCTTTGAGTTTGTTAAGTATTGAACTTCCCCAAAGTTAACTCAATTTTTAACCAAAGTTAGTATAGAAAATATGCTATAAGCAACACGTATTTATCAAGAGTCTATAGTAAGAGTTGGTAAGCATACCAAAACCCCTATTGATTAACAAAAAAATTAAGTAGGTATCGATAATGAATTTGTTTAGTTAGCAAAAAATCGTTATCGATAAAATAAAACCCGCAACGCGTCCCATCACTAATCCTTGTCGCGAGCACGCGGCGCGGCTCAAATCACTCGCGCGGACTGCCGCCGTTCTTAAAGCGCTCTAGGGTTGCCACCGCTTGACCGACTTTTGCTTTATTTGTCGATTACGGATTCTGAATCATATTTCTATTTTTATGCCGGTGTTTTTGTACTTGTTTTCTTTGGTCCCACTAATTTTACTTTGATAACTATGCCGTTCTTTTACTGTTTGCTGTGCAAAAAAGTTTGCCTGGATTGAACTATTTATTTTTGTATATAATAAATACTGTTCCTTCTTATAACTGTTTCCAACCAATATTGAGCCAACAATGTAATCTGGCGAAGTTTTTACAATTATTTTAATTTCTAAATGGATGTCATAAATATCATTAACTTCAAAAACTGTGTAACATCAAGTAAACGCACGTGCACGTTTCCACTACATAAATTATATGAATTAATATATTTAATAAAAAAAATGAGAGGTGCCAAGGGACACCCGGATGGAACGAAGTTCCTTTCGATAAATACTAAGCGACCAGAAGTCTTCGAGGGTGCGACATCAGTGATACTGTACAATCATAGTATGTGGCTGTCTTATTCACTCTTCACACAAGAGAAATAGCAATAATAACTTAATGTGCATGGTCGTAATATAGATATCCCTGTTGTGCCTATGCTAAATACCGAAGAGTAAATAAGACAGCCACACACTATGATTGTACAGTATCACTGATATCGCACCCTCGAACACTTCTGGTCGCCTAGTAACTCGCTTTAATTAATAAACGACGGCAAAAAGTGTCGTTACAATTTTTCCTCTTAATTTTTTCCGTCTAACCCCCTTTCGCAACGCGCGCTAAGGAACTTCGTTCCAATAAATTTAGCACCGTTACTGCATACAACTGAACTTGCGAACGAAGTGACTAATAAAATACTTTAAAATATTTTCTACAATATCGATACTATAAATATCGATATCGATGTAGGAAATGTCGCAGCTCGTTCAATTAGAGACGCAGCGCTTCTCGCATGAATGTCTCGCGTTGTTGAACCTCCCTGCTGGACCCCGCAATCGATACTGGCGATGACCTAGATCTTAGAATGTTCTGGAATATTCTGGACGGCCACCATCATTAATGACGTAACGATGGCCGCCTGCCGTCCGGATTAAACAAATATCCTAGTAAACTTCACGTTCTGTTTCGCTGTCGGCTTAGAATTTATCTATACAAATAAATATCTATATGAATAAATAACATTGGAGTGTCTGTTTGTAATATTAAAATAACCGCTTTTTAGGATTCCGTAGCCAAATGGCAAAAAACGGAACCCTTATAAATTCGTCATGTCTGTCTGTCTGTCTTTCTGTCTGTCTGTCTGTTTGTCTGTCTGTCTGTCTGTCTGTCCGTCCGTATGTCACAGCCACTTTTCTACGAAACTATAAGAACTATACTGTTGAAACTTGGTCAGTAGATGTATACCGTAAACCGCGTTAAGATTTTCACACAAAAATTGAAAAAAAAACAATAAATTTTGGGGGTTCCCCATACATAGAACTGAAACTCAAAAATTTTTTTTCATTAAACCCATACGTGTGGGGTATCTATGGATAGGTCTTCAAAAATGATATTGAGGTTTCTAATATCATTTTTTTTCTAAATTGAATAGTTTGCGCGAGAGACACTTCCAAAATGGTAAAATGTGTGTCCCCCTCCCCCTGTAACTTCTAAAATAAGAGAATTATAAAACTAAAAAAAATATATGATGTACATTACCGTGCAAACTTCCAACGAAAATTGATTTGAACGAGATCTAGTAAGTAGTTTTTTTTTTAATACGTCATAAATCGTAAACCGCAAAAACGATGTTTTTTGATCAAAGTTACAATGAAGTACAAGAACTTTTATATTATGTTACTTGCTGCTACGGAACCCTTCATGGGCGAGTCCGACTCGCACTTGGCCGCTTTTTACTAATTGCATTTGGATGTATACAAGATACATATACCAAAACAACATTTTTTCCAATTTTTGTCTGTATGTCTCTTTGATCCGGCTAATCTCTGAAATGGTTGGACCGATTTTGACGGGACTTTCACTGTCAGATAGCTGATTTAACAAGGAGTAACATAGGCTAGGTACTTTTATTTTAGAAAAAAAAATTGTTTTTTAGGTGATACGAAGTTCGCCAGGTGAGCTAGTAAATCATAATAAGCTCCTATTTCTTTTACACTATCCTTATAGTGGTAAAAAAGTATCCAGAGGTTTTGTACATAAGGATTTCCGTATTATTTTTGGTGTAAAACATCTAATTATTGTAGTTATCCGACAGTAAAATGGTCTTGCTCTTAGATTATTTATATCTTGTTCTTTTGTTTCGTGTCCTGTTGATTTTCGAGCAGATATGCTAGGCGGAATCGCCCATTGAGACAAAAACACAAGAAGTGACCACAGAAAGCTTGAGGATGACGATGGCAGGATCCCTCTCTCAACCTCAAGAGCCGTTTCTCCACCGGGAGACGCCTGTTTTTCCGAGGTCACGTCCAGGTAAAGTGACCCTTCATAACCGGACAGATAAGCTAGGCGAGGCGGTGATAGGTAAACGTATTGTACTTCTTGGCCAAAGGTAAAGCTGAGAAAAACGAAAAAAAAGCTGAGTTAATTATGGAAGATTAGACAGCAGCAAAAGAAAGAGAGGCGCCGTTGGATATTTATTCTAAGTACTACGAAAATTTTGTGATGTGATGTGTGCAGAAGTACAGAATTAAAATGACTTAACTATCACCATTACGCTTCCCGCCCACGTCAGTCTTTTTGTAGGAGAGATAATCGGGCCGATTTTTTCTTCCATATTATTTCTGACCGACTTTTTGACCGACTATTGCTATCAGTACGTTCTATTTTTCTCCTACAAAAAAGCGGTCACCGATTATCGGACGTGGGCGGGAAGCGTTAGGTACATAATATTATCAACTGAAATAATCTGCCATCATTAAAAAGTTTTTACTAAAGGAATTTCAGATTAGGTTTAGTTTAGTCATAAAATATATTATTATATGTGTTGAGTGAACAATTTTATTGATGAATCTACAGATAACCAAAATAAACGCTTATACAAACTATGATTCCCTGTGTCCTTTGTCGCATGGGATTGGACACACTACAAGAAACGGACAACACGACCCGGTATCGAATACGGGATCTCACTCGACAGATACTGTGAGTTACAGAGGTCGTCAGAGTTACGCTTCTTGCCATATTATTTCTGACCAACTTTTTGTAGGACGTGTGTGTTGCACTATTGCTATCAGTACGTTCTATTTTTCTCCTACAAAAAATCGGTCACCGATTATCGGACGTGGGCGGGAAGCGTTATCTACAAAGCAGCATGTTACAGATAACTTTATGAAGTTATACTTCTTTAGGCGCGTTATGAAATAAATGGAAAAAATGATGAGAGTGAAATTTTAAGATTTGTAACACCGACGGTGACACAAAATCGACGGTGACGAAAAACGTCATGCGTGTTTTTAAAGACGCGCGTTATGAAAAAATTATTATTATTATATTGTTTTTGAATATTGTTTTTTTTTAATATTGTTTTTATATTGTTTTTTTTAATATTGTTTTTTTGATTTTTTTTTTTGGATTCTTTTTTTAATTTTTTCTTTGATTTTTTTTTGATTTTTTTGATTTCTTTATTAACAGGTTTTTTGAAATTGTTTTTTTTATTGTTTTTTTTTCATGCCAAAGAAGTATAACTATCACGCGCGTACATAAGTACACGTTTATGTTTTTTTTACTTTGCACCCGTCGTCTTATCACGTCTTACATTTACTTGTCTATATTATGTATACTATGCTATGAAAAATATGGCTGGTACCTAAGGCTTTGAACCCTTACTTCTGACTACGAGGCTTACTTCTATCAACTACCTTTCTAGTTATGCTAAGTCATAAGCAAAGCTACTCTTCCTTTTGCTAGTAAGCATTTACTAGCACTAATTATACCTGCTTATAAATTCTCGGTCTTAATCAACTGTAAATTGGCGGGCGCGTCGTCTCAAAGCGGCTCGGACTCGGATACGGTATCCGTCGGGCGGTATCTGTGAAGGTATACGGCGTTCCGTTGCCGTGCACGTTTCGGATTCGCAATAAATAGGTACGACAGGAATCCGCGTGGAACGTTGTGAATTGTGCTTGACCTGGCGCGTTCTTCGCATCAGATTGCGAACTAGACGCCCGGTCTCAGGATGGCGTCTTGTATTCAATGGATGTATGTAAATTTTATTCATATTCTTATTTTTTGTAAAGTTCTCTTTGTATCGTCCCGTTAGCATTAAATAGGGAACCTCGGAATCCAGCTACTCAATGTGTCAATGTATAATATTAAAATAATCAACTTCAAAATAACTCAAAAACTACTTGTCAGATCTTGCTCAAATTTAAGTGGGACTACAAGACAAGCACCAGCTTTCGATTTAAAAAAGAGTCATTAAAATCGGTTCACTCAGTCGAAAGTTCTGCATACCTCCTTTTTTGAAGTCGTTTAAAAATGAAACCTTTCTATCCTGATTATTCATAAAATACTAAAAAGTTTGCATATTAAATTTTTTGGTCGTTATGAATGGTGGCTTACCTAGTAATGGGCCACTACTGAGCACCGGTCTCTTCTCTTGAGAAGGCTCAGACCATTCTCCACCAAACTGGTCCAGTGAGGATTGACCGAGGGGTTAGTGATCCAAGCGTCGAATTTTTTCATACCCGACTTGGCTTATTAATGTTGTTGTTTAAGAAAACAGCGTGTGTATTATGCAGGCAATGATATTTGAAAGTAAAAAGAGGTAGATATATTGTGATGTGGGGACAAGGGTCGCCATTTGACGAGCAGGGTCCAGCAGAAGATAGGTTGCGGTTTCGTGCAGGGCTACGCCGTAGCCCCGTAGCCATGGAGAGGGCTGTCTCGGAGAGAGTATCTCCGAGAATAAGTATTCAACCACAGTTTAGGTGTCGAATGAGATTTCTCATGCTCTTTACTTTATTAATCACTATTTATATTATACATGGACGTGACTAGATTGCTTATGCTAGCTTAAATTAATCTTAAATTATGTTTATAAATCACTAAATAAGAGCGTGATAATATCGATAATACGTGAGTATATGATAGTCTTCCGTACTACGCCTCAATATCACTAGCGCGCCGAAGATGAAGAGCGTAAGAACAGGCAATTGACCGTTCTGCTCGTATTCGCTCTGTCAATACAAGACGATAATTATGCACGCTTTTGTTGTTGTCAGAAGTGCTTGACATTTCACATACAGCGTTAAAATGCCTTCGTATATTATACCAATGTGATTGGTGTAGTGAAACAAAAGATAAACGTGTGTGTGTTGTTGTTATTATTGTTGCATTTCGGAATAGATTTTTTGGTTGATTTGTAAGGGTATAACATATCTATATTTTTAAATATCATTGTGTGTCGGTAAATGTTTTCCGAACTTCGACCACTGGGAAAACACTGGTTAGTAGTCAATATTAACATCTTCAAATCAGCATCCGAATCACTACACCTGGCATTCCTTTCAAACCTCGTTTCCTAATCAACGTCGCTGCAGTGAACGGTTGGTCGTCTCAAAGCGGACACACTCGCACAGAGAGAGGGTTGTGCCATAGAATTACGGGGAGAAGAGATGGAGCTTACTATAATGATTAAAATAATCTATCGCTATCTCGTTTCGTTAGTTACATGCTTAAAATATAATATTCAAACTCGGATTTTTTAAAGTAGGTATTATGTAATAGACTATAAACGTAATAATGATTCAAGAACAGTTTCGGAAAACCGCTTTGTTAAAGAGAACAAACATCTTGGCTAAAAAATATTTCATTTAAAGTTGTCTCCTGGCTGGCTGACATTTGCATTGTACTCCATCGTTCACATCACAACTTCTCTTCGCCTCTAGTCACATTATACTGCTTTCTTTTTGTCTGTTTGCATGAATCTGTAAATGCCGCTAACGCTAAAGCCAATAGCAACTCTGTTATTTTTAGTTTACGGGGGATCGTTACAATTAAAATTCATCAAACTCAAAATCATTTAATCATATTAGTACTTTTTCAATTCCTACACACTCGTATGAACGTATTTTTTTTATTCTACCACTGTTTCGTAAAGGTGCTTTGTTAAAGAAAAAGATTTTTTATAAAGCTACACACTTATAGCCCCACACTAGGATTCGAACTCGAATTCAAACAGAAATTCCAACTCGTCATTTAAATTTCCGCTTCGCTGGGAATCCAACCCAACCCTCGGCACGGCTGTCCGGAATGTAACCATTACGCTACACGGGTCCAGAAAAAATGGCGAAAGAAATCTTTTTCTGTCACCACTCCATCTCATGTCACTGTAAGTCTATGCACTCACAAAACTGCTCCGAATTCGCAATTCGAGCACGAATTAGAGCCGCGCGCTTTGAGTCGCGCTTGACCGAGCGTTATACGAATTTCTAACAAGACGCCCGGGATCGCACCGCCTTCCTTGTCTTTATGCCGAGCTAGCAAGTTTCAATGGCCTAGATTTCAAAGCCAGGTATTAGTAATTCCAGTTAAATGGAGGTAGGTATAGCATTGCTGTTCTCATAGTCGGCGGTCTATCGTCCAAAGGGGGGGGGGGGGGGGTCTCTCCGTTCGTTCAGGGGATGCTTAGTTTTTAGAACCACAGAATCTTTCACACATAATATTTGAAGTTTGATTGATCTTAGAAATAGACGTAGGTAATCCACATAATCTTTGACTACAATTGACTAACTTTAACGTTCAGAAATCGTCTTTTCGAATTTGTGAGGGTTTCGTGGGTCATTTATTCTTAAAGCTGGGTATAAAATAATATTATTTTTTATTATTCAAAGTTGGTTTTATAAGAGTATTTATTTGTTTATGCTTTACTGAGTGAATACATTACAAAAAAAAAAAACAATTATTTTACCAAAAGTTACATAATAATTTCCATTCAAGTTTAACATAACTTTTATTTGGAATTTGGACAATGTCCCTATTAAGAGGACGTTTATTGTAGACATTTCAAGACAGATTATAAATAATATTACATACACTAACATGTCCGATGCATGTTGTAGACATTTCAAGACAGATTATAAATAATATTACATACACTTACATGTCCGATGCAAGCAATTGATTTACTTGATGGTATAAGGTAAAATACAGTACAATATAATACAACTGCAAGTAAATTACGCAAATAAAACGAAGATTCCAACATAAACAAAGTTTCCGTAACAAATCGTAGCGCCGACGCGATGACTCGTAACTCCTCTACGACGCGTGAAAAAAAAGAAAACGGCCAGTGAAAGTGGTGAAAAGTTTTCAGTGAAAAGTGAAAGTTTCAAGTCGCAAAAGTTACTTTGTTTTCGTACAACTTTGAATTCAATTTGCCGGCGGAGGACGGCAGGTGCGGGGGCGCCACCCCCCTGACCCCGCACCGCTGTGGACCGTTCATATTGTTGTAAAACAATTGTAGAGTAACTCGTTTATTGTTTGATACAGATCCTCGTCAGGCTAATTGGTATTTAAAACTATGTAGTTCAGCTGGTTTCATTCGATAGTCGTTCTGCTTGCCAGACGAACGATTCTAAGTTTGAATCCCGGTCGCGGCTGTAACACGGGGATTGCTAGTGCGAGAGCGATGTTTCTCATCTTAAAAAAAAATTATATACTAGACTTCCACCCGCGACTTTTCCTACATTTTCCGGCATAATTAGTAGCCTATATCTTATTCCAAATCATGAAAAACTTCATGAAAATCCGTTCAGTAGTTTTTGGCCTGAAAGTGTCACAAATTTAGTTAACAATTCAAATTTAAAAAAAAAATCAAAAATTATTTATTGTCGTCTACAAAATCAGTACATAATAATTATACAGTTGTTGGGACCACCCTTTGAGCGTTTTATTGCTTGTGTTGGGAGGAAATACAGTTACAAATATAGCCACACATTAACTTCGGTACGTAATATGAATATGCAATGAATAAAAATCGTATAAACCGGCTGCGAATGTATTAAATAAGTAAATTAGTATAATAATTATTATTGTTTTGACTTTATAGGTAGATATTGAATATTTAAATGAATTACTTAAACTTAGGTTTTTAATTAAAAAACAAGGCAGCCTGATTCAGCAGGAAAATACGTTAAAAAGTAGGCTGATATCACACTATTTGTATGTTTCTAATAACTACCTATCTAAACCGCAAGGTTTCAATCATGGTTCAGGACATGCCAGTTTTATAGTATTCATGTTGTAGGTACTAAATATACTGAGTACTACAGAAAACCTAATTGTCTAATTTGAGCTTTTGTGAAAAAACTGCTTACTTTTGTACATATGTCAAGAAGACGTTATTTAATATTATAAATAATTAAAGTATTGCGTTGTAATTTAATATAAACGTGCAGATTTATTTTAAAATTGTTCAAAACATAAAATATGTCTGAAAACTTGATCAACATTGGTACTTTCAGCGCCATCTATTGTCGCATAGTAGCAACTGAAAAATGGTCATGGAACATTTCATAACATGGACCTAACGAAATATCTCCTTTTTTAAGAAATATATTTATCAAATGAGATATGACATTCATCAAAAATATTCTTGCAGAGCAGGGCCCCCTAGTTCCTGCCAGATCACTAAACGATAACCGATATTTATTACCGAAAAACTTTTTTAATTCGAATAAATCGAACCTAAATTACTGACTACAATACCAATTTGCTTATTAGCTTTTGCATAAATCTAGAGGCTTGCTTATTTACTTTCTTTGTTTATTTATTCTAACAAAATAGTGTTCTGACAAAGTCATAGGGGCCCCATTATCCTAATATGCCCAGGGCCTCCAGTAGGATAAAGACGGCCTTGCCCGTGACCATGGTATGCCGTGAAATTTTGCGTTATGACATCGCACCGCATTGCGGTGCCACAATAACGTCGCCCTTATTTAGTGTGTGAACCTTTTATCACCTTCCATCTTTTCCCATCTAGCCTGAACGTATAATGTCGCCCTACACGGCGATCATCCGCCGCAGCGGCAACCCGTTCGAGTTGGCGCACGTGCTGGCGTCGTGGCTGATCGGCGCGGGGTACGACGCGTACGTCGTCGTCGGGTGCGCTAAACGAGACGTCTGCATGGCTATCCGGTATAGGACTGAATGTCCGGAGATACCGGATGAGACTGAGGTACTTAATTATATCTACATTTATAGCTAAGTACAGTTAGTTACATTATTCGTGCACCTTACCTTATCTTACTTAACTCTATACAGCTTTCCACATCTTAATGTTGTCTGGAAAAACGCGCTAAGTACACTACCATGAGGTAGCATGGTAATCGTGTGCATATTATGACGATAAAAACTTACAACTTTTTGAATCCTTATACATATCTCAGAAACGGTGGCTCGTAGGAAAAAAGTATTGATACATTTTTATAGATAATTTTATGATTTACAATTTTTATCTGGAGTACTTTATGATAAAACTTACCGTTTTGCTGAAAATCGCGAAAAACTCTTTTTTTTGACCTTTGACCTTGAATATTTTTTTCCATCCACGGGAATGATGGGGAACTTAATTTTTTTATTTATAATTATGTTTTGAACAATCTTACTGATTTTCAGCTTGTTGGGAATTTATGCACCTTCGAATGTCTAAATTGACCGGACTATAAGAGTCTTATTTAGTAAATAAACTTACACGGCCATATTAATAAACATAGACTAAAGCAAGAGTAACTTTAAAACTTGTCGTAAATAAGATTTAATTAAATTCAGTATTAATAAATATAGAGTAACGAAGAAGTAAGCTACTCCGAGTCTAATCTCAGAATCAAAGTTAGTCCATGTCGCTACATAGTTTAGCGACTGATTAGGCGTGGACTAGGCGTGCATTGACGACATTGACGTTGACTTGACGCATATCAAGAGTACTTCGTTGTTCTAACTAAACGTCATTCACATTGATATTTTCTTTGACCTTTTCTTCTTCATCCCAGTTAACTGAGCGAGCACGTTTTTGGTTCATGTAAATCAATTTTAAATTTAACAAGTAACCATAGCATGAAACAAACTGCGAGGAGCGAAATTAGGCGCTTGAAATTGAAAGCTGATCACGTCGTTTGAAGTTGTCAATCCCAAAATATTGTTGTCACTGTCATTTTAATGCATG
The DNA here is from genome assembly GCA_951805285.1 of Thymelicus acteon. Lineage (NCBI taxonomy): Eukaryota > Metazoa > Arthropoda > Insecta > Lepidoptera > Hesperiidae > Thymelicus > Thymelicus acteon. Next base: position 4,025,901 of record OX638232.1, read on the forward strand.
AAGTCATTCACTGACTCACTCTTTTTACTTTTAAATTACAAAGGTTGCCATATTTTACTCGCTGAAACCGGACTAATGGCCGGTTTCTGAGGTCCTTTTGACGGAAGTTTATCTATTCAATAACGCTAACGGGTCGATAACTTCCGAAAAAGCGTTTCTGAGCACTGCGATAATACATAAACTCTGCTTAAACTAAGATCAACTTATCGAACCCAAGATGGCCGTTTATAGGTTCCATAACTTTATTTGACGTTTCATTTTAACATTTGGGAGATGAAAAAGCATACGGGCCACCTGATAGTAAGTGGTTACGGTCGCCTGTGGACATGAGCAATACCAGAGGAATCGCCAATGCAACGTATTAAATACTTATAAAATTATTGAAATAAATCCAACAATTTTTAATTTTTGCCATTGACATTCATCAATAATATTGTATCCATGACAACCCGACCGTCAATCTCACAATTTATTCTTTAGGTACTTCTATCCAAAAAGTATTGTTATGGCAAAGGCTACACTATAATACAATTGATGTATTCCCTTCACCATTTGGCTGCGTCGGCTTGGCTAGCCTGGCTGTAGCTGAAGGGAATCGTCAATATAAAGGGCTAGATATAATAAAAATGAATATGAAAATGATAATATATCCCTTTGAAACTTATTATTTTGAAGAGAGCCATCTAGTGGCAGTTTTAGGTACTCGTTATTGAATTCATAGTTATTGAAAGGCCGCTCGCGTGTTCAGAAACCCAGTGACAGTTATCGAATACATAACTTAAGTTTAAATTTATTGATTCAATAGCTATTGATCATTTAACTGGAGACTTCAGAAACCGGCCATAAGAAATGTATTGTTAGTTCGAGGTTACTCCATATTTATTAATAACATTGCAATTACGAAGTTATTACTTAGTTAATCCAGAATTAACTAGTCCAAGTGTAGCTTCAGATGATGCTTGGATTAAGCGATTTTTATTAATAAGGGTGATACGGTCTTTTTAATATTATTTGTAATTTAAAAATAAGGCAGACACATTTGGACTTGTAGCGCCATCTAGTATCGAGTAGTAGTAAGTTTTCAATAAAACAAGAAAATTAATTTTGTTTTTCGTTTTTTTCTCGTATAAAGTTTTAAAACAACAACTAGTAATTTTATACATATTAAGTTTAAAATATAATTAAGATGCAAGGTAGTGATGAGTTTCGTAGGTATTTGGTGAAACAAATCTGTAATACTTACCTAATATTTTTCGATATTCCTGTCATCAATTTAGGTCATTGAAGAACCTCCACCTCCAGAAGAAGAGCCAAGGTATAGGCTGGTGCCGCTGCCCGATCTAACGTCCAAATATTGTAAGGAAATGGAGAAGAAAGAAGCTGAAAGGATCCAAGCGGAACTGGACAAAGTAGAAAACGAACGACTTAAGATAATTTCGGTAATTTTATTTATTTTTAATAGACTAACATAAATCACACAAGATTTATTACATAAATTGACAATGCAAAGATTTTGACTGTATTTTGTTATAATTTATATATAACTAGTGACCCGTTATATTAGATTTGTATGTATATGTATTCGACCGAATTCTACAGTATGATTACAGTCATATAATAAAAAAAAACTTTACTATCTGCATTGAGGTATATACATAGAGAAGACATCTCAAACAAAATGTGTCCCCGCCGGGAGGTTCTATTTTCAAAATTGAGCCCCTGTTCTTCTTTCAAAATCGAACGAATCCATTGGACATTGAAGCCGCGCGGCGCCAATTCATTGGAACATACATTGTGTTCGCGGTGTCTGTTCTATACGCTAGTAATAATACTTCAATGACTATAGTTAAAGTGGAGAAGAAGTGCACTTCTTCTCCACTTTGACTATAATAAATCTGTCACTCCTACGTGCATGCAACGATAAGGTTTTCCTGTCATGTAATATTGGTATTGATAAATACATATAGATTTGTGATTGTATTAATAATGCGTTATGATGTCATGACATGATATGCTATTAGGATTCGTAACCACCAGCCACTGTATTTCAGAACCTAGAGAAACCACCAGACGACGCAATAGACGGCTGGCGCACCCACGCCTGGGTCCTGATCTTGCCAGGGTTCAAGGAAATCGAAGAACCCATGTTCATAGAACCCAGCGAGGGATTCGGCTACCCAGTCACCGCGAAGCAATATCAGCATTTAGAAAGCGTTTATAACCATGAGAATTATTATGTGAGTTAATAGTGGTGTTACCTATTAGTATTATGTACCTACCTAAGTACAGAATTTGAATTTTGTAAAATGAATTATGCTGTTTTTTATATGAAAATAAGAAGCATAATGGTTAGTTCCTCGATAAAATATCTCCTCTAATAGATCCAAGTCCCAAAGTGTCTTTATTAAACAGATTTTAGCAGAAGGGCCGTAATGCAGCAGCGCAGTGTCAGATGTTTTCATGCCGCTAGAAGACCAATAACTTAAAGGCCTTACGGACCCGGTTGCTTAATTTAGAACTTACGATCGAGCCAAGCTGCTGATTCGAGCTATAAGTAAACCCCACTCAAAATTCCCAGGTGAATCTCCAGAAGTGTGAAGAAGGGGTCGGTTCCCTGAACTACGATCTGAGTGAGTTATCCTGCTGGGAGCACCTGCTGGCCGGCGAGCCGTACCACAGACGGCAGCTGACCGGCATAGACCTGACTGACAAGAAGACAGCAGTGGACAGCGAGAAGCACCTGGATGCACCAGCCAGCTGGGTGGAGAAGCTGGATATTACCGCTGATGGTGATTCTTCTTATAGCAGAAGCAGAAATTATTCTTTGGTTCTTCTTTCTTATTTATTTCTTGCAATGCATCTGTGGGATTGGTATCTTTGGTGTTGTCTGTAAGGCTGGTGTCTATAAGCTACGATGGCTCGGCTTCTCGTGTGACGACTATTTTCATACAAAGCTGAGAGTATAGTACAGAGAGTGGAGTAGAGTTGTGAGTAAAGTACAGAGATTTCCTCTTAAAGAATTTTTGCTGATGTGATTTGGAATTGTAACCGAAATTTAAATTTAAATCCATATGAGACGATCCAAGGAATAATTTTATTATCTGACTACGGTGTACCCAAAGCAGGGGTTATAATTAGGTACAAACTAATGCATGTTTTGTTTACTTGTTTCCAGAGAACTTACTGCTTACTAGCTAATTTTTTTTTGTTAAATAAGCTATGGTTACAATACAATCGTCTTGATCGTTTACTGCTAAAGGTTATTTTAAGCCACACTAAATTAAATATGGTATTCCTCTAGATGTATGTAAGCATAATTCTTAACAAAAAATAACCGACTTCAAAATAACTCAAAAACTACTCGTCAGATCTCGCTCAAATTTAAGTGGGTCCATATGACAAGCACCAGCTTTCGATTAAAAAAAGAATCATCAAAATCGGTTCATGCAGTCGAAAGTTCTGAGGTAACAAACATAAATAAAGATAGAGTCGAATTGAATACCACCTTTTTTTGAATTGGTTAAAACGTTAATTAATAAAAACAATAATGTACGTAGATATAGTTTGTAATTGTACATTTTACTTTGTAATTTCGCGGGCTGTTTTAATATTCTGTGATAGAGTACGAGCAACGCTACCCCGGGAGTCACAAGGTGATCCATTACAAGAAGGTTCTCTTAGAGAAATTCTCTCCGTACTCCGAGCCCGACGGCATCGTGAAGAGGATCAAAATATTCGACAACTACGCTCTGACTGTACCGATCGTCACGTAAGTAAAATAAGTAGTCTAGTTTTTACAATGAATAAAGAAACAAGCAAAAGCGTGAAATATTATAAAATAAAATGGTGCAATTGTGCAACATACAAGTATGCGGACGTCGCGCTTTGGTTCGTCTTTTATTATACGTACCGCAAGGGACTGGAACAAATTGCCCGCGTGGGTGTTCCCCTCTCATTATAATGTGGGTGTCTTCAAGTCAAGAGTGAATAGGCTTCTACTAAGTTAGTGTGCTTTACCATCCAAGGCTTCATTACTGCTTACCATCAGGTGGTTTTGTGGTCAAGCACTAACTTATTCGGTATAAAAAAAAAGATCAAACGTGAAATATATCTAAGCTTTTTTCTTGCGATTAATGTCAATAACCAAAAGCTTCACTATTTTCTTAACAAGAGCAAACTTTACCATACTTAGTTAAGCAAGTTAAGTCTAACCGAACACTTATATTTTATTTTGTAAGTTTAGGTATGAATGGTACAAGAACAGGGTCGATAAAATGGAGACGGTGAAAATAGATCACGTCAAACGAGAGATCAGAGAAACTTTCGGCATCGGGAGAAGTGACCATCTGCTGAGTAAGTGGACATTTTAAAAGAAAATTAACTAGCCTTATTGTAATATAACTAGCTGACCTGGCGAACTTCGTATCGCCTAACAATTTTTTTTAATAAAAGTAACGTAACTTACTCCTTGTTACATTAGCTATCTGCCAGTGAGAGTCCCGTCAAAATCGGTCCAGCCATTTCAGAAATTAGCGGGAACAAACAGACAGACAAACAGACAAAAATTGTGCAAAATGTTGTTTTGGTATATGTACCGTGTATAGATCCAAATGCACTGAGTAAAAAGCAGTTATTTTAATATTACAAACAGACACTCCAATTTTATGTATTTGTATAGATTTATCGTAAATGTTGGACTTAATCTGAAAGTTTGTGAAGATGTTTGAATGTTTGTCTTCATTCATCCTTAATCATCATCCAAGATGAAACTTGGTACGCAGACAGACTCTGTCCAGGATTATAAAATAGAATAGATTCCCAATTGTATATTCCCCTGAGATGATTCAGGCGTGTATCTATATGTTTGCTATCTTAAGCCAGGAAGGAAACTAGTCTTAAATGTCGTTGGTGCCTTCCAGGGCACGTGTACTCCATGGACGCGCCGCCGACGACGGTGGAAGGTGTCCGCACGCTGGAGTTCAACTACTACGCACGGCTCGACCACCTCACTAAGCTGGACTGCACGCCACTCACCTTCGACGAGTATTACACTAACAGAGATGATAGGTATGGTTTTAAATAAAATAAATAAATCGCTACACACTCATACCCCCGCAGTAGGTTTTTACCTGTGTCGCGGGTGGCATGGACGACACACATAACACATCACAATAACACTCATGACCCGAGTACAAATATTTATCTGTCACATAAATAACTGCCCGGCCGGGAATCGAACCCGGGTCCCCTCGCTTCGCAGGCAGGATCGCTACCAACTAACTAGGCTACAGGGTTGTCGGTTTTACCTCGATAGTAACAGAAATAGACGTGCGTGATGACTGATGAAGCTATCTTTGTCTCATTTAGTTTTTTTTTAATAAATAGGTCTCTTGCTAGGAAGAATGGGTCCTCAACCCGCGAATCTATTCAGTTCGCATCTCCACATAGGATGTTAATTTTTTTTTAAATACTGAATTCTAATTACAATAAAAAATGAAAAAATAATCCTAAATTCTAAATGCAATTAAAAATAAAAGCGCATAAAATATCCATAATTTTGGTGAAGACATTAAATTTTTCAACTAATGAATTCGAAAAGAATTTGATGATGTATTATAGTAAATTCACTTAAAAGTTACATAATGAACTTATAAAATTAATGCTTTTCAGGCTTGAATCTCGTATAATTACCTACACGGAAGGCACCAAGGCAGAGCCCAAGCGCCAAGTGAAAGACATCGTTGAGACGTATGGCCGTAACCCAGACATACCAGCCAAGGACGACATTTGGAAGAAGATCTTCCACACGCAAGAAGATACTATAGAACTACTTTATCATTACGCTTATAATTTTGTAACAAATAACACTAGGAACTTCATCAAACCTAACTTGGCAGAAACGGGCGGAAAGATCCTGTTCTATCCGGATAAAACTTCGGGGTACATTGTAAGTAAAGTTTATCCGTAAACTGCGTTGTAGCAACGGCGATGGGACAGAAGATCCTATTCAGTACCCTTCATATAATTCAAATTTAACCCAAACATAAACACACATAAATCAGTTTGTTAAATGCTATAAATAAAAAAAGATACATCTCCCCGAACTTGTGCCACTCCGATCAGACCTTAGCCTTCCGAATCCAATACCCATAAATTAAGTATTCCTTATCCAGGCAGACCCATGTTCCAAGCAACCTCGCCCACTCGACGTGTACTACGCCCTCTGCGACAACATGTCGTGGGAGTACAGGAGCAGGAAGCACATCCGCGACCGGGAGACGGACATCAACACGTACCTGCGGCAGCGGCACAAGGAGCTCACTGAACCAGAGCTGTATGTGGCACTGTTTGACACGGAGAGGAACGAAGCTGCTAAAAAGGGTTGGAAGGAACAGGTGATGTTAGAAAGGAACTGTTAGCAATTAATGTTAGGAATGCTGAAAGGAACAGGTTTGTTGTAGTTAATAGTTTCTTTTCCAATGAACAGTTCAAGTAGATCCTTAGCCTTTATAGCTTCACGCGGACAGAGGGGTGAGCTTGGGAAGGTTCAGCCGACAAGACAATTTTGGCGAAAAGAGAGGACTAGCTCTCCCTCTTCGATAAATAGCGGATGCGAAAGTCCTAAAAAAGTCATCGTGGTCTTTGGACCTCGGCGTAAGAGATCGGGGTTTAGTTAATACTACCAGGACTTCTTGAAATTATGCCTGTTGCTGTACTGGTAGGATTTTTAATTAATTATCCCAATTCCTTTAAGCATTGTAACAGTTCTGCTTTATTAAAATATTTTACTATAAAAAAGAAAGAATGTCCTAATTCGGTAGGACATTACTAACTCACACACCTCTAGCTTTTTGAATTATTTTCGTTGAAAATTACTTTAGTTAGATGACCATATGTAAAATTTTCAGGAAACGCAAAAAGCAGAAGTAACAGAAAGAGAGAAAGAGGCAGAAATAGATCCGCTAGCGCCCTATCTCGCTCGGATGTTCGGCTCTGGTCACGGTAGCGGTTCGCCCTTGACCGTCAAGGAAGCAACATTGGTCAGGGAGCAGTGTATCAATGACTTCAAATCTAGGCAGTTGGCTAGACAAATAATGGTGCAGGAAAGATTCGATGCGGTAAGCCTTTCATCTTAACTTTGGAATATTGAAAGGATAAAAAAAAATCCACAAGTAACTCATGGAATGGTAAAATACATTAACACCCCAACTTCCCAATGGTTATTTAAATCGCTCCTTAGCACAGAATTTGCATATTGATTATTATGGGAGTGCCCCAAGGATCAATATTAGGACCACTTTTATTTTTAATATATATCAATGATCTTCCTTATTTCACAAGGGACTTGTGTGAAACTGTATTGTTTGCAGATGATACCTCATTACTTTTTAAAGTTGATAGGAGAAAAAAATGTTTTGACGTTGTAAATAATACTGTTTCCCAAGTGTTGCAATGGTTTACATGTAACAACCTAATGTTAAATGCTAGTAAAACGAAATGTATGAAATTCACATTACCAAATGTGAAACAGGTACCAACTCAAATAGTTATAAATAAGGAAGTACTTGACCTTGTAAATTCAACAAAATTCCTTGGCCTTACTATAGATTCACGGTTACAATGGAGTCCTCATATTGAAGCCTTGTCTGGGAGACTGAGTTCAGCTGCTTACGCGGTTAAGAAAGTAAGGCTCTTAACTGACGTAGAAACAGCACGGTTAGTTTATTTTAGCTACTTTCATAGTGTTATGTCCTATGGTCTGTTGTTGTGGGGCTCAGCTGCAGATATTGAGTCTATATTTATTTTACAGAAAAGAGCAGTCCGTGCCATTTACAACCTCAGGCCTAGGGACTCGCTTAAGGATCTCTTTAAGGAAATTAATATTTTAACTGTGGTGTCACAATATATATTGGATAATGTTTTGTATGTTAAGAAATATTACGACAGTTTTCTTAAGAAGAGTGACATCCACAATATTAATACGAGGAACAAGGCTAAACTGATTGTACCAAATTTTAGACTATGTAAAACTGGTGGCTCGTTCATGGGTACATGTGTAAAGATTTATAATGAAATTCCATCAAAATTTACAGAAATGTCTTACCTTAAATTTAAAACTCATATTAAAAGCATTCTTATGAGGAAAGGATATTACAAATTAGATGATTATTTTAAAGACAACACTGCTTGGACATGAGTTTTATGAATATAGATTATAGTAGATGATAAGTGCTATCTGTAACTGAGAGCAGGAAAAAAACAAACCCGGAAGTTTCTTGCTGCTTCTTCTCCCGAGCCCTCTCACAGTAGGGCTTTGTCTGAAGCATTGGCATAACTTGCATGACTTTCAAAAAGTGTTTGTAAACCAAACCAATTTTGAATAAAAACATTTGATTTGATTTGATTTGATTCTTTACTAAGGAGCGATTAAAGTAACCTTTGTCCGTTAGTGACTCTGAGTTGGGGCGTAAGACTAGCTATAATGTGTATAGACAGCGACAAGTAGGTTTTGTTCTCCTGATACGTATTATTATTTATTATTTAACCACTTCATGTAATCACACCACAGTTTTTTGCATTATATGAGTAAGGAAGGACGTTCAAATAACGCCTTCGTTCGCAAAAATTATGAAATTAATATTTTTACTACAATAGTTTGTATGAACAGATTACAGATCAGTCTTATAAATCCCAAAGAATATCAACAGTGTGATTTAGATTTAAGTACAATTTATAATAAAGTTATCTTTACTGTGCCGTTTGGCTGAAAATTGCAAATTACATAGTGACCTTGAATACTTTTTTTTCAGACATGGGATCAATGGAGACATCCCATTTCATTTGTAATGGCGTTCTAACATTCGTACCAATTTATTTTCAGCTCCATGTGCATTAGTGTATGCTTGCTTACCCCTATGTTCAGCTAATTTGACCGGATCATCGAGACATTTTTCGTAAATCAAGTAAATGTCTACCTTAAGTGTTGGCGGAAGAAGAAGCGGCATGAACTCCCAAGGAGTTTTCTTTATCTACTTTAGTTACTACTTTATATTAAAGTAATAAGTAACATCTAAGAAACCAGTTTTATAACAACTCTATCAACACGCCTTTAGTCTTATGTACTTTCGTATTTTTTTCAATACCTAGTTCTAATCTGTATGTTTTTACAATACCTAGTTCTAATCTGTATGTTTTTACTTGCAGCTCAACGCTGAATACAAAGCCAAGAGATTATGGTATCTAGCGAACCAGTTCATACTTACCCCTGAAAAAGAGAGTGCTTACTTCGCCTTGAGGTAAGACTATTTTAGATTTCCATACAGAACTTCTAGTAAACTTAATAATACGAGGACCTATTAGTGTCCATAATCAGTATTTTAAAGTGTCTCTATCTGAAAGAACGCTTCCACGCGTGTTTTGTAATCCATTAATAGATTAATAGGGTTTCAATAATAAATACATAATTTTAGTGATTTTTACTTACTGTCATCATGCCTATTATTCTGTCAAAAAGTCGAATAATGGAATTGAAACGACAAATCAAATATAATATAACTTTGATTAAAAAATACATAAATACTGGTTTTTGTAAACAGTGCGGAATTGGCCTTCCGAGTCCACACTTTGGAAGTGAGGCTGACGAGGCACCGAGACCTGTCCGGGCCAAGATTCAAGGCCCTTGAAGAATACCTGGACAAACATCCCTTGCTGAAGGAGTATAACCGACTTAGGCAGTACTACCGCCTGAAGTAACTTTGATAAATTATACCCAAGTATCTCATACATCTTCTTCTATCTTTTTTATTTGATACTTGATTATTTTGGCAAAACGTATTGTATAGTTATTATTTGACAATTTATGGTACGTTTGTTATTAGATGGATTTACAAAATTTTTGATGTTATATAGTTATAATTATATTATGATATATCTTCGGTTATAATAAACATGTCAATGTTTAGTTTAACAGTCATTTTATTATACTACAGTAAAACGAAAATGTTATTGAAAGAAAAATTTGAATGGCTAATAAAACTTGTTTTATTGAAAATAGATTTTAATTTAATAATATCATTAATTCATATTATTGATACGTTATTTATTATTAAATTAAATCTGTTTACTACATTGCTAGTAAATATTCATCAATTGCCCAAAATCAACCTACATATAGACATCAGTTTGATGCTTTTTGTATATTTTTTGACAATCGGAGATTCATTGTATTTTTTTAACTAGTCGATTGACAGTTTTTTATCCGTTCAATATCTGTCGGAAATTCAATAAGCTATCTATTCAAAACTCGTATATATTTAAATTCTGTTAATACCAATCATCCAAACTACACGACTGAAATGGTCGCTCTGAACACCAGCCACGACGGCTGTGTTATCACGACTTTATGCAAAGCATCATCACACCACCCATCTCACAAATGTTTTACAAATTGTCCAATTCACGTTGTCGATAATTTATGTGAAAAAAACTTTCTTTTTTCTTCCTTCTTCATCAATCTTCGCAGAAAGGACCAGTTTGATCATAATCATCAAAGAGCCACTAGGCACTATGGTCATTTCACCTTTATCTCATCATAGTAATGCTTCAGCAGTATCCAAGTAGGTAGAAGATGGACCGGGTCCCCACGAGGCAGTATGGTCATTCAACCATCAACCATCATCTCAATGCTTCGGCAGTATCCAAGTAGGAAGCGGATGGTCCGGGTCGCTGTTCCACTCCCCCACTCCCCCCAAAATGTTTCCCCTTCCGTCGTGCGTGGCCAGCGCCAGCCGGGAGAACTTGTTGGCCAGTCTGCGTTGAGGGGAGTCTGGCCGGGTTAGTGGGGGGAGGCAGAAACTGCCCGAATCTGGAATGTTTGATACACGCCTTTCTGTTATAAGACGATAAAAACGGTGGTGGTTATATTATGCTGATCACCGGTTAGTATTACAATAATGATTTATCATAACGATTATCATCTGAATCATAACGATAAATAAAAAATGAAAAAAAGTGGCTGTGATCATCTATACTAATATATAAAGAGGAAAGATTTGATTTTTTGTTTGCATTGAATAGGCTCCGAAACTACTGAACCGATTTCAAAAATTCTTTCACTGTTAGGAAGCTACACTATCCCCGAGTAACATAGGCTATATTATATTTTCAAAAAAAATAGGGATCCTTAATAAAACTCCAATAATGTAACCCAAGCTGTAAAAAAATAAGAAAACCGAAGCAAAGCGAGGACGGTTACTCGTGGTTAATATATTTATGACTAGTTGACTGTTTATTAACACAATTTAATTATGTTAACATTTTATTTTTTGTGTAACAAGCGGACAAAAGAGCAGTCGAGTCACCTGCTTTGTTAACCGAAGAACAGAGAAGAAAAAGGAACTGGCTCTCAAGCCGAGTCAAGTCTGGCTGCTGACTCGAGTAAGCAAGGCAGCAAGCCAGGCAGGCTTCTCGTAAAGATAAAACCAGCAATATTATTATAGAGAGATTGTCATACCTGAATGGTAGTCATAATTGGCATGGTCGCTGGGAGTCTCCTGGCCCAGCCGCTTGCGGAACTCGCCCGCGAAGTACTCAATCAGGGTATCCATCATTACTGCTTGACGAGAAAATACCTGCAATGATAGGAATAAATTGTAACTGAGGAATTTTATGCCTCCACTAAATAGACAGAGAAGGAGGATGTGGTAAGTTCAGGTTAGGTGAGGAGAGGTGGGTAAGATGAGACACATCTGCCTCCTTATCTACTCTTATTTGGGACAAGTTTTACAAAATGTATCTCCCAACCGGTATCGATTCGAAGACCTCTTACTCGGAGACAGGTTCACTATCAACTATTAACTGGGTTATAGACTGTTCAGGACATTCGTGGTAATTTATACTCGCAAAACTACTCTTTTTCACCTTTCCACTTACTTGCAACAATTTTGAGACCCTCAACCCATTCTCCACCACCATGAACTGGAGAAACAGACAGGGGAGGCAGTCTTCGTTGTCGTCCGATGGGATTCCGATGTCCCAGGACAACTCCTCGTATAGCAGTCCGATGAGGACTGACTGCAATCAAAATAAGATAAGTTACAGTGGATCTAACAGAAAAACTCGACACACGAATGCTATCCGCACTGATCTAACGGCTGGTCTGAAAATGTGACATCAGTCAACTTACTTCACACCCTATTTTCCGTGAATAGCCGACAAATAACGAGCCACCTGACGGTAAATGGTCACCATATCAACATTAGTAACACCAGGGACAAAAAAGAATTCGCATAAATTCTGGTTCCCCATCAGTATGACCGAAATACATAGAAACATTTCACGTTGATTTTGAAGAAGTTTTATTTAATTTATACTAAACTGACTCCAACATTACAGGATAAACTTTGCGTTGGCCGTTGGCGTAAGTAATCCAAAAATTCCAAAATAAATTTGATGATTAAACGAACTTACCTTCAGTGAAGTTCTATCATAAATATCGGAAAAGCTTCATCCGCAAAGATTTGCATAGTACACAATCATAGTATTGTATATAGATATGACAATATGAGCGACAGCATTTAGAAGAAGGGTGTTGGTAGCTGCTAGGCTAGCAAAATGCCATACCACCGTGTAATCCTTAACCCAAAACTACGTATTCGGTAAAACTGCTATAATATAAGTTGTAATGTCTCACACTCTCAACATCGTCGATGACGTAGACACCGTTGGAGTTGATGGCGACGAGCACGGGGATGTCCTCGTGGATGAGCAGGCTGGTGAGGCTCAGCACCGGCTGCTCTATCTGCCCTTGGAAGAACGCAGCGCTGCAACAATAGCGTGGTCGTAATATAGTGGTGGGGATTTATAGATCTTTTATCTGAAATCTCCATCGCCAGTAAACATTAGCAACACTAAAGGCACTCAGGGCAAGAAAGAGGGAAGAAGAAATCCGAAAACCGTAAAGTAATTATATCACAAATAAATTATGTTTTCTTATTTGCACTTTGTAAATTGACCACGATCTATGTCGATTTATGGAGACGACAGTTCTCTGACGCCAAAGTTAAGTTTGTTTTATCTAATTGACAGCAATTTTCGGTTGTATAAAGTACGGAACTCTTGGTTCACGCGTCCAACTCATACTCAGCCGGTATTCTCAAAACTCCCCACTAAGCTTTGTTTATTTAGATCATGGGGATCAATGGGGTCATCTTGGTGGTGATTTCGTAAACACGCATTTCTAGTTCAATCCTACCTTCGCAAAACAGTAACATGTAACATGTTAGCCTTACCCATAAGTAGGCAATGTCCGTGTATGCGCGAGGTACTTGTGTCGCAGTTTCCGCGGCGGCGCCGCAGGGGGGCGCTGTGCCTGCTCCAGGAGCTTTGCCTCGGGGCTGCCCTTGCGGCCGGCGGGCAGCAGCCGCGCCCAGCGCCCCGACCGCGCGTGTTGGGGGAGGTATTTTTCTTGCTGTTCTCTGTTAATACGTTTATTTAGAGTGATATCTGAAGAAAAACCTTACGTAGGCTTTGAATTATCCGAACTAAAATAATGGTCACATTAACGTTAGCCGTTTTATAGGAGTGTTTAATTTTTTTCGTGTCACTAAAATGTCAGTCATGTACCTAGTACATTTGAATGTTGGATGAGCAAAGTCCAATAGTTAAGATCTCACGCTCACGGTACATTTCATCATTCAAAATTCATCACAATCTATACTCCCACAGTAAAAGAGTTTCGTCGCCGAATAAGATGGACTTAGGTCTTAGATGGACGTTGTAAAAATGAAAGTAGAATAAATATTTTTTGCGGATATCATTTTTTTCTATAAGGCCAAGAAAGAAGAGAGAAGAAATAAAGTTCAGGTTTATAGGCCCCTAGCATACTACTTATTTATAGGTACTACTCATATTATTGCTTCTGTGCCCCTAGCTAGAACACGACGACTCGCTTGGCGGCTGACTCAATAAAGCGACTACTCAAGATTTTTATTGTTTCAACTTATGTTCGGTTTACACGTATTAAGTCGTTAAGTAGTTAACTAAATTTTAACTAAATTTTAAGTAAATTAATACGTGTAAACGGACAAATTAGTAGTTTAGTAATGTAGTACAATAGTTTAGTAATCAAATAGACAAGTAATTTTAAAAAAAAAATCTATTTTCTGTTAAGTAGGTGGGCGGGGCTTATCATTTAACACGTTTGGACAGACACTTTTTAGTTAAAATTTAGTGAAATGCTTAAGTAATTAAGTAATTTAGTAAAATGCTTAAGTAATTAAGTAGAATTGTATGAACTAAAGAGCTAAATTATTACGTGTGGACGCACACTAAATTATTCACTTAAAATTTAGTTAAAATTTAGTTAACTACTTAATACGTCTAAACCGGACTTGCATTTGTTTAAGTACAAAGTTAACTTTGACTCCGGAATTCAAACCCGTGAATATTATGCCATGATATACGATAATTATTATGCCATGTCTACAGTTTAAAGTCACTTCACCTAAAGAACTTGGCAGTGTGCCGGTGAGGGTCGTAGGGTCCGAGCTGGATGCGCGCCTGCAGCCCGCCCAGCATGAGGGCCTGCGCGCTCTCCAGAGGGTAGCGGCCCGTCACCACGTTGTGGCGGGCCTCCTCGTACAGCAGCTCTTGGATGCGAGGGTCCCTGGGAACAGTGACATCTGATACCATCATATAAAATATTTGGGTGGATTTTGAATATGAACCCCTTCAAGGTGAATTAACAGACGTGCGTTGGCGTTGCGATACCTTTACCTACCTAGGTTGGATAAACGAAATCACTGTTTTCGAGTAGGATAGCTAAACAGAATAAGGCCAGTTGGTAGAGTTTGATTCCCGATCAGGACAGACATTTATGTGACAGATAAATTGTTCGGTTATGGGTCCTTTTTGTGTGTGCCGATAACCCTTAGCATGGGGCCTAACAACTCGTTTGCAGACGATTTACAAAGAAACACAGTTACTCACTTAATGCCCTCCTCCAGGTGTTTGGGGAAGAAGACGTTCCTCTGTAATCTGAGGACCGGTTGGTCGCGAGCTCGGCGCGACTCGGAGCCGTGGCCGTACCGCTGCAGCATCTTCTGCCAGTTCGCCCACATCTTCCACGGGCAATGGTGGGGCTTTAACTGGATTTCTGGAAACATCTGTAAGTTAAACCTCGAAGCTCCAGCGCTTCTAACATTGCCTAGTCAAGCCTCAGGATGACCAACTTTTAGGGAAACCCCGAAATAGATTTATATTTCGGCCTTTGATGTATTTTTAGTTAAACCTCTAAGAGACTAATTTGGAATTTAATGCAGGGGCGTAGCTACCACCGTATTCGGCTCCTAATTTAGATAGCACGTCTTCATACTCAGTCAGACGAGACGCTCTGGCGAGGTATGCAGCTAGCAATGCTGAGTCAGTGGTCTCTCCACACGCAAGTATGTATTTATGCAGGTTGATAAAGAAGAAATCACACTCGCCATTCGCGACTTGGAACTTGGTCCATTATACCAAAACTAAGCGGTAACAAGGTAAGGCAAGAGAGCAAGAGTCGACCCAAACGAACCCCCCTTACATTCGCACTCACCAGTCTCAGCACCGCTCACCTTCACTCGCCAAACGTGAAGTAGACTGAGAAACTTCCCGAAAACGAAGCAAGCTGTTTATCACGCATTTCGTAAGTTGTAATATAAGAAGAACGAAATCCCAACCTAACAATGGACTGCACATCCACAACGCGAAGACATTCGCAGCCAAGCTCCTGGTGGTAGGCTGCACCAACCCCAGCTCATCAGTCGCCAGGACTGCATTCAGGAACCTGGCCGCCGTCACTGCTGTAGGGACCTCCTCGGAGCTCATCTCCACCATGATAGCCACTCGAGACATCAGATACACGCACGTCACTGGGTTTGACGACACGGTGGAAGAGGAGGCCGTACTGCCTGATGACCCTGGATGATGGATATGATAAAGATTCTCGTTATCTTTTGTAGGCATGTAGGTAATATTTTGTTCTATTGTACGTTCATAGGTTAAGAAAGTTATCATAAGAACTTAATGAATCCGCCGACGCAAAAAATAGAGGCATTATTAGTCTGACCGCTGACGTGTCTGTTGTGTGCATGTTTGTCTGTTTGTCAGTGTGTCTGTGGCATCGTAGCTCTTAAAACGAATGGATCGATTTTGATGCAGTTTTTTTGTTTAAAGCTAACGCGATCGAGATGGCCGTTAGGTAGGTACCTACTTGGAAAAATGTATGTCGTTTTTTTTAAAATTTAAAATGTATAGTTAAAACATCTCTAACATGCCGTTATGCTGGTAAATATGGAAAATAGAGTAAGTTGAGTAAAGTTGATCTAACCTGGTAGAGGCGGCGATATCGCGCTGGACGAACTACCCCCGCTCGTGATGGGTTCCGTGGTGCTGAAGGACCCTGCCGCTATGCTGCTGGTCCCGGTCTGGTTCGAGCAACTACTCAGGTTTGATCCTGGAAGTTATTTAACACTAGTAAAGACGGACGCTTCTCACCTGTTGTTTCATTACTATGAGGCCTTCCAAAATAGGAAGTAGGTTAGACGGGTTAGTTATCGATGAGCAACTCCATGCCCGTTGTTCGATACAGATAAAAATCTACAGGAAAAACCATAGGGTGACATAACTAGGTACATAGGTATCAACGATCGAGTAGCTTGGTGACGTCCGCTGCAGGCCTCCTCAATATTACGAGTACCCTGCTGGTCTTCTGATTCAAATCCAATGCTTTATCTAAATTTCACACGATATCAATTTGATAGAAAAATGCAATAGTTATGACATACGTAAGATAGCCATACCCATAACACTCTTTTCCAGTGAATCAGAGCTGTTACTCTCCTTAGAGTCCGGTAAAGGTTTGTGAGGGTCATGCTTGTCCCATTCATTGTGACGGCCCAAGGGACTGTAGGACAAGTGAGGCAAGCGTTGCGATACTGAGTACAAATGGGCATTCACTTCCGCTTGCAGCTTTTGACTTTGTACGCTGTAGTACTCCTCTCGAGATCTAAATTCACTGGAAAAAAAAACATTGGCTGTATGAAGACAGTTCCGTTTGCCTGAACATTTAAAAACTAGGTATTTTTTTACTTGTATTGATATTCCGCTTGTATAGGATATCCTCGTCTGCTATAATCAACAGGAATTATTGTGATATAATTCCCGCTGTTCTGCACATTTGGGTTTTCACCGTAAGCTCCCATATCAGACTGATGTTCCATTTAATAATTCTAAAGGCTGCACGTTATACGAATGACATTTTCTATATTTTTAATTACACATTATAAAGACAGCAATAAGTTGTTTGTACATAATATTACTGTATGTAGCGTAGCACTTCGTAGCGCACGGTTATTGATCCGAATACGAGCCGTAGCCCGTAGCTCATAGAGTAATACACGCAGAGAATCGACAGTACTATACTTCATGTATTATTTATTATAATAAACGTTATGGACATGGACTTTGAAATCACAAAATGTTTTATGTATTAGATGAATTTAATTTATCGATTAATTATGTAAAATAATAAACAGTTAATTAGGTAATCATAAAATGAATGATATGGGTTATATTATGAGTATGTTGCATTTGAAAATATGCGTTGTATAGAATATGTATTCAGAATGCTACTCAATAATAAAACCATTAGAGCGTATTAAATTATTAACCTATTTTGCAATTAAGGCTGTTCAAAGATGTTCACTTTGCATATTTTTCATATAGACACTAAAAAGTAATGAGAACTTGGCAGTGACAGTGACTTTTAAATGTGACAGTTGCTTAAGTTGACTTGACAACGATGCAAAAATAATTTCGATCAGCTGCTTTTGTTGTTTATTAAATCAAATAAATTATTTGTGTGTTTATATAATTTAAGCATTTGTAAAGCATTTGATAAATAGCTGCGAATACCTTTATAAAATTTACTGAAACTTGTCCATTCAGATTGAAGTGCTGTTAAAAACATAATAAGGAATCAGCAAGAAATAAGTAAACAAAAAATATTACTTCGGATGGCAGTCGATTTTAATACCTGAATCTGCCCTGCTTCTCTTATCGGATATACGGATGGAGGCAAAACTCAGAGAATACCGCGCACGTCGACGTCGTCAGGAATTTGTTGAAAAAACTACTGAAAAATTGGAAAACACTAAACGTCGTTTTGTCGATTTATTCAGAAAAATGATTAAGATCGATATTGCTGAGGCTGAAATGGACGTCGCACCTGCTGCGGAGGTAACTATACTCATTGCTGTTATAAGGGTTTTTATTGGAAGGTTTAAATGTTGAGGTGTTACAAAATATATCTCTCACCATTAGTCCAGGATCCCAGAGCGATCAGACATGACTTATTTTTACATGGATGAAACTAACTACTCAGTAGCGTCTAGTGTACTTTGAATACCTTGCGTGCTTGTGAAGCTTGCCCTGTGACACCTAGGCAGGTACCAGGTGAGAAAGGTAACTAAAAATAAGAGTTATTTTACTTAAATTAGTATGGCTGATTTTTATATATACATATTTTGTAGAATATTATTCTAAACTAGTATCATAAATTGTCAGACATTTCTCATGGACCAGAGGGATTGTCAGACGCTTTAAACGCAAAAACTAACGGTGCCTGTGAGAAAGTGAATAGCATGTGTGCACTGTTTACGTGTAAACCAAGTGATTCGCCAGTGAGTGTTATTCATCATCCATCCATGTAAAAATAAGTCATGTCTCTCTGGGATCATGTCAACTCTGGGATCTTACTCTACATAGTTAAGAAAGGTTTAACAAGGACACACTTGTCTGAAACTATAAACTATACTTGTCTGAAACCCTTGTGAGAATGATGAAATGAAAGCATTATACTGTTAAGCTCATTAAAGTGTTGAATACCCAGGGTAATAACTTACAAACTATTCAACATTATTTTTGTCATAACTTAGATTAGATCCACTTATGTCCTGTAGTCGGGTCCTGATACTATAGCCTCGAATACCCAGGGTAATAACTTACAAACTATTCAACATTATTTTTGTCATAACTTAGATTAGATCCACTTATGTCCTGTAGTCGGGTCCTGATACTATAGCCTCGAATACCCAGGGTAATAACTTACAAACTATTCAACATTATTTTTGTCATAACTTAGATTAGATCCACTTATGTCCTGTAGTCGGGTCCTGATACTATAGCCTCGAATACCCAGGGTAATAACTTACAAACTATTCAACATTATTTTTGTCATAACTTAGATTAGATCCACTTATGTCCTGTAGTCGGGTCCTGATACTATAGCCTCGAATACCCAGGGTAATAACTTACAAACTATTCAACATTATTTTTGTCATAACTTAGATTAGATCCACTTATATGTCCTGTAGTCGGGTCCTGATACTATAGCCTCGAATACCCAGGGTAATAACTTACAAACTATTCAACATTATTTTTGTCATAACTTAGATTAGATCCACTTATGTCCTGTAGTCGGGTCCTGATACTATAGCCTCGAATACCCAGGGTAATAACTTACAAACTATTCAACATTATTTTTGTCATAACTTAGATTAGATCCACTTATATGTCCTGTAGTCGGGTCCTGATACTATAGCCTCGAATACCCAGGGTAATAACTTACAAACTATTCAACATTATTTTTGTCATAACTTAGATTAGATCCACTTATGTCCTGTAGTCGGGTCCTGATACTATAGCCTCTTTGTTCTTCACCTGAGTACATTTTGTGCAGAAAAGGTTAGCTTGGACTCTAGGGTGAATGCAGCCGCTTACCCCTTAAATATGATTACCTCCAAGATATAGCAACATATTCCTCAGACCTTATAAAGTAATTTATGTATCATTTTCACCTCACATTTGTTTTTTTCTACATAGGTGCCAGCCAAGGATCCCATTAAAAAGAAATCTCACCTTGAGGAGCCACGCATTAAGAAGGATAGTAGAATTAAAAATCAAATTGAAGAGGAACAAAGTCTGATCGAATTGGACTCTGAAACCAGTGAAGAAGTCATAGACGAAGGTCCACCACAACCATGGCAGCATATAGCTTTGAAATGGTCAATTTATGCAGTCATCTGGCTCACTTTATACCTCTACTTTATAACCCTCCAGTTTGGTGCTGTGTTCTTTGCTATATCACTTTTGATATTTATCTATTTAAATACTGGGACCAGGGGAAGGAAAAAGGGAGAGGCATCAGCGTACAGTGTGTTTAACGAGAACTGTGAAAGCATTGACGGTACGGTGACTGCCGAAAAGTTACAGAGTCAAATGTTTTTTGGAAGTTTTAGGTTGTTCTGAAATGTATAATTCGCACGATTGGGTTGCAGCCTTGCTTGCTTAGTTTTTATAAAAAGTTATTTATGACAATCATAATTATTTTAATAGTTAATGGATGATGTTAATTTACACTACACAACTTGAAAACTTATTAATAAGATATGCATTTCAACTGAAACACTTTAAATCGTGTTATGCTTGATTTCAGAAGTCAAATACTGGCCAGCCAGGTAAAGAATAATACAATTTACTTTGCTAGGGTATAGATGACATTTGCCAAGTCCTTTGATTCCCATTAGATCTTATATCTTGTACTGCTCTGTTCTACTTATTAACACATTTGTTGTTTTCCAAAATCAAATGAGAATTAAATGTTTTCATTTAAATCTTGCGATTTTACTATTACAAAAAAAAACATTTTTCATGTCCTAAGTTATGCATTTGTCATTAATATGTTACTGATTGATTATTAGATATTTATCAGTATACATTTAAACCATTACTGTTACTACTGCATACAGGTTCAAAGAATTATAATTTTATATTAAACGTGTCAGGCAATTTGTGTTTAAGTATAATAGTTACAAAAACCATATTACTAGCTCCATCTATGCCCGCATAAAATATGGATGCCTGTCAGTTTAAAATAAGGGAAATATGGGTAGCACAAATTTTAATGTTTTATGAAATAACAATAGTATTGAATTTTTAACTTCACTCATCGTGGACTGAACACATTTTACGATAAATACGAGTACTCACGATATTTATTTTGTATTCCGATATTTTGAAGTATTGGAAAATTGGAATTCAAAATAAATATCGTGAGTACTCATATTATCGTAAAATCCAATATTTCGAAATATCGGAATACAAAATAAATATCGTGAGTACCTACTCGTATTATCGTAAAATGTATTGAATTTTTATTTAGTTGCTATTTATTGTAATTTTAATAAACTGTTTAAGTACCTACTTGTTGACTTTTCGTCAGTGAATAGCTTTGTAAATAAAAGCATTTTTATAAATGAGATTATGATAAAAGACATTAGATTCAAAGGTGATGTAGGTAACTATTTTGTTTGTGATGTTAACTTATTCTATATCTATATTATTACGAGTGTTTTGTTTATTGTTATTGATGATAACATGTTAAAAATATTTAATGTAATCATAACGTAAAAAATCTTTGGTTAAGGTAGGTATGACTCTTTTTGGATAATATAATTTATGTGGGCTTCCAAAAATTTTTATAATACAAAACTAATTTATTTGCACTTTAATTAACAAGTTCTTAATGCTTAGATTCAATTTATGATGGAGGAAAATTCAATAATGAAAGCCATATTTATTGATAAAATTTCGTTTAATAATCTCGTTACAAACAGTTGTTGTAAATATAGTATGCAAATGTAACACAATTCCTATGTACTTGCAAAACGCAAACTTCAAACAGACTATTAATAAAATGAATAAACTATTTGAAAAATAACATTACTTTTGTTCTTAACTTGTCCTTTTTATAACTATTTTGTTATTGGATAGGTACAATCCTACGTGTCCTCAGAAAATAACAACAGATTTAAACGAAACAAATGAGCAAATTCGATAGAACGTTTTTCTTATGCCTAGATGAGTCCAAGGTATTGAAAGGTCCTGTCATGATTAATGTTAAATTAAACTGAAGGTTGCATTTAGATCACTTGTCACAATATAACTAAAAACGCTTTGTTAAAGCTATCTATTATCCTGCTATTTAATGTAACAGACATCCAAGAAATGCATAGCTCAGGACACAGTATGATGCAGTATGCACACTGGCCAATTAAAATTACTCTTTGGAGTGCTATGAAGAAAATATCATTCGATTAGGTATACATTTATAATTGTCCTAAACAATTAACTAAAGTCATCGATGATTTAATTTACAAATCATGAATAAAGTAATGAAAGTACCATGCAGAGGTTTGTAATTTATTTAAATTTTCTATTTACATAGATTTCTTTCAAGATAAACACATACTTATAAATAAATCTTTATACATTTTTATTTAAATGGTAGTTTTATAAAACTTTTATGGCGATAATTAAACATGATAATAATGTATAATAATATCTAATATAACAACTTATTTATCTGGTCAATAAAAGGTAGATTTAGATTATTTTTATGAGTGACCAAAATGTAATATTAAATGCTGATTTTGTAACAGATTTTGTACAGTATAGTAAATGCTGTAATTATACAATGATAAACATTGTATTTAAAATGAAAATAATGAAATAAAAGTGTTAAATATCACTGAAATTCTAATACAAAAATTTTCATAAAGAAAATATTTTTCAATGCAAATGCTGATCTATTTGTACAAAAATTAGCCCCACACGAGAAGTGAACATAATTTTATGAATTTTAAAATTTTCAGTTATACAATAAGATAGTAGTAATGAAGTATTTGCCACACTTCACAGTGAACTAAGTATACCACAATAATAAAATTTCAAATGAAAACACTGTCAAAAGCTCACATTATCCTCATGTTGGTACAATTAAACATGAATTCTACAAAATATGTATACACTTTGGACATCCACAATAACTATCTTATTAAATTCCTTAGATCACGGACAAATGATTAATGAGATCTAAATATGGAAATAGTGTCAAAAAATCTAAAACAACAATAATTAACGAGTACTTACATAAAATGTAAGTATATAGAGATATATATGTCAAAACAATAACATAATATAGCTATGTAAGTATATTTATTAAAATAGTCTTTCATATAACCAAATTGTATGGGAAGGAGAATTGATTTAGAATGAATTAGTCTGGAAAATACATACAGACTTATAAATCGGGTTTCACAAAATTCTTTAAGCGGTCGGCCTGATCTAAGTTTATGGAACATATTGGTACTGCAAATTGAGTCACAATTTGTAAGGATTAGTTGTGCAGGAGTCCTATTACAGAACTTAATGTGAGCCGTCTAATCTATTTAAAAGTTAGCTGCAGCGGTGGCCTTACAGGTTGTTAGGCCTTCTTAGCTGGTCAACCTTTGCGAGGCCCTAGGTTACACACTGCAACTAGGCGAAATGTTAAAACTTTTATAAGATGTTATGACAGAGTTGAAATACATTCGATCTCTTGATAAGTCAAATATATTTGGAATCGATTGAAAATCGAGTTTTTGTTTACAAGGATTATTCCACCACATGGTAAGCCTTCCTCCCTTAAGACCACACCCTCTGAGCGTTTTATTACTATTTTGTAGAAAATATTTTTATACATTAAAATTATACCTTACACACTACATATTATTATGAATAATGGCACATCACTATTTTATTTCTTAAGTCCTGAATAAGGCACGGATAGTAGTTATTTACAAATTCCAAAAAATGAGTAGGTACTTACCTATAATTTTTCTTTTTTATACTATTTTTATTACTATTTTCATTTTTCTAATATTTAAACGAGTATTAGGATAAAATTTAATAATATTGCAATGTCCCATAAAACTGGAATTCTTCGAGGCATAAAATTAAAGAATAACAAGTATGGAAAACCATAGTTGGAAGTTCAAACGCACAATTATATGTTTAGGTGCATAAAATTGGGAACACTTCAATTGGGGATACATCTTAATTTATGTTAATACCAATATACATAATAACTCTTATAATATAACAATGTAATGTAAATATTTATATATGAGCAATAGATGCAAATGGCAGTGAAGTTTCTAATTCAAAGCACCGTGTGTTAAAATGCGAAATAACAAATATAAGAAAATATTTTCATGATGCTTCAATATAACATTAAATAGACTAATAAATGGGACCGTGTTAGCGTGCTTCCCAGGGCACGAAGAGTAACAAAGCTTACAAATAAATTACAACTTAACATACATAGTCATTACACAACTTCCTCCCAGCGTAATAGGCAAAATAATTACCATTACAATTGTACAGATTAAATAGTTCAATATAATCTCATTCCGGAATTAGATGCAAGTTTTATATGTATGTTTACAGAATTACTGTGTTGTACGCTAACCCACCATATAGTATACAACATAACCCTCCTGATATACCTAATTACCCCAGTGGAAAAACCACGCTAACTAAATACTACCAACAGTGGCGTAAGGAGGACCTATATCAATATTTGTTGTGGGGCCCCCTCAACGTCAGCTGGCAAATATAAAAGGAGTGTCAACTGTAGCGGTCGTAGGCCGCTGGCGAGCTTTTTTTGGGACTGTTAGTGGGGGCCCCTATACGCTGGGGGCCCCGTATAATTGATACGGCTGATACGGCGGTAGCTACGCCCCTGACTACCACGACATATACATATACGACACGACGCACGGCGAGTATCCACCCTTTCGTGGTGAACATCCCACCGGTACGGACAACGCGGTTTGCGTCGTCATTCATTATGCGCACCGCGAAGGATTGGAATAACTTGCCTGCGTCCGCGTTCCCGCCCACCTATGACGTGGATGTATTCAAGAAAAGAGTGAATAGGCTTTTATTAAGTTAGTGCGCTCACCATCCTAGACCACATCTCCACTTACCATCAGGTGGGATTATGGTCAAGCATTAGCTTATTGTAAGTAAAAAAAAAAAAAAAAAATTGCGTCAAAAAGCTGCGATTTTGTCTAAAAGTTGTTAAGTCCAGCTACACATAATAAAATGTTCCATCTCAGTTAATTGACTAGACGATGTCTGGACAATCCGATTTACATAACAACGGATTATGGCACCCCAACATACATATATGTAGGTCTATGACCCCAAAACGCTAACACTGGCAATAATCTCAAAAGGAATGTGAACAAGAGTGGGATATATCACTAGCTACAAATAACTATCTATAAGTGCATATGGTAACTCCCTCAATACATAATATTTCGACTGAATTATTAAATTATACTTCAATACGGTTGGACATTGTCGGTCCTTGGACTCCTTGGGCCATTGGACATTTTGCGAATTGGACATTCTGTATGTTGATTTGATATAATGTTTAATTTAATTTTTATCATAACCAAAACTTTTTTTTCACTTTAATTATTACCAAAAGAGGGAAAGTAAAGAGTTTTAAAACTATATTTTTAATTCAATTTAATTTCCCGTGAGTCAGTGAGCATCTCTCATTATCCTTCTTAATATACCCGCTGAAGGAATTATCCTATGCTCTATGCTTAAAACTACAGAGTTTATAGGAAAGCGAAACCGTATAAATAAACTTACTTCCTAAGTTATTAGTTAGGTAGGTAGGTAGATAAATATTTTTTAAATTTTTATTTAATTGTTTTCGTAAATAAAGACTTCTCACTTACTAGACTTCCTTTTTAATATATCTAGGGTCTTTCTAGTGGACATATATCTGTCTTACCTGCCCTGATCCCTCCGGACCGTCTGACCATAGAGTAACTTATACATCGTCTGACCACCAAATCTCAACACCGGTGGTCAATTGAGACGAAAATTTTATCTGATTACTGGACGTCAATTGGGAACAATTAATTCCTAATTCATCACCAGTGAAGAAGTGGGAGCTGACACCTGCGTTACCTATTTATTATGAATAATAATAATTCATTAATGTCTGTTTATGTTTTAACTGACCATTTCACTGAGATCAAAAATGACGACCACAGGCGATAAATAAAAGATTTTAAAGCAACATAATATTTGATTTGTATACTGTGGGCCTAATAAAGAATAGATTACACAAAATTCTAGACCGCAAAAAAGGCTTTGTTTAAATGTAGTATTAATTACGTTAAACAAATTAAATTTTCTGGTAAGAGTTAAATTTTCTACTTGCAAACTAATAACAATTTGCCCTTGATATATGTATTAGATTGTAATAAGGTGTCATATTTTATAATTATAAAATTCTAACACGTAAGGGTACGTCCACACTAATTTATTGCCCTGAGGCCTAATTATATAAATTTGTGCATAAATTATTTCGTAAAAACAGTCTTGTCAACCATTTTTGACAAAATTTTACATTTACTTACATACTATTGTCATGTGATAAATAATTCGTTTATTTTTTATTACTTGTTCACTCTACAACTCCGAATTTACAGAAATTATACATAATTATTAAGGAAATTATATTGTAATTTCTTTCGGTAAAAGCTAAGTTAGTCCGCTTTACCACCCTAGGCTATAATACCTCCATTTGCAGTCATGTGGTATGCACAAGCTATACTTTAAATAAATTTTTTTTATAAATCGTACCTATAAATGTTCAATTAAATCAATAAACTCGTATTCACAACTAGGTATAGTAATTTTACAAAATATTTAACAGTAACCAATTAGGTTCCGTTAATATTTATTTATATATTGTTTAGTTAATGTAATCCCAGAGTTGCATTATAATATATATTTTTGAATGACTAGGAGATGTGATAAACGACATAACACTTATTCTTACATGCTATAAATTGATATCTGATTGGCAAGTGGCATGCAAATTAATGGATAGCCGAGTGATGAAATGTATTCCTATCGTTACTGTATCAAGAACTAGGTAACTAATAATCGACACTCATGAATTATGATTGATCTTTTTAACCCCCGACGAAAAGAAGAGGTGTTATAAGTCTGACGTGTCTGTATCTGTGGATCTATATGTATGTTTATGGCATCGTAGCTCCCAAAGGGATGAACCGATTTTAATCTAGTTTTTTTTTTGTTTGAAAGGTGACTTATGGTCGCTGCATACGTAACGTGGACGGGACGGGGACGCGACGTGGACGGGGCATAAATATACGTGCCCCGTTCCCGTCCCGTCCGTGCTTCCGTGGCGTATTCGCTAGTTTACATTTTCTATGAAACGATGTTTACAAATCTTAATGTCCCGTCCCGTCCCCGTCCGTCACGTTACGTATGCATCGACCTTTAATCGAGTATGTTTTTAGCAATTTTTAGTGTAAACTAAACTGTCGGGGGTTTTTAAAAAATCATTTAAGATTATGAAAAACGTTCCAAGCCACACGTATTATGCATGTGGCTTGGAACGTTTTTCAGAAACGACGCCCATATTACGTTATCTTAGAGGTTATTGCCCAAGGACATTTATAAAACTAAATGCGTCTGAAAAGCGGTTAATCCGAAGGAAAGTTTTGATTTTTCGATAAACTCAAAAACTACTGGAAGATTCAAAAATTGAGAAAGTTTCTGAGTAACATGGGCTATATTTTATTTAAAAAAGTTTGGAATCTATACGAATACCGTAACAAAGTGATGGAGATTTCCAGTCTGTTATAAGTATCGTTTAAATTTTTAATTTTCTTAAATCACTCTTACGCCCCAACTCAGAGTCACTAACGGTTACTTAAATTGCTCCTTAGTACAGAATTTGTATGGTGATTCTTTACTAAGGAGCGATAAAGTAACCGTTAGTGACTCTGAGTTGGGAGGTTAGACATCCAAATAATTAATATTGCCACTCGCCAATATACTACCTATCTATGCCCAGCATTGCACATTTACATGTAAGTTAATAAGTATATAATATGTACTTATATATGAATATTCACATACTGTGAAGTTGGTGCGATTTAAATTTCCTAAAAACAACCAAGTACAATAAATCTAACAGACAGAGAGCAATACCTGAACAATATTTTAATGTTGTTTTATGTAATTATGAATAATAATTACCTACCGCTATCTATGTAATTATTAATAATATTACCGCTATCTACTTTTCAGAGACAAGTATATTTGCTTTCATATAAATTATTCCTTCAATTATCATCATTAATTTCTTTGTTCTTTCTTTTGGTTTATGAAAAAAATATCCTTATTCAAAATAACAAACCCAGCCCTGACCTTTAGTGATGTGTAAATAGAAAAATATCAATCAGTAGCAATAGGCGTTTGAGATCTGTGGAAAACTTTACAAAATGGTATTCGAAACGACTCTGGACTGGGTAGAAACGGATTAATGTTATTTCTCTTAACATCGGGCAGTAAAAACACGACGCTTAACGCGATAATCATATGCCACAACGAATGAACTATCTTATAGTTCAGTTCCGTTTGCAAGAACGCATAGCAAATCAAACCTACAGATACCAGCGCTATACCTAAAGGAAAGTATCTAGTGTAGTACGATCTTGGATACCGCATGCATCGCTGCTTCCTATAATCCTTGTACCAGGACGCTAACAGAATGGCCGCACCAACTGCAACTGGGAGTAAGAACGCTACGAACGAATGCATGTTCCAAGTAGTCAGCAAAGCTATGATGATCGCGCCAATAAGTTGGAAGAAGGATCTCAATTTATCGGTCACGATGCTCATAGCGAGAAGTGTGACCCAAAATGACATGAGCCCGCAATAGAAGTCTCCAAACTGGAGTATGTTACCTCTAGTGACGCAGTAGGCGACTTGAGCAGGCGCGTCGCACGCATGGTAGAAAGTAGAGAAGACCATGGTGAAGGCATACATCATAGCTTCGGTGTAATACAACCTGATGGTGGCCACATAGATGGAGAAGAAGAATAAGAGATTGCTGAGCGTCAGGAGCAGAATAGAGACCAGCATGTATACACGGCTGTCCATTCTTGAATCGTCTGAACAATCCCAACCTGAAATAATAGGAAATTTGTATAAGACGTTGCAGATATATTCTCCAGGATAATATCTTGAACTAATCTTTTAAATCCTTGCAGCATCATAATGGTATTATTGATTTTTGGATTATTGATAACCTGTTCTTGAAATTGGAAGAACCATGTCACAAAATAAAGTACTTTGAAAGTAAATTATTGTATTCATATTAAAATTAAAATAAGTAAATGATTATTAAAAGGAATGCAGATGACGACAAAACGAGAAGGCAAAGATCAGTTTGATGATGCGATCATAACGTCCCGGTTTGATTAAATAGCTCGATCTTAAGTATCATATCTTAAAACAAGAAATTATATTCCATATTTACCTCCGTATCCTGCGGAGCACAAGCAGAATGACATAACAAGTCCTCCAAATGTGTTCAGTGCACAGTTTCCGTGGTTGCTACACTTTCCACCTACGCAAGAAGTAGAGGATATTGACAAGACTAGGATCGCCTTGCAATCAGTTTCGCCCTCTTTGGTAGTATTTGAAAACTTAGGCGCCACCTCAGTCCCAGATTTTGCTGTATTCGAACTTACGTAATATTTGGTCCCGTTGTCAGAAGTGGGACAAGGACAAACAACTTGATCACAGAACAATCGAAACGACAAATACCACGTACCGCTCTCCGGGTACGGGATAATCACCTTATCATCAATCGTGTCAGAATCTGTACTGTTCAACACGAAGAGTGCAGGCTTCATCTGATCGTTAAACCAGCAGTGACCAGTCTCAAGAGGTATGCTCGCGTGACCGATACTCAAACAAATCACAGCTCTCAAGTACTGGTTGTCTTGTGTAAACGCCAGAAAACCATTCTGAACCTCACGTTTATATCCCATATAGTACTTCAGACTCATCAAAAAGCTAGCCTCGATCGCCAAATTACCGCCGATGTCTAGAAACTGGTGGACCTTGAATCTCAAGGTTTTTACTTCATTGGACGTCAAATTTACTAAGCTAGTCGCGTCTATCAAGTCTGTCGTGGGCAGACCGTAGTCGAAAGTGAAAAATCGACCTTTATCATCTCGCATAAGGTCCGAAGTCGTGTGATTGCCGATTTCCTCTGCCTCTGACCGGAAATAATAAGATTCACAATCTGCTATCATAGAAACGTTGCCCCTTACATAGTCGATCTTGACGTAGTGCCACGAAGCTGGATTTGGGTAAAACGTGATGAGTTTTGAGTTACCCACGCTGGAGTCGAAGGCACATGAGACTAGATAGTTTTCTTCGCTCGGTAAAGACAAAGATTCGACGGTGACAAGTACTTCAGTATTATTCACTGCTGGTGTATTTGTTATGGTTACGTTCAAACTTATAACATCCACGCTATCAAGAGTCATACATTCAAACAGTACTGGTAGTTTCGAGTAATCTACTGTGATCCCACTGTAGCAATCCGTATAAGTTATATTCCGTTCAAACTTCACTTGAAGATCTGAATAGAGTAATGTCAGACAGTCTGCTACCAAACCTGAAAGGAGAAATTTCAAATTTAATATTTTCATTTGTATTCAGAGTATCATGGCCGCATCCTTTCTATCCTGAAGAACAAGGATCATAACTTACAAAAAGACTTTCAGTCTAAAGAATGAATTGACCTGATCTTTGATTAGTATTCGTTCATACATAATATGATGATATTTTTTAACAAAAGCCATCAATAATACCAATAATACATGTTGTCGGAACTCGGTAGGCAACTGCGTTACCGAATGGATTATGCTAAGTATTTTTTTTAATTATTCAGTAGCTTATTCGGTATACAATCCGCCAAACACTTACCAACGGGTAAATACTGCAAAAAAACTATATCAATACCACAAAAACATTCATTTTTTACATTTCCCTTTAGCCTTTCATAATACAGCTATACTCAAACCAAAATCCACATTCTGAACGACATTGAAGATATTTTTATAACCATTTCATTTACTTCAAGTAAATAAACAAAGCCCGGGCTGGTGTTGCACTAACTAGTACTAGAACCGAATTGCCGCGGCAGCAATTTATTGAGTGATACTTTGCATTGAACACGGCGGTATAAACACTAAAATTGACTCCTTTATAGTCTACGACATCTCTGCGATATTAGTAACAGGTCCACTGTTAGACATAGGCCTCGCCTAACTTGCTCCACTCCACTCTGACCGGTCCTGCGTGAGCTTTCTGAATTCAGCGGATGCCCGCTGTCTGCTTCAGGTCGTCAGTCCACCTGGTCGGAGCTCGGAGGGCATCCTATGCTACTTTTTACGAGACGCGGATCTCATTTTCCTTTCTTTCCCAACGATTATCGGTCCTTCGAACTATGTGGCCAGCCCATTGCCACTTCAGCCGGCTTATTTGCTGAGCTGTCGGTTACCCTCGTTTGTCTATAGATTTTATAATTTCTAATGCGTTCACGTAGAGAAATACCGAGGGTAATACTTGCCGATGCGAATATCTTTTGATATTAGGCCTGAGTTTCAATTCTGCAGACACCTCTAATTTTTACAATTTTTGTGCGTATTTAAACTTCTATGTATGATGATACATATCTTTCAATCTTAAGACATGCGTGGTACCTCGACCCTTCCCACTAAAGAAAACTGCACTTACAATCACAAACACCTGTTTCAGCCCGAAACGGAGCATTATCAGAGTATGAGTTTTTCAGTGGCATAAGTAAAAGATAAAAACAAATGAACTTTCAACTCTGGTTTCTGGATACTGAGTCTATGTCACGGATTACTCGAATGGCACAGAAACATTTCGTATTTTTGATCGATCACAATGTCTATATTCCTTTCGGGAATCGTTCAGGCATTGTGACCTATATCGTTAATTAAATTAGTCGTGTCGTGAGGTGTAATGAAAATATCGTTAGGTGAGCCATGACCCTTGGCAACTCGCCCGATGCGATGAATTACAGAGCTGATTTTTTAATGCAGTTCAGACTTCAGATCCGTTTTCTTTTGAAAGAAAAATTGTTTGCTGCACTACTTTCTCTTCTTCGCATTTACGTCTTTGGCACTGATTTAAGGAGAGAAAATCTTGAAAATTTTGGCAGTGATACTTAATCACATGTATGAAATTAAATTTCGTTTTTATTCCATTACTCATACCAGGGTATTAGGTGTGTACTCCCACACGATAAGGTCACTTTCATTTTCATAGCAAGTGACGTAAGCTATCATTTGTTTTACCCTCAGGGCCACACTGTATCACGCGAAAGTGATCTCTAGCCGTTGTTATAGTAGTAATATGTTTTAGGGGATATTTTGCTAATGTTAGCTGCTAATTGCCACATTGTCGCCCAACCCATATTATAATGGATTTCCCAATTACTTAGTCACGGATTTTATTCATGATAATATAATTGATTGAGGAATTGTTTAATTTTTTCAGATATAGATAGAAGATAATGGAAACGCGTTCAATGTTTAGTTTCGGAAAGTTTTAAAAGAATCATATATTTTTAGGGAATTAATTTATAATTCTTAGACGAAAAATAACCGAATTCAAAATAACTTAAAAACTACTCGTCAGATCTAGCTCAAAAAGTGCGACCACATGACAAGCACTAGCCTTCGATTAAAATCATCAAAATCAGTTCACCCAGTCGAAAGTTCTGAGGTAAAAAACATAAAAAAGCGGCCAAGTGCGAGTTGGACTCGCCCATGAAGGGTTCCGTAGCAGCAAGTAACATAATATAAAAGTTCTTGTACTTCATTGTAACTTTGATCGATGTTTTTTGCGGTTTACGATTTATGACGTATTAAAAAAAACTACTTACTAGATCTCGTTCAAATCAATTTTCGTTGGAAGTTTGCATGGTAAAGTACATCATATATTTTTTTTAGTTTTATCATTCTCTTATTTTAGAAGTTACAGAGGGGGGGACACACATTTTACCACTTTGGAAGTGTCTCTCGCGCAAACTATTCAATTTAGAAAAAAATGATACTAGAAACCTCAATATCATTTTTGAAGACCTATCCATAGATACCCCACACGTATGGGTATGATGAAAAAAAAATTTTGAGTTTCAGTTCTATGTATGGGGAACCCCCAAAATTTATTGTTTTTTTTTTCAATTTTTGTATGAAAATCTTAACGCGGTTTACGGTATACATCTACTGACCAAGTTTCAACAATATAGTTCTTATAGTTTCGGAGAAAAGTGGCTGTGACATACGGACGGACAGACAGACAGACAGACAGACAGACAGACAGACAGACAGACATGACGAATTTATAAGGGTTCCGTTTTTTGCCATTTGGCTACGGAACCCTAAAAATACAGTCGAATTGAATAACTCCTCCTTTTTTGAAGTCTGTTAAAAAGGGCGAATAATAAATTGTCTGGGACGTAAGTTCAGCCAAAGCGTTACCGGCATCGCGTCGCATGCCTATTTATTACTTACTAGCTGACCCGACGAACTTCGTATCGCCTAACAAACTATTTTTTTTCTAAAATAAAAGTAACCTAAGTTACTCCGTGTTACATCAGCTATCTGCCAGTGAAAGTCCCGTCAACATCGGTCCAGCCATTTCAGAGATTAGCCGGAACAAACAGACAGACAGACAAGAATAATTGTAAAAAATGTTGTTTTGGTATATGTACCGTACGTACATACATTCAAATGCACTTAGTAAAATGCGGTTATTTTAATGTTACAAACAGACACTCAAATTTTATTTATTTGTATAGATCACAGACATGTACCTAGGCTAGAGATACATGTCTGTGGTTTAGATGTATAGATTACCTTCGCCTGCTAAAGCAATTACGTACCTATTGGCCTATTACCTTTAAATTTATTTAATCGCATAACCGCTAAAGGCAAAGTCGAGTCCATCATATTAAATACAAGTCTACAATCCCACCTGTTGACCATTTAGTCTAAATATAACGCACTAACTTAGTAGACGGCTATGCACTCTAGACTAAGTTATTTCGCATCCTTTTTAGGGTTCCGAAGTAAAATCGGAACCCTTATAGTTTCGTCACGTCTGTCCGTCCGTCTGTCCGTCTGTCCTTCTGTCCGTCCGTTCGTCTGTTCGTCTGTCCGAAGCAAAGCACCGAGAGACCCTCAATGCTAGAAAGCTGTAATTTGTCACGGATATACATATTTATTAAAACTCCAGAATCCTAGAATAAAGTATTGAAAACATTTTTTTAGGGTACCTCTCCTAGGTAACGTGAAGATGATTTTTTTATTCGTCGCGTACCTAATAGTGTGGGGTATCGTTGAAAAGGTCTTTCAATATTATAAGTCTTCTAAGACCATTTTTGGAATCAGGGGTCCGTTTGTGAAATATTTGGCTTTAAAGTGCTAATTTTGGTTAGAGTCTAGTGTCCCCTCCCCCCTGCCGGCTAAACGGTTGGAGTTTGACAAGTGAAAAAATTCCCAAAAATAGGTTATATGATGAATTTACAAGCAAAACTATCACAGCTATGTTAGTATAAGTAGTTAATGAGTAATAGTCGATAAACGTACTACTTCGGAACCCTACATTGCGCGTGGCCTGACACGCACTTGCCCGATTTTATTATAAGCTAGCAAACAAACAAGCTAACGATCCACCTGAAGATGAGTGGCCCCTGTGGCCCAAAGACATTAACAGCCAGCAACATCAAGGCCAAAAAGAAGAAAGAGAGAAAGGAATGTTTTTGTTGTATTATAATGCCACAAATTGCCTCGCATTTCAATACGATGCAAGTTACGATATATGATGTATATGATAATGTATATGCCTCACATCAGCATCAGTACAAATGCACAATCAAGGCCGACATTCGACATTCGGCCTCGTTCGCGCGTTGGTTTGATTGTCGCAGCTTCCTGACATCGCTGTAGATTATTTAATCTGTGCCTTTATGCATTTTGTGGGTTGCATGGAGTATTTAGGTAGAAGGAGGGCGGTCTCATATGAAGGGAAAGTTGAAAAAGTGTCCAACTTTTTACAGAAAATAGAGGTTCCAATAATGGCCATTTCTGAATGGCGCTAGTGTGTGACAAATAGATATATGAACATGGTTCTTGTAGACGGAATGAAGTTTGCCGAGTTCGTAATGAATGGAGTTAGTGTGCGCCAAATAGATATTCGAACATAGCTGTTGTAGACCGCATCGCAACGCCGCGCCACCCGTAATTTGACGCGTTTTTACGGACACTTTTCATATACAGAGATGGCCTTCCTTCTCTCCATCTTCCGTGGTGGGTTGAAACAATTAACACTGAAAACGTACGTTTCAAGCGTTTCAAACGGTTTTAGATTTGGAAATACGTAAAACTCTGTGGAAAGAGTGAACTTTTTTACCCTGTGGTACAGCACAGGGTAGACAAATTTTTTTCGTTGGTTAGTAGGGTTCTATTTCTTAAACTGACACAATAAAATTATAATCTATTTTTGCGTACTATCGTAAAATATTTGATCCCTGAAAACAATAATGTTAATGTCTTAAACATGAAAGAATCTAGAGTAGCACCAACTTAATACGCTACGCTTCAAAACTAATTTTCATCAAATCATTACGTAGGCGTATCCTGATTGCAAGAATGATGCATCTTAGGTCATTGTTAATAAACTGCAGAGGATGTTGTGGTGGGAGGCCAATCTTGCGGTCGAATCAAGGATTTATAAAGTATAAAATAACAGTGGTTGCAGTCTGAGGCGACAACGCTAAGAATAGAGTTGGAAGATACCTGTCTCCTCTAATACGTTATTTTGAAGTATGACGAATATGATCGAAGTAAGTAAATAAGTAATAAAACTAAGTAAATAAAACTGGGGAAAATCTATCCATTTTGAAAATTTTAGAAGGCTTTGTTACCGATTTAGATCTATTGGTTAAGTTAAAAGTTATAAACTTTTTATATTTTTATCTTTCTCTAAACAGAGCCTTCCGCGAATGTGCACGTATAAAAAGCCATTGTGTAATTATTTTAATGCATAAATACCCAACGCAGTTATATAATTATGGCAACATCATCTTTTAAACTACTGATGCAAAAGTTAAAAATTAAAGTACCCACCTTGCTGTTCAACCTTCTGTGTTCTCGGGTCTTCCCATTCTATATAAAAAAGCGCATACCACTTGCCAGGCCTGGGATTCGCCAATGAAAATGTCCTGTTTCTTCCATCAGACATCAATTTAATATTACGAATCTGTTCCCTTTTCCCTGATTCTATGAAGTTCTTTGGGAAATCGTAGCCATCAGGGTTGACGGCCGGGTATGACCCATGTTTTAGGTTGATTATTATGTGCTGGGGACTGCATGACCCTGGAAAGAGTGTCATGGGTCAAACAAGATTTATTTGAAGTAAATATAAAAAACGACATCGACAGACGTATCGATTGATAGACGCATTTTCTATAGAGCACTAATAACAATTTTTTTAATGTCCTTATAGTAGTAGGTAATATGTATGTTTGGGCACATTCCTTTTACATTCACATTGATTCATATATGTACAATGCACACATATATATGTACATAGCAGTGGCGTAGCTAGCCCTAAGGAGGCCCCATATCAATATTTGTTGTGGGGCCCCCTCCACGTCAGCTGTCAGATATAAAAGGAGTGCCAACTGTAGCGGTCTTAGGCCGCTGGCGAGCTTTTTTGGGAATGTTAGTGGGGGCCCCGTATAATTGATACGGCTGATACGGCGGTAGCTACGCCCCTGATACATAGTGACACCACAGACTACCACACACCACAGGCATTGCATGCCAAGCATGAAAGAAGAGAGAAGAAAGAGAGAAAGTATCACTGGTTCTCAATATGCCCTCAATTGACATAAGACAAGTCATTTACTTGATACCATGGAGTATTGAGGTAGAAGGATGGCCATCTCATATGAAGGGAAAGATGAAAAAGTTTCCAGCTGTTTACAGAAAATAGAGGTTCCAATAATTTCCATTTCTGAATGGCGCTAGTGTGTGACAAATAGTGATATGAACCATGAACATAGCTGTTGTAGACGGAGTGAAGTTTGCTGAGTTATGCCTAGTCCATCCGCAGCGTCACTCGTAATGAATGGCGCTAGTGTCTGCAAAATAGATATTCGATACCCGTAATTGCACGCATTTTACGGACACTTCATATACAGAGATGGCCTTCCTTCTACTCTATCTTCCATGCTTGATACATATTATCATGCAATGGTTTGAGCATGCTCTAATTATTCAAATAATGTGGGTAATAAAAAACATAAAAGTACATATTTAGTGAAGTGGAACATTATGCAAACCTGACAATAGGGTATTTGACAACACTGAAAATATACTACAAATTGTTAATATTATTCTATCAGATAGCGGTGATAGCCTAGCGGTTAGAACGTTGGTCTCTCGAACAGAGGGCCCGAGTTCAAATCCTGGCACGCACCTCTAATTTTCAAATATTATGTGCGTATTAGAAGTTAATTATCACTTGCTTCGGTGAAGGAAAACATCGTGAGGAAACCTGCACACCGGAGAGTTCTCCATAAAGTTCTCGAAGGTGTGTGAAGTCTACCAATCCGCACTTGGCCAGCGTGGTAGACTATGGCCTGTACCCCTCACGTTGTGAGAGGAGACCCCGAGCCCAGCAGTGGGACAATTATGGGTTGCTGCTTTGCTTTTTGCTTTTATTCTATCAGATAGTAGCACTAAAAAACATATTTCACTTTATTTTCAAATAAATCACGTAAATTTTACCAGTGACCGAAACGCCCTGTGATTGGTGACAACTTTAATGACGTCACACGCTAGTAAAAAATCAGATCTTTCCTATATAGAATCTTAACCGCTCATTTACACGCGCGTGTCGCGGACCGTCTCGTGGCGCGTCCGTAAGCCACGCCCCCTACGCGCGTGTGAACACCGCGCGAGCCCCTTTGGCGCGCGCCTACAAAACCGCTCCCGACGCGAGCCCGCGAGCCACGAGACTTGCCGCGGTCTGGTCCGCGAGCGCCTTGTTCACACGCGCGCGTCTCGCGGATTGTCTCGTGGCTCGCGCGCGCGTGTAAATGGGGTATAATAGATACTTGCGTGTGACGTCACACGTATCATAGACCGCCGCCATGACAGAAACAGCGTTTTTGGCGCGGTTTTGGAAGTTTAAACTTTAACATTGATTTTTATTAACAATACTGTTAATTTTTTCGGAAATATCAATGAAGTGGGTTTATTTTGTAATAAAGAATAAATTAAAATGATTTTTAAAAATTAGTCAAATACCCTATTTTTTTAAGGGTTTGTTCGAAGTCTGACCACCTATACTATTATTTGTCACACTGTCCGAGACTGGAGACCAAAGGTTGTCTACTTCAATGAGATAGTCTATGTCAATGGAAAAATTTACATGTGGTCTGTAACTGTAGTACATCCAATATAATCATGGCAAGCTTTTCTAATGTAAAGCTGCGATTTGATTGTGGCCCTCTTTTTAGGGTTCCGAAGTAATATCGGAACCCTATAGTTCCGTCATGTCCTTCCGTCCGTCTGTCCGTCCGTCTATCTGTCTGTTCGAAGCAAAGCGCCGAGACCCTTAGTGCTAGAAAGCAGTAATTTGGCATGGATATACAATTAATTTATTAAAACTCCAGAACCGTAGAATAAGATATTAAAATTTTTTTTTTTTCAGGGCACCTTCCCTAGAGGAAACGTGAGGATGAATTTTTTATTTGTTGCGTACCTATAGTGTGGTGTATCGTTGAAAAGGTCTTTAAAAAATATCCATTTTTGGAATTAGGGGTCTGTTTGCGAAATATTTGGCTTGAACATGCTAATTTTGACTAGATTCAAGTGTTCGCCCCTGCTGGCTAAACGGTTGGAGTTGGATAAGTGCAAAAATTCTCAAAAATACACTATATGGTTTTTTTTTAATGGAAATAGCCGGCAAACGAGCTGACGATCCACCTGATGGTAAGTGGCTATCGTCGCCCATGAACATCAGCAACAACAAGTCATCACTGATGCGTTGCCGGCCAAGAAAGAGAGAAGAAAAATAAAGAATTTACAAGGAAGACTATCACAGCTATGTTAGTATAAGTAGTTAATGACTAATAGTCGATAAACTTACTACTTCGGAAGCCTACATTGCGCGTGGCCTGATACGCACTTGTCCGGTCTTTCTTCTTCTAGTTCGAAAGCCAGAAGTTTTAGTTCTAAATAAGTTTGAAAATTTGGGAATTAACCATGGTTAAGACTGTGATGCTCTTTAATATCCAGCTTTTAATCAAATGATATTTAAATTCAAAGGTGACAATTGAAGTGGACTGAGATGTAGTCTAAAAATACTACAAGTGCTTGTATGAGAAAATTACATACTACCTACTTTACTGTAGTTTTGTCTTGGCAAACATGCTGTGCCAGCAGGATGAATGTTTCTTCTGTGTAATTCACTTATAACATACATATATATATATTGCATGGACCTGAAAAAAAGACGGACGTAACCTCGTCTAATCGAGAGTGAAGCGTAGCAATGGCCGCCCGCTTACCATGTGTGCGTAATTTTTGATTCGCGGTTGAAGCAGTGAAGTGTCAATGTGTGGGTGTGTGTACTTGTACGCATAAAGAGTCAGTATTACTATGGGTGCTTCACTGAATTTGTTGTTGGGATTACGTCCGTCTTTTTTAGGTCCGTGATATATTGTTAGTAAAATTATAAAAAAATATTAGTTATTCATAAGTTATCTATTTTTTTTATTGTATTTATCTATTTTTAATCTTATTTTATTGTATTTGTACAACAGTTTAAGTAATACTAATATATCAACACCATTAAGTATTTGATAACCCAAAGTATTTGTTGAATTGAATCCTGATAAGAGATAAGAGTTATCAATCAATTTGAACTGTTGATGATTAAGTATAACAAAAACCTACAAGATAGTAACCGGATAACGTTAACACACTCATACCCCCACAGTAGGTTATTAATACCTGTGTCGAGGGTGGCATGGACTACACATGGACATCACAATAACACCCATGACCTGAGTACAAATATTTTTCTTGTCACATAAATATCTGCCCCGGCCGGGAAACGAACCTGGGACCCCTCGCTTCGCAGGCAGGGTCATTACCAACTAGGCTACAGGGTTGTCAAAAAGATAATAACTTAATTGTTACTAAAGCTATTGAATAGCAGTAATTACTTATTGTGACTAAGATTTGCAATTCTTTAGGAAATCAAGAAACATTGCTTGTATTGGAATTATTGTTAAATGCAATATATTTTTAGAACAAAGGCTCTAATTGCTCAGTATGAGATGTTTAAATATTACCAATTCTCAAAATATTACATACATTATCTCCTTTCAGGAACCTTTAGGTAGAAGAAAAAAATTAATAAAAAACGAGAAGGCTGCAAAAATACCAAATATTATATGCCATAACAAAAGAAAAAAAATACTTACCAATATTATTCTGATGGAGTTCCTCTGAGAGGAACGTAAAGCGGGCATCGCTGACAGCGCGTGCAATATTAAAAAATATAACTGAAACTGTACGATAACTTCTGTACATATATACATCTGTAGCGACTTGCCGGGTCACCAGTTCGTATCCATCCAGTAGAACCGTCCGTGTTTTCGTCAATTGCTCAATTATCCTCTTCCTCTTACTATCATCTTCGCTTTCTTTATCATTACCCACCACACAACATACATACAACAACAAAAAATATACAATTTTCATTTTGTTTATTACACCGCCCCTACCTTTACTACGGACGCTGTTCACTAACTTTTATTTTAATCAGATTTTTGTTAAATCAGGTCCGGTCTGCTAAAAGTGTTATCATTTTAAATAACATCGTCTCTACACAAGTAAATACAGAGAAAACACCACACACACAACTCAAATCACCAATCGATAGAACCAAGGGATAGAACAAGAACAAATGAAAGTACTGAAACTGACAGACAGATGTCGTCAGTCGTCAGATCAGATGTCTATCATCTGTCACCTCAGAGCGAATGAAACAAAGACATTAATGGAAAAACCATAGACAAAGAGCAATTTATTGAATTTAGAGAAGCCCGATAGGATACGATGCATAGGAATACGATATTTGGTACAATATTAAATTTATGCTCACTATTAATTTTGTGTAATAGATAGCAACACTCTATTTTTGTCAAAATGGTCCGTTGAATTATGGATTCTAATGTAGGTATAGTCGAATCACTAAGCTATTGAACAAATTCAATATTTAAAGTGTCAAAGTTTTTGACGAAAAATAAAGTGTCGTGACAAACCAGTTCTGATTGACATATTATGATTTAAAACATAATATTTTTTAGATATTTTTAGATTTTAGACCAAGAAGTCACTATTACTACGGCAGTATTATTTCACAAAGTGACATAATTTTCCGTGAAATTAGTCTAGTGGATAAAGTGGATTAGTAATATTCAACTTTATATCGATCCAAAACTATTAAATTTATCGATACAATACACTTTAACGCATCCTTAGATCAACTCATTCATTCATGTCCTTATCTATGCGTCAAGCCACAGACTACGTAGGGGTTTGTAGTCGAATCTTTCAACCATAGGACCTTCAATCCATCAACAGACTATATCTATTGACCAATAAAATGTTGCTATGTATTGAAAAGTTCATTTTAATTTTTAAACTAATAGTCCTTCAGTCCATCTTCCGACCTTGGTAACTAAAATCAATAAAGATAAGTTGTATAGAGTTGTATTGTTTTACATTATAAAGATAAGTTGTACAGAGTTGTATTTAATGTAAAACAATAGAGACACATAAAATAATTAAGAAACTAACAAAAAGTTATAGAGTTAAACTGATTTTTAAAATCAGACATAAATATCACCTCCTCTAATCTTTCACAATATTGAATGTTCTGAAAATATTTGTGTATTTTCAGTTGTCAAACTACTTACTTGTCCGTCGAAATATTGAATGGATTGTACTTAAAAGACGTAGTCTAAATTCCCATTTAAAGTACTTTGCTAATTGCTTTAGAGGCCAGATTGATAAACGCCTTCCAGGTATTCATATTTTCATCTTTTCATCGTAGACAGAGAACAAAACCTTTATCTGTCTAGTGGTGACTTTATTTTCAACTCGTGCAAAATGAAAAAGGTTTTTTTTTATTTCTGAACCAATTTAAATAAAATAAACAACAAATTAATGTTAACCAACTTTACTACAAACCATACAATCAAATCAAATCAAAATCACAATGACTTAATTATTGATATTGATCAAGGTGATATTCTCCGTATGATTATTTGTACGTCGTGCTTCCAATGTCTAAAAATTTTTGTGTTTTAATTAGTATAATGCCACAATTTCCCAGTGCAAATTAATTAATTCATTTAATACAATTATGCATAAAAGTGGAGGTAGGTACATTTTATCAACGTGAATGATTCACGCGAAACCATCAGATATTTCCATCAGATTTTCAGAAACATTGTTGATAACAAGGCGATCTGTTAAGTTCAATTATTCTGACTTAAAATTTCATTTTACACTGATATAAATATGAAAAAAACAAAATTTCAGTTTGCTTTGAATCTACAAGATCTTTAGTCTGAGATCAAGATCTATTCGACCTATGTTTATTTAGTCTGGTATCCCTGGACCAGAATATCCGCGGCTCCGCGCTCGTGAAAATCTTTTTTCGTCGCTCGGTTTCTGCGCGCGCATGTCTCGCTCTTTCATATAAATTTCGAAGTTCGTTCATATTTCGTAGCTCGTATAAAATGGCTTCGATTACTAATTCGAAGCACTCGGAAGTAAACGGCGATCTATGCGTTGGTCCGTGTAAAAAATATAAAATGGAAAATAATAACAAAGTGACTGTTGTTTTGGGTGCGCAGTGGGGTGATGAGGGAAAAGGAAAAGTGGTCGATTTATTGGCTGTGAACTCCGACATCGTATGCCGCTGCCAGGTAAATAATAATTAATAAATAATTTTAATGAAACAACTAAACATTCAATTTTAATTTACCAGATGCACTTGTTTTACTTTGTTACTCTTTTCGTACTTTTGCCGAATTATTTTGTCGACCACTATCACTGCAGTGTTTTGTTTATGACACTTTATAGTTAGGTTAAAGCACGAGTCGATCGCTTCAGGTAATGTTTTCGTCATTTGCTTCGTAATTACAATTATTTGATTGCAAAAAATACTTTGTTGTCGTGTTTTAAATTTCAAGATCATTTTTGTACGTTAAGCTTTACATTGGGAAGCTGCCAAAGAAAACTCTGAAAACATCGTGCTGTGGACTGCTGTTTTGTATAAACTAGCATTACGTGCCATTGCCAAGTGTTCTAGCGGGAAATTGCGTAAACCATCTTCTATTAATCAACTGCGCGTTACATAACAATGCATGCATCATTTTCCCGCGAACATGCATTGTTTTCTGTCATGTGACCGAAAATGATGTGCTTACTATTACTACTTATAATTATATAAATATACGTTACTGCCGCTAATTGTGGAGGATTGCCAAGGTCTGGGGCATTTATTGTCATGGTTACTGAAGCAGTGATGTTCACATAATTTGCTAGATTCGATTTTTTTCGCTCTCACTTCTAATATTAAATTTCTATTTTTAAACATAATATACTAACTGAAAAGAAGTTTTTAAACATTTAATTATTCTGACATTGTAACCATTAAATACAATGATTGGTGCAGGAATCCGCAAGACTAAGTTAGGTCTGATGAGAGACAAAAAAGTATTTGAGCATATTTAATAAGAAGAATATCACCTGTGGTAAACTCTTGATAGTAAGTGGAAGTTAATAATGGTTTCACT
Organism: Thymelicus acteon; assembly: GCA_951805285.1. Classification (NCBI taxonomy): domain Eukaryota; kingdom Metazoa; phylum Arthropoda; class Insecta; order Lepidoptera; family Hesperiidae; genus Thymelicus; species Thymelicus acteon. The sequence goes on from OX638232.1 coordinate 4,069,675, forward strand.
TGTTTTTAGGGTTCCGTAGCCGAATGGCAAAAAACGGAACTCTTATAGATTCGTCATGTCTGTCTGTCTGTCTGTCTGTCTGTCTGTCCGTCCGTATGTCACAGCCACTTTTTTCCGAAACTATAAGAGCTATACTGTTGAAACTTGGTAAGTAGATGTATTCTGTAAACCGCATTAAGATTTTCACACAAAAACAGAAAGAAAACAATAATTTTTGGGGGTTCCCCATACTTAGAACTGAAACTCAAAAATGTTTTTTTCATCAAACCCATACGTGTGGGGTATCATTGGATAGGTCTTCAAAAATGATATTGAGGTTTCTAATATAATTTTTTTCTAAACTGAATAGTTTGCGCGACAGACACTTCCAAAGTGGTAAAATGTGTGTCCCCCCCCCTGTAACTTCTAAAATAAGAGAAAGATAAAACTAAAAAAAATATATGATGTACATTATCATGCAAACTTCCAACGAAAATTGGTTTGAACGAGATCTAGTAAGTAGTTTTTTTTAATACGTCATAAATCGTAAACCACAAAAAACATCGATCAAAGTTACAACGAACTAAAAGAACTTTTATATTATGTTACTTGCTGCTACGGAACCCTTCATGGGCGAGTCCGACTCGCACTTGGCCGCTTTTTTTAATCACTGCACATGTCAAATCAATACCCTTACTAAAACAGATGTGCCTGATAATGTTCCATTATGGGATCACATATCCATGGTTTGCTGATTAATTTTGAAGGAATCATAGTAGTGGATGTTAATGTATTTTGATGAATGGTTAATTTCAAAAGCCAGGATAGAACCTACTAAGCAATTAACATGTGTTTATAAAGTAGAGCTATCTCTTTCACTCTTTTATGAACTGCTTGAGATTGTTATAAATTATGTACTGAGTTGAGTTGATTAATTAGACCAATATAAGTGGAATGTTTTCAGCATGCATGGGCCCTATACTTATGTGGTATCCTTAGGTGTTGCTGATACTGTTGATATTTTCAGTAACAGACAGCATATTTTCTCTATTAGTCAGTGCAACCTGCTTGGCTAGTGCACCTTCTTGCTATCAACCACCAAACAACTGGTTATTGCTGGTGGCTTGAGAGCCAGTACTTTTTTCTCTCTTCCTTCTTGGCCGGCAATGTATTGGTTATGCTTTTGTGTTGCTGGGTCCAAGAAACAAAGAGAAAATTCATCTTGAGATTTATTATTAATTCTTATCTGAATGATGATTAATACATCGCTCACCTAGTAATATAATGGCACATCTGCAAAAAATGCGAAATTTAGTTTATATGGTATACATGTTTAAAAGTGCATAATCTACATAGTGGTAAATATGTATTTATGTCTATATTAGTAACCAAACCCATACAATCTGATAGAAACGTAAAAAGAACCCATAAATTAATTTTAAACATTTTTATATAATTTTTGAAATTCGCTTTTGTAAACTATGACAAATGTAGATGTGCCGTTGTTTTACTAGGTGAGCGACATATTCATTTATCACTGTAACTTAGCAGCTATAACTAGCTTGTGCTACTTTGAACTCATATAAACAATGCTAATAACACATTAGTCACCACTTGGTACTTTGAACTGATACTGGCTGGCTGAATTTTATTGCTGACCAGAGCCTACTTATGAGTATTAGATAAAAAACGAAATAATTTTATTATTGTTTTTGGTAGACAATAATTTTGACTTTTTGAGGCTTCGGCTTTATAAAATTACTAGCTTATGCCTGCGTCTTTGCCCGTGGTAGAGATCAATTTTTTACAAATCCCGCGGGAACTCTGCACTTTTCCGAGATACAAAGTAGCCTATGTGTTAATCAAAGGTATAGGCTATCTCCATTCCAAATTTCAGCCAAATTGGTTAAGTAGTTGTGGTGTGATTGAGGAACAAACATCTAAACATCTTTACAAACTTTTTTTATAATATTAATAGCATAATAGGATTGACTTGCTACTGTTTGACCTTTTGAGTGTAACACAGCTCAACACTATTTCATTGCACACAAACATCAGAAAAATTATAACATACTGTTACATACATTCAACCTCTGACCCCTCCTCCCTTTAAAGGGAGGTAACGCTGATATTTCCACTGACTCACATAATCAATATTAGTACCTCTAGGGTAATCCCAGAAGTCTTAGAAACCTAAATATTGTTGTACAGCCTAGGATTTTCAAAAAACAACAAATACATTTTGAAATCTGTAACTTTCACCAGTCAAACCTCCTTTCCAAAAAGGGAGACGCAGGTTTGTATATGTATAAAATAAAAATGTTTTCAGTACATGGTGGACTATTTCATGTTAATTTCTTTTAAGTTGCTGCACTCTTGGCAGAGTGGTCGTGGTCATTCGGTATTTGAGGCACGCCTCACAACTCGCCGCCATTCTTCACGAATCGCTGCTCTTCATGTGCATTCGTGGACGGGGGCGTCCACATCTGGTTAATCTGGTGTTAAGTTTAAAATCATGTAAATCAGAATGATTGATTTGATTCCCATAATACATGACTGACGACTAAATTGTTCGATGTGGTGCAATCACACTTGTAGCAACAATGTGATACGATAAGCAAGATAAGAAAAGAATATTTCGTGAGATGGTATGTTTCCATTGAACGGCCTTGTCTTTATCGATAAGAATAAGGAAACTGATTGTATATTTCGCTTTTACTGCTATAGTATGAGTCGTATTAAATTATTTTATTTATTTTTCATATTTTTGAGTACTAGCCATCCGTGTGATGAACACGTTTGGACTTTTGCCTTACTAGACGTTATCAGTTATTCTGTATCCGTATTCTGTCCATATCACTTTTTTACGAGTTCCATGTAATCCCAGTCAGCGATACATAAATCTTCAGTGCAATTACAGATTAGGAACCTAGAACCCCCGATGGGAAACCCCGTATTTGTATTCTCTTTAGTGTGTATTTAGGCGGTCTCGGCAAACATGTGAAGTTTCTTTAATATAACAAAGCAATAATTTGACACTGCTAAAATAGATCTTTGTTTGGATTTGGATTAGCAGAAAGGGCTATTAATGTCAGTGTCAAGACTTAACTAGGTACCTAGTAACGTAACTAGAGGAGAGAAAAAGAAAATTCTAATGATCATGATGCCGCCTGCCAGCGAGGTGCTAAGGTTGATGGTTTCAAATATTCAATTATTTCATAACCCGATTAATCATGAGTCTTGTATTTTTGAGATGAGAGTAAGGGACTTCCAAAATATTTTTTTTTATATATATTTTTAGGGTTCCGTAGCCGAATGGCAAAAAACGGAACCCTTATGGATTCGTCATGTCTGTCTGTCTGTCTGTCTGTCTGTCTGTCTGTCTGTCTGTCTGTCTGTCCGTCCGTATGTCACAGCCACTTTTTTCCGAAACTATAAGAGCTATACTGTTGAAACTTGGTGAGTAGATGTATTCTGTGAACCGCATTTAGATTTTCACACAAAAATAGAAAAAAACAATAAATTTTGGGGGTTCCCCATACTTAGAACTGAAACTCAAAAATGTTTTTTTTCATCAAACCCATACGTGTGGGGTATCTATGGATAGGTCTTCAAAAATGATATTTAGGTTTCTAATATCATTTTTTTCTAAACTGAATAGTTTGCGCGAGAGACACTTCCAAAGTGGTAAAATGTGTGTCCCCCCCCCTGTAACTTCTAAAATAAGAGAATGATAAAACTAAAAAAAATATATGATGTACATTACCATGAAAACTTCCAACGAAAATTGGTTTGAATGATATTTAGTGAGTAGTTTTTTTTAATACGTCATAAATCGTAAACCGCAAAAAACATTGATCAAAGTTACAACGAACTACAATAACTTTTATATTATGTTACTTGCTGCTACGGAACCCTTCATGGGCGAGTCCGACTCGCACTTGGCCGCTTTTTTTTGTATTGGCATCACAGATTACCCATAATAAATCTGTGATTGATACACTAATACTGATATTTACGCGCCAAAATGTCATTAATGTTTCTTTTGAAGCTTTATTCATGATACTTTTCCATTCTTTCCACCTTTCTTTAAATTTTCGTTCTTTATTAAATAATTTTAAAACTATCCATTGTAGAACTATAACAAAAATATATTTGAAATCCTTACAACAAGCCCTTCCACTTGACATACCACACCATATGGCTTGCAAAACAGTTTTTGTTTCATTTTGATTTCGTTACATTTTTTTTTCAAAATTCAGTTGTTTATTTACTTTATAGTTTCGTCTTTGGGTCACAAAAAAGTACATGAGTACCAAATTTCAACTCATTTGGTCCAGTAATTTCGTAATCAATTGGCTGTAACGGCGCGGGCGATCGCCCAGAAGCACCAGTGCAGTGATCCTATCTATACATCTATTCTATAATTTCTATACATACATAACAAATAAATAAATTTGGAGTGTCTGCATTTGGCTGTATACACGGTGCATATACCAAAACAACATTTTTTACAATTTTTGCCTGTCTGTCTGTCTGTTTGTTCCAGCTAATCTTTGAAATGGTTGGACCGATTTTAACGGGACTTTCACTGGCAGATAGCTGATGTAACAAGGAGTAACTTAAGCTACTTTTATTTTAGAAAAAATAGTTTGTTAGGCGATACGAAGTTCGTCGGGTCAGCTCGTTGATCCTATATGGATTCCGTTTTCGTTTTTCGTACAGAATTAAAAAAAATCTGCACCGGAGCAGCGTGATGGAGTATGCTCTAGGCCTCCTCAAGTTAAAAGCCAACCAATGGGGGTTTCCTAACGTGCCCGGTTATATGGTTTGCCCGGATACTGTTCAAAAACCTTTTCTAGAAGGCCTGGACCTAGATTATTGGACAAGTTCAGAGAGTATCGAACGGATGGTATTTCTATATAGGTCTACTCTACCTACGACATCTAGACAATTGACTTGGACGGTTATGTCAGCTTTGATTATTTACTCACACATTATTATTGGGCAAAAACATTGACACATAATTCACACCTAACTAAACATTGAAATGTTTTAAATGCTTCTACGCTGAATCGCCTATCAGGTACTTTAATTAAAATATTCATGTTGCAACCACAGTGAATATCGCAACATGGACTATTTTGTTAGCGGAACAAAAAGAGAGAAATTTGTCCCCCAAGGTTCACTGTTGATTATATTAAACAATAATTTATACTATAAGTTGCATGACCTTATTCCAAATAGATTATATCAATAGATCCAAATTAGATACTTAGTTATGAAACAGAAGTTGAGTGGATAGAAAAGTTTCCAACACTTAGGGCTCTTACACATACGAGTAAACACGTGTTTCGCTGACACCAAAAATTGTAGTGTTCGTCTGGGCTATCGGTATACATATTACAGGCATAGATCTATATAATAATAATAATAATAATTTATTTCAAGATACTCAGTCTCATTAAATTTGTTAGTACTGCTTAATCTAAGTATGTTAGTAACCTTAAAACTAATACTAAAAAACTAAATTAATTTAAATAGCAACTGCTGGGGACATGCAGCCCACAGCAGTGCGTCATGTAGTATATGTATATATGATTACAGGATTAAGAAATTGCTTTTTAGATAGTGACGTACTCGTGGTAATATTTTAAGTAATTAAAATGAATGAATGAATGAATGAATATTTATTTGCAAAAATTGTGGTTACATTGAGGTCTTAATTTTAGATTTTGTGCCGTTCACAATGTACCATGTTGATGGTGTGCTTTATATGTAGGAAAATGTTTTTACATGATATTTAAAGATTAATTTAGCTACAGGGTTGTCAAAAATAGCAATTTTACTATAGTTGTTCGTATGGAGTAGGAGTACAATCACTATTATTTTCCACCTAATCATTGGAATTCAGATGGCAATATATGCAATGTTGGCACAATATATGTTTCTGCAAATACCGAGATATTTTCAATGTTTACCGGTTAGAACAATTTGTCCTGCCTGTCCCTGGCGTCCGTTGATGCAAATTAGTACTAACCACAGATGTTATATGAACATTGAACATGTGTAATTTCCGTTGTAATATAATGTAAACTGTATGTTATCGTCATTCATCGTGACTGTTTACAATTTACTTAGAAAATACCTTATTTTTAGAGCACATCAGGTAAAAAAGCGGAAACCTTATTAGGTTGTTCGTTTGTCCACATTGTTACATACGTGTTTATACAATACATACATTCATTGTTTCATTTCCTATCATAATTATAATACTGAAACAAAATGTTACTTTGCCAGAAAAACTCATTATCTGTTCTGGGAACCAGGGTCGACCATAGCATAGTCCATACAACGAAAGATTTAAATAAAACCTTGGGTCTGTCCCACTAGTCCCGTTGGTATATTCCGTGACGGAAAAATTGACACTGTTCAGCACATCTGAGTCTCCCGTCACGGAACAACTCAACGGGACTAGTGGAACAGACCCCTGTCACGGAACAGCTCACCGGGACTAGAGCTACAGACCCCCGTCACGGAACAACTCAACGGGATTAGTGGGACAGACCCCTGTCACGGAACAACTCAACGGGACTAGTGGAACAGACCCTCTTTGAATTTTTAGGATGAACTGTCAGTAGCTGGTGTTCCATAACAGTTTTTTCTTGTTTCATAACTAATTTATTGTCTTTGCACAGGGCGGGAACAACGCCGGTCACACAGTTGTGGTCGACGGGAAAGAATTCGACTTCCACTTGCTTCCCAGTGGCATTATCAATCAGAAATGTACTTCTGTGATAGGTAAGTCATATTTGAAGGAATTAGTTCTTGCTTTTACCTTTCTTTTGCTAAAAAAGAAAACAAAAATCCGGATATCTGTAATAATATCCGAAAAACCGTATCCGTTTCGTCGTTATCCCAAAGTATATCTTAAACTTTCTCACTTGCATATCTTAGTGCTAGAAAACTGTAATTTGGCATGGATATACATATTTATTAAAACTCCAAAATCGTAGAATAAAATATTTTTTCAGTGTAGCTTCCCTACAGGTAAACGTGATGATGAATTGTTTATTCTTCGCGTACCCTATAGTGTAGGGTATCGTTGAAAAGGTTTTTCAAAATTATTTTGAGTCTTTTAAGACCATTTTTGGAATTAGGGGTCCGTTTGCGAAATATTTGGCTTTAAAGTACTAATTTTGGTTAGATTCAAGTGTCCTCCCGCCTGCTGGCTAAACGGTTTTTTTTTTTTTTTTACTTACAATAAGCTAATGCTTGACCATAATCCCACCTGATGGTAAGTGGAGATGTGGTCTAGGATGGTGAGCGCACTAACTTAATAAAAGCCTATTCACTCTTTTCTTGAATACATCCACGTCATAGGTGGGCGGGAATGCGGACGCAGGCAAGTTATTCCAATCCTTCGCGGTGCGCATAATGAATGACGACGCAAACCGCGTTGTCCGTACCGGTGGGATGTTCACCACGAAAGGGTGGATACTCGCCGTGCGTCGTGTCGTTCGATGGAGAAATGGGGAAGGGGGAATTAATTCAAATAATTCCTGCGCACACTCTCCAAAATGTGCCCTATAGAAAACCGAGAGGCTGGCTACTCTGCGCCTGTGCTCAAGGCTTTGCAGATTGGTCTTAACCAGATCTGGGTCACCAATGAGCCTCTTTGCACGTCTCTCCATCGAATCCAAAGCAGAAAGGTGACATTTGGCTGCACCTGCCCAAATGTGAGAACAGTACTCCACACACGGCCGAACCTGAGCTTTGTATAACGTTAACAGTTGCTTCGATGTGAAGTACCGCTGGACCTTCGCAAGGACGCCAAGTTTCCTTGCACCAACTTTAACTTTGGATTCGATGAACCGCCCAAAGTTGAGCTTGGAGGATATCTCAACTCCTAATAACTGAAGGCAGTCGGTATAATCCAAGGGCACATCCTGAAAAGTAGGAGCCAAGGTGAGCGGGCTCCTTTTGGCGGTGAAGAGACACGTCTGTGTTTTAGTGGCGTTGAATCTCACAAGATTGGCTTCGCCCCACTCGGACACAGCCCGAAGTGTGAGATTCACACGTTCCACCATCGCCTCTCTTTCTGACTGAATTTCGAGCCTACTGGCCTTTGAACTCGGTAGGTATCTCTCTACCACTGTGCTATCATCTGCGTACCCATAAATACCGGGCATGAGCAGGTCATTAATGTGTAGCAAGAATAGAGTGGCGGAGAGAACGGACCCCTGAGGAACTCCGGCATTTGTAGTCATCGTTTCTGATGAACTACCTTCGACTACAACCCGGAAAGACCGGTCGCTCAGGAAGTCCTCTACCCAGTTGATAAGGGCAGGGCATATGCCGTAAGCTGGAAGCTTGTTTAAGAGGCTAGCGTGCCAGACCTTATCGAAGGCCTTCGAGACGTCAAGGGAGACAGCAAGCGCCTCCCCATTTTTCTCGAGGGCCTCGCCCCATATGTGTGTGGCATACGCTAGAAGATCCCCTGTTGACCGGTTTCGGCGAAACCCGTACTGCCGGTCACTAAGGAGACTAAGGTTTGAGTTGGACAAGTGAAAAAATGCTCAAAAATAGGTTATAAGATGAATTTACAAGGAAAACTATCACGGATATGTTAGCATGAGTAGTTAATGAGTAATAGTCTATAAACTTACTACTTCGGAACTCTCATTTCGCGTGGCCTGACACGCACTTAACCGGTTTTTTTTTTTTAAATTACTGGTTGGTAATGTAATTTATTTTAATTTCATTAATTTTATTGTGATGGCAATAACTGTATACCTTAAAGGTGCCATGATTGGATTGTGACTGGAATTTCAAATTAAAACAAAAATATTATTTAATATAATTTAATTTGCAGTCTGCTGCACCATACGAATACAAAACAAAAAGCATAAAAAAGACAAAACACGTACATATTCTTGATTACAGTAATGACAATAGCAACTTATGCATAAAGAATTAACATGGCCGATTGACATGATCAAATGCGTAAATTTAGTTAACAAGGAATTCGATAAAGACCGAAATAGTTTTTCGAATATTGACCGATAACGCTGATACTTGAACGGATGCCAGACATTGCATCATGCTCTGTGATGCGAACTCGAGATGTTGGTTGTAAAAAATCGTAAAAGAGACTTCAATGAAATTTACTAGCGAGCTAAAATTAAACTTTTTTTGACGTTTGCCTGGCGCTGGGAAACGTTCTTGTGTTATGTCCGCAAATACTTATAATTTATCATAAGAACCTATGCGCGCTTTAATAAGCTAAAAGTACGCATGTCATTAAAGGTTCTTCGCGTTTAACACGCTAGTAGTGACAAGACGTTCCTTGCTTGGTCCTGTAAACATGAAGTTTAACTTTTTTCTGACGGCCAGCAATATAAAAACATGTGACACCTCACAACTTGTGCAGTTCATTGTATGAAGCTTCGTTGCATTCTGTTGTTGGAGAAAAATCCAGCAGCAATCTTGTCTTAGTGCCGGTTGTAGAACATAAAAATAATGGAAGTTATACGGTTGCCAGACGTCCGGATAAAGCCGGACATGGTTAGGCTTTTTGAATGGGTGTCCGGACAAATTTAACGGTGTCCGGCTTGTCCGGCTCTGTTAGGCTTTTTACATTTTACCAACTTATAAGAAACTTATACAAGAACACAAATCAATTTATATTGATGACTGTTAAAAGACATTCCTGCAAAACTGATTATGCATGTAATCAAGTTTCCGAAACTATTAGTACCTATCCAAGAAAAAAATGTTAAAGTTGACGATAGCAAAGGTTTTAACCAATTACAAAACCTTAAATATTTTCAATATGATCAAAAATGGGGATGTTGATGGTTGATTTCAAGAAGTTGTTAGTATACAAGAAATTAGTAGCCTATTTTAAGTCGATGAGAGTAGTCCGGATGGCTTTTAATTTAAAATATTTGAGTTTATAGATTATTAAAACTTTATTTTGAAAAATATTGAGCTGTTAAAGCACGTTTCTGCTAATTATTTAATATTTTTAGTTGTTTACTTTAAATGTTATTAATTAGTGAAGAAGTTCTAAAAAAATGTCTTAATAATATTAATACATAAAATTCTTGATAATTTAGGGTGTCCGGCTTTTTTACTCAAATGTCCGGCCAAAGTGGCTGGTCTGTCCGGCTTTTTGGTTGGCCGACCTGGCAACCCTATATCGGTATATGATTTTTCGGTGTAAATTGCTCTACCGAAACCGAAAGAACATTCGTTCGTAATCGTATAAACTAAATCTGAGGAAAAATCTAGCTTCAGAGGAAGTCACGGTTCAGTGCTAATTCTCAGCGCTTTCGCTAATGGAAAAGATGCGTTCATCGTCAATATGGAATGACTCAACTGGACAGAAAACTGTCTATTCAATAGTGTATTTATCTTTAGCAGATCATAACTAACTTGAATCTATCGTTGGTGAAGCAGCTGAATAAACAGTTCAATCACCACCCTAGAACGCGTGTCGAGTCCAAGTCGAAAAATGTTATCATGCTTGGGGAATTTAAACCTCCATAAGATTGTTATCATCAAATAGCTATCGTAAAATTATGTCCGAGGTCTTTGAATGGCAAACGAACGAAAGAAATGAAATCGATCTCTTCAACAATTCGCAATGGAGCAACAAAAATACTCTCTGGACCTCCTGCAATAGGCTTTATGAGTTGAAAACCTATTGGAAAGATGATCGAGTACCCTGTAGGAAAGAAATTTTTGGTTTTAAGTAGAAGCGTAGCTGCAGAACATCAAATGTAAAGGTCTCTTTCAAATGATTCGTAATTTTGTCTCCAAATATGTCGTCATCGTAAAAAATTCCCATGTACACGACATCGAGAATGAAAATAATAATTGGAAACGTAAGTATTGATGACGATGTAGCAGAATAATAAACTCTGGTTTTAGACTTCAGTTATGCAAACAATATTGGATGATGTCATTGTGCAATCTAATGGCAAGAAAGGGCAAAGTAATTGCAAGACTAATTTGTAGTTGTATTGAATACAATGTTCATAACTTGCCACTATTAGTATCAACATTCAATGTAACTGTAAGAAACAACGCCCATTCACGTTACGTGGCATAGGGCATGACGAAATTGACCATTTTTCTGACCACTGAAAGCGGGACTTGCACTGAAAAAAGAGGTCATTATGTATACAATAATTACTATTTGTAGCTAAAAAAACCGGCCAAGTGCGTGTCAGGCCACGCGCAATGTAGGGTTCTGAAGTAGTAAGTTTATCAACTATTACTCATTAATTAATTACGCTAACATTGTTTTCCTTGTAAATTCATCATATAACCTATTTTTGAGAATTTCTCACTAGTCCAGCTCCAACCGTTTAGGCAGCAGGAGGGGGGGAGGACACTTGACTCTAACCAAAATTAACACTTTAAAGCCAAATATTTCACAAACGGACCCCTAATTCCAAAAATGGTCTTAGATGACTATGACTATGACTCTGACATAATATTTTTGGAAGACCTTTTCAACGGTACTCCACACTATAGGGTACGCGACGAATAAAAATACTTCGTCACGTTACCTGTCAAAGTCAAAGTCAACATATTTTATTCATATAGGTATCACTGATACACTTATGCACGTCATCCCATTAATGGCCCACTACTGGGCACGGATCTCTTCTCTTGGGGAGGCCTAGAGCATACTCCACCACGCTGCTCCAGTGAGGATTGGTGGAGGGGTTAGTGACCAAACCGAGTGTCGGAAGTTTTCAAACCGCCCGAGGGCCTCCGACATGGCCTAACGACTGTTATCTTATGATAACAACCGGGACCGATGGCTTTACGTACCCTCCGAAGCACGGAAACGCTCGAGAAATTTTGCCACTAGCTGTCACCCATCCAACAATCGACCGCGCCCGCTGTTGCTTAACTTTGTCGATCACATAGGATCGGCGCAAGCCGCCGGGCTATGAGCGCTTAATAAATATGTATATCCATGTCAAATAACAGCTTTCTAGCACTAAGGGTCTCGGCGCTTTGCTTCGGACAGTCGGACGGACGGACATGACAAAACTATAAGGATTCTGATTTTACTTCGGAACTGTATATAAAAAGGTCGTCGGGCGTCTATTTCTCTACAATCCGTATTAGTAGTAGTAGCTCATCGGCTCATAAGGTCATCGGGAATAAATCTCCTAGTTTCAATGAATTTCATGTCCACAAGTAACTAAATATATACCTAAGCGGGACTTTTTTGATCTCGCGGGAAACAGCGGGACAGACAGCCTCAAAGCGGGACAATCCCGCCCAAAGTGGGACGTATGGTCACCTTAGGCATGACACGACTTAATGTGCCATTCTGCACGGTTCTGGGGAAACAAAACATCAAGTTTCTGTCACGTTACATAAGCGGGCCTTAAAGCCGTGATGAGACAGGCAGGCAGGTGTAGGGGTTGCCGCCACAATAAAGATTTCGTTATAAATATAAATAGACTATACGGCATGACAACACAGACGAGTGTTCTCGCAATAATCTCATACTTGGAATGCCCGAATGTCGTTTGTGTTTGTTGATAAGGAGTTATGTAAACAAAACCCTTATCTGATATCTCCTATTCTCACCATGTCATATGACTTGTCATGTAAAATAATAAACAAGCTGGACCACTTCCTGTATTTCTTTTATTGGAGTACTTTAAAATGTACATGTCTAGCATAATAAAATGTCGTCACGTGATCTTTATTAATACTGAAATTTGAAATGAGCAAAGAATCAGCAGTTCGGTACTAAGGCACGACCGGTACGGAACTAATCAGTTGTTATTGTAATATTAATTATGGTGAACTTACGGCCTTCGTCATGCAATACCTTCGATGCGGATTGCCTTTACGGGTTGCGTCACTCATTCGTCAATCCTTTTATTGCTGCAATTATTCCAGTATGATCTGTGTCTGGTTATTCAGCTTTTACTTTCGATGCTCGAAACCATTTCTGATGTTCAATAATTCCCAGTAGATGGTGTTAATTACCCCGACATAGACGACCTTAATGGTAACTGGTTACCGACGCGCTTCCGGCCAAGGATAATCCCAATGATACCCTTATTGCTGACCCTCCTACGCTACAACCGAAATACTTTAAATATTTTCTGGAAGTTTCTAGAAAATAAGGTAAAAATTTCATATCATCGAGCGCGAATACAGTCGTATTAAGCTGCATGGTAGAGCTTCTCAAAAGTTGAGAATATTTCCCCGAATCCGGTGAGGTTGACTTGAACTCAATGGTGGATGAACCGCTCGTCAAAGTTTGGTAATGATTACAATACATGAGTTTCATAGTGAGCGATATTCTTATCAAGGTCAGCTGAATTACGATGTTCCGTTCCATGCAAATTACATGAGCAAATTGTCGTATTTCTTCACAAATTTTCATGTCGTTCTGATTATGATCATTGTTGGGGTTGGTAGTTTAGAATCGTCGTTGTCTGAAATACAATGATCTTAGCATTTATCTTTATATTACCTAAAGATGCGTTTCGATATGATTCATGTTAATGTTCTTATATTAGGCTTACTTTATAATTCAATATCACGGACGGTGTATCTTTTTGTCACCTTCAAAAGATATCCGATCTCGCTAAGGAACGGACCGGGATATTTGGGATTATTGGCCACTAAAATCTCCGGCAATGTAAAACGCCAATGCAAATCTCCGGGATCTTATGTTATCTCACCGATTCCTCCCCTACGTTGTCTTCTGGATGCATCTTTGGGGAAAATTTAAACCTCTCTAATTTAAACCGGGTATTCCCATACCGAAATCTTAAAAATCTTTGATCGCCTAAACGAGTTGATCAGGTCTCTTTATTTCCAGGGAACGGCGTGGTCATCCACTTGCCGGGTCTCTTCGAGGAGTTGAAGAAGAACGAGCTGAAAGGCATGGAGGGTTGGAAGGACCGGCTCATCATATCCGACAGAGCACATATCGTCTTCGACATACATCAGCAGGTGAGAATTGTAGTTTTGTATTTATTCTTTGCTTGCAGCAATGTATAAGTGTACGTACAGTGTACAATTATTAGTAACGAGTAACCGCCCTTGCTTTGCTTCGGTTTTCTTATTTTTTTATACCTTGGGTTACATTATTGGAGTTTTATTAGGGATCCCTAATTTTTTTGAAGATATAATATAGCCTATGTTACTCGGGGATAGTGTAGCTTCCCAACAGTGAAATAATTTTTCAAATCGGTTCAGTAGTTTCGGAGCCTATTCAATGCAAACAAAAAATCAAATCTTTCCTCTTTATACATATATTAGTATAGATAAGTGTACACTATAATAACTTATTATTACACAGGTAAAATGTGTTAATAATAAAGATAATTAAAAAAATATTGGGATGTAATGTGGAGTTATGTTGCAAATCTATTGAACCTGATTTTAATGCAACTTTTACAGTTCCAAAGTATAAATAAAGTTTAAAACTGCAACATATCTTAATATCTGCATTGCGGATTGCATTAGACAGACCCCGATCGGAGTACAAATTATTGCGGAAAATGCACCAAATCTAGTTTTTATGTTTTCATAAAAGTTGAAAATCTCTGTCTGTTACCGGTCTGTTACAAAAACATCTCACTCGAAATTGGTCTATTCACATGATTTATTTTAAGTAAAGAGATATGTTATCTATCCAGCCTGTAACCTGGTTACGATAAATAAAGCAGGATATCATCACTTGCCTCGGAAAGTAAGATTGCAATATTGTCAATATTACTGTTCACTGTGATTTTTGTGAATTTCCTGAGACGATCATCGTAAAAACTAATGCTAATAGACTTCAACTTATGCCGATGCTACAGGACATCTGCTCCACTGGTAACTGAGGAGGCCTAGATCGTACTCTATCAAGTATTGAAGCACCAATAGGAATTGGTGAAGGCACAATCCGAGCTAAGAGCACTTTGCTAATTGCTGCTAATTTGCATCTGCTAATTGCTATATCTGATTTTAAACACCTATTAGTGTTCCGCAAAATGCCACACATCAATATCCACGACACATATGTTCCGCTTCACCTCGCAACGACCGCTAACAAAGATGAATTCGCTGACAAATAACTTGCGACATGTGCCAATATTTTAGCCAAAACACGCCAGAGGACAATAGGTCTTTATACTTTAACAATTAGGACGGTAATCAGTAGGTGATGAAATTCAAGTACAACTCTTGCTGATTGGGCATTGTACCTTTATAGTTTGAATGAACTTACAAAGGAAACCTTTTGGGCAGTAACGGATGCAGAATTTTAGTAGATAGATGATAATATGAGCCCTTAGCGTCTAGCCCGCCCCCCTGAATCCGCTAGTGCTTCTAAGTAAAAGTTTGAGACAGATTTCTTATACCTTTGTCCGTCGGGATAACATCCCTTTTTCCGTTTACCTTATTATTGCATGTTGTTTTGAATCTAAAAATCTGAAGCCTGCACCCATGACGTGATAAATGACAAAGATGGCGATAGTACTTATCGTTAGCGTTAATACATCACGTATTGCCATCAATCACTCGGATGCATTAGGTGAATTGCTTTCACATGCTTTCAATAGCGAATTTGTTGATCTATCGGGTTTCTGAGATTATCGCCTAGATAGCGTTACCTCTAATTCTAACGTTACTGTGTTAATTTTTGTTGTTAGTACTTAAAGGAATATATAGGACGACCACCGGGAGTCACCGGAAGCGCGTATCACTTCGCGAATAAGTGAATTAGTTTTTAAGTATATATTATTGTATGTATGTTAGTCTGTAAGGTATTTATGTTATGGGCCTCGTTGCCTGAAATAAAGGTTTATTATTATTATTATTATTATTATTAGCGTTCTTCCATCTATCACTAAATACAAGTGAACTCACTCAGAATCTTTGATTTTTTCACCAGACGGTGACGTCAGAGTGTTGGCGTCAGAAAAAAATTATAAAAACCTGTCAGGGTTTTTAAACTAATTTAGATAGGTTACCTATGTCCCCATATTAGTATACATAATACATTTTACTCGTAGCATATAACCATGACATACTAATTTCTGACCCAGATCAGAATCGAACCCTGGACCAGTCGCGCTGTAGGCGATGTCTCTCACTGAATTCCTTTGGAAGATTCTGGACAATTGTTTTATCCACTCCAGTGCTAGCTAGCTGGTGCTAGGTAAATTCGTTCCCTATCTGGCTAGCTAAAGGCATCTCAGCTAAATATTTTTATTGGGTATATATTATTTAGTATTGGGTATAGTGCCACCAGCATCATCAGTAGAAGCGAAAGTGATAAATCAAACGATTGTATCGTTTCAAACGGATTCTTCCGAGGCGGCGATTGTGCCAGATCGTTTATAGAATACATTTGTAATTTTAATAGTTTACATACGTCTTATTCTAATTGTGTAGCGTCTATTAAAACGATCGCGTCGATTTTCTCACTAGTATTGTTAAACTGAGATTTGAGTGTCAATGAACGAAGGCAAGGACAAATCTGCCTATCTGCCGACCAGAATTGGACATCTCAGTTGATAGACTTTACTTGCAGAGCGAAGGGGCTTAGGTTTGACTCCCGGTGTGGCAGATATTTATGTGGGGGATAAAAGCTTCTGTTCCAATACAGGATGTTTGCGTGTTAATAAAATATGTCATTACTAGCAACAGCTAGGGCAACAGCCCGCAGCTTCGCACGCGGAAATTATTTTTCTGAAAACCACGATACAATCACAATGGATTCATCCAGGAGCGAGTTTTGAAAAATAAAAAATATTCACATTAATTGGTATTTTTCTTTTTCATGCAAAATTTGCCGTGACGGAACAACATTATGACATTTTCAACTTAATAAGGAGGGTTTGATGATGGAATCATGAGTAGGAGAATGGAACTCTTCTTGCTTCTTGCGTTATTTCAAACCTTTTGTTCAGGTCAATTTGCTTCGTTATATATGGGAATCGTCACCCATATATTTGATGTGAGACCTTCATCACCAAGTATATTATACTTTAATGTAATTTTTATTTTAATGTTTGCTTTGTTAATTTATAATTATATTGCTTCAGGTGGATGGTCTTCAAGAAGCTGAGAAGGGAAAGAACTCGTTAGGAACAACGAAGAAAGGTATAGGGCCGACGTACTCCTCTAAGGCGACGCGTAATGGTATCAGAATTGGCGATCTGCTCGGCGATTTCAGTATGTTTGAGGAAAAGTAAGTAATGCAACTAGACACTGCTAAGATATAGAGGGTTTTTAGTCTCATGGGACAAGTAGATTTTTATGCGACATTTTCATGCGACATTTTCATGCTTTAAGCATTGGAAACTGGTATTGTAGGGAACTTTTTATATGCACATTTTCTATACTTACTGATAACCAAAGCGTTCTGCGACAACTCTTATTTTTATGGACGACGGAAATTATTACTTACAAATCTTAAAAAAAAATATGTGCTAGCCTAGATATCTAAAAAATTAATATTCGTCTTTAAAACCACCGAGCTTATTTACTTCTGTATTTCTATGCCTCTGTATACGTTTAGCGAAGTCTAGAGCGTTTGATATGATATTGTATCGAACGCGTTCATTTCAAGCGTCAATTCACTTTGCCTGAAGCATGACTCGTTGTTGATGTTTCAGTACAAATAGATATTAGCCGTGTTTATAGAGGCTTCGACAGTAACTAAATAATAACAGAAAGTCCATTTAACGTTGTCACTGTTTAGTCTACATTCAGTACTTGTTTATTTATTTTAATGTTTTATGTTATACAAAGATATTTAATTTTTGAATCTAATATATAAAATTCTCTTGTCACGCTTTTTTGAAGTTGAACTCCTCAGAAACGGCTCGACCGATTTTCGTGAATCTTTGCGTGTATATCGACTACGGTGGAGAATCGGACATCTATTTTTCATCCCCCTACCCCTAAAAATTTTTTGGCAGAACAACGTTTGCCCGGTCAGCTAGTAAATATATAAAAATGTTGTGCTATTGACTGCTAAAAAGATATTTGGTATGGAGCATCTGAGCGCGGAAGTCTATCAAGGTGTAAGATGTATAATTATTTATCATTCTAAACTAGGATAACCTGACCCGTATGATGTCTGCGATGTTAACCAAGGATTTCTTTCGTCTGGATCAATCCTGAGGGTAGTATCAGGACATGCGACTCCTTAAAACTCCTTCATATAATCAATAAAACATTTTTGAATGCTGATCATAATGTATTGTCCCAAGAAATTTGCATCCAATCCAACCCGCAATGGAATCCTGTACTTTTTAAAAGATGTGCTGAGGTGCTTCTTTACGGCTTTTCTTCTCCTCCATGACAAAGCACCCTTCCGAAAAGCTGGTAGATAAAAAAATGATTACGTGCATAAGTTTATCAGTGATACCTATATGAATAAAATATTTTGACTTTGACTTTGACTTACAGCCAGTAGGTACCCCAAGCTATAAAGTTGTCAAATGTATGGCATAACATTTCTGTAACCATTAATTTATTTGCGCCGCAAGCGAGCCAGTGTTTACAAATTCGTGACGTAGCCTCTTATCGATGATGACACTCAGTGATAATGGACTGATAAGTGTCATACGAGATTATGCTAGAAATGTGTTTATTTTTGTTTCCTAATATCATGATGATTTCGTATTTGATATTTGTATTAAAAGAAAGTGGTCTCAAGTGGTTACATTTCAATATAAACTGTTTGGATACGTGGCCGGCGACGTCGCCTTGGCGTCCCGGTGAGGTACCGCACTTAATCTAACTGTCGGATGTTTTTGTAAATTTTAATTTAAAATTATTTTTATGTAAGCTACTAATAAATTATTTCAGGTTCCGCGCGCTCGCAGCGACGTACAAGCGCATGTTTCCGTCCCTGGAGGTGGACATTGAGGGTGAGCTGGCCAGGTACAAGGAGTACGCTGACCGGGTGCGGCCGCTGGTGAAGGACACCGTGTCGTACCTGCACCGGGAGATCCGGGGGGGCAGGAAGGTGTTGGTGGAGGGGGCTAATGCCGCCATGTTGGATATTGATTTCGGTGAGTTGTAGGTTCGTGAGAGATTCAGTTTCGTCAAAAGCCTTCACACAGTGTTTGACAAGAATACACCGCAAGCAGTACATTTTGTTTACGTCAAAAGATTGAATACCTGCCCACAGAGCAACAGTGGCAATTCAATCGATGTTTTTTTAACCGACTTCAAAAAAAGGAGGAGGTTCTCAATTCAACTGTATTTTTTTTTATGTTTGTTACCTCAGAACTTTGGACTGGGCGAACCGATTTTGATGATTGTTTTTTTAATCGAAAGCTGGTGGCTGTCATGTGGTCCCACATAAATTTTATTGAGATCTGACAATGGCATCCATGAGAAACCACATAAGTCGTAAATTTGTGTCAAGATGTGCGCGACAAATTGACGAATAACTCAATATCACGCCAACCGATTTCGATGATTATTTTTTTAATCGAAAGCTGGTGGCTGTCATGTGGTCCCACATAAATTTGAACGAGATCTGAAAAGTAGTTTTTGAGACTTTGAAGTCGGTTATTTTTTGTTAGTAAAATTTAGATTATTAGGATTCCGAAGTAAAATAGGAATAGTCACGTCATCATAAACGTCATAAACCCAACAATAGACCACAACTTCCCCAGGCACGTATCCCTACGTGACGTCCTCAAACTGCAGCATCGGCGGCGTGTGCACCGGGCTGGGACTCCCACCCAACGTCATCGGTGACGTTCTCGGCGTGGTGAAGGCGTACACCACGCGCGTGGGAGACGGACCCTTCCCCACTGAGTTGCATGATGTGAGTCACGTCTTATTTTATCTTTTATTCAGTTGGTTTCTTTCTTTCTTTCTTTTTATTATCTCTTTGATGGCCGGCAACGCTTCAATGATGACTTTGGTGTTGCTGATGTCCATGGGCGACGATAGCCACTTACCATCAGGTGGATCGTCAACTCGTTTGCCGGCTATTTTCATAAAAAAAGTTGGCAACTGTCAGAATCGCAGTTATTGCTATTATTTATAGCTGGGGAATAAACTACGTCTGCCTTAATGTTAATATTAACGTCTACCCCGAAATACTTTGCATGTAAAGCTGTTGATATGGCTAACAGAATCAAAATCCTTTGATGTGTCGAAGACACCGCCACCCAATTGCTTAAACGTGCAATGGCATTAGCAAGGCCACGCTCGTGGAAAATAGAGAGAAGGAATGCCATCTCTGTATATGAAAAGTGTTCGTAAAAACACGTAAAATGACGGGTGGCGCTGCGGTGCTGTTGACGGACACTAGCGGCACTAGCGCCATTCATTACGGGTGACGCTGCGGATGCACTAGGCATAACTCAGCAAACTGCACACCGTCTACAAAGCTATGTTCATGGTCCGCTATTTGTATCGCACTAGCGCCATTCAGAAATGGCCATTATTGGAACCTCTATTTTCTGTAAACAGCTGGACACTTTTTCAACTTTCCCTTCATATGAGATGGCCCTCCTTCTATCTCAATGCTCCATGGCCACGCTTCTGTAGCTAGCTGCAAGCGTGTGCAGATTTATATTGCGTATACCTCACCTATTACTTAACAGAGTAAAACGTGTGTATTATTGACCCTTAACACCACAGGCATAATGAATAGGGATGTTGACTAATTTTAGAATTCAATTTTATTTTATAGATAGGACCTAAATGATCGCGAAAAAAATATTATAAAAATAATAATATTCCATTTAAAAATAAAATTGATAAACAGAAATCAGTATCAAAGGGCTTCCAACATTTTTGTATGGAGCCTGGCATACCTACAAGTCCGCCATTTTGAAAAAACCTCGATTCCGCGGCCAGTGATGAAACATGTGTCAATCGATAGAGTAAATGATTATGATCAAAAAGTATTCAGTGATATAATGTCATAAGTGGTATACTTTCTGAGATATTTGAGTTCAAAACCATAGAAAATAAAGTAAAAAACTTTTTTTCGGCGGATATTGATAAAACAGGTGTTAATCGATAGAGTAAGTGAGTACGATCAAAAAGTATTCAGTGATAAAATGTCGTAAATGATATGCTTTCTGAGATATTTGAGTGCAAACCCGTACAAAAATAAAACATTTGTAGTGAATTTTTTTTTATTATACATATTACATTATATATTAAGTACATAAATATTTATAAATACGTATATATAACATCAACAGCGACGACGCGACATTCTAATAGCTTCAAGTAGTTCTGCCGGACGTGATTCTTGAAGGAGCTTTTGGTAGTCTATGATTTTTTGATGTCTACAAGCATGGAGTTCCAGAACAGTATTAACTGTATTGTGAAGGAATTCCCGAAATAAGCAGTGCTATGGGTTTCATTTAAATAAACAGGAAAAGACACATTATTCAAAATAGCATAAAATATTGAGAAAATTCTGAAGTTTCGCCTGTGTCAAATGGTAGCCATTTAAGTTAGGAATGGAACTGGGAAATATGGTCATACTTACGTAAGCCGAATATATATCTAATAATTATTAAGAAGGCGCTCCGATTTATTCAGAAGTTCCTCTGACAAACCTGTACAACACACATCAGCATAATCAAGGTGAGGGATGACCAGAGCCTGCATCAACATAATTTTGGTCTTAAACGGTAAGAAGTGTTTATGGCGATACAGCAATTGAAGTGTACCGGTCACTTTTTTCCTTACCTCAGTTAAGTTATGTATTATAAAAATAAAACAAATTCGTCAAATAAACAACTTAAGGGTAGAGATAAAATCGCGGGATGGTACGCTCGGTACTGCTCATGCTTAATGGAAAAAAGAACCTTGTCCTCTTGTTCCCATATAATGTGTGTTATATGGTTCTTGACATGGGCTCGACACCAGGAAACATTGCCTTTATCACCAGCGGAATTTTTAGATTCAGTAATTGTCAGAGATGATATAGAAAACGAAGCCAGTAATGAATTTTAACTTTTGGTTTAGAGTTGCCAAAGCTGTAGCCGCTGGTGGCAAATAAATTATTTATAAAACAATCTAGTAGTTTGCTTTGCTTTTTTTTAAATTCAAACCTACCCGTTATTAATAAATCAAGTACCCATGCAGCACAAATACATATACGTATTTTTCATTATTGACCCAATAAATTCAAAAGAAGTAAATGATAATTTTTATTGCATTATTTTTGTACGGTTTTGAACTCAAATATCTCAGGAAGTATATCACTTACAACATTTCATCACTGAATACTTTTTAATTGTAATCATTTAGCCTATCGATTGACACATACTTTATCAATGTCCGCCGAAACCAAGTAATTTTGCGTTATTTTTCTACGTTTTTGAACTCGAATATCTTCGAAAGTATATCACTTACAACATTTCATCACTGAATACTTTTTAATTGTAATCATTTAGCCTATCGATTGACACATGTTTTATCAATGTCCGCCGAAACCAAGTATTTTTGAGTTATTTTTCTACAGTTTTGAACTCTTTATCTCAGAAAGTATATGACTTACGACAATTCATTACTGAATACTTTTTAATCGTAATCATTAAGCCTATCGATTAACATATGTTTTATCAATGTTCGTTGAAATGAAGTTTTTTTTACTTTATTTTCCTTCGGTTTTGAACTCAAATATCTCAGAAAGTATATCACTTACGACATTTCATCACTAAATACTTTTATATCATAATCATTTAGTCTACCGATTAACATGTGTTTCATCACTGGCCGCCGAATCGAGGTTTTTTCAAAATGGCGGTCTTGTAGGTATGCCAGTTAGGTTCATTGCCCTTTTCCACCAAAAACCTCACGTGACGTCACTAACGGATATTCAATACTAGCCATATAAGTCTGTTGAATTTGCTTTTAAATACAAACAATGACGTCATATTCTCAAAATGGCGTTTGAGGTCACGTGACAGTGAGTACTATTTTTAACATTTTACGTTAATTTATTGTGATTGATTTCGATAAAAGTGTAATATTTTAGGCCTTCAAATGTTACCACTAATACTTTACACATAAATATTCATTTACAATTAGTGTCAACAATCCGTATCATTGTCGTTTCCCAGGAAACGGGCCGGTTGCTCCAAGACCGTGGTCATGAAGTGGGCGTGACCACGAAGCGGGTGCGGCGCTGCGGCTGGCTCGACCTCGTGGTCGTGAGATACACCGCCATGGTCAACGGATACACCTCGTGAGTGTAATAATACCTAATAATAGTAATAATAATAGTACTTTGTAATAATGTGCGGAGGAGTTTGGTACGTGAGTGTTGCCTTTGTGTTGATGGTGCTGGGGAGTTTGTTTCGTTATTTCTTCTCCTTCATGGCAAAGTACATTTCCGAAATGGTGATTTAAAAAATTTATGTGCACGAATGTATGTATATAACAAACACACAACCTGGTGGTCAGAATAGCCAATAAATGGGTATTAGCGAATCTTTATTACGATTTTAACCATATGCAAGATATGTGAAGACAGAATATGCATCAGAATATCAACTATTGAAATAGTTGAACATTATTAATGACGAGTAACCGCCCTCGCTTTGCTTCGGTTTTCTTATTTTTTAACAACTTATTGGAGTTTTATTAAGGATCCCTAATTTTTTTGAAAATATAATATAGCCTATGTTACTCGGGGATAGTGTAGCTTCCCAACAGTGAAAGAATTTTTTTAATCGGTTCAGTAGTTTTGGAGCCTATTCAATGCAAACAAAAAATCAAATCTTTCCTCTTTATATATTAGTATAGAGCAAAGATTATGCAGTGAAACTGGTGAACTTCAAATATGAAAATTAATGTGATTCGAATTATCTAATACTATTCTAAGATAGGTTCAACTTTAATTTAATTTATCTTACGGTAGTGTAACTTAACAAATGATATGCCTTTTCAGGTTGTGTTTGACCAAGCTGGACATTTTGGACACATTGAAGGAGATTAAAGTGGGCGTGGCCTACAAGTTGAACGGCAAGAAGATCGACTACTTCCCATCGGCGATGCCCGAGCTAAGCAGTGTAGAGGTAAGAAAATGTTGCACTAGCATAAAAAGTTAACGTTAGGTCACACTAACGTGTGTACAAATTTATGACATACGAGTAAGCCCTCGCTTTGCTTCGGTTTTTTTTTACACCTTGGGTTACATTATTGGAGTTTTATTAAGGATCCCTATTTTTTTGAAAATATAATATAGCCTATGTCACCCGGGGATAGTGTAGCTTCCCGACAGTGAAAGAATTTTTCAAATCGGTTCAGTAGTTTCAGAGCCTATTCAATGCAAACAAACAATCAAATCTTTCCTCTTTATAATATTAGTATAGATTATGCTAGAATAACTAATTGTGAATATGTTGTTGCTATGGAGAATAAGCTATGCAAGAAATTGTATTCTGATATTAGTAAGTAATTAAACTGAGATTAGAGTTTACAAACAATTCGATTTTTTAATTTTATTATAGTGCGTTGGATAAATGTGAATACATGTCTAAATCTATATCTATACATCTATACAAATAAATAAAATTGCAGTGTCTGTTTGTAATATTAAAACAACCGCTTTTTACTAAATGCATTTGGATGTATACACGGTACATATGTACCAAAACAACATTTTTTACAATTTTTGTCTGTCTGTCTGTCTGTCTGTTTGTTCCGGCTAATCTCTGAAGTGGCTGGACCGATTTTGACGGGACTTTCACTGGTAGGTATAGATAGGTGATGTAACAAGGAGTAACTTAGGCTACTTTTATTTTAGAAAAAAAATTGTTTGTTAGGCGATACGAAGTTCGCCGGGTCAGCTAGTTTATTAAATAAAAAAACTTAAAAGCTGGCAACACCATCAGTTATACGGTAAGGTGGGGCAAAATGTACATTATTTATATTTTTCTTATCTATCGTATTTTTCCCCAACTTACCCTACTTCAGATAAGAGTTTTGCCCTGATTTTTTAATGTTTATTAAAATGTTATTCACATTAAAATTTATTCGTCGCACTGTAATTATAAATTTTATTTCTATAGGAAATTCTTATTAGGAATCATTTTAACGAATGAGAAATAAAGCTAATTAAGTTAGTACTAGTCTACAATTATGGATATATATACTCGTATATATATAATGGATGTATATGAATATAATGGATTTCCGTAAAGTAACGCCTGATACTATTAACTATAAATAAAGCTAAAGCTGAAAACACACTGTCGGACGCGGCTGAAGGATGTGACGTAATAGGTATCTAGATAATGAATGTACACTGAGCTGTGAAAACTATCGGAGGTAAGTCGCGGACGTGACCTTGAGGCACCTTGAGGCGTTCGGACGTCCGAGAGCTATCTGGCGCGCTGGATGTTTTTGTCATGTGCACATTATCAGTCGCGGCTTATAGTATGTTTGCAGCTTAATACGTGTTTGTCCCAGGTGGAATACCTAACGCTGCCGGGCTGGGCGTGCAGCACGGAGACCGTGCGCTCGCTGGACAACCTGCCGCAGCAGGCCCGGGACTACGTCAAGGCCATCGAGGACTTCCTGCAGATACCGAGTGAGGCTTTGTTTATTATTCTAGATCTTAACTATCGTCGTTGCGACTTTAACACCTCTAACGTTTCCCGCCCACGTCCTATAATCGGTGACCGATTTTTTGTAGGAGAAAAATAGAACGTACTGATAGCAGTAGTGCAACGCACACGTCCTACAAAAAGTCGGTCAGAAATAAATTGGCAGGAAAATCGGCCCGATTATCTGTCCTACAAAAAGTCTGACGGGGGCGGGAAGCGTTATGTGTAAAAAATCAGCTTTTTGAGAACATTGATAAAAATCGATAAAGTTTTGCTTAGCAAGCACATAGGTGATTTTGAATTTGGTGAATAAATTACGATGGAAACGTCGTACACACATGAGAGTTTTTGAATTCGATATTGTTTCAAAATGTAGAATTTGACGTAAAAAAGTGATTTTGCCAAAAGTGACACATAACACACAAGAGGTCAAGTCGCAACGACGCTATGGTGTCTACTGATGTGTGCTAAATATCATGAGGGGTGTCTGACGTTGCAGTATGTGAGTGTATGTGGCATCGTAGCTCCTAAACGGATGGACCGATTTTGATGCGGTTTATTTTATTTAAAAGCTGATGTTATTGAAATGGTTGTTACTGTTGTTAGTTATGAATGGTGAAAAAAAAAACTTGTGGGGAGTTTTTTCTATTTATATTCAATTTATATGTAACATTTTTTACAGTTAAATACATTGGCGTGGGTCAAGGCAGGGAGTCCATCATTAACGCGTATTAACGACGGCAGATGGAAGCAACGCATCGTCGATACACTCAAACGCTTAACCATTGTTATAATACTTGTACATTAAAACTGCATACAGGTAACAGGTAACCCTCGTTCCATACTATGTTTCATACTTTTATACGAATACAAACGCCTCAACTCAGAGTCACTAACGGTTACTTAAATCGCTCCTTAGTACAGAATTTGTATGGCGATTCTTTACTAAAGAGCGATTAAAATAACCGTTAGTGACTCTGAGTTGGGGCGTTAGCTTATAGCGTTGTGATTTTTTGCTGAAAAGGTCAAGCTATAGTTGTGTTACTTAAAAATAATTGAAAGGACTAATACCACAGAATAATTGTACTTATAATAAGTACTAATACAGTATTTATAGCTTATTTTAAAAGATAATCAATTCCTTAACTCATTTTAAAATAGTGAAATTCAGAATGATTCTTCTGTATGTCACACAGGAATTAAGACAGGATTACGAAGTAAACTAGGCTCTATAATTAGATGATAAAGTTCCACAATATCACTAAATATCACTGTAGTAATTTGTTTAGACGAAACTTATTTGCTAAACAATTTTAGCACTTTTTATTGTATATTAACATTACAAATAAATAAGTTATAATAAAATAATAGTTGATAGTAAACAGAAATTAGTATTGGCTTTAAATTGTTATTTATCTTTGAATTTTTTTAATTTTGTGTCTGTTTTATTTTTAAATTACAAATTACGATGAAAAGAAACCCCGACTCAGTCACTAACGGTTACTTAAATAGCTCCTTAATAGATAATCTCAAGACAAATTCTGTGCTAAGAAGCGATTTAAGTAACCGTTAGTGACTGAGTTGGGGCGTAAGATTGTTTATCAAATAGAACTCGTCTAAGAAATGGAGTATATATAATCAAATTATGGATCCGAGTATATACTTTAGTGTAGAAAGTGAACAATTGGAACAGTTAGCGTTGAGTGTGTAGGACGTATAAACTAATGTTATAGTGCTCTTCAACTAAATCTGCACTTGGGCGTAATGTTGGTAGCATTGAAAAGTGTCTGCCTGCGAAGCGAGGGGTCCCGGGTTCGATTCCCGGCCGGGGCAGATATTTATGTGACAGATAAATATTTGTACTTGGGTCATGGGTGTGCTTGTGATGTGTTATATGTGTCGTCCATGCCACCCGCGACACAGGTAATACCTACTGCGGGGGTGTGAGTGTGTTAGCGTTTATTTTATTTTTTATTTTATTTTATGGACATAATAATAGCGTTGTTATTAAATTCATCAAAAGTAAAAACGATATATATTACGAGATAATATAAAAAATTAAACATTACATTTTAATATAATTATTTTTTATACTCCTACTAGCTGAACGGGCAAACGTTGATCTAACAAAAATTTTTTAGGGGTAGGGGGATGACAAAATAAATGTTGTCCGATTCTCAACCCTAGCCGATATGCACGCAAAGATTCACGAAAATCGGTCGCGCCGTTTCGGAGGAGTTCAACTTCTAACACCGTGA
This sequence comes from Thymelicus acteon, assembly GCA_951805285.1. NCBI lineage: Eukaryota > Metazoa > Arthropoda > Insecta > Lepidoptera > Hesperiidae > Thymelicus > Thymelicus acteon. The sequence continues at coordinate 4,097,516 of OX638232.1, forward strand.
CACGAGAATTTTATGTATTAGATTTTAATGCTACCAACCTAACGCCAAAGTGCAGAAGTTGAAGAGCACTTTAGAAGTAAAGTATCGTATGGAGTACTCCGCGGTAGGCGGTTAGTGAGTATTGCTGGACGGCTTGCGGTGGGAATACTGTATGGTGTTTGTCTGTCTTGCGGATTGAAATTATGTCTGTGCGTAGATAATTATCATACTTTTACGCCCCAACTCATAGTCACTAACGGTTACTTAAACCGCTCCTTAGTAAAGAATCACCATGCAAATTTTGTACTAAGGAGCGATTTAAGTAACCGTTAGTGACTCTGAGTTGGGGCGTTAATGTTGCATTACTTTGAAATTTTTCACTACAGATTTCGGTTTGAAGTTTCAGTTTTTTTTTTACATAAATGTTTTATTGTTGAATGAAAGCAAAAAACAAATTAATATGTTTTATCAACCTACTTTTTTTTTAAATAAGTTTTATTTTAATTTCACGTTCAATTTGTGGAAATGGTATTTTAACTTCTTGTTTTAAATTTTTTATACATTATGTGTTATTTTTTAAATTGCTATTTTGTTTTATTTTCTCTATTTATTGTGGTTAAATTATCGTAACTGGACATAATTTTGTTTGTAAGATTAGAAAATATCATACACATAATGTTAGTAAGCTTTAATAGCAGTGTGAAGATCTGTTTCAATTGTAGTGGTGTTAAATCGTGTATAATATTTAAAAAAAATCACATAAGTTTCATTTAAAACATAACAAATGAATGATATTGTGGAATGAAAGCCTCTATGTATACCTAGTTCTCATCCTATATTTCAGAAATTATGAGCTAAGCTATTATGAGCTATATATGAGCTATATAATTATGAGCTGAGCTAAGGCCCAAGCAAATTTTATGTGTTACAAATACGTTATTAAGTAAAGTAAAACATTTATTAGTAGAGAAGTAACACTGACATATAAATTACGGTAGAATTTGGTCTTGGAACGAATTAAATAAATAAATTAAATAAAGAAAATTAATAAATAACACTACAGCCTCATGAGCACAAGCCCCCCCCCCCCCCCCCACCAGGTGGACTAAGTACCTTAAGAAGACAGCGGGCAACCGCTAGATTCAGAAGGCTCAGGACCGGTCAGAGTGACGCAAGTTAGGGGAGGCCTATGTCCAGCAATGGACCTCTAAAGGCTGATGGATGGATAGATGACACACTCATAGCCCCACACTAGGATTACCTGTGGGTGCCGCGGACAATTAGTCAATTAGTTCGATTGTGGACAGATCTTTACACTGTATTGATGTTAGTGGAGTGTTGGTTAAACTCCAAGCCTGGCTAGGAAATTTGTAAAGACAATGCTTTGATAGGTTACCCTGGGTTTCGTTTTGAGTGGCTGTTATACCGCAACGACACATGAGCTTTCAATAATCTATCTATGATCTGTGGATAAGTTTATAGGTGAATTAATACCAACCAATGTACCTATGTACTATGTACCTATAGTGTAATGTAGACTTTTTGACAGTTGCTAGGCAACTGACTTTATGATTATGGATAGATAGATTGTTGAAAAAGGCCGCTAATCAATATACATACATAAGGTACATTGAAATATAAGTAGCAAGCAAAGAAACTTGAGCTCTGATAGCTGCAAATATATCAGAACTGGTTTAAAATGTCTTATAAAAACTGGTTTAAAATGGTCTTATAATGTATGGTGGTAGTTGAATGTGGTTAACATATTGTTTCAGAACGAAGCTCAGGGTATTTCGTGTACGAATCATTTCACATAGCTTTATGGTTGAGTGAGTGGTGGTCGCAAAACATGTGCCGATAACTAATGGGTTCTGATAGATTCCAACAGTATTTTGTTTTACTTTGTATTATCATGTTTAAGTTTTTGACCAGAAGCCGAAGTAATCGATGTTATAATTGCATTTTGAATCCAATGTTTAGATTATAGTTTTTAATTTTACAGATTATAGATTTTATCTTATATACTTATTCTTTACTATGATAATATTATTATTCTCAATCAGTTAGCTTATTCCCGAAAACGATTGCAATTCATTCTTTGTTTTCACAAATTATCGCACCACCAGTTTCGTATCAAACTTGATTCGAAATCGATTTCTTTTTGTTGGGAATGAAGCTAGGTTATCTTTGCTTCTGGTTCTAAACAACAGACCTTAATCTTATTATTTCTTTCATCTGGTGCCTAGTACAAATGACTTGTACGTAGAGAACTTGTGAGGAATAATTTTATTATTACGCTTGTAATATTTTATCGTTTTAGAAAATATCAATATATCGATGTATCGTACATTCGACAACTAACAACCATGTTTTTGATTGTGCAATTATTAATTTTCATACTTTATTTTCGTTGTCGAAAGTACATTATTTTATAATCGGCTGCAACTACTGAATACGCACCTGATGTGTGACTTATTTTAAATGTATGCTAACTACTAAGTCAGTTTTGTCGATTAGGTTAAATATATTCTATGGATAAATTGTTCACAATCCAGGAAATAAGTTAGTTAATATCGACAAAACTGATTTACTGTTATATACTTTTGCACTACATTTAAATAAATAATATTTTGTGATCATCAGATTAATATGACAGCTCAAAATGTGCTACTTCATAGTTTTGATCGAAATTGTTGTAATAATAGATGCATAACGAAACCGTGCCTGATTCAAACTTTTTACAATGTCCTTGACATTTTTTACTGTCTTCATAAGGTTTAAACGGTTCCTAAACTGACAAATTTTGCTAAGAATTGTAGCTGTTATAGTAGGGTTTCAATAATATTAATAAGCGTTATCACTCGATGCACAAACCATACAGATTCCGTTTTTTATGCTGTTAGTACAATATGAACTCTGCATATTGAAGGTTCATCTAACAACGGACCCCTGGAAATAACTTCTTAGTATCTAAGCAATACAATTATGAATAAGTTTTTCAAGTTAAGATCCTTGGATCTGTTTGTGTCAATTAACTCTGAACTCTCTTAGTACTGGGCCTTTTTAAAAAATGGGTCAAAGTATACTATGCTACTGATTTAAAGAAAGTCGGTATTTTCTTCGTTTTAGTAAAATGCTTGTAGATTCGACCAAACCTACTGTTAACAGAGTAATAAAATGGCCCTCCTTCGTTATACAGAGTTCATAACGTGTTTGCTAAAACTTATAGGTTTTTCCGATAACGATTCGAATGATTTGGTTTTCGATTCGTTCTCGATTAATATTAAAACCGTACCATTGATGTTTTTAACATTAAATTATCGATTATTCGATGTTAACGGGAGTGATCTCGCCAATTTATAAACTAACTACGCCAACAATTTTGTAATCTTGTATTTAAGTTTCAAAAAAATCTAAAACTAGTTTTGTAAGTAAGTCTTGTCAAACATTAAGTTACTTAAAAACTAAATTGGAGATACTACAATTTGCTTTAGGGTTTTAAAATGGTTTTCATCATATCGGACAGTTACTTGGAAAGGACCAGTAACAAATTATTGGTTCGTCTGCCATTTGGACAGTCGCGCACAGCGTAAAGTATCTAAGCTTGGCTGTCGTGAGTACTTAATTTGTCGTATTTCTTTTTGGAGTAGCATCGTTAAGAATTCCTTTTATAAAATAATTAACATCTTTTTATCAAATCGATAAGAAAAAGTAAATTAAAATTGCTTACGTACTAAACTTGATATTATTATTATGAATGGACAAATAAATGTCCCATTCCAAAGATCTTTGAAAATCATGTAGGTCATCACAGTTACGGATCATGTGTCATTGCATTCTGAGGTGTTTTATGTGATATCTATACTATTTTAATGTAAATATTTCAGTACAGTTATGTGCTAATAAATAATGTTTATTCTTTTATGAAGAAGTTTCATTTCGGGCCATCCTTAAAATTACGTCACACTAATTTCATGAATTTTTGACCCCTCCCCCCTCCTTATCACAGCTGGTCACATTTGTGAGATCTCGCCCTAGTGTGACGTCACATAATATGAATTTTTTTCAATTTTACACCTACAAATTATTAAATTAAAACAGCAGTTCCGAAATAAGTTTTATTTCCATTAATGTTTTTTTTTAATATTTACCTATACATACCAATTATTTGATTTTGAAATGTGACGTCACGAAATGTAGGACCCCTCCCGCCCCTTGTCACATTACATCGACCCCCCCTCCCCCTAACGTGTGACGTAATTTATGGATGGGCCCTTTCCTTAGGTGCAGCGCAGACGACGCTCTTTTTGTGCGATCGAGTGTGCGGGCGCACAAATGTCTACATGGCGCGCAAACAGTTGTGCGCCGCACTTTTTGCGCGTCGTATGCGTTACTGCATATAACTGCAAAGGTTCTATTTTCACAGACTTAAAAGTTCGTCACGGACAGTGTGCCGTCTGCGCTGCACCTTATAGTTTCGTGTGAGTAGTTAATACAGAATTGTGTATTAAAAAAACAACAGTGATTGCGGAAAGGTATTTTTATTATATGGTTACAATCATTGAAACACTTGAATGCTGTGACTAATCTAATAAGCGTTATCTTACACGATTTCGGAGTAACATTCAGCTAATTACTCGAAGTTCAATACATAGAGTACACAAACACAGAATGTACATTTACTTAATTCGGTGGCTATAGTTTTTTTTTATTAATATTCTTAATCTTAATTATACCTATTATAAGTACTATTATTTTTTCCTGTGATTATACGTCAATTACAGTAGCATTTGAGTATTTCAAAATAAGGTATGAAATTGATACTCTCAAGTAGGTACAGTTATGAATTTACTTTACATTTTACTACTAATATAAATGATACCTACCACAGACATATATACTAGATATGTACCTACATTTGAGCGAAAAATAAAAAAGGCTTATGGATGTTAAGATGTGGTATCAAGTAAATTTTTCAATAATAATAGTTTTAGTCTAATTTTAGGGCGAACAAAATGTATTTTTTATGACAAAACATTCATTAAAAGATTTTTGCAATACAAAAAAAGGAATATCCGTACCTATTTAATTGGCATTTTTTTACTACCCGTAAAAATCAATTGAGACAAAGACAGTAAAACATCCCATCTTAAATACAAATGAACAAAAAAACTTTTTGTATGATCTATCTTTTTTCTTACAAAAAATATCTATCGGCAACATGCGCAGTATCCAAGCTGTGAAAAATTTATATACATTAAACCTACAACATTAAAAGAAATATGTTAAAAAAAAACAATAAACATAACTATAGGTGTACCAGAATCTAATGGCATTTTTGACAAGCAGAAAAAAGGGTTTTTAATATGGCAATGAAAATTATTAAAACTATATCAAATTGTCAAGTCAAAAAAAGAGTTGTATGGATTTTTTTCTTTTTGAAAATGATGATTGTTTTCGACTTAATACCGTAAAAAACCTTTACGATCACAAACCAGAAATATTATTTTCAATGTTTATTGAAAAACATGTGAGAAAAAAGGTGTATTTAAACGACAATCTACAATATTAATATTATCCATCTCGTAGGATTAACTCGTTTTGATACTTTGTTTTCTTGATTATATTTTCTTATTAATTAATCTAATTATGATTTCTTTATATGTAAATAGATTTGCAAATGATATTAAAATAAATGAAATGAAGAATACAAACATTGTTACAAATTAAAGCTTGCAAAAATGTTGTATAAATGACATGAAAATTTATATCACGCAAGTTCACATCACTGAAATGTTGGAGGAGCAATTCATTAATATTATCTATTTATTTTCTTCATCAAAAATACCAATTTATGATACCTATACAGATGGAAAATTTTAAACTGTTGTAGCATAAATTACCTAGTCACTCTTATAATCAATTAGGCATAATATTAAAAATTAATGTGCTTAATTTAGCATTGTATTTTATATATTTTCTCTGAAGGTAATAAACCAGACTTTTAATGTAACCTATTATGAAAATAACACTATGATAAAAATATCAATGATCAAGAAGTTTTATTCAAATTTCCCCAAGGCTGGGGAGTGTTGCGTCTCCAATTTTAATTACCCCATTTTGCCATCAGATGCTGGTACACCTATATTTTATTTTATCTAAGACTCCGTTCATTGAGGTAGCCGCATAGTTTACAAGGTGGGAAATTAAGTGACAGGAGTTTGTGTTTACAAAATAAATATCAATACAAACAAATTACAGCAAAATATAGTACAAGAAGGAACTTTTACCTACACAGGAAAAATAGTGACACACTCTGGTGATGTCTTTTGCGTTCTGCAGCGATAATTCCACAGGCCATAATAATATACAATCCCTCCGAAGTATGCTCTGGTTGTTATAATGCGTGTGCATGCAAGCGTGGTTACCGGCAGTTTCCACCAAAGCCAAGAACGGAGACATGAAAACAAAACAATACCTCTCTGGCTACAGTTAGGGGCCATCCATAAATTACGTCACACGTTGGGGGAGGGGGAGGGTGTTTAGGTGTAGTGTGACAAGGGGTGGGAGGGGTCGTAAATTTCGTGACGTCACATTTCAAAATCGAATAATTGGTATATACAGATAGGTAAATATTAAAAAACAATTAATGGAAATAAAACTTATTTTGGAACTGCTGTTTTAATTTAATAATGTTTAGTTGTAAAATTTCATATGTGACGTCACACTAGGGAGGGGAGGTCTCACAACCAGATGTGACAAGGATGGGGGGAGGGGTCAAAAAGTCATGAAATTAGTGTGACGTAATTTATGGATGGCACCTTAGAGGTACATTATGCCTAACGACAACCGATTAGTTTTAGTATATCAAAGAAACCATAACTTGCAAGGTATACAGAGGTCAAAAGACGCGTGTATATTGAGCAATAAAATATGATTAATATTTAATGAACACTTAATTACAAGTTGTAAGCATTTACTTACGATTATCGTTTTTTTTTTGTTGCAGTATACAAATCAAAACATTTTATATGAAGTCTTACTTTTGAATGGTTAATATTTATAGGCTCACTAATTGCTATAAGTACAGTGAAACACCTACATCAAATAAATTTTATTAATGCTATTAACATATTACTGTACTGTAAACTTTGAGAGCTTATAAAATTCAATTAAATGAACTTAAATTAAAAATATATAATGTCAGTTAACTAATTAACTAAAACTTAATGGTTACGAAATAAAAATGTCTCAGTCCTTGATACTATTCATTCATTCATTCAAATCATTCCGCAAGTAACATGACATGTCATAAACACTAATAGCAATTTAATTATTAATTAATTTCAACAAAGATGTGTCATTGGATGAACATTAATTACCATTTATTTCTCAATTTTTAATTTCTAAGATTCCATACATCACAGAAAAACAATCTTCAAGGCTTTAATTTTTCAATGAGATACAATCATTTAAAGAAAAATTTAAGACAAATCCTTTTGCCATTAACATTGTTTGCTCAGGTAAAACTTGATATCCAATTAAAGTATGTTGTTTCATTCAATAACCATTCATTCACTCAATGTACCTTATTCCCTATTGGGCGAAATGTTTCTTTCTCGCTTGCTCTTGGACTTGGGAGGAGCTCTGTGCCTCTCCCTCTTGCGGCTGGATGAAGAGCAGGATGACGAGGGGCTGGAGTCAGGAGGGGATCCAGCCTCATCCGCTGTCAGTCCCATGGTCTGGGATTCTGGTGTTGACGGTTCGAGAACAGTGTTCCGGAGGGCACGTCTCTGTTCTTCAGTGTGTTGGGGACAGCGGGTGGAACTAAACATAACATAATTACAGTTGTAAGATAAAAATGTATTAATAAGTCTTGCTCGAAGCAGGCCCTGTATCAATGTTTATTTATTGAGGGGCCTCCAAATTTAGGTGTCAAATCGGGAGAAAAAAGGGGCGCCAATAGTAGGCCTCAGGGCGGCTGGCTTTTTTGCGGAACACCGTGTTTTGAAATGTAGTGAAGTACGTCATAAAAGGGTTCTTAGTTGGTCACTAGAGGGGGCGTCATATTCGGGGCCCCTATCGGCTGGGGACTCAGTAAAATTTAGATGGCGGTAACTAAGCCCCTAGTGTTTGGGAATCCGTATCATTGGTCTTCTGTTTGCTTGTTTATCAGTTAGGGGCCATCCATAAATTACGTCATACGTTAGGGGGGAGGGAGGATCGATGTAATGTGACAAGGGGTGGGAAGGGTCCTAAATTTCATGACGTCACATTTCTAAATCGGATAATTGGTATGCATAGTGGTATGTAAATATTAAAAAAACAATTAATGGAAACAAAACTTATTTCGGGACTGTTGTTTTAATTTTATAATTTCTAGGTGTATTTCATAATATGTGACGTAACACTAGGGAGGGGGGGTCTCACAAATGTGACAAGGATGGGGGGAGGGATCAAAGTTATGAAAATAGTATGATGTAATTTATGGATGGTCCCTAATTGACAATAAAATGAAAACTAACTCACCGATTACACAATTTCTTTGTGTGTTCTGAAACTACTCCACATATCTGGAGCAGAAGATTTTTCTTCTCACTAGCTGTCATGGTGTCATATGTGGCTTCATTTGAATCGGAGTTAATGTGACCATTGTTGCTTTTGCTGCCACTGAAAACAGAGTTTGTAGTATTTACTTAAATAAATAATTAAAGCCACATAATAATATGTACAACTATAAATTACCAAATTTAAAACATCTTCGATAGTTTCATTTTTCCAAACATAGATATGAACCATCTTGATCGCATTAGCTTTCAAACAGGAAACCACATCATAATCGATCCATTTGTTTAGGAGCTGTGGTGCTATACACAGGCTACAGTGATATAGACAAGGCACACTTACAATGCCCCTCTTTTTTCGTCTCGGCCTCGGGATTAAAAATTAAAAGGACATACAGAAGTAAAGAAAAATTCAAGATATTTTAAAACAACAACTTACTTGTACAGCTTGTTTGGTTTCTTGCTGTTATTGTTCTTCATGCGCCGTTTGCGCCTCTCGCTCTGTACGGAACCGCCAGACCAGTCCAGATCATCATCGTCATCACTCAAGAGTCCAGCGTATGAAGTTGGTTCACGGCTGTTGGAGGCAATGCGTCGAGAGGCGATGCGAGAACTGTTGCGGCCCATTCCTTGGAACATTATTTATTGAAGTTGTAACCACATGTTAACCAGTCGAAATGTCAACGAGTTTAAGACCAAATATGACTAACACAGATTAAAGCATAAGTGACAAATGGATATAAGCAAAAACAGTTGTAAGACTGACTGCTTATAAATAAATAAATAAAAGTGCTAGTTAGTTGTATCTGTGTAATGGAATAGCTTGCCTACGTCCCGTGTTCCCGCCCTATGATGTATGATGCCTTCAAGATAAGAGAGAAAGCTTTTATAAGTTAGTGCACTGGACAACATCTCCACTTACCATCAGGTAGAACTGTGGTAAAGCATAAACTTATAAACGGTATATTTGTAATCACATTCTCGAAGACAGTTCTAACAATACAATATTTGTAACCAAGTTCTTGAAAATGGCTCATGATTTAATGGAAAAAGTTATATTTATAGGCCCTAACAAATATTTTTACCCCTAGGGAAGTAATTTTCAAAAACATTTTCTTAATACTCTTCTACTCTATGAAAGAAACCATATTTTTTAACCAACTTCAAAATATAGGAGGAGGTTCTCAATTCAACTGTATAATATATATTTGTTATGTGTGTTATCTCATAACTTTTTACTGGGTGTACTGATTTTGATGATCCTTTTTATATTCTAAAGCTGGTGCTTGTCATGTGATCCCATTTAAACTTTAGTGAGATCTGACTATTACTTGTTGAGTTATCCCTAATAATGCATATTTAATTGACTTTGACTATGTTGATGATGTTTTCATCTTATTACTTGTTCGAAGACTGTTACTTGGAAGTTGGTTATTTTTTTTTAGGTAAAATTTAGATTATTACAACCTTTTATTTCTTGTCTTAATGTCTTAAACCATTTTTTTTATTTAACTTGCTTTGATCATTAATTTGTTAGCATGTAATATGTATGTATGGTTTAAATCTTGCAAGCTTAGTTAAAACTACTATCTACCCCTCATCCTATGTTGAGATTTATTTGGTTCCGATGAGAATAAAGTTTTATGATAACGGTGACCTAATACTACAGTAACAGCCGCTGCTGACAGAAAGAGTTCAGCCATTCTGAGTTCTGCATTCTTTGTATTTCTGGCAATAGAATGCAAGCGTTCACTCAGGCCGATGCGGTCTGACTGGCTGCTGTCTGTGTGATGCTATGCAGTTGCAAAAGTTACAAAGAACGGGGAACAAAGAACTCTTTTGAACTTTTTCTGCCTGCAGAGGCTCTAAGGGTTGGCTCCAGGTGAGGTAACTCATGAGTGCCACCAGCACAAACACAAAATTTTTAAATCATATTTTTAAAAGTAATTTTAAAGTATTAATTCATTTATACAAATTACTTGCAAAAGCAAAGTAATACCATAGAAGAAATAATAGTACTTATACCAGAAAAAATAATAGTACTTATACCTAGAAGAAGAAGAAGAAGATACCTAATAAGTAGTAATACACTGCTAAATAATGTGCCGTATGAATACACCGCGTACGCATCCAATTTTAATCGTTATCACAACGCATTAAGGTGCATATTTGAACAGTAATGTTTCAATCAAAATCAGCTGAGCTAATGTCAACCTGATAATATTTGAATAAATAATGATGTCTCACCCATGCATTTCTCGAGGTGTGGTGCGAATCGCGTCGCAGAAACAGGTCGGTCACAATTCGGACAAAAGCAATTCGTGTCCGACGGCTTCTTCAACACAGAAAAACCAAAAACATCGCACTCAGGCGAATTCACAATCTTATATGGTTCGTCATCCTCCTTCTCTCCTTCAATAAGACTCGTTAAACCTGTCTTCATACCATGGTGGAACTCAAAAATACACCCTAAAGCAATATCATCACAAATATGATCGAAAATAAAACTGGCCGCTTCTTCTGCGTTACTCTCACTTTTCATAATATCGAAGAATCTGTGATTCAAATCGTGCATACTCAACTCGCTCACTATCTGGCTCATTTTACGTTTTATATGAAAGCCGTTCATGCGAATGGCAAAATAACAAATGTACGGAAAAATCTCGTAAGATGAGAAACTAGAAAACACAGGAAAAAAAAACAGGCCAAAGAAGACCAAGCAAGATCAAACAAAATTTTATTGCAGCAAAGTAACAGCAACTTGCAGATGCAGAAGCTTGCTGTGAGCTGTCAGTCAGCCACAGAGTACTTTGTTGTTATACTGTCATACTGAAACTGTCAGATCTGTCAGTAGGGATATTCGGTCCGATCCGATAGTTCCGATACTTGTGTGGATCGATACAATGGCATGCGATCCACACGATTTTTGTATCGATACAATGGCATTCGATCTACTGGCGGATCGATACACGTGTAGGGTGGATCGGACTGGATTGGATCGGATCAAAATATTATGGAATGGAGGTAGATTTCTTTAGATCAGTTATTGGCACATCATAATTCATATTATATTTCAATGTACCGTCCATTTCTGCATGAATATTACTTCTATATTTTCAAGAGAGAAGGTTTGTACGTACTAAGTTTTATTCGAAGGCTTTAGGAACATTAAAATATATTTGTTTTGGTTCCACCAAAAAAGTCCAACATGTGGTCATTTTTTATAAAAACGGAGGGTGGTGGTAAATGTAAATTATGCTTTTTCGATGTGAAAACGAGTGGAAACACAACTTTGGCTAAACATATTGAAAGACACCACTAAAACGCGGACTTTATTTTGGAAAGTTGTTCTTCAGAAGTGGCAAGTAACATCTATTTAAGAATATAAACTATTATGCTAAAATATAAAAATATTAATTTTATTTTTGTGATAATTATTGCCTGTTAGCTTGAAAAGTAAATTGCGTTTTAACACACTTCAAAACTGTCTTATATATTATGTATGTAATAGTAAAACAAAATATAAAAATGTAAAAAAGTCATAAAGTAATGTAATAAAATATCAAGAGTGAAAAGAACAGTTTTAATTTAATACGACAAAAGGTTTATCAGGTCTTTGTATAAACAGTATGTACATGCACATATCACAGTTTAATTACCTAAGATATATTTTTACATTTAATTCGTTTCGTTTCTTTTTCTTCTTTCTTTCTTGGCCGGCAACGCAGGTGGATCGTTTGCCGGCTATTTCCATAAAATAATTTCATTCGGTACTGGATCGATCCAGAGTATTGTATCAAATCACTTGGATAGATACCTGATATAATTGATACACTGCCATACGTTACATTGCGACCCAGAGTATCGATACAAGGCACCTGGATCGAGCATGCCTAGCTGTCAGTGACTGTTTTCAGTTTATTGTATTATTATGGGTGCGTTCCACTTGACGTTTACAACGATCACGCTCAAGACCACGGTTTTTCCTGTTCCACTAGCTTGTGAGCGCTACAATCATACACCCAAGTGGAATGGGATACGAGCGTTTTAGCCGTTGAATGTAAACATTAAAAATGGCGAACTTGAAAATAAGTCAGAAACATAAAGAGGTTAAGTTATGTTGTAATATTTTGTTAGCCGAATTAATTATTTATCAATTTTATTTATAAAAAAATAACCTTTTATATTTTGTTTTAGTGAAGTACATATTTAAATAATTAACGTTTAAACGTAATTAAATATCTCTTGTCGCTCAGATGAAAGAATTTTTCTGTTGCCATCTTTAACTTTTAAAAATCGCGGCAAATTTCTCACCGTCCACAACGTCCACTTCGACCCAGCTCTTTAGATGGGTCGTTATGAGCTCCACGTGAGTGAAATTAATGACGTCATCAGTGACGTTTTTGCCGCGACCATAACGAGCATGGTCGTTAAGTGGAACGACAAATGGGTTATTTTGATCGTTGTGAACCTTTATTCTTTCATCTGAGGTTGTGAACATCAAGTGCAACGCGCCCTATTTCTTAAGTGAATAAATAACAACAAAGCTGTCCTGTCCTGTCAGCAAGGGTAATAATAATTAGGATTTAGGCACGGACGTAAAAAAAAGACGGACGTAATCCCAAGAACAAAGTCAGTGAAGCACCTATAGGAATACCAACTCTGTATTCATACAAGTACACACACCCACACTTTGAGACCATACGGCTACGACATTGACACCAACGCGAATCAAAAATTACAAAATTACGCACACATGGTAAGCGAGCTGTCAGCTGTCAGCTTCACTCTCGATTAGACAAGATTACGTCAGTTCTTTTTTTATGTCCGTGGATTTAGGTATACAAACTTACTCGATGTCACAGAGTATTTAAACACTACGTTCTCGATAATATATGAATCGATAATATGAAAAGAAAACATCGATCACTAAATCTATGGTACATGTAGTGATAACGATAAGTACCGTGTCGTAGGCGACGTAGGCAGTAGTGTTTTGTAGTAGTTTTTTTTTACCCTTTTTGTGGCAGTGTCGACTTACACGTAGTTATAGACCAAGACAACGCAACGATATACTGTATTTATCTTTACAACGTAATATTATTACATTCGCAATTAAAATGGTGAGAAACTGAGTTTTATTTTTATTATAGTATTTAATTAAACTAGCAAAAAAGCGGTGCTTTAGGAGGGCTCACGAAGTTTTCTACCTAGTAATTTTGAAGGTAGTTTTTAAAAGAGAATTAACTTTTAATGGATGGATTATTAACATGGGCTTCCGTAATTAATAATGCCATCAAAAACAAAACTTGTAAAAAAACTCACAACTTTTTACGGCAGAAGAACTGAGTTGCGAGACTTGGTTTTTTTTACAAGTTTTGTTTTTGATGGCATCTCATTTCTTTTTGTAGATAGTTCTACTTTTTTTCCTTTTACAAGTTACCTTTGAACATAATTATATCTAGTTACCTATCTACACCTATTATTCCATTATATTATATACAGGTACACTGATTCATTCACTGCAAATGTTACTTTGTTATACAGGTACAGTAATTCATTAACTGCAAATGTAACTTTGTAATCCTATATATTTATATGGGATTACAAAGTTATTTATGCAGTTGATGTATCTAGAAAACTGGACCGAAATTGCAAAATATTTTAGTTTTCCCGTGATCTATGCACTAAACACTAATTGCGTTCCAAATTTGAAGCTTCTATGTCTGCTAGAAGTGCCTTAGAGTTTTGATGATCGGTCAGTCAGTCAGTGAGTGACGAAGTTAAGAAACTTTGACTAGTTATAATTCTTAAACTACTGGTTCAAATTGAATGAAATTTGAAATATACCGTGTTTATACAATGCCTGCTTGGTTACTAAAAATTCAGGCTTCTAGCTTTATCCACAACGAAGTTATAGGGGATCGAAAATGGCCTGAATTGCTTCGAGAAAAGGATGGTACGGTCGTGCCGCTTTTTTGCTCGACTTGGCGGGGGCACTGCCGTGCCCCCAGATTCACACGACAAATGGTTTTTATTCATTTTTATTTCATCCAAACAAAAATAACAATAACAATCTATAATAACTAAGAAACACTTCTTAGTTTTATAGTGTTATTGTTTGTTATTAACAAATTAATAATTAATAATAATTATTAATCTACAAGAGAGATACTTCAGGAGGACGTTCAGTTCTCGATTCTCAGCTCGAATATGTAAAAAAATATGATCTTAAGTTTTACCGTAAATATCCTTTAGAATACATTAATCATAGACACTGCGCTCGAGAAAGCGGCGACTCAGTAAATAATTTGTAAATGAACGCACCGCCATCGCGCCACCTTGTCGGAGTTGTCGGCGCGCCGACCTTTTCCGCTCAAATTTAAGTGGGACCACATGATAAGCACCAGCTTTCGATTGAAAAAAGAATCATCAAAATCGGTTCAGCCAGTCGAAAGTTCTGACGTAACAAACATAAAAAATACAGTCGAATATGAGTCAAATTGAATACCTCCTCCTTTTTTGAAGTTGGTTTAAAATATACTTTGCTGAAGCGTATTTGCTTTCTTAGATCGTATAAATACAAATAAACCACAGACCTGAAAAAAAGACGGACGTAACCTCGTCTAATCGAGAGTGAAGCATAGCAACACAGAACACTTATACCCTAGAGGGCATAGCAATGGTCGCCCGCTTACCATGTGTGCGTAATTTTTGATTCGCGATTGAAGCAGTATGGTGTCAATGTATGGGTGTGTGACTTGTACGAATAGTGAGTTGGTATTACTATGGGTGCTTCACTGAATTTGTTGTTGGGATTACGTCCGTCTTTTTTTTAGGTCCGTGAAATAAACATTAAAAAATTAAATGTTTCGACCCTTTTTTTAACACGCATAAGCCAAAATGAACAAGTGAACAACTAAGTAAGTGCACATACAGAAAGATGGAAGCATAGAGTAAAAAAATATCAGTTTTATTTTGTACTATTATGTAGACAGGTTATAAAGAGTAGGTAGGTACTGTATCAATATAAAATTGATAATGTAATCGGCGTCTCGGTTAAGTATTTCTATTGCATCTGTTTAAACAAAAAAATATAATTAGAATTAATAAATAATTATTGTCATTGTGTTAATTATATTTTCATCCTTGCATTGGATCTTGACTACTATAATTACTATATATATAATACTATATAATAACTACTATGATTTGAGTTAAAGTTTGATTTTTGAAATTAAGTTTCCAATTTCTGTTGATAGGTGGCGTTTACAGCGCGTGGTCTGATGCCACCCGTCTTTACCCCGCTCAATGATGACCACACCATCAACTACGGAGCCATACCTGGATATGTCCGGTTTCTGGCGAATAATGAAATCAAGTCTGTGCTTGGTAAGGTTTGATATTTTTTTCGCAGTGAAATTATATCTATCGAAATTTGGATTTAGGCTTTGTATTAAAATTCATTGAAAAATAAGAATGAAAACTTTGTATGAGAAGAGAAGGAAATATTTATTTTCTTTTCGTCCAAAAAGAATAACATGAGCAGTAATTTTAATTAAGTATATAATTTGTAAATCGGTACAGAACATTTTTTTTCTACTGCGATTGTTATTACTGCATAATTATAGGGTATTAATGTTATTAATCTATACTAATATATAAAGAGGAAAGATTTGATTTTTTGTTTGCATTGAATAGGCTCCGAAACTACTGAACCGATTTCAAAAATTCTTTCACTGTTGGAAAGCTACACTATCCCCGAGTAACATAGGCTATATTATTACATTTTGAAAAAAAAAAATAGGGATCCTTAATAAAACTCGAATAATGTAACCCAAGGTGTAAAAATATAAGAAAACCGAAGCAAAGCGAGGGCGGTTACTCGTGTTACATACAATCAAAGATATTATAAGTCTCAGACACTAGTGGATCAAGCCGCCAAACAAAGAAATAGCCGGCAAACGAGTTGACTATCCACCTTATGGTAAGTGGTTCGTATCGTAAGTGGTATGGTGACGTCGACTTTATTCACCTGAGTTAATTCACCCATATCGTCGCCCATGGACATCAGCAACACCAAAGGCATCATCGATACGTTGCCGGTCAAGAAAGAGAAAAAAAAGAAAGGAGAAAAGAAAGAAAGAACTGGCTCTCAAGCCCCCAGCCGGAATACGACGAGTCGTTTGGCTGCTGACTATTGACTACTGAGTAGCTGCCCCAATACGAAACAATACGCAATATTCATTGAAAATCAACCAATGGCATAATGACACCTAGTGGTGTGAGTTTTATTCACAAGGTAAAAAGGATTATTTTTGACCGAGTGGTGTTCATAACTAAAAAATTGAAAATTTTGAGTTGTGACGGTATTCATGCAAAGCAGCGATGTATCGAAAAAACAGTTATTGGGAGTCGAAGTTTCCTCGAACCTCAACTATGGGCGGTTCATCGAATCCAAGGCTAAAGCGGCTGCAAGGAAACTCGGGGTCCTTGCAAGAGTGCGGCAGTACTTCACACCGAGGCAGATTTTAACACTGTATAAAGCCCAGGTTCGCCCTTGTATGGAGTACTGCTGTCACATTTGGGCCGGTGCCGCAAAATGTCACCTTTCAGCCTTGGATTCGATGGAGAGGCGTGCAATGAGGCTCGTTGACGACCCAGATTTGGTGGTATCCAACCTTCAAAGCCTCGCACACAGGCGCAGAATAGCCAGCCTCTCGGCATTCTACAGGATGCATTTTGGAGAGTGTGCTCAGGAATTGCACGATCTAATTCCCCCATCCCCGTTCCTCCATCGAACAACCCGTCGTACGGCAAGCATCCATCCATACGTCGTGAATATCCCACCGCTGCGAACCAGGCGATTCGCCTCATCTTTCATAGTACGTGCCGCGAAGGACTGGAATAGCTTGCCTGCGTGGGTGTTCCCGTCCACCTACAATGTAGGTGTCTTCAAGAGAAGAGTGAATAGGCATTTATTAAGTTAGTGCGTTCACCATCTTGGACTCCATCGCCACTTACCATTAGGTGGGATTGTTGTCAAGCACTGACTTATCTAATGTAAAAAAAAAAAACCGCTAAGCGAGGCGCTTCATGTGTAACGGCATTAACAAAGTCACGCCCCTTTCAGCTTGCTACATTCATAACGCGTAAAAATTAACGCAAAACGGCAGGGACACAAGGCCGCCTTTAACCTATTAGAGGCCCTGGGCATATTAGGATAATGGGGTCCCTGTGACTTTGACAGAACACTATTTCTATGTTAGAATAAACAAAGAAAGTACATACGTACAAGCAAGCTTCTAGATTTATTTTTATTGAATTATCTAAGCATGCTGAAATCGGAAAGTCTAATTTTTGGGCGAGAATATAGTAGCTTCGCGCATGCAAAAGCTAATAAGCAAATTGGTATTGTAGTCAGTAATTTAGATTCGATTTATTCGAATTAAAAAAAAAAATCGGTAATAAATATCGGTTATCGTTTAGTGATCTGGCAGGGACTTGGGGGCCCCTATCGATCTCGGGGCCCTGGGCACGTGCCCAGAGTGCCTAGTGGGAAAGAGGGATCTGCAGGGACATAATTCAGTGACATCTGTTGTTATCAGTGGGCGGTACGACTGGGGAGCACATGACCCTGAGTGTGAATGACCGGAAGAAAGTCATAGACGAGTGGGTGAAGGTCGGCAGGGAGCTGGAACTTCATATCATGGTGCAGGTCGGCGGCGCGCCTTATGCTGACGTCATTGCTCTGGTAAGTTTAAATTGGATGCACACATGACAGATGTAACAGTATGTATAATTGTAATACCCCATTTACACGCGCGCGCGAGCCACGAGACAATCCGCGAGACGCGCGCGTGTGAACAGGGCGCTCGCGGACCAGACAGCGGCGCGTCTCGTGGCTCGCGGGCTCGCGGCGGGAGCGGTTTGTTAGGCGCGGCCAAAGGGGCTCGCGCGAGCGCTCGCGTGGTGTTCACACGCGCGTAGGGGGCGTGGCTTACGGACGCGCCACGAGACGATCCGCTACACGCGCGTGTAAATGAGCGGTAACAGTTGCTAACGTTCTAGTCTAAAACAGTTGCTAACGTTCTAACAGTACAGTATGACAACTGTTCCTTCGACAAATAAACTTGCGAAAACACCTTAGGCTACCTTTCAGCATAGACTTAATTATATTATAGGTATACATATACTTTTTTTTTTCTGGATCATATGTAGTGTTATTTTTTACAACCTCTTGGTTCTTACTATCCAAAGGTTGACTTGGGAGAGAATGCTTTTAAGTCCACCTTCGCTGTTATACGAATTGTAGGGAGTAAAAAGTAAATAAAAAAAAACATAAACGTGTACTTATGTACGCGCGTGAGAAGTTATACTTCTTTGGCATCAAAAAAAACAATAAAAAAAAAAACAATAAAAAAAAACATTAAAAAAACAATTTCAAAAAAATAATATAAAAAAATTCAAAAAAAGTCAAAAAATATTAAAAGAAAATTAAAAAAATTAAAAAAATTAAAAAATCAAAAACAATTTAAAAAACATTAAAAACAATGTAAAAAAAAAACAATATTCAAACAATATTCTAAAAAAACAATTATAAAAAAGCAGTATTAAAAAACAATATTCAAATAATATTCAAAAAATATATATAATAGTAATCATTTTTTTCATAATGCGCTAAAAACGAGCGTTAAAAAATCACCGGTGACGTTTTTCGTCACCTTTTGTGTCACAAATTTTTTTCCATTTATTTCATAACGCGCCTAAAGAAGTAGGTGTAACTTCAAACCCCTTTAGATGCGCAAACATAATTTTAATTAGGTACTTACATACATGTATAAATTATGTTGATTCACATACCGACCTACGCATATTATTTTTTAACCGACTTCAAAAAAGGAGGAGACCATATTCAATTCCATTGTATTTTTTTGTTTGTTACCTCTAAACTTTTGACTGGGTAAACCGATTTCGATGATTCTTTTTTTATTCGAAAGCTGGTGCTTGTCATGTGGTCCCACATTTTGAGCGAGACCTTACAAATACTTTTTGAGTTATGAGAGTTATCCCTAATTTTGAAGTCGGTTATTTTTTTGTCAAGAATTATATAATATTTTCTAGAAATAGATAATTAAATAACCGTTACATAACATCAACAACATTTATCTCTCAAAATACATTAAGTAAACAAGATAGTAAGAGTCAATGTTTAAAGATAACGGTGTTTATGACATCACTGTTAAACTACCTAAATTGTATCAATCTATATAAATGGAAGACAAAAATTGACGCAGTCGGTTTCGCCCAAGAACATCACAATCTAATCACTAATGTAATGGATAAATAAATTGATTTAGGTATTTATTATTATGTATTCGTATTGTAGTAAAACTCCATAATACAATTACTCATCACATGTTATAATCTCAATATACCTTCGTAAAATTGATTGGATTTATCATATTTTAAACTCGTTATAATATCTTCTATTCTTATTCTAAAGGTAACGAATATTTTTTCTTGTCCCACCCCAATTATAGGTGTACCAGTATCTGTACCAACTTATATATTGTTGCCACTTATTACGTATTACTTATTACGTATTGTTGCCAACAATGACAGTTTAAACTCAGAATTTAGTTTAAACTACTATTGATATTACGGGCCTAAGGGCTTGTTTCATAATCTTCAAGTAAGTCCGAAGTAAGCTATTCGTTGGTTAAGTTGACATTTCGTGTATGTAAAATGACACTTTAACGTCACTTTAACCGGCGAATAGCTTATTCAGGACTCTACTTGAAGATTGTGAAACAAGCCCTAAGTGTTCTTATTTCAAGGGTTTAAATATAAATATACCTAAAACTGTCAGTGCTTCTTAAGACTGCACAAACAAATAATATCATAACCATGATGATATTGATGATAGCAATCATGATCACGATTATTTAAAGAGATAGGTTATAAATTTTATATTCCTCTCGGTGAATTTTATATTCCTCTCGGTTCTGTTATTAATACATAATGATTATTTGATTCTAAATTTGCTCGAAAGGATTTTCTTGTGATTTTGTAAAAGTTTTTTATAGGTATTATCATGGCCGTAGCTAGGGGGGGGCATTGTGGGGCAATGCCTTACCTTGAAATCACAATGCCCTACCTTAAAAATACCAAAAACTAAGAAAATTATTATAATTTAATTGTTTATTAATAGTTTGAGATAAAAAAAATTGTATCGATAGATAGGTATCCAAACTTTTCCTTTTTCAAATAATAATTCTTTGTTCTGTGACCTAGAGGTCAGTGTTACATGGTGATTGATTTAGGAGCCCGTGCTTTGGAGCAGATCAATTATGATAAAGTTTTTTACTTCCGCCCTACCTGTAACCAATGCTGCCCTACCTTAAATTCGACTATAGCTACAGCCCTGGGTATTATTTTTCTAACGACATCTTCCAGGCAGAGTACTGTTCCCAAGCTGGCGTGGACTCTCTTCTCACGCTGCCGGAGCTGTACTTCAAGCCGAGCTCCGTGGGCGCGCTCGTGTCGTACGTGGAGGCAGTGGCCAGCGCCGCCCCCAACCTCCCCGTCTTGTACTATCACATACCCAGTTTCACTCATGTTGAGAGTAAGTTTAAATCTTTATTTTTAATCTATGTCCAGCTTTCGATATAGACATACCGGCTTGTCACTTAAAATATTTCTAAATTCAGCTTTAAATTTATGTCATTGATCATAATAACGCTTCACACTCACAGCCTCACACTATGATTCCCTGTGATGGTGGGTGCCATGGAAAACACACAGAGACAAGAATACACGCACCCAGATCCAGAACAGAAATTCAAACTCATCATTCAAATTTCCGCCTCGCTGGGAATCGAATCCAGGACCCAGTCGTTTATAGTAATAGTGGGTGTCATATAAACTACCCCAAAGTCAGGAGATAAACTTTAACCTTTCATTTGTCAGGGAGAATATCATATTATCTACGTTTTCATGGTAGGTATTATTGTATGTTTGGCGTAGGGTAGGGACGTCATGATTGTTTACATATCTATAAGATTTTGTTGTTTATTTTTAAAGTTAACATGCCGGCGTTCGTGACAGCCGCTACGGCGCGTATATCTAACTTCAAGGGCATTAAGTTCACGTCGAACGACCTGAGCGAGGCAGCGCAGGTGTTGAGGAACTTGAAAGACGATCAGGAGATATTCCTGGGTGCTGATACGGTGGGTTTCCAGCATTAAACGAACCCAATAAATAAATAGTGAATAGGCTTTTACTAAGTTAGTGCATTCACCATCTTGGACCACATCTCCACTTACCATGAGAGATTGTGGTCAAGGATTAACTTTTTTGGCTTGGTCGGCTGCTGAAGGGCTTTTAATGTTACGAAAGTAACTGAGTAGTTGATTTATCGTAAGTTGGTCAGCCCCTTCCTTCGTTATTAACATATAAATAGTCACGTCGACGGGACCCCCTTTACAGGCTTCTTTAATATGTATGTGAAAATAAAAAACTTAATTTATTTAATATTTATATGTTATATTTATTTGGCGATCGCGTAGTCCTTTTTGATAATTAAAACAACTTGTTAATAATTGAAATAATATAACTGTTACTGTCCCAGCTACTGGCACCAGCTGCGCTATTGGGCATCAAGTCCAGCATCGGCACGTCCTACAACCTGTTCCCGCAGCAGGCTCAACATATACTGGACGCTGTTGAGGACGGTGACGTGGTGCGTGCGAGGGAGATGCAGGAGAAACTTAGTTTGGCTATCGAAACGCTTACTGCTGAAGGTAAGAACTATAGTAAAATTGATCTTTAATAAAGGGAGATGTGATGCCTGGGGTAGTTATGCCTCGATTATTCATTTTCGGAACTTGTATTAAAAACAAGCGTTGTAGAAAATTTCGATAGCATTATTCAGGTCGAGCTTACTCATAAATTAAAAATGTCGTTGAAATACTAGAGAGATGTGTCAGACTGTATTTTCTGCATTCGCAACGTACGTGGTTGTCAAAACGTAAGCGTTGAAGTAAGATTAAACGTAACCAAGAAGAAAGGAGAGAATAGGAGATGAGTTGAGGAGAAAGTTGCATTGCAGTTATTGGCAAAGTGCCGGATTAACCACGTAGCAAAAGTAGCAATTGCTACGGGTCCCGCGCGAAATGGGGCCCCGCATATTTAAACTTTTCCACTTGTCAGAGCCTAGCAGGGCCTATAGTAATTTACTAGACTAGACTATTAATTACCCACAAAAAAAATATACGTGTCGAATTGAGAACCTCCTTTTTTTTTTGTCGGTTAAAAATTGTAACCTATAAATCGCAAATAAGCGTATTGAGTATTGAATTGTTTTTTTACCACTTTATACTTAAGAACCCATAGTAGATCAAGGGCTCTTTGAAAAAATTTGCTACGGGCCCCGCGCTTGCTTAATCTGGCACTGAGTGGGGTCATTAGGGTCCAGTCATTGAATATAAAATTAAATTTAAACTGTTATTGAGAAATATAAGTTTATATTATATTATACCTCACAATAACAATAAAATTGGACTCTTAGGTAGCAATAGATGAATATTATTATAATAATGCGCTATTGTTCTAGGTCCCTGGGTCCCTGTAATGAAAGCCGGTATGGAGATTGCCACGGGCAATAATCTCGGCCCGCCATGCTTGCCGCAGAGGGAAATCACTTCGGAAGCAAAGAAAAGAATTGCTGACAAAATAAAGAGCCTGTGGTAAATGTCATTTTTATGTCTCAGTTTTTCTTAAATGCCGCGAATTTAATGTTATATACCTAGTCAAGGTTGAATTTATTATCCTATTAGTGTATTTTAAATATTTAGATCAATGTCCTAAAGACAAAGAAATCGGAACCTTAAGGTACAAATAACAGTGTCAAATGCATTTATTATTACAGTCAATTTTAGAAATTTTAAGATATATTTTTGATAAATTCCAAATGTTATTTGTAGAAAATTTATTAATTTTATTGATGTAAGTGCTACAAATTTTAATACAAACTTATTTTATTATGAAAAGTGTTTACTTTATTTGGAACCTTAAATTAATTGAATAGTGTTTAAAGTACTCTGTGTCTGTGTATTCAGTTTAATGCACGTGTATTATCAGCACCGTAGTTGCTGAATTATAATTTTAAAATTGGAACAATATTTCGAAATTAAACTTTCCAGAGGCAGCACTTCACAATCAAATAACTCAGTAATTTTTTTGTAGGAAATGTTTTTTTACTACATAATTTATTTACTTTAAACACGTACATTGAATACTGAAAAAATATTTACAATATGTTTCGTACATAGTCTCTATCCGTACAGTGATTAACCCCCGTATCCAAGAACAACACTGTGAGGTCTCACAGTGCTTGCGAGTGCATAGTGGCATTAAAATCATTTCGTAAACAATACTTGATTGAAGTCCTTCGCTGTGCGTTTGTCAAAATCGATAAAGTAGCTGTCGAGCTACTTTACCGAACGCATAGTGTTGGTTTGACTTCTATCAAAATAGAAAGAAAGGATCGATTGTTTGTATTGTTATCTTTGTCTTTTGCTTGTGTCAAATGACTAGAGTGAAGTTAGCCGCATCAAATGGACCAATAAGAGGGCTGTATACAGCCTGTGCGTCCGCACAGTCAAGTGATACTTAAGGGTCGACTGTGAAACATAAGGGTTGCCATGACGAACGCACTGAGAAATGCCTTACTTCGCATAGCATTGCTTCTTTACTTAAACAAGTATTGTTCTTGAATACGGGGGTAAGTACTCTGTGATCCGTACTGTCACTTGATCACTATTTCACGAACACCGATTTGTTGCCAGCCAGTATAGCAGCGGTGAATATAGTACTTCTGCACTTGCTATTAAAGTGGTAGCATTGAAGTGTGTGTGCAGAATTAATGTGAAAAGCGCTATAGATAGACCATAGACCATTGAAACATTATTACTAGCATATAGAACCGACACCGCGAACCCGATGTTTGTGCAATGAACTGTAGCCAACTGGCTACAGATTTCAGTGGATTCAGCCGATTTTAAAAAGAACGAGGGCTCGGTTTTGGAAATAAAACCTCCCGGCGCGACACAAATTTTGTTCGCGATGTCTGTTCTAGTAGTTTAGTACGTTGTACTATTATTTCTTCTGTGGTTATACTTCAATGCTATAGACGGGTAATAAACTACAGATCTGCGCTGTGTCCCATCTCCCTCAACTTCTCCTGGATCCTGCTCCGGCGATGGTTATCGAGAGGAGCTTGGGGCAGTCTCGGCGGGCCCACCTTGATGCCCGTCACGCACTCCATCGCCACCTTCATTGACGGCACGAACTCGCCTGATGAGAAGGATAGGGTTAAGAACAATGAAAAGTAACTGAAGAAATAATAGCGAAATTGGAAGTTTCGCTCGAGTATACAATACGTGTGCAAACGAGTATAAAGTGCAAAGTTCTTTTCTAATCGGAAATGTGAAAAAGAGTATCGGAAACCAGGTGGCAATAGATTTTATAGTGACTCTGCTTCCGTTCTATGAATCCCGGGAACAGCAAATTGCATTACGTGATCGTTAGCCGTGAAGCTTTACCATCAAGCAGCCGGGTTCTGCCGCCTCCTACTACATACTTGTATGCTGACAAGGGATGGGGTCAGTATTGCAAACCGCCCTAATATTGTTAAAAGCTATGTCCTACCTACCCTCAGAATCCAAGGTATCAGTAACCAAGGTCCGGACTCGCTGTCCAGCACCAGCCGCTGGAACATGTTGGACACCGTTGCGATGCTGGACTTGTGCCCCATTAACACTGCTTATGCTATCTCCTGAGATAAACACTATGTACCAACCTTCAGAAGCGATGGTATCGACCAGCTCGTTGAGCTCAGTCTGCAGCGTCCGGGCTCGCTGCACGTCCCCCGCGTGCGTGGTCACCACGATGTCCAGCACCAGCCGCGGGAACATGTTGGACACCGTTGCGATGCTGGACTCGTGCCCCATTAACACTGCTTATGCTATCTCCTGAGATAAACACTATGTACCAACCTTCAGAAGCGATGGTATCGACCAGCTCGTTGAGCTCAGTCTGCAGCGTCCGGGCTCGCTGCACGTCCCCCGCGCGCGTGGTCGCCACGATGTCCGGCACCAGCCGCGGGAACATGTTGGACACCGTCGCGATGCTGGACTCGTGACCCATTAACACTGCTGGTGCTATCTCCTGAGATAAACACTATGTAGGTACCAACCTTCAGAAGCGATGGTATCGACCAGTTCGTTGAGCTCAGTCTGCAGCGTCCGGGCTCGCTGCACGTCCCCCGCGCGCGTGGTCGCCACGATGTCCAGCACCAGCCGCGGGAACATGTTGGACACCGTCGCGATGCTTGACTCGTGCCCCATTAACACTGCTGGTGCTATCTCCTGAGATAAACACTATGTAGGTACCAACCTTCAGAAGCGATGGTATCGACCAGTTCGTTGAGCTCAGTCTGCAGCGTCCGGGCTCGCTGCACGTCCCCCGCGCGCGTGGTCGCCACGATGTCCAGCACCAGCCGCGGGAACATGTTGGACACCGTCGCGATGCTTGACTCGTGCCCCATTAACACTGCTGGTGCTATCTCCTGAGATAAACACTATGTAGGTACCAACCTTCAGAAGCGATGGTATCGACCAGTTCGTTGAGCTCAGTCTGCAGCGTCCGGGCTCGCTGCACGTCCCCCGCGCGCGTGGTCGCCACGATGTCCAGCACCAGCCGCGGGAACATGTTGGACACCGTCGCGATGCTTGACTCGTGCCCCATTAACACTGCTGGTGCTATCTCCTGAAATGTTAATACATAGACTTAAATATTCTATGGTTTAATAATCAACTTGATATCACGTAGAACATCACAGAAGTGGTCAGTTTTCTTTTTCTTTTCTTTTTCCTGGCTGGCAACATCAGTGATGCCTGATGGTGTTGCCATATCCATGGAGATACTTACGTGAATCGTCAGCTCGTTGACGGTTATTGTTTTTAAAATAATGTCTAAATAAGAAAACGTTGCTACTGACATTTATGTACTTACATGGTTTGCAATAAAAACTTTTCGGCCATTTATAAGCAGCTGAGCAACTTGATTAGCTTGCTTCAAATCTGCCTTCATGCCCATGAAATTGGGAATTCGTAATATTGCCAGCCTGAAGAAGTTTGGGTTGTGAACTGCAAATAACAATTAAATTAAATGTTGCCCAATTGTTATGGCTATCAAAATTCATTGCATTTCACGGCATTGACACACGAAATTTCACGGCGGAATATTCGAGGATGTTTGCAAAAAGGACATAGACTTTTATGACTGATGATTGAATTTTCAGATAGAGATACAGGATTAGTATGAAATAAAATATTGTGAGCAATCAGTAGCGCGACCATCATGTATTAACTATACTATGTTGGGATTATTTGCACTGGTGATACATTCATTGCGTATTGGGAAAAGGAAGAAAGGAATGGAAGGAAACCGAAAACAGTAATTACCGCATCGCATCTAGTCACATCTAGTGGTAAACTTGCGATAGAAAGTATAACGTAATATCAATGATATAATGTAAAAAAGAGGTAAGTACATATGTCACTAGCGCGCCGACTATGAAGAGCCTAAGAACAGGCAATTCACTGCTTGTAGTCGCTCTGTCAATACAAGACGATACGCACGCTTTTGTTGTAGTCAGAAGTGCTTGACAGTTCACACACAGCGTTAAAATGCCGTCGTGTATTATACCAGTGTGATTGGTATAGTGAAACAAAAGATAAACGTGTGTGTGTTGTAGCTCTTTTCGGAACAGATTTTTTGGTTGATTTGTAAGGGTATAACCTATCTATATTTTTTATTATCATTGCGTAATATGAACATTTCCTTACCATCGACTCCACTCATCATGGGAAAGTTGTAATATAGAAGCGGCAAGCTAGGGGCTGCCTTCGATACCACCTCGAGATACGCCACCAGCTGTTCTGGTGTCCTGGGCTTGAAGTACAACTCGGGTAGCGTCATTATTGCGTCTACCTTTACTTTCTCCGCGTACTTCGCCTAAAACCATAAAATGATCAAATAACAAGTATGAATTTAAAATTAAATTAAACTCCTGATTCTGAAAAACCCCAAAAAATGTAGCACGGAAAAGAGAAATAAGTGTAATATATTTGTTTACCTATTCCGTGAAGTTTTACAATGCATAACTGTTTAGGAGCTACGTGTCCCAGACAAGCAAATCTACAGAAATGCACAGAATACATGTATCTAAACTATCTAATATTTGCAGCCTTCTTATTGCGTCGCGTCGACGTAAAAATCATCATTATCATTTTTCTCATTACCCTATTAGAGTATAGTGTTCTCCACCAATCCACATTGGAGATGCGTGATGAAGTATGTTCTAGGACTCCTCAACGATAAGAGACCTAAGCTGTGCTCAGTAGGGGGCCTTCCTTTCAAAGGTCCGAATAAAATACGTATATAATAGTAAAAAAAACTAAAAAACACGCTTTTATAGAAAATCCAACTAAAAAATAGACAGTAAATTGTAATAAGTTTCAATTAAGAATAGTGTAAAAAATTTTAGTAAAATTAAATATAAATTAAGAATAGTGTAAATAAGAAAAAAATGTATTTTATTGTAAAAAAGCGTGGGGTGCATGGTGTCAATAGTTATAAATATTTTATTGACGATTATGGGTTGAAGGATTAACATTTTGATAATATCCTAAAAAGCGTGTTAAAAAGACTCAAAAGCTTCGAAAATTAAGTTACTTAAGTTTTACTTACCATTTCAATAACATAAGGCAGCGGAGCTCCACCAACATGAACGATGATTTTGAGGTTTAAATTTTTCCCTTCCTTCATCCACGCGTCCACAACTAACTTCTTCTCTTCTACACTTAGTGAAACAAACTCTCCTGTAGTACCACCAACTGTTAAAATATTACGATTTGCTACATTCAATTTCAAATAGTAACAGTTGCATCAGTCGTAAGAAGTGCCGTATGAGTACGAAAAAAGAAGATTTTCCAATATGGAAACGAATAATGAATTTTCAGTCTTGATGTGATTGAATGAAAGCTTGGCGTATAGTACAATCGAAAAAATTTAGTACTTGACGTTAGCAGTATGCACAATACTTTATTATCAAGGCTTGAATTTAGACTCTGACTGTAAGTACACACTACCTAGTTAATAAGAGCTTGCTAATTAAATACATTAAAAATTGGTCTTACTCATAACAGTTTGAATTCCATTCTTAGCTAAAAAATTAGCGTAATCAGGTATAGGAGCTAGATTAATCTGGCCCTCTTCATCAATTGGAGTAAATACTGGCGCAATAACTCCTTGGATGTCGAAGGAAACCTGGAAGTGACACCTGGATGAAAATATTATTTTGGGTATAACTCTTACGCAATCTCCTCTTTACGCATACTGGACTTTTTAACTGGATCGCATTGTCCAGCCTAAATACTAAGAATCTAGAGTGTTTTTAATTACAACAGGGAATTGGATGTTGTAATTTGAGGTGTATCTGGAGTAAGAACTATTCTTGCATCTTTTCCATCTTCGCGTCTGGGCCATTAACATCTACACCAATAGGAATTGCTGAAGCACTGTGGATTGGAATCCTACAGAGGAGAGATCTGAGAAGTGTTCTGTATTGGGCCGTTAATGGGTTGAAGCCACAGACAATACCATACCACAGTTTTTTCACCGTTCCAACCGTGAAATTAGCGTTACAATATCGGAGTCACTGTTCATAATCGACAATCTTAAAAAAATATTTTAAAACTCACCATATTGTGTAACAAAGACGGACAAGAGTTCACACTACTAACTCGGATGAAGCTTTAGAGAAAACTGAAGATTTGATATATGATATTCGATTATATTAGCACACCTTACCGCATGCTGGCATGCCCCACTAATTCATAGAGTATCATGTTTGTGACGATTGGGTTTCTTGATTACCTGACAGGTATTCATTAGGTAGCAATATACTTTAGTAATTTAGATGTCTTCTTATCATTTTTAAATAGTTTGTCAATGGTAGTGCCTGCTCAGATATTACGACGCGCGTTTTTAAAACGAGCGTATCATTAATACATCATTATCTACCATTGAAGTATATTACTAGCATATAGAACCGACACCGCGAACACAATGTATGTCCCAATGAATTGGCGCCGATCAGCTTGAATTCTCAAATGGATTCGTTTGATTCTGAAAGGAGAACGGGGGCTCAATTTTGAAAATAGAACCTCCCGGCCGGGACACATTTTGTTCGAGATGTCCGTCCTATGACAGGGCACATTTCGGAGAGTGTGCACAGGAATTGTTTGAGATAATTCCCCCATCTCCGTTTTTCCATCGAACGACACGACGCACGGCGGGTATCCATCCTTTTGTCGTGAACATCCCGCCGGTACGGACGACGCGGTTTGCCTCGTCATTCGTTATACGCACCGCGAAGGACTGGAATAACTTGATTGCGTCGGCGTTCCCCGCCTGCCTATGACGTGGATGTGTTCAAGAAAAGAGTGAATAGGCTTCTACTAAGTTAATGTGCTCACCACCTTGGACTGGGATTGTGGTCAAGCATTAACTTATTAGTGTAAAAAAAAATATATACTTCAGTGTTATTTATCATATTTTTACAAGATTCATAGGAAAGTGGAAAGTCGATAAAGTGTATATCTAAAATCTAAATGTAGTTTTAAATTGGATTTTTTTGCCAGAACAGTACAAAAATGTTTGTAAGGATTGATAAGATAAAGGGGTGTGTATATCAATAAACTAAAATACCATTCACACATTCAGATCAGCGCACTCATAGAAGTAGTACAATACAGTAGTGAACTAGCACCATAGTAATTACCTATGTATGCATAATGTTGTGAAATTGACTGAATTTCATTGTTAAATAATTAATCGGTCGTTATTTATCTCGGAGTATTTAATTAGTTTTTAATTACTCTAGGCCTGTAAGGAGCTCCAGTCATCTCCAATCTCTATACACCGCTAGGGTTTATAGGATGACAACACCTATCAGTTTAATATTTCTAGTTAGACCTACTTAAAGTAGTATATCTCGACTATAAACCGACACTGAAACAATCGAATTGTAACTATATTGAGATCAAGTGACTGTGGTCATCTTCTATTTATATCACAATGTCACATAATTTAACGAGCCTATTTCTCAGTTGTTAGTAGCCTCTGAAGAGAGAAAGGTTCGATGCTGATTCTCATTTCGATGAAAAGTGAAAACTTCATGATTTACAGAAAGTGAAGTTTGCAACAGTTTTTTTACTTTAAACACTATCGTATGGAATAATGAACATCCGAGTTTTCTGCGACTATCCTGTACAAATGGGATTTTTGAGGGAAAGGAGAACTCTTTTTACACCTTTTTTGAAGAACTCCATGTCATAAGAAGGAAGTTCATTCCACAGTTTGCACGTACGTGGCAAAAAAGTTCGTGAGAATCGGACCGTAAAGGTTCTCCACGAGTCCAATCGGTGTGGATGGAACTTCAATCTTCGGCGAGTGGTGCAATGCAAATCGAGACTTAACAATATGCGGTGAAGTATGAACTGATTTGTAATAATTACGCCCTAAGTGACCGGTGATACGAGTTCTTACCATGTAAAGTGTATTCTCTCTCTTTAAAGACTACAGTATTTAAACATACAATACAAATAAAAGAAACACATCAAATCGCATCTTATTTATTCTCTGATCGACCTCTCACAGTAGCCTATCTTCTTCATCATATCATGGATCCTGAGGGTGCGGTGGTCGTCCAGGGCAGCCAGCGGGGCCCGCGGGGGGCCAACCTTGATGCCGGTCACGTACTCCATGGCCGCCTTCATGGTTGGCACGAACCGCCCAGGTGGGAAGTTTCCTGCAATTTGTGTCTTAATAATGGAACAGTTTTGGGATTTCTGTAATATGTCGACTAAAGAAGTGGCTCTTTAAGCTTCCTGAGGGTATATTTTTCTTTTCTTTTTCTTTTATTCCAATGGCGTGTTGGCCCTGGCGGCCTTAACAGTTTGATGCAGACAGAAAGATACTAAATATTATCCCAAGCTTACTACATCGGTGAAATTTGCGTCCGTATCGGCAAAGCTGTTTTTGAGATTATCGGGAACAAACGAAAAGATAAACAGACAAAAATTAAAAGAAATATTGTTACTGAACCTATTGCATTAAATCCTCAATCATTTCCTTAAAAATATTGTCCATGAAGAGACATCGATCGGTTAAAAGTTTTACTGTTATAATTGTATTGATACTAGATAGTACATACCTTCAATCACCAAAGTATCCACTAGCTCATTGAGCTTCTCCTGCAGTGCCCTAGCCTGGCCCACATTCCCAGCTTTAGCTGCCTCCACTGTGTCCAGCACCAGCCGCGGGAACATGGTGGACACAGTTGCTATACTGGAGTCGTGCCCCATCAGCACAGCTGGTGCTAATACCTTCAAGGAAAGAAATAGACTAAATAAAATATTCGGCGTATATGGGAAGATTCCGGGATTAAGATTCCAATTAAAATTTCCACATAATCTCAATCCGGAGCAAAAGGGAAGACAAGGAAATCTCGTATGATTGAACCCATATGTCTTCCTTGTTCAATACTCAATAAGCTTGTCCTAAGAAATAACAGAAGTTACCCTAACATGCAGCCATGTGGCTGGAGTAATATTTCATCCAAGCAAATATCAATCCGATATCCCAAGAAAGTGAAACTTACATGATTACAAATAAACACCTTATGAACATCAGATAGCTGGCCTGCGACCTGATTAGCTACTAGTAAATCCGCCTTCATGCCCACGAAATTTGGTAATGAAGATTTTGCCAATTTGAAGAATGCCGGCCAATTAACTGAAATATAAGAAGAGCAGTGTATAACTATAATGTAATATAAAATACATAACAAATAGAAGTAACCGTTAAATTTTATGTGTAATCCTCGCTTCGGTGCAGTGAAATCAAATAGGATATCTATTCTACCAGAATCACCGGCGAAAGTTTCAATTACCTGGTCGAGAAAGAACAGGTTAATGCATTTGATTAAAGCCGATATTTCCGACCAAGCTTGTTTTAAGGCCAGAGTCAGACCTTAACGTCCGTCTGCCTTATCACGAAATTGTACCACATGCTGTTCGTTTACTGCATGCTTTATAGAATCGAAATGTCTTCCATATCAAATACCAGAATCTTCACACACGTACCATCAACTCCACTCATCACCGGGTTGTGATAGTACACCATTGGGAGAGACGGAGCCGCCTTGCTCAAAACTTCAAGGTATGATACGAGCTCTTCAGGAGTTTTCGGTTTGAAATACAGTTCAGGAAGGGTTAATATCGAATTCACTTTGATTTGCTCTGCGTATTTTGCCTGAAATAAATCATTATTTTTACATTTCTGTTTAGGTGCAGCGCAGACGACGCTCTTTTTGTGCGATCGAGTGTGCGGACGCACAAATGTTTATATGGCGCGCAGCCGCACTTTTTTGCGCGTCGTATGCGTTACTGCATATAATTGCAAAGGTTATATTTTCACAGACTTAAAAGTGCGTCACGGACAGTGTGCCGTCTGCGCTGCACCTTAATAAAATCATCCGTCGTTTGGCAGGCATTATGGCCAGCAACGCTTAGTTATACTTTTGGTATTAGTGATTTCCATGGGTGATAGTGACCATTTCCCATCAGCGTTCGCTCTGGACAGGATCAATGAGTCGAATGATTTTAAGGTGCTTATTTTTATTATTAATCAACAGGATAGTTGACGGCATGGAAGTTGAGCGCTCGGCGAAAAACTTCACGCATCGTAAACTTGAAGTGAAATTTAAATGGTCAGTCAGTTGTCGCAAGACAAAGTCGACAAGCAGCGTTTTATCGTCTTAACGTCGCATGACGCCTGACGGGCCAATCTCATTGCACGTCATGACGCAGGCCGCAGGCCGCTCCCGCTAACGTCCGCAGTATCCCGCACCTCATCAAATTGGCCCGAAAAATCTCTTTTGCGCAGGTACTATACATGAATGGGGTAGTAAAAGTCGTCCAAATCATTAGTCTATGATCATACCTACCATTTCTATAACGTAAGGTAGTGGTGCCATGGACCATAACGTCAAACTTTAAGACCCTGGCCTCCTTCATCCATGCATCCAAAACTGTTTTCTTTTCTTCAACGCTTAAAGATACGAATTCTCCAGTCGTACCGCCGACTGTAACAATATTAAAGCATCTACTTAGAAGTTACTTGCAATTAAAATCAATTTCGTAAGTCTCTAAAATAACAAATTTATTTTAGTCAAATAAATATTTTAGTCTAGTAAAAATTCAAGTCTGCTGGAAGAAACTATTTTGAAATAAGCAGTGCCTATGTATTACTGATATAAATGATGTTTTAAATTAAGTTTATTCGTGTATATAAAATTCTAAATAAATAAATAAAAAATGCAGTAGTTAAACCACAGTCATTTAATAGTATTTAAATATTTATTTTTTAATTTCGTTAAGAATTATTTTGTGATGATGATCGAAACGAAAAATCTTACCTAAGATGCTTCGTATTCCATTTTTGACTAAGAAATTCGCGTATTCAGGTATGGGTTCCAAGTTGATGCGGCCATCTTTGTTTATTGGAGTAAAGACGGGTGCTATCACACCTTGGACTTTGAATGCAGACATCACGAACCTGAAAAAAAGACGGACGTAACCTCGTCTAATCGAGAGTAAAGCATAGCAATGGCCGCCCGCTTAACATGCGTGCGTAATTTTTGATTCGTGATTGAAGCATTATGGTGTCAATGTGTGGGTGTGTGTACTTGTACGAATAGAGAGTTGGTATTACTATGGGTGCTTCCATTGAGATACATACATAGAGGAGACATCTCAAACAAAATGTGTGTTCCACCGCTGGCTTGCCCTCCGTTCTCTTTTCAAACTAAACTAACTTTGTTAGTAACTTTGTGTAAGTAACTTTGTATATGACACTTGCCGAACCAAGACGGCAACCTAACTAGTGGCTTGCCAAGTTCAAACGCTCCTTATGATTTTTTCATTCCAAAATAGGGGGAACATTGCACAATAATTTAATTAAATTCGTTTTAGTTGATTTAAGTTAATATTTTGTTTTCTAACCGATGATATTATGTGATACCATTATCTTTTTTGTTTTTTGTCGTGCAATTGTGACACGTTTTTATTACGCACGACGGCATTTTTTCAGTTTTTTCACATAAACAATTTTGGCATGCGGCCGCCATGAGCGCAGCCGAGTGACAGCCGAGTGACAGAATGAAATGCAGCCGCCCGGCTGCAATGCACACCCCCGAACCCAATGTTCGCGGTGTCTGTTCTATACGCTAGTAATACTAGTTCAATGGGTGCTTCACTGAATTTGTTGTTGGGATTATGTCCGTCTTCTCTTTAGGTCCATGGCAGACATGGACTGGGGAGGATAAATAAATAATCATAAATGAACCATTTAATAGGCAAGTCTAATACACTGTTATCTTTGAACTAATTACTTACAAAAAGTTGCAAGCAAATCGACAAAAATTTAACAAAAGTTTCATACAAACTTGCATCCCTAGTTGGTATTTAAATATCTTTGAGACATCTAACTAATAAAAGGTAAACTATCTCGAAAAAATGTAACTCTAAGGGCTTGTTTCACAATTTTCAAGTAGAGTCCTGAATAAGCTATTCGCCGGTTAAAGTGACGTTAAAGTGTCATTTTACATGCACGAAATGTCAACTTAACCAACGAATAGCTTACTTCGAACTTAGTTGAAGATTGTGAAACAAGCCCTAAACGTTTAAACGGCTGGGCGGGTAAGGAAAAATAAGTATATGCAAATATTGGAAAATAAAGAGGTGCAATAAACTTCGCAGTGTTTTTACTGAATCAGTGTAAAATAAGGCACCTTGTAATCCATACTAATATTATTAAGAGGAAAGATTTGATTGTTTGTTTGCATTGAATAGGCTCCGAAATTACTGAAACGATTTGAAAATTTCTTTCACTGTTGGGAAGCTACACTATCCCCGGGTGACATAGGCTATATTATATTTTCAAAAAATCAGGGATCCTTAATAAAACTCCAATAATGTAACCCAAGGTGTAAAAAAATAAGAAAACCGAAGCAAAGCGAGGGCGGTTACTCGTTTAGAATAAAAAGCTATAATAAGCACGTTACAATATAGGTGTTGCATCACACAGTTTAAATTGAGATTGATTGAAATAAAAGCGTATTAATCAAAATTATTAAAAGAACAATTGAACCAATTGATGTTAATTACCTATTATATTTATTTTTGAGTTAGGTCACTGTTTTATTAAGCGTGAAGGGACATGATATAAATATTTTTGATGGAGTTATTTGAAAAGATTTATGAACTATTTAAGTGCATTTGTTTATTTATATTTTTCTCAGTGCCTCTTCTTACGATAGTTTGCACTGCTCTATTATTTTGGAAATAGTAAAATATTTACTTGGAATTCCTTTATTTCTCTTTTTAATTGTACGTTTATGTTTACTTCTGGCACTTGGCAGTAATTCTGTAAATGTATTGTCATACGTAAAGTTAAAAATAATCGCTGTGTCGGTCGCATCCACGGAACACGGAGACAACAGCGCATCCCTATCATTATAATCAAAGCAATGAACTTGATATCAATTTAAACAAAAAATTATACAATGTGATACGCAACAAATTTATCGGATTATTCAACGTTATTTCATGAGATAGTTAGGTAATTTATATGATTTTAACCTTATATTATCGTGGACACTGAACATTTTAATTGTACATTTTCCATGAAACTGGGTTAAAATATCGGTGTTATAAAATACGAATCGTGAGAAGGGTATGGGAAATAATTTATGTTACAAACTCTTAATCAGTTACAATAATTTCGTGTTTTGTAAAAAATAACTGAAAATCAAAACATGGCATAATTATGATATAATAAATTGTAAAAGTAAATTAGCGTTAATTTACAAACTTTATCTTACACCGCACCGTATACCACGTGCTCTGTTATTTTAAGATCGATTCCTTCATTCCATTCACATACGTGAGTTGTGTTGATATTTTTCAGTTTGTAAAACATTGCTTTTTAATCGACACAGTTTCAACCTTATGTTTAACCTCATGACGCAATGTATATCAACTCTGCTTACTTTATTAATAGGTCATTGTGATTCTAGTAGGCTGACGGTGTCAGAGTTGTCAGTTTACTTTTTCCAGCTGCTGCGAACGGAATGATGTCTGAATTTAATTTAATTTTTTTATTTTATTATTTGTTATATTGAGTGCACTTTTATTATTCTTTTTATTTACAAATCTGGCTTGATGCTCATCATTTTTTGGTAATCTTTGCCTTGTGTTACAAAAAAAACAATGAATGGATTTCCAAAAACAAATTACGAAGCAAAAGCGCGGGAAAGTGATGTTGAAAATGGAAGCTCGGAGAACGATGTCGAGAAATTCGAGAATGCAGAAATTAACTATCATACAAAAATTGCAGCGAAAGTAAAAAAAGCGCGATGTTTCATGGAATTG
Source organism: Thymelicus acteon (assembly GCA_951805285.1). Taxonomy (NCBI): domain Eukaryota; kingdom Metazoa; phylum Arthropoda; class Insecta; order Lepidoptera; family Hesperiidae; genus Thymelicus; species Thymelicus acteon. Next base: position 4,134,687 of record OX638232.1, read on the forward strand.
TCAGTGAGCCCAATAAATTCAAAGCAAAGTGTCAAAACTAAAAGTGAGAGAAGAGTATTGGTTTTATATACAGGTGGCACTATTGGAATGGTGAAGAATAAAAATGGAGGCAAGTAATATGCAAGTAATAAGTAGGTATTGCTTGTAATAATACTTCAATGGCAAGCAATGAAGTATAATGTCATAGAACAGACATCTCGAACAAAATGTGTGTCCCGCCGGGAGGTTCTATTTTCAAAATTGAGCCCCCGTTCTCCTTTCAAAATCGAACGAATTCATTGAAAATTGAAGCCGATCGGCGTCAATTCATTGGGACATACATTGTGTTCGCTGTGTCGGTTCTATATGCTAGTAATAATACTTCAATGGTAAGTACTTATTATTTTTTCCCCTGGTTTTCTTAAAAAACATTCGTAAGTTCAAGTCTTATGACGGTTAAAAAAGCGGCCAAGTGCGAGTCGTACTCGCCCATGAAGGGTTCCGTAGCAGCAAGTAACATAATATAAAATTTCTTGTACTTCATTGTACTTTGATCGATGTTTTTTGCGGTTTACGATTTATGACGTATTAAAAAAGAACTACTAATTAGATCTCGTTCAAATCAATTTTCGTTGGAAGTTTGCACGGTAATGTACACGGGTGAATTTCCCAAGTGCATTTTTGAGACGGCGAGGTTGAAAATTAATGTGTGGAGGTAAACTACAATTATGCATAATTTTATATGGGTAGTTTAAGTAGTGATCTACATGATAGTAAAGTATTCAGATGTATTTAATACATAGATTCTTAATAAAAAAATATCTAAGACCTAAAATCTAATTCCGGTGTACTGTCCGACCTCCATTTATTTACATATTTTATATATTTTTTCTTTTTTGGTAAATAAATTTTATTAAAAAGGAATGTTTTTTAGAAATACATTAAATAACACAACTAATATATATTTACGGAGTAATTTAAGATAGTGCAACAGCTCTTAAAACACCTTTTAAAAATGTCCTACAAAAAAAAGCAATTCCGGTGGCGCATTTTGTATACTTCATTACTTGTTACGACACGATTTGGAAGACACCTTACTGGCTCTCCCCGCACCGTTCAGTTGTGCTCTTGCAAACTGCGTGTTAGGATAACCGACTGGCTGCATAATTTTCCTGCCAAACACGTAAGTACTCACTGCGGTGGCGCAGGAATACAAAATCATCCAATTCCGATGTCATGTATATTAGTAAAAGTACAAAGTAGATTATCAAGAAATTTTATGGAGGCTTCCATTAAAGGTTTTCAGCCATAATTGTGAAATAAAAGTTAACCTGTGAGTAACGGTGTTCTTTAAAATTCAAGTTTTGACTCTAATTCTAAGTCCGGTGGCCTAATCTCGGTGGATCCGGTGGCAAATCAAAGCACATAAGGACGTGTATAGACCAGTGCCAATAATTTTTGAAACGAAAAAAATAATCGTAGGATGAAACCCATTGCAAAAGGAAGAGAATATAACGAAAATTAAGGGAAAAATTATTTACGGGCGATCTGAGGTTGGGAAGTGGGAGAGGGGGGGTTTAAGGGTAAAAAATAGTTTATCTCAATTTCCGGCAAAACTCAAGTCCTATAGAAAAAAGTTAAATAGCAATGTTGTAAGTAATAAAAAGTTCTAGAACTTTTTTATTTATACTTTTTTTACATAACCTCAAAATTTATGTGAAAAATTCAAATAATCAAATTTTTGGTGTTTTATTTTTATCTTTTACAAAAAAAAAATTCGGATTCGAGTTTTTAATTTTTTTTTAAATCGTTGTGTACAATTTTGAGCTATTTATTAAAATTTACACTTTAATTAATCGAAAAACGTAAGACTCCATGTTACTTTGTAAGACAAAAAAATTACAAATCCATAAAACATAAAAATTGCAAAAAACATGCGAAAATAGTTGTCGTTTCATTGCATTTTCGTAGAACATTTACCATAGTAGTTTATAGTTAGTATTTAGTAGTAGTAGTAGTTAGTAGTAGTAGTAGTTAGTAGTAGTAGTAGTTAGTAGTTTATAGTTTTTTATACATCATTAGAAAGTAGAGATTCTAACGAACAAAAATCTCACCGATTTTTTTTAAAAGTAGATATTTTGACGTGACAATTTTCGATTGAAAATTAGGTTGCTTTTTCGATATTAAGTAAAAATAAGATGAAAAAAGAAATACTTTAAATCAAAAAAATGACAGTATGTAAAGGACATACAAAGGTAAGTTTTCACTAAATTTCATGGATTATTTTTCCGACCCAAATATCGACCAATAGAATTGCACCATTCGACGTCACGTGGTACAACCTACATGGTATTATACTGATAATTTTTTGAAAATTTTCTCTGGTAGTTGCTATATATAAAAAACAAAACATGATCCAGTCAAATTAACCACACGTCAAACTGACAGGTTGAATTCAATTGTGAAAATTGGAAAAATAATCCCCCGAATACCACACGAGTTTCAAAATTATCGGGTATTTCCCGATAGGTTCGTTGCAAACAAATGAAGGAGTCAAGTTTTTCAGGTTAAAAAATCACGAGCGCGAAGCGCGAGTGATTTTTCCTGAAAAACTTGACGATTTTATTTGTTTGCAGGGAACCTATCGGGAAATACCCGATAATTTTGAAGCTCTTGTGGTATTATAAGTGAAATTTTTTTTTTTGTAAAAGATAAAAATAAAAAACCAAAAACTTGGTTATTTAAATTTTTCACATAAATTTTGAGGTTATGTAAAAAAGTGTAAATACAAAAGTTGTAGATCTTTTATTACCTACAACTTTGCCATTTAATTTTTCTCCATAGGACTTGTAGTTTTGCTGGAAATCGAGATAAACTGGTTTTTTTACCCTTAACCCCCCCCCCTCCCAACCTCAGATCGCCCGTAAATTATTTTTCCTTTAATTTTTATTATATCCTCTTCCTTTTGCAATGGGTTTCATCCTACTATATTTTTTTTCACTTTTTAGCGTTTTTGAAGCTATCGGCACTGGTCTAATAGGCCACAGAAACACAAGCGTGTCTAATCACCGCTAAAAGGAGTCCGTTCATCTAGACTCCTACTCTTCAAAATGTATCTTTAAAGTATTAGATGATCTTGCCTTTATTATTTCTCATTGGCATAATCAATTTCGGTGGATCAGATTCTAATTCCAGTGGTCCTAATTTTGGTGGCATTTGATAATGTAATTTGAAAATATCTCCGGAACTAATAATATTTTTTTCGATCTCTACTATGTGACTAATTATTACTACTATTTACATATTATTTATGCCAAATAAAATGTATTAGAAACAGCAGGTTTAAATTTAATCAATTTCGGTGGCTCAAATTTTAATTCCGGTGGCCCTTTAATCATTTCGGTGGCATTTGATAATTTCAAATGGAAATATCTCATGAACTAATAATTTTTTTTTGATCTCTAGTATATGATTAAGTAGTACTAATATTTACCTATTATTTAAGCCAAAAAAATTTATCAAAAACAGCAAATTTAAATTCGCCACTGTAATTAGGCAAAATTCATGTTTGTTGAAATTGACCCACACCATATATTTTTTTTAGTTTTATCATTCTCTTATTTTAGAAGTTACAGGGGGGGGACACACATTTTACCACTTTGGAAGTGTCTCTCGCGCAAACTATTCAATTTAGAAAAAAATGATATTAGAAACCTCAATATCATTTTTGAAGACCTATCCATAGATACCCCACACGTATGGGTTTGATGAAAAAAATATTTTTGAGTTTCAGTTCTATGTATGGGGAACCCCCAAAATTTATTGTTTTTTTCAATTTTTGTGTGAAAATCTTAACGCGGTTTACGGTATACATCTACTGACCAAGTTTCAACAGTATAGTTCTTATAGTTTCGGAGAAAAGTGGCTGTGACATACGGACGGACAGACAGACAGACAGACAGACAGACAGACATGATGAATTTATAAGGGTTCCGTTTTTTGCCATTTGGCTACGGAACCCTAAAAATGAACTCATATAATAATATGTACCTACTATAAGAAGAATCACCGGCTAAAATTTATAGTAGTAAATAATATTATTGTAAGATATATCTCGCACTAGTACTCTAATACTAATAGTTAATCAGTTTCTCACACATTAATAGCGTCGTCATAGTTAATATTTACGTTCTTCATTATCAGATAATCTACTACGAGTATGTCTATAGGTCAATTTGCCAATAGCTCCAATGTCAACTAACCCTTGTTTTAAACATATATAGGTACATATATGTACATAGGTCTATGGTTTTAAGTATGTACCTATTTGTTTTACTTTAGGTACCGTGAATGTATTCTTAACGAGTAATCGCCCTCGCTTTGCTTCGGTTTTCTTATTTTTTTACACCTTGGTTTACATTATTGGAGTTTTATTAAGGATCCCTAATTGTTTTGAAAATATAATATAGCCTATGTTACTCGGGGATAGTGTAGCTTCTCAACAGTGAAAGAATTTCTCAAATCGGTTCAGTAGTTTCGGAGCCTATTCAATGCAAACAAAAAATTAAATCTTTCCTCTTTTAAATATATTAGTATAGATGATTACATTATTTCCATTTATTCTCAATTAATGTTCTAAGCATCGAAGAAACTATATTATTGATTTACAAAAACATATCAGGAATTAGGTGGTAGTTACATATAAATTGGTCATTTATACAGGGTGTCTCGTAAGTGGTAAGTTGTTCAACCTCCCATAGTCTGCGTGAAGCTGTAAAGGCCAATAGGGCCAACTGAAACTAATTATTCAAAAACTTCAGGGGGTACACGGACCTAAAAAAAAGACGGACGTAATCCCAACAACAAATTCAGTGAAGCACCCATAGTAATACCAACTCTCTATTCGTACAAGTACACACACCCACACATTGACACTTCACTGCTTCAATCACGAATCAAAAATTACGCATACATGGTAAGCGGGCGGCCATTGCTATGCTTCACTCTCGATTAGACGAGGTTACGTCCGTCTTTTTTTCAGGTCCGTGAGGGGGTAGCAGCTTGAGGGTTCACTTACCAGCTATCAAAAAGTGACCTGAGTAAAAGTGTCACCGTTTTCGAGGTTATCTCCTTTGTTAAACAAAGTTTTACAAGTTAAACGAACTTTTCGGAAATTCTGCTCTTACGTGAATTGATACGCTGAAATTTTCAGAGTATGTGCGAGTGTATCACCAACGGTTTTCTAACCGTTATCGTTTTCCCGATTATATAGAAATTCCTACTAAGAAGGATGAATTCTTGGACGTATGAATTGCAGACTGTAGAGGACGACCTGAAACAGTGAATGAAGATAAGGTTCTTGCAAGCATTCAAGAAGATTCATTAACGCCGTTCATATACTTATCTATTTATATATTAATCCATATACGCCGAATTTCCCGAAGAATGGGTATCGCAAAAAATTCTGCATACAAAATTTTAAAACGTAACAGTTTGTACCGATACCGATTACAAAAAGTACAATCATTGTTGCCTGACGAGAATGAGGGTCGAATCAATTTTTGCACGGAAATGTTACGCAAATATCGAGATCCTGTATTTTTCAATTCAGTTTTATGGAGTTATGAGGTCTGTTTTAAAAGATTGGGCATTATCAATCAACACAATGTAGACCATATTAAACCCACATATGATAAAAGAACCGATTTGAACATCAAGTTAGTAATTTATGAGTAGGCATTATAAATGGCAAAGTGATTGGTAAAGAGCTACCGAACAAATTGACAGGAATGAATTTCTTTTTTAATACCTTAACGGTTTGTTAGAAGACATACCATGTAGTGCGCGCGTGTGGAAGTGGGTCCAAATTACGATGCGACCGCTCGCTACACGTGACAGATCACGAATCATTTTTAAATGATGCGTATCCTCTCCGTTGGCACGGTACAGTTCGGCCGCTGTATCTTGGCGCGTCTGAACTTCGCGCAGAAGGCTGCGCAGTAACATAATTCGCCAATACTCGATACGCGGTGTATTATGTCTCAGTCATACGTTAGCATGTTCATGTTGCCATCTCTGTCTCACATGCACTAAAGTTCGCAAAGCCTATGTTCAGACGCGCCAAGATACAGCGGCCGTACTGTACATACGAGTATACTTATTTCTTTACTGTGCCTTTGGATGGGCGAGGAGATATAATAGAGTGGTCGCTTGCCACCACATTATCCAGATCTCAGTCTATTTGATAATTATTTTTATTATGGTCCTTCGAGCTTACGTGGCCTGTATATCATAATCAGAATGGGCTATTCATCACGATTCCACTCGTTAATTCTGCAACTGTTTGTCGGTTACTTCGAATTTAAACACAAATTACGACATTTTATTACTTCTGTTTTACTTTTTTTTCTGATTAATATTTTATTCTCATTATTTAATTTTAACCGTCTTTAAATTTTGGTATCTTGCAGTTTAAAACTCGTGCGATTTAAAGCTGTAACTTCTACTCATACCTTACGAATAACAGCTGTATTCTGCATTAAATACAAATAGTACCTAATAAGATATGACTTGTTCTTAATCAGCTTCGCTGACATACAGTTGTTATTGTTGATATGGAATGAAACAATGAGGATCCGTAACGTTTTTAGTTGAGAATGCAGATTTATAGAGCTAAGAAATCCTTAACATACAGTGTAAAAATTTTTGTTCTACGACAAAAATTGACGAAGTTATGACCAAATTACTTACAAAGTTCACTGCGTGGCTGTGACGTCACGATTCCCGTCGCCGCCAGTTAGCCGCTGGCAGCGATACGGCGCGCAATGTTTTGTTTGGATAATTGTGACTTTGAAACAAATTAAGTGTCCCATTTGTGCCTAATTCACCTTTTAACTATGTATCAGTATTGTATAGTGCTTAAACGTTCAAACACTTCTATGAAAACGCCAAAAAAAACTATTTTTTAACGTGCCGAAAAACTCAAAACTTCGTAGAAAATGCTATTCCGTTGTAAAAAGACAATATATGATTTATCTTCAATAGTAACTGAGCTGGGAACCATATCTTTAACTTATATAAATTTCGTAGTTGTATCTACCTATATAGCCAGTTGTGGTTGGGCTCCGTAACATTTTTTTTCAGTGGCAGATGGCTCCTCGCTGCATCTATGGAGCCACATCAAAAATGCTACGCTATGTTTGCAGCCTCCCTTTTGAGCAGCACAGTCATGGAAATCCACCTTCTCTACCGTTCAGCAGCAATACGCTTTACTTTTTAGGGTTCCGAAGTAAAATCGGAAGTATCGGAACCCTTGAAGTTTCTTCATGTCCGTCCGTCCGTCTGTAATTCTGCATGGATATACATATGTACACATTTATTAAAACTCGTGGAACCAGAATCGTGGAATAAAATACTGAAAAACTTTTGTTCAGGGTACCTCCCCTACAGGTGTGAGGATGAAATTTTTTATTCGTCGCGTACCCCGTAGTGTGGGATATCGTTGAAAAATGAAAGGGTCTTCGAAAAATATTATGGGTCTTCTAGGACCATGTTTGGATTTAGGGGTGCGTTTGCGAAATATTTGCCTTTATAGTGCTAATTTTGGTCGAGCCCCTACTACTACTCAAAGGATGATTTGTAACGATGAGTGAGAGGGAAATAAAAGCGGCCAAGTGCGAGTCGGACTCGCCCATGAAGGGTTCCGTAGCAGCAAGTAACATAATGAAAGGTAATTTGCGGTTTACGATTTATGACGTATTAAAAAAACTACTTACTAGATCTCGTTCAAACCAATTTTCGGTAGAAGTTTGCATGGTAATGTACATCATACATTTTTTTAAAGTTTAGAAGTTACATCGGGGACACACATTTTACCACTTTGGAAGTGTCTCTCACGCAAACTATTCAGTTTAGAAAAAAATTATATTAGAAACCTCAATATCATTTTTGAAGACCTATCCATAGACCCCACACATATGGGTTTGATGAAATAAAAATTTTCATACAAAAATAGAAAAAAAAACAATAAATTTTGGGGTTCCCCATACCTACTTAGGACTGAAACTCAAAATTTTTATTTCATCAAACCCATATGTGTGGGGTCTATGGATAGGTCTTCAAAAATGATATTGAGGTTTCTAATATAATTTTTTTCTAAACTGAATAGTTTGCGTGAGAGACACTTCCAAAGTGGTAAAATGTGTGTCCCCGATGTAACTTCTAAACTTTAAAAAAATGTATGATGTACATTACCATGCAAACTTCTACCGAAAATTGGTTTGAACGAGATCTAGTAAGTAGTTTTTTTAATACGTCATAAATCGTAAACCGCAAATTACCTTTCATTATGTTACTTGCTGCTACGGAACCCTTCATGGGCGAGTCCGACTCGCACTTGGCCGCTTTTATTTCCCTCTCACTCATCGTTACAAATCATCCTTTGAGTAGTAGTAGGGGCTCGACCAAAATTAGCACTATAAAGGCAAATATTTCGCAAACGCACCCCTAAATCCAAACATGGTCCTAGAAGACCCATAATATTTTTCGAAGACCCTTTCATTTTTCAACGATATCCCACACTACGGGGTACGCGACGAATAAAAAATTTCATCCTCACACCTGTAGGGGAGGTACCCTGAACAAAAGTTTTTCAGTATTTTATTCCACGATTCTGGTTCCACGAGTTTTAATAAATGTGTACATATGTATATCCATGCAGAATTACAGACGGACGGACGGACATGAAGAAACTTCAAGGGTTCCGATACTTCCGATTTTACTTCGGAACCCTAAAAAGTAAAGCGTATTGCTGCTGAACGGTAGAGAAGGTGGATTTCCATGACTGTGCTGCTCAAAAGGGAGGCTGCAAATATAGCGTAGCATTTTTGATGTGGCTCCATAGATGCAGCGAGGAGCCATCTGCCACTGAAAAAAAATGTTACGGAGCCCAACCACAACTGGCTATATAGGTAGATACAACTACGAAATTTATATAAGTTAAAGATATGGTTCCCAGCTCAGTTACTATTGAAGATAAATCATATATTGTCTTTTTACAACGGAATAGCATTTTCTACGAAGTTTTGAGTTTTTCGGCACGTTAAAAAATAGTTTTTTTTGGCGTTTTCATAGAAGTGTTTGAACGTTTAAGCACTATACAATACTGATACATAGTTAAAAGGTGAATTAGGCACAAATGGGACACTTAATTTGTTTCAAAGTCACAATTATCCAAACAAAACATTGCGCGCCGTATCGCTGCCAGCGGCTAACTGGCGGCGACGGGAATCGTGACGTCACACGCGCCCGCGTAGTTTGAATTTTAGCGGCCGGAACGGCAATGTTTATTACTTAATATTTTCGTAAGTAATGGTCCGATTTGGATGATTCAAAAAGATATATCATTCATATGCCATAAAGAATCGCGTGGATACTAGTTCTATAGAATTTGCTATAACTTTACTGATCCTCATTGGTTTATCAGTTACCAGGTAATAAACTAGTCACGGTTGATACGTCAGGTTGTTTATTTATGGCATATGTACATAGTGTACATATGTTGTTCTATAATCTGAGGTAAACTATTATGTTGTTTCATTTGAATTTAGTAGGTACCTTACTTTATGTACACTTAACGAATTACACGGTAATGATACTATCTTAGTAATAGGTAATAGGTAGGTATATCTGGGTAGTTATGACCTAGGAGTTTTCAAGTCATTGATTTTATGAACACGGGTTTATAGCTTATACTAACATGACTGTACCTATCTACTCATTTCTAAAGTGCACTTCGCTAGAACTTTAACCGAAATTACATCGTCATTTTTTGCGATTCAGCATTTTATTCGAGGGGATTTCGCTAGTTCTCGACTCGACTCACCTATCAACTTTGAATACCAAAATAAAAATGTTATTAAATCAATTTAAAACTAATTTATTTTTATTTAACGTAAAGCGTTGAATTTATTTGGCACCAGGGATTTCACAAATAACTAAATCCTAATATTAAGTAGTATGAAAAATCTAAAATCTTACCGCGAATGTTGAAGCGGTCATGATAAATAATCTATTGTTAGCAGCGCCCCCACCAGAATCCTGAACAAACTGGTAGTGGTCGGGTGACCACTGCTATAAAAACGGCAGAAGACCAGCGCCAGCCCTCACTCGCTCAGCTACCGTCACCTGATAGACACCCTTGCCTCTCACGACGTTACGCTGCCCGTTTTCTCATAAATTCCTTTTTTTATAATCTCCTTTGTTCTTTATTTTTTAATAAATTATCGTTTTGTGATTATTTGTAAAATTATTTAAAGTCGTGTAAATATAGGTTTCTCAGTGTTGTTTCTTTTTTTTATTTTTATTTCTTTAGTTCATATAATTTCAGTTGTGGGATTCTTATCCACTTTTATTTAATTTAGCCCACTAGTACTCTTTTAAATTTACAATGCCCAACACTCGACGCAAGCGCACACGCGACGTGACTCCTCCCCCCGACTTAGGCCGCACCATGGAAGCGATTTTAGGTCGCCTGTCCGCGCTGGAGCAGCGCGCCCCATCAGAGACACCTTCAAGCGCGGTGGCATGCCCCGCCATCACGGAGGCGTGCCCCAGCGCATCCCCAGCGCAGACCGCTGTTTCCAACGCGGCGTCTACATCATCTTCGGGACCCGACACGGCGGATGTAACGGAGCGCCTTATCGACGCTTTAAAATCTATCAATCCGGTAAGATCCAACCATTACTATGTGTCTGATTTCGACCCAAGCATTCATGACGTTAGTGTGTGGTGCGAGGAAGTAGATCGTGCCCGTTCCTTGAATAAATGGGACGAAAAGGAGTGCCTGGCCCGCGTTGGTCAATGCTTGAAGGGCGAGGCACGCTCTTGGTTGGGACAGTGGACGAGCACCGATCGCACCTGGACTAATTTTAAATCCGAACTAAAATCTTTGTGTCCGCGACGAATTGATGTCGCGAACATTCTTTTTGACGTCATGTGCACAGATCCAATAAATACTCTACGTACGCCGAGTACGCACGTCAGAGTTTGTTGCGCCTGCGAATTTTTAACGGCATTAGCGATGATTTACTGTGTAATATTATAATCCGCGGCATTAACGATGCACATATTCGTGCAGCAGCGATCAATGCTAATTTGACGACAAAAAATATTGTTGAGTTCTTATCGATGTATGTAAAGTCTAGCCAATCTAATGTTAACGTTTATAGCCGTCCAAACTATGTAATACGCGGTAACAAGAATCATCATAACCTTCCGACAACCTCAAATAGTGATTCACGTAAGCGAGCGAGCGACAGGGATAGGTCATTGAAGTGTTTTTCTTGCGGTCAACCCGGTTATAGGAATAAACATTGCCCTAAGCGTGTGAAACTACCCTCCAATTCTAACCGCGATTTGAGAAACGGAAATATCCCCAAACCTGCAGTCGCGACGTGTACGTTTTGCAAAAAATTAGGTCATATCGAAGAAAATTGCTTCACGAAGGAACGTTCAGAAAATCGTAACAAAGCCAGTGTAAATTTTTGCCAAACAACAGACCGACAAACCGAGACGTGACAACCGCGGTGATATGTGGCGTGCCTACCGACGTTTTAATTGATAGTGGATCTAATATTTCTTTGATTTCTATTGATTTAATTAAACATTTTCCGTGTAAAGTAAAACCGAGTTTTCAATTATTGCGTGGCATAGGCGGATCGGAAATTCAGTGTGATAAGTACGTTACGTTGCCAATAGAGTTTAAAAATATTACTTTAGAAGTCGATTTTCATATAGTGCCCCGTGATTGTCTTACGTGTCCAGTGCTCATCGGTACGGATGTCTTAAACCAGTGCGGTATCACGTACATTCGTACGGCTGGCTTTCACGAATTAATAAGAGATGATTCTTTTGCAAATAATAGTGCATGTGAAGTGAATTCGGCTTTAAGTTTGGATAGTGTGAATACCCCATTGAGCGGCGCCGATAGGACGCGCTTAGATTCTATACTGAGTAAGTACTCTGATTTCTTTCTTAGTGGCACCGCTACTACTACTGTGACTACCGGGGAAATGCATATTCGTCTCACTACCGACACACCTGTTGTTTATCGACCCTACAAATTATCTTTGGACGAGAAATTACGCGTTCGCGCTATCATTAGTGACTTGTTAAATAAGGGTATAATTAGGAAGTCCGAATCGCAATATGCAAGCCCAATCCTACTCGTGCGTAAAAAGGATTCTTCCGACAGGATGGTGGTGGACTATCGAGCTTTGAACGCAATCACTGTCAAGGATCGATATCCATTACCGTTAATCGATGACCACATCGACAGGCTGGGTAAGTGCCGATATTTCTCAGCTCTCGACATGGTCACCGGTTTCCACCAAATTAAGGTAAGTGAAGAATCGATACATAAGACCGCGTTCGTAACAAATGAAGGACACTGGGAATACGTCAAAATGCCATACGGTCTCTGCAATGCTCCTATCGTTTATCAGAAGATTATAACCGATACTCTTCAATCTTTCATTGACGCCGGTCAGCTTTTAGTTTACATTGATGACGTGCTTCTGTTAAGTAATACGATTGACGAAGGTTTAATATTATTAGATGCGGTTCTAAAAAGACTGACTGAGTCAGGTTTTTCCACCAATATACGTAAGTGCTCCTTTCTAACTTCTGAAGTAGAATATCTGGGAAGGTTGATAAGAGATGGTCAGGTACGGCCGAGCCCCGCGAAGGTAGATGCACTGACTAGGTCCCTTGCCCCCCGGACGGTAAAGCAGGTAAGACAATTCCTAGGTTTGGCGGGTTACTTTAGGAGGTTTATCCCGGGATACTCCACTAAAGTAGCTTGTATAGCCGCCCTGACTCGAAAAAACGTCAATTTCCATTGGGGCGAAGAACAAGAAAGGGTTAGGCAAGAAATAATCCGCTATATGACTAATGAACCTTTTCTAACCATATTTGACCCCGCTTTACCTACGGAAGTTCACACTGATGCCAGCTCTATGGGTTATGGCGCGGTGTTATTACAAACGCATAACGATCAGCGTAAACATCCCGTTGCTTATTTTAGTAAGGTTACTGTAGGTGCTGAACCCAGGTACCACTCCTATGAATTGGAGACTCTTGCGGTGGTCAAAGCTTTGCAATATTTTCGTCAGTATTTAATAGGCCTACACTTTAAGGTGGTTACGGACTGTAACGCCTTAAAGATGACGCAGCGCAACAAAGACCTCCTTCCTAGGGTGGCACGCTGGTGGATGTACCTGCAGGATTTTGATTTTACGCTAGAATACCGTAAGGGCTTACTAATGTCACACGCGGATTATTTCAGTCGAAACCCCGTTAACGTTTGCCACGCGAAGAAACCGCTTAACTGGGCACAAGTGGCTCAAGCAGCCGACGAGGAGGCCGTTGCACTGCTTGAAAAGCTTAACCAGGGACAGCTAGACACATCGCGGTACGTCAAAAAGAACGACTTGCTATATTACTGGCACAGTGCGGTCGGTGAGGAATCTCGTTTGCTGTGCTATATTCCAAAAGCGTATCGCTTAAGTTTATTGCGCATTTTCCACGACGAACATGAGCACCTTGGCGTCGAAAAGACAATAGATTTGATCCTAAAACACTTTTGGTTTCCTGGTTTGCGTCAATTCGTGAGAAAGTACATTTCGCATTGTGTTACTTGTATCTCGTACAAGAAAATGCCACGCGCTCCCTTACAGCCGATCGTGTCGTGGACCAAACCCTCAGCCCCCTTTGATACGATACACACGGACGTGTTAGGCCCTTTGCCAGAGTCCAAGGGATATAAGTTTGTTCTCATCATGATTGATGCTTTCACCAAATTTTGTCTCCTGTATCCCATTTATAGACAAGACAACGCCGAACTAAAACGCGCATTTACCAGCGCCATTTCCATTTTTGGTACACCCCGACTAATCGTTTGCGATCGAGGGCGAATGTTTGAGAGCGAGGAGTTTAGTAACTGGGCTTCGGGTTTCGGTATAGAGCGGCATTTCATAACACCAGAAATGCATCAATCTAATGGGCAAGTCGAGCGTTACTGTCGCACGGTTCTCAACATTATCAGAATAGAAGTGAACCACAAACAGCAGGCGTGGTCCGATGTACTGTGGAAGGTACAATTGGTGCTCAACATAACCAAGCACAAGACCACGCAGTGCTCTGCGTTACGTTTACTCATCGGAATCGACTCGACAACGCCCGCCATACATTCCTTAATCCGCGACGTAACCGCGCAAGGCTCCACCGGTAACCGCGAAGCATGGCGTGAATTACGTCGACAGCGAACGGAGTCCCTATTAGCCGCGAACCAATCAAATCAAGATCAGCGCGTTAACAAAAACAGGACCCCGCCAAGAACATATTCTTTAGATGATCTCGTTTTTGTCATCAAAAGATCACAGAGTGCAGGTAAACTGGACAGCGGCATGAGGGGCCCATACCGCGTCATTAAGGTGTTACCGCATGGACGCTACGAGCTACGATTGGTGGCCGGCTCATACGGCAAAACTATTCAAGCAGCCGCAGAGTACATGCTGCCCTGGAACGGAGAATGGACTCCCGAGGCCTGCGCCGCCTTTTTCGACTGTAAGTCATTGTTTAATATTTAAAAATGCACCTTATGCCTATAGAGCGCCTCGCTTTGATCTGTTTTTATTTTTTATAACAGAATGCTTGCAGTATTAACAGCAGCGCCCAAGCATACTACAGGCTATTGGTTTTTAGTATAAAATCATATCATGATTATGTGGTAATTATAATTATTTCCATTATAAAAAAAATTCTACGTGAATGTAGGTTACATTACGATGCATGATCAGGCTGTTTTTCGTTCAATATCGTTATTAGTGGTTATTGTTGCGAGACAAAATTTTAGTTGCGGGAATCTGCTACCAGTAAATTTTTTTAACGGGTTTCGAGTGTACTCGGAAGATACTCGTGTGAGGCCCTCCGCGGCTTCGAGTTGACCGTGAAGATTCGTGTAATGCCTGGGTTCAACTTACGGGTTTCGAGTAAATTCGGAAGATTACTCATGTGAGGCCCTCTGAGGCTTTGAGTTGACCATCATGACTCGTGTAATACCTGGAACAT
Source organism: Thymelicus acteon (assembly GCA_951805285.1). NCBI lineage: Eukaryota > Metazoa > Arthropoda > Insecta > Lepidoptera > Hesperiidae > Thymelicus > Thymelicus acteon. The sequence goes on from OX638232.1 coordinate 4,149,795, forward strand.
AGGTTTCGGACCGATCCGTGTAATGCCTGACATGTAGCAGACCTATTTGAAAAATTATAATTTTTATTAAAATTTTACATGAACAGATACGAGCAGCTACTAAGTATATTTGAAGCCTGATCACCGTAAGAATGTAATAAAATGTAGTAACCTTACATGAAAGAAAGAAAGTTTCTTTCTTAGTAACTTTACATGAGGTAATTGGAATAAGACTAATATGTGGTTTCTCCTCCAGGCACTGATGACTGTGACGATGACAACAGACCCCTGGCCCAGTCAGCTCCTGGTACATCTGCTGCTGGCTGCGAGGACGCCGCCCCGTCAGGAGAGGCCGTGTTAGCAGCGCCCCCACCAGAATCCTGAACAAACTGGTAGTGGTCGGGTGACCACTGCTATAAAAACGGCAGAAGACCAGCGCCAGCCCTCACTCGCTCAGCTACCGTCACCTGATAGACACCCTTGCCTCTCACGACGTTACGCTGCCCGTTTTCTCATAAATTCCTTTTTTTATAATCTCCTTTGTTCTTTATTTTTTAATAAATTATCGTTTTGTGATTATTTGTAAAATTATTTAAAGTCGTGTAAATATAGGTTTCTCAGTGTTGTTTCTTTTTTTTATTTTTATTTCTTTAGTTCATATAATTCTATTATATTTGTCAATAATGCCTATAAGCAATTAAGCTAATTAATTGAAACCCAGTTTATTATGATGACAGTCTTTTCACAAAGACAAATTAATAATGGCGATATTAATGGTCATGCAAATAAATTAGTATGATTATTATATTAATTTCAAAGATGCAACAAAGAAAATGCTGATGCAGTGCAAGAGGTTGTTGAGGTCAATTGGTTTAATACTAATAATCTCTCTTTATCTATTACGAGTAACCGCCCTCGCTTTGCTTCGGTTTTCTTATTTTTTTTTTACACTTTGGGTTACATTATTGGAGTTTTATTAAGGATCTCTAATTTTTTTTGAATATAATATAGCCTATGTTACTCGGGGATAGTGTAGCTTCCCAACAGTGAAAGAATTTTTCAAATCGGTTCAGTAGTCTCGGTGCCTATTCAATGCAAACAATCAAATCTTTCCTCTTTATAGATTACGAGTACCGCCCTCGCCTTGCTTCGGTTTTCTTATTTTTTTACAACTTGGGCTACATTTTTGGAGTTTTATTAAAGATCCCTAATTTTTTTGAAAATATAATGCCTATGTTACTCGGGGATAGTGTAGCTTCCCAACAGTGAAAGAATTTTTCAAATCGGTTCAGTAGTTTCGGAGCCTATTCAGTGCAAACAAAAAATCAAATGTTTCCTCTTTATATATTAGTATAGATTTTCATTCAAAATAATTATAACCACGATAACAATGACGTAGAATTGATAACTTCCTTGCACTCTGGTATTTCCCGTACTTACAGAATATTTATGGTAGATAAATATTTGTTTTCTATCTGAGTTTTCATTTTGTTAGTAGCTTTCGGGCTTAATGATATAGGTACTCGTATAAATAATAATAATAAAAATATTTGGCAACCATTAGCATAATACCGAGTAGGAAATAATTTTTAGCCGTATTGGGGCGGCTTAGAATACTAACCCCAATCCCACGCCGGATGGGTGTCGTAAGAGGCGATTAAATCCGGCCCGCTAGTGGTAGAACCCCTCGAGGGATTATATTGGTAATATTGATTTTAATTGTTAATTAATACGATTATTACTATCATTATAGCTCCATGGGGTTCGCCTGGATAGCTACCACCCTTGAGCATGAGTCAGCCGCCAAACGACTCGTCGTTTTTCGGCTGGGGGCTTGAGAGCCAGTTCTTTCTTTCTTTTTCTTCTCTCTTTCTTGGCCGGCAACGCGTCAGTGATGCCTTTGGTGTTGTTGATGTCTATGGGTGACGATAGCCACTTACCATCAGGTGGATCGTCAGCTCGTTTGGCGGCTATTTCCATAAAAAAACTTCTATTTTCCTTCTAGTTCAGTATATTCTTAAACTGACTTCTTAAGACTTATCTCTTACAGCAGAAACGATTATAATATTCTACAAGTATTTATCCTATTCCAGTTTTAATCCCACAACGAGGCATGTTCGAGAATCTTATTCGAGGGTATCCTCAACTTCACGACAACGCGGTTTGGAAACAGAAACTATCTGAAGTTGGGTTCGACACATCATTCCTAGTTCTTCCAGGTAATTTAACTTTCCAAAGAAATCCATTTAAGGAGCAGATATATTATCATAAAGTCATCTACCTGGCGGCAAGTCTTTGGCTTTTTGAAAGCAATTGTTCCGTCCAGATCATAATTCGTAGGTAACTGCTGGCTGGCGTCCATGCAAGATTTTTGATAACATTGTTAAAATAACTAGTATCAATTCACAACGTTTTGTTTAAATATTTGTGGTAAAACAGAATGTGGAAATTATTATATTTTATTTCGTCTTACAATGTTAGTGGTGATTGATCAGAAATTTATTTAATCAAAATATTGAATAATAGTTTAATATTTTACAGAAGCGAAAGATTTTGATCTAAGGATATTTTATAAGATAGTAGAATATGAAACGCTTTTGGATTCTTCCAACATGAGTGAAAAGGAGTGGATAAAAATTGCAGAAGATATTATGGTAAGAAACAATCAGAACAAACATAATTACAATGGAACGCCATAGTCTATCATTTTACGCTAGTAAATAGTAGTTTAACACGACTTACGGATCTTATAGCAAGTAATTATGTAATAAATAATTTAAATTCTGTTGTCCTGCTGCTTCTTTATGTTCTGTGCTTTATGCTTATCCCTGTATTTTCTTCTTCAGCAACTCTCTCAACCTACCGCTACCCTCTTTCAAAAAATTTTCGGAAACCTTAAAATTGCCAGAACAGACCTTACAAAGCTTAACATTTAACTACAGCTGCCGACTTTCCTATGCGTTAATCATTGCTTACCTCAGCTCACCAATGAACACTAAACATAGTTATATAGCTTCATGGTTATATTATTCATAATTTACAGTCGACCCTGTAGCATAGTCCCTAGCGATCCTGCCTGCGAAGCGAAGGGTCCCGGGTTCGATTCCCGGCCGGGGCAGATATTTATATGACAGATAAATATTTGTACTCGGGTCATGGGTGTTATTGTGATGTGTTATATGTGTCGTCCATGCCACCCGCGACACAGGTGAAAACCTACTGCGGGTGTGATTGTGAAAGCGTTTATTTATTTACATATTTATTTATTTGTTTATTTATTTATATTTAATTGTATTAATTTAAAACTTTCAAGAAACACTATGAAGACTACGATGGATTTGTAGTGCTGCATGGGACGGATACTTTATCATACACTGCCTCCGCCTTATCCTTCATGTTTGAGAATATCGGCAAAGCAATCATCTTAACTGGATCTCAGGTTAGTTTGCGATAGTTTAAATATTTGGTTTAGGAATGATGACAAATGTACAGAACCTTAGTACAAAAAATCATTTTTACAACTATTCCTTCAAAGAAATTTATCAACGTGTGTTTGTTTGCTTGGCCATGAATTTTACACAATGCTTTTCCAATTCATGGAGATATTATTCACCAGACTTCTTAGGCTCAAAATTTAAAGTAGCTTACAATTTCAGATTCCAATTTGCGAGCCTCGAAGTGATGGGACTGACAATTTTGTTTCATCTCTGCTGATAGCGGGAGGTCTCAATATTCCCGAGGTGTCCGTATTCTTTGGCAGCAAATTGTTTAGGGGTAATAGGTAATCCTTTCACTATAATACTGTCAACATTTTAAGCTAGAGCACTATATACAGTACAATTAGATTGTTCTATTTCGATCTTTTTATTTTTTCGAGTTAAATAACTTTAAATGATCCAATCTAAACCAGTCTTAAGGGCTCTGCCCATATGTAATTTGCGCACTTTGCAGCAGAGAATCAAAATTTCAATAATGTTAAGACCACTGTTCTCTGTTAACCTAAAATGATCGTTCCTACAGCAACGCCATAAAGATTGGCGCTAGTTACACCTATTTATAATACAATCTATATTTCTATGTATTCTAGTGTGCACTATAAACCATATTATATTGTATTTTATCATAACCGTAGAACAAGTAAAGTCTCCGTAGACAATTTCTACGCCTTCGATTCCCCGAACTGTGTTCCTCTGGTCGAAGTGGGAATCGACTTCACTGTCAACAAGAAGGTGATCTTCAAACCGACTGTTATAGAGAAGTGTCATCTCCACGCTAACATGTCCAAAAATGTCGGCTTGTTGAGGATATTCCCGAGCATCAGTTCCTCTGTCATTAAAGCTTTCTGCCAGCCGCCGATAGAAGGTAATTGCATGATTGAAGCCTGAAATATCACTAATTACTTTTTTGCTTATTAAATAAAATGTAAACTAAATTAGAAGTAACTTAAAATAACTCGTCAACATTTTTGCTGCAATTACTTTCTTAATTACTTTATTTTATTATTATTTTGATTTATTATTATTTAGATTGAATAGTACCCTGTCGTATAGTACCTTGCAGGTAAATTCAAAATCTTTAATTATGCAGTTATTTATTAATACAATGAACGTGAAAGTTATTTTTTGACTCAACATTTCGGAAAGGTCATGAAGGAAAAGAATTGGCAAAATAAACTTTTCAGCACATAATTATTTTGTATTGTATTGTTAGTATAAGAATAGGATGGTATGATTCTTTCGCTGTTTCCTCACGTCTTTATTAACTCACTTTTCTGAAACGATGATGAATGATTTTTAATTTCTTTATGGTATGGACCAAAGTCATAATGTACTGTCTTATATCACATTGCACTGTGTTTTGTACAATACAAGTGTTGCTATGTATTACAGGTGTGGTCCTAGAGAGCTACGGCGCGGGCAACATCCCGTCGAACCGTCAGGACGTGTTCAGCGAGATCGCGGCCAGCGTACAGCGCGGGATCATCGTCGTCAACATCACGCAGTGCATGAAGGGCGCTGTGGCTGCGCCGCTTTATGAGACTGGAGAGGTAACTTCCCAAACGACGTCTTAAGTGAAGTCCAAACTCCAAAGGGGGTGTTAGGACCTCTTAGGACGTTCGCAACCCGATTTCCAAACTCCCCCACTAACTGTGTGAAGCTTTAGGGATCAACGGGTCCAACAGCAACTGCTCATTTAAAATAAAAAATAGAGAGTTGATTGCCAATAGTTCTGAGATGTAGGCGTATGTAGGAACAACGGATGAGGCAACTGCAGATACCGTCTGTTGAAGGTAAAGTTTTTTTTCCCGGTTAGCTACCACCCTCAACTTTAGACTACTCTTGTTAACTCATTTCGTTAACTCTTTCGGACTTACTCAAACTAGTTTCAATTCCTTAATTTCAGAAGTGTTGGATTCAAAACAGGTAGGTGTAAGGCGTGTTTTTATAAACTTTAATAGACTTTCCGGTTTCTACATTCTATCTTTTTGTTGAGCAGTTCCTAGCTGAATGCGGAGTGATATCCGGCTACGACATGACGCCCGAGGCTGCGCTCACTAAGCTATCGTACGTGCTGTCCAAGACCGAACTCTCGTATCAACAAAAAGTCGAGGTAATGGTATGGTAAAGGTACCACCTTTAGTTTTTTTTCACAGCCACTTTCTTTATTTGTTCTTCTTTCTTGGTCGGCAATGCATCCTTCTGGGTGTGACCACTCACCATCAAGTGACTTGTCTGCTTGCTTTGTAGTTTGCTTTTGTTTATGACATCATTTAGGATACTACTGACTGTTTCTACTCAAAGAAGTAGCATGTGTTAAACTGTTGTAGTGTGCAATTATTCTTAAGAGGATGAAATTCTGCCCAGCTGTAATGAGCATCCCTGCTATAAGGAAATTCCGATACTACGATTAGTGTTATCGTGCCTGTATTAATGTATTATTAGGTATATCTTTGTTCCAGCATCTCCTATTTTTAACCGACGAAAAAAAGGAGGAGGATCTCAATTCGACACGTATATTTTTTATTAATTAATTGTAACTTTGCAAACTTTGTTTATTCTTGCAGTTGATGGCAACTAACATCAGAGGTGAAATGACTAACCCATCGTCTGTGCCAGTTGAGGTACGTAAACAAGAAAGAGTTGAAGTAAAAGTCATGCATAAGAATTGGAACATATTATTTAGAGTTTACTATAAACAGGGCGATTATTTCAAAGACTAGAGTCAGACTAGACTCAGTGGAAAAAAGCATAAGTCTTGTTACTTTGAATTTTAGTTATTAATATGAAATAATTGATTAATTAATAATTGGACAGAGGGACAAGAGCTGCATATGCTCAATTTTTTTTTAAATTTTCATCATTAATCTTGACGGTTTTGTACAAGCAATAGTAATGTAAATTCCTTTGACTTCTTACTGATATTTTAACAGTTTTTGCTCTCCTGTAAAATTGCAATTTTCACCTTATGCCTTTTTTCCACTGAGGGTACGATATTAGCCTGAAAGCAATTAATGTGTCCTCTGCAATTTGTGAGCAGAAATTAGATTAACTGGTAGTTTCTTACCGTTTGTTCTTTCGGTACTGTTAATTTTGCTGGCATTAATTTACTGAATGGGCGAGGTAGTTTAAATCTTCGATAATGTTAGTTCTAATACTTCGGATAAAAAAATCAAAGCAATCAGCATTGTTTTACAACATCATGTGAGAGTTATCTTCTTAATTTTAGGAAGACTTCCTGATCGATACGCTAGCAACGAGCCTCAACATCCAGTCCCCGAAGAAGCTGATAGAAGTAACCGAGAAAGTGTACAACGCTCTTCTTTTGTACGCCATAGAACATGACGATGAAAGAGCAGTTAGGAAGATGCTGGGTAAAACATTATAATATACTATTGAAGACAAGATGATAATGTGAGCTGTAGTAGTAGTGATATCGTAGTGGCTTAAGAGGTCACCCAGGACAGGACTTGGTTCAAATCTTGGTTGGTTTAGCCGAATTGGAGTGGCTTAGAATACTAACCCCATTCCCACGTCGGATGAGTGTCGTAAAAGGCGACTAAATCCGGCCCGCTGGTGGTAGGGCCTCTCGAGGGATTATATTGGTTATATTGATTTTAATTGTTAATAATTAATACCATTATTATTTCTCCATGGGGTCCGCCTGTATAGCTCACCTCAGCCCACCTCATATCACCCTTGAGCATGAGTCAGCCGCCAAACGAATCGTCGTGTTCCGGTTGGGGGCTTGAGAGCCAGTTCATTATTTCTTTTTCTTCTCACTTTCTTGGCCGGCAACGCATTGGTGTTGCCTTTTTGTTGATGTCCATGGGTGACGGTAGCCACTTACCATCAGGTGGATCGTCAGCTCGTTTGCCGGCTATTTCCATAAAAAATCCTGTTAGAATCTCTGAGTTACTTGCGTAGGTATTACAAAATTAACATCCTTCAATGAAGCAAGTTATTGTTAATTACAAAATTAACAATAACTTGCTTCATTGAAGGAAGCCGCAAACACATTCTTTCTCTTGAGCATTTGACGACCCGTGTGGTGCAACCATGCCAGATCACCGTACCAAGGGTCCTTCAATTCCCAGCGAGGCGGATTTTAAATGCTGAGTTTGAATTTCTGTTCTCGGTCTGGGTGTGTGTGTTGTCCATGGCACCCACGACACGGAATCCTTGTGAGGGGCTATGAGCGTGCACCATTATTTATTTATTTATTTAATTGCTATGTTCTAATATACCATAATAGACGACCCGTGTGGCGCAATGGTTACCATGCCGGATCGCCGCACCAAGGGTCCTGGGTTCGATTCCCAGCGAGGCGGAAATTTGAATGATGAGTTTGAATTACTGTTCTCGGTCTGGGTGTGAATGTCTTTGTCTAGTGTGTTGTCCATGGCACCCACAACACAGGGAATCCTAGTGTGGGGCAATGAGCGTGCACCGTCATTTATTTATTTATTTAATTGCTATGTTCTAATATACGTTGTTCGCTTTAGACATGGGAGCAGACGTGAATAGCCCAAACTCTGAAGGTAGAACCGCCCTGCACGAGGCCGTGGTGAAGGGCAACGTCGCGATCATCGGATATCTTCTGAAGAACGGCGCTAACGTGCATCTCAAGACCAGGTTGGTTTGGTCAATGTGGCAAATTACTGTTCCATATTGTACACCTTAAGGGATCTTTGAATAAATTTTTTTCTTAGGTTATCGTGGCCCCTCAGTGCCATTAGAACGCAGGGGCCCGAGTTTGAAACCTTAAAAAATATCTGTGTGCATTAGAAGTTAATTGTGAGTTCTCCACAACGTTCTCAAAGTTGTGTGAAGTCTACCAATCTGCTCTTGGCCAGCGTGGTCGACTATGGCCTGTACCCCTCATATTGTGAGAGGAGACCCGAGCCCAGCAGTGGGACAGTTATGGTTTGTGAGTTTCTATGGCAGTTAAAGAGTTAAATACATTTAAACGCTCTCTATGTTCCAGGAGCGGCGAGTCCCCCCTTCTGACCGCAGTCTCCCGGGAAGACCTCACAGCCATCCACCTACTGCGTCAGTGCGGCGCCCACCTCTCCACCGACACGCGCCCCGTCACGGAGCAGCTGTCGCTCGCCGCGCGGCGGGGGGCGCTTGGGGCGTTGGGGGCGCTGCGGGCGGCCGGGGCCGACCTCAACCTTTCTGATGAGCTGCGGCAGAGCGCCTTGCACAAGGTATACCGCCCTCTATACATACTATATGGTGCTGGTGGTTGCGGTACTCCCTGTATGAGTACTCACGATACGATGGGTACTCACGAAATTGTATTCACGACGTGTACTGTATTCATGAAACAAGTAACCACCATAGAGGTGTTTACAATTATTGGGGTACTCAGGATTAGGGTATTCACGATAGTAGTATTTAGTTCTAATGACTCGCGTATTCACGATATGAGTACTCACTATACGGGTACTCACGATAAGATCACTTACGACTAAAATGGTCAAAAAAAGATATCGTCTTTGGCAGTTAAGTCGTAGAATGAACACTATTGATAAGAAATTATTTTATAGTTTTATGTATTCCAGGCGGTACTATGCAACCATCCAGAAGTGGTGAGTTACTTGCTGGCCAGCGGGGTACGGATCGAGGAGCCCGACCTCATGGGGAACACGCCCTTGGACTGCGCCCTCAAGCTCGGTCTCCAAGATATAGTGGACATGTTGAATAAAACATAATTTGTTATTATTACTTGTTTATTTATTATAGTACAATTTACACTGTTTTATTTTTAAACTCCTTTACGCCCAATCAACGTAGGTCGGTACCTAAATGTATCTAGTCGGTTTCTTATAAAACTTAAAATTGGAACTATTTACACATAAAAAGTTTTCTTACTTGTAAACTAGCTGACCCGGCGAACTTCGTATCACCTAACAAACTATTTTTTTTTTGCTAAAATAGACAGACAGACATACCTACAAAAATTGTAAAAAATGTTGTTTTGGTATATGTACCGTGTATATATCCAAATGCACTTAGTAAAAAGCGGGTATTTTAATATTACAAACAGACACTCCAATTTTATTTATTTGTGTAGATGTTTTGTTAGAGATTTCCAACTAAAATAATAAACGTAATACCGTTAATATATAATAACAATATTTATTACAAAAGAAATATTACTAAAAGATACAGATCTTCAATATATTTTCACATGCCTAGTTCTTTAAATAAATAAAATGACTATCAAAAGTATAACAAATCACTTTTAAAAATAGTTAACAATTTCAAGCTCAAAACAATCAGCCAGAGATATTATTATATTATATTTCTTATTTTTTATACCTTGGGTTACATTATTGGAGTTTTATTAAGGATCCCTATTTTTTTGAAAATATAATATAGCCTATGTTACTCGGGGATAGTGTAGCTTCCTAACAGTGAAAGAATTTTTTAAATCGGTTCAGTAGTTTTGAAGCCTATTCAATGCAAACAAAAAATCAAATCTTTCCTCTTTATATATTAGTATAGAAGTAATAACTTTTAACAAAAAAATAATCGACTTTAAAAGTTCTTCAAAGTAACAGTCTTCCAACAAGTAAAAACCGGGCAAGTGCGTGTCAGGTCACGCGCAGTGTAGGGTTCCGAAGTAGTAACTTTATCGACTATTACTTATGCTAACATATCCGTGATAGTTTTCCTCGTAAATGCATCATAAAACCTATTTTTGAGATTTTTTTCACTTGTCCAACTCCAAACGTTTTAGCCAGCAAGGGGGGGGGGGGGACACTTAACTCTAACCAAAATTAGCATTTTAAAAATGTTTAATTTATTAATTTCAAAAATGTTCTAAGAAGACCCATAATATTTTTGGAAGATCTTTTCAACGATTCCCCACACTATAGGGTTCGCGACGAGTAAAAAATTCATCCTCAAGTTACCTGTAGGGGAGGTACCCTGAAAAAAATGTTTTTCAATATTTTATTCTACAGTTCTGGGAGTTTTAATAAATATGTATATCCATGCCAAATTACATCTTCCTAGCAATAAAGGTCTCGGCGCTTTGCTTCGGACAGATGGACGGACATGACGAAACTACATATAAGTGTTCCGATTTTACTTCGGAGCCCTAAAAATGAATGTTCTCATTTTATTTTATCAACGTAGTCGAAGTCAATTAAATACGCAATATTAGGGATAGCTCAAAAACTACTCGTCAGATCTCGCTCACATTTAAATGGGACCTTATGCCAAGCACCACCTTTCGATAAGTATAACAAGAATCATCACAATTGGTACACCCAGTAAAAGTTGTTAAAATACAGTGGCATTAAGAACCTCCTCCTTTTTTGAAGTCGGTTAATAACAATTTTTAATTTTACACGTATTAAATAATTAAGTAGCTAACTAAATTTTAACTAAAAAGTTACTAAGTTGTCTGTTTACACGTATTAATTTACTTAAAATTTAGTTATCTACTTAACTACTTAACAGGTGTAAACCGGACTTAAGATCTAGATCTAGAAGTTAAAGTGGCAAAGTTTTTCATTATCACAGGCAAGTGTTCTTCTCTCAGCGGGCATGGCGCATACATTTCGCAGTCATAGCCTCTGCGGCCTCTCGAAATGGCTTCTTCGATACTGCTTGTGTTAAACATGGACGATATTAGCTTATTTCTGGAACAAAAATAAAGAAGTTTAGGTGACCTATCCTGTAGGTCATCGCAATGGGTTAGTTAGGCTTAGGGCTATAGAATCTATAAATCACTATGCACTATGAACTATGAACTACAGAAATCAACTGTAGATATTGTATCTTAGCAAAGGTATGTAGAATGTATGGTAGCTAGGGTTGCCAGATAGTCGGGATTCGTCTGGATTGTCCCGACATTTCACATGATGTCTAGACAAGTCCCGACAAAATACAAGTACGAGTCCCAACAAAATTCAAAAAGTCCCTACAATTCCAATAAAAATTTTTTTGTCCCAACAAATCCCGACTTTAAAGTTTTGTCCAGATATTTGAGTTTTGCCATCTGGCAACCCTAATGGTAGCAAAAGAAAAAAAATATCAAGGTAGACAAATGTTTATACTTAATTCATAACGACAATTCTCATTATTATTAACTATTAACCATAACCCTCATGTCAGTTGCCCCGCAATATCATAAAGTTGCAAAATTGTATTCGATGTTCCTATTTCTTCTACTAACTTATGGATAGATACAAACTATGGAAAGATACATTATTGAAAACGGTCTCAAACTAGAGCCACAGTAAAGATATCCGTAGATCTTTACCGTGCTAGAGCTGCGTAGTGGAGCATGCTCTAGGCCTCCTTAGTTATGAGGAGAGGACCGACCCGACCCGTGCCCTGAAGGCCGTATCTACATATCTATATCTGTGGCTGTAGCAGACTCAATAGCCCACATAATAATAGGCCAATGCCTATAGCCGGCAAACGAGCTGACGATCCACCTGATGGTAAGTAGCTATCGTCGCCTATGGACATCAGCAACACCAAAGGCATCACTGATGCGTTGCCGGCCAAGAAAGAGAGAAAAAAAGAAAGAAGGAACTGGCTCTTAAGCCGGAACACGATGAGTCGTTTGGCGGCTGACTCATGCTCAAGGGTGGTAGCTATCGAGGCGAACCCCATGGAGAAATAATAATAGTAATATTTAAGTATTCATTAACAATTAAAATTAATATTAAGTCTCTAAAAATGCACAAAAAAATGTAATCCCAAGAACAAATTCAGTGAAGCACCCATAGTAATACCAACTCTCTATTCGTACAAGTACACACACCCACACATTGACACTTCACTGCTTCAATCGCGAATCAAAATTACGCACACATGGTAAGCGGGCGGCCATTGCTATGCTTCACTCTCGATTAGACGAGGTTACGTCCGTCTTTTTCAGGTCCGTGGTTATATCATATATAATAATGAGGTAAGTATAATATAAAGTATACCTACCTTATAATTTGCCTCACAGTTTTCGTAGAGGTCTGGTCATTAGATTGCTTGCTCATCCAACATGCGATCCTCGGAGGACATCCGCTGCTCACACTCATAAATTGATTGGAAAAATCCGTTAAAATATTTGTTTCGGCATTTCCGTTGTCTAAAACTATAAATAAGTATAGTTAATAATTATTTATTTATTAAATCTCTCTTCCCTTTGCTGTTAGTATATTACTGAGATGGGAAAATCTATGTGAAACGCACTAAACATAATATTCTTAAATACCTATAGTACCTACATATAGCACCAAATACTTACATACCTATGTAAGTATTTATTATTAAATTTACCATTTATTGTATAGTGGTACAGTTATTCGCATAATAATAATAATAATAATAATGATAAAAAGTTATTATTCATTTAGGCTGAAGCTTGTCGTCCGGTAAACGGACGAATAAAATAACTTTAGTCGTCCTTAAATTATTACCGTTACGTAATTTTTACAAGGCGGGGGTCTTCACCCATACAATTAACGTCATAATAATAGGGCTCCGTCACAGATGTCGCGGAACCCCGCATCGGGAGGTTCCTTTTTTCCCTAAATAAAAACAGGAACCTAACTAACCTAAGCTACAAATTTTTTGATTTCGGTCACGTGATATTTTCAAGGAGCACCCTTGCGCTGGTACTCCGTATTAATAAGTCTTAGTTATTTTATTCGTCCGACACTGTGTACTTTGTTTCGGATAGTCCATAGATGTAATATGAATAATAATAATATATTTATTCATCCGTTTTACGTATTAATAGTCAGTAGTCACCTTCGTTTTATATATTTTATCTAACAAAACAAAGTTTGTCTCTGTTTTCTGTGTAAAATATAGTCTGAACCAATGAACTAATCTGAACAGAGCCTACTGGCACAGTATAAATATTACATCCAGTAACGTAACTCGGCCCGATTCTCGAAAAACTTGCCTACTTGTAGCCGCGCGCTAGGACTGTCCGCCGTCAGTATTTCAGTTTTAATCAAACGACTTGAGTTTCTTTGTAGTTTTGTATTTATAAATGTTATATTTTATATTTTAATAAATGCAATTCATTGTGAATAAAAAGGAATTGTTCTATAAAAATCTATGTTGTTTTTTATTAGTACTGTGAAGGTTCGTAAGCCTTCAGTATTGTATTAGAGACAGAGACTCTTAGGGCAGGGTAAGCTCTTCTTGTAGGTTAAGGTAAATAAAAAAGGTACAACTGTCCGATTCTATAAACTTTATACCTATTGTTAAATTAATTTATAACATTGAAATCAAAGTTACAGTTAAAAGATAGCTGCCGACCACACCCATCCGGCGTGGGATTGGGGTTAGTATTTTAAGCCGCCCCAATACGGCAAAAGTAATAATAATCAACCATTTGATTTTTTTAGCCCCTTATTTATAAATCTTTTTCGGCATTTTACTCGGTGGACTTATGAAAAATAAACAATTTAGGTACCTACTTATTGCAATACGTACTTGTTTTTATTTATTTTATTTATTTATCCTACATGCACTGATCTCCTTCGGCAGGACCGAAGACCTTGAATAAATAATTTGATTTCTTATTAATAATTACAATACAATAATAAAGTTAATATTGATCATTGACGCAATAATTTATACAATACCTACTTACCTGCAAGTTACTTACCTACAATAATTATATATGTATATCTACCTACAAGTACGTATTATATATTATATTATATTATATAGTATTATATATACTATATAATACGTACTTGTAGGTACGTATATAAAAATAGTCTTACCTTTGGGAGTCTCCAGGTAATTTAAACAATGATATCCATGGGTGACTTAATGTCGTATTATAACACCCAAAAACAGCACAATATTTTGTATTCCTGTTTTCCATATCAAATACTTGGAACTAAACTAAAAGAATTTGTTATTTGTACCGTGGCGGCGACCGTATAAAACATAGACGAGTAACTTACGCTAGAAAATGACCCAACGTAAAAATACACCAAAGTAGGCGGAGCCTAAAAATTACACCAGACGTGCTGTCAGTCTCTGTTTGGTCATGTCACAGAGAAGTAGTAACAAACATTCAACATTTATAGATATTTACCACGAAAATGTCGAAGTATGAAGTGAAATGGTGTATTAATCGTGTAGGTGTTCATCAAAAGAACACTGGAATCACATTTTACAAATGAATTTGTCCTAAATACGTGGGTTTTTATTTTTTTATTTAAATAATGACAAATATTGACAGCCGCCATGTTTCACTATACATTGCTTGATAGTTGCTTACAAAATATGTTTTAGTTATAATAAAACGCAATGAATATCGTTATTTTCTGTTCGAACTTAATGGATGGTATATGCGTTATGGAGGCATCATTATCTGTAAAAATAGTTATTTAAGTTATGTTAAGTTTAGTGTACCTACTTACTACTTACGTAGTTTTACGGAATCAGCTCTTTACTTTATATATATGCAAATGTCCAATTGGTTTGTCCGTACGTAACACTTATAATAATTGTAATAATGCTACATACATTGAATAGTGTAATTGTTTAATTGTGATAAAAAATCATACATTCAAAACTCTGTTCAGAATGGTGTATAATCGTCTGGTTATAGGTTCCCAAAAAAAAACAAAGCGCAGGCTAGAATAGACAAAGGAAGTTCGGTTAGAAAGACAGGAATGTAATTGGGATCCTAAACATCAAACAAATCAAATAAACTCTCAATTATGCTCTGTACATTTTGGTAATGATGACTTCTATGAGTCCGAAATCGGAAATCGAGGGATATCTTCAAATTTTATAAGTATCTGTAGTGTTTGTTGTGTGTTAGTTTCAATAAAGCTCGAAGATGGTCCCGTAACGATTACACGGAGAAATTAAATAATAACAGAATATTATAGGTAAACAGACTTCAAAACTGAAAACTGAAAAATAATACGTGTATGCAGGCCCTCAAGTATAGACACAAAGAAATGAAAGGCAGCCTGAATTCAAATTATTAAGTGTATAAACAAGTGAATACTTAATTATTTTTTCAGTTTAGAAATCGGTCTACCTATTATATTTTTATATTATTACTAGCTGACCGAGTAAACGTTGTTCTGCCAAAAAAATTTTAGGGGTAAGGGGATGAAAAATAGTTATTGACCGATTCTCCACCCTAGCCGATATGCACGCTAAGATTCACGAAAATCGGTCGAGCCGTTTCGGAGGAGTTCAACTTCAAAAAAGCGTGACACGAGAATTTTATATATTAGACCTAATTTTTGTGTAACACTTGGTGACAGACCCGTAGTCCATATATTAGAAACGTCATTAAATATGCATGTTATATTTTAACGGTACCTTACCATTTATTATTTATTTATTACTGCAGACACATCCCCGCGCTATAGCGCACTTTTAATTTAGAAAAGCCTGTCTATGGTTTGTACTCGTAAATCTTTGGTATAAACAATATTATTATTATTTTGTGGTTTTCAATTCGGTTTTTATAATATTTTTATTTGTAAGACCCAACCTTAACCTCGAGGAATTGAAAATAATCATAAATATGTTTTGATTGCGATTACTAAAACAATACCGTTTCATGATATTATAAATCTTTATTAAAAAAATCTAAATTCTCAGTTCTTCATTTCGCATAACATCATCCTCCTGTGACGTACCATCCTTTCGTTGGTCGGAGAGCGGGCAAGCGCTATACAAATCCGATCATTACCGATTTTCCCCGACATTTCATTCTAGTTGCCGACGTTCCGAAAAATTATCTGTTTTTACTAGAAGTTATGCTTCTATGTTTTTTATGTTCGCAGTACCGTGGGCCGTGGCTCAACCCGCGCTCGTTCGCCGCAGTTTCTACCCTTGTACTAACCTTATTCAGATGTGGGTAGGTATGACGCGCGTTTCGACCGTTTGTATGAAGAGCGATTACTGTTTATTCTCTATATTGTGCTACTGGTCTGTATCACACAGAGTAGGTACTTAAACAAGATATCTTAAGTTCAGGCCGCCAAAAAAAAACTTTTACTATCGTCGTCCATGGCATTCTAATTACAATTCAAACGTCAAGCAACAAAATGTCAGTTGTATAGAGGACATGGAAAATAATTAACTTTTCGGGTTACAAAATAAAATTTTCAGTGTCCATAGTTATGTTTTCTTAGGACAAGGACCAAAATATTGATTTCCGTAAGTATGTTTTAAATGTTTGTAAATTATTGTAATATTTGAATTATTGTTTTTGCTATCCGCACCAGTTCCCGATGCAGTCGCAAATAGGCAACGTCGGAGTATTTTACACAAAACGCTCTTCATACAGGCGAAAATAGCGCCAAACTCTCTCCCTCTCTCTCTTGCGAACTACATTGGTAGATTTGGTACTCCTAGTAGGAAGCAGGATCACTTCAAGTGCCAGGTTTTAAGCGCGCGTAGGCCCTAACCGTACCTAATATTTATTTAGAAATCAATGATGCAATCACGTAAATTTTACACCGCACGGGCTTCTGTAATTTAATTATACTAATTTTAAAAATTTACCATGTAAAACAGTGTTGTATCTATCACAATCAGTATAACATTGAAGAAATATTCTGAGTGTTCTGATATAAGCAATTGAACTCTGCAGGTCATGGAGCAAATGTACCTGGTAGAGATATTCATAGACAAAGTGACAATATACGCTTCCGAAGAAGATGAGAAAAGCGGCGCTAATAAGAGCCTGATCATCAAAATAAAGTTTGGACCCAAAGTTGAGTTTATCATTAAGGAAGGCCAATTAGCAGTCAATGAGGATACAAAAGATGATATCATAGAATGCGATGATCAAGGCAGGAGAAAATGGACACGAACGATAAGAGTGGGAAAATCATACCTATTTCCATCATACCCAGACACAGTGCTCATGATCCTGAGTAAGTTTCCCTTAGAAATTGAAGTATGGAATGATGATGAAAATGAAGTTGAAATTTTCGTTGGGATTGGTACGATGCATTGGGAAACTCAATTCTTTCACATGCTGAAAGAAACTGCTGAGGCCTGTAAATTACATGATCCATTAACTATCAAACAAGTCACACCTCTGTTTGCTGAATGTTGTTGTAAGCGAGTTGGAGAAATTGCATTTATTCTTAGAGTGAGTGCTTTGGGTGAAAGCATAATAACGGAATTCCAGCAACTTATGAAAGATCCAGATTCATTCGTGTTTAGAACTAATAAAGCACCGAGTATGTTTCAATGTAAGAGAATTGAAGGAGATGATCCGAACTTCTGTATGGTTGGGAGCTTATATGAAACAACTACTTTAGAAGATCCGGATATCGTTAATAATGCCCAACAAAAGATAGAAATATGTACGGAACTGCAGAGTTGTGGCGTTAGTCAAAGAGATGGGGAACCCAGTTGCAAGCATGGTCCTACTGCAGAAGAAAAAGAAAAGAAAAGTTATCCAATTAACAAGATTAGAATGGGCGATATCACAGGACCGTGTGGTAACGCTAACTGTCCATTAGCCCATAAAGTAAGAACGTATATAAGAAACTTAGATACATATAAAAATAAAACTGAAGGTGTGGTAAGTGGAACTAAAGATGCATCAACAAGGAAGGTTTGTGGCGCTTGCGTATGTAAAGATGAACGCTGGCATCGTGAGGAGTGTCCTGAAAAATTACAACAAGAAGGTAAGCAAGGCAAAGCAGTGTGTTCAGGTTGCGGTGGTATCACTCAAGTGGGAAACACATGCGAAGATAACAAGAACAAGATGTATGGAACTGGTGTCACTCCGAAAGGCAGTAAGACACAAGTCACTTACGTTTTCAGTGTTACCGAAGTGCCTACATACAAGGATACTATGTATGGACAAGATTTTATAGTTGAAAATCTTGAGACAAATTATAATTATAAGCCCACATCAAGTATTAAGGTCCCTTGTAGTAATAAAAGTGGCTGTTGCTGCAGCAGTCGAGGAGGTCAAATTCAACCACAAGAGCAAGAAAAAATATTTCCTAGCACTCCTACTATAAAATTGTCAGAAAATAAATCATCCACACGTAACTACGTACAAGTATATAATTTAGAGGAATCAAAACATTCACAACGCAAAATCGCAGTATTAAACTGTACAGAATTTCAAGAAGACAAAGATTGCAAATGTAGTCCTCCGAAACCCGTTCCACCTTGTAAAACATTTGACTGTGATTGTATTGCTGAAAAAGCAAATATTGCTGCGAGGAAAACTCACAAGCCTTATTGCCCATCTTTTAAACATAAAAGCCATTGTCCAGTTACTATGATGCATGAGGAGGAAGAGAAGAAAAAGCAGGAAGATGACGAGGATGAAGCAGAACCTTTGCCGTATGGATTGCCACCGATTCAACTTGGTCCTTGTCCTGTAATGGGTCGACCCTGCGCGTATCCTGACGGTTTTGCTCGTATGTACAAGACTGCTGCGCTATCCGCCCAGCCACCCAGTTACAGTGATGCAGGCAAGGTGTGCTGTTCTAAAGAATATGAAAGAATAAAGAAAGCAATAAAAGAATACATGAAGAATGAGAAGGATGACGACTTCAGATGCATTAACAAATTTAATGTGGACACTGAAAGAAGATGTTGTGATAAGGAACAGCGTTTGTTATCCCTTACAGGCAAATCATGCTGCGGATCGCATAAGTTAGCAATACAAGAAAAAATTAAAGAAGGCAACAAGTAATATAAGCCAGTGAATTTTTTATTTTGTAACCCGCTAGTGTACATAAGATCTTAATAAACTTATACAACTGATATTTGGTATTTTATTGCTTTAATATTTGTATTTAAAGCAACGTCATGATATAAGTACATCACACTCAGAAATTTTAAAAGTAATTAGATGACCTAACAAACGTGTTTTTTGAATATAATTTTAGTGAGCCCTTGTGAAATTATTCAAGTTCAATAATGGGGGACGATGAAGACAATGATAAAAAAAAGAAAAAGAAGAGTGCATCCAAATACAACTACACATTTGGAGATGTACATCCTGGTAAGAGAAAAATTATTCAATACTATGTGAATGATTTTTCATACACATTCAACTCATTAAGTAATTTCTAGATGAGCTTTAGGTTAATATTTCATGCGTTAGTCTAGAATGAATTCCTTATAAAAGAAATTAATTAAGTAATTTCTAGATGAGCTTTAGGTTAATATTTCATGCGTTAGTCTAGAATGAATTCCTTATAAAAGAAATTAATTATATTAGGAGTGACAATTGGCCACAAGACATGCAACCCTTTTTTGAAGCCCGGTTATCCTGTGCCGGGGGAGATGGGGTGGTTATGGACTGCTACGGACGTACCAGGAATGAAGGTATACTTTTAGACATTCACTCAAGTTTGAATTTAGATGATCTCGAGATTTAAACTTATTAATAATTTGATTTAGCCCCGCCGAGGATGGCAGCCAGGTGTGATTGGCAAAAGCGTTGCAAAAATGATGACATTTAAATGTCCTAGGGGGGGTCAGGATAAGGATAAGAGTAAAAAGAAAAAAAGGAAGGGACAAAAACCCGGAGCGGACATGGGTGGAGGGGATTCTGAACCTGAAGAAGCATTGGAACCCAAACCAGCACTTAAAGTTCAGAGGAAAGGAGACACTTTTACCATACAAGTGAGTAGATCTTCGATTATAGTACAGCGTTAATATGAGTTTTATTTTGCACTAAGGACTAAGGACAAGTGCTGGTTGATTTCAGTCCTATAATAATATCTGTTTATATTTCAAGTGATTTATTGAAGAAATATTGCATTGCAGTTATGTTCGTATAGTTAGGTAAGACATATCCAAGTAGTGGCGAAGTTACTTAGTAGGTGATGTACCTATAATAATTTGTCCAAGAGAAATTACGAATTTGAAACACAACACAACACAAGATCAATCATTATTGATTGTATTGTTCCAGGTTAATCCACTAAAAGATCTGACAGAAATAGCGCCTAACGAAGATCCCTATGTAGATTGTGATCCATTGATATTCAAAATCATAAAAAAGCGTAGCCCTGAAGAGCAGGCGAAAGTGGAAGCGCGAAAAATGGTGAAATTAAAGAAGCAACGCGACGCCGAGATCCGAAAAGCTTTGGCTGAAGCAGCCGAGGATATTTGCAAATGTGCGTATATGGACGTGTATTGTAATGACCTAAGTGCTATAGACAAGGTTATTGATAGCTGTCCAGCGTTTAAGGAGCCTGACTGCGTTTGTAAGGAGGAATCTCTGAGCTCGTTATCCAGTAATGCGACGTGGGATATAGAGTATACCCCGCCGTTTGGTTGCTTCGATTTGGCGCCGAGAAAACGTAAGAATTTCATCCACGTTGAAACGCAGTATAATGCAGTAGATGCAGGGATTGTGCCGGACACTCCTAAGGTAAAGAAGTCTACGAATGAACTCAAGCTCAAGAGGAGAACGCCGCAGAAGAAGAGTTGTCCTTGTCCATGATTTTTCGAGTCGAAATTTTGTTATTAGTGTTATTTATAGTCCTCGTTGAATACTACATACTTTTAATTAATAGATTTATTTCTGTTTAAAGGTGTTTAATTTTTTTAAACACTTTACCCAAAAGCTCTTAGACAAAATCAGTACTTTGTCAATAATTTAGTAGTCTTAAATCATAGCATTTGTCATCCATAGACCATATTAAAGAGCTATAGGTGTAAAGACTTTGTTCAAGTTACCTCTGTAATGATGATCTGCGTCGTAAGTAAAGCTTTTTGAGAAAAGTGGCAGTAGCACGGACGTAGCCAGAACTATAAAACCTCCAAATGCCAGTGCTGATGGATTAAGGTTTATTGTGGGTAAAGCCTGAAAATAAATAAAATCACAAAAATATTTCACAACCTTGTACAAACGAGAAAAACATAAAATGAGACAGCACAAACACTAGAGTCCTGGGAATCCTCTAAATTAAAAAAAAAAATCAAAAAATTATCGGATTCTTATAAATAGCATTCAATATGTAATATTTTTATTATTCGAGAAATTCAGTAAATTTCTCATGAATTTCGTCACGGAATAAATCTTATTTATCCCTTCCGTGGATTCTTCAAATCTCTCGTAGAGTCATCAAAAGTTTTGATTCAAAACTGAATTTAATGGAAAAAATGAATGAAAACCACGAAAATCGGAACCCTTATACCCCATTTAGACGCGCGCGCGAGCCACGAGACAATCCGCGAGACGCGCGCATACGCGCGCGTGTGAACAGGGCGCTCGCGGACCAGACCGCGGGAAGTCTCGTGGCTCGCGGGCTCGCGTCGGGAGTGGTTTTGTAGGCGCGCGCCAAAGGAGCTCGCGCGAGCGCTCGCGCGGTGTTCACACGCGCGTAGGGGGCGTGGCTTACGGACGCGCCACGAGACGGTCCGCGACACGCGCGTGTAAATGAGCGGTTATAGTTTCGTCATGTCCGTCCGTCCGTCCGAACTCCGAAGCAAAGCGGCGAGACCCTTAATGCTACAAAGCTGTAATTTGGTATGAATATACATATATTTTGTTAAAACTCCTAAATTGTAGAATAAAATATTGAAAAATATTTTTTTCAGGGTACCTCCCCTACAGGTAACTTGAGGATGATTTTTTATACGTCGCGTACCCTATAATGTGGGATATCGTTGAAAAGGTCTTCTGAGACCATTTTTAGGGATCTTAATAGAATTAGGGGCCCATTTGCGAAATATTTGGCTTTAAAGTGCTAATTTTGGTTAGAACAAGAGTGCCCCCCACTGCCAGCTAAACGGTTGGAGTTGGACAAGTGAAAAAATTCTCAAAAATTGTTTATAATTATGATGAATTTACAATGAAAACTATCACGGCTATGTAAGCATAAGCAGTTAATGAGTAATAGTCGATAAAGTTGATACTTCGGAACCCTACATTGCGGGTGGCCTGACACGCACTTGTCCGGTTTTTTTGGAGTTGGAAAGAAGAAAGAATGTATCCTAGGTACATTGCGGATTCTTCATTTAGAACTTGAGTAAAATCTATAAAAATCATCAGTTCTATCAGCTAAGTAATAACTTAAATAAGTAATATTTACCAAGCCTGGTAGACCGTCGAACATAGAGTTTACCGTTTTCTTGATCGGAATGGACAGAAATGGAACGTTGAAATCTAAACTCACCTGTAAAAAACAAATTATTAAGTACTTATCTAAGTATAAATAAAATTTTAAACTCACATCTAGTTTTTTACACCGCGTGTGTGGATTCGACATGGCTGACTAACTGAGACTACGAGACTCTGAGAGCGGGTCTCTCCTCTTGAAGCGGCCTAGAGCATACTCCAGTCCAGCTCACGATAAAAACCGGGGCCCGTGATCGAACGGCTTTAGGTACGTACGTACCGATCGAAACAGGGTACTTACTACTTATTTTTAAAATAATAAGTTCCAATCGTCACTACTGGGGACAAATGAAACTTTTTTTCCCACTCGTACCCAGTGGGGACGACAAGTTGGGGACGACCGGGAATAAACCTTTTTAAGTGTTCGTTTTTGCTCCGATTTAAAATAAAAAGTAGTTATTGTGCTGCTATTTAATTGCTTAGGTATTATTATGGACTAATAGGAGACCAACTTCATAAGAATTAACATAAAATATGTAGTAAATATATATTATTCACTTACTTCAATATCATCTTTGCTGTGATCAAATGAGATGAACCTCGATTTCCTATCGTTTCTTCCTTTATTTTCACCTGTCACTGAAGCAGTTACGCAGAAAAAAAGTAATAATATTTTATACGCCATTTAACTGTTAAACTTAACTAAAACCACCTGACTGAAATCATAAGGTAGCTTAAGAATCTTTTCGTCAATATAGTGCAGGTATATTGTAAAGTATTTTTGGTTGAAAATATATATTTAAGAAGCTAATTTGACCTAATCAAAACAAGTGTTTCTCTCGTCAAAACGTTTCGCCTTTTGACGCCATTTTACGGTGCATTTGCAGAAATAGCCTGGGAAAAGGCTCGAGTGCTGCAGAGCATAGAGCTTCCGTGTATTGTTGTCAATGAATATGGAAGTTGACGGTGAAATATTACAGGTTAGAGCCTAAACGCGTAATGGTGATAGAGTTAAGAAGCCACAGACGTGGCGTAAGTAACAGTACCTAATTAAACTAGCTGGGCTGTTTCATTGATGATCTATGTTATAGGTAAACTAGCTGACCGGGCAAACGTTGTTCTGGCAAAAAAATTTTAGGGGTAGGGGGATAAAAAATAGATGTTGTCCGATTCTTCACCCTAGCCGATATGCACGCAAAGATTCACGAAAATCGGTCGAGCCGTTTCGGAGGAGTTCAACTTCAAAAAAGCGTGATACGAGAATTTTATACTATACGAGTAACCGCCCTCGCTTTGCTTCGGTTTTCTTATTTTTTTACACCTTGGGTTACATTATTGGAGTTTTATTAAGGATTCCTAATTTTTTTGAAAATATAATATAGCCTATGTTACTCGGGGATAGTGTAGCTTCCCAACAGTGAAAGAATTTTTGAAATCGGTTCAGTAGTTTCAGAGCCTATTCAATGCAAACAAAAAATCAAATCTTTCCTCTTTATATATTAGTATAGATTAGATATAGATTCTGTCTCTATAAATATCTTCTCTCGAGGATAATCACACCGTCCATTCACCGTCGTAATAACTCGTCATCTTAATACAAGTTTTACCTTGATTTTCGTTACATTTGTTACTCTTTCTTAAGTTATCATTTATTAGCTTTCTTAAGCTGTACATAGCTGTTCAGTTGTTGAGCAATGTTAGGCAGGCCATTGGGTGGCTTAAAAACTTCTTCCACTTGGGTTATTTACTAATACCTCTACAATTCCAACAATATCTTAAACTATACCGAAAACATACACAGGACTTAGATACATAAGAAAGGGAAAACAGAACACCACTTTTATATTTCAGGCCACTTTCATTAGAGCATTAGTTCTATGGCAATGAGGTTATTACGAACGAGATTGAGACAATTTTCCTGACTTCCACGCATCACGAACTTGTCGTCTTTTTCAAAATTACACAGCTATTCATCAAGACAAAGAAGATTATGTAAAACATTTATTAACAATTTGCCATCGTTTATTTCTTACTGACTTTTTACATCAATTTAGTGGTACATATTTAAATAAAATAGCCTTAAAAGCCTCGTGATTTTGAGTTTGAGAGAGAAAGACGACGTAAACGAGAGTGGAATGGAATGCCAGTTAACTGAAGTTCTTTGAGATAGAAGGATGGTTTAGAGAAATAGACATGAAACAGAGAAAATAAAACTTTTACGCATCCTCTCAGCATCCGGGTACATACCTAGATTTTGTATAATCACTCGTTCACACCGTTTGATATAATAATATATTTTCGTTATTATTCGCTACGTATTTTCGCTTATCTCTGATACCTAGTTTACCTGAATAAAACAAAACTTAGGCTGACCTTAGTTTTGTTAAACTGAAGTCCGTTCGAGAAATAAAAATCTTCTGGGTAATCGAATATTGGAACAGTTCAGCGATAGACAAGTAGGTATGTTTGAATTGAATCCTGTTGCAATGCATTTTTCAATTCACGTGAGATAATATACCTACTATAAATAGAGAACATAAACTTGACTTATTTTTATGAAAAACGAGTAACCGCCCTCGCTTTGCTTCGGTTTTCTTATTTTTTTACACCTTGGGTTACATTATTGGACTTTTATTAAGGATCCCTATTTAAAAAAAATATAATATAGCCTATGTTACTCGGGGATAGTGTAGCTTCCGAACAGTGAAAGAATTTTTGAAATCGGTTCAGTAGTTTCGGAGCCTATTCAATGCAAACAAAAAATCAAATCTTTCCTCTTTATATATTAGTATAGATAACACTTTAAACAGTGGTTTTAGATAGCTAGCGATAGTGAAAGGAATCAAAGACGCGATGTCAGTTCAGATGGCAGCGTAGGTACTCGTAGAACTGCTGATAACAGATTCTCGAAATTTGCAACCGAAATAGGAAATAGTACTTCACGGTTCATACTGGAAGGGAAACTAGAAATACTATTATTATTGTGGATTACGGAGGAATTTTATACCTCAAGTAAAAAAAACAGGGGAGTAGTAAATGATCAGATGTGGTGCAGTGAAGTGAGGTAAAGTGAAATGAGGTGAGGTGAAGTGAAGAGAAGTGATTTGTGGTGAGGCGAGATGCGGTGCGGTGCAGTGCGGAGTCGAAAACGAGATAACCTGGAGGGAGTCTTCCAGAATGTAACTGGCTGGCATGCAGTCATATTTCATCTACGATTCTGCACCACCCTCACCGACCCGCACTTCATCTCACGGCTCACCTCACCTTACTTTATCTCATCTGATCATTTATTTATGCATCTCTCGCGTTTTTACTTGAGGTATCTCAAACACGACTCGAGAATAAATATTTATGTGACTGGAAATCGAACCCGAGACTTTTTGCTTTGCTTTGCTATCCCAGGCTCTTATTTTACTAAGGAGCGATTAAAGTAACCGTTAGTGACTCTTGAGTTGGGGCGTTAGTTATCTGAAAAATCTTTTTTATCCCATAATTTCTAATGAGAACTATTCGCGGTCTATTACTATTATATTCTTGGTCCATAAATATCACAAAATGCCCAAAGATGAGTGTTATAACTTATGATTTACATTCTATAAAATACAAGTGACATTACACCCGAGTTCATAAAAAGTAATATAAACAATGGACTTGTTTAACGCTCTGAATATCTTCGTTGAAGATAAAGTGCGTAAACCGCGTTCAAACTATTAATTATGCTTTTAAGTTGTTTGTTTTAAATCATCATTTTAATAGGTTTTAATTAAATAGATGCCATCTACAAACGCGTTATTATTTTTCAGGATAAGTAACTAAAGTTCACACGGGAGCCATGTCTTTAAATAATTTTACGCATGCTCTAACGTAATATAATTTATTTTACATAATATAAAGTTATAAACTATGGAACTGTGAAAAACAAAATAGAAAAATGTATTGGTACCTACTTGTTAGGTTACAGAGAAATAGGCAAGAGCCTTATGGCTAACATATAGGTTAAGGTTTATACAGGTAACAATTTATTACGCTTAAATCACGGACTTAAAAAAAAGGTCCGTGGCTTAAATTTACCAAAATAATCATAATCCAACTATACATAGGAATGGTTAAATTAACTATTATGTATAACCCTGTCTACTGTCCTAAATGTCCTAATTTCAGGATTGTGAGCCCAGGATTCCCAGGAATCATTTCTTCACTTGGAACAATTACCTACTAGTTGATGGTAAAGTGATCACCCATCATCTGGTGCGCCTCCAAATTGTTCCTGCTCTGATAACATCAAGTCGTGCCGTCACCGTCGCGTGGCAGCTACCAGCACTCCTTGCGCAACTCGAAGATCATACAATGGTTTCCCCATACGATTGTTCCAACCCAACGTACGGAACGCGTCGTATAAAGTGGTGGATGGTCGCGGAAGAGCCAGTCCGGGAAATTGGGTGAACATGAAAGGGTTAGAGCTGATCTTGTTGATGTGTGTAGCGTTCGTCGTTGGCGATTATGCGAAGGACGGGTGAGATTGTTTTATTGATTTAATAGTAGGACATGCTATAGTATCCTATCTATCTATCTATATATCTATAGCTATCCTATTGTAAATATCTACGAACTATATTTTGCAAATTATTCCAGTGGTTTCCTTCCTAGCAAAGGCTACCAGCGCACGGAGGACCAGCTCGCTCAGCCCTCGGCCAGGAGTGAGAAGAGCAGAGACGAGCACGACAACCAAGCGGAGAGGACGCAGAGGTTCGGCATCTCCTCTTATGGCACTACGGGAAGTCAGGTAATACTTCTACCTACGCCTAAAAAATTTAGTCGCAATGAATAATTTTAAATTAAAATAAAAAAACCCGACAGTTTTATTTACATTAAACATAGCTAAGACACTCTCGATTAACTCACCTTTCAAACAAAAAAAAAAAACAAGATCAAAATCGGTTCATCCGTTTGGGAGCTACGATGCCACACATAGACATACAGATACACAGACAAGTCAAACTTATAACAACCCTCTTTTTTCGTCGCAGGTTAAAAAACAAATCTTGGATGTATTTTCTGGCACCACTATAACATACCTAACACAATCCGTGAGTGCTTATAGTTGCTGTAGCGGCTTATGTCGACTACAGCAAATGGAACTCGGTATCTATCAATTCCAACCGCAGGCTATACATACATACCTAGGGACGTCATTGTGATACCTATTTAATTAAACTTAATTCACGCATTCGTTTGTTAATTCTTCAACGTTTTTGCAACTGTTTCAGGGTCCATACGGATCGACCGCGCCAGGCCTATACGGTCCGGTGAAGATAGATCTTGGAGGGGTCCTATTGGGGTCCATTATCGGGTTCGGTGCAGTTATCATCCTGCCGAAGATAATACATGCCTTATCTTACAGCTATGGAGGTTATGGAAGAAGTAAGATATTATTATATTGATTCCTATGTTAAGTTTGTAAATATCAATGACATGTCATGTTCTGGCACCTTAGGGTGCTTCGTTGAGCATATCACTAACTGGGTAATATGGTCGTTTATAGAAAATATTTATTTCGCTAGTTTTCACATTTTATGTATCTACTATGATTAAAAGAGGTATGTAAATCTAATATATAAAATTCTCGTGTCACGGTGTTAGAAGTTGAACTCCTCCGAAACAGCTCGACCGATTTTCCTGAATCTTAGCGTGCATATCGGCTAGGGTGGAGAATCGGACAACATCTATTTATCATCCGCCTAAATGTTATGGGTGGTCCACCCCTAAATTTTTGGCAGAACAACGTTTGTCGAGTCAGCTAGTAAAATATAAAATTAGGTTGATATTGCCGATACACGACGAGAAGGAGCATAACTCAGCTTTAGTTGTGGCGGTACAAACCCCAACCGCTGGTTTTCAGTGCGTCCTATTTTGCTGTGTAGTTGGGTCAATTGGCACCAACATACTTTCTTTGAACCAGCTGAAGAAATTAAATGACCATTATTTAAATAGCCCCTCGATCCACCCCTACTACGTCTTGACTTAACATTAGGTGGAACTAGGTATAGTGAAGAACAAAGAAAACTAAAGGATGTACTTGCGAAAGCTGATAATCCAATTGCGAGTTGAAAATTGGCACAGACAGCTCTGTAAAGGATTTTTGGCGTTCGGAAGTTTACGCTCAAACTAAATGCTTCCTTCCAGGTGCAGACGATCAGCTGGGCCAGTTCTCAGAGCTGTTGTCCCGTCTGGACGAGACTCTGAGCCGGTATGACGTGGATTCCGGCGCCTGCATGCAGCGGCTCGCCTGCTCCTACGTCCAACTCGCTAATGAGAACGTTATAACGGGCAATGCGTCGGACTTTGACACTATGCTCAGTACTTTGACGCAGTAAGTAATCAGAATCATCTACCAATGTCAGGCAGGTTAAACGTATTATTGCAACTTATATCTGTTCCAATGAGGGTCGGGTTTTCTCTCCCAATGTCATGTCCGGTCGACACTGGCAGAAAATGGATTCGCAGACTTCACTTACTTACCTCTGGAAGGAGAACTCTTAGATTCAAAATAGATCTTTCTCTCTTTGGTAGGAAGACATTAGCTAGGACAGAAATCCTGAAATCATCTTCTATCTTCTTCAGAGTATAATGAATAGAGCCTTATATTATAATTTATAACATTTTGGTTGTTATACTCACCGCAACAATATGTTATACCTAGTAGGTACCTACCTACTTAATAAATAACTCCCATCCCGCACATCAAAAATACCCAAAGTTCCCAGATTTAGCCCAATTGGGGCAGCTTAGAATATTAACCCCAATCCCACGCCGGATGGGTGTCGTAAGAACCGACTAAATCCGGCCCGCTGGTGGTAGGGCCCTCGGAGGATCAATCCCTATTGTCAATGGTAATATTGATTTTGAATTACTATTATTCTTTGTCCATGGGGTTCGCCTGGATAACTACCACCCTCGAGCATGAGTCAGCCGCCAAACGACTCATCGTGTTTCGGCTGGGGGCTTGAGAGCCAGTTCTTTCTTTTTCTTCTTTCGTGGCCGGCAACGCATTAATGACGCCTTTGGTGTTACTGATGTTCATGGGCAACGATAGTCACTTACCATCAGGTGGATCACTCATTTACCGTCTTTTGCCATAAAAAATACGCTTTCAAATATCTGCCCCAACCAGGAATCGAGCCCAAAAGGTTGAATCACCACCAACATTTGATGTCCATCGAAAACTAACATTTAGTCACGTTTCCAGCAACTCTCTAATCCGTCGCATGTTGGACGGCACGGCGATAATGGAGGCCATGTCTGCCGGCCGCAAGCTGCAGACCGACTGCCACCAGCTCTACCCCAAGTGCGAGCTGGACAGGAAGACCATCGTCAAGATAGTCACACATCTTGTACCCTCATGACGAAGATCATGATGTCATCATTACTTCAGTCGTAGTCAATATTACTTTACGTAGTATCGAATTGTCAATTAGGTAAAATGTTTTTTTTTGTGTAGTAAAATATTGATTTTCAATTATTATTTTTTAATTAAGACCTTCATATTTTCCTACGTTCACACTAATTCGTTATTCATTATAAGACATGATTTCCCTATCCCCTTTCGTCCGTCGAAGTTACTGACGCATGGCGGGGTGTCCATGGCATCGTAAACATCCCTCCGGTACGCAGGACGTGCTTTGCTTCGTCATTCATTATACGTACTGCATGCCCACGTCGGTGTTCCCGTTCGATACTGTAGGGGCCTTCAGGTTAAGAGTGAATATGCTTTTTTTTAGTGCTATTAACCATGCACGACATCTTTACCACTTAGCATCAGGTGGAATTGTAGTTAAGCATTAACTTTTAATTTATAGAAAACGAGTATCCGCCCTCGCTTTGCTTCGTTTTTCCTTTTTTTTACACCTTAGGTTACATTATTTAGAATTTTATTAAGGATCCCTAATTTTTTGAAAATATAATATAGCCTATGTCTCCCGGAGATAGTGTAGCTTCCCAACAGTGAAAGAATTTTTCAAATCGGTTTAGTAGTTTCGGAGCCTATTCAATGCAAACAAAAAATCAAATCTTTCCTCTTTATAATATTAGTACAGATAACAGTGCTTCAAAGACTAGAAACAGCATTAGATTTTCGAGTAATATTGCAATGTATAACGTATTAGTCTATTAAATTATGAAAATGAAACAATTCGTCATGTTCTAACCATATCTGACAAAACGCAAAAACGTGGAAATAAATGCAAAAACTTATTTTTTAAGTTGTTCGATATATTCTTAAAATTTAAAACAATATACAATTAAAATACAAATAAAAACTAACATCGTTCAGTGATATAAGTTGAAAAACAAAATAACACAAAATATTTGTTTTAAAAACAAAACAATAAAACAAATGTATTTTCACTTTTATGTTATTAAAACTAATTCATTCGTTGACAAGAGAATTGTCCTATTTTTAGTGTAATACCTGTAAAGTGTTGGAGAGTGATAGATACTGGCAACATAATTTAAAAATAAATACAGTTAGGGTGCGTTTATAAGGAGGCCGAAATGTTTGCCAAAAGAATAAAACTGACCACCATTTTAAATGATTTATGTAAAAATACTATGTTAAAAGATATGAGTCCAGTAACAAAATAAATTTAACAGATATTCGAACTGTTGGATGGCTCGTTGTGTGCAAGAATTAGAGTGGTTGTACAGTTTATCAATTCTGTTATTAGTTGGAAAAAAAGAGTAGTGTCAACGATTTTCAGGACGGCTTTGACCAAAATTGTGTAAGTGTCCTGCGCATAAAAGGTTTATCCTTCGTCCAAAGTTATCATGGTAACGACGGATTATAATAATCGTTGATTTAATATCAGCATCCCAGCCAATATAAGAGCTAATTTAATCTTTAGATGTTCTTTAATTCTTGACAAAAAATTACCAATTTCAAAATTAGGGATAATTCAAAAACTACTCGTCAGATCTCGCTTTTTAAGTGGGACCACATGAAAAGCACCACTTTTCGATTAAAAAAAGAATCATCAAAATCGGTTCACCCAGTCGAAAGTTCTGAGGTAACAAACAAAAAAAAAGTCTTTTTTGAAGTCAATTAATAACAATGTATTTTATTTTTTTGTTGCTTTTATGTTCATTAATTCTTCTACTATAGCAGGAATAGTTATTCTGATTAAACACGATGTTTGATCGACCCGGTTACAGAAATGAGTATTTCTTTTTCAGTCTTCCGTAGAAGGAATAATCTGTTAACGCCCCAACTCAGAGTCAGTAACGGTTACTTTAATCGCTCCTTAGTAAAGAATCTCCATACAAATGCTGTACTAAGGAGCGATTTAAGTAACCGTTAGTGACTCTGAGTTGGGGCGTAAATATCTCGAAGGTTCGCTCTAAAATAGAAAACCCAATTAATGTTCTCACAAATACGGCGGTGCGTCATTCCAACGAAAAAATCCATTCAAAGCATCAAATAAATAAAATTTTATTATGCTTTTAAAATAAACACAATTCGCTCTTACAAATAATTCCTTAACATTGTACTATTAAGGTTTAAAAACAAAATAACATTCCTTACAAAATTATTTAATTGCTTTCAATACTTCTCTACACTAAAGGATGTTATTGCATTGTCAAACACACATACATTACAATCGGCATCTTTATAACTGCACCCTCAGTGTTGCTAGCAATAAATTTTACAATACATATTACAAAATTACGATTTATTTCAATTTGAAATAAAATCGAAGATACAAGTTCGTTAGAACATACAATATAATAGTTAATTGGTAGTTAGAAAATATTTTTATTAATCCAATCAAACTTTTACCTCATTATCCTTGTATATTGTCAATTCATCTCACATTCATCTTACAAAAGTTTTAAGTCACTTCTGTAAAGCGTTAAATTTCACTCTATACAAGTGTTACCCGCTCAAACCCATATTATTAGTCAAGTCT
This sequence comes from Thymelicus acteon, assembly GCA_951805285.1. Classification (NCBI taxonomy): domain Eukaryota; kingdom Metazoa; phylum Arthropoda; class Insecta; order Lepidoptera; family Hesperiidae; genus Thymelicus; species Thymelicus acteon. The sequence continues at coordinate 4,182,317 of OX638232.1, forward strand.
TAAATGTGAAACAGATATTAATTGTTTTACATGGAAAATCATCTTAGAAATTGTATATTTTTGCACCGATCTTTATAATTTAATCACTTTTGTAGTACTAAGTTCTCAGTTGGTACAGTTACAATATAACGAGATAAATAGAAAATAATTTAGTTCCTCTCCAATGTGGTGTTGTTGTCGAATTGTATTTTAAAACGGCTTACATTCGGATAATTTATTTATTTTAGTGCGAGTGTATAAGTGTACATTAATACCATAATACAATGATATTATAAACTTGTCAATTTAGAATTATTTACAGCAGCTTACAGCTTTAATATTGGAGTTCAAAATGGATAATCTTGAGTACCCGTACATAATATATAGACCTTACACTGACATTACACAATATATATCAGTACATTTTTGGTAATACAATTGATCTCAAATTTGAGAATTGCCTATTAACATGGGCCCTTAGACTAAGGTTATAATAATTTGACTTAAGAAACGCAGGGTAGAGTATCGGAATACAATTAGTATGGATGTACCTATACATTTACGCCCTAACTCAAAGTCACTAGCGGTTAGTTTAATCGCTCCATTAGTAAAGAATCACCATACAAATTCTATATTAAGGATTGATTTAAGAAACCGTTATTGATTCTGAGTTAATGTATAAATCAATGACACTGGCTCTAAGTAATATTATACACTTTTGATAGACCTTGTATAAGTTTCGATTTGACTTTGGGGGCCAGTCTATTATTGCTTTTTTGATTCTACTTATAATTAAAACACCATTTTATCGATCTATGCCTTTACTTCAGATCCCTTGAATCTTTAATTTTAATATACTTTCCCTTTCATACCAATCTGGCCCCTCTGTCATAGTTATATACATATATTAACATAAGAGCCCAGTCGGAAACCATTGAGCAAATCTCAGTGAACAGTTGAGCGACGCCAACGCATCCGCGACCGCATATTATGTTAACAAAGAATCATGGCAAGATGGAATTTTAGAATTTTGTAGTTGAAAATTTTACTATTATTACTTTTGGATACATAGGATTCCTTTTATCGTTCAACATTTTATTAAGATTAAAAACTGAATCATAATAAAATAAAGTGAGGAATTATCCATAATTTTTATTTGGTTCACCAAAATCATATAACCCCAAAGATGGAGTTAATGCTAGGCAAGGGAAAAAATCCGTCCCGTGTAATTCACTGTAAGAATATTTAATGAAGGATAAAGAAAGTAAATTTTATTGTTCATAACTATAATTTAATCAACATATATTTTACATTGATTATAAAAAAAATCTGTGAGTAGAAGAGATGGAGCGTCGAATATTTTCTGTCTCATTCTTTAAAAGAAAGTCACCAAGAGAGAAAGAGTCAATAGGTACCTATCTAACATTACTTTCATTCTGTACCATCTGCAGCATCGCAGATATTAATATAAATTTAAAAACGATGTTTTTATAAAATACCGACATTTCGACAAAATAACGGATCGTCGCTATGTTTTAATATTTACATAATTATAATGTAGTCTAATTAATATCTGAATAAAACCAAGTGAGACTCCTCTTCAATTCAAGTCTGTAATGGTGAAATTCAAACATGTTTCTAAGCTCCATCTCTCGTCTCAATTAATCTATGACAGTAACAATTTTGATGTTCTATCTAAGAATATCAAATTAAGTTATTTGTTAATGCAAATCTCGCCACGATTCTTTCACATTTATAGGGCTATTTAATCAACTCCCATACTCATTACATTTCGATTGCTAATAAATTACATTAAGGCGAATTAAAACTCACAAAAACATGCATATCCACAGATAAAATGCAATTCCTTAATTGAAATTAAAATATAGTTCGACTGGGTTAGAGTTAAGGCTCGTTCCCACAACCATCTGTCAACGTATCTTTAAAAGATGCTAAAATATTTAAACCAAATCGTGATTTAATATAATATTTGTATTACTTAATCTATATTTGTAACGATTCGTTTGTGAAAATGGTCAAAAGCATATAATTATGTGCCGCTGAAAAACAACGAATCGTTTTAAATCACGATACGGAATAAATTATGTTTCGTCCAAATGAGAATGAGCCCTTACAAAGAAAAACAATATTGTTAGGGTGATGCGAATGGCCTTTAATGTGCCTGTTGAAATTAAAACAAATTCTACAGTTGTGTCATCGATATTCCCAACATATCGGTGTTGGGAATAGAATAAAACTTGGTAGGGTACTTGGAAATAAATTTTTTAGACAGGGGGCGTTAATGCGACCATTGCAAAAGATATTACATGGCAAATGCTAAACATTTTTGCCATCAGTAACTGTATCATTGGTTGATGACGTCACAATAGTCAGTTGCCAAATTAGTTTGGTAAGCTGCTACTTGCGATTTTTTTAAGTGTATATAGTAAAATAAAACAATTTACTACCTACAGTTTATCGTATATAAAAGCACTAATTCAATTGCATGGAATAAAAATGCAATATTTAATAAATCTGTTAGGAAGGTTAAGAAATGCAATATTTAAATACCATTGCATAGTAATCCCTACCAAGTTTTACATCATATTGATCCCTATCACTATTTGCCGTACTTAGAGACTTTAAGTGTTAAAATGAAGCTGTATTTATACATTTTTCAATATTATACAACTAAAAAAGACCGGACATACATCACTCATTAAATCACAATTGACGCCCCTGAGTACAACCATTTCACACATAGATTAATAAGAAGAGATTGAGGGTATAAATAATAGTTGAATATATAAATGTTTATCTCTTTCGAGAATTTAATGCTTAACATCTGCTATAGCTAAATACTACGGTTTATACAAGTTTTGAAGATATGTTACGACATTAAATTTTTACATATTTGGCTTCGGCATCGAATATTTACAATTGTATTAATTTGTGACTTGTATTTAACCAGCAGACTTCAGTTCGATGCTTGAAAGGCAAACATTACCAAGCGACATGTTGACAACTTTACACTAGAGCATTTTAAAGTTTTTAATTTTAGAAAAAAAAAATCGTAAAAAATCGCCTATTAGTCATAGCTACTTAATTCCAATGAATTTTAAATGCAGTTTAAATGCTTAATAAAGCGATTTTTACGATTTTTTTCTAAAATTAAAAACTTTAAAATGTCTAGTGTAAAGTTGTCAACATGTCGCTTGATAATGTTTGCCTTTAAAGCGTCGAGTAGCTCTTTCTCTCACGGCAATTCTCCGTAGGAGAGAATGAGATAGATATGTCTCAACTATTATTCTTCTATCCTCCATTCCTTCCAATAAATCTAAGGTACGACACAGGCCTCGCTTCAAAATCCCTCATGAAAGTATTCACAATACTCGCATACACTAAACTTACTACGATAGCACAGTTTTCTAACGGAAACGATCACCTACCGCTCTGCCCGTTGCCATGGTGACCGCTGTTCGTTTCCATGGTAACCGTCGCGTGGAAACCCACTTCATTGGCACATCATGGTCAGGAATGAATTGGCGTATGCCATCGGTTTCACGTCTGGGTGTGGCTGGAAATAAATATTACGGAAATATTATCAATGCGTGAACGTTTTATTAATATGTCTACGTTTATATAATATATAGGTCTAAAAAAATGGAGTATATTATGTATCCAAATTCTGTAAGAGCTATTACCACTTGGACAAATCGTAATTCTTTGTGATCAAGATATAATAATCATTTAATTTTTTCATTTTTTCAACTTTTGTCCGGGCAGCTAGTTGTGAATAAAAATTAAACTTACCACTGCTTCATAGGTGGTGTACTTTGGAACGAGATCCTTGCCTTTCATTGTTATAAAGGCACCTAAGTTACCCATTGTGTCACTGAAACCAAAATAACGTACAATTTAGCAATATATCGGGAATTTAAATATGCCAGTTGATTCCTTTAATTATTTTTTTTATTTTGAGATCGTCTTGGAGACCCGACTTCTTTTTGGCTGCCAACGCATTGGTGCCTTTTGTGTTAGCGACATCGACGTAAGGTGACAACTTACCAGCAGATGGCGTACATTTACGAACACACACCTACCTCCAAATACATTAAGTATTTAAGTTCCATATCATCCATGAAAAACACATATAAGAAACATAGATTCTTCAAACCCAATCAAAAAATACACAAACTCAGTCTCCCAATACTAATCAATATTTTTATTTTGACGTGAATTTATACGCTGGTTCTACCGACGTATGCTGGGATATGTAATATTTTTGTTACGAACTTCCTAGCCATTCTTGAACAAATAAACAAATCATTTATTCATTCCCCCACTTACTCTCCAATAATTAGGCGCAGATAACAATATTATTTGTTACGAACTTCATATGTTCCTATTCCTTAATTGAAAAAATAAATAAATCATTCATTCATTCCCCCACTTACTCACCAATAATTAGGCGCAGAGAACAATATTATTTGTTACGAACTTCAAATGTTCCCATTACTTTACTGAACAAATAAATAAATCATTCATTCATTTTTTCTCCCACTTACCAATAATTAGGCGCAGAGAACACAGTAATACACTTCCCATCATGTGCGACCTCGTACCCTTCGTTCTTGACCTCGTGGCTCCGGATGATGTAGTCCAGTCCGTTGCGCTGCAGGAAGTTGGCTGTGACGTCCGGCCCGAACTGGCAGCCCACGCCGCGCTTGGACGGCGCGCGCCCCAGCATGGGCTGAGGGTCCGACCAGAGCAGCTCGCACATTATACCTGGGGGGGGGGGGGGGAGGGGGGTATCACCGGTTTTTTCAACCCGTTGACATAGGTGTTTTGTTTGTTTGTCATAGCACACATATTAGCTCGGAAAGATATCGGCACCGTATCAACTCGAGCCGTCCAGTATTCTTTGTATGAAACTCCCCGCACACTAATCGGAAACGCATCGTAATCGCCTCGCCTCGGGACAAGTTCGAACCGCAGTGCGGTGCGCGGTCTACTTGCAGTACCTGCGCCTACGGCTCGTCGTCCCCGCGCTTACGTCGCTCCGTACCCAAGCACGTCTCTTCGTTAGTCGGCGAGCTTGGAACGCAGTCGGCAAGCCGTAGGCGCGGTGTCGCCTAGCCGTAGCCGAGTTGATGTACCGGAGCTGCTGATCCGTTTTTTACATAAGGTTGACGCCTGTTTGACGGCGAGGCGAAAGGCGATACGGTGACGATTCCTTCCCGAGCTGATATGTGTGATCGGAGTGATTTAGGGGTCAACTAGTCACCCCAAAAGTTTGTTCTAACTCGTCATGCGCCAAAAATATATTAAATTAGTAATAATTTGTCACGTCTCAAAAAAATAACAATTTGTCACATGTAAGTATGCTACAAAGAAGACGGATGAGAGACGATTGCATGTCACAGAGATGAGAATGTTAAGGTGGATGTGTGGAGTGACGAGAATGGATAAAATAAGGAATGAGTATATTAGAGGAAGTTTGAAAGTGGCAAAAATGACAGAAAAGTTGAAAGGGAACCGAATGTCGTGGTATGGGCATGTGATGAGGCGAGAGGAAACGCATGTGGCGAGAAGAGTGATGGATATGAATGTGATGGATAGACGAAGGGGACGAGGACGACCAAAGAAAAGATGGATGGATTGTGTGACAGATGATATGAAAGATAAGAGAGTTAGTGTAAAGATGACGGCTGATAGGGAATTGTGGAAGAGGAAAACATATTGCGCCGACCCCAAATAAAATTGGGAAATGGGCAGGATGATGATGATGATGATGTAAGTATAGTTCCAATTCGTCATGTATTAATTTAGTTTTCACTTGTCATGCATTATTATAGTTTCGATTGGTCACACCAAAAGTTTGTTCTAACTCGTCATGCGCCAAGGATGTAATAAAAAACAATGAAATATGATTGAAGTTGACCCCTAAATCATGGGAGTATTATGTTGAGTCGCGTCGCTTTTGTCGCTCACCTATGACATCGTTTATGTGCACGCACTCATGTGTTACACGCATAATGTGTTAAATTAGTCTGATTGTCAATCTTAATTTTACTTAAACTAGCTTTTATCAGCGCTTAATCTTTTTCCTTAGCATTCAACTTTTCTGAATAGTATATTTAGTGATCCAGACAATACAGTTCATCCGACGTATCTTGGCGAGTCTGAACATAGGGCTCTGCGAATTTTAGCGCATGTAAGACAGAGATAGCGACACGAAACACGACACAAATGCTAACGTGTGACTGAGACATAATACCGCGTACCGAGCTTTGCCGAATGTAAAGTTACTGCGCAGCCTTCTGCGTGAAGTTCAGACTCGCTAAGATACGTCAGCCATACTGTATCCCACATTGCAAATTTTCATGCCAACAGGGCTAGTGGTTACGATATCGGTGTAACAAAGAAATTAACTTACTACAAAGCAATAACTCGCACATATAAAAAACTAGCTGACCTGGCGAACTTCGTATCGCCCAAACTATTTTTTTTTCTAAAATAAAAGTAGCCTAAGTTACTCCTTGTTACATCAGTTATCTGCCAGTGAAAGTCCCGTCAAAATCGGTGTAGTCATTTCAGAGATTAGCCGGAACAAACAGACAGACAAAAATTGTAAAAAATGTTGGTTTGGTATATGTACCGTGTATACATCCAAATGCACTTAGTAAAAAGCGGTTATTTTAATATTACAAACAGACACTCCAATTTTATTTATTTGTGTAGATTAATACAAACTCACCATCCTCAGGCGGTTGCTTATTCCGGTCCACCATTCTAATATCGTCCAGCGTGACGTCATCCTTGGAGAACAGTCCTCCATGCATGACCAGCACCCTGTTATTGATGCAGTGCGCTAGCGGCAGCCAGTTGTACACCTCGGTGAACAGATCCGCCATCTGCGACGTGTACTTCGAGGTAACTTCGCCGCGGAAACCGTACATGCGGTTCATGTCCAAGGTTTCGTGGTTGCCTGAGGGAACATTGTCTTCTTAACAATAATAACACCAAGAAGCAGTTGGTAAATAAACTTAAATCTATTGGAAATTTTACAGTTCTACCACCCTGGCGTGGTCTCAAGATACCCTAATATAATAACTGCTACCTAGCTGAGGGCGTAGCTACCGCAGTATCAGAAGTGTCAATTATACGGGCCCCCAGCTTAATGGGGCCCCGACTATAATGATTATCCAAGCGCCTTTTATCCCACCCAAAAAAAAGCTCGCCTGCCGCTCTGAGACCGATACTGGTGGCGCCCCTTTTGTCTCCCGAAATTTAACAACAGCTTAAAGGTCACTGCATACGTAACGTGGCCTGGGCATAAATGTACGTGCGTGCCCCGTTCCCGTCCCGTCCGTGTCTCCGTGGAGTATGCGCTATCGTTAACATTTTCTATGAAACGATGTTTCTAAAACTTCACGTCCCGTCCCGTCCCCGGCCCGTCCACGTTATGCATCGACCTTTAGCTACAGCCAGCCAGCCAGCGCCTCAACAAGTACTGATATAGGGCTTACTTAAGATAAGCTACACTACAGTGCCAAGTAAAATCTATCGCATACCTCTAGACATAAAGAAGTGGTCCGGATAAAGCAGCTTAAAGCTAAACAGTGTGAAGATACACTCCACACTGAAGGAGCCTCGGTCCACAAAGTCCCCGTTGAACAGGTAAGGGTTCTCTTTGGAAGGCAGGCCGTTAAGCTCGAAGATATTCATCAGGTCATAGAACTGACCATGGATGTCACCACACACTGTGAATTTCTGGTCGTCTGGGACCTAGGGACAACAGGATAGAAATTAGTTTATTGTATACGAGTATAAGGTTTTACAATTTGTGTATTTTATAGGGACATTATTTTAAATAAATAAATTATCTGTGTCAGGTTCCCCTCTTCCTTAAAAGTTTATAGGAATACATTTATTAATAGAATCAGAACAGTACTATTTTGTCTTTGTAATGTTGTTTGTAATTAGTTTATTTCAGAAAAAATAATTAAATTTTAACATTACCTTTATATCAACTAATGATGGCTGTTGTTGTAGATATGCTTTCACATCTATTAGGATCTGGAATAAATAAAAATTTCCTTCAATCATTTTTAATTTTAATGTGAATCTATTAAGACCAGTGCCGATACCTTTAAAAACGGTAAAAAGTGAAAAAAAATTATAGTGGAAGAAACCCATTGCAAAAGAGAATGTAACGAAAATGAAAGGAAAAATTATTTACTGGCGATCTGAGGTCGGGAAGTGGGAGGGAGGGGGGGTTTAAGGGTAAAAAAACGTTTTATTTCAATTTCCGGCACTACTATTATTTTTTTGGTTTCAAAAATTATCGGCACTGGTCTACAGAGGCGAGGTGTAAACCTGATTGTTGGCGTGGCGATACAGGACGTGGCGACGCAATTTAATTACATATCTATATTGTATGCCATGGACAATACACAAAAACAAGAACACTAAATTCAAACTCATCAATCAAACCGCCTCGCTGGGTATCAAACCCAGGTCCCTGGGCTCACCAATTCGTCATGGTAACCATTGCGACACATGGGTTGTCAACTATGTATATTTAACTGAGTCTTTACCTTGTAAGCATATTTTTTGTGTAGTCTTTTTTCTTGTTTATAGAACTCCATTAGTTCTTGAATAAATTTCAGCGTCACCTTTCCATCTTCTAGAGCAGGACCCTCATAGAAATCTTCAATTGCTGTAAATAATATCATCATACATATAATAAAACTAACTGATTGATGTTTGTATACAGGAAATATCTGATTACTACTAAATTAGTGCAATCAATCACATAACAATAATAATTGTAAAAATTATGTCTATGCATTTGTTTCAGCTAATCTATATTCAGCTAAACGACTTAATCGATTTGGATTCGGCTCTCACTGATTTATTGTAGTAAACTTGAGCTAACATTTTGTATTTGTTTTATTTCAATTGACAGATAAATTAAAAGTCATGTCAATTCAACAAATTCCTTCCATAAAGTTCATGTGTTCGCTGTGTGTACTATTTTAAGTGTCCCAAAAGCATTAACTTTTTAAATAAATTTAATAAAAAACTATATCTAGTGCATAATTATATGGGTGTGGTTTATACAACCTTGAATACAGTTGTTCGGACACAAATTTTATTTTAATAAATTGTAGTAGGTATGTATTTGTAATTCAACACAAAATGAAAATAATATACACATTTTTAAATGTTTTTTGAAGAATTACTTTATAATTTTCATTACATTTATATAGGTTCAAGAATTAAATTATTATGTTTTTTTTCGATGACATATTTTCACACCTCGTGTTATGCATGAAATTAGTATGGTAATAACCTGCTTGCCGACTGACTGTATGATGAACAAAGTAAAAAAAAACGCTTCTAAATAAATTGATTCCAAATAAAAGAAGGAATGAAGGATATACATTTCGCATAAGCATGGACATCTATGGAATATTAATTATGAAAAATACCATTTAAAATTCTACATTATACAAACTAGAAACAAAACTACTCAACAATTGAATATATTCTAGACGTGTTAGTCATACAAAATTCAAAATACTTCGCAGCGTACAAAGATCTCTAAATATTTATTTATGGTATGCTAAAATAAATAGAGCTTAATTTCGAGAAATGTAGACGGCTAGAGTGTAGTAACTTTCTTTAAGAATGTTTTTAATTTTATCTTTAAAATATGTTTTAAATTGTAATTCTCAAAATTACTTGTCATTATTTCGCAATGTGAAAACTACAGAATTAAACAATGTACAATATGAAATAGAATACCTAAAAATTCACATAGAAAACAAAATAAATGAAACAGAGAAAACATGAGAAGGAAATGAATGGAAACTAACTTTAATCTATATAATTATGTATATAAATATAAATCCGTATTTCCCTTAGTCATGCCATCACGCGTGAACGGCTGGACCAATTTCGCTCATTCTTTTTTTGTTGTGTTCGTTATTGTCAGGAGAAGGTTCTTATGTAAGAAAAAATTAAGAAAGCTGCGCAGAAAATTAGAAAATTTAATAAAACTCAACGACCATATTAAGTTTTCTAATGTTACATAACAACATAACTTCTCTATTTTGTAACTGTCAGTCGTTTGACAGTTGTCGCGATTGACAATATATGAGAGGGAGAGGTGATAGGCAGTACAGAGTGTGCCGGGTCAGCTAGTCCCTGATATTATTTGAAAATCTTAAAAGTAGTAGTGCAAATATTAATATATAGTATAATAAAAATGTAGTGTAGATTTTTAACTGTTATTATAAAAAAATATATAACAGTAAACAATCTACAGAAATATAAAGCATGTAAAAAGGAAACAGAATAAAATGTATAGCTACTTGAGTTTAGCATCAGCATATAATCGCATTTGATAAATTAGAAGTCATTGAAATATGATTTAGCATTAGGTTAACCCTTGAAAATTATATGTATAAGGGAATTGAACAAAATGAACCTTATCTTGAAAACATTAAAGTTTATTTCTGGTAACTAATTACAAAATAAATCCATATAGACTGTGTTCCTGAGCCTTCCTTTATTTCGTATTCCCTCTTTTTTTGGGGTTGACATCGGTGATTCCTTTGGTTCTGTTGAAGTCCATGGGCCATGATAGCCAATTACCATCAGGAGCATCAGCAAGATACAAATAACAAGGTAAAAATAAGTGTTCAATCTTCAATTAACCTAATTACCTTTAAACTGAGCCAATACTAAGTGTTTTCAATTTTCATTAATATCTATATTGAATTTCTTTGCCGATTTTATTGACATGTATTCAAACATGAGTGACTTTGAAACAATACCTACCAAAATATCTACAATACTATTCTTGCAGTTACAGAGTATGAATAATAATGGAGTTAAAGAAGTCACTGATTTAATATTTCTAATTATGCTGTACTAATTTGTGAAGGATATAGTTTTTATAAAAAATGCTGCAAAACCAGCTTTTTCATTAAAAGAAGTAACAGATGTGTGTCTAATAATCTAGGAAGTAAGAGATGTGTGTGTGTGTCTAACAAATTTGCATTAAAAAAGACTTGTTATACTAGTGTCTACTTATGGTAATCATCAAGTACCAAATAGTTTTTTGGTAATATTTTTTTGACAATGGCATTTAAACCAAACTGACCAAAACAAGTTATATTGTAAGTCTATGATGTCTAAAATTGCAATTAATCCTTTTAATTTTAGCTGGGTTACAATTTATTGTAACAAAGGAGAATCTTTGCTGTAAATTAAAAAACAACTTACTCATAGAATCCAAATTGATAGAATCAGCAATATTAACCTCCTTCTTATCAACTGATATGGCTTTTTCAAAGGCAATCTTTTTCACAATTTTATTACATTCAGTAAACTTCATTTTAGCATCCTGATCATTTGGCCTAACTTTGGTTACCTGAAATAAATAAAAAATAAGATATGTAATATTTTTTACCTTCACAGAACAGATAATATGCATTAAGGGTGAGAAGTTATTTGTTACTACTTTGTGGTAGAGAAAGAGAGAGAAAAAGAGAAAGATAGAGAGAAAAGGAGAAAAATAGATAGAAAAAGAGAAATATAGAGAGAAAAAGAGAAAGATAGAGAGAAAAAGAATTTCATAAGCTTTTTATTTGATCCAAATTAATAAAGAGTAGTGGCTCTTGATTAGTGCCAGGTCCAAAACTAGTCAGGAAAATCTGATATACATAAATAATTTAGTATTAAAAGAGTAGCAATATAATTCTAAGAATAGGAAAAAACAGTTTTATCAACAATACAATGTTAGCAACAGTTGAGCTATATTCAGTTCAGGTTCTGATGTTGTTCTGTTCATGTGTTGAAATTTGTGAAAAACATACAAAATATGAATTATGTGGGCTTTATCAAATTAACCATAGAAAACCCAAAAGAGGGAGATAAATACAAAATAATTATAACATACAGACATTAAGACACATTAGACATATAGATAAGATAATAATTATTGTCTTAAGCCCAATGCATATGTAACGGGTTTTTTTCCCGTACGGAACGGGGACGGGACGGGGCATTCCCCGTCGCTGACGGGAATTTTATACTACTTTTTCTCCGTCGTGAACGGGGTGACTGTGTATACGCAGCGGAAGCGAAACCCTGTTCCGTACGGAACGTGGCACTGACGGGGTTTTGAAAACATTGTCGGCGACGATGTTTTTGAAAACCCCGTCCCGCACGGGCCACGTTCCGTACGGGACGGGGTTTCGCTTCCGCTGCGTATGCACTATCGCATACATTTTCCATGAAACGATGTTTCCAAAACTTCACGCCCCGTCGGCGACGAGGTTTTCCTTTAGAGTAAACATAAGCAAGCTATAGAGAGCGCCTTATACCCAATCCCCGTCCCGTACGGGGAAAAAACCCATTACGTATGCATTGGGCTTTAAATCAACAGAAGGATGATGAAATTATGAAAGACGAGTAACCACCATCGCTTTGCTTCGGTTTTCTTATTTTTTTTTCCTTTTTGTAACCCAAAGTGTAGGGTTACATTATTGCAGTTTTATTAAGGATCCCTAATTTTTTTGAAAATATAATATAGCCTATGTCACCCGGGGATAGTGTAGCTTCTCAACAGTGAAAGAATTTTTCAAATTGGCTCAGTAGTTTCGGAGCCTATTCAATGCAAACAAACAATCAAATCTTATGAAAAAATACATACATATTCATAATCCTTAAGTGCTAGCTTGTACTTTCCTAAGGACATGTACGAAGCCGCTCGTCTGTAATAGGCCTTCGTGTAGGTCTTGTCCAGCTCTATGGCCTTAGAGGCGTCACTCAAAGCATATCCGAAGTTCTCTAGACGCAAATTGGCTATACTCCTGTTAGCGTAGTACACAGCATTCTTTCCATTCTTTTCTATCGCCTGGGTATACAGTTCGATAGCACGATCGTAGTTTTGCTCTGAAATAGGTTATAATTGTACATGGTAATTTCTTACACAATTGCATATCGATCTATTTGATAATTCAGTAATATTTCAAATGCAAGCAATGAGGTTGCATTTATAATTAGAAAAAATATTTAAAAAACTCACTTTTAAAATACTCATTTGCTTCATTTTTTAAGTTCTCCGCCGCATCAATGTCCTCTTGGGAAATTGGACCCGTTATCTCCTCGTTACTTGCCATGATTCCCAGCTTGTTATTTAAACAAATTAAAACGTGTTGAATTTAATTATATGCAATCATAGAAAAGTAATGTGATTTTCTCACATAACTAATCGCTATCCGCAATTCATGTAAAATGATAAATTGAATTGATGGAATCGTGATTGAATGATTTTTAAATGACATTTCATTACATCCACAGATTTTATTTGTGCCACAGAGTAGATAATAACTTAAATGTATATTCAACCATGGATATATTAGTGTAACTGGATACATAACTTCGTATAGGTTGGTACCTGAAGACGGATGACATCACAAAATAAGGACGATTTTTGTATTTTACCCATGTTATCTATAGTCCCAGGATGTATCATTCAATTGTGTTAAAATATTTTTATAAGTGCGGTGCACTTAAAATAAAAGAAATATACGTATTAATCTAAAATAATCTTGTTCCTTATATTGATCACCTTAAATAAACATAATCATATTATACCCACAGAATACATAATAGTATAATAATTAACATCAGTTTTCATGAAATAAGGATAATTTTGAAGAAATTTTAATAAAATGTGTTAGTTATAATTTTTTACTACCAGAAAAATTATTAAAAAAACATTTTAAAGAACCATTAATGGCAACATTAGGCCAACCTGTTGACCGACGTCCAAGAGGTTCTCGCCAGGTGTGGCCTTATGAATCATCGGATTGGGATGGTCTGCGGGAATTTTATTCATCCTACCCATGGAGGCGCATTTGTTTCTCTACAGATGATCCTGACCACCAGTGGTGCGCCAGGTGTACCAGTCGGTGGGATGGCCCAAACCTGGTTCGACAGAAGCTGTGTTAAGGCATTCAGCCTCAAACAAACTGCTTATTAGGATTGGGCCTTTGCGCGTAAGAGCGGAAACACTGATACAGGACTTCTGAAAAAGAAATACAATGCCGCCTCTCGGTCCAGAAAAAGACACCTCGCTAGAGCAAAGTTCAAGCACATTCACAGAATAGGTAAGAGACTAGTGAGCTATCCATGTGGTAGCCGGGCCTCCTGGTCTCTTGCCAAAGCCATTCATGGCAATTTCTGTGTATCCTCGCTTCCTCCCTTGCGCAGAGCAGATGATACCTTAGCCCACTCCGCTAAAGAGAAAGCCAATCTTCTGGGTACTTTTTTGCGTCGAATTCGACTCTTGACGATGGGGGGAAAACACCGCCTACCATCCCGCAGTGTGAAGAACAGATGCCTGACGTGCGTTTTAACCAAAATGCCGTGCGTCGTGCTCTTCTATCCCTCAACGTCAACAAGTCGAATGGGCCTGACGGTATCTCTGCTGTAGTGCTGAAAACGTGTGCTCCGGAGTTGACATCGGTTTTAACGCGCCTATTCCAACTGTCTTACTCTGCCAGCATTATGCCGTCTTCGTGGAAGGTAGCTTTAGTTCACCCTATTCCCAAAAAGGGAGATCAGTCTGATCCAGCCAACTACAGGCCAATCGCCATAACCTCCCTGCTCTCCAAGGTAATGGAGCGTGTCATCAATTTGCAACTGCTTCAATACCTAGAGGACCACCAGCTAATCAACGATAAACAATACGGTTTTCGGCACGGAAGATCTGCTGGTGATCTTCTCGTGTATCTGACTCACCGTTGGGCAGAGGCTATTGAGAGCAAGGGAGAGGCCTTGGCTGTAAGCTTAGATATTTCTAAAGCTTTTGATCGGGTATGGCATAGAGCACTATTATCTAAGCTACCTTCTTACGGAGTATCCGAGAGATTATGCAAGTGGATCGCCAGCTTTTTATCGGAGCGCAGCATTAAAGTCGTTGTTGACGGTTCTTGCTCGTATATTAAACCCATAAACGCTGGCGTTCCACAAGGTTCTGTCCTATCACCTACTTTGTTTATCATGCATATCAATGATATGCTCGAAGCCGGGGGCATACATTGCTATGCTGATGACAGTACCGGTAACACCCATTACTCCGGCCACGCAAACATCGCTCGGACGCAGTTAGAAGACAAACGGAATGAACTTGTGTCTGAATTCGAGATATCACTCGAGCGGGTCACAGAATGGGGCAGACTGAATTTAGTCCAATTTAACCCCTCGAAGACACAAGTTTGCACGTTAACCGCAAAGAAATCCCCATTTATTGTGGCACCACAGTTTCAGAATGTTTCCCTAAACATCTCCAAGAGCATTGGGATTTTAGGTGTCGACATTACGAAAGAAGTCCAGTTTAGGGACCACTTGGAAGTTAAGGCCAAATTAGCCTCAAAGAAACTGGGTGTGCTCAACAGAGCAAAGCAGTACTTCACATCCGAACATAGGTTGCTGCTCTATAAAGCACAAGTCCGACCTCATATGGAGTACTGCTCCCATCTTTGGGCTGGAGCACCGACTACTCAAGTGGATCCCCTTAACCGGATTCAGAGACGGGCTATTCGTATTGTCGATAATCCCAAGCTCACGGACGGTTTAGAATCGCTGGGATTACGAAGAGATGTGAGTTCTCTGTGCGTTTTCTACCGTCTGTACAATGGGGAATGTTCTGAAGAACTGTTTAATTTAATACCGGCGGCCAACTTCCATCATCGCTCAACGCGCCGCAATGCCAAGTATCACAAACACCATATAGATACCTGGCATTCGTCCACGGTAAGATTTACAGGACATTTCCTACCGCGCACGTGTAAACTGTGGAACGAACTACCACTGACGGTATTCCCACAGTGCTACGATATGGGGACCTTCAAGAAGCGGGTCCATCACTTCCTTCTTAGCCGGCAGCGCACTGGTGGCGCCTCTGGTGTTGCGAGTGTCCATGGGCGACGGTGACTGCTTACCATCAGGTGGCCCGTCTGCTCGTCTGCCTGCATATTACATAAAAAAAACCATATCGAAATAAGGACAATTTTTCTTTAGTCAAATCAAATCAAATCAAATGTTTTTATTCAAAATTGGTTTGGTTTACAAACACTTTTTGAAAGTCATGCAAGTTATGCCAATGCTTCAGGCAAGGCCCTACTGTGAGAGGGCCCGGGAGAAGAAGCAGCAAGAAACTCCCGGGTTTGTTTTTTTCCTGCTCACAGTTACAGATAGCACTTATCATCTACTACAATCTATATTCATAAAACTCATGTCCAAGCAGTCTTGTCTTTAAAATAATCATCTAATTTGTAATATCCTTTCGTCATAAGAATGCTTTTAATATGAGTTTTAAATTTAAGGTAAGGCATTTCTGTAAATTTCGATGGAATTTTATTATAAATCTTTACACATGTACCCATGAACGAGCCACCAGTTTTACAGAGTCTAAAATTTGGTACAATCAGTTTAGCCTTATTTCTCGTATTAATATTGTGGATGTCACTCTTCTTAAGAAAACTATCGTAATATTTCTTAACATACAAAATATTATCCAATATATATTGTGACACCACAGTTAAAATATTAATTTCCTTAAAGAGATCCTTAAGCGAGTCCCTAGGCCTGAGGTTGTAAATGGCACGGACTGCTCTTTTCTGTAAAATAAATATAGACTCAATATCTGCAGCTGAGCCCCACAACAACAGACCATAAGACATGACACTATGAAAGTAGCTAAAATAAACTAACCGTGCTGTTTCTACGTCAGTTAAGAGCCTTACTTTCTTAACCGCGTAAGCAGCTGAACTCAGCCTCCCAGACAAGGCTTCAATATGAGGACTCCATTGTAGCCGTGAATCTATAGTAATGCCAAGGAATTTCGTTGAATTTACAAGGTCAAGTACTTCCTTATTTATAACTATTTGAGTTGGTACCTGTTTTACATTTGGTAAAGTGAATTTCATACATTTCGTTTTACTAGCATTTAACATAAGGTTGTTACATGTAAACCATTGCAACACTTGGGAAACAGTATTATTTACATCGTCAAAACATGTTTTTCTCCTATCAACTTTAAAAAGTAATGAGGTGTCATCTGCAAATAATACAGTTTCACACAAGTCCTTTGTGAAATAAGGAAGATCATTGATATATATTAAAAATAACAGTGGTCCTAATATTGATCCTTGGGGCACTCCCATAGTAATGTGTGCTCCTGGGGACTCCTTGCCATTAATAACTACTTTTTGAATACGGTCGGATAGGTACGATTTTATAAGGCCAACTGATTGTGTTGAGACACCATAATGCCTAAGTTTATTTATCAGTATATTGTGATCAACGCAATCGAACGCCTTTGAGAGATCACAAAATATACCAATGGCATCCTGCTTACACTCCCAAGCATCAAAAATTTGCTTAAGGAGTGCTATACCTGCATCAGTGGTATTTTTACCTCTCGAAAAACCGAACTGATTAACATGAAACAAATTGTTTAAGTAGAAATGAGACAGCAGCTGGTTATAAATAACTTTTTCAAAGATTTTACTAAGAACTGGTAACATTGAGATGGGTCTGAAATTAGTGGGGTCGCTTTTATCTCCAGATTTAAATAAAGGGATTAATTTACCATGTTTCATTAGATTGGGGAAGCTACCATCGTCAATACATTTATTGAAAATGTGACTTAGATGTGGCGCTATGGAATTAATTATTGGTTTTATTATCATAGTAGAAAGACCCCAGAGATCACCTGATTTCTTGATCTTTATAGACTTAAAAGTCTTTATAATTGTATCAGAATTAATGTATTTGAAGCTAAATGAAGTCAGGCATTTTTCAACACATGATTCCATTAAAGTCATAGCAAGCTGAGGGCTCGCGTTTAAGTTTTTTGTTATTTCATGTGGTATTTTCGAGAAGAAATCCTCAAATGCGCAAGCAACTGCGCTATCAGTAGTAACATTTTTATCATTGACCTTTAAAGTATACTCATGATCCTTAAATTTTTCTTTACCTGTTTCTTTATTAATAATGTTCCAGGTAGTTTTGATTTTGTTATCAGAATTCTTAATCTTATTAGCAATATAAATTGATTTAGCTTTCGCACAGACTAGTTTAAACGTTTTTGAATAAATTTTAACATGATTTAAAAATTCAGGGTCTGTGGAAGTCGATTTATCTGCATAAAGTTCAAAAAGTTTAATTCTGCTTTTGTATATACCAGGAGTTGCCCAATCACTAAATTTAGTTTTAAGGTTCTCACATTTAATCTGTTTTTGCTTAAAAATGTTATTAAATTCACTATTAATTAATCCAGACACATTACTGTATGCTTGATCCGTTGTATCATCATCAGAAATTTGTAGGAACGGAATTTTTCTAGCAATATTGTTTGTAAAATCACTAACACGTCTTTGTGTGATTGGTATACAAGATATAGTATATTGTGATAGGTCATGATGGTACTCAATGGTGGCTAATTGTCCGCTATGGTCTGAACAAATACAATTTAATATAGACTTATTGATAACATTACAATCACAAAAGATGTTATCTAAGCAAGTAGCCGATGATGGAGTAACCCTTGTCGGTTCAAAAAATACATAATCCAAATTAAATGATTTAAACAAATTAATGAACCTTATTGAGGTAGAATTTGAAACTAAAATATCAATATTGAAGTCTCCACAAACAACTACTTTTTTATTTCTTTTACATAAAATTTTCAGAGCATCTTCCATAGCGGATTCAAACAATGGGTAGTTGCCTGCAGGTGGTCTATATACACATACAATTATAACCCTTGCAAGCTCTATACATGAAAGTTCTATATTATGCTCAATAGAGAGGGATACTATGTCTTTACGTTCCTTATAATTCAAACTATTATATAAAAATTTCATTTAATGATAATCCAGGAAAACAATGGTTAACACAGCTGAGCCCCGAATAAATGTTTATTAATTGGCCAAAATTCCTTCCAATTTCATCACTATACTACATACTATATATACTAAGTGTGGACACCCTACAATTATGAAGGACAATCTCAATCCGGCCTGAGATTGGTCGAACGGAATCGTTGTGACGTCATCTGTCTTCAGATACCTCTATGAAGTTATGTATCCAGTTAGAGTAATAATTATTATCCATGCGTTCAACTATTGTACAGTGCCTTCAACTTATCTGTGAATTGACGGAGGGCGCTGTCGGACGCATTGGACCAATCACTAGACGTAATTCGAGACGTAGTAAATGTCAATGAATGAACACAAAGAACTTATGAATGGGGCGGAATTAGTTCCAATTTTCGCCATTTCACAGATAAGTTGGTCGCGCTGTATGTTCTTTGGTTAGGTATAGGGACGTGCCCCTGTGTATAATAATTTAGATTGTAAAATTGCAAGAAACGTACACCCAAAGTCAGTTTTTTGCTGTTGACAACTGCTGGCGAAAACAGAGATAATTATTACGTACATAACTAGAAACCTTAATTTTATTGTTGTAATTTAATGAACTTTCAAAATGGTTTATCTAATTCGTTGGTCCACAGAGTAATTTAGATTGAAGCTAACTGTATTAATAAAAAACCGGTATTTTCATTTTCATCAAAAATACCGGTATGTTTTTGCGAAGGAAGTTTTGCGACTAAAGTAAGCGGATCTGTCACCCATTTTATGAAGGTTTTGTATTTAATTTATCCTGATGCTTGTTGGGCTTGTTAGTAGATTCTTTCAGTATATAACAAAGTACTCTGTGGTAGATTCTTTAACCAGCCACTGGTGACGTCAATTTGTAGGGTTACGCAAAATTTCAAAAGTATCGATACTTTACTCGATACCAGTATCGTATCAAAAGTATCGATACCAAAAAAGTATCGAAACAAAAGTATCGATACCTTCAGGTATCGAGTACTTTTTAATAAATTTATAAAAAAACCTGAATGGAATGTTGTGTGTTGCAAAATTTCGCAAAAAAATCAAACAGGAACGTGTCTCACAAAATAGTCACTAATATCCAATCTATATACACATATTATATACTATATAACACAAAAATGTTTGTACGGATGTCCTTTATAGACACTGAATCCATTCAACCGATATCCCTCAAAATGGTTTCATTTAAATGGCAATAATTCGAAGATGGTTCAAGATCACTAAAGCAATGCATTAAGCACATTCAGTCCATTGATAAAGTCGATTTTCTACTTTTACAATACAACAATTTGAAGATAATTTGTAACGATGGCGCATTAACGTTATCACAAATACGTATCGTAGTGGAACATGCCGAGTATCCACTAGTAGAATATATTAAGAAACTTTCCAACAGTTAGTCCATGGAGTACAGAGGGTAAGGAGAGCCATCTCATATGGGTGGAAAGTTGAAATAGTGCCCAGTTGTATACTGATAATAGAGATTCCAATACCTACCACCATCCTGCGACAATAGCGCTGGCGTCGGAATAACTACGATATGAACATAGCTGTTGTATACGGAGCTGAGGAGTGAAGTTTGCTGAGTTCAATAAAATTTATCCTAGGCTACTGCAGCGCCACCCGTTATTGGACGCGGTTTTACGGACAATTTTCATGCATAGAGATGGCTCTCCTTACCTCTATACTACATGAATAAGTCATAAGCGTACCGTTGTCAAAAAAAAAATACTTTCCTATAACTAAGGAACTATAGTTCGTTTCAACGAATAGTACCTATGGCGTTATGTTGGCAGCGATGTTTTCCAGCGTTGTCACATACCTATAATAACCTACCTCAAAGTAAGGGTGGGGTTTTTAGTTAGATTCTTATATATTTACAAATTAATCAATATTTGTTTACTTGTGTTTACGCAAATTTCACTCATTATAATGAAACAACTTTTACGCCCCCACTTTACCATCGCGATAAAATCCGTAAAAGTTGTTTCATTACAAAATATTCGATTATCATTTTAAAAGTCAGGACAGTAATAAAAAGCATAAATTATTTAACATTTTTTATTATAATTATGATCAGACAAAAAATGCTCATCCAACGGACTTATACCCGAGAGATCGTCGTCATCTTCATCTTCCATATCATCCTCGTCATCAGAAGTGTCGCTATCGTCTCCCACTTCAATTATGAACCTGTCCATCTCGCTATCAATAACTGGGCCATCGGCGTAATATTTTTCTTCCACTTTTTTCACGTGCTCACATTCTTTTCTCCATTCTTCTTCGGTGATCGTTGCAAAGGCTTCTTCTGTGATTTGGACTATTTTATTTGCTTCTTGACCTACGTTTTTTTCAGCAATTCGTCTTTTTAAGACACTCCATATCAGCTCTATGGGGTTTAAATCGCAGTGGTAAGGTGGAAGCCTTACCACTTTATGCCCATGCGCTTCCAACATTATATCGGCTTCATATACGGGCGGCTGTTTGTGCTCCTTTATTATTTGAAATAGCTGGGCTTTTACCATAGATGGCAAATAAGAAAGACCATTACTTGTTATCCAGTTTTGCATTTCTGCCTTTCTGCTTGAAATTGTTGGTGCTTTGTTAAGCTGTACTGTGTGGTATGAGGCGTTATCCATCACCACAATTGATTGGGGAGGCAGATTCGGTATAAGCTTTTCATTAAGCCACTTATTAAAATTAGTTTTATTCATATCATCGTGATAATCGGCCGCTTGTGACTGAGATCTGAAGATCAGTTGAGCATTGGGTATGAAACCCATTGCACCACCCGCGTGGACGATAATCCAACGTGGCCCTTTGGAGTCTGATGATAATACACCTTCTTCTTGTTCGCTTTGCCAACATTTTCCGGCGCAATATGTTGCGTGTATGTATGTCTCGTCCAAATATACAACTGGGCGCTGGTATCCGAGACGATTATTTCGCAATTCTTCCAGGTATCGATAACGCCAGGCGACAATATCGTATCTCTCCATTAGGACTTTCCTTTTGGATCTACATTTTTTAAAATAAAACCCCATATCTTTCATTATTCTCCACAAAGTGGTACGACTTCCTTTGAAATCTATCTCGCTTCGCATTTCATGCAATAACTTTGTTAGAGTAGGCAATTCCTTTTTTACGGAATAAAATTCATGTATTTTATGCCTTATAGCACACCGTTCGAAGTCATCCAGTTCGATTCTTTTAGGCCGAGGACCGCTTTTGCGTGGTGTTGTGACCTTAGTCGACGTGCTGGCTGCGACCTCACCTTCTTTGGTGATTTTAGACACGGTTTTTTCGGATACACCTAAAACAAATATTTCGGTTTATTTGTCTATTGTCAAAGTCATACATAAACCAATAATAGTCACAGTCACACATGCTTGCTTAGGTCTTACAAATAACTACCGTTTTAAAAAAACGGCAATTCAAGTGTGGAAATTATTATCTGCTACAGTTACTGGTAACCCTATTTGACTAACCTGTAATGGCAGCGACACGAGCCTGAACACATCTTAAAGGAATTAATGGGGCATTATTACGTTTTTCACGTTCACAAAATTTTTTCACCTTTAACACCATCATTCTTTCACCACTTTTCAAAGTTTTGGGCATGATTTCAGTCGAAAATCAAATGAAAACAAACGAAATCTACGGGAGCGTCTTTTCGTGCCAATGACTTTGACAGACAGGGGAGCCAACATAACGCCATAGGTACTATTCGCTGAAACGAACTATAAAAGATGCTGTGCAAATAATGCAATAATACTTTTAAGGGTTGCAATTATCAGAAAACTGAATAAGTGAAATAGTTTAAAAGACAAAAAACACTACACAGATTATTAAACCCGTAAAGGTTACTCGTAGAAAAACTCAATAGTTCAAGGAAATAAAATGATAACACACATAAGTGCTCGGCAATGACTGGGAATTCATCGAATTATGTTTTAGGCTAGAACTTTTAGCTTTCATCGATTAATAATTGCTATTTTTCATAAGCTAATAATTTATTGGAAATGGACGAAGGACAGTATCGATACTTCAAGAAAGTATCGATACCTCGACAGTATCGGAACAAAAGTATCGATACCAAAAGTACTTGGTATCGAAATAAAAGTATCGATACCTAGAAGTATCGATACTTTTTGCGTATCCCTATCAATTTGACTTACATCATTGGTGACGCCGGTCTCACGCACCGGGATTTTCAACTTAATTTTTTTTTCGAGAATTAACTATTAACTGACTTTTTAAAATTAATTACATTTATGTCAATAAAACAAAGGTATCTCATAAATTACAGCATGTTTACTAGGATTTATACTTACATACTCTGAACACTGCTTTATTGACAAGTTTGGTGATATTTTTTGTTTAAATTGAAAAATAATAACAATCGTATAGTTTATCAGTCTTATGACAGTATAGACAGTAAAAAAATAATAAAAAAAAATTAACCTTAGAACAAAAAAATAAAAAAATCCGTACTATAATTAATTTACATTACTTCTCTTTTGAGTTTTTTATTGGTTCTGGTGTGGTATTATCTGGTACGCCATCATGCTCATCTGCTGACGATAGCGATTCGTCGTCGTCATGTGATATTATGTCATCTAAGAGCCTGGAGACTACTGTTCACGTTCAAAACTCATGCTGAAACAGGGTTTTTGAAAGGATAAACCAATATATGCTTTAATATTATTATGATGTATAATATTTGTGACACTACCAATAAAGCCACGTAAAAACTTGCTGATTATATATATTACCTACTGTAACAGTGCTAAATTTAATACACAATCGTGAAATTTACAGTAAAAGTAAATATAAAATGTGAATAATAACAAATTATTGATGTCCTTTTCACTTACATGTTCGGTGGCGCCGGTCTCACACAGCGGGTTAGCGTAAATACTCGGAAACCTGTGCCCGGTTACCGTCGTGGGGTAGACTGGCGGTAGGGGATGTCCGATAAAGCAGCTACTCGAAAGCACGACCCATATCGATGGAGGGTGTAAAAGTTATAATAGTTTTTTTGACCACCCGGTCTCACAGACATGTGCGTCACCGGTGGCGGGTTAATACCCTTGTTCTGAATACAAGTAATACAACAGACGCATGCAGTCTTCTTCAGGTAGTCAGATTAGTCAGTCCACTTGATTGGAGGGCGTCGTATTCTTCTTATTCCGAAGCGTGGACACTATTCGAGGACCATTTTGTACCATATTGAAGTGACTTAGATTATCTAACCTCAATCCCACGCCAGATGGGTATCGTAAGAGGCGATTAAATCCGGCCCAGTTGGTGTTAGGTTCCCAGTACACGCAAAGCGCTACGTTTAGGAGCCGTATGTACCTTCGATTTCAGGCACTGGGGTAATTAGGACCATGATATGATTCCATGAGGTCGCTGACAGATGCGGATTAAATGTCTACAGCTCCCTAGGAAAGCAGCTCAACCACATCCCTTTAGCGGCCAGAGTTAGACTATATAGACCGGTCAATTTAGACATTCGAAGGTGCATAAATTCCCAACAAGCTGAAAATCAGTAAGATTGTTCAAAACATAATTATAAATAAATTTTTTAAGTTCCCCATAATTCCCGTGTATGGAAAAAAAATATTCAAGGTCAAAGGTCAAAAAAAAGAGTTTTTCGCGATTTTCAGCAAAACGGTAAGTTTTATCATAAATAACCCCAGACAAAAATTGTAGATCATAAAATTATCTATAAAAATGTATCAATACTTTTTTTCCTACGAGCCACCGTTTCTGAGATATAACGATTCAAAAACGCGCTAAGTACACTACCATGAGGTAGCAGGGTAAACGTGTGCATATTAAGACGATAAAAACTTACAACTTTTTGAATCCTTATATCTCAGAAACGGTGGCTCGTAGGAAAAAAAAGTATTGATACATTTTTATAGATAATTTTATGATCTACAATTTTTGTCTGGGGTACTTTTTGATAAAACTTACCGTTTTGCTGAAAATCACGAAAAACTCATTTTTTTGACCTTTGACCTTGAATATTTTTTTTCCACACACGGGAATGATGGGGAACTTAAAATTTTTATTTATAATTATGTTTTGAACAATCTTACTGATTTTCAGCTTGTTGGGAATTTATGCACCTTCACTATCATTTTTTTATCTAAATTGACCGGACTAATAATCACTTCTCTAAATTTCAAACGTTGTCAATATAAATTATGGCAGTGCTTTTTTATGGAAATAGCCGGCAAACGAGCTGACGATCCACCAGGTGGCAAAGGGCTTTCGTCGCCCATGGACATCAGCAACACCAAAGGCGTCACTGATGCATTGCCCGCCAAGAAAGAGAAATGAAAAAGAAAGAAAGAAAGAACGGGCCCTCACGCCCCCAGCCGGAACACGACGAGTCGTTTGGTGGCTGACTCATGCTCAAGGGTGGTAGCTATCCGGGTAAACCCCATGGAGAATTAATAATGATATTAGGTAATTAAGAATTAAAATCAATACTACATCCCTGAAGGGGCCCTACCACCAGCGGGTCGAATTTAGTCCCTTTTAAGACCCAAGATCCGGCGTGGGATTGCCGTTAGTATTCTAAGCCGCTCCAATATGGCTAAAGTTTGTCTTGGAAGAGAAAAAAGCCCTAAAGAAACTCTTCAGAACATCTTTTAAAATAATGAAAAGTTACATAATATGTTCTAACCTACGCAGAACTGGATGCGGCACTCATTTCCAGGCGTCTTTGTCATTAATATATTCATTTATACTATAGTATCCTTGCCTATCAGCTGAGATTTTATATAATCTCTTAAACATTTGTATAGGCAAATCACATATTTACTTAGGTAAAACGCCTTCACCTGCACTAGCTAGCCAATTTACTGCTTATACCTGGACACTTTTTTAACTTTCCCCCCATATGACTCAATTTACCTCTATCCTCCATGCCACCTACTACTACTACTACTCACTGGCAGTGTTGCCAACTTTATTTTAACAATCCCACTAAACTCACCACCAGAAAAGGCAGAAAACCACTAAAAAACTAAAAAAAATTATAAAAATAAAATGACGAGTGTTACCACGGACATAGCCAGGTTTGAGTTTCGGGGGGGGGGGGGGGGGATGGTTCAAGAAAATACAACGACTAAAAGTACATAAAATAACCCTAAAGAAAATTGAAAAATGTTTTTAAGGGTTTATAAGCACATTAAAAATTAGAAAACATAAGCAAAATAAGATAAAAAAAGATATTTAGTTTTTTGTTATTGACTTCTAAAATAATGATATTTAAGGAATTTTGACAAAATATCCTGTATTTTCCAATAAAAAAGTCCCAACTCTATCTTAAATATTTATATTTTTTTAACGCTGAAGATGGGTCTTTGAAAAGGTCTTATTATGGGTCTTGGTTATTATGGGTCTTCTAAGAACATTTTTGCAATTAGAGGTCCGTTTGCGAAATATTTGGCTTTGAATTGCTAATTTTGGTTAGAGTCAAGGGGGTGACCACCTGCCGGCTAAACGGTTGGAGTTGGGCTAGTGAAAATATTCTCAGAAATAGATTATAATTCTGATGATTTTTTTTTATGGAAATAGCCGGTAATTGAGCTGACGATCCACCTGATGGTAAGTGGCTATCGTCGCCCATGGACATCAGCAACACCAAAGGCATCACTGATGCGTTGCCGGCCAAGAAAGAGAGAAGAAAAAGAAAGAAAGAACTGGCTCTCAAGCCTCCAGCCGGAACATGATGAGTCGTTTGGCGGCCGACTCATGCTCAAGGGTGGTAGCTATCCAGGCGAACCCCATGGAGAAATAATAATAGTAATAATGGTATTAATTAGCAATTAAAATCAATATTACGCCCTCAAGGGCGTACCGGTTTTAGTTGCCTTTTACGACACCCATCCGGTGTGGGATTGGGGTTAGTATTCTAAGCCGCCCTAATACGGCTATACAAGGAAAACTATCACGGCTATATTAGCCGTAGTAGTAGTAGATAAAGTGTAATAGTCGATAAAATTACTAGATTGCGCATGGCCTGACACGCACTTGCCCGGTTTTTTATACTTTGAAAATACATGAATTTTAAGTTTTCGGGCAATCTGTTTTTAGTTCATAAATCAAAACTATGAACTGAATACCCTATTACGGATTATCTCTTCGTCATTGCGTGGAAGCACAGATTACTATACTTGTAGTGAGCCCTTTATCTCTCATCGTTGCCAAATGAGTTTCAAATCAGAAGTAATTTTGTAAAATCGTCCTAGTGGTTAAATGTCATGTTCTACCACTAAATGAAAAAATATTTTCCACTAGAAAATCCACTAGCCACTAAAATCAATATATCCCCACTAAAAGGGGTGTCGAAACCACCAGATCTAGTGGAAATTCCACTAAGTTGGCAACACTGCTCACTGGCGTAGCTAGCCCTAAGGAGGCCCCATATCAATATTTGTTGTGGGGCCCCCTCGACTTTAGCTTTAAAATATAAAAAGAGTGCCAACTGTAGCGGGCGCTGGCGAGCTTTTTTTTGTGAGTGTTAGTGGGGGCCCCTATACGCTGGGGGCCCCGTATAATTGATACGGCTGATACGGCGGTAGCTACGCCCCTGCTACTACTACTACTACTACGGCAAGTCGTCATCATGGGAGTTTATTGGTCGTCATACTAGCATGTCATATTGATATGACCAACAAGAATAGTTTGTATTGGTGGTCATACTCCTCATTATAACTCTAAATATAGAACTTTCCTGCACCCTGTACCAATATAATGGTACAGTCATGTCAGCTATACGAGTAACTAAGAATGATTTATTTACTAATTGTAAATTACACTTTTATTGAAAACAATATGCAGGAAACGCAGGAAATTAATCATGGCCTTTTAACATCAGTAATACTTAAACACTGGCCGCTAATGACATTTTTTTATTCCGTTAAAATTTTCTAGTTTGGGTCATTACTTATTGGAAGTACCTTGGATATACTGTATGCTCAATTAAAACAAGATTTAGATGGAGGGATAATTTTTTTAATAATATCTCAATGGTAATATACATAAGTGTTTACGTATATGCATTAAAATAAAAAAGACAATAAATTATAAACCTATCATGTATTTTATTTAGAATATTACAATCTATTTTGTCATACGAAAAAGTAACTTACTAACTAGAAAGTTCTTAAAGTAACTTATAGTAACAAGACCACTTCTAGAACTTTCGTTAGACGAGAATCTGTAGGAAAGCACAGACCAGCAAAATGATAATACTGCTTTGGAATAAAACGGCGGAGCTTGGTCCCAGGCAGTCCTCGTTTTGGACAACCTGAAGGAAGAAGGGCTGATGCAGCTCTTGGCGGCTCTCCATGTAGGTGTTGATGGCGGTGGTCCCGGCAGACGACATGGTGCGGCCACGACTGAGTTTCCATGCGCCAACTGTAAATTATTGCTGATTAGAAGAACGAAGAAAAAGGATTTTCATGCACCAACTGTTACGGATGATGATAATGTTAATTAGAAGAACGAAGAAAAAGGATTTCCATTCGTCAACTGTAAATTATGATGATAATGATAATGCTACTTAGAAAAACGAAGAAAAAGGATTTTCATGCACCAACTGTCACTGATGATGATAATGAAAATTCAAATTAGAAGAACGAAGAAAAAGGATTTCCATTCGCTAACTGCAAATGATGATGATAAACTAGAAAGAAGAAAAAAAGGAAGTTGGTTTTTCAGCTGAGTGAGCGTGTGAGCAGGTGGTGTAAAATTCTGAGGTTTTGATGTAAAGAAAGCTGCCAAAATTACGCTATGGGCTTTTTATTACGTGGAAAGTGTACCATAAGCAAAAAATGATAGATTTTAGGATGGATAGAAGTGGAACCCCTTACACGCAAAACGTTTAATATACATAGCATAGAATACTAACCAGCTCGTTCGAATTGGTTGATGTTGACGCAGCTGTAGACCAGGGAGTACCTGACGTAATCCGTAGTGAGGACCCACAAGTCCATCTCCACCATAGGTGGGTTAGGGTCTAGAATAATAAATTCAACATTAAGTATTATTATTGTCATTTTCACAGATGATTTAGTACACAGTATAATAGAGTCGTCATGGCTTTTTTGTTAGTTGCATGTAGGGCCTTTTTCGTCCGATTTGTGTCTCTATGGCTGTTTGGGCTGTTCTCAATATTTTATTAATTCTATTCTCAACTTAGTTGTCTAGCAATTGCCAAAAAGCTGCAACATTATAGTGTTAGATAACTTTACCAGATAAGTGATCTAAAGATTATCAATATAAATCACTGGAAACAACCGTTAGTGACCATAATCCATGCAAGTGGGTCAGAATATCGGCGTACAAATTTAATATGGTGAGTCTATATAGTCATATCGTTCCAAAATATATTTCTTATGCTGGACGGGCATTCATATTTTTATGACATCAGTACGACCTGACTGAGACAGAAAAGTCTCGAACCAAACGAAACCCAAGAAACCAAACTCACCATCAGTCCCTCGCACGGGCAACCTGACCCTCAGCCGTGCGCTGCCATCAGTGGAGGTGACGTTAGCGGTGCCCTCCACCATGTCCAGGGTGTCGCCGATGACCTGCCAGTTCAGCACCGAGATGACGCCCGTGTTCAGGTTCGGTGTGTATCTAGCGCCGGTACACGTCCCGTTCTCATAGGTTTGAGGATAACGCTCGATTTGGAACCACGTTCCGGAGTACTGGAACAGAATTCAACAATCTGGTTTAAAGACAAAATAAGAAGAGCAGGAGAATCTAATATAATCAGTAGATAATCACCTCGAAGTTACCTATATGAGGTAACCGCAACGCAACCGATCAGACAACCGTGTTGGGGCGGCTTAGAATACTAAGCTTAATCCCAGGCCAGTTGGGTGTCGTAAAAGGCGACTAAACACCACTGGTGGTAGGGCCCCTCATTAAAATCAATATTACCTTGGTAATACTTTGGTAATATTGATTTTAATGGTTCATTAATACCATTATTAATATTATTATTTCTCCTTAGGATTGCCCTGGATAGCTACCACCCTATTGCTATATTTATTGCCACCTATTGCTTGACTTAGCTGTCAAACGACTCGTGTGTTTCAGCTGGGGCCTTGAGAGCCAGTTCGTTCTAGACGCTTTTGGTGTTACTGATATCTATGGATGAAGAGAGCTAATCATTATTATAATCATCATTAACTGTCAGCCATTTCCATAAAAAAGGTAATTCAGCTGTGTCCGAATCGCATCGTGATTTAAAGATCTTTCGAAAGTTCAGGAAACCAAGACAAGAACTAAAGTCTTTTTAATTAAAAGTAAAAGTAAAGTCTAATTAAAATCTTAAAATTACACTGAGCACACTCCTTACCTCTGCCGCATCAAATGACTGCATCACAGGAATGTCGTCATCGCACTGTCCAGGTAAGATGATGCGTGTGCCAGGCTCCTCGGGGTAGTGGAAGCAGGCCGCGAAGGTCTGGTTGACGCGAATAAATAAATCCTGGACAAGGACCCGGTTATCTCGGATGATTGGAACCATCGCTGCATTGGCGTCTATAGTAATATAACGAAGTTTACTGTGCTTTGCGCTCCATACTGTAAAAGAAGTGTTTTTTTTTCTAAACTAGTTTCTAGTAAATCTGGTTTTATAAAATGAAATCACAATTATGCTCTGCAGTGGAGTTCAAGTGTCTTCAACAATAAATTTAACTTACCACGCATGTATTCGTCGTTAATGTTTTCGCAAGAATACAGCAATGAGTAGGTTTCGTAGTCCGTAGCCAGAACCCAAATATCTGAAAAAAAAACAAAAAAAAATAACTAGGTACTCAGTCAGGACAGCGAAGAGAATTAACGAAGAACATGTCATTACATATATTTTTTTTGTTTAGTTTCCTCAAGGGGAAAGACCCATCCTCAATAGTGGGCCATCAATGGGTTCAAGCTATACTTTAACATCAATACACTTACCAACAACACTTCCATCATTCAAGGTCTTCGTGAGTCTTCCATTGCTACCCACAACGACGGTGCTGGTATTGACTTGAGCGGTGCCGTCGAAGATGTTGGTGTTAACGACAAGGAACTCGTCTCCAGACTGACGGAAGTCAGAACTGATGCATTCGCCTTCGTCTGTATCCGACGGATACCTTTCGATCTCGTGCCACCAGCCGACGTACTAAAAATAGGCGTGATGTTAAAGTTTGTGAGATGTTAGACAGATAATAAAGCGGAAAGACTACAGTATAACGCCAGAATTTATAACCATTTGGTACTGAAATTTGAAATAAAAGATGTTTCAGATGATTTTCAATGTCTTTCGAAGCATGTTTTAGTTGTTAGAAATTATTGTACCAAAACCATTTAGGATTCACCAATAAATCTAAAATGGCAACTATAAAGTGCATGATTTCTCTATACTATAACTCTTTGATATATTTTAGTATGACTGAAACAAACCCTCTGAGGATCGAAGTTCTCTACACCGGTAACATTCTGGCACTGTCCTCTGAAACGTGGCGCTTCGTCGCGGTTAACTTCGGGTATGTAGAAGCAGGCGTCCTCATCTTGCCGAGTGGTATTGTAGTAGTCTTGAAGGAGGCCCTGGGTGTCCGCGATTATAGCATCCATGATAGCGTTTGCTTCGTTACTCAGTGACCTCGTTCTACTGAGCTTCCAGCTTGATACTGAATTAAACACAAATTAGTGTTAAATTACTTTGATCTATTAAGCCATTTGCGAACAGTATGACTTGTGGCTAAACCAGACGACTTACAAGCAGACGAACCGTCTGATGATATGGGGTCTTCGTCTCGCATCAACAACTTAGGCTCACGGATGCGATGCGGTTCAAGAAAAAAAGAGATGAAGGAAAGAAAAATCTAGATTTTGAATTAGGTATAACTTTATTTCTTACCTTGTCTACTATTGAGTCCAATATTACGGCAGCTGTACACGAGAGCAAAGTTTGTGTAGTCAGTTTCCAGGATGTAGTAACTGGCGAAGTTTTCTGAAACAAATATAAATTTAAAACAATGAGACATTATTTATTTATTTTTTGGTTGGTCCGTTGTAAATTAAAAAACTTTGTCAAAGTTCAAGGTTCAAGATTTTACAAACTGACGATGATTTGACAAAAATCCTTGGCCGTGATCCATAGCTTTGTAATGTTTCTATTATTGCGAGTGGGATAAAAATTTTGAGGAGTTTCTTTCAGTTGTATCTACTCCTGCCGTTACGCAATTTTTTGGAGATGGCGTATTTATTTTTCAAAAACGGTTTCTAAAATCCGACTTCGAATAACAATAAATAATTTAAATCTACCCTAAATTTCGTAAAGTCCTTTGTGTCTGTAAACTGTCTTGAAGATCAAATCATAACTGAATGTTTCTGAGCTATAATACTTCATTTCACACTTACCACGACCAGCAACATTAAAAGTGACGTTAAGAACACCACTGCCGTCATCAGAGGCGACGACGGCTGATCCGATCCTGATGTTGAGCATCTTGCTGACGACTTGTGAGTTAACCACTCGGACCGCATCGACGCCCGAGATGTATTCCGCGCGCGAGCACTCGCCAAACTGGAAATACCCTGGGTAGCGGGCCATCTCGAACCATCTTCCCAGGTACTGTAATATTATCATAAACATAAATTAACTAGGTGATCACAGGATCACCTAGCTTACAGAAGCTTTGATGTTCGTTGGGGAATTGCTAACAGATCAAATTGACAGCGAATTCCGCGGTGTGATCGTAATAACGTAAATATGAAGAGGGCAAAATAACTTTGTCAGAACTGTAGTAATAAAAAAACCAGTCAAATTAACGATGACACGATGGCGCACGTGCGTAATGGAACCACTGGACACGGTACCGCGTGTAAACAAAGTAAGCGTAACTGAATCAAATATAATCGTTTAATTAACTAACCAAGTGATAAATTAAGGATGATGTGAAGAATTTCTAGTGTGTGTGCTTTTGTCTCATTTATAATCATTCAGTTTCTATATTTTCAGTGGAAAATCCATTCACAGCGGATATATCGGAATTAAATTTGATTGCGAATCACCGATCTTGCCACGTGTATTTTATAAGCACCTGTTTATTTCATTCACGAATTAAACTTACATCAGCTGCACTAAAGTTTGCCTTTCCTCTAATAGTGTCGTTGCAAGGTCCTGGCAGGTCAATGGTTATTGGGTCATCGAACACTGGGTAGTAGAAGCAGCCGTAGTTCGTTTGGTCGGTCTCCTCGAAGTACCCATCGAAGAGATCCACGTTAGTGTTGACAATATTGTTGATAATAGCACCTGACGCCTCGGAGAAACCCTCGCGAGAGCGGCTGAGTTTCCAACTGAATACTGGAATTTCATTAAAAATAAGTATTGTTTATATGGTTAAAGCCTTAGAAAGGTCAAAGAATAACTAACTATTACTTCTACTAGAAATTAAACCACAAAAAACTGTATAACTATACACTGAGTACGGGATCACAGAAATCGGAGATGAGAAGGACAGAAATTAGGATTAGAATAAATTATAAAACTATAAAATGTAATACGTACTTTGCTTCCTGTTAGCGTCGAGGTTTGAACAACTCATGAGCAGGGCGTGATCCGTGTAGTCAGTACTTAAGACGAACAGACTCATTTGGACGGTGACTGAAAAAGTCCAAATCATATTTAATTAAGTTATCATCCTTAAGATTAGATCTCAGTAATCTCCTTTCACATTTGACGGATACTTGTAATTATAATAATGTAGGGGGTTGATTGTGTAACAATGGCATTGTCAAATCAGCATTTTTAGTAGAAGATTCAAGCATCACTATGAATAGATTTTATTTAAAAGATGCGATTTTCATGATGCTTCGACAAGTATGTCATCTAAGTTACACATTTCAGTTTTTAGAATTATAACAACTTCTAAAGTTCTTCTCCTTATTACGTTACGAAAAGTCTTCGTCGATATAAGTCTTTCTGTTAAACACTGTTACTCACTGAACTGTGTTTATTACTGTATTAGCTTTTCTAACAATCCAACTGAAACATATCTAGCTACTTTATTACACTTACCTCCAGAGCCAGTAAGTGTGACTGTTAATATTCCCCTGCCGTCAGGAATGGGTACGACGGGACCGGACACAGTGACCAGTCTCTCGTTGTAGACAATGGTCTGTGTCAGCGTCAATGTGTCGTTCATGACCAGCGTAGAAGTTGTGCATTCACCATCTTGGAGTTCAGACGGGAAACGTGATACCTCGTACCAAGTGCCAGCGAACTGTAAAATACAATGTCTTCGGTAGAGATACATTTAGGACAACAAAAGCTAAGTCTAGCATGTTTAACATGATATGATGTAATCTGCCAGACATCGCAGATTTATTAATGTTTAAAGGTCTTGTTTAACAAAACCACTTTGATTATCTTTCGTTTGATTTTTGATAAAGGTTCACGTTCACATTAGCAGTGGAAATATCATCTACGCGCAACAACTCTTTTTCTTCTTTTCTTCTTTGTAGATCGACGACGCATCGGTGATTCCTTTGATGTTACTGATGTCCAGGGGCGATGACGGCCACTTAAAATCAGGTCAGCTGCATCAGGTCAGCTAGTTTACATAAAAAACAACAAATCGAATACTAACTTCGGTTGCATTGAAGTTGGTGACGACATCTTGATCGTTAAAGCACTGTCCGTCAAGAATGACCGGTCCACCCTGGTTGTCAGGATAGTAGAAGCAGTTGTCATCAGAGTGACCTCTCTCCCTGAAGTACTGTTGTCGAAGCACTGGTACGGTTGCCATCACACTGTCGATATTGTTAACGGCATTCTGTGTCAGGCTTTTTGTCCTGGAGAGTTTCCAGCTTCCCACTGTAAAATTAAATCAAAACTTTATTTACATCATCATGTATGTTTAATGTATATCCTTTCATAATTAAGTCCAAGCTCTGCTTCAGAATGCGCTCTGTTGAATAACGAAATGGGTTTGGTAAGAGAGCTAGACATTAGGTCTCATCATTTGGAGGTAACAGGCCTCTGGCTCTCCAGCTCAGTTACGACACTCACGACTGAATGTAATGACGGCTTAAAGAGCTGATAGAAGAATTACGACTTCCCACGAACCAATAACAACAAAAGCAACGTCAAAGTCAAAGCATTAGAAATCAAATTAACAAACCTTTACGACGACCTTCTCCATCGTTGGTGCAAGAGTAGACCAGGGCGTAGGAGTCGTAATCTGTTGCCAATACGTAGTATGGCGTGTCTATTGTCACTAGAAGAAGATTTGTCTGTTAGCCAAAAGTAACGTAACAAAGGTACTAGATATTTCATAATATTTTCAAATATTTAACCACCAAGTCTAATTTTGGATTTAGCATACGTGACCAACATCACAAATGGTGGTCTTTAAAACTATGATTATAGAAATTCGAAAGGAAATGTTGGACATGTGAAACATACGAGGAAAAAATTCTCAACTAAACTCGCAAAGAGTAAGGTGTTAAATAATCGGAATCGAAACAATATTTGAATTTGGACACGTCGAAAATACTTTTTAACTTTATACAAGTACAAAAGTAAAACCCTTAAATCCAGTCAACTTACTATTAGTGCCAGCAACGGGGAAAGTGACGACGAATCGGGAAGAATTATCGGAGTGAGCCGGGACGGCAGTAGCGTTGATTGTGTCGAGTTGCTGGTTCACGACCTGAGTGTTGTAGACCATGACACCTGTAGTTGAGAGTTCATATACCGCTGTCGGGCAAGTACCGTCCTGGAACGCTTGAGGGTAGCTCTCGATGTCGTACCATTTGCCCATGTACTGTTGAATAATGAAATGTTGATTACACTGTTAAAAAATTAATTAAAACAAGTTTTCCTAAAAAGTCCATGACTTAAGCTCAAGCCAAATTGTAGTACAGTTTAAAAGGACTTCACTTGGTATAAAAAAGTAACAGATATGCAAACAAAGACCGATTAACAACTAAAAAAGATATCATTCGTCGATGTTAAAAAGTTGTAAGCACACATATTCGAACAACTTTTTAACTTGACAAAAATATATATTAAAATGAAGGAGGAAACAGCAAATGCTGGAAAGGATTTACCTAGTGCATATAATTAACAATTCTCAATTTCAACTCACTCTTGGTAAATCAAAGTTGTTAATGACAGGAATATTTAGATCGCACTGTCCTCTGAAGCTCACGGGATTGCCATCAGGGGTAGGGTAGTAGAAACAGGCGGCATCTGACCGGTCAACGGACTGGAAGTATCTGTCATCCAGGACGTTGATGTTGTTCATTATATTGGAGATGTTTGCTGCAGCTGATGCGGATAGTTCATCTGTGCGGCTCAGTTTCCAGCTCCAAACTAAAAAAAGAAATAGAGGTGATGAAAGCACTTTTACTAGTAAAAGTTACCTAACATGTAGATACTTTCTTTTTTTTCTTTCTAAAAACAGAAACTAAACAAATATTAGTAAAGTTTGGTTTAGTTTTCTTTCAGCTTTTACGGGACGGCGGGGGAGTGGTCAACCCACTTATTTTCTTTAAGTTCTTGAGCAAAGGCTTTGACAAAGCTCAACAGTTGCTTCATTATTATAACGAGAACGACTAATGGCGTAACAATATGGATGCACAGAACTCGTAAAATGAACAATGTTTCTCAACTCGGCTGGGTGTTTTTACCCAATTGTCTTTACGAAAAAGTGTCTTATAGTTCTTCATAATATAATATTTACAGTAAAATGCCTTACCTCTTTTAGTTTCATTATTTAGGTTACGACAACTGTAGACAAGGGCGAAGGAGTCGTAATCTGTATCTAAGACCCAATACTCTGCAGGTTGAGGCCCTGTAGAAAAGGAGCAATGTTAGAAGGACAAAATACTCCGAAAAGTGTTTAATTTTCGTTTCTTATGTCAATTCCCCTGAAATGACCTAATTAATAGGATACATCTACAATCATCAAATGCATAGTTCTTAGTCGTCACATTCTTAGCAGGGCACTCATGATTATACAATCTGTCGCCAATCGTCACGAATTATTGCTTTCCTTATGTATTCGTGGACAACGGAAACTTTGCCTTCAAGGGCATTATTGACATGTTGTTGGGTACGTACAAAATGCGGGAAATACACGTGCCAACAACTTCTCCGACAGCGAAATCGCGAAATAATATTTTTGTTTCACTGTTACTCATAAATTTGGAGATTTTTCTGTAGATCCGGTTAAACTCACTAATAGTTTTCTTACATTTCATTCTCATATGATTGAGTATGTTGCGGAACTCATGGACATGCACAAAAATATGATTCATATTTTTGCATGTCCATGAAAAGAACACAAATAGACCCAAAGAAAAACGTTGCTGGTCTTAAAGTTATGCTTAACTGGTACTACTCTTGGGACTCAAATAAAGCTACCAATACATAGCATGAGCTGCAATATCGTCGTTGCAGCTGTAAGAATAATAAAGCAATAAAGTAGGTAATCTTTGATCAACTTACTATTTGGGAAAGTAACCAGCAGTTTTGCGCTTCCATCAGTGGTGGCCAGAACAGCTGTTCCCTGTATGGTCCGCAAAACCTGGTTACTCACCACACTGTTGACAACGGAGAGAGTGGTGTTTGACAGCGAAGTGAATGTATTAACGTTACATGACCCACTCTGGAATTGGGTAAAGTATGACTCTATCAAGCGCCAACTGCCTGTATACTGAAAATAAACAGAAAAAACATTATTTTTCATGACTACCCGTAATTTTTGGCTACTGAGGATGAGAAATGTTATGGCCATATTCCAACATTTCCAACCCACAGTCTCTCTCGGGTCGCCTATTATTATAGTAACAGTCTTTTCATTTTGCACACCTACTTTTAAAATAGAGAACTCTAGATTGTAAAGTTTACAAAAAATGAAATGAATAAAAAGTTGAAATAAGCATATCATAAAAATAGAGGTATGTGCAGAATTCGTCTTACGTCGTACAATGAATTTCCATCAGGTATACAGGTGGCAAAGTTACCTTTCACGAATGTAGAAAATTGAAATCCAAATTATTAGCAAATTACTTGTCAGAATTATTGCGGTAATAACTTACTCTAGTTGGATCAAAGTTTTGCTTGACTGGGATGTTTTGATCGCACTGTCCCCTGAATACTACTGGGTCATTAGGACCCAAGTCGGGTAAGTAGAAGCAGGCGTTGTCTGATTGGTCAATCTTCTCGTAGTACTTGTTGTCCAGAACGACGATCGAGCTCATGGTGTTGTTAATGGCGATGTTTGCAGCTGTTGAGAGCTGTCTGGTTCTGCTCAGTTTCCAACTGTATACTGATTAATAAAAAAACTAAAGTCAATTATTATATTTAATTTAATATTTAGTAGAACTAAACATATTTGGTAAACGTACGTTTAGATATCAGTATGGTATATTACCTAGTCTAGCCATAAATACTGTTACAAACACTTCACTAAATATATTTTTTTGGAATTAAGATATCTATAAATTAATTATATAAAAACAAAGGTAGTTAAATGTTAATTAAAGTTGTGTTTAGGTTATTCAAAATACCCTCCCTGGTTTTGAATGTAGGACCTCAACCTCTTAGGCCAGTCGTCAATCGTAGCATGTACAATGTTCGTATCTATATCAGCCACTGGTTTAATCATGGATGCTTTCAGAAACTTCAAATTTTGGTGAGATTTAGCGCATGCTTTCTGTTTCCATTGTTGCCATATTTTGTTTCCAACTGATGTAAGTCTGTGCTTTAAGAGGGCCCCTCGTTGTGCCCTATAAAGTAAATTTTATGACCAATCAGCCAGTTTTGTATTCTGCTTTCTGATGATCTGGCGCTGAATCTTATTGGAATACTTATTGTGGATTTTCGATAATTTTTTGAAGAGGATGTTCCACAACCTTTGCAAGGACAGTATTTTGATACTCAAAAATACTGGGCTTCACTTCTTTTTCACAGAGAAATATCACAGATGAGCCCGAATATGAGACTCCAAGTCAAACCATGATTGACGCAGGATAATGCCCACGCTGGATTATTGGCATACGCCTGGTTGCTTCTTTGTTCACGTGGGCATAATATTTTATCACTTTGTTTTTTGTAACTTTCTTCAATGCCAAAAAGTTTTTCGTTTGAAATAAGAATTTGGCGGTTTTTTTTCTCGCGTACCTTCTTAACAAAGCTGATCATCTCTCGAGCCTTAATTTTTTTGGAGGTTCATTACGGAAATTCCCTGTGTGTCGTCGATAAGCTCTGGGTACAAGGTCTTCATTTAACATTCATTTGATGGTAGTTTTTCTTAACCCTACCTGAAGAGCTAAAATTTTTTGCTTCCGGACGGGAATTCGTTTAATTCGCGCCTGTACCTCTTTGGTGATCGCTGGCGTTCTAACCGTGCAAGGTTGGGCGCTTCTTCTACGGTTTTCGAAGCTCGAAATTTCAGGGAATCATTTGATAGTACAATAAAAAAAAATCCATGAGTTATTTTTCAAATTTTCAGCAATTTAAAAACCTCAAGCTGCATAGCTGTAGTGGTGCAACTTAATAACCCGTGTGTGTCTTATTTTAACGTCCACTCATTTTTTATTAAATGACACAATATCAATTATTTCTTTATTTTAAGATAGTGCAAAATTTCCTCATTCGTAATCAATCGCAACATTTCTCGCTAGTATTCGGTACTTAAATTAAACAAGGCTGTAACAGTATATCTGGCAAGACTATGTATATTCCTTATTAACATAGAATTAGAAATTACGAATTAGGATAAACAAATTTTTGAATTAGATGTAAAATAAATGTTTTTTAAAGACCTCCAGATTTTTTTTTTAAATTTTATAGGTAAAGTTAATATAAGAATATATAAAAATCTCACCTCCTCTGAAGTCTGAATTAAGGTTCACGCAACTATATGCCAGTGCAAAGTCATTGTAATCAGTTTCCAAAATCCAGAAAGGTATGGCGACGGCTGAAAAAATACACCTTAATTATTAGGATTATGACACAAGAAATACTGAAAATAATATGTTCCGAAAGCAGGGCTGTAGGAGGAGTCAAATTTGAGGTAGGGCAGCATTGGTTACAGGTAGGGCGGAAGTAAATTTATCATAATAATTGATCTGCTCCGAAGCACGGGCTCCTAAATTAATCACCATGTATATAACTGACCTCTAGGTCATAGAACAAACAATTATTATAATATGAAATGAATGTCACAAACTGTGGTGTGTTCGTATACCTATCTATCGCTACAATTTTCTTTATCTCAAATTATGAACAAACATTTTAAGGTAGGGCATTGCCCCACAATGCCCCCCCCCCCCTAGCTACGGCCGTGTCCGAAAGGCGTTTTTTCAAACGTTGCTGTTTATGTTTTAATATCACACTATTATTATAATTATTCAAATGCCAAAAACTAAAATTACTGCCCGTTTATTTACATGATAAAATAATCTTCCAGTAAAAAAAGTATGAAGCACGAAAATTCGTATTCCTCAACTAGGATTATGGGGTAGCTTGCATGACTTTCAAAAAGTGTTTGTAAACCAAACCAATTTTGAATAAAAACATTTGATTTGATTTGATTTATCTATATAATTATATAAAATTGAAAAGCGACACACCGCTGATTAAACAAAAAATCTCATAAACTGCCGAACCGATTAAGATGAAATTTGGCAGGGAGATAGTTTATGCTAAGGAGACGTCCACTAAGAACGGATTTTTGGAAATTCATCCCCTAAGTAGTACAAATAACGGTTAGAAGTCACTTTCATACAAACCAACTTTGTTAGTTTTAGATTTATAAATTTGAATTTTTTTATGTAAGTTTAAAGTAATAAACAAAAGTTAACACATTTTTTTGGAAAATCATCCCTTAAGGGGTTAATTTACTGATTGGAACTTAGTAGGCAACTTCGTCATTTATAAAGTAAAAAACATGAAAATTTACATATTAGCTCCAAATTAAAAACGAAATTTTGAAGAATTATGTTTTTTTGGCAAATCAACCCCTAAAGGGTTGAATAAGGCTGTGCAAGATAGTATGGCAACTTCGTCAGTTTTGAAGTAAGAAGGGTGAAAATTTGTATATAAGCTTATAGTTAGACACAAAAAATAACTGCATCACAGTTTTGTTCAAATTCATCCCCTAAAAATAGGGGTTGAAAGTCATTTACATAGAAGTCAACTTCGGCAGTTTTGTATTAAAAAGGATGAAAATTTGTATATAAGCTTATAGTTAGACACAAAAACTAACTGTATCACGGTTTTCTCGAAATTCATCCCCATAAGAGGTAATAATACTAAGGGGTTGTAAATATTTAAGAAACTACGTACATTTTTAAACTCAGTTATGTGAAAATTTATATTATTATGTTAACTTATAATTATTTGAAACAAAAATTAATTGTAAGTAACAGGTTTTTTTGGAATTTCATCCCCTGAGAGGTAAATAAAGTGGTTGCGACTTTTTCCAGAATTTTGTCATTTTGAAACTCAGAAATATTAAAATTAATATGTAAGCTTATGGTGAGAAACAAAACATTTGTGTAGAGGACTTTACGGACGGGAGGGGGAGGGGAGAGGGATAGGAAGCGAGAGAGGGACCGGGAATGGGAGAGGGAGAGGGACAGGAAGCGGGAGAGGGCCCGGGAGCGGGAGAGGGAGAGGGACAGGAAGCGGAAGAGGGACCGTGAACGGGCGAAGGAGAGGGACAGGGAGCGGGAGAGGGTAAGGAAGAGAGAGAGGAATTTTGAGTGGGAAAGGGAGCAGGAGAGGGAGAGGGAGTGTAAGTGTCCGGATGGAAACGACAGAACCGTTTTTAAATCATGTTGACATCGTAAAATCAGTTCATAATTGATCCATTTAGGATCTGGTGGTGTTACTTGGAGACAAGATATGTCCTCCTGGATGGATGGAAATAACGAAAAGTTTTTGATTTTTTTTAATAAAACTCAAGCGCCAGTTTTTCTGTACACTACATATTTTTTCAAAATTTCGGTTAGGGACACCTCAATAACGTGTTAGAGCACCAAAAATTTTGTTTTTACGAGTAAAATTATTGTCTGTCTGTCTATCTGTTTGTTTGTCAGGGCGTCACATGAAAACCCTTGAACTGATTTCGACGGAAATTAGTTGAGTTGTTCCTTAGATTTTGGATCAATGTAGTTGAATTGTTCCTTAGATTTTGAACAATTTTGGATCGTTTTAAAATACTTTTAGTCCCGATAACATTAAAAGTTTTCCCCGGAAACAAGATGAAACTTAGTATGGAATATTTTTAATATATCAACGATTTGCTTTAAATTTGCAACAAACATTCCTCATTTAATTGATGGAATACATGTTTTCGAGTTTTTCAAAATTTTTCATGAAAAAAAAACAAATTAATGTTAATGTTGTTTATTTTTCAAAATCCGTTCCCGGAGGAATGATTTGTGATTGTATTGTAGGTTTCAGTATATAAATTCCTAAATATAAGTACTTCAATATAAATTAATCTGTTTTTAAATTTTCTTCTGCAAGGGGTACCTATAATTATGATAAGCATAATTTCCGCATGCGAAGCTGCGGGTAACAGCTAGTGGTCTAATAAAATTTTTACCTATGGAATAAAACTAATGTATAAAACCGGGCAAGTGCATGTCAGTATGTATATCCACGCCAAATTATAGCTTTCTAACACTAAGTGCCTCGGTGCTTTGTGTTGGACAGACGGACAGACGGACGGAAAGACGAACGGATATGACGAAACTGTAAGGATAAGATTAAATCGGATTTTATTTCGGAATCCTAAAAACGGTTCAACTTACGGCTTCCATCAACGTTGATGGTAATCGTCAATCTTCCACTGCCATCATTAGAGGTTATAGCTGCACTGCCCCTAGTAATGTTTAGCTGAAGGTTCGCAACGCTAGAAGACTCTAAGTTCAGGGTGTTGCCAGATCCGGGAGAGAACGCATGGTTGATGCATTCTCCTGACTGCTGATCCTTGGGATATGTTTCGATTTCGTGCCATAGACCTTGAAACTGAAATCATCGAGACAAAGCGTTGCTGCAATATCTACCAGTTAAACAGCACCAGGTTACAAACTAATTTCAGGTGAGGACCCGTTCATTAAAAGTCGCTACCAGTTCTTTCGCTTTTAAAACCATTTGGCTCCAACCACCTCGGTTAATCCTGGACTCTCACTTTATTTAGTTTTCCTATAATTATTAGATACAATGAACCAAGAAATTTTAAATGTTTCGATTGCAGTATCAGAAAACCAGTAGCCGCTTTCTTATTGTTAGAGATTATTTGCAGAAAACGTTAAGAGATTATTTGCAGCGGATAGACAGGCGGAGTGACAACGTATAACAGTTTGTTTTATTAATGAAATCAAAGCAAAATAGATCTTACCGCTTCCAAGCTAAAGTTGGCTTTCGCTTGAACGTTTTCGCATTGTCCCGGGAATCGTACAGGCAGTCCCGGTACGGGTTCGGGGAAGTAGAAGCAACCTTCGAGAGAGTGGTCACGCTGGATGTAGTACGTGTTATTGAGGACTGGTATTTGTTGAAGGACTGTATTTATTGCGATTTGTGCTGCGAGAGTTAACTGCTTC
This sequence comes from Thymelicus acteon, assembly GCA_951805285.1. Taxonomy (NCBI): domain Eukaryota; kingdom Metazoa; phylum Arthropoda; class Insecta; order Lepidoptera; family Hesperiidae; genus Thymelicus; species Thymelicus acteon. Next base: position 4,225,951 of record OX638232.1, read on the forward strand.
GCTCGGCTCAGCTTCCAACTTGAAACTAGAAAGGGTTTTGAAAGTGAGGTACCTACACTCTTTATAAATATATATGTCTAGCTTGGCCAAAAAAAATATATACAAATAATACGGAGATATATTTTATATCATTTTAAAAACATCGTGTAAAAACATTGTATTGAGTTTACTTTAAAAACAACATGTGAATCATTTGGTATTATAATCCATCATAGGCAGTTAAATAAACTACAGTGCCATCTATGGCACAGTAGCAGTTACTAAATGAAATTATATGTTTGAATTCACGCGATTTACTAACATCAAGGCCAAAAATTAAAGAAATATTAACGAAAACAAGAAATAATAAAGATTTTACGTATCATATTTATCAAGGATTTTATTTTTACCTTGTCGCCGCTCATCGTCCAAATCAATACATGAGTACACAAGAGCATAGGAATCGTAGTCAGTAGCCAGAACCCAGTAGTCTGTAGTCACCGTTACTATAGACAAAGAAAAAAATACAGATAATATAACTTAAAAATATTTTACATCACACGTCAGACAAAGGACAAAATATAATATACCTATAGGTGTAATCCCGTAGCCTAGTAGGTACTTTAAAGTTTATTTTTTATTTGACAAAATAACACTACCCCCCAGGAACGTTAAAAATTTTAAAACTTGTACTCACAATTAGTACCGGCAACGGGGAAAGTGACGAGTAGTTTGGCGCTAGTGTCGTTGGTAGCTAGCACGGCGACAGCTCGGATGGTGTCCAGTCGCTGGTCAATCACCTGTGTGTTGAAGACGTCCACTTCACCACCGACTAGGGTGTAGTATGCGTTGTTGCACGTGCCTCCTTGGAAACTGGTTGGGTAGGACGCGATGTCATGCCATAGGCCTTGGTACTAGAAAAAAAATTATCACGTCATATCCTAGCGACATCTGCTGGGTGATATCCAAACTATCTTTCAAATTAATAAAAACATGATTTCACCATATTAAAATTAAATTACGTATTAAAAAATAAAATCTTTATTAAGTTGGTTGCTGTTCTCATTATTATTGCAGATAAATATCGCGACCTTCTGACCCGTAATAATAATATATAGGTAATATCTTAATGACAACAAAAAAAATATATTAACATTTATTTTGACTAACATATTCCGAGATTGTGTAATCAGGCATTTCAAAATTAATCATGTATACCTATCCTATGTATACCTATCCTACTCGTATGTATACCTATACTATCTCGAAGAAAAGTCAGAACAGATGTCTTAACCAATTATCCACATAATTATGTGTCATATACATACATAGAGTTAATTTGATTTAATACTTACTCTAACAGGATCAAATCCGGTGACAACATTAATGTTTTGGTCACATTGTCCTCTGAATACCACGGGGGTAGAGGGGTTAGGTTCGGGCAGGTAGAAGCAACCCTCGTCCGAGTGGTCGATGATCTCATAGAATCGGTTGTCCAGAACATTTATGGAGTTTACCACTCGGTTTATATTAGTAATGGCCGTCTGAGACAACTCTCTGGTACGACTCAGTTTCCAACTGAAAACTGAAATTATATTTTCAAATTAAATGTAATCTTCGATAGAGTTTATCTGTAGTTCAGTTATGTTTAAAATAAGACCTTGTTTTATTTTGGACGAGCTAAGTACTTAATGTCGTACAAACGTATGTAAGCTACGAGTAGACTAGTGATTATTATTACCAATGTGTTGTCAACCAAGAAACAAGTCACAGCTTGCAGTTACTTTGATAACGTTTTAGGTTGAGGTTAAGCTTGTAGTAGCGTTTAATTAATGTTCCGAAAATTATGACCTCGAATGGTAATAATATTATTATATTATTTTAGTAAATGTTTATGGTTTTTATTACAGATTTTATGCCGTTAATCATTGTTAATCAATTACTTAGGCCATCTATATGCAAAAGAAATTCGTGATGATGAATCATACGTCCTTAAGTATACCGGTACTAACCCATTCTTTGCTCAGCATTCAAGTTTCGACAGCTGTAGACCAGCGCATATGAGACGTAATCAGTATCTAGCACCCAATAGTTTGTTGGTTCAGGATCTGGACAAAACATAGTTATAAATGCCTGCTGTTTGAGCAAACAACAGACTGAAATATAAGAAAGTGCATGTTGTGATACATGACAATAATTTGGTTCTCATTCAACAGATCTTTTCCATAGGATCACGGACCTAAAAAAAGACGGACGTAATCCCAACAACAAATTCAGTGAAGCACCCATAGTAATACCAACTCTCTATTCGTACAAGTACACACACCCACACATTGACACTTCACTGCTTCAATCGCGAATCAAAAATTACGCACACATGGTAAGAGGGCGGCCATTGCAATGCTTCATTCTCGATTAGACGAGGTTACGTCCTTCTTTTTTTCAGGTCCGTGCATAGGATCTTTATTCAGAATAAGAGTCTATACGTGCAATCGAAGATCTACTATCTACTATTTGAGGAGTTGTCAATGTGTAAGATTTTTCTTTGATGATTCTCTTCTGTATATTAACAATATACTTTTTTAATTCGATATAAGGTCATGCTACACATAAAAGACGCTCAGTAAATTTTTATCCAAGATCGACAAAGTATTCAAGTAAGGGTATAAAGTTTTAGAACTTACTGTTCGGGAACCTGACTTCTAATTTAGCACTACCATCTGTGCTGGCAACGGTTGCGCTTCCGAAGATGGTGTCCAGGGTCTGCCCGATCACTTGAGTGTTGAATACGATGACTTCAGTGCCGTTGTCACTGTACGTAGCTTCGTTACAAGAACCACTTTGGAATACCGTGGGGTAACTTTCGATGAGACGCCAGCGACCTAGGTACTAAAACACAATATGGAATATTAATTCCTACAATATTTTGTTCGAAACAAGCGAACTATGGTTACAAATTTTTATTATTTTTGAAATATTATTTAACAACAATAGTGAGTGGTTCTAAAGTCTCCTACAACCCTGAAGTATTAGCTGTTAAACTGCTTTTTTCTTTTTGTCGAAATAGTACCAAGTTCAAATATTCGACATTTTCTATTTTGTGGTTAAAGTTACTCACACTTTCGGCACTGAAGTTCTGTACAACTGGAATGGTCTGGTCACACTGTCCGGGAAACACGACAGATTGTCCTGGGACTGGATCCGGTAAGAAGAAACACGCTTCATCGGATTGGTCAATATCTTCGAAATACTTGTTGTCTAACACTTCAATGTTTGAATTTCCTATAAAGCTGTTTATGGCTGCATTGGATGCTGTCGATAACTGCTTGCTTCTGCTGAGCTTCCAACTGTATACTGAAAAAAATACATTGTCACAATTGACACCATTGAAAAAGTTCTATACGATTTAGATCCTTGATAGACCATTATAGTCGATATAATGGTGATTATAAAGTAAATGCAAATAAAATGTGTAGTTAGAATTAAGAATTTGAAATACCTGCTCGGAAATCATCACGTATGTTAACGCAACTGTAGGCAAGAGCATAATCTGTGTAATCCGTGGCCAGTATCCAGAACGGAATTGTCACAGCTGGAAAAATAAGACAAGATTAATAATAGTTTAACGAGAATACAAAGAAAGAACTATAGGATTTAAGTCACCAAAGATATTGCAACAACATAATTCAAATACGTAATGAATAACCGGTTACATTTTATTCATTAGGTACATTTATTTAAAACTCGTGAACGCCCTCGCTTCGCTTCGATAAGCCCACACTCGATAAATGTATGGACGGTATTACTTAAACTGACGTAAGTTTTTTTATTTGTGAATCGATTGAAATAAAACAAACAAATTATCACTGCAAACTGTATCTAAATCTGTTAAGCCGTTTCTGAGATTAGCCGGAACAAATGCACAGATAAACAGACAAAAATACAGTTTTATTATATTCATATTAAATATTGATTGTATATTCAAGAATAGATAACAATATAGTCCATTATATCATATATCGGGCTAAGCCAAATTGAGCGTTTGATTGAAAGGATTTCCGTAGATTTTTAACAGACTTCAAAATAAGGAGGAGCTTCTAATAAGAACTGATTGGTCCCTTTATCAAAGTTTAGTTTTAATACTTATTATAATATAAGTACTATTATGTCTTCTGTGGTTTTAATAATTGGATACATGAGGAATTAAGGGAACTTAAATATTATAGGTTATGTTATGTTATAATAATATGATGATTTTTATGCAGGTTTTACGAAGACTATTTCTTTGACGTCGGTTATTTTTTTTGGTGAAATTTAGTTTATCCAATAGACTTACTAGTGCTTCCTGCAGGTGTAGTGAGTGTAAGTCTTCCACTGCCATCAGCAGATGTTATGGCTCCGGTACTGAACGTTAATTCTCGATCGAGATCTATAACACTAGAGGATTGAAGATTGAATGATGTTGAAGCACCTATAGGTACATATTGATGGTTGATGCACTGTCCAGGTTGTGGTTCCTTTGGGTAGGCCTCGATTTCATGCCAGGTACCGGCGAACTGAAAAGTAAATGAAATCTATCATCTCCATCATTCTTAAATGTGTTTACATTATTTGTGACAATTTCTCATTACTACATTTTATTACTGATTTCCTATTTTAATCAAGGTTTGTTTTCCCACAAAAATTCTTTCAAATCGTTTATATTTAAACATTACATATAATTTTCTTCTATATTTCAACTACGACAAATGTTTCTTAAAATAACTGAAAGTATTACCGCTGCTAAGTTGAAGGATTGCACGGCTTGAATGTTGTTATTGCACTGTCCAGGGAAAACCACTGGAACTCCTGGTTGGGGTTCAGGGAAGTAAAAACATCCGCTAGGAGAGTGGTCTCTGCGTATGTAGTACTCGTCTCTTAACACTGGTATAGTTGCGATCACTGAATTAATGGCGTTGTTGGCACTGTTTGATAAGCTCTTGGTTCTACTCAATTTCCAACTACTCACTGAAAAATTAATGAAGATGTTACTTTAATTTTTTTAGGCTTTTGAAATAATATGTTGTCGTCATGGTTGTCATTAAGAAGATATTAATTTGTTGGTAGATATATTTAGTGCTTGGGATTATTTTCAGGCATGAAGCATAAAAAAGGTCCAGCTGCTTACTGAAGATAGAGCTTCCAATAATGGCCATTTCAGAATGGCGCTAGTGTGTGAAAAATAGATATAGAATATGGCTGTTGTAGACGTAGTGAAGTTAGCTGAGTTATGCCACCCGTAATGAATGGCGCTAGTGTCTGATAAATAGATATTCGAACATAGCTGTCGTAGACTGCATCGCAGCGCCACCCGTAATTGGACGTGTTTTTATGAACACTTTTCATACACAGAGATCCTCCCACAGAGAGGCCCTCCTTCTACACTATCCTCCATGTTTTCAGGTGTATTTAACGTGATTGAACTTTACTTAGCCGGTAGGTATGATTATAGGGTTGAATTAAGATTAAAATAATAAAATTCAATTTTCTATATTTTTTTTTTAAGTTATTAACATGTGTCTTCTTTCGACTATTATTTATTCTACAAACGGTGAACAATTATTTTTTAGGTCTTACCTCGTCGCCGATTGTTATCTAGATTCACGCAATTATAAACAAGTGCATAGTCCACATAATCTGTGGCCAACACCCAGTAGTCTGCATAGGTTGTTACTACAAAGAAAAAGTAATTTATTTATTAAAAGGCTAGTACTAATATAATACACGCTATGGACAATAGAGGGTAAAAGATACATAGTATTACATATCAGTATTATTACAGTAATAGGCATTGACAGCATGCACAGTGGAGTTGAGTAAGAATTAATAAAATTGTGCATTACGATACGGTGCGTAAAGAGGTCTAGTATTGCACAGGCGTAAAGTTAGCGCCCGAGGGTGCTTAACTCCGTGCAATAATCGCGAATGAACCCCACTTATCACGACTTTGATAATGTGACCCCACTTTTAACATAATAATATCCCTAATTAGAATAATACTTTACGTAAAATATAAAATTACTTTTCCATTTAAATAATATAATAATATTATCATTAAGTCTTTAAATTTCTTACCATTGTCACTAACCACCACATTATTTCAAAATTATGTTACCATAAGTAAATCCGAAAATAAATGACCTACTCAAAATTATTAAAAAACTTTATAAACTTACAATTGGTGCCAGCTATGGGGAAGGAGACTTTGAGCTTAGCAATGTTGGCGGTGGAGACTAATCTGGCAACACCATTGATAGTGCCCAGGCTTTGGTTGACGACCTGAGTGTTGAAGACGTCGACTTCACCGTCAATCAAGGTGTAGAAAGCATTATTGCACGTGCCGTCTTGAAAGCCGGTGGGATACGATTGGACGTCGTGCCATAATTCCATGTACTAAACAAATTGAAAAAAACACATGGTTGAAAGACATTATATGGTCAAAATATTGGTGAAAAATTACAAACATTAGTTAAGCATTAATTTATAAAAAGTTACATGCAGCTTCTACAAAAAGTAGACCTGTATACAATATGTCAATAACGTTTTGAAGTTGCGTAGTCCAGAATTTGTGACTTACTCTAACAGGATCGAAGGTATCAACGACTGGGATGTTTTCGTCACATTGTCCTCTGAAGACGACAGGTGTGCTAGGGTCAGGTGCAGGGTAGTAGAAGCAATCGTCGTCAGTTCGGGCGATTTTCTCGTAGAAACGGTTGTTTATTACTTTGACGCTGTTTATTACTCGGTTGATATTAGCTTGTGCTGTGGCGCTAAGTTCATCGGAACGACTCAGTTTCCAGCTCCAAACTAAAATTCAATTCACATAATGTTACTTGAGTGCAATTAGTGACAATTTTATCTGTAGATTATGGATTGTTATGTCTTCTATATATGTAGTAATACTCTGAAAGGAGGCCGACTTGACCAGTAATGTGCCAATATAACGTAAAGACCCATCATAAACCATAAATAATTGTATTTTCACAGCTGCTGCTCTCACAAGAGATAAATGTATGTGCGAAGTTTTTTATAAATCAGTTCAGTCAATGTTCAGTAGAGTTAAGTGGAGAAAGCTTTCACTACATTTGAAATAAAGTTAAACATAAACGGAGTTGAGCGTAAACAAAAGCTCTTGATGTACCAAATTTTATATGCATATGTTCTATATCGATAGAACATGTTATATTAATCTAAACTTTATTTATTATATGAATAATCTTTACTACCTTACTTTCCTGAAAACTTTGTCGAATATTATCTCCATACTAACATGTTTGAACTTTACTGAAGACCGTAACAAGTTTAAACGCAATCCTTTACGTTCTGTTATTTTAACATTATAATTCGGTTACTCTACAAAAAAATACGTACTTCTTTGTTCTTGGGCGTTTACATTCACGCAGCTGTAGACTAGTGCGTACGAATCGTAATCAGTATCCAGGACCCAGTAGGGGGCTTGTGTAGGAGCTGTTATGGAAAAGAACATTATTAGAACACCAACAAGAGCACCAATATGGGTTTTTATCTCTTAAATTAAAATAAGGCGATTAAAAATTTAAATTAAAATAATTGCTGATACAGCTCTAGCATTGTGAGAGGAGATTGGAGCATTGGATTAGCATTGGAACAGTTATGTATTGAGATGATGATATAATCACTTTATATATTTATGAGGAAAGCAAAAGCTGAATCCTAAAAGGACAAGACAAAGATGCAGAAGGCAAGGCTTAAATTGCCGGACTAGATAGGCAACGGAGCAGAAGACAGTTCACGAGGATGGAGAATGGAGCAACAAACTACACACAGTTTGTAAACTGTGACGGATACTTACTATTAGGGAATGAAACCAATAATTTGGCGCTGCCGTCGTCACTGGCCAAGACGGCTGATCCAGTAATGGTGGCCAAGTTCTGGTTAACGACCTGAGTGTTAAATACGATGACGGTAGAGCCGTCCAGGGTGTAGGTGGCATCGTTGCAGGTACCAGATTGTGCTTCAGCAAAATAGCTTTCGATGAGACGCCAAGTGCCTGAGTACTGAAATAGATAATTTTAATTAGTAACTTTTTGTTAACTAAATAAAAGATAGCATCGACAATCATGAAACTAACTTTATTATTCCATTTAGTTCGTAGAATCTAATTTTAAAGTTGGAGAAAAGTAGTAGTAATAAAAAGTTCGGAATACCACTTAGAATAATAACGCCTAAGGAATACCATTTGAAAATTCAAAAGCTAAAAGCACCCAAAGTAATATAATATGGGTGAATGAAAAAAATCTATTATTTAAATAATTTCACATTTAATTTAATTACAATTTCTGATCCAACTTTTGTTAATATAGGTCCTGGCCTCCTATTGGATTAACATTCCCTAATCGATCTCGTGTTCTCCTAACGCCTCACTGTTTTGGTGCAAAATAGGAAGTCAAGACATAAATTATAATGTAGTACTTACTCCACTGGCATTGAAGTTCTGTACAACCGGAATATTGGGATCACATTGTCCGGGTATAATAACTGGTTCTCCAAGTGGGATATCGGGTAAGGAAAAGCAGGCTTCTTCTGATTGGTCGATGTCTTCAAAGTATTTCTGGTCCAAAACCATTTGGTTTGCCATGATTGTGTTTATGACATTGTTTCCTACTGTTGATAGCACTCCCTTTGTTCTGGTTAGCTTCCAGGTAAAGACTGGGGACAGATTTTATTTTTATAAAGATTTTGGACGTCTTGTATTGACTTCCGGACTATGAAATAAAATATTTTATTGTTGTTTTAATTAAGTTTCTTTAATATTTCTCTAAGACCTCACAATATGACTTTATTTATTTAATTCTTTCTTATCTATAACAATTGAAACAAAAAAATATTTGTTTTCCTTTAAAGACTCGGAAATCATCCAACCGATGTGTCACAAACTAGTCTCATTTGAAAGGGCATAATGCGAAAATGGTTTGAGACCACTAAAACAATGCATTATGCACAATTTAGATTTTCGACTATTTCCGTACAAAAATATTTTCCACTAGAACACGCCGGGTAGCCACTAGTTCTTATTAATTGATAATAATTATAATAGATTTGATATAACGTTAGTAATTTCGACTAATTCTAAGTAATTATTCCTATAGTGTACAACTGCACGTTTGAAAAAAGACTTATTGGAAAAATATTAAACATAATTCTATTTTTACCCGACTGGCTAGAAGGGGTATGTTTTTTGCGCGTATTTTGTATGTGTGTATTATTATGTTGTATGTATGCATGTTATATTCTTTATTACCTCATATCTTCCAAGCCGCTGAACGGATTTGTATAATTAAGATATCGTTAGATTCGTCTTGATAACCCAAGTGTTCTTAAATAAGTGAAATTAAAAAAAGAAACAAAAAGGTATATCATGCTAGCTTTTTTATAGGAGGCGGATTTATTTTTTTATTTTTAAATTTATGCTAGTTTTTAATGATTTCTTAAACATTTACTTTTTGCACCTATTCAGTTATCAGCATAATAATAGTATTTTGTTTATTATTTAGAAATTAGTAAAATTTTATTTCTAAATGGGTCGATAGTTCTCAATAATTGATTTGAATGAGTCATTAGACGCAGTTATATTTGAAAAAGTAATATAATATCATAAGGGGGATGGTTTAGATACTTACTTCCTTGGAAATATTCATCGATATTGACGCAGCTATAAGCTAATGCGTAATCATCATAGTTCACACCCAAAATCCAGAACGGGAAAGATATATCTGTAACAAAATTAAATTATACTAATTAGCGAAAGTTACTAGTGAAAATTGGGTAGTAGAAAAAAAGTATGTTTGTAACTGTATTGTGTGTGTGTGCGTGCGTGCGTGCGTGCGTGCGTGCGTGCGTGCGTGCGTGCGTGCGTGTGTGTGTGTGTGTGTGTGTGTACTGTTTACCATTAGAAATTTTTGACACGGAGCTCGTTGCCATATTATCGAGATCAACGGAAGTCAATTCTTACTTATATTCTACCCTTACAAAGGTGCAAGATTCTTACCTCCATTGGGGGTCAACTGAGTTAAAGTCAATCTGCCGTTTTCAGTAGCGGAACTAAAGGACAATATTGAATCAGACAAACTGAGGAGTTGATCTGTCACACTGAAAGATTCCAGGGTCAGCCGATTGGTGGTTTGGTTGTAGTCGTACATGTGCTGGATGCATTGTCCAGTTTGTTGCTGTTTAGGGTACGCTTGGTATTCATACCAGGTACCTTCGAACTGAAAATAAAAATGAAGTGGAAAGTGGTTCAAGATAATATAATATTTGAACAATTTATAGAAGCTGCTGTTTTTCATATAGCTAAGTTTTTGAATGTAGATGTAGTTAGTATTTTGCTAAAAATGGTGATGAGGGGCTTTAATAAAGTCAGTTTATTGATAGTATAAAAAATGAATAAAAGTCAAGATATAGTGAAGAAATCTAAGGAGTGGCCTAAGGGGCCTCCTTATCAATATTTGTTGTGGAGCCCCCTCAACGTCAGCTGTCCAATATAAAAGGAGTGCCAACTGTAGCGGTCGTAGGCCCCTGGCGAGCTTTTTTTGTTAGTGAGGGCCCCTATACGCTGGGGGCCCCGTATAATTGATACGGCTGATACAGCGGTAGCTACGTCCCTGTGTAGATATGAAGCGGTAACTTTTGAATACAAACTAAAATACTAACCAATCTCATATTGAAGTTGGATACAACTGGTATGGTGTTGTTGCATTGTCCTGGGAACACCACGGGAACACCAGGCTGAGGTTCAGGAATATAGAAGCACCCGGCTTCAGACTGGTCGGTATTCGCATAGTACATCTCGTTCAAAACGTCAACAGTATCGATGATTCTTGCCATTATTACCCGAGCTGCGGCTGTGAGTTGTCTTCGTCTACTTAGCTTCCAACTCCATACTGTGAATTTTTTAAATTAAATTATTCCAAATTTTTGAGTATTCAGTTCACTTATTTCAAGTATTATGCGTATGTCCATAGAATAATGGATAAAAAGTTGTAATTGCCACAGATATTTTACGTTATTAAACGAGCAATTTAACTCTCGTAGAATAATATTCTAAAGTAGTCAGTAGTTATGATTGCAGCTAGCCAAAATTAGGCTAAAATTTCCAAATTTCAGACACATAAACGGAATTGGAAAAATTAAAGAGGATGTATCCATTTAAACATACCCTGCATTTCATCGGGATTAAGGTTCATGCAACTGTACACCAGAGAATAATTATTATAATCTGTATCCAGAATCCAGTAGCTTAGTGTGACGGTTACTGAAAAAAAAAATTGTATTGTTAAACAAAGTCGATTTATTGAACATTACCTTGATTAGTACCCAAGACCTACTGCTTCACGACCATCCAGGGCCGTCTTTAACCTATTGAAGGCCCTGGGAATATTAGGATAATGGGGCCCCTATGACATTGACAGATCACTATTTTGTTAAAATAAACAAAGAAAGTTATTTATGCAAAAGCTAATAAGAAAATCGATATAATTTAATAAACTGATCAATAATTTAGATTCGATTTATCCAAATTAAAAAAGTTTTTCGGTAATAAATATCGGTTATCGTTTAGTGATCTGGCAGGAACTAGGGGGTCTGTTTGTATCACAATTTTATTTAGTTAAAAAAATGTTGGAAGCTACATATTGCTTGCTTGGTTCTGTATTTGAAGGTCAATATTTCAGGCCAATACTTAGTTACGCTTTTGTGAATAGCAAAATACATTTCATTACTTTACAATTCGCATCTAATTGTGGATAATTGTTGATTAGATTATACTTACGATTTGTACCAGCAACCGGGAAGGTTACATCCAGCTTTCCACTACCATCCGTCGAAGACACTACCGCAAAACCTTCCATGGTGTCCAGGGTCTGGTTCATGACTTGAGTGTTTAGTACGTCGACGACTCCATCGCCGAGGGAATAGACTGCGTTACTGCAAGCACCATCTTCCCAAATAGAGGGATAAGATTCGATGTTGTGCCATCTTCCCAAATACTAAAAAGTAAAATTCCTTAGTATTTTCTGAATGTTTGCATTTAATTTGAAATAGATAGTTTAGTAAAGCTATAGATATACGTGTACTGTAACAATATTAGCTTACCAATGCAGCGTTGAAATTGGGCATAGCTGGAATATCCAAGTTGCACTGACCACGGAATATTACGGGTCTGCCAGGAGCTGGTTCGGGGAAATAAAAACAACCTTGGTCGCTTTGATCGATCTCAATAAAGAATCGCTCGTTTAGATCTAGATACGTATTAATAACAGCATTGACTGCTGCCTGCGAACTAGAAGACAGTGTGCGAGTCCTACTTGCTATCCAGCTGGTTACTGAAAAGAAATAACGAAGCTTAGATTAATTTGTCTTTATAATCTATCTTTTAATATAAAGAGGAAAGATTTGATTGTTTGTTTGCATTGAATAGGCTCCGAAAGTACTGAATCGATTTCAAAAATTCTTTCACTGTTCGGAAGCTACGCTATCCCCGGGTGACAAAAGCGATATTATATTATTATTTTCAAAAAAATTAGGGATCCCTAATAAAACTCCAATAATGTAACCCAAGGTGTAAAAAAATAAGAAAACCGAAGCAAAGCGAGGGCGGTTACTCGTATCTTATGTAATATCTAGGAGTTCAACTTTTCCACAGCATCTAGGTAGTATACTAGTAACTATTATTCCAGATAGTAACTGGCAAGTGAAAAATAATGTCAATAAGTAATTTACTTGTTTAAGTACTAACCTTGTTTCTGATTGTTAGGTAGATTTTGGCAGGCGTAGGTAACTGCGTAGTTATCGTAATCTGATGCCAGTACAAACAGTTCTCTTTCTACAAATACTGTAAATTAAAAGTTGGTTTATTATCAATGAAGACTTCATGTTATTAAATTCAATAAAATTTAAAAATACAAAAAAACTTGAGAGGTGTCAAGGGACACCCGGATGGAACGAAGTTCCTTGCAGTCAGTACTAGGATAGCAATTTGGGCTTCCAACATTTTTGTATGGAGCCTGGCATACCTACAAGTCCGCCATTTTGAAAAAACCTCGATTCGGCGGCCAGTGATGAAACATGTGTCAATCGATAGACTAAATGATTGTGATCAAAAAGTATTCAGTGATGAAATGTCGTAAGTGGTATACTTTCTGAGATATTTGAGTTCAAAACCGTAGGAAAATAAAGCAAAAAACATCGTTTCGGCCGATATTGATAAAACATGTGTCAGTCAATAGTCTAAGTGATTACAATCAAAAAGTATTCAGTGATAAAATGTCGTAAGTGATATGGTTTCTGGGATATTTGAGTTCAAAACCGTACAAAAATAAAACATTTGTAATTAATTATCTTTTTATTTCTAGTGTATCTGTAACTGTATCAGTGTTATGCCAGATATGAAATATTATGAATATTTAGAATAATTACTATATACATATAAAATCACAATATACATAAACAAAATTAAATAAATACAGTTTTATTCAGATTTACATATAAACATCTTATATATTAAGTAAATATTTATAAATACATATATAACATCTGGTTGAAGACCACGGGCGACAACATTCTAATTGCTTCAGGTAGTGCTGCCGGACTTCTTGAAGGAGCTTTTGGTAGCCTATGATTTTTTGATGTCTACAAGCAAGGAGTTCCAGAACAGTATGAACTATATTGTGAAGGAATTCCCGAAATAAGCAGCGCTATAGGTTTCCTATAAATAAACAGGAGAAGACACATTATTCAAAATGCACAGACCTATAAGTATATATGTCTGTGTCAAAATGGCATAAAATGTTGAGAGAATTCTGAAGTTTCGCCTGTATCGAATGGATAGCCATTTAAGTTAGGAATGGAACTGGGAAATGTGGTCATACTTACGTAAGCCGAAGATATATCTAATACAGTTATTAAGAAGGCGCTCCAATTTATTCAGAAGTTCCTCTGACAAATCTGTACAACACACATCAGCATAATCAAGGTGAGGGATGACCAGAGTGTTTATGGCGTATTTATTGTTAAGTTTTTATGGCGATACAGCAATTGAAGTGTACCGGTCACTTTTTTCCTTACCTCAGTTACGTTATGTATTATAAAAATTAAACAAATTCGTCAAACAAACAACTTAAGGGTAGAGATAAAATCGCGGGATGGTACTGCTCATGCATAGTGGAAAAAGAACCTTGTCATGTTGTTCCCATATAATGTGTGTTATATGGTTCTTGGCATGGGCTTGACATCAGGAAACATTGCCTTTATCACCAGCGGAATTTTTAGATTCAGTGATTGTCAGACATGATATAGAAAACTAAGCCAATAGTGAATTTTAACTTTTGGTTTAGAGTAATTGCCAAAGCTGTAGCCGCTGATGGCAAATAAATTATGTATAAAACAACGTAGTAGTTTGCTTTTGCTTTGCTTTTTTTAAATTACAACCTACCCGTTATTAATAAATCAAGTACCTATGCAGCACATACACATATGACATAATATACTTATTTTTCATTATTGACCCAATAAATTCAAAATAAGTAAATGATAATTTTTAATGCATTATTTTTGTACGGTTTTGAACTCATATATCTCAGGAAGTATATCACTTACAACATTTCATCACTAAATACTTTTTAATCGTAATCATTTAGCCTATCGATTGACATATATTTCATCAATGTCCGCCGTAACGAAGTTTTTTTGCTTTATATTTCTAGTTTTGAACTCACTTATCTCAGAAATTATATCACTTACAACATTTCATCACTGAATACCTTTTAATCGTAATTATTTAGCCTATCGAATGACATATGATTTATCAATGTCCGCCGAAATGAAGTTTTTTGCTTTATTTTTCTAAAGTTTTGAACTCACTTATCTCAGAAAGTATATCACTTACGACATTTCATCACTGAATACTTTTTGATCATAATCATTTAGTCTATCGATTGACACATGTTTCATCACTGGCCGCCGAATCGAGGTTTTTTCAAAATGGCGGACTTGTAGGTGTGCCAATTAGGTTCGATGCCCTTTCTCATCGGCTTTGTTCACCTAGTAGCAATTGCTAGTAGCAACTGACTGCAAGAAACGAAAATATCTGGCTTGCTTTCTATGTAAAAAAAACTACGACGGCAAAAAGTGTCGTTACAACTTTTCGTTACAAAATTTTCCGCCTAGCCCCCTTTCGCAACGCGCGATAAGGAACTTCGTTCCAATAATAATATATAATAAAATACTTATTATTATTAAAATGATCACATTATCATTGTTACTTACCGCCTGGAACAACTTCTATAGTGACCCCTAATTTCCCACTACCATCATCGCTGATGACTACGGCTGATCCAGAAATGACCCTGAGCGTTTGGTTGATCACTTCGCTGTTGGCAAGCTCCACCACGTTTCCGTTTAGAGTATACTGCGCCCTTTGACACGTGCCCATTTGATTCTCCGTGTAATAACTTGCGATATTGTGCCACGTGCCTGTGAACTGTTTGTAACACATTGAAGTATATTGTTAGCATATAGAACTGACACCGCGAACACAATGTATGTCCCAATGAATTGGCGCCGATTGGCTTCAATTTTTAATGGATTCGTTCGATTTTGAAAGGAGAACTAGGGCTCAATTTTGAAAATAGAACCTTCCGGTGGGACACACATTTTGTTTAAGATGTCTGTTCTATGACATTATACTTCAGTGCTATAATATGATAATTTCTGTATCAAGTTTCAATTTCGGTTTTTTGTTTAACGCTTTCACATTTATTACTTTATTTGAAACGAATTTATGGTAACTACGAAAATTTCTTAACTGACTAGCCTTTTTATCAAAATTATCGATTTGGTCTGATGATGCAAAAATTCCAGAATCTTTAGCATTATATTTAAAACAAACAACGAAGATATTGATTAAGAGTGAACAGTAAGTGATATATAAAAATATTCACAATTATTATATTATTAATAATATTGTTAATGTTCTCAATTATCAAATTTTTTTTTGTACTTACACGAGCCGGATCGAAATTCTGAACAACAGCAATATTTGGGTCACATTGTCCAGGTAAAATAATGGTTTCGTCAGGATAAAAATCAGGAAGAACAAAACAAGCTTCATCTGAGTGTTTTATCAGCTTTAAGTCTGCTAAAGATATGCCCAAAGCAGAACTAAGGGTTCCGTTAATTAACACAGGCACCAATGGAAACTGATACTCAGTTTGTCGTCCTAGTTGCCAGACGTACACTGAAAATAATAAAAATAATATGACAGGAATTATCAATAGATCTCATCCAATTTGACAATGAACGCCCTTTCACAAAAAGTGTTACAATCTGTTATTGAAAATATTCATTATTTATTTAATACTAGATGACCCTTCGTATCGCCTAACAAACAATTTTTTTTTCTAAAATAAAAGTAGCCTAAGTTACTCCTTGTTACATCAGCTACCTGTCAGTGAAAGTCCCGTCAAAGTCAGTCCAGCCATTTCAGAGAGTAGCCGGAACAAACAGACAGACAGACAGACAAAAATTGTATAAAATGTTGTTTTGGTATATGTACCGTGTATAAATCCAAATGCACTTAGTAAAAAGCGGTTATTTTAATGTTACAAACAGACAGTCCAATTTTATTTATTTGTATAGATGTATAGATGTATAGATAAAGTAGTTCCTAAGTATTTCATTTTTAATAGGGTGATCTATATAAAATCTAGAATAAGCTATGAGCTGAGCTATAACTACGACGACCCTGTAGCCTACTTGGTAGCGACCCTGCCTGCGAAGCGAGGGGCCCCGGGTTCGATTTCAGGCCGGTTCAGATATTTATGTGACAGATAAATATTTGTAGTCGGGTCGTGGGTGTTATTGTGATGTGTTGTTATATGTGTCGTCCATGCCACCCGCAACACAGGTATAAACCTATTGCGGGGATATGAGTGTGTTACATATGATGCACATCGCATCATATCGCTTATCGCATTTCGTTCATCGCGTACCGTCGTCATCGAGCGAACGTACTATCGACGCAGCAGAAAGTGCGATATGATTCCGTTCCCACGAATGCAGCCTTCTACGTAGTTTTATAAAATTATGGATTATTGTTGTTCTCACTTCGAACATAGATTGTACTTAGGAATTAATATTTTAGACATTAAATTCAGTAAAAGTTAACCGTATTTTGACTATTCTGCATCCCCCGTCTGCAGCTTACATAACTGGCGCAGTCGGTAGGATATCTGAAAGTTAGGGACTAAGCTAGGCCTACTTCGGATATCCTGAATCTACGAAGCTTCAGACCAGGAGGAGTATCCAAACTTCGATACAGCAGATACCAAAATGCGCATGTGAGTACTTTAGAATCGTTCTATTGTGGCTCTCCTTTTACTTTCCCTATAAGTATAAATTATTATTTTTTCTCCTATTTCTCGTGTAATTTTTTTTTGTATTACTGTGTTAAATTAATTAGCCAAAATTTTTCACCCAAGGAAATCGTCCGCTAGGTTAGATAGAGTTAGTAGGAATCGTGCATTGGACTCTGGTAGAGACTTGGATAATTCAAATAATATGGAAAATCCTAACTTAGATAAAATTTTTAAGGCTTTACAGCTATTGCCAGAGTTTAACGGAAACTGTCACGTTCTCACCAGATTTATTAAATTATGTGACGAGCTAGTTAAAACCTATATGAGTAACGAACCGGGACATGAATTAGAAAATTTAGCACTTTTAAACGGTATCCTGAATAAGGTCACGGGACCCGCAGCATGCTTAATAAATTCCGACGGCATCCCGGACTGTTGGGATGGTATTCGTTCATCATTAATAAATAATTTTGCTGATCATCGCGATGAGACCTCACTTTATAATGACTTGGCTCTTTTGACCCAGGGGTCAGGGTCACCACAAGAATTTTACGATAAATGTCAAAATTTATTTTCTACAATTATGACATATGTAAATTTACACGAAACTGTAAAAACTACTATAGAATCTAAGAGGTCCTTGTATAAAAAATTAACCCTTCAGGCTTTTGTACGTGGATTAAAAGATCCATTGGGATTTCGTATAAGGTGCATGCGACCAGAAACGATTGAAAAGGCATTAGAGTTCGTTCAAGAAGAGTCAAATACCATGTACTTACAACAAAGAAATATCCCGTTTCCCGAAAAGAACGCCACGCCGTTCGTTCAGGCTCAAACTTCTAAAGCCCCTATGGGTTTTCATGCAACCGCGATTCCATTCCCGCGATACGGTTTTACTTGACCTAATACACCCAGACACTTGACACCACATCCGTCGCAGTATCAGCATGCTTTACCTTTGTGGAGACAGAATCAGTTCCCCTTTTACGGAGGCCCTAGCCGTACGCAAAAAATATTTAGTGCGCCTCCACCAAATTATCGTTTTAATAATGCGTTTAGGATGCCACATCAAAATGTGGTTCAGAGTTCTCCTTCACCTAACAAAGTGCAGCCGATGAGTGGAGTGAGCCATTACGTTACAAAGCCTCTAGCAAGACCTCTGAGAGGTCATGACTGGTCAAAAGCTGGTAATCCACCACCCTCTAATTATTTTAAAAGTAGAGAATTAAATTATAACGAGTTTTGCGAGGAACCCTACTTGGACCCTTATGGTCATTGGGATAATTATGGTTGTTATGAATATTCCGATTTTTCTCAGACTGACAATAATGATCAGTCGTACTGTACAGATTTGCCGTACCATGCTGAGGTCGAGGAGCCTCAAGAGGTCAAAGATTACATTTCCTCTGATACTAAAAATTTTCAAAAGGAACCGAAATCAGACGCATTAGGATAGAAATGAACCTTCAAACTCAACGTATGTTGCCTTATGTCGAAATTTTAAATCCACCATTGAAGCTACTTATCGATACTGGAGCTAATCAGTCGGTCATAAGCCCTGAAGCTGTTCAAAAGTACTATTCGCATATCCCTTGTAATTATGAACCTTTCGAAATTACAAATTATCACGGCACAAGTCAACATAATTACTCTATAACGGTTCCTACTTTTTCAGAATTTCGCGAGACGGATAATATGCGTTTATTCATTTATAAATTTCATGATTATTTTGATGGGCTTTTAGGATATGATTTATTGAAAAGTTGGGAATCAAATATTAATTTAAAAAATAAGACATTGGTAACCCGTAATGCGACAATCCCGATTCATTTATACAATTCTAAAAATTGTAATTTATTTGAATATTATAATACCAGCTAATTCAATGAAATTGCTAAAAGTTCCAATTAATTTTAAAGATGGCGAAGCATTTGTTCCAGAGCTACTGCATTTACAAGATCAACCCAGAGATGAAACACCTTCTATCAAACTAAATTCTATCAACCTTGAAAACCTTCACGACGTTAATAAGAAGATATCATTTCAATCTCCGATGAAACTTGACCAGAGCGCCGATCTAAGTGTCTACCACACTACAATTCCTATTTATATAATTGTAATTATTGCCGCTGCTGTTTGCGTTGCACTCCTATGCCGCCGTATTATTCTGAAGAAAAATTTGCATCAAATGAAATCTAAGACTAAGTCTTCTACTTCGCAAGAAATTTATGTGACTATCGCCGATGAAGAGCGAATTGACCCGAAACTCATAAAAGTTCATCATGACGCCATTTCAGCAACTACTTCGTCAAAAGCCCGTCAGTAGTTGCTCAACTTCAGGAGGGAGATGTTACATATGATGCACATCGCATCATATCGCTTATCGCATTTCGTTCATCGCGTACCGTCGTCATCGAGCGAACGTACTATCGACGCAGCAGAAAGTGCGATATGATTCCGTTCCCACGAATGCAGCCTTCTACGTAGTTTTATAAAATTATGGATTATTGTTGTTCTCACTTCGAACATAGATTGTACTTAGGAATTAATATTTTAGACATTAAATTCAGTAAAAGTTAACCGTATTTTGACTATTCTGCATCCCCCGTCTGCAGCTTACATAACTAGTGTGTTAGCGTTTATTTATTTATTTATTTATCATCTAACTACTACATACCGAGCAAAGCTCAGATCGAGCTTTGGCCCAGGTATTATAAATATTATGTAGGTAACTGTTGTATGAATGTATGTAGCTATCATAAGTGGGTAAAAAACATTATTGAATTTAAAAGTCACATACCTACGTTTTATCTAGATAACTTGACATAATCTAGATTGATTGGTATCGTCTGATGATATTATTATTCACTGGATGATAACGATTATGAAGGCACTAGTACTTCAAAAATTTAATGTGTTATTTTAAATGGATCATTAAAATTCTGGCTTGATATCAGATATTAAAAAAAAGATTAATGGATGATAAAATAACTTCATAGAAACTAAAACTATAATACTGATAATTAGGTAATTTTTTATTATTATCGGATTTGCACATATCAGGGTTTTGCTACAGCCCCACAGCATTAAATGTTTGAAAGGTAATTAATAGTTTGATAAGCTAAAATCTATACAAATAAATAAAATCGGAGTGTCTGTTTGTAATATTAAAATAACCGCTTTTTACGAACTGCATTTGGATGTTTACACGCTAGACATACCAAAATATTTTTTTTTACAATTTTTGTCTGTCTGTCTGTTCCGACTAATCTCTGAAATGGCTGGACCGATTTTAACCGGAATTTTACTGGCAGATAGCTTATGTAACAAGGAGTAACTTAGGCTACTTTTATTTTAGAAAAAAAAAAAATAGTTTGTTAGGCGATACGAAGTTCGCCGGGTCAGCTAGTAGTCAATAAGATTAAAAGAAGAGAGAAATGACTTACCTTCTCGTTGATTAGAACCCCGGTTGATACAGGCATATCCTAGTGCCCAGTTAAAATAATCCGTACCCAGAATCCAGAAGTCAATAGCTGAAAATAAAATTTAATTGAAGCTAAAAAAGAATTCATCAACATTGAAGTATTAATACTAGCATGTAGAACCGACACCAAGAACTCAATGGATGTCCCAATGAATTGGCGCCGACCGGTTTCAATTTTTAATGGATTAGTTCGATTTTGAAAGGAGACCGGGGGCTCAATTTTGAAAATGGTGGTCCCGGCGGGACACACATTTTGTTCGAGATGTCTGTTCTATGAAAATAATAAAGTTCAAAGTCAAGGCTGTTTGAAAACTAATAGACACATATTGACATTTATGAGACATTCAGCATTCCATCTTTGCACCATGTACAATGATAGAATCGCGATCTTTAGAAAAAGAGATCTATCTTCTTCTTCTTTAGTTTTACCTTCTACAGTTTATTACAGATGTTTACAACTGATTGATGTCCAACAAAAAAAAACAGTTCCGTAAGAAAATAAAAGGGTAGCCATACCACGCTAACGTTGTAAATACTTTTAACATCATCAAACTTACGATCATTTAAGATGGACAAGCTCAAAGTGAACCTTGCTGTTCCTTCCTCAAGAGAAGCATTTCCTGTGATCACTTCCCTGAAGTTATTATTGATTGCTTCGTTGTTGAAGATTATGCCATTGTTTGTAACCGTAACGTCGAGGGTGGAGCAATCTGCACTTTGCAAGTCGTTGTCTGTTCTGCCTATACCGTACCATTTTCCTGTGAACTGAAAAATTGCATTTGCGTATTTAACTAGTCATCGGCTTCTTAAGTTTCGATTCAGTACATTCGACTCAGCAATATTTGTGGAACAACATTACTGAATCAAAGCACAAACTACATAATTCGACTCCGTCCGTTCCCTATATAATACATATAAGCAACGGTGAACATTTACCTATCCATACATAATCTGAATTTTACCAAGAAAAAATAACCGACTTCGAAATAATTCAAAAAGTACTCCTCAGATCTAGATCAAATTTTAATGGGACCACATGATAAGTACCAGCTCTGGATTAAAAAAAGAATCATCAAAATCGGTTCACCCAGTCAAAAGTTCTGCGGTAACAAATATAAAAAACAGCCCGCCATCAAAAAAGGAGGAGGTATTCAATTCGTCTGTAATTTTTTTTATTACGTTTCTTACCTGAGAACTTTCGACTGGGTGAACCGATTTTGATGATTCTTTTTTAATCAAAAGCTGTTGCTTGTCATCTGGTCCCACTTGAATTTGAGGTAGATCTGACTAGTAGTTTTTGAGTTATTTTGAAGTTGGTTATTTTTTTCTTGGTAAAATTTAGATTATAGTGTGCCTACATAATAACGCAAAATTATTGTTTTGTGGATAATGGATAGTGATGTTTTATGAGATCAAAGGAGTTATTTCGGAAAAGTAATTTTTCTGTCAACAAATACTTTTTGATTGCATTGCAACTTCTAAATCCACTTTCTGAGATCCAAAAGTATCACAATCACTTTAGGTAGGTAACACATGTTAAGTAAATATGAGTATTAATGTGATAAAATATCACTTCCTAGATTTGGACTATAGAATATCCGTGATAGAGATAAAAATATTAGTTAATGTTTAGATAGCATGTTATCAACTACATGACAAGAGTTATCTTTAGTATCGAATTCTGCCAAATCGTTTATAGTAGACCGCCTAATTCGTGATTATTCATTACGAGTCTATCGACTATAACAAAATTTGACCTTATCCCTCAGGAATAGATCTATTATCCGGGATAAAACTATCATATGTCCTTTCCCGAGCTTTATTCTATATCTGTACCAAATTTACATTACTTGTATTATACATTACTTGATTTTAAGATCATTTTAAACAAGCGCTCAGATTTGCATGCGTTTTCCGGGAAAATAAGTACCCAATTTTATTTCAGATCATACATAGTCTATGAGTAGGGTAAGTTCGCCTGTTCGCGTCCATCGCCCAATTCGCGTCCATTTTGCGGATCTCCCTTTAAAAATCTTCGAAAATAAGTCAACTAACACACCAATCAAACGAAAAGTCATTACCGCTTATACTTCAATGTATAAGAGGCACGCACACATGGACAAAAGTTCTGTGCGTCAAACCAATCCCGTTTAGAAAAAATAGTTAGTCTCGGCTGTTCAACAAGGAAGCGCGTATGGGCGGGATATTTAGATAAAAATTAGTGTGCAGCGGTGCGTTTGATGGTAAGTTTTTTATTGTTTTATGTGAATTTTAGGATACATAGCTGTTTCTACACTTTTATGATGAAAAAAGGAATAATATTAATTATGAATTTCCTTATGTTTTTTATATTTAACGAATAAAATAAGGTGGACGCGAATTACTACATCGAATTTTACAAAACTTCCACTTTGCGTCCACAATGGACGCAAACTATACCTACAGGGGATAATAATAAACCAAATTGCGTCCACAGTTTTCGTTAAATACTTGCTTGTAAAAATAATTTAAAATGTATTTTTTATTATTATTGTACATTTTTTTATTAAGACTACGTATTTATAATTCTATTTTTTTAATTTAAATGAGTAATTTCTTTCATTCTTATTTTTTTTTATTTAAGATGAGTTCTTCGGAGACAAGAAAGAAGAAGGAAAAAAACGTGTGTCACTCGGGGACTGCCGCGGTAAAGCTATTGCATATCAATTGTTGCAAAATAAAACCTCATACCCCCCACTTGCAGTCAGTACTAGGATAGCAAAAAAATGCAAGCAAGTATGCCAAAACAAAGCTGGGGTTATTAAATTTCTCATCGGATTTTTTCACCTAGTAGCAATTAATTAAAGCGAGTACTAGGCGCACAGAAGTCTTAGAGGATGCGACATCAGTGCGATCTTATTCACTCTTCGATATTTAGCATAGGCACAACAGGGACGTCAATATCACGATCATGCACATTAAGCTATTATTGCCATATCTCCCGTCATGCCAATCAATATGCGGAAGAGCGACAGTGATAGAACAAATCCATCACTGCCGCTCTGACAAGTGATGTCAGAGCGCTCTGACAACTGGTCAGAGCGGCAGTGATAGATTCACTCTATCACTGTCGCTCCTCCGCATATTAATCGTCATGACAAGAGAAACAGCAATAATAACCTAATGTGCATGATCGTAATATAGACATCACTGTTGTGCCTTATGTAAAATACCGAAGAGTAAATAAGACCGCACTATACTATGGCCTGTACAGTATCACTGATGTCGCATCCTCGAAGACTTCTGTGCGCCTAGTACTCGCTTTAATTAATTGCTACTAGGTGAACAAATCCGATGAGAAATTTAATACCCCAGCTTTGTTTTGGCACACTTGCTTGCATGTTTTTGCTATCCTAGTACTGAGTGCAAGTGGGCGGTGTAACCTTTTATTTCGTTACGGTTTTTCTTGATTCGCTCGCCGCGCTCAAGCCCGCGATAAAAGCTATGCAATAAGCTTTAAAGAACATACACAGAAGAAGATTTAAAGAAAGCGTTAAATGAAATTCGAGAGATTAATAAATCGATACAACCAATGTTGAGAAGAATTTTTTTTATTTTTTTAAGTGCTTTTTTTAATGATAATAATGTTGATTTTTTAATATTTATATTATTAAATAAAGAAATTATTAAGATACAATCTTTCTTTACAAATTATTCAAAATTTCACCCCTATATTCCTTTTCTAAGCTGTTGGACGCTAAATGGTCCACGGGTGGACGCAATTTGGATTTTGTGGACGCAAAGTGGGTAAAACGCCTAATTCTGAAGTTTATCTATTTAAAAAGAAAACACAAGATGTTTCTAATAAAATTGAAAGTTAATCTTAAAATAGACTATATAATGAATACATTACATAAATTTTTCATAGAAATTAGTGCTGGGACATTTTTATTATCGCCGTCAAACTTGCCAACTGCACTAAATGGACGCGAACAGGCGAAACGACCCTACCTGTGTGCTAAATTTCATGAAAATCTATTCAGTACCTTTTGTATGAAAAAGTAAAAAACATGTGGATGTTTCTTCCTTTTCACATCCTCATATACAAGTTTTTACATTTTATAATACTACTTAGTAGGATTTGTGTGTTAAATTTATTACCTGGTTATAATAAAAAGTTATTGCTGTACCCAATTTTTAACATGCATTTTAAGAGTGCCATGCCATAGCTCACATATTTGCATGATACTTTTAAGGTTTATAAAAAAACTTTTGATACGAGTTTTCCTCTTACGTTTTACGTTTTCTTTTTACGTTTTCTATTATTCCGGGCATATTACTATATCTTTAATTTTTGCAGTTTTGTATTTTAGAATTATTTTTCCGTATTTCAGCGATGATTTTTAATCTTTGAATATTATTTTTTATTATTTTATATATCTGTATACCACACGATACCGACTATACTTTGTCATTGTTTAGGGAATGTACCACTTTTTAGAAGCTTTCTGCCCGCTATGCCATAGACCATACCATAATATGACCGTCACGTTAGTATGACCTACAATTTTCTGTGCGTTCAGTTGAATCTTCTCGTTACTAATGATGTCTTAGTACTCCTAGGTACAAAGTATATATTTTCGTTAAATTTAATAACTTGCTAAAAAATATGCTTGGGTGAAGATTAATAAATAATAACAGTAGTAATATATAAAATTGTTTTATTTTTTAATGACATGAATGTATTTCCGAATTACCTAATGAAAAGCAATGATTTTATAATGTAAAAAGAGGTAGATA
Source organism: Thymelicus acteon (assembly GCA_951805285.1). Classification (NCBI taxonomy): domain Eukaryota; kingdom Metazoa; phylum Arthropoda; class Insecta; order Lepidoptera; family Hesperiidae; genus Thymelicus; species Thymelicus acteon. Next base: position 4,251,622 of record OX638232.1, read on the forward strand.
TGTCACTAGCGCGCCGACGATGAAGAGCGTAAGGACAGGCAATTGACCGTTCTGCTCGTAGTCGCTCTGTCAATACAAGCTGATACGCACGCTTTTGTTGTTATCAGAACTGCTTGACATTTGACATACCTACAGCGTTAAAATGCCTTTGTGTATTATGCCAATGTGATTGGTGTAGTGAAACAAAAGATTCAAGGTCATTGTTACAAACAGGAAAAGCAAAATAAAACCGTTTAAAAAGTCTTACCGCTGTCAAGTCAAAGTTTTGCACTAATGCTATATTCTCATTGCACTGTCCAAATTGTACCAACTGAGCACTACTTAAATCTAAAAGTCCTATAAGACTAAAAATTAAAATATTTTTCCACATTATGAGATCATATTCTCTCACACCACTACACTTTAGACCGGACGGCAAAATGGTGATCTATCTATTGTTTTATCATATTTATTCAGAATCTTATCATATCTACTTTGCACGTTTTTTTTATTGGCACGATGAAGGCGTATGTTTGTCCTTAAAGTGATAAATACCTCTAGAAGTGTGTCATTAGTGCCTCGTAGAAAACGTAGGACGGAGCATAAAACATAGACCTATCCATGGTTTCCCGTCACCGTCGCTGGATAAATCCATAACAGCACCCAAGTAGGTAGAGGGTTTTAAAAACATACTAATATCATTGAAGTATAATGTACTAAAGTACCAGACAAGACATTGCGAACAAAATTTGTGTCGCCCCAGGAGATGATAGGTGAAATGATAGGTGAAATAAGTTTACTTATATCAATTCACCTCGATCAGTAGATTTAAATCACCTGGGTGCATAGGTGAATAAAGTAGACTTAAGACACCTGGTTGAATTAACTCAGGTGAATAAAATCGACGGCACCTCTTCTAAATCGACAGAATCCACTGAAAAAAGTTACCAATTGGCTACAGTTCATTGCGCAAACATCGGGTTCGCGATGTTGGTTCTATACGCTAGTAATAATAGTTCAATGACTAACATACCCTATTTTTACCTATATACACTTTTTTATCAAATAAATTTTACTGACAAAAAATAACCGACTTCAAAATTATTCAAAAACTACTGGTCAGATCTTGTTCAAATTTATGTGGGACTACATGACAAGCACTTGCTTTCGATTAAAAAAAGAATCATCGAAATCGGTTGGCGTGATATTGAGTTATTCGTCCATTTGTCGCGCACATACTTAATGCAAATTTAAGACTTATATGGTTTTCTCATGGATGCCATTGTCAGATCTCAATAAAATTTAAGTGGGACTACATGACAAGCACCAGCTTTCATTTAAAAAAACAATCATCAAAATCGGTTCACCCAGTCGAAAGTTCTGAGGTAACAAACATAACAAAAGAAAACAAAATACAGTCGAATTGAGAACCTCCTCCTTTTTTGAAGTCGGTTAAATATTACAAGCACGCACAACAACAACAACGACGGACGATGGAAAGAACGTAAGGTAAGGAAATGCGAGCGTCTCTTATGTTCAGTTTACACGTATTAAGTAATTAAGTAGATGACTAAATTTTAATTAAATTTTAACTAAAAAGTTACTAAATTGTCTGTTTACAAGCATTAATTTACTTAAAATTTAGTTATCTACTTAACTACTTAATACATGTAAACCAGACTTTAAGGATTCCATAGCTCAAAAACTTATATGATCACTTCGTTGGCCGTTTGTCTGTCAAGATCCTTTTTCTCAGGCACACGTGGACGTATCATGTTTGAGTTAATATTATACAATACTCAATTAAGATACATTTTTTTATGTAATCGACAATCCCTTGCCGCCATACAAGCGTGTCGTAAGAGGCGAAAGGAGCCGGCCCGCTTGGTGGTAAGGTTTTAGATCAGGATTATCCAATATTGTGGTTAGATCAATATTATTATTAAGTCATTGATATTATTACACGTATTATTATCTTTCTGTGAAGTTTTCCATCCATGGTTAGTATTTAACTAATAGTAGTTTTTAGTTAGATATTTAACTACAGAATAGAAATTTTAGGATCGTGAAGCCTGCATTTCTAGCACTCATCTAAGTAGTCGTTTTTTGTAGTTATGTAACTACAAAAAACACATTCTAGAATTAGAATTCAGCCCCCTCCACTACGGTTAACGATAAAACCAATGCATAATCAATTCTTAATCATTAAATACCTACCTTTGTAAAATTGGCTGTCATAACTATTTTTATCGACTTAGCCGGAATTACCAATCTAGCTGAATTCTAGAGATATACACGTGGTAAGAATCATGCATTGATAACTTAATAATATTATATGATCATAATTTGTCATAAATTGCAGTGCTATTCGATTCACTTCGTGTTCCGACTGGGGGCTTGAGAGCCAGTTCATTCTTTCCTTTTTCTTTTCTCTTTCTTGACTGGTAACGCATCAGTAGTGCCTTTGTTGTCGCTGATGTCCATGGGTAACAATTGCCATTTATAGCCAAAGTGATACACGTTATTAAATTAAATATTTATTTAATTAAATCAAAGAAGTATAACTTCTCACGCGCGTACAAAATAGATAGATAGAACAAATTATTTTCTATGTTGCTGCTGGATTCCATGACAGTGGCAGAAGCCATCAGGTTGATCGTCAGCTCATTTGCCGGCCAGTTACATAAAAAAAATTGACATCATATTCTTCAGTTGGCTTAGTTCGTTTATCCGCTATTTATACAAAAAATGATAAAAATATGTGATAATAAAATTCTATCGACTTAGCACCGATAAAGGTATGTAAAGAATAGATTGCTCGAAGTGAAACCAAATTATTGTTATCAATTTATCATGTATTTTTTGGAGTTCAACTCCTTATCTATCGATTTTCATATTTAACCTTGCGGTATGAAATTTTATTGGGAGTAAAATCAAACTTTCTCCGTTACGTTATGCGTTATGTTTGTAGTTCGTAAGACAGAATCTAAATGGCTTTAGATGGCTGATAAGTAACAACGCCATCCAATGATAATAATAATTTTGATACATCCTATTCTGATGCTTTGAAACATCATTATCATCGTCATCATCATCATCATTCATCATCATCATCCGTTGTTACTGATTTGACCATTGCAAACTAGATGGCGTTAAACTCCAGTTGTGCGTCAGTGCTGACACACACAATTTTAAATGTATTATTTCCTACTAACTCTCTGCTCACGGCTTTGCCCGAGATTATGACATAATAAGTATTCCATATGTTATTCCACATCATGGTCTACTTATGTGGTAAATTTCATGAAAATCCGTTCAGTAGTTTTCATTTTGCGTAAAAGAGTAGGTATTAGCCGCGCCATTAAAGAAACGAATCTAAAATGGCGGTCAGTACTTGTAGTGATAGGTTAGGATCGTCAGTAAAACAGAGTTGCTAGATAGGTGATATTTTGTTATTTGATAATCTAAATTTTACTAACAAAAAATGACCGACTTCTAAGTTACTCTAAAACTACTTGTCAGATCTCGTTCAAATTTATGTGGGATTACGTGACAAGCACCTGCTTTCGATTAAAAAAAGAATCATCGAAATCGATTGGCGTGATATTGAGTTATTCGTCCATTTGTCGCGCTTGCTTAATACAAATTTAAGACTTACATGGTTTTATCATGGATGACATTGTCAGATCTCAATAAAATTTATATGGGAGCACATGACAGCCACCAGCTTTCGATTAAAAAAATAATCATCAAAATCGGTTTGCCCCGTCCAAAGTTCTGAGGTAACGAACATAAAAAAAACAAAATACAATCGAATTGAGAACCCCCTCCTTTTTTTGAAGTCGGTTAAAAATAAATATTAGCAAAATATTTTAAAACCCAACCAAGTGCTAATCGGTAACGCGAATCAATACCGAATCTGCCGCTATCACGCATATTAGTAATGGATAATGCATCTTATCATACCATGCAGTTACAAAGCGCCATCGTCAGGTACTCGAAAAGTTAGTATCAAGGAATAACCTAACAATAGGATATTATATTGAATACTGCTTTAAATCCTTTGGGAGAGTACAAGTTCCTACTGATACTTCGCCAGTTTTTAGCAGGTATATTATTGTAATTATTATTACTCCACAGGAATATTACAATAATTTATAAATAAAACAAGAAACTAACAGAACTAGTACCTATATTAAAACTTTATTGTTTAGACGTACCTTTACCAGGGTAAACTTTTCTGCGTGCTGTACTGACGTGTGTGACTAAAGACAGGAATAACGTGCGAGTGAGTGGGAATGATAGGTTCCGCCATTTTAGATTCGTTTCTTTAATGGCGCGGCGAATAATCAACATCATTATATCCTCACAAACAAACATACTTATTACAAAGCTGAAGAGTTTGTTTGTTCGGTTGAACGCGCTCATCTCAGGAACTACTGGTTGGAATTGAAAAATTATTTTCGTATTCGATAGTCATAGATGTGTAGTAGTTTGTTTTTCCTCAAATTAACGCAGGTGAAACCACGGGGCACATCTATTTTATAATCTGAGTAAACTGCTTTCTAGCTATAACACCCTCTTTTGTATAAATTGCCGTCTTTTCCCCTTATTTTTGTAATCTTCTTGCTCTGATGAACAATAAAGAGTAGGTATATCTATACTAATACTAGCTGCCCGGACAGACTTCGTTCTGTCAAAAGTTTTTTTATTAAAACCTTCCGTCTTACATATCTTTCAAGTTGGATCAAACTGCACACGGTGTGCAAATTTGATTAAAATCGGTTAAGTAGTTTAGGAGTCCATCGCGGACAAACAACATGACACGTAATTTATATATAATTATTAAGATTATAAAGAGGAAAGATTTGATTGTTTGTTTGCATTGAATAGGCTCCAAAACTATTGAACCGATTTGAAAAATTCTTTCACTGTTGGGAAGGTACACTATTCCCGGGTGACATAGGCTATTTAATTTAATTTAAAAAAATAGGGATCCTTAGTAAAACTCCAATAATGTAACCCGAGGTGTAAAAAAATAGGAAAACCGAAGCAAAGCGAGGACGGTTACTGGTTGTAAATAAAATAGTATTATGTAATTTCTTATTAGTTTACTCACCTTTGCTGTACTTGCCAAAATGTTGTACTGTTTTTTGTTTTATAAAAAATGTTAATTTGCATGCTTCCATACAAGTGGTTGGGGTCTGGAATCTTGTAGCACAGATATTCAAATACCAAGCGCGAGCTCCCACATACGTAAAAACTGCACCTGTCTGTTGAATGTACAATTTTATGCTTGTAGCGAGAAATTATTACTATTATTATCATATTATTGTATTGTTGTTGTTTCTGTTATTTCCCTGGCAACCCTAGTCGTAACCAAATTGTAAAAATAAACAATCGCCGTCTCAGTAGATAATTGAGCTGCAAATGGAAAGCTTAAAGGAAGAGGCTTGTTGAACAATTTGGCGGCAATTGACTAATGTTGTTGCTTGGAGACTGCGTACGAGATCCTTCTAGAGCCGATGGAAATATACAGTGGTACTCAATTGGATGAAAAAACTTATATATCTTACAAAGATTAGGAGCAACTGTTCTGAAATTAAATGAACACACTATATCTATCAATATTTTTATAATATAAAACACATATAATGTTTTTATACGGATGTCTTTTATAGACTTTGAAATCCAACCGATGTGCTCCAAAATGGTTTCATTTGAAAGGCATTAATGCGAAGATGGTTTAAGACCACTAAAACAACGCAATAATCGATTTTCGACTTTTTCATACAACATTTTGCATAGTAGCACACGCCGGGTATCCACTCGTTGCAATTAAAACTAGGCAAGTGCGTGTCAGGCCACGCGCAATGTAGGCAAGGCCGTCTTTAACCTGGACATATTAGGATAATGGGGCCCCAATGATTTTGTCAGAACACTATTTTGTTAGAATAAACAAAGAAATTAGATAAGCAAGCCTCTAGATTTATGCAAAAGCTAATAAGCAAATTGGTATTGTACTTAGTCAGTAATTTAGGTTCGATTTATTCAAATTAAAAAAGTTTTTCGGTAATAAATATCAGTTATCGTTTAGTTATCTGGCAGCAACTAGGGGGCCCCTATCGATCACGTACCCAGAGTGCCCAGTGGGAAAAGGGGTCTGAATGAATGTAGGGTTCCGAAGTAGTAAGTTTATCGACTATTATTACTGTTGCATGTTCATTCGTGACCACGATCTATACAATTGGGTCGAAATATCGGTGTAAAAAATAAATACGGTGAGTACCCTTATTATCGTAAAGTAATACAGCTTTTCCAGAATACTGACTTACAGATAATGTTACTTTCTTTAGCAAAGAGAGGCCTGTTAAGAGTATTAAAATACTTTGGAAACATACATACAAGGTAATTTTTTTTAATTCAATAATCTAAATTTTACTAACAAAAAATAACCGACTTTAAAGTTACTCTAAAACTTCTGGTCAGATCTCGTTCAAATTTATGTGGGATTACGTGACAAGCACCTGCTTTCGATTAAAAAAAGAATCATCGAAATCGGTTGGCGTGATATTGAGTTATTCGTCCATTTGTCGCGCACATCTTAACACAAATTTACGACTTATGTGGTTTTCTCATGGATGCCATTGTCAGATCTCAATAAAATTTATGCGGGACCACATAACAGCCACTAGCTTTCGATTAAAAAAACAATCATCAAAATCGGTTTGCCCAGTCCAAAGTTCTGAGGTAACAAACATAAAAAAAACAGTCGAATTGAGAACCTCCTCCTTTTTTTGAAGTCGGTTAAAAAATATAGTCGAATTGAGAACCTCCCCCTTTTCTGGTTCTGAAGTCGGTTAAAAAACTGGCCGAGTGCGTAAAGCTTGAAAGGCAAACTATCCGGGCTAGGGTTAATTGTTGTTGTTAATGATAATTAGAAATAGTTGATGAACTACGGAATTCTACTTTGCGCGTGGCCTGAAAAGCACTTGACCGGTTTTTTGGGTTCCGAACGAAAAATCGAAAAAGGGAACCCATAAAGGATCACTTGTGTCTGGGCGACCGCCTTTCACAAGTTTCACAGCCACTTTTCTCCGAAGCGACCAAGTTGTAATTTGGTACTCATGTGCTATTTTGTGACCTAAAGACGAAGGTATAAAGAAAACAAATGAATTTTGAAAAAATATTACTTTAAGGGCTTGTTTCACAATCTTCAAGTAAGTCCGAAGTAAGCTATTCGTTGGTTAAGTTGACATTTCGTGTATGTAAAATGACACTTTAACGTCACTTTAACCGGCGAATAGCTTATTCAGGACTCTACTTGAAGATGGTGAAACAAGCCCTAACGACATCAAAGTTACAAAAGAACTGTTTTGCAAACCGCATCATGTAGCGTGTCAAATGAAAGGGCGTATTGTATTGATTTCAAATATATTTTTGATATAGTTCTACATTAGATACTTTTAAAATTATTCAAGAAAGATTGAAAATTGAAGACGAAAATTGGGATTATACTCTTAAGGTCAAAAACGCAAAAACTCAAACACGCAAAATGACAAAAAGTAAAACGCTTCAGGCATAATGTCAAATACGCATATTGTTAAACTCGTAAATTGACAAAGACGCAAATGGTAAAAAACGCAAAAAGTCAAAATTATCTTACCAATACTCTATAAAACGTTTCATTGGGCGGTATGACCATACCTCCCCCCTTATCTCCGTAACTACTGAGGCTAGAATTTTGAAAAAAATACAGAAAATAGTTCTTTAGTTATATATTACAGGAAAACCTATTAGGCTGTGGTTTAAAAAAAGCGCAAAAATAAATAAAATAGAAAAATAACTATAAATACATATCAACGCACGGAACTCTCTCCAAGCGAGTTTAACTCGTACAATTGTCTTTATTGTTTTAATGTAAATAGCCAACACAATAATGACCTGACGATTTGAAGGTGACCGCACCCAAGAACTTCGGTAACACTCAAGGCACGACGGATGCGGCCAAGATAGAAGAGAAGAAAGAAAGAACTGGCGCTGAAGCCTCCAGCCAAAACACGACTTTTGCGGCTGACTTACGAAGGAAAGTAAAATACCAGTGAAAGGACCAGGAAAGATACAAGTAATAAGACCAGTTAGCAACAACATTAAGGGGCCATCCATAAATTACATCACACGTGTGACATTGTGTGACAAGGGGTGGGAGGGGTCCTAAATTTCGTGACGTCACATTTGAAAATCGAATAATTGGTATGTATACCTAGGTAAATATTAAAAAACAATTAATGGAAATAGAACCTATTTCGGAACTGCTGTTTTAATTTAATAATTTCTAGCTGTAAAATTTCATAATAATTATGTGACGTCATACTAGGGGGGAGGTCTCACAAATGTGACCAGCTGTGACAAGGAAGGGGGAGGGATCAAAAAGTTATGAAATCAGTGTGACGTAATTTATGGATGGCCCCTAACGAATTTAGATATTGATAAAGTAATAAAGGAAACACGTAAAAATTTTCACGGTTTACGTTGAAGGTTTCAATCCGATGGCATATTTCATCATTACATCCAATTGCGTTCAATTCTAATACAATAAATTATTCCGGTGTTGTAAATAGTAATACGGCTGTTATTAGTTACGGATGGTCAGGCATGAATCCCTTTGTTGGTCGCTGGTTGAAGGTGAGATCACAACTAAAATGGTAGAATTTACGAACTTTGAATGATTTGTGTCCTTAATACTTCTGTACTTTAACGCTTTTTTTAACGTAAACATTGAAATTATACCACTTAGTTTTTATGAAACACCAAAAAGCCCCTCCTGTAAAGTCGCCATTTTGCAATTATGCCCCTATTTGAAGACAGGGCGATAGGTAATAATATGTAGGTAATTTTATGTCTGAGGCTTTAACAGGAATAGAAAATTTCAAGCGTTGTCATTGATTGACATGTTGATTAGAATTATAATAATTTGGCACTGTTGCTACTTAAATTACTATAGTTTGGCCATACTATGATAATGATGTTATGATGCACAAAACGCATAAAATATAGTCTGTAATATCCGAATTCTACATTTTATTTTATGAAACATAATTAGGGGCCATCCATAAATTACGTCACACGTTACGGGGGAGGGGTGGGGGTAGATGTAGTGTGACATTGTGTGACAAGGATATACTCATAGCACATTAGGATTCCCTGTGTCATGGGTGCAGTTTTCAGTATATAACAAAGTACTCTGTGGGTGCAATGAACAACACACTAAGACAAGAATACACATAACCATACAGAGAACAAAAATTCAAACTTATCATTTAAAATTCAGCCTCGCTGGGAATCGAACCCAGGAACCTTTGGCACGGCGCGGCGCCCCGCGGCGATCCGGCATGGTGACCATCGCCACAAGAGTCGTTTGGTAAAACTGAATGATGATTGATGATTTACTGTTTGATAGACGTTCTTTTCTTACTCATCACGGAAGTAGTTCTTCTTGATCGAGAAAAAAAAAGAATTTTCCAAAGGAAAGGGCGGAATAGAAATATAATGAATCGAAAGCAAATGGTACATTCTCACTCCAAATTATTACACAACAATTACCGCTAACTACAAACGTAATTGAAAGAACATTTCTTATTCTATACCTGACGGTATAGTTTCTAGAAGCAGACGATGGTAATTTTCTAGATTAAATAATCCTTTTGATGGCCCGTGACCTTTACTTGGTGGTATAAAAGGGTGGGTTTGCACCCACGATGGTTAGTCTTCCTTGCGCATCGCACGATCAACGTCGAAGCTTGTCATCATGTGGTATTTACTATTCGGAGTCTTCACGGTCGTAGCTGCCAGTGGCGGTCATAGCGGCGAGTGTCCTACACTTAAGCCAGTTGAAAACTTTAACTTCACTGCTGTAAGTATTATTTTTATTATTTACCACGTTAGTTTCTGTCGCTTCCCTCGCGCTTCTAATTCTTCGTTTATTTCCCCAAGCGTATCATTAGGGTTTAACATCTGATTCCAGTTCAGTAGGAGGGACTGTAATCGGTTAGTAGATCCTATTAATGTTGGTCTTTATGAGAATATTAGTAGTCCTTCTTCTGTCAATTCTTGTCATCGAGATCCTATTAACCCGTCGCGGGTTTGGCGTACACTGTTTGTAGATTGCACGCGGCCCTTTGGGTGATTCCCATACTATATACAGAGTGTCTTGCAACTAACTAGCGATAATTTAAAGGGCATAAAATATTCGTAATTTTATCGACAGAAATACCCACATGTGGGGGTCTAGCCCTCTTCCTTTAGGAATGGCCGTTTAATAATTTTTTAATATGTTAGATGTCTCGGCCGAAAACTTTCGATTTCTCTGGACTTAAAGGATTGACTTTATTTGATGTAAAAAAATACATTATGAAAGGTAATATTACCATTTATTCCTCACAAAAGATTGAATAAAGTTTCAAGTTACAAATGTAATAAAAAAAATGGATGCTCAGTGTATTAAAAAATTTCACTGTTTTTTTTTTTAATTTTTGTGACATACGGCAAAAAACAGTCCATTAATATTTTTTTGTAATTACTTTGTTTGACTAGGATATAACAGGGTGTCCCAGGGCCAAGTGACCGCCCGGCGTCTATGGATTATTTGGACAAAACTATCAACAAAAAACCAATAAAGTACAGAATTGAAATAAACAGGGGCTTCTTTCTAACTATTAGGTACTATCGGCAAAATAATTAGGTCTGTATACATACATGACACGAAACAAAAACGTTCGGTAATATTAAATATTACAGAATTTTTGTATTATTATCAATGTTAAATCGTACCTTGCGTATATGGGTTTTACATTTTACATTGGCATTTTACATTGATTATGACACAAACATTCTGTAAAATTAAACATTACCGAACGTTTTTGTTTCATGCCGTGCATACCTAATTATTTTGCCGACTGTACCTACGTGAGTTCATCGTTAATCAGTGAGTCAACACGGAGTTATTTGCCGGCTCCAGATAAGATTAATCCAAAATTTTTACTAATATTATGCTTGTGTTCATTTATTGTAATTGCGTTATCTTCTATTATCTATACATCTATAAATTTATACAAATAAATAAAATTGGAGTGTCTGTTTGTAATATTAAAATAACCGCTTTTTATTAAGTGCATTTGGATATATATTATATACACGGTAAATATACCAAAACAACATTTTTTTACAATTTTTGTCTGTCTGTCTGTCTGTCTGTTTGATCCGGCTAATCTCTGAAATGGCTAGACCGATTTGACGGGACTTTCACTGACAGATAGCTGATGTAACAAGGAGTAACTTAGGCTTTTATTTTAGAAAAATAATAGTTTGTTAGGCGATACGAAGTTCGCCGGGTCAGCTAGTACATAATACAATAACATTTCACGCGTACGATTACCACGAAGAAATAAGTAGATATCTAACAAATGTTCAGAAACAAACCACCTAAAATCTAAATTAAGTATTATAAAAATGAATCCTCAACTAACACATTTTATTAACACGAAAATGCTGTAAAATTAAATCGAGTTAGTAACACGTTGGGTACGTGTTATTATAGTAAAATCAATAAGTACTATTAAATATTAAATAATAGTACTTATTGATTATTAAATAATAGTACTTATTGATTATTAAATAATAGTACTTATTGATTTTACTATAATAACACGTACCCAACGTGTTACTAACTCGATTTAATTTTACAGCATTTTCATGTTAATAAATGTGTTAATAATTAACAGACGAAATCGTCTGGGGTAAAATTAACTGTAACATGATATAACGTGGAGTTTGTTTTCGACATACGAATTAAGTTTACTATATTCTTCGACAGTAGGTTCGTGTATAGCTTGCCTTAATTACCTATGTGAATTAAGTCTACTGATTTAGTATAATTAATTCACCTCGGCCAGTAGACTTAAGACACCTGGGTGAATAGACTCAGGTGAATAAGGTTGACATTTCAATAGAAAGCGTGTATTATCTAATAATATTTAAAGTACATAAATGAGTAGGAAATTTTACATATTATTTTTCGCTTTTTCAAGTCGTTTTGTTTTAATTTTGAAGGCGGGTCGACTTTTTATGTGGCTAACGACGGGTATATTTTATGATGATGTCGATCATGATGATAAAGATATTAATGGATATAGGCTGATCGATAAGCGATGTTGACTGATACCTTATCAAAAGTAGATTCTTGATAGTAGGTGTGATAAAAGACTACGAGTTCCTTAGATCCATTCAAAACTCACTGCTCATTGCTGCAAACACAGACGGATTGTGAAGGCCAGACCAAATGTATTCCAATAATGTATTTAGGTAGCTCGGATTATTTTACGGTAGCTGTTTTAATTTAGACCACTCTAGTATGGAATTTAAGGCAGCAAGCCCAGCTAGGTACTTAATAAAATGCTAGTAACATTGATAAACAAGGCACAGCCCTATTGCGCCTGCTTAGAATAGTAACGCCAATCCCACGACGGATGGGTGTCGTAAGAGGCGACTAAATCCGGTCCACTTGGGGTAGGGCGTCCCGAAGTGATTATATTGGTAACATTGATTTTAATACTTAGTTTTTCTCCATGACATCCATCTGGATAGACCAAAAACTGATGAAAGATGCTACCAATATAATCACTTCGGGACGCCCTACTCAAAGTGGATAACTATCCAGTTACCACTCTCTTGGTTTAGGCAGACGCCAAACGACTCGTCGTGTTCCGGCTGTGGGCTTAAGAGACAGTTTCCCTCTAGCGTCACTGATGTCCATGAGCGACGATAGCCATTTCAGGTGGATGATCAGCTCGTATGCTGGCTATTTCCATAAAAAAGCAGGCTCGACCAAATATTGTATAGGGGTTCTTTATGTGTTGGGGTATAAAGAAAAAAGGCTTTTACTGCGAAAATTTTATACCATACTTATGTTTGAAATAAATTCGCATGGGTCGGGCTAGTAACTTGATAACCCTTTGGATAAAGAGAAATAAAGTTTATGCTCTATGCTAATAATCTAAATTTTACTAACAAAAAATAACCGACTTCAAAGTCTCAAAAAATACTTTTCAGATCTCGTTCAAATTTATGTGGGACCACATGACAAGCACCTGCTTTTGATTAAAAAAAGAATCATCGAAATCGGTTGGTGTGATATTGAGTTATTCGTCAATTTGTCGCGCACATCTTAACACAAATTTACGACTTATGTGGTTTTCTCATGGATGCCATTGTCAGATCTCAATAAAATTTATGTGGGACCACATGACAGCCACCAGCTTTCGATTAAAAAAACAATCATCAAAATCGGTTCGCCTAGTCCAAAGTTCTGAGGTAACAAACATAAAAAAAATACAGTCGAATTGAGAACCTCCTCCTTTTTTTGAAGTCGGTTAAAAATACTACGCCTGATCAAATTAATAAAATCCAACCTGTGATTTCGAAAACAAATCATTTTCAATTTATAGATTCCTTGATTAGATTTATAGATTTAAATATATTTATATAGATATTTTATAGATACGATTTAAAGATATAGATAGAATAGAAAAGTACACATGGAAAATGTCTTTATTTATTACTAAGATAAGATAAAACGTATAACATAGGTAAAAGACACATCTAACGCAAGTTCAGACTTAAACAGCTTCTTTTATTTAATGCTCCTAGCCCATCCTGAGTATGGAATTGTTGTCTCGATTAGACACAATTATAACATTTTTATTTGTGAACCGATTGAAATAAAGAATTACCATTAAAAATATTAACCCAAGTTCACTACAATACATCAGTGAAAACCACATCTAAATCAGTAAAGCCGTTTCTGAGATTTACCGGAACAAACGCACCGACAAACAGACAAACTAACAAACAGAAAAAATCTAAATATCATTATTAAAAGGATCTATGACGTTCACGTTTTCTCAAATGTTTTCCAAGTACAGAATATCGATTCCTTACAGTTTTATTATATTTATTAATTATTAATGACTACTACATTATAATTACCTTAAATGTAATGAAAACTCTACACTTACCAAACAGCTTGAAAAAGCGCTAATTCGGTGTTGATGCAACAGCTCGCTAACTACGCTAATTGAGCACCGAAAGCGTTAATTGGACAATCGCGGTGACCGAATCGTCACAATCGACGTTCCGGTAATCCCATAAAGTGAATGATTGAACTGAATCGAATGATTGAGCTGAATTGAATGAGTCATCAATTAACTTCGCGGAGCGTGAAGGTTGCACTACAAAGCATCGTTCCGAACCACAGATCTCGAATGCACAGTGCATGTAAATTGTAAATATAAATTGATCGCATGGTTCAGCAGACAATTTGTATGAATTTGAGTATTTTGTTACCTTGCTTTTGATCAGTTTGTATGCTTCCGGTTGTGGTAATTAAAGTTTTTGGTTTGTATTCTGTGTATTTATCTACCTATAGGAAAAAAGAAAAGATAAAAAAATATAGAAAAGGTAAACGACATTTTTCCTTAGGCGGCGTCCATAATTACTAGAGGCGTTTTTAGGGGTTTTCTGGCCCCCTCCCCCTCCCTGGTGAGATGTCGTGAGATTTGGCTCTAGAGTGCACACTCGATAGACTTTGGATAAAAAAATATCGAAATGTGATTTTTCATCATATTTTAAGTTTGTGAAATTTGTTGATGTGCGAGGTCCTATTAGTGGTATTTTACATTTTAGAGAAGGAACTTAGTTTATTTTCTCGCAACTTCTTCACTCTGTTTCTTGCAAAAAAATACGAGAGATTTGCCGAGCCCCCCCTCTCCCCAACGTAAGATTAGATGAGATTCGAATCGAGTCCCTCCCCCTTGAAAGCTTCACGTAATCAATGGATGCCCCTTATCCTACTAATATAATAAAATGTGAGAAGTTATATGGATGTTTGTTAGTCTTTCATACAAAAACTACTGAACGGATTTTCATGAAATTTTGCGCGACTTAAAACTCAAAGAGTAAAAAGAAAATTCTTGGATTTATTTTCTGTCTGTCTTTCTAGTTGTCGATCCGGGCGTCACATGAAAACCCATGAAAGGATTTCGATGTAAATTGGTGTAATTACTTATAACTCATATTCTGGATCATATTTTAAAAAACTTTGCGTTAGCGTTGTAGAATGGAACGTCTTACAATACTATTATGGATTCAATATGCAAAATACTAAGTTAATTATTATATACATACATAAATTAAATACAGTAACAATTGTTCCACCTCCCCTGCTTATAAAATAGCCGCGTAGATTTCTGGATACGATAGCAGATTAAATAATAGCAAGGCGATTTTAGGATGAATGATAGATACAATATTGAGAACTTCCCTATGGTGAAACATTCCAATCAACAGACGAATGAATTCACTTTACAATTAAGTTGTGAGTACAGTCGGCCAAAGAATTAGGTACTGTACATAACTATTTTAACACTTAAAATTTTTACAATCAAATGTTTTTATGTTTTCAGTACCTTGGCAAATGGTACGAGATCTCCAAGTATCCGGTCGAAAATCAGGGTAATGGCACGTGTCCCCAAACGGAGTACACTCTTGATGGTGAAGTGGTGAAGGTGAAGAACGCGAACATCGTCAATGGAGTACAGAAAACCGTCGAGGGAACGGCCAAGGCTGATGCCAATAATGCTGGCAAAATTTTTTGCAGTCTTAAAGTAAAAGGTAAAGAAACATTTTGTCTAAATTGTAGGTAAAACTTGAACGTGGTTGCAGCTGCAGAGCTTGGCTTTGACAATGCCAAGGCCAATGCGTTTGTAGCTCTTTAAGACTCACCGCTTAAACAACGGGTTAAAACAATTGTTTCGAAAATGCTCCTTATTTTGTTCGTAGTGGCTTTAGATCACAATTAATAATAATTAATAATGATAACATTATATGCATCATATTGCATCTATCGTCTACTGTATAAAAATGTTATAAACTTTCCAAATTCTTAGATCGTGAACGAAATAAATACAAATAAATATCACAGGATTAAGATAAAAAATCAAGTATTCGTGTTACTCATATTACCTGAAGCCCTATCTAATATCGCGAAAAATAAATAATGAAGTTGATGAATCATAGATCAATAAAAAAACAAGTAAAAGAAAAAGTAATAATTGCTGGGCAACATTAACCAACAGGATAACATTCTATTGTTTTTGTGACCATTTGTTTAAATTTGCTCAAAGCATTCATTCCTTCATCAGAATTTAACAAAATATAACAAAGAGTAATATTCAGCAACAAACTAGCTTAAACACGTTATTAATCCTGCAGAAATGTACAAGTAAATAAAATATGTGTATTGAACACAATTAATAAAGAACTTATAGAAATAAATAAATTTGTATCTATTTCAGATGCAGTCCGTGAATCGACTTTGACGATCTTAGCGATAGACTACAGCAGCTATGCTGTTGTTTACAGCTGCAGATTTGACCCTAAGACGAACACTCACAGAGGTAAGTTGTTGAATAGTTTTCTTCTTTTCTATTATATGAAAGACCGCAGAAATGCCTTGCCGATAATTAAAGAATAGAGAAGAAAGAGAGAAAGAAAATGTATTATGTATTAGTGGCTATTAACTCTTCAGCCGGAACACGTTGGCGGCTGACACATGCAGGAGTGGTGAAAGACTCATACGTATTATTACCCGTTTAGCTATAATAGCCATCATATCCTTCTAGCTTCATCAAGCTGGTTTTTTTTTCTCTGGACCTTTGTAGATGTTTATGGGCGACGATGACTTTCCTTTTACATTAAAAACTCTTTAAAGCTTACTTAATTTTAGGCAGTAAACTCGAATTTTTTGGTAGTCGAAAATTGGAAATTCATTCAAAATAATCGCAAACAACCACGCTGATATTTAGTATGTCATATAATATACTGATATCATATTTGAAAAAGCTTCAACGACACGGAATTCTCGAGCAAAATTAATGACGAAATATTTTGTCTATGAGTAAACTGCGTGTTTTCTTTTTTAAGGTTTGAAGTTGAAGGGCTGAAGGTTTTATTCGTTCTTAGCCTCCCATGCACTAGAATTTACACTTATGTCGCTAGTGGCATTATGGATGTAAGATCATTACTGAACATCTACGAGAAATATTTTTTTTTTCGGAAGGATATTTGGAAAATGTATAGCAAATAGGCAGTTTATTTCGTCTATATTTAATGCCTGTTGTAATGTAATGAAAGAGATGCTTCTAATACGATTATCTCATGAAAATACCCCATTTTAACTACTAAGCAATTAGCGGGGATTAAAGTAAGAATAAAATTATTGAAAACTTCATTTTCTTCAACAGATTTTGTCTGGATTTTGTCAAGATCAAAGGTGCTGGAAGGTGAAGCCAAGACTGCTGTGGACAACGTCTTTGCAAGCAATAAGGAATTGGATGCTTCCAAACTTGTGCAGAATGACCTCTCCGAAGAAGCTTGCAAGTTCACAAGCACAACTAGTCTTTTCGACTGAGGCCGCATCAAATTTATTTATTTGACTTGATAATGACATTTTGCATTTAGTTGAACTTGAATCTCCTTAATTAAAACGTTTATTTTTTGCTTTATTTCCTGATTTTTTTAGGTTAATAAACATACAAGTTCTATATGAATTTTTATTTTTTGCTTAGTAACTTTAACCTTAGTGATATTTTATTGTTTGACATTGTTGAACATAATATAACACCAGTATATAGTTTTCATTGTTCTGATCCAGTTAAATTGTTTTTATCTAGTGTTTCACTTTGAATACCTGTTACAAATTTGTTAAGAGATTTAAGTATGTTATGTATGTTGTTGTAAACGTTAATTTAAAACCTAACGTAGAAAATACATTAGTATGCTTCATTATTACGCTACTCCAATCGACTTGTTTTGATGTCTTCTTTAAAGTTGCCGATTTTTATTAACGTTGTTGGCCACTTACCATCAGGCCTGATTGAGTTTTCATCTACCTAGACTAGAAAGGAAATAAAACACACTTTGACCTAGACGTTAACTATTTTAATGTAAATCATACAACCATTTTGATAAAGTAAATAATGTAGCCTAATAATGAAGTTATCTTACTTATGACTGTATTCGTTGGATAATGCTGGATTAAAGATAATATGATTTATTTGGATTGTTTCGATTTATTGTTAAACACGTGTTGTTTAACGTGCCTAGTCTATCGTTCTATAATTAAAATTTGTTGCTATCTCTATTAAATCAAAATTTAAATTGATTGATGATTTAATTTATACCGTCGATTATTATTAATTAATTATTAATTTAATTTATACTGTCGAGGAGTATAGTAAACGTTTGTCGAAAACAAACTCCAGGTTATATCATGTTACAGCTACGTGTTACTAACTCGACTTATAGTCCGGTCAATTTAGACATTCGAAGGTGCATAAATTCCCAACAAGCTGAAAATCAGTAAGATTGTTCAAAACATAATTATAAATTAAATTTTTAAGTTCTCCATCATTTCCGTGTATGGAAAAAAAAATCAAGGTCAATGGTCAAAAAAATGAGTTTTTTTGCGATTTTCAGCAAAACGGTAAGCTACCCCAGACAAAAATTGTAGATCATAAAATTATCTATAAAATTGTATCAGTGTTTTTTCCTACGAGCCACCGTTTCTGAGATATAATTTTAAGACAAACTAAATATTAGTTTTGTGGATATTCAAACATGTGCAAACAGATTATGTCGAAGTTTTCGCAGGTATTTTACAGATGGATTCTTTCTTTGTAATCCTCATGTCATCCTAGGGTTGCCAGGTCAGCCAACCAAAAAGCCGGACAGACCAGCCAGTTTGGCCGGACATTTGTTTAAAAAGGCCGAATACACTAAATTAGAACTTCTTCATTAATTTAAAACATTTAAAGTAAACAAACCAAAAATATTAAATAATTAGCAGAAACGTGTTTTTAAGTTTTAATAGCCTTTAAACGTCAAATATTTGAAATTAAAAACAATTCTTGAAATCAAACATCAACATCTCCCATTTTTGATCAGAAAATATTTAAGATTTTGCAATGAGGGTTTTCTAAAACGGTCTACGTCAGATGGCAGCACTTTGGCGTCAGGTCTAATGAACTGTCAAAATACATACGCGAACTGCAATTTTCTATGCATTTTTTGGTTTATCTAATCTTAAAATCATTACTATATGAATATTGTTTTTTAAAATGCCACAGTGTTGTGCAGTGCCTATGTGTGCAAATAAAACAGGAGGGCATAAGTTCCCTATTGGAGATAAAACCCGATTGAAACAGTGGCTTGTAGCCATTCGCAGAGATAAATTTACTCCAACGAAAAATAGCCTCGTTTGTAAAAGCCACTTCACAGCGGACGATTATGAGCTACCGAAGGACTCAGTATTGGAAAAACGTAAGAATAATTTCAATATTAATGATAAACTTTAGTTCATCACTTTGTTTATCTCCAGCGCTCAACCAACTTTCAATGATGTAGTGCAAACATTTTTAGTTCTTGCCTTATCAAAAAATACTTAACTATAACATTGTATATTTATTTATTATTTCAGCCAGACCTGTGTTAAGAAAAATTGCAGTGCCAAGTCAATTCCCATGGAATGAGCAAAGTTCTAGTAATCCAAAGAAAAAGGAGCGATATCAAAGACTTTTGGCGCGAAGTGAAAAAAAAATCAGTGTTCAAGTACACATTAACAATGAAAAACAGAAAGACGACACCTTCCTCATGGAAACAACCAACTGCTGCGAAGTAGAAATTGAGTTTGAGGAGAAACAGAAAGATATTGGAATCCAATGTGATTTAGGCAAAGATAATGATCTCAAAACGCTTAAAGAATGTCCTAAACATGAAAAAAAAAGGAAATCTTCAATTGAGAATGTGCTGGATGTAACCAATGCTGCCGAAATACAGTTTTATACTGGTTTCCAAGATTATGAACATATAAAATTCATATTTACTATTTTTGGTGATGAAGTAAATAATTTAAAATATTATCCTAAAATGAAAACAGTAAAGGTGCCGTTTATGAACCCATGTGATCAATTCCTTCTAGTATTAATTAAATTACGCCGGAACATGTTATTTACAGAACTCGCCTTTCGATTGAAGGTTAATAAAACAGTACTAAGCAATATTTTTATAACATGGATCAATTACTTATATTGTATATTGAAACAATTGGACGTTTGGGTACCAAAACAATGCATAGATAAAAATATGAAGTACTACGGCAAGATTAATCCATGCACAGTTATAGTAGATTGCACAGAAATAAAAATAGAGAAGCCCAAAAATCCACTTACCCAACAGCTTACATATTCCACTTACAAATCAGCAAATACTCTAAAAGTTTTAGTTGGAATTTCAGCATCAGGCTGCGTTACATTTGTATCAGATGCATATGGTGGGTCTACGAGTGATCGTGAACTGTTTGAAAAATGTGGACTTATTGATAAACTTGAACCTAATGATATCATTCTTAGTGACCGTGGCTTCAATGTGCAAGACCTAGTGTGCCATAAAGATGTTACAGTTAATGTACCAGAATTTTTAAAAAATACTGATGGACAATTTGAGACTTCTCAACTGAGAAGATCAAAAAAAATATCATCAGAACGGATACATGTTGAAAGGGTCATTGGTTTGGCTAAAACTTTTAAGATCTTAAGCGGCAAGCTAGATTCAAAATTGGTACCTTTAGCAGATAGAATTATATTTGTATGTTTTATGTTAACCAATTTCAAAAATAATATTATAAAGTAAAACATGGTTTTTTAATTGCGTTTATTTACCGTCACTTTTAACAGTACTTTTCATTCATGATCACTTATCATGATTTAGCTTATTGCTTTATTAAAATGTACTTAGTTGATAAATAATAAATGACAAGAATACAAAATTAAACTTTGGTTTATTTTTATCACATAGAATCTTACATATATGTACTATAAACATTATTAACAATCATACATATTTCTTGCTATCTGTGGCAACATAAATTGAAAGTAGAAGTCTTTTACTCGAGGGATTATAATATTATTTATAAATGAATCATTTTTGTTAACATTTATTATTTTTTCATCACAATTGGTCCATATAAATAAATCACAACAATCTCTACCTGTTACAAGTAACTGTGTTTGGATTTGATAATAATAGTTGCTTGTTTTTTTTAGTTGCAAACCCTCCGAATTATGCTCTACATGTAAATAATTGTTAGATCCAATAATTTGATCCTTTATGGAATATGGACATTTAACTTCTAAAATTTTGTTATCTTCAATTAATCCATCAGGAGAAGCTCCAATAAAAGGGTACTGCACAGAAACATGTAAACCACAATGTTGTACTTTTTTACCAGTTTTCCCCTCATATGCTTCTATTGCTGTGGTTTCCATAGATTTGCCCCATTCTAAGGCTGTGCTTACTATTTTCTTATTACATATAAGGCTTTGTGCATACTTTTCTTGGTCCTTTTTAGCAGTAAATTTACAAATCTCACCGACTCTTGAAGCAGTCACACGAAAAGATCGTTCTGTATGCCATAACTTTGTGTTAGTCTGATTTTTTGTTTTCTTTTCAATCTCCTTCGCTGAGTCAGTAGTTACCTGTTAGGAGGAAAATGGAAAGAAATTATTAAGGTATGAACCTAAACAAACATCTACAATCCAAATGCAAATGCAGTTGCAAAATAATAATAAAATGTAGTAGCTACAACTTCACTTGATTCACTACCTCGCTTGCATTATTACAATCTTATTACAAGTATTAGCTGATATTTATTTAATGCACCAACAAAATTATCACTGTGTTAATACAATAGAAATATAGGAAAACAAATGTATCTTAATTCTTAAAGATCCGCGTGATCGCGGTACCTTTGAGTTCGAACGTGCTGGAACGTTCCCGGTAACCGACGGGTTAACCCGTTTGGTTTTATTGGTTTAAGATAATTAAACGTAGGTACAAAATTATTTAATTAAAGAAATTGTAAAGATTGAAAAAACATGTAGGTATATTATTAATAGGTAGGTATAATAATAATAGGTGGCTTCCATCCATCCATCCATCAGCCTTTCGAAGTCCACTGCTGGACATAGGCCTCTCCTAACAAGAGTCACTCTGACCGGTCCTGAGCCTTCTGAATCCAGCGGATTCCCGCTGTCTTCTTCAGGTCGTCAGTCCACCTTGTCGGGGGGCATCCTGTGCTCCTTTTTGCGAGTTGTCGATAGAATCAAAGGCATAGGAAAGGTGTAGGAGGAATAAGGAATAGGTGGCTTACGGTTATTTTATTAAGGATAAGTTGGTGATGTAAAGGAAAAGGTAGGTAATCATGGTCATGTATCACATCATGCATGTTAGCACTGTCCAAAATTCCACAAAATCCTATTCTTTTCTGTGACAATGAACAGTAGTTAATAACTTTGTTTCGGACTGTTGCAGCCCATTCCTTTCCTAGACTGTTAGAGGACTCTGGTCTTGGATCATAGCACATACTTCTATTCTTTTTTTTGCAAACATTGTATTCTGTTAATTCATATGAAAGCTTCTCTGCTTTTTGTGGTGAAACATCAAGTTTATGTTTTTTAGGTGCATGCCATACTTGTTTTTTTTGTGTTGGAGTGTGTTTAATTAGCCATACATTCTGCTCTCGGAATTTGAGTATAGCATAGCACAAAACTGACACATGCTTACAAATGGCTTTTGGCCCTTTCCCTGCTACACACTCACACACCGATTGTTTAATACATCCACTTTCATTGCATATGGCAATGGAAACGAAATAAGTGAGGGATTTTGTATTTTCTGATTGAACTTGACCTTTGAAAAATATATGTGTACTAGTATTCGCGGTCACTAATGCTAGCAGGTAGTTATTTTGCAGCATATTATAACCTCTTCTGTGCACTGCAGAATAATCTGACATTCCTATACACTCTTTAAACAATTCAAGGAAATACGTATTTATATTAACTATGTCAAAATTGGGTAACACTGTTTTTGAATCCACACTTTTGTATAACTTTTCTTCTGGCCATTCTATCACATATAAAATCTGACTTGAGAGATTAGAATAATTATTACTTGCACTTGGTTTAAAGTTGTTGTTTCTGTCATAGTCATGTAGCCTGAAATGTATAACGCAGACTACAACTCATTAACACACAAATAACAGCAATTTAGTAGTTAAAAACGAAATAAAATTGTGTAAACAAAATGTAGTCCATTAAGTTACTTAACTTTCAATTAGCTTTTCTTTGGTACCAGTGACTTTTGCGCCCCTTTTATTGAGCTCAATTTTCAATTCGGCGACCTTTTTCTGGCCGTAATCCATATTTTATTTTATAATCAATAACACTTTCAAACAATAGAATTTCATTAATTTGTTTAGTACCTCTATACGACTTTGTGCTATCTGACAGCTGTTTAGACCTGCCGTCAACGTAGCGCCGCCTGGTGGCAGAAAAAGTATCGAAAACCCTCATTGGTCCAAACCGTCAACTTTAATGTTTTCTTCGTAGATACTAATAGTTTCGGAAACTTGATTACATTCAGGAACGTCTTTTAACACTCATCAATATAAATTGATTTATGTCCTTGTATAAGTTTCTTATAAGTTGGTCAAATGTAAAAAGCCTAACAAAAGCCGGGCAAGCAGGACACCGTTAAAGGCCGGAGACGCATTTAAAAAGCCTAACCATGATTGGCTTTATCCGGACGCCTGGCAACTCTAATGTCATCTGTTTATTTGTATTTGTTGACTTAAGAATATATGATGCGATAATATTCTTTTATAGCCACTTAATTACCATCAGATCGATCGTCAGCTCGTTTGCCGGCTATTTCCATAAAAAAAATCCTAGACTTACCAGCGTGATAACTATATAATTGTTCTTCCAGAAAGAGTTGAAATGGGATGTTGTTGTCTATGGCGGGTTTTCTCCATCCCCCTCCGTCACCCCGGGAAAAATCTGACATTTCACATTTTCAAGATGGCGGCCGAATTGAGATTGTCAACTTTTTTGTTGGATATTGGATTATGTTGGATATTTTTGAAGGGGTTTGACAAGTTTGAGACAAAATTTACCAAAAAGTTGGAAAAAATTGAAAAAACAAGATGGCCGCCGAGATATTTGAGTTTGAATTTTTTCGATTTCAGGGGTGACTGCAGGGTCGCATCGGGGTGGTTTTTCAACTTTTTTTCAATATTTTTTAAGTGTTCCCTCAAACGTATCCTCGATTTTGATATTTCTGGAATATTTATTTTTTCGACAAGATGGCGGGTCCGCCATTTGGAAAAATCTACGACAAATGTCATTTTTTGGGTGAATTTTTCTTCGGGTTGGCAACACTTGAGCGGGTCCCTTTTTTCCGGGTGGTTGTGGGGCTTAGGGCGAAGTGTTGCCAGGTTGTTTTTTTATTTTTATTTGTTCATACATTCTTTTGGACTTTCTATTCAAAAATATGAAAAGTAGAAGGAGCAATATTTTTGATCAAAATGTCACACAGCCAAATGTGTCGTGGTTGTAGTTACGACATTTGACCATTTTCGTCGATTTCGACTGGCAACACTGGCTGCTAATTTTTTTTGCATTTTACGAAAAGTTGAATTGATCTCCCAGAAGGAGTGGTGGGGGGGTGGGTACAATGTATGGGGGGAATTTTTGGTTTGCCTCCGTGTCTATGGGAAAAATCCGACCTTGCGAAAATCCAAGATGACGACCGAGCTGAAATGACCAACGTTTTTTTTATTATGCACCTACTCGAGATTGGTATCGTTTTCGGCTAATGTTGAGAAAAGTGTTAAGATGAAATTGGAAAAAATTGAAAAAACGTAGAACAATTAGACTGCATAATATATGAGTGAAAAAAAAACCTGTGTTGGCATACAAAGAAAATATTTTATTGTTCAGTCTAGAAAACAATATTAAAGTGTAAACATTTAAAATGTTGAAAGATAATTTATTTAATTTTTTAGTATTTCATACATTTTAGACATCATTCAAGACATTTGTATCATTATAATTTTGTTATTACAACCTACTGGTCTGATGTGGTAGTGATTGTCTATTTCTTGACTCTCCTATCCGATAGTTTAATTTGAATCTGTTTTTGTCATGTATATCTCTACCCTATACTGCTTTGAATAGTTATTACGTGTGTAATTTAAGTGTAATTATTTTTAAATCATAACTAAACTATGATAAATACTTAACATGGTTAAGCCCTACCTACTTACCTACTAATAGAAGCAAAAAGCTTCTTTAATTCTATTCTAAAGCAGCAGTATTCAACACTACGACAGTGTACGATTTGTTTGTAAATCGTCTGGAATCTTTGTCTGATGAAAAAAATCTCAAGTGTTGCCAGATAAATAAAAAATATGCACATTTTTTGCATTTGCATCCATACTAAAATTGCAGGTAAAAATATAATAAAAAATAACACGTCATGCATGACGCATAATATTAATTCAAGTCAGTTTTATTATTTTACGCCTAAACAAATCTTCATAAATTATTTATATATAAGAACTCTGTCAATCACCTTAGCACTTAAAGAAACTGCATCATAATCGGTCCATTCATTTAGGAGATACACATCAAAATTATAACTCCCTTCTTTTTGCGTCGGGGGTTAAAATATATTGTACTAGCTTTTGCATGCAACTTCGCTATTTAGCTATTCCAGATTATATTCTACCCGTTCACCAATTTTCTCGAAATCCGTCTAGTGTTATTTTCGTGAAAGAGTAACAATCATACCCCCTTTTTTACCTCTTAGGGGGGGAATTTACAAAAATCATCTCTTAGTGCTCCCCTACACTCCCCAAGGAACATATATACATGCCAAAACCTTATTGCGCCCAGTAGCTTCGGCTGTGCGATTGGTTGTAAATTGTAATGTAATGTTACCACAAAATGGTCTTCAAATTTTTCCCTTACGACATCGCTTCTGAAATGTGGTATTTCATTTTTCTTGACCAGCGGGAACTAGGTTTTGATTACCTTCCGAGTGTCGAAATAACTAAAAAAATAGGGCAAAGCAAAGTTTTATGATTGCGCTGAATTTAAAAGCTTGATTTTTTCACAACTCTAAGGGATTGCACAACAGACCTAAGAATTGGATATTAATTTCAAATTAATACATTCTACGTATTCCTTAGTGAAAGGTTTTTGATAGACATACATACAGGTAAACGGACCTTTTACCTCAAAAGGAAAAACGAAACGGAAAAAGAACCCTAAAAATGAAAATATAAAAAATCTATGCTACTGCCAGATATGCACATTAAACATCCATACTAAATTATACCCCATATCCTGATAGAACAGATCCATTCTCATTATAAAAAGCGTCCTACCTTTTGATGCAGGTCATAAACTATCTGTGAGACAAATTTCATCTGAATCCGTTTAGCTGTATTAGCGTGATTGAATAAAAACAACCAAATTTTCACTATAAACAGATTGGTAGGATTTACATAATCTCCAAGTACGTGGTAATTATTCAGGTATAATAAAACGACTTTTTGCAATAGATGAACCTAAATAGACCAGTGCCAATAGTTTTAAAAACGGTAAAAAGTGAAAAAAAATTATAGTAGGATGAAAGTCATTACAAAAGTAAGAGAATATAACAAAAATTAAAGGAAAAATAATTTACGGGCGATCTGAGGTCGGGAAGAGGGGGGAGGGGGAAGGGGGGGTTTAAGGGTAAAAACCCGTTTATCTCTATTTCCGGCAAAACTACAAGTGCTATAGAAAAAAGTTAAATGGCAAAGTTGTATTTACACTTTTTTACATAACCTCAAAATTTATGTGAAAAATTCAAATAACCAAGTTTTTGGTTTTTTATTTTGATCTTTTACATAAAAAAATTACGAAATTTGGAGAAAAAATTCCTTTCTTTGTCTCAAACATACAGTATTTTTTTTGATTTAAAATATTTCTTTTTTCACCTTAATTTTGACTTCATATCGAAAAAGCACCCTAATTTTCAATCGAAAATTCTCACGTCAAAATATGTATTTTTTTAAAAAAGTCGGTAGGCTTTTTGTTACTTGAAATATTTACTTTCTGATGGTATATAAAAACATAATATAAACTATTATGGTAAATGTTCTCAGAAAATGTAACGAAACGACAACTATTTTCGCAAAAAAATTTCGGATTCGAGTTTTTAATTTTTTTTAATCATTATGTACAATTTTGATCTATATATTAAAACTAGCTTCTACCCGCGACTTCGTCCGCAAGAATTTAGAATTATGTAGATCCAGACCCTACTAAAATTTAGATGCAAGGTTTAGATGTTTGGATGTTTGTGAATTAAACTTACAGTATCCTGCTTTTCATCCCATAGAATGGATATCATTGATGCCGACAACATGCTTATTATTTCGCGTTGTAGTAAGTTGCTAAGGATTCGAAAAAATCATAGGGCATGTCGTGAGGAATAAGTTCAGTGACAGGCTAACTTAAGAGCTGCTTAAACAGGCACATCATCGACACCAACAACATGCTCATTATTTGGCGTCCCAGCGAGCTGCTGAGGGGTCATAAAAATTAAAGGGAACGTCGTGAGGAATAATTTCAGCAAGCTTGAGAGCTGCTACGTCGGAACAGGCAGGTAAACGACCTTAGCAACATTTTCATGAAACAGAATGACGGAGACGGGCTGTTGCTAGAGTATGGTGCGAGTCACAACTCGCGAGTCTCAATAGCCACAAGCTTCTAAAAAGGGACAAAATTAACACAGCGTGTAAATTTTGCGATGCGCAAAAAATAAAAGAACAACTATTATTCTGGAGGAAAACTACAAAGTTATTCAGCAATTAGAACAAACAGCAGAACCATTAGAATTACGTTTACACAAACGAAACAAAAACGAATCATATCATTATTTAAATAACATCGGTATATTTAATGGATGTTTCCATGTATGACATCTTTAGGGCATTGAAACGAAGAGACTCAGTGTTTTATGTACTCCATAGAGTGGCAAGAGCGAGGTTGCCCCATGCATATCTTTTAGTAGCTAAAAATTATACATATAGCGTCCTAGCCACATCGACTACATCGATAAAAAATTATACGATACCTTAGTCAAAAATATGATTCACGGTCTATAAGGTGAATCTCTCAAATTATTCATATTTTGTCTGTGGACCTTGTATACGCAGATGAAGTTGCAGTTTGTTATATCGTTAAACTATGATTTAAAATTAAAAGTATGCCAAATTAAGTCTTTTCCTCGCACTCATCGCGGCTCATCGCGAAACATCATACTTAAAGTATGAAAGGTACATAATGAAAATATTTATTTACTAAAAAGATCCCATAATAAACCAAGACTACATCGCTACTTACCATCAGGGTGGATTGTAGTCAAGCATTAACTTATAATTAAAAAAAAATCTATTTGTCGGTGCGTCTGGTTTTACAGTCTAAATATCAGGAACAACAAATATTTTTAAAAATTGTTTAATTATATCAATTGTTCCGTTGAGGAGTCATATTACGTCTCTAAAGCCCAATGCATACGTAACGGGTTTTTTCCCCGTACGGGGCGGGGACGGGCCATAAATATACATGCGTGCCCCGTTCCCATCAAGCACGGGATTCCGCTGCGTATGCACTGTCGTATATATTTTCTATGAAACGATGTTTCCAAAACTTCACGTCCCGTCCCGTACGGGAAAAAACCCCGTTACATATGCATTGGACTTAAGACACACCACCATACCTTGCGCTGTCAACGATTCATAATGGTGACGATATGGACGATGTCAACGATATTATGTAACAACAGCAAACATATTTAAACACGTTTCAGTTATTCCCTACGACTGAGAAAATCACTCTTTATCTCCAGAATCCATCATCTCAGTATACTAAAGTAGGATCAACTTGAATAAATTTCCAATACAATAAAAAAATTATGAAAATACTAACGGTCTTGTTCATTAAAAACTTATTTAAGGTTTGTAGTGTTCGGCTAAAGCACTGGCTTTATATGCATGCACAGCAATAAAAAAATAAAGAAATATTGACATAAGGCCGATCTTGACATAAGGCCGACACTACACTAGGATTTTATAAGCGTACGCGTTCGTCCGACACACGTGAATAATGATTTGCTAAATAGGTTATCACAATTAATATTTATTTCTATAAAGTAATAAAAAAAATATAGTTAGATATTTACGAATGTTAAAAACAAAATTTGATGATTTTTTGCATGTAATTAAACCTGATACGATAATTATAATATAATATTTTAATCGCACCTCATATTTAGAGCTAGGAAAAACCTTGATAAGCTACGAGTATTTATTCAACGTAATTTTTTTTTTATAACTATCGATCAAGCGTTGGGCGCGAGGAACGCTCGACAAACGCTGGTGTGAAAGCAGCCTTAAAAAATGCTGTGTTTGCTTTATTTGATTTTATACGAGATCGATGGCTACTAAAGCTTCCATTGTATGATAAAAAATATCACAATGTGCCTCACCGCAAATTTTTACATGTTTGTAAATAAATATATTAAAATAATGAACCATAAAATATTATAATTTAATCACTCAATCAGCTGTTTTGAGTTTTCCAATGTCACTGTGATGACAAACGTCAAAACTGTTTTCCTAGTAGGTACTATAAATTTTACTACTTCTCCCTCGGGAATAGATTAATATCTCGGGATGAAAAGTATCCTATATTTTATTCTAGGTATTAAAATATCTGTGTGCCAAATTTCACCTACATATATCCGATCAGCCGTTTTTGCGTGATTGTAAAACAAACATCCAAACATCCAAACTTTCACATTTATAATATTAGTAGGATTTACACTTTAATTAATAGAAAAACATAAGATTCCATGTTACATTGACAAACAAAACAATTACAAATCCATAAAACATAAAGATAGCAAAAAACATGCGAAAATAGTTGTCGTTTCATTGCATTTTTTGAGAACATTTACCGTTGTAGTGTATATTTTTTTATATACCATCACAAAGTAGAGATTTCGACGAACAAAAAGCCTACCGACTTTTTAAAAAAAGCAGATATTTTGACGTGAGATTTCGCTTGAAAATTAGGATACTTTTTCGATATTAAGTCAAAATAAGGTGAAAAAAGAAATAATTTAAATAAAAAAATATACAGTATGTTTGGGACATACAAAGGTAATTTTGCTCCAAATTTTGTGATTTTTTTTTTGTGAAAAATAAAAATAAAAAACCAAAAACTTGGTTATTTGAATTTTTCACATAAATTTTGAGGTTATGTAAAAAAGTGTAAATACAAAAGTTGTAGACCTTTTTATTACCTACAACCTATCCATTTAACTTTTTTCCATAGCACTTGTAGTTTTGCTGTAAATCCCGACCTTAGATCGCCCGTAAATTATTTTTTATTCAATTTTTGTTATATTGTCTTCCTTTTGCAATGCGTTTCATCCTACTATAATTGTTTTTGGTTTCAAAAATTATCGGCACTGGTCTAATATTATATCAAAGTGCCGTTCTTTAAGTTGAATTACACTTTAACTCCAAAATATATCATACAGGGATGGGGTTGGTTTTTCAATAGTAACATTCCCATTCATTATTTTACATAGTTACATATTTGGTCTCCAAGATATATCATCAGCCCCTATAGACAAATCTGTCAAAGTACAAAGTTCTGTGTAACACTGTAGTGTTACTATGTATTGAAGAAAATTAATAGTAAGGGGTAAGTGTTGATATTTCACGTACGGATCACGTAATGATGATGCTGTGTGTATGGTGGGATTGGAAGGGCATTGTTCATTAAGAGCTTTTACCGCCGGGCAGAACCATCGATTCGGATCTCTACTGCCAACAACTGATGAGATTAAAGCAAGAGTTGAGAGAAAGCGCTCAGAATTGATCAACAGATAGGGTGTGATTTTTCATCACGATAATGCCAGACCACATACATACACCTTTAGAAACTCAGCAAAAACTAAGAGAGTTAGGCTGGGAGGTGTTAATTAATGCATCTGCCATATAGCCCTGAACTTGCACCTTCAGATTTACACCTGTTTCGGTCTCTTCAGATTTTAGGCAGTTAGGTTAACATCAAGAGAGGACTACCAAAACTACTTGTCACGTTTTTTTGATCAGAAGTTCCAAAAT
The DNA here is from genome assembly GCA_951805285.1 of Thymelicus acteon. Lineage (NCBI taxonomy): Eukaryota > Metazoa > Arthropoda > Insecta > Lepidoptera > Hesperiidae > Thymelicus > Thymelicus acteon. The sequence continues at coordinate 4,282,808 of OX638232.1, forward strand.
TTCTATAGCGACGGGATTATGTCACTACCGGCAAGATAGCAAAAAGTAAATGAACAAAATGGCACAAATGTATATTATGATTATAAGTTATTAAATTAAATTTTGAAAAAAAAAGGTCTAAAGTTGTCATGTAAAATGCAAAGAAACTTTTTCCCCAACCTAAATATACATGCCAAATTACAGCTTTCTAGCGCTAAGAATCTCGGACGGACAGAGAGACGGACGTGAAGAAACTATTATTATTTACTAGCGGCGAACTTCGTATCGCCTAACAATGAATGTATTGTTACTTTTATACTTTCTGTAGGCTTAACAAATCAGAGATTATTAAATTCCATCTCCCTTTCCCTCTTCCTCTCCTCTCCCCCTCCCCTCCCCCATTTCCGCTCCCTGTCCCTTTCCCTCTCCGTGTCCTACTCCCTCTCCTTCTCTCGCTCCCTGTCCCTCTCCCGCTTCTGCTTCTTGTCCCTCTCCCTCTTACTCCTCCACTCCCGCTCCCGGTCCCTCTCCCTCTTCCGCTTCCCATCCCTCTCTCTCTCTCGCTCCCAGTCCCTCTCCCGCACCTGGTTCCTCTCCCACTTCCACTACTTATCCCACTCCCGCTCCCTGCCCATCTCACTCTCCTTCCCCCACTCCCTGTCCCTCTCCCGCTTTCTGTCCCGCTCCCTCTCCCTCTCCCACATCCCTGTCCCTCTTCTTCTACCTCTCCAGCACCCGGTCCCTATCTGGCTTTTTTACTTGAAAAAAAAAACTTGTTACTTTGTGGAGCCAGATTGCATTGGATTTTTAACCTTTTTTCGACTTTTTTCGTTATTGGTTCGGATCAGTCCTCAATATATATAAAGATATATTTTTTTGACAAGTTGGTGGACCCCGTGGCGGCCATTTTGTAAATGATATGAATTTTTTTAAGAAAAAAATTTATAGGTTGCCAAAATTTGAGGAGGTTATTTTGTATGGGGCAGTTGTGCAACTTGACCGAAAATGTTGCCATGTTTGGTTTTTTTCTTCGTTCATACATTTTTTGGACTTTCTATTCAAAAATGTAAAAAATAGAATGAGACACATTTTTAATGAAAAAATTGCACCACGGGATTTTTTGAGATCGTCGTAATGACAATTGACCATTTTCATCTCAATCAACTGGCTACACTGGAGTCCAGATTTTTTTCACTTTTTGAGTAGTTGAGCCAAAACTATAGATCAAGGATATGAAAAATGTATGGCAGATATTTCTGGATTAGAACATTCGTTTTGAAAAAACTATAAAATTTTAGTGTTGCCATACAAAAAATAATAATTTTCATATAAATTTATTTTTAAATCGAATATTTACTCATTTTCATGTATAAGGCGTTTATATAGGTACCGACAATTTGTAGATTTTGATGAAAAAATATTTCAGTGTTGCCATACAAAAAAATACAAAGTACTTTGAAGCCGAACATGTCGCAAACAGCAGTGAATTGAAAAATGAATTTCGCGGACTAATGATATTTTTGAAAAAACTATTTATTTATTTGTTTTTTTGTAAAAAATAGTTTTGTGTATAAATTTTAACCCGTCAATTACGTCAAAGGGCAAAGACTTTTCCGAGCCTCTCATGAATTATGTCAATCTTCTCGAGTTACGCTTCCCTCACACGTCCGATAATCGGTAACCGATTTTTTGTAGGAGAAAGAGAGTTCTCGAGTTCTTAATTCTTTTGTCTCGCGCCAAAAACCGACAAAATCAGAGAATAAGGCGAGAACCTGCAAAGATTTTGTGAATCGGTTCCACATTCACGTTTCTCGTGTTTTTCTCGCCTTCTCGAGAGATTCTCGTGTGAATGTGGAGCGCGCTGATGGAAAATTTCAAGCGTTGTCAATCAACGCGTTGATTAGAATTATTATAATTTGGCACTGTTGCTACTCAGATTGCTATGATCAAGGTTGCTATGCAAAATTTTAGCAACAACAAAGCTTGGCCACGTTATGATAACGGTGTCCTAAACGCACAAAACTCACAAAATATAGCCTGTTGGTTACAATTTCCGATTTTATTTTATGAAACATTTATGTTATACTTTTATATGACTGTATTTATTATTCATACCTTTTTTAATTCTTTTCGTATACTTAAAAGAATGAAAAAATTGGAAAATTGATTATGTGAAGTCTGACAGTTAGAACTTTTTTAGCGTTGTGAACTACAGTTTTTACATGTTAAATTAAGTAGCAATAATTGACACAGAGAACAGAAGAACAGAAGAACCGTAATAGTTGCATAATAATTAAACACCGCTACACACTTATAGCCCCACACTAGGATTCCCTGTGTCGTGGGTGCAATTTTCAGTATATAACAAAGCACTCTGTGGCTGCAATGAACAACACACAAAGACAAGAACACACACACCCAGACAGAGAACAAAAAATCAAACTCATCATTTAAATTTCCGCCTCGCTGGGAATCGAACCCAGGAACCTTTGGCACTGCGCAACGGCGATCTGGCATGGTAACTATTGCCACATGAGTCGTCTGATAAAATTGAGTGATGATTGATGATTTACTGTTTTATACATGTTCATCTCTCACTTATCACGGAAGTAGTTCTTTTTGATCGAGAAAAGAAAGATTTTTGCAAAGGAGAGGGCGCAATAGAAATACAATGAATCAAAAGCTACTGGTACATTCTTACTCAAATTATTACACAACAATTACCGCTAACTACAGACGTAATTGAAACAACATTTCTTCTCCTATACCTAACTGTATAGTTTCTATAAGCAGACGATATTAATTTTCTAGATTAAATAATCCTTTTGATGACCCGTGACCTTTACTTGGTGGTATAAAAGGGTGGGTTTGCACCCACGACGGTAGTCTTCCTTGCGCATCGCACGATCAACGTCGAAGCTTGTAATCATGTGGTATTTACTATTCGGAATCTTCACGGTCGTAGCTGCCAGTGGCAGTAATAGCGGCAAGTGTCCTACACTTAAGCCAGTTGATAACTTTAATTTCACTGCTGTAAGTATTTTTTAAAATTATTTACTACGTTTCTGTCGCTTCCCTCGCGCTTCTAATTCTTAGCTTATTTCCCCAAGCGTATCATTAGGGTTTAAAATCTAATTCCAGTTCAGTAGGAGGGACTGTAATCAGTTAGTAGGTTCAGTCAGGCTTCTTCTGTCCACTCTTGTCGTCCAGATCCTATTAACCCTTCGAGTGTTTGGCGTACACTGTTTGTTGTAGTTTTTGCGCGGCCCTTTGGGTGGTTCCTATACTATATACAGGGTGTCTTGCAACTAAGTAGCGATAATTTAAGGGTATAAAATATACCTAATTTTATCGACTAAAATGGGTATTTTATAGATGAGCCCTAAATGTGGGTACATTTAGGTGTCTAGCCCTCTGCCTTTTGGAATAGCCGCCATTTTAAATATTTTTTATTATGTTACAATATCTGGATGACCGAGCTTTGCTCGGTATTTTATTGTCGCTTAACATCACCATCTACTGAAGTAGCTCTGTGTCGTTAAAGCAGTTAGTTGCTCCCAATAATAATAGTATTATTACATGCCAATAGATGTCAGGAAGATTCAGTGATATTGTAGCAGTTTTTCATTGCCTAAAAACACGGAAAAAACGTAATTTTCTGAAAGTGAACCTAGCTAGATCGATTTATCACCTCTGAAACCCCCTGCATACTAAATTTCATGAAAATCGTTGGCGCCGTTTCCAAGACTCAGAAAATATATATACAAGAATTGCTCATTTAAAGCTATTAGATGTCTCGACCGAAAACTTTCGATTTCTCTGGATTTCTCTGGATGCTACCTGCATTGATGTAAAAAAAAGTCATTTGAAACATACCATCTATTCATCACAAAAGATTGAATAAACTTTCAAGTTACGAATGTAATAAAAAAAAGATGCCCAATGTAGTAAAAAAAATCACTGTTTTTTTTACAATATTGTCTGCAAAACCACAAAATCATTAATATCATTGCTCTAAGTTACAAGACTCGTGAGTTATCGTAGTTTGAACATGAACCTGTATATTTTATGCCCTTAAATTATTCATTACTAGTTAGTTGCAAGACACCCTGTATACTCAATTTTTTGAGACTAGTTCTATTTGGTAAATAACCTCAGTGTCTTTTTTATCGTGATTTGTAATTTAAAAATTAGACAAACACAAAATGAAAAGAATTTAAAGATAAAATCATTTAATGCCTAAACTAATTTCTGTTTAGTATTTATATTTTAAAGTAATATAAATTACTTTTCAATGAAAACTAATTCAAATATTATTTTCAATAAAAAGAAGTGCCAAAATGGTTTACCGAATAAGATTCGTCTAAAAATTGAGTAAAGGTACAAGATTTATCCTTGTTCTGTTATGTTTGTACATGTATGTATGTATGTAATATTTCTTACTACCTCGTATCTTCCAAGCCACTGCAGCACTGGACCGATTTATATAATTAAGATCCGCGATGAGTGTCAAAATCCTATCTTTAGTCGTTTGAAGTTTGACACTTATCGCCGATTCCGCTGTCGAGTTACAAAACAGAATAGCCTTACAGTTGTGAGTACAGTCGGCCAAAGAATTAAGTACTGTACATTACTATTTTAACACCTGAAATTTTAATAAACAAATGTTTTCAGTACTTTGGCAAATGGTATGAAATCTCCAAGTATACGGTCGAAAATCAGGGTAAAGGCACGTGTCCCCAAACAGAGTACACTCTTGATGGTGAAGTGGTGAAGGTGAAGAACGCGAACATCGTCAATGGAGTACAGAAAACCGTCGAGGGAACGGCCAAGGCTGATGCCCATAACGCTGGCAATATCATTTGCTGGCTTAACGTAAGAGGTAAAGAAACATTTTGTCTAAATTGTAGGTAAAACATTAACGTAGTTGCAGCTACAGAGCTTAGCTTTGACAATGCCAAGGCCAATGAGCTCTTTAAGACTCACCGCTTAAACAACGGGTTAAAGCAATTGTTTCCAAAATGCTCCTTATTTTGTTCGTAGTGGCCACAGACATGTATCTAGAGTATCTATGGTAGTGGCTTTAGATTACAATTATTATCATTATATACATCATATTGCATCTGTCGTCTACTTTATCAAAAATGTTATAAAGTTTCCAAATTCTTAAATCGTCAACGAAATAAATACAAACAAATCAAGTATTCGTGTGACTCATATGACCTGAACACCTATCTAATTAATATAGCGAAAAATAAATAATGCAGTAAAAATCCTAATTTCATCAGGATTTAACAAAATATAACAAAGAGTAATACGAGTATTTAGCATCAAACTAGCTTAAACACGTTATTAATCCTGCAGAAATGTACAAGTAAATAAAATATGTGTATTAAAGAATTAAAGAATTTTTATTGGTCCAAAAAACATTACATTTTTACATGTTGTTGGGACCCACCTTTTAAGCATCATGTATTGAACACAATAAATAAAAACCTTAAAGCAATAAATAAATTTGTATCTATTTCAGATGCTGTCCGTGAATCGACTATGACGATCTTAGCGATAGACTACAGCAGCTATGCTGTTGTTTACAGCTGCAGATTTGACCCTAAGACAAACACTCACCGAGGTAAGTTGTTGAATAGTTTTTGGGCGTAGTCGAACTATTATCTACGGTTTTTTTTTCTATTATATCAAAGACCGTAGAAATGTCTTGCCGATAATGAAAGAAATAGAGAAGAAAGATAGAAAGAAAATGTATTATTATTATTGGCTATTAACTGTTCAACCGGAACACGTTGGTGGCTGACTCATGCAGGAGTGGTGAAAGAAGAATTAATTATTGTAAAGTGCTGTGTCATGTGATGATGCATCATAATTGTGATAAATGTTCTTTCTATTGACAAGGTGGTAAAGGTGGTAAAGTTAAAGACATCAAATCCTGTCTGTGCTTTAAAATTACTAAGTTCTTTCTTAAGCATGTAAGTTTAAATGTTCATATCAACTTTAAAATACGCAAAGATTATAATTTCCTCAAAATGTGATAGCGAATGTAGATAATATTTAGTTCATTTCATAATGTTGTGCAACATTATTAAAAAGTAAATTGGATTTATATTATTTGGGGTTAAGTATATTTATTATTAGTACCCACGCTGACTTCGCTTCAGAAATTGCCTTAGTACTCACTAAGGATACTTTAATCTTACAATCCATTGTTATTAAATTTATTTAATATTTGAACCCCGAAGAGTGGTAAAATTGGCGGATTTAATGCTTAATAGCTTAACATTAATATAACAATGAACTTTCAGGATGTACAGAGAAGGTAAAGGCAATACAATAGTGTTAGAAGAATATAGAACCATTTAGAGTTATATGTGTCTATGTACATTAGGTTTTCAAGTGCTCATAATAAAATTACGTTGAGCACATTCACTCGTTTTTAAGTCACAGCCAACCTTCCTCGGTGCAAGCCTTTCAACTAAAGAAAATACTATGCTGCTAGTTCTTTCAGTGACGTTACTGGTCTCTGCTCTGCGCCACCCAGCGTCCACCATTCATACGTATTACTACCCGTTTAGCTAGCTATCATACTCCTTCTAGTTTCATCAAGCTTTTATTTTTTTTGTGGATCTTTGTAGATGTTTATGGGCGACGATGACTTTGATTTTACATTATAATCTCTTTAAAGTTTACTTAATTTTAAGGCAATAAACTCGAATTTTGTGGTAGTCGAGAATTGGAAATTCATTCAAAATAATCGCAAACAATCACATTGATATTATAGTATGTCATATAATTTACTGATAAAGCTTCGATGATACGGAATTCCTCAGCAAAATTAATGACGAAACATTTTGTCTGAGTAGACTGCGTGTTTTCTTTTTTAAGGTTTGAATTTGAAGGGCTGAAGGTTTAATTCGTTGTAATCCTCCCCTGCACTAGAATTTACACTTATGTCGCTAGTGGCATGGACGTAAGGTCATTACTGAACATTTACGAAAAATATTTTTTTGTTTCGGAAGGATATTTGGAAAATGTATAGCAAATAGGCAGTTTATTTCGTCTACATTTAATACCTGTTGTAATGTAATTAAAGAGATATGATCTTCTAATACGATTATCTTATGACAATACCCCATTTTAAGTACTAAGCAATTAGCGGGGATTAAAATAAGAATAAAATTATTGAAAACTTCATTTTCTTCAACAGATTTTGTCTGGATTTTATCAAGATCGAAGGTGCTGGAAGATGAAGCGAAGACTGCTGTGGACAACGTCTTTGCAACCAATAAGGAATTGGATGCTTCCAAACTTGTGCAAAATGACCTCTCCGAAGAAGCTTGCAAGTTCACAAGCTCAACTAGTCTTTTCGCCTAAGGCCGCATCAAATTTATAACCTTATTGACTTAATAATGACATTTTGCATTTAGTTGAACTTGAATCTCCTTAATCGTAACCTTTATTTTTGCTTTATTTCCTGAATTTTTGGTTTAGGTTAATAAACAAACAAGTACTATATGAGTTTTATTTTTTGTTTAATAACTTTAACCTTAGTGATATTTTATTGTTTGACGTTGTTGAACATAATTTAACACAATTTACTACAATTTAACACAGGTTTTCATTGTTCTGATCTAGTTATATTATTACGCTACTCCAATCCACTTGTTTTGATGACTTCTTTAAAGTTGCCGATTTCTATAGACGTTGTTGGCCACTTACCATCAGGCCTGATTGCCTTTTCGTCTATCTAGACTAAAAAGGAAATAAAACACACTTTGAACTAGACGTTCACTATTTTAATGTAAATCATACCACCATTTTGATTAAGTAAATAATCTAGCCTAATAATGAAGTTATCTTACTTATGACTGTATTCCTTAGATAATGCTGGATTAAAGATAATATGAATTATTTGGATTGTTTCGATTTATTGTTAAACACGTGTTGTTTAACGTTCCATAATTATATTTTTTTGCTATCTCTATTAATTCAAAATTTTAATTGATTGATGATTTAATCTTTACCGCCAAATCTCTAATATAAATCATTTTTGAAAAGTATAATGCATGAAAAATTTGTTGTAGATATTGCAGCCAATTTTTTTTTAACTTTGTTAGGACTTCACGCGACTTACTTGTAACTTATTGGTTTGTCCAAACTGTATCCAATACACCACACACACGACCTTCGATAGTAGCGGAACTGAACTGTATTAAGCGGTATGGGAAAGGGTTTCCACGATGGTGGAAGATCAGCGGCGCGGTTGAGCTCAGAGAACAAGCGGTCAGCCCGATAGCCAAGTATGGACTACACTAGAAGCGAACGCGTAGACCAACGCGTTAATAAACGTAGTTGAGGGTGGATTAAGATTTCGCCTTACTGGCGCGAACATTGCCCCCGGCTTAAAAACCCTCGGTTTTTACAATGGAAAAGTGAAATAAGGTAGCGGGGACAATGCGAACTTCTCTATTGAGAAGGAAGCGGACAGAGACGTACGACAGGTCTCTTGTAGATCCCTGTCGACGTTCTCACAGAAGCAACTCTGCAGATGCCATCGCTACCAGGATAAGTGGCAACAACGACTCCGAGCGGCCACTGCAGCGGGGGAATGTTATCAGTCACAATGACAACGACATTGCCTTTAGTTACAGGATTAGAAGGAGTGTTCCATTTTCCTCGACATTGCAATAAATTAAGATATTCTAATTTCCAGCGGTTAGCGAACAACTGAACCATTTGCTCTAGTAGCTCATAGCGGTGTAATAATGTACGCGGTTTTACATAGATTCCATCACCAGTGGACGCGGGCAAGTATTTTAGTGGCGTGGACATCAGAAAGTGCGCCGGTGTCAATGCAGTGAGTTCAGACGGATCCTCACTGAGTAGCGTTAGCGGACGTGAGTTAATCACACACTCGATTTGTGTAACGACTGTCAACAGCTCCTCATAGGTGAGCAACTGCGAACCCACAACTCGGTGTAAATGCGTCTTAAATGCCTTTATATAAATTTCAAAATTCCCACCAAAATGCGCACTACGTGGCGGGTTGAATCTCCACGTTATCTTATTAGCAGCTAGTTCGTTACAAATCGAACGATTAAGTTCATCCGAAGTTAACAAATCGTATACTTGGGAAAGCGTAGTTTTGGCGGATACAAATGTTTTAGCATTGTCCGAGTACATAACTGAAACTGCTCCTCGGCGCGACAGGAACCGTTTGAAAGCGTTTAAGAAAGCAATCGTGGTTAAATCGGTGGTGAGCTCAGCATGAACTGCGCGCGTGACCATACACACAAAAACGCATAGGTAACATTTGTAGGAACGAACCCCACGCCTTCTGTAAGGAATGATAGATAAAGGGCCAGCGAAGTCAACAGCGGTGTGTACAAATGCTTTCGTTTCGTTAACCCTGTAAGCGGGCAGGTCTCCCATAAGCGGTTGCGCTTGCTTAGGTTTAGCTCGAAAACAAAAATTACATTTATGAGTCACGTGACGCACTAATTTTCTGCATGAGATTATCCAAAATCGTTGTCGTAGAATAGACATTAAAGTAAGCGGGCCAGTGTGGCAGTGTAAGCGGTGATAATACTCTACCATCATTAGTACTATACGGTCCTTACTGGGCAGCAGCGCAGGGTGCTGTTGCTCGTAAGTCAAGTCAGCGTGGCGTAGACGACCGCCGACGCGAAGTATGCCGTCGTCGTCTAGGAACGGCGCGAGTTTACGTAAGGTGCGGGAACATAATTTGTTTTGCTTTAAAAGCTGAATGTCATCAGAGAAATAAGCGGCTTGTAATACCTGAATAACTTTCATTTCGGCGAATTCGAGATCGTTAGCGGAAAAGATATTTGAACGCGGTAGTTTGCGTAAAAAGCGGTAAATATAAATAATTGTATGCAGTAAGACTAACCAGCGAGAGATTCGCTGCGACAGAGATAGGAGCGGGTGCGGTTCAATCGCACAAGCGACGGCGGAAAGTGCGGTTAACTTACATTCGGGCAATTCGACGGAATTTGTAGCGGAATTAATCGATTCAATGGGCCACTCTTGTACGTCGTTACGTAACCAAGACGGTCCCGAGAACCACAGAGGATGGTTCTGAATTTGAGCGGGCGTTAGACCACGTGACAAACAGTCACTAGGATTTTCAGTGCCAGGCACGTGATAAAAACATTCAGCGGGAATAGCGGATGTAATCTTTGTGATACGCGTCGCGACGAAAGTTTTGAATTTATGTGGAGATGAATTAACCCACGATAATGCCACCATGGAATCTGTGCAACAAAATATTTGATCTACGGAATGGCGAGTTTGATAAGAATCAATTACACGACGAACTAATTTCGACATGAGCAGAACGGCGCATAATTCGAGACGAGCCACCGTTATTGTTTTAAGCGGAGCGACTTTTGACTTAGCGCAGACCAAACGTATTGAAGCGGGAGCGGATGATTCATTTTTACTTCTCACATAAACAACACAACCATACGCACGCTCACTGGCATCCGAGAAGGCTACAATAGATACCGATGAATTTTCAAATACATTCAAGTGTCGCGGAATGCGTAAATTTTCTAAATAAGGAAGCTCGCGTAAATAGTTTAACCATAAACGTAAAACGTCGGAAGGTGGTGTACTATCCCAGTCGACTTTTAATGCGAATAATTTTTGTAAGATAAGTTTTGCGTATAAAATAACGGGCGCAATCAAGCCGAGCACGTCATACAAGCGTGCAATTACAGATAAAATGTTGCGTTTCGTTGGCGGACGATCGTCTAACTTGACTTTAAACATAAATTCATCGGACGCGGGATACCACTGTAAACCTAATACCTTTAAAGTTTGCGCGGGATCGTTAAAATCGATATGAGAATGATAGCGTAATATTTCGGGCAGCGAGTCTAGTAAATCTGGCGCATTGCTAGACCATTTGACGAGCTCAAAGCCCCCGGCTGTGCACAACTCGCGAAGATCGTCTCTGAGTTGTAAGCCGTCTGTCAGGGTTGGCACAGAGAAACAAATATCATCCATGTAACAATAATTCTTAATAACGTCAGCAGCGAACGGGAATCGGTTTCGTTCATCGTCGCAGAGCTGCCGAAGCACGCGCATTGCTAAGAAAGGGCTGCTTCGAAGGCCGAAACAGACGCGGTTAAACTGATAGGTGTCGAGCGGTTGAGCGGGGTCAAATCGATATAAAAACTTTTGAAATATGCGGTGAACATCATGCGTTAAAATGCGTAAATACATTTGTTTAACGTCGGAGGTAAAAGCAAATTCATAAAAACGAAAATTAATTAAGATAATAAATAAATCATTTTGTAAATTTTGTCCCGTGTATAAAATGTCATTCAGTGCTACACCCGATGTGGTTTTAGCGCTTGCATCCATCACCATACGCCATTTAGTAGTGGTTTTATCAGGTCTTGCCACGGCGTGATGAGGAATGTAATAACCAGATGTACTGTCATCGTTAGTTATTTGTGAGATATAACCCTTATCTAGGTACTCGCGTATAATGGAGTCATATTCCAGACGTAACTCGGGATAGGAAATCAGTTTACGTTCTAATAACATAAAGCGTTTCTTAGCGTGTTCATATGAATCGCCCAAGAGTGTTGGGTCGCGACAGAAGGGTAATGCAACCGAATAGCGGCCTGATTGGTCACGGGTAAAATTATTAATAAAAATGTTTTCGCATTCACGATCAGCGGGACTTAAAGGTAGTTCACACGAAGGTACCTCTTCAAGTTGCCAAAATTTTTGTAAAATTAAATCGGTGCGGTAATCTACGGTCGAACAAAAAGACACGTTTGCGGAAGCGGGATTTAGCGATGGCGTATTTCCGATAACTATGTATCCAAAAATTGTTTCAAGAGCAGTAGGAGTACCATGCGGACCGCGGACGCGTCCCGATAACAGTATATCAGAGAATGAAGATGCTCCTATAACCATATCAACCTCTCCCGGCGAGGCAAAGCTAGCGTCTGCGAGCGGTACATTATTTAAATAACAAAGCTTCGATACATCTACTTGAGTGGTCGGCAACTCATCCGTGATTCGGTCGAGTACGAAAGCGTCGATAGGTACCAGTACCTTATCATCAAAGCGAGATTGCAAAATTACGGAAGTGACACCCCTAATAGGACTAAGTGATGACCCTATTCCTTTAACAACGGCACGCTGAACTTTATTACAATTAATATTTAATTTTTTGCAACAAGATAACGTTATGAAATTGTTTTGAGATCCTGAATCGATAAGCGCTCGAATGCAATGCAAATTGTTATCTAATGAGTTCTTTATATAAACTTGAATAGTACCGAGTAGGCAAGTATTAATGACATTGTTGTCGCTTTGAGCGGCTAGCGATGTACTTTGAAATGACACATGCGGACGCTCCGCAGTCTTGTGGCTCAATGAGGTACAAGCGGTAGCGGTGGTGGCAGCGGGAGTTGTGACGTTGGAACCGGTCGCGGCTGCTTCGCGGACGGTATCACTATGCATCGATGGGACGGACGCGCCGTTTACTTCGTGGCGCGAGTGCCTCGAGCTGGCGTTCGAATCCGAACGTTGTGCATTTTGCTTTCTACATAGCAACGAGTGATGCTTACATTCACAAAACCGACATTTAGAAATTGACTTACAAGCGGAATAATTATGAGAAAGACTTAAACAATTAGTACAGCCATGGTGATCTTTAACGAGGTTAGATCTATTTTCAATTGAAAGATCATGAAATACACGACATTTATATAATGGATGCCAATTATAGTTGCATAAGGAACACGAGGGCGTCCCTGTAAAGCGTTTGTTGAAAGAGGAAGATGTAACGAATGAATGAGTGGATCTTGGGTTTACTGAATGTTTATTTAATTTCAAAGCGGTTTCATTTATGCGTTTATTAGACGAACCACCAACACCGGTGGCTGTGCGGTCCAGTATTTTTGATTGTTCGCGAAGGAAAATAGTCAAATCGTTATAAGTAGGCAAAGCGGTATCTCTCTTTAACATTTCAAAGGAGCGAGCGGTTTCTGAATCTATCTTCTTTAAAGCCAAGTACAAGATAATTAAATCTGATAGATTATCGATTTTTAAAGAATTTAAACTAGATACAGCGGTACTAAATGAATCCAAAAACGAGTCGATATTTTTTGAATTAGCGGTCGTGAATGGTTTAAAATCAAACATTTGATCTAGATACGCCGTAGCGAGGCTCCGTTTGTCATTATAACGATCAACTAATGACGTCCAGATAGTTTGATAATTGTCACTGTTTGGCGTAATACCTACACACACGCTGAGGGCGCGACCAGACAGCTTGCCGATTAAATATTGGACTCGTTCATGGTCCGAAAGATCGGGGTTCTCGTGAATAGTGCGTTTAAAAGATTCATAAAATATTGGCCATTTAATTGGATCACCTGAAAAAGTGGCTAGTTCTAGTTCGGGCAACTTAATTGATTTTTTATTAGCGGAAAGCGGTGTAGTTCCCGAAGTAGATGAGGTTTTTAATTTTGATTCCACGTACTTACAGCGACAAAACAAGTCTTCAAAAGCCGATTGACTTTGATAATTTACGTCAGCGCCAGGTTTAAGTTTTATTTGTGTTTCGATCAGCTGATTCGTAATATTATAGAACTCAGTACGTAAAGTATCTAAAGTTGCGGTACTACACATAAATAATTCTTCAGAAACTGTATTTTCAAAAGCATTTAAGGATCGATCATAAACGATCTGTAATCGAGCGAAGATTGCGTCACGTCTGCCTTCTAACACCTTTAAATTAATTTCTAAGATAGAAGTTTCGTCTTCTTCAGCAGACTCGTACGCATCTTTCTTTTGACAAACATCGCGTTTAGGAGGCATTGTGAAAAGATGTTAATGTCCACGCAATTTACACTCCACAAGTAGCAAGCGGATGGAACGTTCGAGAACGCGCTAACCGGTAATAATATTCGCGTAATGCAAAACTACCGACACAAGTAAAATATTGTATGAACCGACTATGCGTAGAAAATGGAACACAAATGAATAATAATTTTGTTTTTTAGCGGAAAGTGAGAAAAGGGACTAAATAGGAGTCGAAAGAACAATTAAGGTTGTAAATTAAGGATTGTCTTGATGGGCCAAAAAATGAATGATCCGGCTCGAAGGACCAAAAAACTAATGTTGGCGCGGCAATTCAGCAATAGAATTGAACGCTTCCAAATGCGGTATTCCGTGTGTGCAGATATACTAGACCAGTCTAGACTTACCTTCAAGTTGGATGGTGATGCAGACGACTCTTCACGCGACTTACTTGTAACTTATTGGTTTGTCCAAACTGTATCCAATACACCACACACACGACCTTCGATAGTAGCGGAACTGAACTGTATTAAGCGGTATGGGAAAGGGTTTCCACGATGGTGGAAGATCAGCGGCGCGGTTGAGCTCAGAGAACAAGCGGTCAGCCCGATAGCCAAGTATGGACTACACTAGAAGCGAACGCGTAGACCAACGCGTTAATAAACGTAGTTGAGGGTGGATTAAGATTTCGCCTTACTGGCGCGAACATGTACCAATTCTTAATGGTAAAATTCCGAAGTAGTCTGCGATTATTTTCCATTTCGAACTTTTACCATCATACACTCGGTGAATCTTAGGTTTTACCTGAGAGACACGGTAAATGTTGAAAAATAGACATCCAAACGTGTTAAATGCATCGTCGCGTACTCGTGGGCAGCCTGCATTCCCCCGCTGTGTTCAGAACACACAATAATTTATTCAAATTTCAACATTTATAATAACACTAGGAAAAAAAAATAATGTAAATCGTAAACGAGGCGTGCAGACCTATTTTCAGGATTAAATTAAAATAATAAATAATGGGGACAGGGAGCTAAACGAGCTGTGACATATTTTTTGTAATTGTTTTACTAGTCACTAATAAATACTTTATAATAAAATGATAATAATATGAACTACGTAAGGATTAGACTGATTGATAATTACATTGTTGTAATAAATGACTAAGAAATGATTATCATAATAATAATTAATATTAAGTAAGGCTTTTACTGAAAAAACGGGTACGCAATAAAATTGAAATAAGCGATTAAAAAAATGGTTGTCTGTAAAGTCGGTTTACGGACGATAGTTTAACGTGACAACGTCATGACAAAGATCCGCTCCGCTCCACTCAGCTACGATCGCCTACGATATCGGCTACGATACGCCGATCGTAGCCAATCGTGCCTCTCTCTCGCTTTTGCCGCTCTCTTGCTCGCGGAACGCTACATTTTTTAGTGCGTGCGCCCGGCGTTCATCGTTTTAATAGACGTTATCACGTCAAAAATAATACTCATTGTTTTGTTCCCAAAACCAACATTTACCTACCGTAATTCGTAAAATTTAGCATGTACCAAATACTAATAGTAAAAGCCCGAGAAAGGTGGCAAGTTTTCTTAGTCTATATCTATACAAATAAATAAAATTGGAGTGTCTGTTTGTAATATTAAAATAACCGCTTTTCACTAAATGAATTTGGATGTATACACGGTACTTATACCAAAACAAATTTTTTTACAATTTTTGTCTGTCTGTCTGTCTGTCTGTTTGTTTCGACTAATCTCTAAAATGGCTGGACCGATTTTGACTGAACTTCCACTGGCAGATAGCTGATGTAACAAGGAGTAACTTAAGCTACTTTTATTTGAGAAAAAACACTGTTAGGCGATACGAAGTTCGCCGGGTCAGCTAGTTAAGTATAAATGTTGAAACTTGAATAAATTATTGTGTGTTCTGAACGTACAGCGGGGTAAAGCAGACAGCCCACGAGTACGCGACGATGCATCTTACACGTTTGGTTGTCTTTTTTTCAACATTTACCGTGTCTCTGAGGTACAACCTAAGATTTATCGAGTGCTTGATGGTAAAAGTTCGAAATGAACAATTCACCGACCATTTCGGTTTTTTACCATTAAGAGTTGGTAAATCTTAGGTTTTACTGTTAAATCTTAAGATTTACCATAGATCGGGGTTTTACATAACATATACATATTTTGCCGTCTAGACGACAGTGGAGATGGGTGTCCAAAGAGTGTCTACTAAGCTGCAATAAGCTGTTATATTTATTAAGATCTACTAGCTTCTACCCGCGACTTCGTCCGCGAGAATTTAGAATTAGATCCAGATCGCACTAAAATTTAGTTGTTAGGATGTTTGTGAATTAAACTTATAGTATCCTGCTTTTCATCCCAAAGAATGATGTCAACAATATGCTTATTATTTCGCGTTCTAGCAAGTTGCTAAAGATTCGAAAAAATCATAGGGCATGTCGTGAGGAAGAAGTTCAACGGCAGGCTATCTTTAGAGCTGCTTAAGGCGCTGCCGCGCCCGTTTGGTTGATTTTCTTTTGGATATATTTCATAAAGTGTATACGCTATTACCGTAATACTTAGGTATATGTTTTTTGACTATGTACTTTAAATCTGCTCGAAAATGAAAACACGATAACGTGAAATTTTCTCGATAGAAAAAAATCATGAAGTTGGCTCTAATTATTTACATTATAGCTTGCCACCGCGATATTTAAAGAAATTTGTGCATGGAATTTTTTTAAAACATAGTAAATTATCACATCTAAATCCATGTGTTTTTTTGTGAAAAAACATGAAGTAGTTTTTAAAAACCAAATAAAAACGTTGTTTGGCGCTTATGTCGGTCAGTTTCGAGCGCACGCTCAGTATAGCTGTCTCACAATTTTCATACAAGAACTCATTCCCACACTGTCTTTATGATGTGCGTTCAGTCGACTGCGGTCTTCATCGACGTCGGACGAATGTCTCTCTGTGCTATTTTTTACACGCTTTTTATTAAAGAATTTGAAGTAACGTATAAAGTTTTTGACTTTTGCTTATGATTGTCAAAACGTTAAATGGAGAAAACTAAACAGCACAGAGAAATGGAGTAGTTTTGTTTTATTATTTATATTTTATTATTTGTACTTAAATAAAAATGTTTGATGATATGTAAGAGAATGAATAATTAAATTACTGTTCAGTTGCGTAATACATTATCTATATATATAAAAGCAAAAGGAGACTCGCCGCTTTTTATTCGGTTCGGTAGTTTCTTACATAATTAATAAAATGAAATTTTTCAAGGAGATTGCCGGGAAGACGTCAGCTAAGAACGGATTTTTCGAAATTCATCTCCTAAGGGGTAAAAATAGGGGTTGGAAGTCCCTTTCATACAAACCAACTCCGTCAGTTTTAGAGTAATAAATATATTTTTTATGTAAGTTTATCGTTATGAACAAAAGTTAACTTTGACCCATTTTTTTTGAAAATCCTCCCATAAAGGGAAGTCAATACATTATTTATGAAGATTTAAAACATACGTATATATAGTATTAGTAGAAACTAGCCAAGTTAAATGTAGAGCTTGAATTACATGTTGTTGTGACTAAAATTTTAGGATTTTCTACACAGAACTTGGCACCCATTTAGATGTCAATTCTTTTTTTTTATTGAACTTGGCTCTCATTTCACATTTATGTTTTTGATGAGATAGTATCCTACATAAAGTAAGAC
Organism: Thymelicus acteon; assembly: GCA_951805285.1. NCBI lineage: Eukaryota > Metazoa > Arthropoda > Insecta > Lepidoptera > Hesperiidae > Thymelicus > Thymelicus acteon. The sequence continues at coordinate 4,300,378 of OX638232.1, forward strand.
CAAGCAAAAAATGAGTTTTATTTCTGTCAAGTTCCTACTTACTATTTTCACGTATGGACAGATTTATTCTTCGACTGAATTCACTTCGTGTCGCCTTTTATATCGAATTATGATGGATATCATCAGTGTCCAAGGAGTGAATTTGAATCAAGTTATTTTATCATGTACTGTATTGGTCTGACCTTTTTAAATAGGTTTCGCTTTTTAACTACGTTCCGTTAAATTAATAATGTAATGAATATTAAAAAAATATGATAATTTTGAAATTATTACAGATATTTCTTTGATGTAATGATGCAGTTTTAGTTTTCATCAAAATCGGCCACGAGACTCCTTTCAGCATTGTTCGCTATTCCTCATACTTGTTCATGTGACTAAAATTTTAGGCTTTTCTACATAGAACTTGGCACCCATTTAGATCTCAATTCTTTTTTTTTAATTGGCTCTCACTTTACATTTATGTTTTTGATGGGATATCATTACTTTTTGTACAGAAATTATTAGAAGGTACTTATTCATAACGTTACTGATTAATTATTTACCTTATACATGAACTGTTATAGTGCTCTTCAACTAAATCTGTAGTTAGTGCGCCGTGGTCTGAAATACCTATTATTTCATTATTTATAAGTAATGACGTTCCACTATTGATGTTCACTAATATTGAAATAATAATTATTAATACTAAATCTCAGTTATAATATCGTAATATTAATAAATACGATATTCAACTATACTCCAATCCATACTCATATTATAAATGTGAAAGTGTGTTTGTTTGTCCGTCTTTCACGTGGCAATGAAGCTGATAAATGGTATGGTTTTTGTGTATGGAGTTAGTGAGGAGGGTGGAGAGTAACGTAGGCTACTTTTTACCGCGGTAAAATAAGTAAGTAAGTAAGATTTAAAACAAGTAGGTAAGTAGGATTTGTAAAGAATCGATCTCTACTGCGGGCGAAGCTGCGGGCAAAAGCTAGTTATAGTCAAAATTATCTAAGATGCCCATAATGATAGCTGCCATTTATTAATATGAATAAAGCTTGTATGGGCGTCTTTGAGAAAAATGGAATAATCATTTACTTGACAAAGGATTTTGCCAAAATTTGTTAAAAATCCCTGCTTATTTTCATTGGCGTTGATTGTAAATCATATTAAACGTTTTATTCTAGTAAAAATCCCATCACATCATAATTTATGCAAAATTTAATGAAAATATATGACGTCGAAACAATGTTTTATGAAGGGGCCTAAATCTAAATTGACGTAAAGTGATTGACGGCTTGAAACCATTTATAAAACCAACATAATCGATACATTACTATAATCGAAATTTAAAAATGAAAATTGATTCATTTAATTACATTGTTAAAAATGATTTACTTTGTACAAAACATGGTACCTTCTTTTCGATCAGCGATACGTTAAAAAAATTAGACTTCGAAAACGATACATAATAAAATCCTTGAAAACATAAAAATCTTGACTTTCACTAAATTTAAAATAGAGTTACTTAAATGGTTAACTGACAAATGCTACTATTCAATGAAAGAATTTAAATGACGATTTTTTTATTTTATGGAAATAGCCGGCAAACGAGCTGACAATCCACCTGATAGTAACTATCGTTGCCCATGGACAGCAACACCAAAGGCAACACTGATGTGTTGACATTTGAAATTAAAATTTATTATAATATGATGTAATATATAATGTGAATTCACATATATTTTTGTGAAAATCCATAAAGTGGTTTTAAAAACCAAATAAAAAAATAATTTGGCGCTTATGTTATTCGCTTCCGAGTGCAGGCTCAGTAGGTATAGCTGTCTGACAAATTTTATACAAGAAGTCATTACATTACTGTACTATCCTTGATCCGCAATTGTTTGTTTTATCATCTGTTTGGCACTGCCTCATAATTATTTATTTACTGTTAATAATTTAGGATCTTAAATAATAATACTAAATGATTTATTTTATTTTTCATTTTCAATTTTTTTTCGTTGGTTCAATTTTTTGTTAAAAAGTAATTGTTTTATAATTTTTAGATGCAATAAAAATTACTGAATAAGTACTACTCCGTAGTTTTTCTGTGCTGTGCTTGTGAAGTGAGTGACATGACGGAAAGAAGAACATCGAGGACAAAAGATAGTGGCCACGCCCACTTTCAGCATAAATTCCCATCACGGCCTCCTCTTAAACAGGCACATCATCGACACCAGCAACATGCTCATTATTTGGCGTACCAGCAAGCTGCTTAGGGGTCACAAAAATCAAAGGAAACGTCGTGAGGAATAATTTCAGCAAGCTTGAAAGCTGCTACGCTGGAACAGGCAGGTAAACGACGTTAACAACATGCTCATGAAACAGAATGACTCAGTCTCAGTAGCCACAAACTTCTAAAAAGGGATTAAATTAACAAAGCATGTAAATTTTGCGATGCGCAGAAAATAAAAGAACAACTATTATTCTGGAGGACAAAATTATTCCGCAATTAGAACAAATAGCAGAACTATTAAACAAACGTAACACAAACGAACCATATCATTCTTTAAATAACATCGGTATATTTAATGGATGCTTCCATATATGATATCTTTATTAAGGGCATTGAAACGAAATGAAACGAAGAGACTCAGTGTTTTGTGTACTCCATAGAGTGGCAAGAGCGCGGTTGCCCCATGCATATCTTTTAGTAGTTAAAGATGATTAGCCATATCGACTATATCGCTAAAAAATTACACGATACCGTAGTCAAAAATATGATTAATTTGTCTGTGGACCTTATTTACGCAGATGAAGTTGCAGTTTGTTATATCGTTAAACTATAATTTAAAATGAAAAGTATGCCAAATTAAGTACTTTCCTTGCAATCATCGCGGGTCATCGCGAAACATCATCATCATCATACTTAAAGTATGAAAGGTATGAAAATATGTATGTATATGTATGTATTCTCTATCAGCCGTCATCTTTACACTAACTCTCTTATCTTTTGTATCATCTGTAACACAATCCATTCATCTTTTCTTTGGTCGTCCAAGTCCCCTTCGTCTATCCATCACATTCATATCCATCACTCTTCTCGTCACATGCGTTTCCTCTCGCCTCATCACGTGTCCATACCACGACATTCGGTTCCCTTTTAACTTTTCGGTCATTTTTGCCACTTTCAAACTTCCTCTAATATACTCATTCCTTACTTCATCCATTCTCGTCACTCCACACATCCACCTCAACATTCTCATCTCTGTGACATGCAATCGTCTCTCATTAATCTTCTTTGTAGCCTAACATTCTGATCCATACATTACGACAAGTCTTATGACGGATTTGTAGATTTTACCCCTCAATTTACGAACAACAAATATTTTTAAAAATTGTTTAGTTATTTCAATTGTTCCGTTGAGGAGTCATATTTCGTCTCTAAGACACACCATCATACCTTGTGATGTCAACGATAACAACAGCGAACATATTTAAACACGGTTCAGTTATTACCTACGACTGAGAAGCTCACTCTTTACCTCCAGAATCCATAGTCTCACTATATTGAAGTAGGATTAACTTGAGTACAATACAATAAAAAAATCACGAAAATCGCTTCTTAAAGAACGAATTTATTTCTACCTAAAACCATTGTATACTAAAGGTCTTGTTCATTAAAAACTTATTTAAGGTTTGCAGTGTTCGGCTAAAGCACTGGTTTTATGCATGCACAGCAATAAATAGCTTCTTAAACATAGTCTCACTATATTGAAGTAGGATTAACTTGAGTAAATTCCCAATACAATAAAAAAAATCATGAAAATCGCTTCTTAAACAATGAATCTATTCCTACCTAAAACCATTGTATACTAACGGTCTTGTTCATTAAAAACTTATTTAATATTGTAGTGTTCGGCTAAGGCACTGGTTATATGAATGCACAGCAATAAAAAAATAAAGAAATATTGACATAAGGCCGAATTGACATAAGGCCGACACCACACTAGGATTTTATAAGTGTGCGCGTTCAACCGACACACGTGAATAATGATTTGCTAAATAAGTTAACAAAATCAATATTTATTTCTATAAGGTAAATAAAAAAATACAGGTAGATATTTATGAAAGTTAAAAACCAAATTTGATGATTTTTTTGCTATTAATTAAACCTGATACGATGTATTATAATATTTCAATTGCACCTCATATTTAGAGCTAAGAAAAACCTTGATAAGCTACGAGTACTTATTCAACGTAATTTTTTTTTTATAGTTCATCGATCAAGCGTTTGGCGCTAGGAACGCTCGACAAACGCTGATGTGTAAGCAGCCTTCATTTTGCGTAAAAAATGCTGTGTTTGTTTTACTTGATTTTATACGAGATCGATGGTTACTAAAGCTTCCATTGCATGATAAAAATGATCACAATGTGCCTCACCGCAAATTTTTATATGTTTGTAAATAAACATAATAATATTAAAACAATGAAAAAATTATTATAATTTAATCACTCAATCAGCTGTTTTGAGTTTTCTAATGTCACTCTGATGACAAATGTCAAAACTGTTTTCCTATTACCATACACGGCCGGTCTCAATAATGTACTAACAGATGGAAGACTGTGGATAGGGCTACCATTAGTATGTTATCTGTCATACTTGTGAATTTTTGCATCTGAAAAATTGACAAGTATGACAGATAACATACTAATGGTAGCCCTATCCACAGTCTTCCATCTGTTAGTACATTATTGAGACCGGCCGATAGTTTACTTCTTCTCCCTCGGGAATAGATCAATATCTCGGGATAAAAAGTATCCTATATTTTATTCTAGGTATTAAACTATCTGTATGCCAAATTTCATCTATATCCGATCAGCCGTTTTTGCGTGATTGCAATACAAACATCCAAACTTTCGCATTTATAATATTAGTAGGATTAGTTGCACTATTCCGGTTGCATCGTTGAGTTGTGAAACTTCTTTATTGATTTGGTACGATCCCTAAACCTACAGCCTACGGTTTTTGAGTCCTAAGATAAGCATAAGTCGTAGTTCAGACAGGTCTGCAATTTATAGTTAATCTGTCCACAGAGTTGTAACCTCCAATAAACGGTTTGCAAGACGTATTCAGCGTGTGGTCACCATTAGAAGAAAACGAAAGTATTATTTGTTCATTGTTTTATCTACTTTTGATAAGGTTTTTCTCTAGACTTTTACTAGACATAAGTTTTTTACTAGACTAGCCGAGGTGAATTAATTATACTAACTGGCAAACTTAATTCGTATGTGGAAGACAAACTCCATCTTATATCATGTTACATTAAATTTTACTTTATTATAGGTAGGTACGTGTAATTAACTGGATTTAATTTGACAGCACTGTTAAGTTAATAAAAGTGTTAGCTGAGATTTAGTTTTTTAAGTAATAATTTAGATTTTAGGTGGTTTGTTTCTGAACATTTATTTGATACCTACTTTTTTTATGGAAATAACCGGCAAACGAGCTGACGATCCACCTGATGGTAAGTGGCTATCGTCGCCTATGGACATCAGAAACACCAAAGGCATCACTGATGCGTTGCCGGCCAAAAAAGAGAGAAGAAAAAGAAGAAAGAAAGAAAAAACTGGCCCTCAAGCCCCAGCTGAAACACGACGAGTCGTTTGGCGGCTGACTCGTGCTCAAGGGTGGTAGCTATTCAGGCGAACCCCATGGAGAAATAATAATAGTAATAATGGTATTAATTAACAATTAAAATCAATATTAAGAATATAATCCCTCGAGGGGCCCTAACACTAGTGGGCCGGATTTAGTCACCTCTTTCGACACCCATCCGGTGTGGGATTGGGGTTAGTATTCTAGCCGTCCCAATACGGCTATAACTACGGCTAATTCTTACTATTTCGTAGTAATCGTATGCGTGAAATTTTATTATTAACTCACTAACTTAACTGTATCTCCATTATTTATAATTTTAATTTAATGCTGAAAATGGGCCTCCACGCGGCATTTTAAAATAAAAAAATAAATAAAAAAATAAATAAAAAATATGGTGTATTCGGAACACTGCATAGAATATGCTCCCGTAGGAAATTTTTTTTAAAGTTAATTTTTCAACTAGTTAGATGATTGTTAATTAACAAAAATTTCTCGAATATTCTCCATTTTCATTGTACATAAAAAAAAAATGTTTAAATAATTATCGTATAAATTTTTCGCTTCATGGAACCTTTCTTATACTATACATACTTAACGAGAATCCACCATAAAAGTAAAAAAAAATAATACTTTCTTTAAAATAATTTTATAAGTTGAACAAACAATTTTTTCGATTTTTTATCGAATGGAAATTTAAAAATCAAATTTTTTTTATTAGATATCTGTACTTTAATATATACTTATATACATCGTTTGATATATATACATCGTTGTTTTTGTTATTTTTACGAGTTTTAGAAAAAAAATATGAAAAAGTTGAGAATTTGTTTATAACCAATTGTTAAGTTAAAAAACAATGAAATTGTTTTTTTACACTTAATAATAAAAATAATAATAATAATAATTCTTTATTTGCTCTCACAACAGGATCTTGTTTTACAGTAGGTAGACTTAAATTAGTTAATACAAGTAAAGAACTTATTTCCAAAGATCTATTTTGTGAGAACTTGGTGCCTGAAGTAGGTATCCGAAGAACCTGAGTTTAACAATTTCCTTTATTTCTATCTTATTCTTGTGTGAGAGTGTGTGTGGATGTGTCAAGTGGGTACTTGTATACGTAGGTAAGTGATGTGTGTTTGTGTCTATGTGTGCGTGTGTGTTTGTATGTGTTTGTATTTGTGTGTGTGTGTGTGTTTTACGGCTGGCTGGGATATCAGGGAAAGACGATTTTTTTTTTACATATAGACGAGGAATTAGAGGCTGCTGTTTCGTCATAATTTAATGTTTTGAGATAGTTTACGACAGCTTGTTTGCAACTGTAAGTGGGTAAGGGATATATATTCAAGGCGATGTTGAGTTTATTGTATAAGGCGTTACTTTGGTAGCAGAAGAAATGACGAGATGAGGCTGTGTTGTATACTGATGGCGGGCAAATATACTGATGGCCGTTCTCTTTCTACGTTTATCTTTGAAAAGCTGTGGGTCGTAATTCAGTTGTGCATGTTTTTTGAGAATTGTTTGTAGGATAAACGATTGTCGGACTTCTATTGAAGATGGTAGATGATTTGTAAGAAAAAAAAAATTCTTAACTAATAATTGAAACAATAGAAATATTAAAAAAACGATTATAAACAATTAAATAATATTATGAAGAAGAAAATTTTTTTTCAAAAATCATAATAATATTTTGTTTAAAATAAGGTATTAAAAAAATTCTTGAAAGCGTTGAAATAGTCCATTTGTTTATAAAAAAAATATAAAAACATGAGGGAATTTTTTTTTTTCAAGTCAGTAAATGTATTTTATGAATGCAAAAATGATTATGTAATAATAATCGTAATTTTTTTTTCAATAACATTATTTGGGTTTTTAATTTTTTGTTCAACTCATAAAATTATTATAAACGAGTAACCGCCCTCGCTTTACTTCGGTTTTCTTATTTTTTTACACCTTGGATTACACTATTGGAGTTTTATTAAGGATCCCAAATTTTTTTGAGATATAATATAGCCTATGTTACTCGGGGATAGTGTAGCTTCCCAACAGTGAAAGAATTTTTCAAATCGGTTCAGTAGTTTCGGAGCCTATTCAATGCAAACAAAAAATCTTTCCTCTTTATATATTAATATAGACAAAGCATTAAACATTTTTAAACTTTTAAAGTGTGATTTCGTTACGTATGTATAAAAGAAAGGCTCCAAGAAGCGAAAAATTTATACAACAATTATTAAAACATTTTTTTAAATGTATAATGAAAATGGAAGTTCGAGAAAATTTTGTTAATTAACAATCGTCTAACTTGTTGAAAAATTAAATTTAAGAATTTTTTTTAAGGGAGCATATTGTTTGAAGTGTTCCGAATACACGGTAATTTTTTTTTTAAATTTTTGAATTAATAATTAACTTCTTAAAAAAAATATTGAGTGTGACGTACTTAGTTTTGACGCCGCGCGTGCAACCTAAAAATGCCGCGTGGAGGCCTATTTTTAGCGTTAAGAGGCCGTGCCGAATTTTACTTATATTTGAGCGTTTGACTCGAGTTTTGAAGTGTGATTGTGGTCTCGGGAAATCACCAAAATAAAAAAAAGTACATGTCCGAGAAAGTTTGATTATTTTTCTTTGGAGTGCGCTAAATAAATGTTTCAATTTATTTACATAAATCGGTAAAAACCTCGTTTTTACAAATGATGTTTCATAAAATTTTATTTTTGGCCATCTTAGATGCTTTATTACATCAAAGATATAATAATTTAAGCATCAATAAATATGTCCATGGTACAATTGTATCTTCTAATTTGGAATGGTCAAGTCAATTTAATTTATTTCACACAGTAATACACCTAAAATAATTCAGTAAATCACAGAGTTTCTGACAATTATTCGTCTGAAATTTTATTTTTTATCTATGAATACATGATCCAAATACAAACAAAAAATATTTATTAACTAAGGTTACTATGTTACCTTGCTTGAAAAAAAAAATTAGTCCATTTAAAATTAAAATAGTATTTTTAAACAATTTTTGTATTCAGTCCTATAAATCTTCGGACGAGCGGTCTTTAGCAGTAGTCTGCGCCACGCGCTTACTGAGGAAGGACGTATCGCTCGCTGTTGTCACTTTGTGCGCCACGAAATACGGCAATTCGCCACGAATATAGCGCAACCAAACACTTCTTGATACTAGATACTAAGTATTTTTTTGTTAGTTTAGTTATGTTATGATTATGATTCTAATGTATAAGCATATTCCTATATTATATGTATGTTCGTCTTTTATGCGTGCTAAAATCATGCATCCGATTGAGTTTAAATTTTGTATGCGGCACCTAATTATTTTGGGCATTTCAGGGAAGTCTTGTGCCAAACTAAAGACCAAAACCCAAAAGCGATAAAAGAGCTATTTTCTATACCAGAAAAGAAACGTCATATTAATATATTGTTTTGATGTAATCTCGTAAATTCATTATTTTCAGATATTGTTCATAATAATGGGCAAAAGAGAAAAAAATATAACATACTAGCTGCCCGGACAGACTTCGTTCTGTCAATTTTATTTATTTATTTGAGATGTAAGCTATCCTAAATATAACATACTAGCTGCCCGGACAGACTTCGTTCTGTCAATTTTATTTATTTATTTGAGATGTAAGCTATCCTATCTTTCAAGCTGGATCAAACTGCACACGGTGTGCAAATTTATTTAAAATCGGTTAAGTAGTTTAGGAGTCCATCGAGGACAAACAACGTGACACGTAATTTATATATATTACGATTATGGTGCTGTCAAAATATAAAAAAATAACTAAAAAAAAACCCGACTGCATAAAAAACTAAAAAGAAAAAACAATACTGAAAAGTAATACTGAACAACTACGCCATAGAAGGATTAATAGTCGGGACCCGTGTTCCGTGGTCGGGATCTTCAATCGTGGGATTCTTCAACCAATCAAGTCTTGTTTGTTATTACACGCTTTATATTTGCTTCACCTGTAAACATACATACATGTATGTATGTTTGTTTGTAATCGACTCCTTTGGACTTTATTTTGACCCACTTCAAACGGTCAGATTTCATTTAAACTTCGTAGACTTACCGAGGACCGATGACAATTCAATATTTAAAAAAAGAAAGAAAGAAAAAACTTAATTTAATTACAATAAAAGCGGCCAAGTGCGAGCCGGACTCGCCCATGAAGGGTTCCGTAGCAGCAAATAACATAATATAAGAGTTCTTTTAGTTCGTTGTAACTTTGATCAATGTTTTTTGTGGTTTACGATTTATGACGTATTAAAAAAAAACTACTTACTAGATCTCGTTCAAACCAATTTTCGTTGGAAGTTTGCATGGTAATGTACATCATATATTTTTTTTAGTTTTATCATTCTCTTATTTTAGAAGTTACAGGGGGGGGGGGGGGACACACATTTTACCACTTTGGAAGTGTCTCTCGCGCAAACTATTCAGTTTAGAAAAAAATTATATTAGAAACCTTAATATCATTTTTGAAGACCTATCCATAGATACCCCACACGTATGGGTTTGATGAAAAAAACATTTTTGAGTTTCAGTTCTAAGTATGGGGAACCCCCAAAATTTATTGTTTTCTTTCTATTTTTGTGTGAAAATCTTAATGCGGTTCACAGAATACATTTACTTACCAAGTTTCAACAGTATAGCTCTTATAGTTTCGGAAAAAAGTGGCTGTGACATACGGACGGACAGACAGACAGACAGACAGACATGACGAATCTATAAGGGTTCCGTTTTTTGCCATTCGGCTACGGAACCCTAAAAAATCAAACTAAAAAATAAAAAAAATAAATTATAGTAAAAAAACTAAAAAACACGCTTTTGTGGAAAATTCAACTAAAAAATAGAAAATAAATTTTAATTAAGAATCGTGTAATTGTAATAAAAGCGTGGGGTGTTTTTTAAGATATTATCAAAATGATAATCCTTCTTTCTACTCATTGAACCCATGCACCCTACGCTTTTATTAAGTACACCATTCTTAATTCAAATTTATTTTCAATTTTTTAGTTGGAATTTCTATAAAAGCGTGTTTTTTAGTTTTTTAAACTATTATTTTCCCAAGCAACCCGAGTCCGACTGTTAATCCTTCTATGGTGTAGTTGTTCATTCTGAACTACTGGGCTTGTTTTTTTCTTTTTAGGTTTTTTACGCAGTCGGTTTTTTTATTTCTTTTTTTATTTTACGCTTTTTAGTTAGGATTCATTGACTTCTTTATAAGGATTACTACACGGTAAAATTCACAATGTCGTCATTTCATTACGGGAGTTAGTAAATTAACGAGAATGGTTGTTTAACCAACTTTAAATCTTTATATATCCTAAACTGTCACTTAAAATGCAAAATAATAAAAAGAAGCTAAAAATCATTTTTGAATCATTTTTGTACATAGTTCGTCAGTATATATTTTTTTTTCATTTAGACCGCTCATTTACACGCGCGTGTCGCGGACCGTCTCGTGGCGCGTCCGTAAGCCACGCCCCCTACGCGCGTGTGAACATCACGCGAGCGCTCGCGCGAGCCCCTTTGGCGCGCGCCTATAAAACCGCTCCCGACGCGAGCCCTGCGAGCGCGAGACGCGCCGCCGCGCCGCGGTCTGGTCCGTGAGCGCCCTGTTCACACGCGCGCGTATGCGCGCGTCTCGCAGATTGTCTCGTGGCTCGCGCGCGCGTGTAAATGGGGTATGACAGTATGGCGTCTGATTGTCCCTGTAGTGCAATTTAATTATATTATTGTCATGTCTTTAGTGACACTCGCAAGGTTAAGACGAATCGATTGACGTAAGAATCATCAATCATTAAGACTCGTTTGATCTTCGTGTAGGTACCAATAAAACATGTTAAATTTGTCTGTACACTCTAAATTTGTCGCAAACATAAATGACATCCCTGAAGGAAAACATTGAAAAACCTAAATATGTTTATAGAGTGTATTTATCTAAAACTTTTTTTTCATATTGATTGTAATAAATATATTAAACTAATATACAAAAACATTCTAGACTTTTATTTCTAAACTGTACTTACTATGTATCCTAAAATAATTATCAACGAAAGGATCAAAATTGTTTAAGCGATCACTGAGCTCATGCCGCCTCGTGCCGAGCTCGAACTTTGGCCGTGTGTGCGTGAACGATGCACACTAACATAGCTTCGCAATGAAAATGCCTAAACTCGATCGACTAAATTTTCTGCACGGCCTCTTAAATTAAAATTATGAATAATGGAGATGGAGTTCTGAGAGTCGCGAGTTAATTTTGGAAATTTCCTCTTCTCTAAGAATCTTTTTTTTTAAATTTCTTAAATATGAATAGTTTCAGAGTTATTAAATAAAAATTAAATAGGTTTTTTTTGCAACTTCATTTTTTTAATAAATTTTGCAATTTTTTACGTGCTGGTAAACGCTTCCGAAACATTTTTCTAGACATCATTCTAGGCAGAATGAGCTATCACACATATTTTTAAGAGCAGTATCTCTATTTTTCACCATTTTGAACTTATTGCTTAGACTATTTTAGACAAATTAAATATTACTTTTGTGGATCTTCAAACATGCGCAAAGAGGTTATGTCGAATTTTCGCAGATATTTTACAGATGGATTCTTTCTTTGTAATCCTCATGTCATCTGTTTATCTGTATTGTTGACTCAAGAATATGTTATGATGGGACATTGAAGTATTATTACTAGCATATAAAACCGACACCGCGAACACAATGTATGTTCCAATGCATTGGCGCCGATCGGCTTCAATTTTCAATGGATTTGAAAGCAGAATAGGGGCACAATTTTTAAAAAAAGAACCTCCCGGCGGGACAAGCATTTTGTTTGAGATGTCTGTTCTATGACAGAATACTTCAACGTGATGGGATAATATTTTGTGTATAAAATTTAACCCGTCAATTGCGTCAAAGGGCAAATACTTTCCCGAGCCTCTCATGAATTATGTGGATCTTCTCGAGTTAAGTAAGTAAATTAAAATTCGGTGACATTTTTGTGGATATGTAAAGTGGGATGGAAAATTTCAAGCGTTGTCAATCAACGCGTTGATTAGAATTATTATAATTTGGCACTGTTGCTACTCAGATTGCTATAATCAAGGTTGCTATGTAAAATTTTAGCAACAACAAAGCTTGGTCACATTATGATAACGGTGTTCTAAACGCACAAAACGCACAAAATATAGCCTGTTGGTTAGAATTCTGGATTTTATTCTATGAAACATTATACTTTTATATGAAACTAGCTGACTCGGCAAACGTTGTTCTGCCAGAAATTTAGGGGTGGACCACTCTTAACATTTAGGGGGATGAAAAATAGATGTCCGATTCTCCACCCAAGCTGATATGCAAGCTAAGATTCACGAAAATCGATCGAGCCGTTTCGGAGGAGTTCAACTTCTAAAACCGTGACACGAGAATTTTATATATCAGACTAGTTATTATTCATACCTTTTTTAATTCTTTTCGTATACTTGAAAGAATGGAAAATAAATTATATGAAGTCTGACATTTAGAACTTTTTCACCGTTGTGAACTACAGTTTTTACTCGTTACATTGAGTAGCAATAATTGACACAAAGAACAGAAAAACCGTAATGGTTGCATAATAAATATACGTAAAAAGCGCTACACACTCATAGCCCTACAATAGGATTCCCTGTGTCGTGGGTGCAGTTTTCAGTATATAACAAAGTACTCTGTGGCTGCAATGGCCAACACACAAAGACAAGAATACACACACCCAGACAGAGAACAAAAATTCAAATTCATCATTTAAATTTCTGCCTCGCTAGGAATCGAACCCAGGAACCTTTGGCACTGCGCCACGGCTATCCGGCATGGTAACCATCGCCACATGAGGCGTCTGATAAAATTGAATGATGATTGATGATACTGTTTGATACACGTTCATCTCTCACTCATCACGGAAATAGTTCTTCTTGATCGAGAAAAAAAAGAATTTTGCAAAGGAGAGGACGCAATAGAAATATAATGAATCAAAAGCTAATGGTACATTTTTCTCAAATTATTACGCAACAATTACCGCTAACTACAGACGTAATGAAAACAACATTTTTTATCCTATACCTAACGGTATAGTTTCTATATGCAGACGATATTAATTTTCTAGATTAAATAATCCTTTTGATGACCCGTGACCTTTACTTGGTGGTATAAAAGGGTGGGTTTGCACCCACGGAAGTTAGTCTTCCTCGCGCAACGCACGATCAACGTCGAAACTTGTCATCATGTGGTATTTACTATTCGGAGTCTTCACGGTCGTAGCTGCCAGCGGCGGTCATAGCGGCGAGTGTCCTACATATAAGCCAGTTGAAAACTTTAATTTAACTGCTGTAAGTATTATTTTTATTATTTACCACGTTTGTTTCTGTCGCTTCCCTCGCGCTTCTTTTCTTAGCTTATTTCCCCACGCGTATCATTAGAGTTGAATTGCTCATTTAAAGGTATTAGATGTCTCGGTCGAAAACTTTCGATTTCTCTGGAACTAAAGTATCATTGGTGTAAAAAAAAAGTCATTTGAATAATACCACCTATTTATCAAAAAATATTGAATAAACTTTCAAATTTTAAAAATATTCACTGATTTTTTTTACATTGTCTGACATTATTGTCTGCAAAACCAAAAAATCATCAAACACATTGCTCTAAGTTACAAGACTCGTGAGTTATCGTAGTTTGAACATGAACCTGTATATTTTATGCCCTTAAATTATTCATTACTAGTTAGTTGCAAGACAGTGATTTGTAATTTTAAAATTAGGCTAACACAAAATGAAAAGAATTTATAGATAAAATCATTTAATGCCTAAACTAATTTCTGTTTAGTATTTATCATTATTTTAAAGTAATATAAATTACTTTTCAATGAAAACTAATTCAAATAATTTTTTCAATAAAAATAAGTGCTAAAATGGTTTACCGAATAAGATTCGTCAAAAATTGAGTAAAGGTACAAGATTTATCCTTGTTCATTGTTCTATATTTACCCAACTGCCAGGAACAGTTATGTTTTCCGCGCGTATCTTTTACATGTATGTATATATATAATATTTCTTACTACCTCATATCTTCCAAACGCTGGACCGATTTATATAATTAAGATATCGTTAGACGTGTCTTGACAGCCCAAATGTTCTTAGATAAGTGATTTTCGAAAAAACAAATAAAGTGGCTGTGAGATGCCATTGTTAAAAAATAAAAATAAATTGAATACTGTTTATGGGAATGACAATAAAGAACTCATCATAAATATTTGGAAAAGGGATACCATGTTTTGTTTTGCAGTCAGGTTTTTGATTTTTTAATTTATACTAATTATATATTATACCTGTATACAAATAAGATAAAAGCATAGATGCTAATAAGCAAGCATCTCCCCGTCAGCATGGTATGGGAATCAGGCAGAAGTATAAAGAACACGGCACAGGCGATATTATTAGTTATACAAAAAATATGAACTCTGCTAATTGTGATAGATAGGTTATCTGTGGTCATCGTGTTGTCATCCAACTGTTACTATCCTGTTCAGAAACTAACTGTAGATATGATGTAATTTGAGATGTGCCGAGTAGGTAGGTACATAGGCTTACTTTTTAATAATATAATATGTACATTGTAGGTAATTATAATGCAAAAATATCAGAAATATTTTTTAACATGGGGCGGAAGTTGCGTGCACCGTAGTAACACAATTTAGAAATAAAGTTAATTAGGCAATTGTAATAATTAATTAGTTTTCAGTTATTTTCAATAAAAAAAACAACAGACAAAATGAAACATTTGAAAATTTTTGTGAATATAGATTTAACCGTCAATGCGGTAAAAGCCCTATTTTAGTCCGTTTTTAGTGTTTTGTCATGTCCATCCGTTGTCCGTCCGTCCGACACTTGGCCCTAATCAAAATTAGCTTTAAAGTCATCGATCACTTATAATAGCCAAATTTTTTGGTCTATAGAAACTTATTATTGTCGTAAGACCAATCTTACGATCACTCTATGAGTTAGAAGAGAAAAAAAAATCATCCCCACTTTACATACCCACAAAAATGACACCGAATTCTAATTTACTTTCATAACTCGAGAATATAGACATAATTCATGAGAGGCTCGGGAAAGTAAAGACCTTAAAAAGGGCAAAGGCCCTTTAACGCAGTTGACGGGTTAAATTTTATACACAATAATTATATTATCCTGTCAAATATTCTTGAGTCAACAATACATATAAATAATGCTTTATTCCATACTAAATAATGCATCTTCTCCACTATACCACATCTGGATTGCTCTACTTGTAAATATACGAAAGGCCCGAATTCTGTGGACAACCAAAAAATTAGTCCGTGAGCATTATCTCACCCTTAAGGTCGATTCAAACGTAACGTGGACGGGACGAGGATGGGACGTGGACAAAAACGTTCGGTAATATTTAATATTACAGAATTATTGTGTTATTATCAATGTAAAATCGTACCTACCGTTTTTCATTGATTATAACACAAACATTAAACATTATAATGTTTAATGTTACAGAATGTTGGCATGAAACAAATCATTCGATAATTATTTAACGATTTGTTTCATGCCCTGCATACCTAATTCTTTTGCCGACTGTACATAACTATTTTAACACCTTAATTTTTACAATCTAATGTTTTTATGTTTTCAGTACTTTGGCAAATGGTACGAGATCTCCAAGTACCCGGCCGAAAATCAGGGACCTGGCACATGTCCCCAAACGGAGTACACTCCTGATGGTGATGTAGTGAAGGTGAAGAACGCCAACATCGTCAATGGAGTACAGAAAACCGTCGAAGGAACGGCCAAGCTGCAGGCTGATGGCAATAACGCTGGCATAATTCTTTGCAGTCTTAACGTAAAAGGTAAAGAAACATTTTGTCCAAACTGAAGGTAAAATTTGAACGTGGTTGCAGCTGCAGAGCTTGGCATTGATAATGCGTTTGTAGCTCTTTATGCGTTTGTTGCTGGGCAAAATTTACCAACACGATAACATTCTATTGCTTTTGTGACAATTGTTACCATTTGTTGAAAATTGCTCAAAGCATTCACACCTTCATCAGAATTTAACAAAATATAACAAATATTCAGCGACAAACTAATTTAAACACGTTATTAATCCCGCAGAAATATGCAATGTGTGTATTGAACACAACTTATAAAGACCTTAAAGAATTAAATAAATTTGTATGTATTTCAGATGCTGTCCGTGACTCGACTATGTACATCTTATCGATAGACTACAGCAGCTATGCTGTTGTTTACAGCTGCAGATTTGACCCTAAGACGAACACTCACCGAGGTAAGTTGTTGAATAGTTTTTGGGCGTAGTCGAAATATTATATCTACGGTTTCTTTTAAAAGACCGCAGAAATGCCTTGCCGATAATGAAAGAATACAGAAGAATGTCAGAAAGGAAATATATTATGTATTAGTGGCTATTAACTCTTCAGCCGTAACACGTTGGCGGCTGACTCATGCAGGAGTGGTCAAAGAAGAATTAATTATTGTAAAGTGCTGTGTTATATGATGATGCATCATACATGTGATAAATGTTACTTCTATTGGCAAGTGACAAATAAGCCAAAACGACAAGACGAAGTGGATGGTCACTAGCTGACAGTAAGTGACCATCGTCCCCCATGGACATAAGTATTTTAACATCACAAGCATAACCGGTGCGTTGTCGAAAAAAAGAAAGTGAAACAAAGTTATCACGTTTT
The DNA here is from genome assembly GCA_951805285.1 of Thymelicus acteon. Taxonomy (NCBI): domain Eukaryota; kingdom Metazoa; phylum Arthropoda; class Insecta; order Lepidoptera; family Hesperiidae; genus Thymelicus; species Thymelicus acteon. Next base: position 4,317,811 of record OX638232.1, read on the forward strand.
TATATGAAACAAAGTTATACTTGTATTTAAATACCTTTTTTTATTAAGGTGGTAAAGTTAAAAACAACAAATCCTGTCTGTGCTTTAAAATTGCTAAGCATGTAAGTTTAAATGTTCATATCAACTTTAATACACGCAAAGAATCATTTCTTCAAAATGTGATAGCGAATGTAGATAATATTTCGTTCATTTCATATTGTTGCAACATTAATAAAAGTAAATTGGATTTATATTATTTGTACTTAAGTACCCACCCTGACTTCTTTACTTTCTCACTAAGGATACTTTAAATTTACAAGCCTTTGTTATTAAAATTTAGTATTTGAACCCCGAAGAGTGGTGAAATTGGCAGATTCAAGTCAACTTTCAGGATGTACAGAGAACGGTTAGAGGCAGTACACTAGCGTTAGAAGAACATACAACCAGATAGATTTTTTATGTATTCTTTACACATCAGGTTTTCAAATGCTCATAATAAAATTACGTTGAGCACATTTATTCGTTTTTAAGTCACAGCCAACCTTCCTCGGTGCAAACCTTCCAACTAAAGAAAATACTATGCTGCTGGTTCTTTCAGTCACGTTACCTGCTCTGCGCCACCCAGCGTCCACCACTCATACGTATTATTACCCGTTTAGCTAGCCATCATACTCCTTCTAGCTTCATAAAGCTTGTATTTTCCATAAGCTGTGGACCTTTGTAGATGGTTATGGGCGACGATGACTTTGCTTTTATATAAAAAACTCTTTAATGCTTACAAGTAATTTTAGGCAATAACCTCGAATTTTGTGGTAGTCGGGAATTGGAAATTCATTCAAAATAATCGCAAACAATCACTATGGTGTTATAGAACGTCATATAATATACTGATATAATACTTGATAAAACTTCGATGATACGGAATTCCTCAGCAAAATTAATGACGAAATATTTTGTCTGTGAGTAAACGAATGGCTGAAGGTTTAATTCGTTGTAATCCTCCCCTGCACTAGAATTTACACTTATGTCGCTAGTGGCATGGACGTAAGGTCATTACTGAACATTTACGAAAAATATTTTTTTGTTTTTGAAGGATATTTGAAAAATGTATAGCAAATAGTTTATTTATTTCGTCTGTATCTAATCTAATACGATCATTTTATGACAATACCCCGTTTTAACTACTAAGCAATTAGCGGGGATTAAAATAAGAATAAAATTATTGAAAATTTCATTTTCTTCTACAGATTTCCTCTGGATTTTATCAAGAACAAAGGTGCTGGAAAGTGAAGCGAAGACTGCTGTGGACAACGTCTTTGCAAACATTAAGGGATTGGATGCTTCCAAACTTGTGCAGAATGACCTCTCCGAAGAAGCTTGCAAATTCACAAGCTCAACTAGTCTTTTTGCCTGAAGCCGCATCAAATTTATAACCTTATTGACTTAATAATGACATTTTGCATTTAGTTGAACTTGAATCTCCTTAATTGTCACGTTTATTTTTGCTTTATTACCTGATATTTTTTAGGTTAATAAACATACAAATAACTTTAACCTTAGTGATATTTTATTGTTCGACATTGTTGAACATAATATAACACCAGTATATAGTTTTCATTGTTCTTATCTAGTTAAATTGTTTTTATCTAATGTTTCACTATGAATACCTGTTACAGATTTGTTAATTGATTAAAGTATGTTATGTATATTCTTGTAAACGTTAATAAAATTTAGAAACTAACGTAAAAAATACATCAGTACGCTTTATTATTACGCAACTCCAATCGTCTTGTTTTTGATGCCTTCTTTAAAGTTGCCGATTTCTATAGACGTTGTTGGCCACTTACCATCAGGCCTGATTGCCTTTTTGTCTAGGTAGACCAAAATGGAAATAAAACACACTTTTGACTAGACGATCACTATTTTAATATAAATAATGCCACCATTTTTCAAAGTTTTTACTTTAAGTAATTATGTATTTACTTTAATGTAGCCTAATAATGAAGTTTAGAAGTTTAATAGAAGAAACTTATGACTGTATTCATTTGATAATGCTGGATTAAAGATAATATGATTTATTTGGATTGTTTCGATTTATTGTTAAACACGTGTTGTTTAACGTGCCTAGACTATCGTTCTTTAATTATAATTTTTTGCTATCTCTATTAAATCAAAGCCAAATATCTATTATAATAACGCTTCACATAATAACGCTTAACACTCATAGCCCCACACTAGGATTCCCTGTGTTGTGGGTGCCATGGACAACATACTAAACAAGGACATTCACACCCAGACCAAGAACAGAAATTCAAACTCATCATTCAAATTTCCGCCTCACTGGGAATCGAACCCAGGACCCTCGGTGTGGCGATCCGGCATGGTAACCATTGCGCCACACGGGTCGTCAAATCATTTTAGAAAAGTATAATGCCTGAAAAAATTTGTTATAGATATTGCAGCCACCATATTTTTTATATTTTGTTAGGCTGTCTCTTTGGGGACTGTTCTTGAAAAAAACACATTAAAGAAAAGAAGAAGTAAATATTGTTTAGGCTGATTAAAGGATTTTTTGATCAAGCTTAAAATTTATTTGGAAATTATTCTCTGCTTGGATGTTTGGGCAAAGATTTTGCAAAAAACTGCTTAACCAATTCTGATGTGAATTGATAAAGGTTAGAAAGAAATGTTTTTATTTCCGCTAAGGATTTAAGAAATGAAGTACTTGGTTACCGTTCTAGAAAATCACAGACGTCTGTATACATAATTACGTGTCTAGATAACAGTGGAGATGGGTGTCCAAAGTGTGTCTAGTAAGCTGCAACAAGCTGTAAGACCTAATTAAGATCTATAAGTTGCACCACTCAGGTTGCATCGTTGAGTTGTGAAACTTCCTCAGTAATTTTATACGATCCCTAAGTTAGCCTACAGCCTACGAGCCCGAAGATAAGCATAAGTTGTAGATCAGACAGGTCCACGGAGTTGCAACCTCTAATAAACGGTTTGTAAGGCGTATTCAGCGTATGGTCACCATTAAAAGAAAATGAAAACATTAATTTTTCATTATTTTATTATTTTTTTGTAAGTTGTCGCTACACGAGAAGATGAGCCATCTGATGGTAAGTGAAAGAAAGAAAGAAACATGTATTCCCTCAAAAGCATAGCAACAACGTTAAAATTCTATGGTAACATAATATATTATAAGTGCATATCAATGGCCATTAGCCACACATTAGCAATATCTTAGGCATCACCGATGCGTTGCTGCTGATGCTAGCCATACTGAGATACTAGTACATAGGTTCCCTGGCACATACAGCTAAGGAGAAATTGGATTTATTCGATTCTCTTTTTGCCGAGAATTCACGTCTAGATAGATATCAGCAATAACGTACTAACCCAGATGACTTATTGCTTTATCTCCATGCCGAAAATCTGCATCACAAACAATTACGTATTTTAAACCTTGCGGTGGTTAGATGAAAATAAAGGCAGTAGATTGGACGGTATTACAGCAATAGTATTTAAGAAATTTGCATCCGAGTTGTCTCCTGTATTGATGACACGTCTGTTCCGCCTCTTAAATGAGACTGGATCAGTGCCTAAATTCTGGCAGCTTGCCAACGTGCAGCCTGTGCCCAAAAAAGGTAGCCGTGCTAACCCCGCCAACTATCAGCCTATCTCAATTACCTCCATACTCTGCAAGATGATGGAGTGTACATTGAACAGGTGCCTCAGGGCATACATAGAACAGAATTATCTACTTAGCGACCGGCAGTACGGGTTCCGCCAAGACTGGTCAACAGGAGTTCTTCTAGCGTATGCTACACACATATTGTGCGAGGCCCTCAAGAAAAAGAGGGAGGCACTTGTTGTCTTCCTTGACGTCTTGAAGGCCTTTGATAAGGTCTGGTACGCTAGCTTTTAAGCAAGCTTCCAGCTTACGGCATATACCCTAGCCTTATCCACTGGGTGAAGGACTTCCTGAGCGACCGGTCTTTCCCCGTTGTAGTCCATGGTTGTTCATCGGAAACGATGTCTACAAATGCCTGAGTTCCTCAGGGGTCCGTTCTCTCCGCCACTCTATTCTTGCTACACATAAATTACCTGCTTATGCCCGACTAGCTTTTGCCCGCAGCTTTGCCCGCGGTAGAGATCGATTTTCTACAAATCCTACTTACTTACTTTTACTTAGTTAGACTTAGTTGCCTATGACTTAAGTAATTACGTATGTCATGTTTCATTTGATAGCGTGAAATGCAAATGAATTTTACTAACGCCATCTATTAACAACATCCGGAACTAAATATCTAGTAACTAACAAAATATCTATCTTTCCATGGGGATTTTTTACCGCGGTAAAAAGTAGCCAACATTATTCTTCACCCTCTTCACTATCTCTACACACAAAAACCATACCATATAACAGCTTCGTTGCGACGTGAAAGACGGACAAACAAACAAACACACTTACACATTTATAATATTAGTATGGATATACAAATAATAGCATAGTGGTAGAGAGATACCTACAAAGTTTCAGGGCCAGTCGGGACGAAAATCAGTTTGAAAGAGAGGCCATAGTGGATCGTGTTAATCGCACACTTCGGGCTGTGTCCGAGTGGGGCGAAGCCAATCTTGTGAGATTCAACGCCACTAAAACGCTGTTACGCGCTGTGACGCTGTTCTTCAAGAAGGGCGATAAAACCCTTTTGAAGAACTACAGGCCCATTGCACTTCTGAGCCACGTTTATAAGCTGTTTTCAAGGGTGCTCACGAATTCTTTCAGCACGAACGACTGCCGATGTTCTGCTAACTCCGTGTAATTGGACAAAGCATCTTTTACTTTATTCAGGGTGCTGCCTTGAAGCTTCTCCGTTCAAATTGATGGTATACTGATCCCTATCTTCAAATTTATGAATGGGAAAAGTGGAAAATCCACTTTATCAATGATTCGAATGCACCTAATGTATTTTTTTACTGGTCTCAAATCACCTTCGGATTATTGCTTTTCATATCGGTTGGATGGTTTCAGAGTCTATAAAGCACATCCGTACAGACATTTTCTGTGTTTTATATATGTAGATATACCACTTAATTTTTACGAAACACTAAAAAGCACCTGAAAAGTTGCCATTTTGCAATTATACCCCTGTTCGTAAGACTGGGCGACAATTATTTGTAGGTACCTTACTTTTATCTCTGAAGCTCTAACAGGAATGGAAAATTTCACGCGTTGTCAATCAACGCGTTGATTATAATTATTATATTTTGGCACTGTTGCTACTTAGATTGCTAAAGTCAAGGTTGCTATGCAAAATGATAGCAACAACAAAGTCTGGCCACTATAGGAATAAATAGGAGCGAACCTTTCGGAAGTGCAAAGAACGACTCCAAGGATGACATTTACAGCCTTAGCCTGTATTAATGCCAATGGCGATCATTTAGAAAACGTTATGATTTTTTTTTTTAAATAAATGAATAAAACATTTAAAATTATTCTATCAAAGGTCAAAAGGTATTCTTGACAGTAAGACACTTAAATGTTCCAATAGCCTGATTTTGAAAGTTTACTTTTCTTATTATCGAAAATGAGGTGCATATTTCAAAAGTTTGTAGTTCGGTAAATGATTGAGATAACTACAAACATTTTTATGAGATTTTGTAGGTAATATCATGTAATTTAATAATGATCTATAAAATAATAATGTTCATAGGGCATTTTGCCAACTTTTTAGCGAAATTAAATAAAAAGAGTTTTTTTTTCAAAAAATTTCAGTTAAATTCTTTAAAAAAAAATACTATTAAATTTTGGTTCATTTTATACCTCGGCTAGGTAAACTATGATCACAGCTGGTAAATAAAAAAACAGAATGAAAATAAATGTAAAAACAAAAAAAACTATTTTGAAAATAGTGCAGCAACTCAGGTTTCTCTACAAAAAATTTAGAAAGCTAATAAAAAACCAAACCGATAAGACCAGTACTTTAATGGTATTTGTTGATAGTTTTGTCCAAATAATCAATAGACGCCGGGCGGTCACTTGGCGCTGGGACACCCTGTATACTTTTTTAATATAGTATTATACTTACTATAGTAATGATCTTTTTTTATAGTGTAAGTTATTTTTTGTTAGTTAATTCAATAACTACTTAACAAGCTAGTTCACTCATATACATATTATATATAATTGTATTGAAAAATAGAACTTTTAAATTACTATTATATTATTCGTACCATTTTAGGGTTCCGAAGTGAAATCGGAATTTCCGTCATGTCCATCTGTCCGAAGCAAATCGCCGAGACCCTTGGTGCTAGAAAGCTGTAATTTGGCATGGATATACTCGTACATATTTATTAAAACTCCAGAATCGTAGAATAAAATATTGAAAAATGTTTTTTTCAGGGTACCTCCCCTTCTAATAATGAGGATGACTTTTTTTATAAGTCGTGTATCCTATAACGTGGGATATCCTTAAAAAAAGTCTTTCAAAAATATTATGGGTCTTCTAAGACCATTTTTGGAATTAGGGGTCCGTTTATGAAATAATAGGCTTTATAGTGCTTATTTTGGTTAGAGTCAAGTGTCCCCTGCCGGCTAAACGGTTGGAGTTGGACGATTGAAGAAATTCTCAAAACTAGGTAATATGATGAAACTACAAGGAAAACTATCACTGCTATGTTAGCATAAGTAGTTAATAAGTAATAGTCGATGAACTTACTACTTCGGAACCCTACATTGCGCGTGGAACATTTGACATTAATATTGAATTGTATTACTATAAATTGAATTGGATTGGATTGCATGAATAAGGTGAATTACTGATGTTGACATTGTATTTGCATACCACACTGTGGTTAAAATTGAGGATTAAGATTAAGATAACAATAACATATCTGTACCAATTTTATTGCAAAGAAACATATTATTATTATCATTACAAGGACAAGAAAACACATACCCAGACTGAGAACAAAAATTTAAACTCATTCAAATATCCGCTGGGAATCGAACCCAGGAACCCTTGGCACGGCGATCCGGCATGGCCACCATCGCTACACGCGTTGTTTATCATATTGTTGAATTATGATAATGATGATTTACTGTTTGATAGACTCGCTATACTATTCCAAGATATCACGGAAATGTACCAAAAGATCCAGAAAAAGAATTTTGCAAAAGAGAAGGCGCAATAGAAATACAATGAATCAAAAGCTAATGGTATGTACATTCTTACTCAAATTATTACACAACAATTACTGCTAACCACAAACGTAATTGAAACAACATTTCTTATACCTAACGGTATAGTTTTTAGAATATCTTCATGAGCAGACGATAGTAATTATAATCCTTCTGATGGCCCGTGACCTTTACTTGGTGGTATAAAAGGGTAGGTTTGCACCCACGGAAGTTAGTCTTCCTCGCGCAACGCACAATCAACGTCAAAGCTTGTCATCATGTGGTATTTACTATTCGGAGTCTTCACGGTCGTAGCTGCCAGCGGCAGTAATACCGGCGAGTGTCCCGCACTTAAGCCAGTTGAAAACTTTAATTTAACTGCTGTAAGTATTTTTTATTGTTTACCATGTTTGCCCTTAAATAAAATCACTAGTTAGTTGAAACGTACCACACATCCTGTATACTCAGCTTTTTTAAGACGAGTCCTAATTGGTAAATAATTAAATTTTAAAATTAGGCTAACACAAAATGAAAATAATTAAAAGATAGAATCATTTAATGGCTAAACTAATTTCTGTTTATATTAGCATTATTTTAAACTAATTTAAATTACTTTTCAATGAAAACAAATTCAAATAAAGTTTTCAATAAAAGAAGTGCCAAAATGGTTTACCGAATAAGATTCGTCTAAACATTGAGTATAGATACAAGTTATCCTTGTTCATTGGTCTATATTTACCCAACTGCCAGGAACGGTTATGTTATCCGCGCGTATCTTGTATGTATGTATGTATGTATGTATGTATGTATGTATGTATGTATGTATGTATGTATGTATGTATGTATGTATGCATGCATGCATGCATGTATGTATGTATGTATGTATGTATGTATGTATGTATGTATGTATGTATGTATGTATGTATGTATGCATGCAATATTCCTCACTACCTCATATATTCCAAACCGCTGGACCGATTTATATAATTAAGATATCGCTAGATGTGTCTTGACAGCCCAAGTGTTCTTAGATAGAGTAATATTCGAAAAAGCAAATAGTGGCTGTGAGGTGTCATTGTTCCAAGTCTCAAAAAATAAATAAAAAATAAATTGAATACTGTATATGGGAATTTAATTAAAGAACTCATCATAAGGATTTCAAAAAATGTTTTGTTTTACAGTCGGGTTTTTGATTTTTTAATTTATACAAATTAACCTGTATACAAATAACATAAAAGCATAGATGCTAATAAGCAAGCATCTCCACTTCAGCATGGCAAGGGAATCATGCACAAGTATGTATACAAAACACGGCACAGGCGATAATATTAGTTATAAAAAAAATATGAACTCTGCTAATTGTGATAGATAGATTATCTGTGGTCCTCGTGTTGTCATCCAACTGTTACTATCCTGTTCAGAAACTAACGGTAGATATGATGTAATTTGAGATGTGCCGAGTAGGTAGGTACATAGGCTTACTTTTTAATAATTTAATATGTACATTGTAGGTAATTATTATGCAAAAATATCAAAAATATTTTTAACATGGGGCGGAAGTTGCGCGCACCGTAGTAACACAATTTAGAAAGAAAGTTAATTAGGCAATTGTAATAATAATTTAGTTTTCAGTTATTTTCAATTAAGAAAATCAACAGACAAAATGATACATTTGAAAATTTTTTGAATATAGATTTAACCGTCAATGCGGTAAAAGCCCTATTTTAGTCCGTTTTTAGTGTTTTGTCATGTCCATCCGTTCGTCCGTCCGTCCGTCCGACACTTGGCCCTAATCAAAATTAGCTTTAAAGTCATCGATCACTTATAATAGCCAAATTTTTTGGTCTATAGAAACTTATTATTGTCGTAAGACCAATCTTACGATCACTCTATGAGTTAGAAGAGAAAAAAAATCATCCCCACTTTACATATCCACAAAAATGTCACCGAATTCTAATTTACTTTCATAACTCGAGAATATTGACATAATTCATGAGAGGCTCGGAAAAGTGAAAACCTTAAAAAGGGCAAAGGGCCTTTAACGCAGTTGACGGGTTAAATTTTATACACAATAATTATATTATCCTGTCAAATATTCTTGAGTCAACAATACATATAAATAATGCTTTACCACATCTGGATTGCTCTACTTGTAAATATACGGAAGGCCCGAATTCTATGGACAACCAAAATACTAGTCCGTGAGCATTATCTCACCCTTAAGGTCGATTCAAACGTAACGTGGACGGGACGAGGATGGGACGTGGACAAAAACGTTCGGTAATATTTAATATTACAGAATTATTGTGTTATTATCAATGTAAAATCGTACCTACCGTTTTTCATTGATTATAACACAAACATTAAACATTATAATGTTTACCTGCATACCTAATTCTTTTGCTGACTTTACATAACTATTTTAACACCTAAATTTTTAACAATCTAATGTTTTTATGTTTTCAGTACTTTGGCAAATGGTACGAGATCTCAAAGTACCCGGCCGAAAATCAGGGACCTGGCACGTGTCCCCAAACGGAGTACACTCCTGATGGTGATGTAGTGAAGGTGAAGAACGCCAACATCGTCAATGGAGTACAGAAAACCGTCGAAGGAACAGCCAAGCTGCAGGCTGATGGCAATAACGCTGGCATAATTCTTTGCAGTCTTAACGTAAAAGGTAAAGAAACATTTTGTCCAAACTGTAGGTAAAACTTGAACGTGGTTGCAGCTGCAGAGCTTGGCTTTGATAATGCGTTTGTAGTTCTTTATGCGTTTGTTGCTTGGCACACAGAGTACTTAAGCTTGGCAACATTTACCAACACGATAACATTCTATTGTTTTTGTGACCATTGTTGCCATTTGTTGAAAATTGCTCAAAGCATTCACACCTTCATCAGAATTTAACAAAATATAACAAAGATTCAGCGACAAACTAATTTAAACACGTTATTAATCCCGCAGAAATATGCAATGTGTGTATTGAACACAACTAATAAAGACCTTAAAGAATTAAATAAATTTGTATGTATTTCAGATGCTGTCCGTGACTCGACTATGTACATCTTATCGATAGACTACAGCAGCTATGCTGTTGTTTACAGCTGCAGATTTGACCCTAAGACGAACACTCACCGAGGTAAGTTGTTGAATAGTTTTTGGGCGTAGTCGAAATATTATATCTACGGTTTCTTTTAAAAGACCGCAGAAATGCCTTGCCGATAATGAAAGAATACAGAAGAATGTCAGAAAGGAAATGTATTATGTATTAGTGGCTATTAACTCTTCAGCCGTAACCCATTGGCGGCTGACTCATGCAGGAGTGGTGAAAGAAGAATTAATTATTGTAAAGTGCTGTGTTATATTATGATGCATCATACATGTGATAAATGTTCCTTCTATTGGCAAGTGACAAATAAGCCAAAACGACAAGACGAAGTGGATGGTCACTAGCTGACAGTAAGTGTCCATCGTCCCCCATGGACATCAGTATTTTAACATCACAAGCATAACCGGTGCGTTGTCGAAAAAAAGAAAGTGAAACAAAGTTATCACTCGTTTATATGAAACAAAGTTATACTTGTATTTTAATACCTTTTTTCATTAAGGTGGTAAAGTTAAAGACAACAAATCCTGTCTTTGCTTTCAAATTACTAAGCATGTAAGCTTAAATGTTTATATCAACTTTAATACACGCAAAAAATAATTTCTTCAAAATGTGATAGCGAATGTAGATAATATTTCGTTCATTTCATAATGTTGCAACATTAATAAAAGTAAATTGGATTTATATTATTTGTACTTAAGTATAATATTAGCACCCACCCTGACTTCTTTACTTTCTTACTATAGTCAAAATTATCTAAGATGCCCATAATGATAGCTGCTATTTATTAATATGAACTAACCTTGTATGGGTGTATTTGAGCGAAATGGAATATTCATTTACTTGACATGAATAGTTGAATACTTACGGACAAAGGATTATGCCAAAATTTGTTAAAAATCCCTACTCATTTTCATTGGAGTTGATTATAAATCATAAAATACGTTAAAATCTAGTAAAAATCCCATCACATCATAATTTATGCAAAATTTAATAAAAATATAATGACGTCGAAACAATCTTATATGAAGAAGCCTAAATCTAATCTGACGTAGGGTGATGTGACGGCTTGAAACCGTTTATAAAACCAATCATAATCGATACATTACTATAATCGAAATTTAAAAATGAAAATTGATTAATTTAATTACATTGTTAAAAATGATTTGCTTGCATTTTGATTTAAAATTAGGTACCCAATAATACGACGACGAATTGGATGCTAACAAAGGACATTTTCCATTATGTATGTGCGTGCCCATACATACTTCGCCATCGATGGATAGTAACTGCAGATAATATGTTATATGTAATTAAGTATTTAAGGTTGCGGTAAACATTATTTTTTCAACAAAATAATAATTATGTATACATGAATGTGTCTTACGAAATAAACAAGAATTTATTCACTGTAGTTTTTTCCTGACGCTCATATATAATATTATGTCAAAATATTATTATGAAACTGAGCGGGACTTTCATTCTATCATGATCTATCTTTCTTTCTTTTTCTTCTCTCTTTCTTGGCCGGCAACGCACCAGTGATGCTTTTGGTGTTGTTGATGTTCATGGGCGAATGGATAAAAGAATATTTTATTGAAGTCGTAAATAGGTACATATTGACGGTACGAGATAGCTCAATCAAGGTAATAGGTAGGTAACTAGGTACCTAAATATTACGGTTTTTAGTTTAAAATTTAATTATCGAATCGATTAGAAGGTCTTATAATTTTGAATCGATTTGTTGTAAAAATTGGTTTCTTTCGTGAACCGATTTTTTTGTACATCTCTAATGTCACTGTGATGGCAAACGACAAATTGGGCTTCTTAGTTCGTGGTGACTATAAGGATACTTTAAATTTACAAGCCTTTGTTATTAAATTTATTTAGTGTTTGAACCCCGAAGAGTGGTGAAATTGGCATATTCAATGCTAAATGCTTAACATTAATATAATAGTCAACTTTCAAGATGTACAGAGAACGGTTAGAGGCAGTACACTAGCGTTAGAAGAACATACAACCAGATAGATTTTTTATGTATTCTTTACACATCAGGTTTTCAAATGCTCATAATAAAATTACGTTGAGCACATTCATTCGTTTTTAAGTTACAACCAACCTTCCTTGGTGCAAGCCTTTACACTAAAGAAAATACTATGCTGCTGGTTCTTTTAGTGACGTTACTGGTCTCTGCTCTGCGCCACCCAGCGTCCACCACTCATACGTATTATTTCCCGTTTAGCTAGCCATCATACTCCTTCTAGCTTCATAAAGCTTGTATTTTTTTCTGTGGACCTTTGTAGATGGTTATGGGCGACGACTACTTTGCTTTTATATAAAAAAAGTCTTTAAAGCTTACAAGTAATTTTAATTTTAATTTTAACCTCGAATTTTGTGGTAGTCGGGAATTGGAAATTCATTCAAAACAATCACTATGGTGTTATAGTATGTCATATAATATACTGATATAATACTTGATAAAGCTTCGATGATACGGAATTCCTCAGCAAAATTAATGACGAAATATTTTGTCTGTGAGTAAACGAATGGCTGAAGGTTTTATTACCCCGATTTAACTTTACCCCGTTTTAACTACTAAGCAATTAGCGGGGATTAAAATAAGAATATAATTATTGAAAATTTCATTTTCTTCTACAGATTTCCTCTGGATTTTATCAAGAACAAAGGTGCTGGAAGGTGAAGCGAAGACTGCTGTGGACAACGTCTTTGCAAACATTAAGGGATTGGATGCTTCCAAACTTGTGCAGAATGACCTCTCCGAAGAAGCTTGCAAGTTCACAAGCTCAACTAGTCTTTTCGCCTGAAGCCGCATCAAATTTATAACCTTATTGACTTAATAATGATATTTTGGATTTAGTTGAACTTGAATCTCCTTAATTGTAACGTTTATTTTTGCTTTATTTCCGGATTTTTTTTAGATCAATAAAGATACAAGTTCTATATGAGTCTTATTTTTTGTTTAATAACATTAACCTTAGTGATATTTTATTGTTCGACATTGTTGAATATAATATAACACCAATATATAGTTTTTATTGTTCTAATCTAGTTAAATTGTTTTTATCTTATGTTTCACTTTGAATACCTTTTACAGATTTGTTAAGAGATTTAAGTATCCCATCAAAAACACAAATGTAAAGTAAAAGCCAATTTAGAAAACAAAGAATTGAGATCTAAATCAGTGCCAAGTTCTGTGTAGAAAAGCCCAAAATTTTTGTCACAAGAACATGAAATTCAAGCTCCACATTTGACTTGGTTAGTTTTCACGTACCTATATTATTATTATTATTATTATTATACCGTAGGCTATATTATATTGTATTTGTATAATTTTCTTTGTTACGTCTTTTAGGTTCATGACCTATGTATTTTTCTAAAATTTGGTTTGTTGGATGCTAACTAATGAAAACTAGCTAATTCATATGTAAAGCTTGAATTACATGTTCTTGTGACTAAAATTTAGGCTTTTCTACACAGAACTTGGCACTCATTTGGATCTCAATTCTTTTTTTTTAAATTCAACGCCATCTATTGACGTAATCGTTAACCAACTATCCACTATTGATTTTCGCTAAATATTGAAATAATAATTAATACTGAATCCCAGTTATAATATCATAATAATAATAATTATAATAATAATAATAATAAATACGATAGTCAAATATACTCTTATTAGTTATAAGTAGTTTGTGTTCGATGACATAACGTGCCACAATATATAATACTTCGAATCACTTTAAACTGGTATAATTTCGGAAATAATACAAAATTTTGTGATGTACATGCCATACAAGATTAGAGAAGAATAATTTTTCACACATTAGAAATGAAACAACGTAATACACTGGAAATAACGGCTACTGACGTCTCACTAATATGTACGTAAATAAAACGTACGTGCTATGCACTTTCCCACAGGCACTTGAGACACTGAACATCTTCCCCCCATTGAAAGCTTCACAAAGTACTAAAACTGATATGTTCGATTAAAAAAAATTAAGGGTGGTATTCCACTCGTTATATATTCCACATAATGACCACCTGTCATAAATTTTGATTGCTGTTCATAAATTTCAGGCGTTATAAGTAAGTGTTGATAATAGAATCAATTTTTTGAAAAATTATAATAAAATGATAAATATTTACTACTTTCAGATTTATTCCTTTGTATTCTAGCCGTATTGGGGCGGCTTAGAATACTAACCCCAATCCCACGCCGGATTGGCCGTAAAAGGCGACTAAATCCGGCCCGCTGGTGGTAGGGCCCCTCGAGGGATTATATTGGTAATATTGATTTTAATAGTTAATTTAATACCATTGTTACTATTATTATTTTTCCATGGGGTTCGCCTGGATAGCTACCACCCTTGAGCATGAGTCAGCCGCCAAACGAATCGTCGTGTTCCGGCTGGGGGCTTGAGAGCCAGTTCTTCATTTCTTTTTCTTCTCTCTTTCTTGGCCGGCAACGCATCAGTGATGCCTTTGGTCTTGCTGATGTCCATGGGCGACGATAGCCACTTACCATCAGGTGGATCGTCAGCTCGTTTGCCGGCTATAAAAAAAAATAAAAAAAAATTCACCCGACTACCTATCTGCATGCCAAATTTTAACTTTCTAGGTCATCTGGAAGTGGGTTCGAGTTTTGATCTATAGGTCAGTCAGTGATAAAAATGACGATTTTGGACGTTATATCTGAATAACTATTTGAGATAATTATGTTTATGAAATTTGGAACACATGTATTTTGCAAGTCTCAGTAAATGAGCCAAATTTGACAGGTTTATATGGAATAGTTTTTGAGTTATGAGGTGGTCAAAAGTGGCTTCAAATCGAACTGTGTAATATTACACACGGTGCTGCTTGCCAATTCTGTTAGCTTGAAATTGGCTTGACACGCTAACCGCGTGTCTAGAAATTGGATTTATTATCTGTTTGTCTTTTTAGGTGTCGATCCTGGCGTCACATGAGAACCCTTAAAAGGATTTCTATGTAAATTGGTGTAATTACCCATACTCTGATATATGATATATACATACTTTCTTTCTTTCTTCTTTCTTTCTATTATGGATCCAATATGCAAAATACTAAGTAAACAGAGTTCAAAAATTAATGTACAAGTTGGGATACATTTTTTTTTCGACGAAAATTCCTTTGGTGACAAAAATGTAAGTATTTATTTTTCTGCTTAAGATTTTTCTCCTGTTGTTGATAAATTAGTAAAATGAATATATTTAACATTTAAAAAACTTATAAAATTAGTTCAGGACTATTAATTTTTGTTCATATTAAGCAGAAGAAGTAAGCGACAATCTAGATCTAGGTAATAAATGTGCTGGGGTATTCCTTGACTTAGCGAAAGCATTCGACACCATCTGTAACGTCCCGCCTTTTGGATAAATTATATGACTATGGCATAAGAGGTTTACCACATCAGCTATTATCGGATTACCTGACTAATCGCCAGCAGCAACTTAAACTTGCTAATTACCTGAGCCAGCCAACCAGTATCACTTGCGGATTGCCTCAGGGAAGTGTTGTAGGACCTACCCTATTTTTGATTTATGTGAACGACCTGTGCGATTATAAAATTCAAAATTGCAAAATATACACATATGCCGATGACACCGCACTTATTTTTCATGCAGAAACCTGGGACGAACTAAAGCTTACTGTAGAATCAGGTATTAGGCGCGTTTTCTTGTGGCTCAATGCCAACTTATTAACACTAAATATCAACAAAACAAAATACTTACCCTTTTCAATGCGTACACAAAATCTTCCCAACAAAGATTTTAATATAAAATTACATTCTTGTTCAAGTACATTGCAAAACTCATGTTCATGTCCTTTTAAAGATAGATGCAGTAATATAAAATATTTAGGCGTAGTTATCGATCAAAATCTCAATTGGAGTCAACATATTAAAACGGTTGCAGATAGAATGAGAAAATTAATGTGGGTGTTTAAAAAGCTACGGGGTATTGCAAATGAAAGTGTCCTTATAACTACCTATAAAGCCCTTGTGAAATCGGTTCTTGGTTACTGTATTCCCGTATGGGGTGGAGCTGCTAAGACGTTTCTACTTACCTTAGAAAGAACTCAAAGAGCTTTACTAGAAGTAATCTATACTAATATATAAAGAGGAAAGATTTGATTTTTTGTTTGCATTGAATAGGCTCCGAAACTACTGAACCGATTTCAAAAATTCTTTCACTGTTGGGAAGCTGCACTATCCCCGAGTAACATAGGCTATATTATATTTTCAAAAAAAATATGGATCCTTAATAAAACTCCAATAATGTAACCCAAGGTGTAAAAAATAAGAAAACCGAAGCAAAGCGAGGGCGGTTACTCGTGTTTAATAAAACAATACGCTTTCCATCATTTACACTGCACAATACGTATAAGTTACTTACTACTCGCCAGATATACATCCTAAGCTGTTTAATGAGAACTCATCGGACACTTCCATGTCAAAATTACATAACACATAAACCGCGATGCAATTCAAAATTTAAACAGAAACAACATTTGTTTATGTCCTCTTTCCTATACAATAGATTCAATAAAAAAAATATCTACCATCTAACACGGTTTAAAATAAAACAATTAATAACATCACATTTAATAGAATTAAATTATGAGGAAACTGAAAGATCTGTAAGCGCTCGCATATACGAACTCATACACGTACACACACTCACACACACATTTGAAATATCAAAATGTTAATTTTTGTATTTTGTTCATTAAAACTGTATACTGTCTAGGTGGATGAGCGGGGTGCCTGTAACACAGGTGATGAACCAAGTGCAGGGCCCTTGCGATTTGTGAATGTAAAGTGTTTTTATCAATAAAATATTTTGATTTTTGATTTAGATTTTTTGATTTGATATTGAAACAAATATTTGTCAGGGTCGAAATCGACCCTTTGGGCATATTTGATACAGAATGTATCTATTTTTTCTTAGTGCATGTATCGTGATGTTAACGAATTTATTGTTGATTTCTTGAAGAATTTGACTGATGATGATGATTTTTGTGGCGCTGACGTGTATTTTGAGGCGCCTGGTGGAGGTAACATGAACTACGATGTCTGACGGTGACCTAACGACGTCGGGACGAAGATTACAATGATATTGCAAATCAGCCAGCACCAGCTTCTTGCACCGGATGAATTATATAACGTTCTCAAGGTTATGAAGATTCTGAACCCTGCATATGAATATGCTGCAGTTGAGGTATATGTAATGGATGTCAATCCATGCATTCCCTCCACGATTTACAGTTACTCAACAGGCAACAACGCAGTTGTTCTGCTCAACATCATCCAAGAATGGACCAAGCCAGACCTGCATCTGTCAGGAGTTGAAAGCCATGCGTAGTAATCCCTAACGGTTGAAAGTGCCTACTGATTTCTTTGAGGTTTTTTCAATGTGGAGGTAATCAGACAGTGAGACATTCAGCTGTTACGAATGCCGTCAGGAAAGACCCAAACATGACCTTTACTCTCATCTGTTGAGGAAATGTATTGCTTCACAGGTATACTCATCCTCACTGACTATGCCCCACCGTCTAGACGGTGAAGAGAATGTACTGGAAATTGAAAGAAGACACACATAACGTTCTTGTCAGCAAATCTGTCACGCAAGTTGAATGAATGGTTTTTTTAGGTATTGTTATGTCGCTGACTGGGAAAATGGCAAAAGTACGCCCTTCCTATGAACGCCATGATGAAGACGCTATGTACGCCATGATGAAGTTTTGATATTATGCTCCCATTGAAAAAACTATACGTGTGGAAATGGAATTCTTTATTTCAGTCATCACGTATGCAAGCAGCATATTGACGGCAAACCAACCCCGTTACATACCCCCAGATTACCGCAATATTCATACATTTTTATTTTTTATATTGCCTGGTGCTAAATCATAATATTCTATTATTTATTTATATTTTTTAAATAGTAACATTAAAAAATAATTCTTATAATACTACAAAATGTGTTTTATTTTACTTATACATTTCTGCACACTGTTCGACCATATTTGCCCAAAGGGTCGATTTCAACGCACTGAAAAAAAAGTACTTCCAGGTACTGCAATTCAAAATAACTACTTTTTTAATTAAGGACTACCCCTAGGGACAACAATATCCAAAATTCAGGAAAATCGGAGAATTAAATCTTTCTGGGCATATAAGTATGGGATAAGAATAATTTATTTACTCAATAAAACTTTTATTGAAAACAATGTGCAGGAAACGCAGAAAATTAAACATGGCCCTTTTGAACATCAGTAATACATAAGTGATATTATTTCTTCTGTGGTAATACTTTAACACTGGCCGCTAATAACGTTATTCAAATTGCGTTAAGAGTTTCTAGTCTGGGTCATTATTTATTGGAAGTCTATGTATGCATAATTAAAACAAGATTTAAATGGAGGGATATATTTTTTAATAATATCTCAATGGGAATATACATAGGTGTTTACGTATATGCATTAAAGTAAAAAAGACAATAAATTATAAAGCCATCATGTACCTATTTATTTAGAATATTACAATCTATTTTGTCATACGAAAAATAACTTACTAATACTAGAAAGTTCTTAAAGTAACTTATAGTAACAAGACTATTTCTAGAACTTTCATTACATGAGAATCTGCAGGAAAGCAGAGACCAGCAAAATGATAATACTGCTTTGTAATAAAATGGCGGAGCTTGGTTCCAGGCAGTCCTCGTTTTGGACAACTTGAAGGAAGTAGGGCTGATGCAGCTCTTGGCGGCTCTCCATGTAAGTGTTGATGGCGGTGGTCCCGGCAGACGACATGGTGCGGCCACGACTGAATTTCCATGCGCCAACTGTAAATTATAGCTGATTAGAAGGATGAAGAAAAAGGATTTTCATGCACCAAGTGTTACGGATGATGATAATAATAATGATAATTAGAAGAAAGAAGAAAAAGGATTTTCAAGTACAAACTGTACTTGAAAATCCTTTGATCATCATCCTGATGATGATAATGATAATTGTAATAAGAAGAACGATGAAAAAGGATTTCCATTCGCTAACTGCAAATGATGATGATAAACTAGAAAGAAGAGAAAAAAGGAAGTTGGTTTTCACCTGAGTGAGCGTGTGACAAGTGGTGTAAAATTCTGAGTTTTTGAGGAAAAGAAAGCTGACTAAATTATGCTATGGGCTTTATAATAGGTGCCAACCTATCAGGTGGAAAGTGTACCATAAGCAAAAACTGTTAGACTTAAGGATGGATAGAAGTGGGACCCCTTACACGCAAAACGTTTAATATACATCGAATACTAACTAGCTCTTTCGAATTGGTTGATGTTGACGCAGCTGTAGACCAGGGAGAAACTGACGTAGTCCGTAGAAAGGACCCACAAATCCATTTCCACCATAGGTGGGTTAGGGTCTAGAACAATAAATTCAACATTAAGTATTATTATTGTCATTTTTACAGACGGTTAGCATACAAATATTGAGGTACTTATTAGTACACAGCATAACAGTCTTTTTTGTTCGTTACATGTAGGCCGTTTTTCATCCAATTCGTGTCTCTACGGCTGTTCGAGCTATTCTCAATATTTTATCAATTCTGTCCTCAATTTAGTTGTCTAGCAATTGCCAAAAAGCTGCCACATTATAGTGTCAGATAACTTTACCAGATAAGTGATCCAAAGATTATCAATATAGATCACTGGAAACGACTGTCAGTGACCATAATCCATACAACTGGGTCAGAATAACGGCGTACAAAATTATTATGGTGAGTGTCCATATCGTTCCAAAATATATCTTATGCTGGACGGGCATTAATATTTTTTATATAATATAAATACGATCTTACCAAGACAGAAAAGTCTCGAACCAAACGAAAACCAAGAAATCAAACTCACCATCAGTCCCTTGCACGGGCAACCAGACCCTCAGCCGAGCGCTGCCATCAGTGGAAGTGACGTTAGCGGTACCCTCCACCGTGTTCAGGATGTCGCCGATGACCTGCCAGTTCAGCACCGAGATGACGCCTGTGTCCAGGTTCGGTGTGTATCTAGCACCGTTACACGTCCCGTTTTCGTAGGTTTGAGGATAACGCTCGATTTGGAACCACGTTCCGGAGTACTGGAAGATAATTCAACAATGTATCTGGTTTAGAGACAAAATAAGAAGAGCAGGAGAATCTAATATATTCAGTAATCACCTCAAAGTTACCAAAGATCTTTTGAAAGTTCAGGAAACCAAGACAAGAACTAAAGTCTAAATTTAAAAAAAGGATTTATCTAGTGCGTATAATAAAATTAACAATTAACAATTTCAACTCACTTTTGGTATATCAAAATTGGTAACAACAGGAATATTTGGATCGCACTGTCCTCTGAGGCGCACGGGGTTGCCATCAGGAGTAGGGTAGTAGAAACAGGCGGCATCTGACCGGTTAACGGACTGGAAGTATCTGTCATCCAGGACATTGATGCTGTTCATTATACTGGAGATGTTTGCTGCAGCTGATGCGGATAGTTCATTTGTGCGGCTCAGTTTCCAGCTCCAAACTAAAAATAGAGAAATAGAGGTGATGAAAGCACTGTTAACAGTAAAAGTTACCTGACATGTATTTTCTTTTTTTTCTCTTTCTAAAGACACAAACTAAACAAATAAAATAAAATATTAGTAAAGTTTTATTTTAGCTTTCTTTCAGCTTTTACGGGTCGGCGGGGAAGAGGCCAACCCTTATTTTCTTGAAGTTCTTGGGCAAAAGCTTTGGCAAAGCTCAACAGTTGCTTCATTATTATAACGAGAACGACTGATGGCGTAACTGGATGTTTTCACCTATTGTGTTTACGAAAAAGTGTGTTATAGTTCTTCATAATATATTTACAGTGAAATGACTTACCTCTTTTAGTTTCATTATTTAGGTTACGACAACTGTAGACAAGGGCGAAGGAGTCGTAATCTGTATCCAAGACCCAATACTCTGCAGGTTGAGGCCCTGTAGAAAAGGAGCAATGTTAGAAGGACAAAATACTCCGAAAAGTGTTTAATTTTCGTTTCTTATGTCAATTTCCCTCAAATGACCTAATTAATAGAATACATCTACAATCATCAAATGCATAGTTCTTAGTCATCACATTCTTAGCAGGGCATTCATGATTATACAATCTGTCGCTAATCGTCACGAATTATTGCTTTCCTTATGTATTCGTGGACAACGGAAACTTTGCCTTCAAGGGCATTATTGACATGTTGTTGGGTACGTATAAAATGCGGGAAATACACGTGCTAACAACTTCTCCGACAGCGAAATCGCAAAATAATATTTTTGTTTCACTGTTACTCATAAATTTGGAGATTTTTCTGTAGATCCGGTTAAACTCACTAATAGTTTTCTTACATTTCATTCTCATATGATTGAGTATGTTGCGGGACTCATGGACATGCACAAAAATGTGATTCATTTTTGTGCATGTCCATGAAAAGAACACAAATAGACCCAAAGACAAACATTGCTGGTCTTAAAGTTATGCTTAACTGGTACTACTCTTGGGACTCAAATAAAGCTACCAATAGCATGAGCTGCAATATCGTCATTGCAGCTGTAAGAATAATAAAGCAATAAAGTAAGTACTCTTTGATCAACTTACTATTTGGGAAAGTAACCAGCAGTTTTGCGCTTCCATCAGTGGTGGTCAGAACAGCTGTTCCCTGTATGGTCCGCAAAACCTGGTTACTCACCACACTGTTGACAACGGAGGCAGTGGTGTTTGACAGCGAAGTGAATGTATTAACGTTACATGACCCACTCTGGAATTGGGTAAAGTATGACTCTATCAAGCGCCATTTGCCTGTATACTGAAAATAAACAGAAAAACATTATTTTTCATAACTATCCGTAATTTTTGGCTACTGAGGATGAGAAATATTATAGCCATATCCCAACCCACAGTCTCTTTCGGGTTGCCTATAGTAACAGTCTTTTGATTTTGCATAGCTACTTTTAAAACTGAGACCTCTAGATTGTAGATAAAGTTTACAAAAAATGAAATGAATAAAAAGTTGAAATAAGTATATCATAAAAATAGAGGTATGTGCGAAATTCGTCTTACGTCGTACAAAGAATTTCCATTTAAACAGGTAGCAAACCCATTACCTTTCACAAATGTATAAAATTGAAATCCAAATTATTAGCAAATTACGCGTCAGAATTATTGCGGTAATAATTACTTATGATACTCACTCTATTTAGATCAAAGTTTTGCTTGACTGGAATGTTTTGATCGCACTGTCCCCTGAATACTACTGGGTCATTGGGACCCAAGTCGGGTAAGTAGAAGCAGGCGGCACTTGACCGGTCAACGGACTGGAAGTATCTGTCATCCAGGACATTGATGTTGTTCATTATACTGGAGATGTTTGCTGCAGCTGATGTAGATAGTTCATTTGTGCGGCTCAGTTTCCAGCTCCAAACTGAAAAAAAGACAAATAGAGGTGATGAAAGCACTCTTACTAGTAAAAGTTACCTGACATGTATTTTCGTTTTTTTTCTCTTTCTAAAGACACAAACTAAACAAATTAAATAAATTAAAATATTAGTAAAGTTTTGTTTTAGCTTTCTTTCAGCTTTTACGGGTCGGCGGGAAGTGGCCAACCCTTATTTTCTTGAAGTTTTTGAGCAAAAGCTTTGACAAAGCTCAACAGTTGCTTCATTGTTATAACGAGAACGACTGATGGCGTAATAATATGGACGCATGGAACTCGTAAAATTAACAATATTAGTTACTTAACTCAACTGGATGTTTTTACCCAGGCGATTGTGTTAACGAAAAAGTGTGTTATAGTTCTTCATAATATATTTACACTGAAATGACTTACCTCTTCTAGTTTCATTATTCAGGTTACTACAACTGTAGACAAGGGCGAAGGAGTCGTAATCTGTATCCAAGACCCATAACTCTGCAGGTTGAGGAACTATAGAAAAAAGAGCAATGATATAAAGCCAAATTCTCAGAAGTGTTTAAATTTCGTTTCTTATGTCGATTTCCCTCAAATGACCTAATTAATACGATACATTTACAATTACATCATATGCATAGTTCTTAGTCATCACATTCTTAGTAGGGTACTCATCGTTACTTAAAGGTATTTGTGGCATGTTAAACAATCTGTCGCCAATCGTCACGAATTACTGCTTTCCTAATATATTCGTGGACAACGGAAACTTTGCCTTCAAGGGCATTATTGACATGTTGTTGAGTACGTATAAAACGTGTATTTACACGTGCTAACAACTTCTCCGACAGCGCAATCACGACATAATAATTTTGTTTCACTGCTACTCATAAATTTGAGATTTTTCTGAAGATCCGGTTACAATTACCAATAGTTTTCTTACATTTGATTCTCATATGATTGACTATGTTGCGTGAGTCACAGACTTGCACAAAAATGAGTCATCACAAATAGACCCATAGACAAACATTGTTGGTCTTAAAGTAATGCTTAACTGGTACTACTCTTGGGACTCCAGTAAAGTTACCAATAGCATGAACTGTAATATCGTCTTTGCAGCTATAACAATAAACTAGGTACCTACTCTTTGATCAACTTACTATGTGGGAAAGTAACCAGCAGTTTTGCGCTTCCATCAGTGGTGGCCAGAACAGCTGTTCCCTGGATGGTCTGCAAAACCTGGTTATTCACCATACTGTTGACAACGGAGGCAGTGGTGTTTGAAAGCAAAGTGTATGTGGCAACGTTACATGACCCACTCTGGAATTGGGTAAAGTATGACTCTATCAAGCGCCAATTGCCTGCATACTGAAAATAAACAGAAAAAACATTATTTTTCATAACTATCCGTAATTTTTGGCTACTGAGGATGAGAAATGTTATGGCCATATTCCAACCCACAGTCTCTCTCGGGTCGCCTATTATTATAGTAACAGTCTTTTGATACCTACTTTTAAAATTGAGAACTCTAGATTTAGTCCGGTCAATTTAGACAAAAAAATGATAGTGAAGGTGCATAAATTCCCAACAAGCTGAAAATCAGTAAGATTGTTCAAAACATAATTATAAATAAAATTTTTAAGATCCCCATCATTCCCGTGTATGGAAAAAAAATATTCAAGGTCAAAGGTCAAAAAAATGAGTTTTTTGCGATTTTCAGCAAAACGGTAAATTTATCATAAAGTACCCCAGACAAAAATTGTAGATCATAAAATTATCTATAAAATGTATCAATACTTTTTTCCTACGAGCCACCGTTTCTGAGATACAACGATTCAAAAACGCGCTAAGTACACGACCATGAGGTAGCAGGGTAAACGTGTGCATAATATGACGATAAAAACTTACAACTTCTTGAATGCTTATATCTCACAAACGATGGCTCGTAGGACAAAAGTATTAATACATTTTTATAGATAATTTTATGATCTACAATTTTAGTTTGGGGTACTTTATGATAAAACTTACCGTTTTGCTGAAAATCGTGAAAAACTCATTTTTTTTGACCTTTGACCTTGAATATTTTTTTTTCCATACACGGGAATGATGGGGAACTTAAAAATTTTATTTATAATTATGTTTTGAACAATCTTACCGATTTTCAGCTTGTTGGGAATTAATGCACCTTCGAATGTCTAAATTGACCGGACTAATTATAAAGTTTACAAAAAATGAAATTAATAAAAAGTTTAAGTAAGTGTATCATAAAAATAGAAGTATGTGCTAAATTCGTCTTACGTCGTACAAAGAATTTCCATTAAAACAAGTAGCAAACTCCTTTCACAAATGTATAAAATTGTATAAAATTGAAATCCAAATTATTAGCAAATTACGCGTCAGAATTATTGCGGTAATAATTACTTATGATACTCACTCTATTAAGATCAAAGTTTTGCTTGACTGGAATGTTTTGATCGCACTGTCCCCTGAATACTACTGGGTCATTTGGACCCAAGTCGGGTAAGTAGAAGCAGGCGGCACTTGACCGGTCAACGGACTGGAAGTATCTGTCATCCAGGACATTGATGTTGTTCATTATACTGGAGATGTTTGCTGCAGCTGATGCGGATAGTTCATTTGTGCGGCTCAGTTTCCAGCTCCAAACTGAAAAATAGAGAAATAGAGGTGATGAAAGCACTCTTACTAGAAAAATTACCTGACAAGTATTTTCGTTTTTTTCTCTTTCTAAAGACACAAACTAATCAAATTAAATTTATTAAAATATTAGTGAAGTTTTGTTTTAGCTTTCTTTCAGCTTTTACGGGTCGGCGAGGATGTGGCCAACCCTTATTTTCTTGAAGTTTTTGAGCAAAAGCTTTGACAAAGCTCAACAGTTGCTTCATTGTTATAACGAGAACGACTGATGGCGTAATAATATGGACGCACGGAACTCGTAAAATTAACAATATTACTTAACTCAACTGGATGTTTTTACCCAGGCGATTGTGTTAACGAAAAAGTGTGTTATAGTTCTTCATAATATATATACAGTGAAATGACTTACCTCTTCTAGTTTCATTATTCAGGTTACTACAACTGTAGACAAGGGCGAAGGAGTCGTAATCTGTATCCAAGACCCATAACTCTGCAGGTTGAGGAACTATAGAAAAAAGAGCAATGATATAAAGCCAAATTCTCAGAAGTGTTTAAATTTCGTTTCTTATGTCGATTTCCCTCAAATGACCTAATTAATACGATACATTTACAATTACATCATATGCATAGTTCTTAGTCATCACATTCTTAGTAGGGTACTCATCGTTACTTAAAGGTATTTGTGGCATGTTAAACAATCTGTCGCCAATCGTCACGAATTACTGCTTTCCTAATGTATTCGTGGACAACGAAAACTTTGCCTTCAAGGGCATTATTGACATGTTGTTGGGTACGTATAAAATGTGGGAAATACACGTGCTAACAACTTCTCCGACAGCGCAATCACGACATAATAATTTTGTTTCACTGCTACTGATAAATTTGGAGATTTTTCTGAAGATCCGGTTACACTTACCAATAGTTTTCTTACATTTGATTCTCATATGATTGACTATGTTGCGTGAGTCACAGACTTGTACAAAAATGAATCATCACCAATAGACCCATAGACACACATTGTTGGTCTTAAAGTTATGCTTAACTGGTACTACTCTTGGGACTCCAGTAAAGTTACCAATAGCATGAACTGTAATATCGTCTTTGCAGCTATAACAATAAACTAGGTACCTA
This sequence comes from Thymelicus acteon, assembly GCA_951805285.1. Classification (NCBI taxonomy): domain Eukaryota; kingdom Metazoa; phylum Arthropoda; class Insecta; order Lepidoptera; family Hesperiidae; genus Thymelicus; species Thymelicus acteon. Next base: position 4,344,357 of record OX638232.1, read on the forward strand.
CTCTTTGATCAACTTACTATGTGGGAAAGTAACCAGCAGTTTTGCGCTTCCATCAGTGGTGGCCAGAACAGCTGTTCCCTGGATGGTCTGCAAAACCTGGTTATTCACCATACTGTTGACAACGGAGGCAGTGGTGTTTGAAAGCAAAGTGTATGTGGCAACGTTACATGACCCACTCTGGAATTGGGTAAAGTATGACTCTATCAAGCGCCAATTGCCTGCATACTGAAAATAAACAGAAAAAAACATTATATTTCATAACTATCCTTAATTTTTGGCTACTGAGGATGAGAAATGTTATGGCCATATTCTAACCCACAGTCTCTCTCGGGTCGCCTATTATTATAGCAACAGTCTTTTGATTTTGCATACCTACTTTTAAAATTGAGAACTATAGATTATAAAGTTTACAAAAAATGAAATGAATAAAAAGTTGAAGTAAGTATATCATAAAAATAGAAGTATGTGCAAAATTCGTCTTACGTCGTACAAAGAATTTCCATTTAAACAGGTAGCAAACTCATTACCTTTCACAAATGTATAAAATTGAAATCCAAATTATTAGCAAATTACATGTCAGAATTATTGCGGTAATAACTACTTAATATGATACTCACTCTATTTAGATCAAAGTTTTGCTTGACTGGAATGTTTTGATCGCACTGTCCCCTGAATACTACTGGGTCATTTGGACCCAAGTCGGGTAAGTAGAAGCAGGCGGCACTTGACCGGTCAACTGACTGGAAGTATCTGTCATCCAGGACATTGATGTTGTTCATTATACTGGAGATGTTTGCTGCAGCTGATGCGGATAGTTCATTTGTGCGGCTCAGTTTCCAGCTCCAAACTGAAAAATAGAGAAATAGAGGTGATGAAAGCACTCTTACTAGAAAAATTACCTGACAAGTATTTTCGTTTTTTTTTTTCTCTTTCTAAAGACACAAACTAAACAAATTAAATAAATTAAAATATTAGTAAAGTTTTGTTTTAGCTTTCTTTCAGCTTTTACGGGTCGGCGAGGATGTGGCCAACCCTTATTTTCTTGAAGTTTTTGAGCAAAAGCTTTGACAAAGCTCAACAGTTGCTTCATTGTTATAGCGAGAACGACTGATGGCGTAATAATATGGACGCACGGAACTCGTAAAATTAACAATATTACTTAACTCAACTGGATGTTTTTACCCAGGCGATTGTGTTAACGAAAAAGTGTGTTATAGTTCTTCATAATATATATACAGTGAAATGACTTACCTCTTCTAGTTTCATTATTCAGGTTACTACAACTGTAGACAAGGGCGAAGGAGTCGTAATCTGTATCCAAGACCCATAACTCTGCAGGTTGAGGAACTATAGAAAAAAGAGCAATGATATAAAGCCAAATTCTCAGAAGTGTTTTAATTTCGTTTCTTATGTCGATTTCCCTCAAATGACCTAATTAATACGATACATCTACAATTACATCATATGCATACTTCTTAGTCATCACATTCTTAGTAGGGTACTCATCGTTACTTAAAGGTATTTGTGGCATGTTAAACAATCTGTCGCCAATCGTCACGAATTACTGCTTTCCTAATGTATTCGTGGACAACGAAAACTTTGCCTTCAAGGGCATTATTGACATGTTGTTGGGTACGTATAAAATGTGGGAAATACACGTGCTAACAACTTCTCCGACAGTGCAATCACGACATAATAATATTGTTTCACTGCTACTGATAAATTTGGAGATTTTTCTGAAGATCCGGTTACACTTACCAATAGTTTTCTTACATTTGATTCTCATATGATTGACTATGTTGCGTGAGTCACAGACTTGTACAAAAATGAGTCATCACCAATAGACCCATAGACACACATTGTTGGTCTTAAAGTTATGCTTAACTGGTACTACTCTTGGGACTCCAGTAAAGTTACCAATAGCATGAACTGTAATATCGTCTTTGCAGCTATAACAATAAACTAGGTACCTACTCTTTGATCAACTTACTATGTGGGAAAGTAACCAGCAGTTTTGCGCTTCCATCAGTGGTGGCCAGAACAGCTGTTCCCTGGATGGTCTGCAAAACCTGGTTATTCACCATACTGTTGACAACGGAGGCAGTGGTGTTTGAAAGCAAAGTGTATGTGGCAACGTTACATGACCCACTCTGGAATTGGGTAAAGTATGACTCTATCAAGCGCCAATTGCCTGCATACTGAAAGTAAACAGAAAAAAACATTATATTTCATAACTATCCTTAATTTTTGGCTACTGAGGATGAGAAATGTTATGGCCATATTCTAACCCACAGTCTCTCTCGGGTCGCCTATTATTATAGTAACAGTCTTTTGATTTTGCATACCTACTTTTAAAATTGAGAACTATAGATTATAAAGTTTACAAAAAATGAAATGAATAAAAAGTTGAAGTAAGTATATCATAAAAATAGAAGTATGTGCAAAATTCGTCTTACGTCGTACAAAGAATTTCCATTTAAACAGGTAGCAAACTCATTACCTTTCACAAATGTATAAAATTGAAATCCAAATTATTAGCAAATTACATGTCAGAATTATTGCGGTAATAACTACTTAATATGATACTCACTCTATTTAGATCAAAGTTTTGCTTGACTGGAATGTTTTGATCGCACTGTCCCCTGAATACTACTGGGTCATTTGGACCCAAGTCGGGTAAGTAGAAGCAGGCGGCACTTGACCGGTCAACTGACTGGAAGTATCTGTCATCCAGGACATTGATGTTGTTCATTATACTGGAGATGTTTGCTGCAGCTGATGCGGATAGTTCATTTGTGCGGCTCAGTTTCCAGCTCCAAACTGAAAAATAGAGAAATAGAGGTGATGAAAGCACTCTTACTAGAAAAATTACCTGACAAGTATTTTCGTTTTTTTTTCTCTTTCTAAAGACACAAACTAAACAAATTAAATAAATTAAAATATTAGTAAAGTTTTGTTTTAGCTTTCTTTCAGCTTTTACGGGTCGGCAAGGATGTGGCCAACCCTTATTTTCTTGAAGTTTTTGAGCAAAAGCTTTGACAAAGCTCAACAGTTGCTTCATTGTTATAACGAGAACGACTGATGGCGTAATAATATGGACGCACGGAACTCGTAAAATTAACAATATTACTTAACTCAACTGGATGTTTTTACCCAGGCGATTGTGTTAACGAAAAAGTGTGTTATAGTTCTTCATAATATATATACAGTGAAATGACTTACCTCTTCTAGTTTCATTATTCAGGTTACTACAACTGTAGACAAGGGCGAAGGAGTCGTAATCTGTATCCAAGACCCATAACTCTGCAGGTTGAGGAACTATAGAAAAAAGAGCAATGATATAAAGCCAAATTCTCAGAAGTGTTTAATTTTCGTTTTTTATGTCGATTTCCCTCAAATGACCTAATTAATACGATACATCTACAATTACATCATATGCATAGTTCTTAGTCATCACATTCTTAGTAGGGTACTCATTGTTACTTAAAGGTATTTGTGGCATGTTAAACAATCTGTCGCCAATCGTCACGAATTACTGCTTTGCTAATGTATTCGTGGACAACGGAAACTTTGCCTTCAAGGGCATTATTGACATGTTGTTGGATACGTATAAAATGTGGGAAATACACATGCTAACAACTTCTCCGACAGCGCAATCACGACATAATAATTTTGTTTCACTGCTACTCATAAATTTGGAGATTTTTCTGAAGATCCGGTTACACTTACCAATAGTTTTCTTACATTTGATTCTCATATGATTGACTATGTTGCGTGAGTCACAGACTTGCACAAAAATGAGTCATCACAAATAGACCCATAGACAAACATTGTTGGTCTTTAAGTTATGTTTAACTGGTACTACTCTTGGGACTCCAGTAAAGTTACCAATAGCATGAACTGTAATATCGTCTTTGCAGCTATAACAATAAAGTAGGTACCTACTCTTTGATCAACTTACTATGTGGGAAAGTAACCAGCAGTTTTGCGCTTCCATCAGTGGTGGCCAGAACAGCTGTTCCCTGGATGGTCTGCAAAACCTGGTTATTCACCATACTGTTGACAACGGAGGCAGTGGTGTTTGAAAGCAAAGTGTATGTAGCAACGTTACATGACCCACTCTGGAATTGGGTAAAGTATGACTCTATCAAGCGCCAATTGCCTGCATACTGAAAATAAACAGAAAAAACATTATTTTTCATAAATATCCGTAATTTTTAGCTACTGAGGATGAGAAATGTTATGTCCATATTCCAACCCACAGTCTCTCTCGGGTCGCCTATTATTATAGTAACAGTCTTTTGATTTTGTATACCTACTTTTAAAGTTGAGAACTCTAGATTATAAAGTTTACAAAAAATGAAATGAATTAAAAGTTGAAGTAAGTATATCATAAAAATAGGAGTATGTGCAAAATTCGTCTTACGTCGTACAAAGAATTTCCATTTAAACAGGTAGCAAACTCATTACCTTTCACAAATGTATAAAATTGAAATCCAAATTATTAGCAAATTACATGTCAGAATTATTGCGGTAATAACTACTTAATATGATACTCACTCTATTTAGATCAAAGTTTTGCTTGACTGGAATGTTTTGATCGCACTGTCCCCTGAATACTACTGGGTCATTTGGACCCAAGTCGGGTAAGTAGAAGCAGGCGGCACTTGACCGGTCAACGGTCTGGAAGTATCTGTCATCCAGGACATTGATGTTGTTCATTATACTGGAGATGTTTGCTGCAGCTGATGCGGATAGTTCATTTGTGCGGCTCAGTTTCCAGCTCCAAACTGAAAAAAGAGGAATAGAGGTGATGAAAGCACTCTTACTAGTAAAAGTTACCTGACATGTATTTTCTTTTTTTCTCTTTCTAAAGACACAAACTAAACAAATAAAATAAAATAAAATATCAGTAAAGTTTTGTTTTAGCTTTCTTTCAGCTTTTACGGGTCGGCGGGAAAGTGGCCAACCCTTATTTTCTTGAAGCTCTTGAGCAAAAACGTTGATAAAGCTCAAGAGTTGCTTCATTATTATAACGAGAATGACTGATGGCGTAACAATATGGACGCATGGAACTCGTAAAATTAACAATATTACTTAACTCGACTGGATGTTTTCATCCATTGTGTTTACGAAAAAGTGTGTTATAGTTCTTCATAATATATTTACAGTGAAATGACTTACCTCTTTTAGTTTCATTATTCAGGTTACTACAACTGTAGACAAGGGCGAAGGAGTCATAATCTGTATCCAAGACCCATAACTCTGCAGGTTGAGGCGCTGTAGAAAAAAGAGCAATGATAGAAGGACAAAATACTTAGAAGTGTTTAATTTTCGTTTCTTATGTCGATTCCCCTCAAATGACCTTATTAATACGATACACCTACAATTACATCATATTATGCATAGTTCTCAGTCGTCACATTCTTAGCAGGGCACTCATTGTTACTTAAAGGTATTTGTGGCATGTTAAACAATCTGTCGCCAATCGTCACGAATTACTGCTTTGCTAATGTATTCGTGGACAACGGAAACTTTGCCTTCAAGAGCATTATTGGCATGTTGTTGGGTTTGTATAAAATGCGGGAAATACACGTGCTAACAACTTCTCCGACAGCGCAATCGCGACATAATATTTTTGTTTCACTGTTACTCATAAATTCGGAGATTTTTCTATAGATTCGGTTACACTTACTAATAGTTTTCTTACATTTGATTCTCATATGACTGACTATGTTGCAGGAGTCATGGACATGCGCAAAAATGAGTCATCACAAATAGACCCATAGACAATCATTGTTGGTCTAAAAGTTATGCTTAACTGGTACTACTCTTAGGACTCCAATAAAGCTACCAATAGCATGAGCTGTAATATCGTCTTTGCAGCTATAACAATAAAGTAGGTACCTATTCTTTGATCAACTTACTATGTGGGAAAGTAACCAGCAGTTTTGCGCTTCCATCAGTGGTGGCCAGAACAGCTGTTCCCTGGATGGTCTGCAAAACCTGGTTATTCACCATACTGTTGACAACGGAGGCAGTGGTGTTTGAAAGCAAAGTGTATGTGGCAACGTTACATGACCCACTCTGGAATTGGGTAAAGTATGACTCTATCAAGCGCCAATTGCCTGCATACTGAAAATAAACAGAAGAAACATTATTTTTCATTACTATCCGTAATTTTTGGTTACTGAGGATGAGAAATGTTATGGCCATATTCCAACCTACAGTCTCTCTCGGGTCGCCTATTATTATAGTAACAGTCTTTTGATTTTGCATACCTACTTTTAAAATTGAGAACTCTAGATTTTAAAGTTTAAAAAAAATGAAATGAATGAAAAGTTGAAATAAGTATATCATAAAAATAGAAGTATGTGCAAAATTCGTCTTACGTCGTACAAAGAATTTCCATTTAAGAATGTAGCAAACTCATTACCTTTCACAAATGTATAAAATTGAAATCCAAATTATTAGCAAATTACATGTCAGAATTATTGCGGTAATAACTACTTAATATGATACTCACTCTATTTAGATCAAAGTTTTGCTTGACTGGAATGTTTTGATCGCACTGTCCCCTGAATACTACTGGGTCATTTGGACCCAAGTCGGGTAAGTAGAAGCAGGCGGCACTTGACCGGTCAACGGTCTGGAAGTATCTGTCATCCAGGACATTGATGTTGTTCATTATACTGGAGATGTTTGCTGCAGCTGATGCGGATAGTTCATTTGTGCGGCTCAGTTTCCAGCTCCAAACTGAAAAAAGAGAAATAGAGGTGATGAAAGCACTCTTACTAGTAAAAGTTACCTGACATGTATTTTCTTTTTTTCTCTTTCTAAAGACACAAACTTAACAAATAAAATAAAATAAAATATCAGTAAAGTTTTGTTTTAGCTTTCTTTCAGCTTTTACGGGTCGGCGGGAAAGTGGCCAACCCTTATTTTCTTGAAGTTCTTGAGCAAAAGCGTTGATAAAGCTCAACAGCTGTTGCTTCATTATTATAACGAGAACGACTGATGGCGTAACAATATGGACGCATGGAACTCGTAAAATTAACAATATTACTTAACTCGACTGCATGTTTTCATCCATTGTGTTTACGAAAAAGTGTGTTATAGTTCTTCATAATATATTTACAGTGAAATGACTTACCTCTTTTAGTTTCATTATTCAGGTTACTACAACTGTAGACAAGGGCGAAGGAGTCGTAATCTGTATCCAAGACCCATAACTCTGCAGGTTGAGGCGCTGTAGAAAAAAGAGCAATGATAGAAGGACAAAATACTTAGAAGTGTTTAATTTTCGTTTCTTATGTCGATTCCCCTCAAATGACCTTATTAATACGATACACCTACAATTACATCATATGCATAGTTCTCAGTCGTCACATTCTTAGCAGGGCACTCATTGTTACTTAAAGGTATTTGTGGCATGTTAAACAATCTGTCGCCAATCGTCACGAATTACTGCTTTGCTAATGTATTCGTGGACAACGGAAACTTTGCCTTCAAGAGCATTATTGACATGTTGTTGGGTTTGTATAAAATGCGGGAAAAACACGTGCTAACAACTTCTCCGACAGCGCAATCGCGACATAATATTTTTGTTTCACTGTTACTCATAAATTCGGAGATTTTTCTATAGATTCGGTTACACTTACTAATAGTTTTCTTACATTTGATTCTCATATGACTGACTATGTTGCAGGAGTCATGGACATGCACAAAAATGAGTCATCACAAATAGACCCATAGACAATCATTGTTGGTCTAAAAGTTATGCTTAACTGGTACTACTCTTAAGACTCCAATAAAGCTACCAATAGCATGAGCTGTAATATCGTCTTTGCAGCTATAACAATAAAGTAGGTACCTACTCTTTGATGAACTTACTATGTGGGAAAGTAACCAGCAGTTTTGCGCTTCCATCAGTGGTGGCCAGAATAGCTGTTCCCTGGATGGTCTGCAAAACCTGGTTATTCACCATACTGTTGACAACGGAGGCAGTGGTGTTTGAAAGCAAAGTGTATGTGGCAACGTTACATGACCCACTCTGGAATTGGGTAAAGTATGACTCTATCAAGCGCCAATTGCCTGCATACTGAAAATAAACAGAAGAAACATTATTTTTCATTACTATCCGTAATTATTGGATACTGAGGATGATAAATGTTATGGCCATATTCCAACCCACAGTCTCTCTCGGGTCGCCTATTATTATAGTAACAGTCTTTTGATTTTGCATACCTACTTTTAAAATTGAGAACTCTAGATTTTAAAGTTTAAAAAAAATGAAATGAATGAAAAGTTGAAATAAGTATATCATAAAAATAGAAGTATGTGCAAAATTCGTCTTACGTCGTACAAAGAATTTCCATTTAAGAAGGTAGCAAACTCATTACCTTTCACAAATGTATAAAATTGAAATCCAAATTATTAGCAAATTACATGTCAGAATTATTGCGGTAATAACTACTTAATACGATACTCACTCTATTTAGATCAAAGTTTTGCTTGACTGGAATGTTTTGATCGCACTGTCCCCTGAATACTACTGGGTCATTTGGACCCAAGTCGGGTAAGTAGAAGCAGGCGGCACTTGACCGGTCAACGGTCTGGAAGTATCTGTCATCCAGGACATTGATGTTGTTCATTATACTGGAGATGTTTGCTGCAGCTGATGCGGATAGTTCATTTGTGCGGCTCAGTTTCCAGCTCCAAACTGAAAAAAGAGAAATAGAGGTGATGAAAGCACTCTTACTAGTAAAAGTTACCTGACATGTATTTTCTTTTTTTCTCTTTCTAAAGACACAAACTTAACAAATAAAATAAAATAAAATATCAGTAAAGTTTTGTTTTAGCTTTCTTTCAGCTTTTACGGGTCGGCGGGAAAGTGGCCAACCCTTATTTTCTTGAAGTTCTTGAGCAAAAGCGTTGATAAAGCTCAACAGTTGCTTCATTATTATAACGAGAACGACTGATGGCGTAACAGTATGGACGCATGGAACTCGTAAAATTAACAATATTACTTAACTTGACTGCATGTTTTCATCCATTGTGTTTACGAAAAAGTGTGTTATAGTTCTTCATAATATATTTATAGTGAAATGACTTACCTCTTTTAGTTTCATTATTCAGGTTACTACAACTGTAGACAAGGGCGAAGGAGTCATAATCTGTATCCAAGACCCATAACTCTGCAGGTTGAGGCGCTGTAGAAAAAAGAGCAATGATAGAAGGACAAAATACTTAGAAGTGTTTAATTTTCGTTTCTTATGTCGATTCCCCTCAAATGACCTTATTAATACGTTACACCTACAATTACATCATATGCATAGTTCTCAGTCGTCACATTCTTAGCAGGGCACTCATTGTTACTTAAAGGTATTTGTGGCATGTTAAACAATCTGTCGCCAATCGTCACGAATTACTGCTTTGCTAATGTATTCGTGGACAACGGAAACTTTGCCTTCAAGAGCATTATTGACATGTTGTTGGGTTTGTATAAAATGCGGGAAATACACGTGCTAACAACTTCTCCGACAGCGCAATCGCGACATAATATTTTTGTTTCACTGTTACTAGTAAATTCGGAGATTTTTCTATAGATTCGGTTACACTTACTAATAGTTTTCTTACATTTGATTCTCATATGACTGACTATGTTGCAGGAGTCATGGACATGCACAAAAATGAGTCATCACAAATAGACCCATAGACAATCATTGTTGGTCTAAAAGTTATGCTTAACTGGTACTACTCTTAGGACTCCAATAAAGCTACCAATAGCATGAGCTGTAATATCGTCTTTGTAGCTATAACAATAAAGTAGGTACCTACTCTTTAATGAACTTACTATGTGGGAAAGTAACCAGCAGTTTTGCGCTTCCATCAGTGGTGGCCAGAATAGCTGTTCCCTGGATGGTCTGCAAAACCTGATTATTCACCATACTGTTGACAACGGAGGCAGTGGTGTTTGAAAGCAAAGTGTATGTGGCAACGTTACATGACCCACTCTGGAATTGGGTAAAGTATGACTCTATCAAGCGCCAATTGCCTGCATACTGAAAATAAATAGAAAAAACATTATTTTTCATAACTATCCGTAATTTTTGGCTATTGAGGATGAGGCGTAACACTTACTTTGCCGCAAACACAAACAGAGGAAAGAGAAATTTGGTACATAGAAAAAAGATTGTTCACAGTCAAAAACATGAAAAAATTCACAACTAGCTTACAAGAAACAGACTGGACACAAATACTTGTCACTTACAAAGACATTAAATACAATTATGACATGTTCCATAATCACATACAAACCATTTTAAATACACATATACCTATAGTAAAAATAAAACTAAGAACTAAACAAAAAAAGGATGGTATACACGCGGCTTAAGAGTTTCTTGTTCTCATAAACGATTATTAAAACTTCTAACCCAGGAAACAAAAAGTCATATACTTCATAATCAATATAAACTGTATGAAAAACTTCTAAAAAAAACAATACGTAAATCAAAAAAATTAAACTACATACAAAAAATAAAAAGATCTGCAAACGTCACAAAAACTATGTGGCAAATAATAAAAGTAGAAACAAATAAGGTATTTAAAAAAAACGAAAAAAAATTTAAAACTGAAAATTAATAATAAAATCACGGAAGATCCCATAGAAATATTTAATAGCTTTAACAATTTCTTCAAATCAATAGGTGGCTCACAAAATACCAGCTGCATGGGTCGACCAGTAATTGACATGACGGAAAATTCTATATACCTACATTGGACCAATAACTCAAAATGAAGTACTAATAATTATAAAGAATCTCAAAAATAAAACCAGCTTTGGCCACGACGATATACCTTCTACATTAGTTAAAAAATGTGCAAAAGAGATGTCTATACCTCTTACAATATTGATCAATCAATCCTTTTCGGAAGGAATAGTTCCAGAGCAATTGAAAATTTCTAAAATTACCCCAGTATTAAAAAAGGTGACCAAACAGATTGTACGAATTATCGCCCAATAGCATTACTGTCAACCTTCTCAAAAATTTTCGAAACTGTAATGGCCAAACGCCTGTACTCATTCTGTGAGAAATATAAAATCTTAGATGAAAGTCAATGCATTTCGAAAAAACCGATCAACCACCGTGGCCGTATTCAAATACATAAAATATGTATTAGATTTCATAAAGACAAAAAAATATGACGTAGGAATATTATTAGACATGAGTAAAGCATACGATCGAGTAAATTATAAGATTCTTTTAAATAAACTACGAGGAATAGGAGTACGAGGAATCGCTTATGACTGGTTTGCCTCATATTTAAAAAATCGGATTCAGTATACCGAGATCGAACACTACGACTTACACTCAGGTAAAATATCTAAAGTAAAATCGAAATGTGTGGAGGTAAAACAATCAATACCGCAGGGTTCCGTTCTAGGATGTATTTTATTTCTAGTGTACATAAATGACGTTGCAAAAAGTACTAATAATCAGTGTCTTATTCGCTGACGACATTTCCTTGATTCACCAATGCTCGAATGGTTCTAATCTCAACGAAAATTTAAAAAATATATTAAATGACGTAAATTCTTGGTTAAATGATCATAATTTAGAAATTAATTTTACAAAGACAAAAATAATACAATTTCGGCCCTATCAAAGAAAACCCCTACACATCAACTTCTCAATAGACAATAAACCGATAGAAATTGTTGACAACGTGCGACTCCTAGGACTTATTATCGATGCGAACCTGTAGCTCGAGCACGAATATTTGCGAGAAAGTATTCGTATGGTTAATGTAAGCAATTTGTCAAATTTGTATGGCATTTTAGTACCATTTACGTACGATAGGGGCGCTTTTGAAAAAATGCCATACAAATTGCTTACGTTAACCATACGAATACTTTCTCGTAAATATTCGTGCTCGAGCTACTGAATTGGAAAGCACACATCCAAAACGTGTCAAATAAACAAGCCAAATTTACTTACGCACTTCACAATCTAAAAAGAGTAACAGATTTAAAATCAGCAACAGCTGCATACTACTCCTATGCTCACGCTTGGCTTCTTTATGGCATAGTACTTTGGGGTACGGTTTTGGGCACGGACGTAGGCAAGTTATTTGTATTGCAAAAAAATGCATAAGAATATTAGCCAATATTAATAACATGGAAAGCTGCAGAAAGTATTTTACCGAATTCAAGATCCTTACACTAACATCGATGTACATTTTAGAATCATGCAAATTCGTACGAAAGCAACACACACAATTTACACTGTCCAATGACACATACGACTACAAAAGACGTCGGAAAAAAAAAGCGGCCAAATGCGAGTCGGACTCGCCCGTGAAGGGTTCCGTAGCAGCAAGTAACATAATATAATAGTTCTTGTAGTTCGTTGTAACTTTGATCAATGTTTTTTGCGGTTTACAATTTATGACGTATTAAAAAAAACTACTTACTAGATCTCAGTCAAACCAATTTTCGTTGGAAGTTTGCTTGGTAATGTACATCATATATTTTTTTTTGTTTTATCATTCCCTTATTTTAGAAGTTACAGGGGGGGACACACATTTTACCACTTTGGAAGTGTCTCTCGCGCAAACTATTCAGTTTAGAAAAAAATTATACTAGAAACCTCAATATCATTTTTGAAGACCTATCCATAGATACCCCACACGTATGGGTTTGATGAAAAAAACATTTTTGAGTTTCAGTTCTAAGTATGGGGAATCCCCAAAATTTATTGTTTTTTTTCTATTTTTGTGTGAAAATCTTAATGCGGTTCACAGAATACATCTACTTACCAAGTTTCAATGGTATAGCTCTTATAGTTTCGTAAAAAAGTGGCTGTGACATACGGACGGACAGACAGACAGACAGACAGACAGACAGACAGACATGACGAATCTATAAGGGTTCCGTTTTTTGCCATTCGGCTACGGAACCCTAACAAGCTGGTACTACCGAGATCCAACTTAACATTACACAGCTCTGGCCCCTATTCGATGTGTGTTAAGATATACAATAAAATACCGAGAGACATTCAACAGATAGAATCATTGACAAAATTTATAGAAAAGTTAAAAATCTTCCTAATTAATAAATGCTATTACACCCTAAAAGAATTCATGGATTGACAATTTATAGATATATTATTATGTAATGTATTTTTTTTTATGTCAAATCACTATTGAATTATGTTTTTAAAATTTTATGTTGATAAATCTTAATGTTATGTTGTTAAATAATTGTTAGCATTGTATTAAATTAATAATAATAGTTGACATTAATTAGAAAGTGAATAATGTATTTAAATTGTATATTTTTAAAACATAATAATAGTTACTATTGAAAAATTAGAATAATTAATAATTAAATAATAATTATTAAATGTAGATAAATTGATAAATATTGCCACGCCCTAGCAGGGTTCATGCTCAGACTATTTATATAAATACGTAAATAATAACGTAAATATATAAATATAAAATAAATACGTAATAATATAATACGTAATAATATAATATATAAAAATAAATACGTAAATATATAAATTAGACGACCCGTGTGGCGCAATGGTTATCATGCCGGATCGCCGCACCAGGGGTCCTGGGTTCGATTCCCAGCGAGGCGGAAATTTGAATGATGAGTTTGAATTTCTGTTCTCGGTCTGGGTGTGAATGTCCTTGTCTAGTGTGTTGTCCATGGCACCCACGACACAGGGAATCCTAGTGTGGGGCTATGAGTGTGTGGCGTTATTATTATTATTATTATTATTATTATTATTATTATTATTATTATTATTATTATTACCTACTTTAAGACCTCATTGTAAGCATGATGCAATAAAAACTTATGACTTAAGACTTATGAGAAATATTATGGCCATATTCCAACCCACAGTCTCTCTCGGGTCGCCTATTATTATAGTAACAGTCTTTTGATTTTGCATGCTTACTTTTAAAATTGAGAACTCTAGATTGTAAAGTTTACAAAAAATGAAATGAATAAAAAGTTGAAATAAGTATATCATAAAAATAGAAGTATGTGCAAAATTCGTCTTACGTCGTAGAAATAATTTCCATTTAAGCAGGTAGCAAACTCATTACCTTTCACAAATATATAAAATTGAAATCCAAATTATTAGCAAATTACATGTCAGAATTATTGCGGTAATAACTACTTATGATACTCACTCTATCAAGATCAAAGTTTTGCTTGACTGGAATGTTTTGATCGCACTGTCCACTGAATACTACTGGGTCGTTGGGACCCAAGTCGGGTAAGTAGAAGCAGGCGTTGTCTGATTGGTCAATCTTCTCGTAGTACTTGTTGTCCAGAACGACGATTGAGCTGATGGCGTTGTTAATGGCGATGTTTGCAGCTGTTGAGAGCTGTCTGGTTCTGCTCAGTTTCCAACTGTATACTGATTAATAAAAGAACTCTAGTCAATTATTATATTATATTTAATATAATTCTTATTATTATTATGATTATTTTGTTTCGCTTATGTACACTCAACACACTAGAATAATATTTATTGGATGTACTCAGTGATAACCTGTAAATGTCGGCTATAAAATGTAAATCCGTTATTGGCTGTTAGATTATTCGTAAAATACATGTATATTATTTCTTCAAAGAGATCTGTGGATTTTGTAATAAATAAAAATAAAAAATAAAATAAATATTTAATATTTACTAGAACTGAATATGATGGTATACGTACTTATACGATGGTATAAGTATAGTATATTAATTATATTCCTTATTAACATTGGAACTAGAAATTACGAATAAGGATAAACAAAGTTTTCAATTAGATGTAAAAGAAATGTTTTTAAAGACCTCCAGAAAAGTTTTTTATAGGTAAAGTTAACATAAGAATATATAAAAATCTCACCTTCTCTGAAGTCTGCATTAATGTTCACGCAACTATATGCCAGTGCAAAGTCATCGTAATCAGTTTCCAAAATCCAGAAAGGTATAGTGACGGCTGGAAAAATACACCTTATTTATTAGGATTATGACACAAAAAATACTGAAAACGTGTTCCGAAAAAGTTACAATAAGCGCTTTTTCAAACGTTCCTGTTTATGTTTAAATATCACACTATTATCATAATTATTCATATGCCAAAAACTAAAATTATTGCCCCTTATTAATTTACATGATAAAATAATCTTCCAGTAAAAAAAGTATGAAGCACGAAAATTTGTATCCCTTAAATTTTCAACTAAGATTATGGCGTAGCTTGCATGACTTTCAAAAAGTGTTTGTAAACCAAACCAATTTTGAATGATAACATTTGATTTGATTTGATTTATGGGCTAATTTTGACCTATGGAATAAAAGTAATGTATAAAACCGGACAAGTGTGTGTCAGTATGTATATCCACGCCAAATTACAGCTTTCTAACACTACGGGTCTCAGCACTTTGCTTCGGACAGACGGATGGACAGACGGACAGACGGACGGAAATGACGAAACTGTAAACCCTAAAAACGGTTCAACTTACGGCTTCCGTCAACGTTGATGGTAATCGTCAATCTTCCACCGCCATCATTAGAGGTTATAGCTGCGCTGCCTCTAGTAATGTTTAACTGAAGGTTCGCAACGCTAGAAGACTCTAAGTTCAGGGTGTTGCCAGATCCGGGAGAGAACGCATGGTTGATGCATTCTCCTGACTGCTGATCCTTGGGATATGTTTCGATTTCGTTCCATACACCTTCGAACTGAAATCATCGAGACAAAGCGTTACAGCAATATCTACCAGGTAACCAACTAATTCCAGGTAAGAACCCGTTCGTATAAAGTCACTACCAATTCTTTCACTTTTAGAACCATTTGGCTCCAACCACCTCGGTTAATCCTGGGCTCTTACTTAATTTGGCTTTCCTATAATTATTACGATGAACCGAGAAAAAATGTTTCGGTTCCTGTATCAGAAGACGAGTAGCTGCTTTCTTATTGTAAGGAATCGTTAGAGATTATTTGCAGCGGATAGACAGGCGGCAGTGATAACGTATAACAGTTTGTTTTATTAGCGAAATCAAAACAAAATAGATCTTACGGTTTTGAGCGTCTGTTTACCATACGATTTCGACCATACTTTGTTACTGTTTCAGGGAATCTTTTTAGTAGCTTTCTGCCCACTATGTCACTATGCTATGTCACTTTACTATGACCTTGCATTAACAACAATATATTTTGTGTGCGTTCAGTTGAATCTCCTCGTTACTAATGATGTCCTAGTACTCCTAGGTACAAATCCATACAGTATAAATTTTCTTTAAATTTAATATTTTGCTAATAAATATGTTTCGGTGAAGATTAATAAATAATAACAGGATACAGTTGTTTTATTTTATAATGTTATGAATGTGTTTCCAAATTACCTAATAAAAAGCCGATAGTTGATATTAAAATAAATTTGAATTAAAATAGTGTAATTGTAAAAACTCGGATGAGCTGCGTTCGGGAAACTGCGTCATATCTTGTCGTCCAGAACACTACCTCAGTGCCTGAAGTCGAAGGTGTTCGAGCAGTGTGTGTTGCCAGCGATGACATACGGATCCGAGACGTGGTGCTTCACTAGTGGCCTAATCCACAAGCTCAGAGTAGCGCAGCGGGATATGGAGAGGGCTATGCTCGGTATTTCTCTACGTGATCGTATTCGAAATGAGTAGATCCGTAGAAGAACAAAGGTAACCGACATAGCTCAAAGAATTAGTAGGCTGAAGTGGCAATGGGCTGGCCACATAGTTCGAAGGACCGATAACCGTTGGGGAAGAAAGGTCCTCGAATGGCGCCCACGTCTCGGAAAAAGGAGCATAGGACGCCCCCCGACCAGGTGGACTGACGACCTGAAGAAGACAGCGGGCATCTGCTGGATTCAAAAGGCTCAGGACCGGTCAGAGTGGCGCAAGTTAGGGGAGGCCTATGTCCAGCAGTGGACCTACAAAGGCTGATGGATGGATGGATGGATGAAATTGTAAAAAAGCGTGGGGTGCTTTCAAAGATATTATTCCTTCTACTCATTGACACCATGTACCCCATGCTTTTATTACAATTACACGATTTTTAATTCAAATTTATTTTCTATTTTTTTTAGTTGGATTTTCTATAAAAGCGTGTTTTTTAAGTGTTTTTTAACTTTTATTTATTTTTTCATTTTTAAGTTTGATTTTTTAAAATGAAATTTAGTATTTTCTTTCTTTCTTTCTTTTTTTCTTTAAATATAGAATTGTCATCGATAAGTCCACGAAGTTTGAAAGAAATCTGACCGTTTGAAGTGGGTCAAAATCAAGTTCAAAGAGAAGTAACAAACAAACAAACAAACAAACAAACAAACATACAGGTGAAGCTAATATAAAGCGTGTAAAAACAAAAAATCCAACCACCTCCTTTTTTTTAAAGTCAGTTAAAAAGCTTTGTGGTTACATCAAAGGATTTTTTCATGGATCAATTCATTAAACTGGACTTAAAAGTGGAAAAACATTCATAAATAGATTTTGGATCGTGGTTATTTAAGTTATTGAAAACATTATGTTACCACTAGCTTTTGCCCGCAGCTTCGCCTGCGGTAGAGATCGATTTTTTCAAATCCTACTTACTTTTACTTAGTTAGATTTAGTTGCCTATGACTTAACTAATTTACATGTATCATTTGATAGTGTGATTCAAAACCTGCAAATGAATTTTACTAACGCCATCTATTAACAGCATCCGGAACTAAATATCTAGCAACTAACAAAATATTGATCTTCCCATGGGGATGTTTTACCGCGCTAAAAAGTAGCCTACGTTACTCTCCACCCTCCTCACTATCTCCACACACAAAAACTATACCATATAACAGCTTCGTTGCGACGTGATAGACGGACAAACAAACAAACAAACAAACGCACTTTCATATTTATAATAATTATTAGTATGGATGTTAGCATCCGATGAAATCGTAATAGGAACGTGGGCAATAGCAATACTATTTAATTGAGGGTAGTAGTTAAGTCATTTTATTATTATTACTTTAGTCATTTTGTCATATTTTTCATAGCAATTCTGCTTGTTTGTGCGTTTGTTCGAGCTAAAGTAAGAAACGTGACTGTGCTGTTAATCGTTAAGGAGTTCCATCGCCTGGAGCCAAGCTGCGTGTAGTATCATGTCATGCTTTTCACAAAAATGCGTTGTCATCAGAACTAAAGCAATAATATGAAAAATTTAACTCCTTTAACCATCTTTAACCTACTTTAAGAGGAAGTAGGTCTAATTAAGCTTGTAAGGCTTGACCCTTATCATCAGGGTAGGTAAGCTAAATAAAACCGTTTAAAAAGTCTTACCGCTGTCAAATCAAAGTTTTGCACCAATGCTATGTTCTCATTGCACTGTCCAAATTGTACCAACTGAGCACTAGTTAAATCAAAAAGTCCTATTAGACTAAAAATTAAAATAATTTTCCACATTATGAGATCATATTCTCTCACACCACTACACTTCAGACCGGACGGCAAAATGGTGATTCTATCTAGTGTTTTACCATATTTATTCAGAATCTTATCATTATTATCTACATTGCACTTTTTTTTTTAATTGGCACGATGAAGGCGTATGTTTTTCCGTTAAACCAGTGGCGTAGCTAGCTCTTCCGGGGCCCCGTATCAAAATTTTACTGGGGGCCCCCTCTCGACTCGAGGGTAAAGATCTTTCTCAAAAGAAATAAAAAAGCTAGCGTGAATTAAAACAAATATAATATTATCCTTTAAGTGATAAATATCTCTAGAACTGTGTCATTAGTGCTTCGTAGACAACGTAGGACCGAGCATAAAATATGGACCTGTCCTTTTCCGTTTCCGGTCACCGTCACTGGATAAATCGATAACAGCACCCAAATAGCATGAAGAGCGTTTAAAAAACATAAGATACTAATATCATTGAAGTATAATGTACTAAGTACAAGTACGCACAATAGCAACATCGACGGACGATGGAAAGAACTTAAGGTAAGGAAATGAGAGCGTCTTTTAAGGATTCCGTAACTCAAAAACTTAAAGGATCCCTAGCTTCGTCGGCCGTCTGTCTGTCAAGACCCTTTTTTCAGGCAGACGTGGCCGTATCATATTGAAGTTAATATACAATAGTTAATTTTTTTGTATGTAATCGACAATCCCATGCCGGCATACAAGTGTCGTAAGAGGCGACAGGAGCCGGCCCCCAGGCCTCGGAATTCCCCTAGGATTAGAAGCCCCTACACTCAACGATAAAACCAATGCACTTAATCAATTCTTAATCATTAAATACCTAATTACTTTTGTAAAATTTACTATCGTCATTATTTTTATCGACCAATCCGAATTATAGAGATATAAATAAACGTGCTAAGAATCATGCATTGATAACTTAATAATATTTTATGGTCATTATTTGTCATAATTTGCAGTGCTATTCAATTCACTTGGTGTTCGAGCTAGGGATGTAACGGAAGTGATGATATCGGAACCGAAGTCGGAATCGGAGGGTTTAGATTTGGTATATCGGAATCGGAGCCGGAACCGAAATCGGAATCGGAAGCGGAGGCTGGAGAAAGATGTGTTAAGAGAAAGTAGGTTTATTAAAATAAAATATTATGGTCTACATTGTTAATCAGTTTCTACTTAAATTTTCAATTTAATTTAATTTTCAATTTAAAAGTCCGAAGTAGACTGTGATTATTGTCCATTTCGTGTTTTTACCATCATACACTCGATAAATATTAGGTTGTACCTCAGAGACACGGCAAATAAATAAATAACGCTTCACACTCATAGCCCCACACTAGGATTCCCTGTGTCGTGGGTGCCATGGATAACACACTAGACAAGGACATTCACACCCAGACCGAGAACAGAAATTCAAACTCATCAATCTCCGCCTCGCTGGGAATCGAACCCAGGACCCTCGGTGCGGTGATCCGGCATGGTAACCATTGCGCCACACTGGTCGTCAAAATGTTGAAAAATAGACAACCAAACGTATAAGAGGCATCGCCGCGTACTCGTGGGTAGTCTGCTTTCCCCCGCTGTGTTCAGAACACACCATAGCTGATTGCTGCTTTGTTTTATATATGTTACCGGATATCTATATAATTCAGCATTCTATACAATACCTAGGCAATGTATAGAATATATAAAACGTTCAGGTAACGTTTCGAATGTTATTTATTTCATACTTCGCCCAGGCATTCTACACAATACTCCATGCGTAATTGGTAATGTGTGTAAAAGACAAAAACAAGCAAGTGGGAGAGGGGCGAGACGTGAGGGCTGGCAGTAAAAGTTTACTTGCCACATAGGGTTTGGCTGCCAAACCCAAACTTTGGCATTCTTACATTTTAGCAAGCTTCCAGCTCCGACATATCTTCTGGCCTTATCGGCTAGGTTTGGGATTTCTTCTTGATACATAGTAATGACCCGCTCATGCCTATTATCTATGGGTACGCAGACGATAGCAGAGTGGTGGTGAAACGTATAAATCTCACAATTTGGGCTGTATCCGAGTGGGGCACGGCCAATCTTGTGGAATTCTAAGACTAAGATACGTGTAGGTAGGTATATTTACCGCACGTACCAGAAGTCCGCTTCACGCGAGCCCTACTTTTCATAACGTACATAAAGAATATACCGATCGCCTACAGTTGCTACGAGCTAAGGTAAAAACCCCAACTTTTGGTGGTGCATTGAACCAAAGGCTGAAGCTGCTGCAACGATACATGGAATTCTTACAAAGTTGCGCAAACACTACGATTTGCGGAAAAATAATCGAAAACATTTCATCGAATTACATTTCATCGAACACATTTCATTGAATTACAAATAATCGAATCGACGTTTCATCGAAATCACAATAAATCGAATGAACAGTTCATCGAAAACACAATTAATCGAATTAACATTTCATCGAAAACAATTAATCGAATGACAGTTCAACGATTAACGTTTCATCGAATGACAATATATATATCGAATTACAAAATATCGAATGACAATATATCGAATAACAATATATCGAGTCATAATTGGCCGAATCAAATGATATAATTTTCATATGATCATTAATAAATCATGCGGGGGTTTGATTGGTGACTGACGACCTGAAGAAGACAGCGGGCATCCGCTGGATTCAGAAGGCTCAGGACCGGTCAGAGTGGCGCAAGTTAGGGGAGGCCTATGTCCAGCAGTGGACCTCTAAGGGCTGATGGATGGATGGATTAATAAATATTTTTTTATTATTTCAAATGTCACCCATCCTTGAAAGGCAGCATTAAAACGTAAGCAGCATGCAACATGCAGCAAGCACAGTTTCTGTCACGGCTCCGGCGCTGCGGGGCTCCGGCGGTCCCACGCGAGGTAAGGAGCAGATGCTTTTAATGCTCACCGCAAGCATTAAAACCACCTGCTCCTTAGCTCGCGGGCCGCCTCGCCCCTCCGCGCCTACGCGGGTTTACATTACACTCTAGGGGTAGGGCAAACAAGACTACGTGGAGTCGGTTTGGCAGCGATTCGTTTCTGTCACAAACGTAAACGTTTTGAAATAAAAATGATTCAAGGAAGAAAGTAAACCTAAAATTTTTATGTACGGAAAAATGTTAAATTGTTATTGATCAAAAAATAAGAAATATAAAAATGTTATAAAAAGCATTAAATTGTTTCTGTTTATAATAAAATCTTTGAATCTTTTAAACAAGAAAAATTACAATTCGAGGAATTGTCATTGGATGAATTGCCATTCGATGACAGTTAATCGAATGGCAGTCCATTTGATGAATCGCCATTCGATGATTTGCCATTCGATGAAATGTTTTCGATGATTTTTCCGCAGACGCGCCATGGTTTCATACCGCGCGGGATGATGGCGGCATAGTGTGTAGGAGCTATTAGACTGCATATATAGATAGAAAAAATATCTTTTCATGCAGGTTAATACAATTTGTTTTGAGTGTGTTTATAAGTAAATTCTTAATTCCAACCTCCATTCATGTTGACTACACATACCCAAATCTAATAAATTTATTCATTGCCGGTGGACCTGCAGGTATTCTGTACAGTAGTTGGGAAACGTATACATTACCTAGGTAAAATGGTGAATAATATTAATATCATTTAATACATTGCCAAAACAACCCAGGTATTATACACATTGCCTAGGGATTGTGCTGAATACCTGCATTATACAGATATATTATACAATGTCTAGACGACAGTGGAGATGGGTGTCCAAAGAGTGTCTATTAAGCAGCAATAAACTGTAAGAACTAATTAAGATCTATTAGTTGCACTATTCAGGTTGCATCATTGAGTTGTGAAACTTCTTTATTGATTTGGTACGATCCCTAAACCTACAGCCTACGGTTTTTGAGTCCTAAGATAAGCATAAGTCGTAGATCAGCGCATCAATCAGACAGGTCTGCAAGTTAAAATTATTCTGTCCACGGAGTTGTAACCTCCAATAAATGATTTGGAAGGCGTATTCAGCGTATGGTCACCATTAAAAGAAAATGAAAATATTATTTTTTCAGAGTTTTAAATAAGTTTTTTTTTGATAAGGTTTTTTTTACCAGACTTTTACTAGACTTAGGTCTATTGGCAGAGGTGAATTAATTATACTAAATGAGTAGATGTAATTAAGGCAAACTATACACGAGTCTACTGTCGAGGAGTTAGTAAACTTAATTCGTATGTCGAAAACAAACTCCATGTTAAATCATGTTACAGTTAATTTTACTTTAATAAAGATACATGTTACTAACTCGATTTAATTTGACAGCGCTGTTAAGTGTTAGTTGAGAATTAGTTTTTTAAGTAATAATTTAGATTTTTGGTGGTTTGTTTCTGAACATTTATTAGATACTTATTTGCTACTTCGTAGTATACGTGAAATGTTATTATATTATATATAATAGAAGATACCGCATCATTAAATGAACACATGCATAATATTAGTAAAATTTTTGGATAAATCTTGTCTGTCATACAAAGGACCCGGCTAGTAACTCCGTGTTGACTCAATGATTAACGATGAACTCACGTAGGTAAAGTCGGTAAAAGAATTAGGTATGCACGGCATGAAACACAAACGTTCGGTAATGTTTAATTGTACAGAATTTTTGTGTTATAATCAATGTAAAATGCTATGTACGCAAGTTACGATTTAACATTGATAATAATACAAAGATTCTATAATATTAAACATAGCCAAAGGTTTTAGTTTCGTGCCGTGTATACCTATTTATTTTGCGGATTGTACCTTATAGTTATTGTAAGATGTAAATTGGTAGTATTTGCTTAATATTTTTAGGCAAACTAAATATTAGTTTTGTGGATATTCAAACATTCGCAAACAGATTATGTCAAAGTTTTTGACGATATTTTACAGATGGATTCTTTCTTTGTAATCCTCATGTTATCTGTTTATCTGTATTGTTGACCCAATAATATTTGACAGGATAATATTTCGTGAATAAAAAACCCGTCAATTGCGTCAAAAGCCAAAGACCTTTCCAAGCCTCTCATGAATTATGTCAATCTTCTCAAGTTATGTAAGTTTTGAATTCGGTGGCATTTTTGTGGATATGTAAAGTGGGATGGAAAATTTCAAGCATTGTCAATCAACGCGTTGATTAGAATTATTATAACTTGACACTGTTGCTACTCAGATTACTATAATCAAGGTTGCTATGCAAAATTTTAACAACAACAAAGCTTGGTCACATTATGATAACCGTGGTCTAAACGCACAAACCGCACAAAATATAGCCTGTTGGTTAGAATTCTGGATTTTATTTTATGAAACGTTTAACATTATACTTTTATATGAAACTAGTTATTATTCATACATTTTTAATTCTTTTAGAAGAAGGAAAAAATTGGAAAATAAATTATGTGAAGTCTGACAGTTAGAACTTTTTCAGAATTGTGAACTACAGTCTTTGCCCCTTATATTGAGTAGTAATAATTGAAACAGAGAATAGAAGAACCGTAACGGTTGCAATAATAAATAAATAACGCTACACACTCATAGCGCTCACTAGGATTCCTGTGTCATGGGTGCAATTTTCAGTATATAACAAAGTACTCTGTGGGTGCAATGAGAACAAAAATTCAAACTCATCATTTAAATTTCCGCCTCGCCGGGAATCGAACCCAGCAACCTTCAGCACGGCGCCACGGTGATCCGGCATGGTACCCATCGCCACATGAGACATCTGGTAAAACTGAATGATCATTGATGATGTACTGTTTCATACACGTTCATCTCTCACTCAACACGGAAGTAGTTCTTCTTGATCAAGACAAAATAATAATTTTGCAAATGAGATTTCAATTTTCACTACCTAATGTACGGAATGTTAGTAAAAGCCTCAAATTGAATAATGAAATTCTAACTATGGAAATATCCACGATTTGTTTGGGTGTCACCTTAGATTCTAAACTACAATGGGGCACCCATATAACGTCTCTCGCGAGTAAGCTAAGTAGGTCAGTTTATGCCATTAGAAAGATGACAGTTTACTGATGTAGAAACTGCTAAACTTCTTTATTTTGCATACTTTCATAGTCTTATGTCCTGTGTAGGGTATATTGATGTGGGGCTCAGCGGCTAACGTTGATACTATATTTGTTTTGCAGAAAAGGGCAATCAAAGCCATATAAAAATTAAAATCACGCAAATCCCTGCGTGAGAAATTTAAAGAAATAGGCATATTAACAGTAGCCTCTCAGTTTATTTACAGAAATATTATATTCGTAAAAAACAACTAAGGCATGTTCAAGCAGAATAGTGATACACATAATCATTTAACTAGAAACAGACATAATTTTGTTACGTCATCTTTTCGCCTAAGTAGGGTACAACGTTCTTATAATTATGGGGCTCGGTGTACGTTTTTTCAATAAATTACCTAGGTCAATACGTGATTTACCTATCCAAATGTTTAAGAGATATGTGAAATCTCAGCTAGTAGGCAAAGGATACTATAGTATAAATGAATATATTAATGACAAAGATGCCTGGAAACTAATGCCGCATCCAGTTCCGCGTAGGTTAGAACATAATATTATGTAACCTTTCATGATTTTAAAAGATGTGCGAGGAGTTTCTTTACGGCTTTTCTTCTCCTCCTTGACAAAGCACCCTTCCGAAAAGCTGGTAGATTAAAAAATGACGTGCATAAGTGTATCAGTGATACCTATATGAATAAAAGATTTGATTTGATTTGATTTGAGAGGGCGGAATAGTAATAGAATAAATCAAAAGCTACATTCTTATATTCAAAAAGTACATTCTTACTTAAATTACCGCTAACTACAGTCGTAATTGAAAAAAACATTTCTTATCCTATACTTAACGGTAAAGTTTCTAGAAGCAGACGATTGTCTCGATTAAATAATCCTTTTGATGGCCCGTGACCTTTACTTGGTGGTATAAAAGGGTGGGTTTGTACCCACGGAAGTCAGTCTTCCTCACGCAACGAACGATCAACGTCGAAGCTTGTCATCATGTGGTATTTACTATTCGGAGTCTTCACAGTCGTAGCTGCCAGCGGCGGTAATAGCGGCGAGTGTCCCGCACTTAAGCCAGTTGAAAATTTTGATTTAACTGCTGTAAGTATTTTGTATTGTGTACCACATTAGTTTCTGTCGCTTCCCTCGCGCTTTTAATTCTTCGTCTAATTCCACAAGCGTAGCATTGCGGTTAAAAATCTAATTCCAGTTCAGTAGGAGGATCTATAATCGTTTAGTAGTTTCTGTTAGTGTTAGGTCTTAATTAGAATATTAGTGGTCCTTCTTCTGTCAATTCTTGTCGTCGAGATCCTATTAACCCGGCGCGTGTTTGGCATACACTGTTTGTAGATCGCGCGCGGCCCTTTGGGTGGTTTCCATACTTTATGTACATATACAGGGTGTCTTGCAACTAACTAGCGATAATATAATTTAAGGGCATAAAATATACCTAATTTTATCAAAAAAATACCCACATGTGGGGGTCTAGCCCTCTTCCTTTTGGAATGGCCGCCATTTTAATTATTTTTTATTATGTTTGATGTCTCGGCTGACTTTTTGATTTCTCTGGACTTAAAGGTCCCATTGATGTAAGAAAATGTAATTTGAAAGGTAATTATACCATCTATCCATCACAAAAGTTTGAATAAACTTTCAAGTTACAAATGTAATAAAAAAATTGATGTTCAATGTAGTAAAAAAATTTAGTTTTTTTAGATTTTGTGACATACTACAAAAAACAGCCCATTAACATATTGTTTCTTTAATTAATTTCTTTGAAGGATATTGTCTACAAAACCACAAAATCAACAAAATCATTGCTCTAAGACTTGAGTTTGAACATGAGCCTGTATATTTTATGCCCTTAAATTATTCATCGTTAATTAGTTGCAAGACATCCTGTATACTAAATTTTTTAAGACGAGTCCTATTTGGTAAATAATTATAGTATCGTTTTTTATCGTGATTTGTAATTTTAAATTTAGGCTAACACAAAATTAAAATAATTTAAACATTAAATCATTTATTGCCTAAAGTAATTAATTTTTACATGCTTTGTATTAGCTTCACCTGTATGTATGTATGTTTGTTTGTAACTTGTAACCGACTCCTTTGGATTTGATTTTGACCCACTTGAAACGGTCAGATTTCTTTCAAACTTCGTAGATTTATCGAGGACAGATGACAATTCAATATTTAAAGAAAAAAAGAAAGAAAGAAAAAAACCTAATAGAAATCTCATTTCAAAAAATCAAATTAAAAATGAAAAATAAATAGTAGTTAAAAAAATATTAAAAAATTATTAAAAAATATTGAAAATTTTCTTTAAAAGCGTGTTTTTTTTAAATATTATTATTATTTATTCAATAAAAATAAGTGCCAAGATAATTTACCGAATAAGATTCGTCTAAAAATTGACTATAGATACAAGATTTATCCTTGTTCATTGGTCTATATTTACCCAACTGCCAGGAACGGATATGTTTTTCGCGCGTATCTTGTATGTATGTATGTATGTATGTATGCAATATTTCTTACTACCTCATATATTCCAAATCGCTGGACCGATTTATATAATTAATATATCGCCTTTACAGCCCAAGTATTCGAAAACACAAATAAAGTGGCTCTTAGATATCATTGTTTGAAGTATTTTGAAGTATCAAAAAATAAATTGAATACTGTATTATGGGAATTAAATTAAAAAACTCATCATAAGGATTTCAAAAATGGATATCATGTTTTGTTTTGCAGTCGGGTTTTTGATTTTTTAATTTATACTAATTAACCTGTATACAAATAAGATAGAAGCATAGATGCTAATAAACAAGCATCTCCACGTCAGCATGGCATAGGAATCACGCGCAAGTATAGAAAACACGGCACAGGCGATATTATTAGTTCTACAAAAAAATATGAACTCTGCTAATTGTGATAGACAGGTTATCAGGACAGGTTACCTAATCAGAAACTAACTGTAGATATGATGTAACTTGAGATGCGCCGAGTAGTGTACATACATAGGTTTATTTTTGAATAATATTTATTAAAGGATTTCGATGTAAATTGGTGTAATTACTTATTACCTACTCATACTCTGGGCCATATTTTAAAAAACTTTGCGTTAGATAGCGTTTTTCAGTGCAATTATTTAAACAGATTTTTTGTGACATTATCAATGTAAAATCTTACCTAAAATTTTGCATTGATTAAAACACAAGCATTCTGTAATATTAAACATTATTGAAAGTTTTTGTTTCATGCCCTGCGTACCTAATTGTTTTGCCGACTGTACATAACTATTTTAACACCTAAAATTTTTAACAATCAAATGTTTTTATGTTTTCAGTACTCTGGAATTTGGTACGAGATCTCCAAGTATCCGGCCGAAGTTGAGGGTCCTGGCACGTGTTCCCAAGCGGAGTACACTCCCGATGGTGAAGTGGTAAAGGTGAAGAACTCGCACATCGTCAATGGAGTACAGAACTTCATCGAGGGAACGGCCAAGCTGCAGGCTGATGCCAATAACGCTGGCAAAATGATTGTTAGTCTTAAAGTAGGAGGTAAAGAAACACTTTGTTTAAACAACGAGTCAAAGCAATTGTTCCGAAAACGCTCCTTATTTTATTGGTAGTTGCTTTAGATCATAATAAAATTATTATCATCATAATCTAGACACGCGGTAGCGTGTAAGCCAAAGCTTAAACACGTTATAAATCTTGAAAAAATATACAAGTAAATACAATAGGACATGTGTATTGAACACAATTAATAAAGGCTTTATAGAAATAAATTTTGTATCTATTTCAGATGTTGTCCGTGACTCGACTCTGACGATCTTAGCGACAGACTACAGCAACTACGCTGTTGTTTACAGCTGCAGATTTGACCCTAAGACGAACACTCACCGAGGTAAGTTTTTGAATACTTTTTGGGCGAAGTCGAACTATTATCTACGGTTTCTTTTCTATTATATCAAGGACCACAGAAATACCGTGCCGATAATGAAAGAATAGAGAAGAAAGACAGAAAGAAAATGTATTATGTATTAGTTGCTATTAGCTCTTCAGCCGCAACACGTTGGTGGCTGACTCATGCAGGAGTGGTGAAAGAAGAATCAATTATTGTAAAGTGCTATGTTATGTGATGATGCATCATACATGTGATAAATGTTTCTTCTATTGGCAAGTGACAAATAAGCCAAAACAACAAGACAAAGCTGCTAGTTCTTTCATTGATGTTACTGGTGTCTGCTCTGCACCACCCAGCATCCCACCATTAAACACGCTTACACACACTCATACCCCCCCACAGTAGGTTTTTACTTGTGTCGCGGGTGGCATAGACGACACATATTTATAACACATCACAATAACACACATCTGCCCTGGCCGGGAATCGAACCCAGGACCACTCGCTTCGCAGGAAGGGTTGCTATCAACTAGGCTACAGTGTCGTATAATTCATACGAATTATTACACGATTAGCTGGTCATCATACCCCTTCTAGCTTCATTAAGCTTGTATTTTTTCTGTGGACCTATATAGATGTTTATGGGCGACGATGAGTTTGCTTTTTAACCGACTTTAAAAAAGGAGGAGGTATTCGAATGTATATTTTTTTTCCCTCATAATCTTTCGACTGGATGATTCTTTTTTAATCGAAAGCTGGTGCTTGGCATGTGGTCCCACTTAAATTTGAGCTAGATCTGACGAGTACTTTTTGAGTTATTTTGAAGTTGGTTATTTTTTTCTTTTAAAAACTCTTTTAAAAACTCTTTAAAAACTCTTTAAAGCTTACTTAATTTTAGACAATAAACTCGAATTTTATGATAGTCGAAAATTGGAAATACATTCAAAGTAATCGCAAATAATCGCGCTGATAATATGTAGGTCATTTAATACGCTGAAATCATATTTGATAAAACTTCGACGATACGAAATACCTTAGCAAAATTTTATTAATGACGAATTAATATTTTGTCTCTGAGTAAACTGCGTTTTCTTTTTTAAGGTTTCTGAAGGTTTTATTCATTCTAATCCTCCCCTGCACTAGAATTTACACTTATGCCGCTAGTAAGGACATTACTGAACATTTACGAAAAATATTTTTTTGTTAAAATCTTTGTTGTTGAAGGATGTTTGGAAAAATGAATAGCGAATAGACAGTTTATTTCATCTGTATTTAATGCCTGGTGTAATGTAATAAAAGAGATATGATCATCTAATACGATTATCTACAATACAATACAATCAATACCCCATTTTAATTACTAAGCAATTAACGGAGAGTAAAATAAGAATAAAATTATAGAAAACTTCATTTTCTTCAACAGATTTTGCCTGGGTTTTATCAAGAGCAAAGGTGCTGGAAGGTGAAGCGAAGACTGCTGTGGACAACGTCTTTGCAAACATGAAGGGATTGGATGCTTCCAAACTTGTGCAGAATGACTTCTCCGAAGAAGCTTGCAAATTCACAAGCACAGTTAGTCTTTCCAACTGAGGCCGAACCAAATGTATAACCTTATTGAATTAATGATGACATTTTGCATTTGGTTGAACTTGAATCTCCTGTAACGTTTATTTTTGCTTTATTTCCTGAATTTTTTAGGTTAATAAACATACAAGTTCTATATGAGTCTTATTTTTTGTTTAACAACTTTAACCTTAGCTATATTTTATTGTTTGACATTGTTGAACATAATAAACGAGTAAAACCAGAATATAGTTTTCATTATTCTGATCGAGTAAAATTGTTTTTATCTAGTGTTTCACTTTGAATGCCTATTACAGATTTTTTAAGAGATTTAATTATATTGTTATAAAAGTTAATTTAAAAACTAACGTAACAAAAACATGAGTATGCTTCATTATGACTTCTTTAAAGTTGCCACTAAATTTAAAGTTAGCCACTGCCAACATCGTCTATAGATATCGGCTGCTGGATATAATGCTGGATTAAAGATAATAATAAAATAATTATGATTTATTTGGATTATTTCGTTGTTTAACGTGCCTAGACTATCGTTATATAAATATAATTTGTTGCTATCTCTATTAAATCAAAATTTAAATTGATTGATGACTTAATCTTTACCGCTAAATCTATTTTATTAATCAGTTTTGACAAGTATAATGCCTGAAGAAATTTGTTATAGATATTGAGCCAATATTTTTTTTCTTTTGTTAGGCTGTCTGTTTGCAACTGTAAATATAAACACATTAAAGAAAAGAGGTTTTAAAATATTGTTTAGGTTGATTATAGGATATTTTATCAAGCTTAAATTTTTTTTTTGGAAATTATTCTCTGCTTGGATGTTTGGGCAAAGATTTTGCAAAAAACTGCTTAACCAATTCTGATGTGAATTGATAAAGGTTTGAAAGAAATTGTCGTATAAAATCACAGACATCTGTATACATATGTAATTGGGTGAATTTCCCAAGTGCATTTTTGAGACGGCGAGGTTGAAAATTAATGTGTGGAGGTAAACTACAATTATGCATAATTTTATATAGGTAGTTTAAATAGTGATCTACACGATAGTAAAGTATTCAGAGGTATTTAATAAATAGATTCTTAATAAAAAAATATCTAAGACCTAAAATCTAATTCCGGTGGACTGTCCGAACTCCATTTATTTACATATTTTATTAATTTAATTTTTTTTGGTAAATAAATTTCATTGAAAAGGAATGTTTTTTTAGAAATACATTAGATAACACAACTAATATATATTTACGGAGCAATTTATGATAGTCCAACAGCTCATAAAACATCTCTTAAAAATGTCCTACAAAAAAAAAGCAATACCGGTGGCGCATTTTGTATACTTCATTACTTGTTACAACACGATTTGGATGACACCTTACTGGCTCTCCCCGCACCGTTTAGTTGTGCTCTTGCAAACTGCGTGTTAGGATAACCGACTTGCTGCGTAATTTTCCTGTCTAACACGTAAGTACTCACTGCGGTGGCGCAGGAATACAAAATCATCCAATTCCGATGTCATGTATATTAGTAAAAGTACAAAGCAGATTATCAAGAAATTTTATGGAGGCTTCCATTAAAGGTTTTCAGCCATAATTGTGAAATAAAATTTAACCTGTGAACAACGGTGTTCTTTAAAATTCAAGTTTTGACTCTAATTCTAAGTCCGGTGGCCTAATCTCGGTGGCTCCGGTGGCAAACCAAAGCGCATAGGGACGTGTATAAACCAGTGCCGATAATTTTTGAAACGAAAAAAAATAATCGTAGGATGAAACCCATTGCAAAAGGAAGAGAATATAACGAAAATTAAAGGAAAAATAATTTACGGGCGATCTGATGTCGGAAAGTGGAGGATGGGGGTTCAAGGGTAAAAAATAGTTTATCTCAATTTCCGGCAAAACTACAAGACCTATAGAAAAAAATTAAATAGCAATGTAGTAAGTAATAAGAAGATCTACAACTTTTTTATTTACACATTTTTTACATTACCTCAAAATTTATCTGAAAAATTCAAATAACCAAGTTTTTGGTTTTTTATTTTTATCTTTTACAAAAAAAAAATTTCACGAAATTTGTTGAAAATGAAACGACAACTTTTTTCGCAAACAATTTTCGGATTCGAGTTTTTAATTTTTTTTGTCAATCATTGTGCACAATTTTGAGCTATTTATTAATATTTACACTTTAATTAATCGAAAAACGTAAGATTCCATGTTACTTTGTTAGAGAAAAAAATTACAAATCCATAAAACATAAAGATTGCAAAAAACATGCGAAAATAGTTGTCGTTACATTGCATTTTCTGAGAACATTTACCATAGTAGTTTATAGATAGTAGTTAGTAGTTGTAGTAGTTAGTAGTTTATAGTTTTTTATATACCATTAGAAAGTAGAGATTCCAACGAATAAAAATCTCACCATTTTTTTAAAAAGTAGATATTTTGACGTGAGAATTTTCGATTGTAAATTAGGTTGCTTTTTCGATATTATGTCACAATAAAGTGAAAAAATAAATATTTTAAATCAAAAAATTACAGTATTTTACGGACATAGAAATATAAGTTTTCACTAAACTTCGTGAATTTTTTTTATAAAAGATAAAAATAAAAACCAAAAACTTGGTTATTTGAATTTTTCACATAAATTTTGAGGTTATGTAAAAAAGTGTAAAACAAAAGTTGAAGATCTTTTTATTACCTACAACTTTGCCATTTAACTTTTTGCATAGGACTTGTAGTGTTGCTGGAAATCGAGATAAACCGTTTTTTACCCTTAAACGTTTTTTAAACGTATTTTTCCGTTAAACGTATTTTTCCTTTAATTTTTGTTATATCCTCTTCCTTTTGCAATGGGTTTCATCCTGCTATATTTTTTTTTCACTTTTTACCGTTTTAGAAGCTATCGGCACTGGTCTAATAGGCCACAGAAACACAAGCGTGTCTAATCACCGCTTAAAGGAGTCCGTTCATCTAGACTCCTACTCTTCAAAATGTATCTTTAAAGTATTAAAATATGATCGTGCCTTTATTATTTCTCAGATTCTAATTCCAGTGGTCCTAATTTTGGTGGCATTTGATAATGTAATTTCAAAATATCTCCGGAACTAATAATTTTTTTTTCGATCTCTACTATGTGACTAATTATTACTACTATTTACATACTATTTATGCCAAATAAAATGTATTAGAAACAGCAGGTTTAAATTTAATCAATTTCGGTGGCTCGGATTTTAATTCTGATGGTCCTTTAAAAATTTCGGTGGCATTTGATAATTTCAAATGGAAATATCTCATGAACTAACAAAAAAATTTTCGATCTCTAGTATATGATTAAGTAGTACTAATATTTACCTATTATTTAAGCCAAAAAAATTTATCAGAAACAGCAAATTTAAATTCGCCACTGTAATTAGGCAAAATTCGGGTTTGTTGAAATTGACCCAATTAAGTGTCTAGATGACATTGGAGATGGGTGTCCAAAGAGTGTCTACTAAGCTGCAACAAGCTGTAAGACCTAATTAAGATCTAGATATGTTGCACCACTCAGGTTGCATCGCTGAGTTGTAAAACTTCCAGTGATGTGGTACGATCCCTAATGTTCGATTTACAAGTATTAAGTAGTTAACTAAATTTTAACTAAACAAGTAAATTAATACGTGTAAACGGACAATTTAGTAGTTTAGTAATTTAGTAGTTAAGTAATCAAGTAGACAAGTAATTTAGAGATTTTTCTATTTTCTGTTAAGTAGGTGGGCGGGGCTTATCACTTAACACGTTTGGACAAGCACTTTTTAGTTAAAATTTAGTAAAATGCTTAAGTAATTAAGTAATTTAGTAAAATGCTTAAGTAGTTAAGTAGAATTGTATGAACTAAAGAGCTTTATTAAATTATTACGTGTGGACGCGCACTAAAAATTATTCATTTAAAATTTAGTTAACTACTTAATAAGTGTGTTCGGGCTATACCTAAGTCCTTCGACTCAGCCTACGGTTTTTGAGCCTTAAGATAAGCATAAGTCGTAGATCAGTCAGGTCTGCAAGTTAAAATGAGTCTTTGTCCACGGAGCTGTAACCTCCAATAAACGGTTTGCAAGGCGTATTCAGCGCATGGTCACCATAAAAAGCAAATGAAAATATTATTTTATCATTATTTTATTATTTTTATGTAAATTGTTGACAAATAAGCAGACAAGCCATCTGATGGTAAGTGAAAGAAAGAAAGAAACATTTATTCCGTCATAAGGATAGCAACAACGTTAAAATTCTATGGTAACATAATATATTATTATAAGTGCATATCAATGGCCAATGGCCATAGACTTTTACGCATCACTGATGCGTTGCTGCTGTTGCTAGCCACTATTGAGATACTGGTATTATTAGACAAAATAAAATTATTGGTCATAACATGAAAGTATTTAATCACAGCCCGTTTCATTACTAAAGAAGCTATTACCAGAAGTTGCTGGTAAAGAAATCAGTTTCCATCTTCCTGGTGAAGGAGCAATCTACATCTCCGAATTCTTTCAGCACGAACGACTGCCGATGTTCTGCTAACTCCGTGTACTTGGACATAGCATCTTCTACTTTCTTCAGGGTGCTGCCTTGAAGCTTCTCCTTGTTACGTGAGAGGACCCAGGTGAATACTGGAAAATGTTGGGTTTGTGATCAAAACAAGAATGTACCTACGTAAAATCCACAATCTCTAATTTAGAGAGTTCCCTAAAGATACCTTTGTGGCGACAGCGCACACGCGTCAAGATCGCTAGTATATATAGAAACGCTCCGACAACATCAGTCGGGGTTCGGCCGCCTCCCAGGCAACACACCTCGCCTGGCGGGAGATCTCTCTTTGCCAAACCTTTTTCATAGATTTGAAAGAAGGAGAAGAGGATAATGTTGGCACTATAGATTTTCCGCTTCATAGATTTAACCTATACCTACCCAACAATCATTTTTAAAATTACGGGCATATAACAAATTCATTATCATTTGCTTTGGATTGAATCTATGTTATTAAAGTTTGCACACAATATTAAAGTGAAACTTTTATTGTATCGCCCTAAAATTTTTCGTCCATCTATCGCATGTCGCATTACAGCCAGCCCTGGAGTAAGAATAATAATGGAGATTCAATGATTTAAATAAATATTGCTCTTAGTTTTTAATATGCGTCTATCGTCTAAATGATTGTATTAATTATATGTATTCCTTACTCTTAATACGCAAATTGCAAATTAAATTTTATATTTGATTATTGTGTCTATTATTGATTTGATTGATTATCATTCCCTGTTTTCAATAATTAAGTTAAGATTAAAAACGCAATTGTAATGCCCTAAATCGAATAATTTTCTAAAAATTTTAGTTAAATGCCTACAAACCGAAAAAAGTTTCATTTGCATCGTGGTTTCATAAAACCAGACAATTTTTTTTCTTGGAACAATATTTTTCGGGAAAAATATTCAAAGTTGGCCTGTACGTATTTCGAGTTATATTTTGTGTACGTTGCTACGTTACGTTAACCCTTCGACACCAAATTTTTATGTCCATGACTTGGAAGGATTGCCTGGAAAAAATTGGTATGCAGCAATAAGGCCGCCTGATGTTTATTCATTTTTTTCTTTTTATGTTACCTTTCTAACAGTAAGTTTGTTAGTTTCTGCTGAATCCAGGAACCATCGTTAGATAATTTACATGGCTGCAAAATAAATGACAAACCAGTTACCATAATGCGTGCGCTGTTTCTTCTTCAAGGTCTTGCACGTGTAGGCGATCGCGAAGCTATCGTAATCCGTTGAGAGTATGAAAAATGGGAACTGAAGAATTTTATCTGAAAAAGAATGATTAGAAAGATAACATAGATAGACTAGCTGACGGGGCAAACGTTGTTTTGCCAAAAAAATTTAGGGGTAGGGGGATGAAAAATAGATGTTGTCCGATTCTCCACCCTAGCCGATATGCACGCAAAGATTTACGAAAATCGGAATACGAAATTTTATATTTTAGATATCGATCTCTGACTTCGGATGTCGTGGTAGGACCGTTTACTTGAATGCCTCCGTGATTCAAAGGACTATTGAAGGCATAGGTCGAGTAATATAATTTGTCGTTAGACAGCAGTCCGTCAAATTTATCAGTTGCAATCTCGGAAGCCTCAAATAATGTGAATCCCGCGCTTGCTTTATGGCTGGCAGATCAGTGATGCCATTGATATCCATTCAATCATTGACGATAGTGACAACTTCACACCACCATCATCATCACCACTATCAGTTGGTTCGTTAACTTGTCAGCTGTTTACCTACGTAATTAAACCTTTAAAGTCTTTCAGCGGCACGAGTCTACCTCCAGAATATTCGAGTTGTTCATAAATTACTAATCTGCACTGGAGTAGCGTGATGGATTACCAACTCATAAATAATAGGCATGATGACAGTAAGTAAAAATTACTAAAATTATGTATTTATTTAATGAAACCCTATTAATGGATTACAAAACACGCATTTATTATATTTTGATAAAATAAAACTACAAATTACGGTTAGCCGCCATGATATTTTGAACGCCAATCTGTCTCAATCAGCGCGAATTACGTCACACCTCAGTAAACAAACGAACATGACAATACTGACAATGACATCTTGTCTATTACTTTACTGAGGCGTGACGTCACAAGCGACGCCATGAAACTTTGAAGTGTTTTGGTGCGAATTTTAAACTTATAAATTGAAGTGTATTTATTTCATACTAAACCTTTTTTTTTGCGGAAATATGATAAAGGTTGTAATTATAATATATTTATTTCCTAATAATATACAACAGTATTTCAATTTCTTTAAGATTTTAATCAAATTACTCATTCTTTCCTTAGGCTATAAATTATTATTGGTTGGATCTATTATGTATTTGGAAATTATTTTATGTTCCGGTCGTAAGTACGTAAGTAATCACATAAAGATATGTTTGGCGTCGCGGTGATTTATTACTTTATATTCTTTATAATCTACTAAATGTAGGCACAAGGTCTTTGTACCTGTGAAGGACACTTTTAGATAAGGTTAATTTAATTGATTAATGCAAACAACGATGGAATCTATAATTGTGCAAAATATCATTCAGTCGACAATTGTAAATATTTAGATATGTTATTGTAAGTACATTTAGTTTTTGTTTAAAAATACTTCAGTTAATTCTCTAATGTTTTAAGAAATTTGAATTTTGCTGACTTGGAATTCAACCATTCTTAGTTATTTCATTTTGTTAGTAAGTTTCTAGCTTTTGCTCAGTTCGTTTGCATTGGAAAGATGGTAAGTAGGGCTTGCCATTGCCACTTTTATCTAGGCTAGTAACACGTCGGTTATGCCATTGATTACATCATCAAGGTATAAGTCCTTACTATCCGTACTGTATATAATACATCCTTGGATAAGGTAACCGCAATTTTCTAATATAAAAAAGTCACGTCATAAATCATTTCATTATATACTTTCAACCATATTTTCAACATTTATGAGATTCTCATCTTTTCGAAGTATTAACTTACCGCCATCTTCATGGCTGACAATAAACTGGGCCCTGGTTCCCGCATCAAAAGTCGGATCAACTCTAGCAAAGTAACTTTTCTGAGTCCTGTTCCCCTGGTCAACATCAACGTAGGTCTCCCTCATGGTATATCCAAGGTTGTCTTCTTGAAAGTCCATCGTAGCACAATCATAGATTGGCCTGCCATCACTCGCGTATGATGCTACGTTGTACCAAGCACCTGAAAACTGCATAAATTATTAAACAATATGTTATCTGCTAACGAAATGATAAAATCTTGCAAAAAGGCAAAACTTGGAAGAAAACAATAGGTATTATAATTAAAACCGAAATGAAAAAATAAACGCTTACACACTCACACCCCGCAGTATGTTTTTACCTGTGTCATATAAATATCTGCCCCGGCCAGGAATCGAACCCGGGATCCCTCGCTTCGCAGGGAAGGTCGCTACCAACTAGACTACAGGGTCGTCAATAACAATGATAAGAATATAAACAAAAACTTTGAACGTATCGCATGAAATCATACTATTAAAAATAATATCTAATGTAAGATAACATACCCACGAATAATTAAGTATTTTAAGTAAAAAAATAAGCATTATGAGAAAAAAGAATACGAGTAGCCGAACTTTATTATACCTAGTTATAACTATAACTAGTATAAATTTAAATGTGAAAAAAACCGTCTGCTATCAAAAAACCTATCATGATAATTATACCTTTTTGAAATTCTTATGATGAGTTCTATTATATATAGATTTAACCCTAGAACCGTACCCTGGGGTACAAATCAGGAATAAAATAATAATTTGTCGATAACTTTTTTGTTACACAACGGATCTTTTCGCGCTGCCGCGTATTTACGCGGGGCAGGAGGTCGCGTTGAACCATCAGTCGGGTGGGAGTCCTGAGTTAGTGTGTGATCGTGGCAAGACATGCGTGGGGTACTCCAGTACCCCTGGGTACAGTTAAAGTAAGAATATTCATTACTATGATTTTAGTGATTCTATGAAATAATGTATGTTATTGTGCTGTTTGATCCATGCTTTTCATTTGAATGGTTTTTTTATTTGTATAATAAATTTTTACAACCAAACGAAGGGGAGTGTTGATCACTTTTGATCAACTTTGTCACACGTACAGTGTTTCTCGGAAAATTCGTCGCTGAAGCTTTTGTGTCTTCTACAGAATTTTGAATATTGTCGGAATCAATTTTATTATATTACTGCATTCATTTAGCGCTACTGGTTAACAAGTTTTCAAGAATATACGAACTTATCTAAATACTTTAGCTTTCGACCTGGCTATAAAACCGCACTTGGAGGATCGATTTCAATACAAAACTTTACCGATGCATCTCAAAATAATTATTGGCGGTATAATAGGAAAAAAGCGGTCATCTGATGTTCCGACTACTTCAGATTAAAAATCTGGAAGATGTTTATTTTGTTCCAGATCAAAATTCCGTAAATCATGCACTCAATGTGAAAAATGTAAAACTTTTATTTGTTTAGAGCACCAAAAAAAGATTTGTCAAAACTGTTCAGAAAAGTTCCTTTAATTTAAGCTTAACTGTAATATGTGAAATTGAAATAAATAACATAAAAGTCTATGCAAGTTGATAATTAATAAATGTTTATTATTATGTAAAAATGATGTATTATTTACAGGGGTACTCCAGTACCCCTGGGTACTGTTACTTAAAGTCTTTTATGGGTACGGTTCTAGGGTTAATACCCATATCGAATTATTTGATTTATTTTTATTTTTTGATTCTACTTCAAACAATGGCATCTCACAGCCACCATAATTGTTTTTTTTTTACTTTCACTTATCTGGAAACACTTGGGTTATCGAGACGGATCTAACTATATCATAATTATATAAATCCCTTCAGCGGTTTGGAAGATACGAGGTAATAAAGAATATTACACGTATACATATATAAAAAAAACCCTTCTTAGCAGTCGGGTAAAAATTAAGTAACCAAATTAATTTACCTTAGTATAGTCCAGATTCTCCTGAATCTTCACATTTGGACATTCTCCTGGCAATGTGAATTCGGCAGCAAGTGCGCAACCCACTGATAATAGAAGAACGGTCAGAAACATGATTGGAATACCAAAAGTATCAAAACATCCAGACCTCACGAATGTGTCGGGCTGAATGAATCCGCCGCCGCCTACATGATAATTATCCAATGAGATGACCCTCGTAAAGTCATTCTATACAGAAATAGCTATTAAATTGAACCCAACGATCTTGTAGGGACAAAGACAAAGATAAATAACGTAGTGCACTGGAGGGCTGGGATTGAAGCGATAAAGGAATTGTGATCTGATTATGAGATAGTAAATCTCAGCTTAGTTTAATTCTTTTTGATTTGATTAATAACCTAGAAGTAAGTCCAAGTTTTCAAATATTTCAATGTCACCTTTTATAGTTTCGTATAGAATTAAAATATTTAAATAGCCTAAATCGAAAGTATCATGTGATGGTAAGTGGTTTACTCCGGCATTGACTGAACTAACCATTTCAAAGGTGATCCGCCTTCTTGAGTCTTGGGT
This sequence comes from Thymelicus acteon, assembly GCA_951805285.1. Classification (NCBI taxonomy): domain Eukaryota; kingdom Metazoa; phylum Arthropoda; class Insecta; order Lepidoptera; family Hesperiidae; genus Thymelicus; species Thymelicus acteon. The sequence goes on from OX638232.1 coordinate 4,384,517, forward strand.
TCGTTTCCCAGCGAGGCAGTAATTTAAATGATCAGTTCTTTCTGTTCTCGGTGTGGGTGCGTGTTTTTGTTATCAATGGCATCCTTAACATAGGGAATCCTAGCGTGGGGCTATATGTATATAGCGGTATTTATTTTATTATAATTATACTGTAGAAAGTTGGTGGTGAGTGGGGTAGCCAGGTGGTTAAAACCTTACTCAGGAAACTGGGAGGTACAGAATCAGGTGGCTTTTAGTTTAACGTAACGTTTGCTATAGACTCTTTTGTTATTTAACACGATGAAAGGCAAGTTAACTCCAAGGATGTATTATATTTAGCACTGGACGAAGAGAGTATGAGAACATGGAAAGGTTATGAGGTTTGTATATCCGTATATTGACTAGATAATTATAATAGAATCAGCATGTTTTGGAATTTAATAATCGAATAACTTAATCAAATGCTTATTGCTAATACCGATTTTCTTATTATTTCCTGTTACGCTGATCACTTCAAGGAATTTCTGAAAATTTCAAAGAAAGATACCTACAGATAATTTCAACCGAAATTAATATAATGATGATGTAAGTTTTAATCGTATAAAAGTCTATATCTGACTTCTGTTTCGGACTGAAGGTTTACCTAAGTATAGTGAAATTCAAAAATGAAATATTTCAAAGCAGCGAAATCGAAGTGAATTTTAGTGTTTCCGTAGTTCGTACCGGTTGTTGCTGACGTTGACGCTCTTAAAATCAGTCAATGACGGTGATTACGGGAAGGTATTCCAATTTGCTAAGTGCAACTTCGAGAATCCTGTCATTTGGAGATTCCATTTGTATTCCATATGTATGCATTTTATATTCAAAATGCACCCAGTTAAGGTAAAAATACACAAACAGGATAAAAGCTTCAGTAACTTTCTTAGAACTGTTTATCACTGCTGTTATTGTAAATAACTTCTCGATAACCTCCGACATTGGATTATTGACATCGTCGATTGCTGGTGTGTTTTCACAGGCATCGGACGTTTGTTTAACAACATGCTGAAGTTAATCATATTTTTATTTTGTTTTAGCTGTGTTTATGGTTACTTTACACTGCCGGGTAGATGTCCCGAGAATGTGAAGCTTCAAGAAAATTTTAGACTGGCTGATGTATGTATGATTTCTGTTATTTTTATTCTATTAAGATGATAAATTCTTCCTTTGATTTTACTTTTCCTTTTCCTCTATGATTTTTGCTATCATTTGATTGATTGGTTCTTAAGGTAAGAGCTTTCTTTGAATCAAAGTCTATCTCTGCTGCTCATGCTGGATAGTGCCTAAGGCTATAACTCCTCTTAATGGAGATTAATTGCCTTTCTCTCCCAGTTTAACTCAGATGGTACCCATCAAGGTCCTGAAATTGTTATTTGTGGGCTACGAAAAAAAGGGATATTTGCTAAATACAATAAAATAAGTGGAACTTGCCAAAAAAGTCCTCATGTGTAACATGATAACTATCATGATAACTTATATTTTTTATCTTATGCGATAACTCTAAGTATGTATCTGTACAAATAACTTATCTCGGTTTAGCTCTAATCTATCTATATACAGACGGTTTTGTTATGTAATGTACGAAACAGAATAAAGTTGTTTTAATTACATGTGAGACAAGTGACTTCTCGAGATAAAAGAAAGTTCACTCTCATCCTAATATACATATCCTAGGATTGATAGTATTGACAGTGAAGGCCTATTACATTACCCAATTTTAAGGGCGCTATCGAAAGGCTAGCTTATCCCCTAGCTAGGGTTTAAGCTAGCCATGCTATGTATGACTATTTACTCTACGAATTTTAATTTCAGTTTTACGGCAAATGGTATCAAGTATATCATTATTCCAGCGACGGGCAGCAACTGAACAACTGTTCTATTTCCGAGTTGATGACCAGACCCTCGGGAATCTACCTCAACCAGTCCAGAATCGATAGAGGGCTCTTCCATCGGTTCAGTATATCCAAGATCGATATACCCGTCGACATCGAAGGAGGATCCAATCTGGGAGTTACATTTAATAACAGAAATGCACCAAGAAGACGTACGTATTTAGATTTCCTGAAAAATGCGTGGAAAGTTTTATGGTAGACGGTACGGTACGGTAGACTACCTATTACCATTTTATTGACAATTCCTCATAGGTTTTTAATTGTTAATGACTTCGGGATTACCTTGATAAAGTATGTTTCATTTTATTTTACAGTGCAGACGAGAAAGTATCCATTCCGAGTGCTGGCGACAAATTACAATTACTATGCGACCGTTTACACTTGCAACTACAGTCCTCTTATAGACAAGCATTACAGTAAGTTACCATCCTCTTTGAAGTAACTAGTGAGAACTTATTGGTTGAGCGAGTATTTTGTATGACCTGATTTTAAACCATATTATGACGGTATAATATTAACAACTTAGTTGGTGACAAAGGGCTTTTTGACAAGTGGGTTCAATTCCCGACTGGGGCAGATATTTTATGTGAGTGCGAGTTGCTGTAAATGGAAAATTAAGAATTATGATTTCTATCAAAACCATTTCAAGGATATCTAAACGATCGTAAAGAAAATATAAAAATCTATTTACTTACAAAAATAATTTAATACTATTAAAAAGAACCAAGTATAGAAACCGAAAGTATAGTTATAGCAACGCTGTGTTTACTGCTATAGAACTTAATTTTATTTGCAGTCTACGTCTGGATCCTCTCAAGATCTCCAGTTTTGAATGAAGTATCGAAGACATTAGCGGTGAAGCCTCTTCACCAAATAGGCCTGGATGAAGAACGGCTTATGAAGGACGACTGGAACAGATGCATCCCGAAGTACTATACAGAGGAATGGGTAGAACCAACGACTTTTAGATTCCCTGTGCCTATATAAATGACTTGGCTTAGAAAATTTTCACTTAGCAAAACTGAAAACATTAAGTTTGATTTTATATATTATTGTTCAAAATTAAAATTTTGGAATTTGAATTTCATGAAATCAAAATGTAAAGTGATTCCATTTTTCTGTTCAGATGAAGCTTGGAATTTTAATTTATTTAGAAATAAATATATGTATATTGTGTATTACGTTATTACTATTATTAATTCTCCGTGGGGTTCGCGTGGATAGCTACCAGTTACCACCCTCATGATTAAGTCAGCCGGCAAACGGCCCGTCGTGTTCCGGTTGGGGGCTTAAGAACCAGTTCTTTCTTCCGCATCAGTGATGCTTTTGGTGTCGCTAATGACCATGGGTGATGATAGCCACTTACTATAAGGTGAATTGTCGCTATGTTGTTACTTGTTAATATGATGTTGGTACACACATGCAGACAGGCTACCCGATGGTAAGTGGTGGTCACTGATTATTTAGGCATTAATAAGGCCAAGGTTGTAAAATAAGAAGCAGGAGATCCGTCTATTATAAGAGAGAGAGTTGCTGTTTTTTTAAAATAAAATAAAGTCCAATACTAGACGAAAACAAGTAGACAAATCTAACAGAAAGTGGTTTGCGTCATCCATGGACATCAACAATGCTTAAAGCATCACAGATGCATTGATGAGTAGGAAAAAGAGAAAAAATAAAAACAGGTTCTCAAGCCCCAGCCTTCAAGCAAGTGTTGTAAACACATAGATTGGTAATGGTACAGTAAATCAATTTTAACTTCACTGGGAACTTTACCGTGTGTACTTGAGAAAAACACTGACTGGAGTACAGTGTAAGCATATGAAACAAAGATAAGTGCAATAAAAGTTTAATCGTCAGTTTTCAAGCTGTTCATCATATAAGTTCATAGCTTGTACATTGGCTGTCCAATGGTGGTGGCAGTTTTCATCCGTGTGGTCCACTGTCTCCAGATAAACTACATTGGCGAAGGGAATAGCCATCAGCTCATCACGAGCCTTTTGGAGCAGTTCACTTGATAACGATGGCTCTCTTGACAGGATCCACGCTGCAACTGTTAAAGGATTTATTATTTGCCGACATCTTAAAAGGAGATTCTGCTTGGAAGAGGACGCTTTACTTTGGATTTTATGGGAATAGTCGATAAAGGAGCCACGATGTTAAGAGATTAAGAACCAATGCCACGATGTTCATCAACATCATTGACATCAGCAACATTCAGAGTGTCTGGCTCTCCACTGAAACCGAATGTCGAAACATTTTAACGGTTATTTCTAGTGGGTGTTCGCTAGCCAGTAGAATTAAAAACCTTTACGCGATAAAGTCGGGATTATAAATGTTATAATTAGCTTCAAAGTCTTTCTCCTATTGAATACACAGATTATTCCCCTTCGGAGCATAATGTACAAAACGCAAAATGAACACAAGTCGCAAAATGTACAATTCGCAAAATGTACAAAACGCAAAATGTGCACAATACGCAAAATGTACAAATCGCAAAATGTGCAAGAAAGCCCACGTTCACATCGATCATAAAAATGACACAAAATATTGATCTGATTTTTTCAATTGAAACACAATCTAGGGATAAAATTATTTATATATAATAGTTAATACTTATTTATTCCACAAAATATTTTCCCTCATGCACATTTTACTTTCAACAATGTTGGTTCTTTAATGGTTAGTCGAAATATCATTAAATATATACCTACTTAACTAAAATAAAAATCGCTATCAAGTATCAAGTCGCTACAGCTTTATCTGCATAAAAATGCAGTCATTATAGGATGAGGACATTGTATGCCAGAGGGAAATGATGCATGAAAAAAAAAAATCTTAAACTCCACAAGTAAAATAATACATAAACGTGTATTTATGTACGCGCGTGAGAAGTTATACTTCTTTGGCATCATTAAATTCTCTCTCCCTCCTGCTGCCTCCCCCCTTCCCCTCCCCCTCCCCCTCCCCCTGCCCCTCCCCCCAATGTAATAAATATAATAATAATCATTTTTTCAAAACGAGCATTTTTAAAAACGCGCGTGACGTTTTTCGTGACCGTCGTTTTTGTGTCACCGTCCGTGTTACAAATCTTAAAATTTCACTCTCATCATTTTTTCCATTTATTTCATAACGCGCCTAAAGAAGTATAACTTTTCATGTAGTATTTTTCAGCGACGTACGTAACAAATAAGCGCGATCTCTTCTACGTCCATTCCTGACATCATAATCGAACTGCTGAAGAGAAGCCCTGGCTACACTATTTAGCTACCTTCGGATGCCAACGGTAGCCATGGCAACTATGCCTGCGACGTCGCCATGGCGTCCCGGTGAGGTAGGGCACTTAATAGTATCATGGGTAAAAATATTTATCTTGGTCTACACTTCCACTAGGTTTAGTAGGTACCAGTACAATTTTATATTTTTATAACGATGGTCCGATTGATAGAACCACAGGCAAAAAAAATTGCCCATGGATCGACCAGTAGAACTCGGCGATCGGACCACGAGCAATAAACGTTCGAGTTGGTACCTATTTTACATTAGGTAACATCAAAAAGAAAAGCCCTTCAAAAACTTAAGTTGCGTGTCGCCGTGAAAGAGGCCTTAGTCCTTTTTGCACATTTTGCGATTTGTACATTTTGCGTATTGTGCACATTTTGCGTTTTGTACATTTTGCGAATTGTACATTTTGCGACTTGTGTTCATTTTGCGTTTTGTACATTATGCTCCGAAGGGGATTATTCGGGGTCGGCAAAATATTTGAGTGATTAATAATGCAATTTATTATGTGCCTAATAAAAATCAATAGCAATTGCGGTGGGTAGTTATTTTTGTACACAATTATTACTTTTTCAATTTTGTTTCTTGCTGAGATAAGGCGGTTTGTGGAATTTTATTATACTAGTATAGATTTTTTTATCTAATTTATTTTAATAATTTTTATCTAATTATTCCCCCTGATTATATTTTTCAGGGACCTTCATTATTATAATATTTTTTATTACAATAAATTATAACAATATAATAGATAAATATTCATACAAAAACATAAATATCTGCCTTTCGCCGGCAGGTTCGCTACCAATTAGGCTACAGGGTCGAATAATGAAAATATACTAAGCAAATTACTAGTATAACATAATTAACATTTCTATTTATTTTGCTGTACCACTGCTCTCATGACACCGATACAGTAGTCGGCGAACTTTGGTCCTGAACGTTCTATACTGCCATACATTTTTTTCAAACATATATACTTAAAAATTCGTCAAATAATGATATTTGACATTTGCGGTAAACGGTAATAAACATTTAACTTACGGTACTTCAAATCCAGATCTGCTTTGTATTTGCAGCCGTATACTAAAGCATAATTTGTGTAGTCAGTTGATATTACAGTCATTGGTATACCAACGGGATCTGCAAATAATAATAGAAGAACAGAATTAGTGACCAAAAGTAGGGATACTTTCCTTGAACCCTGACTAATGTCTGGTCTAGTTAGATGAAGGGCAAAAGGTACCTGCCATCTAGCAATATTCAATGAGTACCAGTAAACTGATAATGCTAAAATTTCGGTCACGAATAGCATATTGATCAAAATATAATGGAAATTAATTGACAATTTGGAAATAATTTAGAAAGAGTTCAATTGCGTGAAGTAATTGGAAGAAGTAGATGGAAGAAGCGTTGGAAAAAGTGTTGTAACGTTAGCCTAGCATCAGATCGCCAGATCTCACGTGGTAATGATTGTTCCCTGCCTGGTTAGCTACCGTCCTTTTGAGAGATAACCATAAAGTTTCAATGTGCTTCAACTCACTTGGAATTTACTGCTTCTTTCGATATAATGACTGCTATCACAAGATGTGTGTTCGTTGTTGCGTTTGAGTAAAGTGATTTCAGCAATGCTTGCTCAATAATATTGTAATGGAAAAATAAGTAAGATATGTCACTAGCGCGCCGACGATGAAGAGCGTAAGGCAATTGACCGTTCTGCTCATAGTCGCTCTGTCAATACAAGACGATACGCACGCTTTTGTTGTCGTCAGAAGTGCTTGACATTTGACATACAACGTTAAAATGCCTTCGAGTATTATACCAATGTGATTGGTGTAGTGAAACAAAAGATAAACATGTGTATTGTGTGTGTTGTCGCCGTTTTCGGAACAGATTTTTTGGTTGATTTGTAAGAGCATAACATATCTATGCTCCAATGAGCTTAACTTCAACAATTACAGTCTTACCGATATTGTTCTCTCGGAACTTTAAGATAGCTTCGTCCCCAGGTGCATATGTGCTGTTGACGTGCAAGATGTATTGAACGCCCTCCCTGACGAAGGCGTGCTCAACCTCAATTCGTCTTCCACAGGCCTGAATCCGCTTGTACGAACAGTGGCTGTGGTTAGAGTACCACGCTGGAAACTTCTGAATCTCGTACCATTTGCCCAGGAACTGAAAGGTTTGAAGAATAGCAACAGTAAGATTAAGTATATTAAAACAGAAATCTTAGTTTTTAGAGTTTATGCGATCAAACAATGGTATTGGTGGCGCTGGGTTAGTGTGGTGCCTGGTGGACTCAGTCATTTACATAAAAAGTTATAAATGCTTTAAAGAAATCAGAAGAACCACATTTGAGTGCATATTTTACTGATAACGAATGATTAATACATAAAACGACAGTATCATTATCGAAATTTACAAATAACTTGTCTTATCATTATAAAAAGACCTGTCTGTATGTATAATAATTATGATAAAATTCTATCACATAACATGGCCATAATTATAATGATTACTAATTAGAATGATAATGTTACCTGCGGTTTTATTCACATATAAATAAGGGTAGCGAATATTGTTTATTCTTAGTTCTGGTGACAATAAGAATTCAAAATTTTAGTCCGATCGGGTTAGTAGCTTGAGACGTAAAGCCATATTAAACAAACTTAATTTTCCATAGACAATATTAGATAATGTTTCGAAGGAGGATTCAGTTAAGAATAAAACAAAATATACTTTGATATTTTTCACAACGTGTCCTTACCATCAGTTGCCTCGTCTCCTTTTTAACTAAGTTCAAAAAAGGAGGAGGTATTCAATTCGACTGTATTTTTTATGTTTGTTACCTCAGAACTTTCGACTAGGTGAAACGATTTTGATGATTCTTTTTTAATCGAAAACTGGTGCTTGTCATGTAGTGCCACTTAAATTTAAACGAGATCTGACGAGTTGTTTTTGAGTTATCCCTAATTTTGAAGTCGGTTATTTTTTCTTAAGAATTATTTAATTTTGTCTAATAACTACTTATAAAATACACATAACTCACACCATCTATACTGAAATGATTCATAGTATCAACTTCTATGCACTCGCCGAACAATATAATTTGTGCTATACATGTATTATAAATAAAAACTAACATAAAAACAATAAAACAACATTTAGTTAACATTTTCACTACTGTCAAGAGAAGGCAACTATAACTATTGTTGTTTTCAGAGTTTTTAGAGCAAATGTTTATCAGCCGATAAAGTTATCTGGTATCTGTCCGAAGAAGCATTCTTCGATGATGGATTGATAAAGATTTCAGAGTGATCTGGTAAATAAATGAAGAGGTAATAAACAAGTTAAGATACTATAAGGTTAGAAGATAGTCCGTGTTAGTATGTTGGAAGTCAGCTATTGTTTGGCTGATCACTTAATTCACACATAATCAAAAACGTACATTTTTAAACCACAGTGGGATGATCAGTATGAGTAACTTTTATTATTTTTAGATGTGGGTAGTAAGGCACGGTGAAAGCTCGGTGGAAGCCATGGAATATAGAAGTAAGGAGAGTCATCTCATAATATGAGGGGAAAGTTGAAAGTGTCCAACTGTTTACTGAAAATCTGAAAATAGAATTAGTTCCAGTACCTACCACCATCCTACGACAATAGCGCTGGCGACGCAAACATAGTTGTTGATGCTGTTGTAGACGGAGCTGTGGAGTGAAGTTTGCTGTGTTCATTAAAATTTATACTAGTGCAACGCAGCGCTACCCGTTATTGGACGCGTTTTTACGCACAATTTTCATACACAAAGATGGATCTCCTTTCCTCTATACTCCATGGTGGATGCGGACGTGAAAGATACAAATATACTTAATAGATCTAATATTTACACCACAATAGTACACAAAATACACAAAATGTATGCATAGGAAAAATCTATTTCAGTCACAACTATCTTATCTAATCACCAAATCACTTCACTGGTCGCACCTTTGAAAACATGACGATATTGAGTTTCACTTAAAGTAATGGTTTTTTTCTTAATAACGCTTCACACTCATAGCCTCACACTAGGATGCCCTGTGTCGTGGGTGCTATGGACAACACACTAGACAAGGACATTCACACCCAGACCGAGAACAGAAATACAAACTCATCATTCAGATTTCCGCCTCGCTGGGAATCGAACCCAAGAACCTTGGTGCGGCGATCCGGCATGGTAACCATTGCATTGCGCCACACGGGTCGTGAAATGAAATTAAAATGAATATTACTCGTACGAATATAATCCCTCGAGGGGACCTACCACCAGCGAAACCTCTTGAGGAGGCCAAGAGAATACTCTACCACGATGCTCCAGTGCGGAGTGGCCAAGCATGTGCCTTAACGACTGTTATCTTACACGGTAACAACCGGGAATAATGCTTTAACACGTTTAAATGCCCACGTATCAATTTCCGCAGCAAGTCGCTGTTTCAATTTCCGCTTACGACAAAACATATGTCAAGCCACGGACCTGAAAAAAAGACCTCGTCTAATCGAAAGTGAAGCATAGCAATGGCCACCCGCTTACCATGTGTGCGTAATTTTTGGTTCGCGATTGAAGCAATGAAGTGTCAATGTGTGGGTGTGTGTTCTTGTACGAATAGAGTTGGTATTACTATGGGTGCTTCGCTGAAGTTGTTGTTGGGATTACGTCCGTCTTTTTTTAGGTCCGTGTGTCAAGCACAATTTCTCTCACAAGCACACACATGACCCGAGTACAAATTACCTGTCACATAAATATCTGCCCCGGCCGGGAATCGAACCCGGGACCCCTCGCTTTGCAGCCTGGTCGCTACCAACTAGGCTACAGGGTCGTAAACTTTAAAGTTAATATTATTTTTTGCAAAGGGAAAATGCCTTTTCAGTACCTTAAAGATCTTTCGTTTTACGTCCGATTTTCGCTTCAGGAAACATTCAATCATTCACTTTGTGTTTTAATTTTACAATAACAATCGATATTAATAATAACTACATTATCGAGATTCAGCTAATGGTTTACATTGTAACGTTAAGCATGACCAAGGCGTATCTTTCGTATATTCTAAGGCCGGCGCCAGACATAGCTTCAAACATGTGAACATTGCTTTGAGGGACTTTGCAAAGTCCTTTGAACAAATATTTGCCCAACCTGCCAGACATGTTTTGCAATCGTTTTTCTTCACAGTATGCCGGTAGACGTCAAACAAGATGGACGTAGATTTTGTGGATACCTTTATCATCTAAATGCTTGTAATTATTTATTACATGCGAAAAACAAGTACATAACCGTTTTACATTAGAAAAAAAAATTGCTGTAAAAGTAAAAATAAAAAAATTTGGTGTACTTGGTGTGCATTAATACTTTAAAGTACGATCATGATTCATAAAGTTATAAGTTATAACAAAATATGTCTTCCAATATCCAGTTGGATGATCTAAAGTCATAATCACGGCATACCTAGTAGTTTAGTTCGGATTTAGTATTGTATCAATTACCTACCGCACACGACCTTTCGCCATCGCAGCTGTCCCGCAACTGGACTTTGCGCAAGTGTGGCAGGCTACGCAAATATTTGAACACATTCAACTTTGAACGCTTTGATGTGCGCTAAAAAACCGACACCGCGTGGCAAAGTGCAAATCTTTGATCAAACTTTGAACAAATACTCAAAGTCCCGTGCTACACATATCAATCAAAGCAATGTTCACATGTTTGAACTAATGTCTGGCGCCGGCCTAAGAAATGTACACTAAAAAATACCTCAAACCTGCAATTCTTTACACCAGATCTTCTGCCAAATATTAAACCAACTTGTTAACTACGGAACTGATTGTTGAAAAAACGGCCTAAAAACTGTTCTGTATAAAAGACGAGTTTTTGTTTTGCGTTTCAGTTCGACCGCGACCGCAGTGCACAAAGTTCCTAAACTGTGGAAGGTATTGCAAGATGTTCGTTGTCTGTTTAGTGTCAATAATTTTAGTGCAAGTGGAATCTGTATCTAGGAATGTGAGCTGTCCTGTTGTGCCTTCCAGAGAATTGGATTGGATAGAGGTAGAAAGTTTTCTAAAATTTTTGTGTTTCGTCCTCAGCTTAAAATAAATCCTGTCTAAGATTTAGAAAAATCCCCAAAGCTTTATATTTATACAGGCTTTTATTTAACTTGCTTTGTTAAATTGTTAGCTTCTAAAATGTATAGGTGAAATCTTGCAAGATGAAATTAGAACTAATCACTTCTGGCAGTCGCAGTGTAAAAATTTTACTGTCAAATTTTGAAGTGAATCGCTTTAGCGACAAAGCCCTTTAAAATTGAAAAAAAAAATTGAAGTGAAATCTTCTTTAGCATCGTTGTGATTTGAAAGTCGATGAAACGAAAAAGGGACAGTAAAAAGAGACAGACACAAAAGTTGATAAGATTTAACGTGGGAGAAAATGAGATAGGAAGCTTTGTACAGGGGGAGGGGCAGGGGAGGTGGAGGGGAGGGGGAAGAGGAATGGGGAGGGCAGGGGCAAGGGCAGGGGGAGCAGGAGCAGGAGGGGGAGAGACAAGGGCAGGGGGAGCGGGAGCAGGAGGGGGAGGGGCAGGGGAGAGGGAGCGGGAGGGAGAGGGAGAGGGAATTTAATGGTCTCTGATTTGTTAAACTTACCAAACTATAAAAGTTAAAAGTACATGAATCACTGATTATTAGGCGATACGACAAGACAGCTAGTGTTAAATATTTATTTAATGATGCCAAAGAAGTATAACTTTTCACTCGCGTACATAAGTACACGTTTATGTTTAGTACAAAATAGTTTTTGAAAGATAATTAAAACTGATAAACGTTATTTAATTAATACCTTTATTTTTGAAGGTTTCACTTCTACGACGTGTGAATTGCACACATTTTTTTTCCTAACACCCCGAAACATAAATTCAAAAATCGGTTAACAAAGTTTGTTAACATAGAAGGCATGACACTGTTTTCTTCTTGCCTGATTAGTTTATTATTATATCATTATCATTACTTACAGTAAATAAACGTCGGATTTCGCAAAGAAATTTTCAGTAACACAAGTTCACTTTCACCTAATATTGGAGATAGGTATACCAAGGAAGCGAATTTTAACTGACATTATTCAAGTTCATTTAAATGCAATATAAGATGCTTTTTTTAGAAATACTTTATAGGGGTTTGGAATAATTTCTTTCAAAAACAGCATAATTTATGCCGTTCCTCGTAAGTCTCGTTTGTTCTGGTATGTAGTTTTCAAAGTTCTCAATAGATGGCGGTGTACTAAAATCTGAATCACGCTGTTGAGACTCTTTGGGGTTTCTATAAGTCGTCGTCGTAGTTACCATGCAAATTAGTATAAAGCCTAATTGGCGATTAATAGTTCAATTATTTTTGTAAAGGCGTCCTTTTGTTTTGACGTCCTTGTATAATTTGTAAATAAAGTTCATCATCATTAATAAAGTAATGTAAATGTAATGTTGTAAACTAAAATATATTATTATTTATGTTAATGTATTGTTTGTATGTAAATTGAAGTAAACTATATTGTAAACTAATGTTTTTTTTTCACACAACATTAACATTTTAGTTTTCACTTTTGAGTGAAGGTGAAGCATTCCAATTCCAATCCAATCATGGCCATGGCATCGTAGATCATAAATCATAGGCAGCAGGCACTTAAACTGATTAACAGATTTGAATTCGGTTTTCTTATTCGGAAGCTTTGTTTTTAATTTATAATTATTATTACTAGGCTTTCTTTCCGAATTATTAGTACCATACAGAAAATAAAACAAAATTAAAAAAACAAAACCCGACTGCGTAAAAAAACTAAACAGAAAAAACAAGTCCAGTACTTCCAGTAGTTTAGAATGTTGTTAAAAGTTATACTGAACAACTACGTAAGCAAAATTTGTTTTTTCTCAAGCAGCCCTGTAAAATTTAAATCGGTCCCGATTGAAATCTAAACTAAATCCTCAGTGGAGGAGAACCTGCAGGCTAAACGGTTGGAGTTGTACATGTGCTATGTTAACATACTAGTAAATAATAGTCGATCAACTTACTAGTTTGGAACTCTACATTGCGCGTGGCCTGACACGCACTTGGCCGGTTTTTTTAACCGACTTCAAAAAAAGGAGGAGGTTCTCAATTCGACTGTTTTTTTTTACGTTTGTTACCTCAGAACTTTGGACTGGGCGAACCGATTTTGATGATTGTTTTTTTAATTGAAAGCTGGTGGCTGTCATGTGGTCCCACATAAATTTTATTGAGATCTGACAATAGCATCCATGAGAAAACCACATAAGTCGTAAATTAGTGTTAAGATGTGCGCGACAAATTGACGAATAACTCAATATCACGCCAACCGATTTCGATGATTCTTTTTTTAAACGAAAGCAGGTGCTTGTCATGTGGTCCCACATAAATTTGAACGAGATCTGAAAAGTAGTTGAAGTCGGTTATTTTTTGTTAGTAAAATTTAGATTATTCAAGTATGGGAAAAGTCGAAAGTCGAAAATAGAATTAGTTTCAAACCATCTTCGCATTATTGCCCTTCAAATGAAACCATTTTCGGGCATTATCGGTTGGATCCAGGGGTAATCAACCTTTTTATCATACGGGCTACAAACACGTGTTAGTCAAGCTGTGTCGCGGGCCGCAAAGCAAAGAAATAAAAAAAATATTGATTATTGAGAATATTGATTTCTTAGGTTTTCTTTTTTTGTGTTTTACATAAATATAGATTATCTATACTAATATAAAGAGGAAAGATTTGATTTTTTGTTTGCATTGAATAGGCTCCGTAACTACTGAACCGATTTCAAAAATTCTTTCACTGTTGGGAAGCTACATTATCCCCGAGTAACATAGGCTATATTATATTTTCAAAAAAATTAGGGATCCTTAATAAAACTCCAATAAGGTGTAAAAAAATAAAAACCGAAGCAAAGCGAGGGCGGTTACTCGTTAATAATATTTTAATTAATTAAACGTTTAATTAAGTTATACGTTTTGTTCAGAAAAAATAAGTTCTAAAACTTACAAGTCATTTTTATACAATTTATCGATTTTGCTTTTAGATTTTTTACCAATTGGATCAGAGGAATTTCCACAGCGGAAGTGATTAAACTTTAATAGTGCTCGATGGTTGGGTTTTTTCAACGGAATGCAGTTTTCCTTTTTAAATGAAGTAGGTTTTTACGTGTATCAGATGCAATGTCTATTAAAAAGTAGATTCACCGATTTTTGTGTATCTAGCCGAAAACGAGATGATAATCCACCCAATGGTAAGAGGCCACTATTGCCCAAGGATATCGAAGACCACAGCCATTTCTGATGTGTTTCTTACTTAGAAAGATAATTTAAATAAGTAAACGCATACACACTCATACCCCCGGTGGCATGGACGACACATAACACATCACAATAACACCCATGACCCGAGTACAAATATTTATCTGTCACATAAATATCTGCCCCGGCCGGGAATCAAACCCGGGGCCCCTCGCTTCGCAGGCAGGGTCGCTAGTGTCGCTACCAACTAGGCTACAGGTTATCAAACGAGATAGAAAGAAAGAAATAAATATCTCTTCAAAAATTCTTCGTTTCCATTCTTTCGCTTCGAGTCCTTTTCGGTCGCCAAAGCATTAAGGAACTATCTATGCATAATCTTGCTAGTGACGCAAAAAACTAAGTACACCATATGATAATAAAATTATTGTTGTTCTCATTACTTAATGTGTTGTTATCATTATCAATCTATTCCTTGTCCATAATTCAAGTAGCCTAACAATGTCATAAAGCCAAAGTGTTCGTTGTTATTATAGCTACTAATTAATCTAGTGATTAAGGATTGATAGGTTATTGAAATGAGTTGTCAGTTAAGCAACGGCACCATAATGGAGATACGGTGGTGACGTCGACTTTATTCACCTGAGTTAATTCACCCAAGTGTCTTAAGTCTACTTTTAGTGTACTTTATTCACCTATGCACCCAGGTTCAGTTACCTAAGAAGATGTTAGTATAATATGTTGTGCTTGAGCGTTGTAGTATAAGAAAGGGTTGAGTTATTTGTGATCGGAAGAATATCATTCAAATCCCTGAGCCTCATTCATCCACTATTAATTATACATACTCCCCAATTCGTGCTCAGCACTAGTCAGCCTTTCTTTCTTTCTTTTTCTTCTTTCATTCCTGGCCGGCAACACATCAGTCATGTCTTTGGTATCGCTGGTGTCCATGGGCAACGATAGCTCACCATCAGGTGGATCACCAGCTCGTTTGTCGGCTATTATAAAAGTCCTACAAGCATTGACTTATCACCGATATTCTTCACCAGCTTGACGGCAAATGGTACATCGCAGCAGTAGCAGCAGACATCCAGCTGCACGGTGACTGTGCCATGGTCACGTACAGTCACAAGAGCCAGAACACCACCGACGTTGCCATCAGCTGGGTCACTAACAACACTGTCAGGTTCTCCAATGGCACTGTCAGTCTTATCGACGATAGCAGCGGTTTGGGGGATTTACTGGTGATTACGTATACAGGTAATGTTGTTAAAAGAAATAATAACTTTCTATTAGATGTAATTTGCCAAGAAGCGGCATTTATTGGACGACACGATAACTAACAGTTTTATGATTTCTGTGCAGTTGTTAAATATTTGTGGAGGCATGCCTATGAAATTGTACTACGCGTTGTCTCATTGGACAACAACGACGTGATAATTACGTCGAAGATTGAAGTTTCATCCACACAGATTGGATTCATGTAGAAACTCTACGGACCGATTCTCACGATCTTTTCTTCCACGCACTTGCAAGCTGTGGAATTAGCTTCCTTCTGAGGCTATAAAAAATCGTTATCGTCGATAGCAAGCTGTCGTGTCAACAGTTACTATGTATTTTATTTATTTATTCCTTTGAAACATCCATCCGTCTTCGAGTCCAAGCGAAAGCAAAGAGCAAAGCTTACTTTATACTATGTACAAGGTGTACTTCGCAGAAGAACGAATAAGAGGCGAGGTCTTTTCGAGGTATCATTGGGATTCACGTTACTCATGCACTTCCGCATATTTTAGCCCAGATGGGACATATTTTAGCATCAGCATATTTTACCCCAGCAAGCTTATATCCTACCATTCTTTTAAATCGATCCTGAAATGTTTTATGCGGGTTTTCCTTGCAGTTTCGGGCAGCAATAATACGATTTCTCCACTACCTTTTTGGGCTACAAAATCATGGGAGATATCTTTGGTGTTATCGATGTCCTTGGGCGAATTTGACCATTTTAACTCCAAAAGTATCACCTAATAGTTCTAATTCATAAGGATTCAAAATTTTGAAATTTTTTGTTTATTTCTGTTTCAGATCATACAACAAAAACGTATGCGTTTTTGGACGTGAATTACGAGCATTACGCAGTGATGTTCGCCTGTTACAACAGTTCTGATGGCACTAGTAGTACTTGTAAGTATTTTACTCTATTCATAGGTAGAAACAGGGCGGTAGAAACAGAATAGGTAGAAACAGAGAGGTAGTACCTGATTAATTATTATTTTTTTCTCTGATAACAACAGCTGTATTTTGTAGCTATATAGTTACACTTTGCACTTGTGTTGATCAATGAAATTGAATTAAATTTAACTCTATTGATTTATAATAGCATTATTCTTATTGTTTGTTCTTGAGCACTATAATACTCATTACATTTTCTGGAAGTTAGTCGATGAACTTATTGTTAGTATCGCGTCCGGCATCTTAATTTATCGACTATCGAACAAGCTATAAGTTCATGTAAGATGATCCTTACGAGTACTACCTCTGTAATCCTAGTCTGTCTAATGACCGTGCCCACTTAAAGACACATAAAGTTTAGTAATTACCGTCACGTAGGACACTTGTGGCTGTTAGTATGGAAAGTGCTTACGTCGTTAGCGTGCAGCAAGTTTTAATGGCTCAAATTATACTGGTGTCGTTAAAAGTTCCTACACATCATAGATTTACGTCAGCTAAATATTTAGAGGCCAAAGATATGCAAACTTCTTCCATCATTCAATAATGCCTTGCCATTGACGTTGTAAATACCACACATCAGAAATCTTTTTTAACCGACTTCAAAAAAGGGAGGAGGTTCTCAATTCGACAGATTTTTTTTATGTTTGTTACCTCAGAACTTTGGACTGGGTGAACCCATTTTGATGATTCTTTTTATAATCGAAAGCAGGTGCTTGTCGTGTGTCCCACATAAATTTGAGCGAGATCTGACAAGTAGTTTTTGAGTAATTTTGAAGTCGGTTATTTTTTGTTAGTAAAATTTTGATTATATTTGCAGATATTCTGCAATGAGTAAAAATTTATTCTTTGCTCTTTCTACAGCTTAAGATAAATAAAAGCTAAGATTAATAGGATGGCAGAGATGCCCAGAAAAACTAATTTTCTGCTCGGTTGGAGGTCATGCCCACTGATACGTGACTCCGCGTGACCGCGCGAGCCATTTGACGTCTTGATAGACTGAAAATTTCCTATAATTAATTGTAAGCAATTATCTACTAGAACGTTTGATCAACCTTGCTTTTCGTAATTGTGGCGTAATTTCACATGGAATAAGATTACAAATATAAATGTCACATTTAATTATTATACTGTTAGAAATATTCTCATTAGGTATGGTAACTACAGAGGTTAAAAAAGTAAACTATGAAAAATTACAAAGAACTTAATATTTTAGAAATATCCAGAATTTATCACATTTATCTGTTTCTTTGTCATCAATTAATTCGCAGTTCTCTCTCTGACCGAATATATTTTTTTCCAGATGAAATATGGAAGCTGACTCGGTCGCCACATCTCAAGGCTACTGATCGGATGAAGCTAGATCAGGCAGTCGCCAACTTCAGTTTGCAGAACACTGAGTTCCTGTACTTCAATAATACTGAAGATAGTTGCAGGATCAATGGAGGGAATGTCTACCATGCGTCGATTATTATCACTTCCGTTGCGGCTTTCTCTTTATTAAGGCGGTTTTCATAATAAGACTTTAATAGATAATTTATGGAATACTCTAGATTTCTATTTAGTATTATATAGGGTTTTATGTAATGAACAACGTTGTTTTCTAAAAATTATAAGGTATTTTCAAAGTCTAATTAAGATTTTTCTGTTTGTAGATTTTATACGGGTATTAAAAATCTTTGACTGTATCTTATCTTTCTTGCATGGAAGCAACTTTTTGTCTTTAAAATATATAAAAAAAGCCTTACTATTTATCTTTCATTGCGTTTTAAGTAGATGTTTGTGGAACGGAAACAGAATTTATTCCAAAGCAAAGTAATTTATTCCTGAAGTTGTAACATTTTATAACTTTACTTTAAGATCGATGCATTACATCGGAATGTTCCGTAGTTATATTATTTAAATTAATTTGTAACACGAACAAAGTTTTGCAAATAAACAAGTCTGTTTGGTATTTCTTGCCATCTTCGTAAACACATGGATGATAAAGATAGCTATCTTCTACCTAATAAGGTACCTATCTAAATTGTTTAATAACGTGTAAGGATTAAAAAATTTAAGATGTTCACTACGGTAATAATAGATTAAAGAAGGTAAGTGAAAAGTTGTGAAAGACAACAAACATAAATAACAGCAAAAGGAGATTACAATACTTAATATCAGGTTTCAGGAACTGGAAGGTCTATTAAATGCACAAATTGATTTCAAGACGATTTATCATAAAAATTACAATTAAATGGGTTCCTGACTTTACACCTCTTGCATAGTTCATCAGAGCGATTAGGTACTTTGCGTTGTTGCTTTACAGATTTAGTTGGCCCAATGACACACAGATGGCGTGGTAACCAATACATAGATAAGTCATTTACAAGAGCTTGTAGTAATAAAATAGGTAAACTAATTGTAAAAGTACAACCTATAGATTAGTTACCAATAGTATGCAATTAATTTTAGAAAGAACTGTCTCTTAAAGAAAAGTATTTATAAATAGGTGTTTAAGGAGACAAAAATGGTTAGTTTAGGTAATGATTCACGTACTACATATATGTACACGTAGGTATATTACGTTATTGTAAATTAGGATTTTTCAATAAGATATTCAATTTAACATCCATTTCCCGTAAGTTCATAATGAATACCTATTGGTGCAGTATTAGGTATTTAAAAATTAAGTACTCAATAATGAAGATAGATGTCGCAACAAAATGAGTCATCTTTATGTTACACATATTTTACACTAGATGGTGGTACAAAATTCCTTTGTGAATCACGCTGTTGAGACTTCTTGGGGGTTGTATAAGTACGACGCGTCGCGGTTTGCAATTCATACTTACCTGGCGTAGGGGACACCGTGATCAGGAAGGCGGTTCCCCCAGGGCGAGGCCTTTCCATTGCACTCCGGTTAGGTTGACCCCTGCGATTACCCCTAATGTGGGTAACTCGGACGCGTAATTTTTGGTAGTGGGGACTGCGTACGCGCCGTCCCCTTCATAAGTTTCATAGTCTAAACTAAAATAAATGATGGCTTGTATTACTCATTGTTATAAAGTCTTTAAGTCACTTTTAAGTTTGTGACGTTCATGCATAGATTACCCCCAAGGCCCCAATGTCACCAATGCATACGTAATGGGTTTTTGTCCCGTACGGAACGGGACGTGAAGTTTTGGAAACATCGTTTCATACAAAATGTATACGATAGTGCATACGCAGCGGAATCCCGTACAGGCACGTACGGGACGAGAAAAACATCGTCAGCGAAAAAAAGGGATAAAACCCGTTACGTGTGCATTGGCCTTTATTCTACATTTCAAATTTTAAACTGTCTAGTTTAAAATACTTATCTAGTTTAAAAAGTGTTAATTTTGGTTAGAGTCAAGTGTCGCCCCCCCTGCTGGCTAAACGGTTGGAGTTGGACAAGTGAAAAATTTTTCAAAAATAATTTATATGATGAATTTACAAGGAAAACTATCACGGATATGTTAGCATAATAGTCGATAAACTTACTACTTCGGAGCTCTACATTGCGCGTGGCCTGACACGTACTTGGTCGGTTTATTTGAATAATTTCTAACTCTTGTGGCACCATAATACAGCTGGTAAGCTTCGCTTAATTACGTATTAAACTCACCGAATAATCAGAGCATTCCGCCGAATTCCGACAGGTATCACAATCGGGGCATATTATCTGCATGTGCCATTTAATCCTATCGTTAATTCTGAATGCAGTCAGTGTACTAACCTCATCGGACGATTTAAACTGTGTTAATCACGTATAATTTGGAACGTTTATTATCCAGTAATCGGCAAACATGACTCGGTAGACGAAAACAACTTAAATGTCATTTCCATTGAGTTTTGAGTGTAATTAATTTGGAAGATTGTTCTTTGTATCGTGATTCGTGTCGCTTGTTATAGTCACAAATATTAATTTGATTGTTTTTTGACATGCATTTAGTCATAAATAGGTAGTAGTAAATGCAGTGCTGTCTGTAAATGTGTAGAAAATGCTCTACTTAATCTCTCTATTGACTCATGGGACAACGTATTGGTGGGACTAGTGGGATAGAAAAATAAGGTGTCTCTGGTTCGAACTCAGGCGCTTGGAAGTTGGAAGATAGAACGACGTTTACCATGGAGTATAGAAGGTAGAAGGAGAGCCATCTATGTGTATCAAAAGTGTCCGTAAAAACGAGTACAATTACGGGTGGCGTTGTGGTGCGCTTTGTTCAAATTGCTCTTTCTCAGATACTAGCGCCATTCATTACGGGTGGCGCTGCGGTGCGCTAATCACTAGGCATAACTCAGCAAACTTCACTCCGCGCTATTTCTCAGACACTAGCGCCATTCTGGAATTATTGCAATTGGAATTATTGGCCATTATTGGAACCTCTATTTTCAGTAAACAGCTGGACAATTTCTCAACTTTCCCTTCATAGCGGATGACCCTCCGTCTACTCTATCGTCCATGAAGTTTAAACAATTAGCGACTGTACGTGACTGTATCACTAAACTTTATCCTGTAATTAAGATAAAATTGTTGCTAATCCGTAAATAAACATGCCATCGAACACGTTTACATTTAATGACATTATTATCTGTCACCTAAATCTGCCTAAATCGTATCATTAATTTGGAATGATGTCGCTTCATTGACGTCATTGTCCAATAGTACTAACGTCATACAACTATTATATCTGCCTTTATCTGTGGTTATATTTTAGGGTTCCGAAATAAAATCGGAACACTTATACCCCATTTACACGCGCGCGCGAGCCACGAGACAATCCGCGAGACGCGCGCATACGCGCGCGTGTGAACAGGGCGCTCGCGGACCAAACCGCGGCGCGTCTCGCGCTCGCAGGGCTCGCGTCGGGAGCGGTTTTGTAATTTTTGTACGCGCGCGCCAAAGGGGCTCGCGCGAGCGCTCGCGTGGTGTTCACACGCGCGTAGGGGGCGTGGCTTACGGACGCGCCACGAGACGGTCCGTGACACGCGCGTGTAAATGAGCGGTTATAGTTCCGCCATGTCCGTCAGTCTGTCCGTCTGTCTGAAGCAAAGCGCCGAGACCCTTAGTGCTAGAAAGCCGTAATTTGGTATGGATATATATACATATTTATTAAAACTGTAGAATCGTTGAATAAAATATTGAAAAACATTTTTTTTCAGGGTACCTCCCCTACAGGTAAGTGAGGATGAATTTTTTATTCACCGCATACTCTATAGTGTGGGGTTTATCTTCGGCTTACAACATTACTGTGATGTCTTTACTTTTTAGTGTTAGTGATTTTCATAGGCTACTGTGACCACTTACCATCAGATAAAACGCTAACACACTCATACCCCGCAGTAGGTCATTTACCTGTGTCGCGGGTGGCATGGACGACACCTATAACACATCACAATAACACCCATGACCCAAGTACAAATATTTATATCTGCCCCGGCCGGGAATCGAAACAGGAACCCCTCGCTTCGCAGACAGGGTCGTTACCAACTAGGCTACAGGTCATCAAATGGCTTGTCGGCTATTTTTAAAAAAGTTTCAGATGATACATCGAAATTGTGAAATAAATGCAGAGCCCAAAAATCTTCTACAATTTAATGAGAATCCACATCATTTTTCATCGCCCGAAGCAGCGCGATTGCAATTCAATCAAAGGAAACTGTTACTTATTACGATTACATTGGAACGTTTTCCGCAATTTAGGTTTATGTCTACCCCAGAAACTTCTCCGAGAGTTAGGTGCTCGTTGACTTTTATAGCAGTTTTTACACGCCCGCGAATGGCGTGCCTTGGGCTCGGCCGTCGAGCGGGTCTTGGCAACTTTAATTTACCGCTACAAACATCCCTTCTTCAGGATTTAAAGTTTTATCACCAGGAAATAGGGTCCACCTTAATGGAACGACGATTTTTGGGCCTCTATCCAAAAGTTGGTCTCCTTCCCAGACGAGTTGATTACGGTAATGCCTGAAGGTGAAATAGTGAAGTGTTAGAAGTTGGTTTTCTTGGGTAGTTTGTTGCACTTCAGTGGAACGGTTAGCAACGATATGTGAATACGTTGAGTAGGGCGTTAGCTCCTCATTCGCGCACTACTAACACAAACTTGCTGGAGGATTTAGAGTAACTGTAACTGTAAGGGCATTCGTTTTCTTATATTTGTATAGAGAATAATGAATAAGGAACAAGCAAGCTGATGGTGAAAAAGTCACTGTAGCCTATGTATGTATGCCTATGCAATCTGCATATTTACAATCGGCAAGCAAGGTAACACTTCCTGCCAAAAGAGGAGAAAAAACTGGACTCCCTTCTTCTGGCTCCGATTTTTCTACCGAAGTATAAAAAGAAATTCCGCAGATTTTAAAGGTAGTGGTTAGCCAGATAATTCAAAAAATGCAGCCAAGGGTTGGGTGGTAATAAGTTCAGCGGCTGTCAATAGAACTCAATAGAACAGTATCATCTTCATCAGTCATCACGAATTGTGGAAGCTATCTAGGATTCAGGATGATTGGAGCTATTATATAGCTAGCTACATATACCTATATCCTAACGTATTATATTTCAAGCATTGCTCGATCACTTGCATCAGTTCTTAAGCGATAAAGCTACATAATCCGGTCTGTGATGTGACTGACGTGTGATGTTTATGTGAACTAGTGACATCTGGTGACAATATTTTAGGAACAATTCCATGTTGTGTATTCAGCACGAGTTGATAAAAACAATAGTATTGTCGCTAAATTCAATTATTTAGGTATTTCAACCAGTCATTACAAATTGCGGCCCGCTAATTACTTTTTCTACCGTCGACGACCATTTAACAACTACAGCCAGGCTCGTTACACGAACCTGAGTGAAGTGGCAATAACCGACGCGACATCCGCCATACAAATTGCGATGCATATACGACAGTTTATATTACGAGACCATTCATAACACTTATAAACTCTCGCTGAATAGAATTTAGTTGGGAAGCAGTTGTTAAGTCTTATCGGAGACGTTTAGACAGTGTTAAAACTTTAATTTAATCAAATTTTCTTTAAATTGTAACGTTATGAAAGACTGCCGGTAGATAGGAGGCAGTAACTGCTGTTGTAAGGTCATGTCGAAGATGTTTCGACAGTGACAACTTCCCACAGCTTTCTTTAAAATGAAATGATATGGACGCTAGTTACACTTGCTGGTAATAAGCGGGTTCCTTATATTATTAGGTGCCAATACTACAACCAAAACACATTTTTTACGATTATTTAAGAACGAGGATGGTAGCTGGCCAGGTAGGTAAAATTCCCTATCAGCATGCTTGAGTACCATCAGGATTAAACATTTTAATAGTTTGTCAAATTGTCGTACGTCATCCAACAAGTTGACTTATAGGATATAGATCCTTATGTTTTTTATCCTTAATTTTTTTTATAAGTAAATGTTTGACTACTATTCCACCTGATGGTAAGTGGCGATGTAGTCATGGGTGGTAAAACGCACTAACTTAGTAAAAGCCTATTTACTCTTGCCTTGAAGACACATTACAATCAAGTGGAAACACCAACGCGGGCAATTTATTCCAATCTTTCGCTGTACGCATAATAAATGGTGAAGCGAAGCGCGTCGTCCGTACAGGGGGAATGTTAGAGACGAAGGGATGGATATTGGATACCCATCGTGCGTCAGGACGTTCCATGCTTGCTTTCACACAAAACTACTTCGACGCCTCCCACAAAATTTTGTTCAAAAGAATCCATGTAACTTTCCCAGATACTACCTAAGTTAGTATTAGCACAGAAGACATAATAGAACTTATAATTTTGCAACAATCTGCGGTTAACATGTATGATGGTATATGTATACTTTAAGACATGCGAGGCACTTCCCTCCCTCAACGGAAACATGAAAGTATACCAACATAAATATCGTATAGATGAGGTGCTGGTAATATATAAAGTAACGCCTGAAACTATTAATTAATATTTTCTAAGATACGTTACCTTGGAGCATTGTATCATTCAAATATGCATATAAATGCCAAGAACAAAAGAGAATCAGCCGATCAACTATCAATAACTGAACAGTAAGCAAACAATAGAAGGTACATAAGCAGATTATTGTATTAATCCCATGTAGGCTGTTACTGGACGTAATTTGTGCCTAATACCCTAACCATTCGTCACGCGATCTCGTATATCTATATATCACATTAAATCCTTTAATTCGAATAAGTTATTGTTCATGAGAGATGATATGGATACGTCTTCAGTCCCCATCGTCGCCATATAATCTATATTTCTATATATATTATAAAACAGTAACTCGATAATGTCTGTACATTGAAGATATTTAAGAAAATTTGATATCAGGGGACTCAATAGGAGCAATAGATTGCAAATCTGTCATTTTTAAAAATCTTGTCTGTCTGTATGTTTGACACCGCATCACGCCAAAACTACTGGATGAAATTGAATACGGTTTTCACAGTTGTGTTGCTGGTAGTCTAACTTAAAATCTGGTGTACGTTTTATTGTGATACGTTGCTTAAAAGCCGAGATATCAATAAATAGGACTTTTTGATACGCCACATAACAGCAAGAAATTGTGAAAGTACTCGATAGAGGGATAGAAAAGACTGTTTAGTATCGGAAATATTCGTTATT
The DNA here is from genome assembly GCA_951805285.1 of Thymelicus acteon. Lineage (NCBI taxonomy): Eukaryota > Metazoa > Arthropoda > Insecta > Lepidoptera > Hesperiidae > Thymelicus > Thymelicus acteon. The sequence goes on from OX638232.1 coordinate 4,409,884, forward strand.
TCTTAAAAAAATCAGTGTCTACATTTTTTTTTAATTTATGATTTTGCAGTGAATTAGTTCTGCTAATCAACAACAGACGTCAGTTTAGGTAACTAAGTAGGTCTGAGAACAAGACATAAAGCTATCGTACCGTGAATAAATCTTTTATTTAAATAAATGTGTACCTATTTAAAATATTTAAAATAAATAAATAAACAAAAAAAAAAAACGCTTACACCCCCGCAGTAGGTTTTAATCTGTGTCGCAGGTGGCATGGACGACACGTAACAAGAAAGAAAAAATAATAAATTATCAAGATAATTGAATTTCCATTCTATAAAGTTTAGAGACAGTTGTTTATGATGTACTTAGCAAAGCTTTTAATTAAGATATATCGTGCTATATAAATAGTAGTAAAAAGAAACTAATAACACGCTGTCTTATCCACTAACTTTGAAGTAGTTAAAAACAATAAGTTTCTTTTGAAATGTTTTCCAGGAATAATATATACTTCTGGCATTTGGACCAGGTTCTTGGGCGAAAAGCTCGGCCTTACGTAGTTGGAAGTTACACTTAAAATCCCCAGAGTTATTCAGGAATAAATTCACGAGAATAGTCTTCCGGTTGAGAGGCGGGCCCTGCTATTGCGTAGGGGATCCTTTCATTACCATAAATCTAGCTGGTGTCGCGGCGGTGAAACCCCCCCCCATGATCGGGGGCCTCTTCTGACTTCTGAATTCACTCAGAAGCGTTTAACTCTCAGGCATTCAAGTGTAGAGGGGCGAGACATCCCTGAGCGACTCCCGTGGCCCGTGGTCGGTACGATCAAACATTGACCGAAAAACCTAATAATATGGTACATCTCAGGTACCTGCTAAACCACCCGATATACGTGATCTGGTGAACAGAATGGGGACCGTCTTACAGACATTATTACTTGGTCAGATAAAAACATAATCTTAACACACATTAAGTCAAAAAGAAGGAAGAAGTAGTGCCAAGAAAACACTTAAGTAATTCAAATGGAAGAAGAATTCGATTAACTAGGTTAGATTTGGCTGTTTATACTTACGTGGAAAACATTGTCGACATCTATGAATAAATAGGACCAGTCCAGTATTCCAGTACTTGGATTATTTTTTCCAATCCGACGATGTATATAACTCATTTTCGCCAAAATGGAGCTTTAATATTATTTCCTTTCCAGTGACGATACTGACATTATAAAACCAGTACTTCGTTGACCGATTCAGGGTGTAGTAGTGTATCTTAGAGATAGAATATTACTCCCAGAATGTTACTCTAGAATGGGTGGGAATAACTTAACGTTTTTAAGAATATTTGTTGTTTGTAACGTTGACATTGTAAAACCAGTACAACGTTGACCAATTCAGGATCTAATGGTGTACGTGTATATAAAATCTCACAAATATTTTTTTAAATTAAGATAATTTTTAGGTAGAAATTTGGTTCCCAGTTATTTCATATCCCGCATTAAAAAATAGGTTGCATGTTCGTCGGGATCGGGTCGTTCGAGTTCGAGGCTCGGGGATGGATCTACTCCTTTAGGAAAAGGGGTATAATAATTTAGTACGGAAGTTGTGTTTACAGGTTATAATTATTATTTTGACTGCTTTTATGTATGTGCTACCTACTACATAGAATTTTTGTATATTTTTTAGGGTATTGTTCTTCAAAAGAAAAAAACATACCCCTTATAGGATCATTTCGTTGTCTGTCTGTCTGTTTGTCAACCTTATTATCTTAGTAATGCGTGGAGGCATAATTCCAAACAAACTTAAATAAATTTAAGTTTTTAGTTAATTGATTGAATAATAGTATTTGGTTAATTGATCGCTATGTCCATGTATGGGAACGACAGTTTTTCAGCGGCAAATTTAAGTTTGTTACTGAATGATTTAACATTGCTCTTATGTTCGGTGCCGTCGACTTTGCCTTCACCTGAGTTAATTCACCCAGGTGTCTTAAGTTTACTCTTAGTAGACTTTATTCACCTATGCAGCCAGGTGATTCGGTTCTGTAAGTTTGGACAGAACCCTCGGTGCGCAACTCTAACTCGCATTTGGCCGGGATCTTTTTTGATTACTAATTCTCCTCAAGTCCACGCAGACGAAGTCGCGGGTAGAAGCTAGTATACTATATATCTTTGGGCTGCATAGGTATTCCTCCAGCTCCAAGCCTGAGTAAAAGATCAAAGCGATTTTTAAGAGTAGACACGAACCTAAAAAAAAGACGGACGTAATCCCAACAACAAATTCAGTGAAGCACCCATATTAATACCAATTCTCTATTCGTACAAGTACACACACCCCCACATTGACACCATAGTGCGTCAATCGCGAATCAAAAATTACGCACACATGGTAAGCGGGCGGCCATTGCTATGCTTCACTCTCGATTTGACGAGGTTGGGTGAATTTCCCAAGTGCATTTTTGAGACGGCGAGGTTGAAAATTAATGTGTGGAGGTAAACTACAATTATGCATAGTTTTATATAGGTAGTTTAAATAGTGATCTACATGATAGAAAAGTATTCAGATGTATTTAATACATAGATTCATAATAAAAAAATATCTAAGACCTAAAATCTAATTCCGGTGTACTGTCCGACCTCCATTTATTTACATATTTTATAAATTTAATTTTTTTTGGTAAATAAATTTTATTAAAAAGGAATGTTTTTTAGAAATACATTAAATAACACAACTAATATATATTTACGGAGTAATTTAAGATAGTGCAACAGCTCTTAAAACATATTTTAAAAATGTTCTACAAAAAAAAGCAATACCGGTGGCGCATTTTGTATACTTCATTACTTGTTACGAAACGATTTGGAAGACACCTTACTGGCTCTACCCGCACCGTTCAGTTGTGTTCTTGCAAACTGCGTGTTATGATGACCGACTGGCTGCGTAATTTTCCTGCCAGACACGTAAGTACTCACTGCGGTGGCACAGGAATACAAAATCATCCAATTCCGATGTCATGTATATTAGTAAAAGCACAAAGCAGATTATCAAGAAATTTTATGGAGGCTTCCATTAAAGGTTTTCAGCCATAATTGTGAAATAAAAGTTAACCTGTGAATAACGGTGTTCTTTAAAATTCAAGTTTTGACTCTAATTCTAAGTCCGGTGGCCTAATCTCGGTGGCTCCGGTGGCAAATCAAAGCACATAGGGACGTGTATAGACCAGTGCCGATAATTTTTGAAACGAAAAAAAATAATCGTAGGATGAAACCCATTGCAAAAGGAAGAGAATATAACGAAAATTAAGGGAAAAATTATTTACCGGCGATCGGAGGTCGGGAAGTGGGGGAGGGGGGGGTTTAAGGGCAATTTCCGGCAAAACAACAAGTCCTATAGAAAAAAGTTAAATAGCAATGTTGTAAGTAATAAAAATATCTAGAAATTTTTTATTTACACTTTTTTACACATAACCTCAAAATTGATATGAAAAATTCAAATAACCAAGTTTTTGGTGTTTTATTTTTATCTTTACAAAAAAAAAAATATTTTCACGAAAGGTGAAAATGAAACGACAACTATTTTCGCAAAAAAATTTCGGATTCGAGTTTTTAATTATTTTTTTTAATCATTGTGTACAATTTTGAGCTATTTATTAAAATTTACACTTTAATTAATCGAAAAACGTAAGATTCCATGTTACTTTGTTAGACAAAAAAAATACAAATCCATAAAACATAAAGATTGCAAAAAACATGCGAAAATAGTTCTGTTGTCGTTTCATTGCATTTTTGGAGAACATTTACCATAGTAGTTTACCATAGTCTTTTATTACCTACAACTTTGCCATTTAACTTTTTTCCATAGGACTTGTAGTTTTGCTGGAAATCGAGATAAACCGTTTTTACCCTTAACCCCCCCCCCCCCTACCCCCTCCCGACCTCAGATTATTTTTCCTTTAATTTTTGTTATATCCTCTTCCTTTTGCAATGGGTTTCATCCAACTATATTTTTCACTTTTTACCGTTTTTGAAGCTATCGGCATTGGTCTAATAGGCCACAGAAATACAAGCGTGTCTAATCACCGCTAAAGGAGTCCGTTCATCTAGACTACTCTTTAAAATGTATCTTTAAAGTATTAGATGATCTTGCCTTTATTATTTCTCACTGGCATAATCAATTTCGGTGGATCAGATTCTAATTCCAGTGGTCCTAATTTTGGTGGCATTGGATAATGTAATTTGAAAATATCTCCGGAACTACTAATTTTTTTTTCGATCTCTACTATGTGACAAATTATTACTATTATTTACATATTATTTATGCCAAATAAAATGTATTAGAAACAGCAGGTTTAAATTTAATCAAGTTCGGTGGCTCAGATTTTAATGCCGGTGGTCCTTTAATAATTTCGGTGGCATTTGATAATTTCAAATGGAAATATCTCATGAACTAATAAAACTAAAAAATGATTAAGTAGTACTAATGTTTACCTATTATTTAAGCCAAAAAAATTTATCAGAAACAGCAAATTTAAATTCGCCACTGTAATTAGGCAAAATTCGTGTTTGTTGAAATTGACCCGGTTACGTCCGTCTTTTTTTCAGGTCCGTCAGGAGAGACTTATTTTGTTTCTTTCACTGTGAGAAGGGAGTGATGAGTTCAAATTTTGAGCCCCTTACGCCGCATGATTAAGAGATGGACCTTACGTCGTGTTATTTTATCGTATTTTGAAGTATACAGAATTATCATTTTAATTTGAGAATTATTGTCTACTCTTTGTTAGAATTTTAAATTTTAAAGTTAAACTGTGCAGGTCATATGGAACATCTGTTTAGGATTTATCAACCGAGCGTGATGCAATCGACGGGCAACAGGCGCATGTTTTCTGAATAAGTATTATTTAATGTTCTTTTTTTATAAAACAAAAAATTATTTATTCTATAATTTATGTACTTCGTTTTTACACATGAGTCTTATTCAGTTAACAATCTTGGTAGTACTTTTTATGGAAATATTCCGAAATATTAATTTAAAATAGTTAATAAATATAGTTAGTAAATATATTTAATAGTAAGTAAGCAGATTTTTGTTTCGGCATTAAATTATTAATTTCCTTTAAATTCCCTTAATTTTGTGTTTTTAACCAATTTCAAAAAAAAGCGGCCAAGTGCGAGTCGGACTCACCCATGAAGGGTTCCGTAGCAGCAAGTAACATAATATAAAAGTTCTTGTAGTTCGTTGTAACTTTGATCAATGTTTTTTGCGGTTTACGATTTATGACGTATTAAAAAAAAACTACTTAATAGATCTCTTTCAAACCAATATTCGTTGGAAGTTTGCTTGGTAATGTACATCATATATTTTTTTTAGTTTTATCATTCCCTTATTTTAGAAGTTACAGGGGGGAGGACACACATTTTACCACTTTGTAAGTGTCTCTCGCGCAAACTATTCAGTTTAGAAAAAAATGATATTAGAGACCTCAACATCATTTTTGAAGACCTATCTATAGATACCCCACACGTATGGGTTTGATGAAAAAAACATTTTTAAGTTTCAGTTCCAAGTATGGGGAACCCCCAATATTTATTGTTTTTTTTTTTTTCTATTTTTGTATGAAAATCTTAATGCGGTTCACAGAATACATCTACTTACCAAGTTTCAATGGTATAGCTCTTATAGTTTCGGAAAAAAGTGGCTGTGACATACGGACGGACAGACAGACAGACAGACAGACAGACAGACAGACATATACGGACGGACAGACAGACAGACATGACGAATCCATAAGGGTTCCGTTTTTTGCCATTCGGCTACGGAACCCTAAAAAGGAGGAGGTTTTCAATGTGACATAATATTTTTTTATGTTAGTTACCTCAGAACTCTCGACTGGGTGAACCGATTTTGATGATTTTTTTAAATCGAAAGCTGGTGCTTATCATGTAGTCCCACTTAAATTTAAGCGAGATTTAACGAGTAGTATTTGAGTTATCCCTAATTTTGAAGTCAGTTATTTTTTGTCAAGAATTATTTTCCATAATATACGGTTTAAAAAGCTAGCAAAAGGCCGCAAAGACCTTACCCGTGCAATACGAATAAATAGTACCGATTTTGTACTCTCAGGATATTATGGCCATATCTCATGGTACGAGTACATTGACCGGTTCGATAACGAATGATGCATGTTCTGGTTGGATCACCCCGGAGGGAATGCCTCCGTTTCGGAACATTGTACCGAAAATTAAATTTTCCAAACGATAGCTCTCATGCGGAGGTATGTCGAAGGCATTTTCGGTGATACAGTAAAACGGACCGGATAATGTTTGGGTGACATCAGAGACAACGTCTATTGATTTATGAGAGGTAGATACTCGTATCTGAATTAAATTTGTAAATGCTAGTAAGGTAAGTAGATTGATAAGGGGAGTGTTAGAGTTTAAGTTAAATCCTTCAGATATTTAATCTGCTGACCAAAATTCGAGTGTCACCAGATTCATTCGTTCAAGGGTTCTAAGGAGCTTCGAAGAAGTACTGAAGAAGGATCACGTGACATTCACTGAATGTATGCGAACTATCACTGGTCGAAGATACACATCGACACTGTACAAACTCCTACAATCAAACTTTGTTTCGAAAGTTTTCGATTAAATTGTCTCTTACAATAACAAAGTTAACTTGCTATCTTGTACCCGACTGATTCACATTACAACCTCAAGTATTGTTAGTAACTATAAATATGGCTATCTTATGAAATTTTTATCATATCTGTAGCGTATTAAACCTGTAAAAACATTTAAATGCACACAAGAATTTGTATTGGCTCTAAAACGTTCTTCAACTGTCCAAACGTCGTTCTCATTAGTTTCGGCAAAAATATCAAAACAAGTTCTCTCGAAATTTCCGAACAAACAAACTTCGCCATTGAAAATTGAAGGTTTGAAGGCAATTAGGCGCACAGTGAGAAATTTGCCGTCCGTTCCGCAACATGTTCTATAAATGCAAGTTTCGAAACATGTTTAACGTTTGTACGAAGTTTTCTAGCACCGTGATACTAATCATTTGCAATAGGCAATTTCGTAATGAAACGCTATCTGGAGAGCAAATTTATGGCACGCTGTAAGTATTCGGTGTGCTGTTTTTTGACGTTTGTTATGGAGAAAATAATAACTAATAGCAAATAATGAGCATGTAGTTGTGTGTTATTTTATGCTGATGTCCTTGTGGCCAGAATTCTTCTGCTTTTGGTGCGTCGCGTCCGGCTGAACAATTTCTTCTATTTGTAGTTCTCTGGGCTCTGGTGTCTCGCTGATTAATCCTGTTGGTACCCTTGCATGGTGGTAGGCTATTTTACGCTGGCTACATTCCTACCTCCTAAAAACTTTAATCGTGAATCTCGTGAAGCATCCTGTTTTGTTCTTGGTCGACAATTCTAACATGATCTCTATGGTTTTATTGATTTCGATTCACCGATTCACCGCGAAGGATTGGAATAGCTTGCCTGCGTCTGCGTTCTTTTATTAAGTTAGTGCGCTCACCATCTTGGACCACATCTCCACTTACCATCAGGTGGGATCGCGGTCAAGCATTATTAACTTATTGTAAGTAAAAAAAAAACTATTATGAGGTGACAGTATGTTTTACATTAAAGTTATGTGCACCAAATTCCAACTTTTTCGGTTTTAAAAATTCTCGTGACGTTATTTTGTTCAGACTTTTAAGAGAAAATCAAGAGTAGAGGTGAGCCCATGAGTATTTATTTATTAAGCCGTATTGAGGTGGCTTAGAATCCTAATTTCAAACTGACGCTGGATGGGTGTCGTATCGTAAGAGGTGACTAAATCCGGCAAGCTAGTTGTAGGGCCCGTCGGAGTGTTTATATTGATAATACTGAATTTAATAGTTCATTATTACTATTATTACTACTATTATTTGTCCGTGTGGCCCAGCTGAATCCGCCTCTACCACTCTCTTGCATGAGTTAGCCGCCAAACGAGCTCGAGAGCCAGTTCTATCACTTCTATCTCTTTTTTCTCTCATTTTTGGCCGGCAATTAGGCGACGATAGCCACTTACCATCGTCAGCTCTTTCTCGTCTTTCATTTGTCGGCTATTTTCTTAAAAAAATATCAGTCACGTCTTTTCCATGCCTTACCATTACCTAACATTAAGTAGTTTTACATTTCCATAGGTGCACTACACAAAATACATTTTGCTAAAGGCAATTAGTTGTAAAACACTCAAATTACTACCGTCCGCTTCGCACCAGTTTGAGGGTAGTTCGTAAACATGAAGTTTTACAGCTTGTTCCAAATACAATTGTTCCAAACACTAGAACATGTTTTATGTCTGAGAGTTTCTCAACTATGGCGCTTGTATTGCTGCGGGCACTTCGGTAATAAAGAGCGTCGCTAAATTGGAGATTCCGTTACTCGTGTTATTATAATTTGCTGAAAGCAGACGAAATTTTCTGAGTTTTTGTTTATTATAATTACATAAATATGGAGGCACCTTATGGTTATTAGGTACATAATAATTTTGAAATGCCAGGTATGATGTACGTACTTAATTTAAAACGTGTATAAACGCAAAAAAAACTTTCGTGCCAAAAACATTGAAGTATAATATGTACTTTTATAATATTACTAGCTGACCGGGCAAACGTTGTTCTGTCAAATATTTTTAGGGGTAGGGGAATGAAAAATAGATGTTGTCCGATTCTCAACCCTAGCCGATATGCACGCAAAGATTCACGAAAATCGGTCGAGCCGTTTTGGAGGAGTTCAACTTCTAACACCGTGACACGAGAATTTTATATACACCGTGTTCCTGAGGTTGTGCACGAACTTCGGCCTGTTATTCAGACCATTAAATTGGTCATCTTTCGTTATGGATTCATTATTGGAATTTTTATTTTTTTATTGTTCATTTTCATACAAACTAAATACTTGAACGTAAATTGCCTAATGTGTAATGTCTTTACGCAAGCTGGCAACTTCGCATTATGATTGATATGAAACTTTGACATTAGTAAACTTTTATTGACGTTAACAATTATTTCTCATCGATTTTGCTGTCTGTGCGACCAGTGACATTAACAAAACCTAATCGGTAATAATACTAGTTCGAAAAGTTTTACGATGTTTGTTTACTTTAAGGCCCATTTAGACGGAGAGTTTCTAGTATCTATCGTACACTACTATCACTAGTAATAATCAACATAACATTATCGTATCAAATGTTTACATACAGGAAAGAACTAAATTCTCACCTACGATTATCTCATATGACATTCGTAACTTATCGATCAAGGCGATAATTTCCTACGTCTATTTAGGTACACATTGTACGTAAGATTACTTACGACAATCTCGACTTGTATTCGACTTACATTTTTCAAATTCATACGTGTATCATACAAGATGGTTGAAAACGTTTTGAGTGCGAGAATTGTCATTGGAGTTAAGTTTACAATCAATATTCCATTGCGACGAAATTGTCGTAAAATAGCGAGAGGTGTAAATGTAAGAAAGTTTTTTTTTATTAATTCGATCGTGGCTTCTTCGAGACGAGAAGCTCTCCGTCTAAATGGGCGTTTATTGACAAGTCAAGCCAATAATGACATGAAATTTAAAATGAAACAAGTATAGTTTGAATGATCATGACCGTACTGAGCGGCAACATAGCACAAATAAAGACCCTTTTACAATGTACACCCATATTAAATGGAATTACCAACTTAAAAACTAAGCTTTATAATGCACTAGTACCTGTATAAGATATGTTTAGTAAATGCTATAGAATCATTTGGTAAAGTTTGTGCACAACCTCAAAAACACCCGGTATAAGATATATCTGTGGTATATGTACTAAAGTAAACTGTACAACAGACTTCGCGAAAATTTTGTCGCGCCGCGGCGCCGCGCCGGGAGGTTCTATTTTTCAAAATCGAGCCCCCATTCACTTTTCAAAATCGACTGAATCCATTGAAAACCGTAGACAATCGGCTACAATTCAATGCGTAAATTGCATTCGCTAGTATCTAATAACAGATCAGGCGAAACCAAGGCGAGCTAGTTAAAAGTAAAAATATTAATTATGTATTTATATAATTAAATTAATGTAAATTATTTGGTTAAAATTGGTGCACGAAATTTTACAGTCAATAATCTGATTACTATTCTCTGTAGGTATAGTCTCATCCAAACTCATACATCTAACGAGAGTAATCAGATTTCCTTTGTCCCTAATGAAAACGAAGTCATCCTTATATCTGCAGAATAAGAGAATTAGCTTCCCTAAGTAGCACAGATAATGAATGCCTCTCACTGTTGGCTTTTGTCTATAAAGAAAAATGGCGGCCAATGTAACGCAATGACGGCAAATGAAGGAAGCCATTGTGGAAAACTGTTTGCTGAGAGGACAATGAACAAACAATGTGGAAGTCTTGTCGTCGCCTCGGATGTTTGTTTTTTGGCCTTGATTTATAGTAAAAAAAAAGAATTATTTTGAAAGTTAATTTTGCCTTGGCAGAGTAGTAAACTTTATAATTATTTTATTGTGGCCTTGCCTTGTAGCACAAAAATCCTTGAGTATTTTAAAAGAGTGAAGATACTTGGATGTAGAGAAGAATAATAAACTCGTACTTCTTTATATTTTTTAATTTTATTTTATAGGAAACGAGTTTATTTTAATAACAAACGTTGAATGGACGGGTATGCGTTCTGGGTGGGTCTATGGAGACCACTCTAAGGAGGAATAACTCTGTTGTGATAAAATGTCCGTCAAACTTACGCAAAGCTTTCCATCAATTTACTTCAATGGTCAAACTCTGATATATAAGATGGCGCCACGGTAGCAACATGGCAAAGGACTACGTAAACAGTTTGGTATACCGGACTGTCACTCGAAACTTTCCCCCAATATGAGTCATTCCTCCTTACCTCTATACTCCATGAGTTCCATGTTGACAAGTGATGTTCGGTTTACATGTATTGAGAGATTAAGTAGATAACAAAATTTTAACTAAATTTCAAGTAAATTATATAATAATGCAACGAAAAAAAATTCATCCCCATGTTACCCCGTATGGGAGAGATATCCTGATGTTTTTTTTCAATATTTTATTCTACGTTTTTGGAGTTCTAATAAATTTAATAATTATGTATATTGAGGTATATTCATGCCAAATTATTGCTTTTTAGCACTCAGGGTCTACGCGCTTTGCTTCGGATAGACGGACGGACGGACGGACGTGACGAAACTATCGTTTATTTCTACTTGTCCTGTTGAGTAGTCCTGTTGACAGTACTAGTAGGAAAAAAGGGGCCAAGTGCGAGTCGGACTCGCCCCTGAAGGGTTCCGTAGCAGCAAGTAACATAATATAAAAGTTCTTGTAGTTCGTTGTAACTTTGATCAATGTTTTTTGCGGTTAACGATTTATGACGTATTAAAAAAAAACTACTTGCTAGATCTCATCCAAAACAATTTTCGTTGGAAGTTTTCATGGTAATGTACATCATATATTTTTTTAGTTTTATCTTTCTCCTATTTTAGAAGTTACAGGGGGGGAGACACACATTTTACCACTTTGGAAGTGTCTCTCGCGCAAACTATTCAGTTTAGAAAAAAATAGTATTAGAAACCTCAGTATCATTTTTGAAGACCTATCCATAAATACCCCACACGTATGGATTTGATGAAAAAAACATTTTTGAGTTTCAGTTCTAAGTATGGGGAACCCCCAAAATTTATTGTCTTTTTTCTATTTTTGTGTGAAAATCTTAATGCAGTTCACAGAATACATCTACTTACCAAGTTTCAACAGTATAGCTCTTATAGTTTCGGAAAAAAGTGGCTGTGACATACGGACGGACAGACAGACAGATAGACAGACAGACAGACAGACATGACGAATCCATAAGGGTTCCGTTTTTTGCCATTCGGCTACGGAACCCTAAAAAATTCCCACTAGTTGTGTGAGTTGTAAGACTATGAAACTATAAGAGTTCCGATTTTTCTTCGGTACCCTAAAAAGTAGACGGCTAGCTAATGATAAGTGGTAACCGTTGCGTATGTACATGAACAACACCAGAGGAATTCGCAGAATTTTTGAAGAAAGAGAAACCCATGTAACATGAAGTGACCTCATAGGTTTCCGATACGTTTATAAGAACTTCAGGTCCGTGAAGCAGTCAGTTCGAGTGAAATCGAACCAAGTAAACAACAGTTTGTTGTTCCAAACGCTGCAGTAAGTATCTCTTTAGGGCTAAGGACATTAAATCCAAAAAGAAGTGTTAGCCTCATGGTTTATAAAAACTGAGCAGCTGTTCAGATGCGTTCAGGTGGATCCCGGTACATCCCTAGGACAAAATCAATACTCGAAGTGAAAATTTTGTTAAAATGTTTTGTTTCCCTCAGTAGGGACTGCATTGCCGCCATCAAAACAATCAAAAAGAAATCACCCCTTTGATTTCATGGCAAAAGAATCCTTTGTGCGAGCTGCGTAGTTTTGCATATGCATGGTTATAATTCATGCGTGAATATTAAAACTTTATGATGAACGTGCATTGTCCGGGTAGAACGAATTGTCGTTCACACCTCAGATTAAAGAACAAAAAGGCACATAATGAATGGATTGTTTTGAATTTACATTTTAAGTTGAGCTGCCTAACTGGCTGGTAGGCGACGGAATAGTATTTGGAACTATCATCGTAACAAAATAAATTGATAAAGGACAGGTTATTTAATGTACCAGTGTTGAGAAAGGTTTAAGTCTGAATTACCTTTCTTCTGAGGTATTAGCAGAGCCCTATAAAATGAGGTTCATCACAAGAGGAGTAAACAGAGTTTTCTCTCAGGGCCGGCGTTGCATTCGTGACTCCTCTGGTGTTGCTCAATATCCATAGAAGACAGTGACTTCAAATGATGGCATCGGGGAGTAACGATCATTGTGTTTTCAAATCGAAAGACCAATAATCATACATAGTAATATAGTACCTGGATTACCGATCTTTGCTTGCTATATTTTTTCTCGGTTTAACCTTAAACCAAACACACATTGGCTTAGTATTGCTTAATACTGCCCTCTACTGAAGTACCTTTAGTGTTGCTACTCGCCAATAGATGTCAGAAAGAGTCTATTGTTGCAGTTTTTCATTGCCTGAAAACACGGATAAAACAAAATTTTCTAATAATGAATCCTAGCTAGATCGGTTTATCGCCCCCGAAACCCCCTGAATACTAAAATTCATGAAAATCGTTGAAGTCGTTTCCGAGACTCACATTATAAATGTGCAAGAATTGCTTGTTTAAATGTATTAGATTAATACGTGAAAGGAAATACCCCTTTTTAGGTATAATGGAGGCACATAGAAATCTGATTTTTGGTTAAGTTAAAGTTATATTAGCTATATTTTGTGAATAGTTTGTTAAAATTACATTTATTAAAGAAAATAGAATATTGAAAAATGACATTGTGAAGTAACGTTTGTCAGAATGAATTACGGTCGAATTTCGACTGAAGGACAAGCCTCTAGCTAATATCTATGGGAGAAGGATAGAGAGTGGGACAGGAAGAGGGAGAGGGACTGGGAGCGGGAGAGGGAGAGGGAGAGGGAGAGGGAGAGGGAGAGGGAGAGGGAGAGGGGAGGGAGAAATTATAAAGAGGAAAGATTTGATTGTTTGTTTGCATTGAATAGGCTCCGAAACTACTGAACCGATTTGAAAAACTCTTTCAATGTTGGGAAGCTAAACTATCCCCGGGTAACATAAGCTATATTATATTTTCAAAAGAATTAGGGATCCTTAGTAAAACTCCAATAATATAACCCAATGTGTAAAAAAATAAGAAAACCGAAGCAAAGCGAGCGCGGTTACTCGTAGATACATAAATAGGTACATAAGTATATCTACAATGGGAAATAATTTAACTATTTTGTTTAGAGTTTATGCCAACTTGCAATATGAAACGTTTAACGGCTTAAAGATAAAGTTTAGTATAACTTTAAATTGATCGATATCAAAGTTAGACCACTATGAAACTGACAGCACAATTTAACTTCATGTATTGCAATAGCGCGCATAATGAGTGTAGACGGAATGTTTTATGCGTTGTTATAAGTTGCGAAGTAACAAGATACTTTTATAGTTAAAAAACTGCGATCTATAGAAAAGTCTTGAAGTGCTAGTGTGAAGGCTGGTGCGGTTGTCGGTATTGCAGATCTAAGGCCCGATACCCACCTACGTAACGTGACAGAAATATAATTTTTCTGTGTCACTATTAGCACGATGCATGGCACATTAAGTAGTGCCATGCCACATGCTGTACGCGAATGGGCGCCACTCTATACAGTTTTTATGCAGAATAAGTTAATGTTTGACCACATAACCTGATGGTAAGCGGAAATGAAGTCGTGGTAGTAAAAGCCTATTCACTCTTGACTTGAAGACACCTACATTATAATCAGATTAAGTTACATTGAATGTTGATACTAGTGGCAATATGGGCTAGATCACGAATCAGATCATATAATCATGTTGCTTTAGTGGGCACCAGGCCTAAACCTGGCCAATAACATATCCGGTTGTATTTGGATCTCAGCCGTTTGTTGTTGTTAGTTAATGGTGATGTGTTTGATGATGATGATGATGATCAGCAATCTTTAGTGTTACTGATGTCCATGGGTAATCGTGACCATTACCAGTAGGTAAGTCTGTTGTTCATCATCGGCTTTTCACACACAATGTGACTATATTCAGTCAATTAATGAGCAGTCCGGTAATAATTTAGCTCTTGCTATAAAATTTATGTGATTGGTTATTCCTATCATCGAGGCCAGGTTAAAGATGCTTTTGATATTACTGTCTGAAAATCGGACGAGGCTTGCGTCAGCACCAGTTGAAAGATGAACATTGTTCAGATTTTCATTTCCCATCTGTGTCTACCATCAAGAGGCTCCTCTGCTCAAAAGGTGGCTAAAGATATGATTTTCAGTGTATGTCGTACGAAGAGAGACTTCTTAACGTCATATTTTTTTTACTAATTTGGTACTTTAAATGTTGGCACATTATCGTAAAGGGCACTGGACACTCCGGACAGGACCATATCGTATTATGCTTTACTTTCCTTTTTTGTTGTTGAGACAACAACATAGACCGCCGTGGTAGCAAAACGTTACATGAAAACGTTTTATTTTTGCAAACGGTAAAACTGTGATATAGAAGTTTCATTTAAAAAATCCCTGTTCTCTCCACTAACTAGTATCATTTGTATATATATAAACCAAAAACCAATAAATTAATTGTTGTCTCTTTTTAAACACCGTGTATATGTTAGAAACATTTCATTTGCGAAGCACGACTATCCGAAGCAGACCGCAAAAAATTCAAATATAACGCACATTGCTGTCAATACCGCCAGTGCGTGACTAGTTTTCGAATACGCGGTGAGTTTGAACAATGGTGAGGCGCACCAACAAATTTGTAATGGGTGGACAACATTCAAAATCATATTAATTTTTCAAAAATCTAACGATGCTGTTAGTTTCATAATCACTTTCACTAAAAGCACTTTACGGTATTCCTCATAGTTTCGGATTTCGCCATCCATGCTCACTCAAAAAATTTACCTTGTTATAACCACAATTGAATTGAGTTGATATTGAATTGAGGTCGATACACGACCTGAAACAGTGAATGTTTTGAAGAGTCAACATTGTATTTGCATATTTTGCATATTATAACAACCAGTTCATACAAATATTGTTCTTTAAATTGATGAAATAATGGATGCTGTCGCGTGTACATAAATGAATAAATAACATGTTTTAAAGATGGTTACTTTGAGAGTACCAAAACACTCAAAACAGCTAGACAAAGAAACCTCTGTACAAATAAAATAAGATAAACATGAATATAAAGCATTAAATTTTATAATTTATTTCTAGACATAAGGATAATTGATTTCAAGAGCGTAACAAGATCAAGTTACAAGACTAGCGCCCCAACTCAGAGTCACTAACGGTTACTTTAACCGCTCCTTAGTAAAGAATCACCATACACATTCTGTACTAAGGAGCGATTTACGTAACCGTCAGTGACTCTGAGTTGGGGCGTAAAGAATTGTTTGTTTTGAATGATTAGTTGCTGTTGGCTTTATTGACGTTTACAACTAACTTCACGCGGACTATAATGTCTAAAGAGTCACAATCCAAAACGTATGGGCACCCTACCAGCGATAGTGGACGTAGTGCGATTCTGATAAAAGCTTAAACAAAAGGCTCTTCGTCGAAAAAAATTGGCAATTTACGAGTGCGGCTGTGGACGTAGCGGACGCTAAATCTGCGTTCAATATGTTTGGTGTTTGTTGTTAGAAATAGTACGTTTTAACAATAGTTATAAATGACAATGCACTAGTTAGAACATCAGTCGTCTCCTTGTTTTGATTGCCAACTTCGTTTGTCAAGCTAAAACTTTTTTATTTTAAATATTTTTTAAATAACGTTGTAGGTTGTATTGTTGTATCAATATTTTCCGATTTGAGAAGACAATTTTGACAATTTTGAGGAGCCTTATTAACGAGGAAAAGCTGCAAAAGAAACTCTTCAGCCTTAGAGGTATTATGTGCTTGAAAAATTATGTCATCAGCGATCATCCATTTCATCCCGGACCGTGTTAAAAGTTGTTTAACTCGAACAATTGACAAATTACAAGACAAAGCTTAGAACATTCGCAATAAATCATAACAAATAAATCCTTCTATATTGATAAATTGATCAAAGGACACGGATTTTATTTGTTTCGTGAAAAGTAAAGAAACGCGTGCAGCCGTTCAGAGACTGGAAAAGGATTTATTAAAACTTCTTGCTCGAGGCAACTTTATTGTTCCCTGTCTCTAAATAGCTACTAGTTCGCCAAACTGTTTCAGTAGCTGGTGTCTTTTCATTTTTAGTCTTTTAGACAAGGGACAGATCGTTAATAATCTGTGGCGATTACGCTTAACATTTACTTTTATTTTAATTTCCTTTTTATTTATTTTAGGTTTGTTTTTAATATTATGCGATAATCATATTTAAACATACTCATTTTAGCAATACATATATGCATGTTACACCATTTTATTTGTACAAAAAACTTTCCTTGGGTTCGAGTATAATTGACAATTGGCAATTTTAAGAATCATGATTAAATCGCATAGAAACATAAATCTGGTATATAAGTAAACTCTTCGACAGTTATGTACCTATATAAGTTTCATCTCTATTAGTATCTAAAATAACATGATAATAACAAAATTTCATAAACGATATTTACCTATCATAACTATATACTACCTATAGTGTGTTATTTAGAGAAGTGTCGTGTTATTTACACGGGTTGAGGAAGGGGATTAAAAGTTTAGCCAGAAGGCCTTGGCGTCGCCGTCGTAGCTTTTCTATATTTATTGTTCAGGCTTCAGCAACAAGGAATCCCTTTTAATTTCGTGTATGTCTTTTATACCAGTGAACGCCAAAACACGGATTTTTGTAAGAGAGAACTGAGTTCGAACTCAACTATACCTATTGCTTTATGTTAGATAGGTACATAAAATCAATCGAAACATAAATTAGTGCAAATGATTGTGTCTGTATACTGAAGTCTCTAAAATTTTAGTATTAGGGTAATGTAGGGTAATGTACCCTACATTACCCGTTTAGGTATCAGGTATCAGGTACCCATTAATAATAATAATAATAATAATAACACTTCACACTCATAGCCCCACACTAGGATTCCTGTGTCGTGGGTGCCATGGACAACACACTAGACAAGGACATTCACACCCAGACCGAGAACAGAAATTCAAACTCATCATTCAAACCTCCTCGCTGGGAATCGAACCCAGGACCCTTGGTGCGGTGATCCGGCATGGTAACCATTGCGCCACACAGGTCGTCATTAAAATTTTACAGGGTTGCTTGGGGAAAAAACAAACAAGATTTGACTGGATTTGATTGAGTCCCGACTATTCTATCTTATTCTTCTATGGTGTAGTTGTTTAATATTACTTTTAACAACATTCTAAACTGCTGGGCTTGTTTTTTTCTTTTTAGTTTTTTTTTTGCAGTCCGGTTTTTTGTTAAAGTCAAAGTCAAAATATTTTATTCCTATCACTAATACACTTAAGTACGTCACAACTCATCCCGCGGGATGAAATCGAGCGGGATGAGTTGACCAAAGCCTCATCATTTTTTAGTCTACCAGCTTTTCGGAAGAGTTTGTTTGTTAAATACCTATACCATACATACCATGAAAACAAAATAAATCTCTCAAGCCTGCAGCCGGAACATGAGTTGTTTGGCGGCTGACTGAAGAAAGAGGGTGGTAACTGGATAGGAATTTTAGCAGAAACTAGCTGACCCGGCGAACTTCGTATCGCCTAACAATTTTTTTTTTCTAAAATAAAAGTAGCCTAAGTTACTCCTTGTTACATCAGCTATCTGCCAGTGAAAGTCCCGTCAAAATCGGTCCAGCCATTTCAGAGATTAGCCAGAACAAACAGACAGATAGACAAAAATTATAAAAAATGTATTTTTGGTATATGTACCGTGTATAAATCCAAATGCACTTAGTAAAAAGCGGTTATTTTAATATTACAAACAGACACTCCAATTTTATTTATTTGTATAGATGTATAGATATAGATAAAATAATGTCAGTTGTCATGAATATTAAGAATATTAATTACATTGATTTGTATTTATGAAAAGCTCTACCAATCAGAAACCTCCCTGCCTATGTACATATTTATCATTACTTAAAATTGCTTAAACACATAATCTTAAATTAAAATTTAAAAACCTTCCACAGTTTTAATTACACTAAACATAGCTAAGAACACTCGATTAAGTCATCTTTTAAATAAAAAACTACATCAAAATCGGTTCATCCGTTTAGGAGCTACGATGCGCTCAACGATACGAGCAGACATACAGATACACAGATACATAAACACGTCAAACTTATAACACCCCTTAAAAAAAGGGTTTAAAACATTGAACTATAATGTCATAGAACAGACATCTCGAACAAAATGTGTGTCTCGCCGGGAGGTTCTATTTTCGAAATTGAGCCCCCGTTCTCCTTTCAAAATCGAACGAATCCATTGAAAATTGAAGTCGATCGGCGCCAATTCATTGGGACATACATTGTGTTCGCGGTGTCGGTTCTATAGGCTAGTAATAATACTTCAATGGTTTAAAAAGATCAAACAGGATCTACGTCTAACAAAGAGGAAGAAGTAAAATAACTTCAACATAAAAATTGTTATGCGTTCAAGTGCTTTGTGTTTTGAAATAACAAAATAAAACGACGAGAAAAGTGTTTACTTGCAAAGGAACTACTGCGTCATGAATTGCTTTGCTCGCGGTTTTAGTGAGGATTGGTCTAGGAAAGCTGCTTTTGTTCAAAATTAAAGATAACGCAAAACTACTCGTCCGATCTAGCTCAAATTTAAGTGGCACCACATGACAAGCAACAGCTCTTGATTAAAAAAGAATGTTCAAAATCGGTTCACCCAATCGGAAGTTCTGAGGTAATAAACATAAAAAAATACAGTCGAATCGAATACCTCGTCCTTTTTTGAAGGGTATCATGTTTGGGTTCATGAAATGGTCTCAATGAACAAGTTTTTCTGAGGCAGAACCTTTTAATTACATTTAAACTTATACATAGTCTTGCCAGATATACTGTTACAGCCTTGTTTAATTTAAGTACCAAATACTAGCGAGAAATTTTGCGATTGATTACGAATGAGGAAATTTTGTACTATCTTAAAATAAAGAAATAATTGATATTGTGTCATTTAATAAAAAATGAGTGGACGTTAAAATAAGACACTCACGGGTTATTAAGTTGCACCGCTACAGCTATGCAGCTTGAGGTTTTTAAATTGCTGAAAATTTGAAAAATAACTCATGGATTTTTTTTATCGTACTATCAAATGATTCCCTGAAGTTTCGAGCTTCGAAAACCGTAGAAGAAGCGCCCAACCTCGTACGGTTAGAACGCCAGCGATCACCAAAGAGGTACAGGCTCGAATTAAACGAATTCCCGTCCGGAAGCAAAAAAATTTAGCTCTTCAGGTGGGGTTAAGAAAAACTACCATCAAATGAATGTTAAATGAAGACCTTGTACCCAGAGCTTATCGACGACACACAGGGAATTTCCGTAATGAACCTCCAAAAAAATTAAGGCTCGAGAGATGACCAGCTTTGTTAAGAAGGTACGCGAGAAAAAAAACCGCCAAATTCTTATTTCAAACGAAAAAATTTTTGGCATTGAAGAAAGTTACAAAAAACAAAGTGATAAAATATTATGCCCACGTGAACAAAGAAGCAACCAGGCGTATGCCAATAATCCAGCGTGGGCATTATCCTGCGTCAATCATGGTTTGACTTAGAGTCTCATATTTGGGCTCATCTGTGATGTTTCTCTGTGAAAAAGAAGTGAAACCCAGTATTTTTGAGTATCAAAATACTGTCCTTGCAAAGATTGCGGAACATTTTCTTCAAAAAATTATCGAAAATCCACAATAAGTATTCCAATAAGATTCAGCGCCAGATCATCAGAAAGCAGGATACAAAACTGGCTGATTGGTCATAAAATTTACTTTATAGGGCACAACGAGGGGCCCTCTTAAAGCACAGACTTATATCCGTTGGAAACAAAATATGGCAACAATGGAAACAGAAAGCATGCGCTAAATCTCACCAAAATTTGAAGTTTCTGAAAGCATCCATGATTAAAGCAGTGGCTGATATAGATACGAACCTTGTATATGCTACGATTGACGACTGGCCTAAGAGGTTGAGGCCCTACATTCAAAACGAGGGAGGGTATTTTGAATAACATAAACAAAACTTTAACTAACATTTAACTACCTTTGTTTTTATATAATTAATTTACAGATATCTTAATTCCAAAAAAATATATTTAGTGAAATGTTTGTAACAGTATTTATGGCTAGACTAGGTAAATAGTCAAGGTACAAGATTTTATTTATTTATTCTAACTGCAAAGATAAAGTTTGTGTTACGTATGTAAATTTTTAATACAAGAAGTTAATGGTGTAGTTATAATTAATTCCCGAGGCAGCAGTTTAACTCGTGTCGTGTGGTGTGAAATATGCTCTACACAAATTTTTATTATGTTTAATGATGAAATGTTACCTAGATTTTTTTACTACGAGTAAAAAATTTTACAACGAGTATTTCAAATTTTCATTGCAGCAGTTCTAGAATAATTTATAATTAACTAGGTGACCCGGCGAACTTTGTATCGCCTATTTTTATTTTTTAAATAAAAGTAGCCTAAGTTACTACTTGTTACATCAGCTATCTACTAGTGAAAGTCCTGTCAAAATCGATCCAGCCATTTTAGAGATTAGCCGGAACAAACAGACAGATAGACAGACAAAAATTGTAAAAAATGTTTTTTTTCTATACATATGTACCGTGTATAAATCCAAATGCACTGTAAAGTAGGGCTTCGCCCGCGGTAGAGATCGATTTTTACAAATCCCGCGGGAACCCTAAACTTTTCCGGGATAAAAAGTAGCCTATGTTTTAGTTTAGGGTATAGGCTATCTCCATTCCAAACAGCCAAATCGGTTAAGTAGTTTTCACGTGAAAGCGTAACAAACAAACTTATATTCACATTTATAATATTAGGATGATTATAAAGTAGAATAGTTCGATGTGTGACTTTAATTTTAATTTCAATTTAATTTAGTCTTATGTATTTCATTGTTACTAACCAATATATGGATGAGTCTGATTTTTTTTTTATTTATAAATAAATAAATTGATTGATTATATAAATATATAAATTGATATATAAATTGATTTATATGGATAAAATTTACTTGACAGTTTTTGAAATAATGTTTTGTAAGGGTTTGGATTAGTTAAGTAGATACTAAATTAAATTCTACGTTCGTTTATAACACTGGTAAATATTGAATTATATAGAAAAAGAATAACTTATCGAGAAACAGTTATTAAATCCCCTAGAATAATTTTTGTCTTTTATCTGAATTATATCTTTTGCTTTTGTTTATATAATAAATATGAGATTTCTCTTTCTACCATACTCATAACGATACATTTAGCCTTTTTATATAAAATCGTAAGGATCCGAAATCAAATAAACTTTGTAATTTTTCGCCCCTTTATGAAAAACTTAAATTTCAACATGAAATTCCAATAAAAGACCCTTCAATTCTTAAAACTGCCGGAAGGGGTACTTTATTAAGGCACTGTTCAAACAGTTTGTGTACTTTCGCGAGATTAAAGATTTATTTTTAATTTTTTTGACCTTATAAAATAGTCAGCCAGGAATAGACTGTTCATCTAGTAAGTATTTAGCCAAGGCTGAGAGCCAAGAGAGAATTCCCGCCAGGTTTGGTGTTATATATATGTCTGGAGTGCGGCCTTGCTTAATATTATTAGTATTACATTATGCTAGTGATGGAGATTTGAATTGTTAATTAAGACCATTATTACTATTATTATTTCTCCATGGGGTTTGCCTGGATAGCTACCACCCTTGAGCATGAGTCAGCCGTCAAACGACTCGTCGTGTTCCGGCTGGGGCTTGAGAGCCAGTTCTTTCTTTTTTTTCTTCTCTCTTTCTTAGCCGGCAACGCATCAGTGATGCCTTGGTGTTGCTGATGTCCGTGGGCGACGATAGCTATTTACCATCAGGTGGATCGTCAGCTCGTTTGCCGGCTATTTCCATAAAAAAATGGAGAAAACATTGATACCGTGGTTCAGGTCTATCATGATGACACTGTGTAGTCATTAAGTCAGTATGTCTGTCTGGCTAGCTACTCTTGCTTGAGTCAGCTGCTAAACGATTCGTCTTGTTCCATCTGGGGCTTGGGAGTCCCTACTTCTTTTCTCTTCTTTCTTGGCCGGTAACGTATCGGTGATGCCTAATGTTGCTGATGTCCATGGGTCAATTGGTAACATAAAATTATGTACGCGCGTGAGAAGTTATACTTCTTTAAAATAAATATTTAACATTAATAATTTAATAATATATAGTATTAATTATATTAAATAATAATATTTTAATGTATATCAATAAATACAATTCAATAATTACAATTCTTAAATTTCACTTTCATATTTTTTTCATAACGCGCCTAAAGAAGTATAACTTCAGAAATACATATAATAATGAACTGAATAATAGATTATTTAGTTGTAGTTCTTGCAAAACATAAGGTTATTTAGAGGATTCTAGTGTCTTACACCCCAACTCAGAGTCACTAACGGTTACTTTAATCGCTCCTTAGTAAAGAATCACCATACAAATTCTGTACTAAGGAGCGATTTAAGTAACCGTTAGTGACTCTGCGTTGGGGCGTTAGTATTAAATTGCTATCTTATTTACATTAACTATTTGCTTGTTTCATGTTACTTCCTTCTGTTCATGGTTTATAAGCAGGATCATAATATCATGCAAACTAAACGAAGTAATCCTTCTTCATTTTGATCAAAACGCTTATCGCGCCTATTCGCATCACTTTGACCGCGGTTAAGACGCAACTGAGTGATCCATTCCGGCCGAGCTCCCCCATTGTATTAAAAGTACACTTTCCTGAATGAAAAGCGTTTTGCCATTCCGTCCCCACGTGTAGGACCCTTGTTCTCAATGTTTATGGAATATTAATGTTTCTCCTAGAGCTAAAGAATTCGGTTTTAATTAATAAACTTCGCCCAGAAAGTTGATCTTAGATTGAATCAGTTTTCAGATTTCTTGCAGTTTTAATAACTGCAAATCAGTTTTAATAAAGACGTGATTGTAAGCTTCGCAAGAAGCGCAATGGCCTTAAGAAACTTAACCCTTTCTTACTTAACCCTTTGACCCTTTGTTACCATGCCGGATCGCCGCACCAAGGGTCCTGGGTTCGATTCCCAGCGAGGTGGAAATTAGAATGATGAGTTTGATTTCTGTTCTCGGTCTGGCTGTGAATGTCCTTGTCTAGTATGTTGTCCATGGCACCCACGACACAGGGAATCCTAGTGTGGGGCTATGAGTGTGAAGCGTTATTTATTTATTTAACCCTTAAGCCCTGCTTACCTAGAAGCGGATACACGATAAAATTCTGAACGTTACAAAATAGCATAATGAGAGACACAAAACTGAGAATCAACACAGAAGTTACGAGATTCATTGGATGCATGAGAAACTTGGAAATGAATCAACTTAAAAGTTGTTGAAAGAAACAACGAATAAGAGAAGCGCTTTAGCATCTACTTTACTTTAGCCCGTGATCCATTAAAAAACCTCTGCAGACTTAAAGCCCATGGTTTGTTACTTATGCCTTACACATGACTGAGGAAACTCTTTAAAGTTGAGGAAACGAGCTAAGAGCTTTCTCCACCTCACGTGATTAATATGAATTGGTGAAGTTTTAGCTATAAATCGACTTTCGTATCTTTGATCTTAATTTTCATTGTTTTTAAAAATTATAGCCTTTTCCAGTCTTCTTAGCACAAAACTTTCAGAAGCACGTATCGAACCTTTGTTTTCTATCAGACTATTTATAACGTGGCCTGTGAAAATAAAGTAAATATTTAATTGCGGTTGAGTTTTTTACGATCTACCCTCCGAATGCCGTGAGCGTGTTTATTGCTCTCATGCAATTTTTATTTAGAATCGATTTAGAAATGCACGGAGTAGCGTAATGAATTTAGTGAATTGATGGTGTTGGAACTTCGAGCTATGGTACCTATGGGGTTCATCAAAAGAGATTTGAAAAGGTTTGAAAAGGGTTGTTCTTTAAGATCCTCATCGCCTTTAGCCCATGTGTGTAGGCGTTGGTTAAAGAAGTAACATTTAAAAGAATTGCTGTCTGTTCTTGCGTTTGTTTTACGGATTAGTTAGTAGGTTTACGGATTTAAGTTCTTAGAAAGATCCTTCTATGACTTAGACCAATATTAGTCTTAGGTATATACGAGTACACATAAAGTATATTTAGCTCTCTTACGAACAATGTGACATCAACTCGCGTTTAATAATATTATGTACTGTCATATTGGACTAACTAGACTAACTCAAGCGACACGTTTTGAGCTTTCATTGGCTCTGTCCTTATACGAGTACAGTGTGACAAACATAATAATAAAAGATTATCTGCACTACCCGTACACAAGGCAAATGCCATCCAGCCGTCAAGTTGCGCGGGTGTGTTGTAACATTGCAAACCATTGTGTTTAAATTCTAATACCTGGTAAAGATAGACAACTCACGTAGTAACCAGTCATTAATTCATTCTTCAAACTTTGAGCACCACTGGTTAGGGGCGACCCGAGTGACAAGTGAGGCAATAAGGCAGCGGAGTACACGCGAGTGAGGTGTCACTCTGAAGAGGGGTCAGGACGTGACCGTGATTTGTCTGCGAAATTCAGTTTCTTCTAGTAAATGTTGGTTAGTAAGACGTCGTTATAGTTTATAAAAGTTCAATTGTATAAAATACATCCTATTAGCAGAGAAACAATTTCCTACTAATATTATAAATGTGAAGGTTGGTTGTTTGGACGTTTGTTACTCTTTGACGCAAAAAATACTGAACCGATTTTAATGAAATTTAGCACACATGTAGACCATGATCTGGAGTAACGATATGGTACTTATTACCTCGGAAAACGCGGGTAAAACCGCAGGCAGACTGCTAGTGACTGACATAATATAAATTATAATTCTTGACAAAAAATAACCGACTTCAAAATTAGGGATAAATTAAAAACTACTGGTCATATCTCCTTCAAATTTAGGTGGGACTACAAAACAAGCACCAGCTTTCAATTAAAAAAAGAATCATCAAAATCGGTTCATCCAGTCAAAAGTTCTGAGGTAACAAATATAAAAAACAGTCGATTTGAATACCTTCTCCTTTTTTGAAGCCGGTTAAAAAACACCCGTATCCTGTAAAATACAATTCTAGTTACCATTGCACGTTCATGAGACGTAAATTATAGCAACAGTCATCGGTTACCACAGAGACTGGTAATTAACTGAATCACTTTCCACATTGTTGATGAAGAGAACAATTAAGTTTAAAATTATCGCCTTCATTTGCATAATCGAATAAAGCTCTTGAGAGCTGCCCTCTCTTAGGGTAGATAAGCATATTTCACACGATAGACGATTTGTTTGTTCTGAATGGGTACTTTTAAATGAGTGAAAAGAAAAAAAAGTGTGGTTTTATGAAACCACGATGCAAGTGAAACTTTTTTTTCGTTTTGTAGGCATTTAACAAAAAAAAAAAATTAGAAAATTATTCGATTCAGGGTATTAATATTGCGTTTTTAATCTTAACTTAATTATTTAAAAATGGGATTGATAATGGGAAACAATAGTAGACAAAATATTGAATCACAAAATTTAATTTGAATTTGTGTATTACAGTACGGAATATATAATTATTAAAATCATTTCGATGATAGACGCATATTAAAAACTAAGAGCAATAATTATTCAAATCATTGAATCTCCATTATTATTCTTACTCCAGGGCCGGTTGTAATGCGACGTGCGATAGATGGACGAAAAATTTTGAGGCGATAGAATTAAAGTTTCACTTTAAAATGTGTATTAGATGGCTAGAAAAGCGTTGTTTTAATACAAATATTTACGGTTTATATCACATTTTGGTTTTTATCCTGACCCCAACGTCATTCGCATCTTAGGTTAGCATTGTATAGCACAAAATATAACTTTAATCGGATGAGTTCTTGGGAAGATGTGACGGTCACTAAGTCTTGGCGCGCACTACGGTTTTACGCCGTTGCGGCAAAATGCCGTTGCAGCAAAATACCGCTGAAGTATAATGTCGCTACTCAGGAATCAAAACTTTGGGTTTTTTCGCCGCACAATGCGTGCATTGCAAATGAAAATTACGCGTTACAAAACATTCGGCGTTTTGCCGCAGCCATAAAAACCGCAGCGCACGCCTGAAGAGTAGTAAATTAACACAATATAATGATATGCCTTCCAAAGACTATAATGGATTTGACCACCTACATAGAAATGAATGACAAACGAAATATGTTTCTATTTTCTTTCTTTTCACAGAATAGCAAATCCGTAAATCCAGAGCGAATCGAACGCTTTACGTCTGGTGCGTCTATACCTGGTTTCACAAAGGAGGCATTGTAGATCGTATCAAGCTAATATAAAGGCGAGAATCCCTTGTCCGAAGAATAGCGGCGTTGTTGGCAATTGTTCACACATAAGAACAGCGAAGTTTTCCGGTATAATCGGATTACCGACGCAGATGACGGCGAATGGCGATTTGCATACGTAATATTGCTAAGTGCACTTTTAGATTGCGCAGTTCCGAAGTAAAATTAATGATCTTGCTGGATGTGGCAGTGCTGACGTAGTTACGCCTTTTTATGGCAGTGGCTAACGGATTGCAGTGTCAGAATGTATCATAGATTACTGTTTCCTTATTGTCAGTTGCCACCTACAAATATGTATAATTAGCTTTTGCCCGCGGCTTCACCCGCTGTAGAATGATTTCGAAACAAAATTTTTAATTAATTAATTTAGATTTTTATGCCCGTGGTTTCGCGCGCGCGGATTTCTTTTTTTTACAAATCCCGCGGGAACTCTGAACTTTTCCGGGATAAAAAGTAGCCTGTGTATTAATCCAGGGTAAAGGCTGTCTCCATTCCAAATTTCAGCCAAATCGGTTTAGTAGTTTTGGCGTGATTGAGGAATAACCATCCAAACATCTTCAAAAACACATTTATAATATTAATTAGGATAATAGGATTAGAGGACCTTGTTAGCTTGTTAGCAAGTGTGCCAAGCTTATTATTATCATTTGTTATTAGATTAGACTTAGCTTTTTGATCAATTCGCGGTGGATATTTTTTTGATCACCTATCAAACTTTTTAAATGAAATACCATTTAGTTACAGCCTTGCCATAGACTAACACTGCTCTGCCGCCGATATATCTTAATATATATAAATTACATGTCACGTTGTTTGTCCGCGATGGACTCCTAAACTACTAAACCGATTTTAATCAAATTTGCACACCGTGTGCAGTTTGATCCAACTTGAAAGACAGGATAGCTTCAGGCACACGGAAGGTTTTAGTAAAAAAAGCTTTTGACAGAACGAAGTTTGTCCGGGCAGCTAGATAGTTTATATTTTTCTGATCCCTTCGGCCCCTTCGTTTTTTTCCCACTGCCCTGGTAGAGCATGGTAATGAATGATTTTAGCATTAAGTCCACGTTTTATTTCTATACATTTGTATGATTCAATAAGGTCTTAATCTAAATCTAATATAAGTATGCATAAAAAAAAGCGGCCAAGTGCGAGTTGGACTCGCCCATGAAGGGTTCCGTAGCAGCAAGTAACATAATATAAAAGTTCTTGTAGTTCGTTGTAACTTTGATCAATTTTGTGGTTTACGATTTATGACGTATTAAAAAAACTACTTACTAAATATCATTCAAACCAATTTTCGTTGAAAGTTTTCATGGTAATGTACATCATATATTTTTTTTAGTTTTATCATTCTCTTATTTTAGAAGTTACAGGGGGGGGGGGGGACACACATTTTACCACTTTGGAAGTGTCTCTCGCGCAAACTATTCAGTTTAGAAAAAAATGATATTAGAAACCTCAATATCATTTTTGAATACCTATCCATACATACCCCACACGTATGGGTTTGATGAAAAAAACATTTTTGAGTTTCAGTTCTAAGTATGGGGAACCCGCAAAATTTATTGTTTTTTTTTTTCTATTTTATATGCTATATGCGGTTCACAGAATACATCTACTTACCAAGTTTCAACAGTATAGGTCTTATAGTTTCGGAAAAAAGTGGCTGTGACATACGGACGGACGGACAGACAGACAGACAGACAGACAGACAGACAGACAGACAGACAGACAGACAGACAGACAGACAGACAGACAGACAGACAGACAGACAGATATGACGAAACCATAAGGGTTCCGTTCTTTGCCATTCGGCTACGGAACCCTAAAAATCTCGTATCACGGTGTCTATGGTCGCACTCCTCCGAAGCGGCTCGACCGATTTTTACGAGTTTTTTGTGATATATTTGATAAATAAAAGAATAGGTAAAGTACCTATATTTCATACCACTAGGTGATTAGGGTTTCCAGGGGATTGGATTTGACGCGGGAAATACCACACGTACGAAGTCGCGGGCACAGTTAGTAAATAAATAAATAAAGAGTTTTATTCAACGTCAAAATGTTTACATCTAAAATTCCACCGTCCTTTCTTAGTTTAACCCTCTCACAATCTCATCCAGGATCTTTATATCCCCTTTTTCCTTCCGTAAGAGCATTACTAACCCTTGTAGGGTCATTACATAAACTTGCGGCTGCTTTTGTAGTTGAAGAGCCCTGAACGGTTGTGCAAAATGGTAATTTCGGACGTAAAAGCCGAAGTGTTTGGGGCAAACACTCGAAAAAATTTAATTTATTTGTGGAGTGCAAAAAATGGACCCCTCGATGATTGAATAATTGCGTGGGGGACCATTATTGGATTTGTTTGGAAAAATGGATAGCCTATCACTTGGTTAGGTAAAAAATATGCTTTTAGCATTAAGTCCGCCTTTTGTACTAATACATTTTGTATGGTTTAATAAATTTTAAATAAATAAATGTCATTATTTAATAAACTTTATAAAATTGAATACGGCAATCCGAAATAGAGTAAGGTGAGGAAGAACAAGATATTATGTTTGATGACATTTACAGGGCATATGTGTTATCTATCACATTTTGCCCCACCTACCCTATTACAGATAACCCAATTTGATTTCTAAAATAAGAAATGTATTCACATTTATTCGACGCACTATATGGATCAATAAATAGATAAGGTAATAATAATTATTAACATTATGTTTGGTAGCAGTAGGTAGGCAACTGACTTGAGATAGATTAGTGAGTATTAGTGCAAACGGCCATTAGTTAGTAAGACATTTTGGATGTACAATAACTTCGGAACATAGCTTCGGAGTCAACTATCAATAGGATACCAACAGGTAACTGTTGGTTTGTCGTTGAGTTACATAAAATGCAAAATTATCCAATCCTTGGTATTGAAGATGAGTATGTAAAGAAGAGCGCAAAGAAAACTGCGCCATCAATAAAGCCAATGGCAAATAAAGAGAACAGTGATAAAAGAAAATTCATTAAAACTTTTTTCATAAATAAATTGATCATTTACGCACTATCTAGTACATAAAATTCTCGTGTCACGGTGTTAGAAGTTGATCTCCTCCGGAACGGCTCAACCGATTTTCGTGAATCTTTGCGTGCATATCGGCTAGGGTAGAGAATCGGACAACATCTATTTTTCATCCCCCTCCTACCCTAAATTTTTGGCAGAACAACGTTTGCCGAGTCAGCTAGTATACATATAAATATTTACAATAAATGGGCCAACAATTTGTTTCAGTAACAAACGATCATTGAATAGAGCTATCGAAGCGTGCAGAAACCGTTTTTTGTAATAACCAAACCAGGAATCTATCGCAAACTGATTTGGTATCGTAGTGGAAGTCCAATGTTCAATGGTCCGGCAACATCGGATGACCATAATCGAAACCCATTCGGTATTGTACTCAGTTTTTTGTTTCCGCCGGCAGTTTCAGCGTCATTCATGTGAATTTGTGGTTTCCGTTTACGATGTACTTTATTTACGTACCCGGTAACTCTTCGCTCCGCTTTCATTCACTTCATTTCGAAAATCCATTTCTTGCGTTTAAAAATAATACCTACATCGGAAACAGTTGCTACCCATTTTAATTAGATTTTTTTTTATGGCCGGCAAACGAGCTGACGATCCACCTAATGGTAAGTGGCTATCGTTGCCCAAGGACATCAGCAACACCAAAGGCATCACCGATGCTTTACCAGCCAAGAAAGAGAGAAGAAATAGAAATAAAGTAATGGCTCTTAAACCAAAGTTCTCCATCATTATTATGAAAATGCTTAAGCTCTATCTGTTCATAACTATCCGAGAACAGACACAGATCATTTTTAGTGACTGTTTTTTTAAATTTGTGGCAATTCAAAAGAATATGAAAGAACGGTATAAAATATTAAGAAAGAACGATCTTGTCCCAGGTTTGGTTCTGTGTTCGGTTGATCTAAACCTGACGTGCATAGGTGTATCAATAATACCTCTATGAACAAACGATTTTGTATGCGAATTTGAATTTTAAATTTCGTTTGTAAGTAAAGTAAATATCTGTTAATTCTACCTTACGTAAGTCTACGTTGAAGCTAGACAAAACTCAGGACATTTGAATACATTACTGGTCCATTTATTTGATCTGCCTCAAAGTGCGCCATTACTGAATGTTATCGTTACAATTTAGTGCCTTGCTAAGCTTTAGGGTGTTGTGTCTAACCGTTTTAGGAGTTTTTTGTTGGATTTCATTTACATTCTTTTTCTTTTAGCCCCTTATATTGATGGACTGGACTGTGGGAGCTTCCTTCTGAATTTACCCGGACTATATTTGAGTACTTAAATGACAAAGACACATAGAAATGACCAGCTCTGCAACTAGTTCCGTTCAAGCTAGTGATATTTTTTTGTAATAAATATACCAATGTATTTTTATTTTTAAAAGATGTGCTGAGGAATTCTTTACGGCTTTTCTTCTCCTCCATGACGAAGCACCTTTCAGAATTTGCTGGTAGATTAAAAAAAATGTGTGAATATGTGTAGTTATCAGTGATACCTCTATCACAGAAGATATAATAGTAGGTACCTATATGAATAAATTATTTTGAATTTTGAATTTTATAACATTTGAGTTCTAAGAATGAAAAGAGCTCTCTCTCAAGAAGAAGACACACTTATTCTGTCAAAGGCACAGCAACAAAGTTTAAAAATTGGTGGCATATAAATATAGTATATATATTTTTTTTATTAAATTCGGAGTTGTTGCTACTAACATGACGGAAAAGGGTCACAGAAAATGGATCAACAAGCGGCGCAGCATGTGCAGGTGCAATATTATTAATTATTCTGATTGTTTCGAAGTATATGTAAGTAATATAATATTCAGTGTGTTATTATTGAAATGCGACTTAAAAAGTAAGTGTCTTCTTTGGTATTGCTCACGTCTAGGCTACGGTGACCACTTACCAGTTACATTACCCTAGAAATACATAGTTATTATGTATATAATACTAATATTAAATAGAGGAAAGATTTGATTGTTTGTTCGCATTGAATAGGCTCCGAAACTATTAAATCAATTAGATTTTTTTTCACTATTGGGAAGTTACACTATCCCCGGGTGACATAGGCTATATTATATTTTCAAAAAAATTAGGAATCCTTAATAAAACTAAAATAATGTAACCCAAGGTGTAAAAAAATAAGAAAACCGAAGTCAAGCGAGGGCGGTTACTCCTACATTTTAATTATATTTCACGGTCTGGATAGAAAATTAAAAACAAAAGACGACAAAGAACCTTTCTAGCACCTGTAACCATTTTAAATGTTAAATTACAATAGCGTGTAATATGAGCTGTCAGAAACACGCTTGCAAAGTAAATATACGAGTTTTAGCAGGCCTTGCCTTTCAGCTACACGGAGTCTCTTTGTCTTCCCTTTTATAACCTTCATTATGGAAATATCTATTAGTTTTAAAGTAAATTTTCACTTAACTCGTTAGCTATCCTCATTTTATTTATAGCTTATAGTACAAGGATTATTTTTTATTTATTTAATAATTTATGCACATCATATAATTAAACACAGAAAAAATAAACTTAAAGGTTTAAGTTACAAAAAATTTTTTTGTAAATACTTGTGAAACTGACATCCATTTTTTTTCTGCCCAAAATCTACTCAATATCACAAAAAGAATATGCGATTTCATATCACAAGACTGAAATCCATTTTTTCACTGACAAAAGATATCAACCGGAACACGAGTGAATTGGGACAGACTAAGTAAAACAAGTTAGCTAGCTACCTGGCTAATACACAGTAAGATACACACTAATAAGATAGGTTAATTAATGCACCGAGCAGCGGCAAACGTAATGTACATTACTGTCCAAGATACACCATTACCTACATCTAGAATAGAAGTAGAAAACACAACACAAACAAACCAGAAACACGATAATTATAATTACTTCAAGGAAACTCTTTCAGACGCTAATTACTCCCATAAATCAACGAAATGCATTAAAGTTTGACTCATCACCATTACGGAAAGCGTAATTGTAGAAAACTTCGCAGGCGTCCGCTTTTAACGGTTTTGCATGTAAAAGCGTTCGAGGGGTGGATTAACACATTTTAAAGCAGAGTTTAGGATGGGGTCTAACGGAATTTTCAAACCTTTAATCTATACAAAGGTCCAGGTCAAATTTGCATTGCTTTATAACGGTGACATTAGATTTTTCCTTTATAAATAAGCTTGGCCACCTTGATTTTTCCCTTAAGGAAAAAAGTATAGAAACACAGATAGAGACATAGACGTGATTTTACGGGTCTTTTTTCATAGTTTTTATGTATTAAAAACAGAGATTATGGTAAATTAAGTATAATCTTAGTTGTAGTTATTTATTGGGTTGACAAATAATTAACGATTATATATTTAAGAGCATGTTATATTAGAGTATTTCCAATACCAGAATTTTAAGTCTTGGTGCACTGACTTAATAATCAAAATTTCTGAATTAATTTAGAACACTACATATTAAAAATATTATAATTTTCACTCCGCATAAAAAAAGGTTTTTAAAATTTTTCATTCTATGTTTTCACTTCTTGAATTTATTGGTAGGTATGTTATTGTGATAGCCTAGCGGTCTGAACATTGGTCTTTCGAATCCTGGCGCGCACCTGTCATTTTCAATATGATGTGCATATTAGAAGTTAATAATTATCACTTGCTTCGGTGAAGGAAAACATCGTGAAGAAACCTGCATACCTGAGATTTCTCCTGAATGTTCTCAAAGGTATGTGAAGTCTACCAATCCCCCCTACCAATACCCCTCACATGGTGAGAGAGGAGTCAAGCCCAGCACTGGGACAGTTGTGTGTTGTGACTTTATAATAATTGTGATCGAATTAGTTATTGATCGATTATTAGTTAATTTTATCTATTATTAAATCGTCATTATTATTAACTAGCTGACCTGGCGAACTTCGTATCGCCTAATAATTTTTTTCTAGTATAAAAGTAGCCTAAGTTACTCCTTGTTCCATCAGCTATCTGCTAGTGAAAGACCCGTCAAAATCGGTCCAGCCATTTCAGAGATTAGCCGGAACAAACAGACAGACAGAAAAAAATTGTAAAAAATGTTGTTTTGGTATATGTGGTATATGAAGAGGCAGAAGGAATATAAAGCTTATAAAGTTTTTGTACCTAGACACAAAATGTCGATCTTTTTAGATGAAAACCTGTGGCCAGAAGGTATATCTTTCCGACGCTTTGTTGACTTTGATGCGGCTCGCTATCGAAGTAAAGTGGAAAAAGAGGCTAAAAATACCGAATATTAATATATAATAATAATAATAATATCTACATGAATATATTATTAAACTGAGTATTGTTTTTATCATGGATAACAACTTCCCTACAACAAAACTGTTTAGTTTTAACTGCAAGTCTGCAAACAGATCAATTGATGGTATAAGGCAGCTATGTAAAACTGCGGACATAATCGCTCTTCAGGAGACTTGGTTATTGCCGCATGATGTGGCGATGATTGGAATGATAGACCAAAATTTCGATTTCACTAGTAAATCTGCGGTGGATACATCGGCTGGACCATTGCGGGGGCGACCATATGGTGGGGTGGCCATAATGTGGAGGAAACGGGTGTTCTCATCGGTCACAGTAGTGCCTTGTGACAGCGCGAGGCTCACGGCGGTTAAGGTATGTCTGACGGATCGCTGCTCGCTGGTTTTCTCTGTGTACATGCCTACTGATGATGGCAGTGTGGATAATTTGACAGAATTTATACAAGTGCTTAGTGAAATTAATGCAATAATCGAGAGTAGTGAAATTGAATCGGCTTATATTCTAGGTGACTTTAACGCACATCCTAATGAGGTGTTTTATAAAGAATTAATAAGTGTTTGTGATGAGCGAAGCTGGCTGTGTGCCGACGTGATCAAGCTTGGGTTGTCTTGTAATACTTACACTTTTATTAGTGAGAGTCACAACTGTAAGAGATGGCTTGATCACTGTCTTGTTACGGAGGCAGCTTCGAAGTCTATTGCAGACGTAGTGGTTCATTACGATGTGTTTTGGTCGGATCATTTTCCACTGGAGGTTACATGCAAGTGGGGTAATTTAATACCGAAAGCTCTATGTAGTAAGGCAACTAATGATTATATACGGTGGGGTGATAGGAACATCCAACAGATAAATAGGTATAGTGACGAATGTAAATACAGATTAAGAGAGATTGTTTTTCCAGCAGAATGTAGATATTGTACTGACAAACTATGTAACGTTTTAGAGCATAGGAAAATTATTGATAATATGTATAAAAATATTGTTGACGCACTAAGAAAGGCTTCTAAAATCAGTAAGGAAAGTAAGAATAATGGGAAATATAAGAAAGTGACAGGCTGGAATAAATATGTTAGGGAGGCTCACGGAGAGGCAAGGCTTAGTTTCCAGACTTGGATACTACATGGTAAACCCAGTGGCGGGGATTTGTATGAAAGGATGTGCGAAACCAGAGGGCGCTTTAAGTCCAGACTGAAATGGTGCCAGGATAATGAAAACCAAATTAAGATGGATATATTAGCTAGTCACCATTCCAGGAAGGACTTTAGGGGCTTCTGGAAACGTACAAAACAGTTAGATACTAGAGC
Source organism: Thymelicus acteon (assembly GCA_951805285.1). Taxonomy (NCBI): domain Eukaryota; kingdom Metazoa; phylum Arthropoda; class Insecta; order Lepidoptera; family Hesperiidae; genus Thymelicus; species Thymelicus acteon. The sequence goes on from OX638232.1 coordinate 4,445,774, forward strand.
GTGCCTGCCTGCGAACGTCGGGGGTCAGTGTGAGCCAGGCCAGATTGCTGAGGTTTTTAGGAAGTATTTTAGGGTGGATGCTCCCGAGGTGTCCGCAACGGGGATGCTCGATGAGGGGCCCGTCGATGGTAGTAGTACGTATATACGTTTTACCAGTAAAGAAGTCGCAGCTGTCATTCGGGAGATGACGCGGGGCAAGTCACCGGGTCACGACGGGCTCAGCGTGGAGCATCTGCGTTATGCGGGTGTACATCTCCCTAGAGTTCTGGCCTTATTCTTTAATTTGTGTATGGGACATACGTACTTACCTCAGGAGCTTATGAAGACCATCGTTGTACCGATACCAAAAAATAAAACAGGGGATGCCTCCGACCAGAATAACTACCGACCAATATCGCTTGCGACCGTGATAGCGAAGGTGCTGGACGGTCTTCTTGATCGCATTTTCGGGAGGCATATAAAGCTGCACGAGGCTCAGTTCGGTTTTAGGCCGGGGTTGTCCACCGAAACAGCAATTTTGCGGCTCAAGCACACCGTCCAGTATTACGCTTCACGAGGAACGCCAGTTTACTGCTGTTTTTTGGACCTGTCGAAGGCTTTCGACCTTGTGTCGTACAACTTATTATGGGAAAAGCTCTTGAGGGAGACTAGTACGCCTAAGGAGGTGGTCAGCTTAATGAAGTATTGGTATCAGCACCAGTCTAATACGGTAAGATGGGCGGGCTCATACTCGAAAGAGTACAGGTTGGAGTGTGGGGTGAGGCAGGGTGGACTTACCTCTCCTCGGCTTTTCAACCTGTATATAAATGGACTGATTGAAGGGCTCAGCAGAGCCGGAGTAGGCTGTTCAATTGATGGCATTTTTGTTAATAACATCAGCTATGCCGATGATATGGTTCTGCTTAGCCCTTCAGTCAAAGGACTCGAGGCTCTTATTGGAGTTTGTGAGAGGTACGCGATGGCTCACGGCCTTAGGTATAATACAACAAAAAGTGAAATCCTTGTCTTTAAAGCAGGAAATAGAACACCCAGGGTCGTACCTCCAGTCAAACTTGGAGGCACGGTCTTAAATAAAGTCACCAAGTTTAAATACCTAGGGCACTGGGTTAGCGCTGACCTCTCAGATGACCTGGATATTGAACGGGAGCGTAGGGCGTTGGCGGTGAGATGTAACATGTTGGCGCGTAGGTTTGCACGGTGTAGTACAGAGGTCAAACACACACTTTTTAAAGCATACTGCCAAACCTTCTACACATGCAGCCTATGGGCCAAATGTACAAGCAGATCACTCAACGCCCTACGAGTCCAGTATAACAATGGGTTCAGGATGCTGATGGGGCTGCCCCGCTTCTGCAGCGCATCCGCTATGTTTACGGAAGCTCGCGTCGATAGTTTCCAGACTATCATACGGAAACGCGTAGCGTCAGTGATGCAGCGGGTGCGGGACAGCACCAACAGTCTCCTGAATACCATACTGGACCGGCCAGACTGCCCAGTGGTAAGGCACTGGAATACGTGTCACATGCGGTCTAGGGGCCGTATATTTAATATTAAGTAAGGAATTTATTACTTGCCGACAAATCTGTTATTTTAATTCTAATTTTAATTTTAATTTTATTTTAAATCAATTTATTTTATTTTATTTTAATATAATTGAATTAATTGTGATTTTAAATTTTAATTTGACATGATGATTTTTAATGTTTTTTAATGTTTTAATGTTTTTTAATTTTTAATTTATCTGTATTGTATTTAATTAATTTTTAATTAAATTTTAATTGTTTTAATTTATTGAAATTGGATTTGATTAAATGAATGTTTAGGACGAGATTTTATTTTATTAATTTGATGTAGCTTCTAACTTTTAATTTTGTTAAACATTTTATTTTCAAATTTCAAGTGTAACAAATTACCAATATGGAATGTTTTTCTGAAATAAAAATTATTATTATTATATTATTATTATATGTACCGTGTATACATCCAAATGCACTTAGTAAAAAGCTTGTAATATAACAAACGGACACTCCAATTTTATTTATTTGTATAGATGTATAGATGTAGGTATAGATTGACAACAAAACTGAACTTGTATTATTTAGCTAGTATTACCACAGAAGAAATAATAGTATTTACATATAATAGCAGTATTACTAGGAACTACGAACATGAGTCATGACTGAGACTTATGCAAAGACCGAAGAAGTTTACTAGTTCTGAGGCTGTTCAGTTCTACAACAGAACTATCTAAAGAAACTTCCCTCGTCGTTAGACAGGGTTTCAATAGAATCTGTCCTCTTTGAAACCAGTACTTCTCCGTTTTCGATGTATAAGTACGACAATGAAATTATGCTTCAAAAGTGTACAAATAATTATTATTATAGACTTACCGCCGTCGTTTCGCTTCGAAAATCTATGCCTCAACCACGGACGTAAAAAAAGAACGGGCGTAATCTTGTCTAATCGAGAGTGAAGCTGACAGCTGACAGCTCGCTTACCATGTGTGCGTAATTTTATAATTTTTGATTCGCGATGGTGTCAATGTCATATCAGGATGGTGTCAATGTGTGGGTGTGTGTACTTGTAAGAATACAGAGTTGGTATTACTATGGGTGCTTCACTGAATTTGTTCTTAGGAGTACGTCCGTCTTTTTTTACGTCCGTGGCCTCAAATATTTTCCTGAAACGGTTTAAATAAAATAAGCAGTGTTACCTCAAGTTTACTACAATTTAATACCAGTAAAACCGCATCAAGATCAGATAAGCCGTTTCTGGGATAGCGGGACCAAACGCACAGATTGTCTATCTGTGATAACATTAACTAATTAAAAATTAATGCTAGGGAGAGCAGTAGGCGTTAATAATAAATTATTGTAAAAGACCTCTATAAAAAATTATTGGCCCAGGCTATACATACAATTATACATACATCAAAATAAGTTGGATTACGATGGATGCCATTTGTAGGAACCCAGGCTAGGCTATAGTGGGTTTCACATAAGTCTGCACTTCGATTTTATGTTGGAAACTCTTAATTCAAGTGCGGAATGTGAAACCCACTATAGCCTGGGTTCCTACAAATGACATCCATCATATTCCTATCATAATTTGAAGTATTGTTGATTGACAATAATGATTGTACGTGTAACCTGCGCCATTGAAAACTTGAATTGACAATCCACATTTTAGTTCCAGTATAAAGCAATAGTTGTCGCTGACATCAAACTTTTAAAAGTGGCTTAGAAACAAGCATTGCAACTTCACGGTTTCGAAGTTTTAGTAAGAACAGTTTAGTCTAGTACTCGTGCTTACGACTTGGCCTCTAGGTACGGTTGACATATTCTACTGAAGTCATGTTTTGTTCTGTATAAACTACCCCCACTTCGCTTTATGAAACCTATGTCTAAGTACCCACACTCGAAATTTTTTAGAATGTTTAGGGATTTTTTTATTGGTACGACGTTATTTGTGGCCTGATTCTAGTGTTAGCGTGCTTTCTATTATTACAGTGTAAAGTACCCTTGGGGCTATTATTTTGTACTTATTGTGAATATAAGTACCATACTTATTGACTAAAATATACTACTAACATCAGTCGCCACTTGGTGGCGCCAGTGAGCATATTGACGACATTGATGTCGACGTTAGAGCATAGAACTGAGGAATCGAGACATTCGCCATTCGACAGTCGACCTGGATGGTCGCATGCAAACCCGAGGCAAAGGTTACTTCTCTGTTGAAGTCTGTGATTTTAGTGATAACTTATTTTGTGATAAATATAATGGAAAGTGTGATTAAAATAATTGTGAAATATCGTCGTTTTATTGGGCCGAGCCTACACTAGTATGTATAAAATTACGTATTCTGAAGATAATGTGCAAAAGTAACAGCACAAAAAATTGAGAGTTACGGCATAATAATGGCCTGCACAAACAAGGTACTTTTGTCTGCCAAAAGTTCAAAGTGTTTAAAAATAATAGTCTCCTCCAAGAACATTATACCTATATCAAGTGTGCAAACATTTCCAAAGAGAATACCGTCTTGTCCATCACTGTCCTTTGGATTTATTGGGGATCATTTGTACGTAGTTAGTACAGTTGTAACGTTCTATTACAGGATAAAATTACGCCGAGATTATCTCTCGTCTACGCAGACCAAAATCTTCCTACAAGTCCTAGTTAAATGACTGTTCTTTACCCTCGTACCTTTCACAAATGTCATTTATACGTTTTCATACGGCTGTTTTGTATAATAGGCTTCTCTAAGCTTCTACAGCGAATTTTCCTAGAATGGTCTCTTGTGTCACAAAGCGGATTGTAGGAAAGAAAATCTTTAAAGTTAAGCGTGTATTCGCAGTAAAGGGTAGGGTTTATCACTTAAAATAGGGATTATTATGTTAAATTAGCTAGACTTTGAAGTTGTATACGAATATTAGGATCAAGGTTTTAGAAATTAAGCCGGCATCAACATCTCCAAGATTAAATGAATCCATTTGTGTTATGCTTTTGTTTGAGATGGTTCCACATTAATTTACTTAATTTATTTATTTATGTGACAAAAATATCTTTGTTCCCGGGTCGTAAATGTTAGTGATGGTTTGGTTTTTTCCATGCCACATGTAAAACAGGGAATCCTAGTCCACAAGTGTTTCTATTTCATAAAAAAAAACCACCGACGGTACATAAAATGAGGCTACGGCACTAAATAGCCTTCTAAAGCTTTCGCCACAAATGGCGGCGAAACTCCTTTAAACATAAATTATACAGAGCTATACATTATGATACCCCAGCATTGTTATTTTATGGTCCAACAGCGCTCTATAAAAGTTACCCTCTAAGCCTGCATAAGTGAAATTTGTGGATGTTTCGATGGTTTCTTGAATTTTTATGACATTATTTTAACAAGCCATTTCAACTGGACCATAAAACTCTGATATTTAATATTAACGGATCCGAATAATCGATAAAATAAAAATGATCTCTTATATTCATATACTAAGATCTGGGGGCACGGCAGTGCCCCCGCCAAGTCGAGCAAAAAAGCGGCACGGCCGTACCATCCTTTTCTCGAAGCAATTCAGGCCATTTTCGACCCTCTATAACTTCGTTGTGGATAAAGCTAGAAGCCTGAATTTTTAGTAACCAAGCAGGCATTGTATAAACACGTTATATTTCAAATTTCATTCGATTTGAACCAGTAGTTTAAGAATTATAACTAGTCAAAGTTTCTTAATTTCGTCACTCACTGACTGACTGACCGATCATCAAAACTCTAAGGCACTTCTAGCAGACATAGAAGCTTCAAATTTGGAACACAATTAGTGTTTAGTGTATAGATCAAGGAAAAACTAAAACATTTTGCAATTTCGATCTAGTTTTCTAAATACATCAACTGCATAAATAACTTTGTAATCCCATATAAATATATAGTATTACAAAGTTACATTTGCAGTTAATGAATTACTGTACCTGTATAACAAAGTAACATTTGCAGTGAATGAATCAGTGTACCTGTATATAATATAATGGAATAATAGGTGTAGATAGGTACCTAGATATAATTATGTTCAAAGGTAACTTGTAAAAGGAAAAAAGTAGAACTATCTACAAAAAGAAATGAGATGCCATCAAAAACAAAACTTGTAAAAAAAACCAAGTCTCGCAACTCATTTCTTCTACCGTAAAAAGTTGTGAGATCCATGTAATACCAAGTCGGTTAATTTATTCAGTTCCTACCTATGGGTCCTTCTGTCTTAAGTTATCACGTAATTAGCTAACCTAACAAGTAACAACATCATAATTATAGTGACCATATTATCAATATTAAAAATCTTTTATGTTGTAAATAAATAGATTGACTTGGCAATCGCACTAAACAATCAAATTTAATATAATACGTCGGTATTACTTGTGAGATATATCTGGGGGCACGGCAGTGCCCCCGCCAAGTCGAGCAAAAAAGCGGCACGGCGCCGTACCATCCTTTTCTCGAAGCAATTCAGGCCATTTTCGACCCCCTATAACTTCGTTGTGGATAAAGCTAGAAGCCTGAATTTTTAGTAACCAAGCAGGCATTGTATAAACACTGTATATTTCAAATTTCATTCAATTTGAACCAGTAGTTTAAGAATTATAACTAGTCAAAGTTTCTAATTTCGTCACTCACTGACTGACTGACCGATCATCAAAACTCTAAGGCACTTCTAGCAGACATAGAAGCTTCAAATTTGGAACACAATTAGTGTTTAGTGTATAGATCAAGGAAAAACTAAAATATTTTGCAATTTCGGTTCAGTTTTCTAGATACATCAACTGCATAAATAACTTTGTAATCCCATATAAATATATAGGATTACAAAGTTACATTTGCAGTTAATGAATCACTGTACCTGTATAACAAAGTAACATTTGCAGTGAATGAATCAGTGTACCTGTATATAATATAATGGAATAATAGATGTAGATAGTTACCTAGATATAATTATGTTCAAAGGTAACTTGTAAAAGGAAAAAAAGTAGAACTATCTACAAAAAGAAAAATGATGCCAACAAAAACAAAACTTGTAAAAAAACCAAGTCTCGCAACTCAGTTCTTCTACCGTAAAAAGTTGTGAGATCCATGTAATACCAAGTCGGTTAATTTATTCAGTTCCTACTTTAAGGGTCCTTCTGTCTTAAGTTATTACGTAATTAGCTAACCTAACAAGTAACAACATCTTATAGTGACCATATTATCAATATTAAAAATATTTTATGTTTTAAATAAATAGATTGACTTGGCAATCGCACAATCAATCAAACAATATAATATGTTGGTACTACTTGTGAGATACATTGTGTTTTCGTGCGATAGTCAAGTCGATCTATTTATTTAAGACATAAAAAATTTTTAATATTGATAATATGGTCACTATAAGATGTTGTTACTTGTTAGGTTAGCTAATTACGTAATAACTTAAGACAGAAGGACCCTTAAAGTAGGAACTGAATAAATTAACCGACTTGGTATTACATGGATCTCACAACTTTTTACGGTAGAAGAACTGAGTTGCGAGACTTGGTTTTTTTACAAGTTTTGTTTTTGTTGGCATTGTGTTTTCATGCGATGGCCAAGTCGATCTATTTATTTAAAACATAAAAGATTTTTAATATTGATAATATGGTCACTATAAGATGTTGTTACTTGTTAGGTTAGCTAATTACGTGATAACTTAAGACAGAAGGACCCATAGGTAGGAACTGAATAAATTAACCGACTTGGTATTACATGGATCTCACAACTTTTTACGGTAGAAGAACTGAGTTGCGAGACTTGGTTTTTTTTACAAGTTTTGTTTTTGATGGCTTTTCTGTGTTGTGGGCGACATGAGGGCACGAATAAGATTACGTCTTATTACGCGATTAAACTGGGTGCACTAGCCCAGCGGTCGCTTGGACTGTTCGCTATAACTTCGGCCGTTGTTCAGCAGGCACCACAAGCAGAGAAGATTGGCGTGGACCCTTACGCCCTAATCATTAGAGCCTAATGAGTGTAAGAGTAACTGTCTACGGCGGCTTACTGCGCTAGCGTGTGTAAGACGTGCCTCCACGTGGCCTAAAGTTCAGAAAAAAAAAGCAGTACCAAAATTCCTTCATGAACATTTTTGCGGTTGACCAGTAGGTACGGTTTAAACCAGAATTTCTACATAGTTCAATTGGTCCATTTCTAGTAATACCCCCGAATGCAGGGAGTGATTATGCCCTGATAAATCCGGATATCACTGGTGCGAACCAGTTAAGCCCGCTCTGAAAATTAGCTGCGGTTTGACGGAGGAAGCTTTTAACGACCTCATTAGTAATGGCTGAAATTTAAAGGTTGGTTATTTCGAAGTAATTGCTCCCTGTTTTAAATTAAGCGGCGATATTCAAGACCGGTCGGCGATTAATACGTTTTTGATTAACGTCTTCTTTTCCTTCATTTACCAGTTCTTTCGCTTTCATTAAATTACAACGTTTTGATGTTGCCGTAACCCAGTTGGTCTGAACGTTGGGACACGGGAGGTTTTAATTGGAATCCTGTATGCGAATCTCATTTATGAATTTTTTGCTTCGATGAAGCATCTGCCTAAATGCTTGGGTTTTCCATGATGTTTTCAAAGGTGTCTAACGACTGCCAATCGATACTAAGCCAGTTTGACTCCTGGTCTTGCCATCCTAAAGGACTTTCGCTTCAAGGTCTTCTCCCTCAGCGTTGACTATCACATTCAGGGAATAAGTCTTATTCTATAAATTGGAAATATATTCATTTATTATAATCGTTACCCATCTATTAATCGTCGGTCTATTAAGCCTCATTATTTCCTAATCTGATTCGGCTTGGCCACTTTTCTGACTGTTTGCTGCCGGTATTTTAACCGGTTTAATTTACCCTGTTTATACGGATCAAATCTTGTTATTTAGTTTACCCTGTTTGTACGGATCAAATCTTGCAAGCCTAATTAGACCTACTTTCTCTTGTCCCATGGAGTTGAAATTTTACGTATTGCTTAAGTTTTGTTGACAACGCATTTTTGTGATAAGCATGATGATACTACACACAAACAGCACAGTCACAATTATTCGCACTATATAACCATGTAGGTATTTAGTTTTTAAACTATTAAGTTGTTAAAATTATTGATACACAAACTAAACCTATTTAGAATTCATAGACGAAAAACATAAAAGTCCGGCATCGTTTCGCTGTAAACTTTATTCGTTCCAAGTTGTAGGAACGGAAGCAGGCGAGTGCCTGTAAATTATTTAACAGTTTATTCTGTTACGGTGGGAAATAAACGATAGGAATATTTTCAGCTCTAGTTTACATAACGTAGACAAATTCACTCCTCCACGACTGCAGTGTCAGAATTTCAGTGGAATTTTCTATCGTTTTTTAAATTGGCCAACAATATACCTGATGAAGTGACGACTGTATACCGGCGAATGATATATTCGTAAGGTAGGTGACTTCTTCTTCTTCTTCTCGTCGTCGTAGTCTCGTAGTCTGGTAGTCGTTATCTTCAGTGCTGAAGGTCGTGTCTAGCATGGAGTATCGATCACTCGGTGCACTATGCTCTTCCACTTTTTCCTGTTCTGGGCGGTCTTCACAAGAATAAAAATCTACCGTATACAAAAGAATCACCGATGCGTTGCAAAAAAGTAGGATTCTACAAAGGAGTCTTAGATAGGCAGATAAAGAATGTATGTCATCAGAATGACATGGAGCATTACGAAGCTTTTGATTGGAGTAAGTGGAACGATTTCTGCGTTATAAGATTTAAATTATAGGGTTAGTTTTAAAAAAGTATTTTTTTTTTGAATTAGAAAAAACAATATTTTTAATAGATTTTTAAAATAAGCGGTTATTGGGGTAAATGCCTGTAAAATATGTACCTAACAATTGTTTCCACTGTGACTATTGTTTTTAAAAATAAGGACAAAGTTTTGACTAAAAGAAAAACGTGTTTCTAGCTGTAATATTGTCAGTTTGCCTGAAAATTTGCAACTTAATTACACATTCCAGCAGTTTTTTATTCATTGTAAGATTTTACACTCGTTCATGCTTTTAACCAGATTCACAGTTTCGGGTTAATTTATGAAATTTAATCCACTTTGTTAAAACAAAAAGTATTCAAATGAATTTTTTAATCCACTTTGTTAAAACAAAAAGTATTCAAATGAATTTTTATTCTTCTTATTTAGTACTAAGTGTACTTAAGTAGTCACCGAGGAGTAAATATGTTAATAGCAGAGTAAATATGTCATAAACAGGATAATATTATCAGTTCTGTGCATTCGAGGGTATTTCCCTATGTACTCGTACGTAGTATAACATAATAATATATTGTTTTCACGCGATAATCGCAAAAAAATACATATTCCACAAAATTTCACGCAATTTTCACTAATAAATGAATAGATGAATAGATGGTAATCCTGCATAAGGTTTATGTAAGTGGTAAAAAAGCGATTTATTAAACTTAATAATTCAGTTGATTGCTTAGAAAAGCCTTTTGGGCGGGCTTAGGACAGTATAACTCTTATCGACCAAACTAAGGGTCGTCCACTTCATTATCTATCTATGATCTTTGGTAAAGTTAATCATTAAAATAACTGGCTATAAACCCTGTTTGTTGAATAGCGGACTAGGTACCAGGCACCTGTATCACCTATCTGCCTATAACTACCACCTTTTTAACCGACTTCAAAAAAGAGGAGGTATTCAATTCGACTGTATGTTTTTTATGTTTGTTACCTTAGAACTTTCGACTGGGTGAATCGATTTTGATGATTCTTTTTTTAATCGAAGGTGGTGCTTGTCATGTAGCCCCACTTAAATTTAAGAGAGATATGACTAGGAGTTTTTAAGTTATCCCTAATTTAGAAGTCGGTAATTTTTTGTCAAGAATTATGTTATTGATTTTTCTGTTGTATTTTACAAATCCTACTAATATTATAAATGTGAAAGTTTGGATGTTTGGATGTTTGGATGTTTGGATGTTTGTGACTCAATCACGCAAAAACGGCTAAACGGATATGGATAAAATTTGGCGCACGGATAGCTTTCAACCTAACTTACCAGATAGGCTACTTTTTATCCCGGAAAATATACCTGTTCCTGAGGGATAAGAGGTACAATTTAGTCATAGAAAAACAGTTTGCCGTTTTTCGTCACACTGACATGACAGATGAACGAAATAAAAATGGCCGAACTTCAATCAGCTGATTAAGTGATTTGTTGTAATATGGTTAATTGTTTTTAATAACTAACAATATACCAATTGTGCGGAGATGCACATTGTGATAATTTTTATCATACAATGCGAGGTTTAGTAGCCACCGATCTTGTGTAAAATCAAATAAATCAACAAAACATTTTTTGTGGAAAACTAAGGCTGCTTACATACTAGCGTTTATAAAGCGCTTCATGCACCCAATGAGCAATCAATGAGTTACAAAAAATAATAATTTTACGATAAAGAAACTAACTGGTAGCTTATCATTGAAGTATAATGTAGTAAAGTACCAGAACAGACAGAGCGAACAAAATTTGTGTCGCGTCGGTAGATTCTGTTTTTAAATCGAACGAATCCATTAAAAATTGAAGCCCACTGCAGCCAATTTATTTGGCCAAACATAGTATTCGCTGTATCTGTTTTATACGCCAGTAATAATACTTCAATGTAGCTTATCAAGTTTTTTCCTACCTTTCAATAAGAAGTGCTATCGAAGTATTATAAGATATCGTATCAAGTTTAATTGATTGCAAAAGATCATCAAATTTGGTTTTTAACATTCGTAAATGTCTTTCTATTTTTTATATTTACTTTATAGTAAAAAATATTAATTTTTCTGAACCGATTAAGCAAGTCATTATTAAAATGTCGGATGAGTGCGTACGTCTTTAAAATCCTAGTGCGGTTTTAGCCTAATGTCAAAATTGCTTTATTTTTCTATAGCTGTGCATGCGTTTAGGCCAGTTACTTTTGAATCACTGATTTTAGTCATGGATATATTACTCTAACTGGATACATAACTTCGTAGTTGTAAAATTATCTTTCGATTGTGATTTTTTATAATGGTTTAAAAACATCTAAGATGAAATTATAAGATGTAACATAATTGTGTACCTTAATTTTCAATTTACTCATAATGCAATTATTTAAATCAGGTAATTTCGAAGAAATTCTTATAAAATGTATATTATTTCAATATTACAATTTTTGCCACCAGAAGAATAAACATAAAGAAAACATTTTGAAGAACCGTATCAAAATAGGACATAATTTTTCTAAGTGTGTACACCGTACAATTATGAAGGACAACCTCAATCCGGCCTGTGATTGGTCGAATGGTCATCCCGATATGACGTCATTGATCTTCAGGTACCTCTACAAAGTCTATGATCCAGACAGAGTAATATGTCCATGATTTTAGTTAATACGAGATAATTCTTTGTTTAAGAAGCAATTTGGATTATGCTTTTTTGTATAACATTGGGTATTTTGTCAAGTAAATTTGAAATTCAGTGAGGAGCTGATGATGGTATCTGGAGATAAAGAGTACTAAATATCTGGAGATAAAGGAACTCCTCAATGGTAGAAATAAATAGGTAGAACGGTGTTTAAAGATATTTTGTTTTCGTTATCGTTAACATTGTGAAATCAGTTCTTCATTGACCAACTAAGGGTCTCATGACCATGTGTCTTGGAGAACAAATAGGTAACTCCTGAACGGGTGCAAATTACTTAACAGGAATAAAAATTATTTGTTTTTAGTAACGTTGACATTGCAAAACCAGTACATTAATGACCAACTTAAGGCCTGCTGGTGTACTTATCTTGGAGGCTAAATATGTAAATCTCGAACGGATGGGAATATCTGAACAAGATTTAAAAATATTTTTGTTAGTAACGTTGAAATTGCAAAGCCTATAATTATACATCATTAAGCAACTTGAGCCTGATGGTGTATCTTGGATAGGTACACAAAATAATTATGTAATTCCTAATATAATAATTATGTAATAATATGTAATTCCTGATTGGGTGGCAATAACGGAAACACTTTTTTAAAATATTACATAGTTGGTTGTACTTTGACATTGGAAAACTAGCATATTATTGACCAAACTTAGGGCCTGGTGGTGTATCTTGAAGACCAAATAATTATGTAACACCTGAACGAACGGAAATAACGAAATTGATTTCAAAGATATTTGTTGTTGTTTTTAAACCATTTTTAAAATGAAATTATGTGAATGTTTCTTATTCACTAACGCTTAAACTGCTAAACGAATTTAGTTTCAGTTTAGATATTTAATATCGATAGATTTTACTATAATACGAGTACTTATGACATTTATTTTGTATTCCGATATTTCGACCCAGTTGAATAGATCGTGTTCCATGGTGGTAAAGTTTAAAACTGGTGAGTTAAGTTTAAATTTTATATCGGGGATAGACCGTTCCCTCAAGATAAGTGGTATAATTAAAAATGGCTAGCATATATTTTTTTTATCATTTCTTTTATTGATCATACTCTTCATTCTTCTTAAGATCTAATTCTGAAGTCCACGCAGACGAAGTCGTGGGTAGAAGCTAGTATAGTATAATCCTTAATATCTACAGTAAAGACGTAGCAGTATCAAGTCCTCGTCATATAATAAATGAAAACGTTAGTGAGGTTATATGGATGTTTATGACTCATTCACCTAAAATTACTAAATAGATCTTCATGAAATTTAGCACACAGGTAGACCATGATGGAATAGGACATGGGGTACTTATTATCCCGGAAAACGCGAGCAGCGCCGCGGACAGAATACTAGTCCTTTACAAAGACGTAGGCAGTTTCAAGTTATGAATAAATTCATTTAAGTAACCTGTACTGTCCGGTCGCGGGCGACTGGAAAAACAACCAGCGCGATAATATAATCCATCATAAATTATTCAAACAACCATATGAATTTATCTAAAAGCTTTTTATTTCGCCGCAACCGTTGAGAAAGCTCGCCTTTTATGAATATTGTCGTACTGGAGTTAGGTACTGGGTAATTTATTTAATTTTGTAAATTGCTAGCTTCGTTTCATTTAACAAACGTATGCAGTTTTAAATTGGAATAAAAAATTCTTCGTTTTTAGGGTTCCGTAGCCGAATGGCAAAAAACGGAACCCTTATAGATTCGTCATGTCTGTCTGTCTGTCTGTCTGTCTGTCCGTCCAAATCAAATCAAATCAAATCAAAATCTTTTATTCATATAGGTATCACTGATACACTTATGCACGTCATTTTTTTTAATCTACCAGCTTTTCGGAAGGGTGCTTTGTCATGGAGGAGAAGAAAAGCCGAAAGAAACTCCTCGCACATCTTTTAAAATCATGAGAGGTTACATAATATTATGTTATAACCTACGCGGAACTGGATGCGGCATTAGTTTCCAGGCGTCTTTGTCATTAATATATTCATTTATACTATAGTATCCTTTGCCTACTAGCTGAGATTTCACATATCTCTTAAACATTTGGATAGGTAAATCACGTATTGACCTAGGTAATTTATTGAAAAAACGTACACCGAGCCCCATATAAGAACGTTGTACCCTACTTAGGCGAAAAGATGACGAAACCAAATTATGTCTGTTTCTAGTTAAATGATTATGCGTATCACTATTCTGCTTGAACATGCCTAAGTTGTTTTTAACGAATATAATATTGCTGTAAATAAATTGAGATGCTACTGTTAATATCCCCACTTCTTTAAATTTCTCACGCAGGGATTCTCGTGATTTTAATTTATAAATGGCTCTGATTGCCCTTTTCTGCAAAACAAATATAGCATCAACGTTAGCCGCTGAGCCCCACATCAATATACCATAGGACATGAGACTATGAAAGTATGCAAAATAAACAAGTTTAGCAGTCCGTATGTCACAGCCATTTTTTTCCGAAACTATAAGAGCTATACTGTTGAAACTTGGTAGGTAGATGTATTCTGTGAACCGCATTAAGATTTTCACACAAAAATAGAAAAAAAACACTAAATTTTGGGGGTTCCCCATACATAGAACTGAAACTCAAAAATGTTTTTTTCATCAAACCCATACGTGTGGGGTATCTATAGATAGGTCTTCAAAAATGATATTGAGGTTTCTAATATCATTTTTTTCTAAACTGAATAGTTTGCGCGAGAGACACTTCCAAAGTGGTAAAATGTGTGTCCCCCCCCCTGTAACTTCTAAAATAAGAGATTGATAAAACTAAAAAAAATATATGATGTACATTACCATGAAAACTTCCAACGAAAATTGGTTTGAATGATATTTAGTAAGTAGTTTTTTTTTAATACGTCATAAATCGTAAACCGCAAAAAACATTGATCAAAGTTACAACGAACGACAAGAACTTTTATATTATGTTACTTGCTGCTACGGAACCCTTCATGAGCGAGTCCGACTCGCACTTGGCCGCTTTTTATGTTTTGTTAGCACAGCTTGGTTTAATAGGGCAAGCATTTAGAAAGAAAGAAAGAAAGAAAGGAAAACATTTATTTTGTTACTTATTATTATTATCTGGGATACTATTGCATTCAGGTGTATTCTACGATTTTGGAGTTTTATTACATAGGTACATCCATACCAAATTACAGCTTTCTAGTACTAAGGATCTCGGACAGACAGACGGACATGACGAAAACATAGGGGTTCTGATTTTACTACGGATCCCTAAAAACCAGCAGACGATGAGTGATTTGGAAGGTAAACATTATTATGGGTATTTTAATTGTAAAATCAACGTTATTATACGAAGGAAATCGAGGTGTATGCAAAGGACTAAGTAGATTAGATTATATTACATTAGATTAGATAAGATTAGATTAGATTACATTGGATTAGATAAGGTTACATTAGATTAGATTAGATAAGATTAGATTAGATAAGATTACATTAGATTAAGTAGATGTACAGGGTAGGGTGGTCAACGATGATGTCAACTAATGTCATTGAGTCATAAGAAATTTGTTCAACTTCTTAGGAGTTGAACTTTGAAAAATCCCTCCTAAGTCACTTACGTCATTTAAGGACCTTTTGTGCAAAACTTTTTACGTTATCCTATTGTTTTAATTGTGCGTTGATTGATTAGTAAGTCAGCTAGTCAGTGTTTATATGGTTTTATTTCCATCCATCCATCCATCAGCCCTTGGAGGTCCACTGCCAGACATAGGTCTCCCCTAACCTACACCACATTGACCGGTTCTGAGCCTTCTGAATCCAGTGGATGCCCGCTGTCTTCTTCATGTCATCAAACTACTTGGCCGGGGGGCGTTCTATACCTCGTTTTCCGAGACGCGGGCGCCATTCGAGGACCTTACTTCACCAACAGTTATCGGTTCTTCGAACTATGTGACCAGCCCATTGCCACTTCAGCCGGCTTTCGTTTGGTTATGTCGGTTATCCTAGTTCGTCTACTAATTTCATAATTTCTGACGGTTTTATTTAGTTTTTTTTTTATGTGGGTCAAACCATAAGCTTGTAAGCTTAATTACTTCCTCATATTCCTAGGAATTTAAAATTTTTATATTGCCAAAAGGTCTGATGAAACTGTATTTTTTATGCATGCATTTTTTATGACCTAATAGTACGTCACGGCCGTAGCTGGGGGGGGGGGCATTGTGGGGCAATGCCCTACCTTGAAACCACAATGTCCTACCTTAAAAATACCAAAAACTAAGATAATTTATTATAATTAAATTGTTTGTTCATAGTTTGGGATAAAAAATGGTCGTCTGTAAAGTCGGTTTACGGACGGTAGTTTAACGTGACAACGTCATGACATAGCTCCGCTCCACCCCGCCCCGCCTCGCTCCGCTCCACTCAACTACGATCGCCTACGGCTCGCCTACGGCATCGGCTACGATACGCCGATCGTAGCCGATCGTGCCTCTCTCTCTCGCTTTTGACGCTCACTCGCTCGCGGAACGGGACACTTTTTCGTGCATGCAGCCCGTGTTAATCGATTTATAAGACGTTATCACGTCAAAAAAATGTAGCGACAGGTATCTAAACTTTTCCGAACATACCACAGTTTGTGACATTCATTTATAATAATTCTTTGTACTGTGAACTAGAGGTCAGTGATAAAGATGGTGATTGATTTAGGAGCCCGTGCTTCGGAGCACAAGCACAAGCGCACTGTCGGTACTCACAATATTGTTAAAAACACTTCGTTTTAGATTTTAGTTTTGTTTGTAATTACTTGCACACTGGTTGGATTACTTTATATTTAACACGTTCTAAATTGTTGTACACTGGGCTTCATAATTGTGTATGACACAAGGAAAAACACGTAAGTTTAACCACTGTTCTACTGAGTTTTATTGTAGACGCAATGCACAACGATGTTTACTTGGTGACGGCCGCGTGCAAACTTCATGCGTACAAGATTCAGTTACGCACGCAGCACGTTGACGCAAAGGATTCTTCTTATCCATAATTGACCCACCCAGTTTCTTCAAAGTTTTTGACCACTCTTCGAATGGTTGACACATTAGGTGCACTTTCTCGGCTGAAAATTTGGCGAAGTTTGCGAGCGGTTTCAGCGTAACTTTCCCCATTTTTGTAATGAGTTTTCACAATTATAACGCGTTGTTCTTTCGAAAAGCGCTCCATTTTTAATAATCGGAATAAACAGTGGTGACAACTGTCAAATTTCAGAGTTGCCATTTGCATGAAAAAAAAAAAAATATTCCAATTTTAAAAAGTGCACTCTTACTGAGACACCCTCTATATATATATATATCTGACGTTCGTCTCAGATGTACATTGTATAAAATACTTAGACGAAAGTTTGAATTTAAGAACTCTTTACATTTCTTAGCCTTAAAATAGGTTGTTGACGTTTACACTGAATTGACTACACATTACTGAACATCATATTTGACAGTAAAATACGGTAATTCGTTCCAATAAATAAACGTCTCCCCTCGCTGGTAATCGAACCCAGGAGCGGCATGGCAACCATTAGACGCACGACACTATATCCTGGGGACCTCAACTCGGACTTTAAAACTGTCCATAATTTATCTCTAGTACTCATGATACCCGACAATATCCATTATTAATATTTTACCCAGTCTCCCTTTCAGGTTATCACTTAACCCTTGAGTTAATTAATTTAACGGGCTATCTAGTTTTCAGTTCAGTGCCGTCCATTGTCCGAGTGTATCCGTAAAGGGTTAGACAAGCCTATCTCACGACACACCACAACCGTTTGAACCATAGTTATTAGTATAAAGATAATATTAGCGTTCTGCATGCGGCGTTGCTCGCGTTTTTCGGGAAAATAAGTACCCTATATGTTATTCCAGATCTACCTGTGTGCTATAGCTTCAACCCATTAATGGCCCACTACTGGGCACGGGTCTCTCCTCGTGAGGAGGCCTAGAGCATAATCCACCACGCTGCTCCAGTGCGAATTGGTGGAGGAGTTAGTGGCCAACCTAAGCGTCGGAAGTTTTCATGCCGCCCGAGGGCTTCCGACATGGCTTAACGACTGTTATCTTACGATAACAACCTGGACCGACGGTTTTACGTGCCCTACCTGTGTGCTAAATTTCATGAAAATTTTTGAAATAATGAAAATTTCATGAAAGCTTTTTACTAAGTGCATTTGGATGTATAAACGGTACATATACCAAAACAACATTTTTTTACAATTTTTGTCTATTTGTCTGTCTGATTGTTTAATCTCTGAAATGGCTGGACCGATTTTGACAGGACTTTCACTGGCAGGTAGCTGATGTAACAAGGAGTAACTAAGGCTACTTTTATTTTAGAAAAAAAAATGGTTTTACAAAAAATAGGATCAATGAAAAATTTAATAATATTAAATACCACGCGGACGAAGTCGCAGGTAACAGCTAGTTTATATGTAATATAAGTGGGATTGTACAGCCTTTTATTTAACTTGATTTGTTCATTACTTTGTTAGCATGTATATAAGTTAATATGTATGAGTCAAATTTTGCAAGTTGATTTAGAACTACTTCGTGACTTGGAACTTTACAAATTGTTTAGGTTCCTGTGACATTGCATTTTATGATGATGATGATGATGACGGTGACCTGATTCTGCTCAGGGTTTGCTCCAGACGAGGGAACTTCAGCGGCCAACAGCACGAACATGTAACACAAATTTGAAAAGCTTGTTTTTAAAGGAATTTTAAAATATTATTAAAATACCAACAACTTAAATGTTGGGTCGAAGGCGTCCATCCATCCTGAGTCCAGCCTTACTTCACGATGCACAGTGCTGAACAGAAAGAGGCTATTTTTGAAAAGAAAAGAAACGAAATGTAATAGAAAGAAGTTGACTGGAACGAAGCGGAATGAAATAAATTGGAGTGGAATGAAATCTCCAAGTGAATGTCCTGAAGCTGAGGTTATACCGTACTTATAGCAAGAGTTATAGGGCATGATAGAAAAACGTTCTATAACGTTTAATCCAATATATATTTAAAAATTACATTCCCATATCTACCAAATATACACAAATTTCATAAAAATCGGTCGAGCTGTTTCAGAGGAGCTCGACCAGAAACACCGTGACACGAGATTTTTATATATTAAATTAATAAGTTCATTCTGAAATAACTGACACGTAAGATCCAATAAAAGTCCTTTGTTAAAACTATTGTGGTTTGAAAACTAATCTCGGCTCATACCGATACATAGAAAGTTCTTTGTTCGCGCTCTACACCACAGGTGAAAGTTGTGTTCAAAATTTTTCGTCAAAAAAATTTTACTCTTGTATAATTTACATTTTATTTCATTTGCGACATTTAGGGCTTGTTTCGCCATCTTCAAGTAGAGTCCTGTAGCTCGAGCACGAATATTTGCGAGAAAGTATTCGTATGGTTAACGTAAGCAATTTGTATGGCATTTTTTCAAAAGCGCCCCTATCGTACGTAAATGGTACTAAAATGCCATACAAATTTGACAAATTGCTTACGTTAACCATACGAATACTTTCTCGCAAATATTCGTGCTCGAGCTACTGAATAAGCTATTCGCCGGTTAAAGTGACGTTAAAGTGTCATTTTACATACACGAAATGTCAACTTAACCAACGAATAGCTTACTTCGGACTTACTTGAAGATTGTGAAACAAGCCCATAAGTATGATTTATATTGTATTCTTATTATTCTATCAACTTCTATGAATAACTTATCATAATACATTGTTGTTGTGTGAACAAGTCTATTTTTTTGCTATTACTCGTAGTACTTATTATAAGTACTATTATTTCTTCTGTGATTAGCGTAAGTCTAGACTCGCGGTAGCGTGTCAAGCCAATTTCAAGCTAACGCGCTGTCCTACGTGGGCGAATCAACGCGAACGCGAAGCGACGCGGTGCGAAGCGAAAATAACAAACAGTCGAGATGTATTTAAGTGTCCTACGTGACCAAACGCACGTAGAGGGCGTTGCGGTGCGGCGCGGTTTGAAGCGAATGCGATCAGTTGGTTTGATATTTTCGCGCGAACTTCAGCGGCGCGGCGTATGTCAGTGGCGGTGAAGTGACAATTCGCGCGCACGTAGGACAGAGACGCCGCTTCGCTCCGCGTTGCACTGGATTCGCATTGGATCGCTTCGCAATCGCGTTCGCGTTGAATCGCCCACGTAGGACACGGTGTAACAAAACTGGCGAGCAGCAGCGTGTGTAATATTACACGAAACATTTGGAGCCACTTTTGAGGCCCTCATAATTCAAAAACTGTTCCACATAAACCTGTCAAATTTGTTTCATTTATCTCAGACTTGCAAAATACATATGTATGTGCTTCAAATTTCATAAACACAACTCAAACGGTTATTTAGGTGTTAGCGTCTAAAAATCATCATTTTTATCACTGACTGAGACTGACGTATAGATCAAAACTCTAACCCAGTTCCAGATGACCTAGAATCTTAATATTTGGCATCAAGGTAGACTATTAGGCGTATGTAAAGGAAAAATCTAAAAACTAGAAATTATTGATAATTAGTGAAACTAGTCAATTAGCCGTAGTTATTTTACACATAAACATAAGGTATTTCATCTATACTTAATATATAAAGAGGAAAGATTTGATTTTTTGTTTGCATTGAATAGGCTCCGAAACTACTGAACCGATTTCAAAAATTCTTTCACTGTTGGGAAGCTACACTATCCCCGAGTAACATAGGGGGCATTTCACGTCAAGCGGACAGGGAAAAAAAGTGAGGTTCTGAAATTTGTTCATATTAGGTCCAGTTATACTTCTAGTAGATATAAATACGAACACAATTTTTTTTATTCATATGATATGTATTTGTCTAGTTATGGGCTCCTAAAGAATCGTCTAAATCGAAATTAGGATTTTTTTGAAGAATTTTTTCGTATTGAAAATAATTACAATAAATTTTCAAACTACGCGATTTGTATAGAAAATTTCCTGATCTTTTTAAAAAAGGAATCAAATTTGAAAAAAAAAATTTTTTACTCTCCTAAACCGGAAGTAAACATTTCAAAATAAAATTTTGGAAACTTCGACCATTTTTTTATTTAATTTTTTTATTTCAAAATATAGCTTACAGTATCTAAATAATACACCAGAAGTTTTGAAATGGGACCTGCATTAGTTAAAGAGATAGGTAAATAAATGTATGCACATGTAGCAGTCAGTACAATGTTAAGCATTTATGTCGGCCGGTTGGCGCGAATAGAGTTAGTATTTTAGTGTTAATTTTATATAAAATAATGTTTGTTTGTTAGTTTAGTTGGGTAGGGGTAATCTCCGGAACTACTAGAAACTACAACGACTACTATTTAAAACTGCTGTGAAATTAAATGACAATTATAATGAAATAACGTAATAACAAATTCAAAACAATTTTATTTTATAATTTTTACAATTTTACTTTGAGAATCATATCAATCGTATCAATCAATACAATCTGTTAAGAAATAAAGAGTTAACTTTTTGATAAGCTAAAGATAAAATTATCTTTTACTTCTTCCTATTGATATTTGTAGCTAATCAAATGTTTTTTATCAATGTCTTGATATTATTTTATTTTTAAATAAATACCCCTAATTATTTTTAGAGCTAAAACAAAATGAACAGGATAATAAATGTTAATACTGTCGCGTTTCAATTCCATAATTCGCATGTTAACCGACATAAACAAATGCCTAACACCGTGTCCTGCGTGGGCGAATCAACGCGAACGCGATCGCGAAGCGGTCCAATGCGAATTCCGTGCGATGCGGAGCGAAGCGGCGAGTCTGTCCTACGTGCGTGCGAATTGTTACTTCACCGCCATTGACATACGCCGCGCCGCTGAAGTTCGCGCGAAAAATCAAACCAACTGATCGCGTTCGCTTCAAACCGCGCCGCACCGCAACGCCCTCTACGTGCTTTCAATACATCTCGACTGTTTGTTATTTTCGCTTCGCACCGCTTCGCTGCGCGTTCGCGTTGATTCGCCCACACAGGACAGCGCGTAACATTGTACTGACTGCTACATGTGCATACATTTATTTACCTATCTCTTTAACTAATGCAGGTCCCATTTCAAAACTTCTGGTGTATTATTTAGATACTGTAAGCTATATTTTGAAATAAAAAAAATTAAGTAAAAAAATGGTCGAAGTTTCCAAAATTTTATTTTGAAATGTTTACTTCCGGTTTAGGAGAGTAAAAAATTTTTTTTTTTCAAATTTGATTCCTTTTTTAAAAAGATCAGGAAATTTTCTATACAAATCGCGTAGTTTGAAAATTTATTGTAATTAATTTCAATACGAAAAAATTCTTCAAAAAAATCCTAATTTCGATTTAGACGATTCTTTAAGAGCCCATAACTAGACAAATACACATCATATGAATAAAAAAAATTGTGTTCGTATTTATATCTACTAGAAGTATAACTGGACCTAATATGAACAAATTTCAGAACCTAACTTTTTTTTCCCTGTCCGCTTGACGTGAAATGCCCCACAGGCTATATTATATTTTCAAAAACATTAGGGATCCTTAATAAAACTCCAATAAGTTGTAAAAAAATAAGAAATCCGAAGCAAAGCGAGGGCGGTTACTCGTTATTTATAAACATTTATAATTTCTAGACAAAAAGTAATGATATCTCACCAAAAACATAAATGTGAAATGAGAGCCAATTAAAAAAAAAAGAATTGAGATCTAAATGGGTGCCAAGTTCTGTGTAGAAAAGCCTACAATTTTAGTCACAAGAACATGTAATTCAAGCTTCAATTTACATGTTCATGTGAATAAAATTTTAGGTTTGAAAGAACATGTAATTCAAGCTTGAATTCATGTGACTAAAATTTAAGGTTTTGCTACACAGAACTTGGCATCCATTTGGATCTCAATTCTTTTTTTTTTAATTGGCTCTTATTTCACATTTACGTTTTTGATGAGATACTATTATTTCTTCTGTGCTATTAGTAAACAGAGCTATAGTACAGTCGATTTGCAGCCGATATAAATGTAAACCATTAAAATCCATGCTATTTTTGCCCGACTACTAAGGAACGGTTATATATGTGTTGCCAATGATATTAGAATGTGTTTTCCGCTCGTATCTTGTATATGTATGAATGCATAATAATATTTTTAGTACCTCGTATTTTCCAAACCGCTGGACCAATTTAAGTATATAATCAAGATATCGTTAGATTTGTCTTGATAAGCCAAGTGTTCTTAGATAAGTGACGTTAAAAAACAGATATGGAGGCTTTCAGATACCATTGTTTGAATTATCAAAAAATAAAAATAAATTGAATAATACAATATGGGTTTTAAATTAAAGAACTCTTAAGGTTTTCAAAAATGATAGCTTTTTTGATAGAAGGCGATTTTTTTTTATTTATACTAGTAGAGTTCCATCAACATTTTGAAATATCTCCTTTACTTCATTAGTGATTCGAAATGAACAAAAGCTCGATATTCTAATATTAATAGCGATACCAAAGCGAAGTAAAATTTCGTTATAAGTAATTTGAGAGTATTACGGAAACCTCTCGGGTAAATAAGGAGGTTTCTTCGCGAATTTAATTTGCCGTTTAGTTGAAAACTAAAGCGTAACTTTCGATTAGAAGTTGGACTTTGCTTCGCTGAGCCAGCACTTCTTTCTTTGGCATACTGAGACTTGGCACGCAGCTTCGATTAATGTTAAAATATAAAAATTATGAATTAACTAAATATTTAATAAAAACTAGCTGTTCCCTGCGATAATTTGTGGAAAAACTAATATATTATGATGTTATACTTATTGCCTTAGCCTTCCTTGATAAATGGACTATCAAACACAAAAATAATTTTCTAATTTGAACCAGTAGTTACTGGGATTAGCGCGTTCAACCAAATAAACTCTTCAGCTTTTTAATATTAGTATAGAGATACTAGCTGCCCGGACAGACTTCGTTCTGTCAAAAGTTTAAAAAAAATTTAAAAAAAAAATAGGGGTGGACCACCCTTAACATTTAGGGGGATAAAAAATAGATGTTGTCCCATTCTTCACCCTAGCTGATATGCACGCTACACAACTGCAGTTTCCTGTAGCTAGAAAAGAGTTAAGGTTAACACCTTCTAACAGAAATCCGCGATTTATAACAAACTCTGTAGATAAAACCATATCTAAATCAGGCAATTAGTTTTTCATTAATTGGAGATAATATCTCAACATATATCTAACAAAAATCCTTGATTATTCACAAACTCTGTACAGAAGACCATAGCGAAATAAGTCAAGCCGTGTTGGATTTTAATCGAAACATTTGTATTTACAAACAAACCGACATCCTCTCACATCAAACACTTATAACCTCCGTTCGGTCGAGGGTAAAAAAGGTGATTCGCAATTAATCGACTTATCAAGAATGGCAGCAAAATTAATCGAGTTTGACGAAAAAGCACTTATTCTTTCAAAGAAGGTCACACATTTGTGCTTTTACCCTATTTATTATGCTACCCTCGTTAGGGTTAATGGGTGTTTCCATTCGCATCATTACGTAGTGACCGCTTAATGATTTCACTACAACGACATTCTGCATTGTTATAATTATTATTTTTTGTTTGCGTGCAAGTGTGGAAGCGCTTATCACGGCTTTCGTGGGTCCTAAGGAAGTCCCCATTTATAGCTCAGAATTAATAAGGTAGGTATGTCCCGTCCTGTGTAGCTTTATTTCTTCCTTTTTTTAAATTATAATCGATCAAATTCTTTTATCTCTTTCTTGGCCGGCAACGCATCAGTGATGCCTTTGGTGTCACTAATGTGCATGAGCGACGACAGCCACTTACCATCACGTGGTGTTAGCTCGATTGCCGACTATTTCCATAAAAAAAAAAGTTTATAAATTTTTCTATTTTCCCTTGTATAAACCTTTCATGAAAAGAGTTTCAAGAAGTAATAAACGAAGATCTATAAAGAAACAATTTGAACGTACGGCGTAAAACGGCAATCGTAAAAACGTTTGTAAGCGGAAAGGAATTTAAACTTTTGTCGTATTTTGTTTAACTTCAATAAAATACTAATCGTCTACGTACCTATATAAATTTATTTGGTTGTATAGAACAAGAAAACAAGTGTTGGTATAACTGTGGCCTTATAATATTTTTTATATGTGTAATAATAATACATTTAACCAGAAATTTTAAGAATCGATATAATATAGGGATTCTTTAACCAAACCTTTTAACCAATCTTCGTTAACCAAATATTTGTTTTATAATCATTTGACCCTCTACTTAGATATTCAAGATTTTGTGTATAAAATCAATGCAGAAATAAATTACCAGTCTTTTTTATGTTGTATAGATCTCTTTTATACATTATAAATTTCAAATTATTTCCTCAAAATTCATTACAACTGACCGAAAAGCATAAACTCTTGCTTAGCCCTTGGCGACGAAAACTATCAACTCAAAAAATGAAAAAATCAAAAATGAAAAATTATTTATTGCGTATCCTTTGTTACATGGTTATTTTGATTAATAGCTCCCACACTAGGATTCCCCGTGTTGTGGGAAACTAGGTTCAAATCTTTCGTTATAATTATGATAATTGGACTAGCCAAAATTTAACTTTCTTTTTGCATATAATAAATAGTATGATTTACAAGATTGAGTTTGTGATATAGTTCGCTATAGATGTAAGGTCCTAGAAAAGAACATGATTTACTGAAAGAGACCGTATTCGATTTAGGTAAGGGCCATTTTAGCTTTCTCTGTGATTTATAGGTGGTGATCTATGGACGTTAGAGATTTTTGTGATATTGTTGAATCAAAGCTAAGATGTATAGTTGACGCACTCTCAGGATTCCACATTCTGCATACAATGTGTCCGAAGAATATGTGCGCGGTTTACCAAATGGAACTTTTAAGACAGCACGCTGGCTGGATCCGTTCTAGTTTTAAAAATTGAGTACTACATGCATGCTGTTCCCCAGGAAAGATTGAACCAAAGCAGTATATACCATTTTTATTAGATCCTGATCAGCAACTGGAAGGCTATTCTGTAAGGATGTTTTTGTATCTCGACAGCGGAATCCGTGATAAGTTTGCAAATTCCTATTCTATAAAACTCGATAGTACAGGTGGCGCCGCAGTGTAGAATGTGGCGGTGAGATAAACTACTTGTTCAGGCTCATTTGACATGTTTGGTATTCGATAAGGGTCTTCGATTATTTGTCTCGATCATCGAATTACGTCACCTTCGAAGCTCGTGTCCAATTTTCAAATCTAGATGTTTAACTTTCGAAGTGAGCTATCTCACTTGAGTGAGCTTCGATTTCGAGTTGGTACATATTTTAGAGAATAGCCCTCCTGATCGGAGCTTTTTAAAAATAAAAATAAATTTTCGTAGCCGAGTAATGAGCAAATCTATTTGTGTTTTCCAGTTAAGTTTATTATCTATAATGATCCCTAGGTATTTAATAGTCTCAGCTCTTTCCAAATGTGGGCAACAGCACTTTTTATCATTTAGGTTGTTATCATGAAGCTATTAAAGAGCTTCATGGTTGTTATATTCATGTATCTTTAAAACTTGATCGTTGGAGCCTCTGTGGCTTTTGTTATGCTAAAGCAGACATTACTTTTTTGACGTTTAACATTCATTTTTGCTGTAACCAATACGATATCTTGGATAGAGCTTCTTGTGCTGCAAGCGTCACATCTGTCCAGGAGTTTTCAATGTTACCATGTATTCTGGTGGCTGTATCATCTGCATTATATGGGACACATAAAACACACACGAAGCAACATATTAATTATAATAATAAATAATAATAAATAAACTCTAACACACTCATACCCTCGCAATAGGTTATTTACCTGTTTCGCGGGTGGCATGGACGACACATATAACACATTACAATAACACCCATGACCCGAGTACAAATATTTATTTATCACATAAATATCAGACTGTCCTGGCCGGGAATCGAACCCGGGACCCCTCGCTTCGCAGGCAGGGTCGCTACCAACTAGGCTACAGAGTCGTCGTTACTTATGCGATACAAATAAATCAATACAATGATACATTTTTGATGCAACACACAGTATCACAGCTATCCATCAATTATAAAACTTCGCTATTAGCGTGATATATGTACGAGTATGTCGCTGGAAGCCAGCTGTCAACAATTTAAAATGAATAACTGTTTTTGTAACGTAAAAAAACTTTAATAACGAATAACGAAGCCTTTTTTGACACGTATTCAGGTAGATTTAATTTTATATTATTTTATCTATACTAATGTTATAAAGAAGAAAGTTTTCATTTTGTTTGTTTATTTTTTGTCTGTTTACAAAACCCCCCCGGCCGGGAAAGGACGCGGGACTCCTCACTTCGCAGGCAGGGTTCCTACCAACTAAGCTACAGGGTCGTCAAATCACGTCAAAAATCACTTATAATCGTGTAGTACACCTGTTTTTGTTTAATTTTAATTATAGGCGGGGAGCCATGCACGCGTGACCTCATATTACAACGCACCACTCTTATTCTGACTACCCAATTTTTTTGAAGTTAGATATATGTACTTCTTATGCGACTTGCAAAAAGGTTGCGTTAAACGTTTGCGCTACCATGGAAGGGGTATGAAAGCACTGGATTACTTTTACAAATCTATCTCACAGAGTCTCAACAGCGTGATTCAGATTCGTGAACTACCCGTGAACCCCGGCGAACTTTGTACCGCCTAACAACTCATCTCCTTCTCTTTGTCCCTCTCTTTCGATTGAGAGTTTTAAAATAAAAGAGTTATGTTGCTTAGGTTACATTAGAAAAATTAATATAGTCTTTAAATTTTCTTTTACAAGAACCTTCTTCTGACAATAACAAACAACAATAAAA
Source organism: Thymelicus acteon (assembly GCA_951805285.1). NCBI lineage: Eukaryota > Metazoa > Arthropoda > Insecta > Lepidoptera > Hesperiidae > Thymelicus > Thymelicus acteon. The sequence goes on from OX638232.1 coordinate 4,473,681, forward strand.
AGAAATACGAAATCCGTCCAGCCGTTCTCGAGTGCCTGTGAGATGCCTTTGTTTGAAGTATCAAAAAATAAAAATAAATCGAATAATGCAATATAGGTATCAAATTAAATAGCACACCATAAGGATTTTTCAAAAAGGTATAAATTTCGATCACTAATAACAGAACTATTAGTGATCGAAGGGTATAATATCACGATAGCTTTTTTTGATAGGTAGGTACATATGGAACAATTATTTTGTAAGGTAAAAATAAAACGCTCACATTCTCGATTTCATTCAAATATAGATCTACAATCTGAAGTTTTACACAAAAGGATTAATCATTTGTAGGTTTTACAATAGAAACAAAGTAAATACGCCTTATACTGGAAAATTGTTTCCAATATAACTTTGATTGATTTTGTAATGGCTTCGCGTTTGTTTTTACAACCGCTATTGAAAGCTATTTGATGAAGTTTCTTTGTGTAGTATAATTATTATTTCTTACTGTTATTTGCCTTCGTTTAATCACAGTTTCATCGACGGTTATTTTGGGAATCTGGACCTATTTTAAACTAGTACTGTGTTGTAACCTATTGTAAACTAGATATCGGGTTGTTCAGTGATTGATCTTCTTTGTTATGGATTCATAACGTCTTCATCATCATAGCATGGTTGCAGGGATGTAGCTAGAGTCGAATTTTGGGGTAGGGCAGCATTGGTTACAGGTAGGGCGGAAGTAAAAAAAATAATCATAATTGATCTGCTCCAAAGCACGGACTCCTAAATCAATCACCATGTATTGACCTCTAGGGTCACAGAACAAAGAATTATTATAATATGAAATGAATGTCACAAACTGTGGTATGTTCGGAAAGGTTTAGATAACTACCTATCGCTACAATTTTTTTTAACTCAAACTATGAAGAAACAATTTAATTATAATAATTTATTTTAGTTTTTGGTATTTTTAAAGTAGGGCATTGTGATTTCAAGATAGGGCATTGCCTCACAATGCCCCTCCCCCCCTAGCTACGGCCGTGCATGGTTGTTATCGATCATAAACATTGTTTACGAGGCTACTAGTCCGTCTTCAGGCAACCTGCTTCTCGGTCATTAGCAACAAGACTGGGAAATCGTCTGCCCCCGAAAGTGAAAATCAATATATAGAAATATATAGAAAGGAAAGAAAGGAAGAAAAACATTTATTTCTGGCTAACACACACAAAATATTTATACTAAAGTACATAATTATTAATTGAGAAATGAACTATACATGTTACAATGTTCGCGTGTGTTGTAGTGCCAGAGAATGGTACCCACTTTAACTTTTAACTGCAATTTTTAAATTAATATTCCTATGCTTTGACGACTCGTGTGGTGCAATGACTACCATACGATATTGCCTTGCCAAGGGTTCGATTATTCGAGGCAGAAAGAATGATGAGTTTAAATTTCTGTTCTCCGTGTGAGTGTGTGCGTTCTTGTCTTTGTATGTTGTCGATGATACCAACGACACAGGGAACCCTAGTGTGAGGCTATGAGTATGCAGCGTTATTTACTTATTTATGACTAGCTGACCCGATAAAATTTGTACCGCCTAACAATCCCCCTCCCCCTCCCCCACGACAATTTGACAAAAGAAAAAATGTTTCACAGCTAGGAACATTTGGTACTGGAAAATTAAAGTGTCGTTTTTAGTATTTTCCGTCACTTATTATTTATGTTTCTCACCGTTTAAACCTTCCCTGAATTTCCACAAATATTTAAAAATCAAAGTTAGCTAAATCGGTCCAGCCATTCTCAAGTGTTAGCGAGACAAACGAACAGCAATTGATTTATATATATATATATATATATATATATATATATATATATATATATATATAGACTAGCTGACCGGGCAAACGTTGTTCTGCCAAAAAAATTTTAGGGGTAGGTTGATGAAAAATAGATTTTGTCCGATTCTCAACCTTAGCCGATATGCACGCAAAGATTCACGAAAATCGGTCGAGCCGTTTCGGAGAGGTTCAACTTCTAAGACCGTGACACGAGAATTTTATATATTAGATATAGATAAACAATAACCTTGAAGACAAAACTTGTCTTATTACACACGAGAGAACTAAATCGCAGCTAATCGCCCAGCACCGGCCGACAGTAAGTGCACTACATGTGTTAGATTCACTTGAATTATTCACAGCCAAAGCGCTGTAATCTGTGCAATGCTGTGCAAATGTTATGTACCACTTACACCTGTTCTATTATTCACAGCTCCTTGCACCTTGAAATTTAACGGAGGAGCAGCTGTTTACGGTTCTGTCAAAGTTAGAGTTCTTCGGTCTACAACTTCCTAGGCTCAATACTCGAACCATAGTCCAGTTAGCCAACAGCGAATTAGCAGATATCAAATTTAAAAACAAGTTGGTAGTTTAAAAATTTAATCCCTACACGCTGTTATTCCATGTACCTACCTACTTTGCACAAAAAATGTGACTGTGCTGTTAATGGTTCAGGAGTTCCCTCACCTGGAGCCAAATCTGAGTGTAGTATGAAGTCATGCTATTCACAAATATATAAATATAAATTGTCATCAGAACTAAAGCAATATGTATGTATTTAACCGACTTTAATAACTCATGACAAAAAATAACCGACTTCAAAATTAGGGATAACTCAAAAACTACTAGTCAGATCTCGCTCAGAAAATAGGACCACACGACAAGCACTAGCTTTCGAATGAAAAAAATCATCAAAATCGGTTCACCCGGAATCATTATGAAATTTAATCGAAAGCTGGTGCTTGTCTTGTGGTCCCACTTCAATCTGAGCGAGATCTGACTAGGAGTTTTTGAGTTATCGCTAATTTTGAGGTCGGTTATTTTTTCAAGAACTATTGTCATCATACAGTATCAAAATTTTTTAATTACCATGGAACTTATTAGAGGAAAACATTCCAAAATTTTGAGGTGAGTGACTGAATTCGCGAGAAATGTGGGGTTAGTGAAAACCGACAACATCAAGTCAATCTCAGTCAATTCGATTTACAAGTGAATCGATTTTGATATAAACTCGTTCCTTCTATCAACCCAAATCGAATCAAGTGCACGATGAACCCACATACAAAGTAAATATACCGAATTTTGTTATTGTTTGCATATTCATATCTCTGTTATCCAAGAACGCGGGTAGAAAATGGTTTTAATTTTTTTATCGTGACAGACCACGAGCTGAGAATATTAAAGACCTAAAATCACAATAAGATAACTTTTCCCTTTGGAAATTTAATCGGCATCCAAACAAGTGAGCTATATTAGTAAGAAGAATATATTAAAAAGCTACTACATTCAGAGATGGTAAAAATGCTAATCAACTCGATTTATCGGACTTTCAAGCTCTGCAACTGTTCAAACTGGTGGTGTTCAAGACGGCAACATGCCTCTACCATCGAAATTAAATTGTTGCATTCAGTTGAAAACTCTGTGCTGTGTGAAAGGCTTCCTAACGTCTTTGTGATGTGTATTACAAGGGTACATTACTAGTAAGGGCGCGGCTTGGTATCAACGATGGAGCGTTACATCCCATTCTTCCCGTTTGCCTCAAGGCACGCAGGCTAAACTGATTGGAGCTCTCAGTTACAAACTCGGTACAACACAACACATACATTTAGAGCTGTCGAAGTGTCACACAATATCACTTAAACCGTACAAGCGAAAGGCGTAACCATTTGAAGCTTGATATTAGGAGCGTCCTGGATTTAATCCTGCTTCAGTACGAATTTGCACGCATTTGCATATCAAAGGTTCGTTTACAGAGCAATGGCATTTGTATTGACACGTTTTCATTGACGACCCAGTTAATTTCACTTAGCTGCAGTGGGATGTAGCTAAAGGGTTTTACGGCATACATTGTATCGTGGGTAGTTGCAAAGTGGATTAGGTTGTATTAAGTTATTGACAACGTTGCTATCGCCCTGGTACACAGTTTGCGTAGTAAATTCGTTAGGTTTATACTCATTTCACGCTCTATTGTGTTAATCGTTTGCACACTCATACCCCTGCAGTAGGATTCCGTGTGGTGACATAAACATCACAAAAAGACATCACTAAAATACCCATGACCCGAAAACGAATTTATCTGTCACATTAATATCTGCCCTGGTCGCTAATCGAACTCCGGACCCCGCGCTTCGCAGACTCACTACCAACTCGGCTACAGGGTCATCGCTCGTCCTAGAAGTATGTTCATATCATTATGCCCGTCAAATGTCAAACTTGAAGAGATTCTCCACCACAGCCTCGCCATAACCATGATCCAAGTATTTAAACATCAATTCTAATTAAAATCTTTCATTAATGTTATGAGTGGAAAACAAAACATTTTAAGGTTCCATCACTATGAACTTCATTAGTTTTCATCATTTTGATATAATCCTCGTTTTCCATTATTACTGAGTAATGTCATTAGGTGCATATTAATAGAATACGCTTCTGATGTAATATGAGAAAATGCGTCGATATTATGTCGTTCATTTTCTGTACATACCAGAGACTGTACGTCACACTATATTGTAATGTACTTTATTTTTACACTATTTTGTAACCTCCACTTTCTTTCTTTTTTCTTTCTTTTTCAGACGGCAAAGCACCAGTGATGCATTTGATGTCGCTGATGTCCATGGGTGATAGTCACTTACCGTCAGGTGGATCGTCAGCTCATTTGTCGGTTATTTTTATAAAAAAAAAAAACATAAACGTGTACTTATGTACGCGCGTGAGAAGTTATACTTCTTTGTCATTAAAAAAACAATAAAAAAAAAGTTTAGAAAACCATTTCAAAAAAAAATATTTAAAAAATTCAAAAAAAAAATAATTATTACCTAAAAAAATTACAAACAAAATTAAAAAAAATGGTTGTCTGTAAAGTCGGTATACGGACGGAGATTTAACGTGACAATGTCTGTTCGTGGTATAAGTTTTTGAAACATCACATGTGAACTTGTATTCTGCCGCTTTCTCTCTCTTAATCCGACGCCAGAAACGCTCGCGTAGAAGAGAGACGCGAGGCGCGCGCCGGTCGAGCGAGCCTCTCTCTTTAATGCTGCGCGCGCATGGTAACGTTCCGGCAAATCTTACTTGGTCGTTACACAGTTTTCGTGAATGACACCCGAGTCAACCAATTTATAGACGTTGTCACGTCAACAATATTTAAACAATAAAAAAAACAATATCTATATCTATACTAATATAGTTAATAGTATCAGGCGTTACTTTGCGGAAATCCATTGTTATTAAGTTAGTATTAGTCTACTTTGCAACAATCCGCGGATAACATGTATGATGGTATATACTTCAAGACATGCGTGGCACCTCCCTCCCTCCCACAACGGAAACATGCACTACACTAATTAAAAGTATATACCAACATACATACCAGCACCAACACGTGTTTCGCCCCGAAACGGAGCATCATCAGGGTAAGTTGACTCTACGATGGTTAGTCGCAAAGTGAACATCGTTCACTGAGCGTGGCGTATTTATACCCTACTCGCCCACTGGTTATCTAATGACGTTGTTGATAATTAGTGATTCACGCCGGCAGAAACCGGGTCTGACGTAATCTGGTGATTATTACTGTCGAAAATCCTCAGTAAAGGCGAGTTGGATACATTAATTTGTTCATTCAGCAGTGTAAAACTTGGGTTATTATTATGTTTTATTATTTCTAACTGCTCTAGTATATTTAATTTAAAACCCTTTTCCGATTTATGTAATATATTGTATGTATGGTTACTAGTTAACTTCGCTAAACATTTAATAGAATCAGGTCACAGTTTAACTAGTTAGTAGTGTATTCATTACATTTTGAGTGAATGGCTGCCAACGGCTCGTTAAGTATATGTAAACTACAATCTTAATATTAATATGAGCTGTAAATTACGTAACTATAGTTCTGTACTTCTCTCAGAGATAGCGCTACAGGTAGGTGTTGATTAAAATGATTACGGTGTGACGAGCTGATTGGTTTTATCCCAAGAAGTTTTCACTTCACAATGTTTCTCAAAGCAAACCAAGGGTGGGTTACGTATACTAGCGTCTACTTAGATAAAAACGTGCCTCAATATACTAGCTCTGAGCCTTAACGGTGTGATAGATGGCCTCTAATTTCGGGCAACGAATCTATCAACACTGTATAGTTCAGAGCATTATAAGCTTTCCTCTCCATCAATTTAGGGAGATTTTAGGCCATTTTAACACTAAAACGCTACGTCACCGTTATATGTCGTAGGTAAAGCGTTTGAAATGTAAATTTTTGTCCTTCAAATATTATTAATGTGAAAGCTTGTGTGGATGTATGCTTGTATGGGTGTTTTTTTGATGACCTTGTAGCCTAATTAGTAGCGACCCAGCCTGCGAAGCGAGGTTCTCCGGGTTCGATTCCCGGCCGGGACAGATATTTATGTGACAGATAAATATTTGTACTCGGGTCATGGGTGTTATTGTGATGTGTTATATGTTTTATCCATGCCACCCGCGACCTGTAATAACCTACTGCGGGGGTATGAGTGTGTTAGCGTTACTTATTTATTTTACTATATCACGCAAAAACTACTTGTCGGATTTTTGTAAAGTTTAGCACATACGTAAACTATGATCGGGAAAACGCGAACAAAGTCGCGGAGAGAGCGCTAGTTAAGGTAATCCTAGTGCTGAAAATTCCACCAAGTTATGAAACATGGGTATAGGGTAGATAGAAAAACGATTTGGCTATTGGTATGTCTCGTAATAGCTAGTATTTTATAAGAAATATTTCTCACAATATCTGCTTCAGTCAACAATAATTACCTTCAAAGAGTTTTGAACAATTCACAAGCAGTTCGCATGAAGTAAAGGAGGTTAGAAATCGATAACATTTGAAACGACCTTGCAACGAAGTTGAAAAGCATTTATCTTGTGAATCTCGAAATATAAAGGTATTATTCTCCTTCTTCCTAGCTGGACATATAATTCAAATTGAGTAATAAAGAAGATTGTCACTATGGAAATTTTCCTTTTGAATCTCTGCGGAATTTCTTCTGAAACTACTAAAACTACTATGGCGATAATTGAAATATGAGATTGATTTTCCGATGCAATAAGAAATTGACATGACTTGTAATTTTAGTCGATGAATCTTCGACGAAAATGTCTTTATTGCGAGAAATCTTTGTTGCGTTCTTTTTGAAAAAAGAGCCATGATTTATACTAATATTATAAAGAGGAAAGATTCGATTGTTTGTTTACATTGTATAGGCTCCGAAACTACTGAACCGATTTGAAAAATTCTTTCATTGTCGGGAAACTACACTATTCCCGGGTGACATAGACTATATAATATTTTCAAAAAATTAGGGATCCTTAATAAAACTCCAATAATGTAACCCAAGGTGTAAAAAAAAAAATAAGAAAACCGAAGCAAAGCGAGGGCGGTTATTCGTTATTAATAAAGGAATTGAAGTCATATTGATTCGGAAATCAGAGATACGCTTCGATAAAATAAGCTACAGGTGGTTAGTATTTTTTATATTAGAATTTTATAGTGTCCTACTAGTACCTAAATACATACATACATGCACAATAATTTTATGTCTAATCCTAAATTGTTATTAAGGTAATTTGATATGACGACCTGTGTGGCGCAATGGTTACCATGACGGATCGCCGCACCGAGGGTCCTGGGTTCGATTCCCAGCGAGGAGGAAATTTGAATGATGAGTTTGAATTTCTGTTCTCGGTCTGGGTGTGAATGTCCTTGTCTAGTGTGTTATCCATGGCACCCACGACACAGGGAATCCTAGTGTGGGGCTATGAGTGTGAAGCGTTATTTATTTATTTGTAAAAGAAGATTATTTTCGTATCAATAAATTCACGAATTCGCACATTTTATATTTTCGCATATTTTTACCACAGTACAACTGTTTTATTCTAAAAGATAGCTAAGAAGTTCTAAATAAATACATTTCTTCTATCTTTATCCTTTACGTAAAAATATACTTTTTATTATTATTTAAATCCACAAGCCTACCTACAATACGTACGTAACTACTGAAAACGGATTTAGCTTATGAGACGTAAAGGTACGTTTACAAAAATCGGATACAAGTATTACGGATACGCACATAAATGATCCGTAATAAACAGAGACCGATCGTAAACTGATCTCCGTAAAATCCGGAAGTGGCGGTAAAAACTTTCGGACATGTTTATCGTTGAGGGATCCCACGTGGGTAGTGAGGGTATAAACAAAACGAAAATTTAAGAGATATCGAGGGGGTTCATAATTGATGCCTGTACGGAACCGTGATGGTTAGAACATAGTGATAGGAGCGGAATGTTTGAAGTTATTGGGTACTTGCAGAGTACCTTCGTAATTACAGATTGAGCGAGCTTATATTTCTACTTCTGACAATGGATCAATGAAAGTAAGACAATTTTAATGACATAAATAACATTAATTAGCGCTCATTGTCTCGCGGCTTGTATATTTCATTTAGTTTTAACACTGTATTCTCAAGCATAACGTAACACAACAGTCTTACCTCTTCTAAGTAATTAGTAGTAGTAATTAGTTATTAGAAAGAAAGAAAGAAAGAATCTGTGGGAATTGATATTTTCTGGTTTTAAATACCACCGCTCAGCTGCGTTTCCGCTCTCGCTATCGCTTCCGATTCTCACTATATCCTGACCCGAAAAGTGTTTATTTTTCCAATGTATCGCGAGCACTGCAGGATGTTTATGGCGACAGAGCTTTTATATCAGGGAGTTTTAGTGCTAATAGCCCCAACAATAATATTTATGGTCTTACAGCCTTATGATAGACGATTGCTTAGTTTTACTACAAATTTATAAGGCTTTTACGACTTGTTCCGAATATTGTATTCGTGGCTAAAAGGATTAGTGCAGATTGGAATACACTGCGGAATATTGTGATGTACAATTAGCTGATTAATATTAATTATTATAATGACGACCCTGTAGCATAGTTGGCAGCGACCCTGCCTGCGAAGCGAGGGGTCGCGGGTTCGATTCCCGGCCGGGGCAGATATTTATGCAACATTAAATCTATACTAATATATAAAGAGGAAAGATTTGATTTTTTGTTTGCATTGAATAGGCTCCGAAACTACTGAACCGATTTCAAAAATTCTTACACTGTTGGGAAGCTACACTCTCCCTGAGTAACATAGGCTATATATTATTATATTAAAAAAAAATTAGGGATCCTTAATAAAACTCCAATAATGTAACCCAAGGTGTAAAAAAATAAGAAAACCGAAGCAAAGCGAGGGCGGTTACTCGTATTAAATATTTTTGTACTTGGGCCATGATTACAAAAATATTCGGGGTATGATTCTGATGTGTTATATGTGTCGTCCATGCCACCCGCGACACAGGTGAAAACCTACTGCGGGGGTATGAGTGTGTAAGCGTTTATAATTATAAAAATCTCGTTTTACGGTGTCTGTGGTCGCACTCCTCCGAAACGGCTGGACCGATTTTTATGATTTTTTTTTGTATATTTGTATAAAGTATATTTCGTATTGCTAGGTAATTAGGGTGTCCCTATCCAGAATTTTTTTGGCAGAACATTGATTGCCGAGTCAGGTAGCAATAATTATAATAATAGCTATTAAAATAAAGGTGGGCCTTGAGGATCTATTCTACATAAATCTGTGACGATTCGGTATAAATAATGATTTTTAGAGATGAATATAATATTCACTGTCTCTTCTAATAACTAAGGAGGCTTGACCATACTCCACCACGTAGCTGCAGTAAGGAAAGAAAGGTGAGAGAACCAAGTGCCGAAGTTTCTCTGTTGCCCAAAGGCAACCATTCATCACCACACTAGAATTTCCTGTGTCGTGGGTGCCATGGACCACAAAAAAAGCCAAAAACACACAGGCCACATACCCAGACCAGAAATTTAAACTCATCATCCAAATTTTCTGGGAACTGAACCCAGGACTCTTGTTGCAGTCCGGCATGGTAACCTTTACGCCATTCGAGTCGTATCCCGTCCTACTATTCACAAGCCTAGACCTCGCTTCTGTCTATTATACCTTCTTTCTATCCCTTCCCATCTTTTAACATCCCAAACCGAACACCGAACTCTAAGATCACGTTCGCGTCACTGCAAATGTCACGCCGTTACTAACAGATGTCGCCCTGGCGGGACGTGTGTGCCTGCATATGGTACTGCACAGAGTAGCTGGCATACAGATACATTATAGAGGGTACCAATAAACGAATTACAGTGCCACCAAGTTATCTGTGAAATGGCGAAAATTGGAACTAATTCCGACCCATTCATAAGTTTTTTGTGTTCATTCATTGACATTTACTACGTCTCGAATTGCGTCCAATGATTGGTCCAATGCGTCCAACAGCGTCCTCCGTCAATTCACAGATAAATTGGTGGCACTGTAGGTTACGTTATACGAACACGAGTTAGGTTAGGTTATCACTAATTGAATTGAATATGATGATAGGTGAATTAAGTCTACTTACATCAATTCACCTCGATCAGTAGATTTAAATTACCTGGGTGCTTATGTTGAATAAAGTACACTTAAGACACCTGGGTGAATCAACTCAGGTGAATAAAGTCGACGGCATCTATTTTTAATGCTTGTTGGGTTGTGGATGTGTGCGAAAGCGTTCTCGGGACTCAGCCATGAAATAACGAGGTGGAATACATTGGTGTTTTAGTCTGTGGGAGATTAAGTTCGACATAATCACTGCATTTCCTATGATACCGTAATATCTATAAGGATTACCCCACGAGAAAAAGAAAGGTTGTTTGTTTTACTTGGATGGGTATAGTTAGTACGACGATGGGTATAGTTAGGACAAACTAAAAATACGCTTTTTATACTTACCATCAGGTGGATCATCAGTTCAACATGTTATAATATATAAAGGTGTCTAGGAATACTATTCAGTGTGCCTCTGGTACAAAAATGCTCTATATTCGTATAACTCGGAATGAAAAGGGTGCCTGCAATACTTTTCTAGACGAATATCTCTAAATCATATCTGTAATACCACTTTCTGCTCCTTTTCCAGAGAAAGAACCTAGAATATACAAGATAGTCGGTATGTTATCTTGAAAAAACTACATTCTGAGGGTTCCCAAAAAAAAGAATACCTATTTGAAAATCAGTGCCATTAGTATCACGGTTTTCGTTGAGTTCGGTCCACTTTACGACTTTATACTGCACAGATTTTCTAGTTTAGTATAGTTGGTGGAGGGCAAAAATAATTATTGTAACCCTATTTTTTTTTTTATTTACTTAGGTAGACTTTTTATTTCGTATTACTTTTAAGATTAAGCATCTTGTTTTTTTTTCTTGTTTAAGTAATTTAAATCTGTGCTCTTTAGAGTCGTAAATAAATATTTTTCTTTCTTTCGTTCTTTTTCTATTTCTAAGCCTAGGCTGCACGCCTGTCCTAAAATTTTGTCTTCAATAGCAATAAAATGACGGGTTCCGGGCTATTTGTATTCACCGACATTTTTGAAACTTTACAAACTTTAAAGCTCAAACGACGCAGAAAAATTCGCTGATTCCAAATATGTTTAAAAGTCTATATCGCCAGAGTGTCGCTTAATACAATTAGCCCGGAACCTGTCATATTTTAATAGTGAATTCAATATTTACAAAAGAAAACAGATACCTACTTAATACAATTTCGTTAAAAACCAGTGGTTCGGCGTCACTACAAACTATTTTAAAGTAAAACAGAATATAAAGGAAATTCTAGAATCGCTCGCCATGTAGCACAGAGGGGATATTACGTAGCTTTTTTATGGAAATAACCGGAAAACGAGCTGACGATCCACTTGATGGTAAGAAGCTGCTATCGTTGCCCAGCCCATGGACATTAACAACACAAAGAGCATCACCGATGCGTTGCCGTTAGGCACCACTGATGCATTAAGAAAGAGAGAAGAAATAATTCTTGATAAAAATATAACCAACTTAAAATTAGGGATAACTCAAAAACTACTCGTCACATTTCGCTCAAATTTAAGTGGGACCACATCACAAGCACCAGCTTTCGATTAAAAAAAGAATCATCAAAAGCGGTTCACCTGGTCGAAGGGTCTGAGGTAATAAACATAAAAAAGTACAGTCGAATTGAATACCTCCTCGTTTTTTGAAGTTGGTTAAAAAAAGAACTGGCTCTCAAGCCCCCACCAGAACACGACTTGTCGTTTGGCGGCTGACTGAAGCAAGAGGGTGGAAGTTATCCAGGCGAATTCCATGGAAAAATTATATTATTGAACTGTATATGAACCGAGTGTATCAATGAATCTCTTTATGATTAAATTATTTTTGCGAAGCGAGGGGTCCCGGGTTCGATTCCAGGCCGGAGCAGATATTTATGTGGCAGATAAATATTTGTACTCGGGTCATGAGTGTTATTGTGATATGTTATCATTTCATTGAGATCCCGATGAAATGATACCAAGTCATCGGGATCTCAATCTGTTATGGGTGTACCTCAGGGCTCAATTCTAGGCCCCTTTCTTTTTCTAGTATATATAAATGATCTGCCGTATTATATTAACAAACTAGCTGACCCGGCGAACTTCGTATCGCCTAACAAACTTTTTTTTTCTAAAATAAAAGTAGCCTATGTTACTCTTTGTTACATAAGCTATCTGCCAGTGAAAGTCCCGTCAAAATCGGTCCAGCCATTTCAGAGTTTTCCCGGAACAAACAGACAGACAGACAGACAAAAATTGTAAAAAATGTTGTTTTGGTATATGTACCGTGTCCAAATGCACATAGTAAAAAGCGGTTATTTTAATATTACTAACACATATTCCAATTTTATTTATTTGTATAGATATGCAGAGATTGTCCTGTTTGCTGATGACACTTCCCTTATATTTAAGACGAATAGAAATAAAATGAATTTTGACGATGTAAACAGTGCTCTGTCTCGTTCATCACACTGGTTTACTACAAATAATTTGCTGCTAAATGCTAAAAAAACTAAGTGTGTTGAATTTTCATTACCTAATGTACAGAATGTTAGTAAAAGCCTCAAATTAAATAATGAAATTCTAACTATGGAAAAATCCACGGTTTTTTTGGGTGTCACCTTAGATTCTAAACTACAATGGGGCACCCATATAACGGCTCTCGCGAGTAAGCTAAGTAGGTCAGTTTATGCCATTAGAAAGATAAGACAGTTTACTGATGTAGAAACTGCTAAACTTGTTTATTTTGCATACTTTCATAGTCTCATGTCCTATGGTATATTGATGTGGGGCTCAGCGGCTAACGTTGATGCTATATTTGTTTTGCAGAAAAGGGCAATCAGAGCCATTTATAAATTAAAATCACGCGAATCCCTGCGTGAGAAATTTAAAGAAGTAGGCATATTAACAGTAGCATCTCAATTTATTTACAGCAATATTATATTCGTTAAAAACAACTTAGGCATGTTCAAGCAGAATAGTGATACGCATAATCATTTAACTAGAAACAGACATAATTTGGTTTCGTCATCTTTTCGCCTAAGTAGGGTACAACGTTCTTATATGGGGCTCGGTGTACGTTTTTTTTTTCAATAAATTACCTAGGTCAATACGTGATTTACCTATCCAAATGTTTAAGAGATATGTGAAATCTCAGCTAGTAGGCAAAGGATACTATAGTATAAATGAATATATTAATGACAAAGACGCCTGGAAACTAATGCCGCATCCAGTTCCGCGTAGGTTATAACATAATATTATGTATAACCTCTCATGATTTTAAAAGATGTGCGAGGAGTTTCTTTCGGCTTTTCTTCTCCTCCATGACAAAGCACCCTTCCGAAAAGCTGGTAGATTAAAAAAAATGACGTGCATAAGTGTATCAGTGATACCTATATGAATAATCTTGATTTGATTTGATTTGTTATATATGTCGTCCATGCCGCCCGCGACACAGGTAAAAACCGCAAACTGCAGGGGTACGAGTGTGAAGGTATTTATTTATTCATTTATTTTTATTTTTGACGGTGGTAAGGAATTTTATGTAGCATCCCTTAGCTGTTGGGCATTTTTGATAATGGGAACGCCAGAGATTTTGAATGTAGGGCTCACCGAGCCGGCAGAAAGACAGTCGGTATGACCCAGTATGGAAAATTAAATTCGAATCTGTATCTCTAACTTGCAACTCTCACAAGACCATTATGTTTAAGTCTTTACAAATTTTTAGGTCTTGGTAACACGATTTAATAAAATGTTTATAATTAACATTGACGACAACATGAAATCAAGTTAGTATTAGCACAAGTCCGTTTCGGGGCGAAACACGTGTTGGTGCTGGTATGTATGTGGGTATATACTTTTAATTATTGTAGTGCATGTTGAAGCGCTCATAGCCCGGCGGCTTGCGTCGATCCTATGTGATCGACAACGTTAAGCAACAGCGGGCGCGGTCGGTAGTTGGATGGGTGACCGCTAGTGGCAAAAATTTCTTGAGCGTTTCCGGAGGCTTCGGAGGGCACGTAAAGCCGTCGGTCCCGGTTGTTATCAATTAGATAACAGTCGTTAAGCCATGTCGGAGGCCCTTGGGTGGTTTGAAAACTTCCGACACTCGGGTTGGCCACTAACCCCTCCACCAATCCGCACTGGAGCAGCGTGGCGGAGTATGCTCTAGGCCTCCTCAAGAGGAGAGACCCGTGCCCAGTAGTGGGCCGTTAATGGGTTGAAGCCAGTGCATGTTTCCGTTGTGGGAGGGAGGGAGGTACCACGCATGTTTTAAAGTATATACCATCATACATGCTAACCGCGGATTGTTGCAAACTAGACTAATACGAGTACTAACTTAACAACAATGGATTTCCGCAAAGTAACGCACTTGCTTTACGTATATTAGCGTCATTTAATTTCACAAGTCACAAAAAGGAAAGGGATAACTGCTCGACATTAGGCTTACGTTAAAACTGTTAAATTTAACTACATCCTACCTAACTAGCTCGTGATCACATTGGGGTCTGAATGGGGTGATTAACATTATCTTTTACGGTGTTATCGTATTTTAGTGGTCGGGGTTGTTAGGACAAAGGGGTAGTAACTCATTTGTCTATTTAAATACAGAAACTTTAACGAATTCTTTCACAGTTAGGCGGAAAGCCCGTCCGTTTTCAGCAAAGAGTTGGAAGCAGGGGAGGTTGGTTTAATAGTTAAGGTGGACTGAGCCCCTTCCTCCTCTTGTTAAATGATTATAATATTTTCCGCACTTATTAACAAAGGTTTTTCAGTCTAACTAAAACAATCCTCCTAGAATTTTTGAAGTTATTATAAGGTTGCGTTAAACGTTTGCGCTACCATGGAGGGGGTATGATATGAAAGCACTGGATAGATGACCCTAGCTTCTATCTTTACCTCTTTTAAAATTTAATGTTATTACTTATACAAATCTCACAGCAAGTCTCAACAGCGTGATTCAGGTTCGTGAACAACGCCATCTAGTTTGTACGTGTTTATTTTTATTTAGTACAAAAATAGTTTTGTACGATAATTAAAACTGATACACGTTATTAAATTATATATTTATTTAATTATGTCAAAGAAGAATAACTTCTCACGCGCGTACAAAAGTACACGCACCCTTTTTAAATGATTATAATTATTTATGCACTTACTAACAAAGGTTTTTCAGGTTTTTTTAACGCTATTACCCATCAGGACACTATTATGAGGAAGTGCATTCATCCAGAAGAAAGGCTATCGGTAACATTAAGGTAAGCAATAAAAAAATCAATCAAACGGATTTATTGAATTCTTAAGACTAAAAATAACATCAGTCTTTTAAAACTAACCTTGTCAAGTATGTAATTATTTAAATAAACAAAATATTATTTACTTACTTGAATCACATAATCTTTATACCTTTTTTTATTAATTATAATTATTTTTGTAAAAAAGAAAAAAGAAAGAAAAAAACCTAAATTTCATTTAAAATAAAATACGTAATCAGTCATTAAAATACTTCAAAACGTTATGTAGATTTTATGAAATCAGATGAATATTGTTATTTTTATTGATAAAAAAGTTGATTACACGTTGGGATTTAAAGGGCATCGAACCCAATTGGCACAAAATATAAAATATAAAACAATTAAACAATCCTCCTAGAATGTTTTCCTATTTCTCTTCGCTTTTTATGCATTATAATTATACCTAGCTTTACGTTATAAGTAAGAATTGGATAACTGAAATTGGCATACGTTAAGTAATTTTGTAAATTTATTAGTAATTAATAAAAAATAAAATCCTTTTAAAATTATAAATGTGTAAGTTTATGAAGATTTTTGAATGTAGACTACATGAGAGTGAAGCCACATAGGCAAATACAAACAAATTATTTACGATTTAGAAAAATTAATACACTTGAGAGAAATAGTAATTATAGTTCTCAAGCGTATTAAATTATATGCGTAATTAAGTGTATTATTAAATTTATTAGTATATTTATCGTACAAGGCTGGATTGGAATGTGTGCTTTCGTATGTTCAGATCATCTCTGTAAACCATGTATCAAAGAACACTTCAGTACAATAAACATAGATCTCTCTCTGTGGGCGTAGTTATATGTCAGGACTGCCAGGATACTAAATAAAACACACTGTTCGACAGGCACAAGGATACTCTTCGTTTATTGCCTGATAACACCCTGTTTCATCAATTCAACGTTATTTAGTTTTGCTTTGGTTACGCGATCCTACCAATCTGTCTACCGTAATGACAGTTCCCTTTTTCTAAAGATTGATCAGTACAAATTTATTTTAGGCTACGCCGACATATTTATTTATTAAATTGAGCGTATTATTAAAATTTTCTGAATCGTAAATAATGTTTGTATTTTTTACACCTTGGGTGGTATGGACGACACATATAACAAACACATCACAATCACACACATGACCCGAGCACAATTAATTTATTTGTCACTTATATATCTGCCCCGGACGGGAATCAAACCCGGGACCCCTCGCTTTGCAGGCAGGGTCGCTACCAACTGGGCTACAGGGTCGTCAAATTTGCTTTGGTGGCTTCACTTTCGTGTGCTGCGCGCTCTATCTGCGAGGTAGCTTCACGCGCAAACCGCTGTTCGGATTAAGATGAAACTTTGCACATAGACAGACCATGTCAAAATTTAAATATTGCGTTGACGTTTATGTTGTTATTGTTTTTAATGTAATTTTAACTGTTTGTTTTATTATTATTTATTGGAAAAAATTGTTAGGTATACTTAAATATGATTGACATGTTAATTAGTGCAAGTGTATTATTAATTCGTTCTAAGTAATAATAAATAAATAAATAAAATAAAATAAATAAATTAATTAAGAAATAGGGTAAATTTTATCAAAGCCCAGTCATCCCACGGGAACTATTGTACATACGTGAAAGCCTATTGAAAGTTATTGATTTATATTAGGTACTATTAGAAACTGCCGTACGCTGGGTAAATATTGATTAAAGAAAGTCGGAATTGCAAATACGAAAACTTTTTCTCATCGAAGTTTTGCAAGTACGTTCAAAAATCATATAATTTACATTTACAAACCTTGATGAGATAATTTGTAAACGCTAAAAACGCAAAAAGCTATTTGTTTATGTGAAATGTATGGAACAAAACTAAGATAAGTAATGTTAATTCGGTAACAAAGTCCGACAAAATTGCACAGTACAATGGCGCTCAGCATAATCTTTTTAAATCCTAACTTAGTCCGGCGTTATCCGGAGTTCAGACTTACTTCAACTTCGCGATAATTGAAAGAAAAACTTTGTCTTTCTTTCTTGTTACTAAGGTTTAAGACAGTGAATTTTATATTAGCTAGCTTCTGTAGTATTTTTCCTCCAGTCTTCTTTTAAATATGAGATAATTTTTAATTTGTGCTTAGCAGTGAGAATTGTAACTAATTTGTGAAAAGGTAGGTGGTTAATACTTTGACTTTATTAACATATAGAATCGACGACCCTGTAGCCTAGTTGGCTTACGGCCGGTCTCAATATTATACTATCAGTTGAGCTCTGGTACATAACAGAGATAAAAAGTAAAGATTGATCTCCCGGCAACTGCCGTCTCTCAAATCAAAAGTAAGCAAACAAAAGTAAGATCATCGGTAGTTAATATTTCAGTGACATTTCTGCCTCTGGTTTTTACGTCCCTCTCAAAATTTAGTTTTCGCATAACAATATATTTTTTTATACTTTTATTTACTTTTTATTATAAAAAGGAACTCAGTGTTTTTGATTATAAACTTATTTCATTTTAATATTAAAATGATAATTTGTTCCAAATGTATTGTGAATTTCGCGGATGAAGTTAATAAAATAATGATAAATGTAACCTGGAACAATGCTTCAGTAATAACAAAACGCAGCATTTGACGTTTAGTACTGACAGGTTTCCTAGACAACGATGACATGTTATTGTCATTTGACATTCGTTTATGTCGTTTGGTTACCCAAAATATAAACAACGTCTATGTTCTCATAATTTTAGCAATATTAATTAGTTTTATAAATAAATGAAACACAGTTCAACAATTACCGTGAGTATAGACTTTATTTGTTAATAAAATAAAATAAAATATATTATTATTATGTTTAGTAAACAAAAATTTGTAGCAATTGTAAATTGTTGTAATTGTAGCAGTGATAGCCTAGCGGTTAGAACGTTGGTCTCCCGAACGAAGCGTTTATTCCCACTTGTCCGGGGCCCGAGTTCAAATCCTGGCACGCACCTATAATTTTCAAATATTATGTGCGTATTAGAAGTTAATTATCACTAGCTTCGGTGAAGGAAAACAACAAACATCGTAAGGAAACCAGCACACCGGAGAGTTCTCCATAAAGTTCTTAAAGGTGGTTGAAGTCTACCAATCTGCACTTGGCCAGCGTGGTAGAATATGGCCTAACACCCCTCACATTGTGAGAAGAGACCCGGAACCCAGCAGTGGGACAGTTATGGGTTGTTGCTTTTTTTTTTGCTTTTAAACAAAAAAATTGTTGCCAAATGTACTAAAGGAAGTTTCTTTGCAGATGAAGTCCAGACCTTTCATAAAAGATGAAGTACATAAGGCCAATAGCTATTGATGTAGCAGGGATACACCATTATTTCCGAAAAGGCGAAATTTTTTTGTTATAATTTCAAAATATATCTAACTTAAAAAGCTTAGTGTTCTTGTTTTATTAAAATACCTACCTACTTACCTAAAACTTTAAAGATAGGAATTGTCCTCAATTCTCATTCACTGCCGTTTTTAACCGACTTCAAAATAAGGAGGAGGTTCTCAATTCGACTGTATTTTTTTTTATATTTGTTACCTCAGAACTTTCGAGTGGGTGAACCGATTTTGATGATTGTTTTTTTTAAACGAAAGCTGGTGCTTGTCATGTGGTCCAACTTATATTTGAATGATATCTGATAAGTAGTTTTTGAGTAATTTTGAAGTCGGTTATTTTTTGTTAGTAAAATTTAGATTATGTTTAATCTGAATATAGGTATATAAACAAAATTGGATTCACACAATTCAGTCATATATTTTATACGAGGATAATTTCGACGATCTTGGTACCGTATTAAAAAAGGCGGAATCAAATACACAGGCTTCATAAAATTCATTATCACTCATCACTGATTAATAAATTCATGATTTTTTCATAAATTTTCTTTACAATACGAGAAATCTACCAATTATCCGTCGAAATCGAGCGACATGAAAAACTCCGATAATTGGTAACTTCTATTACCAACAGTTAGCTGTCAAAGCGTTATTGAGACGCAAGTATTTATTTTTGCATGGACCAACATACCTACGGTATGACTTGGCCCTCCGAACGGTAGATCAATGTCATCGGTAGATATTTTCTATCCACCGAAGGTTATTGAGACGCAAAAATTGACAAATATGACAGATAACATACTAATGGTAGCTTTATCTACAGTTTTTTAAATGTTAGTACATTATTGAGACCGGCCGTTAGTAGCTGCCCGCGAAGCAAGGTGTCTTCGATTCCCGGCCGAGATATTTATGTGACAGATAAATATTTGTACTAGGGTCATGGGTGTTAGGCTTCCCGCCCACGTCATTCTTTTTGTAGGACCGATAATCGGGCCGATTTTTCCTGCCATATTATTTCTGACCGACTTTTTGAAGGACGTGTGCGTTGCACTATTGCTATCAGTACGTTCTATTTTTCTCCTACAAAAAAAAAACGGTCACCGATTATCGGACGTGGGCGGGAAGCGTTATTGTAATGTGTTATATGTGTCGTCCATGCCACCCGCGACACAGGTAAAATAACCTACTGCAGGGGTGTAAGTGTGTTTAAGCGTTTATTTATTTATTAATTCTAGCGCTCTGACCACGTTTTCCTAGATAAAAAGTACTCTATTCCAACTAGCTGTTGCCCGCGACTTCGTCCGCGTGGTTTTTCATTGATCCTATTTTTTTTACTTTTTTTTCTAAAATAATAGTAGCCTAAGTTACTCCTTGTTACATCAGCTATCTGTCAGTGAAAGTCCCGTCAAAATCGGTCCACCCATTTCAGAGATTAGCCGGAACAAACAGACAGACAGACAGAATTACAGATAGACAGACAAAAATTGTTAAAAATGTTGATTTGGTATATGTACCGTATATACATCCAAATGCACTTCGTAAAAAGTGGTTATTTTAATATTACAAACAGACACTCCAATTTTATTTATTTGTATAAATGTATAAATAAATGTATAATGTATAGATAATGGTCTATCTATGTACTAAATTTCATAAACATTCGTTCAGCAGTTTTAGCGTGAAAGAGTAACAAATATCCTTATAAACATTCACGTCTAAAGTAATATTATAAAGAGAGTTTTGATTTTATGTTTGTATGTAATGGATGGACTCAAAAACTACTGGACCGATTTCAAAAGTTCTTTTACCAACAGGATGCTCTATAGTTTCTGAGTAAAATGGGCTATATTTTATTTAAAAAAACTGAAGCAAAGCGAGATGCGAAAGGCATCACTGATGCGTTGCCGGCCAAGAAAGACAGAAGAAAAAGAAAGAAAGAACTTGCTCTCAAGCCTAGCCGGAACACGACGAGTCGTTTGGCAGCTGACTCATGCTCAAGGCTAATAATGGTATTTATTTAAATTGAAAATCAATATTACCTATATAATCCCTCCAAGAAGCTCTACTAACAGCGGGCCAAATTTAGTCGCTTCTTACGTTACCCATCCGGGGTGAGTTGGGGTTAGTATTCTAAACTGCCCCATTACGGCAAATTAGATTTAATACAATATTAAATTGACCTTTTCATTTCCGTTTCCAAAATAACAAGAACCGCCCAAACTTGATACGAATATCTGTCGTCATCATTCACGGACACAATTTACACCAATTAAAATTCAGAGCGTATAGTACGCCATTAATTTTGTTTGAACATCCGCTCAGATATACGGCGCTTGTTGTGTGTACTTAAACAACGTGTTTACAGCTTATTGCTTATTGCTTACTGCTTAGACGCTGTGTGGCCTAAACCGTGTTTCACGTAAGTTATACCACAGAAGACATAATAATACAAATAAATAAAATTGGAGTACATGTTTGTAATATTAAAATAACTGCTTTTTACTAAGTGAATTTGGATGTATACACGGTACATATACCAAAACAACATTTTTTACAATTTTTGTCTGTCTGTCTGTTTGTTTCGGCTAATCTCTGAAATGGCTGGGCCGATTTTGACGGGACTTTCACTGGCAGGTAGCTGATGTAACGAGGAGTAACTTAGGCTACTTTTATTTTACAAAAAATATGGCATGTTGCAGGACAACGTCTGCCGGATCAGCTAGTAGTATTTATAATAGGTATACCAACCACCACCGCTAACCTATGCTAACCATCGTATTAATACAGTTGTGTGAATTTAGGGCTTGTTTCACAATCTTCAAGTAAGTCCGAAGTAAGCTATTCGTTGGTTAAGTTGACATTTCGTGTATGTAAAATGACACTTTAACGTCACTTTAACCGGCGAATAGCTTATTCACTAAAGAAGCAACGCTTACGAAGAACGCTATTTCTCAGTGCGTTTGTTATGTCAAGCTTTCCATTTTACAGTCATCACACATGTCACTGACTAGCGGACGCATAGCGCTGTGTACAGCCCTGAAATTGGGTCAATTACTGCAAACTTCAAGGGAGTTATTTGAAAAAGTCAAAGATGGCAGTACAAACAATCGATCCTTTCTCTCTATTTCGGTTCAATACTATGCGTCCCGTAAAATAGCTCAACAGGATGACAGCTACTTTACCTATTCCTTTATTTTATTGTGTATGAATTGTATTGAACGACCTAGTGTTCTTGGTGAATATGGGGGTAGTAGTTGGTAGCGAGATGAATGCTTATGTTAAACGCACTATAGGGACGATCCAAATTTATAGAAAAACAAACTTTTAAATAGTTGATTACTACAAACATAATTGTTGACAAAAAATAGCCGACTTCAACATTAGGGATAAATCAAAAATTACTAGTCATATCTCGCTCAAATTTAAGTGAGACTACATGACAAGCACCAGCTTTTGATTAAAAAAAGAATCATCAAAATCGGTTCACCCAGTCGAAAGTTCTGAGGTAAAAAACATAAAAAATACAGTCGAATTGAACTCCTCCTCTTTTTTTTGAAGTCGGTTAAAACAATTGTTATCTGCGAGATAATTGATTTTTACTTTACTTTTATAAATATACTCTTAAACTGAAGAAAAAGAACTGTATTATTCTTATGCCTTACTCCACAGTCGTAGAACAAACGTACAGCATAATTAAAGGATATTTTGTGTAGACAATAGGTAAAAGACTTCGCATACGGAATTTTAATTCTAAATGTTCGTCCGTTTAGATTTGTTAGGGTTTTTACGTGGTTTGAATAACCGAGCACAATTTGAATAATTAGTAACTCGTTCGAATACTCGATGTCGCATCGATTTTTCCACAATTAATACAGTCTACATTACCGTACATGATTACCCTAATTGCCTCCTCATGTGGATAGTAGATTAATCAAATGTTATGACCCAGTTGATAGTAGCTTTGTGTTGGTAAAAATTTTGGATTGTAATTTTTTTTGTATTGTCGAAGTTGATAAATGTATGGTTTTTACCTTTAAATGATAAGCTTTCTATCCTACTAATATTATATGGATGTTATATGTATGTTTGTCTTTTATTAACGCGCTAACTGATGGACGGATGATAAAAAGTTGGTAAAAAGTCTTCATGCGCATTTGCGTCAGAAGAATAGTTAGTCATAACGAGTTTCAGTATAATCGTGATATGTTATTCGCATTTTTATATGTGTACCTATATGTAAGTATGTACATAGTCTTGCCAGATATACTGTTACAGCCTTGATTAATTTAAGTATCAAATACTAGTGAGAAATGTTGCGATTGATTACGAATGAGGAAATTTTGCACCATCTTAAAATAAAGAAATAATTGATATTGTGTCATTTAATAAAAAAAAAGAGTGGACGTTAAAATAAGACACAGACGGTTTATTAAGTTCCACCGCTACAGCTATGCAGCTTGAGGTTTTTAAATTGCTGAAAATTTTAAAAATAACTCATAGGATTTTTTTATCGTACTATCAAATGATTCCCTGAAGTTTCGAGCTTCGAAGACCGTAAAAGAAGCGCCCAACCTCGTACGGTTAGAACGCCAGCGATCACCCAAGCAGTACAGGCGCGAATCCAACGAATTCCCGTCCAGAAGCAAAACATTTTAGCTCTTCAGGTAGGGTTAAGAAAAACTACCATCAAATGAATGTTAAATGAAGACCTTGTACCCAGAGCTTATCGACGACACACAGGGAATTTCTGTAATGAACCTCTAAAAAAATTAAGGGTCGAGAGATGACCAGATTTGTTAAGAAGGTACGCGAGAAAAAAAAAACCGCCAAATTCTTATTTCTAACGAAAAAAAATTTGGCATTGAAGAAAGTTACAAAAAACAAAGTGATAAAATATTATGCCCACGTGAATAAAGAAGCAACCAGGCGTATGCCAATAATCCAGCGTGGGCATTATCCTGCGTCAATCATGGTTTGACTTGGAGTCTCATATTCGGGCTCATCTGTGATGTTTCTCTGTGAAAAAGAAGTGAAACCCAGTATTTTTGAGTATCAAAATACTGTCCTTGCAATGATTGTGGAACATTTTCTTCAAAAAATTATCGAAAATCCACAATAAGTATTCCAATAAGATTCAGCACCAGATCATCAGAAAGCAGGATACAAAACTGGCTGATTGGTCATAAAATTTACTTTATCAGACACAATGAGGGGCCCTCTTAAAGCACAGACTTACATCCGTTGGAAACAAAATATGGCAACAATAGAAACAGAAAGCATGCGCTAAATCTCACCAAAATTTGAAGTTTCTCAAAGCATCCTTGATTAAAGCAGTGGCTGATATAGATACGAACCTTGTGCATGCTACGATTGACGACTGGCCTAGGAGGTTGAGGGCCTGCATTCAAAATCAGGGAGGGTATTTTGAATAACCTAAACAAAACTTTAATTAACATTTAACTACCTTTGTTTTTATATAATTAATTTACAGATATCTTAATTCCAAAAAAATATATTTAGTGAAGTGTTTGTAACAGTATTTATGGCTAGACTAGGTATACTGTTTATTGAATGCTATTTATATTATTTCTGTATTACATATATTTTATTGTATACGAGTAACCACCCTTGGTTTGGCTTCGGTTTTCTTATTTTTTTTACACCTTATTGGAGTTTTATTAAGGATCCCTATTTTTTTTGAAAATATAATATAGCCTATGTTACTCGGGAATAGTGTAGCTTCCCAACAGTGAAAGAATTTTTGAAATCGGTTCAGTAGTTTCGGAGCCTATTTAATGCAAATAAAAAAATCAAATCTTTCCTCTTTATATATTAGTATAGATTATTATAATATATATTAGGTATCTAGTTTTGCATGTAATAACCAGTATTTTAATTCTTTTCTATATTAATCCATGCCACAATAACGTTGTGTTCATACTGCCTGAAAATGAAGTGGGAGAGAATGCTTTTAGCATTAAGTCCGCCTTGTCATCTGTACTTATGTATGGGGCATAAAGTTTAAATAAATAAATAAATATTCCATGTTCAGGAAAAGAAAATAGATTATATCGCGGTCACGGACCTAAAAAAAGACGGACGTAATCCCAAGAACAAATTCAGTGAAGCACCCATAGTAATACCAACTCTCTATTCGTACAATTACACACACCCACACATTGACATTTCACTGTTTCAATCGCGAATAAAAAATTACGCACATATGGTAAGCGGGCGGCCATTGCTATGCTTTACTCTCGATTAGACGAGGTTACGTCCGTCTTTTTTTCAAGTCCGTGATCGCGGTCCTATTCTCCTGGGAAAATTAGCACGGAGGATGATCAAGTCATACCACGTTATCCACTAGATCAGAGCATAATTATTATAGTATTTCACACGCAAATATTCTTGGAACACAAAGAACGCCATCAATCCTCTGAGACGCAACGTGAGTGCCAACAAAAATAATTGATAAAAATATAGCAGTGAGAACATCCCCTTATCTTGGTACCGCACGCACAAAAAATAAAAATGAAAATATAACAGAGAAGTCAACAAAGCACAAAATTAGTTTTATCCGAAAATACAGAGGCAACGGGGCGAAATGCCCAAGAAATAGATATGGTGGCTGGTTTCTGGAGTTTCGTTAATGTTGTTGTACTTGATGCTGATAAGAAATTCTACTTCGTCTGGATTTTTAACCAAGGGTTTTAGAAACTATGGTTCATAAAGTTACATCAGGATTATTGAGTGCAAATCAATCCTTAGTAAATGCTAAGTACTATCCAGTTCAATAGATTAACATTCTATGTGTGATCCATACCAATTTTATTATACTCAGTTTTTGCAATGTTTTAGATGGTATAACAAAAAATATAGTATGTTTTCATTAAAAGTTAATTCTAGAAATTATACGTTTTCCTTCTGTCGTATTGCACGTGACGTCGCATACGGCCACAACATGTATCATTCACTTTTAATAATACTACGTTTTATAGTACACTGTGACCTAGAGACCTAGACGCACACTTAGTTCACGATTTATCGAAGATTGGTCAATTTCTTGAAGAATGTATTTTGTCATAACAAATCTGTAGAAATAGGCCGTTCTTCTTCCGTCTTTTCCATTCTCTTCCTTTTTCTTCTTCATAATTATTTTTTTCTTTTCAAATCTTTTTTCGCCTCCCAGTGCGCATGCGACGCGGCATTGTCAAAAGCGCACCGGCCAGGCTGGGTCGCCATGTGATGTCGTGTGTAATGCGGTGAAAGAATAACACGTTGTTCCGATGATGTCTTTATAAGAACTCTCTTTAATATGAATTAACCTAACTTATATATTAAGATGTCTTAGCTACACACTATAGTAAAGTAGCCCTCTGTTACTTGACTTACGCTCCAACTCAGAGTCACTAATGGTTACTTTAATCGCTCCTTAGAAAACAATCACCATACAAATTCTGTACTAAGGAGCGATTTAATGGCATTTGAGTATTTCTATGGCATGGCGTTTAGCAAAGCTTACTTTACACCCCTGTAATAATAGACTACTTTAAATACCACATCGTAATGTAGGTACTAAATCGTACTGTTAATTGTTTAAATCTCGTTTTCCTAAAAAATATCATAGGTATAGGATCAAATACACAAGCTTTACCAGTAATAGTGAGACGTCGATTCTCGATCCTATGTCATCTCAATTTGACGTAGACATCAAGTCCTTGGGAAGACACCAGTGTAATGTGTTTTAAGGGGTTTTATGGAGATCAAACCAACAAAAAATGATTTCTGATTGCTTACCTACTTCAGTAATGTTATAAGTTAGGTTACTTTTGCATGGTATTATTATATTTAGTAGGAATATTGATCCTATAATATATATTATAAATCTGAAAGTTTGTTTGTGGGAATATATGCAATGATCTTATAATGGTTGTTTTTTGCTCTTTCAAAGCTCATGGTCAAACATGTGTGCTTAAATATCATTAAAATCAGTTCACTAGTATTTGAGTGAACGAATACCACATTTACATATATCCTCAAAATTTTAAAATTTGTGAAATTAGTATGAGCACAGTGTATACTATAATTTTATTGAGAGCTTTGATCAATTTTGCTATAAACGCCACGCAAGAGGCCAGCAGTCTGTAGGTACGTTATTTGCAAGCATTTCGCGCAACTTGAATAGAAATTCACGAATTGACATTTTATTTGAAGAGGACTTCACTTAGTGTGTCGCATGAAAAACAATCTTTTAGAAGCAAGCCGGGAGGGAATGCTTCTATCTGAAAATAGATTCGCTCGAGTGCCAATCGATTCAATGTCTTCTTGAGAGTTTCTATCAGCTGCCAGCCCACCGCACACGTGAGGCTTAAACTGTCTTTCTTCCTTTTCTTTTTTTTTTGTTTTTTCTCTCTTTCTTTTTCTTTCTTTTTCTTCTCTCTTTCTTCGCCGGCAACGCATCAGTGATCCCTTTGATGTTGCTGAAGTCCATGGGCGACGATAGCCACTCACCATCAGGTAGATCGTCAGTTCGTTTGCCAGCTATTTCCATAAAAAAAAAATCTTCGGTTGGTTTGGGAAGCGATGTGTGGTAGGTATAAGGATTATAATATATGTATTTATTTGTCACACATCTGATGACAGTTGTAGTGTATGTGTACAGCGGGCAACACTGGCCAGTCTGCAGCGAGACTGCGAGCTGAGTACAGCGTACAGACGTGCGCCTTACGCATACCTACCTCACCTATTACAGAGTAAAATGTGTGTATTATTGACCCTCTAAACACTACAAGTGGCGACGACGGAAAAAACTAATAAGGATTACCAAAAAAATGTTGGAAGAAAAAGAAGGAGTAATGCCCTTGCTTGCGTATGCAATGTTCGGGCAGGCAAATTCCTTACGAATATGTGTTCTATTATATTCGTATTTAAGTAAGTAAAGTGTATTATTACATTACAACTACATAATTTGTATGTGGGGATACCTAATAGCGTGCACTTAAGTAACAAGTATTTGAGTGTTAACGTTTTAATAAGAACTTGGCAACTAAAGTACCACTGCCATATTTGTACAGAAAATCTAAGCATCAAAACTAAAAGGCCATGCAAATCATTTTGTTCACAAAGGGCCATGCCTCAAGTAATTATTTCAAATAGACCATAAATTTCCTTTGATATTGCTGTAGGAAATTGTAGTATGTGAAAGACTAATTTATTTCGTTTCTTATTTCAAATAAAGCTACCGCATCACAATAACAATATTCTAAGTTTTGTTTTGTATTTGGTGGGTATTTAATAAAAACGTGAAACTCCACGTTACCCTTACAATAACTTGGAAAGAAACGATTGAGAATCTACCCCACTTATTAATATAATGCTGTGGTTAATGTTTTCATAATTCAAATACCGTTCTACCATGAATTGAAAAGATTATGATTATCTAAACAAGTTTTAGACGTAATTTTGCTAATTAATTAGCAGTTCAATATTATTATTATGGTCACGCCAATACAGTTCACTTAAAGATCATTGCCTATACAACCATATTAAGGAAGAACCTGTAAAGTAGCTACAAACAATGTGTTATGCATATGCACGTAATATGTAAAAAGTTTATCATACCTTAAAATCCGTATTACGTAGCAATATTGAAGCATTATACATGTTAATATTTTTATCGCTGAAGCCAATATTAAATTAAATATATTGATAATTGTAGCTACGTCAAGGTTCACGCAGGTTGTACGGATCTATCCCACTTGTCCCGTTACAAGTATTAAGTCCGGATTGGGCACGCAAATTCAAACAAGACTCGTAAGGAGCTTGTTACTGTACATTGAGTACAAAAAGGCCTGCAAGGGGCACGCCATTGAAACAAAGACTCGTAAGGAGCTTGTTAATGCACCTTGAGTACAAAAAGGCCTGCAAAGGGCACGCAATTTGAAACAAGACTCGTAAGGAGCTTGTTAATGTACCTTGAGTACAAAAAGGCCTACAAGAGGCACGCAAATTGAAACAAGACTCGTAAGGAGCTTGTTAATGTACCTTGAGTACAATAAGGCCTGCAAGGGGCACGCAAATTTAAACAAGACTCGTAAGGAGCTTTTTAATGTACCTTGAGTACAAAAAGGCCTGTAAGGGGCACGCAAATTTAAACAAGACTCGTAAGGAGCTTGTTAATGTACCTTGAGTACAAAAAGGCCTGAAAGGGGCACGCAAATTTAAACAAGACTCGTAAGGAGAATGCTATACCTTGTGTACAAAAAAAAAATTCTCGAAAGAAGCACGTTATTATTGTTATATACTTATCTTCTTGTTTGTATAAATAAAAATATACTTTAGTATTTCTTGATAGCTTAACCGATTTCACTGTTTCATTGAAAAATTTTCGTAATGGCTCAAGGATGGCTGTTTCGAGAAGAATAATGAAAGTTCTGGGTAAAGTGACGTGGAACATTTTTATGTTCAGCCAAATTATAAAAGACATTAAAATATAGTGTTTGCGGAAGTTATTCAACATAATGAGTATTTCCTAAAAGGTATATTAAAATTTAAGGATGGATGTACTATGGAGAATACTAAAGTCCCGTCTAAAATGTCAGAGATATTGGAGGAGCGTGTAAATAGCTCCTCCAGGAGAATAGGGTGAAGAAACTAAAGTAAGCCGATGATGGCTGCGGACTCAGATGAAAGAATCTGCCGAGCGTTGCGGTGCGGAAAAATGTACCAAATAAGTTATAATAGATAAGCACATTAAAAACGACTCACCAGTCTCTCCCGTGGCTCGTAGATAAGCGATGCGGACTAAAAACTCTATTTGCGGAGTAAAGTATATGCGGGGAAAAACTTGAATTGCGGATGACAAGTAAAATTTTTCACACGTCTTGCGTCAATCTTGACAACATATTGAGATTGTTCTTTTTCCTCTGAAGATTTTCGCCAGCCAGTGGTAGCGCCGCGGCGGTCGAGAAAATGGCATAACTATTAAAATATATTTTGAATATCGCGGCGCGCAACCATGCTCCCCGGCTTTGGAAGTTCGGAGAACTTTCAAAAGGAAAAAAAGAGAAAATAAACAAAATTTAAGTTAAGCTATGCGGTGTAAGATCAAGGGACGTATATGATCCTTGAAATCCTAATTTAATATTAAAGGAAAATTAGATTATAATAAACTAATTAAAATTATGAAAGAAAATTATAAGTATTTATTGTGTAGGTATGGGATAAAGTTTAACGACAGGTCGTTTAAACGTGTCACTTTGCGTTTTAATTAATGCGACTCTAACTACACCATCACTACCAGGATAAACTTCCTGGATAATACCTAATGGCCAACGTAAAGGTGGTATGTCATCTTGGTCAATTAGAACTACAGTTCCAACGCGAACTGGATTGTCAGGCATACACAATTTCTGCCTAACTTGTAGCGTTTGCAAATATTCAGACCTACACCTTTTCCAATATGACTGTACTAGAACGTCTAACAATTTTTTGCGGCCGATTAAATTAACACGTTCATAAGAAAGATCATTTGCGGGAAGATATTGAATGGGAGTCGACATTAAAAAATGAGCGGGTGTCAACACCTCAGGTTGAGGGTCGGATGACAACAAACAAAGCGGACGCGAATTTAGTAAACATTTATTCCATGACGAAATGCGGTTATTGTAAGTATTAATAACAGTTTTTACTAAGCGGGACATTAAAAGAGCGGCGCATAGCTCTAATCGAGCGAGCGTATCAATTTTAACAAGCGAAAGTTTAGATTTGGAACACAAGAGTTTCAAAATGATATTTCCGGCCTCATCAGTTATATGTAAATAAATCACACAATCGTAAGCGTTGAGGCTTGCATCACAAAATGCAACTACATTTAACCTAAAGTTATTAGAAAAACCAATATGGTGCGATGTTTTTATTTCCGATAATAAAGGTAGTTCCTTAAAGAGAAATGAAAAAGATTTTATTATGCCCTCTGGAGGCGTATAATCTGGGATTATACACCACACATTGCTAATCCACAGATCTTTGATAAGCAACTTCCCGTGTACTACAGCTGGAGATACCAGGTCCAAAACGTCAAAAAAGCGAGCGACAAATGAAAATATAGCGCGTTTTGTACATTTATTTTCATTATAAAAAGTAGACAATTGAAATACGTCTTCGTCTGGAAACCCAGTTAGACCTAATATCTTTAAGTGACTACTAAAATCGCCAGAGAAATTTACTGGAGCGCGATGTGAGCGTGGCAAGCTATCAAAAAACTCGGAAGAATTGCTGGCCCATTTAAACAGATCAAAAGAGCTGCTTATAAACAAAGAAATTAACTCGTTAGCTAAGCTTATAGCGCTGACTTTGTCAGGCACTGATGTCACCAAATCGTCCACATAAAGACTATTCGACTGGATGACAGAAGCGGCATTAGGAAAACGAGAACATTTATGTGATGCTAACTGGCGTACAGTGCGCATTGCCACAAATGGACTGGACTTAAGACCAAAATGAACGCGGTTAAATTGAAAAGTGCGTGATTTTTCACTTTCAGAAAAACAAAATAATATTTTTAAATATTGACGATATGACTCCGGAACTCCTATTTGCAAGTACATTTGCTTAATATCTGCGGTTAATGCAATCGGAAATAAACTAAAATCAAATAAAAGTAAGAAGAGATCAACTTGTAGGTTAGGCCCTGAATGTAAAATATCATTAAGTGACAACCCTGTGTGAGTTTTGGCACTTACGCCCAAAACAACTCGCAACTTACTCGTTGCTTTATCTTGCCGTATGACGGCGCGGTGCGGGATATAGTAACCATATTTAATATAGTCGGCAATGACTTGGTTATAATCAGCGCGTAAAGCGGTAGTTTGTTTAAACTTACGTTCCAAGTGTTCCAACGCAAGTAAACGGCGGTGTGCCACTGCGCGGGAACTATCGAGGTTAGCGGGATTTCGACTAAAGGGAAGGGCTACACCGTATCGCCCATCACTATTGCGAACAACAGAACTAGTGAACAAATTTTCACATTCTGTCTCGTCAGGTGAAGGAGACAGTTTGTTAGGAATTTCCTCCAATTCCCTAAATTTATGGAGACAAGACTCCAGATTACTCAATGTAATCGCAGTAAAAGAACAAGAAGCGGATTGATTATTATCAACAAACGACGAAGGAAAGTCTCCCATTAATATGTAACCAAAAGTGGTCGAAAAAGCGGGCGGAAGTGAAGATGAACTATTTGGTTTATATTGTTTACCTAAATAAATATAAGGGAATAATTGGGCACCAATGACCATGTCAATATTACCAGGGGTGTTCCATGTGAGGTCCGCTAGAGGCACCTTATTATAATATTCAAAGTTGCGAGCATCAATCTCGAATGCTGGCAATTTGTCTGTTATGTTATCAACAACTAACGCGTGAATATTATATTTATGCGGTGAAACGCGTGACTCAATTGTCAAATCAACGTAACCATGAATAGGACGAGATGATAAACCTACGCCCCTAAGAGAAGAATTATAAAGCGGAATTACAGGTAAGTTGAGTGAATTACAACAAGCTAATGTAATTAAATTATTTTGGGAGCCATTGTCCAGTAACAGACGAATGACATTCCGTTCATTATTTTTATTATATGCATAAACTTGCGCGGTCGACAAAAGTATGGTTGTTCGAGATTTACAATTATCGAGTGATACCATAGTAGCGGGCGACAAACTGTCACTCGTAGCGATCAAATGCACTGGAGCAGGTTTCATTAAATTAGCGACCATATCAGAATGAACATAAGGTTCAGTATTCAAAGAGGTCGTCTTCTCCTTACCAGCGACTTCGCGCGAGCATGCGTGTAATTGTACCGATGAAGTATTTGAACTTTTTAGTAAATTATTAAAATGTAGAAGTGAGTGATGTCTCTTTTGACAATAATGGCAGACATTACGAGAATTGCAATACGAAACTGAATGCGTTGAGCTTAAACAATTAATACAACAATTCTTTGATTTTACGAACTCATAACGCTCTTTAGGAGAATCTAGATTTTTAAACTTGATACAATTAAAAAGTAAATGTTCGGTACTATTACACATGACACAAGGAGCGGTTTTAGAAGATTGCGTATTTTGTTGACTAATGAAAGTCAGAGATTTGCGAGTATTGGAATCTGACTTTTGCGGGTTATTACGAGTTTGAGAAAAGCTATTATAATTGCTTGATCGTTCTAATATTTTAACTTGATCTTGAACAAATGACACAAGTTCTTCGGAAGTAGGTATTTCCGAAGAGCGAACGGACAACTCAAAAGACTGCACCGTTTGTAAATCTAACTTTTTTATGGCTAAATTAAATAAAATGAAATCTGTTAAATCGGGAATATCTAATTGTTTTAAAGCGGCAATCGAAGCGGAGTATTTTTCAATAAAATTACTTAAACTATTAACTGTCTGTGTGCAATTCTTTAAATCCAATATATTATTTAAATAGAAAGTACCTAATGACCGTTTGTCTTGATATTTCTTTACTAAACTGTTCCAAATGATGTGATAAGTTTCACCAGTTGGTACGATACCGGCAACCATTTGCTGCGCACCATGCGTCAGTCTACCTATCAGATACTGCACACGCTGCGAGTCAGACAGCTGCTGGTTGTTGTGGATATTAGCCTTAAACGACTCATAGAACACTGGCCAATTCTCAGGCTTACCATCGAAAGAAGGAATAACGATAGGCGGTAATTTAACAATGTTTTTCACTGGTTGTGATGGCGTGATGGTAAGTGTAGAATTAACTTGTTTAGCGGAATTTATATTATTGCGGACACGTTTAACACGAGTATATGCGTCGTCAAACGAAATTAAACCTTTAAAATCAGGCTCAGCTTCGGGATTTAGAATCAAATTTAAATCGTTTATACTGTCAATAATAGACATGAATTCATGGCGCATTTCATCGATCATTTCCGATTCTGCCATGAAATTTTCTGTTGACTGTGTATCTACAGTAACAACTATTTTTTTAGATTGATTACACAATGTAGTGATCCTTTGGAAAATAATCTCAGCTTTAGCTTGAAGCAATTTAATTTTATGAGTCTCCATTTTAAATGGAGGAAGCAAACCTACCAAAGCTAAGAAAATTACCAAAATATATAAGGCGGATGCGGGGGAATATAATTATGTACTGATTCAATAATCAGGCTCGAATGGACCAATAAATGGAGGAGCGTGTAAATAGCTCCTCCAGGAGAATAGGGTGAAGAAACTAAAGTAAGCCGATGATGGCTGCGGACTCAGATGAAAGAATCTGCGGAGCGTTGCGGTGCGGAACAATGTACCAAATAAGTTATAATAGATAAGCACATTAAAAACGACTCACCAGTCTCTCCCGTGGCTCGTAGATAAGCGATGCGGACTAAAAACTTTATTTGCGGAGTAAAGTATATGCGGGGAAAAACTTGAATTGCGGATGACAAGTAAAATTTTTCACACGTCTTGCGTCAATCTTGACAACATATTGAGATTGTTCTTTTTCCTCTGAAGATTTTCGCCAGCCAGTGGTAGCGCCGCGGCGGTCGAGAAAATGGCATAACTATTAAAATATATTTTGAATATCGCGGCGCGCAACCAGATATTGTAACGCTTTTATAGCTAAAACATAAATAAATGAAAAAAGTTTTCAATTTATTGGGTATTTACCATAATAAAATTATCATAAAATAAATTAAGGTACGGAGTAGGTACTTGACTTGGAGTTCTGAGGAAGAAGCAAAACTAATCGATATATTGAATTGATGCTATGGCAAGTCATTCGAGGTGATGAGCATTATACATTATACTGTAATGTATTCTGTATACAAGTGGTATATGTATAATATACCGTAATATATGTATACTGTCAATTATAAATTAATGTTGTAAGGCTACGCAGTTATATAACTGTTTCATAAGAAAAAAGCCATGCATACACGATGCCCGCAAATATTTATAAATCAATGTTTTAAGGCTACGCAGTCATTTAACTGTTTTATAAGAAAAACGCCATGCATACACGATGCCCGCAAATATTTATAAATCAATGTTTTAAGGCTACGCAGTTATGTAACTGTTTCATAAGAAAAAACCATGCATACACGGTGCCCGCAAATAATTATAAATCAATGTTTTAAGGCTACACAGTCATGTAACTGTTTCATAAGAAAAAAACCATGCATACACGGTGCCCGCAAATATTTATAAATCAATGTTTTAAGGCTACGCAGTTATGTAACTGTTTCATAAGAAAAAAGCCATGCATATACGGTACCCGCAAATATTTATAAATCAATGTTTTAAGGCTACGCAGTCATGTAACTGTTTCATAAGAAAAAGCCATGCATATACGGTACCCGCAAATATTTATAAATCAATGTTTTAAGGCTACGCAGTCATGTAAATGTTACATAAGGAAAAAGCCATGCATACAGAGTGGCTGCAAATATTTACAAATTAATATTTTAAGGATATGCCGTTATGAATATCATTGAAAGGCAAAGATGTCTGTTGGATATGATTCATGAGACACCATTTGAGATCTCTGATGAAGATGATTCCCATCATAATTGGCCATATTTCACTGATATGAAATCGTGGGATGAAATAACAAATTGCAGGTTTTCAGGAAATTACCCTAATCAATATGAATCGCAAAGACCAAGTGAAGAGATGATTTGGCATCAGGATTCAAGTATTATGTAAGGAATCAAAAGTAAGACAGTGATTATTGGTATTTT
Source organism: Thymelicus acteon (assembly GCA_951805285.1). NCBI lineage: Eukaryota > Metazoa > Arthropoda > Insecta > Lepidoptera > Hesperiidae > Thymelicus > Thymelicus acteon. The sequence continues at coordinate 4,509,612 of OX638232.1, forward strand.
ATTCCATTAATGTGTTAACATTCCATAACTTCTTTTGAAGTAAATTTGAATCTGATCATGTATGAAATGTACATTGACATACTTCCGTCATTGAAGATTCATTATTTTATAATAATTCGTTACAGACGAGTATATTATGTGAACATATCACATATTTGTGCAGATTAGGACACATGATGACGAACGACAGCAGTTATGGGTTCATGGTAACGGACTCGACTTTTATGATCATTATATTCATTTTTTTTGCAATTTTTAGATAATATAATCCGCAATAATTTACTGGATATATTATTATTATTGGAAAAATAAAGGTTCATCCATGTGGCAATAAGCACTTAGAGACTCAGAAGATCGTAGCATTTTCATCTAATATCTTTACATTGCAATGTAAATGGTAATATTTTGAGCTGCCGAAAAATGAAGGAAATATGTCAAAGTTATGATTTTGTCTCCATAGTAAGGAGACAATGAGACACTGAGAAATAGAATTTTGGTGTATGGGGCTAGTCCAATAAAACACGACGTTGTATTTTATGTAGATACAACTTATTACTATGTAATATGATAGGCCTTCAGTGAGATAACTCTTGCTTCCGGCTTGCATACAACTTGAACCATCTGCAGAACGACAACACCTTGGGTGTTTCTCTGAGCTCTTTTCATGTAAAATCGACATAAATACGCAAGTGATGGCTAATGACCAAAAGGTTATTTTAATCAGCTTCCATACTTTTCACGACATTATACAATTACAGTACCTACCAAGGGCAAGGTTCATACTGAAATTATTGAGTATGCGTTAACAAAGTGGTTCGATTTATTTATGTCAGACTTAGCCAAGATACTAAGAAGGATACTAAAAAAAAAGTGTTGAATGACAGTGCTAAGTAGCAACTTTAGAGATTTATCTCTAAAGCAGTACAGTCCGAGGCTCGTCGTTGGTCTTATATTTCTGTATTACAGATCTATCAAGTATAAAGTGACGTTGATGTTGTGGAAGTTGAAAGCACTAGATCTCCATCTAGAAGCTGGAGTGGCCACAACACTAAGCCGAATGTACATATGTGTAAGTGGGTGTAACCGTGCACGCAGGACCACCAATTCACAAAGCATTCTCACACAGAGTGCTTGTCAACGATTGGAAACTCCTCTGGGAAGCAAAGGTTACGCAAATTTCCAGAGAATCATAACTTAACTGACTAAACTGATAGTGAACCATGTGTTATGATAATGAAGTGAATACTCAAGTTCGCATAATAATTAAAGATACAATAAATTGGTTAGCTGTGATCGTAGTTTCACAAGCAATAATTTTTTTTAAGATTATTAGAGATTCTATTGGTACTATTCTAAATATCCCTGTGACTTTAACAGTGTAAATACTGGTAGAACCAAATAGCTTAGCATTAAATGAATGGGTTGCCAATGGCTTGAATTCTTTAGTGACAAGAAATGGAAATAATAATATCACATAGGAAAATTGTTTAAAGTTGATCCTTATAATGCGCGGAGTGAGTTGTTTGAACTGTAGACAATTATATTGATATCATGAATTAAGTCTTTGTTAAATGACTAAGATTCTCAACATTTACCCCTTACCATGAAATGAAGCACCTCAAAAATGTGCCTGTGACTTTCACAGTGTAATACTGGTGGTAGAATTAAATAGCTTGGCATTAAATGAATGGCTGGCCAATAGTTTGAATTTCTTAGTGACACGAGATGGAAATAACAATGTCACGTAGGAAAATTGTTTAAAGTTGAGTTCTTATAATGCGCTGAGCGAGTTGTATGAACTGTAGATATTATATTGACATCATGAATTATGTCTAGTTGAATGACTCAAAATTCTTAAGATTAACGTTTGAAAATTTTGAATTACCTTCAAATTTTGTGACCTACCCTCAATATAAATGAAGTACCAAAAAAAAATTGGAATGTAATATCACGATAGGTCAAAATAGCAAAAGTTATTTCCATAAATAATTTAAGAGTTTTGTTCTCACTTAGTCTTGAAGAAAACAAGACAGCGTTAGGGAAATACCTGTAAGTTATGTACCAGTCGAGTACCTATAAATAGGTAATCATGATACTGAATGATACGAGATCAGTCTCCATCTCGAGAAAGAAAGTTATGAAGTTGAAGAAGTGAAGTTTGGGGTGTGTATGGGTGATGCATATTGCACACATATGATTCACTCAATGGATATGCATATCGGCTGGGAGAGCCGTGACAATAGAGGGACTTCCACGAGATTTTTCAGAAGTTATGTTGTTACTTTTGATAACTGAAGTAGACGACTGTGGTAAATGGCTTGGGTTAATCTACTTTCAAAGCTACGTTTCACATTGTTAAAAATATAATTATGATCTACAAGAGTTGTATTTAGTGAAATGCGAGATAAGATCTCCAACTTGACTTATGCGAACAAGATCAATTTTTTATGAAGCTTCCAATCACTTCCACTAAAATACTTTTCATCCTAATAATGGCAGTATTGTGAGAGACAGGAATTGGCAGGTCTATGTTTCAATTAAAGAAAAGAGGGAAACCATATGTGGACAGTACAAAGTGAGCTACAAGATTCTAAATTGGCTACAGGAAAATAATTATATCGATGAATAATAACAAACTGAGGCTAACAGATTGCCACCAAACTTTAACCCTGCGCTCACATAGTGGTGTGAGTTTTGATGGTGAAAACGATGTACAGAAATGGGAAACACATGTTGTACAACAATAATGATAATGAATAACACAAAGAAAATAAACGTTGGATATTAAATAATTTATTATTGTCAGATCTATCTCGATGTTTGCAATATATTAATTGCTGTCGAACAGTTGTAATCAATTATTATTTATTATAAAATAAAGAAGGGATGTAGTGTATGTGTACAGCGGGCAACACTGGCCAGTCTGCAGCGAGACTGCGAGCTGAGTACAGCGGACAGACGTGCGCCTTACGCATACCTACCTCACCTATTACAGAGTAAAATGTGTGTATTATTGACCCTCTAAACACTACAATAGTTGGGATAAAACTTCTGACTATTTTCGTATTCGATACGTGTCTGCCATATTGGATCAAGTGTATATCGTCGGATAGCAATCGTTCTACTTAACGTAGAGTCTACGACGTAGACGTTCAGGTGGCATAATAACCTCCGACACTGGGTTGAGCCACGAAACCCAATTTGCACTGCCGCCGTGTGATAAAATAAATTGTAGGCCTTTTTAGTTAAGGGTAAAATGTTATATTTTGATATCTTATATTTGATATTTTTACCTATTCGAAAACAGAAAATTCCTCATATAATTTGTGAATAACAATTAACTGCTACACTTTACAATATGATACAAGAGTTACGTTACTAAGAAAGAATTGTTTTTTTCGAAATCTACGAAAGAATTTTGTTTAAATGCACAAGAATCAGTGTCAACAATGTGCTGTGGCCCTATCAAAGAGTAGCTAACACGAGTCAGAATCGAGTCGGTTGTAGGTACATATAGGTCAAAACTGTGAGTCACTGAAAGAATCTAATGGAAAAGTGTGATCTAACGCTCACAAATACAGATTAATTCAGCTTCGATTCTCAAATGTTATTTTCTACCGTGTTCAAGTGCTATCCCGACTGTTTGAACAAATTGAATTGTAGAGCGACGTCTCATGCCATTGGAATGGGGTATTCAGTAGTTAAGTACTTTAAAGATTCAGGCTTTGGTTAAAATTGTGGAGAAGTTACATCTGAAATCGATTTGGCTGGTACCATCGATTTGTAGGTTATAATTTTAACTCGTTCAGTGTTGTGTCAATTGCAGCGGTTTAAAACCGTCTTTAGTATTTGTAAGATTTTACATTATTTCATTAGGAAGTATAACATTGAAAGATACCAAAAATACCTTCATTCAGTGGCTGGACTTTATAGCATTTGCTGAACTTTGACAGGGAAGCCAAAACATTTTGGGGCGGGAATTATTTGGAATCATTATAATATTTTCGAGGCGAACAGGGACAATTTATTAACGTATATTTAATGCAATTACAAACATTGCATATTTATATCATGCAAGGCATATTCTTATAAATAATAATGTTTACGAAAATACCTGCATATTTTTTCGTAAAATGAATGAAATAAATTTTTTATTACTATACTAAACGCCAGTACTTGGTATTAGGCGCACAAACAGATATTTTATCGCCAATCTTGATCTCTGTCGTAAACCAGTTTAAGTGTAATGACGTAATCGATTTATAGATTTTGTTCCAATATACAGCAGTTGTTCCTTTCAATTTCCTGAAGATTTTATTACGCTTTTCTTTCTTGTCGAGAAAAACTACCATTTCTGTTATATCGCCTTATCCTTTATTATGGTAGTAAATGGAGGGCGTTAAAAATAAATTACACGACACTGCAGTCTGATTGGTAGGATTTCAGGAAGAACTCCTGGAATTGAACCTAGTACCATCATTAGTTTAGTAGACGTTCTTTTTCTACTGCCCTAAAGTTGACTGGCAGAGAATGCTTTTAGAATAAAATCCGCCTTTTGAATCATTTATACTCATAAGGAACAATAAAGAATAAATAAATAATTTACTCGACTTATCGACGTTCATGTCATTTGCAAGGTTTATTAAATAAATCGATAAGAATTCATTCGTTTTCACAGTAATTTGCAAGTAGAATAATTGAAAATTGTAATATTTATTGAATAAAAAATATTTGATAAAAAAAATTGATCAACATACCTTTTTTAATCTTTATTGATAGAAAGGGGTTTTGTCACGCAGTGATTATGTCACCTCCGTATGGTTTAATTACTTTTTTAAAACAGCTATAGTAATTTGTAAACTGTAAGATATAAATATGTAAGATATAAATAAATACTAAATAAAATAACGCTTCACACTCATAGCCCCACACTAGGATTTCCTGTGTCGTGGGTGCCATGACAACATACTAGACAAGGACATTCACACCCAGACCGAGAACAGAAATTCAAACTCATCATTCAAATTTCCACCTCGTTAACCATAAAGTTGTAACACCAGTTTAGCAGCGTCTGATAACGGTAACGCCAAGATGCTGTTACAGCTTCCTATGTCGAGCCTGACTGGAATCTGTAACTCCTGCATTAGTCACATTCCGTCAACGTGTGGTGAACATCTTCAACGATTTCACAATTGGCTATTTGACTGTTGTCACGGTAAAATATGAAATGTGTTAAATACGGTTGCATAATGGATAACAATAATTATACAATACGTTTTTTGCATGAAAACAAATTGTAAATATTTTTATTTTTGAAAAATAGATTTGAGTTTTTTTACCTGTGGATACGAGAACCGAAACATTTCAACGTGTATGATGACGTGTATGACGTCACATTTCAATAAATAAAGCGTCGTGTACTTAATAAGTTACTTTATCGTGTGCAATTTATTGAGAAAATTAATAAGATATATTTTGATTTGTGCTTTTGAGAGGTTTTGTAAAATGGAGTCAGGCTATACAAAAGCTGACAGTGCGAATTTGCCTAAAGTTGATTCATTTAATTGCAAATTTCTTTGCGTATATCGTGCGTATATCTCTGACTTTTGCTCTGCCGAGTTTCGGAATGCAAAAAACCTTCATGTAAGTACTGAAATGAATAAGCAAAATTGGTCAGAGTCTTGCTAAGGGGTCACAGAAGGACTTTTTCTAAGTTTTTCCTCAGCGCCCCCATAACGACACCCTAACTAATGATTTTTAAATTACTTATAGGTTATGTTTATGATTTCAGATCTTCTCGACAGTCGTATGGTGTTTCAGACACACTTGCTATTAAAAGGGGTCGAAAATTAGAAGACCTTGTAAAACAAAAATTAAAAAACCTACTTGGAGAAATTTCTCAGTGCGGCTTGTTCATGTGTCAAGAATATCCTATGATACCAGCATCACCGGATGGAATTTTAAATGGTGACACAGTAATAAAAATAAAATGTCCAATGAATGAGTCCAATGAACTTCAAAAAAATATGTTTCGATGAATCAAGTTACTGCTAAGTACTTCGCACAAGTGCAACTGCAAATGCACTTAGCTAAACTGAAAAAGTATTTGTTTTGTTTGGCATCATGGGACTTTGAAGACACTCAGAAAGTCAATATTGTGCCTGTAGAATATGATTATGTACCTATATGTAAAAGATTTACTCTTAGAATCTTAATGGAAGAAAAATATCCATTAATTTATAATAGTACCAAATAAAACAATTTATATTAGCAAATCATGTATTTTTAATTAAACTATCCTGTAGGTTAATCAGTGCACATGCAACAATAACACATTTATCTAAATATTTTAACAATTTCATATTCACTACAGAATGAGGTTTTAACATAGAGAATTCTCGATACAATAGATATTATGGTACATATGTCTAAACGCCATAGGTAGGTTATGATTTACCAATTGTTTATTTGATTTAATTATAAATGGATGTAACACACTTGCAATTAGAATTACAGATTTCATAAATACTTTACTAGCGACAGTGACATTCCGAATTGGTCTCCAAGCTCAGAAAATGGTGTATTTAGTCTTATTTTTTTAAACATAACAATAATATGTTCTTCAGGAAGGCTAATGTGCTTTTTCAAAATTTTAATCAAAAAATAACAATCCTTCGAAACACCTAAATAATATCTTGCATTTTTCTTGATCAGTCGTACAGTATTTTCAATTGACATTCAACATAGTTTCTCTGCTTCAACTTTCCTCTTTAATTCTGATAATTCAGATTGAGTTTCTTGATCGCTGCTTGTAGATGTCTTTGTTAATAAGGATTGAACAGATGGTGAACTGTCAATATTAAGTTGCAATTTTGATGGTGATGAACTGTTTGAAGACAACGCTTCTAGCTTTTCAGTAAAGAGTAAATTTCTCCTGATTTTGGAATGCCCTGCTGATTCTATCCTATACTTTATTTTAAAATGTGATGTTGCAGTGGTTATTACATGAGTCTTTAAAGGAGAAGTATTTTTATCCTTACTTTGAGTAATAATTTGTACATATCTGCTTCTATTCTTTGCAGACATACACACTCGAACTAATTTATTACTCATTTCAGGGCATACTTGTATCGCCTGATCTGAATTTGAACAGCCATCTTTCTCAGTAGCAGACAAAAAATCTGGAAAAATCAAAACATATTATTTATTACATACTTACCTATATGGTAATGGTACATGGCAAAGGTACTCTACTACTTATGAACTTTTCAACATATTGTTGTGTACTCAAATTAAAAAATAAAAGGGTCGTGTATTATTAAATAGTTTTTTACTCACCGTTATTGCTTGTCATGCCTAATGTTGTTAGCATTTGAGTTTCCTCTGAAAATATTTCTTGTATTATGTTCATACGTTGTCTTTTGCTTGCGGCTGATCGAGGCTGTGGCGGTGCGGTGCGATTTATTCTGTCTGGTTGACATTGAAATTTTGATGGTAAACAGTCTGGCTTCAGTCTTATTATGCCAACAGACCCCATCACACTGTATTGGATGTAATTTTCCCATTAGGCAGCTGTAAAGTAACACAAATATATTAATTACTTACTTTTATTTTGATCATGTTTTATGAACAACATTAGGTTAGGTTTAATTTGTTTTTATTTGTAAATCAGAGGCTAAGTTGATTACTTCTAAATACTTACATCAGTGGTCTTCACAAAAGAATATTGCAGATTTATCAGATGTTAACTCTGGGTCTCGACGTGCTAAATGTAACCACTGCTTTCGACGTTGAGACTTGAGGGCATTAGGAACGTGTTTAAACAATTTGTTAGGAAATTTAATTGTAGTACTTCTACACATAAGCACTGCACATGTCTTGTAGCTTGTCATTTTCACAATTCGAGTGAAAAAGATGTAAGTTTTTCAGTTAAAATATCTTCAGAAATAGAGCGTCCTAGTTAAACTCACAGAATAAACTTTTGTTTATTGAAATATGACGTCACAGCCAGCAAGTGACAGATGGCCGACTATTTCGCGCGAATTTCAAATTAATGGATTAAAAGTTATTTTTATTCCTACTAAATAACACTTTTTTGAAAAAATAAATATTGTAAGAGGTATAAAATAAACCTACGAAAATTTTAAAATATTTTTCCAAAAATTGTCTAATAGCCAATCCGGGCAGTTGGGTGAATCGGTTGGTGAACGGTGAATTTATTCGAAGGAATGACAATGTGTTCATATAAAAGCCTCTTTAAAGTAATAGCGTCTCTCCTACTACACTTGTACCGATCGAGGGAAACAAGGAGGTAGGCACTGGATAGTTTTGTACCATACACCTTCCGTAAGAGACCGTTTGTCATAATATTCAGTACCCGGATGATCGAGCTTCACTAGGTTTTTTTTTGGTAAATCGTGTTTTTTAGAAATCATTGACTTAGTGTTGGTTAACAACGCCATCTACTAAAGTAGCTTTAGTGTTGCTACTTGCCAATAGATGTCAGGAAGAGTCTATTGTAGCAGTTTTTCATTGCCTGAAAACACGGCTTAAACGACATTTTCTAAAAATGAATCCTAGCTAGATCAATTTAACGCCCTCAAAACCCCCTGCAACCTAAATTTGAAAATATTTGGAGCCGTTTCCGAGACTCAGATTATATAATATACACAAGAATTGTTCGTTTAAAGGCATTAGATGCCATAATCGTATACAATCTACTTTAACTTCACTTAGAACCTCACTATGAAGGGTTACACACGCAGCGGTATGGTATTCCGTCGCCAACATGGGAGGGTAGCCATTGGATAACCACTTGGATATTTAGTGCCCTTAACCTGCAAATGGATTCTAAAATTTTGTAGGCTATCGGATATCCTTGAATATTCGAGGGAAGTTGAGCCAAATGTAAGAGGGCGCTGTTAAAGTCGGATAATATGTATCACAAATTTACTAGACCTTATTGATGTCGAATATAATAACGCGTCGACTATTGCAACAAGTTCACAATGCATTACAAATAGGGTAAAATACCCAACGATTGTCACTCTAAGCGTTTTCTCAACATTTTTTGTCATTTTAATGTTGTTTGCTTTAAAAATCCAATATTTTTTTGTTTTAAATATAATGTTTAATTATCAAGGAGAAGATTAATATGAATTTTAGTGCAGTTTAAATAATTTAATCAAGGAAAAATAATGTTTCAAACTAAAAGGGCGCAAAACTATATCGATTGACACCCTGATGTAACGATTGACACCCTGCGAGACTGTAACGATTGACACCTAGTGGGTACATTAATTCGCATTGAAAAGCTAAGTACCTTTATGGAGTTTTAGAGTTTATGTAAATGAAATGATTATTTTTTGTTACTTTTTATTTATTTATGAGTACACTAGCTTCTACCCGCGACTTCGTCCGCGAGAATTTAGAATTAGATCCAGACCTACTAAAATTTATATGTTAGGTTTAGATGTTTGAATGTTTGTGAATTAAAATTACAGTATCCTGCTTTTCATCCCAAAGAATGGATATCAATGATGATGATGAATGGTTATGATGATAATGATGACCGGAGATGATGGTGATGATGATGAAAAATGATGATGATGAATGACGATGCTAATTATGATGGTGATAATGATGAATGGCGGTGATGATGATGATGAGTGGTGATGATGATGAATGATGATGTACGATGATGATGACGAATGATGATTATGATAATGATGACTGGAGATGATGATGATGATGAATGATGATAAATGATGATGATGGTGATAATGACGATGATGGTGATAATGATGAATGTTGGTGATGATGATGATGATGAATTGTGGTGATGATGATGATGAATGGTGATGATGATGATGAGTGGCAAATTTCGTACAACCTAGCAATCAATCAACAACGTACTCTAAAGAGTAACACTTAGATCTTAATTCTATTTCAATCGGCTTACAAATAAAGTCACCAATATAAAAAATTGCGTGTAAATTTTTTTTTGAGTTGGGTAGTGTGGGTATTAAGGCATAGGATACCTGAAGCGAAGCGAGGGCAATTGCTCCCTACTGATAAATAAGTGTGTATTTCAACAGTTTCTAATTTCTGCGTAAAAATATTTTGATCCGTACGGGGTGTCAATCGTTACAGCCTAGTACAAATAAAAATGTAATGATTGGCACTAGCAAAACGTAATGTTTCCTAAGGCAAAGTTAGTAAAATCGTGAAAAACACATCTATTTACGATATAATTTAACAGAAACAACACCAAACTTATATATTTACTTACCAGGGGCGATAAAAATCGTCACACAATGTTAGTCCCGCCTTCTGTTTTTCTTAATTTTCTTCAGTCTACTACAACCCACGTGTCCCGCTACTTTTATACCCCATTTACACGCTCGCGCGAGCCACGAGACAATCCGCGAGACGCGCGCGTGCGCGCGCGTGTGAACAGGGCGCTCGCGGACCAGACAGCGGCGCGTCTCGTGGCTCGCGGGCTCGCGGCGGGAGCGGTTTGTTAGGCGCGGCCAAAGGGGTTCGCGCGAGCGCTCGCGTGGTGTTCACACGCGCGTAGGGGGCGTGGCTTACGGACGCGCCACGAGACGATCCGCTACACGCGCGTGTAAATGAGCGGTTAAAAAATCGACAGATACAAAATGGCGGGAAAATCAACTACGAAAATGTTGCCATTTTATAAAATGAAAATTTTACTAATTAAAAGTAAAGTTACCATACTTTAAAATAATAATTTATGCTTAGTTTAAGACATAATACGAAAAAGGTGTCAATCGTTGGGGGAGTGCCAATATTACTAGACTTTACCCTAGGTTAGCACTTATGTTAAATTTAACTCTAGTATTAATTTGTGGGTCGTAAAAAGCGGCCTCACACCCATTTTCGTCTTTTGATCCATCGGTATAAAGTTTATAGAAAATTATTGCTCAGATATTCGTCACTTCTTAATCTCAAGTCTCCCTTATTACACTGCCTCACTGTTGATACCAGCGACTAAAACTATAATATTTTCAGACAGATCGTATTTTGTTATTCAGTCATTCAGAGTATTGTTTGGATTGCGAATGTATAGGAAGATGACTATATTTATTATGGGTTTCAATAAGTAAAGGTATCTTTTTCATTGCATTTTGTATTGCATTTGGCATAAAATACTCAGTTCCACTATAACTTGGATGGTAACATTATCAAGAAATGACATAGATCTTAGCCAACATTTTGAAGCTAAGTATTTTCTGCAGATTTATAAAGGTTGGAGACATAATTCACTCTCCTTAACATGTATCGGATAATTTCTTATAAAACCACCGATCATCCTCATTGCCTGATTTCAAAATTATTCATTTGTAGGTCAGGAATAGCGGCTTTTTGGAATGTGCCTAATGAGTCAAAAGCTGTGAAAATATTTCATGAAAACATAGTATTAAATAGCTCACATAAAACTTTACTGGACCAAATCTCATACGTGACGTAAACGAATAAATCCGGGTGAGATATGAATATTGTCTTTTTGCGCCGTACCTATCATTATTAAATTTTTTGCCCTTCCCCGGTCTTGTTACGGCGGGAAAATGGTTGTCGTCATTCGGTTTGTGAAGGTATAATGCCCAACTCTGGATATACCTACTGTCGTTAGGTCCCTCTATATAATATTATTCCTTTTATTCATCTGGATTAAAGGGAACCCATGTCAAAAGAATTCCTAAGACGAAAACTTAATACAAACTGGACGATGTTACATGCTGCTTCAACATGAATTTGTTATATACAGGATGTTTTATTACATTAATTTCCTTTTAAGGGCTTATTCTGGTGTTAATAAGCAACAAATTTTTATACGGGACTGACATGGAAATTTCAAAAGAAAAATCACTTTTTAACCGTTTGTTTTATGTTTGTTACCTCAGAACTTTTGACTGGGTGAACCTATTTTAATCATTCTTTTTTAATCGAAAGCTGGTACTTGTCATGTAGTTCCAATTAAATTTGAGCGAGATCTGACAAGTAGTTTTTGAGTTATCCGTAATTTTGAATTCGGTTATTTTTTTGTCAAGAACTATTATTTTTTATTCATACGTAATGACAGGTTTCGATTCAGGGTTCAGGCTGCATGATCAGCAAGGCTATTCTGTTTTGTAACTCGAAAGCGGAATCCGCGATGAGTGTCAAAATCCTATCATTAGTCGTTTGAAGTTTGACACTCATCGCAGATTCCGCTGTCGAGTTACAAAACAGAATAGCCTTGCTGATCTGTTTGGTTTGGACTCGAGGGTCAATAGAGATTGTCTAGTATCGTTGCTATAAAATTTGGTTTTGTGTAAAATATATTTCATCTTTTGTAGTGACGATACATAACACATGACATAATAAACACTTCTGTTTATTTTTTGTTATGAAATAAATAGAAAAAATGATTAGAGTGAAATTTTAAGATTTGTGACACTATGACGGTGACACAAAAGGTGACGAAAAACGTAACAGATGATTTTTTAACGCGCGATTTTAGCGCGTTATGAAAAAAATATTAATATTTTATTTATTATATTGTCTTTTTTATTTTTTTTATTTATGTCTGCTCTCACTACTTTTAGTAACATGTGGTCAACGGCGATGGTTTCACCAATAATTGGACGTAGTTCCAGAAAAACGTTCCAATCCACAAACATAACATTTTGAGAAAATCGAGGTTTAAGTTCAATCCTGTATTACTTCATGAAATCATTTTCGTTTAAACTTCAAGTATTGTTATACCATACATAACATGTTAAAATTTTTAGTTAACCTTATTTAAGACTTCCAACATTGATATTTTTTTTAATATTAGCAAAAACTTAGCTTTGGAACGTTTTTGATATATTGCAATATATTTGTCACGTTATAAAATATCAATTCATAAAAAACGTTCCAAACATCATTAGTAACTGGCAAAATTATAATAAAACGAGTTTATAATGAAAAAAGTTATTGAAAACTAAACATATTCAATCAAAAAAAGATAGCATATATTCTATCTTCATGAAATATTAAGATATTGGTGAGTGCAAAGAGTTATACATAGGGAGGAAATTCAGAGGAAACATGCTTCCTTTAAACCCAGAACTCTTTGTTCCTCTTTGGCCAAACGAGAAGCCTATTACTCAGACTAAATTAAATGACCTTTAGTCAATGTTTCACTTGATTCCTGAGGATTGTCTGTCATTTTATAAACTGTTAAAATGCATAGAAATGTTGACTGAACAGAAGGATATGGAGGTGAACCAGATTTTCATGCTGAAATAGAAGATGAAGATGTTGATTAGGAGATAATGTAACTTAAAAAGATTCACCTAATTTGTTTTTGGTTTAATATACATGTATATTTTTCATTATAAACTCGTTTTTAGGGTTCCGTAGCCGAATGGCAAAAAACGGAACCCTTATGGATTCGTCATGTCTGTCTGTCTGTCTGTCTGTCTGTCTGTCTGTCTGTCTGTCCGTCCGTATGTCACAGCCACTTTTTTCCGAAACTATAAGAGCTATACTGTTGAAACTTGGTAAGTAGATGTATTCTGTGAACCGCATTAAGATTTTTACACAAAAATAGAAAGAAAACAATAAATTTTGGGGGTTCCCCATACTTAGAACTGAAACTCGAAAATGTTTTTTTCATCAAACCCATACGTGTGGGGTATTTATGGATAGGTCTTCAAAAATGATATTGAGGTTTCTAATATCATTTTTTTCTAAACTGAATAGTTTGCGCGAGAGACACTTCCAAATTGTTAAAATGTGTGTCCCCCCCCCCCCTGTAACTTCTAAAATAAGAGAATGATAAAACTAAAAAAAATATATGATGTACATTACCATGCAAACTTCCAACGAAAATTGGTTTGAACGAGATCTAGTAAGTAGTTTTTTTTTAATACGTCATAAATCGTAAACCGCAAAAAACATTGATCAAAGTTACAACGAACTACAAGAACTTTTATATTATGTTACTTGCTGCTACGGAACCCTTCATGGGCGTGTCCGACTCGCACTTGGCCGCTTATATTATTATTTTGTCAGTTAATAATGATGTTTGAAACGTTTTTATGAATTAGATTCTAAGTGTGTAAAAATCTACAAATCCATCATCAGACCTGTCGTAATGTATGGAGCAGAATGTTGGGCTACAAAGAAGACGGATGAGAGACGATTGCATGTCACAGAGATGAGAATGTTAAGGTGGATGTGTGGAGTGACGAGAATGGATAAAATAAGGAATGAGTATATTAGAGGAAGTTTGAAAGTGGCAAAAATGACAGAAAAGTTGAAAGGGAACCGAATGTCGTGGTATGGGCATGTGATGAGGCGAGAGGAAACGCATGTGGCGAGAAGAGTGATGGATATGAATGTGATGGATAGACGAAGGGGACGAGGACGACCAAAGAAAAGATGGATGGATTGTGTGACAGATGATATGAAAGATAAGAGAGTTAGTGTAAAGATGACGGCTGATAGGGAATTGTGGAAGAGGAAAACATATTGCGCCGACCCCAAATAAAATTGGGAAATGGGCAGGATGATGATGATGATGATGATGATGAGATTCTAAGTGTGTATAATAAAAACAATATAAAATAAAAACGTTTCAGGACACTTGGACTGTTTTAGTTAAATAAATATTTGTATTCCCCATACTATGTGGGTTGGGCTACTAGGTCGTACATGCCATTTATAGTGACGGTAGAGTTTTCAAATTTTGACAGCTGGTGAATGTGCATCCCATAGTCAATTAGGCATTATTAACTCAATTTCGACATATGAGTGGCTTGGAACGTTTTTCAGAAATTACGTCCAATTTATCTTTATGGTAACTACCTAGTATTTTTTGTGCCGTAATATTATTTAATGCTTAATTATCCGTCGATCCTTGAAAATAAATCTTATATTGTCTTTTTTGAATATTGTTTTTTTAATATATTTTTTTTAATTTTTTATAATATTGTTTTAATTTTTTACTGACGTGACAACGTCTATAAATTGGTTGACTCGGGTGTCATTCACGAAAACTGTGTAACGACCAAGTAAGATTTTCCGGAACGTTACCATGCGCGCGCAGCATTAAAGAGAGAGGCTCGCTCGACCGGCGCGCAATTTGCGTCTCTCTTCTACGCGAAGTGAACTTATCATTTTTCTTAAAAGGTTTGTAAACAAAAGTGTATATTAAACTTATACCACGAACAGACGTTGTCACGTTAAACTACCGTCCGTAAACCGACATTACAGACAACCATTTTCTTTTTAAATTGTTTTTTTTTATTCCAAAGAAGTATAACTTCTCACGCGCGTACATAAACACACGTTTATGTTTTTTGATAAATGTGAAACTTTGTGTAGATGTTTGTTGCTTTTTCGCGCAAAAACTACGAAACAGATTTTCATGAAATTTGGCATAGGTACAGGTAGACCATGATCGGGAATAATATATAAATCACTTACGTATATTATCTCGGAAAATGCGGGCAAAGTCGCGAGCGAGAGCTAGTGTAGTATAAATTAAATTAAAAACACAATTGCAAGCCCAATTTACGTTAATTTTATTTACATACAATGATAATAATTTGCAATAATTACTGGATAAATTCAAAGCTCATTATCCGTAAAATCAGAACCGCACGTGCATTATCGTACGAATTAAATAAAAACTGTCACAAACAATACGGCGGACATAAAGATCCCAACCCTCGAATACGGACGTCGCAATAAAGAATCCAAATTGGGCCAATTCTAATTTTGAATTCTGTCCCGACGCTGGGTCATAAAGACGTGTACAGACGGCAACGGCAGTAAGTATTAAGCGTTTTATGAATTTCGCAGTACACGCCGCCCCCAACAGATGGCGTGGGCTTATTAAATTTTGCAGTTAGTTCCGTGCGTTATGTTAAATATTAAAGTTTTGCTGTGTATTCGCCTTGGTGACGGCTCTGGTCGGTTATTAAAGAGCGTCTGTGGGTTTTTGTACGGTATTTGGATTGTGAATACGTAATTTAAAGCGTGTGGCTGTTTATTATTCCTACTACATTTTCATGCGAAACTGTGGGTATTTTGCCACAATTTGTTAACTTTTACAGTCACATGAACAATTTCAAATTTTTGTATTCTTGTTTGGCTTCAACCCATTAACGGCCCCCTACTGAGCACGGGTCTTTCCTCTTGGTGATTGGTGGAGGGGTTAGTGGCCAACCTAACTGTCGGAAGTTTTCATGCCGCCCGAGAGCCTCCGACATGGCTCAACGACTGTTATCTTACGATAACAACCGGGACCGACGGCTTTACGTGCCGTGAAATTTTTGCCACTAGCAGTCACCCATCCAACTACCGACCGCACCCGCTGTTGCTTAACTTTGTCGATCTCTTAGGATCGACAATAATTGAATTTTTTATGTTCAATATTATCTTTTTTGAATCTTTGAATTTTAAATAAAAAAAATTGCCGTTAATAATACTAATTAGGAAATGAATTTAGGTAAGGAATTTTGTTTGTTTATAAACTGTAAACAATAAAACAATTATCAGAAACAAAATAAACTAAGTAGTACATAACTAAGTCCATACATGATTCGCAAACGTTTACAAACAAGCAAGATTTCTGTGAAAAACTCGCAAAGTCGAGAAACTCAGGAAAGTCTTACATTTGAGTCGGCACTTACTTTTGAATTCATTCTCCGAGCTCTTGCTGACGCACACAAAGCCTTCCGTAGAGGCTCTTCATAAAATACGTAAGAAAATAAAACGTTTAGGGCTTATCGTGTAATTGGGATACGAGTCCTGAGCCTTGAGTGAAATACAGAAGACGTTTTACAAAAGATTTGTTATTATAGACACCTTTACAAAGACACTTACAATTAGTTGTGCCGTACCACTAGTTGCGTGTACCTGTACATAGCTGGTCCGTTAGGAAACCGCGCTTTTGTTTACGTTCATATCTGTTTAACGATGGGGCAGACAGACAGATGTTTCATATCTGATCTGTACTAAGTAGCTCAACATCTTTGAAATCAGATTCAAGATTCAATTCAATCAAACCAGTCAAGATAAATAAAAAAACTGACATATGTAAAAACCACTTTTTTATTTGAAGCTGAAGCTTTTATTTGGAGCACTATAAGCAGAAATTCGTATGTAAAAACATTTTTTTAGAAAAGGTAGCTAGATAGGCTAGATTTGACTAGAATATTGAGGCTAGTGACCATACACATAATTATGTACATTGTACATCTCAATATCTGGACTTTGAGTAGGTATACACGAAGCCCGTTATATCACACCCTAACTAAATGTAGTAACTTAAAAAAGAAACTTCCGGTGCAAAAAGTTTACCTGTTGTTTAAAATTAGTAACGAACTACTAATAACTGTTATCCAACTTCAAAATTAGGAACTAAAAAACTACTCGTCAGATGTGGGACCACATGATAAGCACCAGCTTTTGATTAAAAAAAGAATCATCAAAATCGGTTCACCCAGTCGAAAGTTCTGAGGTACATAAAAAAAATACAGTCGCATTGAAAACCTTTTTTGAAGTCGGTTAAAAATCAAACCAAAAGGTCTCTTCGTCACTGGCACCAACTGTCGAAGTAGTTTGTTTCACCACAGAACTAGCAGTTCTCCAGGGAAGCCGCAGAAAAAAGAGAAGTTCCTATAAAAGTTACAATATCAATATCAAGATTGCCTCAAAACATAACATCTTACTACCAATCGCATTATCATTTTACTCCCAGGATCTCCCAATATCATAAACATAAAATACAAAGGGAAAACAAATGAAAAACCAATAAAGAGCCAAGTAAAATGGTATCCGTTTAAACCATTGCCCGTTTATAGGGTAATGTCTGATATCGAACTAGTAGCGAATGAGAGATGTATAAAAAATATTATTTTTTACTCGACATCAATCAACAAAATCACAAACAAAAAAAAAACAAAAAAAAATTACAAAGACAAGTTCTGAATACTCCCGTCCAATAGCTGTATGCTAGCTGTTGACAGCCAATCGTAATTGATAAAATATAGGTGCAAAAGTTTGATTGTTTTTCCGCTGCAAAGTACGACGTTCTCGTTGTAATTAAGAAGATAAGGAATTTGTTACTCTAGTTCAATGATGAACGACTTAATGTAGTGTCAAGTATCTAAGTAGCCAAGTATCAAAATTACCGCATAACAGCTACTGAAATAAAATTATGTGCACCTTAGAAATTGATGACTTGCATCGGTGTAGAAAACTAGTGTGAGGAAACCAGTAGACTTGCGGTAATGTCTGCCAGTCAGAACTATTTCAGATAAATAAATAAATACATAAAAAACTTTTATTGAGTTAGTGAATACGCTTTACTGTCCATGACTTCGTTTCCGGTTACCATCAGGTGGTTTTGTAGTCAAACTTGTCTATACTAATATTATAAAGCTGAAGAGTTTGTTTGGTTGAATGCGCTAATCTCAGGACTACTAGTTCGAATTGAAAAAAACTTTTTGTGTTGGATAGTCCATTTGTCAAGGAAGGCTATAGGTTATATAACATCATATATATTATTAATGGTTAGTTTTTTCCACAAATTAACGCGGGTGAAACCGCAGGGCACAGCTAATTTTGTATAAAAATCGCTCTTGATCAAACCCGTCCCGTTTACAGGATACAGGATACAAATACATGATGCTCGTTTAGGTACGGCGTATAATCATAAATATTTTTATAGCCATCTCCTAAAATCATATTGCTATTCCCTTCAACCGGATCCCATAGTTTGCATCCGGTTAGGATGTACAGGTTTTACCAAGCCGGATAATATTAATGCATGTTTATTAAGTAAACGTATTGATTTCGATATGTTTCAGTGGATTTTGTTTGTTTATTTTCTGTGTATGTAGTCAAATAACACGAATACCGATATTCACATTTTAACAATAATTCTATGTTCTACTTTATAACTATTTATTAAAACGAGCTGACTATCCACCTGATGGTACCTAAGTGGCTGTCGTCATCCACGTAACATCATCAGCGATACCAAAAGCATCATTGAGAAAGAGAGAATAAAAAGAAAGAAAGAACTGGTTCTCAAGCCCCCAGCTGGAAATAGAATTGCCAGATGGTCGGGATTTGTCTGGATTTTCTCGACATTTCACATGATATCCAGAGTCCCGACAACATACAAAATGTCCCGATAATTCATTCAGGCGTTTTTCTCATGATTCAGGCGTTTTTTTTTCGTCGTCAGCTCGTTTGCTGGCTATTTCCAAAAAAAAGTTTTTTCTAAACAAATCCCGATTTTTTAGTTTTGTCCAGATATTTCAGTCTTGTCATCTAGCAACCCTAGCTGGAACACGAGTCGTTTGACGGCTGTCTCAAGCAAGAAACAAACTACTCAGCCGAACCCCACGGAGAAATAATATAGAAATAATAGTATTAATCAACTATTAAAATCAATATTACCAATATAATCCCTCTCATTGAGAAGCCATATTACCGCGGGCGGATTTAGGCGGCTCTTACGACACCCATCCTACGTGGGATTGGGGTTAATATTCTAAGCCACCCCAATATGTTTTAACGTACCTCCTTGTCAAATTTTAAATAAAGGTCGCTGCATACGTAACGTTGACGGGACAAGGACGGGACGTGGACGGGGCATAAATAGACGTGCGTGCCCCGTTCTCGTCCCGTCCGTGCCTCCGTGGCGTATGCGCTATCGTTTACACTTTCTATGAAACGAAGTTTCCAAAACTTTACGTCCCATCCGTCCCCGTCCCGTCCAAGTTACGTATGCATCGCCTGTCAAGTTTAAATAATTCAAGTATTTTTTAGAGATTTCTTGTTTAGTGTAAATCTTTTCGCTTTTTTAAATATAGATTACTGCTTTAAAAACAATAACATACGATTAATGCCATAAGCCTTTTGTTATTAATTGTGAACGCATTCGTAAATCTACGTGTTTTCCTAAATAAGCGCCATTATTTTTCTCGGAAAACAAACATGGCGTTTTTAATTGGTTATGGCTTCAATTTGAACACCTGCTTCCACGTTCCCTGTTAAATGAAAAATTATTAGGTAATCCTCTTAGCTCGGCTGCCATAGTGGTTTGCATGGGAGCTTTTCCACAGAGTGATTTCGGTTCGAATGTTGTATTTTTAACCGATTTTAAAAAAGGAGGAGGTATTCAATTAGACTGTACTTTTTTATGTTTGTTACCTCAGAACTTTTGACTAGGTGAACCGATTTTGATGATTCTTTTTTTAATCTAAAACTGGTGCTGGTGTCATGTGGTCCCACTTTAATTTGAGCGAGATCTGACAAGAACTTTATAAATTATTTTGAAGTTGGTTATTTTTTGTCAAGTATTATTTTACGTTTATCTATCCTACTTCCTACTACCCTACTAATATAAATGTGAAAGTTTGTAAAGATGTTTGTAACTTACACACACGGACCTAAAAAAAAGACGGATGTAATCTCGTCTTACCATGTGTGCGTAATTTTTGATTCGCGATTGAAGAAGTGAAGTGTCAATGTGTGGGTGTGTGTACTTGTACTAATAGAGAGTTGGTATTACTATGGGTGCTTCACTGAATTTGTTGTTGGGATTACGTCCGACTTTTTTTAGGTCCGTGCTCACACACAAAAACTACTGAACGGATTTTCATGAAATGTAGCACAAATATAGACCATGATCTGGAATAACATATGGGGTACTTATTATCCTCAAAACGCAGGCAACAATATAACAATAATTTACTCGACACTGATTAATTGAGTAAGAGACGTGCGTCATATTAGTGCTGCTACTTCGAGCGGTTAATAAAGACTTTTTGGTTTCGTTGACCCCTTGTCTTCCTTCACACTTCCCCTCTGAGGCCCAGTTTCTTCAAGATACTCGGGGAAGGATAGCTCAACTTACAGTGGTTTCTCAAAGCTACCCGCCTAATAGGGTCAACCATCACTCAAACAGGCCTATGAAATGGGAGAAACATTTTCTTTATTCGGTTTGTCATAGAAAATGAGTTTTGTTTTATTTCAGGATGAAGGATGGATGATAGGTACGAGTAATAAATTTTGCATATCTTTCTTAGTTTAGGGTTTTTTAGGTTTATAGGAAAATGGAATGTACGTATATGTAATTTCCTCGTCCGACATAATTATACGAACAGTATTTTTTGCAAAGTAATGCATTACTGTACAATAGTTATTATTTTGTTAAAATTGTATTAAATGATCCCAAGAAATTGTCATTGCCATTCTACAGGTATCTATACAATAAACTAAATGTTACTTTGTAAAAATGTTACTTTGAAAATTTTAATGTAAACATTTTTTCAACTATGATACCAATACGATTCCCGATGTAAAACGGGAGCGACTAGTCGTAATTTGTATAGTTTCAATTAAATTCAACTTACTGAGCTGCTGTAGAAAATTAACTAGTTATTTGTATTAGTATTAGCAACAGCCAGGACCTGAGTGCTGAGACGCATGCATTTAAATTGCAAGAATTTCCCTTTGTATGACTCTAGGAAAACATACGGATGTTTATTTTGTCTTTAAACAGCAAATAGATTATAATTTTAGAAGCCTGCCGCTACGGTTTTATTATGAAGAAGAAGAAAACTCGCATGTTATGACTGACAAAAAACGATATATTTAACGCTAATATTTTTTTTTGTTTATTTATTTACGAGGTACAAACATTATTCAGCGTACATTTCTGCCAAACTACAGAGCAGTTTGTCGGCAGCGTTTATTTTCTTGTTTAAACAAACAGCTTCTTTTTTTGAAATTAATGCATTATAAAGTCAAAGCTTGGTAAATCTATACTAATATATAAAGAGGAAAGATTTGATTTTTTGTTTGCATTGAATAGGCTCCGAAACTACCGAACCGATTTCAAAAAATCTTTCACTGTTGGGAAGCTACACTATCCTCGAGTAACATAGGCTAGATTATATTTTCAAAAACATTAGGGATCCTTAATAAAACTCCAATAATGTAACCCAAGGTGTAAAAAAATAAGAAAACCGAAGCAAAGCGAGGGCGGTTACTCGTATTAAATAAGCATACACTTCATTATAAAGACGGGCTGTTCCGAACAAAATCCGTGTCACATTTTTCATACTTTGTGACAGCGCTTCGTTCGGTCAAGTTGGGTTCAAGATGGCGGTATCAAGTATTTTGCACTAAATAATGTTTAAAAATGAAAGTAAAAATGCAGTTATTTACCAATTATAATTTTAAATAAACTCAAATTAAGTTCAAACGTAAATAATGAAGACGTTTTAACTGTGCACAATAAACAATATGCGTTATTATGTGTTCTTGAACGGTCGGGGTTTTTCAAAAATGACATCTAAAATTGTCTCGCTTGCTCGCAACCGACTAAAATGCGTTCGCACCATTTGGTGTCAATATAGGTGTCCATAATATATGTCCAACTTTTTAGTACTGAACAGCCTGTCTAGTATAGTATATACATATTATGTAGGTCTATGTAAATAAGTCAAAAATTTGTTCGTAGTAGGTTACTAATTAGAACACACCTACGCCAATAGATTTACTAAAAAAAATATATTAGCATTAATTACGCGATAAAATTATTTATAAGGCATATTAAACTTAAATTTATTATAAGTAAATGTTTGATTTTTATTACCTTAGCAAACACTTCACTAAAAATTACATGTAATAGGTCGTCCTCCAAATCAAATAAATAACAGAGCCATGGTATAAGTCACGGAATCGCATACGATTTCTCGCTGCATTTGCCGTGGGTCTGAGCCGATATCAAAACAATAGAAGGTTCGCTCACAGCTTCTGCATTGAATGGAAGCATTGCGGTCATACTTTATTCTGGACATGTGAAAGGAGAGGTATTTGCGTTTTGTAGCTTACTATAGGCACCTAGAAATTAAGTTGATTTCATGGTTAAGTGAACGTAAGCAGGGCCTTATGATAAATGAAGTAATGAACTATTGTGTTTTGATACTTATGCGTTGTTCGTAAAGGAATTAAAAGTTCATAATTATTTTTACAACATCATTCTAAATTACGATCTGATTGTGGGCGGAGGTTTTAATATTTAATAGCTTGCCCTGTCGTTTATTAGTGTGCTACGAACTAAGCAAGTTCGCTTCGACGTAATGACCTTATGTCCCTTAGTTCTTTGTTGTAGACAGTTCAAATTACAGGAGTTTGACAATACCCTTAAACTTTAACATGCGTGATGTACCTACTACGATCCGCCGGTATCCAGATTTAGAATAAACCAATTAAATTATCAGCAAGTAGACACTTCCGTCCGCTCAGACAGCCAAGCAGATACTAAATCCACAGAGCACACTTGTAACTGAGTAATTGTGACAGAACTAGACTCCAAGCAAGTCGCCATCTATCGACTCTGGCGCAATACTTTAATACTTTATTAGAACACACATAATTCTCAATGCTCACCAGGGTGCTACGAAATAAGCAAGTTCGTTTGGATGCAACACGACGCAATACGTCCCAATTAGTACATAAAAGCAAAAAAGCAAAGCAACAGCCCATACCTAATTGTCCCACTGCTGCTGGGCTTGGGATCTCCTCTCACAATGTGACGGTTACAGGCCACATTCTATCACGCTGGCCAAGTGCGGATTGGTAGACTTCACACACCTTTGAAAACTTTATAGAGAACTCTCCGGTGTGCAGGTTTCCTCACGATGTTTTCCTTCACCGAAACAAAAGACAATTAACTTGTAGGGTAATAGGTACCTACGCACATAATATTTGAAAATTAGAGGTGCGTGCCAGGATTTGAACTCGGGCCCCTGCGTTCGTGAGACCAACGTTGTAACCGCTAGGCTATAGCCATATACCTTCTTCTTTGTATTTGAGGCCGTTCAAATTACAGGAGTTTGTCAATATGAATAGACTTTAACAAATAGGTATATTCATGGGCTGAAACCGCACACAAAACAAAGCCGTGTGTAAAAGTCCTTTGATCGCGAGAACGCTTTGTTCGGGACTGATGAAGCAAGCGGGCAAACATTCCAAATAACTCGTCCAAATTAAGTTCCTGTCATACAGAAGCACGAGTTATGGACATGGGCTGTAGAAGAAATGCGACTTCGGCAATTTAGTTTTATTTCTTTATGAATTAATTTTCTTAAAACATAATTATATGGTATTCCTATTTCCTTGTACCTAAATTATATTGTACTTCTTTTTTCTCTTATGCATCTGCCAATGTAATGTTTATGCACTTGTTTTTAACATTAGTTGTGTTTGCCTGTGAGTAAAATTACTTGTATTTAAACCAATACCTCAAACCTACCTCATTCAATGTAATTTAAGCATTATAATTTTGTTGGCAAATCTAATAAATAAATAAATAAATAAATAAGAACATTATTTTATTTAAAAAAATAACTAAAAGCAAAATCCACGATTTAACCCTTTCCTCACATAAAATTCCTGAAATCGAACCCGTTTCTTACCCGCCTGCCAAGGAAGGGTAATATGTTTTACGCGCGTATCTCGTTTCTTCCAAACCGTTGAACCAATTAATATAATTAAGGTATCATTAGATTCGTCTTGATAAGTGTTCTTAGATATGCGACGTTAAAAAACCAAATATGGTAGCTGTGAGATGCCATTTTTTAAGTATCAAAAAATAAAGATAAATCGAATAATGCAATGTGGGTATCAAATTAAAGAACTCATCATAAGGATTTCAAAAAGGTACCTATATCATGATAGCTTTTCTGATGGCTGGCGGGTTTTTTTATTTTTAAATTAAACTAGTTTTGTTGCTTGCACTGCAAAAAAATTATAAAAGGTAACAAGACAAATCTTTTTTGCCCTTAATTGCGACGAAAACGACCTAATTGAAGTATTTCAAATCAAATCTCTAAACTCAAGAGAAAAATGAATATAAGCACCAAATTAATAAAAGAATTAAACGCTTTCAAATCAAAGTAATTATAGTAGTTAGCAGCCATGCATATTTACATACTCAATTAAAATGAAAGCATTTAGTTTCTTAAAAATTAATATGCATTGCGCGAATTGCATAATTTGCTAGACGTTAGCTGCAGGCGCTTAGGAAAGAAATATTTTTAGTGATGTGAAGTACACAAGATTAATTAAGTTTTTTCTTCTATTTTTTATATCCTGCAGTTATAAATACCTGGTGCTTCGTCAGTACTTCGGAGGGCACGTAAAGCAGTCGTTCTCAGTTGTTATCGTAAGATATCTAACAGTCGATAAGCCAAGTCGGGCGGCATGAAAACTTTCTACACTTGGGTTGGCTACTAACGCCTTCAGCATTGGAGCAACGTGGTGAAGTAAGCTCTAGGCCTCCTCAACAGAGAGACCCGTGCTGAGTAGTGGCCCATTAATGGGTTAAGGCCACAGCCAAAAGATAATAAATAATAGTTAAAAAAAAAACTAAACAACACGCTTTTATACAAAATACAACTAAAAATAGAAAATAAATTTGAATTAGGAATCGTGAATTAAAAGCGTGGGGTGCTTTTTAAGATATTTTCTGTTTTTTTTATGCACCCCACGCTTTTAATTCATGATTGTTAGATAATTCAAATTTATTTTCTATTTTTTAGTTGGATTTTGTATAAAAAGGTGTTTTTGAGTTTTTTTTTACTAATATTTATTTTTTCATTTTTCAGTTTGATTTTGATTGTTACAAATAAAATTGTTTTTCTTTTCTTTCTTTCTTTTTTTTAAATATTGAATTGTCATCGGTCCTCGATAAGTCTACGAAGTTTGAAAGAAATCTGACCGTTTTCAGTGGGTCAAAATCAAGTCCAAAGGAGTCCGTTACAAGTTACAAAGAAACAAATAAACAAACAAACAAACATACAGGTGAAGCTAACCTAAAGCGTGTAAAAATATCTGGCAGTATATTTTTCTTCAAAAAGGTAACCTTTCAATTTTGAGAACAGAGAAGTGCTGGTCGATCGACGATGATGATCGTGTAAGTGCATAAAAATATGAGGAAAGTCGGGTTACGGCGGTAATTGGGTGACCATTAGTTGAAAAAGATTTCGTTCTTCGAAGGGAACATTGACACGTCGATTCCAGTTCTGTTGTTATAATATAATTTAATAACAGTCATTTCTGAGCCCTGTCGGAGGAGGCAAAAAAATAAAAAACAAGTAAACGAAAAAATAAATAAACAAAAAATAAATCATCAGGAAATTTAAAATTACTTAAAGTTAGGAAGTTGAATTTAAAAAATATAATATTTTTATAGCAATTCCAATTTCCAATTACAAACGCCGCGTGCGAAGTTTCGTAGAATCCAATCAGGTGCAAAGTAAGCAATTACCTAATAACAATTTTATCTGATGGTTTTCACTCTCTCTTGTTATATTTTTGATTGTTGAAGTTTTAAAGACTCTGTAACTGCGTCGATAATAACCATGCAGAGAGAAGAGTCTCAAGTTTGATTCATAGATTTCATGTTCGACTATATTTGTGTTGCGAGGAATGTTGTTGTGTTCCAATCCTCTTGAATGCCCTTCCTCTCCAAACCTTACTTTCCTTTAAGAAATTAGTAAAGAAGCATTACCTATATCTCTAACTCTCACTTCTTCAGTTTTTTTTTTCATTTTTCCTGCTCAACGTTCTACGTCATGCTCAGTCCGTTATCTATTTGTTTACTGAATTATGTAGTTTGTTTCTCTTTATGTTTTTTATTACTTGATTTATGTGTACACCCTACCCTCTAAATTCTCCCAGACTTGTCTATTCCTTCATTCTGTTGGGTTGCCTGGAAGAAATCGCTTGTAAGCGATTAGGCCGCGCTTTGTATTGTGCTTAATAGTAAAAGTTCTGTGTATATTTTACATAATATTTATTGTGTACAATCAATAAAGAGTTTATAAATAAAATAAATGGATTATAGAAAATATTTGTGCGTAGTTGTGTCAATAGGAACACTTTCTGGGATGGCACAACTAGTTGTGCATACATAGTTGGTCCTTCAAGAAACCGCGGATTAGAAGTGTAGACATTTTATGTGATAGGTTCTAGTACGTATGCACGTACTAGATACGCGCGAAAAACATAACCCTTGCTTGCAGTCGGATAAAAATATAAAATGTTTGGTCGTGATTCGTGATTATTTTGATACGACTGACCCTCTAAACCGTAGTTCTTCGGAGGGTACGCAAAGCCGTTGTCTCATTTATTATTTTTATATAGATAGTTTATTAAATATTAATTTGAAAAAAAAATAACAAAACAAAAAAGGCCGTGTCGGAGGCCTTGGGCAGCATGAACCAAGTTCCGACACTTGGATTGGCCACTAACTCATCCACCAATCCGCATCGGAGCAGCGTGGTGGAGTATGTACCTATGCTCTAAGCCTCCTCCGATATTATAAATATATATAATATTATAAATACCCGTATCTTATACAAGGCGTTAAGTAATAGGTTGGAGCGAAACGGCTAAAAGAAGAAAGTTAAAAAAACAATACATATTTAGTACTTGCCTTGAGTGTTTTATTAATGGCGTGCTTCGGGCATGTAGTAAAATGTTCAACAATTAATTAACTTCACCATTGTTTTTTTTTGTAAGTCAGAAATCGGAAGTTGGAAGATTCAATCAAAAGTTGTTTCGATTGTGTTCTGTTTGCTAGGATACAGTCTAGACAGCTATATTAAAACTGTTAAGGGCGAGCCGCGTTTTGCAATGATGGTTTTACGTTGGGATACATGACTAGTCACTACAATTTGTCTACTTCTATCGTGAAATTATTTGAAAATTTTAAACTTATTTTCCAGGAATTTCTGTCTAGTAGTGTGGCATGTGTCTGTTTCGGCATGATTACAAATTAAAAACACATTATGTTATTGTAATAAGGATAATGTCAAGTTTCAATCCTTGGACATTTTGGACAAATCTTGAATGTTAGGTACATTATTATACCAAATGAGAAAGTAGATTTGTTTGATTAACACCCATTACCATGACAATTTAGTATTATTTTATATTAGTATTTTTTATGCTTGTTACCTTAGAACTTTCGACTGGGTGAACCGATTTTGGTGATTCTTTTTAAATCGAAAGCTGGTACTTGTCATGTGATACGACTTAAATTTGAGCTAGATGTGACGAGTAGTTTTTGAGTTATTTTGAAGTCGGTTATTTTTTTCTTGGTAAAATTCAGATTATTATTATAGGTACATATTGCAAATAAATAAATAGGGTTAGCACGAAGCGCCTGATATAAATAAATAACCATGTTTTTAGCGAGTACCAAACTTAGCTATTATATTTTCTTTCTTTGTGTAATTTTGGTAATACTTAGAGCATAGTATTGGACTCTCAAACTTCATAACATATACCTACCATTCGATGATGGTAAAGATAATGATGATAAAGATGTAGAGGGAGTCCAGTTAAATTTATATTTTGACTCTCTTCTTATATCTTTTTATTATTCTTCTGTTCTATGTATCACTCAAGCACTATCAGTAACAAAGACCCAGTCATTAGCACTAACAATAAGTCATAACAAGCTATGGTTTTGTCATTTTGAGCCATCTCACTATACCCGTTGTGTCCAGGAGTTGGAAATAGTATTCTCTGCAACCAACTCTTATGCGTGCATAAAGCCTTTGCAAGTGGACCTAACTTCCTAATTACATTTCTGATGAAGTCTAGATCCTGATGCAGTCCGAAAATGCTTTATAGCAAAGTGCATAAGAAGGCAATGGTTAAGAACCAATAATGTCTATCTCAAATAATCTAAATTTTACTAACAAAAAATAACCGACTTCAAAGTCTCAAAAACTACTTTTCAGATCTCGTTAAAATTTATGTGAGACCACATGACAAACACCTGCTTTCAATTAAAAAAAGAATCATCGAAATCGGTTGGCGTGATATTGAGTTATTCGTCAATTTGTCGCGCATATCTTAGCACAAATTTACGACTTATGTGGTTTTCTCATGGATGCCATTGTCAGATCTCAATAAAATTTATGTGGGACCACATGACAGTCACCAGCTTTCGATTAAAAAAACAATCATCAAAATCGGTTCGCCCAGTCCAAAGTTCTGAGGTAACAAACATATAAAAAAAATACAGTCGAATTGAGAACCTCCTCCTTTTTTTGAATTCGGTTAAAAAGTCAACTTTACAGGAGATGAAAAAAAAACATTTTTACTGTTCAATAATTACTTGTAAAAAACAACTATTTGTCTTTATTTAATGAAATGAAATAATCTTTTATTCATGTAGGTATCACTGATACACTTATGCACGTAATTTTTTTTAATGTAGGTACTAGCTTTTCGGAAAGGTCCTTTGTCATGGAGAAGAAGAAAAGCCGTAAAGAAACTCCTCAGCACATCTTTTAAAAATAAAACTTATAAGTATTTATAACAAAAATAGGTATTCTCTAACCTGAGCAGAACTGGTTGCCTAGCTGGTCATTTTCAAGCATCTTTATCATTTAAATATTCATCTATGTTACAATAACCCTTGCTTACGAGTTGAGTTTTTACAAGTTTCTTAAAAGATTCCACCGCAAGTCACGAATTTGGATTGGGACTTTATTACAGAATTTTACACTGAGCCTGGTCTAAAGACGGTACGAAGAGGTAGCCAATTGATGCATCTTTCTTTTTGCTTATTTGAAAAGTCACAATTTTGTTTATATACAGTTATGTTATTCCGTATAAAGACTAAATTATTATAAATATATTGGGAAACTACTGTAAGTATACCTAGTTCTTTAAATTTGATACGCAAGGACTTTTTATAATATAAACTTTATCAGTTACCTTAGTTTTTTTCACCTCCCTGTAAAGTTGAATTTTTTGAGATAGACATTATTGATTCTTAACCGCCGAAGGGTTTCTAATTTCAAAATACCGTGGACCTCTAAAAGAATTTAAAAAAGAAACAAGCTCGACCACGGTGTAATGACGAACTAATTAAAAGTTACTTGAATATTATTCTGGACCGAACTCGAAACTTCCAACGTAATTTGTTAATTACGAAACGGGCGGATTTTTCTAAACTTTCAGCCAAGTGAATTGTTACGTCAGTTCTTTCTTTTACAGCTTTTGCGACTCGATGGGAATCCAGAATTATATTTTGTATTTTATTTTGTAGATGCTGTTTTACACATTATTAAGCTAATACTACTTTTGTAAAAGCTAAGGATTTTGTTATTACGAAGAGACACCAATAAGACGTAAGTATTCAGAAATCTTCATCATCACTAACGGTAAGTTAAATCGCTCCTTAGTTGAGAATTTGTATGGTGATTCTCTAGTTACTAAGAAGCAATTAAAGTAACCGTTAGTGACTCTGAGTTGGGGCTTAAGCATACCATTTAAATAACAATAAAATACATCAAACTTGACGTCACAGACAAACATAATTTTACTTATTCCTAAAGAAAATGTAAAATCGATCATTAATTAAAAGTAAATATTCATATAATTTCCAATAAAACGCTTCGTTAGCTTGTAACTTAACTACCGAGTCATTAGCAATAATAATAATTAAAAAGGTCGAAATGGGCGAAATTACGTTTTTATCTATTCACCTAAACCCATTATCGTCCCTGGGCATAATTAAACAGATGTTCGGGAAAGAATAACATTGGGCGGTTCAGGCGGTTGGTTCATTTGGGTCCTCATAAAATTCTGGACACGCATCCTTTAATGTGGCGGGCGATGTTAGAGAATGGTCCAAGTTATTGAATGAAAGCGATTTTATTTGTCTTGGCGGTTCCGATAACTCATGATTCATGATTATAATACTACAACTCATTTATGTGCTTATTTCAATAGGTTAAACAATAAATCTATATTTGACTGCCATAAGGTAAAATACGGCTACAGTAAATCAAATCAAATCAAATCAAAATATTTTATTCATATAGGTATCACTGATACGCTTATGCAGAAGGAGAAGAAAAGCAGTAAAAAAACTCCTCGCACATCTTTTAAAATCATGAAAAGTTACATAATAAAATTATGTTCTAACCTACGCTGGATGCGGCAATAATTTAATAATTTCCAGGCGTCTTTGTCATTAATAATTTATTTATACTATAGTATCCTTTGCCTACTAGCTGCGATTTCACATATTTACTTAGCTTACTCGCGAGAGCCGTTATATGGATGCCCCATTGTAGTTTAGAATCTAAGGTGACACCCAAGAAAACCGTGGATTTTTCCATAGTTATAATTTCATTATTTAATTTCAGGCTTTTGCTAGCATTCCGTACATTAGTAGGTAGTGAAAATTTAACACACTAAGGGCTTGTTTCACCATCTTCAAGTAGAGTCCTGAATAAGCTATTCGCCGGTTAAAGTGACGTTAAAGTGTCATTTTACATACACAAAATGTCAACTTAACCAACGAATAGCTTACTTCGGACTTACTTGAAGATTGTGAAACAAGCCCTTAGTTTTATTAGCATTAAGCAGCAAATTATTTGTAGTAAACCAGTGTGACTTGTGAAGCATACAAGTATTTCTAGTGTTCTTTCCTGATTTCTTTTTTGTTTCTTCTTTCGTGCGGTAACAACTCTTGATGCCTTTGCGACGGTGACCATTAACCATAAGTTATCTTATCTGTTGGTATGTAAGCTGTTAAAAATGTTTCGTGAAATGTGCAGGTTCTAGTCTCAGTGTGTTTGACAAGGAGGATTCCTCAAAGTCGATTTACGGGAAAATGTTACTCGTCGATGTCGCTCCATTCCTTCATTTACATTGGCCGGAGGCATCAGTGCAGGGACCCTTACGCTTCCCGCCCACGTCAGTCTTTTTGTAGGACCGATAATCGGGCCGATTTTTTCTTCCATATTATTTCTGATCGACTTTTTGACCGACTATTGCTATCAGTACGTTCTATTTTTCACCTACAAAAAAGCGGTCACCGATTATCGGACGTGGGCGGGAAGCGTTACTAGAGTTTATATGCTTACATGCCCGTTGTCCATAAGGTTTTTTCATTGTTTTTTTATTTTATTTATTTTTGTTTATATATTTCCAACATTGTGAGTTATCGTCTGAGTTTTCTCACATTATTATTATTTGAAATTTCGGGCCTGGGTCAACCGTCCCAGGGGCCACTGCGACCAGATTTGATCTATTGTAGCCGTACCCGTTTCTGAGTTAGATCTGGTCTTCAAGTCCTATTGCTCGGACGAACAGTAGGATGTTCCTGGGTTCCAGATCTCTTACTTGACTGGGTGGGATTAAGTGGCTTCCTAAGATACGACTTCTGAAGTGATTTATGGCAGAGCAATCACAAAGTATGTGGGTGGGCGTTTCTCACATTGTGGGTTCTTTTAACTTCTGAAAAAAACCGCGGTGCGCAGTTAAATTGCATTATGAGTTGTAAAAAAACGCTTACGGTATCTTAAAAATCTC
The DNA here is from genome assembly GCA_951805285.1 of Thymelicus acteon. Lineage (NCBI taxonomy): Eukaryota > Metazoa > Arthropoda > Insecta > Lepidoptera > Hesperiidae > Thymelicus > Thymelicus acteon. The sequence goes on from OX638232.1 coordinate 4,542,051, forward strand.
CCCCCGTCCCCGGGCCAAAACAAGCACAGAAGTCTCGGCTAAAAATCTTGATATTTGATCTGCACCTTCAGAATTTAAAGCTGGCTACGTCAATGTCTTCCTTATCAATGGTAACTATACATTTCAAAGTACATATATAAAAACAGCATTAACATTAAATATAGCTAAGAACTTACTCGATCACGTCAAGTTTCAAACAAAGAAAACCTAATCATATTTGGTCCATTCGTTTAAGAGCTACGATGCCATAGATAGACACAGATACACAGACACGTCAAACGTATAACACCCCTCTTTTTGGGTTAAAAAAGTGTATAGTTAATTGATTATATAACGTTATAATTCTTGACAAAAAATAACCGATTTCAAAATTAGGGATAACTCAAAAACTACCAGAGATATCTTGCTCAAATTTAAGTGGGGATATATGACAAGCACCAGCTTTCGATTAAAAAAGAATCATCAAAATCGGTTCACCCACTCGAAAGTTCTGGGGTAACAAACATAAAAATACAGTCGAATACTTCCTCCTTTCTTGAAGTCGGTTAAAAATAGAATACATCCGCTCTCGTCTATTACCTATACTCCATCAAAAGCCTAGGTCCGAATAAGCAATTCGCAGGACTTTCCCTTTATTACTGCGTTACGGGAAATACTAATCGTTAACAGATCTTTTTCACCTGTACCATTGGCATGAATGGACCACGTTACCGGTTAAATACGTATACATAGCTTTCATTGCTAGTTACAACACAACTTCAACTGAAATTAACAATGTTTACAAATAAAAGGTAATGTTTGAATAATATTATGTAGGGAGTAGGAAGCTACTGGCTTTTGCATGAAGGTTTTGTTACTATCTCTCACGTATGTTTCTTTTTTGCAGTTATTGACGACCCGTGTGGCGTAATGGTTACCATGCCGGATCGCCGCACCGAGGCGGAAATTTGAATGATGAATTTCAATTTCTGTTCTCGGTCTGGGTGTGAATTTCTTGTCTAGTGTGTTGTCCATGGCACCCACGACCCAGGGAATCCTAGTGTGGGGCTATGAGTGTGAAGCGTTATTATTATATTATTATAATTCACCTTATCTTTGACACCCCTCCCGAGCGAATGTTCCTGAGTTTGTTGTTAGGTTCAATTTGTATAAATGCGATATAAGTAATTGTTTGTTCACAGGTTTTCACTCATATTGTAATGTATTTTTTGTGTCTATGCCACCTGCAAAATAAAATTCTTTTTCGTGGGCAAGACTTTCTGAAAGGTTGGGTTCAATCAAATAATGGCCCAGTACTGAGGACTAGTCTCTCCTCTTGAGGAGGCCTAGAGCATACTCCCCCACGCTGCTCCATTGTGAAGAATAAACAAACATACATTAATTACTTTACTCCTAAACTCACGAAACATACATAGAAACAAACAAATGATTAGGTACTTAAAAACCAACATTGCTAATCGGAAAACCCGCCAAGCTTGAAACGGATTAATGTGGATACGATTCTGTATCATAAATGAATAGTGACGTATCCGCTACTAGGGTATCATAAAAGGCGACAGAATCCGGACCTCTTGGTGGTCAGGCTTCACATACGGGTAATAATTATTATCAATATAGCCCAAGTCATTAATGTTATCCTTCTAATTTATACAAAGAAATAAACTTGGAGTGTCTGTTTGTAATATTAATGAAGATAGCTGATGATACAAGGAGTAACTTAGGCTACTTTTATTTTAGAAAAAAAAAGTTTGTTAGGCGTTACGAATTTCGCCGGGTCAGCTAGTATGTATGTATATTTGTTACTTTTCATGCGAAAACTACTAAACGCATATTCATGAAATTTAGCACACAGGTAGGCCATGATCTGGAATAAGATATAGGTTACTTATTTTCCCGGAAAATGCGAGCAAAGTCGCGCGCAGAGCGCTAGTGTTTTATAAGATTCACATGGTCTAAAGTGAACCCTAAACCCAAGCATTTCAAATACAAATAACGGGGATTGCTGTTATTCGAATCGTTAAAAGCTTTTCACTCAAATACTTATTAGTTAAACAAAATCTGAAGCAGAACCGAACGTAAACAAACAGACGAAATACGATTTTAGTATTAATTAGCGCGGCCGTCTGTTGCACCGACGCGTAACGACGTTCAATGTTTCGTTTTGGAGAATATTCGCAATGTATGCGAAAATAAATTTAATGCTAAATAAGGATTGGAGTGATGTGTAGACTGATTGGCGCTTTAAAGGGTCGAGATTTTTATTTCTGTTTGGAAATTGAATATTTAATGATTGCGTCTGCTGATTAAAGTGAGAGGTACTACATTTTTATATTATAACAAACTGACCGGGCAAATGTTGTTCTGCCATATAAATTATATCTAGATATAGAGACATTCTAATCACCTAGCGGTATGAAATATATTTTTCGACCTATTCTCTACTATTACTATTAAAATCGGTCGAGCCGTTTCAGAAGAGTTCGACCACAAACCCCGTGACACGAGATTTTTATCGATAGTTTCTTGTCTTATATTCGCGTATTTCGTTCGATCAAGTTTCATAAAACACATTGTATATTAGAATAATATATTGTTACGTCGTTTCGGAACCAAGAATAAATTTGATTTGATTTCAGAGTGATTTCAGATTAATAGTTATATGTACACCACAAGAATCGAAAAATTTCACGTTTTTAAGAACATTTTCAAGTTTCATGAACATTTGGTTCAAGCGCCATTTCTTTCCCTCTAAAAATCTACGTGAGATCAATGTCGCTTTGACACCAAGATCCTAATGTAAAGAATATTGCATTATTAGTAATAATAATGTACTTAAATATATGCTTTTAGCAATAAACATGTTGAATTCATATCAAAAAAATATTTTTTAAATCGGTTGACAAATAACGGAGTTCAGAAGTAAGAAACATTTAAAAAAATAAGTACCAAATTATAATTTATAAAACCAAATTTAGAAACTCCTCTTTTTTAAATTTATTAAAAAGTAGTAAAGTTTTTTCAGTGTTCTTCGATATTCGCAATGATAAAATTTCAGGAGGGGCGCGCGCAACCGCTTCCTATTGCGATCGATAAATCTATACGGTGTAAATACAAAGTGTTACTTAGAAATGGTTTACAGCACTTTGAGGTGAAGATGACTTTAAGTGGAAACTTTTTTGTGTTGTATATCTACAGTAATATGTACTGAGTATCTGTAACTTACGACCATGAGCCATTTGCCGTCCTTACGAAAAGAGCAGGTGCCTTATTACTACAATCTTAACATGATCAATTTATGGTTAAACTATTATAACTTAAAATGGTATTTAAGTATCTTGGTAAGAAGTAGACCGTAGTAATAATTATTAACTGGTGACTTCTGCCCGGGCAGGGCATTAAAATTCGACCGCAACTCATAGTTACTCCAGAAAACGTGGACAAAGTCGAGGCACACCGCTAATAAACTAAATATAAATAAAAAATGTCTGCCTTATAGTTTGTAAATAATGGAAAGCAACTACTCAGCCTTAATTTAAATTTCTCTTTTAAAAAACCATCATAAATACAGAATGCCCATGCTGAGAGTTCATTAGATTCACGTACCAAATATGGTGTATAATTACTTCGGTTACAAAAACTACCTATATCATTAAGTCGTAATAAAGACTTCTTCAAGCAAACCTTGCCGATAAACGTCAATAAATGAATAAAAAACAACAAAGATCTATGCGCATTTAAATTAGCTTATTACTGGATGTGCTTGTTATTTTAACAGCGATGTTTGTATTTGTTCACATTATTACAAAAAACATAAGACGACGTCACATTTTTAATATGGCCAAGAAAGGTTAAATAATTAAATAATGATATACCTAGTACAATTAAACACCTAGATAAACAGTGTGTGGCTGTGCCCGGGCACTAATCTAGAGATGTTATACTTTAAAAATAAATGTGCCCCCATTCAGTGTTATTGATACAATTGAAATTGGAAATATTTAATACAACACTAAAGTTGAAATCATTGTTTAAATGTTTAATAATATTTATTAAATAAAAAAATGATTCCTAAATATTGCCTCCACGTTAATTTTTAAAGTAGACGATCTTTTTTTATGGAAATAGCCGGCAAATGAGCTGACGAGACCATCCACCTGATAGACAACATAAGTACACAACACCTGTCACAGCAAGAAAGAGAGAAGAAAAAGAAAAAAAAATCTCCCTCCACTAGGTTCGCTATCACATCTAGTAAATATAAAATATATATTCGTGTAATGAAAAAAAAGAAGTCAGCAAGAAATAATAATTTCTGACGCAGGCCATTCTACGCAGGCATGCCGGGCACGTATTTCAGACAATGAAGATTTTTTACAGGCCCCCGGGAATTCGGATCCACTCGAATTTGCCACCTATCTTCGGAAGTAAGCATTTCTTTGGGAGCTCATTTAACGTTATGTATTGCGAAGGCGCTAAAAGGTACTATGACCAATCAATTTTTTGAACAGAATGTGATTTTAAAAGGAGTTTTTCTTTATCGAAATTTCAGGCAGTTGAATTATTATAATAAGCATTTGGTTCCAGCTTTTTATTAATTCGTTCAATACTGAGTTTATTAATTACTTTACTGTACTAGTTTAATAGGTTGTTTGTTAGAGAGAAGGTGTAATTTAAGTTACTATCTATACCAATTTAAAGAATCTATATCGAGCTTATTAGTCTAGTCAAAAATTGCTTTTTTGGTTAACTTTTATTCAGCAGTCTTGAAAAAATATATTATGAACGAGGTATCATTCGATTTAGAATGGCATGTAGATGATATTTGAACAAAATTCAAGTTCCGCTTGATAAAATTGTAAACTATATACCGGAATAAATATAATGAATTTAATTTAAGGAACAGTGTTATGTTTATTATTTATTCATAATTATTGAAGTACGTACTCGTAAGTATTATCAGAAATACAGTAATAGTTTTAAGAACAATTAATATTTAATTCAATAATGAATTTTATCGGCTTAGCAAGAATTTCCGCAAGCCAAGAACACTTTAGAATATTAAATCGATTTCAAATATCTCGTTAACGAGGTCATTGTGTATAGGTTATAGGTACGATGTATATTTCCTTGCCTTCTTATTTCTTTTTACTTGAATGCAACAATAACACTTTTGTGTTTTTAATTACATTTTTGCAAATTTTGTATGAATTATTATTGTGTCTTTGTTCGATTTCTTTCGATAGCTCTTAATTTAATATTGAATTTTTTATCTTGTTTAGGTGATTTTATTTTTTTACGTGAATAGCTGATGCGCAGACATCGCCCATGGACATCGACGACGCCAAACGCCGATGCGTTACCGGCCAAGAAAAAAAAGTGAAAGAAAGAAAGAATTTGCTCTCAAATTCCCAGCCGGAACTCGACAACAGATAACATCTATATAACGCCTCTAAATTCCCGCTAACAAATTGAATTTAAACTCGGAATAAAAAAAAATCAAATGTTCCAATTTCAAGAACAGTCAGGGTTGTCAAAACAATGTTGTTAACATACGCATAGTTTGTGAAAGGCGGACTGAAACGCATCGCAACAGCTGCGCTTGCGACGTGCGACGGAAATACGTTATAGGGATGTGGATACTATACTCATTATATCGATATACCTGCACTAGCGCTCTGCGTGCGGCTTTATTTGCGTTTTCTTGAATCATATATAATTTATACATAATCTACCTGTGTGCTAAATTTTATGAAAATCTGTTTAGTGGATTTTGCGAGGCTAGGGGTCCCGGGTTTCATTCCCAGCCGAGGCAGATAGAAATGCTTTATTTCTGTTGTCCATGCCATGCCACCCACGATACAGAGAGCCCTGCGGGGGATGAGTGTTCAAGCGTTTATTTTATTTACTCATTTCGTAGCTACTTTAAGATCAGTGTTGTGCATTAGTTAAAACCATGTTGGTTGAATGCCATGCTTTTTTTTTCATATTGCTGAGTCGAGTTATTTGAGACACCTAACCGATTTTTACGCTTAAGTAATTAGTAGAAAGTATTGTAGCAATTATTAAATTCAATTAATATTGTTCAGTTACAATAAATGTAATTTTATATAATTTATAGTTTTAACATTTACGAAGGTCTTTTATTTTAGACAATTATAAAATATACTATATTTATTATATTGTTTATGTTCATCAAAGAAAATAAAGTATTCGTATTTAAATTAAATTTGACTTAACTTTTAAAAAAACTATCGATATAATCTAAACTTATCTTCCATCACCACAAAAGGAAGGGACAATAAGTTACCATACCTAGAGATTATGGCGTGGTCATAATCATAACTCAATTAAATCTTCTATATTTATGGCAATCGTTAAATCATCGTATTACAGCATTAAATTAACTATTTAACGAATTTTAGCTTTATGCAGTTTGCTTCGCTAATGATAGGATTAAGAATGCATAGTAACTTTGCTGTTATTTCTAAATATATTAAGCATGCATGAACTCTAGATACTTCTATTAGATAATTTTATTATAGCAAGGTTAGTCACACCGTGGAAGAAGTGCGATTTTCGGTTTAAAAAAATACAGTTATGTGACAGATAATTTTGCAATTACGTTTAAGGTTTCTTGCTTATAATACAGAAGAAAAATGTAACAAACCACGTCTAAATTAATGGGTTACGTTTAATTTGATTGGTTCGGCAGCTAAACCTTACCACGTTTAGAAGACATTAATAATTTTACGGAAAATAGGACAATGCGACCAATTGCAGTCCTTTTATTATTGAAAACAGTGACAAAATTTAAATAAATATACTATATTGTTATTGAATGAATTGTTACTGCTTGCAATTAAATAAACTGATTATCAACTTCAGCAAGTATTATTGCAACAAAGCTAAAGAATTGCCTTCAATAATATTATGACTTTAATAGAACTGATGACAAATTTTCTTTCAAATTGACAAAAATTCTAAAATACTATATTGTTGGGAAATATATTACAACATATATAATATTTCCAAAAAAAAGGTTTAGTATAAAATAAATACACTTAAATTTATAAGACTTGTGACGTCACGCCTGCGTAAAGTAACACACAAGATGTCATTGTCAGTATTGTCATATTTGTTTCTTTACTCAGACATGACGTAATTCGCGCTGATTGAGACTGATTGGCGTTCAAGATATCATGGCGGCTTGCCATATTTTGTACTTTTATCAAAATATTATTAATCTCGCTCCTAATAATACAATACATGCGTGTTTTGTAATCCATTTTTAGGGTTTCATTAAATGAATACATAATTTTAGTGATTTTTACTTACTGTCATCATGCCTAGTGCCCTATTAGTTTCACGCGTTAGGTAAATAATTCTACAGACTGTTCAGTATTGAGTAGAAATGAAAATGAGCTGGCAACATTGGATAATTATCCATTTGTATGTAATTACAAGTAGCGTGCCGATTCGACCACAACACGTTGACGTCGATATAATTTCCCAACACTATTGACCACAGAGTAGTAATAAACGCAAAATTGTCGATACATAATAAATGTAGTAATTACTATAATTTCTTAGACACCAAGGAAAATTTCTTAGTTTTGTTTAAAATATTATTACATTAAATTTTAAAAAATTATTGCTAACATTATCTTTGATAATAATGATAAATAGATGTCACTTTACACTCACCGTTTATGATATATGTAGTTGTGTAATAATTATAATAAAATAATATAACATAAATTTAGTTTATTTTATTTACATTAAGTGAAATTGTTGTATATGTAATTGGCAGAGACGGGCTAACAAGAAATATACCTATATGTATTTAAAAAAATGCACTCTGGGAGTGACGACAGAAGTCAAAACTTGAACAATTACGTGAGTATTTTTTGAATCGTCAGGAAATATTTTATTGTACAGGAAATACTTTTAAATGAAGTGTTTTTTAGGGTTTCGAAGTAAAATCGGAATCCTTATAGTTTCGTCATGTCCGTCCGTTACTGATTTGACGATTGCAAACTAGATGACGTTAAACTCCAGTCGTGAGCTACCACACACAATTTTATTAGACGAGTCCTATTGGGAAAACAATTTTACACTGACACAAAATTAATTTCAAAATTAATTTTAAAGAGAATATAATAATGATGCCAAAAGTATTTTCTGTTTACTATTAATTATTTATTTTAAACTAATTTAAATTAATATTTTAGTAAAAAGTTGTGCCAAGATTGTAAACGAAATAAGACTAGACTTAAAACCGGAGTAGGCATATACTAATCTATACTATGTAGAGGAAAGATTTGATTGTTTGTTTGCATTGAATAGGCTCCGAAACTAGTGAACCGATTTGAAAAATTCTTTCACTGTCGGGAAGCTACACTATCCTCGGGTGACATGGGCTATATTATATTTTAAAAAAATACAAGAGATCCTTAATAAAACTCTAGTAATGTAACCCGAGGTGTAAAAAAATAAAAAAAACGGAAGCAAAGTGAGGGCGGTTACTCATATAATAATATACATATTTTTTGCGAGTTTCATTCACCACACTGGCTTATTTACTCTAACCGACCAATATTCGACAGGCCATATACGGACATCCCTCTATTGATCCGGTTTTAGGAAATGATTTCCTTTGCGTCCCAGTATCGAGTAATTTTGCGAATTACTTCGTGCGATATTCAATGATACATTATGGTTGTATGACTAAAGACTAATTTTCTGCGTAATTACTCTGCTGATTAACGATGAAATGTTGTGACGTTGTTTGATGTTCGGAGACGTCACTAGTAATAATAACACAAATTATAGTTGGACGGATAAATACGAAGGCATGTTTTTTAATAAACTTTTAAAAACGTAATTACTTTATTAATTACGGTTGTTGTAAACTCGTCACTAATACGTCGAAAATAATAGTTAAAAAATAATTAAAAACACGCTTTTAGAAAATTGGACTTAAAAAATATAAAATAAATTTGAATTAAGAATCGTGTAATTGTAAAAAAAGCGTGGGGTGTTTTTTAAGATAATATCCCTTCTACTCATTAACACCATGCACCCCACGCTTTTATTACAATTACACGATTCTTAATTCAAAGGGCATCGAACCTAATTGGCACACCTACAAGTCCGCCATTTTGAAAAAACCTTGATTCGGCGGCCAGTGATGAAACATGTGTCAATCGATAGACTAAATGATTATGATCAAAAAGTATTCAGTGATGAAATGTCGTAAGTGATATACTTTCTGAGATAAGTGAGTTCAAAACTGTAGAAAAATAAGGCAAAAAACTTCGTTTCGGTGGACATTGATAAGTCATATGTCATTCAATAGGCTAAATAATTACAATTAAAAAGTATTCAGTGATGGAATGTTGTAAGTGATATAATTTCTGAGATATTTGAGTTCAAAACCGTAGAAATATAAAGCAAAAAAACTTTGTTACGGCGGACATTGATGAAACATATGTCAATCGATAGGCTAAATGATTACGATTAAAAAGTATTCAGTGATAAAATGTTGTAAGTGATATACTTCCTGAGATATTTGAGTTCAAAACCGTACAAAAATAATGCATTAAAAATTATCATTTACTTATTTTGAATTTATTGGGTCAATAATGAAAAATAAGTATATTATGCCATATGTGTATGTGCTGCATAGGTACTTGATTTATTAATAACGGGTAGGTTTGAATTAAAAAAAAGCAAAGCAAAAGCAAACTACTAGGTTGTTTTATAAATAATTTATTTGCCACCAGCGGCTACAGCTTTAGCAATTACTCTAAACCAAAAGTTAAAATTCATTATTGGCTTAGGGCTTGTTTCACCATCTTCAAGTAAGTCCGAAGTAAGCTATTCGTTGGTTAAGTTGACATTTCGTGTATGTAAAATGACACTTTAACGTCATTTTAACCGGCGAATAGCTTATTCACGACTCTACTTGAAGATGGTGAAACAAGCCCTTAGTTTTATATATCATGTCTGACAATTACTGAATCTAAAAATTCCGCTGGTGATAAAGGGAATGATGTCGAGCCCATGCCAAGAACCATATAACACACATTATATGGGAACAACAGGACAAGGTTCTTTTTCCCACTATGCATGAGCAGTACCATCCCGCGATTTTATCTCCACCCTTAAGTTGTTTGTTTGACGAATTTGTTTAATTTTTATGATACATAACGTAACTGAGGTAAGGAAAAAAGTGACCGGTACACTTCAATTGCTGAATCGCCATAAACACTTAACCATAAATACGCCATAAACACTCTGGTCATCCCTCACCTTGATTATGCTGATGTGTGTTGTACAGATTTGTCAGAGGAACTTCTGAATAAATTGGAGCGCCTTCTTAATAACTGTATTAGATATATCTTCGGCTTACGTAAGTATGACCACTTTTCCCAACTCCATTCCTAACTTAAATGGCTACCCATTCGATAAGGCGAAACTTCTGAATTCTCTCAACATTTTATACTATTTTGAATAATGTGTCTTCTCCTATTTATTTAAAGGAAACCAATAGCACTGCTTATTTCGGGAATTCCTTCACAATACAGTTCATACTGTACTGGAACTCCTTGCTGGTAGACATCAAAAAATCATAGACTACCAAAAGCTCCTTCAAGAAGTCAAGCAGCAATACTTGAAGCAATTAGAATGTTGTCGCCCGTGGTCTTCAACCAGATGTTATATTTGTATTTATAAATATTTATTTACTTAATATACAAGATGTTTATATGTAAATATGAATAAAACTGTATTTATTTAATTTTGTTAATATATATTGTGATTTTATATGTATATAGTAAATAGTAATTATTCTAAATATTCATAATATTTCTTATCTGGCATTACACTGACACAGTTACAGATCCACTAGAAATAAAAAGATAATTAATTATAAATGTTTTATTTTTTGTACGGTTTTGAACTCAAATATCTCAGAAAGCATATCACTTACGACATTTTATCACTGAATACTTTTTGATCGTAATCACTTAGACTGTTGACTGACACATATTTTATCAATATCGGCCGAAACGATGTTTTTGCGTTATTTTCCTACGGTTTTGAACTCAAATATCTCAGAAAGTATACCACTTACGACATTTCATCACTGAATACTTTTAGATCATAGTTATTTATTCTATCGATTGACACATGTTTCATTACTGGCCGCCGAATCGAGGTTTTTTCAAAATGGCGGACATGTAGGTATGCCAGGCTCCATACAAAAATGTTGGAAGCCCTTTATTTTCTATTTTTTTTGAGTTTAATTTTCTATAAAAGCATGTTTTGTAGTTTCAAATTCAAATTCAAATTTTTTTTTTCAAATTCAAATTCTTTATTTGCATGAACATGGGTAGTAAGTACATAAAAGATTATATTACATTTTTAAGTCCGCCAAGTTCCACCTGTTGAGGTATGCAAATATAAAAATAAATAATTTAGTTTTTCATACCATAACAATTGCATCATTATAAATAAATAAAATCTCATCATTACAATCTAAAGAATATAATGTTATTGAAACTATTTTATATTAATTATCATAATTTAAAACAAATTAGTAAATTAGTCATTAAAAGCAATATCCAAAGCAGTCACATTACATTATTATTATGTCATATTATTATATACCATGTAACATTGTCAAATTATATTAAAAACACTTGCCTTGTCATCTAAAAATTCTTGAACAGAGTAGTAGGCTTTTTGTATTAAATAGTTCTTTAGAGATATTTTAAAGCTGTAACTGTTTTTACATTTAATAAAATTAGGCAAGGCATTATAGATTTTAGGTCCCATACAGAAGGCGGTGTTATGAAAAAGTTTGGTCCTTGAGTAAATATGTTGGAGCCTATCCTTATGTCTATTTAATGTCAGAGTTTCGTAATTATTAATGTTATTCCTTATCATTAAAGCAACTTCATAAATATATAACGAAGGAAGCGTTAAAATTTTCAATCGTTGAAAGTGATTTTTACAGGATTCGACTGTCGTCAGTTTGCATATTGAACGAATACATTTCTTTTGTGCTTTGAAAACCCGATCAACCCCTGCAGCATTGCCCCAAAACATGACTCCGAATCTTAATGTACTTCCAACATACGCATGATACGCAGTGAGAGTCGCATTGATATTAACTATTTTAGACAACATGTGTAAAGCGAATGAAAACTTATTTAACTTTTTGGTTACATGTTCCAGGTGTGTTTTCCATCTAAGGTCATTGTCGATATATATACCTAAAAATTTTGTGGATTTAACTTCAGAAATAGATTTACCCTCATATGCGATATCCAAAACCATGGGTTTTGAATTTTTTGTGATGAAATTCATAAAGCAGGTTTTGTCTAAATTGATTTTAAGATTATTATTATTAAGCCATTGTATTAGGTTTTTTAGTGATTTATTAATATTATTTTCAAATGTCAATGGATTATTATTAATGAATATACCGGTACAGTCGTCAGCGAAAAGAATCATAGGCTCCTTTATTGCTTGTGGAAAATCGTTGATATAAATTAAAAAAAGCAATGGTCCCAAAATACTGCCCTGTGGTACACCAAATGAAATTTCCCGAGGTTTTGATAAATATTTCACAATAGTTTTGCTTTTAAGGTTAAGTTTGCTTATTTCTGTTATTTGCTTTCTGCCAGAAAGATATGATTTAAAAAAATTTAATGGATTGTTCCGCACGCCATATGCTTCTAATTTTTTTATAAGTATAGAATGATCAACATAGTCAAAAGCTCTACTCATGTCCATATATATCGCTGTCACTTTCTTTTTATTCTCTAAACCATTCATTACTAACTTTAAGAAATTTAATATTGCTTCATTTATCGATTTATTTTTTCTAAAACCTACTTGTTCGTCAATTAAAATGTTAAATTTTTCTAAATATGTATATAATTTATTATAGATTGTTTTCTCAAACACTTTTGATAATATAGGTATTAGAGCGATTGGTCGATAAAACTGCATGTCATATTTGTCATTTTTCTTAAAAATTGGTTTTACTATAGTAAGTTTCATTTGTTCTGGGAAGACACCATGTTCAATACATAAATTTATAATATGAGATAATACTGGAGATATAATATTCGCTGTACATTTCAATATCTTTGTATTTATATCATCGTAACCAGTACTATGTGTATTTTTAAGAGATTTGATTGTAACTAAAATATCTTCTGTACAGGTTGGGCTAAAGAATAAAGAATTTGGTTGATTGTGACTGATAGTGGATTGATGCTCAATACTATATTGTTTGCAATTACTTTGTATTTCGTCAATGAAAAAGTTGTTAAAGCTTTCCGCAATCAATGCCGGATCAGTTACATATTTCGACCCAACTTTAATTACATCAATTACCTGTTTGGGAGTATTGTTAAGCGCACCATTTATGACATTCCATGTTGCCTTTACCTTATTATGAGCATTATTTATGTAATAATTATTTTGACTTTTCTGAGTTAGTTTAATAATACATTTTAATTTTTTTGAATATGTTTTAAATTTGTTTTTATCTTTTTTAGTTTTTGTACGTCTCGCTTTCCATAATAATTTTCTTTTTATTTTGGTACAGGTCTTAATACCTTTGGATAACCATCTGTGTCGTTTATTTGTCCTAATTTTTATTCTCGTAGTTGGAAAACATAGATTATAAAATAGCAAAAATAGTTCCAAAAATTTGTTATACGCTAAATTCGGGTCAATGGTTGAATAAACTTCTTGAAATGACAGACTTGAAAGACAATTATAGAACTTATTTATATTTTCAATATTATATTCGCGTCTATACATAAACCAGTGACTTAATATTAGTCTTTTTTTAGTTGGACATTGTAACACTTGAGCAGTATGGTCCGATAAGGCTAGCTCAAAAACAGAACTAGTACAGCCACGTATGTTGTGAGCAATATTATCAATACAGGTATTACTGGCTGGTCGGGTCGGCACATTGATACAAAGATTAAGATTGTATGAATATAACAGATTTTCAAAGTTTGATGATACATTATTTCTTTTCAAGATATCGATGTTAAAGTCGCCACATAATATTATTTTTTTATTTTTATAACACAATTTAGTCAGAATTTTGTCCAGATTTTCAAAAAACAAGTCAATAGTTGATAAGTTATTTCTTGGGGGTCGATACACACAGACAATTACTATTTTACACTCTGTTAATTCGATTGCACTACATTCTATGATATTCAGTATATTGTACATTTCTATATCCAAAATAGTACGGAACCTATGTCCCCTACGAACTAATATGCAGGATCCACCGTGTCGACTCTTTCTTAAGCAATATGAGGCCAGTTCATAATTAGGAATATTTAAGAAACTTATATCATTATATACCATGTTATGTTCCGTTATACAAATTATGTCAAAAACTTTGTTAAAATTATCAGAAAGTTGATCTAGGCAAATAACAAGCTCGTTGGCTTTTGAAATTAATCCATTAATGTTTTGGTGAAATATTGTTATATTGTTATGCACGAAAAAATTATTTATTTAACTCATTAACATTCTCGTCTGGATTAGAATTATGTATGTCAATTGGATCAGTCTGTGTCCCTATGTCGATTTTTTTTGTTGAAATATTTATTGTATTAACACTTTGTTGTTGGAAATTAATGTATTTAATTTTGTAATCTCTGTTTAGTATTTGCCTTAGAATAAGTCTACACATAGACAATGTAAAGTTACGCCCCTTCGGTATATATCGATGGTAATCTAAGTCCAAATAACAAGCATTAGAAATTTTTGTACAAGCAAATCTTAACTCATAATTCAGTTTATTAACATTTAAATAATTGTTATATGGGATTTGACAAACAGTTATATTAGTATCAGGTAGACTCTGAAGCCATTTGTGAGCGTGTATTTGAAATGAATGAGGATCCTTATCATTACATCCCCCAATAACAATAATATGATCATTTTCAGTGAAGGTGAGTGTTTCACTACTCTTGCTCATTATTTCGCATAGAGATGCTCCTGGCTTCCAGAGAGAAGTTACAAGGTATCGATCTTCACCCAGTAATTTTTGAAGTATGTTCTGTATTCCTCTACCTCGCTGATCAGCTAATATTAGTACTCTCTTTTTGGTTTCTTTTTTAATAGCTGTATTTATGTTATCATGTTTTTCTTGTTGTGATTGTTCTTGTTGTGATTGTTCTTGTTGTGGTTGTGCTTTTTGTGGTTGTTCTTGTTGTTGTTGTTTTTGTTGTGTTTGTTCTGGTTGTGGTTGCTCTTGTTGTGGTTGTGGTTGTAGTTGTTGTTGTTCTTGTTGTTTTGTGGTTATATTATTTCCAGAATCTGATTGTTTAGGTTGATACGGAGTTTTTTTAACTAATTTTTTTTTTCATTTTTTATATTGATTTTTTGAAGTGAAATTTGTTTTTTTTTCTTTAAATATTAAATTGTCATCAGTCCTCGATAAGTCCACGAAGTTTGAAAGAAATCTGACCGTTTGAAGTGGGTCAAAATCAAGTCCAAAGGAGTCGGCTACAAGTTACAAACAGGTGAAGCTAATATAAAGCGTGTGAAAAAGTATTTATAAATGCGCCACAATTCTAATTTATAATTGTTAATTCGTCACATATTTTTATTCCGCAATTAGTGGGGCTCAACATGACATATTATGTTATTATGAAATTTACTTGTGTTTGTATTTGTCGTATCTGTTTTATTAGGGTTCCGTAGCCGAATGGCAAAAAACGGAACCCTTATGGATTCGTCATTTCTGTCTGTCTGTCTGTCTGTCTGTCTGTCTGTCTGTCTGTCTGTCCGTCCGTATGTCACAGCCACTTTTTTCCGAAACTATAAGAGCTATACTGTTGAAACTTGGTGAGTAGATATATTATGTGAACCGCATTAAGATTTTCAGACAAAAATAGAAAAAAAAAACAATAAATTTTGGGGGTTCCCCATACTTAGAACTGAAACTCAAAAATGTTTTTTTTCATTAAACCCATACGTAAGGGGTATGTGTGGATAGGTATTCAAAAATGATATTGAGGTTTCTTATATCATTTTTTTCTAAACTGAATAGTTTGCGCGAGAGACACTTCCAAAGTGGTAAAATGTGTGTCCCCCCCTGTAACTTCTAAAATAAGAGAATGATAAAAAAAAAATATATGATGTATGTAGAGGATCTTCAGTTGAAGGTCTACTAATGTTGTATCAGGAAGGTTGCTTCAAGTAATACTTCTGCTGGTTATCGGAGGAATATATTTTCGGTAAAAATGAACAGGTTTATATACAAAAATTGTAAAGAAGAATGTCCAATAGAAATAGCTACATTAATTTACAGTAAAAAGAAAGACCAATAAGAATGAGGATTATAAAACACGTGTAAAGGGTAATAAAATTAACAATGATTATTTGCTTGCCGTCTCGTTCACTCCTGTAACAATAACGATATATCTGTCGCTCTGTATTGCCATCTCGTTCTAACATCGCCGCTCTCCTTCGCACGGCGAGGCGATGTTATAAATATTGCGCGAGGCTCAAATGGGTTACCATTCCTGCGGCGAGCTGCGAGCGCGGACACATGACACGGGCGTGAAGATATATACCTATGAAGATAACTGCCGGGTGCCGGGTGCTTCGAAGATGAGATCTTGTGGCTTGAAGACTGATGAAGAGGAACGAGGAAGACGCTGACGGACTGCGCTTATCTTGTTTCTTAAACAGACGTCATTCGTTTCTTAACAGAACGTCAAAGCAAATAAATATATTTCCCTTGAGGTGTTTGTTTCACTTAGCTTGAAATATAAGTTAGGCTGTTGTATTTATTCTTTCCTATTGGTATCCAGGTATTGTTGTGGTAAGGTAAATATGTAGGTATTGAGAAGGTATTGGTAACTGCGTAAGTATTAATAGGAGGTATTCGGTAGGTATAATGATAGCTGCGTCAGGCAGCTACATGTACATTACCATGAAAACTTCCAACGAAAATTGGTTTGAATGATATTTAGTAAGTAGTTTTTTTTTAATACGTCATAAATCGTAAACCACAAAAAACATTGATCAAAGTTACAACGAACTACAAGAACTTTTATATTATGTTACTTGCTGCTACGGAACCCTTCATGGGCGAGTCCAACTCGCACTTGGCCGCTTTTTTTACCCCGATTTACAAAACAAGTTACTTTTCATTTCATTATAATCGAGTATCGTCGCGCTATCTTCCTAAAATCCTTATTTTCTTCCATATACTTAAATATACAACGTGTTACAATATACCCCGTAAAAATATAATTAATTATCATCATCAGTTCATAGTACATTTACAAAGTACATTTTCACAGTGTGGCAGTGTCACATTTTAACTGTGCTTAATAAACAACAATGATTATGTGTTCTTGAACGGTCGAGGTTTTTCAAAACATGACATCTACTTGTCTCGCTTGCTCGCAGCCAACTAAAATGCGTTGTCACCACTTGGTGTCAATATAGGTGTCCAAACTTTTAGTACAGGACAGCCTGTCTAGTATAGCATATACATATATGTAGGTCTATGTTTTCTCCTCTCCTCTCTTCAACTCCACTTTAATTACTCCAGACCAGATTAAAAAAGAGTCCGTTTACGCTACACCGGCAAATATTTATAAACATAGTAATCAAATAAATTATAGTATAATAATAGTGAAAACAATACGATTTCATAATGCAGAAAATCCTGCGATTATTATTCTAAATGAAATGTTCAACATAGGTACCTTTTTTTAATTTTTCTGATATTTGTTTCTTTATAATCCTGCAGCTTCAAATATCGTAGCAAAGCGATGTAGGGTTGCCACTAACTGGTTTCCGAATTATATAATTAAGTAAATTTTAATTAATTTAACTTTTCCGGTACTTCATTAGAATTAACAGTCCAAAAGAGATTTTGATTCCATAAATTAAATTATACCTGTCCACAAAAACCACATTTTGTGGTAATGTGGGCAGCGATGTGATTCATTGAATTTAATTTTTATATTCACGGAATTTAAATATTAACTGGCATTAATGTGGAAAATTATTATCCGTTAAATTTTAATGGCATAATTATACATAAAGTGTAGAGGCAATAATTTTATCGAAAACCTCATATTACATTTGCTTTATTTCAATTAAATCTACTCCATTCATTTACTGTTCTTATAATTAGTAAATATAGATAATCTTGTTTTGTATTGTGTGTGTTTTTTGACACATAAAAGATCTCTCGCTATGACGATGCAATAATTTTCGTAGTCATAGAATAACACGACGAATCGTTTGGCGGCTGACTCATGCTCAAGGGTAGTAGCTATCTAGGCGAACCCCATGGAGAAATAATAATAGTAATAATGGTATTAATTAACTTTTACTTTTGCTTTCATCGACAAATTATTTATTAAATAATACATAATATGTATTTTTAAATTGCAGCTCTAAATTAGAAAACTTGTTAATTATACATTATAACGCCGTAAATTGAGCATCTTTTGAAAAGTTTTTTACTTTTACGTTACTCGTATCTTACTTTATCAACACATGGTAATATAAACTTTAAGTTACATGTGACCAACATGATGGCCTTACCCATTTGGCTATGTAAAGATTCCTGGACCCTGGATACACACACACACTCATCCACTCTACAAATAATACACAGACACACACACGAACGTATAATTGAAAGAAAGAAAGAAAGAAAAACGTTTATTTCTGTGGCCATTAGGTCTACACACGAACATCTAATACGTTTAAACGAGCAATTCTTGTCTATATAATATAATCTGAGTCTCGGAAACGGCTCCAAAGATTTTCATGCAATTTAATATGCGGGGGGTTTCGGGGGCGATAAATCGATCTAGCTAGGATTCATTTTTAGAAAATGTCGTTTTATCCGTGTTTTCAGGGAATGAGAAACTGCTAAGTACAATAAACTTTTCCTGACATCTATTGGCGAGTAGCAACACTAAAGCTACTTCAGTAGATGGCGTTGTTAAGCGACACTAAGCCAAATATCATTTCCAAAAACACGATTTACCAAAAAAAATACCGAGCAAAGCTCTGTCATCCGGGTACTAGATAAAACAATACATTAATACGTGTTTTACGTAGCATTGACGTACAGAAACACTACAAACAACAACACGATTCTTTGACAAATCGAACACGGGACCGTCCCGTGGCTTTCACTAAGAAGATTCTTTGTCAAATTAATTAAATATTAAATTAAATACAATATCACGATCAGTTTCCGTTACATTATACACAACTAAATTGTACCTACATTATTGAATAAGCGATCGATACGAGATTAGTGGCGAATAATGGTGTCTATTCGATAATGACGGTCGAATTACCTTTGTGTGTGCTCATAGTTATTGCCTAGATACTGTTTACTCGACTATTCTAAGATTTGTAAAGCCATGTATTCACTGAGAAACAATTGTTTATGGACAATGTTTCAGCAAACACCACGTAAGTGTTTCACGGAATAATGTTTCAGAAATTGTGCAACACAATGGGGTATTTGGTTTTGTTTCAATCCAATTGGTTTCCATATGAAAAATATATTTTTATTAAATAATCTCTCGAAATTATTTATTTTCTCCAATCGCAGGTCTGCTGGAAGAAATTTCTCAAGTAATAAGCTGTACCTTTGTAAATCTTTACCTATGGTTTGTTTAATTTCTCTGTTATATTTTGTTGTGTGTACATAAATAAATAAATATAAATTTTATAATCGTCAAACTACTTTTGAGTGTGTTTCCCAAAGCCAAGCGAGGGTGGTTTCATCCATCCAGTGTTTGAAGGTTCACTGCTGGACATAGGTATCTCCGAACTTTCTCAACTCTGACTAGTCCCGCTTTTGAAGACCTGATAGCTCATCAAGTTCTACAGGTCATCAGTCCAAGGTCGAAGGTCCATTCCCTAACCCAATGGTTATATTCAGTTCTTCAAACTATGTCTCCAGCCTAGGGATTGCAATCCGGAAAACCGGATCCGGTAATCCGGCCGGATCCGGCGTTTTTTACGCATACCGGATCCGGTCGAATTTACCGGATCCGGCGACCGGATCCGGTCGCGCAAATTTTTGACAAAATAACCATCCTGTTGCTAGTGTAGATGCTTTAAATGCCTGGTATAGATGTTGTAATTAATCAAATCAATAAAATTAGTTGTTAATAATCTAGTACTGCATTCCGGTATTCCTAACGTTGAATAAGGATGTTATGTACAACACAAATTACTGAATGGATAAATTGTAAGTTATAAAAGTGTGAAATTATGTTCTCGTTAATATTACTACCTACTTGTTTATAATTTGTAATATTTGCCCTAAATGGATGTAGCTGTAAGCTGTAGGTGTATTCCAATAGGTTATTCGCTTCGTAATAAAGAAAACAAAGAGAAACAAATACAGCAATTGATATATACGTATTTTTAAAAGATATATTGTTGAGTTGTTTTGACAATCTGTTTTACCTCTAACTAAAATTACAGTTTTCGGACTTTTTACATCCAGATGCAGGTATAATATAGGGTAGCGCAAGAGTCATTATCACCCTATAGGAAGATGCTACATTTTTTTCAAATGATGGTAAATATCAGTTTTGCTGTGACATTTGTGTAGTAAACAGATACAAAATACATGTCAATAAGACATGAATCGCTATACTCCTCAAAAACGCGGAGTAATCATAATAATCTCTCGTTTTTCGTCATTTGCACTAGCCGGCAAGATCGACCGTTTTAACCGCTTTAGACTTATTTTGGGTTCTCAGTGGGGTTTCTTGAAGTCACGAGTTTATGTCAACAAGCCTCAGATTCTTGAAGCCCTCAAAGAGAATATCCGTCATAAATCCGGAAACCTTTCGCCAAAAGTTCTGGCATGAGTGATGGAAAATGCCATAAATAGGGACCATACTTATATCATTTTTCTACTTAATAAAAACAAATATTTAGACATCAAATAAATACAATCCAATAGCAAAACTAAAGTTTTTCATTTATTAAAAAAATACAGCCACAGAACATCGGATTGCAACTTTCTTCTCGCCCACGTCAGTCTTTTTGTAGGACCGAAAATCGGGCCGATTTTTCCTGCCCCATTATTTCTGACCTACTTTTTGTAAGACGTGTGCGTTGCACTATTGCTATCAGTACGTTCTATTTTTCTCTTACAAAAAAACGGTCACCGATTATCGGACGTGGGAGAGAAGCCTATATTATGATAATCTAGCTGAACTGTACCCACTTCGCTGGGCGTGAAACATTTTTACTTCTGATGAAGTAAAAAAAAATATATTACTAATTACAGTAAAATATAGCCTATGTCACTAAGGATTAATGTATCTTTTTATTGGTGTAAAATTTTTTGAAATTACTTCAATAGTTTTTGAGTATATCCATTATAAAAGATAAATAAAATATCAAAATTTTCCTCTTAATAATATTAAGATGATTATAATTAGGTGCCGGATCCGGCCGGATTGGTGAAAATCCGGTAAAATCCGGCCGGATTGAAAATGACACTGGATTGCAATCCCTACTCCAGCCCATTGCCAAAGCGATTACTAGTCACGAATAAAAAGAAAAATCAACATAATGCTTTTGTTTTCTTTACGCTCCTTACATCAATTTCAAAGGACACCGATGTAACCTTAACACACCTGGCCATTAATTCTAAACGCTGCCATGAAACGGCCAAAAATAAAATTTCAAAGGGCCACGCGCGTTGATACGCCACTTGCTCACAAAGACGATGCGATGTGACAAACATCGTAAACGGTTACGACT
The DNA here is from genome assembly GCA_951805285.1 of Thymelicus acteon. Classification (NCBI taxonomy): domain Eukaryota; kingdom Metazoa; phylum Arthropoda; class Insecta; order Lepidoptera; family Hesperiidae; genus Thymelicus; species Thymelicus acteon. Next base: position 4,563,891 of record OX638232.1, read on the forward strand.
AAAATTAAATCGTGAAATCTTCAATCAAGGGGTGACGGAGAGTATTCTCAGATTCATTCAATAATGTTAATAATGATATTGTAATGGTAAAGTAAGTTCGATATTTTAAGGTAATTTTAACTAAGAGATAAAGTTAAATTAAAATTTAAAAACCTTCAACAGTTTACTTAACACGAAATATAGCTAAGAACACTCTCGATTAAGTCAACTTTCAAACAAAAAAATTGATCTAAATCGGTTCATCCGTTTGGGAGCTCCCAAACAGCCATAGACAGACATACAGATATACAGACACGTCAAACTTATAACACCCCTCTTTTTTATTTTGGGTTAAAAAATTAAGTAGAGAGAATCACTAGCAAGGGATCGCTTCCACAAATTAATGGCCCACTACAGGGCATGGGTGTCTCTTCATAATAGACGAGACCTAGTGCATACTCCACTACTCTGCTACACTGCGGATTGTAGGAGCTCACATTGCTTAACGACAGATATCTAACGATAACAACCTGGGCAATGGTCAATAGAATCTCTTTCTCCAACATTGATACACCATTACATTTCTGCTCAAATCTTGCCTAACGCCCCAACTCAGAGTCACTAATGGTTACTTTAATCGTTCCTTAGTAAAGAATCACCATACAAATCCTGTACTAAGGAGCGATTTAACTAACCGTTAGTGACTCTGAGTTGTGGCGTAAGAATTTCACTTTAACAAAACTGCAAGAGGAATAAATCAGCTGTTTACAAGAAAGTGCTTAGTGTCTCTTGGCAACAGCTCCGTGCCTCTCGACACTTACTAAACTCGATTTGCGACTATTATTCACTGGTATTGAGTACTCCTTATGTATTCCTTTAATGTTATTTTTCGTTTTCTCTTCTGCTAGAACTCTTTGAGAGATTCGTCGTGAATTTATTGGTGCGAAATATTTATTTATTTGTACAAATATATACAATTTAAATAATATAGGCAAAAAAATAGCAAGAACTATTTTGTCCTGTCTTTAAACGGATTCTAGTGTTATCAATAAAAAAAAACTTTTTAAATCATTACCTTGTTACTGAACTGTTAAATATAATTAAAACCATTATTACTATTATTATTTCTCCATGGGGTTCGCCCGGATAGCTACCACCCTTGAGCATGAGTCAGCCGCCAAACGACTCGTCGTGTTCCGGCTGGGGGCTTGAGAGCCAGTTTTTTCTTTCTTTTTCTTCTCTCTTTCTTGGCCGGCAACGCATCGGTGATGCCTTTGGTGTTGCTGATGTCCATGGGCGACGATAGCCACTTACCATCAGGTGGACCGTCAGCTCGTTTGCCGGCTATTTCCATAAAAAAAAATATTACAAGTACAAAACAAATATGACCTCAGAATCAAAATAACGAAAAAATACATTTCCTAAAATTTCTTAAAACTATTTTATGGTCTAATTTCAAACATTGGGCGAACACTCGTAAAATGTCATTGTGCTTACGATAAAATATCACCTTATCTTAGAATCCACCCTTCTATTTATAAACTTACCATCCAAAGATCGTCACGAGCGAGTGTTCAGTGAATTTTGAGCCAAGTTCGTCTTTTATAAATTGCATTCCTCTCGGCCAAGTCCGTCCAGCCAGGAGTTATGGCTTCACGTCCTATTTGATGAATTCAGACATACAAACGCACAGCCAGAATACCTTGGCCCGCCATTTACACGTGTTTATCGAACGACGAAAAGACCTGAGTAAAATGATAGGTCAGTTTATACTGGAGGTAAACTTGGCGCCTTAAAACGCATGTTCGTATTTTTTTTGTAGTGCTAAGGTTTATGGTGGGATGTATCGACCGTAAATAACATGTTCTGGTCTTCTAGGAATTTGTTTATTATCATATTGTTTATTGTTTATAATGCGAAACGCTTGCCTTTAAGTTATAAATAAATAAATAAACGCTTACACACTCATACCACCGCAGTAGGTTATTACCTGTGTCGCGGGTGGCATGGACGACACATATAACACATCACAATCACACCTCAGTACAAATATTTATCTGTCACATAAATATCTACCCCAGCCGGGAATCGAACCCGGGACCCCTCGCTTCGCAGGCAGGGTCGCTACCAACTAGGCTACAGGGCTACAGAAGACATAATAGTATGGTTGAACGTTAATAATGTTGGGTTTTCTAGTGTTTTACAGATATGCTTACTTCCTACTCAAAGTTACAATCCACAAACACACTATCGCAGGGATCGCGTATCAGTTGCTATAAGTTATTGAAGAGATCCATTAACTCGTTCCAAAAACCTTCCATAAAAATATGTATTACTAAACGAGCTGCCTGATTCTGGCTCTAGAATACTGAAACTATAACTATTTGGTAGTTAATGTGAAGAAAAATCTACCGATCAGTGATCAGTGCCGGCGTTAGAGCCACTGACGCCCTAGGGAAGAATATTGTGACCCACATAAGAAAATAAAAATTGAGCTTTTTTACTGAACCAATGGGAACGTTTGTTAAGAATTTTATTTTTCCTTTTTTTGCTTCTTACCCCAAATGCATCCCTCCGAATTTGGCCCCCAAGGCCGTCGTCCCACCGCGCCCCCCCTAACGCCGGCCCTGTGCGTGATTTTCAGGATTTCAGGATTAAATTGGGTACAAAGTCCAAGTACATTCAACAAACCTTAGCCTCGTTGTTTAACACCTTCACCAGGATGTAGGTATCATGGGCAAAGTCTGGTTTGGACTTTGCAGCTCTTTACATCCAGAAAACTCGGCGAGTAAAAAAGAATTTCACAAAAATTTACACAAAAATGGAAATGTTAAGCAAAAAGAACGTTAACATCGTACACAAAATAAATTCACAACAAAAATAGAATCCACTCCATGGAAGCACCAATCAGCTGATTGAACGGAACATTCACTTTATTACAATGAAGAGTAAACGGGCAAAGAACCGCAAAAATCTGAAAGTATGTGAATAAAACACAAAATATAACCACTGGTATTGGTTCTTTTGTGGACCGTTTATAGCCGACGATGGCGACGACGATACGATCTGTTATTAAATAACAACATTTGTGTGATAGTTTCGAAAAAAAAGCGGTATGTTACATTTAATTATAATTATAGTATTTGCAAAAGAGCAATGCCCAGTACAAAATTATTATTTAGATATGGCACTCCTTTTTGCTTCTATGAAGAACATTTGTACAACTCGTGTGGCGCAATGGTTACCATGCCGGATCACTGGGTCCTGGGTCCTGGGTTCGATACCCAGCGAGGCGGAAATTTGAATGATGGGTTTAAATTTCTGTTCTCGGTCTGGGTGACACGAATCCTAGTGTGGGGCTATAAGTGTTAAGCGTTATTATAGCGTTATTATTATCGTTATAAATATTATTCGTTACATGTTCGATATTGTAATGTGTAAAGCTGTATAAGTTCAATACTATTGCTGGTATCATTATCTTGCCTGGCTATATACCAACCTTTTGTTAGAACTAGGCGTCAAACGACTCGTCGTGTTCCGGCTGGAGGTCTCGAGCCACTTCTATTCTTATTTGTTTTCTTGTTTGTATTGTAATCTATACAAATAAATAAAATAAAAGTGTCTGTTTGTAATATTAAAATAACCGCTTTTTACTAAGTGAATTTGGATGTATACACGATAAATATACCAAAACAACATTTTTTACAATTGTTGTCTATCTGTTTATTTCGGCTAATCTCTGAAATGGCTGGACCGATTTTGACGGGACTGGCATATAGCTGATCTAACAAGGAGTAACTTAGACTAATTTTATTTTAGAAAAAAAAAAGTAGTTTGTTAGGCGATACGAAGTTCGCCGCGTCAGCTAGTGGTGTTATAAAAATGTAATGGGGTTACCATTACTTATTAATGGTAACCCCATTACATTTTTATAATTTATACTCTTACAACAAACTGCTAAGCACAAATTATTTTAAACTACATAAATATCTGCTAAATCAATCTTATTGCGGAAAAATTAAAATCAGTAATGTACAAACTAGGTTTAATTGATGAATTCAAATGTCGTTATGTGACTATCCATAATGTACCTATACGTCACTGTATTGTTGTTATAGTCGAATTAGACGATTCAATGTCGTGTCGTCAGGCTTAAAACCGCTTTATCCAACAAGGACCAATTCCGACGAACACCCTTTTTAAGTAACTACCACCGACTTTACACAATAGCGATACAATCAATGTAAAGTTGACTGCAAAATTTTTAGTAAATTCTATTTATTTTATACCTCTGTTAGCGTATTTTGTTTACGTTGTTAATTTAATAGGCATTGAATTGATAGTGGTTTAAGGTTAGTTTAATTTTCTCCATAGAGCAAAGCATTTCGCTTTATAGTGCGTCTTTTGGATGTCGGTCGGTTCGTATGTTGAACACGACAATATTTATCATCGCCCGCGTTTTACGGGTAATAGGTACTCTACATTATGTACATAATATATAACTGACGTTATCTGTACTAATATTATAAAGAGGAAAGATTTGAATGTTTGTTTGCATTGAATAGGCTCCGAAACTACTGAACCGATTTGAAAAATTCTTTCACTGTTGGGAAGCTACACTATCCCCGGGTGACATAGAGTATATTATTTTTTCAAAAGAATTAGGGATCCTTAATAAAACTCCAATATTGTAACCCAAGGTGTAAAAAAATAAGAAAACCGAAGCAAAGCGAGGGCGGCTACACGTTACGTTATAAGTATATAGGTATGTTGTCTGAATTCTCTGAAATAAGTTTCATGAAAATCCGTAGTTTTTAATGAAAGAGTACCAAATTTCCTCACAGTTGTAATATTAGTAAAACCTAATAATATTAGTTAAATCTATTTTACCTGTAATCGTAATTTAGCGTTCCATGACCAAATTCTGATCCACGCAAATCCTTGCCACCCTGACATTCAATATACCAGCCCCAGCCCTAATAACAATTTCATTCCTGTGACGTCGCGTTGTGACATCCAATACTTCATCTCAGTACGTTGACTGTACGTCGTTAAAATATATTCATACGAGCAAGCGTGTCTAAATACATAAATCAACACTGCCTAAGGCAGCTTATTAATATTTGCTCTGTCGTTGACATAGTGTTAATGCTGGAAGTGACATGTGTAATTTGTTGAAGGTGGATTGTGCGGCTTAATTTGTAGGCTCAAACTCTTGAAGCTTCTGGAATTAGTATCCAGTTTTAATATAGTGGGCTGGGCATTGAATGTTACATCTAGAGGAGTCATTATCTGGGGATTTAAATGTTCTGCCTGTGGTTTTAAAATAGCTGTTTTATAAATAGTTATGTCCGAACAACTTTGTAATTATTTGTTTGCTTGCTTGTTTGTTTCTTTGTTTCCTGTGGTTGGTTCGGTTATTTCATTTTAATCAAACTTTTTCTGTGAAATCGTTTTCGCCTATAACTATTTTGGGAAACTTATCTATATTTTTATTCGAATTTGGTTTACAAACTCTTATTGATATGTGATTGAACTTTGTTTTGTTGCAAACGAAATATTCTGTTATACCAACTTGTTTCGGCCAACTAAACGTGGTATGTTTATTTATTTATTTACTATTATAATTAAAACGATAACAACCTATTACATTAATTATAGACACCACAATTATACTTATATAAACTTCAAGCATCAAGCAAACGTCAGGCAGAAAATAATTCCACTCTTAGGGGATCACGACCCTCAGTAATGAGGAAAACGACGCGAGGAGGAGGAAACTTCAAGCATACAGACAATATTACCGACCATTCATCCGCAAACAAATCGCACTCAGGGTATGCATCCAGAAGAGCGTTGAGCGCGGTGAGAACGCGGGGAATAGGCGAGTTGGCTTTCGCTATGGTACGTTGTGTGGTACGTATGTTAGTGATTTATTTACGTGTTAAGCTTCAGATTAAACATTTGTATGTTTATTACTAGAATAGTTAACAAGAGCCTTCGTAGTCGTGACTTTGGATGTCTTGTTTTATTCTTAGGATATCTTTGTTGACGTTGATGTTGTACATGTAATTGAGATCGTATCTGGAATGCAATTGTGGTGCACGACTTGCACGAGAACTGGGCGAGAGAGGGAAAGAAAGAGACAGAGAGGTAATCACACAAACACTCTATTTTATTAAGATTCCCTTGGGACTTACGATATTTACTCAAAACAATTAAATCCCAAGAAGACATGGCAAATGAAAATTCATAAATTAAAATTGATAAAAAAAATATAATAGATTATGTAAAATTATGTAAAGAACTAGAAAAAACTTATAGGAGTGACGCTACGACATACGAGTCGGTACCCCCAAGGAGCGCAAATAGATGTTTCAAATTAACATTTCTGTAATTCCTGGAACTTTCTCTTCAGGGATGATCATTTGCATCGGGATAGAAATTCCGATGAACTAGATATTTTTATTTTTAGTTCCAACTGTAATGTTGGCCTGACAACAAGGCCGGTTGACCTGACAACAGATTAATATTTACTTTATTATCATCAAATTATTCCTTTAATCTGAGCATCAAATGGTATTTCTATAGATTTTTTTAATATTGAATATAATAATATTAATACGCTTATATCTCGCCAGATGAGGTATATTATTGAGGATTAGGTATTTGTTAAGACATAATCGAATATCTTTAAAATTAAACTTGTATGTGTATAATGCCTGAAATAAATAAATAGCAATTGTTTCAGGTGCAGTACGTACACAGTTTTTCTGAATGGAAGCATGAATGTAGGTAATTTAAATGTTTGATGTTATTTAATTTCAATGTGATAAAATTAATTTTAGTGTGTTTATCAAATGGTTTCGTATACCTAATTAATTATGTTTGTACATAAAAAACTAGACAATATTTGTATGCCTAATACAGGCTAAGTGCCTTAATGTACTTAATACAAATAAATGCATTGAATTGAATTAATGCTTACTAATACCCATAATGTTATCAGTTTTTTTAAAGGCCATATCCAGCACAACTATATCTTCTAAGAATATCTAACAGTTGCGCGATGCGATAGTAAACTTATACCCTAAGAGCCCTAGGCAATATAGTGGAGTGATAGTGAGTACTGAGTACCTACCTACTGTTTACACGCTGCGAAATGTCTATTTATATTACGACAGTCCAAATCTCTGTTTACATTCTTTGGTAAATATTGTAATCAGAACGAAAACATTTGTTGGCCAGGGTTTTAAAATCCACAAGAAAGAAATGATTGACATTAATTAACTAACGCATAAATAATTACGATAAAGACATTAAATACATTTAAATATTATACTTATATTATATTTTAAACAATAAATAAAGAAATTTTGTAATGATTACCTGATATTTCAAAAATTGTGCATAAAGTAGAAATGATAAAAAGAATATAAAGCTTTTAGTATTGTTTTCGATAATTTTATGTATGTATGTATCAGAATTTTAGGACTTTCACGTGTCCCATTGGCACATTGTATACAGCAACTTACATCTTGATACATACATAGGTTAACTAATAAAAACAGTAGATTTAGGTACTCCCTGCTTGAAGTCTGAAGCGCTCATACCCGGCGGTTTGTGCCGATCCTCAAAGGCGACCACTAGCGCTAGTGGCAAAAAATTCTAAAGCGTTTCGATTTTTTGGAGGCCACGTAAAGTCGGTCCCGGTTGTTTATCGTAAAATAACAATCGATAAGCCATGTCGGAGGCCCTCGGGCGGCATGAAAACTTCCGACACTTGGATTAGCCACTAAACCCTCCACCAATCCGCAATGGAGCAGCGAGGTGGAATATGCGCTAGGCCTTGTCACTAGGAGAGGCCCATGCTCATTAGCAGGTCATTAATGGGCTGAAGTCACATTAATTTTTGATTTGATTGCTGGTTCAATAACAAAACCTACAAAGAATCAGTCCTCACTATGACCTATTTAAACCTATGAATAGTAAATAGAAATGAAGGCTTTCACGGAAAATGACTTGGGTCATTTGGTTTGTATCTAGTTCAAAGAATGAATAATAAAACAAAGATTATGTATACGAATCGTTGGAATAAAACGCTCGCACACACAGAAAGACATTCGTTAGTTTCGTGTAGCTGAATAGTTGAAGTGTGTGGTTCCATCCATCTTTAGTCGAAGCCAACATGCTTATCAACAAGTGGGATTGCAGTCAAGAATAACTTATCACATTTTAAGTGGAACTTTTATTCTATCGCTCCAAATTTTTTCGTCCATCTATCGCATGTCGCATTACAGCCGGCCCTGGAGTAAGAATAATAATGGAGATTCAATGATTATAATAAATATTGCTCTTAGTATTTAATACGCGTCTATCATCTAAACCTAATGCTTGTATATGCTAAATAGAATAATTTTCTAAAAATTTTTAGTTAAATGCCTACAAACCAAAAAAAAGTTTCACTTGCATCGTGGTTTCATAAAACCACACAATTCTTTTTGAAGTTATACTTCTTATGGGTTGTTTGGAAAAGTTATGAGAGAATTTTTTTACGATGCGACAGCCAAAAAGCGACATTTTTTTATACCGAATAAGTTAGTGCTTGACCACAAAACCACCTGATGGTAAGCAGTAATGAAGCCTTGGATGATAAGGCACACTAACTTAGTAGAAGCCTATTCACTCTTGACTTGAAGACACCCACATTATAATCAGAGGGGAACACCCACGCGGGAAAATTCCAGTCCCTTGCGGTACGTATAATAAAAGACGAAACAAAGCGCCATATCCGCACCGGGGGGATGTTGACAACAAAGGGATGAATACCTGCCGTGCGTCTGGATGTTCGATAGTAGAGGGGGGAATTAAGTCATGTAATTCCTGCGCACACTCTCCAAAATGTATCCTATAGAATACTGAGAGGCTGGCAACTCTGCGCTTGTGCTAGAGTACATGATGAAAGTGAGTGATACTAGGCGCACAGCATTTGCAGGAGTTGTTTTGGATGGCTATAATTATTAATATAATTAATATAAAAAGTAAATAATATGTATGTCGCAGATAGGTGGTCCAGAAAATAATAAACTGTGGGCGTTTTCATCATTTTACTTAGAAACCCATTGAAACACATGTTTTACACTTGCTACTAATTTAGTAGGCAATTACTACTGATACACATGGCTCTGAACAGATTACTATGTCGCTCGAATAACATAACCAATCGCTAATGGAACGCGGTGAAGTCGGATTTACATCGCGGTGCGGCATTCAGGGTAACCAACCATAATTCACACGTCGCATTGCACCCTCACAGCCCTCCCGGCTCCACAACTTGCCCGCGCCTCTCGCGCTTATTAAAACCCGTGTGATAAATCCGCCAATCGCTGGCACTAAGACCTATCTCATCAGAAGCGAACCATCACAGCTGCATGGGTGCTACTCTTCGCAAAGGGTATGACTGTGCATAGAAAACAGTCCACGTGCACTTCTCGCTGGCTCCGGCATAACGCGCTACTGACTGGTCAACACACGCAATACCTGCTCGATCGCAGTCCATCAGTACACACTGTACCCAGTTGTGCTCTCCATAAAGTAAACGTTGTGCAATGCTAATGCAAATTAAACTCGGCCATAATAACGACGTTCTACTTTATCGTCCGCTCAGCTAGGAGGCTGTCTAAAGAGTGCCCGCTGCCGGTTGGCAAGTCAATAGCTGTCCTCTGTGACCCCCGCCACCGCGTGTATTCAAATGACAGTAGACAATTTGCACGGTGCTGCCATCTTCAACTTCCGAATACACCCAAGCTAGTTCCAGCTTGACGTTCCATTTTAATGATTTGAAATTACTGATTTCCGACATGTATATTTACAATATTTTTGTGCGCCGGGTCGTGGGTGCGAGTGAGAGATATTTATAAGTAAGAGGTAAGTATAACTTCTTACGTGCGTACTTAAGTACACACGCACGATTTTTATGGAAATTGTAGCTGAAGTGCCTGTATCATAAGGTTTATTACCGGGTTTTGATACATCTTAGACTTCTTTCTTTAGACTTCGTTCTGTCAAAAGTTTCAAAAAAATAAAAAAATTAGGGGTGGGACCACCCTTAACATTTAGGGGGATGAAAAATAGATGTTGTCCGATTCTCAACCCTAGCCGATATGCACGCAAAGATTCACGAAAATCGGTCGAGGCCTTTTGGAGGAGTTCAACTTATAACACCGTGAAACGAGAATTTTATAGGTACATAATTATATGTATAAGATTGCTTTCTTCTTTCTTTCTTTAAGAGCAGTGATAGCCTAGCGGTTAGAACGTTGGTCTCCCGAACGAAGGGGCCCGAGTTCAATTCCTGGCACGCACCTCTAATTTTCAAATATTTGTGCGTATTAGAAGTTAGTTATCACTTGCTTCGGTGAAGGAAAACATCGTGAGGAAACCTGCACACCGGAGAGTTCTCCATAAATTTCTCAAAGGTGTGTGAAGTCTACCAATCCGCACTTGGCAAGCGTGGTAGACTATGGCCTAATACCCCTCACATTGTGAGAGGAGACCCCGAGCCCAGCAGTGGGACAATTATGGGTTGTTGCTTTGCTTTTGCATCATAAGCTCGTTTGTAGGCTATTTAATAATAATAATAATCGTTTATTGCCACGCACAAAAAAGACAAAAGAAATACCAACAAAGCAAAAAAAAACAATTATACCTACATAATCTATTACTATAATAAAACTCAAAGGGCAAATGTTCTGTACATTGAATATTTTTTTTAAATTTCGATTAGGGGGCACTTCAATCGTGTTGGAGAACAAAAATATTTTTTTTAGAATTATTGTCTGTCTGTCTGTCTGTTTGTCTGTCCGGGCATCACATGAAAACCCTTGAACAGATTTTGATAAAAATTAGTAAAGTTGTTACTAACACTCCGGGTCATATTTTAGGATACTTTTTATCCAGGAAAATTAAAAGGTTTCCCCGGGAAACGGGATGAAAGTTTGTATGGAATAATTTTAAAACATCAACCGATTTGCTTCAAATTTGGAACAAATGTTCCTTGCTTAAATTGATGGAACAGTTTTTCTAAATTTTGCAAAAAAAAGAAAAAAAAAATACAAATTAATGTGAATAATGGTTATATTTCAAAATCCGCTCCTGGAGGAATTCTTGGTGATTTTATCGTGGGTTTCAGTACATAAATTGCTAAATATAAGTGCTTCAATATAAATTTACTGTTTTTTAAATTTTCATCTACAAGAGGTACAAATAAGGTAAAACATAATTTCCGTATGCGAAGAAGCGGGCAACAGCTAAATAAAGCAATGCGATACCAAATAATAAAATCAATCAAAAACTAAAAAAAAATACATGCTGTGCGGGCGAAAGAAGTGGCTCAGCTTTTGTTAACCCAAGACCTTGGTCTTGCGTAGCGCTGTTTTTCAGCCACTACCTATATTATTTCCATAGACAACATTAAACTTTCGAAGAATTTAGCTCGGTACTAGCGCAGGTTGAGGCCATCCTAAACTCTCGACCTTTGACGTCTATTTCTTCTGATCCTAACGACCTATCACCTCTTACTCCTGCTCATTTTCTGGTTGGTCGATCATTGACTGCACCCGTTTGTGATGACCTGGCGGAGAAACCCATGCAAAGTTTACGCGTTACCAGCGAATCGAGCAAATACGTCAACCATTTTGGAGGCGCTGGTCAACGAATACGTATCAGAGCTGCAGACTAGATCGAAGTGGAAATCCAACAACTCCAACCTGCAAATTGGCACTCTAGTCGTCATCAAGGACTCAAACTCGCCACCACTAAAATGGAACCTTGGCAGAATTATAGCCATTTTCCGTGGACATGATGGCATTACAAGAGTTGCTGACATCCAGACTGCATCAGGCGTTGTGAGAAGGGCTTTTTCGACGATATGCCCACTCCCTGTTCAAACGGACGAAGACCATTGAAAGCTTCCAAGGCCGGGGGCATGTCAACGCCGCGACATTCTGGCCGGAATTTTGTATCCATCATAAATTGTTTAAGAACTCTGTTTTTTGAAATCATCAATGTCAACTACGAACTACACGTTTACGCGAACAAATTATATTCATTGCAAAAAATTTTCTATCTTTTAATACGAAACCAATACGATTCATAAGCTGGAAAATAGAAAAATCTCTATAACAATTATTATTGCACCCTGTTTGTCAGTTACTGTCCGTGTAGAATCAGTCCTAACATATTTTTAATTTGTTTTGATTGAAATGTAAGAGCCAGTTAAGGCTGGCAACGTACGTTGGTGACTTTGGCGATTAGGTTATTTACGATGGTGTACCGTCGTTTGCCGACTCACATAAAACAAGAATTTTATGAGTTAAAGTTTGAAACCGGTAAAATTTCGAACCGGTTAAAACGTTTGCAAACTTTTTATTCCGGTTTTATTCGCTGTCAAAAAGTTTTACGGCTTTTGAACGGTTTATGCCATTTATTATAATTAATAATTATGTTTCTACAAAGTATTGTAGTAAGCCATACTTGTTTTGGTACTAATTTGTAACATACTACATAACTAATTTTATACAAAGTTTTTGTATTAAAATGTACTGTTTTATGTCAGTTGCTCCGATGAAGGATGACATTATTATTATTGACTATTTTATAATTGACATAATATATTAAAGTAGTATGAATAATACAAAGTGGGAATCATAAATAAGAAATCAAATTTTAATACGGTTTAATTACTTTAACGCCCCCAACTCAGAGTCACTAACGGTTACTTTAACCGCTCCTTAGTAAACAATCACCATACAAATTCTGTGCTAAGGAGCGATTTAAGTAACCGTTAGTGACTCTGAGTTGGGGCGTAAGTGACTTGTGTAGTATGTTGTATTACCTTTAACTTGTATCGTTTATGTAGCATAAAATATAGGTCTATGTTTATGTATACCTAATATTTGCCTGCTTATTTGTAGCTAAATGTGAGCAACATGTAATTTATGTATACCAAATCGAGCTGTACCACATTTAAAGCAAATAAATGAAAAAGGAAACCATTAGAAAAGCTACGGATTTATGCATTATTCATACAATGTATGCATCTAGATGTATGTGAAAGGTTTGTGTAGTGTAGGAATCTTCATTAAAAGCCGTAGGTATAACGACATCATTTCGATGATGAAAAATTTACATGGTACCTACGACTGGTAAGAAACTTTTTATTTTCGTTTGATAATTTATATCCTGGTATAATTGGGTACCTGGGTATTAATAAAATGAGGGGAATAATTAAAAGATCTCAAATTATTTTAAAAACGTATTTATTCTCCGTTTTATTGTGCTTCTCATATTCATAAACTCACCCAAACGGGTTCATAATTTTAATTACAATAGTGATGCAACTCCCGAAAATAAACAATGAATAAACAATTTAATTTAATTAAAAATAAATATCACAGAGGGACTAATTACAACAAGCTGACAGGTTGTTATAATTAGTTCCTTGAATTATAAATAAAACAAAAAAGAACAATTTAGTGAGAAATTTATCGATAATTCATAAATAATACATATTTTTAAAAAGACAATTAATCAAGGCTATAAAAACCGGTAAGTTATGAAACCGGTGCCGTTTTCCTGCCAATAACGATATGATAGGGCAATGCGGTATTTATTTCAATTTTATCTCACCGTATTTTTTATCATACAAGAGCATTACCTGCTTTGCTGATATTTAACGTAGTGTTAATAATTTATTGTATTTAGGGGTCAATTCTCTCATTCTAGATTATTATCATCTCAGTTGTGATTCAATATTATATAAAGTATTATCAGTGTACAATAGTAACTTTGGTTGTTACGAATAAAGACAAAAAGCGATTGAAATCGACGTTAATAAAGATTTTAATGGTTTTTAATAAATTCATACAATTTTATTTATTTATTTAATCTTTATTTATCACAATAAAATAATATGGTACAAGTGACGAGCACAATGCTTCATGCATTCTCTACCAGATTTATTTTATTTACGATATACTAATTAAATTTACGATAAAATACTGTATTTTTAATTTGTTTTTTTAATGAATGGATGAACGTTATCTGAAATAAATAAACTTGATTTTTTTATAACAAGTTCGTTTTTAAAAATATTGAAATTATAATTTATAATTAAATTCAATGATCACATTGCTGATAGTTGAAATACTGGTTTTATTCAATACTTTTTAACAGGAAAATGCTTGCGCGATAATTTTAATGCATCCATCAATTCATTCGTGTCATGTAATTTTATTTACTACGGAAAACGGTACCAGATTTCCATCATGTTTTAATCTGAAAGCAGAAAGCAATATGCATATTTTTGTACGTTCAATATTAATTAAAAATAATGAATCTGATTTGTACAAAAGCACAAAACATCACAATTGTATTAGAACCGACTTTGACGCCAGTTTTCCATTTTCTATTTACACATAATCTTCAGTTGCTTCAGTGACAACATGATTGTTACTCATTTTATTACTTGTTAACATATCCGGATATCGTGTAGACAGATTACTGAAAATGGTCCATTGTCAAAGATCGAACCAAAAAGCATCTCGCTCAACTGGCAACATTGGTTAATAATTGACTTTGACTTGAGCAGATTTTAAAGTAAAATATAATTGAAAAATATGCACATTCCTATGATGTGTATAAAATAATAAGTTTTAGAATTAATTCCAAAGAAATAAGAGAAAGATTTGGTTGGGATGGCCAAGGATTTCTAGCACCAGTGATAAAAATGCAAGTGGTGTTAGAAAGAAATGATAATATTACATCAATATTAAATGCAATGTGGATAAATTTAATGTGATATGATTATAAAATTCGACTTACTTTTCTAATTTGATTCGTTTATCTAATTTTTACAATATCTACATATTAATCGAACCAATTTACATCTTTTCTTAATGATATTTTTACATAAAATGAATCGTTAATTAATAATTTGATTGTTGATCGCAATAATTTTAGGACTAGTTTGAAATAACTTACTAGGACAAAACCGCTATGACTAACTAGTATTATGGTCACAATAATTTTGTACAAAATTATCTATAATAATTTAGTTTCATGTAACAGCCAAACGCTGTCTTGAAAATATGAGATGATTGATAATTACTTCTAAATAGGAAGAATACCTCTACCTAGGTTCTTTTGTACAGATCTGTAGAAATATAAACACTACGAGGATTTAGTCTTCAGTATGACAGGGATTCGACAAAGTCTATAATATAAGAAGGCAGGGAGGCCGTACTGAATGTCAGTGGAAAGTAGGCCGTATAAGTTAGACTAATAAATGCTTCCATACTATTCCATCTACCGTCACGCACAAATTATGGACCAAGACCACCACTTTGAGTTCATACACATTCATGACATCGGAATTTCTGCTGATAAACGATGCCGCGAAGATGCTCTCGTGCCGCATGTACCACAAGTGTTATTGCTATATCCTGAGTCGGAGCCGAAAGAAGAGTCTCCACTTGGCGGCTTTGGAGAAGCTCTCGGTCCCCTCCAGCAGCCCATGCCTGGTAAATCACCTCCAGGCCAAGCGCCGCCACCCATTGGCATAGGACCAGATGGCCTCGCTCCAACTGTCCCAACTTGAGGATATAATCTTAGTAAGGCGTCTAATAGAACTCCTTCGTGGAACTCTGAAGGGTCTGGTGGATGAACGTGTCTTGGAACACGATGCTGCGCTCGTCGTCTCTCAAGAGACTTCGGTCTTCTGTCCAAACGCTGATGTCTTTGCCGATGAGGCAACGATTGTGGAGCAGGAGGCCTTGAACAAGTTCGACAAGGTGCCGCTTCGCCGACGAGACTAAGTTCGTCTTCAGCGAAGTGGTCGTCGCTGTGTATGGAATCATCAGAACGATGGGGCAGTTCTTCATATAATGGTGCACCACAGGCATCTCCCCCGCAGCTGTTTCCACCTCTCCAAGTACCGCCAGTGTCACAAACAAAGACGCGTCCCTGGCAGTTTGGTCTTTTTGTTTCTACCATCTGAAAATTTTAAAATTCTTGTTAAATTTTTATCTAATTACACCGTTGGAGGTCAAGTTCTAGACAGTAGTTCCAGTGTATTATTTTGTGAAAATATTGACACTTTTTAAGAACCGGTTTAAATTAGATGAGCCTTGATAACTATTATAAATTTATAAGTACTGGCAAATTGTATTATTTTCAAGGTTCATTTGTAGATATGTATTTCTTTAATCCACCTTAACTTCTATATATCCTTAAAATGAGCCCTACACTGATTTAATTACTTATAATTACCTCCAATTGCGGTTCCATTTCAGGTCTGTGAGGCAGTGGAGGTCGTCTGGGCATGTCTTGTAAGTCTTCGTACAGCGGAGCTGGAGGCGGTGCTCTGCGTTGGGACCCGGAGTTCTGGTTCGTTGCTGACGACTTCGATGGCAGCAGATTGTTGACTTTTCGTTTGTGTCTGAAGAAAAATACAATAGGTTACAAGTCATCGTCTTAAGAGATCTCCTCTCAAGGAAAGGATTGGCTTAAGGGCTATTTCAACACTGCTCATGTGAATAGCCAAAAAACGAGCAGATGAGCCTCCTGATGTTGAGTGGTCACCAAGTGGACTTTGGTAATACCAAAGCATAGTACCAAAGGCATGACCTACCTATCGTTCAAACTAGGCTATCACACCTTCACTGCTGATGATAGCAGTATCATATTAACTGTCAACATCGGCGAGAGATAGGTAAAGTAAATACATGATAGGAACAGGAAACGTGTAATAGAAAGGTAATAACTAATATCATAGCACCCACAATAAACTTAAACATGAGCTCGAAGGTTGAGGTTGAGACCCAACAATTATCGAATTAAATCTTTTGAATAGCGTGCGTTATCTTCATCTAAAGAGCGGAAGCCATACAAGATGTGAACTACTGCTTAAAGCGTTGTGCACATCAATAATAATATAATAATAATACACAGACAAACGATTTCCTCAACGATTGCTATTATTATTATGAAGTATTATTAAGGTGATCTTAGGATTGTATTGCGTGGCTACTTATCGAAATATCTCTATTAATATTTGTCTGTGCACAACACCGTATCAGATCCATCATATTTTGCGGTAGGGATCTCGCACACAGTCTAAATGTTTTTTAATAACGTCTCGTTGGATTAGTGTGGATGTGGATAAAACTTTTTAAAGATTGTAATGTAGGTTTTGTTGCTAAATAAAAAAATCTGTATTATTATATTATTAATATATAAAATTATGTTCAATTATTTATTATTATTATATTTATTTTAATATTGTAGAACACTTTACGAATAAATATAAAAAAGAAAGATTAACCATTGATGGAACAAAACGTTTGTTTGATTTTATCAATATTTTCCCAGAAAAAAATAATAATAATTAGAACGATTAAAAGGATAATAATTATCATTATCATTAATAAATATTAGTCCAAAGGTTTCGCCAACTCGATTTTCGCCACTATTATAAAATATTCCAGTAGTCGTATCCATTTAATTCGTTCCTCTTCCCGCGCTACGTTTGAATTTCACTTCGATCCCATATTACACGTAATGGTATTAGTTATTATATTACACGTAGTGGTATAGTTATTATAAATCGATTAGATACGCCAATTTCACAGGTACGAGCGCTTTGAGAATAACCGTTTTTATATTTTCATTAGATGCTTTGTTGTGTGCTGAATAGAAATACGGTAATTGATGATTCCTCAAAAAATAAATTTAAAGTGAAAGACCAGATATTAATATAATAATACTAGCTGACTCGGCAAACGTTGTACTGCCAAAAATTTAGGGGTGGACCACCCTTAACATTTAGGGGAATGAAAAATAGATGTTGTCCGATTCTCCACCCTAGCCGATATGCACGGAAAGTTTCACGAAAATCGGTCGAGCCGTATCGGAGGAGTTCAACTTCTAACACCGTGACACGAGAATTTTATATATTAGATTTTTAAGTAATTGGTATTTCATTCTTCTTCTTCTTCACATCCTAATTATCCGTCCTACTGATATTATAAATGTGAAAGATTGTTCGGATGTATGAATGTTTGTAACTCCTTCACGCAAAAACTACTGAATGTATTTTCCAGAAATTTAGCAAACAGGTAGACCATGATTTCTAGTATCATATAGGATATTAATTAACCTGGAAACAGCGGAAAAAGCCACGGCAGAGTGCTGGTTTACAAAATTAGTATAAAAGTAGATTATGATGTTAGGATTTTTCAGTGACATGGGTAATTACGTAATTTGCACGCTAGTATATCAATCCAGTTGCATGCAACGTCACGGCTAAATTGAACCATGTTTTAAGCAACTAGTATGAAGTATTGATGTAAAAATTGTAAAATACATAATCTAGAATAATCGTATCGTAATATAATGTGCAAGGTCCAGGACGAGTTAAGGTTAAATCGTATATATTATGTACTAATTATACTTAACATAATGATGGTAAGTATAGAATATGTCTTAGTAAAGATGGCGACTTATCCACGGTGAGACCACCCACGGTTTGATGCATTGGGCGCCCTTTGTATTGGTCAGTGAGGTATGGGGATCTATTCTTGTGCAAAGCAATTTTTCAACTCCATATAAGCTTCGATCACTAATAACAGATAATATTGATCGAAGCATATAAGTCTAATTTTATATTTTAATTTTAAAAGGTGTCGACAGTTGCAAATAGTCTATTTGCATCGAATGAAAGAAATGAAAAAACCTTACTCGGATTCTTAGTTACAATTTTTTTAATTAATTATATAATTTAAAATTAATTATAATAATTATAATAGATATCTTGTTAATATTATGTCTAATGGAAAATAACTATCTCAATATGGCCACTTGGTACTGATTTGGTAAGGACACTAGGAGTATTTTAACAATGAGAAATTCGTAACTGAATGTGGCACTTTTCGGACGACACTAAAATTATGATTATTTAAATTACATTACATTATAGGACATTTATCGCAAACCTTAATAATAAATAATAATAATAATACTTTATTGACATATTTTTTATACATTAAAGTGTATGAAGCCTCTGATCCCCGAGTTACTTCGAAATTGTGTTTCGGGTATCAGCCTCCTCTCCCAGTCTCATTAGAAGAAGAAAAATGCATAATTTTTTCCTACAATTCATAATAAATTTAGATTATTATCATCATTTTAGTTTTCGATGTTATTGTGTTACCTTACATATTAAACGAATACCTATCCAAGATTATGAACTGAATGAAATTTGATTTCACACACTTTTACAAAAGATACGCCGGTATTCGGATGCCTTTACAAATCTCTGCATAATTAAGTGTTTTCAATTTATCGACATCTTATCTTAAAGTTATCGTAAAGACCAAAAACATATTTGATGTATCGCCATCAATTTATCAACTGAATCTGATATGCAACCAGAATACGACGCCACCGTCCAATCTTCACGGCAGTAGTATAGTCCGACTAACGATTGTTCATCTCTTATCATTTTTTAGAGATAAAACTCTCATTTCATGCTTAAGAAGTATCAAAACAAACACATAAGAATGGTCTTTATGGCATATAAGATAGATAATAAAATCTTTTGATCCTCGTTTTAAACATGCGACATTTGTGAACGAGTGATGCGAACTGACTGTCGCTTGTCGATAAAATATATAAATCAACGCAAAGAGTATCGTAAGCTTTGTGTAAACAGTAACAATTAATTTTCTGATTTAACCGATATTGATGCGGTAGAATATTAAAACCGTTTGTAATTAATGTTCTTGAATATTTTTAACTCCGAGATTAGTTTGATGAGGCTTTTAATTTTGTTATTTACGATCGGTTACCGTAGATTTATGTAGACGTTTTTTATGAATTTTAAAAACTGTTTATGGAATTCTTTGTCCTAGATAAACAAGTCCCACGCTATATTCGAATTTCACATATTGGCTTACTTTACATAACTTTTTAGATGAGGAATTTTAAAAGTTTTTTTACAATTCATGAGTTTATCGAATATATAGAATTATTAATTTTATAAATATGAATGTTTGTATGGATTTTGTTACTCTCTGGCGCAAAAGCCACTTAAATGATTGAGGCAAAGCTGAGGGCAGAATATATTTTTGTGCTTCGTGTTCATGAAACCATAAATTGCTATAATTCTACAATGTGTCTGGTTACGAACTAGCGATAATTTAAGGGCATAAAATATATTACAATATATTCAATTTTCTCTTCAAAAACACCCACATAATATCTAACTATGAAACATAATCTATTTAAGTATTATGTTCTTTGTTATAAATACTTTCATAATAATTATGTACAATAAAGGGTATATTAATAAATAACAATCAATTTACAATGTGCGAGAGGTAATACATAAGATTGGAGAGATTATTAATTTTGAGAAGCCTATTGAAAGCTGAAATCATAGAAATCACGGGCCTTGAGGATTAAGTTTCAAAGATTTAGGATATTACATGTTATGACAACCGTAGTCTAGTCGACAGTGACTGACCGCGGAGACGTCCGAGGTTCCATCCTGGGGGTAGACATTTTTGTGACAGATAATTATAATTATTCTCGGGTCATGGGTGTGTGTAAGTGAAGTGTAGTGTTATCGATACCACCCGCGACACAGCTGCAGCGGTATGAATGTGTGAGCGTTTATTTAATAAACTAGTTTTGACGTCTTAGGCGTAATGGTTACTATGATGGACTGCCGTGCCAAGAGTCCTGGGTTCGATTCCCAGCGAGGCAGTTTGAACTATAAGTTTGAATTTCTGTTCGCGTAAACTAGTTTCAGCCCACAGCTTCTTGAGCACAAACATATCCAAAATCCAAATCATCCTAAGGGCCAAAAATCAGGACAAAATCTAACTTATTTTGTTATTCTTATTTCGATGACAAGTGTAGCGCAGTGGTTACCATGCCGGATCGCCGCACCAAGGACGGGTTCGATTCCCAGCAAGGCGGAAATTTGAATTTCTGTTCTCGGTCTGGGTGTGAATGTCCTTGTCTATGTTTTGTGTTGTCCATGGCACCCACAACACAGAGAATCCTAGTGTGGGGCTATGAGTGTGAAGCGTTATTTGTAATAATAGTATATTTATCAGAATTCTAATTGGTTTACAATACTGAGTAACATAACTAATGATCCATTATGTAACAAAATAGTTCATTTACTCCTAACACGAACATAATACGATATTTTATCGATCTCTAATCACCGGTAACAAAAAACGACGGACCAAGTGTTAAACAGTATAACAAACTCGCTCCATCATTAATATCATTATGGGGTAACGCCTGTATCATTAATTAATGAGTAACGACAGATGCCAATCAATCTCATTCGGTGTCCGTTGAGATTAGTGACGCGCGAATCGGTACGAGTATGTAACCGGATACCGGGCGGGTACCGCGCGGATACCAAGCCAAGTGTTGTGATGGAATTACGGGTTTAGCGATTTGTTAGGTTTAATCGGTGTTAACGGTTTTGCGGAATGTTAGTCTAGGATGTGGTTAGTTTGAATTCTGCACATGGTTTCACCACTGGTGGTATGATGATCAACTATCATTTATGCTGTTATGATGGTATATAGGTACTTTTAATGAAGTGTGTTTCCGTTGTGGGAGGTAAGGAGGTGCCACGGATGTCTCATCATACACGTCAATCGCAGATTGTTGCAAAGTGGAATAATACACCTTAATAACAATGAATATCTGCAAAGTAACGTCTGATATTGTAACCAACGATATTATAATGTAAAAAAGAGGTAGATATGTCACTAGCGCGCCGACGGTGAAGAGCGTAAGAACAGGCAATTGAGTGTTCTGCTCGTAGTCGCTCTGTTAATACAAGACGATACGCACGCTTTTGTTGTTTTCAGAAGTGTTTGACATTTGACATACAGCGTTAAAATGCCTTCGTGTATTATACCAATGTGATTGGTGTAGTGAAACAAAAGATAAACATGTGTGTGGTGTAGTTCTTTTCGGAACAGATTTTTTGGTTGATTTGTAAGGGTATAACGTATCTATATTTTTTAAATATCATTGATTGTAACTATATTAACGTCACTTACAGTGTCAAATTTTATTCTTTGATGGTGGTCCAATTAGCGTACAAACGGCTTATTCGTAACAGTTCGGTAAACACGCCTCGTATGGCGACGCCGCGAGGCGGCGACGGTAGGTGTAAGACTCATTCCATATTGAAATAAGTGTCGATAACACAGACATATACTCTAGGTATATAGGTCTGTGGTCGATAACAACCATCGCTTGGTGTGACGTATTGACAGTGACGTTTCTCGGTGTTTAAGTCAAGAGAGAGACGCGCATCTGACTAACGCTACAAAGTAAATAAAGGGAAAGTGCCCAGTTCGAGCTAGGACATTTTTTCTGTAAGGCAGCTATATAATCCACAAAATCCCACATTACATTCGTTCTGTTAACTTTCAACTAATGTTGAAAAATTTAAAGAAGCCTTGCTAAAGCTCTTACTGGAAAAATATTATTATAACTTAAGTGACTTTCTAAATGACAAAATATAGCAAATTCCAATAAATTATATTTTTCATCAATAACATTATCATTTGACTTCTATGTATTAATTTAATAATTTAATTTTACATCTATTTTATGATAATTTGAAATTTTGAGTTAAGTGTGTTTTTTTTATCAGATAACTCGTTTAAATAACTTGGAATAACACAATTTAACATTCTACTTCCATATCTGTTTTTTTATTTATCCTATATGCACTGATCTCCTTCGGCAAGACCTAAGACCATGAATAAAATAATATTTATTTTTTATTAATAATTACGACACTGCAATAATATTATCATATTAATATAGTATTATTACTACAGTTATGTTTGGTTGTGTAAACCTCGAAGTTTTACCAGTCGGGACATATAGATTTTTTATAAGCCTTGGTTAGTTTAGGTTGGAAGGATTAATAAATACATTGAACGTACATCGTTAAAATAACCATGTATTTATTTTGCTGAGCTAGAGGTCCTGGGTTCGATACCCGTCCTGGCAGATATTTACTTGAAACACAAAAATATTTGCTTACGAGTAGTTGGTGCTTGTGATGTCTCATTTGTGCGTGACGGCAATGATGACATGTCACAAAATAATTGTGTAATACCGCATTCAATTAGCCTTTTTCCTCTGAAGATATTTGTACCCTCCCCCCTAGTGCTGCCTCTAGCGGATCTTTTTAAATCTTCATAGGAAAATGTCTAATTAGATTTTTAAAAAAGATCCGCAAGAGGTAGCACTAGGGGGAGTGGGGTGGTACAGAATGTCTTCAGAGGAAAAAGGCTAATTTTACAAGGTGTTCCATAAAACACGATTTTTTTCCACAAACATAAGTTATCGATGTTGCAAACGGAGCACCGTATACGTGCCAAGTTATTGAAATCGATTCCAATTCAGTCGGATCGAACTACCCACAAATACAGGCTGAAAATCATTGGCGCTACAAAACCACAGTGCTATGGTACAACGTACATGAATAACAGGCATTGGGTTCTTTTGGTTTACTTTAGTTAAAACTAAATTTGTTTTGTTATAAAACATGTTTATTGTTACGTTTATTGTAAATGTTTACTGTCGTTTATAGATCTGCAACACGGAAAGCGTTCTCCAAAGCGTTCAACGAAAGGGCAATGTCCATTTTCGGCTATTCGTGGACAGGATGCTCAAAAATAAATAATTACATGAAAAATATATTTTGTTTTTTAACTTAATACACGCGAATTATTTTTGTATCAATTTACTTTTTTAAAATAATATATTTATTATAACATTCTACTGATAAACACTTCCTGTTGTCACATACACAGAGTACTCACGTCATTAGAATTGCAACATTATTCCGATAACGATAATAAAACGATATATCGATGTTATTTCGAAGTTTTAATTCTCACGACAAAAAGTTAAGTTTGGTAAGATACACGTATAAAAAGGAATAAACTATAAATAAGGTATTATTTTTACTAGAATAACGTATTATTTTATGTACGTTGCTTTTATAATAATTCACGATAATGAACAATATTATATCGATGTTTTGCAAACACGCTCGAATCGATGCATTGTTTGCATCCCCAACTGTCAATCGTTGGACATAGTAATCTCAACTGTCAATCGTTATTCGTTGGTTGGATCAAGTCAACCTTTTCAAACAAAACTTTCAAGTCACATTCGCTTTGTTTTTCGCATCGTGTTTCGTCTGTGTTTTTCATCATTAATATTATTACGACCTTTGGCTTACGAAAATGGATTTAGACTCTGCTTCCCACGTTGACCTTGGCACTACTGTATGTATAACTATGGTTGACCCTTGGTTTGTATGGTTGCTCATGTAATGACTGTTTTTTGGTTTCTAAGCTGGGCAAGGTACAGAGATGATATAAATGCACCAGCCCCGTTCGTGGACAATATATTAATAACATACGAGTCAGATTAATAAAAAAAATGTCAAGGAAATTGGGCGTTTTCTTTAAAATACCTACAAAATATTTATTCAAATAACCAGTATAATAAACATCTGGTTACAAAACAATTATTATTTTCGTTTTTAAACTGAGTAAAGGTAATAAGCCTATATAATATTTATGTTGAAATGTGGTGTTCACTGATAGCCAAATGTCCATACAAAGTGGACATTGTCCTTTAGCCTCTAGTATCGACCTCGTATAAGGCATCTTAAATATAATAGTCATAGATTTAAATATTATATAGACGGGCTGTTTCGAATAAAATCTGTGTCACATTTTTTAAGCAGTTTTTATACTCTGTGACAGCGCTTCGTTCGGTCAAGTTCGGTTCAAGATGGCGGATATCAAATATTTTGCACTATTTTTTTTTAATGTGAGTAAATATATAGTTATTTACTAATTATAATTTAAATAAACTCAAAGTTCAAACGTAAATAATGAAGGCGTTCTAACTATGCACAATAAACATTATGCGTTATTATTTGTTCCGGTCGGGGTTTTTCAAAAATGATATCTGCTTATCTCGCTTGCTCGCAGCCGACTAAAATGCGTTCGCACAATTTGGTGTCAACGTAGGTGTCCAAACTTTTAGTACTGAACAGCCTGTCTAGTATAATATATGTATACATATAGGTCTATGATAACAGTACGTAAACACGATTATCTTTTCCTTTGAGAGTGACATACAGCTGCTATCTGTATGTGGATGCTATTATACTTCCTATATCGATGTTATACTTCTATAAGTATGGCATCGATATAGGAAATAAAATAGCGTCCAAACGTTCAAACGTTCGAGAAAAGCGGATTAAATAGCAGGAGAGCTGGGTTTCTGTGCAATCAAAGGATACCCGTATTGGATGGGACGAAATACTTTATACCTGAAGCAAATATATCTTACGCCCCAACTCAGTCACTAACGGTTACGTAAATCGCTCCTTAGTAAATAATTTAAGTAACCGTTAGTGACTCTGAGTTGGGGCGTTAGACTTGACTGATAGAATGATAAGACTTTATTTAATATTAAGGCTTTAATTAATATTAAGGCAGAATTTTTAGAATACTAACCCCGATCCCACGCCGGGTGGGTGACGTAAGAGGCGCTTATATTGGTAGGTAATATTGATTTTAATAGTTCATAAACCCTTCGGGTTCGGACTGGGGACCTGAGAGCCAGGTCTTTCTTTTTCTTCTCTCTTTCGACATTATCCTCAGTTTGTATCACGGCTATTTGCATTCAAATTAAAATGTATGCAATTCACACGTAGTAGAAGTGAAACCTTCAAAAATTTTAGTTTCAAGATAATGAGACGAATTAAAAATTTTGGGAAGATGATAATTATAGGTTTTAGTAATGATCATAGTGATGCAAAGTTAGAAAATAAAAATAAAACAGTGGTAACTAACGCCATCTCTTAAATAATATGAAGAGTAAAATGAGCAGCTAGCGCCATCTATCCAGCAATAAAACGAATCTTCTATCATGTTCCTCGCGCCATCTATGAATACAACTTAGCACTTTTTAAAGTAACACAAAGAGAACCACGAACATAAGAAATAATCACTGTATAATGCTTCCTATCTAATTTTCTCCCACATTAAATCTTAGAAATTTATGTGTCTGTCTCTTTTTATTATCGCTTTTTCGTTTCATCGACTTTCAAATCACAACGATGCTAAAGAAGTTTTCACGTCAAAAATTCTTAATTACACCATAGGTACGCACATATGCGGTATTTACGCGAATGCGGTTTTAAAGCGGTATTTTGAGGAAATTACATACGTCATCCGAGTGTTAGTTTACCAATTAAATACGAGGAAAACTCCGCTTCGCATGTAAAACAACTTGTAAACTGGGCCCAAGAACTGTACTTTCAGTTTGTATTTGCACTTGGGATCTGGCGTTAGCTTTACGAAGCCCATCTGTTGCCGACGCGGTATTATTTTGTTTAACCACGTAGTAACGTGTAAAGTAATGTACATATTTCGCTTGTGTGTTAATAAATAAACTCTATTTTCACACAAGTTGTAAAAGACATGCCGGTTTGTTTATAAATAGCTAACCGAATAAATGATAAAGTAAATCGTAAACCACTGCCTATAAATGAATGCTTCCAACTAAGATAATGAAAGACGGGTATAACTGCTTTTTAAGAATTTCTATGATGCTGCGACACATTACAAAATTCACAGTTAATTTTAGAAAGTAAATATGATTGGGACGGTTCGGAGGGATAAAGTACCCGTTGTATTATAATCTAAATTTTACTAACAAAAAATAACCGACTTCAAAATTACTCAAAAACTACTTTTCAGATCTCGTTCAAATTTATGTGGAACCACATGACAAGCACCTGCTTTCGATTAAAAAAAGAATCATCGAAATCGGTTGGCGTGATATTGAGTTATTCGTCCATTTGTCGCGCACATACTTAATGCAAATTTAAGACTTATATGGTTTTCTCATGGATGCCATTGTCAGATCTCAATAAAATTTAAGTGGGACCACATGACAAGCACCAGATTTCGTTTAAAAAAACAATCATCAAAATCGGTTCACCCAGTCGAAAGTTCTGAGGTAACAAACATAAAAAAAAAACAAAACAAAATACAATCAAATTGAGAACCTCCTCCTTTTTAGAAGTCGGTTAAAAATTAAAATCAAAGATATGTATTTTTTGTTGTTGCTATTTTAATGTAATATTTTACTGGGGCACGATAGATAAAATATCTAATTTAAGTATCCTACATAGTTAAAAAATCCCATAACATGAAAATGTATACCCCCGGCGTGTCTTTAAAACATTTCTTTAATAAATTACTATTTAACACAACGCCATAATATAAACTTAAAATAAACAAATAATAATAAATAAAGTGCTCAGCATTTTTTTACACCCTTGGGGCACTGAAGCAGTACCCACTTCGAATTTAATTTCCATCAAAGTCAGTACTGCATTAGCCTCATGTAGTTTAAACCGAAGTAGTTTTCAACCGATATTTCGAAATAAACAAGAAAAATAAACATCCAATGACATTTTTCTCAATCTCGGCGCACTTGCACCGAAGTACTGAGACCATCAATCTTCGATTACAGACACTCCATTTGAGTTCACCATACGTCACTAGCTAGACCTAAACTTGGTCTAGACTTTAAATTAATATTTTCTATAAAACTCTAAGATTAAACTACCTACAAGTTTAATTATTTACCAAGTATTTATTGCGATTTATAAAACGCTAACCCTGTATTGTCAAGCATGTTGAACTTTATACAGTTATTTTTTTTATAGAGCTTTTTGCTCATTGTGTGATCAATAATTTTTATACTGAATGAGACCAAAAATTTACTCCATAAATATTGATAAAATCGTTTCAATCTTGGTT
The DNA here is from genome assembly GCA_951805285.1 of Thymelicus acteon. NCBI lineage: Eukaryota > Metazoa > Arthropoda > Insecta > Lepidoptera > Hesperiidae > Thymelicus > Thymelicus acteon. The sequence goes on from OX638232.1 coordinate 4,591,847, forward strand.
ACAGGTTAATTTGGTAGCCTCTGCAGTAACCATCTTGTAATCCATCTATTTTATTAATCGACCTCTATAAAAATGCTAATTTATTATAAAGTATTAATGAATATACGTATAATTAACACCTTATTAGTTTTTACATAAAAAAGTTCCGTAAAAATTACAAACTGTTGGTACAAAAAATATCGAAGCATAGAATTTTTGAGTACGTCTTCACGAGTGCTCGAAGGTCTTAGACAAAGCCCCAAGCCCGGGGGCGAAGCCCTCAACAACTTCACGGGGTTTTTGAGCTCAGAATTCCTTTGCTCAAAGTTGAGAAGTTAACAGAGCCTCAGTTTAAACATGAGAGTAAATTTGTTTGAAGTTGAATACGTACATCACTTTAGTTGGTAAAATCAGCTGAATACGCAGTCGTTGAACGCTTGTACTAATTTTATTTTAATGAATGAATGAATGTAATTGAGTGCTGTGGAGTGCACGCTTGGCATAATTTAATGCATTTTAATTTATACATGATACAATCAAAGGCGGTCATAGAAAGATTAAATATTATAGCCCATTAAAGAAAGGAATATTTCGTTGATATGACATCCAACAATTGACGACGCTTGTGGTGTTATCATGCCGGATCATCGTCCAAGGTTCAATTCCCAGCGCGGCGGAAATTTTATGGATGAGTTTGAATTTCTGTTCTCGGTTTGGGTCTGTGTGATCTTGTGTATATGTGTTGTCCACGGCACCCAAACACAGGGAATCCTGGTGTGGGGCTATGAGTGTGTAGCGTAATAACTTTTTTATTTTTAGGGTTCCGAAATAAAACCGGAACACTTATAGTTTCGTCATGTTCGTCCATCCGTCTGTCCGTCTGTCCAAAGCAAACCGCCAAGACCCTTAGTGCTAGAAAGCTGTAGTTTGGCATGAATATACATATTTATTAAAACTCAAGAATCGTAGAATAAAACTTTGAAAAATATATTTTTTTCAGGGTACTTCCCCTTCAGGTAACGTATTTTTTATTCATCGCGTACCCTATAGTGTGGGGTATCGATAAAAAGTTTTAAAAATAATATTTATTTTTAAAATAATATGGGTCTTCTAAGATCATTTATGGAATAAGGGGTCCGTTTGCGAAATATTTGGCTTTAAAGTGCTAATTTTGGTTAGAGTCAAACGTGTCCCCCCCTGCCGACTAAACGGTTGGAGTTGGACAAGTGAAAAAAATTCTAAAAATTTTAATGGTGACTTTGAATTTCTGTTCTCGCTCTGGTTTAAACTTAGAATAAACGTTCCGTTCTTTTAAACTTAGAACTTACAAGGAAAACTATCACGGCTATGTTAGCATAAATAGTTAATGAGTAATAATCAATAAACTTGCTACTTCGAAACCCTACATTGCGCGTGGCCTGACACGTACTTGCCCGGTTTTATGTAAGTAATTAGCGACGTGATGGTAAACAGTGACCTTTTATTATGAACATTGGTATTATCGATGCGATGCCGGCCAAGAAACAAGTATGCAGTGAGATATTTATTATCTATGTATAGGAGAGAAGAAATGTATTATATACGAAAAGATAACACAATTCTCCGTGCAGTGAGTGGCGTTAATATACAAATCGATACTTCAAAAAGACGATCTCAGCTTAGGTGTTAAGCTAGCCATAGATAGTTCAAAATTTAATTACGGAGAAACTGACCTTTGTCACGAAGAGCTCCAGTGTGCATGACAAAGCTGCGGTTAAACCCTCAGCTCCAGTCAGGGGAGCTCAACAAGTTTACGGCGGTTTTTGAACAGAATTCCTACGCTAGAGAGCGAAATTTAAAGGAGAACGCCTTTTGAGAGTTTGGATAGTTAGCTTGGGTTCACTGAAATTACCGACAACTTAGCTTTTTGTTTTTAGCTGCGTTCTTTTCATTCCGTTGTTTTAAACTTCGACGCGGATACGAATTAAAAAAAACTTTTGAATTTTAGAATTGTGCGTTGTTTACTGTTTAATAATATTAACCTGGTTTTTGCTTTGGCAAGAGCATTAATAAGAAGAAATAGATTCGATGCGTATTGCTATCATTAAGTATCTTACAAGATGAAGAGTTTAGCAAAAACTCAATGCAAAAACATCGACACAAACCCCGCCCACAACCGACATATTCAAATCGCTCGCTAACTAGTATAGCTTTCCCAAACGCTATCTACCTACATGATCGGATTCTATTTACGGCCTAAGGTCTTTATTAAGGCCCATTGTCTTGTTCTCATTATGGCAAACGGATTGTAGGTACGATGATACTCGAATGCAACGGTCCTTATTATTGGCAATCTGCATACAATCACACATTTGCATAATATCTCAATTCGTTCTTGCGCCGCACTGATTTGAATAGCCACGAAACATTTCACGCATGGCGGAGTTAGGAGACACACGGACGATAAGGTCGTAGGACTTGGTGTATGAGGATCGAGAGGCCTATCGACCTCTTTTTCGAGATCTCTTTTTTAACCGACTTCAAAAAAGGAGGAGGTATTAAATTTGACTGTTTTTTATGTTTGTTACCTCAGAACTTTCAACTGGGTGAACCGATTTTGATGATTCTTTTTTAATCAAAAGCTGGTGCTTGTCATGTGGTCCCAATTAAATTTGAGCAAGATATGAGAAGTAGTTTTTGAGTTATTTTGAAGTCGGTTATTTATTATCAAGAATTATTGTTGTTCTGATGGATAAGTGGAATCACTTGAATATAACGATATGGTTCGAAAAGCTGATTTTATTTATTTATTTATTATTTACTCCAAACTTAGGTACACAAACATTACAGGCTAATGCGTTAGAATAATGAACAAAAATAAATTTCTTATGTTAACATTAATAATAATAATAACAATTTTATATATCAATAACAAATTAAAACTCCTACATCAAATATTAATAAAATTATACAAATATCAAGTTAATAAATAATTAATTCAATAACAAATTGTAATCCGTCTCAATAAATTATACAAAATTTAAATAATTAAAAATAAATAATACTAGCTGCCCGGACAGACTTCGTTCTGTCAAAAGCTTTTTTTTTATTTTGAGATATAAGCTATCCTATCTTTCAAGTTCGATCAAACTGCCCAGGTGTACAAATTTGATTAAAATTGGTTAAGTAGTATAAGAGTCCATTGCGGACAAACAACGTGACACGTAATTTATATATATTAAGATGTAAAGACTAGCTCTCTGCCCACGGTTGCTCGCACTTTCTGGGATAATAAGTACCTTTTTTTAGTTATTAAATTATATCTAATATTTCTTTTTCGTACTGGCAACAAACTGACCTTGGGCCTGAGGTTTTTTGTGCAGCAAAGCCGGCGGCATAGTGTGTAGGAGCCATAGGATAGAGAGCGCAGTATATTATAATCCAGATCGTGGTTCTACCTATGTGCTAAATTTCATAAAAATCCGTTCAAGTTTTTGCGTCAAGGAATAGCAAATATACATGCATCCTCTCAAACAATTCCACATTTTTAATAGTAGGATTAAATCTTAATCTGAAACTTGAAACTGGGCTGAATTAATTTTGTTAATAATTTCTGGGGTAATGTGACATAAAATTCAGAGTAAAAAAATGAGGATATCCAAAACGTTTCTAAACGGAAGTTGGTAGATATTACACATTTTCGTCTCGATGCTTCTGTTCACTATTCGTTTGTTTTTGTATGGTATAAACAACAATCGCACTTCACGATACATAGGTATAGAAATGAGTAATTTTGATTTTTTTTTTCAACAATACGGACTTAATAAGACACCGAAACTCCCTAATATTTAAAGTTAGAACTGACCAGTACATGTCCCAAAATATAATATGAAAAATATTTTACCATTAAAATTCAAAAGTAGACGTAAACAAAAACTTTATCCAATAAACAAAGCCGTAACAACATCAAACATTGAAGCTACAGATTAAATTCAAAAGGCAATTTTCATCGGAAACTTATATAAAGTTCTGCGACAGTCCGATATGCCAATTCTAAAACTTCACAGACAGGTTAAAACTAAGCTATTATGATGTCTGGAACTTTAGCACTGTACCCTGGACACCAAGTTATTGCGATAGTATTACCAAGTTTCCATTTAGTTATAAGAGGTTTTGCGATGGCATTAACATTGTAAGATTGAAACATTAAAATATTATATATTTTTTTATGCCTTAAGCAGGCACGGGTACTTCAGACGGGTCACCTGATGGTAAGTGATCACCGCCGCCCTTGGACATTAGAAACATTAGGGACGTCACCAATGCGTTGCCGGCCTCGAAGAAAAGAAAAGACCCGCTTCTTGAAGGACCCCATGTCATAGCTTAGCGGGAACACCGATGCAAGAAGTTCGTTCCACAGGACATATATAATATATTTGAGTTGTAGCATCTAAGAGATTATTAATTGTGTAATTTTTTGAGCTGTAACGTTACATTTTGGAGTCCAAGCCACCCTTCCCTGATCATGCACTCTGTTGAACGGATGATGTGTTGCCAGATTCCTGTTCAAAATCATTGGACCCCGTATGGGCACCTAGTTTAATTCAGATAGTACTCGTACACGGTATGATTGTTGCTACCTTGCTTCTATAGACCGTGTATCTGTCTATGTATATGTAATGTGTATCTGAAATAAAATAATGTATTGCAGTCTCGAAGAGGCAATGAAAAATGTGCTCCTAATTTCAAGTAGCCTTGAGTTTCGGAATCAAAGTGCTAAATGGTACTTAAATTTTTGAATATCAGAGAGAAATCAACAACTATTCGATGATATTCCATCCTCAACTACTAAAATTACATAATTCAATGAGGACGTATGTGTTCGCTGAACATGTCTTCACTGTGTCTCCAAATAACAGAGTGTGTCGAAAACAATCGAACCTAATAGTTAATGTACCGTAAATGAGTAGTTTGGTACTAATAACATAATATGGTTAAATATTCGAACCTCGAAAATTTTACTGTGTGGAAAAAATCTTTGTTATTTGCATTTAAGTGTTTTAATACCAATGTAATTTGTATAAAACGTACTTTGAACAATTTATTAAAACAATTGTTTTGTAAATAGGTACAATAGTTACTAGAAATGTTAATACAATATAACAAGTTGTTAATTCAAATGAGATACACTGTAATAAGTGCTCCGAGTTCAGATTATTTCACTCATACGTGGCCACCTTGGATGGATGGATGGATGATGGCAAAATTTATCGAATGCTTCTTTGCTTTTGGGTTAACGGGTAACTATGATCCTAACGTTGACAAGATGTAATTAAATAATAAATAAATAAACGCTTACATACTCATACTCCCGCACTAGGATTTTATCTGTGTCGCAGGTGGCATGGACGACACAGATGTGTTGACATCACAGTAACCGCCATGACCCGAGTACAAATATTTATCTGCCCCGGCCGGGAATCGAACCCGGGACTCCTTGCTTAGCAGGCAGGGTCGCAACCAACTAGGCTACAGAGTCGACGTACGTACGTCGTACAAGATATAATTACAACCGAACAATTTCTGTTTGTTTTCATCGGGCGTTTTATAAATAATTTTTTTACCCTACTGGTATAAATCTAAACCTTTCTCCCAAACTACTCTATCGCTTGAAATTTGCACGATTTCTGAGATTGTCTCGTTTCAACTTCATCCGAATATTTCGAAGTCAAAAGGAGTGTATGAGTGCTAAGCTTGGAAGGTTGTCTTGGAGTACCTAAAGACTGAATGCAGCCTTTTAGCTACATCCTTATTTTACTGACACGAATAGTTAAGTAAGTCCATCAAGCAGTTATCACCGTTATTAAAAAGCGGCCAAGTGCAAGTCGGACTCGCCCATGAAGGGTTCCGTAGCAGCAAGTAACATAATATAAAAGTTCTTGTAGTTCGTTGTAACTTTGATCAACCCACACGTATGGTTTTGATGAAAAAAAAATTTTTGAGTTTCAGTTCTATGTATGGGGACCCCAAAATTCATTGTTTTTTTTTCTATTTTTGTGTAAAAATCTTAACGCGGTTAACAGAATACATCTACTTACCAAGTTTCAACAGTATAGTTCTTATAGTTTCGGAGAAAAGTGGCTGTGACATACGGACGGACAGACAGACAGACAGACAGACAGACAGACAGACAGACAGACAGACAGACAGACAGACAGACAGACATGACGAATTTATAAGGGTTCCGTTTTTTGCCATTTGGCTACGGAACCCTAAAAAAGACGATTAAGCTGTATGCCATCAGTAAACTATCATTATTATTATTACGTGCGATCTCTTAATTACGTGCGAAACCATGAACCTACCAATCCCTATAAAATGACTTATCCGGCGTTTGCAATAAAAAATTCGACATGAATATTCACAACACATTTAGTAGGCTTGCGCAAGAGTTGCCGCCCTTTCTATTCATTGGTCGGCCATTTTGAATGCGGCCAATGGCGTCGCGGCGGAAAACGCGCGTATAAATTTGGCGTAATTAGTCACGCGTGAGAATAACCTGTGCGAACGAAAATATGCAGTCAATACATTGAAGTATAATGTCATAGAACAGACATCTCGAACAAAATGTGTGTCCCGCCGGGAGATTCTATTTTCAAAATTGAGCCCCCGTTTTTGTTTCAAAATCGAACGAATCCATTGAAAATTAAAGCCGATCGGTGCCAATTCATTGGGACATACATTTTGTTCGCGGTGTCGGTTCTATATGCTAGTAATAATACTTCAATGAGTCATTATGTTACTTTTGTGTAAATATTGGATTTAAGGTACGTTGTACATATTTTTGTATCAATTATTAGATATATTTAATCAAGCTAGTGTTGGACTAAGATTTTATTGGTTTTGATCTAAAAAGCTGAAGTTTACTAATCCGCTATGTTTTTTACCTCATAGTTTGTAAGGGTAGTCCAAGCTCAATGGGACAGCCATCCTACTAAAATTATGTACACTTATAATTTGTGGCTATCGTCGTCCGTCCATGGCTATCAGCAACACCAAAGGTATCACCGATGTTGCCGGCCAAGGGAGGAGAAAAAGAAAGCAAGAACTGGCTCTCAAGTCGCTAGCCGGAACACGACGAGTCGTTTGGCGACTGACTAATGCTCAAGGGTGGTAGCTATCCAGGCAATCCCCATGGAGAAGTAATAATAGTAATAATGGTATTAATTAACAATTAAAATCAATATTACCAATATAATCCCTCGAGGGGCCCTACCACCAGCGGGCCGGATTTAGTCGCCTTTTACGACACCCATCTGGCGTGGGATTAAGGTCAGTATTCTAAGCCGCTCGAATACGGAATGTACCAGTATGAAAACTAAAAATGCCATTTCTCTTTTCCCTTTCTTCAATACAATAAATAGGAATTTTAGAAGCAACACAATCAATAATATGCGGCAAGGCACTCGAAAACGTACCATTAACTAAGTTTACGTCTGTTGACTTAAAGCCCTTATGCCGCCTTATTTACAGGAAACACCCTAACGCTCTTGTTTTAGCCCGTATTGACATACAGATGATTTATGAATAATAAACCCGCGGGGCATGCTGCCATATTGTTCTGAAATGGTTATTTTATCTCCGCTTAGATACATTAGTGGCAATGAGCGTCGAAACACAGCTTAATATTTTTAGAACAGTGTCTGGGTGAGTTAGTTCGAATCGTGTTTGAGGGGCCTTTAACTTCAACTCTTATTAATATTGTTACTGATTTGTAAACTTATAATAACTTTAAAAGCTATATTTGTTTCCCATAGATTTATTAACTATTAATCAAAAATGATGCATTTTAACAAAAAAAAAAGGTCATTTTACACTAACTTTTGAGAGGAGACCTAAAAGAGAACGAGTATTAAAAAAAATCGACAGAAAGCCCAATCCCTCAAGTTTAGTAAATAAGTATATAAGTACAGAAAAGTCTTACTACAATCACACGGATAAATATTTAACAGTTTCGAAATTGTTATCTCTAAACTAACATAACCTAATCTTTAAGCTAAGAAACAGAAAGATTTAATCGAGGGTGAAACTAAACTAACTAACTAAATCCAACTTGAAATGAACGACACGGTTTACTTCATGTATCCGACTTAAGGCTTATGAATCTAATAAATCTTATCTCTTCCGCTTTATTAAAACAATATTAAAATACAGCCGGTTCTTCTACTTGTCTGACATTCTGTTAGCGGAGAGCGGATAAGGTATAAAAGAGATCGCTAACTGATAGTAAATCCAGTAATCGTATAGCAGATCTAATAACCAATAGTAGGTAATAATTGAAGGATTTGACTGAAGACACGGTTATAATGATTGATCTACTATTTGTGTTTAATTACCTGAATATAAAATTCTAATTTTCATACAAGCGAACTCTTTTCAATTGCAGTAATAATTAATTTCTTTGGGACTCAAGTATCTTAAATTAAAATTAAACTCTTGGAAATAATCTATCATAATGCCCTTATTTATCATCATGAAATTGTCGCAAGTATTCGTCCACCTAAATCCCGTTTATTGTAATGGAAATAGCCGACAAACAACAACGAGCCCCTGATGGTAAATGGCTATCATTATTAACGACACCAAAGACCTGATGCGTTGCTAGCCAAGAAAGAGGAAGAAAAAGAAAGAAAGAAATGGCTCTCAAGCCCTAGTGGTCCCCAGGCGGACCTCATGGAGAAATAATAATAGTAATTATGGTTTTAATTAACTATTCATTGACTGAAGCCGTTGGTTAAAACAGCTATCCATAATAATTAAATTTCGCTCGGCGTTTCTTATTCGGCAGCTGGTTGTAAGACAAGTCTGTTAAACAACATTATTCGGAGACAGCCAGTTATCGCATACGACGGGCTGTCGGTAAATCCCCGTCAAAACGTCCGCAGAGCGACGACACGCGTATTGTGACACGTATAATTATACTACTGGTGGTGTTTAAGTTGCAAGAGACAAGGGCAGCGATAAGCGGGAAGATCAATCCTAATTAATATTATGAACATGAAAGAAAATTTGTTTGTTTGTTTATGACGCCTGAACTACTAACGCTATTAACAAGAGTCAAAAGCAGAGAGTAGGATTCATAAAGAACCATTAATCTAGAAAGTTTAAAGCGAGTAAAGCCACGGGTAAAAGTCACCAGTGAGATTGTAAAAAAATACTTGTGTTACGTCATAAATCGGGTTGAACTCTGAAAGCTCAGGATCAGGTAGATGGAGTAAAAGAAGAGGTCCATACTACCTTCGGAAATATTAAGAAAATGTGAGAATTCAAATTACGGTTTCTCCAAAAATACCTTTTTCTGTTACAAAAACTTACTAAAATAAATTATTAACCTTAAACATAAAAATGGATTCTTCGGAATACAAAGTGAAATAACTAGCTGTGTTAGCATTAAGTCCGCTTTTTGTACCTTTTTTAAGTGCAATGAAGCATTTTTCTTTTCATTTTAAATAATGAATAAATCTTTGAAACTTAAGTACGTCGTGTACTATTTAAAGTATCTAGATCTATTACGTGCTCGTAATTTATAGGCAATTACGCAAAGAAAAAACAAAATGGTTAAAAAGATTCCAAGACTAGAAATATTATTAAAATGTTTCCGAAAAATCTATCAATGTTCCGTCATCTTGTATCTGTTCACGTGTGGCAAGCAAGTTCAAGCGAGATTTAATCTCGAATAGGTGACAGCCACTCTAATCAACTTTCCCAAGCCATTGCCTCCAACTGCGACGTATGTGACGACGGTTTTAACGACGATTAAACTGTCACATACAGCGGCGATGAGATTCCTTGACGGTGCTAATTCGTGAAATTATTGTACTGCTCTCTCTGCCGGTAGACTTATTTCAAAGTCATGTTATATTGCTGTGCACATAAGTTTAGCGGTTTGTGAAAATTTGATTTGAAGTTTAGTTGTTGCTAGTATTTTAGGGTTCCGAAGTAAAATCGGAACCCTTATAGTTTCGTCATGTCCTTCCGTCTGTCCGTCTGTCCGAAGCAAAGCGCCGAGACATTTAGTGCTAGAAAGCTGTAATTTGGCATGGTAATACATATTTACCAAAACTCCAAAATCGTAGAACAAAATACTGAAAAACATTTTTTTTTCAGGGTACCTCCCTTACAGGTAAAATGAGGATGAATTTTTTATTCGTCGCATAATATCGTATAGTGCGGGGTATCTTTGAAAAGGACTTTCAAAAATATCATGGGTCTTTTAAGACCATTTTTGGATTTAAGGGTCCATTTGAGAAATATTTGGCATTAAAGTGCTAATTTTAGTTAAAGTCAAGTGTTACCGGCTAAACGGTTGGAGTTAGCCAAGTGAAAAAAATTTCAAAAATAGGTTATATGATGAATTTACAAGGAAAATTATCACGGCTATGCTAGTATAAGAAGTTAATGAGTAATAGTAGATAAACTCAGACAAAATATTTCTGTGCTATGATTTTATATTTTCGATTTTGTTTCATTATTATGTATATGTACTCAACTAGCTTTTGCCCGCGACTTCATCCACGTTATAGATTGATCTTTTACAAATCCCGCGGGAACTCTGAACTTTTCCGGGATAAAAAGTAGCCTATGTGTTCACAAACTTTCACCTTTGAAATATTAATAGGATTAAACATTTTTAATTATATTAAGTAGATATATAATTGCAACTTTTGAAAAGAACTGAAATGAATTGAAGTTCGGGGTTGAGGGACTTTTCAATTATACTGAGTAGATTGGCATATAAAAATATACACTAACAATTTAGTGATTATTAAGATTTTTTTTACGCCTTCGAATTACAAGCTTATTAATTTGAGTAGGATAAGTCGCCAAGGTTACTAAGTTTAACTTTATTAGATTGCTTTAAGAAAAATACCTTAACAAACTCAATTTGTGGCAAAAATTAGATGAGTGATATGATCTGGTTAGCTTCATATAGGTCGCTAAGCAACAGGTTAATAAATGAATTAGTGTCAATAATAAACCCTCAGAAATATTTATAACTATTTCTTTCACTTTTGCATCCAAAAAATACGCGACTTCTATCAATCTTTCAGTAGTATTAATTTGAATAACTAATCCATTGAAAATAAATGTATAAAACATTTTGTCATTGTGTTTAAAGAAATCGTTAGATATATATGAGATTAAATATACTTACTTCCAAACAAGTATTGCACCTATAAGAACTCCCACTACCAACACGATGGAGCAGAGTGCGATGACGGCTGAGGTTTGGAGGGAGGGACCGCTGTGGTTGTATGCGTCAATCTTCTGAAAAAAACATAAAGAACGTAAAATTAGTTAAAAAGTTAGATGATATTTACAATAAGTCATCATCACCTGGTGGTAAGTGGCTATTGTCGCCATCAGTAACACCAAAGGCATCACTGATGCGTTGCCGGCCAAGGGTGAAGAAAAAGAAAGAAAGAACTGGCTCTCAAGCTCCCAGCCGGAACACGACGAGTCGTTTGGCGGCTGATTCATGCTCAAGGTTGCCAAGCTATCCAGGCAGACCCCATTGAGAAGTAATAATAGTAATAATGGTATTAATTACTAAAATGAATATTACCAATATAAACTCTCCAAGGGACCCTACCACCAGCGAGCCGGATTTAGTTGCCTCTTACGACACCCATCTGGCGTGAGATTAGGTTTAGTATTTTAAGCCACCGGAATACGTAACATCTCCATACTAAATACCATAAAACCGTTTAATGAATACCTTGGAATATTATTAAAACTGAAATATGTATCAATTAATTACGGTTTTCGTGAATAAATCTCAATAGAAATTTTGAACATAACACAACAACCTAGAACTATCAGCAACTTGTCTCACTAATATAAAAGGAATATTACAAGGCGCCATATCTCATCTGGACAGATATCTATTTCCATTCACATCGAACAACACAGCAGGACGAACAAGTATTAATCAAAGCAAGTGTGTCAATGGACGCGAATAATTCAATTCACAAATCCTGGAACAGTTCCAACAGAATTGACAGAACGTGTAACACACAAAACGCAATGGTATCCACCATTTGTCAATACTTGTATACGAAAACAGACATTTGGATATTCAGCATAGAGACGATAGCAGCGTAAACTATATTGGTAAGTGCGGTAATGATTTTAGGATATTGTACAGCTAATTTGTCTTCTCCAAAACAAAAGTTAGTCGTTGCCAAATCTGTTTGCTATTTGTTCGCTGCTTATGGATTTCGCGGATCATTATTTAGATTTCCGATCCAAACACAGTCATGTTTTTTTTTGGCTTTTTCATTTTAGGTTTATCTTTGGAGTCTCTTCCATATATTTATTATTGTCTGTTATGACAGAGCATTTTTTAATTCAGGTTGATTTTTGTATCTCTTCAGATTATGATTGCTGAAGTTTATTTTATTTACAACTAGTTTCCCTCTGTGAAGTGATTTCACAAACATATAAACGTCTAAATCATCGCAAGGGAATATATAAACGAGATAAAATCTATCATATTTCATAAGTCATGATGATGGTCTGTCTGTGTGCCTAGTTTCATCTTTATCCGTGAAACGGTTAGCGCGTGATGTAAGCGGTTCAGAAACTAAACGAACTACATATAAAACTAGCCATACATTTTCAATTTGTTCTCTTTTGAATTTCAAATAAGAAGATTAGAGGAAAACAATAAAATTTGATGTTTTCTTGTTAAACCAGCTAACGATTTTCGGGCAAACTTGATGAACAAACTAATTAATAAACTCTTGTACGTAGCTGTTCGATCAAGTGATGATGCGTTGTTCTGACACTCCGTTATCGGTCGAGTTTAGCTTTATCAGTAACGTTAATACCTGTAATAATAGTGTATCTTCTAACCGTGTCTTCAACACAAGAATTAAACATGATATTAGAAATTTATCAATACAATACGGTATTGATTTCTGTAGCAGTTAGATAGTTCTGTTTTGAAACTGAATTTTCCAGTATTTTAGTATGGTGTAGTTGCATTATTTATAGCGTTGCCTAGTATATGGAACTATCTGGTAGGTAATTTAAACACGCAGGTAACTTGTTTTCTTGTAAATTGTTCCGAATTCGGACTCTTACATAAGTTTTTATTTATGTACGTATAATATTATGCTTAGCATAAATTTTGTATCACTTTCCCTTCATACTAGTATTTTTTAAGGGTATGTACTTAATTATTGACATTGAACAGTATCCGCAATAAAAACTTTAGCTGTTCCCAATGTAGGATATTTATTTTATGTAATGCAACATGTAAATATTGTTCAGCACTATAGAAGCGAAAACTATGCTCATTTCTAACTACCTGATACTGCAACCGAAACATGTAAGAAACATTTTGTAGCTGAGTAGTTTCTGTCCGAGGTTGCGCCTGCGGAAGAGTGGTCCACAAAACATAATCACAAATTACAAACACTAACGTCTCAGTCATTCCAGGGTAACATATAACTGGGATGATGACTTCAACCAATTAATGGCCCACTACTGGGCACGAGTCTCTCCTCTTGAGGAGGCCTAGAGCATACTCCACCACGCTGCTTTAGTGCGGGTTGACGGAGGGTTAGTGGCCAACCCAAGTGTCGGAAGTTTTCAAACCGCCAGAGGGCCTCCGACATGGCTTAACGGCTGTTATATTATCTTAACAACCGGGACTGACGGCTTTACGTGCCCTCCGAAGCACGGAAACGCTCAAGAAATTTTTGCCACTCGCGGTCAATCCAACTACCGACCGCGCCCCTTGTTGCTTAACTTTGTCGATCACACAGGATCGATGGAAGCCGCCGGACTATGAGTGCTTCAACTGGGATAATATCTACCCTATTTTGTTGTCCAGGACATAGATTATCTGTGGGGCAGGTTTCATTTTAATCCGTACAAACAGCGCGAAGATAAAGACAAACACTCAAAAAATGTAATAAAGTAATTACAGTGCACAATATGAGGGGATAAACTAATAGTGATAGTCGTAACTAACTCGATTTTCAGCTGGATGTATCTTTCCAGTTACTATCAGGTATTTTTATTTATTATTTTAAAAAGAAAACAAAGTAGATTAGCTTGAACAGGAAGGTTTCTTTCATAATTTAATTATAAACTGTGAGGATGAAGAAAAACAAGAGGAAGATATTAAAAATAATAAGAGTAATAAGATATCACAGATATTAAATTAAAACAAGCTTTAACATTTTTATAAACGTTTCTTGTACTATATAGTCAGAGTTAAAATGTAGTCAGAGGAGTAAACACATTTAGCGATAAAGGCTTTTCAGCAAAATGATGCCTAAGATTCTTGGAACCTGTATTCATCCCATCTCCAGTAATTATATTATCTCGGCATCGTACGATAGTTATCTAATTTAATCTGCAGAAGCACGATGTGGCAACACGCTCGTGGATTGCAAATTAAACTTGCTCACACGTGCGCGCCTGCATAGGGGCAGAGACGTTGGTGGTACTGCTTTGTTCAAACGCTTTTGTGAACTGCCTTTCACTGATTTAGATTCATTATTCAGATCGTATTCGAATACAAATTTGAAGATCATTTCAGTAACACTAGAATCAGTGTTAGAAATATTTACATTTTCATCTTATTTACCAAAGTCTCTGAGGTCATACTTGTCTATATTTGTTTTGAGGATTATTGAAATAGTTCAATCTGGCAAGAATAATGAATATCTCAATATTAATAATATCAGCAATGTCGTTCTTGTATTCTACTGTGCTTATCTACGTTCTACAAACCAAAGTAATTTCGATTATACACTGGTGATTTTCAGGGCGTGAAGTTTCTACTTGAGTCCAAGAAACCTTTTATGTAGAGCATAATGCTGAACTGTGAATGCAGCAAGGTCCTCCTGTTTCTCCTTTTGAAGGTCGTTGGGTTGTACCACCTGGTTTTATGCCGACAATACTATAATGATTATAGTGGCAGAGTTCTTTAGCAACTATCTTCATTCTACAAGCAGCTGTAAAATATTTTTTATGTTGGTTTGTTTTTTCTTTCATGAAAGAAATGACAACAATGATAACATGAGTTTAAAATTATCAGATGCTATTTAATTTTTAGATATGATCAATGCATTATTGATTGATTGATGATGATTCTCGCATGATTAATATTACACCACTGATGGTCAACACACAAAGAATCAGACTGACATGTGCGACAAAAGTATAAACCACGCAATTAAAATCCAAGCCAACATACATATTACAAGCAATTTGTCAAAAGAAGTTACACCAAAAACATTTGCACCAATTCTTTGTGACCCTCACGCCATACTGCCGTAATTATGGGTTCCATAACTTTTTGTTAGGAAAGGTGCTATGGGGTGTTTTATATATTAATAATTTCGTGCTATGGGCGTCACGCAAGGGGGAGGTTTTTGTATTCTACCCTCAAATAAACGGCAGTTGTTGATCATACTTCATGTCGACGATAAAACAAAGGTCAAAATAAACTTTTCGGGACTGATTGTTTTTTACTGTTGTTGTAATACCTACGTATTAGGTACTGAGTATTATCGAGAGAATCATTTGCTCAAATTAACTTTGTGAAGTCGAAAATATTATTTAACTAGCTGTCAGCTATCTGCCAGTGAAAGTCCCGTCAAAATCAGTCCAGCCATTTCAGAGATTAGCCGGAACAGACAGACGGACATACGAAAATTGTAAAAAATGTTGTTTTGGTGTATGTACCGTGTATAAATCCAAATGCATTTAGTAAAAAGCGGTTATTTTAATATTACAAACAGACACTCCGATTTTATTTATTTGTATAGATGTAGGTACCTATAGATAAACATTTTGAAAGATCACTGTGTTAGTTCTAGTATTGGTTCTCATAATACTTTTTGGGTGGCAATTCATCGGTGATACCTGTAGTGTGAGTTGTGACCGATGACCATAGCCGACCACAGGATGACCATAGACTGACCACTGCCCCAGGATGCTCGCCTGATTGTCGGCTATTTATATAAAATTTAAAAATCTCATTGATCTCTGGGCTAAGAACATCAATAATGATTATAATGATGATTCTTATGTTATTTAATACAATTATAAAAATATTAGGCTTATTTCATTAACTCAAACAAGTTTTCAAAAATGTTAAGGGGTTAAAGTGAAATAATTGTAGCAATGGTTAAATATGGTTACTGCAGAGTACCTACTTCTGGGTAACAATTCCTTAATTAAGGCAATTCATCATCCAATCGTTGAGTAAATTCGCTTTCCTAGGAGGTATGAGAGGTCGTTCACAAGAGCAGAAATTGTCAATCCGTGTAACAAAGCCACATTCGTAAGAAAAAACACCGAACCAAGGAAGAAAACGCATCCGTAAGCGAATAACACTATAAATGAAATCGTATGATCGTTTGACGGACGTAAAAAAAAGACGGACGTAAGTCCAACAACAAGTTCAGTGAAGCACCCATATTAATACCAATTCTCTATTCGTATAAGTACACACACCTACACACTGACACCATATTGCTATGACATTGACACCATCGCGAATCAAAAATTACAAAATTACGCACAAATGGTAAGCGAGCTGTCGTTGCTATGCTTCACTCTCGATTAGACAAGGTTACGTCCGTTCTTTTTTTAAGTCCGTGGATCGTTTATGATTGACAGTTTCACTTTGACATAATTTATGACTAGCATTAAGTAGCTTCACTTCCTATGTTTTTCTAGTAAATCGAACATGAATCATTCGAATAAAAATGGAGTTATTCGATTTTTGGACAATATTTTTATGATTGTAATTATTTACCTTTTCCTGTTATTTGCTCACCATAACAATTATAATTATGAAAGAGATGACGGACGGTAAAATATTTAATTTTTTTACTGAATATCGTTTTTAGTTTTGTAGTAAAAAATCCTTTTATTCCATCTGAGTAAAAAACTTACAATATCATTGAGTAAAAATCTATTGTTGAAATTGTTTGTTCGAATAAACTAATTTTTAACTTTAAAAAACACAATATTCCAATTGTAATTTATTCTTTGATTTAATTAGGAAAAATATCAAGTATTTTTTAGATGTATTATGGTTTCTATAATGAACAATTAAGCTGTCGCAATTTTGGTGATCTCCTGTACCTGTGTTCTACAATGAGATAAAAATTTCTGACAGCTCATTTTTTGCCTTACCTATATAATTCATGGAGGATATATTGAGTAGAAGGAGGGCCATGTCTGTGTATGAAGTGTCCGTAAAAACGCGTCCAATTACGGTGCGGTGCGATCTACAACAGCTATGTTCGAATATCTATTTATCAGACTCTAGCGCCATTCATTACGGGTGGCATAACCCAGCAAACTTGACTCCGTCTAGAACAGCCATGTTCATATGTCTATTTTTCACACACTAGCGCCATTCTGAAATGGCTATTATTGGAACCTCTATTTTCTGTAAACAGCTGGACACTTTTTCAACTTTCCTCTCATATGAGATGGCCCTCCTACTACCGTCTATGCTCCATGCTATAAATTGTAAGTGGTATAATATTATTTTGCATTAACACTAAATTAAAATTTATTCACACAAATACATTACTCTTACAAACAAACAATTGGACAGTAAATCACACTTTATGAGAATTTAACATTCAACTGCTAGGGACGCGCGAGTATCCCCATTTAGGTAATTAAAACACGGGATTAACATTAAAAATTAACTGACCAAACGTTGGACCATTTATTCTGTTGGCCATTTTGTTTGGACTAGACTCGGGTTGAATAAACAACGTGCTAGGTTTTAATTACTTTTTGCTTAATCTGTATGTAGCCTAGGTTTCTAAACGTCGGTTTTCTCGCTATAAAAATTATTATCACATGCATTCTGTTAAGGAAAATATTGTGAGGAAAGTTACATAATTGAGAGTTCTTTATTGTGGCTTTGGCAGTATGGTTTTTTAATCAATATTTGACTTTAAACTCACTCAATATGAATATTGATAAACAATTGAAATGGTTATGAAACCCAATAGTGGAATTTATGCAACTGATGAATGATATCAATACGGGCCATCCGTAAATTACGTCACACATTAGGGGGGAGGGGTCGATGTAGTGTGACATTGTGTGACAAGGGGTAGGAGGAGGTCCTTGTTAACACGCTGAGCAAGAAAGCAGCCAGCTCTAGGGTCGCTCGTCTTCTTTAATTTTTTATTAATTTCTTTGAAGAGGTAGTGAGCATCGTGTTGGATCATCATGGGCCAAGTGTTTCTACAACGAAAGCTTTAAAAATACATAATTATGTAGACAGGAAATTTCCATACTTTACATTTTTTATTTTTTCAGCCGCTTCTTACGCAGCACCTGCTATGATTTTGCTACCATGAAGATGGGATGAATCCAGTTTAGCAGGTAGCATCCCACACCAGCGACAGCCCCATACTTCATGGCAAAATTGATATACCGTCAGGTTCGGAAAATACCATTCGGCTCTAAAATTGATGGTATATTTACTGTGGCAAGAGACCTTCGGATAATGTTATTCAAAGCAGTGTGGCGGAAAAAGCAGCCTGCGCTTTTCTGGCAAGAGAGACCGTGGAGCCCTTTGGGGATCCAACTTTGGGGCATCAACTGCAACACGGTACTCAATGTAAATTTTGCTCCAAAGCATCAACTCAACATGGCACTCTATATTAAATTTTTTAAATAGGTTTTAAGTACGCTTTTAGTTTCAGAAAAAAATCTCATTCATTCTTAGGGCTTTCTATGTTGCTTTTATCTAAAACTATTGCCCTATTAATTTAGTGTTGATGATACAACAAAACACCATCTGTGCTTTCCGAATGAAGAGCGTGCAACAATGCAGCTTATTACGTCATACGTCATATCTCTGTATAATGGCAATCCATAAAAAACCCCATTTAGATTCCCCTTACAATTGCTAGATAAACGTGGAGGGTCTGTTTCTAAGGGTCCACTATATTTAACATAATAACAAACATCTCATGTGTGATATCATAATATGGAATCAGAGTCACTAACGATTACTTAAATCGCTCCTTAGTACCGAATTTGTATGGTGATTCTTTACTAAAGAACGATTAAACAACTGAGCTGGGGCCTTACGCCCCAACTCACAGTCACTAACGGTTACTTAAATCTCTCCTTAGTACATAATTTGTATGGTGATTCATTACTAAAGAGCGATTAAAGTAACCGTTAGTGACTCTGAGTTGGGGCGTTAGAGTGAAATCTATAATGCGTACTTTTTGAGACTTAAAGTTATCCGAACAAAAATAATGATCCTAAATCAACGTTGAAGTTAGCAGTTTATAAAGACGTTTTAATTGTTTCTTATTAATAACGTGTCACTAATTTACTACATTTGTACATTTGACTGCTGTCTGAGCAAAGTCAAAGTCCAATTACGGTTTATAGATCTCACTCTTAGAAATCAAAAATACGTTACTTTGCTCAATATAAGGATTACGAAAGAGACAAAATATCGGCCTAATACAAAAATCGTTTAAGTAAAATCACAGTATGATAAAATCTTTAAAAACAGTGATAAAATAAACTAAGCTTGGAAGTCTGTTATTCGACATGAGCTAACCATAATTTACGCTATTCTGGCCGGTTCTGAGCCTTCAGAATCCTACTGAAACAGTTTGTAAATAAATTTTGCAAAGTTTCAACTTATTTTGCAATATTGTTAGAAAGTCAGTAGTTCGCCTGCTAGTTTGTTATATCTATATGAAAAATATTATACACGAGTAACCGCCCTCGCTTTGCTTCGGTTTTCTTATTTTTTTACAACTTGGGTTACATTATTGGAGTTTTATTAAGGATCCCTATTTTTTTTGAAAATATAATATAGCCTATGTTACTCGGGGATAGTGTAGCTTCCTAACAGTAAAAGAATTTTTGAATTTGGTTTAGTAGTTTCGGAGCTTATTCAATGCAAACAAAAAATCAAACCTTTCCTCTTTATATATTAGTATAGATATACATATCCATCCATCCATCCATCAGCCTTTGTAGGTCCACTGCTGGACATAGGCCTCCCCTAACTTGCGCCACTCTGACTGGTCCTGAGCCTTTTGAATCCAGCGGATGCCCGCTGTCTTTTTTAAGTCGTCAGTCCACCTGGTCGGGGGGCGTCCTATGCTCCTTTTTCCGAGACGTGGGCGCCATTCGAGGACCTTTCTTCCCCAACGGTTATCGGTCCTTCGAACTATGTGGCCAGCCCATTGCCACTTCAGCCTACTGCTGACACCACCTTGGGACAGATGTTCGCCCTCCCGGTGATAGAACAAATTTCCGGATTTGAGTATTATCGTGTCTTCGGACTTCAGATAAACCCACAATACTCCAGTTTAACTTGTCTATCTCTTCTTCCAGCTCTTTTACCTTGTCGTCGGTCCTCAGTGTCCTGGTGTTGTATGTTGCCAGGTGCAGAAGTCGTCGTTTGGATTGGTAGCCCGATCTCTGATGGCGATTCTTAGCACCCCCTGCCCCGCCGTTACCATAGCCGCTACCGTAACTAGGAATAGCGGGGCTGCCGGGGACTGGGGGCCGAGGCTCATTCGTGACTATCATGCGGGGGTTTTAGCCGATAGTCACCACGCTTGGCTAGTGCGTTTTGGTGATCGCAGGTGACCTGACTGGTATTCGTCACGCACAGGAAGATGCTGCTGCCCACCTTCCTGGATTTGTCCTATTAGTCGCCTGTTACGACATCCCAGGAAAAACGGGAGTGGTGCTATTCTACAAAGTGAACCCGGACACCACACATATACATACGCATATGAATAATATATCTAATCGGTTATGTTGTCAAATCTTATTGACGCTATTTTTGGATCTGTTTGGGCAGAATTCTGTAAAATGATTAAAAATAATTTTCTGGTTGAAACTTTGACTAAAGTTGTCCTTGTCCTTGTCTATGCTGTGTGTTGTCCATGGCACCCACGACACAGGGAATCCTAGTGTGGGGCTATGAGTGTGAAGCGTTATTTATTTATTTATTTATTACTTTACGTTGTAAAAACAAATAAACGAAGAAAAAAATTAAAACAGTCAAAATTATTATATTAGGTACATTTCATATATGTTTGCAAAATTTATGAAACCCTACCTTTTTTACAGGAAGATACTTCAACAAATGTATTTTTAATTAATTATATAAATATTGCTCCATATCTAGTTATTCCTGGATTAATTGCATACAATAATGCGATTTTACTACACAAAAAATGTACTATAAAAATAAAACCTGTATTAAACCTCCAGTAAAATAAACGAGTGGTAAGAAAACGAGTAGTAAAGTAAACTTAAGGCAAAAGAATAATTTGTGCGAAACATTGGATCAGGATAGTATTTTCTGTAATAAAAACATTTGTACGCAGCGAGGGAAACACAATTAGTAGACTAGGGGACGCGAGAGAGAAAAGGGGGAAATAATAATTATAACACACTAGTAGGGAACAATTTGATAGATTTTATCGAATTAGGGAGTGTCTCGGTTGTGTGATGCCAAATGGTTAGTATTATTTTTATTTATAGGGACGGTTAATTTGGAGATAGGGAAGAAAACCGCGGTCAAGTTTTTATTTCGCATTCACGAAATTCGTGTATAGATCTTCTACATTATGCTTAAGTATGCTACAGTAAGCTTAAGATTTTTACTACATTTGTGAAATTTACTACATATGCGAAGGGAAAACCTTTTGATTTTTAATATGAAAATCTCAGATACGTATGTATATGTCTGATATTTATATTAATACAAACACACATTATTTTGTTAGGTCACATTCACAAAATTAATCTTACAATTAGTGAAAATATTAAGTTCCATAAATCAGTTTTGTCATGAATTTGAATACTTGTATTAAAAAATGTAATGAAAAAAATATTTACGAAGATGAATTTACGATATTTGAATCTGTTTATACAAATTTAAATAAATATAATTAGAACTCAGTACACATACGAACCTGTGCGATTTTTTTCATATTGTGTTCCTACACCAAAATTTAAAACAAATATTAAAATTATTACGTATAACGTTACCTACACGTCGCATACCCAATCGTCAGCAAGTTACTTCGGCCACAAGACCCCGAATTTCACCCACCATTGAATTCTTATTTTCATACCACAGATAAAGATCGCACTGGCCTCAGTTTGAGCTTCAATAAGGGCCAACGATTTGTCAAAACGTCACTTTATCTGAAAAGGAATCCGTCATCGAGTGAGGTATTTGTAGATGTAATCGAAAAATATAAGAATACGATTCTCTGAGCGACATCGCTTGTTTGTCTTTGAGACATGGAGCATAGAGATAGAAGGAGGGCCATCTCATATGAAGGGAAAGTTGAAAAAGTGTCCAGCTGTTTACAGAAAATAGAGGTTCCAATAATGGCCATTTCTGAATGGCGCTAGTGTGATACAAATAGCGAACCATGAACGTTGCTGTTGCAGACGGAGTGAAGTTTGCTGAGTTACGCCTAGTGCATCCGCAGCGTCACCCGTAATGAATGGCGCTAGTGCCGCTAGTGTCCGCCAACAGCATCGCAGCGCCCCCCGTAATTTTACGTTTTTTTACGGACACTTTTCATATACAGGGATGGTATTCCTTCTCTCAATTTTCCATACTTTGAGAGTAGTACTTTGGCATTAAGTGAAGAACTGTAAATAAACCGTCTTTTCGTACTTCATTCTATACTTTCGTTCTTCATTCATCGCGTCTGCATTATATTGCGGTACTGTACTATTCCCACTACTTTTAGTAATATGTGGTCAACGGTGTTGGTTTCACGATTATTTACATGCATGCTAGTTATTATTAACTGTATAATTTGTATTGTGCAACTGTTTGTTTATCCTTGAAAATAAATAAATATAAACTTGACAAGTGCGAGTTAAACTCGCTTGGAGAGGGTTCCGTATGTTGATTATGTATTTACAGTTATTTTTCTATTTTATTCGTTTTTGCCGTTTTTTTAAAAGACTATACATTTCTTATAGATTTTCCTGTAATATTTAAGTAAAGAACTATTTTCTGTATTTTTTTTCAAAATTCTAGAGTAGTTTCGGAGATAAGAGGTGGAAGAGTCAATTTTTGGCTTTAATTTTCGTTCTTTCTTGAATAATTTTAAAACTATCCATTGTAGAACTATAACAAAAATATATTTGAGATCCTTACAACAAGCCCTTTTATTATATTTCACATAACACACAGTAAGATACATCATACAGTTCATATACCATAATACAGTTTGCAAAACAGTTTTTGTTTAATTTTGATTTCGTTAATTTTTTTTTCTAAATTCTGTTGTTTACTTTATACCTTCGTCTTTGGGTCACAAAAAAGTATATGAGAACCAAATTTCAACTCATTTGGTCCAGTAGTTTCGGATACACCCAGACGCACGAGTGATCCTTGTGTGAGTGTGTATTAAGATATTTTGTAATTTTTATTAATTTACTAGTGTACAATAAAGAGATATTGTATTGTATTGTATCCAATAAGGTGTTTTTTCGTATGGGACCTTAAAAATAAATAAATAAACCCTCACACAGTATAGACGGTGGCATAGACTTAGGTTGATATCTATAAAGCATACTTAGGCTTTGTTCAGAGTTAAAATTATCCGAATAAAAATAATAGCAATGCATTGTCGGTTAATGTAATAAAGGGGAGAATGAAAGAAAGGCCTGACAAACGGAATAATTATTCATAATTTGTTTTGGACCACAGTGTCAAAACTATTGTAACAATGAGATTGTTGTGTTCATCTCAATATTTTAAATTAACTTTTGGTAATTTGATGATATAACTAATTCTAATTGTGGACCACGAAGTAGTGAAATGCAAAATATAACCTTAATTTCGCCCAAATACCTCTGCAAATGTAATATTCCACTTCAATCACTTTGATATTCCACTCACAGAGCTCTATTGTGAGCCTTAAGTTAAATATCTCCGAATGAAATAAGTCACATAATTAAATGAATTTACTCTACATTCAAATGTTCAGGTTGCAAATACCTATAAAATAAATACATAAGAGATACGTTGGTCAATATGTCGGGACCGTAACTGTAATATGTCATCAGTGCAGACAATTTATCTTCTTATCTCAGGACATCTAAACAAACAGTATCGTAAAAAATCTCTGGGACAGCAATATTTAAAATTCCTTATAAAGCGTAACAGTAGGAACACCATAAAGATTGGTTTTAATGAGACGATTATTCCAATTTCAAAAACGGAGAATTTGCAGTTTGTTAAAGCTAATAATAATCTATATGTACAAATAAATAAAATTGGAGTTTGTTTGTAATATTAAAATAACCGCGGATTTATATACGGTACATATACCAAAACAACATTATTTACAATTTTTGTCTGTCTGTCTCTGTTTGTTTCGGATAATGTCTGAAATGGCTGGACCGATTTTGACAGGAATTTTATTGGCAGACAGCTGATGTAACAAGGAATAACCTAGGCTACTTTTATTTTAGAAAAAAAAACAGTTTTAGAAAAAAATAGGATCAATGAAAAATTTAATAATATTGAATACCACGCGAATGAAGTCGCGGGTAACAGCTAGTATAAGAATAATAAAAAATATACAAAATATTTGCGTCAGTGTTTGATGATTCAATTAGCAGAGCAGCCTCATTTTATCATTAACAGTATGAGAAAACATGTAATAAATATTGTGGCATTCGGTTACTTCCCTACATAGTCGTAGTGAAGAGTCCCAGTCTCGATTCTCGGTCGAAACAGATGTTAATGTAAGTTGAATGTATTGTTCTCGGATCTTAGTTGTTTATGATGTTTCATTTGTATGTCAATGCCACCCGCTTTGGCTGCTTCAAGCGTCGCCGCATCGTGGGTGTGAGTGTATAAATGTTTCTTAAATTTGTTTCTACAGTTCAATGTAATTTGAAAAAAGTGGTGGATCTTTTCACTAGTACTCTTTTTAACAATGGTATTTTCTAACTATAAAGATCCAAAATCTAAGAAACACTACACTTTTTAAAATACAAAATTATAGAAACATAATTGAAAGTAGATTAATTCCATCAATCTAATAGATGACAGTTGACAGCCAAAAAAAGTCGATAACTAATTTTCACCAACCAGTGCCAAATTCTCCAAACTTCACGGTCACCCTACCTATCAGGCCATCGATCTAAACTCAGTAGCGATTTGTCAATGCCCCTCTTTAATTAATAAAAAGTCTACGGATAAGAATTGAATAAGACCTTAATTAATTTGGGTCGGTTCTCACTGTGAACTTTGTTAAATTATGATTATGCTACCCAAAAAGTTTTTTCGAATGTTTTTCATCAGAATTAAAACAATGGCTGAGTGCTGGAATAATTGAAATATGTAATAAATTGCGTTTTTATTTTAATTTGTTCCTTTGGGTGAAATCAACTGGTGAATTTTACGGAACTGTAAATTGTGCATTGAGAAGAAAACAATATCTGTGCATCTTTGAACGTGATTATGTCAAAAATTGCATAGATTTTTATGCGGTTTTTATTAGACTAAATCACCATATGCCTCAAATATTTGAGGCGTTCCTTTAATTCATAAATGTCGTCATCAGAGGAATGTGGAAAAAATATTATGATTATGTAACATTCCGGAAGAGTGTAGTTACATAACACAGGGTATCCTAGTGTGGGAACTACGTGTCATCTATACTAATATATAAAGAGGAAAGATTTGATTTTTTGTTTGCATTGAATAGGCTCCGAAACTACTGGACCGATTTCAAAAATTCTTTCACTGTTGGGAAGCTGCACTATCCCCGAGTAACATAGGCTATGTTATATTTTCAAAAAAATTAGGGATCCTTAATAAAACTCCAATAAGTTGTAAAAAAATAAGAAAACCGAAGCAAAGCGAGGGCGGTTACTCGTGTAAAAATATGTTTGTACTTTTATGCAATAAATAAATTATTATTATTTTTATTAATATTAATATCGGACTGATTTGGAATCATACTCTTTTTCTCTCTCTCTCTAACGAACATAAAAAGAAACTAATTGAGACCCTCCTCCTTTATTTAAGTCAGTTAAAGTTATTAAATACAATATTTCTGTTGTCGCCGGTGACAGTTTCACCTGTCCTAAACGACGTTATTAAGGTTTCTCCTATTTAAATATTCACAGCTTTCGATATTTACTACAAACCCCTAACCAAAAATGGTCTCAGAAGACCCATAATATTTTTGGAAGACATTACTAACGGAAATTGCATTTCAAATCCCTCAGCACTGGGATATAATATAACTGTAAAGTTAATTTCCTACATCGTGTAACAAGTTCACTAACAAAGTTAACCATTATTTAAACTTCCAACGTGACTCATCTCTTGCATTTGACGCATCCGTGCAACTTTTATATGTAGATAAAATTTCTAATGTCTTTTGCTGCCCGAGTCTTGTGGAGAGGTATTTACTAATTTCTAATCTATCTATAAATGTAGGAACATAAATACCAAAAGGGGAAGTTTTTTTACGTTTTCGTTACAATGATTTTAATGTTCTTTCTGTTTCTCTACACTAGAATATTCTATATTGCAAATGGAATGTAAAACATGAAAACCTCATCACTAGCATCCATAGTCTATCCGACAACGATGTCTTTTGCTGCCTGAGTCTTGTGGAGAGTCAATTACTGATTTCTATTTCTAATCTATCTATAAATGTTTCCTACATTTATAGATAAACTAGGAACCTATATCAAAAGGGAAAGTTTTTGAACATTTTCGTAAAAAAATTTTTGTTTCTCTGTATTTCCTGTTTCGCAAACGAAACGTATCAAAATACGATAAGTCATCACTAGCATCCATGATCTATTTAAAAAGTCTGTCAGTGTGAAGCTGTAAAAGCCGCTAGGGCTTAGACCAACAGCTATCCATTCGAAAAAAACTTCCGATAAAAAAGCTTCCCAGGTAGGATACCAACTAGACTAATTAGTAGTTAAATAATAATAAAAGTGTTAAAATAATAAGGTTTATAATATAAAAAAGAACAAAAAAAAACTAACAACTATAAAGTTAGTAATTTTTTATTAAGAAGTTAGTAATTTTTTATCTTTATTTGCGGGTTTTATATGGTTACATAAATGACAATCCCATTATTTCCTTCTTATTTTCTCGCATACCGAGAGTTTAGTTTGGACTACTTTGGGTTCCACCAAAAACCTTACTGAGTCAACATTATTGACATTCCAGCCTATTGCTTGTTCACGTATTTAAATTGAAATTAAAAAATTTCAACACTGCCGACTTGTTTCGCAAAAACAAACACCCTGTAGCTCGTTAATGAAATTGTTGACAAGATGAATCATTCGATGTACTGCGGATAAAGTCATTAGAATATTATCATTAATCATTATTGATTTAAGGAGCCCATACCTAATACGAGTCATTGAGCTTTATGTTTTATTTTTATTTGGGTATAGGTATAACAACAGGTTCTATTGATAATTATTTAAATTTTAAAGAAAAGTTAAGAAGTGTAAAGTAATTTCGATGCCTTAAGAACTTCACGGGTGGCATAAGACCTTAGTCACTTGTGAAAATTATAATATTGCTTAAAAAAACGTTTTTATCGTTAAGAAGCAACCTGTCAACAATGAACAATATCGATTCTGCATCTCATTACCATAAATTAACACGACTAAAAAGGTGTAAATAAAAAAAAAACAACACTAGATACTGGCAGGTTTAAAAATAAAAAAACAAATGAACTGCCAATTTGTAGAATATAAATGAGTCAACGGTCCAAGTCGACGTTTTCATCACTATCAACGTAGGACCACCGGTTAATTCCGCGAAGTGTGACGAATGTACCTGGACACCTACGGTGTGTGGTTAAGAACTTGTTGAGACGACGTCTTAATCACACCACTCGTTAGGGCAACAGCACACGACACTAACGTAATTTTTTCAAGCTTTTTAAAGGAACTAGTTTTAAAAAAGCTGGCTTTTTCTGCTAATTTAAATGTTTCCGTTTTAAATATAGAACGTTGAGACAACGCCTTCTTTCGGATGTGTTTTGAACAATTGTTTTCATGTATCTATTTATCGTGTGTATCGAATTCCGTTACAATTTTATAAGATGCATGAATCGTAATGATTAATATTTTTTATAGTAAGTTGCAGGAATATAGCAGAATTTAAATACAATAATAATTTCAAAATTAATTCATCTAGACGCAAAGTTCGTAATAAAATATAGAAACTGAAAATTTCTTGTAACTAACTAAATGCAGCCTCAGTGTTTTAATAAATAATTTTAAGAAAAACTTAAATGTCAAATAGCCCCAATAAGATTGAGAACCTGCATAAATAAAACCAAATTTCAAGAAACAATTAATTTAAATATACGCTGGTGTGATGTTTCCCTAATCAATAATGTCTCAATTAAGACCCACCACGAAGTAGGTATATCGCAGGATCCTAGTGCGGTAGGTAGATCTACAATCAGATCCAATTATTGGCAATAACTTCAATAGGTACAATTAATATGCTTCGTATATCGGCTACCTATAAAGTATCTTTCTTGTCGTATTCGATGACAGCGAACTAGATTTTGCAATGATAAAATTATTATTAATATTGCAATCTTTATTTATCTATTCCATTTACTTTTATGATGAGATAAAAAAGCGACCAAGTGCGAGTCGGACTCGCCCATGAAGGGTTCGGTAGCAGCAAGTAACATAATATAAAAGTTCTTGTAGTTCGTTGTAACTTTGATCAATGTTTTTTGCGGTTTACGATTTATGACGTATTAAAAAAAAACTACTTACTTGGTCTCATTCAAACCAATTTTCGTTGGAAGTTTGCTTAGTAATGTACATCATATATTTTTTTTAGTTTTATCATCCCCTTATTTTAGAAGTTACGGGGGGGGGGGGGGACACACATTTTACCACTTTGGAAGTGTCTCTCGCGCAAACTATTCAGTTAAGAAAAAATTATATTAGAAACCTCAATATCATTTTTGAAGACCTATCCACAGATACCCCACACGTATGGGTTTGATGAAAAAAACATTTTTGAGTTTCAGTTCGAAGTATGGGGAACCCCAAAATTTATTGTTTTTTTTTCTATTTTTGCGTGAAAATCTTAATGCGGTTCACAGAATACATCTACTTACCAAGTTTCAATGGTATAGCTCTTATAGTTTCGGAAAAAAGTGGCTGTGACATACGGACGGACAGACAGACAGACAGACAGACATGACGAATCCATAAGGGTTCCGTTTTTTGCCATTCGGCTACGGAACCCTAAAAAACAGAGTTTAATGTGAAAATTTGTTAGGTGTAATAAGTTTTGTTTTTATATTTTTATGTATGAATATTAACATCAAAGCTTGGGTGTTTTTTTATTTTATTTGACGTACAGTTTTATTTTGAACTGGGGTTCCAAATTTTCAGGCTCTTTTCTTACTCCCATGAGAAAAAAACACACCTTTATTGCAACATAATAATATATGCGTCGATTGTCTATTCTTGATGATGCAACCTATTCACAGCAAGGAATGTCAAAGCGTTACAATGTTATAGGCTTGGTTAAAGTTAGCAGTGTCATTTGGTACAATTCTCTTTATTACCTACCAACTATCGATCTGCATGCGGCTTTGTCTACGTTTTCCGGGATAATAAGTACCCTATATCTTATTCAAAATTATGCTCTAACTGTGTGCTTAATTTCATGAAAATCCTAATATCCTATAGTCAAATACAAGTCGCATAGAAATGAAATTGTTGCAAAAATAAAATAATTATTAATATTACAAACTAAACCTTCTAAATTATTTTTAAAGCAGTCTAATTTCGAAATAATAAAACTTACGAGTAACATCCTGGAAAATTAATGTGCCATGTCATTTTAATGTACAGTTTCAGTAGTATATTTATTACCTAATGGGTGGCTAAATAATTTGATAACTATAATTTAACTACGTCGGTGTCTTTAGTGAATTTCAATCCCTTTAAATGTAGGTATAAGACATGAGTCATAACTTCAATAGATACTCGGTTATCGTAAAACCCATGCAACGATCATATTTCGCGAGCATAGAACAATGCGGCTACATTCCGAGAGAGAGAGTGCTCGATTGTGAGAAATAGACAAAAACACTAAAAGCAAGATGACTAATGGATTCCCGACTAATCTCAAAATTACGGCTTCTAACAGACATTTCACGATTCCACCGCCTTTAGATATAATGAGAAGTACAAAGAGAAAGCTCAAATCAATGTTAGCATTACACTTACTTACGAAATTTAACCCGTAAACCGTTACTTAACAGTTTCCAAAATTACGAGCAAAAGAGCAAATACGAGGGCAAGAGATGCTTTATACGTCGGATCGTAAAAAGTTTGTGATGTGAAGATAATTCCCATTGTCGTTGCCACGGCTTCATTAGGGCCCGCATATGTCAAATATTTACCAAGGCAGATAAGACCCGTTCAGGTTGTTTATTCATTACCATTTTTAGAACAAAACTTCGAAGCGTTTCCAGCGATAAGATATTCGTCGTTAATTTATCATTCTCGTGGGGTTTGAAAGTCCCCGAATACAATAGAAATGTGTAAATATTGTGAGCGTTCGTACTTAATCATCGGCCCTGGAATAGTTCCAGTGATTAAACAGACAGATAAGCACATTTAAATCACGGGTAGATAAAAGATTTTTGAGCTGTCTACGAATAAATGCTTTTAAAAGCGCCTTATCTTTATCATTTGATTTTTATAGATTAAACGGAATGAATGTTAACAGTAAAAATTGTTGGTATTCTCATTCAAATTCCGTTAGTTTAGAAGATATTAATACTATTTCAACCATTTTAATGAACCAAATTGTTGCAATATAAGTTCTACTGTGTTCTTACTGTTTATTCAATGACTGTTTCACCTAATTTAATGTTCTTGTCTACATAAAAGGGAACAGATAACAGATAACATGACACCAATATTTCAACAAGAACAAAACAATGATAATATAGATAAGGAACTTACTGGTTCCGTGTCGCAAGTCTCCAAATCAGAAATGGGGTCGTCTCCACAATAGTAATCGGCTTGCAGGAATGGTGGTCTCGGAGGAGGCGGCAGTAGGAACTCTGGAGGTGGTCCAAGACAGTCACACTCCGTCAAGTCTGTGGGTTCTAACTCCCACATCTCGTACTCTAACTTAACACTATTCACAACCTCACTGTAATCACTAACACTCGTATAATCACTAGTATCACGTTTGACGCGCGTCACTTCATCTGAAGTCCTAAGTTTTATCAGATTGGCTATGTATAGTTCGTCGTCGACATCGCTCCATACGTTTTTCCTGATCTCCTCGTTCTCATCGCTAACTTCAGATATATCTACGGAATCAAAAGCCGCTATAAAACGATCCTCTTCGTTTTGTGTTTCAGGATTCGATACTTCATTGATATCTTCCGTACTTTTCTTAGCATTTTGGTCCACGAACTCTTTAATCTCAGTCGTACTCAAATCCTTATTCTGGGAGTATTTTTTAGAACTGAACTTTTTATAAAATGCATTCTGGAATGTCCAAACAGCGTACGACGACGCCTTAGTTGGACTTTCAGTGTATCTTTGGGCCATACGCAGCGTTCTCCTTCAATGTTATCTGTAACAATAAACGTTTAATATTACTTTAAATTCTCACCTATCACTGCAGCAAATCGCATCAATACATCCATCTCTACGCCAACCAATTTAGTTTCTGACGGCAGGCGTATCGATTCTTTGCTGGTATCGAACCACTTATTATTTAATAGAAGAGCTAACACCTCATTTTGTATAACAAAGACGCCGCAATTAGAGACTGCCATGTCTGAGAGCACAATGGGTGCGGAACCAGTATCGATATCATCAGGGCTCCGTCCGGTGCTTATTTTAATTTATTTTTTATCGCAACGAATTGAACGGATGGGTTTCTAGCTATGCACTCGGTTAGCTCGCTCCTATCATGATGGTGTCAGAGCAGCGCTGCCTCAAGATTGAAGTTCAACGTTTTCTGATATTTAATTTGATGTTCCGACTCTTACCGAAGTGCCTGCCTGATTGACTCGGTTGTTTGGATTCGATTTGCGATGGAGCGCTTATTTTTTCTTTTTCTTTTTAATTTAGCGATTGCTTCTAAGTGTTTTAAGATTTTATCTTACAACTTAAAAGCAGACGTTTAATTTTTTTTGGAAGATCGATAAGTAACATAACTATCATAATGCAATCATATTCAATCAATCAATCTCTAACTAATAGCTTCAAATGTTTCCTTGTAATCGTGAGTAAATCATAAATTCTTTTTTCAGTAATGTAGCTATAGAATAGCATATTCAGAGCGAAATATCCATCTGCTTGAACTAAAAATGGACCACTTATAGCGTGAATATTATTTAAATGTACCTAATCGCAGAGGGAAGTCGAGAGTATTCGCTACGATTTTCACTCGGGGATAAAAGGTTTCCGATTAAGATACGCTATGGGTATGCAATTATGTATGCGTAAGATGTTTCTCGGGTGCCTGGAGATTGTGGGGTCAAGGGTCAACATCAGACATCACGTGGCCAATTCGGTCCGAATACACTGAAATGTTTACCGCAGAAAATAGTTTGAAAAGGATAGATTTTTCTCGTAGATATCATGCTCGTAATGGATTAAAATAAAATTCAAATGTGGAGAGGATTTTGTATTCAATGTTTTAGAATTTGTAACATATATTTTTAGTTTCAAATATCAGTTTCAAAGCTCTAATGCTATTCATGAATCCATTAAGCAAATCTTTGAACTAAGTAAATTCATATATAACTAGCAGATTAGGTTTATTGACAATAAATGTTTTGATAGAAGTCACCGATAAACCTATAAATCTTTGCTCATTTGCGTCCAATATTTTACGTCTACTTATCTATACAGACAGACAGATGACATCTTATTCAATATCACAATCATAACCGCTTGTGTGGATTAGCATTTCACGGTACGAGTCTGATCAATGGCCATCCACATCCATCCATATAGGATCGACGTCTCATTAACATTTTGGCGCGGTGGCCACTCGAAGCCTGTCATGGAAAACCTGACGTCTGCACAATGCCAAGTGG
Source organism: Thymelicus acteon (assembly GCA_951805285.1). Taxonomy (NCBI): domain Eukaryota; kingdom Metazoa; phylum Arthropoda; class Insecta; order Lepidoptera; family Hesperiidae; genus Thymelicus; species Thymelicus acteon. Next base: position 4,625,008 of record OX638232.1, read on the forward strand.
AGAGCCCTTGAGCCTCTTAACGAACCTATTCTGTTGGTTTTCTCACGTGAATTATTGCCAGCTCAATCCGTAGGGTTACCGCGTTTGCTATGTGTGATTGAAAGATTTCATTGTTACTTCGTTTGTGATTCTGATGTGCGTTTTATTTGTTAAACAAACCCTATGCTGCCATAACATCGGGCTTTCCTATCAGCGTGATGTTTGTAACGGTAGTGATACTCCTAGACTACGTAGCTACTTTAAAACAATAAACATTGACTTAAATATTACTGTTTAAGGTCTTGGCACTTAAATTGGTATATTGGGACCAATGCTCAGACCAAAATAAACTACTGATCGTAGTTCGTAAGTGCTCAAGAGAGGAATATAGAGCTACTTTTTGCTTACATGAATAACTTGTGTGAAATGTTTGGACGGGCATGTAACAGTAATAATGGACTTATTTTTTAAATAATTAGCAATACGATAATTTGCTAATGTTCTGTCATAAAGGGAATCGGCTTAAGAAACACAAATATTTAGACAAGTGATCCATAGTTTATTTCTTCACCGGCAATTGTCTGTAAAATCCAGGGTTTTATGTCCACGAGCGGCCAGCTATGTAAATCATCTACTCACATTTTTAAGCCCTAGGCTATAAACGATTGTAGCAGCCCTGTAAATAACTGTAAACACTCTTGAAATCCTAATCTAAGGTCAGGCAGGCGCAGAGGTTGTAGCTTGAATTGAAATCGCGCTTCCCGATACCGTGATCTGACCCAACCCATTTAGATTTGGATTTGGATCTAGATTCAATAGTTATGGTAACAAGGGATTTAAAATGAAGGTCTTTTTAATATTAGGTATTACCCTTATAAGAGTAAATATAAAATGCGAAGGTCATGCCACGATCATTTAGCAGATTCATTATTGGTACTATAATCTAAATTTTACTAACAAAAAATAACCGACTTCAAAATTACTGAAAAACTACTTGTCAGATCTCGTTCAAATTTATGTGAGACTACATGTCAAGCACCTGCTTTCGACTATAAAAAGAATCATCGAAATCGGTTGGCGTGATATTAAGTTATTCATCCATTTGTCGCGCACATACCTTAATGCAAATTTAAGACTTATATAATTTTCTCATGGATGCCATTGTCAGATCTCAATAAAATTTAAGTGGGACCACATGACAAGCACCAGCTTTCGTCTAAAAAAACAATCATCAAAATCGGTTCACCCAGTCGAAAGTTCTGAGGTAACAAACATAAAAAAAACAAAATACAGTCGAATTGAGAACCTCCTCCTTTTTTAGTTTCCTTAGGGTATTTAGTTAGTAATTTAGTTTCATCAGTTTCATTACGGGTACTTATTTAAAATAGAAATATTGAAATAAATAAATAATAATATATTTTAATTGTTATTTTTATTTTTATATTATTATTATTACATTATATTTTTTGAGGTTTTTAGTTTTAAGTTCACTATAGTATACAATGTGATTTAGTTACTTAAATAGGTTATATTTTAATGTAAATAAAATAATAATAATATTATTATAATATTAATATTAATATTAAAGTAGATAAATTACTTAATCTATACTAATATATAAAGAGGAAAGATTTGATTTTTTGTTTGCATTGAATAGGCTCCGAAACTACTGAACCGATTTGAAAAATTCTTTCACTGTTGGGAAGCTACACTATCCCCAAGTAACATAGGCTATATTATATTTTCAAAAAAATTAGGGATCCTTAATAAAACTCCAATAAGGTGTAAAAAAATAAGAAAACCGAAGCAAAGCGAGGGCGGTTACTCGTAATTACATAAAGTAGAAAATACAGATGACGAATACAGAATGAAATAATAATATTTAATAATAATTGATGTTTGTTTTTACTGCCATACATTTCTAGATATTAATTGTATAAGAAGAATCTTATTGGATTACGCAAATTTTATAAGAAATCAGTTCCAATTAGAAACTCATAAGTTTTCCACCCAGCCAATAGATGGCGCTACGAGTCTCATTTCAGAGTATAAAGGGGAAGGATTTCTGTAATATGATTTGACCTTTTGACATATTTTTATTAAATCTTAAACGTATCATTATAATAACGTATCGTAAATTTATGTGTTTTTCTATTTTATTTATTTGAAATTAAAAAACACTATAAAAGTTAATAAAATTGTAAAATAAAATAAATAAGCTCAGGTAAGAATGTATATGAATAGCGGTTAAAAAATATACCGTATAAAACGAACACCATTGAGAACATGCATGTTTTTTCAAGGTATCTTAGACCCTCAGCTAATTCTGAGATTCTCAAAATCCAAAAACCAAAAAATCCGATTGTTAGAATTGTATTACTATGCACAGGTTTTATTGAAAGCAAATGTCCAAATCAAATGCTTAGTGAAACCTTTTCTTTGATCCTATAACTTTTATTACTACTGCTTTCAATCATAAAGCCTATTTATTTAGGCCAACAAGTAGCATTGGTCTATCAAACATTAAAACAACGACATCCGCTTACAACCGAACGACCATAAAATAAACTTAACCAGATCAGTATGTTGTTGCCGAAGTAACATAAAAGCCGAACCATTCGAAATTCAAATTTCAATTCACGGAAAATACGAACGAAACCTATTTTTCTCGGAACGAAATAAAACATATTTAAATTGATCGAAAACGATAGTTTTGAATGAGAAAATATCGCCGGCGGAGTTCCTAGTTCAAAAACTATTCGTTCAGCTAAGCTTCGAATTCAAGCGAATTCAAGAAAGATTTCGATACAAGTTTAAAGTGTTGTTATGAAAAATCTTTCTCGGGATGCTGGACCGAAGTCGAATTCTTTATTTGCTTTTCCAGTGTAGTTTAAACATTCTTATTTCCAAATGCGGGCTATTACGACTATTTTCTACTTACAATATTGTTCGTAGTTTAAGATTCTGAAAGGATCGTTATTGCAAATTTTATTATGTTGAATGTAATAAAATTTCCATGGAATGGGATTTAAATAAGAAATGTTTTAATGCTTCAGCTTATGAGAAGGCTTCAGTCTCAACTTTTAAGCCAGTTACGAATCAGTCGCCTCTAGTGTTGAATGTCTACCACCGAGTGACCCAAAAACTCAATTTCTTGATCTTTACAAATTTTCCGTGTTCCTATAATAATATTTTAAGGATGTTGTTGGTGCTGCGCCTGTCACTTTATGTCTATAACTTCAACGTTTTCTTCTTTCATCCACGCATCTATCATGTCTTATGGTCGGCGGTAATATAACTTAAGTACATTCAGGTAACCGTCAACTCATCAGATATTGAAATAAAAGGGCTTTAATGACATAGTAAAAGTGAAATAGAATTTAGCTTCCGCTTAACTGATATGAAACCAATCGATTGGACGTGAAAGATAACGCATTGTGAAGGGGATGACAATTTGTATAAATTGTTTCCAATTAGCGCGTGGGAAGCTTTCATCACAGTGTCAGTGATCGTAAGCGATAATGGCACAATCGTGTCTAGTGTAAATGAAACTGTTAAAACAGTAATTGAAGATTAAAACTAGGTTTAGTCTAATCAATATAGTTCAGAAACGGTTAGCAAATTTTACTAAGTATCCATTTCTGAGACCTATTTCGGAAATGAAGAGACGACTTCTGACGATTGGAAAAGTTGGGAAAGTTGTGTTCTCCTTAATACGCAGAATTGTATCAATATTCAGCTCTTTGCGAATTATTGTACCTATCTAGGCTGGAATATCTAATTTGACTGAACGAGTTATGGTGGTATATAGGACAATGCATAGCCCTATTGACTAGGTTGATATGGGTCCAGTTTATTTTCTCTAAGTATTTGATGAAACACTTCGTTCTCTAAGAGTCGCCTTAATTGTAGCTTAATTTAATGTGCAGTTTTACTGACTAAAATATCTACCAATGTATTTTACCTTCAAATCGAAAAAATCATTTAATCCTAATTGACGATTGCACCAATTTTAATTTCAATTGTTAAAATTTGATAATAAGTTCTAATAAAAACACATTAAAATTTTGAAGTTGTTTAAAATTTTATTTATAAATAAAATATTATAATATTTTAATGAAATAGGTGTACCACCGCCCCTTAAATTTTTGTCCACCGTTGTTTTGTTACATGGAAAAACACGAAATAGCAATGATTTCATTCTTGCATAGGTAGGTACCTACTACAGAATTGTATTAAGTTTAAAAATTATGTACTTAAAATTGGTCCTAAGTTTTAGTAGGTACTTAAAAAACCGGTTTTTATTAAAATGTATTGAGGAACTTTTTTCCAATACAGTTGAGTATCAAAACAAATCTTTTGATTATTTATTTAAGCAAAATGTTTACTTTTGTTATCTTCCCGTGTTTGTACAGAATATCATAAAACAGTATTTGTTTACTCAGTTTTTTTCAATTATTGATATTATTGTGATTTTACTTGATTTAATGTTTACCTAATTTGAGGACATAAATGTATTTTCAAGTCCAAACTTAATTAGCGTTTATTAATTAATTGATTACCGCCAGAATTTAACAAAAATGTCAATGTTGTGACACTAAACCTCTCAAGAACTTTCCCAAAAGATAATCCAACGTTTAATTAACCTGCGCTAAACACTCACCCATTAGCTACGGCACATCTCAAAATCAAATGTACAAACACGAACAAAACTTTAGTCAAACACTTAACACAATTTTTCCAGTTTTAACGATCACCAGGTAAAAATTCACTCATTTCCCATGGAACGCCGTCAACTTCACAAAAAACTATTCACATATTCACACAACACGCTTCGCACAACTAGCGACGAATTCGTTCCGCATATAAATGAACCGAGCACACGTCTGCACGGCGCTAGGAGTTTTGAACGACTAATTTTTTCCAACCGGCCTAGTACCTGCTGTGATCAACCATGATTGGTCAATGCTCGATCCCTTCAGCGTTTTGGTCGTTATGAAATTGTGGTTCTATGCACGGAACAAAATTATGATTCTGCAAGGCTCAGAAACTCTTGGCATCTACTGTTTAGATGGAGAAATTAGTAGAGATACTAAAGGGTTTATCAGTAATCATCATGAGATGACAAATGTTATTGATGTGAACTAGACAAATGTTATTAACGAAGTTGATAATATTATTATAAATACAAGTACCTAATCTAATAAAAACAAGTAAAGCGTTATAAATTTCATAAAATGATTTGAACACTTTCTAGATAATACAGATTAGATACTTGTTATGATCGAAATGAATTTTTCTTTAAGCTAAGATAAAGCAATAACTTTATTAATTTATTAAGAAATCTACAGTAGTTATATTAAACATTACTGGCTAAACTTGTATTCTTAAAATGATAGAGGAACCTAAAAGTCTGCGAAACAAATATTTAAATATTGAAACAGAATTAATTAATTAAAACAGTTCTATAAGTAAATTGAATTACTCCTGAAAACCCAAACTTAAAACTTATTTCCCAACTGCTACAAAGACAACATTAATACTATCTGATCTCACTCGTCTGCAAAACAAATTAGCGAAATCTCATTAAGAAATGCATTTCTAAGAGTAGGCGAGCAGTGTGCGAACTGCTTATATCTCTTAATCAGTAGAGTGGTAGCTAATTATGAAATGTGAAATCCTCGTGAGCGGAGGTTAATGTAGTCTGGCTTCAATTTATTTTCACCAAACGCAAATATTTGGAGTTGCAGAAACTATGGACTGTTTTATTATTTTTTAGTGTATTTGCTCTACGAAAAATTGGAGCATGTTTTGCTGTTGTATGTCTTCAAACTTAAATTTAACGTCGCACAAAGGCTTAAATTAAATTAATTTGGGTTTGTTTAGTGACATACATATTTTTTTATAAATCTAATTATTTTTTTGCATACCCTTTCTTTTCCGAGGGACAAGTGTATTTTTTCTGAAATTTTTCTGTTGTTAGGACAATTTTATGCCTTTTTTTGTATTTATAGCGGCTATTTAGTCCACTACAGATAAAAATATGTTTTCAAAGTCACGCAGTTGTCCTGCTTGCAGAAAAAAGGGCACAGTTTTGAATCGTAATAAATTTATGCAATTGTAGTTTGGCTTCAATTTATTTTCACCAAACGCAAATATTTGGAGTTGCAGAAACTATGGACTGTTTTATTATTTTTTAGTGTATTTGCTCTACGAAAAATTGGACCATGTTATGCTATTGTATGTCTTCAAACTTAAATTTAAAGTCGCACAAAGGCTTAAATTAAATTAATTTGGGTTTGTTTAGTGACATACATATTTTTTATAAATCTAATTATTTTTTTGCATACCCTTTCTTTTCCGAGTGACAAGTGTATTTTTTCTGAATTTTTTCTGTTGTTAGGACAATTTTATGCCTTTTTTGTATTTATAGCGGCTATTTAGTCCACTACAGATAAAAAATATGTTTTCAAAGTCACGCAGTTGTCCTGCTTGCAGAAAAAAAGGGCACGGTTTTGAATCGTAATAAATTTATGCATGTGATAAAATAACCGAAGAGAGAAACAAACTAAAGTAACATAAGTAACTAACAAGCATTAAGTAAACAACTGTAATACAGTGACAAAATAAGATCTAAACTGAAGCATTACATGATAAACTTACATTAGACGAAATTACTAGAATCGTAAATAGTTATCCGGTCTGCAACTGCAGCGTTTACCTTATCTAGAAGTAATAGCCTTAACTCCTCGCATGCTCACCATAGTTAATTAGTTTCGTTTCGAGATTTGTTTGGGAGGAAAGGATTCATAATATTTAACTTACTACTTAGTTATAATACGTGTACCTACAATAATTAATATCAAATTAATATAGGAAAAAAATATTGAAGAAGTTCTACGATTTTTGTTAAACTTTTCAATATTTTTTATGTAAATAATTAATTCAGAAAATATTATGCCCTCTTATGATTTGTGATAATCACCTCTCATGGACTTCGGGAACCGAAGCCCGGCGTCAAGCCTAAAGAAAGTTGCCTATACTGATGAGGACAATACTACAGAGACTTTTGTCACCGTCATAATAGAACGCTTACAACTGTATCGCCCACGAAGGTCTGAAAGTACCGCGTTATTTTTCGTTACAACGAGAACGATATTCTCGTTGAAGAAATGACGATATATATTTGAAAATGTTGTTTTACCACGTTCGTTGATTGTAATATTTTCTTAGAGGATCTTTTTTTGGTTTGAGAGACTTTGTCCTTCAAATACAAAATATCTCGTTTGCGCAATATCCAGGGATGGGTTGTTTTAGTATATTTATTTAAATTGTTCGAAATAGTATAAAGCTTTAGAATGTAATTATTAAAAAAGCCACGAATTCCTGAAAAAAACAATAGATGATTTAACCCTTCATTTTGCCCGCCTTTGATAAAATATGAAGCAAAGAAAACAATTAATATGGTCTAGATCAAACGGTCTACAACTGCGGCGTTTACCTTATCTCCAAGTTATAGCACTACCTCGCGTGCTCACGACCAGTTAATTAGTTTTGTTAGTGAGTTACTAAGATTTCATCTAAAGAATATATTTATATTACTATGTCCATGGTTATGAGATTGTGATTTTTTTTGGAGTTTTTTTTTATAATGTATTAGTTACCGAGATATGGGTAGATGGATCATCTAATACATATGTAGTAAATGGTAACGAGGTGTAAGGGGCTCCACCTAATGTTATTGTATTTTGTAGGTATATATCTAGCAGATATGTAGCTTGCAGGCTCAGGTGAATAAAAAAAGTAGATAATTTACCGCTTTGAAATGAGTGTAGCCGAAAATTATCAAGCCGGTCTACGCAATTTGTTTATTTACTTTTACATTTAATCACGCTCACCAAGCCAACTTGAGCTTGCAGGTATGTATCTAATTCTAGTAGAATTATATCGTGAGACCAAGGTTAAACAGGTTAGCTTGGCTCTTTGTACATCTTATCGAATAAAGGGTAAAACTTTTTTATGTAAGAGCACAGCAGTGCCAGCAGCCCCTGCCACCCATGGACATGGACTCTGTGACAAATCTCGAATATGGCTGTGTGTAGGAGGGACTGTAGTTAGTAAAGTAATCTCCAAACATATTGGCCGGCCTGAAGTTAGGCGCGAATCGATGCGCAGAATGTAAAATAAGGTATCAGACAACGACCACGATCACCCGCGTGTTCCCTTCGCGCAGCTGTGCCAACTTCAGCCCAGCCAATAACTTTGGAGATTACTGTAGGTACTGTTAGTATTAGCTGTTAATAACATTATATCTGTAGTTATTATTCGTTAGGGTTGGAGGTTGACTAGACTGTACCACCTAGGTCCTAGGTTACTTAATCCTGACGTTACTTTTACACCCACCTGGCTATTTAAATATTTCAAATCTATACTATTCTTCTATCTATTACTGTTTTGTAATGCTAGTCTCTCCCTCTCGTGCCATTTTTGGCTTTCAATGGGTCTGTAATCTCTACATCCGTGCATGGGCGATGGTGACCTACCATCAAAGACGGCTGCTCGTTTGATGGCTACTCACATAAAAATCTTTTAATTTACTCAATAACAAAATACACTCTTACAAGTTCTTAATAGCTTCTGGTTAGAGATTTAAGTTAAAACGTAGGTGGTCCCATACGCGTAACACGCTCGCTCGAATGTTGCTGTTTGCGCTTGTAGTTAGCGCAAGCGATAAACTGGACTTACTTAGCGTGGGCTCTGTACGCACTGTGGTGTAAATAATATGGCTAATAACGGTTACCGCGCCGTTTTGAAAAATCTTATACCAAAATCCCATACCCATGTGGGTATAATTTGATTCTTATTTAATTTTCGATATTTTCTGTTAATTTATAAAAAATAATTATTGAACCTTAAGATAGTAAAATCATTGGCAGACTTCATTCTAAACAGCATTCTCTAACGGCCAACAAAAATAATACTACTAATTAGATTAAAAATGCTTTTGTTTTGAAAAATACTCGTAAAACTTTAACGGCCCAAATCAGAAAGGTTCGTTTATTTAGTCGTAAAGAGTCCATAACTAATTGACATTAAATATGTTAAGTATTGGTTAATCTCAGAATCATATTGTAAACTATAAGTGACCTTAGTGCAGACCAACGTCAACATGTGATTCTGTACTTAGGAGCGATTTAAGTAACCGTTATGTGACTCTGAGTAAGGGCGTATGTTATTTTTATTTAACTAGCCGAAGTAGAAGCTGGTAAGTGGTAATTGTCGCCCGTAAACATCAGCGACACCAAACATTACTGATGCGTTGCCAGCCAAGAAGGATGGGATAATAAAGAATGAAAGAACTGCTTTCAAGCCCCCAGCCAGAACATGACCATTCGTTTTTTCGTTGACTCAAACATGGGAGTTGTTATAGCCAGGCAGACTTCACTACTACTAGTTATACATATACGTATTAATTAACTTGAAAAACTTCTTACTTTAATCACATATGTATATCTCATACTCAAACTCATTTCATTTCAACAGTGTGTACAAACCCTAAATGGCCATTAGCCCGGCTAACACCAAAACAAACAAAGGACGCTTCAGCTAAAACGTTTGGCGGCAGCTTTGTGTCCCCACCGCCAGCGTATCAGCCTTACTGTACTTCATCTTAGTTAATTGTCAAAAGAAAATAGTGTTCTTACCCGGAAGGGTGGCAGGTACCGAGCACAAAACAGAGAGACGACAGAAGTTTAACTACAAACAGCGGATGAGCAACGCACACTAACAATCTTGGAGTAATACTTGACAAACTCAAAACGTCTGGTGTATCTCCTGCTTAGCAGCTAGTTCTTTTTTGGTTTTTCACTCTTCTTTTTTGGTCTTTCTTACTGATGACCATGGGGGACGGTGTCACTTACCAATTACCATCAGGTGCATCGTCAGGTCGTTTGTAACTATAACTATAACTGTAAAGCGTACAGACACACTATTCTTAATTAAAATTTATTTTCTACTTTTAGATGGATTTTCTATAAAAGCGTGTTTTATAGTTTTTTTTACTATTATTTTAAACATAATGAATAAGCATTAAGCATGTACCAATTGACTTTCATTAATTCTAGCACACATTCAACAAACAAGGTAAGTACTTAAAGCAAATGTAAATATGGCTAAGTGTTTTTCGGATTATATAAATTCTGTTGAAACACGCCGATTGGTTCGTGTTCGAGTATAATATTTGTCCAGAACTGGTACAAGTTTACATTTACCACTATTTTCAAAACCCCTAACTGAATCAGTAGTCGTATATTCATGTATAAAAATACTAAGTTATTGTGGGGATAAAATCCAACTCCCGTGACTCTTATTTCAACTTGTTTAACTGTTATCCTGAATTACTTATATTATTAACGGCCGGTCTCTAATATAAGTAATTCAGGATAACAGCCGTTCAACAGTAATTCAGGTTAACGGCCGGTCTCAATAATGTACTAACAGATGGAAGACTGTGGATAGGGCTACCATTAGTATGTTATCTGTCATATTTGTCAATTTTTGCGTACGCAACGTCCACAGTCTTCCATCTGTTAGTATATTATTGAGACCGGCCGTAAGAGATACGGTATTATCGTAATAATATCGATTTAATAGTAGGTAGTATTAAAATACGATGGCGATCTTTCTGGTGTCTGCGGACATAGAGGTATTTGAAATTTTGCACAAAAGTAGACCTTAACGTAGAATAAGCTAAAGGATACTTTCTCAGAAAACGCGGGCGAACAGACCGCTTGTAATTTATATTTTTTTTATGCCAATAGCCGGCAAACGAGCTGACGATCCACCTGATGGTAAGTGGCTATCGTCGCCTATGGACATCAGCAACACCAAAGGCATCACTGATGCATTGCCGACCAAGAAAGAGAGAAGAAAAAGAAAGAAAGAAAGAACTGCTTCTAAAGTTCCCAGCCGGAACACAATGAGTCGTTTGGCGGCTTACTCATGCTCAAGGGTGGTAGCTATCCAGGCGAATCCCATAATAATAGCAATAATGGTATTAATTAACAATTGCAATCAATATTACCAATACAATCCTTCGAGGAGCCCTACCACCAGCGGGCCGGATTTAGTCGCCTCTTACGACACCCATCGCGTGGGATTGGGGTTAGTATTCTAAGCCGCCTCAATACGTGAAGGCCAAAGGCTATAACCTATTTTTTCAGCATACATCTAACCGTACGTTGGATAACACGGGCACGGAATATAGACGGATTCGTTACGCCTCGCAATGCGAACCATTTGCCAAGAGGCACGCCTGCCAAGATAATATTCCTATGCCTACCCCTCCCCCCCGGGGACACTTGACAATGTTGCCAGATTCAATATACTGGATAGCGGGATAGAAAGCAAAAAATTCGATGACTATTTATTTTTCGGTCATAGATTTTTTAATTATTTCTTTTCTAAAAGAGTTTTCATTGTTATGTTAACTTCTACTTATATATCCTTGCAATCATGTTTATCATTGCGGGTCAATAAAGCGATAATTGGGAACTCAATTCTTCTAATATCTAAGGACAAAATTAATGACGTATCCAGTCTAAACGTAGGTAGGTAACTCGTAAGTTTCTGACTATTAATATTTTTTCTACTATTTTCCTGTTTAGTTATTTTTTACTTTTCTTTCTTTCTTTTTTTTCTTAAATTAATCACATAATCTTTAAAACTTGCCTAAATTTAAATACGTGCAGTCTTTAGCGTCATCAAAGTCCATGACTCTTGTTCTATTAAGTTCGGATCTCCTATCTGATATAATGTGTTAAGCCCATAATTCGCTTATTTCACGCATTTTAAGAACTCTCTCATCATAAATATATTCTGGTTTTCTGACGGATTCCTTCATTGATAAGTGTTATAATTTTTAATATGCACGTCATTTGAAAATTCTAGGTATTTGGAAGTTCAAATGACTATGCGAAAAACAAAACCTCAGTTCATATATGGTCAATACTTTACTTTACTTTATTAATGCTTCTAATCCTGTTTTTCTACAATATGAGTTTTTTATTTTCTTATTTCTACTCAACCATCAGGTTCTATCATTGAAACAAAGGATAACTAGCCGTTAATAAAATCAGCGCATTGAACGATGACGATAAATGTACCAATTAATAAATCTCTTTCACAGTTTGAAAGAGGAGGCTCCTAATTTTCAATAGTGGTTTAACCTTCATACAATCAAGAGTACCGACGATCGTTTATCGTGTACCCGCAAGCGGCCCGCATACTGTCATTGGAGTCTTTGTGGATTGTTGGTAAGGATTTCTACTCGAAACTGTACTATATGTTCCTGTAGTATGTTCTTACATTTCCTGGCTGTAGGTACCCTAGGCTAGATATTATGTACGAGTTTTGAAAAAAACGTGGAAAAAATTAAAAACTAACGCATGATGCTTTTTAAATTTTTACTGATAAGTTACATGCAGATAGGAGCCTTTAATAGTATAAAAGAATTCCTAAACAAAAGAAGTACTTTATTTGACATGAAGAAACTTTTACAAAAACATCAACCTTGACGAAGTTGTCCAAATAAAATTTTGCAACAAAACATGTCGTAAACACTAGCCCACTTTTTCCTAACGCTTAAAAAGTGCTTGTAAAAACATAAATTTAACCAGCGAAACTGGTAATTAGTGTTGTCAGCTCCCTTTGTTCCTCAGTCACAATTAAACCTTGTGAGTGGCGCATCGCTCACAATTATATTCTCGTCTACAAGCCGCCACCGTATTTCTTTCTCGCCACAGATTGTGTAGAATTAGCAGAGTATTGTAATTGACTTTAATTTTAAGTTATATTTTACTGTTATTACCCTTTTTTCTTTTGTAAACATAAAACGTAATTTTGAAGTATCTATGAATATTCGAAATACCTAGTTGGACACGGTGGATTCACATAATACAAGTAGTTCTACAATGATTTAAAAAAGGATCGAGTAGATGCTTTTTTAAAAATCCTTGTCACAGCGCTCTGTGAATATTACAGAAGGGACATCACGTAATTTGCACGTTCGTGAAAGGAAACAGCGTGTATAAAGACGCGGTTCCATTGCGGCGCGTGGTTTGGGCTTGCATGCGACACATTTGAGAAACATAGCCATGGGTCCATTTGCTTGGATGTTGCGTTGCGTACTCACTTCATGCAATATTCTCTATTTTTAAGTAGTGGGTGTCTAATTAAGGCAACCCAGTTTTGCTAGAGGGTTTAGTCAAACATGGATTCAACCTAAAGCGTACTGAACTGCACCAATGGCCAATGTTCGCATTCCTTTAGTTTTATTTTATACATAAAATCCTAGTTTTGCATAAATCAGTGCAATAGTGCAAACATCACAATACAATTACTATAAGTAATAGCTATAATAATTATCTTAAACGTCAATAGTTGATAAAGAAGATGGGTTATCTAATTGTAAGTCATAATCGTCATATTCAAAATCATTAAACATATCACTGACACATTCAATTGGAAGGATGCGTAACAAATATACGTAACAAGGAAGCGTTGAAAGCAAAACAGTGTAGAATAAATCTCCATGTAACGGAAACATGGCAAGTAAAATATACGAGGTATAGTCACTCACGACATTGCCATGATATCGGTCTAAAAACTGAGGGGACTTAATTAAGATTTCAAACGACGCCAATTTACCAGGAATCCCGTACGTGTTCGCAGACTTGAGATGCTATTAGAACAGGTCTTGATGCTAATAAGGTACGAGATGGGGACATAGATGAATGTGATAGCGTTTTGGTTTTAATTGTGATTTTGATCTTAATATGTATGTCGTAGACTAATTTGAAGATATAACTATACGAGTAGGTACCTTGAATCATAAAAGCAAAGTTTTCTAGGCTTAAAAGTACTAAAACTAAAGATCTGCTACTTAAAAATAAATAACCTTGGCTTTATTTGATATTGACGTTCATTCATAAGGAAGTAATGATAGCCTTGTTGTCTCTCGTATAAATTACCCGGTTGCATATCTTGTATGCACTTGTATTTTTTTTTAATTATAGTATTATGCGCATCAATAAATAATTGATTGCTTGCTTTGGTTAAAGAAAATGGCGTATCTGAGAATACCCATATTTGAACATTGAATACAAGATGTTAATGTTCATCTATATATATAAAACAAAAAAAATGTTTGTACGGATATCCTTCATAAACTCTGAAACCATCCAACCGATATGCCGCACAATGGTTTCATTTGGAATACAATAATCCGAAGGTGGTTTAAGACTACTAAAACTACAGAAAACAATGCATTAGGTACATTCGGTCCATTGATAAAATCGATTTTCCACTTTTCCATACATCAGTTTGAAGATAATACGAGTATGTAAAGATGGCATATCAACGACAACGTCAACAAAAAAACACTGATTTTTCATTCTCATTCTCATGTTATTCTCATCACAATTTTTTTTGCGTAGTGGAACACCCCGGGTATCCACTAGTTATTAATAAAATTCGTCTAACGAAAAGGTTAATAATATCATTGCTCATTTCAATTCATGAAAATTATATGCAATAGGCGTAACATTAGTAACAACACATTTGCTATAATTGCTAGAACGTGGTTCTATTTGAATTCTGAATCAGATTTTGGTACGTGAGTGCATATCATTGTAATTACAATTGGGGCACGTGCTCGAACAAGAGTTTCCAAACTGGAATTCCGGATACATGAGGTTTTGCATAACGAGATTTTAAGGACGGAACTTGGCTAGTTCGATGATGGTAATTCTAAGATTATGGTTATTTGATAGAACTGATCAAAAGTTTGAAACTTGTGGTTTTATAGCCAAGCCAATGCATTCAGGAAATATTGATCCAAAATATCAAAAAATTACAAAAATATTTTTCTTTATCAACGGTAACAAAATTATATACTACAGTAGAACCTCTATAAGTCGAAAATCAAGGGAGACGCCAAAGAATTCGAGTTATAGAGTTTTCGACTTATAGAGAATTTCGACTTAAGCGAATTTTGATTCGACATAAAGAGGTTGAGACAAACGACTTGCTTCGCTAAAGTTCAAATGGAATAAAAAATTATAAGTACAGTTAAACATCTGACACCAAGCAAGCAAACACATGTTAACGTGAGTCATAAGTTCGTAGTAATTCTATTCATTGTATTATTGCTTTCTAAAAAACAATGAAGTACTTACACTGTCGGCGAATTCTAAAGTCCGTAACTTATTTTTCTTTGAACTATAGAGGTAATAATAAGTCTCAAATAATCAAGTTGTAAAGGTTGTAAAATAAAACATTATTATGTTCGAGATACAGAGGTAAAATTTAATTTTTCGAGTTATGGAGGGAAAATATGTACCAAAATTGCTTGGAGGGACTCACTGATTATTTCGACTAATAGAGGGATGAGATTTCGAGTAATAGAGGTTTTGGTGTTTGAAGGGAAGAGAACAAAACATTTTTTCGAGATTTGGAGGTTTTCAACTTATCGAGGTTCGACTTAACGAGGTGTATTTACTAATAGTTGTTCAAAGGTTATTGACATTTTGTCTTGAACAAGTGTCATCAATTTTTTTTTAAATATTCTTGAGACTAAAACTAAAATCGTAAAGATGGTACGAATAATAATAAAACTAGCGCTTGGTATTAAGATTATTTTAATAATGACCAGACTAGACATTTCTAACCGACGGTCTCTGTAAGTTATGTTGTCAATAAAACTGAACACGACGCACGGGGAGTCTCCAGACATAAACATGAATGAAAATAGTCCTGAGACAACTTCAGTTTTTATGTCAACCGCCTGACACGTTAGCCGCTTAATGACGTCGAGAAAATGTACGCATTTATAGTAAACCTGTACATAAAAATAAAAGACATAAAGCTGATTATAGACTTGGTGCTGACACAGACAATATAAAATTTTTAACAGCTGATGCTGACCAAAATATAGATGAAGATCTAAACAGTGATGATTTTACCGTAAACAAATTAATTATGTTTTTAAACTAACTAAAAAACAAAGTAGTATAACCTAACCACCATTATAAGATTATCATATTCATATTCTCGAACCGTAGCAACTTTAACCCTTTCTATACTGAATTTCCTAAGGAGTATTTTAAGCATAACGGTCCTAAAGTCAACGCTTGTTGAGGTGTTTATTTTAAAAGCGATTAAGAAGGACGATGTTATTTATATAATTTGAAACGCAGACAGGCATAATTATTGGTAACAACGTAAATGCGTATTTTACGAAGTCTCTCGCCCAGCTGAAATGTACATTGGAATATTCGAGCGACAGCTTTGTGGTCTTCGCTACACTCGTCGGTTGGTAATAAACGCAGTTATTTCTACATCGTGGGCTTCACGGACTAAAGTGGAATAATTGGACGTTTACGCAAAGAATGTTTAGCCGGATAAAAACAATGCTAGTCATAGTTATTCATTTTTAATCGAATTATATAGACGTGTACATTTTAAGATACTAAGTACTTATGGTGTGAAGCTGAATAGTTTAAATATTTACTGAGCCTTATGGACAAATCTGCATAAATTTTGAACCGTAATCCACTCGATACTCGGTTTTTCTCTAATTTATTTTTCGGAAAATCGAAAGTGCCACCGATGCCCAAAAGGTAGGAATGGACGTCGTTTCATCAAGTCAAAAAGCGGTACTTGAAATATTTAATCTGTAAGTACAGCGTTAACTTTATTATTATAGAAATTTAGATAAAAGCACTTACGTTTGGTTTACACATTCTTGTTTTAATTATGTCAATGAATACAATGTAGTGAAATGTATGTTATGTTTGTTATTCATTCTAGAAATGTTCTTTTCCGAAAATGTTTGCCTTAATCCACGTGAATCTGTTCAAATATATGTATTTTGTAAACTAAAACATGAGAGACTGCTTTAATTCCAACACTGGTAAAATCATACAAAGAACACACATCATATCCAACCGCCAAACAAAACTATAAAAATAATGCACGTCATTTTACCTTCCCAGACGGTCTAAAAACGACTCTCAAAAGAAAAGAGCGCATATAAAATAATGGCGTAATAAAGCTGGGAGAAGGAAATTTACAATCACTCTCCCACCGAATAAACCGCGAACATGTTAACAAGGTAACAAATGCTGAAATAAAATGTACAGGAGCACTTCCCATATTTATAGACGAAGAGATGGAAATTGGCGCCTGCGGCTATATTTTAGCTCTCCTTTAATTTATTGTGCACTTCATGCTGGGTAAGTAAATTGGTTGCAGCGTTTAATTTTCATAATTGGCAATGGTCGATGGAACCGACAAATTGGGTTGACTGATCGGTTGTTTTGACCAGAGCAATAAAGATACAGTTGAATAGGTAACTAATTTTATTGTAATGGCTAGTTATCATACTGTTTATTGTATGCCGATTTTAAAACTGATTGGCATAACTCTTGGTAAAGACAAAACAAAGCTATTGAAGTTAGTTTTACAAAACATCATAAATTTAGGAACTTTTTGTTTTCTTGCAGCTAATTGTGATTAATCCGTAATTCAATAATTCTGTATTAATTTGAGTATTTGCATAATTACCTATATTTAACTGCTAACAATGGGCGATGTTTTCAGTAAGAACATAAAAACTGGTTAAATATTGAAACACGCTTTATTTAAATTCGAAGCCTTTGATATATTTAATAAACAATACCACCCAGAAGCGGCACATATCAACATTTGCTTAGATAATTTATATCCTACAGACGCAGACAGCAAGACAAGTGACAAAATAATGAAATAAACAATCGCCGTGTCTTTGATATCGTGACATGAATGACAAAACACTCGACAAATGCTTTTGTGGTATCCAAGTCTAATAACATGCTCCACAATAAGAAAATCTAGAATGGTTGTAACCTCGCGATGTTGCTCTGTTGAGGACGTACAAGTACGTGCTTGAACTTTAGAGATAAATAATAACCCCAGATTTTGGCCAAATATACGGTCACGTTATATAGAAATATAACGTATTCGTTAAGTGAATTCCGGTTTTAATGATGAAAAAGCTATGTTCATCAGATTAGGCATGAATAAATAAATAAACGCTTGCACACTAATTACCACTAGGATTCTCTTTATCCCGAGTGGCATGGACACCACAAATAAGATATCAGTATGGCACACCCAAGGGTAAAAATATTTATCAGTCACAAATAA
Source organism: Thymelicus acteon (assembly GCA_951805285.1). Classification (NCBI taxonomy): domain Eukaryota; kingdom Metazoa; phylum Arthropoda; class Insecta; order Lepidoptera; family Hesperiidae; genus Thymelicus; species Thymelicus acteon. The sequence continues at coordinate 4,643,233 of OX638232.1, forward strand.
TATATTTGCTTCGGCTGGGGGAATCGAACCCGGGTCCCTTCGCGTCGCAAGTCACTTCACTAATATACAGAGTTCTTGAATTCAGTTCAGAGTGTTTGAAGTTCACTCACAGTTACTTTACTATAACCGTTTACCTCTGCTACAATAAATTAGTCTGTGGACCAAAGTATAAAGTTTTCAATACCGCGATAGTATAAACTACTGCCGTGTTTACCTACTGATTTATTCTTTAAAATATCTGCATATTTTCCTATCAATAACCTCCAACTAGGTTTAAAAATTCGTCACTACCCATTTTTATATCGATAAAACACTTTTTACACAAAGCAATTAAAATAACCATTTACTTTTTGCATAAATCCTTTTTAAGTCAAATACGTATTGACGGCAGAAATAATCCACCGCATTTAAAATCCGAACCTACTTCACCTGTACTGTTTTTATTGCCCAGAAATACCAACACGGGAAAGAGAAAAAAGTGCTTTTTTCGTCAGTTCAAAGCCCGATTTGAATTGCGACAGCAACCACATCGCCTGTTAAAAATGTTACAGATTTTCAACGCACGTACGTTCACTAAATATCGTGATAGCGATCGTGATTTTGACATCGATAAAAAGTAAGATTTGTGACAATGGTAACGTTTATTTGTATAGAGGTGCGATCGAGAAGGGGACTACAAAATTTCATACGCGTGACTGGGTCAGATCTCCAAATAATGTGGGTATTCATTTAGAACGGTTTGAACAGTCAACTTTTATTAGTTTAACTTTACAAGGTTTTTAAGGATGAAATGGACAAACAATTTATTTCCCTAATTCAATATAACTCTACCACATTATGATGGTTACAAAAATGTTTCATACTTCAACAGCTGAATCATGAGTTAATGGGATGCTCATTATTGTGATTTGGTGTGAAATCAAATAATATTTCATAGTTAATACGAGACTACGTGATTATTCTTCATTACATTTCTATAGAAGCTAATTTATCTATGTTGTGATCTATCTTCGTGAAATTTTGAATTAGCTAAAGTTAGTAATTTATCGTATAGCATATAGGATTAAGAACCAGTTTTCATGTAGCTTGCAAAGCATGATAGCAAGAAGTTACCGCCACCCATGCACATCTGTATCAGTAAAGGCGTCGCGCACGATGTCAGCTAAGAAGAAGGAAGCGGTAAACCCGCTTATTAACTCGTTATTACTCGACCACCGGATGGATACCCTCTTTGCGAAGTTTCCTAGAATCAGATGAGATAGATCCCTGGCCATTAAGAGGACGACTGATTGATATTATGCAAATAATGTCGTGCTATAATAGGAATCTTGCAAACTATCTCCTCTACTTGGAGTAGTAGAACTTTGAAAGTAGTCGATCCCGGGCATCCCAATACAATATTCTCATTTTTCTTAGACTATTTCTAAAAAACTATAGGCCAAGATAACAGTTAAATGTTAGTTAGACTTGAAAAATTTACAAAAAATTGATCTTATACTAATTTCACTTAATCTTTTTGGCTGCAACGATCATTCAATGTCAGGAGAACTGTATAGGTACTACTCGTATAAGCTGATTCATTTCCAAAAAAGCCTAATTTCCTTTGAATACAAACGAAAAGACGTTAAAAACGGAGCAGTTAGCAACAAAGTAACGAGCGAAACCTTTAACAAAACGGCTTTCAGATCGAGAAACGTCCATCAACATACTTCGAGCATCAACCGTTAAGCGCAACTTTTTCCTAAAGTATCGCGGCTCGTAAATCTTGGAAGTTTTTCCCGCAGTGGCTTGGATTGAGGAAAGCTGGGACCATTTGAATAAGGATGCTGCACCTGAAACAGAGTAAGAAATGACAGAGATTCTACTATTCATACAATAGAAGACTAAAGTAAAATATGTCAAATAAATTATGCTCAAGGTATACTTTACAGATATTAGTAATTATATTGTTATCTTAAATACACATTATATTTAAAATATTATTACTAAAACTTTATTTCTCTGAGCACTCAGATATTGATGTTAATGACCAAATAAAACAGAAAATTAAGCAAACAACAATTTCTGAGAAGTTAAAGGTATTTTTATAACTACACTCAATTTACATACCAAAGTTCTATCAAACAATTAAAACTTCATAAAGCTGAATGCCGAGTGTCGAAACATAGCCGGAGCTAGTTACCTCAGTGATTTGAATTAGAACTAGCATCTGAATTTTTGAAAAACAAAATTTGAAAGCGCATTCGCTTTAAAGTTACAAACAAATAAAACCAAAACTGAACCGGGTCAAGCAGATTTGAACGCTGCAGACTACCTACTCAAGTGATCAAGAGTTCGGAACATTCGTTCGTTAGTCTTCAACAGGTCATCAATCGTGTGGAGTTATTCGGACGAATCCGATTTTTGTCTTCCCAAAAAAAATATCTTTGTTCTTACTAACATCGCGACAATTACTGTGCCATTTGTCACCAGTCGTCTATCCTGGGCCTGATTGATCAGGATTGATTGATTAGTTCTTTTGTTTGCCTTCCTTCGAATTTCTGCCAGGTTAAAGTAGGTAACTTTGTTAGAAATAGTATTGCTTTTGGGGAATCAGCAGGTATTCATTTCTCTAAATATTTTTAGGTAAGTACCACAAAAGGAAAAACAAAACCTTATAGCATCACTTCATTGTCCGTCGGTCTACCCGTTTATCTGTCTGTCTGACAAGAATCTTTTTCTCAGGAACGATAGAGTTTGAAGGTATGTAGCTTAAAATAGCCAATTTTCAATTCTGTTATTCTTTGGAGTTGTGAACAAATAAGTTACAGCCGTTTGTGCGTATATTTTGAAACTCATAAGGAAATCAATACCTAGAGGGTACTTCCCGTTGACCTAGAATAATGTCAGGCAATAAACAAAAAAGTAAAGAAAAAATCCCTGACATCGAAAGTTTGTACGGAACCATCGTTGCATGAGTCTTACTCCCACTTGTTGGATTTTTGAATTGAACCACTAATGTTCAATCTATTGATGTCTAAATTTATTTTTAAATCTAACATAAATTATTTGTTATATCATAAATACATGTAACATAATATACACAATTACAATACACAATTCATTAAAAATATTACACTTACAAAATTGGTTTTGCATTTAAGTATTTTATGAAAGTAGATATAACGGTTCAGTGTTAAGGTAAATATCATAACAAAAAAAAAAAATAAACGAAAACTTAATGCGGGAAGAATAAATCATCTTGAACCCAATAAACTCGGAATTCCCCTAGAATCTTCTTTAGATGAAACCGACGATAGCGTGGTTTGCTAACTGAAAACAAAGTTTGTAATTACTTCCAGCAGAAGTAAAGTTATTCATGTACCAGAGTTGAATTTCATTCCTCCATGACGCTAAATAGATTTGATTTCGAGTCTTATATATAATGTTGTATGTAAAACGAAATGAGATACTTGGATGAAGGACCATAATTATGAACATATTAGTTCTGCTGACTCATTGGCACTGCAAATTCAAGACATTTTCCAAGTAAATGATAATCTCGACTTAATCACTTCTTTACTTTAAGAATATTGCCTGTTTTTACATGCCTACCTATCATTATAATTCATACGCTTCCTGTTGCTAATTTCTTTTTGATTGCACTTAACGAATATGCCAATTTTTTAACATTTACTTGATGATCGACCATGTCATTGTAATAATCTCTGACAACTCAATCAACATGCGCTATTATCATAATGACTTTATTATCAACTTCAATATACTCGTAGTGTTTGTTCAGCAACGTTGTAACTTTTATAATAATACTAGCTGTTACCCGCAGCTTCGCATGCGGAAATTATGCTTATCATATTTGTACCCCTTGCAGAAGAAAATTTAAAAACAGGTTAATTTATATTGAAGTACTAATATTTAGGAATTTATATACGGAAACCTACGATACAATCACAAATCATTCCTCCGGGAACGGATTATGAAAAATAAACAACATTGACATTAATTAGTTTTTCTTTTTCAGGAAAAATTTTGAAAAACTCGAAAACATGTATTCCATGAATTTAATGAGGAACGTTTGTTGCAAATTTAAAGCAAATCATTGATATTTTTAAAATATTCCATACTAAGTTTCATCTTGTTTCCGGGGAAAACTATAAATTTTATCTGGCTTAAAAGTTTTTAAAAACGTGATCCAATGTATAAGGAACAACTTAACTAATTTCCGTCGAAATCAGTTCAAGGGTTTTCATGTGATGCCCGGACAGACAAACAGATAGACAGACAGACAATAATTTTAAAAACAATTTTTTTGAGTGCCCCTAACCGAAATTTTGAAAAAATATTCAATGTACAGAAAAACTGTCTCTTGAGTTTTATTAAAAAAAATCAAAGGGGTTCCGTTATTTCCATCCATCCAGGAGTTACATATCTTGTCTCCAAGTAACACCACCAGATCCTAAATGGATCAATGATGAACTGGTTTTACGATGTCAACATGAACAGTATAAATATCTTTCCATCCGGACACTTACACTCACTCTCCCGCTCCCATTCCCTCTCCCACTTAAACCCCCTCCCTCCCTCCCTCTCACACACTCTCTCTCTCCTTCTCTGTTTCCTTATCTCTCTCTCTCCTTCTCCCTTTCCCGCTCTCTGTCCCTCTCCTTTGCCCGCTCATGGTCTCCTACCCGCTTCCTGTCCCTCACCCTCTCCCTCTCTCGCTCCCAGTTCCTCTCTCGCACTCGGTCCCTCTCCCGCTTTCTGTCCCGCTCCCTCTCCCTCTCCCGCTCTTGGGCCCTCTCCCGCTTCCTGTTCCTCTCCCTCTCACGCACCCTGTCCCTCTTCATCTATAAAATACATTCAATGACTTCCAACCCCTATTTTTGGGGGATGAATTTGAACAAAACTATGATTCAGTTATTTTTTGTGTCTAACTATAAGCTTAAATACAAATTATCACCCTTCTTACTTCAAAACTGACGAAGTTGCCATACTACCTAATTGCACAACCTTATTCAACCTTTTAGGGGTTGATTTTCCAAAAAAACACATAACCTTTAAATTTTGTTTCTAATCTTGAACTAATATATAAATTTTCATGCTTTTAACTGCAAAAATGACGAAATTGCGTATTAAAGTCCATCTAAGAAATTAACCCTTTAAGGGATGATTTTCCAAAAAAATATGTTGAAGTTAACTTTTGTTTATTACTATAAACATACATAAAAATTTCCTATTTATAACTCTAAAACTGAAAAAGCTGATTTATATGTAAAAGACTTCCAACCCCTATTTTTAGGGGATGAATTTCGAGAAAACAGTGATACAGTTATTTTTTGTGTCCAACTATAAACTTATATACAAATTTTCACCCTTCTTACTTTAAAACTGACGAAGTTGCCATACTACTTGCACAACCTTATTCAACCCTATAGGGATTGATTTTCCAAAAAAACCCATAACCCTTAAATTTTGTTTCTAATTTTGAACTAATATATAAATTTTCATGTTTTTAACTTCAAAAATGACGAAGTTGCGTACTAAGTTAAATTGAAGAAATTAACCGTTTAAGGAATGATTTTCCAAAAAAATGTGTTGAAGTTAACTTTGTTTATTACTATAAACATACATAAAAAAATCATACTTATAACTCTAAAACTGACGAAGCTGATTTATATGTAAAAGACTTCCAACCCCTATTTTTAGGGGATGAATTTCGAGAAAACAGTGATACAGTTATTTTTTGTGTCTAACTATAAGCTTATATATAAATTTTCACCCTTCTAACTTCAAAACTGACGAAGTTCCCATACAAACTTGAACAACCTTATTCGACCCTTTAGGGGTTGATTTTCCAAAAAAACACATAACCCTTAAATTTTGTTTCTAATTTTGAACTAATATATAAATTTTCATGTTTTTAACTTCAAAAATGACGAAGTTGCGTAGTAAGTTAAATTGAAGAAATTAACCCTTTAAGGGATGATTTTCCAAAAAAATGTGTTAAAGTTAACTTTTGTTTATTACTATAAACTAACATAAAAAATTTCATATTTATAACTCTAAAACTGACGAAGTTGGTTTGTATGAAAGTGACTTCTAACCCTTATTCGTACCCCTTAGGGGATGAATTTTCAAAAATCCGTTCTTAGTGGACGTCTCCTTAGCAGGAACTATCTACCTACCAAATTTCATCTTAATCGGTTCGGCAGTTTCTGAGATTTTTTGTTTAATCAGCGGTGTGTCGCTTTTCAATTTTATATATATAGATAAATCAGAGTTTGTTACCAACTTAATTACAGCCCTAAAGATCTTCAACATACTTTAAAAATGAACGTGGAGGCGCGTTTTATTATTGTTACAAAGTGTAAGTGGAAATATTTAAGAAAGATTACACATAAATGTTGTGTTAAATAAATAGAAACAATAATAAAATCCATTTATTAACTACAACAACAGGATATAACAAAATACTGATATCGAAAAAAATTGTGTGCGTGAAATATGTATTACGCGCGGTTGAAGTAAAACTTATTTGACGTTGGTAACATGTTACCAATATTACACATAATACACATGTCATTTATGAAAGAAAATATTAGTACATTAAAAAAAAACAACATCGATAAATATAAATCATTTAGTATTCAAAAATTCATTTTTCGATCAACCACATTTTTAATTTTTTGCTTGAATAATTTGTCCGAAATCTTATTAAATGTTTTCGCGCCTAAAGAAGTTTTACTTCAAACTTAAAAATGTGTGCAATTCACACGTGGTAGAAGTGAAACCTTCAACAATTTTGGTTTCAAGATAATGAGACGAATATAAAATTTCAGGATGATGATAACTGCAGGTTTTAGTAATGATCATAGTGATGCAAAGTTAGAAAATAAAAGTAAAACAGTGGTAACTAACGCCATCTCTTAACATAATATAAAGAGTAGAATGAGCAGCTAGCGACATCTATCCAGCAATAAAACGAATCTTCTATCTTGTTCCTCGCGCCATCTATAAATACAACTTAGCACTTTTTAAAGTAACACAAAGAGAACCACGAACATAAGAAACACTATAATGCTTCCTATCTCATTTTCTCCCACGTTAAATCTTATGAATTTGTATCTGTCTCTTATTACTGTCGCTTTTTCGTTTCTTCAACTTTCAAATCACAACTATGCTAAAGAACTTTTCACTTCAAAAACTGTGTAGAAAAATGTCATAGTACCTAATATAAATTTTCTGATCCAAATCAATTGTAACGATAAAATAGTCCTCTTTCTCCCAACTTGACTTATAAATATTGATATTGGAAACTAAAACCTTTTTCCCGACTGTCACGAAGGGTTATGTTTTTTATCATATTAAAATACTCGACATTAATGACGAAAAGTAAAGCTTTTTACCATTGCGCGATTCTTTGAATCAGAACATTAATTTGAAATAGGTACTTACTTGTACATATAAATTAATCTACCTAGTATAAAGAAGTCTGAAAAACAGCAATAGAACATAATAAACTGTTTTGAAGGATAAAAAAATAAACAAGCGTTTGTTCTCGTCAGTGTTTTTAAAATGTTTGCAGTTAATTTTATACTGCCACTTTTAATTCACATTCCGCTAAAGATAACCTTTTTTGCAATCGTAAACAGTTAAAACGAATTCACAACAAAGCCCTTATACACCGCCAAATCCAGTGATAGGTATCTCGAAGCGGAGGTTAATTTAAATCCTCGCGTTTGTTAGTTTTAGTCGTGTGTCATATTGAGTATTCGTAAACCATAAGCGAGGGAAAGTTTAAGAAATTAGAGCACTAAATTAAAATACATAATATAACTTTATTTATCTTTCTTTCTTCCCTTCTCTTTCTTTCTTCCCCTTCTCCCTAACACCTCTGGTGTTACTAATGTCCATGGGTGACGATAGTCACTTACCATCAGGTGGATTGTGAGCTCGATTGCCGGCTATTTCCATTAAAAAAGCAATAATAATAAAAATATTATTAAAACTGTAACTAAACAACGTCTTCATGTTATTTAGATCTCGTCTATTACAATGTGGGTTCCAGAAGTAAAGCAAGGGCAGTTATTACTTAAAAAATATTAGTTAAAAAAAAACTCAACGAAAATTGGCTGTACGATATAATTAAATTGATAAGCCGCAAGAATAAACTTGTATTTCACATCTTTCTCGTTTCTTTCCTTCCGTATCTCCAAATGGCTCGTTGATAATCATACAAGGGGCTATGAGTAATTGGATTTGGACGTCCCAGCTGACAGTTCATTTCGTTGTTTCATCCCCTCAATATATTTCTTTAAGATTATGAAAGATATTGTCCCCTAAGAGATTCCTCGACTAATTTGGATGAGGGCCAATTACAGAAAGGACTGTTTTTCGCTCCCACTTAACAAAGTTCACTGCAACACAATTTCGGAGGTAGATTTATGATGTAATTTGCTAAAAAGGGGACAAAGCTTTGACAGAGTTAGACAAGTCGTGGAAAAAGGAATTACTTTTAACTTGTACCTTTAATGACAGTGACTCTGAATGAACTGAGTTAAATTAAAAGTCTGTGTTTAAAATATTGCTGACAAAGTTTACATAAATTTTAGCATCCCAGGACTTACATATAGATGAAAACAAGTTAAACATAAAATATGTTTTTGGTGTTTAAAAGGAATGAAAATCTTTGACTAGAAATTGATGAATATACGAGAAATTTAAAAAGGTACAATTTGTTTAATTACAGGCAAAGTATGAAGAGAGACGAAAATTTCAGAGACATTAATAACTGTAACTCAATTCACATACCTATTTGCTCCTACTTTCAAGGTAAATTTAACTGCACTACACCAAAACTCCGATACGAAAAGGCTGAACGAAGCACGTCGATGCGCTAAGCAGATACAAATACGGGATATTTTAAAGGTTCTCCACTGTCGCGCCAAAAAGAAATTCCTTTTAGCCTTTTACAAAACTCGCATGTAGCTATTTTGCTATTCGAGTAGCCGGTAGTCCGCTTCGCATAAAGAAGCTTATGCACTATGCAGTGTATTTCTGTATCCATTAGAGCACAGAATCTATTGTGTGACAGCTCACCACTCTCTAACATCATAATCTTCTTTATCATTATCATCACAACTACACAACACAACACGACACGACTACACAACACGACAGTCCCACTATTTGGATTTTTCATTTTCGCATTCAATTTTGCACTTTGTATTTTTTTTTTTCATTTTCATTCGCAAAATTAGAAAGGTTCAATAATTCAATTCAATTTAAGTCCGGCTTCACTGCCCAAGTGACGATTAGCTGTTCACATGATTAAACGCTAAAACACTCATACCCCCGCAGTAGGTTATTACCTGTGTCGCAGGTGGTGTGGATGACACATATAACACATCACAATCACATCCAACAATATCGAGTACAAATATTTATCTATCACATAAATGTCTGTTCCGGCCGGGAATCGAACCCGGGACCCCTCGCTTCACAGGCAGGGTCGGTACCAACTAGGCTAAAGGGTCGTCTTGACATTGAATTCGTGGAAAATTCTTAAATATCTAGTAAGAGGTTTTTCACATTTACTTATACCGAAGCAAGTAACTGGAACTTAGAACCCATTTGTTACGGACACAGGTTACGGGAGACAAACATAGAGGTTTTATTAGCCCATCATTGGCTCCACCCTCTATTTGAGGTAGTTTCAGTACACTAAAATTAAGTACATAGTACAAATTAATCCATTGTTGATGGCACATGGAAATCAATCTATAATAATAAATTAGCAAATAAACCTTGCGAGACAAATGATGGGGTAATTATTCACAAGATGAAGTTGGCTCGAAGTAACTTGTCAAGGAAGCAAAAACCAACGACAGCCGAACAACGGAGTTTTTGCTCCAACGATGATACAGCAACAAAAACAGTGGCATCGCTACGATACATGTAACACAGTATAATTCTTGTCACCCGCAAAAAATCTTACAACTCCGCACTTCTTGAGCCTCTAAGTGATTTTCATTGTATTTAATCGTTGAGTTTCAAACTTTTTCTTTGAGAACTTAATTGTTTTGTCGCCTTCCTTCTCTTACCAAACTTTTGATATCTTCAGGACAGTATCGTTATTGTGAAATCTTTTATTTTCATTCCCAGTGTTGTAACCGTAATAAAATGAGTTTATTATGCCCCTCACTTGTCCTTTCTTTTCCAATGTTCAATTGAGTTCTTTGGACGTTTATGTCAGTATGGGCTTTCAACCTGCCTGTCAATACAGAATTGAATCGGAGTCAAGTGCAGCTTGAAATTTTATTGTTTTGTACAAAAAATAATGCCTCCGTTGGTTTGATGTCACAGATGATCATAGCGTCAAAAATGTATCGAGATAGACTCAGTAGAAAAAAAGTTAAATATTGGTATTAAAATTCAGCCAAGTGTTTTTTTTTTTGATGTGAAACATCTTTACGCGAGGGGTAAACCTGATTTTAGACTTGGTGATCGTGGCGACGCATTTCGATGTTTCACATCTGCCAGCCGTGACAGCCATGACAGCTGTTCTTTTTTTTCTACGTACGAGTATATTTAAAAAAGTGCTCATCATTTTCATGAAATTGAAAAATAATACAAAGTTTCGTAGGAATAGAAATTTTCCATTTGATATATGTAATTAAATTAAATGGATGAAAATATGAGTTTAAATATTAGTTTGAACATTTAATACCGAAAGAAAACAAGAACAAGTGTCTCTGTGTTCACATGACAAAAGTGCAAATCTACTCGTATTAATTATTAGTACGGAAACTTTAAAATTTGTAATAGAATGTCTGATTTTTAAAGTAACTCAATGATTTTCATTGATTATTCTGAGTAAACTGACTCCCGGTAAGGAACATAAACCAGTGGTTCCATCAATAACACGACATAAGATTTATTGAAGAACAAATAGAGAGAAGAAAAAACAAATTGCGCCTGTCAATACATTATCGATGTCGAATACATCAACACGTATGTAACGGGTAGCATTATGAATACGTTTGGTAAAGAGAGGGATTGCTTTTCTAGCAAAGCTGTTTTTATTTAACAATAAGTTCAGAAGTTTGCACTAGTTACATTTTACTACCTAGAAATATATTTAGATGACCGGCAAATGAGCAAATAGGTTACCCAAAGTCCTCTACTGTATTGTCACTGGATGTGAAGCGATTATAAAATTTCACCTGAACACTGCAACCAAAGTACAACCACTTCGCGGTTTATTTTATATTTTAAAAACTTAAGGAAAATACAACAATCATAACATTAAACATAATCGTCGACCAGATGTCAGAAGGATAACCAGTATTTAAATAATCTTCTGAAAGATGTTAACTATAAAATTAAACGAAGAAACTAGATCGTCGCGACCTATTTCAGTAATCCACGGAAGTGAAAAAAGTTGACACGGAAATAAGCCAATCAGAACCAATAGGCGGGAGCGGAGAAATTAATAATGGATGACGGGCCATGCGGTTTGATGCCTCGTCGATAAGAAAATCTTATAACCATTTAAATAAGATGCCGTTTAATAAGACATCTTTGCATAATGTCAGAAAAGATACAAGACTGCATGAATCGTGTGAGATAAATTAGTTAAATCAATGTCAATTAGTGTATGGGGTAGAATTTGTACGTTAAATAAATCTGCTACAATTTCAGTTTCTTCGCTTAATTGATACATTTCGTTATGAAAATGCTCACATACACAGTTTATTTCTGTAAAGAATAGAATAGGCATGTAGGTACCTACGAGATATAGCAATCCAACTAAGTCCTGAAAATTAACATTAAATCTATGAGCCGTCATTACTGTAGGTATTTTTACATTAATACGTGAAGGGAAATACTTTGTACCCATTTTAAAGAATAACGGAGGCACGTAGAAGTCTGATTTTTGGTAAAGTTAAAGTTTATGTGGAAAAGAAGTCCAGAAAGCTAAATTTGGTCAATAATACCTACGTGTTAAAGGTACATTTATTAAAGAAAATAGAAGAGTAAAAAATGACAATGAGAACTCTCTGACTCATTGAATTATATTATTTTCGAATTTTGACCACCGAGCGGGTCTCTAGTATCTGTTATTAATCAAGGTAACTAATAATCTATCTACGACAAATAATTTTGAATTAAACACATCATTCTATCCAAAAGGACGTTTATGTCAATCCTCGAATTTTAACTCGAAATTGATACACGGCACAGGTACAGCAAGAACGATCGTCGCGATTCAAATATGAGTCGACGACACAGTTGAACATGTTCGGCTTGACAGATGTCGGAGAGATGAAATATCATGTCGAGTCGAAGGAATTTGGACGGAGACATACGCAGCTTTCGATTCTGAGAAATAAATTTAAAAGGCATGGTTTTCTTGTCGTTAGTAATATTATGGTTAATTGAATTACAGATTGAATTACTCATTTTTGTTCGTGATTGACACACGTTAAGGCAGAGTAATTTTGCAATTTGTTTTTAATTGTTCAGTCCTGGCCTGTAGTGCTGCATAATATCTTTACAAAACGTAATGAGTTAACAAAAACTGCATTTTTTATTCACCATGATTATTTTGTTCATATCAACATACATTATCAAGTTAACTGATTTTTCACATAATAGCGCCTAAATATAATAAAAACCAGACTTGAAAGTGTTGTACAATATCGTAAGTGTTTTATTTTTATAACGGAGATAGCTGACCGAAGCTTGAACACAAATGTACAAATAGAAATTATAGATTCTTCCACCGATAACAATGAAGTATTTCCGTCGATATGGATGTAATGAGTTTTCCGTGGTATGATACGAAAACAAATAATGGAAGCGTCGCGGCTGGAGTAAAACACACATCAATTTATTAAACAAAAAAACGTGTAGCGAGTTACTTGACCACCCAAGATGAACAATGTTTTAGAGATTTCGGTATCGTAAAATCACGCTTTTTATCTCGCCCGAGTTTATCCAGGCATAAGAAAATCAGAGATTTAACGCCCACTCAAGCCGCACTATCAAATGGTTTTAGAGCAGCAATAATCATGTAATAATACTTTATTAGTTCGAAAATTCTACTAACATTTATGACTTTCTTGTAACGATTTATGATGTTGCGAATATAGTTGATTCTGAGAGACATTTTTTGCTGCAAACTTTGCAGTTATTAAAAGCGGGAAATTATATTTTTATCCTTAATCTTTTTAATAGATTGGGTTGATATAATTACATCTTCAATGGAAATCTTGAGGTCCTAATCAACTTAATCCTGCCCAGGCGAAAGACAATTTCTATTCATAATTTTCGCGATGACTCCGGCATTCGTTTGTAAATGTACCTTGTACAATTTGAAATGTTTATTTAATTTATACAAATAACTCTCTCTGAATTATGAACGTGGGCAGGAAGACGGTGTTAGATCAGATATTTATTGTGAAACTGCTCGTCTATTTACAAATAATTTATTGTTGCTACAACGTCGGGTTACAAGTTTGTGGAAACGGCGCGCTTAAATGACGAGCTGAATAATTGTTTTGACGGGAGCATCTAAATTTCTTGTATTATGCGGTGCATACTATGAACGTGGTTGCTGGTTTCTGCAACTGCGTTATTTCAATGTAGGGAATTTAAAGGCTTCTTTACTACAGTGTATGCTATATACTACAGTGTACATGTAAACATGAGAAAGATATTACCAAATTTAAATATTAAAAGGATGGCAAATTTGCGTATCGAAAAGGATAGCTCCATTTACTTTACCCCAAAGGTAAACAATTTTATGTTGCCGGTGGATGTTATGCCTTGATTCGTGTTGAAGTTAGGATTTTTAAAGGATTTCAATTAATAAAGACTGATTTTATTATATTTTATTCCAAAAAGTACAAGTAATTTCATACTTAGTCTTTTCGCCATAGTTAGCCATTATAGGTCATTAAGACAGGATTTACTCAAAAATATGATTGTCTTTTAATTAAAAAACTAAATATTATCAATAAAAATATTAAAATAATAATAACAACGTTCGAGTTCTAATATACATTAAGCATTATGAAAGAGTGGGGCAGTTACCCTATATTCTCTTATTATTTAATATTTTTATAGTCATATTTTTCTACAAAATACCGACGTTGAGTTCGTAGTTATTGACGTAAAGAGGTCAAGATGCACTGTAGAAGTATACGGACAGTTCACTTCACTTTGAATAGTATTGATTCAGCAAGTGCTTGACCCTGTATCAGTTATATCGGCTTATGATTGATTCTTTGATGCAGTTATTTCACCAATGATACTTTACTAACCCATTTTCTGAACAAAATAATGTTGAGGCTAAATGTCTAAAGCATTGATTATAACACTTTCAATGCAGCAGTCAGTTCTACTATTCATAACGATGATGCATAACTTTAAATATTTTACGTACTAAGAAGTTCATAATTCAGAGTACTTAATATCTATTAATATTAATGTATTTCCTGATAGCAAAACTAACTTATGTTACAATCATTATTCGCAAATTCCGTAACTTTGTAACAGAAGCTATCAATGATATTGAAATCACACAGATAGAAATCATACAGATAGAAATCATACAGATGGAACAATTTCCTTTGTGCATACTCAAAGTAATTTTAATAAGACATTGGCTTGGAACTAAATGCCTTGTGGTTTTGTACTAATTAGGTAACACTATGAGGTCTGAAATCAATTGATTAGAAGCTGCCAATTGCAGTTAGCTCAGTATCGATTTGACAATACATCTATATTCCAAAATGTGTTCTACTGAATCAAAATACGAGTTCAAATGGAGTGATGTCGATGTCATACGGGAGTCGTTGTTTATTATTGGACATTTACGTTTCGACAGAACGAGAACATCGACAGAATCGGAACAAATATTTTGCTGCCCAATTAAACAAATGAAATTCAATGTGGTGTTGATTCGACAACACTTAACGGATGTATGTTACTGCTTTTCCATCAACTATTGTATAACGCAGCGAGTGACCTGGATAATTTATGCAATGACTAGGAGAATTCATGACTAACATAAATAGATATTATATGTTTGCAGTTACTAAAGTTACATTTTTCATGTTTGGCATGTCATTACGTGTTTCAGCTGCTTAGTTAATACCGACTGGCTTCTTCGCTAACATTATGGTTTAGCAGATTATTTCAAAATTGCATAAATTTCACTAGGTGAACTTAACCTTTATTTTCCCTTGAAGGGAGTGAGGTTTAGAAAGCGTAATGCACACCAGAACAGCCGTTTGTGCTGATTTTTAATGTATCCTGTAGGTAACGTTATCTATTTTTACATTTTCCCAGTAAGATGTTGAGGATATTTATATGAAAAATAAACAAACAAGAATTGGGTACGAATGTCGCTGTTATGACATCTGTCGACGCTGCAAACATTTTTACAATGCACAATATTAACAATATGTGGATATCGGAAAAAAGCTTATTTTTCCATGTCTCGGGTTGAGCTGACTGCGAACACGATGCAGCTTGAAATATTGAACCCACGAATATTTTGACAATCATTTAAACAAAACCAGTCAAACTTCACTCTCGGAATATGGAATAATAATTCCAAATTGAGGGATCAGAACCTACGTTGCCTATCAAATTTATATAGTCATTACCAATTTCGGAGCTCATTACCTGTTCGCTTTTATGGGACCGCACCAATCTATAACGGCCGGTCACTGCCCACTCAACAAAAAAAAAAAAAAACTCAACAGCTGGTGTAGAACGAGGCTAATAATAAAGTAGAAATTTGGACGGACATTATCCATTATCTTAATTTTGATACGGTTACAAAAGCGTTGCCTCGTGCGACATATGCGTTGAGGAAATGCTTAACAACGGTCACGAGGGATTAGGAGATAACATTATCACCTACTGAACATGGTTTTGTTGATATTTGTTCACGCGTACTTGAATAACATTTTACAGGAATTTATAATCAAATGGAACATAGGTAAAAGACAGTTATATTCGTTACTATAAATTGATCATGTTCAAATCGATGAATCAACTCGTACCACCTCTGTCAACGCACAAGAACCACTAAAGATGAATCGAGGCGCACGTCACCTAAGAATACTTTGTGAGAATAGATACCTTAGTGACGTTATATCGTAAATCGAACCTTGTGACACCGAAACCTTAGCTGACAGTCATCAGTAGCCATCTATTATCGCCTATCTCGCTCTCACATCGTGACAAGCGATGCCCACTGGCGTAGAGGATACAGTGATCGAAAAAAAGGTATTAAGACGAACTTCGTTAGCGGTGTCGATTCTCAAAGCGAAAACTCGATAATCATCTATATTTCTAAGAAGTGACAACCCCGTGGAGTCCTGAACCGTTGAGAATTTTTGTTTTCCATATAATAAATATATATTTAAAGTGTTCACACTTCGTGAACTCAGGGGTTTGAGAATGAATTGTCAAGTTCGGCTCCCGAAGCTCTTATGGACAGTTTATCCGATAGCGTCAGATGGTGAGTTATAACTTATTCGATATGCAGGAATGTAGGAGACACGGAGGATCGGCTGCCAATGAGCCGTGCTAAGATGAAAGCGACAAAATAAATGGAGAATAAAATATTTAAATTTTGTTCGTTTATCGGTTATAAACACTTTGCTGTTTAACGTTCCTATCAAATGCCTTTGATAAAGACATTAATAGTCCAGTTTGTGGATGAGTAATTGAGTTTAAAACTTTGCCGCAGGAATATTTCTAAAGATTTCCAAGAACAAATTGATTCCAAGACCCTCGACGATGGCGTTCGCTTGTTAAGTTACTGCCAGTCTATAAATTGAAACATCTCACTTTATAGGCATGTCAGTATTATTATCACCTTTTTTTTTGGAAACTTCGCAGGTAAAGATTTCGAAGACCACGACATATGGTGCCTTATGTCGTGTTCTATTGAAAAATGATTGATATACCTTTAAATTTGTAGTAGGAAACCTCAACGAATATTTTATTTGTGATGCGCGAACTGTGCGAACATGAACAAACAAATATAAAATTTAACAAATACATATCATACAAGCTTTTTATAAGGTTAATTTTCAAAACATGTTTATAATAAATACTTATTGTTTTAAAATAAATATTCTAAAATATACAACAGTCTAATTCCGTATGATTTGGTTTAAATAAAACAATTAACAAAATAAAGTACAATACAAAATAAAGTACAATTCCCATAAAATAGGAGACAATAGATAATTTAAGGACAAAATTGTTGGAGCAAAGCTAAGCCTTGTCGGGTATAACTTTAGCGTTTTTATTGCCATTGTTAACTTTTATGATACTGAGTGACCAGCGTCGGCCTCTTATATCTCCGCAATCATCGTGTTCGAAGGTTTTAATGCCGTTCATGAACAGCTGTAAGTACCAATTAATGTTTCAGTCCAAACAGCAACGTTTGAGACGAAACAATATAAACCATTTAAAGGAAATGAAGCCAGCATATTAAAAATGGAAGCAAAAAGGAATGACAGAATTATAATAATGAAAGAAATGAAATGAAGCAAAATTGTATCCGAATTACACATTTTTTTAAATATATATGTTACCGGATATCTGTATAATTCAGCATTCTATACAATACCTAGGCAATGTATAGAATATCTAAAACGTTCAGGTAACGTTTTGAATATTATTTATTTCATACTTAGCCCAGGCATTCTATACAATACTCCATGCGTAGTTGGTAATGTGTGTAAAAGACGGTTCTCTAAGCTGCCTTTTCGCCGAAAATTGTTTGGCCGATTATCACTTGCCAACTAACGTTTTGCAGAATTTTATTTCGCCGAATAATCATTTGCCAACTTATCACTTTTTTATTTTAATTTCCCAACCTAACAGTTGCCAACTGTACGTTTGGTCTGCCTTTTATAATGACACTTTTCAAAAGGCCAACTTTCAAGTAGCGAATGTTTCAGTTAGAGCAATATTCATTTAGTTGTATATTGTTTATAGACCTAGGTTTGTAAATTTGCGGTTCTTGTTATCTTTATTTATTTATTTATTTATTTATTTATTTATTATAGGATTACCAATATAAGATACAGTTTCATCATTTGCAATACAAGTTGTTACTTATCATATTAAATCTTACTGTTCCTACAATTACAGGTAACCACAGCATGCTTTGCAAATAGTCATCTTCCGGTGACATATGCACTTTTAGGGAGAATTTAGGGGTTTTTGATACATAAAAAGGCTTCCAAACATCTCCGGCGCTGCGGGAAGTGCAGCCCCTCCGCCCTTGCGTAATAAACTGCAGGCACTCCATGCTCGCCTACGCAGCTTCGGCTTTTTGGTCGCCTACGGCGACCAGCCTCAGCCGCTTCGGCTCACACGGTGCCTGCAGTTTGTTACAGCGGGCGGGGGCTGCTCTCCCTCCGCGCCTCCGGGGTTTACATTCACTCTAGGGGTAAGGCAGACTAGTACCACGTGGGGTCGGGGTTGACTAAGTCGGTTCTGTCATCAATTTTGAAAAATCCGAAGCTGCGTAGGCGAGCAGTGTAGTGTAGGAGCCATTAGACTGCATCTCTCCTTACCATCAAGTGTGATTTCGGTCAAGCATTAATTTAAAATGTATAAAAAAATATTTATTCATGCAGGTTATAATTTGTTTTGAGTGGGTTTTTAAGTAAATTCTAAATTCCAACCTCCATCCAAGTTGACTATACATACCCAAATCTAACTTTATTCATTGCCGGTGGACCTGCAGGTATTCTGTACAGTAGTTGGGAAACGTATACATTACCTAGGCAAACTATGTAATGGTGATAATATTCATATAATTTAATACATTGCCAAAACGACCCAGGTATTATACACATTTCCTAGGAATTGTGTTGAATACCAGCATTATACAGATATCCGGTAACATATACACAATAAATGTTCACTGACACAATATTTTTGAGACTTGTTACTTAGACGAGCGCATCATAAAGTATTTATTTACTTATTTAATCTTTGAACTCCAAAGAGTTGTACAATTGGCGAACTTAATGGTAAATAACATTCTCTAACAGTCAACCTATATACATACGAGTATGTATAATATGCATATAAAACATGTATCTCACAAGTTAAGTATTGTACCAAGTATTGCTCCTGTAGTTAGTATGTTTCCAAACACAAAAAATACCATAATGTGAGTAAGGTACAATGTAATTTAATGTCAAATGACAAGTATCTAAATGAAATCCATTTTTATTGCGTTAGTTCTTAGCGCAGTCGCCATGTATACGTGTGATGGACTTTGGTATAATACGCATGTCTTAAAGTATTTATTGCATAAGAAAAGGAAATATATAGTAACTTAGAACCGTGCAAGAAGTTGGTCGGTGTTAAAATATTTTATAGCATTCTAAGTATCAGTATCATACTAAAATCTTGAACAGTTATTTGTGTTCAGAACTAAGATAATGAAATAGTGATTAAATAATAATAAAATAAGTACCGGTACCCCGAGGCGAATGTCTGTATGACTTCCTTCATTGTGGTTTTATATCTTTCTCGTCCCGTTGCGTCTATTTGCGCAACTCTGTCAATAGATGTGTTGTTTTACGAGGAATTAGGAAGCTTACCCACATTCCTTTCTCAACGCTGATTCTTTGCAGAATACAGTTGTAATGCCACCACTCCAACCACGATTTTATTGTAACAGTACTGCAAAAGTATGTATTTTGTTTTGGAAATAATGTATATAGATAGAGATGACATCTATATATATAAAAGAAAGTCGTGTTTGTTACACTATTTATAACTCAAAAACGGCTGAACCGATTTGGCTGAAAATTGGTGGGGAGGTAGCTTAGAATCAGGAGACGAACATAGGATACCTGTTCCTGTGGGATAAGGTAAATTTTTGTTATATGTAGTTGATAGATTAGTTATTTAGGTATCTATATATATAAAATTGAAAAGCGACACACCGCTGATTAAACAAAAAATCTCAGAAACTGCCGAACCGATTAAGATGAAATTTGGTAGGTAGATAGTTCCTGCTAAGGAGACGTCCACTAAGAACGGATTTTTGGAAATTCATCCCCTAAGGGGTACAAATAAGGGTTAGAAGGCACTTTCATACAAACCAACTTCGTCAGTTTTAGAGTTATAAATATGAAATTTTTTATGTTAGTTTATAGTAATAAACAAAAGTTAACTTTAACACATTTTTTTGGAAAATCATCCCTTAAAGGGTTAATTTCTTCAATTTAACTTAGTACGCAACTTTGTCATTTTTGAAGTTAAAAACATGAAAATTTATATATTAGTTCAAAATTAGAAACAAAATTTAAGGGTTATGTGTTTTTTTGGAAAATCAACCCCTAAAGGGTCGAATAAGGTTGTTCAAGTTTGTATGGGAACTTCGTCAGTTTTGAAGTTAGAAGGGTGAAAATTTATATATAAGCTTATAGTTAGACACAAAAAATAACTGTATGACTGTTTTCTCGAAATTTATCCCCTAAAAATAGGGGTTGGAAGTCTTTTACATATAAATCAGCTTCGTCAGTTTTAGAGTTACAAGTATGAATTTTTTTATGTGTGTTTATAGTAATAAACAAAAGTTAACTTCAACACATTTTTTTGGAAAATCATCCCTTAAAGGGTTAATTTCTTCAATTTAAATTAGTACGCAACTTCGTCATTTTTGAAGTTAAAAGCGTGAAAATTTATATATTAGTTCAAGATTAGAAACAAAATTTAAAGGTTATGTGTTTTTTTGGAAAATCAACCCCTAAAAGGTTGAATAAGGTTGTGCAATTAGGTAGTATGGCAACTTCGTCAGTTTTGAAGTAAGAAGGGTGATAATTTGTATTTAAGCTTATAGTTAGACACAAAAAATAACTGTGTCATAGTTTTGTTCAAATTCATCCCCCAAAAATAGGGGTTGGAAGTCATTGACTGTATTTTATAGAGGAAGAGGGACAGGGTGCGTGAGAGGGAGAGGGAGGGACAGGAAGCGGGAGAGGGCCCGAGAGCGGGAGAGGGTGAGAGAGGTACAGGGGCAGGAAGCGGGAGAGGGAGAGGGAGCGGGACAGAAAGCGGGAGAGGGACCGAGTGCGAGAGAGAGGAACTGGGAGCGAGTGAGGGAGAGGTTGAGGGACAGGAAGCGGGAGAGGGACCGTGAGCGGGCAAAGGAGAGGGATAGAGAGCGGGAAAGATAGAAGGAGAGAGAAAGTGAAGGAGAGAGAGAGAGAGAGAGATAAGGAAACAGAGAAGGAGAGAGAGAGTGTGTGAGAGGGAGGGAGGGAGGGGGTTTAAGTGGGAGAGGGAATGGGAGCGGGAGAGTGAGTGTAAGTGTATGAGTGAGTGTCCAGATGGAAAGATATTTATACTGTTCATGTTGACATCGTAAAACCAGTTCATCATTGATCCATTTAGGATCTGGTGGTGTTACTTGGAGACAAGATATGTAACTCCTGGATAGATGGAAATAACGGAACCTTTTTGATTTTTTTTTTAATAAAACTCAAGAGCCAGTTTTTCTGTACATTAAATATTAAATATTTTTTCAAAATTTCGGTTAGGGGCACTCAAAAAATTTGTTTTTAAAATTATTGTCTGTCTGTCTATCTATTTGTCTGTCCGGGCATCACATGAAAACCGTTGAACTGATTTCGACGGAAATTAGTTAAGTTGTTCCTTATACATTGGATCACATTTTTAAAAACTTTTTGTCGCGATAAAATTTATAGTTTTCCCCGGAAACAAGATGAAACTTAGTATGGAATATTTTAAAAATATCAATGATTTGCTTTAAATTTGCAACAAAGTTGCTCATTAAATTCATGGAATACATGTTTTCAAGTTTTTCAAAATTTTTCCTGAAAAAGAAAAACTAATTAATGTCAATGTTGTTTATTTTTCATAATCCGTTCCCGGAGGAATGATTTGTGATTGTATCGTAGGTTTCCGTATATAAATTCCTAAATATTAGTACTTCAATATAAATTAACCTGTTTTTAAATTTTCTTCTGCAAGGGGTACAAATATGTTAAGCATAATTTTCGCATGCGAAGCTGCGGGTAACAGCTAGTACAAATATAAAATAAAGCTCGGGGATGGATATAGGATACTTTTTATCCTGGAAAATAGACCTGTTCCTGCGGGATAAGGTAAATTTTGTTATGTGTAGTTGATAGATAGCTATTAGTTATTATTATTAGCGTCTTTTATGACTCCTTTTTTACTTGGGAACGGGAGCGGGAGCGGGAGCGTGAGAGGGAGAGGGAGAGGGAGGAACACACAGAAACTGTAACGGCTAGCGATACGAAGTTCGCCGGGTCAGCTAGTATTGTATAAATAATTCGTATATGCTTTTACAAAAACTATCTTCATACCGAGGATAATTATTCAGGGCATATTCAAAGCTTTCATTAATTAAATAGTTAGCACAGCAAGTGATTAATACTAGCCGTAAGATATGAGAAACAAAGTGATTGAAAACAAACACCCAAAAATCTACTCCAATAAGGTAGCACTAAAATTTACAAGTCAATCTAACATCCACTTCAAAGCAACCGAATTCAAAACACATGTCGAACTTGACGATGATACAACAAAACTATCAGAGGCTGTGTGAAAATCAAGGAACCCAAAAAAAGACAATAAACCACCGGTCGGTAGCAAAACTGTTTTCATAGAGTCATCCCGTCAAGTGCTGGGGGTAAACAAACTTTACGATGCAAGGGGAAAAAGGTTGACTATTCATTTTTTAACAATCGTAAACGTGTTTATTGAAATGTTTTACTACGACGGCGTTTAACACCATATGCTAGGCGCCATGGGATTCGAAATGGACGATATTAAACGACATGTGATCTAATAATACCATATGGGTTGGGCTTGGAAATGTATGCGAAATATTACGCGGTTTTTAGATGCAGAATAATTTATTGTGATGAGTAAAGTAGATAACTAAAAGATAACCCGTTCAAAATGACGTATGATTATTACATAATAACTTGGTTTTGCTTTACAATAGAACATTTTAATCACAATGATCTCTTACCTACACGGATCTCGGTCTGAGCAAATAGCTTTTCTTCAGACGACTCGTAGCTGGAAGCTCAAAATCCTAAAGGTGTGATGGAATCAACCGATAAACTTATAAATACATATAGGCTTTATATTGGCTGTGTATTATTTCCAGACCTATAATTAAGCCGGAAATAATTTAAGTTGAGAAGTAATTTTTTTGGATATTATTTAATCGAAATTTTAAATATGATTACAGAGTTATTAAGTTTAAATGATTAACTTAATTATTTTATTATCCTAACGATGTTTTATTCAATATTGTTATTTTGACAGTTTACGTAAAGCATATTTCCTAAGCGTATACTTAACGTATACCGAATACGTGTAGAGAGGGTTGGACATAATGTTCGGAAATCTATGTCTAGTTAGCGAGCGTGGCTTTAATCCTTCTTATTCACAGTACGACCTACGTTCAATAACAGAATAGTGTTTTTATAGTAATAGTCTGCTTTTTGTTCTCTAAATAATGTAAATTCTTAATTTACTTAAAATTCTAACTGCTTGTACCTCTACAGGATGCATTTTCTTTTTTTATGCTTTAAAAACTTGAAAACAGTTAGTTTTTTCATAGCAATTACTGACAAACGCGTATACGGGCCATTTTATAAGTTAGTTGTTACCGTGAATTGTTAAACGCTTACACACTCATACCCTCGCAGTTGGTCATTTACATGTGTCGTGGGTGGCATGGTCTACACATTATAACATATCACAATAACACCCATGAACCGAGTACAAATATTAATCTGTCACAAATATCTGCCCCTGCCGGGAATCGATCTCGGGACCCCTCGCTTCGCAGGCAGGGACCACCAACTAGACTACAGGGTTGTCGCGTCGTCTTATTGTCGTATTGTTGTGTCGTATGATTGTACTTAGGTTTTTGACGAATAAATTAGTCATTTTCTCTAAATTAACTTTATAATCCCAATCTAACAATTAGTTTAATTATGTTCACTTGATAATTGTAACGTTTTGCGTCTTTTAATTGTATTATTTATAATTTACTGAATGGCTTGAACGAAAGGTTTCATTGGTTCTTTCAATAATATTGCCGTTAGCATTGAGTTTATATTAAACAATGATATTATTAAACACAAAGAATTAACAATTTGTCCTACAGCTTTAGAAAACGAAAACTTTCCTTTTCAAACGTCCGAACAAAAGTTTGTTGCGGCAAAATCTCCATTGGCTTTGAGCGAAATTCTATTTGTTGATAATGTTTTGAATAGTTGTTGAAAAAATTCTTTTGAAATACTACAAATGTGAGCGCAGAGAACGCCATCTGTCGCTAGAGGGCGGGTTGATATCCATTTGTATATTAATGACGTTTACATGTTAAATAATTTTTGCATACAAAAGCGATATTACCGACTTTTGATTGGCCGTATAAGTTATCGGTGATACATTTTGCGAATTTGTATGCATGCATTAATTACCGAAGTATTCGTGATTATCTCATCGTAACATAGGTCAAATAAAAACAAAAAGTTTAGGTCGCTTAAATTAGCGATGTAAACAATTTTCATTCTTATAAAATCTTAACAAACTTTTTGTAGGTATACTAGCTGTTGCCCGCAGCTTCACACGCGGAAATTATACTTATCACCCCCTTGGGCTTTTGACCCCTTGGGGGTTGAATTTTGAAAAATCCCTCCTTAGTAGATGCCTATACCATAAGAGGAATACTTGTGCGAAATTTTAAGTTTCTAGCTCTAAGGATTTGGCCTGTGCGTTGATACATCAGTCAGTCACTTTTGCCTTTTATATTATGTATATAGATTACCCCTAATAAGAAACAGGGTTAATAAACTTACAATAAACATGACCGTAATCCTGTGATTTATTTTACTCACAGTCAATTTACTCTTGATATAGTGAACACGTGCCAGTGTCTTTTAATCCATTATGTCCATTATTTTTATAATTAGGAAAAAAACCAATGGCACAAGCGAGAGATAGAGATTAATAGCAGGTTGCTATCCCAAACCCAAATCTACAAAAACTATCCAACAAACCTGACCGAATCTTGGCTGAATAAAACATTACCAGCATATGGTATCCGAAAAGGGCTCCAACGAAAAAAACACATTCACACAGAAATTTATAACACGTCAAATCTTCGGAGAAATGGTTTCCTCTGGATAGAGACGTTATTTTTATTACAAGTATATACAATTAATCGTGCAGTCTCTACCGCATCTGCCGCTTCTATTGTCCTTTTTTTGTCCAAACATCGCTTCTAAAGACCCATGGTCGAACTATATAGGATTCGTTCGAATAATGTAAAATGACCTTGCCTAGGATTTTCTCGTTAAAATTCATGTAATCGATACTGTGTTTATCGATAATTATTCGAATATCTAATTCAGAGATAGGAGCTTCGTGTACGCTCACGCCTGCCACGTACCCGTGTTACCGATACCGATCATAGTAAACCACTGATAATGAACGTCTTGAAAGCGAATGCTTATATTACATTTCAATTACCATATAAAATCTATCTACAAGAACCACAAGCGAACGCAACTCCGCTCCGATAATAATCTAATCAGAGATCATTCAATAACTTTTATTTCAAGCCTCGAGCCGATCAAAGTTTCATCCCAAGCAATATGGGGTCCAATGAGTCGTGCATAAAGCCTAAAGTGCCGTGAATAAATTCATAGACTTCAAACGGAATTTTACAAATTATCTCACAGGGAACTGCTGTGACTATTTCCATCATGTCATGTGGAAAGCAAAGCGAACAATTGAATTTCAAGCTTAATTTCGTTCTAATGGAGTCGGTTTCTAGTCGAAGTGGTTTTGATTTGAGTGACATTTTTGTTTTAAAACGTAAAGTTGTAGATGTCAATGAATACAAGTAATCGAGAATTGAAATGCAGGATGTTCTTGCTGGAGACTTCTATATTGCCGATGTTCGAGAACTCGCCGTACGAAAAAATAAATCAGGATACATTGCGACGGTTACGTGCTCGGCGGTTCGTTGCCTTTTTGTTTTGTTCGTTAACAAAATAAATCCTCGGTCTTTTGACTCATCTACCGCTATTGTTTAGAACAAATTAAAAACATTTTTCAAGTCCACCAATCCAAATACAGACATTGTTTCGTCGATTAATTCTTTCCCCCGATAGCCATAAAACGTTTTAAGAACTTTACAACTTAATTACGTACATATGTTAAAGAAGACAGACTGACACGATTTATAATGAAGCTTTATGCCACAATAAATCGTAACAGCGACAGTAAAGTATGGTAAGTTTTGCGGGACGGAAGAAAAAATGACTGAAGAAAACAAAGCGCATAATGAATTAACACAAGATAATGAGCCGTCGATTTGGGTTCGGGGATCACGGACACCTGCGAGGAAACCGAAATGTCTTCATTAAAAATGAAAGAGAGAACAGGTGCTTTAAGATTATGGAGCTGGAGTCAATAAACCGCTAGTTAAACGTATACTGCAATAAAGTTGGTTCTTGTATAATGACTTTATTAATTTATTGCGTCCTTTTTCTGTTGATTAGCCAGTCTATTATTTTTGGTCCACTTTGTACTCGTAGGTATAATGATCATATTGATTTTGACATTATCCTTCAATTTTTTTATATTATGTTTATACTTGTAACGTGTACGTAATTTTGTGTACAGTGTAGTGTATAAAATATTTTTATTCCACAATTTTATTCTAAAATTCGTATTTATTCTAAAAGAAAAAATTGTCTCGTAGCAAATAAAATTAAGTCCTTTTAAGTTATTTTACTCTTCCAGTAAATCCTGGACTCCCAATGTCAAGTCAAACACAAAAATCTGTGGCCCTAATTTTCCGAGGACGGCGTTTACAAAACCCGTCTCTAATTACACCGTCTTTTTAACTTGCACTATTTACGAAGTCACGATCCCGGTAATTGTTTCGCTGGGCCGTTGACAGGCACCCCGGGCCGCAACGATTGGCGGGAATCTCGCAAGATGGCGGACGACCTCGCCTGACCCATCCGTCAAGCGAAGAGAAACATCTGTTTTAACATGTCCGACTGGCAGCTAATAAACGCATTTTTGAATTTGGTTCGAAGAAAAAGATTTGCGTTGACAAGCGGGGGTTGGATTTATTGGTTACGGTTTTGAATTTGGAATGGAAAGTAGTTTGTGATGATTTATACAATGTTAATCCTGCTTGTCGCCAAGGTTGTAAACAAAAAAATCGTTCTCGTCATCTGTGAATTTACTATATTATAATAGAAGAAACGTGTTTTTGGAGATATAGTGCTGAAAGTAGTAGATAAAAATGGTATATAATTTAGGAAATGACAATGGCAAAATAACTGTATTAAATATTGACAACACTATTTAAATAGTCAAGCGAATTAATTAACAAATATGTCAGCGTCTAAGAAAAAAAAATTAAGCTCTTTAAAGATATTATAATATTAGAAACTGAATAATGTATACTTTATATTCTTGAATACAATAGCGATCGTTGCGTGTAAACTCAAACAAAACAGAACACCCAATGACTGAAATTTAAAATAAATGCTAAAGATTATGCTTGGCGCCTGAGGCACTCAATTTCCGTTTTGCTACCAAAATACACCGAGAAATATACTGGGAAATCTTTAGTGCAACTTAATACATCAATCCTTGTTACGATTTTATATCGTGTCTGTTAGTAATTGGTTTCAAGTCTTCAAAACCTTGAGAACAGTATTTTGCTAAAATCGCATGAAAGTCCGTGTAACAAGTAATTTCTATAAATAATTCAATGCCAGAAAGATTTTACTACCTAGTTTAAATGATGAAGATGCTAGTTATATTAGTCTACTTTGTAACATACCTGTACAATTAGACAAGTGTTACGTAGACCATCCCTCTTGACCAATTTCAAAGTGGGACCACCAAAGATTCAAGTAACGTACCTCTTACAATAAATAAAAGTATTGCCAAATTACATAGGTACCAGTATGAATATTTGTGTTTCGTTCCGAAATGAAATATCAGGGTTGACTGTATTCAATAATGTTGTAGAGTAAAGTATTGACATACTTTTAAAATGAGCTAGGAATTTCTTGAGCCAAAGAAACGAAACCCTGTTAAGATACATAAAAGTAAAAGGAAGAATAACGATCGTAATAACGCCACAAAGAGTGCCTTTGATGACAAAAAGGATAGCGTGTTTTCGCGGCCGCGCTTTTATCGAAAGGCAGAAAAATTGCAAGATTCTCGTTTTTCTTTGTTTCAAAAATTAAAGCAGTATATTTTTTACTCATTAGTCTATAACGTGATTTCTTTTGCCATCAACTCTAGGTGCTTTTTATGTTGTGTAAAATCCGTGGTTACTTCGTAATGGAATACCACGTGATTTAGCGTTCAATTATTTCTACTACAGGAAACTCATGAAAATTGTTTGCTAACACTTTGTTTAGTTTGTTTAAATGTAATCTTGGTATTTACAAGTTGTTTGAATAGTCTGAGCTTATCTCAGCGGTTTAATGAAATTAGAGTCTGCAAGTTTAATCCGCAAAGTATATAACTAAAAATAATGCACATTCTTTTATCGTCTTATATTGAACGTATTGCTCTAAATAAAGTGTACTTAAATTGCTCATCTTGTTGTTATTTGAAATTAACTAGATTTAGAACAAAATAAATTTACCTAAGTAACTTGTAAATTGGATTTAAGAGGAGGCCGTGATGGGAATTTATGCTGAAAGTGGGCGTGGCCACTATCTTTTGTCCTCGATGTTCTTCTTTCCGTCATGTCACTTACTTCACAAGCACAGCACAGAAAAACTACGGAGTAGTACTTATTCAGTAATTTTTATTGCATCTAAAAATTATAAAACAATTACTTTTTAACAAAAAATTGAAGCAACGAAAAAAAATTGAAAATGAAAAATAAAATAAATCATTTAGTATTATTATTTAAGATCCTAAATTATTAACAGTAAATAAATAATTATGAGGCAGTGCCAAACAGATGATAAAACAAACAATTGCGGATCAAGGATAGTACAGTAATGTAATGACTTCTTGTATAAAATTTGTCAGACAGCTATACCTACTGAGCCTGCACTCGGAAGCGAATAACATAAGCGCCAAATTATTTTTTTATTTGGTTTTTAAAACTACTTTATGGATTTTTACAAAAATATATGTGAATTCACATTATTTACATCATATTATAATAAATTTTAATTTCAAATGTCAACACATCAGTGTTGCCTTTGGTGTTGCTGATGTCCATGGGCAACGATAGTTACTATCAGGTGGATTGTCAGCTCGTTTGCCGGCTATTTCCATAAAATAAAAAAATCGTCATTTAAATTCTTTCATTGAATAGTAGCATTTGTCAGTTAACCATTTAAGTAACTCTATTTTAAATTTAGTGAGTCAAGATTTTTATGTTTTCAAGGATTTTATTATATATCGTTTTCGAAGTCTAATTTTTTGAACTTATCGCTGATCGAGAAGAAGGTACCATGTTTTGTACAAAGTAAATCATTTTTAATTATAGTAATGTATCGATTATGTTGGTTTTATAAATGGTTTCAAGCCGTCAATCACTTTACGTCAGTATAGATTTAGGCCCCTTCATAAAACATTGTTTCGACGTCATATATTTTCATTAAATTTGCATAAATTATGATGTGATGGGATTTTTACTAGAATAAAACGTTTAATATGATTTACAATCAACGCCAATGAAAATAAGCAGGGATTTTTAACAAATCATTATGGGCATCTTAGATAATTTTGACTATAACTAGCTTTTGCCCGCAGCTTCGCCCGCAGTAGAGATCGATTCTTTACAAATCCTACTTACCTACTTGTTTTAAATCTTACTTACTTACTTGTTTTACCGCGGTAAAACCTACGTTACTCTCCACCCTCCTCACTAACTCCATACACAAAAACCATACCATTTATCAGCTTCGTTGCCACGTGAAAGACGGACAAACAAACACACTTTCACATTTATAATATGAGTATGGATTGGAGTATAGTTGAATATCGTATTTATTAATATTACGATATTATAACTGAGATTTAGTATTAATAATTATTATTTCAATATTAGTGGACATCAATAGTGGAACGTCATTACTTATAAATAATGAAATAATAGGTATTTCAGACCACGGCGCACTAACTACAGATTTAGTTGAAGAGCACTATAACAGTTCATGTATAAGGTAAATAATTAATCAGTAACGTTATGAATAAGTACCTTCTAATAATTTCTGTACAAAAAGTAATGATATCCCATCAAAAACATAAATGTAAAGTGAGAGCCAATTAAAAAAAAAGAATTGAGATCTAAATGGGTGCCAAGTTCTATGTAGAAAAGCCTAAAATTTTAGTCACATGAACATGTAATTCAAGCTTTACATTTGAATTGGCTAGTTTTCATTAGTTAGCAACCAAAAAACCAAATTTTAGAAAATTAACATAGGTCATCAACCTAAAAGACTTAACGAAGATAATTATACAAATATAGCTTAGGTAGGTACGTGAAAACTAACCAAGTCAAATGTGCAGCTTGAATTACATGTTCTTGTGACTAAGATTTTAGGCTTTTCTACACAGAACTTGGCACCCATTTAGATCTCAATTTTTTTTAATTAGTTCTCACTTTACATTTATGTTTTTGATGGGATACGTTACTCTTAAATTCCCTAATACATTATTCATTAATTAAACTCGCATAGTGTTAAGTAATGTATCAATTTGTTTTAAAATAGGCAATAAGTAAAAGACAATTGAATAGAAAACAGATCATTTTATGTATACAAATTATATAAAGGTTGAATTTTCAAAGTGTGCGTGAATGGCCAACTCTGAAAGTATGAGGAATAGCGAACAATGCTGAAAGGAGTCTCGTGGCCGATTTTGATGAAAACTAAAACTGCATCATTACATCAAAGAAATATCTGTAATAATTTCAAAATTATCATATTTTTTTAATATTCATTACATTATTAATTTAACGGAACGTAGTTAAAAAGCGAAACCTATTTTTAAAAAGGTCAGACCAATACAGTACATGATAAAATAACTTGATTCAAATTCACTCCTTGGACACTGATGATATCCATCATAATTCGATATAAAAGGCGACACGAAGTGAATTCAGTCGAAGAATAAATCTGTGCATACGTGAAAATAGTAAGTAGGAACTTGACAGAAATAAAACTCATTTTTTGCTTGGTCTTACTTTATGTAGGATACTATCTCATCAAAAACATAAATGTGAAATGAGAGCCAAGTTCAATAAAAAAAAAGAATTGACATCTAAATGGGTGCCAATGCCAAGTTCTGTGTAGAAAATCCTAAAATTTTAGTCACAACAACATGTAATTCAAGCTCTACATTTAACTTGGCTAGTTTCTACTAATACTATATATACGTATGTTTTAAATCTTCATAAATAATGTATTGACTTCCCTTTATGGGAGGATTTTCAAAAAAAAATGGGTCAAAGTTAACTTTTGTTCATAACGATAAACTTACATAAAAAAATATATTTATTACTCTAAAACTGACGGAGTTGGTTTGTATGAAAGGGACTTCCAACCCCTATTTTTACCCCTTAGGAGATGAATTTCAAAAAATCCGTTCTTAGCTGACGTCTTCCCGGCAATCTCCTTGAAAAATTTCATTTTATTAATTATGTAAGAAACTACCGAACCGAATAAAAAGCGGCGAGTCTCCTTTTGCTTTTATATATATAGATAATGTATTACGCAACTGAACAGTAATTTAATTATTCATTCTCTTACATATCATCAAACATTTTTATTTAAGTACAAATAATAAAATATAAATAATAAAACAAAACTACTCCATTTCTCTGTGCTGTTTAGTTTTCTCCATTTAACGTTTTGACAATCATAAGCAAAAGTCAAAAACTTTATACGTTACTTCAAATTCTTTAATAAAAAGCGTGTAAAAAATAGCGCAGAGAGACATACGTCCGACGTCGATGAAGACCGCAGTCGACTGAACGCACATCATAAAGACAGTGTGGGAATGAATTCTTGTATGAAAATTGTGAGACAGCTATACTGAGCGTGCGCTCGAAACTGACCGACATAAGCGCCAAACAACGTTTTTATTTGGTTTTTAAAAACTACTTCATGTTTTTTCACAAAAAAACACATGGATTTAGATGTGATAATGTACTATGTTTTAAAAAGAATTCCATGCACAAATTTCTTTAAATATCGCGGTGGCAAGCTATAATGTAAATAATTAGAGCCAACTTCATGATTTTTTTCTATCGAGAAAATTTCACGTTATCGTGTTTTCATTTTCGAGCAGATTTAAAGTACATAGTCAAAAAACATATACCTAAGTATTACGCTAATAGCGTATACACTTTACGAAATATATCCAAAAGAAAATCAACCAAACGAGCGCGGCAGCGCCTTAAGTAAAATTTTATGTGTCGTTCCGATTTGTCTAAAACTATTTATTGATATGGAATTATCAGCTGGTATTGTTGTCCATTCATTTGATCAGATTTGCCACCGTAAGAAATATGCATGTGTGTTAATTTCGTCTATTGACATGGGCTATAATTATCAGAAGCGTTGCTGGTGCTAACATTATTAACCGCTTTTATACTAAAGCTGCCAAAATCATCTTGCTTGATTATAGAATTTGCAGCTGGCAATCGCCTTGCGATCAACTAAATGAAAATTACATCAGCTAGTATAGTCTTGTCACTGTTACAACGATAGAACTTTACAACAACCTCTGCACACATATAAAGTAGCAGCATGAATTTATGGCAATCGAGCAAAAATAAAATACTTTAAAACGCCAACTTTACGACCGTCGCTTGCTTATATTCTGCACGTGAAATTGCGTTGTAATATTTTTCAGTCGTGTATTTTACGGTCGACGTTAAAAACTATTTGTTCAACAAACCTTTTTAATGACGTCATCCGAAGGATTACGACGACATCTGAAACAAGAACAAAGTTTATTAAGTAACATAAAAACGAATAATAAAAAAAAAAAAGTTTTTCAATTTACTACACATTGCATGTAGTAACGTTATAATCATAGAATCGTGAAAACCAGCAAGACAAGGACTATGGCTATCTGTGTTAAATACATGTTCTCTGGCGCTACAACTACCAAAGTTAAATATTAAAGTTCAATCAAAATAGTGACAAGATGTGTAAGCTTTTTTGTATCACCCAAAAAATCATTACGACTTGTGGTAAAAACACCATCTATTATGGCTCCACTTTCAATCCCTTCACACGTTATATCTTATACCTGGAAAATGGGTTCATCTCTTCCAATTTCTAAAGTCATATCGTCTCTATCATCGCTCCAGGATTTACTACTTCCATCTCGCTTCATCTTAGAACTTTATGCGGTCGAGATCTGGGCAAACAACATACGCTCTGAATTAAGCAATTATGGTTAATTTCGAAACTCCCCATGGCCAAGTCGTGTCGGGGAATGTGTTATTTTGTATCGTAATTTTGTGAGAAGGCATCCGTCTGAGCAGCTGTAAATTATATACTGGATATAGGTAATTTTTAAGTGGTGACTTAGTACTACCGTAGGCGTTACGCTTAATAATTTTCGAGTGCGTCAAATAAACATTAGATGTTATGAGATCGAATAAGTAATTGGATAAAGAATGAGATAAAAATATTAATGCCACTCAGTATCACGTGGGAATTTACATAAATCTGGATTCCTTTGTTGTCATAATGATATTTTTAATGTATCTTTTACTCAAAAGATTAAGAGTAGAATTAACTCAAAAATTGAATCTAAACATAATCTTGTTTTGGTTTGATTTAAAGTATCAGAAATCAGTTAAATTATTTTAAAGGAAAATTTAAATAATATTTAATGGATCGAAGCGAAAACTTGTAAATTGTTTGGACCGACTCGAAAGTGACTATTGTTATCAGAAACTTTGATATTTTTATTATTTTAAGTATTTATTATTTGATTAAAAATATTGTTTGGTCACGGGATCTTCAAAATATATCTTTAAATAATGTTACTGTAACATTTTTAAAACAAACATTCTAATATTAATTATTATTCATTCGAATCAAGGATGAACATCTGCTTTAAAAAATATTAATGCACATTAATGCAATTTATAACTAGAAAACTTATTTTTTTTGTAAACTGATAATTCTAAAGCATCCACCATCACTACAAATGACTGCATGAACGCAACCATCATTCTCATTCAAACGTCAAATCTAATCAAATTTGAAAAACTAATTCCCTCGTATCCAGAAGAATGAATGACCGTTGGATTCCAAATTTAAAATCATAACGACAGTGTGATTAATATTCTTAGCGCTCGAATGACACTCACGTCAGCGGGCTGTAATATGATTGGACGTTTCTATATAAATTAAAACACCGGGTGGAGCCTATTGGTATAATTAAAAAGCGTAGATTACTATCGCCTCACCAACCAGCCAGGTTTCCGGCGCGTAATTGTTAATAGGGCATTTTAATGAATAAATAACATTGTTTTCCTGTGAAAGAACGCGGTCCGAGGGGTGATTATTTTTTAAATTTATTTCGTTGAAAAGAAAACAATAGGCTTTTCTTAAGCTGGTTGGACGGACGAAATTATAATTTACTAATGAGTGCGTGCATGAAGTTATTGTAATTTTAAGAGCCTGTAAACCTGAGTTTACTTATTTAAAGTTAAAAACTTACTTGGAGAATATTATTTCAACATAAATGAATTACTTTTCATGTTTCTAAATTATGATTTTGTAGATCAGATTTGAGATCAAACGAATTTTAAATGACCAACCATACCATACAATGTACTCTTATTCAACAATGAACACCAAATATTGTGTTTCTAGTTAGTAAGTCCCTAGTCATTGTGCGATCCGTTCAATAATATCGAAGGTTATATACGCGTCATATTTTACTAATAATAACAGAAATAGATCAATAAATTAGCATTGGATGTACACAAAATAACGTTTCAAGCTTGCGAGGAAACAAAATTAAGAAATGAAAATTCTATAAAAGTTTGAAAGATTAATATTTTATTGGCGATGAAAATAAACCCCATAATTCATGCAATAAATGCATGCATTTCTTAATATAGCTTAAAACATTGGTGACACTGTATCATGAGTTGAAATGACACTGTAGCGAAATAAAAAAATAAAAGAAATAATAAAAAAATAAGCAATAGTATATTAATTATATTTTGGTTTCTGTAGTACCAATGTAGCAATATGTGGAATCAACACACAAATTATCTTGTTTGAATGATTAATATACCTATTTTATCTTAGTTTTAAGCAACTTCAGAAGAACTTGATTGCCAGCCAGATCTTTTGTTGTTTTTGCGTCAATCTGACGTAATCTTGTTCAGAGAAAAAATTGAGGAAATTTTCTTATGTCCTGTTAATGATAATTTCTTGTTAACATCAAACATTATTGTTTATTGTTAACTGAATCAACGTTTAGAAATTGATCTACTTAAAGTCCTAAATTGTTTTCAATATCAACTAGAAAAGTAAAACATGTCTAGGTATGGTTAATTTACGTTTTTTAATTGCACTATACTACAAGTGACGCGGGTAAAAGTGCTACGTGGTGTCATGATAGCTAAAACAATTTTTTTACTGTTTGCTTTTAAACCCACTGAAAAAAAATCTGCATTCGACACCTATGTTTTTCGCTTGTATTACTAACAACAATTTCAACATGGAAGCGCCAATTTTCCCAGTTGATATTTTTATTGAAATTTTTTCCAGTGTTCCATAAACATTGATTTTATAATTAACTCTTCATCTCCACTCAATAAAATATAGTATTATAAACGCCTAGATAAACCGATATCTGTTGATTAAACTAATTTATGTACCTTAATACCAGAGTGTCATAACTGTGAAATGCAATCTGGTAATACAACACCCGTGTCACAACACGCCTTATCAAGTCGTGTTAAATTAACTTAAATTATTGCAGTTGAGTTGTCACTGTTAAGATGTGAGGAGTTAAGTCAAAGTGAAACTAATTTCAACTGGCGTTAAGCTCTTGAGATGATTGCTTCTATTCCATTTCTCTTTCGTTGGAAATATCAATAAACAATTCTTCCTCTAGTTTTACATTTAATTGCGAAGAGTCTCAAAGCAAGTCGATCAACCTTAGAATGAAAAAATGTGTAAATGACATAATTAGATAACGAAGAAGTGATAATGACATAAGTTGGGTAAGTACGAATTATAATGATTATTTTTCCGACCCAAATATCGACCAATAGAATTGCACCATTCGACGTCACGTGGTACAACCTACATGGTATTATACTGATAATTTTTTGAAAATTTTCTCTGGTAGTTGCTATATATAAAAAACAAAACATGATCCAGTCAAATTAACCACACGTCAAACTGACAGGTTGAATTCAATTGTGAAAATTGGAAAAATAATCCCCCGAATACCACACGAGCTTCAAAATTATCTGGCATTTCCCTCAAGGTTCCCTGCAAACAAATAAAATCGTCAAGTTTTTCAGGAAAAATCACTCGCGCTTCGCGCTCGTGATTTTTTAACCTGAAAAACTTGACTCCTTCATTTGTTTGCAACGAACCTATCGGGAAATACCCGATAATTTTGAAGCTCTTGTGGTATTATAAGTGATTGTTGATGAAGAAAATGACACTAAATATTCACTGAAAAATTTAGTGGATATCGTCTAAGTCCAACTTAGTACTAAACTGATATTAATAAGTTATATTATAAGGCTTAAATAATTTTATTTCAAGCGAAAATTAATAATATAACAAAGTCTTTTAATCTTAATTGTTGAAAAGCATAAAATAACATTAATGACAACAAAACTATGCGACTGTAATTATCTAGAATCGCATTTAGTAAAATTATTTTAAATTGCTACATTATTTGAATCACCAATTTGTACAATATCTACATTTAGTTCCACAATAATGAGGAGAATTGGCCTTTGGGTATTAGGTATTTCATGTGTCCAATTTATTAGCAAATTTAGTTCGATTGGACGTTCGTATAAGTTCTAAATTATGTATGCACCGGGTAATTCCATTGGGACCGCTCAAAGGAGATGTTGCGAATATCAGAAGCTTGTATCTTGACACCCCAAGATGGTTTAAGGTGGCATCATATTGAACTAGCGCTGAACATTATTGTATGTGTAACATAGTGTGAAGTAAACGTCATTTAGTTTCGAAGGATTTATTTTATGAATACGTACGTATACGTGCGTTTACAAACTAGCTTTTACCTTTGACTTCGTATGCTTACTAATACTAAAATTTGTTATTTTATACCTACTAATATTTCTTATATAATACATGATTTTACAGCTAGATTGTGACCGCTAGTGGCAAAAATTTCTTGAGCGCTTACGTGCTTCGGAGGGCACGTAAAGTCGATCCCGGTTGTTATCGTAAGATAACAGTCGTTAAGCCATGTCAGAGGTCCTCGGGTGGCATGAAAACTTTCGACTGGGTTGGCCTCTAACCCCTTCAGGCCGTCACCAATCCGCACTGGAGCGTGGTGGAGTATGCTCTAGGCCTCCTCAAGAGGAGAGACTCGTGCTCAGTAGTGGGCTATTAATGGATTGAATTAATAAATAAATTAATTAATAAATATTTTAAACTTAACTCATCCTTTACTGAACAATGTTTACCCGACTGCCAGGAAGGGTTATTACAAGTTTTTTTTTTATGGACATAGCCGGCAAACGAATGAAATAAATATAATACTCACTATATTTATTTTATTCCTTACATAAAACCCTTAATTTTGGAATGATTATAATTTTCACCCAACTCATACAAACTTTCATCCTATTTTTATCCATTAAGGGATGAATTACCAACATTTTGTTGTTAGCTGACGTCTACACATAAACTACTACCCTGCCAAAGGAGGTGGCCAACATGTGCCCCGGAAATGGTCAAAATACGTTTATTTGTACAAGGGTTTAGTCCTCTGAAAAGACATGTTTTCTATTTATTATAACATAACTAGAATTTTAATTGTCTTCTGAACTCCGCAGTGAGTAATTATAATAAATTAACAATAATAATAAGTTGTATTGTATATGTATACTTAATCTTCTTAACCTCCATTGCTATCAGTGGAGGTTGACAATTGACTGACAGAAATGCGAATGTCTGCTATATTGCCGTTTGCCAAATGCCAAAAGAAGATTTTCGAGTTTGATTTCTGCAAAATAATAATTGTGTTTGATTTTTTGCCATGAGGTGCATTAATTGCGCGGTTGATATTCAGCGCGTGGCTCGTCATTCAATATCTTCGCTAGCAAGAAACCTTCAATCCATATTGGTAGAATGAATCACTGCAGTACAGGTATGGCATTTTCGCATGGGGTGGGCACGTCACCAAGATCATATAAAAGCCCCTGCATAATTTTTAGACTCAATATTAATTACTGCTGATATTGAATAGAGAACAAGTAGACGGGTACACCAGATAATCAGCCAATGCATCACCTTATTTACCTTGTTTGATACTATTGTTTTAATTCCTCAATTTTTACATACCTATGTGTACTAAATGTATATAATTAAATACTTAATAATATCAATGTGCAGTTTTATTTATATTGTTGTTGTGACAAGTTAATACGTATATTTTATTTAGTACTGCTGGTACTTTTTTGTATGAATAAAGTCATAATTTAAAGTAAAATAAATAAATAAATGAATTATCCAAAAGATAAATAGTATTTATTTAATATAAAAAATCTCTCTTTAAAACACTTTTCCACAATTACTTATGTTTTGCAGAATGTCAACCTACAAGATCTAAAAGTGCTCGTAAAAGGAGAATCCCGAGTTCTACAGATTTTTATTGATAAAATTATTAAAGTAGATAGTGTAAGCTTTAATGTAAGGTAAAAATAAAATGTGTACATTTTACTACACAAGTGGGGCAATCGCCCATACAGATGTTGGCCACCTCCTTTCATCTTTATAGGTAAGGCAGTTTTAGTGAATTCATATTGTTGTAGCTTAGAACAGTTGTATATTTAAATACAAATATTTCGTTATATTCGTAATAATTTTCAAAGTCAATAGTTTAAAAACTAAATACACGGTTTTGAATTGTCAATGTACGTACTTAACAAAAAAATAGGACTGTGCTGTTTACAGTTAAGTAGCCCTCGCGCTGTGTGTAATACGGTATCAGATCACGCATAACAGACTAATATAAATTTAAAATTAAAATGTGTGCAATTCGCATGTGGTAGAAGTGAAAAATTCAAATATTTTGGTTTCAAAATAATAAGACGAATGTAAAATTTCGGGAAGATGATGCAAAGTTAGAAAATAAAAATAAAACAATGGTAACTACCGCCATCTCTTAACATAATATGAAGAGTAAAATGAGCAGCTAGCGCCATCTATCCAGCAATAAAACGAATTTTCTATCTTGTTCCTCGCGCCATCTATGAATACAACTTAGCACTTTTTAAAGTAACACGAACATAAGAAACACTGTATAATGCTTCCTATCTCATTTTCTCCCACGTTCAATTTTATGAATTTATGTGTCTGTCTCTTTTTACGTTTCATCGACTTTCAAATCACAACGATGCTAAAGAAGTTTTCACTTCAAAAAAAAAAAAAAAAAACCTGCTCGCTGTCAAAAAACCTATCATGATGTACGATTTTGGAATCCTTATGGAGGGCTCTTTAATTTGTCACCCATATTGCATTATTCGATTTATTTTTATTTTTCGATACTTCAAACAATGGCATCCCACAGCCACCATATTTTTTTTAATTTCACTCATCTAAGAACAGTTGGGTTATCAAGACGAATCTAACAATATCGTAATTAAAGAAATCCGTTGAGCGGTTTGGAAGATACGAGATAATAAAGAATATTGCACACATACAAGATACGCGCAAAAAACATAACTCTTTCTTGGCAGTCGGGTAAAAAATGCATTGTCATCAGAAATAAAGTAATATGCAAAATTTCAACTGTTTAGGATAGGACAAAGTAGGCCTAAATAAGCTTGCAAGGTTACCCACACAAAAAGGTAAATTATATAAAACCGTTTAATAACATAAAATCTGCCTTAGTGTGTAATCATCCCTATCGTCGTGGCTTAATACCTACCTGTCTTTGAAGAACATTAGCCCATATCGACATCTTGAGGGGAATCGTTTGAAATGTAAATTTCGATAACAAGGTGTATTACTTGACGCTTTATTAGTTTCAGTGTACCTGAGTAATACAGCCGAGCTTTATGAATAGTTAAATGGGGAACAATGAGAAAATGTTGAATAATCCAAAGTCAACTCAGTTGGGGACCGGAAGTACATCAATGTTGAAACAGTGCGATAAAGGAAATTTCAATTTTGTTCTCAAAGGTATGACGAAGAAAG
The DNA here is from genome assembly GCA_951805285.1 of Thymelicus acteon. Taxonomy (NCBI): domain Eukaryota; kingdom Metazoa; phylum Arthropoda; class Insecta; order Lepidoptera; family Hesperiidae; genus Thymelicus; species Thymelicus acteon. The sequence continues at coordinate 4,683,786 of OX638232.1, forward strand.
AGGAATTATTTAAGAGGAACGGGTACGGTAACCGGCCACGTGCGAAGGGAACTCGGGCATAAGAGTTGCGGCCCAATTTTGCTATGTAAATTCTAAATCCAAGAATATAAAATATAAGTAAACGCATTCGCTTTGCTTCGGTTTTGCCCCCTTTATAGCCTATGTTATTAAGAAAGAAAGGAGCTTTCTACTAGTGAAATAATTTTTGAAATCCGTCCAGTAGTTTTTGAGTTAATCCACTAAAAAAACAAGAAAATTCAAACTTTCCTCTTTATAATATTAAGTTTTCCTTTTAACATATAGCCTATGTCAAACCCCTTTTATAGCATATGTTACTATAAAAGAAAGGACCTTTCCACTAGTGAAATAATTTTTGAAATCGGTCCAGTAGTTTTTGAGTTATCCACTAAAAAAAAAAACAAGAAAAACAAAACTTTCCTCTTTATCTTAATTAAAGATTTCCTTTCTTCTAAGAAAAAATGGTTAAGTACGTCGGTATTAAACAAGACAAAATGTGACACCAGCTTAAACGTAGCAGTTTAATATGGCAATATTCCAACATTAGTTCTTAAAGAGATCCTGAGGGAAATTATTTGGTATGCAAAATTTGATGGCTGTGTTACTTACTTGCTTTATTAGTTCTACAATGTAGAAAACCTGGAATGAACAGTTATATTGAGTGGGATAATTTAAGAACTGATGTTGCCAAGAAATAATATATCACTTATAGACATTATTACAATTTTTTTCTCTCTCACATGAATACCTTCAAAAACCGGGAATTGAACCAATGACCCATTGTTCTGCAGGAATAGGCACTGCTAACTGAGCTATATACGTGATCATTTATATATTATCATTCCATGATTTTGATACATGTTTCAGATACTTAATATAAAGTCACATAGGTTAATACTAATGATCAATCATAATCTAGGGGAACTAACTTTTGTATCTCGTTCAGGGGGAATGGGTTAGGAACACACCTCGAATTTCCAATTTAAAAGTAATTGTAGCTCTCAGAAAAAGAATGGTACGTAAGCCGATATCCCTCTAATTATGATAGTAAACCTGAGCCCAGCAATGGGAATGTTATGAGATGTGATGATTATGATAATTGATATCCCTAAAATATGTACGTGTCAGACCTATTCTGTCACAGCATACAGTGTACTAAATACGTCTCAACTGTCTTCTAAGTTAAGCCATTGAGAGCCCAACGGAAGCCGTTTGTCATGCAAATTTTGATAGCAAGGTGAAAGCATTAGTTGATGTTATATTGATTTTAGCATGCAAATAGGAAAGCTTTGTCATAGTTGTTGTTAGTAATATGTATTAACTATTTTTTTTATAAAAAGGCAAATTACTTTATGTGAAGAATGGGACAATTTTTTTTTAACCGACAACTTTAAATGTAGATATTTTTATACGGAAATAGCAAGCAAGTGGCAATCGTCGCCCATGGACATCAGCAACACCAAATGTATCACTGATGCGTTGCCCGTCAAGAAAAAGAGAAGAAAAAGAAATAAAGAACTGGCTTTCAAGCCCTCAGCCGGAATACGACGAGTCGTTTGGCGGCTGACTCATGCTCAAGGGTGGTAGCTATTCAGGCGAACTCCATCGAGAAATAATGATAGTAATAATGGTATTAATTAACAATTTAAATCAATATTACCAATATAATCCTTCGAGGGGCCCTATCACCAGCGGGCCGGATTTAGTCGCCTCTTACGACACCCATCCGGCGAGGGATTGGGGTTAGTATTCTAAGCCGAAACAATACGGCTAAAATATATCCATACTATATCGCCCGGGGGTTAGTAACATAGTAATTTAGCCCTTACACGTACCATGCATTTTGTGATAAAGCCATTTATGTCAATGAATAGAGATTCTAAGAGGAGATTGGCCAGTATTAAGCAATGCTGTGTAAGCCACGGGAGCTACAGCTCCCATATATTCATTTGAACTATTACTTGTGACAACGCTGTGGTAGCCGAGGGCAAAGAGATTTGTATCTCTGTAGCTTATTACATTCTGGAATACCCGTAAATGAAAGGAAGGGTTCATATTGTGTAGAGTTTATTACTAACGCTCGGCCTATAGCTTTGCTCGCGTTTACCAGGATAATAAGTTCCCTATACTTCGATCACTTATATGAAATAGGGTCCTTGAAGAGATATCTGTAGGCTATATCTCATTTGAGATCATGGTTTACCTGTCTAAATGTCAAATCCATTTAGTAGTTTTTAACCGACTTCAAAAAAGGTTTTTTTTTTTATGTTTGTTACCTCAGAACTTTCGACTGGGTAAATCGATTTTGATGATTCTTCTTTTAATCGAAAGCTGGTACTTGTCATGTGGTCCCACTGAAATTTGAGCGAGATCTGACAAGTAGTTTTTGAGTTATTTTGAAGTCGGTTATTTTTGACGTGATAACGTCTATTAAAACGATGAACGCCGGGCGCACGCACGAAAAAATGTAGCGTTCCGCGAGCGAGAGAGTGGCAAAAGCGAGAGAGAGGCACGATCGGCTACGATCGGCGTATCGTAGCAGATGCCGTAGGCGATCGTAGTTGAGTGGAGCGGAGCGGGGCGGAGCGGAGCTTTGTCGTGACGTTGTCACGTTACACACATACGTCCTCACAAATAAATAAATAAACTTTCACATTCTTTTCATACGTCCTTGTTCATAAACGCTTTATAAACCTATTTTAGCTGCTGCGCTGTTAATGTTTTATCTTTATCGTTTTTTATAAGAGTGAAAGAAACAAAACACTTTTTAAGCTTTCTTTAACTTTGCTTTTTACGAATAAGGGGAATAATATAATAATTCCGCGATATAACTTTAAAACTACGTTACCATCAACAGTGCCAACAATAGTTTACTATTAATTTAACAGTTTCGTGAAGTAAATAGTGCTGCAAGCTCACAGTTACAGGCGCCGCGTATGCAAATTGAGGCACGCCAACTACTCCGTTAATTTAATTAAGTAATGTCATACCGAATTGTGATCTATTGCCGGGAACTATTTATTAACGATGAGGGTTCTCTATATTTTACTACTATGTACTAGGATTGATGATGAATTAACGGTGAGAGGTGAAACGCTTTTGTAAAATCCAATCACGGGTGTAATTTTGCAAGTTAGGTGCTAATACTCGTAGCTTTGTTATCAATTCTTTTGGTGAAGCTTACATAGCTTGTATTTCAGTAAGTTTTTTATTATGGCCAAAGCAGACGACGGAGCTGATGATCCATGTTAATGGTAAAGATAGAAAAAAAGAAAGAAAAAATTCTTCAAGATGCGTTGATTCTACTAACTTATTGACCGCCTAATCGTAAAATAAATACAGAATAGTTGAATAAAACCTACATAACTAACACTCGAAACATTACAACCCTTTTATAACGTTAAAATAAATTAAGCATATAGCGGGATAAGCGAACTGAATATTAACATCCGACAGGTGCTATAATAAAGTGTGATAACGACGAAACTCCACATTGCGTCAAATTTGCAACGAATGTTTAGAATGCAAATTGTTCCGGGGAATGGCTTTCGTTTATTATTTAGCTGAAAACGCTATCCACTGGCTCTAGCCGTTACATTCTATTTGCGGACATAAACGTATATTTTGCCATTTAAATGGCTTATTATTAAGTTCGTTTAAAGGACTTTATCTTCTTTGAATCTAAGAAATCCCTGGTGGTGCACCCTATTAAACAATGGGTGATGATGCCCTCTTTATTCTGCTCTCCTGGTCTTCCGGAGGTTGCCAAGCGTTTTATCCTGGTTGATCTCTAAGAAAATTGTAATTAGAAGATTCGGTTTAGGTCTGATTAATATGGAAATATTAATTTGTACTGATAGTCAAACATAATTAACAATTTTATTGTATATTTGCTTTCAAACTGTGTTTCATGTCTTATTTCGTGAGAGCACATACATTTCTATGGATGGTAAGAATCTAGTCTAGAGTGTTTATCGAGCCAACTTAAAATATGCTAATCATTTTATCTATTCAATGGTTTTAGATAATGAACGAACTGAGACAAAAATCAATACTGATGAAAATGTTGCTTAATTTCTTTCAATGAATTGTTGACCTTTACTTTTAGACTTATTATACACACACTAGCTCTATGATGATAAGGCACGTCGGATCATTTAAGTTAGCCTAGCAGTAGTCGTAGTAAAGTTAACATTGTCTAATACAATATCCGTCTCGTGACGTATGTACATGTACAAGACGCAAATTACATAGGCAAATGTTATTGAAATCTAAAGTGCTCATGATCGTAGCTTCCGGTGGTTATCTTAACGTTCCCGTCTCTGGGAAATTGAATTACTTATTATATTCCTTGCAAACACGATGTACCTAATGACAGAGTTAGATGACAAACTTGTTGTTATTAACTCCTTTATGTTTAATAACATAAGGTTTGGAGTATTGTGATACGTTGTTAGTTTTAATGGGGATCTTTACTGAATTGACCTACATATATTGCTTGAGGACTGGATCAATAAAAGGAACAAATTGTTTTATGGTAATTTGGCATGGATATACTTATTTACTAAAACTCCAGAATCGTAGAATAAAATATTAAAAAACATTTTTTTTCAGGGTACATCCCCTACAAGCAACGTGCGGATGATTTTTTTATTCGTCGCGTGTGGGGTAGTATAGTGTGGGGTATCGTTAAAAAGATCTTTTTAAAATATTATGGGTCTTTAAAAACCATTTTTGAAATTAGTGGTACGTTTGCGAAATATTTGTTATAAAGTGCTAATTTTGGTTAGAGTCAAGTGTCTCCCCCACTGCTGGCTAAACGGTTGGAGTTGGACAAGTGAAAAATTCTCAAAAATAGGTTATATGATGAATTTACAAGGAAAACTATTATATGGCTATGGTATGAGTATAAATAGTTAATGAGTAATAGTCGATAAACTTACTATTTCGGAACCCTACATTGCACGGGGCCTGACGCGCACTTGCCTGGATTTGAATTGCGACTTCATCTATGTCAGTAGAAACGTTCACAGTTAGCGGCTTCTAACAGTAGTGATTGACCAAGCAATGTAGGTTACACATTACACTTCGTTCCTACGGCAAAAATTCTTTTAAGGAACAGTTTTTTGTCTCCTCTTCAATGGGGCACCTTTGCGAAACGGTGACAGATTTAAAAGATTTGACATTCATACGTATATTATTACTACCTACATGATATAAATGATTTCAGTTTCAGTTTGCTGGTTCGGTCTATTATTGCAATGCTGTTTTGTCACTACGAACTGGGTCTCAGTCTCCAGCTTCAATATTAATACATTGTGATAGAGTTCGCGTCCATCGCGTCTGAATTTTTATACCCAACTGGAATGGACCTTTGTTTGAAATTGCAATTAACATGATTGTAGTATTGATAGAAGCTTATAATTATGAGCTCTCGTTTCCCGTGTGCAATAATTCTAGTTCTGCTTCTTTATCATTGCTCTTCTTTCAGTGTTAAATAAATTACTTACATTACATTAAAAGATTGAAATAACGTTCTTGTTTAGCTCTATCTTTAGTGACTGACAAATATTTTTTATTATTGTATGTTTATGATATCTCATTTGTTATAGTGAATTCCTGTTACAACACATGCAATCCTTGTGTTCGCGTTTTAAAAACACGGTTGTAAATGTAGTCGTTTGTCTACGTGTTACAACTCAGTTTCATTTAGGTCATGTTGTATTTTCACTTCCGTTGTATTGCTGGATGTAATTAAATCATTACGAGAATAACTCGTTCTAGTTTCGAAAAGTTAATGATATGTAAATTAACGAGATATGTGAGTTCACGTTTCACGGAAAATATGGATTAACTTTATTTTGCTCTGCATTGTGGTGTGGCAACATAATAACTTTTATTATCGCTGGTGCATCTGCTGGCCTCAACTCATTGGCCCATGTTACTCTCTTTCCGTAATTAAAGTGGCCTGAAATTAAATTAAATATTCTTAGGTGATTGGCCATTTTCAAAAATTGGTGCTAGCTAAGACTGAGCTCGTAATAAAACGATAAAGGCCATATTAGGTACAGTTTGGTAACACAAAAAAGTATCTTTCCAAAACATTCCTTCTGTTCCTTGCTCATCCTTCCACTAACTTGCTCTAAAGTACCACTGACTAAAGGCCTAAAGCCTCAAATGACGTTACTAATTTTATAAAGTGCCATTCCACAACTAACTTCAGCAGATAACCGTTTGTCACTCCATATTTTACCGCAAATCGATTCAAACAGAACAACTTTCCAACTTCGAAACTATCGATCTGAAACTACGGCTCTTAAATCATACGGCGGTATTTGATATAACAATATCAACATTGTTTATCACGGAAAATTTACAGCCACGGTGGTAGACGACGCGGCTTACCGTACACAATACAGCACAATTTATGTGCGTACATCCCAGATGTAATCTCGACGAATCCTATGTATCCCTATGGGAAACCGAGAGCTTTCCCTGAGCTGTTACACACTTTACACGTGATTATACTATTGCCTTTCTCGCTCCGAGAAACTTAGAAGTGCTCTGAGACCTCTCTAGACTTGTTGTGCAGTAAATTCTTAAGTTGATCGTACTTTAACTAAACTTTTATACTCTCTAAATAACGTATAGATTGTTATAAATAAAATGAGTTACTGTAATAAAACTCACTATTACAGAGATAATTTTCTTATTAAGGACCAAACTCAATTTGTTAGCTTTATAATATGATTAATAAAACCTTAATCACATAATTATACCATTTAAAATTACAACTCCATTATAATACGAATCAGCATACATTATAATTATCGTATCGGCAAAAAATTCGCTGGAGCTTTAAAAATTATCTACATAGCTATATTATTCCGACATGCAAAAACGTATTAAAGAGCACTCATGCTATCCAGTTTCGACACAAAAAGGTGTAATCGACAAGACAAGCATCTAGTTGCATTAAAAAATGCACGCCTCACAAAGGCGGAGTACATTAAATATATGCAATCCCGCGTCCATGGCAAATGGCTGAAATTAAGTCATCACTTCTCTCTATAAGGGGTCTGCGTGTAGGCTACTTCAGTTATATTTAACTACGTCACGTTTTCGATAAGCAATACAAAACTGGACTTTATAACTATGCGGAAAGGTTTGAATTTGGTAAAACGGTTGCTGTATCGGTTTTAATGGCGGAAAAAATCGCGCCGTCATCCCGTCAACAGCGAAGCGTGACGAATCGCGATGGAGACGTCAATTCCTATACATTCTCGACAAAACCAACAAGTAAAGTACAAAAAACGAACAACAATAAGAAAACAGTAAATGGAACGAACTAGGGAGATGCGGTCGCGGATTGTCGTGATGATGTCGGGCTACCATCAGATTTTACAATTGATGTAAAAAGTGAAATTAAATAGTGGTTGCTTCTCGTAAAATGTTAACTATTGACATAGTTTTGGTTGGGTGGTTAGCTGAAGGCTACAGAAATTAATTTAATAGTTTAAGGGGCATCGCGGGTAACAGCTTCATTTAACATTTAACATTTAATAATGTTAAATAGAAATTCCATTATTTAAAAATATCACATATTCGAGAGCTAATATGCCTTATTACCCATTGTATAAAATTTGATGCCAGAATTTTTCAGACCCTGATTTTCTCTTGTCTATTTGTCCAATTATTCTGAAAATTCCATCTCAAACGATAATTCAGAACTCAAGGACCTTGAAACATTCTCCCGTGAGAGTCGTGACACGACAATCATGACATCCACTCTTATGATTCCACGGACACTAAAATTTCTTTTGTATTTATCTTTGTTGCTTAACAATTTCATTGTGTTTGTTCATTCATTCAACAACATTCGTTTGCCCAGTCCTCATCTTGAAATGAACATGATTAAGATGTTACTTTTATACTCTGCAGTATACTCACCACCCAATTCGGTATCATTGCGAAAAATTTTGGGTACTAATAATATTTCCTAGTAATATTACGACATTTTTGGTATACATAAAAATGCATCACAAATTATGTATTTGATTTTAAACTCTGGAGTTAAGACACTCCAATCTCCGTAGTAACTATTCTGCGGCTACAAATGATTATAATCTTTTGTCACATTTATCTAACTCAATGTAAGTTGAATAATATGTAAAATTTCAACTCCTTAGAATAAGAGGAAGTAGGTCTAATTAAACAAGATTTGACCTACGCAGGCATTAAACTAAATAAAACTATCTATACAAAAAAATAAAACTGGAGTGTCTGTTTGTAAATATTACAATAACCGCTTTTTGCTAAGTGCATTTGGATTATATGTACATATACCTAAACAATTTTTTTTACAATTTTTGTATGTGTCTATCTGTTTGTTCCCGCTAATCTCTGAAATGGCTGGACCGAATTTGACGGGACTTTCATCGGCAGATAGCTGATGTAACAAGGAGCAACTCAGGCTACTTTTATTTTAGAAAAAAAAAATCGTTTTAATAAAAATAACAATAACTTTTTTGTTAAATACCACGCGGGCGAAACCGCGGGTAACAGCTAGTCTAAAATATAAGTGATTCGTCAGTTGCGTAAAGTCGACATTTATGAGCTTCCTCATGCCTTTGTCAACATTCAAGTCTGTATTTGTTTGTGATCTGGTGTTTTAATGACATCATTTTATGGATATGTGCATACGCTTACTTTGAATCGGGCATAATTCCGGAGCAGGTAACAGAAACGGATAGTGCTTACAAGGCTTTACAATCTGTAGGGGTCATTAGTTGTTTTGTTTTCGTTGAGAGCTCGAGTCCCCCGGGGTCTTTTGTTTCAACGATCTCTTTTATATCAGCGTTGCTCTGAATAGGTCTATTATTATTTTCTATTGAGGGTCTGTAAGCTACCGTGTTAGCCTTAGTGATTTCGTTAACAGCTTTGGTTTGATTGTATTTGACAGGATTTTACTGAGAAATAATAATTTGTTTTGCGTCTTCTTTTACATCGTTAGAAAACATGCTTGTAGCTGTAATTAATTGTGTAAGAAAAGACAAATTTACTGTGTCAGCTTTCTAGTTTACTTAACAAGTTAAATACATAAAACGAAAAAGTTATTCTGTATCGCAAGTAATGAGGAAGACTAGTAGATATTTATCTTATATTAATGATCTATTAAAACCCTATGTTAAGCAGTTTGAAAGTTATTTTAAGCGCGGATCGTTAAACTTTACTATTAACTTTACAAGGTAATAACGAAACTTTGTTTTTTATACCTCACCATTTTAAAAGATAAATTATAGGTGTGGATATAAACGAGGTATTTTGTGAACCAAAGCTGTTGAGTTATCAAATAGTTTTAACAATAATAACATAATTTATTTTTACGTGCACTCCAATTAAATATCCTTTATTAAAACATATTCATGTTTACATTATGATTAAGTTTTTAATTTGTATTACTAAATGTTCACACTATTTTTTTTTCGATGATTTGCCTTTTTCTTACTTTTCCTCTAATGGCTTTATACATATACGAGTAGATAAGCGTACAACCAAGCTTGTAGTGTAAAGGCTTAAGTTATACCTCTAAAGTATATTTTATAAACATAACCCAAGAACCTCAATGTTCCCTAATTTACACTAAAACGTTCTATAAAACGTTATTTGCTTCCTGCCGATTAATTATTTTAAACATTGAATAAACCTTTAATCAGCTTAATATTTTTAATGACTCCGATAATTAATGCAAACATTTTATAAGCATATACCAACTCAATATCAGTATCAACAACGCTTCCAATAAGTGCTCATTCAATATTTGGGCGTTTCGTGCGCTCTCGTAATCGAAACGTGATAACGATCATGATTAACCATAACCCTTGAATGTCGAGCGTTGGCTTAAAAGAATCCAATTCACACCTTCATTCTTAAAATTATCATCAACGCTGGTATACCAATCAACTCCTGGTATCAATCTAACAAAATTCTTCTGATAAAATTCTAAAATTTCTTACCAATAACACTATTTTATAATGTCATGTCTAAAGGTTTACATCGGCATAGAATTATTTTTTTTAATGTAAAAATACGATATATTTATCAACAGTTTTGCTTTTATTGTAGGATATATGAATAATATGACTACATCACCGCCAAACGTAACGTTGATATTGTATTTATTGACCACAATATAATGATATCATTATGTAAAATTATTAAAAAAGTTTTGACTGATCAGATGTTTATAGACATTAACACTTTACAACTTAGTGGTGTGAAAGGTTATGTTAAACAACACGGCAAAGAAAACCACGAGTATATTAGTTCGTTATAAGAGACGTGTGCCATCACTACCAAGGCTTTTGATTAAGAAAAAAGAACCGTAGGGGGCGGACGCCTGCGGGTGTAAGCTATACTGTAATTATTAGACAAACGCCCGAACTCAAAAACGCCGACAGACACAATGCGCTAGCGCATCCCAACGCACACACTGAAGAAGTTTATTCGCACACAAGCACACACATTGAGCTTAACATCATAATTACGAGGGCCACTGACGTGCGTCGAGCTGTAACGAGCTTAAACAAAATGGCGGCTAATTTTATTTATACACAGCGGAGGTGTATCCCAGCTTGATAACTTGATAGGATTTTATAGACAATGGTGTTTATAATGTCTAAGTTAATTGGTATGTAGTTGGTGCGGCTGTGTTTGTGAACGCCTGTACCTGCAGGGCAGGGGTCTTCAATTTAGTTAGTCGGTGCTTGATAAGATTAAAATTGTTAGATACAATCTATTATCATTTTTACTACACGGTAAAGCTCATATTTCTATCAGCTTGATATGATCAGGGACTTAAAGTAAATAAATAATGAATAAATAATATCTCTTAATCTTAATCTAATTATTATCCTAGACAAGAATTAAGCACGCAATCGCTGAATCTATAGGGTTGTCTATTATAATAACCTTGTTAATTTTAATTCTAGTTATGTTTCCCGATAATACATATTTCATAAGCGCAGCGGGATAAAATTCGCTGTAGGTCTTCTAAGTTGTACAAACCTGTATCTAAGCAATGGATCGCAAATCATAACCAATTGCGGAACAAATTCCAAATAATTGTAATTCCATTTACTTATTGTAAATATTGTTCACCACAATCATCATCATCATCATGAAAATCAACAATATCATAATTTTCAACATTATCATAATAAATTACAACAACTGGCTACTTTTAGAATCGAGTCTCTTTTCAGTACGAGGATATAAGAATATTTACCACGGTGGCCAAATCTATATTGAATACATATTCAAAAGTCGCTAATGTAAATTACAGCAGTCACTAAACCCTACACTGTATTACTTATGCTAACAAGCACCTTTAGAGAAAATAGCATCACCGAATCCAAGTAGAGATTATTACTTACATAGAATAACCACTCATTTCATTAACAATGACTGTAATGAGAATAAAAAAGAAACTTGACAACCCACACGCCAAGCCCTGTTATATGTTAATAGAGTCTTTATGAATTAAATTCTTTAGACGTACGTAATTTTTTAACAGTAGCAGGAAACATTTAAATTTGAGTTAGTGGGTGATTAATATTTATTACAGAACTAAGCACGGTAGGTCTTTGTTTGGAAAGGGCTTACGCAATGAGACGCACAAATGTAAATTTTATGAATAAATTTAAGTAATTTTATTAAGTAGGTTATGAATTTAAAATTATTGAGCTTTTTAAGATTAGCAAAGTTGAAAAAACTAAAATGTAAAGTTGAGATGACGATACATATTTTTAATGATGCCAAAGCCATATCTTGAAGCTTCGCTCAAAGCGGAAGGACATTTGGAACTAAACCAAGAAATGCATCTCGGGAAGACATTGAAGCAGATAAAAACACAATTGAAATAAAAAGGCCAAAAGCTCTTCTTAGAAACACTCTTCCCGATCTTGAGGAAGATAACAGCCGCCAAGAAAAATCACACGAATTAAGCATTCTTAAAAGAGTTGTCCGGCCACCAAATTAAGCCATGCCGGCCGTGTAGAAAGAAAAATAACATACAAATAGAGTTAATCAAGATTGTGGGAAGAAAAAGAGCTCGGTAATTATTAAAACAAGATTATTATCGAAATCGCTATAAGTCTTGTAGCTTCAAAACAAGTTCCCTAAAGATTAATAATGGACACCCGTCATTAACGCTTCTAACAGTAATTGCCTAGCACTATTATGATGAATTGTTATATTTTGTGGGTACAATCTCACCGGGTGCATTTTTCGAACGCTCCAAGAGATTATCGTCCTAAATTGCTCGCGGGTAAGTAACAGTTTTGGTCATTAGAGTGATAATTACCCAAATAAGTTCCACGCATCCAAAACATCTGCTCTTTAAAAAGTTTCATCCCGTTAACGAGGCGCTTTCAAATTCCAGCATCAAGTATCATAATGTCCTTTTAAATGGAAATAATATTATTTTCGTTACACAAAAGCTAATTTGTTTACGAATCTCTACCGAGTCACAAAAGAACTAAATCCTATCTTATTTAAATTAGGTACTAAAATAAATACAGTCAGCTTGGATGGCTAGGAGAGAGGTTTTTACAACATCAAGCGACTCCGACGGGCGCTCTTAACCAAATTGTATTACTTTGCATTAATTTTTGACAAAGTCTTCTTGAACCGGAGCCTCACCTAACGATATTTTTACATTGGCTGTCATGATACTGGTAATAGCTGACAATTTCGTAGCTTGGTTGATGACCCAATTTGCTAAACGGAAGATGTTAGGTTCGATTTTGGCTTGAGAAAACATTTTTATGCATTATAACTTTCTACTGATCAAACTGAATAAGAAATTATTAGGCACTTTCCCATTACCACTAAATTAAACATTGTACCTTACGTATTTTTGGTTATGGGTCTATTTCAGGAAATAAATATGTATATATTTGGAATATTTTTTATTACCATATGAAAGTATAATAGTGAATGCGCCATTACTTAAGCATAATTTAAATTCCACTTATATTTCAATTACGCCATCGTATCTTGAGTACCTACTAAAAACGTTAAAAATCGGTCGTAATACCTAGTAAAAATTATGCCCAAAATCGTACACTTTGAAGTGCGATACTATCATAACATCAAAGTCAATTCTTAATTCACAGATATAAATTGAAACGCTTTTGAAGATTTTTACACCATAGTTACAGAGCTGCAAAGTACAGTCATCAAAGCGTGTCGGTTTAAAAACATCTCACTGAGTTCAGTATCGGTTTTTACCGCAAAGGGAATACAAATAATTGAGCGCGGCTAAATGTTTGTTGGTGTGATTTTCAAAGACCGCATCTAATAAATGGTTTGCTAATTATTTGGGATTGCTGTTTAAACCAATAATTAGCCACGTTGTAGATGAATAAGAACAATAACATTAAGTGGTTTTGTTGATTTAGAATTTTGTTTGCACAAACGTTTTTGTTTTAGAATGGTTTTACTGTTGACCTTTGGGCTGGTTGTTTTCAATTCCAATGAAAAAGAACAACGACATTATTTAGCAATAATTTGAAATTAAATATTTGACTACAGCTCTTATTGATTGTGACTGCGAAGCAAGGGGTTCGATTCTCAGCTGACGGAGATGGCAAGAGGTATGTGACAAAATGTTTGTTCTTGGTTGGATCGTGGATATTTGTGATGTCTTATTTTTGCTATCCATAGTACTACCCGCTTCACAGAGAATCCTAGGTTATGAGTATGTAAACGATATTAAACGCTTTTTTAGGTTACCCTGGTTGTGTGAGTCAAATCTTGCACACTTTATTATCCTATTTCCTCTTGTCATAATGCGTTGAAATTTTTCATATTTCTTTATTCCTAATGACAATTCTTTGTTACAAGCATGGCCTGATGCTATGCTCAGGTTTGGTTCTAGACTACGAAAATTCTTAATGGTTACAGCACGGTTGTTATCATAAGATAACAGCCGTTAAGCCATGTTGGAGGCCCTCGGGCGGTTTGAAAATTTCCGACACACGGAGTGGCCACTAACCCCTCCACCAACCCGCACTGGAGCGGCGTGGTGGAGTATGCTCTAGGCCTCCTCAAGAGGAGAGACCCGTGCCCAGCAGTGGGCTATTAATGGGTTGAATCCAACAGGACAGCCACTTGTAATTTAGTTTTTTAACTATTGCCTTGTAAACGCTTAAAGCTAATATCAGACTAGATACTTATGTATTTAATACTTGAAACTAAATTGATTATTAACAATATCACGTCTTAAATTGCTCGTAGTGAAACCTGAGCATGTACAGACACTGATTACTACACTATTAATAAACATGATACTGGAAAGCAGCGTTCATCAGCCGGGTGCAATTTCACTGAGATATGAGGCGTTAACGATTCAGATCTTTGAAATTACATATCATTAATTGAGATGTCAGGATCGCAAGGAGTAAGAAAAAAAGGATAAGATCCGTCTCCATACTAATTTAGATATCAAGCCAACGAGGCCGACAAATTGTTAGCCATTCGTACTGGGTTCGTGGAATTAAGAGATCGGTCGGTCGCTTTGTTCTCTGATTATTTTTAGTTGCCGACATTTCAATCGAAGTGGCCCGTTTTGTGGTATTTGCTGTGAAATAGTTTGCGAGTTACAACATTTTCTCATTGGAAGACACGACGATGTTGTCAGTTAAATATATTGAAGCTTAAGTGTAAGTAGCAGAAGAACCACCTGACAGAGTGATTGAGACATAGAAATCTTTACACAATCTGCTGTAAAATCCTTGTGACCGTCAACGATAATTTTGTTTTGAACGGTATTAATATTAAACTGAATAAAACAATCTTACCTGCAGTTAATAAATATATTCAAATCTTATACAGTATATATATTAGGAATATTACATTTTGTAAATCAGTCTATTAAAATACTTTAATATTATACATTGAAACTGAATCATATTATAATACTAGAATAAATGTAATTCAATTCTGGAATATAAGAATTAATGTCATCTAGCCGAGGTTAAAACATACTTACACATGTTGGTATTCCTGATTGCTAAAATAGAGGTAACATAACTTTCACCCTCGAATATTTTCTCCAACAAATACACTAAAGTTGTTTTGCGATGGCTCTAAATAAAATGCTGTCAATAACTAAAAGAACTGCGAATGTGTAGTTAAAACAACATCAAAATTCTAAATGAAATCTGACATCGGCTTTCGTGAAGCACCTTTAAAATAAAACAAACTAACACCATGAGCAAACTATACAAATTTATGATTTCGAAACGCATTGAAATGCAAATGCGGCAAGCAGACAAGAGTTAATTGATGTTAATAATAAATAATAAAAAGAAACAAGTACTATTATAGACGTGGCAAGAAATGAAAAAAGCAATTTACTGCGTTCGATAGTGGGATCATCGGAGAACCAATTCTATTTGATTGGTTACATGAGTATTATAAATTGATGCCAACGACAGATGAAATGAGTTTTAGTAATCGAACCACGACACTTAGACGATTTAAAGCGTTATTAGTCGGCGAATATTCCACTTTTAATGGTCGTTTTATGAAAATGTGACGGGCGAAATACGAGATTTATGTCTTAATAGAGATTTTCGATAAATATTTAAGGCTTTACTTCTTTGCTTATTTGACTACAAATTACCGTTTAAAAATACGTTTTATATGACAAAGGAAGTAAGTATACATATAGTAGTTTTTGTATAAGGATAATAAAAAAATAGTTTTCAAACGACTTAGTTTTACTTTTCTGGGTCTTTTTAGGGTTCCGTCCCCGAAGGGTAAAAACGGGACCCTATTACTAAGACCACTGTCCGTCTGTCTGTCTCCAGGCTGTATCGCATGAACCGTGATACCTAGAAAGTTAAAATTTTCACAGATGATATATTTCTGTTGCCGCTATAACAACAAATACTAAAAACAGAATAAAATATTTAAGTGGGGCTCTCATACAACAAACGCGATTTTTTTGCTGTTTTTTGTTCGTATTAATAACGGCAACAGGTAGACGCTTGAAATATTCACAGAAATATATTTATATAGTTGTATATTAACTTTAAAAATAAATAATTAAATTAAAATAAAATATGATTGTTGCAAAGTAGACTAATAATAACTTAAAAAAATTAAATAGATATTTAAGGGGGGCTCCCATACAATAAACGTGATTTTTTTGCCGTTTTTGGTATGGAACCCTTAGCGCACGAGTCCAACTCGCGCTTGGCCGGTTTTTTATTTGAGTCTTGATTTGCAATCATTTTTGTGTAATTGGTAGGTATACAGTACCTAATATCTACGTTAAAAAAGTTTTAAATTGCGCTAGACGGAGTAAAATTTCAAAACAAAGGAAATAGCTAAATATCATATAAAGTACACTACCGCAACGTTCCAACAAAATTTTACAGTTCACATGTTCTGAAATAAGTAAGAGGTACTAAAATACAATTTTCTACATCAGTACGTTTTGGTAGTCTTACGGCCAAGGATAGTTGGAGCAAAACCAGCCTCATTACCATATTATCCAAACCATCCAAATTATGAAACGCGACCGTGCTAAGGTAGTTGCACTATCATAACGCTTAAAGCTAGTAACTACACGAATCATTCCATCAGCTCTTGACCAGCCACTGGCCAGCCACAGCTGGACATAGGCTTCCCCTAACTTGCGCCACTTTGACCGGACCTGAGTCTTCTGAATCCAGCGGATGCCCGCTGTCTTCTTCAGGTCGTCAGTCCACCTGGTCGGAGGGCGTTCTGTACTCCGTTTTCCGAACACACGCACACACAAAAGGCGACCTTATGGCTAAGAGCGATCTCTTACAGACATAATACATGCTTAGTATGTCGCATACTAATTATCAAATCGATTTAATAGCATTTACATTGATAGATGTACCGAGAAGAACAGACAGAAACTAAGCACTTCGTCTTTTTAAAAACATATCTTTGGATCGATTTATGTGATGTAACAATAATGTTATAACTTCTAAGCATTCTATATTATTATGTACTATTTAGCAGCAACGACGTTATTTCATCGCTTATCGCATGGAATACAACAATTCGATTATATTAAATAACTCGCATGACATACATACGATGCATGTCATAAACCTTGCCATAATAATCTTTTGTACAATACTTCTATCATTTTCAGTTATTCTTCTGTATAACGATATTTTATTCGTAACGTGACTATGCATACGTTTTGATGTTTTGACTGTTTCTTATACATCTACGGCGAAAACAAGAAGAGGATTAGGATTATAGGATTTCAGGGCGTATATTTACGAACCAACGCTCTGCCTACAGCTTTGCCCGCGTTTTTTAATGTAATAAGTAACCTATATTTATTCTATATTGAGCAGTGATAGCCTAGAGGTTAGAACGTTGGTCTCCCGAACGAAGGGGCCCGAGTTCAAATCCTGGCACGCACCTCTAATTTTCAAATATTATTTGCAAGCCGCGCCTTCCGCCAAACTTTATGAGTTCAAACTCTAAGAAAATTTCACTTATGCGGTAGGTATCTATTGGGGGTAATCTATGAGTTAGATGCACCTTATTCGTCCGCTGGTTATAGCTAGGCCATCACAATCAATGACATCACAGTAAATTCTAATTAGTATTATGTGGGATACAAATAAAAAATAAGGCGTATTTTGGATATCAAGTGAAATAGCACGTAGATTACTTAATGGCGTTTTAGTTTTTGAACTATCATAATAATTATTATCCTGTATTTATTCAGTAAGTTACATAAAAATAACATACGTCTTTTATGTTAAGATATTTTATGTTAGTTATACAATAAAGATTATATTAAGGTAATAAGTAACGCAGCAATATTAAACCTCTGTTATCAAAAAAATTAAAGCTACTTTAAGTATACTTTATTTCTTATTAGTACTATATTTTGGTATACCTACTTCATTTATTATACGAACGATAAAAATATAGTAAGCTGTTATTTAATTTTGTATTTCTTTATACCAAGAATTTACAACAGAAAAATGTGGATCGTAATAATATGGTAAACGTCTGTCGAATAGCTACTATAAAAGCATTACATTTCGATATCGATAAGTAGACACCTACAGATGCAAATTTACAATCTGAATAATAAATGTATGAAGCATTAAATACTCAGTTAAGGCGATCAGGGCTAATGCCATCAGACATTAATGTCCAGTCGCGTGTTTATTGCTGGTTAGATTAATAACACTTAATCATTTACAACTATTAATACGTGGACAGCGTGATCTATAAGCGTCATTTCATTTAATGTCTATGAATGTGTGTGAGCTAGTTTTTGATGTTATTTACTTACAATGTTGTAATAAATTTCGTTACGTACCTATACATTTCAAAATATCATGGAATTAAGTTTACAGATAAATGACTTCAGATAAAGGATCAAAAGGCTAGTGTAAATTTTAAAATGAAACCATGAACCTGCCGGACTCGACAGCATAACTAAATGTTTAAACCCTGGCTATAAATACAAGAGATCCATAATCCTATGACCCAAACATAAATTCGATTCGGTTTCATTTTACAGGCATACTTGGCGACGTGTAAAATATTGTTATCGATAATAAAACTACAATAACGTGGCGATGACTTTATACAGAGAATCGCATCACGTATTAAGAAATCCGAGAACACCATGTAAAGCAATCTTACTGGAAATAAAACAACGATGCTTTTATGAATAAATTATGGCAATGTAAAGTATGATAAATGATGTAAAGATTGTAATGGAACAGCTTGAGTTGTACAACTGACAGCGCAAGTTGCTGGTTACAATATTTAATTCAAAGGAGATAAAGATGTTGGGCGTGTTAATTTGGAGAATGATGTAAGTGTCTGTTTGGCTGATTGTACAGACGCCGCACATTGAGCACAGCGGGTGGTTCGACTGAGAACTAGTATCTTAGAGGGTAATGTAATAATCTAAGTATCTCCCGGCCACGTTAACAAGACACTTGGCAACCGAGATGTGGAGCACGAAGGCTTTGTAAGCATGACTCTGAGATAACGCTGGCGACATGCTGAGGTTTCCGTTTAGAATGGACGTACACTCACGTCGACGATAACTCACGATGCAGACGATTAAGATGTTCTGAATAATAATTAAAATTCTGACGTTTTGAGAGCACGGGTCACTGGGGCGGTTAGGGGTCATAATTAAGTTTTTATTGAAAGGCGTCCAGTTCACGCGGAATTAAGTTTTTTTTTGTATTATAATAGGAAATAGAAATTTGTTTATTCATAGTTTCTTCATTCCAAGAAGTACAATATTGTTGTTTATTGGAACAAAATTTTAAGTAAATGGAAGAACCATAAAGCAAAATAAAAATTTAATAACAATTTCAACTTATCTTTTTTTACGTACTTAATAATCAACACAAAAAAAAAACACATTTTATTTGTGTTGATTAACAAGTTTTGTCTTTTGTCAAAGGATCGTATTAATGGTAAGTAAAGGACTTATAATTTCCAGTGCAAAAAAATAATTCGTGCAAGTAGTTGAACACCAAACTCATATCCTACGTTCTGCTTAAGTAATATGAACTTAGATGTAGTTTTACATATCCACAACATTCAGATTGGATTTAATCATGCAAATTAGTCTATTCTTAAATTCAACTGCCTAGAACACGCTTTCGAAATCAATCGAGAACCTCGTTGCATCTTAATGCATGCTAAAGTCAGTTCGGAACTTGCATATGCAGTACGCAGCAGACTGAGATTAATCGAAATCGGATCCAAGTAGTTCGCTCCCCTAATGTTTGTTCCGACTTGCCAATTTGATTTACTAATACTTGCGCAAACTTGTGCCATGTTTGTCTGAATTTCTAGTGTCAGTTTAATCTAATTTGGAAAGATTGACAGTGTGTTGCTCTTTTGAATAATGTAACATTGCTAAATTTTGCATGCTTGCATGTAATTGGAATTCATTGAAGTTAGGCAAAGTTAATAGTTGATATATAATTTTGAAGGTGCGAAGAAGATATTTTGTTTATATTTATCTTATCTATATTTTACTAAAATTAAAAAAGAAAAAGAGAGCTTATTAATTTGCTTAACTTGTTTATGCCGGAGTTATATTTTCTTCTTTCTATGTTAGTTATGAATTTGGTTTGATCAAGGCATATAATATAGGTAATATATATTAATTACTATTTACTAATCTGAAGCATTATTTATTCAAATATCTACATTCTGTAACATACTACACTTATGCGTTTAAGCAATATATGTGTTTAAGCAAATCTATGTTTCACTGCATTGTAATAAAGTAGATATTACAATGCAATATATTTCATTTAGACACTAATATCAACATACGCTCGTTGATAATAATAACGATTTGGATATTCTTTACATGTTCTAGCTTAACGTTTTAAATACATATAAACTCGTATTTTATCACAGAAGACATAATAGTACTGTTTATACAGCACTATCATAAAATGTAATTCGGAATTTAAAATTTAAAACACAGATGCAATATTCGTAAAACGTTTGAACTTCTACGACAATATAAATAAAAGATCGAAAGGTGACTCGAATTCTAAAGTGGTTGTTAGACCAACTCTTCTCAGTTGACTCTTAAGCTGCTTACTAAAACTTCAACTGTCCATGTACAATAAAGTATACCTACCTTCTTATATATGCAAATTTAGCTGCTTCGATAGTGATAACTATTGCTTTAATACCAATTTTATTTCTTTGATTTGCATCGTGAATTAAGAATGCCTTGTGCATTTTATATTTATTTTACAAACCTTTACAAATTACTATCATAATATAAAGGAAGACTTTTAGATTATAACAGAATGATACCCATTTAACAAATATTTTTATGTCATTTTGTACTTGGTATACTTAAGTTATAGTACTTATATTAAGTGAATGCGCTGCGCTAACTTTGTAACTATTCACTCTTTTTTGCTTATCATTCTCTTTTTTTCTTTATTGTACCACATCTTTAATTTGTTTTCACTATTAAGTTTCATGTAACTTTTACACGGATTACACAGCAATTTGTGGTACCGTGGCAAATATAATATATCAAGCTCAGGACGACTTAAAAGATATCTAGACTCATTCACATTTTCTAGCTGGCTAAAAAAACCCTCAACGGAAGTGCACTATCATAAGCTACGAGTTATCTATCGTTTTAATCGCAGAAAACTTATGGTTGGCATGTTGCTTTACGGTTACGATCTTCGCACGATGGGACACGGAGATTAAGCAATTTTTGTTTGTTAACCTATTCATATCGTAAAACTGTAACTGATCAATGTGTACATGGCAGTTAGGGGAGGCCTATGTCCAGCAGTGGGCCTTCAAGGGCTGGTGTACACAACATAGACATAGGTAGTATTTAAGCAAAAATAGGTCTCATAATAAGTATTTTAGGATGCCATCAAAAACAAAACTTGTAAAAAAAAAAAGCGGCCAAGTGCGAGTCGGACTCGCTCATGAAGGGTTCCGTAGCAGCAAGTAACGTAATATAAAAGTTCTTGTAGTTCGTTGTAACTTTGATCAATGTTTTTTGCGGTTTACGATTTATGACGTATTAAAAAAAAACTACTTACTAAATATCATTCAAACCAATTTTCGTTGTTAGTTTTCATGGTAATGTACATCATATATTTTTTTTAGTTTTATCATTCTCTTATTTTAGAAGTTACAGGGGGGGGGACACACATTTTACCACTTTGGAAGTGTCTCTCGCGCAAACTATTCAGTTTAGAAAAAAATGATATTAGAAACCTCAATATCATTTTTGAAGACCTATCCATAGATACCCCACACGTATGGATTTGATGAAAAAAACATTTTTGAGTTTCAGTTCTAAGTATGGGGAACCCCCAAAATTAAGTGTTTTTTTTCTATTTTTGTGTGAAAATCTTATGCGGTTCACAGAATACATCTACTCACCAAGTTTCAACAGTATAGCTCTTATAGTTTCGGAAAAAAGTGGCTGTGACATACGGACGGACAGACAGACAGACAGACAGACAGACAGACAGACAGACAGACAGACAGACAGACAGACAGACAGACAGACAGACAGACAGACAGACAGACAGACATGACGAATCTATAAGGGTTCCGTTTTTTGCCATTCGGCTACGGAACCCTAAAAACCAAGTCTCGCAACTCAGTTCTTCTACCGTAAAAAGTTGTAAGATCCATGTAATACCAAGTCGGTTAATTTATTCAGTTCCTACTTAAGGGTCCTTCTGTCTTAAGTTATCACGTAATTAGCTAACCTAACAAGTAACAACATCTTATAGTGACCATATGATCAATATTAAAAATCTTTTATGTTTTAAATAAATAGATCGACTTGACCATCGCATGAAAACACAATATATCTCACAAGTAAATTTGATTGTTTAGTGCGATTGCCAAGTCAATCTATTTATTTAAAACATAAAAGATTTTTAATATTGATAATATGGTCACTATAAGATGTTGTTACTTGTTAGGTTAGCTAATTACGTGATAACTTAAGACAGAAGGACCCTTAAGTAGGAACTGAATAAATTAACCGACTTGGTATTACATGGATCTCACAACTTTTTACGGTAGAAGAACTGAGTTGCGAGACTTGGTTTTTTTTACAAGTTTTGTTTTTGATGGCATCTCATTTCTTTTTGTAGATAGTTCTACTTTTTTTCCTTTTACAAGTTACCTTTAAACATAATTATATCTAGGTACCTATCTACACCTATTATTCCATTATATTATATACAGGTACACTGATTCATTCACTGCAAATGTTACTTTGTTATACAGGTACAGTAATTCATTAACTGCAAATGTAACTTTGTAATCCTATATATTTAAATGGGATTACAAAGTTATTTATGCAGTTGATGTATCTAGAAAACTGGACCGAAATTGCAAAATGTTTTAGTTTTTCCTTGATCTATACACTAAACACTAACTGTGTTCCAAATTTGAAGCTTCTATGTCTGCTAGAAGTGCCTTAGAGTTTTGATGATCGGTCAGTCAGTCAGTGAGTGACGAAATTAAGAAACTTTGACTAGTTATAATTCTTAAACTACTGGTTCAAATTGAATGAAATTTGAAATATAACGTGTTTATACAATGCCTGCTTAGCTACTAAAAATTCAGGCTTCTAGCTTTATCCACAACGAAGTTATAGGGGGTCGAAAATGGCCTGAATTGCTTCGAGAAAAGGATGGTACGGCCGTGCCGCTTTTTTGCTCGACTTGGCGGGGGCACTGCCGTGCCCCCAGATATTTGTCTTGTTTGTTGCTTTCCTTGATAATATCAGAAATGTCTTGACTGATTTTGACGTCGTTTTGATTTATATATTCTAGTAAACTTTTGGTTAAAGGCCTATTACACAACCCAATTTTAAGGGACCCTTACCCTAACTAAGAGTGGTATCATTAGGGTCCCTATCAAGGGCGATCGGCGCGACCCGATCTCTCTTACTCCTTTACGCCCTGACGATCGGATAGTGAAATAGCTATTAGAAGGTAAGGGAGCTCAATCGTTGCCCTAAGAGTTTTTGTAGTCAAATTAATTTTTTGTCGCGATGGCGTCGAATAAAGAGAAAGAAGTCTATATACGTTACGTCTCTATTTATTAATGTAACTGAGCTCTTTAAAGAGATGCCATTTTTGTGGCAAAAAGAAAGACTATTTAAAAAAGTACTCCTCAACCCAAGTCTTTTTTTTTTTCTTTCTTTTCTTACTTATTTTTTATTTTAAAGCGATCGCAGTCATCGCTAAATCAATTTGTTGGGGCTTCGAAAGATGTGGGTGCCATGACGACGTTCAACCGAGACGATGTTCTAAGTTAGGGTCCGATTGATAGGGCGATGTAATAAGCGCTTAGATAGGGGACACGCTCAGCCTTTCGATAGGGCCCTTAAAATTGAGTAATGTAATAGGTCTTTTACATGAAGTGTCTATTTTATTAACCGACTTCAAAAAAAAATAGGAAGTTCTCAATTAGACTGTTTTTTTTATGTTTGTTACCTCAGAACTTTCGACTGGGTGAACCGATTTTGATGATTTTTTTTTAATCGAAAGCTGGTGCTTGTCATGTCACTTAAATTTTGTTGAGATCTGACAAGTATCTTTTGAGTAATTTTGAAGTCGGTTATTTTTTGTTAGTAAAATTTAGATTGTTTCAATCGATTCACAGTAATACAAAAGATACATCAAAGTGTTTTAAAATTCCAAAATATTCTTTCGAGTGTGAAAGTTTAATGTGAAAAGTAGGTACTGTAGTGTCTATCTGTGGTCAGTCTGTGGCTAGCTGCGAGCCGAGGGCAGTGTGCAGACGTGCGCTTTGCGTATACATACCTCGCCTATTACAAAGTAAAATGTGTGTATTATTGACACTCTGAACACTACAGGTACTACAAAATTTTCTGAAGTGAAGCCAGGCCGGGTAGTATTACATTATACGTGCTATCCAATAAGTCAACAGCATATCGATTACCATTGTTTCCAATTGGCTAACTGAACTTGAAATCCGAAATACCAAAAAGTCAGAGTCGATGTAAAAATTACCAATAATAAATTATTTCGGATGTACGATCGGATGAAGGTTTTTATTCCTAAAAACCTACATCCCATAACAATATCAGTACCACCAGTTTTTCTTCAGAAATTTAATGAAACAAAACTACATATTTATAAACCAACATTATTACATGGTTTGAAAATTCCGATCAGCTTAGCAATACGTTTGGTCGATAAAAATAATTTTAGCAAAACGAAGTCTCGTATATCATTACAATATTTACGCTCAGAAAACTGAGAAAAACTTGGACACCGAAAATTTATTGAATTATATTCGGTAACTGTGTGGATGGAATTTGGATAGTTTTTGTTAAAATCCCAAAATGCTGGTTTTAATATTTCATCATAAGTATAATAATGCAGCCTCCCTTTTTTAACGGCAATGCATCGGTGATAACATTGTTGATACTAAATAATTATGTCCATTAGTTGACGATGAATACTACTTACCAACAGGTGACTATAATAGTTAGCTCCTTTTTCTGACTTAGGTTTTTGTAATGTAAGACAATGATATTATAATGTAAAAAGAGGTAAATATGTCACTAGCTCGCCGACGATGAATAGCGTAAGAACAGGCAATTGACCGTTCTGCTCGTAGTCGCTCTGACAATACAAGACGATACGCACGCTTTTGTTGTTGTTAGAAGTGCTTGAAATTTGACATACAGCGTTAAAATTCCTTCGTGTATTGTATCAATATGATTGGTGTAGTAAAACAAAAGATAAACGTGTGTGTACTGTAGTTCTTTTCGGAACAGATTTTTTGGTTGAATTGTAGTAAAGGGCATAACGTATCTATATTTTTTAAATATCATTGATGTAAGTCCTATATTATTACTTCACATCTGTTTTTACACCAAAACTACATAATTATGAGTGCATGACGTAGTTACAGAAATTCTCTAGTAATTTTAAAAACAAAATTACATACTATATTATATATTTGTAAAATTATTTGTAATATTACTCACCTTTAGTTTTCAAATATTATGTGCGTATTATACTTGTGTAAGTTAATTATCAGTTGTTTTGGTGAAGGAAAACGTCGTGAGGAAACCTGCACAGCGGAGAGTTTTCCGTAAATTTCTCTAAGGTGTGTGAAGTCTATCAATCTGTACTTAGCCAGCGTGGTAGACTACCTCTCACATTGTGAGAGGAGATCCAAGCCCAGCAGTGGGACAATTATGGGTTGTTGCTTTGCTATATGCTATACATAAAATATAGGTACTACATATATTTTTTACTAAACTAAGCTTATACAATATACCTATTATGAGGCGATGAGGTGGAAATTATAAATGTTTGCGCAACGGCAGGTGACAAAAACTGCCGTCTGTAAGGATGCAGGGATGCGACGTTTGATGTTTTTGCTGAAAACCCGTTTAAAGCTACACTTGAGAATGCTGCGCTGATGAGCATTCTGATGTGTTTTCTGAGAAGAATGATCTAGATCGAGTAAAAATCAAAATCGATATACTTATGTTAGAGTTAAGATAATACAATAAATTATCAAGAAACAGTGTATGTTCTGCGTATGCCAAACGTATGTTCTAGGCCTCCTCAGGAGAAACCCGTGGCCATTAATGGGTGGAAGCAAATATAGCCATTAGCCAGGCAATGTACAATATTTCTTGTGTAAATTACGTTGATCTTGTAGTATTCGAATAATATTTCTGAATTACGTACAAAATCAACGTTATGGTACGTACGTTACATAAATGATTCACTGGACAAGAGAGTAAAAAATAACCATGGAATACATTAGTCAGCTAAAATTTCATCCACAACCTAAAAAAATTCAAATTACCATAAAATATTGCGACCACCTTTTTGGATCCAGGAAGTTTTATCTCCAAGGATCTAGTCCAGCCATAGTTTAGACGCTACGAAAGCTCTACCTTGTGGAGTGAAATATTACAGGTATTACCAGTATTTATGCTAAGGCGAGGATTGTTGTAAATAACTAAAGCCCTAGACAGCTATCGATGTAAACTTGAAACCCATTCTGGTCTGAATTGTAACACTTTGAAGACATTCGTATCAGACGAATAGTGTTCAATGTAAATTTATTGTATGAATAAGATTATACTGCTTATGCAATATACAGCTTAGGTATCTTGTTTGATTGCGAACAGAGTTAAGTCGTGCAAGGTAATAGCGTTTGTTATTGAAGTATTATTATACTAGCTTTGCTCGCGACTTCGTTTGCGTGTGAGTTTTTCTCGCGTTAATACCAATTTCAACTTCCTTTATCTTCCATAAAAATCGGTTCAGCCGTTTCAGACGTAAGTCTGGACATACGCAGACAGACATAAACAGAAAGACAGACAGACAATTTTTTTTATCGTTTGTGTTTTAGTCTTATGTAAATAACGAAAATGGTTATTTTTAAATCTAAATATTAATATTAATATACAGAGTTCTACCAAAACTTTTTTTTTGTATAATTGTGTTAAAATATATTTGAGTTACATAACAATTTTGTCACAAATATTAAAATCACACAACAATTAACATTTTCGAAATTATTTGACGGCCATCGAAAATAATTGCTACGAGCGATCGTAATTAATGCTTCTTGTCCCATTGTTTCCCGCGTCATGTAATGACAGATGAAAGTTGGTTTCGCTGCATTTGATGTTCGGACTTCGGATGACACGTCCAAGTTTATTAACCTCAAAAAAATTTTTTACATCTGCCTTTTATTAAACATCCTGTATATGAACCAGTTGAAATTAAATTTTAATGATAATGTGGTTAAATGTGATCATTACATTTTAGTGGCTTTCAGTCTAGTGAGTGGTTTAGGTATGTAGGTAGTGTCTGAGGGTCCTGGGTTCAATTGCCGGCAGTAGACATTTGACATTTTGTTGACACTGACAGATAAATGTTTGTTCTCGAGTTCTGTGTTTTAGTGATGATCCGAGTGTGTTAGCGTTTATTTATTCATTTATTTCATCTATTTATTTATTAAAATACGCGTTTGGAATTAATATTTTTAAATATTATGTAGATACTGCTCTTACCTTTATAATCACATTCCAACCTTTACGACTACAAAATTAAAGCTCGAAACAATCGTTACCCATTGTTGTCACTTAATTACCATTATTACATGAGCTTAAAATAAACTTGTAACAAAAACATAAATGTGGGCATTTAAAACATTTAATAACAGGCAATCATTTGCAGTAACATTAATCTTGTAAGCAAACAGCCAATAAGAAGATATTTATCTCGCGTCATCGAGAAATCCGATTATCATAACAATATAGTTAATTGCGTCCAAATCCGGTTGTTAACGCTTTTATATGGGTATGCATTCTTTGCTATTGAAGCTGATATTACATGAAATGCAATAGGCAAGTTAATTTAATGGGAAAAAAAAAGATTATTAAAAAATAAATAAAAAAAAACAGCTTCAATTAATATAACTAAATTTAATAGTATGTGTTTTCCCGCACACACGGCCTAACTTAGGCATTATGTTGCTTAAAGGTTGGGTCTAAACTACCTACATATTGCATTAAACTTTTTTGACCTATATTGTAATCCGTCAGTTCTCTCGCCGTTACATTATACATTATAGTTACATAAATAAAAAATAAAATAAAAAAAATATAGCTCTGGTAAATATCAAAAGTGGCACTTGTAAAACCAAAAAGTCTATAGACTTCAAATTTGGTAGGTAAAGCACTGTGAATAATTTACCAAATTTAACCCCTGAAAGAGTGAGTAAAATGGGGTGGGGTAAGAGCACTAATGACTGATACATTAGTGCCTCGTTAGTCGTTTTGTTGAGTGCACTCATTTCTTCTGCACGTCAAAATATAACGAATATTTTAATTGATATTTTTAAATTAAAAATTAAATCCAATATAGTAAATAAAATATTAAAAAATAATAAAAAAATGAATATATGCCTTTATTTTGTAAACAATTTCAGAAACGAACGAATTATCTATCTTAATACACAGACAACCCAGATTCTTAATAAAAGCGGCCAAGTGCGAGTCGGACTCGCTCATGAAGGGTTCCGTAGCAGCAAGTAACATAATATAAAAGTTCTTATAGTTCGTTGTAACTTTGATCAATGTTTTTTGCGGTTTACGATTTATGACGTATTAAAAAAAACTACTTACTAAATATCATTCAAACCAATTTTCGTTGGAAGTTTTCATGGTAATGTACATCATATGTTTTTTTTAGTTTTATCATTCTCTTATTTTAGAAGTTACAGGGGGGGGGACACACATTTTACCACTTTGGAAGTGTCTCTCGCGCAAACTATTCAGTTTAGAAAAAAATGATATTAGAAACCTCAATATCATTTTTTAAGACCTATCCATAGATACCCCACACGTATGGGTTTGATGAAAAAAACATTTTTGAGTTTCAGTTCTAAGTATGGGGAACCCCCAAAATTTAGTGTTTTTTTCTAATTTTGTGTGAAAATCTTAATGCAGTTCACAGAATACATCTACTCACCAAGTTTCAACAGTATAGCTCTTATAGTTTCGGAAAAAACGGACAAAAAGGACGGACGGACGGACGGACGGACGGACGGACGGACGGACGGACGGACGGACGGACGGACGGACGGACGGACGGACGGACGGACGGACGGACGGACGGACGGACGGACGGACGGACGGACGGACGGACGGACGGACGGACGGACGGACGGACGGACGGACGGACGGACGGACGGACGGACGGACGGACGGACGGACGGACGGACGGACGGACGGACGGACAGACAGACAGACAGACAGACAGACAGACAGACAGACAGACAGACAGACAGACAGACAGACAGACAGACAGACAGACAGACAGACATGACGAATCTATAAGGGTTCCGTTTTTTGCCATTCGGCTACGGAACCCTAAAAATGTATAGACGGTATTATTTATTTTGAAATTTTATTTATTTATTACGCTTTGAAATCATATTCTAATCGGTTTAGTTGTTTCCGAGATCGGAACAAATGCACAGACAAAATTATAGACAAAAATTCTTAAAAATAATGAATAGATCTTCTCAAATACTTTCCATTCACAGACATCGATCGGTTACAGTTTTATTGCGTTGACTGATTTCATAACCTTCCATTCATCCATCCTTATTTTCTTCAAGTTAGAAAAAAGCTTAGCTTTCAGCACATTTGTTCCTAATTAAATCTATGAATTACTCTGAGAAATATGGGTTGAGTCGGGTATCTGTCTGAGTTGTAATTAATAACTCCTGATCTGAAGCCCGCAGTCAGCACATGTGGGTGTTATATTACCGATTTATTGCGTAATAATTATGTTTCTTTCATATTTTATAACGTGTTAAATAACTGTTAATAAGTCTGGTTCTAATGTAACTTGCTACCTACTTGCTAACTACTAGGTAGGTACTACTAACGTAACCGTGTCCTATAAACATGTTTGTAGTGGCATTATATTACTGGGTGTTAATTTTTGATAGATAGTTCTGATACATAAGTATAGCAAGCAGCTGAAGGGTTTTTCGTAAAACGAACACTATAATGCTACCCCGCTAGTCAACTCTACAATACATTAGCGAAAACTGCATTCAAATTGGTTGGCTGGAATAAACACCGGTCGGTTACAGTTTTTTTTTCTAAATAAAACTCAAAGGGCAAATTTTCTGTGAGTACATTGAATATTTTTTAAAAATTTCGATCAGGGGGCACTTTAATAAAGTTTTAGAGCACAAAAATATTTTTTTTAGAATTATTGTCTGTCTGTCTGTCTGTTTGTCTGTCCGGGCATCAAATGAAAACCCTTGAACGGATTTCGATGAATATTAGTAAAGTTGTTACTAATACTCCGAGTCATTATTTTAGGATACTTTTATCCCGGAAAATTAAAAGGTTTCCCCGGGAAACGGGATGAAATTTTGTATTGAATATTTTTAAAATATCAACCGATTTGCTTCAAATTTGCAACAAATGTTCCTTGATTAAATTGATGGAACATATATTTTTCAGTTTTTCAAAATTTTGCAAACAAAAGGAAAAAAAAAATTAATGTGAATATTGCTTATTTTTCAAAACCAGCTCCTTGAGGAATCCTTTGTGATTTTATCGTGGATTTCAGTATATAAATTACTAAATATAAGTACTTCAATATAAATTCACCGTTTTATTAATTTTCTTCTGCAAGAGTTACAAATAAGGTAAAACATAATTTCCGTATGCGAAGCTGCGGGTAACAGCTAGTTATTATTATATGTACGTATGTTTGTATGTATGTATGTTTTATTATTATTATACCAATGCGTACAAATCCCGAACGTCCAAGAGAGTAAAAAATATACCGCAAATCCTCCCTGTCCATTTGGTAAAGGGACTGCGCCTTCCGAAACAAATACAGACGGACAAACAAACGGACGTTTTAGGGTGGCGACACCAGTTATCGTCACAGGAACCCGCTTCCACAGATAATGACCGGTCAATATTTGAAAGGCATCGACAACTATGAAATGGCTTCTTCACTTTAGTAAAACAAACTTTAAATTACGTTCACAAAAACCAACAACGCTTATTTTGTAAGAAATAAGGTTGATAGTAGAATGAAGACTGATTTGAGAGTTGTGATGTTTTTTGACCCATTAGACGTCGTTAGGGATATTAAAAGAAAAATAAATTGGTCTTGTAACGCTTTTTGGTGAAGAAAGTTATGTTTTGGAGAGTTAGATGTCTTGTTTTACATAACAGTGATTTTTCATTAATAAGTATAACATTTGATAATATAATAGAAATTGAAAAAATAAACGCTTACCCCGATCTTGGCTCAAAAGCGCGATCTAAGATCTTACAAATGTAATTTTTACATACAATTTGACATATTACAGCATCTCCAACCGAATCATGAGATCGCAGAGATTGAATTGAATTTGAAGCTTCGTTACTTCTATAGTAATTTATTTATTTAAATAAACAAAAAATACTGACATGGCAGACGAAGTGATGTATTGTTTTCTAAAAAATATTTGCTCTGATATTAATATTAAGGGAGGAAACAGAAAAATACATTTGTATGGGCTATACGGTGCTCCGATTTCCTCTTAACACGTTCGAAGCGGCACCCATTTTTTATTTCTTTCCATTACTGCGGTACAAGATGTTTTCAACCTGGTCCTAAACCTTTCATTGTGGCGATACAAGTTCTATTAGACCATGTAGCGATTCAAAAACTAAAGTCGGTTTTTGGCATAATTTTAACTAAAAATATATAATTTTTTGCCTTGAACATTATATATAATGAAGTGATTTATATAAATCTGAAGGCGTACGTCAACAATACAATTTCTCTTATACGAGTATTACCCGTGATAATAGGTCTAACCTATTAAGAAACTCGAACAAAAAGTAGATTTAGGTCTAAAAAGTTGTATGCAGTAACTAGACAAGTGGCTCATCTGCTTATAACCTTCTCATTTCACTCAAACATTGACCGTGTTATTTCAAAAAAGCTAGACATCCGTGGTACATTATACCTTTTTTTTCATCTGCACGTACGTTTTTTTGTTATAACATGGAGAACGTTTATTACGTATCTATTGATGACTTACCTGTTTTTGATATAACAATCTATAATTTGATTTCATTTTGCTGTTATCTTTGTTGTCATCAACATCAAAGTTGAAATCGATCTTTTTCGGCACCTTTTCTTTGAAGACATGTTGACGGATGCGTGCGTTTTATCGACTGCAACACAACACTGGCCGCGTAAAGCTAGTGCAGGGTGCGGTACAAGGTGCGCGGAGGTACCAGGTGCATTCTACCCGGTACCGCACTATATTTATATTTTATTTCTTCAGTGCGGTACTAGATCTAAAAAATCTGGTAATAAGCTGGCCACTCCTTTGAACTCTACTTTAGAAACACATCTTAGATATATATTCATCTCCTTCCTGCACCAAAGCAAACTGAAGTTATGCCTTTCGCACCACAGGGAAGTTTATGTTTTTCTTAGCCGCACTGCAAGCGAGTCATGTACAACATTATTTTCGACCTGGTTTCGCATGGAACGTGTTAAGATCGATTTATTATTAAAATGGACCTAACATTTACTGTGTCATGGACAACGCAAACTCCCCTCGTCTCTCAAATAGGGTTACTAACTCACTACCGAAACTAGGCTTTTCAAATTTCACATAACTATTAATAATAACCTAAATTTAAAAATATCTCATACATTTGCCTGTAACTAAAACTTTTAAATAAATGAATCTAATATTTTGTTAACAGTCTTATCTAATTTGTATTCTACTAATATGTATTATAAATGAGAAAGTTTGTGTGGATATATTATTTATTTATTTATTTATTTATTCTTTATTGAACCTTACACAAGTAATGGAACAAAAGAATTATTTATTATTATGTATGTTACTTTTTTCTCTTCAATTACTCAACGGATTTTCATGAAATTTAGCACACAGATTGACCACAATCTAGAATAAGCTATAGGGTACCTATGATCCCAGAAAATGCAAGCAAAGCAGAGCGTAAATATTCTATATTAGTTACTTAAGATTAAGATTTATTGCATATGCATATGACCTATGAACTTAAACAAGCTTAACTTTTCAAAGTAGTTAGACTAAAAGAAACCAAATACAACAGCATAGAACACGTCTGTCTACATGACATGTGCTGCCCTCTGGGACCGATGACCCAAAAACCTGAGTTCAACTTATATTCCACTGTGACGTCCACGCTGATGCTTCCATTTCTTATATCATTTTTAACGGCAATAAGGTCATTCATAAACATAACACTAGTTATATGAAAGAAGGTGTACCAGTGTAGGATATTAGAAAAATAAACTGTATTTTTTACACGGCATATAATGTTTTTAAAAACCATGCCCTGGCGTTTGTTTATTATTATAATAATATACATTTTGTTTGCTAAAAAATAATTTTTAGAACAAACTGTAAAAATAAAGTTCCATTAGCAATAATGACCACGTTAAACGCAAAATAAAACCAAATTGGGTTCGAATCTTGCACCCTTCCTTTTTTAAATTGTGACCATATATTATTAAAAATTATTTAATATATTACTAGCTTTGGCGAATAGAATTAAACCTTCACGCTTAAAGTTCTCCATAATATTTTCAAGGGCGTAGGAAGTCTGCCAATCCCAGATATTGTGGAGGACTATGGCCAGTTCCTGTCACATTGTGAGAAGAGATCGAAGTCGGACTCGAGAAATATTTATGGCATACGATGATGATGAAAAATAGAAACATACCGCATTATCGACGTTAAAGTATTATTCAATATGCCAAAACAGAAGCGGAAAGAAAATAACAAATAAGAATAACATCATGGAAACATTTAAATCTGCCCGAAGTTAAATTGTAAAGATCAGATGGCATGTAAGCAAAAAGAAAAGCAAGTGACCTCAAAGCAAAACTCGGACAAATGCGGGCCAAACAGAATTGGGATGGCGCCAACTCGAATAATTTTTAAATACAGCCTTTTAACTCCTTGGGACGTATTAAGTTTTGTTTCACAAAAACCTATTTTTTCCCACTGTTTACTCGGAAAATAAAACAGGAGCATTTTAAGCATTGGCTTGGCAAGTGACATAAGTTACACGATACCAACTGTAAACTTCATTTCGACTAATTTAAAGTTTAGCGATAAATCCCAAAAGGAAATTGTACGTACAGATGTTCCAGTAAATAAAGATTAAAGCATTTAATCAGCTTGTTGTTACTCGCTTGGCGTAACAAAAAGTTTTGACTTGACTTATATCTTTGGAACTTGTAAGGCTCAGGGCGTTACCGACTGTTCTTTTGGTAACTTATGAGTTGAAACTTGTATTTGAATACAAAATTAATGACGTTGGAGTTAAATTGCATCCTGATTGTAAGCTTACTTAATGGTTGTAAGTTTGCAATATCAAGTGTGTCTTAAATAACGTATGTCTTAAAATAAATAATAAGGTTTGGGGCCTTGAGGTTGTGGGGGCGGATTAGTGAAGCGATTAGTGGCAAAGTGACGGAAGTATTCATGCCGCCTATTGGCCTCCGACATGGCTTAGTTACCGTTATGTTATGATTTCAACTGGGATCGACAGCTTTACGTGCCCTTCAAAGCACGGAAGCGCCCAAGAAATGATTGCCACTAGCGGTCACACATCAATTACGATCGACCCAAGTACTACCGTAACAATGTTATACATATTTCAATTTATGTGTCGATAAAACTGAATAATATATTCGTTCGATACTTCGTCAATAAAGTCAACTACAATAATATTCAGTAATACAAACTTAATATATTAAGTGAAAGAAATGTCGTGTATTCGACTTCCCGTCAGACGTGCGTTAACATATTACACATGTCCCATTTCCATCTATTGTCCTTCGTCTGTGACCTGCTTTAAGGAAAAGCTTACGAAGTGTGAGGAAATAAGGGAAAACGGAGCGCAAAGAAATTAATGTTTCGGAATGCAGACGGAGATCGTGGAAAAATATTTCGCGAAGTTATTTCTACGTTTATAAATGAGTCCGTTAATGTAATTTCGATGTTGGAAACAAGACCCCCGGCAATAACAAGTTGACAATTCTTCTTCATAATAAATGAATTTGGGAGTAAGTATTGTGTAATGCGAATTACTTACGGCCTTCGAATTGACTTAGTGTTTTAATTTATGGGCTTGAAGTTATTGTTATAAGCGTGCTTATAATTGCAAAAATATTTAAGAGTGGGTATTTCAGAATTTGCTATCAACAATGCAAAATCTGCTTAGAAAGTTAATTTCTTATCACGGTGATTGATAGTTATATAATCTTAAATTTAAAGACTAACACCCTAAGTCAAAGTCAGTAACGGTTACTAATCGCTCTTTAGTAAGGAATCACCATGCAAATTCTGTACTAAGAAGCCATTTAAGTAACCGTTAGTGACTCTGAGTTGGGGCGTAAGTGTTAAAGATATAAGTACTTACTGATCGATGTCGTGGAGTGGATAAACGTACCTGTAAGAAAACAAAAGGCATCAATGTCACAATTCCATTATAGGAAAATAATGGTACACATTCCATACCTGGCCTTTCTTGCTTCTTTATCACAAGTTACATTAAAATTGACAGTGCATTAGTATTATTGGAAGGATATTACTTTTTAAATGTATGCGTAGGTGTGGGATCAAAGGAACCCCATGCATCGGCCTACCATTCTGAGATAAGAGCGTGTTATGGAGACGCCTATACTCTAACGTTGAAAGATTACAATTTTATTTACTGCTCCAAAACGTTTGATAATCCATGTCTTAATTAACCAAGCGAGAGAAGAACTTGTACTATGTGCTTCTGAGCTGATATCCTCTAACGATTAACGCTCACCGATTTTACACTAAATTCTTCTCAAACTCCAGCACCGTAAGGATGTGATTCAAATGAAACGTAATTTACATTAACGATCAAAGCCGATTCATAAAGTAAGAAATCGAATAACATGGTAGCGGTTTCCTTACATATGTTATGTCGGCACCAATATTCATTTTCTTCAAACAGATTTGATTACAAATTATTTCTGTAAATAACTTCACCATATATTCACATTATACGGTACAAATTGTTCCGAGTTCATCTCCCTAAGCTTTTATTTATGTAAGTTTTATAATTTTTTGTCTCTATAAATACAGACAATAAATGTTTGTCAGTAGTAGGTTTGGCTTCTTTATTTATATTTTGAACAAACCCTAAATCTACAGAGATGTCTTCTTTAATTTTAATAAACGACGTAAAACAACTAATATAAAGGAATTGCTCTCTGGAGACACAGAAATTTATAAAGAGGAAGTTGAATCAATCACAACAGTAATCCTGTAAGGCCATAAACAAACTCGAACAAATGCCGATAAAGCCTAGTTTTACGATCTGCCACCTCGTTTATTACTCAGTGTGTTCAAGCGAAACAAAAGTGGAGGAATATGGTATTAACAAAATGGACCGCACTCAATAGTTGTAGGTTACTAACAAATTTACGATTCCGGTCCGTATAAGCGTATTGGAGCATGGTGTCATTAAAATGTTCCATCGTTATCGGCTTATTGCCCGATTTAGATTTATTTACGACATTTTACGATTTCAATTCCAGCAATTGTACTATTCGGCTTAACGGTTGGTGCTTTTATTGAATTATTTATAGGACCATACATAAATCCTGGATCTGCCTTTTTATCGAAGTCGAGGTTCGAATAATCAGTAACGATATTTAATTTCCTTGAATAAGAAGTTTGTTTATAGTTAATAATATGGTTTTCAATGCGACAGGAATATCTTAAATTTTAAATTGATTAATGTTACTATGCAATAGCTTTTTATGATTTATGTTTCATAATAGGGGTATGAACATATAAGATATAAAACTGCGTACGCATTCTTTATTTTCAAAAGTTTAGTGCCTTTAGAAATTAACTATCGCCGTGCTATAAAAACGTCATGTGTCGTTGTGTTCTCTATAATTATTTTAAACTATTAGATATGACTATCGATGCTAAGTTTAGTAGAATATGGCATTTTACCCAGTGGTTTTACCCCTTACATTGTGGAAGGAGACTCGATCCCAGCAATGAAACATGAATTGTGAAAACTCTTACCCACATAGGTCATAAGACCCTAATCATTTTCGTAATTATTTAAATCTTTGATGAGAAATAAATGTGTCTAAGTAACAACAAAAAAGAACGAATGTCAACATTTCAAATAAAAAGCTGTAATAGAATGTACAAACAAAAACGTTAAAAGACGCTTGTTCAGAGCTTTCATTTCACGGTTATTACGTTAGAAGCGTTATGAATATCTTGTGGCATTCAATACATTCGTTAAAACACTTGACCTTACTATTTGACGTTTGATTCATACGTTTAACAGTGACTTTCATAATAAAACGCTGTCAGCATCAATGATTATTGTTGTGATTTATTAATTTTATTGTTTTGTTAGTGTAAAAATTTACAGAGCCGATATTTCTATAATTGTTGCGTTCAAATTCAGATATCCTGACCTTATGATACTCAGTTTACCCAAATATTCAATGGTGAAAGTTGAATGATTAGGTTTTATATTAATCGACAAAAAAGGAAACTAGAAAGATAATTGAATAATTAACAAGATATATTATGAGTCATCAATTAAATCAAATTTGAATTGATGCATTAAACAAGGTAAGAACAACCATAATAAGACGCGCAAAAAGATAACATTTGCAAAATATACATTGTTTTATAGAAATTTAAGCCTATACCAGAAAGATCGAAATGGTTAAAACACGAGCCACGACTAGTGATAAAAACATCATAGTGACATCTCGTTCACGACTCAACTGGAATCTGTGGAGCCGTCACGAAAGGAACAGCTTTGGACCTCCTCTGACAAGGTCACGGATTTGATGTTCGTATTATTTATTTGACACAATAAAAACGACAAAGCAAAACGGAATAGGATTATAATTTTGAATATAAGAACGATTTACTATTGTAGTAGCCATTGATATTAATAATAATAATAAATAAACGCTTACACGCTCATATCCCCGCAGTAGGTTTTTACCTGTGTCGCGGGTGGCATGGACGACCGAAATGAGACATCACAATAACACCCATGACCCGAGTACAAATATTTATCTGTCACATAAATATCAGCCCCGGCCGGGAATCGAACCCGGGACCCCTCGCTTCGCAGACAAGGTTGCTACCAACTAGGCTACAGGGTCGACCTAGGATATTAGGATTTTTGTTACAATTTATAAACATCACAATAAATAACATGACGTTAGTGACTCTGAGTTGGGGCGTAAGACTTTACATAAGATAGTGATGATAATGCTTTATAAACTTTAATGCTAATAAATTATAAGAACTGACTTAAGAACCTTTTTCTGTTAATTTAAAAAGGCTGCTCGTAATAATTCCAGCTTCTAAAGTTAGGACCTGAGCTTTTACAGCAGTAGTTGTGCAGTAAATATTGTATCGTATTTAAGACTAAGAAAAGAAATGTTAGATGGAAAGAGTACATTGATTTTATAAATAAAATGCCCGAATATCAATTATTAAATGGCAGAGATGAAGAATGACATCTCGTTCACGAGTTCACGACTGATCTGAAAATCATGAGGTGAAGATGCTCTTATCTTGATTGTCAAGTTCATAAGGCCCATAATCAGAGACAATAACTTAGAATTATGTGTATTTTAAAATACAAAAGCTTCAGAAATGGTATTTAGTGTTATTTTAGGGTCTACTATCACTATTACTTTATACAGTAAACGATAAAATCACATAAATTTTGAACAAATAGAAGTTTTTTACAAATTAATTGCTGCTGCTATTAATTACTACATACTATATTTAGAGAGTAAGTTAAAATATTCTTTGTTTTCACTAAATCCACTAAATTGGTTGTCAAACTATTTCTTCGATATCCTACACAGTAGGTAATCCTCAAATGGAGAGGAAATAGCTTTTATAACTTCGTTTTCTTCGCCATCACAGTTGCTACCCAACGTAATAATTGTTTCGCTTCTAAGAAACCTCAGTGATAATAGAACTCTTAAAACAATATATGGGCACATATTTATATACGTGATCTAAATAATTAGATGTGAAGATTATATTGTTTAGGTTTACTCTACTAAAATTGAGATTTAATTTTAATTTCAAATATGAAGAATTGATATTATCTTGATATTGGATACATACATTAAATTTGATTTTACAAATATTTATTAAGGCTTACGAGTATGTTTTTGCTAAATGCGACCCTCTTAAAGTATTAAAAACATAACTTATGACAATTTCGTAAACAAATAAAGTTAACAAAGTATAATGACGTGAAGGACGGGTTTTTATTTTGAAGAATTTCATTCCAATAATTTTGTATAGATATTAAATTAAGTTCATTAATTGTAACATACATAATATAAGCCGTTAATTTCTGATACAAACAAAACTATCGACGTGTTTCAAACATATTTCCATAATATAACTCAGTCCGCTTCAGGTAGGTAAAGTGGACCTTTACTGCACGATATTGCACAAATCCTACTTGATACGAGACATTCAGACCACCTGATACGACGCTGATCTTAAAATATTGAGTACGTCCAGTGAATACCCCATCAAGGCAATCATTCACCGATGTACTAAGTGCATGACCACATCAATTTAAGCACCCTACATTACCTGGTCCTGTATAACATAAGATTGGTAGAAGCAATCTAAGCCTCCGCTCTTACGCTTGTCACTACGTAACAAGGCGACCATAACAATTACGAAGAGAGGACTTGATCAGACGAAGTAGATTTTGGGAAGGCCATTAGAAAAATTGGCCATCTGACATTTGGAGAGAATGTTAAGAGATAAGCAAAAGGAGCAAGAATGTAAGATTGAGAGGAAACAAAATGAAGAAATTAACTCTAAATCGGTGGAACAGCGGGGTAGATCACTTAATCGGCCGCTCGTCAGGAACCAGTTTTGTTTTTCAAGTGAGGTCAGTGGGCTCGCGTTTATAATGATGACAGCGATTGTTGTTTCTGATTGAACTTCGCATACCTTTTTGTTCTGCCAAATGAGTTATGGATAGGTGAATTGGATTAAATTATTTATCACGATAGTATAAGAGCTTTCATTACTATTACTTTTAATTATTCAATATCGATCAATGAATTTAATAGTAAGGTTTTTGTCTCTTAAAACTTGTAGAGGTCCTACCAAGTATTGGGTAGGTAGCGTAAAAAATTAAGTGTTAATTTTAAGTTCAAGAAAAAATAAATGTTGATTGATAACTATGATTCAAATATTATAGATGCGACTCTTGATGAAACTAAATAAGACACATTTTACATGCCAAGCCGATGGGGACAAGATAAAAATATTATGTGGAGCAAACAAGCTACAACGTGTTTTAGTAAAGCTGAACGCTGTATCTTAGTCCCAAGGCACTTTGCTAGAATGATAAATCGCTTACAACTCATGCTCTGGACATGAACTGACTGAGACGAATTATTATTTTTATAGTACACGCCGCTCGGATAGATTGCCTGTGATTTCAGGATTTCGGCTCCGTCAGTGAACCGATGATAAATTTTGTAGTGAAATGAAATTTTTGTATCAGATCAACACTATTTTTTATTGCTGATTTCTGAAAACTGTCTTGCAAAAAGTAAACATGGCAGTGATTATTATTTCTCTTAAACTTATTTTACAATGAATATTTTTTTTATTTTCTTTATCTTTTATTGTTGATTCCTAAAATATGATTACAGATTACTATCACTCGAATTAATATAAAGATACTTACCCCCTATAAATTACGCAAACAGCTTCATCTTACAATTATCACGAAATCTTACTCAATCATTTAACAGTAAACTGATTAAAATCTTTTGATTTTTAAGATTTGATTTACAGAGATAAATATTTTTGTAAGCCTCTGTGTCATAAATTTTGAAATTTGTGTGCTTACTTATGAAGAAAGACATGTATACTTTATTATGATCAGTAGCGTTTGCTTAAAATTACAAACATAAGCTTTTCCCTGCGCAGTGGCATCTCACTATACATATTTTACTTATGTTTATCTGTGACTCATAATTTACATATCTGCTAAACAATGCATCAATATAAAAAAGATTCGGGTCTGTATTTCGTGTCTCATTCATAAGCTCTTTATTTCATCTGAGGCTTTCTTGACGGCATTATTCAAATCGTAATCCTGGCTACAATCCCTGATATTAAAAAGAGAATCGTGAAGCGAGAAACAAAACACATTAGGGTTCCGCTTCTTAAAATATTTCGTCATTAACAGCTTTTTCATCCTGCAATTTGTAAAATGATGGCTTACTAATTGTAAGAAGCAACTTTGTTAATTGACTATTTTGTTATGTTGTTCTTTGCTTATTTTTACTTTTATTTAACAGTTTCTGCTGGCCTTTTTAGCTTCCCGCAGACAAAAGACGAGCTTGAAGTAGCTCCTATTGAATTAACTTCGATCAGATTATTTTATTAATCATATTATATTATTTAAATAGAATAAATATAGCCGTCAAACGAGGACATAAGATATCTAATGGTAAGAACGCACTACCTCCTATAGATGCCCATATCACCTATGCGTACGGATCGACGGATGCGTACTATGGAATTTACTCATTATTGCAAGTGTAACACTGTAACCTCAAATACCAATATCAAAATTTTAAAAACAAAACGAAAGCTATACAAAATAAAGAATGTTACGAAATGCCAATTATACCTTCTAAATTTAATCAAGTAAATAAATAAATCTAGATCAATCAATCAAATCTAAGTACATTAAATTATTTCCAAACATGACATAATCTTGTAAGACCAATAAGATCAAGACAGAGGTCAGTGACAAAACAGTCCGTTGTAATCTTGCTTTGAAATTCAATACACTTCGAGCTAGCTCTTCGGTTTAATATCTTTCATCATTCCCATGTACAGCGAATCGTAATTTTGCATTTGACTTAGCGAGTCATTGATATATTACCTTCCGCCCTGCGGTACCTCCTGCGGTTTTCCCTTTACAGTCTCCC
The DNA here is from genome assembly GCA_951805285.1 of Thymelicus acteon. Classification (NCBI taxonomy): domain Eukaryota; kingdom Metazoa; phylum Arthropoda; class Insecta; order Lepidoptera; family Hesperiidae; genus Thymelicus; species Thymelicus acteon. Next base: position 4,726,037 of record OX638232.1, read on the forward strand.
TCGGGAGTCTAGTTGAGATATTCAAAGAACTTTGTAGCTTTTACGTTAGACTAATCCTATTTCCATATGCGAAATTTTAAGCAGATTTATCAGCTTCGGTTTGGCCAGCGGTAACCTTTGTTGCCCGCAAACCTTTCTGTTTTATGAAAGTTAGTGCTTTTGGATTTATTAACTTAGTTTCCTAGTCTCTTATTTTATTTTGTAATGCAATTTAATGTATTTGTATTGCATACAATTTACGTAACAGATTGCTGGTGATCGTAGATTTGCTTAAAATATTCTTGACTTTCTTAGTTGCCGTTTTATTCATTTACTAAAATTTTTACATTTTACGAAATTAAAATGTAATTGAAAAATTAGAAAACTAGAAAAACGATTCGTTGGTACAATTTTTAATCCAAATTTCCCTTACTTATTTTTTATACTTTTACTATCGGTGATACTTTAATTATCAAAATACAGGATGACAGGCGTCAGAGCATAACGAACACCTCCCATAATTCCAGTGCTCAACAGCCTCGAAACATATCGATAACATCCATCGTCATCCATCCATCATCAAGGCCCACAACTCTAAATCCTAATACATTACGGCCTTCCACTTAATAAAATCCCGCGGAGCCTTATTTACAAATTGATAAATATGCGATAGGGCAGGCAACTGCTACTGAGGTGACATCGGATGATAAGAGGAGATGTCGCTTTATATTGACACCCTCGTCTGTCTCACTTATTAAAGTGGTCGTAAAAAGCGGATAAAGTAGTCTAGACAGAGTTTTATTGGAAATGTCCAACGAAATTTTGTTCGCACGTGCTCTTGGGCCATTTCTTTTAGAAACCTGTTAGGGAGCGGCATTTGTTGTGATTAGGTTTGATTGTTTTTTTTTTGGTTTGTTTTAATGGCATTGTTTTATCAAATTTATTATTTTATTGACGACCCTTGAGTCGCAATGGTTACCATGCCGGATCGCCGTGCGCGCCGTACCAAGGGTCCTGAGTTCGATTCCCAGCGAGGCGAATTTGAACGATGAGTTTGAATTTGTGTTCTCGGTCTGGGTGTGTGTTCTTCTCTTTGTGTTGATGGCACCCACCACACAGGGAATCCTAGTGTGAGTCTATGAATGTTTAGAGTTATTATTATTATGAATTTGCTAATTTTTTTAATGAATATTTGCGACGATAATGCCTTTTGGCTGCAGATAACCCGTAACGTACAGGTAATATCGTAATATCCTCATTGAACTAACTTATATTTTCATAAAAACATATTTATAATAGTGCATGGCTAAAAAAGCTACGCAATGTCGGTTGTTAGGTAAATATGGAGGTCATTATACACAACCGAGGCCGAAATTTGCCGAGAAATTTAAAAATTTACGAGTTTCTGTTCTCGGCCTAGATGAAAGTATGTGTTTCTGTGTTCCTACCTTAAGAAAGAAGTGATAATTAATTTGAATTCGCAGATAATAAAAAAAAACCTTATACATGCAGGATTCAAGCACAAGAGATCTGTGAAGGAGACAAAAGTTAAAACCAACATGCTATCACAGCTTATTCATGAAGAACAGATTTTATAAAATAAGCTATATTTCCGACTAGACTCAAAAGTCTTACCAACAGCTATCTCAGAAACAGGTCTTACAAGGTCCAGACACTCAATGAAGATACTAAGTCCGGACCACTTAATTACACGAAACGAAATATAAATCTCAATAACGTAGTGAAATTGTTAACCATCTTTTTATCGACGCATGGGATTATGGACTTTATATTAGATTCAAACTGGTTAAGATTTGCATGGCATTTATTTGTCTTAGCTCGACTTTCTGTCCAATAATTACCTATGGTGTATTTAAATCCTGAACAGAACTTCATTGGGCAAACTTGTAGTGGATAAATAACTATCGTTGAAATTTATTAGCCTTACGCTATTTTAATGCAATCTGAAATTAGAGAGTATTGTGAAATTCTAGTACTTAATAATTTTCATTTTAAATGTGTTGATAATAAAGTAGAGAAATTAGTTTTTCACACACTACGATGGTTTAACTCATTTAATAATAATAATAATAATCATTTAGTGACAGTGATCCAAATATAGCTGTTGTTTACATTCAAATTACATGTATTTAGAACTGTATGTACTGTTCTGTAGAATTTAGTACTGGGGCAGTGCTTATTCCATACAGGAGTCTCTTCCAGCAGACCCGCATAGAGGAGAATTGCATTAGTCAGGCAAACTCAGTGTGCACGTAGTAAATATTAAGTTATGTAAAGAAAACAATATTTAGGCAATGAATAAATAATCTATATTAATATATAAAGACGAAAGATTTGATTTTTTGTTTGCATTGAATAGTAATATAACTGTTGGGAAGCTACACTATCCCCGAGTAACATAGGCTATATTATATTTTTAAAAAAATTAGGGACCCTTAATAAAACTCCAATTATGTAACCCAAGGTGTAAAAAATAAGAAAACCGAAGCAAAGCGAGGGAAGTTACTCGTAATAAATAAATAGATAAATGAAATAAATAATAAATATATATAAATAAATAGTATATATCTACCATATAAATTAATAAAATATGTACAAATAAACAATATTAAATAGACAATGTCAAAAAATACTACAGTAGTCATTCACAAGACCAGTTTTTTTTCTTTCTCTCTTTAATTTCTTGGTCGGCAACTATTTGGAAAAGGTGACCACTTTCCATCAAGTGGATCGTCACCTCCTAGTCTAGTTACATTACCTATTTTGTGTACCAACCGACAAATAAAGTCGGTTAACTTTAACAGTTAATTAACTGGTTACAATATTGTATCGAGACATATTTAATACCAACCTACGCAATGTCTTGAATACCAATAATTAAGCTGTAAGCTGGATGTAATATATTTATACTGTGCTGTAACTAACATCTTGCTATCGCAAATGATTTTTGTCACGCATCTAAAGTCCGGTTCAGACGTATTAAGTAGGTAGTTAAGTAGATAACTAAATTTTAAGTGCATAATTTTTAGTGCGCGTCCAAAGGTAATAATTTAGGAAAGATCTTTAGTTCATACAATGCTTCACAACCTACTTAATTAACTTAGCATTTTTCAAAAAGTGCCTACCCAAACGTGTTAAGTGATAAGCCCCACCCTCCTTAACAGAAAATTGAAAAATTTCTAAATTACTTGATTACTTGCGTACTAAATTTTAATTACTAAATTATCCGTTCACACGTATTATTTTACTTAAAATTTAGTTCTACTTAACTACTTAATACGTGTAAACCGAACAATAGAGACAAGTAATTGTCAGACTACCTGCTTTCACGGCTATATTCTGTTGTTATTAGACTTTGTTAAAAACATTGGTATTTACTTGATACAATTTCTACATACTTTCATATAAGAAAAACAAAGTTACTAAACCTTGATAACGTGTCATGGTGTATTAAATCTTACTTATTTTTTTATAAAAAAAAAAACATTATTAAAAAAAACACTGGGCTACAAGCGCATCAAGTCTAAGAATGACTGAGTATATAGGAAACAGAGTAGTGGAAAATTTTTATCTCTCCATTTAGATCTACACAATAGAACCGAAAATCCACAATAACACACTTAAGGGTTAAGCAACTTATTAAAAATGTATCAAATTAATAATTGTAAAGGATCTAAAAATAGCTTTTTAGTGAGAAATTAATCTTGGAATTCTCTTTAAAACAAAAACCAAAGCTCATTTAAGGATTTGCAAACAACTTCGCTCAATTACGTACGGCCTACGCAAGATGAATTCCGTTAATTAAGAAAATGATCTTACTCATTCAGTTAACGGAAAATGAGTAATTATTACCTATGAAGATACAATTTAATAAACATAGATTTATGTAACAATGTATATATATATGTAAATTGACAATTCAAACGAGCAAGTTTTGTATGTTTATATTTTTGTGATTCAATAAAGAAAAGACGGCTGAGCGGATTCATACTTTTTTATATTATCTGGATAGAATGTTCATCCCTTTAAAGGGATTTTGTTACCACGTGACGTTATATAGCCCAAACTCTCGTGTAGCCATAATCCACTACGGTGTGCGAATATATTGTCTTGACAAACTTTATAAATAAATAAATAAATAAATAAATAAATAAATAAATAAATAAATAAATAAATAAATAAATAAATAAATAAACGTTTACACACTCATACCCGCCGCAGTAGGTTATTACCTGTGTCGTGGGTGGCATGGACGACACATAACACAATATCACATATCACAATTACACCCATGACCCGAGTACAAATATTTATCTGTCACATAAATATCCGCCCCGGCCGGGAATCGAACCCGGGACCCCTCGCTTCGCAGGCAGCATATGTATATTATAAATTATATACTTATTTGGTAAAAAATTCTACATTGTCTTCTTATCAAAACTTGTAATTAAAAAATATGCAGACAATTATTTTTAACGAAAAAAATGTACTACATATTATATTATACCACTTTCATCGCACACTTCTATCGCAGGAAGTAATAAATTAATTACAAGATGAGTTAGTTGACAGCCATAGCTATAAATTATCTGAAATCGGGAAATACATATCTTTAAGCAAAACCACAGGAAGACCAATTCTCCATACAAAATCCTTAGTGGCAAAAACTTTGGACGCCAATTATTCAAAAATATGAAAACTATACCGTGTATTTCACTAGCACGGCAGACTGTAAATAAGACTGACTGACTGGAACATGTATAATTTGTACACAAAGCAACATAATTCAGCTTCCAATCATACTCAATACAAAATATGTAATACGGAAGTATTTTACCCTTCTCCCAAGGAATAAGGGATGATAAATAATGGATCTAACGGGGCAAGGTAAGAAAATTGCATTTGAAATATACTTGCGTTAAAGTGTTTATTCTTTCCTTGTTTGTATTCCTTTTGTTTCTGTTCGAATGAGTGAGTTTGTCGTCAGTTTCTTTTAGGCTGACTTTAGTTGTGTTTTTAACCGACTTCTGAATAATAATAATATGTGAGTGAATAGGAAAGATTTCAATACTTTTATTTATATCAGAGACACGCTCTGCGGTCACATTTCAGGATAGACTTTCAAAAGCTGATAATCTAATTTCGAGAAATTTGACACACAGTTTCGTTTTTAAGTTTATAAGACAATCCCTCCATTGTATTTTTGACGCATTTAGATCTTCTGAAAGCACGTAAAGCCATCGGTCCCGATTATTATCGTTAGATCAGAGGCTATGTTGGAGGTGGCTTGATAACTTCTGACGCTTGTGTTGGCCAATAACCCCTCCACCAATCCGCACTGGAGCAGCGTGGTGGAGTATGCTTTAGGCCTCCTCAAGAGGAGAGACCCGTGCTCAGTAGTGAACCATTAATGGGTGAAGCAAAACTCTCCAAAACAGTTTCATAGCATATTAAAAAATCAAAGGTAATTGAGGCTTCCATTGGAACTACCGTAAAACTATCACAGTAGCAAGTTTAAATTTGTGAAAAGTATTCAATGCTTCAACTACTAGAATATTCTTTAACTTCCGCAGCTAACAAGAGAACTTTTAACGGAGCCAATACAAAGGAGAATTTTCAAGAAAATGTAGGTACCTATTACCTTTGAGGTAGATAATACACTATAGTAATATACTTTAAAATATTATCATTAGATATTCTTAATAACGACACTGGGAACAATATTTAAATTTATTTTGTAAGTAAAAATCTAACTTCGTTTACTGAAACCAATGGTCTTAAAAGTAGGGATAGGTCATGTATTGATAGAATATTGAAGTTGACCGTTGAAACTGATTTAAAAGACGCAATAAAACCTTTATAGGCCGGAAATCGGAGGGAATATTTGAATTCGAAATCTGAAGTCGAATCTGTACTCTACTTATCTAACAACCAGATGTTTCGTTCAAGCGAACATTTCTCGTTCTAATGTTACAGGCAATAAATATCATTGTCCCGTGTAACGTTAAATAAGATTGGTACCTAACCCATGAAGTGATTCAATATTTGTACGGCAACAAACTGTAAAGCTGATCAAATAACATTATATTCTGGCTCTGAGGGTTTGATAGTTTGACCGTGGGTATCTGCTTTCTAAAGGGAAATTTGTATAAAGATAATGGCCAAGAGCTAATGAAAACGGTTACAATATATAGAATGATGATGCCTTTTCCATGGACAACGGTGGTCACTTACCATCAGGTGGACTGTCACCTCATTTTTTGGTAGGTTACGTACACAAGTTAATAGGATAAAAATGATTATACTCTAGGTAAAAAACGCATAAACTCAAAAACGTATAAAGTCAAGCACGCACTTTGTCAAAGACGCACAATGTCAAAAGGGCATTTGTTTAACCCTCATTTGGTCAGATAAAAACTAAATACGCAATTTTATATTTATTGAAAATTTTAAAAAAATATGACGTTAAGGAAACCTCGCCTGGAGCCAAACCTGTATTTAGAATCAGGTCCTGCAATTTTATTTGTTTGTAAAACAAATAGGACAAGCAAAATAAAACCGTTTAAAAACATGCCTGTTGTTGCAAATTTGACAACATGTTTGTCGGCCTTTAAGCCAAAATCGAGTTCACATTTCCCCATGTATGTACCTGAATACAATCAAAAAGAAAAATATAAAAGGAATGATAAAAATGAAATGAACATACCGACGCTGCTTTTAGCATTGAAAATTACTTGAAAATTGCTCACGTCGCATTGTCTTAAAAGCATTCTCAAAGACCCTCCCTGTTTTATGGAGTAGACGTTCTGCTTCAACGCCTCCTTCGTACATATCGGTAAATTTAATTTCCTTATTATATTCTTACAGATTGGCTTCCTGACGTCATGAAATCCTCTCTCCGTAACACAAGCGAAATACGGCGTAGTATTCAAGGTAATAAAATCGAAAATTAATCAACTGACTTCATTCTCGGTAATATTCAATGAAGTCGGAAGCAGGGTTTAGTATATTTTATTCATTACCAGGGAAAATGAGATACAAATAAGAATAAACTTTATGTATTGCTCCTTTCAGTCGTATTTTGTTTATTTTGCTTTATTGGATTTATTTTCGGAATTGATGTATTAATTTAAAAATATTATTATGAGGTGTTTGGTTTTTTGCTGTTATTTTCTCCACGAAGTTGATATTAAATCATATTATTACTCGTAGCCCCACCTCGCATTGCTTTGGGAAACATAATCCTAACCCGAAACGATAATTAGGTACGAGCATTTATCAGTTGTTTTGTTAATTTCTCTTAACGCTTTGTTTAAGTTGCTTTTGTATTGTAATTCCAATTAATATGTTTACTTCTTACATACTATGCTTCGTTTTTCTTTAATTTTTAGGTCATTCTGATTTTTTTAAAATTATAACGGTCACTATTCCTACTGCAGAGCTCCTTTCAATTAGTTAGATTATTTTTTGTAATATTATGTTGACTAGATCTTTATAAATCTCTATTGCAGCTCTAAGATTCTCTAATCTCTTTGTTTTAGATTAAATATGATAATTATATAACATGCTGAAAAGCTTTACACGTATATTTTTTATGTATGTAGTATGTGTCGGAGAGGTAGTAATAAATGAATCCCCCGCATTTCCATTGGCTGATAATTCGTTATTAATGTCTACAGTTTTACTGACCATAGGCCGACCTCTCACCATCACACACCAAAATATAATCTAGGAAGTATAATCTAGGATCACTAAAGAACAGAACAGTTCTGTTACTAGTGATCGAAGTCTAGGAAGGATTTGTCGCTCAAGAAGAAAGCGGAGCGTCGCGTGCTGCGTCGCTTAATATGAACAAAGAACTAAGACCGAAATAGTTCTAACCAGAAAGATCTATTGAATAATACTGATAAACTATCTACCTGGTCGCAACCAAACATATCCGTTCATAACTGGATACGCATCATGCATCAATGTGTCAGCAATTGAGTAGGGATTAGAAAAAACTGAGGTCCCAACTCCGCCTTGACAATTTGCTTCGGTTAAAACGGATGACAGCGCATCGGTTGCAAATATTTTATTATATTATACGTCTATCTGTCTGTCAGTTGCCTGTTGTGTTTCCACACCGTTTACTCCTTATAGTACGTTTAAATGTGTCATGATTCTTTAGGTTCCATTATAGACATTCAATAAAAATTTGCTCCTTATTTTTTTCTTAACGTCTGAATTCTTTCTCTAAATGGGATTTAACACACATGAGGTATTTCTGTCGTTTTGATCTCGTTGGTATAATATTTTAATACGTAGATATTTATCATTCACCAAAACAAAAATTATAAAAAACATTCTGTGATATATTCATGAGGTGAAATAAAATATCTACCAAGTAAAAAAATATTATCTACTCTACTAAGTATAATATCACGAGGGACATAATATAAATATACACTGTTCCAGTATAGACCAGTTTTAACATAACATAACGTCTATTGTACGATAGATCGGCGGCTTAACTTCCCCTCTGGTTACATTGGTACACTTCTCTGAAATGTATTTCAAATGTGGAGACCAATATGGAGACCTTTATTAAGAGAAAATAACTGTATAATAGTGTTTAACACAGTAATAGGTTATACGATTAATACTCTACACAAGAATGAAGTCATAACATCTAAAGAAGACGCTCAACGTACTTATGGATAAGTTAATCTTACCATAACCAGAAGGTAATTTTCCATGTCAAGTCGATTTAAGAGCTTTTACGAACTAAAGCACCCACTTGAAGGGAAAGAAGCTCCATAGCCTCATAAATTATACTTAAATAGATACTAGTTAGCTCAAGTACTTGAGTGGATCAGGTAGATAAATTGTAAGCTTTTATTTTATTTGACTTAGTTGTTACAGAAGCTTTTATAGAGCAAGATATCTTTAAGTAAACTGCCGACAAACGGACGCACAATCTACTTGAAAGTTGCTTCTAGACACTAACAATTCTTGACAAAAAATAATCAACTTCACAAGCACCAGGTTTCAATTAAAAAAAGAAACATCAAAATCGGTTCACCCAGTCGAAAGTTCTGAGGTAACAAACATACAAAAGTACAGTCGAATTGAGAGCCTCCTCCTTTTTTGAAGTCGGTTAATAAAATCAGCATCAGCAACGCATTGCCGGTCAAACATCACGAAAGAAATGCTCATAGGTAAAAATCGTCTCTCGAACATTGTGACTGTAACTAATATCGTAATATCTTTAATGTATCGTCATATTATTTGAATAATAAATGTGATTGACAGCGTTCGTAAGGTTCAACGTTAACCAATTCGCGAAAAGGAAATGACCGTAATGAAAGAGTGATAAATTAAATTCTCTCCTTTTGCATTCTACTTCAATTACAAAACCTAGTTAAGCTCGATTGAGATTTTTGTGGAGTAGGTTCGGTACCTATCTTATTCTATGAGAAATTAACATTGTTGCCCCTTTTGTTACCATTCCTCATTTATGAAATTATGATAAATAAGATAAATAGTTTAGAAACTTCAAAAGATGAACATATTATACCTGTACGTAGTATACCGTACTGTACCGTAGTCAGTTAGATTATCAGTTAGAAGAATACAATGATAATGCTAAGAACAGCTAAGGACATAATTAGCAAGAATTTAACCACTCAAAAGTTATAAACATAGTTACTCAAACGAAATAAATTCATTCAATCGACCTGAATAAGCTTATTGCCAATAGAAAAACTTAAAACTTACTACAAAATCTCAATCGAGGATTAATTCGGGAAGTGATACAAAAACCGGCAAAAGCCTGTGAATAAAGAACTCGAAAAATATCGAACAATACAACTGATGTTAATCCATCAAAAGAAGCTTCGGATGATATTATTATGAAAAAAAGACAATAAACGAGCGTCACCGGTCCTAAAATAAAATATCGCAAAAGAAGGGAAGCTGAATTGTCGAATATTTTTAATATTAAAAGGTCAAAACAATTTATTTTTACAAACATAAATGTGGTCATCATCGTCATCATAAAATAAAGTTTCTCTTTCTTTGTAACGATAATATCACTATTGAGCAAATAGAATAATGTTTTGTATGGCAACAAAAACCGGGCAAGTACGTGTCAGGCCACGCGCAATGTAGGGTTCCGAAGAATCCGAAGAAGTAATGTTATTGACTCACTAACTACTGATGCTAACATACCCGTCATAGTTTTCCTTGTATATAACTTATTTTTGTGATTTTTTTCACTTGTCCAACTCCAACCGTTTAGCTGGCGGGGGGGAGGGGACCCTTGACTCTAACCAAAATTAGCCAAAATATTTCGCAAACGGAGCCAATTCCAAAAATGGTCTTCAAAGACCTGTAATATTTTTGAAAGACCTTTTCAACGATACCCCACACTATAATAGGGTACGCGAAGAATAAAAATTCATCCTCACGTTATTGTAGGGAAGGTAAGTACCTACTGTGAATTTTTTTTTTAAGTATTTTATTCTACGATTCTGGAGTTTTAATTCATATGTATATCTTTAAATATGTATTCTAGCCCAGCAGTCTGGGCGATTTTCTTCGGATAGACAGACAGACGGACGGACACAAATGACGAAACTATTAGGGGTTCCGATCTTACTTCGGAACCCTAAAAAGTAGTTGAATTAACATATTCTTTATTTAATAGTCTATACAATCAAAATATTCGTTTATTTTTAAACAATCAATTGCTACATAGACCTTTGGCATACGAGATATGTATGTACCTATAAATAGAATAATATTGAGTATCAATTTGCAAATTGATAGTTTTTGGAAACCAGCTTCCCTCAGTATAGTGTGTCTTTTACCAAAGGGTGTTTTTTTTATGGTGATGTCTAAAACCTTGCTTCCATCCATCCATCCATCCATCCATCAATCAGCCTTTGTAGGTCCACTGCTGGACATAGGCCTCCCCTAATTTGCGCCACTCTGACCGGTCCTGAGCCTTTGAATCCAGCGGATGCCCGCTGTCTTCTTCAGGTCGTCAGTCCACCTGGTTGGGGGGCGTCCTATGCTCCTTTTTCCGAGACGTGGACGCTATTCGAGGACCTTTCTTCCCCAAGGGTTATCGGTCCTTCGAACTATGTGGCCAGCCCATTGCCACTTCAGCCTGCTAATCCTTTGAGCTATGTCGGTTACCTTGCTTAGGCTTTGCTCAATTTTTAAAATTATTCTAAAAAAATGGTGGTCCTAATAAACCTTAACGTAAGCCGTTTTATATATATTATTTTTTATATATTTTGCTACTGACAATGTGTCAGTCGTCTAGTAGCTTTTTTACCGTTGTCTGAGCAAAGCCAAAGTCTAAGTATGCTATAAAGATCTCACCCTTAGTTAGCGGAACTTTGAACCTTTGTATGTACATATGCGTGTGATCTTAAAAATTTCGATCATGATTCTGATTGGGCGAGACGTCACCATGTGACGTGTACAACTGAATAATCAGGATTCTTTGACATAATATAGTTGTAGTGTCGGAGAGCAAATTATAAAGTTTTTGGATGCCTTTGGCGTTACGATTGTCCAACAGTGCTTTGGCATCCGTAAGCCCGCTGATACATCTATTGGCTGTAATGTTGACATATAAAAAATGTCTTCTTCCTCACAAGAAAACAACCAAGAAGATTTCAACTCTACTCGGCTAAGTTTATACGCACGTTTTTATGAGACAAACATTCTACAGGAACTCACAATAAAGTATTAAACCTAACATTGGTGCAGTGGGCGCGCTTGTTCCTCCAGACCCATTCATATGACGCCATTGTAGACGATCAATAACATGGATAAAAGACACAATAGCTATTTGATTTCATTTATATTTTTATACGAATCTTTACGCAGGAGACGATAGGACTTCCGGAGCATTATCTGGTACAATGGCCGCTCAGTGACAGGACTAGTATAGTAAGTAACCAACCGCAAATATTTGTGAATCGGGAACGAATTTTGACGCAATAAATTACTTTTGAATACAAAAGTCCTTTTATGTGTTGCGGAAGATGTTCTGGTGCTGTCTTTTATTTAAGTTGTCATAAAGCTGGATGTTATGTCCGGGGTAAAGCGAACCGGCGTACTGTTTACAAAAATGATCAGGTTAAGTTTTATTTTGTTGACGACCCTGTAGCCTAGTTGGTAGCGACCCTGCCTGCGAAGCGAGGGGTCCCGGGTTCGATTCCCGGCCGCGGCAGATATTTATGTGACAGATAAATATTTGTACTCGGGTCATGGGTGTGATTGTGATGTGTGTTATATGTGTCGTCCATGCCACCCGCGACACAGGTGAAAACCTACTGCGGGGGTATGAGTGTGTTAGCGTTTATTTATTTATTATTTATTTATTTATTATTATTAGTGTAAACTGATTGACAACCATCTCAATGTATATTAATATTTGGACGTAGTTGATACTTAAAATGTAAGAACTTAAGATATTTATGTATATTTTAGAGACACAAATATTGAACAGGAAACAAGAAAAGGACGATAATAAAAGCACTTTCCTTGGGATTTGTTGAATATAAATGAACTCATACACAAATAAAAGTATTGTATATCACACTAAACGAGTTTTGTGAAATAAGACCTTTCTCAGTTCGATTTTAGTCAAAACAAAATCAGAATGCCCTTTTGTTAGCAATCCACTCCGGTGGGTATCATATTTAGGCGAGGGCTGAGAGAAGTACGGTCAACACATAAATTTGAAATATAATTGTTTTGGTTTTATAAATGAAAATTTTCGTAAGAACATGAACTCGTAAACGGTTTACAAAGAATCAAATTTATGACAGCTGTAAAGGATATTTCTTCTTAAAATTGTAATATTCTCATTCTCATTCTAGAATATATCGATAAACGTGAAGTGCCAGCGAACTTCCTAAACTTTTTGTTTTGTACTTTAAATGTAACAGATGGCAGATTTTCCAAAACTAATATTTCTAAAGATGAAACCTTAATTAATCGATTCCTTACCGTAAAAATAGCCAACTTGCTATTTTCATAGAAATCATAGGGTAGTTTTCGAGAAACCGATTACCGACAAACAAAAATTACTCCTTTTATTTTTAGATCAAAGAAGGCTAAATAAAATTATTTGCTTACCAAAGACAAGATAGTCGCTTAGAATTTCAAATATTGTAAATGAAGCGATTATATTTTTCCCACAGACTATTTATTTATTCGAGTCAAACGAATACAATTAACTCAACAAATAATATTTATTCAGCAAATTCCATTTCACTAATTGGTTTACTTTAACAGATGTTGTGGTTTTAACCTAGAAATTGTGTATCGCATCTGAAGCACGAACTAATTAGGGATATTTATTATGGGAATGAGTGTAAATAAGAAACAAAGTAATTCGAATTTAACTTGCAATACTAATTGATTTGGCTTAACCAATAAGCGGATGCAAATACAAATTTCATTTCATAGGCAAACATTTTATCAAACCTTTGAGGTAGTTTATTCATGGAAAGTTTGATTTCAACGGATGTAGTGTAAAAGAATACATCAACTAATCAATACAAAATAACTTTCCTTAACACGTTCGCTGCGTTGTGAGGTCATATTGACTCACAGCGAACTTCCATGTGGTGCGGCGAGCAAAATAACGTTCTTTCCCCTGGTGCGGAAGGCATAACTTTGTATATTTTTATCGTAAGAAAGAGATTTATATACCATTGTAATTGCCGCTTTAACGTGAACAATCCAGCATTTTTAAACACTCGTGACCCAATTTGACCTCACCCGCACCTAAAGAAAAATATTTCACCCTAGTGCGGTGTGAGGTCAATATGACCTACCGCTCCACGCACCCCACATCCGCACTGAACGTGTCGCTGGTGCCATTTCGTGCGCTTAGTGTTGTGCCATGCGATCGATAGGAAAGACGTTTCGTCGTTTTCAGCAATTTTTTGCGCCAGCGTTGTCGATCTTTTGTAACTTTTAATTTAAGTATATTATATTAGTAAAATAGCTAACTACTTATACCTGGACCAGATAAAGTGGCAAGAGTTACTTCATTGTGTGTCTAAACATACAGTAGAATAGACATGAAATCTATTTCCTTTTGTTTTTTTTTCACGTCTGTGACTTACAAGGTTAAAAATTAAACTTTCAATAAATTTTTGAGAAATTTTTTTGAGTGCTATACAACAGAGGTGTTTCCCATCACTAGTGTTTTGATATCTTCAGTGCGTTGTGTGGTCAAATAGACCTCTCAAATTGTTTCTCTTCTTGACGCTAAATGAAACAAGCGAGCTAAAAACGCAGCTAGGTATATACTGCTTGGTTATTAGTCTTTGACCTCAAAATAAAATATATCCAATAATATATATCACCATTGAGAAAAACCTATTTCAAAACAGAACTGAATGAGGGCTTATTTAACCACACGCCGCACTGTAAAAAGGTCCTCTATGAGTCAATATAACCTCACGACGCACCAGCAAAAAGTACACTAAAAATCGTTACGCAGCGAACGTATTAATCTCTTTTTTATGAATTCGGGAAGAAAACTACCTACGTCATCTATACAAATATATAAAATTGGAGTGTTTGCAATATTAAAATAACCGCTTTTTACTAAGCGTATTTGAATATATGTATATATGGTACATATACCAAAACAACATTTTTTACAATTTTTGTCTGTCTGTCTGTTTGCTTCGGCTAATCTCTGAAATGGCTATAACAATTTTGACAGGACTTTCACTGGCAGATAGCTGATGTAACAAGAAATAACTTAGGCTACTTTTATTTTAGAAAAAAGTTGTTTTAGAAAATAAAATTGAATCAATGAAAAATTTAATCACATTAAATACCACGTGTACGAAGTCGCGGGTTACAGCTAGTATTATTATATTTGCGCAAAATAATGGAATGTTTTATTTGAGAGCATGTTCGTAATTCATGATATCGCGATCGCAATGTACGATGGTGACTTTTTTATTGAAAGTAACAGATACTATTACACGATCAAAAAGCGAGCAATTAAAGACTGAAGGATTCAATGAATAATGAGAGCAAATAAATCGAGTAGGTATTTTTGGAAAAAATGTGGAAAGTTAATGTCCTGAGAAAGTTAAATTTAAATTGTTGTAGAAAGAGGTAAAAAAGAAAAGAGTAATGCAAAACATTTCTATGCGTTTACAATAGAAGGAATATTGTCCCTAACGCCCCAACTCAGAGTCACTAATGGCTACTATAATCGCTCTTTAGTAAAGAATCACCGTACAAATTCTGTACTAATGAGCGATTTAAGTAACGTAACCACTACAAATAGCAATTACTGTCTAGTTCTGTTTTTCTAACCGTACCTGCACAATTACAAAAGATAGTGCGTTTGCTAAATAACAGCACGATGCGAGGGAATCGAATTACAATTGCAAGTTACATGTTTAATACGCGATGTTTCTATGGACTTTAGCGATGAATAGTCTTAAAACCTGTATGAAACAGGCGTCTCCTGGGGTAAAAAACGAGGGCTTGGGAATATGACATAAGAATTCCAGCGTCGATTCTGCTAAGAAATATTTTCTCGGTGGATTATGAATCAAAGTTAACTGTTTTGTTTTTCTACTCAGCACGACATGATTCTGAAATTTTCTTGTTTTTAGCGCAGGACATGTTGGCAATCCTTTCATTCCAATTAAGTTATATCCTGTATGAGATAAAATACCGTTTCCTGCAAGTAATTATTTTGATTTGAAAATATTAGAAAAATAGTAACTGCCTTTGAGTAGTGCCTAACTTTGAGTTAGTTATATTTGAGAATACCTCATTATACGAGTACACCGATATATTTAAATTGTTTATTATTATTCTAAGTTTAAATTGATCTTTTAATATTTGCGAACCAATTGAAATAAAACAAATACTTACTAAATATTACTCCAAGCTTTACAACACATCACATAGACAATATTATTAACTAATGAGACACATTAACTAATGAGATCAGCGAGTTTAAGCGTAGAGACAAATAAACAAAAATAATAAAAATCAATCAAATAGCTCAATATACCAAGGTGTTATTAGTAAACGAAAAAATATTAGTTCCATCAAAATATTGACCCATAGTTCATCACACTCGCCAAATGCGGGTTGGCGTTAGGTAATAATCATAAGGTATTCTAGGATGCAGGTTTCAACAT
This sequence comes from Thymelicus acteon, assembly GCA_951805285.1. NCBI lineage: Eukaryota > Metazoa > Arthropoda > Insecta > Lepidoptera > Hesperiidae > Thymelicus > Thymelicus acteon. The sequence goes on from OX638232.1 coordinate 4,742,236, forward strand.
GTTTTCTTTCACAGACTCCAGTGATCATTAACGCAGATCATTTGAAAAATAGAGCCTGGATTTCCTGATCCTTTTGGAAATAGAAGTTGTTTTTGTTCGGTTTTCGTCCAAACCACTTTATCACTGTTTATTAGTCCAACGCTTGTCAAATTTGTGAGGTTAGAACTCAGCAGGGGGTCTAATGAGTTCATGGTGATGGTACTGTTACCTTCGAGTCATTTCTATTTCATCGATCATTCATTTTATGCCCACGCAGATAAATATAACTTCAAGTACCACTACATCATCCGCTACATAGTAAAATATTAGAATATGTTTAATGTGTAAAATCATTTTGACGATCTGTGTAGCGCAATGATTACCATGCTGCATGCCAGATCACCGCACCAAGGGTTCGATTCCCAACGAGGCAGAAATTTGAATGATGAGTTTGAATTTCTGTTCTCGGTCTGGGTGTGAATGTCCTTGTCTAGTGTGTTGTCCATGGCACCCACGACATAGGGAATCCTTGTGTGCGGCTATGAGTGTGAAGTGTTATTATTATTATTTGTCAAGAAAAATAACATTTTTACAATTTGTTAAACATCAAGGCTTCTAAGATAACATTCTTCTTCTTCTATAGCGTCTTCTTCTGTAGCGTAACATTCTTTATCAGAAATTATGTTTGTTATCAGCTGTTTTTCTTTATTAAACTCAATACTTTCAAAAGTGTTAGATTTGTCTGTTCTTTTTATATCGCAGATTTAATTTTTCCTTGGACTTCAGGGATTAGTCTCAATAGTTCCATGAATTCCAACTTCCCACAACTGACGATAATAGAATATCTTGAATAACGTCGATTTCTTTATGAACGAAGCCTATCTAAATTAAACCTAAAAACAATATACCAACACAGGTTTGTTATACTAAAATTATCAAATTACGTTATGTAAGTAGCAAATAATACTACTTCTTATATAGTTCCACTATTAAAATAATAATAGTATTAAGTAAATTGTTTCCTTCGAATACAGATCGAATACACTTAAATTATTACGAGTACCTATGTACATATTTCAAATGAGTGAGTATTGAAACCACATTAATTGTGTAAAACTTCAGCCTTATAGATTGTAATAAAAACCTTTTTATTACGTTAGTTCCAAAAGTCTTACTCCATAAAAATGGCGATATCGTGAATAACTAAACCGGATTATCTTTTAGGTCAGCACTATCTACCAAATTGTAAATATTGTTGTCTCTTTCTTTCTCAGCTTCGCGACATACATTTTCTCTTTGTCACACCCTTGGGTATTTCATAAATCAACGGATATAAAGGACTGGTTTCACCACACGATATGAATATTTTATAAAAGATTTTTTAAGTGAAGGAATAAAGTAGACAATAGCAGTGGCTACAAAGATTAGATCTTGAGTGGTCCTGGTATTTTATCATCTATACATCTATACAAATAAATAAAATTGGAGTGTCTGTTTGTAATATTAAAATAACCACTTTTTACTAAGTGCATTTGGATGTATACACGCTACATATACCAAAACAACATTTTTTACAATTTTTGTCTGTCTGTCTGTCTGTTTGTTCCGGCTTATCTCTGAAATGGCTGTACCGATTTTGACGGGACTTTCACTGGCAGATAGCTGATGTAACAAGGAATAACTTAGGCTACTTTTATTTTTAGAAAAAAAAATAGTTTGTTAGGCGATACGAAGTTCGCCAGGTCAGCTAGTAAAAAATATAAATGAATACTGATCTAGTTTACTATTATCCAAAATAGACATGCACAAAATGGTTCTAATAAGTGTCCATTGGACATTAAGTCTGCCCTTGTGTACCTGTACTACCTGTTTAATGCTTATCTACATATAAATTCCTATGACTGATTGATGAATGATTTGATCAACATATTATTATTAATTATAAGATTATGTATCTTATAATTAATATGTTGATTAATAAACGGATTAAGATAATGTATCTTGTAATTAATATATTGATCAAGTCATTTCTGTAATGGACGTCTCAAATACCTAATTAAATTAAGATATTCGAATGAAATCTGCCACCTAGGATTTGTGTCCGATAGAACCTACACCGAAAATACACCGTAGGTTCTTGAACAGTAAAATGAATGCAAATTTTAAATGACTTACATAATACAAATATTAAGCGTAGTTTACCGCCTACATTTATCTGTCAGAAACACGAATAATACCGGTGCTTTACGCGACAAAAGCTAACAAAGGCCGAATAAACAAACACCATGATCCTTACCGTCAAGTAAGTTGATATCGAGATGTTCCCCCTATGCGGAGTTGTTTGGCAATTCGCGCGAACGAAATATGGATGAATGATGAATCGTCTCCTTCCTGTACTTGTTTTCAAAATGGCGTCGCTTTTGTTACCGGTAAATATTATACATCGGTTTTTTGTGTGTTTATGTAACCTGTAATTATTAATCCTTTAGGCTCTTTAGCCTTGTTAATAGTATAGGGTTTGGGTTCGAATACCGTAATCATTTGTAGTTATGATGTCAAACGTCCTTCCTTATCCTTGTTACTTTTCTTGTTACTCTCTATTGTATTTTTATGTTTTTTCACAGGTTGTGAATGTTTTTTTTAATTTGTAGATATTAATACTAGGTTGTGTGAGTTACTAAGGATTCCTTCTATGGTTAATCTTTTCTAATTCTATGGTTAACCAGATTATCAAGTGTAACCTTATTATGAAGTTGTGCAATGAAAGTTTTATAGAAAATAATTTAAAATTTATAAATATAATAATATAATAGTGATCTATCTTCCAATCGCTTCAACCATACGAAAACACAAAAAGAAATTCAAATATTACTTCCATTTATTCTCGCAGTTATTGACATTCATTTGAAGTGTGAAAACCTTTTGTTGAAGCAATTTGTTTTAAAAAAGTAAGACGTCTTCCGTTCAGTTTTAATTTTGCCTCATTTGGTCGAAAAGAGGAAAATTCCACCTTTATTTGTGCATAAAATCTGACACTAGAATAAAAATGGATAAATTTATTTTTTCTTTTACGTGCAAAAAATTGAAAGTGTACTCGAGTGAAGCCGTTAGTTGAAGCTTCATGTTTTTTTTAATTCACCTCTATAGTCTAAATTACTGGAGCGTTTATAAATTGAAATGTTTGTCAACGGTACCACTTCTATCTTTATTTTTTAATTTAATTTTGTGCTACATTCGTTTAAAAGTTTGTTCTTCAATTAGCTCTTGTCTAATGTTATCGCTTTAGAAAGACAATCGAAATTTTGTATTTTAATCTGAAACGTAATATCACATACACCACAACTTTAATCATAACGACAAATGTCTCTTTATTGTACACCAGTAAAGTTAAAAAAATAAATACACAATATCTCAATTTATACTAGCAAGGAACGATCAACACCATGTGATTCAAACATGTATTCAAATAATTCATCATCATCATCAATCATGTATTAAATTGACTTATTAATTCACTTTTAGTTCGTTTCTAAATACTACGTACATTAAATCTCTAACAAAATGAATATATTTGGTAGCTTTACCCAAAAAGGTTTTGTCACTAAGCTTGGCTTTAAATTATGATGTCTTGAAATAAACCTATTATAAATGAATTATCAAGAGCTTAAAAACAGTCATAATACATATTAATAGTATTACATCTACACCGTTTAGCGTGTTCAGAGTATTCTGGTGGCAAAGGTCTGCGAAAATCTTCTTTTTACCCAATCAAAGGGGTGCTTAATTTAGCGTAAAAAGCGCTCAACCTCAAAGAACGTCAAATGCAAAAAATAGATAAGACGCTTGTTTCAACATTTGCGAGCAGAAAATAAAACGAGAAGATATCAAATTGGCATATAAGTTAGGATATTCATTAGTTTGAAACCGAAAGATTCAGAATTTCTTATTTATGCATAATACATTTAATGGATATTAAAATATGAATATGTTTTCAGTTTATTCGGATTGAAGTTTGAAAAGTATGGAATAATATAAAGTGAGTAGTTATTAAACTACATGTTTTATTTTTATTATCCCTTAAACTTCCTGAAATAAATATAAGAAATTAGCATAGTATTTAGGGACATTACCAGGACACAAATACTTGTTTCAATTCGAATAAAATAAAAAGTATTCAAAAGACATCGTTCTTTCACCACTGTAGTTATTAACCGATTTCATCGCATAAAAGATAATTTAATAGCTTTAACGCGAAACGTGAGACAAACGGAAATCAAAGGTTAAAACCATGCCATATAGAACCAAACTTTATAGATTTTTTTTGTCCGATATTTCTGTATCACTAGTTTCATTCGCACAGCTTCAGCCAGTCGTACGTAAGCCTGGTATCGGATTAAGATGTTTTGTTTCTTTTTCGAATGCATTTTTTGCTATGAAGTGTTTGGAAACTTTTTTCAATTTTTTTTACTAGATTTAAGTCGCACGGAAATATTTCGATTGATGCTTTCGGGGGTGTATTTTGTTCCGGCAAGGGTTTTATAATGTTTACTTCCTTGTCTGCTGCATTGATTATAACGTAATATAGCTATTATATTTCATATCTACAGTATTTTTTTAACACATACGTCACTGTACTTATTGGAAATATGTAAATGTGTATGTAAGTGTATAAAGCAATTTATACATTATACATTTTGAGTCAATCGGCTGGTATCATTTTGTGTGTTCTTTTTTTTTAATGAAAAGTCAAATTTTAAGATGTATGGAGCTATCTATATAGAGCTATGTATATCAGTCCAATTCAACCTTTCTTATAAAGGGTTTTTCAATAGGGACGCTCGAACTTTGACAACGTATAGCAGCCATCTTGGTAAAGTGATAGCTGTCAAATTTGGCGGGAACACATATTTAGTTGTGACAATTCACCGTGAATCGCTGTACTCTTCAACAACGCGTAGAAATTGTTAAAATTTATTATCAAAATCAGTAGAGCACTTGGCGGCTGTCCCTGCTTTTGGAAAAAAAAACATCTTCAGTGATGAGGCTCATTTCTTTTGGAGTGACTTTGTTATCAATCAAATTTTCCGGATTTGGAGAGATGAAAATCCACTGGAGATTCATCAGGTGCCTCTACACTTCGAAAAAGTTACTGTTTGGTGTGGATTTTGGTCCGGCGGTATCATCGGTCCTTATTTCTTTGAAGATGCGCAAGGAGCCACGCTCACTGTCAATGGCGACCGATATTGCACGATGATAACAATTTTTTGTGGTCTAGTATAGACGTTATGAATCTCACAAACATGTGGTTCCAACAAGATGGCGCCACTTGCCATACTGCACGGGAAACATTAAATTTATTGGATGAGAAGTTCGAGGTCTTCATCATCTCGCGCGGTAGTGACATCAACTGGCCACCGAGATCGTGTGATTAACACCGCTCGACTACTTTCTGTGGGGCTACCTGGAATCTCTGGTCTATGCTGACAAACCACAGATAATTGCAGCCTTGAAGGCCAACATAAATCGCGTTCTTCGTGAAATTGAGCCCCATTTATGCGAAAATATCGTCCAAAATTGGAATACCAGGATTCACCCCCTACAGCGGAGTCGCGGCTGCCATTTAACTGAAATTATATTCCACACATAATGTCATCGAATTTCCTTTAAAACAAAAAAAAAATTGTAGCAATATTATTTAAACAGGTTATTTTATTACATTTCAAAGTTCGAGCGCTCTTAATGAAAAACCCTATATATGGACGACCAACTTATAGTCTATCGGCCGATAGAGTACTGAGAACGGCCAAAAGCTAATTTATGTAAATGGAGTATCTTGATTATCTAATAGTGAATCAGTGGTCAAATCGGGTGTCTTCTATTAAACTTAACTTTGTTATAGTGGTATTAATTATTTAATTGATTTTCTTTGATTTAAGGCACCTGTGAAGTTTCTACGTATTTTGGTTTCCAAGTAAAACACCTTCCCATCGCTTCCATCTTCAATAATATTGGTAGCTATCTTTATATCTCCATCCTCTGGAGGTCTGTGACGAAACTGATCTATTCTTGTAGTCAACGCAAAAAATTTTCAAAGTTTCTAAAGCTTCTGGTATCCCATCGGATGATTTCCTACAACTTTATTCACCAGACCTTTCAACTGGCCGATTATTGATTCTTGCAGTCGAAGAGCAAGGTCAATAAATTCATTACCCGGCTATTACAATAAATCAACGATAGAGACAAAACCTACAGCGGAACACGGGTTACTCGGCTCGTGCGTCTCTTTCTGAATCACGGCGGGGGATAAAGAGGTTCAGCTTAGGCATCTGAGTACACCCAGGGCTGTCTGTGCAAGGAGACTATAATATTTTCCTTTACTAAGAAACATTTATTGTTATTTCAACAACATGTTAAATTAATTTTCTTTTAATAAAAAAAATTTAATTATTTCGCGAAAAAACTCGTTTTTATATCTTTCATTTCGTCGGACTTAGAAAATCTTCTGAAGACACCCGACCTCTGTAAAATTAATTTCATTCGATGTTAATTTTAATAAATAACTTTCAAATTTAAACTACGTCATTGCTATGCTTCAAGAAATCGCTAATATGACTGTTCTTAGGAGAATAAGCAGCAAGAACCTTCCAAGGAGTGTGCCCTACACACTGTTACAGAAAATACTTAACGCAAATCCCCCTATGCAATGTCCACAAACACAACCCTAATTCGAAGAAACCCATGACACGAACGAATCACGACTACCCTCCCAACTCGCGGCCAACTAAACACGATCACGACCTGTATTTATTAACTTGATTCGTTAATAAATCACCTTAAATTGTATCTTAATATTTCTTGATGGCGAAATGCGTTTTTGCGGTAAGAACAAGTAAACATGAACGATATTTATACGTTCCATATGATTGCTGTTAAACTAACACTGTGGCACTATAAATGCCTGGATCATCATAAAACAACATAACTAAAATCACCAAATCTAATAAAGTCCTGAGATCCAATCCAGAAAAAAACTCTAATACAAGGCAACGCCCACAAATAATAGGTGGATAAGATAAGTAGCTCCGTAATAGGCTCTGCATTTTTGCAACCAACTCTAGTAAAATCTTTGCAACCGAAAGTTGAGGTAGGTTACGAGCCAAATAATAAAAAATAATAATAGTTTAAAAAAAAACTAAAAAAACACGCTTATAAAGAAAACCAAACTAAAAAAATATACAATTTTGAATTAAGAATCGTGTAATTGTAAAAAAAAGCGGCCAAGTGCGAATCGGACTCGCCCATGAAGGGTTCCGTAGCAGCAAGTAACATAATATAAAAGTTGTTGTAGTTCGTTGTAACTTTGATCAATGTTTTTTGCGGTTTACGATTTATGACGTATTAAAAAAAACTACTTACTAGATCTCAGTCAAACCAATTTTCGTTGGAAGTTTGCTTGGTAATGTACATCATATATTTTTTTTAGTTTGATCATTCCCTTATTTTGGAAGTTACAGGGGGGGGGACACACATTTTACCACTTTGGAAGTGTCTCTCGCGCAAACTATTCAGTTTAGAAAAAAATTATATTAAAAACCTCAGTGTCATTTTTGAAGACCTATCCATAGATACCCCACACATGGGTTGGATGAAAAAAAAAATTTGAGTTTTAGTTCTATGTATGGGGAACCCCCAAAATTTATTGCTTTTTTTCAATTTTTGTATAAAAATCTTAATGCGGTTCACAGAATACATCTACCTACCAAGTTTCAATGGTATAGCTCTTATAGTTTCGGAAAAAAGTGGCTGTGACATACGGACGGACACACAGACAGACAGACAGACAGACAGACAGACATGACGAATCCATAAGGGTTCCGTTTTTTGCCATTCGGCTACGGAACCCTAAAAAGCGTGGGGTGCTTTTTATGATATTATCAAATATCCTTCTACTCATTGATACCATACACCCCACGCTTTTATTACAATTACACGATTCTTAATTCAAATTTATTTTCAATTTTTTTTGGTTGGATTTTCTATAAAAGCGTGTTTTTTAGTTTTTTTTTTAACTATGTATTATGTATTTTTTATTTTTTAGTTTGATTTTTGAAATTAAATTTAGGTTTTTTTTTCTTTCTTTATTAAATTTTAAATGAAATCTGACCGTTTGAAGTGTCAAATCAAGTCCAAAGGATTTGGTTACAAACATGCAAGTGAAGGTAATATAAAGCGTGTAAAAACATTACCACTATGCTACAGTGCCGTTCAGTTTACTTGGCGATGAGCCTAAAGCAATTCGATGGAATAAACCTAACGTCGCCTTGCTCATTGATAAGAGTAGGTATACCACAATGTTAAGTCAAACCTCAATAATCGACATGAGCATGCACTTTACTATCCAACCACGTTGCTAAAGGCAGACTTCAAAATATATTAGAAAATTACGTCCCATCGATCGAAGTATCAAAGACGTGTAAGGCTAGATTTATTTACAGCAACGTGTTCGCGAATTAGCGGCGGTGAAATTAATGTGCTTGGAATTTGACTAAATTGAGGACGATCTCCCGTGGTTTAGTTGATTAAGCTGTAGTGATTTTGTGGCACTATTTTGGCGAGAGTATTTATTGATAGAGATTTAGCTTATTGTTAAAGAGCAGTATTTGTTGGATGAACTTTGTCGATCGCTTGTTTTCATTTTCATTTATTTGGTTCATTTATTGTACTGTACATACATACATTCATTCTAAAGCATTATTAAAAGTATCTTCAGTACTACTAGTAGTTGATTTTTTGGATATGATTTAAGAGAAAATACTTAGAAAATTTAGGGCCATGTGTGTAATTTACTGCAACATATTTCCCAAAACTTATACGTATTCCTTCATTAGTATATTTAACTCTTTCCTTTGTTATTTTTGTCATTATTTTTAAATTACAACATCCTGATATTTTAAAACCTTGTAATAATCAATCAAGCATGTTTGTTACATGGCTATATATTAATGCATATTAGTCACGTTGTAATGTAACGGTCCAAATCATCTCCTTGTGACACACCTACAAGAGTTGACCACTCGAGAGTTCTTTGTTTCTATCGATTGTCTTTGTAGAGTGGGTACAAAAGACTGAATAGTTGAATACCAATATACCTTACACGTTCCTTAAAAAAATCGGCTAAACTTAAACCGTATTGATAGGAGATAGAGATGGTTTTTCTGAAGACGTTCTCTGGGATTTCAAGTTAAGTTTGTTAAAATCACTTGTAACCTGTCATCGTTGTCTGTTAATTTGGTATGTTTCTTTTTTGTTACGCAGAAAGGGATTTCAAGTGTTTAAACATCATTCGAATACAAGAAAGCTGTCTCAGCTTGATTATTCTTTTGTCTGGTGATGTATAGACACGAAGACCATAATAATTGTATTTCCGGAACATGTTATCTTCCTAGAAACGCTTTAGAAAGTCCACGAAGGCACAAATAAAACTTTTTTTTTTTTGTTATTTTATTTCCTCAATTTCATTCTTTAGATTTTCTGTTATATGTTATACGCAAATAAATTTTAATTATGTTTTAAATTATTTGATATATCTAACGTGTCCATTGAATTCTGTTCGATATTTTTTCTCAAAAATATATTAATTACCTACATCGATTTACTAGAACGGTATAAAATTAAAATACACTTTTATATTATACAATTAACTTCCTACTAGAATCTGAAATGCTAATAAGATAAAAAAAATGATACGAGTAACAATCTTCTTTAATAAGATTCTAATTGGATATTGGAGTTTGTGTTTAAATATATAACAAGGGAGTTGGTGTTAAAAATAACAATTATTTCTTTTTACCTCTATCTTCTTCTTTTTATTATTATTTAAGCAGTTTTTTAATTAAAGCATTTTGAGTCCTTTCCTTATACCTTCATTGTAACGGTTTATTGCTTTCAGTAGCAAAATTTTATCTTATCTTCAACCCAATACTTCTTCAGTTAAATCACACGTATCACAAAAGACCCATTAAATTACGAATTCAGAAGATGGTCCAGATACATTAAATTTTGTTGGACAGTTGGGGTACATTTTAAACTCTATCGGTCCTGAACCCGATCCCGTTTCCCGCACGGTAACCGCAAAAATAAACTCAGGTAAATTAATCACAGTTTCCAAGCACGTATCACGTTCGTGTCTATTAGATACAAATCTAACAGAGTTGCTCCATATCTAACGATTAAGTGGAAGCGATGTTGTTACGAAAATGTCATTGTCAAATGTCATGGACTCATGATGCATTATCTAAATAATTGTATTACTTATGCTATTATTCTACGAATTATACATTAAAATATAGTGCCTCTAAATGACGGCTCGTTTGAAAATCAGAAGGAAGGCTCGGTTGTAGATTTAAAAGAAAGGTAGCTAGCCAGACATGCAAACGGAATGTAATACCGTTACCCATAAGTAAGGTAAGTACAGTCGGAATTCAACATCTGAGCCTCTAGACAAAACTCCTTTCTGAAAGCATTCAAGCATTTCTCTCTCCTTCCCACTGGGTTAGCTGGTAGAGAATGCCAATAGGCATTAAGTTCGCCCTTTGTATCTCCTAGTTTAAGGTGAATACAATAAAGAATAAATAAATAAATAAGCCATCAAGACCTTCAAAATGTATGGAATCTAAGGTAGCGTTTGACATGAATACTAACAGAAAAGAGTTGTCTAGAATCTAGAAGCTTTGAAGCTATAGCCTCTTCTGTTGTTCAGCGGAATGCACAATGCTTGAATTGGACTCAAGATACGAGTAGATGAATTTGGTGGTGTAAATAGATACAACTGGAATAAACAAGACAAAGACTTATTGATTTAAACTATAAATAGTTAAGACATCGCTTTCAGAATAAACGTACGTAGAGCAAGTTCCTAATAGATACAAATCTAAACTGAACACCCCAAAAGTTTATTATGAATTCTAATAAGCCGATGGAGGGTTGGTTCAAAGGGAATATCTTTCCATACCAACTGCGATACCAACCCGAATGTGAATGTAATGTAAGGATCGGTTATTTAATTACAGTTTGCTTGAGCGGGTTATTAAAATTGTAATTTAAGGGCCAAGATAGGTAGATATATGTAAGCAGAAATGTTTGATGATAATTGTATTACAAGGAAATGATAAGATTTATTAAAATAAGTACAAGTAGCTTTTCAAAAATTTGTGATTAATTTCGTTTAAGTTAGAATTTCAGCAATGTAATTCTGAAAACCGCATCCAATTCGGTTCTATATGATGCGTTAGCAAATAGATAGGGATATAATTGTTTTGTGTTTTAGGATTTATTATAATATAATTAATTTTGTTTATAATATTACGTAAGTTATTAATACTGCAACGTTCACAATTCTATTAGTTAACTGAGGACTTGCCCCGCGTGGTGTCCGGGTTCACTTTGTAGAATAGCACCACTCCCGTTCTTCCTGGGATGTCGTAAAAGGCGACTAATAGGACAAATCCAGGAAGGTGGGCAGCAGCATCTTCCTGTGTGTGACGAATACCAGTCAGGTCACCTGCGGTCACCAACACGCACTAGCCAAGCGTGGTGACTATCGGCTAAAACCCCCGCATGATAGTCACGAATGAGCCTCGGCCCCCAGTCCCCGGCAGCCCCGCTATTCCTAGTTACGGTAGCGGCTATGGTAACGGCGGGGCAGGGGGTGCTAAGAATCGCCGGCAGAGATCGGGCTACCAATCCAAACGACGACTTCTGCACCTGGCAACATACAACACCAGGACACTGAGGACCGACGATAAGGTAAAAGAGCTGGAAGAAGAGATAGACAAGTTAAACTGGAGTATTGTGGGTTTATCTGAAGTCCGAAGACAGGGGGAGGACACGATAATACTCAAATCCGGAAACTTGTTCTATCACCGGGAGGGCGAACATCTGTCCCAAGGTGGTGTCGGGTTTCTCGTTCACAAGTCCCTTGTCAACAACATTGTGCAAGTTGGGAGCGTGTCGGCCAGGGTAGCGTACCTTACACTCAGAATATCCAAACGGTATTCGTTGAAGGTTGTACAGGTATATGCGCCGACTTCGACACATCCCGACGATGAGGTTGAGGTTATGTATGAGGACATAAGTAGAGCCATACATACCTCTAAAGCTCACTTCAATGTTGTGATGGGGGACTTCAACGCGAAGCTGGGCACGCAAAGCGGCGCCGAGATGAAGGTGGGTCCCTACGGAATTGGACGACGGAACCACCGAGGACACTTGCTGGCCAACTTTTTGGAGAAGGAAGATCTCTTCATGATGAACTCCTTCTTCAGAAAGAAGCCACAACGCAAGTGGACTTGGATAAGCCCTGATGGTTCCACAAAAAGCGAGATAGACTTCATTCTGGCAGACAAACGGCATATATTTAATGATGTCTCTGTGATCAGCAGGTTCAAAACCGGAAGCGATCACCGACTTGTGAGAGGCACATTAAATATCGATCTGAAGCTGGAACGGTCACGCCTGATGAAGTCTACGCTCCGCCCAACATCCGTCCAAATCCAGGGATCCGAAAACTTTCAACTGGAGCTGCAAAACCGTTTTGCGTGCCTAGAATCGTGCACGTCAGTGGACGAGTTTAACACCAGGATGGTAACAACTGTCCACGAGGTAGGGTCGAAGTACTTCAAGACCCACCCTAGTGGTAGATCTCAGGTTCTCTCAGAACAAACTCTCGGTCTTATGAGGGATCGACGAGAACTATGTGTGCAGTCTCCAACCTCCATGAGGGAATACCGACGGCTCAATGAGCAGATCTCCAAGTGCAGGCGACGCGATTTGCGAAAACACAACGCAAATCGTGTAAAAAACACAATTGAGCGAAACCAGGGCTCCAAAGTGTTCGCCAGGGATCTGTCTATTGGGCAAAGTCAGCTTACGAGGTTGAAGACCGAGTCCGGCACCATGGTTTCGTCGAAACCGGAAGTTTTGAGAGAGACTGAGAGATACTACGGACGGTTGTATGCCTCCTCTCAAGCTCCACCTCCTAGCGAGGAGAGCGATAAGAGAGCTAAACTGACCCGACACTACACAGAGGATATCCCGGACGTCAGCCTGTATGAGATTAGAGAGGCTCTCAAACAGCTTAAAAACAACAAGGCACCGGGAGATGACGGAATCACAACCGAGCTTCTAAGAGCTGGAGGGAAACCCCTTCTAGTGGCGCTCCAAAAACTGTTCGATTCCGTCATTTACACTGGAATTACCCCGGAAGCGTGGGGCAGAAGTGTGGTGACGCTGTTCTTCAAGAAGGGCGATAAGGCCCTTTTGAAGAACTACAGGCCCATTGCACTTCTGAGCCACGTTTATAAGCTGTTTTCGAGGGTACTCACAAATCGCATTGCACGCAGGCTTGACGACTTCCAGCCTCCCGAACAAGCAGGATTCCGAAAAGGCTACAGCACCATAGACCATATACACACACTGCGGCAGATTATACAAAAGACCGAGGAGTATAATCTGCCGTTGTGTGTTGCCTATGTGGACTATGAGAAAGCCTTCGATTCTATCGAGACCTGGGCGGTACTAAATTCTCTCCAGCGGTGCCGGATCGACTACCGGTATATCGAGGTGTTGAAGTGTTTGTACTCATCTGCCACCATGTCCGTCAGAGTACACGACACAGCAACGAACCCCATCCAACTGCAGAGAGGTGTCAGGCAAGGGGATGTCATATCCCCAAAGCTGTTCACCGCTGCGTTGGAAGACGTGTTCAAGCTGATGGAGTGGAAACGACGTGGCATTAACATCAATGGCGAATACATCACACACCTGCGATATGCCGATGATATAGTCATCCTGGCGAGTTCCCTGGAAGAACTTGGTACAATGCTCGGGGACTTGAACAGCGCCTCACAACGGGTGGGTCTTAAGATGAACATGGACAAGACGAAAATCATGTCGAATGTCCATGTCACACCCGTACCGGTTGTTGTTGACGGCGCTGCTCTTGAAGTTGTAGACGAATACAATTACCTGGGACAAGTGATCCAGATGGGTAAGTCCAACTTCGAGAAAGAAGTCACTCGTAGAATCCAACTCGGATGGGCTGCGTTCGGGAAACTGCGTCATATCTTGTCGTCCAAAACACTACCTCAGTGCCTGAAGTCGAAGGTGTTCGAGCAGTGTGTGTTGCCAGTGATGACATACGGATCCGAGACGTGGTGCTTTACTGTTGGCCTGATCCACAAGCTCAGAGTTGCGCAGCGAGCTATGGAGAGGGCTATGCTCGGTATTTCTCTACGTGATCGCATCAGAAATGAGGAGATCCGTAGACGAACAAGGGTAACCGACATAGCTCAAAGAATTAGCCGGCTGAAGTGGCAATGGGCTGGCCACATAGTGCGAAGGACCGATAACCGTTGGGGAAGAAAGGTCCTCGAATGGCGCCCACGTCTCGGAAAAAGGAGCATAGGACGCCCCCCGACCAGGTGGACTGACGACCTGAAGAAGACAGCGGGCATCCGCTGGATTCAGAAGGCTCAGGACCGGTCAGAGTGGCGCAAGTTAGGGGAGGCCTATGTCCAGCAGTGGACCTCTAAGGGCTGATGGATGGGATGGATGGATGGAACTGAGGACATACAGAAAAAAAAATATTTTAAATAATATTTGCAGACCATACAACTCTTGACTGGACTGCGATTACCAAAAGATTAATATCTCAACCAACTTAATATCTTTATTGATCCGGTCAATTGAATCTCAACGGCAAGGTACCTCATATTTCGTAATTCGTTTATTTTCATATCGAACATCAATTTGCTGAGTAATCAATTTATACCTGAGATATTTTATTGGCTAACAATAAGTAATAACCCTTAATTTGTGTCATTTAAATTCGCTTAATATCATTGGCTAGATTTTCGCACTTAATACACAAATTATCAAAAAAAAATATCTGCACCTGGAATCGAATTAGAGACTCCTCGTTTCGTATGATAGTAACCAATCAGGCTACGATGTCGTCTATGCCCTCTTTACTCTGCAAAATACTGATATTAAACGTATTATTAAATATGTACATGAAATAAATAATTTGGGATTGAAATCGAGTTTTAAAAGGTTGGCATATTCCCACATTCTAACAATACTAACACAAATGTGAATGTATGGGCAGGTACATTGGGATCAATAGATAAAAATGTTAGGTCAAATTTGTCATACAACAATTATTTACACTTATACCCGCCCATCAATACTCGGTAAATTCAAAGAGATTAGACAATTCATTAGTTATGATTGTTTGAAGTGAATCAGCGAGTTTGTAAAGATGTTACGAACGGGTGGTGAACTTAGTCATAATAAGGTACTCGTTGTATCGATGTCGATAAAATAATTATTTAATTCAATTCCAGTTAATTTCGTATCTACTATAGGTAAAAACATAATTAAAGAGAAAAGAACAAAGAACTTTCGCAAATTTAATTAACGTAAAGTGATGACTGAGAAAAACATTTATTTCAATAACTTTTGTAGTATTCTTACGTTTTTGCGTTCAGAATTTGGATTGGATATTGTTAGCACGCTGCGTAAGGATTGCATGTCTAACCATCAGATGGGGTTGTTAAGCATTACTTTATAAAAAAATGTCTAGCGCTCTGCCCGCAGTCTTGCCCTCGTTTCTCGGGTCCAGATCATGTGTGGAAAATTTTATATGAGTTAAAGTAAAAGAGCAACAAACATTCATAAGAACTTGCACATTTATAGTAATTAGTAGCAAAAACAGGGATAGTAAAAACAATTATAACCTTCTAATTTACTTTCTATCTATTTCGTGTTCCAGCTGGGGGCTTGAGATACAGTTCTTTCTTTCTTTTTCTTCTTTCTTTCTTGGTCAGCAACGTATCAGTGATGCCTTTAGTGTTGCTGATGATAAAAAAAAAGTTATTACTTTATATATTTTATAACATTTGTATCAATATTATGTAATTTGTTCCTTTTCTCAATCGTCTATAACCTTTGTAGAGCCTATCTTGGTAGAGCGAGTGGATAAGGAACATTTCGTGGCATTCTATCTATTCAGCTATTCAAGTCTAATGAGCCGGCACTTGTTAAAGAGTTAGTATTACTGCTAATGCAATAGCTAAATCGATTTCGTTTCCATGGAAGTTGAAGATGCTAAGTGTGGGAACAATTTAACGTCATTTATGATTACAAACAATTTAACGAAAACAAGTTCTGTATTTGAGTTCATTTGAGCAACTTCTTAGAGATTTGTTAGCCTAATTTCTAATTCAAATTAAATCGGTAATACATAAATTTAATTAAATTTTTTTCACCTGTGCTTGACTGCTCAATTACGATAATAAACTACGGTCAGCTAATGATAATAGTTTTTTTGCTTCTTGACGTCTATGAAAAAAAGTGGATTATAGATATTTTCTACCATACCGGGTATTTACTATTATTATTTTGTATTTAGTTTTAATAATTTTAAACGAAATCATGACTGTATAATTTACGGTCATAACAACATTTTCTAGTGCCCATAAAAATAAATTTAACATTTACAAGAAATTTACAAGTATTCTCAGCAGACTTAAAAATCTGGTAAAATTTTGTTGCAAAATATCTCAAATTACTGTTTCTTATCAACATGAAAGTGTTTAAGAAAAGAACCTACTATCTAATAAGACACAAAAACGTAAGATCTAAGCACGGCGACAGATGAAAATTTCACAAAATTGTTTGAAGTAAAATGCAAATCAAGTTAACCTTTTTCAATTCAGTGAACATTGACTTTCAACACGAGCCAAACGAGCTCTGACCTTATTGAGTTAGTATTTAAGTAGAAGATTTATTCAAAACAGTACAGCCGTTTACAGCGTGACGCCGCACATATAAATGAAGGGATTGAAGGGAGTGAAGTGAACCACGCTTTGATGCTAAAGTTTAAAATGTGTTCGAGACATTGTTTGAGATTTATTTTGGCCGTGACTTTAAAAGCTGAAATCTATCGTGCCACTATCATAGAAATTTGTGAAGATGTTTCAATGGATGTAAGTAAATAAATTTACTAATGGTCCAAATTATTATTAACGAGTAACCGCCCTCGCTTTGCTTCGGTTTTCTTATTTTTTTTATACCTTGGGTTACATTATTGGAGTTTTATTAAGGATCCCTAATTTTTTTGAAAATATAATATAGCCTATATTACTCGGGGATAGCGTAGCTTCCTAACAGTGAAAGAATTTTTCAAATCGGTTCAGTAGTTTCGGAGCCTATTCAATGCAAACAAAAAATCAAATCTTTCCTCTTTATATATTAGTATAGATAAATATAAATATTTCAGTGAAAACTGCAATGTATATTTCTTGCATAATTTCTATGGTGAAACCTGTAATAATTTTGCTGCTTGTTTCATTGATAAAAAAAAATAAAAAAATTACGTCTTTTCATCATGTCTTAACTGAGTGAAGATGGTTGGTCTTACTGATATCCATAGGCAAAAATGACACCTTATCATCAAGCGTACGCTCCTTTGTCGACTAGTAACAAAAAAGAGTTACGTAAATCTTAGTCACCACCGCCCATGGTCTCCACATCAGTAATACTAAAGGTATAAACAATGAGTACTAATCCTTAAGAACTTTGTATTACTTAGTAGACTGAAAACACGTTAATAACATTTCACGTTTGACATTTAAAAGAATGAGAACTAACAAGGTATGTGAAGCAATTTAACGCAAAGCAAGAGTTTGTGTAAGCGGGACAGAGCCCAGTGATTCAATGGCGTGGCAATTGAGTGGTTGATATAGCCTAATGCACGGATCAGTTGAAGGTGCCACAACAAGACGCTGTTTTGGATTCAATGATAGTTTCCCTTCACATTCACTGGTTAGTGCATGATAAGTGATAATTGACGTAACTAATGAAGAAATTCGTCTTACAACAGTTCAGCCACACATTTATAGTACCTGTAACAAAATTATCATAAATTAATATTGTCTTATAATTAGATATTTAGATAATATTCTATCCTACAAGTAACGATGTTATATGCAGTATAATATATTTGCCTATAAGACAAAAGTCTGTGTACCTATATAAATGTGCCTTACATTATTATTTGTCAAATTATTTAACAGGATTAAAGAATTTATTAATCATCAGTCTATTCTCGAAGATCTGCTCGCCAGCCAGTAACATTTTGTAAGACTCCCTCCAACTAATCTCATCAACGACTCCGCACCGCATCTTACCGACCTGCACCTCCTGTCCTCACTACACCATACGATGATACGATCCACCACACTTCACGTTTCACTTCACCTCACTTTACCTCGCACCACCAAAGCTCATCTTATAATATATTAATATCTTAGAATAATATCTTATAATATATAAATACTGATATTGCTCCTCTCTCACGTTTTTAAAACCACTAACAATTTATTGTTTTTAATCATTTTTATCTATGACTTATTAGCTTAAAATTATAAACAAATATCCTACATTAATTTTATTATCAGATGAATTTGTATATGGTCCTCCAAATGAAATTATTATACACAATCATGCAAATTTAGTTTTTGGTTCTGGTCTACTGACCTGTACATTGATATTAAAACGCATTCTGATGAATAATTCTATTCTAATATTAAAATCATTTCATTAGTAACAACCTTCATTATACCAATTATGATAATTTTGGTTTAACACAAATCAGTTTCGTTTAGTGAACATTTAATATTAAAGTTATTTGTTTCAAACATAGGAATAATGAAATAAAGATTAAATATAAAATTGACTTAGCTAACTAATTGAAAAAAAAAAAAAACAATTTTATTCTGAGATAGCAAATGAGAATGAAGAAAAATCAATTCTACTGTAAACTTCTCAACAGTACTTCCTGCATTATTTTGGTCATTGTCGCATTTTGTATCTTATTTCTAACAGATACTTTCTCTCACGTAACTCTTAAGTATCATCTAAAGACGCCATTTAGAACCAGATTATCATATGAATTACTTAACTCGAGAGTGAAAAATTCTCGGACACTATACGTCATTTGCTTCGCTACACAAAATGGCTGCTTGGTATTCAAAGAGCATATCCTTTCATAATTCCGACAGTACTTAATACTCGGACAACCACCACGACTGAATGCATCCAAGACCTGTTGAGATACCAAAACTATTAAGATTTTGGACTGGAGTTATTGGAGAGGGAGATCAAGTTACTGTGGACGGTTTATCTCATACTTGCTCTCATCTCTTTGTTTCACGAGAACGTGATATAAAAGATTAACTTATTAGTATTCAAGGAGCAGAAGATTGGACGGTCGCGGTGCGTGTGAAATGCAAGACATAAGGCTTGGACACAATACTGCACCGCGTTTACGCACTGTATAAATAATTCCTAAGGTTTTCCATAATTCACGCTTTTTTATACTAGTAAATCTATTTATAATTTCTAGGTGACGATACGTGTGGAGCAATAGTTTACCAAGGGTCCTGGGTTCGATTCCCAGCGAGGCAGCAATTTGAATGATGAGTTTTAATTTCTGTTCTCAGTCTGGGTGTGTGTGTCCTTGTCTTCGTGTGTTGTACATGGCATCTACGACATAGGTATCCTAGTGTGAGTTGAGTGTTTAGCGTTATTATTGTTATTGGTAATTTCCCATTGGAGTCAGATAGTATTCTGTATAATCGTAAAAGGTTAGACCATTAAATAATTCTTAATTATTCCTTAATAAACGACTAATAATAGAATTTATCAACAATTTCTTGTTTAATTCTAAGCTACAATTTCATCTTCATACATCGCTGAGTATATTTTTATAGTAGTATTATCAGTGTCTTTAGTACTACGATTTTTATCATGAAGTTTCATTAGTACGCTAAACTATGTCCAGTTGTTGATTTTCATAAAATACTTATAATCTAATTCACCGTTGACTAGCACAATTTACATCTGAATCGCAGTGATTATGCGCCACAAATGGAAGCTTAATTGCACAATCATTCGTTATGGCCGCACTTCTACGTACAAGTATCTTCGATTAAAATAATTTCAAAAGTAATTATTTCCGTCATATTTTATTCATTCGTCAGTCTGTGAATTACCATTGGAGACTCGTGTGCACTTGTCGGAAGTATGCATTGGTAAGCAATGGTTCCTGCAATTTTGTTCAAGATTTATTATTTAATAGATTTTATAAGCTTCTATTAGAACTTTATGTTACGTTCAGGTTTCATAACAAATTGAAGTACTATATTTTTGGCATCATATGGCCTTTAAGTAGTTGTAATCAAAGCAATATTAATCGATATAACAAATTTCTTCTGGAAGCAAGTTAAATAATATATTTAGTTTAATTTGATCGAGATCTGTCATCATAGAATCTGTGAGAATATTTTTTGTTTATTATAATCGTCACAGTTAAAACTTCTATAACATCTAAAATAGGGTTTTCAATTTTGAGGCAGGTTTTTAAGCACTTTTGTTCCTTTATTATGTAGCCGGTGCTATTGTCAATGTAAATAATTACATTATAAATAACAACAAAATGTTTCCATCTGCAAAACATTCCAACAAAGTTGGCTCACAATGTTCTGAGGGAATAAAAGCTTTCGAACTTCCAGCAATAAATAAAGCGTAAGCAGTGGAATCGCGATCTAATGAAAGAAATAAAGTACCTTAATTGCTTCTTAAAGATGAACGCGAATGTACTTACTAGGAGCTATCCATATTATTATCAGAAACTATTTTTAGCTTCGTTGAACGATTTTTGTATTCAGTAAGCGATAGATGCCCTCTAATTAGTCTTTTGTTTGCTTCTACATTATTTTAATCAGTGTGTTTTGTAGTTTATAGTATTCTTTGCAGCAAACATTGTTTTAATGGTCACTATTTAATATGAGAACTTATATTTGTTTTGCTGACTTTACAAGACTTTTGTATTCTTAGAACAAGTATAAAATAAATGTTGTATTTGTGCATCTAGTTCTGTACTGTTTATACTGGCATATTAGTCGAATGAATCGTTCTGTTGTGATATTTTAATAGAGAACATTTGGAGCAATTACAATTTGAAATTACAAATCGTACTTATTTACACATTTTCAGAAGTGTATTTTATATATATACCTTAAACAAAAAACAGGTGTATGGGGTATAATATGTTGTCTAGAAAGGTCTTGAAGATCTGCAACAAAAATAATTAGATTTCCGATGTGTTTCGTTTTTAGTGTTCGGAATTAAAATCAGAACCCTTATAGTTTCGTCATCATTGTGTGTCCATCCCTCCGTCCATGGATGGATCGTGAATTTGTGGGGCCCTTGGCTGAAATAATTTAGGAGCCTACCAAATTACTCAACTAATAGCCATTTTGTTAAAAAACTGTTTTCGATAGTGATGTAGATATGTAGGTATATTAAAGAAAAAATAGGACAATAAAATAATTTAATTTATCTAATGTGACTTTAGTGTTTTTGTATACAGACAGCAACTGTACAACATTATTGCAAAATAATTATACAGGTTATGTGTAGTTAAGTTATATAAATTATAAAGCAACCTTTCTGCATTTTTCTGCTGCAAATTCCTTTATTTGCTCATCACATTGCAATTCCTTCGTTAAATCGCAATTTATAGAAAGAACTGACAAATGATTTAGTTGATGGTTCGATATTGTTGTCTTATATTTGTTTTCTATATATGTCATCCTGGAGAAAGAGCGCTCCGCAGCTACAACAGCTAGTGATTGGGAAAGTTAAAAAAATATGTAAGATGGTATAACAATTTGGGAAAACATCAACACCTTTCTTTTCAGAAATAAGGCGGAATTCCCCGTTCCGTAGGTACGATAGACGCGCACGTGAGTTGATTGATCCCAGAGTTGCCAACCTTATGATAGGCTTTTTTTAATTTTTTCTTTTAATTTTAAACATATTTTTAATTCAAAATATCGCTTATTGTTTTTAGTGGGGGCTGGGGGCCCTTTATATCCACGGGGCCCTGGGCTACAGCCCAAAAAGCCCTTAAGTAGATCCGCCCCTGCCTCCGTCCATCTATCCGTCCGTCTGTCCGAAGTTAAGGGCCAAGGCCCTTAGTGCTAGAAAGCTGTAATTTGGCATGGATATACATATTTGTTAAAACTCCGGTTTTTATTAGATAAGCAAAGGTCACCTGACCTTTTTATGTAGAAAGAAAATGTTAAAATTCGATATTAGAATATTGAATTGACCGAAGTAAAATCTCTGTTTAAAAAATATTACTCGTCCGAAGCGATTTGAGCTGATGTGATTGCACTTTTTGCTTGCTAATGTATTTTTAATGATAATTATTTAAAAGTATTAATGTATTTACCAGTGGTTCGTTTAAATACGTTTGGATTATTACCAGAGGCTATTTTCTTTATCCTCGAAATGTTGCTAAACTTTTTTCTTCAATAATATTGACTATTAGGATATATTCGTGTTAAGTGTATCAGGGTATCTCGGGAGATAGTTAACGTTATAATTATATTTATTCACCAACCGATTTTATTGACACAATCTTACAAATATTTATTATTACGGAAGTAAACATATAAAAAGGTACTTCTCAAAAAGGTAACTACTTAAGTGCATCTTAGTGATATCTTGAAAGATAATCTGATAATGAAATCCCAAAAAAGTGTCTACGTCTAATTAAGAAGAGTGAAGGAACTTATCATGAGCGATCGTTTAAAATCATGTTATTTATAAAACTCTTAAAGAAGCTAGTTGGGTATGAACAAAGTTATAAAATCTCTTGGATCGAACCGGCAGCTGACTCATGGCTCGGTTATATTATAGGTAATTATTACGAGTGAGTACCTATTAACGATTCGCCCGCGTGGATGTCGGTAAATTTACATAAAACCTAATGAATTATGCACTTAAACATTCCTCAGGAATCACATTATATATTGGTGAAAATCTTACAAAAATCCGTTCGGTAGTTTTTGAGTTTATCGCGTTCATACATACGGACAAACAGACGAGGCCGAGGGACTTCATTTTATCTATACAAATAAATAAAATAGGAGTGTCTGTTTGTAATATTAAAAGAACCGCTTTTTACTAAGTGCATTTGGATGTATACACGGACAATATTTTTTACAATTTTTATCTGTCTGTCTGTCTGTCTGTTTATTCCGGCTAATCTCTGAAATGGCTGGACCGATTTTGACGGGACTTTCACTGGCAGATTTATTTAAAAAAAAATAGTTTGTTAGGCGATACAAAGTTCGCCGGGTCAGCTAGTAATACATATATTATGTAAGGATTTCACAAAGTGCTAACTAACCTAGTATACTGTTTCGTGTCGGGGTGTAATGTGAACAGTGCTATTGAAATACATATGCCAATATGCTTCCGACATTTTTGTCGTTCCGGTAAAACTGTCGTTCCGACCTAATGTAAACAAGCACTGAGTTCTACTCATCTCCGAACCGGTTCAATTAAGTCCACATAGGCTCTATTGAACTGCAGCTCAACGTCAAATTGAACAGTTCACGTCAGCGAATCGTTTACTTTATATCAATGAGTGAAGTTCAAATAGCTCACAAGGTCTGTTAGATTTTATTGGCATTATATAATCACTCGACTCATTAAAGATGTCGCCACACGATATTGCAATACGAACACCAATTAGGCAATACGAAAATTGATCTGATCTACGAGCCTAGTTAGTGACTAATTATACACGTGAACCGTGATCTGAACTGGTTTACTAGATTTACCCACGTCTAGGCAATATGACCGACTGGGTTATAGGTAATGGTGCTCCCGTTATAGCAGTGACCTCTATATAAGTAGAAATATTATCACGGCAAGCTTCAGAAAGCAATAAAGAGCATCATTAATCTACCGACGGATGCGGCGTTCTCGTCCACACGATGAGACTGTAATGATGCTATATTTATTTTTATTAACCACATTAGGATATATTATTAATCAGCTCACGACACTAGTAGCTCTTTTATTGTTTAGTTTTTTATAGAAACGTTTTGGATATTTTTGGATTGATTTTTTATTATGACATATTTAGAGTGTAGGAAAAGTAATCCTACGTCGTTTATTCGTGATGCTAAATGGATCAAGGATTAGTAAATCGCCTTTTTTATGGATATAGCCGGCAAACGAGCTGACGATCCACCTGATGGTAAGTGGCTATCGACACCCATGGACATCAACAACACCAAAGGCATCAATGATGCGTTGCCGGCCCAGAAAGAGAGAAGAAGAAAAAGAAAGAACTGGCTCTCAAGCCTCCAGCCGGAACACGACAAGTCGTTTGGCGGCTGACTCATGCTCAAGGGTGGTAGCTATACAGGCGAACCCCATCGAGATATAATAATAGTAATAATGGTATAAATTAACAATTAAAATCAATATTACCAATGTAATCCCTCGAGCTGGGGCCCTACCACCAGCGTGCCGGATTTAGTCGCCTCTTACGACACCAATCCGACGGGGATTGGGGTTAGTATTCTAAGCCGCCCCAATACGGCTATTGTGTATGACATGTTTTTTGGAATTCGTCAAGCTCTAAAAACCCAGTCATTACCGCGCAGTACATAGCAGTGAAGTTGTTTCCTTACCTTCCTTTCTGGTTCTTCCTTCCTTTACATCTAGACGACGTGATGTGGAAATAAATTACTTCCTAGTTCCTATTTCCTACTTTATTATTATAAATATGAAAGCTTATAAGTGATATAAGACTCTTTCACGCAAAGGCTACTGAACAGATTTTCATGAAATTAAGCATACAGATAGATCAAATTCTGTAATAACAATATAGAGTACTTATTATCGAAAAACGCGGGAATAGTCGGAAAGAGCGCTAGTCCAATATTATACACACAAAATACTGCCTGGCCTGAGATACAAAATAATAAATTACGTTACTACAGTATCATAATTTACAATATATGACCATAATACCGCTACGTTTTTGAGCTCTACGTTTACAAGAATAACACTTGTATTACACAGTTTACTTATTTCGTAAGGTCGTGTCATCCCACACAGCGCTCTAGGCGACTTGATGGGCTATGAAATTATTCACATCGCTGTGCTGCGACCAATTTAGACACTTCCAGGCAAGGCGGTGTCTACAGTACTGACGTCTTTATACACGCTTCCGGACCATTTTATTAGTATGGAACAAGGTATACTATAAATGGAAAAGATGGTTTGAATTTACAAAATACATCATTTCATTATTTATGTCCTATTATAGCCATATTAAAATGTCCCGTTATAAATATCACGCAAACATTATAGTTTAGTTTATCAAAAAATACACCTCAATGAATACATTTTACTATAATACGAGTAGGATTCCAGTGGTTAGTCTATGTAAATCTAAAAAGTGCAAAGTTGTATGCGGCATGATGTAGTTAGTGTCGTGTGTCGTAATACGGTAAATAAAACGACGAAAATAACTAGACGGAAAGTTGATAGACTTATGTATTGGTGTCGAATGTCATCTGTCAAAAGTTTCTCCGCGCCACCGCAGTTCATCCGTGACCACGATCTTTGCAACTGGGTCGAAATATCGGAATACAAAATAAATATCGTGAGTACTCTTATTATAGTACAATGTGTTCAGTCCACGATGAGTTAAGTTTAAAATCAATGAATAATTCTTTCTTTCTTTTTCTTCTTTCTTTCTTGGCCGATAACTAACATTAACTCTGTTTTGTACAAGGATTCTAGTTTCAATTCGGCTGAAGGAGAAATTTTAGTGTCTTGGTTGTATACGTTGCGCGGGCAAACGAGCTGACGATCCTCCTGATGGTAAGTGGCTTTCGTCGCCCATGGACATCAGCAACACCAAAGGTATCACTGATGCGTTATAGACCGAAATATTATTTATTAAACAAAACGCCACCGATCCGCACTGGAGCAGCGTGGTGCAGTTTGTTAAGGCCTCGTCATGAGAAGAGATCTGTTCTCAGTAGTGCGATACTATAATAATGGTAATTAATTACCATACGAAATTAAAATATTGTGTTCAATTCACACGTGGTAGAAGTGAAATCTTCAAAAATCTTATCAATCAAAAGGCTTTAATTATTTTAACTATTTTTCAATAACTATTTTGTACTAAATAAAAATAAAACAGTAACTAACGCCATCTCTTAACATAATATGAAGATTAAAATGAGCAGCTAGCGCCATCTATCCAGCAATAAAACGAATCTTCTATCTTGTTCCTCGCGCCATCTATGAATACAACTTAGCATTTTTTAAAGCAACACGAACATAAGAAACACTGTATAATGCTTCCTATCTCATTTTCTCCCACGTTAAATCTTATGAATTTATATGTCCGTCTCTTTTTACTGTCCCTTTTTCGTTTCATCAACTTTCAAATGACATCGATACTAAAGAAGTTTTCACGTTAAAAAGCGAACTACCTTTATCTTCTACCGTTTAGGTTTGATATCGAGACAGCAAAGCTAATTCTAGCTCGTACTAGAAATCGTGACGCTCCATAAGGAAACACTGCTGTTAACCACTAAACTTGATGGGCTATGAAATTATTCACAAGCATGGCGTACGCCCGATTTGGCCACATCTAGGCAATTCAGGTATCTACGTGTTCTCTGCATCTTTATTTAAAACTCGCTTCCGTCGCTGCTGGGCATAACTGATTTATTGAACATACCTCTAAGTAACTGTAGTGTGATATGTTTTTATGTTCATTGATAAGCAATTTGTGAAGACAATGTATTCAATAAAACGATACATAGTACCTAAATTGTACAGTATTTGTTGTATATTTGGTCTGATATGGCTTGCAATGAATTGAAGTATTCACTTTTACATGGACTTATTTGAGTTTAACGCTTCCCGCTCACGTCAGATTTTTTGTAGGACAGATAATCGGGCCGATTTTTCCTGCCATATTATTTCTGACCGACTTTTTGTAGGACGTGTGCGTTGCACTATTGGTATCAGTACGTTCTATTTTTCTCCTACAAAAAATCGGTCAACGATTATCGGACGTAGGCGGGAAGCGTAAATACTGTGTTGCGTAAATAATACAAGTGCTGTGTTACAAAGTAGGCTTTTCTTGAAATTTACCTGACAATTAGCCAATAATTTGCCAAGTGTTCCTTTTATCCGTACGACGGTTGACATTTATTATTATTATTTTTATATTATTTTTATGTATAGTATTATATTATTATTATGTATAGTATTAGGTATTTACCTATATGGTATTTATAATACTCGTATTAGTAACATTCGTAGAGTTTATTTACCTTTACACCTCTTCTATTTATTGTACTAATTGTGTGGTGTATTTAATATGGCCCCACCTCCATAATAAAACTCCAACAACAATTATAAAGATTTCCTTTAAAAATTTAGCATGACGTAAATAAAAGCCATTTATATTCTTCGTAAACAAATCCATTTGATGGTTCCGTAGCCATAGCAATAAACATATTTGGTAGTGTCGCAATAAATGACAAAGAATGTTGTTAATTATCTACACGTTTGTAAAAATTCTAAGTGCTGCTATTTTAGCGCTTTCGGCGCTAGGTCTAGCGGAAATTTAAGGTTTAAACGCCCAACACTTTATTAGCAGTTGACAAAAATCTGGTTTAAGACATTTATTTTCTCAAAGAAATAATACATTTCACTTACAGAGAAAACTTAAGTAACTAGGTATGTTTAAATTGTTTTGCGAGCATACAGTTATATTAAGCAAAGGTATAATGGAATCTTAAAGGTAGAATGGAAATCAATTGCATTAACTGGCTGGCTGAAATCA
The DNA here is from genome assembly GCA_951805285.1 of Thymelicus acteon. Classification (NCBI taxonomy): domain Eukaryota; kingdom Metazoa; phylum Arthropoda; class Insecta; order Lepidoptera; family Hesperiidae; genus Thymelicus; species Thymelicus acteon. The sequence goes on from OX638232.1 coordinate 4,770,029, forward strand.
ACTGAAACGACTGTTAAATACTATCAGTTCCTTAGAATTGATATAAATAATGCTCGTCTAAAATAGATTTTATAGTATATTGTTTTTTTATCGTAATTTGTAGTTTTAAAATGTAGCGCTTTTTTAATCACATTTAGCGGAATCTAGCGCTTTTCTTCAACTGATCTAGCGCCCGACGCTTAAATGGACCTGGCAGCACTGTTCTACTTCTATGCAAACGTATAAAACTAGAAAAAACTCGTTTTGGTTGGCAATGACGAAATGTAAAACTCATTCCGACTGACACACTTAGGGTCGATCTACACTATCGCATTCGGTCTTTAATCGGTTTCTACATGTAAAGAGAATAGTCATAAAGCGCACTGATAATATTGTATGCGATGGAATGGTAGCAATATTTATTTACCTATATCTTTTATTATGATTATGAATAAATAAAAAGGATAACGAATAGGGATGTTCTCTTAGGGGCTACAAATAATAATAATTAAAAAAAAAACAATAAGATGTCATCCTAATAGATGTATGTAAGCGTAACTTGTGTCCGTAAGTAAAGTAAGACATGTAATCCCATCTAAGTACTGAAAAAAAAATATGTGCCATGGTAAAACGTACATTAAAAGATAAAAATTTGATTATCGTATTCATGTAGTTCGACCTTATAGTTCACTGAACCTTAAAAATTATAACTAGTGGTATCTGTTAACTTCGGACACATAAGAGCTCTTGTTAAACTGGTCGCGTAATAAAGATTGTTATCACTAAAATCTTAAGCATTTAATTGAAACTCTATAGTCATATTCGAAATGTAAACCAAAGAATACGTAATAATATCTTATCTCCAAAGTTTGTTTATGGTAATGCTTTGTACATGTTGTTTTTTAATTGCTTGGGCACAGTATTATAAATAATATCATGAATGTATAGTCCAAAGCCGTTGGACAACTTGGCTGTAGGTTCTTTTCTTCTGAGACAAGATAATATTAATATTAATTTGTTCATAACTTTTTATTGCGTATGTCAAAATAATTGTTTCGAAAAATTAAAAGACACTGAGTGTGCTACTGAAATAAAATATTAACAATCTTAAATTAAAATTTAAAAAATCGACAGTTTAATTTACACTACATATAGCTAAGAACACTCGATGAAGTCACCTTTCAAATAAAAAAAAATGATCAAAATCGATTCATCCGTTTGGAAGCTACGATGCTACAGACGGACATATAGATCCATAGATACACAGACACACAGATACACAGACACGTCAAACTTTTAAATCCCCTCTGTTTTCGTCGAGGGTTAATAAAATCATCAAAAATATGAATACTGAAATAAAAACTATTTTCCATCAAGCATTGCAAAGGAAAAATGAATAGCTACCGACTTTTAATTTACTGGCACTCGTAATTTTATGCAATATTACATGATAGGTATAAAGGCTTGTTTCAAGTGATTCAGGAGAATCTTCTCCTGGATATTTGTTTAAAACAAAAAATATAAATAATTATTAGAAAAACGTGTGTTGTGAGTACAGTTATATTTCTTCAAAATTCCTGCTCCTAATTTAATTTGCACAATAAAGAATATTATTGTTTGTATCAGAATTTACTGTAATTCGCAAACAAGAAAGGCCTACTAATTTTGTGAAACTTGGAAAATTCTAGGAACATGAAATAGTACAGTCACCTACAAAGAAAAGTAACACATCTGTTTATAAATATACGAACAGCAACGTTTCCGTTGCCTGTTGCGTTGTAAACAGATGGGTCACTTTTCTCCGCAGGTGACTGTACAGGAGCCGTATTAGAGGCGTTTCTGCACCCATCTGCTTACCGGATAAAAATTGTTTTATATCAAATATCTTATGTAAAGAAAAGTATCGCGAATGGGTTGCCTAAAAATATGTTTAAAATATATTATGTGACTAAAATACTGATTCTGCCAGAATCTAGTTCTGCGTAATTCCTATCTGAATCTGGTGATGACAACTTTTCAACTCGGTCAAAGGCCTTTGGTCCTGTGGATAACGTCTCTAATTAAACTGCTGTCGCCCAGGGGGTGAAGAATAAAATTATAATATTAAAATTTATTTTGGTATAGATATGACCGATGTAGTGTTGTTAATAAAATACGGATACGGATACGAACGATCAAAATATTTATGCTTCAGTTATTCGAACTCATGCAGTCCTTTTTAACCCCCGACGAAAAAAGAAGGATGCTATAAGTTTGACGTGTCTGTATATCTGTGTGTATTTATCTATCTGTGTATCTGTATGTCTGTCTATGGCATCGTAGGTCCCAAACTGATGAACCAATTTTAATCTAGTTTTTTTTTGTTGGAAAGGTGACTTATTCGAGAGTGTTCTTAGCTATGTTAAGTGTAAATAAAACTGTCGGGAGTTTTTAAGTTTTAATTTAAGATTATTATTTCTTAGTAGCAGAGTCCATTTATTTTATTTTAATGCCCTCAATAGAATTATGTAAATAATATTAAATTAAATTCTAAAATTCTTATGTTATAAAATCTCATTTGATTAAAAAAGCGGCCAAGTGCGAGTCGGACTCGCCCATGAAGGGTTCCGTAGCAGCAAGTAACATAATATAAAAGTTAACTTTGATCAATGTTTTTTGCGTCTTACGATTTATGACGTATTAAAAAAAAACTACTTACTAGATCTCATTCAAAACAATTTTCGTTGGAAGTTTGCTTGGTAATGTACATCATATATTTTTTTAAGTTTTATCATTCCCTTATTTTAGAAGTTACAGGGGGGGGGGGACACACATTTTACCACTTTGAAAGTGTCTCTCGCGCAAACTATTCAGTTTAGAAAAAAATTATATTAGAAACCTCAGTGTCATTTTTGAAGACCTATCCATAGATACCCCACACATATGGGTTTGATGAAAAAAAACTTTGAGTTTTAGTTCTATGTATGGGGAACCCCCAAAATTTATTGCTTTTTTTCAATTTTTGTATAAAAATCTTAACGCAGTTTACGATATACATCTACTGACCAAGTTTCAACAATATAGTTCTTATTGTTTCGGAGAAAAGTGGCTGTGACATACGGATGGACAGACAGACAGACAGACATGACGAATTTATAAGGGTTCCGTTTTTTGCCATTTGGCTACGGAACCCTAAAAAGTCTTTCGCCTATACTTTTGTTACATACCTTAAATAAGAATTTAACAAATTATAATTAAAATTTATTCATTCGTACCTAATAAGTAAATAATGACGCTTCACACGCATAGCTAGAATTCCCTGCATCGTGGATATTACATAAAGAGAAGGACACACACCCTGACCGAGAACAGAAATTCAAACTCATCATTCAAATTTCTGCCTCGCTGGGAATCGAACCCAGGTCCCTTGGCACCTGGTACAGCGGCATGGTAACCGTTACGAAAAATAAGTCATCATATCACTGATACCCAAAAATTTATAATATTTAATTCAACAGAGTTATGTAAAAATCATCTCAAGGAGTAAATTCGGATACCAGACAGATTCTCCGGATACTTGAATTAGATGGCACCATCCCTAATGTGGATTCAAAACGCATCAGCGCCCCAGCTCAGGCGAGGAAGCGATTACGTCAGCTGTACACGTTATCGAAGATACGCCGTGGGTTGATCGTTCTTCGCCTTTACTATCTATCTGTATTTGAATTATTGGTAGTTTTTTCCCTTTTTAACCCTCGACGAAAAAAGAGGTGTGTTATTTTGACGTGTCTGTGTATCTGTATGCCTGTCTGTAGCATCGTAGCTCCCATGCGGATGAACCGATTTTGATTTAGTTTTTTTTAACCGACTTCAAAAAAAGGAGGAGGTTCTCAATTCGACTGTTTTTTTATGTTTGTTACCTCAGAACTTTGGACTGGGCGAACCGATTTTGATGATTCTTTTTTTAATCGAAATCTGGTGGCTGTCGTGTAGTCCCATATAAATTTTATTGAGATCTGACAATGGCATCCATGATAAAACCATATAAGTCTTAAAATTGTATTAAGTAAGCGCGACAAATGGACGAATAACTCAATATCACGCCAACCGACTTCGATGATTCTTTTTTAATCGAAAGCAGGTGCTTGTCACGTAATCCCACATAAATTTCAATAAGATCTGACAAGTAGTTTTAGAGTAACTTTGAAGTCGGTTATTTTTTGTTAGTAAAATTTAGATTATTTGTTTAAAAGGTGACTTAATCGAGAGTGTTCTTATCTATGGTTAGTATAAATAAAACTGTCGGTTTTTTATTTTAATTTAAGATTATCAGTTGCAGAAACTTCGACAGTGATTGTTTTTTTCTGTCGTATTTTTGGTTTTGGCGCAGATGATGCATTTGTTGTTACTGAAGTCCACAGGTGACCTGTCGTAGTGACTCGTCTGTTAATTTGACAGCCTACGGCCGATTTTAGAAAGTAAAAAAAAAATACAACCATGAGTGCCGTCAGACTTGAGCTTAGTGACACAAAACCCAGCGGTCTCCAGTATAAAGGACCATTCGCCACTTTGACCGTTTTTCACCTTGATTCACCACGAGCAGAGGACTTTGGCTTGCTCTCAAGATGGATAATACAAACACCACAATGTGAGACATGAGTGTGTAAATAAACTTATTTATCCACGAAAGCACGTCGCTGTATGGAGTCAAGAGGGCTTAGTTGGTAACTGGGTGCACCGGCCCAAAGGTGAGAGCAGTATTCCATATTATGTGGTCGAACTTGGGTCTTGTAGAACAGCAGGCGCTGCTTCGGCATGAAGTACTGCTTCGCCCTGTTCAGTACACTTAGTTTTCTGGAGGCAAGTTTAGCCCTCTGCTCCAAGTGACCCCGATACTGAACCTTGTTCGAAATGTCGACACCCAAGATCCCAATGCTTTTACTAATTGTGATGGGCGTGTTCATTTTATAATATATTATAGATAGGTACATAAACCAACTTCTAATCATCTCGAGCTTATAACAACATTGAAAAATCAATTTAAAATTCACTTTAACACGATTAAGTTAACTTAAAATGAGAGTGAAGATAACATTTATCAATTTAAGTTTATCCAGTGTTAATGGCATTTGAAGTTCGTCATTGAATAAATTGCTTTGTTAATTGATTTATTACTGAAACCACAATTGATTTGAAGTAATAAATCAATTACTAAGTTGAAGTTTTGGTCACCGCTGTAAATATGATTTGTTAGTGAATAAAACTATATTATACAACGGTCTATGATGATAAAACCACAACGGATACATTTTGTAATAGTATTATAGTCTAAAAATTTTAATAAAATTTCACTCTTTTATATACTCTTTTTTTTCATAAAATAAGTTAGACTTTATGAAAAAAAAAAGTTTAGTGCTTGACAACAATCCCACCTGATTTCCCTTGCCTACTATGAAATAACACACTATGGAGTAAACTACAAACCTAGTCTATTGAAATACCTGCATATTACTTACGTCTTATGTATTCTGAATTCAATCTGCGTTTCAAGAACCTCTTGGATAGTAAGTAAAATTACCTATAGCTAGATAATTATATTAGAGAAGGTAAGTAGAATTATCGGCTTTCGATGAACGCCCGTAAGGTTGCCACACACGCTCTAATTTAATTTCCTTGCAATATTAACGTTTCCTTTGGATAACATGGTTAAGACTATCATTAATCTAAACTTTAAGGTAGATTTTTGAAATTTTAAAGCTAGTTTGAACACTTCATATGATCCGGCTGTTTCTCGAATGGAATTTCAACTTCGAGAAAGAAGTCACTCATAGAATCTAACTCGAATGACGCCCACGTCTTGGAAAAAGCGGCCAAGTGCGAGTCGGACTCGCCCATGAAGGGTTCCGTAGCAGCAAGTAACATAATATAAAAGTTCTTGTAGTTCGTTGTAACTTTGATCGATGTTTTTTGCGGTTTACGATTTATGACGTATTAAAAAAAACCTACTAATTAGATCTCGTTCAAATCAATTTTCGTTGGAAGTTTGCACGGTAATGTACATCATATATTTTTTTAGTTTTATCATTCTCTTATTTTAGAAGTTACAGGGGGGGGGACACATTTTACCACTTTGGAAGTGTCTCTCGCGCAAACTATTCAGTTTAGAAAAAAATGATACTAGAAACCTCAATATCATTTTTGAAGACCTATCCATAGATATCCCACAAGTATGGGTTTGATGAAAAAAAAAAATTTTGAGTTTCAGTTCTATGTATGGGGACCCAAAAATTTATTGATTTTTTTTTCTATTTTTGTGTAAAAATCTTAACGCGGTTTACAGAATACATCTCCTTACCAAGTTTCAACAGTATCGTTCTTATAGTTTCGGAGAAAAGTGGCTGTGACATACGGACGAACAGACAGACAGACAGACATGACGAATTTATAAGGGTTCCGTTTTTTGCCATTTGGCTACGGAACCCTAAAAAGGAGCATAGGACGCCCACCAGGTGGACTGACGACCTAAAGAAAACAGCGGGCATCCGCTGGATTCAGAAGGCTCAGGACCATTCAGAGTGGCGCAAGTTAGGGGAGGCCTATGTCCAGAAGTGGACCTCCAAGGGCTGATGGATGGATGGATACATAAAGTTGCTCTATTAACATTTGAAATAATATTATTGCATTACCAACCACATTTCTGATTGAACGACCTTCTCGTTTATAAAACACAGAACGCGAAATCAAATTGAACGATATAGGCCTGAATAACGGTTATCCGGAACAAGCGGTACCGCGTTGCCTCATACGCTCGAATCTAATTCGCTTGCACGGAAACTGAACTCGAGAGCAACATTACTATTCCCTTTGGGGCAAAGGCCTGTCGATGGTGTTTTTTGATTTCCAGGTCGGCTGGAACACGCTGTAGTCCGCTCATGTTTTGTGAGAAAGGCACGATTTATTCGATTCTAGGTTGCACGTGCGAATGCTTTGCCAATACCTGTCGAATGCATGGTGTGAATTCTGCCTGTAAATCCTACAACTTGTTTAGGATTTATTTTAAATGTACAGTTCGTTTATGCTTTGATACTTATAATATTTATATATTTTGTTTAATTTTTGTAGGAAACATCGTTTGAAATCGTTTTATTTTGCTTATTATATCTTGTTTTTGTAGGCCAATTTTGCAAGATAAGTAAGATACATCTTCTTGTCCTAAGTTAACATTTTATATATTGCTTTAGTTTTGATGATAATGCATATTCATCATAATCATGACCTGATACTATAATCAAAACCTTTATATAGAACATGACGTGTTCAAATGTAAAACTTATTTGAATCGATCTACTTCAAAGAAAATCTTTTAAGTGTGATGATGGTACGCAAGTGTTCTATAAAATCAAAGCGTTAAACATTCAAAGCGAATACCAAATCATTCTCTAAATTCAAAAATTTTAAGCCAATGAAAAAATTATTCACGTCTAGCAATCAAAACTAATTCCATTACGATACTGTATGAGGAAAAATACTATACTCAACGGACAGTTGGAAACCTCAGCGATTTCGTTCACCGGTTCCTTTGCCTCGATTTTTATTAAGACATTAAAAGTGAACTGAGTAAAAATTTTATCGCTAATCTTCTCCGTTGAACTGGAAATAATTTATTTAATTACCCACGCGAGAATTCAAATCCATTACAAGTGGATGGCGTTAATAATTCGAACCGTGAGAGATTTAATTAATATACTTAATTTGAGACCGATAAAGAGTTTATTGCATGGTTTTGTATAACTGGTCGTATACAAAAAAATTAAAGAATTTGGAGACATCAAACGGGCCTGAATTACAAATAGCTTTTATCAAAGAAGTCGCGTGATGGATGATCCAAACAAAGGATAAACAGAGTTTAATGATACTGAAACGGAGCATTATTCTATGTGGGTAGTATCGGCAGCCAGAATCAAACCAAAGGCTGGAATAAAATTTATGCATGGCGATAAAAAAAACCATTACACTAGGAAAGATAAAAAGGAATCGAATTAAAGGCATCAGATAATGTAAACTAGAAGCCGAAGCACGGAAGTTCCTATTAACACGTTCTCATTAGCGTAGATTTTTAATGAAAGAGCACTCAATAAAATTTTACCAAGCGTACCATGAATGAATAGGGGCTAGGGTTTTCTATGTTAAATTGTTTTACGCCTTCAAAGAACGCATAGTGCTAAGTGATTTTTACATTTTACTATCAACAATGGGTGGCACCGCAGCACAATGGGATACTTGAAGTGTCATTTAGTTGTTTTCTATTTGCTTTATTACCGGTTCGAGTGCTGTTAGTCATTGTTGAATTTATATTGCTTGTTTCTCTGATTCCGACTCTTTTATTGTTATATCATTATGATTTATATCGCAATAATGTAGACGTTATTTCGAGGGCCCTTGTGGTAAATAGAAACTGAACTAAAAATTAGGTATGCGTATATTATGTTCGTGACTTTTATGTCTTGGAAAGGTTTTTGTTTAGGTGATTGACTCTGTGAGTATTTTGTAAATCATTTCATCAGATATTGTTCATTATAAAAAAAATATCACATTATCATTTCATTCACATTTTTCTACGGTCTGAGCCCACTAAAATCATTAACGCCAAAGACATCATCGATGCGTAGCTGGCCTAAAACACGCGAAGACCCTCATTATTAAGAGTCAGTAATAATGAACACTGTGATTTTAACACATAAAAATCATTCCAGATCGATTTTACAAGGAGGTCAATAGTAAACCAGGCTTTTAAAATGTCCATTGATGAAAGTTGTAAGAACCCGTGTCCTAATTATCATAACTTTATAGATTCAATGTATAGTTTATTAAGTTATTTCTTTAATATTAAACATTGTGTGTGCCATAAGATTAATATTTAAGAATTGCTATTTTTTTCATATTTCGCAGAATTCAGAGTATCTATCGCCTCAAGTTTCTTTCCATCTTATTACGAAAATGGACGAGTAATTTCCGAACTTCTTACCAAGTTTCAAACGATGTTACTTAAAAGTTTTTATATGTATAATGAATCTATATCGAAGGCTATCTCTAATAATTATTCAGATTTTGAGAACTTTTATTAATTTGGTTTATTTTGTTATTTTAACAACAAATATTTTGTCAAATTCACAGAATGTAACATTTGGTATATCAAAATATTTGATGCTATCAGCTTGTTTTCCAACAATTTCTGTAATCTCATCACTTTCATCAAATTTCGCCGGTCCAGATATTTCACGACGCTCACTAAAAGATTCAGTGAGGAAAATATTTAATATAAGAAGATTGACATCGTCGAACAAACTTGTAACGCCGACTGTGGTGACACGATGGTGGAAGTTTTTTAATAAAATATGTACCGCGCACCAGGCGTTTTGGCCTTTATGACCTCCACAAAATTTTATTACGCAAATTTTTTGATAATCGCCTGTGTAATTTGTCTGCTACTTATTGCTCCCACACGTAATATATGTATATGCTTTTTATCATTATGTAGAATTTTACTGGAGGACGCTGATTTTAGAAATTTATTCTTGGATCAAGATAGTAGAACAGTCAATATTATCTATAGAAATAACTTTTATTTTAAAAAGTGTATTAAATTCTCACACCTTCTTATACCCGTATTAGATACACTGTGTAAAAATATTTATAATCTGTTTACAAATATTTCTCCTATAATTAATCAGTAATCAAGCCGATAGCCATTTGATAGGTCATAGAAAGAGTAAAAGTTCAGTGTTTTAAGGTCACTATTAAATATAATCATTAATACAGTGAAATCAATATTTATTTTATCAGACAATAATGGTTGTTATAATCGGCATAACAAAATATAGCGCTAGTTTCCTTTATATCTAAGTGATATAATATGATCAATGTTCGCAACCTTCAAACTTATATCCAAGGTTTTTATCCTCATTGCTTTACTTTTTCAACGGTCTAGTATATCACTCATTTACGACCATAATTACCCCTGGCCACGTCAATATTGCTCTTGAGCGTTGTTTATTACGGTCATAATTTAATCTGGATAGAAATATTATACCGACGCAGATCCGAATAGACGCATCCAACCGTAAACCGTGCTTTACGACAAATTTGTTCAATATACGTATCGTAAATCAAGTTCGTTGGTTTTTTGAGAAAGAAACGGAAGTTTTAACTGCGTCCAATGAAGAAAATAAAAATAATCCTTTTAGAGAACGAATTCCGAATAGCTAAGTCGCGTGGCTATAATTGTTAGTTGCTGTCCAATTAAAGTGTTATTGGTTTTATTTATTTTGAGAAGGGATTGTTGAGCTTATGTTCACGCTGAGTAGGTATGCTATCTCAAAATCAATTGTAAAAATATGACAAAATTTTCAAATTGATCGTTGCGAAATTTTAAGTACAACTATAAAGAATGATTAAGTATCTGTGGATATATGAATTAAGTGTAAGATATCTGTCAAATATGCAATGATGTTGTTTGCAAATATGGAAGACTGTGGAAGACAACTAAAATCCATAATAATATTACAAATGTGAATATGTTTTTGTTTTTCTTCTATAACATTCACATGATTTGTTCGTGGATGTAGTTGAAGGGTTGGAGAGTAATGTAGGTATATGCTACGTTTTACTGCGGGAAGTTAGTTATCTTTCTCCTTTGCCCTGCAGGCAAAGCTGTCGGTAACAGCTAGTAATTATATAAAAATATGCGCGAGGAATAAACAATAATAGAGACTGGCTCTTAAAACACCCGTAATCATTTTTATTCTTGTGAATCTAATATTGCTTTATTGCCGCCATTGGAGATCAAAGCATTAAAAATAGATTCAGTTTACCCCATACATCGGATAGAGTAAACATTCAGTAATTGTAGCAACGTAAACAAAGAACTTGAAAATATGCTCTGAAATATGAATAGGAGAATTATGTTTGAGAAATTAATATAACAACAGTAAAATATTTTTGTATTTACATGGATTTTAGAGTTCTGAAGTAAAATTAGAACCCTTATAGTTTCTTCATGTTCGTCCGTCCATCTGTCCGTCTGTCTGTCGGTCCGTCCATCCATCCGAAGCACAGCACCGAGATTCTTAGAGCTAGAAAGCTGTAATTTCCTATGGATATATTTATTAAAAGTCCAGAATCGCAGAATAAAATATATTGAAAAACATTTTTTATTCCCTACACGTAACGTAAGGATGAATTATTTTATTCGTCATCGTATGTATACCCTATAGTGTGGGGTATTGTTCAAAAGGTCTTTCAAAAATATTATGGGTCTTTTAAGACCATTATTGGAATTAGGGGTCCGTTTGCGAAATATTTGGCATTAAAGTTAACTAAAGCTAACTTTGGTTACAGTCAAGTGTCCCCCCCTGCCGGCTAAATGGTTGGAGTTAGACAAGTGAAAAAATTCTCAAAAATAGGTTATAATATGATGAATTTACAAGGAAAACTATCACTACATTAAGCGTGGCTTGATATGCATTTGCCAGTTTTTTTTAATGAGTATAGCAAACTAGTTTTGCAGTGCCACCATTGCTTGCCGTCCATGGACATGTGTGACAAACCCCGAATAGGACTGTAGTCGCTTAGGACTCTAGTATTAGGTGTTAATGAAAATTTTAGTAGATTTTATTCGTTAGTAAGAGGACTGAGGAAGTTATCACTACTAGTTTAGGTTAGATCTATTAGTAAATTATTATAAATTATTGAGTAAGTAATAGTTTGTTTTTAATTTTTCCCACTCGAAGTTGGTCACAGATGGGCTGCCTGTCGGCGTGAAGCTGTTAAGACCGCGAGGCCCAACAGCAACTATCCATTCGAAAAAGAAATCACAGATGCGTTGAATTTGGCATAATATCTAAATGTAAAACATTTGATAAGTGTAGGCAATGATCTTAATATAAGATCATTGGGTGTAGGTGGTTTGTTTGTGAGCAACAAAATCTGATTTATTTTCTTTTGATTTGCTTTTAATTCTAATTAATAATGGTTTCATTTAACTATTAAGAGGTTGAATTTTTATTTTTCAATTAAAATTATTATTGAAGTCGAATAGTCGTGATTTTATGATTCGAATGAATGAAGCAATTTTATTGGTCTTCTACATGACAAAGGATCTATTGTGACTTAAATCTGATACGATATTTTAGTCTAGCAGAAAAGTTTATAAATAGTGAGAAAAATACACAATCATTTCATTATAACAGATAGAAACAATATATTTTTTCTGGCGAAAACATTCGGAATCTACATGAAGGGAAAATATTTATGCCCGTTTTAAAGAATGAAGCAGAAGGTATGTATAGTTTAGATTATAAAGAAGGAAAGAAGAAGAATACACCAATTAAGATTTTTTTCCCCTAAATCATTATTTAAGCTATAAAGTACTTCGAAATGTAATTCTTAAATCCGATAAGAAATTGTTTTATTAAACAGCAAAACTAGGTATGTCGTAGATAACAAATTCTTAAAAGGTCATACGTCAAACTGAATAAGAACGAAGTCATGCAATTGAAATTATAAATCTGATCATAGCAAATTTAAATGGAAAGACCAAAGAATACTAACGCACAGAATTACTGTAATCGTTGAACCTGTTAATAACTACACAGAATTTAGCATCTGTGTTATTGCAATTTATGATCGATCACCTGTAGTACCGTAATAACGATTCAATGAACGTGGTTGCCTATGATCCTTCATAAAATTTCTAATTAACGTCTCTGAATGACTCTGTTTATGATCCAGATGAATCTAATCCATATAGTTCAATAGAGTTTAGAACATTTAGTTCTACTTGGTCCTTTAGAACATCGCTTGTAAATACACCAGCATTAATAGGCACCTCTGATTGCGTTAGTAATTAGCAATCGCAGTTCAGTTCATGTAATTGCGAATGTAATCTATAATTTCTTATTACTTTCAGTCGTTTTTTATAATCGTCGAATTTGTTTATGAATAATTACGTGTTTAATAGTCCACTCGTTTGGTAACGGAATATTCCTTGTATTTTGAAATATTAAACACAAAAAAGTAAAAAATGTAATTTATCCTACCATCATTAATTAATAAAATATTTTTTCTCCTTTTGCATCTTCAATAAAAATATCAAAACTATCTTCCCATGAATTTCTCTAATGAGCTGGATCGCTCTAATCCTCTTCGTATCATTATCTGGACGTACTGTATCTATTCAAATTGGTCGCCAATGTCGCGTTTTATCGTGGTCGGCTACCATCAGACCTACCTCCGAGTACGGTCAGCCAGATACGTCTAATTGAATAAATGCAAATCTTTCGTTGACACTGAAAGTGTTATATCAGGAATCTTGTTAGAGCACTTGGTTTTATTTAGTAGTATCTGTTACGAGAAATATAGTTTATCTTCATAATTGGACGGAAAAGCAATTAATGGATTATAGATAAAGATATGGAAATTGTTCATTTGTAATTTTGGATAATCCTGAATACCTAAAATATTTAAATCATGTAAAAAGTATTTACAGGTAAAATAAATGTATTTATTCTGTACGTATAAAATTGTAAAATATTTTTTCAGTTACTTTAATAACATTCGTTTTTTTAACTGGCTGTATCTGTGAACGAGATTAATCATTTGCTAACAGGTTTGTGACCACGCATGACGTGATTATTTATTTGATGGGTTATTAAAACTAGTGGACTATAAATTCAAATAATCTTATTTATGATTGCAAAATGTTAATGCTAATAAAATTATTTATCTCAGCTCATTTCAATGTTAATATCATCAATCAAATGTATATTTATTTTATCGGTTCTATAACTAAAGAAGTTTCGATAATGAATTTGTACTAATTTAAATTCTAGAACTTTGCTACAGACCATCACAATAATACATTTTATATGCTTTTACTTACAGGTTTAAAAAGTGTATTTATTATCATTTAGACTATAAAGCGGACAAGTCGTTAGCATACTTATCTTTTAGGATTAAGATTTACATTAAATTAACCCCTATAAACGCACAACATCGAACTAGGTTTGCTTGTCCCGTGGCTTTCATTGATATACACAAATGACATACATACCTAAGATATAATAATAAGAATAATAATAATAATAATAATAATAATCATCAAGTCAATTAGTTATCAAGTCATTAAAATGGGGTGTTCAAACTGTTGAAACCTGCCGCAAAGTTAATGCTGCTTTGCGCTCTCTTTATCGCTTAAAAAATTTTTTGCCAGTAAAAACCAAGCTATTGCTGGTTAATTCGCTTATATTACCCATAATCGATTATGGCGATGTGTGTTACCCAGACCTGACCGAAGAACTTCTCAACAAATTAGAGCGCCTCCTCAACAACTGTATTCGCTTCATCTTTGGCCTTAGAAAATTTGATCACATTTCCCAATTTCGCCGCCAACTAAAATGGCTCACAATTCGTCAGAGGCGAAACTCTAGAATTCTTTTATTACTTTACTCTATCTTAAACGATCCTAATTCTCCTCAGTACCTCAAGGATAACTTCCAGTTTCTATTCACTACTCATGACAGGACGCTTCGGTCGTGTTCTAATCTCAGTGTCAATATTCCACCACATAGAAGCGGTTTTTTCCATTACTCATTCACTGTACAGGCATCATTACTCTGGAACTCCTTGCCCGTGGAGTTGAGGAAGGCACCCAGCAGGTTCTCCTTTAAGAAACGTCTTCGTGAACATCTATTAAATTCGACTGACTGATTTCGTCTTTTTTAATTTACAGCATTGTGTGCAAAATATATATTCATGTATATATTATATATATTGAATATACATATATATATATATATATATATATATTTGTATTATTATGATATTTATCGTATTGTTATTTTATTGTATTTATTGTACGTAAGTAGTATTTGTTTTTCTTCCTTTTTAGATTTTTTTTTTTTTCTTTTTAAGTAGTTTTAACACCTGCCATCAGTTCTTTCCACATCCACCCAGGGTGGACTGGTGGACAATGCCATTAGGCATTAAGTTTGCCCTTTGTTTATCCTTTTTGTATAAGGTGACATAAATTTTAAATAAATAAATAAATAAATAATAACGCTTCACATTCATAGCCCCACACTAGGATTCCCTGTGTCATGGGTGCCATGGACAACACGCAACATAGACAAGGACAATACACCCAGACCGAGAACAGAAATTCAAACTCATCATTCAAATTTCCGCCTCGCTGGGAATCGAACCCAGGACCCTCGATGCGGCGATCCAGCATGGTAACCATTGCGCCACACGGGTCGTCTTACAAATATTTCGTGTAAGGTGTAACTTGAATAGAAATAAAATTTCTCGATTCTGTCTACTAGTTAGTCTGCCCAAGTTAAATATTTTGTTAGCTTGGGTAATGGGGTATCCCCTAATTTATTCTGGGCGTTATTAAGCAGTTCCATTATATAAATCTTGCTTTGTAATAAAATTAAAAGCTAGTTATTAGATGTACATTAAAAAGCTCACCCACAATGACACCCTATTATTTTAACCATTTATTTTTTTCATTAATATATTTTTTACACAAATCTTTAATTTAATTATTCTGTTTGATAATAATCAGTGTCACTAATACCTATTTAAATTAATTTGCAGTCGGTTTGTCTTAAATGTTATCTTATTTTCATTAAATGTAAATCTTCAATTTTATTTATGATGTTGGTACATCATAAATATAAACAGAATTTAAATACGTTGGTACACCTATTCAGAAATTAAGCAAAAATAAAAATATGAAAAATAACTATAGTTTTAATCACATTAACAACAAATATTATTTCATTAAATTCCAAGTAAAAGTAATACAGATATTTACAGGCATTGGTTTGGTTGCTGTCGGTTAAGTCGTGCCCGATCTTCCACTTAGGATAAATGTGGAGACACGTTTTGAATAACATTAAGTTACTTATTTCGAACTTGGTCAGATCGCTCCGATTACTTTAGTTCAGTGGAAATTCAAATCCGATAGAGAAATACGTGAGTTATTACTTGCTTGAAAATGTTAGGTTTAAATATGAGGTTGGCGAAGAAATAAATTCATGGAAATTGTTCATTATAGTTAAACAAAGTGAATTTTTTTTTATAGCCAACAAATGGGCAATAAGGTGATACCGATGGTAAGTGATAACCATCGGTCATGAATGCTAGTAATATCAAAGGTACTGATGCATTGCTGAGCAAGAAGTAAAGGAGAAGATGGAAAAAAAGGAAATTTTAGGTAAGTAAACCAAAAAACAGACGGGAAACATCGAAACGATGATATTAGTAGATAATACTGACTCGTTGCAAACCAATAAGAAATCATAATCAAGAAGTCTTATAAATGTCTCTCTGATACTGTAACTGACACGCGAAAAACCATTTAACACCTCATTCTAGAAGAAAAGGGATGGTATGGAAGGGAGGCATAATTCGACGGTAATCATCAAAAGCTGCTTATAATAATATTATATTATACAAAGACATCTAAAAACGGAATCTAATGCACAAATAAACATTAACCGTAGGTTAACAGGTTAAATCACAAGAAAATTGGCTTAAACTAAATTTATAGCGTCCTAGATCCTTAGTAACTATATATCTAAGTAATACATTGATATTATGACAATTGCACCAATTATTCACAGAACCAAGAGCAACGTCCAAGAATGTCCAATATTTTTTAAAGAAAATGTCTCGAAACAAACAACAGCCAACTTTGACAGCATAAAAAATGTATTCAAGATGTTTTTTAAAGAAAAAGGCCCCACAGAACTTCTTCAGAAGCACAATGTGGCCTTTATTTATTTTTCATTTTTCATCCTCCAAACTCTAATGATGTCTGATGAAAGGACGCCGATACTGCCTCAGTTTTCACACTAACGACCGGTTCTACCTAAAGCGAGAAGCGAGAAAATTTTCTTTAGGTATAAGTCAAAATTAAAGGAATTCTTATGACACTCATAGGTACACTCCCGAATAATGAAGTGTTAAAAGTTTATAATATTTTAGGAAGCAGATAATGGTATAAACTATTTCAACACCACAAGACTAACACGACAGCACCAAGGTTAAAAACAACAAATAACATATTTGTGATCGATAAACTCAATTAGAGACAACCTGTATAGTTCAACTAAATAGATTCTGCTTGTTAAAATCACGAGTTCAACAAAAAGCTTTTTTAGAATTTTATTAATATTTAATAAATTAGAGGAATAATAACAAACGCAACATATTATATCATACATCCTCACAAGGTTGGTTAGTATTGCGGTTGTCGTGGACATAAATAAAATAAAAAGCACTGACAAATTAACATTTATAATGATACAAATTAAAATGTCACGTAATGGTTCTCGTAAAACGTCCTCTGTTCTGTTCTTATGTAACAAAAATTGTTACTATAACATAATTACTTTAATAATATACTTGTCGGCGCAGTCTCAAATGAGTTCGTATAATCCATGAAATTAAGAAATAAAAGAACTGTCATTATGGTAGACAGATTGATAGTATCGCGGAATCAAAGTAAAACTAAATAATATTGAATTGATGAAATCGGGCGTTATCAGGCAATAAACGTAGTGTATCCTTGTGCCTGTCGAATTGTGTGTTTTATTTAGTGTCCTGGCAGTCCTGACATATAACTACGCCCACAGAGAGAGATCTATGTTCATAGTACAGAAGTGCTCTTTGATACATGGTTTACAGAGGTGATCTGAATATACGAAAGCATACACTCCAACCCAGCCTTCTACGATATATTCATATTTAGTTTACTAATTAAAGTCTAACAAGTGTCTTATTTTCTAGGCTTCAGATGTTTCATTTTAACATGACAAGACTTATAATAGGAATTCCATTGATTAATGATCGAAAGTACCTATTTATAAAAGTCTAAGTCATCTAGGAAAACACTCCAAGCTAAAATTTTCGTATAATAAACAACGACGAAATTTCTAGGCTATCAGGAGTTTAAATTGGTGCCTGTATTTTAAACTTATTCGTCATGGACTCAACACATTTTAAAATATGAGAAAAGTACTCTCGATAAATGTTTTATTTACCGATATCTAGATCCAGTTGAATAGATTGTAAATATCCTACTAATGTTATAAATCTGAAAGGTTGTTTGTGAGGATGTGTGGATGGTATGGATGTTTGTTGCTTCACGCAAAAACTAACAAACAAAACAAAGAAAAATACTTTTATTTCTCTCAGATTTCGTTACATTTTGTTTATACACAGTAGTGGGTGGTACACTGAAACAGATTTTCATGAAATTTAAGACACAGTTAGACCATGATCTGGAATAACATACGGGGTACTTATTATCCCCGGTTAACGTGGCCAAAGCCGCTGGTAAGCGCTAGTTGTTATCTAAATCTACCTAAAGATTAGCATTTATGATGGTAAATTATGATAGGGTCTGATGTGATGTTGGTGTTGCTTAAAGATTTTCTAAAGGGGGAAATCTTTAAAATAGTCTAGATCTGCTCCTTTTTAAATGTATTACATATACGTTTGACTATTAAAAAAAAACTTTAATTTACTTTTGAAATGGTTACTGGTTAATTCTGATTAATCCTCTGAAACTCTGGATGTTGTCCAGTCAACACGCCGAGTGCAGGGTTAAATAAATATTTGTTCTAGAGTATTCGATAAACAAAGCTTATAAAGTACAAACTAAGCACTAGGAAACCGGGTGTATCGCAACGCAACGGTTCTGTCGTATGGATACACTATTCACTATCCCGCGTTTTCCGGGATAATAAGTATCCCGTAAAAGATATCAGCAGTCTTTGGGTCGTTAGTCCGTCTGATCAAGACGCAACTTCTTCAAAGACAAACAGAATCTGGCACTGATCGTGAATCGAACTCCAAACCCATACAAACAAGGTCATTACATGATCCTTTTAAAGCCAGAAGATATGATAATTATAGAACATAATATTAACAGCAAATCCATAAATCAATACCCTGACTAATCCAATTCTTATGCGTACATTTGTAACAGAAAGATGATATCAGCATAGCCGATTCGGTAATATTCTCGTTCAGTACTAGTGAATGAATACGCATTTGTAGCGAGAACATCCATCAAATAATGGTCAGTAGATGATAGGGTGACCAAGTTAGATGCGACGTTAGGATAGATTAATTTTTTTATATACTTAAAAGACAATAGTGTTGCTTTTGTAGTGAAATACTTTACAATTTCGCTTCGTAAGTTACTAAAAATAATTATAATAAACATACCACGCACATGAAGTTTGTTAAACTGCTTTGAATTGATTAAATTAGGTGATTAAAACAGACTAATCACATAAATATAATATTACATAATTCATAAAATGTTTCGAAATATCAATATGGTGTGTAAATTACTAACAGAGCAACAATTTTACGAGCCTATGTCAAAACAGAATGAGAGGAATATATTCTTGTCATTGTAAAGATTTTCTATATTTCCTGTAAACTATCCTTCGACTTTATTGACACGAAAATTAACATAGTTCTGAATAATTATGCGTTTTATTCATCATTTTCTTTGTGTGAATATTAGCAGATCTTGCATTCCTACTCAAATATCAGAGATAAAAAACGTTCCTATCATACAATATTATTTACAACATGATTATATATCGTTTCGATGTATATATTTTTTAGCTATGATTTAATACCCAGCTCCTACTTTCAGGACATAAAAAAGTAGGACGTCCTCATAAAACCAGGCACTTGGCAACTCCACTAGCTGCCTATATTTTAAGAAACGTTCCGTTTGAAAGGCGTTTCGTATGATGAATCTACTGTGGATTGAGGCCGCTTTTTATCCAAAGTAAGATTCTATGCGTTTTGGAATTTCAAACAAAGGTACTACTTAAAAGCAGTTTTGTATGAAATGGAAGCGTTTATGGAGGAGTCTATTCATATTTCGTTTTGTTACGTGTGTGGGCTCTTTATCCATAAATTATTTATTACTTAACTTTTCTGGAGCATTTTTATTAGCTTTGGTTTCATTTTAATACTCTTAAATGTGAAATTTATTTTATCTGTAATATAACCTTCGTCTATTGACTGAGCATTATTGAAGATAATATAATAAAATGGGTATCTATTCTCTTAGTTAAGCAATTCTCTTCTTCTTCACCTGGTGTTTTATTGGTTGAAATTTTAAATTATTTTATACGCACTGCCCGCATTAGAATTGTTTCTTCATGAGACAGACTTCCGCACGACACAGCGTAACGCTTCCTATAACATTATAACCAATTTGTCAATTTAACAGACATCGGTTTCATTTGCAATTACTTTAATCATTCTCACTTTAATTCAACAGTTTCTTTTCCTGATAGGTTTGGTTTGGTTATCACTCTCTTCCTTACGTGTTTAAAAGTTAAGAAATAATGATTGGAGAATTCATCGAAGCATTGTAAGACGTCATCTTCCCACTGTTTGGCTCGAGTCTCCTGTCACAGTGTTAGGTTAGCTTAAGCTTAGGTTGTTAGGCCATAGTTCAAAACGTTGGTCAAATGATGCTTAGCAGGCTTTACATACTTTTGAGTTTATCAAATATCCATTCGTAGATAAAAATACATTAATTGTTGAAACTATATCAATAAAAATGGTATTGGTTGAACGACAAAATTTTGCGATTTTCATTCTAAGAGACCAACAATAACCTTAATAATAGCAACAAAAAAATTGGCTTGTTCATACTAACGGTGACAAAAATATGTGCTGTAACTTACATCTAATTTATAGTTAAACGAATCTCGCTTTTGATTTTAAAACACTAACTTTATCTATAGATATTTTTCTACTTACTTATGTGACTATATTACTACTATTACAGGAATTTTGTCGTGTATTATTATTGTTGTGTGCTTATGATTTTTCTTCTTGACACGGAACTGTGATATTTAATTTTATTATTGCTGGTATGCCGGTTAAATATGCGTAGGTGTCATGAGATCTTTTCAATGCAGTTTTAAACTTATATCATCGTGTATATTTTACACAGACGATATTTGATGTCTCCCTTGTTATAGATAATTCAATACATTTTATTCTGACCTATATTTTGTCTATATGTAACACGTATTCACATTTATTATTTTTCTTACTCGTGAGTTTTGTACCTACCTTACTTCCTATAAATATTTGTAGTTTTATTTTTATCTCCAACATTTCTGTTACTTATCAGCATCAAAATATTCTTACCTAAAGGGTAATAAACCAAAACTTACAATGTACATCCTACAAAATACCTAAACAACAGTGGTAATCCTTCCATTTATAAATAAGACAATATTTTTATGTTAAATGTAATTTCAAAATTTTTGCTTATTAGAATTAGACAGCACAGTGTGACTACCTAATTGGATAGCCAGTTGATACTAACATTCGTTACATTTTTCAATCAACAGCTGTTGTCGCAATTTAATAATTTACATAGAACCTGTTTCATCTACCTATATTACAGTTGTATGATTATTAATATGTAAATTGTTATTAGTGCCAAGGCGTGTTAGCGTGTTTGCCTAATTGAACTAAGATCTAGAATGTTTCCTTGACTTGAACTAAATCAACTAAACCATCTCATGTTTCCGCTGTCATGTTACATTTTCCCATTAGGTGGGTAAATGCGTAAACAATAGCTACTTGTTATTGAGATCCGATTCAAATTTTCAATCAATATTTGTTCCGCTTTCATTAATTGATTTTGTAAAGCTTACCGGCATTGTCCAACCCACGGATATTATTTTTTATAAATAGACTAAATGAAACTAATTTGCTGACAAAAACTTGTAGCTCAATCACAAACAATGCCCCATTGTTGTAATGGATTGCTTAGTTACATGTTCCCAAAACTGCATCTTCATTGTTGGGCTTTATTCCTCCTACATATTTTAAATTAACTACTAAGTAAAGCCTATTAATATTCAATTAGCCTACTTCTTTCTATTGGACTCGCGCGAAACTATATTCTAAAGTTTCCAACTCGACTCTTGTTTATACTGTGTGTTACGAGTAACAAACGAGTTAACATGAAATAGGTCGTTAAAATTGGTGATATTGTGTTTCACAGCCACTAAATGTTTCTGAAACTCATAATAATAAACTAAATCATGTCATGTTTCCGCTCTGATGTATCATTCTGCAATGGCTATCGTTAAATTGTTGAAAGCCGTCAACAAAGTCGGTGACATCAGTGTAATTTAACTGATTGATGTATTACTGTTTACCTTTGATAGGATCAAATAAATTTCAACAGCATCCGCTTTCATCAAGTTTGAACGACCACCAATTCGACCACAGCACTTTAACTAAACTGATGTTCGGATACTTGACTGTTAAATGCGTTCACAGCACTGTTAATCCATGGCGTGTTGTAGTTTATAGGACGCACTATCTCGGAACAAACATCCCTATAGGCCGATGCACCGGTAACGATGTTACGCGCGGGAGATGCGACAGACAGCGAAACACCTCCTACAACGGTTGGAAAGCGACTGGCTGAAAATTGTTTAGCGGGATAGCGGGCTCAGAGGCTAGTGCATCCGAATACAAACGAATATGACCGAATGTAATTTTAAGGAGAGAGTGAGAAGGGAGATTGGCTGTAGAAGATGGAGAGGGATGGTTGCGCAGGTAGGGTGGGAGACAGCTGCACCGAGGATATAGGGTTTTGTCTATGCAGGTTTAAGATTAAGAGAGTGCATTCGACTGTGAGGTACCAACTGACAGGTATACTAGATAGAACTGTTAAATAATTAAAACTAATCCCGAATTCGGAAATTCGAGTTAAAATGATCAGTTTATCTCCAATTGTCAACGACTCTACTATTATATTATTATTATGACTAAAGGGATTTGTACAGTATTCATAAATTATGTTGGCCATACACGATCAAGTTTACTTGTCAAGTTTGCAGCAGACTTGATGCGGCATCCAATAAACTTGACGATGTATGGGCAATTCGAACCAGTAGTTCCTAAGATTAGCGCGTTCAACCAAACAAACTCTTCAACTTTATAATATTTCATTCCACTTCAATTACTTTTTGTATTTCACCTACGGAGCTGTTAGCCTCGAGTTGAATATCACCAATTTAAACAAGTCACAAAATTAAATGACTTTACTGTAGTATTTAAAAGCGAAAATAATTGCTTGTATTCAATCCATTAATGGTTTACTACTGAGAAGGAGTTTCTTCCCTTGAGGTGGCCTAGTCTCCTAGAGCTTACTCCACCACGCTGCTCTGTAGTGTGGCCTAGATTAGAGGCCAACCCAAGTGTCGGAAGATTTCATGCCACAAGGGCCTCCAAAATGGCCTAACAATTGTTGTCGTACGATAACAAACAAGACCGAAGGCTTTCTGTGCCTTCCGAAGGACGGAAGGGCAGTGCCGGCGTTAGGGCACAGTAAAGATGTATTATATATTTATACTGTGGTTAGGGTATGGCGCGGTTGGGCGACCAACCAGGGCGCCAGGTTAACGGAACTCTTAAAGTTTTGTCATGCCCGTCTGTCCGCAGCATAGTGTCGAGTCGACACCTAGTGCTGGAAAGCGATATCTTGACATGGATTTACATATTTACTATTTTCGTATAGGTCAATTTCGTTTGGTTTCAATGGTAGATAGGGGGTGCCGTAGAAATCTCTGCACTGCGGAAGGGCTCAAATTTTTTTGCCACTAGTCACCCGTCGAACTACTGACCGCGCTCGCTGTTGATTTGTTAATCATTTAGAATCAACACAAGCCACCGCACTATGAGCGCGATAATAAATAATTACCAACTTACGATAATGGATTCTTGAACTTCTACGGTCCGATTCTAACGATCTTTTTTGCCACGCACTTGCAAGCTGTGGAATGAGCTTCCTTCTGAGGTATTCCCGGAGCGCTATGACATGGGGTTCTTCAAAAAAGATGTAAAAAGAGTTCTCCTTCAGGGCCGGCGATGCATTGGCGATTCCTCTGGTATTGCTCGTGTCCATAGGCGACGGTGACCACTTACCATCAGGTGGCCCGGCCCGTCTGCTTTTTCGTCAGCCCCTCAGGCTATAAAAAAAATAAATATTACTAGTACTTTAGACATACGGTTATGTCATGGGCCATAAAAATACAGAATGGTTTGTTACTCAGCTTAATAAAGCAGCAAAATTTGTAGAGGTTACAAATATTTCATATTCAATCAATGATATTTAAAAAATATAGATATGTTATGCCCTTACAAATCAACCAAAAAATCTGTTCCGAAAAGTGATACAACACACACGTTTATCTTTTGTTTCATTACACCAATCTCACTGGTATGATACACGAAGGCATTTTAACGTATCGTCTTGTATTGACAGAGCGACTACGAGCAGACGCACCCTCTTACGCTCTTCACCTTCAGTGCGCTAATGACATACATATCTGATCGACACAAGCCACCGTACTATGAGCGCGAAAATTAATTATTACCAACTACCTAAGAGATACGGTATATATTATGTCATGGTTCATAAAAATACATAATGGTTTGTAACTTAGCTTATTAAAGCAGCAAAATTGCTAGAGGTTAGAATTTAGAAATATATTATATTCAATGAGTAAATCAAAGTTTCTTCTCACTGAATTCGACTTAAAGTGTGTAGGTAACTCGTAACTCTCGTAAGTCAGCTGTCTCAGACTTGGCCTAATCGCTGATTTCCTGAAAGAAAACTTTAATTTCGCAAGTAGACATTTTATAACATTGTTTACTTACAGAATGTTGATGAACAAGTTAATTTTGAACTACGTGACTTATCGCTGAGATTGTTAGAATTGGGGCAGATTTTGCTACAGTATACTTACGAGTTATTTAACCTAGAAGTAGTGATCATGAAAAATGTATTAACTTAGACAAATTTAAGTTAATATGAGTGTTCTTTGTTCATAACAATTGATTTACTAATATTCAAACCAGTGTAGCAATATGTATATTTTATGTAGAGAACTATCAAATCAAATCAAATACAGTTATCATACTTTAATAATAATTAAAATCGCATCAGATGAAATTTTAAACGAAAGTGTTTAGAGCGTTTTCAGTTTAACTATTCCATTGAATTCGGTTCGATTATTTCACGTAATCACGTGCTAAAACATAATATTCATTTGAAAACGATATTTAGACGTTCAATTTGATGTTTTCGTTTTCACTGTTTATCTGTAATTGCCTACCGCATTTCTCTCTATCACATTGCTTTGGCTGGTAGGAAATGCCAATAGGCATTAAGTTCGCCTTTTGTGTCTCTTAGTTTAAGGTGAATGCAATAAAGAATAAATAAAATATATAATAATAGTATCGATATAAATTAAATTTACTTAAATTACTGGCTTTGCAACACACGGCTTGTGTTAGGTTCAGAATCAATATACACGTGTATTGGGAATACATAGTATGTCACGTAACAAAATAACAATCAAACACAATATCTTCTATTGATATCGCGATAAAGTCTGACCACACTCTATCGAGAGAAAACAGCATGAATTAGTTTAGTTCTGCTCTTCCAGTAAACGCGAATATAATTTAGACACGCGGCAGCGTGTCCAGCCAAAGGTCAAAAAAAACTTGTTACGCGGCGCCATGTGTAATATTACACGAACCATTTCCATGTAATTAAAGCTCTACATTTGACTTGGCTAGTTTTTAGGGTTCCGTAGCCAAATGGCAAAAAACGGAACCCTTATAGATTCGTCATGTCTATATGTCTGTCTGTCTGTCTGTCTGTCTGTCTGTCTGTCCGTCCGTATGTCACAGCCACTTTTTTCCGAAAGTATAAGAACTATACTGTTGAAACTTGGTAAGTAGATGTATTCTGTGAACCGCATTAAGATTTTCACACAAAAATAGAAAAAAAACAACAAATTTTGGGGGTCCCCATACTTAGAACTGAAACTCAAAAAATTTTTTTTTCATTATATCCATACCTGTGGGGTATCTATGGATAGGTCTTCAAAAATGATATTAAGGTTTCTAATATCATTTTTTTCTAAACTGAATAGTTTGCGCGAGAGACACTTCCAAAGTGGTAAAATGTGTCCCCCCCCCTGTAACTTCTAAAATAAGAGAATGATAAAACTAAAAAAAATATATGATGTTATGACATTACCATGCAAACTTCCACCGAAAATTAGTTTGAACGAGATCTAGTAAGTAGCTTTTTTTTAATACGTCATAAATCGTAAACCGCAATTTACCTCGATCAAAGTTACAACGAACTACAAGAACTTTTATATTATGTTACTTGCTGCTACGGAACCCTTCATGGGCGAGTCCGACTCGCACTTGGCCGCTTTTCATTAGTTAACTACCAACAAACCAATTTTTAGAAAAGTGACATAGGTATTACATCAACCTAACAGACATAACGAAGTTAATTATAGAAATATAATATAGCCTGTAGGTACGTGAAAACTAGCCAAGTCAAATGTAGAGCTTGAATTACATGTTATTGTGACAAAAAATTTAGGATTTTCTACACAGAACTTGGCACCCATTTAGATCTCAATTCTTTTTTTTTGAACTTGGTTCTCATTTCACGTTTATGTTTTTGATGAGATAAATGTTTCTTGAGTCTTAAAGCGAGTGTATAAATGTATGCGTGTGTGTTTATATATTTCGTTAATAATTTCGCTCAACACTGTTCTTAAATAAATAAATCAATATGTTATGTATGTAAGGCGCCGCCGTGAATCTCCAGTAAACGTCCAGCAACGGGTCTCTTTGGTTCTACAACGCTCGGCCGATGCGGATGCTGTCATAATATAAAAAGCGTAATAAAGAAAAATTAATATTTAAAATAAGGAATAACATCAATCTATTTGGAACACACGTAAGACATTATATGCTATTCTACATATAGTCCGGCTTTTTAGATGAGTGTTATTTGGCAAGCAATTTAAATTTGTTTAAAAAAATATATTAAAAGTAAACAGAAAATAATTTTGGCATTTAATTAAATTAACATTGTCTTTAAATTATTTTCATTTTGTGTCAGCCTAATTTTTAATTACAAATTACGTTTAAAAATTAATTCGTGAGTCTGAGCGTTTATATATTTCGTTGATATCTCCGCTCACACTGTGCTCAGGCACAACGATCACCCACGCGAACATTTGGCGCTTATACCGTGTTCGCACGAATGAAACACGGACGTCTGTGGGCGAAATCCCCATTTTATTGCTTTCGGCTTTACATACCAGCTAATATTACCAATGGAAGTGTCCGTTTGCTTGTTCGCGTGTCGGTTACAATGCCAGTTTTCGATTGGTGGTATTATTGGAGCCGTTTTGAAGGTTTAATTGTAAATTTATTACAGATATTATTTATCGATGACGACCCTGTAGCCTAGTTGGTAGCGACCCTGCCTGCGAAGCAAGGGGTCCCGAGTTCGATTCCCGGCCGGGGCAGATATTTATGTAACAGATAAATATTTGTTCTCGGGCCATGGGTGTTATTGTGATGTGTTATAATAAGTATTTGTCGTCCATGCCTCCCGCGACACAGGTAATAACCTACTGCGGGGTATGAGAGTGTAAACGTTTATTTACTATTTATTTATTTGTCATTCTAAGAGGAAGCTACTAATTTTTTTAGCACTATTTCGACTGATACTCAGAACGATTTTGATTTACATCGTAAGAAAACATGTCTACGAATTCTCCATAATGTTCTCAATGGTGTGAAGTTTTAGCCTTATTGGGAAGGCTTCGAATACTGACCAACGCCATATTATCAGTAGGCCATGCTTCTTCTTCTATATGAGGTTTTTCAGGATCGGTTATAGGACAGTCACGAACTACCATGATAAAGCAACATTCGTTACAAACAAATAAATCCGGGACTTTAAATAATAGACTTAAATTGACCAATTTAACCACTCACCCGAATTCACAACTCGAGTGTATCAAATAATTCATCCTTACGACCAAACGAGGTTTTATTAACCTCCAAACAAAACACTCGAGATATTTATACGAGGTATTGTATGCGAGTGTAATGACTACCTGGCGTCATAATTCGTCGACTTGTCGTCGTAAATAGACAAAGTCGACGATTTAAAGCGTAACGAGGATGGACGAAAACAAGGCATGCTAAGGTAGAAACTTTGCGTCGGCTAGGTCGTGTGGTAAAACTTTTTAAACAGCTGGAAGGTTTCCTGGAAGTCAGTTGAGACTTGTAGGGAAAAACTTCTCAGACTGTCAAACCCAATACTCCTATACAAGGTGAATGAAATAGAATTAGGAGTGCAATGTCCGGTTTACACATATTAAATAGTTACGTAGGTAAGTAACTAAATTTTAAGTAATTAAATACGTGTAAACAGTTAATTTAGTAACCACTGGCACGTCCTAATTTAGTAGGTATGCGATAAGTGGATAAGTAGATTAAAAAAAAATCTTTTTTCCTGTTAAGTTTGGGCGGGCATCATTTAACATATTTGGACATTCACGTTTTAGCACGAAAAAATAATAGTTTTAGTTAAAATTAAGTTAAATGCATAATTTTTGAAGACTACGACTTCCCTGCGGGGTTGTTTTTTATTCATTTTGAGTAAACTAGAGTTAAGTTTTTGAAATTTACTGACTTAAAATTTAGTTAAGTATCTAGTTGGTTCAAATTCTAAGTCGAGACCTCTCCTGAATAACGGCTGACGTAATGGTGTTATGTGACTTTTTCACTGACTTTAAAAAATAAACTGGTCAAGTGCGTTTCAAGCCACGTGCAATGTGTCCCACATTTTTTTTATTTATTTATTTACCAATGAAGACTTACAAAAAAGGGTGCGTGTACTTTTGTACGCGCGTGAGAAGTTATACTTCTTTAACATAATTGAATAAATATTTAATTTAATAACGGGTATCAGTTTTAATTATCTTTCAAAAACTATTTTTGTACTAAATAAAAATAAACAAGTACAAACTAGATGGCGTTGTTCAGGAACCTGAATCACACTGTTGAAACTCTGTGAGACTTGCATGAGTAATAACATTAAATTTTAATGTGTACTACCTACGTTTACACAACTACAATCTTGATGGCGTTGTTCAAACTTTAAAAGAGATAAAGTTAATAAGAAGCTAGGGCCATCTATCCAGTGCTTTCATACCCCCTCCATGGTAGTACAAACGTTTAACGCAACCTTTTTTCAAGTCGCTTAAGAAGTATAACTTCAAAATACAGATTTAAAGTCTGCCAAACTGTAAGGTAGTTTGTCGCCAGTTTAAAACAGTTCTCGTGGTCCTCATACAAATGATATAAAACAAAATAACTATCATTATATCGGTCACTATACTTAGTTCCTGCAAAGACCAGTTGGTAAACGATCTTAGCGCTAACTCTTTATTGACATTTATTTTAATACTCATTTGACATTAAACAGAAGACAGAAGATTCACATCGGTAGTTCATCGGCTACACTGCGCTAAGGTTTTCTTCCTTGGATTCGAGTTTTCTTGACTTTCACGCGCTTTCACGGTTTTAGTGCCGGCCGGCGCAACGGTTGAGTTCGAACTGCTTAAGCGACATTTGACGTGTTATGTATGTCAATCACTGTCGTCGAGTTTTGACAGCTCTGACAGGTGGCGAAATGATGACGGGTGGTTTGTGGAAGGGAGCAACGAGAAGGAATTAATCCTAAAGCCTGTTCACACTCATTAGCCACTTAAGCTAGCTACCCTTTTATACACTGATAAATTGGTTGTGGTATTTTGTGTGTCTAATTTGTCTGACCCACCATACTACCACCCATAATACACCTGTGGTAATACGGCGTGAGTTTGAAAACATTTATTATCTATGTAGTAAAGTTAACAAACCTACATGGAAAGTAGAGAGAAGGAATGTCTCTCTGTGTATGAAAAGTGTCCGTAAAACACGTAAAATTACGGGTGGCGCTGCGGTGCTGTTGGCGGACACTAGCGGCACTAGCGCCATTCATTACGGGTGACGCTGCGGATGCACTACGTTCATGGTTCGCTATTTGTATCACACTAGCGCCATTCAGAAATGGCTATTAGTGGAACCTTTATTTTCTGTAAACAGCTGGACACTTTCAACTTTCCCTTATTATAAGATGACCCTCCTTCTATGTCGATGCTCCATGCAAACCTAGTATTATAAACTACGAGTGCCTACTTCTATAGAAGTTATAATTGTTTCTTGAAGAATTCTATAAGAAAGTCAGTTCCGTGCTTGGAAGACCCAACCTGTTCTTAGCGGATAATGTGTTCTTAATAAATAAATTATTTTTATCTTTAATATCTACATGATTTATAATATTCAGGGGCTGTTATGTCTTCGTTTGTGATTGAGTGAATAAAATTACTTCGAGGTCGATACTTGGATGAGTATATGAGTAATCGTTATCTTTCATCGATACAATTTGTTCACCTGGATGTGAATGAAAATAAGTTCTGAAGTTCTAAGATTATAGCAACGAGTATGTCAAGGGATAAAAATATAGTAATAGAAGCTTGTACTGCATCATAAAAACCAAATACGCAATTTTTATATAAATATTACGAAAATAATTAATCAGAGCATCTGCAGCTTCAACTAAATTCATTATCATCACGGGAAACCCGCGTTTGATTGGAGCTCGTCAGTCCCTTGGGCAGCTTTATCTATTATGTAGGCCGGTTCATCAGGGGACGGTAAATAATTGATACCTGGTAACTAATTATGGGCTTTCATTAGCTTTTGTGAGGGAAAATTGGCGTCGAGTCGTACCCTAGACTTTGGGGATCAGCAATTATCGCTGAGGTCGTCTTTAGATGGTCTGATTAGAAAACATTGTGAACAATATTAGCTAGTATTCTATGCTTGCACAGATTTATTAATTACGTTTTGAATAAAAACGAAAGAAATGAATTCATTTAGTAAAGTGTTTATAAAGGTAAATATTTTGAGAATTCTATTCGTAATTATGATTTAGTAGGTATTTTGTGTATAAATGAGGAGTTAAATTCAATTTTACTTGTATCAGATATGTAGTTTAGGCATTTGTATCAGGATGACTAACTTAGTTATGACTTGATAAATATGAGAGATTTAAAAAACATCACATACAGATAGTTACCCAGAAAACAAATAATAAAATGATGGCTCTATAAAATCTCCAAATCTCGTAATTTAACGAATCGCGCCCGTCATGTATAAGCTATAGTGTTGAGTCACGCATTGTCTTCAGGACATAAAATTGTGCGCAAAATTATTTATAGCCCATTAACTGTTCATTCGTCTTAAATTTAGTTTCTTGGGAATTACTTTCTGGTTTACTGAAGGAGGTAATTGATGACACTAGTACGAGTAATAAAGACATAGTTCTCCAACCAACAAGATGTAAACCCTTTGAGTAAGACCGCCATCTGTCTTAAGGTCAAGCCAAATCGTTTACTTGTTGTGCTTTCTGCTCAGCAACGGACAAGATAATGATACCCGATCTTTCTATTCTTCTATGGTCTTACGGATTTTATTCCTAAGGAAATGCGAGGCGGTAGGATTCTTTATGTAAAACTAGCTGTTACCCGTGACTTCGTCCGCATGGTGTATAATATTGTTAATTTTTTCATTGATCCTATTTTTTTTTAATAAAAGTAGCTTAAGTTACTCCTTGTTACATCAGCTATCTGCCAGTGAAAGTCCCGTCAAAATTGGTCCAGCCATTTCAGTGATTAGCCGAAACAAACAGACAGACAGACAGACAAACATTGTAAAAAATGTTGTTTTGGTATATTTACCGTTTATACATCCAAATGCACTTAGTAAAATGAGGTTATTTTAGTATTACAAACAGACACTCCAATTTTACTTATTTGTATAGATGTTTCAGGTTTCAGCTGCAGTATTGGAGACCCGACAATAAACGAATTTCCTGCTTCTTTATTTGTCGAAAAAATATAGCTGATGCCTTTTGTACTCACGTGTAGTGACCACATACAATCAAATGACTCGTGGGTTCGTATACAAGAACACACCAAAAACAAAACAAAAACACACAATAGCAATCCGATGTGATTTCAAGAATTATTCATGCCACCATGATTTACGCTCCAACTGCAATGACCGCTCTAATTGTGGACTGCATTTTGCACGCTCCGAGACAATGGCGCTATTTTTTGTACTAACCAGTTTATGTGAGGTGAGTGCATAAAACTCGTGTTCTTATGCTACTGAATGAGATGTTAGAGAGAGATGATTTATATACGCAAGAGCAGGATGAAACGTACGAGTATGAACTCGATTGTCAGGAGTTTGCAAGGGAGCGTTTTGTCACCCAAAGTTTTTCCTTTTGGTATATTAAAGATAAATAGTTCTCGTATTCATAAAATTTCTTATGTACGGGCCTTTAATTTAACTGCGTAGTATTTTTATTTATTCTTCAATTAATAAGATAAAACACCAAGAACTCTAAGAAGACATTAATTAATAATTTGGAAGTTTTGATGAATCTTCTGGTATCTCACTTTCGAGGAATTTGTCTGTTGGATCACGTCTTGATTTCGCAGTAACAATAATTCTTAGTAAGAACAAAATACTAAGGATCATTATTACAAATATGATTCGTGACAATGTATGCGATGATAAAAATTGACACTTGTAGGGCTGTCGCGTTTAATTTAATCCAAATACTTACGTACTTTTCGATATCCTAAAACAATGTAGTAATAGAAAGTTAGTATAGATTGTTTAAACTTAAAGAAACTAGGACCAGAAACTTTATGTTCGTAAATAACGATTTAACAAAAAAAAAAACTTACAGAATCTAATTCTTCTGGTTATTCCAACGTTGATATTTTTTTTCTTCAATTTGAAAAATTCGATGCAATTATTAAAATTTCATTGAAGAAAATTAATTTCAAGGAAGCAAATACTGATTTTACTATTTGTCACAGTCCACTATGATTTTACTTTAAAATCATCATACATATAACTCACACGACAATCCTACACACTTTACTACAATGTAAGAGAAACATTCGCAATTGTTTATACGAAATTATTTATTATTAACAATACCTAACTAACTGTGTATCTTAAATTTAGAGTTGGTTAAAATCATAGGTTAAAACAAACCTTTCTTTATTGGGTGTTTGAAGAACTCGTCTTTATTACATACAAGCGAATAGTTTGATCACAATATTTTTTATCGAAAATATATCTAAGAAAGTTCTATTACCGATATAGGTTACTAGTAGTTAGTGGTTTTTGCGTGAAAGAGTAACAAACGACTATACATCCTCACGAAGCGCTCATAGCCCGGTGGCTTGCGTCGATTCTAAGCGATCGACAAAGTTAAGCATCAGCGGGCGCGGTCGGTAGTTGGATGGTTGACCGCTAGTGGCAAAAAATTCTTCAGCGCTTCCGTGCTTCGGAGGGCACGTAAAGCCGTCAGTCCCGGTTGTTATCGTAAGATAGCAGTAGTTAGGCCATGTCGGAGGCCCTCGAGCGGCATGAAAACTTCCGACACTTGGGCTGGCCACTAACCCCTCCACCAATCCGCACTGGCGCAGCGTGGTGGAGTATGTTCTAGGCCTCCTCACGAGGAGAGACCCGTGCGCAGTAGTGGGCCATTAATGGGTTGAAGCCATACATCCTCACAAACAGAACACCAAATAGAAAACTTTGAACAAGAACATTTAAAATTTTATAATCTTATGAAATCTACATGCTTTAGTTTGCCATATTTTTTTCAGAAGTGTAACCTCAGTAGCATTTCTATAAGAGGAACATCATCTCAACCTAACGAATTCTGTAATCTTGTTATTGAAAATGGCCGTTTTATTGAACGAAACGATTATAATATCCCATGATATCTTATGTAAGTATTGTGTACAGTCCACAAAATAATAAAGTATGCAGGGCATGATTCTAAAACCCTCTATAATATATAATGTTTACGTTATTATCAATTTAAAATCAAATCTTACGTTTTCAGGTATCATTTAACATTGATAATAACGCAAACAATCTGTAATATCAATAATGACAGAGAAGGTTTTAGAATCATGCCCTGCATACCTAATTCTTTACCGACTGTACACTACATACGAAATCTTTCATTTATGTCCTTGCGAGTGGAGTCGAGTTACAGTAACAAACAGTAGACAAATATTAATGTGTTAAGTAATGTTTTAAAGCTTAATAAGACCTCGTGACGTAATCGTAGCCATATGCTGGACCGACGAAGGGTCCTTTTGCGTCCCTTTTGGTTTAGATTACTTGTGGGTAAGGAATTTGAATGATGAATTTTAATTTTTGTTCTACGTCTGTATAATAATATATTCTTGTCATGGAGAATTGAGATAGAAGGAGGGCCATTTCATATGAAGGGAAAGTTGAAAAAGTGTCCAGCTGTTTACAGAAAATAGAGGTTCCAATAATGGCCATTTCTGAATGGCGCTAGTGTGATACAAATAGCGAACCATGAACGTAGCTGTTGCAGACGGAGTGAAGTTTGCTGAGTTATGCCTAGTGCATCCGCAGCGTCACCCGTAATGAATGGCGCTAGTGCCGCTAATGTCCGCCAACAGCACCGCAGCGCCACCCGTAATTTTACGCGTTTTTACGGACACTTTTCATGTACAGAGATGACATTCTTTCTCTCTATTTTCCAGGAATATGGTAGCACCATTGTAAAGCTGTGTCGTTTGCCGTATCGTTGTGATACGACATGATAAGCGTATCGTTCTCAGTGGTTCACGTTCACGCCCCCACAGTGATTTGCTGGAACGCGAGTGGTTTGGTAACTCAATTCATCATCGTTATTCATCCTATATAACCCATAAATGTCCCTCTATTAAGATCTCTAAGCTTAAACTGGAAATCACAACATAACATTAGACAAAATAATGCTCGTATCTTGCTGAAATTTGAGAAAAATCTTAACTACAATTATTTTTTACACACACACACACACACACACACAAATACTCATTAATTTATTAAGTATTTTTCTCTAAAACCTATAAATTAAATGTTGTAGAGATATGGAAGAGCCGAGAATAAAAGCTTGCTAGGATGGCCTCAGTATCTAGTAGTGTTAAAACACAATATTATAAATATGAGGTTATTCCAAATAAATATATTTTGTATTTTTTTTTTTTGTAATTTAAATGTACAAGGATAAGGAAATAATTATTCTTATTTGAATTATTTTATTTCCTCAATAAAACTATAGGCCGGTCCATCAGGGGCCTCACAATGAACACACAATAGGGTATTTACGTTACAAGTGGCATCTTCCGGATAAGGTTCTTTGAGGTCTTCTTAAGGCGGTATAATGTGGAAATCTTTTGTTGAGCTCTCAAGGTGCGAACGTAGAGCAATGATGGCTAGATGAGACTTTGTTTTTTTTAATGATCAAATCAGCAGTTTCAGCTGACGGAATGTGAGGCCAAGAGAGGAGACTAATAAAAAATTTAAGGAGTTTCCAGGAAAATTATGGGCGGAAAGAATAATAATTTTATTTCATATTTATCACAATAAGTTTAGTTACCGGATTTCTGAGTTGTAGCAATAATAGCGCAATGCGGAAAAAAACAATATGTTTGAATTTAATGAATTTAATTTTCCCGCTCATTACCAGATTTTTTTACAATTGCTGTAATTTTTACAAGTATCTACTACTCATTCACTTCAAGTTTGCCCTCGTGGACCATTATGATGTCACAGCTAACGGTACTGTAGACAAAAAAGTAATCAAATAATTTCATTAACTTATATAACAAATTATGTTGGCCACTGTGTAAGACCTTTTCCCTTTTAGTCATTGTAGTGACACAAATCAATGAACGTAAAATAAATGAACAGAAAAATAATTTAACGAAAATAACATCAAAATCAGCAACAAACTCGAGAACGCACGTGCTCCACGGGACCCCAAAAATACGCGGGTAGTATTGCTATCCGTACTAAATGGGCGACGCACGAGGATGCTGCGGGAAGGGAGGTAAGGGCATTTTTGAAATAAATGAAATCAAATCAAATGTTTTAATTCAAAATTGGTTTGGTTTATAAAGATTTTTTAGTCATGCAAGCTACGCCAATGCTTCAACAAGGTCCTACTGTGAGAGGGCCCGGGAGAAGAAGCAGCAAGAAACTACCGGGGTTTTCTTTTCCTGCTCACAGTTACAAATAGCACTTATTATCTATTACAATCTATATTTATAAAACTCATGTCCAAGAAGTCTTGTCTTTAAAATAATCATCTAATTTGTAATATCCTTTCGTCATTAGAATGCTTTTAATATAAGTTATAAAATTTAAATTAAGGCATTTTTGTAAATTTTGATGGAATTTTATTATAAATCTTTACATATGTACCCATGAACGAGCCACCAGTTTCACATAGTCTTTTTGGTACAATCAGCTTAGGCTTGTTCCTCGTATTAATATTGTGGATGTCATTCTTCTTAATTAAGAAAAGTATCGTAATATTTCTTAACATACAAAACATTATCCAATATATGTATACTGTGACACCACAGTTAGAATATTAATTTCCTTAAAGAGATTAAGCTTAAGCAAATCGCTAGGCCTGAGGTTGTAAATGGCACGGACTGTTTTTTCTGTAAAATAAATATGGACTCAATATCTGCAGCTGAGCCCCACAACAACAGACCAGAAGACATGAACGCGTAGTAAGTACATTGGCACATGAAACAACTCTCATCTAACCATAGGTTCATTTGGTTCATTTCGTTCACTCTACTAAGTATATTTCATTTCTTACGATAACGCATCTAGCACCTCCCGTATATCTGCAACCTCCCTTTGTCACGGTTACCTCTTTGTTGGCGAAACCACAATGCGAGTGTTAAACTGTGCACTGACGGGCCCCAAGGGCCCTCTCTTGAGTATATTAAAAGATTTGCCTTTGTTTTTGAGGCCTGTGGTCAGCGCTGACCACTCAGGTGCGAGGTGTAATTTTAATACTTGACGCCTCTTTTGTGTTATTGTGTTGGTGTAAAGTTTGTGTGGGCGAGTGCTCTTCATTTAAATAGACGTTGGTTAAGGATGTGGGTATGGCTGTCATATTTTAGGATTCTGAATTGCGTTTCATGGAAATGTTCTTTAAGCTTTATGTGTTTTGAAGAAATGGAAATTGAAGAACTGAAATTGAAAAAAATGTAAAGAAATCTAAAAAACGATGTTTGATGTTTTGATGAGATTTAAGATGGTCTTTCGAACCGAATCACAGATGACATAATAGTACATAAATGTAACCGAATTTGAAATTTGATTTCCTGAATTAGAAATCTGAGCCAAATCGGGTTCTTTTTCGCCCAGAGTTTATAAAATCAATACAAAACAGTGTTACCTAAGTAGAATATTGTGAAAACGTCAATAGATATTAAATCGTGCGAACCTGACGCAGCAGATTTCAGCCATTAGGAGCACAAAGGGAAATCCTGAAACACAAATCCGAGGATCATTGACACGATAGATGATTTAAAACGATGAAGAAGATCATAATAATTGTAGAGAAAAACAAAAAATTATAATATTCTTTCTTATCCTTTATTTATTATTAGCAGGTAATAACGTGTCGAAAAAAGTAGATCCTTTTATACCTACTATTTTATTAATTAGTCAATACCTAGTAGTAAAGGTCAACGAGTACCGATTTAATGTTGGTTTTGCTGCTGTCGCATAAATGAATACTTGATTTTTGAAATACATGTCTTCAATTTATTATCATGGTAAACCTTATGGAAGCCATACACGATCAAGTGTACTTGATCAAGCGTCAAGCGGACTTGACGCGGCATTCAGTAAACTTGATCGTGTATGGCCATATAGCTATCTGGCCATATAACTATCTCATGCACACTGGATGCCGCGTCAAGTCAAACTGCAAATTTGACAAGTTAAACTGCAGACTTGACAAGTACACTTGCCCGTGTATGGCCTCCATTAGTTGATAAAAACCTCAAGATATTATATTATGTGAAAAATAGCTGAAGCTACGTAAAAACATACAGGTAACACATGCCAAATAAACTCTGAATAGGTGTGACAGAGTTTTATTTATGGAATGACCGAGGGTTCCGAGGAGAGGGGAAAGGGAGTCTGGAGGGATTAAAGTTTGCTGCGGACATTTTGTTACTTTTGTTTCGGACGTGACTTATTTTTACCCCCAGGCTTATTCTTTTGTGCTTCATGGATTCTGATTAACCATATAGGAAAATTATTTGTAAGTTCAGTGCAAATAGTAAATGATAATGAAAGCAATTTTGATCTTCTTATTGTAATTATTTTAATCGATTCAATAGTAAGTTGCAAGTTTGCACATGCTTGCACTTTCTAGAAAAAGGAAATAAACAATTTTTATCTTCGAATTTTAATTATTTGGTATACAATAGACATGCATGTTTCGTTCCAGAAAAAGGCCTAGTTTGGAACTAAAAGTTTGCTGTCAGTCCATTTCATTCACAACATACACAGACCCTTTTCGAAAGTTTTATAGAAATTCACCAACGAAATTTTACAACAATTACTTTATTTCAATTTTTTATGATGATAAATAAATTGTATTTATTATAATTATTTTTCATTTGTTAAATTATTAACTATCATAAATGATATCCTGAATTATGGCGAACGAAGTGATTGTATACCAGAATGACGAATAAATAATGATGAATTTCAAGCCGACCTCTTCTCAGCAATGAAAGGGTCACGGCACGGGACATAATTGGATCTTTCTGTCCTAATGTTCCGCTAAATGGGGCACAAGCTTTTTAGCAAAGATATAATTGTACCGAATAAAATGTACACTGGTTTATTAGAGTGTATTTACACTTATGGAATGGCATTGAGGCTATAAAATCCCTGAAGAAACGTAATGAAGAAGACAAAAAACGGCTGAACTATATTATTACTACTATATTACTATAATAGATATATTTTGTAAAATGTAA
This sequence comes from Thymelicus acteon, assembly GCA_951805285.1. Lineage (NCBI taxonomy): Eukaryota > Metazoa > Arthropoda > Insecta > Lepidoptera > Hesperiidae > Thymelicus > Thymelicus acteon. Next base: position 4,809,001 of record OX638232.1, read on the forward strand.
AAAATTTAAAGCTGACTATATAGTAATAAATATATAAATATATTTTTTTATATCATTAAAATAATTACGTGTATTATTATAATTATCTTCCTGAAAGTTTCAGGCTGAAACCTGCCTGGTTTCAAACCCTTATGTTTGAGTCAGCTGCCAAACGATTCATCGTTTTTCGGTTGGGAGCAATTGAGACTCAGTTTCTTCGGTTTACTATTTTTTTTCTTCGCCAACAACGCATTGGTGACGCCTAAAATATTACTAATCACCACGATGATAATGATCTTTGGTTTGTCTGCTCTTCATCGATTATTATTCATTTACAAAAAAAGGTTTAAATTATGGCATGAATAATTGTAATGATAATTATTTATTATCATTATTACCTCTTCCAACTTACTCGCCTATTGCTAACTACTTTCCTACCTACTCGAGGATACGACTGCAAAAGCATTCATCAAACGAAAAATTAATTCCTTTTTAAATTTCAATGAAGTTAGTTTATTTTTTGTCAAGAAAATTATTGTTTTTGTATTTCTTACGTATCCAAGCACACACAGGTCACACAAAATTTTTGTGTAACTGTCCAATGTATTTTAACGTATAACTTAGCGTATTATAAATATATTTTTACATAGAATACACGCGACTACGAAGGCGCACGAGTTTTACAGCGCGTTAGAAATAACGTTCATTTTGAAACGTTGTCGGACAGGAGCTAGCGAGTTATTTACAGGTTGTTTCGTTTTGCTGCACTGTATTTCTGTTATTAAGTTCTATTTACACTGTCCATGTATATAATAACTATCTATCTAACCTAACCAGTATCAATCTAATATCTTAAATCATGCATTTAACTTAGGTGAAACGGACAATTAAAGTTACAATTCTCAAAAAAATATTACCATTATTGTACTAAAACACATAATTATGTCGTCTCAAATATTTCAATAAAAGCCCATAATAAAGTAATATGTGACGTAATGTCATTTATTAACATTTTTAGCAGGTGTGATATTTGTAGTTATTACTTTTATTGTTATAATTTGCTACATCACTGTGTAAGTCTTAATATATTTTTCAAGCATAATTTCACAGTTAATGTTAGTTTAATTCAACGCAAAAAATACCTTTTCAAAATATCCCCTTTTTCATGCATTATTTTAACTACTACACTCATTCAATTCTCTCTTTAGTCAGAAACAAGGCCAATGCATAAGCCACGCTAGAGAATTTATTTTAACGCACCAACCACCATAACCGCCATTTTGTGAGACTCGGCTCATGAAAAGGATTATTCTTACGATGTACCATTACCGCCGGTTTTATGAATTCTGTGATGTAACATGCTTCTATTGTGATAGTTTGATATTTGCGAGGATCCTGTCCTAGTTTAAGTCGTTCTACCTCGTTGTGGGCTACATAATTGTAAATTATTATTACGTCTTACGGTCTCAGTAGGAGGATAGTTTTAGTTCGAATGATGAATAGTATTTAAGTTTATTTTAAGGCTTAGGTAATCCTCCTACTTAGTATTATAAATGTGAAAGTTTGTGATGTTATTTGGATGTTTGGATATTTGAATATTTGTATTTTCATTACGTGCTAAGCGCTGTATGGATTCAGATGAAACTTGATACACAGACAGACTGAACTAAAAAAATAACTTTTAATTTAGAATATAATATAAGTTAATTCTAGTTCTAACAAAGACACCCTGAAATAACTAGTTTCAATAAGTAAAAAGATGTCTAAATTAAAACAAGTTTTCATTGCAACACAATGCAATGTTGTGCAGATGTTATGTAGAGTAAATCTACCTAGTAAGTACGTATGTACGAAGTAGAGGCAATTTATTTTATTACAAAGTATTATTAATTTTGATAATGTTATTTTTGGTATTACATTGTTATTATTATTTTATAAATTTTCTTAAACAATTACAATAACAGTTTATTTTATGTAGGTACCGTAGTTTAATCTCATTTCAAAACTTTGTTTTCTAAAAAATATTGAGTCAATAATAAAGCCGTCAGATGTAGCCAAACCTTGTTTTTCATTCACTCTATTTTAATTTACGTAATGATTAAAAATTAATTTGTTAATGAAATTGAAAAGAATCAGATAAAACATCATACTGTATATGAGCTGGGCGTATAATACCAAGGAGCAAGCGATGCGATGGTGCGATAGCAAGATGTGAGCGATTTTATTCAACGGCCCTTGATTTATATCTTTATTGTGAGAGGCCGGCCGGTCCTTTCGATAATAATATGGCTTCAGTTCTTGCGACCTAGGTCTATAGCCCTCGTTTTAGTACTTATTCATTTACCACTTTATTTAATCGTAATTTCATCTAAGCGATTTTAACTGAATAAGGCCATGTACAAGGAGATTCTTCTGCTTAGCTTGTGGCTCGCAATCAAGTCAGTATTGTCAATGCACGTCCCACTTTCCGTTTGGTGGCTTGTTTCATATTTTATCGGTTATTATACAAATTTGTTAAATAAGGAGTTTCACACAGACACTTGGCTTAACCACTGTTTTACTTCAGGTTAGTAAACTGACCATTTTTCAGACCACTGAAAGCGGGACGTGCACTGAAAAAAAGTCATCGGGCGCCTTCATGTCAAAGCGGGACCCCTACGGAATTTTGTATACAATTATTACTATTTATAGCTAAAAAAGGTCGTCGGGCATAAATCTCAATAGTTTCTAAGTAAATACCAAAGCTGGACAAAGCGGGGCATTCGGTACAAAGCGGAGCTTTTTTGCTCACGCGTGGAACAGCGGGTCAGACAGCCTCAAAGCGGGACAATCCCGCCCAAAGCGGAACGTATGATCACCTTAGGTTAGACCAATTCTAAAAGTGTATATTACTTCCATATATTTGAAAATTATTATCAAATTATAGGTTTCTTTACAAACATCGCTTTTTTATTATACTTTGACATATTTCAGCGTCTTAAAGCCATCTTGAAATCACAGAGATCTTTAAACCAGTTCATTAATAGGGCCTTTGAGAAAAGCGAGAAAATCCTTCCACAACAAGAAGCAAGCTTATTCGGTACCTTCATTGAATAACGTCTTAACCACACGCACATGGCCAATACCGCCTGTACTTTATTAAATTACCGAACCCAGAAGTTTGTAACACGACTTTGATTGAAAAATTGTTGCGTGAATTGTTCCGAAGGCCTTCGCTGTTCAACCGTTGACGATTGACGAAGTTCGGTGTAGTGTGTCGAGTATACACGGGTAACAATGTTGGCGAAGTAATCTGTATTTTATTAAGGGAACTAAACTTTATATCGCTTACTTGGAGAATTCTGGGTAATAATAAAAAAGGTATTTTATGGTAGTTACCTATATACTCCTATGCTGCTCTGGGAGAGAAAGAAAAACATAAAATTTCAGCTGCTTATCCTCCCGCGCAAGTCTTTCCACCTGACTGAGGGATGTTATAGGACCAGCATATCAACTGCACATTGGTCACCCGTTTGGTGGCGGGAAATTCACCAACAACAGCATTCCCAAGGAGGGTTGGCGTCAGGCAGGCGGCCGGCTGTAAAAATTCTGCTAAATCTTTTTGCAATATGAAGAATACAAATGGAATGCGTGTAAGGGCTAGGGCGTACCCTTCAGGCGACGCGCAGGGGCAGCACCCGGCTCCTGTGGGAAATGGACAAGGGTTGTTGCACCAACCCGGGCGGGGGCAACGTAAGAAGCGAGCTCGGGAAATAAGAGTGAGGTTTGCAAGTTGGAATGTTGGGACGATGACTGGAAGAGCAAGAGAGTTAGCGGATGTATTGAAGAGACGACGTATAAATGTAGCATGCTTGCAAGAAACGAAATGGAAAGGGACGAAAGCAAGAGAGATTGGTGAGGGATACAAGTTTTATTATTGTGGCAGCGACGGAAAAAGAAATGGTGTAGGAATAGTGTTAGATAACAGATTGAAGGAATGCGTGATGGATGTTAAGAGGATGAATGATAGATTAGTAAATGTAAAAATCATGTTAGAAAATTTAGTTTTGAATGTAATTAGTATCTATGCGCCACAGATAGGATGTGATGATACAGTAAAAGAGAAGTTTTGGGAAGATTTTGATTCATTAATGATGGCCATTCCAGCAGAGGAGGAGATTTATGTAGGAGGTGACTTCAATGGACATGTGGGAAGAATGAATGGGAAGTATGAAAGAGTGCACGGAGGGTGGGGATATGCCACCCGTAATAAAGAAGGAGAAAATTTACTGCAATCTGCCACTGCATATGATCTAGCAGTGGTAAATACGTGGTTCCAGAAAAGGGATGAACACCTTATCACCTATAAAAGCGGCCACCATATGACGCAAATCGATTATTTCCTTGTAAGACGTCACCGTTTGAACCACATCAAAGATTGCAAAGTGATACCGGGGGAAGCCTTGGTATCACAACATAGACTCCTTATTATGGAGGCAAATATAAAAATAAAGATTAACAAGAGTAAGGAACGCCCCACTCCTAAAATAAAGTGGCACATGTTAGAAAATAAAGAGTGTGAAAGAGATTTTAGAAAGCAAGTAGTGGATAAAATGATAGAAATGGGTGACATGGCGAATAGAACGGTGAGTGATTGTTGGAATGAAATGGCAGGATGTATTAGAAAAGTTGCGAAATGTGTTTTAGGAGTGTCAAGAGGGAAGGCTGTGATAGATAGGGATACATGGTGGTGGTCAACAGAAGTTCAAAAGGTGCTAAAGGAAAAGAAGATAAGATTTAAAGAATGGCAAAGCGTGGCAGAGGGGAATAAAAGTTTGAAAGCGGAAAAGAAGAATGAATATAATGAATGGAAGAAAAAAGGGAAGAAAGTTGTTGCGATAGCAAGAGCCAAAGCGCAGAACAAATTATACGAGTCACTGGATACTCCCGCAGGTCAAAAACACCTTTACCATCTTGCTAAAGCTAGGGAGAAAAAATCCAGGGATGTGTCTCATATAAAATGTATTAGAAATGAAACTGGAAAGGTTCTTGCAGATGATGAACAAATTAAAGATAGATGGAAGGAATATTTTGAAAATTTAATGAATAAAGAGAATGAATGGAGCAGAGTGCTTGAAGAAAACCCAGTAAACATGGGATTAGTGAGAGAAATAAGTGTGGATGATGTGAAAAGATCAATAAAAGGGATGATGAATGGAAAAGCGGTTGGTTCAGATGGGATTCCGATAGAAGTATGGAAGATTCTGCAAGCGGATGGATGGAAGTGGTTGGCTTTATTCTTCAATAAATTGTTGCAAGATGAGGCGATCCCTGACGAATGGTGCAGCAGCTTGCTGGTGCCAATCTATAAAAATAAGGGTGATGTACTGGACTGCAACAATTATAGAGGAATAAAGCTAATGTCACATACTATGAAAGCGTGGGAGAAAGTGATAGAGAGAAGACTGAGAGAGGAGAGTGAAATTTCACACAACCAATTCGGTTTTATGCCTGGTCGAGGAACAGCGGATGCTATTTTTTCAATTCGCCAGCTATGCGAGAAATACAGGGAGGCACATAAGAACTTGCACATGGTGTTCGTTGACCTCGAAAAGGCATACGACCGAATACCTCGTGTGGTATTGTGGTGGGCCCTTAAGGAGAAAGGAATACCAGGGAAATACCTACAGTTGATCCGAGCGATGTACATGCAATGTACAACAAAGGTAAGGTCAGCGGCCGGCACGTCTACTAGTTTCGGTGTGGCCGTGGGGCTGCACCAGGGTTCAGCCTTGAGCCCATACCTCTTCGTCTTGATTATAGACGCCCTTACATCGGACATGAAAGAGGAGGCTCCTTGGTGCATGCTGTTTGCGGATGACATCGTGCTAGTGGCGGAAAATGCCCCCGAGATTCAGAGCAGATTGGAGGAATGGCGACAACGGCTGGAGAGTGTTGGCCTGAAAGTAAGCAGAACCAAAACCACTTACATGTTCTGTGACTTCGGTGGTCTCTCCAGTCCTGTACCTATAACACTCAACGGAATGCCATTACCAGTCTGCTCTGATTTTCGGTACTTGGGCTCTATCATTCAAAAGAATGGTGACATTGACCTGGATGTCACACATCGGATCAATGCAGGTTGGATGAAATGGCGACAGGTAACAGGAACTATTTGCGACCCACGGATGCCCCTTAAATTGAAGGGTAAAATCTACAAATCCGTCATCAGACCTGTCGTAATGTATGGATCAGAATGTTGGGCTACAAAGAAGACGGATGAGAGACGATTGCATGTCACAGAGATGAGAATGTTAAGGTGGATGTGTGGAGTGACGAGAATGGATAAAATAAGGAATGAGTATATTAGAGGAAGTTTGAAAGTGGCAAAAATGACAGAAAAGTTGAAAGGGAACCGAATGTCGTGGTATGGGCATGTGATGAGGCGAGAGGAAACGCATGTGGCGAGAAGAGTGATGGATATGAATGTGATGGATAGACGAAGGGGACGAGGACGACCAAAGAAAAGATGGATGGATTGTGTGACAGATGATATGAAAGATAAGAGAGTTAGTGTAAAGATGACGGCTGATAGGGAATTGTGGAAGAGGAAAACATATTGCGCCGACCCCAAATAAAATTGGGAAATGGGCAGGATGATGATGATGATGATGATGGTAGTTACCTATATAATTTTTTTTAAGTTTTGTGATTGGCCTAGTAAAGTCATTGTGGGTATGAAAGAATCGAAGTTAAATTATTTTTTAAGCAAGGGAGGGGAGGGGGAGGGGAGGAGTGAGAGAATTGTACCCTAACTATCCATATGTATTATTTATTGATATAAATTAAAATTATTATTATATAATATAATTAATAAGTACTGTAGTGTTTAGAGGGTCAATAATACACACATTTTACTCTGTAATAGGTGAGGTAGGTGTGCGTAAGGCGCACGTCTGTACGCTTTACTCAGCTTGCAGTCTCGCTGGAGACTGGCCAGTGTTGCCCACTGTACACATACACTACATCCCTTCTTTATTTTATAATAAATAATAATTGATTACAACTGTTCGACAGCAATTAATATATTGCAAACATCGAGATAGATCTGACAATAATAAATTATTTAATATCCAACGTTTATTTTCTTTGTGTTATTCACTATCATTATTGTTGTACAACATGTGTTTCCCATTTCTGTACATCGTTTTCACCATCAAAACTCACACCACTATGTGAGCGCAGGGTTAAAGTTTGGTGGCAATCTGTTAGCCTCAGTTTGTTATTATTCATCGATATAATTATTTTCCTGTAGCCAATTTAGAATCTTGTAGCTCACTTTGTACTGTCCACATATGGTTTCCCTCTTTTCTTTAATTGAAACATAGACCTGCCAATTCCTGTCTCTCACAATACTGCCATTATTAGGATGAAAAGTATTTTAGTGGAAGTGATTGGAAGCTTCATAAAAAAATTGATCTTGTTCGCATAAGTCAAGTTGGAGATCTTATCTCGCATTTCACTAAATACAACTGTTGTAGATCATAATTATATTTTTAACAACGTGAAACGTAGCTTTGAAAGTAGATTAACCCAAGCCATTTACCACAGTCGTCTACTTCAGTTATCAAAAGTAACAACATAATTTCTGAAAAATCTCGTGGAAGTCCCTCTATTGTCACGGCTCTCCCAGCCGATATGCATACCCATTGAGTGAATCATATGTGTGCAATATACATCACCCATACACACCCCAAACTTCACTTCTTCAACTTCATAACTTTCTTTCTCGAGATGGAGACTGATCTCGTATCATTCAGTATCATGATAACCTATTTATAGGTACTCGACTGGTACATGACTTACAGGTATTTCCCTAACGCTGTCTTGTTTTCTTCAAGACTAAGTGAGAACAAAACTCTTTATTTATGGAAATAACTTTTTGCTATTTTGACCTATCGTGATATTACATTCCAATTTTTTTTTGGTACTTTGTTTATATTGAGGGTAGGTCACAAAATTTGAAGGTAATTCAAAATTTTCAAACGTTAATCTTAAGAATTTTGAGTCATTCAACTAGACATAATTCATGATGTCAATATAATATCTACAGTTCATACAACTCGCTCAGCGCATTATAAGAACTCAACTTTAAACAATTTTCCTACGTGACATTGTTATTTCCATCTCGTGTCACTAAGAAATTCAAACTATTGGCCAGCCATTCATTTAATGCCAAGCTATTTAATTCTACCACCAGTATTACACTGTGAAAGTCACAGGCACATTTTTGAGGTGCTTCATTTCATGGTAAGGGATAAATGTTGAGAATCTTAGTCATTTAACAAGACTTAATTCATGATATCAATATAATTGTCTACAGTTCAAACAACTCACTCCGCGCATTATAAGGGTCAACTTTAAACAATTTTCCTATGTGACATTATTATTTCCATTTCTTGTCACTAAAGAATTTAAGCCATTGGCAACCCATTCATTTAATGCTAAGCTATTTGGTTCTACCAGTATTTACACTGTTAAAGTCACAGGAATATTTAGAATAGTACCAATAGAATCTCTAATAATCTTAAAAAAATATATTGCTTGTGAAACTACGATCACAGCTGACCAATTTATTGTATCTTTAATTATTATGCGAACTTGAGTATTCACTTCATTATCATAACACATGGTTCACTATCAGTTTAGTCAGTTAAGTTATGATTTTCCAATCGTTGACAAGCACTCTGTGTGAGAATGCTTTGTGAGTTGGTGGTCCTGCGTGCACGGTTACACCCACTTACACATATGTACATTCGGCTTAGTGTTGTGGCCACTCCAGCTTCTAGATGGAGATCTAGTGCTTTCAACTTCCACAACATCAACGTCACTTTATACTTGATAGATCTGTAATACAGAAGTATAAGACCAACAACGAGCCTCGGACTATACTGCTTTAGAGATAAATCTCTAAAGTTGTTACTTAGCACTGTCATTCAACACTTTTTTTTTTTAGTATCCTTCTTAGTATCTTGGCTAAGTCTGACATAAATAAATCGAACCACTTTGTTAACGCATACTCAATAATTTCAGTATGAACCTTGCCCTTGGTAGGTACTGTAATTGTATAATGTCGTGAAAAGTATGGAAGCTGATTAAAATAACCTGTTGGTCATTAGCCATCACTTGCGTATTTATGTCGATTTTACATGAAAAGAGCGCAGAGAAACACCCAAGGTGTTGTCGTTCTGCAGATGGTTCAAGTTGTATGCAAGCCGGAAGCAAGAGTTATCTCACTGAAGGCCTATCATATTACATAGTAATAAGTTGTATCTACATAAAATACAACGTCGTGTTTTATTGGACTAGCCCCATATACCAAAATTCTATTTCTCAGTGTCTCATTGTCTCCTTACTATGGAGACAAAATCATAACTTTGACATATTTCCTTTATTTTTCGGCAGCTCAAAATATTACCATTTACATTGCAATGTAAAGATATTAGATGAAAATGCTACGATCTTCTGAGTCTCTAAGTGCTTATTGCCACATGGATGAACCTTTATTTTTCCAATAATAATAATATATCCAGTAAATTATTTCGGATTATATTATCTAAAAATTGCAAAAAAAATGAATATAATGATCATAAAAGTCGAGTCCGTTACCATGAACCCATAACTGCTGTCGTTCGTCATCATGTGTCCTAATCTGCACAAATATGTGATAGGTATGTTCACATAATACATATTATACTCGTCTGTAACGAATTATTATAAAATAATGAATCTTCAATGACGGAAGTATGTCATTGTACATTTCATACATGATCAGATTCAAATTTACTTCAAAAGAAGTTATGGAATGTTAACACATTAATGGAATAAAATACCAATAATCACTGTCTTACTTTTGATTCCTTACATAATACTTGAATCCTGATGCCAAATCATCTCTTCACTTGGTATTTGCGATTCATATTGATTAGGGTAATTTCCTGAAAACCTGCAATTTGTTATCCCATCCTCGTCGCCACTTGTAGTGTTTAGAGGGTCAATAATACACACATTTTACTCTGTAATAGGTGAGGTAGGTGTGCGTAAGGCGCACGTCTGTACGCTTTACTCAGCTCGCAGTCTCGCTGGAGACTGGCCAGTGTTGCCCGCTGTACACATACACTACAAGTACTATAGCTAAATATTTATTTAATGATGCTAAAGAAGTATAACTTCTCACGCGCTTACAAAAGTACACGCACCTTCTTTTCCTTTTTAGTTTTTTGTACGCAATCGGGGTTTTTGTTTTTTAATAAACTTTTTTATTATACTATATCTCTTTTATTTCTCCTAATGGCTTAGAACTTGTTGTGAAGCCAAAACACTGTTTAAATCCGACCTTAATGATTTTTAAAGTAACCATGCAAGAATTTACAAGTTACCATTACGTTGTTCGTATATCCAACTACCCTCAACAATGTATATTGCAGGATACTTCGTTTGCGAGGAGCCTATTACTTTCCTCGCGGTCTGTAGCGCTGATCTGGCGCATATTCATTTGCTCGTGCCCTCACTACTCAACTGGGTGAGTTTGTTCCACTTAGAATTTACGAGTAAGCTGAAGTCGAGAAAATATTACAGAAAATTAAATTTATTTTAAAATACCAGAAGAATTTGGACTGAAACTTACGCCCCAACTCTGAGTCACTAACGGTTACTTAAATAACTCCTTAGCACAGAATTGGTATGGTGATTCTTTACTAAGGAGCGATTTAAGTGACCGCTAGTGACACTGAGTTGATGCGTTAGTATCGTAAGTTTGAAACGTATGTCTCGGTATTATAAATGCGAAAATTTTTGAGGATGTATGTATGTTTGCTATTTTTTCACGCAAAAACTACAAAATGAATTTTCATGAAATTTAGCACACAGGTAGACCGCGATCTAGAATAAACAAAAAGCGGCCAAGTGCGAGTCGGACTCGCCCATGAAGGGTTCCGTAGCAACAAGTAACATAATATAAAAGTTCTTGTACTTCATTGTAACTTTGATCGATGTTTTTTGCGGTTTACGATTTATGACGTATTAAAAAAAACTACTTACTAGATCTCGTTCATATCAATTTTCGTTGGAAGTTTGTACGGTAATGTACATCATATATTTTTTTTAGTTTTATCATTCTCTTATTTTAGAAGTTACAGGGGGGGGGGACATACATTTTACTACTTTGGAAGTGTCTCTCGCGCAAACTATTCAATTTAGAAAAAAATGATATTAGAAACCTCAATATCATTTTTGAAGACCTATCCATAGATACCCCACACGTATGGGTTTGATGAAAAAAAAATTTTTGAGTTTCAGTTCTATGTATGGGGAACCCCCAAAATTTATTGTATCTTTTCTATTTTTGTGTGAAAATCTTAACGCGGTTTACGGTATACATCTACTGACCAAGTTTCAACTGTATAGTTCTTATAGTTTCGGAGAAAAGTGGCTGTGACATACGGACGGACAGACAGACAGACAGACAGACAGACAGACATGACGAATTTATAAGGGTTCCGTTTTTTGCCATTTGGCTACGGAACCCTAAAAACGGTAATTATTTTCCCAGAAAACGCCGAAAAAGTTAGGGACGGAGCGCTAGAAGCTAATAATGATGATACTAATAATGACTATACTAATCTTTTTCGTCTTTATTCAAAACAAACACGATCGGACCTGGACCGACGTAACTAACCTAAGACATAGGTCTGCTCCAGATTCAAACATTCAGTAGACAGGCTCCTGGGCCTACATTATTCCGAGAACGATGTAGAAAGTTTCAATTGCCGTCCTCACTATCATCCGATCTCGGCTGATCAATAGCGGCGGCTATCGCGATTGCGATTCACTAATTAATTGGACGGCATTTAGCTTAAACTGGGTAGCGATCCAATGTCTTCATTAAAGGATTTTGTTTAATAGTAGCTGTAAATAAGAAACAAAAATATTTTTAAAGATGGAGGAAAGTTTTAAGAAGATGGAATTAAGATTAGTGGTGAATTAAGAGCAGAAGAATTTTACGGCCCATTAACCACTTTGTTTTGAAGGTAATAAAGAGTCTTAGTTGCACGAGAATCTCCAACACTTTCTCAAAAAACGCAACTTTTTAGCTGATTTATAGAAAGATGTCAAGGCATAGAAAAGTATAAAGAAAAACTAAAAAATGCTATCAACCTTAAAAACATTAATTTAACTATAACTAGTCGAGTTCTTCTAAAGATTTCGTCTAAATCAGGTCAAAAATTATACACCAAATAGTATATTCATCATAAAAACAATTTTAAATAACATGACTTGAACTCCTTAATATTTAATTTGTGATAAGTAAACTTTACTAAGTTTATGTTGATAATTTTATCAACATTTTTTATTTTTATTTTAAAATAAGTTATTCTAACAACATCTACACTAACCTCAAAACAGAGACATTTTGTAGGTCGATCCGGTTTTCCCAAAACCACATTTCGAATGAAGACGTTAACATCTAAACAGTTGCTAATGAGCCTCTCCCGGGATTTTTAATTTTTGCATAAAGAATTTAGGCTGCTACATGCAAGATACTCTGTTCCTTATATATTGGATTTGTGGTTTGAAATAATAGTGTAAAAATAGTTTTTAACTAAACAATTTTCGAGTTTTAAGGTATCTTTGCTCTGCTACTCACTACTGTATGTCAGTTTCAAGACTTTCGGGTAATTTATGTAAGATTTACATATATAATAATGTATCACTATTTATCTTGTGGATTTTCAAAAATTTTCATACTTGTAAATTATCTTGTCACATAATGGTCTCATACTAGGAATTAATTATTTCCGATTTGAAAGACTTGGGTTTGAATCTTGTTTTATTTTAATTGAAATCCTTATAATACTAAGTTATCAAAAATTGCATCATCGCAGAATACAAACAATTTTGATCTATGATATCATCAATTGGATCTAACAAAAATTTGAAATGACACTGATGCACGAAATTCCAAATTCATCATGACAGTTTTACAATTTCGCTAGTTTAACAGCAACCTTTAGTTGCTGTGCCCGCTCTGTCAGTTTGCGTGGAGCCTAAATCCTTGCGTGGGAGTTTAATTTAATTTTTACCTTTCGATAACGATCCTGACGGTCATTACGTATTCGTTTTGCGGTTGAGTTTGTTATTTTCTTTAAAAAAGATTTTATAACTGGTTCTGGATGTGACGACATCTACAATGTTCACAACTTAACTAAGTCTTGATTAAAATCAATCAATGAAAATGGAAGAGCTGATTAATTGGATAAACTGATAGAATACTCTTTATTGTACGCTCCAAATAGGTTATAATAATAAATGAGAACATAAATTATAATTAATTTAAAAACATTTCCAAAAACAAGCTTTTCTTGGCCTTGCATCTGAGGGAGCGGCATCTTCCTATTGCCTGTTTCATTATACAGCTTGCTCGAATCGTTAGATGAGGCATCGTGGATAGGCCTTATAATTGCAATGATAATGGCTGGAATTTAATGAATTCGGAGATACAAGTCTTGAGTATCCCGTATTGGTTAAAAAGGATAAATTATGCCCGTGAGTTTAAAGTTTTTAATTAAGCCGTCCTGTTTCTCGTGATTAAGTGCCGTTTTGTTTGTTTTGTCACACAATACGAGTAATTATCCTTTAATCAGTCTGCCGTGTGATGGATTCTTACCTCTATTACAATCGTCACAAGGCTCAATTTGATTAATAGGCTATAAAATAAACTGTACAATGATTCCTTCATATACATCGACTTTGGTTTCAAGGAAAATAAGAAACGTGTTGCAATGTAACTAACTGCAACGTATTAATACTTATGTAGGTAAAGTTTATATTGAAGAGAGAAACTTTTTGCAATATTTCTGCTAAAGTTAGTGAACTCTAGAGTACAAAATAGTACGAGCGGATAATAGTTTGAAAGAAGTTTTTAAAATTCTGGAAAATGTTCTTATAATTTTTTTTTAATATCTAGGTTACACCCAATCTCGTTAGGTTAGGCAACGAGTAAATTTATAGTTGTTAAATCCTTACTTTAATTAAATTATGGATCATGTCCTTTATTTCGAATCGTATCGAGTTAACACATTTAAAGCTTTCTAAGCCCCTCCACCGTAATGATCAGGCGTTGTTTTAGGTTTTTACATATTTACAAAGTTTGTAACGTTTAGTTTGGTTACGTCAGTGGCATAGAAGTCTCGAAGATAATACGAACTATCTATTTTTTTATGTAAAACTAGCTGTTGCCCGCGACTTCGTTCGCGTGGTATTTAATATTATATATTTTTTTCGAAAACTATTTTTTTCTAAAATTAAAGTAGCATCAGTTACTCCTTGATACATCAGCTATCTGCCAGTGAAAGTCCCGTCAATATCGGTCCTGCCATTTCAGAGATTAGCCGGAACAAACAGACAGACAGATAAAAATTGTAAAAAATGTTGTTTTGGTATACGAGTATGTACCGTGTATACATCGAAATGCACTTCGTAAAAAGCGGTTATTTTAATATTACAAACAGACACTCCAATTTTATTTATTTTTATAGATGTCTAAACCCGAGTCACCTGATGATTAATGGTAAATATCACCCATAGTATTAACACTAATGCCATCACCGATGCCGGCCAAAAAAAAGAGAGAGAAATAAACAATTTTCTAAATTACAACTAAAAGGATTCAAACCCAGGCCTTAGCGTGAGGGAGGTCAAAACTAGACTATACTATAGTTTAGTATTAGTAACACTAACATTGCAGTTCAATATCTTATTACTAAGATCAGTGTTAAGCGAGAATGCGAAATAAACTACCTACAAAGGCTTTGCGGGAACTCTATTATCGATTCTATTCGATACCGATGCACCGATAACGGTAATCGAATCGCGAAATTTATTCGCCATCGCTCGCGGCTTCCGACGATTGTTGCGACGATTTATCGATGCGGGGTTATTACGTGATAGGGATGCTGGATAGGATGCGTGGATGAATGATGGGCCTATTATAATGTTGCTTCGGACTATTGGTGTGAATTTCATTAGTAATCGAATACTGGTTGAAAATCTAGATTTGTGTGCGGATATTTTGTCACACTTTTTTTGCGGGAAAGAATAACAAACATCCATGTATACAAACTTACAAACAAAGTTTTACATTTATGATATTAGTAGGATTTCACGGTTGATTTTAGGAGGGTGGTAGCTAGCAAGGTGGATAAGATAACCATCGTCATGCTATTCCAAATTGATGAAAAGACTAGCGGCCTTATTATAAACGCATGATATATTAAAACATATTTAATATCTTATGTATAAAATTCTCTTGTCACGCTTTTTTGAAGTTGAACTCCTCCGAAACGGCTCGACCGATTTTCGTGAATCTTTGCGTGCATATCGGCTAGGGTAGAGAATCGGACATCTATTTTTCTTTCCACTACCCCTAAAAATTTTTTGGCAGAACAACGTTTGCCCGGTCAGCTAATTTAAATATAAATTCTTTTGTAGCACCTACCTACCGCAACTTTTACGATAAGCTAAAACCCAGGGTTGACTGGTGCAGAATGCCATCAGGCATTAAGTCCGCCCATTGTGATCTAGTTTATTATGTGTGCATTTATTAATTTATTTACAATAAAGAGTAAATAAATAAATAAATATACATACCTATTTTAGCTATTGCACCGTTATAATATGTTTTATCTTTATCGTTTTTCATAAGAGTGAAAGAAACAAAACACTCTGACACACACAGTCCTGTAGCTTAGTCGGTAGCGACCCTGCCTGCGAAGCGAGGGGTCCTGGCTTCGATTTCCGGCCCGAGTCATGGTTGTTATAGTGATTTCTAATTTGTGTTGTCCATGGAACCCACAACACAGGTTATCCTATTGTGGGGCATTTTATTAGTACTTATGTATATGTAATACCTCTATTTATTAATTTCCCTAATAATACCATCCTTAAGATTTCTATCAGAATTTTATAAAAAATCTTTTATGAAATCTTACAGAGATTACTGAACTATTTCATATTAGCTGCGCTAAAGACATGCTCTCGCTATGTGTATAATTAAAAAGAATCCTATATTATAATAATCTTTTGCTAAGTCCTTTACAAAATTAAATGCATAAAATTGCAGCCACTCATGCAGCTAATCCTTTGATATAATAATATTACAAAATTACAAAATGTACTTAATTTTCAAGCAATTCATAATAACTTAGATTCTGAAACGATAGCTCGGATTATGGAGTAGGGTTGTGAAGTAACCGATGCATATCCGAATCCAGTTTTGCATCCAAAACATGATTAAAACTTTTTTTTAATATGATCAGTGAATAAATAAATCTGTCTGTTCAATTTCATTTTCATAGCCAGATATTCATACGATATAGTACGATTGTTTGGTTTTTTAGTTAATTGTTTGCAATGTCTCATTTGTATTACATTCGGGTCACCTGCAATACAAGAAAGTATTAATGCAGTGTTTGTTTATTACCCGACTGCCAGGAGGGGTTATGTTTTTCACGCGTATCTTGTATGTTTGTATACATGTAATATTATTTATTACCTCACATATTCCAAACCACTGAAAGAGTTTTATAATTAAGTTATCGTATACCGTTACATTCGTCCTGATAACCCAAGTGTTCTTAGGTAAGTGAAATAAAAAAAAAACGAATATGGTAGTTGTGAGATGCCATGCCAGCTCATCATGAGAATTTCAAAAGGGTATATCATGATAGCTTTTTTATAGCAGGCGGGTTTTTTTGTTATTTTTGTTGTAATTAATTTTTATACACTTCGTTACACCTATTCAGCTTTTTGTTGGTATGGACGTATGCCTTGATAACTTTAATAATAATTTGTCATCGAACGAAATGAATTGAATTTCATATGGGATACACCAGGAGAACTAGGCAATGGTCGTTAAAACTGAAATCGATAGGTACATAAAATTGCAAATAAATTCCTGACTGTCAATTTAGTGATCTTGCCACGATTATTATGATGATTTCGAAATCGAAATTCTTCATATAGAAAGTCAAATTCAATTTTTTTTGTCTGCTCACTTAACGAAAAAAAGTAAATAGCAGTTTAGTTAAAGAAAGTAACTTTTTACCAAATTTTTAATAAATTTATTTACAATATTAACTATACCTTATATATTAACTATACCTTAAATACCCGTATCCGATATTTACCATCCCTAACGACGCTTTAAGTGACGATGAAGTAAACGGGTAACCGTAGTTACTGCATTCCCGTACGGATGACTAAGATTATTGTCGTGATACTTTGCATCCTAGTAGAAGTAGTAAACAAGGATTATGAAGGATCATAATATCTTTACAATATTTTTGTAAGAGCCTTGTAATAACGCTCTTATTTTATACGGAGTTTTTATGCCATCGTTTCGCTTGGAAAACCTGTGCCTTAGTAAATACACCCGAAAACAATATATCACAGGATTTTTAAAGTTGACAGTGTTATCTTTTGTATTAAGAGCCAAATTTAGCAAAAAATATTACTCCACGCTTGTTATTATACATCTGCGTAAACTGCATCCAAAGCAGCTAAGCCGTTTCTGAAGTAGGGAAGTTGCAATAAAAATCACTCTATTACAAAATAGTTTTTCTTAAATATTTCCGCGTTAGTAACAATTTCGTTATATTATATGTGTGTACATACTTAGGTACTATCTAACACATGCGTGGGCAAAGTATGATATACGTTCTTTCAATATTAATATGAAAGTTTACCTCATAAAACACACGCCCAAACGCAAATAAAATATCCGAAACGCAATTATAACTTCTCTCGCTTACATTAATTCTGATTCGTGATTACAGTGCCAGGCGCCGATTTGAGGCGTAACTAAAAATCATTTTTGTTACGCTGATAAACATGTTATTTATTACGGCTGTGCAAGAACGTTTTAATATTATTTCTTTTGCGAATGGGCGGTTTGATTCAAGCTTAAACCACATGATTACGTTTTGTGACTATAACAACTTTGGCCGCGGAAGTGGGTGAACGTTCCAATGGTTCTTGATATTTCGCGATAGCAGTCTATTCTTTCGTCTTATTTTTTTTGTATTACTACCTAATCAACCTACCTAGCCTAATATTGGGCACTAATGGTTAGGTACTATTGGGTAGCTGAGGGAACTTTTTTATATTGTGAGCAGACAATTCACATGATTATAAGTGATCACCGCCGTCTTTAGACATTAACAAGACCAGGGACGTCACCAACGCATTGCAGGTTAAAAAGGAAGCGCCGCAGGAACAGTGGGAACAGAGATGTAGGAAGTACGTTGCGTAGTTTTATTGAAGACATTGAAGTGAAACATCTATATAGACGGGGTAAATAAATATTAATTAAAATACGTTGCCATTCGTTTTAAATAATTTAAATATTTATTTGTAAATTATTTTTTAATCTCTATTAAAAAGACACCTTTTAATGGAAAAAGGCTGAAACGTACTCCACGCTACTTAAATGCGGATAAGTAGTGGTTCGACTCCGGCCTTGAAAGGTTACTGTGCACTTTTAACAATCTGTAAATCATAGCAAATATTATATAGGAATGAAGTCCATTCTTCAGTACTGATCATCACGAATCGAGGTGTATTAGATCGCAGTCATTAAGCTACGTCGATGAGTCACGTTAGCCATAAACTGCATTAATCGACACAAAAACAAGCCTAGATAATTTATCTTAATAGATAATTCCTTACCTAGCGTGGTAAAGAATCCTCTAGGCTTCCTCCATTTCTAACAGAAACCTTTACCTCGTGTTCAACCGCTAATATTCTATCTATCTATCTATCTAACATCCTTTTAAAGTCCACTGCTGGACATAGGCCTCCCCTAATTGGCACCACTCTGACCGGTCCTGGGCCCTCTGAATCCAGCGGCTTCCCGCCGTCTTCTTCAGGTCATCAGTCCACCTGGTCGGGGGGCGACCGCTAATGGAAGTGTAAAATTGCACTAGCTCAAAATCGGACGATAGGCGTTTGACAAACGAAATGTTAGCATTTAGGTATAAAACATTATTATTTTGAACTTAAACCATTTGTAATAAGGTTTAAAAAGGGTTTGAAAGGTTTTACGGTGTGGGAGACTGTAATTTCGTCTTTTTATACCCGGAGCATGTGTTATTGCGTCCGCATTGAAAACGCATTGGTGGGCTGAAACCGGTCCGTATTATACCCACCGCGTGTCTGGTACGGATAGCAAACAAATGTAAGGTTTTCTTCTTTTGAATACTTTTGAATAACTTAAAATCTTCGTGAGCTGAATATTGTTAGAATATATGAAAATAGAATGGGGAACAGGGTATTGACTATTGAGTTGGCGTAGCAGGTATGATTGAGAAGAGTCAGTTGCTAAATTTTTGCTAGTCGTAGGTCTACGGCAGTTAAATAATTCTTGACAAAAAATTACCGACTTCAGAATTAGAGATAAGTCAAAAACTACTCGTCAGATCTCGTTTAAATTTAAAAGGAACTACATGGCAAGCACCAGCTTTTGATTAAAAAAGAATCATCAAAATCGGTTCATCCAGTTGAAAGTTCTGAGGTAATAAACATAAAAATAAAATAAAAAAAATACAGTCGAATTGAATACCTCCTCCTTTTTTGAAATCAGTTAAAAACAAGGACATGCAAAGCTACCAGTGTCAAGAAGAGCAATTATTACGAAACAAAAAATGTTAGTTAATATTTAACTATTTACTAGTTTCCGCCCACAGAGTGATTTCACACTCGCCCTGGACATTAACTATCTATGTGCCAAGTTTTATCTTAATTTGAACAACGCCTGATAAAATAAACTTTTTTCATCGGATATTTGATAATAAGAACAAATTTAAAATTCATAATAAAACGTCTAACGTTAAGGTTCATTTAGTCCTATTATTTTTGTTTGGATTCTAAGTAAAACCTAAGTGCACCAGTCCTCTCCCTTAGTAACATTTCTTTCACTTTACATCTTAGTGCTTGAATTCCACTTAATGGTAAGTGGAGATGAAGTCTAAAGCCGGTAAAGCGCACGCTTTATAAAAGCCTATTCAAGACTTTCAAGACGCCCACATTATAATCGAAAACCTACAGGCAAGAAATTCCATTCCTTTGACTCGAATACAATAAGTTTTAGTAGGTATGCCATACACATTATTATGCTGACGGTACCGAAACACAGATATCATGCGGCATATCCGATAAAACAAAACCGCCTTCAAGGTCGCCGACCCGAACACCGAAATCGCCAAACTCAATTATTAATCACTTCGTTTATCACATCTTCATTAAATTTATTTTATCAGCAATAGATTTCAATTGGAAATGAAATTCTTCGAGCATTTTCATTACTTAGCTAGAAATAAGGGGCAAGAGTCCGAACGGCAATGGTTGATAATTAACTATAATATAGTCCGTTTTTTTAAACGAGTCTTATTTGAAAATCAATCTTGGTACTACTTTTTATTGAAATATATTAGTTTAAAACATAATTAATATTAAGTTACTATTAGTCTACTTTGCAACAATCCGCGGGTAACATGTATGATGTTATATACTTTAAGACATGTGTGGCACCTCCCTCCCTCCCTCCACACCGGAAACATGAACTACAATAATTTTATTAAAAGTATATACCAACATACATACCAGCACCAATACGTGTTTTGCCCTGAAACGGAGCATCATCTGGGAAAGTTGCCTTCACGATGGTTAGTCGCAAAGTAATAAACACAAATTTATTTTGGCATTAAATGCTTTTGTCTTTAATTTTTTTCATTTTTTGTCAGCTTTATTTTCAACACATAACGATAAAAAGATACTGTAACATTGTTTACCAAATAAGGCCCATCAAAAAACAATGACTATAATAGAGCAGTCATTCAATTTTAGACAACGATAAAACTATCAGAATCGTGAATACACTGACCCTGAAGGAAAATTCTTTTTGCACGCTTGATGGATCTCATATTAACGCTAGAAAGCAAACAAGTAGTAACCCGTAAAGATCAAATTGTTAATCAGAGCCGATAAACTTTTTGATTTCTTGAAAAAAATCATAACGTCTCTACTAAAACAGAAAAAAATTCATAACTTCTCTACTAAATAGAGAATTTATGAATTTTTTTTCGAGAGATCAAACAATTTTTCGGCTCTGATGAACAATTTGATATTTGCGGGTTACTTACTACGTGTTTGCTTTCTAGCGTCGATTGTCATGGTGTTCCGAAAATACGTGAATAGAAAAAAGGGATATTATGTTTTCGTAAATAATAGTGTAGTCGTCTTCGATCACTAATACCATAACAGTTCTGTTATTAGTGACCGAAGGTAGTCGTAGATTATTAGTGCTAGAAATTAGCATGCTTGTTTAGCATGCATAAATATTTTTATATGTCGACGAGCGACCTCTTTGGTTCTACAATAATCAGCCGATGCAGATACTGTCATGCAAGAAAAATCATGAAGAAAAACTAAATATTTAGAATAAGGAATATGTCCAGTCTATTTAGAACATACTTGGGGCATTCTAGGGGATTCAGTTATAGATCACGGAGTGGTACAGATTGTTATTGATGTGAACGTTATAAGAACTGGAAATATATCACAGATCAAAGTAAAAGAAATATCATTTCATAACCAATACTTACCGTAGAATACCCCTTCTGCTTCAAATACATAAGTATACGAAGCATACACGCTCAGAGATTAGCCCTTTCTACCCTTCTCAATGAATGGATTGGTTTGCGCATGCTCATGTGCTTCACACTAGTATGTGTACATATGCAGTATATTGGATTTAATAAACTTGGCAACTAAAATATACATGGCCACGATTGTTCCCCGTATAAGGCCACGTACAAACACGCTACCGACGCCTAACAGCGGAGGTGTACAGAAATTAAATGAAAAGTTATTCCATTGTACACAAATCCTCACGTCTGTAGTTGTCATTTCATCACTCAGTGCGATGATAATTGTGTTAGGACTGTGTTACATTGGGGTGATGTGTTTTTATGTTTTAGCTTTGAATACAAAAGTAATACAAAAGATTACAAAATAAAGTTTCCTTCAGAACTGGCTCTCAGTTTGATCTAAACCTACTAATAATTATTAATTATTTGTAGTAACACACGTAATAGTCATGTCTCGAACGACGCAAGGTTATTTATAAAGAAAACAAGTGCAAAAGAAATAGATGACAATTCGTGCATACCGTACTAGAATTTGGGGAACGATCTTTTTGAGAGCAGTTAGTGAATGCGGGCGGAAATCTTACATTCAGCAGTGGTTCCAAATTTAGAGACAATGCGGTCAACAACTAGCAGCAGCACTCTGCAAAGAAATAAAACAGATAAATGAGATTTAGAATGAGAAAAAATTGCAGTCTTGTAAAATAAAATTAAAAGTAGAATCATCGGTGATCGGTCTTGCTAAGTCGTGCTTTCGGTTCACACGTGATCTTTTTTAATTTAATATTCGATCAATTAGCGTCAATTCTTACAGTAAATCAAAGGTTCTAGACTTAAAAAAAAATTTAAATCTGTATCAGAATTGATTTAATTTATGAAAACAGACGGAGAGAAATAAAAAAGGAGAAAAAGAAATTATTATAGGATGATGGGCTAGCGGAAAAGCAGTTGAGCCACATGTTAAATTGTAAACCGTCAGTTATGAAAATATGCAACACCAGAGGCGTTAAAAAATTGAAATTAATTTTTATTAATTTAATTTAATTTTTTTAATGATCACCGTCGCTTCTAAACATTTGCAAGACCAAAGGCATTGGCGTAGGCGAAGCATTAACGTACTTCGTCGGTCTTGAAGGAGAGCTCATTTTACGCCTTTCTTGAAGTAACCCATGTCATAGCGCTCTTGAAAAACCTCGGAAGAAAGCTTATTCTCGTGTCCACGTGCACTGCAGAAACATCAGATAAAGAGAGAGTGAAAAGATAAAGATGGGGGGATAAGAGAACCCAAAAAAATATACTGAATCCCATCAAAATTCAAATTTTACTTCCCAAATTTCAATTTACATAGAGAGTGTCCAAAAAGTACAACATGAGAACAAAACTTCACATGTCTGCGCGGTCTGTAAGGTGCTTTAAACTTGATATTTTAACGAGCTGCGTTTTAAATTTATAATGTAACTTTTGTATTCAACACTATGTGCTCGCCAAATTTGTGGGCCCTGCTGCATAAGAAGGCCTGGGAGGGTAATAAAAAGAAGTAATACACACAGTGCAGGGTAGTTGGAACTTTATAAACATAACATCATTTGGAAGGTGGTTGAACCTCTATAATGATTCACCCAGGTCTGTACAACTTCACCTCTTTCTGTCGTATAGGTAACACTTGTCTGAAGCAATTGTGTTACAGTTAGAGGGGTGTTGTACCCAACGTCACATGACATGATCCGACTGGGAATAAAACACGGATACAAGGATACCATTCAGCGTAAAGTGTGTCTAATATGGCACAGAAACGTAAGCCTCAGCAATCAGCCACTGATCCCGCTTGATCAGTTACGCCGCTCCCACGCCAAATCAACACCTCGTACATCCGACGCAACGGAAACAAAAGGACCTTAATACCCCATAAACACAATCCCAGAACATTTGCGCCTACGAGTAGTGTGGCCACGCTTTGGGAGTTACGCGGACAGTCATTGTGAATAGTGTCATAACAAGCAAGATTTTAAATTGTTATTTTGCATGAAAAAATTTCTAATATTATATTGTTTTGTTTGCATTTTACATCTTTCATCATTCAAGTCAAAGCCAAACTATGAATCGTGTAACTTGGGTTATTATAGTTTAAAATTATTATGATATGATTATTGTAACTATTTTCTAAAACCTTTAATATTTCGGGGGTAACAAAGTCGTTGTTGTCCTGCTCGACATTTGCTTAACGACTTATTATGTATAACTTATATGTATAAGTCGTTAAGCAATGTCGGAGACCTTCGGAAAGCATAAAAAATTTCGAAGCTTGGGTTGGTTCCTAAACCCTCCAATCAGTTTGCACTGGAGCAGCGTGTGAAGTAAGCTCTAGGCCTCCCCAAGACCCGTTCTCGATTAATAATTATATCCCGTTTCATTAAAGCAAGCGTGGTCACCTCTAACAATACGCATAAACTTCCATACGCGATCATTACTGCACTAAACAAATCACGGTATTATTTCAGACTAGCGTTTGCCCACGGCTTCGCCCACATGCTCTAGTAAGTGCTTTGTTTCCTGTTCCGTGCCCTTAATAGATAACTATAATTATTTGTTGATATTATTATAAAGGAATATTCCGTTGACAATGTTCAATACTTCCTTCTTCGTTGACAATTTACAGTGTGTACACAAACACACACACACACACACACATACACAGAGACACACACACGCTCGCAAGATTTTTATATCCGCTTTCGAAATGTTTGCTTGTCACATCATTTCATGGATCGACACAAACCACTGAGCTATAATAGCTCTCGTTTCAAGCTGATTTTTTATTTAATTCGACGTGCTACTTTCATACGGATACGTTTATCAGATGACAGGTATTTCCCTGACATATCCATATTATTAGTTGTCAGGAATGTCAGGGAAACAGTTAAAATGTTCACTGAACTGGCTTATAAAATTTTAACGAATTGTAAGGCATAACTGCATAATTAAACGTTGACTAAAATATTTACATCAAAAATATTGACCGGCTAAATGAAAAACGAATAAGCAAAATAATAAAAATCCTCGACTACTATTCACTAAACTCTTTCGAGACAGACACAGGTTTAAATCAGAGCTTGTAGTTGTTTGGGCCAAGCAAAAAGTTTATATTTTTATCACAACGCACTTAGTATATTCAACAACCTTAAAGTAGCTAATGGATAAGTACGATAAAATGCAATAATTGCTTATTTACTTACATTAAATATATTATTATCTATTATGTATTTTATTATTAACTATAACAGTTTCTGCCCGCCGAAGAGTGGTTTAACAAAACTAAATCCTAAGCATATAAACGTCCCAATCATACCAGGGGAATATAAAACCAGGATAAAATCGACCCCATTTCATTGTCCTGTCATAAACTTATCTGCGTATCAAGTTTCACTTTAATCCGTACAACGAATAACGCTTGATGAAAAGAAAAACAACATCGTCACGTTTGGTGATGCTTATAGATCCATCCCCTGTGCGTTATACATTTTTAGGCACGCTACACACATAGCCCCGTACCAGAATTTCCTGTGTAGTGGGCGTCATGGAAAACATATTTTTTTCATGGAAAACATTTAAAGATAAGAAGACTCACACCCAGACCGAGAACAGAAATCCAAATTCACTAGTCTTTCCATCTCGCTGGAAATCGAACCCAGGACTTTTGGCACAGCTGCAGTCCGGCATGGTAACCATAGTAACCATTAGGCCATACGGGCCGTCCAAAATAGAAAAGAAGTAGGTTATTATGTATTGAATATAAAAAGTAACATAAAGCAAAAAAGCAAAGCAACAACCCATAATTGTCCCACTGCTGGGCTCGGGGTCTCCTCTCACAATGTGAGGGGTATATAGGCCATAGTCTATCACGCTGGCCAAGTGCGGATTGGTAGACTTCACACACCTTTAAGAACATTATGAAGCACTCTCAGTTGTGCAGGTTTCCTCACGATGTTTTCCTTCACCGAAGCAAGTGAGAATTAACTTCTAATACGCACATAATATTTGAAGATTAGAGGTGCGTGCCAGGATTTGAACTCGGGTCCCTGCGTTCGGGAGACCAACGTTCTAACCGCTAGGCTATCACTGCTTAAAAAGTAACTTAATTATACGTATTTAGTACCAAGTCTGAAACAAAATAGTGTCAATTATTCTCGTACCATTATGGGAAAACATTATGGACAATCGATATGGTCTACGACAACCGTAACAACCGATAGTGGCGGGAAGGTTTGTGTCTCGAAACAAGAAGTCTAGGCTAGATTTCCGCACAGTGGTTACAAATTAATTTAGTTCGAGGTTGGAAAACAGAGGAATCCTGTGGAATAGTCATAGTGTTTGAATTCTACCAATCCGTCGGCCCGAGTACAGCACTGAGACTGTCATAGCTTGCGACAATGATGATAATATTAAATTATGTTAGCGCTCATGGGCTATCTGTGTCCTAAACATGTAAATCCGTTCAGTAGTTTTTGCGTAAAGAGTAACCAAAATCCAATCTTCATAAACTTTCACATTTATAATATTAGTAGGAATTAGGATCAAAGAGCAAGGACGTAAAAAAAGAACGGACGTAACCTTGTCTAATCGAAAGTGAAGCATAGCAATGACAGCTCGCTTACGATGTGTGCGTAATTTTGTAATTTTTGATTCACGATGGTGTCAATGTCATAGCAGTATGGTGTCAATGTGTGGGTGTGTGTACTTGTACGAATACAGAGTTGGTATTACTATGGGTGCTTCACTGAATTTGATCTTGGGATTACGTCCGTCTTTTTTTACGTCCGTGTCAAAGAGCTAAAAATATAATAAAGTTGAAATTACACTACAAATCAATACTCATTTCCTAGTTAAATCCTATGCTTGTTCTCAAAAACTGCACACAAAATCCACACGATGCAAAATATTCCAAAATCAGAAACAACCTATTCCAATTTCGCCGGCGGTTCCAGCAAATAAGCCAAAAAGCTTCGCTTATCGACGGTCGCGGCGCGGTTTTATTTTTTGACAACTGCCATCGATAGCCACCGCCATTGTTCCGCCGCCATCATTGCTCGTGTCGCAGAGACCAGTTCTGACGCTTATCTCATGCTTTTATTAAATCCGTTTAGAAAGAATTTTTAGCGAGGAGGTCTGCGTGGATATAGATTTTTTAGTTACAACGCCATCTTTTGGATTCTATCTTACTTATAGTTGAAGTTATTATCAACGGGTGTACAAAACAAATTATGAATATTATTGTGTGTGGCACAGACCTGGTATACCTCTGTGGTGTGTGGTTATAAACTTAAAAATGTAACATTTCACCAAATAACAACTGACAACGAAAAATGCTTACACATATTTTGTTTTAGCATTGACAAAATTACTCCATGACGAAATGCTCTTTTTATCATTCCGCATTATTGATTGTTTTGTCATCGTTGATTAAACTTAAGACAATCCTGAGCCAATAAATAATCTGCAATTTGGATCTGTGAATTTAAAAAATAAAATTAGAATTCAATGAAAGATTGTGTGAGGCACGATTATAAAAATAAGGCTACAAGTCTAGTTAATGCTTAAAACAGAAGCAATGAAGTAGATGTAGGGGCGGATACCGACAACAATGGATCGTTGGAATTTAAAATTACGCGTGAAGTTCAGGGCTGTGTATCATTGCAATTTTATTTGCAATAGTAAATATCCCTACTACACAAGAATGTTGAACTATTTAGAATTTTGTTACGCATTATAATACGAAGAAAGCTAAAAAAAAGATTAAAACACAATACGAGTAGAATATTCTTTATAGTACACTTCAGACAATTTAATAGTTAACTTATTAATACTATTATTATTTCTTCGTGGGGCCGCATGGATGCATGAGTCAGCCGCCAAACGAGTCGTCGTGTTCCGGCTGGTGGCTTGGGAGCCAGTTATTTCTCTTTTTTTCTTTCTCTTTCTTGATCGGCAACACATCGGTGATGCCTTTGGTGTCGCTGATGTCCATGGGCGACAGTAGCCCCTTGCCATTCAGGGAGATCGTCAGCTCGTTTCTGAGCTTTCCCATTAAAAACACCTATTATAAGAGTCAGTCCACAAATAATATTATTTTGTATTATAATAATTTTATTATTTTTACAACAGATTTCTGTGGACTGACTATAATTAACAAATAATTACTGTATGATTTCCTCAAAATGTCAAAGCACTTAATGCAGTTGGCTGTAATGGAGGTATTAATGATGATCCAGATACAACAAATAAACCTTCAAGTATGATACGTAGCTACACCATCATTCTTGTCTTTGATCTAGTAATTACTGAAATGGATGCTTTTTGAGTTCACGACATAGTGCCATTAATCACATAGAATCAGTGACGTGAAATCAATGAATTGAACTGAAGACGCGATTGTATTGAATAATGTATTAGTTTTTGCAGTTAATTATGTATTGATGAGCAAAAGACATGGAATTACAGATGTTTTCTCGAATTGTGTTGATGAGACGTATAAATAATGGTGAGCTATGATTTTGCTTTCATTATGTGTGAAAGTTTTTAAATGTTTATTAATTCCTACAAGAAATGTAGTCAAACATTTCTTGTGGTAATTATTACAGTAAATCCAATCATAATCATTGTCTTCTGAAGTTAAGTCTCCGTGGTACAACGGATAAGGATGAATAAAGGAAATCTTCCTATATTAGAAAATCATAAATGCATTCTATTAAATATAAATTGTTATGAAGTATGGTGTCATGATCCATGCAACTGAATTGTGATACTTGTATAAAAAACAAAACAAAAAACTTTTGGTGTTACATTTATTAAAATACCAGTACCAACGACATTAATAAAAATATTAAATAATGATTAAATACTTATTTGTGCATAGTTTATTCGGAGATATTCAGATTCTTTCTACTAAATCCTTTAAAATATTTAAACCTATTGTTTTAAAATCCTCTTCACCAACATTTAAATACTTTACCTCCACATGATCGATAGTTGCACTCTGTACAGTTGCCTCTGAATCGATATATCGAGCGTTATCATCTGGCTTGGCAATATCGACTTTATCCTGTACAGCGTACGGGCTTAGTTAATTAATGAGATCTCAACCACCGTCCATGCCAGTGACATCTCTATGGATCGAGTCGCCGCGATAATAGTCTTAAATACCTCGCAACGTATTTTCTTTTACAGCCAGTTATTGACAATTCATTAGTCATGATTGTAATCAACGGGATTATAATAAAAAGAAGCTTGACAAATGGTTGGAGGCTGAAATTTTGCTCAAGAAATAACTTAGCAATAACCTTGTTTAATGGTGGTCTTGGTCAGGTAGCAATTACTATTTATAATAGTAACACTCTCGAACCACACTTGCTTTTTGATTTATCTGC
The DNA here is from genome assembly GCA_951805285.1 of Thymelicus acteon. Taxonomy (NCBI): domain Eukaryota; kingdom Metazoa; phylum Arthropoda; class Insecta; order Lepidoptera; family Hesperiidae; genus Thymelicus; species Thymelicus acteon. Next base: position 4,838,141 of record OX638232.1, read on the forward strand.
GATAATTCTAGTTGGAACTTGTTCTAACTTAGTACGTATATACCTCACTTTCAAAGAATTATACTTTGTTATGTAATTCTTTTCAGTGTTATTTAGTAAATCGGCCGAGTCGAAAATAGGGGCCGTTACCTGTGCACCCACTGTCTTCACCCACCGGTGGGTGAACGGTAAAATCTTGTAAACTAAATAGAAGAGAATCTGCGTATCAAACAGGGGGTCCGAATTCACTATCCAGTCGTAGCATATAAATAAATATAAAAAAATATAAGATATAAATAAATTATTTTTTATGTATTTATATTAATATTTATAAACTTATATTTTTATAAATCTCATGTGTTTTAAATTTAGTCAGTCTGTCAGTCATAAATACTTCACATATTCCCAAAGTCTTCTTAAGATAAAATAGCAGACATAATGTGCTGTATTCATACACTCAAGATGAAAAGAAACATTTATCTATTTATTCAGGATACATTTTTCTGTTCCAGGAACGTCTAATTAAAAATGTATTGTATCTGCTACATTTAAGTGAGACATTGTGTGCGAAATACACTTAAAAATATAAACGACACAACCCTAAACGCCTCCCTTATGCATGTACATACAATTGGTTCTGGTTTAGTTGTGTCGCTTGTTACGAAATGTCGCCACGCATAATGCGTGTGTCTGTCGGCGTGGAACTTCGGAACACTGCTGCACTGGTTTGAAGAAGCTTTGTGATGTGAACTTGAAATTCTTACCTAAGAAGATATAGAGTTCAAACAACTTTCACCTTTAATAGCAGGAACACTTGAAAGAAGAAACAACATATGAAAAGAAACATTAAAAGAAGGTCATGAAATCCAAAACAGTGTAACTGCGTTTCTTACTGTACCCATATTTAAATCAGTTAAAGTGTATTATAGTTTTTCAGATTTATATGAAGACATGTAAAATTTTAATAAACTCTTAAAAATCAAAAAGGCAACAAGACATTTTAAAAATTATATTAAATAATGAAGAAAGTACTAATAATAATCAGTAAATACACCACAAAAAAGAAGTTAATGAAATTAGATCCCTAAAGAAGGGTTGTACTTGTACACATTTTCGGCGAACCCAATTGTCTTTTCAATTTCATGCGGGCTTTAAAACTTTAATTTTAAAACTCTGAGACATGTTTTGTGCAGTCAATATTATACTTAGGATATAGCTTGGGGATATGTAGATTATATTTCGTTAATAAAATATAAACTGATTTCTTAGTGGCTTACATTAGCTTCTCGGTATTGGGTTTGAATTCAGCGAGGTCTTCTATTTTTTCATAATTATATTTCTACATTTAATTTCTAAAACCGGGCAAAAGTTTGTCAGGCTACGCGCAATGTTAGGATTCCGAAGTAGTAAGTATATTACTCATTAACTACTAAATTCATCATATTATAACCTATTTTTCAGAATTTTTACACTTGTCCAACTCCAACCGTTTAGCTGGCAGGGGAGGGGAACACTTGACTTTAACCAAAATCAACACTTTAAAGCCAAATATTTTGCAAACGGACCCCTAATACCAAAAATGGTCTCAGAGGACCCATAATATTTTTAAAAGAACTTTTCAACGATACCCCACACTGTAGGGTACGCGACGAATAAAAAAATCATCTTCACGTTACCTGTAGGGGAGGTACCCTGAAAAAATTCTCAATATTTTATTCTACGATTCTGGAGTTTTAATAAATATGTATATGCGTGCCAAATTACAGCTTTCTAGCACTCAGGGTCTGGGCGCTTTGCTTCGGACAGACGGACGGACGGACGGACGGACGGATAGACGGACAGACGGACAGACGGACAGACGGACAGACGGACAGACTGACAGACGGACGGACAGACATGATGAAACTATAAGGGTCCAATTTTACTTCGGAACCCTAAAAACGCTTACACACTCATCGAATATTCAATATTTATACGGCATTCTTCCAAGGAGGGTCACCACAAATTAAACCACGTCCAGGAACCTAAGAGTTGCGCAATGGTTAACAAGCCAGATCGCTGTGCCAAGGGTCCTGGAGTCTGGGGGATGACGCCCCAACTCAGAGTCACTAACGGTTGCTTAAATCGCTCCTTAGTAAAGAATCACCATATAAATTATGTACTAAAGAGCGATTTAAGCAACCGTTAGTGACTCTGAGTTGGGATGAGAGTTATTTATTCATCAATATTTTGCCACTGGCGATTTTTTCACTTTCGAAGAAAGATTAACGACTAAAACAAGCTGAGCTATAAGCGCTTCACCCCGCTTAAGTATCACTTAAATCTTACTAATACACGGATTTTTCAAGAATCTTCTACTGGCTTCCATAAATAATAATAAATACCCCTAAATAGCAGATCAAACAGTTACGAACGTATAATCTATATGCACTCGCTTATAAAGTATGTCCATTTAAGTATAGAGTAGCTATGATGTAGATACTTCTTGTGTAGGGTCCGTAGTATGTTTTGACAGATAGAAAAATTGCTGGTAAAGAATTAATTATACATTAATCTCGCCATTTGAGATTTGATATTTATATTATAGTCTATAAAGTTTATAAAAATTTATAAATTAAATGTTCCATGACGCAAAAGCTTTTTTAGCACTACAGTAAACTGTTTGATAAGTAATTGTATGGAAAAAATGTTGTTTTTTTTTGTAAATTTATAAATATTTTTAGGGTTCCGTATCTCAAAAAGCAAAATCCGAAGCTTTATAGTAGATAGGATCACTTCATTGTCCATCTGTCTGTCAGTTTTTCTGACTGACAAGGCCCTTTTCCTTATTTTTTTCATCTAAATTAACTACTATATATTTTAAGTCAATGTGTCGAACAGAACTCTCTAACTTGAATCTACTCTACACGAGAACGTCACTTAAGCCGAGGTGAAACTCAAATAGTGCCGCTAATGTGTTTACTACTTTCTGCTTTAAAATACAGCACTTTGAGTAAACAAATAATCTAATGCATAAACAATTCTGAACGTTTAATAACTCAAATGAGTTTATTTTTGAAAGAAGAAAAAAAAAGTATTTTTACCTCAAGTTGCTTAAATTCAAAATTGTATTTGAATTAAATTACTTCACCATTATAAAAGGCACATAATAAAGTTTCATCGAAGTCCATAATCCACGTAGGTATACTGTAATCTCTTAAAATAGCTTAGAAGTCGATTCCCGAGCGGGAAAACGATTCGATTCCAATATATAGTTCTTGGAGCTTCTTAACCGTATAGCGTTTTATTTTCAAGGATTACTGGACCAGAAAATCTAGAACCGTTTCGAATTTTCCATCCCTAGAGTATCGAAGATAGGTCTTCGATATAATTTCTTTCATATTACGAGTATTTATACTAACCGATCAGGTATACTACTTAATGGTATATAGCCAAGTTGTCCATGTACAACCATAACACTAAAGGCCTTGCAGACGCGTTGCCAACCAAGAAGTGGAAACACGTAGAGTATCTCCGCATAACATTGTGCATATACATTATTTAACCTAATCGGCATATTTAAATAATAGTTTTTTTTTTTAATAAATAACGCCACACACTCATAGCCCCACACTAGGATTCCCTGTGTCGTGGGTGCCATGGACAACACACTAGACAAGGACATTCATACCCAGACCGAGAACAGAAATTCAAATTCATCATTCAAATTTCCGCCTCGCTGGGAATCGAACCCAGGACCCTTGGTGCGGCGATCCGGCATGGTAACCATTGCGCCACACGGGTCGTCAATGTCAATCGTCAATTTTTTAAAAGTTATAGAGTCAATTATAAATCAAATAATTTTTATTTTATCTTTCTTTCATGTTGATATTGTTATCACTACGCCTGACCTTTAAGTAGCAAAAAGGAAGCTTAGATCTTGCTAAGTATTAATAATGCTTTCACTAGTAATATACGAAATACAGTAGATTTTTTTATGGAAATAACCGACAAATGAGCTGACGATCCACCTGATGGTGAGTGGCTATCGGAACCAATAAAGATAGCAGAAAAAGGAAGAAAGAAACAAACTAACAAACAGAAAACAGGCGGTAAAGCAACAACCCATAATTGTCCCACTGCTGGACTCGGGGTCTCTTACAATGTGAGGGGTACAGGCCATAGTCTACCACGCTGGCCAAGTGCGGATTGGTAGACTTCACACACTTTTGAGAACTTTATGGAGAACTCTCCGGTATGCAGGTTTCCTCACGAGAACAGGCGGTAACTCCAGCTTTATTCACCAAAATCACTCTGGATTTAGCAAAAGTAATTACCTCAAACGTCTGCCAGCACTATGACGAGTTTACAACGACCCTGGTAAATCAGTAACGCTTTGACGTTTTGAGCGGACACTTTCAAGATGCTCTAAGGAGTGGAAGTTTTAATGGTGCGTATCAATACCACAACTCTTTAAATCATCGCACACAACACCTAATGTATTCGGAACTAAACACACCCACATAAAATCCATAAATCTAACGCGAAAAGACCATTGAGCCTCAAAAAACACTTCCGGTCGAATGGGCACTATGGGCAGTTCGAAATGTGGACTCTATAGCAAATGTTCGAGCGATATTAGCATATGAATGATACTCGATAAAGCCCCCAGGTGGCGCACCCGTGCCGGAAATAGGCTCTAGCGTGGCTACAGCTTCCTCTGCGGCGTTGAACGTAGCTTGGTAGGTGATTTTTTTTGGAACGTGAAAAATATTACGTGTCGCTGATTTTGTGCATGCTGTCTACTAAGCAAGTGCCAAGTTCAATCTCGGAGCATACAGCTAGTTCTCATGAAATACTGCCATGTTGATTAAATTTATTTTCAAATCATTACGCTTTTCGTACATTCCTGAAACATATTTTTTTATCCATGAATACAATAAAATCTATATAATAAATATATATAAAGCACAAAAAATGTTTGTACAGATGTCCTTTATATACTCTGAAACCATTCAACCGATGTGGTCCAAACTAGTTTCATCTGAAATGCAAAAATGCGAAGATGGTTTAAGACCACTAAAAATGCACTAGGCACATTTTATTTTCTTTTCCCGTACATTTTTTTGCTCACGCCGAGAATCCACTAGTAGATAAAAAATATCATTAGTAACATATCTTAAAAACTATAAATAATGTTACGCTTAGGTACCATGATAAATATAAAACTTCAGTAGATCAAAAGCTAATCAAATATAAAATCAGCTACAAGAGCAATAACCAACTAATATTTAATTATACTATCGAAATCTGATAAGGAACAGGTTGCTTTACGTTCTACGATCCAATCAGAGGTTTAAGTGAGGAGGGAAGAACGATTCAACTTAGTTTACTTTTCAGCCTTCCCTACTTCAAAAGAAAAAACCGGTCAAGTGCATGTTAGGCCACGCGCAATGTAGGGTTCCGAAGTAGTAAGTTTATCGACTACTTGCTGTTACCCGCAGCTTCGCATGCGGAAATTATGCTTAACATATTTGTACCCCTTGCAGAAGAAAATTTAAAAACAGGTTAATTTATATTGAAGTACTAATATTTAGGAATTTATATACGGAAACCTACGATACAATCACAAATCATTCCTCCGGGAACGGATTAAGAAAAATAAACAACATTGACATTAATTAGTTTTTCTTTTTAGGAAAAACTTTGAAAAACTCGAAAACATGTATTCCATGAATTTAATGAGGAACGTTTGTTGCAAATTTAAAGCAAATCATTGATATTTTTAAAATATTCCATATTAAGTTTCATCTTGTTTCCGGGGAAAACTATAAATTTTATCGGGACAAAAAGTTTTTAAAAATGTGATCCAATGTATAAGGAACAACTTAACTAATTTCTGTCGAAATCAGTTCAAGGGTTTTCATGTGATGCCCGGACAGACAAACAGATAGACAGACAGACAATAATTTTAAAAACAAATTTTTTGAGTGCCCCTAACCGAAATTTTGAAAAAATATTTAATATTTAATGTACAGAAAAACTGGCTCTTGAGTTTTATTAAAAAAAAATCAAAAAGGTTCCGTTATTTCCATCCATCCAGGAGTTGCATATCTTGTCTCCAAGTAACACCACCAGATCCTAAATGGATCAATGATGAACTGGTTTTACGATGTCAACATGAACAGTATAAATATCTTTCCATCCGGACACTTACACTCACTCTCCCGCTCCCATTCCCTCTCCCACTTAAACCCCCTCCCTCCCTCCCTCTCACACACTCTCTCTCCTTCTCTGTTTCCTTATCTCTCTCTCTTTCTCTCTCCTTCACTTTCTCTCTCCTTCACTTTCTCTCTCCTTCTCTCTTTCCCGCTCTCTGTCCCTCTCCTTTGCCCGCTCACGGTCCCTCTCCCGCTTCCTGTCCCTCACCCTCTCCCTCTCTCGCTCCCAGTTCCTCTCTCGCACTCGGTCCCTCTCCCGCTTTCTGTCCCGCTCCCTCTCCCTCTCCCGCTTCCTGCCCCTGTACCTCTCTCTCCCTCTCCCGCTCTCGGGCCCTCTCCCGCTTCCTGTCCCTCCCTCTCCCTCTCACGCACCCTGTCCCTCTTCCTCTATAAAATACAGTCAATGACTTCCAACCCCTATTTTTGGGGGATGAATTTGAAGAAAACTATGATACAGTTATTTTTTGTGTCTAACTATAAGCTTAAATACAAATTATCACCCTTCTTACTTCAAAACTGACGAAGTTGCCATACTACCTAATTGCACAACCTTATTCAACCTTTTAGGGGTTGATTTTCCAAAAAAACACATAACCTTTAAATTTTGTTTCTAATCTTGAACTAATATATACATTTTCACGCTTTTAACTTCAAAAATGACGAAATTGCGTATTAAAGTCCATCTAAGAAATTAACTCTTTAAGGGATGATTTTCCAAAAAAATGTGTTGAAGTTAACTTTTGTTTATTACTATAAACATACATACATAAAAATTTCCTATTTATAACTCTAAAACTGACAAAGCTGATTTATATGTAAAAGACTTCCAACCCCTATTTTTAGGGGATGAATTTTGAGAAAACAGTGATACAGTTATTTTTTGTGTCCAACTATAAACTTATATACAAATTTTCACCCTTCTTACTTTAAAACTGACGAAGTTGCCATACTACTTGCACAACCTTATTCAACCCTTTAGGGGTTGATTTTCCAAAAAAACACATAACCCTTAAATTTTGTTTCTAATTTTGAACTAATATATAAATTTTCATGTTTTTAACTTCAAAAATGAGGAAGTTGCGTACTAAGTTAAATTGAAGAAATTAACCCTTTAAGGGATGATTTTCCAAAAAAATGTGTTGAAGTTAACTTTTGTTTATTACTATAAACACACATAAAAAAATTCATACTTGTAACTCTAAAACTGACGAAGCTGATTTATATGTAAAAGAGTTCCAACCCCTATTTTTAGGGGATAAATTTCGAGAAAACAGTGATACAGTTATTTTTTGTGTCTAACTATAAGCTTATATATAAATTTTCACCCTTCTAACTTCAAAACTGACGAAGTTCCCATACAAACTTGAACAACCTTATTCGACCCTTTAGGGGTTGATTTTCCAAAAAAACACATAACCCTTAAATTTTGTTTCTAATTTTGAACTAATATATAAATTTTCATGTTTTTAACTTCAAAAATGACAAAGTTGCGTACTAAGTTAAATTGAAGAAATTAACCCTTTAAGGGATGATTTTCCAAAAAAATGTGTTAAAGTTAACTTTTGTTTATTACTATAAACTAACATAAAAAATTTCATATTTATAACTCTAAAACTGACGAAGTTGGTTTGTATGAAAGTGCCTTCTAACCCTTATTTGTACCCCTTAGGGGATGAATTTCCAAAAATCCGTTCTTAGTGGACGTCTCCTTAGCAGGAACTATCTACCTACCAAATTTCATCTTAATCGGTTCGGCAGTTTCTGAGATTTTTTGTTTAATCAGCGGTGTGTCGCTTTTCAATTTTATATATATAGATTACTCATTAGCTACTTATGCTAACATAGCCGTGATAGTTTTCCTTGTAAATTCATCATAATAACCTATTTTTGAGAATTTGTTCACTAGTCATTGGACATGAGTTTTTTTTTATATTAAATATTGCAATAAGTAGAAGTAAGTGCTGTCTGTAACTGTGAGTAGGAAAAAAATTATCGCGGGAGTTTCTTGCCGCTTCTTCTCCCGGGACCACTCACGGTAGGGATTTGTTGAAGCGATGGCGTTAAGTGACTTTCGAAAAGTGTTTGTAACCTACTTCGAATAAAATTCATTTCATTTCATTTCATTTCATTTCAGTCCAACTTCAACCGTTTAGCCGGCAGGGGGGTACACTTGACTCTAACCATAATTAGCACTTTAAAGCCAAATATTTCGCAAACGAACCCCTAAATCGTGCGCCAAGAACGCGTGGATTAAGATGAATTAATGTCTAATACTCAGGTCTGCAATCCCTCGCAAAGGAATTATAACCAGTTTTAGTTTTAGCCGTATTGGGGCGGCTTAGAATACTAACCCCAATCCCACGCCGGATGGTAAGAGGCGACTAAATCCGGCCCGCTGGTGGTAGGACCCTCGCAGGGATTATATTGGTAATATTGATCTTAATTTTTAATTAATACCATTATTACTATTAATTATTATTATTACTATTATTACTATTAATTATAATAATATAATAATTAGGAATATGCTCCAGGCTTTGTCAAGAGGAGAGACGCGTACTTAGTAGTGGGACATTAATGGATTGAAGCCAGTCATTACAATTTATAAACGCATCACGCTGCGTCTCGTAACTTAACGCCCAATATTCCAAAGAAAGCACATGCAGGGCACGTCTCCCGGAAGGCGCGACTGTGCTGATTTCAGTCTTTTTTACTTTCAATGATAGATAGATTCGATTCTTTTATTAAGAGGTGGCGTTGCTTTAACGGATTCCTTTGTTGTCACGGATAGTGCTCGGCTTGGTTTGTGAAGCTATTGTTAACACGTTAGAACTAGTAGCACGGTACGTAAAGTGTTTTAGTATTCAAGAATTTTTCTTGGCTTTCTGTAATAAATCAGTGTCCATTGGATTGGTGGAGTACTTTGTTTCATAACGAAAACAGTGAACACACACTAAAACATCCCTGGTATTGACCATTAGGTTTCCCTGAACCTGAATTGTAGATTGCATCACAAGTTCACAACACTTTATGGATTCATAAAAGTCATCTAAAACAATGGCCAGAGAATTAAACTCAGGCTGTTCTCACGTGCATAGTTCTAACAACGTGTTGTTCAAAGATGTCAAAAATAGTAACAGCGAAAATAAGGTGCTATTCAAAGCTTGCACTTGCAGGTCTAGACCTGCAAGGTCTAGACCTTGCTCTTGAGAAGGCCTAGGCCTTCTCAAGAGGAGAGACCCGTGCTCAGTAGTAGACCATTTGAAATTTGAAACCAAGCAAAGCCAAAACACCAGCAAATTTTATCCTCGAAATCTGTGCATCATAACTCAATCACTTTATCTAAGTAATTGCTCTCATTCGCGTTGTAAGCCTACCAAATCAAAGGCTATCTGCAGAAAATACTGTACCAACGTAAAACCAACCGTAAATTCAAGATTGTAGGAAATAAAATCGACTGAGAACAAGGTCATCGCTAGGAGATGACGGAACAACCTCAGGCAAGATATTGGGTCTACTGCCTAATTGAATGGTGACCCAATATGACCTAGATATGATGTCACAGCTTACCTATTTATTAACTGAGTCAGATGTTATGTGACCGGAAAAGACGATTGATTGCCAGACCAAATTGGGAGCAGGCAGAATCAAATTGGAGTAAGGAATTTTTTTTTAGATTATTGAACGATTTCAAGTTATTACCGACTTTTAAAAAGCAAGATATTTTTCATCAGTGTAATATCATTTTCTGGATGCATACTGATTTCACGGCAAAATCTGGGCCAATTTTATGTGTTTGTGTGAAAAGTAACCTAATGGTAGTGGCTGATAATTAGGTCGGGAGATAAACAGTGAAACTCTCTAAGAACAAAGCGAACTCCCTGAAGCTCGCATAGCCCAGCGCCTTGTATAGATCCTAAGTGATAGACCAAGTTAAGCAACAGGGGGCGCTGTCGATAGTTGGATAGATGACTGCTAGGAGCAAAAATTTCTTGAGCGCTTCCGGGCTTCGGATGGTACGTAATCCCGTCTATCCTGATTGTTATCGTATGTTCTGATATGGCTTTCGGGTGGCATAAAAACTTCCAAGAGTTAGGATGACAAATCCAATCCAAGTAGATTCCCCAAATACGCTTTATTTTACGTTAATTGTCTGATGTATTTTTACACGCTTTATATTAGCTTCACCTGTATGTATGTTTGTTTGTTTGTAACTTGTAACCGATTCCTTTTGACTTGATTTTGACCCACTTCAAACGGTCAGATTTCTTTCAAACTTCGTAGACTTATGAGGACCGATGACAATTCAATATTTTAAAAAAAACTAAAGAAAAACCTAAATTTCATTTTAAAAATCAAACTAAAAAATTAAACAATAAATAATAGTTCAAAAAAAAACTAAAAAAACACGCTTTAAAAATCATAAAATAAAAAATAAAGAATTAAGAATCGTGAATTAAAAGCGGGGGGTGCATGGTGTCAATGAGTAGAAGGGATAATATCTTGAAAAGCACCCCACGCTCTTAATTATGGCGATATTTATGTGTCAGGTAAATGGGGAACCAACAACTTTTGTCTCCCGCATAAGAGCTCAGAGAGAAGGGGCCAGCTGAAAAACAGCACTGCACGAGATCTTTTTCTCGTGCCTAAGCTGAGCCGGCTCCTTTTGCCTCAATTTCGTTTATCTGGGGGCACGGCAGTGCCCCCGCCAAGTCGAGCAAAAAAGCGGCACGGCCGTACCATCCTTTTCTCGAAGCAATTCAGGCCATTTTCGACCCCCTATAACTTCGTTGTGGATAAAGCTAGAAGCCTGAATTTTTAGTAACCAAGCAGGCATTGTATAGACACGGTATATTTCAAATTTCATTCAATTTGAACCAGTAGTTTAAGAATTATAACTAGTCAAAGTTTCTTAATTTCGTCACTCACTGACTGACTGACCGATCATCAAAACTCTAAGGCACTTCTAGCAGACATAGAAGCTTCAAATTTGGAACACAATTAGTGTTTAGTGTATAGATCAAGGAAAAACTAAAATATTTTGCAATTTCGGTCCAGTTTTCTAGATACATCAACTGCATAAATAACTTTGTAATCCCATATAAATATATAGGATTACAAAGTTACATTTGCAGTTAATGAATCACTGTACCTGTATAACAAAGTAACATTTGCAGTGAATGAATCAGTGTACCTGTATATAATATAATGGAATAATAGGTGTAGATAGTTACCTAGATATAATTAAGTTCAAAGGTAACTTGTAAAAGGAAAAAAAGTAGAACTATCTACAAAAAGAAATGAGATGCCATCAAAAACAAAACTTGTAAAAAAAACCAAGTCTCGCAATTCAGTTCTTCTACCGTAAAAAGTTGTGAGATCCATGTAATACCAAGTCGGTTAATTTATTCAGTTCCTACTTAAGGGTCCTTCTGTCTTAAGTTATTACGTAATTAGCTAACCTAACAAGTAACAACATCTTATAGTGACCATATTATCAATATTAAAAATCTTTTATGTTTTAAATAAATAGATTGACTTGGCCATCGCACTAAACAATCAAATTTAATATTATATGTAGGTATTACTTGTGAGATATATTGTGTTTTTATGCGATGGTCAAGTCGATCTATTTATTTAAAACATAAAAGATTTTTAATATAGAATGCTTCTAGCATTAAGCCCACCTGTTGTACCATTATTTTTATAAGGTATAATAAAGTTTTAAATAAATAAATAAATATGGTCACTATAAGATGTTGTTACTTGTTAGGTTAGCTAATTACGTAATAACTTAAGACAGAAGGACCCTTAAGTAGGAACTGAATAAATTAACCGACTTGGTATTACATGGATCTCACAACTTTTTACGGTAGAAGAACTGAGTTGCGAGACTTGGTTTTTTTTACAAGTTTTGTTTTTGATGGCATTTTTTCTTGTCTTAAAAAAACTGTATTTTATGTTTTTATAGGCAATAAATGTTTATTATTATTATTATTATTATTAATTTACGATTCTTAATTCAAATTTATTTTCTATTTTTTAGTTGGATTTTACATAAAAGCGTGGTTTTTAGTTTTTTTTTTTACTATTATTTTCAGTTTCACTATAATTTTATGTCATGAAGTCAATAAGGATACACCAAATTGTTCAATAAGGGCCCTTGGATAATTTACTTTGTACGCGTGATATTGATATCAACAAAACCCAAACTACCCGTAAGCCATTACACAATAATCAACAATGAACTTGATAACAGTTTAATTGACATGCATTATCAGCAGATGGATTCCTTCTAATTAAAGCTTGAAAACCGGAATTAATTTCCGCCTATTACCATTAATTGTTAACCGATTCGGTTAAAACCAGGCAACATGAGACGATAAACGATGCAGTAATGACCTGAGCAGAGTGGGTCAATGAAGGATATGGTTTCATGACTGAGGAAGAGTATAAGAGTCCACAAGGTTGCCTCAGGAATTGGTAGAGAAGTTGGTTAGATATAAGATACAAGTTAGTCACTAACACTTCCCAAGTGAATAGATATATGTAAAGTATTTCGATCAAAATATAGAAACACATACCTAGGTATGTTTAAAGTCAAGAATACATAGGTTTCTGTTAAGTCACTGCACTTCACTTTCCAAGACCACTTCAAGATTAAGGTAAAATAAAAGCGTATTAAAAACAGGTGGAATTGTAGCTTAATTAATTATAAGTAAATTTAACATTTTACGTTATAAGTACTATTATTTCTTCTGTGATTTTACTTTGAATAATTCCGAAATTCTCCGCCTCGTTCCCATAGTAACACTATGCGGGGAACAGTTTTTTCTTGATCCATGATCCTGTTTATTTATAAAAGTGTTTCCATATCAGTATCATACGTGCATCATGTTTGCAGGATCCTGTAAAAACCGAGCGGGTTGATTATTGGATTTTTTTTGTCACTACAAACTGTCCAGTTGATCATTATTTACCCGTAAACATTACTAATAATATAACAGAAGTGTTCACACCCGATCAGACTGGATCGTACAGTGTGAGTTTTAGCACCCGGTTGGAAAGTCTAACACAGGCCGTAAACTATTGTGTGAAAATGCAAGTCTACTTAGCGGAAACAAGTACAAATCTGTCTTCACAGAATGGGATTGCCGAGTGAACGTAGCCTTACTGAAATTAATACTGAGAAACTATCGTACAGCTTTGCCTTCTAAACAAGGGGTTCCGGGAACGACTCCTGGCCGGGGCACTTATGTGGCGGATAACTGTTTGTATTAGGGTCATGGGTGTTATAGTCATGTCTCACTTGTGTTATCCATGACACAGGGAATCCTACTGCTACTACTATGAGTGTACAAGCCTTTGTGTGTTTATAAATTTTTTGACTGCTAATTATTTGTTGAATCCATTAATAAATTACGTAACTGGCAGTAGAAAGACGTCAACCAACCTTATTTCACGGGCACTTAAATTTTCCAATGTAAGGTCAGTATTAAAATGAAAAACGGAGCGGACGTCAGCGACACAAATACACAAGAGTTCTCTCGAATAAAATCTATTGTTCGTGAACCGCTCATTTTGAACGGAGTTAAAAAAGTTTGAGGTATTTTGGATGAGGCATTTCATGGGGAAATATAGTCAGGTTCCTGAGAAGATATTAATACCTACCTATTTGGATTTTGGAAACTGCTATAAAGACAATTTTTTTATAATCTTTATTTGTTTAGGGGTTTTGATATTTTACATATATGACAACCCCATTATTTCCTTACACTTAACACCAGCCAAGAATATATAACTTAAACTAGCAACGAACATACATCTAACATTATTCGTAACATTTTTTTCTTACTTGAAGAGATGCATTGATGAATGCGTTAACATGTTTGGCCCTATCAGAAAAGACAATTTAATTTTGTGTTAGTATCCTACTACAATTATTTTACTACTATATCCATTAATTATTGTTAAACACATACACCACACATACTCGAACACACTTGAACGCACACATTCACACATATTTAGGGCTATTAAATAATTAATGTCTCACCATTTTCTTTGTCAATATAATTATCTGTTTTATTATATCCAAGTCACAATACCGTAACCGTCAAATACCGCAATAAATAACTCCAGTGTTAGAACGGGGGATGTGAAGCTGATAAATAATGCCGATAATGAGCTGATGATATGGTATAATTATAATAAACTATGGTATAATAAAGATGTCCGTGTCCAAATGTCGTACATCCAATGTCCCCGCTCTACTTTTGACGGTTGGACTACGAGTATTGTGACGTCTCAGTGTAATGACTACTCTATTCAAATATTACGTGAATGTGAATATAATTGGGCAGGTTGTTATACGAGGGACTTTCGAGAATAGTCGGTTGTCCACGGACGCATCACGCTTCTGTTGTGATTGAATGGTCAAGTCGGTGAATTAGATTGCAGTTATATTAGCTGGTGAAAATAACTCTGGCAAGTGTCTTGTCAGAGCGACAGTGATAGATTTATTCTATCCCTGTTGCTCTTCCGCATATTAATTGGCATGACAAGAGAAATAGCAATAATAACTTAATGTGCATGATCGTAATATAGATATCCCTGTTGTGCCTATGCTAAATACCGAAGAGTGAATAAGACAGCCACATACTATGATTGTACTGTCGCACCCTCGAAGACTTCTGTTAATAAACGACGGCAAAAAGTGTCGTTACAACTTTTCGTCCCAATTTTTTCCGCCTAGCCCCCTTTCGCAACGCGCGATAAGGAACTTCGTTCCAATAATATTATTTTCTTTCAGCATTAAATATTGACGGAGCACACGCCGTAGATGCCATGACTTTTACCAATTTACTTATGCAAAATTTCCATATTAATACAAATACTGTAGAATAAACTTCCATTGCTCCATTACGACGCGTGACGCACGACACATGCCGCACAAGCAAGCCGCACGGCTTGACGACTCCGGCCCGGTCATTATAATTTACTTACGGCAAGTTAACGATGCTACATTAGTGATCGAAATCAGAATGAAGCATGGGAATTTTTGGGAATATCGAATTAGTGGTCATTTAGGGTTAAATTATTGTTATGTTTGCGTTGAGTTGCTACCGGGGTCTAATTTATGGTTTATTAATAGTTACGATGGTTTTATATTAATGTATTTGGCATGTTGTTTATATTTATACATACTTTTAAAAGGATGGAATAGTAGATTTTAAATCATAGGAAAAAGTAAATGTAAGTTTTAATACACAACTTTTTTGGTTTAAGTTCTTAATCGCAACAGCAAGTCGTTGTATCGTAGCAGTTCCAGAGGAACCTCAAAAAATTCCGGAGGATTTTTTTTATACCTTGAACAGGCAAACGAGCAGATGATTCACTCGATGGTAAGTGATCAACGCCGCCC
Organism: Thymelicus acteon; assembly: GCA_951805285.1. Taxonomy (NCBI): domain Eukaryota; kingdom Metazoa; phylum Arthropoda; class Insecta; order Lepidoptera; family Hesperiidae; genus Thymelicus; species Thymelicus acteon. The sequence goes on from OX638232.1 coordinate 4,853,744, forward strand.
ATGAACATTGGCATCACTGGGGGCGTCACCTATGCACTGCCGGCCTAGAAGGGAGATATAGGCCCACTTCTTGAAGGACTAGGTATTTTCTACTCACTCAAAAAATACTTTAATTTTGAGAATTCCGTCGATACATCTTTTTGTGGAGAGTAAGGATTCACTAGGCACACTAGAATTCCCTGTGATGTGGATGCCATGGATAGCACAAAAAGCATAAAGCATAGCATTTAAACTGATCATTCAAACTTCCGCCTATCTGGGAATCGACATGTTCATTGTTGCGACACACGGGACGTAAATAAAAGTAAAATTAAATTTAAAAATTTCACCTCATTTATTTCACGTCATCACGAAAGTCTTACATTACCGGTGTCAATGAAAAACCGGCCAAGTCCGATTGGGACACGTGCAGCGTGGGTTCCAAATTATTTGTAACTAAATAGTCTTCGGATTTTCCCTTTACTTGGGCTAGCCTATAAGACTTCTTGGCAAATATTAATATGATTATTGGTGAACGGGAAGTATGATCTAATTTTTGATTTCCTTGTGATGTTAAAATATACAGAACAAACGAACGGATCTTTTAATCGCATTGAATACGGAACATTACGCGAAGTTTATCTTAGATGGCGCCACCAGCACATACAGTAAACAAACCGGCATCATGGTGCATTCATGTTTGCACTAATATTATTAAACTGTAAAAACTCTGTATAAAAACTTACATATCAAATAAATTTTATTAGACTGTATTGCATTTATACTTTGTGATATATAGGCATCCTACGGCCATTTAAAAGTGGATTGAAACTCATTCAACTTAATTCCAATTAAAGTGATTTCACAAAATTTACTTCTTTCACGCTAAAATTACACGACGAAAATCAACTTTTGTAACTTAAGAAGTGGCTACTTTGATAACAATATTACCTACACTAAAATCTTCATTTACTCCATCATTCGATAAATTTAAAGATATAAATGCAAAATAAACAAAACAATCAAACCAAATAGAAGGCTCTACTCCTTTTTTTAAAGTACCTGGTGACAACTACTCCTGAAAATAATAACATTTTAGGTTAAGTTCTAAATAAAATCATATTTGGTTGTCTTACCTTACGTGATAAAAGTGAAGATGATTTTATAATTCTTAATACTTTCCAGTTTTTATGAAATCTTCAGGTTTAAGATGTGCTGAACACATTTTTGAGTATTTCTTCGCTCGAAAGTCTTAGCAACGTGTTGCCACTTTCCAAAGTTTTCGCACATTTGTTTTGGAAATGAATGGGTTCCTTCATTGTTACATCTAAGTATTACATCTAAGTTGATGCATTCCTAAAGAATAAAACTTACGCAATATTTAACAAGCTTTGAACAATTTATCAAGAATTCCGTTTACGATGTGTGCTGGTGCTGCACTCTGGCGTCGAAATTTTGCAGTAATGTCTCCTATTGGAAGCTTGATTTTTTACAAGGGTTTAATGTAGCCTTTTTTAGGTACGGAACCCTAAACACTAACAAGTGAAAGCTTAACTAAGTATGGGAACTTTGTCATTGTGTTGAATTGTTTCATTGTTTTAGAATTGTTTGTTTTCGTTCTGGTCGCTTAAACAACTTCAATTAGAGGTGTCGTTAACAAATACCTATACTCCATTCAGATGATAGTAGTACCTTACTCTTGAGCGAAAGGTCATGGGCTCAATTCCACCCTGGTTATTATTTATGAGATGATGATGATGATGATATATTATGATTATATTTATGAAACGGTGACTTACACACTTCCTTAAACATTTTGATTTTTACACTAATAGCAATGTGAATAAATATACCAGCTTTTCTATTTCAAGTAGGTACTCCCTCCAAATTCAATCCCAGGACCAATCCACTGCGTCCGCGTCAGTGATTGATCCATTATTGATAAGAAACGTTCTCATTTCGAATGTTGAATGAATGATCGAATTGATCGACTCAGAGATACAGTCGAATCGTTAATGTTATTTTTATTTTACACCTTTAGCTTTTACTAATTCATTTTAACTATACGATTGTTTTAATGCTGTGTTTATGTAGATATATTGTACGGCATATTGTATGGCTGTAATAGTATCCAATACTTATTGGGGTTTGAGATGCTAAATTCATGCTTAACTTTAGGCAAGACTTTTATTTGAATGACGAGTAAGAATAAATAACTTGTTTCATTCGTTATTCACAAAAAACTTTAATAGTTTGTTCAAAGAAAAATCGAATGAATATAAAATTAATCATTTACAATTTGTTGTTCGAATATTTTTATGGAAATAACCAAATAGAATAATTATGTAGTTAACAATATATTCGAATAATATTGAACTCCAATCTAGGCGAATATCCTTTGGTAGGCGAGAAAGGTAAAGGTTAAGAAAGGTAAAGGTTAAGGTTTTGCAGTGTTTTCCTAGCACTAAGAGTGCTATGTACCATGCTGCGGATAGACGGAAGGACGGACAGACGGACGGATGGACGGACAGACGGACGGACGGACAGACGGACGGATATATCGAAACTATAAGGATTCTATTTTGACTACGAAACTTTAGAAATATCCATGCAAAAGTGAAACAGAACAATTTGGCACTATGTATATGATAATATCTCTAAATGGATATCTCTATAATATGTCATCCCTACCACAGATGATCCTTCCCACAAGCACTTACAACGACATTAAATTAGTACACGAAGCTACAAAGAGTAATTTGTACGAACTAAACGAAATTGAACAATGACGGCGTAAAAATAATAGCCGCCACAGCTATCAGGTAAATCCATGGGAGCATAAAGATAAATCAATACACAGACAGACGGCTCGTGCGTTATTTGTATAGCAACAGTAAACGGTTGCTGGGGCTAGATGATACATGTGACAGAAAATCCATTCACTACTAACTGGCATACCCGCGCTACCTGTAAAGATTTCTTATTGTATTTCATCCTACTAATAATTTTAAATGTATGTAATGCATGCATAGACCTATATTTATATACTATACTAGACAGCAACAGTTTATAGATGGTTCAGTAAATTCAAAAAGGGGTAAAACAAACCTCAAAGATGACAATAAAAGTGGTCGCCCATCAACGGCACTAACTGCAGTAAATGTGTGGACTACTGAAATCATGGTGCGAGAAGACCCACGAATTACTTACTTGGACATCAACATTCTTGGCGTTAGTTAGTGGAGCATTAACATTACTTTGCATCAGCATCTTGGTGTGAGGAAGCTTTGTTGTCGTTGGATTCCGCGTCTGCTCTCAATGAAAAACAGGCCCGTATGGATTGGTGCCGCGAAATGCGTCAACGATTTGAAAACAGAACGTCAAGACGTGTTTTGGAAATTAATCATCAAGGCGACAAAACGTGGATTTATGAATATGATTCAGAAAATAAGAGACAGTCGTCAGTATGGGTGATTTCCGAAGGAAAATTGCCGACAAAACTGCAAAATTGAAGCATCGCATACATCTTTTGGATAAAATCATATGACTTAAATGTGTACTGACTTAGTACACAAATATTATTATAATAAAATTGCAATTAAAATATTCTCTTAGTAAATGGTTCACCTAGCGACACTTCCGTGATGCAAGCTGTTAGTTTAGTGAGCCCCGATCTTGTAAGCAATTACATTAAAAACACTTCCTCTAATTATTACATTATTTTTTGTATGTAAATACGTTTGTATGTAAATCGTACCCTCGCTTCTTTTTGCCCGACAGGACGACTTATTTTCAAGTGGAAAGTCTCCTCGTATATAGGCTACTTAAACAAAAAATCGTGCGTGAAAGTTCTAAAGGGCCGTTTACATAATATTCAGGTGAAAATTCAAAAAACCTGCTGGAAATCCATATCTGTATCTGTACCTCTCGTTGTAAAATTGTAATAGTTATGTCCTTCCGTTCTTGTGTTATTCTATGTCGGTACCATTAATAACAATTATCGCCCAAACATCTTTGTTTTCTACCATGAGTTGCATATTTTTTACCTCGTGTTTTTGCATGGGGTATCGCTTGTTTTTGGATAGGGCGGGGTTCTTTGTTATGATCATTTTATTAATAGCCGTAATAAAGACATTGTTATTAAAGCTTTTATAGATTGGTAATAGATTAAATTATGTAAAAATATTTTAAATTTTAATGGCACTCTTTTTAATGATGTAGATATTGTGTCCTTGAAACATTTTTAAAGTGAAACTTTTATTGTATCGCCCCAAAATTTTTTCGTCCATCTATCGCATGTCGCATTACAACCGGCCCTGGAATAAGAATAATAATGGAGATTCAATGATTTAAATAAATATTGCTCTCATCTTAGTGCTTGTATTAATTATGTATTCCGTACTCTAATACGCAAATTGAAATTAAATTTTACAATTAAATATTTTGTCTACTATAAATTGATTTCCCATTATCATTCCCATTTTTCAATAATTAAGTTAAGATTAAAAACGCAATTTTAATACCCTAAAACAAATAATTTTCTAAAAATTTGTAGTTAAATGCCTACAAACCGAAAAAAAGTTTCACTCGCATCGTGGTTTCATAAAACCACACTTTCTCTTTTTTATATTTTGTTTGTGTAAAAATAACGAATATTAGGCTCCATTATTATGAACTGTTACTACATATAAAATCACGAAGTTTGCTAAAGCATTTGCATGAGAACATTTCGTAAAATCAAATTTTTCCTCGTGCAAAACGGTACTCATCTGAATAAAATTTTATATTAATTCATTATATTATCAATAAAATCCGTTTCATTTAAGTATCATTTAGATCAGCGTAATTCATTAGCCGTTAAAACATCAAGCTTTTGTATTTATTTTCATGGCAATAAAAAATCCAATAAAACTAAATAACACAAGGCCGAGCCAGAACGATTGGGAAACCAAATAAGTCTGAAGGCAGAGTGGTAATAAAAATCTAATAAAATCATAAACATATTCATAATACTGTTAAATAATAAACAGTGAACAATAGTACGGCCCTGTCCGGCTCAAAGCACAAGCGATAAGCGTCCTTGTGTTCCGCGTGTTAAAGTTGCTTCTTGAATGTAATTAAAATTGTATAATATATGAGAATTTCTAGAAAATTGGTTGATAGTGTGTAATTTTGAAATTAATTAATTTCCACCAAATCCATTATTGCAGTGTATTTGGGTAAAATGTGGAGGTAACAATAACTACGGTTAGTATCTTTCATTACTGTGTTGGCTTTTGTTTCAACTATGTATTCTCTTTCATTAAATTCGTATAATGCATACCGAACCTAACCCTCTTGTTTTGTTAAAGAAACATACAAATTATTATTATTTTACAAACATCCTTTGCAAATATCGCAAAGTTGCGACGGACTTCATATAGACAATGCTTTATTACGGTTGTATATAAAAATAAACTTAATTTAATGTTGTGTTATTCTGAAATACGTATGTACTCTCGGATCATTTAGCATTAGGTTCTTCAAATTATGTAAAAATTGTACTTACTACATACTACTACTTACACATTGTATATCACAATAACACCTAAGACCCGAGTACAAATATTTATCTGTCACATAAATATCTGCCCCGGCCGGGTATCGAATCTGGGACCTCCGCTTTGCAGGCAGGGTCGCTACCAACTAGGCTACAGGGTCGACAAAGCCGGCGGCGTTGCATTGGTCATTCTTCTAGTGTTGCTCATGTCCATAGGCGACGGTGATTACTTACCGCCCGTGGTCTGTCTGCTTATACTCAATCATATTTAAAACATTTCTGTATTTAATTGAAAATAATTCTAACTAATGAACGGATTTTCAAGAAATTAAGCACACAGGTAGACCATGATCTGGAATAACATATACCTATGGTACTTATTATCTCAGAAACGCGGGCATAGCCGTGGACAGAGCGCTAGTAAGAAGTAATCTAAACAAATAAATAAAATTGAAATGTCTGTTTGTAATATTAAAATAACTGCTTTTTACTAAGTGCATTTGGCTGTATACACTGTACATATACCAAAACAACATTTTTCACAATTTTTGTCTGTCTGTCTGTATGTTTGTTCCGGCTAATCTCTAAAATGGCTGGTGTGATTTTGACGGGACTTTCACTGGCAGATAGCTGATGTAACGAGGAGTAACTTAGGCTACTTTTATTTTAGAAAAAAAAAGATAGTTTGGTCAGCTATTAAGTAACAATGCGGGCTTTTTAATTTTTTACACGTTTATATTACCTTTACTTGTATGTTTGCCTTTGGACTTGATTTTGACCCACTTCAAATGGTCAGATTTCATTTAAACTTCGTAGACTTATCGAGGACCGATGACAATTCAATATTTAAAAAAGAAAGAAAAAAAACTAAATTTCATTTCAAAAAATCAAACTAAAAAATGAAAAAATAAACAATAGTAAAAGCGTGTTTTTTAGTATTTTTAAACTATTACTTATTTTAGTGATGCCTTTAAAGTAACTCATGATGGCGACTGTTAAATATCATTAAGTGGCTCGTCTATCGAAGATTAACATGACAATGTAAAACGCTATTCCCTTTTAAATTAGAGTAACTATCGTCGCCTGCCCGGGGCGTGTGGCTCAAAGAACGATCGCGATAACTTCAGCACTAGTCGAGATGCCATGGACCGCTTGATGCAATAGTGAGGAAAGTTGCAGTTATTTTCATTTACGTCGTATAAGAAGTGATTTAAAAACTGCGTTTCGACGTAAGAATGTGTTCTTTCAAAGAACAGAAATTAATGTTAAGTAAGAAAAATACCAATAAAATGTTTAAATAAGCAGATTTTGAATATGATATTTCATGGTGTTTATACGCATTTAATGTTTCATTGTCAAGAAAATAGGAACTACGATGCTATAATATAAATTACGAACTGAAATGCCTACATATATGTAAGAGAGGTAAGCCATGTGTTTGGCATTTATATTTTTAAACACATCATCAAATTGAGTTTCACTTTTCTGTTAAAAACTTTGTCCTTTTTGGCGTGTTTTATAACATGTTAATATAAAATAATGAATAATCATTTCTAAATTGCTAATATACTCGTTGTAATTGAATATTTCACTTGAATAAACAAGCTTCATCTTGCATAAACCAGGCTCTTGTCTGACCGCTCTTATAGCCTAATGGCCAAAGGCTAAATCTTCACATGATGTTCTCCCTAGCCCCAGTCAATAGGACCTCTTCTAGTTTTAATCGCAAGTAGACTCTTTTCACGTATAAATGGACATTTCGTAATGTGGCTCGCTGCAATCTGATAGTGAATAATAAAGGATACCTTTAGTAAAAACAAGTTTGGCAAAATTTTGTTGGGTTTTAGGCAAATTAACCTTTTTAGGACATTATTTTTTGTGTCTAGTATTTTAACAGAGGTAAATTTACTTATTTATTAGATAATCATGAGCCTTGTAATTATTCTTGTCAATTTAAGTGAGGCAACTACCATATAAGGATAGTATATTTATTTCAGAATTGAATTGCGATAGCATTAATAAATAGTAATAGGTGCAAAGATAAAGCGTTTGATTACGCTTTATTTTTATTAATTACTTATAAAAATTATTCATCATCCATTCTTTTTCCACCTCCAGGTCTTCTGCCAGAACCAGATGATCCTCCTGAACGTGTGCTGGAACTCCTGGAAGGTGGCAATTCCATGTATCCAAATCTTCTGGCTTGGTGCAGAAGCTCCAACACAGAATCCATGGTCTCCTGGTTGTTTGGCAGGATTTGGTCGACAGGAAGCAAGAAACCATACTGCCCTCTATCGCGCAGTTCGTAGCAGTAGACTAGAGAAGTATTGAGGTGGCCTTTTATCCAATCGATGCTTCCTCCTGTGGCCATATCTGGAACAGGTTGGTTTTGTATTAAAGCCGACAGACAGCCAAGCAGAATAATAAATGTAAATCTTTATGTAGCATTTTGAAGTTTGTTTTTAATAGACTTTTTTTATATTCTTTGATATGAATATAGATTTTATCTTACATATAGCTTCAGCTATGTTTCCAGTAACATACTGAGTGCCGTGTCGTACTGACATAGCACCCATTGCACGCCTGCCAATATTCATCTGCAAAGATAGGGAAGGCAATTATAAATCTATCCCAACAAATTCCATGTATACTAAAAGATAGGCACTGTCGGTCAAGTGGAATTCATAGAAGTCTTTGATCTGCCTATAGTATATTAACAGATACGAGAAGCACCTTTGTGCCTACCATTTTCTAAGAAAAATACATGCACGTAGGAGTCAGATCTGATTTGATTTGGTGTAGATAGAGTTTACATGGAGCAGAAGTGCAGTAAGCAAAATTTTATAGAAAATATGGCCTACAAATACGTTAGTTTAAAAAGAACAAGAAGATATAGGATACGGTGATACCGTATCATATTGTCAATGTGAAGTAACTCTTAATCACTTAAATAACACTGTCGAATTTCCTTCGACCGCGTGTTTCTAATACTCTGTGGCATTTAGTAGGTCAACTATTTTAATTAACTAAAATAATGAAGAGAAAAGTTTATAATATCCTTTTTAAGAATAAAGCACGTATGTAGGAGTAGATACTGTGATATTTACATATCTAGTTCAAGATTTCATGGAGAAGAAAGTTTTCTTTCATTATGTACCTAATAAATGTAAATTCGTATTATGTAGTGAAAATTACCGCGTCGTGATAATTCGCCAATGGTGCAGTGGTGTTCCCGAACGGTATCAACAGGAGTTGTCCAAATGAATGGAAGGACAGATACATCTCCATCTTGTGGGATATCGTTCGAAGGTATGCTGACAGGGACCTCGTCTCCGGCTCGGAGAAGGGACCAGGACCGGCGTAGGTATCCAGAGCTGGGTTGGTACTGGCACCAGATACTGTTAGAACAATTATAATCAGAACATTTTTCTTAATAATATACTGGGGCCTGCAATATTGTATATTATATTACTGTTTATTGAACATTTGTATATTAATGACTAGTACACCATAGACCTTTGCTTTCTAGTGAAACCTCTTATTTTGAAAGGTTGTGTGCGTATTAGAAACAAATTTTCAGTTGCTTCGGTGAACCGAGAAGAAGAAGAGATAGTCATCAAATACATGATATTGAAGACGCTAAGTTCATATTACTGTCATCATGATTTTTTCTGACATCTTAATAAATTGTCGTAATATTCAGCGAATTTACACAAAACTTAATGAATAATTATACATACTCTTAAACTTTTGTCATGAATAAAACCATTTAATGGAACAAACGGTATAAAAAAGCGTTCTTTAGTTTTGGAATTCATCGCGAACAGACAAGCAGAGTGAAGCGGTGAGGGCTTAGTTTTATAATTAAATAATTAATAAATAAATAAACAATAAAAAATACAATTATCACGATTAATAAATAAATCTATACATCTATACAAATAAATAAAATTGCAGTGTCTGTTTGTAATATTAAAATAACCGCTTTTTACTAAGTGCATTAGGATGTATACACGGTTTACAATTTTTGTCTGTCTGTCTGTTTAAATAGTTTATTACGCAATACGAAGTTCGCCGTGTCAGCTAGTAATAAAATACAATTCTTACCAAGCCAGTTGTTATTCCAGTTCCTGTTTAAATCTACGCCGAATATTTGGTCGACAATCGGGCGTCGATTCTTTCTCCACATTCGAAACTAAAATAAAGCAATCATAAAATGGTGAAACTGTTTTAAGTTATTTATCTTTATAATTTAACATAATCATACGTGACAGCATGTATTTGTGTTTTGAAAATTTGGTAAAATCTTTTGTTTTACTTAAAAAGTAAGAATACTTTTTCATTACACTCTTATTGCTACTAGAAACATTTGGTTCTAGTGGGCTTTATTCACGTTATCTGATTTTCATAGTAAGAAAAAAAGAAATATAACTTTAGAAAAAAAACTGTTATTGGGTATTTTGCCCATACGTTAAACGTATTTAGTTAGGGACTTGACAATTATTTTTCTTTTATTATTATTTTATTACTTATTATTATAACTTATCTTCTTTTTAATAAAATACAATACAATTGTATCCTCTATTACTTATAATTATCCTCTATAATTAATCATATAACAATCCTATAACTATCCTCTATTACTAATAAAAAAATATAACATTAAATTATAAATAAAAGAAAAATATTACTTATCTATGTCAAATAAAAAAAAACATTTCGCTGATAAACTATTAAATTAAAAATATCTACTTATTTACATCATTCCTTAGGTTATCTTTTATCTATCAATCTTTAGATAAGTATAAGGACAAATTGTAATGTAATCATCATGGTATACTAATAGATTTAATCTAATAATTGCCTACAATAACAGTGTTGACATGATTGTATACTATACGTAATTTGAATTTGTTTTTAACATGCTCACCTGTTCATATGACCAAATATAACCGTCTGGGTTAGTAACAGGAATTATGTACCAGTCATAATCAAGAGCGGCATCCATAGTTTCAGGATTAGTACTGGTCAGTAGCTCATTAATGATATAACAGGTACATGTCACAGTTATCCATTCTCGTGCATGAAGACCACCTTCCACGAAAATCGCTTTTCGTCCCGGCCCGTGAGATATTTTGATTCCAAAGATGTTACGTCCTTCGTAAGTACGACCACCAACTATTATGCTGACAATTTTTGGGTATCTGCTAACCAAATCAGACATCCAACTCACTATATCTGGCAAGTTGTAGTAGGCGTTCCATTGCATAGTACTGTTGGTGTTTCTATTGTACGTCGTAAGAACTTCTTTATCAATAGCTCTGAAATTAATCGTGATATATTCATTATTGACCCTTCATTTGCTTTTCTAATGTTTACTATTATTGTATGTTTAAAATACTTATTATTCGATCTAAAATCTCTCGGAGCGTTAACAATACCTCTAGTTAAATTTTTAGGTTAAACTGAACTGATAGGGTATGTTGTCTGACTATCTATGACCCTGTATTTACAATCTTGCATATTTTGTTTCAGTTGTATGGTTATTGAGCCAGTGTCCAACCAGTATCAGTAACCATCTACAATCAGGAGCCTTGTCAGTAGAGAAACACATTAAAAACCTGCTGAGGAATCCCTGCACAAATGCATATATTATCAGCTAAGCCACAAGGTCATCAAAACATAACTGTAACTAATAATCCACATGATAAAGCAACTTTTAGTAAAGAAAAAACAAATATTTGAAACATGAGTTAAAATTGTGATAGATAAGAAAATATTAAATTCATTGATATTGTGATAATTTGTCTCCTTTATTGATTTCGATTGACATACAATAGCGCTGTTTGATACAAAATCCGGTTAAACTGTTAATTTATTGCCATTAATTTTTGCTCTTAAATATGTGTCGTAAGCATCTTCATATAAAGTATAAATAAATAGAATTGGTACTTTATAATCGCCGGAAATTTTAATGCCTATTGGCATGTACATACTCGTACAGTACCTATTTACGTAACTTCGTACTTACAGAATATATAGTCGAAGTGAAAATTATTTTACGAATTGTGTATAATGTTGTCAATTTATGCGCGTACAACGAGACTTATTTTGAAATATTATTTATTATTAGAATCAGTTAGTTATTTTCAAGATATCATATGAAAAAAAATGTTTACACGTATACTTCATGTATAGAAACAAATACGTTGGTTCATCCAAGTATCTGAAATAGATTTCCTAACATTAGGGTATCTGTAATGAGTAATGCAGGTATCATCATAATTTACATTATGATAAAGTGACTTAACCTTCCTCGTGACCTCATTAATGGATTCTATGCGATCATCAATAAATATAATATGATGATAGAAAGATGATATAGCAATTTAAACCTAGAAGACTGCATGGTATTTCTTATTAATTCAAATTATCACTCCAAATAATTACTTATTATTGTGATACTATACATTGTATAACTACAACCCAAAATTAGTCGTTATTGCTAAATATTACAGTAATTTAAAACAATTTCTAAAAGGGTTATTATTGGTACCCAGTTATTTCTCCAAATTAGCAGTCTGACTTCTGGTAAATTATTTTAAAATGTTTGATATTTTAAACAAAATATTCTTACTCCTGGATGTTTGACATGGGAATTTCATATTTGATTTTATTTTCATTCAGAAGTTTCTCCAAATCATCTTTGTGTTCCGGACTTGATAGCACATTCACAAAATCAGCAAACTTATGAGGATATGTCCAAAAATCGAATCTTATATCATTTTCATAAATATTTTTGAGTACGTCAATCTCTACTTCATTTTCTGGTAATATTTTGTAGAGCGAGTAATTATCAAAACTAAATTTTTCACTTAATGCACAACTAAACGATATTATAAGAAATATTATATTTTTCATATTTGATTCACTTATTTGATATTGTTAACAATTATACGTCGTATGACTTTATAACTTTTATTATCACTTTGCGTGTTATATCTTAGACAACATGTATAATAATAATTACTGTAATATACCTACAGTTTGATCGTACTAAGCTTACAATAAAATATATCTGGCCATTAGATCTGATAACAGATAAGGTAATTAGGTAAATATATGAGTCGTAAATTTAAATTTTGCCGTCGAAATTTTTGGTAGAGAATTCAAATTGGGGTTTTGATATGCAAATGTTCGACGATTTGTTTTGTCGCTAAATACAGTTAGAACAATACCATTCCGTGTGTCATTATATAAATTTATTGACAATTGGTTTTATTGACCAATAGAATAATGACTAATATTTTCCTACACATTAGTAACATTTCGAAAAAATAAAATAGTTGAATTCGAGTATCTAATCATTTGTTTATTTTTATTTTAGAGCAGTTGTTTTAAAACAAAGTAATTCTATCTATAACGATGTTATGGCCCAATATTATATTCAACTCTTCATATAACCGAATCGTTTCCCCTGCTGTATTAGCTCGAGAATTGAATCCCATACTTCCTGGTTACTTGGAAGGATTTGATCTTCGGGAATCAGATATCCATAATTTCCCTTGTCGCGCAGCTCATAGCAATATACTAAGAGAATATTGAGATGCCCTTTAACCCAATCTATACTGATTCTAGCTGCGAAATCTGAAATAAAGTTATCTGAAATAATATTCCTTGAATTTTTCTACCATAAAATACTTTTAGGGTGGAATTATCTACCCAAAAAAGCTGTCTTTAAAACCTTAACTATCCATAGTTCATTTACTATCTCGCTTACACTTTCTTTGTGCCTCGAAATGTTATCTTCACTTTTTCTGTTCTACTTGTCGGTTTTCTGCTCTAAAGCAATGACAACTATGGTTACTCAAAAAACTAATAAGTGCTATTATTTCTTCTGTAGTAGTACTTACAAATTGCCTCCGCCACATTTCCCGTGACATACTGAGTACCGTATTTTACAGAAAGGGCGCCCATCGCACGACGGCCTATACTTAGAGACGAAAAAAATGTACTTTAGTAAAAACATTAAATTATAATTATACATTTCCAAAATATTCAACTCGTGATTCGAAAGGATTACGTGTATCATCTAATTTTCAAACTAATCATGTACCTTAAGAACTTACTTTTTCACATTTGTTACGAACAATATTCATATAATTATAGATATTATTATAATGAATTATATTATTATTATTATTATAGATAATGATTATAATTAAAAATAAAATTGTCAAAATTTTGTAAAGTCTAAATTCCGTGATTGTGCTGTTGGTCGCGAAGTAATTCCCTCGTTGGTAACCAGCCCAGAGCGTACCATTATCAGAAAAATGCATTGTCATCGGAACAAAATCAGTTAGTGAAACTTTAACTCCTTAGAATGAAGTAGTTCTAATACTGCTTGCGAGATTAAGATTTATTATTTCATGTTAACAAACTAACAAACAAAACTAGTTAAATAAAACTTGTAAGAATAAGGTCCATAGATAGTATTACAATATGATTCTATTCTGAAGATGCAGGTCACAGAGAGATGCTAACTTTAAGTAAAAGCTTTTATCTGCGATTATTTTACATAGAGTAATATATCAGTAATACTTCAGAGGCGGAGAAAGCTTTATACTTAAGCATGAAAGCTTCTTAAACGTTGCAAATTGAAGAGTTCTTGTGACATCACTGTCAGCTGTCAGTAACGTGTTTTAAGACTCAGCTACCCTTTGTTTATTTTATACTTATTTATTTGAAAGTTACATATAACGAGAGATTTTAAAGTTGTCGTTTGTCGGTAATACTAATTAGTTAAAAGACTTTGTTTCAATTTACGAGTACATTAAATATACAATTTTTTTATTTATTATAGACAAACATGGAAGTTCCATTGCTCCTAGATTTGGTCAGACCAGCCTAGGTTATGACAAGAAGACTTAGTTAAACTTCTATCAAACGTGTTCCGTCAGACTAAGGAATGTATCTAATCCTAGGAGAGCCTATCTCAGACAGTCAAACGTTGCAACTAAATACGATTAAATCTTGGTTTGACTAGCTGAATCTCATACACTTACCGCGCCATAATAATTTACCAACGGCTCAGTGGTATTTCCAAATGGAATCAGTAACAGTTGTCCAAAGGAATGCATAGACAGGTACAAGTCAATTTTATCTCCCATTGATCGAATGTAAGCTGATAAAGATCTTGTTTCTGGTTCTGAGAAAGGACCAGGCCCCGCGTAGTTATCCATCGCAGGGTTAACACTTGCTCCTGTTACTAATAAGGGAAAAAATCTGTAAATTAGACCGTGATAATATATTTTACAGTAGATATTATTTTGGTCAAAAAAACGTAAAAAATCAGTAAAGATCTTGACATATACATATATATTTTTCTATCGTCGCCCATAGACATAAGCGCCACCGAAAGCATCACTGATGCGTTGCCGGCCAAGAAAGAGAGAAGAAAAGGAAAGAAATAACTGACTATATAATATATAAATATATTTGAAGTAGATAATGTTTTGGCCAAATAAATTTAAATAAACGGCAAAGATAGAGACGACTTATGTTTTGGTAACAAACGAAAGGCAAAACGGTGATGGCCTAAAAGAAAGATGGAAATAATCTCACATCGCTACCGAACCACATCATTTCATTTATTGTTTGGTTCTAGACGAAGAGTGCCTGATATGATGGCAGAATCGCTGCTACTGTACCCTGGGCAGTTAAAATGCAGGATAACATTATGACCCAGTATATTCCAAAATTATGAGATCGATAATGTAATTGCATTAGAGATAAGTACACATACCCAACCAATTGTTATTCCAATTTCTATTTAAATCAACACCAAAATTAGAGCCAACTGGTCTTCTGTTTTTACGCCACATTCTGAACTGAAAATTATAACGCCTATAGTCAAAAACCTTAGAATATTGGTAAACAATATAGTATGTTATGGTGTGCATTTAGACACCGAATGTGCCATTAAAGTTATAGTAACACAAATAACTGAAGTTATCAAAACTTAAAAAAAAATGTCATTTATTCAAAAGCAAAACATTTTCTGTTGACCTCATTCATTTGTTTGCATCATCATTTTGTTTTCTTCTTTGTATAATAGGTCATTTTTGTACTTACATTTTCATGACTCCAAACATATCCATCTGGATTCGTGACGGGAAATATGTACCAATCATAATCATATGCTGCTGCTTTTGCTTCTTCGTTATTGCTATTCAATATTTTTTGTATCATATAACAAGCAGTGGTAGGAGTAATCCATTCCCTAGCATGTATTCCGCTTTCAATAAATATAACTCTTCTGCCAAGCCCGTGAGATATTTTAAGTCCTTTAATTTCTCGGCCTTCATAAGAATGACCACCAGTTACAATGCTGGCCACATTAGAGTATGCAGCAGCTTTGTCGTCTAACCAAGCATATATATCATTAAGAATATAGTAAACGTCCCATCGCATGTTCCTCATATTACTTCTTGTATATTTTCTTACTACTTCATTGTTAATTACCCTTACGAATAATAAAAAAAAATTGATAAGTTTTCTAAATTTCCGCAAAATCCTTCTACCATCAAATGGCCTGATGGTAAGTTATCACCATCGCAACATATACCCGTAAAACTAAATAGAAATGCTTTTCA
Organism: Thymelicus acteon; assembly: GCA_951805285.1. Taxonomy (NCBI): domain Eukaryota; kingdom Metazoa; phylum Arthropoda; class Insecta; order Lepidoptera; family Hesperiidae; genus Thymelicus; species Thymelicus acteon. Next base: position 4,869,917 of record OX638232.1, read on the forward strand.
AATCATTGACAATTATATTGATCACATGTTCCTTTGTTAGCTATTTAAACCTAACTTTTATATAAAAAGCAGCAGATTTCTGACATTATAAAAATTGTATTTAATGTTAGATCTATACTTACTCTTGAATGTTAGATATAGTTGTGGTATAATTTATGCCGTTGTCGTTAAAAATATTTTCCAATTCTGCTTTATTTTCTGGGCTTGACAAAACATTAACAAATTTTGCATACGCAGTAGGATCGGTCCAGAAATCATATCTCACGTACATATTTTGAATATCTTGAAGTACCTTCGTGTGTTGCTCATTCGTAGACAAAATCTTGTATAAAGTATAATTATCAAAACGAAACTTTTCACTTTTTACGCTAGCAAGGGTTTACCCTTGCTTATATTTATATAAGCAATATATTATATTTTAACATAGTAATGAAAATTATGAAATTAAAATGTTAAACGTGGAACTTAAAACCAACAATAATCAAAAATACGAGGCTGGTATGATTATAATTTTATAGCCTCAAATTTAAAAATTATCTTCTACAATTCAAATGCAATAACTTCTATCAAAGTGATAAATTGATAATAAAAGTGAGTAACATCCTTGTGTAACATAGATTACCAATCACTTTGAATTAAAAGTTATTTCATGCATTTAAACACACTGCTTACTTCGCTTGAAATGTAGAAAAACCTCTCTCGAAATGAAGTTGTGAAAACCGCATCAAATTTTGTTCAGTGTGATTTCAAACCTCAGACAAACAAAAATTCTAAAAATGATGGTTTTAGCTTCCACTGCTCCCATAAAGACTCTTCACAGTAATCTTTTTTAAATACTTGCTTTATGTAGACATCAGCAGTTACAATTTTATTAGATATATTATTATGTATAGATGAGCTATCGAATCCTTTAGATAGGTACGTTTTTATATATTATTAACGTCGTATTTTTCGTCGAATTTTTTAGATTTTTGTATTTATGCTTTTTCACATTTGAGCATAATTCACTTATCTACAATGCTAGGTAACATACTTTAAGTAAAATAAAACCTGTCATCAACATAATACTATTTTATTCTTTATTCACAATACGTTAATGAACTTAGCTTCTCTGATCACGGCCATTATAGAGTCGAAGGTTTCCTCGCAAGATGGCAGCACTTGTGCTACAGGGAGCGTATAGCCCCAGGATCCCGTATCTCGGAGCTGGTAAGTTACTGCAATTGGTGGGTTAAAGCGATGTTTTACCCAGTCCGCAATATTGCCTGTGGCTCCATCTGGAAATTTCAAGTCGTGATGACAACTCGAAATCAATGTTAATAGTTAATTAGCTTGTTTTTTTTGGAACAAGCCGACAAATAAACTAACGATCCACCTGATGTGAAGTGGCCAGCGTAGCTTACATCAACAACAGTATGTTATAAATGTTTATGAAGATTTTAAAAAAGAGAAGTGTCAGTTTATATTCTAAAATTAAAATTTGTTTGTTTACTTACCATGTACTTGCTTAGAAGACCCTACAAGATATTGGGTACCATATCGCACGGCCAGAGATCCCATAGCTCTTCTGCCTAGAGTAACCTGTAAAGAAATCTGTGTTCAAGAATCAAAATTACCCAACCTTAAATCTTCACTACCATCAAAATAGAAATAACTCAAGATTAACATAAACGTAACCTTGTTTCGTCTTTGTTCAGCAGCGTTTTTGCAGTTCTTATGCCTTCTAAAGGCTTTTATTTAGCTTACTGATTTATTTGTTATAATAAACAGGACCTATTTAACATTTTATCTTTTTTCATGGAGATAGCCGAGAAACGAGCTAACGATCCACCTGATAGTAACTGGCTACCGCACACATGGACATCAGCATTATTGTTGGGTTGCCGGCCAAGCTTTCTTGATTAAATTTTCAAGATTAGAAAAAGAAAAAACTGACTCTCAAGCCAAACCACAAACCTTTTATAGTTAATACTTTACCTGATGATACATTGATGATATGAAGATACGCTGCATCATCAGCCTTTGATATTATTAACACAAACTTAGTAAAACCTAGTAAATTATTTCATTGCTTTTTCATTACCTGTAGAGGATCAAGTAACCGTCCATCAATCTTAACTGGAACAGCGTGGTGCCTCTAAGGGAGAAGGTGTCTCCTAAAGAGAAGAAACGCGTGCTACGAGCGGGAGACGAGTACACAACTTTACCTACCCGTATTCCACAACAATTTACCATTTGGTTGGATTTCTAGGTACTCAGTTATAACAATAAAAATAAAACATATACGAACCACTTCATTGAAATTATACATCGGCTGATCAGCATGAGCAAAAGGTACCAAGAGTCGCTGTCCAAATCCTCTGAATGATAAGAAAGCCGCTAGGTTTACAGTTTCAATATATCTTGAGACTGCTCGAGTTTCAGGCTCTGAGAACGGCCCTAGGCCCATGAAATTATTCTGTACTGGATTGAAACTGCCACCAGAAACTGAAAAACAGTTAACCTTAAAGTATTTATTTAAAAACCACTATTTAGTTTCTAACTGGTAATCATTTTGCTGCTGATATTTGAAATGGTTTTTATCATCACAAAATTACTTAATAAATTCTTACCTCCCCATTGTGAATTCCAGTTTTTCGTAAGATCGACACCTATAGAGTTAGATCTAAAGTTTGGTCTACGATTTTTGAGCCAACTCCTGATCTGCAATTAAAAGAACATAATATTTGAATATTATGTAAATATTATTTACTAACTAAAAAGGATCAAATAAAATGTTGATACTTTTTTCTTTCTTGATTTTTTTTATTTTATACAACAATCAAAATGTTGAACTTTTATTAAATTTCCGCAAATTGACCCTTTTTCCTCGAATAAAACTTCGCGAGAAACTCGACCGTAAATTAAATTAATCAAATTACAGCTCATCAATGTCAGGTTTCTTTTAATTAAAGTTGACATTAGACTGTATACAAATGTGGTTCTTTGGAAATATTCATGCTCATGTTATTTTACCCCTTAATTTTTCACTATTAATAAGTACTATTATGTCTTCTGTGCTATAAGTACAATTTTATTATTGTAACACTTATTTACCGAATTTTGAGTAAACATGTGGCCATCTGGATTTAAGATTGGGAAGATATGCCAATCGTATTCATCTAAAGCTGCTCTGGCTTCCGGACTGGTACCTCTAACGAGCTGATCCACCACGTAAGTCAGAATAGTTGGTGACAACCAGTCAGCAGCCACTTGACCAGCTTCAAGGAAAAAGGAGCGTCTAGCTGTTCCCCGGGAAATCCTTACCCCGGTAATGTTTCTACCTGTAAGGATGATAAAACTGATGTTTGTTCTGTACACGAAATACATTTAAAAATAGGAAATGTACAAACGAATAATAATAATAAATAATAATTTTGATAATTTTTGTTCGTTTGTCCGTATGTTTGTTCACGATATGGATATGTTTAAATGGATGGCAAGGCAAGCATTGAAATATAAATCCGTCCTGTTTACAGTAACCGTGATTCTGAAGTTAATTGGCAAAATATTATATTTCAAGTCAGGCGAAATTCACGTTTTTAGACGTTATCGATGTTAATAAATCCAGCAACCAATGTTTTCATTTTAAGTATGTTAACTAGTTATGCACGCGTTTTCTAACAAAGAATATTTGTTTCATGAGAAGAAATTACCAAAATTCCAAACATAATAAAAATAGGAAACATAAAAACGTATGACAGAGTCAAATCTTGCTTTAAGTTTTTTCAGGTTCTTTAACGAGTTTATAAAAAGTAAGGACTGCGCTTCGTCAAGCGAACTTAGGCGTTTTACCTATGCTATTAAATTGAGTCCCGATTAAAGATGCTGAAACATATTTAACTCATTTTGTGACTTAGTGATTATTATTGCCTTTCAACCATCGACACACATGTGCATTCTTCGGTATATTTACCTTCATATGACTGTCCAACAGTTATAACCGTGACAAGATTTCTGTGAGTGGCAGCAAGATGATCAAACCATGCGTAAATATCGTCCATAGTTTGGTAATTGGTCCAAAAGAGCTGTTTCCTTGTATTTCTGTTTCCAGTACCCAAGAGTTGAGCATCGAAAGCACTGAAATAATTGTGTTCAAATTATGTTTATCTTTCTCAAACTTCGCCATACACTTAACTCATATAGCCCACGTGTCACAGAAGAGAAAATATTTCTCTAATAATATTTAAAAATTGCGTTTATCACACAAATGGACTGCAATGACAAAATGGGTATATATAGTTCGTGGTTTCGTTAAGTCCATAATGTGAACCATAACCAACCGCGCAAATGATGTTTAGTATTGAATAAGCAAATCATGTTAAAACAATGCCAAATGGGAACTTAAACACAGTGGAAAATCTAATGGTTTCATTGTGGCTACAACATGGTACCATATTATAAGTACTATTATGTTTTCTGTGGTACTATCCAAAAGATTATTGGTCTTGCTATATATTCTAGTTCTTGCTATATAGTCTTGCTATATTATTGTCTGCATCAAATCATGCAGTAATTATTGCAATATGGTTGTAGTAAGCTAGAATACTATTAACTATTAGTGGTTCTTGCGTAATGAAATTATTACTAATGCCAGTTCAACGCCAGTTTACAAGCGTCATACATAAAGCATCCAAGATAAAATTGACATAAATAACGCTTCACACTCATAGCCCCCCACTAGGATTCACTGTGTCGTGGGTGTCATGGACAACACACATGGCAAGGACATTCACACACAGATCGAGAACAGAAATTCAAACTCATCATTCAAATTTCCGCCTCGCTGGGAATCGAACCCAGGACCCTTGGCGCGGCGATCTGGCATAGTAACCATTGCGCCACACGGGTGGTCGAATAAATGATACAATTGTATATAGGATAAATATTTCTAAAGATACTTACTCTTGGATATCTTGAACAGTTACTTCGTAGAAAATATTCCTTTCTGACAGAGACTTTTCAAATTCACTCTTCACACCTGGAGATGCTATTACACTAACATATTCACGATCGACTGTCGGTGGCTTCCAAAATTCAAGACCATGTGATTCCTTATAAAGGCCATTTAAAAAAATTATATGTCCTTCATTAGCTGGATGAATTCTGTACAATGAATAATTATCCAACCGTTCCTTTTCTGCATTTACTATTACACTTAGAACACTTATTAATATTACTTTCAGTAACATTTTTAGTCTTTCCCTCGCTTCTGATATTACTGAATAAACGTGTTCCTATTACAATATCAATTAATATTTATTTACAATGTTATTCTTTCTAGTCTTATTTAATTTGAAATAGAGTTGATTTTCCGATAAAATTTAAATGTAGGAAATTATCTCTACTGATTATGTGATATCTAATCAAATAATGTATAACTAGTTGCCGAATCTAAGCAATATCTTTGATAAAACTTCAGTAGTATTGATATGAGTCTGTAGACAAATGATTTAATTCTGGAACTCATGAGAATTTTAATAAGTGACTTGTAAATTAATTAATTAAATTATATTTATTATTGTATCGAGCTCTTACACTTGGCTTTAAATATTTTTTCCTCATTAAACCCCATTTTGATGATTTACCACATAATAACCTTTTTTTCATTTTCCGAAGAATTCGAGATGCAGATATTATGTCATATTCGAAACTTGTATAATTTGGTGGCAAAAAAAAATTAAAATTCTATTTGTTGTACATAACTCATTTTAGTGAAGACGGAAGACGTGTTTATTGTAATAGCGCGCTTTACCATTTAGGACTAGTAGTACTAAAACAGCAGTGATAGCCTAGCGGTTAGAACGTTGGTATCTCGAATGGAGGGACCCGAGTTCAAATCCTGGCACGCACCTCTGATTTTCAAATATTATGTGCGTATTAGAAGTTAATTATCACTTGCTTCGGTGAAGGAAAACATCGTAAGGATACCTGCACACCGGAGAGTTCTCCATAAAGTTCTCAAAGGTGTGTGAAGTCTATCAATCCGCACTTGGCCAGCGTGGTAGACTATGGCCTGTACCCCTCACATTGTGAGAGGAGACCCCGAGCCCAGCAGTGGGACAATTATGGGTTGTTGCTTTGCTTTTTTTTTAGTACTAAAACTCGGTCTTTAAGACTACTTTGTCACTTAACAAGTAGTAAAACCTTAAGTTGTGGCAAAATTGGGGTGTAAAGGGAGACATCCATCTTGAGTCCAAGACAACCCTGTTTCTGGTGCATGATGCTGATCAATGACAGTTACTGTACCACCACTCCTGTTTAATACGACGATACTCTTACAAGTTGATTGACCTGTTTACCTGCCCAGGGATTTTTACCTTCCTTCTAAACTCGACCGTCAAATATTTAGGTGTTTCGATCACAGCTTCGGAGAGCCAGAAATTATGTGAGTCTCCCGCCATCCTTTTTAGCCGAAAGCGAATCACTAATGAGTTTGTTGTTTGATGATGCCACTTTTCGTGTGTCGATTATTTACTTAAAAGAATTATCGTATCGTAACCAATTTTGCCAGGTAATAATAGTTACATAACAAATGAATCCAAAACTCATGCATAATGAGTTTTGATGTTATTGGGAATTCAAATTTCCGCTGCATTCGCACCAGCTTATTGGACAGATGTCATTATTAACGCAATATACTACGACGACGAAAGTGTAATTTTTGAATATTGGGTTCATCCGATGAAACTTGTTTAATTTGATCAGAGTTGTAAATCGTTAATGCCAACCAATGAATGTGATTTAAATTCAAATATTCTTATATAATTATGAAGACAAATAAATGTTATATTAAATGTTGTCATTTAATATAACATGGAAAACGAAAATAAAACATAATACAATGGAACATGAAAGGATTTTATCATAATAATATTATTATTTGTTTACTTATTTATTTATATCTACAGCTTACTCTTATTTAATGGAATTAACGCCAGCATCAAGTATCACCTGAGTATCAGTGAGGAATTATGCCTATATTATAAGTAAACGTATCGTAACCTATTTTTAATATCATACCATTAGTATGTCAAAAGTCAAATCGAAAATTAGTTAAGGTGTTGAAGCAACGGATCGGAAGATTGATTGCCCTCCACAATTAGCAACGGATCAGTGGCTTTGCTCTCCGAGTTCATTTTTAACGGCTGACGTTGACGGGCGATACCTACTGCCTACTGCCCTAGCTGAGAGTTGTTATCGAAAATATTTCGATAGACGCTTGCAAATTGTTTAGCTCGTTTTTTAACCCCGACGTAAAAAGCGAGGTGTTATAAGTTTGACGTGTCTGTGTGTCTGTCTGTGGCATCGTCGCTCCTAAACGAATGGACCGATTATGATGCGGTTTTTTGTGTGAGTGGTGGCGTGATCGAAATGTTTTTTATTTATGTTTCATCCATCCATCAGCCCTTGGTGTGGGAAAAAAATATAGTTCGACGATCGAACTAACGAGTCGAACTAGTGGGAACAAAGCTTTCGTACGATCGATTTTTTTACTGATGGGTTTCCCTGAGCGAACCCCCCTATGTTAAGAGCTCATACTGGCTGGAGGTACTTATCAATATGTAAGCTTAGGTATCCTCCTTATACGATAATAATCTGACGCGCTCGAGTAAATCCTAAAATACCCTCTTTGGCTCCCTACTCATATAGGTTTTAACACTGGTTTGCATTCTAGGATGGATGGAGCTTACAACCCATACCCTGACACAAAGTACAGTTTAGGTGTGGGATTTTTTGTCTGCATCAGTGTTCCTGTCCTTTTAAGTGTCCGTTTTCTAAGCAAGATTTCTAACCTCCATAAGGTGGTCAAGCTTTGTAAAAGGCATTTCTAAAGTGCTTGCCACTAAGAAAAATTGACGAAATTTGAACGGAACTTAAATATTAAATAGAGGTTCGGGCAGTAGCTTCAACCCATTAATGGCCCAGTAGGTATAGGGTACTGGCCTCTCACCGTAACTAAGGAAGCCTCGAGCATACTCCACCACGCTGCTCCAGTGTAGATTGATAGAGTTTCTATGTAAGTCGACAGAGGTGAAGCGATTCGTGCTGAAAAACCACTTTATGGTAAATGGCCATCGTTACCCGTAGACATCACTATTACCACATCATTAAACTCACCGATGCGTTGCCGACCAAGAAAGAAAGAAATTACTATCAAGCTTAAACTACAATTATGTACATTATGATTGTCTTCTGTGACTAAACCTAAATCTACCTACATCCTCTTGTTATTGCTATGTTGCTATACGTTTAAGCAGATAGCTATATGATCCAGGCGGTCGTTTTCAATGAAATGAGACTACGCGTCCTCTTTAGCACTAATTGTGATTGATAGACGTTTTGGCCGCTTCAGACGGCCCGTTTTAAATGTAGTCCTGAGAATTCGTCGCGAATAAGCGAAAAGTTAAGGCATTAAGGTAATTGCACAAATTGATGCGAAGTTTCTGTTTATATTTCTACTAATGGAAATAATGCGATATTCGTGTTTTTGTCAGTATTAAGTGGACCTACGAAGACAATGGATGATAAAATAAAGCGATTTTTATTAGGCTTTGAAATTAAAATTAAATTTTTAAGCAAATATAGGCATGTATAATGGAGGTAAATAAAACTACACAGTGCATCGTAAAGTTATCACTTATGCTCACTTAATGTATTTGTATGTATGTATTTTTCTACAAATCAAATCAAATCAAATCAAATCAAATCAAATGTTTTATTCAAAATTGGTTTGGTTTATAAACACTTTTTGAAAGTCATGCAAGTTATGCCAATGCTTCAGACAAAGCCCTACTGTGAGAGGGCCCGGGAGAAGAAGCAGCAAGAAACTTCCGGGTTTGTTTTTTTCCTGCTCACAGTTACAGATAGCACTTATCGGTAAGGCATTTCTGTAAATTTCGATGGAATTTTATTATAAATCTTTACACATGTACCCATGAACGAGCCACCAGTTTTACATAGTCTAAAATTTGGTACAATCAGTTTAGCCTTGTTCCTCGTATTAATATTGTGGATCTCACTCTTCTTAAGAAAACTGTCGTAATATTTCTTAACATACAAAACATTATCCAATATATATTGTGACACCACAGTTAAAATATTAATTTCCTTAAAGAGATCCTTAAGCGAGTCCCTAGGCCTGAGGTTGTAAATGGCACGGACTGCTCTTTTCTGTAAAATAAATATAGACTCAATATCTGCAGCTGAGCCCCACAACAACAGACCATAGGACATAACACTATGAAAGTAGCTAAAATAAACTAACCGTGCTGTTTCTACGTCAGTTAAGAGCCTTACTTTCTTAACCGCGTAAGCAGCTGAACTCAGTCTCCCAGACAAGGCTTCAATATGAGGACTCCATTGTAACCGTGAATCTATAGTAAGGCCAAGGAATTTTGTTGAATTTACAAGGTCAAGTACTTCCTTATTTATAACTATTTGATTTGGTACCTGTTTCACATTTGGTAATGTGAATTTCATACATTTCGTTTTACTAGCATACATTTTAAAACTCTATCAGCACTGCATTACTTGTATTAAATAGCCAGAGAATATGTATAAATAAATAAAGATCAGTTTTTTTTATGTTGTGTTTGTGTCACTGTCCTAAAGTACGTTTAAATTTAGAGTCCGCTTCAGTTTCACTGCTTCCAAATCCTAACCCATCTAGACGCATAATTGTGATTAATGACTAGTTGGTGGGAACGTCATCGTTTGTCTTACCCTGTCGACTTATCTTACGTCGTACACTTGCGATTTTGCGACAAAGCTATTGAAGTTGCTAAACTTTAAGCAGTATTTCTCTTATGTTCTTCAACCCATTAATGGCTCACTACTGAGCAGGAGTCTCGCCCCTTGAAGAGCATACTTGGAGTATTTTCTAGTGTCGGTTGTGGAGAGATTAGTGGCTAACCAATTGTCGAAAGTTTTCATGCCACCCGAGGGTTCGGCATGGTTTGGCTTCAACCCATTAATGGTCCACTACTGGGCACGGGTCTCTCCTCTTGAGGATGCCTGGAGCATACTCCACTACGCTGCTCCAGTGCGGATTGGTGGAGGGGTTAGTGGCCAACCCGAGTGTCGGAAATTCTCATGCCGCCCGAGGGCCTCCGACATGGCTTAACGAATGTTATTTTACGATAGCAACCGGGACCGACGGCTTTACGTGCCCTCCGAAACACGGAAGCGCTCAAGAAATTTTTGCCACAAGCTTTTTTTCTTGATCACTTACGATAACCCGCCGGGCTTTAAGCGCTTCAAAATTCTTTAAGTATCGAAAAAACCCATCCAAGTTATTGCTAAACTTAATAATAATAATAATAATAATAATAGCACTTTATTTCCTCTTACAAAAGATTATTACTATGCTTACATCATATGAATTTTATAGGATTAATATAAAGTTTGTAAGAGGCTGGAGTCCGTACTAGGATAGCCTGTATTACAGATCTCCAGGCCTTCACCCCAGAGCAATGGAACTATATAATCATTTTACATTTCGAAATGCGTAACGTACTTGAAATAGAATTAAAACGACCACGCCTTTTTTAGCGCGCTAACTGTCGGCTAGACCTGCGTAGTGTCTTAATGCGTTGCTTAACGCGTTAGGACACAGGTGGAGCAAGGCAATGTACCTATACTTGTATAAATAGTTATGTGCATATTCAAGTTTTAATCCTAGACGAGTTGGTTGCAATAAATTTTGATTAATAACCGCGGTGCAGGATATGTCATCATTTGTCTCATATCTTGTCGTATTAAGACTGTTAGCTCTGCGACGTTGGAAGCGCACACTTGCGATTTTTGAGTGTAATTTTGTTTCGTACAAGCACGGACCTGAAAAAAAGATGGACGTAACCTCGTCTAATCAAGATTGAAGCATATCAATGGCCGCCCGCTTACCATGTGTGCGTAATTTTTGATGCGCGAATGAAGCAGTGAAGTTTCAATGTGTGGGTGTGTGTACTAGTACGAATAGAGAGTTGGTATTACTATGGGTGCTTCACTGAATTTGTTCTTGGGATTACGTCCGTCTTTTTTTTAGGTCCGTGCGTACAAGTTAACAAAGAAAGTTTATCTATTTTTAATGTAGGTATTTATTATTAAACTTATGAACTTCTATTATTTTGCACATACCATCATTTCAGAAAAGTGCTTCTTATAAGTTGAGAAGAAACGCCGAAAGATACTCTTCAGCACATCTTTGTAATAAATACCAAAGATTTTAAAAATGTAAATAGCATTGTTAATTTGTTCGGAATGGGCTGCAAATATTTATAAATCATTCATACTTATTAGTGTTTCCTTTACTTCATATTTTCACTAATTTAAATTAATCTTTTGACTTATTAGTATGAAAGATACATATTATATAGCTTAAGTATGCAAAAAAATTGTTCACTTAGGTACAATCTGTACAAGTCTTTCACAATTTCACAATGACTTTCACAGTTTCTTAAATCCATATAATTCGAAGCTATTAGTAAATTTAGCCGTTCGTGTGTCCAAAACCACAGTTAAAGTTAAATTTGTAAACCGCGCAATTGCTGCGCGCACGATTTTACGACTAAAATTAGACTAATGCGTTACAAACACGCAACTTAGGCGACTAAACGCTGCTTTAAATTAACATCTCAATTTATTTCGTAACGGTTCGAGTACTTTGTTTATTTTACAACATAGGATAAGCGCTTGAAGTGTAAAGAGCCATATTTGACAAGAAAGTACGTATACTGTAGGTATAGTAGTAAAGTGCTAGCTCCTACAAATCATTTGACAAGGTAATAATGTAAGTACAATTTTATATGTAGGACCCTGACTTTCGGATGTGTGTGAGCTTATTCATAATAATAATATGGAACTTCATAATAATAATAATATGATGACTATAATAATAGTGCAAATCTGAGTTATAATAATTTTTGATTTCTCAATTGCATTACTAGAAAGTCAGCTTAACTATACTGCATTTATTTATTGCATCATAAGCCAAAAACACTTTCTGAGCCGACAACGCGTCGGAGAATATTGTAACGAATAATAAATAAATAAATAAATAAATAAACAAATAAACGCTAACACCCCCCCAAGCACCAGGTTATTTCTTGTGTCGCGAGAGGCATGGACGACACATATAAAACATCACAATCACACCCATGATCCGAGTACAAATATTTATCTGTTACACAAATATCTGCCCCGGCCGGGAATTGAACCCGAACCCCTCGCTTCGCAGGCAGGGTCGCTACCGACTAGGCTACAGGGTCGTTAATAATATTAAAATGTTCACATTTCTTATCCGTTTGTTGGCTTCTCGCGTGTTTTACGAGGCATTTTCTGACAATGACTTCTATATGTATAAAAATGTCAGAAATCATTATTGACGACGGGATCATTAAATTTTAAAGCTACAAACAGTTTTACATTCATCACACATATCTAACAACCATTTCAAAGCTAATGTGAAGCTTTCAAACAAAAAAAAAACGTATCAAAATTGATCTATTCGTTTAGGAGTTACGATGTCACGTGCTACATATATGCCACATGAATCATACGATGACAGTCACACATAGACACGCCAACCATCTTTTTACGTCGGGGGTTAAAAAATTGTGTCATAGGCCTTTTTAGTATCATCTTTAGTGAATCTTGTTGGGAACTCTCAATAAACTCCATCTAAGAGCGATTACACACGTAATTTGTAGAGTACACTTCACATTAGGGGGACTACACAATGATCGTGATGATCCTTCATTATTTTGTAACTAAAGTGAAGTTTTCCCATTACAAATAATATTTTTTTATATAAATCGGATAAAAACATTGTTTTAGTTAATTAATTTTATAGTTGGGATCTGGCAATGATTTTAAAGTTTTCAAAGAAAAAGAAGTAGGTTCTAAATTGGACTGATTCCTTTATGTTTGATACCTAAGGTTTATTAAGATAGATTGGTCCTATATTTATCAAAATTCAGTTTTGAAATGGTTCCATGAGGAATTAAGGGGATTCCTCAGGTGTTATATGTATACCTATATTACGGCGATTCTGTTAACATATTCTATTTTAAATGCTGATGGAATTTTGATAAAAAATCTCAAAAAAATATTTTGTAGAGTAAACGACCGTCGGTACTGAGGTATAAGTATCACGAAGCAAGCAAAAGCGGTTAGTAGTTGAAAATAAAGTTTTTTAAATCAAAAAACATTTAGCTGTTGCTAATTGCTTCACACTTTTTAATTCCTTAACCGCTAACTACACCACTTACGTTGACGTAACACAGTGTTAACGCTTTTCGCTTTCAGTTCTGGACAACAAATTAACAAATAGATTTATTCATACAGCTAGTGTTTGTACTGCACAATGACGAAAATCTTACATATTTTACCAATTAAGGTTTTTTAAGTAAAAGTTTCATTACAACTGGACAGAGAGACCCACTCTCCAATGTAACTCGACCATATTTCATACTGTCAAAGGGTTTGGTTACATAAGCAATATTTAATATTTTATTTGCATGTTTGTAACACAAATTGTTTAAAAAATGTTCTTGCTATTCTATAAACTTTAACTATACCAAATTTCAGACTCCTCGTGTGTGCAATATTCTCAAAAAGATATACAGCTGTTTTCTCTGCAGGTAATAAAATTAGTAAATGGATAGATAGATAGATAGGTAGGTAAGTAAATAGATAGAAAATCATGAGCGAGGTTAAAACTCTTAAGGTCAAAAACGCAAAAAAGTCAAACACCCAAATTGACAAAAAGTAAAACGCTTCAGGCAAAATGTCAAATACGCATATTGTCAAACTCGTAAATTGACAAAAACGCAAATGATCAAAAACGCAAGTCAAAATTTCCAATACACTTTAGAACGTTTCTTCATTGGCCAGTATGATACTGATAATTTTTTTTCATGCCAAACACAGGTGTCATAAACAACAGGCAATAGTACAGTCCGAGCAAGCTCCGGACTAAAAGTAATTGACCGCCCAGCATTACAACTGTTTCAGCAATAAACGCGACTAATCAACAACAGTATCAGTAAAACTCTAAAGTAATAAAATCTTAAATTATAATTTTTATTTACACTAAACATACTCGTAGCTACGAACACTCTCCATTAAGTCACCTGTCAGACAAAAAAAACTAGATCAAATCGGTTCATCCGTTTGGGAGCTACGATGCCACAGATAGACATACAGATACACAGACACGTCAAACTTATAACAACCCTCTTTTTTCGTCGGGGGTTAAAAATCCGGTTGAAGTAAGGGATTGGACTGCAGCCAATGTTGCTATAACCTTTGCAGTGCCATTTTCAAAATAATGCAGCAGCTTGATCGCTTCAGCTACTTCGATTGATTGGAAATTCAAAAAAGAATAGTATTTTGGACGAACAAAATATCTGACTTTCAATCTTCCTTGCAAATAATCTCCCAATGTTTTTTTGTTACCCGATGTCTGGGATTTAAAACACTAGACTATCAGTTTTAAATTAAATTCCACAGTAAAATTGCTGACTTTGCAAAATGTACATGGAACTGCAATGATTAAAAATAGGAATACAAGAGCGTATGGAAGTGTAGTAGGAATGTTCAGTACCTGCATTTTTGCTGGATTAATAATCCGAAAAATACTTACTATAAAAGCACTTTCATAGATGATCGTAGTAATCCTGCAAGTGGATTCACTTGTGAATATTGGCATTCGCTTAAGCGAATTTCAAATTTAGATTCTACTGATCGTGCAATGGTAGTTTTTAATCGTTGAAATATTTTGCCGCATTCGTGATACTCAAATGTTAAAAGTTTTCAATGAAGAAGTGTTTGCAATTTTTAGAGTTTATTTGTATTTGTCGATAACTTCGATATTCGTATCGTTTAGTTCGATGATATTCATAAATAAAATAAAACTTTTATTCATCAACCTAAACTGACAATTTAAGACATAATTTTATTGTCTATAGATATAGAACCTATAACTAATATTTTTCATCATAAGTGGATTGACAAAGTAAAATGATGGAAACATAATAGAAAGAAAATGATGAGAAACTGTTTTTCAAATGCCATGAGTTGGACAGGAACAACACATTAATGTTTTGGCCCTAATAATTGTAGGCATGTATCATTCGTAGAACAGATGCGTCACTTTTGTCTGCAGGTGACTGTACATACTAAACGTATACCAGTGAAACTCAGTTAACAGTTATTGACGAAGACATTCAGTTAAATTACTTCCTTCAAGTTAAAAACAAATTAAATTAACACTGACAAGACTTACAAAAATATCAAAGTTAAAAATAGTACCCATTTCTGTTTACGTTATAACTTATCTGAGGTATTTATCAAATACATATTAATATAAGTTACAGTAAAGGCAACATAGTCAAGAAGGAAGAAGCAGGTAGCAGAATTATAATATATGAATGAAAGAATCCATGATCTGATATTCTTTCAAATTCAAACAATATGAGACTATAACGCGTGCTCATTGTAACTCATCCAAGTGGCACGTGATCTCATTCATTACAAGAACACGCATTAGCGAGCTGCGAGCGCGTAGACGACGTCCCCTGATTTATCGGACCACCTCCTGCCCTTAACGACACGCCGTGATGTACGATGGACGGGCTGTGGCTTGAAAACGAAGCATAAGCGAGAGCGGTAAGAACACTTCGAGCGATTTTGTCCCTGAACTTGTTATGCTTTCAATGATTTTGGTGAAGCAATGTAATATCATCAGGTTTTAAATGTAGATACCACCAAATAAACAGAGGAGCTTCTTATCAGTAACACCAAAAAGCATTATCGATGAAGAGAGAAAAAGGTAAAAATTTAGAATCCGGTAGCAGGAGGGGGTGGAGGGGAGGGGGGTGGAGGAGAGAGGGGTTACTACTGATTACAACGGTACCACTCGCAACTCTCGGCGACGCACCGTTTCCGAAAAAATTGTAAAAAACTTTCATAACCTTAGTACCAAAATTTAGAATCCGGTAGCAGGAGGGGTGAGGGAAGGGGAGTGGAAGAGGAGGGAGGGCTGATTGCTGATTACAACGGTACCACTTGCAACTCTCGGCGACACACCGTTTCCGAGAAAATTGAGAAAAACTGACCTAACCTCAAAATTCTAAAATAATAATCATACAACTTCATGATGTCTTTTCTTGCACAACAATATTTTAATTATTCAATTATGTCACAAAACTACACTTCGTCACAAATGTCGACGGGACCCCGCTTAGCGGGGTCCCTATTTCCGCGTAAAAAAAAAATTATACGAACCTAACCTTACCTAACCCATTTTGTTTTGAGTTCCTGTTGCTTTTTTCATTGCGGGGGGCTACGCCCCCCGAGCCCCCTTGTCGGGAGGTTTCGCCCCCCGCTCCTGCCTGGAACGGGGGGCTTCGCCCCCCGTGATGCCTTCCACTCTTTCTCTTTTTTCGCCAATGTTTATACATAGAGTACTTACATTTGGGACCGATTTGACAGTTTATGCATAGGACTTATTTTATAGCTCGGAAGACATTTGGCACCGATTTGACAGTTTAAGCATAGATTATTGACTTATTTGGGACTTATTTGACAGCTCTGAATTGTCAAAAAGACATTTCTGGCGTTCTAAATCGAGTTAAGTGTCGTATTTTGGTACTAAGGTTATGAAAGTTTTTTTCAATTTTCTCGAAAACGGTGCGTCGCGTCGCCGAGAGTTGCGAGTGGTACCGTCGTAATCGGCTGATGAACCTCTATAAGCTTCAACCATTCTCATGTACGAACTCCTGCTACCGGATTCTAAATCCAACCCGAGAAAAAATAAATAAAGAGATGAGTGTCTGGAATTATACGAACTTTTTTTTAATTATAATAATCGTTTAATGAATTTAGAGGTTATTTTTATTTTCGCACATGATTACGAAGTAAATAATAAATTTGTTTGTTAAATTGACAATTAGTTACACTATAACTACTTTATTATTATCATTACTTACTATTACGGCGTCTTAATAATAATTAGTGTACTTGGTATTTATAGTCGTGCTAATGGTATTTACTTACAGGTCATTAGCAAGTAAATTAGCAGAATTATTCATACCAACAAATGTGATCAGACTATACGTAGTATACGCCAGTGATTCTTACATTATGCATGTATATCATAAATTTGTTTCTAATAATGCTTACTTTATTTTTTCTTTGTGCATTTGTGATACCACGACTGTTTTAAACTGTTATGATTATACAAGTATCAGAATATCAATTGATTGATATTATTGATTAAAAAAACTGATTGCGAAGCAGTACCACATACAAAGTGTATCTCTTATCACTTATGTACAGAAAAAGAGGACATTGTTCGCAAAGAACAAAGAGAATTATTTGAAGATGAAGTCAACCGCGTTATTGTGGCAACGAGAAGCGAGTGATTAATGCCAAATGTAATTTACACTTACGTTTTGTTTGCAGCCTCCGTAGCTTTTGATGTCAATATGAGATATTTACAGAGATGAGATCTTTATGCTCCTGAACTTATTCATCTAGTTAAAAGCTGTTGGTAAAGCTACTGCTAACGTTTATAATATCTTATTTCAATCCTACATTGTTTCAGAAGTCTTAACTCCATCGTAACGTGTATATTATAATAATAAAATAATAGGAAGATTATCATCATCATTACAACCAAATTGTTGTTGGTCTTGGTTCATCTATTTTAAAGTAATTAAGACCATAGTCTGCTTTTGGTAGCACTATACCAATTGTTAGATCTTATACATTTTTGAAAAGATGGTTGGCCATTTTAAAATAGACAGTAAAAAAGTCGCATGTAAATTTAAGCTTTCGGAGCTATTAAGTTTTTTTTTATGAGCAGTAAATCATTTTAGTTTTTTTAATCCATAAATAAAACTATGAACAAACTACAAAAAATACCTTTTTACTGTTATGGGTGAATACATTTCTTTTGTTCCAAATTTAACGAAATCCGTTTAATTATTGGATTAACCCTTTTATTGTGGCAACGAGACAGGACTGATTAATGGGAAATGTATGATTTTGTTAACCGCATTCACCGTTTTATTTTAGTCTAAATGATTTGTTTCGTCTTTGTTTTCTTGTTTTGCAAAACTGCTTTCAAACTAAAGCTATAGTCACCGCGAACTAAGAAGCCCAATTTGTCGTTTGCCGTCACAGTGACATTAGAGATGTACAAAAAAATCGCTTCACGAAAGAAACCAATTTTTACAACAAATCGATTCAAAGTTGTAAGACCTTCTAATCAATTCGATAATTAAATTTTAAACTAAAAACCCGTAATATTTATGTACCTAGTTACCTACCTACTACCTCGATTGAGCTATCTCGTACCGCGTATTCTCAATATGTACCTATTTACGACTTCAATAAAATATTATTTTATCCATTCGTCCATGAACATCAACAACACCAAAAGCATGCTGGTGCGTTGCCGGCCAAGAAAGAGAGAAGAAAAAGAAAGAAAGATAGATCATCATAGAATGAAAGTCCCGCTCAGTTTCATAATAATATTTTGACATAATATTATATTATGAGCGTTAGGAAAAACTACAGTGAATAAATTCTTGCTTATTTCGTAAGACACATTCATGTAAACATAATTATTATTTTGTTGAAAAAAAAAAATGTTTACCGCAACCTTAAACACATAATTATATATAAGTCCATGGATGGCGAAGTGATACATAATGGAAAATGTCCTTTGTTAGCATCCAATTCGTCGTGGTATTATTGGGTACCTAATTTTAAATTCAAATGCAAGCAAATCATTTTTAACAATGTAATTAAATTAATCAATTTTCATTTTTCAATTTCGATTATAGTAATGTATCGATTATGATTGGTTTTATAAACGATTTCAAGCCGTCACATCACCCTACGTCAGATTAGATTTAGGCTTCTTCATATAAGATTGTTTCGACGTCATATATTTTTATTAAATTTTGCATAAATTATGATGTGATGGGATTTTTACTAGATATTAACGTATAATATGATTTATAATCAATTCCAATGAAAATAATTAGGGATTTTTAACAAATTTTGGCAAAATCCTTTGTCCGTAAGTATTCAACTATTTATGTCAAGTAAATGAATATTCCATTTCGCTCAAAGACACCCATACAAGGTTAGTTCATATTAATAAATAGCAGCTATCATTATGGGCATCTTAGATAATTTTGACTATAGTAAGAAGATATAGAAGCCTGTATCATCTGGTAATCTTATTTTCTTCTTTTAAAACAATACAGATATTATTCAATACTGTATTGTTTTTATTGTTTACCCTCAAATTCTAATTACTATTAAGTCAAAATTTCAACTAAGCTTTGCCTCTCTGTTAAAGATTATAATCTTTATTTATTTATTTATTAAGATTATAATATTTATTTAAGAATAATTATTCTTAAATAAAGGTATCTCACCTTTATTAATGACAGAATAATCTTTGTAATCTAAATGGCAAATAAAGTGTAATGTCTGGACAGAGCAAAGTTAAATCACTTCAATTAGGGATATTATGTAGTCACCTCAATGAATTGCTACAGATAATTTTATTATACTCTGGGTAATAAGCTTTTATTTTCATTTAATTTTATTTATATTTTGTTCTTTATAGACATCGACAGGCCATTACTCATTAACGCCACAACTCAGAGTCACATAACGGTTATTTAAATCGCTCCTTTAGTACAGAATCACAAAAATTCACTCTCAAAGTCAATTTACGGACAATTAAAGTGAAGTATACAAATACCTTTAGGCTAAGCGCTCATTGAGACTTTTTGTCTCGGAGACTTTTTGTCACTGTCTCCACGGTGCGCCCACTTGAAAAGTCAAGTTGCCAAGTCAGTGAACCAAGAAATGGCTAAAAACTTTTAAAAAGTGGCTAGAATGTCAAAATTTCGTACCCTTTAAAGTGGCTAAAAATGGTTAAAAATGTTGTGCCCTCTTTTTGGATCAGGACCTAAGGCTAAGCGCAGCCTAAGGCTAAGCGCAGATTGAGACTTTTTGTCACGGAGACTTTTTGTTACCCAGTCGAGTGCTATGAAGATATATGGGAGTGCGCTGACTATGGTGACATGACAGCACGGTGATAAATAGTTCCTAGCAGACAGCAACATCTAGTGACGTGACTGTCACCCGGCCGGGAAGTGCACGCACAAGGCGACAGGGTTCCCAACATAGGGATTTTCCCTCCAAATTTAGGCGGTAAATATGTAACATGGGATTTTTTTAGGGGTCTCAGGTATATGTTTAGTGTTATTTTTTGGGTTTTTGTGACTGTTCATATTTTTTATTTATTGATCAAAATAAAGATGTAAGAGGCCCCGGAATAAACTAGCCAATCAAAGGAGATAATCTGCAAACTGGAATAGAGAAATCCAAAAATGAGTATTTGTGAATTTACCTTACAAAATATTATGTCGATATTGTGATCGGAATTGATTTATTTGTAAGAATTTATAAGTCCAATTATTAATGAATAGAATGGCATTGAATGAAGATACCTACCAAATACCGCTGGAAGTATTAAGACTTTTAAGCCAAACCGGTAAACAAGAAAAATATTCTTTCCTGGTCCCAGAACCAGAACCATCAACGTCAAATTAATGATTTTTGATTTAATCATTATAAAATCGTATACAAATAATTTATGTTCCAAAGTTTGATTTTATTAAAAGAAAACTGTTTGATGGTGTTTTTTTAACTCCTGATCCAAAAAGAGGGTACAAAATTTTTAGCCATTTTTAGCCACTTTAAAGGGTACAAAATTTTGACATTCTAGCCACTTTTTAAAAGTTTTTAGCCATTTCTTAGTTCACTGACTTGGCAACACCGTCAGTGACTTTTCAAGTGGGCGCACCGTGGAGACAGTGACAAAAAGTCACCGTGACAAAAAGTATCAATCGGCGCAAAATGTTGATTACTTTGAAGTTAAGAATGTCAAGTCAAACCAACCATTCATCATTGACATTGACAGTTAGTAGTATGGCCATAAATAAAATGGCGTAACTTCTTTATTTTATTTTAAAGAAAAAATCTACTTCGCAATGTTTTTTATGTAAGAAAAAACAGTAAACGAATTTCTTGTTATTATATCAGACATAGCATAGTTCTAAAAATAAATATTATCTTTGATTTACTATCAACGTATTTTACGTGTGGCTACACTAACACTCCATCGATATGATTATCGATAAGGTTATTTGACGTTGGTCCGCACTAGTGTCACTTAAGTTGACAATATGACTCTGAGTCCTGAGATGAACCGATACTAATTAACATATTATTTAATCTCTTCGTAATTATAATGGACATAAGTGGCATACCTATCTCACCGTAACTACCTATCACCTATTGTTATCAATCGGTCTATATTTTTTTTAATAAACGCTAACACATACATACCCCCGCAGTAGGTTATTACCTGTGCCACGATTGGCATGGACGACCACAATCACACCCATGACCCGAGTACAAATATTTATCTGTCACATACATATCTGCCCGGCCGGGAATCGAACCCGGGACCCCTCGCTTCTTAGGCAGGATCGCTAATTACTAGGCTACGGGGTCGTCATTCAAAGATGAAAGTATTTTATTTCATGCAGTAATAAAGCTGATAAAAATGTCGTCCTCAACTAAACAAAAGACGGTAGCACTCAAAATAAAACCGTTCCAAGAACCTCGAACTCCCTCTTGTCTAAAACGCCCCTTTGCTTAAAACCTACGCTCAGCACCAAAACTCCACAAAAGAGGGCTTTTCCGTTTAATTAATTCAAGTAAGATTTCCACAGTTCAGCGCCTCATAAATATTGAGAACTATAAAAGCCTCGGCGCTACCTCAGAAAATTTTAATAATATTCGTAGCTCTTACCCCACTCATATTTTCGAGATTCTTATTTGCTTAAAGGTATGATGAGTTTTAGGTCAACATTATTGTAGAAGAAACTAGCTGTTTCAGGCGGCTTTGCCCGCGCAGAAGTGTTTTGATTGAATTTTATTAACTATTTTCAGCAGTCTAGCTTCAGGTAACTAATTCCTTATTACCCGTTTGATGAAATATTGAGATGGAATTCTTCAAATTGACCTATATTTATTATTTTTGAATCTATTAAAATAAAATACGGAATGTTCCACATAGCTTACTACAATACATTAGCAAAAACTGCATTCAAGTCGTTAAGTTGTGTCTTGGAATCTATTGCGTTAATTAATACCCCAAATAACAGTTTTTCTTGAATATCTTCCACGTAAAAACAGACATGCATCCGTACAGTTTTATTATGTAAAGATAATTATATGCACAGTAGATTTTAAGTTGCTTCGAGGAACTTTATGCTATGGTTTGAAGTGCGTTGGCGTTAGGTGCCAATGTGAAATTTATTAATGATTTCGTGTTCCCAACCCAAGGTCACATTATGTAGTTAATCTGCATTATTATCGAGTTATCTTTGAAAAACAGTTTGCTCTTCACAAGCGCTTAGAAATTTCTGAACTGAGTTTCGGTCTAAAACATTCGGGCCGTAGTTTCATATTACAGTGCTGCTCTGATTGGAAAGAGACCTGCATCCAGCATTCAGTAATGGGTTGTAGCTTAAAGTACCACATTTAGTTCCTGCACTGGCTGTAGTCCAATCCCTAGCTCTGTACGGATTCGATACTCGTTGTACTGTACAGGAATTAACTGATTTATTGGACTGGGTAGGTATCTGTTTGATTTCGTAACGTTATTTTGGTATTTTATGATATCAATCAAGTATCAAGTATTGAGTAACAAAACTCCTACAGCGTTGGTTTCTCATGGAATCATAAGAACAATTTAAGCAGTGTTTTTTGTAACATTATTACGATAGCGTGATAATAAAATTGAAATATCTAAGATAACAATAGACTAGTGAGTGACTGGCTCGAGAGTCAGTACTTATTTTATTTCTTCTTCTCTCTTTTTTGGCTGGCACCATATAGGTGATGTCTTTGATGTTACTGATGTCCAGAGTCAACGATATCCACTTACTGACAGGTCTTACTTGACCACTTACATCAGGTCGTTTGTCGGGTATTTCCATAAAAAGAGTAAGTGACGATTTCTTTATCTCTTTTTATTCTCTCTTTCTTGGCGGGCAACGCATCAGTGATATAGTGATGTTGCTGATGTCCATGGGCGACGATAGCCACTTACCATCAGGCGGGTCGTCAGCTCGTTTGCCGGCTATTTCCACAAAAAAAGTGACGATTTGTTGCATAGTTGCTGTAATTAAGGCAGATAAAATTACAGTTTTGTCACTTGAAGTGCTCATAGCAATCCATCAACGGTCTGCATTAATTTGGACAATTGCACTGCATTGCACTGAGCCGCGCGGTTGTCTCCGCTGGCGTTTGGCCAAGCTTTGGCAACCGGTCGGGTTCGGATATTCGTACTGTAGCGGGATTAATTGATTTATTGGTTCGTCCGTTTGTTTTATTCCTTATACAGTTGTTTTGGGAATTGGTATAGTTAAATGTTTATCTAAGGTATTTTTTTCACGAACTAGCAACTTTGCCTTTTGCTCCAAGATACTCAAGGTTTCTTCTCCAAAGATCTGTCTGTATTCTCCAACAAAATTTTTGGTATTTATGAAGTAAATTTGTTCTTTTCAATCTTAGGCAAACAGCAAGGATAAAAAAGCGGCCAAGTGCGAGTCGGACTCGCCCATGAAGGGTTCCGTAGCAGCAAGTAACATAATATAAAAGTTCTTGTAGTTCGTTGTATTTGAGTCTACAGGTTAGGTAGGTAGGTTAGTATTTGAGTTGATTGAATGAAAGGTAAATTGCGGTTTACGATTTATGACGTATTAAAAAAAAACCTACTTACTAGATCTCGTTCAAACCAATTTTCGTTGGAAGTTTGTATGGTACTGTACATCATATATTTTTTTTAGCTTTATCATTCTCTTATTTTAGAAGTTACGAGGGTGGGGACACACATTTTACCACTTTAGAAGTGTCTCCCGCGGAAACTATTTAGTTTAGAAAAAAATTATACTAGAAACCTCAATATCATTTTTGAAGACCTATCCATAGATACCCCACACGTATGGGTTTGATGAAAAAAAATTTTTGAGTTTCAGTTCCAAGTATGGGGAACCCCCAAAATTTTGTGTTTTTTTCTATTCTTGTGTGAAAATCTTAATGCGGTTCACAGAATACATCTACTTACCAAGTTTCAATGGTATAGTCCTTATAGTTTCGGAAAAAAGTGGCTGTGACATATGGACGGACAGACAGACAGACAGACAGACAGACAGACAGACAGACATGACGAATCTATAAGGGTTCCGTTTTTTGCCATTCGGCTACGGAACCCTAAAAATGGGTAACACGAGGGTATGGACGATTCTCAATTTGGTGCTTTTTGTTTGGGTTCCATAGTCAAAACAAAACCTTTCGTTATATCAGTCCGACAGAGACCCTTTTAGTGTCAGAAAGCTGTATTTTGGCGCGGAATTGGATGCATTTGAAATTATACTTCTTATGGGGCGTTTGGAAAAAAATATGAGCGTGTGGAAATTTTTACGATGCGACAGCCAAAAAACGACATGATGAAGTTGCGTCATACCAGGCGCATATCACTGGCTAGGAGTAGTCTTGGATTGAAAGCGCGCGCCGAGTCGTAGGTACGAGCGAGAGGTAGAATGAAGATACGTGGTTGGATTGCTAGCGCGCGCCAGGTCATAGATGCAAGCGAGAGGTACATATAAGTAAGAGATAAGTATAACTTACGTGGTACGTGCGTGAAAAAATTCACGGACAAATAGATTCTATGATTAATTTTAAAAGGAAAATTATCACGGCTGATTAGGTAAGGCGTAATAGTCGATCAACTAACAACTACGGAACCTTACATTGCGCGTGGCCCGACACGCGCTTTTTATTCTGCCACCGGTTTTATTAAATTTGGTTCCTATTTATTTATTTGGTATTTTATTTATTTATGGTATCTACAGCGATGTCGAAAAGATTTATCTTTGATACTCATTAAATATAATATAAAGCAAATTTATATATCTACTTCGGAATCGAACCCAGGGCCCTTCAAACGGCCCGGCATGGTAATCATTACGCCATACGAGTCGTCAAATATTACTTCGTTAAAACCTAATAAAACTTCATCAAATCGTTAACATTTGTTTTCCCCAAGTTACCGCTTCAGTTTGTCTACATTTTAGAGTTCTTCAAACGAATCTTCGAAATTTGTCAAAAAATTTTCAAGTTATTGCATCAGAGTTCCATAATGAAGGAAAAAGTGAAAACAATCTTCAACTCAATTAAAATCTTTCTGAACTGTACCAATTCATTAATTGGCTCGAAGAAGAAGTTACTTTAAAAGAGAGACGGCGTGATGTAATTGCGGGTAATATTGAGTTTTGGAACGATCAAAATAAATAAGACTATTTGCTTGCGAGTGCGCCTGAGTTGAACAAATATTTCTTAGTAGTTATTAGGCAGTAAATTAATTTAATTAATTAATTTAGAACAAATTATAAACTAAATACACGATTTTGTATTGTCAATAAGTACTTAATAATACAAGTGAAAAAATTGTCAAATATAGGTTATAACATGATGAATTTACAAGAAAAACTATCACGGCTATGTTAGCATAAGTAGTTAATGAGTAATAGTCGATAAACTTACTACTTCGGACCCTACATTACGCGTGGCCTGACACGCACTTGCCCGGTGTTTTGTATCTAGCCGCTTACAATTGCTCTGCATTCAACTCGCGCGGCTACTGTAGGTGTAATATTCGATCATATTTATAAAAAAATGCATTGTCTTCAGGAATAAAGCAATATGAATTTCAATGCCTGAGGATAAGAGGAAGCGTGTCTTATTAAGCTTATCTTATACTCGTATCTCTTTTCCACATTCTACATTTGCCTACTTTTAGATTGATCGCGTTTAAATAACTCTTTTTTTTATCAGAACACTATAATCTCATTAGGGCATTGTTGGTTTAGACTCGGCTCGGTCTTGGCTTCCTTCCAGTGGGACAAATTAATTGGGACACCGGGACACTTCCAGAGTACTTTGCTGCCTTTAAGGTTTCCTTCTTAGTGTATTAGACGTTGCTTCAGCTAAAGCGCTCAATACGTAAGTACTGGAATTATTATAGTTGAGTCGAATAAATAAAATATTTAATTCCTTTATACTAGGTTTCTGGGTTTTGAGTATTTCGTGAGGTAGTTTGGATGTTTAAATTCTGATCATTGAATTGTATAAATCTGAAAGATTAGAATTTATAATAAATTGCTTGGGTGAAAGAAAACATTGTGAAGTGATTACGAAGTTGCAATAATACGAAGGTAATAAAAATTTACCCAAAAATAATTATTCTAGTATGCGCCGGGAAACCTTTAGGTAAATATGTTCTTTATGGTTTCCAAAACGGCTGGACCAACTTTTATGTAATTTTCAGTAATTTTTCAGATTAGCTTTTGTCAGATCAGATTTGCCGATATTAGATCTTGCGAAGTAGCGATCGGATCTACTAAACTTTTTTGACTTTTTTTAGAAAACTATAGCTAAATTACGAAATTGGATAATATTAAAAAATATACTTTAAAGCACTTCATACTACATAAACCATTTTCTTCATTGTGAACAGAGTCTAAACCAACTGCACCGTCTCGTTAACTTTAATAATCACTCGAGGACACTTGAGATTAAGCGGGAAATTTAAAGATACAGCAGAATTCTTGCCAACACCCAAGTGGTCTTCCACTCCTTTGTCCTCTCCAATTGGAAGCGTTATATAGTGTTTTATTTTTCTTATATTATTTTATGTCTTGAGAATATTTTAGATTTATTTTATACGAGTAACCGCCCTCGCTTTGCTTCGGTTTTCTTATTTTTTTACACCTTGGGTTACATTATTGGAGTTTTATTAAGGATCCCTAATTTTTGAAAATATAATATAGCCTATGTTAGTCGGGGATAGTGTAGCTTTAAGATTTTTTGAAATCGGTTCAGTAGTTTCAGAGCCTATTCAATGCAAACAAAAAATCAAATCTTTCCTCTTTATATATTAGTATAGATTAAAAAAATACTTTATACTTAAGGTTGAGGTGTACCCCCGTACATCATTCATGCATGAGCCCAACCTATCATCCCTTGCTAGTGATGCACCCTTGAGCAAAGGACGACGTTATTTGAATTATGAGTTTTTTATGTTCTTGTCCTTCGTGTGTGTTCTTGTCTATTTGTTATCCATGGAACCCACACAGGGAATCCCAGTGTGGAGCTATGAGTGTGTAGCGTTATTTATCTGTATGTGTTTTATGGCGCCACTTCGCTTCATTTGACGATCACGCGCAAGCTGCATAACAAAACATAGCTAATAGGAAAACGCGACGATGCTGCTCCGTGGACAGATTTCATACTTTTACCACGCAAGATGCAAGAAGATAAGTAAATAAAGACGCAAGCAAGCGACAATTGACAATAGCGTACGTACGGCATGCGTCTTCGTGGACACAAGGCCTTATACCCAACAACAAATGCCTTATCTACTTATTTTTCATCTTTAAAAAAACGTCCTTACTTACTCCCAAACTATATTAAATGTATCTTTGTAATTCAAGTTCCTTCATTAATTTTAACCAGTATGAACCAGACCTTACTGAAGATTTAGGCTAACGATAGCGAAGTGCAATGAGCCTTGCCTTAAATTCAACTAGCCGAGACGCGGCGAAATGTGCTTGCCTTGCACTTGTAGGTTAACTCAGCCCAGACCGACTGATTTAGGAAGACATTGCATTTAAACCTCAGGACATTTATTAAATGTGAATAGCGGAGCTGATGATAAATGGTCATCGTCGCCCATGTAGCAGTTAGCCAGTAATACCATCGGTATCACGGATGAGTTGTCTGGCAAGAAAGAAAGCACAAGCTAATATTTTAAAGTCTTAATGTGAGCTGGTTACAATTAGTGTCTAGGTTTAAACCCATTAATGGCCCACTAATGGGCACTGGTTTCTCCTCTTGAGGAGGCCTAGAGCATACTCCACCACGCTGCTCCAGTGCGGATTGGTGGAGGGATTAGAGGGCAACCCGAGTGTCGGAAATGTTCAAACCGCCCGAGGGCCTCCGACATGGCTTAATGACTGTTGTCTTATGATAACAACCGGGACAGACGGCTTTACGTGCCGTCCGAAGCACGGAAACGCTCAAGAAATGATTGCCACTAGCGGTCACCCATCCAACTACCTACTGCGCCCGCTGTTGCTTAACTTTGTCGATCACTTAGGATCGATGGATCCCACCGGGCTATGAGCGATGGTTTCAAATAGACTTATGGTTAAAAAGGATTATGATCACGCTTATCCAAGTCGCCAAGAACCACGCACATTTGAAAAATTCGTAGAGATTTTTTAATCTTCCAAATCAATCTCACTTCATCTCATTCTGAGATTGTTATCGTTATATCGTTGTTTGTTATTATGTTTGTATATTGTTGTTGTTATGCTTTAAATTAAACTTTCTGACTAATAAAATCTTTTGGATATCGTTATTTTCACTTTATTTATATATTTTGAAATTGTTAAAAGTATCAAACAACAAAACAAAATTAGAAGGTTAATACATAATAAAAAATAGATTAAATTACACCAGAGACTACGCCAGGCCCTAAAAGCTAGCTAATAATTAATTTCACTCCACTGTAAAACCTACCTTATATTCTAACTATAAAATACAAATTAGATTGGTCATTAACAGAACAAGACTCATGTTATTATCGTAACGAACTGCTTACACAAAAGCTATCAATTTTACTTAACTTTCCCTTCCAGGGTCCATTTTTGGTAGGCCAGAGGAGGGAGGAAAGGTTCAAACTTAATTGGTCCTTCGAGCCGGAATAAATGACAGCGGGTCACGTGATCGGACGATTTGTCGTAACCCCTAAACGATTATACGCATCATTAGTCATATTACCACCTTTGATAACGTCATTAATTCATTCATTGGCAAATTTATGGTGGTGTATAACAGGAAACTTCTAAAAGTTCATTTGTTGGGTTTCGTGTGGGAATTAAGGGATTGGGTCGTTGGACTTATAGGGTGTTTCCATGGAATTACTATTAATGTTACATTATAAATCAACTATTTGTTTTGTCATCATCCCTTAACGACCTATTATTTAAGCTTGGTTTCAACGTTCTTTTCGAATAGGTTAGTAAACTTAATAAACGATAGATCGTCAGCAACATAATCACCAATTGAAGTGTATCAGTTCCATTTTTGATTTAATTACATCGTAAATTTTATGACGTGGCTATTTTAAATAAAGTTTGACTCCTATAGAAAAAAAAAGTTTTAGCCTCTATAATATAACTAAATATTTTTGTCACTTATTCCTATGATATATAAATTTACATTTTATTTAATATTGTCGCCGTTCCTATAATTCTTCACGTTCACGTTTTAGTCTCAATTCTCGCAATCAACTTTCACTTGTAGACAGTTTTGTATTGACACGCGAATTGAGCAGCTAAACTTTGTGTCAGTAAGTTCGACATTCTAGTTACTGAATCAAATCAAAACAAAAGACATACGAAACTAATAACGGACTATAATGAAGAGCACAATATTCCAAACAACAACAAATATATCTAGAAAACTCTTTCCCTTCGCCTTGTTGATCTTTATGTCTCTCATTTTGTAACTCCTTGTCCTTGGCGTTAGTAGAGACAGTATTCCGTCCATTGTCTCCTTACAGGCTGGTAAGATCTGCTGTGGTGGTAACGCGAAGCCATGACGACCATCGTCGCGTAGCTCGAAAGTTACCACGTACCTGAATACAACAAACGTTCACATACTCATGGATTCAACCCATTAATGGCCCATTATTGAGCACGCGACTCTCCTCTTGAGGAGGTCTAGTATACTCCACGCTGCTCCAATGGGGTTAGTGGCCAGCCCAAGTGTCGGAAGTTTTCATGCAACTCGAGGGCCTCTGACATGGCTTGACGACTGTTATCCTATGATAACACACTCTCATTATATTGTCAGAATGTCACAATAATTTAAGTACTTAATGAGTAATAGTCGATGGACTATGGAACCCTACGTTGCGCGTGGCTTAACACGCATTTGACCGGTTTATTTTTTTAAGTCGATTATAAAGAAAAGTCCAACATTAACAAAGTCAACTTTTGACACTAATAATGCTGTAAAAATATTACTCACGGAACATTAAAATTCAATTTAGTCCAACAGCCACTGACTCCAGAAGTCAAGTATCCTGAAATCCGAAAAAAATATTATTCGTTTTATACGATTACTCCATTATACGAAATCTTCATCTCAGTACTTTTACGGTAAGACTTATATACAGTATATATCTATGTATGTAAACAAAAATAAGCGACAATAAAGACATCACAGATGCGTTGCCAACCAAGAAAGAAAGAACCAAGAAAAAGAAAAAAGAACTGGCTCTCAAGCCCCCCACCGGAACACGACGATTCGTTTGACGGCTGACTCAACCAAGAGGGTGGTAGTTATCCCCACGGAGAAATAATAATTCGTCTAAAAACCTTTATTCTCAAAAACATGTCTAACGCACATCTTTACCTAGAAATGCTTTCAGTAAAATGAAAAGAACTTATCTCAAGTGCTCGCAGAAACTATGTCATGGTTTGTCTACAAATCTATGTTCAATCTGTATTATATTTGTTCGAGTAGATTACATAGTAAGAATTCATAAATCGACATAATGCCTAGTAATATAATACGCAAATTATAAATCCTACTACTTAATATTATAAATGTGATAGTTTGGATGTTTGTGACTCCATCACGCAAAAACGGCTGAATGTATATGAATAAAATTTGAACACGGATAGTTTTTGACTTAAGTTACCGGATAGGATAATTTTTATCATATTTAATTATGGAGGTTTTTTACAGGATTGTGTATGTGCTTATAAACATATAATTTTTTAATAACTTTTTTTATTAATCATAGTTAATATCTCTAAGAACCCAATTCTAAAATCCACGCAGACGAAGTCGCGAGTGGAAGTTAGTATTATATAATTAAAATAATATTGATTGAGTATAATTAATTTCTTACTCCATTCATGATGTGATAGGTGTCTTTGCTAGTCAGAACTCGATACAAACCAGGTCAAATCAGTCCTTTTCCTATACATATTATAATACATACATACTTATTAGAATTAACATCTGTCCCACAACTGGGCTCGGTTCTCCTCCCTCTCACAATGTTAGGGTTAACCATAGTGCACCAGATTGGGCAAGTGCGAATTGAAAGGTACACACGTCTGAGTACATCACTGAGAACTCAGCTAGGCATTCGCTACTTCGTAGTTCACAGTCTTGTAATATCCAGTAATAATAAATTCTATTATCAGATAATACTTAAAAATAAAGAAAGTTTTTGTGTAAGGATGTATGGATAATTGTTATTCTTTCACGACAATTATAATGTAAAAAGAGGTAGATACGAGTAGGTATGTCACTGGCGCGCCGACGATGAAAAGCGTAAGAACAGGCAATTGACCGTTTTGCTCGTGGTCGCTCTGTCAATACAAGACGATACGCACACTTTTGTTGTTGCCAGAAGTGCTTGATATTTGACGTACAGCGTTAAAATGCCTTCGTGTATTATACCAATGTGAATTGTGTAGTAAAACGAAAGATAAATGTGTGTGCATGTGTGTTGTAGCTCTTTCCGGAACAGATTTTTTGGTTGATTTTTAAGGGCATAACGTATCTATATTTTTTTAAATATCATTATTTCAAACTCAATGGATTTTCATGAAATGTTGCACGTAAGTATACCATGAAGTGGAATAACATATAAAGTATTTATTATCCCTGAAAACATGGGCAAAGCCGTAAAAAGAGCGTTAGTTCGCCAATAACTGTAATGTTCACATCACATCACCTTAATTCACATCTCGCGTGATATAAAAACTGTCGTGTAAGAATAACGATTTACGCATTACAAGCCTTTTCTTTGACCTTGGATATATTATGATAAATCATGCTAGTCTTTATGCGATATACCTAGAAGATATTTCTGCATAGCTTACTAGTCTTTTGTTCGCTTCGATACATAATGAATGGTAAACTAATACCTTGGAAGTAATGGCTACATGTTTAACAGATCTTCTTTCCACATACCTGTCTACTCTAAATTATAGTTTGGTCACTGAAAGGGTTTCTTTTAGAGAGGAAGTTTACTATGAAATATTGTAAAAATTCTGTAATTTTTTACGAAATAATTGCAGTTTTTATTGCTCATAAAATAATGAAATATAAAATAGGTATTTTACTGAACGATAATATAATGATTATTCAGAATAATTCGTAAGCTATTTATCCATACGGATAGGAATCACGACTAAAAACCTACATAATAATTATTAGTCTAATGACCCAACTCAGAGTCACTAACGGTTACTTAAATCGCTCCTTAGTACAGAATTTGTATTGTGATTCTTTACTAAGGAGCGTTTAAAGTAACCATTAGTGACTCTGAGTTGGGGCGTAAGAATCCTATAAATGACCGAACATTTCAATATAATAAATATTATTATAACAAAAAAAAAAAACATACCAACAGTATCATACGCAGTGCCCACTATATACGGCGTTTTGTATCGTTTGAAAATTTCACTGGCCGCTTCGTCACACATCTTTTTCTGCAAAGCAAAATCGAGAAAGATAACGAGCTACACAAGAACTGGCAACTTTCTTATTCAATACGAATAACCGCGCTCGCTTTGCTTCGGTTTTCTTATTTTTTTACACCTTGGGTTATATTATTTGAGTTTTATTAAGGATCCCAATTTTTTTGAAAATATAATTTAGCCTATGTTACTCGGGGATAGTGTAGCTTCCCAACAGTGAAATAATTTTTAAATCGGTTCAGTAGTTTCGGAGCCTATTCAATGCAAACAAAAAATCAAATCTTTCCTCTTTATACATATATTAGTATAGAAGTATAGATAATCATAGATACAGCGAGGCAATGCTGCCTGCATCTTATGTGCAACTCAGGAGCCTAGTTATAGTTATTTACTTATCTCAATACAGCTGAAAGTATCTGAGGCATAGGAAATAATATGTAAATGCCTTGGATAAGAAGGGCAGAGGCACAAAGTTTAGTGAAAATAATTTTTATGAGATTATATTATTCATGTCAATATCCGCTAAAAGCAAAGGTACCTTGTGTCACCTGCGCGGCGGCGCCTGAAAGTACTGTCTCTCAAGCCGACTTAAGGGTAAGTTAAGGTTACATTGAGAATAACTATGAAAAACTTACCACCTCGTCATAATTACCCTGATGTTTCTTAGAATGTGTGAACGGCAGTATCATGAACTGTCCGTACGAATGGAACGCGAAGTAATATTCCAAGTTCTTGCTGTTTTTCTTGATGAAGTCCGCCATGGCTCTCGTTTCGGGCTCGGAGAATGCTGCTTTGCCGCAATATATTTCCGACTGCGGGTTGTGATTTACTCCAACGGCTAAATTTAATTATTTTTCATTATCTTAATAATATAGTTTCTTTTTATATGTAAATTACAAATAAAGAGGCTTTTGCTTCTATTCTGGATCGTCAATCATAACGATTTTTTATATTTGGTACCTTTTCAACTGTGATGGAAACCCAAAAATGTGTTAAAAAATAAATGAGTCTACGACAGCTTCTCCTGCTCGTGATGCGACAGCAAAGAGTTATATGTTATTATCAATATTAAACTGGATGGATTTAAAATGGATGATAATACAAACATTCTGTAATATTAAACACGAGTAACCGCCCTCGCTTTGCTTCGGTTTTCTTATTTTTTTACCCCTTGGGTTACATTATTGGAGTTTTATTGAGGATCCCTAATTTTTTGCAAATACAGCATATTTCACCCGGGGATAGTATAGCTTCCCAACAGTGAGAGAATTTTTCAGATCGCTTCAGTAGTTTCGGAGCCTATTCAATGCAAAAAACAATCAAATCTTTTCTCTTTATATATATACTACTATAGATTACGCAACGGTTTTGTATAATTTCTATCATGCCCTCAGATCTCAACCACTCAGTTTAGATCCGGCAGTACTCTTGCATGGCAGTAGCTTTGTTTTTACCTGCCTGACATTCCTTATTTGGCGGTACAACCACTTGTCACCTATTTATATAAAAATCTTCGTTTGAATATCTTTAATGAAACACTAACTTCCAAAAGCAATCCCAAAGTTTCTGTTTATGTCTACGCCATTTCTGTTTTTTCTCCACAAACGGTCCTTAAAAAAATACGTATGACTTATTAAAAATCTTTTCGGAAAATATCAAAGGGAAGGGAGGAAAAATAGTTTATAATCTAATAAAAATATCGTATTACCTGACAAAACAAAACATTTCATTCAAACCAAAATTCGGCTGAGGTTGAGACAATGTGGTTTTAAATACTTTTCGAAATTTTTTAACCCCCGACGAAAAAATATGGATGTTATAAGTTTGACGTGTCTGTGTATTTGTGTGTCTGTGTATCTGTGTATCCGTGGATCTGTATGTCTGTCTGTGGCATCGTAGCTTAAAGGCGACTTAATCGAGACTTTTCTTAGCTATTTTTAGTTTTGATAAAAGTGTGGGGTTTTCTTTAATTTTATTTAAGGTCATAAATACTCATGCCAATAGTAATACTAAAAATTCTGTATTTGAGAGCCTGCTGAACGACCAAATAAATATAGATACAAACGTATATCCTATCAATTTTTCGGGTCGTGAGTGTGGCTAAGGGAGTTGAATCCAACACTGATACATATTACCAGAATATTACAGCTATAATTCAGTAAAATTTGCATCGAAATCGGCTAAGCCAAAAATTTAAAAAATAGACCAAAAAATTTTAGTCATTGTTCAAACAATTGCATGGCGTAGCCCTACTAATTATTAATCTCAAAATAAATATTTAATGTTTAGATATTTATCGATCAGTTACAATTACAATAGGTACATACTCACTCTGGCAAAAGTAATTTCATATCCATCAGGGTTCAACACTGGAACGAAATACCACTCGTACGTTTCGGCGATTGACCGTAAGGCTAAATTTGGTGAGTTTGCTGCGTTTAGTATTTGGTGTATCATGTAAGTGACGAAAGCTGGTGCAATCCATTCTCTTGCGTGTATCCCTCCTTCTACAATCACTTTAGATCTAGAAAAACAGTTTTTATATATAAAAAAAAACTTTTTTCTTGGCGATGACGAGTACGGAAATAGCCGAAAAACGAGCTGACCATCCATTTGATGATAAATAGTTCTCGTCGCTCATGAACATCAGCGACACCAAAGGCATGACCAATGCATTGTCGGGCAAGAAAGCGAGAAGAAAAGAAAGAAATAACTAGGAGTCAAACCCCCGGCCGGAACACGAGATAACGCGGCTGACTCATTCAAAAAAGCGGCCAAGTGCGAGTCGGACTCGCCCATGAAGGGTTCCGTAGTAGCAAGTAACATAATACACCGTGTTCTTGACTTTGTGCACGAACTTCGGCCTGTTATTCAGACCATTAAATTGGTCATCTTTCGTTATGGATTCATTATTGAAATTTTAATTTTTTGTTATTTTTCATTTTCATACAAACTAAATACTTGAACGTAAATTGCCTAATGTCATTGACTTATATTATATGGACGCGCTGTTTCTAAGGAATTTCGTGTCACGCTTTCGTGCCACAGAGAACTCAATCACAGAGTCACTATGCGCCCAGTGTTGCCAACACCCTACTCCGAAAGAGATCATGGATACATTACTATAACTGGACATATACCATGGATATATTACTCTGTCTGGATTACTTTGTAGAGGTACCTGAGGATTAATTACGTCATAACGGAATGACCATTGTGTTCATCCATTCATTGTGTTATCTGTAATCCCAGGATATCATTCAGCTGTGTTAAATTTTTTTTATAAAATAATTATTCTAGTATGCGCCGGGAAACCTTTAGGTAAATATGTTCTTTATGGTTTCCAAAACGGCTGGACCAACTTTTATGTAATTTTCAGTAATTTTTCAGATTAGCTTTTGTCAGATCAGATTTGCCGATATTAGATCTTGCGAAGTAGCGATCGGATCTACTAAACTTTTTTGACTTTTTTTAGAAAACTATAGCTAAATTACGAAATTGGATAATATTAAAAAATATACTTTAAAGCACTTCATACTACATAAACCATTTTCTTCATTGTGAACAGAGTCTAAACCAACTGCACCGTCTCGTTAACTTTAATAATCACTCGAGGACACTTGAGATTAAGCGGGAAATTTAAAGATACAGCAGAATTCTTGCCAACACCCAAGTGGTCTTCCACTCCTTTGTCCTCTCCAATTGGAAGCGTTATATAGTGTTTTATTTTTCTTATATTATTTTATGTCTTGAGAATATTTTAGATTTATTTTATACGAGTAACCGCCCTCGCTTTGCTTCGGTTTTCTTATTTTTTTACACCTTGGGTTACATTATTGGAGTTTTATTAAGGATCCCTAATTTTTGAAAATATAATATAGCCTATGTTAGTCGGGGATAGTGTAGCTTTAAGATTTTTTGAAATCGGTTCAGTAGTTTCAGAGCCTATTCAATGCAAACAAAAAATCAAATCTTTCCTCTTTATATATTAGTATAGATTAAAAAAATACTTTATACTTAAGGTTGAGGTGTACCCCCGTACATCATTCATGCATGAGCCCAACCTATCATCCCTTGCTAGTGATGCACCCTTGAGCAAAGGACGACGTTATTTGAATTATGAGTTTTTTATGTTCTTGTCCTTCGTGTGTGTTCTTGTCTATTTGTTATCCATGGAACCCACACAGGGAATCCCAGTGTGGAGCTATGAGTGTGTAGCGTTATTTATCTGTATGTGTTTTATGGCGCCACTTCGCTTCATTTGACGATCACGCGCAAGCTGCATAACAAAACATAGCTAATAGGAAAACGCGACGATGCTGCTCCGTGGACAGATTTCATACTTTTACCACGCAAGATGCAAGAAGATAAGTAAATAAAGACGCAAGCAAGCGACAATTGACAATAGCGTACGTACGGCATGCGTCTTCGTGGACACAAGGCCTTATACCCAACAACAAATGCCTTATCTACTTATTTTTCATCTTTAAAAAAACGTCCTTACTTACTCCCAAACTATATTAAATGTATCTTTGTAATTCAAGTTCCTTCATTAATTTTAACCAGTATGAACCAGACCTTACTGAAGATTTAGGCTAACGATAGCGAAGTGCAATGAGCCTTGCCTTAAATTCAACTAGCCGAGACGCGGCGAAATGTGCTTGCCTTGCACTTGTAGGTTAACTCAGCCCAGACCGACTGATTTAGGAAGACATTGCATTTAAACCTCAGGACATTTATTAAATGTGAATAGCGGAGCTGATGATAAATGGTCATCGTCGCCCATGTAGCAGTTAGCCAGTAATACCATCGGTATCACGGATGAGTTGTCTGGCAAGAAAGAAAGCACAAGCTAATATTTTAAAGTCTTAATGTGAGCTGGTTACAATTAGTGTCTAGGTTTAAACCCATTAATGGCCCACTAATGGGCACTGGTTTCTCCTCTTGAGGAGGCCTAGAGCATACTCCACCACGCTGCTCCAGTGCGGATTGGTGGAGGGATTAGAGGGCAACCCGAGTGTCGGAAATGTTCAAACCGCCCGAGGGCCTCCGACATGGCTTAATGACTGTTGTCTTATGATAACAACCGGGACAGACGGCTTTACGTGCCGTCCGAAGCACGGAAACGCTCAAGAAATGATTGCCACTAGCGGTCACCCATCCAACTACCTACTGCGCCCGCTGTTGCTTAACTTTGTCGATCACTTAGGATCGATGGATCCCACCGGGCTATGAGCGATGGTTTCAAATAGACTTATGGTTAAAAAGGATTATGATCACGCTTATCCAAGTCGCCAAGAACCACGCACATTTGAAAAATTCGTAGAGATTTTTTAATCTTCCAAATCAATCTCACTTCATCTCATTCTGAGATTGTTATCGTTATATCGTTGTTTGTTATTATGTTTGTATATTGTTGTTGTTATGCTTTAAATTAAACTTTCTGACTAATAAAATCTTTTGGATATCGTTATTTTCACTTTATTTATATATTTTGAAATTGTTAAAAGTATCAAACAACAAAACAAAATTAGAAGGTTAATACATAATAAAAAATAGATTAAATTACACCAGAGACTACGCCAGGCCCTAAAAGCTAGCTAATAATTAATTTCACTCCACTGTAAAACCTACCTTATATTCTAACTATAAAATACAAATTAGATTGGTCATTAACAGAACAAGACTCATGTTATTATCGTAACGAACTGCTTACACAAAAGCTATCAATTTTACTTAACTTTCCCTTCCAGGGTCCATTTTTGGTAGGCCAGAGGAGGGAGGAAAGGTTCAAACTTAATTGGTCCTTCGAGCCGGAATAAATGACAGCGGGTCACGTGATCGGACGATTTGTCGTAACCCCTAAACGATTATACGCATCATTAGTCATATTACCACCTTTGATAACGTCATTAATTCATTCATTGGCAAATTTATGGTGGTGTATAACAGGAAACTTCTAAAAGTTCATTTGTTGGGTTTCGTGTGGGAATTAAGGGATTGGGTCGTTGGACTTATAGGGTGTTTCCATGGAATTACTATTAATGTTACATTATAAATCAACTATTTGTTTTGTCATCATCCCTTAACGACCTATTATTTAAGCTTGGTTTCAACGTTCTTTTCGAATAGGTTAGTAAACTTAATAAACGATAGATCGTCAGCAACATAATCACCAATTGAAGTGTATCAGTTCCATTTTTGATTTAATTACATCGTAAATTTTATGACGTGGCTATTTTAAATAAAGTTTGACTCCTATAGAAAAAAAAAGTTTTAGCCTCTATAATATAACTAAATATTTTTGTCACTTATTCCTATGATATATAAATTTACATTTTATTTAATATTGTCGCCGTTCCTATAATTCTTCACGTTCACGTTTTAGTCTCAATTCTCGCAATCAACTTTCACTTGTAGACAGTTTTGTATTGACACGCGAATTGAGCAGCTAAACTTTGTGTCAGTAAGTTCGACATTCTAGTTACTGAATCAAATCAAAACAAAAGACATACGAAACTAATAACGGACTATAATGAAGAGCACAATATTCCAAACAACAACAAATATATCTAGAAAACTCTTTCCCTTCGCCTTGTTGATCTTTATGTCTCTCATTTTGTAACTCCTTGTCCTTGGCGTTAGTAGAGACAGTATTCCGTCCATTGTCTCCTTACAGGCTGGTAAGATCTGCTGTGGTGGTAACGCGAAGCCATGACGACCATCGTCGCGTAGCTCGAAAGTTACCACGTACCTGAATACAACAAACGTTCACATACTCATGGATTCAACCCATTAATGGCCCATTATTGAGCACGCGACTCTCCTCTTGAGGAGGTCTAGTATACTCCACGCTGCTCCAATGGGGTTAGTGGCCAGCCCAAGTGTCGGAAGTTTTCATGCAACTCGAGGGCCTCTGACATGGCTTGACGACTGTTATCCTATGATAACACACTCTCATTATATTGTCAGAATGTCACAATAATTTAAGTACTTAATGAGTAATAGTCGATGGACTATGGAACCCTACGTTGCGCGTGGCTTAACACGCATTTGACCGGTTTATTTTTTTAAGTCGATTATAAAGAAAAGTCCAACATTAACAAAGTCAACTTTTGACACTAATAATGCTGTAAAAATATTACTCACGGAACATTAAAATTCAATTTAGTCCAACAGCCACTGACTCCAGAAGTCAAGTATCCTGAAATCCGAAAAAAATATTATTCGTTTTATACGATTACTCCATTATACGAAATCTTCATCTCAGTACTTTTACGGTAAGACTTATATACAGTATATATCTATGTATGTAAACAAAAATAAGCGACAATAAAGACATCACAGATGCGTTGCCAACCAAGAAAGAAAGAACCAAGAAAAAGAAAAAAGAACTGGCTCTCAAGCCCCCCACCGGAACACGACGATTCGTTTGACGGCTGACTCAACCAAGAGGGTGGTAGTTATCCCCACGGAGAAATAATAATTCGTCTAAAAACCTTTATTCTCAAAAACATGTCTAACGCACATCTTTACCTAGAAATGCTTTCAGTAAAATGAAAAGAACTTATCTCAAGTGCTCGCAGAAACTATGTCATGGTTTGTCTACAAATCTATGTTCAATCTGTATTATATTTGTTCGAGTAGATTACATAGTAAGAATTCATAAATCGACATAATGCCTAGTAATATAATACGCAAATTATAAATCCTACTACTTAATATTATAAATGTGATAGTTTGGATGTTTGTGACTCCATCACGCAAAAACGGCTGAATGTATATGAATAAAATTTGAACACGGATAGTTTTTGACTTAAGTTACCGGATAGGATAATTTTTATCATATTTAATTATGGAGGTTTTTTACAGGATTGTGTATGTGCTTATAAACATATAATTTTTTAATAACTTTTTTTATTAATCATAGTTAATATCTCTAAGAACCCAATTCTAAAATCCACGCAGACGAAGTCGCGAGTGGAAGTTAGTATTATATAATTAAAATAATATTGATTGAGTATAATTAATTTCTTACTCCATTCATGATGTGATAGGTGTCTTTGCTAGTCAGAACTCGATACAAACCAGGTCAAATCAGTCCTTTTCCTATACATATTATAATACATACATACTTATTAGAATTAACATCTGTCCCACAACTGGGCTCGGTTCTCCTCCCTCTCACAATGTTAGGGTTAACCATAGTGCACCAGATTGGGCAAGTGCGAATTGAAAGGTACACACGTCTGAGTACATCACTGAGAACTCAGCTAGGCATTCGCTACTTCGTAGTTCACAGTCTTGTAATATCCAGTAATAATAAATTCTATTATCAGATAATACTTAAAAATAAAGAAAGTTTTTGTGTAAGGATGTATGGATAATTGTTATTCTTTCACGACAATTATAATGTAAAAAGAGGTAGATACGAGTAGGTATGTCACTGGCGCGCCGACGATGAAAAGCGTAAGAACAGGCAATTGACCGTTTTGCTCGTGGTCGCTCTGTCAATACAAGACGATACGCACACTTTTGTTGTTGCCAGAAGTGCTTGATATTTGACGTACAGCGTTAAAATGCCTTCGTGTATTATACCAATGTGAATTGTGTAGTAAAACGAAAGATAAATGTGTGTGCATGTGTGTTGTAGCTCTTTCCGGAACAGATTTTTTGGTTGATTTTTAAGGGCATAACGTATCTATATTTTTTTAAATATCATTATTTCAAACTCAATGGATTTTCATGAAATGTTGCACGTAAGTATACCATGAAGTGGAATAACATATAAAGTATTTATTATCCCTGAAAACATGGGCAAAGCCGTAAAAAGAGCGTTAGTTCGCCAATAACTGTAATGTTCACATCACATCACCTTAATTCACATCTCGCGTGATATAAAAACTGTCGTGTAAGAATAACGATTTACGCATTACAAGCCTTTTCTTTGACCTTGGATATATTATGATAAATCATGCTAGTCTTTATGCGATATACCTAGAAGATATTTCTGCATAGCTTACTAGTCTTTTGTTCGCTTCGATACATAATGAATGGTAAACTAATACCTTGGAAGTAATGGCTACATGTTTAACAGATCTTCTTTCCACATACCTGTCTACTCTAAATTATAGTTTGGTCACTGAAAGGGTTTCTTTTAGAGAGGAAGTTTACTATGAAATATTGTAAAAATTCTGTAATTTTTTACGAAATAATTGCAGTTTTTATTGCTCATAAAATAATGAAATATAAAATAGGTATTTTACTGAACGATAATATAATGATTATTCAGAATAATTCGTAAGCTATTTATCCATACGGATAGGAATCACGACTAAAAACCTACATAATAATTATTAGTCTAATGACCCAACTCAGAGTCACTAACGGTTACTTAAATCGCTCCTTAGTACAGAATTTGTATTGTGATTCTTTACTAAGGAGCGTTTAAAGTAACCATTAGTGACTCTGAGTTGGGGCGTAAGAATCCTATAAATGACCGAACATTTCAATATAATAAATATTATTATAACAAAAAAAAAAAACATACCAACAGTATCATACGCAGTGCCCACTATATACGGCGTTTTGTATCGTTTGAAAATTTCACTGGCCGCTTCGTCACACATCTTTTTCTGCAAAGCAAAATCGAGAAAGATAACGAGCTACACAAGAACTGGCAACTTTCTTATTCAATACGAATAACCGCGCTCGCTTTGCTTCGGTTTTCTTATTTTTTTACACCTTGGGTTATATTATTTGAGTTTTATTAAGGATCCCAATTTTTTTGAAAATATAATTTAGCCTATGTTACTCGGGGATAGTGTAGCTTCCCAACAGTGAAATAATTTTTAAATCGGTTCAGTAGTTTCGGAGCCTATTCAATGCAAACAAAAAATCAAATCTTTCCTCTTTATACATATATTAGTATAGAAGTATAGATAATCATAGATACAGCGAGGCAATGCTGCCTGCATCTTATGTGCAACTCAGGAGCCTAGTTATAGTTATTTACTTATCTCAATACAGCTGAAAGTATCTGAGGCATAGGAAATAATATGTAAATGCCTTGGATAAGAAGGGCAGAGGCACAAAGTTTAGTGAAAATAATTTTTATGAGATTATATTATTCATGTCAATATCCGCTAAAAGCAAAGGTACCTTGTGTCACCTGCGCGGCGGCGCCTGAAAGTACTGTCTCTCAAGCCGACTTAAGGGTAAGTTAAGGTTACATTGAGAATAACTATGAAAAACTTACCACCTCGTCATAATTACCCTGATGTTTCTTAGAATGTGTGAACGGCAGTATCATGAACTGTCCGTACGAATGGAACGCGAAGTAATATTCCAAGTTCTTGCTGTTTTTCTTGATGAAGTCCGCCATGGCTCTCGTTTCGGGCTCGGAGAATGCTGCTTTGCCGCAATATATTTCCGACTGCGGGTTGTGATTTACTCCAACGGCTAAATTTAATTATTTTTCATTATCTTAATAATATAGTTTCTTTTTATATGTAAATTACAAATAAAGAGGCTTTTGCTTCTATTCTGGATCGTCAATCATAACGATTTTTTATATTTGGTACCTTTTCAACTGTGATGGAAACCCAAAAATGTGTTAAAAAATAAATGAGTCTACGACAGCTTCTCCTGCTCGTGATGCGACAGCAAAGAGTTATATGTTATTATCAATATTAAACTGGATGGATTTAAAATGGATGATAATACAAACATTCTGTAATATTAAACACGAGTAACCGCCCTCGCTTTGCTTCGGTTTTCTTATTTTTTTACCCCTTGGGTTACATTATTGGAGTTTTATTGAGGATCCCTAATTTTTTGCAAATACAGCATATTTCACCCGGGGATAGTATAGCTTCCCAACAGTGAGAGAATTTTTCAGATCGCTTCAGTAGTTTCGGAGCCTATTCAATGCAAAAAACAATCAAATCTTTTCTCTTTATATATATACTACTATAGATTACGCAACGGTTTTGTATAATTTCTATCATGCCCTCAGATCTCAACCACTCAGTTTAGATCCGGCAGTACTCTTGCATGGCAGTAGCTTTGTTTTTACCTGCCTGACATTCCTTATTTGGCGGTACAACCACTTGTCACCTATTTATATAAAAATCTTCGTTTGAATATCTTTAATGAAACACTAACTTCCAAAAGCAATCCCAAAGTTTCTGTTTATGTCTACGCCATTTCTGTTTTTTCTCCACAAACGGTCCTTAAAAAAATACGTATGACTTATTAAAAATCTTTTCGGAAAATATCAAAGGGAAGGGAGGAAAAATAGTTTATAATCTAATAAAAATATCGTATTACCTGACAAAACAAAACATTTCATTCAAACCAAAATTCGGCTGAGGTTGAGACAATGTGGTTTTAAATACTTTTCGAAATTTTTTAACCCCCGACGAAAAAATATGGATGTTATAAGTTTGACGTGTCTGTGTATTTGTGTGTCTGTGTATCTGTGTATCCGTGGATCTGTATGTCTGTCTGTGGCATCGTAGCTTAAAGGCGACTTAATCGAGACTTTTCTTAGCTATTTTTAGTTTTGATAAAAGTGTGGGGTTTTCTTTAATTTTATTTAAGGTCATAAATACTCATGCCAATAGTAATACTAAAAATTCTGTATTTGAGAGCCTGCTGAACGACCAAATAAATATAG
Source organism: Thymelicus acteon (assembly GCA_951805285.1). Taxonomy (NCBI): domain Eukaryota; kingdom Metazoa; phylum Arthropoda; class Insecta; order Lepidoptera; family Hesperiidae; genus Thymelicus; species Thymelicus acteon. Next base: position 4,914,380 of record OX638232.1, read on the forward strand.
ATACAAACGTATATCCTATCAATTTTTCGGGTCGTGAGTGTGGCTAAGGGAGTTGAATCCAACACTGATACATATTACCAGAATATTACAGCTATAATTCAGTAAAATTTGCATCGAAATCGGCTAAGCCAAAAATTTAAAAAATAGACCAAAAAATTTTAGTCATTGTTCAAACAATTGCATGGCGTAGCCCTACTAATTATTAATCTCAAAATAAATATTTAATGTTTAGATATTTATCGATCAGTTACAATTACAATAGGTACATACTCACTCTGGCAAAAGTAAATTCATATCCATCAGGGTTCAACACTGGAACGAAATACCACTCGTACGTTTCGGCGATTGACCGTAAGGCTAAATTTGGTGAGTTTGCTGCGTTTAGTATTTGGTGTATCATGTAAGTGACGAAAGCTGGTGCAATCCATTCTCTTGCGTGTATCCCTCCTTCTACAATCACTTTAGATCTAGAAAAACAGTTTTTATATATAAAAAAAAACTTTTTTCTTGGCGATGACGAGTACGGAAATAGCCGAAAAACGAGCTGACCATCCATTTGATGATAAATAGTTCTCGTCGCTCATGAACATCAGCGACACCAAAGGCATGACCAATGCATTGTCGGGCAAGAAAGCGAGAAGAAAAGAAAGAAATAACTAGGAGTCAAACCCCCGGCCGGAACACGAGATAACGCGGCTGACTCATTCAAAAAAGCGGCCAAGTGCGAGTCGGACTCGCCCATGAAGGGTTCCGTAGTAGCAAGTAACATAATACACCGTGTTCTTGACTTTGTGCACGAACTTCGGCCTGTTATTCAGACCATTAAATTGGTCATCTTTCGTTATGGATTCATTATTGAAATTTTAATTTTTTTGTTATTTTTCATTTTCATACAAACTAAATACTTGAACGTAAATTGCCTAATGTCATTGACTTATATTATATGGACGCGCTGTTTCTAAGGAATTTCGTGTCACGCTTTCGTGCCACAGAGAACTCAATCACAGAGTCACTATGCGCCCAGTGTTGCCAACACCCTACTCCGAAAGAGATCATGGATACATTACTATAACTGGACATATACCATGGATATATTACTCTGTCTGGATTACTTTGTAGAGGTACCTGAGGATTAATTACGTCATAACGGAATGACCATTGTGTTCATCCATTCATTGTGTTATCTGTAATCCCAGGATATCATTCAGCTGTGTTAAATTTTTTTTATAAGTGTTGTGCACTTAAAATAAAAGAAATGTACCGTAATAAATTACATTGTTTCATTTCGTTATCACCTTCAACATCCGTTTTCATGACGTAAGGACAATTTTGAAGAAATTATAATAAAATGTGTTAATACAATAATATATTTTTTTACCACCAGAAAAATTATTAGAAAACATTTGGAAAATAGGACATAACACCCCACAATTATGAAGGATAATCTCAATCCGGTCTGCGATTGGTCAAATAGTCATTCCGTTGTGACGTCATCTGTCTTCAAGTACCTCGAAGTTATGTATCCAGTTAAAAGTTATAATTATATCCATGGCGACAATCATACGATTTATGCCTTTTTCCAGTTCATCTCGGAGTGACTACTATATTTTTTTTTAACATCGTAAGTAAACATTAATAATTTAAATATGTATTTGTATGCATTGTTAGAAAATTATGTACGAGTATAATAGGTTCATGATATAATTATTATAGGTTCATAGATTTATCAATAGATGGCGCACATTATAATTACCTATGTCCCGATATTTCTACATTTATAATTTTGTATGTTATTATGTAAATTTATATTATAACTAGCTGCCCGGACAGACTTCGTTCTATCAAAAAAAAATTGCAATAAAATAATATTGCGACTTAATATTCTTTATATTCTATATATTCTTATATTATATCTTAATATTGAGATGTAAGCTATCCTATCTTTCAAGTTGGATCAAACTGCATACGGTGTGCAAAGGGCAATGAACCTAGTTGGCATACCTACAAGTCCGCAATTTTGAAAAAACCTCGATTCGGCGGCCAATGATGTAAAATATATCAATCGATAGAATAAATGATTATGATCAAAAAGTATTCAGTGATGAAATGTCGTAAGTGGTATACTTTCTGAGATATTTGAGTTCAAACCCGTAGAAAAATGAAGTAAAAAACTTTTTTTCGGCGGATATTGATAAAACATGTGTCAATCGATAGACTAAGTAATTACGATCAAAAAGTATTCAGTGATAAAATGTCGTAAGTGATATACTTTCTGAGATATTTGAGTTCAAACCCGTAGAAAAATAAAACATTGGTACCTAATTGTCTTTTTTATTTATTAGTGGATCAACACTATAACTATATACATATAAAATATCACAATATCATTAACAAAACTAAATAAATACATATTTATTCATATTTACATATATACATATTATATTATACATATATTAAGTACATAAATATTTATAACTACGTATATAACATGTGGTTGAAGACCACGGGCGAGGACATTTTAATTGCTTCAGGTAGTGCTGCCGGACGTGATTCTTGAAGGAACTTTTGGTAGTTTTTTGATGTCTACAAGCAAGGAGTTCCAGAACAGTATTGCAAAGGAATTCCCGAAATAAGCAGTGCTATGGGTTTCCTTTAAATAAACAGGAGAAGACACGTTATTCAAAATAGCATAAAATGTTGAGAGAATTCTGAAGTTTCACCTGTGTCGAATTGGTAGCCATTTAAGTTAGGAATCAAACTGGGAAATGTGGTCATACTTACGTAAGCTGAAGATAGGTATATCGAAGTTTTTTTACTTTATTTTCCTACAGTTTTGAAATCAAATATCTCAGAAAGTATATAACTTACGACATTGTATCACTTAATACTTTTTGATCGTAATCACTTAGTCTATCGATTGACACATATTTTATCAATATCCGCCGAAACAAAGTTTTTTACTTTATTTTCCTACGGGTTTGAACTCAAATATCTCAGAAAGTATACCACTTACGAGATTTCATCACTGTAAAATTTTGATCGTAATCATTTACTCTATCGATTGACACATGTTTCATCACTGGCCGCCGAATCGAGGTTTTTTCAAAATGGCGGACTTGTAGGTATGCCAGGTTCCATACAAAAATGTTGGAAGCCCTTTGATTAAAATCGGTTAAGTAGTTTAGGAGTCTATCGCGGACAAACAACGTGACACGTAATTTATATATATATAAAGATAAGAAGATTTTATTTTAATTTATAGTTTTACTTATTACTTTTCTTTCAATTTCGTTTTGTAGACCGCCATCTAAAACTAATTAAAGTTTTAGTACCTACATTAAATGAATCGTACTATTTTTTTTCTGGAGCCATCTTAGGAAATACGACTTTTATTTACTCACCGTACGATCTCTCACTCCGCGACGTCTGGCAACCCTGTTCCGTAGTGATTAAGTACTCTGTGTTCGTTCTGTCAAGTTTGGTTCAAGATGTCGGTATTAAATATTTGACACTAAATAATTTTTAAGACTGTAAATAAAAATATAGTTACTTACCAATTATGATTAAATAAAGTGAAATAAAGTTCAAACGTAAATAATGAGAATGTTTTAACTGTGCTCAATAAACAATAATACGTTATTAAGTGTTTTTGAACAGTCGGAGTTTTTCTAACGTGACATTTACTTGTGTAGCTTGCTCGCAGCCGACTAAAGTGACCTAAACTGAGTTGGCCCCAGTTGGGGTCAACACAGGTGAACAAAATGTAAGTACTGAACAGCCTGTCTATATAATATAAGTCAATGCCTAATGTGTAATCTCTTTACGCAAGCTGGCAACGTCGCATTATGATTGATATGAAACTTTGACATTAGTAAACTTTTATTGACGTTAACAATTATTTCTCGTCGATTTTGCTGTCTGTGCGACCAGTGACATTAATAAAACCAAATAGGTAATAATACTAGTTCGAAAAGTTTTACGATGTTTGTTTACTTTAAGGCCCATTTAGACGGAGAGTTTCTAATATCTATCATACACTACTATCACTGGTAATAATCGCCATAACATTATCGTATCAAATGTTTACATACAGGAAAGAACTAAATTCTCATCTACGATTATCTCATATGGCATCCGTAACTTATCGATCAAGGCGATAATTTCCTACGTCTATTTAGGTACAAATTATACGTAAGATTACTTACGACAATCTCGACTTGTATTCGACTCACATTTTTCAAATTCATACGTGTATCACACAAGACGGTTGAAAACGTTTTGAGTGCGAAATTTGTCATTGGAGTTAAGTTTACAATCAATATTCCATTGCGAGGAAATTGTCGTCAAATAGCGAGAGGTGTAAATGTAAGAAAGATTTTTTTATTAATTCGATCGTGGCTTCTTCGAGACGAGAAGCTCTCCGTATAAATGGGCCTTTATTGACAAGTCTAGCCAATAATGACATGACATTTAAAATGAAACAAGTATAGTTTGAATGATTATGACCGTACTGAGCGGCAACATAGCACAAATAAAGACCCTTTTACAATGTACACCCATATTAAATGGAATTACCAATAACTTAAAAACTAAGCTTTATAATGCACTAGTACATGTATAAGATATGTTTAGTAAATGCTATAGAATCATTTGGTAAAGTTTGTGCACTTCTCCTTCTCCGAAAAACTTCTCCTTCAAACCCCTCGACATTTTACTTCCTTCTACTCTAATTCCTTTACTTTGACCGCTATACGTCTTTGGAACTCTCTACCACTTCAAATTCGCAAAGCTGAAACATTATTCTCCTTTAAAAAGTTACTGAAAAAACATTTCCTCTGTCTATAACTTTCTTCCTTCCCTATCTATAATTTTCTTTCACACTCCCCTGTAGCACTGTTATTGTTAGTCCGTTTTATCTTACCTGTATGTAGCATATTTTCATTGAATTGTATGTAAAATAATTTCTATTTAATATCATTTACGTGTACACCCTACCCCTATTTCTCCCAGACACGATTCTCCTCTCGTTTTATTTGGGTTGTCTGGAAGAAATCGCTTGTAAGCGATAAGGCCGCCCATTGTATTGTACTTACCTATCTGTTAACAGTGTACTCTTTTGTAAATGTTTTTTAGCGTGTACAGTCAATAAAGAGTTTAAATAAATAAATAATAAATATCATCCTCTTATTTTAGAAGTTACAGGGGGGGGACACACATTTTACCACTTTGGAAGTGTCTCTCGCGCAAACTATTCAGTTTAGAAAAAAGATGATATTAAAAACCTCAATATCATTTTTGAATACCTATCCATAGACCCCACACGTATGGGTTTGATAAAAAAATTTTTGAGTTTCAGTTCTAAGTATGGGGAACCCCCAAAATTTGTTGTTTTTTTCTATTTTTGTGTGAAAATCTTAATGCGGTTCACAGAGTTTCAACAGTATAGTTCTTATAGTTTCGGAAAAAAGTGGCTGTGACATACGGATGGACAGACAGACAGACAGACATGACGAACCTATTGAAGAAAATATTGCTCTTTAAATTGTATAGAATAAATACGAAAAAAATAATTATTATGTTAAAACTCCTTTTTTTAACCTTACCAACTTACCTCATCTTTGATCCTGTCAAAATGATGCGGACCGCCAAAATATCCTTGCCCTCAACCGTTTTCCCTATACTCTCAACCTTCATCTCTTTTGGGTGCATATTGGCAAGATCACCCAACCAATCATAGATGTCCTTCAACCTGTAGAAGCTTTGCCAATTAAATGATTCTACGTTCCGTCGGATATAGGATTTTACCGTTTGCAAGTCAAATGCGCTGAAAAATGAAGAACGAAACGTGGGAATGGACGGATGAATAAAGGAAGGACGGATTTCAAGAGCTCACTGGATTTGAATGAGAATGAGCACGGACAGGATAGTGATGTTTTGATTGAAATAGTATTGTTTGAGTTTTATATTTTGGATATGCTAGATTTTTTCAATTGGAATTAAAGTTTTTTCTCTACTTCGTCTAAAATCATCGTAGTGAGACGAGCTTATTAAACTCAGTCAGTGTTATATAAACAAATTGTCTCAGAGCGTAGTAAATAATTGGATTATACCTACTCAATATATCTGTGGATTTTACCGAGTCCTTCATTGAGACAGCAATAATAGTAATAAGTAATAATTCTTCCCAAAATATTTAATAACGCTTCACACTCACATAGCCCAACACTAGGATTCCCTGTGTCGTGGGTGCCATGGACAACACACTAGACAAGGACATTCACACCCAGGCCGAGAACGGAAATTCAAACACTCATCATTCAAATTTCTGCCTCGCTGGGAATTGAACCCAGCAGGATCCTTGGTGCGGTGATCCAGTATGGTAACCATTGCGCCACACGGGTAGTCAAAATCATATTGAAATAATATCTTTAAATACCTTCAATAATCATTTTACCTACTCAAGATACATTACTGTAGTGTACATAGATTTTTATCAAGACCAAGCCTGTCATAGCCTTGTGCAATATAAACGATAAGTTAATTTAAAATCATACCTTTGAATATCTTCTATAATCGTTGTCAAGTAAACATCGTTCTCTTTCGCATCTCTTAGGAATTTCTTTTTTTCGTCTGGTTTAATAAGAAATTCTATTGGTTTATACAAGTGTTCTCCAGGACCTCGCCAAAAATCAGCATCATACAAAGAGCTCAAGTTTTGGAAAAAAATTAAGTGCTGGTCAGTTACTGGTATCCCACGAAACAGGGTATAATTACTGTATTTCTTCTCAACACAAGTAATTTTATTGAAACCAAAGGTTATATATAAACTTATGAAAAAGATGTTTAACGTCATAATTCTGAGTTTTTGAATAACATTATTAGTAAAATATTTAGTTTTATACGCGTTTATATATTGTGTGATATGCGTAACCACAACGATTTTACATTTTATCAAACGTCGACGTTTTGTTGTCAGTTTGACTGTTCGGGTCCTGTAATCGTCAACTCATTTTTTTTTATCCTTTTGGTATAAATTAACGTCTACAAGTGTCTACAGCAATACTGTCACAGAATACAGCAGTTATTAGAAGGCGTCAGTGTTGATAAGTACATCACAAAATCACAAAATAAATAAACGGAACAGAGATTAAAATGAGAATAAATGGAATGAAATGAATTAATTATAATTTTTATTTTTCAATAATTTATTGTGTCGTTTAATTCAATTATAAATTCTAAATCTAATAACTATGGAGTTTTTGCAAATGATCTAATAGAAAGCAGTTACAAGGCATATCAAATTTTATTACTTGTATATATTTTTTAAATATTGCTATGATTAATATCATTTATTTGTTTCAAAATCAGAATATTCACGGAACTTATACTCTAGCAATTCAATAAATGAGATAAAATTGTCCGGACGTATTATTAAAAAACCGTGCAAGTGCATGTCAGGCCACGTGCAATGTAGGATTCCAAAGTGGTCGACTATTACTCATTAAATACTTATGCTAACATAGCCGTGAGAGTTTTCCTTGTAAATTCATCATATAACCAATTTTTGAGAATTTTTCACTTGTCCAATTCTGACCGTTTAGCCAGCAGGCGGAAAACTTGACTCTAACCAAAATTTGCCTTTTAAAGCCAAATATTTCACAAACGGAACCTTAATTCCAAAAATGATTTTAGGACATCCATAATATTTTTAAAATATATTTTCAGTGATACCCCACACTATGGGGTACGGAATGAAAAAAAATTCATCCTCACGTTAACTGTGTAGGGGACCTACCATGAAAAAAATGATTTTTAATATTTTATTCTACAATTCTGGAGTTTTTATGTATATCCATGCCAAATTACAGCTTTCTAGCGCTAATGGACTCGGAGCTTTGCTTCGGACAGACAGATGGACGGACAGACGGACAGACGGACAGATGGACGGACGGACATGACGAAACATAACTATAAGGGTTCCAATTTTACTCCGGAACCCTGAAAACCATTTTTTTTATAATTATTATCTACTATTATTTTTCGCAATACAACTAAATACAACCCTACGCTTGAGCACTGGCCGAGCCGGTTTATACCAGTTTCTCTCCGTACGCGACAGGACACCAGTCCTCACGCAGTAGTAGTGTACCTATCACCACCTACCATAGCGCAGTTGTATGAAGATTTGTCTCTGTTCCGTTTATTTTACATGACTTAATTCCCCCCTCTACTTTTTACTATCGAACATCTAGACGCACGGCGGGTATTCATCCCTTTGTCGTCAACATCCCCGCGGCGCGGACGTCGCGCTTTGCTTCGTCTTTTATTATACGTACCGCAAGGGACTGGAATAAATTGCCTGCGTGGGTGTTCCCCTCTGATTATAATGTGGGTGTCTTCAAGTCAAGAGTGAATAGACTTCTACTAAGTTTGTGTGCTTTACCATCCAAGGCTTCATTACTGCTTACCATCAGGTGGTTTTGTGGTCAAGCACTAACTTATTCGGTATAAAAAAAAAAAAACTTTGTGACAGAAACGGACGTTAAAAAAGAACGGACGTAACCTTGTCTAATGGAGAGTAAAGCTGACAGCTGACAGCTCGCTTACCATGTGTGCGTAATTTTGTAATTTTTCATTCGCGATGGTGTCAATGTCATATCAAGATGGTGTCAATGTGTGGGTGTGTATACTTGTACGAATACAGAGTTGGTATTACTATGGGTGCTTCACTGAATTTTTCCTTAGGATTACGTCCGTCTTTTTTTTACGTCCGTGGTGACAGAGTACTTTTAAATTCTACATTTTAGAGTAGACGTCAATGTCGGTGAATACTGGGTCCGTGGCCGTGTTTCACCTAGGTTCTCTACCAGAGCTTTAAAAAGGGGCGCACCTAAATCGACATTGATAAAAATCATAAAAATAAATAAAATTGTAAGAATTTTTTTCTTAATATAATTTATAAAAACAGCATTGTAGTTATACAACCAACTTAAACAAAAATAACTACGAAAAACATTACTAAAAACGTGACGATAAAATAGTTGACATGTATAATTTGACCAGCACTAAAAAGGTTAGACGCCATTCGTCGATGTCTAACTGTCATGACCTCAGTAAGACCGGCTAGGGTCTCCTTGCAGGTAGGTAGAATTTGATCTGGTGGCAGAGCGAACCCGTAAGAACCATTGTCACGAAGAATGAAGGTCATAACGTACCTGTTCAAGAACATTTTTATAAATAGGAGTTAGCTTTAACCAATATCATACAGAGCATACTTGAGGATGCCTAGAATATGACATAATCTATCACTCTCCTTCAGTGCGGATTTTTGGAGGAATTAGTGGCAAACCGAATGGAAGTTTAATGCCGTCCTACCTACTAACCTAACCTAACCTAAAACAGTTTCATCGATATTCTATGACGTATGCATGTTATTATATCGTTACTAGTGTAAACAAAACTGACCCTGTGAACAGATTTTTCAGCTCAAAATCAAGGCTATTATTTAATTTTAACTGACGGCGAGATTTGGTCAAATCTTAGTTTTCATCACTTTCCTACCATAATATATAAATATTATTCCTTAGGTTGCCTTAAAAAATGTTGTATAATACAACTAGCTGACTGGGAAAAACATTGTTCTGCCAAAAATTTTTTAGGGGTAGGGGGATGAAAAATAGATGTTCTCCGATTCTCAACCCTAGCCGATATGCACGCAAAGATTCACGAAAATCGGTCGAGCTGTTTCGGAGGAGTTCAACTTCTAACACCGTGACACGAGAATTTTATATATAATATTTTATTGACTAACTACAAATTTAATGTAATAATATAATGTTGATTTTATCAACTACTTCAAATATCTTACTTCACTTTGTGATTTTTCTTCACCCAACTCGCACTATTTCCTGATATTCGAAATCCTGAACCAAACAAAATTACACGATTGAAACTTTAAGAACAGCGTTATAAGAAATTTAAACCTTGTTGCAAAATATTTAATTTATTTATGTGAACATGTAGTCGATAAACGAGCTATCGATCCACTGGATTGAGTGGTCATTATCGCCAATACACATCAGCTTCACCAAAGGCAGTGATAAGTTGCTGATCAAGAAAAATGCGAGAAAAAAAAGAACTCGCTTCCAAGCCCCCAGCTGGAACACGATGAGTGGTTAAGCTGCTTACTTAAGCAAGAGGGATCCAGGCAGGCTTCACAGAAAATTTCATTTATAAATAAAATATATCTTACCCAAAGTGTCGTAAATAGTGCCAATGCTATACTTGACGCCATTCAATTGATACATTCTCAATATTGCTTGTTTTCCATAATTCTCCTGGAAACAGAATTTGAAATTCAAAACTCACTTGAATATTCCCGAGGTACGGTACACTGCGATACGAAGGTATCAGAGATTGTATTCAGGTGAAACAGATTCCTTCTTCGGGTTTTGATTTATTCATAACACTAAAATTGTTAGTTTACAATTATTGGTCTTTGCAGTTAGCAAACGGTACAAAATAAAATTATTAGATAACTAGATGTAAACGAAACATAAAATCGAGATGATTTTTGATTAGAATCACCAAAACATTTTACGAAGTAGATCTTTTCTATTTACGAGTACAAGTGTTATAATAATATGAATATTGCAAGCGTTACTTACAATATACCTAATTACGCAGATCATAGGCAGTTCTATTCATAATCGTGATTTTATGTGTATTATTAATTATTTGTAAAAAAATAGTACTTTATAAGTAAATTTGAAAGTCTTAAGCTGTTGCTCGATATCGGCTCCTATTTCAGAATATATCCTTCCAAGTCTTCAAAAATAGCCAGTGAAGTTTCCCTGCTACTTAATAATAGATAATAGATTTACTTACCATTTCTGCAAAATTATCTATATGTTTTACCCTATCACCGTAAGGTATTATTATCTTCTGTCCATATGCATGAAATGCGAAGTAGAAGTTAAGTTTATCTTTCTTCTGTGAAATAAATTCTGCAAGAGCAGCTGATTCAGGTTCAGAAAATGGTTTCGGGCCACAATAGTATGCGTCTAATGGTTCTGTACTTACTCCGTGCGCTGAAAAAGTATAATCTTTGTTAGAGATATTGACCGTAATTCATGAGAACTCTACTATAGTCATATTATAGTATGATCATTTAATTCTTACTAGCAAATTCATGTTCAAAGTTTCTGTTTAGATCCACTCCATAGGTAGTACCAAGCGGTCTTCTATTTTTTCTCCAAAGACGATCCTTGAAATAATATTTTGTGAGGTCCCAAATAGTTTATTATCAACAAAACCTTAAAATCTAGATCTATGCTATCATCGAGGAAGTAATAAATCTAGTTAAGCATTAGAGCCAAAAGCACGTTAATAATTTTGTCTGCTAAGTTTTACTTTATTTAAATTGCAGCGATCTCAACTAACAATAATGACTGATAAAAATTACCTCTTTAATGGTATAAGCATAACCATCAGGATTTACTATTGGTATTAAAAACCAGTGGTACTTTTTGGCTATATCCTTGAACTTTGTATTAGAAGAACGTTCGGAGTGTAACAACTCATTTATCAAATATGTCACAAATTCAGTCGACATCCATTCATTGCCATGAATTGTACCTTCAATTATGACTTTTGCTTTGGGTTTCCCTTTCTTGATACTAATAACATATATGTCTCTGCCTTCAGCTGATTTGCCAATAGAGTTTAATTCAGCAATTTTTGGATATTTAATGGCAACATCAGCTAGCCATTGATATATATCTTCCAAGCTATGGTAATGATTCCAGGAAAATGTTTCGGTGTGCAAACGCGTATATCTTTTAACGATCTGTTTGTCAAAGGCTCTGAAATATATCGCAATTATTAAATAAATGTATTTATTACGATAACGATATAGAAAAAGGGAAGATATCCAAACTTGATAACATACATATTTACTTATAATAGTAGTAGAGAAAATTGTAGTATGAATAAGTAAATTGTTATTAAATTTAATTTATATGATATTGATATTATAGGAAATTGTGAAATAATTCATGAATATTTAAGGAAAAATGTTTCTATGATTACAATGTAAGATGTACTTTCATTAAAACAGTTATATTGTATTTAAAGGATAAAGTGCTTACTTTTGAACATCAGGTAATAATATAGTCGCATCGAGTTTAAAATGCAAGACTCTCTCTTGAAACAAATCAAGGTCAACAGGATTGACTATCAGCTGCACATCACTGTACATCTTGAAAGGCCGTTTCCAGAATACAACATCAATATATTTCTGAGTCTCCAAATTCTGTAGAAACGTCAACTGATATCTCTCCATCGGTATCACATTGTACAACGTATAATTATCATAACGTTTGCTCTGACAGGACTTAAAACTTGCAATTATAAATAAAAAAACTAAAGATTTTGTATTCATCGTTTTAGATTTTTAATCAACTCAACCATTTTTGTTATTCTAAAAAATGCGTCAACGTTGACAAATGTTGCTTGAACTTCACTACTGACAAATAAAGAGGAAAGCTACAAACTCTTTTGAAATCCCTCATTTTTCTTCTGATGTTTTTTCATCACGGTTGGTTGTAATAAAAATGAAGTATTGTACTTTTCTTATAGATATTAAAAATTTAATATCTTTATAATCATTAAAATAAGCGCAAATGAGTAGATTTGACTGTACAATATTCTTGTTCTTAAGGATATTTAACACCAAAATGTCAAAGGAAAATGTGGATCAAAGAGTTCCCCTTCAGGGCCAACATTGCATTGAAGACTCATCTGATGTTGTTCAAGTCAACGAGCGACTGTGCCATAACATTTTGTCTCTTCCGCTTTTTCATTAGCCTTTCAGACAAAAAACGTTACCTTTTATGCATCAAGAAGTCCCTTGGCTATCATTTCGATTATTGGAAGCGGAGCTTCCATTATTAGGTATTCTGTCCCATGTTATTATTTATCTAGTATACGGAACCTGATTATATACTTAATATCTCAATGAGCCTCTTAATATATTTAAAAAGGCTTAGAATTCGCTATAAATAATGTTCACCTATCTCCGAGCACATCTATATGCAATAGGTGTAACCGTCTCTACTGATTTATGTCGAAGACATAAATTGTCCCTACGATTAGCGATACGGCTTGTGTCCCTTGAATTGTATTGAAGATCTCTGCAATATTTCGTGCTGAAAGGGTTTTCAATAAGGATCCGATTTAAGCACCATCTGACTTTGAAACTTTCTTATTGAGGATGAGTTATTATTGCATCTATAGAGCATGTTATTATTTCTCGGATGAATTCAATTTTATGAGAATGAACGAGATAATTATTATAAATTAAGATTCGCTCAAAATGCGATCATAATTCAATGTTTCAAAGGGTACCTTCACATTGATTGTTTCTTGTGTTACTGTAATAAATATTTTTGTAATACATATTTACTGGTCGACGTTAGAGATTGCAGTCCAACCACAGAAGACATAATAATCCATAATAGGTCCAACTCACGAACCTTAAAAAAAGACGGACGTAACCTCGTCTAATCGAGAGTGAAGCATAGCAATGGCCGCCCGCTTACCATGTGTGCGTAATTTTTGATTCGCGATTGAAGCAATATGGTGTCAATATGTGGGTGTTGTGTACTTGTACGAATAGAGAATTGGTATTACTATGGGTGCTTCACTGAATTTGTTGTTGGGATTACGTCCGTCTTTTTTTTAGGTCCGTGGTCCAACTGCAATCTTTCAAACAAAATTTTCTTGGACATCAATGAATAATTATTAAGTCAATATACTCACTCACGCCGCCCTCAGTGTCACTAACGGTTACTTAAATCGCTCCTTAGTACAGGTTTTTTTTTTGTATTTAGCATTCTTACTGCAGAAAAGTAAATAAAAGAAGATTCTTCCTGAAATCATCTTCGCTCCATTCCACGCAAGAAAGCTGCAGCTCGAGCTATTATTCACTCGAACTTACCCGAAGACATTAACATTCTTCAACTGTTTTCATTACAAAAAACTTTTAACGAATCGCACTTCCCAACTTTTGCGTAAAGAACTAATTATTTTATGTAAGAGAAGACACAGAATTTGATTTGTGATTATGTATTAAGGAGCGATTTATGTATCGTTAAGTGACTCTAAGGGCGGGTCAGTTTTAAATTAAATCTTAATTTCTAAAATGCTTAGTTTGTTTTTATTATTAATATTTATAAAATATTTTTAAAATCATAAAATGTTTGTTGTAATATGATTGTAATTCATATTTTAGTAAACATACATAAGTTTACTGACATGGAAATCACGGAATGCGATGCCACAACTAAAACATTAGATAATCGATTCTAAAACAACTTAAAAATTTTGTGAATAAAAAATGGGTTTTTGTTCTGCTCAAAAACTCTCAGTTGACAACGCTAGGAATTTCATTATTAATTTGTTTAAGGGCATTTTCGCCAAAAAGTGTACATTTCGTTTTTACCGTGTCCCCTGACTTCATACTTCGAATTTTCTTAATTATAATGTCACAAAGATAAAATCTTAATTTTTATTTGTTTCTTTGTTTAATAAACTTTACGGGAACACCAACAAAAGTTGCCATTATTGCCTAATATAATTGTTATTAATAATTTAATAAAATAAGACCATCGTTTTTACGATGTCCCCAGCAGCTTTCGACTACAAAACATGCGATAAAACATGTTTTCTTTGTTCGGAACCATTCAAATTTGGGGCTGTATAACATTAACTGAATGTCAGCACTGTAAAAATATCAGTTTTTCTTCAGTTTTTGACTGCTAATTAGGAGAAATAAGAGTTTAAAATAAATTTCAGAAAAGCGTTCAGGTGGAATTCCACAATCCGTTTCCGCGGTTTTGTATTTTTTGTAAATTCTACGATGAAAACTGATAAATATTACGCATGGCAAATCATTTTTGGATAATCGCATGACAATCTGTGCATTGTTATGTCAGTGTTTTTTCAGTAGTTTACCAGGGATTAAGTAAATAAAGTTGAATCAACCTCGTAGCAATTTTGAAGTTCTCTTCCGAAACTGCTGATTTCTCAAGGTAAATGGAAATATATTTATATGGAAATGATTGTATCGAAAAGCGAATATTTTAACGTTGTTAATTTGTTAACATTGTCGTAGTATATATAATTAAATCTAATCAAAATTTCAATTTGAATGTTCAGTTTGGGAATCCGTTACTTCCGTTCCGAGACCATGCTAGCGGTAACGTATTATGTGGAAGGGAAAAGTAACGGAATGGAATAGATAAAGTTGATGCTACACTGTGGCAATTGAGTTGAGTACCTACCTACTTGAAATATTTTTTATTGAGTTTTAATATGGTTTGTAAATAAAAAATATTGCTGTCAGATTATTATATGAACTGTTTTATTGCGGCAAAAGTTAAATTCGGTAACTTTATTTATAAAAATAGTTTTAATTCTGTATTGGGTTGGCTTTTACGACGCTTAAATTGGGGTGACAAATATGGATCCCACGTTAGCATACTAGGGTGTCTCAAAAGGCGACAGAAGCCGGCCCGCTTGTTTATAAGATTTCACAAAAGTATAATCTTATCAAAAGATATTAATATGGATAAACTTCTTTTAGCCCATACCCAGGAATGATTTAATTTTTGTTATGGAATACCTATGTATTTCAACACGCTGATAAATTTTTAGAAATTATTTGGAACGAATTTTGCATTTTTCTCCCAAACCACTGGCTCTACAAGAAAAATATATTGTATATAAAATATCAATCTGTTAATGAGCTTCAACTTTTGTAGGAAATATATTTCTGTAAAATCAATATTTTGCCAAATAAACATGAAAAACAAAAAAAAAACATTTTTTTTCAAGGTGACCTTGAAAATGAATGAAATTTACTTATGTAATGAGTAAGTATACTATAGTTTTATAATCAATTTAATTTTATGATAGTTCAGTGGTTAAAAGACTTCTGCCGCCTACTCGGGGCGTTGTGTTAAGACTGTGTGTGTCTGTAACCTTGCTTTCCATTCCATTATTTCGAGCTTTCTTTTCCGTGACTGTCCCCAAAAAAGGAAAAATAAAATATCCTACTATTAATTGCTTTTCCAAGAAAAAATATTTATTTTATTTTATAAAATTAAGGAATAGTTTTGTTTTCTCTTTAAAAATACTAAGATTTAGATTGTTTGGTGTTTTTGCTTTTAAAAGACAAAAATGTAAAGTAAAATGACCAAACAGTAACGGAATGTAGGTAAATGACATGCTAACACTACTTTTAAAGATAAATTTACTGTGTTTTTTTTATTAATATATTCCTGTATCCCTAATGAACCTAATTAAGTATTAATTTTACCAAAATTGTGATTAAATACCTTTATATTGTCATTCGTATTTGGTCACGGATTGGAACAATTTATTGTTCCGCCTTGCAGAAAATGTCCTGTAATTTTATTTTCAGTAAGTATTTTATCACCTTATTATATTTTCTGGCAAGAAAATAACATAACAATACAGTTTAATTAAAAAAATAGTAAAAATTTTAACAAAAAATAAAAATCCAACAATTTAAGAAATGTACACTTTTTGGCGAAAATGCCCTTAAATAAAAAAATATATATGTTATGATGACTTACCTTAGATAACCATAATAATTAGCACTGATATATCTTTAGAGCATTAATTGTGTTTAAATTTTACTTTTATAATTTAATTCTAACACGGAATCAAATCTGACCTTTGAGATTATAAAATTACAGCGTAACTTCAAAGGTCGTCCGTGTAATAAATAATTTAATGGGGACTAAAAGCAACAAATATTTTAAAACTCAAATTTTAAAACAAGCCTTTCTTTTCAATACATCATTGCAAAAGATAAAACCTAGGCAATTTTAGCGACTACGAAAAATCTATTGCTTTTCAAGACTTGAAATAAAGTGAGGTACGAATTCTTTTTTAAAGGATTTCAAGTCCTACCTGAAGTGCTCATTGATTTTATTTTATAATCAATTTTATAATAGTAGCTAAATTAATTTTATACTAGCTGTGCCCGCTAATTCGTTCGCTTGGGACTATTTCCCGGGTAAATCCGATCCCCTGGGAACCTTAATCACCTAGCTATATGAAATAAATATACACAAAAAATATCATAAAAATCAGTCTGCCGTCTCAGAGGAATACGACCACAAAGACAGTGATACGACTTTATATACGAATTTTTATATTTAGACAAGTAACCGCCCTCGCTTCGCTTCGTTTTATACGTTAGCTGTATAGTGCACCGCGGTTTCAAACGCGTTAATTTGTGGATATAACTAACTACTAAAATATATGATGTTATATAGCCATAGCCTTCTTCGATAAATGGACTATCAAACACAAGAAGAATTTTTCAATTCGAACCAGTAGTTCCTGAGATTAACGCGTTCCACCAAACTCTTTAGATTTATAAGCCGATTAAGATATATAACCGAATAAGATTAATAGCCGATGGGCTGTGAACGCTTCAAATTGTAACTTTAAAGAGTAAAGTTACTTTTGACTTTAAATATGATAAAATCTTAAATTTTAATGAGCAAAATTTTCGTATCTCTCATCGGTGGTTCATAACTTGGAAGTTAGTTGACCCGTTCTATACTAAGCGCTTAAAGCGTGATATCTTTATATATATAAATTACGTGTCACGTTGTTTGTCCGCGATGGACTCCTAAACTACTTAACTGATATTAATCAAATTACACACCGTGTACAGTTTGATCCAACTTGAACTCCTTTAAGACACACGGAAAGTTTTAATAAAAAAAAATTTTGACAGAACGAAGTCTGTCTGGGCAGCTAGTTAGTTTATATGGAATTTTATGGTTGAATGTAAGAAAAACTAGTGAAAGGAACCCTTGTCATAAAAGACAACAGAAATCATTGCTCGCAATAGAACAGGTTTTTGTGTTAGGTTACGTCCGCACAGACAGGTGGCTTTCTTAGCGCCTAGAGCCTAGTTAGTCACCTAGCGACTAGCTTAGTAAAACAAACTATCTAGAGTGTTCGTGACTGGCCGCACTGCGCGCTTGGTGCCTAGCAACGCGCTTAGCGTGTATCGAAGTAAACAAACGTGCCGGTTTTTGGTCACTAGGCGCTAGGCATTTTTGAAGCAAAAATGAGATTGACAGCCGGGTTGTCATGGATATAATATTATTGATAAATGTCAAGGGCAAAAACTAAAAGCTGAAACGAGAAATTGTTGCATTTATTTCATTAATTTTATAAGATATTTTTGAGAGTGACATTTCGTCAAAGTGCCGACAAGCAAAATGACCAAGGCACCTAGCAACCCACCTCTCAGTGCGGTCACCGTGTATCCTAGCAAGTAGCCAGAATGCAAACCACTAGGCTCTAGGCGCTAAGCAAGCCGCTTGTCTGTGCGGACGTAGCCTTAGGATTAAATTATCAATATTATCATTACATACGTTGTTAATATTATTACTGATATTATCTTTCCATGCAACCTGCCAGCTATATATTGTTTTAGTTAGGATAAACAACCCGTTGCTAAATTATTATATTCAACGCATATACGATTTTCACGCACTAAAACGCTTTCGGTATAATCTAAGACATTTTACGCTTGGTATCTTAAAACGCACTATAGGCTTCCCGTTATTCGCCAATCGAACGCAATAAAACAAGCACATTTTAGGATTAAATTATATATTATCATTACATACGTTGTTAATATTATTACTGATATTATCTTTCCATGCAACCTGCCAGCTATATATTTTTTTTAGTTAGGATAAACAACCCGTTGCTAAATTATTATATTCAACGCATACCTATACGAGTTTCACGCACTAAAACGCTTTCGGTATAATCTAAGACATTTTACGCTTGGTATCTTAAAACGCACTATAGGCTTCCCGTTATTCGCCAATCGAACGCAATAAAACAAGCACCTTTTAGGATTAAATTATCAATATTATCGTTACATACGTTGTTAATATTATTACTGATATTATCTTTCCATGCAACCTGCCAGCTATATATTTTTTTTAGTTAGGATAAACAACCCGTTGCTAAATTATTATATTCAACGCATATACGACTTTCACGCACTGAAACGCTTTCGGTATAATCTAAGACATTTTACGCTTGGTATCTTAAAACGCACTATAGGCTTCCCGTTATTCGCCAATCGAACGCAATAGAACAAGCACCTTTTAGGATTAAATTATCAATATTATCATTACATACGTTGTTAATATTATTACTGATAGTATCTTTCCATGCAACCTGCCAGCTATATATTTTTTTTAGTTAGGATAAACAACCCGTTGCTAAATTATTATATTCAACGCATATACGACTTTCACGCACTAAAACGCTTTCGGTATAATCTAAGACATTTTACGCTTGGTATCTTAAAACGCACTATAGGCTTCCCGTTATTCGCCAATCGAACGCAATAGAACAAGCACCTTAATACTCGTAGAGACTATTCCTTTTTAATTTCTTCAAATTGTCTGTTAAATAGCCAAAGTTTAAGAGGCTATTAAGTGGCTGTCACTTGACAATGAGAGACAGATTACGAAGTTGAATAAAAAAGCACCACTTCACTAATAAGAAAAGTTTTTCTGTCATCACATTCTCTCTGTTTTTTCACTAAAGACTTTAACAGACCACTTTTGCTTAATTTAGTTAAGATTATGCAAAATACTTCAATTGATTTTATCTATACATCTCAAATAAATAAAATTTGAGTGTCTGTTCATAATATTAAAATAACCGCTTTTTACTAAGTGCATTTGGATGTATACACGGTAGATATACCAAAACAACATTCTTTACAATTTTTGTCTGTCTGTCTGTTTGTTCTGGCTGATCTCTGTAATGGCTGGACCGATTTTAACGAAACTTTCACTGGCAGATAGCTGATGTAACAAGGAGTAACTTAGGCTACTTTTATTTTAGAAAAAAATATGTTAGCCGATACGAACTTCGCCGGGTCAGCTAGTTTTTCATAATAAATATTTTTTATAAGTATAATAATAAGAAGAGAGTAAAATGAAACTATGATAAATCGATTATTTGCCCCAAAAACTTGCAATTTTAATTGAAATCGTTGGAGTAGTTTTCAAGAAACCAATTACATGATACACGAGAAGCGTCAACAAAGTTGCCCGAAGTAGATAATACTAGCAGCTCATAATGGTAGAACTAATAAGTGAACTAGTTGTATCTTGTAGCAATAGTACTCCCCCCCCTCCTCTAGCCTTCGGAAAAGCTACTCTGCTACGTCTTACTACATGTACGGACAGGTGTTTTTTATTTGTACACCAATTTAACTAAAACAAACACTAAATATTACCCACTAAAATCAGATCAGAATAGTATTTTTTTAATGGAAATAGCCGGCAAAGGAGCTGACGATCCACCCGATGGTAAGTGGCTATCGTCGCCCATGGACATCAGCAACACTAAAGGTATCACTGATGCGTTGCCGGCCAAGAAAGAGAAAAGAAAAAGAAAGAAAGAACTGGCTCTCAAGCCCCCAGCCGGATTTAGTCGCCTTTTACAACAGACACCCTTCCAGCGTGGGATTGGGGTTAGTATTCTAAACCGCCCCAGTACGGCTTATAATAATATAGAATACCAGTCATAACTTATAACTTATCCAAGACAGAATAAAGCCTTATTTTTTGTTAAAATGTGTCTATCGATCCCATATAAGGACGGCTAAAAGATTAAAATAGATTTAAAACGTAATATAACAAGAACTCCCTTAAATGTCCCCAAGTACAAAACCTTTACTAGCTCTGCTATATAAAATAATAACATACAACAAATGGTTTCCCATTACTCCAACCAGTAGTTCCTATTAAAAAACTGTAATATCTCAAAATAATTACCAGTCATTATTTAACCCCCAACAGGGTGTGTTTGGGTAATGAATTAAAACAATGTTGCGAGCGAGATGTGACGAATTAAAGCAATATGTCATGTCAGGCAAGCCCTAACTGACTGAGTGACGTGGCGTGGCCCCACGGTGTGTGCTCGTTGCGGCTAAAATTCATTTAGAACTGTTTTGTATACTGAATCTATTCGGTTTATTTTCTTTTAGTAAGGTTCATGGGATTCCATCCTGAGTACCTACTAAATAACTAATGAGTCTGCCCACTATTTATCATGAACGTACCATGAACGTGTTTTTAATTAAATGCTTCTTGTTTTCCATGATATCGGGAGTTTTCAATGTGCAATGCTGTGTTTTATTCATTACGTGACTATGCATGCAACGCTAAACTTTAAAATTTAGTTAATTCTGCGAACTTGTTTTAAATCCCAGTACGCGTTGTAACTCTCAAAACAGTCATCAATTTTTAGCGCAGTCCAATAACAGACGAGTGACACTCAAACTAGGTTACTCGCAAAACCTACAAGTACATTTAAAACGGTTATTACGTTCCAGCTCTCTATCTCAAATAAATATAAGTTGTAGCGAAATAACGTACGTAGCTGTTTCTAGGCCAACTGTGGTTTTTATTATTTTTTGGATAAGTGATAGATATAGTAAGCATATAAAAATATGAGCGCACTATTTACTTCTTTTATTTTGTATTTTTACATACCTGAAATTAACAAAAGAGCTATTGATGGTGAATGTCAACTGTCGCCCATATATAACCATAGGTATACACCGTATAACCATGAATTGCCGGGCAAAACAGAATCACGTAGAATTTTCAGCTATTATTGTAAAAACCTTCATGAGGTAAGTAGATTTTGTATTTTTTAAATTTAATTTACAAAAATATACTTACTTACTATTTATTTTCTAAACATTGACTTAACGTATAAAGTAAATTATTAAAGTTGATACAGATATTTAATTAAGTACCGAAACAAGCCGATACCGATTCAGGCACATTTGCTTCGTCATAGTAATATAATTTCGCTTAACAGATAGTGTAGAGTGACAGCCCTATGTGATAGTTTTTACGATGACTGAAATATTCCCTTGTTAGCCTTTCAAAGTTTTTTGTGACGGGTTATTCGAGCTGAAAAATGGTTCGCACCTATATTTACTTCACGCTGAAACAATGGATTGGTAGAAAAATTTATCGTACGCAGGACTGAATACCCATACGATATTACAATGTTAAAATGATTGAAAGATTCCTTTTTTTAACAAACGAACATTTTTATTGGCCAGATTGGCTTTACATTGGTCTTAGGATCAGTGCTTGGTTAGGCAGGAAATTGACACGAAGTGTTTACTTACAAGGATCTACTCGTAACTGTCAGTCATTTATATTACATGCCACCAACATGAATCCTAGTAGGTACAGGTACAGAAATGTGAGTGTGTGATTTATTACAAATCAGTAATCAAAACTATGATTTCAAAATGCTACGACAAATTTTTAGCAATAGTGAATCTCGATACATTTATAAATTCTTCGCCTGCAACAAATTTTATTACAGCGTCATAAAGGTAAATCGTCAAATAAAATATTATTGATACCCGCATTTCAATACCATATCACGCCGTATATCACTCCAATCTGCAAGCAAATAAAGACGAATGAAATACGTTACCCAAAAAATTGACATTCGACATTTTTTAAACAAACAGACAGCCATGGAAAATCTCTGATACTGACGTGACAATAAATTGTATTGAATGAAAATACGAAACTGAAAAAGCTAGCGGGTAGTCAATTAAAAAGTAAACAAAGGGATAATTAAAAAAAGAGTTGGATGGTACCGTTCATTTGTGTTATTAACCCCAGCGGTATGGATGGCTTTTACGTTTCGGGGAATGGATTTATCAAAGGGTTGATATAAATCTGTTTGTGTGATTGGTTTATCGCATAAATAATACTTTGTGAGGAAAAATAGAATTTACCTTTGCATTTTCAGGCAAAAATATGTTGAAAAATATTTCATTAAAATTTATTGAAAGAATTTTTTGCATGGTCGGAGAAAAATAATTAATACTAAATGCATGAGAAAAATTTATATTCATCTGAATAAATGAATATGTATTTTCTTGCGTTGTCGTTGTATGTGTCGTTTTTTGTATTATTGTTTGTAGTATATCCATGCGCCACTCAGGGGTGGCAGAACTAAACTGGAGGATGAATAAATAATTATTTATTATTTCTTTACTTATACAAATCACATTAAGATAAAAATTATGGACCAAAAACTCCTCCCTGAGAAACTCTTCAGTAAATACAAGTGACCTAATATTTCTCTGTTGTAAAATTCTCCCGGCGTTGTTTCACAAAATTTATGTAGCAACTCCTAAAATATAATTATTTGGCACTTTAACTTCCTAACTCTGTCAACGATTTATAGACAAAGATATTCGAGATAAAACCACAAGTGCCTTTTTGGTTTGTAATTTATTAATCAACAATATTATGAACTTAATACAAAAGGAATGTCTTTCTTATATGAAATTATAGAAATAATTAAATCATAAAAAAAATATCAAATGTAATTTTAGATATTATCACAAAATACTTAATAGTACCCATTGGTACAGAAGAGTCACTTCGGAAAATCATTTAAATAAACTCTTGCTCTAACACAATAAAGTGTAATTCAGGTCGCAAAGTGCTAACAGACGTTGATATCTAGACGTTGCCTCTCCTAGGGCAGATGTTGTCTATCCTTTCTGACAACTTCAGGGTTGTCTTCTTTTTGTGATGACATGCGTAATAGATTACTAATATATGACACGGCCGGCGCGGCGCGGCGCTGCGAGACAACCCTTCTGAAATTGGCCCAACCACGACACGTCGAACGCGGCACGTACTTGTAACATCATACCAAAAGAGCGGAGTGCGTCAGGTCTGATATTATTATCCTTCTTCAAATATTATTATACTCTCTATAAAAATAATAAATGTGAATAGTAACTGCTAATCGGATATCGCTGAAGCGCTCCTAGCCCGGCGGCTTGCGTCGATCCTATGTGATCGACAAAGTTAAGCAACAGCGGGCGCGGTCGGTAGTTGGATGGGTGACCGCTAGTAGCAAAAAAATCTTGAGCGTTTCCGTGCTTCGGAGGGCACGTAAAGCCGTCGGTCCCGGTTGTTATCATAAGATAACAGTCGTTAAGCCATGTCCGGAGGCCCCTCGGGCGGTTTGAAAACTTCCGACACTCGGGTGTGCCACTAACCCCTCCACCAATCCGCACTGGAGCAGGGTGGTCGAGTTACTCTAGGCCTTCTTCAAGAGGAGATACCCGTGCCCAGTAGTGGGCCATTAATGGGTTGAAGCCAATCGGATATCAGCAATACCAAAGGCATCACTGATGCGTTGTCGGCCAAGAAAGAGAGAAGAAAAAGAAAGAAATAACTGGCTCCCAAGCCACCAGGTGAACCCCATGGTGAAACAATAATAGTAATATTGGTATTAATGAATTACTGAAATTATCATTACCAATTTGATCCCTCCGAGGGGCCCTACCTCTAGTGGGCTGGATTACGCCTCTTACGACACCCATCCGGCGTGGAACTGAGGTTAGTATTCTAAGCCCCAACTATCGGGCCAAAATAGGAATAAGTTAATCTACTATTTTAAATCTCTGTTACTATTAACTCTGTAAGGAAGATTTGTTGCACGTTGAACTATGGAACGTGCAGTTTCACAAAAACTTTGTACAGTACACAGGAACCGTTTCATAACTTCTGAGACGTGTTTTGGTGCAACTTATCTTTAGGACGACGCGCTGTTCTTAGTTTCTAAGTTTTATCTACACACTTATTCACATTCACCTCACACACCCAAAGTTAAATAATGTATGTGAATACAACTCTACCGTAACGGCGCATGTTAAATACGATTGTTGTACTAAATCGGTGATCAAGTTTTTTTGGAGTATAACTCCTTATATCGATTTAACACTTAAGCCCGTGTTATGAGATTTTATGGGGAGTAAAATAAATTTTTTTCCATAACGTTATCTTTGTAATTCGTAGCATAGAATCTAGATGGCGTTGGATGGGTGATCAGTAACACTCCACCTAATGATAATAATAATCTTGGTACATCCTATTCTGATGATGTGAAACATCATCATCATCATCATCGTCATCGTCATCGTCATCGTCATCGTCATCGTCATCGTCATCGTCATCGTCATCGTCATCGTCATCGTCATCGTCATCGTCATCGTCATCGTCATCGTCATCGTCATCGTCATCGTCATCATCATCATTATCATCGACGTCATCATCATCATCATCGACGTCATCATCATCATCATCATCATCATCATCATCATCATCATCATCATCATCACCATGGCGGTAATCTCCAGTCGTGCGTCGGAGCTGATACACACCTTTTTCACAAATGAACTTTTTGTTTTCTACCACCATTCCGGAAATAATACTTTATCATTGAAGAAATGCAACAGCAAAAGAAACTCCGCAGCGCAACTTTAAAAATAATTCATAATTATTACAGAAAAAAACATCTAACTTACGAGGGACTTGACGTGGTACAATATACGAGAGTGCTTAATGTTTATATATTTTTCTATTCTATACCACTAGCGCTCTTTGCGGCTTTGCCCATGTTTTCCGGGATAAAAAGTACCCTATATCTTGTTCCAGATGATGGTCTACCTGTTTGCAAAATTTTATGAAAATCCGTTCAGTAGTTTTGAAAGTAGCGCGAAAGAGACAAATTTCACATTTACGATTATAATTAGTAGGATTATTCGTAGGAATATAAAAATATAATTGTTGTTTTTACTTCCTACGAATTATTCTAGCCCAGACATTCAACAAAATAAAAGCCACGCACACACCATATTCCTATGATAGTTCAGACAATGGAACGACATTACTCCATTAGCGAGTCACGTCAAGTCACTCCGGCTATTGACAGATGATGCCATTTCTGCCGGGAATCGAACCCAGCACCATTGGGGGAGCCTGCCTAACGATCCGTATGATTTATTACTGTCATTACTATTGCAGGAAACATAAAGAAACTTATGTGACGTACGACTTGAAGCAAGTTTTGACTATATTACCTAAAGGTAAGGTTGAGTTTTCCTTGCCGTGAGAAACAAATATAAGGGTGTCAATAAAAGCGCGTAGAAGAAAAGTACCCGACGTATGATATAATTTCGTTTTTGAATTTCCCTTGTGGATAATGAAGTGTGTTTATGCGATTGTTTTTATTATGAGTAGCTATTAGCTCAATACTGTTTCTTTAGTAGTAACAGCCTTCGCTTAACTTCGGGAAAAGTGAGCCGTGATATCTATTCCTTTTTTAGAGAAGTCTTGTTTGGTGAACAATTTCATAGGGAATTTTTGTCTTAATGGAAAATGAAAAGAGTTTAAGAATAAATTATTATTTAATACTTAAGCTAATTTCTGTTAACTATCAATTATTTTTTCCATAATATCCTCCATAGTGATAATGGTAAAACTTCGACCACTGGGAAAACACTGATAAATATAAAACTTCTGAAGTCTACATCTAATATGTCCATTAAAAAAAGAATACATGCTCGATTCAAAGTATTAATACACCATGTTAAAAGCTTCCTCTAACAGGGCAAGATATACCAACTGTCATCATTTTTATAACACTCCTTTTTACATTTTACGACTTTGTTAATTACCTGTTACGATTTTTTATATTTTCACTGAATTGACTCATCTCATTTCATCTCACTGAATTGACACTATTTTGTTGCGGATTTATCGAGAGATGTAAACTAGATTTTTCATACCGCTTAAAGTATTTGACAGTACTAATTTTCACACGGCCGTCACAAGGCTCCAACGTCCTCCTCCAGATGACATCTTGATTTGAGGTCCAAACACCGAAGGGGTTTGCTTAGGTTGTTTGCATCCACATTTTTTTTTAAAAGGGGGATTTAACCCTTTTCGCAAAAAAATGTCTTCTCGGCTGAGCCATTCCAAGCTCGCTCGTCTGTCCACGTAGAGCTGTTAAAGCCGCTACAGCCAACAGCAACTGTCCATTCAAAAAAACTAGCAATTGCTATCAAATGGCAGTGATTTTTTTCAATGTCCATTAAGACTTAAATTCACTTAATCCTCTTCATAAAATTAAAATAAATTTTGTATGCAACAGTTCCTTTCGCATTGTTTTATTTAAAAGAAACGACACAATGTTTTAACAATTTTGTGACATAAAGTTAAATAACAAGAAAAAACAGACAGCTCTATACTCATTTATTTATTTATAAACTTTATTGTAAAACCTACAAACTATGAACTAAATTCCATACTGGAGCATTCTCTTCCAGTCAACCCATAGTGTAGGTGACCAAATGCTTAGTGGCCAAACAAAATAATTTATTTTGTTAAACGTAAAACACGTTATCGTTCGGACGTCGCATCGTCGCCACGTGTAAAACACTCGCTGTCATCTCAGATGTCATCGCAGCGCGACAGCTGACGAAACGGGACGTCGTGTCCCCATCAATTATTACGTATGTTTGTTTGTTTTGGTGTTGCGGTTAGCGTTACTTGCGGAAGTTGAAGGTTTCCGCTTTCAGAATAGTTTGTATAATACTTTTTGGTGTTAATCTACATCTGGGATCGATCATTAGTGTTTTAAGGAGCTAAAATTGTATGAGATTTTTTATGTAGCATATAATTGATGTCTATTTGTCGGTTTTTGTCCGTTTGTATCCGCTTATCTCAGAAATGGCTCTACCAATTTGAATGATAATTATGTTAACTGATGTATTATAGTAAACTTAAGTGTATATTTTGTTTAAAAATAATAAAGATAATACAATTTTAATATTCCTGTCAAAAAATTTTTTCGTGTGCAAGTATTAAAGTTCCTCCACCAATCCGCACTGGAGCAGCGTGGTGGAGTATGCTCTAGGCCTCCTCACGAAGAGAGACCCGTGCCCAGTAGTGGGCCATTAATGGGTTGAAGCCAGCGAGTATTAAAGTTGGTATAAGTTTCCTGAAGCGAACCGTTATGCTGAACGCACATTCATTTGTCCCCACCGTCCGCACCGGACGCATCACATTTGTATGAAATCATGACTATGCGGACGGCGCCTACTAATTATCTCTCTCGTTTATAAAATGTATCTCTAGATACAATTCATGCCAATGAATTGGTGACCCAAACAAGATAACCACAATAAAGTTCACCCTCAGCTTGACCCCAAATCGGATTCAAAGTTTTCAACCGACCAACGTATTATACCAAATAGAAGTTCAGAATTAGTACCAAAAGATATTCGGGGTCGGTCGCATTTTGGCCCATCTAATTGCTATGCAGCGGCGAAGTTTCCTGGGACTGGACTGTTTGATTAGTTAGATAAGTTTAGTTAGACTAAGAGATGTTATTTATTATCACTGATCCATGACTACATATTGCTTCGCTTCGGGGAAGCTGCGATTTGTTGATAGTAGTAGCCAACAACAGGTGTGCAGACTCCTGAAACTCATAGTCACTGGTAGTCTATGGCAAGAGGCCGAGAGGGCGCAGTCACAGTTCACAGGCCCCTGCAGTAGCGTCCCTACGCTACCATCTAAGCTACAATGTCGTTACATATTTTAATTATGCATGTATACAGTATACCTCTAGCCTTTATTTTTTATCTATTAAGATAACATTCCCTAGGTTAACATAAAGCGTCTAAAAGATCACGATAAGCTAAGTCTCTTTTTAGTTTATGCTCCACTTGCATAAATATCTAAATTTATTTACAGTTAAGAGCTTATTTCGATTATTATTACAATAACAGTTGAATTAAACCTATCTCCTTCTCTAACCTTTCGCTTTATTAAAAATCACAATAACTCTTTGTAAATTAAAATACATATAAAAATCTACTCAACTTAACCCACAATTGTAGTAAATCTTATAAATTTTATGTCATTAAACATAAAACAATTTATTTATTCATTCCAAAATATTATCACTAACATTACAGGTATGTCCTAATGCGTTATGGTCCAAGATCCCAGGGCCAACTGACGTCACGTATTTTCTGACGGACGAAATGTGGACGATTGAGTAGTGTTAGTATGTACTATGGTCGTATGCCTACCTGCTAACTTGGTCAAACGGCCAATTTCCAGGTATCAGGTGATCAAGGTATATAAAAACATTACAAACTTCACGTATATTCTCATGGCTGATTTTCACGTATGT
Organism: Thymelicus acteon; assembly: GCA_951805285.1. Taxonomy (NCBI): domain Eukaryota; kingdom Metazoa; phylum Arthropoda; class Insecta; order Lepidoptera; family Hesperiidae; genus Thymelicus; species Thymelicus acteon. The sequence goes on from OX638232.1 coordinate 4,943,582, forward strand.
TCTAGATAATATAGTTAAAAATAAGTCGTCAATGCTCCCAGACACTTTCCGTCGGCCATATTGCTTTGCAGACGCTTTAAATCTCCCAAAATAATTAGTTATGTTCGCGCCTACACCAAAACAGAAATTTTTAACCGCTCAATTTCATTGCTCCTCGAATTCTACAGGAGTCGATTAGTGTCGTTACCTTTAAAATATTTTTTCTTTGTAAAGCCTTCATATAAATCAAGTGAAGTGATTCGTAATCGCCTTCAATACGGGACACGAGCTCATCTTCTTAAAACGAAACCTAAATCAGATGATACTTGTATTAGGAAAAGTACTGAATACAGTTTGTGAAATCATAAAACATCTTTTATTGAGCAACCATCGCTCCAGTGTTGCTGTAAGCGACAATATATGTTCTGTTGATTTTTTTTATATTTATAATAAATTGATATGAGTAAACTGTAAGAGTGAGGGTATGGTCTATTATTTTTTAGTTCTAATTATTAAATGAAAAAAAAAACCGTCGGCTAACTTTAGTATAATAAAAAAATCATGCGTTGCTTGCTCAATAAAAGATGTTTTATGATTTCACAAACTATTCAGTACTTTTCCTAATACAAGTATCATCTGATTTAGGTTTCGTTTTAAGAAGATGAGCTCGTGTCCCGTATTGAAGGCGATTACGAATCACTTCACTTGATTTATATGAAGGCTTTACAAAGAAAAAATATTTTAAAGGTAACGACAGTAATCGACTCCTGTAGAATTCGAGGAGCAATCAAACTGCGCGGTTAAAAATTTCTGTTTTGGTGTAGGCGCGAACATAACTAATTATTTTTGGAGATTTAAAGCGTCTGCAAAGCAATATGGCCGACGGAAAGTGTCTGGAAGCATTGACGACTTATTTTTAACTATATTTTCTAGAACATACGTGAAAATCAGCCATGAGAATTTACGTGAAGTTTGTAATGTTTTTATGTACCTCGATCACCTGATACCTGGAAATTGGCCGTTTGACCAAGTTAGCAGGTAGGCATACGACCATAGTACATACTAACACTACTCAATCGTCCACATTTCGTCCGTCAGAAAATACGTGATGTCAGTTGGCCCTGAGATCTTGCTCTATTAGTGTATTTCACATAAATAAAATTGTAGGTGACATTTTAATATTAATATTAATTAACAAATCACAGTCAATCATCATTCCAAAAATAAATAAGTCAATGTTAGTAAAAATAATCATGTCATAGTTAGTAAATCCACACAGTATAAATAAGTCAATAATAGTAAAAATTAATCATGTCAATCAAAATCAATGAATAAAATAATTATAATTCAGTCAATACTAGTCAAAAAATTATCATTCGAAAATTTAAATCAATACATAATAATTATATCCCATTTTCAACCACGTTATAGACTACCCTCGTGAACTCATTCAGCGTACAACCGAACAGGTCAACCCTGTCCGCTACAGAGTTGAGCGTGCGCAGCGCTCTAGTGAGCGGCGCGCGCTGCAGCAGCTTGGTGCGGCAGTGCGGCAACGCCAGCAGCTGCGGGCGCCGCCGCCGTCCTACGCTGTCGTCCGGTACCCACAGCTTCAGCTCTTCTAGGAGAGCTGGGTTGTCCCTTTCACCCCGCAGCACCATGAGCAAATATGTAGCCAGGGAGACCTCCCTCCGGGCTTCTAGTTTTCTGTATCCCACCATGCCCAGAACGAACAAAGTGGGATACAGCAACGGATAACTCGGGTGTACCCCATACAACCTCATATAGAGGTATCGAGCAAATTTGTTTTGAATTCGCTCCACCATCTGCTTATATTTTCTCTCACTCGGAGCCCATATAACCGAATTATGCTCCAAATGACTCTTCACCAAGGCCTCATAGAGGGCCCGGAGGGCACCAAGATTGGTAAAACCTTCGGATTGCCTCAATATGAAGCCGAGGTTACGGTACGCTTTTTTGCATAATTCGGTTATATGTCGCCGAAAGTTGAGATCGGCGGTGAACTGCACACCCAGATCCCGCATCTCTGCTACGCGGCGCAGCGGCTCGCCTTCAATGTGGTATGGGTAGTGCTGCGGGGCGCGCGCGCGGCTGTACGACATTACTGTGCACTTAGTAACGTTGAAAAATAATTTGTTCGCGTAGCTCCATCCTACGACCTGGTCTATATCTGCCTGCAGCCTAGCATGGTCAGAGATGTCACGTATCTCGCGTACTAATTTCAGGTCGTCAGCAAACAGAAGGCATGTGGAGTTCAGGACCACATCCGGTAGATCATTTATCATGATAATAAATTGGAGTGGCCCTAAATTGCTACCTTGGCTGACGCCTGATCTTGTCCAGTATTGGTCCGAAAGGTGCTCACCACAGTCGACGTACTGACGCCTGTCTCGCAGGTAGCTGGCGAAGAAGTTGAGCGTGTGCGGCGTGCAGCCCACGCCGGCCAGCTTCGCAAGCAAGACGTCATTGTCTACCGTGTCAAACGCCTTCCGGAAATCGAGATAAGCTACATCTACCTGACCTCCGGCATCCACCGCCGGCACCACCCGGGTCATCAGATGCAAAAGGTTCCCCGTGGTTCCCCGACCCGCCCGGAAACCGTGCTGCTCGTCGGACGACTGGGGCCTCACCTGCGCGTACATTGAGTGGTGAACAGCTGACTCAAAGACTTTTGCCGGTGCAGACAAAAGCGCCACCGGTCTATAATCACCTGGCTCTGGACCTCCCCGTCCCTTCGGCACTGGTACCACGCTTGTGAGTTTCCAGCACTCTGGAAAGGTTGCAGTCTCCAGACAGACATTGTAAATATGCGTCAGAGGCTCCACCAGCACGAAGCGGCAATCCCTTAGAATGAATGGTGGGATACCATCCGGGCCCACAGAACGCTTCGCCGGTAGCCTGGTGAGCGCGCGCCGCACGTCTGCCGACGCCAAATATTATGTTATTATCAATATTGGTATTGATAAAATTTTATCAATATTGTTATCAATATGGTTATCAATATTGAATCCTATCCATGAAAATAACATTCGGACGACCAGTTTAATAAATTTTGATATTGACACGTACATTTTCCTCCATTTTATTTCCACCGCGCTATTTTTATTTCATCAGTAACCGAGCACAAGAAATTACTGTACACAAGTGTGAAACGCTGGCAATCCGCAGTAATTTAGCCGAACTAATTAAGGAATACGAACTTCTGTAAAAAAACTTCAAAACTTAGAACTGCGAAGGAAGTCACAAACTTTCACATAATTACTACGAACATTTAGTGGTCCCTGGGCGTTTGGGGAATGCGAGACCAAAAAAAAAAGACAAAAAAGGAGATTGGATTTACGCATGATGACAGAATGAGGGCATATTATCAGGTAAAGCGGAATCGTTAAGCTGCATGTCATAAAAGGTTGTAAGAAGAAAATTGCAATTGCTAGACCGTGACGCATAGGATGATTTTGATATTAGCCTATCTGTGTGTACATGTAGGGTGTGACATGTGTGTTCATCGATTCCCACGGAACTATGATATAGCCTATGTGATGTTACAGTTAATTTCAAAATTAATATTAAATTGATAACCACGAGCAGGTTATCAATTTTGCACCCAATACAGCTATAGTTAATAGTATCAGGCGTTACTTTGCGGAAATCCATTGTTATTAAGTTAGTATTAGTCTACTTTGCAACAATCCGCGGGTAACATGTATGATTCGTATATACTTTAAGACATGCATGGCACCTCCCTCCCTCCCACAACGGAAACATGCACTACAATAATTAAAAGTATATACCAACATACATACCAGCACCAACACGTGTTTCGCCCCGAAACGGAGCATCATCCGAGTTAGTTGACTCTACGATGGTTAGTCGCAAAGTGAACATCGTTCACTGAGCGTGGTATATTTATACCCAACTCGCCTACCGGTTATCTAATGATGTTGCGGATAATTAGTGATTCACGCCGGCAGAAACTGGGTCTGACATAATCTGGTGATGTTTACTGTTGAAAATCCTTAGTAAAGGCGAGTTGGATACATTAATTTGTTAATTATAAATAAGAATTTAAAATTTGTATTCGATTCTCTGATAATATCTGACACAGATTAGTAGCCTTGTTCCTCGTATTGACATCCACAATATTAATACGAGGAACAAGGCTAAACTGATTGTACCAAATTTTAGACTATGTAAAACTGGTGGCTCGTTCATGGGTACATGTGTAAAGATTTATAATAAAATTCCATCGAAATTTACAGAAATGCCTTACCTTAAATTTAAAACTCATATTAAAAGCATTCTTATGAGGAAAGGATATTACAAATTAGATGATTATTTTAAAGACAAGACTGCTTGGACATGAGTTTTATGAATATAGATTGTAGTAGATGATAAGTGCTATCTGTAACTGTGAGCAGGAAAAAAACAAACCCGGAAGTTTCTTGCTGCTTCTTCTCCCGGGCCCTCTCACAGTAGGGCTTTGTCTGAAGTATTGGCATAACTTGCATGACTTTCAAAAAGTGTTTGTAAACCAAACTAATTTTGAATAAAAACATTTGATTTGATTTGATTTGATTTACTAGACTTTTTATCAACAATATCTGTATTAAACATTTTCACGTTCAAGCAAAAAGGTATTTTCTGTTTACGATAGAATTTTGACGCAACTTGAACTATGTCGATAGCGTAACAAATTTCAGTTGGAAGCAATTCGCCAGGGACGGTATACAAATGCTCATACAAATATTTGATGCAGTTAGAAGCGAGTATCGGCTCTTGTTTGTGTAGAATCGCTACTTGTGGTTACTGCGTCGGTATCGAACAAGCTCGGGACTAAATTCTACTTGTTGGGATTTGTATATAGGTACTCACATAATGCATAATACTTCAAGAATGTTTTATGTTTGAAGTTATACTTCTTATGCGACTTGCAAAAAGGTTGCGTTAAACGTTTGCACTACCATGGAGGGGGTATGAAAGCACTGGATAGATGGCCCTAGCTTCTTATTATCTTTACCTCTTTTAAAATTTAATGTTATTACTTATACAAATTTCACAGAGTCTCAACGCCATCTAGTTTGTACTTGTGTAAACATAGGTAATACACAAGTAATATTTTATTATATTAGTGACTTGAATATTGAAGAAGTATAACTTCTCACGCGCGTACAAAAGTACACGCACCCTTTTTTATTTAGTGCTCTGCCTGCGGCTTTGTCCGCGTTTTCTGGCATAATAAGTATGTACCTACCCCGTGTCTTATTCCAAATCATGGATCAGATCAAACCATATGTGCTAAAATAAAAATCCGTTTAGAAGATATTGCGTGAAAGAGTAAGAAACATCCTTTTTATCTAACTTTGTTATCCGCTTTCCGCTACCCGCTCCCGCCTCCACTGTGTCTCTACCTAACTTCCTAATTTTGACAGTGTAAAATGTGCAATGGCTGGGAATGGATGGTAATGGTGCTACCATTTGAAATAAGGTAGGGTGTTCACTCAACACGTTGTCGCGTGATAAATTGCTATCGATAAACACCTTCGAATCAGCTTAATGAGGCGCGGTGGGGTTTTTATTCTTTAGAACTCAATTATCTAAAGTATTTGGAACAACCTACTTATTACTTTTAACAGAGGTTACTCTTATAATTAGGTAAGACTACATGCTAGGGAAATCTATGCCTCGACCAAAACTTTCAAAAAGTTTGGATGGCATTTTATAAATATCGTAATTTGTAAACTTAACGTTAACTAATATTCCCAAAAAAATTTTATCTCTAATATTTCACATGTACAGATATCGATTAGTTAGGAATAGTTACATTAAAACAGTTTTAATATAACAATAGTATAATGTAGGTATCATTACAACTATTACAAGTGTGGATACTGCTGTCAGCAAGGGTATTCTGTTTTGTAACTCGACAGCGGAATCCACGATGAGTGTCAAAATCCTATCTTTAGTCGTTTGAAGTTTGACACTTATCGCGGATTCTGCTGTCGAGTTACAAAACAGAATAGCCTTACAGGTTTTAGCTATAAGTCGCGCGCTCTACATAATATGTAGAACAATTATAATTTTAAATTTCATTTAGGTAAATTGTATGAAAAAAAAAATTATCATTTTAAACTATACTCTATTCAGAATCTTTATTCAAAACTAAGTCACGGACCTAAAAAAAGGATGTTTTATACAATAAAAATAATATTTATTATTTTTGTCTGAATTGAACCCTCAGCGTGGCTACAATCAGAGCTCAAGTCATATAATTTACAACAAGCAACAAAGCTAAGCGGAAAGTCAATTATTCCAATCACATCAAAAAGCCATCAGATGCGACACTAAAATCCGGTGAAAAAATAACCCTTTGATGGTCGCCACTAATTAATACAAATCGGCATCCGTTTCAACTGAAATAACCCTAAACTATTCGGGTATAAAATTTTACAGCGACAATAAACGACCGCGTCACTTGTTTATGGATTTCATAATAGATTTTGACGTAAACATTGAGTTATTGTAAAAATAGATTTACCAACGACCGGCACTTTTTTTATTACGAAGCTAGGGACCCCACCTAGCTTTGTTTAACGTAATAGGAAATATTACTTGTAATTAGTTAGTTTTGAATTATTAAACATTCATGCTCGCAACCGTTCACAATACAGGTATAAGTTGTTAATACATAGACAATGTCTTAGACATAGTCTTATCACCGAAACAGGTATTGCATAAAATGTATCTTATGAGAGACAATTGATCCCGATCTAAAACAAACTCAACTTCAATTTTACAAGTCTGAGATCAGAGGTCAGGTAATTTTGGATAGTTATTTGGTTGGCCGTAAGAATAAATTAGGTAACTCTATGGCTCTTTAAAAACCAACTTAAATAAACTCCAGTTCCATTGCAAATTTTTCGGATGAGAGGTCAGGTAATATTGGACGTTACGGCCGCAGGAATAATATTTAGTTTTGGGTCATTAACAGCTTCGAAGTGATGGATAAGAATGACGATCGGGAGCTTCACGAAAGAGTTCTCAGCAGACCGTGAAAGTTTTAACTTATGTTACTGTGCAGCTAATGATGTTCTGAGAATTGTTGCATTGTGGTTTAATTTAAGGTTAAAATTAAACTAATGAGTGTTGTTATTTACAGCTTGCTTGTTATGCTATACTTTTCATCAATATGTTGTCGAATAACTTATTTTAACTAACGCTAACCAGTACAGTTATAAAAATGTACCTACATACTAAAATTGATGTATTTTAGGAACGTCGCCTAATTCAAGCTATTTTTAAAAACTCTGTTCATTTGTCCAAAGAGATGCATTAAATAACTGTACCAGTTTTGGTGCAATCTTTGTAATCTATCATTATTAAAGTTCCAGTCTCAGAATCGAAGGTTCCAGCATTAATTAGTACAGAAAATCTTTGAATATAAAATTTTATTTTAGTACCCACCCATACCAAGGATCGTGAAATAAAAAATAACAAAAATAACAAAAAAATTTTGCAACTCCACTCATTTCTCTGTTCTAAATAAGTCATATTAAAGAGGTGCGTTATGATTTGTGGCGTTGCAGTGACATCTGATTTCAGTCACGCGTCATGTCATGACGGTGACATTATTTAATGCGGTACTCACCATCCGGTTGTTGCACTATTTTTAGTCATAACTTCACTACCCTATTTTTAGTGAAAATTATTGTCCTTCATGCTAATTTTAGTTATTCTTCGTAACTAAAACATGGTGTACATTATTACTTATTCACTTAAATATTTCATTGGTTTTATTTATTAATTAAATAACTTATTTGCGTCATTGTTTAATACATATTATTTTAAATTATATTTGCATTAAAACTTACTTCCAAGTCATCTTATAATACTATTGAGTAGATCCTGAAGATATAGGAATTCTTAATTCAAAAGAAGGCAAGGTGTTGTTAAAAATAATTTCAGTAATGGCATAAGAAAAAAATGTAAAAATGGTAACGTTGTTGACTTCGTCATTTTATGTACATTGTAATGAGGTCAGAAACGATGGTACAACATCGAAAGAAGTAGAAAAGCTTGTAAGAATAAAATGCCTTTACAAGAAAACACTCATTGTCATTAAGGGACAATGGGAGTTCTTTAATCGGGAGTAACAGTATTGTTGTTTATCCCAGAATTCTTTTACGATTTCAATACTCCTCCGTTAACACGTCTGGATTTACTTGTGACTCTCAATCTTTTTTACTCACTTATTTCTGTGATTTTATTGCTTCAAAAGGCATTTTATGAGTTATTATTCACATTAAAGTTCCAGTAGTTTTAAGAATCACGATCATTATTTTGAATTTGTGTTTGCTTATTATTATTTTTTAAGGTAGCGTAAAGTTGCCTACAAAAATTCTCCTAATACACAAGTTCCAGAGAGCGAGCTAATAAAATGGTTGGCTTCAACCCAACAACTTATTAACTTATTAGCACCTGTTATCTTACCTGTTATCGCTCAAGTAATTTTACCACTAGTGGTCACCCATGCAACTACCGATCGTGGTTGATCACTTCGACACCTGACATAAGCCGCCGGCCTTGGAGCACTTCAGAGAATTGTTAAAAGCCTGTAATTATTGTCAGACAAAACTCCTATCAAGAACTTTTTATACTCATCTGGACGACAATCTTGGATGAATGACATTGGATCTGGGCCACTCTAAGAGTGGCTGCGAGTCTTAAGGTCAAAGTCAATCAGGCCTAAGATTGGTCAAAATTGTTCATTCAATGTCACATGATTTGTCTTCAGATACCTCTTTGTAGCTTGCCAGATTGTCCAGATGTATATAGAATAAATTTCTTAGCTCCTACCAACGTTTAAACAGTTGAGAGCCACTGATTCACGCGTTCATTCTAAATCACCTCCGTTAATTACTACGACACGGTCTCGGAGCAAACTTGTTGTCACTCCTGATTTATCGTTTTTATTTTCGTACTCTGCTATATTGATGGCTGTTTTTCGATCATCCTATGTTTGGTGCATTGTCTTATAAAATACGAGGGCATTAGCGTTTTTAATTATATCTATTAATTTTCTTCAGTTTATGTTTTGTTTTTGTTGTGAAAGTTTGCTGTGTCTATAACAGAATTTTACTTCAGTAACATAATGATTTGTAACGAAAAAAGTTTTAAAAAGATAATTTCTTTATTTTTATATTACATTAAATCATAGTTTCGCAGCCAGTAACGTAGCAATAAGCAAAATACCGCTAATTCCAAACACGCTTGCAGAACTGCTGTAGTAACCTAAGGCTTTAGCCGTTTTGTCCATTTCAACAAGCGCATCCATAACTTCTTCACAGGTTGGTATGATTTGTTCTGGTGGGATCAGGAAACCGTATTCACCAGTATCTCTTAGCTCGAAAAGAAAGACGAGAGGCACATTCGCACCACCTTTCACCCAATCAAATCCAGCACCACCGACTTCATCTGTAAAAAAATATTTCTTTGGTTTATTTTTCTTAACATTATTTTATTTATTCATTCATACATTTAATTTATATTTTACAATCGATTGTGTAGCTACTATTGTGTACTACTTACAAAGAATCTCCTTTGAAGTTCCTACTAAATATTCAGTGCCATGTCTTGCTTTTAGTTTTTCCGCTCCTCTTATAGCAATTTCATACTGAAAAATCAATAAAATTATATTTAAATATTATGAATCAAATAGTAAATCTTAGTTTGTAATATAATATAATAATATTATTAATATAACATAATATTATTATATTATATTACCTACTAATATAATAGTTATTAACTTCATAGTTGATTGATTTATACAACGTCATAACTAAGCAGGAGCTATTGGCTTAAAATTATTTAAAAATGCCCTAATAACTTTATGCGGAGATTGATAATGTTATCCTTAAAATTGGTATTTAAAATTAAATTATGTATGAGTAGAGAAATCTGCGTCATTAAGTCGTCATCCTGCTGTAACTAAACACATCATGTCTTAATTGACAAAAAGGAGGTGTGAAAAAAGTGTTTACATAGTAACTATAAAATCTAATACATTTATGGCCGGTTTCTGAGGTCCTTTTGACGGAAGTTTATCTATTCAATAACGCTAACGGGTCGATAACTTCCGAAAAAGCGTTTCTGAGCACTGCGATAATACATAAACTCAGCTTAAACTAAGATCAACTTATCTAACCCAAGATGGCCGTTTATAGGTTCCATAACTTTATTTGACGTTTCATTTTACCATTTGGGAGATGAAAAAGCATACGGGCCACCTGATAGTAAGTGGTTACGGTCGCCTGTGGACATGAGCAATACCAGAGGAATCGCCAATGCAACGTGTTAAATTAAATACTTATAAAATTAATGAAATAAATCCAACAATTTTTAATTTTTGCCATTGACATTCATCAATAATAATGTATCCATGACAACCCGACCGTCAATCTCACAATTTATTCTTTAGGTACTTCTATCCAAAAAGTATTGTTATGGCAAAGGCTACACTATAATACAATTAATGTATTGCCTTCACCATCTGGCTGCGTCGGCTTGGCTGGCCTGGCTGTAGCTGAAGAGAATCGTCAATATAACGGGCTAGATATAATAAAAATTAATATGAAATGATAATATATCCCTTTGAAACTTGTCATTTTGAAGAGAGCCATCTAGTAGCAGTTTTAGGTACTCGTTATTGAATTCATAGTTATTGAAAGGCCGCTCGCGTGTTCAGAAACCCAGTGACAGTTATCGAATACATAACTTAAGTTTAACTTTATTGATTCAATAGCTGTTGATCATTTAACTGGAGACTTCAGAAACCGGCCATTAAACGAGCAATTCTTGTATATACATAATGTATATATATTCTCGGAATCTCGGAAACGACGCCTACGATTTTCGTGAAATTTTGTATGCAGGATGTTTTGGGGGCAACAAATCGATTTAGATAGGATTATTTTTAGAAAATGTCGTTTCATCCGTGTTTTCAGGCAATGAAAACCTGCTTCAATATCATTGACTCTTCCTGACATCTATTGGCGTGTAATAATACTATTATTATTGGAAGCATCTAACTGCTTTAACGACACAGAGTTACTTCAGTAGATGGCATTGTTAAGCAATATTAAAATACCGAGCGAAGCTCGGTCATCCAGATATACATAGGTTCATTTATGTTAAAAAATAACTTATTTTCTCACCATATCGCCGTAGTTTGGGACTTGAAGTACATCAGCACCGGCCAAGTGACTGTAAGGTACTAGTATCATATTAGAATACGAATGCAATGAGAAGTAATAAAGTAAATTCCCTCGGGTTTGGAGACTAGTCACGTAATTCGCTATGGCTATTGCCTCCAGTTCCGAAAACGCCACTGGTCCAGCGAATGTCTGAGCGCAAGGATTAGAAGAAGCTCCAACGGCTAAAAATTAAAATAAAGTTATTGATTAAAATATTTTATGACGCAGGATTTTTTACTTTAATAAAAATAATAAATTTAATAAAATAATTGAAGAGCAAGATGAGTGGTGAGTAGTAGTTGAAAAGAGGTCAGATGAGGTGAGGAGACGAAATCAGATAGGGAGGAAGTGTACAAAATGTTACTGGCAGCGTACAGGCCAGCAAATGTCAGCTATAAAGAAAAACAGAGACAAAACTCACAGACTTGTATGAGTAAGATATAAAATGTTTTTAGTAAGCCGCTGAGGTAAGGCGGTAAATCTAATATATAAAATTCTCGTGTCACGGTGTTAGAAGTTGAACTCCTTCGAAACGGCTCGACCGATTTTCGTGAATCTTTGCGTGCATATCGGCTAGAGTTGAGAATCGGACAACATTTATTTTTCATCCCCCTACCCCTAAAAATTTTTTGGCTGAACAACGTTTGCCCGGTCAGCTAGTATTTACATAAAAATCACTGTTTACAGGTAATCGTTATTATAATTTTACTATCCCTGCGTAATCGGAAACTTGTATATTGACTTAGACCAGGTATACTTATGAAAATAATTGTAGTTTGCAAAGAAAGTTTAGAAATAAAGAAAATAATCTTATCAGTTGAATCAATACTAATGTACTTATGTAAAATTAATGTAATGTACTTATGTTATGAAAGTATCTAAAATTTAGAAGAATTCGTATATAAACAATAAAACCGGTATTAAAGAAAGTGTGTGTCAGGCCACTCGCAATGTAGGGTTCCGAAGTAATAAGTTCTTCAACTATTAGTCATTACTACTTATGCTAACATAGCCGTGATAGTTTTCCTTGTAAATTCATCATAATTATAACCTATTTTTGAGAATTTTTTCACTTGTCCAACTCCAACCGTTTAGCCGGTGAGCGGGGGGGGGGGGAGCAGACGGACAGATGGACGTACAGACGGACACTAGCCACTTACATCATGTGGATGCTCAGCTTGTTTGTTGCCTATTGCCATAATAAAATATAGTACATTTACGCCCCAACTCAGACTCACTAATGGTTACTTAAATCGCTCCTTAGAACAGAATCACAATACAAATTCTTTATTATGAAGCGATTTCAGTAACCATTAGTGACTCTGAGTTGAGGCGTTAATGTTATAAGTGCATAATAATCGTGGTGGGTAACTTACTCATCCACATAAATCCGAAATTTCGGTTAAGATCGACTCCATTACTCATGTCATCATCAACATTGGAAGACGCGCAGGACACGAAGTTAGCAGGATTACGATTTTTTCTCCACATCCTATTCTAAAAATTAATATAAAACTTTTACAATTTGTGGCAAAACAAAAATAGTACTAACTCCTGACTAAATGAATGAAATTTACATTATCATTACTCTTTGACATCCCAGTTGAATTAGCATTAACGAATATTTTCTTGTAGCGGAAAGCCATTCTTATTCCAATGTACAAACATAGTTTAGATCAATATGATACATATTATGTAAAAAAAATACGTGCATCAGTAAAAGAGTAGACATATCCATCAGGGTTTGTGACTGGGAAAATATGCCAAACAACATTATCGGCCAAAGTCCTGATATCTTCGTTTGTACTTGTCAATAACTCCTTTACAATCCAAGTAGAAGTGATAGGTGTTATCCATTCTCTTGCATGGAGGGTTCCTTCAACCATAGCCATCACAGGATTTTCTCTCTTTTTAAAGTCTATAATGATACCTGTGATATCTCTTCCTCCGACAGACTTTCCTATAGTTACCAATGATGCAACATTTGGATAAGCTTGAACAGTCTTTTTCATCCAGTCATAAATTTCGTCCAAATCTTGATAATATTCCCAATTGTATTCTTGAGAACTTCTATTTGTGTTTGATGGTCTTCTCATCTGGTCTTCTATTGCACTGAAATAATAATTCTTATTTAATAGAATGTGTTGTTTTCTAACTAGCTTAATACTGATGGTTCTCACTCATGGTAGTAGGGTTTTTTGCGTACATGGTTAGCTACCGCCTTGTTTTAAAATCAGTTATGAAATACTTTTTACATGTTACCGCTTTCTCCTTTTCCATGATGAACTAAGTTTAAGATCATGAGTTACGGTTTGTGATGATAAAGTTGAGGTGAGGCAATTTTTTCACAAAATTTTACTTACCTTTGAACATCTTCCATAACTCGTTTGGTCTTTATACCAGCATTGGATAAGAAATTTTCAAATTTTCCAACTTTTTCTGGAGCTACTAAAATCCACAAATCACGTCTTAACTTTACTACGTCAGTCCAAAATTCGTAATCATTTTGATTTTGCAACTCCACAAGCGCTGCAACTTCATTTTCGGTCTCAGCTACTACTTTGTACACTTTAAAGTTTTCGTAACTTACATATTTTGCACGAATACCAGATATTGTTATTAAAACTACAAATATAAGTATTTCAGCTTTCATCGCGTTGAATACTTTCGTATGTTTGAACTAGATATGTACTAATCGAAATATTATCAAGAATTTTTGAATTAGATTTCAGATATAAATGGCATTATCTAAGATAATATTTTATCCTTTTGTTACTTTGAACACGATAAGTAAATAACGTAGGGACTTATTGTTATCATGCTACTAACATTGTATCGGTACTAATTATTTTACAATCATTGATAAAATGTTTATGTAAATAATTCGTCCTTTACACAATTATTTCAATTTAATAAATTCATAATAATGTAGATCAAGGCTAAACTTATTTAACTTCAGGCCATAATGAAAAAAAAACTATTTATAAATTGATAATTCTTTTTCAAAAGAATTTTACACCTTACGGTCCACTAAACTAAATATTATTTCTATTAAGTTCTTAATTGATTTTTAGATCCACTATCTTGATAGATTGTAGAATCATCGTAACAAACTCTCTGATAGATTAATATTTATTTACTTTTCTGGTTTTTAAGTTATGCGCAGAGATAAGGTTTCTTTCGGTGATTAATAGATTATGACTTCAACTCATTTATAGCTCACTACTGAGCACCGGTCTCTCTTCTTGAAGAAGCCTGGAGCATACTCTACAAGCCACTAGCGGTCATCTATCCCACTATCGACCGCGTCCGCAGTTCGGTCAATCAATTATGATCGACGCAAGCTGTTTTGTTTAATTTTGATTTCGTTAAAAAAATTTTTTTTTCAAAGTTCAATTGTTTACTTTGTACCTTCGTCTTTGGGTCGCAAAAAATACATGAGTACCAAATTTCAACTCATTTAGTCCAGTAGTTTCGGAGTAAATTGGCTGTGAATGGCGGTCGCCCGGACGCACGAGTGATCCTATAAGGGTTCCGTTTTTCATTTTTTCTTTCGGAACCCTAAAAATAAAATGCATAATACTTTAAGAATTTTTAATTTCAAAACATCACTTTTGAATACAAGTACTTACAAATTTCAACTCAACATAGCCAAGAAAAAGCTCACAGCGATGATAAGAGTAGAAAAGGAAACCGACTTAGACCCCGATCTTGCCTCGTAATATCCTAGTAGTCTCGTAGTTCTGTCCATTTCTATTAAGCCGTCCATAATTTCGTAACTGTTGGGTATGATTTGTTCTGGGGGTAATAGGAACCCATACGCTCCAAGGTCTCGAAGTTCGATCAACATTGACACTGGCGCATCAGTCGCATATTTCACCCAGTCGAAACTGGAACCACTCATTTTATCTACGGAAAAATAATAAAATGTGAACCTCATTAATCGTACATTTTCAAAAATTAATATCATAAAACTATTCGATTATCCGTTTTCAATTGAACCATACACTATTTGCGTATTATTTTTTGCAAAGTATCAGTTTCATATAGTATATCGATATTTAAAGTCTAAAGATGGCGAGTGCACTAACTTAATAAAACCGGACAAGTGCGTGTCAGTCTACGCGCAATGCAGGGTTCCGAAGTAGTAAGTTTATCGACTGTAACTCATGCTAACATAGCCATAATAGTTTTCCTTGTAAATTCATCATAATATTATAACCTTTTTTTTGAGAAATTTTTCACTTGTCCAACTCCAATCGCTTAGCCAGCCAGTGTCCCCCACACTTGACTCTAACCCAAATTAGCACATTAAAGCCAAATATTTCGCAAACGGGTAGGTTTCGGTCTAATTCCAAAAATAAGATTATTTTTGGAATTTTTGCATAGATTTGAAGACCCATAAAATTTTTAGAAGACCTTTTCAACGATATAGGGTACACACTATAAGGTAGGTGATGAATAAATGATTCATCATTGCGTTACCTGTAGGGGAGGTACCATGGAAAAAATGATTTTCAATATTTTATTTTACGATTCTGGAGTTTTAATAGATATGTATATGTTACCGGCAAAACCCGATTTCAGGTAAAACTAGTTCGGCCTAGGCCAAACTAGTTTATCCTACTCGTGTCAGGTCAAACCAATTTGGCCTAGTCTAAACTAGTTGGGCCTAGGCCAGACTAGTTTGTCCCGACACGATTAGGCAAAACTAGTTTCTCGTCAGTCTAGTCGTCAGTTAGAGTAATATTCATTTAGTTGTATATTGTTTACCAAATGATGTATTATGTAAGGTTTCGGACCAATTTTATAAAGAAAATGACAAATCATTATAATTACAAAGTTGCATTGTATGCACTTTTAGGGAGAATTCAGGGGTTTTTGATACATAAACAGGCTTCCAAACGTCTCCAGGGCTGCGGGAAATGCAGCCCCTCCGCGCCTCCGGGGTTTACATTCACTCTAGGGGTAAGGCAGACGAGTACCACGTGGGGTCGGGGATAACTAAGTCGGTTCTGTCACCAATTTTGAAAAAAATTAAGGAACTGTTACAAAGACGAAACGTTATTCGTGTAAAAGTTGTCTGGCCTAGCGAAGAATTTGACAAATGATAAGTGATCACAGTGAATCAGTGTTGGGTCATTATAATAATAAGCATAACAATAATTCTTCCAAATGAAACGTTGTCATACAAAAATTTGACAATCGTTAGTTGTCAAAGTGAAAAATAGGCGAACCGTTGGTTGGCAAGTGATAATCGGCCAAACAATTTTCGGCGAAAAGGCAGGATCCCGAAACGTTGTCATACAAAAATTTGACAATCGTTAGTTGTCAAAGTGAAAAATAGGGGAACCGTTGGTTGGCAAGTGATAATCGGCCAAACAATTTTCGGCGAGAAGGCAGGATCCCGTTTTAAGCACAAAGATTTATCGAATAAATATAAATCCGTAACAATTCGGTTCTAATCAGTTTTAGACTGACGAGAAACTAGTTTTGCCTAATCGTGTCGGGACAAACTAGTCTGGCCTAGGCCCAACTAGTTTGGACTAGGCCAAACTAGTTTGACCTGACACGAGTAGGATAAACTAGTTTAGCCTAGGCCAAACTAGTTTAACCTGAAATCGGGTTTTGCCGGTAACATATATATATCCATCGCAACTTACAGCTTTCTAGCACTAAGTCTCGGAGCTTTGCTTCGGACAGGCGGACAGACGGACGGACGGACATGACGAAACTATTTTACACTGGAACCCTAAAAAAGCTCTTCACACTTTTCCTCAAGACTTTATAAATGTTAAGTGTTATTCTGACATAGAGGTAATTATTGCACAGTTTCTTTAGAATAAATACAAAGTTTTTACAGTAATATTTATGAATGTTTATACATCCTCATAAAATTTATAATATCTTACTATGATTTTGTAGTGGTCAACCAGAATATGATTTTGCAGTGGACAGTCTAAATGCATGCGTTTATTACAAGCATAACATTAGCAACAGCAAACTTACACAAAATTTCATCCGATATACCAGCTCTGTAGCGAGACCCGTACGGGCTCCCCGATCTCTCAGCACTCCTAATTGCGATTTCGTACTGAAACACAATATTAATAAAGTTTTAATCCGTACGCCAAACAGTCCAGACTTAAATGTGAATTGAATGTGCTATTGTTGTTTTACTAAAGATCAGTGCACGTTGTCAACGCGTTGAATTGTTTCATGAATAGTAAAAAACGTGTGTCCGATATCAAAGGAATTCTGACTTTATGAAATTGGATACATGTACGTTGGATAAAATTATGTTGTTCGTGAGTTTATATGCAGTATTATTAGCCGCTGTCGTTATAAAAAACTTAAGCCAAGATGCAATTATGCTGTCGTGTCTTACAATTAGTTGACCATAACAATGTTCTTAAAATAAATCAAAATAATTGTTTTCTGAAGAAAGATTAACCAGGGAGTTAATCTGAAAATATTCATTAAAGATTTTATTTTACCAATTTGTAGTTTTGTACATGCCAAATTACGGCTTTCTAGCATAATGAAACCATAAGGATTCCATTTTGACTACGGAATTCTAATTACACCTTAAATATTAGAAATACTTTTTTGCAACTTAAATAGACCAAATCGGCGTGGTTGTATTGAGCAAGTATCTTCCAACAAGACGGATTTAGTAAATACGTACTGTTGTTCAAACAACACAATCATAAGGAACTTACCAAATCGCCAAAATTGCTAACTTGCAGGACATCAGTTCCATTCACATGACTGTACGGTATAATAAAGAGTTGTGTGTATGAGTGCAGTGAGATATAGTATATAATTTCTCCAGTGTTATGGAGTGCTCGAACGTAGCTAGATATAGCTCGAGTCTCTGGTTCAGAGGCGGCTGCAGGTCCTCCGAAAGTATTGGTGCATGGGTTGGGTGAAGCTCCTACAGCTGGAAGAAACGCAACAACATTACACGCCTAGGCTTTAGTAGAAAGAAGCGTCCATAGCATAAATCGACAATGTTGGGAGCGTTGGGTATTGGCTGGGTGACTTGGAGAGCAAATTAAGAGAGCATATTGGAGGCCCTCGGATGGCATGAAAACTTCCGGAACTATGGTTGGCCACTAACCCCTCCACAAATCCGCACTAAAGAAGTGTGGTGGAGTATGATCTAGGCCTGCTTAAGTAGAGAGACCCGTGCTAATTTAAAATATATTGTATTGTATCTATTGTACTTCACGTAAATATTTTGGATACATAACGTTCAATGGTGGTAATTACATTTCAGGGTCAAGGGGTTAAGAATCCGGGACCCCTCGCTTTACAAGCAGGATTGCTACCAATTAGACTACAGGGTCATTATCACAGTACTATGACTTTCTATCAAACTCTGCCATAAGTGTTGAAGGTTATCCATTACGATAATTATAATTATTTACTTACACATCCAAACAAAATCGAAGTTTCTGTTCAGGTCTACACCGTTACTCATGTCATCATCTAGCCCAGTAGATGCACACGAGGTGAAGCTCTCCCTACTGCGGTTTTTTCTCCACATTCTATTCTGTAGAAAAATTAATATATCTTAAATAAACTCCTGAATTCCTGAATCACATTTGTCAAAATTTTTCTCGAATCATTCATGTTTTTTTAGAATCGACTAGACTAGCCTTTACAGCTTCACGGGGATATACTTCAAGTTGAATATCTTATCATGAGTTATAAGAACACAGTGGTGAACTACAACGTAACTCTGTATCATTTTAACAACGAAATAGTGTCTGTATATATCACCCAAATCGGTTTTCGTAATAGTTAATAGAAATGAAAATAATTGTTCTGGATGTGGGTGCTAGTTAACCTGCTACAAGTTTACTTACAGTTGTAAAAGTATAGACATATCCATCAGGATTAGCAACTGGGATCATATGCCATTCTAAACTTTCAGCCATACTCCTTATTTCTGAATCAGTACTGGTTAGGAACTCCTTAATGATCCAAGTAACCACTGCTGGTGATATCCATTCTCTAGCATGAAGCGTACCTTCAAATACTCCAATCAATTTCCTTGTTCTATTTGGATTGTAATCAATCTTAATGCCTCTGATTGGTCGTCCTTCAACAGATGTACCTATAGTATATGATGATACAATATCTGGATACTCTTGTACTAATTCATCAAGCCATTTGTATATTTCGTCTAGTGTGTGGTATTTTTCCCATGAAAACGATAATAATGATGTGGATCTTTCATTACTTTTAGCTGATTCAAGTTGCTTGTCAATTGCTCTGTAAAATAAATAAATAAAATAGAAGTTGTCCAAATAGGTATTCAATCTAATAATCTAATAATGTTAATACGGAAAAAAAAGAAAATTTGTAAAAATCAATAATAAAGCTTAAAGCCTAGAAGTCACAATAATTGTAGTTTTGTGGCCAAAATTTGTTAATTTTAGATTTCATGGTCATCCGTGCCTTGTAGGTGACGTTAAGCTCCAGGTTGTTATCATTACTGTTATGTATCTATTTACGATGGGAATGATAAAAACCAATGATAATTATTATAATGTTGATAAAAACAACAAAAATTACTGTTTATAGCTGCTAGTAGAAGAATAACAAAATTTGTCAGGTCAAATAAAATTTCATTACCAACATGACTTTACTAAAGGCAATTTACTAAAGTCACTGGGTAAGTTTGGAAATAAATAGGCTATTTAACATATTACTTAATACTGTTCATTTTGCATCTTAACAAAATACTTATTCTAAAATACAGTCCTAATTTTTGCCAACATTGTGAGGTTTTAGCAATTTTATCGGTTACTATCCTTATTAGAAGTACATATTGTTAATTGTCTTTTACTTTCCAGATCATATTTATAGATGCATGTTTTTCGACAGAGATATTTTCCAAAGATAGACATTTTGAGTATTTAGACGATTTCGACTTATTAACTGAGGGAAATACATGCGATTACAAGAGTTTCATTTCTAATCCGATGTTAAATAAAATATACATAATAATTATAACACTTACTTTTGCATATCACTTATAACTTCCTTCGCCTCCATACCAATACTCTCCGAAGTTGACAGAAAGAGTTCTACATGTTGTGGAGGTACCATCAATCTGACATCACGTTTGAGTTCATAAATATCATCCCAAAGTTCCAATAATCCAGTTTGCTGACAATATTCCAGAAACTTAACTTCATCGTATGACTTCGGTATTACTTTATACACTTTATACCCTTCAAATTTTCTCATTCCAGCCACTACTGATGCTAAAACACTTAAAATTATCAATAATTTGTCACCCTTCATTTCTGTGTCTAATTAGGACGTATACAAAACGAATCGTGCTATGATTCGATTTTGATGATAACTAAGTAATTTTTAGTTTTTACCTCATTAATATTATCTTATCTTTTATAAGATAATGGTAATAAAGTAGGTATGTACTGAAATGTATGTGATGAAGTAATATATGATTTTACTTGATAGATTGTGATGGATTTATACGCGATTATAATTGATATAAAGAAAGAAAAAAAGAAAGACGGAAAAACATTTCGCAACAGATACAACAATCTGCTTAAATCTACTGTTATGCTTAAAAATTAAATGCAGTGCCATGCAGATGGAACAGAAAAAGGTCACATTCAGCGAGGTCTGCTGATTTTCAATGTAACGGTGTCGCATTGAACATAAGCGGACCTCGCTATAGTATAAGGTAATCCATCCTTGAGACAAACTTTGAAAAGGACTGTATGAGTGACTGTATGCAGTAAGTACATCCTGTTAAAATTAGGTGTTAATAAGATTATTATCATTACTTTGATGGAAGTAATCACACAATGTAAACTAAACGAGCTGTCCAGTTCTTCTTTTAAGTATTATAATCTACAATAATCTAAATTTTACTAACAAAAAATAACCGACTTCAAAGTTACTCAAAAACTAATTCTCAGATCTCGTTCAAATTTATATGGGATTACGTGACAAGCACCTGCTTTCGATTAAAAAAATAATCACCGAAATCGGTTCGCGTGATATTGAGTTATTCGTCCATTTGTCGCGCTTACTTAATACAAATTTAAGACTTATATGGTTTTATCGTGGATGCCATTGTCAGATCTCAATCAAATTTATATGGGACTACATAGCCACCAGCTTTCGATTAAAAAAAGAATCATCAAAATCGGTTCGCCCAGTCCAAAGTTCTGAGGTAACAAACATAAAAAAATACAGTCGAATTAAATTAAAAAAACATCCAACTGTTTTATTTACACTGAACATAGCTCAGAACCATTTCGAAGACCCCATCATAATCGGTCCATACGTTTAGCAGCTACTTTGCCACAAATAGACACACAGATACGTTAAACTTATAATACCCCTTTTTATGCATTGGGGGCTAAGAAAACATAATATAATTAGTTGTTAAAACAAAAAGAAAACAAATTAATTTACATGCAATTCAGAAATTTTTACATGACCGCAAATTGAAAGTTATAATTAATATTATTGTGCGTATTGTTAACGTGTGTATACGTTCATCAACAGGGTGTTTTTTTTTCGCCATGAAACAAAGGCCACTGTACATTTGTACTTACAATATGATGTTATTCTACGATTTTCTAAGAGGGAAAACAGCGTAAACTGTAAATGTTTAGCGCCCGTCTAGCCTAATCCTGGATCTTATAACCTCGGGGTTTTTAATAAGCCAAATTTAATTAAAATTCTGTTCGCCGTGCAACGTTCGAGAGTTGAGCGTTACTATGACTTTATTTATTCAGTTTACCAACAGTTTTACCACGATTGAGGACACGCTAAACATAATCGGCCATATTAATAAACATAGACTAAAGCAAGTGTAACTTTAAAACTTGTCGTAAATAAGAATTAATTAAATTCAGTATTAATAAATATAGAGTAACGAAGAAGTAAGCTACTCCGAGTCTAATCTCAGAATCAAAGTTAGTCCATGTCGCTACATAGTTTAGCGACTGATTAGGCGTGGACTAGGCGTGCATTGACGACATTGACGTTGACTTGACGCATATCAAGAGTACTTCGTTGTTCTAACTAAACGTCATTCACATTGATATTTTCTTTGACCTTTTCTTCTTCATCCCAGTTAACTGAGCGAGCACGTTTTTGGTTCATGTAAATCAATTTTAAATTTAACAAGTAACCATAGCATGAAACAAACTGCGAGGAGCGAAATTACGCGCTTGAAATTGAAAGCTGATCACGTCGTTTGAAGTTGTCAATCCCAAAATATTGTTGTCACTGTCATTTTAATGCATGAAGTCATTCACTGACTCACTCTTTTTACTTTTAAATTACAAAGGTTGCCATATTTTACTCGTTGAAACCGGACTAAGAAATGTATTGTTAGTTCGAGGTTACTCCATATTTATTAATAACATTGCAATTACGAAGTTATTACTTAGTTAATCCAGAATTAACTAGTCCAAGTGTAGCTTCAGATGATGCTTGGATTAAGCGATTTTTATTAATAAGGGTGAATGTGTAAAGCTACTATACACGAAAAAACCAATTACAGGCAAACTTACTACCGTTATACATATATCGTTATACTAATTACAGGTAAACTTAAACAACAAATTTACTACCAACTGGGGTATGAGCGTTTCTGAATATTGAAAGAAAAAAAGTTAAGTTCCATTTAAATACAAAGATTTCATTCTCCTGAAGACTGATTTTAAAAATTAAATTAGACACTTTTGGCCATTGTGATTCCTTCAAGAAATATTTTTTCAGAAAAAATTAAACAGAAAATGATGATTGAGTAAAAAATAATTAATCAACTGAAAAACATATTAATAACAAATAATGTTAGCCATACAAATCACTTAAAAACATCTTTATATAATAAAGAACATTTTAATAAAATCCCAGCTATATTTCAAGTAAGAACCATAGTAGGGCTCAGGTGTGACGAAGTCTTAAAGATATTACGGGCCCTTTCATTTTATGATGTCATTGTCGGCATAAACGTCATTACAGGTCTTCTTCGGTTAAGATGGCGGAAAATTTAAAGAGAGCAAAAAATGAATCATTTATCTCAGCAAATAGGACATTCGGAGTCGTTTCCACAGAATTAATACTCAGATTTGTATAAACGGCTCATTTCAGTGAGCCGTTTGTCTGATAGATCTTTCAGGTGCCTTAATTCTTTGTAGAAATTGTATTTTGTTATTGGCGTGACGGAGCACTATTTGAGGGTTGTAGGTAGATCATTATCGCTCTGTAGAGATTGTGGCGTTTTCGTAAAATCACGCTGATAATCTATTTATAATTTTATTGAACTAAAATGTTATTGCAGTTATGTTTCGGCCGTAATGCACATAAAACTTAGAGATCTTGAATGTTTTGTGATAGGAAAATATGCAATTTAGATTTATATTAACGGGCCTAAAGTAAATTATTTAAAATGACAGTAAATTGAATGATTAATAGGAATTGATGAATATTTTAGTTACATCATGTGGAAACTTAAAAAAAGTGTCACAAAATATTTTAACACTTTATAATTTTAATAGTTTGATCATGTCAAAAGCGCATATTATTATAGGTAGTTCAATTAAGATTTGCCTAATAGCGCTAATAAAGTGTCAAAAAATTATTCGGCCAAGCGAACATTTAAAATAAACATTACAGACTCTTATGTCGTTCTCTTAAAGCACTAACAGATAAAAAATTAAAATGAGTGAAATTCACACGTGGTAGAAGTGAAACCTTCAAAAATTTTGGTACGAATGTAAAATTTCGGGAAGATGATAATTGTAGGTTTTAGTAATGTTTATAGTGATACATAGTTAGAAAACAAAAATAAAACAGTGGTAACTAACGCCATCTCTTAACATAATATGAAGAGTAAAATGAGCAACTAGCGCCATCTATCCAGCAATAAAACGAATCTTCTATCTTGTTCCTCGCGCCATCTATGAATACAACTTAGCACTTTTTAAAGTAACACAAAGATAACCACGAACATAAGAAACACTGTATAATGCTTCCTATCTCATTTTCTCCCACGTTAAATCTTATGAATTTATGTGTCTGACGCTTTTTACTGTCGCTTTTTCGTTTCATCGACTTTCAAATCCCAACGATGCCAAAGAAGTTTTCACTTCAAAAAATACGAAGAAAACTTCGTAGCTAAGAAATAATATTTTTACTGTCCTTTTAATACTTGGCCTTTATGCAAAATAGACACTGCGTCATGATTTAGTCTTCGAGTTGATACGTCATAATAAAATTACTCTCACCGTTGAACTATTACGAATATTACTAGCGTATAGAAACGATACCGCGAACCCGATGTTTGCGCAATGAACTGTAGCCTATTGGCTAAAGTTTTCAGGGGATTCGATTGCTTTTGAAAAGAGAACGAGGGCTCAATTTTTTTTTATATGTAGAACCCTTCGGCGCGACATATATTTTGTTCGCGATGCGTGACCATTTATTTATAAATAATTTCTCGACAATAAGTAGACTATTACAGCAAAATCGGTTCATTGCTCAGAGTAAGAATAGACTACTAGAGTTGTCATTGAGCATCTGTCCGTAAAGGATAGAAACAGTGTAACACGACCAAGTCAGAATGCCCGCGAAGAAAAGAACCGCTTAGCTAGATATTACTAGCCTACTCAATTTGGGTTGTTAATACTACAGAACTGATTAACTGTTATCATGTTACTGAAATGTTATGTTTTCGTATTATCTTCGTCAGTCTATATTCTATAGAAAGACAAATCACGTCAACAACACAAGAGCACAACACTTTTTCAATTTGCAAATTAGAATGTATCTTACGTGCGACTTTAGTGCAATGAACTTCATGTAGACAAGTAAAGCCCAATACATACGTAACGGGCTTTTTCTCGCACAGGCCACGTTTCGTACGGGATTCCGCTGCGTATGCACTATCGTATACATTTTCTATAAAACGATGTTTCCAAAACTTCACGTCCCGTCCCATACGGGAAAGAACCCCTTTACGTATGCATTGGGCTTTAGTAGGTATATAAATGATTCGTTTGGAAAAGCGGAACAGCCAGTATAAAAGCAGGACTATCCCGCCTAAAGCGGGACGTATGGTCACGTTAATTATACTTCAATGACTATCACACGTGTTTTGTGCGTGTTCGATACGAATTTATTCCGTCTCTTATCAATACATTGCAATAAAACTATTATGCCTATGTCATTGGACACTTCTATCCTCCTTTATTGAACATTTTTAGAATTCCGTAGTTAAAATGGAACCCAGTTTCGTCATAATTTTCATATCGTCCTTGTGGCAGTCTAGTCGTGTCTGTGCCTAGCTTAGAGACTCTTAGTACTAGAAAGCTGTAATAGGCATAGATACTTAATTTTATTATTACGCCAACAAATTGATACAGTATTTTTTATTTTTTTAGGGTACCTCATGGTTACTCAGCATCCAAGACTATTCGTATTGCTTCGGCTGAATGTCAGGGTACCCATTTCTTTCTTTGTTTCTTTCTCTGCTATCTTGGCAACAACGATTTGGCATCACTTAAGTGTTACTGACATCAGCATAGCCAGCCATGGGCTCAGGGTGGGGCAGCAGTCTAAAATAATATGTAAATTTTTGTTTTGATCGCATTTTTTTTGTGTCGACTGACGACTGTCGAGTGTAAACTTTCTTAAAGATATTAAGTATTGTAGTTAGTACCTAGATAATTAAGTTTTTAAATTTGATTAGGTACATTACAGGCTTACAGGTCAGAGCCAGGGTGGGGAAAGCGCCCCACCCTGCCCCACCCTGACTACGCCCATGGTTACTGATGTGCGTCAAGCAGATCATCAGCTCATGTTTGCTACTTAAAATGGGACCTCACCAGTTAGTAACCACTAGTGTGCATGAGTACCGTCAGGAATAACTTCGGACGGAAGAGATCTGTCACCATAAGCTCACCCGTCTTGGCATAGAAGGAAAGGCCAACTTGGTCTTAAGGATAATTCGAAAGAGACGATACTGTAATTCAACTATCTTTCTTCTATCTTTCTTTCTATCTCTCTCTCTTTTTTTCTTTTTTCCTTTTACAGCTATTTATAACAATATAATAAACACATTAACACCATCTTTCAATTAAATAACAGTATTATACATAAAATACATTACGTTGTGCGTTTTACCGCACACTACATCATCGAATGTAATACCATAAAACAATAAATCTTGTTTCGACGTAAAATTGTTATCCGAATGTTTGCAGACCGCGAACAAATTATAATCAACTTTTTGCAGCGAACAGAGTATTTGGTAACAATGTTTGGGAAATACACAAACAATGGAAGCATAATAATATTACAATTGCATGGCTATGTTTAATAAACTTTTAACTATGCTGTAAAACGACTCGTCGTGCTCCGGCTGGAGGCTTGAGAGCCAGTTCTTTCTTTCTTTTCTGCTTTCTTTCTTGGCTAGCAACGTATCAGTGATTCTTTTGGTGCTGATAGCCACTTGCCATCAATGTGGAACGTCAGCTCGTTCGTCGGCCATTTCTATTAAAATTGGTTGTATGAAAAGTTGGTTTACGGACGATAGTTTTACGTGATAACGTCATAAAGAAACATTGATGAAAAATTGCATACTGTTATAGATTGAATTCAATTATTATCAATGAATTATCATTTTTTGTATAATACAAACACGGACCTAAGAAAAAGACGGATGTAATCCCAACAACAAATTCAGTGAAGTACCCATACTCGTAGTAATACCAACTCTCTATTCGTAGAAGTACACGCACCCACATATTGACACCATACTGCGTCAATCGCGAATCAAAAATTACGCACACATAGTAAGCGGGCGGCCATTGCTATGCTTCACTCTCGATTAGACGAGGTTACTTCCATCTTTTTTTCAGGTCCGTGAATACAAAGAAGGAGTTAATTGGAAATTACAGTTTTGTCGATAAATTGACATTTATTTACACTTGACGCGAGAAGAGATAAATGTGTCACAAGCCAACGCTTGGGCCGATCGTGCCTCTCTATGTCTTGTTCCGCGCTTTCGCTTGCAAGTTCAGGATCAGGCGGAACGTGACAGTTTCATGCGTGCAGCCGGTGTTCATCGATTTATAAGACGTTATCACGTCAAAAAATCCTGTGGGCTAATGTCATGATGAAGAGCCATAATCAGACACTGGCCAAGTGCGGATTGACTTCTAATGCTCTTTGAACTGTCAAGTGTGCCGTTGTGGAGTCACTGTGACGGGAGATAGAAGCTAAGTTAGACAGGGTTGGGTTGTTATCATTATCCAATGATGTTCTATAAGACATTGCTACTTGGCAAACATGATTCTAAGATAAAAATACAACATAAACGGCAGTATCTTTAGATTGTGTTGACTCTCAAATTTATAACTTGATTTATCCACAGCTCCAAGTAGTAGCAGCTGCAGTAATAGATCTTGACTTAGACCTGAGTATTAGATCACTTTGCGACTTCTTGAGAAAAAGTAGTTGACAGACAGACGGACAACGAAGCGATCGTTCAACAAAGTGGTGCCCTTTTTCTCCCTATGAGGTAAGTAATCCTAAAAACATGACTGCTATTTACCAACAGTATGAGATTGAAGATACGAGGCCTGTAATTCATCAAATACGATCGTACCTTATCATCATCTGATGATAATTCCAATCGTATATTGAAACACTTCAGCGTCCGGTACTTTTGCCAGTAAATACGCGAAACACAAAGGCAAGTGGCACCCAGACAATACCAATTCGCCATTGTTTCGGCTATTCAATTACTGTAGATTTCGATAGTTCGGCCAGACAGATTTCATTATTGAAAACGAATAAAGATGGCGACGAATATAAAAGCAGATTTCATTGTAGATTACGCTTATCACGGTGCGATCAGTTTTTATTATATTAACCGGTTTAATCTGTTTTTACAATACTTCATCGGATGTTATCAGTTTATGGACGTTAAGCTGTTTTGAGATAAAACTATTTTACTGAAATTAAATATTAAATTGGAAGTATTTATATACGTGTGGACGATCTAAGCAAAAAGCGACTTTTTTTTATTCTTAATTTCATCGCACTTTGGGTATGCAGGAATAATAAATAAATAAACGCTTACATACTCATACCCTCGCAGTAGGTTTATATCTGTGTCGCGGGTGACATGGACAACACATATAACATATCACAATAACAACCATGACCGGCCGGGAATCAAACCCGGGACCCCTCGTTTCGCAGGCCAACCAACTAAGCTCGAAGTGGTCAGTACAATTATGGTATAGTTATGGTATTAGATCACAATTCAATGGCATGCAAATAATCAATAAACCTTCCCAGAAAGAAGCATTGGGACCTCTGTAGCATCAGAACTAGGGAGATAGATGCCGTGGCTTCTTGTTTATATAGAACTAGTAACCGCCCTCGCTTTGCTTCGGTTTTCATATTTTTTTACACCTTACATTATTGGAGTTTTATTAAGGATCCCTAATTTTTTTGACAATCAGGAGACACATTAGTGTCTAGGACAAGTACACACACATACACACTCTCAAAATAATGTCATTGACGCTATAGTCTCTTTTCTCGAAACCTAGTGTGACGTCACGAAACAAGCCGACACGAAATTTTTAACTCCATATTTTTAATTATTAGCGAAACGTCAAAACTTTGTACGTTCACTTAACAAAATGATTATTATATAATATAGCCCATTTCACCCGGGGATGGTGTAGCTTCCCAGCAGTGAAAGAATTTCTCAAATCGGTTTAGTATTTTCGGAGCCTATTCAGTGCAAACAAACAATCAAATCTTTCTTCTTTATAATATTAGTATAGATTACTTTTTATTAATCCCCGACGAAAACAGAGGGGTGTTATAAGTTTTACGTATCTGTGTGTCTGTGTGTCTGTGTATCTGTATTTATGTTTGTAACATCGTAGCTCCCAAACAGATGAAGCGATTTTGATCTGTTTTTTTTTTGTTTGAAAAGTGACTTAAGTGTTCTTAGCTATGTTTAGTGTAAATAAAGCTATCGGGGGTTTTTTAAACATTAATTTAATAGTAATAGCCGAGCTAACGATTTACCTGGTGTTAAGTGGGTAACCTAGCCCATCGACATCGACATCGGTAAAACCAAATGCAACTTGATACTTTGACTTTGCTAGAAAGAGAGAAGAAGAAAGAAAGAAATGAAAATAACTTCCGTATTCAGATTTCATTTCACTGACAGTGTATCTTTTCCATTCTCCTTCCCATAACAAAATAAAGGCATGTTATGCTACAGCCCGACAAAAAGCCGAATTTTATTGCCGTGATATTACTAAAACTTATAAGTATATCATAGGTTTTTTCAGCACCATCACAAGGCTTCTCCAAACCCATTCATACTTCCTGAAAACATTTGCAATAGATTTTATTATCACAAGATTATACTTTCAAGTTGAGCGTATATGAATATCGCAAAGCGATAAATTTCCCTTTACAAGGTGGCTACTGTCCTTTTTGGCGCTTTCAACATTTTTATTGATACTGCGGGTCGTTTTATGAAGACATTACCCCAAATATTATCTGAAAATTGAGCAGTAAGCCTTGAAAAGATTGAGGCATATCGGATATATACTATTATTTGAAATTTATAAAAAAGTGTTTATACTTATACAAATCTTATATAAAAGATATGAAAACAATATTATATTTTCAAAAGATATCGCGCGTCATAAATAAGCATCGAGCTACAGAATCGACTGCGCCGTCCCTAACGGGCGATAAGGAGGAAAACAGGGTCGCCATGCGATTTGTTTTGATAAGACAATCCTAGGAAATAATTTTGCATGGTAAGCTTGCATTATCGTTGAGCCAAATAAAATGTCGATCTCTTTTATAACGATCAACCCATTGATATTACCTTTGATTCATTGGCGAAGTGAAAACACGTGAGTAGTCCTTTAATCTGCCGTCGATGACGCGCGGTAGCACTCTAAGTCGATTTTTTCACCCCATTGTGTTAACGAAGGAAGGTTTAGTTTGGTATTTCGGTAACAACCGGGAAGTTTTTCTATTCTACATACCAACCTGATGTGAGCGCAATTGCATTACCCCGTGATAGAAATCATTTAAAGTGGATCTTAAAGCGATATATTTTTTAATTTGATTTAACTTTAATCCAAATTTTATGCTTCAGAATCCTCTTGATGAGATCTAGAACATACTCCAACACGCGTTCCAGTGCGGATTTGTGGAGAGGTTAGTGACCAACCCAAGTGTCAGAAGTTTTCATGTCGCTAGATAGCGAAAAAGGAGCGAAAAAGGAATTAGTGAATAACAAAGTTTTTGTAGCTCAATGGCGCTGTACTTATCAAACCAGTAAGCCTGGTCATCCTATCCCCGCCGGTGTAACAAAAGAGCTATCGACGTGAATTTCAACAATATCCGTGCGCGTAAATCACACCGCCATATTGTTTATACACAGCGAAACTGTAGATAGTTGTCCTTTTTTACGGATCTTATCGACGACTGTGGCGTGGTCACCATATTTTTGCACCTGCTTTACACATCCACGGCACAAAAGGCATCCTCAATGCTAGAATCTTTATACATTTCCGTGGAGAAGTATTATGCTTTGATTTGCAGTCGATACTTACTAGAAAAATATACAAGGTACCATGATATTTTTCACGTTACTTTAACAGGCAATGATTGCAATAAGTCTAATAAGGATGGTCAATAAGGAAGCAGGGTTCCAATATTAGAGGAACCTGATTGATACCAAGCTTTTCTTTAGAGGCCGAAAAACATTACTATGTAATTGGAAAAATAAATAATGATAATAAACTAATTGAAGGCGTTACATGATCTGTAACATTTATGTAATGCTTTTACGAAACAAAATAAAATGATAGTACTATGCACTCATCGGTATTGTGTTTTTGTCAGCATAACGAGCCCTTATATTAAAAACTCATTTTTGGGTGAAATCGGACGCGACGCATTGTCCTGCAACAATCAGTACCTGCCCTTATTGTTAGGGTTGTCAAAACCATTGTTGTAGTATATCCTATGGAAATTTAAAGGACATTTTTACGGTCAATCACTATTGATGGGATTGCAATTTATTGCTGAAATGCTGATTGATTGGTTTCATTTGTGAAAAAGATTCTTTCTTTGTTGACGATTCATTATGAAAATGATGTTTGATTTACCTATTAAAGCTTTTGTTTAAATTTTAAACGTTAAGAAATTTTTAGATCAACATTTATTCTATATTAATATGATTTATCTGAAGTAGAATCGCTTCAATGCGGTCTATACCTACTTATAGCAAGATTTTTTTGTTATACCATTGATCTTTTGCTGAAACTTGCAGACGTTTAACGGAGTCGAATCCGCGTAACCTTTACGCAAGAGATAATAGTTGAATACATTGAACTATTATTAGTAGCGTATAGAAACGACATCGCGAACCTAATTTTTGCGTGATGAACTGTAGCCAATTAGTTTTTCATCATTTTTATGGAATTCAGTCAATTTGGAAAAGAGAACGGAGGCTCGATTTTGAAAATAGGCCACTTAGGCGCTCCACCCACTGAAGACGCGTCCCGCCGCGGTTGCCGCGTCGGCAGTGTGTTGTGCTAGGCGTGATTTCTATATAAATTGAGATACTTGCATACAATGGTAAAATCTGCCATCCCGCGCACTCTCAGGTGGGATAGTAGTGAAGCATTAACTTATAAGATATAAAAAAAATAGAACTTGCCGGCGCGACACACGTTTTCATCGCGATGTCTGTTCTGGTACTTAGGTACATTATACTTCAATGGTTGAATATACCTAATGTGACTTTATGAAGAATATCGCAAAAAAATTACTTACACTAAACAGTTGTAAATAAAAAGGCGATCTATTCGCTAAGTAGCTCTCTTCAGGCAAACTTATGGAAAGGTTATACAACATGGCCACGAAGGAAATAGCTACGACCCACATTGTAAGGAAAACCAGAGCAGATCAGCTAAAAGTAACGCGAATTTTAAGATAACGTCTCTAATTAATTTTGCATTTAAAACCGTAAAGTTTGATCTAATTTCGACCATCTTAACGCGTTTTAATCTTAACGCACGCTATAAATTACATAAATAATAACGCCGTAAGACCAAATAGGCCGTAACGGTACCCTCGTAAAGTATGCAACGTTATTGAGTTCGGGATAATATTTAACGCGTATTGTTTCCTCCGTGGACGTTACGGTCAGATCATAACGCCAGTAAATATGATTTGATATGAGAACTAGACGCAGCTTTCGAGTGTGGAAGTGGCTTCTTTATTTTATTTTTTTCATAGTTTTATTTGCGTGTGTACGGAAAAATAATATATGGAGTTAAAAATTTCGTGACGGCTTGTTTCGTGACGTCACAGTGGGTCTAGCGAAAAGAGACTTAATAGCGTCAAGACAAATAGTGTTGAGAGTGTAGGTGTGTGTGTGTGTGTGTAGTGTACTTGTGCGCATAGACACTATTGTGTCTCCTCATAAAATAAACGCTAACACACTCATACCCCCGCAGTAGGTTACCTGTGTCGCGGGTGCCATGGACGACACATATAACACATCACAATCACACCTATGACCCGAGTACAAATATTTTTCTGTCACACAAATATCTGCCCGGCCGAGAATCAAACTCGGGACCCCTCGATCTCAGGCAGGGTCGCTACCAATTAGGCTACAGGGTCGTCACAATACAATAGTATCGTACAATATGTTATAAGGTATGTGCTATTAAACGCGAAATGAAAATTGGTGGCGAAGAGTCAACTTCTGGTATTGTTACTAACTTTTTGGGAACCTCCTGCTTGAGTCAGCCGGCCAATTACTCTTCAAGTTAAAGTTTAGAGTTTTAAGTTTATATTGCAACTAGCTGACCCGGCGAACTTCGTATCGCCTAAGAATGTAACAAATCAGAAATCATTAAAATCGGTACAGCCGTTCTTAGCCGTTACAGTTTCTGTGTGCTCCTCCCTCTCCCTCTCCCTCTCATAAACATAAATAACGAAAACGCTTCATCACATACGTCCCTCAGTACAAAGGCGTTTACTTGACGAAGCCGGTGTCGAAACCTTGCCCCATCCACCGTACACCGTACGTTTAACTCCCTGTGATGTCTTTTTGTTCCCGATAATCAAGGAAAAAATTAAAATATGTGCAATTCACACGTGGTAGAAGTGAAACCTTCAAAAATTTTGTTTTCAAGATAATGAGACGAATGTAAGATTTCGGAAAGATGATAATAAAATTCTAGGTTTTAGTAATGATCATAGTGATGCAAAGTTAGATAATTATTTTACATTTTAATCATATATATCACGGGCGTAGCCAGGTTTTAGTTTCGGGGGAGTTCAAGAAAATACAACGACTAAAAGTACATAAAATAACCCTAACGAAAATTGAGAATTGAGAGAGTCCTTTATTTTTTTCTCGCGACGTATGTAGTGCCATCTATTATTAGTTTATATGTTTCAACAGATCTAAAGATAAAAAGTATGAGGTGAATAGTACATGTCAATATCTTAACTTTTCGGGGAGGGTTTGAACCCCCGAAACCCCCCCTGGCTACGCCCATGGTATACATTACATATATTTATTCAGACTCACATTTTCGATAAATGATATATATTTCGATTTACGAGACTTATGATAACTAAAGTATGATATGCTCCCCCTCTCCTCCATTTCCACCTCCCCTCCCCTTCCCCCCTCAACTCCCGCTACCTGTCCCCCTCCCCTTCCACACCCCTCCCCTCCCTTCCCCTCTCCCCTTCCCATTGTTAAAATTAATTATCAAAATCAGTAGAGCACTTGGCGGCTGACCCTGCTTTCGGAAAAAAAACATCTTCAGTGATGAGGCTCATTTCTGTTGGAGTGACTTTGTTATCAATCAAATTTTCCGGATTTGGAGAGATGAAAATCCACTGGAGATTCATCAGGTGCCTCTACACTTCGAAAAAGTTACTGTTTGGTGTGGATTTTGGTCCGGCGGTATCGTCGGCCCTTATTTCTTTGAAGATGCGCAAGGAGCCACGCTCACTGTCAATGGCAAGCGATATTGCACGATGATAACAATTTTTTGTGGTCTAGTATAGACGGTATGGATCTCACAAACATGTGGTTCCAACAAGATAGCGCCACTTGCCATACTGCACGGGAAACATTAAATTTATTGGATGAGAAGTTCGAGGGCTTCATCATCTCGCGCGGTAGTGACATCAACTGGCCACCGAGATCGTGTCATTAACACCGCTCGACTACTTTCTGTGGGGCTACGTGGAATTTCTGGTCTATGCTGACAAACCACAGATAATTGCAGCCTTGAAGGCCAACATAAATCACGTTCTTCGTGAAATTGAGCCCCATTTATGCGAAAATATCGTCCAAAATACCAGGATTCACCCCCTACAGCGGAGTCGCGGCGGCCATTTAACTGAAATTATATTCCACACATAATGTCATCGAATGTCCTTTAAAACAAAATAAAAATTGTAGCAATATTACTTAAACAGGTTATTTTATTACATTTCAAAGTTCGAGCGCTCTTAATGAAAAACCTATATTATATAGATGTTATTTTCTTTTGAGAAATAAAAATATTATCTTTACTTTTAACTTAATATAATGATTAATATTAAATATTAAATAATTCGAATTCCACTCATATGTGCCTAGTCGATGTATCAGTCCCCTAATATCGGGCGAGCGATACGCTGCGTAAATATCGCGGTCCTACCTCCACCCGTAAACTTTACGTAAACGTCAAGTAAACCGAAATCAAACATATCGGCTTGTTCTACTTAGCTCCTGATTACGTCACACGCATGATAAAAATAACAAATTATGAGAGTGAGGCCAAACGAACGTATTTTTGAGCTTGAGTCACATAAAATTAGTCGGTTTCACAAATCCAAACTAATGTTTGCGTCGTCGTGTGGTAAAAACTTAAAAAAATAGGCTCGTGTGGCCTCACCCTTAATTTTTTAAAAGCACTTACGTAGAACTACTGGTTCGGAACTAAGTCTAGTTCGATTTGAAATCTAAGGCATACTGTCCGCGGCGATTGCATGCAAGCTTCGCAATGAAACAGGCAACAGGCAAACGCAACGATATCGCTTCAAGGACAGATTTTCTACTTTTAGTTTTACTTTTTACTTACACTTTTTAGGGTTCCAAGGCCAAATGGCAAAAAACAGAACCCTTATAGATTCGTCATGTCTGTCTGTCTGTCCGTCCGTATGTCACAGCCACTTTTTTCCGAAAGTATAAGAACCATACTGTTGAAACTTGGTAAGTAGATGTATTCTGTGAACCGCATTAAGATTTTCACATAAAAATAGAAAAAAAAAATTTGGGGGCTCCCCATACTTAGAACTGAAACTCAAAAATTTTTTTTTCATCAAACCCATACGTGTGGGGTATTTATGGATAGGTCTTCAAAAATGATATTGAGGTATCTAATATAATTTTTTTCTGAACTGAATAGTTTGCGCGAGAGACACTTCCAAAGTGGTAAAATGTGTGTCCCCCCTGTAACTTCTAAATTATGAGAATGATAAAACTAAAAAAAGTATATGATGTATTTTACCATGCAAACTTCCACTTAAAATTGGTTTCAACAAGATCTAGTCAGTACTTTTTTTTAATACGTCATAAATCGTAAACCGCAATTTACCTCGATCAAAGTTACAACGAACCACAAGAACTTTTATATTATGTTACTTGCTGCTGCGGAACCCTTCATGGGCGAGTCCGACTCGCACTTGAGCGCTTTTTTTTACTTTCACTTTTCACTTTTATTTTTTACTTTTACTTTTTTACTACGCAAGATGCAAGCAAGCAACAATTGACGATAGTATGCGTATAAGGTGTTTACGTAGACAGAAGGTCTAAAATTTGAATTTTGAGAAGTTAGGTCTGTGCCCTTGTGATCTAAAAATATCCTGTGATCGAAAAATAGTGCCAGATTGTTATGAAAGTCATGGTGACGTCATGTCAGACTTGAAATACGCTATCGAAATTTTCTACAACGCTCGCAACAAAATAACCCCTTCACTATAAGGCTTACTCTTTTGGCATTTAGTTTTTTATTTTTTTATTATGTAGATAATAAATAAGTTTAAAATCTCAAAACTTTTGCAAGAATTTTTACACAATTTCTACCATACATAGAATTATTCGCAAAAGAGGAGTTTGTGAACATAATCACGTTTTACCCAGTGAAGCAAAAGCAGGTTACTAGTGTTAAATAAATAAAAAATTCTGCTAGTGCAACACAACACACGGATTGAATTTCATTTACTCTATCCCATACAATAGTCTCATACGAACTGTATCTTCTTCAACAAATCTTTAAACTCTCTTAGGTCTTATTTCGTTCACAAAAGGAAGCTAATCTCATAGCCTCACAAAGGAGAAATATTAGAAGAAATCTCTTTTAATTTTATATAGTACGTGCGGTTTAGTGTAGGTTTTGATTAGGTAGGATTGCGCGCTAAAATCGTGTCTTCGCATGCACTAATCTAGCATCACTGCATCTACCCTACACAGGCTACACATTTCAACTAGACTGAGACAGTCTAGTCCCTAGAGACGAGTCCCTGATTTTAACAATAAATTTTAAAATTTTAAAAAGCGCGCATAAAACAAACACTGACTTGTTACTCGAATCGATCGGTGGTCGAGCGAGTGGGTGAGGTGAGCTGGCAACGGAGTGCCACTTGCTAGGCACTCAGTGCCTAGTGCGCGTTTTGATTAATCCGCCTCGCAATAATGTTCGATTTATATGTACTAAGTAGTTAACTAAATTTTAAGTAAATTAATACGTGTAAAGTTGTAAACAGACAATTTAGTAGTTAAAATTTAGAAATCAAGTAGACAAGTAATTTAGATTTTTTTCTATTTTCTGTTAAGTAGATTTTTATCACTTAACACGTTTGGACCATTATTACTAGCGTATAGCGTATGAACTATTATTACTAGCGTATAGAATAGACACCGCGAACATCGGGTTCGGGGGTGTGCATTGCACATATCATCGGTAAGAAAACAAAATATTAACTTAAATCAACTAAAACGAAATAAATTTAATTATTGTGCAATGTTCCCACCATTTTTTAATGAAAAAATCATAAGGAGCCTTTGAACTTGGCAAGCCACTAGCGTGTTAATGGACTAAATAAGCTTGCTTACGCGCTGTCCTACGTGGGCGAATCAACGCGAACGCGAAGCGACGCGGCGCGAAGCGAAAATAACAAACAGTCGAGATGTATTGAAGTGTCCTACGTGACCAAAAGCACGTAGAGGAAGTTGCGGTGTCCTACGAGGGAACACGGTGTTAGGCTTGCCGTCTTGGTTCGGCAAGTGTCATATACAAAGTTACTCTATGGCAAGTGTGCAAACGAGGCTTCTAGTTTGAAAAGAGAACAGAGGGCAAGCCGGCGGTGGAACACACATTTTGTTTGAGATGTCTTTTCTATATACAGGTTGGATTTTTGAGACGGGTTAGTAAGGGCAGGTACCTTAACCATTATAGTTATAGGAAAACGTTCCTACGAGACTATCCATAAGTTTTTAAGATATTCTAAACTGCATTCACAGATTTTTGAGAAAATGTACCGTCAGTGAAAAAAGTGCTAAAATCCAAAAAAAAAAATTATGCGTATCGATCCTACTTCGTATGGGAATCAAAATACTCTATGGGACCATTTAAGGTATGAGCACTAGAAATGTCAGAAAACGCTAAAAACATTTTCCATACATTTTGTACTGAAAAACGATAAATCAACTCCTAATATTCTTTATTGCCAAACAATTCTGACAAGTGTCTTGTCAGAGCGACAGTGATAGATTTATTCTATCCCTGTCGCTCTTCCGCATATTAATTGGCATGACAAGAGAAATAGCAATAATAACTTAATGTGCATGATCGCAATATAGATATTAGATATCCCTGTTGTGCCTATGCAACCGAAGAGTAAATAAGACAGCCACATACTATGATTGTACAGTATCACTGATGTCGCACCCTCGAACACTTCTGGTCGCCTAGTACTCGCTTTAATTAATAAACGACGACAAAAAGTGTCGTTACAACTTTTCCTCTTAATTTTTTCCGTCTAGCCCCCTTTCGCAAAGCGCGATAAGGAACTTCGTTCTAATAATCTTCACTTATACGCGCGTTTCTGTGACACCGTGTCCTACGTGGGTGATTCAACGCGAATGCGATCGCGAAGCGATCCGATGCAAATTTAGTGCGACGCGGAGCGAAGCGGCGCCTCTGTCCTACGTGCACGCGAATTGTCACTTCACCGCCACTGACATACGCCGCGCCGCTGAAGTTCGCGCGAAAATATCAAACCAACTGATCGCGTTCGCATCAAACCGCACTGCACCGCAACGCCTTCTATGTGCTTTTGGTCACGTAGGACACTTCAATACATCTCGAGTGTTTGTTATTTTTGCTTCGCGCCGTGTCGCTTCGCGTTCGCGTTGATTCGCCCACGTAGGACAGCGCGTTAGTGTGTCCGTGTTTTTTTAATGAGGTACTTTGCCTTTATGTACGATCAGCTTAAAAAATGGTTTGCCACCCTAAGGTTGAATGTCATGCAGATTAAAGGACAACGTTAGTTTCGCTTGCAGATCGATCTGAAAACTTTTATGAAGCATCTTAAAATTTTCACACTACTACTCTACTCACTACTTTTTTGGCGGGGGCGCGTCCTCATAATTAGCCTAGGGCGGTCAGATCTCTTGATCAGTCGCTGTAAATAAAACTCCAATAATGTAACCCAAGGTGTAAAAAATAAGAAAACCGAAGCAAAGCGAGGGCGGTTACTCGTAGTAAATATAGAGGTTTGTTTGTGACTACCGTTTATCGTTAAAGAGTTCTCTCATCTGGAGGGAACCTGAGCGTGCATCAGGTCATACTTATCTCAAAAATGCATTGTCATCAGAACTAAAGTAATATGTATTTCAACTCTTTACGATAAGAGGAAGAAGATTGACCTACACTGTGATTAGATGCTTAAAAAATATGTAATAAATAGAATGTGTGAAAAATAGTGACACAGAATCCTATAGTATGTAATCCTATACTTTTATATTATATGAACGTTTATTTAATCGCTAGCAACTACGCGCGACTATAACGGTGGTGTAATTCATCTGAATTAATTCACCCAGGTGTGTTAAGTCTACTTTTAGTGTACTTTATTTACCTATGCACCCAGGTGATTTAACTCACATGGTATTGGATATTGCCGAATTTTGTCACGGATTTAAGGCAATATAAAAGCAAAAATATCAATCGTTATCCTGCGGGAATTTCGAAAATGATTATAGTTATAGAAATGAAGTAACTTCAAAGCGAAAATAAACCACCTTCTTTTCTATCCTGTGGGAATTTTGAGAAATTTCCTTGGCCT
This sequence comes from Thymelicus acteon, assembly GCA_951805285.1. Lineage (NCBI taxonomy): Eukaryota > Metazoa > Arthropoda > Insecta > Lepidoptera > Hesperiidae > Thymelicus > Thymelicus acteon. Next base: position 4,983,337 of record OX638232.1, read on the forward strand.
ACGTCACAAGAGGTTGTATTGGGTGAAGCTTTTAGTAGTATAGGCTCTGCGATGAAACAGTAAGTCAGTCAGGTCAGTTAAATCAGTCAAGTCAGACAAGTTACTCAAGTTACTCAAGTCAATCATTCAAGTCAGTTAATTCAGTCAAGTCATTCAGGACATAAAATAATGCTTCCTTTATAGATATCACTAGTTTGTGTCAGGAAATACTAGTTTAGCGAAGTATGCCGATGGGGCTTTAATCAAATGACTATCTTAAGCTCGAATACCAGTAACGTGTTACTAAGGAAACATTGGGGCTATTTCTAGACGCTTCGAACTGTCATGTCCGAGATCGTTATCCGAACTGCCATCTAACTCTGTACAATTCAATTTCTAGTTGCAGACATTTGCATATTTGTACGACTATCACTTTAAATGTAGAATAATTGCTTTTGACTGTCTAAATAATTGGTTTATTTCAAGATACAATTTTAACATCGTGCAGGAGAGGCAGCAATAGTAGTTAGTTCTTAGTAAATCTTAGAGCCTCTTTGTTTGTGCTAGAGGGCTACCAAAGGGATTTTAGTGGACAAAAATTCCACAAAACCAGACCACACACCACACATGTAACAGTCAGGTTTGTTTCTGGAAATCTCCAAAGAAAAAGGTACAACAATCCAGAGCCAATCCTTGTGTATGCTTAAATCCATCTACAGGAGATTGTGGGCTGAAGACTTCACATATTTTTGAGATTATTCTGGAGGCACTCTATCGAGATTACTTTACGCTGAGTAGATTCTGCTGCAGATTTGAAGCCACTCATGACATTTTTCGTTAATAATATAACTTGTGTTACTGATACGAGTATCAAAAACTTGGCCTCTTTGGCCTCAATTACTCAACGACCTATTTTTGAAGCTTCTGCAATACGCAAATTCATTTCTAATTCAGATATATTTTTGAATGAATTATTATATTTTCTTTCTAACGTAAGCGAGGACGGTTTACTAGTTTGAAATATAGTTCTCAAGCCGTAAATCGTAAGGTGCTACATTCTAGCCCGAAGTAGAACGTGCCTATAGATAGTACATTTGACGTTTATGGCCCTTGAAGCGAGGTTGGAGAGAATTTCGCTCAGAAAACTTTTGTGTTTTATGTAATGATTAGGGCCCAGAAGCTTAAAAGGTATTGACCGTATCAATATAGGCTGGTGTTTGCTTAGGAGTTATAAAGTTACGTTGGTCATTGGTCCTTTGAACTGTTATGTATACCTACTCGCCTGAATTGCCTTTGATGAGGGTGGCATGGTTTAAGACATTATTAGTCATCATGCATCAGTAATATTTTCCTGTATTAAAATTTCGTGTTACTTCTAGTACCAACCACAAATACCTCCACTGTAGTTTAGCAGATTTATGGACTACGCTTCAAGATTTCTCAGTAATATTTAAGATATAGTACTGTACAGATATTTAAAAAAATATAGATACGTCATATCCTTACAAATCAACCAAAAATCTGTTCCGAAAAGAGCTACAACACAAACTTTTATCTTTTGTTTCACTACACCAATCACATTGGTATAAACACGAAGGCATTTTAACGCTGTATGTCAATGTCAAGCTCTTCTTATTATAAGTACTATTATTTCCTCTGTTGTAATATGAAGAATACATTTATCTGTGACCGCTAACGAGTTGAAGCAAAATAGTTTAAAAACAAGCAACTGTCCAAACGTAATATCCAATGTCATTTTAAAAAGAGAGCACGCGAATACCCTCGAATGCTGCGGATTTGAAATTGGAAGCCATAAAGGCGCGAACCGGCCGGAAGTCGGACGCGAGCTCCATCAGATCCGTATCGCGACAGACGCCGCGAGCGGATTCATTTCCGGTTGACGGTTGCATTTTGAATTTTAGAATTCCATTCGTTACGAAATGGGTCAGATGTGATTCTGGCGATAGTTGAAGCAGTTAGTTCTAGATTGAACGCATCTGTTATTCTGAAAACATAATTCAATGAAATCGGTTCACATAAGAAAAATTAAATAGACCGTTTATTTAAGTCTCATCGAGACTATTTAACTTAGTTTTGACAGTCATAATACGAGGCTTCCAAAATGACTTTTTGTCTTTTTCATTCACCATTAAGGTTTGATTATGTCAAAATCACTAGACTTGAAATCAAAAGTGCTTCGCGAGATTCAATTATTATCTCCAATATTTCACTTTAACTGAAGCACTTACTTTAGAGGGACAGCTGTTGTATTAAATTTCCGCCGTACCAACGATGACAAGACGCCACTTCGCCTCATTTTACGTGGCTGTAAAAGCTAGATTTACTAAAGAGAACACGACGTATAGTCGATATTGGAAATCTCTTCGGTGTTTAAGTAAGAAATTTAATTTTTCAACTCATTAAGATGTGGTTCGCGTTGGAAATTATTAAACTTTAATCAATTATAACATAGAAAGTAATAAGTAAGCAGTTTCCTATGTATGTATATAGCTGGGATTTGTTTCACTCAGTTTGATTCTAACGGAACGTAGTGCGTAGGTAACTCTCGTATGCCTTGTTAGCTAGTATCCTTTAGAATCAAAGATGACGAATGCGTCCTTGAAGATAATGAGTTCTTTGAGTTCTTCTTGACTGTGACACCTTGATATATAATTCCAAGGACTACGATGATCACTAACCATTTGTAGTTATTTCTGATGTTATACTTCTTTCGGTGCGTTATGAAATAAATGGAAAAAATGATGAGAGTGAAATTTTAAGATTTGTAACCCGGATGGTGACACAAAAACGACGGTAACGAAAAACGTCACGCACATTTTTAAAAACGCTCGTTTTTTATTTATGAAACTGCTCGATAACGAGTAGACTAGCAATCTGATGGTAATAGGTGATGGTCGTTCATTCACGTTGTCAATATCAAAGAAATGAAATGAAATGAAATGCATTTATTCAAGGGTATTAGCAATTACAGCACAAACAAAGAAATGAGATGCAATAAGAAATAGATACATAAGAATTGAAGGAATCTACTTAAGAAAAAAAATACATCTAACATTAAGCCCAAATAGGCGCCTGTGCTGCAGCGTGACCCCTGAACAGACCCAGACTCAGCATAAGCTTCATCATCAAAGACATCATCGACCATCATTACCGATTAAGAAAGGAGGATCAAGAGAGAAAAAAGTCATGGAAAAAGACAAGTTATGAGGTGACAGACTCCGAAAAATAGTGTTTGTATTTTTTTGTACCCGATAACAGATTTTAATTACTAATTTAATTTTTGTTTCTAAATTACTCGTTGGTCATGTAGAAAGTTGGTCATGATCGAATGACGATAGGCCGATCAACCGGGCTTTGTAAAGGTGAAAAGATCTTTTTATACAAACTCAGTATCGTCAAAACAACTAACATTAATGGGTAAATGACAGTTTATGATATCAGAGAGCTAATCTCAATGAGGTAGGCATAAACGTGTAGATAAAGAATCTTCGCAGCGCAGCATCCTTAGTAGACATAAGATTAGAGACTCAACTTGTTTTGGACTCTTATTGTTAGTTTTTATGTGTGCTATTCATGAATATCAGCATACGCTCAAGACCATAATATCCTCACTTACCGGGTGGGATTGTGGTAAAGATTAACTTATTTTTTTATGGCTGGCAAACGAGTTGGCGATCCTCCTGATGGTAAGTGGCTATCGTCGCCCATGAAGATCAGCAACACCAAAGGCATCACTGACGCGTTGCCGGCCAAGAAAGAGAGAAAAAAAGAAAGAATTAATGAATGAAGTAAGTAAAAAAAAGAATAGACCAAAAACGTTTGCAATCACAACCAAACGATAAGCGCACAACACTATTTACTTTCATTGAACAAGCACATACATCGCTTGCATAAAAAAGTTAGCTACAGAAGATTTAGCACACTGTTGTAGAGATACGTACAGGGTGATGTACTGGCTCGCTGAACGTATGGATGACCGCCCGTGTCGTGCGTCCACGTGCGCGTCCGATATTTACGATGTCAACTGTACTTTTTGGACAAAAAGTTGGACAAAAAAATTGTTCGGGAATTTTGGCGCTAGTGTAGGTCTGAAACACAGATTTTAGGTAGTGAACTATTTATGAGGCGTCTAATAATTTATCTTGCTTTTGTTGTGAAACTTCTTTTAGTGTGAGAAAAATTAAGTAGATGTATAATCCGTCATTGCTAAGGAAAGGTTTGAGGTTAGACTAAAGTGAAAAGGGGTGACAAAATACAAAAATCGTGAGTACCTGTTACAGCTAACTGTAATTCTGAAACAAGATATATTTCGAATGTTACAATCCTGTGTTACAAGCAGTCAACATGACCAAACTGGATGTTCACAGAAATTCGAATATCAATTCTGATTGATGCCAAAATTAACTTACAGTCGACCTTAGCTCTCTGATGTCAAGGTATAAAATCATTTAAAGGACATTTTACTCATCTAACGTAGAGCAGGTGTCACCCCACCATTACGGCGCGGAGAAAATTTAATACTACGTCTGTCCGTCCAAAGTGAGTGCCCCGATTGGAGCGAAATATTGGAAATAATAATTGAATTCGTCGAGGACTCTTTGACTTATTGCTCGTTTTAAATAGTCTGTTGTTGTCGCTTTAATAGGCACTTGGGAGTCGTGCATTGCACTGCGGCATTTCAGGGTTGAGAATCCTTATTCAGAATCAGTATACGTTAATTATAATACATGGTTATAAAGTAACTCTATTTGACTGGTTCATAGGTGGATTTTTATTTTTCTTCAGGCTTTATTTTTCTTTTTCGACAGGATTTATCTAGAAAAAAAAAGCACGAAAAATTATTCGTAAAAAAATATTGGATAATTATAAAAAAGGTGTTGAAATGTAAGACGATACTAAAAATGCCTGACTGAATTAAATTATTTTGTGACGCAAGAGTTAGTTTCAGTTATTTCATATAACTAATAATTTTATCAAATGTAATGGGACAAAATCTGTACTTTGAAAATTTTGGACAAACTATTTTTTTTTAATTTATGTCCCCGCAGAATAAGAGCATAAGAAGTAGAGAGGTTTTTTTTAAGAAATTAGTAAGAAATGTTTTCACTGCTACTAAAGGTAAGTTAAGTCGTCGGTCCATGTTGTTACTAAGATAACAGTCGATAAGCCATGTCGTAGGCCCTCGGGGGGCATGAAAACTTCTGACACTCTCCACCAATCCGCACTGGAGCAGCGTGGTGGAGTATGCTCTAGGCCTCCTCGAGAGGAGAGACCCGTGCTCAGTATTGGGCTATTAATGGGTTGAAGCCACATTGACTGTGTTAATGTTGTCAGGTTATCACACCAGGAAAGCGTAATCATTAAGATAAAGCCCTTTTCTTAAGAGTAAAAAAGATAGAATGCCTTTTTATATAAATAGATCGTCGTCGATACAACTTCCAAAGGGAAGCACAATTATCATAGAAACGTTAATAATATGACATTGATATACTCGTCCGAATTTACTGGACATCTCAGATTGGGAGATATTATGATCCATAACACCTTCAGACAGAGCCATAGAAAAGGCGATTCAATTGAATTGAATGAATTTTAATGTATTAATTTTCAGATAGATCATTGAATTTAAATAGGCATTTAATAATTTATAAATTTAGAAATAGCACTCGTGTGGTAATTTCTTTTTCACAAATCTGTAAATACTTTCCAACACCACAGCTAACACTAAAATACATTCAGTTTTACAAACGTACAATAAGAAGTAAGTACTTATAACTTAAAAAATAAAAATAAAAAAAAAATAAAAAAATCCGCCTGCAGAACAAAAATACGTCAAGCAAAATCAACGAATAACACCTAATCAAAACTAATAGCTCATTATTTATCTAGCAGTTTGGAATATATAAGGTAAATAAGAATATTACAAACATAAACGTGAGAAATATTACCTAAGACCACTTAAAATATGAAATACTAGTGGATACCCAGCGTGTTTCACTACGCTAAAAAATTCTGATTACAATGACAGATCAGGAGATCAGGGTTGATAGTCTGTATTATGCGCCATCTTTACATATTATCTTCAAATTGTATGGGAAAAGTGGAAAATCGACTTTATCAATGGACCGAACTGGCCTAACGCATTATTGTAGTAGTCTCAAACCACCTTCGGATTATTGTCTTTCAAATGAAACAATTTTGAGGCATATAAGTTGGATGAAGAGTCTATAAAGGACATCCGTAAAGACATTTTTTGTGTTTTATATATATACTATCTGCCCGGGCAGACTTCGTTCTGTCAAAAGTTTATTTTATTAAAACCTTCCGTGTGTCTTAAGGGAGATGTAAGCTATCCTATCTTTCAAGTTGGATCAAACTGCACACGGTGTGCAAATTTCATTAAAATTGGTTAAGTAGTTTAGGAATCCATCGCGGACAAACGTGACACGTAACTTATATGTATATATTAAGATAGATATGGGCTCCGGAACACATGTGACATGCATCCCACTGCCTTGCTAGGGCAGTCTAATCCAGTTTATTAATGCAACACCGCTTATTCTATAGCCCCACAGTGCAAGACAAGATACAAGTGCTAGAAGCGGGAACGGACAGACAGATAACATCGTGTCGGTTTCGATTAGACATGCAATTGTCGGGCGTCAACTCGTAACTCGTAACAGACAGACGGACGGACTGACAGACGGGACTTACTTTGTTACAGCGATATTACAATTATTACTGTTATTTTTTGTATGAAGCTTTGAGGTTACGGTTTAACCTCATAGGTTAAATATTTTTGTCTGGTACGTGTTTTTTGTAAGTGTTAAAATTATAGTTAAACAGCTGGTAAAATTTATAGAAAAATATCTTGTATAGAATAATGAAGTCAGAAAAATTATATTTTGATATTGAAATACCTAGAAATCGTCTACTTTTGCATTATTAATATAACGTGTAAGTGGCAATATTTAAGGAATATTTTATTAATAATCTAAATTTTACTAACAAAAAATAACCGACTTCAAAGTCTCAAAAACTACTTTTCAGATCTCATTCAAATTTATGTGGGACCACATGACAAGCACCTGCTTTCGATTAAAAAAAGAATCATCGAAATCTTTTGGCGTGATATTGAGTTATTCGTCAATTTGTCGCGCACATCTTAACACAACTTTACGACTTATGTGGTTTTCTCATGGATGCCATTGTCAGATCTCAATAAAATTTATGTGGGACCACATGACAGCCACCAGCTTTCGACTAAAAAAACAATCATCAAAATCGATTCGCCCAGTCCAAAGTTCTGTAGTAACAAACATAAAAAAAAATACAGTCGAATTGAGAACCTCCTCCTTTTTTTGAAGTCGGTTAAAAAAATATAAATAAATAAATTTCCATTTCAACGTTGTACTGAATATGTAGAAATAAAAAATTCTACTTATAGTTTATTTTACTAATATTGTGTTCATTTTTAAAGTAGATGATATGTCATGGTCTCTTCCGCTACCTTAGATATTTTTTATTATATATCCCTGTTATCCGCAAACCTTCAACCATACACATTTTACTAATTTAAATAAAATTAAAAAGAGGACTGTATTTTTTCCTTTCTTCAAACGCAATCAGTAACGATGAACCGAAAGCTTTCGCAGCTAACGACGCAAAAACTAGTGTGGAGCTTAAAGCTGCTACAAAATAGTTTTATTTTCAAGCACTGGCGTTGAACTCGTTGCTGCATCCTTTACAATAATCCGTATAGGCTTTTGGGATATACAGTGAACAGAAAAAGTAAACTGGAAAGCGGAAAATATTTTCGGGCTTTATTCGTTACTTGTTTGACCACATGCGATGGTGCACAGGCGATGCCCGCTTCTTTGTAATAATTTTATTCGATGACACCATTGAGACCAGTACCTCTCTTCAATGTTTTATTAATCATTTGTCTATTATAAAAGGTGGTCGGCTCGCCAGACAGTTACTTTTTGTAAGATTCTCTCCAAGTCATCGCATCTACGACTCCGCATCGCCTCACACATCTTACCTCACTGTACCTCATTTAATCATTAAGGCTACGTCCGCACAGACAGGTGGCTTGCTTAGCGCCTAAAGCCTAGCTAGTCACCTAGCGACTAGCTTAGTAAAACATACGATCTACGGCCGGTCTCAATAACGTACTAACAGATGGAAGACTGTGGATAGGGCTACCATTAGTATGTTATCTGTCATACTTGTCAATTTTTCAGACGCAAAAATTGACAAGTATGACAGATAACATACTAATGGTAGCCCTATCCACAGTCTTCCATCTGTTAGTACATTATTGAGACCGGCCGCTAGAGTGTTCGTGACTGGCCGTACTGCGCGCTTGGTGCCTAGCGACGCGCTTAGCGTGTATCGAAGTAAACAAACGTGTTGATTTTTTGTCACTAGGCGCTAGGCATTTTTGAAGCAAAAATGAGATTGACAGTCGGGTTGTCATGGATATAATATTATTGATGAATGTCAATGTCAAAAACTAAAAGCTGAAACGAGAAATTGTTGCATTTATTCAATGATCTCATTGCATTTATTTCATTAATTTTGTAAGATATTTTTGAGAGTGACATTTCGTCAACGTGCCGACAAGCAAAATGACCAAGGTACCTAGCGACCCACCACGCAAACCAGCTCTCAGTGCGGCCACCGTATATCCTAGCAAGTAGCCAGAATGCAAACCACTAGGCTCTAGGCACTAAGCAAGCCACCTGTCTGTGCGGACGTAGCCTTACTGATTGTGTCTGTCGTTTTTACTGGAGGCATTAAATATCTCCTTAACAATATTTTAATGACAAGATCTTGCCTTGAGATATGAAAGCAAAAAAATATTTTCTTTGTTATATTATTCAAAACATAGAGAGGTCACTTACTACAACAAAGAAGAAAATTTGAAAAAATGACTTAGGGACCTTCGTTCCAATATTCACTTTGTTAAATTGTTTAAAAAATATCTGTTTTTTGCTATAAGGATATATCACAGTTGGTGGTGTGACAAGTGAAACAGAAAATGTAAAGTGAGATAAAATGTGGCCAAGGCCGGATGTGGCTTCTTTGTGTTACAGTCAGTAACTATTACTAAAACTTTTGTATCATGGCTTGAATATTTGAATTACTGAACACTAACTACTGAACTACATTTGAATGAATGAATGTCTAGAAAATAAGTAGTTTGGGCGACCTTGGACCAGATTCCTTTAAAAAGTTTCAATGTTAATACAGTGAAATATTACAAATTATTGGCAGCTTTTGAAAGCCAGATAATGATTCAGATTATTTTTCTTTTTTTATTAATTTAAAGTCTTTTTATCCGTAGTTTTGTCTAAAATAATAAGTACATACGACAAATATGCTTAACAATTTGGATATTTGCATCAAAAATATTGACCAATAACTATAGTCTTGTAGCGCATTAGTTTTATAGGTCCATAAGTAATTCTGAGGTCCATAATTAGTGCGACAGCTTGGAGATAATTAGACACGGATCATAACTTATACTTTATTGCTATTAATTACATTAAATATCATAATACTGATATACCTATTATGGGACTGCAAAGATAATTATACTTACTGACATTAATTTACTCCACCAAATTGCGTTAATTCATATTTTATTTTTTACCCGTCTCCGGGGAAGCAAAAAAACATTTGCTGTGAGTGTGAAGTAGAATAAAGATGTAATACAGTTATATTACGTATAACCGTATTATTTGTTAGACACAGCGAAGTTGTCACAGTGGTTTTGTTCGTCAATATTTATCGTAGATAATTTTAGGAAGTTTAAGGAGGCCATACACGATCAAGTGTACTTGATCAATCGTCAAGCAGATTTGACACGGCATCAAGTATACTTGATCGTGTATGGCCACGGTATAGCTATCTAGCCATATATCTATCTTATGCACACTGGATGGCGCGTCAAGTCAAACTCAAAATTTGACAAGTCAAACTGCAGACTTGATCAAGTACACTTGACCGTGTATGTCCTCCCTTAAAGACATCTTCCTCGATCTGTTTTATTATTTTCTATACCCATTTTCTAAATGATCCTATGTCATAGACCAAGGAGTACTTTGTTCTTTCATTTACCATAACTATATTAGCTTCTTAAAGGATCGTAGGAAGACTTTGTTCTATTATTTACCATACTATAAGTATACATTATTACATAGCTAGACGCATACAATAAACATAACAATACGCAGCTACATTCAGAGAAAGCAATGCTCATGTCAATATAAGAAGAAGCAGTCATTCGTTGAAAGCAGTTACTTCAAACTTGCGATTTTAACATAACAAAGAAATCAATGCTGCCACACTCATTTTGAAGAATCTGAATTTCTTAACCCGGTGTGCAAATCGGAAAATTGACTGAATAAGTCTTAAATCCCGCTTTTTATGTTTTGTACAATCTTATCCTATAAACATATTAAGCACGAGTAACCGCCCTCGCTTTGCTTCGGTTTTCTTATTTTTTTTATACCTTGGGTTACATTATTGAAGTTTTATTAAGGATCCCTAATTTTTTGAAAATATAATATAGCCTATGTTACTCGGGGATAGTATAGCTTCCCAACAGTGAAAGAATTTTTGAAAGCGGTTCATTAGTTTCGGAGCCTATTCAATGTAAAAAAAAATCAAATCTTTCCTCTTTATATTATTAGTATAGATAAAAGGAACAATCAATGTAAATTAATTAACGCAAGAAAAATCCACATAACAGTTATTTATTGTTAAATGTATTCAAAGTCATTTATTCCTAATGAACATTGAATAAATTAATCGTGTTAATATTTTTTGTTTAGTATTACAAAAAAAAGTCAATGGTGAGAATGGTGTATCATTTTTCGTTAACACAAAAATTTCGTGGTAAAAATATTTGATTCCACAAGATGTTCAGTAATAAGATCCTCTATCAACTGGATTATAATGGAATCCTAAAGATTTCTTCATGCCCGAAAAAAAAACTTGAAAACGCCCGTCTACTCGGGCTTATAGGAGCGCTCACGTCACTGCAAAGTGTGGAATAAAATATTCATAATGCGAAATATGGAAAAATCTTGTCGGGGCATTTTCAAATGGATGGAATATTCAGAGGTTAAGCAATTTAAGGTGCTATCGGGTGCGATGCTCAACGTTTTTCCTGGAATTCGTGTAAGATAATAAAAAATCCAGTTAGGATCTTTTGGCTAAGAAACCAACCTTTCAATTATGTTATTTTTAATACTTAATATTTTGAATAATTCTGTAGCTTATAAACCAAACAAATATGTATAATGAATGAAATATATTAACGAGCCTGTAGCCTAGTTGGTAGCCTGTACACTGCCTACGAAGCGAGAGGTCTCGGGTTCGATTCCCTGCCGGGGCAGATATTTATGTGACAGATAAATATTTGTACTCGGGTCATGGGTGTTATTGTGATGTGTTATATGTGTCGTCCATGCCACCCGCGACACAGGTAAAAACCTACTGCGGGGGTATGAGTGTGTATGCGTTTATGATGCATTTTACATTAAAAAAAAATCAGTGTCAAAAAATTTTGGTTATGGTTCTTTTATCTCGACCATTCTCTAGGCCTCCTCAAGAGGAGACCCATGCTCAGTCATGGGGCCATTAATGGGATGAAGACAGTCATCATCATGTAAAAATATTTCACGGTTAATTTTTAGGGTTCCGTACCTAAATGGTAAAAAGGAGACCCTATTACAAAGACTCCATTTTCCATCTGCCTGTCTGTCTCCAGGCTATATCTCATGAACCGTGATAGCTAGCCATTTTTTTTACAGATGATGTATTTCTGTCGCTGCTATAACAACAAATGCTAAAAATAGAATATAATAAATATTTAAGTGGGGCTCCCATACAACAAACGTGATTTTATTTTGCCGTTTTTGGTACGGAACACTTCGTGGGTGAGTCCGACTCGCACTTGGCTGATTTTTGGTAACTCGGCTAGGATCCTGCCAGAAGACCTACTTTTATGGTTACTGTTATCTATAAACCGAACTTACGGCTTGTTTCACAATCTTCAAGTAAGTCCGAAGTAAGCTATTCGTTGGTTAAGTTGACATTTCGTGTATGTAAAATGACACTTTAACGTCACTTTAACCGGCGAATAGCTTATTCAGGACTCTACATGAAGATGGTGAAACAAGCCCTAGACTTATATTTTGCACAGACAATAGTAAAATTTACGATGACTGACACTTTGTTAATACGAAAAATAAAAAAGTCATATAAAAAGACTAATGTTAAGGTTGATTTAGGACCATTAGTTTTATTCGGATAATATAATTAACTGAGCAAAGCCTAAGTGCGGTTTATAGATCTTACTCACACCGGCGTAAAGTTGTAAAGGATAAGTAACCGTGACGCGAAAATGCGTAATCTGTTACGCATAATAACGTTCTCACAACATAAACACGTAAACGAGTACCGCGTGTCGCCTTTTAGAGTTTACTGCCGCACTAAATTCGTTCGCTCTCTGTACTGCAGGGCTATTCAGTTTTGTAACTTGACAGCGGATTCCGCGATGAGTGTCAAAATTGAAGTTCGAGTCCGAGATCTTGATATGTGATTCTCGAATCATTTGGTACGCACTTGCGAAGTGAAGGGAGTCTCAAACTCAAACGTCAAACGACTAAAGATGGCCTCGCCTCGGTATGAATAAACGAATGACAATTGGACACGAGCTTCGACGGTGACGTAATTCGATGATCGAGAATAATAAATATGTCATCCTCTAATCATCTAGTACGGCACTTGCGATGTGAAGTGATCTTAAAACTCGAACGTCAATTTTGAAACTCCGCTGTCAAGTTACAAAAGAGAATAGCCTTCCTGTACTTAAAAACATAGGTAAGGGTATCTTTAATAATAAAAATTAAAATGTGTGCAATTCACACGTGGCAGAAGTGAAGTGAAGTAGAACCTTCAAAAATAAATGTATTAATTTAATAACGTGTATCAGTATTAATTATCTTTCAAAAACTATTTTGTACTAAACATAAACGTGTACTTATGTACGCGCGTGAGAAGTTATACTTCTTTGGCATCATTAAAATAAATATTTAACACTAGCTGTCTTGGCGAACTTCGTATCGCCTAATATAATCAGTGGTTCATGTACTTTGTTGTTACTTTTATAGTTTTGGTAGGTTTAACAAATCAGAGACCATTAAATTCCCTTTCCCTCTCCCTCCCTCTCCCTCAGCCCCTCCCCCTCTCCCTCCCCTCCACCTCCCCCTCCCCTCCCCATCCCCTTCCCCTCCCTCTCCACAGCCCTTCCCTCCTTCTCTCCTCCCCTACCCCTCCCCTCCCCATCCCCCTCCCCTTAGCCTCCCCGAAGCAAAGCGCCGAGACAGTGCTAGAAAGCTGTCAATTGGCATGAATATGTATATTTATTAAAACTCCAGAATCGTATATCGTAGAATAAAATTAAAAAAAAACATTTTTTCCAAAAATATTATGGGTCTTCTTAGACCATTTTTGGAATTAACAACTAAACTCGTTATAATATGACGAATTTACACGGAAAACTATCACAAAAAATTTGGTTTAACATTGATAAGAGTTATTTTTATAATAGCGGTCTACTATACGAGTACTGCCGTTTAAAAACTTTGGAGTGCAAGTTATTTAGCTAATTATTCTTCTTCTTTATTCTTCTTTGTACGTCACTATTGTAACACCTAACCAACCCAAACCCTTGTCTTTTTTTCATCGTCAAAGTTTTGCGCCACTCTTGGCTTCCAGCATCTCAGCAAAGTTCAAGCAAGGCACAGGTTACTAGAAATTGAGGCCAAACTCTAACGCGCTGAATACTGCGAATCGGTCAAGGAGTTAGTATCCAACATAAGTTTCCGGAGTCATTTGTCTGTCTTCTACCTTACCATTTCGCAACTAAGGGTTACGCATCTACCAACCGCGCCTGCATTTGCTTGACTAAGTCGATCGCTTACGATTACTAGTACGTGCCTATTCTACTGTAAGAACTTCCTTATCTTACGTATCATAAAATTCCCGGCCTGACCCAATAAAATCTATGAAACTCAGAACCAAGAATGGCGCATATTTAATAACTATGTAAAAAACTTGGCCCGACTCCCTCGCTGGTCCTTTATAGACAAAGGAATATCTTAGCAAGATAGTTACTTTGGCTACAGTTTTCTTGTTATTGAAAGCGGTTATAGTTTTTAGGTCGAGACCTGCATTTTTAGCTTTCGTATTGTGGAAACTTGTATAAATAAAAAGTTTATCAGGATCTACTTTTAAACATCTATGAACAAGAATTATAGGTTAAATTATAAGAAAACGTTGACAAATTGAGACTGTGGTTGAGGGAAGAAGTATTTTTCTCAAAATAACATTCAATTACGTAAATGTTATAAAGTTAAGGATTTAATATTAATTTTGTGCAGGCTAATGATAACACAATACCTTAGCTAGTACAATAATTAAAAAAGCAAAGCAAAGCAACAACCCATAATTGTCCCACTGCTGGGCTTGGGGTCTCCTCTCACAATGTGAGGGGTACAGGCCATAGTCTACCACGCTGGCCAAGTGCGGATTGGTAGACTTCACACACCTTTGAGAACTTTATGGAGAACTCTCCGGTGTGCAGGTTTCCTCACAATGTTTTCCTTCACCGAAGCAAGTGATAATGAACTTCTAATACGCACATAATATTTGAAAATCAGAGGTGCGTGCCAGGATTTGAACTCGGGCCCCTCCGTTCGAGAGACCAACGTTCTAACCGCTAGGCTATCACTGCAACCAACGTTCTAACCGCTAGGCTATCACTGCAATGCAATATTTAAGTTTACATTAAATCTTTTAATCCTTTTTTTATTTTATTAGATTTTTTATACCATCTTTGAACAAGCGTAAAATGGTAGCCCTAAATTGTAGCTCCTATGAAGGTTAGAACTGCTTGAGTTCCAATTTTCTAGCAAACGGAGGACCCAATATTGAAGGTCCAATGTCTGTCTTATTATCTTATCAAACCTCCGAAGATTTTCCTAGCTTCGTCATTCTCTCCACTTAGAGAGAGTTTATTCCTTATATTAAGGTCGCATTATTCGTTAATATTTTAAAAGATTATTATTAGTTATTAATTTTAAGGAACACAAATAAGGTTTTATATAATGACCTCGTAGCCTTATTGGTTTTCATAGTGAACCTGCCTGTAAAGAGCCTAGGTTCGATACGGGGTTAGGGCAGATATTTTATGTAATTTACATATAAAACTATTCGTTCTCGGTGAGAGTAAGTAATATCTTACGAGTGTTAAACCTTTGCCACCCGCACGAGGAAATCTAGTGCATAACACTATTAGAGATTATTAATGTACAGTCAGCAAAATAATTAAGTATGCAGGGTATGATTCTAAAACCTTCTGTAATTATTGATATTACAGATTATTTGTGTTAAAAAGAACTGAAATGTGTGCTGGGACACACTGAAGAAGTGAAACTTCAACGGACAAGTGGAAAAACGAATGGCAACGGACAAAAGAAAATGTACCTAACATTTTAATAAATGTTTTTTTTTTTATTTAAACATATTTTATTTCATCAAACAAAACAACTGAATTCAATCCAGAACAAAAAAAAAACATCCATAGTGTATTTTAATATTATACACATACAAAAAACGGTATTTCAAAAAAAAAACAAAACAATTCAAATTTTTTTTCAAAAAGCTTATATAAAAAGTCTAAAAAAATTTCAAAGAAAATTAAAAAAAATTAAAAAAACATTTTCAAACAAATAACAAACAAATATTTTCAATTTTAAAACGGCAAATTATTTATATTTTATATTTATTTCAAATATTTCCACTCGATATATCGGCTACGTCTACGTTACGCCTCGGTAACGCTTTGTCGTGACAGAAAAATCCTAATACACCGTCTAAATAGACGTTTCACTTCAATACTACAGCTGTTTTGTGTAGAAATGTTGTTTGTGTACCGTGTAGGACGAAAATATTTTTCAGGTGCACACTGAATTACTGAACATACGCAAAACTGTTCATTTCAGTTCGGAAATTTGAAATACCACAAGCGTAGAAAGATATACATCAAAATTCAGATGCTAGTCTCATTTCCGACGGCATTTAGATACAACTTAAATGCAACTTTTATGTACTCATTTTAAAGTTGTATTTTTTATAAACTTATGGCGATGTTAGTGAATAATTTGTTCTGTTTGAGAATCTTGTAGCCTAGTTGATAGTGATCCTCCTTCGAGGAAAGGTTTCTGGTTCAATTCCCGATCAGGGTAGACATTTATGTGATAGATGAATGTCTGTTTTCGGGTCATTGCTCATAAACATATACTATCTATTATATATGTATGTGATAACATGATATTTATGATATATGATATACTAGCAGCCTGCCCGTGGCTTTGCCTGCGTTTTCGAAGAGACATACATACAAACTTGTGACAACTTGGCATATAATTTCTTCCTATTTCTTTTTAACCGACTTCAAAAAAGGAGGAGGTATTCAATTCGACTGTATTTTCTTTTATGTTTATTACCTCAGAGCTTTCGACTGAATGAACCGATTTTGAAGATTCTTTTTTTAATCAAAACCTTGTGCTTATCATGTGGTCTCACTTAAATTTGAGCGAGATCTGACGAGTAGTTTTTGAGTTATTTTGAAGTCGGTTATTTTTTGTCAAGAATTATTCGTCTAGTAAACCTAGTCGAAGTCCGATAAATTCGAATTAATCGCTGCATACACCGAATAACCTCTAAATAACATCGCAACACCCACATTTAAATTACCACGTCAGCATTTAATAGACGGCTTGTAATTAAAGAATGAAGTGGTCGCCACAATTGTATGGTGAGGGCCATAAATCGTGTGTGGGTGTGATTTGTGGTCGCAGATGGTAGCTTACCACGCGATGTCCAGGAGCTTCTTGATCGCGTAATAATCAAGATTGCGTATGCGTGTGAATATTTTATTATTCGAGAAACTCTGTTTGCTTGGCGACATAATAATATCTAGCAGACAGTGAATGAATATACCTACTACGTATAGTATTAGTTAGCTAGTAGATGTCTAGCATTTGAATAGGTACGTTAAGGCGAAAGACATGGATGAGGAGAAACGAGTGTATTTTTAGGGTTCCGTAACCAAATGGCAAAAAAGCGGCCAAGTGCGAGTCGGACTCGCCCATTAAGGGTTCCGTAGCAGCAAGTAACATAATATAAAAGTTCTTGTAGTTCGTTGTAACTTTGATCGAGGTAAATTGCGGTTTACGATTTATGACGTATTAAAAAAAACTACTTACTAGATCTCGTTCAAACCGATTTTAAGTGGAAGTTTGCGTGGTAAAGTACATCATATATTTTTTTTAGTTTTATCATTCTCTTATTTTAGAAGTTACAGGGGGGGCACAAACTATTCTCTCGCGCAAACTATTCAGTTTAGAAAAAATTATATGAGAAACGTCAATATCATTTTTGAAGACCTATCCATAGATACCCCACACGTATGGGTTTGATGAAAAAAAAATTTTTGAGTTTCAGTTCTAAGTATGGGGAGCCCCCAAAATTTATTGTCTTTTTTCTATTTTTATGTAAAAATCTTAATGCGGTTCACAGAACACATCTACTTACCAAGTTTCAACAGTATAGTTCTTATACTTTCGGAAAAAAGTGGCTGTGACATACGGACGGACAGACAGACAGAACGCTTTTTTATTTTAAGCTGTATGTCGCGTAAAATTACTAATTAGTAAGCTGCATTTGTTAAACGGTTTCATTTAACTTGCTCTGTTTGTTTTGCAAATCTTGCAAGTGTAATTAGACGTACTTCCACTCATCCTAAAGAGTTGAAATGTTACATATTATTGCTTTAGTTTAGAGGACAATGTATTTTTATGATAAGCATGACCTGATTACTACTCACAGGTCTGTCTCCGGCCGAGAAAACTCTTGGTTAACATCACAGTCCCATTTTTTTTCTTTCTTAGCTACATTGACAGTATAAACCCGTGTATTTAGTTTTTTACACTATTAACTTGTTTTCATACTAAAGTTGCAACTCATTTTGCATCGCCGTGTGGTATAAACAGGACTTTAGTATGAAACCGAATGCGTAAAATATCGCGAGTCATTTTTCGCGACTCAAAGTTCTTAAAAGTACACTCGTTTGGCCTCACCCTAAGGAAATTAGGCGTAAGCTATGATGACCTTATAATAGGAGTCTTACGAAAGAGGCCTTCGTCTAAGTACGTGACCAATAAATACCAGACAAAAGAAGTGAAACGCAGGACTGATCAATTCAAACCTGAGTTCCGAACATTGAAGTATTATTACTAGCATATAGAACCGACACCGCGAACACAATGTATATCCCAATGAATTGGCGCCGATCGGCTTCAATTTTCAATGGATTCGTTCGACTTTGAAACGAGAACGGGGGCTCAATTTTGAAAATAGAACCTCCCGGCGGGACACACATTTTGTTCGAGATGTCTGTTCTATGACATTATACTTCAATGGCTTCGAAAAATTTCGTCTAGGCTTAATACAAATTAAAATTCTCTGATATTTTAACTGAATTGAAGAACTGAATACAACCGTTCGGTTCGAGAGACGCGTGAGTAGAGAGCGGGCACAGACTACGATTAGTTTCAAAACATGAACAGTGGGCACAGATTATTACGGCTTCCTTCTGATTTTATTCAGATAAAACAGTTTGACTTATAGACACACATTGATAGAACGCTGTGGGAACTTCGGAGTAAAATTTATATCCTACTTAATATTATAGATCTGAAATTTTGCGAGGATGTATATAAATGTTTGTTATGTATTTTTTCACGCAAAATTTAGTAAACAGGTTTTTAGCACACTTTATAGCAATTTAGCACACATTATAGAACATGATTTGGAATAACATATAGGGGGCCATCCATAAATTACGTAACACGTTAGGGGGGACGGGAGGGGTCGTTGTAGTGTGACATTGTGTGACAAGGGTTGGGAGGGGTGCCTTAATTTCGTGACGTCACATTTAAAAATCAAATATTGGTACTTATTTCGGAACTGCTGTTTTAATTTAATAATTTTTAGGTGTAAAATTTCATAATATGTGTCGTCACACTAGGGGGGAGGTCTCACAAATGTGACCAGCTGTGACAAGGACGGGGGAAGAGTCGAAAAAGTTATGAAATTAGTGTGACGTAATTTTTGGATGGCCCCTAGTATACACTTAAAACCCCGGAAAACGCGTACAAACCTGCGAGAAGGACGCTAGTATTCTATATTGTGTAAGTCAATCCGTCAACCACTATTCAAGTCTTGTGGCAAACATACATAATTACTATAACAATATCATTAAAGGCGTGTTCTCTTCACATTATTGTTATATTTCAAAACTTGACCTTGACCTAAAAAGGCTCTGTTACCAAAGCGGTCCATTTTGCCTGAGCGTCGACGAACGTGCCTAAGCGGCTAAAACGCCGTCTTTTGAGAGAAAGGGTAAATATGAAATAATAACAAAAGCACATAAGGTTTTTCTAAAAAAAAATCATCTATTAAATATCCACGCGATAAAGCATAAATACTATGTGAGCTTAATGCTAAATGCATTCTCTACCAACTAACCATTTAGTGGAGACTGGAGTGCCAGGGGCGTTAAAAACATGAAAACCTCGAATTTCTGTTACAGTGAATGAAAATTTATAATTTAAACTGGAATTTTAGCTGTAAAAAAGTTTATTTATTTAAAATAGTGATGTCGATTAAAAAAAACTAAAAGAAAATTGAGTGTACTTCCTTTTAGCCCATACCTCCGATAGATCTTAATTTTTGTATACCTATGTATTTCGACGCACTGATAACGAATATCATAAAAAATACCTGCATATTTTCATTTTCAAGGTCACCTTGAAAAGACATTATTTTTCTTTTTTCACGTTTATTTGTCAAAATATTGATTTTACAGAAAAATGTTTTCAATAAAAGTTGTAGCCCAAAAGGAGACTGAAATTCTATGTCCAACACATTTTTCTGTAAAATCAGTATTTTGACAAATAAACGTGAAAAATGAAAAATAATGTTTTTTCAAGGTGACAACTTTACATTCTATACTATAAAAAAATCCTACCTCAATCATTTAAATTCATTCACTGTAACAAAAGTCCGAGGACAAAACCCCCAGGTAAAAAATATGTTTTAAACATTATGGAAAATCCAT
The DNA here is from genome assembly GCA_951805285.1 of Thymelicus acteon. Lineage (NCBI taxonomy): Eukaryota > Metazoa > Arthropoda > Insecta > Lepidoptera > Hesperiidae > Thymelicus > Thymelicus acteon. The sequence continues at coordinate 5,003,603 of OX638232.1, forward strand.
TTAGAGTTAGCAAAATGTCCTTCTAAATAGATGTTTTGCACGAGAGTAAGGATACACTAATAAATAGGTCCTAAATTCCCTTCTCGTAAAGTCAGCAGGATACATGAACAGGATTGACTTAAACTTGTAACATCAACTAGGGGACAAATAGATGGAGTTCTTTATATATTCTTTAACAAACGTTTTATACATTTAAGTAAATATGCCTTAAAATTTTATCACTATCATTTCACAAAATGATGTAGGTACATGAAAATAATATGTCTTTTGCTACTATAGAGCGAACTGTGCATAGAGATGACTGAGATTTTTACTGGAAGGTCTTAAAACGCGCAATCTAATAAAAATATCCGAATATAACTTTTGTAATCTAAATAAAGCTATCAATAATTACTCTTTTTTTTCTGGAAATTGCCGGCAAACGACCTGACGATCCACCTAATGGTAAGTGGCTATCGTCGCCCATGGACTTCAGCAACACCAAAGGTATCACTGATGCGTTGCCGGCCAAGAAAAAGAGGAGAAAAAGAAAGAAAGAAAGATCTGGCTCTCAAGCCCCCAGCCGGAACACGACGAGTCGTTTAGCGATAACTATAAATATTTAGTTATCGCATTTGCAGCCAAGAAAAGTACTATAAAATGGTAAAGAAACATAAAATATATAGAAATATAAGAAATAAACAAAGATAAAGTGATGAAAGGATAGAAGCAATGATGAAGACAAGGATGAATAGACGAAGGTAAACCAGGATCTAAGTAGTGAATACTACAACCCGGGGATAGTGTAGCTTCCCAGGAGCGAAAGAATTTTTCAAATCGGTTCAGTAGTTTCGGAGCCTATTCAATGCAAACAAACAATCAAATCTTTCCTCTTTATAATATTAGCATAGAAGTATAGATAATAATATTAATGATTACTTAGTTAACGTATTCTTTATACATATATTAAATAAGTTTACTCTCTTCTATGTATTTGTAGCCTGTGGATAATACATTGTAGTTTATTATCTCCTTATTACCGCGATCGAATCTTGTCAACAATGTTGCCAGATTAAAAATTGGCAGTAAACTTCATGAAAAGTTGTAAATTCTGTTTATAGCCAGACATCAGTATCGGCGTACTGAGTCAGTATTTATTGATTTATTTTGACATAAGTATATAATTCCAAAAGCTAACAAAAGGTCGTGTACAAAGTAGTAAAAACCCTTCATAAAAAGATTATGAAATGATTATTTGAAAACCTAAGAGATAAAGAGTGTATCTATTCCACTTTTTCCTGGGTATAAAATACTGAAATTGGGGGATAAACGTTTTCTCTTAATATCTCCTTGTTTAAGATGACAAAAATCGCATAATGTACTAAAGGCATCTTCACAATACATACTGATGATATTGACTGATTCATTGCTATGAGAGATCAGGGAATAATGATACACCCGATACAGAGACGTATTAACGCCAGCGACCGGGCCATAATGGAGGCCATACACGATCAAGTGTACTTGTCAAGTCTGCAGTTTGACTTGTCAAATTTGCAGGTTGACTTGACGTGGCATCCAGTGTGCATGAGATAGCAATATGGCCAGATCGCTATACCATGGCCATACACGATCAACTTTACTGGATTCCGCGTCAAGACAAACTGCAGACTTGACAAGTACACTTGATCGTGTATGGCCTCCATTACGATAACAACCGGGACAGTCAGATTTACGTGCCCTTTAAAGCATGAAAACTCTCAAGAAACTGCCACTAGTGCGGTGGTCACCCCCACCCAACTACCGACTGCGCCCACTGTTGCTTATCTCGGCCAATCACATAAGACTGACACAAGCTGCCGGGCTATGCGTGCTGAATTTAGATAAATGTTATCTATGAAATCAATTAAATTCCACCAACATGAGGTCCGGTTATAAAATCAAACGAACATCAATGTCAGGGGCCCGAAACAGTTGGACATGTTTTAATAACAGTAAAGTTTATGTTTCGTTTGTAATTTATGTAATGGCTCATTAAATTTTGAATAAAATGAAAATGATTGCTATCGAATACAATGAGATGAATTATACAATCTTTTGTTGTTTTGAATTTCACAATGCAGGATGGGTGACGTGTTTCTGTCTGTTTCTCTATTAAATGTTTTTCTCCAGTTTTTCCGATGTATAAAAAAAATTGTACCAAAAACTTGAGGCTTAACAATGGATATAGTTGTGTAATGGCATATTGTAATAATTTTTTATTTTAAGTTCTTCAATTTCATCTAAAATTTTTATTAATTACAAAAAAATTATGTGTGTCAGCTCCGAAGAGTCTGACGACGACACTGAAGGAGGACGAGAATCTGTTGAAAACAATTCACCGACTAAGTAACTAAATACAAGACGGAATTTCAGGGACCAAGATCTGTTTTGTTTTGGAAACATATCTAACATAGTTTATCTGGGTATTCTACTGTGAATGTTAATGCTAACTTTGGTATTCGCTAAGAATTTTAATGTATTTTAATACAACGGGTACTCAAGATTTGTATTTTATAATACCATTATTTCGACCCAGTTACATGGATCCACTGACCTGAAAAAAAGACGGACGTAACCGCGTCTAATAGAGAGTGAAGCATAGCAATGACCGCCCGCTTAACATGTGTGCGTAATTTTTGATTCGCGATTGAAGCAGTGAAGTGTCAATGTGTGGGTGTGTGTACTTGTACGAATAGAGAGTGGGTATTACTATGGGTGCTTCACTGAATTTGTTCTTGGGATTACGTCTGTCTTTTTTAGGTCCGTGCATGGATCGTGGTCACTGTGCAGTGTCCGCAATGAAATTAGTTTAAAATTTTAATGTAGTTCACTTTAATTGTAACTTTAGTACGTTCTTGTTGACTACATTTTCAGAGGTTAAATTTTTAACTAGGATACTAGGATAGATATTTATGCAAATATTTATGAAAATCAATGTATTTAAGAAAAACCGGGCAAGTGCGTGTCAGGCCACGCGCAATGTAGGGTTCCGAAGTAGTAAGTTTATCGACTATTACTCATTAACTACTTATGCTAACATAGCCATAATAGTTTTCCTTGTAAATTCATCATATAACATATTTTTGAGAATTTTTTCCCTTGTCCACCTCTCACCGACAGGGGGCTTGAGCCGCTTGACTTGGCTCTAACCAAAATTAGCATTTTTAAGCCAAATATTGCGCAAACGGACCCTTCTTTCCAAAAATGGTCTTAAAAGACCCATAATATTTTTGGAAGACCTTTTCAACGACACTATAAGATACGCGACGAATAGAAAATTCATCCTCACGTTACCCGTAGGGGAGGTACCCTGAAAAAAAAATGTTTTTCATTATTTTATTCTAAGTTTTAATAAATATGTATATCCGTGCCAAACAGCTTTCTAGCACTAAGGATCTTGGCGCTTTGTTTCGGACAGACGGACGAACGGACGGACATGACGAAACTATGAAGGTTCCGATTTTACTTCGGAACCCTAAAAACCCGCTTAAGTGCGTGTCATTCAACGCGCAGTGTACCCTACACTTAAGTCCTCACGCCCCAACTCAGAGTCACTAATGGTTACTTAAATCGCTCCTTAGTACAGAACTTGTATGGTGATTTTTTACTAAGGAGCGATTAAAGTAACCGTTAGTGAGTCTGAGTTGGGGCGTTAGCTGTAAGTTAATTCACTTTTACGTACTACTTATCTTGTTAACTTACGTAGCTTTGAAGATTGTCCTTTTCATTGAATTCATTACAAACAAATATTTTATATTTTTTCGTGACGAAATAACTAAACTATTATCTATGTTTTCTCTTTTTACTGCGGAACAGTAAAATACTATAGTATTATGTTCTACCCACAATAAAAAAGAATTTAAAATCTTATCAACAATCTAACGAAAGCCTATTCGATGTGAACTATTAACCTTAGCGTTCAAAATCATTGGTTTTCTACCTTAATGACTTCTATAATATACTTACTGCCATATAAATCAAGAGACACTCGGAATAGTCTAATAAAGAAAGTTGGGACCGGAAAACGACTTTTGGTTAATTTTATAGGACAAGTATGCTATAAAATTACTAACGGTATCAAGGTAGTTTTAATAAACTATTATTTATTGCATCGAGATGATTGTCTTTTTATGTAAATAACCTGGTTGTGGTGTGTTGTCATGGACATCAGCAACACCAAGACGTATTGGAGTGGCTTTAGAATACTAACCCTAATACACGCCGGACGGGTGTCGTAAGAGGCGACTAAATCCGGCCCACTGGTGGTACTGCCCATCGGCGGGATTATTTGGTAATACTTAGCCGTATTGGGGCGGCTTAGAATACTAACCCCAATACGACGCCGGATGGGTGTCGTAAGAGGCAACTAAATCCGGCCCACTCTAGGAAGTGTATTGGTAATATTGATTTTAATTGTTAATTAATACCATTAATACTATTATTATTTCTCCATGGGGTTCGCCTGGATAACTATCACCCTTGAGCATGAGTCAGCCGCCAAACGAAAAGTCGTGTTCCGGCTGGGGGCTTGAGAACAAGTTCTTTCTTTCCTTTTCTTTTTTGTTTCTTGGCCAGCAACGCATCAGAGATGCTTTTAGTGTTGCTGGTGTCCATGGGCGACGAAAGCCTCTTACCATCAGGTGGATCGTCAGGTCATTTGCCGGCTATTTCCATAAAAACATTGAAAACTTTTATTATTTCTCCATGAGGTACACCTGGTTAGTTATCAGTGTTATCACCTTCTTGCTTCAGTCATCCGCCAAACAACTCGTTGTGTTTCGGCTGAGGGTTTGGGAACATAACGAGTCAATTGGTGACTGACTCAAGCAATAGAGTGTAATATCTATCCTATCCAGACCAACCAGACTACAGACCAAAGCCTATCCAAACAGGGTTCTGCTAGTAGTCAAAGTCAACTAGTAGTTAAAGTGACCAAACAAAGAGCTCTCGGACGCGCCATATTAATCATCAATGGAGCCGTACAGATGGCAATTAAGTCAACATTCTCATATTTTCAAATTAAGCGAACACCATATTCGCGGTAAATTCCCGAGCGAAAGTAGCATTCGTGAAAACAAAATTATTGTACACTGTCGACGATGGTGTGATTTAGAAGCGTGCAGCGGTTTGATGAATAAGGTAATATAAATATTTTTATATACGATATGTTTGTGTACTAAAATGCGTAGTGTATGCCGTATGGGACATTTTATGAGATTGAAAGCCACAAAAATACATATCAAAATTAACCTTGCATTATTATGCAATAATCTAAATTTTACTAACAAAAAATAACCGACTTCAAAGTCTCAAAAACTACTTTTCAGATCTCGTTAAAATTTATGTGGGACCACATGACAAGCACCTGCTTTCGATGAAAAAAAGAATTATCGAAATCGGTTGGCGTGATATTGAGTTATTCGTCAATTTGTCGCGCACATCTTAACACAAATTTACGACTTATGTGGTTTTCTCATGGATGCCATTGTCAGATCTCAATAAAATTTATGTGGGACCACATGACAGCCACCAGCTTTTAATTAAAAAAACAATCATCAAAATCCGTTCGCCCAGTCCAAAGTTCTGAGGTAACAAACATAAAAAAAAAACAGTCGAATTGAGAACCTCCTCCTTTTTTTGAAGTCGGTTAATAAAATTAAATGCAACAAGTTTACCACCAAAAGGAGCTTGTTCAACTTTCCTCCTCTCATGGGGAGAAAAGGTTTTCTGGGAATATAGGATAAAGATTTGCAGCTTCGACTTACCTTCACTTGAAAACATGTGTAATTTAAATATAAATAATTTAATAATAGTTTAAATATAAAGAATAGAATTAACCGATTGAAATAAACAAAATTGCATTGAAATGTGTTAAGCCGCTTCTAAGATCAATCATAACAAACATCAGTCACATAATTATAGCTTTATTATAATGTGACTGTCATAATGATGATAATGATTAGAATACTTCGATAGTTAACATCAAATCGCTTCGCCGTGCACTTAAACCAATCTGTAAATGATGACAAATCGGCTTCAGCGATACGCTTCGTTAATCTATTTGGGGATTTAAAACGGGTAATAGGCCCGTTGTTTTCCAATAAAACTTCATTACGTACAATACGCATAATATTCATAAATCGTGGAAATCCTGTTTGAACTTCATTACGTTGATTCCATTCCTCGGGCGGAGTTGAACAGTGAGGTTGTTCAACCGCTGTATTTATTTTCACCCTCATCCCTTTCATTTTGACGAATGTGTATTTAATAAGCGATTCATAAATTGGTTCGTTTCGTAGTGGTTTTGTATCATTGGGTAAATTAAGATACTTTAATTATTTGTAAAGAAAAATGAAACGTTAGCTGTTCTGTAAAATATTGTCTTTCTTTAGTATCAGCAGTTAGTCATTCTCTGAACAAAAATTGTATCTTTGAAAACAGTAATTTTTATAACCTAAGCTTTTTTAAAATATCACCAGAATGTAATAATTAAATTCATAAATAATTATTTTCATCATTGCGATTTATCATTATAATAAGATTAAATAGTTATGGTACTCATTTATCATAACTTTAATAAAATGTTTTCTTTTTACTATTTTAATGAATCTTTTTGCATTAATTACACTTTCATGAAGATGTTCACTTAATAATTACTTCCATCCGGTACCAATTAATGCACGTAAAATAAAAAATACAAAAAAGATTAGATACGTTGTTATAAAAAAATATACTTCGCTTAAAGTACGCAAAGTGCTTCTTCTTATGGTATTAAATAAAAATTTGCTGTGGAGTTAATTAAAATAGTTATTAATGTATGGTTCGTCTGTCAGCGGAGGGTGCACTGATTTAATATTCTCACCTGGCGAACTTCGTATCGCCTAACAAACTATTTTTTTCTAACATAAAAGTTACGCCTTGTTACATCAGCTATCTACCAGTGAAAGTTCCGTCAAAATCGGTCCAGCCATTTCAGAAATTAGCCGAAACAAACAGACAGACAAAAATTGTAAAAAATGTTGTTTTGGTATATGTACCGTGTATACATCCAAATGCACTTAGTAAAAAACGGTTATTTTAATATTACAAACAGACACTCCAACTTGATTTAATTGTATAGATGTTGTATGAATGAAAATGATGAATTGGCCATTTGAAGTGGCCTAGGATACTAATCTCATGTCAATAAACGAGGGTATCGTATGAACGGCATTCGCCAGTTTAAGATAGGGTTCCCGAACATTGAGTTATAAGTATACATAGAGAAGACATCTCAAACAAAATGTGTGTCCCCGCCGGTTCTATTTTCAAAATTGAGCCTCTGTTCTCCTTTCAAAATCGAACGAATCCATTGGACATTGAAGCCGCGCGGCGTCAATTCATTGGAACATATATTGTGTTCGCGGTGTCTGTTCTATACGCTAGTAATAATACTTCAATGTTCCCGAAGGATTATTTCATTAATGATGTTATTAATTCATTAATATTGTTACTGGTATTATTATCTTTCTTTGAAAACTTCCTGGTTAGCTAAAAAGCTTCGTATAGATCCTTAATTTGTTTTTGAATAAAATATAGCCCATGCTACTCTGAATAAAAGCGGCCAAGTGCGAGTCGGACTTGCCCATGAAGGGTTCCGTAGCAGCAAGTAACATAATATAAAAGTTCTTGTACTTCATTGTAACTTTGATCGATGTTTTTTGCGGTTTACGATTTACGACGTATTAAAAAAAACTGCTTACTAGATCTCGTTCAAATCAATTTTCGTTAGAAGTTTGCACGGTAATGTATATCATATATTTTTTTTAGATTTATCATTCTCTTATTTTAGAAGTTACAGGGGGGGACACACATTTTACCACTTTGGAAGTGTCTCTCGCGCAAACTATTCAATTTAGAAAAAAATGATATTAGAAACCTCAATATCATTTTTGAAGACCTATCCATAGATACCCCACACGTATGGGTTTGATTAAAAAATTTTTTTTGAGTTTCAGTTCTATGTATGGGGAACCCCCAAAATTTATTGTTTTTTTTTTTTCAATTTTTCTGTGAAAATCTTAACGCGGTTTACGGTATACATCTACTAACCAAGTTTCAACAGTATAGTTCTTATAGTTTCGGAGAAAAGTGGCTGTGACATACGGACGGACAGACAGACAGACAGACAGACAGACAGACATGACGAATTTATAAGGGTTCCGTTTTTTGCCATTTGGCTACGGAACCCTAAAAAGTAGAGCATTCCATTGATGAAAAAATATTTGAAGTCGGTCAAGTAGTTCTTGAGTTTATCCATTAAAAAAACAAATAAAAATCAAAACTTTGTATAATCCTCTTTATAATATTTGTTTAGAAACATAAAAGTAGCTATGAAAATATAATAAAAATAAAGTCCGCTACCACTAGCACCGAACCCATCATAAAGGAACAATGCGAAACAGCCACCTCTATGCACTTTATTGAATTTTCGCTGAATACCTAACACATGCCAGTGGACGGCAACCGCCTTGCTTTAATACATTAAACGGAACGTGTGAACGGAGCATAACTTTTATAATGGAATTTTTATTCACGATCAATTCTCAAAAACAGCGTATTTTTTTTGTTGAAGTAATTTTAACTTACAAATTGCCATTTAGTGTCTATTATAGCACAAATTTTGCTATTAATAATATAGTTTCTTATTGATTTTCTGTTTGTTCTTTTGTTAGAACGGAAAATTATCGGAAAAGATTGACTTTCAGAGCTTAAAATCAGTTCCATAAGCTAAAATGTACAACTATCTTGGTTTTATATGTAGAAACGTAAAAATACCGTAGAAATAAAACGTAGAAATAAATGTAGAAATGCGCGGCAGTAAAAGATATATTATGAAAACCACTCATTAATGTAAAAGGAATTTTAGGCTTAAATAGACACAAACCAGTAAAAGTTAAATAGTCTGAGTTCTAAGTCTGTTCGATTAAAAATTAAAGTTTCATCAGGTTTCATCCGTCACCCGCCAATCCAAAACTGTAATCGTTATAAATTTTTGAAATATGACTGAAAATCTGGCTGTAAACAAATAAACCATTTATTAGTGCGTAAATAAATACTTAATCCGAACATAACATTTTTGTGGCCATTCCGTTTTACGCCCCTGGCCTACAATATTTTATTTTAAAGGGAATGCTTACTAAACAAAATAAACGCCGTAAAAATAAAAATAAGTATCTACACTCAAAATCCCGAAACGTATGTTTATAGGTACATACTATTGGACATAATAATGATATTATATATTATCGACGATAATTCTTGACAAAAAATAACCGACTTCAAAATTAGGGATAACTTAAAAACTACTCGTCAGATGTCACTCTTTGTGGGACCACATGACAAGCACCAGCTTTCGATTAAAAAAGAATCATCAAAATCGATTCACCCAGTCGAAAGTTCTGAGGTAACAAACATAAAAAAAATACAGTCGAATTGAATACCTCCTCCTTTTTTGAAGTCGGTTAAAAATAATAGGTCCATATAAAAATTTGACGTGACATCTACCAATCATTTATCACATCAATATTTTCCCAGGAAATCGGATTCAGTTCACAAAATCTTGATACTATTAATATCTGACGTTGACATTTTTTGTCTTCTACAACATTTTCCGAAAATAACTTTATAGTAAAAGAGGGTAGGATACAATGGAACCACCCATTTTAAATAGTCTCAAAATTTACTTTTCATAATGTTTATTAAAATCATTCCCATCATCATCAGCAGTTAGGTACTATAATCTCATTATCAACATTATCATCACGTCCACTGTTTTACACAATAAGAATTTGCATTCTCATCCACTTACATCTTTGGCACTTGACGCTTGTAAAATTTTCAAAATAAGTCCTGTTTAAAAACGCTACTTAAAAACGCTCACAGCGTTTTCCCGTTGCTGTATACGCCTATCTTTTTTCCTCTGTTTTCGTTCACCGTCGCAACACCATTTAATTGCTCCCGGAAACGCTTTATGCGTTCGTATTTCACCCGGAATATGATTTATTCCCATAGCCTATTCCCCTAATACATTTTTATATGAAATTACGTTACTTATAGTACGTAATTATATTGCTTGAATAACTGCGTTATGCGATATCAATTATTTCTCGTTAATATTATAAGGTCACTTTAAGGGAACTGTATTGTTGATGTGATAGAAAACAAAGCTAATTTATAATGATTGCTGCTCCTGGACTCAGAAGGTGTTCAATATGTCCCTTGGACATTTGCAACTCATTATCATATCACTATAATATGATCAAAGAACAGCGTAGGATCTGCATAAATACTGTCTCTAAAGAACTGAAATACATAATTAATATTAAAAAATATATTAAAATAAACTTTTAAAATTTTGTGCTTAGCTGTTGGCCATTGAGAAGTTCGCTTGCGGAGCCAACCCTGATCACAGTATCAGGTCACCATTATCCCGGCAATGTGCACATTTTCAACTTCGTAGGTTAAAAGGAAGTAGGAATTCAGCTTGCAAAATTTGAGCCGATCAAACCGGATACAAACATACACAGTAATTTAAACAAAACCTTATTTAAATACCATCCCACATTGACCGAATGACTTGACCGAGTGAGTTAATCCTTCTCAGATCAGCAGATCAGCTCAGCAGAAATGGGTCGTTCGACCAGAGGCTCTGTTTAGATTAGTTTAGTACTTCGTAGCATAGCGGCTAATCCTTAGCCGTCGTCGAAGCACTTGGCTCTCCGCCAGTTCGTGTAGCATGTAATGTGACTTATGCAACTCAAAATGCTAACGTATCGTTTTATGATGAAACGATACTCATACTATAGTCTTATCAATTAAATAGTAAAAGAAAATATTAACGATTTTATTTTGGAGCTAGCAAAGCCACATTGAATGTAGGTAGGAACTGCATTTTTTGAAGTCGCTTTTATTAATAACTAATTCGTAATTTTTTGTGTAAATTTAAGACTGAGTGCAGAATAAGTAGGCTTGAACTAAGTATGAATACCCTTTACAACTCTTACATCTGGTATTATTAAATTGTTTTTAATTTAATCCGGTGTTTAAATAGAACTTAATTTTTTGAAGAATAGGAACTCTGAAATGTTCTTATGATGATCACCTTCTAGCTCTATCATCACATACTAACGTGTGCCATTCGAGGGCCTTTCTTCCCCAACGGTTATCGGTCCTTTGAGCTATGTGGCCAGCCCATTGCCACTTCAGCCGGCTTATTTGTTTGGCTATGTCGTTTATCCCTGTTCTTCTACATATTTCATCATTTCTGACGCGATCGCGTAGAGAAATACCGAGCATAGCCCTCTCCATAGCTCACTGTGTGACTGAGCTTGTGGATTAGACCGACAGTAAAGCACCACGTCTCGGAGCCGTATGTCATCACTGGCAACACTGAACACATACTGCTCGAACACCTTCGACTTCAAGCACTGAGGTAGTGTTTTGGATGACAAGATATAATGCTCTTTCTCTGGCTCTTTCTTTGGATATATTAGATCTTGCAGGACACCAATCACCATCTTTATTATATTATGCTTATGCTTAAACTCCTAACTTTTAACCTCCCTGTACTCTGGACCTTTAGTACACCTATCATTATCATTAAAATGGCACAGCAACTAATCCAAAGCCGTCGTCGGCCAAGCTCTTGGCGAAGAGCCAGATCTGCTGTCGCGTGTAATTTGACTTATGTGGCTCATTGTACTAACGCGCGGTTTGACTTCATGGTGGATTGTACATGTAGGTTAATTTATGAAAAAGTATGAACTTGTCAATGTTTGGCAGAGAAATTTCGCGCCTGGGTAATCTTACACATGGAAGTGGTGTTCTTCGATTTCTATAAGCTACGCGTATGTTTCAAAAATAAGGTAAGTTTTCAAACTTCGGGAGATAAGTGCGTTTAAATTTCGTATTTTGTATGTTGATATCAGTGAACGATATTAGTTCATTGGTTGATACACTCGTATCTCGAAATAAGTTAAAATTTTCAGCCTTTTTGCAGTTTTACCTTGTTTTCAATTAATTTCATACTAATATATTGTATTAAACTCATATCTGGGAGTCCTTGGCGATTTTTGCTATACGAAAAATGGATCTTAGATCTTAGAATGTGTATTAAATTTCGTGTAAAAAATCTACCCCAATATATTACATGTAACTACGATACATTTTCTGAACGAGAAATATTAATCCCTACAATATCCCAAAGCTACGTTGAAGCAAAATGTCGTTAAAGTGCTTAGCTAACGGAAGTAGCGTTTACGGGTCAATTAAAAATGTCGGCGGCAAGACAGATGGCGGTTCCGGCAAGAAACCTCGCTTCGGCCGGGAAGTGAGGAAATTGCTGTGTTTCCTGTAAACTCGATGTGTGGGAAACTCACTGTTTATTCATTCGTATTCGATGTAGGGCTTAAGCTATACTGCGTGGATGAAACATGGGTAATGCTCAAGGGGTGGATCTGACCACATGACTGACTATTATAAATACAAAAAAACCGGGCAAGTGCGTGTCAGGCCACGCGTAATGTAGGGTTCCGAAATCGTAAGTCGACTATTACTCATTAACTACTTATACTAACATAACTGTGATAGTTTTCCTTGTAAATTCATCATAATATAACCTACTAGCTGTTGCCCGCAGCTTCGCATGCGGAAATTATGCTTATCATATTTGTACCCCTTGCAGAAGAAAATTTAAAAACATATTAATTTATATTGAAGTAGGTTAGTAGTTCCTACTTATATTTAGGAATTTATATACTTAAACGTACGATATAATCACAAATCATTTCTCCGGGAATGAATTTTGAAAAATAAACAACATTAGATAACATTAGTTTTTTCTTTTTCATGAAAAATTTTGAAAAACTCGAAAACATGTATTTCATCAATTAAATGAGGAATGTTTGTTGCAAATTTAAAGCAAATCGTTGATATTTAAAAATATTCCACACTAAGTTTCATCTTGTTTCCGGTGAAAACTTTTAATTTTATCGGGACGAAAAGTTTTTTAAACCGTGATCCAAAGTATGAGGAACAACATAACTAATTTCCGTTTCGAAATCAGTTCTAGAATTTTCATGAAATGCCCGAACAGACAAACAGATAGACAAACAGACAATAATTTTAAAAACAAATTTTTTGGTGTTATAACACGTTATTGAAGTGCCCCTAACCGAAATTTTGAAAAATATTTAATGTACAGAAAAACTGGCTCTTGAGTTTCATTAAAAAAAAACAAAAAGGTTCCGTTAATTCCATCCATCCAGGAGTTACATATCTTGTCTCCAAGTAACACCACCAGATCTTAAATGGATCAATGATGAACTGATTTAACGATGTCAACATGAACAGTACAAATATCTTTAAAAACGGTTCTGTTGTTTCCATCCGGGCACTTACACTCCCTCTCCCTCTCCCGCTCCCATTCCCTCTCCCACTCAAACTCTCTCTCTCTCTCTCTTTCCCTCTCCCTCTCCCGCTTTCTGTCCCGCTCCCTCTCCCACTTCCTGCCCCTGTCCCACTCATTCCTCTCCCACTCCCTGTCCCTCTCCCTCTCCTTCTCCCGCTCCCGGACCCTCTCCCTCTTCCTGTCTCTCTCCCTCTCTCTTCCTCTCCCGCTACCTATTCCTCTCCCATTCCCGGTCCCTCTCTCGCTTCCTGTCCCTCTCCCCTCCCCCTACCGTCCGTAAAGTCTTCTACACAATTTTTTTGTTTCTCACTATAAGCTTACATATTAATTTTCATATTTCTGAGTTTGAAAATGACAAAGTTCTGGAAAAACTTGCAACCTCTTTATTAACCTCTTAGGGGATGAAATTCCAAAAAACCTGTTACAATTAATTTTTGATTTATTTTCACATTTTTGAGTTCGATATTGACGAAGTTTCGTACAAACTTACATCCCCTGGTTTTGCCCCTAAGTGGATGAATTTCTAAAAAAACCTGTTACAATTAATTTTTGTTTCTAATTATAAGTTAACATATACATTTTCACATTACTGAGTTTGAAATGACGTAGCTTCTTAAATATTACAACCCCTTAGTATTACCCTTTATGGGGATGAATTTCGAGAAAATCGTGATACAGTTAGTTTTTGTGTCTAACTATAAACTTACATACAAATTTTCATCCTTTTTACTTCAAAAATGACGAAGTTCATCCCCTAAAGTAACCTTTTAAAGGATGATTTTCAGCTCAATTTTATCTTTTGTTCATAACAATAAACATACATTAAAATTTTCATATTTATAACTCTAAAACTGACGAAGTTGTTTTGTATGTAAATGACTTCTAACCCCTATTTTTAGGGGATGAATTTCGAGAAAACAGTAATATAGTTATTTTTTGTGTCTAACTGTAAGCTTATATACAAATTTTCACCCTTCTTACTTCAAAACTGACGAAGTTCCCATACTAACTTCCACAACCTTGTTCAACCCTTTAGGGGTTAATTTTCCCAATAAACACATAACCTTTAAATTTTGTTTCTAATTTTGCACTAATATATAAATTTTCATGTTTTTAACTTCAAAAATGACGAAGTTGCGTACTAAGTTCCATCCAAGAAATTAACCCTTTAAGGGATGATTTTCCAAAAAAAATTTTTGAAGTTACCTTTTGTTTATTACTATAAACATACATAAAAAATTTCGTATTTATAACTCTAAAACTGACGAAGCTGATTTATATGTAAAAGCCTTCCAACCCCTATTTTTAGGGGATGAATTTCGAGAAAACAGTGATGCAGTAATTTTTTTTGTCTAACTATAAGCTTATATACAAATTTTCACCCTTCTTACTTCAAAACTGACGAAGTTCCCATACTAAATTGCACAACCTTATTCAACCCTTTAGGGGTTGATTTTCCAAAAAAACACATAACTTTTAAATTTCGTTTCTAATCTTGAACCAATATATAAATTTTCATGTTTTTAACTTCAAAAATGACGAAGTTGCGTACTAAGTTAAATTGAAGAAATTAACCCTGTAAGGGATGATTTTCCAAAAAAATGTGTTAAAGTTAACTTTTGTTTATTACTATAAACTTACATAAAAAATTTCAAATTTATAAATCTAAAACTGACAAAGTTGGTTTGTATGAAAGTGACTTCTAACCCGTATTTTTACCCCTTAGGGGATGAATTTCCAAAAATCCGTTCTTAGTGGACGTCTCCTTAGCATAAACTATCTCCCTGCCAAATTTCATCTTAATCGGTTCGGTAGTTTCTGAGATTTTTTGTTTAATCAGCGGTGTGTCGCTTTTCAATTTTATATATATAGATTTTGAGAATTTGAAATGGTCTTAAAAGACCTATAACATTTTTTGGAAGACATTTTTAACGATACCCCACACTATAGGGTACGTGACGAATAAAAAATTCATCCTCAAGTAGGTACAATGAAAAAAAAATTTTTTTTTTTCAATATTTTGTTCTACGATTCTGGAGTTTTAATAAATATGTATATTAATGCCAAATTACAGCTTTATAGCACTAAGGGTCTCGGCGTCTCGGGTATCGTTATTTTTATTCTTCTAAAGTCCTATAATATTTTAATTTTATAAAAGTATCCCAAGTCTAAACCCAAACTCGACAAAGTCTATCGCTCAGTCAACAGTCGCCGAGCCTATAAGACAAATAAATTCCCTAAACTGAAACTCATTTAGGAGTTATTTGGCAAGAAGTTTGCGCCTAGTTCCCAGTTACTTACTACAAGATAAATACTGATTTATATTCCAAATCTTGTTGCGACAAACGAATTTATTGCTGGGCTCGGTTTAATTGAAACCATCTAATACAAAGAGCGCTTATAATATGCACGTAAAATTACTGGAAGGGATTCACATCTACTTCCTAATTCCTTCTAATACTATAAATGTGAGAGTTTGTGAGGATGTATGGATTTTTGAAACTCTTTCAAGCAACAAACTACTGAATAGATTTTCATGAAATTTGGCATAAAGACCATGATCTGGAATAGCAGAGCGCTTGTAATTGGTTCTTACTCTCCTACCTCCGCTTGGTTGCCCTCTGTTGTGGTTTGCAAAATCGTCTAAGATCTCCGTGTGTCATCAAAATCATCAGGGGTTGTCAATCAAAATATCTGAAATGCAAGTCTTTAACTTTTTTTTTTTTTCGAAACTATTTCCTGAACTTATCTTAAAAAAATATACCTAATAAATAATTAATATCAACGAAAAATAGGTAAATAACCTTAAAAAAATGTGTTTATTGTTGAATTGAAAATTATTCAATTCGACAATAAACTCATTTGAATAGTTTTCAATACAACAATAAATTCATTTTTAAATGGTTATTTACATTTTATAATGGTTTAATTGCTTAAAAAACTAATTTTGCTCATAACCGTCTCAGTTTAAATGTCACTTCTATTCAACATGTTTCTACATCCATGGCACAGTCTTTTGCTTGTTATTTATGGGTAAAGGAGTTTGAGCGCTCCGAGCCTACCTTAGATGTTTCTAATGCCTTTCGTCTGGAAAAATAAAATATGGCCCTTCTGTCCCAAACGCGGATTTTTTGCTTTCAACTTGTTTGCTAAGATGTTTTTCTCACGCAACTTTTATAGGGTTGAATGTGACGCTATATAAGTATCAGTTAAGCAAGAAACTAAATGTATACACAATTTAGAGTAATAAATAAGTACCTACTATTATATCTTCTGTGGTAATAATGTAGTTATTTTTAACCGACTTCAAAAAAAGGAGGTTCTCAATTCGACTGTATTTTTTTTATGTTTGTTACCTCAGAACTTTCGGCTGGGTGAACCGATTTTGATGATTGTTTTTTTAAACGAAAGCTGGTGCTTGTCGTGTGGTCCCACATACATTTGAACGAGATCTAACTAGTAGTTTTTGAGTAATTTTGAAGTCGGTTATTTTTTGTTACTAAAATTTAGATTATACACTATAGACTGATGCCAGACCTAAAATTGCTAAGGGCGGTTCTATTGTTTTTTGTAATCAGATACAGTTTCAAATTGATCCATGATTTTTAAACTTAAGTCATCTTGGACCGAACACATTTTACCTATGTATATGCATAATCACGATAATTATTTTGTACTAGCTAACCCGGCGAACTTCGTAACGCCTAACAAACTATCTTTTTTTTTCTACAATAAAAGTAACCTTAAGTTACTCCTTGTTACATCAGCTATCTACCAGTGAAAGTCCCGTCAAAATTGATCAAGCCATTTCAGAGATTAGTCCAAACAGACAGACAGACAGACAAAAATTGTAAAATATTTTGCTTTGGTGTATGTACCGTGTATACATCCAAATGCACTTAGTAATAATCTAAATTTTACTAACAAAAAATATCCGACTTCAAAGTTACTCTAAAAGTACTTGTCAGATCTCATTCGAATTTATGTGGAATTACGTGACAAGCACCTGCTTTCGATTAAAAAAATAATCATCGAAATCGGTTGGCGTGATATTGAGTTATTCGTCCATTTGTCGCGATTACTTAATACAAATTTAAGACTTACATGGTTTTATCATGGATGCCATTGTCAGATCTCAATAAAATTTATATGGGACCACATGACAGCCACCAGCTTTCGATTAAAAAAGAATCATCAAAATCGGTTCGCCCAGTCCAAAGTTCTGAGGTAACAAACATAAAAAAAATACAGTCGAATTGAGAACCTCCTCCTTTTTTTGAAGTCGGTTAAAAAGAGGTTATTTTTAATATTACAAATAGACACTCCAATTTTATTTATATGTATAGAGGATGATATTTCAACCCAGTTACATGAATTGTCATCACGGCTGAACTATGGTAGCGCAAATAAACTTTTGACTGATTGACAGATTATCATATTATGTACTAGCTGACCCGACGAACTACGTATCGCCTAACAAACTATTTTTTGTTCTAAAATAAAAGTAGCCTAAATTACTCCTTGTTACATCAGCTATCTGCCAGTGAAAGTCCCGTCAAAATCGGTCCAGCCATTTCAGAGTTTACCCGGAAAAAAAAGACAGACAAAAATTTTAAAAAATCTACCGTGTATACATCCAAATGCACTTAGTAAAAAGCGGTTATTTTAATATTACAAACAGACACTCCAATTTTATTTATTTGTATAGAGTATAGAAGATAAAGATGTATATCAAATACATTGATACACAATTGTATGTGTCGCAATCGTCTTTTAATTTCGGGGCTTAACCAAAAGCATTGTAGTGAATGAATAGTCTCATTGACGTTTTCATATACTCGTTACTTAATAATTTTTTTAGCAACTGAGATACAAAATCTGCTGTGAAAAGACTTAAATAAGCATCCTTTTGGTTCCTTTTGTATGGACTAAAGGGACTAAAGGAACTAAGCTTATAGAAGCTTTGAATCCTCGAATCGTTTCAAAATTGTAAGCCCTTCACTAATAGCCGTATTTTTATTCTCTTTGGCGTATATTAATAGACTGCAATATTTCTTTAAAAAAACTTTTCCTCGACCAAAACGCAAATTATCCATATTAGAGCCCTCAAAGAAAATTCGGCCCTTAATTGGAGGGCTTCGGCATGAATCCCGTCTAGACAAGTGAAATTGGTCTTGGATGTCTTTCAAAGCCGGGAAATTATTCAAACCCTCCTAAATGATGTGATTTGAGGAGCAGAAAACAAAAGTATTTACGGCACTGACTGTAGAAATGATGTTAATAACGTTCCTTTAGAAATTAATACAGGTAATGAAGCGACTTTAGGCGGAAATGATTATTAGTACCTATTTGTTTATTCGTTTTTACAACTGTACAAGATTTTTGTAAATGTACGAAAACATTTTTTTATAAATCATTAATTTTATTAAACTGCATCAACACTCATGCAGTTTGACACTGTTTTTACCCAACTGCGCGACGCAAAGGAAGGAGGGTAATGTGTTTATCAGTCTATGTATTGTATCTGTATTACTTTAATCTTTCTATGGTGTAGTTGTTCAGTATTACTTTTAACAATATTCTGAACTTATTGTTTTTTCTGTTTCGTTTTTTTACGCCGTCGGGTTTTTTGTTTTTTTTTTTATTTATTTTTTTTACTATTTAGTGATTCATCGTACATCGCACTTATTTTATTCTATAAACTTCCTACTTATTTTTTTATTTATTTGTTTTTAGGTTTTATATTATATGTCTGATTTTTTAATTTCTCACTTATTTTCTGTCCATAGCTGCCACACTTCCCTCTCTTGTTAGAGTCAGCGCACATACGGAGAAAACATAACTTTTTATAACTATAGTAGGTAGTAAGAGACTATGTGAAAATGACTTACCACGAAGGAAACACCAAATTCCAACGAAGCATACGAAGATAAAAAACCTTCACAAATAAAAAATATTTTCATTTTAGTGGTGCGAATTCTATTTATTCAATGGTTCGAATATTCGAATTTAAAATCCGATCGTAGCAAATTCACGCACGATCAGTTACGTACGCATCGCACGAACAAAACCGTAAAGAAAGAAAATTTTATGGATATTACTTTTGAATTTATTTATTTACTTATTAAGATTCATCAACAGTTTCTACATGAATAACAATGTGTAGGTATAACGCTTCCCGCCCACGTCCGATAATCGGTGACCGATTTTTTGTAGGAGAATAATAGAACGTACTGACAGCAATTTATAGTGCAACGCACACGTCCTACAAAAAGTCGGTCAGAAATAATATAGAAGAAAAAATCGGCCCGATTATCTCTCCTACAAAAAGTCGGACGTGGGCGGGAAGCGTAAAACAAAATGTCATATGCTACATGCGAAACCACTGACAGGCAAACACAGCTATCACCAAGAATTGACACTGTATGAAATGTGGGTAACAAAATAGAAAATATTTGAGTACATAAAATAAAATAAAAACAAGAACAAGAAGGTGGTCTTTAGAAAATTGACTACTGACTTATTTGCAAATTTATAAAACAAAAAAAAATATATTTATGATTATATAATTATCTTACTGGATCATAATTAACAAATTAACTATACCACAGTTGCTGATTATAATTATTCTAAAGATAGTGGAATAAATTAGAGTTCAAAATTCCAGGATAATAAGAGCAGCAGTAATTAAGATTGGGCTACATTACAATTTGTGTTGGTAGTTCTAGTGATTTGATTGAACGTATTTTTAGTTACACGTGAGAGTATTCGATCGTCAAATTTTCTGAAGTAATAATTAAAACTATACTAAACTGTATTGAAATCATTGTATAGCATCGCAAAGTATCCGTCCTGGACATGCGAGATATTTAGCGTAAGTGCACGTATTCAAAATGTTCTAAAGTTCGTAAAAGCACAAACACACCGTTCTAGTTAAAATAATATTTCCTTTGTATCCCTACTAAGAAATAATAAATTATCTAAACCCCAGACCGGACAATTCTCCTTATTTTCCTGTGTTTTCTTTCTATATAATTATAAAATGCAAACTTGACAGAGTATTTTTCATGAACACGGAGGGGAATGACCCTCAGGGGTGTGAAATCGAAATACCCGCATTCCCTCGAATCTGACTTTCGAAATATGTCCGCAACTAAATTGCTGTTTGGGGTACATCCAGATTTATGGTATGGCAACTGGGGTGGGCCCCGAATTTTATTCAGAACGTTGATGTATTTTTGCCCAAAATTTAGGGAAATATTTTTAATAGCTTAACTTTTTGTTTATCTTACTCTGTTTGCACAATAAATTACAAACACAGAATAAAATCACGCGATATTTAGTGATTTTTAGGGAATAATGTTAAATGGCTGAAATCGTTCTTTTAAAAACGGGACCCTATTACTAAGACTCCACTGTCCGTCTGTCTGTCTCCAGGCTGTATCTCATGAACCGTAATAGCTAGTCAGTTGAAATGTTCATAGATGATGTATTTCTGTTGCCGCTATAATAACGAATACTAAAAACAATAAAATAAATATTTAAGTGGGGCTCCCATACAACAAAAATGATTTTTTTGCCGTTTTTTGCACGATAATTATAACGGCTACAGGTAGACAGACGCTTGAAATATTTACATGTTGTATAGATGGTACGGAACCGTTCGTGCGCGCGCGAGTCCGACTCGCATTTGGCCGGTTTTATTTCTAATTTCGTAAACTAAAACGTGACCGACTGTGCATCACTATTTTCAACCAAGTAAGGCAATTATTTCTTTAAACATATTTGAATGTACTATATTTTCAACGTGAACATCATCAAATATTTCCAACACGAGCTGCAACTTTGTTCAATACACTATATACAACCAATTTTCGGGCATACGAAAATCTACCGGTGGTCGAATCTCAGAGATTTTCCCAATACTGCTGTACATCGTTTTAATCTCTGCGCTGTACATTTTGACACGTTTGAGGGTATTCCCAGATGTTTCCGATCTGAGGTGTAGAACAAGTTACCGGTTACCGTGTAGAGAAGATTAAATTATGAGAAGGTACCTTATCTACGCTGTAGAAAATTATTCTGTTTTACTTTGGAATTTGGAATTTTGGAATTTACTGAAGTAAGGTTTTTGGATGAATTTAAAAACAATGTACGAATCATCAGACATCGAGGCTGTGAGCTTAGTTGTGACTGCGAAAGGTTGTGGGTTCGATTCCAAACTTTGGTAGACATTTATGTGTCAATATGATTAGTCTTTTGATAAATCGAATTATGGTCCAACTTCGACTGCAAAGCAGGTGCCTAGTTGGTAAAATAATATTTATTTCATTATTAAAACATTCTTACGCAGTATCGGTGTAAGCTTTGTAATTCGGACACTTAAATTAATAACCATTGCATCGAATTTCCTTTCAACAAAGTAAGTGAACCTGGTTGAACCATTCATTTTCCAGCATTAGGCTTCACTTACATGGCGGGTATCTGTAAGCGCAAGTAATAACCATTTATTGGTGATAAAATGCATGTGTTGCAAATATTTTTTAAACATTTGGCTCGGATATCGCAATTTCAGAGCCTTTATGTGTGTACAAATGTTTTATATTTTGAAGTAAAGCGAGAGACTGCGTTCGTATTGCGGTAAATCGAGTATAGGAACGATTGGTTTTCGTTCATATTAATATTTCCGTATGACTAAATATAAAGACAGACAAAACATTTACAAATCACTGTATAGTGCAAAATTTTATAATTTTTGTTAAATCTTAATTTTAAAAAATCGTGGTCACTAAGATGGATTATTACTTAAGGTATAAACAATTGAAACCCAATGAAAAATATCTTATTATAACTTCTAATTATAATATAACAATAATGATATACTCATACAACCTTTCTATTTCTAACACAGGTTTCAGAAAAAAAAACAAAAATAACTTTAATAAAATAATTTACTGACAAAAAATAACCGACTTCAAAATTACTCAAAAACTACGTGTCAGATCTCGCTCAAATGTATGTGGGACCACATGACAAGCACCTGCTTTCGATTAAAAAAAGAATCATCAAAATCGGTTCACCCAGTCCAAAGTTCTGAGGTAACAAACATAAAAAAAAGATACAGTCGAATTGAGAACCTCCTCCCTTTTTTGAAGTCGGTCAAAAACAAAGTTACTCGTAAACAACCATAAATAAAATGATATTATTCTCCAAAATAAATGTTACTTCTCCAGGATAAAGCTGAAAGAAAACACAATAAAGAAGCAAAAGCCAAGCCTTTGTTCGTCACACCGACACTAACCTGGAATACAGGAATACAGGAATACTGGAATACTGGCATGTAACGCTAAAAGAAATAACAACGTATTGTTAGGAAACAAAGAACTGAAAAGTGGGCGGTAAACTGTCTAAATTCACGCTACTATAAGTTCGAAAATTTTCGATAAATTAACGAAAATACTCAAAACAGTCACACCAAAACTTTACTGAGTAAAGAACAAGATGCAGATAAATATGATATTCTTCATTGCACATACACTTATAAAAAATATAATTGTAATTACAGCACAAAAGGCAGTCTTATCGAAGACAATAGTTTTATTTAATTATATGTATTATATAGTTTTTTAAACCGTACTGATCGATGACTGTATATATTATAGAAGATAATTAAGAAATACTGGTATTTCGGTTGTAATATTATGTAATAATCGCTTTCGCTTTGCTTCGGTTTTCCTTTATATCCCAATATTTTTTTAATAAAATAAAGCCCATGTTACTCAAAAACTATAGGGCATCATATTGGGGAAAGAATTTTTGAAATCGGTCCATTGTTTTTTGAGTTTATCCCTTACAAAGTAACAAAACATCAAAACTTTCCTCATTATAATATTAGCTTAGATAGCTATTAAATAAGGTGATTTTGATTTGATTGTGTTTTTCGAACACTGCGACCCTGTCTGTGAAGCGACGGGTCCCGGGTTCGACGCTCCAGCCACCCAAAGTTGCTGCGTAAATAGCAGATTTGTCAGACTGACGCCTCTGCTATTTACAAGACCCCGAAGTCCCTTGTAAGCAGGCTAACGTAAGGCGCCCCCCACCATGAAAAAAGTCTCTGAACTGAAATGGAATCGGTTAGGTTAGGTTAGGTTAGGTTAAATGATTTTATTTTACGAAAAAAATCCGTCGAAAACTGTGACGTAGTTAAAATAAATATAATATGAAAAAATTGAAATATTATGTGAGTTGTCAAATTATCAATAAAATAGTATTTCAACGTAATCTGAACGAAACTTTGCTTACCAAACAATTATAATAGGCGTGTGGTAAATAGCGGACACGTCAGGTATTTACAAGCGCCCGAACGGCAGCCGAAATGTGCCGTATGAAGCGTCGGGTATTTACAAATATGCTTCCCGGCCGGGGCAGATATTTATGTGACAGATAAATATTTGTAATTGGATCATGGGTGTTATTGTGATGTGTTAAATGTGCCGTCTATGACACCGACGACACAGGTAAAACCTACTGCGGGGGATATGAGTATGTAAGCGTTCAGTATTATTTTTTTTTATAAAAAAAATTATAAAAAACTGACTTGAAACCGAGATGAAACAAGACCTTAGTAGGGGCCATGAGTCCGGTGCGGCGACCCAGACAGGCGAATCTCATTCGGAAAATACTCGAGATTTCAATTTTACCTAAACAACTACCTACTGCCTCCAACAAACCGGTAGCAATGTACGTTATTGGTAAAACGAAATACTACCATATAACTAGACAGAGACAAATGGTTTTGGATTGTTACGATACTTTTCTATCTTAATTGTGAATGACTAAATGGTCGCTAGGAATGACCTGGTGATCAAAGATCTTCTCCGTTCTATATCAATGATATTTAAATAATATAGAAACGTTATACCCTTTCAAATCAACCAAAAAATCTATTCCGAAAAGAGCTACAAACACACACACGTTTATTTTTCGTTTAACTACACCAATCACATTGGTATAATACTATAAGTACTATTATTTAATTTTCTTCTTTGATAATACACGAAGGCATTCTAACTAACGCTGTATATCAAATGTCAAGCACTTCTGACAACAACAAAAGCGTGTGTATCGTCTTGTATTGACAGAGCGACTACGAGCAGAACGGTCAATTGCCTGTTCTTACGCTCTTCATCGTCGGCACGCTAGTGACATACATAAATATCTACTTCTTTTTTACATTATAATATCATTGTTCTATATCAGAAATCGTTTGAACATCGTAAATTAAATTGGCGAATTGAGTTAAAAGGTTTGTTACAGCCTGACATGCGAATGTCTGACGAACTGACGGCACCATAGAGTAACTTATTACTCCTACGAACGCGTAGAACTTGATACGAAAACTTTATTGTTATTTGGCACAACATTATTTCATATAACACCCACGGACCTGAAAAAAAGACGGACCTCGTCTAATCGAGAGTGAAGCATAGCAATGGCCACCCGCTTACCATGTGAGCGTAATTTTTGATTCGCAATTGAAGCAGTGAAGTGTCAATGTGTGGGTGTGTGTACTTGTACGAATAGAGAGTTGGTATTACTATGGGTGTTTCACTGAATTTGTTCTTGGGATTACATCCGTCTTTTTTTAGGTCCGTGATAACACCGTACAGAAAACAATCGTCAAACTTGACAACCTTCCTGAATTACGTACTTTTAGAGAATTAAAAAATAAACAAACTGACGCTCCGTACACCACAAAAACGGTCCAACAAAAGGTAAAGATAAAAAGGAAATCACGGGGTGACAAAAAAAGCTCCCACAATCAAAAGTTTTTCCATTTTCGGCGATGAAACAGCTTTAGGCCACTGCTCACATTCCTCGAAAGCCTCCCGAAGCCTTCAAAGCAATCTTAAAGATGACGTTGTTCTACAAAATAATTTTCCAACTTTACAGAGTTGTTCGGTCGTTGGCGGTCGAGTGACATAAGATAATTTAGCTTGCGAAAAATATAATAATTATATCATTTTGGCATAAAGCCAACGAGGTCTTAAGTTCACGCATAGTTATTAATTTATTCATTCTTCATTGAGTTAAACCTCTTACTTATTGAATGTTAAAAACAACGTATGTAACAACCTATCCTTTGTACTTTATAATACAACGAGTAACCGCCCTCGTTTTGCTTCGGTTTTCTTATGTTTTTACACCTTGGGTTTCATTATTGGAATTTTACTAAGGATCCCTAATTTTTTGAAAATATAATATAGCCTATATCATCCGGGGATAGTGTAGCTTTCCAACAGTGAAAGTATTTTTCAAATCGATTCAGTAGTTTCGGAGCCTATTCAATGCAAACATATTAGTATTAGTTAGTATATTATATTAGTATATTTGGGTAATATTAGTATGTATATTAGTATAGATTTCTATAGATAATTAAATACAATTTAAAAAATCTGTGTGTTTTACAAGCTTTTATTTAACGTGCCATGTGTGTAAGTATGTATGTATGTATGTTTATTTATTATTTCATCCTTAATTCTAATCGTTATATTTAACCAATTGAACAGAAAGGTATACACGCTTCTTTTGGATGATAAGCTTTTATATCATATTGATTAATTTGATTTAATTTATAGTTTATTTTCTTCTTTTTAGGGCAATTAATAAAAGCTTGTTTTTTTTAAATAGCATTAATTTATTTATTGATACAGAGATTTTTCGCGTATCGTTTACTGTGTTTTATTTGACAAGGCCTTAAGTAAAGTTGAACCTTGAAGTTTCTTAAGATAGATGAATTTCTTTCATAAGAAATCTGTTTTATTATTTGTATTGAAAATTTAGTTAGTGACTCATTATTTTTCATGCAAATTAGCAGTTATTAGATAGCGTTGTGGTTTGAACGTTGCTCTCCCGAACGCAAGGGCCCGAGTTCGAATCCTGGCACGCAGCTCTAATTTTCATAAAAATTTGTTCGTATTACAAGTTCATTATCACTTGCTTCGGTGAAGCAAAACATCGTGAGGAAACCTGCACACCGGAGAGTTCTCCATAATGTTCTTAAACGTGCGTGACATCTACCAATCTGCACTTGGCCCGCGTGGTAGACTATAGCCTGTACCCCTCACATTGTGAGAGGAGGCTCGAGCCCAGCAGTGGGACAATTGCCTTTATTCTCACTAGTTTATGGGTTGTGACTCTGACTTTATCTTTCTCATGCGTTAGTTATTAAATAATTAAGGTTACATTTGGTATGCGAACGAAATTTTTTTTTACTGATCAGTAAGGCTATTCTGTTTTGTAACTCGACAGCGGAATCCGCGATGAGTGTCAAAATCCTATCTTTAGTCGTTTGAAGTTTGACACTCATCGCAGATTCCGCTGTCGAGTTACAAAACCGAATAGCCTTAGTTATGTAAAAAGTAACTTTTGATGTTACGGAGCTGTAGTAACAATGTACCATAACTGAAAATTAAAAAAAATCTTAAAATAATATTTTATTATATTAACTACGTTAAATTTATCAACGTTATTGTTTTTCTGTTTAAAACAACACTAGCTTTTACTTGCGATTTCACCCTCTTTAAACTTGGTGTAACGTAGATATAATTTTTTGGAGAAGGCATTTTCAATGTTCAATGGCCAGCAAAGCATGGGTAATTGCATGGGTAAGACTACGACGTAGTCTAAACGTCTTTGGAAATAATTACTACAATGCCATTAGATGGCTCGTCATTAGGCGACCGCGACGTAGCTAATACGATAGTAGCTTTTGTGGCTTTTAAATTCAAAACGGTAAGTTATCTACCTTTTGAAGGTATACTTCTTTTAGCGCTTTTGGAAAAATAAGAGAGTATTTTTACAGTGCACTTGCACACCGACAGCCAAAAAGCGACATGGTGAAGTTAGCTGGTAACTGATAAAGAGTAATGATGGTTGCTGAATAAATCATTTTTCATTTTTTTTCATGAAATCTTTAGATATTTTTGTTTTGTTACGCCAAAGAAGTATAATTTCTTACGTGCAAGTTACGTACGTAAGTAGGTACACACATATGTTTTTTTTTTTATTTATTTGAGTATTGATCACAACATCGATAACTACTCAACAACAGTGTTAAAAGCAAAATCGAAGCAATAGGTAACAGAAGCGTAATTCCGGCTTTGGTATTCCGGATGCCTTTGTACGGTTAATTGCAACTGGCTCTTACATGCTGTGAAAGGGTTTAACTGCATATCCTTATTGTGTACGGTATACATAGATACGTATAATGATAGGATGCAGTTTTGTCAGCGAGTCAGTCAAGACGTTAAGTTTGAATTTTAAAAAAGCGATGTAAAAGATTTTCTAAAGTTTTTCTAAAATTCAATTTAAAAATTCTTAACTTTTGAACCAAGATAAAAAGTATTTTGACGTGATAACGTCTTATAAATTGGTTGACACCCGAGTCATTCACGAAAAATGTGTAAGGAAAGTTACCATGCGCGCACGAGAGAGAGGCTCGCTCGACCGGCGCGCGCCTTGCGTCTCTTTTCTACGCTAGCGTTTCTGGCGTCAACGAATTATGAATTTAAAATTGATTTTCATTTAATTCTATGTTCCAAAAACTTATACCACGAACAGACGTTAAATCTCCGTCCATATACCGACTTTACAGACATTTTTTTTAATGCTTATCGTTCAAAAAACCAACAATAAAGAATTTTAAGTGTTCTTCTAGTTTCCGGACTTTACAGTTGGTGACGCTTCGTGAATTGTTTTTAATTTTAGATTCAAATACTCACTTCCTATCACTAGGATAGGTAACCTAGAGTTGTACTGTCGGTGATATTTAATCACGATTCGAATTTCAAAATAGCTAACGTTACAAAATTACAAATCCAGAACGCTATCGGCTATTCATCCGGACAGAATTCCGGATGCTTGTATCGGACCCATGTCGGGACGCAACCGGATAAGCTAACAAAGAGTCCTAAAATTTACATACAGATAACATTTGTATGGGACAGTCGTTTATCAAAATCATTTATTAGGAAATGGAGAGCGAATTCATTTAACACTATGCAATAAAAGGGAATAATTAGTATTTGATAAATAAATAGTCTTTTTTTTTCAGATTTTTCCGGAGCTCTATGATATGGGGTTAAGATATGGGAAAAGGTTTTTACACCTTTTTTACTCCCGTAGTAGGCTTCTTCAGCGCATTTTTTTGACTTTTTAACCGATTTCAAAAAAGGAGGAGGTATTCAATTCGACTGTATTTTTTATGTTTGTTACCTCAGAACTTTTGATTGGGTGAATCGATTTTGATGATTCTTTTTTTAATCGAAAGCTGAATTTTTGTCATGTAGTCCCACTTAAATTTGAGCTAGATCTGACGAGTAGTTTTTGAGTTATTTTTTCTTGGTAAAATTCTGATTATCTGGTTTTGCATCGCGACTGTGACCTCTTACTTTTGAAAGCCAGACTGCTCATGAGCCAAGCTATTAAAAAATTGTTTCGAATAAGTAGTCACCATCCTACTACTGTTTCTGATTGTGGACAGATATCAAACTTTTAATACGCAACCAAGCGACAATTAAATTGACGATTGAGCCAGCGGACCCAGGGATCAATTTCTGTTAACATAGTATCGTAAATTAAGGGAAGACCACGAAAAATTAGTTAGTTGAAAAAATTTTCATCTAAAGTTCCTACTCACTATCAAAAGTAAATAGTCTACTTGTATGTAACCTATGAATTGCTCAAAATCAGACCCCTTTTTACGGAAGCACAAATGTTGTTTAACAGACATTGATTCCCAGAAGCATGTTTGTACACGGGTTGTATGGTGTGGAGAATTATTGAAGATTTATATACATATTAAGGAATATTTCCGGCGTTAATACTTTGTATGAGTATTCATATGGAGTTCGTAATTCACGCAAGACTTGTTTTAATTATACAATAACGATTATTTGTTAGACAAAAAAAAACTCTTATTATTAATTGAAATATGAATAATAATCACTTTACATTATTTGTTCAACAAATAATCTAAATTTTACTAACAAAAATAACCGACTTCAATATTACTCAAAAAGTACTTATCAGATCTCGTTCAAATTTATGTGGGACCACATGACAAGCACCTGCTTTCGATTAAAAAAAGAATAATCAAAATCGGTTCACTCAGTCCAAAGTTCTGAGGTAACACACATAAAAAAAATACAGTCGAATTGAGAACCTCCTCCTTTTTTTGAAGTCGGTTAAAAAGGTTTCTTTAAACTGTCCCAATATTCTACTTCCCATACATAATATGACGCAATAAGAAAAATCTCAAGAATATTAGCTGGTTATTGAGATTTTTCAAACATCAAAAAAAAAACATCA
The DNA here is from genome assembly GCA_951805285.1 of Thymelicus acteon. Classification (NCBI taxonomy): domain Eukaryota; kingdom Metazoa; phylum Arthropoda; class Insecta; order Lepidoptera; family Hesperiidae; genus Thymelicus; species Thymelicus acteon. Next base: position 5,033,445 of record OX638232.1, read on the forward strand.
AAATCGGTTCACCCAGTCCAAAGTTCTGAGGTAACATACATAAAAAAAAATACAGTCGAATTGAGAACCTCCTCCTTTTTTTGAAGTCGGTTAAAAAGGTTTCTTTAAACTGTCCCAATATTCTACTTCCCATTCATAACATGACGCAATAAGAAAATCTCAGGAATATTAGCTGGTTATTGAGATTTTTCAAACATCAATATGGAAATAAAATCGGGGTTAATGTTTCCTTTCACTTAAATACAGCGCGGGGTTTAATCCCTTGGGAATTGCGAAAGGGTACGTAGAAACGTCACTCGGGGAATAAACTGACACATTTATAATGGAAATGAAGAAGCAATCTGATGATCGCTGTATCTATTCGTAGAGTGAAAGTTTACTCGTAAGGATCGGGGGAAAATAAGTTGTATCCATCCTTTAACCCTATATGAGTTATTTCTGTATTCAATTCAATGCAAATGTTTAAGTGATAAATAAATATCTGTGTTTATAAATAAATGAACAATTGAATGAATAAATGAACTAATTAATTAACGGAAGAATAAATAAATAAATAACGCTTCACACTCATAGCCCCACACTAGGATTCCCTGTGTCGTGGGTGCCATGGACAACACACTAGACAAGGACATTCACACCCAGACCGAGAACAGAAATTCAAACTCATCATTCAAATTTCCACCTCGTTGGGAATCGAACCCAGGATCCTCGGTGCGGCGATCCGGCATGGTAACCATTGCGCCATACGGGTCGTCAAAGAATGAACGAACGAATGAATGCTTGCAAGTATACGTACTTATTAGATAACAATAATATTAGGTATATTCATCACTGCACACTTTATCGCTAGAACCAGCGCTTTTGTTTCTACCAAGTGACACGGAATCCTAAGGTCTGTCCTTCTAATCCCATTGAGTTGTTCCGTAACGACCGGCACTGTTTAGGGTATGATGATGTATAAAAACGGTTTTTTTAATCCTCCTCATTTTATAATATATGCCAAAATACATAGAAAGATCGATATAATTATGTATAATTATAATCTTTGTATGTGCAGTTAAAGAAAGAAAAAACAACAACAAGTTCAGTACCAATATAATAATAATCCGGCCGTACTCAGAGTCATATGACGGTTAAATAAATCACTCCTTAGTACATAATTTGTTTTGTCATTCTGTACTAGCGATTTAAGTAACCTTTAAGTGACTCTGAGTGCGGCAGTTTGTATACAAAAAGGTGGCCTTTATTGCTAAGCAGTTGTTGAAATACGGACGAAACAATCTGGTCCCAATACACCATAATTACAATCAAGTTGATGTACATTTAAATGTCTGGTCCCAGTACACAATAATTATGCATGGAGTAATAAAATCTCGTACCAATTAATCTTAGCGGGTCCTTCCGAGCTATTAATATCACAGTAGTTGTAAAACAGGGTGTTAGTTACTGCAAGAAACCCTTACGGGGTACAACTAGTAAGCATGTTACCTACAAGATATCAAAATGTAACCGGTGCTGCTACTCACACCGTTTTCAACTGTATAATTTTAAACTGTTACTAATGAAAAATAAGTATTCTTATTAACACCTAAGGGGCCATCCATAAATTACGTCACACGTTAGGGGAGAGGGGGGGGGGGTCGATATAGTGTGACATTGTGTGACAAGGGGTGTGAGGGGGTCCCAAATTTTTTGACGTTCTGTAGCAAAATTTCATAATATGTGACGACACACTAGAGGGGGAGGCACGGGCGGCTGTACTTTAAGTGCACTCGTGCGCCGAACTGCCAAATTTTAATATGTTTAGAAAAATAAAACAAAAAATGTTTAATAGTGTTTGATTAACGATCTATTCAATATTAAGGAAATTATGATGAACCAATTTAAGCTCTTTGTTAAATTATTAAGACTCATTATCGCGAAAATCGCTGTAAAATGGTTCACGGTGCGCTAGCCAAAGCGCACGGCGAATGCTCATACAACTTCTATGAGATGCAACCTAAAACGCCTGGCGCGTGAGACAGAGCTATTTCAATAGAAAATGTACGGCGAAATAAGACGTTTTCGAGCGCCGCACGAGAGAACCGAAGATTACCGAGCGGAACGAAGTTTGACGAAATTCGCGCGCGCTACGCCCGCCGCTATACTGGCTAAAAGGAGTTGCGTTTGTTTACATTCTGCAAGGATTTTCACTATTATAATATTATATATACCTAGTTACTGAATTGTGGGACATTGTGTGTAAGTAAATAGCTGTGAAAATGAGTATTAACTTTAACATTTTGGAAGCAATAACAAAACTTTTCAACAAAAATTGGAATTAAAATCGACAGGATTATTTTTCAAACACTTATCTATTTATTTTTCAAACTCATTTAAGGACACTTTTAAGACGAATATAACGATACAAATCCATCCAGCCGTTTAGAAGGTCTACGCGCGAAAATCAGAACCGTTCTTTGGTAGTCATTAAAAATAAAAATACGCTGATACAGTGCACCACCACTTCTAGGATCCACCAGCCGCCACTGGGGGGAGGTCTCACAAATGTGACCAGCTGTGACAAGAACGGGGGGAGGGGTCAAAAAGTCACAAAATTAGTGTGACGTAATTCATGGATGGAACCTAATACTTAAAGAGCCTACTAACCAAGTGATTGGTGTAGTGAAACAAAAGATAAACGTGTGTGTGTTGTAGCTCTTTTTGGGACAGATTTTTTGGTTGATTTGTAAGTGCATAACGTATCTATATATTTTTTTATATCATTGGATTTTACTTAATTTAAAATTACACAACGGTGTAAGCAATGGTCAGAACTGCCCTATTCATTATGCTAGTACAGCAATATGAATTAAACATGGAAGGGTTAAGGGCAATTATTAACGAGTTGTTTGCTGTACGGGCGGAGGGTTGATTGGCTACTTGGTTGTTTAGTTAACTATTGACTTAAACCCGCCATATTTACCTACTATCGTCTGTGCGGGATAGACGCAGAGAGTTATGCCTATATGCAAGTACAATGGAATACAAATATTTTTTTCTAACTACCCTCATGCTCTTTGAAGTGCCTAATAGGTATTTACATACAAATAATGATGTTTAAAAAATATAGGTACGTTATACCCTTACAAATCAACCAAAAAATCTGTTCCAAAAAGAGCTGTAACACACACACGATTATCTTTTGTTTCACTACACCAATCACATTGGAATAATACACGAAGGCATTTTAACGCTGTATGTCAAATGTCAAGCACTTCTGACAACAACAAAAGCGTGCGTATCGTCTTGTATTGACAGAGCAACTACGAGCAGAACGGTCAATTGCCTGTTCTTACTCTCTTCGTCGTCAGCGCGATAATCACATATCTGTCCACCTCTTTTTTACATTATAATATCATTGCATACAAATAGCACCAGCATCCGCAATAATTGTTGATTAGTTTTTATACATAAAATTATTTGGTACTAAAAATATTAAACTGCATCGAAATATCGAATATGAAAAATTTATGAATAAGACTAGTCATAAAGTAATTACAAATTTAAAATCAAAATTATTCCAAAAATATAACCGCCTTCAAAAAAAATCGTAGTCGAAGTCAATGAAATACGCATTATTAGGAATAACTCAAAAACCATTTGTCAGATCTCGCTTAAATGGAAGCTTGACAATATGACAAGTAAGTACAAGGCTTTTGAATATAAAAAGAATTATCAAAATTGGTACATCCAGTAAAAAGTAAAGTATACTTAACACAATTATCTTTATAAGATCATTGGTATAACATATTCATCTTAATAAATCCACTAAAAGTAGGTAGTGAAACAATAGACTAACATAACAGCTACAGGTAAAATATTCACATCAAATTATATATACATCTATGTATACTCTATACAAATAAATAAAATTGAAGTGTCTGTCTGTAATATTAAAATAACCGCTTTTTACTAAGTGCATTTGGATGTATACAACTATACACGGTACATAACAACATTTTTCGCAATTTTTGTCTGTCTGTCTCTATGTTTGTCTGTCTGTTTGTTCCAGCTAATCTCTGTAATGGCTGGTCTGATTTTGACGGAACTTTCTAAGTAAAAGTAGCCTAAGGAGTAACTTAGGCTACTTTTATTTAAAAAAAAAACACAGTTTGTTAGGCGATACGAAATTCGCCGGGTCAGCTAGTTTATACATGTGTCGTTGGAGGTAGTACGTTTAGCTAAGTTAAAAGACTGAATATTTTCATCCAACCGTTTAAAACGTTTCAAATATCTATTTTTCATCTAAATGAGGCAAATTTAAACTGTTTGACAAAGCGAACAAGCGACAAATTTAATTTTCTTAATCGGATAAATTTGTTTAGCCTTCCTCGGTCGGTGATTAAATCCTTTTCCGAGATTATAAAATAAATTGTCGTTGGAATTATTTCGATGCGTAAGGCAAGACAAGACTCAATTTCTGTAAGTTATTTTGGTAAGTTGATTTATTGTATTAACGCGAAACAGACTAACATATTCAGTACAGTTAATGAAAGTTGTGACATTTATTTCTTAATTGGCAAAATTTTGTTTGGGCTCGTTGGTTGTTGGGTGTGAGACTTATTAATAGAACGTTGAATATATTTACAGCTACTTGAATATTATTGTACAAAGTTGTAATTTATGTGTTGCTCAAGTCGTTCGTACAAAATAATCCTTGACAAAAAAATAACCGACTGCAAAATAACTCAAAAATTACTCGTCAGATCTCGCTCTTTAAGTGGGACCACATAACAAGCACCAGCTTTTGATTAGAAAAATAATTATCAAAATCGGTTCACCCAGTGAAAAGTTCTGAGGTAACAAACATAAAAAAATACAGTCGAATTGAATACCTTCTCCTTTTTTGAAGTCGGTTAAAAATGGCACTGAAAACCAGTACAATGTCGCAACAACGTAACAGTTCATGGCTAGTAATCCTCATAGTGCGGTAGATATTATGATAGCTTTAAAATCGTTCGAGTAATATTTTATACGGTTGCAGCATAGCAGAAACACAAAAAAACTTGAGAGGTGTCAAGGGAAACCCGGATGGAACGAAGTTCCTTGCAGTCAGTTGACCTAGTAGCTTGCTACTAGGTGAACAAAGCCGATGAGAAATTTAATACCCCAGATTTGTTTTAGCACACTTGCTGCATGTTTTTGCTATCCTAGTACTTACTGCAAGAAACGAAAATATCTGGCTTGCTTTCTATAAGAGAGAGAGAGACAGACAGACAGACAGAGAAACATGCGCACGCCGCACGACATGTAACGACGCCGCACGAGTTGTAACGACTAACGACGGCAAAAAGTGTCGTTACAACTTTTCGTTACCAATTTTTCCACCTAGCCCCCTTTCGCAACGCGCGATAAGGAACTTCGTTCCAAAAATAATGTGATTTTCCCTTCTTTGGTCGATAACGCATTGGCTACATCCATGGGCCGTGGCTTAAGCTATAGTAGCTATGGACCACTTCTTCATGCTCTTTTAGCTGTTTAAAAAAAACGAAATCATCAGCGCTTCCTTTTGCAAATCGGTACAAAACCGTAAAAAATATTACATAGAAAAGAAACTCAATTCGTAATAGATTGAAAAAATTTGTCAAAACACCTCTGAGAATCAAAGATTTCCTTTATTTACGACATGTTGGCGTCTTGGAAGTTTTGTGTGATTTATCGCACGTATTCCGCCGAAACACTGAATATAAATCAAAACGCAGATGGCGAAAACGATTCGAATGTTTTGGTAAAAAAATTCGATGATTTTTATTCACATTTGTTAAAGATTTTTTGGAGACCTGCCCACAGTATTCGTTGGTTTCGTATGCTTAGACTACTGTATACAAGTGAAATGCTTATATAGGGTGTCTCAGTAAGAGTGCACTTTTTAAAATTGGAATAAATTTTTCATGCAAGTGGCAACTCTGAAATTAAACAGTTGTCATCTCTGTTTATTCCGATTATTAAAAATGGAGCGCTTTTCGAAAAAACAACGCGTTATAATTGTGAAAACTCATTACAAAAATGGGGAAAGTTACGCTGAAACCGCTCGCAAACTTCGCCAAATTTTCAGCCGAGAAAGTGCACCTAATGTGTCAACCATTCGAAGAGTGGTCAAAAAATTTGAAGAAACTGGGTCAGTTATGGATAAGAAGAATCCTTTGCGTCAACGTACCGGTCGGTCTCTTGAAAACATTGCTGCTGTAAACGAGAGTGTCGCCGAAAACCCGAAAACATCAATTCGACATCGTTCTCAACAACTTCAAATTTCACGAAGCACTACGCAGCGAATTTTGACTAAAGACCTCCACGTTCATGCGTACAAGATTCAGTTAACTCAAGAGCTCAAACCAGCAGACCACGGAAAGCGCCGGCAATTCGTTCAATGGGTAATGGAGCAGCATCGGTGAGATACAGCCACATCTCTGTGAAAAAGTCATGCAAAATTTTATGAAAAGAGTAATGGCCTGTCATCGGAGCCGTGGGGGGCATTTGCCGGATATTTTATTCCATACTTAATCGGAACATGTTGTCTTTACAATACAATAAAATATCACAACTCTGTCATAAAATATTTGTTTTTTATTTTAAAATGAAAAAGTGCACTCTTACTGAGACACCCGTTACTATAACCTGTATGTTGTATGCTGAAGGCACGGACCTGAAAAAAAGACGAACGTAACCTCGTCTAATCGAGAGTGAAGCATAGCAATGGCCGCCCGCTTACGCGATTGAAGCAGTAAGTGTCAATGTGTGGGTGTGTTTTTGTACGAATAGAGAGTTGGTATTACTATGGGTGCTTCACTGAATTTGTTCTTGGGATTACATCCGTCTTTTTTTTAGGTCCGTGGCTGAAGGATCGTAATACGAGCATTCCTATTACAAATTATCTATTACACTAATTACGTGCCTATTTGTACAAAATTATCTTTAGACTGACAGATAGGCCCACAAATATTTTAATATTCATCAGATGTATCCATACTATGTTAGATGACTCTATAGACCAGTTCGTAATAAGTTAGTGGCTCAGCCTGCTGAGTTCCTCATGAACTTTCGACTTTATTGATCGGGACAGATATTCACGGACAGATAAATAATGTTCCTCTAGTATGTCCAATGTCCATATCTATATTACAGGCTTCGGCTTAGTTTTGATACCAGATTTCCCACAAATTACTAATCCACGGACCTTTTTGGAATTTTTTCACATTATTATTATTATATGTATATTTATTATCTCCCCGGAGAGGTTTTTAGCTCCTAATACACGGGCGTCAGCCCAATGTACTGGTGAGTGATGTTATTAAACCTAGTTAATATTTAAAAACTTGCGGACTATTATTATTATATCATCAACACAGGGGACCATCATGAGATGTATGATCGTTTGTACAATAGCAATTTTTTTTTACAAAAGGTTTTTTACAAGGACCAATATATTAATTATACAAGTCAATTCCGTAATAATAGAGTTTAATGTAAGGCATTAGTGATGTACTCCTATATTCGAAAATCTCTCGGACGTAGCACACGGTTACGTATACAGATATAACTTTCAGATTAATCTTTCGGTGCAAGCCACAAGTGGAAACCGGATATTCTAAATTTTTATATTTTTTAACGCACAACATTTACAACGTATTTACATGACAAGAGTGAGTGAGTGATACTAATACCAATACAAGATTTTTATACTCGTACACATTTTCCATTCCTACTGTGATTCATTGTGTTTTTTTTGGGCGTAATAGAAAAACATTAATTTTACTTTTGAAAAGAAAGCCCTAAGGAGATGAAATATGAGGAAAAATTGGTTTATTATAATCATAATATTATTCTTCTTGCGTTGTGTAAAATATTCAACATTCGCAAAAAGAACAATTTCAAAGTCAATAAACAAAAAAAAATACAAAACCTACATAATTATAATAATGACTAATGATTAATCTCAAGATAATTCTTGATAAAAAATAACCGACTTAAAAATTAGGGATAACTCAACAACTACTTACCAGATCTCGTTAAAATTTAAGCAGAACCACATGACAAGCACCAGCTGTTGAATAAAAAAGAATCATCAAAATCGGTTTACCCTATCGAAAGATCTGAGGTAACAAACATAAAAAATAAAGTCGAATTGAGTACCTCCTCCTTTTTTTATTAAAATAGCCGGCAAACGAGCTGACGATCCACCTGATGGTAAGTGGCTATCGTCGCCCATGGACATGAGCAACACCAAAGGCATCACTGATGCGTTGCCGGCCAAGAAAGACTCCTCTCTTTCTGAAAAGAAAGAACTGGCTCTCAAGCCACCAGCCGGAACACAACGAGTCATTTGGCGGCTGACTCGTGCTCAAGCTATTCAGGCCAACTTCATGGAGAAATAATAATAGTAATAATGGTATTAATTAACAATTAAAATCAATATTATCAATACAATCGAGGGGCTCTACCACTAGCGGGCCGGATTTAGTCGTCTTTTACGACACCCATCCGGTGTGGGATTGGGGTTAATATTTTAAGCCGCCCCGATACGGTTAAAAACTATAACCTTTTTTGAAGTCGGTTAATAAAATTACGTACGTTTGTCCAAAATTGTGTAATATATAACACACACACACACTCACTCGCACTGAGAGCATTAAACAATTATAATTATTGAGATTAGACCGAGAGCATATTAATTCACCAGTAGCTCTCGACTCGGACCGATCGTAATGCGATATACGCCGTGATTGCTGGAAGACGTTCCAGCCGAGTCTGGCCATAATGAGCGTTGGGTGACCTGTACGAATCGATTTAGATATCGAGTACCAACCTCTCTCATGCCTAGTTTGCTGAGTCGTTTACAGGTTATTTTAATAATCGGTTATTCTTAGTCAAAATCATTATTGATTTGAGGAAGATATATTGCCAGCTTCTTTAAATTCTTTGTATAATATTATTTACCTATAGTATTTATAGTAGTTTTTTTTTTAATTAATAAACATTCGAGTTATAGTTTCAGTATGCGAAAACAAGTAAATGGTGTTAAGATTTATAACTATGTTGTTTGTAAGTAGTTAAGTATGTGTAATATTGAATGACATATTATATTGAATTATGTGAAATATTCATTTTAATGTAACTCTGTAGGGATGCATGTAAATTAATTATTAATCTGATGAAAATAATGAATATTTCGCACCCTTAAAATGAAAGTGACCTAACTCAAAATTTCTGTAATTTCTGTTTTTGCTATAAACTTACCTTAAAATGCGTACCCTAAAACCCTGTGATGAAAAAGAGCTCAAATTATGAGTAAGAAAAGGACAACCTAATAATCGGTCACTTTCAGTGATTGCTCTATTCATCGATATATACTTTTTTGAAAACTTTCTTTCTCATTTCCCACAAATTCCAATTTTTGAGTTAGGTCACTCTCATTCTAAGGGTGCGATTTGTACGCCATTAATTGGCAAAGTATGTTGGGACACAAATTCTATTATACTTACATCTATTGTACCTTTACTTTAACAAATAAAAATGATTTGATTTGATTTTGATTTGGTTTATCACTGTATGCTTTCCGAATACAATAAAGTTAATAAATAAATAAATAAAATTACATTATATATTTATTCTATTATATTTTATCTTACTCCTACTTATATTATAATTGTGAAGATTTTTATGAATGTTTTTTATTCTTTCACGCTAAAAGTACTCAACGGATTTTCATGAAATTAAACACACAGGTAAGCCAACGAGGGCAAATCCGTAGGCAGATCTATAGTTTTAAGTACTTAAATGTTGACTATAGGTATACTGGAAGGATATGTTAGAATAGAAGATATCCAATCAACCGCAATCCGCACTGGAGCCTGGCCTCCTCAAGAGGAGAAACCATCGCTCAGTAATGGAACGTTAATGGGTAGAAGCCGAGAAGATTATCCTCTTCATGTATAATTATTGTAAACTAACATAGTTAATAGTATAAGTGCATGTTTCCGTTGTGGGAGGGATGGAGGTGCCACGCATGTCTTAAATATACCATCATACATGTTACCCGCGGATTGTTGCAAAGTAGACTAATACTAGCTTAGTAAACTAACATATTTTACAATAACAAGAAAGTGTAAGAATCATAATAAGAAGAAAAAAAATATAATAAGAATAAAATCACCATTAATCTTTGCACACCAATATTTTACTTCTAATAAAATTATAACCGCAAATTACAAAAACAAAGAAGGCATGGAGTCGCCTAAACTCGAAATAAGCTACGAAGCATGATATCGTAAAGATATCGCTAAGACTACCTGCGGACTTCTGACAGGGGATAAGCGAAGATAGAGGGCGCTGCGTTATTAAAGCTAATGCAAGTAATAGACGATGGGAGGTTTGAATGAATCATCACATATAACGAATCAAGGCACATTCATCCGACAATGTGACCACGTGCTAAATTTTAATAAAATGTTCAAAGTTAGAGTAACACTTTTATCTGTAACTAGCTGTGCCCCGCGGTTTCACCCGCGTTCATTTATGAAAAAAACTAACTACTAATATGATATTATATAGCCTATAGCCTTCCTCGGTAAATGGACTATCAAACACAAAAATAATTTTTCAATTCGAACCAGTAGTTCCTGACATTAGCACGTTCAACCAAACTCTTCAACTTTATAATTTTAATATAAACTAGTCGTTGCCCGCAGCTTCGCACGCGGAAATTATGCTTATCACCGCCTTGGGCTTCTCACTCCCTTGGGGGTTGAATTTTGAAAAATCCTTCCTTAGTGGATTCCTACGTCATAATAGGAACACGTGTGCGAAATTTTAAGTTTCTAGCCCTAAGGGTTTGGCCTGTTCGTTGATAGATCAGTCAATCACTTTTGCTTTTGTATATGTATAATATAGATAGATAGAAGATAGAGTAAAGCGGTGTAAGTCCGTGATTAGAAGACATCTAAGGCGAAAAGCATTTTAAATTCTCAGGTACCTTTGACAAAGGGAGATTTACCATCAGGTAACGTGTGGTGCCTAGAGAGTTACCATGCCAGCGCGTATGTATAGGGCACATTTTCTAGTATGTGCAGGAATTACGTCAGGTTAATGTTACAGTATTTAATTCCTCTATTATCAAACTTTCCGATGCTCGGAGGTATCCATTTCGTCACTAACATCCCACTTGTAAAGTCACGCGCTTTACTTCGAAATTTATTATGCTTACTGTGAAGTATTCAACAGTAGGTTTCCTTATATAGTTACATCTTCAAGGTAAGACACGTTTGCCATCAAATACGAGGACACAAGAGACTGTGCATGTACACGTATGGTTTACTACATACACTTCACTATGGACAGGAGGATCTATCGAATTCAGCTTAAATAACCATTAGCTCCCGTCACTCTTATATGTAGTTATATGAGAAGTAAATCAGCTGTCAACAGTTCCTGCGCAGTCATACATGGTGCGCGTATGAATATTGAATATCCATCCACAGCGACCTGCGTTGTTTATCGAACCGGCCTCTAAATGTTCGCTGTTCATACTTACGGTATGGATCCTGTATTCGTCCTAAGGGCTGATGAAGAAGTGGATCGGCTAACTGATGGTAAGTGGTCAATGTTGCTTAAAATGGAAATAATTGGCAAACGAGCTGACGATCCACCCGATGGTAAAAGACTGTCGTCGGCCATGGATGATGGACATCGGCAACATCAAAGGCATCAGTGATGCGTTGACGCGACGACATGGAGAAATTAAAATCAAAATAAGTATCAAAATAGGTATCAAAAGGAGTATTTCTGGCTCTCCAACTGAAGAAGTAAAAAAATCACAATTGATTTTAAAAAGAAAGATGGTAGCTAGTCAGTCTTATGAACAATGTTACTATGCACCACCGTTAAACTGGACAGTACCTCATTGCTCATTCATCCGTTGTTCTGCATGAAGATGCATCGCAAAAAATATGAGAGGAGCATAGGGAAATCAGTACAAAATTACTTCGCTAACTCTGTGTATTAGTGAATAACAAAGAACTACTAATTAATTTATTATTTAATTGTACGTTATGCCCCTAACATGTAACTAATATGTTATGTTTCTCAAATACGTGAATTTGTAATTATTTTTGAGAAAGATTCTTAAACCTCAACTTTTAAATAACGTTCTAGCAAACGATCTTAGCGCTGTACAGATAATAATTTAAATTGTTCCTGAATTCTTAATTTTCTGAACAGCCATATAGCAAATTTAATTGAGAACTGAGATGAAATGGCGCATTTGTAAGTATGTTCTTTGTGTTGTTTGGTCTTGCTACTAACTCAATACTTTGAATAGAAAGCTACTTCAAGCAATGCTTTTCAAAATGATTTTGTTCTTAAAAGAAATTACCACCTACTCGTACTTTCCACCTAATACGATGACCTTACCGCGACTACACCCTCTGCGTTATATTCGATTGTGAGTATTGGTCGTTCATACGAGGATGACTACACCCATGAATTTTGGATAGCCAACTTGCTAGTTAGATTTGCCTACATTAATTCCTGCCGTGTCCATAATTGATGAGCAGGTGGGTGCTCGGAGCGGAATTGTGACTGACTGTGAAACAATACGTGAATTATAGAGGTTACAGTAATACTTTAGGGAAGTTGAAACTATTATGTAAATTACTGTAAGATTTGTAAGTAGCTGCGTCAACTATGCTTTTCTGCACGCTAGGCACCACACACTTTGGAATCAACCATGCTATGCTTTAGATGATTTTTTTTATGTCAGATAACCCTATAGTCGAGCCAGCTAATCGTATGTGCTTACTGTATTGTATCCTAATCAGTAACACCATGGGCAATATGGGCATTTAAATACATGTAATATTTTAATAAACATTAAAATATCACATAATGAAACACTCTCCTCTGTATGTGTGTAAGGTACACAATATGACGTTATATATTATGTTACTGCAGTAGTGTGTGTTACATTTTGTCCCAACTTACCATTGAAGCAACTTACCCTTCTGATAAAAATGTTGGCCAATCAGATATTTTAATGTTGACTAAAATTTGACATGTGTTCGCATTTATCCGAAGTTCTATAAATGCTTCTTTAAACGCATGGTTACTAGCACTTACGTTTACTTAAGTTTGTTTTGTTTGATGCTGTAAAAGTTCCCGTAAATGACCGATAAGGTTTGTAATTACCTTTTCTTTTCAGCGCATTGAACGTGCAAGCCAGCAGGGAAACAACAGCTATGTGTTACGGGAATCACTTCAGACGAACACAGCCTTTTTCCGTACAACAAAGGCGTACTCGAAGCTTGAAAACAGTAGGCCAATGCGTGTTTTCATTGTCATTTTGATCGTGTGTAGAAACACAGTTTTGACAATGATAGCGTATTGCATACTTTGAAGCTGATTACAAACGAGTAGCACTTAAAATTAACTCGAGTAAAATAGGTGCCTAAAAAGTGTTTTGAATGAATGATATGCATAAATTAATTTTATTAAATTATTATTATTGACGAATAACCGCCCTCGCTTTGCTTCGGTTTTCTTTTTTTTTTGCACCTTGGGTTACATTATTGGAGTTTTACTAAGGATTCGTAATTTTTTTGAAAATATAATATAGCCTATGTCACCCGGGGATAGTGTAGCTTCCCATCAGTAAAAGAAGTTTTTTAAATTTCGAATAAAACAAGATTTTATTAAGTTTAAACACTGTTTGTATCCGAGCGTACTTAAATACGAAATATCCGATACGTCACAGTGAAGTATGTGTGCAATGGATACGCGGCATGAATCGTAAATAAAGAATATTCCTGTTTTTTACTTGTTATGCGCCTTTGAACGGAATATGCAGTTTTTGTTGCGGTAGTGGCTCGAGACTTCGTTTGAGGCCGATGGATCCTCATCAAACTAGATGCGTTAGAAACATACAGTAGGTACATGTTTGATGCTATTTTGTAAATTATTTTTTCATCCTACCTTCATTATTATTACCTGAATAAGGTAGTTACAAAAGATCTTCAGGGTTACAATTTTTTTCTTAAGTAACGCTACTAATCCGGCTTACCATCAGCAATGATATTCAAAAAAATATAGATCATAGAGGGCATAACCACTTACAAATCAACCAAAAAATCTGTTCCGAAAAGAGCTACAACACAAACACGTTTATCTTTTGTTTCACTACACCAATCACATTGGTATAATGCACGAAGGCATTTTAACGCTGTATGTCAAATGTCAAGCACTTCTGACAACAACAAAAACGTGCGTATCTTCTTGTATTTACAGAGCGACTACGAGCAGAACGGTCAATTGCCTGTTCTTACGCTATCGTCGGCGCGCTAGTGACATATCTACCTCTTTTTACATTATAATATCATTGACCATCAGATGGTTCGTCAGCTCGTTGTCGAGTACTTCCATAAAAAATCTATATCTTGACTACTCTTTATCGTGTAAAAATATTCTCTAGAAACGGGATATATGTATGTAAATAGTATACTACGAGTATATATTCTACTATGTATACATATATTTAATACTTACAAGTTACAATGTGCATGTGAATGAGCAAGATTAGTGCTTGTTGCTGTTGTCTCCTTCTTACAACAAGGTGCCGTGCCTGTCTAAGTATATGACATCATACATGTAAATCACAGGTTGTTGCAACGTAGACAAATCCATCACTGCCACTCTGACAAGTATCTTGTCAGAGCGACAGTGATAGTTTTATTCTATCGCTGTCGCCCTTCCGCATATTAATTGGCATGACAAGAGAAATATCAATAATAACTTAATGTGTATGACCGTAATAAAGATATCCCTGTTGTGCCTATGCTAAATACCGAAGAGTAAATAAAACAGCCACATACTATGATTGTACTGTCGCACCCTCGAAGATTTCTGGTCGCCTAGTAACTCGCTTAAATTAATAAACGACGGCAAAAAGTGTCGTTACAACTTTTCGTTACAAAATTTTCCGGCTAGCCCCCTTTCGCAACGCGCGATAAGGAGCTTCGTTCCAAAACCGCATCATAATCGTTCAATGCGTTTCGGAGCTACGACACCACAAACTGACTCATAAACTGGTCAAATTTATAACACCCCTCTTTTTGGGTCGGGGGTTAAAATTACAAACAAGAAAGCCCTAAACTTCACGTTACTACAAGGTATTCTAACAATCAATGTCTTTCAAATGGGCAGTTACTTACACGGTCGTTTGTAACAAAGGGTTATCTCATTAATCTGGCGGTGTTCAGGCGCCAAATTAATTTGTTTTTAACCACGTGGACAGATGGCAGGCGTATCGTGGAGAAGATCTCGCTCGTAACCGCAGATGTTTGTACAGACATTCGGTCTTTAGCAAGATTAAATATATATTATACACGGACCTAAAAAAAAGACGGACGTAATCCCAAGAACAAATTCAGTGAAGCACCCATAGTAATACCAACTCTCTATTCGTACAAGTACACACACCCAAACATTGACACTTCACTGCTTCAATCGCGAATCAAAAATTACGCACACATGGTAAGCGGGCGGCCATTGCTATGCTTCACTCTCAATCAGATGAGGTTACGTCTGTATTTTTTTCAGGTCCATGATAATATACTAGTAGCCGCCCTCGCTTTGCCTCGGTTTTCTTATAGTTCCTCTAGTTTTTTAAAATAAGATATAGCCTATTTTACTCAGAAGCAATAGAACATCCTGATTGGTGAAATAATTTTTGAAAACAGTCAAGTAGTTTTTTAGTTTATCCATACCAAAAAAGCAAACAAACAAATTAACAAAAATTGTGTGTGTCAGCTCCGACGTATGACTGGAGTTTAAAGCCATCTAGTTTGCAATCGTCAAATCAGTAACAAGATTATTAATATCATTAGATGGCGTTTTTACTATTGTAATATTATATTATTATCTACGTTACGTCTTACGACGACGACTATGATGATGATGATGATGATGATGATGATGATGATGATGATGATGATTATGATTATGATTATGATTATGTTGATGTCTCACATCATCAGAAAAGGATGTAACAAGATTATTATTACTGATCAGTAACAACGCCATCTAGATTGTGTGTTACGAATTACAAGCATAAGGCATAACGTAACGGTGAAAGTTTGATTTTACTCCTCATACAATTTCATTCAAGATATGAGATAATAAAGAATATTACACACATACATACATACATACATACATACATACATACATACATACATACATACATACATACATACATACAAGTTTGACAATCCGTGTGGCGCAATGGTTACCATGCCGGATCGCCGCACCAAGGGTCCTGGGTTCGATTCCCAGCGAGGCGGAAATTTGAATGATGAGTTTGAATTTCTGTTCTCGGTCTGGGTGTGAATGTCCTTGTCTAGTGTATTGTCCATGGCACCCACGACACAGGAGGGAATCCTAGTGTGGGGCTATGAGTGTGAAGCGTTATTTATTATACGCGCGAAAAACATAACCCTGGCAGTCTTGGCAGTCGGGTAAAAGACACCGCGCGGGTTATCATTAAAAAACATAATCGAATTGAGAACCTCTTCCATTTTTGAAGTCGGTTAAAATAGAACATTCATAACAACTTTCTTAGAACGTGTTAACTAAATGAATCAGTACATACTTACCTACATACTAGAATTACACTGCCCATCTAATTTTCCATTGGAATAAATTTATTCATGTATAAAAACTTTGGTCTCTTAGGTTTCTTGGAACTAAAATTTTCCTTGTTTAAACGTAGTTGAGTCTAACTGATCGGTCTCTAGGAGCCTCTGCGCAGAGGATGGAAGTTGTTTATTTACTTCCGTAGAAAATAATGCTTTACCTCGCAAAGTTAGCCATAGAACAAAGAATGTGTCGCTAATCTTCCATGTAATTAAGTATATACAATAAATATTATGTTTTAACTAGTATTTAGTAGAATGAATACTAATAAAACGAGTTTATAAGTTAACTTATAAAAAAATATGCTAATTGTTTTAATCTCTTAAAATGTGTTAAAATTTCAGTGTTATGAATTCAGAATTTCAGAGACAGGCAGACAAATTTTCAAAACGTATTTTGATCTCTCTTTAGTTAAATCCCCCTTATATGTTAGGTTATTAATTATTTATGTGAGTTGTGAACTTAAGTCATTTCCCTGTAGCGTTTCCTACTAATGTGTACACACCGCCGACCTCTAATTAATTTCACGGCAACATTTACTTCTATTAATTTTATTACTCTCGCGTTTGTTTTTTACTACCATATTATTGACTTTAAATGTATTAAGTTTCTTCTGAAAAAAACGTCCTCAGCCTAGGCCTAGCCAGTTCCTTTCAGTCAGAAGTTATTGGCATATTTACAGTAACGCTTCGGACTAAAACCACAGGTCGGGTACTCAAGCTTAAATTTAACCAGTTTCATTAGCCACATGACAAGTCCATTGCATAGTTTTCTTTACTTCGCAGATTACTGAGCTTTGTACGACCCA
Source organism: Thymelicus acteon (assembly GCA_951805285.1). Classification (NCBI taxonomy): domain Eukaryota; kingdom Metazoa; phylum Arthropoda; class Insecta; order Lepidoptera; family Hesperiidae; genus Thymelicus; species Thymelicus acteon. Next base: position 5,050,975 of record OX638232.1, read on the forward strand.
ATACGTACTTTTGCATGAAACTTCTTTGCCAGCTAGCTGTGCCTCTCCCAAAGATAACTGTTAGTTTTTTAACATGTTTTCATTGAAAAGGAAAACCAGAATGTCTTCAACGCTTGCCTTATTTTTCTTAGGTTTCGTTGTCGTTCTATTTACATATGACTATGATCGGCTGTGACAAATTACATACTCAATCAGGTACTACTTTTCATATCTCCATGGTTCTCCATCAATTAATGTTACTGGCAATACCAGTTAGTTCTTCTTCTTTCTCTTTTTTTCTTCGTGTCCCTATTAAATCTCCATTCCGATTAAATCTAAGACGACTACTAAAAAGCCCAAAGCACAAAAATATTAAAAAAGGTAAAAGCAAATCTCCGTTAGCGGAAATGGACCATGACCATCAATCTCTGCATGAATGCACGATTTATTTCGAAAGATAGCAATGCATTTACATAAAACGGCATTCAGAACATTTTAAATCGGTGAAGCTTTAATTTCACCCCTCAAAAACGTCCGTGTGAAAATTACCAGTTGCGGGGCTTGCAATAGCATCCCCTTTAATACTGTTTCCAAGGTTCAGTTGCGCACGTTAGGTTTTTCAATATTAGAAAAGACGAAACAAGTTCAAAGTGGTAGTAACGTTTCTTATTCTACTTGATGACTTAGACTATGACGAAACCCATCAGAACCTTTTTTGGCTTCGTCCTTCGTTATAGTGTGGTAAAAATCGACAACTCAAACAAATGCATGCTAAAGCGGAGATAAAGGGACAACATGGTTCAAAGACCGGTAAAGGAAAAGATTCTTGAGAAGTGATAATGTCTTAGTAAAATAGGTGTTAATTTCTTACCAACCAGGTAAACTGATAATTTGAAAAAATTGTCAATATCTGCTAAATTAAGAAGGCTCAAGATTAAATTTTATTAATAATAAGTTATCAATTTAAACCCGTATAGACTCCCGTTTATAAAAAAAGCCGAATGCCGAATCGTTAAATAAAGATTCGGCCTTAAACTCTTCGCCAATTTAATAATGAAATAACATGGTGGTATCTCTTCACTATTTAAGTTAACTGTGTAGAATACACGGACTTTTGTAAACTAAGAAAAATTTACAGCATACAAGCCGCTAAACACGACACTAACCAATGGAAACGTTCTCTATGAGTACACTCCTTTTTGCTTTGAAGATTTTCTCCGATGAAGTAATGCAACTTTCATGAGACGGATTTTTTCCAATTCCTTTAAGCATGGCAGAGATGTTCAAGACCCGAAGTTATGTAGCTCTGAAGCAAGCGGGGTTAATTCTGATGACTCATTGCCGTCAATTGCTTTTAAGGTGTTGGGAGATTTTGACAGGCGGATTCATTGGTGTTGATATTATTGATGAATGGTCTAACTCCTAGAGTTATTTCATGGTCTTTGAAAATATTCTGGAGAATTTGTGTAGACAAAATTTATATTACCGAATTTTGGCCTCGTTAATCACGGAAATGGCTTGGGATGATGTATAATTATGGACAAAAATCTTAAAACAATTTGTAGTCTTATCAAGTAGTTTCTTTTAACTAAAGAAATAGATTTTAATCAAAAATGAATCTGTTGAGGATCTCGAAAAAAGTGGGCAACCATTCTAAACTTTTCATTACAGGGTCGGCTTGAAAACTCAGCTAGTTTAAAATAGGTGCCTCGTTCTTTCACTTTAATCCTTCTTTAAGATATTTCCTCTATTACAGTTACAGAAACTTTCCCCGCTGTTGGTTTTCGAAGTTTTCGGGTCTTGTTCTGTTTGTTCCCAAACTAAGGAACAAGGCTCATTATCATTAGGAGGAATAAATGAGACACATTGGAAAGACAAAACCAAGTGCTTTTATTTATAGTTGTAGGAAAAGTGGTGAAAGTTTTCTTGTACTGAATATTGTCTGGTGAAATATTGTTTGGTGTAACGGAACAAGGCTGACATAAATGTACAGAAATGTTAATGTAATAATATATGAGAGTCATTGATTTTTTCAATAATTCCGGTGTTATTTTTAAATATCGTTAAAACAGTTTTGGGGTAATAAATCTTACATAAATATACTGTTATTTCTTATACTTATAATTACTCTTATTTCTACAAATCTATAATATAAGGAGAAACCGGAGAAACATCTATTTGGCAGCTGCAGCTCGTTCTTCGTTTTCCAACTCAAGCTCTTGTAACTTCTGCAGTACTCTTTGTCGCCGTCTTTCCATCGGTGTTTTTGTCCACCAAGATTCAGCAGCCGAATCCTATACATGAAATCAGTTTTTTTATTAATATTCTGTAGTAATGGATTTTTACATAATATATTTACTCTTATTCTAATATTTATTTGTAGTTTGTTCTTGTTAACAATAGATTGTGGTCAAGCATTAACTTATTGTAAGTATAATAAAAAAAGACGTATCATGACTGTGTGTACATTTTTGTTGATGAGTTTCTTCCGCCATTTATTTTTACTCTTTCGCACATCTACATCAGTTACATTACAAACAAATTCCCTCGACGAGGGAGCGCCTTCAGATATATCCACACACAGCCATTACTATTATCAGTTATTATTTTAAGCAATATTATGTTACGACCACTTGACGCGATATTAACGCACGGAGACGTATCTCTAAACGAACGGAGCATGGTTGCTCTTAAACCAAATGGCAAGAATAAATTGGGATTTAAACTTAAACTTACGTGTTCAGCGTACACGGGCTCACGTGAGCTTAACTGCACGGCAACTTCTTGCGCCGTCAACGCTCTGACACGTAGTTGTAAACGTCTTTTTGTTGTTAGTACTGCATCCAGTGCTGATAGCAATGTTCCTGTAGAAACGTGGAACTACACTTAGCTTGAATGTTGAATTACAAATGATACCTACATCGTAGATGATATTTATATTTGTACTAGCTGCCCGGACAGACTTCGTTCTGTCCAAAGGTTTTTTCTCTTTCTTTGTTCTCTTATCTTTTAAGTTAGATTGAACTGCACACGGTGTGCAAATTTGATTAAAATCGGTTAAGTAGTTTAGGAGTCCATCGCGGACAAACAACGTGACCGTAATTTATATACATATACTAGCTGACCGGGCAAACGTTGTTCTGCCAAAAAATTTTTAGGGGTAGGAGGATGAAAAATTGATGTTGTCTGATTCTCAACCCTAGCCGATATGCACGCAAAGATTCACGTAAATCGGTCGAGCCGTTTCAGAGGAGTTCAACTTCTAACACCGTGACACGAGAATTTTATATATATAAGATTGTAATTTCACCTATGGTATAAGAGTCAGAAACCCGCGATAAGCAAGAAACGTCCAATCTTGGTGATAAAGCACTAGCTTTGTGCAGATTAGTTCTCCACATCAGTGATATACTCCCGTAGTCAGGTCTTGGTATTTGTACAACTTTCGCATAACACTGGAAGAGAAGCTTCTGTTCCGCATCCCAAGGAGTTCTAGATGTACCTATGAAAAGAACACGATCTTCTGGACATATGCCTAGAAGATAAAAAATAATAGTTAGACAACGTCCACGTAATATACTGATCTTTTGGAGTACTCAGTAGAAAAAAATATTGTAATTTAATCATAAAAAGACGAGTCAAAATTAGATCTTTAAGGTCCCTTAATTTTTTTTCTTAGACTGCCTAAACAATTAAATTTTATATCAAATACCTTTGATAATCTTCACCAAATCCTTCTTCAACCTCTTTGGGTCAGTTTTGTCAGTTTTAGGAATCTTCTTCACAAACGGTTTCTCAGCATCATCCATCCAGATTACAGATGGTTGCAGTAGTCTTGACACCTTCATCACTAAGTGTATTAACATGATGAGTCCTGACTTTCCTGGGTATTTTCCTACTATGTTTGTAGGCGTTAGGTTAAATAAAGTGGCTCCAGTCTCACTGCAGATTGCATGAATCAGCATTTTCTTCCCGCTGCCTGATGGACCTGAGCATTAAAAATCTGTATTAAATCATAATATTTTGTCCGAATACGAATGACTCACCAGTAGTTTTTCCTTAGCAAATTTTACGCAGCATTGTATATATTTTTTATTCTTAAACCCTTCGTTAATTATACTTAATTAATATTAATAGCAAAAATGTATTTTGAACCTAAACTGCTATTTCTTCGTTTTTGGAACGAAGTTCCTTATCGCGCGTTGTGTGATCATGATATGGACGTCCCTGTTGTGCTTATGCTAAATACCGAAGAGTGAATAAGATAGTACATACTGTGGTATGTACGGTGTCACTGATGTCGCAACATCGAAGACTTCTGGTCGCCTAGTACCTACTCGCTTTAATTAATTGCTACTAGGTGAACAAAGCCGATGAGAAATTTAATACCCCAGATTTGTTTTGACACACTTGGTGCATATTTTTGCTATTCTAGTACTGACTGCAAGGAACTTCGTTCCATCCGGGTGTCCCTTGAAACCTCTCATTTTTTTTAATTTTTTGTATGTATCTTAAATACTAAATCAGATATTATTAATTTGCAATGGATTACCTGCAATAAGCATGGATCGAACTAATGGAGCATTGGTCCTTACATGTTCTGATCCTAAAGGCAGTATGCAATATTCCTTCACCAATTGCCTTATATCTCCTAAACATGGCGAAGGTTCACGACCCTGTTTTATATACTCATGAGCTACTAAGTTTTTTTCGCCCATAAAATCATCAATTTTAACTAAAGGATATGGTTGAATGATGCCATTTGATACCAGTTCTTCAAAAAGCGACTCCGTCGACCTATCTGGGGTCAAGTCTTTCTCTTTTCTTTTTTTACTTTTCTTGCCGCCACGACGAACCTGCAATAATGATGATATTGAAATATGTACATATTTTTAGCTATACTATACTACTCGTATAATAACAATTTGAAAAATATTTGGCGCACTTATTTTTATACTTCTCAGTGAATAACATTTTCTTCTTCGTTATTTTCAGTAACTAAAATGTAAAAATTTAAAGTCTATCTAAAATATTTTATATTCGTTATTGCCTGACGAATTACAATATTATATTACTTTTTTCTGTGGCTTCTTGGCCTTTTTACCCTTATAAGCTCGATCTCGATCAAAAGCCGCCTGTAATAACTCTAGCTCGCTTCTCATCATTGCATCAACAATGTTCCTTATTTCTTGCTCAATTTTCACCATTTTTTCTCTTTCTATCATATCCTTGTAATATCGTTCATGGAGATTATCTTCGTCATCCTTAAATTTCCAAATGTCTTCGTATCTAAAATTACATCATAATATTTTGCATTAAACTTTTATTTTATCGTATACTTTTATCAGTGTGAACAATTCTTTAAAATACAAAAATCAGTAAAAATAAATTAATCACTTACTCTTCATTAGCACTAATAATGTCATGTAAGAAAGCTGATGGTGTACATTTGAAAACTTGTAAATCTTCAGCTTCCTCCTTATTTTTGTTATCTTCAGTTTTATTATTCTTTTTGTCTTTACTTTCCTTACTCCGCTTTGATTCCCCTGATGAAACTGGAGATGTTTTGCTCAGATCACTATCAGCGCCTGTCCCTGCATATTTTATATTTGCATAATTATATTAGCTTTACTCAAGTATAAAAGAAAAACATAATGTTTTGTTTTTCTTCAACAAGATGAACAAAAATGCATTTAGAAAATATACTCAAAAGTTATATAACAGTTAACACTCAAAATGTATGTAATATGTGTTTCTATTTATCATTGTGGTGTATAATAAAGAGGATTTTGCTATTTCGCTGTTATTGTTGTTGTTAGTTACCTTGTCTACTAAACATGGCTCTGCTTCCACCAGCTTCTTCGGAAGGAAACTCGGGAAATCTGCTCGTTCGTTCATAGTATTCCGAAATCCATCTCCTAAGCTCATCGCCTATACGCTCATTTATTTTGGCACCATGTTGCGCTCGAAGTTGTTCTTCTATATTTATTAAAGCTTCTTCATACTCTCTTTGTCTTTCCTTTTGTACTTCTCTACGACTTTCTTTGACCTTAAACATTACGATAGTATTATTTTATTTTGATTTTATTTATTTGCAATCATAGAAGCTGTCTGGTTGAACTACAATATTATTTATTTGATACATTTTAATATGCATTTTTCTTAAAACTTTAATTCCTATTTACCTCTTCAGCTCTCTTTATTTGTTGAGACTCAGTATATGGTGGTAATTCCATCCCAATTAAAAGTTGTTCTTTCTGTTTTCTCATCCGTGTGTCGCGTCTTGCTATAAACCCTCTCCATACTCTTTGTATGGCTGTGGCCGCTGTACCAGTCATTTCACCTTTCTGGTCTCTACCTTTTTCTTTGAGTAGACGAATTTCCTTCATAAATTGTCCCCTAAAACATTCTCACAATTATTTAATACCTTTATTTTAGTAGTAACTACCATACAGATAATGCACAATCTGAACTCTTACACATTAAAAAATATAATTTTATATTCAGACGATGGTGTGAGAAGCAAAAATTTTTTTTAAATTCATTCCTGTAGATTTCTATCTACAGGAAACATAAAATATCACAGATTTGCAGAACTTGGACATTGTAACTAATTTCATTGCTAATCTGAGTTTACTTTATCTCTACCCTACTTTTCTTTTAAAATGTTTTCTTCTTAATCTACAGCCATTATCTTGACGCAATTTGTTTACGGAGCTAGAATGATTGAGGATTATCTCAACATCTCAGTATATTTTCAGTAACTTTAGAGTTCAATTACAAATATTCCAGGGATTAAGTGATAAGGCTTAGTATCATAATCTGCTGATTAAATAAACAAAACATCATCATTGCCTGAGTCGTCCTTGTCTCGCTCTTTCATGGCTTTGAATAATAATGACGGCCTGCTGTTCTGTCAGTACCAAAGGTTTAGGTTTCGCAGGTTCGTGCCCAAGTTTTCGTAAGATATCGGTTATAAACCCTCGTCTTTGAAGTACTTCTTCTTCTCTTTCTCTTATGAAAAATTGTGGCACACATGGTTCGGCTTCGTCGGGAGTTACTTGAAGTTTTTTTAGAGCCTGAAATTATAGCCTTAATGTAGTATATAATTAATTAAAATTAAATAAGTCATTGTAAATAAGTATATTTTAAATTGATTTGGTATGGGAAATTGATATGGTTTGATTTGGTATCCGTTATTCCGTTTACTATCAGATCTATTACTTAATTCTGAATGATAAAGAACCGTTCGGAATGAGTGATGCATATATGAATGAATTAACCATTGACTCTTACCTCATCATCGTCATATGTATAATCAGAAAGATTTAACTCAACCAAATCATGCTTAATTTCCACCAGTCTTCCTAAACATGCTTCCAGGAGCCGCTTCACAATCAAGCGCTTTTGGGGCTGCAACATCTGATCGTACACAGCATCTAGCCTCGCTAGTAGCACCGTATATCGTACTCTCAGTTCAGATAGCAGCGGTTGGAAGGTAGATCGTTCAGCGCTTCCCGCTTGAAATACCGCCTCGTCAGCTTGAGTCGCCTCTCCTATTAGCTCAGAGGTCTCGCAAATTAGGTCGTTGTATGTTTTGTTGGCCATTATAATATTTTAAAGACACTTTAAAATCAACTCTTTTAAAGTTTGGTCACATAATGTGTTCATATTATCATAATTTTACAATACAAAACTTTGTACCAACTGTTAAGTTATTTATAGATTTAACTGTTTATATTATGTAAGTGCTTGAAAATTTTGCTAATAGTAAATGGTAAAAGCACTGGTTGACAAGAAGTTATATTATAAGTTATAAGGTACGTCACGCATCTTTCGATAAAATTATTTGAATATGATTTTTTTTAATATAATTTGCAAGCGTGTATTTAGTTTTTATGGCGATTATCTTGAAATATTATGATTATATTTTTCCTAATAATATTTAAACATCACTAAAGAAATGAATTAACACCACTTATATACATATCATTACATAATACATAACGTTACACACGCAAAACAACAATTACGTTAATTCTGCACATAACGAATTTACACAGTAACAAATCCGTCTTTATATTTGCGTTTACAACGTTAAAAAGCCTATGTAAGTATTTCCGTCGTAACAGTGTTACGAATAATCTCACGAAATACGCAAGGGTTTATCGAATAAACAAGCCGTCACCACGGGTACCGTTGCTATCGCATTGTTACACTCGGATTAACATGTTTATTTTTGTTATTGTTAACTCATAACAACTGTGGGACGCCCTGGTAATTTACAATCTTATCTGGCATTTTTATTTCAGTAATTCTTTTTACAGTGTGCCCGTGAATTACTTTGAGCAGCCAACGGGTTAAAGGCTTTTTCCACGCATGCCACCTACATGCAAAATAAATCAAACATACAAAATCATTCCACTTTCGCCAGGATTCTCCGTGGCATAATTTGTAATTTGTATAAACATTATTTTTGCGACGAGGAATTTCTTTAACATTTAATTTTCTATACTAATATATAAAGAGGAAAGATTTGATTTTTTGTTTGCATTGAATAGGCTCCGAAACTACTGAACGGATTTCAAAAATTCTTTCACTGTTGGGAAGCTACACTATCCCCGAGTAACATAGGCTATATTATACTTTCAAAAAAATTAGGGATCCTTAATAAAACTCAATAAGGTGTAAAAAAATAAGAAAACCGAAGCAAAGCGAGGGCGGTTACTCGTACTTTATAAAGCACCTCGGAAATGATATTAGAAAGAGAAAAATAAAGCTATTAAGCAAAAATTTTTGAAATGTTATTTTGATTCCTCTTGCACTTAATTCAGATTTGCTAAATTTAGATTATGAAAATTAAGTTATTTCTGTTCCTAGATATTATCATTTATGATACATGAAATAAATGATTTCTAGTTTGTGTGGTAGTTCTGCCACAGGCGTGGCATAAGAAGGTACCACTTATTAATCTACTAAAGATACGGTTGCTAGTATTAAGTTGCACCACTATAGATAAATGATAAAGTAATTGGTGTTTGTCAATTTAACTCCAATATCTGTCCAAACTATCTTCGTTGTAATAATAGTCTACTGCAAACGAATTTAAGTTCATTATTTTAATATTAATATTAATTCTTGAACTAATTTGATGTCATGAGACCTCAGTGAAACCAATAAGACGTCCTCTCAGACTATTACCACCACGAGAGGTCGCTCTCAGATTGTATTATTTTGAACTAAGAACTTACATAATATTATGCATATAAAATTCTACGTATACTACTCGTAGCTAAAAGGGTAAAGTTATAAAAACAGTAATTGAGGATACAAGACTAAGTCCAGAAAAAAATCTCATTTTCTCGAAGCTCTATGAAATAATAGGGTGTGGAGTACAACGCGTAAACATTGTGTGCAGCTAGGGTTGTCATCCGACTGATTTTATTTGGAGTTTTAGTTTGGACAGTTTGGACAAATTGAAATTCTAGTATACCTAAGTAAGTATTTAAGCAAGTTTCTTCATCTGTCTTTTGTCCATGCTAACCTTCACTGCTAGTGATGCAACCTTTTGAAAAAAGGACGAGATTATAGCTCCGGATTCTGCAGGATACGGATGTCCTCTGCATATCACTATGAATATGCAGTTAATACATTGAAATATATTTCAACTACGTTGTTTATTTAATAACGATAAAATATATTGAATAGTTCGTACAGAGCGACTTCAAATGAGAATATTTTCTTATATCGTACTTTTTTTATATAATAATATTAATAATAATATTCCAATAGTCAATAATTAATATGTATGGCACAACTACACTACCCTCCACCAATCCGCACTGGAGCAGCATGGTGGAGTATGCTCTAGGCCTCCTCAAGAGGAGAGACCCGTGCTCAGTAGTGGGCCGTTAATGGCTTGAAGCCAGCCATGGCACAACTACAAAACTTTTTTCGTAAACTCATAGATTATATTATTTTAAACAACAAAAATGAGTGAATAAGGTTTTTTTATTTCTGGTATTTTTATGTACAGCCCTATGTGCATTGGACACGTTTGCTTGTACTCATGTAATTTTTTGCATCGTCTCACACCGATGTAAACGTAGCCTTGTAACTCAGGCGTCGGTAACATTTTCTTCATGAGTTTTTTAATAAACATAAAACCCAGCTGTAACTAGTAATTACAAACTTGCCACGTCAAATATTGATTAACATTAAGGATTGGACGTACATTATTACATTTCAGATAAGAAATAAACATTAGGGATATCATTTAAAGTTATTCTTGTAATATTCAAATTGGTTTATTTATAACTTTTTGTACACCCAGAATATACGTAGGCATTAATTAATTAATTTACAGTTGGAGTAAGAACATTTTTTTTTCATTCGAAAAAACTGGTTCTTTTGCTGTTACTATATCTTTGAATGACGGTGACCATACCAGGTTAATGCTGTATTTTTTTTACTTGTTAAATATAAAATTACATGGATATAAATAGCATAAGTATGATACAATCAGTATTAGTTACCTCCCTACTCAGTGCGTTGTCCGCGTGAAAGTTGCTAACCCCTGACTTACATGGTTGCAAAAAGTCAACAATGTGCTATTAAGTCGCGAGCTCGTTACCCACAAACAAAGCTGGTCGGCACCTATCTGATATTGAGAAGGAGAGTTAGAATGCTTGGATAGGGTAAAAGGTAAGGAGGTAAGTAAGGTATGTGAGGGGCCATTCATAAATTACGACACACTAATTTCATGCCCCCTCCTTGCCACAGCTGGTCACATTTGTGAGACCTCCCCCAGTGTGACGTCACATATAATTGTGAAATTTTACACCTAGAAATTATTAAATTAAAACAGCAGTTCCGAAATAAGTTTTATTTCCACTAATTGTTTTTTAATATTTACCTATACATACAAATTATTCGATTTTGAAATGTGACGTCACGAAATTTAGGACTCCCACCCCTTGTCACACAATGTCACACTACATCGAAAAACCTAACAATGGGAGTAGTGAGATACATATACCCATTAGTATTTAATATCAGAATAGAAACTTAAACTCGATAAAACTACTCGATGATTTTTTTACATACCATATCCATCCATTCCGGTATCTCAATAGCAATGGTTAGCTTTAATGGCCGACGCATAGACGCCTTGTAAATATAGTCGTTAACATTTACTCACATAATGACTTTATTACAGTGCAATCACCTCTAATGGTTAACGAGAGAACTAAGCCGCCTCTGGCCAAATTCTTCCGTGAAGTCTACAGCTATTAGTTCACTGATAAGCTTGGGAATTACTTTATAGTGCGTTTCATGTCAGAGTGACTATCTTAAGATAGTCATTAGTATGTCAGCTAAGGGAACTGGAGAGACTCATGCTATCAGTCTGTAGCGAAGGATTATACTCATAAGGTCAATAATGAATTTACCAAGAAAAAATAACCGACTTCAAAACTTAACTTAAAACTCACTCAAATTTAAGCGAGACCACATGACAAGCACCAGCTTTCGATTAAAAAAATATCATCAAAATCGGTTCGCCCAGTCGAAAGTTCTAAAGTAACAAACATAAAAAAAATACAGTCGAATTGAATACCTCCCCCGTTTTTGAAGTCGGTAAAAATGCATAAAGTCAAACACGCAAAATGATAAAAAGTAAAACGCTTTAGGCAAAATGTCCTATAAACATTGTCAAACTCGTAAATTGACAAGGACGCAAATGGTCAAAAACGCAAAAAGTCAAAATTATCTTACCAAGACGCTTTAGAACGTTTCTTCATTGGCCGGTATGATACTGATCAATTTTAATTTAAATACCCGCTGCTCTAAGGGTTGTTCAAGTGTCAGTTATTCTTCGGGCTAATGATTTTGACTCAATTGGTTTTGACTTAATTAGTTAGGACCTGGTAGCCTGGATTAATGGTGATCCTGTGTCTCCCCACCTATATGTGTAATGGTAATCATTTTCGATGGATAAGGCTCAAGTTACGGTAGGTATACCGCATAACCCATTTTATAACAACGTAATGAAATTGACTCAGGTATTATTATCATTATCAATCTTTAAATAATTACTAGAAAAGGAACTTTTAAATGACATCTCCAAAACAAAACCGAACTAAATTTCATTTATTTTTATACTAAATCTGATTTTATATCTACCGTACTGAATTTTTTTATTTTAATTAGAAAAAAAAGTTTCGACGTCGCGTCGCCCTCAAAGTCCTCAAACGGCGGTTAATCTTGAAGTCAGTAGTGCACTTTATTACCGCAATTTTACGAGAGGACTCTTCATAACGAAGAAGATCGTAAACCAACAAAGGCATCACGTTGAAAAAATTTTGAAAATAAGTTTCAAGGAAGTCGTTAGGTTGAATAAATTTTTTTGGAAATATCCGGCAAATGAACTGACGAGTCGCCTGATGGTAAGTGGCTAGAAACACCAACGGCATCACTGATTCGTTGTTAATTGCGTTGAAGATAGAAAGTTGATCGCTAACTATGTCGATGTATGGGGAGCAATGATAAGATCATTGATGGGGAGACAGTTTTCCAACGGTAAATATTGGTTTGTTACTCAATTTTATTCAGTGTACATAACAGCAAGGTTGGGTTCTATAACTTAGTACGGAACCCTCGGTGCATTTAGTCCGACTTACACTCGCCATTAATTTTAATTCATAGACCGATATAAAAACTGAATACTTCCGCAAGCCCACTACAATTACATAAATTATAAACCCACAGATTAAGGGGGTAATCGGTGTATAAACCTCATAAAAATCGGTTGAAAATCAGTTAGATACAGTTCTAATGTGTATATATCGGCGGCGGAACACGAATTACTCTGTGACACATATTTCAGCTTTCTATGGCCTAGTAATAAAAGTTTTGACAGCTATACTAGTAAAAATATCTTTATGCTAAGTGTCGCGGAAACTAAAATTGTATTTTAAACTAATAACAAGCGATTACCTATTGTTAACACAGGAGTAATAAACGATTATTCCTGAAAATATGACTGTGGAACGGAACCCTGTACTTTATTTAGAAAGTCCTCCTACAAGTCTGTAGTATGAAAGCTATGAAGGATTCCTATTTGAAGTTTGATGAGAATATCTGGATGAATAATCTAAATTTTACTAACAAAAAATAACTGACTTCAAAGTTACTCTAAAACTACTTGTCAGATCTCGTTCAAATGTGGGATTACGTGACAAACACCTGCTTTCGATTAAAAAAAGAATCATCGAAATCGGTTGGCGTGATATTGAGTTATTCGTCCATTTGTCGCGCTTACTTAATACCAATTTAAGACTTATATGGTTTTATCATGGATGCCATTGTCAAATCTCAATAAAATTTATATGGGACCACATGACAACTACCAGCTTTCGATTAAAAAAAGAATCATCAAAATCGGTTCGCCCAGTAAAAGTTCAGAGGTAACGAAAATTAAAAAAAAAAACAGTCGAATTGAGAACCTCCTCCTTTTTTTGAAGTCGGTTAAAAAGCAGTCAAATAAACCCCGCACCCACGATACGTTGTATAGATAATGTTTCGCCTTGATCTGTGCGGCATAATGGCGGCGCCTGTTCACAGCGCTGCAGCGGCGCGCGCGCAGGATAATGGCTTAATTTGAAATAATTCCGCAAATCAGTCGGTGGTCGTTTTACTGGCTCTGGGGCGCAATAAGAAATGCAAGAGTAATTCTGTTTTACTCAAGGCCACGAGATAACTATTTATTCTGTACTACCACTCTGCTCGCGACGTTGCCCGCGTTTTTAGGGTAATATGTACCTAGCCCATATCTTATTCCAGATCATAATCTACTTGTGTGTTAAATTTCATGGAAATCAGTTCAGCAGTTTTTGTGTAAAAGACCAACAATCATTCGTACATACTTTCACATTTTTAATATTAGTACGATCTGATCATAAAAAAATCCTAAATCGTTTTAAGATCCTTTGCTTGCCATCCATTTCCAAATTTTAAGCCCTAACTAGAGATTTAGTTTTAGAGAGCTTTAGTTTAACCTATTACCTATAATATGGTATGTGTATCCTAACCTTTAGCCTCTCCAAGATTGCAGCTGAGCATGGTGCGCGCGCAATTTAATGTCTTCATTGAAGATAATTTCGCCGCCCGATGATTTGAGTACATTACATAACCAGTCATCACATTATGTTCCTGACTATACTTACAATGCTTATACTGGTTCAGGCTACTTAATGTGTGAAATTTTTTATAAGTGTACTCCGTTAAAAGGTGGATTTTTTACACTCAACAAGCGAACGATTCACCTACGGCCGGTCTCAATAATGTACTAACATTTAAAAAACTGTAGATAAAGCTACCATTAGTATGTTATCTGTCATATTTGTCAATTTTTGCGTCTCAATAACCTTCGGTGGATAGAAAATATCTACCGATGACATTGATCTACCGTTCGGAGGGCCAAGTTATACCGTAGGTATGTTGGTCCATACAAAAATAAATACTTGCGTCTCAATAACGCTTTGACCGCTAACTGTTGGTAATAGAAGTTACCAATTATCGGAGTTTTTCATGTCGCTCGATTTCGACGAATAATTGGTAGATTTCTCGTATTGTAAAGAAAATTTATGAAAAAATCATGAATTTAAATCAGTGATGTGTGATAATGAATTTTATGAAGCCTGTGTATTTGATTCCGCCTTTTTTAATACGGTACCAAGATCGTCGAAATTATCCTCGTATAAAATATATGACTGAATTGTGTGAATCCAATTTTGTTTATATACCTATATTCAGATTAAACACAATCTAAATTTTACTAACAAAAAATAACCGACTTCAAAATTACTCAAAAACTACTTATCAGATCTCATTCAAATTTAAGTGGGACCACATGACAAGCACCAGCTTTCGTTTAAAAAAAACAATCATCAAAATCGGTTCACCCAGTCGAAAGTTCTGAGGTAACAAACATAAAAAAAATACAGTCGAAATGAGAACCTCCTCCTTTTTTTGAAGTCGGTTAAAAACGGCAGTGAATGAGAATTGAGGACAATTCCTATCTTTAAAGTTTTAGGTAAGTAGGTAGGTATTTTAATAAAACAAGAACACTAAGCTTTTTAAGTTAGATATATTTTGAAATTATAACAAAAAAATTTCGCCTTTTCAGAAATAATGGTGTATCCCTGCTACATCAATAGCTATTGGCCTTATGTACTTCATCTTTTGTGAAAGGTCTGGACTTCATCTGCAAAGAAACTTCCTTTAGTACATTTGGCAACAATTTTTTTGTTTAAAAGCAAAAAAAAAGCAACAACCCATAACTGTCCCACTGCTGGGTTCCGGGTCTCTTCTCACAATGTGAGGGGTGTTAAGCCATATTCTACCACGCTGACCAAGTGCAGATTGGTAGACTTCAACCCCCTTTAAGAACTTTATGGAGAACTCTCCGGTGTGCTGGTTTCCTTACGATGTTTGTTGTTTTCCTTCACCGAAGCTAGTGATAATTAACTTCTAATACGCACATAATATTTGAAAATTATAGGTGCGTGCCAGGATTTGAACTCGGGCCCCGGACAAGTGGGAATAAACGCTTCGTTCGGGAGACCAACGTTCTAACCGCTAGGCTATCACTGCTACAATTACAACAATTTACAATTACTACAAATTTTTGTTTACTAAACATAATAATAATATATTTTATTTTATTTTATTAACAAATAAAGTCTATACTCACGGTAATTGTTGAACTGTGTTTCATTTATTTATAAAACTAATTAATATTGCTAAAATTACCTATGAGAACATACACGTTGTTTATATTTTGGGTGACCAAACGACATAAACGAATGTCAAATGACAATAACATGTCATCGTTGTCTAGGAAACCTGTCAGTACTAAACGTCAAATGCTGCGTTTTGTTATTACTGAAGCATTGTTCCAGGTTACATTTATCATTATTTTATTAACTTCATCCGCGAAATTCACAATACATTTGGAACAAATTATCATTTTAATATTAAAATGAAATAAGTTTATAATCAAATACACTGAGTACCTTTTTATAATAAAAAGTATAAAAGTATAAAAAAATATATTGTTATGCGAAAACTAAATTTTGAGAGGGACGTAAAAACCAGAGGCAGAAATGTCACTGAAATATTATCTACCGATGATCTTACTTTTGTTTGCTTACTTTTGATTTGAGAGACGGCAGTTGCCGGGAGATCAATCTTTACTTTTTATCTCTGTTATGTACCAGAGCTCAACTGATAGTATAATATTGAGACCGGCCGCTAATAGTCGACGTGGACACACCTAAGCATCACCAATGCGTTGCTGATTCAAAATATAAGGAAAAGAAAGAAGGCAGACTGGGTCTCAAGCCTCCAGTCGAAACACGACGAATCGTTTAGCGGTTGAGTCAAGCAAGAGGGTATCAAAGAATGAATGAAAGAATTAATGAAGAAAATATATAAAGGTAAGACAATGGTATTATAATGTAAAAAAAAGCTAGATGTGTCACTAGCACGCCAACGATGAAGAGCGTAAGAACAGGCAATTGACCGTTCTGCTCGTAGTAGCTCTGTCAAAACAAGACGATACGCACGCTTAAGTTGTTGTCTGAAGTGCTTGACATTTGACATACAGCGTTAAAATGCCTTCGTGTATTATACCAAAAATTGGTGTAGTGAAACAAAACGTGTGTGTGTTATAGCTCTTTTTGGAATAATTTTTTGGTTAATTTGTAAGGGTATAACTTATCTACGAGTATATATTTTTTAAATATCACTGTGGTGAGGTAAATAGGATTGCATCATGAATATTTTCCACACTTAATCATAACCGTATTTCTTTTTTATTGCATCGTGTTCACTACGCTTCTATTCGCCATTCACCGGTTTAATCCTCGAGACAAGACTGCAAGTCCGCAAAGGTACTGTACAGAAAAGCCCACCTTTGAGATTCAAGACTGCACGTGAGTAGAAGCGATAAATAAAAACCCTCATACGGTCCTTTGCACGCGCTAAGTATTGCTTTGAAAACATTCTAAACAGCAAGAGGCTATCCTGTTCCTGAAGTTGTATTACGTCATTAATAATATGCTTTAGCACATAGAACGTTAAGACATAGTTGATTGGGAAATACTGAAGTATTGCACCTAAATGCCTGATAAAAATTAATAGCATTTGATTAGAATGCTAATGCTATTTGTAAACGTAAAAGGTATCTGAAGAAAAAGAATGAAAAGAGTGAAAATTTTATTTTTCATTTTAAAATTATCAACAATGTATATCGATATTTTTAAAATTCCAACCTTGATGCAGTGGGTGCACGGGTAAAGTGGACATCAGCAACACCAGAGGCACCAATTAGGGTTCGTCGCCGGCCAAGAAATAGAAAAGAAAAAGAAAGAAGCGGCTCGCAAGCCCGCAGCCGAAACAATGGCGTAAATGATGTAATGCGTTGTAAAAAATCAATTAACTGTGACCTATTGTGATATTGACTATCTGCACGCCGTTAGGTCATAAAAAGGCCATTCCCTATCATAATCGGCATTCATTCCCTGACACCGAATGGTAAGCTCGTTAAGCCGCCTACAAAACAGCGTCGGCCATCACAAAGTCATTAGACGTTTATTTGCCGAGTTTACTCTCTTTTGGAATTTCATTAATGGCGGCTCGAAGCTACTCAAACGTTTAGCGACTGTCATGTTTTCGAAATACTTGGCCAACTTGTAAATTTTATAGTTTGGTGAGTTGAGTACAGATGTGGGGCACTGATTTCTTGTTAACCGACATCCAGAGAAGGATGGTAAGGGCCGTTTTTGTACTGCAGAAAGGCAGCAAAGCATTGGCGGTCAAGGACTCTGTAAATCCGCTTAGAATCCGCGCTCCAACACTGCAAACGGCCATTACAACTTAGAATGGTAACTTCAATCCCATGATGGACTGGTGTCGTAAGACTCGACTATATCTGGCTCCATCTTGCTTAACTTAACCGCCAAACGACTCCTCATGTTCCAGCTCGAAGGCTAGGTCTTTCTTTACTTTTCTTCTCTCTTTCATGACAGGCAACGCATCAGTGCTGTCTTTAGTGTTGCTGATGTCCATGGGCGACAACAGTCACTTACCATCAGGTGAATCCTCATCTCATTGGCCGGCTATTTCCATAAAAAAAAAACATAAAAATGCATTTGATTAAAAACAAATATCTAGGTAAAGAACGTCAACTACCCATGTACAAGTCAAATATGTACCTTCGTGATAAACAAATATTCGTTCAGATTCGTACTTAAAGTGCGTACAGACGCTCCGATTCGGTTGGTGCCAACCATCCGACCACGACCAAATCGGAAAGTGAAGAGAGCGATCGGTCCGACATAATTATTATTAATATTGGTTGGACGTGGTCGGATGCGCCGGCGATCCGACCAAACCAAATTCCTATCCAGTCCAACCAAATTGGAACGTTTGGAAGCTTTGTTCCGACCAAATCGGCTCAGTCGTATTCGCAACGCCGCCGTTGTAGGACGTCATCATGAATGCCGAGGGAGTTACGGTCACTGAACGTGACATAATAATAAAGTTACTTGAACTTTATAAAGACTTTCCCTGTTTGTGGGACTTAAGTCACAAAGATTACGCCAATAAAGATGCCAGAAATCAAGCGTATTTGATTATGCTGGACGTTTTACAAAAAAAAATTGACAGTGCGGCTACTTTAAAAACGTTGAAAAATAAGTTGGACAATATGCGTACATCCTATAAGAGGGAACGAAAAAAGGTAAGCAAATGCAAGTCAAATAACCTGTTATGTATATAAATAAATAATGTGTCTCATATGTATTTAATGTGACTTATTTTTTTTGCGTTTCATAATGAATAATGACATGATTGCTAAAGGATTTCGCCCATTCCCTTGACCGGCTTCTAAAGTCTAAATGACAAGAGAAATATGAAGTGATATACGGCTGCGCGATATCAAAACATATCTTGATGTAGCAAGACTAGCAAGTATACATAGCGGTAAATCAAGACATGTTTTGACAATACTTAACAAGTAAAAAAAATCATTATATATTCTAAGTACTTTATTCAAGAAATAAAACAACTATGGGTTTCAGTAAACAATACATTTGGATATTTTACACATTTTAGGTGGAAGCTAGCAAGACTAGTGGCGCTGAAAACGATGAGGTGCATACGCCATCACTATGGTACTACGAACACCTATCATTCTTGGACGAAAAAACCACGCCGACGACAGAGGTTATTGATAATATGGAGCCGAATTCTTCCCAGTCAAATAATGATGAGATAAGCTTTAAATATTTAAAGTATTAATCATTCTTTCTTGAAAATGTACCCGGCCCTGATTGTTAAAATATTCAGTGAATATTTGTCTAACAGAATTACCATCTGCAGTACGTTGCCTTTCTGCTCTGTTAAGGCCTACTGAGTTGTCATTTAATCTCCAGTCTCCTGGCCGAAAAGTACATGTTTCAGTATCCTCGGTATCAACACAATTTCTTGTTATATAGTTTGATGACTTTTTTCTTAAATAATTGTGCTGTGCGCATGAAGCCATTACAACTTTGGGTAGATTATGAACATTAATTTGAATTGGTCTTTTTAATACTCTAAAACGTTCAGCTAAAATGCCAAATGCATTTTCTACAATTCTTCTTGATCTGGAAAGTCTATACTTGAAAATTCTTTGATCATGTGTCAAATTTCTTATTGGATATGGTTTTAAAAGATTTTCATTAATGGCAAATGCATTATCTGCCACATAACAATATGGGGCGATAACATTTGATTGCGGTAAAATAGAAGGTGATGGTAAATTTAGTTGTTTCGATATAAATTTTCATGAAAAGTTGTATGTTTGAATACTCCACCATCAGAAATACTGCCATTAGAACCTATATTTACATAAATAAATTCGTAATTTGCATTCACAATACCAAGCAGGACTATGCTAAAAGTTCCCTTATAATTATAGTACAATGTACCCGATTTTGGCGGCTTCTCGATAATAACATGTTTGCCGTCAATAGCACCCAAGCAATGATTAAATTGCCATTTAATTTCAAAGTCTTTAGCTATTTGTAACCAGTCATTTTCTGTTTCAGGAATCTGCAACAAAAAGAGAACGCGTTATGAGAAAAAAGCAAAATGACATTTTAAAGAAACAGTCGGAATTACTAGAGTCTGCTAAAATATTAATATCTGGCGACGGCACATCAGCTGATGCTTTCGGGAACTCTATGAGTTCTCAACTCAAGGAGCTCCCAAAAGTACAAAGATGCCTCGCCGAAAAATTAATAGGAGAAATATTGTTCTATGCAAAACTAGAAGTCCTTACTTTTGAAACATCAATAAATGTAAAAAGAAGTTCAGAACAATATTTTGGTCAGCGGTACGCGTACCAGCAGCAGGTGCCACAACCATCACCAACACCATCACCACAGCATCACCAGCCGTCACCATATGCACCATCACCAACACGATCACCACAGCATCGGCAGCCATCACCATATCAACCGTCACCATCACCATCCCCACAGCATCGTCAGCCATCACCATCACCTAAGTACTCACATACATCACAATCACTTCAACTCAGTCAGCCATCATCATCAACACTACCTCAGCTTCCACCATCATCATACCAACAGATAGTGTCCTCTCAGCTTACATCGGATGACTCGTCTTCACAACTAATCTATGATTTGCCACCAATCCAATTAGATTCCACTTATTAATTAATGACTACCCAAACACTTCTTTTGAGTTAAGCAGCAATCAACAACAGGTAGTCAGAGGAAAGGCGAAGGAGTTAAATAAATATTTGATTTTTAAAAAGTATTTTTTCGAATTGATATTCGTACTTTTTCATTTTAATGTTTATGATTTCGAAAGTAAGGAGACACCCAACAAATAATACATCTAACTTCTTTATACTTGCTAACAGAACCGCCATCTTCATGTTTGTTACTATAGAAAAATAAATAATCTATTTTTTTTTTAAATATTAAAATTGTTTTATTGAATACATACCTTCAGGTAATCGTCGAGTACTCTAATGATGGCTTCGCAGGTCTTTGGTATTATCTCAGACAGTAGTTGTAGTGATATACATGTGCTTAATTTAAGATCTTTATATACTCTTCCTGATGCGAGATATTTTAAAGTTGCCACTAATCTTTCTTCGGCAGTTACAGCTCGCCTCATAACTGTATTGGTTTTCGTTATATATTTTTTCACAAGATTTAATATTTCATCGAATGATTCTGGAGTCATTCGAAGATATGTTCGGAAATCTTCATCATCCAATTCCTTAAGGAGACGCATATGACTGTAATATTCTCTATTTCTATAGTAGAATTTAGCCCATTCTCTTCGTTTTTTCCTTTGTTCCTTTTGTAGCGGTGCTGTAGCAACAATGGTTGCTGCAACCAACGCTATTTTAGCATTTTTAGATAATACCGGTGGCATGATGTTTATGCATCGACGATCGACGGCATCAGGTGGGAAGACGTCCGTTCACTACTTCATTGCAAAGTCAACTGACGGCTGGAAGGCCAACCGTCGGACAATCTGTAGCAATGTTGGAATGGTTGCTATGTCGGTTCCAATATGGGTGGCACCAACCGAATCGGAGCGTCTGTACGTACTATTACTGACTGAAGTCCAAGCCAAAATCAATGATATTTTAAAAAATATAGATAACTTATGCCCCTAATAAATCAACCAAAAAAAATTTGTACCGAAAAATGCTACAACACATACACGTTTATCTTTTGTTTCACTACACCAATCACATTGGTATAATACACGAAGGCATTTTAACGTTGTATGTCATATGTCAAGCACTTCTGACAACAACAAAAGCGTGCTTATCGTCTTGTATTAACAGAGCGCCTACGAACAGAACGGTCAGTTGCCTGTTCTTACGCTCTTCATCGTCGGCGCGCTAGTGACATATCTACCTCTTTTTAAATTATAATATCATGTGCCAAAATACCCTACTCATGGCGCACTCTGGTGAACAATGGACGAGGTTACAGCTCCTCATGTTTGAGGTTTACCATGTTAAATAACAAATAGAGTTAGCTGTTTACACGATAAGTAACGTCTTGAACACAGTCACATATCACACAAATAGCAGTCGTAAGGAATAGAGAAACTCAAGGTATATGCTTCACCACCTACTACTAAATTACCAGTATATTCATGACTAGCACTCTGCCTGCGACTTTCCGGTTTTCCGGTATAATAATTATCCTATATCCTATTTCAAATTGTGGTCTACCGGTGTGCTAAATTACATGAAGATCAGTTCAGTAGTTTTTGCGTGATAGAGTAACAAAAAATCCATACATCCTCACAAAATATTCACATTTATAATATTAGTAGGTAGTAAGATTGTAGGAGCTTCAAGATTAGTACAAGTAGAGTTCATGTTCTACGTGTTTCGGTGGAATCGTTGTCAGCGAGTCCTTTGCTTGACCGTTGAATTTCTTACTTTTGCGATGTTTACTTTTGGAAGCCTTTAGGCGCTCCACCCACTGAAAACGAGTCCCGCCGCGGTGCGCGGAGCGACGAATAACGCAACTGTGCGCGGGGCGATTTCCCGCGCGTTGCCGCGTTAGCAGTGTGTTGTGCTAGGCGTGATTTCTATATAAATTGAGATACTTGCATACAATGGTAAAATCTGCCATCCCGCGCACCGCGACGGGGCGCGGTGCAGTGGGTGGAGCGCCATAAGAATTGTTCTAAAAATTATATTTTTCAAACAAACTTCTACGCAATAGTGTGATTAACAATTATTTGCATTGTGATACACGATGATGACTATAACATATTTGGCCAATGCCTATTAATTATGGTCCTATTAATTATGGACCATTGCGGTCAGATAATAACAGTAACCTTAAAGTTATTATCAAGGATTTCGAATATACTTACTCTGCGTGTGTGTGCATATAATATGTATGTTACTATGATTTTTTTGTCTAATATTTTCTAACATAGTCCTTAAATTGTATTCGTAGATTCAGAGAAAATATCGGTACCTAACCGAATAAGAAAGAAATGGGGCGTAGACATTCACCTAAGTAATACCGTTGGGTTAATCAAATTCTTTTAAAAAAATAACTACAAGTAAAACAAAGGGTGCGTGTACTTTTATACGCGCGTGAGAAGTTATACTTCTTTGGAATCATTAAATAAATATAATTCTCTCATTCCCTCCCCTTCCCCTACCCTCCCACCCCCTCCCTGCCCCCTCCCCCTTCTCCTCCCCTCCCCTGCCCTCCCCTTCCCCAAAAAAAACAATATTCTAACAATATTAAAAAAAACAATAATATGTATAATATATAAATATAATAAGAATTATTTTTTCAAAACGAGCGTTTTTAAAAACGCGCGTGCGATTTTTCGTGACCGCCGTTTTTGTGTCAACACGGACGTGTTACAGATCTTAAAATTTCACTCTCATCATTTTTTCCATTTATTTCATAACGCCCCTAAAGTAGTATAACTTCAATAATACGGGACCTATAATTATATCACGTCTGCTTTACTTCTCGCAGTGAGACAAGTCAATAACGAAAACGGTTAGTCGCGAGGTTTTAAAGTTTTATAGCCGGAGGTTCTGTCATGTAATTCATTCGGCTTAGTACAGTATTAAATCACAGGGTTATTGGTGATTCCAGCTACCTGGAATTTACTGTGTAAGTTGATCTTCTTTTGGTTTCCAACAGATATGTAACGGGTTCTAACATGTAGACAGAGTCTTGTTTAATTTTAGTAAGGATTATTTTTGTTTTTTTTTCGATCGGCCTTTATAGCTTCATGAGCTTCACGCGCACAAAGAAGCGAGTCTGGAAAGGCTAGAAGAAAATAAAACGGTGTTAAAAATTGTTTCTAAGAGTCCAAACCAATTTTTTTTATCTTAATTTTAATGTCTATTTCTATTTGATAAATAAGTACTTAGGTACTTTAAAGTTACAGGCGCGTGCACCTGTCCTTGTGCGAGGACAGAGGCCACAAGAAAGCAGACAACTTTTAAAATCAGAAACAAAATAGTTTTTTATATTATTTACCCAGAAAATTACCACTAAAATATATCTTCGGAACACTAAAAACACGACACTGCAAGTCTTTTCACTTTTCGAGTGTTCTAACTATTCATGTTAAAGTAAGCTATTTGTTCTCGTAATATGTACGAGCACATAAAATCACGACGGCTCACTCATTTTCTAGGGCGTAATTAATTGGACTCGACTGCTGAAACAAGCGCTCAGTTCACGGTCTTACCTAAACAATTCACCGTCAACTCCTTTAAGACAGACGGACAGACGATGAAAGCTATTGTTTTAAAACAATTATTTTATTGGCCTTTCATAAAGTTGTTTGGAAAGAGTTAAGGGGATGTTTTTCCAAAAAAACGCGGTACTGTTAAATTTTGTTTCTAATCGTGAGCTAATACGTTTTAACTTCAAAAAAGCGGCCAAGTGCGAGTCGGACTCGCCCATGAAGGGTTCCGTAGCAGCAAGTAACATAATATAAAAGTTCTTGTAGTTCGTTGTAACTTTGATCAATGTTTTTTGCGGTTTACGATTTATGACGTATTAAAAAAAAACTACTTACTAGATCTCGTTCAGACCAATTTTCGTTGGAAGTTTGCATGGTAATGTACATCATATATTTTTTTTAGTTTTATCATTCTCTTATTTTAGAAGTTACAGGGGAGAAACACACATTTTACCACTTTAGAAGTGTCTCTCGCGCAAACTATTCAGTTTAGAAAAAAATTATATTAGAAACTTCAATATCATTTTTGAAGACCTATCCATAGATACCCCACATGGGTTTTATGAAAAAAACATTTTTGAGTTTCAGTTCCAAGTATGGGGAACCCCCAAAATTTATTGTTTTCTTTTTATTTTTGTGTGAAAATCTTAATGCGGTTCACAGAATACATCTACTTACCAAGTTTCAACAGTATAGCTCTTATAGTTTCGGAAAGAAGTGGCTGTGACATACGGACGGACAGACAGACAGACAGACAGACAGACAGACAGACAGACAGACAGACAGACAGACAGACAGACAGACAGACAGACAGACAGACAGACAGACAGACAGACATGAAGAATCTATAAGGGTTCCGTTTTTTGCCATTCGGCTACGGAACGCTAAAAATGACGACAAAATTATTAGGACGAAAGTGAAGTCAAAGACATTTCAGTAAAATAAGCAGGAGGTCCACTTTTTTTAAATCAATTTATTTTTTAATGATTATTTTTCATACTAATTTTGTGGTTTTAAAAAGTCTTATTACATCAATTCATTTAATATAACGTTTGATACAAGTATTAATTTCATATCCGTATACTATTCGTTACCTCCATGGTTATAATATCCGTCGATTCGGTTCGGGTTTCTTCACTATTCGTACAAGGGTAACGCTAACACAGCTTGAGCGGGTTATAAATAAACTCTAAAAAGCCTTATCGACAGCTAAAGTAAAGCCGAACAATAGACAACATTCCGTTACAACAAAACAAGAATTACGCACAAACAATACAACTTATTTATTGAACATTCCGTTCTCTATTCAAGTGTAAAACCTATGCTAACCGCGCTATAATTTTAAATTGTCCCTCCGATACTGCTGTGTACGGTAATACACTGAATTTATTAGCGTTGAACAATGAGTTCGCGTATTCTTGAAGAGATTAACTATTTGGTTTATGCAGAATATTATCTGTATTAGGTGCTGTAACGATGTCATTGTTAGAGATTTTGTTTATGTAGGTTGAGGGTTACTCTTTAAAAAAACTCATTTTAGGCCACAACAACTGAAGTTTAAAGTAAAGACTTTGTATCTTAGAACCCGGCTTCGAGAATAGTCTTTATAATTATTTAATTTGACATAATTATTTGTTTATAACTATTTGAATCTATTAATATTAAAAAAAAACATATATGATACTTACTTAAAACTACCCCAAATCATAACTCAAGCTAATACTAATAAGCTTGAATTAACAATACGTCGGTGAAAACCACATCCAAATCAATTGTCTTTTCTGAGCTATTTTAAGCAGGAACAAAACAATCAGACCTAAACTCTAAAAATTTTTTTTGTATAATCATTAATTCATCCATCCATGCCTTTGGAGGTCCACTGCTGGACATAGGTCTCCCCTAACATGCGTCAATCCGACCGGTCCCGACTCCTGAACCTTCTTCCTTTTACCTAGACGTGGTCAGCCTATTGCCACAAGCCGTCTTCTCTGATCTGTGTCTGTCAAGGATTGTAATCCTTGTGTAATCATTTTTGATTGGATTGTGTAGAGAAATAATAATCGTTAATAGTCTCAAATAACAACATCGCTTATATTTTTATTTATGATGCCAATCCCAAAAACAAACCATAATATTATTGCGCAATATTTCAATAGTACAGTATTGCACTACGTGATAGAATATATTATATAACAATTTTAGGGACGTTACCTGTACCTAATCCAAACCTAACCTTTAACAGGCACCCTTATTTGAGCTCGGTAGCGGAAACACGTCATTATAATGCACATACGCTATCGATACCATATTCTGAACAATATGTCGATGCGTCAACAATAGCTCTTACAATATAACGTCAGCAAATTATTTAGATATAAAGTCGTAAGCTCATGGACAGGTTAACTGCTAAATTCTATAATAATATTATAAAGAGGCACGATTTGATTGTTTGTTTACATTGAATAGGCTCCGAAACTACTGAACCGATTTGAAAAATTCTTTCACTGCTGGGAAGCTACACTACCCCGGGTGCCATAAGCTATACTTATTATATTTTCAAAAAAATAGGGATCCTTAATAAAACTCCAATAATGAGACCCAAGGTGTAAAAAAATAAGAAAACCGAAGCAAATCGAGGGTGGTTACTCGTACATAATATATTCTCTTCGCATCTTTAATCAATCAATTTCATCAACTGCTGCAAGTACGAAAATAAATGAAAATGGCAGGAGATATTATATGTCACTAATCAGATTCGTTTAGATTCTGTTTCATCTAGATTCATTTGGATGTGACGCACACACGTGTCAGCATGTAAATGATCCTATTAATTTTGTTTATTCATCGCACTTATGGAACTCGACGGCCTTAAAACACAGTCTGAAACTTTAAACATATTAGCCATCAAAGAACTTGTTAAGCAAGAAAATCCTTTGATATTCTAAACCCAAATCCTTTGATAATTACAACTACCCTCTCAAAACCACCCCAAGGAAGTAATAACACACTACAAGTGTTAACCATGGTATTTACGTTATCGCCTTTGTGCAAGCGAAAATCCATAGCAAAAATCTCACCCCCAGGATAAAGTAATGGGGTGTCATGAGGGGTATTATTCACAAAATTTTCCCCTTCATTGTAAGATGATTTTGCTCGAATAGAGGGACCGATCTCCGTGACTTGCCGAAGGGTAGATATAGATGTAAGAAATATGGATGCGCTGTTAGCCTCTGTACATATCTAGAGCATCTATTTGAGGAAATATCCATACGTTTGAGGAAGCCTAAAACATATTCCACCACAATACTTCAGTGTAGATTGTTGGAGTGGCTGGTTAACCCAAATGTCGGAAGTTTTATGGCACCCGAGAGCCTCTCCGACATAGCTTAACTAAGCGTTTCCGGCCGAAAAATGGGTCGGATGCCTTCTTTTTACTAGAATAAGCTGTGAAGTTCATCGGAAAATCGGAACCCTTATGGTTTCATCATGTCTGTCCGTCTGTCCGTCCGCCTGTCCGTCCGTCTGTCCGTCCGTCTGTCCGTCCGTCTGTCCGTCCGTCTGTCCGTCCGTCTGTCCGTCCGTCTGTCCGTCCGTCTGTCCGTCCGTCTGTCCGTCCGTCTGTCCGTCCGTCTGTCCGTCCGTCTGTTCGTCCATCAATCTGAAGCAAAGCGCCGAGACCCTTAGTGCTAGAAAGCTGTAATTTGGCATGGATATATATTTATTAAAACTCCAGAATCGTAGAATAAAACTTTGAAAATTTTCGCAGGGTATCTCCCCTACAGGTGAGGATGATTCTTTTTTTCGTCGCGTACCCTATAGTGTGGGGTATAGTTGAAAAGGTCTTTCAAAAAGTATTATGACCTTGGTATTTTAAGAAATTTTTTGGAATTAGGGATCCGTTTGTGAAATATTTGGCTTTTAAGTGCTAATTTTGGTTAGAGTCAAGTGCCAGCTAAACGGTTGGAGTTGGACAAGTGAAAAAATTCTCGAAAATAGTTTATATGATGAATTTACAAGAAAAACTATCACGGATATGTTAGCTTAAGTAGTTAATGAGTAATATCTATAAACTTACTACTTCGGATCCCTAACATTACGCGTGGCCTATTATGTACTAGTTAAAATCTACTGTGGGCCAAATTTCATCCCAATACTTATAAGTATAGTTAGCGCTTGAAAAAAAACTTCAGACATAAACATCCAATTCCAAACGTGTTCACAAACTTTCACATATTTATATGTATTAGTAGTTTTTATATATTATTAAAGGGTTTTATTGTTTATACCCTGTTTTTCGTGGGTAGTGCAAGTCTAATGGCTTCTCGCCCACGTCCGATAATCGGTGACCGATTTTTTGAAGGTGAAAAATAGAACGTACTGATAGCAATAGTGCAACGCACACGTCCTCCAAAAATTCGGTCAGAAATAATATGGTAGGAAAAATCGGCTCGATTATCGGTCCTACAAAAAGACTGACGTGGGCGGGAAGCCAAAGAGTTAAAATTTTACATATTGTTTTAGTTCTAATGACAATACATTTTTGTGATAAGCGTGACCTGATATTACATTGGTAAAAGCTAGATGTCATATCTGTAAAATTTTATGCTCCGTGTTACGCAGGGGAGTTCGTTTAATAACATCGAAGGCCAAGCTGATTTATTGTCGTCAAAAAGATAACATTAGCACCTATGGTAAAACAATTTATCCCAAAATTTGTTTTATGTTATTTGGGAATAGCATTTACTACCTATTAGTCACAGACCTAAAAAAAAGACGGACGTAATCCCAAGATCAAATTCAGTGAAGCATCCATAGTAATACCAACTCTCTATTCGTACAAGTACACACACCCACACATTGACACTTCACTGCTTCAATCGCGAATCAAAAATTACGCACACATGTTAAGCGGGCGGCCATTGCTATGCTTCACTCTCGATTAGACGAGGTTACGTCCGTCTTTTTTTCAGGTCTGTGCTATTAGTAGGTAGTTTTGTAAAAAAGCCGAATGGCTTCAACCCATTAACGGCCTTCTACAGAGCACGGGTTTCTCCTCTTGAGGAGGCCTAGAGCATACTCCACCACGCTGCTCCAGTGCGGATTGGTGGAGGGGTTAATGGCCAATCCAAGAAAATGAATCTGAGTTTTTATAAATGTAAACATCCGATCGGGAATCAACTCCTTTTTAAAACACTTCACATTATTCAAATTTATTTTTTTTAATTTTAAATAATAGATACAGGTCAAGTTGTTACCGTTTTAATCCATTCATTCACTGACCGAATGAACGAATGACTGAACGTGACAACATTTACGGGGAACACCGCAAGTCAATTACAGTGATTGGAAAACAATTACTGAACTGTCCGTCTGCACGCAGCGAAATAAAGAAATACACGTGACAATAATGACGGGGAAAAAAATTGAAAAGAATATTAATTGTCTCTTCTTTTTACGATATTAAAGAAGATATTCAAAAATTCAGTACGGTTTCTGATATTAGGGGCAACCAACGCACAAAAAGACAAAAATTCTAAAAAAACATTGTTATGAGATATGATTGGCCTTTATGAATACTCCCTAATAATAGTTATTTTTAGTAAAAGCTATATGACTAATAAGGAAACTAACAAGGGCTCCGTAATCAAATCCGAACCAAACATTTTCGATAAAAATTTTGTAATTATTATTTTATTACATTATATTTAGTATTTGTTGTTATACCAGTCACAGTATGCATACTGTACAAAATTCAAGTATCTACCTATTCAGGAGATAAAGCCCTGTGACAGACAGACGGACGGACGGACAAACAAACAGATGCACATAAAGACAGATAGCGGAGTCTTATGAATGGGGTCCCGATAGCACCCTTATTTCCGATACCCTACACAAAACAAAAATTAAAAGTACAACCGTAAACTTCTATCCAAAGGTAAAGCGATACAAGGTAACAAGTATCGCTTTAGGGTAAAAAATCTGTAAACTGCAGGATAGGGTAAGGCGGGAATAATGTCAGGTAATCGAGTTGAGCTTACGTCGTGTCGTCAATGGGCCTTGATTGAGCTCGGTAACATCGTTACCGACAGTCACTGATGAACTTTGTACGGTCGGTGCAAATGGCAGGATGGCGCGGGTACTTGGCCTTGTGAGACTGTTTTCTACCTCTAAGGGGCCATCCATAAATTACGTCACACGTTGGGGGGGGGGGGTCGATGTAGTGTGACTTTTTGTGACAAGGGGTGGGAGAGGGTCCTAGATAATAGGTAATTTATGGATGGCCCTTAAGGACGAGTACACACCTATGGTTAGGTAATGGACACTAGACAATAATAATAATTAAATAACGTTTCACACTCATAGCCCCACACTAGGATTCCCTGTGTCGTGGGTGCCATAGACAACACATAAGACAAGGACATTCACACCCAGACCGAGAACAGAAATTCAAACTCATCATTCAAATTTCCACCTCGCTGGGAATCGAACCCAGGACAATTGGCGCGTCGATCCGTCAGGGTAACCATTTGATTTACCACATATTGTTACCACAGATATAGATAGACTCTAGGTCTATCTGTGTTACCATACCATGCCGAACCTCCGCCATTCAAAGGGTCCTAATTTCGATGGGACATCAGGACAGGTTCATAAATAAAGGTTATGTCCATTAAAAAAATTGTCTCAACCTTTTTCTTGCTTCTAAATCTCCCCCAAGTCGAAGCAAAGGCGACCATAAGTGTTTAAAAAGAAAGACCAAATAAAAAGCCAAATCAAATTGAAATCGTATTCGGGGTAAAACACCCCCTAGCACAATAACGGTCTAGATCAACAATCTAGGTTCAATCTCCTGGGACTATTGGTGACATGGAAAAGGATGGAGCGATATTTATACCGTCTCTTTCTGAGTGGAAACAACAAGCCCATCAACAAAAAATAGATATTATATTCTACAAGTAACCGCCCTCGCTTTGCTTCGGTTTTCTTATTTTTTACACCTTGGGTTACATTATTGGAGTTTTATGAAGGATCCCTTATTTTTGTGAAAATATAATATAGCCTATGTTACCCAGGGATAGTGTAGTTTCCCAACAGTGATAAAATTTTTCAAATCGGTTCAGAACTTTCGGAGCCTATTCAATGCAAACAAAAATCAAATCTTTTCTCTTTATATATTAGTAAGTATAGATTAATATTATAAATGTTAAAGTTTTTGAAGATGTTTATTCCTCAGTCACACCACAACTACTTAACCGAATTGACTGCTTGAAATAGAGATAGCCTATACCCTGGATTAACACATAGGCTACGAAAAGTTTAAGGTTCCCGCGAGATTTGTAAAAAATCGATTATCCACGCGCGCGAAGCCACGGCATCATCTACTATCTAATATGATGTATCCTAATCCTAATAATAAATCTATTAATAACTAATAATCATAATCCTACCGTACTAAATTAATTAAAAATTTTGTTTCGAAACCACTCTACCGCGGGCAAAGCCGCGGGCAAAGCCGCGGGCGAAAGCTAGTAAAAATAAATAAGCAAAATATTTTGTGCAGCATCAGTAATGCCTTTGGTGTTGCTGTTGTTCAATTACCCATGAAATTTACTCTATTATGGAAACCAGGATCCCCATGACTAACAAACAAGTGTTTAAGTTTAGATGTTATCTTTCTAAAATTGTACCAAGCGATAACACGGTCGTTTCAAACGACACCGTCTGGGAAGTACGAACAAAGGTGAATTTATTAGCGAATAAACTGACAGACGGGACACAGGACTATTTTGTTTATATGTAACAATAGGGATAGTGGGTAGCGCACACTCGTGAGATTTTTTACAAACATGAGAACAATATAACATAATTCTGCATAACTCGGTTTTGTTTTTTTATATGGAACTGCTACGAGCCTTCAGGATTTTTTTTTTATTTTGAGAGTTTCCTAATTTTAATTTTATATATTGAGTGTGTTATCATTTTATAAAACCCTAGTGATGGTCAGCAAAAATTATCAATAACAGTTTCACAGGTTAACTGCGGTCAGTCTCGCCGTGATGTGATGATATTAGTTTTTTTTTTACTAAATACAGTGTTCTATTAATACAATAATATTATAATATATTTATCTCTTATTATTACTGAAGTGTAACTTCTACAAAGACGGGGTGTTAGGATTTTTCTGTCACGAAAAAGCGTTACAG
The DNA here is from genome assembly GCA_951805285.1 of Thymelicus acteon. NCBI lineage: Eukaryota > Metazoa > Arthropoda > Insecta > Lepidoptera > Hesperiidae > Thymelicus > Thymelicus acteon. The sequence goes on from OX638232.1 coordinate 5,083,503, forward strand.
TCGCGTGGAGGGGGTAGACGATACATCGCGTGGTGAGATGTTAATAATAAATAACAATTAATAATTAATAAGGTACAACATATTTATTGTTAACAATTTTGTTTAGTTTTTTAAGTCTTTTAATATATTTTTTGAATTTTTCTTTTTTTTTGGATTTTTTTAAATTATTTTATTTAAAATATTTTTTTTTGAAATGTTTGAAGTTTCACTTCTACTATATGTCCCACCAATCGAAATGTGTATTTCAATTTTTTTATTATAATGCAAGCTACTGCTATTGAGCAAATTACAAACTTAACATCGATGAAAGTTTGATCGCAGTTCATTCCTTCCAACATTAAAGCAGCGACTTGTTTCCACGTGCATCCGTCATTGATGTTTTTTATAAAAATGGGCTGCAGACGAGCTAATTATCCACCTGATGGTAAGTGGCTTTCGTCGCCCATGGACATCAGCGACATTACTGATGCGTTGCCGGCCAAGAAAGAGAGAAGGAAGAGAAAGAAAGAACTGGCTCTCAAGCCCCCAGCCGGAACACGACGAGTCGTTTGGCGGCTGACTCATGCTCAAGGGTGGTAGCTATCCAGGCGAACCCCATGGAGAAATAATAATAGTAGGTAATAATGGTATTAATTAATAATTAAAATCAATATTACCAATATAATCCCTCGAGGGGCCCTACCAGCAGCGGGCCGGATTTATTCGCCTCTTACGACACCCATCTGGCGTAGGATTAGAGTTAGTATTCTAAGCCGCCCCAATACGGCAGCATCTTTATTATTACCTATCTTCAAATTGTTGTATGGGAAAAGTGGAATATCGACTTTACGCATTGTTTTAGCAGTCTCAAACCACCTTTGGATCATGGCCTTTCGAATAAAACCATTTGTAGACATATCGGTTAATTACGGGGAGGAAAACAGGGGGAGGGGTGTGGTGTTGCTGAGGCCCGCCATGGAAACTGTTTTATTATTTGCTGCGCCGAAAATTTGTCTATTTTTATATTTATACGTGAAGATAAATTCATTGTACCCCTTTTTAAGAATAATAGAGGAACGTAGAAGTCTGATTTTAGGTATAGTTAAAGTTTATGTAGAGAAGAAGCGCAGAAAGCTAAATTTTGTCAATAATATGTGTTGAAATTACATTTATGAAAGAAAATAGAACAGTAAAAAATTGCAATCAGAAGTCACTTTTGGACACATGTGGTGACACAGTGGGAACAAGCCGTTCTTAACGAAAATAAACGATACCTTAAAGCAAAGACGTCGAGTGATCATAGCAAAGGCCGTGGATGAAGGCTCTCAGGCTGGATTACCGATGACATAGAGGCACTTTAAACTTACCGTGAGCTAAGCTGATCATAGTAAAATTTAAAAGCTTTTTTGCTTCCTTGGCTTAACTGAAGAAGGTTGAGGTTTTCAAATTTTTTTGTCACCTTTTTTTAAATTTTCCTGACGAGAATAGAAGTGATATAGTTAGTTCATTATACATACATTTTCTTGGCACTCCTGAAGCCGTGGTTTGATTCATTAGTTTATTAATTCGTTATCGTTTTAATTTTAAAAGCTTTTATTTAGTTTCACATGTCGCTTAATCTATTATATGACACACTGATTATGGTCATAGAGCTGGTCTGATGATGAAGACGAAAGATTGCAATAGAAAGTCTGAAATAAAAAGACGCAACCATATGAAATTTTGGGCTGGATTGATTTGTCTTGAGAAGTAGTTTAGTCTGCAGGGTCTGATGATGATACAAATTTTCATCAATGTTTGCCAAATCTCACATAAAATCTGTAAAGTTCCTACTTGGAAGCTGAATATGACAGCCCTTTTAGAAGCTTATTCAGAAAACAATATTATGCCAAACATCACAATAAAATCTAAAGTGCACGTTGGAAGCTAAATATGACAGCCCCTTTAAGAGCTCATTCAGTAAACAATATCTTAGCCGACTGGAGGGGAACGCTGGGTGCGATTAATTTCAGCTGCGCTTGTGGCTTGCCTCTAGTGGTATGTTCCACTTTACACTGGGAATTGTATAAACTATATTTTATAGCTATATTTTAATTTGCACTGGTATAATAAAATTGAGGATTTTTTTATTTGTTTGTTTGAACGCGGAAAAAAAATTTGCGAATAACCACATTCATGAGGAAGACTATAGGCTATAAGGCAAAAATTTGTTGCTTCAGGGCTACGTGGTATCCAAAGCGAACATTTGATTAAATTTTTATCATTAGTGAGTGATTTATAGAGTGTGGGTGCAATAATTTTGCTCTTTAGGGTACTTCTCTCCCAGGCTTTCTCCTACCCTCCTAAAATCGACTGTGAAATGTTTTTTGACTGTGACATGACGTGTCGGATCCTGTAGTATTTCGCGTCCATCGTTTTCTTTTTGGTCGGCAACGCGTCGCGCATACCATGCTCTAGTCCGCTCTTTGTCACAGCAATATTTTTTAGTTTAATAAGTTAAGAACAAAGTACATTAGACTTTCTAAGAATTAATTGGCTTTTATTTTATATCAAGAAATATTTACTTCACCAATTTCTAAAAAGTGTGATTATAGTCAGAGTGGAGTCTATACTGTATTTCAAATAAAAACATTGTTGTATAATATCGGCTGTAGGAATTAACTCGTCTAGACTTCAAGTAAAGTCGAATCACTAATCCAACTGGACGAAATGGACATTTACAGTGTAATCAGTTTTTGATGAATAAATTTAAATTTTAGTAACAAAAAATAACCGACTTCAAAAAGTGATTGTCAAATCTCGCTTAAATTTATGTGGGACCACATGACAAGCACCAGCTTTGGATTAAAAAAAGAATCATCAAAATCGGTCCACCCAATAGAAAGTTCTGAGGTAACAAACAAAAAAAAAACAGTCGAATTGAATATCTCCTCCTTTTTTGAAGCTGGTAAAAAATAAATAGTGTTATGACACACCGAATCTGATGTTGATACGAACATGTATTTTTTAGGAAGCAAGAAGTCACTTTTACTATTACTACGGCAATATTATTTCACAAAGTGACATTAGATTTTGTAAATTTAGTCAACTGGATTAGTGATTCGACTATAACTAACTCGTCCAGACTCTTCAATAGGCTGTTAAAATACAAGTGGAATACACCAGCAGCCGGAGACACAAATGTGTAGGTCCAATACAAATGGCGTATCGACCGCAACAATCAATTATAAAACAGAATTGGATCTAACGTTTCATTGGATCTGGATGTACTCTTCTCTTGCGGTTGATAAACCTTTAGGATGTAACTATTTTGGTGCTTTGTTGCCAAAGTATTGTTTCAAAATAAATTTCAGATGAATCATTTTACAATAATTAGATATCATCAAAATTATCCGATACGTTAATTTTACTGTCTGTAATCTCCAGTACTTCTTTGATTTTTTATTAAATTCGTCGAGTATTTTACAATCATTTCAAATCCAAGAGAGAATATGGATTCTCTTATCATCAAAAGCCTAACCATACTGTGTTAAGAAACAGTCCATCACTTTGAATAAATCGGATTGGGATACTTTTGAGAACGTTATGGAGAACTCGGTGTGCTGGTTTCCTTGTTTTCTTTTACGGAGACATTTTTATTCTGAATATAATTAATGAGTTTATTCAAATTTATTAAAAGCATATCTTCATATCTTCTCTATTCTTTCTTGGTCGGCAATGCATAGGAAGTGCTTGTGTTGCTGGTGTCCATGGGCGACGATGTCCACTTACCATCAGGCTCACCTGCTCCTTTGTCAGCTATTTACATAAAAAATAATAGTAAAAAAAAAAACTAAAAACACGCTTTTATATAAAATCCATTTAAATATAATAATAAATTTAAAATAAATTTAAATTAAGAATCGTGTAATTGTAAAAAAAAGCGTGGGTTGCTTTTTAAGATATTATCAAAATTATTTTTTAAGCTATTATTTATTTTTTCATTTTTTAGTTTGATTTTTAAAATGAAATTTAGGTTTTTTCTTTCTTTCTTTCTTTCTTTTTAATATTGAGTTGTCATCGGTCCTCGATAAGTCTACGAAGTTTAAATGAAATCTGACCGTTTGAAGTGGGTCAAAATCAAGTCCAAAAGAGTCGATTACAAACATACAAGTGAAGCTAATATAAAGCGTGAAAAAGTAACAAACCTACCGCAAATACGTAGAGTAAAACCGTGAGTAAAACGTTAACATAAGAGCTATAATCGCTTGCACCAACAAGCTATGTCTTAAACCAAAATTGTGAATCACGTGGTAAGTATTATACTTTGTACGGAACTTGGAAGCACGGAACTCTGTTAAGAACCGTGAGAGCTATGCACCTGCGTACCCCTTGTAGATTTAATTATTCTGAAGGCTTAATTAACGTAAATTTTAAGTAGATTATTGCCTTAAGTTTTCTCCAAGTTCTGAACTTTGTGTGGTTATTATTAGCGGTTTCAACTTAAGCTATATTACCGCTGTTGCAAGTTATGTACTTAGATGTCTAAATCTAGAGCAGCAATTTGATACTTTATCACGCAAAAACGAATAAAGTATTTATAAAATTTAGCTTTCAGTAGACCATAATGGGCCATCCATAAATTACGTCACACGATAGGGGGGAGGGGGGGGGGTCCACGTAGTGTGACATTGTGTGACAAGGGGTGGGAGGGGGTCCTAAATTTCGTGACTTCACATTTCCAAATCGAATAATTAATATGTATAGGAAAATATTAAAAAACAATTAATGGAAATGAAACTTATTTCGGGACTGCTGTTTTAATTTAATAATTTCTAGGTGTAAAATTTCATAATATGTGACTGGGGGGAACACTGGGGGGAAGGATGTCTCTCACACGTGACCAGCTGTGACGTCATTTATGTATGGCCCCTAATCTGAAACAGCACATCCCCAGTATGTACTAATTATCCCTGAAAATGCAGTCGACTCCGCAAGCAAATCACTAGCAATACATTAAAAACTTAAAACCATTTGATCAACAGATTTGTCTTGCAGTTTCACGATTATGATATATTTTAAAGTAATTCTCAACAGCAAATCTCAGCCGTTCTCGTAAGTCACTTGAGAGAGCGCTCGGTCGCAAGACATGACGTATTGAGTCCTTCCGTTCCTAGACAGCTCAATTAATCCCTGCACATGCTGAAATATGACAAATACTGCGACGCCATGTTTTGCCAATGGCCGATGTCAACCGCATCGTCCTTTATACATACATCATACAGGATATCTTATAATCAAATCCAAGTAACATAGTATTCCAATTATTAGGCAAGGATAAACATGCAAAAGTTACCGAATGATATATATTTTTATGCTGTGGAAACACAAGACACAATGATGATGATGATGATGATTATGATGATGATGATGATGATGATGATGAGATGGTGATGATGATGATGATGAGATGGTGATGATGATGATGATGATGATGATGATGATGATGATGATGATGATGATGATGATGATGATGATGATGATGATGATGATGATGATGATGATGATGATGATGATGATGACGATGATGATGATGATGGAGATAAAGATACACACAACACGCCGGTTAGACGCCGGTTAGCTGCCGGTTACACTTATACAATTGCCGACCATTTTTACTAACAGAATTAACCAACACTAACAGTTCCAACTACCATAGTCATGTTACTAACAAAATATAACTGATTATTACAAAGTAGACTAATAAATAAAGAAACGCTTACACACTCATAGTCTCATACCCCCCGCAGTAAGTTATTATCTGTATCGCGGGTAACATGGACGACACATATGTATAACACATCACAATAACATCTATGACCCGAATACAAATATTTATCTGTCACATAAGTATCTGCCCCGGCCGGGAATCGAACCCGGGACCCCTCGCTTCGCAGGCAGGGTCGCTACCAACTAGGCTACAGGGTCGTACTACTAACTTAATACTAACTTAACGTCAATATTATTGTTTTCAGAAGTGCATTTGACATACAGCGTTAAAATGCCTTGGTGTATTATAACAATGTGATTGGTGTAGTGAAACAAAAGATAAACGTGTGTGTGTTGTAGCTCTTTTCGGAAGAGATTTTTTGGTTGATTTGTAAAGGCATAACGTATCTATAATATAGAGTAGTTATTATACTGTAAAACGCCAAAGCCGCGGGCTTGTTCTACTTCTATTTTGAACTAGTTTATTAATATGCGAAAACGAAACAGTCGGTCTATCATTGCGTTTTCTACAAAACACGTTGTAAAATTCATTCACCGTGAGCATCGGGACAGTCGGGACACAGCCCTTCAATTTGTCCCGAAACCCGACACGGCTGTGATTCTGCATTGAAAATGTCTGTCGGTCTCGGTCGGCTGGTGAATGGTTAGAATTTGAAACTGTTTTGCACAAACATTCGAATAACGGATGTACGATTTGGAATCTTTATCTGGTTTTTTAGTTTTTGATGACGACGGTTTTTAGTACGAATAATACTTACTTACTTACTTAATAATCGATACAAAGTTTAGCGTGTAATGGAAGTATAAACATACAAACATACAAACAAACAAAGCAACTTTCACATTTATGTATAACAGTAGGAAGGATCCCTTACTTCCACAACTCAAGTGGTAATACTCGTACATACCAATAAATCGGGTCGTTTCGCCTGTTCGCGTCCATTTAGTGCAGTTGACAAGTTTGACGGCGATAATAAAAATGTCCCAGCACTAATTTCTATGAAAAATTTATGTAATGTATTCATTATATAGTCTATTTTAAGATTAACTTTCAGTTTTATTAGAAACATTTTGTGTTTTCTTTTTAAATAGATAAACTTCAGAATTAGGCGTTTTACCCACTTTGCGTCCACAAAATCCAAATTGCGTCCACCCGTGGACCATTTAGCGTCCAGCAGCTTAGAAAAGGAATATAGGGGTGAAATTTTGAATAATTTGTAAAGAAAGATTGTATTTTAATAATTTCTTTATTTAAGAATATAAATATTAAAAAATCAACATTATTATCATTAAAAAAAAAGCACTTAAAAAAATAAAAAAAATTCTTCTCAACATTGTTTGTCTCGATTTATTACTCTCTCGAATTTCATTTAACGCTTTCTTTAAATCTTCTTCTGTGTATGTTCTTTTAAGCTTATTGCATAGCTTTTATCACGGGCTTGAGCGCGGCGAGCGAATCAAGAAAAACCGTAACGAAATAAAAGGTTACACCGCCCACTTGCACTCAGTACTAGGATAGCAAAAACATGCAAGCAAGTGTGCCAAAACAAAGCTGGGGTATTAAATTTCTCATCGGATTTGTTCACCTAGTAGCAATTAATTAAAGCGAGTACTAGGCGCACAGAAGTCTTCGAGGATGCGACATCAGTGATACTGTACAGGCCATAGTATAGTGCGGTCTTATTTACTCTTCGGTATTTTACATAAGGCACAACAGTGATGTCTATATTACGATCATGCACATTAGGTTATTATTGCTGTTTCTCTTGTCATGCCGATTAATATGCGGAGGAGCGACAGTGATAGAGTGAATCTTTCACACACAGTGATAGAGTGAATCTATGACTGCCGCTCTGACAAGTTGTCAGAGCGCTCTGACATAACTTGTCAGAGCGGCAGTGATGGATTTGTTCTATCACTGTCGCTCTTCCGCATATTGATTGGCATTACGGGAGAAATGGCAATAATAGCTTAATGTGCATGATCGTGATATTGACGTCCCTGTTGTGCCTATGCTAAATATCGAAGAGTGAATAAGATCGCACTGATGTCGCATCCTCTAAGACTTCTGTGCGCCTAGTACTCACTTTAATTAATTGCTACTAGGTGAACAAATCTGATGAGAAATTTAATAACCCCAGCTTGTTTTGGCATACTTGCTTGCATGTTTTTGCTATCCTAGTACTGACTGCAAGTGGGGGGTATGAGGTTTTATTTTGCAACAAATGATATGCAATAGCTTTAGCGCGGCAGTCCCCGAGTGCCACACGTTTTTTTTTCCCTTCTTCTTTCTTGTCTCCGAAGAACTCATCTTAAATGAAAAAAGATAAGAATGAAAGAAATTAAGTACTCATTTCAATTTAAAAAATAGAATTATAAATACGTAGTCTTAATAAAAAATGTACAATAATAATAAAAAATACATTTTAAATTATTTTTACAAGCAAGTATTTAACAAAAACTGTGGACGCAATTTGGTTTATTATTATCCCCTGTAGGTATAGTTTGCGTCCATTGCGGAGGCAAAGTGGAAGTTTTGTAAAATTCGATGTAGTAATTCGCGTCCACCTTATTTTATTCGTTAAATATAAAAAACATAAGGAAATTCATAATTAATATTATACCTTTTTTCATCATAAAAGTGTAGAAACAGCTATGTATCCTAAAATTCACATAAAACAATAAAAAACTTACCATCAAACGCACCGCTGCACACTAATTTTTATCTACATATCCCGCCCATACGCGCTTTTTTGTTGAACAGCCGAGACTAACTATTTTTTCTAAACGGGATTGGTTTGACGCACAGAACTTTTGTCCATGTGTGCGTGCCTCTTATACATTGAAGTATAAGCGGTAATGACTTTTCGTTTGATTGGTGTGTTAGTTGACTTATTTTCGAGGATTTTTAAAGGGAGATCCGCAAAATGGACGCGAATTGGGCGATGGACGCGAACAGGCGAACATACCCTCCCTGACCTCAACTGCAGTGGTCGTTAGAATAATATACGTCAGCACCAACCCTCTGGGAGTGCCTACTCTGTGCAAGATGTAATGGACATTACCTATTATGAAACTCGACTGTGACGGTATGAAGTACAGATGTTAAATGACGCCTTAGGTACAGATTGGGATAGCTTGGGATGTAGCTTTCATGGCACCTAAATAGTTTGTAATGCAGTTATTGAAGAAAAAATGTTTTAGTGTTTTGCACTAGATGGCGTTGTTCAAATATTTTCATGTTTACAGTTTCGTAGTTTTTAAAACCATTGTAAAACATTGAAACCATTTAGTTTAAATATTTTCTTATTTATTTATTTATTGTTATAGCGGCCACAGTAATACAATACCTACTCTGTAAAAATTTCAAGTGTATCGATTAGGGTTCAAGACATTCAAGTGATAAAGCTCTGAGACAGACGAAAAGACAGTCAGACAGAATGGACGAAAAGTGAAGACTTATGATTAATGTCCCGTCCGTGCCTTTTGGTTACGGAACCCAAAAAAGACGCACTTCTAACGTCGCAGGGAAAGCTTTTTATGTAAATTTATTATTAGGGATCTACCTGTTATCGTGTCATCCAATGAAGAAGCAGCAATTAGAACATAACACTATATTCTGTCAAAATAATATTTGAAACAAAATAAAAACTAACACAAAACGAAATACAATCACAGATAAAAATTCCAATAGAATTTTTGCAACACAAGAACAAACAACAAATAAATGAGACCAAGAACAAAACAAAACGATCCTTATGGAAATAAGCCGATTATACGGAAAATGGCGGAGCATATCTTTCAGACTTTAAGTAAGAATTTTCACTTCACACAGGAAAATTCAGTTTCAAAGACACCTGCAACACAAAACATAGCCTCTTGCTAATTAACTGTTAATATTTAGCATTGCACTTTTGTCATAGTTATAGAAATGCTCCCAACGTTTGGATTTTGTTTTGTCGAATACCATATGATACGAGTACTTCTATGTACTCTAACATAGTATTATCTACGCTCTAACCAAATAGCAAAACTTCATTGACTAGATCTTTTAATTTAATTAGGACCGTTTGTCAGTTAGTTCAACTGTTAGTTAGTTTATTAGTCAAACTGTTCAAAATGCTAGATGATAAATAATATTTGATAGAAGAAAATTGGAAGATTGGAAGAAACTAATGTTTTAAAAACCTCATAAAATATATGACATATTTAATAAACACATTAACTATACTAATATATAAAGAGGAAAGATTTGATTTTTTGTTTGCATTGAATAGGCTCCGAAACTACTGAACCGATTTGAAAAATTCTTTCACTGTTGGAAAGGTTCACTATCCCCGAGTAACATAGGCTATATTATATTTCAAAAAAGTTAGGGATCCTTAATAAAACTCCAATAATGAAATCCAAGATGTAAAAAAATAAGAAAACCGAAGCAAAGCGAGGGCAGTTACTCGTATGATAAACCGAATGATACATTATTATTAGCAGTAACTGAGGAATCAAAAAAGCCTACATTATACAAGTTACGTATTGGTTCCTAGCTAGGAGAACTTTCGACAAAAACAACTAGAATACTCATTCAAGAAAAATAAATATAAGCTACGTAAATCGATTCCAAAATTGCGAAATATACCTGAAAAATATACTAAGCAAAACCTCTGAAAAATCACCCGTACTAATAATCCTTTTCGAAGGCTTCGAAGCTATCCATCAAACAACGTAGAAGTTTATTAATCCACTGAGAATATCCAAACATACGCTGAACAAACAAAAAAGGAAAACGTGAGTGTACAAAATCAACAGCGTGCATCATTTCGGTACACTATCGATGCATAAAAGATGAAGAAATATATTACTTATTAAAATGCAAGAAGGGTTAAACTGGCATGCAGCGACGTTCCTTGCCACTCATGTATTGAAATCTTGAACTTATTGCATTGAGATAAGAGTGATATTTCTCTGTAGGGTTTTAAGTGTATCCGTATTATAGGCCGGTACAGAGCCTAAAATTGGCATACAAATGCGAGAATTATGTAAAATGGCTTAGGCTTTCCGGTAACATGTTTGTTTTGGGGTTGCTCCCGGTGGTTGTGGCTCGGTACAGATTACCTACATATTAGACAGTTAAGTGCCAAATATTAATGCCTGATTCGAGCATTAATTTGTAGGTTTATTGGTTCTGTAATATTAATATGACGTGCTTTTAGTCGTACATCTTTAATTTAGTACTTGTTACTGATTGATATAGTGGTTTGATTGTGTGCCAATTTATATGTTAATTAATGTTAGGCACGCGTTTTGCGTTTACGAAAATAGTTCATCAATTTCTATACTTTTAAACAAAAGAATCATTGTCATGATACTGTTACAGTATCAACGATAAAACTGTCCGTGCAATACTTAGATAGCTCATCTTTGATAAACGATAGATCATTATATTATTTATTTGAAAGGACATACCTACTTACTTCTATAGCAACAAAGGATCCATTTTTTCTTCCATACAACCGTGGCCCAAACATGTACCTTGTGTACCTTGATGTATTTTGGTATAAAAAAATACGCTGAATTCAAAAATAAATAAATCAGAATTTATTATTCATTTGTACCACCCAAAATTATCGTTCAAAGATGTGGCATATGTGGATATGTTAAGTGGCAACACAATTATTGTTCATGGCAATACTATACTTTTAATGTTACGTATTTTATTCTCGGATTTAATCAAAAAGTAGGACTGATCGGCATATATAGGTGTAAAAAACATAGAAAGTGTTTTTTTTTAACCAATTAATTAAGATCACATTAAAAATATATTCAATTATGTAAAATGCTGGCTAAAAGACCAGTAGCCAAGCCGATAAACAAATGTGAACTGTCATCCATGCCGCAATTGACATGTCATCGTCATATCATCGTCAATATGGCTGGCCGACGGAAAACGATCATTTTATTAGATACAAGATGATAAAATAATTCATATTTGTAGATTTTAGGAAATGTAAACAACCGTCAACCTGCAATACAATGTCACTGTCACTTTGATAGTTGTCAAATCAGGACAACGCACGTTTTATTGAACGCAGTTTACGATATTTTGATAAAAAAAAATTCACGATTTAAATGCAATTTAATATATTTAGATTATAGATTCCATTTCTACACAATTTAAGAATTTTTTTGGTATAACTTGTACCTCGGTACATACTTGGGCCAAAAACTGAAGGTCTCCTTTAATTAATTATAATTCAATTCTGATATTGGAATCCACAAAGAATTAAGAGAACTCCTCATTTCGATTTGACGTTCCTTATTCTTCAACTATTTCTTTGAAGTCAGTTATTTGGGTACAATTTGTAATAACAATTTCAACTTCAATTGTCCGTCATTACAGAACAACAGACGAGTCTCCCGGTACCCTAACCACGTCTGAGTCGGCACGTTTTTATTCTGGGCTGTAAAAATAAAGGAGGAAACGAATAGTGCCCAAAGTAACCATGTAGGAGCGTCCGAACAGAGCAATAACAACGAAATTACGATAGCACCCGCGGCGCTAAACAGAACAAATAACACCAACACCATCAATGTTTAAAACTTTAGTACGAGTACTCTTCTCTAAAACAAATAACAACACGCACATTGCTCCGGTGTCGCAAGTTCGAATCTCACCAAACTGACTCATAATGAACTTCGGACTTCTATGGAAACATAATAACAATTTTATTGGAAGGTAAATTTTTTATATTATCTATACATCTATACAAATAAATAAAATTGGAGTGTCTGTTTGTAATATTAAAATAACAGCTTTTTACTAAGTGCATTTGGATGTATACAAGGTACATTTATTTTAGAAAAAAAAAAAATTGTTAGGCGATATGAAGTTCGCCGGGTCAGCTAGTATTACATAAAAACCCGCAGCTTCACCCATGGAACAGTGGTTTCATAAAACAAAAAATGGCTGGACAGATTTTGATGGGACTTTCACTGGCAGATAGCTGATGTAACAAGGAGTAACTTAGGCTACTTTTATTTTAGAAAAAAAAATAGTTTGTTAGGCGATATAAAGTTCGCCGGATCAGCTAGTGTCCAATAAAATCGCACTTCCTCTTCTTAGTTTTATTAATCGGTGATTAAGGGCATTAAAGGCATGATGAAGGGCATCGGTGATGCCCTTGGTGACGCTGATATACATGGGCGACGATGGCCACTTACCATCAGGTGGATCAACAGCTCGTTTTTCAGCTATTTCCATAAAAATGTGAAAGTTGCTGATGTTTGGATGTTTTTACTTCCATCAGTGGTAATAGTTGTATGGATTATGATGATTGGCATACAGAAAGAGCTTATCTAGGATTAGGGACGTATCATAGGAAAGATATCGGATTGCATGGTATCCTGGGTTAATTTGGAGATTTATATTATTGAGATTTTGTTATATGAAACCACTGTTCCATGGGTGAAGCTGCAAGTTTTTATGTAATACTAGCTGACCCGGCGAACTTCATATCGCCTAACAAATATTTTTTTATCTTTAAAATAAAAGTAGCCTAAGTTACTCCTTGTTACATCAGCTATCTGCCAGTAAAAGTCCCGTCAAAATCGGTCCAGCCATTTCAGAGATTAGCCGGAACAAACAGACCAACAGACTGACAGACAGACAAAAATTTTAAAAATGTTGTTTTGGTATATGTATCTTGTATATGTTACCGGATATCTGTATAATTCAGCATTCTATACAATACCTAGGCAATGTATAGAATATCTAAAACGTTCAGGTAACGTTTTGAATATTATTTATTTCATACTTAGCCCAGGCATTCTATACAATACTCCATGCGTAGTTGGTAATGTGTGTAAAAGACGGTTTTCTAAGCTGCCTTTTCGCCGAAAATTGTTTGGCCGATTATCACTTGCCAACTAACGTTTCGCAGAATTTTATTTCGCCGAATAATCATTTGCCAACTTATCACATTTTTTTTTTATTTCCCAACCTAACAGTTGCCAACTGTACGTTTGGTCTGCTTTTTATAATGACACTTTTCAAAAGGCCAACTTTCAAGTAGCGAATGCTTCAGTTAGAGTAATATTCATTTGGTTGTATATTGTTTATAAACCTAGGTTTGTAAATTTGCGGTTCTTGTCATCTTTATTTATTTATTTATTTATTATAGGATTACCAACATAAGATACAGTTTCATCATTTGCAATACAAGTTGTTACTTATCATATTAAATCTTACTGTTCCTACAATTACAGGTAACCACAGCATGCTTTGCAAATAGTCATCTTCCGGTGACATATGCACTTTTAGGGAGAATTTAGGGGTTTTTGATACATAAAAAGGCTTCCAAACATCTCCGGCGCTGCGGGAAGTGCAGCCCCTCCGCCCTTGCGTAACAAACTGCAGGCACTCCATGCTCGCCTACGCAGCTTCGGCTTTTTGGTCGCCTGCGGCGACCAGCCTCAGCCGCTTCGGCTCACATGGTGCCTGCAGTTTGTTACAACGGGCGGGGGCTGCTCTCCCTCCGCGCCTCCGGGGTTTACATTCACTCTAGGGGTAGGGCAGACTAGTACCACGTGGGGTCGGGGTTGACTAAGTCGGTTCTGTCACCAATTTTGAAAAATCCGAAGCTGCGTAGGCGAGCAGTGTAGTGTAGGAGCCATTAGACTGCATCTCTCCTTACCATCAAGTGTGATTTCGGTCAAGCATTAATTTAAAATGTATAAAAAAATATCTATTCATGCAGGTTATAATTTGTTTTGAGTGTGTTTTTAAGTAAATTCTTAATTCCAACCTCCATCCAAGTTGACTATACATACCCAAATCTAACTTTATTCATTGCCGGTGGACCTGCAGGTATTCTGTACAGTAGTTGGGAAACGTATACATTACCTAGGCAAACTATGTAATGGTGATAATATTCATATAATTTAATACATTGCCAAAACGACCCAGGTATTATACACATTTCCTAGGAATTGTGTTGAATACCAGCATTATACAGATATCCGGTAACATATACATCCAAATGCACTTAGTAAAAAGCGGTTATTTTAATATTACAAACAGGAACACTCCAATTTTATTTATTTGTATAGATAGAAGATGTATAGATGTATTGATGAGTAATACAATACCACCACAAATAATAATTATGCTTTAATTTAATGCTTGACTGCAACCTCAACTGACGGTAAATTTACTCTTTTATTGAACTCTACGGTTAGATTTACTCTTTTCTTGAAGACTGCCACATAGTATATATGAGAATACTAGCTGTGCTCCGCGGTTTCACCCGCGTTAATTTGTGGAAAAAACTAACTACTAAAATATATGATGTTATTTAGCCTACCTATAGCCTTCCTCGATAAATGGACTATCAAGCACAAAAATAATTTTTCAATTCTAACCAGCAAGGCTGTTTTCAATTCTGTTTTGTAACTCGAAAGCGGAATCCGCGATGAGTGTCAAAATCCTATCTTTGGTCGTTTGAAGTTTGACACTCATCGCGGATTCCGCTGTCGAGTTACAAAATAGAATAGCCTTACAGTACTGTAGTTCCTGAGATTAGCGCGTTCAACCAAAGAAACAAACTCTTCAACTTTATAATATTAGTATAGATATTGCACGTATGATATTATAAATACTTAATAACTGATATACATAATTTAATGTTGTGAATGTTTTTGTAACTGATTCTGTGTTCTGTGTATTTTATGTTACTAACAGAAGTTTATAAAAATTATATATTTAGTAACATGATAATGGATTTTGTCCGAAATAAAAAAATATTGGCTTCAACCCATTAATGGCCCACTACTGGACACGAGTCTCTCCTCTTGAGGAGGTCTAGAGCATACTCAACCACACTGCTCCAGTGCGGATTGGTGGAGGGCTTAGTGGCCAACTCGGGTGTCGGAAGTTTTCAAACCGCCCGAGGGCCTCCGACATGGCTTAACGACTGTTATCTGATGATAACAACCGGGACCGACGGCTTTACGTGCCCTCCGAAGCACGGAAACGCTCAAGAAATTTTTGCCACTAGCGGTCACCCATCCAACTACCGACCGCACCCGCTGTTGCTTAACTTTGTCGATCGCATAGGATCGACGCAAGCCGCCGGGCTATGAGCGCTTCAAAAAATATTATTATACAGAGTCAGTGATAGCCTAGCGGTTAGAACGTTGGTCTCCCGAACGAAGGGGCCCGAGTTCAAATCCTGGCACGCACCTCTAATTTTCAAATATTATGTGCGTATTAGAAGTTAATTATCACTTGCTTCGGTGAAGGAAAACATCGTGAGGAAACCTGCACACCGGAGAGTTCTCCATAAAGTTCTCAAAGGTGTGTGAAGTCTACCAATCCGCACTTGGCCAGCGTGGTAGACTATGGCCTAATACCCTCACATTGTGAGAGGAGACCCCGAGCCCAGCAGTGGGACAATTATGGGTTGTTGCTTTGCTTTTTTTATTATATAATCTAGCAAAAGTAGGTAACCAACAGCTTGACATACCCTCCGAAGTACGGAAACGGTCACTCATCCAACATCAAAGCACACAGTTCCTTAACGACATAAGAGTTCAACAGTCATAAACAAAGTTCGTTTCAAATCAAATAAAGGCGTCTTCATGAATGTGATCATTTGCGTTTATTTAAACTTCACACTTGACATAAAAGATGCGTAAAATTTGTAGATACTTACGTACAGACCGATAAAGTTTTACTAGTTTCTCAAAGTTTACAACCAATAAATGGTACCGCTACATGTTTAGTACACTTACCCGAAGTGTTGGGAAATCTTGTTAGCCTTGGATCTGCTATGATTATTTAATGTTCTCATCATACTAAGCATGTGTTATGTACTCAGATACTCAGATACTAGAGTAAATATTTACATAATACGTTATCATAATTCATGGAACATTAGCCTACGTGACCAAATACGCGATCACATTGTAATTAAAGACCATTAAGGAACTATTATTAGAAACATATAGATAATTTTTTGCCGAATTTAGCTACTACAAAGAGGTTCCTTGTTCTAATTTCATGGAAATATCCCTACACGCGGATCACGCACTGCACGTACGCTATTCACGTGCAGATTTATATATAAAGGCTAGCCCTGCGAAGCAGAGCAACGTTCCACATCTTCTCTTCATTTCAAGAACAACTCATCAAACCAAGTGATGTCCTCATAACACCCTCCAACTTCACGAAGTAATGTGTATAAATTAAGCCAGATTAGCACTTAAATAAAGTATCTAAATGTATCTACTGACTATTAATTTAACGCCTGCTACCAGCCACAACCCGAACATAACACATGCTTTCATATTTAAGCGATATTATTGTGAGGAGAATATCTATACTATTACTTATTAACTACTTACGCTAACATAGCCGTGATAGTTTTCCTTATAAATTCATCTTAACCTATTTTTGAGAATTTTTTCACTTGTCCAACCCCAACCTTTTAGCCAGCGAGGGGGGGGGACGCTTGAAGCCAAATGTTTCACAAACAGACCCCTAAGTCCAAAAATGGTCATAACAGACTCATAATATTTTTGAAAGACCTTTTCAACGATACCCCACACTAAAGGGTATGCGACGAATAAAAAATTCATCCTGACATTACCTATAGGGGAGGTACCCTGAACAAAAATGTTTTTCAATATTTTATTCTACCATATTGGGGTTTTAATAAATATGTATATCCATGCCAAATTACAGCTAGATTCAGATAGGCCAACACTCTTAATATCTGAATTAGGGGGAGTTGGGGCTAAATATGACATAATTATGAAAAAATACAAATACTGCCAGGTTCTAGTGTATTACCAAATACCCAACAAATTGATAGGTATGATAGAACCTCTGTAGGTGTCACCCAGGGCACCGCTACGCCTATTTCAACCATGTAACAATTTTCTTAAGCAATTGTGTTACTTTTTGCGATGTAACAATTGTGTTCCAGTCAATATACGCACTGGTTTCAGCCGGAAAAGTGTTCAATGCCGGTTACACTTATTTATAAGGCAACCTGTCCCAGAGACCAACTTCCTTCGATTGGGACAAATACTAACGATTACTTATTGACTGGCCGCCTTTTAGTGTATCTACATTATGTATAATCATTGTTATAATTCATGTGTTTTTAGGTTCTTTTTAATATCTTCTATATTCTTAGTCTAAACAGAAGCCTTTTCTAAATAAATAAACATAGTTTGCACGGACGGTAATTGGACAAAGTATTTAATGGAATTAGGAAGAGTGCTACATTTATTCTACACATGTAGCAACATCTGGTGTTGTTCAAACACATCTTCATTTTATATTTTATTTCGAGAAGTATTGTTGAATGAAAATTGTTTGTCTTCATTCAGTTTTATTTGTTTATTAAGTGACACCGACAATGTGGACACTATCAAGTCTAAATAGAATAAAATTGATTAATAAAAAAAGATTAATAAGTATTATCGCAAGTACAGGTGTAAATAGCATGCATAGTACTAAAATAAGAATCAATAGAAATTTACACACACATAAAACTGTAATTACATCTGTAGCAGCCAAATAAGGGTAAATAAATAATGTACACCCTGCTACTATTATAACGCAGAAGGCGAAGGTCTGAAGAAAATATTTATTTCCTATCTACCCCCGGCTACTGAGATACTGCGAGCTGCATATTGAAGCGAGATAATTCAACGTATAACGTCTCCGTTTAGAAACATGAAACAGCCGCAAATATCATCAGCGCCGCATCGTCTTCACACGCAGACTATCTTCAATTAATCTTCATGCATCCGACGACCATCTTCGAGCAAGTTTCTTCAACGCCGCAGTCGCTTCTTCCGAGTTCTTCTTGCTGTTCCGGAGATGTGTTCCGCGCCGTCGCCGTCCGCCGAGTGTGCGCGCGCGCTGTCCTGCGCGCTTTTATAAGACCGTCCGGCGGAGCCTCTGCGAGAGGCCGCACACGAATCTGCACGACCGCCCGGTGACCGGCCATCGTCGGTTAGAGCGCGACAGAACTATTATGCGTTTCGTCTGTTATTAACGATGTACATAATGTTTTAATAATATTATTATTATTTTAATCTCGTTGGACAAAATTTATGGATTATAATTGGTTAAGAAAATAAAATTAATTGCTATTGGTCAATTGTAAGTTTAGCCAGGCATATAAATATAGGCAGGGGTGCCCAAATAAATTCATTCCTATTCGCTTGCGCATAGAAAACCATCAAGACCAGTAGTTTCATTTCTCAGCCTTCTGAGCATCATTCTTATTGGAGTCTGTTAATGGTGGACCCCTACACCACCATTACAGTGGTGACCCCTGTCCGAGCACGAAGAGGATCCCGTCGAGTAGCACCGAGGAGGAAGACCCCGCTACGAGCACCGCGGACTAAAATCCCTGGAGGAAAATCCCTGCAAGAGCGTCGTTGAGGAAAATCCCTGCAAGATCGCCGTCCAGTAAAATCCCTGCAAGAAAAATAGCAAGAAGAAAGATCCACGCGTTAGAAACCCTATCAAGAGCATCGAAGGACTTCAGTATATAAAATCAGTGTAATCAAAATATCATCATGGATCGAGAGCTGATTCTGCAGGAACTCGCAAAGCTGTCAGCCGATATCGCCGCACTGAAAGCCGCTCGCCAAAAATGTAACGAGCTTAGTCAACGCGACCAGCATCCACGAGGACCATCCGTTCATCGAAACCGCTCTGCAAGTGAAAGTCGAACAAACTCAAGATCTCCCTACTGCTACTTCCATCGTCGTTTCGGTTCCAGAGCCATAAGATGTACAACACCGTGTACATTCAAAAATGTAAATACGAAGACTGAAAACACAACCGAGCGCAGTACACTTGAAGCGACAGAATCTAGCGTATCAGACGGTAGGACGCCTCGTCTTTTTGTCACCGATAAAAAAAGCAAACTTACCTTCCTTATCGACACCGGAGCGAATATCTCAAGTATTACCGCCGAGGCAAGGACAGAAGATGAAGCCACTGGAATTTCAACTCTACGCCGCAAACAATACGACCATTCCAACATATGGAGAGAAATCAATGGAACTAGATTTAAATCTACGCCGACCATTCAAGTGGAGATTTATCATCGCTAAAGTCAGTAAACCAATCATCGGTGCTGATTTTCTTCAACATCACCAGTTGATCGTCGACATCAAAAATAGAAGACTCATCGATGGGAAAACAAATCTTGCATCTCAGTCTTTCGTCCAAGCAACCAATCTACCCACAATAAGAAGCATAGATGTTCAACAATCATATCACAAGATCCTTGAAGAATATCCTGGAATCACAAGAATAACATCAATGAAATTAACACCAAAGCACGACGTTGAACATTTTATCGAAACCAATGGACCACCACTTCACTGCCGTGCACGTCCAATCGCACCACACCGATACGAGCAAGTTCGAAAGGAATTCGAAAACATGATCGAGCAAGGAATATGCCGTCCAAGCAAAAGCCCTTGGTCATCACCACTTCACGTCGTACCGAAGAAGAATGGAGAATTACGAGTTTGTGGAGACTACAGGAGACTGAACTCTATTACCACTCCTGACCGCTACCCAATACCGCGATTCAAGGACTTCACTCATCAACTGTCAAACAAGACTATATTCTCCACCATCGATCTCAACCGAGCTTACCAACAAATAAGAGTACGTGATGAAGACATAGAGAAGACAGCAATAATTACACCAATGGGATTATTCGAATTTCCAAGAATGACACCAGGACTGAAGAACGCTGGTCAAACCTTTCAAAGATTCATACACGAAGTACTTCATGGACTCGATTTCGTTTTCGCATTCATCGATGATCTCCTTGTTGCAAGCCCTGATGAAGAAACGCACGAAACACATTTACGCACTGTGCTACAAAGGTTAGAAGAAAATGGAATCACAATCAACCCTTCGAAATGCATATTTGGACAACAAGAAGTTCAATTTCTTGGTTTCACCGTCAGTAAGGAAGGAATCAAACCGCCTACTGAAAAGGTCAGAGCAATCGTCGATTATGCGAAACCAAAAACAATCGAAGAACTAAGAAGATTTCTTGGAATGATAAATTTCTACAGAGAACACATAAATAAAGCCGCTGAAATTCAAGCACCACTTCACGCCTACCTTCACAACACGAAGAAAAAAGATAAAACGTCAATCGAATGGAACAACGAAGCCACGAAGGCATTTGAAGCTTGTAAAGTTGCGATACAAAATGCAGCTTTACTCGCTCACCCATCGCACGAAGCAACCCTTGCTATCTTCAGCGACGCGTCCGATCTGTCAGCGGGAGCTGTACTACAACAGTATATCAATGGGAAATGGCAACCACTTGGCTATTTTTCGAAGAAGTTCTCCGATACTCAACGTAACTACAGTACATTCGACAGAGAGCTACTCGCTATCTACATGGCTATCAAACATTTTAGAAAAACGTTCGAGGGTCGAAACCTGATCGTTTTTACCGACCACAAGCCATTAACATATGTACTTCAGAAGAAACCATCACCATCGGAAACACCACGAAGAGCAAGACAACTCATTTTCATCAGTGAATTCACGACCGACATACGTCACATCAGTGGGAAGGACAACATAGTCGCCGACGCACTCAGTCGCATACCAATCGACAGTGTAACGTGTCCTACATCAATCGACTATCGCAAGATCGCCGAAGCGCAAGACAGAGATAGCGACAACATTAAGAAACTATCGAAGCAAAGTAACTTGTCCATCAAGCAAGTTACAATACCAATGACTCATCTACCTATCTACTGTGAAGCCTCAACGTCAACCATGCGACCATACCTACCAGAAGAATGTCGTCGCGAAGTCTTCAACGCATTACACTACATAAGTCATCCAGGTGTTAAAACAACAAGAAAACTCATAACTGAAAAATTCTTTTGGCCTTCAATGCAAGTGGATGTTGGAAACTGGGCGAAGCAATGCATTCAATGTCAAAAATGCAAAGTACATAGGCATACATCAAGCAGCCTAGCTTCATTTCCACCTACGGAGAGATTTGAACACCTGCACGTTGACATCGTTGGACCATTACCTACGTCACCGCAAGGACATCGATATCTCGTAACAATGATCGACAGAACAACAAGATGGCCAGAAGCAATTCCCGCCGATGATATTTCAGCTGAATCCATCGCGAAAATAATATATGAAAATTGGATTGCTCGTTTTGGATCACCTAAAACCATCACAACGGATCAAGGAAGAAATTTCGAAAGCAACCTATTTCTCAAACTCCTTCAAACAATGGGTATACAGAAAACACGCACAACGGCATACCATCCGCAAGCAAACGGAATAGTCGAACGATGGCATCGTACATTGAAGACCGCACTCAAAACTCGTTTATCTCAACATACAAAGTGGATTGATGAGCTACCTACAGTGCTATTGGGACTACGAGCAACACCGCGTGCAGATACTAGTCTTAGCGCCGCTCAGTTAACCTACGGCCGCAGCATTAGACTACCGTGTGACTTCTTCACTTCAACATTGTCAAACAATCAAGAAATGAATTACGATTTTGTAACTCAACTACAAGAATCGATAAACAATGTCTTATCGTCGCAACGCATATCATCACATGAAAACAAGAAATATATATTCATTCATCAAGATTTGAAAACATGCAAACAAGTCTTCGTAAGAAACGACGCGGTGAAAAAACAATTTCAACCTACCTACGATGGACCTTATAAAGTCTTAGAGCGAGATAGCAAGACTTTTAAATTACAAATACCCGGAAGGAAATCTACTATAATATCAATCGATCGACTAAAGCCTGCCTATATTATTGACGAGGATACCTTAAAGGACTCATCATCATCATTATCATCTCAACCACCAGCGAGGAAGCTTGAAAACCCATCATCTACAACATCAACCCATATCAAACCTATATTGAAAACTACAAGACATGGGCGAGTCGTCAGGCCTCCGGTACGCTTTCGCTAGGGGGAGAGTGATGTAGCAGCCAAATAAGGGTAAATAAATAATGTACACCCTGCTACTATTATAACGCAGAAGGCGAAGGTCTGAAGAAAATATTTATTTCCTATCTACCCCCGGCTACTGAGATACTGCGAGCTGCATATTGAAGCGAGATAATTCAACGTATAACGTCTCCGTTTAGAAACATGAAACAGCCGCAAATATCATCAGCGCCGCATCGTCTTCACACGCAGACTATCTTCAATTAATCTTCATGCATCCGACGACCATCTTCGAGCAAGTTTCTTCAACGCCGCAGTCGCTTCTTCCGAGTTCTTCTTGCTGTTCCGGAGATGTGTTCCGCGCCGTCGCCGCCCGCCGAGTGTGCGCGCTCTCTGCTATCTTCACTACGCCCTGTATGGGGCGTGTGGAATCCATGGGACCATTTGGTCCCCTTTGGAGATATCTCCCGCAGCCCGTTAATACGAGCCGGTCATTGGGGTGGGCCCTTGGGCCCGTGGTGATGTCAGGTCAGGTTGGTTTTGTCAAATCCGGTGGGGGCGGCCTGAGGCCGCAGTGTCCATTCAGGGTGATTGCTTCACGCCGACCGGGCGATCGAGGCTCTACCAGGTGGATCCCGCTGGTGGGAAGCCCAGCAGAAGCCGATCAGCGACCGGTCGGCGACTTACGAAGCCCCGGCGTCATCCGCGGGCTCATCCCGCGCAACCAGTAAGTCGCGCGGGAGTGCCCAGCGGTCAGGTGGGCGAGCGTGGAGCGGCGCCAGGTCCCGCAGATGCGGGAACCGCGACGCGTCGACACGCTCGAACATGTTGCGTGCCAGCCGCACGATGAAGTCGTCCAGGCTCTCGACTCGGAGGTCCCTCTGGATGACGGCGTTCTTCACGTACCGCGGCGCGCCAGTTATCCGGCGCAGCGCAATCGCCTGTACCGTGCGCATCCTCCTGCGCTGCGGTTCGCTGGCGAGCGCGAACCACGCCGGCGCCGCGTACGTGAGGCGGGATCTTACATATAACTTGTATACGCCGAGCTTCACATCCAAAGGGAGGCTCGAGGAGAGCACTGGTCGAAGGACTGCCATCGCGCTTCTGGCACTCGCAACGGCGTTGTCCACCTGGGGCTTCATGGAGAGCCTACGGTCAATAGTGGCCCCCAGGTACTTAGCCTGGTGGGACCACTGGATGTCTTCGTTTTGAAGCTTCAGAGTAGGGTCTCGTGCTGTCGAGTAGCCTATCTTCACGGCCTGCGTTTTCCCTACGTTCACCGACAACCTCCACGTGGCGAGCCATTCGGGGAGGGCATCAAGCGCGCGCTGCATTTTCACGATGGCGTGAGGCATGTTGAGAGACGTGGTGACATACGCCACGTCATCGGCGTAGAGGGCGAGCGACGCCCCCCCTGCCGCCGGGATATCGTCGGTGTAGCAGGCGTAGCAGACCGGAGACAGACAACTCCCCTGAGGGACGCCGGCCGCTATGGGGCGCTCCGTTGATAGGGCGCCTCCTTCCGCTACTCTGAAGCTTCTCCCGCTGAGGAAACTGGAGATCACCTTGACGGCACGCCGGGGCGCCGACGACTGCGAGATCTTGTAAAGCAAGCCGTCGTGCCAAACACGGTCGAACGCCTTTTCCATGTCGAGGAACACTGCACACGCGCGTTCTCTCCTGTTAAGGGCCGCGGTAATGGTGTGCAGCACCCTCGACAACTGTAGAGTCGTACTGTGTTCCGACCGGAACCCGAACTGTTCTGGACGAGGCGCCAGATGTGGTGCTAACTGTTGCAGCAGGAGCTTCTCGAACACCTTGGAGAGGGTCGGCAGCAGGGTGATGGGCCTATAGCTCTCCGGCTTCAGCCTATCCTTCCCCTGCTTGGGCAGCATGATTACCCTTCCCTCCTTCCAGATCTGAGGGAAGGTCCCGGTGCGTAGAATTCCGTTGAACAGGCGCGCGACTGCTCCAATCGTTCTCATGGGGAGATGTCGCAGCGCTCTGTTGGATATCCCGTCGGCTCCGGGAGCCTTCTTGGGTTGTAGTTGGTTTATCACACGCTGCACCAAGCCGGGGGAGACGACGATGGGGTCTTCCTCAGGAGCTATAGGCGCAGCAAAGTAATTCTCCAAGTGTTGCTCAACTGCTGCAACGTGGTCCGCCTTGTCTGTTGGGTTCGGTCGGAACTGGCGTTCTAGGTGGTTGGCGAAGATCTCCGCGCGATCTTCCGCCCGGTATCTAACCGTGCCGTCTTCGTGTCTAAGCGGGCGAGCCGGAGCTGGGGTGTTCGTGAGGGCGCGGCAGAGGCGGTGCAGGGTCGAGCTATCCACGCACGCCTCGCCCAGCAGCTCCTCCCAGCTTGCGGTCGCGTTGGCATCCAACTCGGCCTTGAGTCGGGCTGCAGTACGGTTGTACTCCGTCTTCAGCTGTGGGTCACCTGATTCCCGCCAGCGTTTCTGCAGGTTGCGCTTCTTCTCCAGAAGGCGTCTCAGGTGGTAGGGAAGGGGGTGTAAGCTCCCCTGGACTTCTTTCGTCTTGCTCGCAACCTGCAGTGCATTCTGCACGCTGGCTGTGAGTTCCGCCGCCAGCTGGTCAACGTCCGCATCCGTGCGGACAGGCCGAGTTGGTGAGGTGATCTCCAGTTCCTTCATAAAGGTAGTCCAGTCCGTTTGGTGACGTGGCCTAGGTGAGACTCTCTTGGGTTCCTTCGCCAGGACGGCAAGGACAGGAACATGGTCGGATCCCATGCTGTCTTGCAATGTTTCCAGTATCGGCTGGCAGTGGAGGCCCCGGCAGACCGCTACGTCTAACACATCCGACAGGTGCCCCGGGACTTCAGGCATGTGTGTCGGGAAGTCAGGACCGTAGACGGCGAATCCGTGTTGCTCGGCGGCGTCAAATAGAAGCCTCCCACTTCTGTTCGTGGAGAGACTATTCCACCCCGGGTGCTTGCAGTTCCAGTCGCCCGCGGCTACCACCGGCAGTGGCGAGTCCAGCAGTTTGTGGACATCAGCCAGCACGATGGTCCCAGCGGGCGGGCGGTATACGGCGTACAGCCGGAGTGGGGAGTTCTCTAGGCAGAGCTCGATGCCCAGCGCCTGCATCCCTGCCAACTGTAGAAGTGGGAGGGGTTGGTGGACGATCCTAGTTTTAACCACCACTGCCAAGCCGCGATAGGGTCTTCCGGCCGGTGATATTTCGTCCTGGCGGTATATGGTATATCCCGGAGTCTTAAAATTATCCGACGGGGTCAAGAGAGTCTCGCAAACCAAGGCCACGTCGACTCGCTGTTCCCGCAGGAGGATGCGGAGGAGGGCGACCTTTCCTCTAAGGCCGCGGGCGTTCCAGAATACTACTCTTAGTGGACTACTATCCATAATAGCAGTCCAGAGTGATTCTTCTAAACATGTCCACGGCGAGAGGTACGGGGTCTTCCCCTTTTGCCACCGCCATGAAGAACTCTGCTGCCATTTGCAGAACCTGGTTCCTGTCCAGTTCTGGTCGCTGCCCCTCTTCCCGTGCCGCCAGTGATCGTTGGCGGCGGGGGGCCGGGTCGGGGGCCGTCTGCAGCTGAACTACGGCATCCCTCCTCTTTTGCAAGGTTCTTCTCCTTTGGGTTGGCGGTGGCGGAACGCCAGAGGGTGCGGATAGGCTGGGGGCGGCTGCTGCCTTCTTCCCCCTGCCCGCTCTCCTCGTTTTCCTCCTCCGCTCTGGAGCTCTACGATCCGTGGGGTCGTTTGCGGCCGCCATCAGGGATCCCGTCTGCTGTGGCTCTGGGTCTCCCTGCGTGGGTTTTGCCCTGGGACCGGAGACCGATCTAGGTCTGGGTCTCGTCGGTGCGCTGATGGTTTGTGCCACCGGGCCAGCACGCTTGTTCCTAGCCTCCCTCTTGAACACCGGGCACTGTGTAAAGTTTGCCGGGTGGGGGCCTCCGCAGTTTGCGCACGTTGCCGGTTCTTCTTTAGGCCGTGGGCAATCGTGCGCGGCGTGCTCCTCGCCGCACTTCACGCATGCTTGCGGTCTATGGCAATGGTGCGACGAGTGGCGAAATTGTTGGCACCGGTGACACTGCGCCGGTCCCTTTTTACCTCGCCAGTTCTCGATTTTAATCCCGGGCATGCAAAGCAACTCTTTGACGGCGTATATGCCCGGGACGAGGTTCTCTGTCCTCTTGAGAATGGCCAGGAATATACACCCTGGCCTACCTCGGCGTGCCTTAATAGGGCGGACATATTCGGGGGCAAAACCCAGGTCCAGAAGCTCCTGCTCCAGCTCCTGCGGGGGGGTGTCTGCAGGCAGCCCCCTGATTGCCACTCTCAGACTCTTCTCCGCTGGTAGTGAGTAGCAAAACCAGGGGATCTTCTCCGTCTTCTCCAACTCCGTCAGGTATGACTGGATGAGTCGATATTCCGATTCGTCTGACGGAGTGAAACGGATCCCCTGGCCGGCCGGGCGCGCACTAGGCGCTCTTCCCAGCCGTTCCTTAAGTGCCCGGAAGTGGGTCGCCCAGTTGGGTAGCTTTTCCACTACCAGCGGGGGGTAACGCTTCCGGGGGGGAGCTGCTGGGGTCGCGGCGGCGGTCGACGCGGCACTCTGCGCAGGTTGCGCGGTGCTCGGCGCGTTCGCGGCGGGCGCGGTTGTCGCGGCGCGGTTGGTATCATGCGGCGCGGCACTCGGCGATGGCTGCGCGGTGCTCGTGGACGCAACGCGGCTCGCGTAGGACGGCGCGGCACTCGGCGCCGGCGGCGCGGTGCTCGGCGCCGGCGGCGCGGTGCTCGGCGATGGCTGCGCGGAGCTCGTGGGCGCGACGCGGCTCGCGTAAGCCGGCGCGGCACTCGGCGCCGACGGCGCGGTGCTCGGCGCCGGCGGCGCGGTGCTCGGCGATGGCTGCGCGGTGCTCGGCGTGGTTGCGGCTGTGGTAATGCTGGTCGCGCGCGGCTGCGCGGCACTCGACGCTACGGGCGTGGTGCTCTGCGCTGCGTGTGTCGCGTCCTGCCGGTTCAGACGCGGATCTCTGGTTCGTTGTGGTAGCGGGGCGGGGGTGGCCTCGGCGATGCGCTGTCGCTTCGCCTCTTCCTCTTCCCCGTCTGGACTTCTCGGTCTCCGAGCTGGTCTTTCTAGGGTCGTGTCGAGTGGGGGCTGGATGCACTGTTCCAAGAGGAACCTTTCCTCGGCGGAGAGCTCATCTTCTTGTGGCTCTTCCGCCAGTGCCCGCTGCGTCTTGTTTAGGTGTGCGGCTATTACGGCCATAAGCTCGGAACCCACAAGGCCCGATGTGGCCAGGCGCGCCGCAGCCACCATCTCGCGCTCAAGCCTCGTCTTGGGCGAGCAGGAGTCGATGGGAGTTTGGAGTTTCACGCTGGTACTCTGGCTGGGTGGGGTTTCTTCTTCGGAGGGTCGCGGGGCGCTCGGCGTGCGCTGCCTACGCTGCGATGTTGAGCGCCGATGCGCGTCAGCGAGCGGGCTCCCCATCTCTGCGGTGGCCGACACGCCGGGCGTTCCGGTCCTCCGCGCGTCGCCGCTGCGGTCCCTCGCGGCGCCAGAGTGCGAGCGCGCGCGGGCGGACTCGGCTCTCGATCGGGAGCGGTCTCGCCGGCGCTGCTGCTCACGCCTCGTCGTCGATGGGTCCGCTGCGGGCGCAGTTGGCGTCGGTGGGCCCTGTGACGGGCCTCCGGTGTCCCCCGATGGGGGCATGCTGCCAAACGTCCTGACACAGTTCCGCGGGTACTAAGAAATTTTCCCCTCAACTGCGGGGGTATTCGTTAAAAACGAGACCCCGGCAGCGGTCCCTTTCCCTCACCGGAATTCGCAGAATTCGGGAGGGAACAGGGGGTAGTAGTAAAAAAAACTTGAACTTGTGGGTAGTCTTCCTTGGCTCCGTATTCGGCAAGCGTCGTCTTCACACGCAGACTATCTTCAATTAATCTTCATGCATCCGACGACCATCTTCGAGCAAGTTTCTTCAACGCCGCAGTCGCTTCTTCCGAGTTCTTCTTGCTGTTCCGGAGATGTGTTCCGCGCCGTCGCCGCCCGCCGAGTGTGCGCGCGCGGTGTCCTGCGCGCTTTTATAAGACCGTCCGGCGGAGCCTCTGCGAGAGGCCGCACACGAATCTGCACGACCGCCCGGCGACCGGCCATCGTCGGTTAGAGCGCGACAGAACTATTATGCGTTTCGTCTGTTATTAACGATGTACATAATGTTTTAATAATATTATTATTATTTTAATCTCGTTGGACAAAATTTATGGATTATAATTGGTTAAGAAAATAAAGTTAATTGCTATTGGTCAATTGTAAGTTTAGCCAGGCATATAAATATAGGCAGGGGTGCCCAAATAAATTCATTCCTATTCGCTTGCGCATAGAAAACCATCAAGACCAGTAGTTTCATTTCTCAGCCTTCTGAGCATCATTCTTATTGGAGTCTGTTAATGGTGGACCCCTACACCACCATTACACATCTAAACAAATGAATAAAAATTGAATTTATGTATAATTAATTATAACAATCATAATTATATTAAATTAATATAATCAAGGAACGTTATTTGAAAATTTCAATCAGATATAAACTTGACTAAACTATAATTTTATAATAGAAAATGCCCTCGCGTCGAGTCTGTAAACCTTTTACACAAGTTTACAACTTTTATCGTTTGTACAGGGGCAGACAGAAATACTTATAGAAAAGCATGCTTATTATGAGTTAAGACCATGCTTATTAAGAGCATGTTATTTTAGGCTAGATACAGATTTATAATTCAAAAAGTGGTGTTTCCACACTGCAGTTAAATGCTTATTTAGTTCTTTTATAAGTGATCGAAGTTATTTACTGACATGGCAGCACCTTCAATTTTGCGTGTGTACACAATACCTATGTAAAAAAAATGGAACGTTAAATGATGAATTGATTTTAAATTTAATTTTAAACATATTTTCAATACTTTTTATTTCGAATTCCGTACAGAAATGGGAAATTTTAGGAGTTTTGGATACTTTTGTTGGACGGTAAACGTCGCTGCGCAGAATTCTTTCCAGCCGAATTTAAGCTTTTGGGCCTGATCGTAACGTGGCCGGATAACTGCGTTTTATAATTAATATTTACTGATGTATACCAAGCTATATAATATACAATCAAATAAGTACACACTCCATTGAACACTGGATATAAATTCAGAACTATTTGGCGTACAGAGTTATCTACCTTCACTGAACAGTAATTTGTTATTCATGAGAAAATTACTTTTGGGATTCGGTAACTGGTACTGCAATAAAGTGGTACATTTGCCATCAACGGCTTTTGTTTCACTAACAGCGAGGAGCGATTATACTCGCTTGAGTCAGCGGCCAAACGACTCGTCGTGTTCCAGCTGGGAGATGACAGTCTTTACCTTCTTTCTTTTATCTCTTTTTTTTCTTGGCTGTGGACACATCACTGTTACTGATTGTTATGATAAGCAGTAGTATTGGGTATGACCAGTAACCTTACATTTCCTTGTCTGGCTGGTGATCGGCTACATTAAAAAGGAACTGGCTTGTTTATTATTGTTTTCTTTTTGTGGTAGGCACTAATTTATCCATTTATATTTAGACTTACTTCTGTATAAAAACCACTACATACATATTATGTAATATATATGAAAGTAATAAAAGCGTATTTTAGTTGTAAGTTAGTAAAAGTCATAATATTTACTATACTTACAAATGGTTAACTTCTGACACCAATCTGCCGTATGGAGTTGAAGTTTAAAATGAAAAGACTCCTACATCAAATCCATACAAAGAGCTACTCTTAAAAACAAATATACTCTCACTACACAAAACTCGCTTACCCATCTACAATGAAGCACGACCCTTACTGTGTCTAAAATTTACCTCCCCAAGGGTTTAACGTTCGCTGTATCAGCCACAAACTATTATATTGCGCTTATGAAATATTCTTACCGAAAAACTTTTGACGTTTAATCGTTGTGACGTACACACTCGCGTGGAAGGGGATCGGGAAATCCCCGGGGCTTCGGCACTTTATTCTTTTGTTTCGAATTGTGTTATGGATAGAGATAGTATTTAAATCGTGATAACATTAAGTGTTACGTTACAAAATTCTTGAATAGTGGGAACCACTACTGAATATCGAACCGCCATACCCTCGACCAAAGCGGAAAATATTATTTGAAGTTCAGTACTCGCTGGTTCAAAAACTTTTTTTATGGAAATAGCCGGCTAACGGGCTGACGATCCACCTGACGATAAGTGGCTATAGTCGCCCATAAACATCAGCAACACCTACCGCCATCGGGCCGGATTTAGTCACCTCTTACGACAACTAACCAGCGTGGGATTAGGGTCAGTGTTATAAGCCGCTCCAATACGGCTGAAAAGTTATTTCATCAAAATTACTAACACAGCTTGTAACGAGGTGTAATAATACCTCGTTCAATATCCCTTGGCTGGCAGTTGCATTTTTCTTCTAAATTTTTAAATCTTGACAATTCGTTTTGTTTACAAAAATGCAACTGTCAGCTGGGCTTCCCATGAAGGAACTTGGGAGAGTATGGAGATACTCGATATATTACGTTAATTTTCAATATTTATTTCTTTGAAGTAATAATATTATACTATTAACTTATTAATTGTGCTGTGTTATACTGGTGGTAGTACACGATTATAAATAACTTTTATTTATTGGGACTCTTATTAACTTACCCTGCCCAGCCCTGAGAAGCATTATATTTGTGGAGGACGTACACCCTCGCAAGCTTCGTCTTTTATTCAACAACTTATCGATTTTGCTACTTTAATGAATAACCAAAAAAATGAACTTCAAAAGAAATTCTGACATCTCTTCTAGGACGACGAATTCTCATAATTTTTCACGTATAACAAACCTGAATCAGTTTCCTCTAATTTCCTCGGCCATTATGTCGGTTCCAGCCATCGGCTGAACTGAACGTCCACGATTTATGATAATACTCTATCGATATCCACTAATAAAGGAAATTTGGAATCGCAATCTGGCAAAAAAGCTTTCGGAAGATGCCAAGACATTTTTCACTTCTTATATGTACGAATTTCATAGCCGCTTAATTACGTTGGTAGTTTAAAAGTCAGAAAGTGTAGACACTTACAATTTTTCCTGTGCAATTTTTAGTCCTTTCTGAGATAGGCATTAATATAACAGTGTAGATAACTACATATTATTG
This sequence comes from Thymelicus acteon, assembly GCA_951805285.1. Lineage (NCBI taxonomy): Eukaryota > Metazoa > Arthropoda > Insecta > Lepidoptera > Hesperiidae > Thymelicus > Thymelicus acteon. The sequence goes on from OX638232.1 coordinate 5,115,464, forward strand.
AGCTAGCATGGACGTTACCATTACGACAGATAATGAATATGCCATGTAAAAAGTAAGTCTAATGTGGAAGTGTACATGAAAAAAACCTGGCAAATGCGTGTCAGGCCACGCGCAATGTAGGGTTCCAAATTAGTAAGTTTATCGACTATTACTCATTAACTACTTATGCTAACATAGCCGTGATAGTTTTCCTTGTAGATTGATCATATAATCATTCATCGTAACCTATTGGAACGAAGTTCCTTATCGCGCGTTGCGAAAGTGGGCTAGACGAAAAAAAATGAGAGGAAAAGTTGTAACGACACTTTTTGCCGTCGTTTATTAATTAAAGCGAGTTACTAGGCGACCAAGACACTTGTCAGAGTGGCAGTTATGGATTTGTTCTATCAATGTCGCTCTTCCGCATATTGATTGGCATGACAGGAGAAATGGCAATAATAGCTTAATGTGCATGATCGTGATATGGACGTCCCTGTCGTGCCTATGCTAAATACCGAAGAGTGAATAAGACAGCCACATACTATGATTGTACAGATTCACTGATGTCGCACCCTCGAAGACTTCTGGTCGCTTAGTATTAATCGAAAGGATCTTCGTTCCATCCGGGTGTCCCTTGACACCTCTCATTTTTTTTGAGATTTTTTTATTTGTCCAACTCCAATAGTTAAGCCGACACGGGGGGACACTTAACTCTAACCAAAATTAGCACTTTAAATTTTATTAGCAATTTCGCAAACGCATCCCTATATCCAAAAATGATCTTGAGAGACCCATATTTTTGAAATACCTGTTCAACAACACCCCACACTATGGGGTACGCAACGAAAAAAAAAGCATCCTTATGTTACCTGTAGGGGATGTAACCTGAAAAATAAATGTATATCCATGCCAAATTACAGCTTTCTAGCACAAAGGGTCTCGGTGCTATGCCTCAGACAGAAGGACGGACGGACGGACGGACATGACGAAACTACTTCGCAACCCTAAAAAGTTTACGCATTATTCAATTTCTGTCTATTCAGTGCTCCGAGACTATAGCTACTAAATATAACAAAAATAAGTAGTGAAAATATTAATGGATAATATACTGTAAATATTTACGACTAGCTGACCCGCCGAACTTCGTATCGCCTATTTTTTTCTAAAATAAAAGTAGCCTAAATTACTCCTTATTACATCAGCTATCTGCCAGTGAAAATCTCGTCAAAATCAGTCCAGCCATTTCAGAGATTACCCGGAACAAACAGACAGACAGACAAAAATTGTGAAAAATGTTGTTTTGTACATTATGTACCGTGTATACATCCAAACGAACTTAGTAAAAAGCGGTTATTTTAATATTTTAAACAGACACTCCAATTTTATTTATTTGTATAGATAATTTCTGTTCCCGCGTTGTATATGTTTTCCCGGATTACAAGTACTCTATAGATATAAATTTCAGATCATGATCTACCTGTGTGCAAAATTTAATAAAAATCCGTTAAGTCGTTTTTGCGTGAAAGAGATTTATAATATTAGTAGGACAATCAAGATAAAACACAAGAGAAAATAACAAAAGAGAAAATGAAAAATGAAAATAGCAAAAGAGATCTTAAAACACTTTTAAAAGAAAATAATGGCCGTAAGGGAATAGAAAGAGTTAGCTACTAAGCAGAGACAAAGCGTCCCAAAGAATATCCTTGATCGGTACAAGATAGCGGCTAATGAAGATTTATCGGGAATGGGGCGTTAGAGACTTTCTACGGGATAACTGATTTTATGTCCAACCAAAGTTTGTTCTAACTATCCAAATTGCAATTTTTTCATTTATGTTGCCAGAGACGTCGTAAACGCAAAGAAATTCAGAGAACTATATTATGTTGAACATACTTTTCTAAGTATGAAGAGTATGAAGAGTAGTAAGTATGAAGAGGTGGAGAGATGCAGAAGCATCTCTCCACCTCTTCATAGAGGGTTTCAGAAGGAAAGTTATTATTGGGTGTGGCCCTTGAGAAATTACTTACTACAGATTTAATGGACTTTGCAAGCTAAAGTCTCCCGCTCATAATGCCCAGGTTAATTCTTATAGTTATGTATATATATGATTGGTCATCAAATTGCTCAATGGCTTAACATTCTTTTCCCTGAAGATCAAAAAGCTTTATCAAATTTAGTAAAATTTTGGCGATAAAAATTTGAGCCCTAACTGAGACCGAAATCCTTTCTCCACAGGGCACAAACTAGGTTCCATGGATAATCCTACTGATCAATATTGCTGGAAACAACAACAATTCTAATCAAACCACACTGCTCTAATCTTCATAGTTTACATCACCACCAGCAAATGAATTTTACATAGGTCTTAAAATTCTAGTGTAAATTAATAACGGAAAGCATCGTAAAGAACGACAGCTATAGTGAATTTTAAACTAAGTTATCTCACAAAGACCTCAAACAGTTTCAAGAGTCATTTACTTTATAAATCAACTCTGAGCTGTTAACCATAGGGACTAAACTGGTACGCCGAGGAGTGTGAGCGTCGTTTGCATATTTATTGCGATCCTCGTTTGTATTAGCTGTTCAGGTGACATTCGCGGTTTTGAACGCCACGTTGTGAATGCGATACAACGTCAATTAAGGAGACAAAATGGTTTCTAGGTGTTAGACATTTGTAAGTGTTATCTTGGGAATCTTAAGATCAAAATGGCATGTAATAAAACTTGAATGTGGTAAATTAAAACACTCATATCAAACTTGCAGCAATAAGTCGATCGAAATAAAAAAAATTATGATAAGTTATTATAGAAGAGGTGAACAAAGATTCATCATTCTTAATCTGTCACATAAATATCCACCCAAGCCGGGAAACTAACGCGGGATCCCTTGCTTTACAGGCAGGGTCCACTGCCAACAAGACTAAAGGAGGCAGTGCAAGATATTCAAACAGCGTAGCGTACTCAATTACAACTACAATCAAATGTAACCAAATTCAACTGTAGTAATAGAACATAGTAGTTCTAATATTTTCCAAATGCGACTTATCCGGATAAGGTGATTCCTATTCCGTTTGCATAATCGATAGCGCCGTAAAATTGAGTATCATCTTAACGAGCTCAGCGCTGCACTCTCTTGAATGGTTGTACAATCATGCGATTCAAGACCATTTCAAGAATTCCTAACTTTATGATAAGTTCGCCGTTGCACTGACAATAGAATTGCAGTCTTCATTGAGCAAATTCATATCTCATTTATTTTTATAATATTCTTAATGCAACATTCATCGCTAGAGAAATAGCAAATAAGTCTACTATAGATTTATGCACTATCATGACTATATTCTGTCATATATATATTCATGAATATATCTGTAACTATAGTCGAATCACTAATCTACTGGAGCAAATTGACATTTACAGTGTAATCAGTTTTTGACAAAAATTAATAGTATCGTGACAAACCGATTCTGCTGTGAATCATTGATACTATATGATTTGAAAACCCCTTTTGAAATTGTATTTTTAGTGACCAAGAAATCCCTATTACTTTTACTACACTTTATTATTTCACAAAGTGATATTAGTTTCTGTCAATTTGGTCCAGTGAATTAGTGAATCGACTGTCCCATATTTTTGTGATGATGGGATTTATAAGGCAATTAAGTCCTCAAATCTTTTAAGTATAATTATACATACAGCGATTTAGATATATGTTTTTCGAAGGCTACTTCTTTGAAATCGGTTTTTTTTATAAAATTAATATTATCTCTCTTTAGTAGTACATGACGTAGAGACGAAACTACTGATACTGAAACTACACAATTGAACAGCCCTTTTTTATTCTAGACAAAAAATAAGGAATTATTTCTTCTTGAGAAATTCATTCTTAATTAATATTGATAAAAGAATAAACCTAAATATATTTTGCGAAACCATTTTCATCAAATTCGTGATAAGGATATAGTTTCGGAGATGTGCGAAAAGTTTCTTTCAATGTTTCTTCTACGAACAAAGCACCTTTCCCAAACAGTGTGCCGCAAAAAATATTCCTCATACTTATTTGGTCTACTTATTTCATTCTTATGTCAGTTTCAGTTTCAGATGACTAATAATAATACTGACTGTACCCATTTTCTTTCATGCAGTTTTCTATCAACTACTGGGTTCCCAGGAAGAAATCACTTTAAAGCGATAAGGTTGCCGATTATTTGCATTCCTTCCTTGTGCTCTTTATATATATTATTTTTATGTGTAAAATAAAGTGTTAAATAATATTCATATTTTGAAATGTTTATCAATTAATACTAATTGTAAGATTAATTCTTTCATCGTCACAACCCATAAAAAGTAAGCCAAAATGTTGTTGTTTTCTATTTATTGTAGGGCTTAGGACACAACAGGATGCACCGCAAGCAAGAAACTGGGTTGGACTTAATGATTATTATGAAAGCTTTTCCGGATATAGCAGTCACTAAAATTCTGAACACTCATTGACATGGGGAGTCTACGTGAGGTTCGAAATTTTGCAGACGTTTCCTATCCTACTAATATTATAAATGTGAAAGTTAGGATGTTTGGATTTGTGACTCAATCACGTAAAAACGGCTGAACGGATATGAATAAAATTTGGCACACCGATAGATTTTAACCTAACTTACCAGAGAGGCTACTTTATATCCCGGAAAATATACCTGTTCCTGAGGGATATTTTAAGAGGTATATGGTATGAATTAGCATTAAGAAAGGATTTGATATACCTTTACCTGGCATTACTTTGTGATAATCCTTTGTTATTGCAATGCAACAATCTACAAACACAATGTATAAGCGTAGCGTATAATCTCTGCAGCTGACACTCTTTGAGTCGAGCAGTACAGTGTTCTGTTAGTTCTCTGGCAATGCTCAGTTTGAGTAAAAAACACGTCATAGAGCTGGTGAGTTAGTATATAGTTTTAATGATCGTAAATGCTGAAGAGAGTGAGGTAAAGGTATAAACATTATACTATGTTACATTAAAACTCGCATTGCAAAGTAAACAAACACCAACTTATAGAAATTACATAAGACCAAGAAAGCTGATAGAAATTGCCATCCAACACATGGTTGGTCTGAATACAAACTGCAACGAAAGGGGTTTTAAATTCAAATTCCCTGTTAAGTAACCCCGACCAGGTCCTAGGTTCCCTGGGGAAAGGGGTACAACAATGGGGCTTAGCAGTCATCTCTAGTGCCGTTAATGACCACATTTGTTCTGCAAGGGTGGAGCGAAATTGGAGCCGTTATGCACACCCTGTTTTAAGAAAATTTAAGGACAAATTATTTCAGAGTGTCGTGAAGCTTAGTTGAGAGTGAAACTAGCAAAGGGTCCTGGGATCGATTTCTAGACGATGCAGAATTGCAGACAATGTCTAAAATAGACTTTGGTTTTGACATCTTGGATGTTTCAGATTCTTTAATGAATACGTTCACGAAGTTCTTTACTAAGAGTATGTTTTAGTAACATTAGGTTTATTCGTTACTAGAACCTACCACAATGAAGACTCGATTAACCGAACTAATTGTTGTTATAACGCATTTGGATAATCGAAAATCCATTGTACACCATTGTAATCCATTGTACAGTTTATAGCATAATAGAATAATATATAATGTTAGGTAATTATTAAAAACAACAAAAATATATATATTTTTTTATGAAAAATCAATGTTTATTACCAATAAAGAGATAAAGTATTTGGTAATTATCATTTGACGTGACTTATTTGATAGGGGTTTAATGTCCGGATAGTCGTGAATCCGTATAACCAAGGTCCGGATTATCAACTTTCCACGGTACTAATACTACTTCTAGTACCTACCCTACCAGTATTAACTTCGTTACTCCAGCCTCCTCTCCTCAATCCTATGGATATATCATTATATCATTCATCATATCATTCTACTTTCATATTGAGCCTTTTTTACCTGACTGGGTTATGTTTTTCGCGCGTATTTTGTATGTATGTATGTATGCGTGTAGTATTCTTTATTACCTCGTATCTTCCGAACTGCTGAACGGATTTATCGTATATAATGAATTAATGCAATATGGGTATTAAATTAAAGAACTAAGGATTTCAAAAAGGTATATATTATCATAATACCTTTTAGGATAGAAGACGGGTTTTTTTAAATTTTTTTTATTCAATACTAACCAAGAGTGGATCCAGAGGGGGTAATGGGGGTCATGACCCCCCCGTGGGCTGGGTCCAAGACCTAGGTGGACCACTAATTAAAATTGTTAAACATAATGTTTATATATGTATATTTTTTGTCACAATATAGATATTTAAGTACTTTCATTCAATGTTTAATATAATACTTTGTTTGATGGCAAACGCAGTATTCGGGAACGAACGCATCGAAAACGCGTTTCGGGAGAAGACGTAAAAGAAAAATTGATTTTGTTATTTAAATATAGGTAGATTTATTTAAGTACAGTACTTACATTTATTAATAAAATACCTATTTTTACTTGTACCTATCTATTTCAAACTTAAATTAGGTATAACTTCTTGTGATTTGACCCCCCCCCCCCGGTGCCAAAGCTGGATCCGCCCTTGATCACACAGCATCTCCATGCTAATACAAAGTTGTATTTACATCCTACCGTGCGAGAACAGATCCGTTCTATGCGAGAGTATGTTAGACAGGAAAATATTTTAGCATTCCACTGTTATTACGGCTGTGGTGTTTCTTTAATAATAGGGATGTTGACACTATCAGTAAATTAAAATAAATTTATGTTTAAAGTATCAAGAAAAACATTTAAACAACTAAAATATTATTCTTTTGTCGAAATCAGTCACAATAAATTAAATATAATTATTTTAAAATGTTAAAAATAGTACTCATTGTCACGTGACCTCAAACTCCATTTTGAGCTTATGACGTCATTGTCCGTATTTTATATGCAAGTGCAACTAACTTCAGTCTACAGATAGTATTGAATATCGGCTAGTGACGTCACGTGACGTTTTTGGTGGGAAATTTGAAAATGATTTTTATTTATCAATTTTTGTCTTTAAATTGAAGATTATTATTTTTATAATATTTTTTTCATGAATCTTAAGGTTCTATCTATAAAATTAAATTGAATCCTAAAATTAGTCAACATCCCTATTGTAACATGAATAATTGCAAAAATGAAAACGGGACTGTCTCAAATTAATTCACATGTCGTGGAAACCTTACTCATACTGGTATACTTATTGATGTCGGGGTCCTGTTTAGACGTGTTTCGAGGGTATTAAGGGGTTATTCGCATGTTATGTTGTACAAAACCCTTAGGTTAAAATGTCATTTGGAACTATTGTGTGGGTTTAGTGAATTTCAGCAAAAAATGTTCGGGTTTTATGCGACGTACGAAACACGACGTATAATTTCGTGGTTATACTGTAACATTTAATTTAATAACGTGTTCATTTACTTTGTAATATTTACTTTACTTCTTTATTCAAACATAGATAGGTTTCTTCATAATGAGACATAACTTTCTATTACTAAAATCTCACATACCATGGTTTACGTTCATAGAAAATAAACATTCATGACATCACAAAAAGTTTAAATGTTAAATTAATACTTCTGAACTTGAAATTTGTTCCAATATTGGAACCAAAACATTTTAAGAATATTTTAACAACACCGACATACACATACTATGTACGTCATAGAAGAAAAACGACACAATGACTTCAATAACAGCGACACATCTCCATATGGAAATTTGTTTGAAAGTTCAAGAGTCAGTCTTCAATGAACAAGAGAATTGAAAAAGAGCTACACTGATTTTCAAACTAAGTTATCTGTAAAATATAACTACTTGACAAAGAACTGAGAGAGCCAAAAACCGCGGGTATGGTAAATTGGACTCTATTTTAGAGGTTGGAGATACTAAAGTAGCTTATCACGAAAAGCTGAGACATTAGCATATTTATTGCGAACTTCTCTTGTATTAAGCTTTCAGATGACATTGCGAATCCAGGTGACTGAGCGATTAACGGGTAAATTAAAATTGTTATTTAAAGAAGCTAATGTTTTTTTATGAATCTGAGGAACGAGACACTGCCTTACAACCATTGAGATACATACATAGAGGAGACATCTCAAACAAAATGTGTGTTCCACCGCCGGCTTGCCCTTCGTTCTCTTTTCAAACTTGAAGCCTCGTTTGCACACTTGCCATAGAGTAACTTTGTAAGACACTTGCCGAACCAAGACGGCAACCTAAGCAAGCTTATATATTCCATTGACACGCTAGTGTCTTGCCAAGTTCAAACGCTCCTTATGATTTTTTCGTTCCAAAATGGCGGGAACATTGCACAATAATTTAATTAAATACGTTTTAGTTGATTTAAGTTAATATTTTGTTTTCTTACCGATGATATTATGTGATACCATTATCTTTTTTGTTTTTTGTTGTGCAATTGTGACACGTTCTTATTACGCACGACGGCATTTTTTCAGTTTTTTCATAAACAATTTTGGCATGCGGCCGCCATGAGCGCAGCCGAGTGACAGCCGAGTGACAGAATGAAATGCAGCCGGCCGGCTGCAATGCACACCCCCGAACCCAATGTTCGCGGTGTCTGTTCTATACGCTAGTAATACTAGTTCAATGCTTACAACACGTTTTGCCTCGTCTTTCGTTATGCACGCCACGAAGAACAATATGTTAATATTTGAGGCTCAGGGGCGTAGCTAACGCTATATCAGCCGTATCAATTATACAGGGCCTCCAACCTACAGGGGCCCCGAACGCAGCAGCTTAATGGCGCCCTTCTAGTTGAACAATGAAGCGAATTTTTATCGATGTAATTAATTCGATACATTTCAAAACGTGGCGCGCGCCAAAAAAAGTTCGCCAGCCACTCTGTGGCTGCTATAATGTTGGCGTTCCTTTTTCTTCTGAAATTTGGATACCTCAAGTATAAGCGAGGGCCTCTAAACAATAAATATAAGGTCTGCTTAATATGCTAACTATTGGGACTACAGGCTGGAGTAGCTAGTCTTCTTTCTAAAGTCAAGCGCGAAATGTTTTACGTGTTTCGATCGCATTGTTGGTTGTTGGTAAGCCCGAAATAATGTATTAGTTGTGACTGATTGAAATATAAGTTAATAAACCGGTTCGACCAATTTTATGTGTCGAGGGTTCAGTTAGGAAGGGGGCTGAAGCTTGAAAATCTCTTGGCAAAGACTGCCCACGTCCGATAAATCTTCATTAGGCTTTATCTTAGCCCGATCGCAGCCGGCCACTAGGGTCCTTTGTCAACACTTACTGACTCAGTTTCTAATACATCTTTTCTCAGTTTACAGCTCTATTTTGATATTGTAGTGTATAATATTAATATATGTTTTATATATATTTTTTAATTGTTTCATTATTAAAATATTCTGAAAATTGGACGGAAGCTTTGAAGCAAAAGAAAGTTTGAAGTGCTCATAGCCCGGCGACTTGTGTCGATCCAAAGAGGGACAGAGACAGGGAGCGGGAGAGGGAGAGGGAAATGGAGAGAGAGATGCAGAAGTAAAGGGAAATGAAGAGGGAGAAGGAGAGGGAGAGGGGGAGGGAGCCACGTATCCAAACAGTTAAATATTGAAATGTATGGCGACTTGGCGACGGTGTGGCAACGTAGCCAATTTGGAACATGCAACCACGCCGGCGATGTCGCACTGGCGTCCCGGTGAGGTAGAGCACTAAGTGATCTACAAAGCGGGCTCGGTCAGTAATTGGATGGGTGACCGCAAGTGGAAAAAATGTACTGATCGCTGATGGTAAATGTTCACTAACGCCATTTGACTCTGAAGACATCACTAACGCGTTGCCAAAGGAAAAGGAAGCGGGAGACACTCAAACTACTATCTCATCGAAATCTTTATTCCATGAAAAAGTTTTAACTTCAACAAGCTTGTTTCAGTTGTAATTACAACAGAACAGTGCTGACAGTTTATTTACACAACAATGCCTTTTCATTGTTGACGAGTTCTCCCAACGAGTACTGTTACGCTTCGACCGTAACTTTGCTCTTGCATTGTTCCCCTAATTTACACCACATCACTAAACTCGCAAACTTCGCCAGTACTGACATCACTTACAAAGTTCACCGCATCTGATTTCCATTTGAATTTAACAGGGACGTAGTGTTTGCGTTCATTGATTATATTACTACCAACTTAGTCATTCAATATCATATAACTATATAATAGTTACTACTAAGTAAATCATAATTTTGCGAAAGTAAGATGATTAATCTAACACCCCAACTCAGAGTCACTAATGGTTACTAAAATCGCTCCTTAGTACAGAATTTGTATGGTGATTCTTTACTAAGGAGCGATTAAAGTAATCGTTAGTGATTCTGAGTTGGGGCGTAAGTACTTAGATCTGACTAAAGCAATAGGGTTATAGAATAAGGCAGTGATTATGTCAATTGCTTAGTAGTAATATTGTCATAATCTTAACGCACCTACTAAGCAAGATCTATACGAGAATGCTGAAGTGGAATCAAGGCTAATCAATACTTGAGGGGTTGCTTGAAGGGGTTATTAAGCAGACGATGGCATAATGGTGTTGGTAATTAATAATTAATCGGGCTACACTGTAAAGCTTTTAAAGATGCTTTCAACGTGACAAAATGACGATAAATATTTAGAGGATAAACTATTTTATTAGCGAAAAGCCATGGAAAATAAATGAATGTTTCAACAGCATTCAAATTAGGTAAAATAATCACAATTCTACTTTAAAAAGTGCGATGAACTAATGTTCACGTGACATTAATTTTTTTTCTTTGAAGATTTTACCTAATATACTCTGTTTGTCTTATATGACGTCATCTCGTAGAACGTCTGTTTATTTGGCAGAACATAAGGGTACAATAACGAATGTTTGCGCAATCCGCTCTGTAATTTACTACCATCCTAAAACAATGAAGTTACGGTGCCTAATACAATCAGGAGTTGGGTATTGGAATATTAAGTAAATATCTTGAGCTTATGCGTAGCTTCGTTAGACTTAGAATTGAAGACAGCGACTTATAACCTACGCTTTCAATTTAAGTATGTAAGTTTAGCTGTCAGCACATTTTTAGGGTTCCGTAGCCAAATAGCAAAAAACGGAACCCTTATAGATTCGTCATGTCTGTCTGTCTGTCTGTCCGTCCGTATGTCACAGCCACTTTTTTCCGAAAGTATAAGAACTATACCATTGAAACTTGGTAAGTAGATGTATTCTGTGAACCGCATTAAGATTTTCACATAAAAATAGAAAAAAAAAAAACAATAAATTTTGGGGGCTCCCCATACCTAGAACTGAAACTCAATCTTTTTTTCAATTTTTTTTTCATCAAACCCATACGTGTGGGGTATATCTATGGATAGGTCTTCGAAAATGATATTGAGGTTTCTAATATCATTTTTTTCTACACTGAATAGTTTGCGCGAGAGACACTTTCAAAGTGGTAAAATGTGTGTCCCCCCCCCCCTGTAACTTCTAAAATAAGAGAATGATAAAACTAAAAAAAAATATATGATGTACTTTACCATGCAAACTTCCACTTAAAATTGGTTTGAACGAGATCTAGTAAGTAGTTTTTTTTAATACGTTATAAATCGTAAACCGCAATTTACCTCGATCAAAGTTACAACGAACTACAAGAACTTTTATATTATGTTACTTGCTGCTACGGAACCCTTCATGGGCGTGTCCGACTCGCACTTGGCCGCTTTTTTATTTTCCCGCTAATTTCAGTAATGTTTCTTTTGTCTCTGATATTGTAAAAAGGTTGGAAATATTGTCTATATCTATACAATTTATAAATAAAATTGGAGTGTCTGTTTGTAATATTAAAATAACCGCTTTTTTCCAAGTGCCTTAGTGCATTTGGATGTATACACGATACATATACCAAAACAACATTTTTTACAATTTTTGTTTGTCTGTCTGTCTGTCTGTCTGTCTGTTTGTTCCGGCTAATCTCTGGAATGGCTGGACCAATTTTGACGGGACTTTCACTGGCATATAGCTGATGTAACAAGGAGTAACTTAGGCTACTTATATATTAGAAAAAAAATAGTTTATTAGGCGATACGAAGTTCGCGGGTCAGCTGGTTTTCAAATAAAAAAGACACTTCATAGTCCAGTCAAAATATACATTTTGGTTTCAAATAATCCGCATAGAGCTGAAAATTGGTACACATAACTTGTGAACACCATTACGAATAAATTGTGAAAAGTCCTCTTCGAACAGACGTCTGCAAAAAAATTCAAGATCAGTTGTCAAAAATGTTTTTTTTTTTCGCTTTTTAACCAAACAGTAAGTTTTATTTCAAAATTTGTAGGTGAAGAATGTAAGCACGCAAACTTGTTTTTACAACTTTTTTCCTATTTCTATAATATTTATATAGACACATAATATAAATGAAAATTTCAATTTGAATCAAAAAATATTAACAAACAATAATGTATTAATGTATTTATTTTTAATCAATTTTCCTGTATATTATCAATGAATTTTAATATTATATTTTTAGGGTTCCGTAGCCGAATGGCAAAAAACGGAACCGTTATGGATTCGTCATGTCTGTCTGTCTGTCTGTCTGTCTGTCCGTCCGTATGTCACAGCCACTTTTTTCCGAAACTATAAGAGCTATACCATTGAAACTTGGTAAATAGATGTATTCTGTGAACCGCATTAAGATTTTCACACAAAAATAGAAAAAAAACAATAAATTTTGGGGTTCCCCATACTTAGAACTGAAACTCAAAAATGTTTTTTTCATCAAACCCATACGTGTAGGTTTTTATGGATAGGTCTTTAAAAATGATATTGAGGTTTCTAATATCATTTTTTTCTAAACTGAATAGTTTGCGCGAGAGACACTTCCAAAGTGGTAAAATGTGTGTCGTCCCCCCCCCCTGTAACTTCTAAAATAAGGGAATGATAAAACTAAAAAAATATATGATGTACATTACCAAGCAAACTTCCAACGAAAATTGGTTTGAATGAGATCTAGTAAGTAGTTTTTTTTTTAATACGTCATAAATCGTAAACCGCAAAAAACATTGATTAAAGTTACAACGAACTACAAGAACTTTTATACTATGTTACTTGCTGCTACGGAACCCTTCATGGGCGAGTCCGACTCGCACTTGGCCGCTTTTTTTTAACTATTAATTGAATCAATTGAATTAATTTATTACTGTATCATGTAATTTTCTATAGAATTAAATAAAGCTTTATTAAGTATTGAACTATACAGCAATAATATGTTATCTTCACACACACTCAGCATCTTGTTTTATTGGTTGAGGTAGTATCTCAGCACACTTCACAGTAACTAGTTAGTTCCCTCGTCTCCCTACAATGCCGATAATTTGAACAACAACGCCTTCAGAAGTTTTCGCTCTATCAAGGTGCACTGCAGTGTGTGGTACAAGTGGCAAGCTTATAGCGTTTTGATGCGTTGAATACATCAGTTGGTAAAACTAGTATGAACTATTTGAAAGACTAGAATAGATGATGATATAAATTTCAGGGACATGGACAATGGAAATAACAGTGCGGCATCCAGTATCACGTGGTTTAGAATTTTATTTTGTATCACGAAAAGAACTAATTGTTCTAAATAATAAACTTTATAAAGCATAACATACCTAAGTGATGTGTACACAGGCAAATATGTAATTTATCTTAATTTCTCAGTGAATAGTACACAACCTATAACTATTTACATGACGAGCTCAAAAGTTCTTTCAGAATGAGAGACAGAATTTTAGTTTCTCGCGTATATCATACGCATAATACTAAATCTTAAAAATACCACCAAATAGACACGTAGAAGCCTAGAAGGATATCTTCATACCAGCACGCTCGAGAAACGAGTAACGGTCCTATCGTCATCTTCTTGGCCGGCAACGCGTTGGTGACGCCCCCGGTGTTATTAATGTCTGTTATTGCCCCTGGTGTTATTAATTTATGTAATGGTGATATTAATTTAATTTAATTTAATTTAATTTGATTTGACTGTGTTGATTTTTGTGTTAATTAATTATTTACATTATATACTAACATTAGATTATAAGTGTCGCTGCTACTAACAAAGAATATGGATGTATTTCCGAAATAAAATGATTATTATTATTATTATAATGTCCATGGGCGCCGGTGATCACTTACCATCAGGTGACCTGTCTGCTCGTTTGCCTGCTAAAAGCTTAAAAAAAGCGGCCAAGTGCGAGTCGGAGTCGCCCATGAAGGGTTCCGTAGCAGCAAGTAACAGAATATAAAAGTTCTTGTAGTTCGTTGTAACTTTGATCGATGTTTTTTGCGGTTTACGATTTATGACGTATTAAAAAAAACTACTTATTAGATCTCATTCAAATCAATTTTCGTTGGAAGTTTGCATGGTAATGTACATCATATATTTTTTTTAGTTTTATCATTCTCTTATTTTAGAAGTTACAGGGGGGGGACACACATTTTACCACTTTGGAAGTATAGTTTAGAAAAAAATGATATTAGAAACCTCAATATCATTTTTGAAGACCTATCCATAGATCCCCCACACGTATGGGTTTGATGAAAAAAAAAATTTTGAGTTTCAGTTCTATGTATGGGACCCCAAAATTGATTGATTTTTTTTCTATTTTTGTGTAAAAATCTTAACGCGGCTTACAGAATACATCTCCTTACCAAGTTTCAACAGTATAGTTCTTATAGTTTCGGAGAAAAGTGGCTGTGACATACGGACGGACAGACAGACAGACAGACAGTCAGACAGACAGACAGACAGACAGACAGACAGACATGACGAATTTATAAGGGTTCCGTTTTTTGCCATTTGGCTACGGAACCCTAAAAACGAGCAACGCACAAAACATATAATATCCTTGTCTCATTGTTTTGTGACAGTACCTTCAAGTTAGTACTCAACATTTTTCAGTCGCTAATCGAAATCAAAACTACTTATTGTTATAAAGAGTAAAGTTTTATTTTTTGTTTGTTTGTAATGGATATGTTTAATAAAAAGCGGCCAAGTGCGAGTCGGACTCGCCCATGAAGGGTTCCGTAGCAGCAAGTAATATAATATAAAAGTTCTTTTAGTTCGTTGTAACTTTGATCGATGTTTTTTGTGGTTTACGATTTATGACGTATTAAAAAAAACCACTTACTAGATCTCGTTCAAACCAATTTTCGTTGGAAGTTTGCATGGTAATGTACATCATATATTTTTTTTAGTTTTATCATTCTCTTATTTTAGAAGTTACAGGGGGGGGGACACACATTTTACCACTTTGGAAGTGTCTCTCGCGCAAACTATTCAGTTTAGAAAAAAACTATATTAGAAACCTCAATATCATTTTTGAAGACCTATCCATAGATACCCCACACGTATGGGTTTGATGAAAAAAACATTTTTGAGTTTCAGTTCTAAGTATGGGGAACCCCCAAAATTTATTGTTTTCTTTCTATTTTTGTGTGAAAATCTTAATGCGGTTCACAGAATACATCTACTTACCAAGTTTCAACAGTATAGCTCTTATAGTTTCGGAAAAAAGTGGCTGTGACATACGGACGGACAGACAGACAGACAGACAGACAGACAGACAGACAGACAGACATGACGAATCTATAAGGGTTCCGTTTTTTGCCATTCGGCTACGGAACCCTAAAAACTACTGAACTAGATTAAAAAAAGCTTCATCTGACATGGACTATATTTTAAACTTTAAACTATAATTATTTAAAACTAGTATAAATTTAAAAATTAAAAAAAACCCGCTTGCTATCAAAAAGCTATCATGATATACTTTTTAGAAATCCCTGTGGTGAGCTCTTTAATTTAATACCCATATTGCGTTATTCGATTAATTTTAATTTTTTGATACTTCATACAATGGCATCTCACAGCTACCATATTTGTTTTTTTTTATTTCACTTATCTAAAAACGCTTGGGTTATCAAGACGAATCTAACGATATCTTAATTATATGAATCCGTTCAGCTGTGAGCAGCGGTTCATGCATACAAACATACATACGTCGGTGAGGCCACGAATCTCCAGTGAAGGTCCAGGGACGGACCTCTTTATTCTACAACGCTTGTCCGATGCAGAGGCTGGCATATAAGAAATGTCATGTCATATTTAGATTAAGGAATTGTCAATAAGAATAGAACTGATGATCACGTAGTGTTGAAATACTTTGGAATATTGATGTGAACTTTAGGAGAACTGGAAATATATCATGGTGCAAAGTAAAAGGAATATTATTGAATAACCAACTCGATAGAATACCCCTTCTGCTGTACATACATACAAGATAACCCTTTCTGGCAGTCGGGTAAATAATAGGAATCCATACGATAACCGAAGCAAAGCGAGGCCGGTTAATAATCCCGTTTTACTTGGACCAAGCGCTCCCAAAGCCAGTGTCTCAACACCTCGAAATCTTTATGTACATCAGACACCACATGTTCGCTCAACTTAAAACAAGACGCCGTATTCCTCACACGAGTAACTTTCATCATATGTCTCATAACGACGGCATCACGGCAGTACTGTAAGTGCTTGTAGATTGTACTTGTTCACTAACTTCAGTATACACTCCAATACACTTGTGTATTGACTGGAGATGAAGGTTTTAATACAATGGATTATTTTGTATGCAGTAAGCCAGTTAAGACGAGAAACAATGGATAAATTATCTTTCTTAAAAGGCGTAAAGGCATTATTACCTATCTATAATGTCCTTAAGGGTATACAGTTATACACCCTTTAAAAATTGGCATTCACAATTTTGACTGAAGAATAAATTTGTGGTCTCTAGACTTCTAGCGGCAATCTTCACATACGATACGTTTCGATAGCCTAAATATTAAGGAAAAAGAAAAAGTCTAGTAATTTAACCAACGCAGTTTTGGGCTGGACATTTACAGCCTACATACGTTAATAATTTAAGGACCATACGTCCTCATTAAATTAAATAACCACAGAAATTCGCAAACTAGTACCTATTCATTTCTTCTCTACGTGATAACACATTTTAAAGTCACCCATGAATAATACTCGGGCCCAAAGACCGGGATTCAACCTTGGCTTGATTTATCACTCTATCCGCGTTCCTCTCCGGGATAGTTTTTGTCGGAATCCCGGACGGGCCGAGATTTCTTGACTAATATCAAACCGTTGGAGAGAAAATTGGGAATTATTCCAACAGTTCTTGATTTAGGTCGGATGAGCTGAACTTTCTCGATTGATTTACTGTAGAACTGATACATCTATAAGCCAGTATAGTTCTTTTATGAGCATATCAGATGCTAGAAGCTACAGGTGTAGTTATTATGTAGGCTTTTTATCATACCTTTTTAACCGACTTCAGAAAAGGAGGAGGATATCAATTCGACTGCATTTTTTTATGTTTGTTACCTTTCGGCTGGGTGAACCGATTTTGATGATTCTTTTTTTAATCAAAAGCTGGTGCTTGTCATGTAGTCCCACTTAAATTTGAGTGACATCTGACGAGTAGTTTTTGAGTTATCCTTAATTTTGAAGTCGGTTATTTTTTGTCAAGAATTATATTATGTAAAAATATCGAGAGGCTTTTCGGATATTAAGAATTAAATTTAATTTTAAATTTAGTATCCATAACATCCATGAGCAAAGCCAATCCGCACTGGAGCAGCGTGGAACTAGTAGACTAGTCTAGACTAGACTTTACGACTAGAGTTCGTAAAAAGTAAATCAGAAAGCAAATGCACATTAACAGTCATAATTAAGTAGGTATTTTTCACAAGTGCTTTCGAAATCTTTAAAGACAATCGCGTAAAAATACAGTTGCATTATCTATAAATAGATAATACACAAATATACAACCATATATCATACGCTTTTGTCGTTAATTTTATTAATCAGAAAGAGATAAATATATAGTCGTATGTTAACTAATCACAGAGATTATAACGCAAAATCACGGCTACACGAGATATATGAAGTTAAAGCTGGATAGTGCAGTTGAGACCTATGGTTGTACCTATATATATTTTAAGTATATACCACGACATATTAAAAAACATTATTTTGTCACAAGATCGGAAATCCAGTCACGGATGATTCACCAAAAAGTTTAAATCCGATAAATAAGTAGTCTAATATCCGTTTTCTATAACAACAATATCATAACAACCGCAAACCATTACTGAGAAAAACTTATAAAGGACGAATTCCAAATCAATTTTCCGTTAAATTTAACATAGCAAGGATAATCCTACATTTTATATGGCGGAAATAATGTAATGAATAAGATAAAATAGTCATCACTATTTGCGGAATGGATTTTTTCTTGTGTTATTAATAACTGATCTTTGAAGGGTTCCGCATAATTATATTAGGGATATTAGGTACTTTTTAGGATTTCATAAACTAATCATAGGCATATTACGTACTACGTTACCTACTTAGACCAGTGTAAGTGAAATAAAGTGATTGACTATGATTTAACCAAGAAATATACATTGCCATGTATTGTATTTCAACTTTTCAAGGGAGTACCTACTCCGTTACGCTGCGCTGAATCGACCCTGTCAAATCATATAGAAACAAGTTAATAGTTTAAAAACTAAATACACATGTAGCAGTACTTACCTACACTTTTGTCAACTAATTTACAACGCAAAAGAAAATGTTTTCCTTGAAAATTCTAAAAATGAAACTTTTCATACAAAATAAATATTAAATTAATTGAACATCGCGAGGTAAACTGCGTCGCAGCGTGACGTCACAGGGGCATCGAGAACCGAGTGCACTGCAATTTTCTTCTTATTGGTCAATTTTTTTACGTGTATTATGTTAAACTATTTTCTTATTGGCTGGCAAGTATCTCAACTTTTGTATAAATACGTGTACATTTTGTAAATAAATCATTCTACTTGCAACCTTCTGAAGAGTCTCTTGCTCCTACAAGACTCCAAACGCACATCGGCTAAATTGATCCCGACGTGACTCTGTTATTAGCCGTTAAGGAGTTCCATCGCCTAGAGTGAAACATGTGTGTAATATCAGGTCATGCTTATCAAAAAATGTATTGTCATCAGAACTAAAATAAAATGTAAAATTTCAACTCCTTAGGATAGGAAGAGGTAGGTAAAATTAGGCTTGCAAGATTTGACCCACACAAACTGTGCAAGTTAAAATAAAACCATTTAAAAATGTCGCCATGCCAACAGTCAACATACTATTTATTTTCATCTACATTTATACAAATAAATAAAATTGGAGTGTCTGTTTGTAATATTAAAATAACCGCTTTTTACTAAGTGCATTTGGATGTATACACGGTACATATACCAAAACAACATTTTTTACCATTTTTCTCTGTCTGCCTGTTTGTTACGGTTAATCTCTGGAATGACTGGACCGATTTTGACGGGACTTTCACTGGCAGATAGCTGATTTAACAAGGATTACTTCTTAGGCTACTTTTATTTTAGAAAAAAATTGTTTGTTAGGCGATACGAAATTCGCCGGGTCAGATAGATAATTATTTATTTATTTATTTATTTATTTATTTATTTCTTAGGAAAACTTACAGCTATTACAATATGAATGTTCAGTTAAGTAGTACAAGGAAGGCCAATTACAAGTTTTCACGGATAGGTGACAGAGTAGATTTTTTTTTTGAAAGAATTATGGATACACATTAAAGATACACAGAGATATATAGTAAAATATACAAATGCCAGCAGATATAAAGAAATAATGTACTTAAACATAACAGAAGAAAAGGCTTATATAAGTACAATTAATTTATCTATTAATTGGTGCTAATTTAAGAAGAAAAAAAAAGTTTAAATTTAATTTCAAATATTAATTACTATTTAGTACTGAAAAAATTTATGGCTCATCATCTTTTTAATTTTTGTAGAATTAGTATGAAAAATATCTATATTATTATTTTCTTGCGTAACAATATTAACTGATTTACAAGCTCTTGAGAAGAATGAATTTTGTCTGTATTTAGTTTTCATTGTAGGAATATATAAAGGAGCATTTATTCTTGTTGATCTAGGTATACGGAAATTTAGACTACTTAATAACTCATGCGAATCGACCAAGCCATTTATAATATTAACTATATAAGCCACGTCAGCTATACGTCTACGCTCTTGCAGAGGAAGCAAGTGTTGCTTAGAGCAATGTTCCATATAACTTATATCGGAGATTTTGCTACGGTATCGAATAAACCCAAGGAATCGTTTTTGTATGCGTTCGATGCGATTAATATAAATGTCGTATCTTGGGTTCCAAACCTGAGAAGCGTATTATATACCTTTCTTCTCGGTCTATCAGAAACATTCCACTCTATCAATCCGAGGTCTACATTATTTACACTGAGACAGTCTGAGTAATTAAAACGTATTTTACTATTTTTATTTTTAACGGTACCTTTGTTTACAAAACAAAAATAATCATTTAGCAAACTCAGAAATTTTATTTTAATTTCTTCTTGTTTTTCTTAAGTAAATATCTCAAAAGGTACCTGGTTAAATGCCATAAATTCTGCTTCTATAGATATAAATGTGTAAAGATCCTAAAAAGTTATATAAAAATATGTCTATTTATAAAAGTACTCCTTCGTTTATATAATACATACATTAGGTATTTTTAAAACAATGCAAGATCAAAGGAAATAGACAGTCGTAACAATTTTCCATCTGATCGTTTTCCCAGAATCTTGTTTGAAGCCTCCATTGAGACCATTCGTGAGAAAAATTTCTCGATATTTGTCTCACAGCAGAAATAGTAGTAGACGCTCCTTTGATACGATACAAGCAAACAGGTTTAACGTGTTGCTATGTTTGAAGTATTAGGGAAAATATAAATAAAATATATGTCTCTACACTTCAGTCTCACCTTGCTGTTTAAAAATCTAATATTATTACAAAAAAAATTATAGAAACCTAAAAATGACCAGGTGAAAAACCAAACCATGCTTTTTCCACTAGAAACTAAAAGAATACCTTGACGCCAAGTACTTATAATATTAAGGAACTCGTCTAAACCAAACAAATTAACCCAAACTTGAACCGATCGATTGTGTATTGCAAGTACGTGGAGCCAACAATGAATTTTATGTAAGAACCACTTCCATAATTTTATAGCCAAAAATTTACTTCAGATACGGATTATAAGGATCTCTACTAATAAGTCAGTAAAATATTGTCAGCGCTGATTCTTCTTGCATGAAAGCCCAAAGCGATGGAAATACAAACGCAATATACTGCGCAAGACTTTCATATCGCTTCATAGAGCGAGAATATTATAAATTCAGATGCACTAAAGGAGAAACCACTCGAGATTATTGCAGCATAAATAATATATGCCAAGTTCACTCAGAAACCGTATAGAGCAGATTCAAAAACTACAAGAAAGTTAAAGAAGATGGCATAAGGCAGTTTTAGAATGGGTTTAAAAATCTATCCTCAATCTATAATTTCTATATCCAACATCTATTTAGTATATTTTTTTACTTCTTATTTCGTTGTCTTGTCTGTGGTCAGATCGGGTGTTTCTAGAGTTATCTTTCATAATCAAGTATTTATTTCAGTTAAGACTTTTACGTAAAAAGAGGAATTACAGGCTTCTTGGGAAATCCCAAAAATAAATACTTGATTATGAAAGATAACTCTGGAACTCCTGAAGAAATCTTCAGGATTTGAGCAATAGTAATGTGCGTTTATGAATATGAATTTTCTTAAATTTATTATGAATTTTCTTTCTTTCTTTCTTATTTTTCTTTCAGTTTGGACATTAACTTTAGTTTTCTTTTCCTATCGACTAAAATCTTCATCCGGACGCTTCTACAGAAAAGGAACACTAAAAAGGATTATGCGTTGATTAGAAAGATTTTATCTACTTGTAAGTAAGTGTATTAGCAGAATTGGCAAGGTCTCAACGCCTTGAGGCCCAATTTTCATCTCGGAACGAAGTATTCGAATTAGCAAAGTTTGCATATTAAACAAGATGATACGCCATCAGAAAAATTGCAAATATTTGAAACGGTGCTGATTTTCGCGGAGATTAGAACTGGCAAAAGATTCGGAAGATACCTACCTACTATGGGTAACCTACTTACTATGAGTTTACAAATTAAGAGACGGTCGGCTTGTTAAGAAATGGAACTGGGCACAAAATTGTTTTTATTTAGAAATGGAAAATTATAATTTTTACAATTTGGTAAGTCACTGGCCTTTAATGTATGTATTAAAATTATAGTGATCTTTCTATAAAACATGATTTTGATTTTTTGTATGATTATTATTTATAGTAGGCAACTAAAGCTAAACCTATTTGTATTTTCATTTTTCATTCTTCCGGCAGGACATCACCGACACATCTAGAATAATGTACTTTGTGTAGCCAAAACACACAAAAATCAAAATCAACGCCTTGGGAACGAGAAAAGGACAATCAATAACGTTTAGTTGAGCGAATCAATCATTCCCTGGCGCCTAACACCTAACGAGTTACCTAGACACATCTCGTAGATTAAACCTCAATCTTATGCCCTTCCATTACAGTTTATTTTGGACTGAGAGCAAAAATAACAAGTTCGTAGCATGGAAAGCCATCTGTCATAGACAATGATTGAATTTAGCAGTGGTTTTGATTTATAACTGAGTTTCGATTGGATGTTCTGAATGATTCCCATCTTGAGATATCCTTTAATCCAGAGTGGCATTTATTCGTTAAACATTGCTTGGATTAATCAATCTTCGTAAAGAACTTTTGACAGACTGTTACTGTAGATCAGAAGGGTGGTAATCTTAGATGAATGAGGAGAAGATATGAACATAAAAGTAATACAAAACAACGGACCAGCAAGGGTACGGATCTGCTATCAAAATATGAGAGGATGGTTAGTCCACTACACTGGCCAAGTGCAAATTGGCAGACTTTTGGAAACATTGCGGTGAAATCTCAAGTAGGTATGCAGGTATGTGAAAACCAAGATGTTTCCCTTTACTGAAGCGAGAGAAAATTACATACTACACCGTGCAACACTGTTTTAGGGTTTGCAACCCTTAAAGTTTGTAATGGCTTCACTCAGAGACCATAGTTCCAGAAAGGGCCATTTTGCCATGGATGGGTAGTTTTATCACGCAGACAAGGTTTTTGTGAACGTCGCCCATGGACACCAGCAATAAATACATCACCAATGCGAATAAAATGGCAAGCAAAGGACATTATTTCAAGCTCTTCGACATTGCGATACGTGGAGGCCTTGAACCACCTCAGGACACGAAATAAACCATTTTGAAATTTTGTCTCGGGGGAAATGGATAATTTGAAATTCCCAGAAAAGCTACTTCAGATCTTCAATTTTTAAAATCCGATAGTAAATGGTCATCACATTGAATAACTTTTTCTAGAGCGCCATTGCAACATCATAATAGCTTAGCAGTTAAACGATCCCATCATTTTCCACCTCCACTAAAGGAGTTCAAGTGCCCTGGATCTGCTAATGCCTGGCGCCATGACCTCGTTAGATGTTCATCAGAGCACCACGATCAGGGAAGGTTGACTAGTTCAGAACTCCTTATACACCAAGTTACTTTAGTAATGTTTTAACATTAATTTACGTCAATTTAATCATAATAATTGCTGTTGGATAATCATGATTGCACGTCAGTATTCTCAATTTTCGCTTACAACGCATTTCAGTATTTTGCATATAAACACATGCGGATATTATGCAAACTAATTCTGCGGATGTGCATATTGTATGTTTACCGTGAACACCCGTTATATATAAAGCGATGCGGATGTACTACTTA
Source organism: Thymelicus acteon (assembly GCA_951805285.1). Classification (NCBI taxonomy): domain Eukaryota; kingdom Metazoa; phylum Arthropoda; class Insecta; order Lepidoptera; family Hesperiidae; genus Thymelicus; species Thymelicus acteon. Next base: position 5,139,318 of record OX638232.1, read on the forward strand.
AATCAACTCTAACATTACTCAATAATGAATGGTTAATTATTAAAACATGTAATAGACGATGTTTATTCAATTAACACATCAGGATTAGCGTTTAGTTAATTAAACGCACAAATTGCATTTTTTTTATTCCAACAAATCCTACTAAAATTATAAATGTGAAAGTTTGTAAGGACGTTTGTATGTTTATTACTCTTCCACGCAAAAACTACAAAACGGATTTTAATGAAATAACACAGGTATACTAGGATGTCGAATAAAGTATATTAGCTACTCATTATCGGAAAATGTTGGCAAGCCGCGGGTGGGATACGTGCATGCCCCGTTCCCGTCCCGTGCGTGCCTCCGTGGCGTATGCGCTATCGTTTACATTTTCTATGAATCGATGTTTCCAAAACTTCACGTCCCGTCCCCGTCCCGTCCCCGTCCCGACCCCGTCCCGTCCCCGTCCCGTCCCCGTTACGTATGCATCGACTTTTAATTACCATCGTCAATTATGTGGCCATTTAACGTGAGGTATGACTACCATCAAGCAGTAGCTTGATGGCACCAGCACTAGCTTATCAGTTATCACATTAAGAACTAAGCGTAACTTATCCATATGTATAAAATACTCATTCATTAATTCCTGTGCCCTTCGCAAATAGGGTCTGTCTGACTACCTGCTAAATTAAATAAAATTGTATTACATCAGAAGCGACGCAATGATGTAATAAAATGTAAATAACAAAGAGAAGTGCACACGACATGCAATGTCTACAGTTAAACCTCGGGGAACGTAACATCACATTTCGCGACACTTACGCTATTATGAAAATTACAAAATAAATAGATTTCGCAACAAGAACATGAAACGGAATTTTATATTGCACATGAGCTTTTTTATGGAAATAGCCGATAAACGAGCTGACGATACATCTGGTAAGTGGCTATTGTTGCCCATGGACATCAGCGACACCAAAGGCATCACTGATGCGTTGCCGACCAAGAAAGAAAGAAGAAAAAGAAAGACCTGGCTCTCAAGCCCCCAGCCGGAACATAATGATTCGTTTGGCAGCTGACTTAGCAAGAGCGGAGCCAAACTAAGAAAGGAACCACGTATTATTCGAGCCAAGCATCTAATGAGTAAATAACACACATTAAGGGCTTGTTTCACCATCTTCAAGTAGAGTCCTGAATAAGCTATTCGCCGGTTAAAGTGACGTTAAAGTGTCATTTTACATACACGAAATGTCAACTTAACCAACGAATAGCTTACTTCGGACTTACTTGAAGATTGTGAAACAAGCCTTAACTCTTTTTCAGTATCCCCGCAATCTAATATATAAAATTCTCGTGTCACGGTGTTAGAAGTTGAACTCCTCCGAAACGACTCGACCGATTTTCGTGAATCTTTGCGTGCATATCGGCTAGGGTGGAGAATCGGACAACATCTATTTTTCATCCCCGTAAATTTTTAAGTTCATCCCTGAATTTTTTATTTTATTTTTTTAATCTTTTGACAGAACGAAGTCAGCGAAGGCAGCTAGTATTCTATACATTTTGCTATGAAATATAAAAAATACGAAGCCTCAGCCGCGAAGACGCAAGCAATACATGTACAAAGGTGGGAAACCATTATAAGTGTCGGCCGCCAGGGAAATAACCAGTGCGTCGTCGGCAAATTTGTTCAGGCGGTGCGGAAATAACTTTACAAATAGCCTTCTACATAAACTAGTACCTAACCCACTCTCGCTTGGTTTCAAAACTTTCGCAAATGTAAATGAACCTGATATAATTGTTTGTTTTTATCAGGAGTTTTGTTTTTAAGGTTTTCCCTTAAACCTTCATTTTAAATCCCTTTATGTATTTGTGAAAGTTTTATGAAAATTCATGCAGCAGTTTTTGGAATTGTGACTGTCCCCTAGACAGCCTTTTTTAGGCTTCCGAAAACAAAACGGAACCTTTAGCTTTAGAGTATTGTCATGTCTGTCCGTTCGTCCGCAGAAATTCGTACCCTGAAAAATATGTTTTTTTTTGTTTTATTCTTTTTAACACTGGGTCTTGGCGCTATGCTGCGGACGGACCGACAGACAGACATGACGATACTGTAAGGGGTCTATTTTGACTACGGAACTCTAAAACCAGTTTAAAGTGACCGCATGGTAACAAAACGGTATTTTAGTACTCGCTTGGCTTCAACCCATTAATGGCCCACTACGGCACGGGTCTCTTTTTTAGGAGGCCTAAACCATACTCCACCACGCTGCTCCAGTGCGGATTGTTGGAGAGGTTAATGGAAAATCTAAGTGTCGGAAGTTTTTATGCCGCCCGACGGTCTTCGACATGGCTTAGCGACTGTTATCGTACGATAACAACGGCTGACTGACTGGCTGACTTTATGTGCCCTTGGAAGCACGGAAACGCTCAAAAAAATTTTGCCTGTAGCGTTCACTTACTACTTATATTTACACTTACACATATTTAATTACTCGCTTATTACCACTAAAAACTACTAAGTTGTCCGGTTGTCAGCGACAAATTTTTCCTGCACAAACTTGCTTTTAATTAACTTAATACCCACAGAGGGTGCTTGAGGGATTAATTAATCCGTAATTAATTTCATATCTCTTGCCTCTAGCGTTTGGGGTTTCACTTTGAAATTTCAAAGACACTGTATATAGCACATTTTCTTATAATTACTTAGATGCATTTTATATTAATTATGATTCAATGACTTAATAGGTATAATATTTAACTTATTTATAACAAACACTTTATTTTATACCAAAAATAGATGAAAATTATCGTTATGTCGAGCTAATTTCAGCCAATTTGCATTCACACATATTTAGATCACAATATTTAACATCTATTATGTTTGATTTACACGTATTAAGTAGTTAAGTAGTTAACTAAATTTTAAGTAAATTAATACTCGTAAACGGACAATTTAGTAGTTTAGTAATCAAGTAGACAAGTAATTTAGAAATGTTTCTATTTTCTGTTAAGTAGGTGGGCGGGGCTTATCACTTAACACGTTTGGACAGGCACTTTTTAATAAAAATTTAGTAAAATGCTTAAGTAATTAAGTAGAATTGTATGAACTAAAGAGCTTAACTAAATTATTACATGTGGACGCACACTAAAAATTATTCACTTAAAATTTAGTTAACTACTTGACTACTTAATATGCCTAAACCGAACATTATATTACTACTACTACTAATACTAATATTAAAAATTTGAAAGTTTGCGAAGTATGGAAGTTTGTACCTTCTCTTTCACGCAAAAACTACTGAACACACATTTACAGACCATGATGTGGAATAAGACTAGGGTAGCCAGATGGCAAGACTGAAATATCTGGACAATACTTCAAAAAGTCGGGATTTGTCGGGACACAATATTTTTTTTTAATTGTCGGCAAACGAGCTGATAAAAAAACCGGCTAGAGCGCTTGCGGCAGATGCTTTCTGTTGTATCGAGTGATTGTCGGGACATTTTGTATTTTGTCGGGACTCTAGACATCATGTGAAATGTCGGAATAACCCGGACGAATCCCGACCATCCTGGACAACACGGTAGAGCACTATTTCCTAAATAAAGCAGTGTCAATAATAATCTGAATTTTACCAAGAAAAAAATAACCGACTTCAAAATAACTCAAAAACTACTGGTTAGATCTAGTTCAAGTTTAAGTGGGATCACAGGACAAGCATCAGCTTTCCTGTGATCCCAAAAAAAAGAATCATCAAAATCGGTTCACCCAGTCAAAAGTTCTGAGGTAACAAACAATAAATACAGTTGAATTGAATACCTCCCTCCTTTTCCGAAGTCGGTTAAAAAGTACTGGTGCAATACGACTCCAAAACCCAAGTGTATATAAACCAACGCATAGAAATAGCCCAACATTGAAAAAGACTTCTATAAAGATGCATTAAAAATTTAAGCGCGCGTCCGCCCGGGACATAAAAATAATCGAGGATTGTAAAAATTAAATGGCACAGATAAAAAAGAACGAGATTGTCATATAATCGTTGGGGTAGACCCATTCAGAGCTATCTATGGAAAAATGCTTGTTTATGACCAAGAACTTTATAATATACCTACACCTGGACGGCAAGCTTTGAAGAAGTACCTGAAGACCATTGACGTATAATGTCATAGAACAGACATCTCGAACAAAATGTGTGTCCCGCCGGGACGCTCTATTTTCAAAATTGAGCCTCCGTTCTCCTTTCAAAATCGAACGAATCCTTTGAAAATTGAAGCCGATAGGCGCCAATTCATTGGGACATACATTGTGTTCACGGTGTCGATTCTATATGCTAGTAATAATACTGATATACTGAATAACCTTTCGAAGTGCAAATAACAAGCTTTGAATCGTCATTTAGAGCCTTAGCCTGTATTAACGCCAAAGGCAGTCATTTTGCAAATGTTATGAATTAATTACTGTTTTTTTTTTTAAATAAATGATCTAAATTTGCACTTGTTTTTATTGTTTCCTAACATTTAAAATTATTCTATCAAAGGGCAAAACGTATTTTTGATAGTAAGACACTTAAATGTTCCACTAGCCTGGTTTTAAAAGTCTACCCTTCTCATTATCGAAAATAGGGTGCATATTTCAAGAGTTTGTAGTTCGGTAAAAGATTTAGATAACTACAAACATGTTCATGAGATTTTGTAGGTAATATCATGTAGTTTAATAATAATTGATAAAATAATAATATTCATAGGGCATTTATCCAACTTTTTAGCGAAATTTAATAAAAAAGGGTAATTTTTTTCAAAAAAATTTCAGTTAATGTGTTTAAAAAATATGTTTTATTTTGTTTATTTGTTTATTTTGGGTAGATTTTATACCTCGAATAGATAAACTATTATAACAACTGCTAAATGAAAAAAACAGAATGAAAATAAATGTAAAAACAAAAAAAAATATGTCGAAAATAATGCAGCACGTCAGGTTTTTTTCCAAAAAATTAAAAAGCTAATAAAAAAAGAACCAAACCGATTAGACCTGTACTTTATTGGTTTTTTGTTGATAGTTTTGTCCAAATAATGCATAGACGCCGGGCGGTCACTTGGCCCTGGGACACCCTGTATAACATAGATAAGACGTGTTTTCAACAGCGCCCAAAGTCCGGTTTACACGTATTAAGTAGTTAAGTAGATAAGTAAATTTTAACTAAATTTTAAGTGAATAATTTTTTGTGTCCGTCCACACGTAATAATTTAGTAAAGTTCTTTAGTTCATACAATTCTACTTAACTACTAGCTTAAGCATTTTACTAAATTTTAACGTAAAACTGCCTGTCCAAACGTGTTAAGTGATAAGCCCCGCCCACCTACTTAACAGAAAATAGAAAAATTTCTAAATTACTTATCTACTTGATTACTTAACTACTAAATTACTAAACTACTAAATTGTCCGTTTACACGTATTAATTTACTTAAAATTTAGTTAACTACTTATCTACTTAATACATGTAAACCGAACATCAATGACTTAACACAAACAGATTTTACATAATAACAATTTTGTTATTATTGTTAGTTTTATTAAAAATAATATTTTATTATAAATTTTCTGGTTCAATCATATTTAACCAAATTGGCGGGAACGTCTGATTCGTTGATTCAATTTTCGAATATCGTTCCAGTATCAAGTTACCATATTGATGAGCGTTCGAATTTCAAATTAGGTACGTCAATAAGGGAACAATAAAGTTATATCGAGAACAATTTTATTCATAAAAATCAAATCATGATTTTATCCTGATAAGATTCCTACCATATTTCACTTGAATAACTAAAATATAAAGAAGTTAAATAGGTTTTTGTTTGTCAAGTTTGTATAAACAATCCTGAACCAGCCAATCGGATTTGAAGAATGACAAATACATATAATATATACTAGTATAGAATATAATAGCGTTTGTCATTCTTCTTCTGGCTAGCTATCATGCACAAAAAAAATTCTTCTTCTTCTTCTAGTTACTTCTCATAATACAATAGGTTATACCTAAGTAGTTTGTCGGATAAATATGAAGGCGTCATATCAAATTGTAACAAATCAGTAAACTTGACGGTGTATGGCCATCGATGTATGACCATTCATGCAAACTGGATGCCGCATCAAGTCCGCTGCAAACCTGACGAGTATACCTACTTGATCGTGTGTGGCCAGCTTAAGAGTGTTGCACGCTCTATTTTTTTATTAAAATTTGAGATGTATAACATTTACCCGATGTAACTATAGGTACTTAGCAACAATTTTGAGGTTCAACACATTTCCTAGTGACAGTATTTCTAACGGTACCGCTGTTGCAGAAGCACTGCGGTACACCGCAGGGCATGGGAGACTCCGTGTCGTGAAGATAAGGTGTCTCGCAGGTGGGTTCAGCTCGTGGTGGGCAGTAGAGTACGGAGTGCTCTCCTGGTGGACAGGACTCTGAAGACAAACGGACATAAATGAAGAACGGAATAAGAATGAAACAGAAATTACTACGTGTTAGGAACATGTGATATCAATTATCTGGTCACGTACCGATGACTGGGAATGACCACTTTATGTATCCTTCGGAGCAAGGCAGCTCTCAAAAATGTTTTTATAGTCACCCATCACTACCGATCGATTCCGAAGGATTGACACAAGCCGCCGGCTGTCAGCGATTATTTACTTATCACTAAAAAACAGGAGGAAAAAACTCACTCATAGGTATTCCTTGACAATCTCCCATCACTGCAAAACACGCTACAATCAAACTAATTAAAACATACTTCATTGTAAATAATTTAAAACAGCTTTCGAAGCGTCGTCACTTAGTGTCTTCAACGGGTGTAATGTCACCAGATACCCAGCACCTATTTATATGTTGTCAAACAAAAGGGGAAGAACCATTCAATGAGGAAAATTACTGAATGACGCTGTTAGTACGAATGTACGTGATATTCTTATAAATAAATTTTATCTGGTTATTTGCATAGTTTCGCTTGATTTTAAATAGTACTCATGGCTTATTTGTTACATAGAGCTAAACAAAATTCCATCTTAATGTCTCAAAAATATCAATGTCCATTAGATTACATATTATGTCTATAATAAGAATTAGATGAATTTTATTAAATGCTTGATACTATTAACTAGTCAAAACTTATGTAAGCTCGACCAGAGAAAATCTTCAAAAGAAACAAAAAACACGATAAATTAGCAATATTCCCAACACTAAATCACAGCAAAAAAATCCTTTTAACACAACTTTTGTCACTCACCGAGGACAAAGGAAGGCATTAACTTTACGACAGGACGTAAACACGGAATGGTTCGCAATGATGATGAAATAAAGTTTAAACTCTTGTGTCTTTTTGTGTCTCTTGTGTCCAATGTCCGGAACTTGCATTTTTTCAAAGCCAAGTTTTCATTATGATTTTTTTAGTAAGAAAGGCTTTGAAAATTAAAATTATGTTGTTTTTTTTAGATTTGTTTTGCTTCTGCCAATCTTTGGTCCTCCTTGAAGAAAAGAAACGGCAAGCAAGAAGAACAAACTTCTCATCACATTAGTTAGTTTAATCACAGAAGAAATAATAGTACTTATAAATAAGTACAGAAGGCACACTCCGAAAAATTCCGAGAAATCATTTAAATAAATAAAGTGTAATTCAGATCGCACAGCGCTAATCAAAAACGCGTAATGAGTTAGTTGCCTTCCTTTCTAACACTATCGCTTATCCTCTCTGGCAATGTCAGGGTTGTCTTCTTTGAAAGAATTAAATTAATCTGAAAGTTTAGTGAACATGAAGAAAAGTGACATTTATAAAAATTAATTCATTTTGTATTTTTTCTGAAAGTTTAATTTTTAATATGTGTGATAGATTACGAACGTATAACATCCATTATGAATTTTCTGAATTAGTAAGACGTGTAAGTACGCGGCATGTACTTGTAAAGTCGTAGTTAAAATGTGGAGTGCGCCAGGCCTGGTTTAATACACAATCGTTACAGAATGTATTGTTTTAGTAACCCCCGACGCAAAAATAGGGTGTTATTAGTTTGACGTGTCTATCGCCCCAACTCAGAGTCACTAAGGGTTACGTTAATCGCTCCTTAGTAAAGAATCACCATACAAATGTTGTACTAAGGAGCAATTTAAATAATCGTGTGACTCTGTGTTGGGGCGTATGTGTCTGCCTGTAGCACCGTAGCTCTTAAATGAATGGACCGATTTTGATGCGATTTTTATTGTTTGAAAGCTGAAGTGATCGAAATAATTGTTATGTAGCTATGTTTCATGAAAATAAAAATGTGGGGGGCGTTGTAAATATTAAATGTATTGTTATGTCATACTATCCACCTAATTATAGGTGATTACCGACACGTTGCATATAAAATAAGGAATCCTAATAATTATTTATCCTGTAAAAGATACAGATGGTGACAATAATCTGAATTTTACCAAGAAAAAAAATAACCGACCTTAAAATAACTCAAAAAATACTCGTCAGATCTAGTTCAAATTTAAGAACCACATGACACGCACCAGCTTTTAATTAAAAAAAGAATCGTCAAAATCGGTTCACCCAGTCGAAAGTTCTGAGATAACAAAAATAAAAAAACAATCGAATTGAGAACCTTCTCCTTTTTTTGAAGTCGGTTAAAAAGTCCATTTGCTTCAAGCCAAAAAAAGTTAAATTAGTCCAACAACCCTATCTTAAGGGTGAAGTAGAAAATGTGTCATTTCTTATGAAATGAGATCTGTCGAGATAGAAGCAATGATTTTTTATTTCCTTTTATCACAAACCCTTATCAACCCTTATTTATTCTATTGTTTAAAAATTTTAATTTATTATAATGTTGGATTCTTACGTTGTCAAAAAAGAAGCGGGGTACTTCCAACATTGATTGTACAAAATTCTCCTCCATGACACTTCAGCTTTCCGAAATGCCGGTAGATTAAAAAACGACGTGCATAAGTGTATCAGTGATACTTACATGAATAAATTATTGGTATTGTCTAAAGAACCCAGCATGTAGTCCCAGGATAAAACTAGCTGTTACACCCAAATGACTTCCAGAAGACTTGACTTCATCCACGCACCTAAAAAAAAAGACGGACGTAATCCCAACAACAAATTCAGTGAAGCACACATAGTAATACCCACTCTCTATTCGTACAAGTACACACACCCACACTGACACTTCACTGCTTCAATCGCGAATCAAAAATTACGCACACATGGTAAGCGGGCGGCCATTGCTATGCTTCACTCTCGATTAGACGCGGTTACGTCCATCTTTTTTTCAGGTTCGTGACTTCATCACATTTGTGTACCTCCTTACCCCAAACAAAGGCTAATATAATCTCCAGTTACAAATGATCCCTCACAAATTGGGGAAGTTAGTTGCACATTGAATTTAATACGGACGGACCTTCCGCCAATTAAACCTTCCAACTATGTAGTCATCTGCGTTACTTGTGTTAATGTTAACGTATAAGATACGTTAATTATAAATATACAACTGTCCATGGGTGTAACAAGGGAGGGGGAACAATGTGTGATGTTGCCTCCCACTTTTGTAAGTATACCTACTTAATCTATAAAAAAATCTATTTATTATGCGTTAACCTCTGAAAAAACACTCATGCAATACGCCACTAATGCAATACGCCAAAGCAACAAGAAATTACACTTTAATCATAATATTTTGAGAGGGATTCCCCAATGGACCTAAATGTGGTAACCCAATTAATGGGTTAACACCCATGCAACATTATAAAAAGCTAAAATCTTATCTAAGACATAACCGACGCATTGCCAGCCATGCAGGGCCACTGACTATTTATTTCAAAATTTGATCGATGAATATGGTGACTTTTAATGCTAGGTGCATCAAAATTAAACTTTTTGTCCCAACACTACAACCTGCATGCAAGTATTTGATTAGGTGTTCTTTGAGCTGTATACTTCTTCAGTATTTTGTAGTTAATGTTGACTACACGCGCAGTAACGGGAAACCTTCTAATAAGTCCCCTTTGCCCTCGAACGTGCGTCGATAAACGGACAAAGTTGCAAATGTTACTTGCACAGATAACTAATTAAGTAACTCAGACGTTAAATATGTTACTAACTTTAAAGGCATTACACTATCCTTTATTGCGTTTATTTATATAGGGCAACTTTGCCACATTCTCGAGTATTTACATACATAGGTACACAAATACAATCGTATACAAATAATAATATGTATTCGATTCCTGGACTTGACATTTATGTGATAACTCGGTTCGGTTTTTAACTAACTATAGTAAGGAAATCGTCACGTCGCGGTAGTTCCCCAATTCCATATAGATAGTAATAATTTCTCATCGAGTAATCCATCTTCTTATGTAATTTACCCTTTAAGCTAATGGACAAAGTAATTAGGCACAAAGAAAATAATTCCCAGACCTTGCACCTTCCACATTTAAATTTTTTATTATTTTATAAGTATTAAATTTTTATATTAAGTAAAAAAAATATTTAAGTTAATCACCCAAGTTGTGTGGGTCAAATCTTGCAGGCATAATTAGACCTACTCCCTCGTATCCTAAGTATTACTTTTAATTATTGTAGTGCATTTTTCCATTGTGGGAGGGAGGGAGGTGCCACGCATGTCTTTAAAGTATCAACGGATTGTTGCAAACTAGTTAGTACTATTACTATTAACTTTATCCTAAGGAATTCAAAACTTACATATTGGTTTAGTCGTGATGACAAAACATTTTGCATGACCTGATGCTAACTTCAGGTTTGGCTCTCGACTAGGGAACTTCTTATCGGTTAACAGCACTGTAACAATTTTTGACGTGATAACGTCTATTAAAGCGATGAACGCCGGGCGCACGCACAAAAAAATATAGCGTTCCGCGAGCGAGAGAGTGGCAAAAGCGAGAGAGAGGCACGATCAGCTACGATCGTCGTATCGTAGCCGATGGCGTAGGCGATCGTAGTTGACTGAAGCGGAGCGGGGCGGAGCGGAACGGAGCTTTGTCATGACGTTGTCACGTTAAACTACCGTCCGTAAACCGACTTTACAGACAACCATTTTTTTTTTCTTTAATGCATTGACATATAAAGCGATGACATAATTCTTGATAAAAAAATAACCGACTTCAAAAAATGCTCGATACATCTCGCTCAAATTTAAATATGACAAGCACCAGCTTTCGATTAAAAAAAGAATCATCAAAATCGGTTCACCCAGTCGAAAGTTCTGAGATAACAAACATAAAAAAATACAGTCGAATTGAGTAACTCCTCCTTTATTTGAAGTCGGTTAAAAATAAGACTATGAAAGGATGTTCTTTGCTCTCAACTCTATAGTTCTTTCAACCGATTTATATAAGATTAATTCCCAACCTATTCCTATAATCCTACTCTAGTACTGTTAGCGACAACTTTTATTTCATTAATATGGATTATTACAAGAAGCGCCGCAAAGTTACAATATTGTGCCGTATTTCCTCTGGGACCAGTCAGAGAAGCTAATAGCACAAGAAAAGCTATACAGAGTAATACAGACAGCAAAAGTTAGCTGCACAGTCACGTATCACAAATGAATGGTACTGTTTTGTTATGTTAGTACATGCTGACGATTTATACATATTTCAATAATTATATACCTAAAAATGAATCGGCAAATGTGTTGCTAAGCGCAAAACTCTAGAACGAGTGGATGGGTTTCGCAAATTATTTTTTGTTGTCTTTCTTATTGTGAGGAGAAGGTTCTTATAAAAGAAAAAAATTAGGAAGTTGTGCGTAAAATTAGAAAAAAGAAAACTTAACGACCATAACTATTAATTTTTCTAATGTAACCTTAGCAACAGAACTGTTTAATTTTATAACTGTCAGTCGAGGGAGAAGGAGAGGGAGAGGGAGAGGGGAGAGAGAGTGAGAGGGAGAGGAGAGAGAGAGGGAGAGGGGAGGGAGAGGGAGGTGAGTTGTTAGGCGGTACAAAGTTCGCTGAGTCAACTAGTAGTTATAATAGTAAGTAGTTATCGATGTCTGCACATGGAATATTAAGAAAAGTGATTACTTTAGTTGCAATATTGTCGGAATAGCTTTTAGAATTGTTATCTAAGTTGAAATTTTCAATGCCGCATTGAAAGTATATTGAAGTTAACTTGGAGTAATTTAACATCACTTTGGGGTCTCAAAAAACATTTCATTTTAAAACCCTCTCTAAGCATTTATTAATTAATTTATTTATTTATATTATATTTATTCATTCCAAAATATTATCACTAACATTACAGGTATGCCCTAATGCTTTAGTGTATTTCACATAAATAAACATTTATTCAAAAAAAATGAATTTATTCGAGTGTAAGTACCTTACTGAGATATAGGTTTCTTGATTCGAAACGAGGGTGGAACAAGTAAATAAATAAAATAGCTAAAATTATTGTAATGAGAGAACTCACGATTTTTGTATCTCATACTCATGAATTTTTAATTATATTTCCTTATTGTTGAAACATAATCAAGACAATACTAGATTAGTTTGTATAAAATAACTTGCCTTCCCTGGTCTACACAAAACTAAATTCAGGGGTGCTTCAGAAAAAATTGCTTCCCGAAACTTAACAAAACACACCGTCGTGAAGTTGACGCGAAATTGAATCGTTTAGCCGAAATACGACGTCAAATAGTGTAGGGTTATCGACAGTTTGGGGGTGGTGACGACAAAGGATGCAATTTGTCAAATCAAACACCTCTTTGTGAAGATCCGACGGAATTTTGCACTTCGACGCCTTCAAGACGATTCAAAGTGCACCGTTCTGAAAGCGTTAACCTTTGGAATGTTTAACAAAGAAGATAAAGTTTGCTCTGCTGGAGTTGGGTCTATTGTGGGGAACATTATTGTTTTACCTGCTGAGGATTTGTTTTTTACCTAGGATTCACTAGCAATTTTGGTGTGATGTTTCATTCACCTAGTCATCGGCCCAAGCTAGTGGTAATTTCCTTATTACTGCAATTTACAACCCCGTACCTTAGGGGCCATGCATAAATTACGTCACACGTTAGGGGGGAGGGAAGGGTCGATGTAGTGTGACATTGTGTGACAAGGGGTGGTAAGTTTCGTGACGTCACATTTCAAATCGAAAAATTGGTATGTATAGGTAAATATTGAAAAACAATTTAATAAAAATAAAACATATTTCGGAACTGCAGTTTTAATTTAATAATTTCTAAGTTGTAAAATTTCATAATATATGACGTCACATTAGGGGGGGAGATCTCACAAGTGTGACCAGCTGTGACAAGGACAGGGGAGGTATCAAAAAGTCATGAATTTGTGTGACGTAATTTATGGATGGCCCCTTAGTTGGTAGTAAGATTCCCCTGTTGTCCACGATAAAATTGCAGATACCTACCGTGCTTCGTGTCGTTTGATGGAGTAACGGGGATAGGGAAATAATTCAAACAATTCCTATCACAAACTGAGAGTGTGCTCGAGGCTTTGCAGATTGGTCTCAACCATATCAATATACAAATGAAATTCTTCGTCTGCGCCAAAATGTTCTGTCACCTGCCAAGTCTTAATTTCTGGTCGTGGCAAATATTTGTGAAAGAGAGAAAAGTATGAACGCTATCAATAAAATAAGTAGTGCTAAGGTAAACTAATTTAAACAACATTACCAGTAGATAGTGCATCGCGGTAGTGCCACGGGTAATGCACCGTTCTTAATCGTGTACCTACATATGATTGTATAAAGCTTTGTGTGTATTCGTACCACCCAACACAGGAAATCTTAGTACAGGTCTCTGTGGTTATTTGACGCAAAAACTGTGTTATTAAAAAACCGGGCAAGTGCATGTCAGGCTACACGCAATTGCCTTCTTCAGGCTTCTGAAATAGTTCGTTTATCGAATATTACTCTTATCCTCTATGCTTTTATGCTTACAAGTATGCTAACACAGCCGTGATAATTTTCCTTGTTAATTCAAAGATAACAAATTGAAAGACCTTTTCAACAATACCCCACACTATAGGGTACGCGACGAATAAAAATTCATCCTCACTTTACCTGTTAGAGAGGTAGGTACCCTGAAAATTTTTTTTTTCAATATTTTATTCTACGATTCTAGAGATTAAATAAATATGTATATCCATGCCAAATTATAACTTTCTAGCACTAATGGTCTCGGCACTTTGCTTCGGACAGGTGGACAAATGGACGGACAATCAAAACAAAACCCTTAGGTTCCGCTAATTGGAAATCAAATAACCTATCGCCAGCATTCCTGTACAAACTGTGCTGGTAGTGCTGGTACAGACTAAAAATTTAATTACGATGACACGCCAAGCACGTCTCAAGTTTCCGCTGAATTACCTGAGACAAATAGTATCGTAAACAAATGAAACAGCTGCAGTCAGCCAGTGTGTCCGTGACTTGACGTAATTTACGAGCTCAGTGTAATTGCATTCAGGAAATAATTGTTGAAACTGTTGGTATTTATGCTTCCATACCAATTTGTCTTATATTATCGACTAAGGTTCGATAATGGTTTGGATCTTTGTGACTTTGTAGCTTAGGGGCAATATTAACTTTTTGGGTTAGACTTAGAAGAGAGGAAGAAAGGAGAAATGTTCCAAAGAAATTCATATATTTCTAAGACACAAAGATACCAAGGTTATTATTAAAATAATACCTAGAAATCTTCCAGTACATGGACATGGAAAACCTCTTGGCTTCTCTAAGGTAAGGTATCAAACTTTTCAGGTAATTTAGTGGTTTAAGCTAAATACAACAATGAGTATACACCAGAACTGTGCCTTGAATAAATGTTGACGAACCTTGACCATCAGTCGGCAATTTTTGAAATCACAAAAACTGACCATATTTGGACTTAGTTTTCCAGCCAGACAAAACACATAGTCGAAGTTACTATGAGGACTATGTATAATTACCATTACGGAGGCCATGTCTTAATACTCTATCCAACCACTGCTCTATCCACTAGACCCAACCAGATACCTTCTCCTTTATGAGACCACTCTTCCATAGTGAATACAGGAGCACAAAATCATCTAACATGCCCAATTACTTAATCCATATCAATAAATATTTTCATCTTCAAAAGAACATTAAGAAATACTATCCTGTTAGCTTAAAATATATCGTAATCCCGCCCCAATGAAATAAGACCGGGATCTTTGCCAAATACGTTTCGGAGTTACGCAATGCCTATAATTAAAAAATATATCCAAGTGTCTAGTCGAAATTTATTCCAGGCTTCTAATTGGTCGAAACGGTAATTTCCCGGAGGAAGAGCTGCCTTAAGTCAAAGGAGAAAGCTGATTTAACACTTAAGCTTGTCGATAAGGTCAGCGTTATTTTTGTGAATTAGGCGCCATAAGATCCGCACTGGAGCAACGTGGTGGAGTATACTCTTGTGGGTATGTGCTCGATGCTCTTAGCCTTGTCAAGAGGAGAGACAAGAGCTCAGAAATGTGCCGTAAATGGGTTGAAGCTGCAACCGTCACCATGTGTAATATAAATATTAATATGTAACTGCCTATGATTTTATTAAAACCCAAAGTTCTTACTTTAACATTATTTAGAACTGCCGTTTCAGTATTAATTTAACAATTGCTAATTTTGGCACGCATCTCTGAATTAGCATGGTCTTAAGAAAACATTTTTAAGAACCCTGTAAGATGACTAAACTGAGCTCTCTATAATATTCTCAAGCTTATGGCAAAGTCTGCCAATCTACCATCATCGCGGTAAACTAAGACCTCTAATCACCTTAATTTCAAGACCAAAGATGGAACAAATAAGGCTAAAGAACTGCTCTTGAGAACTTCCAAACAACGCCTCTGCTTTTGATTTAAACGGAGGATTACGCGTCATTCGACCCGGCGCGGCGGCGGTAATTCTCCAACTGCTTGAATTATGTGCTAATGCGTTCATGTAATGGCTACTTCTGATTACAATTAGCTGTTTTTCTTCTTAATTACTAGTAAGGAATCCCAATGGGATCTGGGATTCAAGTTATTTGGAAATCTCCTGAAAGTCGAACCAATGGCAGATGATATCGTGTGTAGAGCATTGGACGATGGACTAATGGCTGTAAGCCAATAAGTCTTAATAACTCTTGCTTCGGTGAAGGAAAACATCGCGAGGAAACCTGTACAACTGAAAGTTCTCCATATTGATTGTGATGATGATGATGATGATGATAACTTTTTTCCAAATCGATCGTCTACCCTTTTTACTAATCCTTCATCTTCTTTTATCTTATGAACCACTTCGTTTTTTCTGCGTTTTACCCAATTCACTGAGACGTTAATGTATCTACGGACTCAGTGTATTAAAATATTTTACATATGTAGGATCCAAGCGAGATCCAAGGAATTTAGCGTCCAAGTTTATTAACGTTAGATACAATAAAAAAATTTTGGTCATATCAATTTTCATTAGAACAATTTTTAGAATAATTTTGGATCTTTCACAAAATAATCGAAATTATTATTTTTGGTAATAAATAATTTACATGTGTGCGTCAAAATTGGTAACCTCTTTATTTTCGATTCTTCTTAGGGTAAAATACCCAACGATTGTCACCCTAAGCGTTTTCTCAACATTTTTTGTAATTTTAATGTTGTTTGCTTTATAAATGCAATATTTTTTTGTTTTAAATATAATGTTTAACTATCAAGGAGAATATTAATATAAATTTTAGTGCAGTTTAAATATTTTAATCAAGAAAAAATAATGTTTCAAACTAAAAGGGCGCAAAACTATATCGATTGACACCTTGATGTAATGATTGACACCCAACGAGACTGTAACGATTGACACCCTAGCAGGCACATTAATTCGCATTGAAAAGCTAAGTACCTATATGCAGTTTTAGAGTTTATGTAAATGAAATGATTATTTTTTGTTTCTTTTTATTTATTTATGAGTACATTAGAAAATATTGTTATTTTGGCATTTTTGTTTTCGTCTTTCTTCCTTTTATTTGTTGCTTTCTTCTTTTCTTGAAGTTTTTCTTCTCTTTTCCGTTTTCTGTTTTCTTTTTCTATAAAGAGTTTATTTTTCAACTCTAATTATTTTTTTTGTATGTTTTGTCCATTTGTCACTCTAAGCTTGTTAACACGAAATGATTCTTGTCAGTATGTTTTATATTTCTGCTAATTGGAGTTTTTGGTATTAATAAAGTTTCTTTTAACGTTATTGGTCGCTTTTCAATTGTTTTAATATTTGAATCGATTTGATGTGAACAGCTTGGAACTGAAACAAAATCATTGGAAGAAATAGATATTTTATTTGTATTTGAGACTTCATCGGTAGGCGTCATGGCCCAATCGTCAGTGTCAAAGTGATGATGATGATGACGAATGATGATTATGATGATGATGATGAATGGTGATGACGAATGATGATGATGATAATGATGACTGGAGATTATGGTGATGATGGAGGATGATGATGATGAATGACGATGATGACTATGATGGTGATAATGATGAATGGTGGAGATAATGATGAATGGTGGTGATGATAATGATGACTGGAGATGATGGTTATGATGGAGGATGATGATGATGAACGACGATGATGATGAATGATGATGATGACTATGATGGTGATGATGAATGATGATGATGGTGATAATGATAAATGGTGGTGTTGATGATGACGATTGGTGATGATGATGATGAATGGCAAATTTCGTACAATCTATCAATCAATTAATGTTTCTCTCACTCTCCTGCCCCCTCCCGTTCCCTCAACCCCCTTCCTCTCCCCTCTCCCTCAACTCTCCTTCCCTCTCCCCCTCCCGCTCCCTCCTCTCCCACCTCACCCTCTCTCCTTCTCTCTGCTCAAACGAGTAACACTTAGATCTTAATTCTATTTCAATTTTCAATCGGTTCACAAATAAAAGTCACACCAATTTAAAAAATCGCGTGTAATTATTTTTTTGACTTTGGTAGTGTGGGTACTAAGGCACAGGGTATCTGAAGCGAAGCGAGGGCAATTACTCCCTACTGATAAATAAGTGTGAATTTCAACAGTTTCTAATTTCTTCGTGAAAATATTTTGATCCGTACGGGGTGTCTATCGTTACAGCCTAGTACAAATAAAAATGCATTGATTGACACTAGCAAAACGTAATGTATCCTACGGCAAAGTTAGTAAAATCGTGAAAATCACATCTTATTACAACATAATTTAACAGAAATAACACCAAACTTCTATATTAACTTACCAGGGGCGATAAAAATCGTCACACAAAGTTAGTCCCACCTTCTGTTTTTCTTAATTTTCATCAGTCTACTGCAACCCACGAGCCCCGCTACTTTTAAAAAATCGTCAGATACAAAATGGCGGGAAAATCAACTACGAAAATGCTGCCATTTCATAAAATGAAAATTTTACTAACTAAACGTAAAGTTACCATACATAAAAAAAATAATTTATGCTTAGTTTAGGGCATAATACGAAAAAGGTGTCAATCGTTGGGGGAGTGCCAATATTACTAGACTTTACCCTATATTCTTTCGATACTTCTCATAAAATAATATCAAACTTTCCTATTTCAATCACAAATAGTATGTGGTGTTTCTATAGTATAAACAGAGCAATGAAGTACAGAGGCTTTCAGCATTGTGTCTAAAATGGGTGTGAAATCTCTTTAGCACTGAGAGCGATTGTATGTATGTTCTCAGCACCGCGTCGATTGGTTTATTCTTGGCTTGCGGCAAAGCAAACTGCATTTGTTCCGAGATGTTTGATGTTTACTTCTTGACTTTACGATAGCAAGAAATGTTTGTTGGAAGCAGTTTGAAAATCTTGACGAAACTATTCAATTCTGTCTAGGTAAAAAAGTGAGTTTTTTTAATGTTATTATATTCTATTCAGTTAAAGAGACTTACTGATTGATTTTATGAAAGTTCTAAAGCTATATAATCTGATTTTTACCAAGAAAAAATAACCGACTTCAAAATAACTAAAAAACTACTCGTCAGATCTAGCTCATATTTAAGTGGTACCATATGACAAGCACCAGCTTTCGATTAAAAAAGAATCATCAAAATCGGTTCACCCAGTCGAAAGGTCTGAGGTAACAAACATAAAAAATACAGTCGAATCACGGATCTTTATTTAAGGTCAGTGAGTCGAATTGAATACCTCCTCCTTTTTTGAAGTCGGTTAAAAATTACCTCTTCTCGATTCGAAAAGATAAAAAATGCTAATCCATGGACAGAAATATTATAACTTCTCTATATCAAAGTACCTGTATTATACTGAGTAAAGTACCCGAGGTGAAATAATAACTCCACGCAATAAAACATACAATGAAAAAGGATAAAAGAGGAATAAATAAAGCACTTCAGGAACAACCGCGGCGCTGAAAGTTCCATAAAAATATCATTACGTCGAGTGCATAAATAGAAAATAGTAACCACCTGCGGATACATTAGCATAAGGTATCCGACAGCTGGTGTCCGAGTTACCGCGTTTATACTTTCAGATCAAATGCTTGCTGCTTTACGCTGGTTAGAAAATATTGCATGAATTGTTCGATTCAAACGATCTTCAGTAGTTATAAAATCATATGGATTTTTTTTATGTAGGTATGTTTAATGTTGTGAGATTTCCATGTAAAACGTTGCCGAGATAATAGGAATCAGAAAACGACATATATATTTTAAATGCAATGGGTACTTATGATTCGTATTCTATAATATGGATATTTTAGCTCATTACATGGGTAAGATCTACCCATTTAACTGGGTAGATCTTACTTCTCCTATAATAGTACTTGCACTTGAACATCGCTAATAAAAATTGCAATGTTTACCACCGTTCTGGCATCTTTGGAAAACAAACCCGGGCTCTCGCTTGGCTTGTGAGTATCTGTCGAAACATATTACGCAACAAATTCACCATCGTTCGTTTTCCGCAAGACGCGAGACTTTTCTTTTCCAAGTCGACAAATATAAAGGTAAACTCTTCACGCTGAATACATTGAGTTTTGCAAGTTGCCGCGAAGATCTGCGCATAAAATATTCTACCCTCTTGTTTCGCGCGTTTATTGGTTATGGCTTTTGTATTTGATTCAGTTTTTACTATCGTTACTATTACATTAACAGAACTATTATTGTGTTGCTATTATTTATCATAATCGATTGAACTAATCTACAAAGCTATAGAACAGCGGTGTTCTCATTTTTAAATTTTATAAACCATTATAAAATTTGTAGGTTCAACATTTTGCTCGAACAATATTACACGAAACCGTAGCATTCTGTCCACATAGACCCACACTATCATCCATTGTCTCTTGCTTGCATTTTGCGTAGTAAAAGTAGGAAATCTGTCTACGAAGCGGCATCATCGCGTTTGCCGATTTCCTGTGTTTCATTATGCAACTTGCATGTAATCGTCAAATGAAGCGCCATGGACAATAGGCTTTAGTCGTATATTGTAATACCAACAACCTTACTTACAACCTTACATTTAGTTCTATAATGTCCTTGGAATACAGTTACGCTACATTTACTTCATTAATAATTTAATATTTTTTAAGGGTATAATAAAAATATAAACATATTTTATATTAATACACACAAGTTACTATATAAAAGGAATTTAAACAGTATTTACAATAATTTATTTATTTCATTACCAATTAAAAATTTTATCTCCAACGATAATACCTTCGTGGGCCAGTACTAAACTTATCACTCATTATCGGTTATGTACTAATTCCAATTCCACGTATCTTGGATTCCGATTTATTATATGCAAGAGGACAGACATGCGGTGGAGGATAATATTCTATTTTGTATTATTAAATAATGTATTCGCTAAAGAAGAAGAAACTGAAAAGACTAGAACTGTCGTTTTAGAAGAAGGAGCCGTTATAGGAACAAAATATTGGGATGGAGACTTCTATGAGTTCTATGGCGTTCCGTACGCTACAGCACCTACCGGCAGAGACCGATATCAGGTTAGTTATATTTACATCTTTATAACTACTGTTCTGATTGAAATATTAAAGACGTTTATATTGATGCTAAAACGATTTTTTATGAATTTGAATCTTGTTTAAACCAGAAAGATCAACATATCGACAAAAATTGCATAAAATCAGTCACAACATTAGTAAATAATCTCTTGACTAAATCTTCATTAGTATTAAGTTCTATCTATCTATTTATCGTCATTTATTTTGTCCACTGAATTCTATGTGATACCCCTATTTAGAGACAGTCAAAAATTTAAAATAGAAATATTTTTGCATTTTTATCGATAACAAAATGTTTTTTATCGGTTTATTATGACTGACTTACAATATTCAACAATTTCAGGCACCTCTACCAGTAAAACCTTGGCAAGGTGTTCTTTCAGCTGATGTTAAAAACATTGTTTGTCATCAGTCTTACTATACTGAAGAAGACAACGAAGAATTCATAGTATCTGGAGACGATGATTGCTTATTAATGAACCTTTTTGTTCCTGAAATTGCTTCTAAAAGTAATTTAGTACCCGTAGTGGTTTACATCCATAGCGGAGCATATGCTGGCGGAAATGGAAATATGGCAAGGTTCCATTATTTAGCGAGACACGACATTATTGTAATTAGTTTTAATTACAGATTAGGTGCAATAGGTTTTGCATGCTTAGGCAATAAGGAAATCCCAGGAAATGCCGGTATGAAAGATCAAGTCGCTGCGTTGAGATGGGTAAAAAAGAATGTTGCAAAGTTTGGTGGTGATCCCAACAAAGTAACATTAGCAGGGTACAGTGTTGGTGCGTCGATGGCAGAGCTTTTGTCATTATCCAAAGCAACAGATGGATTAATTGATCAACTCATATTGGATAGTGCGTCATCTTTATCGCCATTTGCAATCAACAGAGACCCTATTAGTACAGCTAAAAATCTAGCGCACGCAATGGGTTATAATGGAACAGCAAATTTGGATGAATTAACTGAATTTTATTTAAATGCCTCCGTAGAAATATTAGCTGCAAAGAGTTTAAACTTCTTCTTACCAAACAGTACTTTTGGATTTGCACCTTGCATTGAAAATGTTCATAAGGGCATCGAACCATTCCTGACAAAATCACCGATGGATATATTGCGAAAAGGCCAGAAAAGTAAAATACCAGTTTTGGTAGGATTTTCAAACATGGAAG
Source organism: Thymelicus acteon (assembly GCA_951805285.1). Taxonomy (NCBI): domain Eukaryota; kingdom Metazoa; phylum Arthropoda; class Insecta; order Lepidoptera; family Hesperiidae; genus Thymelicus; species Thymelicus acteon. The sequence continues at coordinate 5,161,508 of OX638232.1, forward strand.
GAATAAGTCGAACAATTAAATTCGGCGAATGGAGAGAAAAGATGACTGAAGATTTTTCAGATTTTCTACCAGTTGATTTGGTTTTTAATGATGAAGAAACTAAACAAGATGTTAGTAAAGAAATAAAAACACGTTACTTCAAAGGTGACGATGTTAATCATGAAAAACTTCAAAATTATATCGATTACTTTTCTGATGCAATGTTTAAATATTCAATAATGAGAGCGGTCAAAATGCGTGCAGCGGTTTCTAGCAGAAAAATATATCTTTATGAATTTTGCTATCATGGCAAACTTAGTATGCAACATAACTACATGGACAGAATTAAAGGAGCAAGTCATAGAGACCAAACTGCATATATTTTAGATTTCTTTGGTTGGACAAACAGTTACAAAGATTTGGATATGAGAGATCGAATGACTGTAATGTGGGCAGATTTTGTAAAATATGGGTATGTATATATTAACTTTCATTCCGCCATATATTTTTTGGATATAATTTCATTAGTAATGTTTTTTTTAATGTTTACTATATTATCGTTTTTATGTTAATCCACAGAGACCCGACAGCATACGAAAGCGCAGTTGTTAATTACAAATGGCTACCATATACAAATGAAAAGCAGAATTATTTACAAATTAATAAAAAACCGACTATGAAAAAGAATCTTTTTGCTGATGGATTTAGCTTTTGGAACAGATTATATGAATTGTATCATTGGAACCCAACAGCTCCAAAACAACCCAAGAAACAAAACAGCACAAAGATTCATCCAGAAGCTGCGGAAGCAGAAAAAGTAAATACCAGCAAACAAACTAATGCTAAAGAAAAAGTGTCTGTCGAAAAAGTAATGAAAGAACAAAATGGAGAAAACCTAAAAAAAGAAAATATAGAAAATGAGGAATCAGTAATAGAAAATAAGAAAGAAAATGCACAAACTAAGGAAGCAGTGAAAAAAAATAGGAACAAAACTAATAAAGAAAAGAAAATTTTAGACAAAATAAAAGTTGTAGATAATATTAAAGAAACAACGGAGCCCAACAAAAATCAACAAGTAATTAAAGAAAATGTGGAGAAATAAAATATATAAAATAAGGATTTTGCAAAAGAAAATAAGAAAGAAAGCACTAAAGAAAACAAGGATAGCATTAATATAGCAAAGGAGGTTAAAAAAAAAACAAAAATGAATAAAAGTGCCACACAAGATACAGCCAAAATAAAAAAAATATAACTAAAATAAAAATTTCTTTACAATAGATTGTATTCTTATGATTTTATGAATGTCTAGCCCTTGTCACATTGCAGAAGTTTACTATAATAAAATTTAAAGAGTCACGATCACGTTACAATCATACAGGAATAGACTTTGCTATTTAATCTGTTTCCCAGGGAAACCTTTTAATTTTCCGGGATAAAAAAAATTCCTAAAATATAAACCAAAGTATTACTAACAACTTTACCAATTTTCATTGAAAACCGTTCAAGGGTTTTCATGTGACGCCCGAACAGACAAACAAACAGACAGACAGACAATAATTAAAAAATATATGTTTGTGCTCTAATACGTTATTGAAGTGCCCTCTAATCGAAATTTTGAAAAAATATTGCCCTTTGAGTTTTATTAAAGTTTAGATAATAAAAAACTGAGCGTGAAATATTTACGTAACATTCAGCCCTAAGCTTGTGTAAACAAAAAAGGTAATCAGTCAAAAAACTCAATAACAGACACCTGAAAATCCATCAAAGACATTTTGCTAAAGGGGTGAGTCAGTTACAGCTGACCTTTGTATCAATCGAGATTGTCAGTGTTGGTTTTAAGCATTTTGTTATTTTCAGCGTTAATGTATGTCAATACATTCGAATAAATAGATCTTAGTGTTATGGAAAAATTTGAATATTTTAAGCCTATTCTCCAAATTGATATAACATTAACCTATACATAGATCCTTCTAATAATATAAATTTGAAAGTATGTTTGTAAGGATATATTGGATGTTAGTTTGTTCCCCTTTCACGCAAAAACTACTGAACGGATTTTAATGATAAAAAACCCGACTCAGAAAAATTTACATATTCATTAATATCATTTTAATGAGTATATACGCGATATCTCTGCAGTAAGTTGGTTATTGTATGTATATATTTAATAATCGTTTGAAGTTAGTGATAATCCCAATAACATCGTTGCGACTTTTAGACCTCTTATGTGTTATGTGCCACTTTTGGCAAAATCACTTTTTTACGTCAAATGATTCTACATTTTGAAGCACTATCGTATTCAAAAACTCTCATGTGTGTACGACGTTTCCATCGTAATTTATTCACCAAATTCAAAATCAGCTATGTGCTTGCTGAACAAAACTTTATCGATTTTTATCGATTCCCACAAAAAGCTGATTTTATTACACATAAGAGGTCTTTAAGTCGCAACGACCTTAAGTGATAATCCTCTTCTAACTGCTTTTGCATTATGAAGGATCCATTATATATTGCAGGAGTCATTTTCGTTACTTAACACAGAGATAATTATAATAATGACAGCAAAACGAAGGCAGATTATGGGATCCTAATAGCTTGGAATGCTGCTTATAAATTTATAATCACATACTTTATCCCAGAGGTAATTTATTATAACCTTAATTGTTTAAATTATAAACGCTGTAGACCTATTTCGTAATAAAAGCGGCCGTAATTAAATAATACCTGTTTGTTCAGGCTCACATGTTTTTGACAATATTTCTCAGTTCATTTCGTCGCACCATCTGGTGTATCATGGTATTACGAAAATGCTTTTCATCCAAGACCTGAAGTGTCTGTTACTTATAACTTTTGGCGTCCCTTGCATTAAACACAAAGTTTACAATAACGCTTCAAAATTTAAGCCATAAATAATCGGGAAGTCTCAGGGGAGAGGTGACAGGAAATCACGAAGGTCCCTCTTTATGAGGGGCTTTGGGTGAAGAGATACAGTAAACATCTTTAAATTTTAAACAGCCAGCGTTACTTGAAACTTGGGTCTTAATTTTTTTCGTTGTACGCGAATATATTTGGAGATCATTATATACAGGTCGCCGAGATTCGAAGGTGTATTATCGAATGATGATTGCTGTTGAGATTTGGAATCTGCTGTGACATATGGGTTAGGGTGTCAATTTATAAGTGTCACAACGTTGAAAAGTTTAGAAGTCGTTTTAAAAGGTGGATCGCGGATCTATGTAAACAGTTTTAATAAATGGGGAAATAATAAGCTTCGTCATCTAGCTGATGTAGTACTTTTTTCTTCTAGAATGCTTCAGTATTTTCAGATGACTATATACAGTTGGTAGAGGCCCTATCTGAACTGAAGGAATCCAGATTTGATTTCCAGGGGCTGGATTTCCAAGGCTGGTAGGTATGTATTGTTTACACTGATAATTTAAAAAATATATTCAAGAAAGACCGCACTTGTGGCCTTTTTCGTTTCATCAACATCTCATCACCATTTAAATGAAATTCCTTAAAAACAAACATGATACTTACCTTCAATTAAAGATGATACTAGCTTAAATTGAACTAGGTACATCATTACCGGGTTTTGAACCCACAACCCTTCTCTTTGCAGTCAACAACTTGGTAACTTGCCCCATCAATCATCACCTTATCGTTATCATACTGATATGTCAATGTGTAAATATAAAAATATTGACGTGTCCATTCTAGACAATAAATGTGGATACGTCCATTTAATAAAATACACGTAAGTTTTTCTATATCTCTTATGATAAGACTTTATTAAAAACTAGCTGTTGCCCGCAGCTTCGCATACGGTAATTATGTTTTACATTATTTATGCCTCTTGCAGAAGAAAAATTAAAAAATGCTTAATTTATATTGAAGTACTTATATTTAGTAATTTATATACTGAAGCCCACGATAAAATCACAAAGGATTCTTCCAGGAGCGCGTTTTGAAAAATAAGCAATATTCACATTAATTTGTATTTTTTCTTTTTTTTTGAAAATTTTTGAGAAACTGAAAAATATATGTTCTTTCAATTTAGGCAAGGAACATTTGTTGCAAATTTGAAGCGAATCGGTTGATGTTTAAAAAAATATTCCATACAAACTTTCATCCTGTTTCCTGGGGAAACCTTTTAATATTCCGGGATAAAAAGTATCCTAAAATATGACCCGGAGTATTAATAACAACTTTACCAGTTTTCATTGAAATCCGTTCAAGGGTTTTCATGTGATGCCCGGACAGACAAACAGACAGACAGACAGACAGACAGACAATAATTCTAAAAAAATATTTTTGTGCTCTAACACGTTATTGAAGTGCCCCCTAATGGAAATTAAAAACAAATATTAAGTGTACAGAAAATTTGCCCTTTGAGTTTCATTATCGTAGTATAGATAGTATAGATAGATAATATTCTTACTGATCCGGCTAACGATGTTCTGCAAAATATTTGAGTACTAGTAACTCGCTACTAGTACAGCTGCTAGTACTAGTAAAGTCGCTTTGCTTCGCTTTTAGTATAGATCCCTATTTTTATGAAATATAGCCTTTCTTACTCATAGCATCCTATTTGCGAAATAATTTTTAAATCAGTCCAGTAGTTTTAAGTTTATCCATTACAAACAAAAAAAAACTAACAAACAAACAAACAAACAAAACTTTCCTCTTTATAATATTAGTTTACACATGTAAATAAATCTTAAAGCTCCAAATGGTTTCTGTTGAGATTAGTGATCACAAACTCTTTGGTTACACGAGTAGATCTTCCCGGTATTTCCCCGTCAATATCGGGTGACACGTCGCAAACATTCCTCGCCACAATTCAGTCTCGCATAGTTAACATTTACCGAGCGTTCAACAGTACAGCGCACTTGCTCGAGTACTAAATGAATATGGACGAACTGATTATACGGACGGATGGATACGATTCGTTAACGGATGTCGGTTGGACGATGAAGAACGTTTGGGATTTCTGTCCAAACTTGCATGGACGAAATTGCTATGCAATGAAAACTAATTTGATAGATCTATAACAGGTAATAATGATTAAGAAGTCTTATTATTTTATATACGGTGACATAATTACGGATGGGCTGCGTTCGGGAAACTGCGTCATATCTTGTCGTCCAAAAAGTTACCTCAGTGCCTGAAGTCGAAGGTGTTCGAGCAGTGTGTGTTGCCAGTGATGACATACGGATCCGAGACGTGGTGCTTCACTATTGGTCTAATGCATAAGCTTAGAGTCGCCCAGCGGGCTATGGAACGAGCTATGCTCGGTATTTCTCTACGCGATCGAATCAGAAATGATGAAATCCGTAGACGAACGAGGGTTACCGACATAGCTCAGAGAATTAGCCGGCTGAAGTGGCAATGGGCTGGCCACATAGTTCGAAGGACCGATAACCGTTGGGGAAGAAAGGTCCTCGAATGGAGACCACGCCTCGGCAAAAGGAGCACAGGACGCCCCCCGACCAGGTGGACCGACGACCTGAAGAAGACAGCGGGTATCCGCTGGATTCAGAAGGCTCAGGACCGGTCTGAGTGGCGTAGATTAGGGGAGGCCTATGTCCAGCAGTGGACCTCAAAGGGCTGATGGATGGATGGATGGATGACATAATTACATCATGCCCGTGGCAACGCGCGCGTGGGTATCAATTTTTTACAAATGCCGCGGAAACCTGTACTTTTCCGGGATAAAAAGTGGCATAATTGTGTTAATCCAGGGTATAGGCTATCTCCATTCTAAATTTCAGCCAAATCGGTTAAGTAGTTGTGGCGTGATTGAGGAACAAACATCCAAACATCCAAATATTCAAACAGATAATGATATTTTTAAAATTTGATTTATTATAAGGAGAGAAAGTGAGATTCGCAAAAAAAAATATTTCAAAAAACGCACACATTGTATGTACATGTATGTATGGAAGTAGTTTTCCGATTCCTTCGAAACTAATAACCCGGACGTACAGTTTTCGAGGTCGATGTTGCAATCCAAAAGCTTTGCTTACACCGACCTCAAAAAAATTGTAATTCCAACTTATTGTTTCACAATTTTCAATTAAGTGGATACCATATCCAGACCAAAAAACTTTCAAGTGTAAACCAGGCTCCACCGTACGCAAGCTTGCATAATTTAGTGGCAGATTTGATTAACCGAGACCTCAGCAATCTGTGTACTCTCCTTAAATATTTGTCTTGGAATTTCGATCGCAGGAGCGTGGTAATTGTGGCTGTCTGTTTATTTACACTTGGTTTATCGCTTTTACAAGATATACAATCTCTATGGCCTTTTAAATATCAGAACACTAGTGCTCTGGCCGCGGATTTGCCCGTGTTTTCCGGGATAATAAGTACCTTATATCCTATTCCAGATCATGGGCTATCTTTGTGCTAAATTTCATGAAAATCGTTTCAGTAGTTTTTGCGTGAAAGAGTACCAAACATCTAAACATACTTTCGCATTTAGTACAGTTCATAGGCATCTTCTTAATAAAATGTTAACTGTTATTTTCTGAAAGACAACGCATGGTTTAAATGGCGTCATTTATTTATTTATTTATTGAACCAAAAATAAGTACAATTGGCGGATTTAATGCTAAGTAACATTCTCTAACAGGCAATCTTCAGGATGTGCAGAGAATGGTTGAAGGCGGTACAATAACCATAGAAAACAATCGTTTAAACATACATTTATAGTAACAACGAATAGATATGGAGGAGACATGATGGTCAGACAGTGATTCATATCAATAGAGAAAATAAAGCTGAAAATTGAAACTAGATAAATATAGTAGTAATACTTACATTAAAATCATAAAATCCATACCTCATCCAGAACACGATAGTATCTATCCTTCACGTAGCTATCCTTCACGAAAGGCTTCAACGAAGGCTTCACGAAAAGATAATACCTACAAGTAATAATATTGACTTAATAATAATATTGATAATACAATTGTTTGATGCATTACCACCGAGCGGGCCGGGTTCTGTCGCCTCTTACGACACTATAATGTGGACATGGTATTGAGGTAAGTATTGTAAGCCGCCCGTTAAGGTTAGCTACATAAAAAATCCATAAAAAATCCTGACTTGTCCAGGAGAGATACTGAATACTCCGGAATTTTTCCATGAAGATGTTTAACTCAAACTGGTTGCAATGAGCTGAAGAATAATATACGCAAAACACAAAACCTATGCAACTTTATCACTCCACATACCTGATGTACCAGTGATCTGTGTTTAAAGCGATCTGGAATTCACTAGGGAGCTATTAGACTTCATGAAAACCATGGCGTGGAATGTTCGGCAAGACTCGGCATCCAAGCAACGCTGTCGTTGACGTTCGGTGCAAATGCCTGACACAGGGTGTTTGAGAATTGCAGCGGAAATTTTACTTTTGGTAGGTATTATGAGGGAAACTGTGATTATGAAATCGATATACCTATCACCGTCATAATAAAATTATAAGGTAAGATTAAAGGAAATGAATTCTTAAAAGTTAAATAAGTATTCGTTTGTTTCGCTTCCCTTTCGAAACGTATTCTTAGTGTACCTCCACTCCACAGTCGAAAAAGTCTTTGTTCTTTAAACTGTCATATCTTTTTTATTTTATGAATATAGTAGATTGAAATAAAACACAAAATGCAACCCAAAACTAGGTACAACACATCACTGAAATTAGTGACAACCGCATTCAAATCGGTTAAGCACACAGACAAAAATTATAAAAAATATTGTCATCAATAAAAACCCTACTTCAAGTTTTTGTGAAACTTCTTTTTTTCAGTTTTAATGTACCTACCTATGTAATTACTAGCCCATTAATTTGATCAAGGAACACACTGTAGCTCCAAACGGCACATTCCAACAATGGAATAGTTGCCGTCGACACCAGTCCCGCCGCGAACTACCGCCAATTGAATTCAATACTACCTAGGCTAGCTAAGTACACATTGAAAGGCTGTATCTAAGTAGGGCTCAGGTAAATATAACCCATCTTCAGATATCTCTTCGAAGCTTGCTCTCCAATTGTATATGTCGGCGAGACCACGAATCTACAGTGAAGGTCCAGGGACGGACCTCTTTATTCTACAACGCTTGTCCGATGCAGAGGCTGGCATATAAGAAATGACATGTCATATTTAGATTAAGGAATTGTCAACAGATGAATTGATCACGTAGTGTTGAAGTACTTTGGAATATTGATGTGAACGTTAGGAGAACTGGAAATATATCATGGTGCAAAGTAAAAGGAATATTATTGAATAACCAACTCGATAGAATGCCCCTTCTGATTCAAGTACTTATTATCCCGAAATGATTCACCAAACTCTTTTCATGCCTTACAATTAACTTATAGTCAAAATTATCTAAGATGCCCATAATGATAGCTGCTATTTATTAATATGAACTAACCTTGTATGGGTGTCTTTGAGCAAAATGGAACATTCATTTACTTGACATGAATAGTTGAATACTTACGGACAAAGGATTTTGCCAAATTTTTTTAAAAATCCCTACTCATTTTCATTGGCGTTGATTATAAATCATATTATACGTTAAAATCTAGTAAAAATCCCATCACATCATAATTTATGCAAAATTTAATAAAAATATATGACGTTGAAACAATCTTATATGAAGAAGCCTAAATCTAATCTGATGTAAGGTGATGTGACGGCTTGAAACTGTTTATAAAACCAATCATAATCGATACATTACTATAATCGAAATTTAAAAATGAAAATTGATTAATTTAATTACATTTTTAAAAATGATTTGCTTGTATTTGAGTTTAAAATTAGGTACCCAATAATACCACAACGAATTGGATGCTAACAAAGGACATTTTCTATTATGTATGGGCACTTCGCCATCCATGGACAGTAACTGCAGATAATATGTTCTATGTAATTATGTATTTAAGGTTGCGGTAAACGTTTCTTTTTTCAACAAAATAATAATTATGTATACATGAATGTGTCTTACGAAATAAGCAAGAATTTATTCACTGTAGTTTTTTCCTGACGCTCATAATATAATATTATGTCTAAATATTATTATGAAACTGAGCGGGACTTTCATTCTATCATGATCTATCTTTCTTTCTTTTTCTTCTCTCTTTCTTGGCCGGTAACGCACCAATGATGCTTTTGATGTTGTTGATGTTCATGGGCGAATGGATAAAAGAATATTTTATTGAAGTCGTAAATAGGTACATTTTGAGAATACGCGGTACGAGCTAGCTCAATCGAAGTAGTAGGTAGGTAACTAGGTACCTAAATATTACGGTTTTTAGTTTAATATTTAATTATTGAATCGATTAGAAGGTCTTATAATTTTGAATCGATTTGTTGTAAAAATTGGTTTCTTTCGTGAACCGATTTTTTTGTACATCTCTAATGTCACTGTGATGGCAAACGACAAATTGGGCTTCTTAGTTCGCGGTGACTATAGTATAATATCGCGAGAAGAGATCGTTGGTGCGAAAACGCTCCTGTATCAGTCGCTCGGGAAGATCGACCGAATGCCATCCCGCAGGCAGGATGAAAAGGGGGAGAAAAGTCTCCAGGATATCATCAATCTTCTTAAGGAGACTGATCCTGATGACGTGCCGTCGTTCATGGCAAGAAACTTAAACAAGTTGCCGCCCGTCACGTTCGATCACGTCGACGTCACCAGGCTACTTAAGGATATAAACATCCTAAAGGCGAGTCTGACGGAAGTGGTGCTGAAGCTGGAGGCCTCACAAAACACCATCGGTGATTTACAAGCTGAAGTGGCGACATTGCGCAACGCTTTGGCGGTTAGTAGGTCACCAGAGGCCAACAACATCAACACGCGTCGCGGGGCGCAAGCAGCCTCGTCAGCGAGTTTCGAGTCAGCGAAACTTGACTCATCGCCGGCCACTGCCCCCGCACGAGTAAGCAGTGACATGCACGTTACCCGTCCCGCACCTCCTCCCGCGAAGGTGTCGCCTTGCATGGTTACGTCTACGCCTCAACGTAACTATGCCGCAGCTGCAACCCGTCAGCAACCCGAAATTCGGGCACAGAAGAGGACAGAGAGGGAAAGCGGAGTCTCCCGCAACGAACCCCCTCGTAGTACGGTGCCCATTGGCCAGCCGGACAAAGATGGCTTCATTAAAGTAGAGAAGAAGAAGAGGAAGCCTCTTTGTCGTAACCAATGTGGTACTGCACCGACAGGACACAACCATCTCCTGCGTCCCGCCGTTCCAGTGACCTACATTTACGTCTCTCGTCTCCACTACACCACGAAGGTCTCCGATGTCGTGGAGTATTTGGAGAAGAAGACCAAGTGCCGCGCGCTGGTTGAGAAGTTGGACTCGCGCAATGCAGTCAACTTTAACTCGTTTGTTGTGCGTGTTCCAACCGAGCTCCTGTCGGACTTCATGAAGGAGGAGCTGTGGCCAAAGGGGGTCGTCTTCCGAAAGTTCCGTGGACGTCGACGACCACCGGGAGTCACCGGAAGCGCGTCTCACTTCGCGAACAAGTGAATTAGTTTTAAGTATATTGTTGTATGTATGTTAGTCTGTAAGGTATTTATAATATGGGCCTCGTTGCCTGAAATAAAGTTTTATTATTATTATTATTATTATTATTATTATTATTATTATTATTATTATTATTATTATTATTATTATTATTATTATTATAGTACATATTACTTACCAAGTGAAGTTTTAAGGTATCGTAGGCTCAATATTGTAAACAAACTACCACCCATCAAAAACTCATTGAAATTGGTTTAAAACAGGTATCTGAATGTGCCAAATAACTGTTTACGTACCAAAACAAGTTAACTTCAAAATTTACAAAATTTACATGCACCAGGCACCCACCAGATTCTTGAATAATGTAGGCAAAATCCCCAAAATGGCTTTAATTTAATTTAACCCAACCTAACCTAACTTTTCGTATTTAAGTTTCGGGAAGAATTTTACACTAATTTCTATCTTTTTTGCTGTGATTCATGCATCGGAACAACCCCTGCACTTTAAACCCCGCCCTCCCTTAATAACAATTTAATTTAAAATGTCCAGGAATTTAATATTGTGCATATACGTATATTTAAACGCACACATGAAACTCGTGGAACTCGTGGAATCGTTAACCAACAAACCAATTTGTAGACGGAATAATCAAAAACGGCCGCCGGTTTAGACTCCCCTCTTGCAACAACAATCAAATTTTTCACCACGACTCACATTCAAGTACAAACCGCATCACATTGTGTATGACAGTTCTATAATTGAACGTTTTCTGATCATGCGAAAGGATAAATTGTTCACCATCAACGGATATGCGAGAAGCGATTAAATCAAAGAGAAAACAAAATCTGCACACTGCTTTGTTGCTGTCAAGAAAGCATTTTTAACTCCCGATACAAAAACAGGGATGTTATAAGTTTCACGTATCTGTGTGTCTGTGTATCTGTTTGTCTGTGTGTCTGTCTGTGGCATTATAGCTTCTAAATTTAAACGATTGAACTGATTGTGATGCGGTTTTTTGTTCGACGAGACAACTCTCGCAGCTACTACTCACGCTACCCGCGGCATTGTCCGTGGATATTCACAAACATAATAAACGCCTAAATCATCCCAGGGAACATAGAACTTGGCTAAAATCTATCCTAATTTCTAATCTTCGACGTATATTTGTCTATACATACATTCTTTGATGATCAGGCACCTTCTTTACTGCACATTGATTTAAAGCGCCTGTTTGAAAACAAACAGACGTTTAATTGTGTTCCGATTACCAGAACGATTATGTTGGGGAGGCTCAATAAACTAGAGGTTGGTTAATAATAATTAATTTCAATCGCTCGTAGCCCGGCGGCGGCTTGCGTCGATCCTAAGCGATCGACAAAGTTAAGCAACAGCGGGCGCGGTCGGTAGTTGGATGGGCAACCGCTAGTGTTAGTGCTAGTCGTAAAGCCATGTGGGAGGCCCTTAGGCGGCATGAAAATTTCTGATACTCGGGTTGTCCACTAACCCCTCCACCAATCCGCACTGGAGCAGCGTGGTGGAGTATGCACTAGGCCTCCTCAAGAGGAGAAACCCGTGCCAGGTAGTGGGCCATTAATGGGTTGAAGCCAATCTCAATTAAGCAACTTATCTTGGAAGTTATGTGATGTTTAAAGAAATCCAACAAGTGAGGCGAGGTGACAAATAAAAATCCGTACCTTTTGGTGATTTTCTATTTTCTTTCTTTTTTTATGGGTTTTAACCACGGAACACAGACACGTGTTCCGTGGTTTTAACCCACGGAACACAGACACAAGTGGAAATGGTACAAGTGTTGATTAGTATGGGAACCGTGCTAGCCAAATAAACACAAGGAAATCCATAATCGTATTATTTACAACTAAGAAACTCACATTTTAATTGGTTGTTACTTGTCAACTACGAATAGTCTAAGAAACTCGCTGTTTATAGTTGAAAATGCACCTTAATCTTTGGATTTAATTCTTATTTTTCCATGTCTTATTCAGTGACCTTAGAACCTTTATCAATTATGATCATAATACTTTTCAAGTTTATCTATCCACCACTAGATGGCAGTATTCTGCGTTACAAGTAATATATACTTAACTTCTTTACTAATAAGGTTGACAAAACAATATCAAACAATGTCAATCTTATGGAAAATAATTAAATAAGTCCATCTACTGAACGCTAGATGTCGTGACTGGAGTCTACAATAGATTGAATAGCAACCTTACAAGTATTTCGGTAAGTTACATTTTTGGTTAACAACATCATACTGTGTTTGGTTTAGGCTTAGAGATGTGCGTTGTGCTTTTTGCCACGTTATCGATATTTATATTGAAACTGGTACTGTCCGAGTGTCCGACATCATAAGATGTAGATCCGTCATATTGGTACTTAAACTTCTTGTTTTTGTACTGTCTATGTGAACACTTGATCATTATTTTAAAAGCTTATATCTCAAACACACGGATCTAAAAAAAGACGGACGTGATCCCAACAACAAATTCAGTGAAGCACCCATAGTAATACCAACTCTCTATTCGTACAGTACACACACCCACACATTGACACCATACTGCATCAATCGCGAATCAAAAATTACGCACACATGGAAAGCTGGCGGCCATTGCTATGCTTCACTATCGATTAGACGAGGCATTACGAGGCGTAGACGTGACCGTAGCAATTTTTATCAATGTTAGCTATCTAAACAGTCACGGAATACCAAGCCTAGGCATTTTTAGCAACGAAAATAAATATAATTTAATATGTCGATAAGTGAAATTTCAATGAAGCTAAACGTAGCTACAAAAACATTGCTGATATGAACTGGGATGCATTTCAACCTTAATATTATACAAATAAGGTAAATTTATTTTCTTGGAATTACATTACAGTCACGCGCATGCGCTTATATTCCTCGTCAGGATCCTAGATTATGTACCAATGATTTCAAATAAAAAAAATCATTCATATTAATTTTATACATTTTTATGATACAACACAATACTTTATTGCACATCAAATAGCAGAACTGTACATACATATGACACATATCCCTAAAATAAAAAAAGAATATTATTATTATAATAAATTGTAATATTCATATTATGAAATACTTTTAACTAAAAATAAAATTACAAAACTGCCGATATTCATATATTTGTACCCCATCCCTGCCCGAGTAGCAGAAAATGTTCTAGAAAACAATAGCCGAGTAGTAATATTATCTAAAACATAAAACGAACCTTATTGCCAAGTGACTGAGTAGCTTTTTGATCATAAATTATATTATTTCCTTTATTTATGTGTTTCGAATTTGAATTATTACGAAATAAATTAAAAACTAGGCTTATTTGTGGTATAAAACACGGCCATTAAATAAATTCATTGCTCGCTATTATTCCTGCCCTCCAAAATTGTACAGTAAGGCATATTTACGTTATTTAAGACAAATTTTATTTTACGTAATGCACAACCGACGCAGCTCAGTGACAGTTGAGTTATGCCGGCAAGTATGCGGAGCTCCTCTTAATGTTAGTCGCTGTGCCACGCCCACATCGCACTTCCACTGGTGTCTGTGTTCCGTGGTTTTAACCGTGTTGCTAGCGAAACACCTTCTAATAGGCAGTATGTAGTTACCTACTATGACTCATGGATTTCAGCAACACAAAAGGCAGCCAAGAAAGAAAGAAAGAAAGAAGATAAACAAAGCAGAAGGGAGAAAGAAGTGTTATAAAAAGAACGAAGCGTCGGCTTTCTATCTTAAAATACAAAACGTTATGTGTATATAAGACGATGCTTAACTCGCGTCAATATGTGCCGCAACTTCGCATGAATAAATTAATTTCCCACGCCTCTTACAATACTTTAAAGCATTGAAGGTTATACACGTTTTCATTTCAAAGCCTCTTTCGTAAAATTACCTTCTTAAAAACCAATCTTTCATCTCAAAAGGCGTCTTGAGAGCTATCTGAAACATTTTCCCATTTTATCCTGACCGCAGCGCGAATTCTTTTCAAGGCTGAAAAAATCTTGGAATTTCTCTTTTTATTTTCCTCCCCATCTCCAGTGACTATGCAATTACCGATAAGCTGCAACGGGAAACTGGAATTTCGTCGTCATAAATCAGATTGCCGTTCATTGAAACGCCCTCACCACTCACCGCTAGCGTCGCCGGTAAGAAAAATATTGCGCTATTGTTTTAGAAATATGTTGCGATATTAAAGACAGCATTAATATAGATTAAACAAACGTCGTAAATCCTATGCCTACAAAAGACTGAGCTTGACTTTACGACGACAAGTCCTGTAGTAAAGAGTCAATAATGTACCAATAGTCAATAAGGCGTTGGACTAGTTATCTTCTGGACTATCTTCTGTATCCCTCACATTGTGAAAGGAGACCTGAAATTAGACTGTTACGGGTTGGTGATCACGATGATAATGATTTCACAAAAAGAGAATTTAACTGGGTAGTACAGGACCCAGCGACTTCTAGAAGTGGAACCGTAACCTCGTCTATTGTCCAGCAGGATGAACCATGAGCAGGGAAGGTTGGCTTAGACTACAGTATTACCACACTTAATACTCTAATATGCGCCGTAGAATATACATATTTTTATGGAAATAGTCGACAGCCATCTAACGGTCCACCTGATGGTAAGTGGCTATTGTCGCCCAAGGACATCAGCAACATCAAAAGCAGCCAAGAAAGAGAAAAGAAAGAAGAAGCCTTGAAAGTACCCACATTTGTTAAATAATAGCAATCCAACGAAAAATAAACTTAGATAATCACCTTCAAAAGATACAGACATTTAATTAAAATTTCAATATGGATTTTATTAATTCTGTTACACGAATTAATATTACTCCTAATTAAAACACGTGTAACGTAAGGGACATATTAATTTCCTGGGAGTTGCTTGAGAACGCGATGGGAGTAAAATTAGCGAAGTACAATTAACTATACTTCGAAATTAATTTTAATTTATGTGCCGTGGAAAGAAAATTAATGAGACGGGACAAAGGAACACTGTAATAAAGAAATACTAAATGTACTTAATCACTTATTATATTTTAACTAATGTTTCGTGAAATAGATACCTAGTTATATATATATCAGACCCTCCAGGTCTTCTGTATATACAATTTTATAAAATCTTAAATTTATAAGCAAAGCCACAGGCTAATGGATTTTAATCGGTTCACAATAAAAAAAACATATTATGTGAATTTTAAGAATCCCATCTAAAAAATTAAGAGTGTGAACACTTATTATTAGGTATATCTGTGTTATGTAAACAAGTATAAAGCCCAGGTTTTTACGGTTTTTCTCCGCTTAGGCAAAATGCTGCTGTGGTCAATGAACATTATAATATCATTCTCTGTGGTACATTGTCGCAACTCAGGAATAAAACATCACGTTTTTTCGTCGCATTGTGCGCGTAATACAAAACTATGTAACAAAACCTGCGACGTTTCACCGCAGCGGCAAAAACCGTAGTGCGCACCTGGGCTGAGATTTTCGGATCACGCCTTCCTTTTACTTCACTATTTATGGTATAAATAACGCAATGATTCCAATGATGGGATTGAGTCTCGTTTCAAAATAAAACCATAATCCAAATACAAATCAATGAACTTGTAATACGATTCCCAATTACAAACTTATTGTGTAACCAAATTCGCAGTTTGTATTTTAAACAAGCAATTTGTAAGACTTAGTTAATTTATTCCATTATTGTCTATGGGATTATTCGTGTAAACTTATCTTGCACGACCCTCTTCCATAGGGGAGGGTTCGCATCTAAAGGGCGGAAACAAGAAATGATATTACTTCGTGTTCCGGTGTTCGTCCGTATAATTATACTTCTTGTATGCAAAAACCAACAGTGTGATATGATATGCTTTCAGCTACCCTATTGTTGTAGTTTAATGTATAATGGTTTCGTATCCAAATGGTAGTAACGTAAACCATGATACAAGAATTGACATAAAGTACCTGTAAACGTCCAGACAGACAATTTTTTCAAAGTGACTACCCACAAAAGTATTTGTTATTAAAACATTAATTTAAAAGTTCGTTTAAGCTTACCCTCACGTGTCTTTGAGGTCCAACGAAGAGTGAGTAATAACGCTTAGTGGGATATCGTTATCCTTTTATATTTTTATACGAATTTCATAACGATTATACGCTACTCGGTCATAAGACGCTGTATAAAAATTTTTAGCAAAAAATCAACGATTTCAATGAAATAGCGTTTGTTAAGGGCCACTAAAATTATCGCTAATTATATTTATATAGAAATCGGCATATATACAGTTTATAACTTCTCATAGATCCCACCTTCAGATTTCAATTGGAATAAAAATGGGACCAATAAAAAAACATAAAAATGTGGTTTTATGAAACCACGATGCAAGTGAAACTTCTTCGGTATGTAGGCATTTAACTAAAAAAATTTAGACAATTGTTCGATTTAGGGTATTAAAATTGCGTTTTTAATATTAACTTAATTATTGAAAAATGAGAATGATAATAGGAAATCAACAGTAGACAAAATATTCAATTTTAAAATTTAATTTCAATTTGCGTATTACAGTACGGAATACATAATTATTAATACAATCATTTAGATGCGTTTAATATTTATTTCAATCATTGAATCTTCATTATTATTCTTACTCTAGGGCCGACTGTAATGCGACATGCAATTAATGAATGAAAAATTTTGGGGCGATAGAACAAAAGTTTCACTTTAAAAATGGGTCATAAATTTTATTATAGGTGTTATATGGCGATTTTGATATAGTTAAAATATTATGTTCTGCGATAGTAATAATGCTGACCTTTTTGCAAAAGGAGTTCGATAAAGTCGGTTATTTTATTTGTTAAATGTAGTTATCTGAATAACTACTCTTGAGTGAAGTAACTACACTTACCTATATAGATACCTACAATGATAAAATGGGTTCACATTTAAATTAGTATATATAATGCTTGACATATAATTTCCTATAACGAGCCATTACTATTAAATTACCAGCTATAATTAACATCGCCAACATAGAGATTAAAAAACAACGAAATACAATACGTTTTCCGTTCCCCCATAGCAAAAACAAAATAGGTAACTTTAATTAGCATCACATCGTTATTTTTGCGTTCGGAAATGACGCCGTCAAAGAAAACAAGTAAAAATTGAATTTGGTAGCAACAACAGACCTTTCCCGAGTCTCTAGTTATCAGTTGAACGATCGTCTAGACGGAGACATCTGGTGCCTTTAGTAGGAAACTATTGCATTTAAAGTAACGAAGTGTAGTCATTCTAATGGACTAGCTGTGCCCCGTGGTTTCACCCGCTTTAATTTGATCGTAGCGTGATATTATATGGCATATTATAGCCTTTCTCGCTATGTGGACTATCCAACACAAAAATTATTTTTCCATTAGAACCAGACTGAACCAGTAGTTCCTGAGATTAGCGCGTTCACCCAAAGAAACAAACTCCACCTTTATATTATTACGACTATTAGTACACATTTTAATTCTTATTTTATTCTGCGACAGCGACGCGATAAAATGTTGCAAATTTACATTCGCAGGCGCTTTGTATAACCGCATCATTTATTCACACGTACAACATTTTGCTGCCGAAATGTCGCAGGAACATGCAGCAACAGCAACCTTGCGACCGCGTTTACTTACGTGGTTCTGACAACTCAGCGTCGAATGTCGTAGCGACATTATTCACACTTTGGATCCTGGAAGAAATCGCTACGAAGCGATAAGGCCACCTGTTGTTTTGTACTTCTTATTTATTATGGTTCTCCTTGTATGATTGTTTATTCTGTGGTGTGCAAACAATAAAGAGTTATCTATCTATCTATCTGATCGGTCCAGCCTAGAGGAGACCTTACAGATGGCCGGGAAATCCGGGATTGTCCAGTCCGCTGTCCGAGTATTCGTAACTTCCGACTCCAGCATCACGTTTCCAGTGGATCGATTCGCTGTATTTTCCTTTCTTTTACGGTAGATCTTACAGGTCTCCGCACCGCATAAAATATAGGGAACACCTTACTAATCTTTTTTTGGTGTCTTTTGTAATATTACGTTCCCTTCATATCGTGGATAGGCTGTCCAATACCAATCTAGTATTGATGATATAATTTTTTTTTGTGTAAAAATATAAAAACGCAATATAATCCATCATTCTTATGTCTAATTCGGTTTTGACTGGGTATTTTGGAATATTATCCCGACTCATCCAGCCTGTATTAACCTGTCGGCTGTCATGACAGCTGTCAAATTGTGTCGATTCGCACAGTCCTCTGTCACCCGGAATATTTGTCACGAGCGACGGGTGGGTTGTGGTGCAAGTGACAGGAGATCACTATAAAAAAACTACTATTTAGCCGTGCTCTCGATCCCTGCAACTGGTATCGCATGCTAATTATATCATGAGTACGCTTCCCGCCCACGTCAGACTTTTTGTAGGACAGATAATAGGGCCGATTTTTCCTCCCATATTATTTCTGACCGACTTTTTGTAGGACGTGTGCGTTGCACTATTGCTATCAGTACGTTCTATTTTTCTCCTACAAAAAATGGGTCACCGATTATCGGTCGTGGGCGAATAGCCGTAATCGTATCATAATGTAAGGTGTTGTCTTCGATGAGTTAAGTTTAAAATCTTTACCTACTAATATTGTAAATGCGAAAGTGTGTTTGTTTGTTTGTCCCTCTTTCACGTCGTAACGGAGCGATGTTGTGGTATGAATTTTTGTGTGGTTATAGTTAGGAAGCTGGAAAGTAACATAGGCTACTTTTTACTGCGGTAAAACATCTAATTCCCATGGGAAGATCCATTATGATGCGTATTTGAATCACTCCATAGTTCCATTCTATAAGTAAAAATATGTTGGTCCTTCTATAACTTCTTAAAGGATCTGTGAATTGATATAAATTTATAGTTAGAAATATCAATATAATATGTATGTAAATATTGATATAACTTAATATTCATAGTTGAAAAGTTGCAGAGCGTCATAGGTTTTACAATTTGTTCCTCTTAGTATCTTTTAAATTTTGAAACTGTTATTTATTATATATTATATATATTATTTATTATATATTATATATATATTATATTATTATTATATATCTTGCACCAGAAATGTGTGTGTGTGGTTTGTAATCCATTCATAGGGTTTCATTAAATAAATACATAATTTTAGTAATTTTTACTTACTGTCATCATGCCTATTGTACACACAGGTAGACACAGGTAGTTGATCTGGAATAGGGCAAAGGATACTTATTATATTATTCCTGAAAGGGCGGGTAAAGTTGCGGGCAGACTAAAATAATAATATTAAAGATTGTAAATCCTGTAGTCTAGTTGGTAGCGAACCTACCTGCAAAGCGAGGGGTCCCAGGTTCGATTCCCGGCCGGGGCAGATATTTATGTGACAGATAATTATTTGTACTCGGGTCATGGGTGTTATTGTGATGTGTTATATGTGTCCATGCCACCCGCGACACAGTTAAAAACCTACGCGGGGGTATGAGTGTGTAAGCATTTATTATTTATATTATTATTATATTAAATAATAAAATATATAATAGTAAGTTATTATGTATCCTCTTTAACCCATCCGCGATTATCTTATAAGTCAGTCCGCTCACCACACCTGAGCCACTTGGAATACTAATAAAGTTTTTGTGTTAACCCTTTCAAATCTAAAAGGGTCGAAGTTACCGGCGGGGACCTTAGACGTTAAAACTCTGCTTAGTACGTTTTACGTGCTGGATTTGTGAAGGTGCCTTTGTGGCACACATTTCTGCAATGTTTGAATGTTTATCTCGCCCTACGGTGCGGCGAAACACCGTAGTGCGCGCCTGAGCTAAAATTCGCTTTTATTAAGTCGACAAGTGCGTGGCTTTTGAATCAGAGGGTATTTAAATAAATACTTAAACGCTCAGAAACTTAGGTGTGCCGCCGAAGGTTTCCGTGTGTTGCGGGTGACATCAACAACAGAAGTAGAACATCACAAATACCCACGACCCAAGAACAAAACTTTATCTGCCACTTAAGTCTAAGTATACGGCTGTGAAATGAATACGGGACCCTTCCCTTGAGCTTTCCTTGGCTACAGGATCGTGTAAACCAGAACCAATTTTCTATACTTTGTGCCGAACGTAGCTAATATGTTCTGAACTACATCAATCGGTATTGGTAGGTCGTTGCAAAGGAATCCGTAACCGTTGCCACTAATTCTTTGCAACAGCAACAGCGGACGCGGTCGGTCGTTGGATGGATGACCGCTACTGGCAAAAATTCTTTAGCATTTCCGTTCTACCAAGGGCACATAGAGCCATGGGTTTCGGTTTTGGTCGTCGTTAAACCAGGAGGCATGAAATCGTGTGGCATGATATCTTCCGAACGTGAAGTATACTCTAGGCTTCCTCAAGAGAAAAGACCCGTGCTCAATAGTGGGCCGTGGTTGAAGCCAGAAAGACGTCTAGACGTGACTCACGGAGACGGAAGCATCTCCCAACGTTTTCGTGTCTCTCTCAGCGTGTAGTTGAGATATATGTAGGTACAAAACACGAGATCATACCTACATAACTTGCCTTTTGAATGCGACTTGAGTAAGTTATTCAGTTTAGATTTAGTTTAATTAGTCTAAGAGGGAACAACCCCTGCTTTATAATGCAAATCGTCTTGAGTTCTAACAATAGCCTTTCTCTGAGACATCCTTCCTGCAGGATACATTGCTGTAATGTGATGTAGTGGTGATGAAGAACATATTATTCATTCTAATTCATAGGTGTTATAAATACCACGTTGCCTCAAGTTATATATCTACGGCTTTTTTATGGAAATATCCGATAAACGAGCTAACGATCCTCCTGATGGTAAGTGGCTATCGTCGCCCAATGACATCAGCAACACCAAAGGCATCACTGATGCGTTGCCGGCCAAGAAAGAGAGAAGAAAAAGAAAGAAGGAACTGGCACTCATGCCCCCAGCCGGAACACGATGAGTCGTTTGGCGGTTGACTCAAGAAAGATCTTCATTTTAAATTCTGTTACTCGAGCCAGCTGGGCTAAATGTCATCGGATTACAGATTAAACGGCGTGCATTATTGTTAGATAAATTATTACTATCTGCTATTTTTAATGATAATCATTAAATTTTTAATTTGATAATAGCATGTGCGTAAAAACCATGTGTGCGCGTGAAGCAGCTGTATTAGCAATAAATTATCATTTTTGTGAGCATACAATGTAACAATCATAATTTGATTGTAATCTGTCAGTATCTAATCAACAAAAAAATTATAGATACACCCACACTTCTCTTAAGAAAATGTAGGAAAATGTTATACAGGGGCTCCAGTAGGTAGTAGCTCAATCTTGAGGAGAGACAGCTTGAGGGTTCACCTACAAGTAGGCTTCCTTCTGGGCACTCTAGGCAAGTGTCCAGGGCCCCGTGGTCGATAGGGGCCCCCTAATTCCTGCCAGATCACTAAACGATAACCGATATTTATTTATTACCGAAAAACTTTTTTAATTCGAATAAATCGAACCTATATTACTGACTTCAATACCAATTTGCTTATTAGCTTTTGCATAAATGTAGAGGCTTGCTTATCTACTTTCTTAGTTTATTCTAACAAAATAGTGTTCTGACAAAGTCACAGGGGCCCCATTATCCTAATATGCCCAGGGCCTCCAATAGGTTAAAGACGGCCTTGATTTTGACCTTTGCTTAACTTTTCGCTAATTCGGCTCCTTTATCCTACTTTTTACTATTGAACATTTTTACTATTATATTTAGATGGTATCTTACTGTCAGCTGTTTTACTAATGTTAGTCGCAATGAAAATGTAATTTCTTACTCTATTATCTACTCTGTGCCTATACTTTACAGTCGACTGATAAGAATTAAAAAATTAATGATAAAATCGCCTAATGACCATTAATATGTAAAAATCAAGATTTAGTTTTAAGTCCACCGACTCCAAGACAGATATTTTGTAATATTTTTGTGTAACAAAGGAAAAATAAATAAAATGGTAGTTGTTCCGATTTTGATAATATTTTCTTCTATGTTTGTGATTATATGTGGTAATACGGGTAAGGTACAGCATTCATATAATATAATAAATATTATTATGTTGTTGTTGTTGCATTTGTTTACTTAATAGCGTGAGCTCATTAGTGAAATAATAAAATAAATAAATAAATAAACGCTTACACACTCATACCCCCCGCAGTAAGTTATTTACCTGTGTCGCGGGTAGCATGGACTACACATACTCGTATAATACATCAAAATAACACCCATGACCCGAGTACAAATATTTATCCGTCATATAAATATCTGTCCCGATCGGGAATCGAACCCGGGACCCCTCGCTTCGCAGGCCGGGTCGCTACCAACTAGGCTACAGGGTCGTCAATAAGAGTCTTATTGTTGACAAAAGAGCGTAGGGATGTGCGTGTGTCCGGTTCCATCCATCCATCAGCACTTGGAGGTCCACTGCTAGACCAAGGCCTCCCTTAACTTGCGCCAATCTGACCGGTCCTGAGCCTTCTGAATCCAGCGAATGCCCGCTGGCTTCTTCAGGTCGTTAGTACATTCTTCCAACGGTATTAGTCCTATGCATTAGGTGTCAGCATATACCTATTAGTAGTTTTTTTTTTATTTTGATTCCAGTCAACAACGTACGGCTAGTGGGCCATGATGTGTACATCATATCGGTGATAGAGGAGACGATGAGGGAGGTAGAGGCGTTGGAATGGTGCAATCTGAAGGTCAATGACGTCATTTTGGAATTGGAGTAAGTTATGAAGAAGTTATCTGGAAGTCTTTCATAGATATGTTATAATCTTAACCGCTCATTTACACGCGCGTGTCGCGGACCGTCTCGTGGCGCGTCCGTAAGCCACGCCCCCTACGCGCGTTTGAACACCGCGCGAGCGCTCGCGCGAGCCCCTTTGGCGCGCGCCTACAAAACCGCTCCCGACGCGAGCCCGCGAGCCACGAGACGCGCCGCGGTCTGGTCCGCGAGCGCCCTGTTCACACGCGCGCGTATGCGCGCGTCTCGCGGATTGTCTCGTGGCTCGCGCGCGCGTGTAAATGGAGTATAAGAGTTTTCTGGTCTAGAAGTTGCTGGTTCCTTTATAAGAAGCAAGGTAATCTTTATATCCTAAAGAAGAGAAAGTAAGATAGAACCAGAATTATAATAACAATAACATCTAAAATTTAATAATACGATAATATTGATTCGGCTTCTGTTGCCTCTTACGACACCTCTAGTACTAGTATGCTGGCATGGATTCTGGTCCCGATACGGTTCAATGCATGTATGTTTACAGCGAAGACGTGTTGGGAAGCAATGTGATGGGTCGAGTGGAGTACATCAACGGCTTCGTAGTCTCCATCCAGTGGATGGATATCATCAGGCACTCGGTGCAGCAGGTGTGGAGGTTTGACAGGGTGGCGAACACCACGACGGTTGAAGTGAGAGGAGCTCTTCGGTTGCATTCCGTCACCACCGGGTTTGACGTGCTGGCAAATATGGCTGATGGAGCAGAAAGATACACGGCTACCTTCGTCCACCCATTGCTGCAGTTTGATTTTACGGTAGGTGGTCGTATCAGTAATAGTTACGCCCTTTCATTAGGCTGAAGAGTTCTATTTACACGCTTAATATTAGCTTCACCTGTATGTTTGTTTGTTTGTAACTTGTACCCGACTCCTTTGGACTTGATTTTGACCCACTTCAAACGTCGTAGACATATCGAGGACCGATGACAATTCAATATTTAAAGAAAAACAGAAAGAAAGAAAAAGAAACCTAAATTTAATTTAAAAAAATCAAACTAAAAAAAAGAAAAAAATAGATTAAAAAAAAAAACTAAAAAAACACGCTTTTATAGAAAATCCAACTAAAAATAGAAAATAAATTTGAATTAAGAATCGTGTAATTGTAATAAAAGCGTGGTAAATGGCGTCAATGAGTAGAAGGGATAATATCTTAAAAAGCACCCCACGCTTTTTTACAATTACACAATTCATAATTCAAAGTTATTTTCTATTTTTTAGTTGAATTTTCTATAAAAGTGTGTTTTTTAGTTTTTATTTTAATTCTGTCAATATATTCTGTTGTGTAATTTAAGTACTGATGGGTAAACTGGTAGTTCAAGGTACTTATTCGTACTTTGAGATATTTTCGTATCCATGGTTGTCGATAGTTGACCCAAAAATCCTAAATCTGTAAAGGCCATTAGACCAACAGCTCAGAAGGATAAGTAATAAGAGTTTTACATAATACTTTCTTATCCCTGAATTGAGTATCAAATCAAATCAAATCAAAATCTTTTATTCATATAGGTATCACTGATTCACTTATGCATGTAATTTTTTTATCTAACAACTTTTCGGAAGGGTGCTTTGTCATGGTATCGCTGACTCTTTCTTACTTTATGTTAATTTCTGGTGTTGAACGTGTTAACCAACATTTGATAAATAGAAACAAGTATCCACGAACCACGGACCTGAAAAACAGACGGACGTAACCTCGTCTAATCGAGAGGGAAGCATAGCAGTGGCCGCCCGCTTACCATGTGTGCGTAATTTTTGATTCGCGATTAAAGCAATATTGTGTCAATGTGTGGGTGTGTGTACTTGTACGAATAGAGAGTTGGTATTACTATGGGTGCTTCACTGAATTTGTTGTTGGGATTACGTCCGTCTTTTTTTAGGTCCGTGCCACGAACCTTATAAAATGTTGGGAAGGCAAAAAGTTTCAGAAAAAGTTACTACGATTAGGATTTATACAAGAACACTCTTACGCTATTCATATTGTATACTCATACATACTTTTAAAACTTAACCATAATAATTATACTTGGATCATTGTCTTCTCAGGTGATCAAGGATATGTTTCTGGATGATATCGACGTGACAGTAGTTGCAAGACCTGTGGTGAGCACCACCAATGTTCCCAGGTTCATCCCGAACACACACCACAGCCAAGCATTTGCATCTCTGGTAAGTAAAAAACCCTAGATCAGGGAGTACCCTGATGAGTACCAGTAGGTACCTTTTGCTTGAGTCAGCCGCCAAACGACTCGTCGTGTTACGGCTGTGGACTTGAGAACCAAGTCTTTTTTTCTTCATCTGTCTTGGCTGGCAACGCATTAGTGATATCGCCGATGTCCATGAGCAACGATGGCCACTTACCATCAGGTCGTTTGTCAACTATCTCCATAAAAAAGCAGTTCTCTAGTTGGTGAAGCACAACTTGGTGAAACTCTATCATAAAGTTAGTTATGAAGCTTATTTATTATGTTAAAACAAAAGGCAGATAAAGTGCGCAGTATACAACAGTGAAGCCACGAAAGCAAATACAAACGTTATTTACGATTTAGAAAATTTAATACAAGTGTATTAAATTATACGCGTAATTACTTAATTACGTAGTAATTACAAAATACAAAATATAAGTTTAAAAATACTTTAATATAGCTCAAAATAAAAGTGTATTGAATTAAACGCGTAATTAAGTAATTACTTCACTATTTAAACATTTCAGTACCATTGGCAAAGCGCTTCAGTCGGAATCAGAGGCTGGGGTTCAGATGTATTCCAGCCGATTGCCTACAAACTGATCCACAATAAAATACAGTTCCCGAGAATTTGCTACAATTGTCCAGCATAGTAAAATAATTTGTTAATAAAGAACTTATGAAACCGAATAGTGTTTTTATGTTAAACTAGTGGATACCCGGCGTGTGCTACCACGCTAAAAAAATGGCTAATGCATTGGTCTGAAACCATCTTCGCATTATTATCTTTCAAATGAAACCATTTTGGGTTATCGGTTGGATGGTTTCAAAATTAAAGGACATCCGTACAAACATTTTTTGTGTTTTATATACATACATAGATCCAATCAAAGATTTCGTAAGTACCTTACTCCAAGTTTAAATGCAGTGATAGCCTAACGGTTAGAACTTTGGTCTCCCGAACGAAGGGGCCCGAGTTCAAATACTGGCGCGTACCTCTAATTTTCAAATATTATGTGCGTATTAGAAGTTAACTATCACTTGCTTCGGTGAAGGAAAACATCGTGAGGAAACCTGCACACCGGAGAGTTCTCCATAAAGTTGTCAAAGGTGTGTGAAGTCTACCAATCCACACTTGGCCTGCGTGGTAGACTATGGCCTAATACCCCTCACATTGTGAGAGGAGACCCCGAGCTCAGCAGTGGGACAATTATAGGTTGTTGCTTTGCTTTTTTAGGGTTCCGTAGCCAAATGGAAAAAACGGAACCCTTATAAATTCGTCATGTCTGTCTGTCTGTCCGTCCGTCCGTCCGTCCGTCCGTCCGTCCGTCCGTCCGTCCGTCCGTCCGTCCGTCCGTCCGTCCGTCCGTCCGTCCGTCCGTCCGTCCGTCCGTCCGTCCGTCCGTCCGTCTGTCCGTCCGTCCGTCTGTCCGTCTGTCTGTCCGTCTGTCTGTCCGTCTGTCTGTCCGTCTGTATGTCCGTCTGTCTGTCTGTCTGTCTGTCTGTCTGTCTGTCTGTCCGTCCGTCCGTATGTCACAGCCACTTTTCTCCGAAACTATAAGAACTATACTTTTGAAACTTGGTCAGTAGATGTATACCGTAAACCGCGTTAAGATTTTCACACAAAACTTAAAATAAAACAGTAAATTTTGGGGTTCCCGATACATAGAACTGAAACTCAAAAATTTTTTTTTCATCAAACCCATACGTGTGGGGTATCTATGGATAGGTATGGATAGGTCTTCAAAAATGATATTGAGGTTTCTAATATATTTTTTTTCTAAATTGAATAGTTTGCGCGAGAGACACTTCCAAAGTGGTAAAATGTGTGTCCCCCCCTGTAACTTCTAAAATAAGAGAATGATAAAACTAAAAAAAATATATGATGTACATTACCGTGCAAAGTTCCAACGAAAATTGATTTGAACGAGATCTAGTAAGTAGTTTTTTTTTAATACGTCATAAATCGTAAACCGCAAAAAACATTGATCAAAGTTACAATGAAGTACAAGATCTTTTATATTTTGTTACTTGCTGCTACGGAACCCTTCATGGGCGAGTCCGACTCGCACTTGGCCGCTTTTTTTGCTTTACTCCAAATCCTCTCTCGTACTGTTAAGGTTATAACTGTAAACGAGACAATCGAAGTGATGGTAAGCGATCAACCGCCGCGCTTTTTAACCGACTTCAAAAAAAGGAGGAGGTTCTCAATTCGACTGTATTTTTTTTTATGTTCGTTACCTCAGAACTTTGGACTGGGCGAACCGATTTTGATGATTCTTTTTTAATCGAAAGCTGGTGGCTGTCATGTGGTCCCATATAAATTTTATTGAGATCTGACAATGGTATCCATGATAAAACCATATATTAAGTCTTAAATTTGTATTAAGTAAGCGCGACAAATGGACGAATAACTCAATATCACGCTAACCGATTTCGATGATTCTTTTTTTAATCGAAAGCAGGTGCTTGTCACGTAATCCCACATAAATTTGAACGAGATCTGACAAGTAGTTTTAGAGTAACTTTGAAGTCGGTTATTTTTTGTTAGTAAAATTTTGATTATTATTTAACTAGTCGATAAACAGACATGCGATCAGGTACCTGATGGTAAGGTAAGTGGTCAGTTGGTCACATTCGCTCATAGGCACCAATTATATCAAAAAGGCATCATCAACTTGTTGCCAACTGAAGGGACTCAGTACCCGCATTATTACTGGCTCTTTGACGACACTGCAACGGAAAATTGTATAAAACACGAGTGCTCAGCGATTTTCCCTGCGTTTTGCGGGATAATAGGTCCCCTAATTATATCTTATTCCAAATCTTGGTCTAACTTTGTGCAAAGTTTCATGGAAATCCGTTTAGTTTTTACGTGTAATAGTAACAAACATTCATACAAACTTTCACACTTTTAATATTAGTAGGTACGTTTAATACGAGTAGAAGTAGTTCTTTATATGTCATTTTGTATGTATTTCCGTGGTACTTCCCCTCCCTAATTAGGTTCCTTGTATCATATTAAAATGTGCACAATTCACTATGACTTAAGTTTACAATTTGAAATTCAACAAGTAGGTACTATTTATTATGTCTTCTGTGATTCAACTAAAGTCATTTTATCGAAATATAAAAATCTGTTATTAGTAGATACCTATTTTCTTTTCATATTTACAATGTAATTTATCGAAATGTACCTAATGATAAAAAAATCTGTTGTTATCTTATCGTGATTACCACATTAAGGATTTTACCTTTTGCCTTTATCATTGTCAATAATTAAACTTAATTCTCGTCTCTAATTGCTTTTTCTACATTTTTCTAAAGTATGAAGATTATTTTAATATTATTTGGCTTTACCATCTTAGGCGTTTCGGGACGGACATGGGGTAAGTGGTAATATTTTCTTATTAATCTACATGGGGTTCCTGATTGTTTTCATGGAAATAGGCGACAAGCGAGCTAACGTTCCACTTGATGGTAAGCGGATCGTTGCCCGTGGACATCAGCGACACCATGGCATCCCTGATGCGTTGCCGACCAAGAGCAGAGAAGAAAAATAAATACAGAATTGACTAAAGCTAAAACTACTAGTTTTAATACTATTTTAATACAAACCAACCAGTTTAAGGTACACCCTGGTGATAAGGAGCCATCCATAAATTACATCACACTAATTTCATGACTTTTTGATCCCTCCCCCCGTCCTTATCACAGCTGGTCACATTTGTGAGACCTCCCCCCTTGTATGACGTCACATATTATGAAATTTATTTGTTTTGTTTGTTTCTTTAATTCACGATTCTTTAATTCTTTAATTTGTTTTAACTCACGATTCTTAATTCAAATTTATTTTCTATTCTTTAGTTGGATTTTCTTAATTCACCTGCGGCCAGTAGATTTAAATCACCTGGGTATATAGGTGAATAAAGTACACTAAAAGTGGACTTAAGACACCTGGGTGAATTAACTCAGGTGAATAAAGTCGACGTCACCGTTTTTTTTTAACTACTATTAATTAAGTTATTATGCTACTTTTTTAACGACTTCAAATGAGAAGAGGTTCTCATTTCGTTGGGACCTTAGTTATTTAATTGATGCTTTACTAAAATTATGTTTAGGAAGAAACTTTGTTCAGCCTTACACGTACACAAACACAAAATTTTAAAAGCTTGTTTACAAAAGTATTATTAAAATATGAATTTATTTAACACCTGTGCCTATAAAAATACACAAAGTAGTTGATAAAATATCTTCATTATATAACTTAAAAAGTAGAAAAAAATAAAAAAGCCAACATCACGCGGTGTTCCCAGGCGGTCACCCATCCAAGTACTGACCGCGCCCGACGTTGCTTAACTTCGGTGATCGGACGAGAACTGGTGCGTTCAACGTGGTATGGACGTTGGCGACAGAGCATTCGTAAAACAATTTTATAATGTGTATTACTGTATAGCCCGATATTCTCCACCCTAAGCCGAGTAGGTACTATAGGGTCGAGTCGAGTCAAATGAGTAGGTACCTAAGTAGGTTTTAAAATCAATTTATCAACGCGTATTGCGAAAGATATTTTTTATGGTATTTATAAAATGTGTAAAGCAGCCACCTAGCGAATAATACGTCAACTACGTACCTGCATTCCGTATAGTATCCATTATCTATTAACCAGTGGCGGCCTTAGGGGGTGGCGAACAGGGCAACCGCCCGGGGCCTCGCACTTGCAGGGGCCTCGCGCCATCACCCGAGTTAAAAAAAATTACATAGCAAAACAAAAATATGATTGTAAACTTTAAGAACGGGATACCATAATATACAGTGAAATAACAATAAAAATACATAAACTTTTGGTTATTTGACTGTTTAAAACTATAAAATAAAATCGAAACCTACGTTACAATATGTATCTACCTATGTCGTAGTTTTAGCATTCTTATTATACAATGGGCTTCGCTCTCCAAGCCCCCTTTTTAAATTCAATATGCTTGTTTACAGTATTTTTAGGGTTCCGTACGAAAAAACGAAAAATGGAACCCTTATAGGATCACTCGTGCGTCTGGGCGACCACCGTTCACAGTCAATTTACTCCGAAACTACTGGACCAAATGAGTTGAAATTTGGTACTCATGTACTTTTTGTGACTCAAAGACGAAGGTGTAAATTAAACAACTGAATAAAAAAAAAATACGGAATCAAATTTAAACAAAAACTGTTTTGCAAACTGTATCGTGTTGTATGTCAAATGAAAGGGCTTGTTGTAAGGATCTCAAATATACACTTGCGAGCTTTAAACTGGAATGGACTTAAACGGGGATTGTTCAAAACAATTTTAACAATTTTCATGCAATAAAATTATAGAATGTGGTATATCATTTGAAAGGTAATTTTATTGGCTTTCATTCTCTTTTGATATCATAACCAAATCTTATTCAGCTTATGTCATGGAACGTAAAAACAAAACTCATTAATTTTAAGAATAAATCAAAAGATGGTTTGGAAGTCCTGAAACCCTATAAAAAGGGCCGTGTGTGAAAAAATTGTCATCAGTCCAATAATTCACGCCGCTGGGAACACAGAAAGTAAAAAATGGAAACCACACCTGCAAAAGCCGCTCAAACGTCATTCTAATCCAGCAAGGGTTGTCTTAGCGTACTATCGCTCGTCAGCTTCATCTGAATCAGTCCTGTGTCTCAAAAGTATACCAGAGGTTCAGGGAGACTGGAAACCTAGTGCGAAGACCAGGTTCTGGCCGTCAGCGATACACTTCTGTGAGAGATGACCGTTTTATTGTCTCCACTTCGATCTGGAATCGACACCTGACTGGCGTTGACATCCAGCAGCGGCTCAGAGAAGTTCGAAGGAGGGCTGTCAGCGAGTGGACAGTGAGACTAAGACTTAAAGAAGCAAACTTGACCCCAAAAAGGCCAGCCACGGGACCCAAATTAACTGCAGCCTACCGACAAGCCCGGCTTCAATTTGCCCGCGATCACTTAGATTAGGGTATAGAGCAATGGAGCCGAGTCTTGTTCTCGGACGAAACCAGAATGTGTCTGCATGGTAGCGGAGGGAGAGTAGGGAGACCGAGGGAGCGATTTGCATAATGCTGTTTTGCGGAAACCGTGGCATATGGGGGTGGGTCCTGTATGATGTGGGCAGGGATTTCTATCGAAGCAAAAACGGAGCTCTTATTCGTACCCGGTGGAGGTAGGGGAGGGGGGCTAACCGTACAAAGATACATCAACAACATTCTGCTAGACCATGTGCTTCCCTACGCCGGTTTTATTGGCCAGGATATGCTGTTAATGCACGATAATGGCCGCTGCCACACCGCTGCTGAGACAAGACAGTACCTGGAAGCAGTCGGGATTCCCATACTAGACTGGTCAGCCTGTAGCCCTGACTTGAATCCAATTGAACATGGCCAGCTCCAGCGTCGATTGAGGACCTAAAAACTGCTTTAGTCGAAGAGTGGCAGGAAATCTCACAAGATTCCATCAGGAAACTCATCCCGTTGATGACAAACCGATTACGAGCAGTCATTAGAGCCAAGGGGGGGTAATACAAAATATTGAGGGGGAAGGAAATAAAATTGGAAATAAAATTTAAATGTCTTTTCATTTTATTCTATTCATTTAGATGTCCACAATTTCGACCTGTTGCAATTCCTAAAATTTAAGTAGCAAATAGAAAATAAAATTATTTTCCTTACTAGCATTCGATAGCCAATAAAATTACCTTTCAAATGATATACCACATTCTATAATTTTATTGCATGAAAATTGTTAAAATTGTTTTAAACAATCCCAGTTTAGGTGATTCCAGTTTAAAGCTCGCAAGTGTATTTTTGTTATAGTTCTACAATGGATAGTTTTAAATTTATTCAAGAAAGAACGAAAATTAAAGCCAAAAACTGACCTTCCTCCCTTATCTCCGAAACTACTGACGCTAGAATTTTGAAAAAAATACAGAGAATAGTTCTTTACTTAAATATTACCGGAAAACCTATAAGAAGTCTATAGTCTTAAAAAACGGCAAAAATAAATAAAATAGAAAAATAATGTTAAATACATAATCAACGTACAGAACCCTCTCCGAGCGAGCACTTGTCAAGTTTATTTTGCACTTCCAGCATTTTTTTTTGTGTTTATAAATTAATATTCATTATCGCCAGTTAAGATATTTTTTCGCAAATACATACATAATTTCCCCGCTTGGCTGAGTATTAAAGTATATAGCCTACCTTTAAGAGTTTTACCTACATTTTTATTATTATTCGCCCGATTAATCAATACATCTCAATAATACATCTCAAAAGAAAACAGCTTCAATACGACCTACGTGGGCCCGTGTTTATATATGAAAAATGAAGTTAGGGAAACCTCTAAAAACCCAACACAGGCTAAAAGTGACACATATCAATCTAATAATAATTACTAAATCCACGAGCGTACGAGGTTTGATAAAGTATTTCCACAGGCAGTAGTAATATGGCCGAATATCGTGGCATAAGGTACACGTGGCGTTCGCCCATGCTTGGTCTGCACTGTCCGCTTTCTATCAGGGCAGTCATTGTTAAAAAAAGAAAATTCAAATCAAATCTAAACACACAATTTTACGGAACGCACAAGGGCCTCGCAAAGATCTGCCGCCCTGGGCCTCGCAATGGCTAAGGCCGCCCCTGCTATTAACCTACCTGAATTTGTGAAGTGCCAAGCGGTCTGCGTATTCCTGAGTGCCCACTAGATGTCACTGATACTAGAACTATCCAGCTGCAAAATATTTTTTTATTTAATAAAATTGTAAAATTTACTGCACACTTTATGTGTTTATTTACGCAAAGAACTACATTCCGGTACCTTCCAATATAATATTTTCTTTTATTTTTGTAATATTTTAGTAAGTAATATTATTTTATTATTATCAGTTATTAAATAAAATATATTTAGTACTCTATTATATTTATATTAGTTAAGTATCTACATTAAAATAAAACATAATTATTCATAATTTAATTATTCCTAAGATTTGTCGCCAACGTCCATACCACGTTGAACGCACCGGGTCTCGTCCGATCACCGAATCAGTACTTGGATGGGTGACCGCCTGGAAACACCGCGTGATGTTGGCTTTTATAATCTTTTGAATTTTTTATGTTAGTGGAAGATTTAATTTTAATATTAGCGTCACTTAACAAAAATATTTATTTGTGTCGATGAATTATGTTTACAAAATGGCGCATGAATAATATTTCCGGAAGCGAAGTACCTAAGGGCGAATTACTAGGAATTTAAATAGTTTTTTGTAACCTTTTCAGTTAGTCGAGCAAGGCTATTAAACTTTACCGCGTACTTCACGGAATTAATGCAAAACTTGGTTAGTGAATTGGAGAAGAACGAATGGTGCAACCTGAAGATTCAAGACCAAACTGTGGTCGTGAAGTAAGTATTACAAAGTATACACGGACGTAATCCCAACAACAAATTCAGTGAAGCACCCATAGTAATACCAACTCTCTATTCGTACAAGTACACACATTGTACACACAAGTACACCCACACATTGACACTTCCCTGCTTCAATCGCGAATCAAAAATTACGCACACATATGGTAAGCGGGCGGCTATTGCTATGCTTCACTCTCGATTAGACGAGGTTACGTCCGTCTTTTTTTCAGGTCCATGAAAGTATATAAGTAATTCAGAGTCAATGTTAATTTGGGTAACAGATAGGCATACAGATAGAACAGACAGTAAACGCTCACTTCAACCACCAAATCTTTAATTTAACCCACTAGAGGGCACGGGTGTCTCCTTAAAACTGAGGAGATTTACAGTATATTTTATCACGTTGCCACTTCAAAGGGGCAGATTTCATTTAAACTTCGTAGACTTATCGAGAGAAAGAAAGAAAGAAAAAAAACTAAATTTCATTTCAAAAAATTAAACTAAACAATTAAAAAAGAAAATAATTCTATTAAAAAAAACACGCTTTTATAGAAAATCCAACTAAAAATATTAAATAAATTTTGATATCTTAAAAAGCACCTCACGCTTTTTTTAGTTTTTGCGTGTTTAAAGCGTGCTTTTTAGTTTTTTTTTAACTATTAACTTTTTAATTTTTTAGTTTATTTTTTTCGATAAAAATTATAAAATTACTGTTCTCAGAAATTCCGCTGTACTCACACCACGCGACTGGTTGTATTTTGTGTGTAAGCCAGCTACTTTCGAACGCTAATAAAGTTGATAGATATCTCTGTCCCATTTTTCAATATTAGCTGAGTCAGTGTTCCTGCCACAGCCACTGTTTAACACGTGACCATTAAAATTCAAATTGCAGCGAGCAAATGTACAGATGGCACGTGAGTGGAAACGTGACTTACGCCAACGGTTTCCTGATCTCCATCCAGAAGATAGATCTTACCAACGTAGAGAGCCTTGTCTCCAGCCGCGTCGTCAACGGCACAGCAGAAGCGACTGGCACAGTCCGTGGGCTACTGAACTTCAGAGACGCTGATATTGGATTCGACGTGATCTTCAAACCGGAAGACGATGAACAGCGATACACTGGGACTTTTTCGTATAGATTAATTAATTTTCGAGCCACGGTATGTTTTCTTCTTTTTTTTGTTTTGACTGGATAGAATTGGTGTAGTGTATGTGCGATAGCATACATACACTGTCTCGTGTGTCTCTGTATTAAATGGCAAATGTCACTGTTACTTACGTAGTGGTTACGTACTCAGAGTTGTGCGCTGGTGTCGCTAGATGGCGCCTCGCTTGATGATCGAATGGACGAGTCCATTCGATCATCTATTCGATTATTGTATCAGGAGACGCAATAGCGTCTCAACAAGTACACTTCACAATACACTCTCAAAATAATGTCACTTGACGCTATAGTCTCTTTTCTCGAAACCTAGTGTGACGTCACGAAACAAGCCGTCACGAAATTTTTAACTCCATATTTTTAATTATTAGCGAAACGTCAACACTTTGTACTTTCACACATCAAAATGATTAATGATTGTGTCTATAAAACACTAAAAATTATTTCGATCTTTCAATTATTTAATACTTTACAACAATAAAAAATTTGGCCCGGTCCCTTTTTGGAATCTGAACAGCCTAAATTATTTGATTACTCGATAACATGCCCCAATTCGGTACAAGAGAGCAGTCTCTGCTGAGATGTCGGAGTGAACGGTTGTGCACCTATAGTGACAGTGGCGTACCATAGTAAAATACGTAGGCATTGTCGAGCCAGTGAACAGTGATTATATTAATACACAATTACACATCGGATCTCCTACAATTGGGATATACTCTTTTATGTAAATAGACGACAAAGGAGCAGGTTCGCCACCTGATATGATAAGGTCACCGTCTCCCAGACATCAGTGGCACCACTGGCACCAAAGGCATCACCGATGCGTTACCGGTCCAGAAAAAGAGAGAAGGGTAATTCTTAAAGTCTGCCTATTCTCTGCTTTATAAAGCATAATTAGATATTATTATCTTGGTGACCTCGTTTGTTGACGTCGAACGTTTGGTTCGACACAAATTTACTTTTTCATCTTGTCTTCTAATCAATTAACTACATACTCAAAAACAATTCTCATACCTAATCAAGAGTACCTATTTATTCCTACCCATAAGTTAGAGGAGTGTTCTTGTCTTAATGTGCTATCCGTGGCACCCACCACCAACCGTGGTATCGTAGTATAAGACGTGTGTTGCGTTTTTTAAAAAATCAAAGAAGATGACCTTCGACTCTTCGACTAAATAAAATATCCAAGGAAATTTAAAATAGATTCTCTTTATGTATATTTACTTTCCGATGGCTTAATTTCAGATTGTAAAAAACTTTCACACGGGAGAAATTACTACGTCCGTAGATTCGGTTGCTGTTACCGCAGCGACTATAAGGATGACCTTCATGCCAGCCAATAATGTAACTGAAGTCCTATCCAGGCGGACGGTACGTATAATTATGTCTTTTATTTATATACTAGTGGATATTTAACCAACGTGTGCTACAAAGCTAAAAAAAGAAATGCTTCGGGAAAATATTTGTTTAGGAAAAGTCGAAAAACTTTATGAATGGACCAAATGTGCCTAATTCTTGTTTTAGTGGTCAACCATCTTCGGCACATCGGCTGGATGGTTTCAAAGTCTATAAAGTAGATTACAGAAACATTTATGCTTTTATATCTTAGTAGGTATATAATATTATGTAGATAGATAGATTATAGTCCAATCCTCCAAATTTTCTTATTTTCTTCACAAAAGATTGTCTCAAATAGTTCTTAGGAACCGCCTTTTTTCTTCGAACTGAATCCTGTTGTGTTAATTTGTCATAAATCTACAAAATAAAGACTTTATATGTATATTTAGCTAGTTGACTCTGCGCACAAAAATCATTGAGTTTTATAATAATACAACAGTTTTGTTTCAGTTTGTTGCTAGCAGCATCTCAAGCAGCATGACGGCATGGGCACGAACCATAATGCAGCCGATCTTGCACCAACTGGTGATCGCCAACATGGAATTCCCAAGTGTCTGTTTTGTAAATTGTTAACCGGTTTTATTATGTTTTTTTTTAAACAGGTGTTATGACTTTTATTATAATAAACTATGAAGAAGTAACATGTACTTGTGCATAATAGTCCGGTCAATTTAGACATTCGAAGGTGCATAAATTCCCAACAAGCTGAAAATCGGTAAGATTGTTCAAAACATAATTATAAATAAAAAATTTAAGTTCCCCATCATTCCCGCGTATGGAAAAAAAAATATTCAAGGTCAGTGTTCAATGGAAAAAAAAATATTCAAGGGTAGTGTCCGACCGAAGCTTCGGCTTCGGCTTCGGCTTTGGCCACCTTCGGCCAAAAAAGCACCTTCGGCCAAATCTTCGGCTTCGGCCAAAAATTTGCCGAAGGTTTGGCCGAAGCCGAAGGTTTGCTAGTTGTCAAATATTGAAATTTACTGAACGATGCTAGAGCGAGACGGAGAGTGTGCAGAGCAGCAGAGTTTCGCCGCGCCGCCGCACCGGCCCAAACGAATCGCAGTTAGTAAACTAAACTGCATTCGGCTTCGGCTTCGGCTTCGGCCGAAGGTTTTGGTGAATACCGATTAATCGGCTTCGGCTTCGGCTTCGGCCAGAATTGAGTTGTTCATTTAAAAATTTTTTTTTTTAAATGTATTTTAAATCTTTAAAACAAATTATATTCATTGGCATTGTTAAAAACGCTTAAAAACTATTTTTAATATTAATAATAATGAATTCAAAATTGATAAAAGTTCAAAAAGAATCACGTGACTACAAACGCGCCAGATTTGGTCGCCATGTTAGTGACGTCATTTTGTTAAAGCAATTACACAGTGTTAGAAGCTTCTACGTGAATTGAGTAAAAATATCCGGAATTTAGTGCAAAAAGATATTCATATCACGTAATTTTATTGTAAATTTAAATGTTAAATGATTTATTCTTCATTAAATATTATAATAAAACTCTCTATTGATTGTACACACTAAATAAATTTAGATACCTAAGGTTACACTGTTTACTGGTAAATCGTGTCTGGGAGAAATCAGGGCAGGGTGTTAGGGGTATAAATCAGGGTTGTATGATAAAATTATATTTCATTTATTATACAACTAGCTTCTACCCGCGACTTCGTCTACCTTTTCACATAATAATATGGATCCTGAGAGAAGTGACGAATGTGATTAATAAAAAAATGCACAATGCAATACTACAGAAATTCTATGCTAGTAGTAGGTACATACATATGATGACCCTATAGCCTAGTCGATAGCGATTCGATCCAGCCTGCGAAGTGAGGGTCCCAGGTTCAATTCCCGGCCATATCTAATAAAATGTGACAAATAATTATTTGTACTCGGGTCTTGGGTGTTATAGTGACGTATTATTTGTGTTCACCATGCCACCCGCGACACGGAAACCTACTGCGGTGGTATGGGTCTGTACGCGCTTTGTACATTAAACTGGTACAATATATAATTTTTTTTGTCTCCGAAATACGCCAAGTTGGTCAATGATCACGACTCGTGTGGCGAATCGTTACCACTCCAGATCGCTAAGTCAAGGGTCCTGGGTTCGATTCGATGCGAGGTGGATGCTGCGAGATGGTTTGAATGATTAGTTAGTATTTCTGTTCTTGGTCTGAGTGTGTGTCCTTGTGTTGTCTATGGCACCCACGACACTGGGTATCCTAGTATGGGGCTATGAGTGTGAAGCGTTTATTTATTTATTTATGTACCTACTGGTTTTACAATGTTAACGATAATAATAACTAATATCTTCAAACACGGTTCCGTTTTACTCTACCATTGTTCTACCACGTGTTCCACTTTGTAGCCCCAGGACCCATCATCAGATCCTCATTGAATTTGAGTAGGATCAACGTTGCAAAATTCCTAACCTAATAAAATAAAACCATGAGTTGTTTCATAAAAAAACGGACATGTGCGTGTCAGGCCACGGGCAATGTAAGGTTCCGAAGTAAATATTAAGTTTATCGACTATGACTCATACTTATGTTTTACATAGCCGTGATAGTTTTCCTTGTAAATTCATCATATACCCTATTTTTGAGAATTTTTTCACTTGTCTAACTCCAACCGTTTAGTCAACAGTTGGGGGGGACACTTGACTGTAACCAAAATTAGCACTTTAAAGCCAAACATTTTGCAAACGGACCCCTAATTCCAAAAATGGTCCATGCCAAATTACAGCTTTCTAGCACTAGGGGACTGGGCGCTTTGCTTCGGACAGACGGACAGACGGACAGACGGACAGACGGACGGACAGACGGACGGACGGACGGACATGACGAAACTATAAGGATTTCGATTTTACTTCGGAACCCTAAAAACGAATCTATGAACGAAAACTAAAATTTTACCTCTTACTCCTCGGGAAAACCGAAAAGGTCACAGGTACACATTTAACACTATCTTTGGGGTGTTTTTTTTGTAATATTCCCACGTAATGGTACAAAACAAGCACGATAACTTTAAAGGTTTAGCATTTTTGATATATTTATCAATATATCAAGATTTTATCAGTTAAAAGTCAAATCACAGTATCAGCTGTATGCTGCAATGAATAGCAATTAACAAAGTGACGTCACACGCGCGCTCGGCTCTATTCGGGAATTGTCGGCGTGTTTTCGGTACTGGATTCAAAAACGTATTTTTGATTTGATGTAACTTTTAAATTATAGCGAATAAAAAAAAACTAAAATAACTTTGTTATAAAACTTATATATGAACTTTCCATTTAAAATATAAAAAAAATTTTAGGAAACAACTCAATTGCACCTTCGGTCGGACACTAGTCAAAGGTAAAAAAAATGAGTTTTTCGCGATTTTCAGCAAAACGGTAAGTTTTATCATAAAGTACTCCAGACAAAAATTGTAGATCATAAAATTATCTATAAAAATGTATCAATACTTTTTTCCTACGAGCCACCGTTTCTGAGATTTAAGGATTCAAAAAGTTGTAAGTTTTTATCGTCATAATATGCACACGTTTACTCTGCTACCTCATGGTAGTGTACTTAGCGCGTTTTTGAATCGTTATATCTCAGAAACGGTGGCTCGTAGGAAAAAAAGTATTGATACATTTTTATAGATAATTTTATGATCTACAATTTTGTCTGGGATACTTTATGATAAAACTTACCGTTTTGCTGAAAATCGCGAAAAACTCATTTTTTTGACCTTTGACCTTGAATAATTTTTTTTCCATACACGGGAATGATGGGGAACTTAAATTTTTTATTTATAATTATGTTTTGAACAATCTTACTGGTTTTCAGCTTGTTGGGAATTTATGCACCTTCACTATCATTTTTTTGTCTAAATTGACCGGACTATAATTGAGCAATATTTTTTCGGAATGGTAAAAAGTGACCAGACAAGCCTTCTGATGCTAAATGGTCACGTCCGGTACCATCAAAAGCATCACAAATGCGGTCAGCAAAAAAAAGTTGTGGACCCACTCATGGCTGACCATCTGACAGTGCAACCCAAGTACATAAATAATTGATTTCAATCTCGACTCCCGAAGAATGGTCGTAGCAAACCAGGTGAAAAACTTTGCCACCATAGGTACATGAGTTGTACGATCAAAGTAGGTGGTATAGGCATAGCAATCTTTGTAGGAAAAGCCTCTTCTCAATTTTTTTTATTGTTGACAAAAATGTTATGCTCACCATCTTGGACCACATCTACACTTACCATCAGGTGGGATTTTGGTCAAGCATTAACTTATTCGTGTAAAAAAAATAAAGTCGGGATTTGTTGGGACAAAAATTTTTTTTGGACGGCAAACGAGCTGACGACGAAAAAAACGACTAGAGCACTTGCGGCGGCAAACGCGTTCTGTTAAATCGAGTGAATTGTCGGGACATTTTGTATTTTGTCGGACTCTGGACATCATGTGAAATGTCGGGACAATCCAGACGAATCACGACCATCTGGTAACCCTATGCACCACTAACAGGGGAGGATGATATTTTGAACTGAAGTATAGATGGCGCCTTACGAGGGTATTGTGAGTTTCCATAACATAACTCTTATTGTTAATGAATGTCCCAATCCGTGAGACCAACGGATGCTAAATTGACCACTAACGTTATTGTTGAATGATGTCATGATACTACAAATCAACTCAATTGTGAATAACTAAAGAAGTCTAAACGTCAACAACTGTTGCAATGAAATCGTAAAAGTAACCGTTCTCGTAGAATTAGGGAACCCCAACACTGATAGCAAATCAAGTAGGTAAATATCATGAACATAAATGTTCTAATTTCAGTAGCCCAGGGGAGCGGTTAGACAATGACAAGGTATGGATTTTATCAAACATGGAACATTAACAGAGATTTGCAAGCAATCTCCTGTTTCCATCTACAATTTATTAGTGAACTGATATCTGTTAAAATATATATCTGACACGTGTTTAACAAGTGCTACTGTTTAGAGTGGCTGTTTTGTTTTTAGTTCACATTTAATATTGAAGTCAAATTCAAGAAAGCATATTAAAAATTTCTATTGGTAATGTCAAAAACAAGTAGGTAAGTACAATTTTCAAATGAATAGGAAAGTTTTCGCTGACGTGACGATATTATATTTGTTTTAAAACAACCTATCACAATTTGAGTAAATCTCAATCTATTTGCAGAACCATGCTCCGGCTAATAAATTAAATATGTATTTAGACTAATAGGTATAGCAATTAGGAAAATATGACTCATAGTGATAACGCAATCAATTTACCTAACACATTGACTGAATGCAACCAAAGTGAAAAAAAAGTTTATCGATCTAGCAGAAGAAATAACAAAAGATGTTTCAAAAGTTTTACCACGAGATTAATCTCAAAAACAAATAATGATACGTTGAAACCTAGAGATAAACTCGTTACAGTTTTTCGCGAGGACACTGATGTACCAGAAAAGCGAATTCAATTAGAGTTACATTTAACAAAAGACGACTTAGATGGGGCAAAATTGGTGATTCCGTAAGTAAAAACCCATTTTTGAATATCCCAATTGATTTCAGTCTCACAGATTCAAAATACGAAGGCATAATACAATTTAAATGGGAGGGCATAAGATCTTTTTCATCCCAGCCCGAAAAGTTTCTGCCAAAGCATACAGGGTCCCACTCAGGATTTTAAAAGTAGTTAGCTTTCCGTGCGATATGGACAGATGTAAATGTTATTGCAAAGGAAACGAATGTATACGCAAAACAAATCTTTAATGAAAATGGTCTAAATGATCGTCAGATATTTAATCATACAAACATTATCTAATGAAATTCTTGTACTATTTGCGTTTTACATGATGCTGGGCATAATAAAGTATCCT
This sequence comes from Thymelicus acteon, assembly GCA_951805285.1. Taxonomy (NCBI): domain Eukaryota; kingdom Metazoa; phylum Arthropoda; class Insecta; order Lepidoptera; family Hesperiidae; genus Thymelicus; species Thymelicus acteon. The sequence continues at coordinate 5,204,012 of OX638232.1, forward strand.
AATATAGATTCTGTATATTCTAAGTCATAATTGTTTTCGAATAGTTTTTCTCGCGTGTTTTGAGTCGGGATCGCTACTTTATACTTAAGCGTCATCTATCGTTCAGTAACAGTGGTAACAGCTTGATTGCGGATAAAACTGAACCATTGTACAAAATCAAGCCTATAATTGACCACGCTAACAGCAAAGGAGAACCCTATCTTCCATAGAGACACCGGCCTAGATTAGACAAGAATGAAAATTGGTGGTCAATTAGATCATTGTAAAAGCTATAATTTCTCCAATTTTCACGGCAGTTAGCAATGGCCAAGTAATGAAATCCTATAATTTCCACCTTGATTATAGGTTATGATTATGTCACACTCGTGTCATATTATGCGTGTTAATAGGCACTTCCTATCACAAACCAAATACCTACTCTAATATTGACAGCATTAGGAATATTCATGATCATAAGACGCAAAAATTAAAGTTAAAGTTACATATAAACGTACAAAGTTGAAAGATGCAAGATGAATGACAATGGTGTTATTTATAAATAATCAAACTGACGGTAACCAAAATGACATTAGATAAGGATTATACCAGAAATCTTTGTTGACAATCGATTCAAATGTCTCGAAATCGATGTCAAAATACTCGAAATGTCTATTAATTAGCGTAACGATTTAATGGTAATAGTTATAAATTATTACATAGTTTAGCTATACCTACAGTGAATAAGAAAACATGTATAAAAGGAATTAATATTGTACCCACAAGTAATAATAATTAGTAAAATATATTATTAAGTTCCCTAAACTATCGATTTAATCGATTAAAAAATCGTTTGTAATGAGGTAAATACTATAAAAACTTTTTTGTATTATTTTGTTCATTTGGCCGATGCAGATGAGGCTAAGATTTAAATATGTTTATTTAGTAAATAAAACGAATTTTTTGGTATATAATTTACTCTTCTCTAGTCTTATGCCTTGCACAGATTACATATAATTCGTGGCCGAAAATCGGGTATCTCCTTTCAAAGCCCGTATATTCCGAAAAAGACATTACAATCGACGAATCCTTAACACTATGGAAAGGACTGCTAAATTTCAAACAGTATATTCCTTCGAAAGTATATATTTCGCAAGGCTGGGGATCAAAACCTTTGAATTGTACTGTTTAATAATCTAAATTTTACTAACAAAAAATAACCGACTTCAAAGTCTCAAAAACTACTTTTCAGATCTCGTTCAAGTTTATGTGGGACCACATGACAAGCACCTGCTTTCGATTAAAAAAAGAATCATCGAAATCGGTTGGCGTGATATTGAGTTATTCGGCAATTTGTCGCGCACATCTTAACACAAATTTACGACTTATGTGGTTTTCTCATGGATGCCATTGTCAGATCTCAATAAAATTTATGTGGGACCACATGACAGCCACCAGCTTTCGATTAAAAAAACAATCATCAAAATCGGTTCGCCCAGTCCAAAGTTCTGAGGTAACAAACATAAAAAAAATACAGTCGAATTGAGAACCTCCTCCTTTTTTTGAAGTCTGTTAAAAACTAGTTACTTGTCTTCTTTGTTGACACAGGACGTCAGAAGACAATAACGAACGAAAACGTTGGCAGTACAGTTGTCGCCCAAACGATTCTTAGGTTGATCAGTCCATTATTGGGCCAGGGATATACACTATGGATGGACAACTGGTTCAATTCTCCGCTCATGGCTCGGTACCTAAAAAGAAATCAGATTGCGTAGGCACATTAAGACCTAATCGGATGGATGTTCCTCGTAGTATTAGGACATAGGCATAGCTTGTATAATGTGCCTATACGTCAATAGTTGCTTTAAAAAATATCATACTTACGCCTGAGACATACATAAACATGAAAAAAAATTCTTTATAGCGATAAGGTACTACTAATTGTTATGTTTTTCTTAATTGCATTTTAATTATTAAACGCTTTTATTCAGATTGACCCCGTGTTTGTTTTTTTATTTTATTTCAACTAAGTAGGTAGGTATATCTAGTATATCTATTAAAACAATTCTCAATCTTTCCCATGTTCCCATTTTTCTTTTCCTATGTTCATATTTTTCCTCCTTCCTATAATATTCACCTTCTAGTAAATCTTTTAAATTTTCAATGCAAATAATTTCTATAGCCACAAAATTTGTAATATTTGTTCTAATTCAACAACCTTCTATACATATATTTGATCGCGCGGAGCTCCGAAACCCTTATTGCCCTTACCTTGACACGGTACACTTGCACCGAGCAATAAATGAACTACAAACAATAAACATAATACGAATCAATAAATAATTGAAGCTATTTTTACTCCAGAGTGCGTTATCTACGGACCACCGGTCGCCCTCTTGTCAATTACTGTACCGACATCGCGACACCACCGACACTGAGCAGTCTCGCAGCGAGCGGACGGGATAACGCACTGATAAATTGATATTAAGTTTATTATAAACTCGTGTTGCCTACCTCCTAATACATACTGCTTACAATGGACCCGGAGAGACAGCCGCTGTTGGGACCTTCAACTTCCAATGTTCGCTGCAGAAATAGGTAGGTTTACATACATGGCATCGATAACACAAATAAGACATCATAAGTCAAATTATAACACTCATGACCCGATCACAAATTAATAATTATTATTCTGACACATAAACTGCCCCGGCCGGAAATCGAACCCAGATCCCACGTTTCGCAGGCAAGGTCACTATTAGTGAGCTAGGGGCCTTATTTAAGTTAAAGGGTTTATATTTATTTTATTGCTTTTAAACACGTTTAAACTATTCATTGCATCCGGGCGTACCAAGGGGGTGGAGGGGCAGAGATTCTTCTGTACACTCGCTCATTGAACTGATTCCGTGACGCGAGTGGCGTGAACATACAAGTACACAACCGAAACATAACAATCAATTGAGGCCCGAAATCAAAAATTTATCTTCCACACGCACGATGTATCTCCAGGCCGCTAACATCGGAAGAGGTGAGAGCGTGCCGCGACAAGCTCCCCTGGCGGCGCGCGCACCTGGCGCTGGCGCTGGTGTTCTGGACGACCGTGGCCGCGCTCGCGGCGCTGGCGCTCTTCTCGCTGCTGGGCTCGGCGCCGTGCGCGCGCCCCCCGTCCCCCCTGGCCTCCGAGCCCGCCGCACGACTCACACTCCCACCGCTTGTAGCCACGACTCGGTTTATTAATCACGTGTATGCTTTGTAGTTTAATTTCAAACATAGTAATATTGTTATTTTGAGTAACCTTCATCATTATTTTACCATCCTGATACTATCGTTGGTAAACGATATTGTCAAAAAAAATTACATTTTTTTCTAGTTATTTAGTCTGTGCATTTTACGATACTACCAAAATTTTTTTTGAAAAGTTGTTAAATTTTCCTTAAATCGTTTTCTTCGTACAACGCATTGTACGCTGAGAATTCGATATTTTATTTAAATAGAAAAAAGAAATCGTAATAATTTCTGTGTAAGTTCTTAAAAAATAAAAATAATGTATTCAGTGTGTGATGAAATTTTATCTTCGGGAAAGATCTCCTAATATTTTAGTTAAATTTTATGTTGGTATACCTAGTATTTTTCAAATTATTTACTTTGTATATTTATTTACTGTGTATATTATTACCGAATTAATTTATTATTTGTGTTATTTTTTATTATCTACAACTTGTTATTATTACAATTTATTAACTATTGTTGAGTCAATTTTCACGGTTCCGTTTTGATTCGCCTACTTGTGTAACGCAAATAAAACACGATTTAACAGAAAATACACATTTTATTAAATAAAAATACATTTCATGTCCATTAATAGTTTAAAATATTGGTACAAAAAATAGTACTAACATTATAAATTTTAAAGCACCAAGACCTAATAATCATTTGATTAAACAATAATATAATATGACCATTAACTAATACAATACTTAAAAATTAAATATCATTATTTATCATTTATCAGTTTATTTTACGTCATGCATTTCTATAACCATGACATTATTTTAAAATCTTTATTGAGCCCAAAATAGTCAAGTACAATTGGCAGAGACAGCATTCTTTTAAAGTCAACCATCAAGATGTGCAGAGAACAGCACCACTAAAAAAACTAATGTCAAGTCCGAATTACATTCGTAGATTCGTACATCTGATACAAATAAGAGTAATTACTAAACTAAGTATATTCATGAATATATCGTTTACCGTATAACATTTGAATATTTTTTGTGTTATCGTATTAAATTAGTATTTACTACTACAAGAGATCAAAAAGTCATTGAATGTTTGACATAAAACAAATTGTCATTGAATGTACTTATACATTTTTATAAACACCTTGTTGTCGCGTTGTTAACTTACACATAAAAACTAGGTAGTATTTAATACTACCATTTATAATTTTTTGTTTTTAAACATTAAATTTTTCGTTAAAATATGGCACTTTTAAGCGTTTTTATTCAGTTTGACCCTGTGCAATTGTTTCAAATTTATCTTCAAATTTTTAGTTCGTTTTGACGAAGCTAATTAAGAAAACTATTATATATAGAAAACTATTATATATAGAAAACTATTATATATAAATATTTATAAACATTTTCTTAGCTTTTTTAAACAATAAAATTATTTAATCAATCCATTTCAGTCTACATTCCTGACGCTTTATAAAAATCTAGAGCTGTTTCCTCTGGCCCGCGTCCCGGGCTCCCCTGCCTCCCCTGGCCCCTCTGGCTCCCCTGGCGCGCCATGTTGGCCAGCTCGCGCTGCGCCTCGTCCAGGACGCTCTGGTGCTTGTAGAACCTAAGAGAACGGGATGTAATTGTAACCGATTAATTAGTAGATAGTTGATTCTTAAAATTATTGATGCATTCGATACCGATATCGATATATCAGAATCGAATTATTCTACGATATTAGTTCTCTGATACAACGATATATCTTGAATTCCGCACATATTATGTGCAGTGATGTTTGATACGGTGTTCGGTGGTTGAAAAATAAAAGGAATTATTGATCACCGATCCTTTCTTCAAAAATTACAATATTATGTAGTTGGGTCTAGAGTCTAGTGGGTCGATATGCCCGTCTGGTTTCTATATTTTCTATCCTAAATCTACTTTTTTCCATCATGCAAGTCAGCAGTGCCCGCATCGGTATCAGTATCGCCGATACTTTTTTAAATATCTATATCGGTATCGTATCGACAGAAGTGCGTATCGGTGCATCACAATTTAAAATGTCAAAAAAACTGTCATTTTATTTTTATAACGTAGTACTGCTCTCAGCAGGTAGGTACGTTGATGATTGTGTAATTGACTTATCATTTGACAGAGTTGTTTCCTTCGTTGCTTCTGTAAATTGTATCATAGCTACGGATAAGCTAGAGCGACTCGGTATTACTAAGATGTTACAAAATTTAGGTTAGATTATCTAAATAATGCGGGTTCCAGCCCTTTCTTAGGCCGCCAACGCAACAAAACTTGGTTTTACTAATATCCATGGGTAACAATGACTGTATAATGTACGAGTATACCAAGGGTGGCTTGTCTGTTTGTCGGGTATTTGCAATTACATTGTTGGTTTATTTTATGTTAATTTGCAAAAAATTATCCATAATTGATTAGATTTTCATCCGGCTGAAGCGCCACCTATGTATGTTCTTTCATATACAATTCAAACTGTCTTTAAAACAGGCCACTCATTTAATCCCATGTTCTTCTTGATATTTTCTTGGACATATTACTTCCCAATCTGTTAAAGATTATATTAATATTACAAAAAATCTTAACTCTGGCGTTCTTAATAATAATTAATAATTAAAGGTAATGTGGGCCATTACCTTATTTTCTACTAGTAACCGCCCTCTCCTCAGTTTTCGTGATGATCTCTATTTTTTTTAATAAAAAAATATGCCATGTTACTCAGAATCAGTAGGGGATACTGTTGATGAAAGAATTTTTAAATTTGTCTTCATACGTTTTTGAGTTAAACATTACAAACAAACAAATTATCAAAACTTTACTGTTTATAATATTAGTTTCGATATAAACTCACGCGTCGTAGCTGCCTCTTGTAGCGTCCAGCCAGCCGCGCTCGGGACGCGAGGTAGTGAGGGGCGTGGCGGCTCCGGCGACCAACAGCTTCAACTGAAAATGTTGGTGAATAGTGTCAAATACCGGCCGTTTCCAATTATCTGTCTATCCACAATCTTTGGATAAGTAAGTAGATAAAGTAATAAGTTTTTTTAAATACTACATAATTTAATTTCATATTTTATTGCACTATAAACGCGTGCGCACCTGTACAAAAACTAGAGAAAAGCTAGCTCTCTACATATCTCATATATTTTATATTTATTCTGTCTTTTCGTCCCAAAATTTACGTATGTGCTCCGCTGCTGCTCCTTTTGGAATCACCCAGATCTTTTGACACAATTAGACGACTTAATCAAAATTAGCTTAGAATCGATTCTTAATATGCAGCTGAACGAGCAATCTTGGACCCAAGCATCCCTACCCATCCGTTATGGTGGTTTAGGGATTCGCAAAATTTCCAGTGTCGCTTTACCTGCCTTCCTATCTTCTGTCCATAGTTCAGCAAATCTCATAAGTAAAATTTTAAGGGCATTCCCTTCAAACTTTGAGATTGCTGGCTTGGAAGAAGCTAGAAACGCTTTCTTAATTGCATGCCCAGGTCAAAATTTTCCAGTTTCTCCAAACTCACAGAGGAGCTGGGACGACATAAACTCCAAATTGACATATGAAAATCTTCTGAGCTGTAGTACAGGTTCGGCGCGTGCTAGGCTTTTGGCCGTGGGTACGCATGAGGCCGGCTACTGGCTTCACGCGTACCCTTCGTCAAATACAGGAACGTTTCTTGAGCCTGACACGCTCCGAATCGCAACCTGTCTACGGCTTGGGGTTCCGGTCTGCGCTCCTCACAAATGTCCCTGTGGCAGTGATGTCGACAAGCTAGGACATCACGGACTGTCATGCCAAAAAAGTGCAGGCCGCTTCTCGAGACATGCCGCACTTAACGATATCATACGCCGGTCCCTTGCCACCGTCAACGTGCCAAGTATACTTGAGCCGACTGGTATTGCAAGAGACGATGGCAAGAGACCGGACGGTATGAGTTTGATTCCATTGAAGATGGGCCGGGTGCTGGTATGGGATGCAACCTGTTCAGTTACGCTGGCCCCTTCCCATCTACATGGAACCAACATCAGAACTGGTGCGGCTTGTGAAGCGGCTGAAAAAGTTAAAGCATGCAAATACAGGGGTCTAGGCTCCGAATATGACTTTGTCCCATTCGGTGTCGAGACCCTTGGTCCGTGGGGTCCTAGCGCTTTAAGGCTTTTTAAGGAAATAACAAAAAGATTAGTCGACATCACAGGAGACCGAAGAGCTGGCAGCTACCTCGGACAAAGAATTAGTCTTGCTATTCAAAGGGGGAACGCTGCCAGTATCTTCGGAACCTTGCCTAAAGGGACTCCTTTTAATAATAATATATTTTAATTTTATTATTGTATTATATTTTTTAAGGTTAAGTTTTAGGTCCATTGTAAATAATTTTTTTTTTATATTTTATTTTATTTCGCCCATTTCAATATGATATTTTATAATGGTCCTTCGAGCCAGATTGTACTGTTGTTACTGCTACAGCTCCCGCTAATGTGTGGGTTTAATTTTGTTGTTCTTCTGCTTGTTATCCTGTTATGTAGTGTGTTAACATTTTTACCGAAAATTTAAATATATTTAATTATAAAAAACCTCAGAAATTAGATATAATTATTTTAAGAAATAATTACCAAGATCTTTACTTCTCTTTGTATCTAGACTGAACGTCTGCTTTATAAAGTTGACCACGTTTTCGAAGGACATTGTTTTCTGTAACCACCTGAAATAAACCAGACACATCTATAAACATAACTAAAATTGGAGTGTCTGTTTGTAATATTTAAATAAACGCCTTTTACTAAGTGCATTTGGATGTACACACGGTACATATAGGTACCAAAACAACATTTTTTACAATTTTTGTCTGTCTGTCTGTTTGTTCCGGCTAATCTCTGAAATGGCTGGACCGATTTTGACGGGACTTCCAATGACATATAGCTGATGTAACAAGGAGTAACTAAGGCTACTTTTATTTTAGAAAAAAAATAGTTTGTTAGGCGATACGAAGTTCACCGGGTCAGCTAATTTAAATTATAATTAAGCCCATTGACAATATGACATTAACAACCACACCACACAGATCTTGGCTTGGACTTGAAATGGACTCGAGTAAGATCTCTACAACCCAATTGGTTGTGTTCGACCATCGTAAATGATCATATTCACGATATCACGATAAAGCAATAAAGAATAACGTCGTTGCGACTTCAAAACCTCTTATGTGTAAAAAATCTGCTTTTTGAGGGAATCCATAAAATTTTGTTTAGCAAGCACATAGGTGATTTTGAATTTGGTGAATAAATTACGATGGAAATGTCGTATACAAATGAGAGTTTTTGTATTCGATAGTTCTTCAAAATGTAGAATCATTTGACGTAAAAAGTGATTTTGCCAAAAGTGGCACATAACACATAAGAGGTTTTGAAGTCGCAAGGACGATAAGTCCTTTGATGAGTAACAATATAGTTTCCGCCGGCGGCTTCACCCGATGTTTTATAATACGTAATTAAATCAAATGTTCAAGTCATTCCAGGGTAACATACAACCAGGTGATCTATCCAATAATCTAAACCTGGACATTAGCCAAGTTAAATCTTAATTCACAACGGTTAGCGCGAGACAAAAATAATAATAATAATAAACGCTAACATACTCATACCCCCGCAGTAGGTTATTAAATTTGTCGCGTGTGGTACAAATATTTATCTGTCACATAAATATCTGCCTCGGCCGGGAATCGAACCCGGGACCCCTCGTTTCACAGGCAGAGTCGCTACCACGTACAGTACAGTAGGCTACAGGGTCGTAAATACAAAATATACAAACATGCAAACATCATCACAAACTTTTACATTTATAATGTTAGTAGGATAATTACCTCGTATCCTCCTCATAGGTGACCTGTACATTTAGACCATCATCATACAGATCTATACAAATCTTAAATTCCGTCCAGAAGATTCTGCAAGGGGCACAGCTGTACCCGCTCGCCCACAGCTCGCGCGTTAATTGCGCACGCTTGGTTGCGAACGCACCTTCACTCGTGTCGCCCGCCGTACTCGTCACGCTGATCAGTGGGGACTAGAGTACAGGAGGTAAACGCATAATCTAGATTTTATAAAATAAACGTGTACTTATGTACGCGCGCGTGAGAAGTTATACTTCTTTGGCATCATAAAAAAAAAACAATATTCAAAAAAATTATTTAAAAAATTAAAAAAAAAAAATCTAAAAAAAAACATTGAAAAACAATATTTAAAAAAATAAACAATAAAATAATAATAATCATTTTTTTTATTACGCGCTAAAAACGCGCGTTAAAAAATTACCTATGACGTTTTTCGTCACCTTTTGTGTCACCGTCACCATGTCACAAATCTTAAAATTTCCTCTCATCATTTTTTCCATTTATTTCATAACGCGCCTAAAGAAGTATAACTTCAAAAATATAGAACTATCCTTCGAATAGATATGCGTTTATTATCTAAATCGCCATATGTACCTATTTACACATATAATATTTGAAGAGTTCCCTCAATTTCATCAGAAATATCTTTTTTAAGGTTCCGTACCCAATGGGTAAAAACGGGACCCTATTACTAAGACTCCGCTGTCCGTCTGTCCGTCTGTCTGTCTGTCTGTCTGTCTGTCTGTCTCCAGGCTGTATCGCACGAACCGTGATAGCTAGATAGTTGAAATTTTCACACATGATATATTTCTGTTGCCACTATAACAACAAATACTAAAAACAAAACAAAATAAAAGAAATTAAGTGGGGGCTCCCGTACAACAGTGATTTTTTGCCATTTTTGTCGTTGTTACGACCGGTACAGGTGAAAATAAATTAAAGGTTATAATATTGTGTCTAATGTTGTATAGATAATTAAATAGTACGGAACCCTTAGTGCGTGAGTACGACTTGCACTTGGTCGATTTCTATTACTCATTATCATCCTACTCATTTCCCAATTTTATTTCGGGTCCGCGCAATATGTTTTTCTCTTCCATATTTCCCTGTCAGCCGTCATCTCTCACACTCTTATCTGTCACATCATCTCTGACACCATCCATCCATCTTTTCTTAGGTCGTCCTCGTCGCCTTCGTCCATCCACATTCATATCCAACACTCTTCTCGTCACATGCGTTACCACTCGAATCATCACATGGCTATACCACGATATTCGGGTCCCTTTCACCTTTTCTGCTATTTCTGCCATTTTCAAACTTCCCTATACTCATTCCTTACTTTACCAATTCTCGTCACTCCACACATCCACCCCAGCATTATCATCTATGCGACATGCAAGTGTCTCTCATCCGTCTTTGCAGCCCAACCTTCTGATCCATGCATTGCATGAATGAAGTAAAATAAATCTACCATCTAATGACTATCTCACGATGCTGCTGGAAGAGATTTCTTAAAGAAATAATCATTTCCTGTGTGCAAATTGTGTTATCATTGTTGTTATTTTGTAACATTTCATTCGTGTATAAAAATAAATATTTAAATCATTACTAACCTCAAATTGTATACCAGTATTGGGGAGTTTCATATTCAGCGAGCTCAAGATAGTCTCCATCTGTTCCAAGAACATGGAGAAGCCGACACACGACAGTTTACTGTCCGCAATTTGATCCTTCTTCAATCGAGAGACTTTTCGGAATTCTGGAACGAGGTTGTCGTATCTGGAAAGGAATATAAATGTATTTTATGAATATAGGTAATAATGGTAATACAACTGTATGCAAGGAGCGAATTAAATAATAAACATAGAAAATAAACACAGTATTAAGTTTAAAATTTGTTTTTATTCTTTACCTTTTGAAATATTCCATTCGATAAAATCGATAATTCAACTATGAAGGGGACGGCGCGTACGCAGTCCCCACTACCAAAAATTACGCGTCCGAGTTACCCACATTAGGGGTAATCGCAGGGGTCAACCTAACCGGAGTGCAATGGAAAGGCCTCGCCCTGGGGGAACCGCCTTCCTGATCACGGTGTCCCCTACGCCAGGTAAGTATGAGTTCCCAACTGCGACGCGCCGTACTTACATGGCCCGCAAGGATTCTCAACAGCGTGATTCAAACTTCAATTTTATACCGCAATCTGGTGACTAATGTTGTAACTTGAACTTAGTAGCGACATCTACATATACTTAGGGTACCACATAACACTGTTTACGGCATGTATATTTAATTTTATACACCACCATGTTATCTACCACCTCTTGAACTTGTCTTGCCCAATAAATAAAGTACAACATAGTATCTCGTAATCTTACAATTAACTTTAGATTAAAAAAATAGTAAGCCAGGTTTTATTGATCATCTCGCATCTATTTTCTTTGAGCCATACGATAGATGTCGCTGTACAGGTTTCTGAATCACGCTGTTGAGATCCTCTTGAAGGATGTGTATAACCCCCGAGCGACTTTTACACATCACTCTGGTTTCCCTTCAAAACGTATAAATCTTTCGCCTTTTACTAAAGATTTCCGTGGAGGGGAACACTCAAATGAGTCTAACTCCTATTTTTGTTACGCCTTGCTTGCAAGGCTCATTAAATAAATTAGAAAGTGATTAAAGAGCTGTAAAATTATTTAAATAATGTAATTATATTCTCATGTCTGTCTGCTACATCTGCGTTAGCGGCAGCATTGAATTAAGACGCATTTTACTTAAATACTTAGCTCGATATACCGTTACTGAAGTGGCCATCAGAATTAAAATTGTTTGATGTGTCCATAATAGGGATTGCAATCCGGAAAACCGGATCCAGTAATCCGGCCGGATTCTGATGAAGTAAAAAAAAACATATTATTAATCACAGTAATTTATCTTTTTATTGGTGCAAAATTTTTTGAAATTACTCCAATAGTTTTTGAGTATATCCATTATTATTAGTGCTACGGCTTTATTACGGCTCGCATTTGCGTTCCTTTATAATAAAAAAAATACCTCAAAAACAGTCTATATTGGAACGAGAAGAAAAATTCTGATCACGTGATCAATCCGGTCGGATCCGGCCGGACCCGGCCGATTGGTGAAAATCCGGTAAAATCCGGCCGGATTGAAAATGACACCGGATTGATATCCCTAGTCCATAAAACGATACTCGAGTTATCGCTTAAGGTGTAATGACATTAACATGACCACCTCCCCTTTTAGCGCGCTAACTGTTTGCCATACTTGCTTGAAACTAGCGAAAATTTCAAAATTGTATGTGATCATTTGGTAATATTCATTATTATACGGTATTTTGACATCAACAACCATTTCATCTTTCAAAGCTACACCGTTTTTAATATACCAAAATTTGAAAACGGAACACGTAATAAATGTCCACACAACTATCCATCCGTCTGTCCGTCCGTATGTACCCATTGCTGACTCTCGCGCGATACGCACTTGCCCGTTTTATTTTTATTTATCAGTAAAGTCCGGTTTAGTCGTATTAAGTAGTTAAATAGATAACAAAATTTTAAGTGAATAATTTTTAGTGCGCGTCCAAACCTCATAATTTTGTAAAGCTTTTTATTTCATACAATTCTTCACAACCTACTTAATTACTTAAGCATTTTACTAAATTTTAACTAAAAAGTGCCTGACCAAACGTAATAATACCGTAATAAAACGTAATAAGCACCGCCCACCTACTTAACAGAAAATAGAAAAGTTTCTAAATTACTTGTTTACTTGCGTACTAAATTTTAACTACTAAATTGTCTTACACGTATTAATTTACTTAAAATTTAATTAAAATTTATATTATGTAAATCGAACTTAACCGAGTGACCCTATAAATTTTTGTGTCTGTTATGAAGTTTTCATTCTGTTCTTATTTATCTATTCATGTGATAAAGATTGTCAATAGGCAATCAGCTAGGCTACATGTGCCATCATGAAGAAAAAATTTATAATTGTTGATTGACAATCATTCTTGTGCATACGCCAATACGTGCAACCTTCGCCATTGTGTGTGTAACCTGGACCAATCACCTCCTCTACATCTATACTGTTGAAGCGACATCTAACAACACATTATGTAGACTGCATAGCGTAGCAAGTACAGCTGGCTAGTTTACGTAAATTTCGCTAGATGGCAATATCCCAAACTTACCGTTTAATTTAATCAGGTCCATCATTCAGAAACATTACAAATTGATAAAGGTCCGTTTTAAGCATACTCTGTCGCCAACGTCCATACTACGTTGAACGCACCGGTTCTCGTCCGATCACCGAAGTTAAGCAACGTCGGGCGCGGTCAGTACTTGGATGGGTGACCGCCTGGGAACACCGCGTGATGTTGGCTTTTTGCACATAGACTTGTATTTATTTAGGTAATTTTCTTATCTATTCTATTTCTGTTATCATTAATCGAGTTTGGCCATTTTGTTCAAAAACTAATTACTAAAATAAAAAATTAAAACACTGCAAGGTATGTACACATTTTTTGCGAGTCATTGCTGTGACTTTAATTAAATTAGATACTTATAATATACTTTATAAGTATGTATCCTTCCAAATTGGAATTAAACCACAGAAGAAATAATAGTAAGTACTTATATTAAACCTAAAATATATGGCTCAATTTATCATATCCTCTATATTTTTTGTTTCATTTTTTTAAATATTTAACCCTGTTTTATTTTAATATTCTACTATCCTTACTTTATTTTTATTACGAATTCGTTAATTTATTGTAGAATATGTACTTGTATTTGGCGGTTACTTAATTTTCTTCTTATAGCACTAAACGTGTTATGTGACAATAAAATTTCATGAAATACAGTTGCTAATTTTTCAACAACACACGCAGACCGCAAAATCGCGCCATGTTCTAATAATAATAATAATGGTATGCAACTTGCCAAAGGTTATGTAGATGTCACTACTAGTAAGTTCAAGTTGCCAACATTAATCACTAGATGGCGGTACAAAACGTAACTGTGAATCACGCTGTTGAGAATCCTTGGGGGCCGTGTAAGTACGGCGCGCCGCGGTTCGCAATTCATACTTACCTGGCGTAGGGGACACCGTGATCAGGAAGGCGGTTCCCCCAGGGCGAGGCCTTTCCATTGCACTCCGGTTAGGTTGACCCCTGCGATTACCCCTAATGTGGGTAACTCGGACGCGTAATTTTTGGTAGTGGGGACTGCGTACGCGCCGTCCCCTTCATAATTGAATTGATTATTTAATCGTTGTGTATTTTTCTATACTGGACTATTAAAATTGATGTTTACTCACATAAGTCTGCACTTGAAGTAAATTTTTCCAACTTAATGGCAAAGTCTACAGACTTATGTGAAATCTCTTATACCCCATTTACACGCGCGCGCGAGCCACGAGACAATCCGCGAGACGCGCGCGTCTGAACAGGGCGCTCGCGGACCAGACCGCGGCAAGTCTCGTGGCTCGCGGGCTCGCGTCGGGAGCGGTTTTGTAGGCGCGCGCCAAAGGATCTCACGCGAGCGCTCGCGCGGTGTTCACACGCGCGTAGGGGGCGTGGCTTACGGACGCGCCACGAGACGGTCCGCGACACGCGCGTGTAAATGAGCGGTTATAAACCCAGAACAGTAGCTCGAGCACGAATATTTGCGAGAAAGTATTCGTATGGTTAACGTAAGCAATTTGTCAAATTTGTATGGCATTTTAGTACCATTTACGTACGATAGGGGCGCTTTTGAAAAAATGCCATACAAATTGCTTACGTTAACCATACGAATACTTTCTCGCAAATATTCGTGCTCGAGCTACAGTTCGTACAAATGACATCCATCGTAATCCCGTCATAATTTGAATTTTGAACCCGGGCCCATTTAATAATCTCATTGGTATTATTTCTTAATTCGTTTTCACAATCTTTTGCAAAGGAATAATTATAACAATTATGTCACATTCTTCTCTTACAGTTTGTACATTTCTTTTTATCTATATGTATACAATAAGGTATAAGTATATTTTATATAAGAACTATTATTTCTACTATTATTTAATAGTTTTTGAGAATATGAACTTTCTATCGGTTCACTTAAGTTTAGTCCGCGCCTTTCCATTTATGTATTGAACACATATTATTGGTGTGAAATTTAATAGGCATAGGGTGAGTAAAACAATAAATATCGAGCAGTTATTTTAATCCTGACAACATTGTTGTACCAACTAACCCAAACCTCAGTCTCAGTCAGTCATTATGTGAGAGTATCTATCAGTGGCGCACCTAGCCCTAAGGAGGCCTACCATATCAATATTTGTTGTAGGGCCCCCTCGATGTTAGCTGTCAAATTAATATAAAGGGAGTTCTACAACCGCTACAGTTGGCCTACGCCACTGGCGAGCTTTTTTTGGGAGTGTTAGTGGGGGCCCCTATACGCTGGGGGTCTCGTGTAATTGAAACGGCTGATACGGCGGTAGCTACGCCCCTGGTATCTATGTATAATATCCTGATTTCCAAAGGGTCAAAATATTTCGCGAAAAGTTGAGAATTTTACTAGACGTGTACACATCCAAACTTCCATGTGTGCGTGCGAGAGGTGTGTATATTTAAACTGCCACGCCTGCTCGTTACAGTGTGAAATAATAATTTAAAACACTTCATAGTACTGTGTGGGTGTAAACTCGTGACTAAAGTTTATCCATTGTTGCGCTCATTAGAATAAGATTGACATGCATCTACCACCGTGAAATTGTTTTCCATGGACTGACCTGCCGCCAGCCGCGATGAGGTCCCTGGAGCGGTGCTTGGCGGGCCGGTCCGGGCGCGCCGCCGACATCTGCCAGAACACGCCGCTGTGCTTCGTCGCGTTGTAGGCCAGGAACGGGGCCAACGTCGTCGGACACTGATGGATATACGCATCATACGTCATTTAGTTTGTATGACATGACGTGATGATGCGGCTACAATAGCGGGATTTGCCGATTTGCGTTATGTCCCTGCTGAGACGCAGATGACACAGCTTCAAGCAGTGCAATGTTGCCAAATCTATCAGATCCTACAAACCGCTACGTATGTATGAAATTCTGATGTGTGTCTACCCTGCAACTCGTTTAATGCTAGTATAAGAGGCTCCACCCATGTTTGAGACGAGTCGTATCCAATTAAAAACTCTAATCAAGACACTTGTAATCATGTGTTACTGTGATCAGGTAGTAATTTTTTCCTGTCCTTCCTTTTGTGTTCTTCAGAGTTTTATTACCATTTTTACTGTATGCTAACATATTAATATAACACTAATGTTATATTATTATTATTATTTCTCTCCCTGTCCTTTGTATGTGTAAGTTCAAATATGCCAGTCAATGGTTGCCTGGAAGAGATCGCTGTTTTAGAGATAAGGCCGCCAATTGAACGTTCATGTTCAAATATAGGTTAAATATTTTCATTTGTAATTTTAGGCGTACAATAAAGATAATTAGTATTGTATTGCATTGTAACTTAGAACATTAATGACATAAATAAACACGTGTTGGTGCTGGTATGTATGTTGGTATATACTTTTAATTATTGTAGTGCATGTTTCCGTTGTGGGAGGGAGGGAGGTGCCACGCATGTCTTAAAGTATATACCATCATACATGTTATCCGCGGATTGTTGCAAAGTAGACTAATACTAACTTAATAAATATGAATAGTATTTGTACCGTAAAACAACATTTACTGCAATTTCTTGGCAAAAGAATCATCAGGAGCGAGACAAGCTTTTAATACTCAACTGCAGGAAAGAGAAAGCACCTTACCTTGTAGCCCAACTCCATGGCGTATATGCTGATTTGCCTTATTTGCTGTAACGCTTCGTGGAATCGCGGTATCTGGTCAGCAGGCACCTTCTGGGCCAATTCCTGCAGCTTCTTATGGGTATATTTCCCTTTCACCTGACGCAGCAATAACTTCATGTTATCTGGGCTTACTCCCAACGTCTCTAGGTGAGTTTGGAATTGCAGGCTTGATTTTACACCTGAAAATCATGAAAACACGTTTTTTCTTACAAAACGCAGCCAAAATTGAAGCAGGTGATTCAGGCTTTGGATTCAGCTGGTTTATCCATAAGTCAGTTGACGGCTTGTACATTTCATGTTTAACCCTTGACGCTTTTACACTCGAGCAGCACGTTGCAGTCGAGAGAGGCAACTGCAAACATCGACGCTTGCAGTCGACACGCCGACAGCAAGCCGACAGTACCAGCCTGTGCCTGTGAGATGCTATTGTTTGAAGTATCAAAAAATAAAAATAAATCGAATCAACTACATTCGAATCATCGAATTAACAACATTCTAAACTACTGGGTTTGCTTTTTTCTTTTTAGTTTATATTAAGCAGTCGGGTTTTTTGTTTTTTTAATAAAAAAAAAATTCAATATTTCCATTTTTATGCCAACCTCTGAACTGTGATTGTATGTCCTTATTCTACTTCCCCATCAGTACACGCTCTGTGCTTGGTAGAACAATACAAACGCGCATTCAATAATTACAGTTAATTATATTTTTTTTTGTGCGGTCATGATAATTACAATTTTTTTTACCGACGTTAGATAGTTAAGTAACTTTTTTTAAATACTTTATTTAAATTTTCTAAACTCATAATGGATAGATCCTATCAAAATATCATGAGATTGATTTAAGAGTCCGACTCCACACTCGGAAGATAAAAGTCAGCCTAAATGACGCCAGTTTTCACAAGGAAATTATTAAGAAGTCGAAAATTATCAAACGTCAAGTACCATCACCAATTCAAGCATGCTTTCAGTAACATAAAAATGCGTTCATTTACCCTCATTTACTAATCTATATACATATTTTATTATCGTTCGTAAGGAGTAAACTCCAGTCGTGCTTCGGAGCTGACTCATAATTTTTATTTTTCTAATTTGCCTCTTATTTCTGTAACGTAGTTAGTTATCGCAGCTTGAGGAACGCTACTGTGGAACTCAATATCCGAAAGAAAACAATGACGGATCAACACGAAGGCGAGGTCTCACAGGATTCGTTTACTACGAAACATTTCTCTTTATCCGTTTGTCAAAAGCATCGTGGCATGGCAACACTGAGCACCAGCACGCGCCCTACGCGCCGCATATGACGTCATCAGCATGCGTTCTATTATGGGTACCTTCCGCATTTTGGGAAATATGGCGCGTACGGTTCGGGTGACATGTGCGGGCTCTCATAAGATTTCATACAACGAATTCTAAATGCGGTGCGTGAGGCGCGTATGGTGCTGACATATGCGATCACCATTACAGGTGATTATAGTACTGTGTTAATATCATTGTACCGACTGACCGCTGCTAACGTCGACGAGCACAGGGTATATAGCGCGGTGCTTGTCGAGCGGCACGTCGCAGGCCAGCAGCAAGCTCCGCAGCAGGTCGGCGTGGTTCAGCTGCACCGCCACCTTCAGGCCGCACTCTCCCGCCGCGCGACTCGCCACCACCAGCAGTTCCGCATCCGACCACAATGTGTCTGAAAGGTATATTACAGTACAATTACAGTTCGGCCGCTGTATCTTGGCGCGTCTGAACATAGGCTTTGCGAACTTTAGCGCATGTAAGACAGAGATGGCAACACGAACATGCTAACGTATGACTGAAACACAATACACCGCGTATCGAGTATTGCCGAATTATGTTACTGCGCAGCCTTCTGCGCGAAGTTCAGACGCGCCAAGATACAGCGGCCGTACTGTACAGTACGTTAAAAGACGCGACCAAGAATAGAGACCATTATGCTATTTTAGATTTTAAATCTGACTTCACCGTAACTTGAGTAGCGACCTGCCTACGTAGCAAGGGGCAGTTAAATTGGTTGATGATTTGGTTTAAATTGAGATAAATATGTGTTCTCGGGTCTTCTCTTACCATCTTCTGTGACGATATCGAAGGCACACTGAATCACCTCCAACGGATGAGACCTTTTGACTCTCCACTTGTTCTCACGGTACACACGGTCCACCGCGTATCGACGCATATCTTTGGTTCCCGAATGCGCTATGAATCTGGAAATTCATAAGGATGTATACTCAGTAGCGTAGCGTGGGGGAGGGCCTGGCCCCGGGCGGCACATGAAGAGAGGGCGGCAAGCCACTCGATTTTAAAATAAAAAATATATATTTATTAAAAATAATTATTTTATATTTTTTAAATGTAAATTCTGTTATGTAAAAAACAAGAAAAGTCTATTTTTAATTAATAAAAAAATATTTTAAATAATATGGGGGCGGCAAAGTTCATTGGGGGGGGGGGGCAAATTTTCGGTCGGCCCCGGGCGGCGGAAGCCCACGCTACGCCACTGTGTATACTGTATAGGGTATACGAACAGTAGGGTAGGGTATAGGTACCTCTACTCAAATGAAAGGTATTTTAGTAGACTTCAATAGCAATCTAACCTTTTTCGTGGCCGTAAATGTATCTGTATTCAATAATATTCTACCTTACTATATTGTAAAGTTATTTAGCGACTAAAATCGTTTTTTTTTTCTTCCATAAACAGTCTTACAGTCAGCACACGGCCTGAACCAGTTAATCCAGAAGTAAGAAATTGTATAGCGGTTTATTTAAGGTAGCATTAAAAAAAGGATTTTTAAGCAGCATTACCTTAATACCTTAAACGGAAATAATGAAAAAAAAAACTTGGCATTATTCCTGGGGTTTACTCTTTTGGATTGAAATAATAGTTGAGATAGTTTTTTTTTCCTTTTAAATTCGTTATAATAATTATATAGGGAGGTCTCTGAGCTTCATGTAGTCGGACGTACGGATGGAAGAACGAACGGACGGACGGTCCGACATAACAAAACTGTAACCGCTCATTTACACGCGCGTGTCGCGGACCGTCTCGTGGCGCGTCCGTAAGCCACGCCCCCTACGCGCGTGTGAACACCGCGCGAGCGCTCGCGCGAGCCCCTTTAGCGCGCGCCTACAAAACCGCTCCCGACGCGAGCCCGCGAGCCACGAGACTTGCCGCGGTCTGGTCCGCGAGCGCCCTGTTCACACGCGCGCTTATGCGCGCGTCTCGCGGATTGTCTCGTGGCTCGCGCGCGCGTGTAAATGGGGTATAAGAAGGTCCAAGCTGGGGAACAAGTGGAATGCATCAGAGTTCCGTTAAAACTACAGAAACTTAAACATGTATGACAAAAGGTTTGTACACAAAAAGAGTTAAATATTATTATTGAATGATAAGTTATTGAAACGGTATTAAAGCTGGCACTAAATAGTAGTATCACTATGACACAAGGTTCTTCATTTTAAAGAAAGTTTATTAACGGCCGGTCTCAATAATGTACTAACAGATGGAAGACTGTGGATAGGGCTACCATTAGTATGTTATCTGTCATACTTGTCAATTTTTCAGACGCAAAAATTGACAAATATGACAGATAACATACTAATGGTAGCCCTATCCACAGTCTTCCATCTATTAGTACATTATTGAGACCGGCCGTAAGAGTTCTTACTCAGAGCTGGCGTTGTAGGTATTGACGACTCCACAGGAGTCACTCATGTCTATAGACGACAGTGACCACACTCATCAGGTGGCTTATTTTCCGTCAGTCCCACAAGCTATGAAAAACATACATATGACATACCTAGCAAACGGTAATCTCAAATCAAAAGGCAGATGACAAACGGTGCCGGATGACGTCATCACCTTGACGGCACTCGCATTGTGATCCCAGCGTTTTACGCAGGGGGTCAGCAAAGGCGGAGAAAATCGGATCGCGCCGTGGCTCCTGAACACCTACAAAAGAAAGTTCCATCTGCATATCACTGCAACGGAATCATCATTATCATCACCAACAACTGTCCCACTGCTGGGCTCGGTGATACTCTTCTAATGTGAGAAACAGTGAGGCCTGGACTCTTTTCCACCAAAATTTAAAACTTGCAACTTCTCCAGGTAGTTGGATTAAAAAAACATTTAAACAAAGTTGCAATAAAATGTCTGAAAAGTAGAACTCGAAGCCGTGGATATAGCATACCTTGACGACGCGGTCTTCTATGGCAGCCATGGTCTTCATCGGCTTGGGCTGCATCCCGCTTTGGAAGGTGAACTCCTCAGCGGCCGAGAGCTGCTGTCCCAGACAACCTTTAACTAGTAGCTCGTAACTAGGCGACCTTTGTTTTGAGAGAGTGTGTTTCAGGAGACTAGACAGGGTTTCTTTGGGAATATCGCGAGGTATATGCTCGCAACCTAGGAGATGTGCGCTGGTAGGGCGTAGACTTGCATCGTGCTGTAAAAGTGATCTGCAAAGGTGATTTATATTTGGTTATTTCTTGCCAAAAATAATTTGATGAAATCCTGGGCCCGAAGCTACAAGTCTATGGTCTCAACTAATATTTATCTAGAGAAATCTATTAACATCCTAAAATAAAATAAAAGTAAGGTTTTGATTGCAAAACCGTATCTATCACCTGAGGGTGTGGTTATACCTTGCAGTTAAGTTAATAAGAGAACAAATAAGACTGTTCCAATATTGGTACGAGAACCAAAAAAATATGGTACGCTGGGCGGGCGCATTAAGTAGTCCATTTAGGCTCGAGTGTGGAGTGAGACAGGGGGGTTTGACATCGCCAAGACTCTTCAGTCTATATATAAACCGATTGATTGAGGAACTCAGCAATACCAAGGTAGGTTGCTCCATAGATGGCACGTCTGTCAATAATATTAGCTACGCCGACGACATGGTGTTGCTGAGTCCCTCAATTGGAGCGCTAAGAAAGTTACTTAGCATTTGTGAAAGATACGCGGAGGCCCATGGTCTCAGGTACAATGCGGATAAAAGTGAGTTACTGGTTTTTAAGGCTGGGAGAAATCAGAGGCTAACTCCACCAGTCACTATACGAGGAACTCCACTCAAGGTAGTGACAGAGTTCAAGTACCTGGGTCACTGGGTCACCGCGGATCTGAACGATGACGTGGATGTTGAGAGGGAGCGCAGGGCGTTGGCAGTCAGGAGTAATATGCTGATTCGCAGATTTGCATGGTGTAGTAAAGAGGTAAAGAGGACCCTATTCAGGGCATACTGCCAAACCTTTTATACCTGCAGTCTGTGGAAACAGTATACGAAAAAGGCTTACAACGTCTTGCGCGTCCAATACAACAACGCGTTCAGGGCACTGTTGGGGCTGTCGCGGTACTGCAGCGCCTCAGGTATGTTTGCGGAAGCGGGAATTGATGGCTTTCATGCCATTATCCGCAAACGAGTAGCACGCTGTGGCAGCGGGTACGCGACAGCCCAAACAGTTTAGTGCGTACGGTGGCGGAGAGGTGTGACGGTCCAATATTGAAACACTGGACTGCATTACATGTGGGCCCGGCACACCTTTCAGCAAAGATGTAGATGTTGAATTGATTTTTTTATTATTATTATTTTATTTTTATTTTATTTTTTAGCTTTTACTAACACTAGTATTAAGTATTCAATGCTACTAACCAATATATGGATGAATAGTCCGAAATAAATAAATTATTATTATTATTATTATTATAATGTAATGGTACTATAATTATATTTCCTCGGCTGCTACAAACTTCTACTTTTAACATAGCGTCTAAATTGCCTTGATGCGACATACCGTATAACAAGTTTCGGCTTGAAATTTTGAGGTCTGATCCCTTTGGTGAAACCCTTGGGCATGATGATCTTCTTATTCCTGAGGTTAGTGAGGACTGCATACCGCTCAGTGGCGGTCTGGAAGGGCGCGTGGAACATCTCGAACAGGATGATGCCCAGGGAGTACATGTCAACCTTCTGGTTGTAATTTACTTTTGTACTCTGCTTGAGTTCTGGGGCGGCGTATAGCGCTGTACCCAGCTTGAAAAAAATGTGTGAGTTAAACAAGAATTTTGTTGAAGTTACTTGTAATATAAAATAGTGACTTTGTTGTACACTTCATTTTTCATTTAAAATAAATATTTACCATTCCAGTAAGTAACATTTCTTCCTCCTCCAGATTCATAGTTTTATCTATAAAAATTACAATCCAAAATATTATTATCTTAGCTTGTATTCCCCCATAGTAATCTAATAAAAACCAATACATACCATCTACCGGAAAGCTCGTCAAAACATTAGTTGCTAAGCCAAAATCGCCTATCTTGACATTGTCGTTAGAGTCCAAAAATATATTATCCGGTTTCAAGTCTCTATGGATCATTTTCTTCTCATGAATGTGTGCAAGACCTGCAACAATGAACCTCAATATAAATCTACTGGATAATCGGTGGCAGAATTAGGATAAAATTTTCAATTAAAATTATAAGAATCTACAAGGGATAAAAAGATGTACATAAAAAACCGGCCAAGTGCGTCTCAGGCAACGCGCATTGTAGGGTTATGAAGGTGTAAGTTTATCGATTATTGCTCATAAACTAATTACGCTACCATACCTGTGATAGTTTTCCTTGTAAATTCATCATATAACCTAATTTTGTGAATTTTTTACATGTCCAACTCGAAACGTTTAGCTTGAACACTCCTTAACATCTTAACATCTCCATACTCGAAGAACTCGCCATTAAGGAGCGTCTATTGCCAACAGTAGAGAAGCGCACTTTAACATTCTTTAGCCACGTTTCGCGAAGAAATGAGGCATCCATAGAACGGCTGGTTGTGCAGGACAGGGTCGATGGTACAAGACCTCGCGGTCACCTATGCGATGGACTGACCAGATAAAAAACGCAGTAGGTGGCCCCTTATGTGAGTGCACCAGGATGACTACCAGCAGAGAGAGATGGCGGGACCTCGTGAGGCAAATTACATCTGCCCCCATCTCCACTACGTGACGACCACGACAGCTCTATCAAGAGCGTATCGGCCGAGAAGAAGATCTTACCTTCCAAGATCTCCCGGAACAGCCGCCACGCCCTGAAGGTCTCCTGGTGCAGTCCGTTGTCGATCGCCTGCCGCAGCGTGCTCTTCTCGCAGAACTCCATCTGGATGTACAGCACCTGCTTCAGCTGCACTCGCGGGGACTCCAACACGTCCTCGCTGGGTATCGACTGCGACTTGTTTGTGCGCACTTCGAATTCGATATCAATGCTTGAGTCATTTTGTGCCTGTAACAAGATCTTAGAATGTCAAACTCTAGCCTACTTTCTGTCTTTCTTCTCTCCACTTTCTTAACCGGCAAGCATCTAATGTTGTTGATTTCTATAGACGATCTTGCCATAAGGTTTCTGGTCTGCTCGATTGTCGCTGTCTAAGTCACTTATTTCAAGCGACCTTTATTTCCTTCGTCGAAGGAAACCATAACCCTCAAAGGCATGCATTTTATTCTACCCTCCAAATTATAACTTCATTATGGTGCTTCATTATGTTGTCAAAAAAGACCTTCACTGACCTTATTAAGAGAGAGTAAGTTATCTACAAGTCGATCAGTATACGTGGTCGTCACTTCACTGCTGTCATCGCTGGATTCCTCCGACTCACTAGCGCCATCTATATCAGTCATGCTCTCGATCCACGCGTTGTAGTATCGCACCACATGCTTGTGGTTCAATTGAGAGAGCAACTGAACTTCTATCGTTATCTTGTTGTTCAGTTCCGCGCTCTTAGGGTCGAGTTTCAGTTGTTTTATCGCATAGAAACCGAAGTCTAACTTGTGTTGGACCTGCGAACTTCTAACTGTTAAAGAATGTTCAGTGTGATGCATAATTTTTTTCATTTAAAAATATTTTAATTAGCACCGTTGTTTAGTACGCAAGTTAGTTTTTAGTTAAATCAAGTTGTTGCTTCAAGTTAAAACCCACTATTTTATAGGCATGTATGTTTGTTGTTGCTTGAGGTCATTTTAGAGAAAAACAAATGAATTGCTTAGTCATTTGTTTTTCTCTAAAATGACATCAAGGATTTCAACTCTATAGCCCATTTTATTCAATAACTAGTTAAATTCTGAAACTGTAAATAAACTGTTCTTATTACCTTCATTACGCGTCCAAAAGCACCTTTGCCGAGCCAGTCCAATATTTCAAAATCATTTAGCCGTGAGTGTACGCTCGCCGACCTATTAAGCTGTACCTCTTTTGCAACATCTTCATCCTGCAGAAAACATAACAAAGTCAAATTTTTCTTTCTTCTATTTTACTTGGCCGGCAATGCGTCAGTAATGGCTCTGGTGTTACAGATGTCCATGGGCGACGATAGCCACTTACCATCAGGTGGATCGTCAGCTTGTTTGCCGACTATTTCTGTAAAAAAAAAAGAATGTTGGTGGAACCTTTAAGCCACCATACCTCATTTTCGCTTTCCCCCTCTTCATTATCTTTGCTACTGGGTGATTTCAACAATGCATCAGCAAGGAAACCGTGATTGACTAACCGATCTGCTGACCACAGGCTATGCTCATCATCTGTAAGGCATCTGAAAGTATAATAATAAAAATTATGTAGTACATCATCATACAGATCTACTGGTGATATAAGTTATGAAATACCTTGAGAAGAAATCCTTAGCGACATCGGGCAGGTCCGGTGGGATCTCCTGGCTGGTCTCCTGCGACACGATCGAGAGTAGCATCTGCGCTGCGGCGTATATGTCTTGAGCTTTTGTTCGTCTATTGGTGTATATAATAAAGAAATATTTATTAATATTCAAATACCTCCCACTGGTTTAGGAATTCTCAAGTTGCAAGCAAGCACAAAAAATAGCAGTTATAAGCAAGATATGCACAAAGCAAACATTATAAACTTACTTATCACAAGAGCTGGCTCCTTGAATAATATCAGTGAGCCGCGAGTCCAAGCCGGCCCCAACCAGCTTGACTCCGCCCCCGTCCGCCAGGAACACGTGCTCTCCGCGCACGTCGCGGTGCAACACTCCTGCACTATGCAACTCGCTCAGCGCACCGAACACGCCCACAGCCACTTGACGCAACAATAGCATGCCCTCACATTTATCGAAAACCCCGCGTTTATCTTGCAGACACTTCAACGTTTCTCCAAGGACAAAGTCTCTAAATATGTATATCAACTGTGCCCCTGTTTTTTTAGAATCCGATCTCTGCTCCATACCTACGTAGGGCACTAGATGAGAGTTTTTTAGGTGACAGATGGCTTTGAAGTCCTGCTCTAGAGACTCAAGTTGGAGATTTCGAGTTTGGAAGTCATTTGTGGGTGGCAAGTTCCACTTTTTGGCGACTACACGCTGACTGTCGTCATCTATTGCCAGATATGTTGTGGAACCGTTTAAAGAACGACCTAAAACGATATGAAGTCATATAAGCGGGTTCCGGTTCCATTTGTTTTCTGTTTGACACACAAAATATTTTATGTATCAATTAAAAATTAATTATGTACTACAGTACTATTTAAAAAGGTCAATTTCAAAGTAATTCTCAAAGGACCTGGGTTATTCGTTAATTAATAAATCAGATTTTTAGGGTTCCATAATCAAAACGGAGTGGTTTCGCTATGTCCGACCGTCCACCAGTACTCAGGGGGAGGGCCCTTCTTCCTTGAAAGACCTTTTCAGTGATATCCCTCACTATGTGGAGGACGAGACAAAATAAAATCATAATAAAAAATATATTTAATACATATTTTTGGAGTTTAACTCCTTCAGAATCGATTTTCATATACAAGCCCAGGGTAATTATGAAAATTTATGAAGAGTAAAAATCCTTCGTTACGTTAGGTGTTATGCGTTACTGATCAATAACAACGCCATCTAAGTAATAATAATAATAATAATCTTGTTACTGATTTGACGATCGCAAACTAGATGGCGTTGTTACTGATTTGACGATAGCAAACAAATGGCGTTGTTACTGATTTGACAATAAAGTCATGTATAAAATCTAATAATCGTTCGTAAGGAGAAAACTGCAGTCGTGTGTCGGAGCTGACACGCATTTTTTTTAACCATTTTGATAAACAAATGACAGCTTTCTACCACTAAGGGTCTCTGCGCCATGCTGCGTGCGTACATAATTATGTACATACTATGAACTAGGTACATTTATATAAAAGAACCCTAAAAAAAGAACGAAAACTTGACATATGGATCTCACCAATACAATTCCTTATGTAAACTGTCTTATTTATCCACTGCATGTACTGGAACATTTCCACGCCTTCATTTTCGCAGGTGCAAGGCGTAGTGACTAATGATTGTGACGTCATACTTACATCCGATAGCTTGTCCTCTGCATACCTGAAAAGGACATGCATTGCCATGTATGTTTTAAAGTTTCTTCAACCATAGCAACAAATAGGAGACAAGCGAATCAGTGGTCAAACTGTTATGGAGTGTATGGCATGAAATCCTAGCAATTGTTTTGTTATACATCAGGTGGCTCATTCTCATTTTTGCGAAAAAAAGATGTGCATTGGTGTTAAAAAATAAGTATTGAATTACTTGCATGTTTCTTATTGTAGAATTAATCAAAATAGTTAATACTGATAGGATTTTTAATAAAAATAATAATATATAAATATATTTTTAAATAATCCTCAAAAATGTGACGAAAAAGTCATCTCCATGTCGTGTGCAAAGACGACTTACGATGATACAGACCTGAATAAAATATATTTTTCTCATATAAATAAGCTAATTTAAATTCTTCCACGATACCCTATGAAATAAACTTTATAAAAAACATTAAATAATTACAATTTATATAAAATATAGAATTTTACGTAGTGTATAACATTTGTGCATGGATGAATGATCACCTCCATGGGGAAACTTTTTGAACGCAGCTATTATTCATTAAAACTGTGAACACAGTTTCTGAACGAATGTAGACAATCAACACAACGCCATCTTGAAAGTTTTTGACAGTTTGACATTTTCTGGATAATAATTTTGGAGCACGGACCTCTAAAGTAAGATATTTCAAAAATTGGCACGCTATTTTGGTCACGTTTGTGGATTACATATGGGGCAATGTTTATTTAATTAATTACTGTCGGGTACTTTAAAATGTTGAGCCATTGTAACCGTTATCTAAGTATGTCATCGTATTTTATAATCAGTAATTGAGGTTATAATAAAACGGCTTTTACGTTTAAAATGTCACCTCCATAGACGTCATCCACGTGGATTGCGAATATCCACGGAGGTGATAGATTGTCCATGGAAGTACTATGGTTTTTTTTTACTGGATTTGATGTTGAATGAATTTGATGAGAATATTTTTGACACAGGTTGATATTATGGCACCCTCGAAAAGAAGCCAGGAAGAGATTCTACGTCGAATATTCTCCGTGAATAAGTATATTTTCCTATGCCATAATGAGAACAATCTTTATCACATTTTGCACAGCTGAGTCGTCTCCATCTATTCATCCATCCATAAGCCCTTGGAGTTCCACTGCTGGACATAGGCCTCCCCTAACTTGCACCACTTTGACTGGTCCTGAGCCTTCTAAATCCAGCGGATCCCCGCTGTCTTCTTCAGGTCGTCGGGCCACGTAGTTGGGGGGCGTCTTATGCTCCTTTTTCCGAGACGTGGGCGCCATTCGAGGACTTATCATCCCCAACGGTTATCAGTACTTCGAACAATGTGTCCAGCCCATTGCCACTTCAGGCAGCTTATTCGTTGAGCTTTGTCGGTTATCCTTGTTCGTCTATGGATTTCATCATTTCTGATGCGATCACGTGGAGAAATATCGAGCATAGCTCTCTCCATAGCTCGCTGTGCGACTTTGAGCTTGTGGATTAAACCAATAGTAAAGCACCACGTCTCCGAGCCGTATGTCATCACTGGAAATACACACTGCCCCATCACCTTCAACTTCAGGCACTGAGGTAGTGTTTTGGACGACTAGATTCATATCTTGAAGTTTCACGCAGTTTCCCCAACGCAGCCCATCCGAATTGGATTCTACGAGTGACTTCTTTCTTGAAGTTGGACTTACCCATCTGGATCACTTGTCCCAAGTAATTGATATGTATTCGTCTACAACTCCGAGCGCAGCGCCGTCAACGACAACCGATATGGGTGTGACATGGACATTTGACATGTTTTTCGTCTTGTCCATGTTCATCTTAAGACCCACCCGTTGTGAGACACTGTTCAAGTCCCCAAGCATTGTACCAAGTTCTTCCAGGGAACCCACCAGGATGACTATATCAGCGGCATATCGCAGGTGTGTGATGTATTCGCCATTGATGTTAATGCCACGTCGTTTCCACTCCATCAGCTTAAACACGTCTTCCAACGCAGCGATGAACAGTTTTGGGGATATGACATCCCCTTGCTCGACACCTCTTTGCAGTTGGATGGGGTTCGTTTTTGTGTCGTGTACTCTGACGGGCATGGTGGCAGATAAGTATAAACACTTAACACCTCGATATACTGGTAGTCGATCCAGCACTGCTGGAGAGAAATTGGTACCGCCCAGGTCTCATCCATCCATCCATCAGCCCTTAGAGGTCCACTGCTGGACATAGGCCTCCCCTAACTTGCGCCACTCTGACCGGTCCTGAGCCTTCTGAATCCAGCGGATGCCCGCTGTCTTCTTCAGGTCGTCAGTCCACCTGGTCGGGGGGCGTCCTATGCTCCTTTTTCCGAGACGTGGGCGCCATTCGAGGACCTTTCTTCCCCAACGGTTATCGGTCCTTCGAACTATGTGGCCAGCTCATTGCCACTTCAGCCGGCTAATTCTTTGAGCTATGTCGGTTACCCTTGTTCGTCTACGGATCGCCCAGGTCTGGATAGAATCAAATGCTTTCTCATAGTCCACATAGGCAACACATAACAGCAGATTATACTCCTCGGCTTTTTGTATAATTTGCCGCAGTGCGTGTATATTATTATGGTCTATGGTGCTGTAGCCTTTTCGGAATCCTGCTTGTTAGGGAGGCTGGAAGTCGTCCAGACTGCGTGCAATGCGATTTGTGAGCACCCTCGAAAACAGCTGATAAACGTGGCTCAGAAGTCCAATGAGCCTGTAGTTCTTCAAAAGGGCTTTATCGCCCTTTTTGAAGAACAGTGTCACCACACTTCTGCCCCACGCTTCCGAGGTAGTTCCAGTATTGATGACGTAATCGAACAGTTTTTGGAGCGCCACTAGAAGGGTCCTCCAGCTCTTAATAGCTCGGTTGTGATCATGTGAGAGAAGAAGACTGTTTAAGAATTGATTAGATAATTTGAGTTCATATAAAAAATGTTAATATTACAAATATTACATAATAAGATGTGTTAGGTACGTAGTGTACCATAGTTTAAAAAAAGTGAATGATTACAAAAATATAAATATTCAATAATACCTCATTACAATATGTCAAATTAAAAAAATATGTCACTACCATGGATCAGTGTCACATCCATGGAGGTGAGTTTTCTTTTTTCCTTATTTTCGCAAAAAATACTGTGAAAATAGCTCGGCTCATAATTGGGACAGGTTATGGGATATGATACTTTTCATTTGAGACCACTTTAAATCATATCAAAAACATTTTTTTTTTTTTAATACTTTGAAGTCACTATTTGAGAATGGCCCAGGTAACCTGCGTGCTTGTCATCTTTTAATATAATATAAAAATTTTACCTTCCAATAAAATTGTTATTATGTTTCCATAGACGTCCGAAGTCCATTATGAGAGAGTACATCGTTTCCGTCCCGCTTTTTCCGCTAGATGGTGCTGTTTTCTCTACTTTACCTGCGCCACAAGCGCCCCCTATCTAGTGCTGGCCTAATTAGTGATCCAAATTTGAAATCTAAATTCAAATTACATTCAACAAGCCACGATATTATTTTGTCATTGTTCAGCTCATAATGAGAAATGGCTGAGAGGAACACCAGGAAGACATTATTTGGACTTCGGACGTCTATGGAAACATAATAACAATTTTATTGGAAGGTAAAATTTTTATATTATGTGTTCCGATCGACGTCCGAAGTCCATTATGAGAGAATTGTTTGGTATCTCCTGGTGGCTTGAATTAAAACGCAACAAGGTGAAGAGTCAATTAATTTAATACGTTTTAGTAGCATATAACAAACGTCTGAAAGATTTAAATGAACTGAATTAATAATCAACTCAGTGTAACAATAACAGTAAATGAAAACAAATAGTAGTAAACCAACGCTAGCAATAAATGCATAAAACTTTAAAGCGTTTATTACAATAATAAGGGCGCCTACAAAAGAATTAACAAACTGAAAAATATTCTGCAAGGGATTTTTGTTTTGTTCTGACTGGATTGATTTATATGTCTATGATAAAACTTTCTGAAAGTTGTTTCATGTTGCCAATTAGTTTTGCTCAAAATATCATTAACGAGATCGTTTTCTATCCCATTTAAGGAAGTTACTGCTGACCTAAAGCTACCAGGTGAAGCCTGTATGCCAGCTTCTACTAGAACTCGCTTAAGCCAACCTCCAATAATTGTTGGAGTAGCTGCTCTGACATTCCCTCTTGTTACAAGGAAAAGGTTAGATATAGAGGTTAGATATATGTTTCCGATAGCCTTTAGACAGGCTAATAAGGGACCTAAGGCAGAAAAACTGGATCAACATTTCTATCAGGAGATCTATGTAATACCCGACTAGATTGTTGATTAGATGATGAATCAGTCTTGGAACCGAACGCGGGATGTAAGGTTTACTATCACCATTATCTATGAAGTGACACGGATCACAATGTAAAAGTGACAGGTCATGGACCCTACGGCTTGAACACAGTAGTAGCAAAGTCGCGGTACGTCTGAAAACTTCATATAAATTGATTAAATCTAGATTAGTATCTCTGAGATGTTCAATGAGGATTCTGGCATCCCATATAGGTGCTTTAGGGGGAACTGGTTTTGCTAAGGCTACTGCTTTTAAGATATGCTTAACAATGGGACTTGACGATATTTTTACGTCACCTGACATTTCACAAATGGATGATATGGTGGACTTATGAACAAGAATCGTGCGATATGCTAGTTTCTCGGATAGGTAGAGAAAGGCTAAGTATCGGTAGGGCTAGGAGAGCTGAAATTTATATTATTGTGTTGACACCATAGTAACCATTTTTTCCATACTGGCATGTATGTAGGACCGGAAAGTAGACGGTCTCCAGCACGATGACAGAAGTTCTTTCTCCTGGATAGACTAGTCATTTGTTATTGTATTCCACCCGAAATAAGCCAGGCTTCCAGGTGCAGGCTGCACACTTGAGCGGGAGGCCGTCCCGTTACAGAGTCTATCAAGTTATAGTATATAGTTATACAAGTGCATGGCTCTTGAGATCGGGACGACAAAAGGGTTTCGTCAGAAATCAGAATCAGAATCAGTGCCGGTGGAGGAAAGATCCAAGCTAGATCGTACGTCCAGGACTTGCTGACCGCGTCGTAAAAGCAAGTGTTCGAGTCTAACAAGTCTCTTGTAACATAATTCGAAACCACGTGAGCATTTTTGAGGCAAAGAGATCTATATCGGGGATTTCCCAAAGGTTGAAGATTCTTTCTGATCTCTCCTTCAAGTGCCATTCTGAGGCGACCTGACCTCGCGAGAGGCTGTCGGCCTCCGTGTTGTATATTCCGGGAAGGTAGTGAGGAATGAGTACAACATCTAAATCGTCCGCCAGATTGAGAAGCTTCTTGGTCATTTCCAATAGGGGTAGAGACCTTGTCCCTCTCTCTCTTTCTTTATGTAGGACAAAACCGTCTTGTTGTCGCTCTGAACGATGGCTGTCGAGTTCCTGAGAACAGCAGCCTCCGTTGTTATCGCCGCCATCACTGCAAACATCTCCTTTAGATTGCAATGCCACTCCCTTTGATGATGATTTCATTCTCCAAATACTTTTGTTGTTCACTATTGCACCCCATCTGAGGTCTGACACATCCGTGATGACATAGTTTGCAGGTCGAGCCTCTACGTGTATCGGTCTCGTCCGGTTTACATTCTGTGACCACCATTTCAACTCGACTAAAACCTCTTCGGTGAAGTGAAGGCTGTTCAGGGGTTCTCTGCGAAGGCGATTGCAATGACGCTGCAGTGCCCGGCAATGCAACCTTCCCCGATGGGTGATGAAGGTCGCGTAATTGAGACATCCTAAGAGGCGTTGCGCCTGCTTGAGGGTCCAACTGCTGGCAGCGAGTAGGCTCAACAGAACCTGGCGGATTTTGCTCACTTTCTCTGGGGGAAGGGACGCTGTATAGGTTGCGGTGTCCCAGCAGATGCCCAGATATTCTACTGTCCTCGTCGGAGTGGTGACAGATTTTTCCAAATTTACGCACAATCCTAAACTGGATAGGAACTTTACCGCGATCTTCACGTGAGCTCTGAGAGTAGTCTCGCATTGATGAGCTAGTCGATAGTGATATGATAGATAGTCGTCCAGATAAACTATTAAATGAAGACCCTTCGTAGCATCTCGGCGGTCCAGTTTGTGACTGTGGTGAACATTAGGGGCGCAGAGGCCAGGCCAAATGGTAAGCATGTCATCTGTAGGAGACAACCATTGTAACTGATCCGAAGGAAACGTCTGTGTTCCTGTTGAATCGGAATGTGACAATAAGACTGGCTGAGGTCTAACCTGACCATCCAATCGGTCGGTTGTAGAGATTCCGGCATTCGTTGATAGTAAAATAAATTAAAATGTTTCGGAGTCATGTACTGATTTAAAACCTTTAGATTAAAAATAGTTCGAGTTTTCCCATTGCTCTTCTTTATTAGAGAAAGTGGGGAAATGAAAGACGGTGTGAGAGGAGTCAGCTCTACCATCTGTTGTTGAAACATCTCCTGTATTGCCGACGTCATGTCTGCGGAAACGTTTGGTCGAAAGGTATTTGAGCACCCGAAACCATTTTTAGGTAAGCTTTTGGCGGTTTGTAATGCTTCCATGTGGTTGAGTGAAGGCGCAGACAACCGCCTGAAATTTCGGTGAGTCATTTATGGCGATTTCCCATTTTCCTCCGCTTTTATTGTTTTGCCCCCCTCTCATTTTTTCTGAAAAATTTCGTTTTTTTTTTTTAAGCCGAAATTCTCCGTCCCGGATTTGCTTCCGTAGTGGGTTCTTTTGAGCATTGAAAGATTTATTTTGACGAAAAGTATTAGTAGAAGTAGATGGTTCTGGAGAATGTCGAACAGGAGGCAGGAGTCAGCTGTACATATGCTTTCCCAGACCAATTTATTATGTCCTGTAATGATTGGTTAACAACTCGTTCTAAGCCAAAAGAGCATTAGATAAGGCCGCAAAACCTCGCTCCATCTGAAACCATCTTAAGGGCGAAAACGGGTCCTCAACCCGCCTAAGTTCTTCATTTACCTTAAGTTCAGCAAAAGCTGGGAAAGCAACATACCTTTTAAGAATGACAGCGTAACAGTAAAATTCCATTCGGTTGAATTAAACCGCTGCATGGAAACAACTTTAGCAACGCGATCTGGATTAGCAACAGGCATGGTAGGCTCTTTAATGGACACACCCAAATTAGAAATATTTTTCAAATTTGTTCATTTGTGGAGGTTGAAAATTAAATTCATGAGCGAGGGTACATGAAACGTTCGGCGTAACATTGGGTTGGCACTGCGGTATTTCAGATGAAGCAGCATTGTTACGGGAAAAATTCGCCGTTAAAATATTATTAACATGACTCACCAACTGTTGTGATAGTACCTCAAATCCTTTCTAACTCTCCTGTATCCTTTGGATTCCGTACTATCGTACCAGCGGCGGCGTTTCCTCTGCGGCTCGCTGTCGCTTGTAGAACTCGACGAAAAACTTGAAGAACTCCTTTCCCTAGATGTCTCCGTTGGCGCATCCATCACAAACACTCATATAAAACAACACAAACACAAAAAATATTATAACAAATTCAACTTTTTACTTTTCTCTCAAAAGTCAAACTGTAAAAATTTATATTTAGCGGTGAATAGCGCGGTTCGAAAAACAACGCAACAATGACAAAATAATATCGTGGCTTGTCGAATGTAATTTGAATTTAGATTTCAAATTTGGATCACTAATTAGGCCAGCACTAGATAGGGGGCGCTTGTGGCGCAGGTAAAGTAGAGAAAACAGCACCATCTAGCGGAAAAAGCGGGACGGAAACGATGTACTCTCTCATAATGGACTTCGGACGTCGATCGGAACACATAATATACTAACAGCTAGCGTAGCGTGGGGGGGGGGGCCGGGGGGCCATGGCCCCGGGCGGCACATGAAAGAGGGCGGCAAGCCACTCGATTTTTAAATAAAAAAAAATATGTATTAAAATTAATTATTTTATATTTTTTAATGTAAATTGTGTTATGAAAAAAAAAAAAAACAAGAAAAGTGCATTTTTAATTAATAAAAAAATATTTTTAATAATATGGGGGCGGAAAAGTCCATTAGGGGGGCGGCAAATTTTCGGCCGGACCCGGGCGGCGGGAGCCCGCGCTACGCCACTGCTTACAGCCTTATTCATAAACGCTTAACAAACCTGTTGTTGCTATTGCACCATTATCTTTGTCGTATGTCCTATGAGTGAAAGAAAAAAAAACCTATAATAAGCCTTCTATTACTTTGCTTGTTTTGATGAATGAGGGGGTTAATTTTACAAATACAATTTTTTTATTTGTTAAGAAAACATATATTTACTAGACATGGGCGTTTTCGGTTTTTTCCGCAAACGGTTACATATCCGATATAAAGTTTTCATATCGATATAGAAAACGGTTTTCAGATATCGATTTCAGTAGAATGGTTTGCAAACGTTAACATGATATTTAGATGCGAAAACTAACAACGAACGCCTTACAGTTTTTACTTTTTTAGTACATCTAAGTACCTACATACATACGTTTTACATACATTTAAGTACCTACACACTAAAAGCTATTTATCAGTTTACCACAAATATATAATAATATTATACTCTTGTATACACATTACAAAAATAAAAAATGCAAAGAATTTCTTTTACGTAAATAATGGCACGTGTCGCCAAGATCAAAAGCATTGCAGAACTATCACAAAAATAAAAATAAAGTCGAAGCACGAACAAAAACAATTATTATTATTATAGCCCTTTTATAATAATTATCCATATACCATATTGTAACAACTAAAGTTCAACCTTATTACTTTATTCTGTAGGTATATTTTGTAGAGTATCTCACTAATATCCAGTAGCCGTAGCCGCCAGCCGCCAAAATTTGAACTTTGAAAACGTTATCGTAACTATAATACAATAGAAACTAAACCTTATCGCTAGTTCCTTAAGACATTTGTTATTATTATGCACGCCGGTAGCTAAGTAGCTGAAATAACCTCATATTCGCCTCATCTCTTTTACACCAGTAAACTAATGTATATTTAGAAAGGGAGGTAGCGAATATGCTTCATATCGTTCATGAAGTTTGCGTCGTTGCAGTTTTAAGGTTTAAGGTTTAAGATTCTTTATTTCTCAGAAGATTTACAATCGCTTATTGAGAAATTAAATAACATACAATACATATTTCATTAGTAAAACGAGATTCGATAAGCTAATACTACAATAATTTACTTAATACATAAATGTGGGTACTTTTTTTTTCGTTTTAAGTTTTGATATAACCTAAAGGAAATGTTTTTTGAATCGATACAATAAAGTTTTTGTGATATCAGTTATGTTGGACAGTTTATCGATATGGTATGATATCAAACACATATCCAATATAAGTTACGTTTTGATATAACGAACTCATGTCTAATATTTACACACTTTGATGCATCCTCTTGTGCATTGTCTTGTTCATCTTTAGCTGTAAATAACAATAATAACAGTACATAAATAAAAGATTACTAATGAAATAAAAACTTTTCAATAAACAGTCCAACCTCCTCTAAAATGAAAACAAAATTATTTGCGAAAGTGAAAAAAAAAACAAAATCGAAAAAAAACTAATGAAAATCCTGCCTATTAATTTTCTTAAAAGTATTATAAATATTACATAGTTTTATTATATTTATTACACACTATCTACTGAAATCCTTGAAGTCAGTATCAAACTTTATATTTGAAATTTATTAGCTTTGATAATTTCTTCATATAACTGACTTTACAACAATAAAACAGAATCTTCCCATCTGTCTACGAACCAAAGAGTCCTGGGGTTCCTGGTCAAGGCAGATATAGGGGGTATGTTCTTATTATATACCACAATTCACTTAAGTGATCGACATGAAAAATTATACAGTAAAAATTTGGGTATCTCTCTTTGCTTTGCTTTCGCTTAGGCATATTAACAGTAGCCTCTCAATTTATTTACAGCAATATTATATTTGTAAAAAACAACTTAGGTATGTTCAAGCTGAATAGTGATACGCATAATCATCTAACTAGAAACAGACATAATTTGGTGACGTCATCTTTTCGCTTAAGTAGGGTACAACGTTCTTATATGGGGCTCGGTGTACGTTTTTTCAATAAATTACCCAAGTCAATACGTGATTTACCTATCCAAATGTTTAAGAGATATGTGAAATCTCAGCTACTAGGCAAAGGATACTATAGCATAAATGAATATATTAATGACAAAGACGCCTGGAAGTTAGTGCCGCATCCAGTTCCGCGTAGGTTAGAAGATATTATGTATCTTTTCATGATTTTAAAAGATGTGCGAGGAGTTTCTTTCGGTTTTTCTTCTCCTCTATGACAAAGCACCTTTCCGAAAAACTGGTAGATTAAAAAATGACGTGCATAAGTGTATCAGTGATACCTATATGAATAAAAGATTTTGATTTGATTTGATTTGATTTGCTGAAAACATCACAATATTTATACATTTTTGTAGGTAATTAGGTAGATGATTTCCATTACTTGAGATTCTAGCTACTTATGATATTGATTGCAAAATCTCTGCAACAAAGACCCAAACTTAAAGGTCACTCCTTATAATTTAGAAGGCAATACCAATGATTACTGCCACTGAAGATCAGCGTAGCAAAATTTTGTAATAAAGCAGACTATATAACAGAAGAGTTAATGAAGTTCTGTAATATTGTGGAAAAATAATAGATAGGCATAACACTTCATAATAAGTGGTCATTGTTTACATGGGTACTATTTAAATAGGCACTTGTTTCAATTTTCAAAGGCACAATCGATAAAAATTATTATTATTCCGCGAAAAGGTAGGTATGTTATGCTTTCATGATCACTGCAGGACATTGATACGTGATAGTATTATTGCCTTTCCAGTGACGAATTATTATTGACAGTACAGTGGATTCTAATTATAATTAAAAGATTATTTTTCCCCACTGTTGAATTCAAATGTGTTTATAAATCAGATATCAGATAACGATGTAATACATCTGGAAATACTTACAAACCTTTTTATACTTAACGTTAGTCCGCAGTTTCATAAATTGTTCCTTGGTTTCACATCAGAAAACTTACACTATACACTACATTACAAGTACCTTGGAATAATCGCAGTTTATAACCAACCAAAGAGAAAAAAAATGTTGCCATGCTAGGACTAGCAGCGTGACCACTTTTTAATGAAGGAATCTACCAAAGACACTGCTAAAATCTACTGAAATCTACTAGGTCGCATTTTAAAATCTACTAATAATTTGTAATATTTGAGCCATTTTGGGTAGATACGATTTGAAACAAAACACATTTGTGAATGAACCCTATATTCTGCACTATGCTCTTTGATAAACGCAATTCTTGCTAAAATTTTGGAATTACAAGCTTTACAATAAGCATTATTGTCATCACATTTTTTAAGCCACATTAAAAATAATGGGTTTTCTTCCCACTCCGCACGATAAGTTTGATCGTATCTTCTTTTCATTTTAAATTACATAAATGTATGATTCAGCGAGAGACCGAAAGCAAACAATACAAATAAACGAAAACGACTAAATAAAACTGTGTTTTCTATCATTACAGGAGCAACTTAAAAATAATCTAAGTTAAAAAACCTATTTTATAAAAAAAATCTTTATCTATTGGAAAATTAAATTCAATTTGCTATGCCCACAGTAACGTTCATTCAATAATAAGGGAATCCCCCAAATCACTTTCGTGCCAACTGTAAAATAAAAACTTTTTGGACATGGATGCTTGGTTTTAAGCCTAATATTCTTTAATAGTTAATTAATACCAAAACCTACCGATGTGTTTCTCATTTCAGTAAAATTCTTTTAAGACTTTTTATCCTACTAGATTATCGTCTTATTTGCTTCAAATCTACTAAAAAAGTAGAAATCTACTCAAAGTGGTTACACTGAGGACTAGGTACATCCTTTAAACATAGACCACAAAGTAACATAGACTTAAATATTATAGACGGGCTGCTCCGAACAAAATCCGTGTCACATTTTTCAAGCATTTTTCATACTCTGTGACAGCGTTTCGCTCGGTCAAGTTCGGTTCAAGATGGCGGATATCAAATATTTTGCATATTTTTTTTATGTAAGTAAAAATATAGTTATTTACCAATTAAAATTTAAATAAACTCAAATGAAACGAAATGAAATAAAATGCCAGGGAAATGCCAGAGCAATACCAGGGAAATGCCAGGGAAATGCCAGAGAAATGCCAGGGAAATACACTACAAGTAGTACACTACAAGTAGGCTTCCCTCTGGGCCATGGACCTAAATAATATAGACACGCTGTTCAGTACTTACATTTTGTTCACCTGTGTTGACCCCAACTGGGGCCAACTCAAGTTTAGTCGGCTGAGAGCAAGCTACACAAGTAAATGTCACGTTAGAAAAACTCCGAATGTTCAAAATAACGTATTATTGTTTATTGAGCACAGTTAAAACGTTCTCATTATTTACGTTTGAACTTTATTTCACTTTATTTAATCATAATTGGTAAGTAACTATATTTTTATTTACAGTCTTAAAAATTATTTAGTGTCAAATATTTAATACCGACATCTTGAACCAAACTTGACAGAACGAACACAGAGTACTTAATCACTACGGAACAGGGTTGCCAGACGTCGCGGAGTGAGAGATCGTACGGTGGGTAAATAAAAGTCGTATTTCCTAAGATGGCTCGAGAAAAAAAATAGTACGATTCATTTAATGTAGGTACTAAAACTTTAATTAGTTTTAGATGGCGGTCTACAAAACGAAATTGAAAGAAAAGTAATAAGTAAAACTATAAATTAAAATAAAATCTTCTTATCTTTATATATATAAATTACGTGTCACGTTGTTAGTCCGCGATAGACTCCTTAACTACTTAACCGATTTTAATCAAAGGGCTTCCAACAGTTTTGTATGGAACCTGGCATACCTACAAGTCCGCCATTTTGAAAAAACCTCGATTCGGCGGCCAGTGATGAAACATGTGTCAATCGATAGAGTAAATGATTACGATCAAAAAGTATGCAGTGATGAAATGTCGTAAGTGGTATACTTTCTGAGATATTTGAGTTCAAACCCGTAGAAAAATAAAGTAAAAAACTTTGTTTCGGCGGATATTGATAAAATATGTGTCAATCGATAGACTAAGTGATTACAATCAAAAAGTATTAAGTGATACAATGTCGTAAGTTATATACTTTCTGAGATATTTGATTTGATGACGTCACAACGGAATGACTATTTGACCAATCGCAGACCGGATTGAGATTATCCTTCATAATTGTGGGGTGTTATGTCCTATTTTCCAAATGTTTTCTAATAATTTTTCTGGTGGTAAAAAAATATATTATTGTATTAACACATTTTATTATAATTTCTTCAAAATTGTCCTTACGTCATGAAAACGGATGTTGAAGGTGATAATGAAATGAAACAATGTAATTTATTACGGTACATTTCTTTTATTTTAAGTGCATAACACTTATAAAAAAAAATTAACACAGCTGGGATTACAGATGCACAATGAATGGATGAACACAATGGTCATTCCGTTATGACGTAATTAATCCTCAGGTACCTCTACAAAGTAATCCAGACAGAGTAATATATCCATGGTATATGTCCAGTTATAGTAATGTATCCATGATCTCTTTCGGAGTAGGGTGTTGGCAACACTGGGCGCATATTGACTCTGTGATTGAGTACTCTGTGGCACGAAAGCGTGACACGAAATTTGTTAACAACAGCGTGTCTATATATTTAAGTCTATGCTCTGGGCAAGTGCCCAGGGCCCCGTGATTGATAAGGGCCTCCTAGTTCCTGCCAGATCACTTAACGATAACCGATATTTATTTATTACCGAAAAACTTTTTTAATTCGAATAAATCGAACCTATAATACTGACTTTCTGTCAAAGTTATAGAGGCCCCATTATCCTAATATGCCCAGGGCCTCCAGTAGGTTAAAAACGGCCTTGTCTGTGGTACGAGGACAATATACGTACAATACATGTTTTTCGCATGATTACACCCTTCGTTTATCATTATTTTTATGGCAATCAAAAACAACTTGCAACCTGTATAGTTTAGACATTTTTATCATGCTCCTTAATTTCAGAATAAAATAAGATTATAGTTTATACCTGTATTTAAAGATAATATTCTAAAAAAAATAAGATTCTTTGCAAAATACACATGATGTTGGGGGGGTGCGGTAGTCTTACCGCCCGGCCACAGCTACTGGCGGCGCGGATTGCGGCGCGGTGAGCGGCGCGGCGTGCGGCGCGATTTGCGGTGGTATGCCACAGCTAGATTAGTTGCGACCGCGGCGGCGTCAGCGGTGGACGTACTTAGACTACTATATAATAATATTATATATAATAATATTGATAAATAATCTGTAGATAAATAGTAACATTGTTTTGTGTTCCTTCCTTGTGCTCGCATATGATGTTTTGGTGTACAAAAAATAAAGTGTTAAATGTAATAAATAAATAAATAACATAACAATGTAAGCAGGTAATTAAGATACCGGCCATGTTTGTCATTATAAGAAAAACGAATACAAAAGGGTATGATGGAATGAGCTGTCACATGGATTATTAAGAAAATATGATGAGAACTAGGCTTTGAAGCAACCGATTGTTTTACTATTGTTCATGAAATAAAGATAAATATAATACATCAAGAATAAAAAATAATAAATAATAAGATAAATATAATACATGCTGAGTTCGTCCACCGATACGGCCGCGCGCGGCATTTGTTTCACTCGCGCACCGCGCAGTCCGCCGCCGCCGCGACTCTCACCGCGCCGCAATCCGCGCCGCAAAACGCGCCGCTGTAGCTGTGGCATACTCCATACGTTGTCTACCATTTGTTCTCGCCGCTCACCGCTTGCCGCGCCGCTCACCGCGCCGCAATCCGCGCCGCCAGTAGCTGTGGCCGGGCCCTTAAACCTCACTACGTACCACCAAGGGGGGGGGGGGGGAAAGGCCATTCCAGAATGTCACTAGTTTCTGAGAAATAGCGATACGAACATAGCTGTTGCAAACGGAGTGAAGTTTGCTGAGTTCAAATATTTAAAAAAAATCATGGGGTACCATGAAATGAATGAATGAGGGTACACCATAATGCCAAATACAAAACCTCAACTATTTAGCGAACCGCAGCGTCACCCGATATTGGACGAGTTTTTACGGACACTTATCATACCACGGAACACAGACACAAGTATCATACACAGAGATGGCTCTCCTTCTTCTCTATCCTCCATGCTTGAAACTCAAGTACAGTGCGACCAACTTATCTGTGAACTGAGGGAGGGCGCTGTCGAACGCATTGGACCAATCACTGGGACGCAATTCGAGACGTAGTAAATGTCAATGTCATTCATTGACATTAACACAAAGAACTTAAGAATGGCGCAGCATTAGTTCCAATTTTCGCCATTTCACAGATAAGTTGGGCGCACATTAACATCACGTTTTCGTTTCACGTTCGAAGCTATGTGTCATATTGATACTGCCAAAATTGAAAATTATAAAGATAAACAGTAAAACAATTACCGTACTCATAAAGTACTCTGCGTAACTGTATTTATTTGTGTTTTTAGGAAGTCACATTATTCATTATTTAAAAATATGCTTTAGGTGCAAGATATCCATAACAATTATGTTCCATAACATGGTTAAGAAAATACAATTTAATTATTTAATGCTTATAATATTTTCTAAGATAATTTTATAGATCATTTATATTTTTGTAATCTGTGGCATTCTGTCTGACAAGACAAAAAGTATTCGAACGTGACACGGAACGTTGTGTTAAAACGTAGTGATTAAGTAAGTACTCTGTGGTTGTGTTGTGTTTATTTACGTGCAGAAGTCAATCACACGCAAATCACAATAGTCATTACGCACAAAAGTAAAAATTCAAGTGTGATGAACATTAAACATTTCTGAAGATGTTGTGGTATCTGCCATGGTCTGAGAGCATCAAAAAAAGGGCATGTAGAT
Source organism: Thymelicus acteon (assembly GCA_951805285.1). Lineage (NCBI taxonomy): Eukaryota > Metazoa > Arthropoda > Insecta > Lepidoptera > Hesperiidae > Thymelicus > Thymelicus acteon. The sequence goes on from OX638232.1 coordinate 5,247,470, forward strand.
ACCTTCTCCAGCGCTATTTGGGCAATTTTCTTGAAGAGAAGTTGACTCTAAATCAGCTGAGTGTCGATTTGTACAATGGAACGGGCACGGTATCGGATGTTAGCCTTGATTGTGAGGTAAATATTTATTTTATTGGTATCCCACGAGCTTAACAATCAGATTTATTCTTCCCAAACAAATTACAATTTTATTTGTACGTCCTTGCCAATTGTAAATGCGCATAATATTTACTCGAAGTAACACGTGTTTCTTTTAATGCCTCGAACAAAGAAAACTTTAATTACAATATTGTCACTCGCCTCCTGATTGTCTGTCTAACATAGAACATTATTATTAAATTGTCTAAGATCTGTTAGGTTGCTTTACTAATAAAATTTCTGAACAATAAGAATGATATCTATTGTAATAGAGGGCAAGGTCAGTTAGATAATATGAAGAACGTGAATTTAATACCAACAGTTACTTGTTTTTAAAACATGTTAAGAAGAAAATTCATGCCTTTAGATAAAACTGCGATCTTAACTAAAACATAAAAAAATATTGGAGCACACACTAACAATAAATAGGTCTGTGACCTTGTGTAATTGAATACCTTTATTACTCCCTTCCTGGTTGAATTTGAATAATTGATTCTTTAGAATATTAAGACGTCAAAGAATGGAGTAATCTAATATATAAAATTCTCGTGTCACAGTGTATGTAACAAAACTCCTCCGAAACGGCTTGACCGATTCTTATGAAATTTTGTGTGTATATTCAGTAGGTCTGAGATTAGGATGTAAACTATTTTTCATACCCCTAAATGATAAGTGTGGTCTACCCCAAAAATTCTTATAATTTTATTTTTTTGGACAAAATCTTTTTATGATTCAGCATTAAGGTGCAGCGCAGACGGCACACTGTCCGTGACGCACTTTTAAGTCTGTGAAAATAGAACCTTTGCAATTATATGCAGTAACGCATACGACGCGCAAAAAAGTGCGGCTGTGCGCCATGTAGATATTTGTGTGTCCGCACACTCGATCGCACAAAAAGAGCGTCGTCTGCGCTGCACCTAAAAAATACATATAACCCTAAATTTTCACCCTTCTACCACCAACCCTTATTTTTTAATAGCAGTTACTAATAGTACTTTAATTATTTTCTACTCTATTAAATTAAACATTATAGCAATAAATAGTATAGATTAGTTCAAGGTTAGAAACAATGGAGAGGGAGAGGGAGCTGGAGAGGGAATTTAATGATCTCTGATTTATTAAACCTATCAAAACTAAAAAAGTTAAAACTAACATTACATACATTGAGTGTTAGGTTAGGTGATACAAAGTTGCCGAGTCAGGTAGTAATATATAGGCCTATTTAAATTTTAGTTAATGTAGTATTTACATGTTCACACCAAATATACTCATTGGACTAAGCTTGTAAACTTTTACATTTGTAATACATTTTATTTACCTACAAGTATTTATCCACAATCTTTGGCCGACTATAAAATTATGAGTCATTATTCATGCTCCGACGCATTGTGTACTACTGTAACAATCACATAATATAGCATAAGGTATCACTAATAAAAAAAACATCATTGAAATAGTTAAAACCTTATGATTGGAATTCTTGTAGGCTCTCAACGAGCTGGGGGATGCACAGAACTGGCCACTGGAGATAGTGGATGGTCAGATGCAAGAAATCACTGTCACTATACCATGGTCCACTCTGTTCAAAGATGATTCAAAAGTGGAGATCAATGGCTTGTCTCTCACTGTACAGCCTAAAGTGCGTGTGGAACAAGGTAGATATAATATTAATTGGTAATATAAACTTATACCATAACTTATACACGAAATAACATCAAAATATTATGTAGGTATAGTAGATATTTGAAGTATAAGTAGGTACACTTCTATCTCTTCACTATACTCGAACAATTAATAAAATCAATTGAATTCTTAATCAGTTCAATCAATTTATTACATTAGGACATTTCAAAGTAAAAACATAAACATAAAGAATTATATAAAAATATTTTTACTGCATATTTTGGCACTCATAGTCAATGACATTTAAAAATATAGATATGTTATACCCTTACAAATCAACCATAAAATCTGTTCCGAAAAGAGCTACAACACACACACATTTATATTTTGTTTCACTACACCAATCACATTGGTATAATAAACGAACACATTTTAACGCTGTATGTCAAATACTTCTGACAACGACAAAAGCGTGCGTATGTATTGACAGAGTGACTATGAGCAGAACGGTCAATTGCCTGTTCTTACGCTGTTCATCGTCGGCGCGCTAGTGACATATCTACCTCTTTTTGCTCATAGTCCATAAAAATAACAAGAACTTGGTTTTCAGTATCATCAATGTTAGAATCTATGTGGTCATCTATGTCATCATCAATGCAGCTTGCAGCAGAATGCCTCCGTGAAGAGGCTGGGCCTCAGGAGTCTAATCCTGTAGAGGGTATTGAGATGTTTGCTCATGCAATTGATTCAAGTAAGTATTCAATCAAAGTATTATCAAATAAAGTGTTTAAGAATAACTTCAATCGCATTCAACGGCAAGCCATTCATCTTCTCGACAATCCCAAGCTTACAGGTGGACTAGAGTCGCTTGAGTTGAGGAGAGATGTAAGCTCTCTCTGTGTATTCTACCGTCTGTATAATGGGGAATGTTCTGCAGTTCTGTTTGGTTTAATCCCTGCCGTTAATTTTCGTCACCGCACATCACGGTGTACCAGGTTCCATCAACACCACCTGGATACCTGGCGTTCGTCCACAGTTTTCTACCCCGCACATGTAAACTGTGAAATAAACTTCCTGCATCAGTGTTCCCTCCAAACTATGACATGGGGTCCTTCAAGAAGCGAGTCTATCATTTCCTTCTAAACCGGCAACGCATTAGTGACGCCCCCGGTGTTACTAATGTCCATGGGCGGCGGTGATCACTTACCATCAGGTGACCCGTCAGCTCGTTTGCCTGCTCAAGGAGTAAAAAAACTGCTTTAACTTTTTTTTTGGACAATTTATATTCTAAGATTCCAAATTTATGGTAAATTATATTATGTAATTTATGTAATGTAAATGAAGATATGCCCTCTTAAGCACTGGTTAAACAATACCTAAATATGTATATAGTGCAACCTTAGACAATGTCAAATAAAACATCAGCTCTAATGAATATGTTTTATGAAAATTGGCTAAAAACTAATTATTTTGCATTTCAGTTCTCAGCAGAGTAAAAGTAAAATTTGTAAACACAAAAATTAGAATAGAACATGTTCCCAAAAATGGTGAGAGAGGTATTGCCTTAGAAATTCACATTCAAAAGTAAGTTAATATACACATAATAATAACCATATAATACAATTCAATAATACCATTCAGGAACATTATGCTAACTTAAAAATGTTGATTTTTCTAATAAATGTTATTTTTTTTATACTTCTATTAGTATTCCAAATTCGAAGAGATAGGCATGTCAAGCAATTCCAAAAATCATGTTTAATTAATATACTTCTAATTTCTGTATGATTTCTAGTCCATTATGAATTCAAATCAAAAGTTTAAGTTAGCATGTTGTACATTTAAGGTGTCAAATAAATACTTTAGTTTTAGGGAATATTGTACACAATGCTTCATTAACGTTTATTTACATTTTTATTATTTTATCTATACTAATATATAAAGAGGAAAGATTTGATTTTTTGTTTGCATTGAATAGGCTCCGAAACTACTGAACCGATTTCAAAAATTCTTTCACTGTTGAGAAGCTACACTATCCCCGAGTAACATAGGCTATATTATATTTAAAAAAAAATTTAGGGATCCTTTATAAAACTAGAATAATGTAATCCAAGGTGTAAAAAAATAAGAAAACCGAAGCAAAGCGAGGGTGGTTACTCGTCACTCATAAGAACGCCGTTAAAAATTTAAAAATATATGTGAAGGTCTTTGAATAAACACCAATGACAAATTGATTATTTAAAATAATCATATTTTCTGAACTAAATAAAATGAATATACTTTTTAGCATTGACTACTTTGATGAGGCAGGAGCTGAACCAATGCCAGAAGCAACAGATCCAGAGAAATCCAAAACATACATTGTAGCAACATACACAAATAAAAAAATAAAATTTACTGGTGTAACCTTATATGTAGATGAATTCCCATCGAAACTACGTACTATGGCGCCTAGCCTCATAATGGAGAAGTCAGCGTCATCTCAAGCGGATAAGTCTGATGGCACTTCAGTGGAGTCTCCGGATGCCAACTATCAAAGCACATTATCTGATGTGTTCTATGAAACTCGGAGTGTTATATCGACTATCGAAGCAGACCCAATAAAGGATATAATAGAAGAATGTATCCATACAGAAAATACTAGGGAAGCAACTCCTGAAGAGAAAGCAAATCAACCTGATCCAATACTTTTTGCCAAGTTGACCGGTCAACAGGAGTTGTCTTTGAAACTGAAGCATTCAGAAGAAGTAGATGGTCCCAAAGTTGAAGTGAAAGTTTTGTTAGGATCTTTTGTGTTGTTACTAACGCCGAGGCAACTACACACGCTCATTGAATTGGTCAACGCATTGAATCAACCAGATTTAGAGGATACCAGGTTTGTCAATTTGAGGGAATTTCCAATTAATTATAACTTTAAGTTATTTAAAATAATCTATACTAATATTATGAAGAGAAAAGATTTGATTGTTTTTTTGCATTGAATAGGCTCTGAAACTACTGAACCGATTTGAAAAATTCCTTCACTGTTGGGAAGCTACACTATCCCCAGGTGACATAGGCTATATTTTCAAAAAAATTAGGGATCCTTAATAAAACTCCAATAATGTAACCCACGGTTTAAAAAAATAGGAAAACCGAAGCAAAGCGAGGGCGATTACTCGTAATTAATGTGTAAGGTGTTATTTGTCTTTCTAACATTCTTCTATGTTTGTCTCAGTAACATTCCCCTCCGTTCGAGTGGCATCAACATGCAGTGCAAGCCAATGAAACAAGCTGACTTCCAGCTAATAGAGGCCCAACTTCTGGGTAACTTGGAACAGCAGAGCACCAAGTTAGGTGGCATGTACGGCTGGTCTGGACCTAACCTTGGTAAGATATCATATTTGAGAACAATTAACATACTATCACTTCATACTCATCGTCTTCGTATCATCGTACTTATTATATCGGAAAACGCGGGCATAGAGCTAATTACTTAATATTATGTTTGTTTCTACAACTCTTACAAGCTTCTTTATTGGCGAAGAACAATAATGTTTTACGGAAGTATCTGATTCCAGGTCTAGAAATAGCTTCAGCTATTGACTTTATATTATATTGTAATTCAGTAAGTAACCACAAACCTTAGGTCAGCCAATCAACCAAATGATCTAAGCCACAGACATATCAGACTATGTAACATAAATTATGCCAAGGAATGATAATTATGATCTATAACAATATCATTTGTATAGATATTATCTCTTATAAGAACTATAACGATCACTTAAAATCGAATGTAATGTGTAACATTCATATATAATTAGCTTGAAAAAACCTTTAAACAGGTGTGTATATTAAGGACGCGTTAATATGCATAATTATATTATCTACATTGAATTGTCTTTTTTACAATAGTAAATAACATCGAAAGATTCCAATATTTTTTGCTGTCTATGTACCTAACCTACATATTGTTTCCAAACATTATTTAGGTGTGTGTTAAGCTTGCTTCGTCAATACCATACCATCAATTGTGAATTTATAAAATAAGATGTATTTGCAATTGGAACTCTATTTAATCATATACGCACTATCTCGTAGTGTCTTGAATGGGAATAAATTGAAATTTAGAATAAAGCGTCCCTTTTAATAAAGTAGAAGGATCGAGGTACTACAAGTTGATACACATGGATTTAGAAAAAGTACTATATTTGCATCAAATCTTAAAATATTCAAGCGAATTAGAACCTTATGTCGTTGACTTATAGCTGATTTCCCCTTTTGTATCAGCATCCTATTTGTTCCGAGGCATTGTTTAGGGAGGCTCATTACTAAAAACGGATACAGCCTTTAAGTCACGGGAAAAAGAATGTCATTCAGCTTTTGAGTCTGGCGAGGTCATACGACCGTCTGACGACCCGTGTTGCGCAATGCTTACCATGCCGGATCGCCGCACCAAGGGTCCTGGGTTCGATTCCCAGCGATGCGGAAATTTGAATGATGAGTTTAATTTCTGTTCTCGGTCTGGGTGTGAATGTCCTTGTCTAGTGTGTTGTCCATGGCACCCACGGCACAGGGAATCCTAGTGTGGGGCTAGGAGTGTGAAGCGTTATTATTATTATTATTGTACTTGTTACAGAGGACAGTGAGATGGAAGGCGAGAAGTTCCACCCGATGTCTGTGGGCAACCCGATGGCGGAGAGCTTCACCTCCTCGGTGAGCTCCATGAGCACCAGCATGACCTCCAGTATCAACACACCCACGGCGCAGCCGAGGATCAAGAGGAACAAAAAAGGTTTTCATAGATATATTCATTCATTCATTCAAAATTTGACGCATTTTCTCTTTTAGATCCGAATTAAATTATTTTGATAGTTAATAACGTTAACTCTATTTACAAAAAAGGTCTTATTTAAAGTTTATGAAAATAAAACATCACAAAATCTAAAAAAAAACATTATTAAGTGTAAAGGTTGATGCATACGTAACATGGACAGGACGGGGACGGGACGGGACGTGAAATTTTCGAAACATCGTTTCATAGAAAATGTAAACGATAACGCATACGTCACGAAGGCACGCACGCACGCACGGGACGGGAACAGGGAACGCACGTATATTTATACTCCGTCCACGTTCCGTCCCCGTCTCGTCCACGTTACGTATGCATTGACCTTAAGTGTCAAAGTCAACCCAGCCTAGCTAAAAATCATCTCAACTTGTCAGTTTTGAAACAAAACAAAAACCGCAACAAAATCGGTCCATTTGTTTAGGAGCTACGATATCAGTACCACAGACAGACACACCACATGTACCACACACACACACGCACGTCAAATTTATAACACACTTCTTTTTGCGGCATGGATAAAAAAGTTATAGAAATTAGTATGAAATAAGCCGATAAAAGTTTTACATACAATGGTGCCAATGAATGTATTACATTTTCAGTTCCACATATTGACGGTGACCCCACAGCTGAAGTGTCTCACGTGAGCCTCAGGATAGCATCCTTCTCTTGTGTTCTTCTTCACAAGGTAAGAGTCGTTAAATCAAATAATTCCATATGTAGCAAGTCGTCGTCTCAAATAAAAACCACCCCAGTACAGATTTGTATTACTAAATTATGCTTCATATGATCAGTACTTTGACTGGTTCTTTTTTATTTGAAATGTCTTATGATCAAGTCCTTGAATGTATTTATGACTTACTGCAATGAACGACCCCTATTCACTTATTTAACTATAGATAATAATAAACGCTAACACTCATACCCCGCAGTAGGTTATTACCTGTGTCGCGGGCGGTATGGACGACACATATAACTCATCACAATCACACCCGTGACCCGTGTACAAATATTTATCTGTCACATAAATGTCTGCCCCGGCCGGGAATGGAACCCGGGACCCCTCGCTTCGCAGGCAGGGTCGCTACCAACTTGGCTACAGGGTCAGTTATAACAACAGATAGATGAGTTACAGATACTAGTCGTTGCTTCGTGAACTATTGTTTGCCCGAAACCTTCGTTTTAAATATTTTAGGATATCCTGATCACTTCACCAATGAACATAGACACAGTGCTGCCAACATCGGCAACTAAGATGCAAGAAGTATCGCGGGAATTCTTCGAGCAACTCTCTCCGGCGATAAGATTCGACGATATTCCCGCTGTGAATGCCATGTTGGATAAGGCTACTGAGAGGAATCATTTAAGGTTGGTAAGATGATATAAGAAACTAAGCTGATAAGCACAGATTCAAAATTTATATAACACTCAGTCGTCTTTGAAAGCAAGAAAAAAATAAGGCTTAAATTAATTCTACTGCTCTTTTTAAGCACGAACGAAATTGCAAGAAAATAATGTCACTCGATATGCTACATAACTTGGATTCGTGACAAAAAAAAAATGAACGACCCATAAAAATAACATCTGTTTAAATATTATTATAAAAAGGTTTTTATGGTACCACCTACTTACGTCGTTTCAAGTTTATTATTCTCGTTATGTGTAAAAACACATTCTTGAGTTTAATGACCTAATGATAAATTCTAATAATAAGCGGTAAATTTAAAAAGGGGTAAAGGTTTAAAGATCGCCAAACTGGCTGTGTGCATTTTTCTTAAATGTCTGAACACATACACGTGCAAACACGTTACAAGTTTTTATTTATGCTATTTAATTAAAGTATAATTCATATTAACTTATTTACATTACACATCTAAAAAATCACATATTTTAAATTCGTAAAATTAAAAAAAAAAAACTCTGATACATACAATAAATATATATAGATATATATAATACAATATATATAATATAGATAAGATACAATAAATTAAATCTACTTAACCCCTCTGAAATTAAATTATAAATAAGTTTTGTTTATTATTTTTATTTTATTTTATATTATATCCTAACACTTTCAGTAATATGTCGTCAAATTGAAAATAGACGTGTAACTATTACGCCTATTGTATCGTTCGCTTTTAAAACTTATCAGGAGCACCCAAAACATGTCTAATTTTACAATATTTTTGTATTATAAAGAAATATTTGATTTTTTTAAAGGACAATCATCTTGAATTCTTTTTCATCTCTAATTGTTTTGGAGCGCATACATTACTATTTAATTCTATCGATAGCGCGTGCTCGAGGACGCAGATACACATTTTATGACCCCGCGTGCAGCGAGGTATTGCGAGTACAAGTTATTTATTTATTTATTTATTTCTTTATTTAATTAGAACGGTCAACACCAACTACACTAATTAATACACGAACAAAAGAAAATAAAATATTAGCTGACAAAACAAAACAAAAAATAATAAAAAAAAAACAATGTCAAATCAAAATAAATATAACATGAAATTAATACAATAAAATAACAATAACAATTCAATAAAATCTACAATTTATTTTTTTTAAATAAAGAAAAATTAAATCAGTTCATGCATACATCACTCATTCGTTCACAATACTGCAGACATTCTGTCAAAATCATCTTCCATTCATCCGCCAATTGAATATTTGTTGTATTAATGTCCTTAGAATACTAACATCAGACATGAGCCTGGACGGCAGCGAGAAGGTGACGTCACACGGCAGCCAGACGATGTGCGAGGCGGCCATCCGCCACCTATTGGTGCGCGAGTGTCTATACCACCAGGCTGACGACCCCGCCGCCACCACGCCGCAGAGCTTCGATTTGATACGGTTTGAATGTAGAGGTCCGTACATTATATTGACGCTTGAAAGGCAAAAATTACCAAGCGACATGTTGACAACTTTGCTCTAGAGCATTTTAGTTTTTAATTTTAGAAAAAAAATCGTAAACTCGCTTTATTTTTATTTATGTACACCTTCGCAAAAACAATGCACGCATGTAGGAAGTGATTATGCATAGTTCAGAGTGTTGAGTGTAAATAAGTACAGAAAGCTAAATTTGATATTCAATATATTCAGTTGTTCTTTATTTCACTAATACTTCAGATACCAAGGTTGTAGAGTTAAGAGGGAAATATATCACTTCACTGAGTGCAAAACAATTGATTGATAAGTTTTAAAACCTATTAATTATTAATGCATTAAATATTAATGCAATTAATATACAGGCTATTTATTAGTAAAAAATCTTACTCTTTTAAAATTAAAATTAGTATTAATTAATCAGACATCGCTTCAGCGCCAGTGGGAGTTGAACCTCAGTTCATAAGCCGTTTTTAATACAACTAAACGTTGTGAATGTCAATTGTAATAAACCCTTTTTAACCTTATTAAACCCTTTTTCACCAGAAGACGATGAGATCGCCAGTGGCGCCCCGTCGCGATCCAACATTCGAGTGAACTTCAAACAAACGTCCAAGTACATGCGGGTGTCGGGGGAGAAGAAGCTAGTTTATCCAACGACGGACGTTGTGTATGTTTATATTATTACCTAAAATAAACACTCACTTTCTTTTAACCGACTTCAAAAAAGGAGGAGGTTCTCAATTCGACTGTATTTTTTTGTTTGTTACCTTTTTTTTAATCGAAAGCAGTACAAGTAGTTATTGAGTAATTTTGAAGTTGGTTATTTTTTGTTAGTAAAGATTATATTAATTACATATCTTGACAAAATTGTGATGGACTTCATAACTACTCCATAAAAGATCATGCTTTATTCTGTAGAAAATATGCTACTACTTGATTTTAAAAGCTTAAAAATTTGTGATCAGAATGATGAAATATTTCAAAAACTTGCTATCTAAATTATACACTAAATATTACACTATTTCAAAGTTCAAACTATAGAATCATGACTTTATTAACTAATACTGTCAATTAATAACCTTTCAATTCTTTATTACTTTCTTTATTAATAATGTAAATTTTCTATTATATTATTGTTTCAGTGTGAAATGCACACCGTTCTACGTAGACATAGAGCTAACAGTGCTAGAGCGTATGTCGGCGACGTTCTTCGGCGGCCCGGCGGCCCCGCCCACTCAGGCCACGCCCTCCGCGCCGCAGAACCAGTTCAATTTCGCTCTACAATGCCCAAATCTCAATGCTATTCTCAGGTATTATCTTATTTATTTATTTATCTATACTAATATTATAAAGAGAAAAGATTTGTTTGTTTGCATTGAATAGGCTCCGAAACTACTGAATCGATTTGAAAAATTATTTCACTGTTGGGAAGCTACACTATCCCCAGGTGACAGGAACTGGTTCTCATACCAGTTCTTTCTTTCTTTTTCTTGGCAACGGTAACCGGCAACGCATTAGTGTGCCTTTAATGTTGCTGATGTCTATGGCGACGTAAGCCACTTACCATCAGGTGGATCATCATCTCGGTTGCCGGCTATTTTACAAAAAAAAAAGCATTTCAATCAAATGTATGCATTATGTGACAACAGAAGTAACCTGACATGTGACAGAATCGACCCAAAAACTTATTATCATAACCAAATGACGACCCGTGTGGCACAATGGTTACCATGCCGGATCGCCGCACCGAGGGTCCTAGGTTCGATTCCCAGCGAGGCGGAAATATGAATGATGAGTTTGTATTCTCGGTCTGTCAGTCGGTATGAATTTCTATTCTCGGTCTGGGTGTGAATGTCCTTGTCTTGTGTGTCGTCCATAGCACCCACGATACAGGGAATCCTAGTTTAGAACTATGAGTGTGAAGCGTTAAAAAAAATCTTCTCAACACCAGGTTCCCAATAGCAGACCTACGGCCCGGCATCAACCGGGAGATCCGGCGCGTCCGTCCCGACTACCTGGTGTTCCGGTTCCAGAACACCACGGTCAGCTGCCAGCAGGCGCCCAGCGTGCGGCCGCTGCCCACCACCGTCGCCGTCAAGGCCACTACCTTGGACCTGTACTACCATGTGAGTTGGAGTCACAGATTCCATCATTCAGATCACGGTCCCAATACATACAAGCATACAAGGCAACTAACGCGCGCCAACACGTACGTGCATTTGCATGTTCATGACATTAGTGTCGACCAATACTGACCCGTCAAGTCCAAGTATGAAAATTAGAAATAGCCAATCACAGCGCATTTTTTATCCCCCGTAAGCCGCGCCTTTCACCAAAATTTTTGAGTTCAAACTCTAAGATTTCGCTTATGCGGTATCTACTGGGGGTAATCTGTGGTTGGAGTACACTGTGACAGTATACTCATCTCATTACTGTCGAAGGAACTGTAAACACAGCAGTTTCATCCATAATTGAATGTTTAAGAAGTATGAGAATACTTAAATCTTTGCGGGCACTAAATGTTTTAAATGCAAACGAGTACTCGCAATTTTTGTATTTTATACTGATACGATACAGGCAGCTAGCCTGGACAGATTTCGTTCTGTCAAAAGGTTTTCTTTACTTTGAGATGTAAGTTATCCTATCTTTCAAGTTGGATCAAACTGCTCACGGAGTGCAAATTTGATTAAAATCGGTTAAGTAGTTTAGGATTCCATCGCGGACAAACAACGTGATACGTAATTTATATATATTAAGATTTAGACCCAGTACATGGATCATAATCACACGTTTGCATTTAAAATATTTAAGACATGTTTTGATGTATGTGTTTAAAATATTTAAAAAAAATGTATTAAATGCTACAGGTATATCAATTTTTAAACAAATTTCCCGTATTCTGTACATTTAGTTCCTGATATCTCCAAAAATATAATTCACCAAAAAAACCTTCAACGTCGATAAAAATATTGTTTGTTTTCCAGGAAAACGATACGTTGCCCGGAACGCATGTCGCTCAGACCACAATGGACGACACGTCGTTCGAAGGCAACATTCTCCGCGGAAACACGACCACGCCTTTGCCGATGTTAGTATGTAATTACTATTTATTCACTTGCATAAAGCGCTTTGGAGAACAAACCACTGCGAGAAAAACAATTTATAAAACCATCATTATACATTCTTTCTAATGTTAAGCCCAATGCATACGTAACGGGGTTTTTCCCCGGACGGGACGGGACGTGAAGTTTTGGAAACATCGTTTCATAGAAAATGTATACGATAGCGCGTACGCAGCGGAATCCCGTACGGAACGTGGCCCGTACTGTGTCGCCGACGATGTTTTTGCCGTCCCGTACGGGAAAAAGCCCGTTACGTATGCATTGGGCTTTAAACTTAGACGTTTATTACTACTTAATATAAAAAGTAATAAGAAATATATCCAGTTGCGTGGAGGGAAAATATATCAAATGCTTCATCCATTCTTGACCCAAGCCAAACTCACCGTTCGTAGTGCGCCCTTTTCAACAACGGAAGAAACTATTCGCTATACTCTGCCTCATATTAAAGGTCGCTGGATCGTATTCCACCTAGTTTAATCCCGACGGTATTGATGCATGGTGGAAGAGTTGTTATATATCGCACTGGCTAGCTGCCAACCTCCTTTGTAAATTTGAGCCAGAAATAATGTGGATCATCCATTAGGGGCCATCCATAAATTACGTCACACGTTAGAGAGGAAGTGGGGGTCGATTTAGTGTGACATTTTGTGTAAAGAGGTGGGAGGGGGTCCTAAATTTCGTGACGTCACATTTCAAAATCGAATAATTGGTATGTATAGGTAAATATAAAAAAAATGGAAATAAAACTTATTTCGGAACTGCTGTTTTAATTTAATAATTTCTAGGTGTAAAATTTCATAATATGTGACGTGACACTAGGGGGGAGTTCTCACAAATGTGACCAGCTGTGACAAGGAGGGGAGGAGGGGTCAAAAAGTCATGAAATTAGTGTGACGTAATTAATGGATGGCCCCTTAGGCTATTGATGGTGATCGATCATCGGCCATCCGTTGTCACTGGATTACTGACGCCCATGTGTAGCAATGACCACATAACATTAATTCATAATATTCATATTTAATCTACTACAACAGGATATCAGTGACATTCAAACCTAAAGAAACCAACAAGGGTCCATTCGACTCGCTGAGCGACGAGTTGTCGTACGAGTCGAAGCACCTGAACCCGATGACGACGTCCATGTACATCATGAACAACCTGAAGAGCTCGCTGCCCAGCCCCTTCAGCGGGAAGAAGATGGCGCACCAGAGCATCACCAAACACGAAACTGATACTCAGGGTGAGTTAACAGAATCCCATTGAGTTGTCCCCTCATGAGATTATACTTTTTGTTTGTTAGTTTGAGGAAGACATTTTCTTATTTTAGATGTATTGAGCATCTTTTAGTAATTTCGAAAACCCAGTAAAACAAAGGTATCTGTTAAAAGAATAAGGAACCAATATAACTCATGTTATCAAAAAATCCACTTGTTCGTAATTATATTCTATTCTATCGTTGTGTGCGCGCGCATTTGTATCTACGTCCGCGTGTCTCCGTATGCGAGCGCGTGTTTTTGTGTATATATAACAAACACTACACGGGCGGCAAATTTTCGGTCGGCCCCGGGCGGCGAAAACCCACGCTACGCCACTACTACACACCCATAGTCCCACACTATAATAGGATTTCCTATATCGTAGGGGTTATATTATTGACAATACACAGAACAAAACATACACATTGCTATTATTATTTCTCCATGGGGTTCGCCTGGATAGCTACCACCCTCCTTCTAGAGTCAGCCGTGAAATGTTCTCTAACGTGTTTCGGTTGTAGTGTCGGAGAGCCAGTCTTCTTCTCTTCTTTCTCCCCCATCTTTTATACATTTTCCCTCCCATTCTTCGTCTGTCACCCGTCCTGGAGAGGTGTACTTCTGTTGGTGTCTTCCGAGTCCGGTATTGTCATTGGCAACTGATCTCGTGCGGTTGGGCATGATGGACTGGCTCGGCGGCCAGGGAGAGCCGATGAAACGTTACCGCTGGCGCCCGTTGGTTGTAGGGGACCCGAACCCAGGTGATCCCGCCCTGGGAGGCTGTCCCGCCGCCAATGTCAAAAGCCCGTCGATTAATTTTCTTGCCGGTTAGGGAGCCGGATGTGGACGAGGACTTTAATCGCGGGTCGGATCGGGGGTCCTTCCGTCCGCCGAGCCAGTGACTCAGACTACCCACCTTTCCGAGATAGTTTTTTGTGACTACTCTTTGACTCAGGTAGTGCTGACGATGCACTACTCCTATTCTTTCAACTCTTCCCCGCAAGCAAAAATGAGAAAGTCGAAAAAAGGAAAAAAGTTAAAACCAGCGGCACCCCCTTCCACATTTCTTGTGGACTTTTGTAATATTAGGGGCTTACATTCAAACCTCAACGCCGTTCACCACCATCTTGAAACGTCGAGGCCGGCCTTATTCTTTCTGACGGAGACACAAATATCAGCTCGAGAAGAAACTTCCTACCTCCATTATCCGGGGTATAAATTTGAACACAAATTTATACCACACGCCGGTGTCTGTTTGTTTTCTCGAGATGATATTTGTTGTCAACGTCTCGACTTTCTTGAAGGAAGAGACCTGTCCACCATCTGTGTACGCGTGGACCATGGTGGTCAGACACGTGTCTACATCGGTTTGTACAGGTCTCATAGCGGCAATACCGAAGTTGATCGACTCTACGAGCACGTTCAAGGGGCGATCGACTATGTGCAAGAGCAGATCCCTCGTGCCGAAGTGGTGGTCCTGGGTGACTTCAACGCCCATCATGTTGAGTGGCTAGGATCACGTACAACGGATTACGCAGGGAAATCTGCTCAGAGCTTTGCCTTGGCTAATGGCTTCAGTCAGTTGGTGTCCAGCCCAACTCGGATCCCTGACATTGACGGCCATGCTGCTTCCACCTTGGACCTCCAGCTAACCTCCCACCCTAACGATTATGCTGTATCCGTCGAGGCGCCGCTTGGTTCGTCTGATCACTGCCTCGTACGATCTTGGGTACGATTGGCACAACCCGTTGACAGACGACCTTGCGCGTCTCGTCGGGTCTGGCATTTTGGATCGGCGGACTGGGATGGTTTGCGGGAATTTTATTCATCGTACCCGTGGAGGCGCATTTGTTTCTCTTCAGCTGATCCCGATGCTTGTGCGCTTTCCATAGCCGATGTGGTACTCCAGGGCATGGAATGTTACATTCCAAACTCTGTGGTACCCGTTGGTGGTAAAACCCAAGCCTGGTTTGACAGAAACTGCTTTAAGGCAATAAGCCTGAAGCAATCTGCTTTTCAGGATTGGGTTGTGGCGCGTGAGCTCGGAGACGCATCTGTGAGTCGGCTGAAAAAGAAATTTAATGCTGCCTCGTGGTCCTCAAAAAAGCAAATAGCCAAGGCAAAATTCAAGCACATTAACAGAACCGGCAAGAGACTTCTGAGCTATCCGTGTGGTAGCCGAGCGTTCTGGTCTCTGGCCAAAGCCATTCAAGGCAATTTCTGTGTATCGTCCCTTCCTCCTTTGCGCAGAGCAGATAATACCCTGGCCCACACCGCAAAAGAGAAAGCCGAAATACTGGGTACCCTCTTTGCGTCGAGTTCGACTGTTGATGATGGGGGTAACACACCGCCAACCATCCCGCAGTGTGGTGAGCTGATGCCTGACGTGCATTTCACACAGAATGCCGTGCGTCAAGCTCTTTTTTCCCTTGACATCAACAAGTCGAATGGGCCAGATGGTATACCTGCTATTGTGCTAAAAACGTGCGCTCCGGAGTTGACCCCGGTTTTAACGCGCCTATTCCAACTCTCTTATTCTGCCGGCATTGTCCCGTCTCCATGGAAGGTAGCTCTGGTCCACCTTATTCCCAAAAAGGGAGACAGGTCAAATCCATCCAACTACAGACCAATCGCCATAACCTCTCTGCTCTCCAAACTAATGGAGCGTATAATAAACACTCAACTGCTCCGGTATCTAGAAGATCGCCAGCTGATTAGTGACCGTCAATACGGTTTCCGCCACGGCAGGTCAGCTGGCGATCTTTTAGTATACCTTACTCATTGCTGGGCAGAAGCAATCGAGAGCAAGGGAGAAGCATTGGCTGTAAGTTTGGATGTTGCAAAGGCCTTCGATAGGGTGTGGCATAAGGCATTATTGTCTAAACTTCCTTCCTACGGAGTACCCGAGAAAATGTGCAAATGGATTGCCAGTTTTTTATCGGAGCGGAGCATCAAGGTCGTCGTTGACGGAACATGCTCAGATACGAAGCCCATAAATGCTGGCGTCCCACAAGGCTCTGTGCTTTCACCTACACTGTTCATCATGCATATCAATGATATGCTGGACATCGAGAATATTCATTGCTATGCTGATGACAGCACGGGTGACGCCCGTTATACAGGCCGAGCAAACCTTTCTCGGGTGCAGATTGAGGAGAAGCGGATGAAACTTGTGTCTGAAGTCGAGACATCTCTGGAGCGGGTCTCAGAATGGGGCAGACTAAATTTAGTCCAGTTCAACCCCGAGAAGACACAAGTTTGCGCGTTAACCGCTAAAAAAACCCCATTTGTCATAGCACCACAGTTCCAGAACATTCCTCTTAACATCTCTAAAAGCATTGGGATCCTTGGTGTCGACATCTCGAATGAAGTTCAGTTTCGAGACCACTTGGTTGGTAAGGCCAAACTAGCCGCAAAGAAATTGGGAGTGCTCAACAGAGCTAAGCAGTACTTCACGCCTAAGCACAGGTTGATGCTCTATAAGGCGCAAATTCGACCACACATGGAGTACTGCTCCCACCTTTGGGCTGGAGCCCCAGCTAGCCAAGTGGATCCGTTCAATCGAATTCAACGGCGAGCTATTCGTCTTGTCGACGATCCCATGCTTACAGACGGACTAGAATCACTCGAATTGAGGAGAGATGTAGGTTCTCTCTGCGTATTCTACCGTCTGTACAATGGGGAATGTTCTGAAGAACTATTTGGCTTAATACCTGCAGTTGGTTTTCGACACCGCACATCACGGGGTTCCAGGTTCCACCAACATCACCTGGATACCTGGCATTCGTCCACAGTTCGGTTCTCACGTAATTTTCTACCTCGTACGTGTAAACTATGGAACAAACTTCCTGCATCGGTGTTCCCTCTAAGCTATGACATGGGGTCCTTCAAAAAGCGGGTCTATCGTCATTTTCTTGGCCGGCAACGCGTTGGTGACGTATTGCTAATGTCCATTATAATACCAGTATTGCTAATGTCCATGGGCGGCGGTGATCACTTACCATCAGGTGACCCGTCTGCTCGTTTGCCTGCTAAAAGCATAAAAAAAAAAAAAAAAAACACACCCAGACCGTGAGTTTGTGTGCGTACGTTGGTATGTCAGCGTAAATATTGGTAGTTTATCCATATGGTAGTTTATCCGTTATGTTCGATTTATGCGTATTAAGTAGTTAAGTAGTTAACTAAATTTTAACTAAAAAGATACTAAATTGTCTGTTTACGTGTATTAATTTACTTAAAATTTACTTATCTACTTAACTACTTAATACGTCTAAACCGAACATAAGTGACATGTAGTGTCTCCTCTCCCCCCCAGGCCAGGAGGAGGAGCTGGTGGTGCCGGGCACGGAGGAGGAGATGGCGGAGTTCAGCAGCAGCGCGGTGGAGCGCGCCGCCGTGCACCTCGAGTTCAACCTACCCATACTCAGTCTGCAGCTCGAGTGCGTATGACGTACAGTACGGCCGCTGTATCTTGGCGCGTCTGAACATAGGCTTTGCGAACTTTAGCGCATGTAAGACAGAGATGGCAACACGAACATGCTAACGTATGACTGAGACGTAATACACCGCGTATCGAGTATTGCCGAATTATGTTACTGCGCAGCCTTCTGCGTGAAGTTCAGACGCGCCAAGATACAGCGGCCGAACTGTACCTATACCCTGTCCACAAATCTTAGAGACTAAAATGACAACCATTAATGTCAAAGTTCGAAATAATGATACCAGCTAAATTTGTGCGATCTTGTTTTCCGGTTTTTGAATCGTAAAGTATGTCGTAAGAATACTGCATATTAGTAGCGACACTTTATCTACCTAGTATCTATTTAGTATTCGGCTAAATAGTATAAAATTAGCTGTATACCGAATGTAACCATAACCAAATACTCGTTCCTGTAAGCAAAATAACTTTTAAATGTAGTTAGTAAGGGTAAATATATTATGGATTTAAGAATGATAATGGTTGATTAAACTTGTGTTTATACTAGTTTTAGGAACTTCAATAATCACACAAATAGTCCACCCACCATAAAAGCTGCGAATATTTTTCCGATTTACTTTCCGGCTTATGGTCATCACTATTTAATTTGCGCCCGAAACAGGTCACCCATGAAACGACAATTTAGTCTCTAAGATTTGTGGACGGACTTTAGTTAGATTGATTTTATGGTGGTGCTACTATATAGTGGAGTTACTTTTTAATCGACTTCAAAAAAAGGAGGTTTTCAATTCGACTTTTTTTTATGTTTGTTACCTCAGAACTTTGGACTGGGTGAACCGATTTTGATGATTCTTTTTTAGTCGAAAGCTGGTGTCATGTGATCCCACTCTTTGAGCTATATCTGACGAGTAGTTTTTGAATTACCAATATTTTGAAGATGGTTATTTTTTTTCTTGATAAAATTCAGATTTTATGATTAAACGACCTTAACAAAGTAGGTTTTTCAGTTCCGTTGTTTTTTATGTCTGTTAGCTCTGCTTTATCAACCGATTTGGAATATTTGTTTTATGAACGATTCTTGAAGATTGGATTCCATATTTATCAAAATTTTGGCTTGATGGATCCCCCATCCAAACCTTGGGATATTCTAATTACAGCTATAGTGAGTTTCACGTACGAGTTCCTTTCGCTGTCATATCAAGAGTATGGTAGCGAGGGGAAGTTACCCGAAACGCTCTATAAGATCTACTTTGCTAATTGAACCTTATGCGAATAGGACGTCGCCAGTGGGACCATTTGCGAATAGGACGTTTTGCGACAGTATAACCATTTGCGAACGGAACCTAATGCAAATTACCTATTGTTATTATGACAATTGAAGTGTATATTAACTTAGATCGAAGCAGCTGTACGAGATAATCTACAACCGCATCAACTCGGACCTGCTGCTGTGGGAGCCGCGCGCCGCCGAGCAGTTCGAGATCTCCCCGCCCTGCCCCACCATCTACCCCGCGTTTGGGGCGTGCAAGGGCATGGGGTATGGTGAGTGTTGTCTCTGAAATGGCTAGACCGATTTTGACGGGATTTTCACTGGCAGAGAGCTGATGTAACAAGGAGTAACTTAGGCTACTTTTATTTTAGAAAAAAAAAAATAGTTTGTTACGTGATAAAAAGTTCGCCGGGTCAGCTAGTATGTAATATGGATAGTGTTATTGGATTGATAAACTATTGCTATTAAAATAAAATAACCTCTAAATAATAAGTAACAAGCTATCAAACATAATATAATACGCTAGCTGACCCGGCAGACGTCGTTCTGCAACATATTTTATATTTACCTAACATAAAAATATTACTATAATAATCGCAATATCTACCTGCATTTGTTTACGTATAAGTGCAAGCAGGTCGAAGCATATTGCGCCTAAGTGCGAGTGAGCGCGCAATATGCTTCGCCTTGTCAACGACTTCAGCGAGATATAGCGAGTACTATAATGATGATCAAATGCAGCTTATTCACTCAAAAATAATGTAGCTTTATACTGGTGAAAGAATTTTAGAAATCGATCCCGTTGTTTTTGAGTTTATCCATTACAAACAAACAAAAAATCTAAACTTTCCTCTTTTATAATAATTATTTGTTTATATTGGTGAGAACCGACACCAAATAATGCAATCTTGTTTTTTGAAATCCAATCTTGACCACCAAAAATACATCTAACATAAAGTTATATCAACGTTTTATGTATTACTAGCTGACCCGGCGAACTTCGTATCGCCTAAGAATGTAACAAATCAGAAATCATTAAAATCGGTACAGCCGTTCTTAGTTGTTACAGTTTTATCTTACCCCGCAGGAACAGGTCTATTTTCCGGGATAAAAAGTATCCTATATCCATCCCCGAGCTTTATTTTATATCTGTATAAATAACTAATCTATCAACTACATATAACAAAAAATTACCTTATCCCACAGGAACTGGTCTATTTTCCGGGATAAAAAGTATCCTATGTTCGTCTCCTGATTCTAAGCTACCTCCCCACCAATTTTCAGCCAAATCGGTTCAGCCGTTCTTGAGTTATAAATAGTGTAACAAACACGACTTTCTTTTATATACATATATAGATGTTATTTCAGATTCCGACTCTGATAGCTCATCATCGGAAGAAGAGAATCTATACTACTCGACGTACGACAGCAAACAGAAGAGGGGTCTGAACGCAACTAAACCACTACCCGAGGATAAGGAGAGCGAGACACACAACTTCTGTCTCACTCTTAAAGTTAATAAAGGCCTTTTGACTATATATGCACCAGTGAGGGTAAGTGGATAATAAAGTTTTTAATCGTTACTGAGATTACTCACTCCCCGACTCAGAGTCATTAACGGTTACTTAAATCGCTCCTTAGCACAGAATTTGTATGGTGAATATTTACAAAGGAACGATTTAAGTAACCGTTAGTGACTCTGAGTTAGGGCGTTAGTCTACTATAAATCTAACTTATGAAAAAATTAAAGTGAAGACATTATTGCAGTATTTTTCAAAAGTTATTGCACTAATGGTATATGATCTGAATTTTTATGACAGATATCAATACAATTATTATATTACTAGCTGTTGCCCGCAGCTTCGCATGCGGAATTTATGCTTATCATATTTGTCCCCCTTGCAGAAGAAAATTTAAAAACAGGTTAATTTATATTGAAGTATTTATATTTAGAAATTTATATACTGAAACCTACGATACAATCACAAATCATTCCTCCGGGAACGGATTTTGAAAAATAAACAACATTAACATTAGTTTTTTTCTTTTTCATGAAAAATTTTGAAAAATTCGAAAACATATATTCCATCAATTAAATGAAGAACGTTTGTTTCAAATTTAAAACTTAAGACAACAAATTTAAGACTAAAAGTTTTTTAAAACGTGATCCAAAGTATTAGGAACAACTTGACTAATTTCCGTCGAAATCAGTTCAAGCCCAAGTAGCACAAATGCGCTGTATAACAGTATTTCAACAGAGCACAATGGAAACGCTAGCTGATAAGTTGCAGTATAGTAGCGTTATAAGCGCTTAAACAGCTGATATAACTCTAATTTGGGCACAAATTTGACAGCACATAGCTGTATAAGAAATCCCATTACTAAAATAATTGGGTTATATCAGCATTATATTAGCATTTTATGTGGGTAACAGACATTACAAGAGCTGAACGCTGCCTGATTAACAAACCACATGTTACCCTATAAACACAAAGTGAACATTTCTAATGTTTTCATAGAGCTGAAAGTAAACGTCGAGCGAACTTGTGATATGCATTATCTTTATTTTCATTAAAACTGTCAGTATAGTGTCAATCCTTAAAACTTGTTGATCCCATGGTGCCATTTTGTGACCTGAAAAATATAATTTAAGGTAAGTAAAACTTCGATTTCTTACTAATATATTTGAAATCTTATTGGGAAGGTAACTTTATCGTGAAATACCACATATATATCGTTCAAAATTTTCACGCGCCCTCATAATAATACAGAATACGAAAAAAATGTAACTTAAATTGATTGTAAACAAAATAAAATATATTGTTTTGACATATTTATATGCATGAAGGGCTGTTTATGTGTTATTTAGTAGTATCTTATTTAATTGTTGTCGATATATTTTAAAATAAACCAAACCAAAAGGGCTAAAATTTTATAATGATACACAGTCAGGTAGTAAATATGGCGGATAGGTAAGTGAATAGTTGTAATCTTAACATAGTGCTAAGGGCTGCATGAATGCTCGCATGTGGCCTGTTATTGTAGGCTGTATATTATTTCCCGCATCGGCCATATCATCATGAATAATCTTCAAGTACTCTGCATTAATTTACGTCGTATTCCACCAGTTCTTTTTTTATCTTTCCACATTTTGTAAAACAACACTCACTAGTTCGGAAATTGCCACACGTTATAAAATAATAAAATTCATGATTACATATAACTCAATCAGCAGAATAGATGACCACACAAGTTCAAATATTCTGCTCAAACAAGAATTACGAGCTTAAAAGTGAACTTTTTTAAGGCAGCGGGCTGCTATGTAACTGCATAAAGTTCACAATTTAGGTCTGATATGGCCTAGACAAATGCTGTTATACGAGTATATACTGACACCTGATTCATAGAGTAAAAGTCCATCTGTGTGCAGCGTGAAGCATTTAATCATTGTTAAATAACTTCACAAAGTAACTGTTTGTGTTAAAGTAGTTCACAAAGTTCTCTCTTAAAATGCAACAGTTTTAGAGCACACTCGTGGCTATTTATTCAGAAGACTGCATTGCTAGTGTTCCACAGCATACGCTCATGCAGCAGATAGAAGAAAATAGTACCAAACGCTGCATAACAGTGACGTCTGTGGCATGTGTGTGGTGCCTAATAGAATCACAAAACAGAATAAAGCATTTTAATTAGCCTCGCTTCTTTTTATACAGCTGTTACGGATTGAAAGAACTCTTATAAGTAATTACAAATGCTTAGATTGACGATGTGGGCCTTGTGTGAAAGTTTATATTGCTATTTTCTGCTACTTGGGAGGGTTTTCATGTGATGCCCGGACAGACAAACAGACAATAATACCCCTGTCCTTTTCTCTCCCTCTCCCGCTCCCCGTCCCTCTCCCTCTCCCTATCCCGCTCCCGGGCCCTATCCCACTTCCTGTCCCTCTCCCTCTCCCTCTCCCGCGCCCTGTCCCCCTCTCTCTCCCTCTCCCTCTCCCTCTCCCTCTCCCTCTCCCTCTCCCTCTCCCTCTCCCTCTCCCTCTCCCTCTCCCTCTCCCTCTCCCTCTCCCTCTCCCTCTCCCTCTCCCTCTCCATCTCCCGCTCCCTGTCCCTCTCCCTCTCCCTATCCCGCTCCCGGGCCCTATCCCACTTCCTGTCCCTCTCCCTCTCCCTCTCCCGCGCCCTGTCCCCCTCTCTCTCCCTCTCCCTCTCCCTCTCCCTCTCCCTCTCCCTCTCCCTCTCCCTCTCCATCTCCTTCTCCATCTCCCGCTCCCTGTCCCTCTCCCTCTCCCATTTCCGGTCACTCTATCGCTTCCTGTCTCCCGCTCCCGTCCGTAAAGTCCTCCACACAATTTTTTTGTTTCTCACTATAAGCTTACATATTAATTTTCATATTTCTGAGTTTGAAATTGACCAAGTCCTGGAAAAACTTGCAACCTCTTTATTTACCTCTTAGGGGATGAAATTCCAAAAAACCTGTTACAATTAACGTAGTTTCTTAAATATTTAAAATCCCTTAGTATTACCTCTTATGGGGATGAACTTCGAGAAAACAGTGGGTACAGTTATTTTTTGTGTCTGACTATAAGCTTACATATAAATTTTAAAGTTTTTTACTTCAAAACTGACGAAGTTGCCATACTAACTTGCACTCCCTAATTAATTAACCCTTCAGGGGAGGATTTTCCAAAAAAACACATTACTGATTATTTCTAATCTTGAGCTAATATAATAATTTTTTATGTTTTTAACTTCAAAAATGACGAAGTTGCGTAGTAAATTCCATCCCCTAAATTTGTCCTTTAAGGGATGATTTTCAGCTAAATTTTAACTTTTGTTAATAACAATAAACTAACATAAAAAATTTTGTGTCTAACTATAAGCTTATATACAAATTTTCACCCTTCTTACTTCAAAACTGACGAAGTTGCCCTACTAAATTGCGCCGTCTTAATTAACCCTTTAGGGGATGATTTTCCAAAAAACATAATACTTATAAATTTTGTTTCTAAACTGGAGCTAATATGTAAATTTTCATGTTTTCAACTTCAAAAATGACTAAGTTGCCTACTAAGTACCATCCATTAAATTAACCCTTTAAGGGATGATTTTCCAAAAAATGTATTAAACTTAATTTTTGTTTATTACTATAAACTTACATAGAAAATTTCATATTTACAACTCTAAAATTGACGAAGTTGGTTTGTATGAAAATGACCTCCAACCCCTAATTGTACGGGATGAATTTCGAGAAAACAGTGATACAGTTATTTTTGGTGTCTAACTATAAGCTTATATACAAATTTTCACCCTTCTTACTTCAAAACTGACGAAGTTGCCCTACTAAATTGCGCCGTCTTAATTAACCCTTTAGGGGATGATTTTCCAAAAAACATAATACTTACAAATTTGTTTCTAAACTGGAGCTAATATGTAAATTTTCATGTTTTTAACTTCAAAAATGACTAAGTTGCCTACTAAGTACCATCCATTCAATTAACCCTTTAAGGGATGATTTTCCAAAAAAATGTGTTAAACTTAATTTTTGTTTATTACTATAAACTTACATAAAAAAATTCATATATATAACTCTAAAATTGACGAAGTTGGTTTGTATGAAAATGACCTCCAACCCCTATTTGTAGGGGATGAATTTCGAGAAAACAGTGATACAGTTATTTTTTTTGTCTAACTATAAGCTTATATACAAATTTTCACCCTTCTTATTTCAAAACTGACGAAGTTGCCATACTAATTTGCGCCGTCTTAATCAACCCTTTAGGGGATGATTTTCCAAAAAAACATAATACTTACAAATTTTGTTTTTAGTCCGTAGCTAATATGTAAATTTTCATGTTTTTTACTTCAAAAATGACGAAGTTGCCTACTAAGTACCATCCATTAAATTAATCCTTTAAGGGATGATTTTCCAAAAAAATGTGTTTAAGTTAACTTTTGTTCATTACTATAAACCTACATAAAAAATTTCAAATTTATAAATCTAAAACTAACAAAGTTGGTTTGTATGAAAGTGACTTCTAACCCTTATTTGTACCCCTTAGGGGATGAATTTCCAAAAATCCGTTCTTAGTGGACGTCTCCTTAGCATAAACTATCTCCCTGCCAAATTTCATCTTAATCGGTTCGGCAGTTTCTGAGATTTCTTGTTTAATCAGCGGTGTGTCGCTTTTCAATTTTATATATATAGATAAACCTTAGCATTAGCCATTTTACGACAAAATAATGGTCCTAAATCAACCTTAAGGTTAGCCGTCTAATATTACTTTTTAATTTTTTCATATTAAAATGTCAGTCATCTAACATTTGAATATCTGAATGTTGCTCGAGCAAATTCCAAGCATAAGCTCGCTTTACAGATCTCACCCTTAGCCACGGCTAAGTTTATTGTATCTTCTACTAGCTGACTCGGCGAACTTCGTATCGCCTAACTATTTTTTTCTAAAATAAAAGTAGCCTAAGTTACTCCTTGTTACATCAACTATCTGCCAGTGAAAGTCCCGTCAAAATCGGTCCAGCCATTTCAGAGATTAGCCGGAACAAGCAGACAGACAGACAAAAATTGTAAAAAAATGTTGTTTTGGTATACGTACCGTGTATACATCCAAATGCACTTAGTAAAAGGCGGTTATTTTAATATTACAAACAGACACTCCAATTTTATTTATTTGTATAGATTTTTTACTATTTGGGTACTAGGATAGCAACAAACGCGTGGTCCCCGGGCAGATGGGCGAGCTGGTGCTGGAGGCACACAGACTGTCGCTGTGCCAGGTGAGTGGGCTCCACGGCCGCGCCAAGACCGCGCAGCTGTGTCTGCGGGCGGGGAAGGCTACGCTCTATCATGAACGTAAGTTTATATACAATGTATAGTCTGATAAACATAGTCTGATAAACATATCCCGTTTAGATTAGCTGTATGAAAAAAAAACTGAATTTTTTAAATAAAAAAAAATAATAAATAATAAACGCTAACACACTCACACCCCCGCAGTAGGTTATTACCTGAGTCGTAGGTGGCATGGACTACACAGATAACACATCACAATAACACCCATGACCCGAGTAGAAATATTTATCCGTCACATAAATATCTGTCCCAGCCGGGAATCGAACCCGGGACCCCTCGCTTCGCAGGCAGTCTCTATCAACTAGGCTACAGGGTCGTCATCACAAAAAAATCACATATGTATGTAAATTCTAAATCAGATACATAGTTATCCTTATCACTGATACTTTTTATTCTATCAGTTAACACCCTATTTTGAAATTGTGATTTGTCATCAAGGATATGAAATGACGAAAGAAACTCCTCAACACATCTTTTCACTAGTGTTACAAACTATTTTTTTAACGATTCTATAATTTTTAAATAAGGCAGGCACATTTTTTTTTTTTATATGATCGTAATATTTCCAGCGCTCCTAACAATCCCAACTGATAAGCCGAACTTACGTTTCTACGGCATGTCGCTGCCGGCGTACTTGAAGAGCACCATCTATCCTTCTAATAAAGGAGTCATAATAAAGGAGAATCTACAACCGAAGGACATGTTCTCCCTAGCACTGAAGACTGAACCGGACAACCAAACTCCTACATTGAAGGTATTAAAATCCTTTTTATATGACCAGTGGCGTAGCTAGCCCTAAGGAGGCCCCAAATCAATACGGCTGATACGGCGGTAGCTACGCCCCTGTTTAAGACACTAATTATTACGAGTGAATAGGTTTTTACTAAGTTAATACGTTCATCATCTTGGACTGCATTGTCACTTACCATCGTTTTAGAGGCTTACTATTTTATAGATAAGAGAATAACACAAGGCACGCAACAAAAAAAAACACAAAAAAAAACCTGGTAAGTG
This sequence comes from Thymelicus acteon, assembly GCA_951805285.1. Classification (NCBI taxonomy): domain Eukaryota; kingdom Metazoa; phylum Arthropoda; class Insecta; order Lepidoptera; family Hesperiidae; genus Thymelicus; species Thymelicus acteon. The sequence goes on from OX638232.1 coordinate 5,274,929, forward strand.
CGTGTCAGGCTACGCGCAATGTAGGGTTCCAAAATAGTAAATTTATCGACTATTACTCATTTACTACTTATGCTGCTAACATAGCCATGATAGTTTTCCTTGTAAATTCATCATATTTATTTTATAATCTATTTTTGTGAATTTGGTGAGTTTTTGAGAATTGGATGGTCAGATGGGATTTTGGTCAAGCATTAACTTATAGCTGTATATTAAGGCAGCCGTAACACTACAACGTTGTATTTTTTGGATATCCAGTCACCACTACATGGATATACTCCGCTTCAAAACTACAAAAAAAAACATCTTTCACCATACAAAAAAGATAATTAGTTATATAGTTTAGTCGCATAATGTACGATGTAACAAATAACTCCACAGACGATCTGCATAGCGCTCGGCATCGAGCAAGCGACGCTGCGCCACCGCGGCGACCGCGGCATCGCGTGGCTGACGCAGCTGATGGACGTGCTCGACGTGCTGGACTACCCGGTGCCGGGGTACGCGCCCGCCACCGTGCTGTCCGAGCTGCACGTGCACGTGTGGGACTGCGCTGTGGACTACAGGTGTGTGTTTCTCATGAAAAAAGCATATTACAAAGTTGATGAATACTTCAATGATAAGACTGCTTGGACATGAGTTTTTTTTTATATTTAATGTTACAATAAGTAGTATTAAGTGCTGTCTGTAACTGTGAGTAGGAAAAAAAAATCCCGGGAGTTTCTTGCCGCTTCTTCTCCCGGGACCACTCACGGTAGGGATTTGTTGAAGCGATGGCGTTGAGTGACGTTTGAAAAGTGACCTACTTCAAATAAAACTTATTTCATATCATTTCATTTCATGTGGAGTGCGTTTCGATTGAGTTCACCCATGGATATATTACTCTAACTGGATAGATAACTTCGTAGTGATAGCTGACGTTCAATGACGTCATGTAAGAAGGAGAATTTTTGTATTGTGTCCATGTTATCTATAGTCCCAGGATATATAATTAGATTGCGATTTTTATAATGGTTTAAAAACATCTAAGATGAAAGTATAACATAGATTTCCCGTAATTGTGTACTTTAATTTTCAATTTACTCTTAATGCAATAATTTAAATTCGGTAATTTTAAAGAAATTTTAATAAAATGTATTATTTCAATATTTACTACCAGAAAAATAACCTATAGAAAACATTTTAAAGAATCATATCAAAATAGGACATAATTTTTCTAAGTTACTGTGGACACCCTACAATTATTAAGGACAACCTCAATCCGGACTGTGATTGGTCGAATGTATCATTCCGATATGACGTCATGTCGGAATCGAACTTCAGGTACCTCTACAAAGTCTATGATCCAGGTAGATTATATATCCATGAATTCAGCCCGATTACTAATAGTGTGACTTCCTCTTAGTATGATCGCTACGATTAGTGAGGGAAAGTTGATTGAAACTTTTGCTTAAAATACACTATATTTATAATAGTCGGTTGGATTTTATGTGTACTCCATTTTGTCCCATTATAATGTCAACCGTCGTTACCATGGTAACATTCAAACGAAGGTTATTAGAATAACGTAGTGATTAAGTACTCTGTGTTAGGATATTTAAGATTTAAAGTGAAATTCCGAAATCGTAATAAATATAATACCTAAGTTAATTGTTCAATATATCTCTGGTAAAATTACTCTTGTTCTTACAAAATATACGTCACGATGGCACAAAGTTTAGTAGCGCCATCTAGTAGCAAAAGTTTAATCCTTTTTTCACCTGCACATTTTCCCAGGCCGCTCTACCTCCCGATCCGGACAGTGCTGACCTTGGGCAACTTCAGCATGTCCAGCAACCTGATACCGGAGACCAACACGTCGTACCTGCGGTTCCTGGCGCAGGAGTGCACGTTATTATTAAGTTACGTCACGGGCGCCAAGTCCAACGTCCCCGTGCCACAGGATGATGACAAGCCGCCAGATGTACACAGGGATTATGTGTGTGTAGTCGAGCTTGGGCTGTTTGAGCTGTCGCTGCGGATGGAGGATAAAGCTAGTGGGGTAAGTTGTTTGGAAAAATATACAGGGTGTCCCATAATGAAGGATCAGTCTTTCCCTAAGGTCACACAATTATGTCATACGAGTAGGTAATTTTTTGTCATAGGTACGATTTCTCTCAAAAGAATTGCTTTATAGACATTCTGTATATATCTAAATATCAGTATTACTTTGATCATTAATAATAGCCGCCTATTAATAACTACTCTTTTTTCCCTCTTTCCAGTCAAACGACCAACCCCAAGTGGACCTAAGCGCGTCGAACAACATGGTGAACCTATACACGTGCTGGGACTCGGCGTCAGCGCTCTGCCGTCTGCTGACGTACGCGGCGTCTGACGGCGACTCGCAGCCGCCATTCGACCGCTCGAGACACACCAGTATCTGCTCTGACCAGCCGCTTGAGCCGCTTGTTGGTATGTAGTGATATCGGGACAGGTGTCTACGTTCTTTGGTGTAATGTGACCGGTTTTGGTTATACAGAGTGAATTTTTTAAGTGGGTGTGAATGGCTACATCTAAAACTATAAGGTACAGTAAAAGGTGTTCTTGGGCCCGATTTAGATGAAAACTAAAACTGCATTATTGGATTTCTGAGAAGCAATGGCATAGGGCAAACTTAAGGAAAATGTTTAATTTTAATAAACTGCTTCATATTAAGCGCTTTTTATTTTATGTTTTAAATCGAAAAACTTCATTGTTCCAGGTCTTGAAGATAGGCCTATAGAAGAGATAAGAGAATTATCACCAAGCGAGATACAGCAAGTCAATGACCTCATGGCCGAAGCTATGAAGGAAAGCCCCAACACTACAAGTAAGCGTCTCCATTTAATATTGACATTAAAAACCCTTTACTCATGTTATCTCTAAATCTTCTGTCATAAATGTATAACGCTATTGGTAATAATATTTCTTTACAGTGGAAGAAGACGAGCTACATAGTTCAACAGAGAAGGAAGGTGTGGAAGTATTCTTCTTCCCCGATGAGAACATGAAGCAGAGGCTGCCTTCGGAGACCATAGACGTGGACACTCAACCCACGAGTATGGAGCACGAAGAGTTCCAGCCAAGCGGTACCCTTGAAGACAGCCAGGAGTCGAAGCCAACAATCGCCCAGGTCGCTAAGGACCTCGGCGATCCAACGTCTACACCAAAAACTACGCCGCGGAAAAGTAAACGGAAAAAAGTAAGTTTTGCTAGTGGTAAATTATTTCTTTATTTATTTATGAAAGACAGATGAGAGAGAGAGAGTGTTTAAAATACAGAAAAGAAAGTAAGTGAAGGCCCTGACGGCAATAAAGTAAGTGAAAAAGAAAAACAAGCAGTATAATTTAGTTTGAGCAATGTGCTGACGGGAACATCTGTATATTAACAAATCCTTGTCGTAAAATCCAAATTAGCTACCACGTCTAAATGAATATTTACGAAGGGTGTCTGGATCGCAAATTAGTGATAATACCGCCTGTTTTCCTTACATCTATGTTAGGGAACGTTCCCAAACCACGTGACACATTTTTAACCATTTTTTACCCCCTCCCCCCCCTCGGTGACCAACCGTGGTATATGAGAAGACCCCCCCCCCTCCCCCCTAGTTTTCACGTGACAATTTTTTTTTGCAGACAGTTAAAAGAATATAAATTAGTATCTATTGCAGAACTATTATAATAAAATAAACTTGACAAGAGGGTTTCGTACCTTGATATGTATTTACCGTTATTTTCCTATTTTAATTATTTTTGCCGTTTTTTTTAAGACCATTGACTTATTTTTCCTGTAATATTTAAGTAAAGAACTCTGTATTTTTTTTAATTCAAGCATCAGTAGTTTCGGAGATAGGGGGGGATGGTCAATTTTTGGCTTTAATTTTCATTCGTTCTTGAATAATTTTAAAACTTTCCATTGTAGAACTATAAAACTAAAATATATTATTTGAGATCCTGACAACAAGCCCTTTTTACCGACTTCAAAAAGGAGGAGGTATTCAATTCGACTGTTTTATGTTTGTTACCTCAGCACTTTCGACTGGGTGAACCGATTTTGATGATTCTTTTTTAGTCGAAAGCTGGTGCTTGTCATGTAGCCTCACATAAATATTAGCGAGATCTGACAAGTAGTTTTTGAGTTATTTTGAAGTCAGTTATTTTTTGTTAGTAAAATTTCGATTATATTTGACATGCTACACGAGATGGTTTGCAAAACAGTTCTTGTTTAATTTTGATCTCGTTAATTTTTTTTTTCAAAATTCAGTTGTTTACTTAATAATATACCTTCGCCTTTGAGTCACAAAAAAGTATCACTCATTTGGACCAGTAGTTTCGAAGTAAATTGGCTGTGAACGGCGGCTGCCCAGACGCACGAGTGATCCTTTAAGGGTTCCGTTTTTCGTACGGAACCCTAAAAATAATAATTTCGTGACGACGTGAGTGATCCTATAACGGTTCGGTTTTTGATTTTCCGTGTCGGAACCCTAAAAACAAGCTACTCCGAAACTACTGGACTAAAATGAGTTTAAATTTGGTGCTCAAGTTCTTTTTTTTGGGACCCAAAGACGAAGGTATTTATTTAAAAAAAAAATCATGAAATCATAATTTAAAAAAAACTGTTTTGTAAACTGTATCATGACGTGTCACTTGTGACTTGTGGCATGTCAAATGAAAGGGCTTGTTGTAAGGATCGCAAATATATTTTATTATTTGATAATTTTAAAATTATTCAAGATAATGAAAATTAAAAGCGAAGGTTGACCATTCCCCCATCTCCGAAACTACTGAGACTAGAATTTTCAAAGTCAGTTTTCAATCAGCACTATATTGTACCTAACTATCTAATTGCGTCAGTGTTTCTACCTGTGAGATTTAAAAGCGCTAAAGTAAACGGTCGTAAATAAATAAGGAATGTACAGGAAGTTGGCACCGCACTTTTATAAGGTATCGCGATTCTGGTGGTTGTTCTAGGTTCGTTCTATATTGTTCGAAAATATCGCGTTCGAAAAAAAATATTCTCACAAATTTCGTAAAAATAAATTAGGAAGTTCTGGCAGTTGGTCTGGATTGTTATAGATTTGTCCTGCTTATATTGATCCAAAATATCGCATTCGAAGAAACTTTATTTGTAATGTGGCATCATGTGGGTGAAGTTGGCCCAGTCTTTGCCGTGGAGGCGCAATTTGTTTCTCCTCAGCTGATCCCGACGCTTATGCGCTTTTCATAGCTGATGTGGTACTCCAGGGCATGGAATGTTACATTCCAAGCTCTGTGGTACCCGTTGGGGTAAAATCCAAGCCTGGTTTGACTGAAACTGCATTAATTAGCCAGAAGCAATCTTCTTATCAGGATTGGGTAGAGGTACGTGAGCTCGGAGGCACCATTGTGAGTCAGCTGAATAAGAAATTTAATGCTGCTTCGTGGTCCTCAAAGAAGTAAATCACCAAGGCAAAGTTCAAGCACATACACGGAACCGGCAAGAGACTGCTGAGCTATCCGTGTGGTAGCCGAGCGTTATGGTCTCTGACCAAAGCCATTCAAGGCAATTTCTGTGCATCGTCATCGTTGCCAGAATCGCGATACCTTGAAAGTGCGGTGCTAGCTCGCGTTTTTTGGATTTTCTCTGAAAATTTCATTCTCAGCCCTATGGCGTTTTGGAACAATGTAGAACAAACCTAGAACAACCTTCAAAATGTTTGTAACTTCAAAGTGTGGCGCCAACTTCCTGTAGGTGAGTAAGTATAGCTCGTGAAAGCGGGAGATTCCCTTAGTGGATACTGACCACGTGACAAAAACCTAACCCCCCTCCCTCCCCCCTGTGACCAAGCGTGGTGTTTTGCAGACCCCCCTCCCCCCCCTAAATGTGTCACGTGGTTTGGGAACGTTCCCTAATATTATATGTAGTAACTAGCTGACCTGGCGAACTTCGTATCGCCTAACAAACTATTTTTTTTTCTCAAATAAAAGTAGCCTAAGTTACTCCTTGTTACATCAGCTATCTGCCAGTGAAAGTCCCGTCAAAATCGGTCCAGCCATTTTAGAGATTAGCAGGAACAAACAGACAGACAAAAATTGTAAAAAATTTTGTTTTGGTATATGTACCGTGTATACATTCAAATGCACTTAGTAAAAAGCGGTTATTTTAATATTACAAACAAACATTCCAATTTTATTTATTTGTATAGATTGCAATAAAAAGTATTTTTATTGTAATGTTCCCATTTACTTGGGAATAATATAATATATAACATTTACAGGCAAAATCGGGCGGTGACGGCGGCAACACCGATGACGAGTACTGCATCGTGGAGCAGACGCCGTACGGACAGGACAACGAGATGGACGAGCCGGTAGTCAACTGGCTGGGGGCGGGGCCGGTGCACATGGCCGACAATCACTTCACGGTGCCCGCTGCGAGGACTGACGTGCTTAAAGCGCCCAAGAGCTTCCCCATGCCTGTGCTGAGGTAAGGAGGGGAATGTGGTGTATGTGTGAAGATGGCAACGGATAATGTAACGTTTGCTTGTTACGTTTTTGCGACACGGTTGCGTTAGTATAGTACGACAAAGTAAATTATTAGATGAAGTTGAACAATAAAGTAAAAAAATAAAAAAGTAGGTTGAACACAAAAAAAATTGTCATTATAATAATACGTCAGCTTGATTACATGTTTTTTAAATCTCTTACAACATAATTCCGAAGTCGCCGAAAGAAGCAACAAATAGTCACAACTTTTAATCTGTTTAGTAGTTATCAACTAACACCATAAAACAAACTAACAGAAGCCATTTATTTTTTATTTTCTGTTGTACACACAGGTACACTCTATGTGAAATGAGTCTGACGTGGCACATGTACGGCGGCACGGACTTCCGACAAGCGGGCGAGCCGACGCCACCCAAAAAGACCGTCACCATAGAGGGAGACGTACGGAACCAAGGGTCGCCCACTGCGAATAAGTACGTACTAATAATACTAATATTACTTAGATATAAGTAACAAATACTTCAAGCATAATGAGTGGAAGAATTATATAAATTTAATTTAATATAATTATCAAATATCAGCTTAACCACTGAATATTGCTGAAAATACATGAGGGTTAAATTGGTAGGTATTGAGGTCCCCCACCCCTGGGCCACCTTTAATCCACCACCACTGTTACACCCTGTATAAATTTTCTCCCTTTTTAACTTCAGAACAGACGAAGCTGCCATTCTAACTTGTACCCCCTGAATTAACCCTTTAGGGGTGGAAACCGAAATACTTCCAAATTTTGTTTCTCATCTGTAGTTAATATATACATTTTCATGTTTTTAACTTCAAAAATGATAAAGTTGCGTTCTAACTTCCATCCCCTAAATTAACCCTTTATAGGATGATTTTCCAAAAAAAAATGTGTTAAAGTTAACTTTTGTTCATAACTATACATAAAAAATTCATATTTTTAAGTTGGTTTGTATGAAAATGACTACCAACCCCTATTTTTATTTTACCCCTTAGATATTTCCAAAAATCCGTTCGTAACTGACGTCTCCTTTGCATAAACTATCTTCCTGACAAAGGAGAATGCCCATTTTGTATGGAGAAATGTACTGACATTAATATTTTTGTGCCCTGATGAAAATACCTTTATTTGATTATGCTATCTTAATAAATTACACAAACCAATTTTAGTCAATTTTTAACGTAGGAGTTACGAGATTTTCAACAAAATTATTTTGTATTTAGGTTATAGTAGACACAGTAATATAGACTCTATGCAGGCGCATTAAAATCGTATACGTTTAAGTTTCAGATTCATTTGACAGTCCCCAAACGCCATCTATCTTTTAATGTAATAATTATAAATTCATTTGACAGTCCCCTAACACCATCTTAGTCATAATCGAATCAACGCAAATTATTGGCCCGAAGGATCTTAAAAGATCCCTGATTGGCTCTAATTCCAATATAAATGGCCGAATGCTTTTGTGTTGTAAAAAGGAAGTAAAGTTACTTATTAATTTAAGAAAACTAAGCCCAAGAAGGATTTTTTAGGAAATACGGTAAAATACATAAAATATTTTAGTTTAATTTTTTGTACAAAAATCATTGTGACACAATAATTTTTTTGAGAGTACTGGCTATGGCATTCTCCTTTCATCTTAATCGATTTGGTAGTTTCTGAGATTTTCTGTTTAATTAGTGGTTTGTCGTTTTTCAATATAGACGAGAGCGATACGTAGTATAAAACTCAAAATAGCGACCACGTCAGCTCTGTCGATTAAACAGCGGAATTGCAGTAGTAATTCGCACTTTATCGCCGGCTTCAAATTAAATTAAACTTCTGTATCCACCCGTACAATACAAAAACAATTATTATGACATTTGTAACCTCTGTTTGACCTTCACGATTAGCATGGCGTTTCGATGCTCACAAACATTTTTAGTTTTACAAACTTTTAAAAATTACTTGTAAAAGTTAAAATATATGCTTAAAATATTATATGCTTATTGAAAAATTATTATTTTAAGAAATTAAATAAATTTAAGTTTGGTTTTTCTACATTTCATCATCATCATCCTGCCCATTTCCCAATTTTATTTGGAGTCTGCGTAATATTATGTTTGTCTCTTCTATACTTCTATCAGCCGTCGCCCGTCATCTATACAATTAACACTTATCTTTCCTTATCATATCGACCTCCCAGTCCTCTTTGTCCATCCACATTCATGTAATATCATCTTCCCGTCAAATACGTTTCCTATCGTCTTATCACGTCATACCGAAAAGACATTCGGTTCCTTTTCAACTCTGTCATTTTTGCCATTTTCAAACTTCCTCTAATATAGGTATAGGTACCTATTCATTTCTTTCTTTATCCATTCTCGTCTCTCATCCGTCTTCTTTGCAGCCCAACATTCTGATCCATACATTACGACAGTTGACAGGTCTTATGATGGATTTGTTAATCTTCAATTTAAGGGGCATCCGTGGATCGCAAATTGTCAGATCCTGTGACGGCTGTAACCTGCAGCCTTTTCACCCAACCTGCATTGATAAGCTATTTTAGCTAGCTTAGCTAACATAGTTTACGGTGAACGCACTTGTATGAAAAACTGGCTCAACTAAGTATGCGAGCTAAACTAGTTTAGCTGGGGCGGTGGATGATCGGTGTAAGTCTTGTGTCATGCCAAAGTTCTACAAAACGGCCATACTTTTTACCCGTTATGTGGAATTTGTATAGTCAGTCAAACCTTATAGAGTAAGGGCTCTAACATAGGGCTTTTCATAACTTTTTAACAGCGATAATGACTCGACTACTATATCTACATAATGTTATGGAGCTTTAGTCTTGTTTGGGTTTGCACAATAATATTTATGTATCATTTTGAAATTTAACATACCTATTAGTATTTAGGTAGATATAACAAAACAAAATTACAGAAAGTAAATTAGAGTTGAATGATGAAAACTTTTATTGGTTCACGTGATCGATATCGATTAGATCATCACTGCGGTTGAGATCGTCGCGGATGTAGGCGCGAATTATTTCAGTAAAGCTCGTGTCCACAGCGAAGCCCAGACGCAAGGCACGTTCATTGTCAAACCTACTCGGCAAGCTGCCTACAATTCTAGAAATGAAATCGTCCCTCTCGTACGTAACGAGAGTGGCGACGGGCTCGCCGGCGACCTCCCGCAGCGCCTCCACCATGTCGCCCACGGTGACGGCGATCCCCGGCAGGTTGACGGCGCGCCACGGGCCCAGCGCAGCGGCGGGCAGCGCGGCCGCGTGCAGGATGTTGCGCACCGCCGTGCCCGGGCTCGTCAGCCACAGCTCCTGCTCCGGGCCCACCGGGCACACGGCGCGCTGCCCGCTCAGCGGCTCGCGCACCACCCCGCTGGCGAACGAGGTGACGGCGCGGTTGGCGGCGCCCGCCCGCACGCTCACCGTCGGAAGGCGCACCGCCCGCGCGTCCACGAATCCCCGTCGGCCGTAGTCGTTCAGGAGGAGCTCGCTCATGGCCTTGGCCGTTCCGTACGAGTTCTGCGGCGTCGCCGCAGTCATGTCTCCGACCACCGGAGGCAAGTCGCCGCCGAACACCCCGACCGTGCTCGCGAAAACGAACCGAAGCCGGGGCGCGAGCCGGCGGGCCGCCTCGAGCAGCTCCCTCGTCAGGTCGAAATTGACCCGCAGGCCGGTGTCGAAGTCCTCCTCAGCGTGGCCGCTGACGACGGCCGCCAGGTGCAGCAACAGGTCGGTCTGTGCCAGCGGCAGCTGCGCCACGGCGCCGGGCGCCGTCAGGTCTAGCCGCAGCGAGACGACGCGTGGGTCGCGGCGGGCGCGGGGGGGCGCCGCGTCCACCAGCACCAGCCGCCCCACGGGAAGCGGGGAGCTGTCCGCCAGCAGGGCGTCCGTCACCCGCTCGCCCAGGAATCCCGCCGCTCCGGTCACGACGATGTTCATTATGAGTAGCAAATACTTTTATTGTGATGATTGTAGATCCTCCAACGCGACGCGCGTAATTAATGTTATTCGTTACTACTTGTTACTTGATAGTATAAAACGACATTACGATAACAAATTGTTTATATTACTAGATAGACAAATGCGAGATAATATTTCTTTATTTACGTATAATAAGTATACTTACGTGATACCGGTTGTTACATAAACTTATATTTTTGTACTTACATAATATTACGTTATCGTTGTAACTAGTAGTAATAATAGGAAAATACTGAATGCATGAAAAAAAAGTTAAGTAAAATACGACTGCCGCGCCGGTGCGTACGACGCGATTCGCCTCGTCATTCGTCATGCGCGCCGTGAAGGACTGGAATAACTTGCTTGCCTACGTCGCTATTTTTTTGTGTGCACCGTGCACTAGGATGGTTAGTGTATACAAAAATGGTCAACTTATAAATATATTTACTTCTAAGTTATATCTCAATCATACCTAACTAAATCAATAACAACCGCCTACTTGATAATGTTTGCGTCTTGCGCATTAAATATTCCGCCTTGCGGTACACCAGCTTTTGTATCGAGCCATTCTGAGGACATTCCTACCAACCAGACAATTTGTTGGCGGCCACGAAGATAAGAAGAAAACCAATCCAAGACCGTAGGGTGGAATTTTAAGAAGGATAGTATGGCGATAAGGATATCATGGTGAACTGTGTTAAATGCATCAGAAAAGTCAACAAGCACCAACACAGATAGCCTTCTATCATCCATCGCTCGTCGTGTGTCATCTGTGACTTTGATAAGAGCTGTGGTGGTGCTGTGACCAGGACGAAACCCAGACTGAAAAGTATTCAGTAGGTTATGTTTAAATATATGAGTGGATATTTGCTTGTAAACACAGGCCTCTGAAACTTTTGAGAAGAATGGGAGAATAGAGATGGGTCTATAGTGAGAGGGAAATAGAGGATGTGGGATTTAGGTAGAGGGCGAATAAATGTCCTTTTCCAAACGCTGGGATATTGTCCGCTGGTTAATGAAAAGTTAACATTATGCTGGATGAACGATGCAAAACAATCCATAATATTATCCAACATGATTCGGCTGATGTTGTCACACACCACGGTCTTTGATTTTATTGAGGACTAGCTGACCCGGCGAACTTCGTATTGTCTGACAATCAATGAATGTGATTGTGATGACTGATGAGTGATTCTTTTAACTAAAGTTTTATAATTTCGGTTGGTTTAACAAATCGGAGATCATGAAAAATAAGCTTACTAATTAATTTTCACATTGCGGAGTTCGAAAATGACGAAGTCGCGTACAAGTTACAACCCCTTAGGTTTACCCCTTAGGGGATGAATTTTCAAAAAAAACTGTCTCATTAAATTTTTCTTTTAACTATAAGCTTACATATTAATTTTCACATTTCTGAGTTCGAAAATGACGAAGCCGCGTACGGTCCGATTCTCACGAACTTTTTTGCCACGCACGTGCAAACTGGAATCAACTTCTTTCTGAGGTATTCCCGGAGCGCAATGACATGGGGTTCTTCAAAAAAGATGTAAAAAAATGGGATTTTCAAAAAAAAAATTGTTTCTATTACCTTACATAATTATTAACTTTCACATTTCTGAGTTTAAAAATGACGAACTATTATACGAACTTACAACCCTTAGTTTTACCCCTTAGGGGATGAATTTAGAGAAAACCATAATGCAGTTATTTTTTGTTTGTAACTATAAGCTTATATACCTTTTACGTTTTACGTTTTATTTTATTATTTATTATTTTATTTTATTTTATTTTACGTTCACCCTTTTTAACTCCAAAAATGACGAAGTTGCGTACTAAGTTCCATCCCCTAAATTAACCCTTTAGATTTTCCAAAAAAATCTATATTTTGGATAACATTGTTAACATCTATATGTTCACTTTTTTCATAACAATAAACTTACATAAAATTTTTATATTTATAACTCCAAAACTGACGAAGTTGGTTTGTATGAAAGTGACTTCCAACCCCAATTTAACCCCTTAGGCGATCAATTTCCAAATTTCATCTTAATCGGTTCGGTACTTTCTGAGATTTTTTGTTTATTTTGTGGTGGTAGTGGTGGGTCGTTTTTCAACTTTATATACATAACAAATTAACGCAGACGTAGCAAGGACATTATAGATATACGAGTATATAATGTTTGTGTAAGCTGACTTTGATTGCAACACAGACGCAACAAAGACTACGAGCCGTACGAGACGAGCCGCGCGGCCGCGGTGGCGTACCGCCGCACCGGCGTCAGTTGGTCGGCGGGCGCGGAGCGCGTGCGGCCGCGCGCCCCGCCCGCGCCGCCCGCGCGCCCCCGCGGCGGCCCGCACCGCGACCAACATACGTGCGTCAAGCTGTGTCTTAGTAAGGTACAGTGAGCGAAGGAGTTAGGTGTGTCTGGTATAATGACGTTTGTAATTTTTAATATTACTTAATGTTTGTGTTATTGTCAATGTTAGATCCTACCAATGTACGTAAGGTATAATTTAACATGAATAATAATTAATAACACATTCGTTCTGTAATTTTTTACATAACGGAACTTTTTTTTTCACTTATTTGTTTGTTTAATTAAACGCGCTTATCTCTGGAAACTGGCAGTCGGATTTAAATTTTTTTGTGTTGGCTAATAGCCACATTCATGAGAAAAGCTTAATTTACGCCCCCGCGGCGGCCCGCACCGCGACCAACATACGTGCGTCAAGCTGTGTCTTAGTAAGGTACAGTGAGCGAAGGAGTTAGGTGTGTCTGGTATAATGACGTTTGTAATTTTTAATATTACTTAATGTTTGTGTTATTGTCAATGTTAGATCCTACCAATGTACGTAAGGTATAATTTAACATGAATAATAATTAATAACACATTCGTTCTGTAATTTTTTACATAACGGAACTTTTTTTTTCACTTATTTGTTTGTTTAATTAAACGCGCTTATCTCTGGAAACTGGCAGTCGGATTTAAATTTTTTTGTGTTGGCTAATAGCCACATTCATGAGAAAAGCTTAATTTACGCCCCCGCGGCGGCCCGCACCGCGACCAACATACGTGCGTCAAGCTGTGTCTTAGTAAGGTACAGTGAGCGAAGGAGTTAGGTGTGTCTGGTATAATGACGTTTGTAATTTTTAATATTACTTAATGTTTGTGTTATTGTCAATGTTAGATCCTACCAATGTACGTAAGGTATAATTTAACATGAATAATAATTAATAACACATTCGTTCTGTAATTTTTTACATAACGGAACGTTTTTTTTCACTTATTTGTTTGTTTAATTAAACGCGCTTATCTCTGGAAACTGGCAGTCGGATTTAAATTTTTTTGTGTTGGCTAATAGCCACATTCATGAGAAAAGCTTATTTATAGGCTATAAAATAAAAAAGAAGTTGCTTCAGGGCTACGGGGTATCCGAAGCGAAGTGAGGACGGGTTACTAGTCCATGATGTTTCAAGAGTTCCTCATTTATCCCTTCATCTGAAAAATATGGGAAAAATAGTGATCAATCGGGTCGCATACCTTTATAAATGAAAAGAGAATCTTCCAAATCTGTTGGCAAAATAAATGGTAGAATTCTGAGGCAAGGAACACTAAAAAAACTGAACTGAAAACCTCCTCGAATTTGAAGTAATATTTTTTTTTATCAAAAAAGAATCCGTCATTTATTTTTTTATACATAATACCTGCACATTACAACATCCCCTTCACATTCGTACAGGTAAAATTCCAACACGAAGTATACCCCCCTGGCGGGACGCAGGCCTCGCGGCAGACGCTGGCCATCACGAAGATAGAGGTGCTGGACCGGCTGGTCTGCAGCGACATCAACAAACTGCTCAGCCAGTACAAGCTCAAGGATGAACCGGAACGAAAGAATTCTCATATGGTGAGTAGAGTTCTAATCGTTAAATGTATGATGAGCAGCAAGTACGTGTATCTTACAGTGTATTTATGATATTTTATTGTAGTTTATTATTATTAACATAATCAGGTACTTCTTACATAAATTTTTGATATATGTACTACATACCTATTTACTTTTGTTTTGAGGCCAATGCATATGTAACGGGTTTTTTCCCGTACGGGATTCCGCTGCGTATGCACTATCGTATACATTTTCTATGAAACGATGTTTCCAAAACTTCACGTCCCGTCCCGTACGAGAAAAAAAACCGTTACGTATGTATTGGCCTTTAGTGCTAATAAAGTCACTTGTCAAAGGTTGGAAATGAAAAGTACTTAAATGTTTTGTAATTTCGTCTTTTCGTTTTGATATTTTCGCCTTTTTAGAAAGTCGTGTGAATTACCAAACGATTTACTCTACCTATATTTAAACTATGTATTAACTATGTATTCATATGTAAGTATTCATGTAAGATGTATTCATAAAAACTAACCTAGTGTAGTAACCCTGCCTGCGAAGCGAGGGGTCCGGGCCAGGGCAGATATTATAATGTGACAGTTTCTTCTGTTCCCGGGTTTTAGTAATATACTATTTGTGACGTCCGAGCCACTCTGACACACAAACATATAAGTATGTTTATTAATAAAAACTAACACGATAACAATTGACACAGCTGATAATAAAAGCAGTCCACCTGCGCACGGACGCGGCGCTGGCGGCGCAGGAGTGCTGCCTGAAGGTGTCGCTGCTGCCGCTGCGGTTCAACCTGGACCAGGACACGCTGGCCTTCCTCGTCGGCTTCTTCTCCAAGCTCGGGACTGATGAGGCCTCGGGTGAGACTCGATTATAGGCTATTTAATGGCTTTGTATGAATGATAAATCTTAGGCTAATTGTCTAAGTCTGAACGTACTAAACGCTTTTGAGTTTGCTCCCACTCGCGTACGCACAGCTTTAGAAAAGACATAAAATAGTTGTATTTCATAAGTCTATATACCCTATTTTCTTCATGTCCTGCTTTATCAAGTACAATTTATTAAATGTTACTATTTGATTACTTTTCTAATTTTCATGTACCGTTACCATATTTTTATGTATTCTATTTACGAGTATTCACTACCCGAAGAACGCCCGGAAGAGATCACTTTGTTTTCTATAAGGTTTATTAATCGTTGTATATGATTGTCTTTAGTATGCAAATAAAGACTTATATTTTATATATACTAGCTGACCGGGCAAACGTTGTTCTGCCAAAAATTTTTTAGGGGTAGGGGGGATGAAAAATAGATGTTGTCCGATTCTCAACCCTAGCCGATATGCACGCAAAGATTCACGAAAATCGGTCGAGCCGTTTCGGAGGAGTTCAACTTCTAACACCGTGACACGAGAATTTTATACATATATAAGATATCGCGTGCACTTCTAGTATACAGTACTATGCTTCGAGTATACACACGCGTAAAATTATATGTAATTTACATAATTTATTAATAACTTCCACCGTGTAGACGACGACACGAAGAGCGTGAGCGGTCTGTCGACGGACTCGAGCGGCTCGCGGCAGACCACGCCCACGCACCGGCCGCCCGTCATGAGCATCGCCAGCCACCTGCGCGACCCGCCGCCCACGCCCACCTCGCTCAGCGACGCTGATGCCTTGTCGCTCAATGACGCCGGTGAGGATTACTTTGATTCTTCTGTCTTCCTTCTTAGTTAATGAGCAGCGGTGACTGAAGGGGCGTAGTTACCGCTGCATCAGCTGTATCAATTACGGGTCTTCATCCCTATTGGGGCCCTGACCAACAGCTTAATGACGCCCCCTTTTAGTGACAAACCAAATGCCCTGTTATCAACGTATAATATTTCGCTATATATCAAAACGTGTCGCCCAACAAAAAAGAGAACTCGCCAGCCGCTCTCTTAGGCCGCTACAGTTGGCGCCCCTTTTTTCCGAAATTTGACACCTAAAGTTGCAGTGGGAGCCCCTTAAATATTGATGCAGGGCCTCTTTAGGGTTAGCTATGCCTCTGAATGCTTGCTAAACATCAGGTGGATTGTCAGATAAAAAACATTAAGTCACTGTTATGTCATGTGTATGAGCATGTGCATGAGCAGTAATAGCCTAGCGGTTAGAAAGTTGGTCTCCCGAACGAAGGGGCCCGAGTTCAAATCCTGGCACACACCCCTAATTTTCAAATATTATGTGCGTAATAGAAGTTAATTATCACTTGCTGCGGTGAAGGAAAACATCGTGAGGAAACCTGCACACCGGAGAGTTCTCCATAAAGTTCTCAAAGGTGTGAAGTCTACCAATCCGCACTTGGCCAGCGTGGTAGACTATGGCCTAATACTCCTCACATTGTGAGAGGAGACCCTGAGCCCAGCAGTGGGACAATTATGGGTTGTTGCTTTGCTTTTTTTGCACTGTTATGTCGATAATTAAGTAAATGTCTGTTGTCAGTGATCCGCAACGACGAGCCGCTGATGGAGACGTACGAGGCGGAGCGGCTGGTGTCGGAGAACCTGATCCAGCTGGAGGAGGACTTCCAGAAGCTGGGGCTGCAGGAGAAGCCGGCGGCCAAACAGGCGGTCGACGCTGATCCCGTTGACGACTCGCCTATATACTTCAGGTTCTTATTTATGTATTTATTTACCTTTATTAAGCACAATAATAAAATAATTATTATGGTATATTACAACAAGGTACATGTGCCTTCTCAATAGGTATTTCCTTATTATTTTTTTTCTTAAAGCGGTATGAGCGGCAGGTTATACATATTCCGATAAAATTTTAAGTGTTGGACTACAGCTATAATTTCGATCATCAAAATTAAAGATTCAATACAAAATTGGTTTATTCATTAAATATTAGTTAAGCTATTTAGCAGTTTTTCGTTTCGTGTGACGTCATGCAGCTGTTATTTAGACAAGGTTCCAGATCAAACCAATACGCGAGGGTTATACGATGACCTCCATAATATGCCAATGATGACCCGTGTGGCGCAATGGTCACCATGCCGGATCGCCGCACCAAGGGTCCTGGGTTCGATTTCCAGCGAGGCGGAAATTTGAATGATGAGTTTGAATTTCTGTTCTTGGTCTGGGTGTGCATGTCCTTGTCTCGTATGTTGTCCATGGCTGCCACGACACAGAAAATCCTAGTGTGGGGCTATGAGTGTGAAGCGTTATTATTTATTGGAACGAAGTTCCTTATCGCGCGTTGCGAAAGGAGGCTAGGCGGAAAATTTGGTGACGAGAAGTTGTAACGACACTTTTTGCCGTCGTTAGTCGTTACAACTCGTGCGGCATCGTTACATGTCGTGCGGCGTGCGCATGTTTCTCTGTCTGTCTGTCTGTCTCTCTCTCTCTCTCTCTCTCTCTCTCTCTCTCTCTCTCTTATAGAAAGCAAGCCAGATATTTTCGTTTCTTGCAGTAAGTACTAGGATAGCAAACAAGCTTCTAGGTGAACAAAGCCGATGAGAAATTTAATACCCCAGATTTGTTTTGGCACACTTGCTGCATGTTTTTGCTATCCTAGTACTTACTGCAAGGAACTTCGTTCCATCCAGGTGTCCCTTGACACCTCTCAAGTTTTTTTAATGTATTGTATTATTACAGACGCGTAGTGTTCTCACCGGAAGTGCCGATCAGGCTGGACTACGTGGGCAAGCGCGTGGACCTGTCCGCCGGGCCGGTCGCCGGGCTGCTCATGGGCTTGGGGCAGCTCAACTGCTCCGAACTCACGCTCAAGAGGCTCGATTATAAGTGAGTATCGTCAGTACAGCCGTTGCGTGCCGCTTCTTCATTGGACGAGACGATAACGACGTATCATGTATGTATTGTGTATACACGCACACATTAATTGGTAACACTTTGGTATGTGTACAATACATTGTATAACGTAACTGTTGTGTAACGACACCAATGGGAGCCTAGCTGTCGACGAATACGAAATTACCCTGTTGCTGTTGTCCAATGAGACAGTGCAGTACAATTTTTCTAGAAATATGCATCCACTGTTGTCGTTGCCAATATGAAAACATTTAATAACTGTATTTAAAAAAAAAACAATATAATAAATATAATAATAATAATCATTCTTTTCAAAACGAGCGTTTTTAAAAACGCGCGTGCGGTTTTTCGTGACCGGCGTTTTTGTGTCACCGTCGGTGTTACAAATCTTAAGTAGGGCTTCCAAAAATACGGATTTGTTAATTACGTAACTAGATACGCATTTTGATGCTCTAAATACGTAAATACGTAATTACGTAACTGATTAATTTTTAAGGCTCAATTTTTTTGCGTTTAAAATACCTTGTATTTTAGGAAGTAATAGAAATAAAAAATCAAACATCTTCAAATGTTCAAATTTATTATATTAAAAAGATGCTTCAGAAAATAATCATTTTACAATTAAACTCCAAATCTAAAATCAATTACGTACGAATGGACTCAATCAACAAAGTTTTATTTATTTAATCTTTGTTCTTGATAATATGATCACATAAATGATAATGATATGAGATAGAGAGGCTCTCAAACAGCTTAAAAACAACAAGGCACCGGGAGATGACGGAATCACAAGACAACCGAGCTACTAAGAGCTGGAGGTAAACCCCTTCTAGTGGCGCTCCAAAAACTGTTCGATTCCGTCATTAATACTGGAACTACCCCAGAAGTGTGGTGACGCTGTTCTTCAAGAAGGGCGATAAAGCCCTTTTGAAGAACTACAGGCCCATCGCACTTTTGAGCCACGTTTATAAGCTGTTTTCGAGGGTGCTCACAAATCGCATTGCATGCAGGCTTGACGACTTCCAGCCTCCCGAACAAGCAGGATTCCGAAAAGGCTACAGCACCATAGACCATATACACACACTGCGGCAGATTATACAAAAGACCGAGGAGTATAATCTGCCATTGTGTTGTGTGTTGCCTATATGGACTATGAGAAAGCCTTTGATTCTATTGAGACCTGGGCGGTACTAAATTCTCTCCAGCGGTGCCGGATTGACTATCGGTATATCGAGGTGTTAAAGTGTTTGTCATCTGCCACCATGTCCGTCAGAGTACACGACACAGCAACGAACCCCATCCAACTGCAGAGAGGTGTCAGACAAGGGTATGTCATATCCCCAAAACTGTTCACCGCTGCGTTGGAAGACGTGTTCAAGCTGATGGAGTGGAAACGACGTGGCATCAACATCAATGGCGAATACATCACACACCTACGATATGCCGATGATATAGTCATCCTGGCGGGTTCCCTGGAAGAACTTGGTACAATGCTCAGGGACTTGAACAGCGCCTCACAACGGGTGGGTCTTAAGATGAACATGGACAAGACGAAAATCATGTCGAATGTCCATGTCACACCCGGTTGTTGTTGATGGCGCTGCTCTCGAATTTATAGACGAGTACATTTACCTGGGACAAGTGATCCAGATGGGTAAGTCCAACTTCGAGAAAGAAGTCACTCGTAGAATCCAACTCGGATGGGCTGCGTTCGGGAAACTGCGTCATATCTTGTCGTCCACAACACTACCTCAGTGCCTGAAGTCGAAGGTGTTCGAGCAGTGTGTGTTGCCAGCGATGACATACGGATCCGAGACGTGGTGCTTCACTATTGGCCTAATCCACAAGCTCAGAGTAGCGCAGCAGGTTATGGAGAGGGCTATGCTCGGTATTTCTCTACGTGATCGCATTCGAAATGAGGAGATCCGTAGGAGAACAAAGGTAACTGACATAGCTCAAAGAATTAGTAGGCTGAAGTGGCAATGGGCTGGCCACATAGTTCAAAGGACCGATAACAGTTGGGGAAGAAAGGTCCTCGAATGGCGCCCACGTCTCGAAAAAAGGAGCATAGAACGCCCCCCGACCAGGCGGACTGACGACCTGAAGAAGACAGCGGGCATCCGCTGGATTCAAAAGGCTCAGGACCGGTCAGAGTGGCGCAAGTTAGGGGAGGCCTATGTCCAGCAGTGGACCTACAAAGGCTGATGGATGGATGGATGGATGAGAATAATAATGAACTCAATGTTCTGTCACCAAGGGAACTTCTTAGTTTGGAACAAATATAACCGGCGGAAGAAAAGGCTCGTTCTGCTTTAACACTTGTAGGCATTAGGTATTAATTTTTAAAGTGAAACTTTTATTCTATCGCCCAATATTTTTCGTCCATCAATCGCATGTCGCATTCTAGCCGGATATCCAATATATGGGGGTAGGCCAATATAGCGTCGCCCATAGCTTGCATCATAATCATTTCAATTATTCGTGCAAGTGTTGCTGAAGACAGAATGCTGATAGAGTTCGTGCTTATAGGAAAGGAAAACGGCTCTCGGTTAGTTTATTTTTTATAGTGAATTTAATAATAATAATAAATATTATTAAACGCTTACACACTCATACCCCCGCAGTAAGGTATTACCTGTGTCGCGGGTGGTATGGACGACACTTAATTATAACACATCACAATATATTCACAATCACACCCATGACCCGAGTACAAATATGTATTTATCTATCAATTTTTTAGTTAAATGCCTACAAAAAAGTTTCACTTGCATCGTAGTTTCATAAAACCACACTTTTTTAAAAATTAATAATATCCTATAGATACTTACGTTATTACGGATTTGAACCCTTCAGTTACGTATTTGTAAAATCTGTCCGTAATTACGTATTTGCGTAATTACGTAAGTACGTAATGGAAGCCCTAATCTTAAGATTTCACTTTCATCATTTTTTCCACTTATTTCATAACGCGCCTAAAGAAGTATAACTTCAAAAATTATGCGTTATAGTGTCGTCCAATTAAGAATCGGTCGGACTCAGAGCGATGTTCATGAATGATTGATTTACAATCCACATGTCATAACAGGCTGGGGCTGCTCGGCTTGGAGAAGCTGGTGCAGTGGGCGCTGCACGAGTGGCTGTCGGACATCAAGCGGCACCAGCTGCCGGGGCTGCTCAGCGGCATCGGACCCATGCATTCTCTGCTGCAACTCAGTAAGGCATTACTAGCTTTTATTGACTCCAGATTGCTTATGATAGGTGCTGCCATTTGCTTTAGTTTTAATTCATATCCATACTTTATTTTTAACCGACTTCAAAAAAGGAGGAAGTTCTCAATTCGACTGTATTTTTTTTTTATGTACGTTACCTCAGAACTTTGGACTGGGCGAATCGATTTTGATGATTCTTTTTTTAATCGAAAGCTGGTGGCTGTCATGTGTCCCATATAAATTTTATTGAGATCTGACAGTGGCATCCATGATAAAACTATATAAGTCTTAAATTTGTATTAAGTAAGCGCGACAAATGGACGAATAACTCAGTATCACCCCAACCGATTTCGATGATTATTTTTTTAATCGAAAGCAGGTGCTTGTCACGTAATCCCACATAAATTTGAACGAGATCTGACAAGTAGTTTTAGAGTAACTTTGTAGTCGGTTATTTTTTGTTAGTAAAAGTTAGATTATGAAGCTGTTATATTTAATGACAAACTTTTATTTTTAACTTCAAGTTCACTTTACACTATAATTTACTTTGTAGTTGTCATGACACATGCAGCCTTGCGCTATAGTATTTTCAATATCTCACTGCACTCGTTGATATATCGCGCGCTCACTCGCACTTACGTCTTAGTTCTAAGTGCGAGTGAGCGCGCAATATGTCAATAAGTGCAGTGAGATACTGTAAATACTATAGTAAAAATATGTTTCATTTTTGTTATGCCGTCTCTCATCGACAAAAGTTTCACTTTAAAAAATGGAAATATATTCTTTCTTTATTCCTCTTACGGCTGCTCTCATTATTTTATCCATCCATAGTCCCAACAATACAGTGTTACATGTTACTATACCTACTTATCCAGGGATTATAGATAAATAGGCGACCCTGTAGCCTAGTTGGTAGCGACCCTGCCTGCGAAGGGGTCTCTGGTTCGATTCCTGGCCGGGGCAGATATTTATGTGACAGATAAAATATTTGTACTCGGGTCATGGGTGTTATTATGATGTCTGTTATATTTGTCGCCCATGCCACCCGCGACACAGGTAAAAACCTACCGTGGGGGTATGAGTGTGTAAACGTTTATTATAGACGAGTAACCGCCCTCGCTTTGCTTCGGTTTTCTTATTTTTTTACACCTTGGGTTACATTACTGGACTTTTATTAAGGATCGCTAATTTTTTTTTTAAATATAATATAGCCTATATTACTCGGGGATAGTGTAGCTTTCCAACAGTGAAAGAATTTTTGAAATCGCTTCAGTAGTTTCGCAGCCTATTCAATGCAAACAAAAAATCAAATCTTTCCTCTTTATATATTAGTATAGATAAATAGGCATCAGAGCACGGTCGCCCGGTCGTTAATATAGTACGTTGTGTAGTAACGGGCATCCGCGACCTGGTGTGGCTGCCGGTGGAGCAGTGGCGGCGCGACGGGCGCCTCGTGCACGGGCTGCGGCGCGGCGCCGCCTCCTTCACCGCGCGCACCGCCGTCGCCGCGCTTGACATCACCGCGCGGCTGCTGCACCTCATACAGGTAACACCTCAATCTAATATTACTTTGGGGCCATCCATGAATTACGTCACACGTTAGGGGGTGGGGGGTCGATGTAGACAAGGGGTGGGAGGGGAGTCCTAAATTTCATGACGTCTCATTTCAAAATCACGTCGACGTCACATTATGGGGGGGAGGTCTCACAAATGTGACCAGCTGTAACAAGGACGGGGGGAGGGGTCAAAAGTCATGAAATTAGTGTGACGTAATTTATGGATGGCCCCTTTATGAATGCTCTGCTCTAGGTCACTGCAGAAGCCGCATTCTAGTAGGTTACCTCATCCCACCCAACCAAGTAAAGTTAGCGTACTAAGGGGGGCGTGTTCGCTCCACACGTTAAGCGATAATTTCATTGGCAGTGTCTTCAAAACATCCAAGAATTTTAATTCTTTTGGCTACATCTACGGCCTAACGTGCTAGGTGTAGTTGATAAACGTGTTTTGGTCCAAATATTTTTGTCGTACAAACTGTGTAATATATTAGACACTTTAGTTGATGTCCAATGACGTGTGACGTGCAATTTGCCGAAAACCTACGCTCCGATTAAAACTTACGTATATGCAGATAATGCCTGATATAACATCCCTACTTCGACTGACTATCGACTATTAAGAATCAGCTCTACAAGTCCCATACGTGTTTGGTACAGGCGACGGCGGAAACAGCGTTCGACATGCTGACGCCGAGCCCGGCGCTGCAGCTGCCCGCGGCGTACGAGCGGCGCGCGCGGCGCCGGCGGCGCGATCCCGCGCGCCAGCCCGCCGACATCCGCGAGGGCGTGGCCAGCGCGCTCACCACCGTGCGAGAGGTATGACGTTGTGTGTATGGGTACGATACTACGTGTGTGTATGTGCGAGGACGTCCGTAGAGCGCTCACCACGTGCGTGTGAGGGTACTTTGTACAACGGCTGTCCAAGGTGTCCCATATGTTATGGACCAACGAGATGTGGGTGATACAGGAACTCATTCTGTCCATAAGATACGGGACACCTGTATAGTGTGGGGGCTAGTTTATTATACAGGCTCCCCCGCACTATATATTAACCACTGTACAAAGTTTCGTAACCGCTGCATAATTTCATACTTCTAAGTCCACTACTTTTTAGGCTGTGCGTTGTCAGTCAATAACATTTGTCAGACATTCATAACACAGTAATTCACTGCAGGGCTTCGCGGAACAAGCAGCCTCAATGGCAGCAGCGGCACGCACGGGTCGCGGCGCGGGCGTGCTGCGCGCGCTGCCCGGCGCGGCCGTGGCGCCGCTCGCGCTGGCCGCCGCGGGCGCGGCCGACGTGCTGGGCGGCGTGCGGGCCGCGCTCGCGCCGCACTCCGCCCGCGACCACGCTGACAAGTGGCGCCATGCCGCGCAAACTGCAGGTTGGTTACGTGTTGCATAACGTTTATGTTGTCGTATTGACAACTATTGCAATGATCGCTATTGACAGTTATTGCAGATACCGAGTCTATTTGACTCCCGGGCTTCTTATCAATTACTATTATTTTATTAATATTCAAATTATGTCATTGTGGTATACTGACCCAACTGTACTTAAACTTATCTGTGTCCAGAACTGACATATATACTGCTCTAAACTTCATGGCATGAAAGTAATATTTTTTCTTGTTTCAGACACAACAGACTAGATTCAACTAGCCGATCTCTATGCAACATGATACTCAGCGGTGTTGGTTCATTTAGAATTTAGTTGATTGCTCAGTTCAACTGACTGAATTGTGATTCATTTCTATGACTGCAATATTATATGTAATTATAAGGAGTTACATTATACATAGCTAATAAATTATTTATATTTATTTTACAAAATGTTTTGTAATGTACAGCCAACCAGTAACTACAAGCTATAACATCGAATGTTTAATGAAAAAGGTTATAAAAATGGAAATATTGTAACGAGTACAAGCATTGTATTCCTGAATAAATTCCATGTGATAATATTTTTATATAAGAAGGTACAAAACTTCCAATGTATGGGAACTTTTTCATGTTTTTAAATATTGGAGCACAATGCAAACGCTTGCTCATTGTGGCTAGCCTTTCAAATATCGTTTAAAAATTTTAAATGGTGCTTGTTTTAAAATTTTGGTATTGCATTTTAGAGCATTTAGCGGCTTTATACAAATTAAAGTATTGTGTAAGAACGAAAGAAAAAAAATGTAAATATTTTTACTACTTAATTTTTAAAAAATTGGAATGATGATAATTGGGTGCCATGACAAGAATGTGGTTTATTTTTGCATTAAACATGTAATATAATTTTATCAAAAGTGATAATTAACTTTATCTATATAACATAATTTTTGAATTTAATTGTGGTTTAAACCATTTTGTTTTATAAATTAGTTATTCCTACGGTAGAAAACACTTTGAAATCTTCGAAATAAGTAGGTCAGAAAATTTTATATGTAATCAAGCCAAACATTCTTCTTGTAGTACTAAGTAAATAAAAAGCTATCAATCTTACTGAATTGTTTTACTATGTTTCCTATATTACCAGTATGAATAACTGCAACTTAAACATCTTTTTCCACATTTTCTTCTGGATACTTGTCGTTAAGGAAGCTTTTCACCTCTCCAAACTCCATTTTAAGGTTTTGTCGGATTTTTTCATGGTTTCTATATTTCTCATACTTTTTAAGATATATTTGGTAATTAGGCAAAGTCTCATAGAATCTGGGAAACTTCTTTCTCTTTAAAATTACTTTGTCATTCATGACATACTGCACAAAATCCAGTGTTTCGTCCTTGTCAATATCCGATTTCGTTCTCACCTCTGAGGGACTTGCGACAACCTTAGGGTAATATTCATTCTCTGCTCTATACTCAACAAGGTGGAGTTTCTTTTCTTCAGCCAGCTGCTGATGTGTTCTCTGCAAGGTAATTATTGTGTAAAGAAAATCAAACTTCTTTGTTATTAATAAACAAGCCAATTTTTTTTATCTTTACAATTACTTCATACAGATTACAAAATAAAGCACCAATTTTGTCACCTTACCATCAGGTGGCTTATCTACTTATTTTTCGGGTTATGTACATTAAAAAAACATTAACGCTCCAACTCAGAGTCACTAACGATTACTTAAATCGTTTCTTAGTACAGAATTTGTATGGTGATTCTTTACTAAGGAAGGAATTAGTGTAGTGAAGTGATTAAAGTAATCATTGGAGTTACGTGTAGAATTTATTATTAAATCTTAATCAATATAAAAAAATGAAAAGCAGCTATAAATATAATTGATATAATTATGATTTGATTGTAGGTTATCCCATTTCTGCCATGGAAAAATATACCAGGCAATTTTATATGAATAGTTTATAGTTAAAACTACATAACAATGTTAACAAATACATACCTGTTGTAACAAACCAATGAAAAATGCTTTGACAATATGTTGCAAGTTCATTGACCCTTCTACTTTAGCAAACAAGTCCTTGATGCCAATAGCTTGACAGATTTCTTTTATCGCTCTGTGAACATGAAGACCATGTCCTTCGTTCTTAGGTTTCACATGAATTTTTGTTTTTCCAAAGGCGGTGTAGAAATTGTGAAATACTGAAAAGTTTTAAGATTAAAATTAGAATTTGTTGTTACATGTTAAATATTGCAATGCAAATCTTTATGGCATTATGTTCTGGTCTTAAATTGCATAAATAGAATGTGAGCATAATAAAAGAGTTCTTACTAGTATGTCCATTGTATATTTCAAAATTCATCAATTTCTTGCCAGCCCTGTTCTTAGCTTTTCTGAGGGCAGCACTTGCTTCTTTAGCAGTTCCATAACCGAATCCCGCTAAGCCTTGTCCATTACCAGTAACAACCTGTTAATTAGATAATAATGACGTAAATTGTAATTTCATCCACTGTTTCTTCTTTACAATGAAGCACCTTTTCAAAGTGTTTATGTTACAGGAAAAATAGCATACGAAGCATAAAATTAGCAAAGTAATAGCTAAACTGGATATAGTAGAAAAATAATAGATGCAAATATAATTCAAAGCCAAAAGTTCCATTTGTAACTTGTAGTAGTAGGATGTTACTAGTTTTAGGAGCATAAAAGTAGTAATTCTAAACATACCAAAGCCTGATAGTTCCTTGTGCGTCCAAGTGTTCCCTTCATCAAGAGTAAAGACCGGAGTTGAAGAACTTTTGTGTCAAAACCAGTGAACTCTTCTGCAAAATACATAGAAAAATACCCTTGACATCTGTATTAAATCAAAAGCATATTCTACATACATGTGAGTTTTTTAACAAAAAGCTCCAGTGTTTTTAAATATATATAGCCATAATCTCAGGATAAGTTATAAAAGTAATAACAACTCTGTCAGTTTGTATAGATACAATATTGAGAATGGCATTAATAATTCTAAAAAAATAACCAACTACAAAATTAGGTGTAATTCAAAAACTACTTGTCAGATCTCGCTCAAATTTAAATGGGACCACATGACAAGCACCAGCTTTTGAATATAAAAAGAATCATCAAAATCGGTACACTCAGTAAAAAGTTTGACACACACAAAAAAAAATACAGTGGAATTAAGAAACTCCTCCTTTTTAGAAGTTGGTTAAAAAGCCTGAACATGGATTAAACTGATTGATTGATATATATTTTTTTATTACCATCGCCAACTGGATCAGGGGGTCCTATACTCCGTCCAGGCATCCTTGCACCGGACCAACCTCTTTCAATGGGACTTATTCTAAGGCGGCGATACCTTGTCATAGAATCCCTTAGTTTTATCAGTTTCTCCATTCTGGAAAATAAGAGATTATTATTATTTAACAATATACAGGTTTAATTTTTGAAGTAGGTGTGGATGGCCAAATTTGAAACTATGAGAAATAGCGAAAAATCCTCAAAGGACTCTTTGGCCCAATTTTGATTAATATTATTACTTCCCAGAATTTGATCCTTGTTAGCAACAGAATGGGGTAATAATATCATTACCATCCAAATTATTTCCAGACAAGTTACTTAAACATTAAGTTTATATTTACCATTACCTTTCAGGGTCATCCGGTAAGCGTTGCTGCTTTAACAACTCCCTGCCTCTGATGACGGGAGCAGATAGACCTGGCCACAGCATATTGATCCGCCCCACGCCTATCATCTGCCCACGGTTCAAGTCCCGGATTCGAATCCGACCAGCACCCTTACCACGACCCTTCTTCGCACCAGCATTACTTACTGATGTCACAGACTTCCATAATTTGTCAGCTGGCACTAAAAAAGTTCACAATCGAAAACATTAAACATAGTTTGAAGTCTAAGTACAATGTGGCAACGTACGGTGTCACAGTATGATACTTACATTTATTGAAAAAATTTACACAAGCAATAGAAGAAGTGCTGATTGATTTTAGGTTATATGTAACATTATTTTGGTACAAAGGTGTTTGCTTAAAAATTGTACCGAGCATCTGTCGATTGACCACATTCTTTAACGTTAATAATTTTGTAGTCATTTTATCAATAAACACAATTTAAAAAGTAATAAATTAATCCATTTATTCTACAAAATACATAAGTCTGACATACGGATGACAGTGAGTGATTATCACAGAGTACTTAATCACTACGTGTGATTATATCCGTCCATAGAGTGACAGATGACAGAACAGATGTTACCACAGACTAGGTAGAGATTTGATGTTACTCTATGGTGGTCCACTTTACCTAAATAATTAACAGTGTTTAATTTAATTAATTTATAATAGAAATGGACAATTTATGCAAAAAATGTACATATTTTAGCAAATATTTAAATAATATACATTGTTAAAATAATAAAAAAACATCTTTGTGTATTATTTTTTACATGTTGATGAACGAACGCCATTAGTCAAATTTTGACAACTTTACGTGGCTCACTGACGTGACATATTGACAGAAAACATCAGATCATCATCATCATCAAAAAATACCTGTGTAAATAAATTATGAATTTATGAGAAACCTCGGCTTATACCGATTTATGTTGTATTAAGTACTAAGACAAAACACCAGCGATGGGGCTGTGCAAGTGTCCCAAAAGGAGAGTCACAAACCAGTTCTGTTTCGAACACAGAGTAAATGTTTGTGAATACTGTATGGTCACCAACCACCCTAAGGTTTGCATTGTAATTATAAATAAATGATCTGCTGTAACTTTCATTTAACAAATCCTAAGTAAATCTTCTTTTTTAGTGCATCATTCAGTCATATCTACAGTGGCTACAAGACAGTGATTACAACCCTATTTGTGAAATTTGCACAAAGAGCTTGACAGACGGTGAATGCATCCGACTTACTTGCTACCGTGAGTATTTCCCATATGGTTAAAACTTATGTAAAGTAAAGATTTAAACTAAGTTCTGAATGTGCCATTGTATTCTATGATGGTCTTACAATGGCCTAATATTTATACACCCTATAGTTGAAGATCTTGATTGATATTTCAGATGTATTTCACTGGGAGTGTGCAGAATCCCGTTACCGAGCATTGCCTCGTACAACGGCCCCTGCTGGCTACCAATGTCCTTCGTGTGCCTCTCCGGTCTTCCCTCCACCAAACCTGGTGTCCCCTGTGGCAGATGTTCTTAGAGAGAAGCTGGCTGGAGTCAACTGGGCAAGAGCTGGTCTTGGCTTACCATTGGTATGTGAGAATATGAGGAAAACCTAATTGCTGTTATATTGCAACACCAAATGAAGTTATCTTTTCGCTAGAAAACTATAAATAAATAAAATTGTTAGTGTATCTTTTTAGTAATTTGAAATACTGCATTTTAAAATGATAAAATGAAATTAATAGAAAATGTGCTAGCAAATGTTTCTTGTCATATAGAAAACTTTGATTATTTGTTTCTTATAAAATAAATTTCTTTTTGAAATAGCATATAACTTTATTGCATTGCAATATAGAGGAATTTGTGATATAACTTTGTCATTTACAAATTGTACATAATTTTTTTATTGCATTTAAGTTGTCTGAAGATCAAGACTTGAAAGGTGCAGCCAGTAGACGTAGCCAATCTCCAATGGAGCAGTCTTCGTTCTTCCAAAGCACTGTGGACAGCCAGCGAGGAACACCAGTCGGTGCTAGCGATGATGAAGCTACAATTAGGTCATCGTCTAGCACACCACATTCCATTGTTCAGATTCCTGATGATCCAGTCAATATTTATGATGGTACTTCAGTTATGCGAGACAATTTACAAGGTTGGTGACAATAGTTACATAAATTAAAACATATTGTATATTTTGCTCCAGAATATAATTAAAATTCTGGAATACCAACGCACATACAACTTGCAGCCTAGTTGGTCACCCTGCCTGCCAGGAGAATTACTTACAATTCCAGGCCACTTTTACATGACAGATTAATGTGAGCCGTTTATCATGTCATATGTGCATGTGACCAGACCACTTAAAAGTTTTCAAGATTATTATTTACTAAGGATAATAATGGTAATTTCCAAATTTAACTTATTTCCAGGTGGTCAAGCTTCAAGAAAAGGCTTCAAACCTCCAGAACATTCCAAACTTCTTACAAGCTATGATCATGATGAGAATAAATACAAGCAGAAGTCAACATTTGCTTGGATTAGCAGGTGGTGGAAGTAAGTTTGTGACATGATTTTATAACTCTTACATTTTTTGTATAGTATGCAACCAAGTGTCAGAACTTTTTGTGCCGGCCGTAAGCCTCGGATATAGCTTAAAAACGGCTTTACATGCCCTACAAAACATGAAAGCTCTCAAGAAACTTTTCCATTACCAACTTGTTTGATTGGTTAGGATCAATGCAAACCATTGTGTAATAAGCATAGAAGGAAAACCCCATTTCCATCAAGAAAATAAATACCAATGTGCCAGCAAGGATTAAATGATACAAAATACAAATACTATTCAATTTTATTAGAATTTTATACACCCCACACGAAAGGCGTGTTGTTTTATTGTTTGGTATATCTAATCAGTATATCAATCATATCAGATATATTATTGGAGGAATGTTAATTCTTAATTGATAACTTAAGATTCTTGAAAGTTATCTTTAATTCTTGATCTTTATAAATCAGGTATTTATACTACTTTTAAAGTGCATTGCAAATACATAGACTACTTTTCTCCTTTGTCAGAAACTCTTTACCCTCATCAAGAGTAAGAAGAGGAGGCATTTATCACCGGTATTGCATCGTTATTGGGCTTGTGGTTGGAGTGATTCTGATCCTGCTGCTACTGAGCTACAGAGATGTCGACCAAGACAATCCTTTTGGTATCATTGAGGATGACGATCGAAGAATACTTCAGAAAAACTAAATCAATTAATTCTGTACACTAATGTATTTATGAAATCAAGCAATGTTTAATTAAAGGTATAATAACTTAGTGATGTATTTAATTTAATTTAATTGATTGTAATATGGTCTGAGAATGAAATGCTATACAATTTTAAGGTGAAATAAAACTATTGCATAGATACATTACTTTATTTCATTGGTATACGAGCACTGATTACAAGTTTAAATAATTACCATTATACATTTGTGACTGGTACTTATATATACAATTTATTACAAAATTTTGTGACAAGTATCGACTTCCTTATCTAAAAACATAGCAGAAAATATGTCATTGTAAAAATCGGGGTAATATTCACAAGCACGGCGACAGTCGGGCATCCAGTTGATCTCTAATAGTTTTGGTTGAATTACATTTTTATCATCCCAACTGAGCATTATATCTGCTGCATACAAAGCTCTTGATTGAGGGCTTCGGGCAATACCACATGGAGGAGGCTTGGATGTCGCGGATTTAAAAAGTTCTGAAATCATTGAAAATATGGACTTTTCTACATCTGTCCAATCATGATCAGAATATTGCCTGACCCAGGCTTCCTTGAAGTCCGTACACAGCAATTTGAACAAGGGAGCACCTTCATTATAATTCATGACTGTAAAATGTTTCTCATAGTCATCAAAGTCATTAAGAGCAAATGGTTTATTTGAAAATCTAAGAAAGAAGTTGCTATATACATAAACTTTAGTAGGGTTCACTGACTTAAGAAGTATTACATAACGGATATCAAATTTAACCATACCAACATCTGGTCTGTCAAACAGCACCGGGTTCGATATATATTTTTGTGCTATTTTCGGCCCAGTCAGGGGCAGCCTACATAAAAAGAAAACATTATCAGTTATATATGTATCTAAACCCCTGGCAAGATTGTATGGTTTACAAATCCAATGATTATCCAAACCATTCTGCTCGCGCCACATGTAGCTTGTGACTAAATAATACAGTTCAGTTTTCATATTAAATGTAGTAGGAAACCAGGCAGGCTTATCTGCGTCTTCACGAAACACCTTACCATTATTAGAGCACCGCCTCGCAGTAACAGCTAGTAAATCTTTTATTGTAATAACATATTCAAATGGGAATTGGTTGACAAACTTGTGTGGTGAATTTTCACTGAGTTCTTTGTAGTCTTTGAAGTGTTTAAAGTACCATAAAACATCGGCATCATCCTCATTGTCTACAATCTCAAAATCAGGGTGTGTCAAATATTGATTTATATATTCATATTCAGCATACACCTTCAACCTTGTCGGTGGTGATCTATTCTTTAGTAACTCTAATTCTGGAAGGGATTCCACCATGTGCCCTTCTAAAAAGTACTTTGAAGATGGTTCTGTCATATCAACATCATACTCAGCATATCCCTCCCACGGAAGAAGCATGGCTTGCCTTTGTAAACCTGTATAATCTCCTTCTACGAAGTTCCTAGTGATAGGACAACCCTCTCCTACATCCTTAACTGGAAATAGCAGTGTATATGTCAGTTGTTCTGGTATATGTATGAAGGGAACAGTGCGGAAATTGTAGTTATCAGAATGAGTAATTCCCGAGCCGAGTTCATCCATCACATACCACATTGGTACTCTCTCTTCAACCGAGAACTCACTTCCGGCGATGGTGTATGTGTGGGCATACTTCCACACCAACTTATACACTTCTTCTATTTGCTCTTCTTGAGTCTCAGCAGTCACTTGCATTAGATTACACATTCTTTCTAATAGGCCGGGCATATTTCTTAGATTATTTTTAATACTGTTTGCCTTGAAGGTCCACGCGTGATCAATGAGATAAACATGACTGGGATCCGATGCGTCAATATCCCTCGTAGCGAAGACGCTCCAAAGAGGATCGTATGGGCTTTGGTCACCTTCATCGTACTCGATTGAAGCGAGTTGAAAGGATTGGCCGGCGTCAAAAATTTGGTCATTTAGTTTTTTGCATATCGTTGGCCAAAAGTGCTCAGGGACTCCTGATAAAACCAATTGCGGCTTATGTTCTGCTAAAAATATATTATATCTTGCTAAACCATCCATGTTTCAGGAAAAATCGATTGACGTGACGAACCTTTCTCCCGTCGACCCCAAACACACTCCGGAGTCTCCGGCCGAAACAGACTGAAACTAAATTACCGTCCTGAAATATATATTACTTACTTCAGGCATCGATCGAACGGCTGATTTTGACAGTGAAGTGCAATGACATGAAAAGGCCGATGAACTTTTTTCCCGATGTTTGATTGTAAAGGGCATAAGTGTAAACAGCCACAGACAAAAAGAAACAAGAAGTAAGGAAGAAAGAAGTTCGTCAGTCACTAAAGCCCATGGCGAAGCAAACAATAAAAATATGTAAACTTGATTAATTTTAAATGGCAAACAAAGATATTGCAATATAAAATACCAACCTCCCCATCCAGCCCTTTGAGATCCACTGAAATACCTACATAAGTATTTTTCTTATTAATGATAAGATCAACAATTCCGTTGTTCTGGCAACATTTTGAATATTGATTAATTGATAAACTCAAATACCAAAATTATTATGAATTTCAGCGTGATTTTAGCCAGGCAGGCTTCATGGAAAAAAAAATACCAGTAAGTAACAATATTCATGACTTAAATCCAATATAATCCTCAAAGCCTTACCACCAAGTGTGCCGGCTTCTGTCGCTTGTTACGACAACCTAGCTAATTTTATGATGGTGTTCACTTATGAACATGAAAAATTTTTGATCTACCACATCTACAAGCCTTTCGAGGAGATAGATGCCTTATTAAAGAAGAAAGGGCGAAATTAACTCCTGAGCACTTAGTTTCGTCATGTCCGTCCTTCCATCTGTCTGAAGCAAATCGCAGAGACCCTTAGTGCTAGAAAGCTGTAATTTGGCATCGATATACTTACATATTTATTAAAACTCCAGAATCGTAGAATAAAATATTGAAAAACATTTTTTTCAAGTAGGTACCTCCCCTACAGATAACGTGAGGATGAATCGAAAAACTTACTACTTCGGAACCCTACACTGCGCGTGACGCACACTTGCCCGGTTTTTAAAGATAATGCCAGATGCTCGCACTGATTACAAAATCA
Organism: Thymelicus acteon; assembly: GCA_951805285.1. Taxonomy (NCBI): domain Eukaryota; kingdom Metazoa; phylum Arthropoda; class Insecta; order Lepidoptera; family Hesperiidae; genus Thymelicus; species Thymelicus acteon. The sequence goes on from OX638232.1 coordinate 5,309,362, forward strand.
TTAAATAATTTCTGAGGATAAAATCAAGAAACTGTTTTTGTCTGCGCCTGTATACGCAGGTGATATATAGTTTTTTTGTATGCATACTTAATTAAATGCGATATGGGATAAAGATCAGGTAAAAGTACATTAAATAAGAAATGTGCGCGCAGGGGTTTCGACCAACTCATGAGCGTGCGTCGATCAGTCTAGCTGTACTGTTGAACATTGACTACAGCCTTTTCTTTTTAACATGTAGAAAAGTGTAGTTAAAAGGCGCCGTTCAGTGAATGGCTATGAATGGCAGTTGCCTGCTACACTACACATTCATAAGGAACCACCAATATCTGAAAAGTATTTTTCCATTACAAATTGCCCAAGCCACAAACCACAATTCAAATGGGTTACAAAGATGTCTGTCTGCATCTGATTGTAGTCAGAAAAGCATCAGCATTTTATCAGACATCTATACAAATAAATAAAATTGGAGTGTCTGTTTGTAATATTAAAATAACCGCTTTTTACTAAGTGCATTTGGATGTATACACGGTACATATACCAAAACAACATTTTTTACAATTTTTGTCTGTCTGTTTGTTCCATAATCTCTGAAATGGCTGGACCGATTTTGACGAGACTTTCACTGGCAGATAGCTGATGTAACAAGGAGTCACTTAGGCTACTTTTATTTTAGAAAAAAATAGTTTGTTAGGCGATACGAAGTTCGCCGGGTCAGCTAGTTACTTATAAAATAAGGTAAAATTAAAACAAATCATTCCATTACATATTTTCAAGTCACTTTATTTATGAGCATAAATTACTGCTAACAACCTTAAACAGGGAACATTAATGTTTCTTATTTTCTAATTAATTTAGATATTTGATAATAATATAATAGATAACATATATTTCTAAAATAAAAATAATACCGTTAACTAAACAAAAAATTAAACTGAGGCCTCTATTAGTTTAAGAGCAATAATTGTCCAGTGGGGCGGAAAAAATGCTCGAGTCTTTCCGCTACAGTGGACATTCGCCCTTAAGGTCTTCGCACATTACAGTGCCTCCAACTTATCTGTGAATTCGAGGAGGGCGCTGTCGGACGCATTGGACCAATCATTAGACGCAATTCGAGACGTAGTAAATGTCAAATGAATGAGCACAAAGAACGTATGAATGGCGCGGCATTAGTTCCAATTTTTGCCATTTCACAGATAACTTGGTAGCACTGTACACCAACTCGAACGTCAATAGCCCACAGCCCACTCTACTCATAGAAAAGCAATACAATACGAAGTTTACATCGTGTGTTGGCTGCAGGTATACGCGTGGTACATGCGACGTACCCTTGAAAGAAAACGTTGAACATTCAAACGTAAGAAACACGGTATAAAGCTCATATTCCAATGCTTTCCTACGAGTTGAGTTGACGGTAAAGTTGGTATATCGTGTAAGATCTTTAGGCTGCAATTCCACCAGAGATTTGCGAGGGAGTGAGGTAGAAAAATAGAAAATAATTTAACAATATATTACGTCATTTCGTAGCTGCGGGTAAAATAGCTGCATAGCGTAGTTTGCGCCCACTGGAGCACAGCATCTTTGCGACGAAAAGAAATATACCTTGCCTCGCTACCTCGTACATCGCTGATGTAATCTCATCTCAGCCTTATTTTTAGTGGTCGGGATGCCTATCAATATAAAACAGTTTTGATGTTAAAAATTAAATTGTGTGTTTTTATGAAACCACGATGCAAGTGAAACTTTTTTTTTCGGTTTGTAAGCATTTAACAAAAAAATTTAGAAAATTATTCGATTTAGGGTATTAAAATTGAGTTTTTAATTTTAACTTAATTACTGAAACATGGGAATGATAATGGGAAATCAACTGTAGACAAAATATTCAATTATAAAATTTAATTTCAATTTGCGTATTAGAGTATGGAATACATAATTAATACAATCATTTAGATGATAGACGCATATTAAAAACATTTACATTAATATACAGATCAAAACACAGAAATACCGCGAAAAACTAACGCCCCAACTCAGAGTCACTAACGGTTACTTAAATCGCTCCTTAGTACAGAATTTGTATGGTGATTCTTTACCAAGGAGAGATTAAAATAACCATTATAGACTCTGAGTTGGGGCGTAAGTGTGCAAGTCTTGCACGAATAATTGAGAATATAAACACGGTCATGTACGAAAAATTTTGGGGCGATAGAAAAAAAGTTTCACTTTAATAAAGTTGAGTTTTAAATTAGATAAACAATATTGGGATAAACCGATTTTCAACTATACGCAGAAGAGCCCAGTCGCAGAATCATAGACATACATACTCAGTGGATAATTACGCGTCCTAGTGACTGGTGCTAATGCTAAAACCCTGCATGTAGTTGAGTAGATAATTATTCAAATCACAATATATTCATGTTCGGAATTAACCCAATTTAGTTTATAATATAAAAGATTTATTTGCTATTTTGTTACACATATTATGTCGATAAGAATATAAAGAAGCATAGCAAAGTAAACATGGCACATCAATAAATGCAGACATGCAAAACAAGAGACCACGAAACTCACTCGTAAATCTTACACTACTAACATTTATTATTTTAAACTCTGCCCTCTATAATATAATAATTATAACATAATTATAAAGACTGTCTATTGCTTGCCGTGGCCAAATAAATAAATGATACAAAAAAATGTTACTTAGATATTTTTATATTGACCTATAAATTTATATGAGTAGGTACCTAGTTGTAACTAATTACAATATTTTTACTTAATTTAATAAAAAAGTTTTCGAGATATTTACCAATCAATACACCAAGGTTAGTGAACTTAGCTAAGAATAATTGCAGAATTTTATATAAACAAGTGTAATGATTATTCTCCTGGTCAAACATGTTTACGAGTGATGGAGAAAAATAAAATTCACTATAGTATTTTATTTTACAGAATTCCACAATTTAAGTAGAAATAAGCAAGAAGAAACAATTTATTATTATTATAGAGATTAGAGATTATATATATGGATAAAATATTCACAATAAAAGTGAGTCCCCGCTATGCATATTTTTGTCGATACTACTCGATTTACAACTTTAACATGTAAGAATAAAATATGCAGTCATTTGTGAAATCATCGTTAACAATGAAGTAACACCAGCGAGAAGCGACTTCAAATAGTCCGTCCCGCAAATTATCTTTACATTGTTAAGAATTTTTTTAAGGTTATTATTGCATCTTGATTGCTATAATCAAAACATAATTTTTTCCCACGCCTTTGTGCAGTAGACTAACACACCATTCCAAGTATGTGCTTAGAAATCTTAAAATAGGTTAGATTACAGTCCTATAGGACTGAGCCTGTTATATTATTAAATAATTTAGTCTTAGTCCATAAAATCCGACTTTATAGACGTAAACAGGATGTACATATCCTCCCATTTCCTCGACACAACCAGTGGTACATTCCCAGTACCCCCAACCCAATAACAGAGTATATCGCTTCCAGTTGGTCTTGTACAATAACATTAATTGGAATAAAAACACATTTAAAACTTACAACTAGTTCAGTTCGAATCGGAGTCCATGTGATTTCTGTAGTTGCGGCGTGCTTTTTTCACGCGTTGCCGGAACTTTAAGGCTTGGTACTCGGGGTCATCGGACACATCGTCCGCGGGGCGGGGGTCCCGCGTACTGCTGCCGACCGCGGTTCCGACCCCGCTGTCGGGGGTCCCCATGGTCCCGGCCGCCGGCCACACGCTACTCTCTGTACTACAGCTACTTTCCAACTCGCTTTCGTTAGTCTCGTTCATGAGCCTCGCTACTGTTCTATTGTAGCCTGTTTTCGGTGACAACCGGTCCATGGCTGAAGTGCTAGCACGCTCGGCGGGCTCCTTAGGCGGGGGGGACTCGCTCGAATCTGACCGATGCAAACTTAACCTTCCATTTCTTCTAACCCGTCTCAAGTTATGTCGCTGTCGGCTCTCTAGCGGTTGGGGCGAGTTACTTCCCGACTCGGGCGGTTCGACCCGTAATGAGTCTCCTAGCGAATCTCGGGAGCCGTTGATCGGAGTTGGTATAATACTAATGAGATTGTTGGGAATGTTCTGACTGCCGTTTTGAGTCCTCGGCGATATCGGCCGACTGCCTATCGATTGGTCGTCGTCCGAGTCCACCTCGGCGATGCGGAACAGAGCCGATGTACTCTGCTGACCTCTGTATCCTGTTCGAGAACCATAAAGATTTGTATTAACCAAATGTGTTTGAAAAATAAATTGGTAAGGAAAACAATCACCTGAAATGGAATAAAAATATGTTAAGGTTAAGTTGTGTCTTCGAGGCAAGTGTGAATAGTCATTTATTATTATTTAGTGCGTTTTACCACCCAAGACATCCGCTTACTATCATGTAGAATCATACTCAACCTACATAAAATGAATTCTGTGCTAATTTTTCGCTACAATTTTTATTATACCAAATAAGAGAATCTTACCTGTGCTTGTACTTGGTAAAGCTAAGTTACTGTCAAAGTCCTCAAAATTGTTGAAATTGTTGTTGTCACTACTGTCTTGGGCCATTGCGTTGCCTGTAATGAGAAAATAATGATTAAGAGGATATTATTCCTCTTATTGTTATATGATGCACAGGGGGCGTAGCTACCGCCGTATCAGCCGTATCAATTATATGGGGCACTAACATTCCCAAAAAAAGCTCGCCAGCGGCCTTCGACCACTATAATTGGCACTCCTTTTGTATTTGACAGTTAACACCTAACGTCCAGGGGGCCCTACAACAAATTAATATTGATATGGGGCCTCCTTAAAGCTAGCTACGCCACTGATGGTGTATGAACAGATTCTCTTTAAATTATGTATTCACTGAAATGCTTACCATTACTCCTAAAATTCATAATTTTTCTGTAGCAAGTGTTTTTGTTTTTTCTTTTGGTTGTTCTTGACAAATTCATACGCCTACGTAGCGGCCGGACTATCTGCAGACAAACATTTACATGTCCAAGTTAAATTTTGTCCATCACTGTTAAATAATAAATCATTTTTTTAATCCAGCCATTGAGAGAATGCATGTTGATAGTGAAGTAATGTAAAAAAATACAAATACCTTCAAAGAAAGGACCCATCTATCTATGTATGCTTTATTAACAAAAGTGATGTACAATAAAGCTTTGATGTTGTGTAATATGATAGATAGAAACTGACAGTCTGACACAACTTTTGTCTTGTAACTTTGTCCCATGATCATATTAAAATAATAACTAGCGCTCTGCCCGCGTTTTCCAGGATAATAAATACCCTGTATCCTATTCCAGATAAAGGTCTTCCTGTCTGCAAAATTTTATTGTGAAAAATTTTAATGTGCTGCATTTTATTGTGCTAAACTTTATTGTGCTAAATTTATTGTGCTAAATTTCATGAAAATCCTTTCTGTAGGTTTTGTTTTAGTGGATAAAGTCAAAAACTACGCAACCGATTTCAACAACTCTTTCACCAAATGGACGCTCTATTGTTTCTGAATAACTTGAATTATTTCAAAAATATTAGCGATTAATACGAAAATTCAAACAATGCGAGAGCGGTTAATCTATACTATGTAGCAGTGTATTTGTAAATACCTACTACTTTGGTTCAAATGCAATGAAACGCATGGGTTTCCATCGTTCTTGTCTATTTTAGTATTGGCATCGCTTAGTACAATCTAGAATAGTTTTCAGCTCTTAGTTTAACGCTATATTTGTTTAATTATTACATTACGAACATTCAACAAGGGCGATGACATTCGTATGGAAACTGCTCGATAACTACCGAACAGAATTTAGACGTTATAGGTATCTTTGGAATCGTCATAAATTCGTCTTCTTGAATATTATATTAGATTAGAGATTCGTGATAATCTAATTTCTAATATTTTTGACAACTTATAACTCATTCAAAGCATAGACTAGGTTGGTATTTATTGCGTTTTGATATCATCACATTCAGCCAGACGTTTGTCTATGGTGATACATTCCTTTATTTGTTTCTCCGCAATTAAACATCCGTTCTACGATGTACTCATATATTTTCGCATAAAGGAATATTAGTAACATTCCTGATATGAATTATTTAATAATTTCAATTATCATAAATCATCATATTAACTGAAGTCTGTGGCTGTTAAACGTTTTGTACTCTGTGAGCAGTGAGCGATGTACGATTTCCGATACCGACGGATGTTATCGAACGAACAGATGAATCAGTTCGGCTCAAGCGCTCGCGCAGGATACGCGTGTCGTCCTGCGCGACCGACCGGCTCATTTTGAACGGCAAGGCTCCGCATGGCCGCCGCCACATTCCTTTGAAAATGTACAGTTTTGCCTGAGTTTTTATTCAGTAGCGAGTACGCTCCTCGCAATGTTTAACTTTCCCTAATCGAGCTGGGTCGCCACCCGCTTTCTTTGATGTAACTTAGAGTACTTATTCCGTAATTCATCGTACGGCGCGCCATGGGACCGCCGCCATCTTAGAACTTCACGACCGTGTTCCACATAACTTTATTTCTACATGATGGACCGGGACTCCTCCCGCTTCGCGAACGCGAGATCATCGGCCAGGAAGGGTTTCGTCGTCTCCAGGTGCCGATGACATACTCGGTGAAGAGCTCTCTCCTGGAGTGCTCTCCACGCCACGCCACGTCACGCCATGATGGCTTTGCTTTAGACGGGCGTCCGCAGGGCTAGTTTTCTAGCGTCTGCTGGTCATCCCAACCAGTAGATGATCCCAAGGACTCACCGCGCTCTACTGCTACCGCTGCCGTCTTCTTGCATGATCACGCCACACCACGCACCGCACGTTTCTTTCATCCGCCTGCCTGCGCTTACCATCCTGGATGCAGCTGCAACCCTTGCCATCACGCTTCAGCTTCGAGGCGCGCCACCCAGCGACGTCACGCCCGGCAGACAACCGTTCTTCGTTCGTCTATATTACGCGTGCGGAGTGATGCGTTCATGGTACCATGTAAGTCAATCTAAATAACCTATTATCTGGCCAGAAAGTGTAGAATCAGTGCGCGACGTATTCCACGGGCACCGTTGCCCTACCGTTATCACGGATAGCGTAAATAGAACTCTGTTAACGTCACATAACCTAGCCTAAATTTGCATGCTTTAACATTGTCTCTGCGGACCGAGCCGCCATGTAATTCGCGATTTTTACCAATATAATATCTGGTCCTAACTACCATCTTTTATTTCGAACAGACATCCCACAGGATAAGCCTGCAAGAGGTCCTTGATCCAATAGTTCAGTGTATCTACGAGAGCCGAAGGAGTAGACCATTTATTGTAATTCATACAAATGATTTGTTCGCGTAGAATTTGACTTTCCTCTCTATGCACTTATAACCCACATTAGTCGTATATTAGCGAATACCACAACTCTCTTTTTTATACGCGACAATGGCGCCCGAACATATTTAATTATCCTTATCCTGTGGATTCTGTTTGGGATATTTTTTTCTTCTTTTTCGGTGAAGTTACTTTTTACATCAACTTTTGGTAATTTTTTTTTTGAGTTGTCATATTTTTGTACAAGAGAAACTATTCTCCAGTACCGTTTGGTAACTAAACAGTGAATTTTGGTTTGCATTCTTTGGAATGTTTCCTTAACGGAACATTGATTTTTTTTGACAAACTTACAGGTTTGTATATTTTTTAGCAGTCGCAAACAATAAGTATAAAAATTTTATTATTGTACTTGCAATTTTTTTTCTCTGGATATCACAGTCCTCGACTATATTGTTAGCGAGGTCTGGAATATACCAGCCTTTTCTTTTCGTGCAAACACTGTTTATTTACCAAAACTAAAAAGTTGTTTTCACAACTATTTTGTAATAATGGCGACCCCACTTGAAGAAGCTTTTCATGACTCGAGCGATAACTTAACTGATGATCCAGATTTAAAAGAATCTTTTAGTAATGTGACGCATAGGGATAAACCCATCTCACAGCCACAAACATCAGCCTCTTTGTTTCATGGTTCAAATTATAATCAACCTGTCCAAAGTCAACCAGATAATAGGGTTACTTATGTGATGAGGGATGACAATCTAAAATCGTGGAATTTAAAGTTCACAGGCGATTCAAGTTTAGTGGATTTTTTCTTGCGGATTAACGATTGTATGAGATGCAGGGATATTCCGGAATCAAAAGTTGTCAAATGTTTTTCAGATCTCTTAGGAGGCAAAGCCCTCGACTATTATAGGCAAATCAGAGATTCAGTAGTCACTTTAGACGATTCACAGATTAAATTTAAATCATTCTTTACAGCCTTTGATAGCGACTATGTTTTAGAAAAACAAATTAGGGATCATAAACAAAGCTCGAATCAACCTTTACATATGTACATTTTAGACACGCGGTTTTTGAAAAATTAGCTATTTTAGTTGAAGAGGATCACCGGAAATGGCCGACATTTCTCCCTCAAATACAACTATACTTAAATACTACAATTAATCTTGCTACTGGTTATACACCATACTTTTTGGCTCGAGGTCGAGAACTCATCGCCGACGGTGCAATGCACATCTTAAGAGGCACTGCTCCACATTCGGATGATGAAATCGAACCAACACCTAGGAACATAACAGCTCAGTCCTTAAATGACCTGTCAGATATCTTCCAACGTGTAAGCTATGCACTGACCAAGGCGTACAAACAGAACGCTCACAGATATAACCAGCGTCGCCGAGAGCTCAGGCTACGCGTTGGTGACATAGTGTGGAGGCGTAACTTTGTACAGTCAAACGCAGCAAAGTTTTTCTCAGCTAAACTAGCACCGAGGTTTGTCAAATGTAAAATAGTTGACAAACTATCTGATGTCGTTTACCAATTAGAGGAAATTGACACAAAAAGTATTGGGAAATATCATGTAAAGGACATTATAAAAGTGCCACAAGGCGTATAACATGTGCAAGTATTTTTTCTTTTTTCAGTGTGACAAAATTTCAATTTTATGTCATATTTTGAGATTTTCTTATTCTCACCTTTTTGGACAAAACTTAAAAGTTTTTGTACCTGTGTACTCCAAGAAACTCAGTACTGTTTGTTTGATCAAAATCGGTTCAGTACTTTTCTTTAAACAATTGAAATTAAGTTTTCACTTGTTTCACTTTTGGTACTTAAATGTACATTTTTTTGCACTATTCATGAAAATGAAAAGTGGTGTGTGTATACACATATTTTTTTTCCTTGGAAACACAATTTTTATCAGTTTTGATCTTTCATTGTTCCCACAATAATGGAGAACAAGTTTTTTTCTTGAAGAACTTAAGATTACCCTAATCTTATTTCTTACTTACAATCTCTTGTATGAGTCATCACTCATAATTTTCTGGACTTTGACAATAACCAGCTATCATTCCATGATGAGCTGATGTCACCTTTTCCCAGTCGCTTGGCCAGCACTGTGGTTCCCTTTAGAAGTATATCATACATATATTAAGTAAATGTATCATTATACTTACATAGTAATTTTAAATAAACTTGGTATATTTAAGCTTGCTTAATTTAGTTGATATTACTTACCATACTTTTTTTCTGTCAATAAATAGTATTAAATACTAGGTTTATTACTTTAGATAATACTCAATACCGAGCAGTCGTATACATACTGGGTAGGTATAGCATTATGGTTACTTCTAGGATATTATACCTTAGTTGTTACATCTTTGTAATTTTAAAAGGGGGCCCTCCATTAATTTAGACTATCTAATTAGATATAGATGTTAGTTTAAAAGATAGGTGTTAAGCTTTTATTTCATTAAATTCTGAACTTCAGTATTGCTAAGGCTAGTTCCTAGTGATAGTAAAAACTTTAACTTAGGGTTAAAAGTTCTTTTTTTCGGTAACCCCGGCTGTGTCGGCTAACCGGCAGTTAGCCTCTTTTGTTCGAAGGGGGGTATTGTAGCAGTGTATTTGTAAATACCTACTACTTTGGTTCAAATGCAATGAAACGCATGGGTTTCCATCGTTCTTGTCTATTTTAGTATTGGCATCGCTTAGTACAATCTAGAATAGTTTTCAGCTCTTAGTTTAACGCTATATTTGTTTAATTATTACATTACGAACATTCAACAAGGGCGATGACATTCGTATGGAAACTGCTCGATAACTACCGAACAGAATTTAGACGTTATAGGTATCTTTGGAATCGTCATAAATTCGTCTTCTTGAATATTATATTAGATTAGAGATTCGTGATAATCTAATTTCTAATATTTTTGACAACTTATAACTCATTCAAAGCATAGACTAGGTTGGTATTTATTGCGTTTTGATATCATCACATTCAGCCAGACGTTTGTCTATGGTGATACATTCCTTTATTTGTTTCTCCGCAATTAAACATCCGTTCTACGATGTACTCATATATTTTCGCATAAAGGAATATTAGTAACATTCCTGATATGAATTATTTAATAATTTCAATTATCATAAATCATCATATTAACTGAAGTCTGTGGCTGTTAAACGTTTTGTACTCTGTGAGCAGTGAGCGATGTACGATTTCCGATACCGACGGATGTTATCGAACGAACAGATGAATCAGTTCGGCTCAAGCGCTCGCGCAGGATACGCGTGTCGTCCTGCGCGACCGACCGGCTCATTTTGAACGGCAAGGCTCCGCATGGCCGCCGCCACATTCCTTTGAAAATGTACAGTTTTGCCTGAGTTTTTATTCAGTAGCGAGTACGCTCCTCGCAATGTTTAACTTTCCCTAATCGAGCTGGGTCGCCACCCGCTTTCTTTGATGTAACTTAGAGTACTTATTCCGTAATTCATCGTACGGCGCGCCATGGGACCGCCGCCATCTTAGAACTTCACGACCGTGTTCCACATAACTTTATTTCTACATGATGGACCGGGACTCCTCCCGCTTCGCGAACGCGAGATCATCGGCCAGGAAGGGTTTCGTCGTCTCCAGGTGCCGATGACATACTCGGTGAAGAGCTCTCTCCTGGAGTGCTCTCCACGCCACGCCACGTCACGCCATGATGGCTTTGCTTTAGACGGGCGTCCGCAGGGCTAGTTTTCTAGCGTCTGCTGGTCATCCCAACCAGTAGATGATCCCAAGGACTCACCGCGCTCTACTGCTACCGCTGCCGTCTTCTTGCATGATCACGCCACACCACGCACCGCACGTTTCTTTCATCCGCCTGCCTGCGCTTACCATCCTGGATGCAGCTGCAACCCTTGCCATCACGCTTCAGCTTCGAGGCGCGCCACCCAGCGACGTCACGCCCGGCAGACAACCGTTCTTCGTTCGTCTATATTACGCGTGCGGAGTGATGCGTTCATGGTACCATGTAAGTCAATCTAAATAACCTATTATCTGGCCAGAAAGTGTAGAATCAGTGCGCGACGTATTCCACGGGCACCGTTGCCCTACCGTTATCACGGATAGCGTAAATAGAACTCTGTTAACGTCACATAACCTAGCCTAAATTTGCATGCTTTAACATTGTCTCTGCGGACCGAGCCGCCATGTAATTCGCGATTTTTACCAATATAATATCTGGTCCTAACTACCATCTTTTATTTCGAACAGACATCCCACAGGATAAGCCTGCAAGAGGTCCTTGATCCAATAGTTCAGTGTATCTACGAGAGCCGAAGGAGTAGACCATTTATTGTAATTCATACAAATGATTTGTTCGCGTAGAATTTGACTTTCCTCTCTATGCACTTATAACCCACATTAGTCGTATATTAGCGACCATACCACAACTACTTCTCTTTTTTATACGCGACAACTAATATTATAAAGAGGAAAGATTTGTTTGGTTGTTTGCATTAAATAGGCTCTGAAACTACTGAACCGATTTGAAAAATTCTTTCACTGTTGGGAAGCTACACTATCCCCGAGTAACATTAGGCTATATTATATTTTCAAAAAAATTAGGGATCCTTAATAAAACTCCAACAATGTAAAAAAATAACAAAACCGAAGCAAAGCGAGGGCGGTTACTCGTAGTTAAATAAACACCATACCCTGCCAGAGTTCCGGTACAGACAATGCGTCGGCTCGTCCGAGTCGGTCCGCTCGCTGGACGGCGCGGACAGCCGCGAGCGCGCGGGCACGAGCGGCGCGCGCGCGGCCGGCCGGCGCGGCCCGCGGGCGCGGCGCGGCGCCGAGCGCTTGCCCTTGCTGCTGGCACCCTTGCTCGATGACTTGCTGATCGATGTGCGGGACTGCTTGTTGCGTCTGCAATGGATGATGAATGACGAGTGTGATTGTGAGTGAGTTCGTGTTTACATGTTTGAGGAAACTTGAAGTGAAAGGATAAGTAAGGGGTAAGACTAATGCTACCTAGGCTGCTAGGTAGATAATAACGAATTTGAAAAGAATTTTTCATGTTATTTTATTGGCCCATCTGGTCAAGAAGTCCAATTTAAAATGGTTTACAACTTTTTCTGCTGAACTGTTTTTGGAAATTTTACACATACGTGATGTCCCGACAGTATAACATTATGATTTATGATAGTTTCAACTTGATTACTGTGGTCTGGTGATGGAATTGATAATTCCATTGACTTCTAAAATTCCATACATAGAATTTGGCGACGAGTCCTTAAAGTGAAGTGCGATAAAAATTTCTTTTTGGTTTTTCAAACGAAAACTTTTTTATTACCTAAGAGATCCTCTCTTTTGTGAACGAACATTCTTTGGGTAACGTGACGCAACCAAACGTGCCAATCGATTGGGACACCGTTGACTTCTGCCTCCATTTGAAGTAGCTGCAAGGATATAAACACATTAATTCAAGCGAAACAAGACCTACGTAAATTGCCGGTGGCCTTATGTCATCTCTTACAGACACCCTGTTCTGCCGACTTGGAATTCGAGTCACTATTATATCTCCACAAACACAGCTAGGATTACCTCTCTTCGGCGAGAACGGCAGGAAGTCAACAGCGATGTGATCGCTATCACTATCGCTGGAGTCGTGTCCCTGCGTGGCCGAGCTCGAGCCGTCCAGGGAGTCCGACTCCTCGGCCAGGCACTCCAGCTCGCGTTGAACCAGGGAGTCGAAGAACGCCATCATCCGGGGGTCTTCGCTGGTGGACTGCTCTGCGTAGTTGTGGGATATGTACTGTGGATGGTAGTAGAAGGTTATCATTCAGTCAGCTTCGATCAACATTAAAAAAAAATAAGTTCATCGAAAACATAGTGACGAAACCTGCAAACCTGACTTGATGATGTTCTGAAAGGTTTGTGAAACAATCCGCACTTGGCCAGCGTGGTAGACTATGGCCTATAGGCCAGACCCCTCACTATTTAAATACTATTTAAATATAAAAAATGATACAAAACTGTTTCAAATTTTTGAGCATAAATAGGAAAACATTAATGTACAAACCTGTCCACTAAGATGCACAAGTGAGACATAGTCCTCATGACTATATATTTCCCTTGGATTATCTGAACCTTGCGCTTCCTCCAGGAGACTCCCCTTCATATGAGGGTACTCTAACGCTGACCACACCTGGAATCCAACAAATTATAACAGCTTACAGAGTTGTCGGAACCCATCAACTGATCTGTCGTTAGACAGGAGTTGTGTGTACTTTATACAGCGAGGGGCTTCGCCTCCTAACCTACCAAGGGGGCTTTGACAAACGGTTTGCTTCAATTCACTGCTAACTATATATTCATAAGTTGCCTAACAACATCATAGTGACAAAATTACCTTAATAATCTTCTCAACTCCCGACGAAGCGATCAAGCAGTAATGCGAATTATAACGCACTTGGTTCACTATGGACCTGTGACCGTACAACACTATGTGCGGCGGCTCCACCACCATGTCTGAAAAAAAAAATGAGAGGTGTCAAGGGACACCCGGATGGAACGAAGTTCCTTTCGATTAATACTAGACAGGGATAGAATAAACTACGACAATATAATACGACAAAATAATACTACGACAGGGATAGAATAAATCTATCACTGTCGCTCTTCCGCATATTGATTGGCATGACAAGAGAAATAGCAATAATAACTTTATGTGCATGATCGTAATATAGATATCCCTGTTGTGCCTATGCTAAATACCGAAGAGTAAATAAGACAGCCACATACTATAATTGTACTGTCGCACCCTCGAAGACTTCTGGTCGCCTAGTAACTCGCTTTAATTAATAAACGACGACAAAAAGTGTCGTTACAACTTTTCGTCCCAATTTTTTCCGCCTAGCCCCCTTTCGCAACGCGCGATAAGGAACTTCGTTCCAAAAATTGCGTTATGTGAAACTTCTTTACGTCATAGGTTCTCCTTTCCTCTACGTCTATATAGAAGGTTCATGTAAAAAATATATTTTTTTTTTAGTGTTGCATGAATTTATACAATTATCAATAACAAGTTATAACCAGACCTCCCTGACTATAAAACGTGACTATAAATAATCTAATAATATATAAAATTCTCGTATCACGCTTTTTTGAAGTTGAACTCCTCCGAAACAGCTCGACCGATTTTCGTGAATCGGCTAAGGTGGAGAATCGGACAACATTTATTTTTCATCCCCCTACCCCTAAAAAATTTTTGGCAGAACAACGTTTGCCCGGTCAGCTAGTAAATAAAATAAAAAAATAGAAACCCCAAAAATGCCTTAAAACCAAACAAAGAACATACCAAAACCACTACCGCCATCCGGTATCTTCCACATATATAGATTGAAATCGTCTGACCCAGACAGGACAAACTCGTCCCCCTTGCCAGCGAAGCAGCAGCTCTTCATAGTGCAGGAGTTGTAGTAGTCCTGATGGTAGAACTCAGCAACGGGGTCCGGAGACTGCACGGCGTACAGCACGGGGGCGAGCCGACGTCGCAGGGCGAGGATGTGGGTGCCGCTGGAGTTGAAGCGCACGCTCATGCTGTTCTGACAGGTGCCGTTGTTGCCCACGTAGCGGATTACTGGGCTGTTGGAGATAACAGATACGAGAGATATATCAAATGGTGATAAATAATAACTGAGAATGGTGATAAGTGATAACGGATAAAATATAAAAAATGGGGTATTTTTTTAGGAAATAGATAACGATATTTTGTATAAATTTTTGCCTGTTTCTTTGTTTTCGCTAATATTAGAAACGGCTTAACCGATTTGGATGTGGTTTTCACTACTATACTTCGATAAAGTTGAGGTACCATTTTGTTTGTTTATTTTAATCAGTTTACATAATTTCAGCCTTTTGACTTTAATATCAATTACTAAAGCTCATATTTAATGGTGCTTGGTTCTGAGTTACTAAGCACCAAGCCTAAAAATATCTCTCATACTAAAACTATAAATAAATCTCAATAGCTCACTGTTTAGGCGCTCGCAGATCCCACAGCGCGACCCCGTCTCTCGCGTTGGCAGACACCAGAACTCCGAACTGCTGCGGGTGGAACATCACTCCGTGGAACGCCTTCCTGCTGCGCGATATCACCAGCGACTCTGAGGAACACTTGCCGCTACAAATCTGTTTATTATAGGGTTCACGTTTAACTGGTGCTTGGTACATTAGATTATTAGGTTTCGTACTTTTGTTTCTTTATAATATTATGTCATTTAATTTTTGCTATTTTTTAGTGTTCTTTAATTTGCACGAAATACCATTATAGCAGGGAAATTATTAAGAAATTAAGCTGCCAATAAAGATGATAGCCACATATGATAACATACATTAAACTTTTCAGTTGAACACAACAAATAGCAATAAATCTTTTTGTTTGAGACTAATTAAACACCGACCTTGTACAATTATATTATTATCTTTTTTCTGTTACTTATCTCTTTACACATAATTTATAGAAAATCAAACTCACCATGAACAGACTGGCGAGTGTCAAACAGCAGCAACCGACCATCGTTCCCAGCCGTAGTAACAACGCGTTGGTTGAACGGATCAATGCTGAGACTGCATACAGCACGTTGGTGTTGCAGTACTTCAATAGGACACTTCATCTCCAGATCATGGACTATAACCTATTGAAAAAAGAAAATAATATATTTGAATTGGAATTACAACCGATCTATTTGTTTAAATGTAAGCTAATGGTTTGAAAGAAACACATACCTATTTGTTATGTTAAAGTGACCAGACATATTGTGAGTGCATAATATTTTAGTAATTTTCTTGTTAATTATAGTCGACAAACAAAGAGACACGCCACCTAATGGTAAGCGATCACTGTCACCCATGGATATTAGTAACATCAAAGGTATCACTGATGCAGTGCAGGCCAAAAGATGCAAGGGATTAGATAGCGTAATTTGTGAATGACTTGCCAATTGAGATATTCGTTTATTGTACACAGATGATAACTATTATTTTATTATGAGTGGTAATGATTATAATAATTTGTCAACTACTATGTTACTTACAATATCATCATTTCCTCCCGAATAGATATTGTGATTGTCATTAGTGACACCAAGGCAAAAGATGTTTGATTGATGCACTGCTTTCATAGCCTCAGGTTTACCATGGTTCATCAGGGCCTGCCCGAACTGCCATAGCATCACCCTCCGGTCATCTCCTCCTTAAAAAAAGTTATATTGTTCTTGATTTGCTTATGGTTCTTTATACCAATACCTTGTCTTGTACAGCTCAAAAAGCCCACAAAACTTATTTATGTCAATATAATAAAGCCAAAGAGATTTTTTTCCATTTGTTTGTTTGAAAGAAGTGCTTTCCTCTGGAACTGCCAATCAGATTTGATAAATTATTTTCGTGCATGCTAGGAGGCCATCCATAAATTACCTTACACGTTAGGGGGAGGGGGGGGGGGGGGTCGAAGTAGTGTGATATTGTGTGAGAGGGGTTCTAAATTTCGAGACGTCACATTTCAAAATGGAATAATTGGTATGTATAGGTAAATATTAAAAACAATTAATGGAAATAAAACTTATTTCGGAACTGCTGTTTTAATGTAAAAATTTCTAGGTGTAAAACTTAATAATATGTGACGTCACACTAGGGGGGCAGGTCTCACAAAAATGTGAACAGCTGTTACAAGGAGGGGGGAGGGGTCAAAAAGTCATGAAATTAGTGTGACGTAATTTATGGATGGCCCCTAGCCACATGCATGAGGAAACTATCGCTATATTATTATAATTCCTAACAAAAAGGAGTTACTTCAATTGTACAGGTACTAAAGTACCTAAATCAAAGCAAAGAATTACACTAGCAAATTACACTAAGTATATCCATAATTTAACTTTATTTTTTCCATTCTTTTTGTCTGTTCCTAGTCTCTATGCAACAATTACTTTACTCATTTTACTATAAGATGGGGCAGGTGACATTTGTCAAATAAAAAAATTCAACATGAATGAATGAATAAATTAGACAGCACTTAAAATTATCTACAATAGGTACAAGGAGCACAAATAAATTATTGCCTCTTGATGATAAGCAGTAGTAATCTACCTACTCATCTCTTATTTTTCACCATCACCTGTATCAATTATATTGATCACAGAGTACTTAAACACTCCATATTCATGTTATTTATTTGAGTTGAAATTCTTGAATTTCTTCTATTAACTGATTCATGGTTGAAAAATTTGGTGACTTTATACTATAACAACATAAAATATCTTTTTGGATACCTATATTGTGTAGTTATTTTTATAATAGAATGCAGATATGGTCCTAAGGAAGTTTTTTACGAAAACTTGCATTTTTTTCAAAGTAAGTTATGAGGATTATTAAACTTTCCATAGGCTTTAACACCTAGTTTAAAATCTGTGGTAGATAAATTTAATTTCATTTATTTTTTTGTTTGATTTATTTATTTGATTAGTTCACAATTATTTGTTAGGGTGTCTTATAATCTTGACAATAAAAAATATGATTTCGGATAAAAAAAATCTTTTTAAGCGGCATATCCCATACTTTTTGAGAAATCTTAAAAAATTAACACATCTCTGTACTGTGCTGTTAACAAATAAAACTTTATTGATATTTTAAAAATAGTTGATTCATTTTCTTTGTTAAATATAGATTTATTTTATGTCTTTTGACATTTATCATTGTCATATGAATAATTCGGACATTTGCGTTCGTCCGTACGTCGTAGTTAAGAGCGTTTTCGTACTCATAACTAAAGTAAATTTTGTAGGGGATATGATGTATGTAATCATAAATAGGAGGGGTCTCTAAAGGGGGGTACGGGGGTCAAAGGGTAAGCCCCCGCCATGAAAAAACACTGAAAAATGGAATTGGTTAGGTTCGAATGATTTTATTTTACACGAAAAAAAGGGACCCCTCGAAGCGGGGTTCCGTCGACATCTGCGACATAATCAAATTATTGTGATGGATGTGTCATTATATTTGTTTTTGCGTAGATAATGTACATATGTACCTTTTTGAAACCGATTTAACTGCTTGAAGTAATTTTTTGGCTTTTGTAGTCTAGAGGCGGATTTTAGTACTGAGGTTAAGAAGAATTTTTACAATTTCCAGAAAACAGTACGTCGCCGAAATCCCATCATCTTCCGTCATCCCCCTCATGCTACCGTATTCAAACATTTTGTTGGGCACGATTCTAAATACGAAACTGAAAATTCATTAAAAAAAGTATGCATTTCTGTAGGAGTTTTAATTGTGTAGGGTGTTGTACTGGCAGGCAACACATGCACATATGTCAGGTGTTTTAGAATATTAATATATTTAAACAGTGTCACAATAGAATGTGTTCTATTGTGACAAGAGGACTTCTATCTGAGACACGAACCGTGGTAGACATAATTTGTAATGTCATTATGAATAATATTAATATAAAGTGTAATTATACAGTATTCACAATATAGTATATCATGAAGTGAGTGTGTTTGAATAGCCCCTCTCCTCCAAAGTCCAGACATATCAAGAAGAACCTTCCAACAGGTTATGGGCCCAGAATATTAAAAGATTAAAATTTATTGAAAAACCAGTGATTTACATAGCCTACATTATAACCTTGGATACCAGTTGTTTATATACAAATAAGCATAGCAACTAGTGATGGATTCGATAAAAATTAAACCGTTTACAAATAAAAGTAATTACAAAGTGTGGAGAAAATTAATACAATTATACCTGGACTCAAAAGGTATTAAAATAAATAGTTTAAATGAAGAAAAATTGGAAAATAAAGGTAAATTTATCATATTCAACTGTATTGAAGAAAAAGATTTACATAATATAATTAATGTAGATACAATTGAAAATATTTTTGGAAAATTAGATTTGGTATATGATTTTAATTTACCTGAAAATGACACAAATGAATATAATCGTGAAGATGAAGTCAGAGAAGTTCGAGAAGGTGATATTGGGGGAAATAATAGTAATGGAGTTAATGTAATTCGAGAAGGTGATATAGGAAGAAATGATAGAAATGGAATTAATGAAGTTCAAGAAGATGTTGGTATAAGGAGAAATAATAGAGGAAGAAATGAAAATCGAGAAGAAAGAGAAAGAATTGTAAATATTCGAGAAACAGATATATTTAGTGAAACAAATGAAGATGAAACAATTGACAGCGGAACAATTGAAAATGGAATAAATTCTAATGAATCAAATGAAAATGGAACAAATGATAGCATTTTAACAAATGAAAATCTGGTGGAAAATTCGAGAAGTAATGAGGATATGGATGAAAGAGAAGAATTTTTTTGACATTGAAAATACTGAGGGGATAAATGAACAAATTTTAGAAAATTCAAGTGGAAGACCACAAAGGAACAGAAGACCACCAGACAGATTTAAAGATTTTATAATGGAAGATGGAGAATTTTCTTTATTGACGTTCGAGGAAGCAATTATTTCAAAAGTGAACTTATTGTGTTTCGGGGGAAATGGGTTGTTTTATTTTGTTAGTATATAAGTTTTATAGGGGAATTTAAATGTTGTTTACAACAATAAATATAACTAAAAAAAAAAGAGACAAGGATAATTCAATAATTAAGGGGGTGTTGGTAATTTCAATAAATAAACAATTAAGGGGGTGAAGTAAGTGGATGTAATTGTTCATTGATTGAACATCATAAAAACAATATTTACAAGAAGTCAATAATATATTTTGATAGTAGAAAGTATAATTACACAAGTTTTAAAATCCTTTTATGTCTCTTTTATAGTTGTTTTTGTTTTAATAATTATTTGGAATTTTGTTTTTTGATATTTATAATAAAATAAATTATTTCTGTTGATATTTGGATATAAGTGAGAAAATGTGGGAAGTGAAAGATTGTAAGGGATAGTGAAAGGTTGTATGTGTTCTTCGAATTCGGGTGTTGAGTCTAAATTTATGTGGAATTGTATTTAGTAGTTTATGAGTGTTGAGTTTGACTGGTTGAGTGTGAATGGCAATGGTGGATGGGATTGATGTTTTGTTTATTTATTTAATTTGAAGTTGACTTATTATTGAGTAATTGGAGTAGTAGGTTTTAAGTGAACTTTAGAGTTCATGCTGTGAGGTGTCGAGAAGGAGTTTGAGGTATTTGAATAAACTTATGGAAGTTTATGCTGTGAGGTGTCGAGAAGGAGTTTGAGGTATTTAAATAAACTTATAGAAGTTTATGTAGTGAGCAGTCGAGAAGGAGTTTAAGATTATTATAAGATATTTGTATGTATTGAGTGGTTGAGAAGGAGATATTTTTAAATAAATCTTGTTTTATGTATAGAGTCGAGAAGGAGTTTAAGATGATTATAGTTATTGATGTTTTATGTGGCGAGTCAAGAAGTTAAGGTTCTTGACGTTATATAGTTGAATGAAAGTACATGTTTGGTCGAGTATGAGTTGGACAAGTGAGAAAGGATTAATAGTAGAAACATTAAAGTTGGTATTCAGTTTGAAAGGTTGAATTGATAGTTGTTGGCTGAATTGAAATGGAGTTAGGTGGAAGTAATTGAATGTAAGTGGTTGTGAGATCTGAATGTATAATTAGGCATGTATGGAAGGTAATGTTAATTTATGAAAGTTAGTTTAGTGAGTTGTGTGGTTTTGGTATAATGTATTAAACTATATACAGGGGGTTAAATGTGTGCAAGTGTTGAGGGGGTGTGTAGGAGTTTTAATTGTGTAGGGTGTTGTACTGGCAGGCAACACATGCACATATGTCAGGTGTTTTAGAATATTAATATATTTAAACAGTGTCACAATAGAATGTGTTCTATTGTGACAAGAGGACTTCTATCTGAGACACGAACCGTGGTAGACATAATTTGTAATGTCATTATGAATAATATTAATATAAAGTGTAATTATACAGTATTCACAATATAGTATATCATGAAGTGAGTGTGTTTGAATAGCCCCTCTCCTCCAAAGTCCAGACATATCAAGAAGAACCTTCCAACAATTTCCAACCTACTAAATTTTGGGAGGGGTGATAGAGAGCTCCCCCCACCCCCTCAAAATTCGATGAAAACTAAAGTAAAAAAGAACCCTCAAAAGTACAAAAACCATCCCCATAAAATGCATCAGTCTTTCTTTATCTTTTTTCATTAATTTCTGCATTCTCTGCTACTCTGACAAGCGAAACGAATGGAATATGGAGATGATTTACTTAGATAATTGTTTCCTATATTTAACATTCGCAAGTTCGCAACGCAATCGCAACTTACACAACACCAAACAAACACATACAAATCTTAGCTTGTTATCGTGCGGCGACTGATAAAAAAATACTACAAGAATGGGTCATAAAAATAACTCACGATGCTAAGAACAACGTCTGTCACAATATTTTGGAAATTATTCATATATTATAGACAACATCTGAGGTAATGAGCTAAAAATAAGCCGGAAAAAAATATTTTAAAAAGATAATTTATGTTACCCGAGACCAATAATTCGCCATTACTGGAAAACTCGATGGCATTCACACATCCGAAATGACACACCAAATCTCTACGGTATAAATTCTTTGCAGCATTTAATCGCTTATTAAACAAATGCGACTTGATATCCGGTAAAAGGCCATATTCCCTTTTTGTAATATAAGGTAAAGGACTCGCAATATTCGCCATGTTTAGAGCAAAACCACCATTTTCCGAAGAATGAAACAAATAGAATAGAACAAAGTTTCTCTGTCTACGCAAACTACACTCCCCTTGACGATCAGCTGTATTTTATTTTTAATAACACACACCGTTCCATTTTACGTAAACAGGATGCTAAGGAATAAAAATTAACAATTTGAACTTAACATAATTAAATTAAATGAGATTTATTATATTTGAAAAAAGGCGCCTTGATAGATTTTAAATATTTTTATCATTAATTCGCGTTTTTCATTCTTCAGTTTTATTTTACGTGACAAAATAGTTGAATTTTGTTTATTAATAGATACCCTCAAAAACATCACCTCCACCGTCAAACTAGTCTGTATCACTCACTGTCATTAGTGTCATCCAAGGAACAGTGTCAACTCAACTGTCACGTCACGTCAAGCAAGAATTTTGTTTTGATTTGACGCATAGATATGTACAATACTCTAGCATATATCTATGATTTGACGTAACGCATAGCGGCACGTGTGAAAGTTCGACTTGTGTTGATTAAAATTATTTACCTTAAAACAATTAATCTTAAACATATACACTTAGTGAGCTAGTATCCTTAATTCATAAAGATAATCCATTGTTCACATTAAATGTATTATGGTGGTGGCTGAAGAAATGAAACCAACTGTAAAAGTTTCAGGTATTGTACCAGCATAACGTCGCTGTAGACTTCCCAAGGAACATAAAATAGCAAATTCACAAATTTCCTTGCTATTTCTTTCAATACCTATTCACCTGTTCCTTAGTTTCAGATACAGAGTCTTCGGACTCTCAAGATGGTGACGACACTGACTACGATGCAGAAATGTCTGATACAAATGATGATGACAAAGTTCAGCGCGATGCAGAATCTGATACAAATGATGAAGATGATAACACTCAAAATGATGAAAAAATATCAGATTCAAATCATGAAGATGAAGAAGATGAAAGGGATTCCAATAATGGTTTAATTACTAACGAAGGATGGGCTGATTCTGTTGCTAAAATCCTAGGTTCTAGTAAACCGAAAAACAAAAAAACTTTAGTGCTCTCCAGAGCTAAAAAACTATCAGAAATAAAAAAAGTTATAGACGAGAAACCTACTTTTGAGGTTATCGGAGAAGAGGTCAAAGAAGAGAAACCAGAAGTTAAAAAAGAAGTTTCTATAGAACCCCCTGTAAAGAAAAAGGTAATTGTGTTTTTTGTAGTCTCGTAACTACAAATTATTAATTTGCATTATTACATTAATATTATTAAAGATGATGTTTTTAAATATTATTAACAATAATTTGTGTAAAGTCAAGATGTTTCCATATTTGATCAATTAGGGTTGATAAATTATTGTAGGGAATTATGAAGAATAAATAAATCATAAACTTAATCAGTAAACATTTTATGTTAATGCATTAAACTGACAATGAGGATCAGTAAAGTTATAGCAAATTCTATAGAACTAGTATCCACGCGATTCTTTATGGCATATGAATAATATATCTTTTTGAATCATCCAAATCGGACCATTACTTACGAAGATATTAAGTAATAAACATTGCCGTTCCGGCCGCTAAAATTCAAACTACGCGGGCGCGTGTGACGTCACGATATCGGTCGCGCCAGTTAGCCGCTGGCAGCGATACGGCGCGCAATGTTTTGTTTGGATAATTGTGACTTTGAAACAAATTAAGTGTCCCATTTGTGCCTAATTCACCTTTTAACTATGTATCAGTATTGTATAGTGCTTAAACGTTCAAACACTTCTATGAAAACGCCAAAAAAAACTATTTTTTAACGTGCCGAAAAACTCAAAACTTCGTAGAAAATGGTATTCCGTTGTAAAAAGACAATATATGATTTATCTTCAATAGTAACTGAGCTGGGAACCATATCTTTAACTTATATAAATTTCGTAGTTGTATCTATATAGCCAGCTGTGGTTGGGCTCCGTAACATTTTTTTTCAGTGGCAGATGGCTCCTCGCTGCGTCTATGGAGCCACATCAAAAATGCTACGCTATGTTTGCAGCCTCCCTTTTGAGCAGCACAGTCATGGAAATCCACCTTCTCTACCGTTCAGCAGCAATACGCTTTACTTTTTAGGGTTCCGAAGTAAAATCGGAAGTATCGGAACCCTTGTAGTTTCGTCATGTCCGTCCGTCCGTCTGTAATTTTGCATGGATATACATATGTACACATGTACACAGCTTAGAAGTTAGACGTAAAGATTCCTAATAAGTACCTACCTACCAACAGTCAGCCTCAGAAACAGCTTAACATTATAGTACTTTATAATAGTAACTGTTTCGACGGTTTCCGAACAACATTATGAGAAATTCAAGAAATATGTAACAAGGTACTAAAATGTTAAGCTACTTCTGATGATAACCGTACATGTAGATAAATACAATAACATACATACATGTAGATAAATACAATAACGTACATGTAGATAAATACATGTAGATAAATACAAAAACAGCATATAATTTTATATATATATAATTTCAGCATATAATTTCTAATATCATTTTTTTCTAAACTGAATAGTTTGCGTGAGAGACACTTCCAAAGTGGTAAAATGTGTGTCCCCCCTGTAACTTCTAAACTTTAAAAAAATGTATGATGTACATTACCATGCAAACTTCTACCGAAAATTGGTTTGAACGAGATCTAGTAAGTAGTTTTTTTAATACGTCATAAATCGTAAACCGCAAATTACATTTCATTATGTTACTTGCTGCTACGGAACCCTTAATGGGCGAGTCCGACTCGCACTTGGCCGCTTTTATTTCCCTCTCACTCATCGTTACAAATCATCCTTTGAGTAGTAGTAGGGGCTCGACCAAAATTAGCATTATAAAGGCAAATATTTCGCAAACGCACCCCTAAATCCAAACATGGTCCTAGAAGACCCATAATATTTTTCGAAGACCTTTTCAACGATATCCCACACTACGGGGTACGCGACGAATAAAAAATTTCATCCTCACACTTGTAGGGGAGGTACCCTGAACAAAAGTTTTTCAGTATTTTATTCCACGATTCTGGAATTTTAATAAATGTGTACATATGTATATCCATAGACTTAAATATATAGACACGCTGTTCAGTACTTACAGTTTGTTCACCTGAGGTTAACCCAATTGGGTTCACCTCAGTTTAGTCTGTTGCGAGCAAGCTACACAAGTAAATGTCACGTTAGAAAAACTCCGACTGTTCAAAAACACTTAATAACGTATTATTGTTTATTGAGCACAGTTAAAACGTTCTCATTATTTACGTTTGAACTTTATTTCACTTTATTTAATCATAATTGGTAAGTAACTATATTTTTATTTACAGTCTTAAAAATTATTTAGTGTCAAATATTTAATACCGACATCTTGAACCAAACTTGACAGAACGAACACAGAGTACTTAATCACTACGGAACAGGGTTGCCAGACGTCGCGGAGTGAGAGATCGTACGGTGGGTAAATAAAAGTCGTATTTCCTAAGATGGCTCCAGAAAAAAAATAGTACGATTCATTTAATGTAGGTACTAAAACTTTAATTAGTTTTAGATGGCGGTCTACAAAACGAAATTGAAAGAAAAGTAATAAGTAAAACTATAAATTAAAATAAAATCTTCTTGTCTTTATATATATAAATTACGTGTCACGTTGTTTGTCCGCGATAGACTCCTTAACTACTTAACCGATTTTAATCAAAGGGCTTCCAACAGTTTTGTATGGAACCTGGCATACCTACAAGTCCGCCATTTTGAAAAAACCTCGATTCGGCGGCCAGTGATGAAACATGTGTCAATCGATAGAGTAAATTATTACGATCAAAAAGTATACAGTGATGAAATGTCGTAAGTGGTATACTTTCTGAGATATTTGAGTTCAAACCCGTAGAAAAATAAAGTAAAAAACTTTGTTTCGGCGGATATTGATAAAATATGTCAATCGATAGACTAAGTGATTACGATCAAAAAGTATTAAGTGATACAATGTCGTAAGTTATATACTTTCTGAGATATTTGATTTCAAAACCGTAGGAAAATAAAGTAAAAAAACTTCGATATACCTATCTTCAGCTTACGTAAGTATGACCACATTTCCCAGTTTGATTCCTAACTTAAATTGCTACCAATTCGACACAGGTGAAACTTCAGAATTCTTTCAACATTTTATGCTATTTTGAATAATGTGTCTTCTCCTGTTTATTTAAAGGAAACCCATAGCACTGCTTATTTCGGGAATTCCTTTGCAATACTGTTCTGGAACTCCTTGCTTGTAGACATCAAAAGACTACCAAAAGTTCCTTCAAGAATCACGTCCGGCAGCACTACCTGAAGCAATTAGAATGTCCTCGCCCGTGGTCTTCAACCACATGTTATATAACGTAGTTATAAATATTTATGTACTTAATATATAATATAATATGTATATATGTAAATATGAATAAATATGTATTTATTTAGTTTTGTTAATGATATTGTGATATTTTATATGTATATAGTTATAGTGTTGATCCACTAATAAATAAAAAAGACAATTAATTACCAATGTTTTATTTTTCTACGGGTTTGAACTCAAATATCTCAGAAAGTATATCACTTACGACATTTTATCACTGAATACTTTTTGATCGTAATCACTTACGGCCGAAATTAATAATGTATCCTCAATCCGAGAATGAGATCAATCTCGGATCGATATATACCGATGGATCGATCTTCGATCTGCGTCCTAATAACTAAACTCTACAGCTGCTACCTTTTTTGTCTGCAGATTGCCGACGATCCTTTCCCTCTTGACCGTTTCGTTTTACGCCGAAAGTAGAAAAATTAAAATCTGAATTATTAAAATTACAAAACTGAATTTGTTTATTAACTTTCCATCCATACATTTTTTTCTTGCTGAGTAGGCTTCTGTAACTGATTTCCAAATAAATGCTTTTTGACTGAATATTTTCTTATTATTAGAAAGCAATACAAGAATAAAAATGTGACGCTATTAACACATTTTTGAAGACCTTTTTTGTACTTACATTTTGAGCAAATAAAGTAATTCTTATTCTTATTATTAGGTAGGTATATCATATACCTGCAAATAGTTATAGGATATTGTGGCTATGAACAAAACAAAATATTTATAAGATTAGTGCTTCCACTAATATCTTGCATATCCATATTTTGAGACCTATCTGCGACACTACTCTCACTATCACTCAAAAATAACGCAAAGGCCATTTTTCTTAATTTTATATTAATTGAAAGCATCAAAGTAACTCTCAATCCGCGGAATTTCTTAGATTGCAATCTCAGATCGTTTACACCGATCGAACCATATGTCAAAATGGAAAGATTGGTTAATAACACACCCAAACTGTCATTTACGAACAGAGGTCAATCTTTAATCTCTGATCCGTCCTCCCAAAGATTGACCGTGTTTTCAGATTGCAATGTCAATCCGTGGATTGGTTATTAGCACAGATTACACAAAAAAGGATTGTGTTTTCAATCTTAGATCGCTAAAAATAGATTAGGATCGCTTATTAATTTCGGCCGTTAGTCTATCGATTGACACATGTTTTATCAATATCCGCCGAAACAAAGTTTTTTACTTCATTTTTCTACGGGTTTGAACTCAAATATCTCAGAAAGTATACCACTTACGACATTTCATCACTGAATACTTTTTGATCATAATCATTTATTCTATCGATTGACATATTTTACATCACTGGCCGCCGAATCGAGGTTTTTTCAAAATTGCGGACTTGTAGGTATGCCAACTAGGTTCATTGCCCTTTGCACACCGTGTGCAGTTTGATCCAACTTGAAAGATAGGATAGCTTACATCTCAATGTATAGTCGCAATATTATTTTATTGCAATTTTTTTTGATAGAACGAAGTCTGTCCGGGCAGCTAGTTATAATATAAATTTACATAATAACATACAAAATTATAAATGTAGAAATATCGGGACATAGGTAATTATAATGTGCGCCATCTATTGATAAATCTATGAACCTATAATAATTATATCATGAACCTATTATACTCGTACATAATTTTCTAACAATGCATACAAATACATATTTAATTGTATTAATGTTTACTTACGATGTTAAAAAAATATATAGTAGTCACTCCGAGATGAACTGGAAAAAGGCATAAATCGTATGATTGTCGCCATGGATATAATTATAACTTTTAACTGGATACATAACTTCGAGGTACTTGAAGACAGATGACGTCACAACGGAATGACTATTTGACCAATCGCAGACCGGATTGAGATTATCCTTCATAATTGTGGGGTGTTATGTCCTATTTTCCAAATGTTTTCTAATAATTTTTCTGGTGGTAAAAAAATATATTATTGTATTAACACATTTTATTATAATTTCTTCAAAATTGTCCTTACGTCATGAAAACGGATGTTGAAGGTGATAATGAAATGAAACAATGTAATTTATTACGGTACATTTCTTTTATTTTAAGTGCACAACACTTATAAAAAAAAATTAACACAGCTGAATGATATATCCTGGGATTACAGATAACACAATGAATGGATGAACACAATGGTCATTCCGTTATGACGTAATTAATCCTCAGGTACCTCTACAAAGTAATCCAGACAGAGTAATATATCCATGGTATATGTCCAGTTATAGTAATGTATCCATGATCTCTTTCGGAGTAGGGTGTTGGCAACACTGGGCGCATATTGACTCTGTGATTGAGTACTCTTGGCACGAAAGCGTGACACGAAATTTGTTAAGAACAGCGAGTCTATATATATTTAAGTCGATGTGTATATCCATGCAAAATTACAGACGGACGGACGGACATGACGAAACTACAAGGGTTCCGATACTTCCGATTTTACTTCGGAACCCTAAAAAGTAAAGCGTATTGCTTCTGAACGGTAGAGAAGGTGGATTTCCATGACTGTGCTGCTCAAAAGGGAGGCTGCAAACATAGCGTAGCATTTTTGATGTGGCTCCATAGACGCAGCGAGGAGCCATCTGCCACTGAAAAAAAATGTTACGGAGCCCAACCACAGCTGGCTATATAGATACAACTACGAAATTTATATAAGTTAAAGATATAGTTCCCAGCTCAGTTACTATTGAAGATAAATAATATAATATATTGTCTTTTTACAACGGAATACCATTTTCTACGAAGTTTTGAGTTTTTCGACACGTTAAAAAATAGTTTTTTTTGGCGTTTTCATAGAAGTGTTTGAACGTTTAAGCACTATACAATACTGATACATAGTTAAAAGGTGAATTAGGCACAAATGGGACACTTAATTTGTTTCAAAGTCACAATTATCCAAACAAAACATTGCGCGCCGTATCGCTGCCAGCGGCTAACTGGCGGCGACCGATATCGTGACGTCACAGCCACGCAGTGAACTTTGTAAGTAATTTGGTCATAACTTCGTCAATTTTTGTCGTAGAACAAAAATTTTTTCACTGTAT
The DNA here is from genome assembly GCA_951805285.1 of Thymelicus acteon. NCBI lineage: Eukaryota > Metazoa > Arthropoda > Insecta > Lepidoptera > Hesperiidae > Thymelicus > Thymelicus acteon. The sequence continues at coordinate 5,338,929 of OX638232.1, forward strand.
GTTAAGGATTTCTTAGCTCTATAAATCTGCATTCTCAACTAAAAACGTCACGGATCCTCATTAAATTATCTTGAAATTTATAATGATAGCAATGATAAGAATCCTAAATAAAATATTTCAACTGTTTTCACTGAATTCTTAATGCATTCTGAGAATTTCATTTTACTTTAAGAATCCCATACAATTTTATTTGATTTTAAACTTATTATTGTTTGTAAATGTGATATTTCTCTCATACATTAATTACATTATAAAACATTACAGAAAGTAGAGAGACCGTCAATAAGAGTGAAACCAAATATATTGGAAAAGGACAGAGAAAGGTTATTAACTAAAATAGCCACAAAAGGTGTAGTACAATTATTTAATGCTGTGAGAAACCAACAGAAAACATTAGAGAAAGAAATGGACAACAGTGTCTCGGAAACTAAAAGGGAAAAAATTCTTAAAAAGTTTGATAAAAGGACATTCTTGGATTCATTAATGGGAAACACAAAATCGGTAATTGTTGATTCAGAAACAAAATCCATGAAAGATGAATTGAAGGCTGAAGAAAAACCAAAATGGAATGCTTTAAGGTATTGTATAATTACTTTGTAACAGCTTCGTTCAGTTGCTTGTGCTTTGGCACAGCTGTCGGTTGCAGTGTGTGGTATACAACAGCATAAATGCTTCTGACACGGTCTGAGTTGGTCACTAACCCCTCCACCCATCCACATTAAAGTTGCATGGAGGAATAAGCTATATTATATAGTAGACAATTAATGCGATCATATCTATTTATTAATACCCTTGATTGGCACTTATTGATTTTTTTTCAATTATAGGGATGACTTCATGATGGGTGCAAAAATGAAGGACTGGGACAAAGAATCAGTTGACGAATAAAAATGTATATAAATTCATATATTATTTTATTATATTTCTTCCTTATTATGTATTTACAAAACATGCCTATACAATAAATGTTACAATTAGATGTTATGTCCTGAAAAATTTATAATTATTATAAATTAAATACAATTTATTTCTTACATGCTTTGTTCTGTATCAATGAGGATTCATATAAAATTAAGTGATGTTTTTGATTTTTTTTTTGATATGACCTATGTATTTAATTTGTCGTATTGTTGATGGTTACTTAATGTGCAAAGTATAGGCATCATTTCCTACAGGATACTGAGTAATCTGTTTAGGTAATGTAGAGTAGATCTTAACTGGAAGATTCCAGACCATTGTTTCAATAGGTACATTAAGAGGGGCATTCCAGTCTCTGTCTTCCTGAGTAGGCAACAATTTCTCATCAGTTGTCACAAATTCGAAGTGAAGGCGCCATTTTAATGACACTGTAAATAAAATATTGAAATTATTATAAACCGACACAATGACAATGTAGGGGTGGGGCACGATTATTTTTTAATATAAAAAGTGGGGGGAGGAAGTTACATTTTTTGACTAAGGCTTAATACGAACTCTCTTTTAGTACAGTTTGCATTGATAACTCCTATACTATTTCTCACTTTCACAGAATACTGTGATACTTATCAACTAGTCGGGTATTCCATTTTCCTTCCACACTACAAAAAAATGGTTGTCTGTAAAGTCGGTTTACGGACGGTAGTTTAACGTGACAACGTCATGACAAAGCTCCGCTCCGCTCCACCCCGCCCCACTCCGCTCCGCTCCACTCAACTACGATCGCCTACAGCATCGGCTACGATACGCCGATCGTGCCTCTCTCTCGCGGAACGCCACATTTTTTCGTGCGTGCGCCCGGCGTTCATCGTTTTAATAGACGTTATCACGTCAAAAAAATTAAAAAATCTAAGCCTATCTTATCTCTATTTATACTTTAGTATCTTAATAATGGCAGTGGCCTACACCAGATTCTCAATAATCTATCAAAAGTGCCACCAGAACCAATGCACATGTTCACTTCCTGTATACACTCACAGGAACAATTCACAAAATTATTCAATAAAACAATTAAAGAGAAATGTTTGTACCTTCATCTAACTCAAATGCCGGTGTGATGTGCAGGGGTATAGGCAGAATTAGCTGAGACTGTGCGAGTCCTAATGTGACCTCGTGGTATCTGGCTACTGTCATTGATCTGCTGCTCGTGTCTTTATGAGTGCTTTTTACTGGAGACTTTGTTTTCGATACTATTTCTTCAGGTTGTAATGATACTGAAACCTAATAATAAAACATTGTCAATCAATTTGTTTTACAAACTCCGTCATTACCAACTGTGCTACATAGCACATTACATATTATTAAATACATACCTGCACACAAGTGACTGAGCCTACAGAGAAATCGAAGGTTCCAACAATGTCCTCCCCCAACTTGTATGCAGATTTAAATAAACAAAAGCGGCACACCTTTCCTTTGCTATTAGTAATCATGTAAGAATTTGGACTTCTTCTAGCTGTGAGATTCTGAAAAAACAAAAGGATATAAAATAGCATCTAATACAAAATAAAAATATTCCTGCAAATCCAAAACATAGTTTAACTATTTCTTCCAATAGAAATTAAAATATTTATCAGGCAAATTATAAAATTACAGACAAAATGTTAATGCTTAATAGTCATATTTTTTGTCAAAATGATGACCCACGTTAGCAGGAATTAAATAAACTAAATATTATTGAGTAATTTCTTATAAGGCCTTTGTTTTGTGTTACTGATGTTCATAGGCAGTAGCCATTTGCCTTTAGGCTTTAGGTAGCATGTCTGCTAAAACGGTATATCTAGCAGGAAGGCCTCTTTAGTACAGCCCTATTTTTAGTTAAATTTACCTGTAAAATTTGCAAAGCCATAGTCAGTGGAGTTTCAACTTTCCGTTCTTCAGAAAATGGATTGGTTGGCTGTAGTTCCTCAGTGGTTTCATTGCCACATAACGCTGAGAGATCTTGCATGTTGATGATGGGACTGATAGGTAACACCCTGAATGGTATCCTCACCATTTTGATATGTGAACCCACCTTCTGGGTGGCTATGGTTATCTTGTAGGAATACTTAACTGAAGTGCCCCTGTATGATGGTGGCGCTTCTATTGGCAAAGATTCTCTGTACCAAACTGTTAGGAAGAGCAAAATAAATATGTGACGGAATTAAATTTCTACAGAATATTACAAATACAAACTCATCATCAACAAGCTCATCAGAGCTGAATCTATACTGACAGATTCAATAAGATATTAAAATAGTTTAATAGATTATTAATTTAATTTCATTACAAAAATGTGTAAGTGGAACTTACATGTTTTTGTTTCTCCAAGAGGAATTGTCAAGTCACAGAACAATATTTTAGGTTTAGTGTGAAACACTACATGTCCAATATCACAAGATGATAATTCCAGCGAGGTTGTTTTTTCCACTGTTGGTGTCTTGTCACCTGTGCTGCCAGAAGTAGAGTAGAAGCAGTGAATCTGAGCTGATGCCCATGCTAGGTTTTCTAAGATATCACTGGAAAATAAATTTATAAATCTCAAGACCACATTTTACGATGTATTTGTAAATGTTAGTTCTTCGACAAATTAGTGTTGTATAAAATCAATCATTACCTGAATATATTATTTAAACAATAGATAATAAATGTGTTAAAAAATATTATTATAACAAAAATAACATGCTACTATACAATTTAATTGTGTTCAGATAAAGCACTCCAAATTTCAAAATTATATGTATAACAGGTAAATTAAATAACTTTACCTATGACTTTGAGAATTTCGATGTTCTGGCTGCGTTGTATGGCAAAATGTTATGCAGCACTCTAAAGCTTCTCCAGCCAAATATACAGTGCCTGTGGTTAACTTTGCTGAGAGTTCGATCATTGTTTCAGAAAAGTTTTAATTCTATAATGTCAAACATTCATCACCTACAATTTTTTGTCGCCAATACAAATTGTATGGGGCAAAATATTATCATATGTTTAAAGTAGAACCAAATAAATCACTGCTCACTAAAACAAAGTTCAGTAATTCGTATATATTTTTATATACATATAAATAGATGTAATTTTATAAAAACTGCTGTTGCTGCACTTGGTAGTCGTTCGCTTCGCACTCCGCTTTGACAATAATTAATTGACATGACATTGACAAAGTTGACATGACAGATCGTTGTCAGATCAGAAGATGACGTCATCTTGACATGGTTGTTTTTTTTCATCAAGAATGTCTATGTTTTATCTGTAGGGAATTGTGTATCCTGTCCATGGATATATTACTCTAACTGGATACATAACTTCACAGTGGTACTTGAAGATCGATGCATGACGTCATAACGTGATGACCATTTTTTATTGTATCCATGTTATCTATAGTCCCAGTATAAAAACATAATATATGTAGATGTACCATAATTATGCACTTTAATATTCAATTTACTCTTAATGCAATAATTTAAATACGGTAATTTTGAAGAAATTTTAATAAAATGTATTATTTCAATATAATAATTTTTAAAAATTACCTATAGAAAACATTTTGAAGAACCATATCAATATAGGATATTATTTTTCTAAGTGTGGACACCCTACAATTATGAAGGTCAACCTCAATCTGGCTTGTGATTGGTCGAATAGCCATTCCAATAATGACGTCATCGATCTTCAGGTACCTCAACAAAGTCCATATAGAGTCATATATCCATGATCCTGTCATGTCATTTTCTTGTCAGAATAATCTGATTGGTGTCTGTCGTGTCATGTCATCACAGAACACTCTTGTCATGTCTTGTCAGCTGAAAGTAAACTTCAAGTTTGCTTTTATTTTATTGATTTTCATTTCATTGTTTTATTACGATTTTATGCTAACTTTACGATGTTTAATTAATTGTACAGTTGTGTACAGTGCCGACAGTGCGTAACTCCTTCATGGTCATCGGTATAAATACGCCGTATGGTTATTATTGCACGAGTATTTTGTGAATATTGTGTTGTCCCTGAGCATCCTGAATGTCCTGGCTGACTCATAAATTGCTCGACTGCTCATGGATAAACAACGATTACCTGTGGATTCGTGGACATTTCCAGTATTTTAACGATGAAGTCATCGGTAGATCGAACTAAATGAAGACAGGGCGGTTATACATTTGTTCTTGCAATTATATATCGAATAAAGAATGGCTTGGACGAATGAAGATACATTTAGGTTCATAGAACTATACAAAAATAAGCCAATTATTTGGAATCCACGAAATAAAAAACATAATGACAGGAATATGGTAAGCTTTCGCATTTGTTAATGCAGTATGTACCTATTTCAAAGAAGTTTTTGTCAAGTTTTTTATGGTGGAGTTTGCATAGTTAACCTTGACTATACCTGCCGAATTCATGGTTCTTTGCTTAATGGAGCCTAGACTGATAGATGAATATTTATATTCATTTTAAGCAAGCATTAACACATAGAGTTATACCATAAAAATTTTAGAGAGACAACCTTACATGATAGGATGACAAATTCTTATTATGAAAACTTTTTGTTCTAGGTGGATGAGGCATGGAATCGAATAGCTGATGCGCTGGATATTCCAGTATCAGTTTTAAAGAGAAAGAAAAAAACATTGATGACAACTTTTCGCTTCCATTATAAAAAAAAACAACAGACAATACGTCGCTGCAAAATGGGATTAGGTAAACATATATACACCCCAATTTGGACATTTTATGAACCTTTAGAGGCATTTTTAAAAGGTGTATATGAAAGTAAAAGTGGAAGAAAAATAAAAGTAAATGTAAGTCTCATTGAAACCACCAATTACATACAAAATTTTAAGAGACTTTGGCAAATTAATATTTTCCCACCCTGTTTACTTATTAATATATTTGCAATAACTTGTTACAGAAAGCTACGCTGAAGCAAGAGGAGGAAGCGAATGAATCATCTGAAGAACAAAAAAATGATTCTTCAAATGATCTTACAGATGACAAACTTGACATTCCATTGTTGAAACGGTGCTCAAATTATTCTCTCGGAGTGAAACAAGCCAGTAAAGAGGTGTCCTCGGCATTTAATGTGTTGAATCGTATATTTAAAGAGAAACTAAGAAATAATGACTACAGAAATATGGATGAATGTGAATTGTATGGAAAACTTTTGGCAAAAAAACTCCGACAATTTTCCGAAAATGAAAGGCAAGATATTATGTATGAACTTGATGGATTATTGATTAATAGATGTGTCCGAAATTCACTAGTCTCTCCACCTTTACAAATAATAATTAATGAACATCCTAATTCGGCGAGTGATTCATATGCATCCCCTCCTCTTTCGCCCAATCATACCACCCAAGAAGAAAATAATTCCAAAACTTCAGTCAAAAATTCACCAAAGTCACCACAATCAGATCCCTTACAATCCTCTTCTTCCCATCAAAGTTCAATACCAGATGTAACTAAGACAACGACAAGTTAGGTAATTCATGAATTAACATATCAAAGCTAGTACGATTGAAATTACTGTAATGTGAGTATTTTGTAATTTTCTTCCATAGTTGTTATTGCTGTGTTCCAATTTAATTCTCAGGATTGGTGTTCTGTGATCTGTCTTGGATCTGCTGTCACACTTTAGATTGATTTTATGATTCTTGTTAATGTTGACAGTTGGCAGAAATGGTGACACCATACCTTTCCAGAACCAGGGAAGATGTTTTTAATAGTAATAGATTTTTTAAATAATTAATAGTCTAATGTAGTTTGTAATTTATGTCGTTATAGTCGTTAAAAATATAATTTTGATCTGAAATAATTGTTTTATTGAATTATTCTTTAAAAAATTGAGTACATACACTATAAATGTTTTTAGGGTTCCAAGCTGAAAATCCTTTCAAATAAAAACGAATACCATTTCAACCGTCAAGAAAATTAGTGCCTTTTTCTTGAATCAAGTCTACCCTCAGAATAAAATGTTTGGTACCTTGTTCTGTGAAAACAGATCATTTTGAAGCATACCATAAAACAATAGAATTTTAATTCGACGGACCATGACCAATAGATTTAGAACCAGTAGATTCTCCCATACATTTGACAGAGCGAGATCGCCAGTTACAAAATCTACGCGAAAGACAGAGACAAAAATATTATTTTTTGTGGCCGATTACGTTATACTTAAATATTGTTTGCCACAAGAGCAAACAATGGTGAGTTGTGGCAAACAATGAAGAGTGAGTTGGAAATTTAAAGTTTCAGTTTGTTTTTTAAGCAGAGAATCGTAGTAAGTTTAAGTATATAAGTTTAATTACGATAGTAGGTAGCAGTATTCTGGCCTGCTTGTTTTTGAGGATACATTGGAGGATATATTAAGACGATTATGCACATCAAAAAAGACAGTAATTATATGCGGTGATTTTAATGTAGATATCTTATTGGATACACCTCGGTCTGCTAGGTTAATAGATTTGTTTCGGTGTTTCAATTTAAATCCTCAATTTACTGAACCTACCAGAATATCACCGACGTCATCTACTTGTATAGATAATATATTCTGTAACTGTAAAGTAACAAATAAAGAAATAATTAGTAAATTAAGGTCCGACCACTGTGGTCAACGCATCTCGGTTAGTACTGACTTTATTGCAAATAAACAATTAATAAAATATAGACCTATAACTAAAAGCAAAATGACACGCTTTAAAGTAGGAGTCGCAGCCCGAATCCACAATACCTTATCACTAAAACAGACTGATCCCGATAACTTATATAGGGCCCTCTTCGATACTATAAATAATGAATTTAATAAAATATTTAAATATAAGCAGGTTCAACTAAATAAAAATTTGAATTTTAGTGATTGGGCCACAAGAGGTATTTTTAAAAGTAGGGATAGATTATTTGAGCTTTATGGAGAAAAACAATATAACCATTCCCCATCTTTCCTTGAACATGTAAAAAATTATTCAAAAATTTTTAAAGCCGTGTGTATTATGGCTAAGTCTATGCATATCAAGGAAAAAATTGTCAAATCAAGCAATAAGATAAAAACCACTTGGAGTATTATTGGAAACGAGATTGGTAGTAATAATTTACGCGATTCTAAATATGAATTATTAGTTAATGAAAATAAAATAACCTCTGATAAAGAGGTGGCTAATGCATTTGAAAATTTCTTTCAAAATATTCCGGTTAGGTTGACTAAATCGCTGACTTCATCCCCGGCAGCAGCACATTCTATTTTAAAAGATACCGTTGATGAATGTAGTGTTTCGTTTCAATTTAAATATACTTCCTCATTGGAAATAGTTCGAACTTTTCGAGCATTGCACATTAAAAATACGGGTGATTTGTGGGGAATGTCTGTCAAAGTTATAAATAATATAATAGATGTGATAGCCCCTTATTTAGCTAGGTTATTCAATAAATGTGTAGATTTAGGTACTTTCCCAAATCTTATGAAGTATAGTAAGATTATACCGATTTTTAAATCTGGGGATAAAACAGACGTTAATAATTTCAGACCTATTTCTATTTTACCAACTCTTAGTAAAGTATTCGAAAAAATTATATTAAATCAAATGCTGATGCACTTTCAACACTTGTAATTTACTCCACCCTGATCAATACGGCTTTACCAAAGGCCGTAGTACAACAGATGCTGGTGCTAGGCTTCTCAAACACATCTTTGAGGCCTGGGAGAATTCACAAAATGCCATAGGGGTATTCTGTGACCTGTCTAAAGCATTTGACTGTGTTGAACACGAAACACTTCTACTTAAGCTCAGCCACTACGGTATCAAGAATAACTCACTTAACTTGATTGCGTCGTACTTAAAGGGTAGAATCCAATGTGTTAGCATAAATGATACCAAGTCATCGGGATCTCAATCTGTTATGGGTGTACCTCAGGGCTCGATTTTGGGCCCCTTCCTTTTTCTAGTATACATAAATGATCTGCCGTATTATATTAAGAAACATGCAGAGATTGTCCTGTTTGCTGATGACACTTCCCTTATATTTAAGACGAATAGAAATAAAATGAATTTTGACGACGTAAACAGTGCTCTATCTCGTTTATCACACTGGTTTACAACAAACAATTTGCTACTTAATGCTAAAAAAACTAAGTGTGTTGAATTTACACTACCTAATGTACGGAATATTAGTAAAAGCCTGAAATTAAATAATGAAATTCTAACTATGGAAAAATCCACAGTTTTCTTGGGTGTCACCTTAGATTCTAAACTACAATGGGGCACCCATATAACGGCTCTCGCGAGTAAGCTAAGTAGGTCAGTTTATGCGATTAGAAAGATAAGACAGTTTACCGATGTAGAAACTGCGAAACTTGTTTATTTTGCATACTTTCATAGCCTCATGTCCTATGGTATATTGATGTGGGGTTCAGCGGCTAACATTGGTTCTATATTTGTTTTGCAGAAAAGGGCAATCAGAGCCATTTATAAATTGAAATCACGTGATTCTCTGCGTGAGAAATTTAAAGATATAGGCATATTAACAGTAGCCTCTCAATTTATTTACACCAATATTATATTTGTAAAAAACAACTTAGGTATGTTCAAGCAGAATAGTGATACGCATAATCATCTAACTAGAAACAGACATAATTTGGTGACGTCATCTTTTCGCTTAAGTAGGGTACAACGCTCTTATATGGGGCTCGGTGTACGTTTTTTCAATAAATTACCCAAGTCAATACGTGATTTACCTATCCAAATGTTTAAGAGATATGTTAAATCTCAGCTACTAGGCAAAGGATACTATAGCATAAATGAATATATTAATGACAAAGACGCCTGGAAGTTAGTGCCGCATCCAGTTCCGCGTAGGTTAGAAGATATTATGTAACTTTTCATGATTTTAAAAGATGTGCGAGGAGTTTCTTTCGGTTTTTCTTCTCCTCTATGACAAAGCACCTTTCCGAAAAACTGGTAGATTAAAAAATGACGTGCATAAGTGTATCAGTGATACCTATATGAATAAAAGATTTTGATTTGATTTGACTTGTTAAATTTTGTTACATTTTCTTTTTTAATAACCTCAAAGAAACGTAAATTCTCTGTCTCTGAATCTCTGTACGAAATACATCTATGGTCAAAATACATAATATCAAAATTGTCTGTGATTTAATTGACATATTTGACATCGACGTAAGGTGTTGTTTGACAATAATTGTCAGATTGTCACAATGAAAACGTTATTTCATTTGATTTGAAAACTTGAAAGAATTACGGAAGACCAATTACAAAAACTACTAAAATAAAAGTAAACCAAACCAAAGCTAAGTCTAATTTGTAATGCACGCAAGTGAAGACGAAAAATAGGAATAAGTTGCAGTGTACATTTTATGAATGTTATTCAAAACGAGATGTTGTTATCGGACGGTATAAATCACGGTAAATTGCAAAGTATAATTGTGGGCGAATTAAAAAAGGCTGGTTTAAAGCACCGTTTGAAGAAAATTATCTTAAAAAATGTCAAAGTGAGTATTATGAGTTACGTGAATTTAGTGAATATTAATTTTAAATATAATATTTAATCTGAATCTCTTGTGTCGTATAGGACCACAAAACGGTGTTTGGAGCGCCTTTGATGAAGGTTCCGTCATGTAGCGTTATTTGTTGTGGCAGTACTCTGAGTGTACCTGTTGTGGTGAGTGAGATGTCTTCGGTGCTTCGCGCTAACGCCCATATTGAGGGTTTGTTTCGTAAAGCGGGTTCGCAGACACGTCAGAAGGATATTAAGGTAGGTTTTTCCTTCTTCCTTTAGTTCTCCATATTAATAAGGAAAATGAGGGTTTGATTTTAATAGAACTTTTGTATTTCAGCGATTATTAGATGCCGGCGGTTGTGTATCAGAAGGCCATCACCCAATTGATGTAGCAAGTGTACTAAAGTTGTTCCTGCGATGTTTGCCCGAGCCTCTTATCAGTGCGGAGGTGCAGGACTTGCTTCTCCGGTGCCGACTGACTGCCAACGAAGATAGCCTCAAGCCCATACTTCACACTCTCTTGCTGTTACCAGTATTACATGTGCATTTATTGCATTACATCATGGAGGTAAAACCAAATAAGTTTAAGATTCATGGCAGTGTTTAAAGAATAATTTAAAACATTTCCTTAAAGTTTTATTTCTTTTTATCATTTACAAACTTTAGACTCTTTTAGGGGATTGATTAAAATTATAAAATTTCTGTGTATAGACAGGTGAATTTATTTTAGGAGATATTGTTTTAGGATATTATAATATTACACATTTCATTCCACTGGTTTAGGTTATGAATTATGTAGTCACTTGGCATTTTATTAAGCATGATAATTATTATACATAATGAAGTCTTACAACTCCTTTATTCTGTATTGAAACATAATTGTGAATAATTTTACATCCTTATAACATTAAATGTTGATGTATGTTCCAGTTGCTGAACTTCATAGCATCAAGACACAAGGACAACCTCATGGACTCATCAAACCTGGCCATAGTGCTGGCTCCCAGCATCATGCCACTGCCGGCTGCGGCCACTGCACAGAGACTGGACCACCATGTTGCTCTTGTTAAGGTTAGGTTCTTGTAAGTCTAAATAAGAGTAAGAAGAGTCTTGTAAGTATTTTATATGAATTCCAGACCGAATGCCAGGCGCCAGTTTAAAGGGGTGGAAAATGCGCCCAATGACCTTTTTTTAGTCCAAGTGCTGGACCGATTTTTGCTTCTTTGTGTATGTTTATGTACGGGTAGATGTCCGACAACCTTTTTTTAGTGAGCAACTGAACCGTAACCATTAATAATACAAAACTCCGTAGACGCCACTATCAAGTTTCTGTCCCAGTTCCAAAAAATCTTAGATCTGGGTCTGCATAGGTAAAAAGCATTTTATGTAAGGAAAATGTATTTGTAGTCAATTCATGATGATGTTCAGCAATTACTGACAGATACAGTGCAATAAACCTATTTATTGATCTGAGGCAATAAATATAAATCTTTTTTAGTATCTAATATCATACTGAATTCAGCTTCAGCCTCTATGTATGTGTTATTATTATACCCACTTTGATAAAAACTTACAATCAGTTAAAATGCATTGAACACCCTGATGTGAACAATGTCCTATTAATAATACCATACCGTTTGAGTGTCTGTTTAATATCAGCTGTACATTGAACTCTTTATCATGCACATTAAACTTATTTACCTACTTTGTCTATTACCACATAGATAAAAAAAAATATCATTGCAGGATGTTTGTCTATTTGATGATTGGTGCATCTTGTCTGATGTATTTGTTATTAGTTATTATACATAGGCAGAGACTAAGACTATATAAAAAAAATGGATGATTAATACTAATTGATAAATTACCTACCTGTACCTTGCATTAATACGTCTTTACTAGCATGCTATACACTTTAGTATAATTTTGCTCAACTCTGTATTCATTGAGGAAGCAGCGAGAGATTATATTATTATTATTATAGATTTCAAGTCTATTCGTACACATATATTTTATTCGCTGGTCTCCGCCTCCACCTGAATTCACACAGGCTTTAGTATGTTTCATTCACCATCTATTCTATTATTAACAGAACCGATGTTGTTTGTCAGATATTCATCGAAAACTCGAAACACATAGGATTACTCACTGAAGAACTCATGACTCAGCTGGACGACGATTCCGATGTGTATCTATCAAGAAGGAAGAAAAGACGAAGTGGGTCTCTTACTCGTAAGTTTGTGGAGTGAATGTTCACTTTGATGGTGTTACTAAACAATCAAATTTAATATAATATGTAGGTATTACTTGTGAGATACATTGTGTTTTCATGCGATGGTCAAGTCGATCTATTTATTTAAAACATAAAAGATTTTTAATATTGATAATATGATCACTATAAGATGTTGTTACTTGTAAGGTTAGCTAATTACGTAATAACTTAAGACAGAAGGACCCTTAAGTAGGAATTGAATAAATTAACCGACTTGGTATTACATGGATCTCACAACTTTTTACGGTAGAAGAACTGAGTTGCGAGACTTGGTTTTTTTTACAAGTTTTGTTTTTGATGGCATACATTTTACTTGCCCCGATTTCGTATCGGCGTCCGATATCGATATCGGATCGGATAATGTGAAACGCTCTAACAGAATTCCAAACTCGATTAGATCCGATTACCGTGTGACGCAATGGTTACCATGCAGTACCAAGGGTCCTGGGTTCAATTCCCTGCGCGGCGGAAATTTGAATAATGAGTTTTAATTTCAGTGCTCAATCTGGGTGTGTTCTTGTCTTTGTGTGTTATTTATATATTTTTTTATTGTAATAAAATTACTAAATTATTTTTAGGCATGTTGAGTGGCCTACGCAAGATGGTGTCGGGTAACGCGGCCACGCCGGCGGCGGTCCGCGACAACGGTAAAACACCCGTGCTCAGCAAGTCTGCTGCCAAGCGGAAGTTCGACTCTTACGAAGGTCTTTCTGCGAAAACAAAGTAAGTTTATGTCCGCCAATAGAACAGAATACATAGTAGTATACTTCGGCCGCTGTATCTTGGCGCGTCTGAACTTCGCGCAGAAGGCTGCGCAGTAACATAATTCGCCAATACTCGATACGCGGTGTATTGTGTCTCAGTCACACGTTAGCATGTTCGTGTTGCCATCTCTGTCTTACATGCGCTAAAGTTCGCAAAGCCTATGTTCAGACGCGCCAAGATACAGCGGCCGTACTGTACGTATAGTAAAATATGAAAGTTTTCCGATTTAACACCGTTTCATAGCCTGAAAGGACATGAACAAGAGTCGCCAAAGCAAAGTTAGCTCTAAGCGTCATAAAGCCTACTTGGACTTTGTAAGACCAACGGATAACAGTCAAATGTACTAGATGACTGAAATTGTACTTTCGATAATACGAAAAAATTTAAATTCATTGAAAAAGGCTAATGTAAGGTTTATTTAAAACCATTATTTTCGTTCGGATAATTTAAAGTCTAAAGAAAAAAATCTAAAGATGAGCTAAGTTGAAGTACGGTTTATAGATCTCACCTTATGATCACAAATCTTTTTTCTTTATTTTTTATGCAATGGATGAATCATTTCAGCAGTTTTTATGCAGTAAACCATATGGATCAATATTTTTTCAGTGGTTGTATCCTAAAACCTTCAAGTATAACGAAATGCTATAATTTGTTTCAGGAAAGAAATCACAAAGGGTCTTCCGCAAAAAGAGCTCTCGTTTACACCTATGAAAATGTAAGTTTTTAATTACTTTCAGATGTTCAGCTAACAACATAGAGCATATTATTTTTACTACTTTATTTTATTTATTTATATACACTTTATTATACCCTTAAAGCTAAGTGGTACAAAAGGTGGACTTAATGCTATGACTTTACTTACATACCTGCCAGAAGAAGTGACTTACATGTTCCTAAGTTACCTAACAAAGATTATTATAATATAATAATATTATCATTTCAGGGGAATAACGGAACGGAAGCGATTACGGCTGAGTATGATGGACGCAAGAAGCACTCCAGTCATCAATACCGATTTTAGTTCCAACAAAAATTCAGAAACCAGTATTAGTAGCGAAGATTTGCTAACATCTTCTGAAAATTTATTCAGTGCTCATGACACAATAGATCTCTCCCCAGACATGAAACAAGCCGATAAGGACTACGTAAGAATTTCCAAACAAGAGTACGAAGAAATTAAGAGCAGAGTGTCCGCCATTGAGAACCGGTTATCTCGTGAGTTTACGGATGTCATTCCAAGAGTTCAGCCGCTACAACAAGTGCAGAACGTTTACGAACAAACATTAGAAGACGTTGCTATGCTGAACTGCCCAAATTCAGAACACCTAGCGCGGCGGTTGAGCAAGGAATTGAAGATACGACCTAAAGACGAAGCCAAGATAATACGGTCTCCAAGTGCCAGGAAAATTGGCTCCATCCGACGTCGCTCCAAGGAGAATATTACGAAAATAGTGCGCCATAAATCATGGAACGCACATTCTCAAGGGCAGAGCATGGACAGATTCTACCCGTACGTAGGGCTGGGTAACAGGGAGCGAACTAACACCGTCAATCCTACCGTTCGCGTCTCGAAACCCACAGAAGATGTATGCGATAGATCTAACGATCATGTTTTAAACACAAGTCTCAAGTATCACTCGCGGAAACGGATTAGTCTCAACTACAATCCAGATAAGTCTATCGGTAAACCTCAGCCAAGGAGATCCTTGAACGTAACTATAAACAGCAGCAGAAACAGCTGGGATGCTACAGCGTCAGACAGTTCAGTATTAAATTCCAGTGACAAATCTAAAAATTCCACTCAGTATCACTGTTATCAAAATGTACCGAGTAAAAATTCAATAAAGTCATGTAATCCTACACATTCGCAGTATAAGTGGCGGAACGCCGCAGCATTTTTTATGGACAAAACGGGAGATTTGGAGAACAACGGTCAAAGTGGAAGGCCGTCAGTAAATAAATTACGAAAGCAAAATGCAGGGGCTGTCCTTGCAAAAGCAAAACTGTTCGAATCGAGCTCCGATAAGTCGTCAGAGCGAAACGATAAAACAAATCACATTGGATTCGCGAGAAGGCCAAGACTGAGTCAGCAACACATGAAGCCACAGAAAAACTTGGTTAAGCCTAAATCTCAAATGGACATTACAGAAGATGGAAATTTTAAATACCATAAGAATAACGGGGAAGCTTCTATGCCCAGATCACTTCGTCCGAACAGTGCTCATAGGGATGATTTTAATAATTTACGGCCGAATAGGAAAACTACCCCTCCAGTGAAGAAAATAGTTTCCCCACAGTCTAACTTGATAAAGACGCCACAGGTTCCTACATTGAAGAAGCCGCTATGCACGTCACGAATATTACGAACTCCTGCTAGTGCTAGCGATTTGAGGAAAGCTAACACACCCATGAAAGCGGTACATGTCTCGCCGAGGAGACGGTCTCCTAGACAGAAGCAACAAAAATTTAATTAAATTCTATCTACTTATGTAAACAAAATCATTTATCAATCATAAGATCTGTTATCAAAGTTTATATTTGATTAAAATAATCACTGTAAATACATAAATAAATCTTTTTCTTTAGATGTTTCTATTTATATGATCATGTTTTCTGTGGTAAGATCAAAAGTTGTTTTGGATTATGTCAGTGTTTATAAACAATTGGATCAGTGAATATATGGCTTTATTAAAAGCCACGTCATCACCGCCTATGGGCATTCGTGCCAGGTAGTCAAGGAAGTACAAAACCCTATCCGAGCAAGGAATTAGTAAGTAACTCCCCTTCCGCACTCCAACCGACACGCGCAAAAAATATTTTCGTGTTTAAATTTTGTAGGGTACCTAGCCAACCCAGCGCAATCACGTAACCTCTAAGGGGCCATCCATAAATTACGTCACACGTTAGGGGCGAGGGGGGGTCGATGTAGTGTGACAAGGGGTAGGACGTCACATTTCAAAATCGAATAATGTATGTATGTATAGGTAAATATTAAGAAACAATTAATGGAAATAAAACATTTCGGAACTGCTGTTTTAATTTGATTTCTAGGTGTAAAATTTCATGTGACGTCACACTACGGGGGGTTGGTCTCACAAATGTGACAAGGAGGGGTCAAAAAGTCATGAAATTAGTGTGACGTAATTTATGGATGGCCCGTAAGAAACTCAATGGACTCCCTAAAGGGTCCAAAGTGCAATAAGATCATGATCATAGATTTTATTGTGCAGTGATTTCAGAGCTTGGACTCCAGGATGGATGGAGCCCTCAACATCAAATTTTAAGGCATTAAGCGGCGTCCTGGGTTCGATCTCAGTGAGGCCCAAAGAATGATGAGTTCACACTTTTATTCTCGGTCTGGGTATGTGTAGTCTTTGTGTTGTCCATGGCACCTCTTTTATTTATTCTCTATTTTCACTCTCTTGCGTATCTTTACTCTTTTCTTGAATTCATTAATCTGATATCAAAGATAACTGAGGGTACTTTGTTTTTGACCATTGCTGCAACCATACTGACAAGTCAATTAATCTTGACTTTATTTTGAACACAGTCACCGGGATGACCGTGGCAATCCGAGAAAGGGTGGGTAAAAATAAAATTCTGGTTTATAATATTATACGATGTATATCACGGCTTTTACAGTGGTATTCTCAGGTATAAACAAAATATCCAGATTTAAATTCAATAAATAAAGGTCATAGTGATAATTCAATAAATAACAATTTCACAATCAATTATATAAAGCATCGGCGCCACAATAATTTTGCTGTTACAATAATAAGTCTTATTATTTCTGTTTGTGGGATCAACTTAAATATTTTCTTACACATTTAGCGATGATCACAGATTGAGGATTATAAAAAAAGCAGATTCAGAACATACCGTGCTGCCATGGAGACGATTTAACAATTCGAAATTTGCAATATTGATTACTGAGTAATTTAGATTTTCATTATAGCTTATCCGCTAAACTTATCGCTATCAGCACTCCGGCCGCCGACGCGCGGCTCCCCCGGTTCCTAACATTGCTTCTCGATCGATATCAATACCACATTTAAATTAACAATATAATAAAATATCAATTGTACCTAAGATCTTTTCCAATTAAATACGCACATTCGTTCTCAATTTGCATTTTATACACTAACGGGATAACGATAGCTCCCGAACTATCTACGGCGACCTCCGACGCGACTCCTCGCCTCCTGACTCCTCTGAGCATAACGTACGTAATCAATAATAATTAAACATACACGTTGTGATCAATAATAAAAATATAATGATACAAATACATTAATTACTACATTTTCGATTATTGTGTGACATAAATATTTACATGGCGCGCTGGAGCGCCGGCCGGCACTATGCTACACGACGCTCTCACAACTAAAAAGA
The DNA here is from genome assembly GCA_951805285.1 of Thymelicus acteon. Lineage (NCBI taxonomy): Eukaryota > Metazoa > Arthropoda > Insecta > Lepidoptera > Hesperiidae > Thymelicus > Thymelicus acteon. The sequence goes on from OX638232.1 coordinate 5,356,816, forward strand.
CAACAAACGAACCCCCGTGTCAGGACAGCTAACAATAAATGCTCCAAAATAAAATGATATTGTCATACAGTTAAAAAAATACTTATAGGATATTATATTACAACGAGCTCCATCCTGACTCGCAGCCGCTGGACCGAGTGACATTACAACTAAACGATGGACCTTTTACAAGATTACAAACTCAACTAAATACATTATCCATGATTATGGCATTACAGTAAATATCGTATGATAAACGTAGCTACTGGTACATCTTATTTAACGAAACAATATAATTCTAAATATCGATGTGATCACGAGATTATGGTACGATTATAATTTTGGGAATGCACGATGATTCTACACGACGAAATACATAATTAACATTAAGTACGGATGATAAAATAAAATGCCCCTACATATACGAGTAGCTCGACGCAATGATGATCTCAGTTCGAAACCATAATCGACGATTCTCGAACGTCAATACGTAGTTTTAGGTAATAATAATAATTGTAAAACTAGTAAAAGGCGCGTCGCCGGTGGGTGGCGCAGTATACCCTACATTACAATATATCCTCAGATGGGTTACTCTACGCGAAGTAGGACCTACTCGAACCATTAACCATCCGCTTCGGAAACGACCAACTACTTTACCCCAGATAGCAATATACATTACAATCACAACGAAACATTAGAAAAATAAAGAAAATATCACACTTGCATTTCATTGCAGCCACATACTAAAGAAGAAAATAAAAGTATTACAACAATCACAAAACTTCAAAATATTTTGTACATAACGGGTCACGTTCATTATGTTGGCTGCATTTAGGATGTTGTACATGTATGCTATGTTGCGTTTAGTTGGACCATGGATATATACTCTATCTGGATCATAGTCTTTATAGAGGTACCTGACGTTCGATTCCGATATAACGTCATCGATGACGTCATATCGGAATGACCCATTCGACCGACATCACAGGCCGGATTGAGGTTATCCTTCATAATAGGTGTCCACACTTCCTTAGAAAGATTATGTCCTATTTTGATATGGTTCTTCAAGATGTTTTCTATAGGTAATTTTTCTGATAGTAATCATTATAATATTGAAATAATACATTTCATTAGAATTTCTTCAATATTACCGAATTAAAATTATTGCATTAAGAGTAAATTGAAAATTAAAGTACACAATCACGGTACATCTATATTATAATTTCATCTTAGATGTTTTTATACCATTATAATATAAAAAATCGCAATCTAATGATATATCCTGGGACAATAGATAACATGGACACAATACAAAAATGGTCCTTCTTATATGACGTCATCGACGTCAGGTACCACTACGAAGTCTATGATCCAGATAGAGTAATATATCCATGAGTTGGACCGTGGCCGCAACCAAATACGTCGCGGGTGTAGAGTAAAAAAAAATTGGCATAAGTATCGTGTACCCGTTATCTACTAAAAATAGAATAAAAGTCCGTGACGACAGTAATTGGAAATTATAAACTACAGTATAGCGTCATAATTTCCGAGGGATTTGTTATAGTTCAAGGTAAAAGGAAGATTGTAAAGTGTAAGTTTTAGGCGCTGCGCACACGTAGCAACTTAGTTGACGCAACTTCACGGTTGACGGTCTCAGCAACAAAAGGTTGTTGGTTGTCGAAAGCAAATTGGGCAAGACGTCTCAGCAACAAAAGGTTGTGTTGGTTGTCGAAAGCAAATTGGGCAAGACTGTTTTGCTGTGGGGGACAGGGAGTAATATCATTTAAAACGTTGCAGTAAAGCAGCAAACGAACTAGCTACTTGCTACGATTGCGCGGTTGATACAATATGAAAAACGTCATAACCATGTTTTTTTATGGAAATAGCCGGCAAACGAGCTGAATATCCACCTGAAGGTAAGTGACTATCGTCGCCCATGGACATCAGCAACACCAAAGGCATCACTGATGCGTTGCCGACCAAGAAAGAGAGAAGAAAAAGAAAGAAAGTTGCCGTTTCCGTAGTCGCCAATGCTACTTGCGCAGCGCTTTACAATATTGTCGGCGTGTGGCGCGTGGCGCGCGGGCGGTCCGGCCGCTCAGTTGACCATGAGCGTGTGCGACTCCATGGGCGCGGCCGAGTCGTACAGCGTGTCCGTGTCCTGCGTCGGCTCGCCCTGCAACTGGCACTGGTTCGACAACGTCCCCGCTCCGCAGTCGCAGAAAAATCTGAATTTTTTATTTATTTATTTGGAGTACAAAAACAATTTCAAACATAACATATGTAAAATGTAGTACTAGGGCATTTATTCTATACAGGAATCTTTTCAAACAGGACCGTAAATAGGAGAATTGTGTTATAAAATAATGTGTTATAAAGGCGCTATGTTCAGGATCTTCAACTTACAATTATTAGGGGCCATCCATAAATTACGTCACACGTTAGGGGGGAGGGGGGTCGATGTAGTGTGACATTGTGTAACAAGGGGCGGGAGGGGGTCCTAAATTTCGTGACGTCACATCAAAATCTAATAATTGTTATGTATAGGTAAACATTAAAAAACAAATAATGGAAATATACTTATATAAATATACAAATTACTATAATACTTCGGAACTGCTGTTTTAATTTAATAATTTCTAGGTGTAATTTTTCATAATATGTGACGTACACTAGGGGGGGAGGTCTCACAAATGTGACCAGCTGTGACAAAGACGTAGGGAGGGGTCAAAAAGTCATGAAATTAGTGACGTAATTTATGGATGACCCCTTAGTTTCAATTGAACAATGTTGACGGACAAATTATTCCTATAGTTAACGTCGTTGGTTTTAGCCGATAATTTCCTTCAATCAGTAGTGTACAAACTAACAGGTGTGAATTGCATCTGGAAATTTATATGGCCAAAGCCAAATGGACAGTCTGCATACATTTTTGGCTATGAATGGCTTCAAATTGTGAGAAGACACCTGAGCTCAGCAGTAAATAAATAGGTACAGGTTGTGATTGTATAAAATAAAGGTTAAATTCAAGAGAAGAACACAAATTATTTGGTAACAAACCTGTCATGGCGGATGAATTCGACGTCGTGACCCGAATGGCACGTTTTGATGCAATTGACACAAATAGCGTTGCGGTCTGTCGTATTGCAGGTCTGGCATCTGGAAATAAATAAATAAATGTCTATTAAAACCATTAAAACGTGAAGCACAACTTAGGATATTCATTTCAGTGGTGTGTTAAAATAACTTGTAATTCCTGTTAAATGACGTTAAAAATCATATATAACACTATACAGGAGCTTCCATTATAATATAAAATACTAAACTTGTAGAATGTAAGTAACTACTTCTTTATTTGTATCAATAAAATGTTGATCTTCGTTTTTAAGATTTATCAATGTAAAAAGCCCATCCAAAAAATATTTGAAAACATGGCAATGCAAACAGTGATAAAAAGGAATGTTTTTCTGTTCATCTTATATTGTCAATCTAATATAATGCTATACTATAATATAAAGTACTATAATATTTACCTATAAAAATCATGCATAGGAAACGAAGTATAGGAAGATATTTTATAGAGGCACTGCCCTCCACCGACAGCCTTTTCTACAGCATCTTGATTGCTGAATATTTTGTTGCCCCGCACTAACGGCGACACACCGGAGGCTAAACATAGACCTGAAATACAAACATAAACTTATAGTACATATTGTAAAATAGGCGTGATGACAGTAAGTAAAAATCACTAAAATTATGTATTTATTTAATGAAACCCTATTAATGGATTACAAAACACGCATTTATCGTATTATTATTAGCGAGATAAACAATATTATTGATAAAATAAACTACAAAATACGGCAAGCCGCCATCTTGGCTAAAACGCCAGTCAGTCTCAATTAGCGCAAATTACGTCACACGTCTTAAAACAAATGAATATCACCATACTAAAAATGTCGTATCGTCTTTTGTTTTCCTGAGGCATGACGTCACCACCACGCCATGATACATAGTTTGAAGCGTTTTGGTGCGAATTTTAAACTTATAATTTGAAATGTATTTATTTTATACTAAACCTATTTCCTTTTTGCGGAAATATGATATACGTTGTAATTATAATATATTTCCCAACAATATAAAACATTATTTCAAAATCAGTCATCATGCCTATTAGGAAATTTTCTTTGCTTATATCAATAGGTAACAAGCGAACAGGTAATCCAGCTGATGGTAAAAGGTTATCGTCGGCTATGGACCAATGATATTATAATGTAAAAGAGTTAGATATGTATGTCACTAGCGCGCCGACGATGAAGAGCGTAACAGGCAATTGACCGTTCTGCTCGTAGTCGCTCTGTCAATACAAGACGATACGCACGCTTTTGTTGTTGTCGGAAGTGCTTGACACTTGACATACAGCGTTAAAATGCCTTCGTGTATTATACCAATGTGATTGGTGTAGTGAAAAAAAAAAAGATAAACGTGTATGTTCTCTTTTCGGAACAGATTTTTTGGTTTATTTGTTAGAGTATAATATATCTATATTTTTTAAATATCATTGCTATGGACATCAACAAAAACTTAGACATCACCGGTGTATTGCCGGCCAAGAAAGAAGAAAAAGAAAAGAACTGGCTATCACGCTGGATCACGACGAGTCATTTAGCATTTGACTGAAGAAAGAAGCTAGTCAGGCTTCACGGAACCATCACCATCCAACCGTTGTGCACCAAAATGGTTTCATTTGATAGGCAATAATGCGATGGTTTGAGACCATTCCTGAAGTCGATTTTCTACTTTTCTCATACAAAAATTTTCACGAATTATTATGAATTATTTCTTTTTTTAGCTTTCAGTCGCCACTTACGACGCTCTCGTTTATCAGCACGTCATTTGGTCCAGTATTCTAGGCAGCTAGAAAAAGCGATACGTAGTTCAAGAGTACACATACCTCCAAACCTATTATTGAATATCTGGTTGTGCTCCAGCGTGGCGGTGGCGTTGTTCGTGATCTCGACACCCGCCGCTAGACCGTCGAAGATGCGATTGCGCCGCAACACCGGGTGGCTCTGCGTCGATATCAGCACGCCGGCCTGCGCGTTGCGGAATATATCGTTCTCTTCTAACACGCCCTGGAATGTTACCATTGCACGATTAAGTTAATCTACCTGACAGGTGGCAATGGTGTCTCCGATGGTACATCTCCGTTCAGTCTCTATACTAATGAATAGTATAGAGATGTTATTACTTTTATGTACTACGCTTATAAAAATACCACAAATTTAATACTAAGCAAATAAACATGACATTTAATAACATATTAAAAATGTCTATTTTATATTTTTTGGACAGTGCGAAGTTAAATAACTTTGTATAGTACAAAAGTACAAAAAATAGCAGTAATAGTTGGAAAATGGAATACCTCACACATAAAGGTCTGTTCATAACATAAATAAATAATTATACCACAAAGTAATTATAACCAGCCTCACCTTCCCGCCATTAAAAATGCATATACCGCCATCACGGCCATCGAAGATCTTATTCCTCTTGAGCGTCGGATTGGAGTCCGTCTTGATCCACACTCCGGCCATCGCGTTGTCGAATATTTCATTCTGTTCTAACAACCCTAGGCCCCCATTGTAGACCAGCACCCCCCCGTTCTGACCACCCCAGATCTTGTTACCTCGTATCACTGGATTGCTACCCGTTCTGATCTGTACCCCTGAGTATAAGTGATTAAATATATCATTGTCTTCTAGCTTCCCGTGGCCGTTGTCATAGAAGTAAACGCCGACCTGTGAAGTTAACAAAGTTTATTTAGTAACTAAAAATGATAATAATGAAAGCTTACACAACCAAGTTATAATAAGCGGCGAATAAGTTGACCTATGTCCTTGAGTGCGCAGTAACACATTTTCGGGTCTCAATCGAAGTGCGGGACGCGGGGCGGCACGTTGTCATAGCAACGCGGCGACGCTAACCTCACGCGCATGCGCAGACTTGCTATCCGCCCCTCTACACCCGCGCGCGCGCGGAAATACAAGTGTGAACGAAAGTTGTTTTGTTATTTGACCGTTTTACTTGTTATTTTGTATTTTGTAAAAACCGTTCTACGTGGGAGACATATCGATACCATATGAAATTATGTGTGTAACCGTATTTAGTTACGTGTAGTACGTATAATTTGTAAGTTTTCTTTAATTTCAATAACTAATTTCTGATATTTGATCGTATCTTAATATTATCAAACAATACAATTATTCATTTTCTGATCCTTATACTTAACAACAATACCAAATTATTTCCAAACAAAGAAATTTACAAATCAGCTCATGAGTTAGAAATATATAAGAGGTTCGCAGAGCATTTGCCTTAGCACTTTTGTCTACAATTGTACCTGCGCAGACGACAGCCATTTTGGTTCAACTTATGTGCCGCGGTTTATACCAGGACAGTTCTGTTTCTTGATATGTAGGCCAGTTTCTATCTATCTAAATATCTAATCTATACAAATGATAAAATACACAAATAAACTGACATTCATATTGTGGGACTAGCTGACCCGGTAAACTTCGTGTCGCCTAACAAACTATTTTTTTTTTAATAAAAGTAGCCTAAGTTACTCTTTGTTAGATCAGCTATCTGTCAGTGAAAGTCCCGTCAAAAGCGGTCCAGCCATTTCAGAGATTAGCCGGAACAAACAGACCGACAGACAGACAAAAATTGTGAAAAATGTTGTTTTGGTATATGTACTGTGTATACATCCAAAGGCACTTAGTAAAAATCGGTTATTTTAATATTACAAACAGACACTCCAATTTTATTTATTTGTATAGATTAACTTCTATTAATTCTTAGCATTCTCTACTACCACCAATAACCAGCAACAAATAAAACACATCACCCACCTGCTTCCCCGAATGGATCCTATTCCGGCGCAGCACGGGCGTGGACCCCGTCGTGATCCAGACCCCGGCGAGCGTGTTCGCGTACACCTCGTTCTCCTCGATCAGCCCCTGGCCCTTCTCGTGCACGTAGATCCCGCCGTGCTGCCCGTGGTGGATCTTGTTGTGCCTCACGATAGGGTCGCTGTTTGTGCGGATCTGTGGATCAAATAATTTTATTTTGGTAAAGGTACAGTAGATGGACAGAATTTTGTGTCATACAATATTCGATATTTAAACTGAATTAATAATAAATTATACAATTATAGTAATTAATAAATTACACAGTTTAAATTATGTCAGTAAATGGTAAGTGGTTGAAGTATTTTGAGGGGCATAAGAAAAAAAGGAGCTATATTAATGCGTGAAGAAAAACTTTTGAAGTCCTTTTTAAGATTGATGCAAGCATTGAAGTCTGAAAGATGTATACCAATAGCAATTTGCTCTTTTTATTGGTAGAGGCGTAGTCAAACTCAAACTAGTTCATTGAACCAAACGAGATATTATGACACGAAAATGAAACATACCCTAAGTATCACCTGGATATCAACTCCAGGTTTACGGTCAAGCAGTCGTCGGGTTAGTGGCCAACCCGATTGTCAGAAGTTAATATAACAGCATGCCCAACAACCGGGACGGACCACTCACCTGTATGCCAGCTAGCGCGTTCCCGTAGATATTATTGTGCTCGATCAGTCCACGGCCCTCTCCGAATATGTACACGCCGCCCTGATGCCCGTTGTATATTTCATTGCGGCGAATGGTGGGATTGCTGTTGGTCGTGATCCATACGCCCGCGAAGTTGTTCGAGTGTATCTTGTTGTCTATAAACTGTCCTAATCCCGACTCGTGCACGTAGATGCCGCCGGTCTGACCGTGGTGGATCTCGCAGTGCACTACGGTGGGGTTCGCGCCGGCCTTCACCTCGAAGCCGGCGATCCTGTTGTTGTGGATGTCGTTCGCCTCAAAGTAGCCCTGTTGATAGAAGTGGTATGTTAGATGCTGCGATGAAGGTTATCGTACAAATTAATATGAGGTGTTTAATTGTAAATCTCTATGGGGCTGTTGACTGCATAATAATCACAACGGGAATAGCATTTTAGCATGGGGGGTCACCCCACACCAGCATTTTAAAAATTGGGCAGGATGCTTGAGAAATATATAGAAAGGAATTGTGGGAGACAAAATAAAATGTTTATTCTAGTTACATAATTATCTATATATATAAAATTGAAAAGCGACACACCGCTGATTAAACAAGAAATCTCAGAAACTGCCGAACCGATTAAGATGAAATTTGGCAGGGAGATAGTTTACGCTAAGGAGACGTCCACTAAGAACGGATTTTTGGAAATTCATCCCCTAAGGGGTACAAATAAGGGTTAGAAGTCACTTTCATACAAACCAACTTTGTTAGTTTTAGATTTATAAATTTGAATTTTTTTATGTAGGTTTATAGTAATGAGCAAAAGTTAACTTTAACACATTTTTTTGGAAAATCATCCCTTAAGGGGTTAATTTACTGATTGGAACTTAGTAGGCAACTTCGTCATTTTTGAAGTAAAAAACATGAAAATTTACATATTAGCTCCAAATTAAAAACGAAATTTAGAAGAATTATGTTTTTTTGGCAAATCATCCCCTAAAGGGTTAATTAACAGGGCGCAATTTAGTATGACAACATCGTCAGTTTTGAAGTAAGAAGGGTGAAAATTTGTATATAAGCTTATAGTTAGACACAAAAAATAACTGTATCACGGTTTTCTCGAAATTCATCCCCTAAAATAGGGGTTGGTAGTCAACTACATACAAATCAACTTCGCCAGTTTAAGAGTTATAAATGTGAAATTTTTTATTTAAGTTTATAGCCATAAACGAAAGTTAACTTTGACATTTTTTTTCGGAAAATCATCCCTTAAAGGGTTAATTTAGTGGATTTAATTTAGTACGCAACTTCGTCATTTTTGAAGTATGAAACTTAACATGAAAATTTACATATTAGCTCCAGATTAGAAGCAAAATTACATTGGAAGGATTACATTTTTTTGGAAAGTCATCCCTTAATAAAGGGTTAAAAAAGACTATGCAAGTTAGTATGGCAACTTCGTCAGTTTTGAAGTAAGGGTGAAATTTTGTACATAAGCTTATAGTTAGACAAAAAAATTACTGTACCACAATTTTCTCGAAATTCATCTCCATAAGGGGTTAAACTAAGGGGTTGTAAATATTTAAGAAACTACGTCATTTTTGAACTCAGTAATGTGAAAATTAATATGGAAGCTTATAGTGAGAAACAAAAATTTTGTGTAGAGAACTTTACGGACGGGATGGGGAGGGGAGAGGGATAGCAATCGAGAGAGAGACCCCCGAGTGAGGGCGGGAGAGAGACCGGGAGTGGGAGAGGGAAAGGGACATGAAACGGGAGAAGGACCTCGAGCGGGAAAGGGAGAGGGACAGGGAGCGGGAAAAGGAGAGAGTGGGACACGAAGAGGAAGGAGCGGGAGAGGGAGAGGGGGAGAGGGAAAGAAAGAGAGGGGGAGAGGGAGGGAGATGGAGAGGGGGAGCGGGAGAGGGAGAGGGGGAGCGAGAGCGGGAGAGGGAGAGGGAGAGGGAGAGCGAGAGAGTGACAGGGAGAGTGAGAGGGAGAGGGGAGGGAGAGGGACAGCGAGAGCGGGAGCGGGAGCGGGAGAGGGAGAGGGGAGGGAGAGAGAGTATATGTAACTCTTGAACGAAACAGAACCGTTTTAAAGATATTTTTTACTGTTTAAAATTATTGTCTGCCTGTCTATTTGTTTGTCTGTCCGGGCATCACATGAAAACCCTTGAACTGATTCGACGGAAATTTGTTAAGTTGTTCCTTATACTTTGGGTCATATTTTAGAAAACTTTTTATCACGAAAATATTAAAAGTTTTCCCCGGAAACAACATGAAACTTTGTATGGAATATTTTTTTAAAATATATCAACACATATGATTACGTGTTTTTCAAAATTTTTCATGGATAACAAAAAAACAAATTAATGTTAATGTTGTTTATTATTCGAAACCCACTCCCGAAGGAATGATTTGTGATTGTATCGTAGGTTTCAGTATGTAAATTCCTAAATATAAGTGCTTCAATATTTAAAATGAACCATTTTTAAATTTTCTTCTGTAACGGGTACAAATATGATAAGCATAATTTCCGCGTGCGGAGCCGCGGGCAACAGCTAGTTATTATTATATGGCGCAAAATAATAAATATCCAATGTATAACGGTGATGAATAATTACAAACTGTATTTTTATTCACAATCAATCCACCACAATGCAATTAAAATATTGAATAATACTAAAATTAAATTTATGGGAAGCCTGACCTTGTAGTAATTAACAATAAACTATCAACTACGATTAGATGCCAATGCTAGTTTGTTGCACTGACTTGTATTATTTGCTTGCATAATGTGCAATCAATATTATGTCAACTGGTATGTTGCACATAAAATTTTTACGAGCGCTTTGTAAACATTGTATTTAATTTTTGGTTGGTTTGCAAGTTCATTAATTACTCATACGTGAACCCTGACCTAAGTAAAAAGAAGCTGGCTGGTAACAAGGAAAATAAAAAACAAAAGCTCACAAGTCCATTTTCAAACGTGAATATGCCGACGTCGCGGCCGTGGTGTATGTGGTTGCGGCGCATGATCGGGTTCGCGAAGTTCTTCACCCATATGCCGGCGAGCGCGTTGCGCGATATCTCGTTGTCTTGGTAGGCGCCCTGCGCGTAGTCCGTCACGTACAGACCGACGTTCTCACAGTCGCTGATGTCGCAGTGCTTTATCACCGGGTTCGCGCCCGCACCGCTCACGCACACCGCTGCACCCACTGGTGGAGAATTGAATGTTCAATGTTCAAGTTTGATTTTTTTAATGGAAATAATCGGCAAACGAGCTGATGATCCATCTGATGGTAAGTGGCTATCGTTGCCCATGAACATCAGCAACACTAAAAGCATCACTGATCATGTAATTCGCAATCCAAAGTGTAACGCTACACAATAAACCTGGCAACTAACCAACACTAGCGCTGCGTATGACACAGTGGTCGACCGTCGGCGAGCAGTTGTCGGACACCTCGAGGCAGTAGTGTTTGTGGTGCTGCATCGTGCTGGTGGCGTCCGGCGAGAACTTCAGCGTCATGTGGCCGGCGTACGCGCGGCTCGCGCCCTCCGCGAACGTCAGCGTGGACTCCGCTTCGCGCTCCAGCACCACTGACTCGGCGACGTTGCCCGACGCGCAACCTTTAATTTCATGTTTTTGTTATCATATGTGCCATACGTTCAATCCAATAAAGGACAATGTAATATAATTATGTTCCAGTTGCAAAACTCTTAATCAGTCAAAACAGTTCAACTGAAGAAAAAACAGGCAAATGGTTATGACTGAACAAGTTGGTTAAAAGTGGTTTCGTCACAAAATCAATGGGTAACAGTGATATTGACTGCAAATTAGTGAAGACTCAGTTCGTAAAAGAAATTAAGAAAGCTTGCAGAAAGCAGCTTAAAATTATCGTCATAACTTCATAACAAAAGGTACAACAACCCCAAGCCACCACTCACCAATAAGCTGCACATCCGTGTCTATCGCGAGACACTCCTCCTGGTAGAGGCCGGCGTGCACGAACACGAGCGCGGGCGCGGGCGAGGCGGCGGCGCGGCGGCACGAGCACGCGGGCGCGCCGCACGCGCACGCCGCCCCGCCCGCCGCCGCCCCCGCGCCCGCGCCCGCCGCGCTGCTGCCAGTGCTGCTGCTGCTGGTGCTGCTGGTGCTGCCGCCGCTCGCCCCACCCCGCTCCTCCACGTACTCGAGAGCCGCCTGTTCGGTGATGTATGGCAAACGTTAAACGCGATGCACACACTACAGTTGAATTATTTAACTACCTACATTCATAAGCAGTTTTGTAATTGTAATCCTTTTTTTAAGTTTGAACTAATGCATTTTTTATGTCTTGGTTAACTTCTACTTAAAATAAACAAACGAATTTAAAGAACAAAACTTTTCCTAACTACACTCTAAGTATTTATTACGTGCTAGGTCAAAAATATTGATAATTTCATCAATTAATTTCATCTACTAACTTCGTATTAATTAATGATCTGGCAAACTCATAACAACTAAACTTACCCTTATAGTGTTAAAGTGTTTGATGCGCGAGTCCTTCTTGGGGCGATAGTTGGGTCGCACGTGGATGCCATAGTACAGTTGCCGGAAGCTGTCCTTCCAGGGGTTCTCCGCTTCGCACTCGTCGGGCGCCACGAACTCGAACTGGCACGGTGCGTGGTGCAGCAGCGGTGAGTCGTATTCGAACACCGCTTGATAGAGGCTTTTCCTGTGTACCAAAGCCAAACATGTCAGTTTAAAAACTATAAAACGTGGGTGATATGACGTTGTGTGTCTTATGTACTCTATTTTGAGCCTTTCATTTCTTGGCCAACATGGCACCTTTAACTATGTAGTGGAGGTGATGGATAACAAAAAAAAATCAGTTTTTTATATCTTCCACAAAAAACCAAGTAAGGGTCGATGAATACGTAACGTGGATGGGGCATACATATACGTGCGTGCCTCCGTGGCGTATGCGCTATCGATGTTTCCAAAACTTCACGTCCCGTCCCTTCCACGTTACGTATGCATTGACCTTAAGACGTCACAGTGGAGCAGATCCTGATTATGTCGAATTTAAATTTTTATTATTTATTATTATTTTATTATTATTAAACATAAAATAAAAAACTTATAAAATCTCCAATGAATCTGCTTCAAAAACCAACTTTAAATTACATAAATTCCACAACCAACTCACCATAGCTCAGTGTCATTGGCAATGGTGTTGAATCTCTTGCAGACCTGCGCGACGCGGCAGAGGTCCCGCTCCGTGAGGTGCGACAGGATGCACAGCAGCACCTCGTCCGGCAGCTCGTATTGCAGATACTGAGACACATTGCACACGTCCACGCCCTGGGACAGCGACCTGATGATACAAGGAAAGTTGCTACTGATTATACATTGTTTTTTTATGGAAATGGCCAGCAAACGAGCTGACGATTCACTTGATGGTAAGTGGCTATCGTCGCCCATGGACATCAGCAACACCAAAGGCATCACTGATGAGTTGCCAGATAAGAAAGTCAGAAGAAAAAGAAAGAATGTTTCTTCATCAACATGATGATTGATGCACTGTAGACCATCAAAGGTTACAGAACTAGTGCAGTCCTAATTGTATATTGTAATCACCAGGGATCGGAAATTTGTATGCAATATCAGGGCTGTACAGCACCTAAAAAGAGAAATGTCAATAAATTGCAACTATTATATCCATTTGTAACAGTGCTAAAAAGAACAATACCTATAACATTCAAAAATGTTATTTTTACAAATTATAACACATCTATTTTGACGTGTTTAGTTTTACTACAGAATAGTTAATAGTACTAAGTCAAGGTAAGAATGCTTTGCACTGCAGTAACACATGTCTTTAACATTTGATTGTCTATAAAATCGTATTCATCAAGAGAAGTAAGAAATACCTATCTAATATAAGGAAATAAACTAATTGGTATTATAAGTATTTACTGTAATACTCTTATGATAAATTGTTTAAAAACGAGTTTTGCGGTGCGGTAAATAACTTCTTGGTTCACCTTATTATTCCTTATATGGTCAAGTGCTACTCAAATTTTAAGTATTATTAATTACTTGCAAGGACTTTAGGCTAAAATTTGGTGGCATTCATATACAAACTTTCTTGACAAACGAAATAAGTATAATCTGGACAAAAATACTATAAAATATTACTGAAGACTTGAACTACAAATGTAATAAATTATCGTCTTTTAAGTATAAAATTACTTTCAATTTACAGACACCTACCTCTACTTGACTTGTAACTAAATTAAGTATCAGGTTTCATAATTATTTACGTTATATAATGCATATATTATGTTTTATTAGAAAACAATATATTTTTGACAAAATATTCGTAGCGTCCTGTTACGAATATTTTGTAATGTAATGGAAAAGCAAAAAAAAATGATAAAAACATTATTATTAATAATATTCATAAAGTATTCATAATTATGACTTTGTTTTAATTACTACGAATTACAATAACTGCTCAGATCAGTTCTTGAACCAGAGAAAATGCTTCTAGTACTTATTGTAAGTGAAAGTACTTCAAACCACTTGTGCAGTCTAGAAATACCTGGATTTAAATAGAAATGTTGACTTGCAGATTCATTACGTCGAAAGTAATATACGAGCATCCTTATGCTTTTCCCTCCTTGTTAAGCTGAACTTTTTCATAAATTATAATTAAGGTTATTAGGAATGAATGGCACTTCCATATTTTTTACTTTAACCTAGAAGATTCGACAAACTATATTCACAGAGATTCTTGTAGAAATCTAATTAGAATATGAATGGGCCATAAAATTTTTTATGCAAAAGACAAACGTAACAAGCACACACGCCACCTAATGGTAAGTGGGAATTGTTCCTCATAGACATTAAGATCTTAGGCATCACCAATACGTAGCAGAAAAAGAAAAAGGAAGAAACAAAAATTGGCTCTCAAGTCCCCAAGCGGAACACGCCGAGCCATGAAAGCTTAACGGAAAGATAATTCAAATTAATTTAATTTTTCATAGTAATCAAATCAATAATTCATAGTAAAAATATTAGGCGAATCCATCTTCCGGCTTCTGTCGCTCTTATTTGTCGCACTGGGAAAACTTGCGAATGGAGTCAGTATTCTGGGCCACCCAATACGACCAACATTGTTATATTCAATTTATTTATTAAACAGAGGGAATCTACGTCATTACAATGACACCTCAAATAATTATCAACAAACTTATTCAGGATTTTCTTTATTTCTTAAAAAGGCAGAGTAGCTTTATAATGTAGAATACACTATTTAACAGAAACATAGATACAAAATCTAAAAACATTACAATGAACAAAATAAATGTTTTAATGTTTCATTGGCATTCTGAAGTAAGGACATAGAAAGCAAGATATATAAAACCTTAACAAGTATATACTTGTGACATTAAAGACTAGTTTATGTACTACAAGTAAATTGCTCTTACTTTGCATCACCAAACATTTTAGTAATTATGAGGCACAAAAAGAAATTAAAATGTTTTTCAGTTTATTGCAAACATCTTCTAAAAAAATAAAAAATAAATCCCATGTTATTCTACTCCAAAACTTTTTAATTTGAAAAAGTTAATGAATGATACATTTACAGTTTATTATTAGAATAGATTGATTTGGGTTCCATGTAGATCAATATTATTGCAATAGCAAGCATCACTAAATACTAATCATAATCACTAAATATTAATTAAAGCATCAATTAATATCTATTAATCTATTTCAATTAAGTATTCTAGACTATTAATTTATAAAAGCAAAGACAAGCACAAAGTAATTTTATGTATGTCATTTGTTTAATTACATATTCGGCTTCTATAACATGTTTTTTATACCCATTGTGCACTTTTCAAGAATTTATGACACACAACAAAAACATACATCTACATAAAGAAATATATTTATACAGTGTTTTTATAATTTTCAGTAATTTGAGGTTTTGCAAGGTTATGATAGTCACTGATGAACAATCTAAGTTAGGAATATTTTCTTTTTTATAATGCAAGATGAAAGTAGTTTATAGTAGAAGATAAGTTAACATCTGAGAGATGGGAAAAAAGTCTTTAAGACAGCAACAGGCTCAGTTTAGGGAGTGACGTAGGTGTAGTCCTAGAATAATGTAATGAACGATATTCAAGCTGTCTTAAAGATTGCTCTGTGCTCACCGAAAGAGGAATAAGCTTACATCATCAATTGGGTGATAGTGCTGTAATATTTTATTTCCATATTAATCTGTTGAGGATTGCTAAGAAATCAGATTGAGAACAGTATTGTATACTATTATTTGTAAGTTTCTGAGCATCATATTTCAATTCTTTCCATTATTTTAATGAAAATTTATCCTAACAACTCCAAAATTAAAACTTTTATTTTAATACAATTGTTAAATCTTGTGCTTCCTAGCAGTACACTATAATTGATTTCTGTGATGTGTATTTATACAAAGGAATGGTTTTTGTACAGACTGCATCTACATATCTTTGTCATAATTATAATTGTGTGTAAAGAGCCTTCAAACGTAAACTTTAACAAGATTATATTTAAAACAATCCAAGGATTCTTCCAAGTTATTACAAAATTAGGGTTACAGATAATTTTCCCATCCACCCAACATTCTGTGCATGTGTAGCACCAAGCTGAACATCTGTGGCAGTGGCCAAGCTCTCTACCAAATACCATAGTCTTGACAACTGATGCTTGAATTGAAGCTGAAGTAGTCATAATAAATAGTGTCACCGCTTGAACTTTCGCTGGCTTCAATTTTTTGCTAGCAAATCTATGGTAATATGCAACCTTATTTCACTTGTATTCAGTTAACACATGTTCATATTAGAAACTGATTTTGTGTACAGCTTAAGATAAGTATAAGAACGATTTTTTCTAACAAAATCGACACAGCAGCATATTGAGAGTAGAGCAAGCCCACACGCTTGCGTGTTGTGGAGCGTGCAATGTAATTGAAGGCTGTCAACTGGTAACTCTTATTAGAATACAAGTTATATTTAAGGCTTTTAAATAAAATCGCGATATCAAAATATTATTTTTACTCACGTCCTGGGCCTCTTTCTGGCCGGTAGAGAGCAAGCGCCCGAGGGTCCGGGCTCGTGGTACGCCGGCGGCGACTTGCGACGCAGGTCGTACGGGCTGTGATGGCCGGCGGTGGTAGCGGGCGCGGCAGCCGGCACCGGCGGGGAGCCGCCACCGCCACTGCCGCTGGGACCCGCGCACGCCGTCGCCGCCATCGCGCTGCCCGTCACGTTGTTCGGGCAGGGGACAGACTCACATGGTTCAGCTGGAATGGTTGTGATAGGTTTAGTTATAAGTTACTAACTTCAGTGTTAGGTGGCCTTTACAACTATCTTGAGAAATCCTGTCTTATTGTCAGTTTTTTATAGGTGTCTTACTAAATAATATCTTACATTGTCTTATTTTCTTAATTTTATTATATTTAAAAAATAAAGCAAGACACAATATGGCAATAATACATTAACATTTAATTCTAACACGAATAGGGCATTGTCAAGAAACATCATGTTCAAATTCTTCATTTCCTTTGATGCCGGCAAATATATTTGAAATAATTATGTACAAATCATACAATAGACCCTTTGAGCTACAAATCTATTTTGGGGGTAGAAATCTGTGTTTATTGAAATGCTACAACACAATTTTTGTACCTATAATGAACTTTTATTCCCAATAAGGTTTTGAAAACCAGTCTTAAACATTTATTTACAAAATTACTGAGACAGAAACTGATTAATTTCATTCGGATGTATAACGCCCCAAGGTTTTATCTCCAGCAAATAAGATAAAAAATGTTTATTCCCTGATATTATACGAGATACTCTATCCATCTTAGGCCAGGATTGTGAATGTCTGAGTATTTGTTTAATTATCATCAGAAAATAATGGAAGAATTAAGAAACCAATTTGAATTTTAATCTTCCAGTGATACATTAACATATAAAGCAAACATGCATGTATTATTTTAAATTTTGATTTGTTGCCAAAGTCATGACCTATTTCAGAGGTAAATAGACTGTTGTTTGAAATTGGGTTACTTCTTAATTGCTGCTCAGAACAGTAAGACTATACCATATTATATTACCAAATAAAATAAGTTTATTATTTCACAGAAACATGTTTGTACATATTACTATACAAAAGTTTTTTGCTAAACTGAATAGACATTGGAAGTATTTTTTTTTTAGAAATAGAGTATATAGGTCATCTGAATAGTGAGAGAAGTTTATCCGTCAACATAAGGGGTAGGTACATAAATGTAACTGAATAGATTAAGCTTTTACAAAGAATTCTAAAATTTACAATGTGTGTTGAATATCTTTGGTGATTTGTGCATAAAATTACGTATGTACAATAATCTAAAATCTTAAGTTGCAAGAGTGAAAACTGTCACCATTTCCATTTTGAAAGAGTAATTGAAATTAATTTTTGTAACCCAATGGGTATTAAATAATCACTACAGCCCTTTTATGATTATTTGTAAACAAGTAATACATCTGTGACTGTTACAAATGTATTACTTCCCTCTATTCTGAAGAAAATTGCAAGTTTGTAATATAATGTAATACAAGGTGGCACAAAAGTTGTCACCTGATGTTCTTTGACTGTAATTTTTTTAATAAATGATTGATTAGTTTTGCTATTGGATTGTGTTAATTTAATGTCAAAATTTTTATTTTTATTAACATAGATATTGTTCTTTTCATATGATCATAGCTTTTATTACATGAATCTGTGATCACCAACATTTAACAAAACATTATATTACAAATATTTGTAGCAACAAACAGGCTAAACATATGCTGACACAAAAACTGCATAACACTTAGCAGCTTAGGTACAGAGTAGATTTTAAAATATATGAATAAGCAAACAGCAGTGTATGCAGTGACGCAGACGGAGACATGTCTTACTCTACCGCTCCTTGTAATATCGGCACAGAGAACAACTTTTTTTCAAATAGAGCAAATGAACAGCTGAAGTAAATTATTTGTTCGAAATAATATTAGATTTTCTTTTAAATTTATTAAACATTTTAATAATGTTTTGTTGATGTTTATAGTAAGTTAGTCCCTGAAACTGTATTTTATTAGCACCGGTCAGCATTCTGTATCTGTCTGTGGCATTCTGCATAGCAGCATAATCATGCTCAATGACCAATGTTTGCACCAACTACTCAATCTGTATTATGTTTTCCTGCACCACCTGCAATGCAGCCTATGTTTAGCCTTATTACTGCTGTGTATTAGTAACACCTGCAAATTGAGAGAAAGTTTAAAATTTTGTTGAAAATGTTTAATCATGTGGGTATTTTATACACTACAATATTATATTTTATTTACATCTACCACCATTTTGAAAAGGTGCCATGCATAAAAACCCTTACGGGTGGGTGGTTGTGGTGAATTAATGATCTTACAACATTTACTTATGATTTTCTTTTGAATACCAATTCATAGCCATTATTATTGCTCCTTACATATACTATACTTATTCAAGAGATTATAAAACAATGCAAATTTTGGTACTGAATTTCAATTAATGGATGAATATAAAGTAAACACAATACAGCCAAACATGAACAAAGCGTGTTCATAATAACCAAACATTAGCATATTATAAAACTAAAATTCTGTCACATAATTTTAATTGCCTAATTATTTCACAATAATACATTGCAAGGAATGAAGCAAAAAAATTATATGATTATAATATAATATCATTCAAGCATTCACTGTAAACAAATACTTAGTCATGACTTATGAATGAATATAAGTAATTTATATAATTATATTGATATTGACTAATGTTACATGGTTTTATTGCAGCTAGGTGTGTTCTGTGTTTGTTATTTGTAACCACTTTTAAACATCAAAGGAAAATCATGTTTCATAACTAGATGCACACAAAATATACAACTTAATGTTTCCGAACAGCTGTTTCGTCATGCCGTATAAAATAACTCTTCCTTCAAACTACCAAATCAATACTCTTATTGCGCAAAATGTCACCGAAATGCGCTGTGTAAAACTGTGTGTGAACAGAAATTAAGATGCACGAAGATCTGCATGTCAAGGAAATTGCAAGGAACAATGATTAGCGAGATATCAAATTAACGATAGCTTGGAAAAGTTTAATTATTGAAAAACAGACGAAATTCATTGGAGTCGTAAATTTGACATACATCTATAGTATCCTAATTAAAATGAATTAACGTTAAATGTACAATCATCATTATACACTTATGGAAATGTCGATAATGAGCCATTTGTAATACTTGGTACGACATCAGCCGACCCGGATAACTTACTCGATTGTGTCCTGGAAGGTAGAGGTATCCGATGTCCGCCTTTTCTTCGCGATCTTCGGACGTAAGAACGCGAAGAGGAAAACGAGGCACTAGGCATTATTTCTATAACTCTTTATTTTCACTACAATCCAGCCTAAACAAAGGAGACACCCGCACCAACACCGTCGGCCATTTTCTGTTTAGAATAGATTGGGGAACCGAAACAGGAAATCAAGATTATACCACATCAGTCGAAGTTTGGCAAGAGTTTTAACGATTAACAAATATTGCACTAAACACTGATACTATTATGATAATTGTTAACTCATAAAAATCATTATTTTAAATAATTACGCTAAAAATCCACACTACCCTAAAAACCAAAGGGCGACTCTCAATAAAATATGGCGGATATAAAGAAACATGGCGATTCCGATACCAACTCCATCTACAGACAGCTTTCATTTTAACGTGGCCATTTTTTGAACTAACTGCTGTCAAAAAGATGGGATTTATTTTCTCGTCTTTTCCATGGACTCCATATGTCTTATGGAGCGCCATCTAATATCAATTTCCAAATCATAAAGTACATAATTTGGATTTAAGTAAATAAAATAGCGTTATCGATATACTCAAAGATAATAAAGTCTAACTGGATAGCAAAGCAATGTTCGTAGAGGTATTGTACCTGAAGACGGATGACGTCTATAGCACAGTAAAGAAATCTAACCAAACGTTCTATCGAACGTAGCCGCGCGCTAGGGCTGTCCGCCGACAGTATTTTAATTTTATCAAACGACTTGAATTTCCTTGTAGTTTTGTATTTATAAATGTTATATTTTCTATTTTAATAAATGCAATTCGTTGTGAATAAAAAGAAAGTGTTCCTTAAAAATCCATGTTGTGTTTTTAATAGTACTGTGAAGGTTCGTAAGCCTTCAGTATTGTATTACAGACAGAGACTCTTAGGGCAGGGTAAGTTATATTATATTAAATATATATTATATTACCCTATTATAATTTTTTTTCGTAGTTGACTGATTTTTACAGCTTGATATAACGTACTACGGCATTTTTGAAATGTTATTTTGTCACAATTTTGTCATGTGGCTGCCATGAGCGCAACTGAGTGACAGAATGGAACGAAGCCGGCCGGCTGCAATGCACACTCCCCAACCCGATGTTCACGGCGTCTGTTCTATACGCTAGTAATAATACTTCAATGGTACAATATAACATTTTTTTATTCAGAAAATCCTATACTTTCAATAGGCAAACATGCCTGGTGGACGGTACAATGATGGTACTGCCATCAGGCAGTAAGTAAAAATCACTAAAATTGTGTATTTATTTTATGAAACTCTATTAATGGATTACCAAACGCATTTATTGTATTATTATGAGTGAGATTATTAATATGTATTTTGATAAAATAAAACTACAAATATGGCAAACCGACATAATATCTTGAACGCCAATCAGAGCGAATTACGTCACGTCGGAGTAAACAAACGAATATGACAATATTGACAATCTACAGACAGCTTTCATTTTAACGTGGCCATTTTTTGAACTAACTGCTGTCAAAAAGATGGGATTTATTTTCTCGTCTTTTCCATGGACTCCATATGTCTTATGGAGCGCCATCTAATATCAATTTCCAAATCATAAAGTACATAATTTGG
This sequence comes from Thymelicus acteon, assembly GCA_951805285.1. Taxonomy (NCBI): domain Eukaryota; kingdom Metazoa; phylum Arthropoda; class Insecta; order Lepidoptera; family Hesperiidae; genus Thymelicus; species Thymelicus acteon. The sequence continues at coordinate 5,378,444 of OX638232.1, forward strand.
ATTTAAGTAAATAAAATAGCGTTATCGATATACTCAAAGATAATAAAGTCTAACTGGATAGCAAAGCAATGTTCGTAGAGGTATTGTACCTGAAGACATCTTGCCTATTAATTTACTCAGGTGTGACGTTACAAGCGACGCCATGACATTTGACGTGTTTTGGTGCAAATTTTAAACATAAAATATGAATTTTAAACCTTATTTTTTTGCGGAAATATAATAAACATTGTAATAATAATATAGAAAATATAGAAAACATTAAAGAAATGTATTTCAAAATCTATCATCATACCTATTCTACTAACGCAATAGAAAAGTGCAGGACTTGCTTGAAACATACTATATCATTCGATGGTGTTCAAATATGTTTATAATTAGTGCGGTGTACTTAAAATAAAATAAATGTACCGTAATAAATAATATTGTTCCATTTCATTATTACCATAAACAAAAATAATCATAATTATAGAAACATCAGTTTTCATTAAATAAAGATAATTTTTAAGAAATTATATTAACACTAGCTGACCGGGCAAACATTGTTCTGCCAAAAGTTTTTTAGGGGTAGGGAGATGAAAAATAGATGTTGTCCGATTCTCCACCCTAGCCGACACGCACGCAAAGATTCACAAAAATCGGTCGAGCCATTTCGGAGGACTTCAACTTCAAAAAAGCGTGACATTCGACGAGAATTTTATATATTAGATGACATGTGTTTCTTTTTATAATTTTTTACCATCAGAAAAATTATCAATGGAAAATATTTTAAAAAACCATATCCAAATAGAACATTATTTTTCTAAGTGTGGGCACCCTACAATTATGAAGGACAACCTTAATCCGGCCTGTCATTGGTCGAAAATGGTCATCCAATTCAATGTGACGTCATCCGTCTTCAGCTTTTAAGGTACCTCTACGAAGATTGTCCAAATAAGCTTTAATATCCTTGGTCTGTACTAAATATGTCAGTCACTGACATATTCACTGTCAGTGAATTACTTAATGTCATTTTGACGTTATCAATTCTAATTCTGTCAATGTTCGTTGCTGACAATTTCGCAAATCGCAAATCGCAATCAAATCAATCAAAGTTCTGAATAACGTACTTGTTTCTCTGCTAAAGCCTTTCCTGCCTTAGATTTCACTTGCGTGCTGTTTGTACTTGTACTCGACGTTCTTTGTGGATTGTAATTTTATATTTTAAATGTGCAATACATTCTAAACACATCATGGTTCTTCAGGAGTTCAGGGATAATAATGCCTGTATTTTGTCCATACTGGCGTGTATATTTTTAACTTTTTGTTACGTCGGTAGCTTATATGTGTGGAAATCATCATTGGGCAGGTATAAATACCTTTAAAATACTTAAAGTTGGTCTTTTTAAACTAATTTCTTTAAACATTTTTCACACCTACATAAACTTCAGTTTTGGTCTTTCTCTCAGATCAGGGAAACTCAATAAAAGCTTCATTTGATAAGTGATAATATGCAATACTAGTGGTACAGTGTTTTTAGTAGATTTTATATAAAAAGTCAAAAAATTTATAGCAACTGGGACTAATTCCTTGTTTTCTCCCATTACTAATAAAAAATTAAAAATGTATGCATTCTAAGCATTTGTTGATATTTTCAGAGATCACCCGACTACAATAAAGAGAAGATTCTTCAGTGTATTTTGTATGATGCTCCTCGCGCCATTCTTTGCTCAGTTGTTCCTCACTGAAGAAACAATGAGACGGGCAGACCTTCTGGAACATATGGGCCTGCGATTTGTGGGCTTCTTCAAAGCTGCGGTCTTACCCTTGATTCTGACAGCAATACTTTTTCTAGGGCCCTTAACAATGCAATTTTTTGCAGGCATCTGGAGTATATATTCAGGTAATAAATGCTTGTCACTTCACTTCACTTTTATAAAATTATTAACATCTCCATTTTTTATGGTTCATAATTAGGGGCCATCCATAGATTACGTCACATGTTAGGGGGGAGAGGGGGGAGGGGGATCGGTATAGTGTGACTTTGTGTGACAAGGGGTGGGAGGGGGTCCTAAGTTTTGTGATGTTACATTTCAAAATCGAATAATTGGTATGTATAGGTAAATATTAAAAAAACAATTTATGGAAATAAAACTTATTTCAGAACTGCTGATTAATTTAATTTTTATTTTTAATTTCTAATGTAAAATTTCATAATATGTGATGTCACATTATGGGGGAGGTCTCACAAGTGTGATCAGCTGTGACAAGGACGGGGGGAGGGGTCAAAAAGTCATGAAATTAGTGTGACTTAATTTATGGATGGCCCCATAGGTAATTTCTTTGTGTTAATATTTTACTATTGAATATGTATTGTGTTGCAGAGCCAGCATACTGGTGGACAATCTCTCAGGACTTAGTATGGGTCCGTAACCACTTGATGGCACCACTCAGTGAGGAGTGGGTGTTCCGGTCTTGCATGGTGCCAATGCTGATGCAGTGTTTTGATTTAATGACAGCCGTGTTTGTTGGACCCCTTCTTTTTGGCATAGGTAAAAATAAATTAGCAGTATCTTATTGGAATTTCTAATATCTTGTTAACTATTTTGGAGTACTTGGATGTATTTTATAATAATACTATTATATCTATATGATAGCTGCTTTGTTTATGTGGGAAACAAGTGAAATAAATAAATTTTAAAACACAGGAAATGTAGTCAATCCTGGTTTTGCATTGGAAATGACTGAAGAGAAAAACTGACTTGCTTACTAAAAAACTATTTTTTATTACAATGATGACTGCAATAACTACTCAACCTTGAAAAGATATCATTGAATGAGTTATTTCTCACAGTTAACTAATTTGCATAATTATAATTGTCTCCATTGTATTGTTTGCACACAATGTGTTTTTGATCTTATAAAGTGTTATGAAATATTAATTCTAACTATCAACATTTTGAGGTACAATTCTAGACAGTAGCCTTGACTAATTAAAGCCACTTCAAATAGTCCATGGCCCATTTTTTGGGATTCCGAAGTAAAATCGGAACCCTTATAGTTTCGTCACGTCCGTCCGTGTCTCCAAAGCAAAGCGCTTAGACCATTAGTGCTAGAAAGCTATAATTTTGATGGACATAGATATTTATTAAAACTCCAGAATCGTAGAATAAAATATTGAAAAACATTCTTTTTCAGGGTACCTCTCCCTACAGGTAACGTTTTTATTCGTCACGTACACTATAGTGTGGGGTATCGTTGAAAAGGTCTTTCAAAAATATTATGGGTCTTCTAAGACCATTTTCGAAGTAGGGGTCCGTTTGCGAAATATTTGGCTTTAGTGCTTTTGGTTAGTCAAGTGTAGCCAGCTAAACGGTTGGAGTTGTACAAGTGAAAAAAAAACCTCATAAATAGGTTATATGATGAATTTACAAGGAAAATTATCACGGCTATGTTAGCATAAAAAGTTAATGAGTAATATAATAATAATAGTTGATAAACTTACTATTTACTTTGGAACCCTACATTGTGCGTGACCTGACACGCACTTGCCCGGTTTTATTATTTTCTTTTAAGTTCTTACTAAATGTCTGCACAAAAGAAAATAATCTTATGTATTTACATAGTAGTTATCTGAAAATTATGAAGTATTAGTGTTCCAAAAATTAATATAACGTTTTTTTTTTTTTTGAATTGGATAGATATATCTGAAAATTATTTTACGGGCTAAAGCTTACAAAATTGTCAAATGTTACTTCAATCATTTTGTTTCTTTATATAGGCTACTAGCTGCCCGGACAGACTTCGTTCTGTGAAAAGTTTTTTTTTTAATTTTGAGATATAAGCTATCCTATCTTTAAAGTTGAATCAAACTGCACACGGTGTGCAAATTTGATTAAAATTGGTTAAGAAGTTCAGGAGTCCATCGCAGAAAAACAATGTGACATGTCATTTATATATATTAAGGTATAACTAATTTTTTAACTTTCACAGCTCATTTCCACCACTTATTTGAACAAGTGAAGGCTGGGGCACCATTTAGATCAGCCTTATTTCTTTCAAGTAAGTAGACACAGTTCATCACAATCTAAGATTTCAACTAGCTAATGTAATTAAACACTTACACACTCATACCCCCCAGTAGGTTTTTACCTGTGTCGCGGATGGCATGGACGACACATATAACGACGACCAGTGTGGCGCAATGGTTACCATGCCGGATCGCCGCACCGAGGGTCCTGGGTTCGATTCCCAGTGAGGCGGAAATTTGAATGATGAGTTTGAATTTCTGTTCTCGGTCTGGGTGTGAACGTCCTTGTCTAGTGTGTTGTCCATGGCACCCACGACACAGGGAATCCTAGTGTGGGGCTATGAGTGTGAAGCGTTATTTATTTATTATTTATTTATAACACATCACACTAACACCCATGACCCAAGTACAAATTTTATTCTGTCACATAAATATCTGCCCCGGCCGGGAATCGAATCCGGGACTCCTAGCTCCTAGCTTCGCAGGCAGGGTCGCTACCAACTAGGCTGTAACTGGTAATGATGAATAATGTAATATATTTATATTTTGAATGCAAACGAGTAGTCACGATTTTTAACTCCCCCCGCCGCCGCGCGCCGCGCCGTAACCATTGTAATTGGGTCCAAATATCGATATAAAATACAAATATCGTAAGTACCCGTTTGCATTCAAAATGTAACCCGATGATATAAGCTTAAAATCATGCGATACATTTATGATAATCCATATTGTAGTGGTTGTTACTTGTTAAAACTTAAAATGACATGACTAGAGGACAATGATGAAAGCATTCGATTTTATTTGCAGCATTCCAGTTCCTGTATACCAGTTTGTTTGGGGCTTATTCAGCATACTTATTTATAAGTACTGGTAAGTTGATTTTAACATTTTATATTAAAACTAGCTGACCGGGCAAACGTTGACTGCCAAAAATTTTTAGGGGTAGGGGGATGAAAAATTGTTGGTGTCCGATTCTCAACCCTAGCCGATATGCCGATATGCACGCAAAGATTCACGAAAATCGGTCGAGCCGTTTCAGAGGGGTTCAACTTCTAACACCGTGACAAGAGAATTTTATATATAAGATATTAATAATGAAAAAATGTGTAATATAGTAAATGCTGTATGTTTTTTATGGAAATAGCCGAATAATCCACCTAATGGTAAGTGGCTTTCATCACCCATGGACATTAGCTGTAAAGGCAAGGGCTCTCCAGCTGCCAGCCAAACACGACGAGTCTTTTGGCGGCTGACTAAAGCAAAAGGGTGGTAGCTATCGAGGTGGACCCCACAGAGAAATAATAATAATAATAGTGGTATTAATAAACTATTAACAGTTAATACCACATCTTTATAGTAGACGAGTAACCGCCCTTGCTTTGCTTCGGTTTTCCTATTTTCTTACACCTTGGGTTACATTATTGGAGTTTTATTAAGGAATTTTTTTGAACATATAATATAGCCTGTTACTCAGGGATAGTGTAGCTTCCCAACAGTGAAAGAATTTTTCAAATCGGTTCAGTAGTCTCGGAGCCTATTCAATGCAAACAAACAATAAAATCTTTCCTTTTTATAATATAAGTATAGATTTAAAAACAAAATAAGAATTCCTAGCTGATATACACATTTACTTGTTTTAAAAGCTTAACATCCTAAAAAGAGGGACCTCCCAAAAACCCTATTTTCAATATATCATACACTAGCTGTTGCCCGCAGCTACGCATGCGGAAATTATGCTTATCATATTTGTACCCCTTGCAGAAGAAAACTTAAAAACAGATTAATTTATATTGAAGTACTTTTAGTTAGGAATTTATATACTGAAACGTACGATATAATCACAAATCATTGCTCCGGGAATGAATTTTGAAAAATAAACAACATTAGATAACATTAGTTTTTTCTTTTTCATGAAAAATTTTGAAAAACTCGAAAACATGTATTTCATCAATTAAATGAGGAATGTTTGTTGCAAATTTAAAGCAAATCTTTGATATTTCAAAATATTCCACACTAAGTTTCATCTTGTTTCCGGTGAAAACTTTTAATTTTATCGGGACGAAAAGGTTTTTAAACCGTGATCCATAGTATGTGGAACAACATCACTAATTTCCGTCGAAATCAGTTCAAAGGTTTTCATGTAATGCCCGAACAGACAAACAGATAGACAAACAGACAATAATTTTAAAAACAAATTTTTTGGTGTTCTAACACGTTATTGAAGTGCCCCTAGCCGAAATTTTGAAAAATATTTAATGTATCTACAGAAAAACTGGCTCTTGAGTTTCATTAAAAAAAAAAAGGTTCCGTTAATTCCACCTATCCAGGAGTTACATATCTTGTCTGCAAGTAACACCACCAGATCCTAAATGGATCAATGATGAACTGGTTTTACGATGTCAACATGAACAGTACAAATATCTTTAAAAACGGTTTTGTTGTTTCCATCCAGGCACTTACACTCCCTCTCCCTCTCTCGCTCCCATTCCCTCTCCCACTCAAACTCTCTCTCTCTCTCTTTCCCTCTCTCTCTCCCGCTCCCTGTCCCTTTCCTTCGCCCGTTCACGGTCCCTCTCCCGCTTCCAGTTCCTCTCTCGCACTCAGTCCCTCTCCCGCTTTCTGTCCCGCTCCCTCTCCCGCTTCCTGCCCCTGTCCCACTCATTCCTCTCCCGCTCCCTGTCCCTCTCCCTCTCCTTCTCCCGCTCCCGGACTCTCTCCCGTTTCCTGTCCCTCTCCCGCTCCCCGGCCCTCTCCCTCTTCCTGTCCCTCTCCCTCTCTCTCCCTCTCCCGCTACCTATTCCTCTCCCGTTCCCGGTCCCTCTCTCGCTTCCTATCCCTCTCCCCTCCCCCTACCGTCTGTAAAGTCCTCTACACAATTGTTTTGTTTCTCACTATAATTATATATTAATTTTCATATTTCTGAGTTTGAAAATGACAAAGTTCTGGAAAAACTTGCAACCTCTTTATTAACCTCTTAGGGGATGAAATTCCAAAAAACCTGTTACAGTTAATTTTTGATTTATTTTCACATTTTTGAGTTCGATATTGACGAAGTTTCGTACAAACTTACATCCCCTGGTTTTGCCCCTAAGTTTTTTCTAATTATAAGTTAACATATAAATTTTCACATTACTGAGTTTAAAATGACGTAGTTTCTTAAATATTATAACCCCTTAGTATTACCCTTTATGGGGATGAATTTCGAGAAAACCGAAAGTTACAAAGTTAGTTTTTGTGTCTAACTATAAACTTACATACAAATTTTCATCCTTTTTACTTCAAAAATGACGAAGTTGCGTAGTAAATTCCATCCCCTAAAGTAACCTTTTAAAGGATGATTTTCAGCTCAATTTTATCGTTTGTTCATAACAATAAACATACATTAAAATTTTCATATTTATAACTCTAAAACTGACGAAGTTGATTTGTATGTAAATGACTTCTAACCCCCATTTTTAGGGGATGAATTTCGATAAAACAGTAATATAGTTATTTTTTGTGTCTAACTGTAAGCTTATATACAAATTTTCACCCTTCTTACTTCAAAACTGACGAAGTGCCCATACTAAATTGCACAAACTTATTCAACCCTTTAGGGGTTGATTTTCCAAAAAAACACATAACTTTTAAATTTCGTTTCTAATTTTGCACTAATATATAAATTTTCATGTTTTTAACTTCAAAAATGACGAAGTTGCGTACTAAGTTCCATCCAAGAAATTAACCCTTTAAGGGAAGATTTTCCAAAAAAAATTGTTGAAGTTAACATTTGTTTATTACTATAAACATACATAAAAAATTTCGTATTTATAACTCTAAAACTGACGAAGCTGATTTATATGTAAAAGCCTTCCAACCCCTATTTTTAGGGGATGAATTTCGAGAAAACAGTGATGCAGTTATTTTTTTTTTCTAACTATAAGCTTATATACAAATTTTCACCCTTCTTACTTCAAAACTGACGAAGTGCCCATACTAAATTGCACAAACTTATTCAACCCTTTAGGGGTTGATTTTCCAAAAAAACACATAACTTTTAAAGGGCATCGAACCTAATTGGCACACCTGCAAGTCCGCCATTTTGGAAAAACCTCGATTCGGCGGCCAGTGATGAAACATGTGTCAATCGATAGACTAAATGATTATGATCAAAAAGTATTCAGTGATGAAATGTCGTAAGTGATATACTTTCTGAGATAATTGATTTCAAAACTGTAGAAAAATAAAGCAAAAAACTTCGCCACGGCGGACATTGATGAAACATATGTCAATCGATAGGCTAAATGATTACGATTAAAAAGTATTCAGTGATGAAATGTTGTAAGTGATATACTTCCTGAGATATTTGAGTTCAAAACCGTACAAAAATAATGCATTAAAAATGATCATTTACTTATTTTGAATTTATTGGGTCAATAATGAAAAATAAGTATATTATGCCATATGTGTATGTGCTGCATAGGTACTTGATTTATTAATAACGGGTAGGTTTGAATTTAAAAAAGAAGCAAAGCAAAAGCAAACTACTAGATTGGTTTATAAATAATTTATTTGCCACCAGCGGCTACAGCTTTGGCAATTACTCTAAACCAAAAGTTAAAATTCATTATTGGCTTAGTTTTCTATATCATGTCTGACAATCACTGAATCTAAAAATTCCGCTGGTGATAAAGGCAATGTTTCCTGACGTCGAGCCCATGCCAAGAACCATATAACACACATTATATGGGAACAACAGGACAAGTTTCTTTTTCCCACTATGCATGAGCAGTACCATCCCGCGATTTTTATAATACATAACGTAACTGAGGTAAAGGAAAAAAGTGACCGGTACACTTCAATTGCTGTATCGCCATAAAAACTTAACCATAAATACGCCATAAACACTGGTCATCCCTCACCTTGATTATGCTATGTGTTGTACAGATTTATCAGAGGAACTTCTGAATATATTGGAGCGCCTTCTTAATAACTGTATTAGATATATCTTCGGCTTACGTAAGTATGACCACATTTCCCAGTTCCATTCCTAACTTAAATGGCTACCCATTCGATACAGGCGAAACTTCAGAATTCTCTCAACATTTTAAGCTATTTTAAATAATGTGTCTTCTCCTGTTTATTTAAAGGAAAGCCATAACACTGCTTATTTCGGGAATTCCTTCACAATACAGTTCATACTGTTCTGGAACTCCTTGCTTGTAGACATCAAAAAATCATAGACTACCAAAAGCTCCTTTAAGAAGTCCGGCAGCACTACCTGAAGCAATTAGAATGTTGTCGCCCATTTATTTACTTAATATATAATATAATATGTTTAATAAAAAAAATTAACTATAAATGTTTTATTTTCATACGGGTTTGAACTCAAATATCTCAGAAATCATATCACTTACGATATTTTATCACTGATTACTTTTTAATCGTAATCACTTAGTCTATCGATTAACACTTGTTTTATCAATATCCGCCGGAACAAAGTTTTTTACTTTATTTTTCTATGGTTTTGAACTCAAATATCTCAGAAAGTATACCACTTACGACATTTCATCACTGAATACTTTTTGATCATAATCATGTAGTCTATCGATTGACACATGTTTCATCACTGGCCGCCGAATCGAGGTTTTTTCAAAATGGCGGACATGTAGGTATGCCAGGCTCCATATAAAAATGTTGGAAGCCCTTTCGTTTCTCATCTTGAACTAATATATAAATTTTCATGTTTTTAACTTCAAAAATGACGAAGTTGCGTACTAAGTTAAATTGAAGAAATTAACCCTTTAAGGGATGATTTTCCAAAAAAAATGTGTTAAAGTTAACTTTTGTTTATTACTATAAACTTACATAAAAAAATTCAAATTTATAAATCTAAAACTGACAAAGTTGGTTTGTATGAAAGTGACTTCTAACCCGTATTTTTACCCCTTAGGGGATGAATTTCCAAAAATCCGTTCTTAGTGGACGTCTCCTTAGCAGAAACTATCTACCTGCCAAATTTCATCTTAATCGGTTCGGTAGTTTCTGAGATTTTTTGTTTAATCAGCGGTGTGTCGCTTTTCAATTTTATATATATAGATAGCCCTAATATTATTATATTTTTAGGACATTTCGTCGCTCCATTGATGGCGCACATCTTCTGCAATCACATGGGCTTCCCGAACTTCGGGGAGATATTCCAGTTCCCGCCAGTCCAGCGAGCGATGATCCTATGGAACCTGCTTCTCGGCTTCATCTTATGGTGCTACCTCCTCACTCCGCTAACCAACCCGGACCTCTACGACAACAAGCTATATCTACAGACCTGATTTGAAACTGTACGTAATTCCTTAGTCTAAGTAACTAAAGGACTTTCGACTGACTCCGATACTATTTATAGTGATAGTAACTAAAGTAACCGATTTAATGCCAATTATAACGTGTAAGTATTGTAGAACTGCCATGCGGCTCCGCCCGATTAAGTTTATTTTGTGAACATTTTCGCGTTTTGTATTAGTAGGTTTAATGATCTGTTTTGCTTTTTTATAGCGTGGGCACGGACCTAAAAAAAAAGACTGACGTAATCCCAAGAAGAAATTCAGTGAAGCACCCATAGTAATACCCTCTATTCGTACAAGTACACACACCCATATATTGACACATCATTGCTTCAATCGCGAATCAAAAATTACGTACACATGGTAAGCGGGCGGCCATTGCTATGCTTCACTCTCGATTAGACGAGGTTACGTTTGTCTTTTTTTCAGGTCCGTGAGCGTCGGGTATTATGTACACATGAAAGTGATACAAGGCTGATACCAATGTATTTAATAAGGCAACGTACAGTAATGCACTCTTAATCAATTGTCGCAATACGAGTAAAAGTGACGCTAGTCTCACAGCTTATTCTGAAACAGAACTGTTAGGTTCATCGGTTATATTTATTGTTTGATAATCGATAATACGAATAAAATAAGTTTAACGTAATTTTGCTAATTTTATATGTAAGTTGAAGCACATATTGACTGATATTGCCTTATTAATACCGTCAGGTGTCAACCAAATCTGTTCGACTTTGGAATTACTTAAGCTTTTGTACAGACACGACTATATTGTAGTAACTTAAGATATATTATGTAGGTATCTATTCTTATTCTGCTAATTGCCTCTAATACAGTATTTATATAGAAAATACATGAGTAATGAAATACCATGTCGATCTAATGAGTATGCACCTCTGAATCTATACTAGAAATATAATGTTTGTGGTTACTGGATGTTGAGTTAACAAAACACATTAGAATAAATAAACTTCGGTTATATTTAAAAATAAAATGGTATTTAGTATGTTACGTACTGCATTCAAATTCAAATTTAAAATCATTTATTCATATTGGTATCATTGATACACTTATGCACGTCATTTTTTTTAATCAACCAGCTTTTCGCAAAGGTGCTTTGTCATGGAGGAGAAGAAAAACCGTAAAGAAACTCCTCAGCACATCTTTTAAAAATAATAATACATTGATATAATTATTACAAAAAAAATATTACTATCTTGTACGGAACATTACATTAGTAGTATAAAAATATAAACTAAGACATCCGTGATGTCCTTGTTTTAGGACATAAGCGGGACTAAATATCGGCGTGGCCATTGAAATAATGTGAAATATAATGGTGCTGCCACACTGCTGTTTAAAAATGTTTACAAACGTTAGTAAACATTTTGTTAAGAATCATTTGATCACAATGTTTATAAATGTTTTAATGTTAGATAATGTTAGTAAACATTTATAAACAAAACTGTTCATTAACAAAATGTAACAAATAAAACATTTGTTATCATTTGTTTGTAAACATGTATCCAGGGGACAGCAGGGTATGCGGAGAGTGCAGGGCCCATTCTAGCGTGCGCATCCAGATAGAGCGCTTTTCTTTTTTTTTCAAACAAAAAATAAAACCTAATTCAATGGGCAAATCTTCCATTTTCGTGTAGAGCAAATTGCGAGCCGATATCATGTTTTCAAATGATATGAATGTTTGTAAACATTTTCGATCAGTGTAGGAGCACTCAAAACATCTAACAATTCCTAACAGAATGTAACAATTCCTAACATTTGTTATTAATGTATTAGTGTTTGAAAATGTTTGTAAACATTTGTAAACAGCAGTGTGGCAGCACCATTACTCAATAGAATAAAATTATGCTTGAATTAAATCTATGGCTAAGAATCTGTATATTAGTTACTATATTATTATTTAAAACTTACATATATACGTAATGTATAAAGCGTACTTTTAACTTGTAATAAAATTAAAATATAAGAACACGCGTAGTACCTATAGTTATTTCTTATATAAATTAGGTGCCGTTCATATAGTATTTTGACTTGAAAAAACTTGTCCAACGTAAGTTCCGTATTGTATACGTGTAAAAATTATAAGACAATAAGTGTCAGGGAACAGCCATTTTTTCATACCCAGGAATGAGTGAGATGGGTCAGATCAGACTTCGGTCAAATATCGTTACGACAACTACATTTTTTTTTATTAAAAATGTTTCTCCTTCGACTTTGACTAATGTCCATGGGCTGTGGCGATCACTTAAACAAAATATATACAGACAGAACTCCGAAGGTCATTCATCAGAATCATTCCCTTTTTTTATCGCATATGTGTGCGTTTCTCGTGAGCTCTATTTATAGTCATAATACTCATACCTACTTCGTTTAACTCTATATTGCGTATTGTTTGTCAATAACTATAAACTTGTATATAAAAAAAATATATAAAAAAAAACAATAATAATCATTTTTTCAAAACGAGCGTTTTTAAAAACGAGCGTGACGTATTTCGTGACCGTCGTTTTTGTGTCACCATCCGTGTTACAAATCTTAAAATTTCACTCTTATCATTTTTTACATTTCTTTCATAACACCCCTAAAGAAGTATAACTTCAAAAATGATGCGAAGATATTTTCCAAAGGCAATATGCTATCAAATTCTTAAATTACATGATTATTAAATTCCTGTGTCATAAATTAAAAAGCAAGTAACACTTTACCTCAGCTGAATGAGTAGTCATTTGTTAGGTATATAACTTAAGTAATTAGTACCAGAACGGGGAAGTACGAATAGGTTAAGTAGGATAAGACAGCACAATTTTGTTTAGCGTTATAGGATGTCACGGGGCAATTTTTAACCGCATCAGCTACCGTAGTATAAAATACTTGCAATAAAACATTAACCTTATATAAAGTTCGCGACGCTAATAAAAAATACTATACTAAACGCAGACTCGTGGCAGGCGGAGTAATAAAAAGTGCAAAAGAGACGGCGCACATCATTTTCTCTCTCGCACTTGCACTGTCTAAGGATGACGTCACACAGGCACAGAGATGCGAAACACCTAATTTCCATAAACAGTGCAAGTGCGAGGGAGAAAATGATGTGCGCCGTCTCTTTTGCACGTTTTATAATTCCGCCTGCCAGGAGTCTTTGCGTTTAGTATAAGTAATTATTTTATGTAGGTACTGCATCAAAATTTAAATGATTAATATTTGCACGTCGTTGAATTCTATATCTACATTAAAAAATATATTTGGTAAGTATATCATTTTAAATAATACAGCTACACTGAACAACATGATTTACCCTACATTTATTTTTATGTTATGGAATTATAAAAAAAAAAAATAAGTTTAAGTTTTATTAAAGTGAATTGTTATTAGATTTAATTTAAAGAACATTGTGTCTTATTGTTTTGTTTTATAGTTCACGTTTCATTTTTCAAGCAAATTGTTTCATGTAAAATTGTTTTTGGATGCTTGATCTTTATTGTTTCTAATGTTTGTGTAAACAGTTGTGCCATAACTGATTGAATGATTGTAATGGATAGTTTTAACAGGGTCACTCAGGATTGTATGATTGTAAACTGTCAACTTATGTATTATGTTATTTGTGCGGTTTTTTATTGTGTTATTGTAAAGCTAATAAATAAATATTATTTGAATTATTTTGTGACTTTCATTGTCTTAGCTTTTTTGTAAGATTTTAAGAATGTAGCGGATCATATTTGGGAGCCTAGTATATTACATTATTTTTCTTGATTATTTATACACAAAGCCCGCGCTATGAACATTGTCGTATCTTTCTTATTGTTATTTTTAGCATATATCTATTGATAGTGGTAACTGACACCAAAATTTTCAAAACATCTCGGTGACACACAATGCCAAAAAATATATAGTAAAGTGTTTGTAACAGTACTTATGGCCAGACTAGGTATACATATGTATAATCAAGCATCTAGTCATCATAAACGAAAACAACATTTTTTATTGAAAATTATTTATTTGTATTTGTATAATATATAATTTGAATTTCAAGCTTGAGAAATGAATATTTGAAGACAAACTACAGTAACTACAATATGATTTATTAAGTGCAGAACAAAATGTTCAAGTGGAAACGTCTATTCAACCTATTCTAATATTGTTTTTGTATTACAGATTTAATAAAAGCCTCGACAACACTGAATCATGATTCACTCAACCAATACAATGTGCCTACCCCACCAACTTAGTTCCAACTTCTGTTACATTTTTTATACTTACATATTGAAAAAATATCGATCGCCAGTAACATTTTAACTCAAGATTGTTTGGAAAAAAATATATATGTAGCAAATTACAGATTGCTAATGAAAAAAGAAAGAAAGTAGGCACTTCAATGTTAGTTTACAAAAATATATTTGTAACAAAACCTTACATTAAAATTCATTTCAATATACGTCATTTGCTACACTATTTACGTCTGTCGAGGCCTTCAGATAAATATACACACAATACAGTTCAATTACACTGGGGTCATTGGTCGTTATTACTATTATTGAAAACGATCCTAGAAACTAAATATTACAGATCGATTTATTAGACGACCAGTGTAAGTAAACCTTTGACAAACAACGAATATACCATGTACACCCATCAATATTACCTTCTAAATATAGTTAACATCAAGTACAATAACAAAATAATTACATATTTAACATCTTAATTTATCTACAATATTACTTACAATGATTTCAGTCGTAAAGCTACAAATCCCTTACTAGTATAATATTCATATTAAAAAATAAGAGCTATGAGAATATTTTAAAGACTCCTGATTATGATTGAGCTTGTCGAAATGAAATCAGTCTTGGCCAAATACAAAGTGACAAATAAAATTGAGACATACCAACATTTTTATTTCATTTAAGTAAATCTTTAAATACAAACTGTATTGTTATATTGTAAATGTTTCTGTATTATATTATGCATTTGTAGCATCGTATATTATTATAATAAATAATTTACTTGAACAACTACTTATTTCCCGCAAAAATATGCGAATAGATAACTTTTAAATATAACATTAATGTTTCGCAAAAACAGTATTATAATATGTATAATAGTGACAATTCCTTTCAATGAACAAACCGTCATATTTATTTAAATATGCATCAAATGATTTAGACAAGTATTTTTATTGAAAAACATTAAAAGACATCATTAAAGAAGCATGTATATTGAATTACACTGCTATAATAAAATTTAAAATTCATTAAAATTTTAACGACAAATACATATAAAATCTCATATGACAAAATTCATTTGTAGGCGGAAATAGAACAAAATGTAATAAAATATTCGTCATTTTAAAACAATCTTACGAATTATAAACCAATTTTTGAAACTTCATTCAGTCTTCGTACGACTTGAATTTAATTTAAATAATGAAATGATTCTGAATTTCATTATAACGTTAAGTCATATCAGTTTTAAGTGAATAAAAATTGGTGACTGATATGAGAGAGACGAGTATTTTACAAGGTCACATTTAGGTACAAAATCAAGTCGCAAATGAATTTCTAACACACATTAGTAGCTGTTAATATGTGCAATAAAGATGTTGTAAATGTAAACCAAGTGTCCAAAGTTAATGTGGAGTATTATGAAGGCCACAAAACCCCGCAGCGGTATCTATCAGTTAACTACAAGAGGGACCAGCGACGTTTTTATATCACTAGATCACAAGCTGATATTTAGCTGATATAAATGCCATACCCAAACAGGACACCGTGGCTACTCTAGCCGACAATGCTAGCCATATATAAATAATAATTATATGTATAAATGTAGCTATATTTGGCTAGCTAACGATGTCTCCAGAATGTGAGGTATAGCACTCAGGATAGAACAGGCAGTTCAGAATTCGGATAGACGATAATATTTTTTATATTCAATGTACCTAATCTATTATGTAAAATGAGATGTTGACTATGACCGAGATTGCAAGTATTATGACACGTCGGCAATAAATACTCGGCAGCACTCGTATTGGCATTGCCATTGTGAGACTCTGGCACTTTGTACTTATTATTTACCTACTCGTAATAACGGGTTTTATGTGCTCTCTACTATAAAGTGTAGTGAAATAACACACGATTTTGGCCTGTTGAGTAGCCATGACAGTTGACACTGACAATTTTCACAAGTACGTGAAGTAGGCAGACAAGAAATAAAATAGTAGGCAGACAAGAAATAAAATAGTATGCAGACAAGAAATAAAGTAGTAGGCAGACAAGAAATAAAGTAGTAGGCAGACAAGAAATAAAATAGTAGGCAGACAAGAAATAAAATAGTAGGCAGACAAGAAATAAAATAGTATGCAGACAAGAAATAAAGTAGTAGGCAGACAAGAAATAAAATAGTATGCAGACAAGAAATAAAGTAGTAGGCAGATAAGAAATAAAATAGTAGGCAGACAAGAAATAAAATAGTATGCAGACAAGAAATAAAGTAGTAGGCAGACAATAAATAAAGTAGTAGGCTGACAAGAAATAAAATAGTAGGCAGACAAGAAATAAAATAGTAGGCAGACAAGAAATAAAATAGTAGGCAGACAAGAAATAAAATAGCACTCAGACAAGAAATAAACTAGTAGGCAGACAAGAAATAAAATAGTAGGCAGACAAGAAATAAAATAGTATGCAGACAAGAAATAAAGTAGTAGGCAGACAAGAAATAAAGTAGTAGGTAGACAAGAAATAAAATAGTAGGCAGACAAGAAATAAAATAGCAGGCAGACAAGAAATAAAATATACAGCCATAAAGAAATAAAATATATAGGTATTGTGTAATTCTGCAACATTTATATAAAGGCGAGATTTTTTAAAAGCAATAGGTAACAATAAAATATTAATATAAGATAAATAATAAAAGATTAACAATATGGTCATTAGTCTCACAACGTGTCTATTGGCCGGTTAGAAGTTTAATAAGTGCACCTGTGTGGCATCTAAGTCACTTACTCGTAAATATTGTTACTACTCCGCAGTTGAATAAGACGAGGTTCTAGCGCTATAATGTGACCTTTCAATGTTAGTGACAACGCGGAGTAGATGGATAGGCTGATGTCGGTTACTACGGATAATATCTCATTACAGGTAGTCGTCAATCATAGTTACAGTGGCACCAACTTATCTGTGAATTTGAGGAGGGCGCTGTCGAACGCATTGAACCAATCATTGGACGCAATTCGAGTCGTAGTAAATGTCAAATGAATGAGCACAAAGAACTTATGAATGGCGCGGCATTAGTTCAAATTTTCGCCATTTCACAGATAACTTGGTGCCACTGTAGTTATGGGCACGTATCGACCCATATAAGCAGGTTGCAGCGGATAACTGAAGCTCATGAATTCGTTTATAAATAGGTCTAACACGCGGAATTTCTATTCCTTATGTAATGAAATATTTCGGATACTTAAGGATATGGAGATTTTTTGTGAGCAATTACATTTCTTGGTGTAAATCTGTGGTGTAAATACTCAACAAGCGCGCTCTATATTCGCTTGTCAACAATATTATCGACATGAGGACACATCATCTTCCTTTGCCATGAGACCATAAGGGCCCATCCATAAATTACGTCACACTAATTTCATGACTTTTTCATCCCTCCTTGTCACAGCTGGTCACATTTGTGAGACCTCCCCCCCTAGCGTGACGTTACATATTATGAAATTTTACACCTAGAAATTATTACATTAAAACAGCAGTTCCAAAATAAGTTTTATTTCCATTAATTGTTTTTAATATTTACCTATACATACCAGTTATTCGATTTTGAAATGTGACGTCACGAAATTTAGAACCCCCTAATACCCCTTGTCACACTACATCGACCCCCAACGTGTGACGTAATTTATGGATGGCCCCTAAGGGAGCACGCTACACACCCCGCTCTGCTCACACTGCATCAATATTATCCCTAGAACAGATCACATTAACCTACTTGTTACTAGATGTTGAGTACGAACGAGTAGAAGCTGACTAGGAGGCCGCACAGCGCCCCGTCTCACGGCGCGGGGCGGCTGGGGGAGGGCGGCACGGCGGGCGGGGGCGCGAGCGCGGGGGGCGCGGGGGCGGCGTCCAAGTCGCACGCCGATAGCAACCGCACCAGCTCGTCCGGGGTCGGCCCGCCGTCCGGGACAGGGGACTCGTCGCCCTCGCCTAGAATTGTTTTTAATTAGAAAAAGAGGTTTGGATTATTGTTGCGCTAATTTCGAAGTCGCGATATCTGTCGCACTAAGTTTTCTATGCTTGTATATTGCGTTGGAACATTTAGATAAATGTTTAATAAACATACAAGAATCAGATAGAGCTACACTCTTATCTGATGTAGGATAAGTCGGGGCAAAGTATGACATTATAAGACAAATACTACTGCATACGTCATTTTGTAGCCCAACTTAAGGTCTATGCATACGTAACGTGGACGGGACGTGAACGGGGCATAAATATACGTGCGTGTCCCGTTCACGTCTCGTGCGTGCCTCCGTGACGTATGCGCTATCGTTTACATTTTCTATGAAACGATGTTTCCAAAACTTCATGTCCCGTCCCGTCCACGTTACGAATACATCGACCTTTACTCTATTACAGATAAGAGTGTTGCTCTATCTGATTTCTTTTTTATTTTTGACAAGACTTCACATTTATCTGAGAAACTATACAAGTTATGAACTTGAATAACATAATGATTGCAAATAAAAAGGTCCACCACCAGATGATACTAAAAACAACTATTCATTTCAGCTTCGTTCATTAAGCTAATATTGAGCCCCTACCATTCCCACTAGCAGCCGCAGTGGGCACCACGGGCCTCGCCGCGCGGTCGACGGGCCCCGTGAGGTCCCACAGCTGCGCGGCGCCGGACCTGTGCCCGCACACCAGCAGCCGCCGCGGCCGCAGCGCGCCCTCGCACTCCGCCACCACGAAACATGACACGCCGGAGCCGTCTACTGAGCGGATTGTGCACACTCTAAAAGAGAAGTTTATACATTTTTTGCTTTCAACCCATTAATTAATGGCCCACTACAGAGCACGGGTCTCTCCTCTTGAGAAAGCCTAGAATATACTCCACCACGCAGCTCCATAGCTGTGGAGGGGTTATTAGCCAACCCAAGATTAGGAAGTTATGATGCCGCCCGAGGGCCTCCAAAATGTTTACAAGTTTTTATTTAACTGGCTTTGTTCGTTAGTTTGTTAACATGTAAAATGTATTATTAGCTAAAGTACTATTATGCAGTGAACGAACATGGTATTAATCAAATCTTGCAAGCCGAATTAGAACTACTTCCTCTCATCCTACGGAGTTGAAATTACGTAAATTAATTGGGTTTCGATGACAAAGCATTTTATGATAAGGGTGACCTGATACTACCCTCAAGGCTGGCCCAGGCTAAGAGCAGAAATAAAAAAAAATAAAAGTGATCTTTTATTGTACGGTGTTTAGCACCCTCACATTACCCTCGAGGGCTAACTTTAGTTCGTGCCATAATGAACCACTTTACGCACTGTATCGTAATTAATCTATACTAATATATAAAGAGGAAAGATTTGATTGTTTGTTTGCATTGAATAGGCTCCGAAACTACTGAACCAATTTGAAAAAATATTTCACTGTTGGCAAGCACTGTTGAAACTATCCTCGGGTGACATAGGCTTTGTTATATTTTCAAAAAAATTAGGGATCCTTAATAAAATTCCAATAATGTAACCCAAGGTGTAAGTAAAATAAGAAAACCGAAGCAAAGCGAGGGCGGTTACTCGTATAAGATATATATAATTCATTAAATTCGTTCAATTATATAAACTAACAATGCTATTTACCTCTTGCCATTAGATGCCAATCGAACGTACAGCGTATCGGTGTCAGGCACCACTTTTTGTATAAAAATCTGTTCCTCATCCTGCTCGCCATAGGGCCCTGAAAACAAGTTCGATTGATTGGTATTTATTAGTAACACATGTACAGTTCGGCCGCTGTATCTTAGCGCGTCTGAACTTCGCGCAGAAGGCTGCGCAGTAACATAACTCGCCAATACGCGATACGCAGTGTATTGTGTCTCAGTCATACATTAGCATGTTCGTGTTGCCATCTCTGTCTTACATGCGCTAAAGTTCGCAAAGCCTATGTTCAGACGCGCCAAGATACAGCGGCCGTACTGTACTAGTGGTACATCCGCAACACAGATCAATTAAAACGAATTTTACTAATACAATTTCGCCGAATAGACCATTAATATATTCTCTATAATCATTTTTTAGAAGAGTCCTATTAAGTAAACATCTAACAGGGTCTTTATGTCGTAATTTGTAATTTCAAAATAAGGCAGACACAAATGAAAGGAATATAAAGATAAAATAATAAGTTAATGCCAAAACAAATAAACAAACTCAGTGGCGTAGCTAGCCCTAAGGAGGCCCCATATCAATATTTGTTGTAGGGCCCCCTGGACGTTAGCTGTCAAATATAAAAGGAGTGCTAGCTGTAGTGGTCGTAGGCCGTTGGTGAGCTTTTTTTGGGAGTGTTAATTGGTGCTATACGCTGGGGGCCTCGTATAATTGATGCGGCTGATACGGCGGTAGCTACGCCCCTGAACAAACTGTTCATGTGTTTAAATTAATATTTCCACAAAAAAAAAGCGTTCACATTGTTAACCAAATAAAACTTCGAAAAAACTGAAAATATTTGTTGAAGGGATGGCATAAATTGACTTGCGAAAGGAGTTTGCACAGACCGAATTGGAATAAAAATATTTGACTTTGAATAGTCATGTAGAGCATATTACCGCAGTCATTATGCGGCTGTGCAGTGGGCGCCTCTAGCGCCAGCACCTTGAACGCGGCCTTGGGCGTGGTGCCGGGCTGCGTGGAGATCATCCCCCGAAACCGCGTCACGCGCCACGAGCGCACGTGGTTGTACTCGCTGCACACCGAGATCAGGTAGTTCTCGGATAGAGATACCTGGGGGACAATAGTTTACAACATTTATAAAATACTAGCTGACCCGGCGAACTTCGTATCGCCTAAAAACAATTTTTTTTTCTAAAATAAACGTAGCCTAAGTTACTCCTTGTTACATCAGCTATCTGCCAGTGAAAGTCCCGTCAAAATCGGTCCAGCCATTTCAGAGATTAGCCGGAACAAACAGACAGAGAGACAGACAAAAATTGCAAAAAATGTTATTTTGGTATACATATTATGTAGCATGTATACATCCAAATGCACTTCGTAAAAAGCGGTTATTTTAATATTACAAACAGACACTCCAATTTTATTTATTTGTATAGATATAGATTTATTTATATAATGCTGCAAAGAGGAAAGTTTTGATTTTTTGTTTGTTTGTCATGAAAAACCTCAAAAATTACTGAACCAACTTCAGAAACTCTTTCACCAATATAAAGCTACATTATTCCTGAGGGACGTAGAGTGTATTTGATTGTGATTAATAATATTTTTTACTTCATAACAAGTAAAAATGTTGCTAGGTCAACTAGTTACTAGTAACCTTGAAAACGCCATTGTTTCGTTCCCTAAAACTTAGGCTTTTGTACCCGCATCCGAAACCATTGCTACTATTTTTAACAGACTTCAAAAAAGGAGGAGGATTCAATTCGACTGTATTTTTTATGTTTGTTACGTCAGAACTTTCGACTGGGTGAACCGATTTTGATGATTCCTTTTTTAATCGAAAGCTTGTCATGTGGTCCCACTTAAATTTGAGCTAGATCTGACAAGTAGTTTTTGAGTTATTTTGAAGTCGGTTTTTTTTTTCTTGGTAAAATTCAGATTATTTTATCAGGCACTTTGACTACACAATTTCGTGTTTTTAGGGCTAGCTTTTATTGTTCATCGTTGAAGGCGTTCGTTAAGGGTGGTTTAATTAGCATTGAAAATACCCATTCATATTTAATCGAAATACGTCGCAAACTTAAAATTACCTTTTTAAAATATAAGAAGGACACATAAAATAATTTTATATATTTTTTTTATAGACAGTGGCATTACAGCACCGTGTTAAGTGGGTGGGTGATCAAAATACGCCATGAGCTGAATTTGAATTACCTTGGTGACAGGACTCTGATGTACAGTGAAGGTCTGGAACAGCTGGGGCCCGTGGCCCACGGTCTCCGGGTGCTGCACTATCACACGGACCGACCCGTACCGAGTGCCGTAAGCTATCTCGATCCAGTTGCCGCATAGATCTGGGCGATAAAATTTGTCTCGTATGAAATTACTACTTATTTCATTTAATCAGCAAATGGATAAAAATAAATAAAGCCGTAACTACACATTTATGTAAAAGTAGGTATACAAACAATCATTCTTTTCGAACACAATTTTTTTTTACTAAAACAATATTCTAAAAATATAAGAATGTCAAGGTTAGGTTAGGTATGTTAATAACATCATTTCAAAATTAAGATTATCACATAATTTGTGATATTGATAAATATAACACACTGTATTACGTTACTTTATAAATAATGCCCGTCACTTACTGACGACCCTGTAGCCTAGTTGCGAAGCGGGGGTCCCGGGTTCGATTCCCGGCTGGGGCAGATATTTATGTGACAGATAAATATTTATATTCGGGTCATGGGTGTTATTGTGATGTATTATAATTATGTGTTGTCCATGCCGCCCGCGACACAGGTAAAAACCTACCGCGGGGGTATGAGTGTGTAAGCGTTTATTTATTTATTATTTATTTACTCACTAGTTTTAGGCGTGAGATACACGGATATGGCGGTGATGGGCTCTTGGTTGGGGTCCTTGTACAGCTGTGTGACGAGCAGATCATTATCCTTCATGCGCAACGGAAACTTTTGCATGTCTGAAACATAAGTACATGTAATTTAATGCAAGTAAGTGTAATTAAATCTGTACCAAAGAAAAAACCGGTCAAGTGCGAGTCTGAATCACGCATTGAGGGTTCCGTACACTAGTAGAACACTGCAAATATATAAACTGATTTAGTAACGCCCCAATTCAGAGTCTTTCACTGTTACTTAAATCGCTCCTTAGTAAAGAATCACCATACAAATTGTGTGCTAAGGAGCGATTTAAATAACCGTTAGTGACTCTGAGTTGGGGCGTATGAGTCTTAACTTTGGCGTTAAAAAACTGTCGTCTCCATTCCATGCAACGGCAATATAGACATATGTAGGTCGTGATCAGTTTACAAACTGCAAATTAGTTAAAAATTTTTTGTTTCTGATTTTTTTTTCTTTACATGTGCTACTATTTCTTAGCCTAATACAAATGCCATTATATTATTTGATAGCAAGCTACCTTGCTACCATGTCCCGCGCCGCTCTGGGCCACTAGTTGGGGCCCCTCGAACAACACGTGCTAGCGAGTCATACCGATATAGTTGATAGCGCCGGCCGCAGTCCCCAGCAGCAGGAACGAGCCGGCCGTGTCGTGTGTAGTGAGGTGCGCCACGTCCTGTGTCTGCCAGTGCTGCGTGCTGGTGTGCCACACGCCCGCTTTGCTGCCGCGCCCCGCGCCGCTCAGGGCCACTAGCTGGGGCCCCACGAATAGCAGGTGCTCGACCCGCACGCCTAGGTTGAATGTGCCTGTTGGGAGATTGGTTCGTGACGCGAATGTTACTTTTATATTTAAACTTTTACTTAAATTAATAATTATAAACTATAAATTTTTACTTAATTACTAATGGATTGTTTTTTTTTTATTTAAACATTTAGTATTATTAAAGAATTATATTGAATTTTCAAAAATCAATCCTTCGTTTTCCCCCCCACCACTACCACCAAAATGTACCAAATTGTACCACAAAATGTACCGAACATTTTTTTATCGAGAAATCAGGCGATTCAGGACGACTTGTGCGCACGTAGGACAGTCGCACTGAATTCACGTCGGATCGCTTCGCGACGTAGGACACGTCCTTACCTAATAGCCAGCAAAATCTAGTGTCAATTAGATTTAAAACAAAACACCTGACAATCACCTATCAAAGTCCTCCGAACCGGCTCAGTGTGTGTGGAGAACGCCCACAGCCGGACCAGCGGGCCGCTCGCCACGCCCAGCATGACGTCAGTGCCGGCTGAGCTGTTCCCGCTGGAGGTCGCGCTGCCGCCCGTCTTAGCGTTCAGCGCTATACGCTCGATGACCGAGTCTTGCACTGGCGACTGGAACACTACGTACCAACCGCAGGAATCTGTCAATCTGGAAAGATCATTTTATTTTATACTAGCTAACCCAGCAAACGTTGTCCTGTCATATAAATTTTATCTAGTGAATATTTTGGCCTAGCGGTATGAAATATTCTTTACGACCTTTTCTCATGTCTACCAAATATACACAAAAAAGGGGGCATTTAAACTTTTGTACGCGAGTGAGAAGTTATACTTCTTTGGCTTTTTTATCTTCAAATATTTGATTCGATCCGGATCTATCCAAATATCGTATCAAAGCACTTGGATCGATACACTTCAATACGATCCATTTCAATCCGGAATATCCGGAACATCCCTAAATAGAGGTTCTATTTCTATTTTGTTGGGATCTTTTTGCGGGCAACTTCACAGTGATGCGGGAGCATCTTTTTGCGGGCAACTATTCACTACCTATTTATTTTATACGATTTTCAGAATGTGTTTAATTTTTAGTCTTGATAAAATCATTTATCTGGATAAAAATATGGACCTGCTTCATCTAAAATTCGTAATAAGCAAAAGACCACGAGCTGCTTTGACCACTCAATAAACCAATATGTACACTACTTTAACAATAAACTTAAACAATATAAAAAAACAATATTAAATTAACACTAGCTGTCTTGGCGAACTTCGTATCACCTAATTAGTGAATGTACTTTGTTGTTACTTTCAACTTTTATAGTTTTGGTAGGTTTAACAAATCAGAGAACATTAAATTCCCTCTCTCACTCCCTCCCCTCCCTGTTATAAATTAAAAAAAACCGCC
The DNA here is from genome assembly GCA_951805285.1 of Thymelicus acteon. Lineage (NCBI taxonomy): Eukaryota > Metazoa > Arthropoda > Insecta > Lepidoptera > Hesperiidae > Thymelicus > Thymelicus acteon. Next base: position 5,403,784 of record OX638232.1, read on the forward strand.
TGCTATCAAAAAAGCTATCATGATATACCTTTTTGAAATGCTTATGGAGAGCTCTTTAATTTGATACCCATATTGCATTATTTGATATATTTTTATTTTATGATATTTCAAACAATGGCATCTCACAGCCACTATCTATATTTTTTTATTTAACTTATCTAACAATACTTTGGTTATCAAGCCGAATCGAACAATATCTAATTTATATATGTAAATCCGTTCAGCGGTTTGGAAGATACGAGGTAATAGAGAATCTTACACACATACTTACAAGATACACTTGAAAAACATACCCCTTCCTTGGTAGTCAGGTAATAAAAACTAGTTACATAAGTTTTTTTTTCTAATTTGTTTGGTAATAATACTAATAATTGATTACATTGCACTGATATGACATATTAAATAAATCATGAGTATTTAAAATGAATGTTACCTGTATCCTGTTACAAAATGCATGTAAGCAACAGCTATCCAATTATGATGGGCCTTGATTATTTGCACCTTCATGTTTTCTGACCAAGTGTTCACTGCAAAAAATGGTTGAAAAGATGTTTTTACAATATTAGAGTAACTGTGACTAATAAATACTGGAAGATTTTTTATAATAAAATGGGCAATTTGGTTAACATACTTTCTGCTGGCCGGATTCCTTTGTGATTATCTGCATTCCCTAATGAAGCTGCTCTTGAATGACCTCTCCCACATCGACTACAACAAATAAAATTAAAAATTTTAATATATATTTAGAGTTCATAATATATTTGGGCTAATGCATCTGTGAACCACGGAGTTTCAGATATGCTCTTATGATGGTGATCAACCAAGACAACCAGCCATATAAAAAAAAATACCGGATTTAACAATCAAATTTAAAAAATAAGATAGGTATTGGTGACACCTTTGACATGCATGAGCAAGTGACCACTAATCATTTACATGAAAAATTTAAAAATCATTCAATTAAAATTAACTATGAATTTGCTATTACTATACAAAGAAGGGATCTGGCAAAAAAAATACAGATTAAAATGTTAAAAAATTTCCTACAAACCTTAGCTGATCCTGTGAAGGTATCCTGCCCACAGTTCTCAAGTCCAGTGAAGAGTTTCTGGAGTGAGACCTATTAGCTGCCACATCTGTGTTGGATGCTGTAGAGTTCTTGCGTGAACAACTGTTGCCATTCCTCCCGCTGCTTCCATTGGCTACTGATGTATTTACTACAAAAATTACAGTATGCATTAGGTGTTCTTTTTTGTATAATGTAATTAATAAAAAATAAATCTAATAATCTAAAGATAATTTACCATAGGGTAACAATTTAACTTCAACAGTTCAACATTACATTAAATATTTTAATTTATTGTGATTTGCACATTAACTTACGAGGCGGTGGCAGGTATCCATAAAACAGTACATCTCCACAAGAAGAGTGATTCATCTCATCACACAACGCAAGTCGTCTACTCAGTGGTGTGATGCCAAAGTAGTCGCACTCATGTCTCAGGGCCCTTATATTGACATTGTTTAAATCAATGTCTCTAGTACGTAAGAAATTTAAAATAAGACCAAATAGCTGAGGATCCCTGTCAATAAATATAGCTCCTGTTTCATCCCTCACAGTTGGGATCCGGCCACTCAGCAAAGCCGTAAAAAATGTGTCAGGAACCCATGTCAAAGTTTGCCAGGATGTGGCAAATCTGGAAAATATGGTGATGATCATTTTTGACAATATTTTTTTCTGTTTAAATAGTTTAAGTCAAGTGTAGAAGTCACAAGAAACGGTAAAGTAGTATAATTTAATTATTTAATGAGGCAAATTATAAATCTTTTGTTTAACAATAGATATACTTAAATCCTAACTTTGATTAGATGAGTGATATACCTACATTGTAATAGGTATACCTAATACAGTAGATAACACTGGTTAACAATGATGAGTGCAATGCAATAATTATATTTAAAAGCTATATAAATACTACTTATAAAACCAAGATTTAGTGTATCTAGTCCGTTATAAATATATTTTGATCGGTGTAAACACAAAGTTGTCTGATTGATGCAAGTAATAAAATTATCAATTACCTGGTACCACCAACGTTCAAATTTACAATTTCTTGATAGTTGGACATTGATATTGTATTTAATACACCGATTTGTAAAAAACCTATGGATTTATACTGTATTTAATTGAATTTAGTTATACTTCGGAATGTAGTTCATCGCGATATTTGATTTGAGACAAGCTTCGTAATCAAATAAAATAAATAAACGTCAAAGACAGCTGTCGACTCTGTTACAAAGTTTCTATATTAATTTTCTCTTTGGTTACTATAGGGACTCGTACAGTGCGACCAACTTATCTGTGAACTGAGGGAGGGCGCTGTCGAACGCATTGGACCAATCACTGGGACGCAATTCGAGACGTAGTAAATGTCAATGTCATTCATTGACATTAACACAAAGAACTTAAGAATGGGGCAGCATTAGTTCCAATTTTCGCCATTTCACAGATAAGTTGGGCGCACTGTACTGACTGTACTCACTCTGTGACTCTCTATGCTCTCTACCAAGAGCAAGGAACACCAAGAGTCTCTGGCTAACAATAAGGTCTGTGGTCACTAGTCGACAGCGACACAGACAAAAACTTTTTAAAAGGTCGTTGACCTTATGCACATCGTCCACGTATGGCCCACGTTATTATTTTATTTTATGATATTTTTTGTATTTTGTAATATTTTTTATTTCTTCAAATTGTTAAATAAATCTTCCCCACCCAGACTCGGCCAGCGCTCTTAGGGCTTGTTTCACCATCTTCAAGTAGAGTCCTGAGCTATTCGCCGGTTAAAGTGACGTTGAAGTGTCATTTTACATACACGAAATGTCAACTTAACCAACGAATAGCTTACTTCGGACTTACTTGAAAATTGTGAAACAAGCCCTTAGTGTTTTGCTTGATTATAATTAATTACTTTATCAACAGGATATAAAAATGGAAGCGTTAAATTACACAGGGTTCGAAGTATCGGCCTCTGGTATCGATACCGAGTACTTATGCGGTATCGATGGGTAAGGTATCGATACCCAAAAAGTATCGGCCCTAAAGTATCGATACTACTCAGTATCGAGTATTAACAAGGATTATATTAGAGCTAAAAAAAGTCATCGCCAGTGAATTGTATATTATTTTGTTGAGAAATAGAGGCCCGATGACCTTTTTTTTTAGTCCGAGCCCTGAATCGATACTAAATATATTGGCAGCAGCCCAGCCCACAGTAATGTACAACCAGTTGTATTGGCAACACTGAAAAGTACTCAGTATTATAAAAGTACTCGATACCGACGTTTCATATGAGTACTTGCGAGTGAGTACCAAGTATGAGTATCGAGTACTCAGTATCGAGTAGCGCGAACAAAAGTATCGATACCTACTCAGTAGCGAAAGTATCGTTACTATACACCTATACACACATTAGCTTAAATAGAACGCAGCCTATTTTTATTACGTTTAGACATGGGTCTATTGTATTGGTCGTATGTATTGGTATTGTCGCCGATAAAGGGTTTTAAAACTGTTTATTTTCATAACTATTTATTGAAACGTTCACTCGGTATATCAGGTATCATCGGTATTCTTATATTCTCGGTAAAGTCTGTATTAAGGTTATAGGGTTTTAAACCTTTTTATTTTAGTAACCATTTATTGAAATGTGTACTCAGTATATCAGGTTTACGGTATCATTGGTATACGCTTATTCTCAGTAATATCGGTATACGAAATAACTGATTAAATGAAATATTTGTGGTATTATACCAGTAAAGGTTTATTGAAATATTGAAACTGTTTATAGTTTATACCACGTCTTCATACCTTACCGCGCAATACCTCGTATTCACGAAAAAATGGTTTCTCTCAATAAACAGTTTTTGTAGCACCTGATACCGTATTTGTGGTATTATGCAAATAAAGGGTTATTAAAACTATTTATAGTTTTTACCGCCCATGTCTAATTACGTATGTTTTTGTTCAATCTGGCAACTTCCACTAAAGAGAGACGTGTCCGTCAGTCAGTGAGTTAAAAGTCAATCGACAATTTCATGGATTAGAATCCTATTCTTCGATTTGATGTATGAGAAAGTTATTTTTGTGTTTTGATAGGATAGCAAATAATCTTAAAATTGACAAGAATGCCGGCGGCCGCTGCAGCTAGACCGGCAACGGGCTATACAAGGGTCCTATTCAAAAACACGGCCGGCTTCAGTACTCTGATCACGGTTACGGTGTTATCACTGGCTTGGTTGGCCGGATTCGCATCCCGGCTTTTTGCTGTTATACGTTTTGAAAGTATTATTCATGAGTTTGACCCATGGTAAGTTGAGTACCATCGAATTTTTGTAAATGTACCGTGCCTCACATGTCAAACTGATTGAGAAATATTTAGTCATAAAACGTGTCATGTTCTAGGTTCAACTACAGAGCCACGGCTTACATGGTGCAGCATGGGTTCTATAATTTCCTTAATTGGTTTGATGAACGAGCATGGTATCCTCTGGGGCGCATAGTGGGAGGGACCGTGTACCCAGGTCTCATGATCACATCAGGGACAATACATTGGATTTTACATGCGCTTAATATACCTATACATATTAGAGATATATGTGTTTTCCTTGCTCCAGTATTCAGGTAACTTAGTCACAGTTTACAATAAGCATTTATGAATTGATACTATCGCTATTGATAACTATGTAGATGAAGATGTTTAGATTAAATTTAATGGCTGATAAACTATCTGTTTTTAAAAGAGCATGGCTCAAAGTTGTCAATCATAACAAAGCTGCTACATTTTATTGCACAGTCAAAAGACTATCATTGTTTATTGCTATAAATATAATAAAATTGTTGTTAATTGGTATCATGTTATCTTTATACTTCATAGAGTGTGTAGTTATATTTATTGATTGTTTTTAGTGGGCTGACTGCTATAGCAACATACTTGTTAACATCAGAGATATGGTCCCGAGGAGCTGGGTTGTTTGCAGCCTGTTTCATTGCCATAGTACCTGGCTACAGCAGTCGGTCTGTGGCAGGCAGTTATGACAATGAGGGCATTGCCATCTTTGCCCTTCAGTTCACGTATTACCTCTGGTTGAAGAGTGTGAAGAGTGGATCAGTGTTTTGGTCCATTTGCACTGCCCTGTCTTATTTTTACATGGTTTGTTTCTTAATATATTTCAATTCTTACACACTATAGATAATTACTCTTACTAAGTTCTCTAACTTTGACTTGTGCAAATCTTGGTTAATATGATTTTATTGTTATAAAAGTTCTCATAAAATATAAAAAAAATTGTGGGGACTAGACCACAGAGTAGTTAGCTTGTGTATGTAAAAATGACTACTTTTTATGCAATTATATATATTTTTTAAATGCCAATTTAATAGAATTTAATAGAATTACCAACATTAGCCTTATTCATAGATATTATGTTAAGTACATATTTTTTTCAGGTATCAGCATGGGGTGGCTATGTATTCATTATAAACTTGATCCCCTTACATGTGTTTGTGCTACTTATAATGGGGAGATTTTCTCAGAGACTATTTGTAAGTTACACTGTGTTTTACATTGTGGGACTACTCCTGTCAATGCAGATACCTTTTGTTGGTTTTCAACCGATTCGCACCAGTGAACACATGGCAGCGTCAGGTTTGTAAATTGTCTGTTATTATAATAATTATATATCTTTATTTCAGGCAGCAAGGCCCATAACACACATACCTTACAGACATACATATGTTATTGTTCTTGTTTTTGTGAGGATTTCATAATAAACTGCTTTAGTTTTTCTCTTTAATGGTTTCTTACAGTTGCATTCACCTTAGATGCTATTTTATAGATATAATTATGTGTATACAGTCATTAGCCCTAACTATGGGCATCAAGTCAATCCCATTAAGCTAGGCAAAGTCTTCAAGCAATATTTAAATAGATTCAAATAAGATTCCTGTTATAACTGATGTTGATCAAAACATCAATGCTGTCACAAATACACCAAATGTATACACCAAAGCTTACTGGATTTAAAGTTTTTGCAATTTTTTAGTAATTTGTTATGTAGCAACAGTTAGGTGAATTTGGTTTTGTTTCTATTGATAAAGTATCTTTTACACAATGTAAAACAATTGTCAAGTCCCATTTAGATAGTAGTAAAGTAAATGAATAAAATTTGCATTATTTTATTTTTTTCTAGTCCATGGTAGATAATATGTTTTCTACTCAAGTAATATTCGGATATGGCAATAAAGTTCTTAGAATCACAGTTATAGGCAGTAACACTAGTAATTAAGAACAGTTTTATTGACTTTGTATGGAGCTTATCTTGCTTACATAGTCAATTGTTTGAAGCTATTTGTGTAAAACTCAAGAACGCAAATAACTCAACATGCTTCTTGTATTGATTTGTAATTTAAATACCTTAGATTTAATCCGAAATATTTACTAGTAACCATCCTCGCTTTGCTTCGGTTTTCGTATAGATCCCTATTTTTAGGGTTCCGTAGCCGAATGGCAAAAAACGGAACCCTTATGGATTCGTCATGTCTGTCTGTCTGTCTGTCTGTCTGTCTGTCTGTCTGTCTGTCTGTCTGTCTGTCTGTCTGTCCGTCCGTATGTCACAGCCACTTTTTTCCGAAACTATAAGAGCTACACTGTTGAGACTTGGTGAGTAGATGTATTCTGTAAACCGCATTAAGATTTTCAGACAAAAATAGAAAAAAAACAATAAATTTTGAGGGTTCCCCATACTTAGAACTGAAACTCGAAAATGTTTTTTTCATCAAACCCATACGTGTGGGGTATCTATGGATAGGTATTCAAAAATGATATTGAGGTTTCTAATGTCATTTTTTTCTAAACTGAATAGTTTGCGCGAGAGACACTTCCAAAGTGGTAAAATGTGTGTCCCCCCCCCTGTAACTTCTAAAATAAAAGAATGATAAAACTAAAAAAAATATATGATGTACATTACCATGAAAACTTCCATCGAAAATTGGTTTGAATGATATTTAGTAAGTAGTTTTTTTTTAATACGTCATAAATCGTAAACCGCAAAAAACATTGATCAAAGTTACAACGAACTACAAGAATTTTTATATTATGTTACTTGCTGCTACGGAACCCTTCATGGGCGAGTCCAACTCGCACTTGGCCGCTTTTTTTTATATAATACAATACAATAGAATATCTTATTTGTGAAAGAGTTTTTGAAATCGGTCCAGTATTTTTTGAGTGTATCCGTTACAAACAAACAAACAGAAAAAAAAACAAAACCTTCATCGTTATAATATTAGTTTAGAAGAATAATTTAAAATATTTTTCAGTTCATTCTTTTCATGATACAGATTCAATTTATGTTTCTATTTTTGTTCATTTTTGGATACATGGGATATAAGTCGTTTTATTACTACCAAGTACCAAGTAACAGACAATTCCAATGTACAATAGGAGAGACACATAGAAAACTGTAGTTCACTGATCGACATAGCACAAACTGAACTCAAAATGTAAACAATTGTCTTGTTATAATAATATAGACTTGTATGATAATTTCGTGTTGTCATGTTGATTGAAAAATAAGTACCTAATAGAACTATTAATCTATACCATAATATCTGTTTTAGGTGTATTTGCACTGATAATGGCCATTGGAGCGCTGAAATATCTACACAGTCTGAATCCGAAGGGTCAGTGGAAACAGCTACTAATAACAGGAGGGTTCATAGCCGCCGCTACTGTATTCATTGTTGTAGTTCTCCTTACGTATATGGGAATTGTGGCGCCTTGGAGTGGACGGTAAGTAAAAACAATATTTTTTCAAAGAATTTTTAGGAAATAAATTTTAGCCACTAACCATTTAAGTTTAATTAAATTTTATGTACGGAATGAACAGAAAGAAAATTAGGTAGGTCATAATAATGTGACTACGTCACAGAGGTTGCCTTTTCCGCGTAAATAAAAAAAGTTAAAAAAGCCAAACCCTATCCTAAATTACAAATTACGGTCCTTATGTAGTTTTTGCATGAAAGAGTAATAAACATCCACGTATCCTCACAAACTTTCACATTTAAAGGTCGATGCATACGTAACGTGGACGGGACGGGGACGGGACGGGACGTGAAGTTTTGGAAACATCGTTTCACAGAAAATGTAAACGATAGCGCATACGCCACGGAGGCACGGACGGGACGGGAACGGGGCACGCACGTACATTTATGCCACGTCCACGTCCCGTCCCCGTCCCATCCACGTTACGTATACAACGATCTTAAGATAACTAAATGGTTATACCCTTGTGTTTTGTGACTGATTGCTGAGGGCTTACAATTGTATCCTCCATGTTTATGTAATGACGTGTCTATCTGGACCGTAACACATTCTCGTGCATGTTATGCTAATTACACGTCACAGAACACTTGTATTTATGACGATTTCAATACTGTCTTTTGAAATGATAATTGTACATACACTGCACGTTAGCTCTCTAGCTAGGTAGTTGACAAAGATATGAAAATAGGTTAATTGTAAAATAATATGTTACCATTTTATTTAGTTTGTTGCCATTCTCTTGCTTGAATGGTCCCCAAACGACTCGTCGTCCGGCTAGGCTGGGGACTTGAGAGCCACTTATTTTTTCTTTTTCTTCTCTCTTTCTTGGCCGGCAATGCATCAGTGATGCCTTTGAAGTCGCTGAGGTCCATGGGCGACGATAGCCACCCTATTTGTTAATGAATTCCTATACTATTTCTCTATAAGGAACATGTACAAAGCATTATGTTTCTAGATTCACTGAATCACTGTCTCTCAGTCAGTACAGTTGTCGAGATAAGTTTATATAAAACCTCGTATGCCCAAGGTATTTTTTTATCTAATCAAAGCTATGAAATGATTGTTCATAACTAATGATGATAGGATCTGTTAGTAGGGCTTTAGTTACGAGATTTCCGAGCCGTGTACACTACAAAGCAATAGAAAACATTAATTTTTTTAACACATACATTTTATTAGTTTAAATGATCGATAAGAAAAAATAGTACCCGTATTTTTTCTTTTCTCGAAATTATTAAGTTTTCATCGTCACTACTCATTTTTTAGTATTAATTTTATTTCTCCGGATATAAGCAAGATACAAAAATAAACAAAAACATAATATGTATATTCGGGTTCAGGATTGGAAATTAAAGACACGTTATTTTCTTTTTCTGCAATTTAAAGTTTTTTTACACCGTCAATTCATGGAGCATTTGTTGATTATATGTGTCTTTTGATCGTTTAACTTCTGAACTTCTTGATCAATTGAGATCATATTAACGCAAAGTATCATTAAATGATTGTTCATAGCTATTGATAGCTGTAAAAAGTATGAGTGTATTGGCAGTAGTTAGTGCTGTATTTATTTATTTACAACTTTATTCTCTACCAGTCTGCCCAGGTTGATGGTGAGAATTTGTTTGAATTTGAAACAACAATATGTTATTGAAAATTATAATTATATAGTCGAATCAACAATCCACTGGACTAAATTGACATTTACAGTGACGAAAAATAAATGGTGCCGCGACAAACCGATTCTGAAGTGAATAATTCTATAGAGCTCTTCACTGCTACCAACATTACGCCTAACTGCAGATTTAGTTGAAGAGCACTATAAACATATATTTTTTATGTTATGGTTATCAAGAAGTTTCTAGGTTATGTTTGTTATTCGATAATAAAATTAAAATATTTCGTACGACAGCAATTGTCTCTGCATTGGGGTTTCCAATATTAGCTAAAAAATTACAAGACAATTCGACCCTGTTGTAAGCCTTGTTGGTAGTGACCCTGCCTGCGAAGCGAGGGGTCCTGGGTTCGATTCCCGACCGGGGCAGATAGTTATGTGACAGATAAATATTTGACTCGGGTCATGGGTGTTAGTGTTATACCTATGTGTAGTCCATGATACCCGCGACACAGGTAAATAACCTACTGCGGAGGGGTATGATGATGATTAATTTGTTGGCCTATATTGAAATATTAGAAAATGTGATTAAAATATGTAAATCCAAATTTTATATATGTACATATCGAACAATAAGATTTTTAGATTTTGAGTATTATTGAATTTCTTAAAGGGGTTCTGTCTAATACCACAGGGCAGTTGATGTTCCAGAGCAGGAACCAACCCTAAATTGTTTATACATTTCAGGTTTTACTCACTATGGGACACGGCATACGCCAAAATCCATATTCCAATCATCGCGTCCGTGTCGGAACACCAGCCTACCACGTGGTCATCGTTCTTCTTCGATCTCCACGTATTGGTGTGCACATTCCCTGTAGGACTGTGGTACTGCATCAAGAACATCAACGACGAACGAGTTTTTGGTGAGGGTTACTGCTTTATCACTAAGATATTAGCTATATGTTTAGGGGGGCAGTTTATTCATTTGTCTACTTCATTTTATAACCGTGAGTTAGTGTATGGTGGGACAATAGGAGTGTGAGACTGAGAAGGAATGTATACAACCTGGCTACAAGATCTGATCTTTCTAAACGTGTCCCTTATCTTTTAAATATCCTATAATTTGATATACATAATTTGTTTTATTATTGTTGCTTCTCCTAGTGTACATAAAAATATTAATGCTCTGCCCATGGCTTTGCCCGCGTTTTTCGGAATAAGAAGTACTTTGTCTTATTTAGACGAACATGGTCTACTCGTGTGCTAAATTTCATGAATATCCGTTCAGTAGTTTTTGCGTGTAATGCCCCCACAAAGGGGTTCGAACATTTTTGTATGGAACCTGGCATACGTACAAGTTCGCCATTTTGAAAAAAACCTCGTTTAGACGGCCAGTGATGAAAAATGTGCCAATAGACGGAATAAGTAATTACAATCAAAAAGTATTCAGTGAAGAAGTGTCGTAAATGATGTACTTTCTGAGATATTTTAGTTCAAAAATAAAAATAATTTTTCATCACTGAATACTTTTTGATCGTAATCACTTAGTCTATCGATTGACACATGTTTTATCAATGTCCACCGAAACTAAAATTTTTGCTTTATTTTTCTACGATTTTGAACTCAAATATCTTAGAAATTATATCACTTACGACATTTTATCACTTAATAACAATTAATACTTTTCGACTGTAATCACTTACTTCGTCGATTGACACATGTTTCATCACTGGCCGCCGAAACGAAAATTTTTCGAAATGGTATTTGTAGGCATGCCAACTAGGTTCAATGCCCTTTGTAGGATTCTTTTCTAGTCATTTGTTGTGTTGTGGTAAAAGTAAAGTGCCTTTTACAACATTGTATATTAACGTTCGGTATATATTTGTATCCCAGTGGCGCTGTACGCGCTAAGTGCGGTGTACTTCGCGGGCGTCATGGTGCGTCTGATGTTGACGCTGACGCCGGTCGTCTGTATCCTGGCGGGGATCGCTTTCTCCATACTGCTGAACCTCGTGCTCAAGGAGGATGATTTGCATCTAGACGGGCCTGAGACTGAAGAGTCTAAAGGCCTGTTTGATAAGGTCAGTATACCAGTAGAGTCCCGTTAGTATTAAAAAGGACAATCAGAATCTAAAAATTTCAAATGTATTTTGAATTTACTTTTTCACCGATCTGAAAAAAAGACGGACGTAACCTCATCTAATCGAGAGTGAAGCATAGCAATGGCCGCCCGCTTGCTGTGTGTGCGTAATTTTTGATTCGCGATTGAAGCAGTGAAGTGTCAATGCTTGGGTGTGTCTACTTGTACGAATAGGGAGTTGGTATTACTATGAGTGCTTCACTGAATTTGTTGTTGGGATTACGTCCGTCTTTTTTTTAGGTCCGTGGTACTTTTTCTGTTATGATTTATAGACAAAATATTACAAACAAAGTTGTCCCAGTTTTGGTCCAATTTTTTCCTTAATGAATTTTAATTTTTTAAACGAAAATGTATAAGATAAATAAGTTATTCTCTAAGTTGGAGTATTTTATTTATATGTGAACCGATTGAAATAAATGACATAACAATCAAATTTCACAAATACCACAGTCACATATAAATAATTTTGTTTATTCAGGCGGGCAAGCTAAAGAAGCGTACGCACGACCCGATGGCGACGGACAGCGGGCTCGGCATGAACGTGCGCTCGGGCACGCTCATCGCGTTCATGATCCTGCTCATGCTGTTCTCCGTGCATTGCACGTGGGCCACGTCCAACGCGTACTCCAGTCCCAGCATAGTGCTGGCTAGCTACGGGAATGATGGGTGAGGATGTTTGTTCACTAGATATGAATGAATAGGTGCAGCAGGGTGCGAACGAAAACTAATAATTTAACGAATTAATCATTTTAATTTCGATATTCGAAATTACATTTTTAAAATACTTATAACTAGGGTGATTACGGTCGATGTTTGTACCGGAATGATCCGAAAGCTCAGCTGTTTAGGTTCCCAGGCTCGTTTCCGTGAACCGTCATATGATATCATGACTATACAAGTGGTGGATGCGGCGATGTCTGCTTTATTAATTAATTATTTCTCGGTGGATCTTCTATGTATGTATTTTATATATTAATCTTGTTAGGCATATGTAACACACTGTGTTTGGTTGTTTGTTTTTTTATTTATTTAGACTTTATTGTATTGGGACCCAGTAGCAAGGGTCAGTAACCCAGTACAGAGGCCCTTGTGACTTGTTAAAATTACTTTATATAATCTGCTAGACCCTACACTATAGCAATCTCGAATAATGTACCTTTCAAATGGTGAAATAATTTTTCAAATAGGTGCCGTAGTTCCGGAGATCCTTCTCCACGCAGTTGTGCTCACATAATTCATCTTATCTCTTTATAATACACAAGTAACCGCCTTCGCTTTGCTTCGGTTTTCTTATTTTTTTACACCTTGGGTTTACATTATTGGAGTTTTATTAGATCCCTAATTTTTATAGGATTATTGTAGAATATATTATAGTAATAATTTTTATAGGATTATTATAGAATATATTATAGAAATTTATAGGATCCCTAATTTTTTTTGGAAATATTATATAGCATAAGTTACTCGGGGATAGTGTAGCTTCCCAACAGTGAAAAAATTTTTCAAATCGGTTCAGTAGTTTCGGAGCCTATTCAATGCAAACAAAAAATCAAATCTTTCCTCTTTATATATTAGTCTAAATATATTATTATTAGTATACTCATACTAGTATTAGTATAGATAAAAAAATTCAACATTTTTTAATTTTTTAAATTTAGAATTGTACTAAACGAATAAGAACAATGGTAATGTCATGGATAAAGTTGGCTATAATATAGTCTTGATGTCTTTATGTCAGTAACATTTTATACTTTTAATAATTCAAACAAGTGAACTTTAAAAATGTATTGTCAAAATTGTTCATGTTTGATAGGTCACGTAAAATTCTGGACGATTTCCGAGAAGCATATGGGTGGCTGTCTCAGAACACTGCTGAAGACGCAAGAGTTATGTCGTGGTGGGATTATGGCTATCAGGTAAAGAAAAATAATAATGTTCAATTTATGATCTTTCACCCTGTTATCAGCTTAAGACCTGTGTCAGATAGAGATGGAGAATAGATGATGGATAAGAGAGAAAAATTCTGAATCTATCTTTATCTATATCGAAGTTATTATTATAGATGTACTAGCTGACCGGGCAAACGTTGTTCTGCCAAAAAATTTTTAGGGGTAGGGGGATGAAAAATAGATGTTGTCCGATTCTCAACCCTAGCCGATATGCACGCAAAGATTCACGCAAATCTGTCGAGCCGTTTCGGAGGAGTTCAACTTCTAACACCGTGACACGAGAATTTTATATATAAGATATTAAATATTAATAGACATAATTTCGGGAATATGAAGATATTTTCTAAAGCGATAGTGTCGTTGTTGATATCGGTCCGGACAGAGATTGCTTCTTAGAAGTGGATAAATGGAATCTTGTGGCGATATTCATTGCACAAACATTTGAATCACAGATATTGTCTGCAAAAAGAGGTAGTTACTTGTACTAGCAACGTTGGTTAGGAACGCCATCTTTGGATGGTGGAAGAAACCAAATTATTTATTTTAAGAATTAAATACAAAAACAGTCAATTGCGAGTTGGACACGCTCTCCAAGGGTTTTGCGCTACTTTGTAATGTTTTGTAAACTTTTTTAGAATTTGCACCCTTGGGTATGGAACCCTAAAAATTAAAGATTAAAAAAGAGCGCTGGTACTTTTGTACGCGCGTGAGAAGTTATACTTCTTCAATATTCAAGTTATTATTATAATAAAATATTACTTGTATACCACCTATGTCTACAAAAGTATGAACTAGATGGCGTTGTTCATGAACCTGAATCACGCTGTTGAGACTGTGAGATTTGTATAAGTAATAACATTAAATTTTAAAAGAGGTAAAGATAATAAGAAGCTAGGGCTATCTATCAATGCTTTCATACCCCCTCCATGGTAGCGCAAACGTTTAACGCAACTTTTTGCAAATCGCATAAGAAGTATAACTTCAAAAAATAATCTATTTTCATCGTATTTAGTTTAACTCTCTTTCCAATTCCCAAACTGACCCCCAGATCGCAGGCATGGGCAACAGAACGACGCTAGTGGACAACAACACCTGGAACAACTCCCACATCGCCCTCGTGGGCAAGGCGATGGCCAGCAACGAGACCGCGGCCTACGACATCATGACCATGCTGGACGTGGACTACGTGCTCGTGATCTTCGGCGGCGCCATCGGGTACTCTGGAGACGACATCAACAAGTTCATATGGATGGTCAGGATCGCTGAGGGGGAACATCCTAAGGATATACATGTGAGTTCGTTATCTACTACGACGTACCGCCGGACCAAGTGTCCTGGATTCGATTCCCAGCGAGTGTGTGTTCTTGTCCTTGTGTGTTATTTTGCTATTAACAATCGTCTCAATAATGTATCCGTTATACTCAGATCAGTTTAGCAACTGTCAAAATGTCACAATGTTATAGTATTATATTTTATAGTTACTAACTTATCCAGAGATTATGGATAGGTTATTGGAAACGGCCACGATTAAGACTAACAGTATCATGATTCACCAACGGACTGATTTGACTAATGATCTCTAAAGGGGTAAAATAAGGTTTGAAATATTATCCGCATCCGATTATTGCTTTAATTTTAGATATACTAGTGCTTTAACCTCGGGTCCCATAAACTCTTATGCCATATTTTTTATTATTAACTCACCATTATTTTTTTATTACCACTAAAAGTAATACCTTATACTGGTTTTAAACACCTGTTTCCTGATGCTCCATACAACGCGTGCCGTATCGGCTCATTAAAGTTCTATTTATTTAGGTGTTTTACACAAATAACACGTGTTTTATTCTGATACGAATAAGTGAAAATACCTAATTTACCTGAGTGACTAACAATAGGTCATTTAAATATTCATTGTGTGAAATTGTACGGATATTACACATGAATATATTTTATTTATGATTTATGCTTACTGGCCACGACGATGCCGCTCCATGGACAGATTTCGTACTTTTACTATAGTTCCTTTCAACTAAAGCTGCAATTGGACGGAATGTTGGTAACATTGAAACACATAAGTGTCTTTTATATCTCAAAAACCATTTTATGGACATATTAATAGCGTTGTTAATATGTCCAACAAAGGTAATGACGATATATATTACGAGATAATATAAAACATAACATTAAACGTAACATTTTAATTTTTATACTCCTACTTCAATGCTACCAACATTACGCCCAGCTGCAGATTTGCAAGCTGCAAGCATACGATAATTGACAATAGCGTGCGTGTAACGTATGATGTGCGTCTACGTGGACAGAAGGCCTTAGGCAGTAATTCGCGCAATCCCAGATGAATGAAATTTAGATCTTAAAATTAATAAAAGCTAATTATTTGACTTCCATTCCTGTGACGGAAAATAGTACTAAGAAACATGAGATATTATGCAGATTATAGACTAATTATCCTCGATTTGTTCACAGGAAGCGGATTACTTCACAGAGAGAGGAGAATATCGAATAGATTCAGAAGCATCCAAAACTATGCTCAACTCCCTTATGTATAAGTTATCATATTACAGGTGAGTCGATATTAATAAAGCTAAAAATAATAATGTTTACAAAAAAAAAATTAAAACTAAAAATTAAAAAAGTAAGAGTCAATCAACTTTAGGACTGTATAACTAAGCCTAGAAAATACTGACTTGAAACTCATGCTGGCAGAGTCGCAAGTGGCGACAACAGCTGACGGCTTTGCGTAAGGATTATATTCGTGGCATTATATTCGTTTAAATTCTGTCTGTGAAAAGCTTCCATGGAAGTTGGTAGGAAGACAAGCGTGTAGGGTAACTGAATGGTGTGTTGTTGTATTGTTGTGTACAGTCAGCAAAAGAATTAGGTATGCGGGGCATGATTCTAAAACCATCTGTAGTGTTTAATATTACAGAATGTTTGTGTTACTTATCAATGTAAAATGCTACTTATATACGCAAGTTACGATTTAACATTGATAATAACACATTCTGTAATATTAAACATTAGCGAATGTTTTTGTTTCATGCCCTGCATAACTAATTCTTTTGCTGACTGTACAATATGTGTGTAGGCCGTAGGGTAAGGCTTCCCGCCCACGTCAGTCTTTTTGTAGGACCGATAATCGGGCCGATTTTTCCTGCCATATTATTTCTGACCGACTTTTTGGAGGACGTGTGCGTTGCACTATTGCTATCAGTACGTTCTATTTTTCTCCTTCAAAAAATCGGTCACCGATTGTCGGACGTGGGCGGGAAGTGTGTTGTTGTATTGTAGTGTGCAAGTGTGTATGGTAATTGTATGGTATGTTATATTGTTGTATTGTTGTGTTGTTGTGGTAGATACGACAGCGGCGGCAGTCCGCCGGGCTACGACCGCACGCGCGGCGCGCTGCCGGGCAGCCGCGGCTTCAAGCTCACCTACCTCGAGGAGGCCTACACCACGGAGCACTGGCTCGTCAGGATATACAGGTCGCTTGACGCAGCAAAATATTTTAAATAGCTGTTACCCGCGACTTCGCGGGCGTGGTATTTAACAAAAAAGTTATTTTCCTTTTTTCTAAAACTATTTTTTTTTCTCTAAAATAAAAGTAGTCTATGTTACTCTTTGTTACATCAGCTATCTGCCAGTGAAAGTCCCGTCAAAATCGGTACAGCCATTTCAGATATTAGCCGGAACAAACAGACAGACAGACGGACAAAAATTGTAAAAAATGTTGTTTTGATATATGTACCGTGTATACATTCAAATGCACTTAGTAAAAAGCGGTTATTTTAATATTACAAACAGACACCCCGTTTTTATTTATTTGTGTAGACTATCGCTCTGCCCGCGGGATTTGCCGCGTTTACCGGGATTTTAAATCCCCTTTATCTTATTCTGCGTGCCTAGTGTGCATGAAAATCCGTTTAGTTTTTGCGTGAAAGAGTGAAATAAATCCATCCTCACAAAATTTTACATGAATAACATTAGTTTTACTTTGAAATGAGAAGATGTATGAATCTAAATCACTATGTTTATTTACAGAGTAAAGAAACCAGATGAATTCAATCGGCCGAGACTGCCGCTGGCCAAAAGAACCGTTTCCACCATGAGTTCTATATCGAAAAAGGTATGTCTGAACATTTTCTTTTATC
The DNA here is from genome assembly GCA_951805285.1 of Thymelicus acteon. Lineage (NCBI taxonomy): Eukaryota > Metazoa > Arthropoda > Insecta > Lepidoptera > Hesperiidae > Thymelicus > Thymelicus acteon. Next base: position 5,421,543 of record OX638232.1, read on the forward strand.
CGACAGCCGACGAACTAGCTGACGAGATACACAACGAATCACCGATGCGATATGTGTATAATAGTTGCTATAGCAAAGCATAGTTCATGGGCTGTAAGCAACCATTATACTATCAGGGACGTAGCTACCGCCGAATCAGCCGTATCGATTATACGGGGCCCCCAGTGTATAGGGGCCCCCACAACAAATATTGATATGGGGCCGCCATAGGGCCTAGCTACGCCACTGTATACTATTCATTATTTTAGTTTAGTTCTTTCATATTTTTAAAATCTGGGTCTAGATAACAATCGGTTCAATCAGTTACTCAGTGATTTTGGATGAGTTTCTAGTACAAGCCTTCTTTTTTAAATTCTAATAAAATATTTCCAGCCATTATTCACGGATAAATATTCATACTTTTACATTACTTTATTTACCTTTTAAGCAAAGTTAAAAAAGGTAAATAATGAAGACAATAAATGGTATAATTAAAAAAAAATATTTTGCATAAATTAAATCAGTAACATATTTTATCTCTCTATATTCTGTAGTATATCTTATTATCTATTTCGTAATTTGATCTAAATATACTGAATCCTTTCAGCCTTCAGATGAAGGATCGCTGGTATAGTAATCATTCAATATTTTTCTTTAATAAAGCATGTATTCGTGGTTTTACAATAAAATTTAATTTATTCGTTCAATATCATATACAGATTTTTTCTGCTTATCTGTTAATATTGTAGTCTGCCTATACATTGTATTTGAATGTGATGTAGCCCGTAGCTTTATCTAAATTAGTTGTCGTCCTAACTTTTAACATACAAAAAATACGTTATATTATGGATTGTAAATTAATTGTGAATTGTGGAGAAATTTGCATGTGAGAATTTATTATTTTGTTATTAATCTTGTGTGATGTTAATCTCCATTTGATGTGTAATAAAACATGTTCAAGGAACTAGAGCTCAATTTACATTTTAGACCAACATTCCTACATTTAGAAACAAACTTGGTGTTGATTAGATGTGAGTCACAATAATGTGACATATCCAAATTCAAATTCAAGGTTCAAAGTTACATTACATCTCAAGTGTGTGTTTGCATATACATAGTTCTAAATTGTCAACCCATATTTTGCGCCTGAAGGTTCTCCACGGTAATATCATGTGTGTGTCCTTGCATGCGTGGGCGCGAATTTTTGTTAGTATGTGTGCGTGAGCGGGCGCGAGTGCGCCTTTTTGTGCATGTACGTGTATCTTTAGTTAATTCGAGTAACCGTCCTCGCTTTGCTTCGGTTTCCTTATTTTTTTATACCTTGGGTTACATTATTGGAGTTTTATTAAGGATCTCTGATTTTTTTGAAAATATAATATAGCCTGTGTTACTCGGGGATAGTGTAGCTTCCCAACAGTGAAAGAATTTTTCAAATCGGTTCAGTAGTTTTGGAGCCTATTCAATGCAAACAAAAAATCAAATCTTTCCTCTTTATATATTAGTATAGAGTATAGATATAGATTATAATAATATGTGAAGTATTAATGGCTATATATCCTAATGGTCTTTAATTTTTTTGACAGACATCAAAGCGAAGAAAAGGTCTTCTCAAAAACAAGCCAACTGTAGTGAAAGGGAAGAAAATAGCGCGTCTCGAGTGACGGCCCTGCGCGCGAAGCTGACGTTCCGTACCGGTGGTAATATTGCAATGTTCATACACCATGTACTCATTGTTTATTTATGTTAAAACTATCTAAGACCACAGAATACTAATAGAATAGAACAACGCAAATGCTTATCAACCTGAAATAATACAGAATTTGTCAGAAACTGTCGTATTTTTCATACTCTATCGTTAAGTAATTCTTTCAAAAACATATGAAGCTATCCATCCAATCATAACCTCACCCATAAGGCTACAGAAGAAATAAAATCTTTTCCTTATTTCTTTTCTTTCTTTAAAACAATGCCGGTCTGTAGTCAATATCTGTAGTGTTGTTTAACGTTGGTAAGGAATATCAATAGATTATTGACGTTGCAGAGGATACTTAACTTGAGATCTATTGAACTGATCCGTAGTACTAAAGGATAATAAAAGTTTATGCATGTACTTATAATACACAAGTATATTCACCGCACTACTCAGATAGTAACGCCTCTGTGATGAACCGTATATTATTATGCATATGGGCGATGTTGAACAACACTTATACCAATACTTACTACGGTAACACAAATTTATAACGGTTCACAAAATTCTGTCATCCTACCCATATTCTCTGTTACCCTACTACAGGTAGAGTGTTGCCGTATCCCATTTCATAACATTTATTAAATAATTATATGTATTATCATTCAATATTCTAGGTAAATTCGCATAATAACTGAAATCACATATCAGTGAAACGAAATGAATTGATGTCCGGTTCGCGTCCTACTAAGCAATAATTACGTACAAAATGTGATGATTGAAATAACATACATACAAATAATATTTTGTATCCTTTTTTAACATTATACTAGGGTTCGATATGCATTTTTGTCGTAGTTGGTTGAAATTGTTACTAGTTACTAAATCAATTTCGTAGTTATTTATTTGTAACGCGTTGTTGGGGCGCATAACATTTTTTTTTGTTTTAAAGTCCTATTTTCAAAATAATGGTGTAGTTATATTATGTTAAATAATTACAATGTAATCGGAAGTTCTGACCGTAGTGCCTCATTAAATGCACGGTTTAAATATTTATTCTATTTATGGTTGTAAATATCTCTGCCTTACAAATATTTATGATACCCAACACAACCAATACAAACTCGTTCACAATGCCTTTAAACGTTAGGTTTAAATTGATAAGTTTACACTCGCGGCGTATTCAAGTAGACAGCAGGTTACCAGCGCCGACTTACCAGAGCTGAATACCGCAACAAGTTTCTGTATTTTCTGCCGAATCAGAGCCGATAAGCGCCGACCGTAGCTGACAAGTCTTGTACAGACAGCAAAAGAGATAAATATGGAGGGCATGATACAAAAACGCTCCATAATCTATAAAACACAAAACAATCTTGTACAAATCTCCTTTATAGACTTTGAAACTATCCAATGGATATGCCTCAAAATGGTATCATTTTTAAGCATTTTTATCAGGTTTGAGACCTTCGATTTTGAGATCACTAAAACAATCCATTGGGCACATTTTCAATTTTCGACATTTTCCATACAACATTTTTTTGCGTAGTAGCACACGCTGAGTTATATATATAGTTGTTTTATATAACAGAATAATTGTGTTTTATTATCAATGTTAAATACCTTACGTATATTGGTGTCATTTCATTCATTTCATTCTGATGACATAACCTGCATTAATATTCACTGGTAGTTCGTCACTGGAACCTGCTTTCTATGTGAATCCACCCTTAGGGGCCATCCATAAATTACGTCACACGTTAAGGGGGAGGGGGGAGGGGTCGATGTAGTGTGACATTGTGTGACTAGGGGTGGGAGGGGGTCCTATATTTCGTCACATTTCAAAATCGAATAATTTGTATGTATAGGTAAATATTAAAAAACAATTAATAAAATGAAACTTATTTCGGAATTGCTGTTTTAATTTAATCATTTTTAGGTGTAAAATTTCATATTATGTGACGTCACACTAGGTGGGGAGGTCTTACAAATGTGACCAGCTGTGACAAGGAGGGGGGGAGGGGTCAAAAACTCATGAAATTAGTGTTACGTTATTTATGGATGGCCCCTTACAGGATAGTGATGTAATTAGGCAATGTAAGTCTGTTGGAGTTCCTTGTGGTTTTCATCACAATATGTTTATTAGTAGTGTGCTAGTGCCAGATGTACTGGTATTCAGGTTGTGGTTGTAATATTAGGCCTGTCTTTTGAATAGTGTCGATGTACTGCCCGTAGACAGAAAATGCTATAGACGAATTTTTATGTTCTCTGTTACTCACGAAGAGAGCATTGCTCTAATTGAGACAGAAGTACATTTCTGCGCATTTGCTCGAATATTTTAGTAATAAAAGTTTTGCAATTAGGTTTGCGTTTTTTAATAAAAAATAATTTTATTGTGAAATGTTTTGACGTATGTTTATAGTACTTTCTCTCTATGGTAGTGCGCGATAAATCTTAATTATTAACCGTTTTTCGACACACCACATAATCATGAATGTGCTCATTGAAGTTATTTATAAATTCTATTTAATATTTAAAACAGTTTTTTTTTTATATTACTATTTTAATTTATTATGAACTGTGTATGTAAATTTAATGTAATAACATGTTATACCTTGCTCATTATTTTACGACATTGCACTATTACCACTAAATCTCGTATGGATCTATGACTGACACTATTTCAGTTGGGTAGTCCACAGATAAATGTGGTTCTTAAACGGTTGGACGATTGTGTTACCATTGGTTTGTTCATCAGTGGTCGGTTTAGGGTAACATGGGTAATATATCGATTGTAATACATTTCTAAATTTTGTTAGCGGAAATCATACAGTATTTTAGGCTATTTTCACCATCTATTTGACAGTGGTTTGTATTGATCTAAATAGATCGATTTATATAACGTTGAACCTTCGTGTTATGAGGAAAACTTTACGATAATAATAATTATTGACAAAAAACAACAGACTTCAAAATTAGGGATAACTCAAAAAGTACTCGTCAAATCTCGCTCAAATTTAAGTGGGACCACATGATAAGCACCCGCTTTCTATTAAAAAATCATCTATTCTATTAAAGAATCATCAAAATCGGTTCACCCAGTCTTAAGTTCTGAGGTAACAAACATGAATATCTCCTCCTTTTTTGAAGTCGGTTAAAAATAAAGTAATAATTAATGCTTTTAATATGAAAATTATTTACTTTTACTTACTTTTTCTTTTCGAACTACTTAACTATTACCTACTTTACTTTAATAAATATATTTTTTTTCACTTTCTGTTCGTCCATTGTGCAAGTTTCATAAATCTTTGAATATCATATTGGACAATAAAACTTTAAATTGTAATTTTTTTACGTAAGTTAGCATAACGCAACGAATTTTATACAAAAATATATTATAATACCTTATTTTATGTGATGAAGTGCAGGTTTTGGGCATAAAATTTTGTGTACATACAAAAGAAAATTACAATATTTAATGTTTTTTAATACTACATAATGTTAAGTTTTCTGCACTTCTCTCTGTAAACTTTAATACCAAATCTTAGACTGCTACGTGCATACATTATTTTACCCAGTGTTGAAAATATTACCATGTTACCCCCCCGGCTAGCACTGATGTTTTTATGAATTCTTGTATTGAGGGTATCATATTTGTAATCGCTACGTCCATTTGTAAATTAATTGAATAGTTTTTAATATTCTAGACTTTTTTGTCATTGTGACGTTTTAATTTCATTAAATATTTGAGGTTGCCAGATATAATTAGGTATGAATTAATTTCAGGTTTTACTACTAATACGTTGTTGCTTTGCTACGGAAAATGGTTAAATTTTACAAATAGTATTAACATTCGATCCGGCTGTTGGCCATTTGTTTTTCAAGCGTTTTATACATTTTGTGTTTTATAATATATTGTGTCCTTTTAGGGATCGCTTTAAATAATTTTATTGGTATTCGATGCAACAAGACTAACATAACAACTTCCCAGGGATATTTTGTGGTTGACTATATCCCGGTTATAAATACGAATGATTTGGTCGAATTAAGAATTTGTGATAACGGTTGGTTTTGCAAAGTGGTATAGCACAAATTATTAATGTTATTTGTAATTTATTAAAATATTGACTTCATAATTAAGTTTATCAATCTATTGTTGTGTGTAAAATGCACCTTTGTTTGGGACATAAATTATCTTTATATTGACAAAAACATTATTCATTTTCATTCTGTGCATTCGAGGCTGAATAATGTTAATTAACATACATTTTAAACGCATTTATCTTCGTCCTATACAATATCTGGCAACTTATAATTTAAAATACCTCGCTTCACACTTCGGTACTTACAATGAGTGATAATCATAATTTTACTGAGTTCACGGAACCCGCATCCATACTTTTTGAGTGTGTATTATGTAATGTTCAAATAATGCAATAATTCTGGGACTAATTATAATAATTTAATGTGTAATTGTAAGCTACCAAAGTGTCGATACGTAACACAAATCGATACTTTTGTTGAGTAAAAGATATGGCAGTTTTGTCGAAATCGAGCTATTGAATGAATGTTTTAGACTGAGTCACAATCCTGCTACGCCTAGGATTAATAGATTTTATTGAGAGTCCAACTACGATTAATCTATCTTTCTATCGTCGATTTTCGTCAATTTCGACAAAACTAAAGCTACCATTGTCTCACGAAAGTGTTATATATATTGTTGGGTGCATTTATTTTAATGTAGACAGTTCTTATAGTCTATTATTATACGTATTTCCCGCTCTAATTTCATGTTTTAATCTCATACATTTTATATATTTGCAATTGACCGGTGTGATATGTAGAGTCATGTAGTTTATACTTTGTCTTATATTAGGTAGGCAATTATGTTCGAATTGAATTATATAACGCTATAACATTTCTTTGGAATGGTAATTTGAAATAGTTGTCGACATTTTCTCTTGCGTAAGTAAAATGTTAGGTGTTTTTTGTTGTTGCACAGCACTATTTTGTTTTCGTATTTGTAACAGAGTTTTATCGATTGTAGAAAGATTACATTGTTCTATACAATGTTCTTAATAAACAGCTGAACATATATTTTGTATTATTTAGATTTTACACCCTTACACGAGTGCATTATTTTAGTTTACTTAAATGTATTATTATGTTTAGAGTTGTGCGCTGGTGTCGCTAGATGGTGCCTCGCTTGATCTCGTTAATTGTATCTTGTATTCGATTATTGTATTATTCTATCACTCGATCTTATCTAATGATTCACTTGCTAACTCGGTACAAGACAGTCAGTCTTTACTGGGAGCTCGGAGCGGACGGCTGTGCCCCCTACAGTGTTGTGCCTACTTACAGTGAATATTATAATACTTATCATAATATTGATTTATTATAAATAATAATACTCGTGGTTCGTTGAACATAACATGACTGTATAAAATAAGACCTCAATCTAGTAATTATTATTTTCGTTTATTTTAAGGAAACGTTCTATAAGTGAGCAAGCATAGGATATGATTCGAAATTTCTTATTGCACATTAATGTTATGGGACTTTTTACCGTAAAAACCTTATTTTTCTAATCTGATCTATGATAAGAAGATGGGGGTGTTAGGAGGGAAGAGGAGTGGGCGAGTGGCAAGTAGCGATGTAGTCCGCCATGCCGGATACTTGGTTGACGAGTTTTCAAGGAGTAGGTAGTCAAAGTAGAGGTTACATAAAAATAAAAACGATTTGACAAAACCTTCACCATATATTTATTAATAAAGACAATCTAAAAGATCACGTAAGTCATTGTCTTAAAAAATTAGTTACCCTAGTAAATTTATCAATATATATATAATAGTATTATTTTATTACTTATTGTTTCAAAGATATGCGAAAGTGAAAAGACGCCCGGCGCGGAAGGACAGCTTAGAATCGAGCTAGTCGTTGTTCTTTACGAAACATCACATTGAATTTATAAGAATGAATCTAGAATTAATAATAATACATTTACACCATTCCGTGAAACTATCCCCATGTTTAATCTAAATGCTTATTAAACTTTAATTTCCTAACGTGTCTACGCGAAGAATTGTGCTAATCTAAAAAGATGTCTACAAATTTTTATAGTATTTTATGACTTTTGTATTTTACAGAATTTTCAAAATCACAACACAGAGTGTAATATCAAATTATCGTGCGTCTGGCACGCGACACGTTACGTCTACGCTTACGTTAGGGGCCTAGTACGTATGCACGTATCGCGACGCGCATTGCTACCACATCCTACCACACAATGGTGACATTACTACATATTATATTACCATTTTGTGTACACTGTATCATTACAGTGACATTTTACAATCTACGATATATTTCCAGTCCACGTAATTTAAAAAGAGGTTTAGTATTCTTTAATTTCTCTATTTTCAATTAAAGTTAGTGGTAGCATTGCCCATCGCAGAAATGGTGGCTCGCGCCCACCGATTACAATATAGTTTGTTTCATACAAAATTAGAAGAATATAATATCCACTTAGGCTTATAAAATATTAATACTATAGTAATGTTATGTGTTGACACAGATACACGTACATATATACACTTACATAGGTGCTACACTTGGGGACATACAACACTGGAACTGGGGCTCGGGAGAACTACGGTCTACGCCAATACATAAATACATCGACTACAACAGACAATAGGTATTAATAATAAAATGGTACTGTACATACTACATACAAATACAATGTATGAACGTACAGCTACATATCTTAGGGTAAATATTTTCCGTGAACGTTGCTTTGTCCCTTCACTCGCAAACCGATGTGATGGGAATAGAATTTAACTAAACACGTAATTAAAAACGTTTCCTATTCGGGAGAATTTACCTTGAAATATTCATTAATCATTTCCCTTTTAGCATATCTTTGTCTTTTATAAATTGACATAGTTATGGTTGTGTAGGTATATTTTGATTTAAACGCTGTAAGATAACGAAACAATCGCTCCAACTCAGACTCAGTATTGGTTACTTAAATCGCTCCTTATAGGTACAGAATTTGTATGGTGATTCATACTAAGGAGCGATTAAAGTAACCGTTAGTGACTCTTTGAGTTGAGGCGTAAGTATAATAAATTAGGCCTAAAGAAAGATGTAGGTGTCGTGATGGCTGGGTGATTGATAGATGGTTAAAATGTAACTTTATAAATTACTACAATTTAATTTTGATGAATATTTTTTTCACTACGCTATTGACATGTCTGCTGAGCCAAATACAACTTATTAAATGCGCGAATTTATTTTCGTCTTTTGTATTACGCATTCAGAATATAAAAAGGATGCCGACATAGCTAAATTACATTTTCCCATCTCACCATCATCCACAGATAACAGAGATAAGTATATAGAATAGATATAATGTGAATTAGAGTGCACACTTTGTAGCTCTGAACTCTGAGCGGCAGAGCGCGGTGCACCGTAAGTAAATGCAATTTCCAGTGCTTTGTATTTTCCGATCTCAATTAAGTAATACATGAAACGAAACAAAATACAGTATAAAAATAAAATAGTAAGGCACTTCTATGTTTCCAAATGAGCATGACTTTCATTACTCCATTTTAGTAAATAACTTAAATAATAAGTAATAGACGCAATCCATTCCTTCCGATCCAAAGTCCGAGTTTAGAAAATAAGTATTTAATCAGGTTTGGATTACGTAATAATTACAACACAGTAAAAGGACTACATTAAATAATCGACTATTCAAATTATCCTCGTACATATTATCCTGAATTTGTACTGACGATTGGAAGGGATAGATAGCGAATTAACTACCATTTCGGTAAAGGTATTTATTTTGTTAGTCATATTTTGTAATATTTGCGGACACTACTCTTGTCTTTGATATGAGAAACGGATAACTAATTAGGGTGGTAGGTATAAAGCTACACCCTGACTAGGATTATTTGGCACAATATGGAGAACGATGGCGATTCCTCCGAATACAGCTACTTATATAGCTAACTTAAAGAAAATATTTTATCGACTGCGTTGAGTTTTAGACATAAACAATACCTTTCAGTCTTAATAGCTAAGAATATTGTTATAAGTAATGTGTTTTTGGAGGGACTTCAAACATTTTACGTCGTAGACATAGACTTATTTCTGATAGCGTAAAGTTTGTCTGAAAAAATATTCAATATACAATACGTCTTCTGACTTAATTTATTCCTTAGGAAAATAACTTTGTATGATTTAATTCAATTTTCCAGATGAACCCTACATGACGTGTTCACGGCAAATTTTATCACGCGACTAATAGTTGCTTTGTTTTTGAAATATTTATCTTTTTATAAAAAAAACTTATTTTCAAAGTAATAAGATACTCATTATAGGAGCCGAAATTATGCTATTGTCATTTCCGTGTAATTTGAAAATATTGCAGAAGATCGCGATTCGCGAGGTAATGTTTGCCGCGTTCACTATTAAATCCAAATATTCATTAAATACAGCTATCTAATCGTGAACAATTTGAAGATTAATTAAGTTTTCTAGTAAAAAATAAATGGCACATTCTTAGCAGATTCGAAGCATCAAGTAGATAATGCACTAAACGTTGTAAAAGGGGTTTCATTCACTTAAAGCGTTACCTTAACCTAACATTTAACTATATTTCGCTAACGTACCCATCTCTATTATTATTAAAAAAATCTAAACACTGTATTCTTATGAGTATTAATTATTTGACACATAGGTAAAATTTCGGCAAAAATTTGGCATTTCGAATCCAAAATAAGTAAAGAATTATATTACAGTTAAAAAATTTGTCTACATTGTTAAAATAGAACACAACCAAATAATCACACAGTTAGTGATGTACAAAGACATAGCGTTTAGATAAAGATTTAATCTTATACATAACATACATCTAACGAAGACACCAAGTTCATTGAATGTCTTTGTCCTTCTGGCAAAGTCACTCAGGTACTCATGGAAGGAAAACAAATGTATATCTCCAGTATACATCCATAATTAATATACAACAAAGTCATTCGGCTGTACATAGTCGAATGCTGGCTAGTGCCAATGGCTAACAGGCCTTCCGCGTTCCGTCTAACCCACGCGATGCTGGGAGCGTCAAACGCTTTTTTTTAAGTGTTCAATATTAACCTAAAAGGGTCGAATTACTAGTAAAAAAAATTTAATGGTATTTAAATTAGTAACATGTCTTTTACGAGGAATACTGCCCCAAAATTAAAAGCTAGACGTTAGATACATTGGCGCTTCGGAAGACAATAAGTGAGTCGAATGAAACACGAAACATCACAACCACTCAGTGTCACTGAAAGAGAACTCCCTTCGGAAATGCTATTACGATTCTGTTCGTTCTATATATCTGTTCTCTGAGCTCACGCACCAAACTCACTGTTGATTCCGCGGAGAAAAGTACTATGATTAACTAACCATTTACCACAATAAGAATTATGATTCACGAGCTTTCAATATTTTTTGTGGTTCACTAAATGAACTATTATATTTTTACAATAAACAAACTACGGCATTAACTGTGGGGTTGACCTGTCAGATAACGAAATATAATAGTGCTGTCTGAAGGCAAGTTTTACGTACTGTGTTAAAGGTAAAGTTGAGCAACTGCTTTCATTGCCGATTTGTACATTCCATTAAAATTATAGACAGTTCCCTTTCAAACATAATATCACAACACGAAGGTACACGTACATACATTAGAATACATTTAGTAGAGAATAACGCATACTCGAAATGTAAATAAGTAGGAAATATATTTCGAGTATTAAATAATTATAAGACACTAATTAGAACGATCAACAAGGAACTACAATAATAAAATTACCAACATAAAATATAGAACATTTGAGCATTTTTATAATATTTGTGTAAAAAAATATTATTCCTTCATTCTATTACCTGGCTGCTTCTGCGAAATATTTGGGATCAAGAAGAATTGCAACTTAGTATTTTTGGGTGCGCCCGCTGCGCACTTTCTTAAGTAGATCACGAACTTTTTAAGCTTATTTAAGGCCACGGCGAAACCAGAAGGCTTCTTACTGTTCAAAAATTTACGTTGATATAAAATACCAGTTTAAAGAAAGCGAAGGGGTTGTTGGAATTCGCAGGTTTAATTCCTTCATCAAATCCGCGGAATATTCGTTTATTAGTCACTAATTTTAAGCATAGAAATCAATTTATTATTGTGACGTTTCGACTTGAGCTCATAATATTCACAGAAGCTTCTCCTCGTCTGTCAATATTTATCTAAAATTGTGCATCGATATGTGACTAGTAGGTTCGGTATGGATGTTAAATTAAGTTTCCTTAAATTATGTACTTAAATAAAGGAGACAATTGGTCACCTTATGCATTATGTATGCGTTTATTTGACTAATACCGTTCGACAATAATTTGTGGATCGTTTTGTATTGTTAACGATACAAATGATACATTGCGATACATAATAATAGGTATGTTGCTTAATTAGTTATAGTTATGTATCGCCAGCATCGTATCATCCGATGGTACTAGTGAAATACATAAAGGCAACCATTGTAACAAGACTAGAAAAATAAATAAAAACGGAATATAAACTACGATAACAACAGAATAATGAGCAAATAAGCAAAATGTAATATGAGCTGGGCTCGCAATAGAATCAAACAATTCGATAGAAACATTGCTAGAAACGAGGTAGTGTAGTTACTACACGAGTTATGTTATATTTATCACACAGTTTGAATAGTTACATTACATAGATTAATATCATTACGATTATAGAGCTCGCCCAACGATTATGAGTTACGACCGTAGCGCCAAAACGGATCTACTGAATTATTTACAACATCACACTTGTAAAGTCACATTATGAAGTCTGTCATATAAAAACTTTACGGAGATCATCCTTAACTATCTATTTAATGTATCATTCGTTATACAAAATATCTTTTGCGCTCTCTTCAAGTACGACATTTTCGACACTTCTTATCTAAGTAGTAAGTACGTTCAATATTTTGGGATTAAATTTTACACTAAACCTCTTTACTAGCCTCTAGTTACTAGGTCACTTCTAAATCTCTTCACGAATCTAGGTATATAGATATAACTGTAACATTAGTAAATGCTTACACGATTCAGCATTTTGTCCTAGTCCATGCGAGTCACTCTCGATGTGGTGTACAGTGCGTTTACGTTATACGTTATTAATGGCCCTCGGCTGTTTCAGTTTTTCTTCATAATATATTGACAGTCGTCGTCCTTGTGTATTGAGAACGGGACATACGAAGAAAAATACTGAGAGATCAAAATTAAATGTTGACGTAAGACTAGTAAGGTAAGGCTATTACTGTAGTATTGTGACTTTTTTATTCACTCTCTCGATGTACTTGTATACTTGTAAATTCAACAACAGTTACAACATGAAGAAAAACGAGGACTGACAGAGCCATTGATTACGTGGACGTACTGTAGTTAGGTTGGCGAGTAGGGCGCGGGCGAGAGCGGTGGCCTATGTATTATATGTATATTAGTCGCGACTCGCGAGAGAGCGTGGCCCAATCGTTGTGAATGTCATTGTTAATGTGACAGTACGAAGGTAGCGAGCGATGCGCGGGCGGAATGAGTGAGCAAGGAGTCTGTTACAGTGCGGGCGGTTTGATTTTGTATTCGGCAGTCGCGGAGGATCTATCGTCATTTCGCTCGACCTTTTCATAAGGCTTTTCGAATTTTGGCCGTTTTGGCTCGGCGTCGAGTGGCCGGTGTGACTTCATGTGTGCGCTACGACTTTTTACTTTGTTAAATACTCTGAAACATAACAGGATACACTTTAACAAGTTGCAACAAAAAATAAAACAAATCAAGCTAAAAATTTATTTTTAAATGTATGCCAGAAATAAACAACACAGGCATAAAGCGCTAAAGCGAAGCATAAAGCGTTAGTATTTTAGATTTATTGAATGTAGGTAAATACAACATCAATACACCCAGTTTCTTTTAAACATTAGCCTTATAAATTATGTGCATTAAAATAAATTATGTGTATATCCTAATCATTTTATATGCAATGGACATATCTCTCTTTATATCTTACTAAGAAAATACATTATACCATATATATTTACACCGTTTTCCTATTTATCATAGTGTGGTCCCTGGGACACTGGCATGGTTCCTCTTGCATGAAACTAAAGCTGATTGAACACACAAAGGCAACTCGAAACTATTTAATTTGGCACATGATTTTATTAAACGATTAAGATCCAGTTAATGTAAAAATAATAAGGTTTTTATTAGTAGGTACTGTAAATAATTTTTGTAATCGCATTTGTATATTCAATTGCTATAATGAGGACATATTACTTTTTAATCCATTGTCACAGGAATCTTGCTATGGTAATTTATGTCCTATCAATAAACTGTATCATCGATAACACTGAATCTCACACTGACTCAGCAAAGGACAGTTTTATGTTTAAACTGTTCTACAATTATTTACTGAATCATTGTACAATAAATGAATACATCCATATAATAAGTATTTATTTTGTCTTCGACCTGGCTAACACCAAGATGCGAATAAACATTAAAATTATTATCATTAATGATTGCATGTGCAATTTGAAAATACACTAAATACTCGTACATTCATTTGTTGGCACGCGTAGAAAATGGAACCGAGTTTTGGGTAAATGTGCCATGAAAATTGCATTGCCACTGTCGCAGTCGACATTCAAAAGCGATGAGCTGACGAGGCCGGACACGGCACTTACTTCCCGCAGATCTTGCATGGATACTCCTCGCCTTCGTACGACGTCGGTGAAGACACTGATGCCGTTGCGTTATGCGGCGCGATTTGAATTATGGAACCCTGAATGTAGACAAGTCGAGTGTGTTAACATCCTAATGTATTTAATCCTCAGTGAGCCTGAAGACAAAGTGTAGCCCACTGTTTAAGGCGGTGCTTACTTGAGAGTTAACCTGTGCGTCCGAAGTCCAGCTCCGCAAATATAATGATTTGTAGTCCTTTGTGACCTTTTTCCAGAAGTAGTAAAACTGCACACACTGCTTCGAGTCTTTTGTTCTTATCTGTAGAACGAGAAAAACATAATTTAATGATAGTTTCATATCACGTTTATTACTGTAGCAATTGTTAATAGTAATTAAATTGACTTACTAGTTGAGCAATCCTGAAAAAATCCTTATCATAATGGCTTAGGCCGGCTAAAAAGGCTTCGACTTCATCAGGAGTCCAACGGGATTCATGTTGCGAGGGAGCGGCCGGTCGCGACATGAGGCGAAGTGTAGCGGCCCGTATATCGCCTCCGCATTCACCCAATGTCTGCAGTGCAAACTCTCGAGTATGACCTCCCACTGGCATAGCGGCGCACATAGCTAGCTCCATGAACATGCGCACTGTAAAATACATTGATCTAATTAAAATCTAATTATAACTAATAGCGTGCCTGTGTCGGCGTTCCCGCCTACCTATTATGTGGGGGTGTCTTCAGAAGAGTCTTCGTCTTCAAAAGAGTGAAAAGGCTTTTGCTAGGGTACTGCGTTTACCATCCTGGACTTCATCCATCACTTACCATTAGGTGGGATTGCAGTAAAGCATAGACTTATAGTAGAAAAAGCGAAATTTAACATAAAATATAATATAAATAAAATAGTACGTATCTACTTTATATACAGATACTAATGACAGGATTATACAGGGACCGTACCTTCACCGTCATCTAACGCATCGTTTATGCCAGGATCCCAGAGAAGCTGCTCTGGAGCTCTATGTAGATCAATCCTGTCGTTACACAATTCTGGTATATCTGCTTGGAAATCCATACCAATATTAATCTGTGGTAGCCTAGGTTCTTCTATTTGTACCAGCAAGTCACCTAAAAGAATTATTATGAGTTGATTTAAATTTATTATTTCATTTTACGATCATTGTTAATATAAGTCGCACTCAGTCTCTAAAAGAGAACACACGCTTGTTTGCTTCATTCCAACCTACGCTTCTCAACCTTGTACATAATGTTTACGTGCGCTAGCTGCGGATTAAAACACACGGAGGGAACAGTGTGCAGTACCTGCAAGCAACATTACGACTTCTCATGTTCGGGGATAACAGAAGGAGGCTACCGTAAGCTAGGAGACAGGAAGAATTCGTGGCGATGCCCTAAGTGCAAGTCTAGCCCATCTCCATCTCCGGTTCCTAGCTCTCCTCAACCAGGTCAACTAGACAGAATTCAGGAGCAGTTAAATAAAGTAATGTTACAGCTGGCACCCATGTCTGCGTTGTTGGAAGACGTCAAAGCAATCAAGACTGAAATCAACTATCTAAAGGAGTCGCAGGAGATGTCGCACGAGCTCATTAAAAATTTTTCGTCGACTATTGAAAATTTGAACTCCCGCATCACCCAGGTGGAGAAAGATGTCCAAGAAGTTCCTGCCCTCAAAGCCGAAGTTACTAAAATACAGCAAGTTCTTCAGGACAGAGACCAATGGGCAAGGGCTAATAATGTTGAGATCAGAGGGATCCCTTTTAAAAGTAGCGAAAACCTCTATGAAATTGCCCAGAAGATCGGTCAATTATGTGATTACCCTATAAAGAAGGAGGAAATAAATTACATTGCACGTATTCCAACTCGAGTGCCTAATACAGATAAACCGATAATAATCGCATTCAACAATCGTTATACGAAGGAAGAGCTAGTAGCATCGGCGCGCAGAATCAAGCATTTCAATTTGACACACCTGGTATTCAGCACAGCAGCGAACTTTTATATAAATGATCACCTAACACAGAGTAATAAAATTTTACTAAGCAAAGCGCGAACTTTAGCAAAGGAGAAAAAATTTTCGCTATATTTGGGTGAAGCACTGCAAAATAATGGCCAGAAAATCAGATACCACACCTATATTTTATATAAAAAACGAGAACGATCTGAAGAAAATAACTTAGTTAGAATCACATTATTTCAAATTATTAAGTTTGCGGTCGACACTTTGAGAACCAAGTTTGAAGTCAGAGTTTTTTGTCCTCCTTATCTCTGTCCGAGCGCATCGGCCATCGGGGCAGTCATCCAGCTATTATCGCACGTAAGTTCGCAACCATTAATACAATTAACGCCCGTACATGCGTGCGCTTACATTGCGGTAATGCACATTATAGCTTGCGCTCTTGACAATTTGTGCTTAGTTTTGCTCGCAAAGCGCTCAGTATTGTTTGCGGCGAGCGCTCATAATTCTTACGCTACCGTTTATTTAACGTTCTTAATATCCATAATGCTCATTCGTTGGATTACGGCTTTATACTTATTTCACTATACAATTAAGTATTTCTCCGCATCTTATTATTATTACTTTATTACTTATGTTTATACAATTTATTGTTATACATTTTACACAAATTTACATTTTAAATTTACTTTATACATCCTTAAAATAATATCGATTTTTAATCTATTGTTTTTAAACTATTTGCACATTAATCACCATAGCTATTTACCATCTGCTAGTTTATAATGGCTATAAATAATTTTAATATATATTACCAAAATACTCAAGGACTACGTACGAAAACACACTCATTTAAAAGAAATTTGCGACTTAACGCCTATGATGTCGTTGCGCTAACGGAGACATGGTTGTTGGACGGTATTTACGACAGCGAATTGTTCGACGACAGATACATAATTTGGCGCCGCGATAGAAATTATGCAATCACACAAGAGAAGTATGGAGGAGGAGTACTTCTGGCGGTACGTCGTGAACTAACTACCATCGGACGTCCAGAGTGGTCATCTTCTGCTGAAGACATCTGGGTTACTATCACTCATAAAGATAAGCATAACAATAGCATAAAAATACATCTTTGCACAGTTTATCTTTGTAGCGAGAATCTGGGCTTTTCCTTTAATTCTCAGTTATGTAACTTCACCGATAGCATTTCTCGTATCATTGAGTCCTGTCCAAATGACTTATTTCTTATTATGGGAGACTTCAATCTGAGCAATATCCAATGGTCACCGAATTGCCAAAATGACTCACAATACTCAGGTGCCACAGGAGAAGCACAGACATATTTTATAGATACCTTGTTACAATGTAATTTAAACCAATTTAATTTTCATCTTAATAATAATAACAGAATCTTGGACTTAGTGTTGTGTAACACCGATTTACAAATATCTTCTTGCGCAGACCCCTTGGTACCCGAAGATATCCATCATAAATCGTTAGAAATTTATTTACCTATGACTGCTTCTGAAAACTTAAAGTCAAATCAAAGATTAAAATATTATTATGAATCCGGTGATTATACTAATATTAATTTATTTCTGAACAATATCAACTGGGACTCGTATTTGTCAGGGGTGCCCTTAGAAGAAGCGGTTAGTAATTTTTACAAAATTTTATATGAAGCTATTGATAATTTTGTGCCTCATAAATTAATTACTTCTACATCACATTTTCCCCCGTGGTATAATGTGCCTTTGAAAAAAGTGCTAAAAGAAAAGTTCAAATACCTTCGAAAATATCGCAAATACGGGAATACAGAGGATTACGATACTTTCTCTCTTCTTCGTCAAAGAGCTCATAAACTTGAAACAAATTGTTACGTGTCCTATCTACAAAACTGCGAAAACTCAATAATTAAAAATCCTAAGTTATTTTGGTCATTTGTCAAATCTAACAAAAATGGTTCCAATGCTCTCCCCACTACACTTTCATACGAAGGTCATACGGCGAATACGGGTGAAGGTGCTTGTCAATTATTTGCGGACTATTTTCAGTCGACATTTCTTTCCACATCTGAGAGTCCTGATGCACAGTCCGACATTTCTATGTCAGGCTCTATTTTTAACAATGTCATTTCTGATATAGAAATTGATACTCTGACGATCTATAAACAACTACAATCCCCTGATCTATCGAAAGGAGCCGGTCCGGATCGAATACCACCTTTATTCATTACCAGCAGCTCAAAAAGTTTATTGAAACCGTTATCGGTATTATATAATCGCTCTGTAGCGGAAGGTATCGTTCCTAAAATTTGGAAGTCTGCTTTTATAACTCCGATCCACAAAGGAGGCTCCAAAACCGAGGTAAAAAATTATAGACCAATTTCTAAATTATGTATATTTGCAAAAATATTAGAGCGAATAGTATACACTCAGGTATATAACAGTCTGTCGGTCACCTTTATTCCTGAACAACATGGCTTTCTCAGGAATCGCTCAACAATCTCCAACTTGTTGTCATTCACTGAGTATACTACATTGAATATGGACTCAGGTGGTCAAGTAGACTCGATATTTACGGACTATAGTAAATGTTTTGACCGTATCGATCACACCATTCTTCTACACAAATTATATTACGCCGGGATCCACGGAAACTTATTTCGATGGTTCAAATCATATATTGAGAATAGATCCCAGGCTGTTGTACTCAATGGATATTCCTCGTTATGGAATCCGATGCCTTCAGGTGTCCCCCAAGGATCACTGTTGGGCCCATTGTTGTTTAATTTTTTCATTAACGACGTAAACCAATGCTTCAAATATGCTAAATTTCTTTTATATGCGGATGATATGAAAATCTTTCTAAAAATTCGTAATATCAGTGACTGTCATCTGCTTCAACAGGATTTATTTCGATTTGAGGAATATTGTATCAAAAATAAATTAGATCTTAATGTTGGAAAATGTTTTGCTATTACAATTACTCGTAAAATAAACATAATAAATTTCAATTATTCACTCAAAGGTCAAAAAATCGTTAGGGTAGAAGAAATACGAGATTTAGGTGTCATCCACGACAGTAAATTAAAATACGATACACATATCAATCAAGTAATAATTAAAGCTAATAAATCCCTGGGCTTTATTATGAGACAAAGCTCCCAATTCAAAAGCATAAAAGTCATTAAAACCCTTTACTGCTCATACGTACGTAGCATCCTCGAGTATGGTTCACAAATCTGGAACCCCCAATATGATATATATATAAATAGATTGGAATCTATCCAGCGAAGATTTCTTAGGTTTTTAGAATACAAGTGCAATATACGGGATGATAATTATAATGTAAGATGCAAAAGACATCATATATTACCGCTTTGTGAAAGACGTAAAATAGGAGATATCACCTTATTTATTAAAATCTTACAAAACCAAATTGACTCACCCGACCTACTGGCGAACATAAGCCTCAATGTACCAACCAGATCTGTGAGAAGGCCACACGTATGCCTTCATATTCCTACCTCGTTAACCAATTATAGAAAAAATTCATTTTTTGTTAGGTCAGCATACCATCTCAACAAACTGGATGGCTTCCCCGATTTCGATCTATTTAACACGTCTCCAAAGATAATAAAACATTTGATGACTTCAAACTGGTTCGCTGTGACTCCTTAACGGCTTTGTTTTTTGTTTTTTTTTCGGTCTTTTTCTTATTTTCTTTTATTTTCTTTTAATGTTAAAAAAAGGAGCAAACAAACTTAGATTTTTATATGCGGAAACTCTTAAATGGTGTTAAAGATAAGCATTATCATGTTAGTATTCTAGACTTAAGACACTGTATGTTTCCCAAATAAAGAAAAATAAAAAATAAAATAAAATAAAAAAATTTAAGAAAAATAACAAACCCGTTAACTCAATAAGTAAGCCCGATCCATCTCTGTCTGGAGGTAATATGGGTTGCGGAGTGTAGTGGTAGAGGTGCCGGCGCATGCGCGACCGACACGGGCCGGCAGGCGATGCACGACGCTTGCGTCGTTGCGGAGAAGCTGGTACGCTATTCGGACTTAAAAAGACTGCTGATACGGAGTCTCGACCTTCAACGCATACCTGGAAATTTAAAAAAGATATAATGTTACTTGAATTAATAGTAAAATCTTTTCTGTATATTTTTATAATGATATGATACAAAGTAATATATACTTGAAGTGAAGACGTATCATGCTGCCATTGATGTATCGGAGCAGGAATTGAAGAACCGCCTAAACGACTGAAGCGCCGCAAAGGCCTTTGGTTTGAAAAGTCACGAGGACTGCTAGATAAAAGTGGATCTTCTGAATTAAGCATGATGCGACGCGGCGCCGGTGATGGTTCTAATGCATATGCATCTAATGATCGGCACTCTTCAGGCAAAACTTCTTCCAGAGCTTCTTCAACCTAGGAACGAAATAGAATGGTAAATTATCAAACCTATATGATATGAAACATATATTTTGTATTTTTAATTTATTTACCTCTTCTTGACTTGACATCGTAGCAGTAAAAAAGGCAGCTGATAGGGGCGATGAAGCTCGTGGTACAGAGTGTGCAGGCGAATTAGCATCATGAGAAGCTGGTGGAGTCGGATAAGCTAATCCGGGAGACGGTTCGGGTTGTGCCGAGTAATTCCCTGCCGGTGATGTTGCTGTGTAAGTCAAACCTGGGGAATCTCCAGTAGTATAAGATAGTCCAGGTGAATTTTCTGTGTAACCGATTCCTGGAGATGGCACGGGAGATCCTCCATGACAAGCTCCAAAATCTGCCAATGACTCGGGTAAAGGAGAATTTAAAACTGCAGCTAATCGTCGGCTAGACGGGAAAGTAACCGGTGAGCGTTCTCGAATGGATGCAGCAACAGTTGCATAATCTTCTAGAGAAGCCAATTCTTCTAAGTGATCCGGAGTAGATGTAAATTGAAATGTTTCTTCGTTAAGAGCTGGTGAAAAGTATCCATCATCAGAATTAAATGATACTCCAAAAACTTCAGGTCGAAAAGGAAATTCTTGTTGTTGAGGAGATGATTGTCCCGGGTCTGAGGCCGATCTCTTAACAGCCTGAAATATATGACACGATTTAAGTAATCCCTTTAATTGAAATATGTGCACGTTCCAGAAGTCCGAGTAATAATGAATCTTTTAAAGATTTACCTTTGTGCTACCCTTTTTTAACAATTCTATCAAAGTTGAGTCTCGTTGAGTAGTCGTAATAGTGACAGGGGCGTTGTTAGCAACTGTTACTACAGGCGGGACTTTTGGTGAAATAAATTGTGTAGTTGGTGCTGGAGAAGCTGGTGAGGATACGGGTGTTCTAATTGTTGATAGAGGAGGCGGCGCTGGAGCCACGAATCCAGATCTTGTAGTTACTGTTTCAATAGTTGTACCTGTAACAAATATCATGTTTTAATGTACAACATTTGTTTTTGTTTTAGGTAGCTATCAGTATTTATTTTACCTTTAGTAGACACTGTGGTTGACGTTGATGAAGTCGATACTGAAGACACACTTGCTCCTCTGCGGCTAATGATTTTTTCTTCAATAAGTGCTCGTACTGATACAGATGCAGTTTGGAGGGGCGGACCAGTAGATTCTTTCTTATCTAGCTTCTTATTATCCGAGTCCTGAATGAATAAAGTTATTTTTAATGAGTGCAATAAACAATTATATTTATTACTAGCTTCTACCCGCGACTTCGTATGCGTGGACTTCAGAATGTAGTTTCAAACGAAGAATAGTATATATTATAAAGTAACGAATTTTTCTTGCACTCGCAAGATTTTACATTTTTCTGATTTATAAGCTTACAAAGGACAATGTCCACTTTGTATGGACATTTGGCTATCAGTGAACACCACATTTCAACATAAATATTATATAGGCTTAATACCTTTAGTCAGTTTAAAAAAGAAAATAATAATTGTTTTGTAGCCAGATGTTTATTATACTGGTTATTTGAATAAATATTTTGTAGGTATTTTAAAGAAAACGCACAATCTCCTTGACATTTTTGTTTATTAATCTGACTCGTATGTTATTAATATATTGTCCAAGAACTGGGCTGGTGCATTTATATCATCTCTGTACCTTGCCCAGCTCAGAAACCAAATAACAGTCATTACATGAGTACACCAATGACCAACCTACTGTTGTGCGGCCCACAATGCAGTTGCAACAATATTGTTTTATAGCATCTCTGCCATGTATTTCATTTTCATACAATATATTATAAATAATACACCAGGGTTCAAATCCATTTTCGTAATATTAATGATGAAAAACACAGACGAAAGTATCCACTATGCAGAAAACAAAGCGAATGCGACTTGAAAGTTCTACGTTGATTAGTTTGATTCACAGAGTACTTAATCACTAAGTTTTAGTTTGATTACTATGTGATATGTCCAACGATTGAGAGTTGCCAACTGTCAGTTGGGGATGCAAACAATGCATCGATTTGAGCATGTTTGCAAAACATCGATATATTGTTCACTATCGTGAATTATTATAAAAACAACGTACATAAAATAATATGTTAAACTAGTAAAAATAATACCTTATTTATAGTTTATTGCTTTTTATACGTGTACCTTACCAAACTTAACTTTTTGTCGTGAGAATTAAAACTTCGAAATAACATCAATATATCGTTTTTATTATCGTTATAGGAATAATGTTGCTAACTACTCTGTGTATGTGACAATAGGAAGAGTTAAATCAGTAGAATGATAAATTAAACATATTATTTAAAAAAAGTAAATTGATACAAAAATAAATCGGGTGTATAAGTTAAAAAACAAAATATATTTTTTCGTGTAATTATTTATTTTTGAGCATGCTGTCCACGAATAGCCGAAAATGGACATTGCCCTTTATGCTTGACTTGATCAAATATAAATTATATTTATTGACTGACCTTTTTGAAATATCCACCATGTAGCCGCATGTGGCCATTCAAGGCAGGTATATTTTTAAACTTGCGATGGCAAAGATTGCATTCTACGGGCTTCAAATCACTCGCCCGCGTACCGCTACCCGCTGCGCTCGCAGTCCCGCTAGCACTGCCGCCATTCCCACATTTCGGACTTCCCTGCTGTGCCTGTGAAATTTACGATAACTTTACAAAAGTTCAAAAGACTTGGAAACCGTATTACGTACTTTGTAATTTCAAGGTAGGTATAAACTTTCAATCTACAGTAGCTCCTTAATATTCCAAGTTAATTAATGGATTTTGATGGTCTTGCGAAATCTCCGTTGGTTTAAAAGGGAACTTGTAATTATAGGCCAATCCAGCGCTATCTAAACAGATGCTGTATAATTTCAGTTAGAAGTCTGAAAGGAGTGTGCTATGAAAGTTCTATGAAAAGTAGGTACTTTTAATGTTTTTACGTGAAATACAGCGCAGTGCAGTTATTCATTCATGCAGAATTTTAATTAGTTGCGATGTCTGTCGTCGTCAGGATACGGAAACGTCTCGCCTTTAGTGTAATGAAAAATTTCAAACTTTTTAATTATCTCCTCATTTCCAACCACGCATGTTCTTTGAATTCTGAGATTTCATTAATTTTTTATAAGTTCTAATTAAGTACTGCTCTTACTCTTGTGTTTCAAGTAGCTACTGAATGGTGCAAATGGCAAAACATGAAATATACTCGTAATTTTGTACATGAGACACTTCGTCCTCATTTTTGTTACAATATTAGTTTTTAAATAAGTATGAAAATGGTGCACCTCTTTCTTTGTAAGAGGTGCAGTAGTAAAATTTTTAAGGAATTTTAAATATCCGGTCGAAAATATTTATATATAATTTATAACTAGCTGCCCGGACAGACTTCGTTCTGTCAAAAGTTTTCATTTTTATTTTGAGATGTAAGCTACTCTGTCTTTTCGGTTGATTGATAAAAATCGGTTAAGTAGTTTAGGTGTCCATCGTGGACAAACAACGTGACACGTAATATATATATATTAAGATAATAAATTATTATACATATATTCAAATAGCTTAGTGAACAGAAAAAAATATTATGTCATCAGCAAGGAGCTACAGCTACGAATATCGTTATGGATAAAACAACTGTGTAATATTATAAAACCCCGAAAGACTCACTTCTCACTTAACTGTCGAGAATTTCCGAAACCCGTTCCGGAAGGTTCAGCATAATATATGAGATTTAAGTGCAAAGTGTTAAAACTTTAGCAGGTATTCACTTAAATATATACCTAAGTAAAAAGAGTGGATGAAGCGATTATTGAATCCTTTTCATCATTCGTAACGGTTGTATTTTTAAGCTGAGTATTTGTTTTTGTTTGAATAAGCCGCAATCGCAATCTCGATATACTAGGGTGTCGTAAGAGACGTCAGAAGCCGGCCCGCTTGGCAGTAAGATTTTACATAAAGATTATATTATCATTATTACTAGTGGATACCCGGCGTGTTCCACTACGCTAAAAAGCAGCCAAGTGCGAGTCGGACTCGCTCATGAAGGGTTCCGTAGCAGCAAGTAACATAATATAAAAATTCTTGTAGTTCGTCGTAACTTTGATCAATGTTTTTTGCGGTTTACGATTTATGACGTATTAAAAAAAACCTCCTTACTAGATCTCATTCAAACCAATTTTCGTTGGAAGTTTGCTTGGTAATGTATCATATATCATATATTTTTTTTAGTTTTATCATTCCCTTATTTTAGAAGTTACAGGGGGGGGGGGGGCACACATTTTACCACTTTGGAAGTGTCTCTCGCGCAAACTATTCAGTTTAGAAAAAATTATATTAGAAACCTCAATATCATTTTTAAAGACCTATCCATAGATACCCCACACGTATGTATGGGTTTGATGAAAAAAACATTTTTGAGTTTCAGTTCTAAGTATGGGGAACCCCCAAAATTTATTGTTTTTTTTTCAATTTTTGTGTGAAAATCTTAATGCGGTTCACAGAATACATCTACTTACCAAGTTTCAATGGTATAGCTCTTATAGTTTCGGAAAAAAGTGGCTGTGACATACGGACAGACAGACAGACAGACATGACGAATCCATAAGGGTTCCGTTTTTTGCCATTCGGCTATGGAACCCTAAAAAGGTCTGATGAGAATGACAGATCAGTGTTTTTTGTGGTTACGTTGACGTTGATTTGTCATCTGTAAAAATCTTCCTATCTGTATGAACCCCTTTGTATGTTTGCTGTTTGTGGTGAGAAATAAATAAAGTTTATTATTATTATTATCTTTACATATTATCTTCAAATTGTTGTATGGGAAAAGTGGAAAATCGACTTTATCAATGGACTGAATGTGCCTAATGCATTATTTAATAGTCTCAGACCACCTTGGGACTATTGCCTATCAAATAAAACTATTTTGAGGCATATCAGTTGGATGGTTTCAGAGTCTATAAAGGACATCCGTACAAACATATTTTGTGTTTTATATAGGTACATATATAGATTATTAAGTCACTAATATTATTACTGGTATTATCTTTGCGTGAAGCCTGTCTGGTCAGCTACCACTTGTTTTAGTGAGCCGCTAAAAGGGTCATCTTGTTCCGGCTGGGGCTTAGCAGCCAGTTGTTCTTCCTTCTCTTCTTAGTTGGTGTTAATATTGTGTCAAAAAAACTTCCGATTATGCCTCCGACATGTGTTACTAACCGAGACCGAGAGCTTAACGTACCCTTCGAAGCACATAATTTTTGCTACATCCCACTACCCATCCGTCTACCGCGCATGCTTTTGCTTAACTTAGCCTTCTATTTAGAATAACCTCAATTTTGTTGAAAAATCCGTTATCTATACTTCTATACTAATATATAAAGAGGAAAGATTTGATTTTTTGTTTGCATTGAATAGGCTCCGAAACTACTGAACCGATTTGAAAAATTCTTTCACTGTTGGGAAGCTACACTAATCCCGAGTAACATAGGCTATATTATATTTTCAAAAAAAATAGGGATCCTTAATAAAACTCCAATAATGTAACCCAAGGTGTAAAATAATAAGGAAACCGAAGCAAAGCGAGGGCGGTTGCTCGTACCTAATAATCATTGTACCTAGACTTTCACGCGATACCTAAGCGTGTATAGATGATTAATTTGTTCATTTCAAAACTGGGGCAACAGTAATTTGTTTGATTCGGAGTTTTTCCCGAGCTCGGGGAACCATTATGGCAGCTCGTTACGTTAACGCGCTAGAGCGGGCAGATGTGCGCGGCGCGCGGCGTTAGCGCCAACGTTTTTGCCATACATCATCCTTGCACCGCAGTTAGCCAAATTTTTATACTTGTACGACCTACAGTTTTGAACTACGTTTAAATCTCAAATGGATGGACGGAAGACGTGGACTTTTTGTGTCGAAAGAGTCTAATGAATTTTCCGATGCACATGTAGCATCAGCTCCTATAAAATAATAAACTCTCCAAACATCCTGCAGTCTTTTTTGCATATAAATTGTTCATCAGTCACATACAATAGCAAATGTTAGTCGCAATACTCAAAATGTTAATGCTTTCAATACGAACTTTGTAAACAGCTCTGGATTGACTAGAGAAAGTAATTTTATACTAGAATCACAAGCTTTGTGATTCCTGTCCTTTGAAATGTTTTTTGCCGAACAAAACGTACTATTTTTGTAATAGGTAGTGTTGTTATCTAATTCATTTAATAATGTATTTATTTTCGACTATACCTACATAATGCATGTCACTTTGTACTTATAGTTGTGATTGTTTAACTTGCCTTCAGTAAGCTCTCTCAAGTTTACAATCTTAATCTTATATATAAAATTCTCGTATCACGGTGTTAGAAGTTGAACTCCTCCGAAACGACTCGACCGATTTTCGTGAATCTTTGCGTGCATATCGGCTAGGGTTGAGAATCGGACAACATCTATTTTTCATCCCCCTACCCCTAAAAAATTTTTGGCAGAACAACGTTTGCCCGGTCAGCTAGTATATTATATAAATTACGTGTCACGTTGTTTGTCCGTGATGAACTCGTAAACTACTTAACCGATTTTAATCAAATTTGCACACCGTGTGCAGTTTGATCCAACTTGAAAGATAGGATAGACGGAAGGTTTTAATCAAAAAAAAATATTGACAGAACGAAGTCTGTCCGGGCAGTTAGTAAAATACTATGTTTTTGTATCCAACAAATTGAAACAAAACAAGCGAAGGTCTAATTAACAAAGGAAAACTCTACTCATTGTTTCTCGGTTCACTTTTAATTTACTTCATATATTTTTGTCTCAAGACGCTGTTATTAATCACTAACATCACTCCAAGATGTTATATAGGATGTATAACAAATTGTATCCAAGCAATTACAATGCAGGTACTTACGTAATTTGTTTTTAAAAATATTATGATTATTTGTAAACGATTATCAAAGGTAGTCTTGCTTCTTGTGTACTTATTATATGTTAATGCTTGACCAAAATCCCATATTCGATGCTTTGACCGATTAGCAACCCAATATGTAACTGACTGGTCCTAAAGCAATTAAATGAGAGGTTAGTGGACCTCACAAATGATTGTAGTTCTTATAATCTAAACTAATATTAAGGAAAGTTTTGTTTTTTGTTTCTACTACTACTAGATACTGGATCGATTTCAAAAATTCTTTCACCAATAGGATTATCTAGGGTTTCTGAGTAACATTGGCTATATTTATTTTATTTAAAAAAATTAGGGATCTATGCGAAAACCGAAGCAAAGCGAGGGCGGTTACTAGTAGTTCTATACATAAGGGCTTCGATATGACTTTCTATTTTATCTCTCCGATAACAGAACGAACAGCTTACTGCGCCCTGCGAAGCATGAAAATGCTCAAGAAAACAGTACCTCGTATCTGATGATAATAAGCTACCAGCTTTAGGCTACGTCCGCACAGACAGGTGGCTTGCTTAGTGCCTAGAGCCTAGTGGTTTGCATTCTGGCTACTTGCTAGGATATACGGTGGCCGCACTGAGAGGTGGTTTGCGTGGTGGGTCGCTAGGTGCCTTGGTCATTTTGCTTGTCGGCACGTTGACGAAATGTCACTCTCAAAAATATCTTACAAAATTAATGAAATAAATGCAATGAGATCATTGAATAAATGCAACAATTTCTCGTTTCAGCTTTTAGTTTTTGACATTGACATTCATCAATAATATTATATCCATGACAACCCGACTGTCAATCTCATTTTTGCTTCAAAAATGCCTAGCGCCTAGTGAAAAAAAACCAACAAGTTTGTTTACTTCGATACACGCTAAGCGCGTTGCTAGGCACCAAGCGCGCAGTGCGGCCAGTCACGAACACTCTATAACGTTTGTTTTACTAAGCTAGTCGCTAGGTGACTAGCTAGGCTCTAGGCGCTAAGCAAGCCACCTGTCTGTGCGGACGTAGCCTTATAGTTAGTAGAATAAGCTTGACCGTAACACTTCGGCCACGTTGCGTAGAGCAAAATTTTTGCAGCATCTACGACGCACAACGCATGGTGCACATTTCTGACGACGTACTGCCACACCCACTATACCATCGTTCTTGCGTTGCGTTGTAGCACCAACATGTTGTGGACTTGCCGTAATGTATGACGTTATGAAGTAACCTTGTGTTACAGAATAATTTCAGAAATGCAAGGTATTAACTCGGCCCGTAGTAGAAAAATATGTGTATTGCTCTTTGAATGTCACAGCTCAGTGGTAGTCATGTGACTACAAGTCCGTTACTTGTTTCTAAATCAATAAATTAATATGAAATTTTATTTTAATGTATAGTAATATAGGCAAAGTACGATAGATTGTTTAAAAATTATTACTGAGTTATTTCTAGGACCTACCGATATATTTCGCGTAAAGAATTTAGGTTCGCCCACACGCCGCGACCCAACAAAGGCGAAATTGTTTGCTTGCCTTGTAAATAAAATTAATATAAAGTAATCATATTATTATTCAAAAAATACTTGTAATCTTGCAACCGAAAATAAACTGATCTTGTAATGTGCGAAATTTGCAATACCTTGTGTATTTTTAGGAGTACACATAGCATTATAAGTGATTTTAAACGAGTTTTTATATAAAGAAAGGAAGAAAAAACGTTTATTCCTGAGCCAATTAGGTACACACACAACACAGATATAAAAAAATACAAACAGACACAAAAAATAGAAAAAAAAGATAAATATTTCCGACTACATTGGTCTGTAACGCTCGCATGTGTCCAGTGGCCCAGAAAATGGAGCTCACTCAGCGTAATGCCGTAGTGGTAGCTACGGCGCTGATTTTCAGTGAGTCCATTTAGTGATGCACGGTCGTCAGTGTCTAAATGATTGCTAGAACAGGTTTAACGCGTTGTTGGTGTGACGCATTCCTGGCTTGAAATCTGGCTAAGAAGCGATGAGAATAAATATAACTAAACAATAATAAATATAACACAAATAAATGTGACTAACCTTTGGTTTCACGAAGGTATTTGTTTGGAAAAGTTGCGTTATCCAATTTTCCATTGTCGCAACTTAATATATAAATTAAAACTAACTTATAAACACGAGTGCACGAGAAACATGGATCAGCCAAGCACTAAGCTCCAAGATGTTGATCTCACGATATTCGAACTATGAATGATTCAATGTATGGGAAAGATATTGAAGAGATGACCCCTCAACTTGATTCTGACCTCGCGAATTGTAAGATAAACTGACCAGTTTACCCACACCCCGTAAAATAAGCGCCGTGGGCCAATTTGCATACTACGGGATTGTCAATAGTAAAAGTATACTTACTTTGCATATCAAGTGACTGTGAGAATGTTAGTGAATTTTGATACAATTAGATTAGACTATTCATTGAAGTAGTGAAAATAGTAATTCGATGTCAATCTTCAAAATAGAGGCCGAGTCAAGACCACGCCACGTATTATCCTTAAAAGTGTGTAGCCAATCTACAAATGAGCTTGGTGGACTATTTATTTATATTCGTTTATATTTATATTTATATTTATGTTCGTTAGGTACGAAGACTTTAAAGTTACAAATCAATGGACTGTATGATAAGCGAGGGATAAGCGCATTATAAAACGACGAGAATATTTTTTTGTTAGAAGATATTTTAAAATATTTGTGTATACTCGCTATTGTTTGGACTGTACCTACCTATCTAAAATATAAAACTAGCTGCCCGGACTGACTTCGTTCTGCCAAACATATTTTTTTTATTAAAACCTTCCGTGTGCCTTAAGGGAGATGTAAGCTATCCTATGTTTCAAGTTGGATCAAACTGCTCACCGTGTGCAAATTTGATTAAAATCGATTAAATAGTTTAGGAGTCCATCGCGGACAAACAACGTGACACGTAATTTATATATGTTACCGGATATCTGTATAATTCAGCATTCTATACAATACCTAGGCAATGTATAGAATATCTAAAACGTTCAGGTAACGTTTTGAATATTATTTATTTCATACTTAGCCCAGGCATTCTATACAATACTCCATGCGTAGTTGGTAATGTGTGTAAAAGACGGTTCTCTATTAAGCTGCCTTTTCGCCGAAAATTGTTTGGCCGATTATCACTTGCTAACTAACGTTTCGCAGAATTTTATTTCGCCGAATAATTATTTGCCAACTTATCACATTTTTTTTTTAATTTCCCAACCTAACAGTTGCCAACTGTACGTTTGGTCTGCCTTTTATAATGACACTTTTCAAAAGGCCAACTTTCAAGTAGCGAATGTTTCAGTTAGAGTAATATTCATTTGGTTGTATATTGTTTATAAACCTAGGTTTGTAAATATGCGGTTCTTGTTATCTTTATTTATTTATTTATTTATTATAGCATTACCAACATAAGATACAGTTTCATCATTTGCAATACAAGTTGTTACTTATCATATTAAATCTTTCTATTCCTACAATTACAGGTAACCACAGCAAGCTTTGCAAATAGTCATCTTCCGGTGACATATGCACTTTTAGGGAGAATTTAGGGGTTTTTGATACATAAAAAGGCTTCCAAACATCTCCGGCGCTGCGGGAAGTGCAGCCCCTCCGCCCTTGCGTAACAAACTGCAGGCACTCCATGCTCGCCTACGCAGCTTCGGCTTTTTACTGCTTTTTCTGGTTACAGCGGGCGGGGGCTGCTCTCCCTCCGCGCCTCCGGGGTTTACATTCACTCTAGGGATAGGGCAGACTAGTACCACGTGGGGTCGGGGTTGACTAAGTCGGTTCTGTCACCAATTTTGAAAAATCCGAAGCTGCGTAGGCGAGCAGTGTAGTGTAGGAGCCATTAGACTGCATCTCTCCTTACCATCAAGTCTGATTTCGGTCAAGCATTAATTTAAAATGTATAAAAAAATATCTATTCATGCAGGTTATAATTTGTTTTGAGTGTGTTTTTAACTAAATTCTTAATTCCAACCTCCATCCAAGTTGACTATACATACCCAAATCTAACTTTATTCATTGCCGGTGGACCTGCAGGTATTCTGTACAGTAGTTGGGAAACGTATACATTACCTAGGCAAACTATGTAATGGTGATAATATTCATATAATTTAATACATTGCCAAAACGACCCAGGTATTATACACATTTCCTAGGAATTGTGTTGAATACCAGCATTATACAGATATCCGGTAACATATATATTAAGACTGTATAATACTTTTTAAAACCAACCGTTGTTTTTCCTGTTATACTACTCGTACAATAATAATTTCTTCCGTGCCAACCCAGTGGATTGGAACTAGGGAAATAAAAGGAAAAAGGTAAAAATACTTAATGCTACTTTAAGCAGAATGAACCATCTTGGCAGACAAGGCCAACAAGAAGTTTGATTAAAAACTGCATCTAATCGGTCCATTCGTTTTGGACACGTAGGTACATTGCCAGACAGATATATCTTTTGACGACCTTTGTGGCGCAATGGTTACCATGCCGGATCGCCGCACCAAGGGTCCTGGGTTCGATTCCCAGCGAGGCGGAAATTTGAATGATGAGTTTAAATTTCTGTTCTTGGTCTGGGTGTGAATGTCCTTGTCTAGTGTGTTGTCCATGGCGCCCACGACACAGGGAATCCTAGTGTGAGTGTGTAGCGTTTTTATTATCTACAGATACAACTATTCACAGACAGACACGTCAAACTTATACGTATTAACACCCCATTTTTGCATCGGGGGTAAAAAATCAAAATTTAAATTTATGGTATAAACATTATCAGTTTTGTTTATAATAAATCTATTATTTTCTGAAAAAAAAAAAACTATTTAGCGTAAGAAAACTATAGCTAAAATTACTCCATATACGGAGCTGCAGCTATATATTTGATAAGAAACTTGCCGTTATCAAACTACTTACTTTCTTAGCTGAAATATCATGTGAGTTGTGACCGACCTACGATTTAATTTACAAATAGATAGGGCAAACAGAAGTGTGGCTTAATAATGCGAGTGTTGTTAAATCAGCTTTAACAAATGGGGTCGGGCGACATTTGACATTCTCGGCAGGGGTGAGCCGCGTGGCGCATCAGAGGTCACAGGTCACAGGTAATGCGATAGAAAGGTCATTGTGTACTTCATTAGAATAATTCTTAGACGTGGCATTTTAAAGGATTAGCGTTATGGTTATAATGTTTTTGTAAGGGACTTCAGTCTACAGAATACGTTCACCAATTGCATAAATGTAACCAATACGCTGGATAAAAAGCTGAATATAGCATTGAAGTATAATGTAATAGAACAGACATCTCGAACAAAATGTGTGTCCCTCCGGGAGGTTCTATTTTCAAAATTGAGCCCCCGTTCTCCTTTCAAAATCGAACGAATCCATTGAAAATTGAAGCCGATCGGCGCCAATTCATTGGAACATACATTGTGTTCGCGGTGTCGGTTCTATATGCTAGTAATAATACTTCAATGGAATATAGTCCGAAATTCCGCAAAGAAGTATAAATTCTAAGTAGAAGATAAGATCCGTTACTCCGTACAGTTCCATTAGGCGAACCACCGCTCTAATGTGTTGTGCATTAGTGTCATTTACTATGTAACCTTCGGCGGAGGCCTTTACCGGAAAATCATCCATCACACTTAGCCGTACAAGTAGATATTACGCTTAGGATTTAGCGGGAGTCACGTAAGCGCGATGGCAGCACGTCTTCAATTATGCATCAGGACGTTTATCGCGGAGAGACTCGGCGCCACCTGCGTCGTTGTCACCCTACATTATTAATGGAACGTGGTACACTGAGGGTGCTCATGACGTATGCTTAAGATATGAGTTATGTATGTCCCGATTGAGGGCAGTGGGCTGTGAGAGAGTATTTACGAGGTGACGGCCAAGATTTTCCTCGGAAGGAAACTTCATCTTGTTGAAACATCAAACAATAATTCAACGTTAAGTGTTAAGGTAACCTTGCGATAGTAATAAAACAAATATTCTTGAAATTTTTACTATAATAACCAATCATAACTTTTCTACTTAAAGTGTATCGTGAAGGCTTCTTAAACAGTTATTTGATATCTATATCTATACTAATATATAAAGAGGAAAGATTTGATTTTTTGTTTGCAATGAATAGGCTCCGAAACTACTGAACCGATTTGAAAAATTATTTCACTGTTGGGAAGCTACAGTATCCCCGAGTAACATAGGCTATATTATATTTTGAAAAAAATTAGGGATCCTTAATAAAACTCCAATGATGTAACCCAAGGTGTAAAAAAAAAGAAAACCGAAGCAAAGCGGTTACTCGTTATTTATAAGTAAGAATATTGTAAAAAGTTTGGGGTCGGGTAAACCCCACGACAGCAAAAAGTAGACAACATCGATGGAATATTACCGATGTGCCATGGAAAAATTTGGCAAGACATACGCGGAGACCTAGTTTTCCGACAGTAAATATTGGAACGTGAGAACTGACACATGCCACGTCTTTGTAAAACTTTCTTTTGTAAAACTAAATACGATATTTTCCTATTGTGTCTTGTCTACCACAATCAGGAGATTTTACGTTGAAATATAACATTTTAGATATTGGAGCGCAGGATTATTTTTATACAGGTAATTTGTAAGACATCTCAGACTGGAGATTTATAATGAAACAACAAAGAAAAATATCATAAGTAGGTACTTGGTAGGTAACTTGTGTTTCTTAGCTGTTGTTCTTGTAACAAAGTGTAAGTACTATAACACTTCTCTTCCTAAGTATTTTTATTATTACATTTTTGCTTTAGTTTTGGATAGTCTACTAAGTCTACCAAGAATTGTATTCGATTAAAATTTTATTATGAACTGAATCCGTTAAAATGTACGACCTCACGGTTTCATGAGTAAATGAAAACACGTACAATGCAGAGATGAAGTTGCAACGATGTTGTTTCGAAGATTGATGTCGGGCTCAATAGATTTGAGATAAATAAAAATAAACAAAGAAGTGACTTGCGCCGGGTCAAGTCAACATCGCGCTAAGTACTTATTTTAAAAATTTGTCTTTGTATTTGTGTTTAAAAATAATAACTATGGTACGACAGTGTCAATGATTCTATTAGATCGTAATACACTCTTGACCCTTGATTGTAAGAAGACTATATTCGCTCAAGTTTTGAAAATAAGAAACTTACATGTAGACCATGCCTATAAATTTAATATGTAGGTATTATTGTTTTTTTTTTACGTTTATATACATTATTTATTTCGTGTGTACTGTACGTGAAGTCAGTACCACATTTTAATAACTGTGGCAATTGTCTACGGTACGATGCATTTTTCTCAATCTACCTTTCTCGTATCATAAAAACTTGAACGTCCCAGACACGTGCTACAATTTGCAGTCGGGTGAAGACTTATAGCGACACTCGCAATAAGTCTCATTCATAGCTGGATAGTGGCTAATAAATTCCAATATTCTGGAAGGGTTTCTCCGCACCTTACGGACTGCGGTGTAAATGCAATTTGCGAGCGGTACACCTGGATTGTACGATACTGATGTCACAGACTAACGAACGTATCACAGTCGGCCTATGATGTTTTGATAGGTCAACTTTGCAAGCCATGCTGACGCGTTTTGACCAAAAACACTCAGTAAGATAATTGAATTTTTTATATTTAATTTAATAATGAAATTTTGCAAGGCGCTTTTAATTTTAAGTTAGCCACTACTCAATGCTCCTAATTGTTGATAACGCTTTTAATCTTACGAAATATGGAGCTTATTTTTGCCGCTGCTGAACTCGGATCTTCTTCATATTCCAAAGATATTATTATACATATTATATAAACCGTAGTCCACCATGCAGGAGAAAGGTAGACTGGCAGACTTCACATAATTTTCAGGAGGTGTTTTACTTAACAGATCCGAGCTATGATTAATTTCTATAAATACCCAAACTGGGACCTTCATACATTCATTGCGCGCGCCGCGAAGGACTGGAATAGCTTATATGCGTGGGTCTTTCCGTCCACCTACAATGTAGGTGTCTTCAAGAGAAGATTGCATAGGCCTTTACTAAGTTAGTGCGATCGATTGTTGTCAAGCACTAACTTATTCCATAAAAATACCGCTGTACTAGGCTTTGATCGTTTATCTAAGCCCTAAAATATACAAAACCTTTGACAAATCAGAGTTGATATAACATTGGACTGTACGTTTCCACAATTCAAATATTATTATTTAAATGGCCGTGTACTAACAGTCATTGCTTTCATTTCAAAGGTTCGCCGGTTTATTTATTTACCGGTTGGCAACTTGGTACACAGGGGCTATTTATTTATTTATTTATTTATTTATTTATTTAAGGCATACCAACTAAGTACATAACTTAAATTTTACAATATAACAAATATTATAATCTAACCTGATATATTATGCACTTAAATTAAAGGTTTGCACAACATTTTTACATGACATTGCAATCAGAAGGCACGATAAAATATAACAAATATAGGTTTCAAATTAAAAGTTTATAATAAAAAAGAGAGATTCAAATGGCTGTCATTGCCTTATATATTTTTTTCACCCTTTTACACCCATATATTTGGTTCACCCTCGTTTATTACACCGCATGGATTAATGCACTTTGAACATACTAGTGGTTTTCATTTTATATTGGCTCTTTGCAGTTGAACGAGCCCTCTGCATTAATTGCGTTTATGCAATCACCGTGGGCTGTTGTTTCGCGCATACCACAATATTAATACAATTGTATTTGCTTGGACATAGAATCGCTATTCTGTGATGTCTATTTTTAAGTTGCTAAGCATAATAAATAATGTTTGCATAAATTTAATTGATGGCATATTTGCAATCAATGTCAATTTAATAATTACAAAGCGTAAGAATATTTAGATTCATTATTAAAAAAAAAAACATTTTGTTTCAGCCATTTTGTGACGATAAGTGTCTACAAATACACTGAAATAAAATAGTTATTTACGATTTCATTAATTCATTTCATTTTTTTTTGTATTTTATAAAGAAGTTATTTTAAAAATTTTATGAAGCGTTATACTGCCAGAAATTGATTTCTCTAACTGACGAGGCGAGGGTACTTCACTACGCTGATCATTAAGACTGTTTTTAATCGAATAAATCGGTATCCCAGATTGAGATTAAAGCTAGTACTGCATCAGTTTACGTTTCAGTTAACGACGAACCTGTATGCGGTTACTGTTTCCGAAGCTTGTAACCAACTGCAGTAAAGTGAAAGACTCCTTCTACATTGGACGATGCGACAACGATATCTTATTTTTTCGATTCTGCTTTTTTCGAATGGAGACAAGCTCTAACGGCCTTTACAGCCTGACGCGGGCAGAGGGGCGCGCTTGGAAAGGCTCGCCAATAATAAGAAGAAGAAATAAAAAGACAATTTTTGCTAAATGGGAGGGCTAGCTCATCCTCCTCGAGAAGAGATGCGATACATACGGGCACCTCCTTCGGCCGTTCATGCGGGAATGCCTTGTTGTGGCCGTGTGTGTGCGTGCTAGTGGTGTGGAAAAACATTTTATATCTGCAGTACCACATGAAACGTAAAGCTGAGTCGTTGTATCATTGTCGTGTCATGGTCGTGTCGTCAAATGTAGTACATAGTGCAGTTAATTCAACACGTATAATATAATAGCTGTAACACGAGTCACCTTCACTAATTGTGTAGCGTAGGCTCAAATCGCTTGTAGTGGCTATAATTACCATGCGTATAATGCGAACCCACTGGGTGAATCAGAACCTAAATTAGATATGTAAATATGAACATTGCACATAATTATGTTAATTCTATTATCTATAGCTCGTTATGGTATATTACAATACGATATATGTACCTATATGTACAAGTACACATACAATTAGCAATCACATAGCGATTGACTGTAAATCTTTATGTCTAGATATAGGACGATTTGATGTATAATATGATTATTATTATAATATAATGAGAGTGGTTTGAATGCTTGTCTTCCACGCAAAGGGCTCTGGGTTCGATTCTAATCCTGCACGCAACTTTAATTTTCATCACTTGCTTGCGCGGCCTACAAAAAGTTTAAGTTCGTGTAAACTGTCCATGGCAGTAAAAATATGCTACTTTAGTCATAAAAAATAATTGTTTTTGTTTAGCGATATCAAAATTTGAAGATCTCATAGACTGATTGTCCTGAAGCCAGTAAAGCTGTCGGTCTTGGCTGTTATCGTAAGATAACCATCGTTCAGCCATCAGAATCATTTGGGTGGCATGAAAACACTTGGGTTCGCCACTAACCTCTCCACCAATTCGCACTGGAGCAGCGTAGTGAAGACCTCTCCTCAAAAGTATTTTTAACCAATATTTTTTTTATATCAAAAATAAAATAATATTAATTAAAAAATATAAATGTATATAAAAAGAACTTCCTGCATCAGTGTTCCCGCTAAGCTATGACATGGGGTCCTTCAAGAAGCGGGTCTTTTCTTTTCTTCGAGGCCGGCAACGCATTGGTGACATCCCTAATGTTCCTAATGTCCATGGGCGGCGGTGATCACTTACCATCAGGTGACCCGTCTGCTCGTTTGCCTGCTTAAGGCATAAAAATAAATAAAAATGATTTGTATTGGATGTATTGACGAATAGACCAGCTAACTCCAACGATAAGTTTCAAATAATTTTCAAAAAGTCGTGTATGTAACTGAGGAATAGTATCAAATACACAAACATATCGGCATCACATAATAATCGACGTTAATTTAAGCTCCAAATATTTCGAACATGATATTAATAGCTTCCCTTCTCGATTTCGAATTAAAATTCCGATACGTATAATTGAAAACGATTTTGTCGGCAAACATAATTTTATCGTAATTACGTGCGCACATTCCGCAATCCAGACATCCTAATGAAGTACCATAAAGCGAGTTTACGCTTCAAAGGCATTCCTGATGTCAATACGTTGTAAGCAAACTATTCGGCCCGTTTGTAATTATGAGCCCTTGTTTATGTCGTGCCTTTATTCCGTCCTGCAGGTGACATCAAATCATGGCTCGATCAAAGTGAGTGCTTTTAATAAAGGCAGCTGTTACTATCCAAGTTACGTTGAGCCCTCGATTTCTATAGACCCTTTACAACGTAGAGCTGTTTCGTCGCCCGTCACAGCTCAATTTTTGTATATCAGTCGCGACAGTCCGGCTGTAATATTGGAAATATTGCATTGTTAATTTGTCTCTGGCTTTATATTTGGACTGTAATCCACGGTTTAACTTTACGTATAGGTATGCATAGTTTTTACCCAATTACGAGTATCACGGGACTTGTTAATTCAGTGAAATGAAGTATTTTAAATTCAAATAATATTTTGTATGGATGGAAATGTTAATAACGTCAGAAACGCGGTTCAAACTATCAAGCGGCCGTTTTAGTCTTTTGACGAAGTGGTCCTTTTTATGAAAATAGTCGACTAACGGGCTGACGATATACCTGATGATGGCACCTATCACTTACCAGTGGCGACGATGCCAATGGACTTAAGAAGCATAAGTAATTTTTAATCTATCATGTTGTCATGATGAAAATTATTCAGACCAGTCCGTGAGCTGCACTGATCAGCTCAAGGTTAAATAATTACACCCTTTCATTTTACATCAATAAACAAACCGTTACGAGTAATTGTTTACCATATAAATTAACATAACCCTAAAAAATAATAATCCTTTTACGATAGAAGTGGATATAACGTAAGAATAATTAAAGTTGGTTCTTGTTTTTGAACAATCATCCTACGTTACAAACACCCTTATAAAATTAACATTACAAAATGCTTCTATTAGTTATTAACTAGTGCTACGATATGTATTTCGCAAAGTTTTAATATTCTCACGCGTCAAACAACAGTTAGATTCTCCCCTTCACTATTCTTGTTGCTCTTAATAATCCCGTTTAATAATTCTAGTTTGATTACAATTCGCATTAACTGGAATCCCTTTAAATTCCAATCTACGCATCTATGGGGCAACTAGCAGGTGAACACTGGTTGAAGGATCGAGTTGTGCGAATCGGGACCCCTTCATTTAAGATGATAAAAAGCTGCGCATCTTTTGTATAAATCCTCTCTCGTTTGGAATCTGACTAGAAAATTTAGTAGCGATAGTTGTGTGGTCGAAAGCGAGGGTCGGTTTCGCCCGTCTGAATTATTGAAGTGGTACAAAGGTTGATGAATGGCCGATTTAATTCAGTGGACATTTGGCACTGGCAATCCGCGAGTATTGGTATTAGCATAAGAATCCGTGCGGCCCTCTTTCCCACGGTCCCGTTCGATTGTTTCGTGCCTTAGTGTTACAATGAATTAATAATTCTAGGCGCTTTAGAACTTTGTGTGAGGTAAGTAATAGTTGAGAACGTTGTTTAAGATTTTATAATGATTTCCACCTAGCTAGCTGCTAGCTTGTTGCTCTCAGTCTTAGGAATTACTGTCCAATTTAAAATTCTTGAATTTTACGTGTTAAACGATTAAAATGAAAAAATCTTTAACGTACCAGACATGAAGCAGGGAGTAATAAAAAACCATTTAATTATCGTGACAGCCATTTAGCCGGTGGAACGAAGAGTTCTCGGTTCGAGTCTCGGTCGAACAAATATTATTGTCATGTTGGTGATATTTGATATTTGAACCTTGAAATATCAAGAATTTGTTATGTCCGAGTTTTAAAGCTGATTATGTTTTATAGTCTTGAGTATATTTTAAATTATTAGATGTTCATGAAAAATTCGTACTAAGTAGTACAAGAAAAAATAATACGTAAATTGTTGCGGTTGTTTTGCCCGGCGGGCGGCACGGCTGTTTGAATACGGCCTCGGGCAGTGGACTAGGAACAAAAACGACGATTCCAGTTAGTGGCAGAGCGTAGGTAATTTAATGCACATGTTCTCTTAATGCTTTGTGTTTTGCATTAATTTTTATCTCAGTTAATATTTTAAAGTAAAAATCTTTAAATCTTTAGTCTGATTCAAAAGTTATTTTTAGACAGCTCATGTTTTTAACTTCGCAATGCGGTTTTGAATGGCTACTTCACATTATGCATGTGCAGTATGATATGGAGGAGAGATGGTCTTATATATTTACTTAAGTACTCATAAATAATAGAGAATACAACCCAAACTAATTTAAAAAAGTAGGTTCGCAATTCGGTTGTATTTTTTATATTTTGTTACCTCAGAACTCGGTCATGTAAGACCGATTTTGAAATTCCTTTTTTGTATTTAATATATTTTACTAATACCTTTAAACGAGTAAAAGTGTTTTATATGTGTTTTCAGGCAATGAAAAACTGCTACAATAGACTTTTCCTGATATTGGCGAGTAGCAACACTAGCTACTTCAGTAGATGGCATTGTTAAGCAACACACGATTTACCAAAAAAAAAATACCGAGCAAAGCTCGGTCATCCAGATATTATTATTATTTATAAATATATTTATCAAAATATCAGTTCCGATGAGATCTATAAGGACCGAGAGAAATTCTCAGGTATTATAGGTATTCAAATAGCGATTTTAGTATATTTTAGGGGTCCTTTTTCGAAGACTATTATTAAAGTCGGTTATTTTTTTTTTGCAAAATTTTTTTTATATCAATATTATTTTATACTTTTCCCGAAGCTTTCGAATGAGCCTATTATTGTGAATTTTGAATAATCTATATAATATCTGTACCTCAGTATTCGGTTTGTTTATCCCACGGGACATGGAACCCATATCACAGCGTATAAGATACGAAAGTTGCTTAGCGCGTAATGAGATGCAAATGTACCCGCGCAGCGGATAGACCCGGCGTGATTTGTATCGACTATCGTCTGTTTTTATTGGCTTCTTCCAACGCTTTATGTAGAAATATAGCCCCAACCAGCTAACGTACTAAAACAGATACGAAGCGATTTTAAATTAGCCTTTCGAGATTGGAGTAACTGAGTAAGTTATCGGGTATACACGTTTTTGTGTTATT
Organism: Thymelicus acteon; assembly: GCA_951805285.1. Lineage (NCBI taxonomy): Eukaryota > Metazoa > Arthropoda > Insecta > Lepidoptera > Hesperiidae > Thymelicus > Thymelicus acteon. The sequence goes on from OX638232.1 coordinate 5,463,449, forward strand.
TGCAAATATATATATATTTTGTTTTTTATTTGATGATATAAGCGTACACCTACACACATTTTAATCTTTATACTGCGTTATTCTTAAAACCTGTGATAGTCAAAAAAGCGGCCAAGTGCGAGTCGGACTCGCCCATGAAGGGTTCCGTAGCAGCAAGTAACATAATATAAAACTTCTTATAGGTAGTTGTAACTTTGATCAATGTTTTTTGCGGTTTACGATTTATGACGTATTAAAAAAAACTACTTACTAGATCTCATTCAAACCAATTTTCGTTGGAAGTTTGCATGGTAATGTACATCATATATTTTTTTTAGTTTTATCATTCTCTTATTTTAGAAGTTACAGGGGGGGGGGGGGGGGACACACATTTTACCACTTTGGAAGTGTCTCTCGCGCAAACTATTCAGTTTAGAAAAAAATGATATTAAAAACCTCAATATCATTTTTGAAGACCTATCCATAGATACCCCCCCACACGTATGGGTTTGATGAAAAAAAGATTTTTGAGTTTCAGTTCTAAGTATGGGGAACCCCCAAAATTTATTGTTTTTTTTTCTATTTTTGTGAAAAAATCTTAATGCGGTTCACAGAATACATCAACTTACCAAGTTTCAACAATATAGCTCTTATAGTTTCGGAAAAAAGTGGCTGTGACATACGGACGGACAGACAGACAGACAGACAGACAGACAGACAGACAGACATGACGAATCCATAAGGGTTCCGTTTTTTGCCATTCGGCTACGGAACCCTAAAAACGAATAAAACGATTGACGAAAGTCTTTAAAGTAGATTCACATTAAACATTTACTAAATAACTTCAATAAGATTAACTTAGTTCAAAACTTCAAGTTACCTTCACGCAAGACGTGTGAAACTTAACTCGGGCCAAAGTAGAATTTTGGTATAAAGTTGGTACTAATGCTAACAATAAGCTCGACAACTTAACATTATTCGACGTTGCTACGTTGCTTATAAGATACAAGGTAAGTATGTACCTTGCAAGCGGCTACGTAGGGTGCTACGAAATAACGTGGGAGTTCTACACGGCTTACGTAGCACGGCTACGATGCCTACGGTTCTTGTCGACGTCTACGAAGTTCCAGGTACCGTCAATCTGCGGTTTACGCTGATGCGAGCAACTATTCGCGTTTATTACTTTTTTAAGCATAAAGGAAGTAAAATCTTTAGTAAAAATCTTTGTGCAATTTAATGACTTCCAACCCCTGAGCAGCTGATTGATGTTAAAATACTCATAAATATAAACTTCAGTTCTTTTCCAGCTAAAGTTCATATTAACTACTAATGTTTTACAGCTGGCATTAAAACAATATTGTGTTATGCGTTTTTCAAGTAAGATTTACTTTATAATACAAACTTTGTTTAAGTCTGAATAAGCAAGTACTTAAAACTTTCTAGAAGACCTGTGTTGTGGTGAATATTTTTTTTGTATGACACCGGGTTCCTTTTACGTTTGTGATATATAAGCTACTTTACATTTTGCAATTTTATTTTTATCATACACAGCAGTTGTGTTAGAATAGGGCACAGATAGGCACCAGCGCAGCAAGTAATATAATATTTTAAAAAGACGAACTTACCGATGGAGTGGCTTTAGGTCTATTGGCCTTAGGCCTGGGCCTCACTGGCGGCGTGGGTGGCGCCGGCGGCGTACTTGGAGGGCTGCTATCGCCACTGATGTTAGAATTCACACTCGACTTCTCTGAGCCATTGCTTGACTGTAACAAACAGATTTTATTGATAACCCTTTGATGAAACTAGTCGACAGACGAGCTCATGGGCCACTGATGGTGACTCACTGTCAAATGATGACCGCCGCGCCGTTTGAAGCGTCCTGGGTTTGATTCCTAGCAAGGCAATTTTAATGATGAGTTTGAATTTCTGTTCTAATCTCCAGGAATACGCTAAATTGCGAATATTACAGATAGTAAATATCAATGAGTACCATCGTATCGCAACGTATAACCCAATGAATATCTCTAATACGTTACGAACTTGTACGTTCAAAAAGCGGAAAACAAATATAAAACGTATTCCTTATGAAAATAGCCGCAAAAAATTCGTTGATTTGTTCGAACAATGTTTACGGAGACCGAACAAAACGAATTAGGGGAATACACCGCTATTATTCCCATTTTTTCGGCAAAAACCTTTAACGGCAGTGCGAAATTAAAAGAGCACACAACGCGGATTTGGGCTAATTGGTTAATTAATAGGGGCAGCCCTGAATTTTACACACGGCCAGTTGGCACCGGGCCAGCGGTTGTATTAAAAATGCGACATTGAGCTTGTAGTCTCGGAGTCGTTACGAAATCTAATAGAATTTTCCCGACCAACTTGGACAGTGTTGCTCTCTTTGAAAATTAGATCTTTATTTACGGTGTTAAGTAGGCTAAAGTTTTATGAAGGTAAGTTCTAAGTATGATAATTTTTTATGTAGACTTTTTCGCAGAGCATCAGACTTCAAAAGTACGGAGTGCTACGTGCTCACCTTAGACGAACATGCTTTAATAGCACTTCAAATGTGCCAACACCTCTTCAATGTGTACGGCGTGCTACAAAATATAAAACCTAAACTCGTAAAATATTTTCTGTAAAGCAAAGTGATATTGGAAACGTGAAATACTTTCTATTTTGCTATTTTGTGTCAAAAGATAAAATACAAATGCTTAGTTCGGAGCTGCCGGTTTATTTTTAGTCTGGATGTGAGCGCAAAATTAAATTTTCTTTTTCAGTATTCTACTATTCGCTTACAATTAAATAAAATAGCTTTTAATTAAGTGGATCATGATCGAATACGATTAAAGCAAGTAAGGAAAAAAATAATTAGATATAATTAAAAACAGGTTCATCAAGGTCACAAAGTATGTTTTTGGATTTAAGGTTTAATTTTTTTTTTGAAGAATGTGTTTATGTGTAATTTTTTTCTGGAGATAGCCGGAAAACGAGCTGACGATCCACCTGATACTAAGTGGTTATCGTCGCCCATGAAGATTAGCAACACCAAAGGCACCACTGATGCGTTGCCGGCCACAAAAGAGAGAAGAAAAAGAAAGAAAGAACTGGCTCGCAAGCACCCAGCCGAAACACGACGAATTAATTAATGTCAAGTTTAGCGTCACCTATGCGATCCTATTAGACCTATCAGTATCGTCTTTAACATAAAATAAAATAAATGTGTACACAACACATGGTGCTTAGATGCCAATGAAATAAATAAATGACCTTAAGAAGGTAATCTAAGCATTATAAGTTCAGGATTATTAACCCATTAAGCAACGATTATTATGTACACACATTAAAATGTAACAAGATCATGATTCGGTATAATCAATGTTGAATCCGTATCAGACACTTATACTAATTTAAAACTTCAAAGCATTTAAGTGTCGTAACGTACGAGAAAGAATAAATTCGAAAAAGGAACGCCCACCTTTTTCGGGTCGGTAAAACGAACAATAAAGTGGAAATTCAGTGAATCTACGAATCTCTTATTTTTTACTTTCCTCGAACACAATATCGGAGTGAAAATGCAAATGCATAATTCATGCATCTGCTTTAAAAAATATGTTAACTGAAGTGGAAATGTGCACTGCAGTTGCACGAAATCCTTTGCGATTTGGCGCCCTCATACAAATTAGACAGTACTGTGACAGTACGGCGTCCGTTTTATGTTTATAAATCTAGTGTTATTTAAACTCTTGTATATTTTCTCAACTGTGGATGAAAATAATGGCGAATATCCATTATTTGGATTTTATTTCCGTTGCGTGCGGCTGCAAATTAAAAGAAAACAACCACCGTGCATCGCGTTGTCGTGATATTTCAAATTGTTTTGATTTTTTTGGTAATTTAAGTTGTTGACCAGTTTTAATTTGGCTAGAGGCGATTGAATCAAATGAATACCATGCGGTTTGTTTTTCAATTAATAAATAAATGAAACATTTAAAGAGTATAGTGAACTTTTGTTATTTGAATGAGGATTTCTTGGACAAGCTCGATCGATTAATAAATAACAGCATTCGTTTTATCTTTTGCCTATGAAAGTATGACCACGTTTCCACTTATCGCGCTCAACTGAAATGGCTTCCTATACGACAGCGAAGGCACATAAGGACTCTTTTCTCACTGCTTTCTCACTACTCCTTCACTGCTCAAGCTATCCGACTTTGGAGCGCTCTACCCTCAAATTGAGAAGGGGCGTTATTAGCTCTAGTAAGTACACTTAAAAAACTGCTTCACGCTCATTACCTCTCATTAGTTTGCAATGATAAATAAGAGTCACAGCCATCATCATTATCCACAATTATACATAATATATTTGTATGAACTATGTATATGTATGCATATATTTATATATAAATATGCAAATATATAACATATATAATAATTATACATTGTCTATTTTTGTTTAACTTATTTATATATTTTAGATAATATATATTTTATTTTATTAATTTTACTCTTCTCTTTTTATCTCTCTTTGTTGTTACCGCCTTCTCTGTTCTCTTACTGCCCTAAGGTTGACTGGCAGAGAATGCTTTTAGCATTAAGTCCGCCTTTTGTTTCATTACGTCATGTGTAAGGTTCAATAAAGAATAAATAAATAAACTTATGAACTTGAAGCGGCCTCCATGAAGCATACGTATTATCATTTGTTTTATCTTAGGCTCTGTGATTCGAGATTATTGCGTGATACCTACTTTGTAAAAAAACCGGGAAAATGCATGTCAGGCCACGCGCAATGTAGGGTTCCGAAGTAGTAAGCTTATCGACTATTACTCATTACCTACTTATGCTGATATAGCCGTGAAGTTGTCTTTGTAAATTCATTATATAACCTATTTTTGACAATTTTTTCACTTGTCCAACTCCAACCGTATAGCCAGCAGGGGGAGGGGGACACTTGACTCTAACCAAAATCAGCACTTTTAAGCCAAATATTTCACAAACGATTCCCTAATTCCAAAAATGGTCTTAAGAGACCCATAATATTTTTAGAAGACCTTTTCAACGATACCGTAAACTTTGGGGTACGCGACGAATAAAAAATCCTCACGTTACCTGTAGGGGAGGTACCCTGAAAAAAAGTATTTTCAAATATTTTATTCTACGATTTTGGAGTTTTCATAAATTATATATATCCATGCCAAAATACAGCTTTCTAGCACTACGAGTCTCGGCGCTATGCCTCGGACAGACGGACGGACGGACGGACGGACGGAAGGACGGACGGACGGACATGACGAAACTATAAGGGTCCCGATTTTATTTCGGTACCCTAATAAATGTATGGACACTTGGCAAAAGTTTTGTTTTTTAATTTACCCCCAAAGTATTCTCCCCTAAACTACAATTTCATTACTTATCAGCATTAAGGGCTGCTACTCTACATAAAGGTTATAGAAAAAAGCTGTTAGTGACGCTGGTGGTTACGGCATAGATATTTTATTATATCCTTAGTCGAGACGTATCTTGGACTTATACTTTATACACATTGTAATAGGTCGTTCTTATACTTACATCAGAATGTAGATGGTTGGTATGAGCGGGCGAGGTGGGTGACGGGACGCGGGATGTTTTCTCACTGCCGTGCTCACGACTATTTCCATTTGAACTGCTATTACTTTCTTTATTTTCTACAACAAAAAATAAAACAATCAATTACAAATTTATTTATTGTAAAATAATGTTACAGTGGGCTGACATGATGCCAGTGACATTCTTTCCCAGTCAGCACATGGCTTGGTAAAGCGAGCAATTATTTAAATAAATAAATAAATAGGGAAATTCTGTGCAAAACCTCATGTTTCTGAGTCCATTGGTTTAGGCTGTGTCTCGTCTGTGAGTCAGTAACACTGTGTAAATTGTGTGATTGTATTTTGGACTTGGATTATATTTGGATGTGTTTATTGATTTCTTTTATACATATCCCTAATTAACTTATTTTCTTTTTTTCCATGACACTTTAATGCATCTCTAAGAAAAAAGCGATGTTTATAATGATACCTGTTTAATGTGATGTGTACTTTATGATGGCTCATTTTTAAGTTTTTCTTGCTCATATTTAAGTGGGACCACACGAAAAGCACCAGCTGTCGATTAAAAAAAGAATCACTAAAATCGGTTCACCCAGTCAAAAGTTCTGAGGTAACAAACATAAAAAAAATACAGTCGAATTGAATACCTTTTTCGATGTCGGTTAAAAATATTACTAATCATAATCAAATATAGCTTATGTTACTAAATAATGTAATGTAGCTTTATAGCGGCGTAATATTTTTTTAAAACTGTCCAGTAGTTTTTGAGTTCATCTATTACAAATACACAAACGAACCACTTTAAATAACCATGGTCATGGGCCATGGCTCATGGGTCATGGGTGTGATTGTGATGTGTTATATGTGTTGTCCATGCCACCCGCAACACAGGGAACAACCTACTGCGGGGGTATGAGTGTGTTAGCGTTTATATTTTGAAGTGTTACTGTTTACTTTAAATAACCACTTACTGTCCGAGGACGGCTGGTGGTGGTTCTCGGTGTGGCGGCGCAGCGAGCGCGCGTCGCAGTACGACTTGCCGCAGCCGTCCGCCTTGCACTCGTACGGCTTCTTGTTGCGATGCGTCAGCATGTGGCCGTTACTGGGGACATTGGACCATTTAAAATTCGAAGCTATTCAGATGTGTGTGAACACTTATTTGATAGATAAATATTTGCTGTCGGGTTGAGTGTGTTAGGTTAGGTAAGGTTAGGTTGCGTAAGGTGACGTTAGATAAATATTTGCTGTCGGGTCTTGTGTGTTACATTAGGTTCGGTTAGATAGATATTTGTTTTCAGGTTGTGTGTGTTAGGCCCGTCCTAAGCTGTGGTACCCACCTAAGCTACATGATTTCGATATGGCTTATAGAATGATTCGGACAATGCTGATGTGACCACAAAATGTCAAAATGTCGTCTGAAGAGGATGAACATACCCTTGCTTTGCTACGGATTATAAACATTCAAAGTGCCAGCAGATGATTTTGGGTACATCCTTTGTTTAAAAAAAACTGAGAAGTGGTGGTACTTTCATTGTTATGAAGGAATTAGAATTAATCGTAATCGGGTCTAGTATAATCATATAAACATGGTCTTTCATGAACTAATTCAATGAATTTAATATTACCTAAAAGCTAGGTCGTTTTCATTTTGCATATAAAAGTCACTACAAGTTTCGTGTTACGCGCCACTTCAATGCGTCGAATTCACGCGAATGGGCGCTACTACATACAATCGGTTTGAATGTTGAGCCGAGTGAAAAGTTACGCGTCAAATCACGCATTACGTTACTTAGGTGGGCGCCTAAGGCCCGGTGCCTACCTAAGCAACATGACAAGTAATCTGACAAGTGATTGCTCGTATCGTATCACGTTTCTGACACGTTACATAAGTGGGCACAGTGTTATTTGTGTCACTTATAGTACGCTGAATGGCACATCAATTACTCGTGTTATTGCTACATGCTATGCCACGCGAATGGGCGCTACCTTCTACATACTGTTATATTAAATGATGATACAAGTGGCAAGAATTGGCAAGATACCCATCAAGATATTAGATACCCACTTTTCAAAAATCATATAATGATTGACATGTAAATATTCAGACAGACATGAAGAGATAATTAAGTGAGCATGTTAGATTTCACCTCATAACCAAATACTAAATACAGGGACAATATCACTGCAACATGTAATTATCGTTAGATTACACAGCACATTCAATTCTGGTTATGAGACCACAAAACGTTCATCCAATCGTATCTCATGACTGATGTCAATTGATGTCGCTGTGTGGGTCAGCAGATAACTAGGGCACTTCAGTCGATGCGACGCGACGCACGGCCGCAATGTTGCCATTAATTTATATGCAGAGGGCACTCGATTCGTGGATTAGAGTGCGGACAATACTGCCAATGTATCCATGTTAAATATACATTGATACTTGCTTTTACTGTAACTTTTTTTTAATTCATTATGCAAGGTGTGGAGTTATGTGGCCAGTGTTTTGCATGATTTATTTTGATGTTGATGCAAATAGTGTTTATAAATATAACACGCATTATGAGAATGCGCTTTTTAGAGTTAAGGTACTGTAAAACTTATAACTAGAACTTATACTTATATGATCTAGGGGTCGACTGGTCACCCGACAAGTTTGTTTAAAAAATAAGAACGTCTAAATAACTTATTGAAAGCCAGTTATTTTATTTGTCTGTTTATGTTATGTCTACGCGACCATCTTCTGTATCATTTTATCTTTCTTAATTCAATGCTATTTTAACCCTTCCTCAGGTCGAATGATAGAAAGCGCTTTTAAATATTTATTCCACTTCCAATAAAATAATGTCAGAAGGGCGCTTCAATAAATTTTAATTGAACAGTTCTTACGTTGAGTTATGTACTGGCCTCGTCGTAGGTCACCAGATAAGCGGGACATTTCAGTCAGCCCTACAACCGGGTGACCAAAAATGAGGCTATTAATATGCGGAGTGCAGGCGACGATTACACCCCTTGCATTTTGAACTGCTCTGCCGTCGTTAGCGTGTGTAACTTCAAAACTGTGTACGAGCACGACGTACGAACAGGTTTGTTTTTCAATGATTACATGGCTTAGGACAAGGTAAGTTAGAGGATTAAGTGCCTTTGGAAACACGATTTTTTTTGCTATTGACATAGTATATTTTATCCAGTTTCTGATTTTGCCGTCTAGTGTCAGCTACAATAATTTTATTATAATCATAAAAACATAAACGTGTACTTATGTACGCGCGTGGGAAGTTATACTTCTTTGGCATAAAAAAAACACATTAAAAAAACAATATTAAGAAAAACAATATTAAAAAAAACAATATAAAAAAACAACTATATTAAAAATATATTAAAAAAAACAATATTCAAACAATATATAAAAAAAACAATATAATAAATATAATAATAGTCATTTTTAATACCGCGCTAAAAACGCCCGTTTACAATTACCTGTGACGTTTTTCGTCACCTTTTGTGTTATCATCACCGTATCACAAATCTTAAAATTTCACTCTTGTAGAGTATAATCCATTTTTTCCATTTATTTCATAACGCGCCTAAAGAAGTATAACTTCAAAAATAAAGATATACCAAACCTTTAAGCTCTCGAATACTAGAACGTCATTTTATCATTTCGACTGTTATACTATACTAGAAGGAAATTTTGTGATAAGATAATTTTGACTGTTCTGAAATGATAAAGAAGAAGTTCTGTATCTATATGGTACAGCGTTATGGGAGTGATGAAGCCATTAATATTCATGGGGAGTATAAGCGTCTATTAGGGGCACTTTACGCGTGTGCAAGTGCATGTCTGCCACTACTACACAATCTAGATGTGTGAGAGCAGGTCTGAATAAGAGTAGAACAGTCTTTCTCAAACTTTTACTTGTTCGCGTTAAGACCTTGAGAGTCTTGTCTTATAGATTACGAGTAACCGCTCTCGCTTTGCTTTGGTTTTCTTATTATTACACCTTGGGTTACATTATTTGAGTTTCATTAAGGATCCCCAAATTTTTTTGAAAATAAAATAAAGCCTATAGAAGCTAAACTACCGGGGATAGTGTAGCTTCCCAACAGTGAAAGAATTTATCAAATCGGTTCAGTAGTTTCGGAGCCTATTCAATGCAAACAAACAATCAAATCTTTCCTCTTTATAAATGTTAAGGTGACTGTCTTATTTTAGGTAAACATATATTTTTAGTATTCCAGGTTTGACACAATACCTTAACAGTATTTGCGTATTGATAACTATGAGTTTCCAACAAATAATCCAGGGATCGAAAGCGCTTAGTGTTGTTTGAACTTCAATTTGAATTTTGCTTAAACTTTGTGACTGTTAAATGCTGATACAGAAAACACAGTTTTATTCAAAGTTAATAATTTCATTAATTTATAGATATAAGTACTTTCACTAGGCGTATCGCGAAGAAATAAATACAGCCTTACAGCCTTCATTTAGGAGCGTGAGTGCGTAATTAATAAGACTGAATAAAATGAACATAATCACAATCCCAAGATTTTTAACTATTTGGCACAATTCCCTTTAATATAAAAACATTTAAGGCCATGATGCAATTTACTGGCCAAGTACGTGCAAGTGTTAGCCCTTTCATACACTTTTGGGGAACATTATGCAGTGATAATTAACTTCTAATTTCTAATACGCAAATAATACGTGCTCATTCCGAACGCTATCTCCGTGCCCAGAGGTCCTTGAGGCCATTGTGACCGCTTTTGAAATATTGTACATTGTATTAAATACTTACAGATGATCTTGCCTCTTGAACGCCTTAGCGCACGTGATACACACGTATTTTCGTTCGTCGCTGTGCGTTAGTTTGTGCTTCGCCAAAGCCGATGCATTTCCGAATATCTTGTTGCAAACCTGGAACAAAACATTCATCAATAAACTATTCCAAACATCTTTGCACAAGAATATTAATACAACTGTGTTTAATAAAATATTAATATAAATATAATATAAATTATATAAAAATTAATATAATATAATTTATTTTAAAATACAGTCTTCAATAAAATATAAGAATATGGTTAAATAACTTCAGGCGCGTATTGGAAGCTGGATGGCTCGATCAATTTACTCGTAGTAATTGAAGGATGTAATATTTAATTTCGTTACTCGAACTGAGACTATTATAGCCACGGACCTAAAAAAATACGGAAGTAATCCCAACAACAAATTCAGTGAAGCACCCATAGTAATACCAACTCACTATTCGTACAAGTACACACACCCACACTTTGACACCAATAAAATTGCGTCAATCGCGAATCAAAACTTACGCACACATGGTAAGCGGGCCATTGCTATGCTTCACTCTCGATTAGACGAGGTTACGTCCGTCTTTTTTTCAGGTCCGTGATTATAGCCTATAAAATCAATTCCCGTTATGAGGCATGAAAAAATATTCTTATTTTTCTGTGTTAATAACACTTTCAAACGTAATAAAATTGGCAGTAGTGATCTCTATTCAACAATAAAGTCGTATTTTGTTAACAATAAACATACATTGTCCTCGTGTTACTCTGACTGAATGTATTGCATTTCCAATAGTATCCTTGAATTTATCAAACTCCCCGAGCAATATACCAACGAAGGGCCACTACAATATTATATTACGTCAAGTATACATCATATTCTACGTACATAAGTATACGAAACGTGAAAGAAGAGCCACTTCAATATTATATTACGCCAAGCACATCATATTATCTACGTATAAGTATAAGAAACGTGTTTATAAGTCATCCTGAACTTAATTACGAAGCCAGAGATGGTTAATAGAGCTATAATTAAAATGAAATCGCTGAAGATTTATCCGAGGAATATAATAATACAGAAATGAGGCGGCTTGAGCCCGGGAGTGTTGACCCTAATACTGTGTTTATTCCTCTTCTAATTACGGAGCTTATTCGTCTTCTTATCCTGTCTTTACTCAAGACTCCCAGGTCGTTTTTAAAGCGTACTTATCGAGGGGCTAATGTTTTAAAGACACAATTTTAAAACTTCCCGAGAATCCTAGAGGCTTCAATGACAGATAATAGTTTGAACTGCGTGGGAGATTTAATATGACATCATATTAAACTCATTTGCAAGTTAAGTTTGTACGAATGGCATACAAAAAATGGTTCAAATGATTGATCATCAATGGATGATGACATTGAAAAGTGGATCATCGAAAAACATTCTACTGTCTGAGCGTTATTTGGATTCACGCTTATTTCAACTCTGTGCCTCCTGTGATGAGTGATCTAAGTCGAATTGTATTCTTTTGTGATTTTAACAAAGAAATTGTTTTTTTTGTGCTTCGCGCTGTAACTGCGATTATATTAATTTTCACATTTTATCTTTCAATATATTTATCGTGAATATTGATTTATTTAGAATTATATCACTATAAATCGTTTTTTTTCAATACTGATTAGAGTACAATTTAATATGAACGTAGTAACACAGAATAAATAATAGGCAATTTGAATTAAAAAAGGTACAACTCATAGGTTTTTGATGAATTACTTTAATGTTATAATATTTACTACTAAAAACTAAATGTACCGTGACAGTAAATGTTTTTATCTACAAAAGAAGGTAGGTCATAACTCATGTTACACCTAGCCCACTTATTTTATTAACTAGAATTTTTTTGAACTTGTTTTCGTCCTTCTGTAAAATGTCGATTTTTCACTTGTATCACTTATCACAGGAGGCACATAACTTATATTAGCTATTGTTTATTTTGTCTTTACGTAATTCTACCTCAAAAACGTTGTTTAACATTTCGGGTCTCTCCAGGGAGTTGGTTAACACGCACATTTTTTATGTGCTTATCTGGGCCACATCTTTTCCATCTATAATGGGTGTTCAATATAGCGGTAGAGCTTGTTTTGACTAAACAAGTGAGAGTTTTTACGTTAAAATCATGTATTTTATTCCGATGAGAAATACCTTTAATTTTGGACCTGTAATTAATAGCACTATGTGGTGATAATTGAAAACCAGATTCTTCTTGTATTGCTCGTGATACGAAGAAAAAAAAATCAATTGTAAAAAACGAAATATAACGAAGAACAATTAAACAATTTAGCTGTCTGTTTCTATATTCGTCCAACATTTCACATTTCCAAAAAATTATCTCGAACTCGCAGGTTAGAATGGCAGCTTAAGTTTTAATCTTACAGCTTCAGTTGGTGCAGTGCAGTGATGTGGCGGGGAAAAATTAAATTCTCATAATGGCAACACCTGCGCTCAAACTCTGTAGGTACCTAAACGTTGCGGTACTTGTGGTTGGAGGTTATAAGTTATTAACTATTACTGTGGTTTATTGCCATGATTGTGAGGGATGTGAACAAAAGAAATAGCTGTAGATATTATTATTTTAAGTGGATTATTGTCACATTACATAATTATTAATTACATAATTACATTATTCAATGAGCGTTTTCCATAGATTTGTTAAAGGCACTTCAACTGCCTTTCCTATTATTATTACTAACTAAATATGAATATAAATCCGCCTTCGTTTCGGCAACTTTTGCCAGAGCAAATCAAGTAGCAACTATGCCACATTAAAAAGTCAATACAAAATACTTGAAACGCAAGCCTGAAAGAACTTTTTTTATAACGCTAAAATTCGTCAATGGCAACCAAACAAAGAAAATCTGTTTTCCCAATTCTTTCAACAATAAGTATCATGGACCATCAGATGTCGACATGGTGGGCATTTCGGGAGTGCGAATCACAGTACAAGGTTTTCCTGCGAAATGTCAGTCATTGCACGTAATACATTTATACGCCATCATTTAGGTACAGTCGGCCTCAGAAGTAGCTTAACATTTTAGTACCTTATCACATTACATTTCTTGAATTTGTCATAGATGTTGTTAGGAAACCGTTGAAACAGTTACTATTACAAAGTATTCTGAGGCCGACTGTACTACATGGTTATTAATTTCCCCCAACAGGATAATGTTCGTTACTGCCAGGAGCAAGAAACAAAGCGGGTCACAGAGTCACAAATGACCGCACCACATCGGTAACCGCACGATAAGCGCACACACCCGTGTAGCGTGTAGCGTGGTGCGGGCGCTTTATAAATGGCCGGCTTATAGCCTGCGCAGGTGTTTTTGCTCTCATTTCTGCTCAAATGTTTTGCTACTGTAATGTCCTGTTGTAATAATATACGTACTCCATCCATTAGAGCAGTGTTCCGGAAACTTTTTGTGTTAAGGGTACATCTACGAAATCGGGTTTCAGAGGTATACCTTAAATAACAATTCAAATTTAAATTACATAATTATTGTTTATTCTTAAACTCACACTTAATTTTAAAGAATAAAATGTATTTAATGCGAAACATGTGCGTTACGATAAGTTTTGGAAGTGAAAAATTCGCAAATAATATTTTTTTCTCTCCGCCTTACAACTTTTAAGAAATACATTATATTTTTTTTTCCGCGGCACACCAATTAATGACCACGATACACCACTGTGCCGCGGCACACACTTTGCGGAAGACTGCATTAGAGGACATGCCTCGTTATTTTTATGCCTATGTAAGGTACTCAAGGCAAATACTGTCCAGTAACTTAAAATGACATTTAAATTCTATTTTGGGTAATTATTGCGATAGAAAGATTAGTTTTAATTTTCTGAACGTTATAAGTTAGTTGTGTAAAATATTTTTTATGTAAATAGTCAACAAACGAACAGATTGGCCACCTGATGATGATGTGATATTGCTGGCCGAGAAAGAAAAGAAAAGAAAGAAAGAAAGTATTGGCTCTCAAGACCTAGCTGGAACACGACTAGCAGCAGGGTGGTAACCAGCCAGACAGGCTTCTCAGGAAGATAATACACTGTACTAGTAATTATAATATCATTGATACATGTATAAGAATCCTTACGCAGAATGCTATCACATAAATCATTCAACTGAAAACATTTTTGTATTGCTTATCTCAGCAAACGTTGTTAATCGACTTCAGAAATGGAGGAGGTATTCAATTCGACTGTATTTTTTTATGTTTGTTACGTCAGAATTTTTGACTGGGTGAACCGAGTTTGATGATTTCTTTTTTACTCGAAAGCTTGTGCTTGTCATGTAGTCCCATTTATATTTGAGCGAGTTATGACCAGTAGTTTCTGAGTTATCCCTAATTTTGAAGTCGGTTATTTTTTATCAGGAATTATTTTCTGATCAGTTAATTAAATTTAATGAACTATCGTAAATTAAATTAACGCCAGTAGTTTCAGCAGTTATCACACTCCATCATTAATGATATAAAACCCTTCAGCCATCTCCATTGTGACCTCGCTCCCTCAAGAGGATTGTTTCGGCAGCCCTAAGGTTGTATTAATTAAAGATACTTGCTTGCTTGTTGGCAATTTACAAGGCGATTCCTCGGAGGAGCATGTTTTAATTTACCGTACATGTTTGTATTTGAATAAACATGTTTGTCAAACAAAACCTAGTAAGAAACGTGTTCTATTTTTGTTTATATTTTTGTTCTATAGAAATATAGCAACCTATTGTTCGAGTGCCTGAGGACATTGTTTTAAACTTTATTTTACCAAACATGTATATCCTAAGTTGTCTCAGTCTACAATACAAAAACTGAGGTTGAACAAGTACATGTCAAAAAAAAAAAAAAAAAAAAAACATATTAATCCCCTTTGAATTACTCTTCAAACTTTCAACTATGTGAACCAAAATAATAGTAGCTACTATGACGTAAGTAAATGTATAGAGCTGTCTCTTTAGGGACACAATAACTTTCCCCACAATAGATATCCGATGGGACGACACGAGTAACCGAACAACGAGATATTATACAACGAATACCCATACAAAGTAATAGACGTATAAAAATATGTAACGGTTTCCATATTGCCGGGCCCGTTAACTTATCTCTCCGGCAAATCAATGTTTATGTTAGGGAATACCGTTTTATTGGTGGATGAAGATATCTTGATGGCTTTTAGCTTTTTGACATAAAGGGGGAGGCGGGGGAAGATTTTGGACATGGATTTTGGGCGGTTCATCCTTGAAAAACACTTTTTCATTGGGGAAAATATTATGTGTTGACAAATTACAGTATAGTACCTAGTTATGAATAGCCCTCTTTCCCCTACTGCTGTTTCAGCATTAGCATAGTTAGTTCTAAGAACGTAATGTGAAGGCTCAGCGAATGTGCTCGGCCCACCGGATGAGCCCACCATGGATGTAAAACGAGTATTAAACCAGCCTCCAAATCGGCAATACGTCTTTTTATTTCAGTCCAAATCCTGAATTTAATTAGTTTAATTTTAGTAATTATAATTGGTTACACGCTCCAAACCAAAAGTGGCGCAGCCGGTAGGATTTTCTCAAGTAAATTCGTGGTTAGCGCATTTTTCCGACGTCAAAATTCGTCAAGAAAAAGTGAATGTCGTCTACGCGAGTAGAGAAAATCCTTCGAACCAAATAAATATTCTTTTGAATCCTGAGTGTGAAATCATCGAGTATGGGAGTCGCAAGCGGTTGGTGAGTAGAACTTTTCGCCAGTCCTTTGTCCTTAAATCCTCCTGTATTTTTCAAATCATATTTTAATTTTAATTGTTATATTTGAGATCGAAACTTGCTCATGTAACATTCTTTTATTTTATAGTCAGATAGGGCTACATGAAATTATAAGGCCTTATCTTATTCTTAGAATTCTATTAATAGAAGCAGACAAAGAGTAAATAAGTGTCAGAGACTCTACATTTTAAGATTGAATATTGTAATTTAATTGAACTAATAAGTATAGAAAATCATTTAAAACTCAATGATTAATATTTTTATAGACTAATATCGTCATTTTTCTTTTGCGATATATTTCGTAATATAATTTTTTTTTTACAACTTTTAAAAATTTTGTGTTTTAAGTTGAATTTTTACATTTTTTCTTTTAATGGTGCATAAAACATTATTGTGTTTCGTGATTTTAATTGTGTGTTTTATTGTTTAATATAATGTGTGTGTGTGAAATTTAATAGGATTTTAATTAAAGTGAGTTGCTGCCTCTAATTAGTTTCTACTCTATTAATAATGACTACTACGACAGTCGAACCGGTTCCAAAAGAAATTATTGATTTAATTCCGTTGTTTAATGGTGATAAAAGACAGTTAAACCTTTATTTGCGAAAATGCCAATATTTGATTGATCGGTATAAAGGAAGTGTTGAACAAGATCTCTACGTTTTTAATGTTATAACGAGTAAACTAAGAGAGGATGCAGCTGCACTTTTATCGGAACGCGATGATATTGTTACGTGGTCCGCGTTAAAACAATTGCTGATTCAACATTTTGGAGATCCGCGTAGTGAAGCGTGTATTAATATAGAATTAGAATCATTAAAAATTAAATCGGGTGAAAGCTTTTTAGATTTTTGTAACAGAATTCAAGGTGTTCGTTCATTATTAATGTCAAAAGTGAATACGATCGATAGTAAGGAGTTAAAAAATGCTAAATTGGTGATTTACAACAACACGGCTTTAAATGTATTTTTATATAACTTACCTGAAAATATGGTGCGTATCGTTAGGCTCAAATCGCCTTCAACCCTGGAAGAAGCCTTAAGTATTGTCCTTGAGGAAGTTAATTTTTTAGAACAATATAATACGCGTAACCGCTTACATGGTAGTAACCAAATTTCGGGAACAGGTTCAGGGTCATCGGCAAACCATCTAAATGGGAACAAACCCTTGTTACCTTTTCAGTCTAAATTTAATTCTAATTATTCCAATAATTCTCAAAAATGGGTACCTCAACTAATGGGTCAAGGCCAAGTGCCCAAGCCTGTATTCGGATATCGTCCTCAAACAAGTTTACCATTGCAACCGTTTGGTTATAGACCACCGCAACAGTTTGGTTATAGACCACCACAACAGTTTGGTTATAGACCACCACAACAGTTTGGCTATAAACCACCACAGCAATTTGGTTATAGACCACCTCAACCGGTTGGTTATAAGCCGCCTCAATTCGGTTATAGGCCACCCTTACAGTTCGGATATAAACCTCCGCAGCAATTCGGGTACAAACCGTTGCAACAAATTCAATCGAATATTCCTCCAGCACTGAAATCCCAGGATGTATCTATGAGAACGGCCCCATCAAAGCCTCAACAAGGTTTTTCGTTAAATGAACTTAATATGAACGATTGTGAATATGAATACAATCCGTACGACTATGAATACAACCCGTACGAGTTTGAATATTATGACGAGACTTATAATTTTAACACAAATGACTATGACTACTCGAATGACTTAAATGACACGGAAAATTTTAACGTACCTAATAATGACTTAGAATCGACAAATAATAATCAGGATTTTCAGGAAAAGGCCTCGATCAAGGAAAAGAAATCTTAGAAATAAATTGTGATCCGAATTTAAAGCTTCCCTACATTTATTTAGAAGAAATAGACGCAAAAATGATGATTGACACTGGTAGTATGAGATCATTCATAAGTCCTCGAAAGGCTTTTGAATATTTCAGTGAATATATTAGAAATGAAAATTTTGTAGTAGTGAGCACCCATGCTTCTAGCGTACATGATAAGGTAATTGAAATACCTCTTTTGCCTTCTTTTGCGACAGACTCATGGCATAAATTTTATATATATGACGTTGACGCACGATATGACGGACTTATTGGTAAATGACCTTTTGGAACAATTAGGTGCAGTAATTGATTTAAAAAATAAAATAATTACAACTAGCACTACTTGTATTCCTTTAATTAATAATAACCTAAATTATATAATTGACATACCTTCACGAACAGAACAACGGGTTAAACTACCGGTCGATCAGCATTCGGGCGATGCTTTACTTAACTTTCATGAATTTGAAAATGGTATGCGTATGCCTAGCGCTATAGTCAACTGTGCAAATGGATACGCATATACAGTAATTCAAAATTGTTCAGATAGTCCTAAACGACTTAATATAAAAAATCCATTTCTGGTAACTAAATATGAAGATAATAATATTAATATTAATTTTATTAATAACTTAACTGACATTGAGATCGACAAACTACTTGAAGACAATTTAAATAAACTTAGGCTTGACCATACGAATGAAGAAGAACGTGAAAAGATTTATAGACTCTGTAAGGAATATAAGGACATATTTTACTGTGACCAAATTCCCTTAACATTTACGAATTCTGTAAAACATCATATTCGAACTAAAAACGAAGACCCTATATATGTGAAACCATATAGACAGGCTCCGTTTGTCCAAGACGAAATTAACAGACAAGTTGACAAATTATTAAATGACAATGTGATTCAAGAGTCGCATTCCCCTTGGAACGCGCCGGTTCACCTGGTACCTAAAAAGATGGACGCATCTGGTGAAAGAAAATATAGGATGGTTATTGACTTCAGAAGACTTAATGAAATTACAATAGATGACAAATACCCACTACCAAATATTCATGACCTTTTTGACAAATTAGGGAAAAGTACTTACTACACTACCCTTGATTTAGCAAGCGGATACCACCAAATTGAATTAGACGAAAATGACAGACAGAAAACAGCTTTTTCCACACAAAATGGACATTTTGAATTCCTCAGAATGCCGTTTGGGCTAAAAACTGCCCCAGCCACATTCCAGAGAACAATGGACAACATTTTGCGTGGATTACAAGGATTGCACTGTATGGTATATTTGGACGACATTATAGTTTATGGAAGCAGCCTTGATGACATGATACAAAATTTAAGAACCGTTTTTGACAGACTTAGAACAACTAACATGAAAATTCAACTTGACAAGTCAGAGTTTTTACGCAAAGAAGTACTTTATCTTGGACATAAAATTACTAAAGAAGGACTTAAACCTAACGACGATAAAATCTCAGCTGTACTTAACTACCCTTTACCAACTACGACGACTGAAATTAAGAGTTTCCTTGGACTAGTAGGCTATTACCGACGTTTTATTAAAGACTTTGCAAAAATTACCCAACCATTGACATCCTGTTTAAAAAAGCGTAATAAAATTATAATTGACCAAAAATATACTGACGCATTTAACAAATGTAAGGAACTTTTGACGCATGCCCCTCTTTTACAATACCCCGACTATGACAAACCGTTTATACTTACGACTGACGCGTCCAACGTTGCTCTGGGTGCAGTTTTGTCACAAGGAGTAATTGGCAGTGATAAACCTATTGCGTATGCAAGTCGCACCCTTAGCGATACTGAATCACGTTATAGCACAATCGAACGTGAATTGCTTGCTATAATATGGGCTGTGAAACATTTCAGACCATACTTGTATGGCAGGAAATTTTTCATATACACGGATCATCGACCCTTGGTATGGCTTCGATCCCTAAAAGATCCTAGTAGTAAACTTACTCGTTGGAGACTCCGCTTACAAGACTATGACTTTGAATTAATTTACAAAAAGGGCAAACAGAATACCAACGCTGATGCCTTTTCCAGAATCAAAATTAATGCCTTAGGTACAGATGACGATAATCAATCGCTTATAGTTAATGTTGACGAATATCAGGAAAATAGTGTAGTTACGGAAAGACCCAAATCTAACGAAGTATTAGAACGCAGTGACTCATCGACAATAACTATATCAGACTTAAGTCGGACCGCAACAGCTAGTAGTGTAGAGTTTAATGAGTCAGTTTTACCCGAATCTAGTAAATCGTATACAGTACATTCAACTTTAAATGAATCCACAGGGATACCGATTTTACACGAAGCTATAGACACTAAGCCTAATCAGATTTTAGTGTTCTCGTGGCTCAAAAATGAAATTAAAGTTAAGGATATCTCTATTGAAAAACAAAAGGTGCTAGAAGTTTTCCTTCCAACAGATAACACAGAGTTAGTAAAACAATTTTTAAAACAGTACATAAAACCAAAAATTAAATATTTCATTTACTTTGAGGATAAGGAACATCGTAGATTATTCAGTAACGTAATTATTCAAAATTTTATACAAGGTATTAATTTTTATGAGTGCACAGAGCGAGTGATATATGTTAAAGATGAGGGTGAACAGAGAGATATAATACTTAAACATCATGAAGGAAAGACATGCCATCGTGGCATTAAAGAGACATTAGTTAGGCTTCGTAGGAATTATTATTGGGATAAGATGCAGGAAACAGTAACAGCAATTATTAATAGTTGCGAGGCATGCCGGAAAATGAAGTATGATCGACGACCCATCAAACCTGTCTTACAGCTGACATAAACTCAGAATGCTCCGTTTCAGGAAATATTTATAGATCTATTTAGTATTGAAGGTAAAACTTATCTAACCCTTATAGACGCGTTTAGCAAATTAGGGCAGGCTATTGAAATTTCTAACAAATCTACTCCAGAAGTTGTCCGTGCTTTAATTAAATATTTTTCTTATTATGGCATTCCTAGAAAGATAAGTTCAGACCCAGGTACTGAGTTTAATAATGAATTAATGAAGGAATTTTTAAGCTTACATAAAGTAGAACTTCACATTGGCACACCTAACAACCCTAATTCTATGGGCTTGATAGAGCGATTTCACTCTACCCTAATTGAAATTTACCGATTGGCAAATTACGAAAAACGATGTACCGATGCGGCATCTATAATGACGTATTCGGTTATGGCTTATAACCACACGATTCACTCTATTACTGAACTTACCCCATTTGAAGTTGTTTTTGGACATACCGATGCGAACAATCCGTATAGTATAGAGTTAGAAAAGCAATATTTCCAAAAAATTATTAAAGATCATGCAAAACGGATCAAGGTTATGTATAGGCATCTTGCGGATAAGATGGTAGCGTTAAAGGAAAAGCATAGGGAAAAGAAAGGTGGTGAAGCTGTTAAATTTACTGAAGGTGAAACTATTTTTGCGAAAGATGTTAACAAGCGTAAAAGTAAAGATAAACCAAGATACGTAAAAGCAAAGGTTGTAGGTCAGGCAAAAAGAAATGTTTTACCCATACAAATTGGGGAGAGAATTTCTAAGACACCTATCAAAAATGTTAAACGCCCTCCACAGGTGGTGTGGCGTCCTACTGCTAGCGGTACCCACGCTGGGCCTGCATCTGCAAAACCTTGAAGGAAACCCAGGAATATTCCCGGTCAAGGAAGGGCAAGCTCATATTCAAACTGGTCACTGGACAATAGTTAAGGTCGTAAGTCTAGAACAGATTTATAGCGATTTAAATCGCGTATCCACTAACTACGAACAATTTTGTAAACTTATCGATTGGAATGCATCATATTCTCAGGAATTTACAGATATGAAAATTCATACGGAATTTATACGCGATCTCACTATAGAGAAATACCGACAACTTGTTCCACAGAAACGATCTAAAAGAGGACTAATAAATCCATTGGGTTCTGTTATAAAATTGATAACAGGTAATCTAGATCACGACGACGCAATTAGATATGAAAAACTTATTTCTGAGCTAAGCCATAATCAAATTATTATTTCAAAAAAATTAACAATAGTCTCCAAAATGTTTGACAGTTTTATTAATGTGACTGAAACAATAAGTCAGAATACTGTAAATCTTCACAATCGCCTAACAAAGATAGAAGGGCTTCTGAAAGATTTAAGTGGTAAGCAAAACAATTGGATTTTCTTAACTTACATCACAGGATTATTTTCGGTGTTCACGAGTAGCTTTCGCACTATCTTTGCAAGGTTAAGTGAAATTGAAACAGCATTAGCCTTAAGCAAAACCTCAATATTACATCAATCAATTGTTAATTCAACAGAACTATTGTATCATCTAAATTTGATTTCTCATCATGGAACTTTAGTGTATCCACCAATTGAAGAAAATTTATTGAAAATTGAGGAAACTATTTGTGTAAAATCTTTTGTAAAAAATAACCAAGTAACATTTATAATGGAAGTTCCACTTACCGATAATAAGTCCTATAATTATTTTAAGATATATTCCTTACCTATTTTCCACGAACCTGAAAATAAAACCTTAGCTATAATTCCTAAATATCCTTACATTCTGGCGAAAGGTCTTAAATACTTACCGCTTATAAAACCCTGTCGTCCATTGTCTACTGGCGATCAGCATCTATGCACTGTAGACAATCAAGCATTATACTACGAACTTACCTGTGTGGAGCAGCTGATGAAATTCGACCGAGATCATAATTCCTGTGAACAACGAGAAATTCAAATCGAGGAGATCAGGGCTCAGGAAGTCAATGCCAATAGCTGGCTTCTGTATTGTAGATTAAAAACGACCTTAACAAAGCAATGCGGTGAAGATATCAGTAACCAACAAGTATTTGGCACTTACCTGGTAACCATGGATGAGCCTTGTGACCTGCAAATCAATGGAATTCACCTTCGTCATCGTATATTCGTAGAATTTGAAGTAGTGGAAAGGATTCCTATTGTCGCCTTGCCCCATTTGCGTATGGACAATACCACACAATACCGAGGGAGTGTAGTGAATATGAAAGGAATTAATTTAGATGAAGTGAAATACATGGCCTTTTCATTAAAACATAGTGAAGTGATAGAAAGTGTTTTGAGTAACCAAAAGAACTTTAGCTTCAGTGAAATTTTAGGATACGTCACTTTTACTTTAATAATTTCCAGTTCTATTGTATTTTTGAGTTATATAATTTGGCTAAAATCGCCTAAATGTTTATTGTTTAAGAAAAATTATCGGAATGATTCTTCACCCGAACCTTCCGATAATTTCCCTCTTAGGGTCGGAGGAGTTATGAATAGCCCTCTTTCCCCTACTGCTGTTTCAGCATTAGCATAGTTAGTTCTAAGAACGTAATGTGAAGGCTCAGCGAATGTGCTCGGCCCACCGGATGAGCCCACCATGGATGTAAAACGAGTATTAAACCAGCCTCCAAATCGGCAATACGTCTTTTTATTTCAGTCCAAATCCTGAATTTAATTAGTTTAATTTTAGTAATTATAATTGGTTACACGCTCCAAACCAAAAGTACCTAGACATAGGCTTAGAGGAAACAGTTACTTACCGATTTTTCTCCTGTTTGTCTCAGATACTCTAACAAAATTATATAACTAGAGAAAAATGTTAGAAACATGTAAATCATTTTTTGGTTTAAGCCAAATATTGAATAGTGATTAATACGAGTTACGATCAATAGTAAAACACTTCTATAATTAGTTACGGTAACTTAGAACATTAATTGTACTCATGGTATTTTTCTACCATCTTGATTTTATTACCATCTTGATCGGCAACGCATCGATGACTTATTGGAACAATAAGTAACTGACTAAGTCATTTAAGTCACGACATTTAAGTCACGATTGAAACAATCGTGCGGACGGTGGTAACAATTTACTACAATTTTGTCTATAATAAATTATGCTAGTGTACAAGATGTTTAAAAGATTAGCAGTCAAGCACAAACTGATTTATTGATACAAATAAAGTAGTAGTATTCGGTATAAATAGACCTATTATGTAATAATGTCAGAATCATACACGCGCCAACATCTCCACCTGTCCATGTAATGTATAAAGCTATAAACACAAACACAAACCTCATTCTAGCGCTTGTTTGAAGTAGAGTAGTGGGTGTCGTTTAAGTCGCTCTAATAGGGATTTGTGTCTATTTCAAGGGAAAAATATAAGCACGTCTCAAATAGAACGTTTCCTTGTAAGTATCTAATCTTGTTATTCATTTGCCACACCGCAGCCCTACTAATATATAATCTTTTTGAAATTTGGAATTTTAATTTAAAAATCTGTGACCATCTTAACAGATATACAATAACCTAAAATAAATATACAAAAACCTATATTTATAAACCGAAATTATTTATGATTAGTGTAGGTATAATATATGACTGGTATTACTACTTTTTAATTTCAACAAACTTTATGAAGTAATTTAAAAAGATATCATAAAAACAATTTTCCACAAAATAGTCTACAACAATGACTTCATATCAACCCGTGTTACATTTAACAAAATCAACTTTGCAAATTATATGTTCGTAACATGTGGTTTTTAAACATCTTAATCTGAATTATGTACAGTCGGCAAAATAATTAGAAATGCAGGGCATGAGACAAAAAGTTCAGTAATGTTTCATATTACTATTAGAATTTTTATTTATTTAAGAAAATATAATATTCAATAGTGCCAATGTGAAATAATATCGTCAAAGGACGATATGAATTACGGGCTAATTTCGAACGCATATCGGGAAACACTAATCGACTGACATACGAACCTATGTAATTAACCCGGCAAGTAACTGCAACGCCTCAGGGCTCTCAGATTTGTACCAAATTAGCGTAATTATAATGTTACCAGTAATATTGTAGGCAACGATGAATATAATCGAATTACGATTCAACCGACTGATTTAACGTCTTCCCGTCATCAAGATCCATAATATTATAAACAAATAAAGAGTCTCTCAAAGAACACCTACCTACCTATGTCAAAATCACCAAATGTATACTATTTAAGAAATCCCTTCCAGTAGCGTTGCGTGGGTTCCTGCCGCCCGGGGCCGGCCGAAAATTTGCCGCCCCCCCAATGATCTTTGCCGCCCCCATATTATTTAAAATATTTTTTTATTAATTAAATATTCACTTTTCTCATACTCACGTTTCTTTCATAGCACAATTTACATTAAAATTTAAATAAAAAAGAATTATTTTTTATGTATATTTTTTTATTATTTAAAAATGGAGCGCCTTGCCGCCCCCGCTTCATGTGCCGCCCGGGGCCATGGCCCCCCCGGCCCTCCCCAAGCTACGCCACTGATCCCTTCAATTTCTTTAGGATTCCATCATCAAAACTGAATTTCGATAAATATGAGACCAATCCGAAAGTATCTCCTTTACAATGTAAATAAAAGTTTTACAAATCGGTTCAAAAATGACGGAGTTCTGAAATAAACCTTAAAAAAAAGAAAAGAAAGCGAGCCAATTGAGAACCAACTTTTTTGAAGTTGTTTAATAAACATTAAACGTTACATTAAATATTATGGTAGGAAGCCAGTTATCGACTTTATAAGCGAGTTTACTAACTCCGTATAGGTCTAAACTACTTAGACATTTATTATTCGTGAATATTATTTATTGATTATTAGGTACTATTATTAGGTACAGAGCTGAGTAGCAGTGACAACATCATCACGTGGTCTGTCTTCTGTTTCCATATTAAAAAATACTTTTATTTCACTCACTAGTATCACTACTGAAACTAAGAAAACACTTTGAAAGGAAATAAACGGTATAAAATGCAACAGAGCAGAATAATAAAATTTTATTAAAAAAATAATTTCTATTACATGTCTCCGAAGCTAAGAGGCGTTTAAAACGTGCGTGGCACTCGAGTCCAGGGTTTAGCCACTTCGTGCGCGTGATGCCGCCTTGAAATAACCTATTTATGTCTCAAACGTAGTAATAAATATAAGAACGGCATCAAGTGCTTCAACCCATATAAGGCCCACCACTGAGCACGAGTCTCTCCTCTTTAGGAGTCCCGTTTAAGTCGACATTAACTATGTGAGATAATAATTGTTTAAAACGACGATAAGATGCATAGGTAACGACATCTATTTTAATTAATATGAGATTATCATACGATTAATATTGTTCAAATTTTATTTCAACAAAAGGATTTTGAAAGATTTGATTTAAAGTAAAGAATTTGTAATGCAAACCTAATTTTACCAATTACTTTAAAAAATCTGATTTAAGTCTCATTTTCAACTTTTAGGGAAGGACAGTATTTAATTATTTAGAGATGAGTAACCGCCCTCGCTTTGCTTCGGTTTTCTTATTTTTTTTAATATCTTGAGTTACATTATTGGAGTTTTATTAAGGATCTCTAATTTTTTGAAAATATAATATTATAGCTTATGTTACTCGGGGATAGTCTAGCTTCCTAACAGTGAAAGAATTTTTCAAATCGGTTCAGTAGTTTCGGAGCCTATTCAATGCAAACAAAAAATCAAATCTTTCCTCTTTATATATTAGTATAGATTAATCCTTCGTAACATAAAACATTTAAGAGGGCTTGTTACCTAAAATAAATTGACACTTGAAGTTTTTCAACTCAGTTGTAACCACGGATGTTTGTCTACTGCGACGGCCAATCACCATTATTGTGACCAGTGTTGTTTGTAAATTTAATACGAATAAATAACATCGATACCCTAATGTCCTAAGAGGATATGTCTGTTATGCTTTACCTTGTAACAAATAATACTTTCATAAATTGAATATAGGTCGTTCTTACCATAATCTCTCAATGTTTTCTCTCTCCTATTCGATCGCAGCGGCTTTACTTCCCCGTGAATTGAATTGAAAATGGGATGAGTGCCTTTTGTTTATAAATTCTGCTTCCACGAGGAAAAAATATTTCATTATCCATCTGCCAGACGGTATCTTCAAATACGTCAGATTAAACGTAATATTTGACAAAAATAAGGTGTTTGCTCCAGTGGACAAATATACGTTTTCAATAAAGTAAACTTGAAAATCTTGACAAGTACTTGGCCGGTTTTTATTTTTTAAATCGTGTACTTTGTTCTATAGATCACGGTAAACACAAATCACGGATAAGTTAAAAAATTACATATTTATACATAGGTATTCATGATATTTATATTTCTTAAAATAATTGTAGGCACTTCCGTCCCACATTCTATATATACATATGTAGTTTATTATATCTATTATTGAAGTGAGATAGTTTTGTAAAAACATTTATGAGCGTGACGGTACAAAATTTGTTATTCATACATTTAATAAACAGTTTTTACAATAAAACCCCAAAAAATTTCAGGATTTAGTTAATTCATACCTGGTTTATGAGGCTATTATTAAATACATATATTCGTCAAGTGTCTGTCACAGGTACAAACACCTTAGTTGCGTACAGATACTAGACATAAAACTATACACAACTTACATGTTATGAGACAAAGATGATTCTGCAAACAATAAAGGTTACATGAATTTTGCTATAGATAGTTAACATAAAGGCATCGCTACGCTGGCAAAGCGACAAAAACGAGCGCTAAACAAAATTTTCAACGTTATTTTCGATGGCCGCAAAAGGTTTTCTTAATATGCTTATTAACAGGACGCTGCTACCCATTTTGTGAAGTGGTTCTCTAGCATGAGATAACCCTAGTTAAATACGCTTACATAATTTTATTTTACTTTTAGTACTCGGTAATAACAATTTTATGTCAATAAGGCCAGAATAAGTGGTCACTGGCGTCATTGCTGCCCTTAAGGACTGGAATAACTTCCCCGTTTCGATGTCAATAGGCCTTAATTGGTGCTCTTAACCACCCAATACTTCATCGCTACTTACCATGAAGTGTGATTGTAGTTAAGCACTTCCCTGCTATGCCCCTGCCCCCATAGGCTACAAACTTGGGACTCCAAACAAAATAGGGCCACTACCAAGTATACGTCAAGTCGTCATTATTCCTATATCGTATAGGTATCTTCTTTCTATTTCGGAATTCCCACGGGATCGAGAAGTACACGGGAAAAACTCTCATGCAAACGAAGTCGGCACAGCTAGTCCTATTTAAAACTTATTCTATATTATAATATTATAGGTAGTGCCTAAGTGTTTTCTTCAGTTAAATTTGCCTCTTTATTCTTACTAATCAAGATTCTAGTTTCGTGCCGACTGGCTCTAATTGGGTGACGTTTGATTGGCGTCTGTCAGATCGCAATAAGGATTAAAATGTTACCTTTTAGCGGACCCGTGCCATTAATAATATTCGGAAACTAATTTATTCGCATGGGCCAGCTATTATTGATCTATAATCATTTGTGATGCTATAATGTTACAGATATTAATTGACTAACGTAATAAATTCACGTTCATTTTAAAGGATATAAGTAGCCTCACGTCTGATTTGTTGTTAGTATTTTTAATACACGGCGCGAAAACTTACTTTAGTCTATGTGTGACTATTTTTTTTCAATAGCAAAGTAGCATTAAAAATTAATTTAAAATTACAACAAAGAATAAATAGGGGAGATATGGCCACGTTACAAAGAACATCGTTTTCATTTTTATTCAGCGTTACGAGTGGGCTCCGAAAGCGTGCCTCCGTGAATTGTACAGTTTATTTTCCAATGATTTCGATTGAGAGACAGACGATATTAAAGTGAATGATCCTAACCGGGATAAAGTAATAAAAGACCGAACACTCATGCTTCCATTTCTTTTGTTTTACGAACGCTGAACGACGATAATAATTGTTCAGCGTTGAAGAGCCGATAAATTGTTTATTTCTAATTTTCGCTCGCAAGTATTTTGAAATTGCAAAATTATAATGATATTATTGAACTGTAAGATATTTGTATTCTTGTATAAATAAGGTAAGATATTGTATTGATAAGGAATTTTGCAGATTAATAAAATTCTTCTTGGTATAATAGTACCGACACATATACGTACACATATATACGTACATATTAATTAATTCCACCTTATACTTTTACCCACTTTTATTAGTCGAATTTTAACGGCAGGCGATAATAATTAATTAAACTGCTATAATTTAACTAAGGAATTTGATCGTATTTAGAGTTCCGTAGCTTTATAGATTGTCTGTCTGTCTGTCTGTCCGTCCGTATGTCACTTTATTCCGAAACTATTAGGACTACATAGTTGAAACTTGGTAGGCATATGTATTCTGTGAACCGCTTTACGATTTTTATCTATTAATATATAAAAGGCAAAAGTGATTGACTGATGTCACTGATGTATCAACGCACAGGCCAAACCCCTAAGCTAGTAACTTAAAATTTCGCACACGTATTCTTCTTATGACGTAGGC
Source organism: Thymelicus acteon (assembly GCA_951805285.1). Taxonomy (NCBI): domain Eukaryota; kingdom Metazoa; phylum Arthropoda; class Insecta; order Lepidoptera; family Hesperiidae; genus Thymelicus; species Thymelicus acteon. Next base: position 5,492,943 of record OX638232.1, read on the forward strand.
ATCCACTAAGGAATAATTTTTTAAAATTCAACGCCCAAGGGGGTGAAAAGCACAAGTGGGTGATAAGCATAATTTCCGCGTGCGAAGATGCGGGCAACAGCTAGTACAAAAACAAAACAAATTAAGGAGGAGCTCCCCATACATCGAACTGAAAGTAAAAAAAAAATCATCAAACCTACACGTGGGGTCTATAAGATAGTTCTTTAAAAATATTATTGAGGTTTCTAAATACATTTTTTTTTCAAAGACAATCATTTGAAAGACAGACATTTTCAAAGTGGTTAAATGTGGTTAAGAGTGAAAAATCAAAAAAAAAAAAAATATAATTATGCTGTAGATCTCAGTGAACACTATCAACGAAAATTGGTTTTAACGAGATATATATGAATAGTCAGCAGTTGACATATAGCACTTTTTCAAAAACAAATATAACTTTGTCATATATGTATATGCAAACACTAAGAAAAAAGCTTGGCCTTTTTGTTCATCTAAACTAGATTTAAGTTGGGTATACAGTTTAAGATTTCGGACCGCAACGTGAGTATTTCAAGTGAGAATAAGAAAAATTTCTTATGAAAGACTTACGTTTTCTAACTTCATGCTTTTCAGTCAGTGTGAGCCGTGAGGTGACGTGATCGCGCGCGTTAGCGTTCTGAATACGAATGAGTTCGCTCCAGGGCTGCCATCGTCTAAATTATCGAAACCTGATAAAAACTATAAAAATACCAATAATTTTGGAAAGACTGGAAATCGGTGTGATATAGTTTCTTTCCGTACGCTTGGATAAAAGCAGCGTTTTGCAATGTCGGAGTTAGCTGGACATATTACATGTATGACTTCGAATGAATTTTTAACGATAATAAAAACGTGTTTTAATTTTTTGGTAATTTTTATTTTGAAAATACAACTGTGTTGTGATTTGTGAAACATTTCCGGACGGTATGCAGGCACCCTAAAAATTACAAATACGGGAAAATCCCGGACGTTCGCAGCCCTAGCTCGCTCGCTAGAGCAGCGCTAACCTCAATAGGAGGCAATGATTAAAAGTAATTCATTCGTCGATTGCACGACTGACTCGCTTTGCGTTCGGGTCATATAAACCAGTCACGTTTTTCAGTGACGACGTTAGCTGTTTATCCGTAACGTCTTCTACGTTTTCGTGAACGCATGTTACAATTTATGGAAGTATTTTGTATTTGTTTATCTTTGGTAGGTCTCAATATTCTGAAGCAAATATTATTAAAGTCTACGTTGTGAAACGAGACACTCGAATATTAGGTTTCACAAATGATGGTTTCAAAAACTTAAATTATCTAAAATTCCAATTTCAAAATTTTATTTCCAAATTAAAATTTGGAACATTTAGTACAGATACATTTCAGTGAACTTAGTATGCTAAGAATAAAACCACACCTGGTTTATTCTTTTTTATATAGGTAGGTACAAACTTCTTAAACCAAGAAACTTAAGGTGAGGTCAGGAATATTTAAAGCTTCCTGTGTTTCGAGGACAAAAGATGAATGTAAGTCTATTTTTATTTTTCCATTTGGTCATTCATTCCATTTCGGGTAATATTTATTTATGTTTTCGTTAATAATTATGTGTTTGTTGTTTGGCAAAATCGCTGACTTAACAACAACAAAGGTAAACAAGATCATTAAATAGAAATCATTCTTGTGCTTTTTCCACTGACACGGCCATAGTGAAATAAAATAAGAGGTACAAATGTGTGAAATACTTTATATCAGAATAAAATAAGTTTTATTTTATTCTTTGGGAAAAGAAAACATCCTAATGAAACATTCACATCTGAGAGTTTTCATTTATGTTTTTGAAAAGATTTTTAGAGAAATGCCTTAAAATGACTCTATGATAAAGTTATCAGGTACTTATCTTATTAAGCAGTCAATGTCTATGTCGCAAGTTCGATATTTTCGCTATATATTGAAAATATTTTCAACAGATTCATCATAGGTACCAGGTAAACCCGTCTAAACATTTTGGAGCTTTTTGTGATACCTACTGAGGCTTTGTTACCCGACTGCGCGACGCAAGGAAGGGTACTGTATTTATCAGTCTATGTATTTTCCCTTGCTTTGTTTTTTCCCAGCAGCCCTATATAAATGGGTCTCGACTGTGCATCTTTTTATGGTGTTCAGTGTTATTTTTAACAACATTCTAAACTAATGGACATGTTTTTTTCTTTTCAGTTTATTTTACGCAGTCGGGTTTATTGTTTTTTTATAATAAAAAAATATTTTCCCTCAGCGAACGATAGCAGATAGTAGATCTGAAATATAATGTTTATTACGGATAACACTATGTTATGAATTAATAGCAACAAAAAATATCTTTAGAAGCGTAATATCTTTTCTTATCCAGAAATCCCAGAATCCACATCACCGCAATATTCACTTATGCAGGATGCCACACAAAAACTATCATTATTTATATTGCGAGACGTCCATTCTCCTTGTTAAACTAGCCGTAGCACATATCCGTTCTGTTGTCATAAAACTGACCTTTTTCTTTTACGGTCGTATGGACAATCGGGAGAATATAATGCGAATTTGTCAAGAAAATCCAACACCTTGTAGATTGGATCAAGTTTACCTTTTTAGAAAAACATCGGCGTTCGGAAGGCGGATTTGGCGTAGGCTTCGCTGAGACCACGTGCGTGCGCCACAGTTTCGAGGTGGGATAAACTCGATCCGTAAAAGCTTAACAATAAAACGCCACTTCGCTTCGAGTTTGCGATGTCCTTTGTTTTCCCGGAGGGTTTATTTTCATACCTTCATCAATCATACCTCCTGACTAAACTGATCACTTCAGGCAACTTCATTTCAGGTACAAATTCATTCATTTTGTAACTGACATCGTTCCGTCTTTCGCTCGTAAAGTGACTTAATTTTCTATTATGCTATTTACATAATCCATTCCCTATTGTGTACAACACTATACTGTGGCAGATCTGTGTAATGTTATGAGTGACGTTGATATCCTAAGCACTTTTCAATACTATAATTAAATTGTATAATTTATATTTTTTGCAGTACTGTAATGCGAAATATGATTCTCCAGGCAGTTATCACATAACCTATCTCAATGCTGGGTTCGGAAATCTTCTCACATACAGAGGATAGGGGCAAGCACATAGTCCTCCATGTTATCCCAGTATGAACAACTCTAGTTAATTCATCTAGAAATTCAAATGATCGATTTTGAATCAAACCACCCGCACTAAATCACGAGTTTAACAACTATGAATATCTCAACTCGAATAGTGGTTCAAAGTGTGAACTTCAAACTAACTTATCTACACCATAACGGCTTTACAGGTGTAGCCGTTAAGTATGAGAGTAAATTTGTGGCGCAGTCGGTTCGGGTGCAGGCGTTCGTGGATTACCTAGATCGGTTTGGCGAGCTGCCGAGAGGTTTCTGTCGGTCGACTGTTAATTCTAGTTCGTTTGGTATCTGCACTGTGATTTTGCTGAATAAAGTTATTGGGAAGCGTTGTATGATGAATTTTGTATGAGTGCATACTAAATCAAAAACTATATCCTACTCGTATCTATACATCTATACTCTATACAAATAAATAAAATTGGAGTGTCTGTTTGTAATATTAAAATAACCGCTATTTACATAAGTTCATTTGGATGTATACACAGTACATATACCAAAACAACATTTTTTTTTAAATTCTATCTGTCTGTCGGTCTGTCTGTCTTTCTGTCGGTCTGTATGTCTGTCTGTTTGTTCCGACTAATCTTTGAAATGGCTGGACCGATTTTGACGGGACTTCAATAGCAGATAGCTGATGTAACAAAGAGTAACTTAGGCTACGCTTACTTAGGTTCGCCGGGTCAGCTAGTTAATATTATAAATGCGAAAATTTGTGAAGATGTTTGGGGTTGCATCACACGCTCACCGTTGTACGTTAAAGTGAAACTTAGCACAGACAGACCATGTCACACTTAAAAAAATAAGGTAAATTTTATCCCGGTAATACGTTCCCGTGGTATGATTACATGTTTGTGCAAACATTAGCGTGGGTGAAGTTGCGGGCGCAATCTAGTACTTAATATAGCAGTCGTTCAAAGTGGGCAATATCATCCCCTTGTGGGCGCTAAAGGATTTCGAACTCACTGTTATATAAAAAATACTTACAAAGAATTAGAGTTCTTGTAAGCAGTTTAAAGCGACGACGTGGTAATAAAAGACGCGAAAATTCTAGGTAAGTGTATCTAACTTTGAGATGGTTGAAATATGTAAGTTAAAGCACCTATGATACAGGTTATAACGTATAATTTTCGAAGCCACTTGTGGTTAGAAATAGGTTTAATTACCTACTACGATTTCTTAGATTAAAATAATAATTAATTCATCATACATTTTTGAGGACGCGTCGTGGTAAGACAGCAATGTTTAACGAGTTACTCCCTGATTCTAGGAAAGTCTAACAGCGAGGATCGCATCAATTGCATTCCTCAATTTGAGGTACTACAGTAATAACATAAGTGCACAGGAAATGTAAATGTAGTTTGTATGTGTTGCAAGTATCTAATGCATACGTAATGACTGAGTTTGCGGACTTATCGCCCATGGCATCTAGCCAAGTGGGTCTGAAGCGCTCAGCTGTCTATGTACGGTCCACAGCTCTAGACGTCCACATTACCTGACATGGAAACTTTTACGGTTGTACGGCTCGTTGTACGGTCGATTTAACAGGCTTACTGCCCCAGTTTGTTGGAACAAAACAATTTCTATATTACAAAACTGTCGAACTTTGAATCGGATTTACCATTCAAATATCATGATTCTCACTTGGTTTCTGGTTGGTTGGTTCTCATTTGTTTTCATTCAAATATCATGATTTTCATCTCATGACATGGCGATTGATGATTTATTAAAAATATACAATGTATATAATATAAATATAACGCTTACATGATTATGCCACAGGATTCCCTTAGTCGTGGGTGGCATGAACACTGAACAGCATCAATTTAACGTCACAAGCACCCACCACTTGAGAACAAATATTTATCTATGACCCCTCTCTTTAGTCTCTTTGCAAACAGACACAGGCCCACACTAAAATAACTACAAATATTAACACAAGTTCTAAATGACTATCTAGCATAACAAAATATTCACCAAATACAATAAATATGAGTACCGTGAATCCGAAATATGCTATTATTTCACCGCCGACGAGAGACGTGGCTATGCCAATCCACTCGTCAGGCTTTAATTCAACTGCAAACGAAGGAAGGCTTATCGCCGATGGCAAGTGGCCAAGTGTTAGCTTTGCATCGGCTAGCTCCAAGCCAAATCGCTTAAATCTCGAAGCATTCTTCAGTATACTAGCTAACTTAGTCCTAATGTAATTACTGAGACTGAGTTTGTACTAAATTGGTATTTATAACGTTTTTTACGCCACTAGGTTTTACTTTAAAATAAAATGAAAGTAAGATAACACGCTCGTATGCTGTATATGGTTATAATGTCAACAAAATTTCTTCACCATAATGTATTGAGTTGCGCCGGAAGTGCCGGAACTCTAAAAAGTTAAAGAATGAAAACATTTAAATCCAGATGGGATTTTTACGAGACTAGGTAGGGTTGCCAGGCGTCCGGATAAAGTTGGACATGGTTAGGCTTTTTGAATGCGTGTCCGGCCAAATTTAACGGTGTTCGGCTTGTTAGGCTTTTTACATTTTACCAACTTATAAGAAACTTATACAAGGACACAAAACAATGTATATTGATGACTGTTAAAAGACGTTCCTACATGTAATCAAGTTTCCGAAACTATGTATCCACGAAGAAAACTTTAAAGTTGACGATAGCAAAGGTCTTGACCAACTGCAAAACCTTAAATATTTTCTGATCAAAAAGGGGATGTTGATGGTTGATTTCAAGAAGCTGTTAGTATACAAGAAATGAGTATTATAAATCGATGAGAGTAGTCTTTTAATTTGAAATATTTGACGATTAAAGTTTATTACAAGTGTATTTTGAAAAATACTGAGCTTTAAAAGTTTCTGCTTATTATTAATATTTTTAAATTTAGGGTGTCCGGCCATTTTACCCAAATGTCTGGCCAAACTGGTCTGTCCGGCTTTTTGCTAACACTAGGTAGGTCACTCAGTCACTCTGCCTGTCGAGTGAGGAATCCCGGGTTCGATTCCGCCCGGGCACACAATGATGTAACAAATCCTAGTGCTAGTGTTAGTAATGCTAATCCTAGTGAAAAGGTACGAAGAATGTAAACGTTCTATTAAAATTTGGAAACAAACAATATCTACAGAAAATGAATTTGAATTCCACACATCCTACAACTTGCAACGTTACTACAGAAAATGTGTAAAGTAGACACTCGCCGCACATTCCCTAACCTCATACGATCGGTTAGCGCAAAGATGGAGCTGAAATGATTCCCACCGCGCGAGTGTTTGAGAAAATAGAAAGAGAAATAGCTGATCTGTCCATTATATCTTTATCCCCGCACTGAGCACTCAAAATGATACGCGAATTTTTCTTTTATGAACGATGTTTTCTGAGTGGTTTCTATATTATGTCCTATCATTATGATAGAATTTAAGACCGACGATATCTGCGTGATATAAGATAGAAATATCATATTTAATTTTATGGTAGCATAATTAAAAGTTGAGTTAGAATTTTCATGGTAGGTAAGTTGTAATTTAATCTTGAATGGTTATTATTCCATTTTAGAAAAATAAATTTAAAGATTTTTATGTACATATTCGAAAAACGAGCACACGAGCTACTTCTTGATATATCAGTAAGGAGTATCTGCCGTGGATTAGATATCATCACAGATTGGTATGTATGAGAATATGATACTTATTAGTATTCTATTAAAGTTAAAACATCACCGTCACGTTGCCAAAGTAGAAGCGCGGGCACCGTTTTATGACTGTCCTCTGTGAAACTGCCATTTTCAATTTTCCATTCATCTTATTGAAGAATAATATTAGTCAATGTCACGGTAAATTGCTCATGATTTAGAATTAAATATTCACTAGATTGAGAAGGTTGAGTGACATCAATTAAGGAAGTTCTATGTCCAGTGGATTTTGAAAATTATTACGAACTAAATTAAATTAGAGCACTAACGATATCTGCGTGATAATATTAATGATTTGGAAACCCGGCTCGATTTTTAATGTTCGAAATTACATCAGTAATTCTATGTTTATTGTTGTAAGTTTCCTAAGAGATGCAATGATGTTCTTAATCTGTGAATTCTTTCAATCCAGACTTTACTTGTATGAGCTTGTAGTGAAGATTTTTTATAGTCTAAAGAATGGACAGGCCACCATCACTAGGTAGGTGTCATCTTTGGACATCGGATAGTCATAGCGAAAGACACTGTATAGCATCAGTCTTGAAGGAGAAGTTCTCCTTCTGCCAGTATTTTTGAAGCTTATTCTATAATTCTTTATTTACGATGATTGGAGTTTCTCTATCCAATGAATGCGTGTTTCTATCCACTTCTATTCACTGAATTCCATTGTTAATTTATTGAATTGAAGTCCCTCCAATTTTGAACAAGCGTAGTGATGACACAACTTGTAACTAAATCAATCAGTTTCTCGGAGGCCTATCCGTTGTCATGTCAGAAACATACAAGGTATTACAAATATTAAGTAACTTACCTCGTGCAAATGTAAGACAAAGTGATAAAAGTATCACTCGCCTCAGTGGAATCAATATAACGAGTCAACGTTTAATTTATGCTAAACGCTTCCTAAGTTGCGGCGCGCTGAGAATGAGACCCTTAAAAATTATTATTCGCGTCGTTTTCTGAGCCCCGGCGTCGCAAACAAACAACAGAGTTTCAAGTAGATCGTAAACAATAAAGTTGTAAGAAGTAAAATAGCATTAGGCATTCGCCGCGCGTTCGTGCGTTCGGTTCCCGGGTCACGGATTGTTAAATGGAATAAGAATCCGTCATAATTTGTTCCGATAAAATTCGGGAGATATGAACGCGATCCCATTAAATCAAGCGTCGATTGCCGTGATCGAACGAGGCGCTGGCAGATTTATTAATACTAATTGGTTGTGACTCTAGCAGCGATATATGAAATAACCTGAGAGTATACATAAATATCTTATTCTTATAATAATATTATAGTTTCTACCTTATCTCAAGGCAATCGGAAGTAGTATTTTGGAAGTACATAATAAAACGACTGGCATAATTATATACTGGATGCCTCTTTTTGTACAGATATCTGAGTAGACTCTTTCAGACTCTCTTTTATATTAAGGTGTAATGGGCTCCATCCGTTATTGAGTCCAAGTCAAGTACACATAGTACCTTCTGGACAACGGATGCAAGTTCTCTATCGCGCCATGTCCGTCCTGTTAGAGACCGCTGGTTAGAAAATTACAATGTTGACTCTGACTCATGACATGATTCTTTACTCAATTTTCAATACTTAGGTCACGGACCTAAAAAAAGACGGACGTAATCCCAACAACAAATTCAGTGAGGCACCCATAGTAATACCAACTCTCTATTCGTACATATACACACACCCACACATTGACACCATACTGCGTCAATCGCGAATCAAAAATTACGCACACATGGTAAACGGGCGGCCATTGCTATGCTTCACTCTCGATTAGACGAGGTTACGTCCGTCTTTTTTTCAGGTCCGTGACTTAAGTATAATTGAATAGACATAAGGCCGAATCTTAAAGTATAAATTGATGGAATAAAATTTATTGATATTTGGTATCACACACTTGATATCATAAAATACGGGATGATTTATTTTTCACATTTCACCAGTTCAATTCCCGGCTCAAGCAGGTGGTTTTTCATAAATATTTGAATGCAGTTTTAATTATTTTTGGAAATAAAGGTTTTTTTTTCTTTCAGTAAAATTTGCCATCATCAATATTCAGAGTACTCTTCCACCAACTACCGTGTTTTTTTTCCACCCTGTATATAATACAGTTATCAAAGACTACCCGCTCCATTATTTCCCTTATACCCTAATAGGGCTGAATAGTATGCAAGAACAACAAGTCAACAATCAACTATTTTCTTTTCTTCTACTTTTCTATAAATAAAAATTCCTGACAGAAATTGCAAATACCTGACCTACACTACATTGCGTTCATACAGAGAGAGATCTTAAGCTCCTCAGACGCAACAAATTTAGCTTTCTTTTCATAGCCGGTTTAGGAATAACTCCGAAGCTAATTTGAGCTAATATATTATGGGTTTGAGAAATTTTAACGAAAATATGTGCGGCTTTTGGAGAATCTTCGTAATTGCTTGATTAATTATTAGTGGAGAAACGAGGTGGGGTTAGAACGAGATGAGGGTCGGGTAAAGATCTACTGAGCGCGACATCAATACGCTTTAATTGGCAAGGAGCATCAAGGCCATTAGCCCGACGGCCCAATTAGCGATATCAGTTCAAATCTCATTGGACGCGACCATTAAAATTACTTTCGATAAAATGATTGACTAATGGTATTCATTATGATTTACCTTTGCTAAGATTAAGATCTACTTACATACCTTTCAGAGTTAAATAATTTTTTAATAATAAATAATAGTTAAAAAAACATTAAAAACACGCTTTTATAGAAAATCAAACTGAAAAAATAGAAAATAAATTTGAATTAAGAATCGTGTAATTGTAAAAAATTTTCAAAATGATAATCCTTCTACTCATTGACACCATGCACATTTGCATGCAGTTTTTTGAACTATTATTTTTTTAGTTTGATTTTTTGAAATGAAATTAAGGTTTTTTCTGCCTTTTTTTCTATTTTTTTAATATTGAATTGTCATCGGTTTTTGATAAGTCTACGAAGTTTAAATGCAATTTGACCATTTGAAGTGGGTCAAAAACCAGTCCAAAGGAGTCTGTTACAAACACCAAAAGAGTGTGGTATGTAGGTCATCATAGTAATACGTTCCATAATGTTAAATTTTATTGGATATTTGTGTTATTAAGTAATTATGTATCAATGGTAAATGCTACAATATATACAGTGCGTTATGATTTTACATTGACAATAACACAAATATTAAAATAAAAATTGTCCCTTTAATTGTTATAAGAGAGTCTTTAATTGAACCGCATTACGTAATAACAGAGATTTATTTAATTTTTTTTACCTATTTTACTTCACTTTACGTATAATAACACGTATAATAACAAAGCTACGTTTAGGATTGTCTACGATGTCTTTATTTCCGGATTATGGGGTGTGACGTCACCCTTTCTCGCGGCATTTCGGAGGGTTCCTTTTATTGATATTCTGTCGACCTATAAACACAGTTTCAGGATTCATCTCATCGCCGGAAGCTTCTACAATGAGATCGATTGAAATGGGTTTTATCTATGCTTTAGTAATTACAACTTGGTTTTGGTACCGTGTAAAAATTTTGACAAAATGTAATTTATCTTAGTGATTAATTACCAGAAGTAAAATATAGGTAATATCATTATTTCTTCCTAATTTTTAGGAGACCCAGTTTACTTGGTAGGGAATATTGGGATTTTTCTTGTTAAACCGACTTTTCCTGACTTTATTTTTAGCCGAGCAATCCATTTAAATAATGTTGTTTTGTGCTGGGTTTTAATAATTTGAGATGTCTAAATAGTTTAAAATGCGTTTGTCAAACAAATAAAATCAATTTGCTGTTGCTGTGTTTCAGCAAAAATATATTTGAAGTAACATCGGTGTACTTAGGATTATTTCCTTTCCATAAATAGATATTATAAAATTCAGATTCAAGAATTTTTCCTTTTGAATATTTTTCGATACCCAACATAATTTTTTATGCTTCTACACCAAAGTGATAATAATTTTCTCTTGGGAAGGCTTCATCATGGATGGGACAAAACAGTCGATAATTACTTACGCTTAAAATATTAAAAAACAATATTGTAACAGAATAAATAATACAAAGTTATGTTTGCTTAAAAAACATTTTCATCATTAACTTATGCGGTCGTATTTGTTTCTCGCTGGTTTAAAATATGGCGGGTGAAGTGTAACTCCGATTAGTTTCTGGGAGCCTGTGTAGGCGTCAATTAGCAGTGTTTACGTTGGCGTCCATCGTCAAATATTTAAAGAGATAGTTTCAGTAACAGCCTAACCAAACCAAGTCTCTCTGACGGCCTCGAGAGAATTTACTAATTAAATTTTTTGTACAATATTCCAATTACTAATTAAATTTATTATACCTATTCCTAAAGTTGTTTTCATAAAATTTAGTAAATAGGTAGATCTAGAATAAGACATAGTTACTTGTCCCGGAAAACGCGGGTAAACCCGCGGTAAAGCGCTAATCATTTCCAGACCCCTCTTTCCCACTGGGTACTCTGAGCATGTGCCCAGGGCCCCGTGATCGATAGGGGCCCCCTAGTTCCTGCCAGATCACTAAACGATAACCGATATTTATTACCGAAAAACCTTTTTTAATTCGAATAAATCGAACCTAAATTACTGACTACAGCACCTACCAATTTGCTTATTAGCTTTTGCATAAATCTAGAGGCTTGCTTACCTACTTTCTTTGTTTATTCTAACAAAATAGTGTTGTGTCAAAGTCATAGGGGCCTCATTATCCTAATATGCCCAGGGCCTCCAGTAGGTTAAAGACGGCCTTGGTCATTCCATAACTATTTCACTGCTTGACTAGGGTCTCCCGAGGCTCTCACAATGCTGGATAAAATTCTAATCGACTCTTACGGGTCAGATATGCTAGCAAAGTACCTACGTATAGGCAGCTTTCGAGCACTTTTGAGATTTATATGAATGTTTCTTGTTGATGTTTCCCTAAGCAATAGATTACATTACCTTCAAGTAAATTAATACCTTTCTGGCTTTCATACACACGTGAGGTAAAACTATACGTACCTATATTTCGCTATTATTTCATCGTTATATCATTAAAATGTCGACGGGAATATTTAGCCAGGAATTTCTCGCCAGTTAATGGGTTAACATCATTAGTGAAATTAGGCTACGGAAATCGCTGCAAAACGAGTAGCTGAGCTTTTAGTTAAATCTTCAGCGAGATAATGTGTTTTGGATTACAGCTGAAGATATATAGAAAATGAGAATATTAATCTGGTACATAACATTTGATGTGTTTTTATTGTGGCTGTATTTTTGGTGTGGCTGATGACCATGGATAACCATGGCAACCTTTTGTCATTGGTGGGTTTTTTGCTCGTTTGTCTATTCATTAGGGACATAAAAATAGTGGAAGATGATGATAGTATGTATACATTCCCAAACGGGTTACATTCGACCCCTTTCATCTTATAGTGTATTGGAATAATACTTAGCTATGTCTACAGACGACGGTCAACTTGATGGATTGTGTGTGAGACGAAGAAATCTTACGCGCATTTGGTGTGGACATAAACGAAGGTACTTTAATAAATCAATCTCTGTGTCTAGTGTTACAGATATTGTACATAAACATATATTTTATGTTTGGACTATAAATTTAAAAGAAATTGAAAATATTTTCACATAATGTATGTGGGTACCGAATTGAGGTGTTACATTGTTACATTGAAATGAATGAAATGAAATGAAATAATCTTTTATTCATGTAGGTATCACTGATACACTTATGCACGTAATTTTTTTAATTTACCATTCGAGACGGTGTTGCCGTGATCACAATCCATATAACTCGGTTGAAATATCGATTATAAAGTACGAATCGTGGGTACCTACCCGTTACATTAAAAATAATTGCTAACAAAATGACGAATTGCTAAGCAATCTTACACTACTATGTTTTTACGATGATTAGATTTCATGATTTTCATGCCAGTACTGGCGAAAATAGTAAATAACATTTTTGTTGTAACTTGAGAAGTCGTGAGTCAAACAGAAGGAAGTGGCGCGAACTGTCGGTGGTGACCGGAAACTAACCGGAACAGAGAACGTTGGACTTGACGTGCCGCGCTTTGTGATGCTCACAGGAGAATAACGAAGGTAGAATACAACCCACTATACAGCTATTACAGATTATTTGACGACCTGTGTGGCGCAATGGTTACCATGCCGGATCGCCGCACAGAGGGTCATGGGTTCGATTCCCAGCGAGGCGGAAAGAATGAGGAGTTTGAATTTCTGTTCTCGGTCTGGGTGTGAACGTCCTCGTCTTTGTGTGTTGTCCATGGCACCCATGACACAGGGAATCCTAGTGTGGGGCTATGAGTGTGAAGCGTGTGAAGCGTTATATACAGGTTGTCAATTTACAAGCTTTTATTTAACTTGCAATCTTAATTAGAACTACATACTTCCTTTCATCCTACGACCTTAAAATTTTGCATATTGCTATAGTTCCGAAGACAAGGCATTTTTATGATAAGCATGACCTAATAAAACTATTAGGGTTGGTTCCAGACAAGGGAACTCCTTAATGGTTAACAACACATACATACAATTTTAAATACGTATTAAATTATGATAGTTTTTTTTTCCAGCCATAAATTACGTCACACGTTGGGGGGGGGGGGGGGTCGATGTAGTGTGACATTGTATGACAAGGGGTGGGAGGGGGTCCTAAGTTTTGTGACGTCACATTTTAAAATCGAATAATTGGTATGTATAGGTAAATATGTATTAAAAAACAATTAATGGAAATAAAACTTATTTCGGAACTGCTGTTTTAATTTAATAATTTCTAGGTGTAAAATTTCATAATATGTGACGTCATAGTAGGGGGGGGAGGTCTCACAAGTGTGACCTGTGTGAAGCTGTGACAAGGACGGGGGGAGCGGTCAAAAAGGTATGAAATTAGTGTGACGTAATTTATGGATGGCCCGTAAGCTGACTGCCACTGCCAGGTTTAAACCATTAATATATTATTAACACAAAATGTATCGCCTGAAACTTAAATTGGCAATTTACAAAAAACAGGGAATATCTATTCACAAAATTCCTATAATTTATAGACAGTAGGTATCAGTTTCTTCTTGAACTACAGACATTATTAATACTACATAATTTTGTCATCACTTGGTTTGATACAAATTATTCACAAGTCGCGCGACGCGAGCCAAGCACCTGATGGCTAATTAGTTTGATTTATTGAGTGCCACGTATTTATCAAGTAATGTTATATCGGAACATATTTCGCCTAATATTGTAGCGGGCGGCACTTATGCTATGATTAATTGTGTGTTTATTAATGATACTGATACGAGATACACTAAGGAGATACATTAGGAGCTTCGGCATTTTATTTCAGTTATCCGAATAGAAGAATTTGAAATCTTTAATGTATATCCATCCATCTGTCTCAATATTTATTTATTTACTTATTTATTTATTCATTCCCTAATATTACCACTAACATTACTGGCATGTCGTATGCGTTTGTGTATTTCACAGAAATTGTAACATTAAAAGTAAAATTATTATTATTATGAACGAGTAACCGCCCTAGCTTTGCTTCGGTTTTCTTATTTTTGTACACCTTGGGTTACACTATTGGAGTTTTATTAAGGATCCCTAATTTTTTTGAAAATATAATATAGCCTATGTTACTCGGGATAGTGTAGCTTCCCAACAGTGAAAGAATTTTTGAAATCGGTTCAGTAGTTTCGGAGCCTATTCAATGCAAACAAAAAATCAAATCTTTCCTCTTTATATATTAGTATAGATTAAACAATGGAATTCCAAATTAATTTCTGATAATAATATTCAACATACAAATAATACTGTCTCTTAGTAAATAAATCTTAGTAAGTAAAATCATCACTATCACATGTAATGTATAATGTAATTGTATGTGCAAGGATGTCATTTTATGAAAGTTGATATAACCCTAGACTTCTCGTACCTCAAACAAAATTTTGTGTAAGAAAATGTATAGTAAAATAATTTCAATCTAGTTATTGCTTATAATGTATGTTATATGTATTATATCATTAATTCGAGTTTCGTAAATTTTAACTTTCGTTAAGTGAGCTGTTTGTTCCTATGATAAAATAAATTATTTGACTTACGCCCCAACCGAGTCACTAACGGTTACTTAAATCGCTCCTTAGTATAGAATCACCATACAAATTCTGTACTAAGGAGCGATCAAAGTAACCATTAGTGACTCTGAGTTGGGGCGTTAGACTTCAAACCACTTACTTGGCACTGCTGCGGCCCCTGTCGGTTGGGCGAGGCAGGTTTAGGGCGCGGCAACTTCCTGGCCAGCGAGGGTCGCGGCTCCAGCCCAGCCAGCGCCACCGACACCCTCGCCACGCCCAGGCTCGACGTCGACGTACTGCAGTCTGTGAAGTACAAGAACACTGCTTTTTACTTATACTATTGTGCAGAAATAGCAAAGGTGTTTTGTCGTGGACATTTATATCGTTGTATAATATTATCAAATAAAAAATCTTGGTTCATACAAGTGGGATTGAGACCTTAGGTAATCATAAGGCCGTTTTTTTGGTAAAGTCCAATCCTTATAATCTAATTACTTATGTATATAATTTTTCTAGACAATGAATCTGACACAGAAAACAGTAGTATAACTAAACAGGTATTCACGTATCATTATTTATCAAGCAAACATTTTTGCCAGACATAGGGCTATGTGTGACAGGTCTAACTTGATACATGTGACATACAGCCGGTGATGAATGGTGCGGGATGTGTGAGCAACCGCGAAAATATCTCGTTGACAAATGCGAACGATTTGTCGGGGGTCACTTTGTAGACGTAACCAGCCTACGTGAAGATATCGTCATATCATTTTAGCATATTTGATCTTACGATACTAGTAAATGTTCGCTATGCAATCGTTAATTTGGAAATTTTCGCAATTTGACGACCCGTGTGGCGCAATTGTTACCATGCCGGATCGCCGCACCGAGGGTCCTGGGTTCGATTCCCAGCGAGGCGGAAATTTGAATGATGAGTTTGAATTTCTGTTCTCGGTCTGGGTGTGAATGTCCTTGTCTAGTGTGTTGTCCATGGCACCCACAACACAGGGAATCCTAGTGTGGGGCTATGGGTGTGAAGCGTTATTTATTATTTATTTATTTATTATTATTTATTTACGGGTTGTTTCGATATTTACTAGACAAACTCTGGGTAAACATGTGTACGTCATTATCATACTAGTATATGCAAGTTTATATTTCTATGCTGATAATTGGTAACTAAAACATATTATAATAACAAAGAATGTTTGGAAATTCAACTTGTAAATTTACAAGTCTCAAACGAATAAATCTCTTTAAAAAACCTTTGTATTAAAAACTGACAAAGCTACTATAGATCACATGAAATACTTAATATGGGGATTATTCGAGATTGTATTGATAATAATAATTATTATTGATATGTAACAATCCCAATAAAATTTGTGATTCAGTTTATATTTCGATTCGATATTACAGTTATTAACCACTTCATTAACCAAAAACACCGCGTTACTTTGATAGAAAATAGTAATGAATTGCCTCATTTAATCGTATTGAGTATCTCCACGTGGTCTAGTATTTCGATATCAGCAGTATTGGAATAATTTCGTTGTTAATTTGCAACGTTCAAAATTATTTTTTATTGGACGGAGGGAATATCGCATATTTTCATTATGTACCTAGTACAACACATACACAATACAATACCTATTACATTATATGGAATCTAATCTGTGTAGCGTTTACTTAATCTCTAGTACTCGCGTCGATTAGATACGAACCGATCGATTTCAAGAAAAGTAAGTAAAATTCCGAGTAGTCCTGCAAAGGTAAAGGAGCCTTAAACTGTACGTCGCTAACAAAACTCTATTTGCATAATAGATGACCGGAGTTCAAAGCATTTTATTTTGGTCGGAGCCACCCCCAGGCGGGGACCGTTTCAGTTAATAGCTGCGATGTGAAAGCGTCGAGGCGCCTTCGGCGATGTCCTTTGGAGAGGAACTTGCCATTTGTTTCATTTGATATATTTTCTGTATACAACTACTTTCTTAATTTGTTTTTTGTATTCGTAATTAATCACCCTAAGTAATTAGGGTATAAGCAAACCTAGCGTTAGGTAAAAGTTCTACTTCCATCCCCATCTTTAAAGACCAATTCTTATATGTAATGACTACATGTAATATTGAAAATTAATATTGAGAATAATGTTTAATAATTGTGCTCTACTGTTTGAGGATATGGATACACTTACTGAGTACTAAATATACGCGGAACCACAGTTCGATTTGAGTATCCCACACCCTTGCCGTCTCCTTGCAGATCACACATAGGTCTTTGTTGTAGCTTGTTTGCTGTATTCCCTATAGTGGGTGAAACTCATACATCTACTACGCCTACGATAGATGAGATCATTGATTCGAAGGAGCCTATTCGAATCCTAACTTCTTTGTCACTGAGTGAACGCCATTAGTTTGTTTATGTTTGCAAGAACCGCACATCCGTCTCGGCTGACCGATGGCCACTAATGGAACCGAGGAGAAATGATGTTCTATCTCTTTCGGAACGCAACTTAACGGAATTTATTACAACAGTAGGCACTTTGCCTATCTTCGGTTTCGTGTGAGTGCGTAAGAGCCTTTACGTTTTTAAGGTTCCGTAGTCAAATAGCTTTGTCATGTCCGTCCTCAGCATGGCGCCGGGACCCTAATTGTTAGGAAGCTGTGAGTTAACATGGATATACATACATGTGTATTTATTAAAACTTGTACAAAGTCATAGAATAAATAGACATTTTTTCAGGGTGCCTTCATTAAAGGTAAAGTGCAGATGATTTTTTTCTTAGATAAAAGGTTTTATGAGAGACATTTAAATTTTATATGGGGTGAAGTAAAACTCGGTTTTTATCAAGGAAAGATTACGGGTTCTAGGTAAATTTTTCCATTACATTCGTTTGCAACATATGATTGTTAACTGATATTCTGATATATTTTGTATTTAGCACATACATCTATACTAATATATAAAGAGGAAAGATTTGATTTTTTGTTTGCATTGAATAGGCTCCGAAACTACTGAACCGATTTCAAAAATTCTTTCACTGTTGGGAAGCTACACTATCCCCAAGTAGCATAGGCTATATTTTCAAAAAAATTATCCAATAATGTAACCCAAAGCGTAAAAAAATAAGAAAACCGAAGCAAAGCGAGGGCGGTTACTCGTATATAATAAAGTGGTAATAATGTGTTACAAATTCGCTTTGTTGTACGGGACGTATGTACAAGCGCTGAAAATTGAGACATCTCTTACAAATTACAATACACAACACTACGTATACCATAGACAAAGCTATACGACGGGGAAGAAATAATCACGCACAATACATGCTCAAACTTTGCTCTTCGCTAAGTAATTTCATGTTGAGAAAATGGAACATGTTAACACCTCGTAACAAGTTCATATTACAATTATTAAGCTCGAAGTAATCAAACAATGATCGGGAATCGATAGGCTTGACAAGTTCTTGTGTATCTTTTGAGTAGGTACGAGTATATCTTAATATCCATCGGGGATATAATGAAATTAGTAGCTTTGGTATCTTTTTGATATTGACGTAACTCCATCCAGAGATGTAACATAGAAACCTTGTTACCATGTTCTACTAATAAATTAATCCAATTCTGTAACAGAACACTTTTTTGTGTTTCGGCCGCAGTGTTGGAGAGCGAGAAGTAATGTGGTTTCTTTTTTACTAAAAACCTATCGATGATGCCTTTCGTGTCAGGTATTGACATCTATGGGCGACGGTCACCATTTACTTTATAATACACTAGCTGACCCGGCGAACTTCGTATCGCCTAACAAACTATATTTTTTTCTAAAATAAAAATAGCCTAAGTTACTCCTTGTTACATCTGCTACCTGCCAGTGAAAGTCGCGTCAAAATCGGTCCAGCCATTTCAGAGATTAGCCGGAACAAACAGACAGACAGACAGACAGACAGCCAAAAAAAAAATGTTGTTTTGGTATATGTACCGTGTATACATCCAAATACACTTAGTAAAAAGCGGTTATTTTAATATTACAAACAGGCACTCCAATTTTATTTATTTTTATAGAGTATAGATAATATGACGCCTCGTATCATTTATCTACTTAAAAAAATCCCAAATCTATAGGTATATAAATATTTTATGTTATTATTGGTTATGTAAACGGGTATTGCTGCATTGATAGGGCGAGGTAAAGAACTTTACTTATTTTTATTTCTTTACTTCATCATATTAGCATTATTATTATTACAAAGGATATAAATAGGTTGACCGCGTTGATGTTTACGACCGCTAACGACGTGAGTGTTTTCAAGTCAAGAGTGAGAAAGCTTTTACTAAGTTCTTGCTCTTTACCATTTAAGACTAACACCACTTAGCATCAGGTGGGATTGTAATCAAGCATCAATGGAAAATATAGTGTTAAGAACTTTAAGAAAAACACAGGAGAAATTACACCCACCTTAAGGTAAAAATACGATGTTCACATGCGTTTAGCACCTTTTTCTCTTAATATTAACTTTGTAACATAAATGTCTCTATTTCTTGCTACGCCGATAAAATTGAGAATTCAATGCGTTGTTTTATCAATTACTTTTAAAAATAACAAATAAGTGTGGAAAAGTCTGTGCCATAGATTAAATAATAGTATTACTTCATATTTGTGCTTTCTATAGTAATGAAAACCGTTTTATAGCCACTACATTCAGATATAATTAATAACCTTCCTTTTCGGTGTCACAATATTTATTTTATTTTATTTATTTAGTCTTTATTGAACCATACAAATGTATAAGAACAAAAGGCGGACTTAATGCTAAAAGCATTCTCTGCCAGTCAACCTTTGGGCAGTGGGAAAACAACGAACTACAATACCTGCTTTTAATTATTGTTATAGCAGATAAGCATTTCACATTTTGATTTTTGTAATTAAAAGTTCTAATTTAAAACTCGATTCGCATAAACGTAGGTAAATATGAGAATTTGATACAGGTACAACCATTGCCTACATAGTGTTATGTCATGAGTATTTGTAAAACATATACACATGTTTAAAGGGCTGTATTAACACAATTGTAATAGATAATATGAGCTTATCACAGTAAGAACAACATTATAAACGTCACCTCCCCAAACTATACTGGCAGTACATCCCTAGTTTTACGAAGAAGCGACCACAACCAAGGAACAAACAATTAAATTCACATCTACGATTTGCGCAGTGCGACCAACTTACGAAATAAATCACTAATAACAGTACATAACAGATACGACAGAATTCTGTTGTTACGAACAATTGAAGTTACGGATATGACGGATTCTGTATCTTGGAATGCGACGAATATGTCTTCATAGACAGAAAACGCAATCTAATGCCACATGATACTTAATAGTACTTCTAATGCTGAGCCCTGAGTACCTTAGCATTAGTCTTCGGCAATGTCAACACGAACGTCACGTCTCTTAAACATAAATAAGTTACTACTTCATATACAGAAATACTTAAATACATACACTACAAACAAATACTTAAATTCATACATTATATATAGATAAAACACACATTTGCATATATGAATATACCAATATATTACATAATACCATAATACAATCACATCCTACCTTACTACCGATTTCTGTGTAACTCACCCACCTTATTTTATCAACTTAAAATGGGTATCACGCGTATCACGCAGGTGTACAAACAGGTGTATCACGCAATCATAGCTTAAACTACCTATATTTAACTCTTTACAGGGACAAGTTTTAAATATTACCAGTGAAATGTATTTTATCAGTGAAAATGTATTATAATTAAAAATAGTGTTTATAATTATGTAACATTCCGGAAGAGTCTAGTTACCCACAACACAGGGTATCCTAGTGTGGGAACTACGTGTCCTGTAAAAACTTTTTTGTACTTTTATGCAATAAATAAATTATTATTATTATTATTATTATTATTATTATTATTATTATTATTATTATTATTATTATTATTATTAATCAAATCTTTCCTGTTTATAATATAAGTAAGTATAATTGATTGTCACAAGCACGTCAAGCACTGCTTATAGGTACGCGTAAGCGGACATCGTAGAGTGCATTGTTCTGAAATTTTGGCAGGTTTTCTAAACGGTCAATTTCACCAAAATAAGGACCATTAAAAAAATACATGCTCAGCCCAAGCCAGGTCCCCTATGCCGGATATTGACGTGCAAATAAACTAGTTATTACTTTTTACAGTCTATTTATCACTGAAATATAGTGAAGGATTGACAAAATTCCCTCCTAAAAGAAAATCCATCCGATTCCTTTACAACCTAAATTATTTTATTGTACGTTACGAAAAAAGTGTTACGTAAAAATGGGCGTTTCGTCGTAAAATTGTCTCTGTGCCAAAAATGGCAGACAAAGGAGTGAATAAGCGTCGAGATTGGAAAATTATTCATATTCGTGACCCGGTCGTGTGCAGTCCCGCGCCCGGGAACTTATATCTATTTTGAAAGTGATGGATATTTCTGCGAATGCTTAGAATTTCAATGTCGTACTTGTCGTATTGTATAATATTACGGTAAATGACTTCTGGCCCTTGATTTACCCTGGAAATTCGTTATTGAGTTCCGCAAACACATCGAACGGAAACATTCAGCAATATCGTGGCCAGAATTATTATTCCGGAGAGGAAGTATTTGTTTTTTCCGTTTTGAAATTAAATTTGCATTTGTAAGGGAGCGACGACGGCATAAAAACAGTCGACGAAAACAAAACACGAACGCTTTTAAGAAATTTTCTCGTGAGGTCACCTTTTTAGTATAATATCGTGCGGTGGCTGTGTGCAGTCGTAGTTCGGTCGTAGAATACACGATTCTCAAAAAATATATCGACTGTTTCATGAAACGTTCCTATTTCATTAAATTTGTATGGTCGTTCAAATACAATGACTTTGAGGCAACGTTTGAATATTTCCTTACATTGTGTGTTTCAGAGTTCAAACTCTGTTTCAAAATCGTTTTGCAAACCAGCTTTCGCCGAGACTGCTGTTTAGGTATTTACTAACAAAATTTGTTTATCTTTGAGAAGACACATCTCGGGTTGTAGCGAAGAGCGAATAAACAAACTATTTCCTATCACATGATTGTTTTATGCTCAGAATCGCACCACTTCTAATAGCATTGACGTATAATGGTAGTGTGGTTATCACCGTCTTTAAGCATCCATAACATTTAAAGCATAACAGACGTACTGGTGGTTGTTTGTTTTTAGATCTCAAATCGGTAATAAAAAAGATAATGATATTTCTAGACGTAGACTTACATGACCCTTCTATCATTAAAAGCTACCAATCGGAAAAAGCTGAGTTGTAAAGCGCACAGCAACATCCAAAGCAGGGTCTTATATTTGGGTGAATATCAGAAACGTGCATTTTATTTTTCAAATTTTGGTGGTGATATTTTTTCTCCAGTTTTCGTGAAAAATGAGGACCTGGTATAAGAAAAGAAAGTGTAACAATTCGACTTTCTTTTCTTAAACCAGGTTCTCATTTTTCACGAAAACTGAAGAAAAAATTTCACCATCAAAATTTGAAAAAAATGCACGTTTCTGATATTCACTCATTTAGGACATAATTTGTTTTTCAGATGAGCACACTACGAACAGGGTTAGTTGGCTTAAGCATTGACGTAGTTACGAGTATTAATTATTACGAGTATGTTACGAGTATATTAATTAGGCAGCCCTTAAATATGAAACTTATTGAATACCTAATATAATAAGCTCTACAAACTATATTCAGCGCTGCGTGAACACCCATTAGCGGTTTAAAACAAATCACATTTACAAACACATTTGCTTCTATCACGTCGGAGTTTGCAAACTCAGTTAGCAAAATGAGAAATTTTAATCACATTAGTAGTTACATGTTTGTATCTCGCAAAAGTTGTCTGGGCCAGCGATAAAGAATTTCTAGATGGAGCACAAGTTAGTTGGGAGCGACTGCGGCAACTTCATCTCAATCACAAGTATTCATAGTTCTCATGTGTGAACGTTACGAATGATGTGACGGGAATACTTCTGAATTATTATTTTAGATCACGCTTTACTTCAGGAAACCTATGCCTTAATAAGTATTCTCGAAAAAAAAAATTAAACAAGATTCTTTAAATTTACACTATTTATATGTGAACTGATAAAAAAACGGTCGAAATAATAATAAAAAATATATTTTCCAGTACAAACCGCATCCAAATTGTTCAGTTTTATTTTTCTGATTAGCGAGAACAAATGCTTGAGCACGCAAACAACCATATAAGGACAAATTAATCAATTGCTTTTAAATGACCTATCTTTCAGTCTTTCGGAATCTCTTTAATGTCGATAAGGCCGTCGAAGCATCTACGACTCCTCAGCATGTCCAAAGGCGACGGTGACCACTAACCGTCAGCAAGGCTATTCTGTTTTGTAACTCGACAGCAGAATCCGTGATGAGTTTCAAAATTGAAGTTCGAGTCGAGACTCACTTCACTTCGCAAGTGCGTACTAGATGATTAGAGAATGACATAATATGTATTCGGTAAGAATACCATACCGAGGCCATCTTTAGTCGTTTGAAGTTCAAGTTCGAGAGTCACTTCGCTTCGCAAGTGCGTACTAGATGATCAGAGAATGACATATCAAGATGATGCAAGTTTGCTTTCGAGTCTCACTTGAGTGAGCTTCGATTTCGAGTTTGTATTTTAGAGAATAGCCCTCCTGGCCTGTTTTTACGTCAGCCATTTTGGTTAAAATTAGAGTCCGACCGAAACTGGTTTTTCAGCCGAAACCGAAACCGAAACCGAACCTTCGGCCTTAGTTCCAGTTTCGGCCGAAACAGAAACCGAAACCGAAACTTAGAGTGAGGCCAAACGAGCGTATTTTTGGAGCTGTGAGTCACGTGAAATGAGCTGGTTTCATACAAAAGTTCAAATTGAATTGTTTGGAATTTATATTATATGCGATTTTACGATTTACGCTATTTTACGCAACGCACAGTTCAAAAAATATGCTCGTTTGGCCACACCCTTAAGGTATTTTTTGAGCTGCTCATTTGTAGACTCAACAAAAAACAGTAGGGTAAAGGAACCGAATTGTTGAAATTTTACAAAGGGCATTTTTTGACATTTGGCAGGTCAACCCTCAAGCTATCTGTCCGCTAACGTAGATCCACTTCTTACGGGATACCCTATATATAGGTACATATATACTGAAGTACCTATAGGTATTTCAGGACCTATAGGTATTGAAATATAGCGTGTTTTTTACAAATTTTATAGTAGTACGTGCCTTGAGTTCGATAAACTTATATCTTAATACATAGACAGCAAAAACTCGAAAAAAATGTACTTATGACTGGGCGCTGTTTTAACCCCCGACGAAAAAGAGGGGTGTTATAAGTTTGACGTATCTGTGTATCTGTTGTATGTCTGTGCATCGTCGCTCCCAAACGGAGAAACGAAGGTGACTAAATCGAAAGTGTTCTTAGATATGATTAGTGTATATCAAACTGTCGGGCCTCACTCAATAAATGTAAGTATAGGCGAAATTTACATAACGTAATTTATTTGTGAACCGTTTGAAATAAAACGAACACTAAATGTTAACCCAAGCTCACTACAATATGTATAAGTCAGTGAAAACCGCAGCTAAATCTGTTAAGCCGTTCCTGAGATTAGCCGAAACAAACGCATAGACAAATAAACAAAAAATAATTTTTATTTAATGTATTATGGCTAATACATACCCCTATTAAAAGTTTTACTCAAAAATTAGTACAGTTACAGTTTCATTATATGGCTATGACGATGATGGTATATACCTAGTACCTACAGACAGTTAAATGGTGTTAGATAAGATGAAAAAAAAACAATAAAATTAAAGTCCTATGCTCAACATAGGCCTATGCAAAATAAAATAAACATGTTAAATTAATGACTTCACTTGAAAAGTCAGTGCCCACGAGTTAGCCGCGAATTTAGCACGACGACGAAATTACGCACGACAATTCACGAACACAGAGTTTCGGTTTCGGTTTCGGCCAAATTTTGCCAAAACCGAAACCGAAACCGAAACTAGATTTTTTGGCCGAAACTGGCCGAAACCGAAACCGAAACCGAAACTTCGGTCGGTCTCTAGTTAAAATTAAAAAGCTACCGTTACCGCTCATTTACACGCGCGTGTCACGGACCGTCTCGTGGCGCGTCCGTAAGCCACGCCCCCTACGCGCGTGTGAACACCACGCGAGCGCTCGCGCGAGCCCCTTTGGCGCGCGCATACAAAACCGCTCCCGACGCGAGCCCTGCGAGCGCGAGACGCGCCGCGGTCTGGTCCGCGAGCGCCCTGTTCACACGCGCGCGTATGCGCGCGTCTCGCGGATTGTCTCGTGGCTCGCGCGCGCGTGTAAATGGGGTATTACAGTTCTACATATAAGTTACACAACCGAACATATTTTCCATAGACAGCTTAAACAACTAACAGAAGTGTTTAGATAACCACGACTGTATAGTGATAATTGTCTTTACCAATTGCGTTGAAACTTTAGACTACACAAATCCTTAGTGTGCGATTATAAACTACTGTACATAGACATATAATTACAGACTCATGCAATCGATTTCTACAACAAAGGCATTATTGACATTCAAGTCAGGACCGTTTCTATCACTGTCGGCATCTTGTTACGAAGAGCTTTGTCTAGGCGTTCTACTATTCGCAGCTCATGCGTCTGTGGCTCAATATTTAGACATGATTAGTATTTAATAATCGAGCTACAACATCAAAGTATTTGTACGTCATGATCATAAACGTATGCTTTGACGGAACGGAGGCAATGCGACCCGTCTATGATGTAATTTATGTAGCGTGCTTAATCATAGTTAGCAACGTGCAGTCGTCAGCTTGCTACGTTGTATTGTATTAGATTAGTTATAACATTAGTATCATAATATATATTATTATGACAGCCTAATGAAGTCTTTGTGGGGCGAGATACAAGCTACATCTGATGAGGCGGGGATTTCAAAGGACTGATTCGCAGTACATTATATTCCATGTATGCACGAAACACAAAGAATCTCGCAAATATAACTTCCCTCAAATCCCGTTATCAAACGGCTCTTGCTATTCAAGAAAATCACTGGTACCAACCTAACGATATTCATTCCAGCATCCTAACAGAATTGTTTAATTAACAAGCTACGCCGTAGCAGGGTTTAGTAGAGCGCTACAAGTTTACAATGTTATGTTTAATTGTATGTATGTTTGACGATTTATCGCGTTCTGCTAGCAATTGGTAAGACGCCAAAGCCATTAAAATTTAAGTGTGTAAGGACCGCAAGTTTCTTGCGGTAATTATTTATCAGGACTTCAATTTGCTAAATTAAAAGATCCGTCTCGTTAAAATTTTTTTCTTTAACATAAGGCTCTTATTGAAATTGACCTTAATTTGTAACATAATGTTTATCAATACTACTGCTAACCATAGTTAACTATTATAGTTAAAATAAGACTACACTATTTTTACTTAGCGCTAGAAGGTGTAATTTGGCATGGATATACATATTTATTAAAACTCTAAAATCGTAGAATAAAATATTGAAATATATTTTTCTTCAGGTAACGTGAGGATGAAATTTTTTTTTCGTTGCGTACTCCGTAGTGTACTTCATAGAATCGTTGAAAAGGTCTTTCAAAAATATTATGGGTCTCGTAAGACCATTTTTGGATTCAGGGGTTCGTTTGCGAAATATTTGGCTTTAAAGTGCTAACTTTGGTTAGTGTCAAGTGCCCCCCCCCCTGCTGGCTAAACGGTTGGAGTTAGACAAGTGAAAAAATATCCAAAAACAACCAAAACAATATTTTATATGATGAATTTATAATCTAAATTTTACTAACAAAAAATAACCGACTTCAAAGTTACTCTAAAACTACTTGTCAGATCTCCTTCAAATTTATGTAGAATTACGTGACAAGCACCTGCTTTCGATTAAAAAAAGAATCATCGAAATCGGTTGGCGTGATATTGAGTTATTCGACCATTTATCGCGATTACTTAATACAAATTTAAGACTTACATGGTTTTATCATGGATGCCATTGTCAGATCTCAATAAAATTTATATGGGACCACATGACAGTTACCAGCTTTCGATTAAAAAAAGAATCATCAAAATCGGTTCGCCCAGTCCAAAGTTCCGAGGTAACAAACATTAAAAAAAATACAGTCGAATTGAGAACCTCCTCCTTTTTTTGAAGTCGGTTAAAAAGGAAAATTATCACGACTATGTTAGCATAAGTAGTTAATTAGTATAATAGTCGATAGAGTCCAAAGATGGGTACAATATGTTATATTTCTCGTTATACTTTTGTACAATTACTTGAATTTAAACATGTTATAGTATCTCGATTGTTCACAACGATTCTAGCTAGCTATTCATAATCTAAACTTATAAAGTTATTCAAGGGTTTTTCTTGTCATAACCTCAAATCGATCTGTCATTCTTAACCCACTATTGCCACCACTCGCCATAGATTATATTTATTTCTTTTTTATACAGATATTTTATAAATGCTGCCAGTTTTTAATGAACCTTACATTCGGAACGCTACATTGCGCGTGCCCTGACACTTGCCCCGTTTTATTTTTCTTTGGATCGTAGTATTATTTCTTACATCCTAGATATACTGCCATATCGTTGTGTTCTTACTATACGAAGGTAGACTGTGAGAGAATGCTTTTAGCAGTCTGCTAATAAAAAAACTGTATGGTGCAAAAGTTAAATAAATATTAAATAAATAAATGAATATATAAATAAATATTTGTCCCACATATTATCAATACTTCTCTCATTGCAATAAGTTCATCTTGTACTAACTCTATCATTATTTCAAGGTCAATAAGGAATATAAATAAATTATCATTCCATAAAATATATGAATAATTTGTGTTTGGGACATACAAAGGTAAGTTTTCACCAAACGTTAAAAATTTTTTTTTGTAAAAGATAAAAATAAAAGGCCGGAAGCTTGATTATTTGAATTTTTCACATAAATTTTGAGGTTATGTAAAAGAGGGTGAAAGTGTGAATTTGTACACCATAGATTGTTACGATACACTTCGCTTGTAACACTGCAATATGTTTATGTTTAAATAATGTTTAGTCTCAAAAAGACAAAGGTATGTCACCTACATGGAAGCAAATATCTTAAAAAAAAATTATACTAATAATTACTTTAAACTACGGTAACATGTGTTCAAAAAAATTATTACCTATAATTTTATTAAAGCTGCAACATCATTGACAATTTCTGCATCATTTGCAACAAATTGGCAGTTTGCACTGACAACTGCATTTGTTGCAGGGAGCGAGGTTCCTGAGCTACTCCTTACGTGCAGTGGGTATTTAGGCGAAACGCTCGCGCTGCTCATTATCGTATAACGTTTCAACATTCTAGATTCGATTAAATTTATGTGTGTTCGGTGGAAATGGTTGTACGAATGGTTGAACTGTGGCTCGGGTTGAGTCTTGTTACCTCGATGCTCTTTTATGTGGCTCCAGTGGAGACGCATGAACTTTCTGTAGCTCGCGGCACGCTCGCGATGA
This sequence comes from Thymelicus acteon, assembly GCA_951805285.1. Classification (NCBI taxonomy): domain Eukaryota; kingdom Metazoa; phylum Arthropoda; class Insecta; order Lepidoptera; family Hesperiidae; genus Thymelicus; species Thymelicus acteon. Next base: position 5,521,595 of record OX638232.1, read on the forward strand.
GGCAGCTCGTCACGAGGCTGCTCAAGTGGATAGGCAGGATTTCTATCTTTTATTGGTAAATTACATGAGTGCGATTACCGTGTGCGAAGTAAGTTGGTACGGCTGTACTCCAGAAGTTATGCCATTAACGGCCCCTCTCGCAGTTACCTTCGATCAGTTATGATTGACGTGAGCCGTTGTCCTATGAACGCCTTTAATCTATACTAATAAATAAAGAGGAAAGATTTGATTTCTTGTTTGCATTGAATCTACTTGAATCGGCTTCGAAACTACTGAACCGATTTCAAAAATTCTTTCACTGTTGGGAAGCTAGACTATCCCCGAGTAACATAGGCTATATTATATTTAAAAAAAAATAGGGATCCTTTACACATTCAGTGCTTTTTGCTTGGATCCGAGCATGGCGGGCCCATAGTAGCGGTGCCGCCGACTCGGATCCGAGCAAGCGTCCCGTTTTTTTTGTAGTAGTCAATAAAGTGCCAGTTTTCGAGCCGAGTAAATGTTGTTTTGCGCGGCCACTCTGGCAATATAGTAACTTGCGAAAACGAGTATTGGTTTCATTCTAACAGTATTAGTAACAGTTATTTACTTACTAATTTTTTTTTAAATAACAAGTCACCACATGATGACACGTCTGAACTGTATGCTGTATATCATGTATAAGCGTGTATGTATAAGTGTGCGTATGGCCTGTGTGTGAGTCCTATGTGTGTTTGTGTGTCATATGGTACAAGATTTTGGTCAAGGAAAGTAAAATAAGTTAAAACTCGTTTTGATTACTTTCCTTAGATGATTTTGATCAAGATCCTGAAATTTGATAAAAAAACACGGGATTGTCAAAATCTTGTGACATATTAAACGCACTCACGGAACAAAATATCTATGATATCAGTGATTAAACCATTGCCATCCCTAGCTTTCGGATTCGAGTATTCGGCAGCCGACGTGCTGTGTGCCGACGACTCGGATCCGAAAAATGACTTTTTTTGATAGAAATAATAATAATAAAATATACATTCATACATATTTTCAAACATTCATATTTACTTAATCAAAATTCGCCATAAAAAGTTTTGGCTCCCGGCTATTACTTTGCATCCATTGTTTAAGCACTGAATGTGTTAATAAAACTCCAATAATGTAACCCAAGGTGTAAAAAATAAGAAAACAGAAGCAAAGCGAGGGCGGTTACTCGTTTTATATAATTTTGTACCCTGTGTACCCTGTAGTGGTTTAAATCAAAAAAAGTAATGGTTTACAATTTAATTTTAATCCCTAATTACAAGATTCAATATAGTGCAGTATTCAAGACGGCACGTTAAACCATCTTAACTTTGTACTTGGTTTGTGTCGTCCACAAAGTTCGAAGACTTAGCAGTTCATTTGCTAATGCAGTTTGCTCTTCCAGTACTTGCTTTGTTCGTATAGAGCTGTATACATACTGTATGTGTTTATACGTTATACATATACATAGAGGGTGAGTTTGTGGACCATCGTGTATAGACGTTGATTATTTCGTCAATTATTAAGGTGCTTGCACATTATTGTTTTCGTATAGATAATGATTTTGCACCTAAGTAGTACAACTTATCATCAAATTAACGTGACTGGTAGAAAATGACATCATCTGGCACGGGACTTTCTTCCTAAGAGGCCTAGTGCATACTCCGCTACGCTCCAACATGGATTGGTGGTCTGCAGTCTGCTTGCTCGCTTTATTAAGAAAATTTGTCAATTCATTCCTTTTAACATATTCTCAATTGTACTGCTGTTGGTTACTGTATCATTTCTTTCTTTATCTCTTCACACACCTTTTAAAACATTATTTAAGACTTAAAGATACCTATCGATTTATTAACGATGACTTGTATCTTAAACGCGCAATGTTAAATATAACCAGAGAAACATGGAAGAATTCATAATCCACTGCAGTATACGTACGTACATGCAGTATACCGACTTAAAACCTACTAAGTTAATAAAAACGTAAGCACCTAAAGTGGAAGAGCGTATTTATAAGGAGTCTCGTACTGTTGACATAGACTTCAGTATCTCATTTGCTAATGTACTTTACATCTCTTTGTGCATACGAGAGTTCAGTTCGGCATTTTATTAATTTGTCTTTTGGCTTTCATGAGGCAATTCTGTTTATGTAAACTTAACATGCGTGTTTTCAATCTTTTTACTCTTGTTAACTTTGCATAGTTTAACTTTTGAATCCCTTAAGAACCGTAACGAATCTTCGTTACGGTATCTACATGTATTCGTACATACAGAGTAATATATTAAAGTCTCAATACAGTGGCATATACAATACATGCTTACAAATTAAAGAGCAAGGCAAATTAAGTAACATTACACGGTTCAAAAATTAAAAATTATTTAATCATATCAATGATATACCCTTTGACGACCCTGTAGCCTAGTTGGTAGCGACCCTGCCTGCGCAGCGAGGGGTCCCGGGTTCGATTCTCGGCCGGGGCAGATATTTATGTGACAGATAAATATTTGTGCTCGGGTCATGGATGTGATTGTGATGTGTTACATGTGTCGTCCATGCCACCCGCGACACAGGTAATAAATAACCTACTGCGGGGGTGTGAGTGTGTTAGCGTTTATTATTAATTATTATTATTTATTATTATATTATTTATTATTATTATTTCTTATATAGCCGGGCGGGTGAAAAAAATACTGTGGAGTTAAAAACAATATTGTCGAGATACTGTCGAGAGAGGAAATCTAGCACTTCGATCAACAGCTGAAAGAACAGCAGAGCAAGTGGGCTTGTACTCAAGGTTGGATCACTTCACACCCTTATTCTGTCAATAGATTGTGTGGGAAAACTAAAACGTGGTTGAACGGAATTGCATTGCAGCTCTCGTGCATTCTCATATCTTCTATCAGCGACACTTTATCGTAAAGCACGTCAGGTTTGAATTTATTGGCGACTCACATTCTAGAGCGCGGTACGAAAATTTTATATAAAACTTTCGTCGTTTTTCGTGTACATTATTTTAAAGAATGTAGAGAATAAACAAGGATGGATACGAATATGCTGTTGTAAACTTTATTTTGGAAACAAGTTTGTAGAAAAATATGCTTTGTTGTTTTTACCAATGTTTAAAGAAATTCTTGGAGGTTGCACTTGTTGCTTATCAATAAAAACAATTTGTAAATTTATTTCGAGTTTGTTACTGGGATACGATTAACAGCATATGATCCGGCATAGCAACAAATTTCCTTGCTATGGCATTGCCACAGCTTTGAAGCTTTAATGGTGAATACAATGTATTTAAACAATTATTTTTTAATATTCTAAATATAAAAATCGCTAAATATAAATCTTGAAATTTTTTTCAATGGCAACGTTTCATTTCACACATATGTTACGTTAGATTTATTAAAAATATTTCAATGGTTTTTCTACAAGCATTTATTTCATTCTATTCTCTCTTCCATTTTAAATCACGCTCGACACCGATCAACTGGATCGGTCGAATAAAATTTACAAAATAGTTTTATGGACTGAAAATAGGTTTCAGATATTTGGTATAGGTGTCCATTCAAATGTTTTTAATTGATTTGGAAGTGACAGCCATTTCCACGTAAAACTATTATGTAGCATAGAGTACATCACTACGTTTTTAGCTGCGACTGTTTCAAAATTGAAATATGGCCGAGCTAAGTATTTCTAATTGCTAGGGCTTCAAAGTTTTAATTGTGTAATGTAATTAACTGGAAGAAGAAATGTCTGTTAAAACTTTGTTACTTAGCTGTATTAAGTAAAATTTTTGTCTTGACAATGACGTTATTCTCAAAATATGTAAAATATACGAAGTTTCTTAATCTTGATTTGTTCGTTAGTAAGCATGTAATACGCATGGATCAAATGTTACAAAAAGAATTAGAACTACTTCCTCTCATTCTATGGAGTAGAATAGAGTATTTTCTATATATTATGCTTAGGGTTAGTCCGTCACAAGTTTTTTATGCTTTATTACATTTATAATACTAAAGACTGTATTACGTTTACACTTTAAGTTGTTTTTGGTGCTGTTGACAGATTTAACAGGTTAACAGACACTCTCTCTAAAATGTTTTTTAATTCTTAATTTATTTATAGAAAATTCATACATTTGACTATGTCACCCTTGTAACTACTCCCTAAAATGTAATTTGTCTTTTGTGTACATTGTGTTAGTTTTTTTTTTATATTTGTAAATAGCTTTATTTTATGACGTACTTACATAACATTATCATTAAATAAAGCCCCGAACAGCGACCCACAGTCATTCCAACCACGTTATTGCTCGTATTATTCGTCACGCGTCACGTGGCGTTGATTCTGAATACTTCAATATCGTTAAAAATCTCTCTGGTATTATAATTTTTTTTTCATGTTTTACGGGTTGTTATTTCCTGTTGCTTTCTCTTTGTCTATGTACTCGTTTTAGTTACCATATTTGAATAGTGTCTTTTTACAAATCGTATCAAATATATTTTGTATTTTAAAATGAATAACGAAATATTTAGTTAATAGCCGGCAAACAGATTAACGATCCACCTGAAGGTAAGTCGTCAGGTCAGAGTAACTTTTTGATTTTTTAGTTTGATTTTTTGAAATGAAATTTAGGTTTTTTCTTTCTTTCTTTCTTTCTTTCTTTAAATATTGAATTGTCATCGGTCTTCGATAAGTCTACGAAGTTTGAAAGAAATCTGACCGTTTGAAGTGGATCAAAATCATGTCCAAAGGAGTCAGTTACAAGTTACAAACATACAAGTGAAGCTAATATAAAGCGTGTAAAAAAATACAGTCGAATTGATTACCTCCTCCTTTTTTGAAGTCGGTTAAAAAGGTTGAGTAGCAGATGGATGCACCATTCTTGCTTGCAAAGTTAAGCTGAATCGTATGTATTTCGGTAGAAGTGGTTCTCGGGAAACCCGGACAGTTCATTATTCGTGCACTCGCGCTGTCAAGTTGGGGTTTGTAGACTTTTCGTGCTAAGCAAATCAGTTGTGGGATTGCCGTTTTATTGTTCACGTTGCATTTTATAATCTTCAAAAGCAGAAATCTAGTAATTACTTTCAGATTATACAATGTTTTATAAACCAACTAGCTATCCGAACAGACTTCGTTCTGTCAAAAGTTTTTTTTGAGATGTAAGCTATCCTATGTTTCAAGTTGGATCAAACTGCTCACGGTGTGCAAATTTCAATAACATCGATTAAGTAGTTCAGGAGTCAATCGCGGACAAACAATGTGACACGTAATTTATATTTATTAAGATATCACCTGTTTTTAGAGGAAGACAACTTGAAGAAAACTGCATCATCGCAAACATCCGTTTGCGATAGAGAGATCATAGGTAAGATTTTTACGTCCCTAAACCTGTACCAATTGGTGAAAATTGCAAGAAATATATACCTACTACCTAGTAGGTACTTTTGAAGTAATCGTTTTTATATAGATAACTAAAGAGAATAAGAAGACGTTCTATTCTTATTCTCTTTAGTGATAAAAAGATTCAAAATCAGAAACACATATTTCTTCTCCTCTTTAATAGGACATCTTTTCAAAATGGAAATTGACGGAATTAAGAATCAAAGTTTTGATTTGATGTTTATCACTTCATAAGCAATGATATTGTAGTGTAAAGAAGAGGTTCATTAGTGTATTATGAACATCCACATGATTTGAGTTTGAGTTTGAGTTTATAAAAATAATATGCTAGATATTGTACTAAGAGATGATAGATGTTCATAATACATTTTTATTATTACGGTGTCCCACGGGGTGAACCAACAACGTCTTGAATAGTCGCACAGCGTGTTTTACTGAATGTGGGCATCGCCGCGCCTCGTCACTGTACATTAAATATCTAATATTGGGAAACGTCACGAAAGCTTTCATCATCTTAAAGAAGCTTTTACCGTATTCCCTTAAATTGTATTGGTATTAGCTACCTACTGCCCGCGATTTCATTTGCGTGGTGAATTGGATTAAAAAATGAGGAACACGAATTCACTAGACAAATCCCTGGATATGCAATAAAGATAATCTAAATTTTACTAACAAAAAATAACCGACTTCAAAATTACTCAAAAACTACTTATCAGATCTCGTTCAAATTTGTGTGGGACCACATGACAAGCATCTGCTTTCGATTAAAAAAGTAATCATTGAAATCGGTTGGCGTAATATTGAGTTATTCGTCCATTTGTCGTACACATACTTAATGCTTTAAGACTTATATGGTTTTCTCATGGATGCCATTGTCAGATCTCAATAAAATAAAAGTGGGACCACATGACAAGCACCAGCTTTCTTTTAAAAAAACAATCATCAAAATCGGTTCACCCAGTCGAAAGTTCTGAGGTAACAAACATAAAAAAAATACAGTCGAATTGAGAACCTCCTCCTTTTTTGAAGTCGGTTAAAAATAGTGTTTTTTTGCGTACCGTGATTAGATATTATTATTAGATGGTTTTGATTTTGTTGACTAGACGTGTCTATGTGCAACGAACATAACTTACAAGACTTATATGGCTCCTCAGATATGGCTCTTGTAGTCGTTGCATGAAAAAGAAGCAGAACGTACATACCATTTATCTATTTCTTTGGTATATTTAAAGCTGAACAAAACACAAAACAACAGTTTATCCTCCAAAATCCAATTCCAAAACAGATGTCTCATATATCGCAAAGTAACTTCAGAATCAGTTACAGCCGCTCTTCAAAATACGAAATCAGATGACAAAGAGCGCTTTAGTGAGCGTAACCTGTAAACAAGAGATTGTCTCACACTGCTCGTATTAATTACCAAAGCTAATGAGGGTTGCCGTTTTCAATCCTACGTCTGTTTTTCGGGGTTGTGTAATAAAAATGTTTTACATGTCGGGATCATAGGTTTGGTTAATAATTACTAAGGTTTACATGACATAAATAATAATAATGTAGCTTACAAGTGAAACAATTTATTAAGTTCTTTTACGTTTATAAACGTAGATGATCCATAAACCGGAAAGGTTTCCTTATTGCCGAAAGCGTCCTCTAGGTGTCATTACGCGAATCTCATCAATCTCGAAGTTTCTATAAGGGGTTGAGACTCGACTACTAAGACGGCGATCTATCCATCTTAATGCTCCACGACCACTTTCATCAATCCAGCGGGAATTAATGCGATTCGCTAAGTGTACAGCTTTTTAACGTTGATAAAATGTCGGTCTAGAAAATTGTTTTTATAACGAGCCAGCTGAGTACCTTCGCTGTTATCGTAAGAACATAGATTAACGCCCCAACTCAGAGTCACTAAGGCTACGTTCGCACAGACAGGCGGCTTGCTTAGTGCTTAGAACCTAATGATTCCCATTCTGGCTACTTGTTAGGATACAAGGTGGCCGCACTGAGAGGTGGTTTGCGTGGTGGGTCGCTAGGTGCCTTGGTCATTTTGCTTGAAGGCACGTTGACCAAATGTCACTTTACCTTTCGTTTTACTAAGCTACACGCTAGGTGACTCGCTAGGCTTTACGCGCTAAGCAAGCCACCTGTCTGTGCGGACGTAGCCTTACGGTTACTTTAATCGCTCCTTAGTAAAGAGTCACCATACAAATTCTGTACTAAAAAGCGATTTAAGTAACCATAGTGACTCTGAGTTGAAGCGTGTCTTCTAGTCTTCTTAACAAGCCTGAGCATAAAATTGGATCTTTAGGTTTTCGTACTCCTGTAATAATTTTTATAGGATTGTTCGCGTGTTATTTTTTTATCTACTACGCTTTATTATATAAATATATCATCCCAATAATATGATTATAATCGCTATATTAATCCTAAACCCCATATTATATTTTATTCTAAAATGGATGTGCGTTTCTACAAATATTGACAAATAATAAATGTCTTGTAATAATAATTGCTGCCAATAAAATAACAATAAAAATTTGGGATGGAAGAAGCTCCACTCCATCCATCCTTGAATTAGGACGGTGACCACAGACCTTATTTACATTATTTAGTTATTATTTAGATTAAGTACTAAATTAAGTTACTAAACAAAATGAAAAACCATAATACGTATATTATAACTACAAATGACGAAACTTACGAAGTACGGACTCGAGTCAAACAAAACACGAGCAGTTGTTTACGTGGAATCCACTTTTACTCAGCGAGTCTCCTGTGTTTTAATTTCAAGTACGTAAACCGAATACGTTAAAGCGAATGTTCAGACCAGCTGCAGCACTCTTCACGGTATTTTGGTCTAGCAAACGACGTACGTCACTTTATTCACGTACTAAATAAACTGCGCCGGTATCACTTTGTACAATTTGAAGCAATTTGTATTCACCGATGTGTTACGAACTTATAATAGTGTTTACTATGTTGCATTATGTTTACTCGTTATTCGCATTTAAATATCGAGGTGCACCTGTCGTAGTGGGTTATACTATAGTGTAGAGGAATATTATATTAATGACAAGGACGCTTGGAAACTGACTCCCGCAGACGGTTCCGCTCAAGACAAGTCCGCTCAAAAAAAGTTTTTTTTTTATGGAATAGCCGGCAAACGAGCTGACGCTCCACCTGATGGTGAGTGGCTATCGTCGCCCATGGACATCAGCAACACCAAAGGCATTGCTGATGCGTTGTCGGCCAAGAAAAAGAGAAGATAAAGAAAGAAAGAACTGGCTCTTAAGCCCCCAGCCGGAACACGACGAGTCGATTGGCGGCTGACTGATGCGTTGTCGGTCAAGAAAAAGAGAAGAAAAAGAAAGAAAGAACTGGATCTTAAGCCCCCAGCCGGAACACGACGAGTCGATTGGCGGCTGACTCATGCTCAAAGTTGGTAACTATCCAGGCGAACCCCATGGAGAAATAATAATAGTAATAATGGTATTAATTAATTAATTAACAATTAAAATCAATATTACTAATATAATCAATGATATTCTGATTGATGTAGATATGGTAAAAGAGCACACGGATATTCTTTCGGACCAATTCATCCACTTGTCGTTATTGAACCAGTCCGTCAATAGCTGCAGTGAGGTAAGGACGTGTCAATCACAGTCATCTAAAAGCCGAATTGTGTATTTAGCAATGATATTATATGTATAAAATATTTAGTAGTTACCATTGTCGTGGTCTGGAAGCGGCAGGCTGTCTGACGCATCGGAGGCGAGCGCTAGGTCAGGTGACGTGGCCCCCAGGAGTGACGTCAGACCATCGTGCTCTCCATCTGTTGACAATTTAATTAGTTGATAAAGTTTTCGATTTCATTCTTTATCGGGTTTTATACAACCATAAATTGTGAAAAAATTATATTCACTGTTAGTCTACTTATTACGTCAGGCGATTTTGCGTTCTTTGTCCGATCACCTTCCTCCTTGGTGAGATGTTATGAGATTTGACTCGACGTACTCAATCAACATTTTATTTTTATTTTATGAGTTAATTTGGAATACATTTAAGGATATCACGTGCCGTATTATATAGAAAGACTGCTTTTGAAATATAGTTTATTTTTAATTTTAATGCATTTTATAAAGGAAATTGAACAACCAGCCACAATCAGAAATCAACACCTCCTTAACGTTTGTTTTATTCCTTTTGTAACAAAAGTCCGTAGTGATAGTACTAAAATTCTTCGTGAAGTTGTTCTACTGGATCTCTATAAATTATTTATGGGGCTCGAGCAATTCCGTCAGCCCGCGGTCCATTTCCATAATTATGTAGACCTAAGTAGGCGAGTTTCGTGGTCTTTGTCGTATTAGTCGTATACTTGTACAGCGAAATATAAAGTACACCTATTGTTACATTGAATTATAGTCCTGAACGATTTATGTTGCTGTGTATTTTATGTATGGACTAGCTGACCCGGCGAACTTCGCATCGCCTAACATACTATTTTTTTCTAACATAAAAGTAGCCTAAGTTACTCCTTGTTACATCAACTATCTGCCAGTGAAAGTCCCGTCAAAATCGGTCCAGCCATTTCAGAGATTAGCCGGAACAAACAGAAAGACAGACAGACAAAAATTGTAAAAAATGTTGTTTTGGTATATGTACCGTGTATACATCCAAATGCACTTAGTAAAAAGCGGTTATTTTAATATTACAAACAGACACTCCAATTTTATTTATTTGTATAGATGTATAGATTTGCATAGATATATGATGACAAATCGCCTGGAATATAAACAATTACCTAGTTTCCAATTGATTTCATTATTTACAGATGTGTTTGTGCAGACTGTGCAGAGTGCGAGGATCTTTTGTCTTTATTATTAAGCCTCTCGAAACGATGTAAGAAACACAAAGCTAGGGCGAAAATAAGTGTATGGAAAAAGAAATCAAGCGAATAAATGATAAAGAATTTCAATAGTGATGTAAAAATATATACCTAATAAAAAAAAAATAAGTTAACCCCCTTATGTTTTCATAAAAACAAGCAGAGGAAAGCTTATAAAGTGTTTTTCCCTCTTATGAAAAATATAAATGTGAAATATATAGTAGTGCAATAGCTAAAAATAGGTTTATTACGCGTTTATGAATAAGGCCAAAAAATAATACTAAGAACAAGTGAATTCGACAGATCCTTGTTAACAGTTAACTAAGCTTTGAAAACACGCTGCGTGCACTCAAGTCCTACATAATAAAATTATTCAAGTGGTCTGCGGACGGACGCGAATTACCTACTACCATAAATAATTTACATAGATTTTCAAAGGAAAACATTTTAAGGGCTTCATTTTCATGTACAGATTTCGCATATTTATGTGTTTCACTATTTATCGTCTCAATGCTCAATTGAGTTTAAGAAACGGTGGAATTAACTCCACAGCAAATTTTTATCCTCAAGAAGTTGGACTTAAGATGTTTTCTTCGATGATTCGATACTACAGTACTCACAGTATCTCGCTGCACTCTGACATAAAGTGCGAGCAGGGCGAAGCATTTTGCTTGCCCACTCGCACTTAGACCTAAGTGCGAGTGAGTACTCGCTTAGGTAGATTTAATAGTTGTTGACCGTTTGCTTTTTTAGTAAATTATTAGTTAAAATTATTTACTACTAGCTTTTGCCCACAGCTTCGTCCACGGCAGAGTGGTTTCGAAAATCCTGCGGGAGCCATGAACTTTCCCGGAATTAAAAGTAGCCTATGTGTTAATTCAGGGTAGGCTATCTCCATTCCAAATTTCAGCCAAATCGGTTAAGTAGTTGTGACGTGATTGAGGAACAAACATCCAAACATCTACACAAACTTTCACATTTATAATATTAAATAGGATATTTTTCTATAAATCTTGTCAGAATTATTGCAGTCGTCATCTTCACAAAGAATAACTCTCCCACTGCGGAGCTAAGGTCAGTGGGGAGTGGCAGACTTCACGTAGAACTCATAGAACGTTTTCTCACAATATTTTCCTCCAAGGAAGCAAGTGAAAATATATTACTAATGCACTTAAGTAACTTTTTGAAATTAGAGGTGCGTGCAAAATTCGGCTTAGACTCAGGCCCCTGCGTTCTGGAGATCAACCTTGAGCTCGCTGGGCTATCGTTATTGCTTTAAATATTATGCACAACATATTGAAATATACTCTTTATTTCTAAATTACAACTTTGAATGGCCGCCATGCCATTCAGAAAATTTAATTCCCCGGCACGTTGCTCAGTGCTCTTACTATTAACTAAGTGATCAGGCAAGGAACGTTCAATAATAATTATTAAACAGGGTACAGATTGTTCAATCAGTATTGTCGGTTTATTCAGCTTAATTAAATAGACTGCTAAAGTAAATAGCTCCTCGTTGAAATCTGTTTGAGGAAGACCAAGGAATGTAGTATTGGGAAGCGAAATATAATTGTTTATTAATTAGCTTTTGTCCGTGATTTCGTACGCCTGGAATGGTGCAATTATTATTATAAGCGTCGGCTTCTAAGGGACGTTACTCTCAAGTTAATTTAAGTTAGACCATTTTAGTTAATTTAGGTTAGACCTCCAGCAATACGTAATTTTTGTGATTCAAACATACAGACAGACAAACAAAAGTTCGAAAGAATACCTATACAATAGAAGACCCCTCATATAAATTACCTAAAGTGTCTGCCAAGTTCCAACAATACATGGTACGTGTTGGTAAAAAGAAAAAAAATGCTTCGTAGATAGAAGCTACGAGAAATGTCACAAGAATAACAACAACCATTGTAGACGGAACCCTGCTACATAAAATTCTGCGGGCCGTTCGCGCGTTTTTAGTCTTCGGCAGTATGTCAAGTCAAGTGCGATATTACTTCATTTGCAACTTTATGGCCCCGCAGTTCCCTTCGGCGGTCTCTGCACGCTTCGCTTTCTCTTTTGGTTATTTTATGAAAAAACTCAAGCAGTTTCCTAAAATTATTATACCGAGAAGCCGTGTTCCTTTTGTCTAAGCTATGAGAAATAATAGCTCCTAACTGGACAAGTACCTCGTTTAAAAATCCGTAGCTGGTTCATTTTTTTTAAACTGTTTTAGTCTTTTAATCAAAAAACAGATAGCTTCTTGTTAAAAGAGCCCTTCTCATTTTATATTTGCTTTTGCGTTAAATATCAAATAATTGGCTTTTGCGTTGAAGACTGTTCTTGTAGGTTACACGCAGTGGGTTATAAGGCCTATTTTTTCAGTTCTGAGGAGTAACAATACATAGTTATGTGACTGACTTCAAGAAACATTACACGTCTTACTTTAGCTGCATTCTTTCGGCTGCATACCTTAGTAACAGACACGATGGCCAATCTTAGCGACTTACACTATCTGATAATATAATCTGAAGATAAGATAAGAGAAGATAATATATCTGATAATAATGATAATAATAGGAATGCCGCTTGATCTAATCATATTCAATGTTAATTAAAGAAGAAGTTTGGACGACGAAACCGTACAAAAATGATTTAGTATGACTGTAATTGTTACGTTACAACAGCCTGTGCTAACTACGAGTAGTTACGGGAAAAACATTATCCGACCGTGCTCTTTGTTTGGTGTTGACAAGGAGGAATGATTTTTATCATTCCTTCAAGGGTGTTGACAACTGCAATCGACATGAACTCCTGGGGTATGAACGCTGAGAGAACAGTTACAACCCAGACAGTTGTGTGTTCAAGTTTAAGCAACTACTTAGCGCTAATTGTTTTTTTTTATTTAGTTATTTAAACGCATTCATAAATCATATACATTCACACTCATACCCCCGCAGTAGGTTTTTACCTGTGTCGCGGGTGGCATGGACAACACATATCACATCACATTAACACCCATGACCCCAGTACAAATATTTATCTATCACATAAATACCTTCCCCGGCCGGGAATCGAACCCGGGACCCCTCGCTTCGCAGGCAGGGTCGTCGGTAGTTATTTAGAGTTAGGAATGTAGTTGTTGAGGTATTAAAAGATTATTATTACCGTGCAACATAACAGCGTGACAATAATACAAGCGTCGTCATGAAATTCAATCGATGTTCACGACGGGCTTCACGACTTTTTTCTGCCCGACCTATCTTAATTACATTAGATACCAGCTCTACCTCACTTTGTAGATTGGGAAGAGTTGGACTTTTTGTAACAAAGTTTTCGTAGGACTTGCCAAGAGATTATTTTGGTTTATTTAAGTAAGTAGGTAAACTACGACAGGCTAAAGGTATATGGTTAATTATTTAATCGAGGAGTTCGGGTTGGGCCTTTCTTTTAGGGGACGATAAGATTATATATAAACTAGCTGACCCGGCAAACTTTGTACCGCCTTACAATTCCCCCCCTCTCTCCCTCTCCTTCGACTGTCAGTTATAGAATAAAAAGTGAGATATGTTGCTAAGTTTACATTAAAAAGTTAATATGGTCGTTAAGTTTTCAAAGAGATAGGACCTACGGACGTAAAAAAAGAACGGACGTAACCTTGTGTAATCGAGAGTGAAGCATAGCAATGACAGCTCGCTTACCATGTGTGCGTAATTTTGTAATTTTTGATTCGCGATGGTGTCAATGTCATAGCAGTATTGTGTCAATGTGTGGGTGTGTGTACTTGTACGAATACAGAGTTGGTATTACTATGGGTGCTTCACTGAATTTGTTCTTGGGATTACGTCAGTCTTTTTTTCTAGTCCGTGATCGGACCTTATACTACAGCTATGAAACAGACTTTCTGAATGCATCTATAAATATTTGACAACCAAATGACAATTTTACAAAAGATATCAAATGTTTCAAAACTAGGAACATTTTGTATTGGAAAATTAAAGTGTCGTTTTTAGTATTTTCCGTTACTTATTATTTTTGTTTCTCACCGTTTAAACCTTCCCTGAAGTTCCACAAATATTTCAAGATCAAAATTAGCTAAATCGGTCCAGCCATTCTCGAGTTTTAGCGAGACAAACGAACAGCAATTTATTTTTTTTACATATATAGAATACTTAAATCAATTATTATTAAAATCTATAAAGCTAATGCATGCAAGTAAGTTGTTTTTAAGGTTCCGTATATTCACGTTTTTGTATATTCGCCTGTAATACGTATTTTCGTAGTTTTCTTATAGAGGATAATGTTTATATTTCATGACCCAGGCTCGACAGCACACCTGTCTCAATTATATTACATACATTCAGCACGGACCTAAAAAAAGACGGACGTAATCCCAAGAACAAATTCAGTAAAGCACCCATAGTAATACCAACTCTCTATTCGTACAAGTACACACACCCACACATTCACACTTCACTGCTTCAATCGCGAATCAAAAATAACGCACACATGGTAAGCGGGCGGCCATTGCTATGCTTCACTGTCGATTAGACGAGGTTACGTCCGTCTTTTTTGAGGTCCATGACATTCAGTAAAAAAATATATAATTTTTATGTTCAGTATTACTTGCTAACATAAAAAAACTGCCCAGTGTTTACCTTCTATCGATGTACTAAAAGCAATTTTTTCATCTTCTGTGTATAAGCATTAATATTTGACTCATACAGAGTATCCCACCCAAGTAACTCTTGCTTGACATGGTTTAATTCAAAAATAAATTATCTCTTCCATGAACCAAGTTAATACCGGTATGAAGAACAGAAATATCAATGGTTACCTAAATTATGTGAACTTTGAGATTCTCATAAAAGACGCTTAGCGTTCCAATTAGTAACTAGTTCGTGTAAGAAAATATGAATCATTTCCGTTATCCGATTCAGGAAGCAATCGTTGCACAAGAAAATCAAAGTGCAAATTTGAAATAAAATTTGAAGTTGGGAATTTGCTGATCTCGCGTTTCGCCGTCTTTCAAGTTTAAATTTCCTCGAAACTTAATTAATCTAGAGAGAGATTGCGAAACACGTATTTAAGATAAGATGTCTGAAGAAAAGGTAACTTTGCAGTTTTTTTCTATGGTAATAGCTGGCACTGCTTTCAAAGTTCGTACATCCCAGGGGTGCACCGAATCGTCGTCGGCCAAGCAGAAAATTTTGGATACTAATATAAGAACAAAAAAAAGCTTAGAGCGTTTAAGTTCAAATAAAGAAAATTTTGCAAAGGTAGGCATGGGGTGACTGAGTATTTTTTTAAATAATAGCAAAACTAGTAGCTCAGTAAGGCTATTCTGTTTTGTAATTCGACAGCGGAATCCGCGATGAGTGTCAAACTTCAAACAACTAAAGATAGGATTTTGACACTCACTGCACACTGCTTACGTTTCCTAGGATCTGCAATAAAAATTACTGTTACATCCATCCCCATGAAAATCATTACAACCGTCCCCACCCCCCACCTTTTGGGTAGTAAGGCTGTCACAGTTACGAGGTAACGTAATCTACATATACAAAAATGAATCAGTAATAACGATTACGGAAATACATTTTTAAATACAATAATTATATGCATAAGCTCGATAATATCCGAGTTGTTCAAACGAAATGGTGAAACAGGTAATAAAACCCATTATTTACCACCTAAATACGAGTACAACAAAGTATTAAAGGAGGAGGCAAAAGAAAGCCTAAAAAGAGTAAATTCTTTTTTTGTACTGCATATCAGAATCAGCACCAATTTACAGAAATGTCTGCGATAACGAAGCCTTTGTTTTTAATGTGACATCGCAATTACGGGATGGTATAAATAAATTTGGAGAGGCTCATTAATTCGACCTTATTCAAATTAAACTCTTGCTCCGATGTCTTTTGTTTCAGACAATTATGATATCGTGATGGCTCTTTTGATTCGCAAGAATATTATTTCTATGTAGTCCACCATCTGTGTCAGGTTAGTTATACATGTCTGTGGTTAGGTGGAATATTCAAGTTGATTTATTCAGATCTTTAAAATTCTGTAGACTTTCAAGCTTCAATCAATGATCCAGCAGTCTTGTTGGTTTTAGAGTGACCCTTGTAAAAAAGGTCCCATGTTAGATTTTATGTTGGAGCAGACATGACTGTGACTGATAAATGTTTGTTTAACGGTCGTGGGTGTTTGTGATATCTCTCCTTTGTATCAGCGCCGGCCTTAGCGTTTGATAAGGGTAGAGCGAGATTATCTTTCAACGACTTTTGTTCCATGCTTTCCCATGAATTTTTTTTTGCAAAATTTTTGGCGATGTCCACTTAGATCCATTACAAGGATCCATCAATGGATCCTTTTCCATAGGTGGTGTGAGTTCTTAAAAGTGTCTTGCCTTCCCCTACAAAAAAAGCTGATCAGTGTCGACACGAGACATAAGGTTGGCATTTTGTAAATCACTTTTTGGTGTATAAACTGTGATCAAATTATTCTCACGGGTGTTCCTACGTTGCTGAGGACTCTTGACGTTGAGTCTTCTAGAAATATATTTAATGCATCATAAACGGTTGTTTATCCATTTAATACTTAACTAAGAATGGTTTAGTAGTTTTTATATTACTGCAAAAAAGAAACATATTATTTGTTAACAAAGCAAATACGCAAGAGATAGGAACTATAAAAACGGTATTAAGAAAAGAAGTCATACAAAATTAATTTAACGTGGTTTATGCTCATGACTTTTATTTGCTAGGCCATTCCATTCCGAGCCCCTGCGAGAGACAATTACGAGAATTCTGATAACGGCATGATTTTTATAAGACACAGGGAAGGTAAACGCTTTTGGAATGGCAATAACTTTGTATAATAAATGCGGAAGAATTTTACAGGTACTCTTCGCATTTCTTCCTAGTACACATAATTATGAAAATACGTAGGTAAAACCATACAAGATATTAACAATATTTATTTATTAATTTTTTCGAAATTCTCTCCTTCATTCTCTATGCAAAGTTCCATTCGCCTAAACCAACTATTAAAACACTCTTGCCAGTCTTGATCCAATAGGTCCGAAATTGCGACTTCGAAGGCGGCCATTGCCTCTTCGGCACACAAAAAATTCCCTTTTATTTTTTTCCTTCATAATCGGGAACAAAAAGAAATTACAGGGACCTAAATCAGGACTGTACGGAATATTGAACAAGGTTTCAACACCGGATTCCTCAAGAAACATCTTTGTTCTGAGCGACGCATGTGACGAAGCGTTGTCGTGATTCAGCATGATTCCCCGAACTGAGCGTCTTTGGTCTCCTCTCCTCTCCTCTCTCGCAGAGCTTGGAAACTTTTGGCAATGCAGCTTTGTCGGCAACTTTCCTTCTGAAAAACCGATACTGACGACTGTCTCTTATTTTTCGGATCATATTGATAAATCCACGTTTCGTCGCCTGTCATGATTTCCGAAACACGTCTTGATGTTCCGTTTTCAAATCGTAGACGCATTTTGCAGCACCAATCCACACGGGCCTGTTTTTCAGTGTCTGAGAGCAAACGCGAGATCCAACGACAACAAAGCTTCCTCACTCCAAGATGTTGATGCAAAATAATCTTAACGCTCCCCAAACTAACGCCAAGGATCTTCTCGATGTCCGTAAGTAATTCGTGAGTCTTCTCGCACCATCATTTCAGTAGTCAACACATTTTATGCAGTTACTACCGTTTGTGGGAGACTACTTGTATGGTCTTCTTCGAGGTTTGTTTTACCCCTTTTAAATTCACTGAACCATCTAAAAACTGTTGCTCGAGATAGGGCAGACTCCCTTATCGCTGATTGTAATCGTTGAAGGCTAAGTTTTTCAATTAAACCAAATTTAAAATCCCAAAAAAACATCATAGCACGCAAATGTTCGCAGTTAAGCTCCATCGTTGCAAAAAAACGCGGCAACCATCGTAGTTAAATGAGTGGAACAACTGGAACATCATATATGTTTTTAACCAGCAACCTGGCTATTTGCGTTATATTTTAAAATAAATTTGATTTTAAAGTGGTCCATTTTTAAATTACCAGCATTTCAGCATTTATCGAGTGACCTACGTATGTACTGATTCTATGTTTCATAGGGTGACGTAGAATATGAAATATGGGACATAATGTTTGTATGTGCATTTTGTTGAACATTTTTAATAATAGTAATTGTTGTAACTTTGTATTTAAATCTTTACTTACCTAATTTACGGTATTCATCCCCAGAGGGCGATAAATATGGGATGTAAGTTTGTACGGTTTATTATTGTATTAATATTATTATTACATATTTATTATTACATCATTTTTATTTAATCAAATTCTCGTCTATATAAAATCTTGTGTTTCACGATTTTGCCTCGGCAGGGCAACCTGAAGTTCTTTATTCATCCTGTCATCATCGCCAAATAAAGTTGCACCGTTAAAACATAAAGTGAATACAACCTTAACTTTAGCACTAGATAGTAGAGAATTCAGCCCACAATGCCAGGTGAGCTGAGATGTCATTTAGGCGAACTGCCAAAAGTTCTGAACGACAAGCGGGCGGGAATAGTAGCAATTGGGATCGAATATCGAATGCACACTTGTATAAATCTATGAGACTGGTTGTAAGTGAGGAGGAGGATTAATGTAATTGAGTTCTGCATTGTCTGATCTTTTTACGATACTTAAAAAAGGTTCGAAGTCGCTTGTATTTTTAAAATGTTTGTTACCTGAGAAATCATAACCGGATTTGGATTTTTTTTTCTTTGAAATAATATGCTTCTAAATTAGCTCCATATTTATCAAAATTAATATATTGTGATTAGGTTCATGGGGAATTTATGGAAATCTTCAAATTTTATAGGTATCTATACAAAGGTCTACAATATAAGCGATAGTTTATCGTGTACTATTTTCTTTGAGTAAGTACATGAAACGATTTGTATAATAGTTTTGAACATACATACTTAATACGAGCTTTTTTACAACATTTTCTACACTTAGAAATGAACAGGAAAAACATTTTTAGGGTTCCGTAGCCAAATGGCAAAAAACGGAACCCTTATAGATTCGTCATGTCTGTCTGTCCGTTCGTATGTTACAGCCACTTTTTTCCGAAAGTATAACAACTATAATGTTGAAACTTGGTAAGTAGATGTATTCTGTGAACCGCATTAAGATTTTCACATAAAAATAGAAAAAAAAACAATAAATTTTGGGGGCTCCCCATACTTAGAACTGAAACTCAAAAAATTTTTTTTTCATCAAACTCATACGTGTGGGATATCTATGGATAGGTGTTCAAAAATGATATTGAGGTTTCTAATATCATTTTTTTTTAAACTGAACAGTTTGCGCGAGAGACACTTCCAAAGTGGTAAAATGTGTGTGTCCCCCCCCCCCTGTAACTTCTAAAATAAGAGAATGATAAAACTAAAAAAAATATATGATGTACTTTACCATACAAACTTCCACTTAAAATTGGTTTGAACGAGATCTAGTAAGTAGTTTTTTTTAATACGTCATAAATCGTAAACCGCAATTTACCTCGATCAAAGTTACAACAAACTACAAGAACTTTTATATTATGTTACTTGCTGCTACGGAACCCTTCATCGGCGAGTCCGACTCGCACTTGGCCGCTTTTATTGTACTCGTAACTTCTGCAAAACGCTACAACCTGAAATGAAATCATTTGACGGCAAAATATAGTAGGGACAAAATTGTTGAAAACGATATCTTTGTTTTTCAGTGTTGGAATTATATCTTGGAGCCGTGTAAGTTGATATATTTTCGTTTGTATTTGTGTGGTACAATTCTGTTACTGTTATCATGACGTCAAACAGGTGTCACACACTGTGCCTACCTGTCCCATATCTAGAGGGACTACGCTATAAACGTGTTTACGCGAGATTCGTGAGTCACTGAGTAACCTGAGGGCCTCAATATTTTGAGAAGCCGTTAATGTAATATTTTATTAATATTACATTTATCTCAGAATGTTGTTTGGAATCAATTAATAGTAAAGAAATGTTTGATATTTCATAGGATATTAAACCTTAAACATTAAAAGGAGTTTCAGTCAATTCCACCAATTAGTTAACTTTTATTGCATTTTATCGTTTTCCATACACTTAGGTACTTAATTTTTGGCTTTTATACCAGAAATTTTAGTACTCCTTCCGCTTTCTCTCCTTTATTTCGTCCTCATTTGGCTTCTACTAGCCGTACTTTATATGCAACATATAAATGTGATTGAAAATTTTAAAACAACATTGCCGCTTCTCAATATACAGCTAACAGTTCCCTTATTGCCCTTTTCAGAATTCACAATAATAAAATTTTCATAAACCACACTAAACATTTAAAATAATAAACACATCGGTGTCATATTAGTGAATATAATTTTCGGTAGTCAGTGCCAACATTTGGGTTTGCCAAACTATAATTCAATAAGGCTTTCTCATTTAGAAAATTTACTACATTTTTGGTGAACTGTGTTTATAGCTGACTGGTGTTGGTCGTAAGAGATACATCTAGTTAAGTACCTGTGTCTATCTTACTCCAGTCTACCTGTGTGCTAAATTTCATTTTTGAAAATCCGTCCAGTAGTTTTTGCATGAAACGGTAACAAACTTTTACATGTACACAAATAAATAAAATTGGAGTGTCTGTTTGTAATATTAAAATAAACGCTTTTTACTAAGTGCATTTGGATTTATACACGGTACATATACCAAAACAACATTTTTTATAATTTTTGTCTGTCTGTCTATCTGCATGTTTGTTTCGGCTAATCTCTGAAATGGGTGGACTGATTTTGATGGGACTTTCACTGGTAGATAGCTGATGTAATAAGGAGTAACTTAGGCTACTTTAATTTTAGAAAAAATACTTTGTTAGGCGATAAAAAGTTCGCCGGATCAGCTAGTGTATAATATTAGAAGGATTATTATTATTTTAAACTTATTGGTACAATCAAGCAATGTGCGCAGTACATACCACTTTATGAATTTATGAAGCAATTACAAAGGGCTACAAACCGTAATCGTTGACTATTGTGTTCGGAGTGGAGTGGAGGACCCGTTGCAATACATCGTGACCTTTAATTATCAAAGTTGTGAGGGTCCATGTTTGTCGTAAAATTTAATAGCGGTAACCTTAGCGAATTTACGTACGCCCAATTATATACGACCCCGTCGTGCGCTGTCCGCAATGCATATAGGTATGTATTTGAAATATTGATATTTGAAATATTGAAGTAGGTATTTCTGTATGCTTATTTATTAATTAATGCTCTTATTTTGTGTGATCAATAAATATAATAAAAATAGTACCCTCTTACTTTGAGCGTTTTATTTAACGACCCGTGTGGCGCAATGGTTACCATGCCGGTTCGCCGCACCAAGGGTCCTGGGTTCGATTCCCAGCGAGGTGGAAATTTGAATGATGAGTTTGAATTTCTGTTCTCGGTCTGGGTGTGAATGTTCTTGTCTATGTTGTGTGTTGTCCATGGCACCCACGACACAGGGAATCCTAGTGTGGGGCTATGAGTGTGAAGCGTTATTAAATTTTTTTATTTTTATTTAATTTGTGAACGAAGTGGACACAACAAATGTACAACAAACCCTGTTTTATTATTTTTATCTAAGCTTAAGGTTCTTCGTAACCATGTAGACCGGATTAAGTAGGCCAAGATAAAATCTTTCGGATGTAAAACGGGGAAACTCTTGAAATCGAAGACGCCGGAATGGAGTACACTAAATGTCCAATTTAAACTCTCAAAGAAGGAAGTTTGCGCGTTAACCGCTAAAACCCTTTTTGTCTTGGCATACAGTTTCAGATTATTCCCTCTTACATAAGCTTAGCTTAGAGGCATCGAATGTAGTTTTCTTCCACGTAATGTACCATCTAAGATTAATGAAATAACGGCTGCACTCAATAAACGCTAACACACTCATACCCCCGCAGTAGGTTATTACCTGTGTCGCGGGTGGCATGGACGACATATGTAACACATCCACAGAATAAAGAATAAACAACACATCACAATCACACCCATGGACCGAGTAGAAATATTTATCTGTCACATAAATATCTGCCCCGGCCGGGATTCGAACCCGGGACTATAGGGTACGGACTATAGGGGACGGTAGGATATAGGGTTGTCGTACAATAATATTGTATCCATTTACAATCCTCGAATTAGTTGCCTAGCAACTATAGGTTATAACTTAAACCGGAATTTTAAGACCGGAAATTAACAGTGTTGGAGCCGGTTCCGCTCTAGTTATCTATAAAAATTATTAAGTAGGCAATTAGGGTAGGTACTGAGGTTTTTCTTTCTCCGTTTCTTTCCCTCTATAAAAATGCAGTTATCTGAAGCGGTAGGACAAGCCAAAGACTTAAGTACCTAATTTTACTTTATCCACCCATTTACTACAAATAGGATGAGAGGGATTAAGAAACTTCATATATTTATCGATAATGTTTCTACATTTACGTTTACGGTTCTCCGTAAAATTTAATAATTGGCTTTAAAGTGCTAATTTTGGTTACAGACAAGTGGGGGAACTTGACTGCTGCTAAGCGGTTGGAGTTGGACAAGTGAAAAAAATCTCAAAAATAGGTTATATAATGAATTTACAAGAAAAAATATCACGGCTATGTTAGCTTAAGTAGTTAATGAGTAATTGGTGATAAACTTACTACTTCGGAACCCTACATTGCGCGTGGCCTGACACGCACTTGCCCGGTTTTTAAATAGCGATGAGCTACAATCAGTAAAACGTAATCAATATTTTCCGATTTTTGTGTTAAAACAAATATCGAGGTAATTAAAATTAAAACGCAACTTATTTTATATGCCCCGACCCAGAAATTCAAATATAAAATCGTAACGCTGCCAATTTCTATCAAGTATACATTTTTCGATTAATTTAGTAGAAATATTTATTGGAAAAGTCCGCCATCCTATATGAGTCTCCCTTTACGTTTACTAAACTTTATGAATAATTTAATCCAACAGTAATCCAACAGTAGGTGCTGATGAAAATAAATAATTAATAAAGATTAGTTTACATCAATATCGTTTTATATTCTTAATTATTTAAAATATGTAAATCTCTATATTCTATCCTCTCCACTCTTCACGATTGAAATTTTGAACTGAATTTTCCCAGACGTCAAATTGAAAATGGCACACCGACTCACAACAATGCAGCAATTTCATAATTAAGACTGGTACTGCCACTGATTGCCATAATAAATAAAATAAGAGAAGTGTTTTAACTTTGCACTACAAATGTCCCTACAACAAAATCTGAAATTAAAACTTGACCCCGTTTTGAATTACACGTTTTACATGTTTACGCGTTCTTTTAAGATATACTTTTTTTGGCGCGTTTGGTAAAAATTATGAGAGAAAAAAAAATACGATGCAAGCGCACACCGACAGCCAAAAAGCGACATGATAAAGTTACTTTTAACTGATTCCTTTTACAAACAAAGAGTTGTGACAGGATGAAATATTTAGCTATTTTTGTTCTGTTACCGTAAAGAAATATAACTTCTTACGTACATACATAAATACACACACATATTTTTATTATTTTTTCTAGCTATATTATTATAACAGAATCTTAATAAAGCGAGCTTAAAATTCGCAGTTTTTTTTTCCCGATCTCATCATACAGTAAGGGCTAATTGTGTACTCTTTGTTGAAGTTGTCGAATTGTCGAAGCACGTAACGTTGTTATTTCACAACGAATGTTCGTTAAACTTCCGTATCGGTATAAAGTTTCAGGGAACAAAAAATCCGTGAAGTGTGTCAGTTCCATACGTTTGGAGTACACGGGATAAAAGTGCTCCAAAAATATGAACCTTTTCGACGGGAATCGGTATTGACTATAATTCTATGTATAGTGTGGTACAGTTTGTTAAATTGCAAATTGCACATAAATGGTGTTCATTAAAATAATATGACCACCAAGAAACGGCCTAACCAAGAAACAAATACTGTTTGTGTCATGAAGAATTAGCAGCCATAAAATCATGTATACAGCAGTGAAACTTTCAGAAAATGAGACGAATGCACAATGTTTTACTTACTCTTTCGTTGCATCGAGTTTCAAATCAAAAAGTCTAAAGAAGTTTAACTTCAAAACCTACAAATAATGGACCTTTTATAACACAAAATGCTGAACAACGTATGTCGGACTATTATAGCTACTTTAATATCATTTAAGTATACGGAGTGACGCTATTCTTACGAAATAAAACCGGCGAATAAACCGTTATACGAGGGAGCAGTAGTTTTGCATATTTCATTTACAGAAACAGGCGGTTACGGAGATGAATTGTCACTCTGAGGATTGTTTCTTCTGTCACAGCGAAAAAGAAAATGTGCTGTGGCATTTTCTTTTCAAGTATTAATTTCAAGTATTACTTGCGAATATTGTAGAATGCTAAATTCGGGTTTAAATGCAGGATTTTTCTGTACAAATAGAACTCTAAATCTTGGTCTTGTTCCAAGTAGGCGACAACTAATTTAAATAAATAAATTACTGTTAGTATTACCCTACTTTGCAATTATCTGAGAGCACCACGTCTGATGGTATATACTTAAAGACATGCGTGGCACCCTCCCTCCCACAAAGAATAAAGGCAATGTTAACAAATGAAAGTATAATTATACCAATGTACATACCAACACGATTTTTGCCCCGAAACGGAGCATCATGAGGATAAATTGACTCTACGATAGTTAGTCGCAGAGTTGGGAACTAGAAACAGTTTATTTCCGCATAGTAACGCCTAATACTATTCACTGATTTTCTTTGAAATTTTCAAGCTAAATCTAAAATGTAATCTGTATTTAATGCCTTAAAGTAATGACAACGCTAAAATGTCGTGGAGTATTTGGAGAAGAAGACGAAGTACCGGGTGCTGGCTGAGAAGTTGGACTCGCGCAACACAGTGAACTTCAACTCGTTTGTTGTGCGTGTTCCAACCGATCTCCTGTCGGTTTTCCTGAAGGAGGAGCTGTGGCCAAAGGGGGTCGTCTTCCGAAAGTTTCGTGGACGTCGACGACCACCGGGAGTCACCGGAACCGCGTCTCACTTCGCGAATAAGTGAATTAGTTTTAAGTATATATTTTTGTATGTATGTTAGTCTGTAAGGTATTTATGTTATGGGCCTCGTTGCCTGAACTAAAGGTTTATTATTATTATTATTATAAAATGCTCAAACGATGATTGGAAACCAAAAGCTTATACTAAACTGGCCCTAGATAATAATAAACTGATCTTAAATAATATGTATTAAACCTGTCCATAATAATATCGCTTCTCAAGGCTTACCGATTGATTAATTTGCGAAGCTCGACATATCCCAGTCGATGCAAACACGAAAGGACAATGAAGTTGTTTACATATGTTAATTAAATACTCTCCAAGGGATTGGATAATGGAATCCTGGAATGTTCAACTCCGCTTCGGGCGTCAGGAGAATGAGTAAAATAGTTTCCAGATACTTGTTTATACGATATGTGAATGATACGATTTTACGACAGAAGCTATATTCAAATTCATTGATTAATTATTACATGTTAAGCTTATGTTTACTAAAATGATTGTGGATTATATGATCGGTGATTTTATAGCAATGGACAATTTTACATTAATTAATACTCCAGAGTATACCTAACAGTTTGCATGTATAAATTATGTATAAAACTTCTGTATACTTGCTTATAATTGTACTACCAAAATTCCATACAATATTTCGACATATCCTTAAAGACACCAATCGTGAAGTTAATTAATGTAAAATTGTCCATTGCTATAAAATCACCGATCATATAATTAAAGATATGTCGAATCGATGTAATTAAGGATATGTCGAAATATTGTATGGAATTTTGGTAGTACAATTATAAGCAAGTATACAGAAGTTTTATACATAATTTATACATGCAAACTGTTAGGTATACTCTGGAGTATACCTAACAGTTTGCACGTATAAATTATGTATAAAACTTCTGTATACTTGCTTATAATTGTACTACCAAAATTCCATACAATATTTCGACATATCCTTAATATCCTTAATACTCCAGAGTATACCTAACAGTTTGCATGTATAAATTATGTATAAAACTTCTGTATACTTGCTTATAATTGTACTACCAAAATTCCATACAATATTTCGACATATCCTTAAAGACATTGTATGTTTAAAAAGAGGGGTATACTATAGGTACATAATTAAGAATAGAAGAATAGTAGATATACAGAACTTTTAATATTGATTTCAAATAACTATTTGCGGAATAAGTAATCTTTCTACCCGTGAACAGAAATCCAGGTACACTACAAGTATGTATTTATATATTATTTCAAATATTTCATAGTGCAAATAAAGCACAATGTTTTGAGTGAAATTGTCGTTTTACAAGAGAAATGTACAACCGCTTAAGAAAACAACTTTAACAATTTTCGCGCGGTAGCTGTCGTCGGTACTTACTTTCTAAATTTAATAACAAGTTCTTAATTGAAATGCACAACAGTCGGATCTTTTCAATTTATGTCCAATAATAGAAGAGAATATTTCGGAGATCTAATTGAATTAGAGGCGTTCGGAGCTCGTTTGCATGAGTTAGCATTTTTAAGCAGAAACGGGACAAAGTGACAGCGAATACTTGACAATCTGACGCTTGTAGTGCTTCTTTTACAGCCTCGCATTTACGACGACACGACGGAAAATTATTAGTTGGCTGTGGTTAGGTTTATGCTACTGCCGCGCTGTATGATGAGGATGGCGTCAACTGCAACAAAATGGCTTCAAAAAGATGCCACGATTTAAGAGTGTACACTTAAAACCAGCAAAATTGAATTCAATAAATTGTATTACTTGAAAAATTTACGTTAATTGATAAACTACATAGATTTAGTCTCATCTGGCAAAAATAAGCCACTCCTTTACCCTCGACTTAAAGAGTGTAAGGAGAATAAGTAAAAAAACTCGAGCTATTTTCGGATTGGGCTTAAAGGCCTACAATGAATATATTTATTACAATTGCCAAAAACAGTAGTTGGCACGATTTACATTGAGCAAATAAACGATGCCTAAAGGCAGCCTACAATCCAATATCACACACATTCCGTTTAAAATAAAGTCGTTAAAATACAGTACTTTATGAATAAATAATAAATAAACGCTAACACACTCATACCCCCGCAGTAGGTGTACTATACCTGTGTCGCGGGTGGCATGGACTACACATATAACACATCACAATCACACCCATGACCCGAGTACAAACATTTATCTGTCACATAAATATCTGCCCCGGCCGGGAATCGAACCCGGGACCCCTCGCTTCGCAGGCAGGATCGCTACCAACTAAGCTACAGGGTCGTCAAACCTTATTTATGGAAATAGCCGAAACACGAGCTGATGATCGACCTGTGTGCTTAGTGCGAGTTTTCCGTAACATAACGGGCTCGCTACGTAAATGCAAATTTGTATGGGATCGAAGCAGAGCCATCTAGCGGGAAAGTGAAGAAAAAAAATGCGCGAGTGCGAGTTTCATGCGCTCACGTTCACGAAAGTAAAGTTCACAGTGAAGTTATCTGTCAGTGGTTATTGTATTGTTTCTCGAACATTGCGCGAGTGCGAGTGGCTTTATTTGACAGTTCCAATACGTAGCTTGCGAAAACTATGGGACCACGTGACCGAAAAGTTTTCACGCGAAATTTACTAGTGAAATCATAAAAAGATGGTTTATTATTTTAATTAAACTTTTTTTCTGTTTCTTGAAAATTATGGCTGGACATTTATAATTGCTCGGAGCATGTTTGCGGCCACTAAATCTTAAAGTGAATAAAATTATTGATAAGTAGTATTTGTATTGTACATGCAAGAAAGAATTTCCGGTAATCCAATCACAGAGTACTTAAACACTACGCAATCACAGTCACAGAGTACTTAAACATAAACACTAATCCAATGGCGAATGTCACCAAGTTTTTAAAAAGTTTATGAAGATATTTTTAAAGAAGATAACTTTTAAACTACTTGCAAGGAACTCGATAAACCTAATATTATTGTGTCTTGACTTGGACTCTTGGAAATAAAAGGTACTTACATTACCTACACAATTAAGATTTAAATAAGTTTATTTAAAATTGTCTACAAGTATGAACTCAATGAATTATTTTATTATGCAACTTAATATTGCCAAAGGTGACAATATCGTTTGCATTGGAGCTCTCAAGGATCAAGGAAAATATTTATTTAATAATGACATATTTGATAAACCCATAAACTGAATACCCAGCTGCGAGGCAAGCGGTAACTAGATACTAGAAATGCAATTAACATTCAATATATTATCTACTTGGGACTATATTATCATTATGACGTATCAGCACCTACACTTTTGAGATCCTAAATTATATCTATGTTCTTAATGTTTTAGATTTATTGTCAAGCCAATATACCCAGCAAGAAGATTTAATGATAGTACTTCACTATAATTATGCCATGCCATTGTAATGTGCCAAAATGATATTAAGGGCCTGCTTTGTTTTAAAATAGATAGAGAATAATTTAATAAGGCATAATATATTAAAATGTTTAATTTAATATATTTATGTATTATATTTTACAATTATATATTTAGCCTTTGTTATAAAAGATTTTAATATACTGCTGAACACAATAAAATTGTCATATATTTTTATTAAAGGAAAGGTGTTGAAGAGCAATTATAAAGAATACAATAACAAAAGGGGAAGATTGAATTACAACTAAGACTATTGACATCCAGCTGAATACTGTTGTCCGGAGAAGAATTACAAAAATATTATATTAAAAATTATTTACCGTTCAACGTTTTATTTCCACTCTTTAAACCAAAATTACATAATTATAATTATGCTGTAATGCCTTAATAATTTCATATTCAACATAATATGCCTCCTAAAATAAAATTATCAAGAAAACCACAATCTGTCTTTTAAAGTTTTATTTCTCCCACATAATGTTATACCTTCAATTCCAATCTCAATAGAAAACCAATGAGTAAATTACAATGGTCACAGACTTCAAATTTCATACACTGTAATATAAATTAATGATTATATTTGTAGCGGCCTTATTTTCACATATCTTCTCAATTCTCAAATCCATGTTGCTGTGTTTATACTTTTACTTTATATACGTATTTGTTTACTCGTTTACTCTTAAATAACAATGAGGAAAATGTTGCATTGCTGTTGTTTTGTTGGAAGTAGTAGTCTGCGCTAGTGCTGTTGAGACAAGTTTGATACTCTGCCATCTCTCTTGATTTGTACCTTAAATATAAAGATATAAATAAATACTAGGAACATAACATTTCTTACTTTGTACACTTCCTCATATTGTAATATGTTAGGTATCATAAAAACTTTCATTGTTCAAAATAGACATGATTTGTCCATTAATTGTTGTTTGTAGTGAATAAGTATTTACAGCCAAAGATCACTGTGCTTATACATATAAATTCTATTAAATAAATATTACACCAATCGTGAACTTGTTAATTATTGATCTGAGCTTGTTAAATAAATAATAAATTTCATTCACATAACCTCACCACACAAAAACTTTTCCATATCAAATGTATCACTGTAGCTATGTTCATTAATTAATATTGCCTGTTTTCTCGCTTAAAATGCCACAATATAATATGATTGAGAAGTAAGTACTGAAAAAAATAATATTTAATATGAAACAAACAACCAAAACACTAATCTATAGCACGTTAAGCAAGTAAACTACAGTATAACACCACTATTTTAATTGTAGCTTGATACTATTGCTCCAACTAAATAAATGTATTATTTTCAATTTGGTTGGGTTCTTTCACGATGTTTTAACGAGATTTAACGACGGTTTTGCTGCCAACATAATAATAGATATTTTCAATGAACAAACGTGGATTGATACGAGTCACGTTTTGGAACTGGCACTCGCAACTTCTCGTTAGGCATGTACTGACGTTATCGAGGTAGGTGAACTTTTCGATGCAACTCGCACTAAGCACACTGATCGTAAGTGGCTGTCGTCGCCTGTCGACAACAGTGACACTAAAGGCATCACTAATACGCTGCCTGATAAGAATGAGAGAAGAAACAGAAAGAAAATCAATAAATAAACGGCTATACACTAATAAAATTACTGAATTAGTCATATCATTCTTCCATGTAGCAGCGTTATAGACGAGAGTGAGTTAAGTACTAAATATTCCCATATCACCTTTTCAGCGTAGAACCATTTTGTCTTGAATGCATGTTGTCAAGCGCTTTTGGAAGAATGGATAAAGCCCTTACACCTTTCAGTTTGTATATATTTCAAGTTAGATGGAGTTTATACCTCAAATATGCTGACTGTTCTGAACTAAACTCTACTGCTGTTCTGTAATTGCTAGTTGAATTATTGAAGTTATATCACAAAATAACCTTGATGATGTAAGTTCAGGAAGATCAATTTGAACACATTTTTATTCTTTTGTAATGCAAGAAGGCCACTTTAAGTCTTGGCGATGTGCCAGGTCCGGCAACGATTGCGGTATTTCTTGTGCAAACTTATTTATTGTAATTTTAAAATACCTATATCGCTACATTTGAGACAGACTGTCCCTATTGGAATTTTTCACCTTAACATGAAATAATGTAACCTACACTAGCTTAGATATTAAATTTCTGTGTACGTAAAAAATTATATGTAAAATTTATATTTTTCTCAAATAACAAATAGTTCAACTTTCATGTTTACCCATCCTATGATACGGATGGATAGCACTTACCAAAT
The DNA here is from genome assembly GCA_951805285.1 of Thymelicus acteon. NCBI lineage: Eukaryota > Metazoa > Arthropoda > Insecta > Lepidoptera > Hesperiidae > Thymelicus > Thymelicus acteon. Next base: position 5,552,750 of record OX638232.1, read on the forward strand.
GCACTTAGGTAAACCTAAAAACAAAATTGCCGCTTTGCTATAAAAATTTGTATTTGTAACCTTTCTAACACACAGGTGAAGAAATTTATCACTGTGCGGGGTACCGGTGTACTGTCGCCGCGTCGGCATTAAATTGGATAGTTTTTTCGAATGGAAAGTAGCTGTTGGTTTACAGCTTCGCGTGGACAGGACTTAAGAACCCTCGCAACTAAGTTGTTTATAAGGCGGTATTGAGTTTTGTAAGTTGGGTAGTATGACATGAGTCATGTCATCTCACATGACTATAGAAAGAACCGCTTTATTACTTTGTCCAATATTTCACCGGTGCCCTTGACCCTTCAGAGGCCTTTACACCACACTGTGTTTTATTTTAACGATTTTACTTTTGTCTAAAATGAAACAGGCAAATTTAATTATAGCAAAAAGTAAATTGTTTTGTTACTGGTAAATTGGAAATAGTTCACGCTGTTCCCAAACCATTCTATAAATTAAACTGAATAAAATTTGTTGATTGAGGTATTAATGAATACTTTATCTATATAAAACTAACATTTGGTATTACCTATTTTACAAGAGAGAGGGTTAATAAATATAACAGTTTTTCTAAGTTGCTTTTAATGTCCTAAATAGCTATATTTTATCTGTGTTTATTTAGGTTTTATCTTTAGAATGGTTCGGTATTTGCTTTACACTGGAGTCTTACACGAATGACAGCAAAAGACGGATTCCCTGATACAAAAAATATTACAACAATATACCTAATATTTTGTGTTTGATAAAAACGTAATCACATACAAAAGATAATATTTAGTTTTATTAGGAATGGACCGTGTTTTTGTGTCCTTTATCCCTGAGTTCTGAAGAGTACGATTGTAAGTATATGTTTTTCTGTAGAAAAAATACAGTATATTTTATATTCCTATAGTAAATCGTAAACTAAATATTATTTTATTTTGCATTCAGGATATGCTTTTTAAGGTTCTTTGGAGGAATTAAGTTCTATCCTACTATCCTACTAATATTATAAATGTGAAAGTTTGGATGTTTGGATGTTTGTTTTACAATCACGCAAAAACGGCTGATCGGATATAGATGAAATTTGGCACACAGATATTTTAATACCTAGAATAAAATATAGGATACTTTTTATCCCGAGATATTGATCTATTCCCGAGGGAGAAGAAGTAAAATTTATAGTAATAGGAAAACAGTTTTGACGTTAATTGTCATCACAGTGACATTAGAAAACTCAAAACAGCTGATTGAGTGATTAAATTATAATAATGTTTATTTACAAACATGTAAAAATTTGCGGTGAGGCACATTGTGATATTTTTTATCATACAATGGAAGCTTTAGTAGCCATCGATCTCGTATAAAATCAAATAAAGCAAACACAGCATTTTTTAAGGCTGCTTTCACATCAGCGTTTGTCGAGCGTTCCTCGCGCCCAACGCGTGATCGATGAGTTATAAAAAAATAATAATTTTACATTGAATAAATACTCGTAGCTTATCAAGGTTTTTCCTAGCTCTAAATATGAGGTGCGATTGAAACATTATATTATACCGTATCAGGTTTAATTAATTGCAAAATCATCATCAAATGTTGTTTTTAACATTCGTAAATATCTACCTATATTTTTTTAATTACTTTATAGAAATAAATATTAACTGTGATAACCTATTTAGCAAATCATTATTCACGTATGTCGGATGAACGCGTACGCTTATAAAATCCTAGTGTAGTGTCGGCCTTATGTCAAGATCGGCCTTATGTCAATATTTCTTTATTTTTAGGGTTCCGTAGCCGAATGGCAAAAAACGGAACCCTTATAGATTCGTCATGTCTGTCTGTCTGTCTGTCTGTCCGTCCGTATGTCACAGCCACTTTTTTCCGAAACTATAAGAGCTATACTGTTGAAACTTGGTAAGTAGATGTATTCTGTGAACCGCATTAAGATTTTCACATAAAAATAAAAAAAGAATAAATTTTGGGGGTTCCCCATACTTAGAACTGAAACTCAAAAATGTTTTTTTCATCAAACCCATACGTGTGGGGTATCTATGGATAGGTCTTCAAAAATGATATTGAGATTTCTAATATCATTTTTTTCTAAAGTGAATAGTTTGCGCGAGAGACACTTCCAAAGTGGTAAAATGTGTGTCCCCCCCCCTGTAACTTCTAAAATAAGAGAATGATAAAACTAAAAAAAATATATGATGTACATTACCATGCAAACTTCCAACGAAAATTGGTTTGAATGAGATCTAGTAAGTAGTTTTTTTAATACGTCATAAATCGTAAACCGCAAAAAACATTGATCAAAGTTACAACAAACTACAAGAACTTTTATATTATGTTATTTGCTGCTACGGAACCCTTCATGGGCGAGTCCGACTCGCACTTGGCCGCTTTTTTTATTGCTGTGCATGCATATAAATAGCCAGTGCTTTAGCCGAACACCACAAACCTTGAATAAGTTTTTAATGAACAAGACCGTTAGTATACAATAGTTTTAGGTAGGAATAGGTTCATCGCTTAAGAAGCGATTTTCATGATTTTTTATTGTATTGGGAATTTACTCAAGTTGGTCCTACTTCAGTATAGTGAGATGATGGATTCTGGAGATAAAGAGTGAACTTCTCAGTCGTAGGGAATAACTGAACCGTGTTTAAATATGTTTGCTGTTGTTACATATCGTTGACATCGTCCATATTGTCAACATTATGAATCGTTGACATTGCAAGGTATGGTGGTGTGTCTTAAGCCCAATGCATACGTAACGGGGCTTTTTCCCGTACGGGACGGGACGTGAATCTTTGGAAACATCGTTTCATAGAAAATGTATACGACAGTGCATACGCAGCGGTATCCCGTGCGGAACGGGAACGGGGCACGCATGTATATTTATGGCCCGTCCCCGCCCCGTACGGGTAAAAAATCCGTTACGTATGCATCGGGCTTTAGAGACGTAATATGACTCCTCAACGGAACAATTGATATAATTAAACAATTTTTAAAAATTTTTGTTGTTCCTTATATTAACACTGTAAAACCAGACGCACAGACAAATCGATTTTTTTAATTATAAGTTAATGCTTCACTACAATCCCCCCAGATGGTAAGTAGCGATGTAGTCATGGTTTATTATGGGATATATTTAGTACATAAATATTTTCATATGTATTATTATTATTGTTATTCCTTTCATACTAAGTATGATGATGATGATGTTTCGCGATGAACCGCGATGGGTGCGAGAAAAAGACTTAATTTGGCATACTTTTAATTTTAAATCATAGTTTTAACGATATATCAAACTGCAACTTCATCTGCGTATATAAGGTCCACAGACAAAATATGAATAATTTGAGAGACGACACATTCACCTTATGGACCGTGAATCATATTTTTGACTACGGTATCTTGTAATTTTTTATCGATGTAGTCGATGTGGCTTGGACGCTATATAATTTTTAGCTACTAAAAGATATGCATGGGGCAACCTCGCTCTTGCATGGAGTACATAAAACACTGAGTCTCTTCGTTTCGTTTCATTTCAATGCCCTTAAAGATGTCATTTAAGGAAACATCCATTAAATATACCGGTGTAATTTAAAGAATGATATGATTCGTTTGTGTTACGTTTGTGTAAATGTAATTTTCTTAATAGTTCTGCTGTTTGATCGAATTGCGGAATAACTTTATAGTTTTCCTCCAGAATAATTGAATGATTAAACTAACTTACCTGTAAGTGACGTTCAATTGTAATTGTACGAGGCTCCCTGTTTAAAAAAAATTTTTGCTGTGGCAACATCAGTACGTCGCATCATACCAGGCAACCACAGCTGGTAATACTAATAATAGTTGTTCTTTTATTTTTTGCGCATCGCAAAATTTACACGCTGTGCTAATTTTGTCCCTTTATAGAAGCTTGTGGCTATTGAGACTCGCGAGTTGTGACTCGCATCATACTCTAGCAACAGCCCGTCTCCGTCATTCGGTTTCATGAGAATGTTGCTAACGTCGTTTACCTGCCTGTTCCGGCGTATTATAGCAGCTCTCAAGCTTGCTGAAATTATTCCTCATGACGTTCCCTTTGATTTTTATGACCCCTCAGCAGCTCGCTGGTACGCCAAATAATGAGCATGTTGCTGGTGTCGATGATGTGCCTGTTTAAGCATCTCTTAAGGTAGCCTGCCGCTGAACTTATTCCTCACGACATGCCCTACGATTTTTTCGAATCCTTAGCAAGTTGCTACAACGCGAAATAATAAGCATGTTGTCGGCATCAATGATGTCCATTCTTTGGGATGAAAAGCAGGATACTGTAAGTTTAATTCACAAACATCCATACATCTAACCCTTACATGAAAAATTTTTGTAGGATCTGGATCTACATAATTCTAAATTCTCGCGGACGAAGTCGCGGGTAGAAGCTAGTAGAAAATATATCATTACACGTCTACAACAATGGCTTATGGGATACCACCTTAAAAAAGGAAAATGGATTTATATATCATCTTACTAAATTGTACCAAATTTTTTCCACATTGTTATAAGTAACACCTTAACGCTTAGCCAGATTTTATTCGGTACATTCATTCAGTGGGTACATTTAATTTTTCACATAATATTAAAAATAATACAACGTATTAATTACATTTACTTGTCCATTCTCAATGATTGTCGTGGCTATGGTTATGTTTTTAATGCCTACCAAAAGTTAGTTTGATAAGGGTAAAGTAAGTTCTACAGCATGGCGTAGCGCGTAGCTACGACATTCTACGTATCTTATAACGCTACGCTACAGACTACTACGATTCATAGATTCTCAGAAAACTCAATTTTTTATTGTTTTTAGGGTTCCGTAGCCGAATGGAAAAAAACGGAACCCTTATGGATTCGTCTTGTCTGTCTGTCTGTCTGTCAGTCTGTCCGTCCGTATGTCACAGCCACTTTTTTCCGAAACTATAAGGGCTATACTGTTACAACTTGGTAAGTAGATGTATTCTGTAAACCGCATTAAGATTTTTACACAAAAATAGAAAGAAAACAATAAATTTTGGGGGTTCCCCATACTTAGAACTGAAACTCAAAAATGTTTTTTTCATCAAACCCATACGTGTGGGGTATGTATCGATAGGTCTTCAAAAATGATATTGAGGTTTCTAATATCTTTTTTTTCTAAACTGAATAGTTTGCGCAAGAGACACTTCCAAAGTGCTAAAATGTGTGTCCCTGTAACTTCTAAAATAAGAGAATGATAAAACTAAAAAAAAATATATAATGTACATTACCATGCAAACTTCCAACGAAAATTGGTTTGAATGAGATCTAGTAAGTAGTTTTTTTTTAATACGTCATAAATCGTAAACCGCAAAAAACATTGATCAAAGTTACAACGAACTACAAGAACTTTTATATTATGTTACTTGCTGCTACGGAACCCTTAATGGGCGAGTCCGACTCGCACTTGGCCGCTTTTTACAAATTGTAGCTGTTTATTCGCGAATGTAATGATTTCCTGTTGATGTCATCGGACAACCTGGTGCAACTTGGGTGCAAATCCAAAGATTTGGGTTGACTCTGTAACGCTTTCTTTGAGCTATCATTTCCTAACCGCAAAGAGATCATCGTAGACTCGTGTTCTGGCTGGGGGCTTGACAGCCAGTTCTTTCTTTCTTCTTTCTTTCTTGGCCGGTAACGTATCAGTGATTCCTTTGGCGTTGCTAATGTCCATGGGTTACGAATCGACGATAGCCACTTACCATCAGGTTGTTTTGCCGGCTATTTCCGTTAAAGACAACACAGAAGTTACAGGCAAGGCCTTCTTTAACCTACTGGAGACCCTGGGCATATTAGGATAATGGGGCCCCAGTGACTTTGTCACAACACTATTTTGTTAGAATAAACAAAGAAAGTAGATAAGCAAGCCACTAGATTTATGCAGAAGCTAATAAGCAAAGTGGTATTGTAGTCATTAATTTTTAGGTTCGATTTATTCGAATTAAAAAAGTTTTTCGGTAATAAATATCGGTTATCGTTTAGTGATCTGGCAGGAACTAGGGGGCCCCTATCAATCACGGGGCCTTGGGCACGTGCCCAGAGTGCCCAGTGGGAAAGAGGGGTCACAGGTGTGTTGCCTAAGTATGGTGCAGGACTTACCGATGTCAGCAGCCGCATGCAGAAGGTCCGCGAGCAGCTCCGGCTCGTGGCAGGCGATGGCGAGCCGCTCGTCCAGCTCCGCCGGCGTGGCCTCCCGCAGCTGCAGCGCCACGCCCTCCCCCCCCACCGCCGCGCTGTACATCAGCACCGCGCGCGGGGAGAACGTCGGCAGCGGCAGCCGGGTTGTTGCTACCTGCAATGATGGGGATTGTTATTAGTGATACACCGGGTTTTTGCTAACTGAAATTATGTGGATTGCTATGTAGTGGCAGACAGCCGGGCTGTTGCTACACCTATCTGTTGGGTAGTATGGTAGTATCATAGATTTTTCTTTTGTTTTACCTGATGTTTGAGTTACTATCAAATCAATCCGATTAATATGAGTAACATCAAAAGTGTCCACGCGTTTCTGATCAAGGATAAATTCGGTGACTCGATAGCTTATTGTTATTCATGCAAAAGATACATTGCACATTTTCATCGCATAGATAACAAGACGTTTATCATTGTATACCAGAGTTTTCACTCTTAGTCTTCCTATTAGTGTCGTATGACTCCGAAACTTGGCGTTGACCATTGTTAAATGAGCCTTGTTTGTACTATGTATATTTAAAAAAACGAAATCGTAGGAAAGAGTCGATCATGTATTCATTACCAATTCTCAGATTTCGTCCTTTTAGTGCCGTGCACAAATTAATTCTGACCATTACATGGGGATTTTAACGCGTGTTACACGGAAGTGCTTTTGATATAAGATACAGTTGGACATATGATGGATTGCTCTTACAGCGTTTGCGACAAAACCTCAAAAGTAGGTCAATTAGCGTGATTCGGGGTAGCCTATTTCGTGTTCGTCACTTGACCAGGTTATCCTTTAGTTAGAGTGTATCATTATTGTTGTAACCTTTTTATAAACACTTCTTATTAGAACCATAACAAACACACATCATACGTTAAAATCTCCGTTATGTTTGCACATCGTTCTATAATGACATAAGATCTCAGATGATAAGTTGTACATTTTTGAAAAAAAAATCAAGTTTGAAGTCTAAACGTCAGATGTATTGTTCTATAATCTGAGTACAGACGATCAAATCAAATAAACGTTTCAAAATTCATTTAGATTAGATTACGACTGTGCTTTACTTTATTTGTTAACCAGTTAAGTCTACCATGAGTATAAATAATATTATTATAATATTTGCTTTTAAATCATAAAAGCCTTATAATACAAAATTCTGAACCTAATACGTACAGGGAATGAACATCACAAATAATCCATCTTGTGAAAATTAAAAAAGTTACCTGCAACGTTTACATAAAATGTAACTGAGATATGCATCATGTTTCATATTTCACAATCATCAAAAGATTTAAGTAAACCAAAATAAAATACCAGCTATTTTCCTACTTGAGAAGATCTCGTATAGGCAAAAGCTTGTAGATACGTCGTTTATAACAAGCGTGTACCTATCATTAAATTGACGAGCGTGAAGTTACAATTCGCTCGGGTGTGTGTGAGGGTTATTATGACGTCTGAATATTCATAATATAAGGACATAATTGGAGACTGTTAGTGTACTGACGCAAGACGACATCACGCCAATTTCGAGATGATTATTATAGCTTTGAGTAAATAACTTGATATACTGAATGTTATTCTTATTTTTAGCTTTGGCTAAACCCGGTCGCTATTAATATTAAATCAGGTTTCGCTTTTATATTATATTATAAGTCAATATAAAATACTTGGAATATCCCATTTCTCTGAGAACTTAGAAATTAAGGTATATATTATAGGTATATATTAACTCGCTCTTCAATGAAAACACTATCTTTCATAAAAGTTTATAATCACACCGTCAACAATATTAAATATACTCTTTTGGAGTTTTGGTTAAAACAAGTAATCTAATAAACTAGTGACACGTAGTAATCGTATTAAAAATTTAAAGAGCCCTATGCACATTAAACGTCTGAATTTAGGGGATAAAAAAGGTATAACCGATACCAGTCAACCCCGAACCCCCTTAAGCCGATCAGAAAAGATAATTAAAGTCAATAATTAAATTCATTTATGATAATAATTAAAACTAATAATTAATAATTATTACTTGAACGCTTGACGACCTAGCCTAGTTGGTAGCGACCCTGCCTGTGAAGCGAGCGGTCCTGGATTCGATTCCCGGTCGGGGCAGATATTTATGTGACAGATAAATATTTGTACTCGGGTCATGGGTGTTATTGTGATGTGTTATTGTCATATGTTTTGTGTCGTCCATGCCACCCGCGACACAGGTAAAAACCTACTGCGGGGGTATGAGTGTGTAAGCGTTTGTTATTATTTATTATTGTCTTACGCATCGATTATGACAAATATCTATCGGAAACGAATTTATTCTGTAACATTATTTTAAAAGATGTGGTGAGGAGTTGCTTTCATCATTTGTTCTCCTCCTTGAAAAGCGCGTTTTGAAATGGTGGCAGATTAAAAACATACGTTCATAAGTGTATCCGAATACCTGTATGAATAAATGATTTTGACTTTGTCTTCGACAGTTGTTTGAAAGTGATTTGTGATTTGTGTGAAGCAAATTCAGAATGAGAGATCTTCGTTGTTCTCTTCAGAAGTCACGCGTCAATCAATACGCGTGCATCATTATAAGTGCTTTACAATTCGTTTACTGGCTTTATGTACTACCTATTATTTCTTCTGTCCTATTACCTATTCTTTCTGACAGAAACTGGTTATTAAAATCTGTTTTTTCTCGTGTTTTAAAAAGTAGTATAATTTTGCTGCATTTCATAAAATCTGGAATGATACATACATAGATCTATACATTTATTGAAAATTACGACTAAATATGGAGCTATACTATCAATAATATGCTGTATTAGTTTTACTGAGATGCCCCACAAATCACCCGTATTCTTTACCTTCAGAGACTGAAATGCTTTAATTATGTCCCTGGTGATGCTTTAATTATATTTAAATTGAAATAAAATATTACATTTGTTTACATTAAATAAATAAATAATAACGCTTCACTCAAAGCCCCACACTAGGATTCCCTGTGTCGTGGGTGCCATGGCCAACACACTAGACAAGGACATTCACACCCAGACCGAGAACAGAAATTCAAACTCATCATTCAAATTTCCGCCTCGCTGGTAATCGAACCCAGGACCCTTGGTGCGACGATCCGGCATGGTAACCATTGCGCCACACAGGTCGTCATTACATGGGTCACATTATCTTGTCTTATATTACTTGTTTACATTATTTGTCAGTGTACCCCAGTACCAAGACCAATAAATGATTTTCGTAATAAATTAAGTACATTATATGTATAACACCAAAAAATCGTGTAGAAACTTAACATGACATCAAAGGGGATAATTATCAGGTATTGTATTGTTCTGGTCGGTAACGACGTCGTACATTATAATGCGATTAGCGCCAAGCTCGGCTAATGAGTTGTCGTCACGTGCAATTTATACGGAAGAAAGGCATGGCAAGAGTGGCCGTAACTGAAATGCTCATTTCTTTCAGGATTTCTAATTACTTTAGTTTTATGTAGGTTTATATTAGTTTCGTAGTTCAATTTATGAGTAAGCTTGGCTGAAATGGCATCCTCAAAACTATTAAATAAAAAAGTTTGAACGACCCTGTAGCCTGGTTGGTAGTGACCCTGCCTGCAAAGCAAGGGGTCCCGGGTTCGATTCCCGGCCGGGGCAGATATTTATGTGGCAGATAAATATTTGTACTCGGGTCATGGATGTTATTGTGATGTGTTATATGTGTCGTCCATGCCACCCGCGACACAGGTAACCTACTGCGGGGGCATATTCACACTCATAAGTGTGTAAGCGTTTATTTTATTTTTTATTTTATAGTAATAATTTAGTTATTCATAATTGGTTAATGAATACCAAAACTTCTCAGTTCTTTTTATAAGGTACGAGAAATCGCCCTCGCTTTGCTTCGGTTTTCTTATTTTTTATACCTTGGGTTACATTATTGGAGTTTTATTAAGGATTCCTATTTTTTTTGAAAATATAGCCTATGTTACTCGGGGATAGTGTAGCTTCTCAACAGTGAAAGAATTTTTCAAATCGGTTCAGTAGTTTCGGAGCCTATTCAATGCAAACAAAAAATCAAATCTTTCCTCTTTATATATTAGTATAGATTAAATTCGAATAAGAAACGATTCGAACATAATTTGTAAAATTCAAAGCCAAGTCCCTCTTGCGGTAAACAAGGACGCTATAATTATTTGTGAATTACGTAATTTTTCAATAACGTTATTTTGTATTTTCTAATTTTAATTTGAGAATATTTTCTATTATGAATTCCTATATACTATAGCTATGTTGGATAATAAAGGTCGTCCTTGAAATTCAGTGTTGTTGAATGTCCTCGGGTGTCGTAACAAGATAAATTTGAAATGCTAATCGTGAAGCTTAATCATGACGCGACGTTCGTCTTGCTCTTATTGTAGTCTTTTCAACTGAGACATATTTTGAGAGAACTTGGAGATAATAATTTAAGAGAATATATACCTATTCTATACTTTTGTTAGTAGCATATTTAACTGACGCATTTTATTAGGCATTAGGAAAAAAATTGGATAAATAATTTTTGTAAAAAATATTATTGAAATTAAGTACAGAATTCAGTATTTTTCTATACGGTGATCATAAATGTATATTTTCATAAAATTATTACTGAACTAACCCATGTTAGATAGACAAGTTTTAGTTTTTTCTATATACTGGTAAAAATTAAAGATTATTTTTACTGGTTCACAAAAAGTTTAGCTACATTCACTGCACAAAAATATAACATAAGGTTAAACATGTTATACAACGTGTTCCTGAGGTTGTACAGAAACTTGGGTCTGTTATTCAGACCATTAAATTGGTCATTTTTCGTTATGGATTTATTATTGAAATTTTTTTATTTTTCATTTTCATACAAATTAAATACTTGAACGTAAATTGCCTAATGTGTAATCTCTTTACGTAAGCTGGCAACGTCGCATTATGATTGATATGAAACTTTGACATTAGTAAACTTTTATTGACGTTAACAATTATTTCTCATCGATTTAGCTGTCTGTGCGACCAGTGACATTAACAAAACCAAATAGGTAATAATACTAGTTCGAAAAGTTTTACGATGTTTGTTTACTTTAGGGCCCATTTAGACGGAGAGTTTCTAGTATCTATCGTACACTACTATCACTAGTAATAATCGCCATAACATTATCGTATCAAATGTTTACATACAGGAAAAAACTAAATTCTCACCTACGATTATCTCATATGACATTCGTAACTTATCGATTAAGGCGATAACTTCCTACGTCTATTTAGGTACACATTGTACGTAAGATTACTTACGACAATCTCGACTTGTATTCGACTTACATTTTTTCAAATTCATACGTGTATCGTACAAGACAGTTGAAAACGTTTTGAGTGCGAGATTTGTCATTAAAGTTAAGTTTACAATCAATATTCCATTGCAAGGAAATTGTCGTCAAAGAGTGAGAGGTGTAAATGTAAGAAATATTTTTTTTATTACTTCGATAGTGGCTTCTTTGAGACGAGAAACTCTCCTTCTAAAAGGGCCTTTATTGACAAGTCAAGCCAATAATGACATGACATTTAAAATGAAACAAGTATAGTTTGAATGATTATGACCATACTGAACGGCAACATAGCACAAATAAAGACCCTTTTACAATGTACACCCTTATTAAATATAATTACCAATAACTTAAAAACTAAGCTTTATAATGCACTAGCACCTGTATAAGATATGTTTTGTAAAAGCTATAGAATCATTTGGTAAAGTTACTGCACAACCTTAAGTACACGGTGTATATACCCTGTAGTTAATTTCGTTGTATTAAAATCCTTGAGCTTCTTTAATGTCAGCAGTCATCGTAATTCATAATTTTGTTTATTGCACAACACAATATGTCATTACATGAAGAGTTTGTTTGTTTGATTGAACGCGCTAATCTCAGGAACTACTAGTTCGAATTGGAAAATACTTTTTGTGTTTGATAGTACATTTACCGAGGAAGGCTATAGGCCTTATATATAGGCTATATAAAATCATATATTTTAGTAGTTAGTTTTTTCCACAAATTAACGCGGGTGAAACCGCGGAGCACAGCTAGTACAATAATATATAAATACAATAGACACGCACACCTTATTAGGCACAGCAACTCGAGACAAGGGAGAGGCTACATTAATCTTGCTTGTTTAATATAGACAAATTTTTCAGGAATTAAGTTATAATGATAGATTGAATTTGTTACGGTTATTGGTCAGGATTTATATTATTATTATTATATTGTTAGCATTATTATTTTAATTTTATTGTTAATAATGTCAAATTTAATTAATTTAGCATAAATTCTATTATTTTCTCAATTATTGTCGTCATTTAATTTTGAATAATTTTTGACGTGATAACGTCTATTAAAACGATGAACGCCGGGCGCACGCACGAAAAAATGTAGCGTTCCGCGAGCGAGAGAGCGGCAAAAGCGAGAGAGAGGCACGATCGGCGTATCGTAGCCGATGCCGTAGACGATCGTAGTTGAGTGGAGCGGGGCGGAGCGGAGCGGAGCTTTGTCATGACGTTGTCACGTTAAACTACCGTCCGTAAACCGACTTTACAGACAACCATTTTTATATTTTATTTTAAATATGTATGTATGTGTTTGTCCTCCATAAATTCCGTTCGCTCTTTACATCAACCAATGTATATATATAATTCATATGTGGAGCAACGTGCCCAAACTTCCTCTACTCTAAAAAGAAACTGTTGTAGATGCCCTAAAGCGGGTCTGTAATAGTTCAAAGCCACGACAAACAAAGCTTCGTCTTCCTTACACAAAACCACGCGAGGAGCCATCTCCAAGTCATAAATCAGACCCGCTGTTATTATGCTACCTTTGATTAATTACGTTATATTTATCACTATCCCGTTTCATTTCATGTGGAGAATTGGGGACACGTTGAAAGCATGAATTATCGGAAGGAAATTGACTTAAAATGTAACGCTGATTCGTGCGCGTCTATGTTACTATATCCTCGGTAATCTTCGTAATTTGGAACAACCATAGACCTATGTACTCGTATATACTATACTAGACAGGCTATTCAGTACTAAAAGTTTGGATACTTTAATGACACCAAATGGTGCCAACGCATTTTAGTTGGCTGCGAGCAAGCGAGACAAGTAGATGTCATTTTGGAAAAACCCCGACCGTTAAAGAACACACAATATCTCATAATGTTTTTTGTGCACAGTTAAAACGTCTTCATTATTTACGTTTGAACTTTATTTGAGTTTATTTAAATAATAATTGGTAAATAACTATATTTTTACTTACATTTTTAAAAATTATTTAGTGCAAAATATTTGATATCCGCCATCTTGAACCGAACTTGACCGAACGAAGCGCTGTCACAAAGTATGAAAAATGCTTGAAAAAGTGACACGGATTTTATTCGGAACAGCCCGTCTATAAATATATTTTAGTCTATGGAAACAACCCATTAATAGCCCGTTTCAGAGTATGGGTCTTTACTTATAACCGAGGAGACCTAGAGCACGCTATTGGTAGAGGGGTAACATCGATAATATACTTCGCATTTGTTAATTTTAAATGATTTGATTATTAACATATTATGTCAAAAATGAAGTATCTTATTTAAAAATCGTTAGCAATTCTCAAGAAAAATTCTCATCTGTAGATTTTATCATAAATTGCTTGAAGATTGTTCGCAAACGACGCAAATGATCTGTAAAGGAAAAAGGCAAAAAGGACCAAATGCGCTGGAAGTTCTTTGTTTACGTAACAATAAATATTTTACGCAGAATCTTTCCGATTCTTTCTTTTTTCTCTTCTTTCTTTGCAACGCATGATGCCTCTGGTACTCCTGATGTCTATAGGCGACGATGAACACTTTATCGGGAGACTCGTATACTTATTTGTCGATTATTCACAAAAAAAATGAAAAAAAAACCGGACAAGTGCCTGCCAATTCCCGCGTAATGTTTTATTTTAAAATATTGAGCTGTAAAATCTGTATTTATATAAAATTTTCTGATTTATTCTATGTTTGTGTGGATAACATAGTAGGTATATTTTGGTATGTGATAATTATACCAATATGTACATAACATACGAGTATGTAGCATGTTACACTTGCTTAGAGTTTTATCTATACTAATATTATAAAGAGGAAAGATATGTTAGTTTGCATTGAATAGGCTCCGAAACTACTGAACCGATTTGAAAAATTATTTCACTGTTGGGAAGCTATTAGCCTATCCCCGGGTGACACATAGGCTATACTTTCAAAAAAAATAGGAATCCTTAATAAAACTCCAATAATGTAACCCAAGGTGTAAAAAAATAAGAGAACTGCAGCAAAGCGAGGGCGGTTACTCGTATAATATAAATAAAATGAATCAACTTCAGCAATGTTTCAAATGGAGCAATCTTAGCAATGAGGTAGACAAGACTCTGGTCAAGACAAAAATCTCTTAGAATTATATTACTGTAACGTGTAATCACGTGCGTGTATCTCATTTGTTACTGTTACATCAAGCCACAATATTAGGGATCGCGTGTGTGATTAAGGCCTTGTATTGTGCGTAAATGAGCGTAAAGGACTCCCCACTGTGTTTTGGGTACGGGTATAACAATGCTTAAGTTCTTGTAGTGAAACTTTGGGTTATTGTACATTTTTCCTTTCTTATTTGAGCTGTCAACCTCCTTCGCTTGTATATTGACAGGTAAACAGTATTTAATTACTTTCCATTGTTCTCAGCTTTTCATCGCGACTGATTTAAGACCTCTTAATACATCGAGGCGAGACTTGAATTCAATTAAAGTTAACAATAAAAGGATTTGATTGTAATTTTTATTACTTATTTCTTCGTTTACGTACTTCATTATTTCAAATTTAGTGTCGATATCAGCACAATGTCGGTAGTCTTATTTTTATTTTTATCAGCTACCTCTATAGCTTGTTTTTAGCTTACTAGCCTACCCCAATGTTTTAGCTTAGTAGCTTCTCTAACGCACCCGTAAAATCGCATTAATCCCACTTTAAGAAAAACTGTTCAAGGGTAGAGGTAAGAAATAATTATGACCTGAAGAAGTCGTTAAAACATTCACATAACAGACAGAACAAGCTCTCGTTAAAACACGAACCATATTAAGTTTACTTCCACAATAAAACACGTAGTATGTCCGAGCTTCAACACTTGTTGTTTCACAGGAAGAGATAAACGATATAATTTTTAGTCATGATATTTAGTAGTCAGGCGTATAGCACTAGTAGCGCCGTAAATACTTGTTACTATGATAAATACTATTGCAGCTATAGGTACGTCTCCGGAATTCAATTCCTCTATCGATAAGAAAAGCTGAAAAAGTGTTTTCTTTTAAAAAAATATTTAAAAAACATTATCTTCTTTCCTAACCTGTCATTATCTTTTCTTTTTTCCTTTTCTTGGCTTTCGTTTTGGTATTGGCTCTTTTATTGGTATGTTTGTCATTGGATTATACTTTTTTAATCTTTACTTCACCTTTTTCACATTGTAATTAGGCGTACCTAAACAAAGTTAAAGTATTATTTTTGCTTCTGCTAATGGGTTGCCTGGAAGAAATCGATGCCATCAAAAACAAAACTTGTAAAAAAAACCAAGTCTCGCAACTCAGTTCTTCTACCGTAAAAAGTTGTGAGATCCATGTAATACCAAGTCGGTTAATTTATTCAGTTCCTACTTAAGGGTCCTTCTGTCTTAAGTTATCACGTAATTAGCTAACCTAACAAGTAACAACATCTTATAGTGACCATATTATCAATATTAAAAATCTTTTATGTTTTAAATAAATAGATCGACTTGGCCATCGCATGAAAACACAATGTATGTATCTCACAAGTTATACCTGCATATTATATTAAATTTAATTGTTTAGTGCGATTGCCAAGTCAATCTATTTATTTAAAACATAAAAGATTTTTAATATTGATAATATGGTCACTATAAGATGTTGTTACTTGTTAAGTTAGCTAATTACGTGATAACTTAAGACAGAAGGACCCTTAAGTAGGAACTGAATAAATTAACCGACTTGGTATTACATGGATCTCACAACTTTTTACGGTAGAAGAACTGAGTTGCGAGACTTGGTTTTTTTTACAAGTTTTGTTTTTGATGGCATCTCATTTCTTTTTGTAGATAGTTCTACTTTTTTTACTTTTACAAGTTACCTTTGAACATAATTATATCTAGGTACCTATCTACACCTATTATTCCATTATATTATATACAGGCACACTGATTCATTCACTGCAGATGTTACTTTGTTATACAGGTACAGTAATTCATTAACTGCAAATGTAACTTTGTAATCCTATATATTTATATGGGATTACAAAGTTATTTATGCAGTTGATGTATCTAGAAAACTAGACCGAAATTGCAAAATGTTTTAGTTTTTCCTTGATCTATACACTAAACACTAATTGTGTTCCAAATTTGAAGCTTCTATGTCTGCTAGAAGTGCCTTAGAGTTTTGATGATCGGTCAGTCAGTCAGTGAGTGACGAAATTAAGAAACTTTGACTAGTTATAATTCTTAAACTACTGGTTTAAATCGAATGAAATTTGAAATATAACGTGTTTATACAATGCCTGCTTGGTTACTAAAAATTCAGGCTTCTAGCTTTATCCACAACGAAGTTATAGGGGGTCAAAAATGGCCTGAATTGCTTCGAGAAAAGGATGGTACGGCCGTGCCACTTTTTTGCTCGACTTGGCGGGGGCACTGCCGTGCCCCCAGATTTAAAGCGATAAGGTCGCCCATTGTTTTGTATTCTTTTCTTGTGCTCTTATTTGTTTTATGGTGTACAAATAATAAAGTGTTAAATAAATAAATAAATTACTAAACCTCGTAAGTTGTAACTAACAACTCGCACCCGCATCAAAAATTCTGCAACTCATTTTTGTCAGGTTCATCATTTTATTATTGTGTCGATTAAATTATAAAAATATTTATAAATTACAGTAATGATTAAAACAAACATTTGCGAAACATTTAATAGAACTTCAATTCTAAGTACCTTATTTATCCGGCCAAAATGGATAGATATTATGTATATAAAATATTGATTAAATTATTAAATGATTGATATAATAAATATTATGAATACGTTAGTTCCGCTTCCTATTTTTTTTATTAAATCTGTCTGTGTACGCGATGTGACAACACCTTTATTTCGGACATTAAACAACATTCAACAAAAGGGGGAAAAGTAAAATGGCTAAATTTCCCGTTACAGCGTAAATTACACGGTATTATTTTTTACGAGCAGTAAAACAGGAATACGCACCATTGTTAGCTTTCTACGTGTGATAGGGCTGTTTTAAAACGGTCTTGATTAATAAATTGTGATATAGAATTTTACAATATCCATACGTTTTTATTGTTTTGTGTTACAGATAAAATAATATTTTTAAGATTCTAATATTTACAATTATAGAAATAAGGAACCTTAAATGACAAAACACAAACACTTCCACTTTCACATACGAGTGATACGAGTAATCCTTTGGCTTTGCAGTGGCCACTTAACGCTTCCCGCCCACGTCAGACTTTTTGTAGGACCGATAATCGGGCCGATTTTTCCTGCCATATTATTTCTGACCGACTTTTTGTAGGACGTGTGCGTTGCACTGTTGCTATCAGTAAGTTCTATTTTTCTCCTACAAAAAATCGGTCACCAATTATCGGACGTGAGCGGAAGCGTTAACACTGAATGATACGACTTTTTCAGTAAATATTTCTGATTGTAACAAATATTATCATTATTATTTACAAGTTAAAGTTTTTATTTAGATGACAAGACAAATAGAAATGCTAACCTATTACCATAAATCATTCTTCGTTTTATAAACCTATAAGTATGCAAAATTTTCTTGACAATTTATAGATCAAGGCTCACTTAATTTTAGAAAAATATCGACGACGCCGGAAAAAGGCTCTAGACTGAATAAATGTAATTAAATTGCGGTGTCTGTGAGAGGTTTTCTTTGGCGCTAATATTGAACAGAATAAGATTTCTTACAATGGTTTCTGACCAGACAAAGGAATAATATATTATAAAAATTGAATTTAAAATATTTGAAAATGAAATAAAAATACTTGTCTACATTATATTCTTAACATTTTCAATAATGATTATAGCCGAATATAAATAAATATTT
Source organism: Thymelicus acteon (assembly GCA_951805285.1). Taxonomy (NCBI): domain Eukaryota; kingdom Metazoa; phylum Arthropoda; class Insecta; order Lepidoptera; family Hesperiidae; genus Thymelicus; species Thymelicus acteon. The sequence continues at coordinate 5,571,236 of OX638232.1, forward strand.
TAAGATCGTAAAGCTTTAAAGCGTAAAGCGTCGTGATGCAGGTTCCAGGAAATACAAATAAAGGTTATTAGCGGTCCGTAATACAAAATCGATACCGTAAGCTCCCATAATCGGAAACAGTTCTCGTTTTACCGCGTCCTTCCAGTAGCTTTCTTTGCGTAGTTAATACATACAACATCATTGAGTAATATTCATACATCATTCATAATAAGTAAATACAACAAAAGTAGGTGCATTATACTTTTAACATTATTAGGTATCATAATTGTTATGTTCAACGATCCACAAGTAGGTATTATTATTTATAATAAATTAATATTATAAGTATTGTAATATTTACTGTAAGCAGGAACAACACTGTAGGGACACAACCGTCCGCTTCGAGCTCCAAGTAAAGGCTGACTGTCTTGTTCTGTGTAACTGTGATCAACTAGATAAGATCGAGTAATCGAATTATAGAATAACTTCAATAATCGAATAGAAGATAGAATGAACTAGATCAAGCAAGGCGCCATCTAGCGACACCAGGGCACAACTCCATTAGGACATAACAATAAAATTTTCTGAATTGGTCCATCAACTTTCAAAACGAAAGAAAAAATAAAAGCTGACTGAAGTATGTGAAGTCTGTTAATCCACACTTGGCTAGTTTGTTAGATTATAGTGATGGATTAATTAGTATTCAAATTCATTTTTAGCAAGTGAATGCTTCATTAGCATTTAGCAAGTTTTTGGTTGCGAAATTCTGTGCGAAGTGCGAAGTGAATTCATCACTTCATTCATACTGTACTATTATCATCATGCAACGGCAGCGTGTGCCCTTGGTCACACCCACGGGAATACTAAACCTAAACTGTGAAAAAAAATTACGTGAAGTGAAACTTGAAAGTATTAGCAACTTAGCAGATGTTGCGAAGAGTGAAGTTAACAATTATTATCTTTGATACGCTTAATAATATATAATAAAAGGTTTTTAAAATTTCTTAAATAATTTATTATATTATCATTATCTTAATAACATTAAATTGCAATTAGTGTAATAAAACGTTATCAGCAAGTAAAAACGGCGAACGCGCTCTTTTATTCACAGTTTGCACATAAACAAAAATCACATACTTGATTTATCATCAATTATAGTAATATTAGCAAATAGCATAGCAATAGTAATAAGTTGCGATTACAGTAACGATAACAGCATCCTACTCATATCCTATTCTATTTGTTAGTAGATGTAGTAGTGGTAGTAGTAGGTAGTAGATGTAGGATATGCTACTAATTATAAATGCGAAAGTTTATATGGCGCGCAATACTCGGGCAAAGCCGCGGGCAGAGCGCTAGACGCTAGTAGCAGCTTAATTGAACAAATAAGAAACGTGCAGGATTCAAAATCAGGATCAGCAAACCTAATTAAAGGGGTTCGAACATTTTTGTATGGAACTTACGACATTTCATCGCTGAATACTTTTTGATTGTACTCGTAATCACTTCGTCGATTGACACAAAAAAAAGAATTTTTTTCAAAATGGCAGTACTTGTAGGTATGCCAACTAGGTAGGGCATCGCTCTTTATTATGCTTTTAATTGACATTGGAAACGTTAGCAGCTTTGAAATTGAAAGTTTTATAGATGACAAGTGATTAAAATTATCCGCAGACGTTTGGAGATACGGGATAATAGGTATGTGAAATTTTGACAGTTGCTAAGCAATTGATTAAGGATTATGAATATATAAAATATTGAAAGCGGCTTTAAATCAATCGCGTTACTTAAAATTCTTTTACCACATTTTCCTTTTTTTTACTACTACAATGAATATAAAAAAAAGCGGCCAAGTGCGAGTCGGACTCGCCCATGAAGGGTTCCGTAGCAGCAAATAACATAATATAAAAGTTCTTGCACTTCATTGTAACTTTGATCGATATTTTTTGCGGTTTACGATTTATGACGTATTAAAAAAAAACTACTTACTAGATCTCGTTCAAATCAATTTTCGTTGGAAGTTTGCACGGTAATGTACATCATATATTTTTTTTACTTTTATCATTCTCTTATTTTAGAAGTTACAGGGGGGGGGACACACATTTTACCACTTTGGAAGTGTCTCTCGCGCAAACTATTCAGTTTAGAAAAAAATGATATTAAAAACCTCAATATCATTTTTGAAGACCTATCCATAGATACCCCACACGTATGGGTTTGATGAAAAAAAAGTTTTTGAGTTTCAGTTCTATGTATGGGGAACCTCTAAAATTAATTGTTTTATTTTAATTTTTGTATGAAAATCTTAACGCGGCTTACGGTATACATCTACTGACCAAGTTTCAACAGTATAGTTCTTATAGTTTCGGAGAAAAGTGGATGTGACATACGGACGGACAGACAGACAGACAGACAGACAGACAGACAGACATGACGAATTTATAAGGGTTCCGTTTTTTGCCATTTGGCTACGGAACCCTAAAAAGTCCAGCGCCGAATTGGGTTCCAGACCTTATATACGTGGTATCCGTTTGCATAAAAATTGTTTTTGGTAGGAAATACTGAATGAAGTATGAAATAAAGGAACATCTTCGTAGTTCCAGTATCATAAACAATGCATAAAGGCAATATTAAACCATACTGTGCAATTTGAATAAATAAACAGCATCTGCAGACATCGGTAAGTTCTATCGGCTTATTATAATACAAAATCAATACGGTAAGACCCAATTAATCGGTACCGCTCGCTCCTCAGTACTTACCTATCTTCACGCACCAATTTCATGAAATTAGTTGGGTATTTTCATTCAAGGAAGCTTTTGTGATTAATTAAGTACCTATTGGTACTTTTTTTAGCTGATAAACATTTTTAATAGTTTTTAAGTTTTAAAGTGAAACTTTTATTCTATCGCTCCCAAAATTGTTTGTCCATCTATCGCATGTCGCATTACAGCCGGCTCTGGAGATTCAATGATTTAAATAAATATTGCTCTTAATATTTAATATGCGGCTATCATCTAAATGATTGTATTAATTATTTATTCCGTACTCTAATACGCAAATTGAAATTAAATTTTATAATTGAATATTTAGACAATTGTCTACTAATTATTTCCCATTATCATTTCCATTTTTCAATAATTAAGTTAAGATTAAAAAACACAATTTTAATACCCTAAATCAAATATTTTTCTAAAAATTTTTAGTTAAATACCTACAAACTGAAAAAAGTTTCACTTGCAACGTGATTTCATAAAACCACACTTTTGGTCGTAAACTTGTAGGGAAAACACTAAAATATGAAATTTACTAAGTGAATATTTGAAATTGTTTTTGCTTTCTTTTTAGTTAACTCCATTTATATCACAAACGATTATACGAGCTGGTATTGCTGTCGTACAAATAATAAACAGACCATATTAAAATTCCGACGAAAACCGTAAACACGTCTAATTTATATAAGTCTGAACAATCGATGTTGAAAAACATTCAGACACATGTTTACAGTAAAGCTTCGAGTTAGACGGAGTAGATTCATTGTAAACATGGGCCGGTTTAACGACGACATGACTGGACGTGACACGACCCGGAATGAGCGACGAGTAGTCCCGCACCGGCTCGCAATGGCCCAATTATACAAAATTAATTTCATTGCTGTCTTCGCCAAAAAAAGCGTAATGAGTTTCCAAAGTGCTGGCGACCTAAAGCGCTTTATAGCGCCACCGTTGGACACGGGTAATGGTCTAAATTTATTGGGTTTAATGGTCCGTGCGAACGGAAATTCGGTCCAAATTGTTCGCTTGTCTAATTTTTGTGGATTTGATGCTTCATTTCACTTGCTGAATGTCCAACACGGAGTTGGGGTTAGACGCGACATTTGCTGCGATATTTAGTTGAGCCAAATCGAGTCGAAATGCGTTTGGTATTCCCAACTTGGCTGGTAATTACTTGTTAAATTGATAACTTTTAATCAGTCTTTGATTTTTGTTACTTGTTAAAATATCATTCTTATTATTATGTAGCTCCTGTAGCTCCGACACAGGCAAGTTATTTTCTTTCGAGCTATCAAGACCAAAGCCGTAACTAAGTACCTAACTAAGTGCACGGATTCATCCATACAAGTCTAGTCATATATATCCAGACCTGTGTAGACAAGCCTTGTGAGACAAGAAAAATAACGACCGGTAGACGCAAAATCACAGTAAATTTGAGGCAAGAACACAATAACTCAGAGTAATGCCACCATAACTGTCGCAAACATTGTTCGGATGATTCACGCTTTGGTAATATGATGTTTTTCTCGAAGGCTCCCTGCTTGTCCGTGGCATTCCGGCGATGTTTGTGAGATCGGTGACCTAATTGTTGGAAATAGAACGCTGTTATTTTAGGGATCAAATATTTTTTTTTGACAAACGATAGGAGTATCATTTAGTTAACCTTCATGTGGATATAAAGATCGCGTGTCATCGTACGGGATATTTATATGTATTATAAATATACTAGCTGACCGGGCAAACGTTGTTCTGCCAAACATTTTTTAGGGGTAGGGGGATGAAAAATAGATGTCCGATTCTTCACCCTAGCCGATATGCACGCCAAGAGTCACGAAAATCGGTCGAGCCGTTTCGGAGGAGTTCAACTTCAAAAAAGCGTGACACGAGAATTTTATATATTAGATAATATGTTGTGTACATTGAAGTATAATGTTATAGGACAGACATCTCGAACAAAATGTGTGTCCCGCCGGGAGGTTCTATTTTCAAAATTGAGCCCCCGTTCTCCTTTCAAAATCTTCACAAACTTCAAAAACTTTCAAAATCGAACGAATCCATTGAATAAGCCGATATGCCCCAATTCATTGGTACATACATTGTGCTCGCGGTCTTGATTCTATATGCTAGTAATAATACTTCAATGGTTGTGTAAGACTTATTGACGAAGAAGCAAGGATTTGTAAAGATAGGTAATATGCATAATGTTTTAGAGTTGGTACTTGTTTATTCGTAAGTTAATCATAAGAATAATATGTATTTAAGTAATTATGCTGCACTAGCGTTCTGCGCGCGACTTTGCCCGCGTTTTTCGGGATGATGATATCCTGTTCCAAATCATGGTATACCTGTACGCTGAATTTCATAAAAATCCGTTCAGTTGTTAATGCTTATATTCACATTGTTGTCAAAACAATTACTTGAACAATCTACGATGAGCAGAAAGAGAAAACCTTATAAATTTAAGTGGAATTAAAAAAATGTGAAAAACTTAAATTGGGCAGAAATAAAATTTAAAACCTGAAATAATATTCCGGTCAACTTGGTCAGTAGTAACCTGATTGTAAGGGAGCTAGGAACGTTTTTGTCTAACGAACGATCGGTAACTTGGCTCGCCTCCAAATGCAAACCTCGAAAACATTTTTCATCCCTCGGGAACCTACTCGTAGCGTATCAGCCGTAATGGTAACCGAAATCGCTAAACCGGATTTCCATTATGAGGTTAGGTCTAAGTGTGCGAATACCAATATTGTGTACGCATGAAATATGATGTGAAACTAGTGCCGTATTGTATTCGTACGTGCACAAATGTTTTTTTGTACTATGTGTATAACTTTTACTAGTACGTTTTGAAATACTTGCGATAATACATAGGTATGCTGTATATAGCAAGTAATGTTTACCTTTAAGTGGTGGTACATTTATTGTTTTGTTTATTTTACGGATTAGATTTAAGATTTAATAAAATGTAACTACCGTTGGTAAACTTAATAAATAAAATAAAAATAAATAGAATAAAATAGCAGTAATAGGCCACACCGAGTCGATTATTGGCCATGTCAGTTGTATAATATATGACAGACATTTGATCTTATTCGATTTTCGCGTTCATTCATCGAAGATATGTTTTATCACGCTAAGTTAACGAGATAATAATTTAACTAGCATTATAATCATAGTTTTTATTCGCGTGAAATAAAAATGGTGCATTTCTTTGAATTCTAAAACGAATTGCAAAACCAACAGCTCAATCTTTGCCGGGAAGATATTTCTTACCTTACCTTTATTATCTTAATTAAGTGGTCTTGTTAGTCATGGGCAATGCGCACTGAATTTAGTGAGATTGTTTAATGGTATTCTGTAAGATAGAAATGTCCCAATTTTATATGAAAATGCGTGCGAATTTCGATGTTAACTCGATGATTCCAACGAGATTCAAATACAACGGCTCCTTGTTGATTGAAGTGTGGTTAATATTCGAACTTCGTATAGAATTACCATTATTTGAATTAGGTATCTTATTACATCGATGGTTCAACACAAGACGTTTTAATATAGAATTTTTCAGTCCGAATATTTTAAATTCTGTCAAATGGCAATTTATTATTGTGCCTTGGAATCCATTCTCATAAGGGCAGAACAGGATGTCGTTGAGGCGACAGGAGCCGGCCCCCTTACAACAACTGAACATGCCTCGCATGGCGGAAGATCTATCTATGTTTGCTTTACATAACCTTCAAACTATTGAACAAATAATTCATAAGAAAAATTATCGACTTCAAAATTAGAGGTTACTCAGATTTCGATAAATGGGACCACATGACAAGCTCCAGCTTTCGAATATAAAAAGAATCATCAAAATCGGTACACCCAGTAAAAAGTTATGAGGTAATACGGTAAAAGAAACAATACAGTCGAATTGAGAACCTCCATTATTTTAAGTCGGATAATAAATAACATATTGCAGTGCACAAAACGAGCAAGAGAGCTTGGTTTAGAGTCAAGGACAGAGGGGCTTCTTCCAAACCAAATACCACGTGTGATCTTAAACAGATGGTTATCGAGGATTTGTGTTCTGAAACAATTAAATTATTCAGTGTCCTATTCGGTCGGTCGGATAAGCGACGGTGCAATATACATCGGCATTATCACCGCCCCGTCAGGAGGGCCATTTGATTCAATTCCTAGAGCAGATTTACGACTGTTGTCTTTGCACCCCTTTATGCTGAAACTTGCAAAAGTAACAATTTAATTGTTATTTAGTTTTGATTTTAATAGTTAATTTTGGTAAATAAATCAATGAGAAAATTAATATTTAGGAACTTAGTCTTTGGCCTTTGTATTTGTTCCGCTTGTGTAGACTGCCACAGCTCTCTCTCGTCTTTTTTTTGTTATCCCTCTTATGTTTACCACTGGTCATTTAACACATGATGGAATGTTTTAGTACATATCTGTATTTATAAAATATATGTTTTCATATTTTATTTTAACTTGTTTCTTTATTAACGTTGCTATAAAATCTGCAATTAATATTTTTTTTGTATTTCTTTTTACGTAAATAATGGTGTGGCAGAAGCTAACTTACTAAGAACAAAACTATAGATAGGTACAAAGTTTTTTTCACTATTTCATAAGGACACTAAAAACTGCAATGGAGGTATTTTAAATCCCAAGGTAAATTTGTCTGACAATTTAAGCCGGTGTAGTATTTTTATCTTCTTTTGATAAATACATTCGTTTGCATGAAATAAATGTGAAATTCCCTGAAATTTAGCATCGGCGGGAACTCGACCCAGATTGCTAGAAGTGCATTAGCAAGAGCATTTTATAAGGCTTTTTTAACACGTATTACACGGTTCTTACTTATATATTTCAATGAAAATAATAATAAACACTTACATTTTAGATTTGCAGGTAGTAGTAGGGTAGGGGGAATATTACGACGGATTCGAACTTAAAGTAAGTTACTTTAACTATTTTAATACCATATATATTAACTACAACTTTACATACAAACTTTTTACCTTAACGTAACAACCTAAAATCTTTGAACGTGCTTGTCTTTTGAAATTTGCAACCAAAAAAGAAAACGTGATAATAAGTAATGATTATTGGCCGTTAAGGAAAATAACTGTGTGAATACTAGAAGAAAAACAATATGAGAGCTGAATCACTCTTGTTATAGAATCATCTTGATAAGCCAGGGATACACCCAGCATGGCAGGATGCGAGAAAGATGGATGGAGTGCATTGTATTTGTAATATTTGATCTTCTTTAAGCGGACTTATAACCTAAAGAAGACAGCGGATATACGTTAGATTCAGACGGTCATATTAATAAACATAGACTAAAGCAAGAGTAACTTTAAAACTTGTCGTAAATAAGATTTAATTAAATTCAGTATTAATAAATATAGAGTAACGAAGAAGTAAGCTACTCCGAGTCTAATCTCAGAATCAAAGTTAGTCCATGTCGCTACATAGTTTAGCGACTGATTAGGCGTGGACTAGGCGTGCATTGACGACATTGACGTTGACTTGACGCATATCAAGAGTACTTCGTTGTTCTAACTAAACGTCATTCACATTGATATTTTCTTTGACCTTTTCTTCTTCATCCCAGTTAACTGAGCGAGCACGTTTTTGGTTCATGTAAATCAATTTTAAATTTAACAAGTAACCATAGCATGAAACAAACTGCGAGGAGCGAAATTAGGCGCTTGAAATTGAAAGCTGATCACGTCGTTTGAAGTTGTCAATCCCAAAATATTGTTGTCACTGTCATTTTAATGCATGAAGTCATTCACTGACTCACTCTTTTTACTTTTAAATTACAAAGGTTGCCATATTTTACTCGTTGAAACCGGACTAAGAAATGTATTGTTAGTTCGAGGTTACTCCATATTTATTAATAACATTGCAATTACGAAGTTATTACTTAGTTAATCCAGAATTAACTAGTCCAAGTGTAGCTTCAGATGATGCTTGGATTAAGCGATTTTTATTAATAAGGGTGAGAAGGTTTAAAACTGATCCGAGTAGCACCTGTAGGGTAGTCAGTGGACTCTGGACGGATATCTAATTGCACGAGAGGCTCTATGCGACTGGATAATAAAGTAAAATAAGTTATAAGGATTAATTTAATTGCAGTTATATTCTACAAGTTTCAATAATATTAATTAGAACTTCTTTAGCTAACAGTGACAATACTGAAATAAACTTATCTCCGGTGAAAGAAAGCTTGCTTCCACAGTTCCTAAAAAATGCAAGTTGTTTCAATATGTTTCAGTGAAATAAAGGTTGCTGATATCAGCACGGTTGATATAAATTTGGGAAATCCTATCGGGAAAAGAATAGTGCGCCTAAATTTACGAGCCAAGGGAGGGCAGTAAAGCCTCGTTATATTGAGCTATGACCCAATCGAGACTATATTACTACCATAATAATACATTATTACAGAATATATCGTGACATTCTCTATGCAAAATTGCGAGAAATAATACTTATATATTAAACTGTGTGAAATCTTCGCTCATAGCTTCTTAGGTATTCTTAGGTATTTCAACTTCTTAGTTGAAATATTAATGTGTTACAGATTGTCAATCGAAAGAAAGACGGGGAGGTCTTTGATAAGCATTGCAGATTAATACGGGATATAATTTTGCTTTGTTTTGTTTTTGCAAACAGAAAATTATTCTCCTGCTGAGAAAGCCAAGGTTCTGTGAATGAATAAGAAGAATGACGAAATTAAACAAAAACTTTTAAGCCATTCTTCTATATAACTACTAGCTGACCGGGCAAACGTTGTTCTGCTAAAAATTTTTAGGGGTAGGGGGATGAAAAATAGATGTCCGATTCTCAACCCTAGCCGATATGCACGCAAAGATTCACGAAAATCGGTCGAGCCGTTTCGGAGTAGTTCAACTTCTAACATCGTGACACGAGAATTTTATATATAAGATGATCACATTGTAGTTTCACTTGGTACAGTACCCACTCAACTTAAAATTACTTGAAGCTGAATTTGAAAGGGAATGTAGAGTGAACCTGTAGTTATTTAAGCCGACCCAGATTTGTCTCGTAGGATCGGTTAAGCATCATCTATCATTAGCGGTAACGAGCATCCATCACTTTAAGTGCAGGTGATAAATATTCCGAATGGTATACTTGAAAGAGAAACTTACAGTGCTTCGGAACTAGCAATAAAGCGTAGTCGTAAGTAGTAATAAATTACATAGGTTTTTGAACATAAAAGTTAGGGCGCGCGCGCACTAGAGACTTTTAGTTGGCCAGTAGTTTACAGCTTCACACGGACAGATGTTAACCGGTGGCGAAACTCAGGTAGTGTAGGATGGTAGAGCGCTCGCTTACCATGCGAGAGGGTTTAGGAGCAGAATGTTCTATTTACAAGAGGTACCGGGATGGATACCCAGCACTTCAACTAAATTATGATAAACCCAAAGCTTGTACTGATACTTCTCAAGGTCTATTATTGTTGTTAGCCATAATAATTATGTATTTGAACCTAGAGGTCTATTATTGTTGTTAGCCATAATAATTATGTATTTGAACCTAGGTACCTATTACAATTTTGTGGAGAATATGAACTTAATTTGGAAATAAGAAAAAAGACAGAAAATCAGAAAATACTGCAGCGGCTAAATTGTCCCAATCAAGAAGGGCAATAAGTTTTGAAAAAAGAATTTTGCGCGAAAGTTTTTTATTAAATTGCTTTTAGAATGTTTTAAAAAAGGAAGATATACTCATTTTAGGTTTAAGCCAACAAAGCTGTGCTGGAGCGCGTCCAAGGAAGTTGGGGCGTAAAACGCGGCCGTCCTTTGCAGTCAGTCGGTATACGGTATAACAAAGGCAGCCTGACACAGCAGTTGTGAGCCTGTGGGATATAAAGTTTAACCGCTTCCCCTTCGGGACTCCTCAAGGTTGCTTCAAACTTAGCTTGTTCATTATATTGTTGACCTTATTTTATGCAAGGAAATGATAAAAAGTATTACCTATTCATTCCATATTTAGTGCTATGTTGCTGGATAAAAACATTCGTTTCGGCATGTGACGTCGTGGTCATAGAAGGTTCATTGATAAGCGATTTTTATAATTAAAGAATATTTTTATATTTTTAAACAAGAAACAAGAAGAACTTTCTTAACACAACTCCTCTAAATTAGGATCGAAATATCCGTGAATTAAAATGATGACCTAAAAGTAATATGTTAAAAAAGGCCCTCATCAAAATGCAGCCTAAAATGTACTTGTATTCACATTAAATGTGCACATAATGAAACTAATATTACTAGTCTAATGTAAATTCGTTCTATTCAAACATGATTCAAACGCTGAGCGCCCGAGGTGATCTGAAAAATGTTTTTGTTTGAGCGTGAGTTGTGGCCCTAATTGGAGCGGGATCAAAGTTCTTTGTTTATTTAAGCGTAGTGACACTGGGTACCAAGCCCCGGGCCCTGCTTTCTCCTTGATGAATATTGTAGCGAAATGAACTTTACGTGTATCTACTGACGCTGCTGTTTCAAAAAACAATGCCCTCATTTAAATCAGAATGGTATTTAAATCACTTTCGGTTTTGGAGTTTTTATTTAATTTTAAGGAAGCTTCATTTGTTTTTAAGGTCAGGTAAATTATTGTTTATCGTGCTGCACTTTGTGGATTCTGAACATTGAGGAAATTCGCGAAGATATAGAGCTCCAAGGTTTTATTAAAACAACTTAATAGGTACGTGTATAAAAACATTCAATTAGGGATAAAAAAATGCGAGGACATAGCTGTTGTTAGTCCAATACCACACCAGTTTTTTAAAAGATCTCTGTTCAAAAGAAGCCTTGGGGGTTCTTCTCAAAGGTTTTGTAAGTAAGGGATCGTAATAAGGATTATATGAAGTAAAAACTTTTGTTCCATAGAAGATTCAGAATCAAATATCCTTGTTAGGTCAAAATAAATTAGTTTATAGTTAACTATTAGAAGATATAAAATATTACTGTTGTAGACCAGTTAATAATTCTGTATTTGAATATTGAAATATTAATAATAAATAATAGTCGACAAACAAACCACATCATGGTAAGTAATAACATTTGCTGAGCAAGAAAAATAGAGTTAAATCATAATACGAATATAATAATAGCATCAAACAAGTTACCCAAAATGGCGTCTCTCATCTTTTACGTAGTAGGTATGTATTATAATAATACGTACATTATTACGAATCAATCGAAGACGTATAATGGTATATTTCTTTGCGTTCGCTAAGCAAACAATAAACATGTTATTGAGAGTGAGGTACACGTGTGACATCTGATAATATGGCAAATAAATTGTATATGAAATTAAGTATTTTCTTTCTTACCTCAGTAAGTTGCGGTGTTTTATTAAATGTACCTAACTAGTAATACTAAATCATGTTTCTTTGATGAACTATTCGTAAGTATGAGGAGGCAAATCATTAGCCACAAAATCAGCACCGAATGAGTTAAAAAAAATTATGCACCTGGGATTTATTGCGCAAATTCTGAGCAGCTATATTCTTACGTACTCGATACAATTAACAAATCATCCGTTATTCTTAAAACAAGAATCTATTTGCAATTTTGACAATTTTTTCTGAATAAAAATATTTCATCAAGCAGACGATACAATGTTTACAGGCAGATAATTAAAGTGTCCAAGTAAACAAGTAAGAGCGAAGGAATCCTATTGATAGCGAACAAATATCCGCCGGAGATTGTCTGCTGTTATTATAAAGGGAGTTCGAGAGCTCGCGGCTGTATGGTTACTAGACTAATTCAAAATTTTTTAAGAAAGAAATCTTACCCAAGCAGTCATGGGTTCCAGATACAGTTTGGTCGTAGTAAAGCTAATCTTTATGCAATCGTTTTAACTTTATGCTCCCACGTTTTATAATAAGCACTTTGAAGACATAAAAATTGAGTTTGATTTCGTTTTTTTTTATTTAGTACCTAAATTAATTTGTTTATTAGCATTATTTTTATGGACACTGTTATGGATTAGTACCAAAACTCGATAGGTAACTATAGATACCCCACACGTACGGGATTGATGAAAAATGGGATGAAATATGGGGACCCCAAAATTTATTGTTTTTTTTTCTATTTTTGTGTAAAAATCTTAACGCGGTTAACAGAATACATCTACTTACCAAGTTTCAACAGTATAGTTCTTATAGTTTCGGAGAAAAGTGGCTGTGACATACGGACGGACAGACAGACAGACAGACAGACATGACGAATTTATAAGGGTTCCGTTTTTTGCCATTTGGCTGCGGAACCCTAAAAATGTGTTGTCACATTAGGACGTATGTTGGCCGTCGTGAACCACCGATGTTGGTGGCAGAACATAGTAAAGGGAAACACAAACTATGTCTAATTCATGTTATATCGAACTGAGGCCAGACCTTGCCTGTGCCTTGTCGCTTCCACTGTAGACGACCAGCCACCTGATGGTAAGTGGACACCGTTCATGGACATCAGTAAAAACAAAGTAATGATCTATAACTTGCCAGACAAGAAAGAAAAGAAGAGAAAAGAAAGAAAAAACTGGCTCCTCATCTAGTTTGGCGGCAAATTCAAACATAAGGGTGGTGTTGTATTATAGGGTCTATGGCACTCTGTGGTCTGACTGTCGACAGACGTCATTATGACGTGGCGCCATGAGTCTTGTCAACTGTCAGAGACAATCAGGTCATGGCGGGTCCTAGGTGTTTGTGTGTAACCAATTAAAGAATACTTGTAAAATTTAATACAGTAAGAAATCTAATTTATTGTTTAATTGAAGCCCTTGCCCATATCATAAGAGGTGGTAGTTAGGATTTCACGAAAATAGAATAATATTTTTAAATTGAGTTTTCCTTATGACTCTTTGCTTACTATTGAATATGGTTTTTCACAGTTGGAGCCAACAGCTATGCTGTTCATGCTGAAAAATTGGAAACGGGCCGCGAAAAAATAACTAGCAATATTTGAATATTGCCCCTCGGCTGTGGCCACGCCGTGGCAAAAACGGACGCTGTCTAACTATAAATTAGTTCATACAAAACTACATATGCTGCTCGGTATTACATTCGTTGTAAGGCTTCTAGTACTTTTTTACTGAAAGTCATCTTTTGTAATTTATTTTATTACATTTTCATATAACATGCAAACAATCCTACTAATATTATAAATGTGAAAGTTTGTTTCACGCAAAAGCCAAAAACTACTAAACAAATTTTCATGAGATTTAGCGCACAGGTAGCCCTTGATCTGGACATAGGGATTATTATCCCGGATAACGCGGGCAATACCTACTGCAGGCAGAGCCCGTAGTACCAAAAAATAACAATAGCAACACGGATCTAAAAAAAAGATGGACGTAGTCCCAAGAACAAATTCAGTAAAGCACCCATAGTAATACCAACTCTCTATTCGTACAAGTACACACACCCACACATTGACACTTCACTGCTTCAATCGCGAATCAAAAATTACGCACACATGGTAAGCGGGCGGCCATTGTATTGCTTCACTTTCGATTAGACGAGGTTGCGTCCGTCTTTTTTTCAGGTCCGTGAATAGCAAATTATATTAGTCAATTATACATACATATACCAGGTTATGGAATGGCAGTCTCCCTTCAGAAATTTATAACTTTTCCAATTAAAATAAAATACGATTTACTTCAGTGAAGGTGAACCTCATTAGGTCTTCACCTGAGATTTATACAGGATGTACATATATCCAAAGTGAAAATAATATCAAACACAAAATGCGGTCCTATGGTTGTACTAGCGATTTCTATCAGACAACCAAAGGGTGGTGGATACAGACGTAAAATAAATATGTTGGTGTGTGTGTGTTTTTTTCGTGGCTGTTTTTGATGTTTCACGTGTACCTAGTCTGGCCATAAATAGGTACGGTTACAAACATTTTACTAAATATATTTTTTGGAATTAATATATTATTATCCATAAACTGGGTGCGCAACAGTTGATAGAATAATATAAGTATTATAGATCATTTGACTTAATGCCACTTGATACTTTTTTAGTTTAACGATCAAATGTATAATATTTGATTGATATAATTTCATATTTCCTAATTTTATATGGTCTTATGGAAATTTTATATAATGTACAATTGAAATAATATATGATGTACTATAATATTCAAAATGTATAAGTCAATGAACTAATATACGCATGGAAGCATCTTTGATGCCTCAAAATAGCGCAACGAAAATTCAACCGCGGTGGGCGGGCCTTATAAACTCAACCAAAAGTCAAAACGCGAATCAGTCAGTTCGGTGTCACTCGTTCGGACGGTCGTTGACTTTAAAGTGTCATAAACAAGATTTATATAAAAATTTGCTTTCAAAATGCCTTCATGTGTTGTAAAATGGTGCAGAAATCATACAGATCATCGTTCCAAGGGTTCCGAGGATCGTAGAATCACATTTCACGTGTAAGTATACCGAAATCTAAAAATACAAAAATCTATTTAACTTTCTTATTTTTTCTATTTAACAGACGAACTGACTGACACTGCGACAACGCATTAGACAGTGCACTGACGCGCGAACCAATTGCCGTGATCGGGTCATGCCGAGAACCAATCCCGTTTGGCGATTTCGCATGCTTCGACAACTACTTGCAATAGACCAATTGATGAGTTTGTATACCGTAGTGAGTGGTTTGTGTATGTATACTTCGTATTTGTGTGAGTTTTGGTGCCGATATTTAACGTTAGAATGTACTGAGAGGCTTATTCCATAGTATATTCGTTCACTGGTATAAGTAATGTTTAATATAATTTAGAAATCTACTTTGTTTTTTGAAAATTCCCAATAACAGTCATTTGGCCGAATGTAAACGTTGCTGACAGAAACAAATCACTGCAAAACCGACTCCACGTAGTCTTCTCTGCCCTACCCCTAGAGTGTATATGTAAAACCGCGTAGACGCGGAGGAGCGAATCGGCCCGCGAGCTGAGGAGCAGGTGGTTTTACATTCGCCGCAGTGAGCAGTAACTCCCTTTTTATTAAATGGCACTATATCAATATTTTTTTTATTTTAAGATAGTGCAAAAGTTTTTCATTCATAAGCAATCGAAACATTTTTCACTAGCATTTAATACTTAAATTAAACAAGGCTGTAACAGTATTTATGGCAAGACTATGTAAAGTCAAAGTGAATCCTAGAGCGAGGGTGTGAGGTTGTGAGACTTATTATTTTATTCAGCTATAAAAACTGACGTTAAAATACAGCCAAAAAATATTTTTTAACAATACCATGTTCAAGTAATGCACAGCGGGGCAATACGCGCGCCAATCCTGGATAAGCCCCAACCCTCCGTGTCACAGCGAATTCCTTTACCAAACACAAAGTCATTTTATTCTTGTCGGGTTTCACAACATTACGCTTGGCTTCCTGTGAGGGATTTATTCTGCTGGCATGCTATTTATTATATTAGTCATTATTTTCAGACGAAACATGACTTACGTAATGTGTTTCATAATTTAATGAATTTTATTTTTCATTGTTTTCTTATTTTAATTTCATACTAGCAACTCGGCCCAGAATACAGAGAAGACAGCCAGTTATTAGATTGATATGTAAGCAACTGATGTTCATTGACTGATTATTTGGAGTATTTCAGTCTGGATTATTTAAGTCATGTATATTTTTTATTCGCTAGAAGAATACTTCTCTAAACTATGATGTCTGCTGTGCTAATAGTTAGATTTTACGTAACAGGAACGAAATTAACGCGGTGAGGCGGCTATTTTTATGATAAGTAGCTTTAATTAATTAATTATAAAATAGCTCAAATAGCTCAAATTGCTAATGGTCATACCCGTTAAACCTTGGATAACGCATCGCCACGGCTCCCTTTACAGACAATTTAAGTTCAGTATCACTGTTGAGTGAAAGTGAGTCACTGTTGAGAATGGCATTCTGAGGTACTCTGTGGTAGACTAAGTATTGTTAACATTCTATCTAAAAACCAGTATCTAAAAACCAAAAAAAGTTGGCGGGGTCACGTGATGCTCGTCTGCCAGCTGTAAAGAGTAGTAAGACTTTTAGCCACTTGATGTTTATGACAAATTGATTTGCGGTCAACGTATAATTTATCATTCAATAGCGTGACAGGTGGGAGTAAGCTCCCTACCAGGGATTATAGGACTACCTCATGAATAATTAAGTTACCGGGAAATTTTCGCATTCGTCGTTAACTTCCCACACCGTAAAGTAGGTCATTTTTTAATGTGACAGCCGAAAGAAACACGAAAAAACGCTTCGGCCTTTTTCAGTACTCTCCGGAATAAAACTCACATCGAAACGAACATCATTGAAAGACTGGGAGAGGACGCTGATTACCCGAAACACAGTTTCGTACTAACTCGGGGATCAGAGGCTTCATACACTTTAATGTAAAAAATATGTCAATAAAGTATTATTATTATTATTATTATTATTAAAAAACTGTCTTGTTCCACATCAGAAATGTTTTCGAAAAGAAGCTCATGTAGTGTTTTCATGACACGGAAGCAACAGGAAATTGCTTACGGCAATGGAAGTAAACAGTGACGGGAAAATTGGTGAAAATTGTACCTTCAATTTGGGATTTCATATTTTTACTTAAGTGATAGCTAAAATCAGAGTGCTCTGGATTATGAAAATTTATAATCACATTTCACTGGGAGACCTCAAAAATTTTTACATTATAATTCATGTTTTTGGAGTTTAACTCCTTAGAGATCCTAAGAAATAGTTAAGTTTACAACGAGTAAAAAGCACTCCAGTTTACTCTTTGTGTTTTCCTTTAGTGAAAATCGATATGTAATAGATAATACCCTCTCAAACTCTAAAAGTATTACTCGGACTCTCAGCGTGGGAGGGCGAGCCAAGTATTAAAACGCACAAGTAGGCATCATCAATTAGGAAAGTAAAAGTTTGACGGTTCGTCTAAACATTATGAATTAATGATGAGTGTTCAGCGAGGGGCAAATTGGAACTTTGACTCACTTTTTAATATCTAACTTATTTGATACTTATTGGACACGAAGAAATATAAATAAGAATATTTTTTTAATAACTGAACGGTGGTTGGTGTATAAAAAGGTCCAATACGACACCAACCAATGGTTTGTTGGCTTCAACCCATTAATGGTCTACAGTAGTAGTGGCTCAGTAGAACGCGGGTCTCTTCTTTTTAGGAGACCTAGAGCATGTTCCATCAAGCTTCTCGAGTGGGGATTGGTGGACAAGAACCAATACCACATCAAACCATCAGAGCATAACAGACCCTGATGATTAGACCTGAATGGATTGGTCATTTGATGGAAAGGCAGAATACCAATAACAATATAGAGAGATATATGTAATTTATGTGGAACAAATCAATTTTATGTACCTACATAAATAAGAGTAAGTAAGAGAATTCTTTATTGCAACACCAAACTACGATTATGAAACCTACTTGAACTTTACTTTTTCTGTAAAGTACGTAAGATAATAAAATATTTTCCTCGGGCGGTTTGAACACTTCCGACACTCGGCTTGGCCACTAACTCCTCCACCAATGCGCAATGGAGCAGTATGGTGGAGTATGCTCTAGGCCTCCTCAAGAGGAAAGACCCGTGCGTAGTAGTGGGCCATTAATGGGTTGAAGCCACATAAGTTAAAATAGTCTTTGACAGATAGATAGACACTAAAGTAATTCTAGAAAGGCTCCGTTTTCTCGTTGGAACGCAAAAAAATATGAAAATAATCCCTCAAGCTGACCCGACTTCCCGTTTTTACGTCGCTTAAAATATCATATAATTTAAATACAGATATTTTACACAACATTTTTATTTGGTAACATGAATTAGTAGACGATCTGTACTAAAGATAAAGATATAAGATCGCTATAACGTCATAAATAGGTTTGTCGCAATAAATTTCATTTCATACGACGAGATTAAGACATCGTTCGGAAGCTTATGAAGTATTCCTGTTTCGTATATTTTATATCGATCATATTATATTGTTTGAGGAAAAAAGCCAAAACAAGCTTACAAAGACGTAACAGAAGAAAAAGAATTTGATATGTGACAAGAAAACGCTCGCTTTTATGGAACATGAACAAATAAATGGAGGTCTTCATACAAGTCCCTCGGCGTACCTAAATATTTCACGGTACCACGGTAGTACGGAACCATTCGTGTCTGACTCTGACTCGACAAGTTTGACTCACACTTAGCCGGTTTCTTTTGGTTTGATACACTTCTTGAAGTCTAAATGAAAATATGGAAAACCTTTGATGAATCAGACATATAAAATTGCCAGCAATTTAAACCTATCATGAATTAAACTAAGCTCGATGGGTTCGAAATAGGTTCGATTTAGGTATACCAAATATCATTTAAAAATCAACACAAATAATTTTTCAATTTATTGTAAGCAGCAAATACGAGGATAATGAATCATGAATTCATAACTGTCCCACGCTTGGGCGCGGCTTCCTCGAGAGGGGTTAAATTATGATAGCTTATTACAAAAGTTTTCATTGTTCCAAACTGTGAACAACTAAGTGAGACAGTTAAGCGTACAATTGTACGGTGGAACAATTACGGGCGCTCGCTTCAAAAGAAAGAAAATGATTACGCTCGCCATGCAACAAATGTAGTTATGTGCTATTAAATTTGTTTTTTTTTTTTTAATTAAAGTCATTGAATGACAGGAAACTCAGCATAGACCATCAATTTACTCGTATTAACTACCTATCTTGTTTCCATCGTGCTAGCGTGTGTTTCTCTATCTCTCTATATGTGTAGTATATTTGTCATGTCATGGAGGATAGAGCTAAGGAGAACTGACTCATATGGGGGGAAGTTGAAAAATTGTCTAGCTATAAGCAGTAAAGACAGACAGAAAGTATTCGTATGGTTAACGTAAGCAATTAGTATGGCATTTTTTCAAAAGCGCCCCTATCGTACGTAAATGGTACTAAAATGCCATACAAATTTGACAAATTGCTTACGTTAACCATACGAATACTTTCTCGCAAATATTCGTGCTCGAGCTACTGTATATCAAACTTCAACTGTTTACGTAGTCCAAATCTACCGTTTTTTTATGGAAATAGCCGGCAAACGAGCTGACGATCTACCTGATGGTAAGTGGCTATCGTCGCCCATGAATATCAGCAACACCTAAGGCATCACTGATGCGTTGCCGGCCAAGAAAGTAAGAAGAAAAAGGAAAAAAGAACTGGCTCTCAACCCCCAGCCGGAACACGACGAGTTGTTTGGCGGCTGACTCAAGCTCAAGGTTGGGAGCTATCCAGGCGAAGCCTATGGAGAAATAATAATAGTAATAATGGTATTAATTAACAATTAAAATCAATAGGTATTACCAATATAATCCCTCCGAGGGGCCCTACCACCAGCGGGCCGGATTTAGTCGCCTCTTACGTCACCCATCCGGCGTGGGATTGAGGTTAGTATTCTAAGCCGCCCCGATACGGTTCAACGTACTGAACTACCGTGGCCAATTTAACGCAGCTTGATGGACACTTTTGCACAACGGAGTCATTCCTTCTTTACCTGTATACTTCATGATATCTGTGAGTGCGTTTGTTTTGTCATAAAGTTGTCTGTTATCACCGCTGTTACGATATTGTAAAAAGTATGATTGTACAGTCGGCCGTAGAAGTAGCTTAACATTTTAGTACTTTGTAATAGTAACTGTTTCGACGGTTTCCTAGCAACATCTATGACAAATTCAAGAAATGTAATGTGACAAGGTACTAAAATGTTAAGCTACTTCTGCGGCCGACTGTACTATGAATTTGAAATAGGTGCTGAGCAGTTTCTTTCGCCGTTTCTTCTCCTCAAAAATGAACCACTTTACTGAAATAGTGGGAGAAGCAAACATGATTTAGAATTTGGAATTTTCGTCCAACTTTACAAATTTATTTAAATCGGTAGGCCTGAAGAACGTAGAGTCTACAAATTATTTTTTACAGAAGAGTGGTTACTTACGTCAAATAATAGTAAAGGTATTACTGTATGATTCATTCGTTTCCAATCGTAAATCTTTAATAACAAATATTTCAGGGTATGTAACAAGTTAACAAAAATAAATTGAAATTTGTTAATCAAGTCTGGCGTATCGGTAACCGTGTGGCTCTTGCGGTTTCACTTAATTAAAAGCAAAATCACTGCCTTCAGTAGACTTAATGAAGTGAAAAATAAATGCTCATTAAAAGCATTATAATAAATATTTTCAGCCTCTAAGATTGCGTCTAATTAATTTTTTTCATCGCTAAAAATAATTTTTGGCTCCTCCTGGGAGATATAATATCATCAGAGGAAAATGTAGGCTTTCTCGTTTTGCCTTGCCGTACCACGCTAAGTGTAATGAATATTTTATTAAAGAAATATTTACATAATTAAAAAATTTAGAACCATTGTTTACAAAAAAAATCTTTAGAACATAACATGTATCTATAAATAATATCAAAGCTAAATACAACTATGTACAATTAATTAAACTTCATTATGAAATGTATTCACTGGCTAATATTGGTGAAATCTCAACCACAAGTTCGTATACATATTGCAAATATTATACGTGCATATTATATATAAGTATCTCTGTAATACCTGTGAAATTTTCCGGCTAAACGAGATAAAATTTATTTAATTAAGTTCCATGCAATCCGCAAAGGCTGATTAATTGAATTTCGATGGAAAAGCGTAGCATTCATTTGGTTTTCTGGGAAATTTTTTCATGCATCAGCAATGTTCGGAATTTAGCCGCGTATAGCGTTCATATTTTGTTACGAAGCGAACGTTTTATCACCAATTAGTACTGAGTTATTAGTCATGTAATAATCATGCGTCATGAAAACTCTGACTGAATTATTCACATAGGGAATTAAATTGTTTTAATAAGAAATCTTTCTTGGCCGGCAACGCATCAGTGATGCCTTTGGTGTTGCTGATGTCCATGGGCGACGATAGCCACTTACCATCAGGTGGATCGTCAGCTCGTTTGCCGTATATATTTATAAAAAAATGGTTCAGAGTATTCTGTAGTTTCTTATAGGTGGCGCTGTAGTTAGATTGCTATTAATCTCGGTATTTATCAACGAAATTGATGTTGATCTCGATGTTGATTTCTCCAAAAATTGAGCAATTGTCCACACTGTCTCACTGCTGGGGTCGGACTTCCCAATTATGATGGGTAAAGATTGGTTTTTATATATTATGTAATATCTCTGTGGATCATGGTCCAGCAAGGTCCAGCAAGTTTGGATACAAATCCATAGGGGTTTGGCAGACGGCGAATTTTTCTTTACCAAACGTCTCGACAGTACTTTTTGTCTCGTAAAGGCAAGCTATGGGTATATGTGACTATTGTCAGATGGTTTTTTATTTGTCTGCTATTGACATATTAAATGTATTGTACATAATACTGCTTATTATAAGTCCTACTATTATTTCTTCTGTGATAATACCAAGATATATGTGATAATACCAACTAAGGATTCCATAAGGACTAAAAAACTATGTGATGATAAAAGACCTTAAATAAATTACCGACGCTTAGTTCAACTAATTGTTATTACTAAATCTCGGTAAGCCGAGATAGCACGACCAACACCTACTAAGTACTAGTTGCCCCACTTACAAAGTAGAGCATTTACCGTCCAACCTTGTTGCTTGGAGTTTGAACTTTGCCTTTTGAATATGCCTTTTACTAACAAGCAGTTTAAAGATTTGCGTATCCATATTATATAGCATTATCATCTACGATGAAAATGTCGGGTAGATTAGGTTCATTTTGTTCTTGATATGAAGTTAACGGAAAAATGTCTTTGAATATAATTAAGAGAAGATATTTTAAATCAAATCAAATGTTTTTATTCAAAATTGGTTTGGTTCACAAACACTTTTTGAAAGTCATGCAAGCTACGCAAATGATTCAACAAGGCCCTACTGTGAGAGGGCCCGGGAGAAGAAGCAGCAAGAAAATACCGGATCGGTGAGAAAGAAGCTTATATATTTATATGGCCTTTTGAAGCTTATATGGAGAAGTGTAAATTAAGTATATACGTATTTCTAGCAGTCAAATATTCTATCGCAATCCACATAAAAAACTTAGTTGCAAACCTACAAGACCACACCACAAGTTTTAAGAAGTATATCAGTGATTATGTCGTTAATACACGTCGTTGTTAATTTAAAATTAGTTAAACGTAAATGGATTTAAAAACTAAAATGCCTGCGGTTTCGATCATGCAAACACACTGAATTCTTTCAAATATTTAAAGTACAATGTGTAATGACAAAGATCAATCAATATTGAAAGATCCTTTGATGATATTTACACTGCGAGCGCGGTATAATTACAATACAACCGATGAATGGGGTCCTAAAAGACTGTTTCAAAGGGTAGATTGATGGGTGTGGAGTTGCCCACAACAGCGCATGATCGGATAATTGATATTCGGTGATTGGCGGACAAAATAAACAGAAAATTGAGTTTTCAGCCTAAATTAATTTGGAACTTCATAACAGATTTGTGTCGACGTAACATTTTTATTAAAACCAAATCCCTCGGCTCACGGTGTACTCGTAGACTGTCTGAAAGCCCCACTGGATAAACATTGTTACTTAAAATTAGAGTAACTTCTCGTATCTATGGATTAGCAAGATCTTTTTATTATGCCGTTGTGGTCGGATTGAGGTCAGATGTTCATGTTAAAGATGAACTAACCGACAGACATGTAGTGTTTAAAAAAAGATACCTTGTTATTCATTTAAAATCTATGGATGAGACGCAGTTTCGTATGTAATTAATCTATCTACTGCTGCTGTGCCTATCTTCTGTCACAGGGAACCTACACCTACTACCTATGAGGTATTTCCGTTATAATGGGTTGAATGCCACATACTCCACAACAACTGTCAAGTAAGTAGGTATAATGTTGTTGTATTTAATTTATTAAAATTGAGACTTCTTGTATTTACTCAAATACCTTTGAGTAATTGTGATTACAAATTAGTTTCCAAATAAATCCAAATTAGCTTTGTTTGTCTGTTGTCAAAATTAGGTACCGTTGTAGAACGTGTAATACCTATTACGGAGATAATTTTGTAAGTGAAACATTTACCTTTCAAATAGTCGACGTATCTCAGTTGTTCAATTCCTGCCATCAGATTTTTCCACACCCACTCTGGGTTGACTGGTGGTGAACTATAATAAATTTGTCCGTCAATTGTTTTTATAAAGGTGAGACAAACATAAATAAATACACGTAATATCTTAAATCATCATCATCATAATCTTTAATTGTCCCAAAGTATGATCGGGTCTCTTTTCACATTTAGTGGGTAATTTACTTAATTTCTTGCAGTTAAAATGAGTTACTAACAAAGTAAAAAAAAATAACAAAGTCAATGTATATTTAGTATTCCAAGATACAACACTTATATAAGGATCTTCGATCTAGCTCTTGTCTACTAAGAAAACTTTTTGTAAAAGTCAGGGGCCAAGTAAACATAATTAAAATTTAAGTTGTTTGAGTGAGTCAATTCAATTAATCGCAAGAGAGTTTATAATTTCGTAAGTTCAAAGCCTAGTCTAAGGAGGACAAATAAGAAGGAATAAAGGTTAAAATATATTATGTTAAAATATATATATAAATATATATATATAATATTAGGTTAAAATATATATATTATGAGTAGCATTCTCGCGTATATTCGCAGCGGAATAGGCGTAATCTAGTCGTTCTAAAAAACTTTCAACGAAAACAATTTTTTGAGTCGATTCATATTGATAAATTTTTCGCACGTAATCAGTGATGCATATTTTAGTTATCATACAATATCAGCATTACATAATTATTATTACTTGTAATTAACATCATCATTCACGTATGTACCTACCAACATCATAATAATATCATCATAGTATACGTGAACCGGGTTAAGTGTTTGTTTTATTTTAATCGGTAAACAAATGAAAAATTTAAGTGAGTCCGGTTATCAGAACTAAAATGCCTAAAGAGTGTGTGCTTAATTTACGGAAGCGAAGCGAGGGCTGTTACTAGCTACTAATAACTACTAGCTACTAGCTACTACTACTAACAAACAAATAAGCTTTTGAGGGAATCGATAAAAATCTATGAAGTTTTGTTTAGCAAGCACATAGGTGATTTTGAATTTGGTGAATAAATTACGATGGAAACGTCGAACACACATGAGAGTTTTTGAATTCGATAGTGCTTCAAAGTGTAGAATCATTTGACGTAAAAAAGTGATTTTGCCAAAAGTATATATATATATATAAAATAAAACATAAGAGGTCTTAAAGTCGCAACGACGATATGCATACGAAATATTCTCGCGATGCCGCTGCACTGCAAGTAGTATATCTCATAGCTTACACTGACCTCACATCTCACCACATCTTACGTTTATTGCAATTCGGTCGAGTTATATCACCATATTACACTGTGCCTGAAGTTCGTACGCTAGGGCTGTGTTTTACAACTTTTTCTATTTTATTATTTTTTTCTTTTACTTTTTCCGTTGTCCGTGATACTCATTACACAGGGAATTAAGTGTGGGGAATTTATTTATTTATTATTATTATTTTATTTAGTCTGTTTTTATCCGTTTTATTTATTATAATTAAATATATTCTATTATTCAAATCAAACTTGATAGTTGGTCAAACAAAAGCGACGCTTGTCATCATCTAGATTTGATGAAATGGATTAATTGTGCAGGAGAAAATACTTCAATGTACTAAACACTTTAATGACTTCCAAATGACATGAAGTTATCAGTCAACTAAATAAATAATGTCTACTTAGTTTTGACGAAAATAGCTTTATTATTTTAGTTATTATATAGCTGTTTAGTTCAATTGCCTCAAAATACTTCACGGTACATACGATAATCGTTAACTAAGGTAGGATGACATAGATAGGCTTTTAGTAAATGTTTCTTTTATAACAAAAAAATAAAAAATAAAAATGAAATTAATTATTACCAGTAGGTTATGTTGTAATAATAATCAACTATTAGGTATTAAAATAATATAGACCAACAGTGAAACTATCCACTGCTTTAAAACGCGGGACAGCCCTAATGTCCACTTTAACATCGGCTTCGAGAGCAAGTTCGGCTCATAAGACTCGAGTTGTGTGAGGGATTGTCGGGGAGATGCATAGCTCGCACCGTTTGACTTCGATATATTCCCTTATGTTCATTCAACTTGTTTGTTCCATGTTCGCGTAGTTTACAAGCTAGCTGAAACCAGTTAGTTCTTAGCGTTTGAACGGTTCAAGTTTGAATGTTTACATTCAAATATTATTTACTAGAACTGCCCGCGGTCTTGCCCACGTTTGCGGGATAATAAGTAGGTACTCTATGTAAATTTTATTCCAATCAAGTGCAATTCTAACCAAGTGCAGGGCCCCTGCGATTTGTAAATGTAATATGTTTTTAGCAATAAAATATTTTTTTTTGATTTCAGATAATGGTCTACCTGTGTGCTTTTCATGAAAATTTGTTCAATAGTTTTTGTGTGAAAGAGTAACAAACACCCCACAAACTTTCACATGACGACGATCAATCCACTACTTTTCTTACCTAGTTTGTACAGAGAGTGAGATGAAGCTATAACTCATTGATTGTATGAAACTTTGTATAAAATGTTCCGGCGTGCATTTACCAGTCCTATCTTTTGAAATTTTGTTACATCCTAAGCATTGTAACCATGATTGATCGGTAAGTACGTAAATTTTTACTACAATAAGATTTAAAACCGACGTTAAATACAGACGAGATTTATTGCCGTAGACAAACAGTGTCGCATTCGTCTCAATTATTCCGACAGGCCATCTGTCAATCAGCCTCTCGATGGAGTGATTCGTTACCAATTTTCGTTGACATCGAAAAATAAAAAGATTCCGAAATCCTGAGCACCCACTACAAAAAAATTAAGAAAAGCCAACAATTACCTTTTTGTAAGTTAGTGCGATTACGGCCCAAGCCCTTAGTGTGTATTTTATATTCCTGCATATAAAGACACTTTCTTTCTTTCTTTTTCTTTTCTCTTTCTTGGCCGGCAACGCATCAGTGATGAGTGGTTTTGGTGTTGCTGATGTCCATGGGCGACGATAGCCACTTACCATCAGGTGGATCGTCGACTCGTTTGTCGACTATTTCCATAAAAAACGTACCTAAATAAAAACTGATGCCTATAACAGCAAAATTTTTTATATCCTTTGTATCGTGGGTACTCGTAAAAGTTCCGAAAACAAAACAACCTCTTCGTCCACTCTCCGTATATGGATCACCTAGTAATCTTTTTAAATATTCTTTATATTTATCTATATATTTTTCTTCTATACTTATACTCGTATGTAAAGTTTAGAGATTAGGCAAATTCAACAAAGTGTAAATGTTACACATACATAATATTACATTTCGAAAAAACGTACGGGTCATAACATACTTATAATGTACTTGTATTAAACTTTCAGTACATAAATCGTATAAAAATGACCATTCCTATCCAAAACGTAACTTACATATGACTGGTATCGAAATAGTAAAAATGTTTATACGAGGGTTTTTATTTGAGATTAATGCATATTTCATGTTTGGGCAATAAATATTGCACGAGGGGCAAGGGTACAAAAAGTAAGGAACTGGGTGACCATAACTCAGTAAATTTAATCATGAGACTTCCGCATTGACTGTATCGGATTATCAATGTGTGCTACAGAACCAACTTTGATTGGAGAGAACTGGAGAATTGGGGAGAATAGAGACAGAAAATAAATGATTAAGTTATACCTTGGAGTGCTCTATTTCAATTAATCGTGAAAAAATTTTTAATGATCGAATGAAATTAATGCTATTGAAAGATATTTTTGAGCGTCTCCTGCTTTCGAAGGCATAAAGCATCAAGGGTCTCTGCGATCTCAATATTCGTATTAAACCTCTAGAGCGCGATCTTAGATCTTACAAAATGTAATTTTTACATATATGTACGATATGACATATCGTAATTGAGCATCGCATAGTTCTAAAACCAAATCTTGAGATCCCAGCGATCTTAAGTTTATTCTGTTAATGATACGGATTATTATTACGTGACCGAATCTTGATATCGCAGAGATCTTAGTGTAAACCTAATGTGATACATGGTCTACGTACATGGATGTTATTTGAAAAACAAAGTCAAAGGTCACATGTATTCTGCGCTATGTTTCCTGTTACGAGTACAATGAAATGTTACGTTACGAGTAGCATTTACACAAATAAAACAACAATAGTCAAGATAATTATCTATCTAAGTTTATCTATGGCATTATTTATATAGGTTTCACTCATTAGGAGATTGAATCTGTCCGCGTGAAGTTGTAAAGGCCGCTTGGGCCAACAGCAACTGATCATTCGAAAAAAAGGAAATCGAACCCTTCCATCGGGAATTTCTGAAGGTTCCATACACCTACGGCTTAATTCATATATTTTCTAAACCTTACAAAAATCACGACAACAAAGCAAAAACGAATCAAGCCGTATTTTAAAAACCGAATAAAAGAGATCAAAAAGTTCTTTGTATTTGTAGGTCTTTGTATGATCGAGCGATGAAAAAAGGTTATCCAATAAAAGCAAATCGCATCGAGTTACACATAGTCTGTAATTAAACAGCGGAGTTTGAATTTCGTCGGATTTTTCGTTTGGTATTGTTTCGGGAACTGTTGCGGATTTTCCACACAGACAAGCGTTTGTGGGCGCATCGTATGCTCGCAGCTAATATAAATGGACTCATGTGTAACGATAGTATTTACATTTGAGTCGGATTTGTCCCGCGGTTTGTTTCGGCCTTTGAATTATTACAAATTCGGTAGACCAGCGCGACCGGCCGCTGCCACGCTGCACAATGCTTTGTGTGAATGTAGGGGATTGTAGAGTAATAACAGCAAAAACTGAAGCGGATTGATTGGATGCGTTTGCATCGCGTATGTGGCAATGAACACAATATTTTACTGTGCATTTCACACGTCACAGTCTTTTCTAAACAACAGTTTTGTTATTACGTTTTGAAATTATTATTTTTTACACTTTTCTTAAAATTATTTTTCAGTTACAAGAAGGTAAGTATTTTAGCTAAGCGAGTCGTGTCTCAAAATGCACTATTCACTTATGTATTCGTAGTCGGCTTTAATCGTACAAGTTAGGTATAATATTCATTCAATGGTATTGTTAATGTAGCACCTCAATAAAAATCGAAAATCTTAAACGCCCTATGAACTATAAAATTTTACGAATACCGAAACCATTTTATAGTAATGCTGAAAACCTGCAGGTGTTCTTAAAGTTACAATCGCAAACCGCTGGAGCCGAGAGCTCGTAAATTATGTCCTAGTTTTACGATCGGGACCTGCCTTACAAAGTTTTCGCAATTGGCCCGCTCTCCGTTTTACGATTATTCCGCAAATCTCCCGAATCCAGCTTGCTATCAATTGGGATGTGTGCGTTTTATGTTAAGAACTTGATGTAGGTCGGTTCATATTCATTGAGATAAGAGTAACGAACATAATTAACCCTTTATATGTAATGTCTTATTCAAAGGCTTTTGTTCTAAGCATGTTTGTCATAAAATTAAAATACGTCTAATAGATTTTATTGAAGGTTGAATGCTCTTCCTCGTAATATTATTGTAAAGAACAAAAACTTAACATGTAATTTTTACATGCTTTATATTAGATTCACCTATATGTTTGTTTGTTTGTTTGTAACTTGTAACCGACTCCTTTGGACTTGATCTTGTCCTACTTCAAACGGTCAGATTTCTGTCAAACTTCGTAGACTTATCGAGGACCGATGACAATTCAATATTTAAAGAAAAAAAGAAAGAAAGAAAAAACCTACATTTTATTTCAATAAATCAAACTAAAAATTTAAAAAATTAATAATAGTTAAAAAAAAACTAAAAAACACGCTTTTATAGAAAATCCAACTAAAAAATAGACAATAAATTTGAATTAAGAATTGTGTAATTGTAAAAAAAGCGTGGGGTGCTTTTTATTAATATACTAACTGTTCCCTGCGGTTTCACCCGCTTTAATTTGTGTAAAAACTTATTATTAGTATAGATTATCCCTTCTATTCATTGACACCGTGCACCCCATACACATACATAATGTTAGTATGTATAGTATAGTATGTAGTAACGGTTAGTATGTGTATATATATTATTCATATATTTGCAAATCAGTATTTTAATGTCGATAGGCTTCTTCATCGATAAAGAGACTAAAAACTGCAAAAAAACTTTTTTGGAGTTATTGTCTGGCTGTCTGTTCAAGCATCACGTGGAACCCATACTATACGACGGTAGGAAAATATAATAAAATTTATAGATACAGAATGGAATTATATGTAAGGGGATTTACCTTTCAGAGGTAATATTTGTGAGCCCTAGATTTAAGGTAGAAGCCGCGAGATACGTGAGGGGCAAGTTAATTGAAAATTTCCGTTTTGACAGGTTAACATGGGTTAACAAAGATCGACCTAATCCAAACAGTATTATCAATAGATACCTAGTGAGCTATAGTTTTTAACCGACTTCAAAGAAGGAGGTGCTATTCAATTCGATTGTATTTTTTATGTTTGTTATCTCAGAACCTTCGACTGGGTGAACCGATTTTGATGATTCCTTTTTTAATCGAAAGCTGGTGTTTGTCATATGGTCCCACTTAAATTTGTGCTAGATCTGACGAGTAGTTTTTGAGTTATTTTGAAGTTGGTTATTTTTTCTTAGTAAAATTTAGATTATCAATAGATACAATTACCATAATAAATTTCATAGATGTATCCCCCCATCAAATTGAAATATTTCTTCAAATAAACTTGCTTCACCGCAAAATCAGCTGCGGATACTTGTTTTATTATCTCTACAAAATATTATTTTAATTCGTATATCCCCGGTGTAAGCCACGAGAAACGTGAGTGTTGAGCAAATTGGTTCTCTCCATGTACGGACTCGGGCACGGTCTCGGCCGACCTTACCTCTTTGTTAAATAAAATATGGTCGTTATTAAATAACCAAGTGCCAACTTTGTTCCCGAAGGACGGTATGAATATAATGTTGAGTTTCTACTTTCTATACATCTGGTTTGTAGTATACGCATGTGTGTACTCGTATAATATAATAATGCAGACCCGTGCGTCAGTTTAAGCCAATCGCCCTCGTTAGCGATGCATCCTGCTATAGCAAGAACCTTCTCATTGAAGGTCGCTAGGATATAACATGTTCACATAAACATACAAGTTTAGTCTATGCCACGGACCTGAAAAAAAGACGGACGTAACCTCGTCTAATCGAGAGTGAAGCATTGCAATGGCCGCCCGCTTACCAGTTGCAGCAGTTAAGTGTCAATGTGTGGGTGTGTGTACTTGTACAAATAGAGAGTTCGTATTACTATGGGTGCTTCACTGAATTTTTTTTAGGTCCGTGGTCTATGCATACAAGCTAGACGGCTACGAGTGCCTTAACGTATGACATGTTGACGTCGAACGCATAGATTTTTAATAAAAACATTACAGATCTTAAAAATCCAATGCGTTTACAAAGTTCTGCGAAAAACGTATCTATAAATATCAATCAGACTTAGCACTGAAGGGTTAGCAATTTTACCCGTGAATAAATTATAAAAATATTCCATCAAGTAAACCTCTCTTCTTACTTCCAGAGAATCGTATCCCAACGTTCCTTGAATAAACAAAGATAATACACATAAAGGTAGGCCCACAAAATACCCATACTTTTTAAAGGAAAGTCATTTCAAAAAATTTTTTGAAGTTTCTCCAACGTGAGTATGTATTTTGTCTCATGTGGATTTCAGATAACTGCGTTATTTTCAAAGTTCTTCTTACAAAACAGTTGCATATCGCTGCAACACTTTCAAGATCTTGACTGCCTCAGGACAAACCCTAGATTTGTAAGCTTTAGTCGTTATATTATGAATATGGTCGGTGTAACTAATTCTTTTATTGCAGGTAGCCTATTCAGTATAATATCCAACCGATAATTATTAATATTAAATTATATGACGTTCAAAAGCTAGCTAGAATAAACATATGCTGTTATCGTAAAACACGAAACATCGAATGACGTTTTAATATCGGACAACAATAGAAATTAATTTATATGTTGACATCGGAAAATATAAACATCAAATGATAATACTATAGGTATAGGTAGGTAGGTATTGCACATTATTACTGCACGTAGTGGGTACGTTAGATCATTATGAAACGAGGTATTCGTAATTCGTTTGTAAGTAGATTTAAATTTTGCGAGTTGCTGGAATTACGTTCACGTACAATAAATACCCACCCTGAAAATTGCAATATTCCATGATAGTTAGTCAAAGGAATATCAAATGAGAAATTAGTGAACGTTGTCCCAATCAAAATTATGCTTATTAATGTTTTGGCTAGGGTTAGATTGTTACAAATTACTTTTGCCGTATGCGAACCATACATATATTTATTCATTTGCAATTCATATTATGTTCTATATTTTTCTTATATCCATTCATTTTTTTAACAGGAAGCATCAAAATACGTATTTACCTATATATAAAGTTTATCAAGTGTACAATGTACAATTGCACAATATACAGCATGGCAGCATGTGGGCTGTGACGTTCTTTCCCTCTGAAAGAAAATGGGAGCCTTCTTGGAACGTTATAACGATGATGTTTTTTTTTTAAAGCTGTACCACGGGCAAGGAGTGTTAAGGATTATATAGTTATTAGTTAAGTCACTAAAGGATAGACAATACTCTTCTTACATGCCAATCACTAAAAAAGCGGCCAAGTGCGAGTCAGACTCGCCCATGAAGGGTTCCGTAGCAGCAAGTAACATAATATAAAAGTTCTTGTAGTTCGTTGTAACTTTGATCAATGTTTTTTGCGGTTTACGATTTATGACATAATATAAAAAAAAAACTACTTACTAGATCTCGTTCAAACCAATTTTCGTTTGAAGTTTGCATGGTAATTGTACATCATATATTTTTTTTAGTTTTATCATTCTCTTATTTTAGAAGTTACAGGGGGGGGGGACACATTTTATCACTTTGGAAGTGTTTCTCGCGCAAACTATTCAGTTTAGAAAAAAATGATATTAGAAACCTCAATATCATTTTTGAAGACCTATCCATAGATACCCCACACGTATGGGTTTGATGAAAAAAACATTTTTGAGTTTCAGTTCTAAGTATGGGGAACCCCCAAAATTTATTGTTTTCTTTCTATTTTTATGTAAAAATCTTCATGCGGTTTACAGAATACATCTACTTACCAAGTTTCAACAGTATAGCCCTTATAGTTTCGGAAAAAAGTGGCTGTGACATACGGACGGACAGACAGACAGACAGACAGACAGACAGACAGACAGACAGATAGACATGACGAATCCATAAGGGTTCCGTTTTTTGCCATTCGGCTACGGAACCCTAAAAACACACTAAAACGTGGAATATTCATACCATTAGAGCCACATACATTTTCAACGATTTTTTTTTGTTTTAAGCTTTTATCGATAAGCTTTTTATTTAACCAAAAGCTCTGCACTTTTTATAAAGGCATATACGACTTTTACCCAAAAACTGTATCTATACGGAGAGCACATACAATATTTTGTTTGCTTCCATCTTGTTTGTGTTTATTCCGAATATTTAAATATGCGAGCACATGTTGTATAACATTCTGCAGAGTACTTTATTACATTAAATTGAGTAATAAAATGTATGCTTCGCTTTGGTTTTAATACCATTGAATATAAAGATTAAAAATGTTATGTTTACTTCAATTTGAATGAACGAAATATGTTTGCGGAAAAAAAGCTTTTTTAATTTGCGTAAAGTCATGGCTAGTTTTATTGAAAAATAATTAAAGGAATATAAGAGTATATATAACCGTCTTCGAGCTGTTTATCCTCGAGTTGAAGCCTACTATTCCCGCTTCTGCTCCCCCTGCTCATTAGTGTACGGTGTCAGATCCCTCCTGCATCATTTTGAACTTTACACCACTCATATTAACCTTAAAATAATAAATCGTGAGTTTTTTTACAGTGCCGAAGAATCAATCAGTTTACCGCATAGTACCATAAAAATATTATCGTAGTATTAGCAATAAATAACATATGAAACCAAATAAAAACATCTCCGAACTCCAATACAAACGATTTAATTGGGCAGGGAGCCAGTAAAAAACGTAATTCATATCATCTATGCGTATTATTGATGCCAATACAATGGCCAAGCTATCATATCATGCTTCAGGGCATATCACGCTTCAGGGCATATCATGTTTATTCAATGCCCCGGGCATTCCAACAAAACAACGAATTATGTTTTGGATTATGCTTGATTAGATATTGCGTATTGAGAGAAGTTCTGAAAACATCGAAATAACTGGGAGACGGGGCTTTGTTTGGTATACAGGTTTATAGTAAACAATTCAACACATACCTTAGGTCCATACCTCATATACACAAACAAAACTTTATTTATTTATTTATTTATAGGATCATCCACAAAATTACAAAAACCAGCAATTATTACAGATCTAGGTCTTAAAATTAATCTATTTGTAATTTCAATTACGGATGAACACAGCATGCGTTACGGATGAACACAGCATGCATTACGGATGAACACAGCATGCATTACGGATGAACACAGCATGCATTACGGTTGAACACAGCATGCATTACGGATGAACACAGCATGCATTACGGATGAACACAGCATGCATTACGGATGAACACAGCATGCATTACGGATGAACACAGCATGCATTACGGATGAACACAGCATGCATTACGGATGAACACAGCATGCATTACGGATGAACACAGCATGCATTACGGATGAACACAGCATGCATTACGGATGAACACAGCATGCATTACGGATGAACACAGCATGCATTACGGATGAACACAGCATGCATTACGGATGAACACAGCATGCATTACGGATGAACACAGCATGCATTACGGATGAACACAGCATGCATTACGGATGAACACAGCATGCATTACGGATGAACACAGCATGCATTACGGATGAACACAGCATGCATTACGGATGAACACAGCATGCATTACGGATGAACACAGCATGCATTACGGATGAACACAGCATGCATTACGGATGAACACAGCATGCATTACGGATGAACACAGCATGCATTACGGATGAACACAGCATGCATTACGGATGAACACAGCATGCATTACGGATGAACACAGCATGCATTACGGATGAACACAGCATGCATTACGGATGAACACAGCATGCATTACGGATGAACACAGCATGCATTACGGATGAACACAGCATGCATTACGGATGAACACAGCATGCTTGCGGCAAAACTTGCGGTACCTAATGTTATGAGAAGGATACTTTTTCTCAGTACGTTAGTTATTTCAAGCCTTCCATTTCACAGTCATTGCTTGTCTTAATTATTAAAAATAATTATATTTTTTCATTGACCTATTTATTACTACGAAATAGAATATAATGTAGTTTTATCGCTAACAAGAACAAAATAATGTCTGCCGGGGCAACTAAAGAACATTATTATTTATTTGATTCCATGTTTTGGGACAATAGAGGCAGGTATTAAATTGACGCTATTTTCAGCCAGTTGGGACTTGTCTTTGTGTAAAATGGTACAATTTGATATTCATGTAACGTGAATATCATCCGGATCGCGTATTATGTCGTTCCCCGAATCGCAATAACTATGATTTCATTCCCCGAATCCCGAACTCAAAGCTTGTTTTGTGAAGCGTAGATATTTAGCGCTGTGCTTATTGAAATGAAGCATTTGAATATTGCAGTTCAAAGGCTGCTTTGTAATATTAGTCTAATTAGGACTTACTAACTATACCTGTTACTTTTATTTAGTTTTGATTATTTGTATAAGAGAATGAATGGTATGGGACAAAGTTTAATCATCTTAGTTTCCTATACATCCGATGAAAAACCGGAATATTGACATCCCTCCCTTGTATTTCTGTCTATTTTATTATTATTGTAACTGCGGACAAATGTGCAGAGAATCCAGCTGATGGTAAGTTGTCAGTGTTACCCATGGATGGAGTAACACTAAAGGCACACCATACTGCTCCCACCTCTAAGCCGGTGCCCCGATTCTCATGTAATTTTCCACCACGGACATGTAAACTATGGAACGAACTTCTTTCATCAGTGTTCCCACTAAGCTGTGTCATGAGGTCCTTCAAAAAGCGGGTCATTAGCTTCCATTTAGGTCGGCAAAGCATTGATGACATCCCTCGATGTCTATGAGCGGTGTTCTAGAGAATGAAACCGATTTGAGCAATTATAACTTGGTATTTTATTATAAAAGTAATTAACATATGGAACAAGGTTTGCAGCGTGAGAGCAGAAAGCAGGAAGGAAGGAGCGAAACACAGAGCATACAAATTACAAAAATACATGACGTTTTTACATTATTGAATCTACACAAGGCAAAGGGTTTTTTTACATTCAGCCAATAGTAATCAGTGACGATCAAGTGACCTGTCTGCTCAAAGCATAAGAAAAGGCTTCACCGATGCCTGCCATAGAGGAAGAAATCTGCATGTTTTTATGGCTTTACTGTAGTAGATATTCAAAAAAATTGCACCATATTTTATAGAAAAATCTATGCGAAAATTCAAAATCTTGAAGTCCAAAAACAAATAAATTTACTGCCTTCATCAATAATATACAACCCACCATTATTCCAAGCGCTTCCAAATTCGGACTTCACTACTTTTAATTACAAAATAATACAAGAGAAATATTGTAGCCCATTATCTAGATTTAATACAAAGTAGTTATTGGAACAATATCGTTACAACTTACGACAGTAAAATTTAACGACATCTTATTATTGCTCTGTTATCAAAGAACGCCGCGTCGGGGCGACCCCGATTGGAAAATGAGGATTACTGGGACAACAACTCGTGCTATCCGCAATTATTGTATTTTTATGATATTGTCCGTTTCAGTGTGACCATTGTAAACACAGTTGAACAATTATTGTTATAGTAACACAACAGCAGTAACAAACTTTAATGTGTTGTTACATCACACAATTTATCATCACTGCGGTTTCAAACTCATGAATTCACTTCACGTATAATTTAACCTTTTTCGGAAAATGCTGAGTTCCAGTTTTCCGTTTTTTATAAAAACGATTTGTTTATACATTCAAAACACTAAATGTATAATCTATATAAATAAATAAAATTGGAGTGTCTGTTTGTAATATTAAAATAACCAGTTTTTACTAAGTGCAATTTGGATTTATATACGGTACATACCAAAACAACATTTTTCACAATTTTTGTCTGTCTGTCTGTATGTCTGTTTTTTCCGGCTAATCTCTGAAATGGCTGGACCGATTTTGACGGTACTTTCACTGATAGCTGATGTAACAAGGAGTAACTTAGGCTACTTTTACTTAAAAAATAGGCGATACGAAGTTCGCCGGGTCAGCTAGTAATACATACAAGTATTAATGTAATTAATCATTTATTATGCTGATTACATTATAATCCACATTTCCTACGAGACTTAAAGATAATTCTACGAGACCCGATGAAATGTAACTTAAGACACTGATTTACTGTAAACAAAGGATTCTGTAAACATTTCAATACCAATATATCGAACCTCAAAGGCGACGGGATTCGGGAAGCTTCACATCTTTTTGCTTAATGCTATGCATATTCCACAACGGTATTTGCTTTCATACAGCGCTTAAGCTTGTAAAGTCCGTACTGTTTTATGCATAAAAAGTTTGTGTACAATATTCTGCATGTTCACTTTTAAAACATCTAGTATGCATGTTCAAAGAATATACTGTTTAAGATAAATATTATTACAAGGTTTCCAAAAAGTCCGTTTGAAACAGCGAAAGAGAATTCACAATTTGGTTAAGTGTAAGTAAAATAATTTTCTGTATCATTATTATAATCGTACTAGCACTGTGCCGTGGCTTTTTCCGCGTTTTCCGGGATATTATGCACTATGTCTTATTCCAGATGTGTGTGGTAAACATAAACTTTCACGTTTACAATTTTATTAGGGGCTATCCATAAATTACGTCACACTGATTTCATGACTTTTTGACCCCTCCCCCGTCCTTGTCTCAGCTGGTCACATTTGTGAAACCTCCCCCCCTAGTGTGACGTCACATATTATGAAATTTTACACCTAGAAATTATTAAATTGAAACAGCAGTCAATTAATTGTTTCTTAATATTTACCTATACATACCAATTATTCGATTTTGAAATGTGACGTCACGAAATTTAGAACCCCCTCCCAGCCCTTGTCATACAATGTCACACTCCATCGACCCCCCCCCCCCCCCATAACGTGTGACGTAATTTATGGATGGCCCCAATATCAGTAGCATTTATTTATAGAACACTAACGCCCCAACTCAGAGTCACTAACGGTAACTTTA
The DNA here is from genome assembly GCA_951805285.1 of Thymelicus acteon. Taxonomy (NCBI): domain Eukaryota; kingdom Metazoa; phylum Arthropoda; class Insecta; order Lepidoptera; family Hesperiidae; genus Thymelicus; species Thymelicus acteon. Next base: position 5,609,598 of record OX638232.1, read on the forward strand.
ATCACTCCTTAGTAAAGAATCACCATATAAATTCTGTACTAAGGAGCGATTTAAGAAACTCTTAGTGACTCTGAGTTGGGGCGTAAGAGCAAGCTAGAAACGCCCACAAGCCGTTTGTGGGCTAATGTTCAGGTTTCTTGACGCACTATCAATGGCTGTGTAGACCTCTACGTTTACCTGAAACCACTATCGAATAACAGGTATTGAAGTTGTACAGTTGTTGGACGCTATTTACTGAGTAAACAATAGGCGCTCGGGTAACGTAATTTGATAGCACTGCAATTGATTTTGAACATTGAAACCAAATTACGTAAATAGCGAATAGGAGAGAATTAGCGTTCGATTCAGTCAGGCGTGAGGGTTCTAGAAATAATTCCTTCCTTTGTCGTTGGTATATTCATAATAATTTTATTTTAATACAATATTAAATATAAAAAACATAATTATGTTTTGCAATTTTTAGTTATGATGATGATGATGTTACTGGTGGTGATGATGATGATAATTTTATAAAATGATTGAATTTTTGGATGATAATATTGACGTTGTTCATTTAGAGCTAGTATTCATACTTAAATGATTAATTAACAGATAATTCAAGTCTACAAATAAACTACGTACCAAAGATTGATAACCGAAACTTAATCCAAACTAAAATCAATAAAAAAAAACAGGTGGTATGTGGTCTGGTCAGAAAAAATCTTGAGATGAATTTGACAGCCACTTCGAAGGGGCATTACTTTAGGCCGAGAACTTTTGCAAAAGTCCCACAAGTCACTATTTGTGTGACGATAAATAATCAGCGTGGATATTAACCTGGTAGAATAATTTTCTATTGCATTTATATTTCTAGAAATAAATCAAAATATTTTTTTATTAGTGTAATTTTTTTTTGTTTTTTTTTTTGTACCGAATAAGTTAGGGCTTGACCACAAAACCACCTGATGGTTAACTTACGTAACAATTTTTACGTCCAAAAAATGTAATTATTAAATAAAAAACTGGTTAACCAGTTTGCTATGTCCACAATACTAATCAAGTATACATTTTCAGTACGTAGCACTAAAACTTATCCCAGGTATAAATCGTAAAAAATAACGGTAATGTTATCGTACTTCAGTTGGCAGTGAACTAGTGACGTTGAAGGATTCTGAGTTCGAATCCCGGTCGGTGCTAGGTATAAATTTACCAGGTATTTACCAGGTATAAATTTTCCGTTCGATAGTTTTTGCGTGAAACAGTAATAAGAATCCTAATTCACAACAAACTTCCTAAAATCACATTTAAATTATTTGTAGTGTGTAGCTAAGACACCTTAATATGTTAATTCACATTAAATAGAGTACAAATAAAGAGTTCGAACATGCAACACGGATTATTCTTTTCACTGCACTGCGCACGACATCACATATACGTATTAGTATGATTTTTGTATGTTACGTTTTGTGTGTTGTTCCGCTGCCTATACATGAGTAAAACGCACACAGTATAAATTCTGCATCAATCTAAACACTAAACTAAAAAAAACAGCATGTATTTTCGTTATAATGTCAGCAATAAAGTTTGCATTACAAAGATAAAATGAATGTATATCATGCCTCGTAAAAAGAGTATCATTGTTGCTGATGTAGCTACTACTTTGTTGTTTTTGGTTTCAGGTATTACGAAGTGAAGCAATACCTGAATGATTTATTCAAGACTTCAAACAGTTGCTCGCGGTGCTTCGCTGATCGTTACTCGTTCTCGGCCGAACAGAGCCTTACTGAGGATTGAAGAAAAAGAATTTTCAAGCGTTTAATCTTGTTAGATGGGTGGAAACGTGGGTGGGATGAGACGCCATGTTGCTTAGCGATTAAACTCCGCTTTGTAAGGTCGATGGTCAAACAGATATTTTCCACTAAATAACTCCTTGGGACATTTGCGTTAAAGAAAATAAAATCTCGTGTCAACGACGAATAAAGAGATTAAAGCTCTCAAGGAAAACATGTTATTTAGGACTTTGTAAATCCGATAAGAAAGCGTACCTTTACGGGATCATGACTGTCTGTTCGTCTGTTCATATTATTATGAAGTATTTTTAGATGGAAACTGTTGAATGGAGAATGTAAATGGAGCTTGGCAGCTAATCCAATGGATCGGAAAGCATCTGTATAAATAAAATAAATCAGATTTTGAGGGATAAACGGGGAATACACTACGCGGACTTGCCCGCGGGCAGTCTGGCCGGGCATGTCTGTCGCCACAATACACTACACAGACTTATCAGTTTGTGTTGGAGCGGCGTAACGATTAGTTGTGTTGTGCGTACACAATATAATGACAACGCAACGAAGGAAAATCGCTATAATTGCTGGTGCTGCATTAATATGTACTGTTTGACTATTAGAATATATTATAACGACTTAAAGTTGTTTAAACAACCATTCACGCTAATTTATTAACTCCCTTAATGAAATAAAAACATTGCGATTTTCTTCGTCTAATAAAGAATTCAATGAATCCTAACTAAAAAGTGTAAAATAAAAAAGTAGTAGTTTAGAATGTTGTTAAAAGTAATACTGAACAAGTAAACCATAGAAGGATTTACAGTCGGGACCCATTTAAATTTTACAGGGCTGCTGGAAAAAACAAACAAGATTTGATTAGTTGAAAAATGGGTTCCGACTTTTAACAACATTCTAAACTACTGGGCTTATTTTCCTCTTTTTAGTTTTTTTACGCAGCAGCGTTTTTTGTTTTTTATTTTTTTATTAATTTTCTTAACGTATGCTAAATTAGCATCGAGGTATATTTCTTTACATCTATTTATTAAATTTTGATAGGCAGCATTTCGTAATTCGGAGTTCATTAATTCTTTGCTTTTTATTTTCCATAAACATGGATATGTTCTATATTCCGCTAGGAATTCTGTCCAGATTGTTTCATTTTCATTAAAACTCATTTTATACGCATGTACTCCACAGTTCGATAAATAAAATCAGATAGGGACGTCTGTCCTAGTTGCTGTCGCTCTCGGGTCTGTGAACAGACAGCCCGCGGTGACCATTCACATACGGACATGTCTGTGCCCCCGCAGACAAAATGAGATCGCGCGGACAAGCAACAGACAAGTCTGCCAGACTGACTGCAACGGCCCTACACTAGCAAACATTGCACAGTCCTATAGTAGCGAGGCCCGGCGGGCTTGTCTGCAGACTTGCCCGTGAGGATGTCTGTCTAGTGAATTCCCCACTATAGCTAAGAGAGGTAAACAGAAGAAATAAAAAAATAAAACCAACAAAGTTATCCAAATAATCAAGAAAATACATTTAAATTGTGAAACAAATCGATTTGACTTGACGACTTATTCAAACTATACTTATCATCTTGAAAGAAAGAGACCATACAGTTTTGTTATAGCTTTATCTTTCAATGCTTAAAACGTAAAAACTTTTGAAGAATTTGTTGGCTTCAACTCATGGGATGTAAGCTAAAGAAAATACCTACCTAATCGTGTTCTCTAAAGTCAAAATGCAAACAGTGCGATGCGCGAAACTAAAGCAAATTTACACGTTTCCACGCGGGCGTACGTATTTGCCCTCCGTGAACCTGGTTACTTGGTAACCTACTAACATACCTTGTTACTTAAATATTTGCATACAAGTATCAGAAGCAGTGACGGCAGCGGATTGAGACTCGGTGTCAAATCTAAAGGCTCATTTTCACTGGACTCGTTATTTTTTATTTATGGAAACGTTTCTGTTTTTGTTTTCATCCCACAAAATTCTTATGACCATAAATAATCATTCATTCACACATTCAGTAATAATAAAAAAACATTAATACTATTATTAACATGAATCGAATAATTGTTATGTAGGTAAATATTAAAAAACAATTAATGGAAATGAAACTTATTTCTGAACTGCTGTTTTAATTTAATACTGTGATTTCTGATTGTTTAAATACTTTACAGTGTAATAATATTAATCAAGGGTAATTTTAATAGTTATTGTTTTTTTAGTTCTATAAACGAAACGACTGTGATTTTTGATTATATCAGTCTAACCAAGCTATGGGTGTATAATTTTTTCCCCAAACACTTTTGATTACGAATGTACAAATATTTCAAACGAGTAACCACCCTCGCTTTGCTTCGGTTTTCTTATTTTTTTACACCTAGGATTACATTATTCGAGTTTTATAAAGGATCCCTAATTTTTTTTAATATAATATAGCCTATGTTACCCGGGGATAGTGTAGCTTCCCAACGGTGAAAGAATTTTTCAAATCGGTTCAGTAGTTTGGGAGCCTATTCAATGCAAACAAAAAATCAAATCTTTCCTCTTTATATAATAGTATAGATAATACAATACATTGTACTTTTTCTTTAAAGCGGGATGAGTTGACCAAAGAAAAATAATAAAAATATTAATGTGGACAATTTAACCCGCGGGATAAGTTTTAAGCGGAATGAGTTGACCAAAGACTCATAATTTCTAGGTGTTAAATTTCATAATATGTGACGTCACACTAGGGGGGAGGTCTCACAAATGTGACCAGGTGTGACAATGAGGGGGGGTGGGGTCAAAAAGTCATGAAATTAGTGTGACGTAATTTATGGATGGCCCCTTAAGGTTTTCCGGAAAACATGGGCAAAACCGCGTGCAGAGCGCTAGTATACTATACGTCATAAAATACGATTTTTGTATTGTGAACTGCCTCTACATTTTAAATCATGATTTCGCTCATAACTATAATATCTTTTCATCTCAAACGAATAGCCATTTATCAAGTGTGAAGTCAATGACGGATGTAATGTGGGAACAAGCTTGCTGACACACGCTAAAAAACTAAACAGGAAGAAATGTAAAACTGACTAAAAATAGCGGGAAATGCAATTTGGGAGGTTACATTTGTTTTACGAGAACAAAAAAAATCCTTTTCATTTAATGGCCATTAAAAGTACAGACTAAATATTTTTACTTCTGTGTACATAGTAGGTATTTCACATTGGCGTGAAGATCTACAGTTGCACTTTCATCTCCCACATTTGATATAACACCACGGGTCATATCTATGTATATATCCGGTACTGTATAGAAAAATATAATATAATTCAAGTAGATGGCCTACTTATTTATCCTTCGGCAAAGATAAAAGTTACCCTCGAAATCTGTAAACTTTCTCGGTCTTACTACAGAACGAGGTCTATCGTTAGTCCTGGTACTAAACTTCCTTTGAAGCTTGGACTAAACAAATTATTATTACAAGACGCGTTTTAACGCTAAGCCATTGCCTAACTATGATATTATTTTTGACGCTTTGTGACACGAGATTGTATTTGATTTTTTTTTATTTTGTATTTACCGTGGTAGGTTTACGTCGTATTCGAACAACTTTTATGTGCCTTTTATTTCTTTCATCTGAGACTAAAGCTAAACCTGCGAGCCCCCTAGTTTAACGTTGGACTATTACACAAATTTCAAAGTCAGTTTTGAGGTTGTTGTTATGTTTATTTCGAATTTGTTTTAACATGTAATAAAATCCAACACAACAACAATCAATAGAATTGATTGAAAACTGTATAATTATTTATTTGCAATAATATTTACGCTCTTAATATTAATAATAGACGTGTTCCATTAAATATGTCAAAAACAATAAACAGCATCGTAGTATAATGGAACGTTGTAATCGAATAAATACTGACGTTTTGAATCAGTTTCGTGTCAAACCCGTGTCAGTTATTTCAGCATTTTACATAGTGATTAAGTACTCTGTGTTTTCAGTCAAGCCCAGCCAAGGTCTAAACTTGAAACCAATAGTACTAACAAGTCAACGAGTATTTTGCGTTTGGTAATAAGCTTTGGTTTAAAGTATGTTACTAAAGTCAGTATCGTACCAAGCCTGGACTATTTAGTCATGGTTTAAACCTAAACTTTAGACCTCGTCTTGTAATAAGGGGGTCTTTGTTTTGGTGCAGTGGGTGCACGGGTAACGGCCCTACACGATGTACAATTTTAATTCGTGACAATTTTAAAATGCATTACCGAGACAACATAAGACTACATAGCATAATGTTAATTTTAATAACGAGTTTTTAGGGTTCCGTAGCCAAATGGCAAAAAACGGAACCCTTATAAATTCGTCATGTCTGTCTGTCTGTCTGTCTGTCTGTCTGTCTGTCTGTCTGTCCGTCCGTATGTCACAGCCACTTTTCTCCGAAACTATAAGAACTATACTGTTGAAACTTGGTAAGGAGATGTATTCTGTAAACCGCGTTAAGATTTTTACACAAAAATAGAAAAAAAATCAATAAATTTTGGGGTCCCCATACATAGAACTGAAACTCAAAAATATTTTTTTCATCAAACCCATACGTGTGGGGTATCTATGGATAGGTCTTCAAAAATGATATTGAGGTTTCTAATATCATTTTTTTCTAAAATGAATAGTTTGCGCGAAAGACACTTCCAAAGTGGTAAAATGTGTGTCCCCCCCCCTGTAACTTCTAAAATAAGAGAATGATAAAACTAAAAAAAATATATGATGTACATTACTATGCAAACTTCCAACGAAAATTGATTTGAACGAGATCTAATAAGTAGTTTTTTTTAATACGTCATAAATCGTAAACCGCAAAAAACATCGATCAAAGTTACAACGAACTACAAGAACTTTTATATTATGTTACTTGCTGCTACGGAACCCTTCATGGGCGAGTCTGACTCGCACTTGGCTGCTTTTTTAGCTGTGATTGAGTGTGAGAGTTTATATTTTATTACCACAATAAAATAGATCTTCAAACATAGTTCACTTTAAGAAGTAAATCTTATTTTAATCTTGTAATATAAAGATTAAGTTCACTCACCCAATTGCGACGAGTGTGGAATAGTAGAAGAAGTGACACATGTTCTGATGGAATGTGTCCGAAACGCACCATTTAGAAACAGACATTTAGGTACTAGATCGTTAGATATTGGCTATTTGAATGGCATCCTGGCTTTTCCGATGTCGGAGGAGGCCAGAGTGCTACTTAAATTAGCGGAATTAGGTTTAAGTAAATAATTATTATTATTTTTTGATCTAATTTGCATTGTTGTGTTGTATTGTATGAGGTTTTTTATGGGACGATGTGGTCGCTCTGCGACAAAGTCCTTATTAAATAAATTAAAAAAAAAGATTAAGTTTGACTTGAAGATACATATATATTACATACCAGTAACCGCCCTCGCTTTGCTTCGGTTTTCTTATTTTTTCACACCTTAGGTTTATATTATTGGAGTTTTATTAAGGATCTCTAATTTTTTTTGAAAATATAATAATATATTTTCTTGCCTGTCACCGGGGGTAGTGTAGCTTCCCAACAGTGAAAAAATTTTTCAAATCGGTTCAGTAGTTTCGGAGCCTATTCAATGCAAACAATGAAATCTTTCCTCTTTATAATATTAGTATAGATAAGTACGTAATAACATCAAGGGGGTTTCAAATAATGTTATTGGCGTACACAATATCGGAGCAAGATGAGGGAGGGAGCATAAGCGGAAACTTACCTCTTTATACACGAGTGGTATGGGAATGTCTTAATTACTTGTGTTCAAGCTATGATCAGAAAGTATGACATTTTGAATAAGTAAATCATGGAAAAAATATGGAATATTTTTAAGTTAAACACATGTTAACTATGGTTAAATTACGTATATATTGCTTCTTCCTTCTCCATAACGACAACCGTTAGGTGACAAAAATTTTAACGTTATTTATTGCTTACCTCTATTTTTTTGCATTCGGTCATAATTATTAACAAACACATAACAGTTACAGTCAGATCAGTTTTAATGTTTCAATGTCGTTTAACGGTATAAAACAGGTTAATCATGTTATCGTGAGTATTGATTGATAGTTTAAAAATTTGCGTTTAGAAATTTCTTTAGAGTTCATTGTTCCACAAAGTGAAAGTTAAAACACATTTTCGATGCAGTAGTAAAAGAAAAAAATCAAATGCTTCAGAAGTACGATCATAACGAAGGCGTGTACTGATTAAATTATTCTGAATTCGAATTTCACTGCTACTACTTGCATGTATTGACATGTTTTGACAGCTCACTCCTGTTATACGACGTGGTTGAGGAAATATATACAAGGTGATTCCGAACAGTGGCAAATTTGCCACGCAATGTACATAGCGTGTCAGAGTCAGAGCCACGAGACGCGGTGCCGCGGTGGATGCGAGCGTTGGAATATCGAGCAAATACAAACAGCGCCAATATTGACAGGATATCCGGCTTGTGGCTTTCGTTTGTTCTGAAAAACTCCGCTTGTTGATTAACCAACTTTTTTGTTTATTTCAAAGCACGTCTTTATACATACAATCGTTGGCATGTTTGCTGGCGGCAAATGTAGTACCTAGGTCTTATTTTTTGACGACCCTGTAGCCTAGTTGGTAGTGACCCTGCCTGCGAAGCGAGGGGTCCCGGTTTCGATTCCCGCCCGGGGCAGATATTTATGTGACAGATAAATATTTGTACTCGGGTCATGGGCGTAATCGTGATGTGTTATATGTGTGGTCCATGCCACCCGCAACACAGGTATAAACCTACTGCGCAGGTATGAGTGTGTAAGCGTTTATTGTTTATTATTATTATTAATTTTAATTTAACTGATAAAACGAAAAGTTTTATTTTCTTTTAATTACTTCTACTTCTATTATGATCTTAATTAGATTAAAATAACTAAAAGGGAGCTTTGCGGTCGGAATGATTAAATGATTTTGCAAAAGAAAATAATTATATACTTAATATGCAACATATAGAAAAATCTAATTGCTCCTTATATGGATCAAAACTCCAGTCATTAACATGAACCCTTCAAGTAAAATGCGCTGTAAGCATAATAACGTTAGATGTAAAGTAATGTATCAAAAGTAATAATACAGTCACGTTCTGAAAATTGCTCGCGACCGAGTTCACCGGAGCAGGGCTCGTTCCACGTCATTACACAGATGAGAGGTTCCTCTAGAGTACGATACTACAGATTACGTATAGAACTATTTACTTTTTTATATAAAACTAGCTGGCTTAGCAGATATTGTGTTGTAGGAGGTATATTTCTAAAAATGTAATCGCTCCACTTCGCATCACTTCGCTCCGGGGTCTTTTTCATTTTTTAAATAACTTTTCTTTCTTATTGTGAGCAAATTGAAATAAAGCATACTACTGTGTTCAAAAAATAAGGGGAATTTTTAAATTTTGCGGATTTGGAGAGTTCGATTATAAAAACTTTTTTTTTAATTTGTAGACACACATGCACCTTCAGTATGATAAAATATTCAGCTGTTCTCATCAAATCAATCAAATCAAAATCTTTTATTTATATAGGTATCACTGATACTCTTATGCACGTCTTTTTTTAGTCTACCAGCTTTTCGGAAGGGTGCTTTGTCATGGAGGAGAAGAAAAGCCGTAAATAAACTCCTCGCACATCTTTTAAAATCATGAAAATTTACACAATATCTTCTAACCTACGCGGAACTGGATGCGGCACAAATTTTATTGCGTACTTCTTAAATAGCAGCCGCTAAGGTCAGATGTGTTTTTATGATTTGGGTGATTTTTGATTCATGGCTTTGCACAACGGTGTTGCTGCACCTGCTCACACTTGATTGCTTGTTCGTGAACTTTTGGCCAAAAATAGAATCGGAACGATGCCCCAGCCTCTATAGCTGGCTAGACAAGGCTCCATGTGACTTTTTTCTATTTTCATAAATTAAGAGACCCTGAAAGGGCCGTCGTTTTCAAGCATAGATTATATGAAAACGCATAGCTGAAAGAGCTAAAGGCTATCACAAAAATGGAGTTTTAAAAGTATTTCGGGGATTGGAAGAAGCGCTGGCACTAGTGCATAATATCTAGTGGGGACTATTTTGAAGGCGACAACACTACCTAATGTAGACGAATAGACAAATATTTAAAAAAAACGATTGCTTAATTTTTTTCGTCCTAATGTCCGTAATGTGTTGTTCGAAGAAAATCTAGGGTACAGAGGGCTCATCGTGTTTTGTTTTTTCATTGCATACTTTTCATATAACAAAGAAAGTTTAGTTTCGTTTCTTTATCGAAGTTAATAATTTCCCTCGGTACATATACTTCAAATTCTCTACGACGTAGTTCACCGGAGCAAGCCTTGTTCCACCTCATTACACAATTGAAACGATAGATGTTTCAAGAGGATTATATTGAAAACTAGCGTTCTGCCTGCGACTTGGTCCACGTTTTCTGGGATGATAAGTACCTTATATTTTATTCCAGGTCATTGCCTACCTGTGTGCTAAATTTCATGAAAATCTGTTAATTAGTTTTTAAGCGAAAGAGTAACAAACTTTCACATTTACAAAATTATTAGGAAAATATGTCTCAACGGCCACTGTGTACGACCCCCCTCTATTCTTAAATAATTTGTTTTTGTTCAGTTCTTTTTTATGTGTTACCTCATAATTTACTGGGTGTACCGATTTTGATGATTCTTTTGCATATTCGAAAGCTGGTGCTTGTCATGTGGTCCCATTTAAAGACCGAGATCTGACGAGTGGTTTTTGAGTTAACCCTAAATAATGCGTATTTTTCGAAGGCTGTTTCTTTGAAGTCGTTTTTTAGTCAATATTTTTTGCATCAGTTACATTATTTGACTTTCACGCACTTAGACTTACAGTGGAATAAAACAGTTTTTAACGACTTAAACATATTGCTATCAGAATCAGATGATACATCTATCAGATTATAGATGTGGTTGTAAATAAAATGAATTTAATAAATTGAAAGCGATTTTTTTCTTTATTTTTAAATCATCGTGATCTTATTTGTTAGTATGTAGATAATGCATAAGAATACACTTTTTATACCTACGAATAAGTGATCCCTCTTAAGTAAATAATTTATTTACACGACAACAGGAAACGAGAAACATGATGCAAAAAGCAAGTTACTAAGAACCAATATCAGAAATCTCACTGTACTCAAAACTAATTATTAATATTTGCTATCCATTTAATGGAACACACACAATGGAAAGATTTAAACAAAGACTGAATATTTTCAGCTCGTACTTCCGTCGTGCATTAAAGGAGAAAAAACTCAAAAAAGACGTTCAATACACTCGTAAAAGATTAAAAAGTTATATGGATTCTCTTCTAAAGAACCAAAGAGGCAAAAAGATTGTCAGCGTTGCCAATGAGATGAAACCGTTCAGTCCGGATATCCAGGAATAAAAGGACTAACTGAAAAGGCATTATACAGCGTCTGGAAAAGAGCTTTAAAACCTAGCAACGGAAATTACGTACACTGTAAGTAATAGCGTTGCCGTTATCATAGTTTGAATTATTATATTATATTATAACTAGCTGACCCGGCGAACTTCGTATCGCCTAAGAATCGGTACAGCCGTTCTTAGCCGTTACAATTTCTGTGTGATCCTCCCTCTCCCTCTCCCTCTCACGCTCCCGCTCCCGCTCCCACTCCCGTTCCCGCTAATAGCTATCTATCAACTACACATAACAAAATTTTACCTTATCCCGCAGGAACAGGTCTATTTTCCGGGATAAAAAGTATCCTATATCCATCCCCGAGCTTTATTTGATATCTGTATAAATAACTAATCTATCAACTACATATAACAAAAAATTACCTTATCCCACAGGAACAGGTCTATTTTCCGGGATAAAAAGTATCCTATGTTCGTCTCCTGATTCTAAGCTAACTCCCCACCAATTTTCAGCCAAATCAGTTCAGCCGTTCTTGAGTTATAAATAGTGTAACAAACACGACTTTCTTTTATATATATATGTCGGAAATCAGTATTTTCAAATCATAAAATGGAACGTCAAGCTGGAACTAGCTTGGGTGTATTCGGAAGTTGAAGATGGCAGCACCGTGCAAATTGTCTACTGTCATTTGAGTACACGCGGTGGCGGGGGTTACAGAGGACAGCTATTGACTTGCCAACCGGCAGCGGGCACTCTTTAGACAGCCTCCGAGCTGAGCGGAGGATAAAGTAGAACGTCGTTATTATGGCCGAGTTTAATTTGCATTAGCATTGCACAACGTTTACTTTATGGAGAGCACAACTGGGTACAGTGTGTACTGATGGACTGCGATCGAGCAGGTATTGCGTGTGTTGACCAGTCAGTAGCGCGTTATGCCGGAGCCAGCGAGAAGTGCACGTGGACTGTTTTCTATGCACAGTCATACATACCCTTTGCGAAGAGTAGCACCCATGCGGCTGTGATGGTTCGCTTCTGATGAGATAGGTCATAGTGCCAGCGATTGGCGGATTTATCACACGGGTTTTAATAAGCGCGAGAGGCGCGGGCAAGTTGTGGAGCCGGGATGGCTATGGGTGTGCAATGCGACGTGTGAATTATGGTTGGTTACCCTGAATGCCGCACCGCGATGTAAATCCGACTTCACCGCGTTCCATTAGCGATTGGTTATGTTATTCGAGCGACATAGTAATCTGTTCAGAGCCATGTGTATCAGTAGTAATTGCCTACTAAATTAGTAGCAAGTGTAAAACATGTGTTTCAATGGGTTTCTAAGTAAAAATGATGAAAACGCCCACAGTTTAATTTTTTCTGGACCACCTATCTGCGACATATAGATATATTAGACTGATCTTTATAAATGATCTTCACCGAAGCCCATCATTTTTTTATTTAAATGAGTACATTTACGTAGCAATTTAAAACAAAGAAACCGAAAGCTAAGCATGTTAAAGTCCCCTCTCATTGCCTACCCGATACAAACGAGAGAAGGTACTTACTATTGTATTATATTCGCAAATTATTGAGCAAACAGCCATATCATCTACTGTTACAATATATCATTAATTTTAAAAGTCAGAGTAATATTAAGCAATAAACAAGTATAAAAGATGCGTAAGTTACGCCAAACGTACGAAATTAAAAAGTTCCTTTGCCATATAAATCGCAAATTGAATATGTCACAATATATTGTGCTATCAGTTCCAGCCGACTGAGCATTATCAATGAATGCCCCTTTCAATTACTATAGCCTTCAAAGATAGCTAGGTAAATGAATAGGCGCTCTATTCGTAAGTCGGCCGGAGGGATCTTACAGGACCCTTCTACGTCGGTAACAGCCTCTCACTATTCAGAAGGGATGATGGAATATCGATGTAATGTTTGCGTCAGGCTAGGGCTTCTAATAAACGATGAATCTAACTAGAAAACAAGATTGTGTGGCTCGTCACCCACCTCCCCGAGCTAATGTCTACTACCTCCTTTTAATTTAAAAAATAGACGGTTTAACACTTTTAACACAATAATATCATAATGTAAGAAAGAGATAGATATCACTAGAGCGCCGACGATGAAGAGCGTAAGAACAGGCAACTGACCGTTCTGCTCGTAGTCGCTCTGTAATACAAGACGATACGCACGCTTTTGTTGTTGTCAGAAGTGCTTGACATTTGACATACAGCGTTAAAATTCGGTCCTATATTAAACCAATGTAATTGGTGTAGTCAAACAAAACATAAACGTGTGTGTGTTGTAGCTCTTTTGCATAACGCATCTATATTTTTAAATATCACTGTTTTAACATGTTTAAATTTAATGTTAGTGTCTGTCATCAAGCGGGCTTCTTTATTAGCCAGCTATTAGTTGAGTTATTTAGTTAGCTATTATAGTAAATGTGATCACAATCAAGTGACTCGTCGAAGTCTGTAATTCTTTACCAAAAAAGAATCAAGCGCTACTTTAGCACAATTTGCCTGACAACACCAGTAGTCAGTAGCTTTACTTTTAGTAGGTTATTTCTTCATCGAAAATTGTTAACTGTAAATGTAGACGCAAACTGCAAATAGTAGACGGTTATCACTTACCATCTGGTAATTCGTCTCGTTGTATGTTTATTTAAAAATAACTACAAACTTTTTCGCACTAAAATTAAGGAAAAAAATGGCACCAACTTCTGCAGTGAATCAATAACTACAAAGCTGTCTACGAAATCGCAACGATTCCATTCCTCAATTCCCACCAAACACAGGGAAATCTCCGTCGCCTTTCACCGCCCTAAATAATTCCCGTGAATCCTGCCCCTGACGTAACTAGGTCATGGTTCGCAGGCGTCTCACGCCGGCGGTGTAGAATTGACCCCTTGAATTTAGGTTATACCGAAAACCATTTGTGGGAAATTCATCAGTCTCAATATAATTTTATTACGAGAAAAAATTTCCTAAAAAAACTTACAGAAGTCCAAAATAAATGTTGTCTTTGTCAAAGAATAAAGACATGCACTATGTTTATACAAAGTTTAAGATATTGCATATACATATTAAGTCTTAGACACAGACAACATTTATTTTGCACTTTTATTTAAAATTTAATATTTTTATTTAAACTTTGACACACCGGTATATATTGTATATATATATTGGTATAGAAGTGAAGTGAAGCAAAATACCTACCTGACATGAATAACAAAATGGTGATTGGATCGTCATTTACTGTGTAATTGATTGCTCTTGACTTTTTTATACCTTTTTTACCTTTAAACTTTGTATAATATAAAGAAACTAAGTACATACTAGGAAACTGTAATGTTTATTAATAAAAATAGGTATTACTTAAAATGTACCTGATATATTGCATTTTAATACGTCCTCGTAGACAACGTAAATTACGTACCTGAAACAAAAAATACAATTTAGTAATGATTTAAATAAGAGAAAGTTACAATTTTTAATCTTAGCAATAAGCCAAAATATTTGACGACCCTGTAGGAGACCGTTTGGTAATGACCGTGGCTGCGAAATGGGTGATTTGGGTTCAATTCCTGACCTGGGCAGACATGAGTGTAATAGATAAATGGATTTCTCAAGAAATTTATATACATATGGACGACAAGCTACGAAGAGGTACCTGTAGTCGGTTCACGTGACATTAGACGTGTTATTTTTAAATATGATTAATCTAATTTATGTATATAAAGGTATCTTAACTACACAATACACGTAGTATACATAATATACGAAATAATTATCGCCCCAACTTAGAGTTAACGGTTACTTAAATCGCTCCTTAGTACAGAATTTTATGGTGATTCTTTACTAAGGAGCGATTAAAGTAACCTTTAGTGACTCTGGAGTTGGGGCGAATAAGCTTTGAAGTATTATTTAGTGTTAAGTATCCCTCTCCACCGTATACCAGCTAAAATAATGTAATAAGAGTTAATCAACTTACAACTAGTGTTGCGTACTACGTCCGATATAACTTGACTATTTCTATTACTAATATCTATTACTAATACTTTAACTTGAATGAACATTTCAGGGAAACTATAGTTTTATTCCCTATCTCTTCTTATATTCAATAATATCCACTTTTAACATTACATCCGAGATATAAAATTGTTATGGTTGGGTAGATACTGTTTAGACATTGATGACGGTCGGATACAATCTTTGCAGGGGTCCCAATGTACACAATCTAAATGTATTATTCTATAATCGCAATGTCATTCGTATATAACCCACATAACCGCCCACTGATATTGAGAAAAAATATTACTTGAATATTTATTACTTTGTTCAGCTACTTAATAATAGATAATATACGGATATAATAGATAATATGGGTTTAAACAACAAACTTTATACTGAAATATATTATAGATTATCTGTCTTGTATACCTTGTATAGATCGCAACACGTTGAGAAGTTCTCGCCGGGTACAACAGCAGTTTAAACTGTACCAGAGCGTCCATTAATCCATCATTGTCCGAGTAAGCCATTCTCAGGTTTAAAAACTACGTGAGCGAGTTTTATTTCTTCACCTGTATAGCGTGTAACTAACTTCATTTCTGCGTCTTTGTTCTTTTGTTTTGCTACAGTTTTATCACAAAAATAAAATTATTGTTTGACCATAATACATGCAGTATATGTAATGTAATAACTATACTGCTGCTCATTTGCAGATTTGAATCTTTTCATTTTATTCTTCTTTTCAACTTTTTCATTTCATTTCTTAGCAACGCAAATTACATGCGTCCTTAATGCCTTTGTTTGAATGTACTTATGTAGTGACTTTTATTAATAGGTAAGTTACTATTAATAAGTGAAATCCAAACCCAGCTTCATAGGGCACATCAGCCAGTTCGTTCCGGTTGTTATCATTATTATAGTTGGCAGTCATTAAGCCATGTTGGAGGCATTCGGCCGGCGGATGGTAAAATGTAAAATAGTCTTTGTTCAAATGCTAACGAAAGCACTGGCTACCAATTAATCTATGGCAGTGTTCAATTGCGACCTTTTACGTCGCTGCCAGCGCTTCTAGCGCCGTGTTCTCGTATTTCATTTGAAGAAAGTCGGTGAAAACAGAACCTAGTTCAATAACAACACCGTAGCCTCGTTGGTGACCCACCTACGAAAGGGTCCCAGGTTGATTGCGGCCGGAGCAGATATTTATGTGACTGATGCCACAGAAGAAATAATAGTACTTATCTGATACTTAATTATTTTTACTCGGATTATGGGTGTTATTAATAGTAATATCTACCTATCTACCCAAGACTTAATTGTCACTTACCATCAGGTGGGATTATAGTCGTAAATAAAAACATATTGATGGTTTTAATTTTAATAAAGATTCAATAGTAAACGAACAAATGGTCCACGAATGTGCAAAACGAAATAATTTCTTATCTCGCTACTGAAACACATTTAGTTCCCGAGGGAAAGTTGAAACGCCAGCATGAAATATAACGCTTAGAATCGAGTTACCTATTTATTCACATTATGCTACAAGTCCCTATCGTATAGTGTTATTACACCATAACTATTATAAGCACATTAGTTTGCTGTTAGCCCTCGAAGGACTAACAGCAGGCAGGTGTAAAAGTAATGTTGAATAACATTCATACAGTTTTCGAATTTCCTAAAGCAGCTGATCTTTTTGTATAAAAATATTCTCGTATGTATTATGCTCAAAGAACGGACCTAAAAAAAAAGACGGACGTAATCCCAAGAACAAATTCAGTGAAGCACCCCTCTGTTCGTACAAGTACACACACCCACACATTGACACTTCACTGCTTCAATCGCTAATCAAAAATTACGCACACATGGTAAGCGGGTGGCCATTGCTATGCTTCACTCTCGTTTAGACGAGGTTACGTCCGTCTTTTTCAGGTCCGTGGCTCAAAGCTATAGAATACTAAAATGCAATAGAATAAACAGAATTTTTTTATATACCTAAGATACTTTACTAGGGACAGTCAACCTTATTAATGCGGGCGATAGATAAAAAACATATTAGATTTGAATTATTCGTTTAATGTTCGTGTATAATTTTATACATTAGCGTACAAGAAAACAAATTTCCTCTTTTATTATTCAAAAGGAATACCTATATAAATTAGACAAAACATGTCGTTGTCTGACGATAAAATAAAAGCGATCGCTCCTTTTATCTATCACGCGAATCCAAATAAAAGCAGTCATTCCGCTTCGTTACGGAAGTTAAGAATAGCTTTCTGAGGGCATTGTTAAAAATTCTAAAATGTACCGAGCACAAAACACTGCTTCAAATAATTGTCTGAGAATATGAAACCGAGGAGTGAATAGACGTTGTACCAACAAGGCAGACAAATTGATGGAAGACGTAATTGAATAACATTAATCTGGTAATGGCTCAGGTGCAGAGTTGATTTCATACTTGTTTAAGTAAAGACACAAATGAATAAAGTGACTTACCCATAAATAGAGACAATATGAAACGTGTTAATAGACACATGTTCATTGCATTCTTATATAAATCTTTATTTTATTTATATCCTTTAATTTAAAGAAAAAATACTTATTAATATTGTACGCTAGATGGTAATTTAATAGGGTACAAATACTTGCCCTACCAACAGGAAAAAAACTTATATAGGTACGTCAACCGTCGTATTAGAACGTATTTCTTATACAAAATTAGATTTGTATCACACAATAAAAGTACGTTAATACAAAGATGTTAGTTTTTGAAGCCCTTTAAATTGGTGATTTTTATACTTTTGTCGTCGGACTCAAACATTTTAATTGTGGGGTATCGACAAATGATTTTTAAATATTACATACCTACGTCGATATCTGATAACTGTCAGGTGGATCGTCAGGTCGTTTGTCATGTCATGATCGTCAGATCATAACTATAGGTGTACCAGAATCTCATGGCATTTTCGACAACCAGAAAAGAGGGTTTTTAATATGGCAATGAAAATTATTAAAACTATATCAAATTGTCAAGTCAAAAAAAGAGTTGTATGGATTTTTTTTCTTTTTGAAAATGATTATTATTTTCGACTTAATACCGAAAAAAACTTTTACGATCACAAACCAGAAATATTATTTTCAATGTTTATCGAAAAACATGTGAGAAAAAAGGTGTATTTAAACGACAATCTACAATATTAATATTATCCATCTCGTAGGATTGACTCGTTTTGATACTTTGTTTCCTTGATTATATTTTCTTAGTAATTAATTTAATTATGATTTCTTTATATGTAAATAGATTTGCAAATGATATTAAAATAAATGAAATGAGGAATACAAACATTGTTACAAATTAAAGCTTGCAAAAATGTTGTTTAAATGACATGAAAATTTATATCATGCAAGTTCACATCACTGAAATGTTGGAGGAGCAATTCATTATTATTCTATTTATTTTCTTCATCAAAAATACCAATATATAATACCTATACAGATGGAAAATTTTAAACTGCTGTAGCATAAATTAGCTAGTCACTCTTTTAATCAATTATAAAATTAAAAATTAATGTGCTTAATTTAACATTGTCTTTTATATATTTTCTCTGAAGGTAATAAACCAAACTTTTAATGTAACCTATTATGAAACTAACACTATGATAAAAATATCAATGATCAAGAAGTTTTATTCAAATTTCCCCAACGCTGGGGAGTGTTGCGTCTCCAATTTTAATTACCCCATTTTGCCATCAGATGCTGGTACACCTATAGGTACGTAGAGTTAAGAAAGATCATTACATTAACTTAAAATGTATACTCAATTCGTTAAAAAAACTGAAGCATTTTAATTTTACTGAAGTAAATCAAGAACTATTTCGATTTCAGGGTAAGAAAACCATTATCTCAAGACAATTCTTGATTGCAAAGCGACGTTCGCGCCACTACTGATAACTACGACTCGTTATATTTGACAAAACTGTAATTAAACTAGATTCGTTTTAAAGCAACTCTGTGGGGATCGCGCCAACACCCGCCAACAAACTTGGACGCGGGAAACTGTGATTTAGTTCTCTGTTTTACATTTCTGTTTTTTTGACACCGGAATTGTTGTCTGTGGGAATGAAATGTTTTGTGGGAAATATGAATGATTTGTTATTTATTAATAATGTATACGAGTTTAAAATGTATTATAATCTATTACAGATAGTTGTCTGAGGTAACAATAATGTTTATAGGTGTAACGTACGTCGTACACATTATATTTTTGAAATTATACTTCTTATACGACTTGCAAAAAGGTTGCGTTAAACGTTTGCGCTACCATGGAGGGGGTATGAAAGCACTGGATAGATGGCCCTAGCTTCTTATTATCTTTACCTCTTTGATAACTGATATGACGGTGGAAGTTCAGTCGGTCGTCGAGAATGACGAATTTATGATTAGAGTTTCTTGTTTTCATTTTTATTTTTATTTAGTACAAAAATAGTTTTTGAAAGATAATTAAAACTTTATTAAATTAAATATTTATTTAATTATGTCAAAGAAGTATAACTTCTCACGCGCGCACAAAAGTACACGCACCCTTTTTTATGGAAATAGCCGGCAAACGAGTTGACGATCCACTTGATGGTAAGTGGCTGTCGTCGCCCATGGACATCAGCAACACCAAAGGCATCACCGATGCGTTGCCGGCCAAAAAAGAGAGAATAAAATAAAAATAAACAAAGAACTGGCTCTCAAGCCCCCAGCCGGAACTCGACGAGTCATTTGGCGGCTGACTCATGCTCAAGGGTGGTAGCTATCTAGGCCCATGGAAAAATAATAACAGTAATTATGGTATTAATTAACAATTGAAAATATATGAATAAAAATAATCAATTAAATATGAAATACAGTGACAATATTGATATATAAAAGTTGATTTATTTGATGAATTGATTAATGAGTTATGATCAGATTAGTCTAATTTTCCAATGAATGATTAAATACATCTAATTATTTTGTAAATTAACATACCTAATGAGGGGTAATTCTATTGGAGGCTCTAAAGGCACGAAGGTTTACCATAAGTAGGGAAGCTTAGTTGGAACCTCTTATACGTTCAGAAACATCACCATTTTTACACAACAATGCCATCAACTCATTATAAAACAGGGCTATTCACCAAACCTTTCAATAGAATCGCCCGAAACCGCTAATACTTCAGCTGCCGTGTGCACCCTTCAAAGTTTGTCGTGAAGGGTAGAAGTATGTTGTTGTTATGACTTGGGATATTTCATCGATAACAAGCAAACTTCTCTCGTTCGTCGATATTAACAGTCGTGTCGGCGGACAATGGAATTATGTTCAAAGCCGTGTCAAAGTTGTATATTATATCGGTATAACTTTTTATGTAACTATGACAAATGAGAAGACGTGCCATCTGATGGTAAATGGTCACCGCAAATTGACATAAACACATTAGCATTCATGACGCTATCGACCGATGTTGACGACTAAAAGGAAGAAATATAAGTAAAACATACATGATAAAAAAATATTTCGAATACTTGATTAATAACCTGAGAGGGAGACTATACAATTCTAAAAGACAAAACAAAAGCATAATTGATTGACTCAGCGTACGAAATATTACGTAGTTGTTTTTGAGAAATCGCCTTGCCAATCATGGTAAAAGCCAATTTGGTATCATGGAAAAAAGTTTAATTTGCACAATGCACGCGTTCCATTCGGATTAAGCTGGATAATACAGAGCTCGGCGACTTCAAAAATAAATGAGACATAGCCATCTCTCACAGCCGCACTCAAAAATGTTCGTTAATTTAGACGTAAGGGGTCCTAAACTAATTAAAATTAAAATGTTAAGTTATAACATCAATTTTAAGCCTAGTGCGGGACAACGTCAAATAACCTTGTCGATTATCATATCGATGGAGTGTAAGTGTTACTACACGTAAAATACGTTGAAATTATTTATTTTAATGCTTTTTGTACTATGATTTATACCAATAAGAAATTTGTTTACTGTTTTTTCTTACTTAAAAACATTGCAAAGTAGCTTTTTAGGGTTCCGTATCCAACAGGTAAAAAAGGACCCTATTACTAAGAATGTCCGTCTGTCTGTCTGTCCGTCACCAGGCTGTATCTCATGAACCATGATAGCTAGACAGTTGAAATTTTCACAGATGATATATTTTTGTTGCCGTTATAACAACAAATACTACAAACAGAATAAAATAAATATTTAAGTGGGGCTCCCATATAACAAACGTGATTTGTTTTCCCGTTTTTTGCTCGATATTAATAACAGCAACAGGGAGACGCTTGAAATATTCACAGAATATTCAGTTGTATATTCACTTTAAAAATAAACAATTAAATTAAAATAAAATAAATATTTGAGGGGGCCATACAACAAACGTGTCAAAAAAATTGTCAAACCGGCATAAGTGAAAGTAAAATAAAAGCGTATTAAAAAAGGTTATAATATAGTGTCTAATGTTGTATAGATAATGGTACGGAACCCTTCGTGAGCGAATCCTACTCGCACTTGGCCGGTTTTTTCTATAAAATAAAATAAAGAAGTTGCGCTATTTTATTTATGGCAGTATTGTTAACTGTCAGTATAAATGATGAGTGGTTGATTTGACTTGACATTCAACAACTTCAATGTTCATCAATCATTTAATAGTTAAGTAAAGGTATCAACTATAATTGTTCGTTTGCATCGTCATTTATCATGCGCACCGCGATTGGAGTATTTTGAAATAGCTTCTGCATTCCCGCCCACCTATGACGTGGATGTCAAATTCAAATTCAAATTCAAAATCATTTATTCATATAGGTATCATTGATACACTTATGCACGTCATTTTGTCTTCAAGAAAAGAGTGTCTAGGCTTTTATTAAGTTAGTGCGCTCACCATCCTGGACCACATCTCCACAGGTTGGATTGTGGTCAAGCATTAACTTATTTTAAGTAAAAAAAAACTGATTCTAAAAGCGAATTTTTGTGATTCTTTTCTAAGCGATTTAAGTAACCGTTAAGTGGCTCTGAGTGCGGCCGTCAGTCTTGGTCTTAAATAAACTTGAGAAGACACCGAACAATTTTTATAAAATGATCCATGAAAACACCCGCTGAAGTGTAGAAGCATTTTAAAATAAAATACCTCTCAAGTCAACAAAATGACTCTTCTCAGATCGTGCAAGATTAATTTTGATTTACTCTTTACTATAAACCTAGTTCGCAATTTAATTATGAAGTTCCGTCTATGAGAAACTCAGCTTCTAATTTCCATTTGACTTGCTTGTTTTATTAAAGTATATTAAGAATATAGCGTTTCATAGATTTCCGTAGTAGTGATAGTCTTTATTTTGTTATCGGGGGAATTCTTGAAAGCGAAACTTGAACTTCCCGTGGCAAAGTTCCCGTAATCCGCCCTGGCTCCGTTTCGGATACCCCGTACACCTGAATCAACTTCTTTTTATTTTTAGCCTATACATATATTGTAGTATTTATAACATATATATTATTTTTATTTTTATTTATTTTATTGCATATATTATTTGTAGCCTTCCTGACGAATGTGGCTATCACACACAAAAATAATTTTACAAATCCTATTGCAGGATATGTAGATCAAATAATAAACAAACTACCAAATTACCAAACTCATTTACACCGGCCTGCCATTAGTAGGATAGCATTTTTAATTGCAATTAATTTTCCTCAACAATAAAAATCACATAAGTATTAAGAAAATATAGAACAATAGTAAAGAAACGCGGCAATATCAATAAAATCCATAAAAACGTTCATAGCAAAGCATTTTTTTGTAGACATCAGTACTGAATGCAGGCATTCGACGTGCAATCTCTTGCATTGCATCAATAAGCGATGTGGAGCGACAGAGCACTCACGGACATTCCGTGACATAGCATTTTCTTTGTCCTCTTTTTGAATTTAAAGCTATTATTTAATATCGCTATGATACGCCTCAGCGAGCTTCCCTTTAATCCTTTGTGGAACATTTGAAACTATTCGTGAAAGATGACAAGAGACTATTTTAAAATTTTGAATGATTTGGTCACAGACCTAAAAAAAGAACGGACGTAACCTTGTCTAATCGAGAGTGAAGCAGACAGCTGACAGCTCGCTTACCATGTGTGCGTAATTTTGTAATTTTTGATTCGCCATGGTGTCAATGTCGTAGCCGTATGGTGTCAGTGTGTGGGTGTGTGTACTTGTACGAATACAGAGTTGGTATTCCTATGGGTGCTTCACTGAATTTGTTCTTGGGATTACGTCCGTCTTTTTTTTTACGTCCGTGGCTTTGGTGTTTTATTTTATCTGTGGTAATAGTGATAACATTACGTATTATTATTACCTATATATGCATATTCACTTCAAAATTAATAATATATTCCTTAAATATTAAATGTTAGCAATTTTAAATATTTAAACACAAAGTGATTATAGCAGTGATAGCCATAGCAGTGATAGCCTAGCGGTTAGAACGTTGGTCTCCCGAACGGAGGGGCCCGAGTTCAAATCCTGGCACGCACCTCTGATTTTCAAATATTATGTGCAATAATATTACAAGTTAATTATCACTTGCTTCGGTGAAGGAAAACATCGTGAGGAAACCTGCACACCGGAGAGTTCTCCATAAAGTTCTCAAAGGTGTGTGAAGTCTACCAATCCGCACTTGGCCAGCGTGGTAGACTATGGCCTAATACCCCTCACATTGTGAGAGGAGACCCCAAGCCCAGCAGTGGGACAATTATGGGTTGTTGCTTTGCTTTGCTTTTTTTTAAACACAAAATGATGGCCTCAACCATTGAACCATTACTCTTGCATAGAACCGACACCGCAAACCCGATATTTGTGCAATGAACTTTTGGCCAAACGGGGGTTCAATTTTGAAAATAGAACCTCCCGGCGCGACACACATTTTGTTCGCGATGTTGGTTCTAGTACTTTAGTTCATTAAACTACAACGGCCTCAACCCATTAACAGCCCACTATGGTTTAACGATTGTTATACATATTATTATGATGGTAAGCCCGTGGCGACGGCTTTACGTACCCTCTGAAGCAAGGAAAGGGTTAATAATTTTTTGGCAACCAGCTGTTACCTTCCGACAATACCCGCTGTTGCTTAATTCAGTTGATCACTTGCGATCGACACAAGCCGTCGGGATATGAACCTTAATCGATGTAAAATTTTGTTTACGATTTTTTGTCTCCCTGTTGCAAAGCCTAAAATAATGCGGGGCCTTGCCATATTTAGGACAGTGAAACACGGAAATGTAAATTAAATTATTATCGCTAACTCGTAGTGCAAGACTATCGCCCCAACTCAGAGTCACTAACGGTTACTTTAATCGCTCTTTAGTAAAAAATCACCATATAAAATTCTGTACTAAAGAGCGATTTAAGTAAACGTTAGTGACTCTGAGTTGGGGCGTATGACGTGTAAGACTAAAGCATTTGGCTTTAAGTATTCTACGTATCCTACTAATTCTATTAAGTATAACTATTGAACTGACTTCTATAGCAAGTAGTCCATAAAAAGTTCTAAACAAAATGTACCGTATGAAAGTTACTTCACTCCTTTCCTTTATCACATTTGTTATTTCTAAAGGCGCTAGGTTCTGACAAGTAAAAATTTCATTGTGTCCGAACTTCTTGGAAGATGTCTCGGTGTCCGCGAAATGTTCAGCAGCTACTTCATAAAACATCCTTCTACGGTACTGTGCACTTCTGTTGTTTGAAACTTCGCAGAGAAACTGTTTTCCGCCGTCAAGTCAAGATACTTCGTGCGCTTCGGTCGGTTTTTCGTGGAACAAAGCAACGTTTGTGGTAACGTGAATTTTGTTTCACAGAGCTAATTACGGAACCTTTTTTTAGGAAACCTGTAACCCAAACAAAATTGTGTCTATTATTACACCTGTGTAAAGTATTGTTTTTAACACAATCAGTACAGTTCTAATTAATAGAATCCACTATCAAAAGCACCCAAACTTATTTGAGAAATTTAAAACATTTTGGCCAATTTATTCAGTGTTTTGTTAAAGAAATAGTTAACAATTATTATTAACGTAACCGCACACACAGCGCTTTCATTAACCGAAATTAAATTCAGCTAATTAGCTAAATACGAGTAGGTTCATTAGTGAAGCCGTGATTATGAAACACGTTTATATTATTTGCATAGTGTTCTTTAAGCCGCTTACAAAACAGCTTAACTTAAATTCTTCTTATAAACTATATTTCTGAATAATTACAAATTGGGTACCTAAAACCATCCGTTATCCGTACTATTTCTAATTTTACTGCAAAAAAAATCCAAGTGTCTTAATAAATTATAATTTTAATTTTACGTTTTCAGGAGTACTCACTACTCTTTATAATCGTAAGTTCAATGTAAATGTATTTTCGTCATCTAAAAATTTGTTTTGTCACGAAAAAAGTACCTAACTATCAAACTATCAAAAATCGTTCTTGTTCTAAATCAACAGTAAATGTTTAAAGTTGAAACTTGCTTCTTCGAGAGACATTTGAAACAAATACGCGTAACTGAACAATCACATTACGAATTCAGTTTACGAGTTACAAAATTAAATGGAAATACTACAATGAACAATTTCGTATATCCAAATGTGACGCATTGGCTGCGCATGCCAACAAAGCTATTTTTAGAAACATTTTCAACGATTTTGGCGGCAGTAAACTTTACAATATATTCTCCTGTCATATTGTGTCATACTGATAAGGTATCATTTATCGTACAGAGCGTTGGGGTAATTCCGACTTGGGGTATTTAGATTAATGATTTTTACTCAACATGAAAGGAATCTGACGTATATTATGTCATGAAAATGGAAACGTACTCGAAAAATAGAAAAGGTTAATCTTGTCATTAAAAATGTAAAAATAAAAAAGTATGTGCAATTCACACGTGATAGAAGTGAAACCTTCAAAAATACGAGTAAATGTATTAATTTAATAACGCGTAACAGTTTTAATTATTTTTCAAAAACTATTTTGTCCTAAATAACAATAAAACAGTGGTAACTAACGCCATCTCTTAACATAATATGAAGAGTAAAATGAGCAGCTGGCGCCATCTATCCAGCAATAAAACGAATCTTCTATCTTGTTCCTCGCGCCATCTATGAATACAACTAGCACTTTTTTAAGTAACACAAAAACAAAACCGGAAATCCTGGATATCTCGAAAACTCTTATAAATAGAAGGAATTTATCAACTTCCTCAGCTGAACATAGCGCCAGCTAGGGTTATAGCGCCAGATCCCGCCAGTTGAAGATTGCCTACTACTGCTATCACTCATGAAGGGTGGAAGAAAAGTCATTCTTCACCCTATTCTAAAAATGGATCATGAAATAAATAATAAATAATAATAATAAACGCTAACACACTCATACCCCCGCAGTAGGTTATTACCTGTGTCGCGGGTGGCATGGACTACACATAACACATCATAATAACATCCATGACCCGAGTACAAATATTTATCTGTCACATAAATATCAGCCCCGGCCGGGAATCGAACCCGGGACCCCTCGCTTCGCAGGCAGGGTCGCTACCAAGTAGGCTACAGGGTCGTCGATATACAGCAATTGCGTTGGCCATCACTTTACAAAAACCGCACTGAAACAACATGTAGGTGTAACCTACACTTTAGAGTTTTTAGACTCATAACTACTCAAAGTAGAACGATTTTACTCTGTAAGCCATATCGTGTTATGCGCTACAAATTAGCTCCAGCAAATTGGCCAGAACAAATTTTAATTGAATCTATTGTTCACACATTATTCCGCTTATTACCGGTGAATATTTCCTACAAAAGCTAGCAAATGGTGTGACACATCATTGGCGTATATCCAACCTGTCCATTGGCCTGTTCCGCTTGTCACTTCTCAGTGGGCCCGATACAGAGTCAACGTTACGTGGATTGTATGAAAAAGAGCTTTGCGTACGATGCGTAACCCATTCACAATTAACCATGTATTTTTGCTTGGGCGGAAGCTTTAAATTTTTCGCCTTTCAAAATTGTAACGAAAGTTGCAAATAATCTTTTATTTGATATTGTTAAATAACTAAATGTTTTTCGTTACTCTTGTTATAAAATTTCAGTATTTAGATATTAGAAGAACATTTTACCCCTAGAATACTAATTTCCTGCGTTAAATATTTGCATTATTTAATTACTTTCTTTTTCTGTGAATAGCTGACAAGTGAGAAGACGAGCCATCTCATGGTAAGTGGTAACACCAAAGCCAAAGGCATTACTTCACTGAGGCGGAATTTTTTGCCTGACAAAAAAGAAGTAAACAAGAATTTCGAGTAGCAAAGTAGAATGACTTCGGTGGTTTAATAACACAGATTACCCCCAATAGATACCGCATGCAACTGACGCGCGCCAACACGTACGTGCATTTGCATGTTCACGACATTAGTGTCGACGAATACTGACCCGTCAAGTCCAAGTATGAATTAGAAGTAGCCAATCACAGCGCATTTTTTTTGGCCTCGCAAGCCGCGCCTTCCGCCAAATTTTGTGAGTTCAAACTGTGTTTAATACGTACTACGAAAAAATGTTTATTGTTTGTTGAAAAACAACTTTTGGTCATTACTTGTTGTTGGAGAAATGTTTGAAATAAGAATTTAGATCTTTAAGCCAATAACCGATAATGACTTAGCAATTGGTTCATTGAACGACGAAATTGCTTGCTTGGAATTTTTCAATCGGCTACAAAGGGAAAGAAAGCGATCGTTTGATTGAAGTTCATTAAAAACAAGAAAATTGCCCATTTCAGAGGTAATGGGCACGAAATATTTTCACATTTTTTGCTACAGTCAATAAACATTATGGTACTTTTATTTATAAAATGTTTTGGGGTTTTAACTCTTCAGATTAACACTTGTTTACAAATTGTAACCGAGTCAGGTATATAAACGATAAACCGATGTTTTTAATCGACTTCAAAAAAGGAGGAGGTATTCAATTCGACTGTATTTTTTTATGTTTGTTACCGCAGAACTTTCGACTGGGTGAACCGATGTTGAAGATTCTTTTTTTAAACGAAAGCTGGTGCTTTTCATGTGGTCCCACTTAAAGAGAGATATTCTATATTATGAGTAATTTTTGAGTTATTTTGAAGTCGGATATTATTTTCTTAGTAAAATTCAGATTATGTTTAATTCATAGTCATAAATTTGTTAATTTTCATGCGAGCTGATGAGTATTGCTCAAAAATTATGACTCAACAGTTAAAAGATGATTCTGTTTTAGTTCCCTATTCGGTAACCAAGTGATGTAGAATTTACGTTTCGTCTATACTATTCTCTGTCTACGGTTCAGAAGTATGATAATAAATTAATACTGCACCTATGGAATTTCAGTACCTATTTCGGAATGACAATAACCATTTGAATGCTCTCGAGACCTTGTCTGTTAACCCTTTCGCTAATTTTTTCTAAATGAGACTTACACAATAGTTTTATAAAAAAGTAGGTACCTAAAATATTAATTAAAATAGATGCAAATGATGCTTACAGTAACCAAGTTACATGTAACATTTCCATAGTGTGCTTTATTAGTTATTTACTTTACCTTCTCAGTGTTTGTACACTAAGCGAGAAAGTTCAGATTACAAATTTTTCACCATTTAAATTTTGTGTTATTTCACAAAAAATATAATGACGAAAATAAATATTATGTGAAATTATTCAACAAATAAAAACAAGTTGTTTGTCCGAAAACCGAAAGTAGTTTCAACTACTCTTAAAACGGGCCTGCAATCCCCTATTGTAGTCCAAACTAAACAAATTGGGGTTTGTTTGACCCCACGCAAACTGCGAAGTTCGTAACTAAAGGTATCATAATGGAATATTGAAATGTATAATGGAGTCGAAAACTATTCGGAGAGCTCTTAGCGAATGAATGCGATCCTTCCACCCTTTTAGTGAATAAGTGGAACAATCGTCGAGGTTTCCTGGAGAATACGTCCTTGGAATCCGGCCAGTGATGTTTATACAACTCCAGGTGCCTGTCGTACCATTAACTGAGCAATGGATGAATGATACCTACACTCATTTTGATTTTTATTACATAATTATAGGTTAATCCAATACAATACCAACCGAATGGAAAAGTTCATGTATGTGTTTCGGAATTAGTTTATAATTTCTTTCTTTCCTTTGCTGTGGGATACTTTGTATACCGTAATTACGAGCAAGATTTGTACGGATATGAAAAACGGAAGTTGACTTGTGACTTGATATAATAAAAACATAATTACAAAATTATGTATATAAATTCTTATAGTAGGAACTTAGTATAATTAAGTAGGTACTTAGGTATATTCAAACCATAAGAAACGATTCATCCTCGATCGCTTATCACGCACTATTCGACAATGAAACAAGTTCCTTAATTTGGATTATCCTATTTCAGAATGCTTTTAAACGTTATCTCGTGAAGTCATAAGTCATTGAGTACGCTTCCAGTTGAGCGTTTGTTGTTATTTACAATTCATTACTCGTTAAATGATAGACTGGCGGGTCATCGTAATGCTCAAAGGTTTGTTTGCTTTCTGTTTGGTTGGTAGACCGAGATTAGTACGAAGGGCAATCAAGTGCACAGTGTGCCTAAATATTCATACTCATACATAATTGTTAGTCCTTATTGTTATTAATTTATAATCTTCTATTTCCTATCTTCTGTACATATGTGAAACCTAATTGATCGATATTAGAAAATTAAAGGTATTTAAGAATACCGGCCAAGTACGTGTCATGTCACGCGCAATATAGTGTTCCGTAGTTTACCGATTATTACTCATTCATTAACTATACTTAAGCTAGCCTAGCTGTGATAATTTTCCTTGTAAATTCATCATATAACTTATTTTTTTTACACCAGTCCAACTCTTACCGTTTATCTGGCAGGGGGGACACCGCCACTAAGCAAAATTGGCACTTTAAAACGAATATTTCGCAAACGTGCCTCTGAATTGAAAAATGGTCTTAGCAGACCTATAATATTTTTGAAACACCTTTTCAACGATACCCCACACTATGGGGTACGCGACGAAAAAAATATTCATCCTCCATTACCTGTAGTCTGTGTACCTGTGCTCTGAAAAAAAAATGATTTTCAATATTTTATTCTACAATTTTGGAGTTTTAATAAATATGTATTTCCATGCCAAATTACACCAAATTACAGCAGTACTAAGGGTCTCGGTGCTATTTTGCGGACGGCGACGACAGTTTCAGTCAACTTTAAACTTTAAAGGCCGTTCGGTAGTAAATACCTACTTAATGTTTTAAATTTCTTCTGAACATATTTATCTTCACAGCCGCTGTATCGTTTCAGCGTGGTATTATGTCTCTGTGTTTTATGCGTTTAGGGTCCCAAAGGAGTCATTACCAGCAGCGCAACGGATAATGGTAAACACGGCCTTCATGTTATCGCTGTGATAAGAGCCACATATCATCGACAAAATGCTTTTGATCTATTTCCACCCTTTATATAATAAAACCAAAATATACGTAGTTGACAATGGTGTTGAGAAAATATAATAGATAGAGGTAGTTAAAATAAAATTGACGTCTGTAGATGGAAGAATTTCGAGAAAAAGTATGATTGAGAATAATTTATCAGGTGCTATTCCTTTCAATCAGCTTCCAAACAAAAAAGGTATGTCAACAAATTGACCCCGTCTTAATTCACAACAAATCGATTCTAATTTGAATTTAATAGTTTTTCGAGGCAGTTTCTAATTTTATATCAATCTCATCAGAAAATCAATTTTTAGTTTGATTTCTTAGACATTAACGAACTAGAAATAGCTGGGAAAAATTTGAACGTGGGATAATAAGTAGTATGACATCAAAATCGACCTATACGAGTCCAACTACAATGAGACACTTAAAGCTTGCGTGCTCAAATCATTGTGATCGGTGTTCGTTGATGAGCGTTCAGTACCGCTAATTACCGTCTTCTAAATTACTGCTAAATAAATAACGAGCTAATGCTAAATAAATAAGTTAACGAGCTTTGAATGGCTGCAGTTTTACACGAACCAAGTTTCTTTGAAGATCAGCTTTTTCTAATACAAGATTAGGTTAAGCTGTGCCATTTGTAGTTTAGAAACCGCCTTTGCTTTTCTTTGAGAAAATTATGAATTTATAAGTGGGTATTTACTACTGAGAGCTACAAGAATAATAAAGATCTTTTAAATGCCATGTTTCTTGATTTCCATGATCTCTCTTACTAAACGTGGAATATATTGTCGGTCAGCTGAAATTGCCTTTGGAATTTTTATTATTCCAATTTACATAGGCTTCGATTAGATTTCTTTTACGACTGAATTCCAAAACGTAAAAAAATTAACACAGAATAACCGTCAAATTCCAATGTTAACGACGAAACACCGCAATAGTCATTTCTCCATGAAAATGTAGTAAAATTCTAGTAATAATTCAATATTGAACTAAATCGATTATAAGTGCCATTGTCGCTTTTGTCAGTTACTGTCCAATAAACAAACAGCAGATATTATTAGTGATAACATAAAATTATTCATTGATCAATAAAATGGCTTTATAAAACCAGTAACAGAGCCGTTAGCTGAACAATAGAGAATACAAAACAATTTTCGTTCAGGGATTTAGTTAATTTAATTAATATTATCCGCCCCTATATTTGTCTGTGAATAAACAGAATACTCGAAACAAAGAAACATTGAAATCAAATTTCGAGCTTCAGCCTTATCAAATCCGATGTGCCTTTGTGCGATTTGACGAAGATTGTTTATTGCGTAGACAATATCCTTATTTGTATTGATGTACCTTTACAACTATTAGGTTCTTCCTTATCCACTAACGGCCGTTTTTAATAATCTTTCTGTAGAGGTAGAAACAAAATCATGAACAAACATTCTAAAAATAATGTATGTTTGTTTGTTACCGCTGAGCTCAGGAACGGTTTAGCCAATCTGGATGCGGTTTTCAGTGTAGTAAATTTTAGGAAAAATGTGTCAGTGATTTTTTTAAACTGTTCATAATTGAATAACTTATGTCAAATTAAAGAGTCTGATTTAATTTCGCCTGTGCATATTTGTTTCAATAATCAAAGTTCATGTTATGCCTTCATAAACCAAAGCGAAAGTGGCCAAAACATGGGTACTTAGTATTTTGTCTTTAAATAGTTTAAATCATGATAGAAATGGTTTCCTATTAATACATGCAAAGTAATTGGATTCCGAGGTTTAACCTTCTCATTGCCACTCCACTATACGTCACCAAAACGATTTTGTCACGGTACACATTGATTGTTAAAACGGCCGACGTATTTTTCATTACACAAATACAAAATATCTTGTTTATCCTCGGCCTTCATCTAAGGATAAACGGCACATAAACAAGAGTCCTCAATGAGATCAAATTTCCGGCGGGTCCACTCAAGCCCCACTGTGCTTGTTATTGCCCGTCTCAAAGAACCTCTAGATTATTAGAATACCAATCGTTCATTTTCTTCAAGGTTTACTTTTCTTTGTATAGAGTTTATGAGTGCTAACAATACCTACATAATTAAATTTATGATTAAATTAGATTGTTTCCATAAATATAAACGTGATCTTATATGTAATTATTGAACTGAATAGTATGCGATTATTAAATGTAATTATTAGATTAGAATACCTACTATTGCGTTAGAAAAAAAATCCTTGAAGTTGTTAGCAATATATCAGACGACATTTTTTTTTCTATAGATATGTTAAGAGTTAATTAGTTTTTAATTTTCCTTTTTTTATTACTTATGCGTTGCCAACGAACAAAAAATGCAAACCCGTCGGTTGTATTACCTTCAAGCTGAATAAAAGCTTTTACCTAACTATGCATTTATTAGCAGCACGTAAACAGATGCAAACATAAAACCAAGTGTAAGGTAAAAAGTAACAGCGCATTTTCCATCGGTTTGATCACGTGGTAAGCGGCTCAAAGACAATACGGCCCTTTTATTGCGCCCCATATTCACGCCAATAAAGACGAGAACATTGTTATTTCGGGCCCACTGGCTGCACAAATTACTACTTAGCACTTTATTGCCAATGCAATAAAGTATACAGTGAAATAACTGTTGCTTTAGTATTTTTGAATTACTACGCTCTTGAACTCGAACAACTTTATTTGTATGTATTGAAATACGAATTTTCTAAGGGAAAAAATAGATTTATATTGAACTAGCTGTTACCCGCGACTTCGTCCGCATGGTATTTAACAAAAAAGTTATTGTTCTTTTTCCTAAAACATTTTTTTTTTTCTAAAATAAAAGTAGCCTTAGTTACTCCTTGTTACATCAGCTATCTGCCAGTGAAAGTCCCGTCAAAATCGGTCAAGCCATTTCAGAGATTAGCCGGAACAAACAGACAGACAGACAAAAATTGTAAAAAATGAAAATGTTGTTTTGGTATACCTTATTATGTACCGTGTATACATCCAAATGCACTTAGTAAAAAGCGTTTATTTTAATATTATAAACAGACACTCCAATTTTATTTATTTGCATAGACAAGTTATGAGAGAAGTGGTTTTATTTCATTATCAATTTTATTATTTAAATTTTTTTGTACTTTACTCTGTCTCGTTTCTCAAATTTTTATGATAACATTTTAAACTCACCACCGGATAATGTTTATAGCGTTCTTAAATTCAATGTTGTTTACCCTTCTATTAGCATACATTAATTAATTATAATAAAAAATCCGAAAGCATTATAGAAAAAGCCTTCCAAGTAAGTCTTTTTGGGACCAGATAAAAGGAGCCCCGTATTGGTAGCAGAGTTAAAAATCATAACGACTTTTTAGGCGTTGAGAGGTGAGTTGTAATTCATAAACTTATAAAGTAACTGATAGGGAATTCGTATGCAAGCGTATAATTACGTAATCTGGACAAATTATGGCAATAATTTTGTGCTTGGCCGACAACGTACCCGTTGACTGAGTTCCAATGGCCTAAAATATTTCTTCAGTGTCTCCTGTAGGTACTAAAAATAAACAAAAATTTTTTTTTGAATTGCAATTTACGTTACAGATTCCAAAATAAATAAGCACTTTACCTACATACCATATATCAAAAAACATTATTATAACCAAACGTTACTTCCCGCTTAGCCGTGTCAAAAACCTTTAAACGCAAATATCTCTATAGCGACAGGCAGAGATCTAACGTAACTGGTCGGCTAGCCTTGATGAACCAACTCACAGTTACGTCCTCAATGGCCGGCTGTTAAGCTCTGAACGAGGCTCATAGCCGCCAGAAAAAAAACGTAGCAGATAAAAACACGAGAGAGGTAGTTTAAAGAAGTTTTACTGCAAGCCGGATAGCAGCTGACGAGGATTCTATTTTATTTTCGCTGAGTATGTGTTTCAGTACCAGAGAGTAAAGAATCTGTTATTTTTTTATCAATTCCTCGCGTATTTTTTGTTTGTATGTTCACCGATTACTTAGAGACGGTTTAATCGATTTGGATGATTTAAACGATATTGTATAACGAATTGCTCTAGGGCAGTCTCACAAAAATATGGTGAGGATCTGATTATGGATTCCGGAGATATAGAGTGGAATTCCTTAACGGATAAGAGTAATTTAATCGTGTCTTTCCATGCTTAAATAGTGATATAAATGATAGCGTGCTAAACAACGCACGATGCAACTGTTGTCAAGTGACTCAGGTCCTATTTATTTTTTCGACATCACAGGGCTCTAGGTATGTGGCATAGACTTTACAGTCAAGATGTCTGTACTTCTACATGGTGATTGGATTTTCCTAAGCTCGTTAGCCACCACGCTTTCTTTCAAAATCAACCATGAAATGTTTTAACGCATTTAGTCGCAGGAGATCCACTTAGCAATTAGTAAACTTTTTTAGTTGCATTGTTGTGGATTCATTCACTGGCTTCACCGCCATCTTGTTAACCGGAAATGCATAGGTAAGTTCGCTGGAAACTCAGATCAACTGAGGCTGGAAATTTTCATTCATCAAACAATATTTTTTATAGTATGTATATTGATTAATTTTTGATTTAATTAAAATAATTGTGTCAAATTTTTAAAAAATATTTTTTTCAACTTTTAAAAATCAGGGCAAAATTGTTATCTGTGATGGGGTAAGGATATATTGGTTCCCACCTGATCCATGTCTGTGGTTCCCATGTTACCCTACCACAGATAAAAGTGTTGCCGGATCCAATTTCATAAAGTTTATTAAAAAATTACAAGTATTCACATTTTATTAGATTTGATTGATAAAAATATTTTTAAACACTGAACACAACTTCAAAATTAGGGATAACTCAAAAACTACTCGTCAGATCTCGATAAATGGCACCACAGAAAAGCACCAGCTTTCGAATATAATCAGAATCATCAAAATCAGTACCTCCAGTAAAAAGTTATGAGATAACTCGCATAAAAAAATAAGAAAAAATCTACAGTCGAATTAAGAACCTCGATTTTTTTGTAGTCGGTTAAAATATTAAGACTATTTTTTATTATTGATTGAAAACCACCGTAATTATAGCAATGTGTTACTTAATGAGTTTTATATTACCGCGAACGCTCATAGCCAGTGTAATTGTCACATAGCGTATTCGAAAGAGGTTGTTACAGCTACCAATTAGTGAGCACAAAGAATGGGTTTCGAGGAGAAACTCGATCGTTGGTAATGATAACGACCAATTAAATGTTGAAAAGCTTTAATCAATGATTTGTTAATGAATGTAAACACTTTATTGATTGCGCAATGTCAATTTAAGGTTATTTATTTTAACTGTATCGTAATTATACGGTATAAATGTCTCTTACCAGAGTTAAAGGGTACGAAGTGATTGGCTGAATTACACAGCTGAAGTCGAGAGAGTATACTATTTATATGGCCACCTGATGGTAAGTGGTAGCCAATGATGGTAAAGTCGTCCATTCACATTCATACTAGAGATACTATGCATAATCGGCCGAAACTAAAACAATAGACTCGCTTCATAAACGCTTGAAATAGAATAAGCGAGTTAATAAGCTCCGCCCGCCTGTGATGTGGATATTTTCGAGAAAAGATTGAAGAGATTTTTACTAAGTTCGTGGGTAAACTATCAGATCGCTCACATTCTGTCCACGTAAAGCTGTGGCCTGTGAAGACCGATGGGGCCAGTATATTGGCTATAGCTTATTATAGCAACCGCTCATTCGAGAATAAAGGTAACTGAGACTGTAGTACATCCTGTAGGCCTCCATGGTTAAAACATAATATTGCAAACTGAATTTATGGTATATCTTATGTGTAATAATAATATAGGAATGTCTTCAGTAGGTAGTTAATTATTCAAAAAAAAAAATTTTAATTAGCCTAGGAATTTACACCAATCCTATGAAATGGCAGAGGATAGTTATTTAATTTTAATTTTACTTTCTTTGTAACTCTCGATCTTACATTATAGCTGCGTCTCGCTCGGGAAATAGGGAATTTCTTTGTATCGTATTTTACTCAATCTAGTACCAAATGTGTGTGGTACCAATCTAGCATCAAATGTGTATGGTACCAGTCTAGTACCAAATGTGTATGGTACCAGTCTAGTACCAAATGTGTGTGGTACCAATCTAGTACCAAATGTGTATGGTGCCAATGTAGAGTACGAGATTACGAGTGTATCCATAGGTAACTTACCGAATTAACAGCAGCCATCACGCCGTCTCCGCTGTCAACGCGTGTACCAGTTCATTCTGGAACAAATTATAACATACATAAATCACTCACTTGATTACTTCTAGTTCGTAAACATGGTCGTAAAATATTATGCTTCATACGGAAAAGGCCGGCAATTGATCGCCTCAATACATCGAGGAAAGACATTAATGTCAATCGTAGATTGAATCCTATTAGCCCAAAAGCAATATCATAAATGCTTCAGAAAACGGGTCGGCCTTGTTGACATCTCGTCGGTGCTATGACTCAATGCAGTCTCCGGTCGCGTCTTGACAATTTACCCTATGGTGTATCGTAGAAAACAAACGGAGTACACAAATTCCTATCTAAATACAACGATATAAGTCATAGAATCACTCAACGAGCGCGGCAATAGATACGTCTCGACAATCATACAGCGTTCACAGTCACTGGGGCAAATGTCCAAGTCCATTAATAAAATTGAATCAGACGGACATTCCGGGGCACAATATGTGCACGTGTGAGAATAAATAAAGTGTTCGTAAAGGCAGGCATGCAAAAAGCAGTCGTAGGGAAAGTACGGACGAGAGCGAATGCAACAATGCGCTACCGGTTCACCGCAAACCGCTACGCGACTCATAAAAGGACGGAAAAGTGTTTCTCGTAATTGGAACCACAACTATTTCCACATCCCTCTGACGTCTGCCTGATATAAATGAAATCCCACTTTGTAATGATGAACGATTTTCATAATTTGCTCGTGCGGCTGTTAGCTTCGAATATTATCGAAATACTAAATATTTCTGAAATTATTTTCATTTCCGCTGTGTGTTTAACCTGGTTCTAACATAACCTAACCTAACCTAACCTAACCGTTTTTAAAACCAAAGATTGTTTTTTTCTGTTTTCTAATGACGTCCATACAGTGATGTTATTAAAATTAAGGTTAGTGCGGTCGTTTGATTACGTTTGATTACAAAGGTACAAAGGGGAAGAATGATTAATGTCACTTAATTTTTACGCCCACTTTCCAAAATGTATACTTAATTGTAAAAAAAACCTAGAGGTTAGTAACCTGTAGTAGAGTAGGCTATTATGTAATAAGTAGAGTAGGATCTACGCCTGTGCTCGAAACAGAAGGGTCTATCCAATTTTTTTTATACCGAATAAGTTAGTGCTTGAACACAAAACCACCTGATGGTAAGCAGTAATGAAGCCTTGGATGGTAAAGGTATTATAATTAATAATAAAGGGTAACTGATTATCAGAAAAGACCTTTTCGCACGCCACTCCATAAAATCCAACGTTGAGAGGCTCATATAAGACATGCTTAACTATATTAAAATTCAAAGCAGATTCAAAATTTACATGCCAAATTAAGTTACCTACTCGAGACTTTCGGAATGAAAAAAGCAATGAAAATGAGAAACATCTCCCTTTATGAAGGTGCGCCCGTAACTTTTATCACTTTGCCCGAAAACTTTAATAAAATCTAGATACGGCGACACAGGTGAGTTATTACATTTTTATGTACAAGATGCTTTTAATGTGTAAATATTATAAATAAGTAAAGTACTGCAAAACAACCTTTATGAAAAAGGTTGTCTTAAAACGCGTTGTATGTAGGTGTTAGTATAAATTAAGTACGAAATAGAACAATCATACCTCCTCTATATAAACTTCAACATTCAAACTTTCCATTTTATATTTACTGGGCTATAAAAACGAAATGATGACAATACATTAGGTACACTTTTCTACCCTTTTGTTCGTCCAACAACCATCAAGGATTTGTAGACAAAATTAAGGATGGAGGCAGATGGACAAAGCCATTAATATAATTAAATTAATGTGTAAGAATCCAAGTACAATAAAACAGCCGGTCTACAGAGTGATAAATTCTCGAAAACGAATACTAGCTACTATGTACAGTCAGCTTCAAAAGATATTTAATCAAAATAAAATAATTGAGAATTTGTACAAAAACTTACGAATCGCAAAATAATGATTTAGGATTGGAATAAGTTTTTAGAGTTCGAAATGGAACCTACATAGTTTCGTCAGTACGTCCGTTCGTCTGTCCGTTCGTAGCCTAGCTCAGAGACCTTAGTGCTAGAAAGCTGTTATTTGGCGGGAATTGCCTGGCACTTAACTGGTTTTTCTATTACGCACTTGTCTGCGCGCGAGTGTTTATCATATTTTCAAGTTTGTATTAACGTACCATCAAATTGTTTTCCGGTTTTAAGAATCTTTGATATCTTATATCGATATAGATATCTTAGTATCAATGATGAAATTCTACGTTTTGTGCGGTTTTGATGCTGACTGTACATCAATGATATCTACAAAGGGACAAGCGTATTATGTAAAATTACCTCCCTATAAACCATTCTCTTAACGATATAAAACGAAGTAATTTTCTTTTTGCTCTCTTTTGTCATTTTTATCCTGAAGCCTTTCAGTATTTTGGTATAAGCTAAATTTATTGTTTTCAATTAATTGGTATGTTAGTGGCCTATTAGGTATTAAATAGAAAATTGCATAAAATAGTAACGATAATTGCATAAAACGTTCTATGACTGTATCAGGACATTGCAAATAAACATTTATACACAAACATAAAGCTTCCTTCACAATAGGAGTTTATTTTCAAAAATATTTCATGAAACACGATAAAAACATCGCTGCTCTCGCAAATATCGTTTCCTCGTTTTTCAGTGTCGTTCATTTCTTGTTTACGTTCGTTTCCTTTCGTTCTCGAGTTCACAATCGTACGAGTGACATAAAAGTTCTCATTACGGGGGTAAGGTCGCGAGCGCGTCAATGGAAGTCTACGAGAACCCTGTTCGTTTATTTCACAATAAAACCACAGCATAAACACTTTTATTCAGTAGGTTAACGGGCCCTATAAATAGGTCAATGGTGCGGGGTAGAAGGGGCTGAGACGTTCCCCATACTTAAACAACGTTTGGGGACTACCGTTTAGAGTAAGCGCCTTGTAAAACATAATATAACGTATTGTTTTAGGCTCAGATTATAGAACAATTTAGGTATGTACATAAATAAACGCACGAACAGAAAAGTCAACCAGTGATAAGTGCCCGGAGTTCCCTCACGAGGTTCTACAGATAGAAATAAATACTAATTCCTTTAATTAAATTGAATTTAGTCCGGTCTATAAAGTTCTAAAAAAATAAATACCTACGTCGTACCATACTTCATA
The DNA here is from genome assembly GCA_951805285.1 of Thymelicus acteon. Classification (NCBI taxonomy): domain Eukaryota; kingdom Metazoa; phylum Arthropoda; class Insecta; order Lepidoptera; family Hesperiidae; genus Thymelicus; species Thymelicus acteon. The sequence goes on from OX638232.1 coordinate 5,649,835, forward strand.
CATAAACACATATTTTCTGAATAAATAAATGGTAAGATACGATGCTTCAATTTCCTAACGCAGGAAGATGGAACAGTAAAGCGGTTTTTCATATTCCCTATAAAGACACGGCTTCCAATAAATTGATCAGTGACGTGACAAGAAGACGTGTTCGAACGACCCGTCAATATCCCGACTCCGCAGAAAAACGTGCTCACGTCATCAATCCTGACAGAGATCCTGTTATTGAGTCATAATAATACTTTTACATTTTCCAATAATAGTATTCATTTATTTATGGTTTCATAATATTATTAACTCACTCATAAATGATAATAGGCAAATTATTTGCGTTATAATTACGCGTTTGCGGTTTTGCTAATTTATAATGAAGAGCTTGTAGATAATTCGCTGTAAATTATTTTCACAATAGTTACTATTTTAAGGTGTCTATTAATTAATTTATCCTATGAATAGTATTTAACTCACGTTTTAAAGTCGAAACGAACTTTTCAAATACAGAATTAATTTTAGCATGTTTACAAAAAACACGGTTTATAGGTCTAAGTGAGTAACTAGGTACATATTCAAATAAAACTGAAAATCTGGAAACTTTGTGTGACTTGTGAAATTACATTAAAGTTTGAGACTGGTTTACAAAGACGGATTGATTTAAACCTAAGTAAAAGCTTGTACATTATTTGTGGAGCGAGATTGCGTGAGGGGCCCCAATGAAAACGTTTTCGCGATTGTACTGTTGGAAACAAAAGTTAAGACATTCGTGTTACACGGTGATATATGTTAAATGTTAAGACTTTACACAAGCGTGATTTGAAAGGATACTACAGTATAGCCGAATATTGTATGACAAGATCGCCTGGAAATAATTTTACCGCATCTAGTCCCGCGTAGGTCAGAAGTTTATTCTGTAACAATTATTTGTACTTTGTAAAATTGAAAAGATGTGTTGAGGAGTCTATTTCGCCATTTATTTTGTTCTCGTCTATGACAAAGCACTTTTCCCACATAAATTCCCATATGGTTAAATGACTATCAATTTTGAAATAAAGTTGATGACCTGAATTGTATTTATAAAAATGAATTTTTGGAATCGATGTTACATCGGATTCTTAGTCATTCAAAGTAGCGTCGGAAAACGTTCCAAGCATACCTATTTCGCACAAACACCTCGTCTACAGTGCCATCTCTCTCATCTACACTACAGTGCCTGATTATGGTCCCTTGTTTGGATGTTTGTTCCTCAATCACGCCACAACTACTTAACCGATTTGGAATGGATATAGCCTAGTTCAGGGTTCCCGCGGGATATGTAAAAAAGCGATATCCACGTGCGCGAAGCCACGGGTATCATCTATGTATCCTAGTCCATCTTTTTACTTAAAGGTGCACTTTATTTTTATGTGGTTCTATAAATATTAATTGTTTAAAAAAATCATTTCAACACCACTCTACCGCGGGCGATGCCGCGGGCAAAGGTTAGTAGGTATATAAATCAACATTAGAATATATAGGATTGGTCCCTATTACATAATCATTTTATATCACCGATGTTTTTATTTTGAATGAAATCTTTGCAATTGTAATATTTAAGTTAATAGTTATTTAAGTTATTATACGATAAGAATTTATTTGCTGACTGTACACAAACACATCTAGCGACGTCGGCGACATCCGAAATTCATTGCGATTGCGGATAAACAGATTATCTCGCGACAGTCGCGGCGGATGGTTACACACATTGTTTCGTGTCAATCACTGGGTAAGTAAATGAGATTTATATCTCACTGTATGTTTACGTGGCTCTGAATTGAAAGTCAGTGAATGTAATAAACGCTGATAGGTCCAAATCTATTCGCAGTCGAAGTATTTAAAAATACCTACTTAATACTTAGATTTCAACTTTCTATTCCCTATTTCTTTCTGGGAGAATTTTGAAGGATCATGGCCAGTGGCTAAGTAATGTGTCGGATGACCGCCAGAACATCGCATAAAACGCTATCTTACGATCGTTATGACATTCAAAACCAACGATTTTACGTGACATGGCAATGGACCAATCCTTAAACTTTACAATTTAAATACGTCATGAAAACATTCCTAATTTGTTTTGCGGCACTAAAAATCAAACTTTAAATTAGTTAAGTTGCCAGCTAAGAATTAACTGGAAGCCTCACTCGTTACTGGCTCTTAAGAACTTTAGCTAAAATACGTTAAAAAATTATAGCACACTGTGAGCTACACCCGCACTTAGGTCACGCTTTCCCGTGAGTAAAGTAGACATTTTTTTCACGGTGTGAAATCCCGTGACAGAGTTTCTCTAATGCACAATACGCTCAGGCGCAAATTTTACGCCCGTGCAATAATACAGCATTTTGCGCACGGTATCCTACTATTCCCAGTTTCATTCATATATCAATTGGTCTTTGAACCACCACTCCTTATTTGCGTGACTATGAGCGGTCCTATAAGACATACGATCCCAGCTGTCTTCTTCAGGTTGTCAGTACACCTTTGATACTTAACTACCTAGTAGAAAAAAAAAAATGAATATGCCAGACAACAGTGGCGTAGCTAGCCCTAAGGAGGCCCCATATTAATATTTGTTGTGGGGCCCCCTCAACGTCAGCTGTCAAATATAAAAGGAGTGTAGCGGTCGTAGGCCGCCGGCGAGCTTTTTTTGAGAGTGTTAGTGGGGGCCCCTATACGCTGGGGGCCCCGTATAATTGATACGGATGATACGGCGGTAGCTACGCCCTTGACAGACAAAATGGTAATGGGAACACTGATTGAGTACTTACCTAATGTCAGAATTAAGCTAGGTAGATCGTAGTGACCTCCAAGGAAGGACCTAACGCTGTTATTCTGAACTCAAGGATGAAAGCAACTTCTTAATATCTATAACTGTTTAATACGATTTAATATTAATTGTACTTAATTAACTAGTCTTGGATATATAGAATTTGAATATGTACTTAGCTGTCGTCTAATTAAATTTTATTGGCGAAATATAAATTGTAGAAATCTCTTACTAATTTTAATTACATTAAAATAGAACAGCCGTATAATTTTAAACAAGTTTAATATTAAATTTCTTGTTCTTGATAACATTGCTGTCATTCAGAGAGAAAGTTCGTGAGAATATTTATTTACTTTACAATTACATTTAGATACAAGACTTTAGATTTGTTACTATACAAATTTAAAGTCTTGTAATCTTTTATCAGGACTTTTGGTAGGCGTCTTCTTATAATTAACAATGTTAAAGGTTTTTCTATGGGAGCTGGCGCCCCCTGTTGGTTTCTTTGAGTTTGCCGCTCGTCATACTGCCTAATGTAAATGGTTTTAAAAATCGTTTAGACATGAAGCGAGGTATAATTTCTTAAGCATATTGTTTACAAGTGCCACTGATTCTGTATGTGACGTAATTTGAATGCGTAGCAAAATAATAATAATAATAGCCATTATTCGATATCATATTATTAATATCCGACGGCCTCATGAATGTATTTCGAATTGCATGTAGACCAGTTGAAAGTAAAATTTTAAATATAAGTGTCACCTGATGGTAAATGGTCATCAACTCCTTGGCATCACTTATGAACATGATGAAAAGAAAGAAAGAATAGGAATTGCTTAAATTCATTCATCATCCATTAAAAGTGCAATGATAGGATTTATTTACCTGCCTGGCTGGCTCCAGAAGGATAGTTCCTTCTAGAATCAACCGTTAAAATTATGTGTCGATTGCAGTTGCAGCTGTAAGTACGTTATAAGCCGTTATAAGCAGGTACTCTGCTTCCTTATTGACGTACTAGACCTCAATTCAATGCTTTTACTGGTGTCAATTCGCGGGATGTCCATTTACTTGATTTTGACACTAGTAGGTATGTTGGCTATTTGTGCCTTACGTGCGCGTAAGTGTTATAATTAACTTTTACTATTATTATAAGTACTATTATGTCTTTTGTGCTTTTACTTAATTTAAAGAAAATAGTTGCAAGTTTATTTTTGATACTTTTTTCCATTATGTCGATATAAAAGTTTCACTTAAAAAAATTTGCAATTTCACTCTCTTTACTCTTCACTCGTAATCAAAGTGACACGTTCCTTTTGAAGTCAAGGGGGAGGTTTTTACGAGACTCAGATAGCTTTAACGTTCTTACCGAGCCCCAGCCCACCGTTCAGTTGTTGCCATGACTCCATCAAATTTCCTGTTGGTTACCTATGAGTTTTTTTTGTGGAGATAAAATCTATTTGAAGGAATGTCGTTTATTGTTAGTGGAAAATAAACTTGAAAGTTTTGTAATGGAGTGTCGTAACTAATTAGGTATGTAAGATGTAATGTTATATTATTTTTGTGTTACAAAAAACAAATCATTGAAAAAGATAAAGTATTTTTTCATAATGCTTCAAAATATACATTATGTTTTAATAGACAGATGTTCTCCATTAGAGAAGCCATAGATATAAGGTATATACGGTACCTACTATCTGTATATCTATCGACGAAACAGCTGCCAGCGACATTTGGACAGATAATTATTTTCGCAGTTCTACGTCATGTCGTTGACGCGTTCCACATTCCGTCGGACGTTTCAACCTACCTAAGTATTTAAATAAAAACGTTTTATTTTAAATCTGCTTCGTCACACGTAAACTATGAGCATATAATAGAGAGATAACGGAAAGTCCACTCTGTTTAATAAGAGGATTGAAACTCACACTCAGTGCGCCAAACGTAATACGCCCACGATAAATTTAAAATGTTTTACTAGAACGTCCTCTCTTTGCAGTTTATATAAAAATAGTTCATTATTATTTATTTAAATAAGAATAATATTGAAGATGTAGGTAAAACATGATAACATCACATTTATTTCTACTTCCTTTAGGTACTATCTATTAATATCTATTTCTCGTGTGTAAAGTGTTCGTTAAGTCTTATCATATTTCCGCAGCTGATGGCAGTAAGATATGGATCTTACTTATACATTGTTACTCTGCCGGACTTTTGAATTTATCTACTAATTCATTTTAAGCATTTTTACTTTTGTTGTTTCAAGTGATTTATCAAAGAGATGTCAAATTCATTATCTTAATGTGTAATAAGCATTTCACTTTACCAAAATAAACCATACAATATTCCAATTATTTTTGAATATATTTTACTTTTCCTACGAATACGCTTCAGCTCGAGTGCCTCAAGTATTGTAAGTTTCTCTGCCTTTTATCGAAGATTTTATTGTCTCATCTAAGTCGGGCACTGAGCCATTTTCATATGCAAGTTCACTTTAAACAATTTAAACTTTCTGCTCCCACTCCATTTTATGCTTTGATCGTAATCTTTCAAATCGTCGGTAATAGTGACTTAGATCCTTTTGGCTCCAAATTCAGCATACGTCACGCCGGCCGTTATTTCTTAGTTACGTTGTTTTTGTCCGATGTCGTATTTCTGAGGCGAGCCAAGAATGTAATCCATTTAATGGGTTCGTAAGCGATGTATCAACAATACACAATACGATCCTTTTAGTTTGCTATTTATTTGTTTTTTGTTTGGCAAAATCTATGAAGCGAGGGATACGCGGTGAGTGGATCGTGAAAACAAAATAAAATGAGCGAAAAGGTCACAAGCGTACGTTTCTGCCAATTGCGTGAATTTGTCCAATTAAGTATGCAAATCAGAGCGCAATGTATCCTTTCAACGGTTCAGGCTTGTTATTCGGTTTGGAAAGTAATTTGCCGTCGCTATACCATGCTTTATACGGAGTCTATTGTTGAAACGGTGTGAAATTTATCGAATCAATATTCGATTAGGGCTCGGCCGATTATCATAATTATTGATGGTAATCAATTTTGCTACTAGTCGATTCAGTGCAACGCATTATGCGAGCTTATTGCTTAGTTATTTATTAACGGTACGTCAACGAGGCCATACATCATTTCATGCTCGCTTTGAATTCGGTTTCATAGCAAATAATAATTTTAGAGACGAACTGAATTGCCGCCAGAATACTTAACGATTATTACGCTTCTCAATGCGTAGTCAATTGTTTATTTAATTATTATTTCCAAATAGAATAGACGAGTATTTAAATGACAAAGATGCATGGAAATGACCAGCTCTGCAACCAGTTCCGCTCAGATTAGTAAATATTTTTGTAATATTTTCTTTTTTTTGTAATATTTTTTTAAAGGATGTGCGAGGAGTTTCTTTCGGCTTTTCTTCTCCTCCATGACAAAGCTTCCGAAAAGCTGGTATATAAAAAAATTATGACGTGCATAAGTGTATCAGTGATACCTATATGAATAAAATATTTTGACTTTTGACTTTTGACTTTTAATGGCAACGATATTGGGCTTGGTTGCAGGGTATCATTAACTAGCTTCTTCTTTCTTCTTCATCCTTCTAGAGGCATCCGAATGTTTTAACGTATTAACGTAGGCCTAGGTTAACCGGAGATTACGAAGGTTTCTTCTCGGTCAGTAATGACGTCGCATGACTCTTATATTACTGATACCATCAAGTTGCCAGCAATGTGCGCTTTTCGGCTGTTAAAATATAAATACCGACGTAGGCATGTACTTTGTAATATTTAAATACTGCCACTCCCGACCACTTCAGTGTGATAAACATCATGTAAATACGTTTCCGCGATTTGTTGATGGAACTCGAACAAACATTGTTCAGTCATTAATGTTACACTCAGTAAGCAATTACAACGCTCCAACGAATAATTAAGCTGTCGAATTCAATTATTTTCGATTACAATCAATTTATAACTCACTTCAGTTGTAAACAAATATTAAATAACGTTGTTTATTTATAGGCTGATATGCATAAAATTATATTAAATTATTTTAAATGAGTTGTATTCACAGACACCTGTAATATAGAGTATTATCGCTCTCTATAATTTTGTAATTACAGCATTTTTTATTGCCTGAAGGGCTGATGAAAAAGTAGACGGACCACCTGATGGTAAATGGTTACTGGTCGCCTGTGGACAAGAGCAACACCAGAAGAATTGCCAATGCATCGCCGGCTCAGAAGGCTAACTGTTTTTACATTTTTTTTTGAAAAACCTACTGTGCCTACAAACAAACTATTGTATACATATACAAACAATTTAAAGAATACATTTTCTACAAACTATAATGTTCGGTTTACACGTATTAAGTAGTTAAGTAGTTAACTAAATTTTAAGTAAATTAATACGTGTAAACGGACAATTTAGTAGTTAAAATTTAGTACGCAAGTAAACAAGTAATTTAGATTTTTTTCTATTTTCTGTTAAGTACGTGGGCGGGCCTTATGACTTAACCGGTCTTATTACAGAATGAGGTCTATCGTTAGTCCTGGTACTAAACCTCCTTTGAAGCTTGGACTAAACAAATTATTATTACAAGACGCGTTTTAACGCTAAGCCATTGCCTAACTATGATACTAAAGCCTCAGATGAAAGAATTTTGACAATTGCGACGTTTGCTTTTTGACGCTTTGTGACACGAGATTGTATTTGATTTTTATTTTGTATTTACCGTGGTAGGCTTACGTCGTATTCGAACGACTTCTATGTGCCTTTTATTTCTTTCATCTGAGACTAAAGCTAAACCTGTGAACCCCCTTAACGTTGGACTATTTCACAAATGTCAAAGTCAGTTTTGAGGTTGTTGTCATGTTTATTTCGAATTTGTTTTAACATGTAATAAAATCCAAGACAACAACAATCAATAGAATTGATTGAAAACTGTATAATTATTTATTTGCAATAATATTTACGCTCCTAATATTAATAATAGACGTGTTCCATTAAATATGTCAAAAACAATAAACAGCATAGTAGTATATTGGAACGTCGTAATCGAATAAATACTGACGTTTTGAATCAGTTTCGTGTCAAACCCGTGTCAGTTATTTCAGCATTTTCAGCCAAGGTCTAAACTTGAAACCAATAGTACTAACAAGTCAACGAGTATTTTGCGTTTTGTAATAAGCTTTGGTTTAAAGTATTTTACTAAAGTCAGTATCGTACCAAGCCTGGACTATTTAGTCATGGTTTAAACCTAAACTTTAGACCTCGTCTTGTAATAAGGGGGTTCACGTTTGGACAGGCACTTTTTAGTTAAAATTTAGTAAAATGGTTAAGTAATTAAGTAGGTTGTGAAGAATTGTATTAACTAAAGAGCTTTACTAAATTATTACGTTTGGAGGCGCACTAAAAATTATTCACTTAAAATTTTTTTAACTACTTAATACGTCTAAACAGGACATTAGATAAAAAAAACAGTTCATACGTAACATAAAAATACCAAACAACATTTTAACAAGACGCATTGAAGCGAACGATTCTAGAACGATACGAGTATTGCTTCAAACTTCAGCAATTCATTTGAGTGTAAGTGAAGAGAGGAACAAGATAGACGGCTCAAGTTGGCTTAGAGTTTAGAAATATACACGAAGCAACGGAGGACCAACTTCAGAAACATGTATGTAGCACGCAACACCTAACTTCTCGCATACACGAACATATTCCGAAGCGATAATAGAGTTTAGAAGTAGGTAACATAAGTTATATAAAAATAACAATGATATTTGTTATGCCAGTGACACTGTGTTACATATATCTATGTGCATGTTTTTTATGGAAAGAAGTTGCAATGGAATGGTGTTTACACCAATAATAAAAATATCTAGGGATTTTAAAATGTAAGAAATATAAACTCATAATGCATTAATCAAATCAAATCAAATCAAAATCTTTTATTAGGGTTCCGTAGCCGAATGGCAAAAAACGGAACCCTTATAGATTCGTCATGTCTGTCTGTCTGTCTGTCTGTCTGTCTGTCTGTCTGTCTGTCTGTCTGTCTGTCTGTCTGTCTGTCCGTCCGTATGTCACAGCCACTTTTTTCCGAAACTATAAGAGCTATACTGTTGAAACTTGGTAAGTAGATGTATTCTGTGAACCGCATTAAGATTTTTACACAAAAACAGAAAGAAAACAATAAATTTTGGGGGTTCCCCATACTTAGAACTGAAACTCAAAAATGTTTTTTTCATCAAACCCATACGTGTGGGGTATCTATGGATAGGTCTTCAAAAATGATATTGAGGTTTCTAATATCATTTTTTTCTAAACTGAATAGTTTGCGCGAGAGACACTTCCAAAGTGGTAAAATGTGTGTCCCCCCCCCTGTAACTTCTAAAATAAGAGAATGATAAAACTAAAAAAAATATATGATGTACATTACCATGCAAACTTCCAACGAAAATTGGTTTGAACGAGATCTAGTAAGTAGTTTTTTTTAATACGTCATAAATCGTAAACCACAAAAAACATCGATTAAAGTTACAACGAACTAAAAGAACTTTTATATTATGTTACTTGCTGCTACGGAACCCTTCATGGGCAAGTCCGACTCGCACTTGGCCGCTTTTTCATGTAGGTATCACTGATACACTTATGCACGTCATTTTTTTTAATCTACCAGCTTTTCGGAAGGGTGCTTTGTCATGGAGGAGAAGAAAAGCCGAAAGAAACTCCTCGCACATCTTTTAAAATCATGAGAGGTTACATAATATTATGTTCTAACCTACGCGGAACTGGATACGGCATTAAGTTTCCAGGCGTCTTTGTCATTAATATATTCATTTATACTATAGTATCCTTTGCCTACTAGCTGAGATTTCACATATCTCTTAAACATTTGGATAGGTAAATCACGTATTGACCTAGGTAATTTATTGAAAAAACGTACACCGAGCCCCATATAAGAACGTTGTACCCTACTTAGGCGAAAAGATGACGAAACCAAATTATGTCTGTTTCTAGTTAAATGATTATGCGTATCACTATTCTGCTTGAACATGCCTAAGTTGTTTTTTACGAATATACCTAATATTGCTGTAAATAAACTGAGATGCTACTGTTAATATGCCTACTTCTTTAAATTTCTCACGCAGGGATTCGCGTGATTTTAATTTATAAATGGCTCTGATTGCCCTTTTCTGCAAAACAAATATAGCATCAACGTTAGCCGCTGAGCCCCACATCAATATACCATAGGACATGAGACTATGAAACATTTCAGTACCTAACATAATTGAACCTCTTGTTACTATGTATTTATTATTTTTGTTCCTTTTGTGAAACAGTATTGTGAGATTCGTTTCGATTATTCACGAATTTTTTGACGCATTTGAACTCCGTCACTAACTATGAATGTAAAAAAATAAAGTCGCCATCTGTCCGGTTGTCCTTTGTTCGGAAATATTGGTTTGTTGTATGAAAGAATTTGCAATGGAATGGCACCTATAATAAAAATATCTAGGGATTTTAAAATGTAAGATTTATATAAACTCATAATGCATTTCAATAACATAATTGAATCTCTTGTTACTATGTTGTTATTAATTCAAGTTCAATGGGATTCAAATTCTAGCTGACTAGTAAATTTGAAGTCCGAACCAGCAATCCTATAGAACCTATATAACTGCATATATCTCAAAACAAGTGTTAGATCCTTAATAAGTACTTTTAATATATTTTCTTATTTTTTTAAGTTGTTTAAAAATAATTCTAGTTGTTTCAGGTCTTAGCTTAGCTTTACGAAGTGAAGCGTCGACAATTATTAGTTAAACATGAAGTTTAATAACGATAACACAATACAGACCTCAGTACAGACAGTAACCTTGTTTAAAACAAAACATAATACTCGATAAGCCAAAATGTAATACAATTTCATGAAGTTATCTATTTAATGAGAACTCGAGTGTTACACTTAATAAACCATGTAAATTAGTTTTAAAGTCGGAGAAAACAAACTGTGGATTTGTAAAGTGGATTACTTACAAATTTCATCTATTAAGGTAGCAATAGGACTTAACAATATGCTGTGTTATATTGATTAGTAAGACTGTTTTTTTGTAAGAACGTAAGAAGAATTACCCAAAGAATTGTTTTGTCTGAATACGATTCATCATCTGTACACGAAAGCTAACGATTGTATTTAGTGAATCTTATCCTATAATTCTACTAAGAAATCCCCTTTATTCAAAAATAGCCTGACGGAAAAGTACAGTATGCGACGAGGCCAAGGCCAAAACTTAATTAAGTTGTGAAACCTCATATTTAAAGCCGAAACATCTCCGCTATTTCTGTATTCATTCCATACAAAAGGAAACATTGTTCAGACTATAAATTTAACATATTTTCTCGAGCTTTTAAATTAAGAATTCTATATGAAATCTGCTTCATCACAAGCCCATGCTGTTTCGCTAATATTTTGTCTGTAAGGGAGGTACCCTGAAAAAATGTTTTTCAATATTTTATTCTACGATTCTGGAGTTTTAATAAATATGTATATTCATGCCAAAATACAGCTTTCTGGCACTAAGGGTCTCGGCATTTTGCTTCGGACAGACAAACGGCCAGATGGATGGACGGACATGACAAAACTATAAGGGTTCCGATTTTACTTCAACAACTTCCTACGACCTTTTACAACCTTCCTGCAGACCTTTTTTAATAACAATAGTGTTCTCTTCTTTTCAATAACTTTGGATTAATAGGCCATGAGGCAATTAATTTATTACTTAACTTTCTGTCACTGTAACACTGGACTGTGGCTACAGAAATAAAGATCTGTCTCATTAATGAACTCATCGCATTTAATTTCAAAAGTTTAATTCCTACTCGTATAGTTACATAAGCTACACGGTATCTTCCGATATAATCGTCACGAAACGTCTGCGTCCTTACTTAATCCCTGAAGTCTCAAAAGCTATATCTAACTTATAATCTGTTCTTACATACAAATCCCTGTGCATGAACTCCTATTAAACGTGCGACACTTAAGTCACTTATCAAACTTGAGCCTTAACTCCGCCCTTACATTAGTGTTCAAATACAGCGGAGAAAGCTCGATAGCGGGGCGTGGGGCGGAAGTGAAACGAGTAAATCCTACTACCTACTAATCCTACTAAAATTATAAGTGCGAAAGTTTGTAAAGATGTAGCTAGTATAGAAATAACATGTTCAGATTTACAAATTAAGGTAGATTTTATCCCGTTTATACGTTCGCGTGGAATGATTTGGATTTTGGACGTTTATAAAATTGTTTGTGTTATAAAACCATGCTGACGATGCCGCGGGCGGAATTTAGTATTTAACAATAAATGCCGGAAACATCATATACTTACTCGTACTATGTAAATATTAATCTTTCCCACAAAAGCATATTCTTCAAAATTTTTGTGACACGAATTGCTTGAAAACTCCAATGGGAGCTATTTGATCGGTAAATACTGTAACCAATGATATTTAAAAATTAGATACTTTGCCCTTAAAAAATCAACCAAAAAATCTGTTCCGAAAAGAGCTACAACACACACACGTTTATTTTTTGTTTCACTACACCAATCACTACATTGGCAAATGATGTAAAAGGAATGGCATTATTAAAAGCATAATATGAGTAATATTAGCTTACACTCGGAAGCTGATAATAAATTCTCAATCTCAGATCAGTGCTCAATAGCAGCCTAAGTTCTTAAGAGAACTAGAGGTATAATTGGGCACTAAATATCGACGAAATCCAACGCTGAATACTAATTGCCATACCGGTGAAAGTTACACAGAATATAATACCTTAATATTCGTATACGAAACACGGTAACTAAATATGTTATTAAGCAATCCACCTAGTTTGAGGATAATTCAACCGAAACATTATATTATGTTGTATGTATATAGAGTTGAAATATGCCAACTTTCATTTTTCATTCTTGCCAAATTTCATGATTCTAGGTATTATATTTTATGCTCTAGCAAGTATCAAAATTACTCAAAAATATTGCAACGCTCGTATCTTTTGATTGCGGATCCAAGATAGCATAGGATATTAATTTCAAATTAATATGCGGTCCTGAAAAAAGGGATTTGACCACGGTTTGACAGACAAACAGACAGACAGACGAACTACAAAGTGAACCTATAAGGGTTTCGTCTTTTCCTTGTAATGTACGGAACTCTACAAGTAATAAAATTTCAAATCAGGGACTATTTCTATGTTCACATCCGATCGTTTATCTCTCCAAAAGTAATTGTTACAACCCTGCTAAATCGAAATACATCTGTAGTACGTAACGGGGAAAAGTTGTTGGAAAATATGGGCAGAACAATTACAAGTTGACCAAACTATCGGCTACCTGGGAGCGGTTCGCCGACCTAATCCGCTGTTACAACTTTCGTTTCATCACTACTACGAATACGAAGGGTACGAAGAATACATTATACGTATTTATTATTTTTGTTCCTTTTATGGAACAATATTGTAAGATTCGTTTCGATTATTCACGAATTTTTTTACGCATTTGAACTCTGTCACTGACTATGAAGTTAAAAAAATAAAGTCGCCATCTGTCCGGTTGTCCTTTGTTCGGAAATATTGGTTTGTTGTATGAAGTCCGTATTCCCCAAAATATACTTTAGTAAAACCTGCTTTTATTTTCTTACAGTAATATAATAAAATTATATTATTATTACGCAATGTATTTAATTTCCATTCTAATTAAACACCCGCCGCTTGGAAATAGCAACGTCTTAATACATTCAAAGGCTAATTATGAAACGATCACTTCAGTTCTCAAGAAATGTTTAATCCGGCCATTGTTACAACTGCTGGCACGGTACCAACCTATTGTTTCTGTTGCAACCGTATAGCTGACCCATCATTTCACGTAACGAATGTCCGCTGTTGTCGCTTGGCGCTATAAATTAGTCTCAAATCGTAACCTACCTTTTATATAGTTACGGTTGTCTGAGAATTTGCACGGACGTTACGATCGGACTGTACGGGTTTGGTGTATTTATTGTTCGGTATGGCGTCACTGGTTTTTTAATCGAAATAAGAGGGTACATGTATGGTATGAAAATTGTAGGGATAGTATAGATAGTATAGATGTTTTTCAGTTATTTGGTTGCATGGATAATTTAAGTCAATATTAATCATATTTCCTATATACCTAATCGGCCATATTAATAAACATAGACTAAAGCAAGAGTAACTTTAAAACTTGTCGTAAATAAGATTTAATTAAATTCAGTATTAATAAACATAGAGTAACGAAGAAGTAAGCTACTCCGATTCTAATCTCAGAATCAAAGTTAGTCTATGTTGCTACATAGTTTAGCGACCGATTAGGCGTGGACTAGGCGTGCATTGACGACATTGACGTTGACTTGACGCATAACATTCACATTGATATTTTCTTTGACCTTTTCTTCTTCATCCCCGTTAACAGAGCGGGCACGTTTTTGGTTCATGTAAATCAATTTTTAAATTTAACAATTAACCATAGCATGAAACAAACTGCGAGGAGCGAAGTTAGGCGCTTGAAATTGAAAGCTGATCACGTCGTTTGAAGTTGTCAATCCCAAAATATGTGTTGTCACTGTCATTTTAATGCATGAAGTCATTCACTGACTCACTCTTTTTACTTTTAAATTTTAAAGGTTGCCATATTTTACTCGTTGAAACCGGACTAAGAAATGTATTGTTAGTCCGAGGTTACTCCATGTTTATTAATATCATTGCAATTACGAAGTTATTACTTAGTTAATCGAGAATTAACTAGTCCAAGTGTAGCTTCAGATGATGCTTGGAATAAGCGATTTTTATTAATAAGAGTGAATGGGTATACACAGTGGCGTAGCGTGGGCCCGGGGCCGACCGAAAATTTGCCGCCCCCCCAATAAACTTTTCCGCCCCCATATTATTTAAAATATTTTTTTATTAATTAAAAATGCACTTTTCTTGTTTTTTTTTTTCATAACACAATTTACATTAAAATAATTAATTTTAATACTTTTTTTTTATTTCAAAATCGAGTGGCTTGCCGCCCTCTCTTCATGTGCCGCCCGGGGCCAGGGCCCCCCGCCCCCCCCCCCGCACGCTACGTTACTGGGTATACAACAATTTATCGATATTTCACCTACAACGGCCCTGCCGGATGTTGTCATGAAATAATACAAAATATCATTCATCTTAACCAAACAAATAATTTTGTGAATGCATACCTAAATAGCTCTGCCTGCGGTTTTCCGCGTTTACCGGGATAATAAGTACCTTTAATTGTCATTGTACCCTATATGCCCTGATCACGGTCTACCTATGCTCTAAATAATTGTCCTAAATGAAACTCCGTCCCTTAGTACTTTTGCGAGAAAGAGTCATGCACACCTAATACAAAACGAACCTTCCTTACCTTTAGGGCTAAAGTATCTTTTTCACCACATTAGAACTAAAAACCTTTACGGCTAAAGTATCCTTTTCACCATATTAGACCTCAACGTAAATTTTTTTTTAAACGCTAACACACTCATACCCCCGCAGTAGGTTATTACCTGTATCGCGGGTGGCATGGACGACACATATAACACATCACAATAACACCCATGACCCGAGTACAAATCTTTATCTGTCACATAAATGTCTGCCCCGACCGGAAATCGAATCCGGGACCCCTCGCTTCGCAGGCAGGGTCGCTACCAACTAGGCTACAGGGTTGTCAAAATATACCTATCATAAAACCCCGGCGGTATATTTTAAAATAAAACGGAATTTTATACGCAAACAAAACAAAATAAATAAACTTCTCAAATGTTTACTCAACTAGCAACCAGAAGGCGTAATGACCTATTTCCCCACCCTACCCTTCGTTTGGCGACGTATTTCGGCGAGTCAGATGAACCACCCTACAATTGATTTCTAGCTGAAAGCCTGAGACCACTGATCCGTGACGCTTCTGATTGGATAAAGGGTTCTCTATATTACATTTACTCGGCTTAGATGTACCTATATATATATAACAATTTTATTTATGTGATTTATTTGAACGTAATTACCTAATTTGATTTTATTGATTTGGTATAAGATGTTACACTACGAGCAGTTCAAATGTTATTTATATTTGTATCTATAATGACACACTATTAATAACATCTTAATCTTTCCATACCAGTACTGTGCGTAGGATTTAGTGGCTATAATGGAAAAAGCTTATAGGCTTATGTATGTAGGTAGTCTTCAAGGGTTCCACTGCTCTAGATACGCTACTACATATACTGTCACGAGTGACAGAAGCTCTGTCGTTTATAGACCGACAATATTTTCTTAGAGGGGGGGAGGGTTTTAAAGGCAAAAAAAAGCATAGATACTTTTGTGATTTTTTTGCGGCGACAAGAGTAACATCATTTTATTAAATTTAATTACATAAATTATTGTACAACTTTTGAAGTATATCAGAAAAAAAATTCAATGAAAAATATTGATAAATAAGCCGGTGACGTTGAATCTACAGAGACGCCTTGAAAAAAAGTGGTTTAATTACTGCGATTTAACGGCATTACCGTAACTAGGTTAAGGTGTATTAGGGCCTCCGCAAAAACGCTTTAGCATCGATGCAAGCGCAAAAAACGCAAATAGCCGATGCTAAACGTACTCTGTAGAGGCCCATAGGAAGTTTGATAAAATTTTTCAATAATGAACTTTAGTATCATCGCACTGTTTTTTTTTTCACTAGAACAAGTTATAAACAACAATGTGTTTAAAATAGTTGCTACATCCATACCCGGAACTGACGCAACCGAAGTTCTAACAACTGGGCTATGCTATCACTGTTTGGTTGTGTAGTTTATAACGAATACATGATATATTCATAATTGTCTTACCTTGGTAGAAGCAGTCTCTCACTATTTCTGTGACTGTAATTTCGTAGACAGACGAACATTAGCTCAGCGACAGAGATAGCAAGCTAGCTAAATGATTACGGATTCAAATTAAGACCAGAACTGCATGCAAATGTTCAAGTACTCGGAAGATTTTGAGGATGTGCAAACTCTGTATTAGCTAATTTGAATCTGCGTTCCCCTTTTCATCATAATTATGCAAAAATCGGTTAAAAATGTGCTAAACAAAAAATAAAGGGTCAGATAATCGATGGAAGAGAAAGTTCTTTCTTTCTGCTCTCCAACTTAATGGTCTTGTATGCAATTCAGACTTTGAAAACTTTTCACTGTATTATGTACAATACAGCATTTTTACATGTAGACGATTTATAAAGATAAATCAAACTTCTGTTACGGCTGCATCTGTGAAACTACGTATGTTAAAATGTATTATCAAAAACGTCAATGTAATTAAGACGCGTAAAGATACAAACTGGTCAATCAGAGCTTGACTGAATTGATATTTAAGGGCTGTTCTGGTCATTTAAATAACTGAATAACTTAATAGTATCTTATAATTAAAGACACGGATATAGTTAGCATAGGTAGTTAATTAAATATTTAATTATTAAATGATCAGTAACCTACCTATGAAATGTTATTTAAAGTTGTTAGAAATTTTCACTATTTACTTAGCGTTATCCCCTAACTAGTCGCTTAAACTAAACCATGGTCAGTTGCAAGTCTGTTGTTTTGAGTCTTCCGTCAAATCCCTGGAAGTGAGCCAACGCGTAAATTAAAGAAATCGAAATCATGTCTACTGAAACGCCGTGTTAAAAGTGCTCAAAACGACTCACATCATGAAAAATCCGTAAATATTTCGGATATTTACAAACTATTTTTATCAATTGAGACAGAAATGACACAACCGGAACTCTGCAAATGAATCTCGTGTGAAGCTTAGCGCTTTAATTTATAGCGCTTTTTGTACGCTATAACGATATAGGTACGCGTTTTGAGACGGATAAATAAGCGTTTGTATTCTAATTCTAGGTTGGTATATATATAATCTGAGTCTCAGAAACGGCTTCGACGATTTTCATGAAATTTAATATGCAGGGGGTTTTGGGGACGATAAATCGATCTAGCTAGGATTCATTTTTAGAAAATAGAAAAAATAAAAACGTTTTATCCGTGTTTTCAGGCAATGAAAAACTGCTACAATAAACTCTTCCTGACATCTGTTGGCGAGTAGCAACACTAAAGCTACTTCAGTAGATGGCGTTGTTAAGCAACACTAACACCCCAACTCAGAGTCACTAACGGTTACTTTAATCGCTCCTTAGTAAACAATCTCCATACAAATTCTGCACTAAGGAGCGATTTAAGTAATCGTTAGTGACTCTGAGTTGAGGCGTAAACCAATGATTCCCAAGAAACACTACCCGACCATAACCACTACATATAAAATATACGAATCGTTTCCGACAGCGCTGCAGTACTACAGGCCTTGGACAGCAAAATCATACAGTCTGGGCTCATACTAGAGTGTCACCAAGCATTGCAAGGCATAGGATTAAAAAACCAAATTACCTTGCAATGGATCAAAGGGCACAGTGGCTCTCTAGGAAACGACATGGCAGACCAGTTGGCCAGAAGGGGATCCGACCAGCCAGCGGTTGGCCCGGCCCCTATGCTACCTTTAGCATTCAACCAGCTAAGATCCTGGCTACGTCAAAGAACATTAAAACAACATGCAGATCAATGGGCACAAATCAAAACGTGCAGACAATCTCGGGAAACAGTGCCCTGTCCCGACGCACGACTGACCAGGAGGCTACTGTCACTTGACAGGAGGGACCTGCGAGTAATTGTAGGTAACATCACTGGACACTGCCCACTTAACAAACATTTATATGTTCTAGGTATGACCGACAGCCCTCTATGCAGGGCGTGTCTATCGGCCGACGAAACAGCCCCTCACGTAATCCTGGAATGCGTGGGCGTAGCTACCCAACGGGCTGAAATCCTCGGCACTCCGAGGTCGTTCCGTGAAGCCTGTGGAGACACCAGGAGGATCCTGCGTTTCTGGACGGAGCTAGGCTGGCTAGACAACTAGCCGGCACACACATTTACGCAAAATGGCCCAACCTAGAGGCTAAATGCGGAAATCGGAGCCCATCACCATTACCATTACCATTATCCCAAGAAACACGATTTGCCAAAAAAAAATACGGAGCAAAATTCGGTCAACCGGGTACTTATACTTTATACCGATAACTATATCCTTTTACTTTTTCGTTCTTTTCAATTCGTACGCACTGTGTACACGGTTTAAAGTGGTCTAATAACGTAATAAAGGAGGTAAGCTAATTGATTAGTTAGTAGGTTCTCCTAGTGGATCAATAAGTATATACTTATAGTATCTTGGACTGGAACCTTAACATATTATATACCTATAAGTTAAGTATTATCACAGATGAAATAATAATAGTACTGTATTATCAATTAATGAATCTCAGTATAGAATTTTATTTCAAGCGACACGTTATATAATACTTTAACGCCCCAACTCAGAGTCACTAACGGTTACTTTAATATCTCCATAATAAAGAATCACCATACAAATTACGTACTAAGGAGCGATTTAAGTAACCGTTAGTGACTCTGAGTTGCAGCGTAAGACTCTTTACATCGAACCTGCAAACGTCCACAGAAAGTCTCTAAAAGCTCCGAGCGTTCATTAATTTTTGCAACTATCGCGCTAGCTTTGTTCCTGTGATCCATCGTTGGTACTAATAACCGCTCTAGAAAGTTGTCTATGACTTACTATCTACACAAACTATGATCAATGAAGCAAAATTAAAGATATAACATTATCAGAGCATAGATAACAAGGGAAATAAAAAAAGGTTTAAAACTATTAGTGTCATTGTCCTTAGAATATTTTTATTACGTATGTAGGTATATTGATAAATCATTTAGTATAATTTATACTTCACTGACATAAATGTGTCCCTTATGTTATAGCACATAAGCCGACTTCTTCCTGATCTCTGATGATAATTAAATAGGCCTTAAGAATACTTCGGATTCGGCTTAGGTTAGCGAAATGTTTACGACCAACCTGAGTTCCATTATGAAATCATCAACCAAGATTCCATGATGAAAATCATTAGTAATATGTTCTTGACTAAAAAAACTACTACCAAACGATCACAATTTGGAGACGTCCTGGGTTGGGTTTAGAAACCTGCGGCATCGGTATCCGGGTGATTTTGGCTTTAATCGATAGGCAGTGATGCCCCTAATCATAATCTAGTTGGTTTTTGTGAGGTAATGCGTCGTTTTTTAAAAATCTTAATTTTAATTTTTGAGTTATTTCCAAAAAATACAATGCGAATTATGTTACCTACTTATTTATAAATTTTATGTTATTAGGTATATTTTTTTGTATTATATATTATAATTATAATAATTAGGAGTTCATTGGAAATATTGATGGCCCGGGGAAGGTGGTCGAGCTAGATGAAATTTGGAAATAGGAAATACAAGAAAGGTTTTTTTATATTTAATAAAAGGTTAATATACATAATGATGAATTGATATAATATTACATATCAATTTTACTGTTTATGTCATACTCTATTAAATTTATTTATTACATTCTAGTTAAATTTTTCAAAATTGGTGACAGAACCGACTTAGTCAACCCCGACCCCATGTGGTACTAGTCTGCCCTACCCCTGAAGTGAAGTGGCGGAGGGGCTGCACTTCCCGCAGCGCCGGAGACGTTTGGAAGCCTGTTTGTGTATCAAAAACCCCTGTGTTTCCTCACTTAGCCTCTTTAAGTGGGGTCCTTACCCCACCCCCTCACCTCCCCCCCTAACTCCACCCTCCTGCCGGTGCCGCAGGTTTCTAAAGTAATACCGACGGCCTAATATGTTTCCTGATGAAGTATAGCAGCAATTATGAAATATTTCCACTAGTTGTCGTACAGCGTCGCAATGGTAGAAACACAGTGTTGTTTGAAACATCTCGTCCATCATCCAAATTATTACTATTAAATCACTGGAAAGTAAATACTTATCACGCTAAGAGATTTTGTAAATATTTTTTGAAGAACATTCCATAAAATAATTATTTAATAACCTAGTTTAGTAGTTTAGTCAGATTTTCCATAACGTATGTGCTTTCTAAATCTCATTAAACAGTGTTGTTATTAGGGCGGTCAAATTTACGACTGTCAAATTTATTCTGAAACGAATAGTATTTACAAAATAAGTCACATAAATAGAGAGAAGACTACAACCAATCTATTCTGGAATTCATCTGATGTCGTGTAGCGCGCATAGCAACTCGCAGAACATAAAAAATGTTTGTTGGACCATATTACGTCTTCTATGGTTCGACACACATCTGTTGCTCACTAACTCATGATGACAACAATATTTCTGCGTAAAACGGACAACATGGAAAGAAAAAGAGTTAAAACAATGTTAGTTGGAGTTAGGAGACTGTGATATTAATGAATCATTTCCAAAAGTGACTTCTGTTACTTTAACCTACGCAAAAGCTCCCGTGAAATATTCGTTATAATGCAATGGTTTGGTTTGGAATGCATTGTTGACAAGAATGACAAGACATAATTAATTTTGGTGTACAAAATATTGTTATAGTGAAAATCTTTAACTACGTAAATTTTACTAAAATAATACACACAAGTAAACATTCGATATAATTATGTAGATGCTCTGAAGGTTTAATTTCTTAAATAGTTTCCGTAAAACGTTATATCCACGGACTTAAAAAAAGACGGACGTAATCCTAAGAACAAATTCAGTGAAGCACCCATAGTAATACCAACTCTGTATTCGTACAAGTACACACACTCACACATTGACACCATACTTATACGACATTGACACCATCGCGAATCAAAAATTACAAAATTACGCACACATGGTAAGCGAGCTGTCAGCTTCACTCTCGATTAGACAAGGTTATGTCCGTTCTTTTTTTACGTCCGTGGTTATATCTTTGTAACATGTCTATTGTCGTCTTCTAAAACCATTGAAGTATAATGTCATAGAACAGACATCTCGAACAAAATGTTGGTCCCGCCGGGAGGTTCTATTTTCAAAATTGAGCTCCCGTTCTCCATAGACCTATAAGTATACTACTATGTCTATGTCTATGCTACTATGTCTACTAAGTCTATGCCCGTTCTCCTTTCAAAATCGAACGAATCCATTGAAAATTGAAGCCGATCGACGCCAATTTATTGGAACATACATTTTGTTCGCGGTGTCGGTTCTATATGCTAGTAATTATACTTCAATGTCTAAAACATAACATTTCTTTTTAACCTATAACAGTTCCCGCCAAAATGTTGACGGCACAGATAACACAACAAATTTTGGATGCTCGATTTAGTACGGATTTCATTTAACAGACAAGTCAAACTGCCGAACCGTCAATCTTTCTCTGCATTTTGTCATTGTCCTGATTTCGATGTAAACCATTTCAACTATAAACCGAGATGTGTTTGTACATCATGAATCAACAATAACCGACATTCTCGGTAACCGTATCGTATAAATTTAGTTTTACTTTTAAAACGTTTTAGTTCTGTAACTATAAATTACTAGGGAGATATTATTTTCCTTAGTTCATTTTCGTAATAACATGTGATTCGCTATGATTTATTTCAGATTATTCTATTGATGATAATGATGATATATATATTTACATGTAAATAGATAACACAATATGTTTGTGGCAATTATTGACGTTTACAGTAATAATTATTATAGTTCATAAGTTCATAGAAATGTTCTTTATACTTTGAAACTATCAAACCAATGTGCCTCAAACTGATTTCATTTGAATGGCAATAATGCGAAGATGGTTTGAGACCACTAAAACAATGCATTGGGCACAATTTCGATTTTCTACTTTTCCGATACAATTTTTTTGCGTAGTAGCACACACCGGGCATCCACTAGTTATATGTAATAAAACAACTTTTAAGTTTGATGTCATTTGTAAAAAAAATTAAATTATTTTAGCTTGAATTTATTTATACTATGTAGGATGTATTTGCCGATTTTATACATATTTTTATAAATATAATATATTAATATTGCGCTCTGGCTTTAGCAGGAAACAATTTGGTTTGTAACAATTAGTATAATTCCCCAAATAAGAATCAATCGGCTCGTCATATTATTTTTATAGCCTACTCCCAGACATATTCGATATGTTGTGTATGAGTTCGACCATATAATCGAACCGCCTTTCTATAGTCACTGGAAATAGCTTTATTGAAGTTTAGAATGGCCATTAATATTTGATGGACGATGTCATTCGTACCATGTTATTTTGTGGAATGTTTGATGAACCAATATATTTATATGCCGGCAAAACAGGAGATTATTAGCTTAGTGATAGAATTATTTGTAGGTAATAGGTACTACATTTATTATAGGTAGGTAAGTATAGAGTATCCGGTAATTTATATCCCTTACGAGGAGATTGAGAACACAAGTTCAAGATGTAGAGAAACTTCAATGTTTTGTTGAATGGTAGACAAGGTGGAGATGGGTTCACGATCCAAGAAGAAAAAAATATGTCACGAAAATAAAACGATCGGGGATTGAATCCCGGATCTTTTTCCATTGTGTATCTACTAACTGCGCTACATAGTATGTAGTATGTAGTACATACTCTTGTATTCTCTCTTGTAATGTAAACTATAAAAACCAAATTATTAAAAGACTTGTTGCTAAAATCTTGTTTAAAACAACTTATACTTTGTATATTCATCGTCCAATCTTTAAACGTTAGATTGAGTAGGTGTATTTACCGTAGTGTCGTGGCTTACAGTTTACACGCCAGATTATACTTATGTAGCTTGTCACTTGTCACTCACCAGGCAATTGGGTGGAAGTGACGTGTTCCTGTCTTTTCATAGACAGCTAACTAATAGCTCAATGTAAAACATCTTGTATCTCGTTCGCTACAAAGGTACGAGATGTGTATTATGAGTACTTATTAATGTAGTTGCAGCGGTGGGTATTGGAATTACCGCAAAGAAAGCGTAAATTTATTTTATGTTTGCCTTGTTTGCGTAGGACTGGCCATTCCATCCATCTGTCACATCATCACATCATCCAAAAAGAAACTATGGTAGAATACAGTTCACGTCACTATCTCAACTTCGTCAAGCCCTATCATATAAATTTATGAAACGAGCTGACAATCTACCTTATAATAAAAGGCCACCATCGCCCATGAACATCAGAAAAACCAAAGGTATCACCGGTGCGGTACTGTCCAAGAAATAAAATCGCGAAAGAAAGAACTGGCTCTCAAGTTCCCAGCAGGAACACGACGAATCGTCGGAATCGTTTCGTGGCTGACCAAAGTAAGAGGGTGGTGTTAGGAGGCTTCACGAATTCCTTATCTAATTTATTAAGGGTTTCTCATTTATCAAACTCGCTTAAACTCAAACAGATACCTAAGATAACCTGATCGTTTATTAGTACGGTCACGATCACAGAACCTTGTACGATTCAATTTTCAGAATAAAAACCATCTTCAAATTAGGTTGGTACTGTGTACCAGAACTAAAGCTGCCAACATCCAGTTGTGTGATCAGACATGTCCGGCATTTTAATAACTTTGACAAGATAAACGCGGATTGACTTGTCCACTTCATTCGTTTAATATTCATTGTTCATTGCTGGGACAATACCAAGTCAGGTCACAATTCTTTCATTTTTAACGGTTTTATTTATCTTACCCTGTTGGTGTGGTGTGTTTATGTGCTACCTAGGGTTGCCAGGTGGTCGGGATTCGTCTGGATTGTCCCGACATTTCACATGATGTCCAGATAAGTTCCGACAAAATACAAGTACCTACAAGGCCCGACAAAATACAAAATGTTTCGACAAATCCCGACTTTTTGAAGTTTGTCCAGATACTTCAGTCTTGCCGGCTGGCAATCCTAGTGTAGCACTAGGATTGCCAGCCGGCAATAATAGTTAGTTCACTTCCTATTATCCTAAGGAATTCAAATTGTTTCTGATAACAATACATTTTTGTGATAAACATGACCTGATAGAGGTTTGGCTCCAGGCGAGGCAACTCCTTAACGGCACAGTACATTTTTTTAGTAAAGAATTTCGTACTATAAAAAGTACCTGTTTAGTTTCTACTAGATAATTCTATTGATCCTATAGTTACAATAATTATTGACATTTTTTGGTACTAAAATGAATTGCTTCAATAAAATAGTAAAGTAAAAAAAAAATTACTTTGCTAGCTCTACCCGCAACACAAGGTTGAACCATACAAGCCTTACTCCACGACAAGGTTCATCTCAAAGTGTTTTTCATTTCAGGTCTAGTTAACCTGCCTTTAATTATGTTCTCAGTCTAAATGTTTCAAGCTTAAAGCGATTAAATGCAACCCAGTTAAGTTTGGAAAAGCGCTTCAGTTAGTTAGTGGCGCCGTATAAATTCCGCTGTGGAGATTTTAACTAGCTAAGAGGATTATTACATCATATTCACTCAATAAACACTAAAATAATAATGTTTATGATATTTTGTAAATATGAAGCGCTCATATCCAGCTTGTATCAGTCGTAAACTAATTTTAAACGTGGTCAAATAAAGGACAAAAAAAATATTTTTCATACTTTAGTGCTTATTTTTACTGGTTTTAAGTTGTTAACTTACGTAGGAGACCTTGAACCATGCAAGCCTTCGTTTGGCAAGTTTTGTCAGCCATTATTTGTATAAGTAAATCAAAGAAGAGTATTTCGGCCAGTGCTAAGCTAATTGAATAGAAACAGAATACCGAATTAAGGAAAAAAAAATATCAAAACAAAATTTTATACGAAAATTGTTTGACTAAAAAGTAGGTTACATTTTAGCCTGAAGCAATACAAGCTGAAAAAAATTCCTGTAACCATTTCATTATTACGAGTATAACATTATGCGTATTGTACACTTGCCGCTTCTCACATGTTTTGTATAAAACCTCAAAAGTAAAAACGTTATTCAAATATAGTCCTGGTTATTTATTCGTGTCGGTTTGTTAAATATATCAAAATATATCAGAACATTAACCTGAAACAGAAGGATACTCATTCACAAAATTTCTTTTCGGGTAACACTAACAAAATAATTATAAGTACTCGTATTATTGAAGTTATGAGTGATGTATGAATTAATGACTTGTATATATTAAACATTTCGATAAAAGCCATGTCGCTGGAAGTGAAAAAAAACCTGAAGTATAATTTCATTGCGAAACAAACAATTCGTGTGCAAGTCCGACTCGCACTTCGCCGAAGTTAATTTTATGAGATTGGAAAACCTAGTAGGTACCTACCTACTCTGTATTTACATTTATCAAATATATAAGTAACACAATTTTGTATTATGCAACATCTATATAATATACTTACCTAATTGTAGGTATAGACAAAATTTCGCTTCACACTTTACCTTTGAAAGTTTTTATTTTTCGACTTTCATGTCCACTAAAAGCGGGAAGCAGTTTATTCTGCGTTTGACATCGCCTACTGTTCGGCCCTAAAATTTCAATCGGCTTACACTCGCTCCATTCTACACAGAACTAATCCGAATGCGGCTTTTAACAGAATATTTGAGTTAACTACATCCATTTTGCTAATCTCATTGAAAAATCTAGCAGACTTATATTTTCGTTTCACATCGAGTGGAACGTGAAATCCCTTTCATTTCATACTTAGTTTGTCGTATTAATCCTTGATAAGTGAGTCTTAATTTCATAAGTCTTATTTTCCATGAAAGCTTGTATGGTTTCAAATTTATGACCATGCCTGCAAGTGTTCTCTAGTACATTCTTCTTGTGTCGTAGGACTGTTGGCAGTTAGCGGTCATGTCATAATTGATTAAATTAGCTATTAGTGCCCAATTAGTTGTGTGTGGTTGATAATACATATAATGTAAAAAAGAGGTAGATAATTATGTCACTAGCGCGTCGACGATGAAGAGCGTAAGAACAGGCAATTGACCGTTGCTCGTAGTCGCTTTGTCAATGCAAGACGATACGCACGCTTTTTTTTGCTGTCAGAAGTGCTTGACATCTATACAAATAAATAAAATTGGAGTGTCTGTTTGTAATATTAAAATAACCGCTTTTTACTAAGTGCATTTGGATGTATACACGGTACATATACCAAAACAACATTTTTTACAATTTTTGTCTGTTTGTCCGTCTGTCTGTTTGTTCCGGCTAATCTCTGAAATGGCTGGACCGATTTTGACGGGACTTTCACTGGCAGATAGCTGATGTAACAAGGAGTAACTTAGGCTACTTTTATTTCAGAAAAAAAATAGTTTGTTAGGCGATACGAAGCTGGCCGGGTCAGCTAGTTTGACATATAGCGTTAAAATGCCTTTGTGTATTATACTAATGTGATTGTTGTAGTGAAACAAAAGATAAACGTGTGTGTGTGTTATAGTTTTTTCGGAATAGATTATTTGGTTGATTTGTAAGGGTATATAATTATGTATCTATATTTTTTAAATATCATTGTTTGTGACATTGCTTTTTTGTGCTATTCAGGAAGGTACGTCTTTATTGACAATTGCTTATAGGGGCTTAACTAATGTTACTAATGGCGTAGAGAATAATTTATCAAATTAATGTACCTATCTACACATAATTGTTATTTATTTATATAGCAGATAGCTGCTTTTAATAGCTGCGTCTCGCTCGGAAGGTCGACATTACATTTGTACATTGACTTTATTTAAGTCTATGCATTTGTATGATCTTTGTTTTCTGCAAATCGGAACAGCGCGGCGTTACAATCAACATTGAAAATATA
Source organism: Thymelicus acteon (assembly GCA_951805285.1). Taxonomy (NCBI): domain Eukaryota; kingdom Metazoa; phylum Arthropoda; class Insecta; order Lepidoptera; family Hesperiidae; genus Thymelicus; species Thymelicus acteon. Next base: position 5,677,450 of record OX638232.1, read on the forward strand.
TAATAACGGTGGAAATTAATTTAAAATACATCATTGTCTTTCCGCGTGGCCGAGCAAGGGTCGATTTTCAATTCCTACACCTCGATACCCACGTTTCGTTCACCGACTTAAAATTACAACCCGGAGTTTCCAACTTTCCGATTCGTAGAGCGTTTTATTTACTCCACGGTAATTCAGTTGCGACGGTAGTTAGGTATTGATCAGAAACGGTAAGTTAATATTTTACTCCTGCATTTAATAGTTGTGAAGCTTCTGTCCCCCTATTACTAAATTAAATACGACGAAACGACGCGTTGAGTTGGGATGCACAATTCAATCGATAAACATTTTAGGAAAACACAAAAGCTATGTTTTTTGTATCATCCATCCAAGACCAGACAATCTGAATTAGGCCTCCCTTAACTGAAAACAACGAATAAAGAACAACAATATGTGAAAGATTTTAATACATATAAGATCAAAGAGAATATTTACAATGAAAACTAACAAAAGAAGAATAATTTAAAAGTGCTCGCTGATTTAAATAAAGAATAATAATAAAATTAAAAATCCTCGAAGTGAAGACGTCTTGGACGGCTGGAATTTTGCCACGAATCTTTGACATGCGTGAACACTAATAAAGGTTATTGGAAATTATATTATTATTTAACTAAAACAAAAGGTTATTAAAATGACATTTTGAACTCAGTAATTGATTACACCCACGCCAACTGTGCCTAGCTTATAGTTGCTATCAGATTTATAGTCTTGTAATTAGTAAGTATCAAAGGCACTTCATCAGTCCTTTGACAGCTCACAGCATCCTTATAATGAATTTCTATTGCAACCCACTGTGATTCTCGATTGCCCTTTGATCGTTAATTAGTTAGGTATTGATATTAAATTGAACATTGCCAGTATTAATGAGGAAGGAATGCCTTGATGCGTTATGAGCAAGCATCCGCTGTACTTAATCTTATTACGACTTAATATAATTTGTCTTTATATTGTAAATGTTAGAATCTGTAAACGTCATAATGTAGGTAACAAGGTAGGTACCTATATAAAATATATTTCATGAAGTAAGTTTATACCTAATAAGTATTTAAAAATATAAAAAAATTTGCTAACTTCAGTAATAAGGTATCTAGAAAGTGTTCTAGGGCTTATAAGGAGAATATAAATTAAACTATAAATAGGTAGGTATGTAATACTGTAAAAAAAATTCTTGGTAGGTTTTTACCTAAATGGGTCTGTCGCATGAAAAGTTACCGGTACATAGTAAATCGTTTTTCTGTTCCTAATAATTTTCCTCATTTCAATATTTAACAGATAGATATTTCGCAATATCGAACACAAATAACCAAATATTAAGCATATTATAGGACACGTACTTAAGTAGCCGTAAAATTGCATCGATGAATTGTACAAATCTGACCATTAAATCGCTAATAAAATTATTATAACAATAAAATAACCAACAAACATCTAAACATAATTTTCAAGGAACTATCGAGTGAAACAGTACGTCATTTACACAGATAGAACAAATAGAATCATGTCACAGATAGTTCTAAATATCCTCCACAGTTACTCGAGCCGTTCGCTCGCGTCATCTACAAATAAACATGGAATACGCACTGAAAATAAAATATTATGCGATCGCATTCGAAACGCAATGACGAAAATAACGGCATGTGTCACTGATGGAGACGCAATCAGTGGCTACTGACCGAAGCAAGGACAGCTTTGTAGGAATGACAATGTAAACAAAATTCACGTGCTATTACAAATAAAACAAATGAATAGTTTAAAACTAAATATTACTTATTATAAGTACTATTATTTCTTCTATGCTAAATACTTAAATGCATTTTAGTGTCAATTTGAGGAGTTTCTTTCGGCTTTTCTTCTCCTCCATGACAAAGCACCCTTCCGAAAAGCTGGTAGATTAAAAAATGACGTGCATAAGTGTATCAGTGATACCTATATGAATAAAAGATTTTGATTTGATTTGAATTTACTAAAACAAAAAAATGTGACTGTTAACTGTTAAGGAATTCCCTCGTAAATAACGTAGTGCGGTATCAGGTCAAGCTTATCACAAAATGTCATGCCAATCTCACAAACGGCTAAATTTCTTAATTTAATTACGGTTTTTGTCGCTACATTGAAGCTTGCGGTACTAAAGTGTTAATTTCAATCTGTTTGCAATAGGTTAAGACAAAAGGGTAGTTTGCACCAATTTGTTACAAAAACATTGATAAGAAATTAATTTTAACCTATATCTAGCATCATTAAAAGTCTAATTATTTATATAACAGCTTTTAACTTGGACTCACTATTTCAACTTTTCTATAATGTTGCATTCACATCTCTCAGATGGTATGAGAATTACATACTTTAATCTCACCGCTGGATATCGTAGGTACATATCATAGATACGGATAACCAGCATGAATGGGTTAGATTGAGGTAAGCCAGTTGTCTAGCTGGTCTAATTTGGCTATCATTCAGATGAAACCATGAAGTCAATGTCCTAATCAAACTATATTGTCCATCCGAATTCGATGAAGATAAAATCTATTTATTCATAGGAATTTAGCAGACTGAATGCCTATACGATCACATAATACGAAGGTATGTTGCCATTATTTTTGAATGCGTCCAACGAGGGGACAATACGCGGAATAGCTGACAAAATAGGAAGCAAAATCTAAATTATAAAATGATTTTATTATTGTCGTATCACACATCAATATTGTCATACATTAATTGTTGACTACTTTTTGGTCTATAATACTTGTCCCATAACTTCGGTATAGTTACAAAGTGTGGGGTAGTAAGGTCCATAGTATAGCCCATTAAATACGCTGATCTCAACTTTTCCAATTTCGAAAAATTATTTATTTGTATTCAGCAAATGTATGTCCATATATTTAACAGTGTGATATGACACTCGTAAAATCACTGTGACGGCTTAATTCTTCGGACGCTACGCACACAGGTGCTGTGTAATTTGTTTATTATTTTGTAACGTATATTATGTGTGACGACTGTGACAGAAGGTTTTGTTCATGGTATTTTTCATGATGATTACAATCCATAATCGCCTTTAAAATATATATTATCAATAATGGTTAGTTAACTGATGAAATACGTATTAGTCGACTTTCAAAAAAAACCTAAAAACGTAATGGAGAACTCTCGAATATCATTAGATGAAGACATTGGTAATCCATGGACACACACATTGACCAGCTTACAATAATATTTTATATCCCAAGTGTTATTAATCGATGTCACTTTATAAAAATTAAAACTGTTCAAAAATTGTTAAAAAATTATGGATAAAAACTGTGAAGTTTTAAATCGGAACATTATTTATAACACCGCTGTTTAAAATCTGAAATATAAACAGTAAATTTATGTTCATCGTATCGCGGCCTCTTACAATAAAACGCTCCATGATGTTTATTTAGTTATCAAACACTTACGGGCTCCTGTGGAATTCTCCGTCAAACAATCTATTTATGATGACCTATAAAACGGCTGGCTTTAATCTTTTGAATAACATATTTTATTAAAGACCCCGTACGGAACAGAAGGCATTTACTGCGTTGCTTTTTTAGTCCAAAATAATATTATTAGGTCCGATGGAAAATCGAAAATAAACCAATTTTATACTGGTATATTAGGATTAGCTTTTGGGCACATAGGTACATATTATTAAAAAACCGGCCAAATGCGTGGCAGCCCTCACGTAATATAGGGTTCCGTAGTTGTAATTTTATTGACCATTAGTCATAAACTAACATAGCCGTATTATAAGTAGGTATTTAATTTACAATATCTTAAGCGTTTGCGCGACAAAAATAATTACAGTACCTAGCGGTCAGCCAAGCCGAAGCTGGACGGACAAGGACAACTAGTTTTTAATATTTTACTAGGGAGAAAATAGAGAACTCTCCCCCAAGAAAGTCAGTCAAGTATGAAATGCAAAAGCGACAGTCCCCTCAAAAAATCAGTGAACAATTATAAAAAGTGGACTCTAGGATAACTTGTTAGGGCGTCGATATATTGCTTCCATAAAAAAATACATAGTATTTATAGTAATTTTATAAAATTGTTCACTAAACTCGATTTCTTACGTTTTAACAGTAGGTATTAAACATTTAATTATTTACCCATAGATATCAAGACGTAAAACCTGAAAAAGTCATGTTTTTCTTCCATGGGTCTAATAATAATTTATGGCAAGTTACCTACTCTGTTCAATTTCATTTCAGCCAGTGCATTACATAGAACAACCTATTTTTGTACGTACGATAATTTAGTATTAGCATTAACACACAGGATTGGCTGCATTAAGTCACATAAGAACAGCAGAATCAAATGTCACAGAAAATTACCAGTGACCAGAGCCAATAAAAGAGACACATCACGTTTATACGACGCGCATGGCTGCATAGAAATATCTATTACAAATAAAGCCAATATTAACCCAGTTCGCTGAAGATAAGAATTCCGAAAACAGATATACGAGAACAAACGGTTACTTAAGCAAATGCAAGCCAATCTCCGTTTATTCGGGAAAGAAGCGATCGTGACATGCATGAACTAGGGTAGAGAACTGCCCTCGGGCAAAACCCTTTTTCGGCTATTTCTATTCAGGCTATGTTTGGGTTTCACCAAACCTAAGTGGTAACAGCGATAACAGAAACTTTCTAAAGCTTTGACTCACGCAACGGAATTGCAATACGCCACAGAAAATATTATTTCGCATAATAACCTTAACTATAACCACTTGTCTTGCTGCTATAGAAATAAGTTTGGGTGGATTATTATGAGCACGTTCCCACCAGTTGTGTTTGGCAGACAGTTTTATTATAGTGATATGAGCCTCCCCGGCTTTATTATAATTTTATATCTTAGCCAGACATTTGGTGGGGTTGCCATAATTTTATGACTATACCACAGAGTAGGTAAATTGCCGTTTGCTTTATAATCATTAGCGTTGAACCACACAGATACAGTGAAATAATTTACAATTCGTCGTCTTTATTATAATTATGTATTGGGATGATATTCTATTAAACAGCAAAATAATCACGTGCATATACAATTAGTGAAATATCGCGTAGTTTGTCTAGTTTATTTCAATGTTTTAATTTCATCCCTCAATACCTTCCCGTAACACTTTCAGAATTTCTTGAGCTCCTACTTTGTAACTTTCTTTAGCTTCCTTAATAATAAAAATTACGTAGCTGCTCTACGCAAGGAATTGATAACTTTCTCCTTTTTTCAAGTCGGTTAAAAATAGCTTTCTTTTTTATTTACGATTTTTTATTTTTCAAAAGTCCAGCACATTAATTGAAACTGTTAATCTATATATAAAAGAAAGTCGTGTTAGTTACACTATTTATAACTCAAGAACGGCTGAACCGATTTGGCTGAAAATTGGTGGGGAGGTAGCTTAGAATCAGGAGACGAACATAGGAACTTTTTATCTCGGAAAATAGACCTGTTCCTGTGGGATAAGGTAAAATTTTGTTATATGTAGTTGATAGATTAGTTATTTATACAGATATAAAATAAAGCTCGGGGATGGATATAGGATACTTTTTATCCCGGAAAATAGACCTGTTCCTATGGGATAAGGTAAAATTTTCGGGAGCGGGAGCGGGAGCGGAAGCGGGAGCGGGAGCGGGAGCGGGAGCGGGAGCGGAAGCGTGAGAGGGAGAGAGAAAGGGAGAGGGAGAGTGAGAAGGAGGAGCACACAGAAACTGTAACGGCTAAGAACGGCTGTACCGATTTTAATGATTTCTGATTTGTTACATTCTTAGGCGATACGAAGTTCGCCGGGTCAGCTAGTATTCGATAAAAGGAATAAAACAAAAATGTTAATATGAAACAAATGAAAAGAAACATTTAAACATTAAGCCGGAACACTTGTCTTGTTTACTCTACATCGGTCCATTACTCTGTGGTTAAAAAAAGACGGAAAAACCCATCGTTTTTCAGTATGGAAGCAAGTTGTAACCTCGACTCTCTCTCTAACTGGTGACATGTCACACTAGCAACCTCGAGTCAGTGGGCGGCGCTATTGTTTAGACCCAGTTGTAGTGTCACAATGTTGCTGGACGGCTGCCAGAGCGAATGCGGAGCTATGAGCAATCCTCTTAATAACATGTATGTATCGGTTAATCAACCCGATACCACATATGTAGGTAAACCAGCGCTGAAAAAATCTGATTTTTTAAATCATTGTTTTCTTTTTTATGTATTAGGTTAGGCCCATATTAAAAAGATCTCTGCGACCTCAAGATTCTGTTTGAGATACTGACATCATGTCAAATCGTTTGTAAAAGTGATATTTCTAAGATCTGATCTGATATGATCACACTGTTCAGCCGAGATCGGTTTATTAAAATTTTTGGCAAAAACCACCAAAAAACCTCTATTTCCAAAATTACTTTTTCGAATTACTTTCTACCTTACATTTTATTTCAATTCTGCTTAGTGCTCACCGAGCCCGATCTTTTGACAGCTCTCGCGCCCCGATCCCACCACTAAAATACCTACAGAAAAAAAACGAGCCTCAATTTGGCCAGCATTAGGTCAATGAGGAATTTGCTACTATCAAAGTCCATGAACATCAACAGATGGGTTTTATGTCATTAAAAAAAATCTTTACTTAATTTATTTATTTAACTAGATACCATCGTCTATTTTATAGATTTTCACAACTAATTCTTAGTAATGACGTTCTAACCTTTGAATGTAACAAAACAAACTGTGCCTAACACCTAACATGGCCTAATAAGTAACAACTTTGTCAATAATGACACCTGTGTAACCTAAACAAACGACACAGATTAGTAATATAATTATGCTCAATGATGATACACAGATTTTGACAGAGTTAATGATCTTAAAATGTCATATTGCCATATTGATGAGCCCAAACGCTCGGCTTCAAACATTCCCTAGTTCGAGATTAAATTCTTTAGAACATTGCAGACGTGTATCGTAGTATATGTATGTATATAAAGTGGGGTCGTTACTACCGCGTAACGAATGTCGCTTCTCAACGATTGTACCGATTTACAAAATGTCTGTTTTCCATACAGATGTGTTGCAGAATTTTCCGGGTCCCCAGCCAGTGACGTCACGTCCGTAAGCGAGCTCACGTGATGATACTACAAACTCTGAACTGCAAGACCGATCTCCCTACAAAGTGCCTATAGTGCCGTACTAATAGTGTTTTTAAATAACTTCAAAGCATTCTTGTTCAGGTACGAACGTACGAAGAGAAAAATAATAACTTAGTTCGAAGGATGCGCGTAGTTTGCTTCATAACTGAATTAAAAAGAGAGTTTGCTACCTATTAAAACTTCAAGTATTTTGTCATACTATCTGGGGGCACGGCAGTGCCCCCGCCAAGTCGAGCAAAAAAGCGGCACGGCCGTACCATCCTTTTCTCGAAGCAATTCAGGCCATTTTCGACCCCCCTATAACTTCGTTGTGGATAAAGCTAGAAGCCTGAATTTTTAGTAACCAAGCAGGCATTGTATAAACACGTTATATTTCAAATTTCATTCAATTTGAACCAGTAGTTTAAGAATTATAACTAGTCAAAGTTTCTTAATTTCGTCACTCACTGACTGACTGACCGATCATCAAAACTCTAAGGCACTTCTAGCAGACATAGAAGCTTCAAATTTGGAACACAATTAGTGTTTAGTGTATAGATCAAGGAAAAACTAAAACATTTTGCAATTTCGGTCTAGTTTTCTAGATACATCAACTGCATAAATAACTTTGTAATCCCATATAAATATATAGGATTACAAAGTTACATTTGCAGTTAATGAATTACTGTACCTGTATAACAAAGTAACATTTGCAGTGAATGAATCAGTGTACCTGTATATAATATAATGGAATAATAGGTGTAGATAGGTACCTAGATATAATTATGTTCAAAGGTAACTTGTAAAAGGAAAAAAAGTAGAACTATCTACAAAAAGAAATGAGATGCCATCAAAAACAAAACTTGTAAAAAAAACCAAGTCTCGCAACTCAGTTCTTCTACCGTAAAAAGTTGTGAGATCCATGTAATACCAAGTCGGTTAATTTATTCAGTTCCTACTTAAGGGTCCTTCTGTCTTAAGTTATCACGTAATTAGCCAACCTAACAAGTAACAACATCTTATAGTGACCATATTATCAATATTAAAAATCTTTTATGTTTTAAATAAATAGATTGACTTGGCAATCGCACTAAACAATCAAATTTAATGTTATATGTAGGTATTACTTGTGAGATATATTGTGTTTTCATGCGATGGTCAAGTCGATCTATTTAATTAAAACATAAAAGATTTTTAATATTGATAATATGGTCACTATAAGATGTTGTTACTTGTTAGGTTAGCTAATTACGTGATAACTTAAGACAGAAGGACCCTTAAGTAGGAACTGAATAAATTAACCGACTTGGTATTACATGGATCTCACAACTTTTTACGGTAGAAGAACTGAGTTGCGAGACTTGGTTTTTTTTACAAGTTTTGTTTTTGATGGCATTCTACTGTCTTGATGAGATTTTTCTCGAGTTTCCATAGTTACGACGTTACTTAAAAAGCTCGTCTTATTTTTCAATATGAATGAAACCCAAAACCATTAATTAGGTATTATACCTATTTGTTAATTTGTTTCTATGAAATTAAATTTTGCTGCGTCTGCTCTATAGTGATCCTTTATGTTTGCAGAAGTTACTGTTTAAAAATGTAGCATATTTTTGTAAGAACTAAAGAATATTTAAAATAAATAGGTTTCGCTAATTAGACCTACAGACTATAACAAACTGTTTTCATAAACAACTTAAAGTCTAAACAGATAAATCTATGTCGACTCCTGTGTGTCGGATCATATCTTTAAGCCACCTGTAATTACGTGACCGTCTCCACGAAAATTTCTAATTTAAACGCGCTCATTTCCAAACTGACTCCATTTATTTTAATCACGAAACATTTATAATTGTCGAATCATGTTATTAGATTTACAGTTAAACGAGGACTAATGAAATCGAAATGAATAGCAAATTATTAGAACCTATGTATTGCAAATATCACGGGGAGGCGAAAAGATTTTTTTCGTTAATGAGTCCTATCCTACCTGTTCCGAATCCCTATAATTGGGTTCAATAAGATCATATTATTACTATCTTGGTACCAGTTTTCGATGCTTTATACCGAATATAATAAATTTTACAAAAAAAATATAATCGGCTAAACATAATTTATTATGAACATATCGATATGTACACACATACCTTTTATATTTGAGGACTTAATTCCTTATAGGTCCCATTACATCATCTGAATTATGATAAATATGAGATGAATCTGGAAGTATAACCTTTCAAATAAAAAAAGGAACTTTACAATCATCATCATCATCTCTTTCGTTACACTCTTGTCAGAGCGGTCGTGGTCATCATTTCTCAGTCACACGTTTGACGATCCGTCTCCATTCTTCCCGGACAGCTGCTTTTCGGGAGCATACATGTCCACTGCAGGCTTTACTTGGTCCGTCCATCTCATAGGTGATCTGCCGCGAGGTCTAGTTCCTTCTACTTTCCCTTGGATGACTAGACGTTCGATGGAGACATTGTCACGTCTAGTGACGTGACCAAAGAATGTGAGAATTCGAGCCTGTACGATGGAAGATAGACGATGCTTGATGCCGAGTTCTTCCAGAATGGACTTGTTGGTCCGGAATTAATTCCAGGACACTCTCAACATTCTTTTCCAGCACCACATCTCGAGAACGTCTATTTTCTTCTTCTCACTTTCTCGCAGGGTCCACGTCTCCGAAGCGTAGAGGAATATGGAGATTTTTTTTATTTTTTTTTTATTTTCCAATACGGTTGGTAAATGACGGAGTTCAAAGATAACAAACTTAAAAAACATACAACAGAAGGAGGTTCTCACTTCTCCTTTTCAGGGTTCCGTAGTCAAAACGAAAACTTTATAGTTTCATCATGTCCTTCCGTCCGTCCGTACGTCCACAGCACAGCGGGTCTAAATTCTGAGCAACAGATTCAGCAATGAGACACCGCAGCAGATAAGAATTTACAAACACTTTCGAACCAAATACAATCATGACTGTATCTGCAGTCATATAAATGTCTGGTCTTATCCGTAAATCGGAGGTGCCCCTTCGCTATGAAAACACGGATAAGGTTAAGTTCGATTGTTTTATACAACAATAGTTAACAAACGAATTTATATACGTATGTATAATAATAGGGATGTGCATTGTGTTTATTCTTTTTTGGCTGGCAATAACCTGAAGACGTCACTGATTGGTGAAGCTAGAGTTGTACCTACAAATCACTTTGTTTGTCAGGTTGGCAGCTGTTTCCCAAAATATGCAGTTAAAATGTTGACGTTAACTGTCCGTTGCAGAGATGGATAAAAGATAATTTCGTTTAACCATTCGACGCGGAAATGAATACAGCTGAATTTATTGAGCGATTCGAAAGCAATTAAACTCATACACGTAGTGTATGAACGTAATTTTCGAATGTATCAAGTATTTTTTTGCCTGTTACAGTTGGGGTGACGTTAATGTTCTGCCTATATCAATATCGACGCTTGATAGGCAAAATTACCAAGCGACATGTTGACAACTTTACACTAGAGCATTTTAGTTTTAATTTTAGAAAAATAAATCGTAAAAAAATGCTTTATTAAGCATTTAAACTGCATTTAAAATTCATTGGTATGAAGTAGCTATGACTATAGTCAAAATTATCTAAGATGCCCATAATGATAGCTGCTGTTTATTAATATGAACTAACCTTGTATGGTGTTGTTTGAGCGAAATGAAATATTCATTTACTTGACATGAATAGTTTAATACTTACGGACAAAGGATTTTGCCAAAATTTGTTAAAAATCCCTACTCATTTTCATTGGCATTGATTATAAATCATATTATACTTTAAAATCTAGTAAAAATCCCATCACATCATAATTTATGCAAAATTTAATAAAAATATATGACGTCGAAACAATCTTATATGAAGAAGCCTAAATCTAATCTGACGTAGGGTGATGTGACGGCTTGAAACCGTTTATAAAACCAATCATAATCGATACATTACTATAATCGAAATTTAAAAATGAAAATTGATTAATGTAATTACATTGTTAAAAATGATTTACTTGCATTTGAATTTAAAATTAGGTATCCAATAATACCACGACGAATTGGATGCTAACAAAGGACATTTTCCATTATGTATGGGCACTTCGCAATTCATGGACAGTAACTGCAGATAATATGTTATATGTAATTATTAGGGAAAGGATTATATGCAACATAAAAAGCTTATTATATGCATGCAAATATGCATGAAAAATGCGTGAAATATGCACGAAAATATGCAAAATTAAATGATATTATTTAGGAACCCAAACAAAGAAAATTACTTCGAAACCCTATATTGCGCGCTATATATATAATATTATGTCAAAATATTATTATGAAACTGAGCGGGACTTTCATTCTATCATGATCTATCTTTTTCTTCTCTTTCTTGGCCGGCAACGCACCAGTCATACTTTTGGTGTTGTTGATGTTCATGGGCGAATGGATAAAAGAATATTTTTATGAAGTCGTAAATAGGTACATATTAAGAATACGCGTTACGAGATAACTCAATCGAGGTAGTAGGTAACTAGATACCTAAATATTACGGTTTTTAGTTTAAAATTTAATTATCGAATCGATTAGAAGCTCTTATAATTTTGAATCGATTTGTTGTAAAAATTGGTTTCTTTCGTGAACCGATTTTTTTGTACATCTCTAATGTCACTGTGACGGCAAACGACAAATTGGGCTTCTTAGTTCGCGGTGACTATAGTAGGCGATTTTTCACGATTTTTATTCTAAAATTAAAAACTAAAATGCTGTAGTGTAAAGTTGTCAACATGTCGCTTGGTAATTTTTGCCTTTCAAGCGTCGATATGTTCGTGGCATGTAAAAATTATTTGGATGCAAATAAAATTTTGTGATGAATCCTGATACGGTGAACGTGTTGTTTAGAAGTTTAAAAACACTGAAGGTTTTATTAGATAGCTAATTACCGGGTCAATAAAATTTATCTTTCAATTTCACACTTGACTGAACATTTGAAATAAATAAAAAAATGTAAGTATATATGTCGGGATCGAACAGTGTGGTAGAGCCACAGAGTACTTATTAGTACCTATTGGTACAGAAGAGTCACTCCGCAAAATCATTAAAAGAAATAGCGACTTTCGCTCCGACACAGTAAAGTGTAATTCAGGTCGCACAGCGTTAATTGTCAACAGACGTTGACATCTAGACGTTTCCTCTCTTTCTAATCATAACTCTTATCCTCTCTGACAACGTCAGGGTTGTCTTTTTTGTTTGTGATGACATGTATGGTAGATTACGAAAGTATGACACGGCCGGCGCAGCGCGGGGCGGCGCGGCGGCGCCGCGGCGGCGCGTGGCAGTCTTTCTGAAATTGGCCCGACACGTCGAACGCGGCACGTACTTGTAACATCATACCAAAAGTGCAGAATGCACCAGACTAGTAGAGCTTAGCGACCTCTAACGGAGGTGTTACCGGTACTAGAACTACGTTTGGTCACAGGATGTACCAGAACAAGGAAATATAAACATAACGAAGGATTGAAATATAATGGAATGAAACTAAATATGTATTCAAAAAATATACACCTGTTCAGTTTAACCTGTCTACACACATGTATTTTATCATGTCTTATTTGTTGTCACCCCGCACACACGGAAACCTTTCAACGTAGTGTGAATGAAAGCATTTAAAAATAAAAGTCAATGTAAAACGCAAACATAAAAATGAAAGAAAAGCAAAAAGCAGAACGTTTCGCGCTTGCGAAGCCCGCTGAATTCACGCACGCATGTGGAGGTCCATTGTTTTCATTATAAGCAACCATGGCTGGCATTGTTCCCTTTCCCTTGTTAGAATTATGATAATGAAGCCTTTTGAAATTGTGCGGAGCGTTGGTTAAGTGTCGCTTTGTAAACGAAATATAGTTTTTTAGGGTTCCGAACGAAAAATGGAAAAACGGTTGGTGGTACCTACATTAAAATCCTTAAAGGATCACTCGTGCGTCTGGGCGACCACCCTTCACAGCCAATTTTCTCCAAAAGTACTGGACCAAATGAATTGATGCAACTCATGTGCTATTTTGTGACCCAAAGACGAAAGTATAAGGAAAACAAATGAATTTTGAAAATTGTTGTTTAACAAAATCAAAATTAAAAAAGGTTCTCAAATATATTTTTGTTATAGTTCTACAATGTATATTTATAAAATTATTCAAGAAAGAACGAAAACAAAGGACTAAAATTGACTATCCCCCTCCCCTCCCCTTATCTCCGTAACTACTGAGACTAGAATTTTGAGAAAAATAGAGACAATAGTTCTTTATTTATATATTACAGGAAAACCTATAAGAAGTCTATGGTCTTAAAAAGGAGCAAAAATAAATAAAATAGAAAAATTACTGTAAATACGTACGGAACCGTCTCCAAGCGAATTTAACCCGCACTTGTCGAGTTTTTTAACGTTTGCTCTGGCTTTATAAGAATATTATGAACCCACATTTAGGATTTTAAACGTTTCTAGACATCTTTTTTCTCGAAATGATTGCGATTGAAGATTTTTTCGTTCATGGAAAATTTTAAATGAACGTTTTTTTTGCAGTGGAAATCTTGTCTCGAGCAAATCTCGCTTAGAGTCGAGATTTCCCCCATACAGTTTGTATGTCTGTTATATGTTGGTACCATAGTACTCGTAAGTGGTACCTACATTAAAATTATAGTACATGGAGTGGCCTTTAATTTTGTATTGAAAATCAACTATTTTGTATAACTAAATTAAAACGAGTAAAATGTAACTCACTAAATAAACTCAAATGATTATCTTAGGGAGCCCAAAAATGCTGTATAAAATTAATTTCAGTAAACTACCAGCAGTCACACTGAATGGCACTGTAATTGAATTCTCAGACACTGTCCGTAACCTAGGGATCACCTTTGACCGTTTTATGTCTTGGGCTCCTCAGATTAAAGAAGTCAGCCGTAAGCTTTTTGCTGCGCTAGGTCCGTTGCGCAGGTTGCGTAATTTACTACCAATCCCTACTAAAGTTATGCTTGCTCAATCTCTGCTCCTGCCTATCCTTGACTACGCTGATATTTGCTATCTGGATATCACTCAGGAGCAACTCAATAAACTTGAGCGACTCCAAAACCTTTGCATACGGTTTATTTTCGGACTTCGAAAATATGACCACATCTCCGAATTCCGAAACAAGCTCAAGTGGCTCCCAATCCGACTTCGCCGGAACACACATATCCTCTCTACTTTGTACTGTGTGCTATTCAGTCCCTCCAGTCCACCTTACTTAAAGGAACGGTTCAACTATCGCTGCTCTTCGCACAACCGTTACCTTCGCTCTACCAATAATCTATCTCTCTGTACTCCTTCTCACTCCACTTCTTTCTTCCATAAATCCTTTTCTGTTTATGCGGTCCAGCTGTGGAACTCACTCCCCGTCAAAATAAGACTTTCCCCATCATTAGCCTCTTTTAAGAATCGTGTCAAAGAATACTACCTAAAACTGGAAGGACATTGACAACCACTATTTCACATTTTATGTCTTGGGCTATTTCACATTTCATTAGATTTTAACTGATTCTCATAATTACTATTAGTATAAACATCTTGGTTGCTTCAACATGGAAATTATTTGCTGTGTAGATCTGCGTCTTTTTATGTGTGAACAATACTTACTTTTTTATGCGTGTGTAGCGTATATGTGTATTATGTATTTTATCTTTTATAGTACATATATATTTATAAATTATATATATATATATATATATATTGATATATATAATATTATATTATATTATATTATATGAGTAGGATATTACACTTTGCACCCTACCAACATCCAATAAATTTTCCTTCGTCATCTTCCCAAAGGTTATCTGGAAGAAATCGCTATTTAGCGATAAGATCGCCTTTTGCGCACAAATTATATTAACATTGTTAAGTTTTTCTAACTTTGTAAATTTGGTGTGCAATAAAGTGTAATAAATAAAATAATAAATAAATATAACAATACAAAAAAATACAAATATTCTTTAGTGTTCACCAATTTCAAAAAAAATAAAAAGATATAAAAATAAGAAATTAATCGGCGGTGTTATTGCTAAGCAGCAATTCCTTCCAACAACCTAAACCTAAATAGCAGAAAATTACACAGGACAAAGATTAAATTAATTACTAACCTTGATTTATACGTATTACAAAGACAGAATTACCTTTATTTCAAAACAAATTTTATACTTAAATATTATATTTGAGCATTGAAATTTATTATTGCCACTCAATTACAGATAATTATAATAAAGTACTATCTCTAAGTATTTTGAAATAAACAAATTATGTACCATAAATAAAAATGGGTTTCATTCAGAGTTATAGCTTCTAATTAGGTATATAAATATATTTCCGAATCCAAAGCTTTTAATGAGATTAGCTATAAAATATCGCGAGCGAGTCGCATGCCGATCAAAATCAACAGCGTAAAATCTTGATTCGAGGAAAGATGACAGAAACGTTAGCATAGAAAGATACGCGCGTATATCTTTCAATGGGTCATAAAGTTGAAATATAAATTCAGTCGGAGTATCCTGAATCCTCTCAATTAAGCGCGATAAATAGTTTTATTTTTAGAATGATTTTATTCATATACTATATCACGGAGGAATAATTTTAGATTATGTAAATAAATAAAAACACTAAATAAAAAATTTAATGTTTCGTCATGTATTATTCTGTTTGAAAGTTCAACAAAATCATGTTGCTTATTAGGTAAGTATATTATAAATTATAAGACTAAAATCGAGACTAAATTAATAATAATCCATCTATCTTTTTATACCTACTCACGTATTTTACTAATGGAATATCAATAGATGTATGGTATGGTACATTCATAAAATTGTTTGAAAAATAAAACCTGATTTAAAGCTTCATTATAGACAAAACTACATTTACACAATGCGGTTAAGATTTTACTTATTATCATGAAAACTTGGAGCTTCTCACCACACGAAGCCAAGTTTTAAAAGGCAGATATTCTGATGCAAATACTAGCTCTAAATTTAAAAATCAAACGAACGTCTTATAAATCCAGCATTATGCAATTGAAACTTCCGGTTCAACGAATTTCCCGGCCACGAGTCTCTTGTATAAGTGAATTGGCTACTGTCGCGACTACCCGCCGTATTGGAATATGAAATCCCTACGCGGGAAAACAGTTGTGGTCTTAGCCACTTGTCTTACCTATTGTGAAGAAAGCGAGTACTCTAGTAAGTGTACTTATTATCTTGGCTGCAACCCATTAATGGCTCACAACTGGGCACTGGTCTCTCCTTTTGAGGAGGCCTAGAGCATACTCCACCACGCTGCTCCAGTGCGGATTGGTGGAGTAGTAGTGGACTTATTATCTACAATGGAAATAACTTTTATTTTTACAATTTAACGATTTGATGGATATTATTAAGTCATTTTTCCCTTTCCTTGAAGCTTGTCTGGATAACTACTACCCTCTTACTTGAACCAGCCGAAACACATAAAACTACATTTTAAATCTGATTTTAAAAACTCCAATCCTTTCTTGTAGCTGGTCAAACAGGTAAAGATCCTACCACCATGCATCGGGATTAAACTTTGTGATACAGGACCCAGCGATCTCTAACAAAGGGGTCAGTTCGCCAGTCTCGTCCGTTGCTTGGCTTGGTTTTGGCTCAAGGCTGCATTGCTAGTTAGTTATGATGGATAAGATTATACTTACAGAACGGAACTCTATCACACGCAAATCCGATTCAGTCTTGAACAGTTTTAGCATATTATCTTACGCAGTACAACGCTTACTGATTGGTGATCGCACAAGATCCTGCTGGCCGACTTAACGTCGACAAAGAGTTGCCAGTATTCCTTCCCTCGTGATAAATTATGTTGTTTTCGCCAAGCTATCCGTTGTTTGCTTCCTTCGGTCGTGGCGCGATATCTATCGAATCTTCGAAGATAAGCACCCACTATTACCAAATGGAGGGTTAGAAAACATTCGTGGCGCCTTAGCGCTCAGGGAAATATCAAGGTTATAAAAATAATGTTCCAGTTTAACTGTTATACTGTTATTTAGTGTTGGGATTTTATATAACAAGGGTTTTAGACTGTATAAAATTTTTCAGTGATGTCGAAATTCAAACACTTTCTTTACATTATAAGGATTATTTATCTCACTCGGTTTTGATGGTTTAAAGATAATGGTAGTAGGAAGTAAGGTAGAAAGATTTTTTTCTAAATTGCATTAATGAAAAATAAACTTTTTCTTCACTTTTGATTCTTTAATATTCCTCAAAATGTTTTAAATATAACCTATAAATTAGGTACCTACTTATGATCATCAGTGTACAATAATACGGTACAGCAGCCACTCCTTAATAACTATTCTCGGAAAAACAGCTACTAAATCTGAAATTTAATGTTAGCTGGTTCCTTTTATATTACCTTCAATACGAATGCGATAATAGGTAGAACCGTACAATTCCTCTGCTCGCGTCTTGAAAAAAGAACCGATCTATTATTAAACGTCGGTCTTTAATTAAAGACAGCTTGACATTTCAAAGAAAGAGGACATGAGTTTAATTATAATTGAACACAAATATCATTGGGGCGTCGGCGGGAGGGAGGGAGACAGGTAGGATTAAGCTGTGGAGTGACAAGGATAGATGTACGGTTTGGCCTCATTTAGCAGCTATCAAAGCATTGTTTGTCGGTGGACAAACATTTGTAATTGGAGCAGTGGGCCCAGTTGTAATGTCGTACTGTTACGAACGCAGAAGACAGACTGGAAGCCGCCGAAAGCAGAGCGACGTTAAATAATTGTTTGGGGGTTTCTGAATCATCGAATATTAAAGATGACTGGTTGGAAAAATAAATAATGTCATTGAGTAATGTGTGTCTTGTACCTAATCATTTAAATTAAGAACATTTTGCGAGTGAAAACGTACACACATGAATGATTAGTAAGTAGCCAATCATTCTTAGTAGCTAACCTAACAAGATCGATACCGATGGTAATACATAGATGTTATTTCAAAGCTCTGTTGAAATTTAGCCGTATTGAGACGGTTTAGAATACTAACCCCAATCCAACGCCGGATGGGTGTCGAAAGAGGCGACTTAATCCAGCCCGCTCAATTCAGACGTATAATGATAATATTCGACCACGGAAACCGAATTACGAAAGTGAATTGCAAACGTCGAGAAAAAGTCCAAAGAAAGCCACAATCATGACTCATTGCATTTGACAGCTGTAAAGAGTACTTACAGCGGTTAATTATTTTCTTGAATGGTTTTCTACTGTTATATTCCGCCTTTCAGAAAATTCTACTTGAATTCAATAAAAAATATCTCCGAGAGAATTTGTGGACGCAATTTAAATCTGAATCGCGCTAATTCTTAGTCAGTCGAGATTTTATGTCTCCGAGTTTATTGAAAATAGTTTTTAATTTACTCCTAGTGCTAGACTAGGTAATGGCGTTTACAGATATAGGTCCCTTTGCTTGAAAGACTCTGAGCCATGTACCACCAGGGTCAATCCTAGGCATAGATAGAGCTCCTCCTGATTAAATGATTTGTAATTATAATTTCATTGATTTAAATGCTATGTCAAGCCAATTTCAAGCTAACAGAACTGGCTAGCAGTACCGTGTGTAATAATTATTACACGAACCATTTGGAGTCACTTTTCACCCCCTCATAACTCAATGTTCTTCCTCATGTTACGGCCTCATGTTCTTGTGACTAAAATTTTAAGCTTTTCTACACAGAATCTGGCACCCATTTAGATCTCAATTTTTTTTTTGATGTTGGCTCTCATTTCACATTTATGTTTTTCATGAGATCAAAAAAAATACCCATTAAGTTATGTTATTATGTACCTACACAACGAGAAGCAGATGATCTCATTTGGTAGGCAGGACTAGGCACTTACAAAGGTCGGCAAATAAAATGAGAAGCGTAAAAACTGCAAAGGCAACACATCCGTCATAACCTGCGCTGAGACGATTTCGAAACATGTCGAAGAATATATTAAAACTTTATCAAAGCTGAAAGTTCCGTTTCCTTTCCGAGTGCCGTGGGATTGGCGGAAACTCTGCCTCGAGAGAAACCAACTCTGAATAGGCGAATATTTCTTTTGAACTGGCAAACGAAACCTAAAACTCACATTCAGGGTCAATTAATATTTAACTTTACGACGTAGAAACTAATTTAAACTTTCTGTAATGTTTTCTTAGCTTGTTAACATAATGATAGCAATTATAAATCTTGGTATTATTTAGTGTGATAAATTAAATGTGCCTTAAGGTTTTTACGAATTCTGACTTCTTAAGAATATTTCAACTTTTAATAATTTTCACTTTATGAAGAGGTCAACCGAGTATTCGGGTCAGCTGATGATAAGTGACCTTCACCAGCTGAAAACGACGAAGAAAATGAGAAACTTAAGTTTTTTACAGCTTATTTTTCAACAGTCAATGAAATGGAACTAAGACTTGTTTCTCATTCTTAGACCAGCAGGAGAGAGTAATTATGTAATAGTCTAAAGTCCGGTTTACACGTAGTTAAGTAGTTAACTAAATTTTAAGTAAATTAATACGTGTAAACAGACAATTTAGTAACTTCTTAGTTAAAATTTTGTTAAAATTTAGTTATTTACTTAATTATTTAATACGTGTAAACCGAACATAAGAGCCGAACTAGAGGTGTTTGTGCACCCGTCTGCTTACCGGATAAAAATTGTTGTTGAAATATCATAATATGTAAAGAAAAGTATCACGAATGGGTTGCCTAAAAATATGTTCATGGCTGTCATCAATCTATGTACAGGATGGAAAAAAATGTGGTTGGAGGAAAAGTACCCTGAATATTAATGATGGCAAATTTTACTGAAAGGAAACATTCCTTCAATTCCAAAAATAAATAAAACTGCATTCCAAGATTCGAGTAAATCGTGTGTTCTAATCGTGTGTTTTAGAACAATTGATTTTCTTGGTCTAATCTCAAACTACTCATTGGCTTAGTGTTGCTGCTCGCCAATAGATGTTAGGAATTCACAGCAAAGCAGTTTTTCACTGTCTGTAAACGACATTTTCTAAAACTGAATCCTAGCTAGATCGATTTGTCGCCCCCGAAACCCCCTGCATACTAAATTTCATGAAAATCGTTAGAGCCGTTTCCGAGACTCAGATTATACTATAAATGTATTTCTGCCAACGTTGGCGAAAAAGCTAAATTTTACGGGGCATGGTTCAATGTCTAGTAACTCAGTGTTTGTTAATCTTGTTTGTTTTATGTTACTCATAGTTTCAATATGGTCTCATAGTACCTACTTTAGGATTTTTTGTCAATAGTTATTGTCTATCATAGATACGTTTTAGTTTTTAATCAGATTATTACAATAGTTACGGTATCGTCTATACGTTATTTTTAATATATCGTCGTCGGGATTAGTTTTTAATTCTTTCTACATCTTGTTTCTGTTTCTAATACATCATAAAACACCCTCAGTTATTCACGGTTTGATTATACGTTTACTTTTAGGTATGGTAGTTATCCGTGTTTTCACGCAGAGATTCGGTAATTTTACTAATGAATATATCAATCAGGGAATATACTTATAAAGAATAATTACATTAAAAAAAACAAACAATTTTTATCCAGTAAAGCAGATGGGTGCAGAAACGCCTCTAATTCGGAATATCGGATCCTGTTAAAGTATGAAAAGGAAAAGTTAAGTTAAAATAGACCGAACATCTTTCATACTAAAACATATTTACAAACATAACGCCTAAACGGTTTAAGGGTGGATTACTTAATTAAAGCTGCTACCAAAACCACGATCGTTTGAAGAACGTGTTTGTAAAACCAATTTTGAATAAAATATTTGAATTTGAGTTTGAACCAGTAAAAGTGAAACTACAAAATTTACTTATTTTTTTACACTTTTTATTTCCATAGTTTACACGTTAATTATGAAGTGAGATTACAATACTTTAATCACATTATTTTAAACTTTAGATTAACAAAAGTAAGTGAATAACATTACCTCGTGTAAATTCACAGTTCCTGACGAATTCACTCACAATTCTCACAAAACACTTTTTAACACTGAGACACTATTTGGTATTAGAGCACAACCTTTCTCTTCGAACGTCCAGAACAGAATGCGCGAGCGGTAATGAAATATCGTCCGATGAAGTCGCGGAGGAATAATTAAAAGTACCTTGCTTATGACTACCTACTTTTAAGATTATAAATATCGGAGGTAGTTGGCGGATATTGCGATTTATGTGGGTAGCAACCCTTGACCAGTTAATGTTTCCTAACAGCTCGGCCATCCTGCTCTGGCGAGTCCTCTCGCCTTAACTGAACTACAATTTTATTACACTATACTTAAAGGATAAAAGTAAAGAGAAATACTTTGTAAATAAATTATTGTAAATAAAATTGGTTTTTATTTTTAAAACAAATAATTATTTTCCAAAAGGAGAAAGAAAAGAAAAAAAATATGTATTTATAATTTCATGAAGTAAGTATCTTCTTTAGAGGTCTAACTTTAGATACAATTATACTGTAGTGAATTAAATAATCCATAATGTATGAACAATTACACAATTGATTATAGTTAAGTTTTATTATAGTCTAGACTTACAACTATAGTTATAATTATTATCATAGTTACAACTTACATATATTTTTACTTAATTATTAAATCATTATTTGATTTTATTAAATGTTGTTTTATTTAGTAATAAACAGTTAAATTGAATACTATAATTTAATAAATTAAATTTACTTTCGTATTAGTTACTATTGCTCATCATCTTGTTCGGAGCTACTCGAATCGAAAGTCTTGTTAAAATTAAGCCATGGTTTAATTTTATCAATTGCTATAATATTTTCATATTTCCGACCAGTTTTGCGTGTTAATGGTGTATCTCTAACGAGAAATCTTTCGTTATCCAGAATTTTACAAATACGATAGGGACCCTGATATTTAGGGACTAGCTTTTTAGATTGTCCGTCACTGGGGACTTCCCTCCTAATGCTTATTAGATCACCCACGACGTAAGGGTGTGCTTTCTTGCGCTTAGAATCAAATATTAATTTGTCTCGAGCTTGTTGATCCTCGATTCTTTTACTACTTTCGGATCTCATGTCGTTTACGCTATCTACGGGTGGCTTATCGTGAAGCGATTCGTTAATAACCTCATGAAGGACGTTTTCTGTTCTGCTGTTAATTTTGAAACCGAATAATAGTTCGGACGGGCTCTTACCGGTAGTCTTATGGATCGTTGTATTTAAACCCACCTGGATATCTTGAATATGGTCATCCCAGCGCTTATCATCACAGCCGTGATTTTTAGCAGCCAGGGCTTCGAGAATCGTACGGTTAAATCTCTCCACCTGGCCATTTGCCCTCGGTGTAGCAACAGCGTTTAGAATGTGTTTGATGCCCAGTGATTTAATAAATGCGCGAAAACTATTGCTAGTGAAGCTCGTACCTTGATCGGTGATAAGACGGTTTGGTGCACCAAAATAGCTTATATGGTCGCGAAGTATTTTAATTGTTGTGACACTTTTTGTATTACGTACTGGTTTAATATTTATGTATTTAGTAAATCCGTCGATAATTACGAGAAGGTAAGAGTTTCCCTTGCTACTCCGAATGAATGGCCCAAGGTGGTCGGCATGAATGGTGTGGAACGGCACATCGACTTTAGGGATGGGATGTAATTCACCTGGCTGTTTTCCACTTACTCCTTTATGATGCGAACATTCTAAACACGACTGGACATACTTTTTTATAAACCGTCGCATTTTCCGAAACCAAAAGGACTGTTTAATGCGAGCTAAGGTTTTCTCGAATCCAAAATGACCTATATCGTCGTGGTTCATCTTAACTATTTGCCAGCGAACTCCCTTAGGTACGACCCAACGTAGCTCGTCACTATTACCGCCGATTACACGATAAATTTTACCGTTCTTTAATTTATAATTTTTCGATATTTCTACAATATCCTCAGTCTGTGGATCGCTCAGGATGTTTTTAATCCTAACTATCTCATCGTCATTGGATTGTACCGTACTAATCCAATCTTCACTTCCAACAGTAAGAACGTCTAAGACGTGCGGTTCTTCGAGAGCAGTATCTACCGGGTTCCTACTTAGTGCATCAGCATGGCTCATGCGCGTTCCAGCTCGATACTCGATTTCACAGTCGAATTCTTGCAGTTGGATCCACCATCGCGCTATACGAGGGACAAGATCACGCTTTATTAAAGTGGTTCTTAACGCATTACAGTCAGTCAGGATCTTAAAGGGGATTCCAATCAAGTAGACTCTGAACCGGGCCAGTGACGCAACAACAGCTAAGGTCTCGAGTTCAAATGAATGGAGTCGCTGCTCTTCTGGCGTAGTTTTACGACTGAAGTATGAGACAGGTTTGAAAGGACCTTCTTCGCTCCTTTGGAGAAGTATGCCGCCGATGCCAAATTTACTAGCATCTGTATGGACTTGCGTTTCACGGGAAGGGTCATAAAGAGCTAGCAAAGGTCTTTCTACAAGTGCGTTCTTTAACGTGTCGAATGATTCTTGCTGTTCTGTTTGCCAATTCCAGTTAGAGTTCTTCCTCAAGAGATCGGTTAATGGCCTTGCTATAACTGCAAATCCCTGGATAAACCTCCTGAAGAAGCTGGCAAGACCGATAAATTGGCGAACCTCGTGAACGTTCCTAGGAGTGGGAAAATCAGATACTGCTTTGGTCTTCCGCTCCCCTGGCTTAATACCCTGAGAACTAACTTCGAATCCCAAGAATTCAATTTTATTGCAAAAGAAGTGACATTTGTTCAATTTTAAGGTTAACCCACCCTTGCTTAAAAGTTCTAAAACTTCTTCCAAACGAGACAGGCCTTCATCGAAAGTTTTCGAAGGGATTAGTATGTCGTCCATATACACGAGGGCGAATTTAATCTTAGCTTCGGAGAGGATTTTATTCATCGTCCTTTGGAAGACGGAAGGGGCGTTAACAAGGCCGAAAGGCATCCTATTATATTCAAACAGCCCATCGGGCGTAACAAAGGCTGTTTTGTCACGAGAGGATTCTGAAATTGGAATCTGGTAATAACCAGATGCTAAGTCAAGAGAAGTGAACAGGCTATTGCCCGCGAGCTGGTCAAGTTGGTCCTCAATGCGTGGTAAAGGATAGTGGTCTTTCTTAGTTCGACGGTTAAGCGCACGATAATCTATACAAAGTCTTTTTAACACTACAGGACTCGCATATGAGGATGAGGATTCTTTTATAATGCCAGCGTTTAGCATGTCTTGTACCATTTCGCGGACAAGGACCCGCTCTCCCTGTGACATCCTATATGGACGATAAACTACGGGCTCAGTGTCTGTTAGCTCAATAGTCATTTCACTAGCGGTAGTATACCCTAAGTCAGCCAATCCGGAGGAGAAACAGTGATTATATTTATTGAGTACATTTTGTAACATGAGCTGTTGACTTTCCGACAGCTGCGAGCCACATTGTATGTCATCTTCTAAGGTTTTCGCGTCAAACACTACTGAATTTACATCTAGTTCAGCTGTTACAGGTAGAGACCGTGTTAGTAAGTTACCTTTTTGCAAACACAAACTAGCACCACTAATATTTTGAACTAGTACTCGACCTCGGCCACTACTAAGATTGTAATTACCTGGTAGTAAATAGAACTCACAACCAGCTATACCCCTTATGGAACCATTAACATGTACATCTCCTGAAAAATTGGACTGAGCTTCAACAGCAACTACTTGCATTTTATTGGCCGGCAAGTCTGTATCTTCACAAACACGTAATCTCAATTTTTCTGCTGGGACCACTTTGAACAAAATTTGATCTGACGTTTTAATAATGGTGATGTATGGTAACTCTGTAAAGGAGTGACCCAGTAAAACGGGGTATTTGAGGACATTGTCATCTACAACATATATATATATATTCTCAGTAATGCCTTGAACTGTGATATTAACTTTAGATTTTCCCAACGGCTTGATGTAGTTACCTCCAATTCCCCTCAGTACTGGCAGATCCTCTGTTTGTAATTTCAGGTTAAGAATAGATGCATCTAATTTTCTCATTAGCGTACACTGACTTCCTAAATCTACGTAACAAGTAAAGTCATGTCCGTTTACAGTTATTGTTATTATATATTTGTCATTGGAATCATTTGGTACCTCAAGCTTAGCGACCTGTTTCTCTTGTTTAGTGACACTTGTATCGTCTTTGCTATTCGGATTACTTCTACAATAGACGTCTAAATGACCATTCCTTCCGCACTTAACGCATTTCGACATAGGTTTCGCGCATCGAAAACTTTTATGGCCCTCTTCGTTACAATTGTGGCATTTTATAGTTTTTGTAGGGTGATCAGATGATACCTTAGAGGTTGTTGCTGTAGTCTTCCTGTCCTGCTTTTGTGTGTCCCTACTGTTCCCGATTTTAACAGTTTTAAAGTACCTGAGAACATGTTCAGGTTCGCGAAATTGCACTGCTTATGCACCTACACGTACAGTACGGTCCTCAACGCCAGCTAGAAGACAATCTACTGCTTTTCGTCCCTTAATTCCGCATCTATTTAATAAATTCATTTTTCCGTAATAATATTGCTCTAGAGATTCACCATAACGCGCTTTCTTAGCCAACATAACTGTTAGTAATTCCGCATAGTCGTCTCTAGGGGGAAACGATTCGATAAGCTTCCTCTTCCACTCAACCCACGAATAACGAACGGTCTCAAGACCCCGATACCAAATCTTCGCAGTGCCAGTTAATTTGGGAAGTGCAAAGTGTATTATTTCTTTGTCACTCCATTCATAAATTTCTGCGCATTCTTCGACTTTTGTCAACCAGTTCAAGATAGATTGTTCTTTAGCCATCGGATCGAACTCGGGAACAACGTTAGTTAAAGAAAGCTTATCGGTCGCTTGCCCCTTCACACTTTTTAAAATATCCAAAAATTTATCCAAAATAGTTTCGGTTGAACCTTTTAAGTCATTATTAGTTACCCCCTTTTTAAAACGTTTTCTTATATTATGACAGGTTATGGAGCCATTAGAAGAGGAGCTTGAACGCCGCGCTGAAAGCTTATGCCTCGCATGGCGGTCGTTAGCAGAAATACTTTCAGCGCGGTTCCTCCCTCTCCTCGTAATTGTTTGAATAGACTCATTACTAGAACTTAATCTTCGAATCCGTCGTCGAGGTTGACGTTCGTGTTCGGAATTATCGCGCGTTCTTTTACGGGTTAATCGTGGAGTTACACGACGTGGTCTCTTACTATCTCTACTTCGAGATCGGTCTTCATTATGACAACTTATTTTACCGCGCCTTTCGCTTATTACTTTATAATTTGAGCGTTGCCGTCGAGACTCCCCGTCAATAAGACGTTGCCTCGGCCGCTCCCCGCTCGAACTACTTGAACTTAATTCATTACGTGTTAAGCGATTGTGGCTTTGCCTACCTCGTAGACTCCCTTCCACTCCCTCGCTCCTGTGTCGTGACACTCGTGACCGCGACCGCCTCACAGCATTGCTCGGACCCGCATCACAGTCCTTATCGCGCTCCTCTATTATGGCGCCTCCTTCGTGGTTCATATTATCATCCATGACCCTGGAACTTACAGACATTACCTCTGATTAGCGTCATGTGTTATAACGATGTTTAAGTTTGTAGATTAATTCAGTGATTGATTTTTGAAATAATTTAAAGTATAAAAAAAAGAAATAAAAGGATGAAGACAAACAAAAACAAACAAAAAATCTATTACAGATATAATAACTCAAGGCATTAAGTAATAAGCACATTTCATTAAAACAATGTTAATAGTATGCCGTAATAATTATGATTTTTTTTATCGTTCATGATTAATCGAGTAATGTAACTTAACGAGTGGGTATATATGTATACGGTACGTATAAACACATTGAATGTATAAACAAAATGTACTAAAATATTAATATTTATATGATATTAAAATTTTACCATCGGTGCTAAAATTTACAATTCATCTTGCGAAATCTCGTTAATATATAACACGGCTCATTTATAGGTGTAAAGATGCTTTATATTACAAAGCAATATTATTTAGCAAGCATGGAAGCAACAACGAAGAGAGAAGAAAGAAAAAAAAATATATATTAAAAGAGGTTAGAAAACATTCAGATAGTATCAGTTGAATCATAATACCTGATATCACTTACTTTGGGATATAGCTAGATTGCACGAATAATTAATGTAATGGCCTATTTATATTGGGCGAGGATGTACAAATGCTATATAATAAGAGAAAACACTTGCATATCGCACTTCTGAACTAAAAGTGAAACTACAAAATTTACTTATTTTTTTACACTTTTTATTTCCATAGTTTACACGTTAATTATGAAGTGAGATTACAATACTTTAATCACATTATTTTAAACTTTAGATTAACAAAAGTAAGTGAATAACATTACCTCGTGTAAATTCACAGTTCCTGACGAATTCACTCACAATTCTCACAAAACACTTTTTAACACTGAGACACTATTTGGTGTTAGAGCACAACCTTTCTCTTCGAACGTCCAGAACAGAATGCGCGAGCGGTAATGAAATATCGTCCGATGAAGTCGCGGAGGAATAATTAAAAGTACCTTGCTTATGACTACCTACTTTTAAGATTATAAATATCGGAGGTAGTTGGCGGATATTGCGATTTATGTGGGTAGCAACCCTTGACCAGTTAATGTTTCCTAACACCAGTCGTTCAGTCGTAAAAGTATACATAATATAATGACACGGTTACAACTTGCTATAAAGACAAGGATCGGCCCAATGTATCATTGAAGCGACAAGTATTTCAAGAGCGTTCGACATCTCTTTAAATAGTATATAATAATTCATAAACATATACAACTTGTATAATTATAGCGACACAATGCATTTACGACAACACTTGAGACGAAAACGGATCTCAAAGCAGCCGGCGCCTCCCGCGTATAACAAACGACTTAAGTTTGAATTGTTGTAACGAGAATTATTCGCCAACCAAGACAGAAGACAACTGAGGCAACAAACGCCTCGTGTACGCTAACAGTGAGGTACAAGTCACCCCCTAATCTCACACTTGGTTGACTCTCAAAAGAGGTTAAAGGAACAGAGAAAACTTGGCTTACCAAACGGTTAATTAGAGTAAATAATCATTGCCTCAGAGGCCTTGCATTAATTCAAAGATGGTCGCCATTAATTTATGCCATTTGTAGCGATCATGGATTTTTCTGTCAAGTCATTATAAATTGCCATGATTTGTACTTTTAAACTCAAGTTTACTAACACATCAGAATGAAATTAGATTTTTGTGTTACGAATTAAACAAGGGTAACTTGTAAGGTCTGAAGGAATTTCTTATTAATAAGTTGGGATACGTACTATTTCTTCTCTTGAATGTCGGCCTAAAAGGATGGTTTAATGGTCCGATTAATTTTCATAAGCGTGGTTAATTTTTTCCTACTAAAGGTTCTTGCTAATTAGCTAAGTAACGCAAAACCTAACCTCTTTTTATGTATCGGGCTATAAATATGCTGGTTCTTAGAGTACAAAAGACTCATCGCCCGAATTTCCCGCTGATTATAAGAAAATAAGCAGAAACATTGAGATCAAAGTGCCGGCGTTTGTTCCATTCCACTCATTTCCTTTTCAAAGTTAGCTTGAGCCCGAAGTAGAATTCAGAAACACGCAGTAGAAAACGCGTAATAGATACATAGTTTTATTTTTATTATTCTTTTTGTGCCTGTACAAACTAAAACAGTGAATAGATCGAATAGTTAACAAACAAGGATGAGTCATTTGATTTCCATTGGAAATTGTTCACCGTCAACAATGGATATCAGTAACACCAAAAGCCGACAAGGTGCCATCTACAAAGACTGTCTATGGAAAGAAACATTCACGGTCAATTTTAGAAGAAGAGTAGTGGCCAAGTGGGTAACCCTTCCGCCATTTCCACCACGCAGAAGTAGTCAAAGTCATAACCCATAATCGACCCACAGTTGGGCTCGGAGTCTCCTCTCACCATGTCACCTACAGGCCATCAGCAGGTAGATTTCCCACACCTTTGACAACATTATGGAGAACACTCTGGTGTGCAGGTTTCCTCACGATGTTTTTCTTCACCGAAGCAAGTGATAATTAACTTGTACCTAATTGTAATGTAACTTGTAATATAATTTCTGAAAATTAGAGGTGCATGCCAGGATTCGAACTCGGGCCCTGCTCAAACGCAGGAGTAACGTTAGATTATATTAGGTGGAACTGCAGAGAGACCTCCAGCGGGATGATAGGCCTCATGTGTTGTTGCTAAACTACTACTAATTAGTGCTCTACCTCACCGGGACGCCATGCGCCATGGCGACGTCATAGTATAAACCGGCGACGTCGCCATAGCGTCCCGGTGAGGCAGAGCACTGTTTTTATCCGTGGAATTAATGAAATTCGAATAAATACAATAATCAACGGATATCAGCAACTATCAGAAATAATACAGATACTTCATTGTATTCGTTGATTGCTCATCTACGTAAGTTTCGTAAGTGGACATTAAGATAAGTGTCCCTAACAAACAATCAATAAATCGACATATCAAAACAATACGAAAGAAATCGAACGGAACCGTTAAAACCGATGACGTCACCTGGATGAATAGAGTTTTTATCCTCTTCGCCCATGTCCCTTTCACTCCGACATCAGGGAGGCAATTGACCTATTTTTGGGGGGTGTGCAATAACTCTGTGAAGGGCGACCTACCCACACAGCTTTGCTACCGATCTGTGAGCTGCAAATGTTACTTTCAGATTAGGGTCAGCCATTACGAGTATTCAAATTATAGTTTTCTGTGTAGCATATTGAGTATTTAATTAAAATAATATTTGTTATGCTGCTGTTATTTAGCATATTATCAGGAAATGAGGAAGTCAGCAGATTCTCTAGCCTTCCTTCTTATTCGTGGAAACGTCGGTGTTTCTTTGGATTTGCGAAGATAAATCAGCGATACCTACTTACCTATTAAATACCATCAACTGATACCAACTAAGAACAAAAATTCAGACCAGCATAATATAAATATCATGATATTTTTATGTGACAACCATAAATATATTTAGCCATCAAAATAACAATACACAGATTACGTACTTGAAGCAAATTTATTATACTCATAAACAAAGCAAATAAAACGTTAATATTAGAGATGTAACATAATTTGTTTATGAATTTATAATTTCAGCATCAACAAATCAACAAATGATTATAACAAATATTTAATGTTACGTTAGTAATTCGCATACTTATATTAGAAACAGTAAATCGTTTAGTTGCCGGCGGCTACTAAATTTAATATCCATTATGCAAACAGCCTAAAATAAATCGAATCATAATAACAAAAGAATAATTTTAATACATAACCTTGATAGTCTAGTTATTGTTTCTTCTTTGATGTTATATGGAAAACTAAGATAATATTATTATGATAGGTACCAACAGTGCCGGCGTTAGACCCACTGACGCCCTAGGCAAGAATATTGTGGCGCCCACATAAAAATATAAAATCGAGCTTTTTTTGCTCCAGAATTTTTTTAACTGGACCAATGGGAACGTTTATTAAGATTTTTTTCCTTTTTTTTGCTCCTCACCCCAAATGTGGCGCCCCTATAAATTTGGCGCCCTAGGCCATCGCCCCACCTCGCCCCCCCTAACGCCGGCTCTGGGTACCAACCAATAACCAACAATCGCTAATAATTTTCATGTAGGTACTAATAATTATAATGTATGCTTATTACCTCGAGTTTTGTAAATTTTGACTATCGTTAAGTGAGCCGTTTGTTCCTGTGACGAAATAAATAATTTTGACTGACTTTTCACTTTTTTTGCTTTTGTTCGACTATAACCGACTTCCAAAAAAGGAATAAGGGTTGACTGGCAGAGAATGCCAACAGGCATTAAGTCCGCCCATTGTACTCCTTTATATTAAGGTTGTAACAATAAAGGATAAATAAAATAAAATAAATAAATAAGTCATCAATTCAGTAGTGATTAAAATAACATTAATATTTTAAACTAGCGCTCTGACCGCGGCTTTACCCGCGTTTTCCGGGATAATAAGTATCCTATATTTTATTCCAGATAGTGGTCTGCCCATGTGCAAAATTTCATACCGACCGACGACCCGTGTGGCGTAATGGTTACCATGCCGGATCGCCGCACCAAGGGTCCTGGGTTCTATTCCCAGCGAAGCGGAAATCTGAATTATGAGTTTGAATTTCTGTTCTTGGTCTGGGTGTGAATGTCCTTGTCTTGTGTGTTGTCCATGGCACCCACGACACAGGGAATCCTAGTGTGGGGCTATGAGTGTGAAACGTTATTTATTATAATTCAGCCAGATGTAGAATTACAACTTATTTTATCTAATAAGTATCGAAGTAATATTATCGCAGTAAAAAGCGTTTGTTGTGTTTCGACACTTCCGAGAAGAAAATAAACATTCATCTTATTTTAAATAGGCGAGCCATTCCTCGAGTCATTTGGCTATATTTCCATTTTAATGAAAAAAGAATAGTTAGCATTGTCATTCATTTAGTGAACAAGTTTTTTAGTCAATAAAACACTTTGTAGACTGCGAAAAATTATACATCACCTACATAAATAATTATGAGCCATGGCCGGGAATCAAAACCAAGACCTAAGGCTAGGGGATTGACAAGGTGATTAATATGGTTACAAAAATAACAATTTGTTTCTAACCCATCTGTTTTTAGTTAGTCTCCGAAAATTGCTACAAACCGTATGTCACTTTTAACCAAAAGCTTTCTACAATCTAGACATTTGATAGCACAGAAGGAAAAAAGTGGGGGAAAAGTTGCTGTTCTGCAGTCACAATATCTCTAATGAAGTAATAAGACAAGGCTGAAAAAGATATAGAAAACTTTCTATATTCCTTTTCATGAATGGAATTTAATATTATAATGCCATGTTTATGGACACTTTATGGATACTTATACATATATTATGTACATAAGGCCGGATGGTCTTCCACGAATCCACCCTGGAGCGGCGTAGCAGAGTATGGATGCACCATTATTAATGGTTTGAAGCCACCTACAGACCGAATGGTCGGTCATATACGAATCGTACATTAGTATAGATTACGATTAATGAGTGACATTTTATTGTTATAACAACTAGCCAACTGTAGTAAATAACTGAATATTTCGGGAAACGATAGCATTCACGCGTGCATATTTATATCTTCAGACACTAAGGCTACGCGATTAAGTGCAGTGTTTATGTAATAAATATGAGTACGCTTGCCAATTGGTGCTGAATCTTTTAAATGATGCGGGAAGTAATTCGCCTCGCGACACGTGTAGTAGGGTTGAACATGCATAGAAAATATACTAGCAGTAATTTGCTTAGAAGTTTGAACGGTGGTCATTCGAATGAGGATTTATTTATTTATTTATTTTCTTTATTAGGCACGCCAACAGCATAATATACATAAATTCATCTTTGGGGTAATAATAATAAACTAATTACATTTCCAGGTATATATGCCAATAACAGGCTTGCACAACATTGTCATTCAGGATTCAGGATGACTTGTTAGTTGTTAAAATCCTGAAATTACTGAACCTCTAATTTCTTACGTTTTAGAAATTAATTGAAGGGGTTAGTGTAAAAAGGGTTTAAGTAACAAAAACAATAATTCGAGATAAATGCGTTTGAAAGTCAAGACTTCATTTTCGTCATATTCTTAGTATTCAACAGATTTGAATCTGTTTTTTTTATGATTCCAAATAATATAAGATACCTTCGGATTCTTTACAGTGTGGTGGAAGGTAAAAATTCTCAGATATTCAAAATTCAATTAAGCGTTTTACCACTAGACCATTATGCATAACGTGTATTTAAATCCTTTTAATCTTAAATATCTTCGTATATATTGAATTTTCCACTATAAAACCTATGCCATAAGATTAAGAATCGAAAGACGAATTCAACGATACCAATAACTCTATTTCAGTAATTTCATCAGTTGAACCCTTTTTACACTTACAACTTCAATTTTATTGCTTGCTTCCGTACATTGCTTCCGTAAAGTTCGCCGTCTAATACTCGCTTTTTAAACATCAGTATTTATTTTCATTTTATAAACATCCAGGTTTCCTTATACAATTGTTCCTCATACCACCGACCTTTATATATTTTATTTTTATTACTTTTCTGAGGGTCTTGCGGTGGCCGATTATTATTTTGCATTTGTCTCGTGATGAGACCGATTAGTCTCGTGCTAAAACGCGTCATTTGCTTGATGTTTCGTCACAATACAATACAATACAATATTTTTATTGAGTTGTGGTTGCCTATAATTGGGAAGGCACTTGTATAACTTTGTATAATTGCTATCTAGATTTAAGGTGTTGTGTACTTTCCGTTGGTAATCCTTAAAATAAATAAATAAATAAATAAATAAATAAATAAATAAATACGGAAAATACTAAAATATAATATCAACATTTGAACGTAAAATTGTGCTTGTTAGGTAATTTCATTCAATCATTGATGTAATTCATATTTCATTAACAACTCTCAAAGTCAATCTTCTAGTTCCTTCATCTCTAACTCCGCGTTCAGAATCTGAACTGAAGCACGTGACCGGAAGCTAAATCAGGCTCGACGGATGTTATTGACAGGTTTCGCAAAATTGCCATAATATAATATTAATATTAGTAATTTAGACACGCGGCACTGTGTCCAGCCAAAGTTCAAATAAAAACCATGATCTGGATTAGAATATAGGGTAAATCTGCGGGCCGAGCACTAGTTCAGAATACACGTAATAAAAAATAATCATTGAGTGCCGGTCGGTTCCTTTGTGCTATTTATAAATTATATAATTCTGAGATACACTTCGAAATATGAACAGTAGTTGCGTGCATCGAATACATAAATCTTTCACGTTATGGTGTATGTTTTTTACTAAATCCAGTGTGTACGTGTTGCGGTTCAGCTAATGCGTTGTATTATCCTCGTTTATAAATCATTCACGCCGCTGCCACGCTTTACTCTCAGCTTACCGATTTTACGGGTAAGCTTAATGGGTTCCATCGATTTTTACAATAGGAAAATATGGGCTATGAGGCATCGATAATCCTTTTTAAAAATGCCACGTAAAATTATGATTCTTTCTGGTTGGTGCGGATATACGTTAATCATAACTTAGTCTTCTGAATGATTTGAAATATTTTGTTCTGAAAAATCGATAGTAGGTACCATGATTGTACAAACACAATATCGAATATAGGTTTGTCAACCCTGAGTCGGAAGGCATCCAGATTTTTTCCACGTAAGAAAATAAAAAAGTTATCAGTCTAATATACCATAATAACTACGAGTCTTATATACCATAATATTTAACAACCCTGTAGCTTAGTTGGTAGCGACCCTGCCTGCGAAGCGAGGGGTTCCGGGTTCGATTCGGTGACAGATAAATATTTGTACTCGGGTCATGGGTGTGATTGTGATGTGTTATATGTGTCGTGCATGCCACCCACGACACTGGTAATAACCTACTGCGATGAGTGTGGTAGCGTATATTATTTATTATGTTATAGCTACACATATAAGTCAAATATGTGTAGATATTATGGTATGAACCTTCTTAAAATTGAACGAAATTTAGCAGAGACAACCCAATTTTTTCAGAATAACTTGAGAAATACGTCTATGTTTATTGTAAACAATGGGACACATGAAAATATTAAGTAGATAATATATTTACCCCTATATCTATAAAAACATTTAAAATGTTCGGAATACGACATCATCGTAGAATTATCATCTTAATTTTAAACCTCAACTCGAAAATTACTATAGGTGGCTTTGTACGTCCAATTTTTGCTTACGAATTGCTTAAATGTAGATATTAAACAAACAAACGAACTATAAAAAGCGGCCGGCGGTACAAACGAGCCGTAATTCAATTCTGACATTACTTCAATAAACAACATAAGTCGTTCTTCATTTCAGACAAACAATTCCAAAATACCAACATACTCCTATTTCAGTTTGACGCAAAGCGTTAATCGTCTTATGGTGAACATACATTTATACCACCTTCCGCGCCGGACGCGCCGCATTTGTATGAAATCATATGAGAGCTCGATGCGGATGACATATGCCGACGGTGCCGATATAGGTGCGTACACCATTAAGCTTTATCGAAAAAATATCAATAGCTTTAGAAGTAGGTAAAGTAAATAAACACTCGTTTATATCTTCTTTTTATTTACGTTTTGACGTTACCGTTCAGAAAATTAACAATATTTGGCTGGCTGGCTTCAACCCATTAATGGCCCACTACTGAGCACGGGTCTTCCCTCTTGAGGAGGCCTAGAGCATACTCCACCACGCTGCTCTAGTGCGGATTGGTAGAGCGGTTAGTTAGTGGCCAACGTGAGTGTCGGAAGTTTTCAAACCGCCCAGGCCCTCGGTCCGACATGACTTAACTACTGTTATCTTAATATAACCACCGGGACCGACGGCTTTACGTGCCCTCCGAAGCACGGAAACACTCAAGAATTTTTTGGAATTAGCGGTCACCCATCCAACTACCGACCGCGCCTGCTGTTGCTTAACTTTATCGATCACACAGGATCGACGCAAGCCGCCGGGCTATGAGCGCTTATAGCAATATTTATGTCTCACTAAATGATCCGCATGTAAGATTAGTTACCTATAATAATATTTTATAACGTTAACATCCATCCAGACAATGATTTTGAAATTCCGCCATAAAAGGGCTAAAATAAGAATTATAAAATAAGTGTTTATAGTTGCACCATATTTTATGTACACAATAACTAATATTGCAAATTGTATTTCAATTTCATACCGAATTGGAACCCGAACGCTTCGTGCGGAAAAACTCTATCGCGGCTTATGCGACTGCGCTTTTACCATTACAAGACTATTTATAAATCAATTCCTCAATTAAATAATTTAATACGTTCACAAACTTCAAAGTGAATCATTGCGCTATATTGGCTTAATTCACTTTTAGCTAGCCAAATCAAGAAATGGACTGCGTTCGGCTAAAATTAGCTCCATTTGAATTCCCCACTACGTGCGTAAACGGTGTAGCAGTTATTGTAGTATTGTAGCCAATGCCACGCTGCTATTACATGATTTTGATGGTAGCAGCGTAGGATGGATGACGTCTAACGCGTCGGGTTTGGGATGGGTGAAGTTAACGTAATGGCCTGAACATCACAGTCCATTACAAGTGCGCTGTTAAAGCACCGATCTTATTCGGGTTGCATTTGAAGAAAACCTATTCCTTACTGCCGATAGCAAGCAAACTGTAATAATGATAATTGCCGTTGCATTATTGCATTTCAATAAAAAAATAGTGTCAATAACACATTTTTACCTAAGAACTTTATCAATACATATAATCAATATTTATCAATAGTGTGGAGGGTTTAACGTCAATTTGTTTATTTAACTTTAACGTCCACAATTATTACGGTACAAAACAACACACTTAAGTTACACGTTTATCTATTTTTGAAAAGTTTAATTAAAATTACTACAAGTCTGTTTCAAAACGATGGCAATAAAGGTAAAGCTAATAATAATAGGTTTGTTTATAATGAAACTCGCTTCATACGTCGTAATACCGCTTTGTCGTAACGTTGCACAAGCGGCATTCATCACAGGGACGGATGAGACGAGCGTCTCCGAAACAACATTAATCATGAAACTCCGTCCGCCTCTCGCTGATTCATCGGCTACAGACACTAAATAACACTACACGGATTACAAATATCGCCACTCAAAATACAAAATTTATGCATGTACTCATACTCATACCTGATATGAATAGTGAAACGCATTTTAGTGCAAAGAGCCAACTAAATTAAGAGAAATCCAGTTTTGCCAGCAACGCGTTGGTTTTGTAAAAATGCGTGGCTGGCTGTTCCCATTTACTGCGAGATAGTGTCCAGTCGTATGATCGTTATTGTATACAAAAGGAAATAAGCAGACATCGCATAATTCTTTAAGAATCTGTAGAACTCTCAAGATCGCAATTTACTCCCAATATTTTCCATCGTCTATTCTGGATTTGGCGTTTCCTGCTTAGTACGCTACCTTTTAGGTTTTTCCTTGTCTCATATATGATCAATTTATTCAGCAAACTATAACGAAGAGATTCAAATAAAAGGTGGTCAAAGTCGTAGAACTAAATATATCGACGCAATCAAAACCGACACTTCGCTACATTAGGTGCCTAGGGTTTTCCGGGAATCGTAATGAGGGTCCTACTGGTCTATAGCGGAGATTTAGGAAGGTACAAGGATCCTTTCCGGATCTATCATTTGTATACGTATGCATAGTATGTAGTTAATCCCTAGCCGAATAGCCGAACGATACCAAATGAAAGTGTTTCGTCATTAACATAGTAAATGATATCACCGGTGTATTCATTTTATTGCTTAATTTATTTCATGATAATTTATTTTGTTTTACTTATAACTGGTGTGAGGGACGTACAGTTGAAACCATTAGATACTTTTTAAATTTCCGTACCAAAAGGCTACCAACGAGACCTTATTCATAAGTCCGTCCGTCTGTCACAACGTAATATCTCTTGAAACGTAACAATAATACCCATACGAGAACCATGGTTTTTCCGGCGTAAATATTGCACGGTAATACGGAACCTTTCAAGTGCGACTCACACTTGGCCGGTTTTTAGAAGCTTTTGAGTTTTACCTATCCCGGTGTCGGTAGGTAATCCAATCTTGCAAGCTAAATGAGACCCACTTGTCTGTGTTCCATTGCGATGAAATTTAGCATACATATGTAGATCGGATGACAATACAATATAACGAGGTCTTAGAACTGGTCTCATCATGCCGAGAAATGGCCAAAGGATCTCGAAAGGTTTAAAATGAAATATCGCAACCATTTCATGATATCTGGGTCTGTAGTCTGACGTTGAAAGTTGTGAGTGGCTACGGACTACGGTCAATCGTTTGACCCTATTTTTCATAAAAATCTTAATTATGTTTTCAGACATAATAATATCTAGCAATATATTATTATAAACTTCCGATATTTGGCCACTAACTGCCTGATGGCTGTATGCTATTGCTATTTTCCAACTATATGTATATGTAGTTAGAAAAACAATGACCTGAAGTAATAATGAAGACTGCTAATGGAAGAAATCTTTAAAGCCAAAGTGCTTATATATCAGAAACTACATAATGTTAAATAATATTCCATTCCTACATGCATATATTGAAGTTTCTCTAAACCAATAATCTTTATGTTAATAATGTGACTGACATGGCGGAAACCACACAGATGTCTTATTTATTCATGAGAATGTAGCTTTAAAATAATATTGAATACGATTTTAGTAAAATATATTGAATTCTGCGGTATCCCTATAAAGCTGAGATATCTGAGGGTCCACAGAAATTAATTATAATTTAAAAACAAACATATCTAAAAGTACGTAGCGTCGATACCCTTTGTTCTTGTTTTGCAACTTGTCATTAAATAGTCCAATAATTTCATCGAAACTTAATCCATTAACTCCCCGAAACTCACAGTAAAGTTTCATTTCAAATATTTGCAGTCTTTATTGCATCGTTTCTAAACGGCTTCAGTATCCATAAATCATTTTATTTATGCTTAAGGCCGTACACTGACGTGGCGTTTTTTCAGTACGTAATAAGAGTAAAACGGCCTTGTAAGGTATTTTATCGAAGAAAGGAAATAACTTGGAGAGCAGAGAAATTTTTGTCTCATCATCACAGCACATGAGATAATTATCTTAATACTGAGACTACCCTCTTCATACACAAAAAAGGATATAATCCATATTCAACAATCAGTTATTGAGTAGTATTTAATAGAATCTACTAACTACTACTACTCACATTTGAGAACAGTATAGAGATTCCTCAATACGTTACATATTTTTACGTGGGCAACGCAAAAAATGTATTTATATGAGTTTTATATCTTTGTAAGTATCTAAATTTAATTTACGTCTACATGTTCTAATATCCTAGCTGGTAATCATGACAAGCGCTGAATCTGCCAAGACAGAGATAGTGAATAACGCCCCAACTCAGAGTCAGTCACTAACGGTTACTTAAATCGCTCCTTAGTATAGAATCTCCATACAAATTCTGTACTAAGGAGCGATTTAAGTAACCGTTAGTGACTCTGAGTTGGGGCGTTAGATTCCCGACCTGGACAGACATTAATCGGTCATAAAAATGATTGATTTCGAGTCTTGGGGTTCTCTAGCTAGGGGACTAAAATTTTTTTCGTCAGTCGTAAACCATTATGTCCCATAAATACATCGATAATCCTTTGGGTCTTTAATTTCTCGGTAAGTTACAAAATAAAATTCATTGCAATAGGCAAAACAAACTTTGATTACTTTGAATTACGCTGACTAAAAAACGCCCTATCTTGAAACGGCCTATGGTTTCCAACAAATTTGACAGCTAAATCGCGGCAGACATTATTCATTGGATGCGAATGAATGAATATCCGTATTCTTCACTTTCCTCGGAAATTGAAGCGTTTCAGTATATTGATGTATGTTTAAGGTTAATTACGAATTTAAGATATTTTATATACCAGTATTAGACAAGTTGTTTTTATAATAATAATAATAAAAATCGTTATGTTTTTTTTAATAAATTTTATTGATTTAATTCATAAGTTATTCTTTATTATAAGTACAAGAACAAATATTGAACTAAAAAATTTTTCGTCAGAATCATCAAATACTTAGCTAAAAGTAATAGCTCACACAACTACAAAATCTAACCACGTTTATTCATTAAGAAGTACCTGATAATAATTATCTGAACTAGTATTATTTAGTACTGAAGATTCATGCGATGTAATAAAAAATCCTAGATTTCCGTTTAAAAAATAAACCAGCTGCATCTACTTGACGTAATTTTTTAATTCAAACACGCAATTCCGGAGACGAATGAGAGACGCGAAAGCTTGAGCAATAGCCGTTTTACCGACGGAACAAGTACTCGCTCATTTTAATATTTTCAGCCTTTGCCGACTACGGTGTCATTAAGCAACTTACACTATATCTAGCGATGAAATATCGAGTTTATCTATTACACGTTTATTT
Source organism: Thymelicus acteon (assembly GCA_951805285.1). Classification (NCBI taxonomy): domain Eukaryota; kingdom Metazoa; phylum Arthropoda; class Insecta; order Lepidoptera; family Hesperiidae; genus Thymelicus; species Thymelicus acteon. Next base: position 5,717,923 of record OX638232.1, read on the forward strand.
TTGGGGATTATGGGACTTTGTTCCATGATTTTAAAATGCACAAACTGTTTTGATTACATATTTGAAGCATTCAATTTTAAAAATACTATCAAACTTAAAAGCGATTAAAAAAATGCAATACTCTTGTATTTTGTGTAGTTTTTCATAGCTTCCAAACCGCTGAACGGATTTATATAATTATGATATCATTAGATTTTTCTTGATAACCTTAGTGTTCTTAGATAAGTGAAATTTAAAAAAGACAAATAACCATGAAACACATCGCGTTCGTTGCATTAGAGCAAAGTTAGGTACTGCCATATACATACTCGTAGAAATAAACACTTTGTAAAGACATTAAAAGTTATTGTGGCTAGTGCATTTCATGGTTCCAGGTCCACTGCTGGACATAGGCCTCCCCTAACTTGCGCCACGCCAGGCGGATGCCCGCTGTCTTCTTCAGGTCGTCAGTCCACCTGATCGGGGGGCGTCCTACGCTCCTTTAGTGCATTTAGAAATATGCTCCTGCTAGTGCATTAACAAAATGTGAAATAACAACAAAAGTATAAATGTAAAATAACAGGAAAAGTATAACAAAGGATTCCCCTTCATTTATTATCACGACTCTTGTCGTTAATCGTAGACGATGCAACCAGAGCCTCACTGAAGCTGCCGAGAACGTAGCGGGGGAAGTAGGGCAATCGGGGGTTCCCTCCAAATCTCTCCATTCCACTGTTACATTTTTGTATCCTGCCGTTTTCCTTTCGAGAATTCGCTCGGACGTTATTTTGAATATAAAAAGATCACGGATTTATTTGACATTGATTGGAGCACGATTATAATTTTCCGTAGCGGCAAAATTTCCCCCTTGAAAATTCATTTAGAATTTTTCGCCGTCGATGTTTCTTTTAGAAGGAAAGTAAGAGTCGTTACGACTCGACTCATTGTTAACCCTGAAATAGCGCAGATTTCAAAAATTCTCTCCGCCTACGCAGCGGGATTTCGTTCATAAATCAGTGGATTGTCAAACTGTGCCGAACTCGGCTGATATAAATGACTGCTGCTGGTTCGGATACTGTAGTCTGCTTCGTTTCACGTTCGAGGAAAAACTTCGGAAGTTCAGTTCCGATTCAATGACGAGGAGCAGTCAGCGGGAATACGAATCTTATTTCCAATATCACGGCGCTGGCCTCATCGAAAAACTTTCCTTTTTATATGTCTCACTGAATCTACCACAATGTAAAAACTGAGATTAGGGTTGTCGCAGAGTAATATAACAAATTAATAAAAAAACTAATTAGTAATTAATGAAATAAATCACATCTTCAGAATCGCTATATTTTCCACCTTAATCACGTAATTTGTTCTTTTCCTTTCTGTATATTCGAATAAAACCTTTATAATAGACGGAAAGACAGATGCACGAATGATTCCACGCTGAAGTGTTTTTTTAAATGTTAATAATTTATCCTATCAAAAATACTCATTTTATTGTCGTTCAAACTGCAAACATATTACTGTTCAAACATATGACAAATATTCTTTGATAAATTATTACTCAAAACAACCACAGTAGAACACCAACACCAAGCTGAAAGTGGGGTTTGAGAAAACAATAAATATTGTACAATAACATTTACTTTGATGTTCTGTTAATTAATTTTATTAATTATTGTGTTAATAAACGGTATGAGAAAAATATACAACATATTTCTGTTTATGATAGACACGTTTTATGATAATCAACATACTTACTTACATACTTTATTCAACATGAAATGATATCACGATAATTTAAAGTTTTTCCTTGGCAAAACATTCAGGAAAAACTATGCAATAGTGAAACATTGAATATGAATAGTGAATTACACTGAAATTGTTTTAGCTTTCAGCATTGTCAAAAGATGTTTTGAATCATAAATCACTGGTAAAGTCCGTCCATTATTCTCGCAGTTAAAAATAATAGCTGCAATGTGAAAAATAATATCAAGAGTTAGTCGATACGCCAACTTTCCAACGACTTTTAACTAAAACGATTCGTAAACTTCTCTCTTTACCTACGTAACGGGCCAATGATTTCCAGATTCGTCAAAAATATTTGTTTTCAAAACGTCCCTCGATCATGTGGATTGACGATGTCTGGAAATTAGATATTGCTTAGATTTAGGAGATGCTGTCTGGATGTAAGTTATGAAAGATAAGTTTCCAGCATTAGACGTCAATAGACTATAATCTATACTAATATATAAAGAGGAAAGATTTGATTTTTTGTTTGCATTGAATAGGCTCCGAAACTACTGAACCGATTTGAAAAATTCTTTCACTGTTGGGAAGCTACACTATCCCCGAGTAACATAGGCTATATTATGTTTTCAAAAAAAATAGGGATCCTTAATAAAACTCCAATAATGTAACCCAAGGTGTAAAAAATAAGAAAACCGAAGCAAAGCGAGGGCGGTTACTCGTTATAGATATAACCATTGAATTGTTCTAATGACTGTCTTGATGAGACGACCATACACTACCGCCGCAAACCATACTCTCTAACTGCAGGCAACCCAATCTGATTTAAGAGGCTTCCAAGAATGCCTGTAGCCAGAATATACATAATTAGATACAAGAGTAAAGCCTCTTATGTCACAAATTCACTTAAATACTTCTTCGATAAGCTGCAAACTTATTTATATGTTTTTCAGTACCAGTGACAGACTTAAAGCTCGTTTAAAAAAAACAAAAGCAAAGAATGAACTCCGTTAGATAATTGCATTTATTTCCGTTCGCCTCCCACCGACTCTAAATGCACTTCTGGAATTTTCTACATTTCACATATTTCAGGGTAAGTTTACTCAAACATTCTTAGAATGTATAGTATCTGTAATTAGGAGTCAAGTCATAAAAAGAAATATTTGAGCTGATGTAAAGAAGAAAATTTTACTAAAGTGGCGTTTTAGTTAGCCATTTATTTAAGTTTTGAACTTCAAGCAATAAGAGTGAGCCCTACAGACGTTGGGAAGATCGTCGATAAATTGATCATCTCGCTCATTTTAGGAAATTGTAGACAGCCGAACTATGCGCGACGATCGAAGCTCTAATGGAAATTATTCACAAAAAAAAAATCCAGAAAGAAGCAGTATCTCTTTGTACATCATAATCCGTGTATATTTTCATCTTTCTGTAATTTATTTAGACTTGCATAATTCTATATACCTACACATAAATAATAATTGTGAGACGTACAATAAAAATAATCACCAACACATTTATCATCTAAGAAGGAAGTAGCCGTGTATTATCATAGAAGAATAAGAGAAATACTTTACAATGAAATCAAAAAAGGCTGAAGAAAATAAGCATTCTAAGGGCGTCTTGAACGAAGTTGCAACGGAATCAAAAAAGGACGTCTAGGATGTTTGAATTCCAAGAAAATATCACTAAATCCCTTTTCTTACAGAAAGAAATACCTCTAGATTACATACAACTAACAGAATAAATTCTCAACCAGCTCCATTTCATCTAATGATCTCCTGACAAAGATTATATTTCCCGGCTTTCGCTTGTAATAGGTGCATGCTGATTTAATGCATTTTTCAATAGACTCCACGATCGCTATCAATCATTGCAATAGAAAATTAACACACAGCACTGTGACACTTCAACATAATATGTGATAGAAAAAATCACACACCCCTAAAGTTATAAAATTCTGAAACTCATAACAAATTTTCACCGTCGGCTATAAAATAGTTTTACGAGCTCCAAATCTAGTTACGTATTACAAATGTTCCGGTGTGCGTTGAAAGTGGGAAATGAGGGACTTTATTCATACCGCACTGCGTCATAAAAACTCAAATTTCACACATGCCTTGGAAAATTGTTATTGATTATATTTATGCCTGATGAATGGAGATTCTGTTATACCTAACAGTCGTAGGTCTGTTACGAAAACAGATTGTGCTTTGATTTTAAATTTACATAACCACGGATAACTTTTGTGTATATCGCAATACATAATATAATAACGCTACATATTCATAGATAGCCCCACACTAGGCGTGACGTGGGTGCCAAGACAACACACAAAAACAAGAAAATGCACTCGCAGACCAAGAACATATCATTCAAACTGCGTCGCTGGGAATCGGACTCAGGAAATCTCCGAACGGCGCCGCACGGTCGTCATATAGATATAAAGTTATAGTTATTGAGAGATTTAGGGCTTATTTCACAATCTTCAAGTAAGTCCGAAGTAAGCTATTCGTTGGTTAAGTTGACATTTCGTGTATGTAAAATGACACTTTAACGTCACTTTAACCGGCGAATAGCTTATTCAGGACTCTACTTGAAGATGGTGAAACAAGCCCTTAGAGTTGCGAGCAAATTCTACAACTCTTATGACAGACTATCTATCATCACAATACAAAATAAACTTTCCTTAATAGAATTTAATTGTTCACACTGGTTGGTAAAGTAATTAAAAATATTTCAAAAGGAAAAGGAAAGAGGCTAACTAGTAAAGGATTAAAAAATTGGTTTTAAATAAAGAATGTCGACACACATTTAAAGTTTAAACATGTCTACACATATCAATACACGTCTACATTCCTACACAACGGGCGGATGTTACGTGATCAGTGCATTTTACGTATTCCATTATTCCGGGTGTCACTCATTTGTCACACGTGAGTCAATTGTGTCACGGCCCAAATGTTTGCGAACGAATATGAGCTAGAGAGTTGAAATTGGGTTGCGTAAATGGGGTATCACATTATATGGGCTCGCGTCACGTCTGGATCTTAAGGCTATGTTCAGTGTGACAACAAACAAGGAAACCGTAGATGATTCTCCGTAAGGTACACTGTACCTTAAGGCTATATTCTGACTTTGCTTATCTGAAGTGTCATGTTCGTGACGTGCGGGATGAAGCTATATGTAAAAAAGAGAGGTACTCCTAAATTATACATGAACCAGCCGCGTTAATTTCGACGATTCTTTGTTAACTTGCGTCGCTTAGTGAAAAATCTTCTAATTCTTTATTGTTAAGATGTTTACTCGTATCTACAAATGAGGAGTAATATCTCAAACCTAAATCTAAAACAACCCCAATAATATGACGAAGTCTTAATTAGTGTTCATTATATGGAAATTACAAATAAAAAAATTTGCTGCTTCGTCTTATGCCACCGCCACAGTTGCCTAAGTCTTTGCATTTATAAGGCTACTTGCACAGACTCTTTAAAAATATAATGATAGTTATTATTCTTAAAGAGAAGCTTGGCAACTGCGATCAACTTCAGTTAGGTATCTTTAGTTAGGTAATTATTGAATTGATTTAATTATTGCTACATAATTTTTACTAATGGTCATTATATAAATGTTGGTACTAAAAATAAACACATATTTTAAAACACCAGTCGGGAATCAGGAGTATCAGAAACCTTCAACAGGGTCAGTATGAACCAGGGTCGTCTACAGCTAAAATTTTGCACTCAAAAACAATAGCAGGATGTGAACGAATACATCGCCTACGCGTGTCATTCCCAATCTCACGTAACCACGAATTTGAACTACTGAGAATGTTACTGCGGTCGACAAAACCGCACGTCAAAGCGAGTTAGTGTCCGACGAAACACAATTTCTATTTCCGTTGTGAATACGGATTCTTTTTCACGACACCGACCTTGACTGCCCGTGCTGGATAACTAATGAATAGATTCAGGGTTCCGTAGGATTTAATTTGAATAATTTACGTTATACATTTTACTCCGTAGATACAATAATTTAGTCTTTCAACACTTTTACTACTAATATTAAGTAATTGCAAATAATTATCATTATTGCTAATATCTATTAGGGTAAAACAACAAAAAAGTAACACTAATGTAAATAAGTGACTTCTTGGCAGTTGTTTGGTAATTTACTTAAGGGTTATACATAAACAATTCAGGAACGGAATTTCTTGTACATTTTTCCTTCTTCTTACTCATTAAACAAATGTATGATGCAAATCTTAATATTCTATTCCTTTATATCAATTTCATGTTTGTACGTTAAAAAGGACTAATTGCTGCCTATATGTCAGTCAGTGTAATTTTTTTATCAATTGATACATAAATACAGGTACGAAGAGTTACGATGTAAATAGGGTTGTGAATGTGTTCCAAAAAACTGTTGTTACTGCTATTTTATACGTATCTGGTTTCACCATACAGTACAGTTATCAGGACTGGTTTGTAGCGGTCATCGTAAAAAATATTCAAATTGTTAACTATTCAGCATTAATTATATTATCGAATTATTAAGCCGTTGTTGGACAGCTTGATTGACACAATCATCTTTTGAACTTCAAGAGCATTAGTCGTCTATTAATCATTAACAATTTTAAAAACTAATTCATAGAAATGTAAATGTAAACCAGGAATCAGGATAATTTTATGTTATTTCTTGATGAGAAATTAATAATCTGCCATGGTCTCGTAAAATAGGGGATTTCAATTCAATGATATACCTACCTTATACCTATGATTAAAAAACTCAGCCGAAACATTAGCATTGTACAAATTCTCTGATGATTTTTTACAGTCTTTTTCTACGTACCTAGGTAATAAACCTTAAAACTTTATACAATGTACGTGATTATGTTATTTTAAATATTACGCCATCAAATTGCATCCCTAAATGTAAATTACATGTTTGAGATTATAGGGAAACATAATTACGACTATTAATACTCGTACGAATATGTTGCATAATAAGACTCTACAACTCATGTCAAGCTTATCAAATGTACATATATTGGTTGTACGTGAGTAGATACATATGTAGCTGTAGGTAACTCAGGATTGTATACCTAACTAATGCATGTATGTATTATATATTGATTAATGTATTATTATTATTAATTAATTATGTGCTATGATTAATTTATCGCGAGCTGACACAACACCATAGATTTAATGCGTTCTTCTGAAACGACCAAATCTATGGACCATTTTATTTTCAATTTCATAATTTTCTTGTTATCGAAATTTTAATCACAGTAAAACAAAAATGGAAATTATATATATTAAACAGACCGATGTATGAATGTTTTGTAAATTGTTGTTCGTTTGCTGTGCTTGATGCGTGCTTCGGGTGAATTTAAAATAGAGTCATAACAAAAACTAACCTGAAATTGAAATGAATTGGCACTGGCACTGGCACTGGCATGTTCGTACAACACAATGATATTTTTATGGGCTTCTTCACATTCTACGGGATTACATTGTTACTTAATTACCCGTTTATTTAGCATTGTGACATTAACTATAAACAATTTATTTATAAATTCATCCGAATGTGTAAGAATTATTACCCTATAATAGTATTAAGTATTTGAATATAAATAAATAAAAACAAAATGTTTATATCACCTGTACCTAAATGAATAGGAACAGATGAAATAGCCAATATGATTTAGCCTTAGGTTGTAATACGCAAAAATCGTAGCGTACCTATCTTTTACTTTATAGTAATATGGCATCACTTGTACAAACGCCTACAATTAATAAGTTTTTATTTCGTAGCACTCCTAAAATACTACGCTGTACATATGAACACTTTTGTAAAAAATATATTAAAACCGAATACCAAGACAATGAATTCAATTACATTAATCCAACGAAACGTGTTGGTCTCGGAGATAATAGAAGGTCGTTTTTATATGTATCATGTTGATAGAATTCGGCTGGCGATCTCGTTCACTGGTCGGAGTGTCTTGGCATCGACAATAGTTCTACGCCGCTCTGGCGCTGAAATATTCGTACCGACGACAAATTCTGAATGTATTGTTTCGAACGGCAGTTATAATTAAGCCAGACTTATAGGAAGTGTTGACGATTAATAAACGTTCAAATCTGTTTAAAGATGACCTATTGCGATTAATTAAGTGTATTTTTGTTGGTCCTGGTTTTTGGAATGCTTGTTTATGTTTGGGTTAGGTACATGCGGTATTGTTAGGGGTGTATCTACTGCATAGTGCATTAAGAATTTTCTGACTGTAAGAATGTGTCGAACGATGATAATTTCCACTATGAAGGCATAACATTTATGTAGTTATAAAGACGTATATTTAATGACTAAAAATAAATATACATCACTGCTCATAAAATAGGTAAATCTACAGCTCTAAGCCCTAATAAGGGTATATTATATTTGTCAAAGAAAAGATGAAAATTTTAATTTAGGTATCGTAGTCACAAAGAAGATATCTAATTACTTCATTAGTAACATTAATAATGATCTAAAATTTAATGATTGAACTTTATCATCAACTGAAATGCCTTTCTTTGTTCATTTTGTTTTTACAAACTAATGGACTGAATTTTTGTACTCTTAATTAAAATAGCGTAAGTAGCTGTAGCAGTAGTGGTAGGCAATACCTAGGCATATTTAAAGTAATATTAAAGTAATTTTAGCTACGAAAGACATGGCTATGAAAGACAAAGCAGTCTAATTAGCTTAGTTATGTTTATTATAACGCTACACACTCACAGCCCCACACTAGAATTCCCTGTGTCGTGGGTGCCATGGACAACACACTAGACAAGGACAATCACACCCAGACCGAGAACAGAAATTCAAACTCATCATTCAGATTTCCGCACTGGGAATCGAACCCAGGACCTTCGGTGCAGCGATCCGGCATGGTAACCATTGCGCCACACGGGTCGTCTATTATACATGCGGTACAGCCTGTATCGTAATAAGCCCTCTGATCACGTGTTCAGTGATCTCCTCACTGCGTGCTCAGCCACCATTTACAAAGCTGACGCTATTGACGGAGTCATTGCGTCGTAGAGAAGGCGGTGATCTGTTAAAAATGTGATGAGAGGTATACTTAAGGGTCAATGACGTAAACTCAAATATTTTTTTATACATATTAAACGTTAAGATACAACACTTCTTGGCTTCTTGAGTTCTTGTAACAAATTTTGTTCAAACAAACGTAGTAAATAGGCATGCAGTCCACAGACGTTAAAATGTCTGTTGTAACCTGTAAACATTTAGTTGCTACTACTACAATCTTACTAAATATCGTACACCTACTATTGCTACTACTCCTATTATTAAAACGAAGCGTCTTGTATCCGTTAATGGTCCCACACAGGTCCCATTACTCAGTGCCGGCGTTACACAGTGTTTTATGAGACCCGATTTTGTGACATCCCCTTTTTAATGCAGATTCCTATAGTTTGAATGAATTTAAATGCGAGAGTAAAACTCCCGCGTGTCTATTAATCATAGTTACTGAGAAATTAATTTTTGAAAATTGTTATTTTTTTACCGGATAAATACTTAAAAAAATCAAAACTCCTAAAATTTAAAAACAATAATTAAATTGATAATGATGGTAGATAAAACCATCGACGGCATACATTTTAGTGCAATAAGAAAACACCTATGTTCAACCGCTACGAAATTATTTGATTTTTTTCATTTTATGTTTTTATTTTTTTTTACTCGATAATCCGCCGTATTAGGACGCGATATTTGACCAAGCGGTTGCTTAAGGTGTCTTTCATGTGCTCTAATTATATCACGACCTAATTCCATGGATTATTGGAATTATCGCAGAAATACGAATATCCGGATTTTTCCGACGTTAGGGTTATCACAAGTTCACAACCGGCACTAAATATTCCGTTCTGTGTGCATTTAAGATTATCAACGCTCTTTTATTTTATTTTTAACTGGATGAAGTAGGAAATTATTCATTATGACGTTAGGGTTGTCAGTATAATATTTTATTTTGATGTTAACCTGTTAACCTTTTCGTGGGTATTTGAAATCGCAATTAATTAAGTTAATGATAACTTTTAATAATACAAAAACATTGTGAATACGTAATCCAAAACAATTTTATTAGTAGGTATACTTAACAAAAGTTATATTTTTAATTGACTCAGAGAATTACTCGATCTAAAATCTAAAAAACATTTAATTGAAAAAAAATTGGTTGTCTGTAAAGTCGGTTTATGGACGGTAGTTTAACGTGACAACGTTATGACAAAACATTGATGAAATGATTGCATACTTTTATAGATAAAATTGAATCATTTTAATTAAATTACCATTATTTTGTATAGGGGTAATGAAGTAAGTTGTGTGCTGCCGCTGTCTCTCTTCTACTCGGACGCTCCGGCTGAGCGAGAGAGGAGAGGAAGAGAGATACATGCGGCACGAACCGAGCGCTTCGGCCGATCGATTTTAAACTTATAATTTGAAATGTGTTTATTTTATACTAAACCTTATTTTTTGCGGAAATATGATTACGAACGACGTTGTAATTATAATATATTTCCCAACAATATAGAACAGTATTTCAAAATTTGTCGTCATGCCTATTAGAGGATCAATCGGAATTTCTCGTTGTCGAAGATATATAATTTTAGGGTTCCGTAGCCAAATGGCAAAAAACGGGATCCTTATGGATTCGTCATGTCTGTCTGTCCGTCCGTATGTCACAGCCATTTTTTTTACGAAACTATAAGAACTATACTTTTTAAACTTGGTAAGTAGATGTATTCTGTAAACCGCATTAAGATTTTCACACAAATATAGAAAAAAAAAACAATAAATTTTGGGGGTTCCCCATACTTAGAACTGAAACTCAAAATTTTTTTTGATCAAACCCATACGCGTGGGCCGTGGGGTGATCTATGATAGGTCTTCAAAAATGATATTGAGGTTTCTAATATCATTTTTTTTCTAAACTGAATAGTTTGCGCGAGAGACACTTCTAAAGTTGTAAAATGTGTCCCCCCCGTAACTTCTAAAATAAGAGAATGATAAAACTATAAAAATATATGATGTACATTACCATGCAAACTTCCACCGAAAATTGGTTTGAAGGAGATCTAGTAAGTAGTTTTTTTTAATACATCATAAATCGTAAAGGGCAATTTACCTTTCATTATGATACTGGCTGCTACGGAACCCTTCATGGGCGAGTCAGACTCGCACTTGGCCTCTTTGTTATATTTAAATAACTAATTGATATCCAGTTTGTATCCGGATATTGGAAGTGACAACCCTGACAAAAAACGAAAAGTGCTTATTATTCCAATAATCCATGGATGGTCGTGATATAATTAGGGCACATGAAAGGCACCTTAAGCAACCGCTTGGTGAAATATCTCGTCCTAATACGGCGGATTATCGAGTAAAAAAAATAAAAACATAAAATGAAAAAAAATCTAATAATTTCGTAACGGTTGAACTTAGGTATTTTCTTCTTGCACTAAAATGTGCACCGTTGATGGCTTTATCTACCATCATTATCGATTTAATTATTGTTTTTAGATTTTAGGAGTTTTGATTTTTTTAAGTATTTATCCGGCAAAAAAATGTCAATTTTCAAAAATTAATTTCTCAGTAACTATGATTAATAGACACGCGGGAGTTTTACTCTCGCATTTGAATTCATTCAAACTATAGGAATCTGCATTAAAAAAGGGATGTCACAAAATCGGCTCTCATAAAACACTGTGCGTTAGAGCCACTGACGCCCTAGGCAAGAATATTGTGGCGCCCACATAAGAAAATTAAAATGGAGCTTTTTTGCTCGAAAAATTTTTTACTAAACCAATGGGAACGTATTTTCCTTTTTTTTTTGCTCCTCACCGGAAATGTGGGCCCCTCCAAATTTAGCGCCTTAAGCCGTCGCACTATGGGAAAGCCCCATACAAAGCCATCTCAAAACTCTTTGACACGAAAGTTAATATTACGGGATAAAAATAATAAATTAATATACTATAGTAAATGAAGTTTAGTTACTAGATATTTTTATTTTATTTTATTCATTAAACAAATGTATAATGGGCATCCAATCTAACTCATGTTCGAAAATATGATATCGACGCAATACGTTACTACATTTCAATGCCTCGTTACGCGAAAGTTTTGATATTAATATATAACTATTATATATTTTTGGAATGCTTATAATCTCCTCATATTGATTTATAATAAATATTATACATATTAGTTCAATAAAGTTAAATTAAATGACATAGTTTAACAATATATATTTTTAGGGTTAATTTTTCTCCCACAAGACATTTACCTGTTGCCGATGCTTGCCGATGTCGAGATATTTATTGCATTATAATCTTTATACCTTACTTTACCTAGGGAAGAAAAAAAAACTTGCGCCTACTTGCGCCTTTTCTGGCACGGTCCCAAAATATATCACGGGATAAAAATGATTTTTTTTTCAATTGCCCTTTATTCCTTATAAAATACGAGTAGCATTTATGACTAACTATTTTCAAGAGTTAATTTACATAAGAAATACTCAGCTGTTTTTTTTTGTTAATAAAGTACCTATCTATCAACCACACAAGAGCACGGATTGGACTGTGTGCTCAATGCATATGCTCAGGAGTTACGGTCTGTGGGTGAAACTGAGGAGGCTATTATCATTAATATGATACGAAATGCATCAAAAATTTCTTAGATACGTTCAGAACCTGATTTCGTTACACCTTTTTCAAAAGAAGAATCATTACTGATATACATTGACTTAGATCTTAGCAAAGAAACGTATGGGAAACTTCGAATTTGTTTGGCGGACATAATTTATTTAATAATAAAGTTTCGAGCATAACCATTACTAACATAAGTGCAATGGTCAATCTGAAGGACTTGTTAGAACATACTTCTAACGATGATTGATGGTAAAGTTTTACCTGAAACTCGTTCGAGTTCTACTTGTACAGTTTGTGGTGCTACTCCTAGCCAAATGAATAACTTATAGGCAGTAAGGAAGTGAGATGTAAATAAAAGTTCATTTCAATACGAACCGTCAACATTTAAGTCATTATTAAAAAAAGTGTTATAGCAGAAAAATCATAAATTCACACTTAACTTTAATTTCTTTTTTTTTATCTAACGAATTATTCTTTAAAGTTTCATTTAGCTCTCTTAACTTTAAAAAAAAATATAAAAAAAAAATTAGTAACCTAATAGTTAGACAAAACTTAAATCTTGAGTCCTTAGTTAATAGTTTTATATACCATATAATTAATAATACCACGATGCATGCCGTGGTAACCTATGATTAAGACTACATTAAGTTTTAAGTTAACCCATGGCTTGGTTGTAATTTTATTATAATGTAAGTTTTGGTTACCTTAATCAAATAAAATAAAATAAAATAAAATAAAATAAAATAAAATAAAATAAAATAAAATAAAATAAAATAAAATAAAATAAAATAAAATAAATAAACATTACATGCTTGGATCAGAAGTATGGAGATGATTATACATATTTTATATAACTTGTCTTTCTTAAAAATGGTCGGCAACTACGAAAAGAATAAAAAACTGTTAAAAAGCGGTTTAGGGAGGAACTGGGACTGCATATTGATAAACCTCGACAAGGCTTAAGAATTAGTAATGACTGAAACACAGCGCGGAGATTTTTTCAAAATTACTCTTGCGCTGCGAATATTACAGGTGTAGACGCAGAACTTATAAAACGAATGTATGTAATATTACAAACTATGCCATCTGGAATGGCTATACTTCGGATCCATATATATCAAGTTTAAGAAAGCCCTCGGAAACGATATCAAAGAAACTGTTTGATGAAGCCAAAGCCCTTCTTGCCATGAACGAAAATCTGTAGGATTTTGCAACATAAATGTTTCTTTCTTTTTTCTTTCTTTCAAAATGTTTTAAATATACATTTAGGTTTTGTTTGATATTATTTATAAGTTAGTTTTATGTAATTTTAATAAATCATGCGTGAAATAAAAATATATTCACATAAAAACCAGGACAGTTTTTTTGGTCTATTTTTAAATTAAATAATAAAGTTTAAATTTAAAATTAAGTACAATTATATAAAACCTTATATATCCAGGTATACGTGTGCAAAATTACAGCTCATTTCATTTTAAAACAACTGAGATGTGAAGTTTTGAGACGAGACACACGTGATTTTCCCATAGTGCGTCGCCCCACCGCGCCCCCTCCCCCCCCCCCCCCAACGCCCGCTCTGCTATTACTCTTCCTACTAACACATAAAACTTTGCAGTAGGTATACAATGCATTGCGAGAAGAACGGAACCTATTTTAATTTTACCTTAATAATAATGAAATATTTTGCAATAAGCTATATTTTCAATGGATACCAAAAGTTCTCATCAAAACAAAAGACTACTTCAAGAGTCCCGACGAAGCGAAGATTTTTATTGCCCATTCGTTGATTTTATTTTGATAATCTATATATATTATAAAACAGTAACTCGATAATGTCTGTACATTGAAGATATTTAAGAAAATTTGATATCAGGGGACTCAATAGGAGCAATAGATTGCAAATCTGTCATTTTTAAAAATCTTGTCTGTCTGTATGTTTGACACCGCATCACGCCAAAACTACTGGATGAAATTGAATGCGGTTTTCACAGTTGCGTTGCTGGTGGTCTAACTTAAAATCTGGTGTACGTTTTATTGTGATATGTCGCTTAAAAGCCGAGATATCAATAAATAGGACTTTTTAATACGCCACATAACAGCAAGAAATTGTGAAAGTACCCGATAGAGGGATAGAAAAGACTATTTAGTATCGGAAATATTCGTTATTTCTTTAAAAAATCTATTTGAATTTTTGAATGAAAAATTGAAAATGAATGAAAAAATTTAAATGATTTTGCAGTGAATTAGTTCTGCTAATCAACAACAGATGTCAGTTTAGGTAACTAAGTAGGTCTGAGAACAAGACATAAAGCTATTATACCGTGAATAAACCTTTTATTGAAATCAATGTGTACCTATATATATTTAAAATATTTCAAATAAATAAATAAAAAACAAATAAACGCTTACACACTCATACAGTAGGTTTTAATCTGTGTCGCAGGTGGCATGGACGACACGTAACACATCACAGTAACACCCATGACCCGAGTACAAATATATATCTGCCCCAGCAGGGAATCGAACCCGGGACCCCTTGCTTCGCAGGCAGGGTCGTTACCAACTAGGCTACAGGGTCGTCAAACATTGGGGTTTTAAGTAAATATAAATATCTGCCCCAGCCGGGAATCGAACCCGGGACCCCTTGCTTCGCAGGCATGGTCGCTACCAACTAGGCTACAGGGTCGTCAAACATTGGGGTTTTAAGTAAATATAAATATGTGCCCCAGCCGGGAATCGCACCTGAGACCCCTTGCTTCGCAGGCAAGGTCGCTACCAACTAGGCTACAGGGTCGTCAAACATTGGGGTTTTAAGTAAATATAAATATCTGCCCCAGCCGGGAATCGAAACCGGGACCCCTTGCTTCGCAGGCAGGGTCGCTACCAACTAGGCTACAGGGTCGTCAAACATTGGGGTTTTAAGTAAATATAAATATGTGCCCCAGCCGGGAATCGCACCTGAGACCCCTTGCTTCGCAGGCAAGGTCGCTACCAACTAGGCTACAGGGTCGTCAAACATTGGGGTTTTAATTAAATTTACTTATTACAAATAACTAAGTTAGATTTTGTTATCGGATTAATATAGATTTACTGTATTATGGTGTGGATCAGAGTTAACAATAATATCTATTATGACACAATTTAGTAAATTAACTTAGTAACTAAACTAAATTAATTTAGTAACCATATAATGTTTTTTTTTTGTAAATAAATAAAAATCTTAAATTCCGACAATTATCTTCCGAATATTATCTCTATAATTTAGATATCCTTACTGTAATGTAGAAATAGGCACATAGGAGATAATAATAAAAATACAAATCCTTTACATATTTAATAACACTGGTCAACAAAATTTTGTAACAAGAAAGGTGCTAGCTAACTTTAAATAACCTACCTACTCTCATTTTATTACCATATTTATTTTGATTCCATCAGGTCCAGTTTTCGTGTTACAGCTACTTCCCACAAAATGAAAAATTAACCATTTTTGTTTCACTTTCGCATTCAGAGATTTTTTTTATTTGAAGAGTGTAGTGTTTTGTTCTGTTTTAGAGTTAAGTGATTCTTAAATAATGTCAAGAAAGTGTAAAAATGATCCTGACAAGTTTTATTACATTTGTGGTGACATTACTTTCAAAACTCAGCGGAGGAATTTGACACCATTAGTAACTAAGTTATATGAACTGTATTTTGGCTTTGCCATTGGACAACAAGACAAAGCGTGGGTTCCGCACATGTGTTGTGTTACATGTGTGGGTCTTCTAACTGGATGGGCGAAAAGATCTCAATCTATGCCTTTTGCAATCCCTATGATTTGGACGGAACCAACTAACCACTCAACTGATTGTTATTTTTATCTTACTGATACAAAAGGTATTACAATTAAACAAGAAGTAAAATCAAGTATCCCGACCTGCCATCAGCTAAAAGACCGAGCTTAGTAATTTAGAAAAATCAGCTTGGGAATCTTTCATGAAAGTAACTTCCAATTTTCCAGGAAATCATCGATCAAGTGACTATAAATGTATTAACGCGGAGCTTTTATCTACTTATAAGGCTTTGGGCTGTAACATGTCGTTGAAAATACATTTTCTTCATTCACATTTAGACTCTTTCCTAAAAATTTGGGCGCCGTCAGCGATGAACACGGTGAAAGATTCCATCAAGACATTTCTACCATAGAAAAACGATATCAGGGCAAATGGAGCCCACGTATGTTAGCGGATTACTGTTGGACATTAAAACGAGACGTTCCTGAAGCAAAGTACAGACGAAAATCAGAAAAGTAAATTCATATTAACGTTGCAATAAATCGAAATAACTTCTTTTTGTTCATAAAAATTCAAAATTTCTAAAATGTTATAAAATAGTATTACAAAAAAACTATTCGTATTTAAAGCATTTTAATTTTATTTATAGTATCCTTATCCTTGTCCTAAACATAACTAGACAAAAGTTTTCATGTTACATGCAAAAGTAGTTTTTTTGTTGACTAGTGTAATCAAAATGAGTAAGAAATTAAAATATTTGCGAATAACCATCTACTGCTGTCACCTACTGGTCAATGACTACCAAGACGGCCGGCATAGGCAAATTTTATGACCGGACGTAAGTGCAATACAAAAAACTAAAATACTTTTGAATTTGCGAATAGCCACGTAAGAGCAGACGAGTCACCTGATTGTAAATGGTTACCGTTTTCCATAGAAGAATGAGTGTGTCGTCCGTGATCAGACTTAAACGCATCATCCATGCGTTGTCATCCAAGAAAGAAAATAAAAGAAAGAAAAAATAATAAAATGTCAAGATGATTGAATTTCCATTCTATAAAGTTTAGAGATTCTAGAAAGCTTTAAATTAAGATATATCGAGCTATATAAATAATAGTAAAAATAAATTAATAACACGCTGTCTTATCCACAAACTTTGAAGTAGTTAAAAACAGTAAGTTTCTTTTGAAACGTTTTCCAGGAATAATATATACTTCTGGCATTTGGACCAGGTTCTTGGGCGAAAAGCTCGGCCTTACGTAGTTGGAAGTTACACTTAAAACCCCCAGAGTTATTCGGGAATAAATTCAGGAGAATAGAGTCTTCCGGTTGAGAGGCGGGCCCTGCTATTGCGTAGGGGATCCTTTCATTACCATAAATCTACCTGGTGTCGTGGTTGCGAAACCCCCCAGATGATCGGGGGCCTCTTGTGTCTTCTGAATTCCGACAGAAGCATTTAACTCTCAGGCATTCAAGTGTAGAGGGGCCAGACGTCCCTGAGCGACTCCCGTGGCCCGTGGTCGGTGCGATTAAACATTGACCGAAAAACCTAATAATATGGTACATCTCAGGTACCTGCTAAACCACCCGATATACGTGATCTGGTGAACAGAATGGGGACCGTCTTACAGACATTATTACTTGGTCAGATAAAAACAAAAAAAAAACATAATCTTAACACACATTAAGTCAAAAAGAAGGAAGAAATAGTGCCAAGAAAACACTTAAGTAATTCAAATGGAAGAAGAATTCGATTAGGTTAGATTTGGCTGTTTATAATTACGTGGAAAACATTGTCGACATCTATGAATAAATAGGAGCAGTCCAGTATTCCAGTACTTGGATTATTTTTTCCAATCCAACGATGTATATAACTTATTTTCGCCAAAATGGAGCTTTAGTATTATTGCCTTTCCAGTGACGATACTGACATTATAAAACCAGTACATCGTTGACCGATTCAGGGTGTACTCGTGTATATTAGAGATAGAATATTACTCCCAGAATGTTACTCTAGAATGGGTGAGAATAACTTAACGTTTTTAAGAATATTTGTTGTTGGTAACGTTGACATTGCAAAACCAGTACAACGTTGACCAATTCAGGATCTAATGGTGTACGTGTATACAAAATCTCACTAATATTTCTTAAATTAAGATATTTTTTTAGGTAGAAATTTGGCTCCCAGTTATTTCATATCCCGCATTAAAAAATAGGTTGCATGTTCGTCGGGATCAGGTAGTTCGAGTTCGAGGCTCGGGCATGGATCTACTCCTTTAGGAAAAGGGGTATAATAATTTAATATGGAAGTTGTGTTTACAGGTTATAATTATTATTTTGACTGCTTTTATGTATGTGCTACCTACTACATAGAATTTTTGTATATTTTTTAGGGTGTTGTTCTTCAAAAGAAAAAACATATCCCTTATAGGATCATTTCTGTCTGTCTGTCAACCTTATTATCTTAATAATGCGTGGAGGCATAATTCCAAACAAAGTTAAATAAGTTTAAGTTTTTGGTCAATTGATTGAATAATAGAATTTGGTTAATTGATCGCTATGTCCATGTATGGGAACGACAGTTTTCCAGCGGCAAAGTTAAGTTTGTTACTGAATGATTTAACATTGCTCTTATGTTCGGTGCCGTCGACTTTGTCTTCACCTGAGTTAATTCACCCAGGTGTCTTAAGTTTACTTTTAGTAGACTCTATTCACCTATGCAGCCAGGTGATTCGGTTCTGTAAGTTTGGACAGAACCCTCTGTGCGCAACTGTAACTCGCATTTGGCCGGAATGTTTTTTGATTACTATTTTATTATATTATGAATGTTTTTTGATTACTATGTTATTCTCCTCAAGTCCACGCAGACGAAGTCGCGGGTAGAAGCTAGTTTGTAATAAGTAAATTTAATTAAAACCCCAATGTTTGACGACCCTGTAGCCTAGTTGGTAGCGACCTTGCCTGCGAAGCAAGGGGTCTCAGGTGCGATTCCCGGCTGGGGCACATATTTATATTTACTTAAAACCCCAATGTTTGACGACCCTGTAGCCTAGTTGGTAGCGACCCTGCCTGCGAAGCAAGGGGTCCCGGTTTCGATTCCCGGCTGGGGCAGATATTTATATTTACTTAAAACCCCAATGTTTGACGACCCTGTAGCCTAGTTGGTAGCGACCTTGCCTGCGAAGCAAGGGGTCTCAGGTGCGATTCCCGGCTGGGGCACATACTTATATTTACTTAAAACCCCAATGTTTGACGACCCTGTAGCCTAGTTGGTAGCGACCATGCCTGCGAAGCAAGGGGTCCCGGGTTCGATTCCCGGCTGGGGCAGATATTTATATTTACTTAAAACTCCAATGTTTGACGACCCTGTAGCCTAGTTGGTAACGACCCTGCCTGCGAAGCAAGGGGTCCCGGGTTCGATTCCCTGCTGGGGCAGATATATATTTGTACTCGGGTCATGGGTGTTACTGTGATGTGTTACGTGTCGTCCATGCCACCTGCGACACAGATTAAAACCTACTGTATGAGTGTGTAAGCGTTTATTTGTTTTTTATTTATTTATTTGAAATATTTTAAATATATATAGGTACACATTGATTTCAATAAAAGGTTTATTCACGGTATAATAGCTTTATGTCTTGTTCTCAGACCTACTTAGTTACCTAAACTGACATCTGTTGTTGATTAGCAGAACTAATTCACTGCAAAATCATTTAAATTTTTTCATTCATTTTCAATTTTTCATTCAAAAATTCAAATAGATTTTTTAAAGAAATAACGAATATTTCCGATACTAAACAGTCTTTTCTATCCCTCTATCGGGTACTTTCACAATTTCTTGCTGTTATGTGGCGTATTAAAAAGTCCTATTTATTGATATCTCGGCTTTTAAGCGACATATCACAATAAAACGTACACCAGATTTTAAGTTAGACCACCAGCAACGCAACTGTGAAAACCGCATTCAATTTCATCCAGTAGTTTTGGCGTGATGCGGTGTCAAACATACAGACAGACAAGATTTTTAAAAATGACAGATTTGCAATCTATTGCTCCTATTGAGTCCCCTGATATCAAATTTTCTTAAATATCTTCAATGTACAGACATTATCGAGTTACTGTTTTATAATATATATAGATTACGTGTCATAAAGCATTACTATAAACTACTTAATCTAATATATAAAATTCTCGTGTCACGGTATTACAAGTTGAACTCCTCCGAAACGGCTCGACCGATTTTCGTGAATCTTAGCGTGCATGTCGGCTAGGGTGGAGAATCGGACAACATCTATTTTTCATCCCCCTAAATGTTAAGGGTGGTCCACCCCTATTTTTTTTGACAATTTTTTTTGTTTTTATTTTTTTTATGATACAGCATAAAAAAATATTAATATAAAAACTTTTGACAGAACGAAGTCTGTCGGGGCAGCTAGTATTATATAATGTTCTCTAACTTGTAACAGTTACATTATCAGCCTTCAGTTCGAAAAACATGATCGCCATTCAATAAATTCAATATGAGACCAATCTAAAAGTATAGTTATCATGTAACCTTTCAAATAAAAAAGGAATTTTCCAAATCGGTTGAAAAATGACAGAGTTTTGACGAAAGAAACATAAAAAATAGAACCGAACTGAGAACCTCTCCTTTTTAGGGTTCCGAAATAAAATCGGAACCCTTACAGTTTCATCATGTCCGTCCGTCCGTCTGTCCGTCTGTCCGAAGCAAAGCACGAAGACCTAGAGCTAGTGTTAGAAAGTGCTAGTAATTTGGCATAGATATATAGGTACATATTTATTAAAACTCCAGAATCGTAAAATAAAATGTACAGGGTACCTCCGCTATAGGTAACTTGAGGATGAATTTTTTATTCGTTGCACACCCTATAGTGTGAGGTAACGTTGAAAAGGTCTTTAAAAAATTTTTGGAATTAGGAGTCTGCGAAATATTTCGCTTTAAAGTGTCCCCTCCCCCCCCCCCCCCCTTTGCCAGCTAAACGGCTAGAGTTGGACAAGTGAAAAAATTCTGAAGAATAGCTTATATGATGAATTTACAAGAAAACTATCACGGCTATCTTAACACAAGTAGTTAATGAGTAATAGTCGATACTTCGGAACGCTACATTGCGCGTGGCCCGACACGCGCTTACTTGCCCGGTTTTTAAATTCCGTGGAAAACCATGTAAAAACCGCATATTACTCGTAGTTTATTGCGTTCAGACTAGTCATAATGAGTATAAAGCGTAGGAAGGAAGTAAGAAAACATTGCACGGTCGACATGTGAATATTACTGGTGCAAATCATCAACGTGATGACAAACCAATGACAATGGGTGGTGGTATTCACACCAGTTGGAACCGCTCATACAATTTTTTTTATCTAAACTACTAATAGCACTAATTACCTACCTATCATACAAATGGAATGCGATGTGTTTTGTCAGTGACGAGAGTTTCAGATGAAATATGGGTCATATTCACTTTATCACAACCTAAGACAATCACGGGTCTTGGCTCCAGTCATCTCTCACTAGACCAGCTAACACCCACCATAGTCTAGACCTCATATTCATAAAAACAAGCAAATTTACAGAAGGTTTAATAATTTTTGTTTTTAATCACTCTTTTGATAAAGTATAAAGAAAAAACATATTAGAACAGATAAAGAAAATATTATAACAGTGCAATAGCTAAAATAGGTTTATTAAGGCCATCAATATTTTTAATGTGGGCTGCTTGTGTATCAAGAGAATATTTCCCGAAGCAAAGCGAGGGCGGTGAATAGTATTTTTTTTTATACACCAGAGCAAGAAGCTTACAACAGAATGGAGAAAAATAACAATTTATACAATAAAAAGCAGTTTTATCACTAAAAAGCGATTTCTTCCGGACAACCTGAGACTGAGACTAAAGAATTGCGGCGATATGAAGTACATTTGAATGGCAGGGTGCGCTCAGGAAATAGGATAAAACAGAATATAGTAAAACAGATAAGATGGACTGCTGATAGCAAAGGTTAGATACTAAAGGAATAGAGGGTAAACAGGAAGAAACAGTTGCAAGTAGTACAATTTGACTTGTGTTTTAAAGGAATGCAGAGATTCAGCTTGACGAATCTTAGAAGGAAGAGAATTCTATAGACGAACGGCAGTTACTGTACCTAAAGAAATTTTGAAAGAGGATATTTTTACTATAATTATATGTTTTACAGGTGATCTCTGTCGTAAACGAGGCACGAAGTGACGTCACTAGTCATTAAGCGTCGGTAATGGGCACATTGACGGCGTTATGGGCATCTTCAGCTACGAAATGTGCGTGAGCGTTCGTTATCCAATGAATTCGGAAACCTTAAATTCATCCATCCGAAGAAAAATATTTACCTATGATACTTCTAAATGGGAATTTAAAATTTTTTATTGGATATCATTCGTAATTTAATAATCACTCATCATCATGATAGCAGTTGTAGTTTAGAGAAACATGTACATTGCACGTACAGTGAAGGAAAAATATTGTGGGGAAACTTGAACGCTTATACTATCCTGTTTAGAAAGGAAAATAGTTAAAAACCGGTCAAGTGCGAGTTGGACTCGCCCATGAAGGGTTCCGCAGCAGCAAGTAACATAATATAAAAGTTCTTGTAGTTCGTTGTAACTTTGATCAATGTTTTTTGCGGTTTACGATATATGACGTATTAAAAAAAAACTACTTACTAGATCTCATTCAAACTAATTTTCGTTGGAAGTTTGCTTGGTAATGTACATCATATATTTTTTTAGTTTTATCATTCCCTTATTTTAGAAGTTACAGGGGGGGGCACACATTTTACCACTTTGGAAGTGTCTCTCGCGCAAATTATTCAATTTAGAAAAAAATTATATTAGAAACCTCAATATCATTTTTGAAGACCTATCCATAGATACCCCACACGTATGGGTTTGATGAAAAAAACATTTTTGAGTTTCAGTTCTAAGTATGGAGAACCCCCAAAATTTAGTGTTTATTTTTTCTATTTTTTTGTGAAAATCTTAATGCGGTTCACAAAATACATCTATTTACCAAGTTTCAATGGTATAGCTCTTATAGTTTCGGAAAAAAGTAGCTGTGACATACGGACGGACAGACAGACAGACAGACAGACAGACAGACAGACAAACATGACGAATCCATAAGGGTTCAGTTTTTTGCCATTCGGCTACGGAACCCTAAAAATAGAGGGCAACGAGGCAGCATCGAATTGATTCCAAAGTGGCGATCATAATCATAATCATAGTCGTTTATTTGCTATTTAAATGTGTGTTAATATAATATAATGTGTTATTAAAATATAGTTTTCACACATTTAGCTTCTCCAAGCATGCAAATATTTAAAGTATTACAATTTTTATGTAAGTAACATAGCCTTAATTATTTTCTTCAAATAATAATTTAATTAAGATTTTTATTAATATCAATAGGTGTGATAAATGTCAAGTTATTAATTAATTAAATAGTGCCTAATAAATATCATACCATCACCAATATTCATCATTACCAATATCATTGATAATAATCTAGCGAAGAAGAAACACGCGACGAAATGTGATTTTAAATCTAATTAATGGTTTGAACATGTTAGTTGTTACTTGTTCCCTCGATATTTACGTGTAATTATTGTTACTGCACTAAATTACAGTTTGCAGTTTACCCATAATTCTTATGGTAATTAAAAACTTAATATTAAATAATGACTTAGCACTCTTCTTCGTCTAATATCTGCGAACAATCGTTGTCATAATACTCTTTTCCCATTAAGTTAAAGTATTCTCCATCTAATCTTCAATTGCAGTGACAGCTGTAACGCCATTTGTCTGTCATCACTGCGACTATTTGCATTGAGATGTCAAACAAGGAGTTACGTCACTCCTTACCTCATTCCTCTAACGTGCTTGTTGATTGATAAACTTCTCACGTTGTATGCATTTTGGAAAATTATTACATCACATTGACGCATTTTAAGAATTTTTTTTAGTAAGTCGATCCATATAGTTACAGGTAAATCCGTGCTTAAAGGCAAACCGAGTTTTTCATAGAGGATACATTTTATGCGATTTAGTCCTTTAGAACCGATTTTTTTATATGGACTTTTATGAATCGATATAAAGCATTTTTAACCGACTTCAAAAAAAGGAGGAGGTTCTCAATTCGACTGTATTTTTTTTTATGTTCGTTACCTCAGGACTTTGGACTGGGCAAACCGATTTTGATGATTCTTTTTGTAATCGAAAGCTGGTGGGTGTCATGTTGTCTCATATAAATTTGATTGAGATCTGACAATGGCATCCATGATAAAACCATATAAGTCTTAAATTTGTATTAAGTAAGCGCGACAAATGGACGAATAACTCAATATCACGCCAACCTATTTCGATGATTCTTCTTTTAATTGACAGCAGGTTCTTGTCACGTAATCCTATATAAATTTGAACGAGATCTGACAAGTAGTTTTAGAGTAACTTTGAAGTCGGTTATTTTTAGTTAGTAAAATTTATATGAAATGATGCTACTACAAAGGACAGAGACAAAGCGCTTCATCTATCAGTGTTCTCCCAAAAGAAGTTCGCTTTGTCCCGCACGGTATAACGCGATTGTACCTATGAGGCGGTAGGTACCTCAAGGGGACCGTGAGTGTTTTGTACACAGTAATGCAGGTCATCATAATACCTGGTGTAGTGCAAGCTTCGTTACATAATTAAATAACTATGTAATAAAAGTTATTTATTCCATGGAACATATTCACGAAACAATTCAATGGAAAATCCATTTTAAACAGGATGTTCATATACTTAAACGAAACGTAAATAAAACTCTTGTTAAAATTAATTTGTTATTAAAATATTAATTAGATTGCTTTATTTGTCACATTTTGTTTATTTTTGTAATTAAACATTATGAATAAATATAACGAGCAGGTAAAATATTAGGTACTTATATATTTTCTCGACAAGTTTTCACTTATCAGGATAGCCTAAACAATTTAGAAGAAAGCTTTTTTTTCTACCAGCGTTACCGTACTTTCGTTGACTATTTAATATATTTTTATCCCATGTGCTTACCACATTGCGATTTTATATAAAGCACTTAGATTTTAATAAATGACCGTTGATTGATTATAAAGGGTTGGATTTTTTTGTGGAAATAGCTGGTAAACGAGCTATGATCCATCTGATGGTAAGTGGCTATCGTCGCCCATGGACATCAGCAACACCAGAGGCATCACTGATGAGTTGCTGGTTAAGAATGAGAGAAGAAAAAGAAAAAAAGAACTGGCTTTCAAGCCCCCAGCCGGAACACGAAGAGTCGTTTGGCGGCTGACTCATGCTCAAGGGTGCTCAATTATAAAATTTTGACCTACTTTAACCTCTCCGATAACACATCTCTAGCATAACACATCTTATTTTTGCCCATAATATGTCAACATTGAATTTCTATTAAAATTGAATTGAAAATGAGATAAAATATTTTTTTCCACTGACCCTATAAATATAGATAGGTATAGGCTAAATAATAAAGAGATGCTTAATTTGAAAATAGACCCATAATAATAATTAAAACTTTAAGAACAAACCCAGAATAGCCGGGTAGACAATAAGTTAAAACCTTTATCCATAATAAATAAACTTAAACTTACCTTGCTCCAACGCTCGCAAGCTCCAGATCTTATATTCGAAGCTCACTCGATCCAACGATATCCGAATACATTCAAATCACTGTTAGCGAGCGAATCCGAAAAGCATAATGACATCTCAATGAATTCTCCAACTTTCTGGTTCCAGCCCGTTATTGTAGTCACAACCTCGAGGGAAATTAGTGGTAAACTCAGTTCTGAGACACAACCTTATATTATTCAACATAGAAATATCAACACAAACACTAGGTTTGTACTTATACTTAAAAGTTAAAAGTGATCGCTTGTATAAATATACTAATTTTTCTCTACGTTACTCACAACTTTCGGGAAACAACCGATTTTTATTATTGATAAGTCCATTGGATGCTGTAGGAGGGACAGCGGCGAACGCACTCCGTATTTTTAATTTTATTTATCACAACCAAAGTTGATTCTCACTAGAGTACTCAAAGGACTCAGCGGTTACATCGCCGTTCACTCGCTTAATACTTAAACTAAGTTTTATTCACAACACTGAAGAGGTAAACATTGAACATCCCAAAGATTCACATCGTGTCAACTTTGCGAAGGATCTTGAGAAAAAGTTTGTTTCAATTCACTATTACATCACAAAAAAACCGACAATCGGCAATCATAGTTAAGGGGTCGTATTGTTTTTGGCACAGTCAAGTTTGGCGGTTTTCATGTTTCGCACGAAAAGTTTTACGCGGTTCGCGACACGCGAGATGTTTTCAACTGAGGACACACGCCGTTACATTTTCTTCATTTATAAATAGTAAACTATGGAAAAACGTGTCATCCCGTTTCAACAAAACGCGATAACCCGCCGTATTTCGGAGGACGGCGTTGAATGTCAGGTAATATCGGAACTGTCAGTGAAACTGTGTTTTCAGTTTACGGGTACGACGTGTGTTCCTCTTACTGTTTGTGCTGTGTTACTAGAGGCACGCGTTCGTCGCTGCAACTGCTGAAAAGCGAAACCTGTTGAAATAGGACAAATGAATGTGGTAGAGAGAGATGAATAGATTTCGCACGCGGTCGCTACGAGTTTCAGGCGCTTATTTTGTTACTAGCACGTGTGTGCGTGAAAACTTGCGTGCCTACGTACGGCGAATCGGTGTTAGTGAGTCGTGGAAAACTCTTAGGGCGATTTCACAAGCGCCTACATTTTCACATGAGTTTGCAATAAATACATTTACTTTATTATATAGTGCATTTTATAGAAAGTATTATATTAACACAGCACATTATAATATAGTCATGTATAAAAGTATTATAGATTATACGTATTATATTTAACGTTTATTTCTTATACGTTGATTAGAAACTTTTAATTTTTTACTAAAATTTCTTACATAAATAGTATATTTTAGTTCTACGTGTTAAATAACAATAAAAAGGTAGCTAAAAGTGATTGTCAAAAAAATAATACAAATAAATTTACATCAATTAATTATTATAATTTATTAATACCAAAAAACTTAAGTAGCCAGAAACAGTCGAAGGTGTCGTAGTAGGAAGTAATCAATTTAAAGTGGCTATGACCAATATAAACAAGGGGTCACACAAGCGCGTGGAGTAATCAAATAGCACGCAAGTAGGCTGTGTAGGTCGACGTGAGACAGAGAGCGTAGGCTAGGCTAGTGAAGCGCGAGCGAGATGGCAGACTCTGAATGCGCACGCAACTTTCTATCCTCCCTCCACCCCACTCACACCCTAGAGAAATCCATAGCGTAGTGAAAGACCACCTCTGACAACCAGCTCCGATGTAACTCTATACTCTTCATTATATCGGGAATCAATTGACAAATGGCGTCCTGCTACACATGCACGCGGCATTTCTCTGTTTGTTTGTATCGCCAAGGGCAACTTCATTTTATGGAACTGTTTCATGGACTAGTTTTCCGATTTGTTCAGTATGATTAAAATGGACCGCTGCGATGAAAAAAATAATTATGGAATGCGCGCTACTGTTAAAAATTAAAATAATCAAAAAACTATTTAAATAAATATTTAAATTAAGGTTTAACGCCCCAACTCTGAGTCGCTAACGGTTACTTAAATTGCTCCTTAGTACAGAATTTGGATGGTGATTCTTTAAATACTGTAAAATAATGTTGAAACTAAATTGAAACATTTCTAAATAAAAAAAACTTATTAATATGACATTACTTGAGACTACAAAAAAAACTGTCTAAATAAATGGGCCAAAATGATATCCTTAAAATCCCTAAATAGCTCAAACATGTATTAGTAATTCATTTAAAGTAACTTAATAATCTCAAATTTAAATTGTTTATAGAAATAACTCTCTTTATTTCAGGATATCTTCATCTCTCTCTATGCACACAGGGATATTTACACCGACATAGAGGTGGCATCACACTACGATGTTTGTACTTTATAGTATCAAGGCCACCTTTGTTAGGCTTCCGCACGCGTTTTCAGCTGAATTAAGGTGTCATAACACACTTTGTGAATCGAATAATGTTGCTATTAATTTAATAACTTTAAGTTGTACAGGCATGATAACTTCTATATAGGTACAAAAATTACTCCCCAAAGTTAAAAAAAAAGCGGCCAAGTGCGAGTCGGACTCGCCCATGAAGGGTTCCGTAGCAGCAAGTAACATAATATAAAAGTTCTTGTAGTTCGTTGTAACTCTGATCGAGGTAAATTGCGGTTTAGGATTTATGACGTATTAAACAAAAAAACTACTTACTAGATCTCGTTCAAACCAATTTTAAGTGGAAGTTTGCATGGTAAAGTACATCATATATTTTTTTAGTTTTATCATTCTCTTATTTTAGAAGTTACAGGGGGGGACACACATTTTACCACTTTGGAAGTGTCTCTCGCGCAAACTATTCAGTTTAGAAAAAAATGATATATCATTTTTGAAGACCTATCTATATCTGTGGGGTATCCACACGTATGGGTTTGATGAAAAAAAAATTTATGAGTTTCAGTTCTATTTATTGTTTTTTTTTTCTATTTTTATGTGAAAATCTTAATGCGGTTCACTGAATACATCTACTTACCAAGTTTCAACAGTATAGTTCTTATACTTTCGAAAAAAAGTGGCTGTGACATACGGACGGACAGACAGACAGACATGACGAATCTATAAGGGTTCCGTTTTTTGCCATTTGGCTACGGAACCCTAAAAAACTGTTTCTACACTTATTAGCATTATAATTACTTTAAAAAGTTACACTTACACATGTTTGCGGATAATCGACACACGGAACGACAGTGTGTACGTTTCCTTATAATATAATCAGACATCAGGATTTTCTTTAAAGTCCACTCCTAAAGTAGTAGAAGATTTAGTAAGTAAATCCTATTAATTTAATATTACAAATGTGAATTTTTGTTTAGATGTTTGGATGTTTATTCCTCAGTCACGCCACAACTACTTAACCGATTTGGCTGAAATTTGTAATAGATTAACACAGGCTACTTTTTATCCCGGAAAAGTTCAGGGTTCCCGCGAGACTTGTAAAAAATCAATATCCACGCGCGTTTACCCACGGACATGTAATATCTAATATTATGTATCCTAATTCATCTTCCTAAAGGTGCACTTTATTTTTATGTGGTTCTATAAATCTAAATAGATTAATTAAAAATTTGATTTCGAAACCACTATACCGCGGGCGAAGCCGCGGGCAAAAGCTAGTAGAATAAAAAAGTTTGGTCAATTTTGCAGGCAAATTATTAATGTTTATATTAGCTGTTTCCCTTAAAAATACCTTAGCCAAAATTTAAAAAAAGCGTAAGTGTGCCAAAGCATATTTACATTGCAAAAAATGGTAGATCTCATGTAAAATTCCAAAAAAAAATGATTTTATGTCGAAAACTAAGTTAAAAATTCAAAAAGTGTTAAAAATTAACATATTTACAAAAAGACTTTAGTTTTATAATTACCACTGATTGCATACCATCATGATTCTATGTTGTTAAAGAATGTGACCTAAGACCACCTCTTGAATGAATCATTTACCAATAAAATTTAACAAAAGTTGCATGACACATGATTGACACGAAACAAAATGTTTTTATTTCACTGTTATCCAGTTTCAGGCTGTAAAACTGTAGAAGTGACAACTGCATATTTTTAACAGCGTTGTTTCAACTAGAGTATTTTCGATTTGGGAACTTGTCCAAATTGCTCTCATTAAACAAAAATAGCCTAGAATTGCGGTGATTAAAAGTATTAGAATGTAATTCGGATAATTAAACCAATGGACTGACTAGTTTACAGTTAAGTATCCGATGTCTAATAATATATGCGAGGTAATTGAACTCAAAATAACAGTTCATAATAGGTTCTAATACGCTTTAAACATCAATATTTTGCTTCTACTACCGTTTTGCAAAAGTGCCTTAATAAACAGTAGATAGATACTACGAAAGAAACTCCAGTCTTTTTAAACAATACTTACAATAATTAAACGTAAACGTGTACTTATGTACGCGCGTGAGAAGTTATACTTCTTTGGCGTCAAAAAAAAATAAAAAAAATCCAAATAAAAATTAAAAAAAAACATTAAAAAAATTAAAAAAAAAACATTTTAAGAAAAGAATATTCAAAAAAAAAAAACAATATTCAAAAAACAATATTCAAAAAACAACATTAAAAAAACAATATTCAAAAAAATATATAATAACTATAACAATAATCATTTATTTAAAACGCGCGTTTGAAACTCGCGTTAAAAAATCGACGTTTTTCGGCACCTTTTGTGTCTCAAATCTTAAAATTTGAGAAATAAAATTAAAGAAATATAACTACTTATTATAAGTAGGTACTGTTATTTCTTCTGTGATATAACTTCAAAAAAATCAAATAATCCCAAGTTTGGAAACAAACATTAATTATTTATTAATCCGCCTAAGACTGTCAGCCAGCGTCCTGTAAGTACACTGAGCACTAACTAGATATTCAAATTAAAAAGTATTCTAAAAACGAGAGTTAATTAAAACACTGTCAAGCAAACAATTACAACAATTTAAATTACGTGCAGAAGAAAACTTTTCTACATGTATTATATGAATTTTTTTAGGAAAAAACAATTGTCCCGTTTGGTTGAGCCGCGGGGAAACAGGTCAATGTCGTATTAGAAATAAAAATATCATTCCGCTGTCTCCATTTTATATGCTGTAGTATTTTCACTCGGGCCTAATTATACGAATAGATCTATACCGACGTTAGTAATTGGTATAATACATCGCTCGAAGTTACATATGAATTAATGTATTTTTTAATAGTGAACAAATTGCGGTTAAGTAGATGAAAATTAAATAATATGATTTGAAGTTCTTTATTTAAGTTGCAGACTGCAGAGAGGAAATCTGTGGAGGAAATAAACAAATCGACTACGTCAATCTTTTCATGCCTACTAGTCAAAAAAGGGCGGTAACTTATTAAAAACTAAAGTGGTCCGAATACCACTTTAGATATTCACTGCTTGTTTGTTGGCTGTTCTCATAAATGATTATGTTCTCATGGAATAATTTTAAAAATATGTTATTATTGTTCTTTTATTTTTATTGTCTTTTAATTTTTATAATGAATATAAATATGAATGCAATTTATATTTTATTTTTAAATTCAATTCGTTATTATTTTATTTTGTAATTTTATAATTATCTGAAATAAATAGAATAAAATAAAAATAATTGAATTACCAGAATAAATTAAGTTGAATTGATATTTTCAATTCAATTCGTCTCCGAAATTAAAATAAGTGAAGTCCCCATAACTATAAAAATGGTTAAACTTCGAGGTTCAAAAATATGGGATTTGAAAAAAAATATTTTAATGAAGTATCCGACAAACGAGCTGCTGATTCACCTGATGATGAAACCCACATTTACTATCTTGTATTCATTACTGAATATTGTATTGTGTTTGGCTTTAATTTGTTGCTACAGCAACAATTATAATTTAGGTAAAATAAACATTTCTTTCTATGGGTAAATAAATGGCTATCATCGCCCATGGACATCAGCGACACTAAAGGCAACACTGATGCGTTGCGGCCCAGAAAGAGAGAAGAATAAAAAAGAAAGAACGTACTGGCTGAGAGAAGAAAAAGAACGAAAGAACGAACCACAGCCGGAACACCACGAGTCGTTAGCTAACTCAAGCAAGAAGGTAGTAGCTATCCAGGCGGACCCCACAGAGAAATAATTATAGTAACAATGGCGACCCGTGTAGCGCAATTACCATGCCGCATCGCCGCACCAAGGGCCCTGGGTTCGCTTCCCAGCTAGGCGGAAATTTGAATGATGAGTTTGAATTTCTGTTCTCGGTCTGGGTGTGAATGTCCTTGTCTAGTGTGTTGTCTATGGCACCCAAGACACAGCGAATCCTAGTGTGGGGCTATGAGTGTGAAGCGTTATTATTATATTATTATTATTTATGAACTGTTAAAATCTATGTTACCAACATTATAAAGTTTTCAAACAATGTAACTATTGCTCTAGATTTACATTAAAGGCTAATTCTTCAGGGTGAGGACAATTGAGTGTATTTTTTTGAGCTTTGAGTAGCGAAAAATTGGTGTAGTTTTAGTTTTCATCAAAATCGGCTCCGAGACGCCTTTGACCTCCTATCGCTACTCCTCATGGTTTCGAATTTGGCCATCCACGCCCACTTGAAAATTCACCCTTTAAATACATTTGCGAAAACCTTATCAAATCACTACAGCACAGCGGTTTCTGAGATTAGAGAAACAGACAAAAAATTAATTATGAGATCTAACATGTATAAGCATATACCCCCTTAATTAGTTTACTTACTGATTTAATTAGTCGTACTTTAGTAGTACCTACTGACCTATCTAATGATATTTTCTCTGAAAAATCCGATCAGTCGGATGAAGTAGGAAAAATGTTAACAGGATAATATAATTGTGTACGTGATTATACCAGTTAGTCACTTATTCTTATTTGTCTAGAGATACATCTGACATAATAATATCTCAAACTAAATATAGCTACTCTTAAAAAGTGATTTAATTGGCACTGTAATATTAAAGTACCTACGTGTCTCGTAGTATTTAAGCTTCATTTTCCTGCCAACACACTATGATTCATAAGTAGGTACCTACTACAGGTAAACAGGTATTAAAATATTTATAGATATGTATGTGATAAGCAGTGATAGCCTAACGGTTAGATCATTGGTTTCCCGAACGCAGGGGCCCAGGTTCAAATCCTGACACGCACCTCTAATTTTCAAATATTATGTGCGTATTAGAAGTTGACTGTCACTTGCTTCGGTGAAGGACAAAAACATCGTGAGGAAACCTGCACACCAGAGAGTTCTCCATTAGGTTCTCAAAGGTGTGTGAAGTCTACCAATCCGCTCTTGACCAGCGTGGTAGACTATCTCGCCTGTACCCCTCACATTGGGCTCCCCCCGAGCCCAGCAGTGGAACAATTATGGGTTGTTGCTTTTATGTATCTTGAAGTTGCAAGTATTTATAGCACTCGTTAATATTTCAATAAACTCTTTAAACAAATAATTAAAATAACTATACGCTTACAAATGTAGCTATAGGACCTTATATATACCTACTATCAATTGATGTTTTTTTTCGAATTTTTGCCGATTCCATTCCCGGGTATGGCAAGCATATTTTCAGAAATCTTTCAATGCAGTTTTATTTCTTTTCAAAAATAAATGAATGTTTCCTTTCAGTAAAATTCGCTGTCTCCAGTATCTACTTTCCCTCCAGGTGGAGCGTATCAACCGTATCAATTATTTTTAATTTTAACTAAAAATCCATTGAATTGTCTATTTACACGTAAAATTTACTTAAAATTTAGTTATCCACTTTTCTACTTAATACGTGTAAACCGAACATAACAGTAACTGTTACTGCTCTCCGTATCATCAGCCGGATTGTGTGAGACCAAAAAATATTGTGAAAGCATTGAACTAATATTACTAGCGTTCATTAATGTTTAAAAATTCAATGTTTAAAAGAGATAATTTTCACACATTTGACAATTTTAGTTATTGTTAGTCAAAAACTCTATGTTTTAAAGTAATTATTTTTCACTGGTAACTTGCAATCTCACTTTAACAAATCGGTTTTTGGTAACGCGATTTCCTTAGACAAAACAGTATCTACTTCTATCAAACGAAAGGTGTAAGAATGAATACTGTGTATGAGTAATTTGTATAAAATAATTTCTAAAAATGTTTGATTAATTTAATCCCCTGCTGTCTATTATGTAGTTAAGTTGATAACTAAATCTCAACTAAAAATCCACTAAATTGTCTATTAACACGTAAAATGTACTTAAAATTTAGTTATCTACTTAACTACTTAATACTTACGTGTAAAGCGGACTTTTCTTAAAAATAGGTTTACACAAAAACTATCCTTACCTGCAATAATAAATTTAATTATTATTTAAATGTGTTAGGAATGCAATATAAAAAAACGTAATACAAAAAAAAACATAATGTTCTCAATCAAAGAATCTATGAAAAGAAGCTTGAGTTTTCGCCCAAGTGCGCATTGAAATTTTGTAGAGTAACCTAACCTAACTGTATTTTTTTTTCAGTGCAGTTTTAGTGATATTTCCTGTACGATACGACACTACTGCTGTTTGATTGAGACTGGATTCAAACTGGTTGATCAAGTTCTTTAGTAACACCAAGCTCAAAACAAGTATTAATAAAAGAAGAAACTTGTTATAATATAACACCAACCGCATACTAAACATTTTGATTCCAAATATTATTTTCACCGTAATACCTGGATACAATGCCTAGTAATATTTATTTCACCAAAAACATTTCATGTAAAAAAGGTTGCCAAGACCCCCAAGCATATAAAACGCTTTCATTGTTGAAAATTTCATAGTTCTCATTGAGAGCCAAGCTTCGGAGAAGCTTTAGCACTACAAACCTCTACATCTTGATAAAAAAATGTATCCAACGTGGCCGTTTTGGAAAGTAACGTTTAATGTTTGTTATTTCAATAGATTTATACATAAAAACGTAATGTTCATTAAAAAATCCCGTTTGTACATTTTTCCGAGTGCAGTCCGTGTGGTTAAATTAGTATAATCCGGTACTACGTTATTAGTATAATCTACTTTTTCCTGCTGAGTCCACAGATGAGCAGATATTTTGATTTTTTTTTCTTAGAGCTCTCAGATAGTTGTTTTATAATTATCACTATGTAATTTTATTAAAATTATTAGGGAACGCTGAGAAAATAGCGTCTACTTTGGATATTTTTGTTTTTGATTTTCTTCGACACAAGTTTGATGCGAGGTGGTTGAAAAAAATGTACTGAGCAAATATGGCCCAGTATTTTAAAAACTTGTCTCTTAAATGCAGATTTTAAAAAGGTTTAACAGTTTCCACTACCACCTTGCAAGTTTATGGGGATTTATGTTTACAAAACGAGTCCCTTGCTCCACTTTTTACTATACCTACTGTTTGTCTAGTTCCTATGGTTCAGTGTGCGTTGCGCCTAGTTTTAGCATTATAAATCACGTCAAATTTTTTTGATAAGCACTCTATTCTAAGAACCGTTAACAATCAAACGTTGAGGAAAAGAGTGACGAAAAAACAAGATTCACACAAAATGGTAGCTGCAAAAATATGTGTTGTGCTTGCGTTGTGCATTCTCATCGGTGTCGAAGCTGGTACAATCGAATGGGATAAAGCTGGAGAATTAGAATATGGAAACCTGGAACATAGAATATTCGCCCGATCGGCCGCCAAACCCGCTAATAACCCTCGAAAGCCACCGTCATCAATGATACAAGACGATGATGATTTGGGAAATCGTTTCGGAATCTCCTCAGGACAATGTGCCTATGGATTTGTCTGGAGAGGAGTGCGGTGCGTCCCACTGGGATAAGATTACATTTACATACTTAAAACTATTTATTAATATTTATTGGTGTTAAATTTTATAGTTAGTCGTGTTAGTTTCATTAAAGTTGTGTTGATGTTTTCGATGTAGGTATATAATTATTATGTGCTTGAAAAAACCAGTTTATAATAATGCAGTGAATAATAATTTATTTATCTAACGGATCATTGTGTTTTATTCGATCATCGTAATACATTTTCATTTTCGTTTTCGTTTTCGTTTTCATTTTCATACAACTAAAGTAGGTACTATTATGTGTTCTGTGGCCTACAGGCATTTTCTATGCAATGACCATTTACCATCAGATAGCTTGTTTGTGTTGTTTGCACATTTTGTTGCTTGTTAAATTAAGAACTCTAAGAAGTCAAAGTCAAGAGATCAAGTTTGTTTAATTAATTTCGCTTGTAAAATAACTTTGGTGCACCTAGTTGAGTGCCACGAATGATTATAAAAAAATAAGGCTTCACAGTCTTCACACTCATAGCCCCACACTAGGATTCCCTGTGTCTTGGATACCATGGACAACACACCGAGACAATAAGAACACTCACACCCAAACCAAGAACAGAAATTCAAACTCATCATTCAGATTGCCGCCTCGCTGGGAATCGAACCCAGGACCCTTAGCGCGACGATCTGACATGGTAACCTTTGCGCCACACGGGTTATCATATTATACTATATTAGATTATTAGACTTAAAACTTATTTAAAGTAGGTTATAGGTACTCGTAGGTACTAACAGTTGAACACTCTTTACTTAGTACCTATTTAAAAAAGTGTATTTGCATAAGTCAGTAATGCCGTACTGTTAAGTGAACTATTGCTATTTTTTATAATTTAAAATCTAAGACACGATGTTCTAATTCATTATTAATTAATTCATATGGATAGATATGTGGGTATTTTGTCGGTACCTACAATATAAAATATGCACACTATTTTCCTTCCTCCTTTGATTTGTAAACGATATATATGAGTATGTGTATAATTCAGCTTTCAAGTTCAAGGCATTTTCCAACTCTTCTTTATTTATTTTTAGGAAAATCTTATAACTACAAGTGATTATAGTGACACTCACAATTTTATTGGTAATAAGTAGCTAATGATCAGTGCGTTTTTTTAATTGAAATATAGACCAATCTTTTATTTAATTGTGTAGTCTGCCTGTTTCATAAGCTCCAGTGTGCGCTTTGCTTTGCTTTTGCGTTATATATCGCATCGCAATATCTTCACGACCACTCTTATCTAAGAATCGTTGAGTGATCAAGTGTTGAAGAAAAGGTGAATAACATACGAGACTTGCATTTCAGTGCTTTATAAATAAAATTCGTGCAAAATGGCAGCAGCAAAAATAAGTGTTGTGCTTGCGTTGTGCATTTTCATCTCTGTCGAAGCTGGTAAAATCGAATGGGATAAAGCTGAAGAATTAGAAAATGGAAACCTGGAACATAGAATATTCGTCAGATCAGCCGCCAAACCCGCGAAGCCTCCGAAGCCACCTACATCAATCGTAAAAGATGATGACGATTTGGGAAATCGTTTCGGAATCTCCTCAGGACAATGTGCAGATGGATTTGTTTGGAGAGGAATGTCGTGCGTCCCACGGGGATAAGAAGATTTACTAAATAAGTTTTAGTGTATTACTATTTATGGATCTCCAATGTCATTATTATAATTCATGCTAATGCCATAAAATATTGTCCTAGTTAAATGTTTAAAATAGTCCAAAATACTCATTGTCAGTGAATTTCATTTATTCATCAAATCACTGTATTTAATTTGATGTTCTTTTTATGGAAATAGCCGGCAAACGAGCTGACGATCCACCTGATGGTTAAGTGGCTATCGTCGCCCATGGACATCAGAACACCAAAGGCATCACTGATGCGTTGCCGAACAAGAAAGAGAGAAGAAAGAGAAAGAAAGAACTGGCTCTCAAGCCCCCAGCCGGAACACGATGAGTCTTTTGGTGGCTGACTCATGCTCAAGGGCGCTAGCTATCCAGGCGAACCCCATGGAGAAATAATAATAGCAATAGTGGTATTAATTACCAATTAAAATCAATATTACCAATATAAACCGGCCTCGGGGGGCCCCACCAGCGTGCCGGATTTAGTCGTCTCTTACGACACCCATCTGGCGTGGGATTGGGGTTAGTATTCTAAGCCGCTCCAATACGGCTGATAAGGATGTTCTTTCGATCTTTAAATGATGAAGTTCATTTAAGACTAAGTACTGATTTATTGATGTTAAAATTCACATGTAGGTAAAACAAAATTATCGAATAAATAGGTGCCTACCTTTAACTACCATCTATTGCTTGGTAATCTAAACGCCAATAATTTAAAGAAATTATCCTGTCCTCCTTGACATTAATAATTTTCCTTCCTCCGACATGCAAACGATACAATACCTATGCATTCAAGGTAAACTTGACCCAATCACTCGCCTCCGACTCAAATTTTTATTTGTAATTTTTAAGAAATTACATACATTGCATGAATTTTGTACCTACTTACAAACGGAGGACTTGTTCATTTTGTCTTATAAAAAATATTAGATTTTAGCAAACTCAACGTACAAAACAGCCTTAACGCCAGCTGAAAATATATTCTAAAACGAACGATCCATCATCCACCTAATGCTAAGTGCCTGTCGTCGCCCATTGGACATTAGCAACACCAAGACACTATTGATGCGTTGCAAGCTCCCTGTCGGAACACTATGAATCTTTTGGCGGCTGACTCAAGCAAGAGGGTGGTAGCTATCCAGACCAGACGGACCACATGAAGAAATAGTATCTACAGTGAACGAATATACTATTAGTTCATTGAGTATCTAATAATGGTAGGAAACATTAATAAACTATTAAAATCAATATTACCAATATAATCAAAGCAAAGCCACGCACACAGGCGCAGAGTAGCCAGCCTCTTGGCATTCTACAGGATGCATTTTTGAGAGTGTGCTCAGGAATTGCACGAATTAATTCGCCCATCCCCGTTCCTCCATCGAACAACCCGTCGTACGGCAAGCATCCATCCATACCTCGTGATATGCCACCGCTGCGAACGACGCGATACGCCTCATCTTTCATAGTGCGTGCCGCGAAGGACTGGAATAGCTTGCCAGCATGGGTGTTCCCGTCTACCTACAATGTAGGTGTCTTCAAGAGAAGAGTGAATAGGCATTTATTAAGTTAGTGCGTTCACCATCTTGGACTTCATCGCCTCTTACCATCAGGTAGGATTGTTGTCAAGCCCTAACTTATTTCATGTAAATAAAAACCCACCGAGAGGCCTTACAGCGTGAGATTGGGGGTTCTAATTTTCCAAGCCGTCCCAATGCGGCTAAAAATAGCTGAAAACTCAACGGCTGAAGCATCTACGCACCAACCATAGAGCTTGAAAAAAAATATAAAGCTGTCATTCTGTCAGCTTATGTCATTTTAATTGCCAAAGTCACTGAGGCAAATGACAGAAAGACTTTTTTGTCAAATCAAAGTACCAAAATAGTGCCGAATCGAATCGAAAATCCAATTAAAACTATGACCTCACCTGGAATCTCTTTTCAATTAGTACCTCAATCATTACCCTAATTAATTTAGGCAGTTTTCCTAAATATCCTTCAAAACGGAAACTATGCAGCAATCTCCTTTTGAGAATATTTTTAATATTATTGGTGGACTGTCGGAGGGGAACGAAAAGCCTATGAAACATGGGTTCTACAATGCATTTGCATTATTTATTCTGACTATATGTTGTGCTGCAGTGTATGTGTTGTTCCTAATCCTTGAGCCGTTTTTTAAACCACTGTTTTGGGCACTCCTCGTGGGGTCAATACTCCACCCTTTTAAGTACAAATTGTCTCAGAAGATAAAAGCATGGTTCGAGGATCTGGAGAGATCAAACTCCTCTGTGGTGTACGGTTTTATAATCATACCTATGAACGTGGTAAATTATGCCTCGGACACCGTGGGCCATGAATTTAAGGAACATTACAAGGTGAGTAAAATAAAAATATAACTGTACGAGCTGACTTTTTAACCAGATAACTGTTTTTGGAACGAAATCATTCACATATAATAATAAAGAGATAAATCTTTAGGGAAACATGATATGCTGCAAGTTGTTTTATGTAGCCTACCCTGCTTATGTGGACAAGTCTTGCAACCTTAATCAAACATACTTCCTCTTATCCTTATGGAGTTAAAAGTTTACATAGTGATTCAACAGATTGAATCAAAACACACAAATAAGTCAAAAGGCATTGTAATCAGACATTTACTCAACCTAACTTTAGTATGTTGACACATAATAGTGCATGAAAGCATGTATTAACGCCCCAACTCAGAGTCACTAACAATTACTTAAATTGCTCCTTAGTAGAGTACAATAGAGTACAAATTCTGTACTAAGGAGCGATTTAAGTAACCGTTAGTGACTCTTGAGTTGGGGCAATAGTTTTTAAGCTATTCACTTAATTTTATATTGAGAGAAGAGCCGACCCCAGTTAGTGGACACAATTTATAAGTTCTAAAAGTGATTATGACAACTTATAAAAAAATCTGGGTCTTACAGTTGATGTGCTGTCATTTACAAAGTGTGTTATTATCATGAGAAGGAGATATGTGTGGAATATTTGAACTCAGCTTGCCTACTATAAAATTATGGACTTCTTTGATTACAGCTAAAGGGATTGGAAAGAAATGTTTTAATTGCCTATATTAAAACATTACTTTCCAAACTAAATAACTTAACTTAATTTTTTTTACCTTTATTAATTTCCATAAATTTTGAAGTAAATTCAGTGATGTGCAAGGTTTGATAATCTGTAATTTAATTATACAAATAAAATAAAATGCTCATGTAAGCATATATTACATGCTCTTGGTTTTCTATGAGTCCTTAAAAATTATGGATA
This sequence comes from Thymelicus acteon, assembly GCA_951805285.1. NCBI lineage: Eukaryota > Metazoa > Arthropoda > Insecta > Lepidoptera > Hesperiidae > Thymelicus > Thymelicus acteon. Next base: position 5,758,656 of record OX638232.1, read on the forward strand.
AAATTGGATAATTACTCTGATATTAAGCAATAAACAAAATGTTGCAATATATTTTTTTATTTTTTTTATTTTTTTTTTATTTTTATTTTTTTTATTTTTTTTTTTTTTTGAGGTAAAATCTGTGAAAACTGCTCAATATTTGTCTTAAATTAGTCTAAATTAATGTCAGTTGGTGGAGGAAGAAATAAAGTTACGACCTACGTCCGTATGGGGAGACACACAAAACGCACCAATTTTATAAAAAAATGACAAATCATTATAATTACAAACTTACAGTATATGCACTTTTAGGAAGAATTTAGGGGTTTTTGATACACAAACAGGCTTCCAAACGTCTCCGGCGCTGCGGGAAGTGCAGCCCCGCCGCCCGCTGTAACAAACTGCAGGCACCATGTGAGCCGAAGCGGCTGAGGCTGGTCGCCGCAGGCGACCAAAAAGCCGAAACTGCGTAGGCGAGCATGGAATGCCTGCAGTTTGTTACGCAAGGGCGGAGGGGCTGCACTTCCCACTTTCCCACGGAGGGCACACTCTCCCTCCGCGCCTCCGGGGTTTACATTCACTCTAGGGGTAGGGCAGACTAGTACCACGTGGGGTCGGGGTTGACTAAGTCGGTTCTGTCACCAATTTTGAAAAATTTAACTAGAATGATTTATAACATTTTAATAGAACAATTTAATAGAGTATGACATAAACAGTAAAATTTATATATTACATTATGTAACCTTTCTTGTATTTCCTATTTTCAAATTTCATCTAGCTCGACCACCTTCCCCGGGCTACCAATCTTTCCAATGAACTCCTAATTATTATAATCATAATACATAATACAATAAAATATACCTAATAACATAAATTTTATAAATTAATAAGTATCATAATTCGTGTTGTATTTTTTGGAAATAACCTCAAAAATTAAAATTAAGATTTTTAAAAAACGACGCATTACCTCACAAAAACCAACTAGATTATGATTAGGGGCATCACTGCCTATCGATTAAAGCCAAAATCACCCAGATACCGATGCCGCAGGTTTCTAAAGTCAACCCAATAATTCCTAGATAGTACTAAAATAATGTATTTAACTTAAAAATTATGCAGATAAATATTTATTTTACTAATTTATACTTTAAGACTTGTTTGAATGCCTAACCACTAAGCTATGTACAAATTTATAGAAAGTATTTTATATTAAACTAGCTTACGCACGCAGTTTCACCCGCATTGTTTTCGGTCAATTTACATAAAACCATAATCAATTACATACAAAAACCTTCCTGAAGAATTACTCTATTCAATGATGAAAACCACATGAAAATCCATTCAATAGAGTGTGAGTTTACTGCGAACGGACAGACAGACAGATGAGGTGGGGGACTTTGCTTTATATTAAGTAGTGACTAGCTGAAACGTACCCACTTCGCTGGGGTCAAACATTTTTACTTGTGATGACGTAAAAAATATTATTAATCACAATAAAATATAGCCTATCTTACTCAGGAATAATGTAGTTTACTATTGATGAAAGAATTTTTTAAATCGGTCAGTAGTTTTTGCGTTTATTCATTAAAAACATAAAAAAATACAAATATTTTCTCTTTATAATATTAATGTAGAAGACATATATAATTATGTTTCTTTTAATATACTGTCCTGTACTCAAAGAAACAGTATACTTTGTAAATATTGATCTAAATAATGATTTCATTTCAGATTCTAATAGGGGTGATGTCATCCATATTTATCCTGCCTTGGTTGTACAAGTCCATCCCAAGAAGTTTGTGTTGTATCTTCTGGCAGTTCCACAGCTTTATAAGTTTTTCTACGACTTTGTTGATAAGCCTTTGTGGCTCTTATATTGTAAGTTAGAAATCAATTCAAAATATTTATAAATCTTTGAAAGCATTTAGCTTACATACATACATTTAGACTTTGCCTGTACATTGAAAATTGTCATAAAAAAATAAAATAAAAAATATATACCTGACTACTGTACAACCTTGTATTTGGTATCTTGTATATTTGTATATTTGTTATCATTACAGCAGAGCAATAATACCAATACCAAATCATTTGTTCCAGACTATGACATTTGCATTAGCATATATAATAAGCGTCTACACATTATGGAGTCCAGAGAGAGCAGGAATATTTAAGGTGACAGCGCACCTCCTGTGGCTGGTTATTGCCAGTTTCCTTGCGAGTTTGGCTGGTTCGTTACAAGTGTATATGTTTGTTATTTTGCAAACCATAGGAATAATTGGATTTACACTGGAAGTTTTACATATGCAGAAACAATTACAGTTGTCAGGTAGGTGTCCTCTACTCTGTATATTGTTGACTAATTTCTTATATACTATAATATAAAATTGTTAGAACTCGTGATGCAAAGGCAAAGGATGTTTTCTATTTCATAAATTCAATTAAATTGTTAAGACTTGAGAACATGGTAATTTTGTGTTTATTTTGTGGGTACAAAGTTGATAGGTAGTTACTTCTTGTCTGGTTATCCAAATTCTCTCATTTTAATTCTACATGGGTATTGTTCGTAAAATTAAGGATTCTTTCTTCTTGTAACTTTTGGGACATAATTAAGATTGGGCTACTACTTATTTTAGGCCCGTTACCCATGCACCCACTGGCTTACATCCCTTTGTAATATCTTCTTTGCACTTTTAGATATCCAATTACATAAAATAGAAACAACTACTACCATGCCAACTAAACAATTTATCCTAATTACGACTATCAGGTATTCTATATTTTTTCATTTTCTACCACAGATCCAGAGACATCAGTGTTTACAGCCATCCATCACGTTCTTACTAATGGACAATGTGAAATAGCCCCAAAATTGTTAGAGGATAAATCTGATGATAAAAATGATACCATTGCAGAAGGAAAAGAGTCGAGCGATAAAGAATCGACACCGGATAAAGATTCACCTTCTTCAGACACTCCAGAGCATACAGCAAAAAGAAGCAGTTGGACTGCTGATGCTATACAGAGCTCACCTCGACAAGCAAAGAAATTCTTTAAAACAAGAACATTATCAGCCCTCCCTTTATCAAATATGAAAACGAAAACAGCTTTCGAGAGCCGACTCTTAGCCTCTTTTAAACAAAGATCTCTCGATGAGAATTACATGAGACATAACTTCGATAGCGATGAGACCGCATTATACTTCAAGCTCCTATTCTCTGGCTGCTTCTGTATGCTTGTGTGGAACCATATTTGGTTGTTGCCAGTCATGCTCTTCTTTTTAGCTATTCACATTTTAAAGAAGTTGCTGAATTTCTTTGGGGTCTGGCTTTTCTTTGAAAATCAGTACAATAATATCAAAGCTAAAGTAAAATCGTGGTGGGATGATAGGTTAGTTTAAAATACATGCGTTAATCTGTAATAGTTATTAATTTTGATCATTATTAAAATACATATTATCTTGATTGACAGGAGGACAGCGTTAGCGCCAGCACAAATACGTGGCATTGGGAAGATGATGTCGATTTGCAACAAAAGCGTAATAGACATGGCTTACGACTCAGTGGACACCGTATCCACGTGTATCGTCATTGTAGGACTCATACTGTTTGTTACTGTTGGAACTATATTTATTTTTATTCAGGTAATTGACGTAAAAAAAATTATAATGTTTAAAATTTGCACATGTTTTAAACCAATTACAAAATAAATTTTATTTTTTATAGAAGTTAATGACAAACTGACTAATCTATAATTAAGACCATGAGAGCCAAAAGAGCCTAATCACATTTTGTTTAATAATATTTTTATAATATCTATCTTCAATAAATATTAACTATAACAATTATAAAACGATACTTTAAAAATGTTGTAAGGCTGTTTTTGCTCTCATGACCTGAATTATTGTAATTCCTTTATAGTGACTGCGTAAATAATATAATCAAATTATTAAAGGTACCCACATTACATTATTTTTATTTTTATTTTAGATATACTCGGAAGCTCTTGTAGTAGTGCAGTTAAGTGGCAGTCTCCTCAACAGCACGTATGTCCAACACAGTGCCTTGCACGCCTACCTGCCCGACGGCTGGGAGGAGAAACTTGACTCGCTCATTGACAATGCTTACACTTACGGACGGGAGGGTATCTCTACTGGGGTAAGTCGTATATAAGGTACAACAACCCTCTTTTCAGAGTTATAAATGTACAGTCAACAAAATAATTAGGTATGCAGAAAATGATTCTAAAACCTTCTGTAATGTTAATATTTTGTTTACGTTATTAGCAAAGTTAAATCATACATTACGTATATAGGTATCATTTAACATTGATAATAACACAAACATAAGGTTTTAGAATCATACCTTGCATATCTAACTCTTTTACTGGCTAATAAGTTCAATAACCGTTTCACATAAGTCTGCACTTACTACATAACTATATTATCATCCAAATTTTCAATGCTGCTTGTTTTGTGGCTTAAAAGCTTTATATATGGTTAATGGTATCATATTACTCTTTAGTATGTTTAATTATTTTTTGCGCATACTTTAGTAGGCAGTAGATATACATATAATTATTATTACTGAAGTTAAAGTTGTTTAATTTTATTTTATGCTGTCGAAATGGATGTTGTAACGTAGATCATGAGATATGTAAGTTTTTTTATCATTACTCTGTACTGTAGGTATATAAGTACTATTTCCTTTTTAACTTAATTTAACCATAACAATATCAACTGTGGTTACCATAACATTCAAATGAAGGATATTATGTCAATCACATATAATAATAGTCTAGAACCAAAAGGTTAAGTTAAAAGCCGTATTTTACCTTACCCATCCAGCCTTATCACAGCCTTATCCATCTTAACCCTCCAATGAAGATTAGTTACATTACATTTAAGACTGTAATTGTAACAAAAGAATTGGAAAGGAACTGTATTTGTGGGAGTCAAGGCTCTTATTTATAAATGTACTTTTATTTAAGGTCAATAAAAGATTATTATTATTATTTTGGTCAGGATTAAACCTTCTCGGCTAAAACCGATAGTTGGTTACCCACGGTCTAACCCAAGTTGGAACCATTAGTATAGTTTATATATTTTGTACTTTGTTTGTAAGAATGTTCTTGTGATACGGCATGTATTTAAGATAGCTGCTTTTTAACCCCCGACGAAAAAGAGGGGTGGTTTGACGTGTCTGTGTCTCTGTATGTCTGTCTCTGGCATCGTAGCTCCCAAACGGACCAACCGATTTTGATCTAGTTTTTTTGTTTAAAAGTTGACTTAATCGAGATTGTTCTTAGCTATGTTTAGTGTAAATAAAACTGTCGGTTTTTTTTTAATATAAAAAAAATTGTTATAATAGGTGAAGAGCATCCTCAAAGAGGGTGACCCAGAGAAGATCGCCCACGTGGAGCAGCAGGTGCTGGAGATATGGGACCGCGTATACCAGAGCTGGGTGTCGGGCCACTTCGCCGCGCCCACGGGACCCACCGTCGACAACTCCGCCGTGCAGGAGTCGTGGGACAGCTTCGTTAGTGACGTCACGCAGTCTTCTGGTAAGTACAGTTCGGCCGCTGTATCTTGGCGCGTCTGAACTTCGCGTAGAAGGCTGCGCAGTAACATAACTCGCCAATACTCGATACGCGGTGTATTATGTCTCAGTCATACGTTAGCATGTTCGTGTTGCCATCTCTGTCTTACGTGCGCTAAAGTTCGCAAAGCCTATGTTCAGACGCGTCAAGATACAGTACTGTACGTCGTCGTAACCGATAATGCATAAGACTAAGCTAGGAGTAGGCGTAATTAAGTGTGTAAAAAATCACCTGCACTTGAATTTCCTGTGACGCAGATGGCTAGGAAATATAAGACATCAGACCCAAGAGCCCAGAACAAACATTTTGTATGATACAAAATTGTGTGCCTGAGGCGAGTATCGAACACAAGACCCCTACAAAAAATTACCTATTCCAGCACTACCAACGAAGCTGTGGGTTTGTCTCTAACAGCCGATCTCAATATCCTTGTCTTTAACTAACAGCCGTAGTCAATATCTAACCGGAAGTAAGTTTCCTAACAACTATCAAAAAGTGTCAGCATTATAATTTTAGCTGTACAGTAGTAACAGTAGGTAAAGTATTAACTAGTATTTTATCCAGAGATTATGGCGGATAGATCATGGAAAATGACCATAAGTAGTACAGGTGTATAGTTGATGGCCAAGTGACCGCAATCCCACCTGATGGTAAGTGGAAAAGCAGTACATTTGAGCGCACTAACTTAACAAAAGCCTTATTCACTCTTTTCTTCGAAGACTCTTAATTGCCGATTCGTTGTATGCACACTATGCACAGGTCTGTTCAACTACGAAGGTTTGATAGCGTGGGTGCAAGCCAACGTGGGTACTCTGAGCGCCATAGCGACCGGCATCTGGGCGCCGCTGGCCAGCAACGTGTCGCTGCTAGCGGGCTCGCTGGGAGCGTTCACGTCGCTGCTGCTGTGTGGCGGCGGGGCCATTATCAACATGTTTATTAATATCGTAAGTGTATTTTGAGAATTTAATCTCTTCTTTCTTGGTTGGTTTTTCCCTTCATCAATCCGCACTGGAGCAGCGTGGTGGAGTATGCTCTAGGCCTCCTCACGAGGAGAGACCCGTGCCCAGTAGTGGGCCATTAATGGGTTGAAGTCAAGTGTTTTTATGTGTGTTTTTTAGTAGTTGCAAACGTGTCATTGGTATAACATTAAGTATAGAAGGAATTGGAAAGCGTTCATAGCCCGGCGCCTTGTGTCGCTCCTAAGTGGTCGGCAAAGATAAGCAATAGTAGCATGAAAACTTCCGGCACGTGGATTGGCCACTAACCCGTCCACCAGTCCCCACTTGACCAGCGTATGCCCTAGGCCTCCTCAAGAGGAAAGACCCGTGTTCGGAGAGACGTGGGACGCACTTGGACATAGAAAAGGAATTAACTGGCTTTTTTTCCCCCAATGGTTTATTGTTTTATTTAATTGCATCTCTTCCAAAGTCTTTTTACCATATATGCGCGTTATCTTCATTGAAGGGTCATACACTAATATTTTAAATGGATGGACACGTACTACGCTTGAGTAACCTATATGTCTCTCTCACACGCGGCTTAGCTCATCAGGGTGACAGAGATTGGAATTGTTTTGTTTTTACTACCATTACGAAATGAAGCATAATATTTTTTTTAACGTCATCCTTCAAAATTAACCGTCATAGAAATCTTTATTAACCTCCGATGCAAAAAGTTTGATGTTATAAGTTTTACGGGTTTGTGTGTGTTTGTGGCATCGTCGCTCCTAAATGAATGGACCGATTATGATGCGGTTTTTTCTGTTTAAAAGCAGACGTGATCGAGATGGTTCTTAGCTACAATTTATGAAGATTTGTTCAGGCGTTTCCAGGTCAGTAGCTCTTTTTAGGTGGAAATAGGTGTCGAGGGATTTTTAAAACTTAAAATATACTGATGTCATACAAAATTGTATTTGTAAAACATGTAAAATAAAACTGCATTAGTGTTACTGTGAACGCCATCTTTAGTTAACCGATCCATATTGTCAACTGCAGGTGGTGTTCTTCACGACGCTGTTCTACCTGCTGGCGTCCAGCAGCGCCCTCTACAAGCCGGTGGAGGTCATCACGCGCGTGCAGCCCGGCTTCGGGCCGCGGCTCGGGATCGCACTCTCTGTTGCTATCAATCAAGTAATTATATATATTTTTTAATATTTTTTTATGTAAGACGAGTAACCGCCCTCGCTTTGCTTCGGTTTTCTAATTTTTTTACACCTTGGGTTACATTATTGGAGTTTAAGGATCCCTAATTTTTTTTTAAATATAATATAGCCTATGTTACTCGGGGATAGTGTAGCTTCCCAACAGTGAAGGAATTTTTGAAATCGGTTCAGTAGTTTCGGAGCCTATTCAATGCAAACAAAAAATCAAATCTTTCCTCTTTATATATTAGTATAGATATGCAGGCTATCAGAAGACATATGCATCATAATTCCCAAAATATTTGTGGTTGTCGTGGGGTCATTGACCTAGACTGTTAGCCTACTTTCAAACCGCTATGATATGTACAATTTGTAACCGATTTAAAGGAGGTTCTCAATTCAACTGTATATTTTTTATGTCCTCATAAAGTTTTTGTTGGTGTACCGATTTTGATGTGTCTTTTTTATTAGAAAGCTGGTGCTTGTCATGTAGTCCCATTTTAATTTAAGCGAGATCTGACCAGTAGTTTTTGAGTTATCTGTAATTTTGAAGTAGGTTATTTTTTTAGAAAAAATATTTTTGAATGTCGGTACAATTATTTACACACATTTAATTTTTCAAAGCATATGGAATGCGCGTGTATATAACATAAAATAACGTGTATATAACAATAAATAAATTATTGCATTTATTTCATATTAGTTGGATACATACATTATAAAATCAAATAAAATTATTTAAAATATGTACAATGTCGAATTATAAATCAAAATAATGAACAAAATTCATTAACCAAAATATAAATTGTATTCATATAAATAAAACAAATGAACCTATTACTTCACAGGTATTTAGAGCTTCCTTCAAAATGGCGGTCTTCTATGGTCTGTGGACGTGGTTGGTGCACAACTTGTTCGGGGCCAAAGTGGTGTATTTACCGTCAGGTACGTGTTGTGACGGCCATATTTAATCTCATGTGATACTGCATTTACTCATGTCTATAATTGGCTCGATTACTTGGTAGACCGTTACACGTTATCTTGGGGCCGGGTTTTCAATCGATGTTTAAACACTCAGTTAACATTAGGATTATTTTTTATCAGATGCATACTTGCGTGGGTAACTATGTTTGAAATACGACTATTTTTGCATAAAATCGTTAGGTTCTGATGATGGTTATACTTATTTTTATTCGCACCGTGATATGGGCTATGCAATGGGCGATGCAAGATCGGTTTTTATTCGCACATTGCATTTAGTTTTCTGCCTGTGCATTGTAAGGTGCAATATAAGTTGTATTTTTCATTGTTTTCAATACAAAACATCCACAGAAAAAAATTAACTGCAACGTATGGAAAGAGTTTTATTGAAAAACGTTTGTGATCCTAAATTACTAAAGAAAGAAGAAACAAATCAGTCAGTACCAAAATGATTGTAAAATTTAAACCGGTCACATTGGAACATTTTACGAACAATCGGATGGTTTACCAAAACATGAATAATCACGCGCATATGTGCCGTTTGACCTAAACCGTTCATTGTTAAATTCGTCACTAATCAGCCGATCATTTAACCGACGGTTGAAATATCAGCCCTAAGGGATCCCTTGTTATTTTTATAACAAAATAAATGTTAGTTTTACAACTATGTCTAGTTTATATTACATTTGTTTACACTTTATATTTACTGTCGATAATCAGTAACCGAAAAACCCAATAAATACTAAAATAAGATCAGTAATACGAGTGGCTTGAGTTTCATTTCTTTATAAATAAAATGATGTAATATCTCTATAATATGTTTTCCTGCCGTTTATCTGGTACAAATCCTACCGGGTCAATGTATTGTTATTTTTTATACTGCAGTGATAAGTCACAATTTTAGTAAATAGTTATCTTTAAAAGCACTACATTCGTGGGCCGCGCGTTGTTGAACTCGTGTTTTTTCTGTCGACTGATAAATTTGACACTAGAGCGATGAGAGGAATAGTGTAGGCATCGGCGATGGATAGGAGAGTTGTGTTATTGTTTATACTGCTTCGTACCGTGGGTGGAATACGGATTAACTTCACAAGCTGCCATCATGGCGAATGGACTTGTGCTAACAATGTACCCACAGATATCGTCTATACCTGTTCAGCGGTCACAAGCAATGTAAGTAAAATATGTTGTAATATAATATGTAGCGTTATTTATTTATCAACATTGTCTTTCCAACTGTGATGCGGTGATGTCGCTTTTGATCAACCACATGCACGAGACATTTACTAAAGTCCCGGTCATAGATGTATGGTTACTCTAAAGGACTCTGGTAAATAGTTTCAATATAATAACTATAATTATGCACTGTAATTTCCCTAATTAGTTATGTTTTAATCGTGTGTGTTCATGCTGTTTCACGAAAAAATGCAAGCCACTTTTATAAGTAGTTGTTTGTAAATTATGAAATAAAAAAGCTTCTATAATTTTATTGTTTTAGGAATTCATAATACATCTCAAGGACTTCTATACGGATCAGATCCAAAGTATCACAGTCCAGAACTGTAGAGACATTCGCGTCGTGTTAGATTGTCCGATACTACAAAAGCCTTCGAAGCTACAACAATTCAAAATCAAAAACTGTGAACGCTTGGAATTCGTAACTCTCTCAACAAATTCTCTGATTCAAACGCCTCCTGAAGTGATTATAGAAAATGTAAGAGAAATAATATCGCTACCTAGCAAGTTATTCAAATCTCCAAGCACTATGACGGAACAGAAATGCCTGGGAACCACGAATTTAAGAAAAATGAGGGTAGTTAACAGCAAGATCAATTCCATAAATACCAAAGCTATATACAATGTAACTGGTGTTAAAAGCATAGAATTCAGAAACGTTACCATTACTGATATTCATACTCAAGCTATAGACGCACACATGGGCTATAATAGTACATTATTCACTATCATGGACAGTAAAATAGAAAACATGGACTTTAAGAGTATTTCTGTGCAAAGTTCTATAGCTAAGATTTCCTTAAACACGTTAAATAATGTGGTTGCGAACGCTATCAATATTACATCGGATAACCTAATATTTGCTGGGAATCATGTCAAGGAAATGAATTCAAACGCGTTAATAGCAAATTCTGTAAACATTGATTTTACGAATAACGTGATTGGTTCACTAAAATCGAATGCGCTGTCCGGCTTGAAATGTTCGAAAAAGAGGTCGATTAAGAAGCATTTTAATTTTACGAGAAACGTAATCGAAAAATTAGAACCACATTCGTTGTATTTCGACTACAATAGTTGTAAGTCGGCGAACGTTCAGCTGACGTATAAAAACAATGCTATAGACTGCGACTGTCGGAACATTGCGTTTCTGAACACTCACGGGAACGAACTGAACAGCGTTATACTAAACGTAGCCAACAACAACACTTGCCTCTTAGCGCCTTGCATCCTCCCGGTCGAGATTGTGAAATTATTAATAGAAAGTGAAATGTGCCATCTAAATCTCGACCCCCAAGTGATGTGCTTACTCTACAGCGATAAGCACACGAGTAGCGTTAAAAACGAAATCACCCCAGACGATGACGTCACGGAACCTGCACCTACCTTTTACCTGATACGACAAGCCAACTCGTTGAGTGGCGACACCGGAGCCGCCATGACGGCCATAGACAAAGATGACCTTTTAAGAGACAGTCACTTGAACATGACTAATAGGACGACGATTAAAGTTGTATTTGATTCATCGAGGGATTTTGTTGAAACGCTTAGAAGCACGGGAACATCCCCGTATAAGCCTGCGGAAACCAAGATACCACCTAGAGAAGAATACGTGAATAGATGTGTCGGTGGACTGTGCCGGAATACGGTGGCATATGACAGACAAAAGGCTCTGGATTTCTACAAATATGTATACGCTCAATTGCGTACCCCTAGGAGTAAAACTAAGAGTTGATTGTTTTTGTTTTAATAAAAAAAATACTAATAAAAATACAAAAAATAATAATTGTATTTACGACTTTTTATATATTTGTTTGAATAAATTATCCAACTTTAAATGTTTTCCATGTAGCGATGAAGACAGTCCTTCAAAGATTTAGGTCACAAGTTGAAAAACTGCAGTTTTAACTTTCAGAAATAACAACAACGGTATGTTAACCCTCATTTGCCCCAGCGCGGTGTGCGAGCTGTACCATAGTGCATAATACTTCTCGTAGTTTATTTTGAAATTGGCCGCCCGAAAGCTACTTTAGCACAGCACCAATTGTAAACACGCTTAATAGACAGAAGTATCAAAAATAATCGTATGCAGATTTATTGAGTTAATAAATTCCCAACGGTCTTATCTTTCAAACTTACATTTACATTAATCAGTTATAGTTTTATTATTATGTAGATATAGATTAACGGCCTTATTTATAAACGTTTAACAATCCTATTTTAGCTATTGCACCGTTATAATATATTTTATCTTTGTCGTTTTTCATAAGAAACAAAACACTTAATAAGCTTCCTATAGCTTTGCTTGTTTTTATGAATACGGGGGTAAGATTACTAGCTCATGTTACTCAGAAGGAACAGAGCGGTCTACTGGTGAAAGAATGTTTACAATCGATCCAATAAAATTTTTGGGCTTATTCGCTACCAACAAAAATACAAAAAAACCAAATCTTCCTCTATAAAATATCAGTATGTAACATACTCGAAATCTAATAGATAGACAGGTAGTACTCAAGTAGTGAACATTTCTAGTACTAGCCGCAGTCCTAGGGGCGGCGCCGTTCCTAGGTCCGTACCTGGCGGGGCTGCCGGCGGCGCTGGACGTGTGGCTGCAGGGCCGGCCCATGGCGGCCATCTTGCTGCCCATAGCGCAGGCCGCGCCCATAGCCTTCCTGGACGCGGCCGTTTACGCGGAGATTAAAGAGTGAGTAGCCAGTTTTGTTTGATGTTTGGCTTCAACCCATTAATGGCACACTACTGGGCACGGGTCTCTCCTCTTGAGGAGGCCTAGAGCATACTCCACCACGCTGCTCCAGTGCGGATTGGTGGAGGGGTTAGTGGCCAAACCAAACCAACCAAATAGTTTTCAAACCGCCCGAGGGCCTCCGACATGGCTTAACGACTGTTATCTAATGATAACAACCGGGACCGACGGCTTTACGTGCCCTCCGAAGCACGGAAACGCTCAAGAAATTTTGATGTTCGTTTGATGTTTAAGTGTTTTGAACTGTGTAAAGTCATGTTCTGCCATATACTTGCATACAGTGCCACCAACTGATCTGTGAAGTGGCGAAAATTGGAACTAATGAAAAGTCATTCATAAGTACTTTGTGGTCATTCATCTGTCAGTTACTACCTCTCGAATTGCGTCCAATGATTAGTCCAATGAGTCCGACAGCGCCCTCTCAATTCACAGATAAGTTGGTTTTACTGCAGTGTGCATACGTATTGGACATTTACAGCCGTTTTACGGCCTTTTCAATAATCTTTCCACCCACTGTCTACATATAGATAAGTAAGCCTACAAATAAGTTTCAAAGGGTTACTTCACATGTAATGTTTATTTTTATTAATTATATGTTTCCAATGCATTTTATAAAATATTAGCTTATTTCACTCCTTCATGTAACTCACTGTGCCAAATTTTATACTTCTCCGTTCGTGTAATTGTCGTAAAAAGAGGTACAAAGAAGATAATTCTTAGTTACTCTTAAAATAAGCCACTACATATGTATCCAAACGTCCAATGAAATGTATTTTTCTCGAGAGAAACAGTAAACAATTCGTAAAGTTGACATTTTGATTCGTGAGACACACATGAAGATAACCCCTTGTGACTAAAAACTCTTATTAAGTTATAGATTAAGCATTATCTTTACTCGTCATATTTAATGATTATGTAGTTGATATATTTGGTAGGTTAGGTAAATCTGTCGACAGTTAGCCAGCGTTATAGGTTATATCTACATGATATATCATATTATGGTCCACTAGACCAGTGTTGCTTGTGTCTATGATTAACGATACCACATAACATCAGGTAGTTCATCCAGCCACTAGCCTGCCAGAAAATCTTCCTTTGCCTGGCTTACTCATGCCATTAAAATTTGAGTCATACCTACTTGTCTTAAACAGCTCAGATAACGCAAAGATTTTTAATGGTTTTTATATTACGAGAATCTTAGTCTTTTTTATTTCTTAAGTATAATAATAATAATAATATATACGTATTATATTCATATAATTTCATTCATGTAAAAGTAACGTATTATATTTTTATATACGTATTTTATTTTTGCTTTCTTTTCTTCGTATTTAAAACTCTGCGTCAATTTCCAGTGGCGGTCATCCCTACGTGACAGGGTTGGCTATAGCCGGTGGTATATTCTACCTGGGGCCCGAGGGCGCGATCCTGGGCCCGCTGCTGCTGTGCTGCCTCATGGTGGTCCTGAACCTGTCTTCCACCTTCCTCAGAGACACACCCGCTGAGGAACGAGCCGCGCTACACTCGCGCGTCAGGTAAAACAGATGAGAAACGAATACCAATAACCTCCTTTGAATAATGTTTTACTTAAAATTGGGTCATTTTTATTATTTACTAGTAATTGACATAGCTTAAGTGATTTTTTGTAAAAAAACAATTATAAATTCGTCGATCAGATCATAACGCTTAAATATTTTCAATGCACTTGGATTCATCTTGGAATAGACTAATTAATTTACACGAAAGACAACATGTTGTTTTAAACTTCTTAAGGCAATGGTCCAAATATCATGTAATAAGAATAACCAATGATTTTACAGAAATGACCTTCGTTCAAGCTAAAAGTAATGCCATCTCTCTCTCTCTCCCAGTGTTGCCAATGCTACGGCAATTACCGTGTTCTACGGCTTTCAGGCCAAAAAAATCACAAAATTTACGGCCTACGGCCGAAACCGGCTTTTCGCAAATTCTACAATCTTTTTGTTATTTATTATTTTTGCAAACATTTAACGAATGTTAAAACCCTCAAAACAGCGCCACTAGGTTAATGAAAAGTGTTCCTTGTTTTGTGGACATCAAATTCACTTCCGATGACCTTTTTTTTAGTCCGAGCGCTGAACCGATGGTATATATTGGCATAATTGGATAGCATAATATATTGGCAGCTGTGGACATGGCCCACAGTTGATCTTTTTCCATATAAACACGGCTTTTTTAACTAATGTACACGGCCTTCCAAAAATTTTCATTGGCAACACTGCTCTCTCCCTTATGAACTGTGAGATCAGGGTAACCGCGTTGAATAATGTGTATAAAACTTTGGTCCAGTTGGATGAATTTAAGTGCCTCGTATTGAGTGCGCGTTAGCCCACTCAATATTACGAGTATAACATAGCATTATGCATAAAACAGCCAACTAAAAATAAAACACAACTTTTATAAAGCGCAACTGAAGGTTTTATATGCACTTAATTGCCGGGCTATAAAGATATCCAACGGCGCGGCGTCGTTAGGTACCTCAGCAAAGTTCGAACGAAAGATATTAACCAAATATGACATTTTCTTTTAAGGCTTATAAGAGTTGAGTCGAATCCGCCTTTTGTAATAAAATACATATCACAAATATTGGTCAATTATTATTTGGGTTTTGGGTTAGTATGTGTCAAGAGAACTTTGTATGATTTGTGTACGCAAAATTTGGGTCATTTGATAATAGTAGGTGGTTCGCTTAGCTTATAATGTAGATTGGTATGTATGCTTAAAGTAATTGGTGCACAAATTATAATGCGATGAATAAAAATTTAATATTATATTATTATTTAATCTGCATTTCATGAACAAAATAACAAAAAGTAATGATTTGTCCAGTAATAATGCATATAGATAATAGTATACGATTCAAACAGAAGAATTCATTATTTAAAGTAGCTTTTTTTAAATATAAATCTTTTCCTGTTAAAAAATTAATTGCTTGTCTAAAAATCTTTAAATGTAGGAATATTATGTTATCTATTTTTACCATTCCCTTTAGCTTGAAATTGTGTTTCATGGGAATGAGGTGTAAGGGATTATGACATACTGCTGTGATGATTTTACAGTTGTACATTACCTTCAACCATATTTACTTATTTCAAAAATGAAATCTGGCCATATATGATACTATTATAATTATGTAAAACCACTACTCTGCACCATCCCGAAAATATGTAATTCATACTATATTATAAAACTCATCACAGGATTAGGTACTTCAATAAACCATATTCTAAATATAATAAAGATCATTTATCGAGACAATAATCCTTTTTTTTAGTTTATTTTAAGTATTTTTAATTACAACTGTTGCTTTTACATAGGGGTCCGCAGTTTTTCCCTTATATAAGACGCCCGTAAGTAAATGTTTGAGATCAGAGTCACTGTATTATAATATTGAAAATCATCTAAGCATGTTTCATGAAATTATGAACCTCCCCTCACATTTTCACCATTCTCTCGCAAAAACGTCCAAAGAAAATACCTATTATATTTTATCAAATCAAAAATACACCATAATAGCCTTTTCTATATTTGAAATGTTAATTCAATTCAGTTAATTAATTCGTTAAAAATAAAATTGATACTTATTAAGAAGTGATGACTTCTACAATACTTTAATGGCTATGATAATGTATTTTAATAATTATTATCATAATAAATAATAATATGATGTAGAACAAAACATAAGGTTTAAATATCGAACAACAGATGCCGTAAAGTGAATAGTTTTATAAGATTTTTCAACTTTATAGTTATTAACACAGGTTAATAATGTAGCAATAGAAAGCGATGATTTAAAACATTTAATACTACATTCGCAGGATATTTCAAAAACATGTAAAAAGCCATTCATTGTAATCCCTGATACCTCATACCTAAACTAGTGGATGGATTCCGTTGAACCTTGTTTGAACTTTGACTAAATTTGTATATATTACTAATGTTTCCTAATTTCATTCTTTCGTGTTATGTACTGACATGTTTACTGAAGTTTTGTTTATATAGGTCATTATTGGGATGTTTTTAATGTAAGGTGTGTATTTTTTGATTTTATATTTTGGTCTCTAAGCTGTCTATCACATGAACACATCTTACGTTTTTGCACTCTGTTATGCACCTTGTTGATATTTTTAGTTTTTTTTCTGTATGCGTTGGAATTTTATCTGGTGAGTAGGTTTTGATTTTTTTCTTTACTTTTTTATAATATCCATTTAAGGTAGGTTAATTTAAGTAACATTATGCTTTTTACATTTTAGTGTATATTTAATTTATGTTATTGTGCAATGGGCAATTCTGAACGTGTAAATAAATCTAAATAATAATAATTAAAAGTGTGTTAATTCTAAATAATAATAATTTTACAGATTAAGAAGATTCAGTCTTAAATATAGAGCCGATAAAAAATAAGTCTGACAAATATTTTTAACAAAAAAATACTGTTGCATTTAAAAACAGTGTTGTTGGAATTAACCCAATACACTATACATAATTTATATAAAATATGTTAAGAGAAATGTGCTGTCTAAACTGTATATATCTATACTATTATACACGCTGTCTTAAATAAAAGATTTTAATGGTTATTGTCATAAATTGTCATCATTCCAAAACAATAATAGAATTACAACAATAGGATTGAATCTTTTTTATGAGTTTAGTTGGTTTTGCCTCACTAATTTACTAACTGGAATATGGATAATATTAATAATATTATTATACAATTTTTTTCACTAATAAATGCTTTAAAAATGGATACACTATACTGTCTTATATCTTATTTAATTTATTACATATTTTAATAGTTTGTAATTTCTTTACAGGCTCGGTGCTTATCTGTGATCGGATTGCATGGACTACTAACATTAATAGTAGTGGGCAATGTTTCCCACTGTTGGACAAGGTTGAGTTAGAGGCCATTGAGCTGGCCTATGTAGCTCATCACTAAGCAATTATTGTAAAATTGGAATGAAAATAGCATAATTTTTAAATACTGACGAATTGTGATGGTCTTCATGATTTTTATCTATTAACGGGGTCAAAGAAAACTAACTCTTTTTCTGGTTAGAAACGTGTAGTTAGAGTAAAAAATTTGCCGATTTAAATTGCATTCGCCATTTTTATGAGTTATTTCTAAATATGAGAATATTATATAGTGCGAAATATAGAGGAATTGCCTGTTTACAATAAAAAAAAACCTTTGGTGGTGAGATAAAGGTAAGGCTCGTTTTTAATATAATAGTTATCTTTGAGTGTCATGATGTGTCTATACCTTATTAATAAAATAATGTCGGATTTGACACGGGCTTTAGTATCTCGTCTCAGTAAAATAAACATATTTTAGCCCCCGTACTGACTTACCCCAACACGCTAAACAAGCGTGGAATGTATTCAGAAATGGGTGAAATAGAAATATTATAGTATTCCATGTTCGTCAGTGCAACCGTTTATCATAAACAAGTATTTTAAAGCTCAATGTATAATGTATATCCTGACATAGTTACGGATTAAAATAGTAGGTACTTGTAAGTTTTTTACAGAGAATATTAGTAATATCTACATAGTTGTTTCTGGTAGACAGGTAGTGTGGCAATAAATTCTTATAGTAATATCAAGAACCGTTTAGCAATTACGTTATTCTGGCAGGGGTAACACAATAAGATTGCAATAAGTAATTGTAGGGCGGTTGGAGTGTGTAATTATGTTAATCGCTCACTCTCATCTAAACGTCCCCGAATACTCTTAGAGATCTGGGATCGGTCCCCCCCCCCACCCCCTCCCCATCGCTCTAACCTGTCTATGCCGTTGATGACTTAGATGACGTTAACTCACTATATCAAAGTGTGGTACATAAATGTGGTTTGAGTCTATATTAGTAATTGAAAGCTGATGTGAAATGATTAGATCTGCGTGATGGGTTGAAAACTCATGGAGAGCTTCATGCATGTTATTTATTATTTATTTACAAAACTAATACAAAGTAGATCTTTTAAATGCCCAGCTACAATAATAAAATTATAACTATGTTTTTGTTGTTTGTTTGTTGTTGTTGCTGTTTTAAGTTTGCCGTATGTCATTACTTACCAAAATTGGACATTTAATAGACTCACACTAATCGAATGGTGTAATAATATAGGATGTGGTTTTTTTTTTCAAAATAAACGGTTTCTTTTCCTGGCTAGGAATATTGAGAAAGTCCCAAGACTCCTTTGAGCACTTTTCGCTATTCATCATAGTTTTGGATTTAGCCATCCACGCCCACTATAAAAATTCTATTTACGGGCCGGGCCTTCCCGCACTAGAACCTCCCCCGTATATTTCTCTTTGTATCTGTTTTGTATGTATCTGTGTTGTATTGTATTGTTACGTTTAAATTGTAGTAAACGCTTATAATAAATTAACGATCTTCGTTTAGCTTTATATTATTATCTATATATTGTATGACTTATTTAAGTAATAAAATGCCAATGAGATTGATATTATATTATCTTATAATATGTGCAATAATCTAATTTGCATGTTAGTGCCAAGTACCAAGACTTGTTAAGTACGTTTATATTTATAGCATTATTACATATTTTTGCTAGTTTAATATATTATAAGTATATTTTATATTTTATGAGCACAATATATAAATGCTTTAAAATGCAAGAACAACAAAAAGTATTTTTAATTAAATCCTAATGCGAATTTCAAGATTCCTTTTCAGGATAAGTATGTGTTATCTTTCTCTGTGATTCTCTTAATTTAATATTTATCTTTTTTCTGTCTTAAAGTTTAATCATGAGAAAATTACCGTGTATTATAATTACCTTTGTAGCCGACTTCAATAAAGGTGTAGGTTATAGAAATGTTATCTTCTCAGAGCAAAATCAGTCAAACGATTATTTACATAACTTTTATTTTGTTAAATTGTATAACCTACGTACATACTAAGTCAAAAAATACTGTAAATATTTTGTACTGTCCCATTGATACGTAGTATGATATATTAAAAATGTTTTGCAAGGCTATTCCATGTATTTTATAATTTTTCTTATAAAACGTTTATTATTATGTGTAATTGTAACTGTAAATATTTGCACTGGTAACATTAATATCTATAAAAAAATTAAAGCTTTGTTGATAATGTTATCTAAACCTCTGAATTAACATAGGTCATTTTCTGTTATTATCTATTCTGTTTTCTTTGTATTTTTTGAAAAGATGTGATATTAGGTATATTGTGCAAAAAAAAATTACTACCATACATTTATTGGTTTCGGTAGTGTTGTTGATATTACGAGCCAGTGCAAATATACAAATTATATTTTTGTATTATTTATCTATTAATTATTATTTATAAATGGTGCTTGTATTTATGAATCTTGTAAAGCCTTTTTGACGCTAAATTTATTTGTATAAAATGTCTCAAGCCATTATGGTAAGGGCGCTTTTGTATTGGAATGTCGGGTATCCTAAGTCGCAAAACGCAAATTATTAGCGCTAAGTTTGTGTCTATCAAGAGTTTGTATAGTAAAGTGGAATGTTTATAAGGGTGGTATTAAATTTACCACTCTGATGATACCGGGCATTTTCCTATAGTCCCAGTGTGCCAAAAACAAAAATATCAAATTGTTAAATAAACAAAAATTTCGAAGTGCTAAATGTGTCGTCAGAAACCCGCTAAGTTCTGTCTCCAAAAACATTTAATAATATGTAAAACTGAAGGCAAAAGCAGGCCGCCGATAATTTAAAAAAAAGAACAGCTGTCATGGCTGTCACGGCTGGCAGATGTGAAACATCGAAATGCGTCGCCACGATCACCAAGTCTAAAATCAGGTTTACCCCTCGCGTAAAGATGTTTCACATCAAAAAATGTTGTCGTTTTGCGTTTTAGGTAATGACCTAAATTGTATTAATGAATACAGTTCAGGTATTTATGCGACAGAGCCATACATTTTTCATTCTCAATCTAATCTTATTAAAATGACCTGTTTTGGTCATTCAGTACTTAATTTCCTACTAAGATTCTGTATTTCCAAATTATTTAAACTTTTCCACTTGCGCCTTTTGTATGGCAGAATTGCACCTTGCTAGATTATGTATTAATCAATTTATTAAAGAGGGTAGCTACAATATGATATCAAAATAGTACTGATAAAACTATTAATACAGTAACTCTATTGTACGAGTAATTACCTTTAATGATTACTTAAATGTATTAGAATTGTGTACAACATTAATCATTTCATAAATAAATCAATAGTATCGCATAAATTGAAGCTACCTTCAGTCGTTAGCTGCTAATTATATGTATTTAAGTAATATTGTAATGTATGAATAAGCAATAACAGAATTAAAGCCCTTACCAGTTCAAGAAATCTCGTCCAAAGATTAATTTAGATGTATTATTATATTGCAGGTATTAATATATAAGTTTATAATAACGCACGCATATTCGCATTGTAAACAAATAAATTATTGATTTTCATTATACCTGTGTTTTATTCGAAAACCGCAAAAGGTTAGGTTATTCAAACTAGGGATGTTACTGATATCTCATTCGCATCTGCAATACATTGTGGATCTTCTACATATCGAATTTGGCATCCTCCATAAAATATCCGCATCTTTTGTTCTTCAAGCTTTTAAAGTTCGTTATATGTCTCTTTGAAAATCTTAAAAGTAGACTGCAATATTCATCAGTTATATAATTATATAATACAATATATCTATATATAGTTATTGAATTACATGTTCTTGTGACTAAAGTTTTAGGCTTTTCTACACAACACTTGGCACCCATTTAGATCTCAATTATTTTTTTTTAATTGGCTCTCATTTCACATTAATGTTTTTGATGAGATATCATTACTTATTGTCTAGAAATTAAAGTGTTTATAGATAATTTACATTTTTCCTTTTGTCATCTGGAACTGGGTTAAAGTTTTGATCTATAGGTCAGTCAGTGATAAAAATGACGATTTTTGGACGTTAATATCGAAATAACCGTTTGAAGTGTGTTTATGAAATTTGGAGCACATATGTGTTTCGCAAGTTTCAATAAATGAGCCAAATTTGACAGGTTTATGTGGAATAGTTTTTGAGTCACAGGGGGGTGAAAAGTGGCTCCAAATGGTTCGTGTAATATTGCACACGGTGCTTCTTGCCAGTTCGGTTAGCTTGAAATTGGCTTGACACGCTACCGTGTGTCTATATTTTGAATATAATAAAAACGAATTTGAATTTTATTTCATTAAATATTCATGAGCTACTTTAATGTCATAATCAATTTTCATAATACATGTATGTTATGGAGTCGCGTAACTTTTTAAGAGGAATATCTTGCTTACTAATAAAGTTTACTTTCAATTGTCTCTGTGCCACTATAAAACCATTGTTTTCGAAGTGTCCGTCCACTGAAGCTTCAAGCCACAAGAAAAGAATCACAGTATTCACAGTGATCTCTATTTTATATTTCTTATTTGAACTCATTTCCGGACTCTTTGTTTCATCTTTCAGTACGACTATCTGCAAAAGAATTTAAGTTACAAAACATACAATTTAATCGCTTTAAAAGTATAAAATATTATAAAGTATAAAATATTAAAATGTCGATAGTTTTTTATGCAATCATTGGCAAACATAGCAAACTGACGGCTAATTCGTCGTTAGTATTTCATTCATATCGTAATAGTATTGATGTCATAGCTCCAACACTGCAACCGAGCACACTAAAAATCATTGCACAAAAGGTACAAGGTGTCTCAAAAGTAAGTTCACATTTGCTTATCTTATTACGCGAAAGCAACTATTCTGAGGGGCGCGGGGGGTATGTCAGTCGGTAGTCTGGCTCTTGGGAATTTAGTCGCTATGGAGCGTTTCTCTGGTGCGGACCGTGCGTTGTGCGTACGTGAGTTTTACAAAAACGGTAATTCGGCGACTGTAGCGCGTAGAAAATTCTGCAGTATTCGACATATTCGTCACTTAAATGATGCGCCTAGCACTCGTCTCATTGCAAAATGGGTTGAGAAGTTTGAAGAGACTGGGTCAACTCTGGAGAAACCAAAATCTGGGCGACCAAGAACATCAAGAACAGCCGAAAACGTGGACAGTGTTACTCAGTCTATTCGAGATGATCCAAACGTCTCGATTCGGAAGCGTGCTGTTGCTTTAAATGTGCACAGATCTTCATTATGCCGCATTTTACACAAAGATTTAAAGCTGCACCCGTACAAAATTCAGTTAGTGCAAGAACTGAAGCCTCAAGATGCTAGTCAGAGGCTTGCCTTTGTAAATCAGATGATTGAGCGCTTTCCAACGTTCACCAACATCTTGTTTTCCGATGAAGCCCATTTTCACCTGAATGGGCATGTAAACAAGCAAAATTGTCGTTACTGGAGTGCAACCAACCCAAAACAAAAACATCAGAAACCGCTACATTCACCCAAAGTCACCGTATGGGCAGCGATGTCGGCGCGAGGAATTATCGGCCCTTACTTTTTTGAAGATGGAAGGGGACGCACACTCACAGTGAATTCAGAGCGTTATGTGGAGATGTTAGACGAGTTTTTCGTACCCCAACTGCAAAACTTTCCTGGTTACAACCAAAGAACATGGTTCCAGCAGGATGGAGCAACTTCACACACGTCCAACAGATCTCTGCCTCGAGTTCGAGAAATTTTTCCGAACAAATTAATCTCCAGGCGAGGTGACATAAATTGGCCTCCACGGAGTCCCGATTTAACGCCTATGGATTTTTTCCTGTGGGGTTATGTCAAATCAAAAGTTTACGCTAATAAACCGACTTCCCTGGCACAATTAAAAGAAAATATCCGTCATGAAATGGCAGCCATCACGGAGACTACCTGCCGAGCTGTCATAGGCAATTTTAGTGCCCGACTAAATGAATGCCGAGAGCGCAACGGTTTACATTTGGACGATGTTATTTTTAAAAAATAAATTCCCAAACAGTGTACTTCAATATAAAATAAACATTTTTTCAATAAAGCTAAGACTTTTCTTTTAAAAAAAGATTTAAATGTGAACTTTCTTTTGAGACACCCAGTATTAAAAGGAAGGTGAGAGGACATTGCCATACATGACCCTCGATAGGAACTCATCGACCTCCACAAACAATGATGAAGGAACTAGTGCCAATCCCTCATTCTTCGGTTACCATTTTAGAAATGTATTAAATTTCATTAAGGTTCCTCATGTATTTTAAAGTCATAAAGTGCTTTCCACGGTACATACCTGTATGTTCGGTTGTAATAAGCCAGTTATATCCTTCAAAGGTGTTGGAAATATGTAATTGTACGGGACACAATGCACGCCACGTGCTTTAAGAGAGAATCTCAGGAATATCTCATGTTTATTGCTAGCATCCCACATGGTCACCGTTTTTTGCTTTTTACTGCTCAGTGGCGCCACGTCTGCTAAGAACTTCTCAGACTTCACTGGTGTCAAACTACTCCAATTGAACACATCTACAGTGATTTGAGCGTCTGTTATTGGAACAAATCTATCGTTTATCAGATAAATATCAACGTCTCCTATCAACGTTAAACGTGGAGATACCAAAACGGGGGCGAAAAATGACTTTGAGAAATAGTGTAACATCTTCCACTGTCCACCGTATTCTGTAATAAAGAGAATATTTATAATACTGCTTATAAGTTATGTTAATAGCCGGATTAGAATCGGACTTGGGGTAAAATTTAAAATGAAATTTAAATGATTATACCATCTAAAAGTACCCCAAAAATTGTGCCATTAAACTAATAAAAGCGCGTTGACAGTAGACAATCTGTCTTTAAATTCATACGAGTTGAGAAAATTACTAGGTACCTACTTATGTTATTACGAGGTACTTATTTATTTCAAAAGAAAAGATAGGCCCATCGATACATTTCACATCGTTCTTTATACAACAAAAAAGTAGCGCCATCTCTCTCTTTCTCTCTCTCAGGAACTCGGTGAGACCAGCGTCGCCATGTTCAATAATTGGTATGTACTGAGCATTGGTCCAATTGGACCAATTTAAGTGCCACGTTTTGTTCGTGCGTTGGCTTTGTCCTTACTATACATAAATTAAGTCAATGCATATTTACCTATGCCGGACCACGAAGGTGCTTGCCAGACATCATTGAGTTGCCAGTACAGCGCCCCCATAGTGTGCCAGTCTGCTTGGCTCTGTCTGTAATACTCCGTCTCAGCTTTCATTGCCATCGCTTGTGATATCTGTACAAATATACATATTTTTACTGTTAGCAGTTAGTACAGTTGGAACTTTGAAGGGTAGAGGTAAGGAGAGCCATCTCATAATAATATGGGGGGGAAAAGTGTCCAGCTGTATAGGTACTGAAAATAAAGGTTCCAGTACTTACCACAGTACCGCTGGCGTCGGAAAAACTACGATATGAACATAGCTGTAGTAGGAGTGAAGTTTGCTGAGTTCAAATATTTGAAAAAAAAATCATGACTAGAGTAGTTAGTAAAATGCCAGTACACAATACAAAACCTCAACTATTTACGTAGTCTAAAATGTTTTAGTAAATATAACCAAAATACAGCTGTGAGAAAATATTTCTTTAAAATTTATCCTAGGCTACCGCAGCGATACCTTATTGGACGCGTTTTTACGGACACTTTCATAACATCACATTTATGTATTTTATAACGAGGATTAGTTTAACAATATACGGATCGGTTCTCCTTCTTCCATTTTCTTCTTGGAGAAAACCTTGTGTAGGTAAGAGAGATAAATTGCATCAAAATTAAAAAGAACGTTAATAACTATTAACATATATAATAATTCGGATTGTTGTACGTTTTACTTCTTACATAAGCTTGAATTGTTCATAAAATGTTTTACGCAAACTCACCTGGCTGTAAAAAACGAACTTCTCAAAATATTTAGGATCACTTTTATCCAGTTTCAGTCGTCGAGCTAACTGACTTTCGATATAGCTATACCCATTTGGACTATGTTGCCGGTGCTGAGAATAATTGCTTTCTACTTTAAAATCCTCTTCGTTCTGTGTGGCTGTTCGCATTGTCCTCAAAGATGGCATAGACTGGAATCCATATTCAGAAGCGAATCTTGTTTGTGGATATATATTTTGATCCCAATTATCAGCCAAATAGTTGTAATAGTGGGTATCTCCGTAATGAGGGTCATATGGGTTTTGGGCCACATATCCTTCCTTTTCGGATTCCAGGCCATTGGACGGACTAGAAACAAGATATCTTCGGCTAGGATCCAATCCTTCCACGATCTGCTTGATGGTATCAACGTATAGTTTGATGTACTCCTTCTTGTATACCTCGAATTTATTTTGCGTATCGTACCAGTTCCCGCGTAAAGCGACTTCATTTTCGTTGTTCCCAGCCCAAACAGCTATAGAAGGATGGTGCTGAAGGCGGATTACATTTTGTTCAATCTCAATTTTCACAGTCCTACAATACAAAAAAAAATGGAAACTGTTTAAGCCTATACCACAAAAGAAATAATAGTATCTACTTATAATAAGTACTTGTACCTAATTCCTGCAATTATCAAATTTCCGGGCTTTTTTTAAATTTAGGAGTTCGAGTTTCAGGGTGTTAATGATAGTTAAATATGAAAAAAGAACGGCTCGAGAATGGTTCGTATCGTATGACACGTAAAATATTAATGGTGTCACCCTTACTTCAAGAATTCTTGATCGACAGGATACATGGAGCAGGCGAAAAGGAAGTCCTGCCATAAGAGTATGCCGAGCTCGTCGCAGCGTTCATAGAAATAATCAGACTCGTACACTCCACCACCCCAAACTCGCAGCATAGTCATGTGGCTCTCCCGAGCGGCCATTAAGAGGTTATCGACTGCACAAAACACGTTTTTTCTATTGATATTAATTACAACAATTAAGTAAAACTTATTAACAATACGTAGTAGTAAAGCAATGACGTTAGGACTGAGGTTCACAGTACCTGGGCGACCATACTGTATTAGTGTAAAAATAGAGCCGAAAAACATACAAAATACGCCACGCTTTAACCATTGGGCTATTTAGTTAGGTACCTACTTCAATTTATAGTAATAAATTTATAGTATTACAGTAATAAGCAGGTACCAAAATTTTTTAATATTATAACAGCAACGCACAAAACGCCATCAAGCACATAATCAGCTCTTTGTGCATCTTGTTTCAAGTCTTAGCAAAACATTATTTTCCAACATCCCGTTATCTATAAGTGGCGCCCAACGTGGGGCCAATGTGAAAGGGTTTTGAATTTGTTAAGGACTAACCTGTATCCTTATTGCTGCCGTACTCAGGAAGTATATGAGCAGGAATCCAGTTAGATCCTTTCATGAATATAGGATAGCCATTAACCTTGAAGTAGAATGTGAGGCCTTGACCTGCAGTAGTGTTGCCTTTAAATAAAAAAAAAACATGAAATCTTAAGCATAACGTTTCTGTACCTAAATAAATAAAAATAAGTATCTATGCTACAAAGCTGTATAATAGATTAAATAAGTAAAAATTGTAGCTAAATAATCCAAAATATTGTTTATCTCGCTCATAATAATACGATATATGTGTTTTATAACCCATTAATAAGGTTTCATTAAATAAATACATAATTTTAGTGATTTTTACTTACTGTCATCATGCCTATTCTATACAGTTATTAGTTATTACAATAATTTTGTTAAGATGATTACTATTAGCTCTAATTTGGGTATTTTGGCACAAAATTTAGTAGATAACCCAACATCAGCATGGTTATACTTTTACTCGTTATTTTAATGAAAAGATTGTTACCCAGTATTTTGGATGCATCTTCTTCGACGAGTTCCAGAGTTCGGAACCCAATTTTGATTTCTTTATTAAACTGAACTTCATTTTCTTCTGTCGTCAATGTAAGTTTTAAGTTATACAACGGCTGATTACCGAACCCATTCGGCCACCAAACACTTATAACATTCTGTAAAATAATTACTTATGGTCTATTGCAATAAACCCACCAAGAAGTTTCATTAGTGGGTATTTTCAGAGGTTTTTACAGAAATTCTCACTAAGTTAAACACACTCAGTCCAGTGGAGTTTTTGGGAATAAACCCTTAATAATAATATACTACAAGAAACTATTTTTAATTCGATTGGTTTTAAAATTAAACTTGAAATAGGTACGCAAATGCAAAAACAATAAACCAAACAAACAAAATTAGCACTTTAAAGCCAAATATTTCACAAACAGACCCCTAATTCCAAAAAATGCTCTTAGAAGACCCATAATATTTTTGAAACACTTTTTCAACAATACCCCACACTAAAAGATGCGCGACGAATAAAAAATCATCCTCACATTACCTGTAGGGGAGGAACCCTAAAAATTTTTTTTTAATACTTTATTCTACAATTACAACTTTCTAGCACTACGGGTCTCGCTGCTTTGCTTCAAACAGACGAACGGACGGACATGACGAAACTATAAGGGTTCCGATGTTACTTCGGAACCCTAAAAACGATTCTTTTATTTCGATAATTAAAGAACTCAAAGTCACAAATAAATTTTAATTTCCACCTCTTTTAACATTGACCTTATGATAAGCATTCAAAGTTCAATGTGACCACTTATATAGATTAGAACATAATTTGTCTATTTATTGTCCATCCATATTTAACTTACCTAATTATGGAAGAATAAATTAGGCCTTCCAATGACCCCAATGAATAAGGTAATAATTAAGTATACAATTCTTATTTTATTAAAATTTTAGTCATAATGGTTACGTACCTCACTAATAGTCATGTTCAAATTAGCTTCACACGTTCCATCGTCTCTAGTTTTAATCTTCAACTGTTTGCGAACCCTGATCCTCTGATTTCCATCTACAGACAATTCAGCATCCAAGTAACCTTTGATTTCTTTAGAGCTGGCACCAGATTCTAGATGCGCTACTATTAAGAGATCCCAATGTGCATCCTTCTTTTCAGTGTGGGTAATAATAGATCTGATCATGGAGCCATTATAAAATTCCAGAAACGCTGGTTTCCTAAATAAGCAAAGATAAATCCTAAATAAGTACTTAAGATTACAATCTACTTGTGTTAACAGTTCTGAGCGTTTAAAAGTGATAGATACAATTATTATTGTGCCCAGAATATCTAATTAAGAAGATTGCCATTGAATTGTTCATTTCAATAATATTTTTAGGTCATTGACCTAAATTGACCGGCTATTGGCTGGCAAACGAGCAGGCGAGCCTCCTGATAAGTAGACATCAATTACACCAAAAGGATCGTCGCTACCGTCCAAGAAACAAAAAGATGAGTAGCCTACGAAATAGTAATAATATTTACTTATTTCAGCAAAGTTAATATCTTGCGGAACTGATTAGCGTAACCCTTAACACGTTCACTGCGGATCACCCACAATCGGCCCGATGCTGTACCAACGCGCTGTGCGTACAGGAAAAATAGGTTCCTCCCGCCTGTGCGGGACCGGTTTCTTGGGAATTTTTACGAGTATGACAGAGACAAATATAGTTTTCGATTCGTGACTAACAATGTAGAAATATAGCAGTTTAATAAAGTGGGGGGCCTTTTTCGACCTCCGCCGCACAGAACGTAAAAAAAGTTATCTCAGTGCGGGAGCGGGCCTGTTTTGGTGGATGACCGCCTGCGACCTGATCCCGCACTGTGGAGATGCGTACGCGTCGAGCCAGCAGTAGTGTTGTGCTTGCTACACGAGGAGCACGCGCTCGTGCTCGATATAATGACGAATCGCAATAAAAAATTGTTATTAATAGAAAATAAAAGTGCCAAAAGAAGATTTTTGAGATTCATTTCTGCAAAATAATAATTGTGTTTGATTTTTTGCCATGGTGCATTAATTGCTCGTATGATATTGAGCGCATGGCATGTCACTCCATGTCTTCGCTAGCAAGAAGTATGGCATTTTTACATGATGACATTAGTTTGATATTTGGGGTGGGCACGTCACCAACATCACATAGAAGTTAGACATTAGACATCACAATGCATCACTTTTAGATTTTATATTAATTACTGCTGATCTTGAATAGAGAACAAGTAGATGGGTACATCATAAATAAATAATTATAATTGCATAAGTTGATAAAAAATGCTATGCAATAGCTTTACCGCGGCTGTCCCCGAGTGCCACACGTATTTTTTTAATCAGTATTTAGTCACCCCTGCAACGCTCGCTGTTCCTCAAATCAACAACCTGTCCGGTATATTTTTTTTATTTTTCATAACGTTTAATTTTTTTTTATGTTTAAATAATTTGTTTTACATATTTTTGTAACACATATTAAAATTGTACTTGTTAAAATTTTATTAAAATATAATGACTCGATATTTTCTTTTCTTTCACTATCCCATCACTACAAAAATAACGCTACAGTGCGGTATCGGGCCTTATCGGTCCGACATTTTCAATTGCTAATTACTCATTTTCTGTTTGGAGAATCCAGGGGCGAGGCCAATGCAAACACAAGTGATTCATGACGATTTTAAAAAGTATAAAAATTGTTATATACCATACTCCTTGATTAAGATATTGAGCTTTAATACCACTCAGAGGTGTCGGATCGAAATGGCCCGCCCCGCACAGTAAGAAAG
This sequence comes from Thymelicus acteon, assembly GCA_951805285.1. NCBI lineage: Eukaryota > Metazoa > Arthropoda > Insecta > Lepidoptera > Hesperiidae > Thymelicus > Thymelicus acteon. The sequence continues at coordinate 5,789,008 of OX638232.1, forward strand.
TCAGGTGGGTGCCTTTTTGGACCGCCACCGCACCAGCTGAAAGTCACTGTTTTTAATGCCGCAGTCAAGGTGTTAAGATACGAGTACACAAATGTTTACAAAAGTGCGGCAAATATGAACGCAGGCTCCTAATGTCGCACTCACGTGACCATCGGGAAGTAAAAATGATTACCAAAGTCCGACAGAGGGGAAAGCTGGCCCCCAATCCCAGCCAAAAGACGCCTGCATCTTCCGCAGCTGGTTGGCGTGGCACTCGCCATTGTAGTCGTACGGGACGCAGGCCGGTGCTGCGAAGTGTTTGTCTGATCGCACGCGGGCCGCTTCTATCGGCGACACGAAGTTAATCTTCAGCTCATTAAGCCCTTCCTGGGTGAATTATTGTAAATTTATGTAAGAATAAAAATGAGAACATTTTGTTTCAACGTCGTTACATAAAGGTAAACTTATATTAGATACAAAAAGTTTATTTTCCAATACGTTACTCAGTGTTAATTAATTAGATGAGTCGTAGGTCTCCAACATTGATTATACATTAACATTCACCATATTAATTTTCAAAACAAATTATTTCAATTCAAAATTAATTAAGGTGTAGTAATATTAATAAAATTCATCATTAAATTCAGTGTTTTAAATATATACGATTATTTAAAATCTATTATAGACTCGAGTGCCTCAGGTTGTGTATTCAAATGGGGCGCCCAATTATTACGCAAGGCGATTAGGAGGGTCAAGATGAATTGAATCTCACCCAATCTCACGTGGAGATGAAGGATCTCTGCAAAGAGCACGTAATTTTTTTCCGCTATAAACTGAATATTTATCAGCATCCATAATCTATTAAAGTTAGTGGGGCCATATGCATAGGTGTTAATGTAGGTAGGTAATTTTTACATCACAAAGTACTTAATCATAGCAAAGCAAAAAAAGTTTTAGATGATTTTGACCGAAAAGTCAAGTTTCGTAAAAATCCTAAATTCTTTAGAAGCGTAGTGATGTGCAGTGCTTTACAGTTTAAGTTCGATATATCTACTTATGTATCGATTTTACTCTTGCTTACATTGAGATCAAGATATTTTTGAATTACTTAATTTGGAATCTTAAGAATGAATACCTGCTGGGAAAAGCATAAGAAAAAATTTTGAGGTGTTTAAAAAAGGATAGTTATTATTTATTTAGTATCGTACCCTACTTCTGTTTAGTCGTACTCGTACTAGATTATTAAACTCACCTTGAGACGTTGTTTAACGTCAAAAACATATCTGACAAACATATTATTAGTGGATCCCACGGGCGAGTCATTCAGCTCTACAAAGGCTACAGTATCCAATCCTTCAAAAACCAATTGCGCTACATTCTTACTTAAATCCTCAGTTGTAACTAAAATAGAGAAGACTTTTTTTAATATCAGTAGCTTAAATAAATATTTTAAAATTGGTTATAGTTATGCGTGCACTGCTAAACTTACTCAAACTTATTTAACGTAGATCCGAGTAACAAGCAAATGCGCCACCATAACACCAACAGTACACACCTCCCATGGACAGTAGAACAGAGTAAAAATGTGTAAAAGGCGGGTGGTATCTAGCCAGGCCAGGTCATTTTTTTTATGGAAATAGCCGGCAAACCGCTGACGATCCACTGGTAAGTGCTATCGTCGCCCATGGACATCAGCAACACCAAAGGCATCACTGATGCGTTGCCGGCCAAGAAAGAGAGAAGCAAAAAGAAAGAACTGGCTCTCAAGCCCCCAGCCGGAACACGACGAGTCGAACCCCATCGAGAAATAATAGTAGTAATAATGGTATTAATTAACAATTAAAATCAACATTACCAATATAATCCGTATGGGCCCTACCACCAGCGTGCCGGATTTAGTCACCTCTTAGGACACCCATCCAGCGTGGGATTGGGGTTAGTATCCTAAGCCGCGCAATACGGCTATTATAGTACCTTACCACTATACCGGTAAACGAACGGCATTAATCATTATTTTCTTGTCGCCAATGCACGTGACACTGACATGCCATGTTATTACAAATTTCCATGGCGGTCGGAGTTCTTTACAATAAGCGCGGTTATCTTCTCCAAGTATGAACGTAAAGACTTCGTAAACAAAAGACAAATAGTTACCATAAAAATTTCCAATATATGTCCATGTTTCGTGAGCAACCCATCGTGTCCTTACATCGTTAAAACCAGCGAGAATGTCGTCTATGACGCTGGCTTTGCGCAGATCAGAATATACACCGCCGGGCACTGACCCCGGCACTGAGATTGCTACAACATAATACCAATTGCCTTTAATTTAAATAATATGTCAATACGAGCAGAGTAGATGCTTGTAGATATCTTATACATTGTATATCTAATATCTTGGTAGATACTGAACGAAAATGTCAACATCAATAACAAACATCTTCATCTATGATCGTGACCGAAATAAGAAATGGTAAGTGGGTATGTATGATTTTTTGTTACAAATTACGCTTACAAGTTTGCAGTTGTTTATATTCTCTTGTCTCCAGCAAACCGTATCTAATCTTAATTAGATAGGTATGTAGGTACCTAGTTACTTGTAGCTCTTAGGAACCACTCCTGTAATTTTCCAACTTCGCTCAGCTTTCAGTTAAGGAACATAACATAGTCGTTAATGTCACATCGTACCCGTGGGCCATCAGACAACAAAACTTCCAACATCGGTTAACTTTGTCTCTGTTTGTGTAGCCACATGGTAGCCACAAATGATGATGATGGTCACTAAACCATCCAATAAATCTATTCTACGACAGCGTGTTGGAGAACGCCAGAATCCAGGGTTCGCTTATGAAATTGTGCTTGCATGCCGTTTAAAAAATAATTAAAACATTCAAATAATAAACTAAAAAGAACTAACTAATAAGACAGCGATAACTTACGTTTGCCGTTACTCCGTAATGTCCAATTGACATACTTGTTCGACGAGTCAAGATCCAATATGGAAAAGGTACCACTAATAGTGTTTAAATTAATACATAACAACAAAAACACAAGCACCCTAATTCTCATTGTCACAGCACGCTATTAAAATTAATATTAAGCTACAGTTGCGTACAAAATCATGTCACAAGTTATAAGTGTAATTCTGTAATCACAATTGGCAGGCGGTCAGGCGAGGATAATAGGTGTAAACAACGTTTATCGATAACATTTATTTCAATGACAAAACATTGAAAGTTTCAACTACTTAGTTACATGAATGGTTTTCATTATTCTAATCATAAATGTTTCTATATCTACGTGCAGTAGTTGGTCCATAATGTTTCCTACCTACTTCTGACTTGATGATGAGGTCATATTAATATAAATATCTGGCATAGCTCCAATCCATAACCTTCATCACAATAAAACTGATGCCTGACTGACCGATTGAAGAAGTCGGAACACAGTGTCAATCAATAATACCTAACATTTATTTTATCGTCATGAAACTAGGTTATCTACGATGCTAGAACTTGAAAATTTATTTACGAAATAAATTTTACCTGTGCGCTTCTTTCATCTAATGCCAGACTCTCAAAAACTGCTGTGGGTACGATTTTCGTGATTCATTGGAAAAACTATTCTCCTACATGTGGAAATTTTATTCATTAGATGATGTCTACGACGTCTATGTATAAATTACAATTGATATACCTACGTTGCAAATCGCCAAAAGTTAATAGACACAAGGATAGATAAAACAAACATCGGCGCTTATAATCATCGTTAATTGAAATAGTAATTATATAAAATAATTGTATAAAATACCATCATTCTAAATCCCAATGTTTAAACTTAAAAAATATTTTATTACCCCAGTACACCAGTACCTAAAAATCTAGTTTGTAAATTGTAACCTAAATAAGTACTTTGGTTTAGCACAAACGACTTCAATTATGTGTGCTAGAGCAAAACGTTTCAAGTACTATATATGCTTCACTTTCGTCTCGATTAATATGTTTTAACCTTTTTCTTTCGACTGTTATTATCGACCCCGTAACATCACTATTCAATACATCTTCAATACTTACGTATATCATTATCAATATGACTGACAGCATTCACTGAAAAGTATAACAGAGTGATGACCCGAGTCTCAACTTGTGTTTGGGAATTTGCTTAGCTTTGAAATAAATAATGAGAAACGATAAATAAGTATATTTTTATTAAAATTACAACACACGTAGGTACCTACACAATAATAATTATGCTTCTGCCTGGCGCGCTCGCCCCTCAGTATTCCCTGCATGCTCTCAGCATATTCACAATTCTAACCGAATGACGAACGGACGAACACAGGAGTCTTATGAATAGGGCCCCGGTGACACCTTATGAGTACGGAACCCTAAAACCTATAGCATGCATGGGAGGCACGGACGTGAAAAAAGAACGGACGTAACCTTGTCTAATCGAGAGTGAAGCTGACAGCTGACAGCTCGCTTACCATGTGTGTGTAATTTTTGATTCGCGATTGACATTTATGGTATCAGGATGGTGTCAATGTGTGGGTGCGTGTACTTGTACGAATAGAGAGTTTGTATTACGATGGGTGCTTCACTCAATTTGTTCTTGGGATTACGTCTGTCTTTTTTTACGTCTGTGATGGGAGGCTTCAAAAGGAGTGATATCTAGGCTTTACTACGGCTAAACGTAATAAATTTCATTATTACTATTTGTCTAGCAATAGATGCTGTCTGAATACTTTAAAATTCTGATTTGTCCCCCGGGGACGAACAAAATCTGATTTGTGGGACCAACAGCTGGGTACCCCAATGCCCATACTTACTGACACTCGCACACTAAGATCATAACGACATCAAGTTTTACTAGCCTACATAAATAGATCGATCGCTAATTTTAACTGCATCTAAATGCCGAAAGTTTTTAATGGTAGTTAGGGTATCTGACTTTACTTAAATATATTATTAGGATCCAAATTGCGCCGGGGTGATGTCATCCCGCGTTCCAATTTAAAAATGCATTTAAATAAACAGACGACACTATCTACTGCAACAATTAACCTCAAAAACGATTATTGATTAGCTAAGCTATTTTGGAAAAGTGCCCAAAAATCAACAGCTCCACCTATAGAACTCAATATCTAGATTCGGTTTAGAATTGTCACTTAATGACACTCCGATGTCAAAATGATTTTATTCAGTGATTGGTATTAACTTCAAATAAATTAAACATCCTAAAATGGAAACAATAACATTATTTGAAGAATATAGATTAATTGAGCGATGCGAATCTGAGGTGAATGGTGCTTGGAAAGGTAATAGTTGCGTTAGTCATCTCTATCTTAAATACATATATCGGTTCGATGTATGACCACTGTGCAACTACACTGACCGTGAACTTACGCACACAACAGCATTAAACTATTTTTGTATCGTTGGTAGACGAAGACTCGAAATAAAATATTGCACTGCAACATGACTGCAACCTATAATAGGTTTTTTTTTGTTGTATTTGTAGTTGTATTTATCATTACAATAGAAACTGAAAATAATGTATGATATTAACGAAAACTCGTCAGTTTGACACAAGTACAGTCAACATCAAAAATTTGTTATCAAAATCAGAATGCCATGTACAGTGCGACCAACTTATCTGTGAACTGAGGGAGGGCGCTGTCGGACGCATTGGACCAATCATTGGAAGCAATTCGAGACGTAGTAAATGTCAAATGAATGAACACAAAGAACTTATGAATGGCGCGGCATTAGTTTCAATTTTCGCCATTTCACAGATAACTTGGTAGCACTGTAGGGCCAGTTTGTGTTTAAGTAATCTAGGCTGTGGCCAATTTAACAAAGGGATTTCTCCCGCCAGGCGAGAATGTCATGCCTGGGGAGCGGATGTGTTCTGATAGTTCATTTTCGGAATTTTTATAATTCGTGCGATGTAGAAAACTTTTATAGCGTGATTCAGGTCAGGCATGTCAACGTCTGACGTACAGAGCGTTCGGTAGCATCACCTCTCCACCTCGCCCGTCTTCTCATACTCATAGGCTACAAAATATAATAAAATCGAAATTGTTTTACAGGTGCTCATCTCCTGTTGTTCTTCTTAGCGTTCGTGTTTGGATCCTTTTGCACTTTCTGCTTTCACATGATGATGTACCTGTTCGATGAAAAGTGTGTTTTGTTTCCGAAACTCCTGTCGCTCACCTCGTTGCGACAGAATATTATATACGAGTTTATTCCAGAGGACAAGGAAATTGCTGACAGTAAGAATAAGGGCTAAAACCATTTAAAATTTAAATACGACACAAAAAACATCATGATATATGTATACGATATTATCTCACATATATTTATCTTGAATTAGCTACCTAACAATCTTAGGCACCTTATTAAAAGAATATCATACAAAAGTGTACTGTACCTACATATTGAAAATTAAAAATACGACACACAGACACGAAGGTAAGGTGTTAACTTTGATACAGGATATTAAACAGATTAAGGGATAAAACGACAACAACTATGAGATCCCACAGGCCACAAGTGGAATAGACTTAAGACACCTGGATGGATTAACTCAGGTGAATAAAGGTGACGGCACCGCATGTATTTTCTTTTTCCTTGTCTTAATCCTTTTCATTTTGAAAAGAAAATAATTCAATGGAAGCTCTAGAGACTATAGAAGTATAGAGTCTAGCTCTAGACAAATATTATATCGAAATATTTTGTGTTTATTTTAGTGTTGCCAGTTGATTTTCTAAGCACACAGTGGGTTGACAAAAGCGCGTGCTATCTGCCTACTTATGTGCCCTTAGTCTCTAGCATATTTGGCCTCGTGTGGACTACGATGTTCCTCATGTGTTCGACGGGCAGTCGGACGCTAACTGGGTAGGTATATCCGATTTCTTACTTTTTTGTGTAAGGAGCTGACAAACGAGCAGATGGTAAGTACTTATCGTTGCCCATGGACACCTTAGGCATCACCGAAAGAAAACAATTCAGAAAGGAAGAACTGGCTTTTAAATCAGACCACGACGAGTCGTTTGACGGCTGCCTAAGCTGAGAGGGTGGTAGCTAATATCTACTCGTAGCGAGCCAGGCTTCACACTTACACGAATTGTATGATGAGATCGCAGTGGGTACGGACATATTTCACTTTGAGCCACTTACTTTTGGCCATGACCAAAATGTTTCAGTAATGACCATACTTTTTTGCTATTAAAACCGTTTTCACAAGGCAATTGATGTTGACTTTAAAGTTTTATTTTGAGGCGAAACAGCAATACGACTAAGACCATTATATACGAATGTATAGGTGTATTGCACCTTTGTCCCCCCCCCCCCCCCATATTCAAAGGATTTATCGTATGCTCGTTTATTTTGTTGAAAGTATGAACTAGCTAGGCATGTCTGAAATATTTGCCTTTGGCTTCACGGATAACAGAGAAGATTAACATAATGCTTTTATAAGATTGCAGCGTCCGTGGCGGGTATTGCTAATAGTCTTCGTATTTTCGTTGGCGATGGGAGGGCTATGTCTGTACGCGACTATTACCACCCACACCGGGCTTCAAGAGCTATGCCTTAAGCTCGGGGAAATCGCCGGAAGCTCCACGTAAGCTGGTACATTTATCTATATACATCTAATATATAAAATTCTCGTGTCACGGTGTTAGAAGTTGAACTCCTCCGAAACGGCTCGACCGATTTTCGTGAATCTTAGCGTGCATATCGGCTAGGGTGGAGAATCGGACATCTATTTTTCATTCCCCTAAATGTTAAGGGTGGTCCACCCCTAAATTTTTGGCAGAAGAACGTTTGCCGAGTCAGCTAGTATATTATATAAACACAAAAAATGTTTGTACGGATGTCCTTTATACACTCTGAAACCATCCAACCGATATGCCTCAAAATGGTTTTGGTTTCTTTTGAAAGGCAATAATCTGAAGGTGGTTTGAGACCACTAAAATAATGCATTAGGCACATTCAGTCCATTGATAAAGTCGATGTCGATATTTATGCGTGACTTTTAAAATCAAATTAACTCTATCTTAATGCATTTTTCTTAGTAAAATGTGACTGAATTTTGTTTAAATTAAATACAGCTTATTAAATCTTTATTGATTTTAGCTGGCATCTAGTAATGAAACGGACACGAACATTATTTTAACAACTTAAGTAAAGGTTTTCTATTGCACGCCTAAATAAAACGTTTTTTCAACGCTCACTCTCTCGGTGAATCAAGTGTCGACACTGAAATATCGACACTTACCCCTCACCATTAATTTTTTGCAATAGATAGCAACACTCTATTTAACAAAGTGGTCCGTCGAATTATGGGTGAACTATAGGATGAAAATTTTTACTGTGACCAGTAAGCTAGGAGTGAGCTAGGTATTATTCCATTTAAAATTACTTGATTCTATAATGTATTACAAAAATAATCTCTGAAGCATTATCAAATTAAATAAACATTAGAACTCTTACGCCCCAACTCAGAGTCACCAACGGTTACATAAATCGCTCCTTAGTACAGAATTTGTACAGTGATTCATTACTAAGGAGCGATTTAAGTAACCGTTAGTGACTCTGAGTTGGGGCATTAAACTAAAAATTCTCTAATTCTAATTCTCTAAACTAAGAACTCTGAACTAAAAATCTAGATGCACGTATTCCGTGAACGTGGCGACGTTGGCTTACGAGAGACGAATCCGGGGGGTGTACCAGGCGACGCGGATCACCATCCTCTCTGCGTGGCTGCACACCTTGTGCTGGCTGCTCTCGGCACTCCTGACCCTCGCGAGGGTCCTGCTGGTAGTCGACTTCCAACTCGTGAAGGTCAGCGTGCAGCTGAAGGGAAATATCGATAAGATGCTGGTATTAATTATTTTTATTTAAAATTATCAAATGACTTGCGATGTAAATTACAATATCCATAGTTAGGATAAACTAGTTCAAAAAGGAAGTAAATAATTTCTAGAAAATAACTTATTTACCAATTTAAAACTTTTTTTCTAGGAACATCACGAAACGCAAATACGTACGGTGTCTCCAGATGCATGGGTTAGCAACGAAATAAGTTCCAGATCCCTTACAAGCACACGTTCACAAAGCAGTGTAAAAGTACACTTTCAGAAGAAGGAACAAACGTCTCGTTTCGTCGACACGTCGAGTCTCGATAGCATAGAATCAGCTGATAGTGAAGGACGTATCTTATTTACATGTTCAGGTCCTCAAGGCGAATCGGACCCTTCACTAGTTGAAAATGAGCGCAATAAGCTAGAGCGCATTAAAGTATACAGTTCAATACCAAAAGATTATCACTTCATAGTCAAAATGTTATATGATTTAATCGATATGATCGATATACCTACAGAATCCACCATGTCCTATTTGAGCCCGGGCGTAGAAGAAACGTTGAGTCTAACAAGACCCTTAAGCCGTCAGTATGGACAACAGGTTATATCATCTAAAACAGAGGAAGGACAAATTTCTGAAACAACTTTAGATCCTGAAGTTGCCGAACAACTTGTTTTAGAAATTAAGCGTCAGTTAGAACAAAAAATTGATAGAAGAATCAGTAACTTAAGGGCAGGCCCTTCGACGTCCGAAAGCACTATGGAATTCGAATCAGTCATGAACATTACATCAGAAATGAAGCAAACAATACAAGAAAATCTTGCGGGTGAATCTCTTGAAAGAGCAACACTGAAACGAGAACTGAGCGCATCAAATGTTCAAGGGCTTGATGTTGAAAAAGCTAAAACAAAAAAATCCAATTTGAAAAATAAAAAAAATCAAACTGACGAAATAAAGAAGTCGACATCACCAAAGGTTCAGATTACAGAATCTCGAACTTCCGTATTTACAAAAGTTTACGAGTCGGAGTCGGAGACCGAAATTGAACCTACAAAGAAGGAAACGGATAAACCGGAGAAAGAAAAAAAAGATTAAACTTGGATTGATTTATTTTTTCCCTAATATTAATTTCAAAGAATCGTTTAAGTTAGATTATTGTTTAAGACAAAAGATTTTGTCCTAAATGTGAAATAAAGTTTTAAGTTCAATATTATCATCTCTTTACTCTTACCTGTCTACTTTATTTCTCTGGACTAGTTTAGTGTAATGACGACCAATGTAATGATAATTTATTTCGAATCATGATCTTTTTATTCGTTCAACTAGAAAAGTAGAAATCAAACTATAGACGACCCGTATGGCGCAATGGTTACCATGCCGGATCGCCGCACGGGTCCTGGGTTCGATGCCCAGCGAGGTGGAAATTTGAATGATGAGTTTGAATTTCTGTTCTCGGTCTGGGTGTGAATGTCCTTGTCTAGTGTGTTGTCCATGGCACCCACGACACAGGGAATCCTAGTGTGGGGCTATGAGTGTGAAGCGTTTAAAAAAAAGAAAACTGATGGGAACAGAACCATGTTGTGTGGCCCCGAAGTTCACAGGAAGTCTCTTAGGATGTTTGCAACCGCTATTTCTCGAAGAGGGAAAGCTCCAAGTCCACGCCCTTTGCAAAAAAGATTTTCTGGGCTGAACCTCTCCAGGCTGGGGCGTTTCTCGGTGGTCATACTATCATGTCATACTGATATGACCAACGAGAATAGTTTGTATCGGTGGTCATACTATTTTAATGAACACCATAATTATTGTTATATTAGGTTTGACATAAATAATAAAGTACACTTTCGATCACAATGTTTTATTTATATTTTTGTATGTATTATTATATACAATACAACGGTTTTGTTCCAGTTTATTTTTTATTTATTATTATACAATACGGTTTTGTACCAGTTTCCTTGTGGTCCTATCTTACTAATTTGTCCTACTAGTGGGACCACGAAGAAGAACAGAACTAATCCTCGTAGTCCTACTGCGGAGTTTTTTCGCATAATGTCCGATCGCCCTATTCGCAAAATGCGCCTTCTGTCCGCGTGAAGCTGTAAAGGCCGACCAACAGCAAATATCCATATAAAATATTTAATAGGTATTGGTAATCTATTGACGACCTTGTAGCCTAGTTAGTAGCGACCCTGCCTGCGAAGCGAGGAGTCAGGGGTTCGATTCCCGGCCGGGGCAGATATATATGTGACAGATAAATATTTGTACTCTGGTCATTGGTGCAGTAGCGTAGCGTGGGGGGGGGCCGGGGGGGCCCTGGCCCCGGGCGGCACATGAATAGAGGGCGGCAAGCCACTCGATTTTTAAATAAAAAAAAATATGTATTAAAATTAATTATTTTATATTTTTTTATGTAAATTGTGTTATGAAAAAAACAAGAAAAGTACATTTTTAATTAATAAAAAAAATTTAAATAACATGGGGGCGGCGAAGTTCATTGGGGGGGGGGCGGCAAATTTTCAGTCGGCCCTGGGCGGCGGGAGCCCACGCTACGCCACTGCATTGGTGTTATTGTGATGTGTTATAAATGTGTCGTATTATGTATTATGTATTTTATTTGTATATTGGTTTTTTGTCCAGCCATAACCCAGTGAATTAAAAGATATATTATACCGCTTCCTTCGTAGTCGGCAACGCTTTATTGACACCCCCAGTGTTACGCAGCTTCGACCGCTTACCATCATACCATGAATGCTAATTTGTTTGTTTGTAAACATAATTTTATATGCTGTTTTGTTTTATTTATTTTTTGTCCTTAACATCCCTCCTGTACGGACAATGCGCTTCGCTTCTTCATTTATTATGCGTACTGTAAAGGAATGTAATAAATTATCCATGTCGGATTTCCGTTCGATCATAATGAGCGTGTTTTCAAGGCAAGAGTGAAGAAGAAGAAGAAGCTTTTACTAGGTTAGCGCGTCTTACCACCCAAAGGCCAAGACTACATCACCACATAACAATATCATGTGGAATTGTAGTCAAGCATTAACTTATAAATAATGTTCTGAGTACGTATTCTTTTTGGTAAAAATCAATAAAAAGATTAGAACATTACATCCGATGTGTTTCAATGATATCGTTCAATGTCGGCGAGTGTCGTGGTCGAGGTCTGCATGTTAGCTAATTCATACAAATAGCCTATACGAATGTTGCAATATGAACTTGAATCTCTGATACATTGGCAATTACGGATTACTACCAAAACACGTTGAACTTTTTAATGACAACAGCATTAAACCAGAACTTTACTCTGAATTTAATTAAGGTAGTAAATAGCCTATATGGGTGTTGCAATACGAACTTGAATCTCTGATACATTGGCAATGACGGATTACTACCAAATTTACATGTTGAACTTTTTAATCACGACAGCAATAAACCAAAATTTTATTCTGAATTTAACCTATACTAATTTAGTACCTATAGTAGGGTCGGCCTGTCTAGCTAACACTCCTTCGCTTGTTTGCCGCCAAACGACTCGTCGTGTTCTTGGCTTTGGAGTTTCTTTTTTATTTCTTGGCCTGCTATGCAACAGAATTCACAGAGTGTTTCCCTTTGGTCAGATTGATGGTGGAGCATCAAGAGGTGACATGGTCGACTCTGACCACTTACCATCTGCAGGTGAAAGGTCAACTCGTTTGTCGGCTAGTTACATAAAAAACAATTTAATATTTTTTAAATACTTTAATATGGGATCAAATATCTTACTTAATATCTACTACCGCGTACCTACCTATTCTTAGAACTAACTCACAAATAAATTATGCAACATTTGTCTATCTCAATATAAATTGATATTCCACCAGCGTGAGCGTAGACGTGCAAATGTGAAGCAATCTGCAAATCTTACCCGTGTTTGTATTAGCAGAATTTATTAACCAAAGGTTCTAAGGACGAATGTAAAAAGTGAAAGATTTCTGGAGGTTCTTCAACTAAAACGTATTCGTAATTTCCTATTGAACTACTTCAAAGTGTTAATAAAAATTATAGATACAAAAATATACACGGTGCGTTAGATCATACAGAAGACCCGCGTGAATGCAAACAAAAATTATTCGTCTACAAAAATTAAAAACCACCTGTATTTTCATTCCTATTTTTTTGGGTGGCACTTAATATGATTCGATCAGAGAAAAGACTATCAAGTCCGACACATGACACTATAATTTCTTCAGTTTGAGCCATATGCCACCTTCCGGAGCGCACCCTAGCGACGATGCCTTCAACTTCATCGGAACTGCTGTACGGTCGTCCATCAACAGCTCATAGTTCTGCAGTATTTTGACTAGAGCCATCTTTGTTTGAATGTAGCCTTGACGGAGACCTAAAATATAGGAACACATTAATTAATTGTGATAGTAAGTGGACAACATCGGCCATGGACATACGCAATACCAAAGGATATGGATATGCCAAAGCATCAAACTCATAAAACTCATTGCCTTAAGACAATCGTTCCCCTTGCCGCCTGGTGCCTGGGGCCTAGAGCAATGGGTCCTCTCACTTTACCGTCAGGATCATATACATGATATTTGCAACTGGATGATTTGCCACAGCAGTGGTTTTTAGGCGCGCGTCGAAAAAACGCAGAGTGCGAGTCTAGGCTTCTGGGCATCTAGACTTGGTGTGTTCCCACTACTCTTAGCACAGTTTACACTTATATATGCATAGACTTCAGAATAATGAAACTTAGTCGAAAAACAATTTATATTTTCCCAAGTGAAACAGCGTAACACATCAATGAGTAAATTTACTTTATGTTAATACGACAAGCTAATGATGAATGGTCATCTTCAACAACGTTTACACCTAGTAATGCTAAGTTGTAAAATTGTGTAACTTGTAATTACTTTTAGACCATTATGACGACGACGGCCTCTACTGAGTCAATATGAACTGACGGAGATGAAGGATACCTGGGTGTTAAGTTAGTATATTATTAATCACAAAATGTTAACTACATAATTAAATAATGTATTAAAGTAAATTGTCACCAATTAAGGCCAGGCACAGGACAAAGTTCCGCTCCTTGGTAAATTATAAATAACAACACTGCTACAAATGCAAGAGTCTAATAATGCTGATGATAGACGACCCTTTTACTGGTTGTTAATTGTTTTTAATGTCTCTATGATTAGATTCAAAATATGTAAGGCCGCTGAGGAGATTTCTGGTATGGAAATGGAGCCAGCCCTGAGCGCTGCAGTTAGATTATGATGGAGTTTATAAAACTTCATGTTCATTAGTTCTGTCCCTATGTTGAGGAATTATCTCGTCTGGAGCCAACCCTGAGCATAGTATCAGATCACCATCATCATTAAAATGCCTCAAGTCAAATCAAATACAAATCAAGTATAAGTTACAATACATGCTAAGAAATTAACGAAGAAAGCACGTTAAATAAAAGCTTGCAAAATTTTATTAAATCAAACAATAATCTTACCTAGGCATTTTCTTGGACCTTCTCCAAATGGCATCCAATGACACGGATGCATTTTGACTTTATTTTCCGGAGAAAACCTCTCCGGGTCAAACATTTCTGGTTTGGGGAATATTTCTGGATCCATCTGTATGGCAGCGATAGGCACGAACACCCGTGTTCCTTCCTCTATGACTAAGTCAGTATTTGGTAGCCTGTAGTCTTTGGTACATTTTCTAAATAAAGCTCGCATCGGTGGATGGATTCTCATCGTCTCTAAAACAGGGATGAAAGAGTTAAATAAATCTTAAATAAAGTTAAATAGGTAGGTGTAGCAACTATAAGTTAGGTAATAATAGGTATTATATTTAGAAGTAATTAATAGCACTTATAACTTTCTACACGCGATTTTATACATTTAAATTTCAATCTAGACAAACTTAAACATTGTATTTTATTATTTTTTAACACCTTACGCTTCCCGCCCACGTCCGATAATCGGTGACCGTTTTTTTTTTGTAGGAGAAAAATAGAACGTACTGATAGCAATAGTGCAACGCACACGTCCTACAAAAAGTCGGTCAGAAATAATACGGCAGGATAAATCGGCCCGATTATCGGTCCTACAAAAAGACTAACGTGGGCGGGAAGCCTTAGACGTCTACATTAATTACGTTACGTTTTAAGTGAATAGCGTGTTTGGAACAAAAGTTACGTCAAAATTTATTTAATTAATGGCTTAGAGATCAAATTAATGGGGTTACAATAAGATGAAAAAGCATTAGCAGTCGTTAAGCTTTATCAGTAGTTCAGAATTTTCGGTTGACCACTAACAACACACAATCATCAATGCAAAATCTTGGATTGATCAGGGTACCATGGCGATTCCCTGAATTTCGGGATCCATATCTGTAGTGGACCGCTAATGAAATCCTATAATATATGTATAATCGAAGCCATATTAAAAACGTGTAGGTATTATGGGTATATTCAATAGGTTGGTATACCTATATTAGGATACGTTTCAATAAAATAGTGGGTGTTGGGGATTGGGCTCGTAGGACTAATGTTACTAATTCGGGTCTGAAGGACCTTCACTGAATTTGCTGGTTCTTTTTATAGCTTTCTAGGACTTTATAACTGACCCTATCGCTCTGTGTCATCTGACTTATTAATTAAAAGATGGTGAAGAACTTATGTATTTTTATTACTGATTACAATGCAAATTGAACGAATATAAATTATTGAGAGCGCTGTCCGAGGGTTAACGTATAGTGATCTTATTCTTCCGGTATGCTGATGGCGAGAGAGAGGCGTTTTGAGCTTTCTGTTCCTTTAAATACCCGTATTGGCATCTCGGTTTGGTGGGGTCCGAATTGGTAATTGGTCGAGTTTGAATTCGTCTTCGTACTCGTAGCGCCATCTATCCATTCCATTGGGAACTACTATATTAGTTCGACGTTTTAATGGTTTGAATCGAAACAGCTTGGCTTCTTCTTTCATAGATGGCGTTAACATCCCGCCCGGCTTGAGCTGGCTCAATTTATTTAATTATTTGCTTCATCTTCGACTGGAACAGGCAATGGACATATCTTGGAGAACGTCCGCTTGATGACTCCAGTGGCTGTCCTGATGTCGGCCACCCTGTTAATTCCGTCCCTTCCAGGATACGTTGTAACTATTCGACCCAATTTCCATCGAAGAGGTGGGAGTCCATCTTCCTTGATCACGACCAACATACCAGGCTGCAGATTATCCTTTGTAATTTTCCATTTGGTGCGTTGTTGTAACTCCGTTATGTACTCCATGGACCATCGCCTCCAGAATGACTGCCGCAACTGTTCAATGCGTTTATATCTTGATAAAGTGGTAATTGCCTTGTCCGTCATGTCCTCTTCTGCTGGAGAAACCAAAGGCCGGCCAATAAGGAAGTGAGCTGGGGTGAGTGGGCTGAAATCATTTGGATCAGGTGACATAGGATACATAGGACGGGAGTTCAAGACTGCTTCAATTTGCACTAAAACGGTACTGAACTCTTCATAAGTTAAATTAGCATTACAAACAACTCGTGCAAGGTGATGTTTACAGGAACGGACACCTGCTTCCCATAAACCGCCAGTATGAGGAGAATATGGTACAATAGTTTCGAATTCTATGTTATTATCTGAAGCATATTCTGATATAACATTATGATGTGTATTGAGAAAATTAAAGAACTCCTTAGCGCCTACAAAATTTCTACCATTATCAGAAAGTATTTTCCTCGGCTTTCCCCTGCGTGATATGAACCGTTTTAGAGCTAAAATATAACCTTCAGACGTCAAACTGGTGACCAACTCCAGATGTAACGCTCGGGTTGCAAAACAAACGAATAAGCACAGATAAGCTTTCTCGAGTCTAGCACCCCTACCCTTACGATTTAATATATAGAAGGGTCCTGCGTAATCTACACCGACATGTAGAAATGGGACACCTGGGCTTAGACGCTCGCTCGGTAAATTGCCCATAATCGGCTGTGTCAGTCTAGGTTTGACACGAGAACACGTAACGCATGAATTAACTATCTTTCTAGCTAAATTTCTGCCCGAAACTGGCCACCAATCTTCCCTGATATGCGATAAGAGAAGTTGAGGACCTGCATGTAATAATTTTAAATGTTTATAACGAAACAAAAGCGAAGTAAAATGATGTTTACTACATACCAGCATTGGGTGTTTCTTGTTGTACGATAGGTTATATGAATTAACTAATCTACCACCCACACGTATAATTCCATTCGGATCCAAAAACAAATTCAAACTTGTGAGATTACGATCCGATTTTATATTAATGTTTGCGGATAACGCATCATATTCATTCGGTAATGATTCCCACTGAGCTTGACGTGTCAATAATTGTAATGACCTTTCAAGTTCTGTCACAGATAAAGAACCGTACAGACGTTACGTTTTATGTTTACACTTTGCATTACGAATAAATCTAAGAACGTATGCATAACACCTTAACAATCTATTAAAATTGGAAAATCGATTGAAATTAATAAAACTTACATAATTATTCTTACAGGTCAAAGCAATAGAACGTTGTTTCAATTCGGGTCAGATAATTTTCTACAATTTTCTAATAATTTATCTTTCGAATCGTGACCGGTTAATAAGTCATCGACGTAAAAATCGTTTAACATAATACGTGATATTTCCTGATCTTCGCATTTTAACGCTAGCTGTTTGATACAACGCATACTTAAATAAGGTGCTGACTTCGTCCCGTAAGTCACTACGTTAAGCATGTATATACCTAATGTATCCGACGGGTTTTCCCGCCATAATATTAATTGTAGGTTTCTTTGATCCTCTTGAATTAACACTTGTCTAAACATCTTCTCTATGTCCGCGCATGCTACATATTTATATTGCCGAAATCTCAATAAAATCGAAAATAAATCGTTTTGTAGCGCTGGACCGGACATTTGAATATCGTTTAACGAATCACAAGACGTCGAAGTAGCTGTTGGTATCGTTTTCTGGTTCGCGCTAAATACCACTCGCAATTTTGTAGTAGAACTTTGTTCTCTAAAAACACCGTGATGAGGTAAAAAATAGCACGGCTCAGTGTAATCATCTATCCGCGTCATGTGTCCCGAACTTAAATATTCTCGCATAAAATCTGTATACATCTGCTTGTATTGTGGTGAACGCTGAAGGCGTTTTTCAAGCGATAAAAACCTACTCTTTGCAGTTTCAAGACTCTCACCTAATGATTCAACCGGTTTCTTAAGCGAAATACGAACCGAAAATCGACCGTTTACACGTTTCGTCGTCTCGTTAAATAATTGTTCACAGAGCCTATCTTCTACTGAAAGAACTGGCGGTTGTACATTTAATTCTTCTAACTCCCAGAACTTCTTTAATTGATCGTTTAATTCAGTAGACTCCGAAAAATTACAACAAAATTGATAATTATTCGACTTTATATTATTATTAATGGTTCCCGATATGATCCATCCTAGTGTTGTGTTTTGAAGGTATGGACCTTTAGGTAAACGAATTCTACCGTCTATTAATAATTCCCAAAAGCAATCCGCTCCAATCAATAAATCGATTTCTGAAGGTGAATGGAATGTCGGATCAGCTAAACGAATATTGTAAGGTACGTTTAACGAATTAAAATCTAACTCGATTGAAGGCAACGAGCTAGTAATCTTATTTAAAACAATACAATTAATACGTGTAGTATAATTACCGTGTAACGATTTAAGACGTATCTCACAGGACTGGTTTGTCTGAGTGACCGAATTCCCAATTCCCGTGATTTGAACAGAGGACTGTATCGAATGAGCTTTTATTTTGTCGCATAACGTATTTGTAATAATCGAATGTTGACTCCCGTTATCTAATAACGCGCGAGCCCTATAATAATTGTTGTCGTCACCTGCTACCTCGACTATGGCGGTAGAAAGCAAGACCGAATTCAACGTATAACGATTGCAATCCATATTAACGCGTGACTGCTGAAACGAATGTAACGTAGTAGATAATTGTGTAGGCTTCGATGATGAATCCTTTTTCACTATCGACCCCGACGTATATTGTGGATGAGTGTGGAGTAAACTATTATGTTTATTATTACATAACTTGCATGAACTGAACCAACAATCTGTTGCCGTATGACCGACGCGTAAGCAGTTCGTACATAAACGATTACGATTAACGAATTCTAACCTATCTTCAATAGGTAATTTAATAAACTTATCGCATACGTATAATAAATGATTCGCATTGCACAAAATACATGTGCGGGTAGTTTTGTATTTCGCATGGGCATTGTTCTGCGCCGAAGCCGTATGAACAAAACTTTGTGATGTCGTTTTTTTAGCTTGTTCACACGATGCCCTATTTGAATGAGAAGATTGGTGTGATTTCACCATCTCTAATGTATCTGCTTTGTCCTTTAAGAAACTTAGCAAATCGTCTAATTGAACACGTCTGTTGGAATGAGAAGTAATATTATTTTTGTATAATTCTCATTCCCTTTCGATTTCTATATCCAATTTCGAAGTAATTATGTAGATAATTAGCGTATCCCATGATTCGGTAGGTTCTCCTAGTGTTTTCAAAGCGCGTAAGTTTTTCAGAATCGTGTCGATTAATTTTCTAATGTGAAAATAAGATTCTTTGTTTACGTGTTGAATAGAAAATATTCCTTTAATGTGGTTGTGAATCAATAACTTAGAATTGTTGTATCTATTTGTAATTAACTCCCACGCGGTCGAGTAATTTTCTCGTGTGAATTCTACTGATTTTATAACTTGAGCGGCATTACCTACTAAAGACGATCTCAAATAATGGAACTTTTGAATATCGTCGAGCTGAGTATTGTGAATCATGGAAAGGTAGGTGTCTCTAAACTCGAGCCAGCTATCGTACGATCCGTCGAATTTGTTTAACGATATCGTAGGTAGTTTTACAACCGCGTGCGCGCTATTACATCTAGAAGATTCATCATTAGGTACAAAGCTCTGCAATAAATTATCGACTGTAGCCATGATTTGGTAGAAATTATTGTCGAACGCTTCACGAGTATCTAATTGTTGGGATGTCTCGCTATCTAACACTAATTCCTCGATTTTATTTTGGACCGAATTAAATTCGTCGTGTAATAATTTTGCTCCCTCGTACCGTAATTTTAATTCTGTTACTTGTTTCTGCGTTAATTGAGCCCCCTCGAACATAGTTACGAATTTAATGAACAACGTTAATCTCCCGGTAATCGATGCCCGTTTTTTAATTAAATCACGCGTATTATCACTTGTTTCGACACCAAGAAGCGGTTTAGGCGATTTAGGACGTTCTACACTCATACTGGCAGTGTATGAAAAACAAGGTACTCACGTGTTCCTGCAACCACCACGTGGCACACCGATTTATCTTGAATTCTCTGCAACAAAAACACGATTTTAGTGCAAATACGGAAAGGGATATTTTTAGGAGTGATGGGAGGGCCGATTTTCTTCGTCCACGTTGGCTATTATTCGGCTCCGAAGGTCCAATGTTGGGGATTGGTCTCGTAGGACTAATGTTACTAATTCGGGTCTGAAGGACCTTCACTGAATTTGCTGGTTCTTTTTATAGCTTTCTAGGACTTTATAACTGACCCTATCGCTCTGTGTCATCTGACTTATTAATTAAAAGATGGTGAAGAACTTATGTATTTTTATTACTGATTACAATGCAAATTGAACGAATATAAATTATTGAGAGCGCTGTCCGAGGGTTAACGTATAGTGATCTTATTCTTCCGGTATGCTGATGGCGAGAGAGAGGCGTTTTGAGCTTTCTGTTCCTTTAAATACCCGTATTGGCATCTCGGTTTGGTGGGGTCCGAATTGGTAATTGGTCGGGTTTGAATTCGTCTTCGTACTCGTAGCGCCATCTATCCATTCCATTGGGAACTACTATATTAGTTCGACGTTTTAATGGTTTGAATCGAAACAGCTTGGCTTCTTCTTTCATAGATGGCGTTAACAGTGGGTTTAAAATTAAATGGCACTTTGACAAAGGAAGGCAACTTATTTATTTCAATTTCCATAACCACATTAACCACACCGCGTCGTGTGGCTTTTACAAATGAAAAGTAAATTCCAGAATTATTTCCTACGAGTAACCGCCCTCGCTTTGCTTCGGTTTTCTTATTTTTTTTACACTTTGGGTTACATTATTGGAGTTTTATTAAGGATCCCTATTTTTTTTTTGATAATATAATATAGCCTATGTTACTTGGGGATAGTGTAGCTTCCCAACAGTGAAACAATTTTTGAAATCGGTTCAGTAGTTTCAGAGCCTATTCAATGCAAACAAAAAATCAAATCTTTCCTCTTTATATATTAAGTATAGATGAGATCATCTAATTAACAAAAACACTGTAGGTAGTTGCTGTCCAATGAACGATGTACCATGCGTTAGTATATTAGTTCATTGATGCTGTCAGAATTAGTAGGTATGCATATAAAGAACAATAATTACGAATAAATAGCTATACATTTTTACGCATTTAGACAACAATATTTTTGCGTTGGGGGTTAATGAGCCACAGAGTAACCAGCGGTCTGTGAAACTAGCCAATCTTAGTGATATTCGATTCGATGAGTTATTATGACTTGGTTATCTGCAAGAGACCGTTTTTAGGACATTAAAATACACTTTCTTTAATCGATAGTTGCTGTTTTCCCTACGGCCTTTATATCTTCATGCGATCAGAGAGGCGAACTTGGAGAGTTTCGGCCGACAAGAAAAGTATTGTCCAATTGGCTACGGGTCCCAAAATCGTTACAGCGCTGCGCTGACTGCCGGGTTCGACATGGACTACGTGGAAGATTTGTGGGTAGGTAGACTACGGAGAAGATTTATTTGGGAGGGGAAATCTTTCTACCAAAACTATACTAGCTATCAATGTTTGTATTTATTAAACCAAGTGTCTGAGAACAAGCCTAGATTGCTCGAAATACCAAATTGAAGAGGCTACCTCTTATTGTGGCTACCTCTATATTTCAAAAGAAATTGTGTTGTAGTTAGGTAATTTTAATTTGAATAGATAGCAAATCTGCAGTCATAAAAACTTATGTATCACTTTTAAAAGGTAATTTTTGCAAGAATAAAGTGCATTTGTAATCTACCTAGATCCTCGCATTGACCCCAATACTAAAATTATTCATCAATATTATTTACGGCCAATTTAAGGAACCGACGCAGCGCAGCTAGTGCTTGAATATCGTTAGTAATCTTTGGTTTCATAATCTAATTACACAAGTAGAAGCGTTTGCGTTTTGCCACTTGTCTAGAAGCGTTGAGATAAGATCTTTGTATTCTCCGGGCATATTATCTGCATATTGTCTAACGTTAAAGTGCCGCTTGTACGATATTATTCCTTCTTTATTTCATTCAATGCCTTTCATTGTACCTTGTAAATCACAGCTTCATAGCATAATATTATAACGACATCAGATAAGGTGACTTTTCTTCTTTCGTCTACAATCCCATTAGTTAGTGACAATGTAGTCTTTGGTGGTAAAACGCACTAACTTAGCAACAGACTTGAAGAGATCTAATCGAACGGAAACAACACTCGTAAAAAATTAAAGTA
Source organism: Thymelicus acteon (assembly GCA_951805285.1). Taxonomy (NCBI): domain Eukaryota; kingdom Metazoa; phylum Arthropoda; class Insecta; order Lepidoptera; family Hesperiidae; genus Thymelicus; species Thymelicus acteon. The sequence goes on from OX638232.1 coordinate 5,811,472, forward strand.
GGTACTTAGTAGTTAGTAAATGTACCTATACTCTTAACTCAAACTATTATTGATTAAGGGCCATCCATAAATTACGTCGCACTAATTTCATGAGATTTTGATCCCTCCCCTTCTTTCGTCCTTGTCACAGCTGGTCACATATTGTGAAATTTTACACCTAGAAATTATTAAATTAAAACAGCAGTTCTGAAATAAGTTTTATTTCCGTTAATTGTTTATTAATATTCATCTACACATACTAATTATTAGATTTTGAAATGTGACGTCACGAAATTTAGGATCCCTCCCACCCCATGTCACACAATGTCACACTACTTCAACCCCTAACGTGTGACATATTTATGGATGGCCCCCTAGCGCTCTTCCCGCGCGCGGCTTTGTCCTTATTTTCCAGGATAATAAGTAGTACCCTATGTCTTACTACAGATCATAGTCTACCTGTGTGCTAAATTTCATGAAAATCCGTTCAACAAACACCCATACATCCTCACAAACTAGCACATCTATTCTATACAAATTACAAATAAATAAAATTGGAGTATCTGTTTGTAATATTAAAATAACCGCTTTTTACTAAGTGCATTTGGATGTATGCAAGGTATATACATATACCAAAACAACATTTTTTAAAATTTTTGTCTGTCTGTGTCTGTCTGTTTGTCTTTCTGTCTGTCTGTCTGTTTGTTCCGGCTAATCTCTGAAATGGCTGGACCGATTTTGACGGGACTTTCACTGGCAGATAGCTGATGTAACAAGGAGTAACTTAGGCTACTTTTATTTTAGAAAAAAATATAGTTTGTTAGGCGATATGCAGTTCGCCGGGTCAGCTAATTTACAATAAGTAGGATTCTAAAAACTTACCATCAATAACCATATTCAAATAAACCATTTCATTTTGCGCTTCGTAGGTGCATTGGCCCTCGTGTTGGGCTAGTACCCGTTGCACCTCCTCTCTAGCCCTGGCCTGGATGTGAGGGTTGAGAGCCAGCTCGTACGCTGCGAACTGGCCCGTTGTAGCAGAGGTCTCGTATCCAGCGAACAGGTAGAGGACTGTGTTCGCAGCTATGTCCGTCATCGAAAACTTGAACTCTTTCAAGGTTTCCTGGGATTCAGCTAGGATAACACACATTTAAATCTACCGTCATTGTTAGCAACCGTATTCTATACATCTATACATCTAAACAAATAAATAAAATTGGAGTGTCTGTTTGTAATATTAAAATAACCGCTTTTTTTACTAAGTGCATTTGGATGTATACACGGTACATATACCAAAACAACATTTTTTTAAATTTTTGTCTATCTGTCTGTGTCTGTCTGTCTGTTTGTTCCAGCTAATCTCTAAAATGGCTCGACCGATTTTGACGGGACTTTCACTAGCAGATAGCTGATGAAACAAGGAGTAACTTAAGCTACTTTTATTTTAGAAAAAAACAGTTTGTTAGGCGATACGAAGTTCGCCGGGTCAGTTAGTAAAAAATAAATTAAGAATGAATTATTCTAGCTAGACATCCTGGGTGATTTATTTCATAGGCGACACACATTCAAACGGGACACCTGATGGTGAGTTACAGTCAGTCGTCATCTAACACCAGACGTATCACCAATACCTTGCCGACCAAAACAGGGGTTGGGAATCAGATATTTTTTTGCAAACACGTAAAAAACATTTATTGGTCCATTTTAGGAGTGATGTAGCCAGCCAAACATAAAAAATACCCTATTACCATGCCGAAAGCACCCTATCAGGGAGATTTTAAGTAATGATAAATATCTGTTTACCATAGTGTAGCTAGATTGCCTTGCTATCTATTGGAATTTAAGTCATTTCACCCTAACCTCTACAAAGCTTTCACCCTTTTAACATGGGCAATTACTAACATGACAAAATCAATAAAGGTTTGAGGTTTGCTCCTATTGCAAAGAAATAATAACAGTTCTGTTGTGTTTTAATAAAATTGTAACATAATAAATGTTTTACAAAGATACGTTTGATTGTAGCTTTGAATCAAAATTGAATAAATGATTGTAAATAATTAGGTATCCATTTTCTAATGTTTCTCAGGACAGCTATAAATAATAAACTTTATGGTCAGAATATAATACAGGTTAGTTACCTACGCAAGGCGTTTAGAATTTATCTTCACAATTTATTTATTTATTCTTCTTAACTCCTTAAAGATTACAAGGGCAAACGACATTCTGTGGCATTATCTATGAAAGTACCAATTATTAATTTATAAATGACGAATTTACAAATTTCAATAATTACAACGTACGTAACTTGTCAATATTTACCTTGGTCATTAATCAGTTCTCCATTTTTCAATTCTATGAGAGTTTGTAAAAAATCGTTGCGCTCGTAATTATGAGATATCCGGTATTGCACCGTCTCTTTGACTAATTTGTTGAAAAAGCTTATGGTGTCACGATTTATGCGGGTGATCCCTAGCTTGTTAAAGAAATTTGGCATGAAAAATGACAAACTTCGGATAACAGTCCTGAAAAAATGCAACCAGAAGTAACATAATTATTTCATAAGATTTCTTATGATCCATGTTTCATACTGAAATATAAATAAATAATTTAAACTGTAGCTACTTACCAGTATAAAGATTGTGGCTCGAAGTACTCATGACCGCGCAAATAAAATTCAGAGCCGGGATTTTTGAAACCGTTGCATTCTACACCAAACCCGACACTTCCAACAATCTCCATTGCGTATTTGGCGTAGAAGTCAGAAAAATTCATAGCTTCATTATTGGAGTGCACTAGGTCAGCGTACTGCAGCCCTTCATTGGCTATGTTGTGAACTAAAGGGTACATGGCCTTCAGTTTACCCGGTGAGAATGCTGGAGACATCTTATTCCGCAAGGTTTTCCACGCTTTCCCGTGCAAGTTAAATAAGTGACCGGCAAGCGGATCTCCAGCACCCCCAGAATATATTCCATGTGACGAGAAATACTCAAAATCCTTAATGATAATTAATTTTGCTATGTCCGGATCGTTGATAGAAAGCACCGGTTGATTAAAGGAATACATGCCGACGTACGGCAAATGTTTATACTTATAGTAATAGTCACAATATGGTTGGAAAAACTGTTTTTTTCGTTGGATCACTTCACGTATATTACCGAAAGGAAACACTGGAGTCGGTCCTATCACTCCCTTTTTAGACCAATACGTATACTTATATTGAAACCACACATAAGTTAGTAGAAATACCGAAAACAGTAAAACTATAATTTCGTTTGTTAAAAACTGCACTGTTGGAATTATTAACGACATTGTCCGAAACTTATTTCATAGATCACTTCGTAATTTAATACGTTACTAAAAAAATTTTTAGAAACACTTAATGCAGAAGTTTCCTAAAGACACAGGCATTTATCAGAGGCTGCAGCACCAACTGGCTGAAGGTTGTATACTGCTTGCTCACCGAGCTCGACAATTTCAAAATATACAGCTTAAGGTCGTACAACTTTTATATAATCCATTTAAATGATTGTGACGTCAAAACAGATGATATAACTAATGAATTACCTGTGATAGTTACTGAATTAATTCTGAGTGATCATTAACATAAAAGATAAAAGGTCAAATAAAATATTTGTAACATAATTGTAAGGGTCAAGGCTATTTTATTAGTATCCTTTGGCCTTAGAAGATTTTTACCACAGTCTGACCATCATATAAGAGTATTTTCTACGTATTTTTGTAAATACGTTGTTTTTTACTCGTAGTAATAGATTACCAGGAATTGCACTATGTTACATGCATTACTTCATTCATTTGTAGTCAAGATAGGCAACTACGACGAGAACGATGAGGATTGCAAAAATAACTACAGAATACCAGGAAGTTGTTTGTTGGTGATAGAGAAACAACACAATCGTTTAAATATTATTTATTAAAAAGAGGGCATTATTACATATATTTCACATATTTATTATACTCTGACATACACTGTAACAATAGTTGCAGTTAGTAAATATTCTAATCAAACTTAAAGTATATGGTGTTAAAGAGAAATATTATAAGTCCAAAAATATTAATTAGTTTAAAATAATACTTATTTTTCAGTTTTATTTGAAATAACTTAAAAATATTTTATCGGGTAATCTTCTAATCTTACTAACGAGTTCGAAATTTCCTTGGCAAATTGGTTAAATTTAATTAAAGAAACGAATTATAATCAAACAAAACTTTCGTTCTTATGACTATTAGCTTGTATCACTTGCCTCCTTAGCTGTACTAGGTGTTGTAAATATTCGGTAGGTGTTCTTGTTCGCATTTCTTTCATGTCTGCTGTAATCCTGTTTTCTTTGTAATCACTTAAGTAATCCTCATATCTGTTTGCAGAGAGCTCTAGCTTATTACATGAATTGATGATGTTCCGTTCTATGTTGCTGAAAGTATCGCGTTGAGGGTAGTATCCGAGGCTGAATTTATTTTCAAAAAACTGTCTTCTCTGCTTGAAAGTATCCTTTGAGCCGTTTATGTAATCATCTCCTATATCCAGTTTTGATGATGAACATTTTTGACATATATTCTCTATCTGTAGTTCTCTTTCTAAACCTAAAAATTCTTTGTATAATTTAGCTCTTGCCATTTTATACTTTATGTTGCTTTTAGGGACGGACAGATATTTTTTTCTTAAAGAACTACTCGTGTTCGTAGATTGGTTTGTTGATCTAACTTTCATTCGACTAAAAGTGTCAGATTCTAATTTACTAGAAGAACTACAATCCGAATATAATCTTTCACGCGAATCTGTGTAACTGATCCAGTCTTTTTTACTGTACTTACTATCTGGATCATCATTAATTTTCATTTCACAACATTCTGCTGGAGTGATATCAATTTCTTTAAACCTAATTAATTTTCTTGTTTGATCTATCTGTTTGGTAGGAGACAGTACTATATTATAAGGATATGTATCTATATTACGTCCCAGTATCATATTTTCAATATCTGAAGGATCATTTGAAGGAGACACAACTACACGAGGCAGTGAATTATCCTCATTATCAGGAAATTCATCAACAGATATCGACGGACACTGAAAAGACTCCCTGTCATCAAATATTAAAATGCTTTCATCCGTTTCTTCCACATTTTTATCCAAATTTTTAATAGATTCACTATTATCCTTTTCATCTTTTTTGTCAGTGTTACTGTGATTGGTTAATAAATCGGGTGTTAATATAGACTTGCCTGTAGTGACATCTTTTTTAATGAGTCTGTTATTATCTCGACTATCTTCCGATGACTCAGAATCTTCTTGATACGATGGTGAAATATTAATATGAATGATTGGTGGTGCAGGACTTGGTTCTACGATATTTCTATTATTTTCAATTTTCTTCAAGAGTCTCGAAAAAATTGTAGGTCCTTTTTTTCTACGGATTGGTTGCAGAACCGGTGTTTGTGTACTAAAATCTACCTTTTTCACTGTATCTGTCATTATAATTGAGTTAATTTTGGTCACTTTTTTATTTTCCGTGTTAGTAGATTTATCATGAAGGTGTAATGATCCAAAAGATGGCCCTACACCTATTTCCTTATAACGTGGAGTTATTGGTGTAGTTTCTGTACTGACGTCTCGATACAATATGAAAGAACGTTTTTTATTAAAAACATACGTTTCTAGATCATTTTGTACATCGATTTCTTGATCTTTTACGCGAATGACATTCCTTCTTGTTTGAGTGTGTACAGGTATACCAATCCTCCTTTTATTTCTTAAGGCTTTCTGGCTCAATTCTACAAGCCGTTGTCGAGCATTTGTACAAATTCTTAATTCACTTAAAGGTTGTGGTACCCTCTTCTCGATTACTGATTCTGCTTTGGCGATTGGTAATTCTTTCTTTTTAAGTTTTGAATATAATCTTTCAGTAACTGCCGTCACAATGTCAGCTCTATTGTTATTATCGTATACAATGGGCACAGAACAGGTTTTATCATCGTCGTTACTTTGGGTCTCATCAACGTTTACCTCACTAAGACTTTGTGTAACATCAGTCAGACGTGAACTGTGACCTAATTGCAATGTTTTATCAACTGGTAATTCTTGTGACTTGTACTGTCTTTGAGTGTTCTTTTCAGGAGCAATAACTTTTAAATCACTCCCACTTTTAGTCCTTTCTAAAGTTGGTCCAAATATTTTATCAACCTCTTTACTTATGGCATCACTTATATCTATATTTTTATCCATTGTGTTTAAAACTTCAGAACTGCCACTGGCTACTGATGAAGTAGTAGATTCTGAATTATGGACATCAGTCTTAGGATAAGATATACTCATTATATTCCCTATCTTTAATTCTGTATTAGATTCTTGATTATATTTAATATCTTCTCTATTGATTAAAGTCCAATGACCATCATCGTAACTTATTTTTCCTGTTTCTGGAACCTAAAAAATATAGAACATATGAAATTGTAAAATGTCCACAGACTAAAGCGACCACATACCTATTACTTCATCAAACAATAATATTATGATAGTAAGCGGCCTTGAACTGGAATCGCGCATGCATTTTTAAAGAAAGTGATCTGAACTGAGTTCCTTGTGTTTTTTTTTTAAGTAAGGTCACATTATATCATTTATCGTGGTTTGTTTCGTGTCACACAGCTTGACTCAAGCAATTATATTTAACTTTTATTATAATTATTTAGGCTCATACTTATAAATTAAATAATATCTAAAATTATACTTAAAAAATATTTTGCTTTATGTACTTTAATTATAATTAATTATACTCAAGCATACTAATCCAGTATTGTGTTCATTATTAAAAATACAAAAATAGGTCGTATGTATCGCCAGCACAGCTGTTGATGGTTGTAGTCAAAGATATCCTCCCTATACATACAACATCATTGGTTGTAATATTAAATTATGTATATTCAAATTTCAAAGTGACGCCAAAATAATTATAGTCACAGCCACAAAACAAATTATTTAGTATCGGACGACGATGCAATGTATAGTATCTATAGATACATATAGTAATTTGGTTGAGTCAGTATAATTTCGACTGATATTGTCGGTAGATATTTGGTCAAGGTTTGGAGCTTTATTATGTCATAAAATACTGCAGAATGTCGCTCAATGTTTCGCAGAAAAAACCAGTTATTTTCGTAACGTTACCGCTGTACGGAATGAAAGGATGTCAGTTCGAAACTTACGTATTTTATGTAGTGGCTAGCAAGTTCTGCGAGTAACTGATTGAACTGAGCCTGCAGGGCTGCCCGTGAGGGAGCGGTTGAGTTACTCGCGCGAGCTATAGGCAGCTGTCGAGCCCTCTCGGCCCAGCGTAACGTAGAAGCAGATTCTCCGTAACAGGAAATACTGGGAGATACAGCTGAAATAAATTAGCCAGTATGAAAACGAATCTTCTTGAGCTATGGTCGCCGTGAAATGTCAGGCCCTTTCTGCTTTGCAGGAAAGACTGATTAAATGGGGTGAAAATACGGTGCCCAACCGAACCGCGTGAGGCGGGACGTCCCGTTTATTTATTTATTGCACCAATAAAGTACCCACTAATACAATCAAAAATATCAACACTACAAAATACAGAAAAAGTGCTATCTCAATTAAGTATTATAATAGGTATAAGCGCAAACAACATTCTCCGACGAAAGTCGCGTAGGTACATAAACATATTTTTTATTATGAAATCTAATTTAATTAAATTAGTTTGAATTATGTTATAAATAAAATTAATTTATTAATGTTATGATGTATGTATAATTATAAAAAAATCATTGTACAATTAATTAACTTAATAACTCAACAACTAACTACAATAATATTTAACATTACACTGAACAAACAAGTGGAATTAAATATCATTAAAATCAAAATTAAAATTACAAATTTTAAAATAAAATAACCTATCATACATTATAATCAATTTATTCTGCTATATTTGAGCTGCTAAAATTTTGAATTGTGTAAATTTTAGAGTTTGAAAATATCTAGCTGGGATCCTTTTTCAGTTTCACTGGATATTGTGTTGTGAATGAGTTTGTAACTTCTCAACGCTTTGTTCAATGAAGCCTAATGACGCAAGTTTGACCATAGACATAATACTACTAGACTAGACAAGCGGGCCTTCTTTGCGTCACGCTATTAGAAAGAGAAAGAGACCAAGGAGACTCGCGTAACTCGTAAGTAAGACAAGGATAGGTTTACCTCCTGCCTTTCTTCGCAGCGTGACGGTTTCACTTACATATGCTCAGATACCTTGCCTAGTCTAGTAGTATTATGTCTATGAGTTTGACTCAGATGGATAAATTGTAAAAGGAGGTTTCAGTCTCTGTGGCTTTCTAGGTATAGCAATATTTACTGTAGATAAAAGATCAGGGCTGTCAAAATTTCCATTTATTAGTTTATACAGAAACATGACGTCAAGCAGTTACCTGCGGTGTCGGAGTGATTTGAGGCGAAAATGTAGAGGTTGTAGTCGTTTCTACGGCCTAAAACTTTCGGCATGAATTGCGTGTTAATAGGACGTTAATTGCCCCATTTTAAAGTAAATCTTAACCAATTTTTAATGAATGTTAATTGCTGTTTTGTATTAAAATGTGATGATTAGCCTGTACCTACTTTGTAATAGGGAAGAGTGTGTTTTCTCAATTGTTTCTTTCAAAGTCATAAAAAACTTATACCTAAAAATATTACAATAGTTTTTCCCTCGGTTCTATACGTTTTCATAGGCAGTTCTCACATTTTTGGGTCTAACCCAACTTACGTACGTGCAGTCATAGGGCATGAAACAAAAACGTTCGTTAATGTTTAATATTACAGAATTTTTGTATTATTATCAATGTTAAATCATATTATCTTGCGTAGTTATATAGGTAGCATTTTACTTTTATTATAACACAAACATTAGTAATATTAAACATTCCTAAACATTTTTGTTTCATGCCCTGCATACCTTATTCTTTTGCCGACTGTACATCTAAAAAGATATGAATTGAATGATTCTATTCAAATATCAAAGAAAATCTTACTCGCTATGATAAACGTCAAAGCACCACCCGTGAAGCAATCCTTCAGCAGCCACGTCAGCGCCGAGTCCCGGTAGGGCACATACCGGCCGCGCCCCCCGCACCCGTTGCTCCCCCCGCGCCCTCCGCTCACTGCCACATCAAAAATAAGAATTTTAAAAACCTCCGCCACTTTTATTTACACAAATATTAATTATGAACACTCGATTAAGTCACCTTTCATACGAAAAAACCTAGATCAAACTCGGTTCATCCGTTTGGGAGCGGCAATGCCACAGAAAAACATACATACATATCTACAGATACACAGACACGTCAAACTAATAACACCACTCTGTTAGCATGGGGCCCGTCGTGGGTTAAAAAAACGCTTACACACTCATACTCCCGCAGTAGGATTCACGCTGTCGCGGGTGGCATGGACGACACTTAAAACACTTTAACACCCATGACCAGATTACAAATATCTATCACATAAATATCTGCCCCGGCCGGGAATCGATCCCGGGACCCCTCGCTTCGCAGGCAAGGTCTCTACCAACTAGGCTACAGGGTCGTCAAACAATTCAACTCAACATTTATCATGAATGAATGGTCATCTATACTAATATATAAAGAGGAAAGATTTGATTTTTTGTTTGCATTGAATAGGCTCCGAAACTACTGACCGATTTGAAAAATTCTTTCACTGTTGGGAAGTTACACTATCCCCGAGTAACATAGGCTATATTATATTTTCAAAAAAATTAGGGATCCCTAATAAAACTCCAATAATGTAACCCAAGGTGTAAAAAAAATAAGAAAACCGAAGCAAAGCGAGGGCGGTTACTCGTCATTAATATTGCATCACATGTTTTACAACTTATTTACATACATCAAAGCGCATTTCCATAGCATCTGGCTTTTAATATATACGTAGTTATATTTATTGTAATATTTAAATTCATCTTTCGTTATTTTCTATGTCTGTTCTTTCATTTTTCGACACTTTATTTAATACCTAAAGTATTGCATTTTACATGACATGTGCAATAAATAGCAGTGATAGCCTAGCGGTTAGAACCATAGATATATGTCTGTGGTTAGAGCATTGGTCTGTGGAACGAAGGGGCCCGAGTTCAAATCCTGGCACGCACTTCTAATTTTCAAATATTACGTGCGTATTAGAAGTTAATTATCACTTGCTTCGGTGAAGGAAAACATCATGAGGAAACCTGCACACCGAAGAGTTCTCCATAAAGTTCTCAAAGGTATGTGATGTCTGCTAATTCGCACTTAGCCAGCGTGGTGGACTGTGGCCTATACCCCTCACGTTGTGAGAGGAGACCCCGAGCCGGTTTGGTTAAACATTAAAATCCAGATTAAAACACATTTACCTAAAGCGGAGATAACGTTGCTCAGTGCCACCAAAGATTTATTAATGTTGGCACCTTCCTTCTGCCTGCCGCCGCCACAGCCTTCCCAACTTGCTTTTTCACTGAAAATAACATTCAGGTGATAAAATATACTTATTTACTTACATATCCTGCTCAATACAGATAGGTAGTGTTTGTGTGAATATCCTACTTGATCAAATATACTAGATCAAATGCTTACCCAATCATCTTATCATCGAATCTAACAGTAATCAAGACCACAGAACGACCTCCTGTCAGTCACTAAAAGCCTCACTTTTAAAAAACCTACTCATTAGGTAAGGTAAGGTAGGTTAGGACTACAGTAATATCTGAGCTAGCACAGTTTCTTCTTTCGTTTTCCTTGAATTAGAATAAATATCGTTAAATAAAGTCATAATTTTCCTACGATGTTAATCCTTTGTTCCTACCATGACCTACCTAACGTTGATTTCGCGTTGAATGGAACAATTTGTACCAAATGACTTAAAATATCCTGTATTTTTAATACAAAAGTATAATGGAAATTAAGGCTCATTACACGCGCTGCGGAGTTAGGATTTGCAGAAACTTTCTTATGAAAAAAAAAACACTACCAGACTAATATTAGTTTATAGTTTCATGTTAGATTTTTTAAATATAATATAACTTACTCTGAGAGAAAAGGAATCAATTAAAATTATGAAAAACATAAATATTGTAAACGAATAACCGCCCTCACTTTGCTTCGGTTTTCTTATTTTTACACCTTGGGTTACATTATTGGAGTTATATTAAGGATCTCTAATGTTTTTGAAAATATAATATAGCTTATGTCACCCGGGGATAGTGTAGCTTCCCAACAGTGAAAGAAATTTTCAAATCGATTCAGTAGTTTTAGAGCCTATTCAATGCAAACAAACAATCAAATCTTTCCTTTTTATAATTTTAATGTATATAAATTACGTGTCACGTTGTTTGTCCGCGATGGACTCCTAAACTACTTAACCGATTTTAATCAAAGCACACCGTGCGCAGTTTAATCCAACTTGGAAGATATAGGAGCTTACATCTCCCTTAAGGCACACGGAAGGTTTAATAAAAAAAACTTTTGACAGAACGAAGTCTGTCCGGGCAGATAGTATTAGTATAGATTAGCGTTACCTTCCAGCAAGATCAGCGAGATGTAGAGTAGCGCGCGGGGTGGCTAGTTCAAGTAGAGCGTGGGAGCGCGACGAGGTAGAGTTCCGCCGCGTGGCCGCCGTGCGCCGCCGGCGAGCCCCCTCCGAGACCAGGGCCAGCAGCGACTCTACGTCGCTGACCGCTACACGGCGGAGATCTGCATTGAAATTTTCATTATATATATTGTTCATCTCTACTTCATATTCTCACAGCTACAGTCGATTCTGCTCTCGAGTGAAATAAGGACATGTGTGTTAAAGTACTTATAACGACTCCCTGTAAAGCATATTTCATAGAGAGTCGTCTATAGTGGACGTTAAAGCCTTAAACGACCAAAACTTCAAAACGACGTCTCCTTCGCAGAAACTACCTGCCAAATTTCATCTTAATCGGTTCGGTAGTTTCTGAGATTTTTTGTTTAATCAGCGGTGTGTCGCTTTTCAATTTATATATATACAGATTTGAAGCAATACGATGTCCTCTCGACGCATATCATTGCACCATCGCATCATTTTGACCCCGAACGATCTTAACCTTCACTATTAATAAGCATTATGAATTTTTGGCCGATTCATTCAGAAATATATAACACCTTGACCTTATGTAAGAAATAATTAACAAAATAGACTTCTTAAAACCTCCTATAAAATTGCAAGCTTGGCCTGTATCTTTATTGTGTCCTCGCGAAATTAAAATTCCATGTTAAGGTAACGAGGACACTCAATGCTTGGTTAATCGCCTGAGCAATCTTACGTGTCTGCGGGGCGTTGCTTTAACAACTAAATAAACACTAGACAGAGCTTGACAAACGTAATCGTACACCACGAGTGAGGTGCATTCGTTATTTCAAGGTTACCTTTTCTGCTTTTTGTTTAATGTCAATATAAGTACAGTCGGCCGCAGAAGTAGCTTAACATTTTAGTACCTTGTCACATTACATTTCTTGAATTTGTCATAGATGTTGCTAGGAAACCGTCCAAACAGTTACTATTACAAAGTACTAAAATGTTAAGCTACTTCTACGGCCGACTGTACCATTGCTCATTAATGGCTTTTGTACAGGTCTCATAAGCGAAGATCATAGGGTATGGCTCCACGGATAAATTAAAGTGAAGAACGTTTGCCAGATACAGGCAGATAATTTCCGGGACAATTCTAGACCTCGATGGAGTGATACACTGTCGGATCCAGGATTATTTGGGAGCGGGGCGGCAGCGTCCTTTAGTTAACGCACATCATTAAATTGTAACGTGGTGGCCCTCTTAAAAAAAGCCCTCCGGCCACCCTCTCGTGTGACGCAGGAGTCTAATTCCTGGACCCATTAAATCCCTACAATTATTGTGTTTCAAAAGGACATATATATAATGACTTACTCTGCACATAAGGCCCTCTAGCGGGGTGTTCGCGCACGCGAAGGTCCTTGCGCGCGTTACCTCTGCGTCGGGGCAGGGAGTGGCAGGTCGAGGCCACCGGCTCACCCACCAGCAAGTCGTGCACTCGCTCGTTATAGATTTCTAAGAAACTGCGAAAATCGCAATGGAATTGTAGGGATTAGGCACGGACCTGAAAAAAAGACCTCGTCTAATCGAGAGTGAAGCATAGCAATGGCCGCCCGCTTACCATGTGTGCGTAATTTTTGATTCGCGATTGACACAGTATGGTGTCAATGTGTGGGTGTGAGTGTGTACTTGTACGAATAGACAGTTAGTATTACCACAGTAAAGATATAAACAGTAACGTGACTCGGCCCGATTCTCGAAAAACTTGCCTACTTGTAGCCGTGCGCTAGGGCTGTCCGCCGACAGTATTTTAATTTTATCAAACGACTTGAGTTTCTTTGTAGTTTTGTATTTATAAATGTTATATTTTCTATTTTATAAATGCAATTCATTGTGAATAAAAAGGAAGTGTTCCATAAAAATCTATGTTGTGTTTTTATTAGTACTGTGAAGGTTCGTAAGCCTTCAGTATTGTATTAGAGACAGAGACTCTTAGGGCAGGGTAAGTTAAATAATAATAATAGTACCTAATAATGGTATTCATTAACAATTAAAATCAATATTACCAATATAATCCGTCGAGGGGCCCTACCACCAGCGGGCCAGATTTAGTCGCCTTTTACGACACGCATCCGGCGTGGGATTCGGGTTAGTATTCTAAGCCACCCCAATACGGCAAAAGTAATAATAATCAACCATTTGATTTTTTTAGCCCCTTATTTATAAATCTAGGCATTTTACTCGGTGGACTTATGAAAAATAAACAATTTAGGTACCTACTTCGCCCATGACTATTAACATCGTCGGAAGTGCAAAATCGCATTTTTTTATTTATTTCATAAAACGTTCCTAAATAACCAAGTCTATCATCAGCTGAAAAGAAAAATATAATTTTATGCATAGTTTTTTAGTTACTAAAATTAAAAACGTCGGATATTATTTTGATAGCTCGCTAACAATGTCAGATAATAACTACTAACGTTGTTAGCGGTGTACTAACGTTGGTAGTGTTGTAGGATGTACCACATCCAACGTTGTTAATCGGTTTTAGAAATAAGTTGAATGTCGTTAGTACCACATCCGACGATGTTAATCGGTTTTAATATGAGTTAAATGTCAGTACTACCACATCTGACGTTGTTAATCGGTTTTCCAAATGATTTCAATGTCTGTAGTTCCATATCCGACGTTGTTTAACGTTTGTTTTAATTAATTGAATGTCGGTTATACCACATCCGCAGCTGTTCAATGTTTTGCAGATGGTTTAAAATATCTGTAGTACCAAATGTAACAGTTCCAAACATATAAAATAGTTAATTTTAACTAGTTCTTTAGTTCCTTTATTTTTTATGGGGATAGCCGGCAAACGAGCTGATGATTCACCTGACGGTAAGTGGCTATCGTCGCCCATGGACATCAGCAACACCAAAGGCATCACCGATGCGTTGCCAGCCAAGAAAGAGAGAAGAAAAAGAAAGAAAGAACTGGCTCTCAAGCCCCCAGCCGGAACACGACGAGTCGTTTGGCGGCTGACTCATGCTCAAGGGTGGTAGTTATGCAGGCGAACCCCACGGAGAAATAATAATAGTAATAATGGTATTAATTAATAATTAAAATATTATTAATATAATTCCACGAGGGGCCCTACCACCAGCGGGCCGGATTTAGTCGCCTTTTACGACAGCCATCCGGCGTGAGATTGGGGTTAGTATTCTAAGCCGCCCCAATACGAAGTATTCAAGATGAGTTAATTAAAATGCAAGACTTAAAAAAGATCTCTGTGATATTTGTCACACATGTATATAAAAATAAAAAATTACCTACAGAAGAAGAGAAATCGATATATTTACAACATCAAGCTGACGTGTTCAAGCTGAAGTAGTGGAAACGACGTGATCAATGGCGAAACATTACACAACTGCGATATGCCGAAGATATAGTCATCCTGGCAGGATACCAGAGGAACTTGGTACAATGCTCGGGGACTTGAACAGCGCCTCACAACGGGTGGGTCTTAAGATGAACATGGATTCTCGAAGTTGTAGACGAGTACATTTACCTGGGACAAGTGATCCAAATGGGTAAGTCCAACTTCGAGAAAGAAGTCACTCGCAGAATCCAACTCGGATGGGCTGCGTTTGGGACACTACGTCATATCTTGTCGTCCAAAAAGTTACCTCAGTGCCTGAAGTCGAAGGTGTTCGAGCAGTGTGTGTTGCCAGTGATGACATACGGATCCCAGACGTGGTGCTTCACTATTGGCTTAATGTATAAGCTTACAGTCGCCCAGCGGGCTATGGAACGAGCTATGCTCGGTATTTCTCTACGCGATCGAATCAGAAATGATAAAATCCGTAGACGAACGAGGGTGAACGACATAGCTCCGAGAATTAGTCGGCTGAAGTGGCAATGGGCTGGCCACATAGTTCGAAAGACCGATAACCGTTGGGGAAGAAAGGTTCTCGAATGGAGACCACGCCTTGGTAAAAGGAGCACAGGACGCCCCCCGACCAGGTGGACCGACGATCTGAAGAAGACAGCAGGTATCCGCTGGATTCAGAAGGCTCAGGACCGGTCTGAGTGGCGTATATGAGAGGAGGCCTATGTTCAGTAGTGGACCTCAAAAGGCTGATGGATGGATGGATGGAATTTCTTTCAATTTTTAGTCTTTTTTTCACTAATGTTTACATACGACATACATGATTATAAATAATAATAATTTAACAATGACGTAAATGGCATTTCCGACAAGCAATCATCAATTCCGCACAAGCAACAATGTCGGTTGTGGTACTTCTGACAAATCAGTATTACTCTTACGCCGTTAAAAAGGTTACAAGTGACTTTTCTCATATTTACACATTAAATACCGGCTACTAATAATATTGCCCTAAACGTAAATAACTTGTACAGCATTACTCTAAATTTTCATGATCCTGCTTAAAATAAGTAAAAAGATGCATCCAATTTACACTTTGCATCGCTCTCCTGTAAAGTTGCTGTTTTTCATATCCGACATTTTTAATAGTCATGGGCGACTTATTGCAATACGTACTTGTTTTTATTTATTTATCCTACATGCACTGATCTCCTTCGGCAGGACCGAAGACCTTGAATATAATAATTTGATTTCTTTATTAATAATTACAATACAATAATAAAGTTGATATTAATCAATGACGCAATAATTATACAATACCTACTTACCTACAAGTTACTTACCTACAATAAGTATATATGTATATCTACCTACAAGTACGTATTACATATTATATTATATTGTATAGTATTATATATACTATATAATACGTACTACTATACTATGTACTATGTACTATACTATGTACTATATACGTACGTAGGTACGTATATAAAAATAGTCTTACCTTTGGGAGTCTCCAGGTAATTTAAACAATGATATTCCTGGGTGACTTAATGTCGTATTATAACACCCAAAAACCGCACAATATCTTGTATTCCTGTTTGCAATACTTATTAAATAGTCACACGCCGCACACGGTCACCACAGCCGCAGTAAGGAACTAAACTAAAACAATTTGTTATTTGTACCGTGGGCCACCCGGCCTCGGCCGTGGCTCAACCCGCGCTCGTCCGCCACAGATACTGCCCTTTACTACACTTATTCCGATGTGCGTAGGTATAAGGCGCGTTTCGGCCGTTTGTATGAAGAGCGACTACTGTAGATTCTTATATTGTGGTATTACTATGGGTGCTTCATTGAATTTGTTGTTGGGATTACGTCCGTCTTTTTTTTAGGTCCGTGGGATTATTGTAGGTAGGTATGCTTTTCCTAAATTACGCATTATAAATCGGGACAGCAAGTGAAGTTTAGTTTAGCATTAACTTAAAAAGTTTAAAGTGCGAAAGTGTAAAATATGTGGAGCGATTACTCATTAATTTAAACTAATACTTAATAAAGTAAATCTTAAATAGTAACGTGTGATTGCAAAACATTTAGATAATGTTTTATATATATGTTTGAGTTTGCTGCACTCCTATTTATCTAAGGTTATTCGATGACCATGGGACATAACCAGATAATACCAGTTGGCAAATTAAATATTTATCTATGTTTATAATCGCTAAATAGTATAACTGGTACAAGACACCTGTACGGTTTGTCTGTTTTACAATTAATTCTTATTAAGTAAAGATGATGAATGATTTATAAAAGATAAAAAAGAAATCTCAATGTTATCTTAAAGTTTCTTAGGTGCATGGATCAAATATCGAAAATGGCGTTAACGATAAGGCTGCATTAAGTTAGTATTAGTCTACTTTGCAACAATCCGTCGCAAGATTTGCGTGTAACCATCGTAGAGTCAACGTACCCTGATGATGCTCCGTTCTTCTGTGCTTCGGGGCGAAACACGAGTTAGTACTGGTATGTACATATGTTGGTATATACTTTTAATTATTATAGTGCATGTTTCCGTTGTGGGAGGGACGGAGGTGCCACGCATGTCTTAAATATACCATCATACATGTTACCAGCGGATTGTTGTAAAGTAGACTAATAGGTAGGTACTAACTTAATAACAATGGATTTCAGCAAAATAACGCCTGATACTATTAACTAGATAAAGCTGCACTTTGTGCCATAAGGAAAACTTCTTGAAAAAACAGGAAGGTTTTTTGTTTAAACATTGTTTTTGATTTTAATGTACGTAAACTTACTTAACGGATGTACCTTTTCTGTCAGACAATAAGAGTTTTCGGTGTTCTAAAACAAAGACATTTAGAAAATCAGTCATTTTGGAAAAAGGTGATTTTGATATTTGTTCATTATGAGACTGTACTGAACATTAAAGGAATCAGTCCTAACAGACCGGAGACATTTTGTGGTGTACAAAAGGAGCAGTAAGTAGCTTTCGATGAAAATATAATTACATATTTAAATCATAATTTATAATGTTGCGGACAGATTTTATTATCATCCTAATGCATCAGCGTTATTTAATTAGTTTATATAAAAGTCCTAATGTCGAAGGTTATTATGACATTCGTGTTAGTATAAGTTACTTTTCAATGTCAGCGTTTGTTTTCTGGCCATTAGCAGTACCACCTAGGTAGACTAATTATAAAACGATTAATTTGTAATTAGCCATGTAAAAGTTTCATTTCCTTTATTTATTGGTTTATGTACACAAGGTTAAACTAATTTACACTTTTAGAAATTCAAACTGCATACACTGCCACTTCAACAAATATCTACCGTGAGTAGTTCTGGAAGAAAAGCGACAAAAAACTCCTAAGGTGTTTATGAACTTAGGGTAAGTAATAAGATTAAACTATCGAACTAATTTACACGTTAAACTAATTTACACTTTACCTACGAGACAAGGTTATTGAAAGTTAAAACCAGAAATATTGCAAGACATAGATTAAATTCCGAATAAAATTGGGAAATTGACTCTAGATTTCCTTTTAGATTGCGACAAAATGAGTCCTGCTGATCCAATCCAAAGTTGTCCATCGAAGTTTGTCTATTACCAGAGACCATTCGTGTGAGCGCCATTACGAATTAAATTGAAATGTAGTAAGAAACAAAAAGCGATTATCCGGTGGTGACGGTGACGGCGTGTTACCACGTGTTACCGAGGTGTCTGCGCGCTAACGGTGGCACGCGCCAATAAAACACAAAATAACTACAGAATAAATACACACAGAAGGATAACTCCAAGTCCAAAAACAGACAACTCCATACAAGCGCGCTCAAGCAACGCACGGAGACCTCCATCACGATTTAGAGCTTCCTGCAATAGCATAGCAATATATGAAGAGGTTCTCCACGGCCTACTTCGAATCAGCTGGTTGCTGAGCTTCGAATCGCTTGGTTGTCCGGGCAGCCAGGTGACGAGGTCCCGGCCCCGACTGCACAAGGCATTCCCGAGTAAGCGGCCGTCTTGCCCCGACGTACCCTTCTCCAAGTAACGTAGGCCGAGGTCTTAAGCATAGGCCGTTCGCATCCCCTATTTCTCGAATAGGGGGAGCTAGAGGACAATATTTGCGAATGGGTGTCGACATTCGTCTTCTCGGTTGAGTCTTTCCAAGCTCGCCATTTTATCCAAGTGAAGTATAGGTTGCAATGGCCAACGGATGCAAAAAATGGGATCGAATCAAATCAATGAGCGAATCATGCTTATTACTCGTGTTCGTGTGTTCGTAAACGGTGCCGCGGTTTAGCTCAAGCGCGCTGTGTGTAGAGTTATACTTCGGTTGTCTCTCTATTTTGTGGAACAACGAACAGTGATAATAAAACTGTTTAGTATACTATCGTTCTATGGAAAACTGTCTATATGGGTATGTCTGCGCCGTTTGATATGAATGAACCTTTGATAATACGATGGGGTCTATCTGCAACGAACTAAGTTATGGTATATAATAATCTCATCATGGGCCCTTAAAACAAAACTTAAACTATCTAACCTTTTAACCTCACTATCCTGAACATTTTAACTGAACTAAACCTTACTCAAACTTAACCAAACCTTTTAACTATAATGGACTCACAATTATTATTATATTTTTTTGTTTCTATCTCAGCTTACCTTGTTAGGGAGTACACAAAAATATTGTTATGGTTACTACTAATAACATATTCATAAACTGATTGCAATATTAATAAGCAATATGTACTTAATAACATAAGATAATCTTTACTGTTATTAAATTAACTTAGAATTAAAAAAAAAGCGGCCAAGTGCGAGTTGGACTCGCCCATGAAGGATTCCGTAGCAGCAAGTAACATAGTATAAAAGTTCTTGTAGTTCGTTGTAACTTTGATCAATGTTTTTTGCGGTTTACGATTTATGACGCATTAAAAAAAACTACTTACTAGATCTCATTCAAACTAATTTTCGTTGGAAGTTTGCTTGGTAATGTACATCATATATTTTTTTTAGTTTTATCATTCCCTTATTTTAGAAGTTACAGGGGGGGGACACACATTTTACCACTTTGGAAGTGTCTCTCGCGCAAACTATTCAGTTTAGAAAAAAATGATATTAGAAACCTCAATATCATTTTTGAAGATCTATCCATAGACACCCCACACGTATGGGTTTGATGAATAAAACATTTTTGATTTTCAGTTCTAAGTATGGGGAGCCCCCAAAATTTATTGTTTTTTTCTATTTTTGTGTGAAAATTTTAATGCGGTTCACAGAAAACATCTACTTACCAAGTTTCAATGGTATAGCTCTTATAGTTTCGGAAAAAAATGGCTGTGACATACGGACGGACAGACAGACTGACAGACAGACAGACATGACGAATCTATAAGGGTTCCGTTTTTTGCCATTCGGCTACGGAACCCTAAAAACTAACTAAACGAATACTAACAATAAATAAATTACTATTACTTACACTATAAAAAAAATCTTTACTAAAGTAAGTACTATAGTAAAAATGTTAGCGAGTAACATCAATTTTTTAACCGCGTTACATAGCTCGTTACAAGTTATTTTATACAGATTTTTAAATATTTCTCTTGGTACTTAAAAAACGCAAAAACTTAGTGGTGAAAATAGCCATAATGGTGAACAGTAACATAGCCCATTATGACCCATGATTCCCCACTGCAGGACTCAGGATCTCGTTGTGAACATTAGAGATATCTCCACTAAGTAAACTTTACCAGAGTTGCACTATGTTATTGCCCTCAAATAGTGATAAAAAATAATACTTAAGTATTAGATAATAATTAGAGGTTCATTCTTAGATTACTATAATTTAAAACGAAACTATAATAAAACTCAAAGGGCAAATTTTCTGTACATTTAATATTTTTTTTAAATCTCGGTTAGGGGGCACTTCAATAACGTGTTAGAGCACAAAAATATTTTTTTTAGAATTATTGTCTGTCTGTCTGTTTATCTGTCCAGGTATCACATGAAAACTCTTGAACTGATTTCGATAAAAATTGGTAAAGTTGTTACTAATACTTCGGGTCATATTATAGGATACTTTTTATCCCGGAAAATTTCTAGGTTTTCCCGGGAAACGGGATGAAAGTTTGTATGGAATATTTTTAAAACATCAACCGATTTGCTTCAAAGCAACAAATGTTCCTTGCTTAAATTGATAGAACATGTATTTTTCAGTTTTTCAAATTTTTGCGAAAAAAAAACATACAAATTAATGTGAATATTGCTTATTTTTCAAAACCCGCTCCTGGAGGAATACTTTGTGATTGGTTTCAGTATATAAATTACTAAATATAAGTACTTCAATATAAATTCACCGTTGTTTAAATTTTCTTCTACAAGAGGTACAAATAAGGTACAACATAATTTCCGTATGCGAAGCTGCGGGCAACAGGTAATCTATACTAATATATAAAGAGGAAAGATTTGATTGTTTGTTTGCATTGAATAGGCTCCGAAACTACTGAACCGATTTCAAAAATTCTTTCACTGTTGGGAAGCTACACTATCTTCGAGTAACATAGGCTATATTATATTTTCAAAAAAAATAGGGATCCTTAGTAAAACTCCAATAATGTAACCCAAGGTGTAAAAAAATTAGAAAACCGAAGCAAAGCGAGGGCGGTTACTTGTAATTAAATAATTTCGTAACTATTTCATTTCACTACTATGCCTATGCAAGTAACTGATTCAAAATTATAATATATAACTACTCGTAGTAATTAACCGACATTCATAATGTACGATACCAACATAATTCAATTCATTTTTAGTGCGTACATTCCCTAAAATCACATTTCAAAACATTTTAACTCACACACAAATAAAGTTAAATCCACAATATCCTTATCGTTCATTATAATTATTATCAATCTAATCTCACCTCACAAGTTATTTTTCTATTAACAAATCACAGTGTGAACGGCATGAGTTTTGTATGATGGCTGGGCGGCTGGGCGGCTGAGCGGCTGGGCGGCTGGGCGGGCGGCGAGAGGCTATAATCCGAGGGCGCGCGAAACCTTACTAACGCAACCGTCGTCACGCTAGCTTTGTATTAGGGTACCGCGGGAAATAAACTGTTACCACAATAAAATTACATCTAAATATTTTATTTTAGGTAACATACTACCAGCGAAACCGGACTTCGCTTGGTATCTAGATACTAACCCACTGCGCCGCGCCCCGTCGCGTAGCGCGGGATGGCAGATTTTACCATTGTATGCAAGTATCTCAATTTATATAGAAATCACGCGGGGCGCCTTCCCGCGCATTTCCGCGTCGGCAGTGTGTTGTGCTAGGCGTGATTGCTATATAAATTGAGATACTTGCATACAATGGTAAAATCTGCCATCCTGCGCTACGCGACAGTGCGCGGTGCAGTGGGTGGAGCTCTTAAGCTGATGCTTTTTATGAAATAAAAAAATAGTATCATAATGAAATGATACTATGAAATAAAAAATTGGAAGGGAACAGAATGAAATGACCAAATGAAAAAGTTAATGTCTCGCAAAAATAGAGATGGAATGAAATAATAGCCGTCATACCTCATTTAAAACGGTATAGGTGCCTAATAATTATAATTAATATGTATTGTAATTGTGCTTATTTATAATGTATTTAAAAAAATAGTTAAATAGTTTTAGTTAATAAAAGAAATATTTGGCACGGTTAGAATACATAATTCATTTTAATACATGAACATTATTTATATTTTTAAACTACCAATTCACTTAGTAGAACATTTTCTTCATTTTAAATACGTATCTGTAAACTATTTATTACAGAAGCTCCTACCTTTCACCATTTATTTCATGTTCGACAATACGGAACCAATGATTTAAATCACATTATAATATCAGTTGTAAAGAAACTGAGTATAACTGTAATTTTATGTCATTGTAGATAACCTAACACATCTTCTTATCACCTATTTAATACTATTATTTATATAAAATCACACATTTTAAATTGGTTCTATCCAAGTAAGTATATTAACAATAATTAACTTATTACGATATGGCTTCTCTACATAATGCAGAGAAAAGGCTTGTCTTTTACCTAGAGAAATGTTTTGATTCATATAACATATTTGAATATTATAAAAAGCAATAAGACTACCCACAGGGCGCAGTAGTCACCATGCCGGATTGCTGTGCCAAGGGCCCTGGGCTCGATTCCCAGCGAAGCGGGAATTTGAATGATGAGTTTGAATTCTCTCTATTCTCGATCTGGGTGTGTGTATCCTTGGTTTTTATTTTTTGTCCACGGCACACACGACACAGCGAATACGTGAGTGTATAGCGTTATTTAAAAATCATCCGTATTAAGATAATTTAGGTACAGTTTTTGTAAATTTTTATCAGTTTATCAGATAACGACACAACGTGTACCAGTCACGATTTATGAAGTGCCTTAATATTAATGGCCCGCGGAATCAGTAGTGACTGCTTTGTAAAACTCTAAAGTCGCTACTCCAACAATAAGCACTCTAGCAGCGTGGTGGAGTATGCTCGAGGCCTCCTCGAGAGGAGAGACCCGCGCTTATTGACGCCATATAAAGTCGCTATGATCTTAGTTATATCAGCGCTCAGCATACCATATCCAACCAAACAACTTACAGCCATGTAGATACACGTGGTAGATAAATGAATACCATGACAAAGAACATAAAATATTATCAACTAGCTGCCCTGACAGACTTCGTTCTGTCAAAAGTTTTTTTTATTAAAACCTTTCATGTGCCTTAAGGGAGATGTAAGCTATCCTATCTTTCAAGTTGGATCAAACTGCAGATGGTGTGCAAAGATTAAAATCGGATAAGTTGTTTAGGAGTCCATTGCGGACAAACAACGTAGCACGTAATTTATATATATTAAGATAAGATGTGATTATCAACGCTCATAAACAATAAGTATGTGTACCTGTAATGTATCTATGTATCTAATGCAGCCTTATGCAGTTAATATGGCCATAAATGTGAGCACACGCAGAGCAGGGGAGATGGGGAGATATCAGTGTATGTTCGGAGATAAAACACGATTGCTGAAGGGTGTGAAGCTCGCGTGTCTCTCCGACCTTCAGCAATATGGCGCCCCTTTATTGCCACAAGTTAATCGAATATGCATGATACGACCAACTGTTACTGGAGTGGCGATACTTGCGATGCCATATAATCTTATGTCATCTATACTAATAATATCGTATTATAAAGAGGAAAGATTTGATTGTTTGTTTGCATTGAATAGGCTTCGAAACTACTGAACCGATTTGAAAAATTCTTTCACTGTTGGGAAGCTACACTATCCGCGGGTGACATATGGTATATTATATTTTCGAAAAAATTAGGAATCCTTAATAAAACTCCAATAATGTATCCCAAGGTGTAAAAAAATAAGAAAACCGAAGCAAAGCGAGGGCGGTTACTCGTAACCAATAATGCGCTTTATGTTATGAAACAAAAACATACTGTGTTAGGGGTAAATCTCTAATTTTAATCTTTTAAATACTTAGTACGTACCTACAGTATTTCACGTAACATATTATAGTTCCTTCATTTCTTTGAACTGACTTTTTCAGGCTTCGCTCGTGACATACCCATACATGATACTTTTGTTTTAAAATTATTGTCTTTCTCAAACAACGTTTTAATACCCTTATTGTACCTACCCTTAAGGGTACCTTCCCTTAAGGGTAGGTACAATAAGGGTTAAAACCCTACAAAATTTCAAGTCAAAAGAAAATGGTTTTCTCCCATCTCACATAATTTTTTAATCTCTATTCTAAGTACATCCTTATAGGACGAATTTACTTTGATTCTAGATTGAAAATAATTACATATATTCTAATTTTTCTTAAATCACATGAAAGTACAACCGACCACCACCACCAACCATTCGTAATTATGAACGGTTAACAATACCTACTCAACAATACTGAACGATTAACAACTCAAACCAAAAGGTGTCAGTGAAATTGAATTCAAATTCCTTCGTGGTTCTAAGGATTTGGCCCCTAATAGTAAATACTGGATCATCATTAGACTGTCTTCTTCATGGCAAACATGAAATATCTAATAATACATGTATGGAATTGCTTTCAGGGAAGCGTTAAGCTGCAAACATACTATAAGCCGCGTCCGATCGGACGCGGCTGACAGCCGCGACTGATAATGTGCACATGACAAAAACATCCAGCGCGCCAGATAGCTCTCGGACGTCCGAACGCCTCAAGGTGCCTCAAGGTCACGTCCGCGACTTACCTCCGATAGTTTGCACAGCTCAGTGTACATTCATTATCTAGATACCTATTACGTCACATCCTTCAGCCGCGTCCGTAAGCCGCGTCCGACAGTTTGTTTTCAGCTTTAGCGTTGAAATTGAATGTCGCTCAATTTTCGGCATAACAAACGTAATTTCGGTGTGAGGAAATAAATTGTTTCAGTATCTATCATTTACGATTTCCGTGCGAAAGATATATGGCAAGGCATTTCCGTCACACGCGATTCTAATTCTCTTTACTGTGTTTTGTTACGAACTACCCACTTCAACTCTATAGGTACACTACACAGAAAACTTTGGATGCACACAGATATAAATTTTGATAAACTAGATCATAGTGAGTCTGCTGGTGTATACGACAATGTCTTTACTCTAACCTCTTACGTTACGTGTGCGTTTAAATTAAATGATTAAGGGCTTGTTTCACAATCTTCAAGTAGAGTCTTGAATAAGCTATTCGCCGGTTAAAGTGACGTTAAAGTGTCATTTTACATACACGAAATGTCAACTTAACCAACGAATAGCTTACTTCGGACTTACTTGAAGATTGTGAAACAAGCCCTAATTGTCAAAAAACTTTACATTATTACATACCCGACTATCACTTCAAAGGGTTGTTCTTCAGCCATGGCTCTACAGATACGGGGTATGAGCCCTGGCTGCGTATCAGTGCCCATCATTGTGTGAGTCTTGCCAGTAGCGCTCTGTCCATACGCCAATACACACGCAGAAGAACCTCTAAATAAAGTATCCAATACTTGCCGCCCGATTGTGTTAAATATCTACAAAACATACACTAAGTACAATTTTCATTATTTTTCTTTCAGAACTCGCTCGTGCGGCTTTTGGGGGACTTATTATAAGTTTACACTAGGGGATATCATAGTTTAGACTGAATAAGTCGCCCTTGTACCAACTTCCGTGTAAAAAGCCAACAAACGTGCAGACAGACTAGTGGTACGTAGTCACTGCCGCATAATTGGACATCAGTAAAACCAAGAATCCATATTCATATTTATCACTATTCTCGTTACATGCTTTTCTTCTTGCCTCATCATATGCCTATACGACGACATTCAGTATTTCTTTAAAAAACTGTATCCGAATACTGAAGTATAATATCACAGAACAGACATCTCGAACAAAATGTATGTCCCGCCGGGAGGTTCTATTTTCAAAATTGAGCCCCCGTTTTCCTTTCAAAATCGAACGAATCCATTGAAAGTTGTCGATCGGCGCCAATTCATTAGGACATACATTGTGTTCGCGATGTCGGTTCTATATGCTGGTAATAATACTTCAATGTATCCGAACAAGGCCGTCTTTAACCTACTGGAGGCCCTGGGCATATTAGGATAATGGGGCCCATAAGACTTTGTCAGAACACTATTTTGTTAGAATAAACAAAAAAAGTAGATAAGCAAGCCTCTAGATTTATGCAAAAGCTAATAAGCAAATTGGTATTTAAAAAAGTTTTTCGGTAATAAATATCGGTTATCGTTTAGTGATCTGGCAGGAACTAGGGGGCCCCTATCGATCACGGGGCCTTGGGCACGTGCCCAGAGTGCCCTTTGGGAAAGAGGGGTCTGTATCGGAAACCTTTTCTTGTGAGCTATAGGTTGGTAGTGATCGTGCGCAGGCGCTGTCGAACGTGAAGTCGGCGTGGTAGCGCCGCACGCGCTCGCGGCTGTCACCCGCACCGGACACACTCACCTGAAATAGTTTTCACATGTTATAAAAACTGCTTTGTGATAAAATTGATAGTGTATCTTTTTTAATATTATACTAGTTTATAGTCTACCAATCCGCACTTGGCCAGCGTGGTAGACTATGGCCTGTACCCCTCACATTGTGAGAGGAGACCCCGAGCTCAGCAGTGGGGCAATTATGGGTTGGTGCTTTATACTAGTTTATTAGAATATTGCAGTTATTAATTAACAATTTATTTTAGGAAGCCTGTAAGTATTACAGTCTAAAAAAAATTACATGATTGATTGTATTGAAGTTCGAATTACTCTTGGAAAAAAGTATGTTTCTATTAATAGGACAAACTAGCTAACCCGGCGAAATTCGTATCGCCTAACAAGCTATTTTTTTTCTAAAATAAAAGTAGCCTAAGTTACTCCTCGTTAAATCAGCTATCTGCCAGTGAAAGTCCCGTCAAAATCGGTCCAGCCATTTCAGAGATTAGCCGGAACAAACAGACAGACACAGACAGACAAAAATTGTAAAAAATGTTGTTTTGGTATATGTACCATGTATCTATACATCCAAATGCACTTAGTAAAAAGCGGTTATTTTAATATTTCAGACACTCCAATTTTATTTATTTGTATAGATGTATATAGATAAATAAAACTCTATGTAACTAAAATAAACTCTTACTTTCATGTTTGTGATTGTTAACGTTGTCTCATCTAGAACATGCACAACTTGTATACGGTCCTTTTCTGATCGAAGTTCCCTATAATATTAAAATAGTATGACAAAACTTTAAATGTAATTAATTCATAATTCATTATAATAAAAATAAAAACCCTTACTTGTCTGTAAACGGTCTCACTCTGATGGCTAACTTAACATTGGTCATTGCACACATTTTCTGCCTCAACTCATGAAAAAGTTGTTCAAATTATAAAATACGTAAACGAGATGTTCTCTTAGAAATGCATCGGCGTTATGAGCTTACACGATGTCGGAGACCAAAGTTATTTTAAGCTCACGATGCCTTGTGTTCCTTGTGCAACATAATTTAAAATAGACAAAGTACAAAGCTTAGTTATTATGAGTTTGACTATTTAATCTGAATAACCGCAAAGTTTCAGATATAAGTTTTAAAAAAAACTTTGAACAAGCCTTCAAGTCCTATAAAAAAAGCGGCCATGAAGGGTTCCGTAGCAGCAAGTAACATAATATAAAAGTTCTTGTACTTCATTGTAACTTTGATCGATGTTTTTTGCGGTTTACGGTTTATGACGTATTAAAAAAAAACTACTTGCTAGATCTCGTTCAAATTAATTTTCGTTGGAAGTTTGCACGGTAATGTACATCATATATTTTTTTTAATTTTATCATTCTCTTATTTTAGAAGTTGCAGGGGGGGACACACATTTTACCACTTTGGAAGTGTCTCTCGCGCAAACTATTCAATTTAGAAAAAAAATGAAATTAGAAACCTCAATATCATTTTTGAAGATGTAGAGGATCTTCGGTTGAAGGTCTTCTAATGTTGTATCAGGAAGGTTGCTTGAAATGATACTTCTGCTGGTTATCGGAGGAATATATTTTCGGTAAAAATGAACTGGTTTATATACAGAAATTGTAAAGAAGAATGACCAATAAAAATAGCTACATTAATTTACAGTAAAAAGAAAGACCAATAAGAAAAAGGATTATAGAACACGTGTATAGGGTAATAAAATTAACAATGATTATTTGCATGCCGTCTCGTTCACTCCTGTAACAATAACGATATATCTGTCGCTAAGTATTGCCATCTCGTTCTAACATCGCCGCTCTCCTTCGCACGGCGAGGCGATGTTATAAATATTGCGTGAGGCTCAAATGGGTTACCATTCCTGCGGCGAGCTGCGAGCGCGATACACGACACGGGCGTGAAGATATATACCTACGAAGATAACTGCCGGGTGCCGGGTGCTTCGAAGATAAGATCTTGTGGCTTGAAGACTGATGAAGAGGAACGAGGAAGATGCTGACGGACTGCGCTTATCTTGTTTCTTAAACAGACGTCATTCGTTTCTTAACAGAACGTCAAAGCAAATAAATATATTTCCCTTGAGGTGTTTGTTTTACTTAGCTTGAAATATAAGTTAGGCTATTGTATTTATTCTTTCCTATTGGTATTTGGTATCCAGGTAACGTTTCGGTAAGGTAAATATGTAGGTATTGAGAAGGTATTGGTAACTGCGTAAGTATTTATAGGAGGTACTCTGTAGGTATAATGATAGCTGCGTCAGGCAGCTACATGACTCTCCCCCTAGCGAAAGCGTACCGGAAGCTTGCTGGTGCGTCCAAGTCTAGTGGTCTTCAGAATTGATGACTTAACTGGGCTTGACGATGTACTGGAGCTTGAGTAGGTACTTGTAGTTCCATCGTTGGTTTTCGCTGGTGTCTGTGAGTATGTAGCTGAGGTATCCTGAGTTCTTGCTTCAGATGTTGAGTCCTCTGGAGTACTGATTGTGTAGGCAGGCTTGAGACGGTCGATCGAAATTACTGCAGATCGCCTCTCAGGTAACAATAGTTTAAATGTTTTGCTGTTGCGCTCAAGTACTTTGTACGGACCTTCGTACGTAGGCATTAAAGGCGTTTTTACGGCGTCTATTCTGATAAAAACATACTCGCAGTTTTGTAGATCCTTGTGAATGAAAATAGGTTTCTTGTTACTATGTGCGATTGTAGGTAAGGATGGCTTCGTCGAGTTTATTGTATTACGTAGCTGTGTGACGTAATCATAGTCGAGATTTTGTTCCTTATCTATAGTAGTAGTGAAGAAATCGGATGGTAAACGTAAGTTGTAACCGTAGGTAAGTTCTGCTGCGCTAACACCTGAGTCGGAACGAGGTATTGCGCGTAAACCCATAAGTACTGTAGGTAATTCGTCTATCCACTTAGTACGTTCTGATAGACGAGTTTTCAGTGCGGTTTTCAAACTTCGGTGCCATCTTTCTACCATACCGTTTGACTGAGGGTGATACGGACTTGTACGTATTTTCTGAGTTCCCATGATATTAAGTAGTTTGTTGAAAAGGCGACTTTCAAAGTTTCTTCCTTGATCGGTTGTTATCAACTTCGGTGAACCAAAACGTATAATCCAGTGCTCATAAAATATTTTAGCGATTGAGTCGGCGGACGTGTCATCAGTCGGTAAGGCTTCTGGCCATCTAGTTGCTCGGTCGATCATTGTAACCAGGTATCTGTAGCCTTCGGGTGATGGTGGAAGCGGTCCAACTACGTCGATGTGGACGTGTTGAAAACGATCAGCTGATGAAAACGATGTAATGTTGCTCGTTGTATGGCGCTGTACTTTACATTGTTGACATGGAATACACTGTTTTGCCCACGTTGCGACATCTGTGTTCATTGACGGCCAAAAAAATTTTTGCGTTATCAGTTTTCGAGTTGTTCGTATACCAGGATGGCTGACATTATGTAGCGCGTTGAAAACGAGTTGTCGATACTTTTCTGGTATGTATGGTCGAATGAATGATGTTGATGTCTCGCAATAAATACATTTTTGTGAATGTGGTAGAGTAACTAGTTTAAGTGAGAGATTACTCTGTTTTGAAAGTTGATCTATGGTACTTTTCTCTTCTTGTTGAGCTTCTGCGATCTTCTCGAAATCAATCGCGGTAGGACATGAGATACTCTCTATAGGTATGCGGCTCAATGCGTCGGCAACTACGTTATCTTTTCCGCTGACGTGTCGAATATCCGTAGTAAATTCCGTAATGAAGATTAGTTGTCTCGCTCGGCGCGGTGTCTCTGAAGTTGAAGGAGGTTTTTGAAGTACGTAAGTTAACGGTTTGTGATCAGTGAAGATGATGAGGCTTCGTCCTTCAAAAGTTTTTCGAAAATGCTTTATAGACATATAGATGGCGAGTAGTTCTCGATCGAATGTACTATAGTTTCGCTGTGTACTTGAAAACTTTTTCGAAAAATATCCCAGTGGTTGCCATTTGTTATCTATGTATTGTTGTAAAACGGCTCCAGCGGATAGATCAGATGCGTCGGTGAAGATAGCGAGCTTTGCGTGATGAGATGGATGTGCGAGTAAAGTAGCGTTTGAAATAGCAATTTTACACGCTTCAAATGACTTAGTTGAGTCTTCGGTCCATTGAATGATAGTTTTATCACGCTTCTTTGAATTGTGGAGGTAGGCATGGAGTGGAGCTTGAAGTTCAGCGGCTTTTGGAATGTGGTCACGGTAGAAATTGATAATTCCGAGAAAGCGCCTAAGCTCTTCTATAGTTTTTGGTTGCGGAAACTGAGAAATTGCCTTTACTTTTTCGACAGGCGGTTTGATTCCTTGGCTGTTGACTGAGTAACCCAAAAACTTGACTTCAGGTTGTCCGAATACACATTTAGATGGATTAATGGTGATTCCGTTATCTTCCAATCGACGTAACACGGTACGTAAGTGTTGTTCGTGCGTTTTTTCGTCGGAACTTGCGATTAAAAGATCGTCAATAAATGCATAAACGAAATCCAGTCCTTGTAAAACTTCGTGAATAAAACGTTGAAAAGTTTGAGCTGCATTCCGTAGTCCAGGTGGCATCTTGGGAAATTCAAATAGTCCCATCGGAGTGATGATAGCGGTCTTCTGTATATCTTCTTCGCGAACATTGATCTGTTGATACGCTCGGTTGAGATCAATAGTTGAAAAGATATTTTTTTGTGACAATTGATAGGTGAAATCTTTGATACGTGGTATTGGGTATCTGTCAGGCGTTGTGATTGCGTTTAACCTTCTATAATCACCGCAAACTCTGATGTCACCGTTCTTTTTGGGTACGATATGAAGTGGTGATGACCAAGGGCTCTTGCTTGGACGGCAAATACCTTGTTCAATCATATTTTCGAATTCTTTTCGTACTATTTCATAACGATGTGGGGCGATTGGGCGCGCACGACAATGTAATGGGGCTCCCGTAGTTTCAATATAGTGTTCGACGTTATGAATGGATGTAAGTTTCATTGATGAAATTCTTGTAGTACCGGGGAATTCCGATAAAATGTTGTGGTATTTATCTTGAATATCGACGCTTCGAATAGTAGGTATGTTTGATGCTTCTACGTATGACTGCGTTGATAGGTTGGTATTACCATCTATTAGTTTTTTATTTTTCAAGTCGACGATGAGTTGGTGATGTCGTAGGAAATCGGCTCCAATGATAGGCTTGCTCACTTTCGCGACGATGAATTTCCATTTAAATAATCGACGTAGGTTAAAATCGAGTTCCAATGTTTTTTCTCCGTAGGTAGGTATGACAGTGTTGTTTGCCGCGTAAAGTTGAAAATTCAAAGGGCTTTGTTGTTGACCTTTGTACGGAGATATTACGGATATGTTGGCTCCTGTGTCGATTAAAAACGTCATATTGTTTTTCTTGTCGGTAATAAATAGGCGGTAATTAATATCTGATACGCTAGGTTCCGCCGTGGCTAACGTATGATTCAGTTTTCCGACTTGGTACTTTCTTGCTTATAAGTACATGGCTTCGTACATTTTCGGGCTTCTGAATCAAAACGTCGGTGATAATAACAATACGTCGATCTTGACTCGCTTCGCTGGCGTGTAGGTATTGACGTGTCGCGACTCGTAGATCGATGTCGGTTTTGGCGGGCGAATGGTCTTCGACTATTATTATTGTAGGCGTGCGGCGTAGTACTATTTTGTGATGAGTTGTAATTTTTGAATGAATGGAAATTATTCTGTGAATTCTTGATAGCGGCAACTTCAATTGATAATTTTCGAATTTCTTCAATTAAAAATTGCGTTTCAGGATTTTTTGATGAATTGATGGCTGAGATGTTATTATTCGTGTTCTCCATCATTTTGTCGGCGAGAAGTGCCTGTTCGTCGAGCGATGTCTTCGTGGAGAATGATTCGCTGACGGTAAGGACTGAACGGACGTGTGGCGGCAAATGGTTTGACCACATGAGTCGGAGAGTTGAATCTGGGACTTTGTCTCGAGCCAGGCTTCGCATTCGTCGTAGTAGTTGAGTAGGCTTTTGGTCACCTAACTCGACTTCTGATAATAATTTTTGAAGTTGGCGGTTGTCCGATTCTTCGTAAGCCGATATAAGTCGATTCTTCAACGTAGTGTATTGTTCTGTAGCTGGCGGGTCGTATAGCAGGTCTGAAATCTGCTCAATATCTTGCTTCTCCAGCTGTGCAATTACCATCTGGGCGAGTTGGTTTTGTCCTCTTTTGAGTTCGCTGGTCGCTGCCTCAAAAGTAATAAACCATAGTCGTGGCTTGTCTCTCCAGAATGGCGGAATACGCATGGAAAGAGCTATTCCAGCGATTTCGGGTTGCTGCGGCTGTGGACATGCTGATTGGGTCTGTGGCTGGGAAGTGGCTTCGGCGTGCTGTGCGTGTTTCTCCATGACGATGGTTTGACGACAGGTTGCGGTAGGTAGGTAGGCCTAGTGTGAAGCGTGACTTCAGCAGGGATGGATCAGCAGGGTGTCGTTCGCAGTGATTCGACGAGGGGTTCGTCGAGCAGGGATTCCTCGTGTCGGGTGACTTGCTTGAGAGTCACCGGCGTAGGTTGGTCCAGCAGGGATTCTTCTGAGAAGGAGGTCTTCTTCCAGAGTGCAGAGGTTCTTCGTCGGGTCACCAATGTAGAGGTTGTTCAGTTGAAGGTCTTCTAATGTTGTATCAGGAAGGTTGCTTGAAATGATACTTCTGCTGGTTATCGGAGGAATATATTTTCGGTAAAAATGAACTGGTTTATATACAGAAATTGTAAAGAAGAATGACCAATAAAAATAGCTACATTAAAAAGAAAGACCAATAAGAAAAAGGATTATAGAACACGTGTATAGGGTAATAAAATTAACAATGATTATTTGCATGCCGTCTCGTTCACTCCTGTAACAATAACGATATATCTGTCGCTAAGTATTGCCATCTCGTTCTAACATCGCCGCTCTCCTTCGCACGGCGAGGCGATGTTATAAATATTGCGTGAGGCTCAAATGGGTTACCATTCCTGCGGCGAGCTGCGAGCGCGATACACGACACGGGCGTGAAGATATATACCTACGAAGATAACTGCCGGGTGCCGGGTGCTTCGAAGATAAGATCTTGTGGCTTGAAGACTGATGAAGAGGAACGAGGAAGATGCTGACGGACTGCGCTTATCTTGTTTCTTAAACAGACGTCATTCGTTTCTTAACAGAACGTCAAAGCAAATAAATATATTTCCCTTGAGGTGTTTGTTTTACTTAGCTTGAAATATAAGTTAGGCTGTTGTATTTATTCTTTCCTATTGGTATTTGGTATCCAGGTAACGTTTCGGTAAGGTAAATATGTAGGTATTGAGAAGGTATTGGTAACTGCGTAAGTATTTATAGGAGGTACTCTGTAGGTATAATGATAGCTGCGTCAGGCAGCTACAAAGACCTATCCACAGATACCCCACACGTATGGGTTTGATGAAAAAAAATTTTTGAAATTCAGTTCTATGTATGGGGAACCCCCAAAATTTATTGTTGTTTTTTTTTCAATTTTTGTGTGAATATCTTAACGCGGTTTACGGTATACATCTACTGACCAAGTTTCAACAGTATAGTTCTTATAGTTTCGGAGAAAAGTGGCTGTGACAGACGGACGGACGGACGGACGGATGGACGGACGGACGGACGGACGGACGGACGGACGGACGGACGGACGGACGGACGGACGGACGGACGGACAGACAGACAGACAGACGGACAGACAGACAGACAGACAAGACGAAATTATAAGAGTTCCGTTTTTTGCCATTTGGCTACGGAACCCTAAAAATGGTTGTCTGTAAAGTCGATTTACGGCAAAGATTACAACATCATTGATTTACGGACGGTAGTTTTTACGTGTCAACGTTATGACAAAGCTCCGCTCCGCCCCGCTCCGCCCCGCTCAACCCCGCCCCGCCCCGCTCCGGCTACGATCGGCTATAAAATATTTGTACAGCTATCTTCGTTAAGTCTGTTAAGTTGATATAATATATAGTAATATATATTATGATTACTTTTTGTCCAGAAATTATTATTGTTTATTAATAAATACCTATTACATATTTGTAAAATTACTTTATACAGTGGACCCGCTAATTCAGTACTTTTACTAATTATCAATAATTTTCAGTTTTTAGATTTTTTCCTTTGTATACGCCTAATCCTAATAGTCTACCTTTATGCCAAATATCACGTTTCTAGTTCAGTAAGGTAAGTAGGTTAGGTTTTTGATCATAGTATGTCAGTGAGACAACCAAAATGCGGATTTTAAACGTTAATATATGTATCAATAACAGCTGTTTTAACTATATTTATAAAATTTTGAATTCTAAATAAGCTAAGAGGCTTTAATACATGGGCCACATTTCATGTATGTAGGTTAAATATGTCTCGACTTGCGATGGGGTCAAAAGTAGCTTGAAATGGT
Source organism: Thymelicus acteon (assembly GCA_951805285.1). NCBI lineage: Eukaryota > Metazoa > Arthropoda > Insecta > Lepidoptera > Hesperiidae > Thymelicus > Thymelicus acteon. The sequence continues at coordinate 5,846,947 of OX638232.1, forward strand.
CCATATCCATATTCCATATTACACATAGGAATCGAACGATACTTTCGATACTGAGAAGGTATCGATACTTTTGTTCGCGACACTCGATACTGAGTACTCAATACTTTTACCTAGTATTCACTCGCAAGTACTCATATGAAACGTCAGTATCGAGTACTTTTATAATACTCAGTACTTTTCAGTGTTGTCAATGCAAGTTTCTAGACAGCTGTGTACATTACTGTGGGCTGTTGCCAATATATTTAGTATCGGTTCAGGGCTCGGGACTAAAAAAAAAAGGTCATCGGTCCTCTATTTCTCAACAAAATGATATGAAATTCACTGCCGATGACCTTGCGACCATGCGATCCTCGCGAGTACTCGATATTGAGTAGTATCGATACTTCAGGGCCGATACTTTTTGGGTATCGATACCTTACCCATCGATACCACATGAGTACTCGGTATAGATACCAGAGACCGATACTTCGAACCCTAATTAGTAATTACACACGTGATACATCAATGCGTCACTAGTTATTTTGCTTTGAACTTGTCTGGATACGCTGCCGCGTGTCTAATTGTCTATTGTATACTTGTAGCTGGGTGAATTCGCGTTTTTGAATTATTTTGGGGTTTTTTTTAAAAGTATGTGGAAATGCGTGCAAAACCATGAAAAAAATTAGCACATAAAATTTCCTTTCTAAGCCTACAAAAGTCCTCAAAATTTGTTATGCTAATCAAAAGTTATTGGGTCGTAAAATTTTTTATAAGAAATGGTAATGATATTGAGCAGCCTGGTAATGACTTTTATTTAACGGTAATGACTTTTTGTTAGTGGGAATGACAAAATTTAATGTTAATCAAAAAATTTTTAAAGCCGTGTGTATTATAGTTATGTCTATAAGTTGCATATGAAGATAAAAAATGTCAAGCTAAAACCACTAATTAGAGTCTTATTGGTAACGAGATTGGCAGTAATAAATTACGCAATTCTAAATATGAATTATTAGTTCATGGAAATAAAATTACCTCTGGTAAAGAAAGGCATATGAATTTGAAATTTTGTGGGGAATGTCTGTTAAAATTATAAATAATATAAAAGATGTGATAGTCCCTTATTTAGCTAGGTTAGTAAATAAATGTGTAAATCTAGATACTTTCCCAGATCTAATGAAGTACAGAAAGATCATACTGATTTTTAAATCTGGGGACAAAACAGGCCTTAATAATTACAGACCTATTTCTATTTTACCTACGGTCTTCGAAAATAATTAAGTTAAATTAAACGCTGAAGCACTTCACCGCTTGTAATTTACTCCACCCTGAGTAATACGTTACTCCACCCTGAGTAATACGGTTTTACCGAAAGCCGTAATACAACAAATGCAGGTGCTAGGCTTCTCAAACTTATCTTTGAGACCTGGGAGAATTCACAAAATCCCATAAAGGGTATTCTGTGACCTGTCTAAGACGTTTGATTGTGTTGAACACTAAACATTACTACTTAAGCTACTACTACAGCATCAATAACAATTCACTTAACTTGATTGTGTCGTACTTGACGAGTAGAATCTAATGTGTTAGTATAAATGATAACAAGTGATCGAGATCTCAATCTGTGATGGGTGTACCACAGGGCTCGTTTCTGGGCCCCTTCCTTTTTCTAGTATACTTAAATGATCTGCCGTATTAAATTAAGAAATATGTAGACATTATCATATTTGCTGATGTCACTTCTCTTATATTTAAGACGAATAGAAATAAAATAAATGACGATGTAAAAGTTCTCAGGTTTGTTTGTCACACCGGTTTACTACAAATAATTTACTGATAAATGCTAAAAAACTAAGTATATAGAATGTTTGCTACCAAATAGAATAATACGAGACAGTCCCCTTTAACACGTACAGCAGTACCAAGCGCGTCACTTCACTCTGCGACTAGTAAAAAAGTCCGGTTTATATTTGATTCACCTTATAAATAATGAAATTATAACTATGGAAAAATCCACGGTTTTCTTGGGTGTCACCTTAGATTCTAAACTACAATGGGGCAATCATATATTGGCTTAGTTAGTTAATGCCATTAGAAAGATAAGACAGTTTACTGATGTAGAAATTGATAAACTTGTTTATTTTGCACACTTTCATAGCCTCATGTCCTATAGTATATTGATATTATTGATGTGGAGTGCAGAGGCTGACATTGATGCGATATTTGTTTTGCAGAAAAGGGCAATTAGGACCATCTATAATTAAAATTACGCCACTACCTGCGGGAGAGATTTAAAGAAATAAGCATATTAACAGTAACATCTCAATTTATTTACAATTATATTTTATTCATAAAGAAACAACGGCGGTTGGTTCTAGCAAAATAGTGATACGCAAAATCATCAAACTTGAAACAGACATACTTTTGGTTACGGATTCTTTTCACCTACGTAGAGTACAACGTTCTTTTGAGGGGCTCTTTTACATTAAATTACCTAAGTACATGATTTGCTTATTCAAATGTATAAGAGATCTCTGAAATCCCAGCCAGTAGGCAAAGGATATTATAGTATAAATGAATATATTATTGACAAAGATGCATGTAAATTAGCAATGCATCCAGTTCCGCGTCAGTTAGAACATCTTGTGTAATAATTTCATTATTTTAAAAGATGTGCTGTGGAGTTTCTTTACGGATTTCCTTCTCCATGACAAAGCACCGTTCCGAAATGCTGTTAGATTTAAAAAATGACGTTCATAAGTGTATCAGTGATATCGACATGAATAAAAGATTATTTCATCTTATTTCATTACATTTTTTGGAACGAAGTTCCTTATCGCGCGTTGCGAAAGGGGGCTAGGCGGAAAATTTGGTAACGAAAAGTTGTAACGACACTTTTTGCCATCATTAGTCATTTTAACTCGTGCGGCGTCGTTACATGTCGTGCGGCGTGCGCATGTTTCTCTGTCTGTTCTCTCTCTCTCTTATAGAAAGCAAGCCAGATATTTTCGTTTCTTGCAGTAAGTACTAGGATAGCAAAAACATGCAGCAAGTGTGCCAAAACAAATCTGGGGTATTAAATTTCTCATCGGCTTTGTTCACGTAGTAGCTTGCTACTAACGAGGAAACTTTAATTTATTTTTCTTTTCAGAGAATTTTCTTCAGAAACTTTTCTTTATTTTCTTTTCTTCTTATCTCTTTCTTTATTCTCCTCTTCGTACAATGCACAATCTCCTCTGATTTCGGTTTATCTCCTCCGTCTAGCAATTTTTTGTTTCTCTTAACGGTTTTGGCCTTTATTTGCATTAAATTTTCGTTTATAATTTATTTTACTAAAAAGATATTGCAAAATTAGATTATTTACCAATAACTTGTAGCTCAAATTTAATTTACAACACACATATCAAAAATTTATCGTTGAAAAAGAAATTGCTAGGTCTCATTACTCAATCAAAATTGATTTCAAAATCTCCAATCGTCATTACCATTCACACAAAATCATTCCCATTTACAAAAAAACAAATGGGAATGATGCATATGGTAATGATATTTTTTTCTTTTTTGCTTAAAATTCATTTTGATAATCATTAATTTATGAACTCTTTGTGCCAGTGAAAATCATGTTCCTATTACACATACGTGTGGAGTATTAAAATTAATGTATAATTTATATGTATTTACCTTGTAAGTCCAGTAAATGGCGATGATTCAAAATCGGGACAAAGTACTGAACGTTGTTGTTTTTCATGAATAAAAGTTGTTTCTCCATGCAGCAGTAAAAAGTTGGCCTGTTCCAATTTTTACAATGGACCAGACGAGGAGAAACGAAGGGTACTTTATAGCGTAGCCCAAAAAACATTTGAGAAATATAACGTTTGACGGTACTGACATGGAGTTGACGAATTTTCATGATAAAATTTTAATTGATGTTTTTTACTAGTTCTGCACTGCTGATTTCATAATATTAAATGTTATAATGTACCTAACTAGATATTGTCTCAAAATATAAAATTAAACACGCAATGTGTAAGGCAGGTTTTTCAAAAAATATTTTGGAATATCAATAACAGCAATTTCCCTACAAATGGTAATGATGTTTTGGGTGTGTTATTCAATTTTTTTTATAAATTACTTCAAATAATGTAATGAAATATGTGGGCGCTTATGTAAAAATATGTATAAAAGCAGTTTCTAAAATAAAAAATTATAAAAGTAGTAAATTAAATTTTTTATCAATCGGAACATCTTTTTTGTGACTGGCGAATTCACCCAGCTCTATCGGTCTATCCTATCCGTTTAATCGTGTCAATACAAACGTCACAAATTCACAATGTCATTTTGACAAACAGTGTCTCTTTGACATTGACAGACAAGACAAGTAACAATTTGTATTGTAATTTCTAATTATTTAGGTAACTTATTTTAGTGTACAAATTAATTCTAATCTAAATACTGTGTACGATAGTAATGAAAATGATTTGTTATTTAATAAAATAAATTATATTTTCAGTACGTATCCAAAAAACAATACATTCTGGAGGTCACGTAGAATAATTTATTTTTTGCAAGTTTTTATCGTATTTGTTAAAAGGTATGTTAAATAGAATGAGAAATGATTTTATTCAAATCGGTTTCGTACAATATTTGTTTTGGTGATTTTTAACGCTGTACAGTAAAATATATATTGTATATTTATTATGTGATTTTTAGAGTCAAATAATAGGTGTACGTTTTAAAGCTAATGCTATGTCAAATAGGCCTTAAACATACATATTATTCCGAAGAAAGTTCAGTAAAATTCCTTCGTGTAATTTGTTTCCATTTCATTATATCATCACTAATACTGGGTCATTTTATAACAGAGTAACATAAAGCCATCCAAAAACATACAATTAACATATTAAATGGATGCAGAACATACTATAGTTTTTAGTTTACTTTAGTTATATCATATATCATACTTTAGTTCTTAGTGTAAAAAGTAACATTCAAGTCTCACAATAGCCATTTAATTATCTTCATCTGATAATCAGTAGTAACATTTGACACAGCGTTGTTATGTTAATAAGGTTGTGTTGTTTTCTGTACCATTTTGCTGTGGATGCTGCTGAAAGATGCTTGTGAGACATCTTACAAGGCCACTATGGAACTCCTTAATAATGGGCAGGAGATTCCTCGCCTCGGACCCAAGTAAATCGGAGCCAGATATTTATGATGGAATTGATGCTGCACAGGTACAAATCAAGTATTTTGTTTTCTATAGAATTTTAAATGCACTTCAGAAACATATTTTTTTTAACCAACTTCAAAAAATTCAACTGTATTTTTTTTATGCTTGTTACCTCAGAACTTTCGACTGGGTGAACTGATTTTGATGATTCTTTTTTTAACCGAAAGCTGGTGCTTGTCATGTGGCCCCACTTAAATTTGAGCTAAATCTGATGAGTAGTTGTTGAGGTTTTTTGAAGTCGGCTATTTTTTTCTTGCTAAAATTCATTATTAAAATTAATGCCATATTTTCTAAAATTTTTTTTTTTTGTAATTCTACTTTTTATGTTCTGTATTTCTTTAAATATGTTTTATATTTCTTCATTTTTCTAATAAAGTGTTCTATATTTGTTTTTTTAACTGTTTTTTTCTACATAGGCTGAAGATTTGGATAAGGATATTTGTCTCTTAGTAGATGAAACAGATAACTTTATAGGAACAGCCACTAAGAGAGACTGCCACAAGGTAGCATCGGATGGAAGTGTGCTTCTGCATCGGGCATTCAGTGTATTCCTGTTTAACAAACGAGGAGACATGCTGATACAAAGAAGGGCCAGCCAGAAAGTAAGGAAAATATGTATATTATATTATTATAGTTAAAGATACAATGATACCTTATTAGGTGCTTTTTGTAATTCTACATCCAGATTGTGAATGTGTCTGATAGCTAGAATGGGCTAGATTCAGTTTGAACATAAAATAACCTCTAGTAATACAGTATTAATCATTCATATAATATTTTTCAGGCTACTAAGCAAGCTTTTATAACATTCAGAACCAAAACTGGGTGATAATGGTACTATTAAGTTTTTAATATACATTTCATAATTCAGGTAACATATCCAGATTACTACACGAACGCTTGCTGCAGCCATCCTCTGTACATAGATGACAAGCCCGAAGAAATCATCACGGCTGCACGGCGCAGACTCAACTTTGAACTTGGGATACCTTTAGAGCAGGTAAAATTAATCCGTTTATCTACTTGATTTCTAAATTCTCTATGTGGTTACGGAAAACGTAGGTCTAAGGGCAAGTAAAAAGCTATTTATTAAATATGTGTAACCACCCTCGCTTTGCTTCGGTTTTCTTACTTTTTTACACCTTGAGTTACATTATTGGAGTTTTATCAAGGATCCCTAATTTTTTTGAAAATATAGCCTATGTCACCCGGGGATAGTGTAGCTTCTCCACAGTGAAAGAATTTTTGAAAACAGTTCAGTAGTTTCGGAGCCTATTCAATGCAAACAAACAATCAAATCTTTTCTCTTATAATATTATAATATTATGAAATATGTAGTGATAACATAATATAATATATTTAATCTCATGAAATGGTGTCATTTCGCTTTCGGTGTATAATACAAAAGCAATACCCAGATGGATCCGGAGCTGTTCACGTACCTGACCCGCATCCACTACCACGACCCCGGCGACGGCGTGTGGGGCGAGCACGAGATCGACCACGTGCTCTTCTTCCAGAGCGACGTCAAGGTCAAACCCAACTCCAACGAGATATCCGAGTACTGCTATATACCCAAGAATGAATTCAATGCGTGAGTATAGAATATACAATGCCAACGCCCCGACTCAAGAGTTACTAACGGTTACTTAAATCGCTCCTTGGTACAGAATTTGTATGGTGATTCTTTACTAAAGAGCGATTAAAGTAACTGTTAGTGACTCTGAGTTGAGATATACCTCTCTTATTATCTGTTTGACAGTTTGGTTGGTACAAATCCTTCCGTTCTTCTAGCAACAATCGTGACGTGTTTCCTCTCTGTTTTGGCTATGAGTTTTATTTTTATTAGCAGATAAACATGCAAGACCTTTGTCCTTTTGCCAATTTTGCCAATCTGAAAATAAATAAATAACGCTTCACACTAATAGCCCCACACTAGGATTCCTTGTGTCGTGGGTGCCATGAACAATACACAAAGACGGAACACTTCACACCCAGACCAAGAACAGAATTCAAATTCAGAATTCAAAGTCATCATTTAAATTTCCGCCTCGCTGGGAATCGAACCCAGGACCCTAGGCGCGGCATGGTAACCATTGCGTCTCACGTAGTCTGTCAAGAAATTCGAGTCATTTGCAATAACATTGTTATCCTTACCATAAAGTATGAGATACTCAATTTTGTAGTCTACATTAAATTACTTCATACGTACGACATGTGACATGAAATGAATATAGCGAGTTAGCGACGCTGTTAGTGCTGTTACACGTGACATTGTAGTGGAAACTGCATCATGATCAATCAGATCACGTTGACGAACACTGTAGTTTACTATACTAATACGATGGTTGAGGTTGAGGTCAAATATTTAAAAATATTACTGAGTATTTACATAACTTAAATAAATAAATTATGCTTATATTAATACGTAGGGTCAGGTGGTAAACTGTGTACTACTGTACACAGTGCACCACCACTCATATCCCGAAAACGCGTCGTTGCCAAACCGTACTGCAAACGCGAAACAATTTGCCTTCAACCACCTCCCGCACTCCCCAATCGACAGCGGGCTTCCGCCCGTAACGGTCGTATAATACATGGTTTTGTCCTTGGAGCCAAAAAAAGTAAGTACACGTGTTTTCATTTATTTTCTTTATAGAATCGTTGTATATTTAGTTACATTATATTGCACTATTTCCATGTGTAAATTAACTATTCCTTAATAACTTAGATATATAAATATCCTTTGAATTTGGTATGTTTAATAGTTATGTAACCTTATAGGTTAAAAAGTGGTGTCTGCACACAGTGGATCAAAATCGTAGGGTACACAGTGAACCATCGTTCACTATGTACCAATCACTTTATTAATTATGTTCGATACAATTTATGCATAAACTTTTCAACTGTGATTTTAATAAACAAGAAAGGTGTTAATAGAAGATATAGTAATAATAATAATAATATTTTTGTTTTAGAATGGGTCGAACTACAACAGAAACCGTAAAATTGGCGGACATGATGCAAAAGATATGAAAAAGCTGTAGATCTTGTAAAGAACGGAATGAGTATACACAAAGCAGCACACGATTGTAATTTAAAATATTTAATGTGAGAAGATGTGTGAAAAAAAACACGAGACTCAAGATAATGTTGGATTACATTACAAGGGGTCATATAATTTTTGTTTTTTTATTTGGTGGTAACTGTTATAAGAAGCTTTAATTCTTTTGAAATTTGATTAATAGGGTGGTAATACTTTTAAAAACTGTTAATTGTAATGTAGAATATGAAGAGCCAAGCTTTAACTAATATAGTCAGTGTTCCTAATTTGATTTATAAGTTTAATTTGTACACACTAGTTTGTTTTGTACTGTTTTTGTGTGGTTGTTGCTGACGAATACAAATATTAAATTATTAAATACTACATTACTGTTTTATTTAACGACATTTCTATCAATAAATCTTTTTAAATATGCGATAAAGGTAGGTAATTAAAGAGATGGTTCACTGTATACACATTGGTCCACTGTCGACTCACCCCCCAATTCACTGTGTACTTACACTGGTACACAGTGAACCATTCGTCATCTTTTAAAAAAACCAATATTACCAATAAACTATTAGAATTGGTGCTGAAATTGATATGCAAAACACAAGTTTAATAAATTTCCTTTCGTTTAAAGTCAATAGTTCTTAATTACATTCACATACGGTGGATTTATAAATGTTTAAACTTTTAGTGGTTCACTGTTTACCATGTCACCCTATATTATTTTTAATGCTTATAATACTTGTATATTTTTTATTATGATGATGAAAAAAAAATTGACATAAAGGGCATCGAACCTAATTGGCACACCTACAAGTCCGCCATTTTGAAAAATCCTCGATTCGGCGGCCAGTGATGAAAAATGTGTCAATCGATAGACTTAATGATTATGATCAAAAAGTATTCAGTGATGAAATGTCGTAAGTGATATACTTTCTGAGATAAATGAGGTCAAAACTGTAGAAAAATAAAGCAAAAAAACTTCGTTTCGGCGGACATTGATAAATCATATGTCATTCGATAGGCTAAATAATTACGATTAAAAGGTATTCAGTGATGAAATGTTGTAAGTGATATAATTTCTGAGATAAGTGAGTTCAAAACTAGAAATATAAAGCAAAAAAACTTCGTTACGGCAGACATTGATGAAACATAATATGTCAATCGATAGGCTAAATGATTACGATTAAAAAGTATTCAGTGATGAAATGTTGTAAGTGATATACTTCCTGAGATATTTGAGTTCAAAACCGTACAAAAATAATGCATTAAAAATTATCATTTACTTATTTTGAATTTATTGGGTCAATAATGAAAAATAAGTAGATATATTATGTCATATGTGTATGTGCTGCATAGGTACTTGATTTATTAATAACGGGTAGGTTTGAATTAAAAAAAAGCAAAGCAAAAGCAAACTACTAGGTTGTTTTATAAATAATTTATTTGCCACCAGCGGCTACAGCTTTGGCAATTACTCTAAACCAAAAGTTAAAATTCACTATTGGCTTAGTTTTCTATATCATGTCTGACAATCACTGAATCTAAAAATTGGTGATAAAGGCAATGTTTCCTGATGTCAAGCCCATGCCAAGAACCATATGACACACATTATAATTGGGAACAACATGACAAGGTTCTTTTCCCCACTATGCATGAGCAGTACCATCCCGCGATTTTATCTCTACCTTTAAGTTGTTTGTTTGACGAATTTGTTTAATTTTTATAATACATAACGTAACTGAGGTAAGGAAAAAAGTGACCGGTACACTTCAATTGCTGTATCGCCATAAAAACTTAACCATAAATACGCCATAAACACTCTGGTCATCCCTCACCTTGATTATGCTGATGTGTGTTGTACAGATTTGTCAGAGGAACTTCTGAATAAATTGGAGCGCCTTCTTAATAACTGTATTAGATATATCTTCGGCTTACGTAAGTATGACCACATTTCCCAGTTCCATTCCTAACTTAAATGGCTATCCATTCGATACAGGCGAAACTTCAGAATTCTCTCAACATTTTATGCCATTTTGAATAATGTGTCTTCTCCTGTTTATTTAAAGGAAACCTATAGCACTGCTTATTTCGGGAATTCCTTCACAATATAGTTCATACTGTTCTGGAACTCCTTGCTTGTAGACATCAAAAAATCATAGACTACCAAAAGCTCCTTCAAGAAGTCCGGCAGCACTACCTGAAGCAATTAGAATGTTGTCGCCCGTGGTCTTCAACCAGATGTTATATATGTATTTATAAATATTTATTTACTTAGTAGGTATATAAGATGTTTTTATGTAAATCTGAATAAAACTATATTTATTTAATTTTGTTTATGTATATTGTGATTTTATATGTATATAGTAATTATTCTAAATATTCATAATATTTCTTATCTGTCATAACACTGATAAAGTTACAGATACACTAGAAACAAAAAGATAATTAATTACAAATGTTTTATTTCATATTTTATATCACTTACGACATTTTATCACTGAATACTTTTTGATTGTAATCACTTAGACTATCGACTGACACATGTTTTATCAATATCGGCCGAAACGATGTTTTTTGCTTTATTTTCCTACGGTTTTGAACTCAAATATCTCAGAAAGTATACCACTTACAACATTTCATCACTGAATACTTTTTGATCACAATCATTTAGTCTATCGATTGACATGTGTTTCATCACTGGCCGCCGAATCGAGGTTTTTTCAAAATGGCGGACTTGTAGGTATGCCAGGCTCCATACAAAAATGTTGGAAGCCCTTTATGTCTGCCAAGTCTACAGTAGAGTACCTGTAATAGGTAGCTGAAGGATTCGATATAGAATTCCGAGTATTCTTCTTGTCAAGCGAGCCCGTACTAGATACTTAAGAGGCCAACATTATAAAGTTTCGGCGGATAGTCTGAGCTTGATCGTAAAGTGCACGCACTTATTTCTTAATACTGTTTTCCTAAATGCAAACTGTTAGCCCGAAGTCTCAAGTGCACGCTCGCTCTTATCCTCTTTCATTGCATGACCATAACAGAGCAGTGTCGGTAGAGCGAAACAGGCGGTGATCCTTCCGGGTTTCCTCGGATTTATCCTAGTTTACGAGGCGTCCGGAAAATGTCCGAGTTTTCGAAAATCATCCAGATAAAACCTGGATACTTACGGCTGGGCGCTTAGAAGTCCGCCGTTGAGCTGAGAGCTAAATTTCAACCAATTGATCGAGGACATTGAAATTTTTTTCGGCACGGCGGTGTCGATTTAAGTGATGGTAGCTCTAATCATAAGTCATGTATTTAAATTTTGATATTATTTGTCGTAGATTCATACCGACCTTAGAAGGGCCAATGACGCCATGGTTTAACATGGTGCGACGTCACAGGCTCAAGCTGTGGTGGGACAACCTGCACCGTCTCAAGGAACTCGCCGAACCCGACAAGATACACAAGTTCATTAACGAAAATAAATAAAAGGTTAATTAATATTGATTTACATATAATATTATATCGTCCGATGAATACCAGGAAGCTTTTGATTCGTATCCTATTTTATTATTTATTACTTTAATTTTAGTTGTTTATTCAGGTAAGTTATATTCTAGCGTCTCCCTATGCCGACTTAGAATCTGCTTACCGCCATTTTAAGTAACTATCCAATCCTTTTATCCCCTACTCCCTATAAGACCTAGTAGTATAGATGAGAAGAGACACTATAGGCACATACCTCCATGATAATGTATTACATACACATGTCATAGTAACTGCAGAATAATATACATTTTTTACTATAATAATCTATATCTTTCAGGGTCTATCGTTTATCAAAGATGATTAAGGTTAAGTTAGTTAATATCTATAAGTAAGGTATCGTTATACACCAAAAGGGATGGATATGATAGATTATAAGAAGCAAGTATTAAAGTGAATAATACCATAGCCATAAAGTTTGTATATTTTATTTGGCTTAGCAGATTCTATCTCGACTTAGCAGACCTTTATTATAGCGCAATTTATTTAATCGCCTATGATATTTAATTATTTACATTAGGTTTTATTGAATGACAAGCAATATGTCCGTTACATTTACGAGTAGAAATTCGATTCTTTAATATGATTTTGAAACATTCGATAGAACATAAAAAAATATTTTTATTGTAATGTAAAAACGGGTGCTTTGAATAAATAATTATGTTTATTAATAAGTTGTTTTTTGTTAAATTCGTATTTCCATATAATATTTTTACCACTGTGAAGCCCGCATATTAATGTCATTTGATTGATGTAACACTGATTTTCAGTGCGACTCTATTGAGAAGTCAGATACTGACAGAAACGTAGCTAGGTACCACCAACCGTGTTAGCCGTATTATACGATTTATACGGAGTCCTCGGGCTATAGGGGTCCCTACTTTAAGTAAACAAATTTCGTAACATATCAAAATATTTTACGAACCCCGTCGGTCACGGGCCCTGCAACAAGTTTGGATACAGGCGCCGGCAAGTAAAGTCAGTAACGTCACTGAACTGAATAGTAAAATATTGATATAATTGAACCTACAAATGGTATGCCTTATAGTTATTAATTAAATAACGGCAAATACTTTTGCAAATAAATTTAATAATATAATTAGAATTAGATACTTAAATTCTATCAATGTAAGAGGATACTATTTATCTAACTAAACCTACAAAAAGTTATTCATATATCGGCTTTAGCAGTAGCTCATCAGAACTATTAACGTCAGATGCCGACGAGGAATTCCATGTCATTTCGGGCCTATACGTAGCAGTCACCCACTGCAACGTGCGCGATTGTCGAAACTTTCTCTTCCGTAGAATTTTCCTGCCGGCTGTCGCGTGTAGCTTCGTGTCCGTTTGTGAACGAAGCAAGTAAGCGTTACACGTTATCCGGTTACCGACATGCAATCCGTTCCGGTATGCCGTGTGGAGGTACCGCACGGCTATCACTTGCAGGATCTGAATTTGTAAATAGAACATTCGGTGTAACAAATCCCACTGTAGGTAATCCCCAGTTCATAAGTCAATTCAAGATTAGAATCTTTTTGAAGAAGGAAGATCTGCTTACGATAATTTTATTTTAAAGTTCCTTGAATTTATGGCATGACTAATAAATGCGCGACTTCGTTCTCCTAAAAACGTGTGTTTTGCGCTATAGGTACTCTCTATTATACTTAGTCTTCCACTACGAAGAGAGGAGACCCTGAGCCCAGCAGTGGGACAATTATGGGTTGTTGCTTTTGCTTTGCTTTGCTTTTCCACTACAAAGAGAATTTTGCAGTAAAATCAGTTAAGCTGATTATATTCTTACACAATTATTGTTAAATATGTAAGGTGCTTGGCTTTGGTTTTCTTCGCTCCTTTGTTAGATTCTGTATATAGCTAAGTCGCTAAGTGTTTCGCTTACCATAGCAACAATTATGAGAGCCATCACGGCGTTAAATCGCCACGAGACCAACATCATTTCGCTTATTAACTTTTCTTCACATCCATCATTCCATATTGTCATTTGCTTCTAGAACCAAATTAATTCGTTTATCATAAATATGTGCTTATCAGTTTATTTGGTTGCACGTTTATACGGTCGCTACAAAATCAGGGCACTCAATCAATTTTGTTGATGATATGTGGCAAGAGAGATATCATGTAGTACAAAATACAATATAGGTAGCTACTAGGTAGGTAGGTACAGGTTTGTTTAAAATTATTGTAAATTACTAGCTGACCAAGCAAACGTTGTTCTGCCAAATTTTAGGGGTAGGGGGATGAAAAATAGATGTTGTCCGATTCTCCACCCTAGCCGATATGCACGCAAAGATTCACGAAAATCGGTCGAGCCGTTTCAGAGGACTTCAACTTCAAAAAAGCGTGACACGAGAATTTTATATATTAGAGAATATTGATCAACGTACTGTTGGATCATACTTATAAATAGCACCAGCCTGAGTGATCCCGTGGTGAATACAAGGCCATTGTGCCTCCATAGAGCAACAACTGTAAGGCACGCTGTCCGCAATAAACTTAGGAACGGAGCTGCAAAAATAAACCGATAAACAAGTTCTGTATTGAACTGTACCCTTCTGCCATGGACGCCGGTAGTAGGCTGAAGAATTAGTGGGCCACGTTACTGTCGTTAGTGATCATCACAAGATTTCCCCTAGCCTAACATAAAGGTGAACATTGATAATTAGCATATTAAAAATATTTTATAAGGGGCCATCCATAAAATTACGTCACACTAATTTCACGACTTTGACCCCTCTCCCGTCCTTGTCACAGCTGGTCACAATTGTGAGACCTCCCCCCCTAGTGTAACGTCACATATATGAAATTTTACACCTAGAAATTATTAAATTAAAACAGCAGTTCCGAAATAAGTTTTATTGGTATTGGTATATTTTATTTCGTATTGACTTAAAACACTTTACGGTAGGTACTGAAATTCAAGTAACCCCAGATGGTTACCCCAATCACAAAAGCCTTACGGGCCGCACATTGAGTATATCTGAACTAGATGATAAAAGACTGGGAACCCAGTGACCTCAGTGATCGCTAACGTACAAATGACCTGCAATAGAAGACTCATGGCGCTATGATGCTCATCATAATGCTATGGAGCCTCTGGGGCCCTTGCATCGCCTTAACATTTGTACATTTAATACTGGCGTGGCTTCAACCCATTAATAACCCACTACTGAGCACGGGTCTCTTCTCTTGAGGAGCCCTATAGCATACTCAACCACGCTGCTATAGTACGCATTGGTGGAAAGGTTAGTGGCCAACCAAAGTGTCGGAAGTTTTCATGCCACCCGTGGGCCTCCGACATGATTTAACGACTATTATCTTACGATAGCAACCGGAACGGCTTTACGTGCCCTCCGAAGCACGGAAGCGCTCCAGATAAAAGGTAAAATCCTCACAACACATCGCTGGAATCCTCATCTTTGCCAGTAGTCAGCCAGGGTATGTAGAACCACTCTTCATAGTTGACCCGACCGCAGCAACGGAACCGCGTTTGTAGTCTGTCGATGGCGACTTTTGACGGGAGGTGGCTAGCATACCTCAACATCGCCTTTGTGATTCCGCCTTTGATTTTTGCTTATCAAATCAAATAACATGAAAAAATTAGATTAATTTAGTTTTCACTTTTCATTCATTTTCACTTTTCGTAAAAACTTAGCTGGTTCTAATTATTTTTCTATATGTGTAATATAAAGTGTTAGAAGGACACAGAATCAGTAAAAAAAACTTTATTGGTAATGCTCATAACTAGCAATAGCCAGTGGTATACCTCGACAACCTTGTAGCCTAGCTGCCTAGTTGGTAGGATTGGATCCCTTTAGCGACCCTGCCTGCGAAGAGAGGGGTCCCGGGTTCGATTCCCGGCTGGGGCAGATATTTAAGTTACAGATAAATATTTGTACTCAGTCATGGTTGTTATTGTAATGTGTTAATTGTGTCATCTAAATAAAGATAAGATAAGTCGTTAGCGTTTAAATAAAGATTGGACTTTGCCATCAAGAGTTGGAGAGTGCCTCTATCCCTTTCCGCGATAATCCGTTGTATCTGCATTAATAAAGTTTTTGTGTATGAAAGTAAAGTCATGGACATTATGAATACGATTACCTACACAACTTTATTTAATTTACTATCTTAACACAAACTCATAGGTACCTCGAATGATGGTTGACTGCAGGCCGGAGTAAAACATAATGGCAAGGAATATAATTATCATAATAATCAATGCCCACACATAATAGTAAAGCCCGTTAGTGACATTATACTCGGTCCTTGGCAAACCCGCTTTGAATAATTGATATAGTCCATATAACTGCGAAAAAATCTTAATAATATTACGTGCCTGATCGTCTATTTATAGTACCTAATAACGACAATCTTTTGATCCTATTCTATTGACCTATTCTTTGTAAGCCTAGTGCCACATCTACGCACCAAGCGGTCAATAATACGGTGCCCAGGAGTAGGTACAGGAGCTAGCGGCTTAGAATACTAACCCCAATCCCACGCCGGATGGGTGTCGTAAAAGGCGACTAAATCCAGCCCGCTGGTGGTAGGGCCCTTCGAGGGATTATATTGGTAATACAACTAATTTTGATACATGGCCTAGGGCAATCTACGCTACTGGCAACAAACAATGAGCGCGTGGTTGCGCGTGCAATACACGCTTTTTAAAACCAGACAGAATGATCTTGTATAGCCAGCCACGTATGACAAAGTTTTCAAGGATATATTCGTCCAGTTAGGTCAGAGGTTCCCAAACTTATTTTGTTTAACGCCCACTTTGAAAATCAGTTATTTTGTAGTGCCCTCCATTTTTTTTCACCTTAAAAACCTCAATAACATATTCGTCTCTCCTGGAGTTTAATTAAACCTATATATCCTAAACGAGACTTTTCTTGTTCTCTCTAGCAATAATAATGCAACTTTACAATATTTAGAGTTCGTCAAGTGCTCAGATAGACCACAACAATAGATATATCTATTTTTAATACGTGTCTTCGGAGCTGGGGACCTCACCTGCGACACTTGAAGACACGATTATTTTTCAGTGTTTGATACCTATTACTAAATATTTTAAAATATAAATAACGTTGTGAAGGCATTAAAAATAATAAATATTTAATATACTCGTATCGAATGGTACGAGGCACATTAAATATCAACATCAAGCTCGAGCGGTCCCGCCTAATGAAATGTACTCTCCGCCCAACACCTGTCTAGATCCAAGGCTCCGAGAGCTTTCATTTGGAATTGCAGAATCTTTTCGCGTGCTTAGATTCTTGTGATACAGTGGACGAGTACAACAACAGGATGGTAGCAACAGTCCGCGAGGTAGGGTTAAAGTTCTTTAAAACCTTCCCCCGTGGTGGGTCTCAAATTCTCTCAGTACATAAACTCGGTCTTATGAGGGATAGACGAGAACTATGTGTGCAGTCTCCAGCCTCCATGACAGAGTACAGGCGGCTCAATAAGCAGATCTCGCAGGACAGGCGACGCGACTTGTGTTCTCATAACAAAAGGCGTGTAAAAAGCACAATAGAGAAAAATCGCAGCTCAAAAGTGATCTCTAAATACCTGTGGATTAGACAAAACCAACTGACGAGGTTGAAGACCGAGTCCGGCACCGTAGTTTCGTCAAAATCCGAAGTTCTGGGAGAAGTTGAGACCTGCTACAGACGTTTGTTTACCTCCTCATGCGCTCCTGTCCCCAGACAGGCAAATGACAAGCGAGCTTAAATTAACCCGACCCTATACCGAAGATATCCCGGACGTCAGTCTATATGAAATTAGGGGGGCCCTGAAGCAGCTAAAGAACAACAAGGCGCCGGGCGATGACAGATTCACAACTGAGCTGTTAAAAGCTAGAGGAAAGCCTATATTGCTAGTGCTCCAGAACTTGTTTGATCCTGGCGGAATCGCTGGAGGACCTCGGTACTATGCTAAGGGACCTGAACAGTGCCTCACAACGGGTAAGTCTTAAGATGAACATGGACAAGACAAAAATCATGTCTAATGTCCACGTCACACCCGTACCGGTAATTGTTGACGGCACTGCTCTCGAAGTTGTCGACTAGTTCATTTACCTGGGGCAAATAATCCAAATGGGTAAGTCCAACTTCGAGAAAGAGGTTACTGGAAGAATCCAACTCTGCTCGGGCTGCTCTGCTCGCTCTGTTCAGGAAATCACGACATATCTTTTCATCCAAAGTTCCTCAGTGCGTGAAGTCGAAACTGTTCGAGCAATGTGTGTTACTAGTGTTAACATATGGATCCGAGACGCGGTCTTTCACTGTTGGCCTCATTCAAAGGCTCAAAGTCACACAGCGGGCTATGGAACGAGCTATGTTAGGTATTTCGCTACGAGATAAGATTCGTAACGATGAAGTCCGTAGGCGAACTAAAGTAACCGACATAGCTCGCAGAGTTAGCCGGCTGAAGTGGCAATGGGCAGGCCACATCGTTCGAAGGACAGATAACCGATGGGGTCGCAAAGTCCTCGAATGGTGGCCCTTGCCACGTCTCGGTAAAAGGAGCACTGGTCGCCCCCCGACCAGGTGGACTGATGACCTAAAGAAGACAGCGGGAAGCCGCTGGATTCAGAGGGCCCAGGACCGGTCGGAGTGGCGCCAATTAGGGGAGGCCTATATTCAGCAGTGGAATTTAAAAGACTGTTAGACAGATAGATAGATAGATAGATATTTTTAGTTTACATTTATTACAATAAAATGGGATATAAATAGGAACTAATAAATGCATGTTGTGTAGTAGGAGGATTTTAATTTCAGTGAATTTTAAAATATGAAGTCGCTCAACTTACAAATCACCCATCGCCCCCTTAAATCACATCAGTGCCCCCCAATTTTTTCTGGGCCCCTTACCGCTCTCCTCTAGGCCTCCAACGCCCATAAGGGGGCGTTATCGCCCACTTTGGGAAACACTGAGTTAGGTGATGCTATAATGAAGTTTTTGATGTTGAGTTCCGTTAGCTAAAATATCTATTTGTTAATTATTACCTCAATCACTACTGCAATTAAAGATCCAAGTGCTATAACCACTGGAATCGCATTTCCATCGGGCCAACATACAAGATCTAGTAAGGATCCTTCCTCGCTTCTTATTCCTTCAGATGTATTAATTAACCAAATAAGATAAAAAATTACGATGGGCATGCAGGCCATTAATAGCATTCGTATATTGTTAAAAGTAGCCCAAGTAAGGTACATTTTTCGTAGTATTCTGTACTGATTTTTATACCAATAAAATTTAGCTTCATTGCGTCATAGATAGAGATCACGTAGTGATCACAGAGTACTTAATCACTACGTTGTAGTGATTAAGTACTCTGTGATAGAGATTAAAGCATTGCGCACAGAGTACTTAAATTGCGTAGACAGCCGGACCAGACAGCGTAGATTATCACAGAATAAAATTAAATTTAATATAATCAAAATTCCTTTGTTCATCAATTTGTTATTCGATTAAAAAAATTATAGTCTTCTGTGGTTAAACCTACTTGATTTGGTGCGTTGGAAAAAACTACGAGAGTAGAATTTTTACGATGCGCGCGCACACCGACAGCTAAATAGTGACATGATGAAATTAGCTGCTAACTGATTCCTTTTACAAACAAAGAGTTGTGGCCATAGACATAATACTACTAGACTAGACAAGCGGGCCTTCTTTGCCTCACGCTATTAGAAAGAGAAAGAGACCAAGGAGACTCGCGTAACTCGTAAGTAAGACAAGGATAGGTTTACCTCCTGCCTTTCTTCGCAGCGTGACGGTTTCACTTACATATGCTCAGATACCTTGCCTAGTCTAGTAGTATTATGTCTATGGTTGTGGCATACTGGATGAAATCTTCTGTAGCAATTTTTGTTCCGTTACTACATATTTTATGTTCTGTGCTGTTACTCATGGAGCATTGATATAGAGAAGGAGCGCCATCTTATATGAACGGAAAGTTGAAAAAGTGTCCAGCTGTTTACAGAAAATAGAGGTTCCAATAATGGCCATTTCTGAATGGCGCTAGTGTGATACAAATATCGAACCATGAACATAGCTGCAGTTGTCAGTACTCTGTGGCTGTTGTAGACGGAGTGAAGTTTGCGAGTTATTCCTAGTACAGTGCGCCCAACTTATCTGTGAAATGGCGAAAATTGGAACTAATGCTGCCCCATCAGTGTTGCCAATGAAAATTTTTGGAAGGCCGTGTACATTAGATAAAAAAAGCCGTGTTTCTATGGAAAAATATCAACTGTGGGCCGTGTCCACAGCTACCAACATATTATGCTATCCAATTATGCCAATATATACCATCGGTTTAGCGCTCGGACTAAAAAAAAAGGTCGTCGACAGTGAATTTGATGTGCACAAAACAAGGAACACTTTTCATATTAGCCTATTGGCATTCGTTAAATGTCTGCAAAAATAATAAATAACAAAAAGATCGTAGAATTTGCGAAAAGCCGTAGAATTTGCTACGGCCCTAGGGTTCCAGCCGTAGGCCGTAGATTTTGTGATTTTTTGGCCTGAAAGCCGTAGAACACGGTAATTGCCGTAGCATTGGCAACACTGTGCCCCATTCTTATATTCTTTGTGTTAATGTCAATGAATGACATTGACATTTACTACGTCTCGAATTGCGTCCCAGTGATTGGTCCAATGCGTTCGACAGCGCCCTCCCTCAGTTCACAGATAAGTTGGTCGCACTGTAGTCCAGTGCCGATAGCAGTGTTGCCAATGCTACGGAAATTACCGTGTTCTACGGCTTTTGGGCCCAAAGGAATCACAAAGTCTACGGCCTACGGCTGCCCTACGCCCTATCGCCGTAGCCAATTCTACGGTTTTTCGCAAATTGGCAGCTGTGGACACGGCCTACAGTTGATCTTTTTCCATATAAACACGGCTTTTTTATCTAATGTACACGGCCGCCTAAAAATTTGCATTGGCAACACTGGCCGATAGCTCTAAAAACGGTAAAAAGTGGAAGAAAATTATAGTAGAATGAAACCTATTGCAAAAGGAAGAGAATATAACGAAAATTATAGGAAAAATAAATTACGGGTGATCTGAGGTCGGGAAGTGGGGGGAGGGGTGGTTTAAGGGTAAAAAAACGGTTTATCTCGATTTCTGGAAAAACTACAAGTCCTATTGAAAAAAGTTAAATGGCAAAGTTGTAGGTAATAAGATCTACAACTTTTGTATTTACACTTTTTTACATAACCTCAAAATGTATGTGAAAAATTTAAAAAAAACACGTTTTTGGTTTTTATTTTTTATCATTCACAAAAAAAAAAATCTTTTTTCAGGAAATTTGGTGAAAACTTACCTTTGTATGTCCTTAACATACTGTAATTTTTTTGATTGAAAAATATATTTTTTTTCACCTTATTTTGACCTTATAACGAAAAAGCACCCCTATTTTCAGTCGAAAAATCTCACGTCAAAATATCAGATTTTTTAAAAAAGTCGCTGTTTTTTTTTGTTCGTTGGAATCTCTACTTTCTAATGGTATATAAAAAACTATACACTATAGTCACCGCGAACTAAGAAGCCCAATTTGTCGTTTGCCATCACAGTGACATTAAAGATGTACAAAAAAATCGGTTCACGAAAGAAACCAATTTTTACAACAAATCGATTCAAAATTATAAGACCTTCTAATCGATTCGATAATTAAATATTAAATTAAATACCGTAATACTTAGGTACCTACTTACCTACCTACTACCTCGATTGAGCTAGCTCGTACCGCGTATTCTCAATATGTACTTATTTACGACTTCAATAAAATATTCTTTTATCCATTTGCCCATGAACATCAACAACACCAAAAGCATCACTGGTGCGTTGCCAGCCAAGAAAGAGAGAAGAAAAAGAAAGAAAGATAGATCATGATAGAATGAAAGTCCCGCTCAGTTTCATAATAATATTTTGACATAATATTATATTATGAGCGTCAGGAAAAAACTACAATGAATAAATTCTTGCTTATTTCGTAAGACACATTCATGTATACATAATTATTATTTTGTTGAAAAAAAATGTTTACCGCAACCTTAAATACATAATTACATATAACATATTATCTGCAGTTACTGTCCATGGATGGCGAAGTCAGAAGTGCCCATACATAATGGAAAATGTCCTTTGTTAGCATCCAATTCGTCGTGGTATTATTGGGTACCTAATTTTAAATTCAAATGCAATCAAATTATTTTTAACAATGTAATTAAATTAATCAATTTTCATTTTTAAATTTCGATTGTAGTAATGTATCGATTATGATTGGTTTTATAAACGATTTCAAGCCGTCACATCACCCTACGTCAGATTACATTTAGGCTTCTTCATATAAGATTGTTTAGACGTCATATATTTTTATTAAATTTTGCATAAATTATGATGTGATGGGATTTTTACTAGATTTTAACGTATACCTAATATGATTTATAATCAACGCCAATGAAAATGAGTAGGGATTTTTAACAAATTTTGGCAAAATCCTTTGTCCGTAAGTATTCAACTATTCATGTCAAGTAAATGAATATTCCATTTCGCTCAAAAACACCCATACAAGGTTAGTTCATATTAATAAATAGCAGCTATAATTTTATTATGGGAGTTATGTTGGTGTAACAACCCTAGCCATAAGATTTAATCATGTAATTAGGTTTAAGATTACTTATATCAACAATCTCACCTCATGCATTTATTAATTAAAATATTCAGTTCTGTCTAACACTCGGGCCTGACCGGTCGTATTTTATTTCTTTTTAAAAACCCTTGCGCTAGGACCCGATACCTAACTGGCGCAGTCGGTAGGATTCGCGAATGAATTAACGGAAATTCTGCGTTTCGACAAACGATAAAACACGCGTTAAAACGAAACCGGGACTACCGCGACGCGAATCTGAAAGAATCATCATCGGGTTCAGCCAACGTTCCAGCCAGCGATCCAGCCAGCGTTCCAGCCAGAGATCCAGCGCCCAGCAGTCCAGCCGCTCAGCGACCCGGCAGCCCAGCAGTTGACAGACTCACCGCCTCCAATCGGCAATGCTCGTGGGGTAAGCATCTCTCTTTGTTTCTCCCGAGATTCCTTTGTGTACAAGTGTTCCAAGTGTTCCAAATAACATTTCGTGTACTTCTTGTGTAATTTTGTGATTCATACTTACGTATACTATTTTACTGTGTGATCAAATTAATCGTAAATTACTATTTTAAAAATGGCAACAGAAAGTGTTGATCAAAAGTTTGCTACAACCATCGATTATAAAACTCTATCGATATTGTTACCAAGCTATGACGGCAACAAAAAGACATTAGAATTTTACATAAATAGTGTAGAAAATGTGATAGCGTTAATTGACGAAATACAGGCAGCTCCTCTCGCTTGCCTGATTCGCAACAAGCTAAGTGGTAAAGCTATGGAGGCATTGTCCCAACATAGCGAATGTAAAACATGGAAGGATATAAAGAGTGTCCTTAGAAATAGGTTCGGAGAGTTTAGGAATGAAGTGCAAATAATAAACGAATTAATGCACCTCTCTAAAGGTAATTTAAGTGTAGAATTATTCGGAGAAAGAGTAAGAGAATTATCGTACGCTTTAATTAATATAGATAAAGATAAAAAAGAACTCTATTCGAAGATGGCTTTAGATGTTTTTCTAGATCAACTCGATCCAATTGTGGCGTTAAGCATTCGCTTTACAGGTGCGGTTGAGTTGGAAGCGGCAATTACCGCTGCAAAACAAGAAGAGATAAAGTTAAAAAACAAATCTCCAAAAATACAAGTAGATAGTAGGGTGAAACAAATCGCGCCTACTAGGCCGAATAATATAGTTAGTCAAAGTAGATTCCCGATTCAAAATAATTTTAGGCGTCCAATGCCACAAAATACTACTTTTGCTACAGTAAATACAGGCCCTAGGCCTATGTTCCAACCAAATCAGTATGTACCGAGACCAAGGCCGATACAATCTCAGCCCGGTCCTTCCAATATCCGTTCCGCGGTTCAGAGAGTAAATTTCCAGGAGGAACCCGAAACCGAGGAGAACGTGTATGATCAGGAGGAATCATATCCACCTGAAGAGGTAAACGAAGATGAAAATTTTTGTATTCCCACAGATGTAATAGACGTAACATAGTTTATGTTAACATTCATAGAAATAACAAGTTACCGTATGTTTATATTAGTGAGCTAGGTGGTAGGTTCTTGTTGGATACCGGAGCCTCACAATCATTAATACGCCCGGACGTAGTCCGAAACCTTAACATAAACACATCTCAGATAATGACAGAGACCCATTATATTAAAACTCCGCATGGGATTACAAGGCATAACGAAGTTGTTTATATTAAGTTACCCAGGATGTTTAACTGTAATATTACACACAAGTTCTTAATGTTTAATTTTGACAACGACTTTATGGGTTTACTAGGTGTTGACTTACTAGGAGTGTTAGGTTCACAGATTGATATGAAGAATATGATCCTGAGAACGGAAACATGTAAGATTCCCATCAAGGATGATATTAAATCGTACATCACCATCCATCCTAACTGCGAACAACAGGTTGCGTTAGCATGTAATTATAGCGAAGGTTATTATGAAGTTTTACAACAGGAAACCGAGCGCGGATTAGTGTTCCCTGCAACTTTAGTCGTAGTTAAAAACGGAATTGTTCACACCACAGTTTTAAATAAAACGGATAGAAAGATTAAATTAAGAATAGGATATCCAATTAAGTTAATACCATACGTAGATGATTTAGATTACTCAGAAAGTGACCCCGCGTATATTAACAACATACGTAATAGTAAAAACATAGACAAATTATTAAAGCAGAATTTAAATAGATTGCGAACTGACCACATGAATGACGAAGAAAATCGACAAATTAAGAAACTATGTTATAATTATAGAGATTTATTTTATTGCAATGAAATCCCGCTTACATTTACGCACCAGGTTAAACATAAATTAAGGTTAACTGACGATACGCCCATTTTTGTGCGCAATTATAGGCAGGCGCCGAAACAAAAGCAGGAAATACAAAAACAAGTTGAAAACCTGTTGCAGCAAAATATAATTCAAGAAAGTATATCACCGTGGTCGTGTCCCGTTCACATAGTCGAAAAGAAATTAGATGCATCAAATGAGAAAAAATGGAGATTAGTTATCGATTATAGACGCTTAAACGAAAAAACCATTGAAGATAAATACCCGTTACCAAACATCAACGATATATTAGACAAATTAGGTAGAGCGCAATACTTTACAACTATAGATTTAGCATCCGGTTATCACCAGGTTGAAATGAGCCCGGATGATATTGAAAAAACAGCGTTTACTACAGATAGAGGTCATTATGAATTTTTGAGAATGCCTTTTGGTTTGAAGAATGCCCCGAGTACATTCCAAAGATTAATGGACGTGGTTTTGCGAGGAATTGATAACGTTTTAACTTACCTTGACGATGTTATTATCTATTCAGTTAGCTTACAAGAACATTTAGAAAAGTGCGAACAAGTTTTCGAAAGATTCCGAAATCACAATTTAAAGATACAATTAAATAAATCTGAATTCTTGCAAAAGGAAGTTAAATTCTTAGGTCATACATTAACTAGTGAAGGCCTTAAGCCGAATTCCGATAAAATTGTAGCTATAAAAAAATTCCCAATTCCCAAAACACAAAAAGAAATCAAATCATTTTTAGGATTAGTAGGTTACTATCGTAAATTTATACAGGATTTTGCGAAGTTGACTAAGCCTATGACAAAATGTTTAAAGAAAAATGCGAAAATAGAATTATCAAAAGAATACGTAGAATCGTTTGAAAAATGTAAAGAAGTATTAATAAATGCTCCAATACTACAGTACCCTGACTTCGAGGAACCTTTTATTTTAACAACAGACGCTTCAGATGTAGCTCTAGGCGCAATTCTATCCCAAGGAATAGTAGGTTCAGATAGACCGGTAGCTTTCGCATCACGAACTTTATCAGCAACCGAGGAAAAATATTCGACAATAGAAAAAGAACTGTTAGGAATTGTTTGGGCAATAAAATACTTTCGTCCTTACCTTTACGGGAAGAAATTTACTATATATACAGACCATAGACCCCTTACCTGGATCATGTCTCTTAAAGACCCCAACTCGAAATTAACTAGATGGCGTTTAAAACTTGCTGAATATGATTTTAAAATAATTCATAAAAAGGGAAAAACTAATACAAATGCAGATGCCTTGTCTCGCGTTAAAATACTTTACACTAATGAAGTAGAGACAGAGCAAAACGCAGATAATGTTTTAGATTTATCATTAGAACAAAATAATCAGAATACAAACAACCCTCAACCTCAACCAAGTACGTCACAATATTTGGCTGACGATCTTGAAGGTATAGATATTGAAACATTATTAGATACATCATTTATCCCAGTAGAAAATAGAGTTATAGATCCGATAGCAGACCTTTTTAGCCCAATTCAGAGTCCAGTTCAAAGACAGGAAAACACCGAATTAGTTAAAATTCCTGAAATTGAAGACGCAATAGATAGACAACTAAAACAATTTCACATTAGAAAGTCACCTGGTAATGAATATAGAGTAGAGGAAAGATCAAGAGGAAAGATAATAATTAAAGACGTTTTTATACCCATTAATGAAACGGAGCCTCAAATAATTAAATTTCTTAAAGAACATACCATTGCAGATCGAATATTTCATTGTTACTTTCACGACGAGGAACTATATTCGTTATTTAGTAAAATATTCAAAACCACATTTGATAATCGTGGTCCTAAACTAATTAGATGTAAAACAAGAGTAACGTTTATCGAAAATAGAAGTGAACAAACCGAATTAATTAAAAAATATCATGAAGGAAAAACAATCCATAGAGGTATTCAAGAAACCTATAAACATTTGCATAGAAATTACCATTGGCCAAATATGTTACTTTCGGTTCAGAAATTTATAAATCAATGCGAAAAGTGTTTGAAATCTAAATACGTACGTAATCCATTGAGGTTACCAATGTCTCTTACTGACACTCCTCATAAACCGATGGAGCATATGTTCATGGATTTGTATAGTAGTGGAGGAGTAACATTTCTTACCATCATAGATAATTTTTCCAAATACGCACAAGCTGTTCCACTTTTAGCTATAACAAGTATTCATATAGCAGAAGCATTGCTTTCTTTGTTCTCGATAATAGGATTGCCGAACAAAATAACGACGGACTCAGATCCTAAGTTCGACAACGAAGTAATTACGGAAATATGTGCGATGCATAAAATACACATTCATTTCACAACCCCGTACAACCCAAATTCTAATTCGCCTATCGAAAGATTACATTCGACATTAGCGGAGATGATTAGGATTCAAAGAATTACAGATAGAGAAGAAACAACAAACTTAATGAAGTATGCAATTATCGCTTACAATAATACGATACACTCTGCGACAGGATTTACACCTTTCGAATTATTATACGGACATACTAGTAGTAGAAATCCATTAGAATTACATTTTCCTAAAGAATTCTATCAAGAATACGTAAACAAACATAAACAAATAATGGATAACGTCCATAAATTAGTTTCAACAAAACTAGCTAGCGATAAAGAAGCGGTAATAGAAAGGAACAATAGAAATACAGAGCAGGCTACATTTAAAGTTGGTGATAAAGTATATAAACAAGTTGCAAAAACAGCCAGAAGTAATAAATTAGAGCCGAAATATATAGGGCCATACACGATAGTTCATATACACCCAGAACAAATTGCGGAGATAGTCGGAAAGCACATAAATGCAAAAACTATTCGAGTGCATTTCCGCATGCTAAGGCGTCCTGTAAATGTTTCAGGAGAATCACCATCTGCGTCGCAGCCCTCTGGCTCACCGGAGTCGCCGCAATCATAGAACCAATAGACAGCCATAATGGTGTACTCGTGCTTAAGGAAGCAAAAGTGCGTCACCAAGTAGATACCTATCATTTAATCGTAGTTTATAATGTAACAAAAATAAGTGAAATTTATTTAGAAGTAAGTAAAGACTATTATTCATTCAATTTTCATAATCGAAATGTATCTAGCTATAGAGATAGTTTAATTAATAGGCAACAGATAGAGTATCTGATGGAAGGTATAGAAAATAAGTTAGTATACTTAGGATGTAAACGATTAGGATTAGCAGAAGTAAATAGGAATAGAAGAGGATTAATTGATGGATTAGGATCAGTAATCAAGTCAATAACAGGAAATTTAGATCAGGAAGATGCAAGGAGGTTTGAAACCCAGATACAAGAAATTAGAAATTATGCAGTAGCTAGTGAGCATAAGAATAAGCAAACAGTAGGTTTAATGAAAGATTTTATGACTCAGTATAACGATAAGTTAGTTAAAATTAAGCAAAATCAGGATAAATTATCTGAAGCAATAAGCGAAGTAAATAAAGTGCAAAGCTACATGCAAGTAGTAATAATTTATAATCAAATTGGGACATGCCTTCAGCAACTTTACGATAGATTACTTACTTTAGAAAATGCCATCACCTTTTCTAATCTAGGTCAGCTGCATCCAAGTGTGGTAGACCCGAATTACCTTATTAATGAACTAATAAATGTTCAAAAGGAAATCGACTTGCAGATGCCGTACTCACCTTCATTAAAATATATACACGAAATTACTAAATCAATTACGGTTAAAGCTTATAGTACAAATGAATCACTTAATTTTATACTGGAAGTGCCGTTAGTTACTAACATTCCTTACGACCTTCTCCATTTGTACTCCATTCCCAATGAAAACAATACCGTACTTATTCCTAAAAATCCTTACCTTATCTTGGGAAGCAAAGAGTATGCGTATCCTCGCGAGCGATGCCTACACGTCACGGAGACAGCAGCGATATGTCGTCACGTCGAATGGCAGTCCTTCAAGAAGTCCGAAGATTGCATAGCTCAACTTATTCAACACGAAAAACCTTATAATTGCACATATGCAAAAGTCAACTATGACAGTAATATAATTCAACAAATCAAAGAAAACAGCTGGATTATTATACTAAAAAGGGAAGAAGTCATCAAGTCAAGCTGTGGAAACGACATACAATATCAACGTAGCAGCGGAGTATCCCTCGTTTCCGTGGATAATAGATGCACTGTTAAAGTTGGTGAAAGAACCTTAAGAACGCATCGAAGGTTCATCAACATCCAAGAAAGCATCCCTTTACCAAAAACATATAAAATACCGAATAATTTCACAATAAACATAAAATTAGAAGATGTCTCACTGGATTCCCTAGAAGATATCCTACAAAAAACAAGGGAAATCAAGGAACCCATATATATACCCGCAGTTTCATCACGACCAAGCTGGTCATCGATCATTCTGTACATCATCTTCATCATCATCGGTGTTGGAGTTGGCATCAAATGGTACCGCAGACACCGCAGCATCCAAGCAGCAGGCACAACAGCGTCACCAGCAGAAGAGCAGCAGCAGCCGCTGGAAAACCAGCAACAGCAACCGCCCTCTTCGGCACGCTTTAGTCTTAAGGGGGGAGGAGTTATGTTGGTGTAACAACCCTAGCCATAAGATTTAATCATGTAATTAGGTTTAAGATTACTTATATCAACAATCTCACCTCATGCATTTATTAATTAAAATATTCAGTTCTGTCTAACACTCGGGCCTGACCGGTCGTATTTTATTTCTTTTTAAAAACCCTTGCGCTAGGACCCGATACCTAACTTGGGCAAACTTAGATAATTTTGACTATAGTAAATGTTCTCAGAAAATGCAATGAAAAACTCAAGTTGGTCTGTTCGGAAATGTATACTAGATGGCGCTCTATTCTGCAATTTAATATTAAAACATTTTAATTATTATCTATGTATTCTTAATTGAGTAAAAAAATTATAGCCACGGTTGCTTTTTATGATTCATCAAAAAAAAAATGATGAAACAAATTATTTATTACAGAATGCGATGGGATGGGACTTATGTATGGATAAACCTATTTATTAAAAAAAAACAGTTTGACACATTAATTTTGACATTGACAATTAATGTCAGTCATGTTTTGACTGAATTGAATTGTGATTGGAATTTATCTTTTATACAATGTCAATAAACGTTTTTTTATTATTTTTATCATTATTTTATCTTTCGCTTTTCTTTTACTTCACGTACGCTAACAATTGATAAAGTGGAATTTTTATTTAATTCTTACTGGAAGGATACATGAATATTATGAAAGAAAAATATAGTTTAAAATTATGGGTAGTAAAGTTTTGCATAAAACTTGTGTATCCAAAGTTCAATTACTATGCATTTCTCGTATTTCTTGCAATAAAGTACCGGTACTACTACAATAAGGGACTATTCTATCGAAGAAATATGGAACTCTTTGAAATCAAAACAGCTCATAAGGACATTATTAGAGCTCTAGCAAAAGACCTGTCTGAAAATAATGTGACTGTTTTATTAGAAAAATGTATCGTTATACCCAAAAAATACTTTGTAGAATTGACTGTCAACAATTTATTCTACCAAGACAATGGTGTCCTGTGGGTTGTACTGAAGTTGGCTTCAAAAACAAAGAGAAAAGTTGAAGAAAAAGAAAACAATGATTTCAAAGATAGTAAATTATTTAAGTACAATCTAAATTTTGTTACTGAGGAGATACACAAAAGACTCTGGAACACTGTCAATGTAAAGAGCTTTGAGAATGAAAGAATTGTACCAGTTACAGGATCAAGTTTAGTGGAAAGTAATACTTGTGTTACAACAGAAAATGAGCACCAAAATATTGCCTCTTTATTTGGTTTGACTATGCATGACTGTGTGGAAGTCACCTTCCATCCTCTACCTTCATTTGAATATTCACCAAAAATAGCAACATTAGCGGAGGCAAGTTTAATTGTTAATGATTATGACCTGTCAAATGAGTTCCTAAAAGAAGTATTGAGTAATCACTTTGAAGTGCCTAAACTAGTGAGTACAAATGACATAATATGTATAAATCTAGATCCCAAAGTCTCAGCCAAATATCATTATAAATACTTAGACTTAGTTGAATCTGTTGGAAAATTGTTCTTTAAGTGTAGAAAACTCACAAGCAACTCTAATGCCATAGAAAAACCAGAGAAAATCATTGAAGCTTTCTATATTGTAAAAGGTGTGACACAGTTAAGCTTAGGAGAGAACACACATGAAATAAAACCAAAGGATGAATATTTCAACCTGCCCGATCGTCACAATAACTTGAGCATTATACGACTCTGTCCCACCGGATTACGAGAGAAGTTTCAACAAATGCAAGAAACAATAAGCCCTTTTTTAAGTGGAGAAATCAGTAATTATATATTTTTTTTTATTAACTAGTTTGCTTTTTTACATTGAAATTAATGTATGTCCTGACCAAAAAATAAATTTACATTCAGGGCTGAACCAAAATCTAAAGCATATCATGTGTAAGCTTTAAAACATATACTTCGTTCCACCAATAGATAATTAAACACTCTAAAACTTCTTTCTATTTTAGATGCTATATCCTCTTCAATGTCCAGTCCAATAATTCCCATGTTGCTGCTCACGGGTTCCCTGGGCTCTGGCAGACATCTGCTTGTGAAGACTTTAGCTAAATACAATGGTGAGTTAAGTCAAAAATAATAATAAAAATCAGTATTGAGTGTAACAGTACAAATATAATGTTTATTTATTTATTTATTTATTTTATTGAACGCCAACATAAAAAACATTTTTTTTAGCACATTATATTCAACATAATATAGTAAATTATCTTAATGTCATTACAATTATAGGCATAGATTACATCCAAATAGGCAAGTATGTCGTTAAAAACAAAATGAATACATTAAATCACTCCAAATCCTAGTAGAAGGTTAAATTCATTATATTATACAATTCAAGTTAAATTCAGATGATGAAACACAGAATTATATTTAACCAAAATTTGTTAAATGTCAAACTTCATGTAAATAAAATTAAATTAAATTAAAGTTATAATCATTAAAATTTGTTATAGATATAAATAATAAATAATAATAATATAAATAATAATAATAATAATTAAAATGTTATCAGCTACAGGTGTAAAACTAACTTGGATGAGAAAAGCTCTCTTTTGAATGCCTCATGATCTTGTCATAATATCTTGACACTAGCCATAAATGCATCCTTCAAAAATTTGGAGCATCAGTCATCAGGTCATCACTCATTCAACTCACATCTGCACCTGTTTATTATTTTTTCTATAACATACATTAGTGATTGTTCATACAGTTATTTTGGAATAAAATCTGCACCAACAAAACTGCAGTAGAAGTGATTTACTATGTTATTATTATCAATGACAAACGACATCTAGTTGTCTTATTGTCTAATGCATTTTGTACTATAGTTTAACAAAGTGTTAAAGAATGAAAAAAATACACAAACTCTTTTAGAAGATTAGATTAAACTTCTTGTTATTATTTACAGGATTAAACTGCTTACAGGCAGACTGTAACGCTTTACAAAGCTCAACAGCAAAACAAACCGAGAGCAAAATTAGCTCAACTATACAAAAGGCAAAAGCTGCTTCCCCTGCAATTGTAATTCTAGATAATTTTGAAGTAAGTACCTATAATACTAAATGGCTAAACTAACTTCAAAGTAACCATTATCTACTCGAATTCATGTAGGATTTATAATTGTAAATTTTTACAGTCAACAAAAGAATTAGGTATGCGGTAGGTATGTATGTTACTGTTATTATTATTATAAAATCATACCATATGTATACATATAGATACCATTTAACAGTTATAATAACACAAACATTCTGTAATATTAATAATTACAGAAGGTTTCAGAATCATGCCCTCCATACCTAATTCTTTTACCGACTGTACAAGACCTGAGAAAAATCCCTAGGCAAAATATCTGTAGACGGGATACCTGATGAAGACACCTTTACGGATGCAACTATTATTATTTTTAAGATTACTGGCCATTAACAATTTTTTTATGATTTCATTTCAGGTATTTGCAGTAGATCCAGAAAACAATGAGGACTATAGAGTATTGGAATACTTCATAAACTCAATAACAGACTTATATGAGAACTATACTAAACATCCAATTATATTTATAGCAATCACTGAGAGAGCTGATCTTAAACCAAATATAATGAGAATATTCTTAGAAAAATTCCATATACAGAAATTAAATGTAAAACAAAGGTACGAAATGCTGCAGTGGTTTGCATCGGTGATGCAGTTAAAGATAGGTGATGAAATCATAAAACATAGAAATCTAAGTTTAGATAAAGAGACATGTCCTCTGAGTGAGTATTCTTTGGAAGTGTTGCACAGAGTGGCTTCGAAAACAGAGACATTTGCATATGGAGATTTGGATACCCTTGTCCACTTTGCAATGAGAGAGTCTTACTTGAAACAACACAACAGTTACTTCCAGCTGCCGAGGGA
Organism: Thymelicus acteon; assembly: GCA_951805285.1. Taxonomy (NCBI): domain Eukaryota; kingdom Metazoa; phylum Arthropoda; class Insecta; order Lepidoptera; family Hesperiidae; genus Thymelicus; species Thymelicus acteon. The sequence goes on from OX638232.1 coordinate 5,880,257, forward strand.
TCCAAAACTGCAGGATGTGGGAGAGGAAGATTTTGATGCTGCATTAGGTACTGTTAGCTTTATTGATTGAAACCTTTGCCCTAGCACTTGCACTTGATATAATGTTTAGACATTTATTTTCTATGTAAGGAATACATTGAATTAAATATAAGTTCTTATTTAAAATTTCAGAATCAATTAGGAGTCTCCAAAGTCAACATTTAGATGCTCCGAAAATACCTAAGGTGCACTGGGATGATATCGGGGGGCTGGACAAGCTTAAGAAGGAACTATTAAAGACTATTGAGTTTCCTATAAAGTTCCCGCATCTTTTTAAGAATTCAACGCTTAAAAGATCAGGTATACCTACTAAAACAGTTAAATGTGCAGATTATCATATAGTATGTAGTGTATACACAAACATTTATCTTAGGTACAGAATAGATTCTCCTTTTTTATGTAAATAGCCAACTAATGAGAAGACGAATCACCCAATTATCAATTTTCATTGCTGCCCGTGGCATTGGCAAACTCACATCAAAAGTTCCTCTGTCCATATTATAATTACTGGTAACCCATTTTTGTCCTACAACCATGCTAATATTGGGATCAAACTGAGTGGTACATAGCCCAGCAAGCTTTAGCAGGAAGGACCATTCGCCATGGCCTTGTTTGGTACATGACGAAGTGCGTCACGAGAAGGAAAGGTTGATTTAGAATCAGAGTATCAATCTTCCATTAATTATATTATATTTTGCATTATTTCAATAAAATGATTCTAGGAATATTATTGTACGGGCCGCCTGGCTGCGGCAAGACTCTGGTGGCCAAGGCAGTGAGCACAGAACTGAATGTTAGCTTCTTGAGTGTGAAGGGACCGGAATTACTCAATATGTACATCGGTCAGTCTGAAGAGAATGTCAGGAAAGGTAAAGAAATGAAGTTCAATCAATGATTTTCTTTCTTTTATGTTTGTTACCTCAGAAATTCGTCACTTAGTAACCGATTTATAACTTCGAGATACAGTCGCATATTTATCAAGATTCTGATGAGATTCATGAGGAATTGAGGGAACTTTTCAAATATAAATGGCATATTATCATTATTTAATAATTATTTTGATTGTCCTCATCGAGCGCCATTTCATTTAGTTTTTTTTTTTGTAAATTGCATTATCACTTGTGTTGGTAACACTAATCCAAGCCCGCTAATGAACTGCGCTGCAGTGTTCGAGTCAGCGCGCGCGTGTTCCCCGTGCATCGTGTTCCTGGACGAGCTGGACGCGCTGGCCCCGCGGCGCGGCGCGGCGGGGGACTCCGGCGGCGCCAGTGACCGCGTCGTCAGCCAGCTGCTGGCCGAGGTGGACGGGGTCACGAGCGAGGAAGGTCATTACATTCAATACATTACATTTACATTACACACACACACACATTCACATACATTACTAGCTGACCGGGCAAACATTGTTCTGCCAAAAATTTTTTTGGGGTAGGGGGATGAAAAATAGATGTCCGATTCTCAACCTTAGCCGATATGCACGCAAAGATTCACGAAAATCGGTCGAGCCGTTTCGGAAGAGTTCAACTTCTAACACCGTGACACGAGAATTTTATATACTACTAGCTGACTCGGCAAACGTTGTTCTGCCAAAAATTTAGGGGTGGACCACCCTTAACATTTAGGGGGATGAAAAATAGATGTCCGATTCTCCACCCTAGCCGATATGCACGCTAAGATTCACGAAAATCGGTCAAGCCGTTTCGGAGGAGTTCAACTTCTAACACTGTGACACGAGAATTGTATATATTAGATTAAATTATTATGTAAACATTCAACAAAATATTATTATCATGTAATTCGAATTATGATCTCAGTTTGTAGTAATATTTTAATTATTTAATGATTTAACATAATATTGTATGTTAGTAATAATGAAACATTGTACTCCGAGGTTGGCGTAAACAGTGGCAACACAGTTAATACTATAGCCAGTGTTTACGAACATACCATTTGTAAAATTGTTTTTGTTCTAAATAAATCTTTAATCTTTAATTAAGACATTAAGGGATTTGGAGATATGGAGGAACTTTTGCAATTTATTTTGACATTTGTACACCGGTTTCACATTGCATTTAAAATACCTAAGACTTGTTGTAGATGCCGACACGTCCAGCTTTGTGTTTATAATGGGCGCCACGAACCGTCCCGACCTGTTGGAGCAGTCGCTGTTGCGCCCGGGGCGCCTCGACAAACTCATATACGTCGGACCGTACAATGGCCGCGCTGAGAAAACTTGCGTACTCAAAGCTCTATGTAGGAGGTAAGCTCTTCGAACATATTTCAAATAATGCTACCCATTCATAACCCCGAACTATGCAATATTGCTTGTGCCATGAACAACATACAGACACAATGATAACATCCACACTGAGGACAGAAATTCAAACTCAGCATTCTAAATTATTGAAGTTGTACTTCTTATGCGACTTGCAAAAAGGTTGCGTTAAACGTTTGCGCTACCATGGAGGGGGTATGAAAGCACTGGACAATTGGCCCAAGCTTCGTATTATCTTTACCTCTTTTAAAACTTAATGTTATTACTTATACAAATCTCAGAGTCTCAACAGCGTGATTCAGGTTCCTGAACAACGCCATTTAATTTGTACTTCAGTGTAAAAATAGGTAGAACACATACAATTTTATTATTTTTATTTAATACAAAAATAGTTTTGAAAGATAATTAAAATTGATACACGTTATTAAATTAAATATTTATTTAATTATGTCAAAGAAGTATAACTTCTCACACGCGTACAAAAGTACACGAACCCTTTTTTTCTGTTTCAGTTCGAAGCTCCGTCCGGAAGTAAACTTGGAGGCCGTGGCGGAGGCGCTGCCCGAGCGCGTCACGGGCGCCGACCTGCTGGCCGTGGTGTCCGCCGCGCGCTCGGCCGCCGTGCGACAGCTGGTCGCCAAGCTGCATAGTGGTAAGCACATGGAGACATGATTTTAAACTTCTCTTCGTAGACTGAACATTTTTACTATGATACAGATACTTACGATATATGTATATTACCGAGGGGAGGGGGGAGGGGAGGGGGACAACTTTGCTTTTGGCATAAATAAATTATCATAACCAACCATTCTCGTAATTTTTTGTTAGGTACTTTTTTTCTATGACATATTGTCAATAATTAAATTTAATAAAATAATACAAAGTTAATGAACTTTGTAAATAATATTATCTATGCAACCTTGTTTGGACTTTTTAAAGAACTTATATTCATAGTATTTTATACAGTTTCTTATGTATTACAGGAGAACTTAAAGAAAGCGAGTTAAACCAGGATTCAGTTATTCTTGGAGTATCAGAACTGTTGCAAGGGGTGGAATCGTTCCGGCCTTCCGTCACCGACGAGGAATTGACGTATTACGAGTCGCTGCAAGGAGTAATGTAAAGGTCTTTATGTTAAGTATGGTATCTAGTCTTTAAAGAAATAAATTGGTTGATTTTACTATTGTTCTATTTTATTTCATCAGTACCTATCACTGTTAAAGTGCCCTATTGGGTGATTGGCTGGGTTGCTTCAACCTATTAATGGTCCACTACTGAGCACGGGTAGAGCATACTCCACCACGCGACGCCGGTGCGGATTGGTGAAGGGGTTAGTGGCCAACATGTGGTGATTAGTGATACCTAGGTCATCTTCCATGCCTATTCTGCATAAATGCAAAAGCAATGTTTCAAAGTTCCTTTCAAACGTAATAAATATCGGCCTGTAAAAATAAATAATTGATCAGTGTCAATTGATATTCTTAGGGCCGATTTAATAAGCGTCTTTTATTTCATATTAAAGCTAAATGTTTGTTTCGCTCAATGAGAATGCTGAATCTTGCTATTTAAAGATTACTACTATGTATATAATCGTAGCTAGCTAGCTACTAGAGTCCACAGTAGCCATGCTATTATTGCATTTTTTTAATGGAAATAGCCGGCAAACGAGCTGATGATCCACCTGATGGTAAGTGGCTATCGTCGACCATGGACATCAGCAACACCAAAGGCGTTACCGATGCGTTGCGGCCAAGAAAGAGAGAAGAAAAAGAAAGAAAGAACTGGCTCTCAAAAACCCAGCCGGAACACGACGATTCGCTTGGCGGCTGACTCATGCTCAAGGGTGGTAGCTATCCAGGCGAACCCCATGGAGAAATAATAATAGTAATAATGGTATTAATCAAAAAATAAATTAATTTTACCAATAAAATCGCTCGAGGGGCCCTACCACCAGCGAGCCGGATTCAGTCGCCTTTTACGACACCCGTCCTGCGTGGGATTGGGGTTAGTAAGTGTTCTAATACTAATTCATAAATTCATTGTTTCATTACCAAACCGTAGTCAGTAACCACTAACCACTGTAGTAACCACTGTAGCACATAATTTGTTTTTCCCATATTCTTAATTCTTAATAATTTTTTTCATGTTTAGTTTCTTTGTCTTTATTATAAAACAAAAAATCCATAGTATAATATGTCGTCAAAAATACCGGTATCAAAAATGTTAACTCTTTTTACTATTTTTGCAAGTTAACGTGTAAACATGTATGATACCGGTAACTTGCTGATAAAATGTACATCTGTGAACTTCCATAAACTTTACACTCTATTTTTATACTTTGTGGTTCTATCACATCTGTCAGTTTGTTCTTTCCAAATTCAAGATGGTGAGTGTTTGCACGAGTTTTAGCGTTTTTGTGAAAACTATTCAAGAAGTAGAACTGTGGTCGATAAATTGGATTTAAATAATAAGAGTTTTAGTTATATGAATAATACACTTTCGGTTTAAAACAATTATTTCCGAAATTTGTGTCGTGCATCATAAGTCGCACGATAACCTCGTGGCGCATGGTGTGTTTTCTAACAATGTTGCTTTATTTTAGCCGCCCAAGAAGGACGCGAAGGCTTCGGCTAAGCAGCCCCAGAAGACACAGAAAAAGAAAGAGGGATCTAGTGGTGGCAAAGCCAAGAAGAAGGTAAACATTAAATTCTTATTTCAGTGAGGTTATGTGCCGCGTAGTTGTTACCATCGAATATACCAACTTAAGGAGACTGGTGCCTTTTAATGACGCGTTATGGCTGTTAAATTAATTTGAAATAATAGCCAGTAGAGATTTTCATAATTGAATTACCATATGATTATACTTTTTACTCCTTGACGTCCATGAAAGTTAATGGTACTGTTTTACACTACAATAAAACAGTCATTATGTGCCGAAGGAGGGACGCGGCGTTAGTATTGAAGAGGTGTCTAAGATTTTGCTTATAAGTGGTCAAATGTTTAGAACATACCTGTTTTATCTGTGGTTTCTTATTTAAAAGTTACCATAATCTCCTGCAGGGGGCGCCGCAGTACCTTCCCGCGCGACCGTTGACGTTTATACATAGGTGTTCACAAACCAGCAAGATTCTTGCTCTAACGCCGCGTCCCTCCTTCGGCACATAATGACTGTTTTATTGTAGTGTAAAACAGTACCATTATATGCCTTACTGAGGGACGCGGCGTTAGTATTGAAGACTTGTTTGATATCTGCTGGTTATGGTAACCCAAAACACTATGTGAACTAAGCACAATGCTATATAACATCATTACATCACTGACTCATAGTAAATATTTACATGCTTAACAGCATTAGGAGTAACCATATAACATCATAAAATTAAATGAAATTTAAATATTATTCCTATTGTTATTTTAGTAATAAACAAATAATAAACATTATTTATTTTAAATCAAGCATATAATAATAAATTGGCGTTGTATGAATCTTTGCCATCTTACTTTAATATATATCAATTATAATAATATAATATAAAGAATAAGTATATTTTATAAAATATTAATTTAAGTACTAGGTACTTTAAAATAAATATTGAGAGTGCTTGTCCGCCAAGTCATACTCAATAATTTTTAATCATCTGCACTTCCGTTTAAGATTTGGGCTGACCACCCCCAACTTTCCATGCCTGGAGGGCCAACTTGTCCACCTGTGGAGGACATAACCCTGTTGTCCGATCTATGAGATTCTTCCGCAGATTCTCTATCGGTAATGGGTCTGATAGGGCTCTGCTTTGAAGGTCAGCCAGCCAGAAGCACTGGTCCCACAGTGGTGCTATTATAATATATGTTCCAATCGCTCGGTTTAGATGCGCTAGAACTCTGGGAATAAGATTGGGTGGAGGAAACACCCAGGCCAACTGAAAATTCCAATCGCGACTGAATGCGTCGCAAAAAATTGCAGATACATCTGTGGAGTCCCAAGTCACGTATCTAGGGACCACCGCAGTTTCTTTTGAAGCGAATAAGTCTACTTCTGGTATCCCCCATTCTTTGAATATTGCCAACCTGGCCTGGGGTTTCAGTTGCCATTCGGGAACAGTTTTTCCTCTTGAGAGGCGGTCTGCAATCCCATTAAACCTTCCAGGAAGGTAAGAAGCTGATAGCGTTATATTGTACTGCTCTGTTAGCAGATGGAGTTTGTATGTTAAAGCCAAGAGTGCTAATGATCGGGTACCCCCTTCGTTCCCGACGTGTGCTATTAGGGTCCGATTGTCGGATTGCACTAAAACATGTGCATTTCTCATGTGTGCACCTTGCTGGGCTAAGGCTGCATACACTGCATACATTTCTTTAAGATTGGAGTGCCATTTATGTTGGTGGCCACTCCATTTACCCGACAACATTGCGTTGTTCAGGTGCGCACCCCAGCCCGCGTCCGCCGCGTCTGTGGTGAGAAAGTGGGACACTTTCGGGATGTGCATTGTTTTTGCACTTTTCCCTATATTTTTTACCCACCAATGTAACTCTTGGGTTACTAAAGGAGGTAATATTTTCTTTTGCCGCAGCTTGCACCCTCTGAATGCTCTGAGGAAAATTTGTGTTCTACGGCAATGGAGGCGACCACTTTGCATTGCAAAATTGGCGAAATTCAGCATTCCTAACAACCTTTGCAGAGTTCGGAGGCAGGACATATTTTTTCTTAATAAATTTGCTATCAATTCTTTAATATTCTGAACTTTCTTTAAGGGAAGAGTAATCAAATTAGTTTGTGTATTCCATGTTAAACCCAGGTATTCTAATTCTTGAGTTGGAGTAAGAACTGACTTTTGATGGTTCACTTCCCACCCCAACTGATTAAGACAATCCACAACAATTTTTGTTTGGTTTAAAAGTAGAGCTCTGTCCTGGCAGGCTATTAAAAAATCATCGAGGTAAACTATAATTCTTATGCCCTGTCTCCGGAGGATTTCCGCAATCCAATTTGTTACTGATGCAAAGGTGTGGGGAGCCGATGAAAGACCAAAGGGTAGGGCAGTTAACTGCAATATTTCACCTCTATATATTATGCGAAGGAAGCGTCTGTGAGATTCCTTAATGCTAATGTGAAAATAGGCTTGGTGAAGGTCTATTTTTGTCATCCAGTCCTTGTCTTGTAGGAACTGAATAACATCCACTCTAGAAATCAGCTGAAAGTAACGTGTCGATACGTGAAGATTGAGGCGCTTTAAATTAAAAATTGGGCGTATCCCCCCATCTGGCTTTTTAATTAAAAATATTTTAGAATGAAAACCTGGTGAGACCCGACTTGGTTTCTCTAAAATACCAGTTTTCTTCAAGTCATGTATCACTTGTGACATTTCCTTTGACTCCTTTGTTGCATATTTCTTTAGAACTCCCTCGTAAGGGAAATGCAATGGAGGTTTTGATACAAAGGGTATGCGCGCCTGAGATATTACATTTAAAATATATTGATTTGCTCCCAGCTGTTTCCATGTTTGGACATGATGCCTCAAACATCCCCCTTCAAAGACTACTTTGATTGTCAATTGCTTTTAATACTGGAGGAATTACTTTTGTTGCCTGGCAGACAAAAGGCTTGACTGCTTTGATTGAATTTTGATTTTTTAATTGATTTTTTTCAAAATTTTTAGTAATAGTTCTAGATTTATAATATTTTTTATGTTTCATATTATTATAATTAGTATTAACAACAGTTTTTGTGCTCCTCCTCTCCTTCAAATAGCCATGTGTGTTCAACCTCTGAGTTCCCCTTAGAGAGTCTACCAAGGGGACAAGGGCCTCTTTATTGAATAGATACTCCGAACTAGGTGGAATATTTTGCAGGGCCATTTTAAGGTTTAAATTATTGATCTCTGTAAGTATATGATTACGCCTAACTTCAATGCATTCTGCCCTCTTGCCACAAATCATTTGCATACATGATTGTATGTTTTTATAAGACGCTGAAGATGGACCAAAAATTTCAAAAAATTTACAATGAAGCGTAGTAGCATTAAGCTCAGTTCCCCGGCTAGATGCCCAATTTAAGAGTTCTTGCAATCCACTTTTTAAAAGATGTCTACCATCCAAAATGGCATTTGATAATCCGGCTAAAAAATGATCAGTTTCAGCTAAATAATCTACTCCCTTGCTAAGATGGCAGAGTTCTACATTTAATTTCAAACCTGAGAACCCAGGACTAGCTATATGTGACTGTAAGGCTTTCTTATACTTAATGCCTTTCCAAGCTTGAGAGTCAAACTGTTGGAGACTACATATTTCGACTAACTTTTGAGGATCAGCAACAGGTATAATTTTATTTTTGTCAAAACTTATTGCAATATCTCCTAGAGGCTTAATAATAGATGGTTGAATACTAGGTTTATTTATGCTATTTGAATTTAAGGCATGAACAATTTGTGGATCTGAGCAAGTTTCGACAAGTTTCGACATGCGTTTACTGCGCTTAAAACGCTTGCATGATGGCGGCCCGTCAAGGCCTTCTTCATCTGCCGAAGATGAAGAAAAATTGTCTCGCAAAGAGCTAGAGAACACGTTGTTTCGCCCTCCATCCGGAGTAGCGATTTGGAATTCAAAATCCTCCGAAGGATTCATAATTTAAAACGTTTAGGTACTCACCGAATAGTCACCCACAAAAACACAAATATCACTATTTGCACTAAAATTGACAGCTTTTACTCAATAAACTTCGTATTTACGAATAATTGCTGTAAAAACAAACCAATCCAAGGTATTAATAGATTTCTTTCAACTTTGAAAAATTTTCACTCCGTATCTCGCAAAATCCAAAAACACTATGTATAAACGTCAACGGTCGCGCGGGAAGGTACTGCGGCGCCCCCTGCAGGAGATTATGGTAACTTTTAAATAAGAAACCACAGATAAAACAGGTATGTTCTAAACATTTGACCACTTATAAGCAAAATCTTAGACACCTCTTCAATACTAACGCCGCGTCCCTCAGTAAGGCATATAATGTGAACTGATATATTGAGTCTGATGGTTATCTAAATTCCTATGTACTACGTGAAAAGTGTATTAATTGTTTAATAATATGTTATACTAAATTTGACTTGCAGAAGTGGTCCAAAGGAAAAGTTCGTGACAAGTTGAACAATCAAGTATTGTTCGACAAGCCAACGTATGAGAAGCTGTACAAAGAAGTGCCTCAGTACAAGCTGATCACACCCGCAGTCGTCTCTGAAAGGCTCAAGGTTCGAGGTTCCCTTGCCAGGCGAGCACTCATTGAACTTAGAGAAAAGGGTATGTTTTAATTTATCATGTATAATTTTATAATAGATTTTCAAAATTGGGTAAAAATTAGTGATGGGCCGACTATGGGTTTTGCCGATCAGCCGACTAGCCGACTATTCGGTGAGAAAATTGCCGACTAATCGGCCGACTAGTCGGCAATGCCGATCAACCTTATTTTTGTCAAATATTTATGAAAATAAAAGGAATCGATTGCTTCCTGATAACCCTGAAAGTCTGACGTTTCTCCACCATAAATTGTTTTAGCTTGATTGAATACTATTTGATAAAATTTTACTGAAAATATGACTAAGCTCAAATAAAAGTACAAACTTTTATTATTATTGCCACATATTAGTGATGCAACGAATTTTCACATAATTTTTGACATTCGTATTCGCAAAAATCATAGAAATGAAAAAAAAAATGTATAAAGAAAAATAATTATTTATAAAAATCGGGGAACATACAAACAAAAAATATAAACGCGATTAATTGATTACCTACCTCCTTTTCAAGGAGTATTGAGTTTTTTTATGGAGAAACATTAGTTTGTTGGCGCCACTGGGCTTTTTTGAACCAAATCTTTGAAGGTCAACATTTGCATTCGTAAATGTGACAAATCCAACATCCGTTATACTTATTATGTACAGTCACGAGCAATAATATATATACATTGTCACATTTTCTAAAATATCTAAACATGTACCAGTCCAGAAAGAAGTGAACGACAATTCGTTCTAAATTAGGTAACCATTAAACGACGTCAAAATAAGGTATATACGTTTGTTCCACATTAATATAATCGAAACAAAATCATAAATAAATTCACACTTCGAATATCATTTTTAACTATCCGTGACAATTTCTAAATTAAGTATACAAATTATAAATGTACACATGTCATGTAATAGACATTGTCATGGCTACATTAAAATGATATTAGAAGTGTATACTCACTTTTGCCGTTTTTGTAACTTTACTCGTTATTTTAGTCGAATTCAGTGATCATGAAATGACGAATACAGTCATAGGCAATTTAATTTTTGAAGATACCTTATGAAGATTAACTTATTTTGCAAATAATACCCTAACAAGCTGTTGTGATTCAATTTATATTGAATCAATAATTATTATTAAAATATTTTTATTTTAAACACCGAAATAATTTTATCAACATCATCTCAGCCTTTGGTTGACTACTGCAATAAAACAAGAGCTTATATAATCAGTTCCTTGTAATTCGTTTCCCAATGTTATAATAATTTTTGAAGCTTATTACTCATACTACCTTCAAAAAATTAATACTTATTGTAATAAAATAATTAAATTAAAACATGTATTATTTATTATAATTTTAAACCAAACGTTATTCTTTCAAATATCTGTTAATATTAATTTTAAATCACAATGTAATAAAGTATAATTCACTGTCGCTTTACATCATTATTACTGTAATTCCCGATTCATAAGCAATGTCTGTAACCGAAAGCCCCTGTTCTTTAAGAACAATGATTTTGTGTTTTTAATATGTGGAAATACGATACGGCGCAATATTGTTATTCATTTTACAGGGCGACCGAATAAAACTAGATAAAACTAAATAAAACTAAATATTTATCTAGCTGCCTTGACAATAGCAAAAATATTAAGTTTTTATTTATTTATTTCAATGATCTTTAATTACTACATATATCTCTATTTGTTCACTACTCTGTTATTCTTACATTTCAAATAATGAATACATTGCTTTTTATTCGTTGCCAGCCAGACATTGCTTAATTCTCAACATGTTCTCAACAAAAAAATGGTAGATTAAAAAATGACGTGCATACGTGTATCAGTGGTATCTATTTGAATAAAAGATTTTGATTTGAATTGATTTGATTTGATTTGAAAAAAACCAAGCATAATTCGCGCTTATCCCTACTGCAATATTTTCGTAGAATCTAACAGCACGATTAGTTTTAGGACGGTGTACGGAAAAAAATGTGGACGAGCGAGCCGTTACGCTGCGTGTTGCCGCTCGCTGATGTCTACCTACCCTCTTTATGTCAAATATTAACCTTATTTTTTAACTTATCCTAATGAATTCATAATGACTTAGTGCCTAGTTTGGAAGGTTAGGTTTGAAAGGAAGTTACAAAAACGGCAAAAGTAAGTATACACTTCCAATAGCATTTTAATGTAGCCATGACAATGTCTATTACATGTGTACATTTATAATTTGTATACTTAATTTAGAAATTGTCACGGATAGTTAAAAATGATATTCGAAGTGTGAATTTATTTATGATTTTGTTTCGATTATATTAATGTGGAACAAACGTATATACCTTATTTTGACGTCGTTTAATGGTTACCTAATTTAGAACGAATTGTCGTTCACTTCTTTCTGGACTGGTACATGTTTAGATATTTTAGAAAATGTGACAATGTATATATATTATTGCTCGTGACTGTACTACTACATAATAAAATATGTATTTTCATTATAATCGGATTTATTAAAATAAATCTCATCATGCTGATTGTATTTTGTTATTTTCTTAATTTCTTTTATTTTTTGTAGCGAAAATTAATGCCGACTATTCGGCGATTTTTGCCGACTAATTGCCGACTAGTCGCCGACTGTAAAACATGCCGAATAGTCGGTTTTCCCGACTAGTCGGCGTGTAGTCGGCCCATCTCTAGTAAAAATGTATAAAAAAACTACCTGAATTTGGGGGAGGGGGGGGGGGATGCAAGGAACCCCCCCTACTATTTTTTTTTTCGCAGGAAACGAATACTTTTTTTTTTATTGAATTTTGAAATTCTAACTTTGATTCAACTTAACACTCTAAATTACGAATGCCAAACGTCGAGAATGTGACGTTAAAATGTGAAACTGTTAAGAATTCGACTCTGAATACTGTGATACCACCCTCAATCCTCCGCGACGCACGTAATATCGAGATATTTAGAAAAAACGAACCTAACCTCAAAGTACTAAAACAATACACTAAACACAGCACTGCCTTAATGACATGACACTACACCACTTCTACTGTTATTTTAGAAAAATAATGACAAAAATCATTATAATTGCAAAATTACATTATATGCACTTTTAGGGAGAAATTAGGGGTTTTTGATTCACAAACAGGCTTCCGAACGTCTCCGGCGCTGCGGGAAGTGCAGCCCCTCCGCCCTTGCGTAACAGACTGAAGGCACTCCATGCTCGCCTAAGCAGCTTCGGCTTTTTGGTCGCCTGCGGCGACCAGCCTCAGCCGCTTCGGCTCACATGGTGCCTGCAGTCTGTTACAGCGGGCGGGGGCTGCTCTCCCTCCGCGCCTCCGGGGTTTACATTCACTCTAGGGGTAGGGCAGACTAGTACCACGTGGGGTCGGGGTTGACTAAGTCGGTTTTGTAACCATTTTGACCTACATAATCTACATAATATTTTTTTGGTGTGAAAAAAAAATTGCGTCTCCGCGCGCTAAAATTGCATCAAGATACCTTTTACGTAACCCTGGGTAAGAGAACACACATATATCAAGTAACATTCAGGTAGCCACCATTAACAGTTTAGCCCAAAATTGTAAAAATGCAGGCTTGTATGTACTATAGAGAAAAGTTAATTCCATTGGATGTGGTTACTCAGTCAATCAGTTAAACCCTCCTGGAGCGGTATTATTTAATATGCTTTAGGCTTCCTCATTTTAAATTGAGGCCAGCCTTAAAGAACTGACATTCTATTAAAAGACATTCCATTAAAAGCATGTGTTGTAGCTACATCAATGCACTCTTCTGTAAGATGTACAACACATCATGATAATTATAGTTGAAGACAACATTTTTTACTGATAAAATTATTTGTATGCATTAAAACTTTAATGATGATCACTTCATCTGGAAATACCATGACAGTAAAATACTGATATATTGAGTCTGATATCATTGTTGAAGATTTGAATATTAACATTAGATTTACCAAAATATTAATGAGAACTATGTTTTGTTACAGGGCTGATCAAGCAGGTCGTCCAGCACCACGGACAAGTTATCTACACGAGAGCAACTAAGGGAGACGATCCTGTTGCGTAACATTATGGCTAAGTTGTAAAATAAACAAAAAAATCTCAAATGAAAGTTTTATTTGATTGAATTCTACTCTGTTAAACATATTTGTTATTCCAGTCATAATTATCTCAACATTGATTTGTCTATGATTATTAACGAATCCCAATTTTATGTTTATCATCATAATCAATTACAGCAAATCTTGCAGATGGATATAGTTCACGTAAACGGTCCTTAAAGCCCACAGCATGCTCTTCATTAGCAGTCTCCACAACAACATTAGCCTAAAAATAAATTACCAAAATTACATCTTCTCAACTATGGCAAATCGAAACGAATAATAAAAAAAAAACTATTTAAAAAACAATTTGTTTCAAAAAGAAGTTATAAACTCCGGTGACGGACGTCAAGACCAAAAGTTTTTATTAAGATGGCAAAATTTAAAAACTGATGAGAACCTTTTTTTTTTTTTTTTTTTTATGGAAATAGCCGGCAAACGAGCTGACGATCCACCTGATGGTAAGTGGCTATCGTCGCCCATGGACATCAGCAACACCAAAGGCATCACCGATGCGTTGCCGGCCAAGAAAGAGAGAAGAAAAAGAAAGAAAGAACTGGCTCTCAAGCCCCCAGCCGGAACACGACGAGTCGTTTGGCGGCTGACTCATGCTCAAGGGTGGTAGCTATCCAGGCGAACCCCATGGAGAAATAATAATAGTTATAATGGTATTAATTAACTAACAATTAAAACCAATATTACCAATATAATCCCTCCGAGGGCCCTACCACCAGCGGGCCGGATTTAGTCGCCTTTTACGACACCCATCCGGCGTGGGATTGGGGTTAGTATTCTAAAACCGCCCCAATACGGCTAAACGAACCTATCATAAAATAGAGATTTCACCACCTCAACTTTACTACAAGTTACTTGAAGTTACACCCATCTTTCAACACAAATTGATAATTCAAATTCATTGGGAGTTGGTAGCTTAGTATTTGACGATCCCATATCGTAGTTTTGGGGACGATAGGAATGGGTGACCGTGCCTATGACGTGAAGGATCGATTCCCAGACGGTTAAAACATTTATGTGACAGATAAATGTTGGATCACAGATCGTGGTTGTAATTGTCACCTGTAACACGTATAAATAGAAAATTACAGTACCCAGGTGGCTCCAACATCGCTGTGCACCCACATCTGTTCGGTAACGAGGCTCTTCAGGACAGCGTGTTCGTCGCTGATGGTCTTGGCGAGGTGCTCCAGTCCGCCGCGGTGGTCCGGCACAGCGACCGCGAAGCGCAATAGTCGCCCGCTTGCCCCCAACCCTCGCTGAATGGTGCGCGCCAGACGACCCGAGTCTATGTTGCCACCGCTGATCACGCACACCGCACTAGAATATAAGTATAGGTCTAAAGTCTAGGTATCACGTAAGAGTTCCCCTCCCTACCATCTTAATATATATAAATTACGTGTCACGTTGTTTGTCCGCGATGGACTCCTGAACTACTTAACCGTTTTAATAAAATTTGCACACCATGCGCAGTTTGATCCAACTTGAAAGATACGATAGACGGAAGGTTTTAATAAAAATAAAACTTGACAAAAGCAAAAGGAACTCTTACGTAAAACGCGCTACAAGTAGGTGGGTACAGGATCATCAGGTTTTCATGTAACTTAAAAAGGCAACAATAAGTTGTATTTCAAATTGCTCAGATAGGTTACTTATCCTTCCTCTGGAGTCAACTGCTAAAATTATTTGACATCCAACTTCTCTCAAGAAATATCAAAAAGTAATAGTGCCGTTGGAGAGAGAGAAACTAGCGAATGAAACTCCTCAGCACATCTTTGGTCGTTGATCCATTCAAAATCAGTCAAAGATGTGATAGATGCAGTAAGTTCCTGGAGCCATTTTATTGATTACCGTTTGCCCCTAAGCTCCGGCACGAGCCCCTGCATGACAGCGGCCAGGGAGCACACTCCAGCGCCGTCGGCTACCAGCCTCTCACGTTCCAACATATTGATTGTTGCTCGAGCTATATACGTTTCGTCCACTAACAGCTGCAAAGTAGAAACGGCATTTCTTTTGAACTAGGCAATTTTTAAATAAATCATTTAAAATTAGGAATCTTCCTTTTTTACCAACTTCAAAAAAGGAGGAGGTATTCAATTCGACTGTGATTTTTGTTTGTTACCTCAGAACTTTCGACTGGGTGAACCGATTTTGATGATTCTTTTTTTAATCGAAAGCTGGTGCTTGTCATACGGTCCAACTTAAATAGCTAGATCTGACGAGTAGTTTTTGAGTTGGTATTTTGAAGTCTGTTATTTTTTTCTTGCTAAAATTCAGATGATATATATAATAGGTGTCTAATGTTCAGGTTTTCTATTTTTAATAGAACAAAATATTACTTACCATGCGATCCAATCTTCCTTTGATGGTGGCAAACGCATTTGTCCCAACCACCGAAGCGTTAAGACCGTGGGCCAAGTTCGGCACAACCGGAACTGAAACTGGTCTCCCTGCCTGTAACGCTTTCATCATTTTCGGTACTTTCGCACATTCTGCGCCCTTTGAAAAGAAGTATATTGGCATTATAGGGAGTGTATATAGGGACAACAGCTCTCTATATTATGCCAAGCAATGAGCACTAACCATGACGATCGACTCGCTAGAGCAGTGGGTACCATACCTGCCTAAGGAAGAGCTCTGGGTTACATTCCCACCCACCATTATTAACCAACTTATAGTTTGCTGTAAACTTTAAGTTTTTTACGTAAGTATACTTAACTCTACCAAAATAGATTTATTGAATGCTTACATAGACAAGACAAGAACACTTTAGTTTTTTGCAAGCCACCAGCATGGCAGCCAGCAAGCCGCCCGCTGCCACTGGCACGATCACAGCGTCCGCTTCCGGCAGCTGCGTGATTATCTCCACACCGACAGTACCGAGACCCGCCATTATTAAAGGATCATCTGAACTGCAATTATCAAAAACCGTTATTAAGAGGTCCTTACATTACTTTTAATACTTAATCCATTTAAATGAAAAGTATTGATGTGTCCTGGATCATTTGGACGGTCAAGCGCACTTACGTAAAAACTCAGACCAAAAAAAGTCAAAATTGGTTTGTTCAAATTGTTGTCAGTTCTGAGTAATCTTTTAGAGTAACGAAGATAATTTTAGAGAGAGTTGTTTACTCTTTGACTTTGATAAGCAGACACACACATTAGTTACAGCCGTATCGGTGAGCTACTGCTGTGATAGCCTAGCGGTTTGAACGTCGGTGTCCATAATTATGTGCGTATTAGAAATTAATTATCACTTGCTTCGGCGAAAGAAAACATCGTGAGAAAACCTGCACACCAGAGAGTTCTCCATAAAGGTGTGTGAAGTCTACCAACACGCACTTGGCCGGTGTGATAAACAGTGGCCTGTAGTCCTCACATCACATTGTGAGAGGAGACCCGAGTCCAGAAGTGGGACAAATTATAGGTTGTGACTTTGAGGTGAGCTTCTATGTGGTAAGGAGTTTAGCGCCTTATGGTCACTCACCTGAGTATAATTTGTTTGCTGTCACGGTTCACCTTTTTAGCGTAATTGTACGCGTCGTCAAACGTATCGCCGCACAGAACGACATCAGCTCCCAGCTCCGAACATCGTTGGGCGAGAACAGGGGGAGAACTGTCTGGTAAAGCTACCGTCACCTACAAATAATTCAGCTGTACGTAACTAACAGTACAACTTTGTACTACCTACTAGCTAAAATATGAGCAATGTCGAAGGAAAACAAAAAATGAAAGAGAGAGCTTCTCAGTTAGTTGCTAACTACCTACGTAAAATCATAGACTTAATTAAATGTCTATGCGTGAAATACTCATCTTACCATCAAACAACACTCTTTCTAGTTTTTGTAGATAATATTAACTGCTCACCGGTATTCCTAAAGCTCCGGCATGGTACGCGGCTCCCAAAGCCATGTTTCCGGTAGAAGGTACAATAACTCCACGTTCCACCATTTCATCTCCTCGCGCTACCAAAGCATTACGAATACCACGTTCTGCACAACTGGATTTGTGAAATTTTTAGGTAGGTACAAAAACATAACTGGTAATCCAGAAAGATTAAATATCTTACTGATGCATGCAACACAATTCATAGATCGGTGACGATTGTTTATACAATTATTATTACGAGTATAATAATCATAAATAAATAAAGAATGAATAGGGTTTGTAAGGCGCCCCATGCTCTTTTCATCCCTAAGTCCAAGCTAACTTCCCCTTTTCTTTGTACAGTACTCTTCTCATCAGCGGAAGAGGTCAAGAGACCTCCTGTTACAGGTTGCTGGGTTCTGCACCACAGTTTAATTTAATTCTAATGGTGTGTGGATTGCGTAGAGTGTTCCACCTGGCCAGGTACGTATACAACCCTCATTCTAAAATCAACTACGAAATATCGTGTTTCGGGCATAGTGTTGGAGAGCCAGTGATGTAAATAAAATCAAATCCAATCAAATTGGTTTTTACTTACCTGCCCGTGTATTGCAAATTTTCACATTTTAAGTAGATGTCGTAGTCCATGTATTTGCTAAGTTTAGCTTCCTAGAAACATTAAATGACACTAGGTACACCGTACACACTCATAGTCCAATACTAGAATTTCCTATGTCGGACCATACACAAAGACAAAGACACACGGAGACTGAGAACAGAAATTTAAACACATAATTCAAATTTCCACCACGCTGGGAATCGAACCCAGAAATCCTTCAGGTGAGGTCAGTGACCATTGCGCCATACGGAAATTAGTAGGTGGGTGGGTATGTCTCACACGGACATGGTGGATGCTCTTTAAATATTGTAGCATCTAAACCAGTTTTCCCTGCTCGTGGTGCAAAAGACGAGACTATTGCGCAAGGTGGGAATGAGCCAGGAGCCAGCCAAGGGCTTCGTCACGCCCACCGTAATCCCGAAAACATTTGTGCATGGACGGGTAGTGTTGTGTGTATCCGGCTAACTGCTAAACACTCTCCTATACTCAGTGCCAGTAATTAGAGGATCTCCCGCTTCTGCCGTAGCCGGCAATTTGTTGTCACTCCTGAGGAAGGTAACCACTTATTTTCAGTTTAACTCGCCTACTCGTTCAAATTGTGTGTAGCTACTATTCAGTAGCGTAGCGTGGGGGGGCCGAGGGGGGCCTGGCCCCGGGTGGCACATGGAGAGGGCGGCAAGCCACTCGATTTTTAAATAAAAAAAAATGTATTAAAATTAATTATTTTATATTTTTTTTTATTTAATGTAAATTGTGTTATGAAAAAAAAGAAAAGTGCATTTTTAATGAATAAAAAAATATTTTAAATAATATGGGGGCGGCAAAGTTCATTGGGGCGGCAAATTTTCGGTCTGTCCCGGGCGGCGGGAGCCCACGCTACGCCACTGCTACTATTTACTCAACAAAATACATGTGTAGACTTTGATTAAAATTGGATCTTGTACTAATAATTTAGTCTAGAATTGAGTACTGAAAAAATTCACTAGATCATTGTAAAGTTAAAATTCTAAAATAACAAACACAAAGAGGAGTATGTATTATTCCATCTTCAATCCTTTCTGCTGCTTGCTTTATTTCATTAAATGATAAGATGTGAGGCCTTTCTTCATTCAATTCAGACTCATCCTGAAGAATAATGCAATATCTTAGAAAGTTAGTTATCTTTTTAAAATGCCATTTTTAATTTCAACAACACTAACCATGTTACTGATTCTGAAAATTTATAGTGGACTATTAATTTAGAAATATTTTACATTGTTTAGCTATGAATCACTGATTAAAAATTCCTGTCATTTTAGTAAAATAGTGATTAAGTCACATTATGTACTCTGTGAGTAAAATGTCATATAAGATAGTTTATAAATAATGAGTTTTCTACTGGATGATCTCTATTATAATCTATGGAATGGAAGAATAATATCCTCAACATAGATGTTGTGTCCTCAACTTATGTTGTAGACTATGCCTGGGAAAAACTTTGCCGCAACTGTGGTAAATCCATTATTATTATTTTAAACTTTAACAGGACAAAAGAAATCAATATTTTTTTGAATCCTAAATTTGTAATAAAATAGACAAGTTTTCTGAATAAGATTTTATTTCAACTTTTACTCTAATTAATAGCTAATGCATCATTTTGAACCTCTTGAGCAAGTAAAACTTGAAGATTCAACAATTTATTCTTTAACACTACAATTCCCATAAGGACAATATTTTCAGGTTTTAACGCTCCTGAGGATTCTACATTGTAGAAAAATTTATTAGGTTTGGCTTCCCAATTGAATTCAGCTTCATACTGATCCTCGTCCAGTTCTGTGTGTTCACTCTTCGGCCATTCATCTGGTTTTGGGTACAGAGTATGGCGCATTATATTATCTGGATCATATTCAAAACATACACCAGCCGTTGGATTCCACTTGGCATGTTCTTTCCCGAATCCCTTCTTAGCATACGCTCGCAGTTTTAACTCCTGCCCCTTACGAAGCTTGATGATTAAAATCTCATCAATTTCTCCGTAATCAGCCTGGTCCTCGTCTCTGTGACGAGACGTCACTGGAACCACTCTAGGGTCACTCGATTTTAAATCAGCAGTTGTAACGTGTCTCGTTTGATCATCTGTACATTTTACATCAAGTGTGAACTCCACACTGCACTCTGGACAAAAGTCGGCACACATGCAATCTCTGGAGTATCTGATTTTGTCTACAACGTCGTCAGATATAAGAGGAATCAGCCCTATCCGGTGTGCTAGAAATTCGTCACTAAGAACGGTCGAGTTAGCTTCTAACTGCACCCAGTCTATAGCCATGGTTGGAGTTTCAGCGATGAATACACGACGCATGCTGTTGGCGACGCTCAGCTCGGTGTCTTCAACGACGAACTTCACATTGTCGTCGGTCAATTCCGTTATATGTACAGAAGGCTGATTGGCGTACGGCATTTTAAACTTCTTTTATACTTTTCTAATACTCCAAGGTTTGTTGATATGAATAATACTACGCTTTAGCGCATTTAGATTTAAAATTAAATTAAAAATTAAAACGAACATGGAATGATGGAACATTACTTGTTGTTTCACTTGTTTTGACACTTTTGACACAAATCACAAAGTGTTGCCAATTCAGTGAAACATGAAATGGCTAAACTCTTTTAAAAAGTTGCTAGAATGTCAAAATTTCGTACCCTTTAAAGTGGCTAAAAGTGGCTAAAAATTTTATACAGTTTTTGGATCGGGAGTTAAAAAAAAACACCATCAAACAATTTTTTTTAATAAAATTAAACAAACATAAAATGTATTATTATGATTAAATCAATAGTCATTAGACGTTGATGGTTTTGGTTCTGGTAAAAAGTAAAATAATAACAATAATGTAATAGGGTATTATGTAAGAAAAATATTCTTTCCTTGTACCAGTCTGTTGTCTTGTTTACCTATTTGGATAAAAATTCCAGCGGTATTTGATAGGCAGCACATGTTTACTTATTTTTTTTAAATAGTCTTTTATTCATAATATGGAATTTTGTGTTTATTTCTGAGTTTTGTCTTTACCACACTCATCATCCTAAAAAATCTGTGTTTATTAGCTTGTCCAGTAAAAGTTGCTAAATTGTGGCTAAAATATTTAGCCAAGAATGTTTGACATCTTTGGCTAAAGGAATCTTATAAGTTGCCAGATCTAGCTAAAAAGTGGCTAACTTGCCAACACTTCACAAACACAATGGAAATAAATGCAATTTGTGAATTTTGTAATGTCTTGTCCATGGTCTTGTACACGGAACTTGTGTCTGTGTTCCGTGGTCTTGTACATGAATTCAGCGACGTTGACACATGGCGTCGTTAACAACGGTGTTGCCAGGCCAAAAAATCTGGATTACGGTATTTTTTTCATGTAATACGGTAGATTCCAATAAAAAAATACAGTTATTTGGTGTTTTTCTATGAATTTTTTTTTGTGCTTCAAAATACGGTACAATGTACTTAAAACACTCAAAATCTTTGCTTAGATCGTAACGTAGATCGAAGCTGAATAACTATACTTACGGGGCCCCGTTTTTACTTTATAATATCATTGAGGTTAGATGTAGATCTTAGATCTACCGTAACTAGGTATACCTAATTATGTAGTACGGTATAATATGTGAGCTGATAAACTGATGTTTATTTGTGGTGTCCATGCCACCTGTTAGAATCACAGACTTCTAGATACATGTCTGTGGTTAGAATGGTAGGAGAAATACGAACTATGACTACGACACGACACAAGCCACCACGTCAAGTGGTAAAGATCCTTCCACGAACTTCCCCACTCTTCATCTATGGAGGAATTTCAAGAGAATAAGGGGCTCTCCATCCCCCCTATCCGTCTCGAGTCCAAGCTAACCCCTTCAGCTCCTTTTCCACCCTGCAAAACAATGCAAGGCAACGAACTGTAGTGTTTAGAGGATCAATAATACACACATTTTACTCTGTAATGGGTGAGGTAGGTATACGCAAGGCTGACGTCTGCACACGGCACCTAGCACGCAGCATCGCTGCCGACTGACTGGCAGTCACTCAGTGACTGACAGCTGTGCTTATACACTACATCCCTTCTTTATTTTATAATAAATAATAATTGATTACAACTGTTCGTTAGCAAATAATATATTGCAACATTGACATAGATCTGACAATAATAAATTATTCAATATCCAACTTTTATTTTCTTTGTGTTATTTATTATCATTATTGTTGTACAACATGTATTTCCCATTTCTGTACATCGTTTTCACCATCAGAAACTCACACCACTATGTGAGTGCAGGGTTAAAGTTTGGTGTCAATCTGTTAGCCTCAGTTACTTATTATTCATCGATATATTTTTCTGTAGCTAATTTAGAATCTTGTAGCTCCCTTAGTACTGTCCATATAATATGGTTTCCCTCTTTTCTTTAATTGAATTATAGACCTGTCAATTTCTGTCTCTCACATTACTGTCATTGTTAGAGTGAAAGGTATTTTACTGGAAGCTTCATAAAAAAAATTGATCTTATTCGCATAAGTCAATTTGGAGATCTCATCTCGCATTTCACTAAATACAACTCTTGTAGATCATAATTATATTTTTAACAAAAAGTTGTTTGTTTGCAAGCCGTCTTGACAGCGTATCACGCGTATGCTGCTCAACGGCGGATCCAGGGGGGGGGTCATGGGGGTCATGACCCCCCCCTGGGCTAGGTCCAGGACCTAGGTGGACCAATAATTAAATTTGTTAAATATAATGTTTTTATATATTTTTTGTCACAATATTATGTAGATTTTATTTAAGTAGATACTTTCAATCTTCTATATACAGGATGACCCAGGGCCAAGTGACCGCCCGGCGTCTATTGATTATTTGGACAAAACTATTAACAAAAAACCAATAAAGTACTGGACGGCTATTCTGGTTTGGTAACTTGACAGTGGAGTTTCAAAATTGACGTTCGAGTTCTAGGATCACTTCACTTCGCAAGTGCGTACTAGATGATTAGATAATGACATGTCAATATGATGCAAGTTCACTTTTATTTTGTAACTTGACAGCGGAATCCACGATGGGTTTCTAAATTGAAGTTAGAGTTCGAGACTCCCTTCACTTCGCAAGTGCGTACCAGATGATTAGAGAATCACATATCAAGATCTCGGACTCGAACTTCAATTTTGAAACTCATCGCGGATTTCGCTGTCAAGTTACAAAACAGAATAGCCTTCCAGGTCTAATCGGTTTGGTTTTTTTTATTAGCTTTTTAATTTTTTGGAAAGAAACCTGACTTGCTGCACTATTTTCGACATATTTTTTTTGTTTTTACATTTATTTTCATTCTGTTTTTTTTTATTTACCAGTTGTTATCATAGTTTATCTATTCGAGGTATAAAATCTACTCAAAATTAAATAGGATATGTTTTTTAAAGACATTAACTGAATTTTTTTTGAAAAAAAATACCCTTTTTTATTTAATTTCGCTAAAAAGTTGGAAAAATGCCATATGAATATTATTATTTTATCAATTATTATTAAATAACATGATATTACCTACAAAATCTCATGAACATGTTTGTAGTTATCTTAATCATTTACTGAACTACAAACTCTTGAAATATGAGCCCCATTTGCGATAATAAGAAGAGCAGACTTTTAAAACCAGGCTAGTGGAACATTTAAGTGCCTTACTATCAAAAATACCTTTTGCCCTTTGATAGAATAATTTTAAATGTAAGGAAACAATAAAAACAAGTGCAAAATTAAATCACCTATTAAAAAAAAACAGCAATTAAATCATAACATTTTCGAAATGACCGCCATTGGCATTAATACAGGCTAAGGCTCTAAATCATCCTTTCACTCGTTCTTTGCACTTCCGAAAGGTTTGCTCCTATTTCTATAGCAACAGCATCAATCCTCTGTTTCAATCAAGCGTAAACATAAAATCTCAGAAACTGCCGAACCGATTAAGATGAAATTTGGCAGGGAGATAGTTTATGCTAAGGAGACGTAAGGGGTAAAAATACGGGTTAGAAGTCACTTTCATACAAACCAACGTTGTCAGTTTTAGATTTATTAATTTGAAATTTTATGTAAGTTTATAGTAATAAACAAAATGAATGGAACTCAGTAGGCAACTTCGTCATTTTTGAAGTAAAACACATGAAAATTTACATATTAGCTCAAAATTAAAAACAAAATTTAGAAAAAATATGTTTTTTTTTGGAAAATCAACCCTTAAAGGGTTGAATAAGGTCGTGCAAGTTAGTATGGCAATTTCATCAGTTCTGAAGTAAGAAGGGTGAAAATTTGTATATAAGCTAATAGTTAGACACAAAAAATAACTGTATCACTGTTTTCTCGAAATTCAACCCCTAAAAATAGGAGTTGGAAGTCATTTACATATAAATCAGTTTCGTCAGTTTTAGAGTTATAAATATGAATTTTTTATGTCAGTTTAGAGTAATAAACAAAAGTTAAAATGTAGCTGAAAATCATTCCTAAAGGGTTAATACGCAACTTCGTCATTTTTGAAGTTAAAACATAAAAAAATATATATTAGATCAAGATTAGAAGCAATCAGTATTTTTTTTTTTTGGAAAATCCTCTCCTGAAGGGTTAATTAATTATGGGAGTGCAAGTTAGTAGGGCAACTTCGTCAGTTTTGAAGTAAAAAGGATGAAAATTTGTATATAAGGTTATAGTTAGACAAAAAAACTAACTGTATCACGGTTTTCTCGAAATTCATCCCCATAAGGGGTAATACTAAAGAGTTGAAAATATTTAAGAAACTACGACATTTTTAAACTCATTGTCAGCAATGTGAAAATTTATATGTTAACGTACTCGTATAATTAGAAACAAAAATTAATTGTAACAGGTTTTTTTGAAAATTTATCCACTAAGGGTAAAACCAGGGCATGTAAGTTCGTACGAAACTTCGTCAATATCGAACTCAGAAATGTGAAAATAAATCAAAAATTAACTGTAACAGGGGATTTTTGGAATTTCATCCCCTAAGAGGTAAATAAAGAGGTTGCAAGCAAACTCAGAAATATGAAAATTAATATGTAAGCTTATAGTGAGAGACAAAAAAGCGTAGAGGACTTTACGGACGGGAGGGGGAGGGGAGAGGGACAGGAAGCGAGAGAGCGACCGGGAATGGGAGAGGGACATGGAGCGGGAGAGAGAGAGAGACGGAGAGGGACAGGGCGTGGGAGAGGGAGAGGGACAGGAAGCGGGAGAGAGAGGGACAGGGGCAGGAAGCGGAGAGGGAGAGGGAGCGGGACAGAAAGCGGGAGAAGGACCGAGTGCGAGAGAGGAACTGGGAGCGGGAGAGAGAGAGGGAGAGGGACAGGAAGCGGGAGAGGGACCGTGAACGGGCGAAGGAGAGGGACAGGGAGCAGGAGAGGGAGAAAGGGAGTTTGAGTGGGAGAGG
The DNA here is from genome assembly GCA_951805285.1 of Thymelicus acteon. Classification (NCBI taxonomy): domain Eukaryota; kingdom Metazoa; phylum Arthropoda; class Insecta; order Lepidoptera; family Hesperiidae; genus Thymelicus; species Thymelicus acteon. Next base: position 5,905,907 of record OX638232.1, read on the forward strand.
GAGTGGGAACGGGAGAGGGAGAGGGAGTGTAAGTCCGGATGGAAACAACAGAACCGGATCTGGTGGTGTTACTTGGAGACAAGATGTGTAACTCCTGAATGGATGAAAATAACGGAACCTTTTTGATTTTTTTTAATAAAACTCACGAGCAGTTTTTCTGTACATTAAATATTTTTTCAAAATTTCGGTTAGGGGACTTCAATAACGTGTTAGAGCACCAAAAAATTTGTTTTTAAAATTATTGTCTGTCTGTCTATCTGTTTGTGTGTCGGGGATCACATGAAAACCCTTGAACTGATTTCGACGGAAATTAATTAAGTTGTTCCCTATACTTTGGATCACGTTTTAAAAAACTTTTCGTCCCGATAAAGTTAAAAGTTTTCCCCGGAAACAAGATGAAACTTAGTATGGAATATTTTTAAAATATCAACGATTTGCTTTAAATTTGCAACAAACGTCCCTCATTTAATTCATGGAATACATGTTTTTGAGTTTTTCAAAATTTTTCATGAAAAATAAAAAACAAATTAATGTTAATGTTGTTTATTTTTAAAAATCCGCTCCCGGTGAAATGATTTGTGATTGTATCGTAGGTTTCAGTATATAAATACCTAAATATAAGTACTTCAATATAAATTAACCTGTTTTTAAATTTTCTTCTGCAAGGGGTACAAATATGATAAGCATAATTTCCGCATGCGAAGCTGCGGGTAACAGCTAGTAATTAATATAATTTAATATAATACTTTGTTTGACGGCATACGCAGTATTCGAGAACGAATGCATCAAAAACACGTTTCGGGAGAAAACGTAAAAGAAAAATTGATTTCGTTATTTAAATATAGGTAGATTTATTTGATTTCAGTACTTATATTTATTAATAAAATACCTACCTATTTTTAACTTGTATCTATTATTATCAAAATTAAATTATAACTTCTTGTGATTTGACCACGACTATATGACCCCCCCCTGGCGCCAAAGCTGGATCCGCCCTTGATGCTGCTGCGGCTCTTAGATACGGGGTTATATTTTGGGGTAATGCAACAAATAATGACAAAGTTCTTAAAGCCCAAAAAACGTGCATTCAAGCGATATTTGGGCTTCGACAGACCGATTCGTGTAAGCCTTACATTAAGCAGTCAAAAATATTGACGCTGCCCTGTGTCTATGTGCTAGAATGTGCTTTGTTTGTAAAAACCAATATTCAATTGTTCAAATATAAAACGCGCGCACGGCATAATGATAAGTTGCAATTTATTACGCATAAGACACATCTGTTTAAGAAAAGTATATTTTATATGGCTCCAGTCGTATATAATAAATTAACTAAAGATTTGCGTAATATAGCAGAATTGGCACTTTTTAAGGAAAAGCTTAAAGATCTGCTAATACCTCAGATGAAGGAAATCTAAGGCTAATACTCAAATGCTATTACTCCATTAAAGAGTACTTAGAGGATACTCAGCTATGAGTGGTTTATGACATTTTTAATTTTCATATTACATTAATTTATATATATTATTTCAATTTGACATTGCCAATTATTTTTAATTTTAATTTCACAGTCTGATTTATGCGCGGTTCGTTTTTATTTGATTTATTATTTATATTTTAATCTCGATTTTAAATTTTTAGCTTATCTTATGTATTGTACGCCTTTAAGGCAGGACATACCGAACAATTTGCTTATTTGTAACATCTGTATATTACCTATTGTCCACAATAAAGAGTGAATTGATTTGATTGATTTGAACAAACGTCAAATGTAGCATTGGAAGTAGATTAACCCAAGCCATTTACCACAGTCGTCTACTTCAATTATCAAAAGTAACAAAATAATTTCTGAAAAATCTTGAGTAAGTCCCTCTATTGCCAAGGCTCACCCAGCCGATATGCATATATTATCCATTTAGTGTCATATGTGTGCATCATATGTGTGCAATATGCATCACCCATATACACCCCAAACTTCACTTCTTCAACTTCACAACTTTCTTTCTCGAGATGGAAACTGATCTCGTATTGTTCAGTATCATGATTTATCATGATTACCTATTTATAGGTACTCGACTGGTACATGACTTAAAGGTAGTTCCCTAACGCTATCTTGTTTTCTTCAAGACTAAGTGAGAACAAAACTCTTAAATTATTTATAGAATTAACTTTTGCTATTTTGACCTATCGTGATATTACTTTCCAATTTTTTCTTGAGGGTACTTCATTTATATTGAGGGTAGGTCACAAAATTTGAAGGTAATTTGAAATTTTTAAACGTTAATCTTAAGAATTTTGAGTCATTCAACTAGACATAATTCATGATGTCAATATAATATCTACAGTTCATACAACTCGCTCCACGCATTATAAGGGTCAACTTTAAACAATTTTCCTATGTAACATTATTATTTTCATTTATTGTCAGTAAGGAATTCAAACCATTGATTGGCAACCCATTCATTTAATGCTAAGCTATTTTGCTCTACCAGTATTTACATTGTTAAAGTCACAAGGGTATTTAGAATAGTACCAGTAGAATCTCTTATAATCTTAAAAATAGTTGCTTGTGAAACTACGATCACAGCTGACCAATTTATTGTCTCTTTAATTATCGTGTGAACTTGAGTATTCTCTTCATTATCTTAACTCTTGATTCACTATCAGTTTAGTCGGTTAAGTTATGATTCTCTGGGAATTTGCGTTTGCTTCCCAGGGGAGTTTCAGTCGTTGACAAGCACTCTGTGTGAGGATGCTTTGTGAGATGGTGGTCCTGCGTGCACGGTTACACCCACTTACACATATGTACATTCGGCTTAGTAATGTGGCCACTCTATCTTCTAGATGGAGATCTAGTGCTTTCAGCTTCCACAACATCAACGTCACTTTAAACTTGATAGATCTGTAATACAGAGATATAAGACCGACGACGAGCCTCGGACTGTACTGCTTTAAAGATAAATCTCTAAAGTTGCTACTTAGCACTGTCATTCAACTAGACATAAGTTTTTTTTTTCTTTTGGCTAAGTCTTTTGGTCATTAGCCATCACTTGATGACGCTAGTTAACTATTTATGTCAATTTTACATGAAAAGAGCGCAGAGAAGCACCTAAGGTGTTGTCATTTTGCAGATAGTTCAAGTTGGATGAATATAAGTAATAAGTTGTATCTACGTAAAATAGTTGATTACAACGTCGTGTTTTATTGGACTACATCAATATACTGAAATTTTATTTCTCAGTGTCTCATTGTCTCTTTACTATGGAGACAAAATCATAACCTTGGCATATAATATTTACCTTTATTTGTGACAGCTCAAAAAGATTAATGTTTACATTGCAAGTAAAGATATTAGATGGAAATACTACGATCTTCTGAGTCTGTAATTGCTCATTGCCACATGGATGAATCTTTATTTTTTCAATAATCAAGTAATATATCCAATAAATTATTGTGGATTATATTATATAAGAATTGCAAAAATTTAATATAATTATCATAAAAGCCGAGTCCATTACCATGGACTCATAACTGCTGTCGTTTGTCATATTTTGTCATAATCTGCTCACATATGTGATATGTTCACATATTACATATTATACTCGTCTGTAACGAATTATTATAAAATAATGAATCGTCAAAGACGGAAGTATGTCATTGTACATTTCATACATGGTCAGATTCAAATTTACTTCAAAAGAAGTTAAGGAATGTTAACACATGAATGGAATAAAATATACCATACCAATAATCACTGTCTTACTTTTATTCCTTACATAATACTTGAATTCTGATGCCACATCATCTCTTTACTTGGTATTTGTAATTCATATTGATTGAGGTAACTTTCTGAAAACCTGCCATTTGTTATTTCATCCCACGATTTAATATCAGTGAAATGGGACCGATTATAATGGGAATTATCTCCATCAGGCATCTCGAATGGGTGTCTTATGAATCATATCCAACAGACATCTTTGGCTTTCAATGATATTCATAACGACATATCCAAAAAATATAAATTTGTAAATATTTGCAGCCACTGTGTATGCATGGCTTTTTACAAATGTAACGTTATTATAAGTGTAACATGATTGCGTAGCCTTAACATTGATTTATAATATTTGCGGGCACCTTGTATGCATGGCTTTTTACTAATGTAACAGTAACATGACTGCGTAGCCTTGAAACATTGATTTATAATATTTGCGGGCACCGTGTATGCATGGCTTTTTACTAATGTAACAGTAACATGACTGCGTAGCCTTAAAACATTGATTTATAATATTTGCGGGCACCGTGTATGCATGGCTTTTTACTAATGTAACAGTAACATGACTGCGTAGCTTTAAAACATTGATTTATAATTGACAGTATATATTACGGTATATTATATACCACTTGTATACAGAATACATTACAGTATAATGTATAATGCTCAATCACCTCGAATGACTTGCCATAGCAGTAATTCAATACATCGATTAGTTTGGCTTCTTCCTCAGAATTCCAAGTCAAGTACCTACTCCATACCTTAATTTATTTTATGATAATTATGGTAAATACCCAATAAATTGAAAACTTCTTTTTCCATTTTTTTTAGCTATAAAAGCGTTACAATATCTCTGATATTTTAGACTGAACTTTAGTATTCCACATACTCATCCATCCTTAAATTTTAATATACCTTTTAGGAAATACTCATTATATTGAATAACTTCCGCAAACACTATATTTTAATGTCTTATAATTTGGCTGAACATAAAAATGTTCCACGTCACTTTACCCAGAACTTTGATTTTTCTTCTCGAAACAGCCATCCTTGAGCCATTACGAAAATTTTTGAATGAAACAGTGAAATCGGTTAAGCTATCAAGAAATACTAAAGTTCATTTTTATTTATACAAACAAGAAGATAAGTATATTACAATAATAACGTGCTTCTTTCGAGCGTTTTTTTTTTTTTACACAAGGTATAGCATTCTCCTTACGAGTCTTGTTTAAATTTGCGTGCCCCTTTCAGGCCTTTTTGTACTCAAGGTACATTAACAAGTTCCTTACGAGTCTTGTTTAAATTTGCGTGCCCCTTACAGACCTTTTTGTACTCAAGTTACATTAAAAAGCTCCTTACGAGTCTTGTTTAAATTTGCGTGCCCCTTGCAGGCCTTATTGTACTCAAGGTACATTAACAAGCTCCTTACGAGTCTTGTTTCAATTTGCGTGCCTCTTGTGGGCCTTTTTGTACTCAAGGTACATTTACAAGCTCCTCACGAGTCTTGTTTCAAATTGCGTGCCCCTTGCAGGCCTTTTTGTACTCAAAGTACATTAACAAGCTCCTTACGAGTCTTGTTTCAATTTGCGTGCCCCTTGCAGGCCTTTTTGTACTCAATGTACAGTAACAAGCTCCTTACGAGTCTTGTTTCAATTTGCGTGCCTCTTGTAGGCCTTTTTGTACTCAAGGTACATTAACAAGCTCCTTACGAGTCTTGTTTCAATTTGCGTGCCCAATCCGGACTTAATACTTGTAACGGGACAAGTGGGATAGACCCGTACAACCTGCGTGAACCTTGACGGAGCTACAATTATCAATAATTATATTTAATTTAATATTGGCTTTAGCGATAAAAATATTAACATATATAATGCTTCAATATTGCTACGTAATACGGATTTTAAGGTATAATAAACTTTTTACATATTACGTGCATATGCATAACACATTGTTTGTAGCTACTTTACAGGTTCTTTTTTAATATGGTTGTATAGGCAATGATCTTTAAGTGAACTGTATTGGCGTGACCACGGAACACAGACACAAGGGCGTGACCATAATAATAATATTGAACTGCTAATTAATTAGCAAAATTACGTCTAAAACTTGTTTAGATAATCATAATCTTTTGAATTCATGGTAGAACGGTATTTGAATTGTGAAAACATTAACCACAGCATTATATTAATAAGTGGGGTAGATTCTCAATCGTTTCTTTCCAAGTTATTGTAAGGGTAACGTCGAGTTTCACGTTTTTATTAAATACCCACCAAATACAAACAAAACTTAGGATATTGTTATTGTGATGCGGTAGCTTTATTTGAAATAAGGAACGAAATAAATTACTCTTTCACATACTACAATTTCCTACAGCAATATCATAGGTTTAAGGTCTAATTGAAATAGTTACTTGAGGCATGGCCCTTTGTGAACAAAATGATTTGCATGGCCTTCGAAGTATTTAATTAGTTTTGATGCTTAGACAACCATTTTCTGTACAAATATGGCAGTGGTACTTTAAGTTGCCGAGTTATTAAAACGTCAACACTTAAATAATTGTTACTTTAGTGCACGCAATTAGGTATACCCACATATAAATTATGTGGTTGTAATGTAATAATACACTTTACTTACTTAAATGCGAATATAACAGAACATATTCGTTACGAATTTGCCTGTCCGAACGAATGCAAGGGTGGCATTACTCCTTCTTTTTCTTCCAACATTTTTTGGTAATTCCTTATTATTTTTACCGTCGTCGCCACTTGTAGTGTTTAGAGGATCAATAATACACACATTTTACTCTGTAATGGGTGAGGTAGGTATACGCAAGGCTGACGTCTGCACACGGCACCTAGCACGCAGCATCGCTGCCGACTGACTGGCAGTCACTCAGTGACTGACAGCTGTGCTTATACACTACACGAACTCTCATCCTGAACCGAAGCCGACTAGAGGTCGTTTGGCTCTGTACAGCCCAGTTAAAACCATATCGAATTACACGATGCTAATTAGGTAGGTACGTGGTGTTAGGATTTTTTATCCGCTTAACTAGCAACCACCCTCGTTCTAAATTCAACTGTAAAATGTTTCAGTTTTCGGTGTGATATTGGTGTGAGTCTGTGAGCCAGTAGGTGATATTGTGGGTCCCCCGATTCCTTTCGATCGTCAACGCATCAGCGTTTTGCCATTCTGTACAAAGCCAGAACGCAAGGGTATGAAACTAACCACGTATAGATTGGAAATAACTTTTTTACTAAGTTCTTCTAATCCATACAAGCGTACTGCTCCGCAAATACTCGCGTATACTTCGTAGTAAGGTAGAAGTATATCTTGTTCCATAATGTACAGCGCCATTACCACAGAACACTTATACCCTAGAGGGGGCCATTCGGGATTCGGGCCAATACGCATACGGACTAATCGTGTGTGTATCGGAACCCCCGTGACAGGGGGAGTGGGGGGCGGAGCCTAAGGGGGGAAGGGGGGGTGAAGGTTCAGAACCGGTCACAGTGGCGCTTGTTAGGAGAGGCCTATGTCCAGCAGTGGACTTCCAAAGGCTGATGGATAGATGGATGGATATACTTTTAATTATTGTATTAAGCAGTTTAGGAGTCCATCGCGGACAAACAACGTGACACGTAATTTATATGTTTATATTAACATGTAATAAGTAAAGCATCCACAGTTTCGTGTAGGTTACAATAAAATTTAATTCTGTAACTTTTATTATGTTAAAAGATTTGCTAAGGAGTTTCTTTCGCTATTTCTTCTTCTCCGTGACGAAGGACTTTTCTATAATGGTGGTAGTTAAAAAAATTACGTGTATTTATGTGAATAACTGATGCTTTGAATCCATTTCAGTGACTATTTTCCTATGCTTTTTTCACTTGTCCAACTCTGACCGTTTAGCTGGCACAGCTGGGCGGACGGGCAGTGGGCACACGTTACCAAAATTAGCACATTAAAGCCATTGAACTACCTATTGTAAATAATGCTTCATTGATTAAAGCTTAATATTTCTCAAACGGATTACGAAATTAAAAATGGTCTTCCCAAACCCACAAAATTTTTGAAAGATCTATCCTATTTGTATTATGAATCTTAAAAAATCTCTACACTTATTAAACTACACAGAATATAATGTAAAACCTACCTCATATATAAATACTGAATATGATACATTTCAGGCAAATAAGTTATTTTTCATACAAAGTAATTTACGAGAGCACTGTGCTAAAAATTATATTAATTATTAATCATTATGTAAATACTTTGTTACGTTATCTTATATTACGAGTAAAAGTTGTAGAACGATCAGTGCGGGTTAAGTGGCTGGTGAGTGCGTTGATCGGCCGGAATCAAGTGAAAATATTATTTTATAAGTTGAACCACTTAACTTCAATGGAAAGGTATCAAAACTATCAACCGGTACGTAATCTATCAAGGTACTACTCAATAACGTTAAAATGATAAGTGTCCGTCAACAGAAATAATTATTGTTTGCACCCTTTGACCTGAAGATAATTTCCAATAGATACCTAACAGTTCTCCGCATCTCCGCATGTAATCATCTTCCGGGATGACAGTCTGACAATTAAGACTGGGACATACGTATCGTGTCGTATTTAGCCTATGTAGGTAAAGACTTGAGTTTAAATCTGAAAGAAATATAAAATAACAATGGTGTTTCAGACGGTCGAATATGACCCCATGTGTGATAAGGACAACCCACAGAAGATAAGTTTTGAAGATGTTTCCGCAGCTGCATTTAGAATACAATCTGGAATCGTTAAAACACCTTGCATTGTAAGTTACTTACTATTATTTTTAACTTTTCTTAAAAGGGGGTCTAAAAATTATTACATTTACAGTTTGAGTTGGGTCTCATTTAAATATTTTTTGTAGAAATCTCACATGTCCCTGATTTATGGAATGGATATCTATCTAAAAAATGACTTTCTACAGCACACGGGAAGGTAAGTCTTTAACTTTTACTTTACTAACTTACAGGTCCATACACTTTAGCTAAAACCAGATGCTAATAGTAGATTAAGGTTACTAGCTAAAACCGAGCTTTGAAAGTTCATATGAAAGACAATAATGATAAAGTTGTTCGTTATTGCAAGGCAGCAGTCGTCCACCGCAAACTAGAATCGATACAGTCAGTTAGAGAGTTACAAAAACAGAATCCGTACATAAGATAAAATTGTCCACTTTGCTGGTACTGGCAGCAGTGGCAGCTGCATCAAGTCCCAAAACAATGTTAATTAATAAAAGCATTTTCTAGAATATTTCCGTTCATTAAACCTAACGCACTTACCTACTTGTTAAATTAACTTGCCCATCAGTTTCAAGGAGCGAGGAGCGCGTAATGCATTGCTCCTTCTATCTTCGGAGGCCAAAAGACGTGGCATCATCTCCGCTTCACTTGGTAACCACTCCCAGGCGCTCAGCTACCACGCAAACCAGCTGAATGTTCCTGTCACCGTTGTGATGCCTAACGTGGCGCCCATTATGAAGATACAGAAATGCCAGTCATATGGTGCCGATGTGGTGATCCACGGACATGACATGAAGGAAGCGAAGTATCACGCTATGACTCTGGCCAAGGAAAGAGGACTTACATATATAAATGGGTAAGTTAAGATTTTGCCTCAGTCCGGTTTACACGTATTAAGTAGTTAAGTAGATAACTAAACTTTAACTAAATTTTAAGTAAGTTAATACGTGTAAACTGACAATTTAGTAACTTTTTAGTTAAAATTTAGTTATCTACTTAGTTACTAAATACGTATAAACCGAACATTATTCCTTAGAAGAATTTTCGAATAATCTTCGTAAAGAAGAAAAGACGTGATTTTGTTACAAAAAAATGTGTAATTTACGTTAATAGAGAGTCAGTTTTAAAGTTGACACGATTTGCAATATTTCTATCATTATTTATTGTCCTAACCAGATATGACCACCCGCATATAATGGCAGGGCAAGGTACTGTAGGTCTGGAGATCTTGGAGCAAGTGCCCGATGTGGACGCAGTGCTGGTGCCGGTCGGCGGCGGCGGCCTGCTGGCGGGGGTCGTCACTGCTATCAAACACCTTAAACCTGAGGTGCTCATTTATGTAAGTACACAAAAGGTGTAAAAGGTACTCACTTACTCAGCTGGGAACTAAAACTGAGACCCTGATTTGGAGGCCTTAGTTTCAGTTTACGCTTGAGAGAATGATAAAATAACACCGAAATATTAATAAGTTTGTTTTTTTATTGGTGAACGAGTAACCGCCCTCGCTTTGCTTCAGTTTTCTTATTTTTCTTACACCTTGGGTTACATTACTGGAGTTTTATGGCTTCCTAATTTTTTTGAAAATATAATATAGCCTATGTCACCCAGGGATATTGTAGCTTCCCAACAGTGAACGAATTTTTCAAATCAGTTCAGTAGTTACGGAGACTATTCAATGAAAACAAACAATTAAATATTTACTCTCTATAATATTAGTATAGATGAGTTTTTTTTTCTTCATTACCAGGGTGTAGAGTCGGAGAAGTGTCCTAGCATGAAGTGTGCGATGCAGAACGAGAAGCCAGTTAGCGTGGAGATCCGCTCCACCCTGGCTGACGGACTGGCGGTACCCACAGTGGGCTACAATGCCTACGTTACCGCCCAAGAAACCATGGATAAAATGGTAAGGTCAATTTTATTTATCTACATCATACTACTTTACTTACTACTATATATCTTTACTTTACTATCTACATGAACTTCTAATTATGTAAACTGCGTGTATTTCAAAATAAAATTATTATAATCTTAAATTAAACTTAAAAAAAAAAACCCCGACAGTTAAACATAGCTAAGAAAAGAACACTCTCGATTCAGTCGCCTTTCATGCAAAAAAACTAAATCAAAATCGGTTCATCCGTTTGGACTTACACTTAAACATATCTAAATTACAACCTATTAAAATTGTAACCGTGTGGGAGCAGGTTAAAAAAATATTTTATTGCATTTTCAAAAATTTAAGGGATGATGACGCAACCGCGAGATGCCTGCCAGAACGGTACGTTCTTAATTGACTGATAATAAAACATCGTTTAAAAAAATTCTAGCTCTGTGGGAAACGGGTTACGCTTCCCGCCCACGTCAGACTTTTTGTAGGACAGATAATCGGACCGATTTTTCCTGCCATATTATTTTTGACAGACTTTTTGTACGACGTGTGTGTTGCACTATTGCTATCAGTACGTTCTAGTTTTCTCCTACAAAAAATCAGTCACCGATTATCGGACGTGGGCGGGAAGCGTAATGCAACACAAACAAACGTCAAAATAGCCAACATAGTGTGCCGCAAATACCTATGATACGTAATTATTGTTATGTCTGTCTGATTAATGAAATCATAACAATAGCACATACTTAGTATGTACAACAATATCGAACTAGTATTCGGAACCGGTTAAAAGCTGATTACGTTTTACTTAACGTCGACTTTTTGATGACCCGTGTTGCGCAATGGTTACTATGCTGGATCGCCGCACCGACGCGAGGGTCTTGGGTTCTGTTCCCAGCGAGGCGGAAATTTGAATGACAAGTTTGAATTTCTGTTCTCGATCTGGGTGTGAGTGTTCTTGTCTCTGTGTGTTGTCCATAATGTCCATGGCACCCACGACACAGGGAATCCTAGTGTGGGGCATGAGTGTGAAGCGTTGTTATTATTATTTTATTAATGACTAGTGATATCATGCTACAAGCTGCATCCTATGTCCTTTGTCCGTTATAGATACGAGTAAATCCATTCTAAATATCAAAATATGTTTATTATAATTATTGTACTAGTTTAAAATGTGATTTTAAAATATTATTGTATTAGTTTAAGATGCGCTGAGGAGTTTCTTTCGCCATTTCTTCTCCTCTATGACAAAGCACCTTTTTGAAAAGAGGATAGATTAAAAAAATTGACGTTCAAGTGTATTGTAAAAATACACACATTATTAAATGAATTTGAATTTGAATTTTTGAATATAACTCTGGCTAATTTTCGCAGATAACCGTAAACGAAGATTGGATCGCGCGCGCCATATTGCACCTGGCGGAACAGGAAAAATATGTGGTGGAGGGCGGAGGCGCCGTCGGGGTGGCTGCCATCATGGCGGGCCTGGTGCCCGAGCTAGCTGCCAAAAAGTAGGTATACTTTTAGAAATATGTGTACGTCATTTTACTAGTGTTTTCTCCAAAAAAGACTTTTTTTGTGAGTGATGGTACCATCAAGTGTACACTTAACTGATGGTAGGTCTGGTCACCATCACCCATGGACAATTTGGAGATCATAACTGAATAAGTCATATTGGGGCGACTTAGAATACTAACCCCAATGCCACAACGGATGGGTGTCTTAAGAGGCGATTAAATCCGGCTCGCTGGTCATAGGGCCCAGGAGGGATTATACTCAGATGAAGGAAATAAAAGGCAGATGGAACATTCGCAAAGAAATGTAACGAATGACGTGAAGTCACTTTTTCGCTATGTGTGCGTGACAACCTTAATGTCAACTAGCAGTGGCACCGTATGGACACGTAATTCTTTGTGTGTGTGAGGATGCCAAATGAAAAGTCACAAACTCCCGCAATTTTGTAAATGTTGTTTGACATATTTCCAACTTAACACATTATGCACAATTAAATTGGCAAATTATTTATTACTAGTCTAGTGAACGCCCTTGCTTCGCTTCGGTAAGCCCACAGTCGATAAAAGTAGGGATGGTATTCTTTAAATGGTCGTGATTTTTTTATTTGTAAACCGATTCAAATAAAACAAACACTAAATGTTAACCCAAACTCATTGCAATACGTCAGTGAAAACCGAATCTTTTATTAAGCCGTTCCTGAGATAGGAGGAACAAATGCATAGAAAACCAGACAAAAATTTACGTTGTAATAAATTAATGTGATAATCATAATTGATTTTAATTTCATCACTAGTTATCAAAAAGTACACTTATCAAAATATATGTAAATGTTCTTTTAATATAAAATAATACTTAAATATATTTAATTGTCTTAATTAACCTATGGACTTTTTTATGCAGAATAAGTTAGTGTTTGACCACAAAACCACCTGAGATGGTAAGCGGTAATGAAGTCGTGGATGGTAAATCACACTAACTTAGTAGAAGCCTATTCACTCTTGACTTGAAGACACCCACATTATAATGTGACGGGAACACCCACGCGGACAATTAATTCCAGTCCTTTGTGGTACGCATAATAAAAGACGAGGCAAAGTGCATTTTTTTTTCTCTTGTAATAGCAGCTGTCGGCAATCTGCAAAATTATAATTGAAATCATTTTAGTGAGTAGGCTAAACTAAAAACAGAAACTAAAATATAATATAATATTTTCTTTCAATCATGCATTTTATCGTGGGCAAACGTGACATTTTCAATTAACCCAATTATAATATCCCAGCGATAGGTGTTTATGCATTGGCTGTATTTCTTGATTTTTAAGGTTTAAATAAATACAAATATTTACTTTTTAAATATATTTATTTCGACATACATTTATAAATCGACCAGTGCTCAAATAGCTCATGCATATTTCCCCAAATTTAGGGTAACCGATTTTCACATAAAGCTGGTATACAAATAAATAATTGTCGAGGTTTTGTGTTCCGAGCAAACCGCAAAAATATTATTATAAATAAATAATAAAATAATGAACAGATACCTGTGAAAAGATATTCCATCTTCTTTTCTTTGATTTTGCGAACTACTTTTAAATTGTTTAAAAATGCAAGACGGCATTATAACTGATAAAATTATTTAATCAATTTTGACAATTGCGATGTTCATGCAATTTGACGCCTTCTTTAGTAGTGACACGAGATTGTATTTGTTTTTTATTTTGTATTATTCTTGGTAGGCTTACGTCATATTCGAACGACGTTATCTGCCTTTCATTCCTTCATCTAAGGGATTATATTGGTAATATGGATTTTAATTGTTAATTAATACCATTACTACTATTATTTTTACGTCTCCATGGGGTTCGCCTGGATAGCTACCACCCTTGAGCATGACTCCAGCCGCCAAACGAATCGTCGTGTTCCGGCTGGGGGCTAGAGAGCCAGTTCTTTCTTTCTTTCTTTTTCTTCTATCTTTCTTGGCCGGCAACGCATCAGTGATGCCTTTGGTGTTGCTGATGTTCATGGGCGACGATAGCCACGTACCATCAGGTGAATCGTTAGCTCAAAAACTGGCTTTCTAATGTTTTTTTAATATGTAAAAGAAGATCAAAGTAAATATTAGGCACATACCCCTCTACATGCTAGGAGGCAAAATATTTTTTCAACCAACCCCAGTCTCCCCTATAGGTATTAGTTACATAACTGATATTAAAACATTAATTTATGTACCAACCTACACACATATAAAGATAATCCTAAGGACCTAAGCGTAAGTTATCGCTAATTAATTATAAGATACTATGAATTGAATTATATTATATTAGTCCGGTCAAATTAGACAAAAAAATGATAGTGAAGGTGCATAAATTCCCAACAAGCTGAAAATCGGTAAGATTGTTCAAAACATAATTATAAATAAAATTTTTAAGTTCCCCATCATTCCCGTGTATGGAAAAAAAAATATTCAAGGTCAAAGGTCAAAAAAATGAGTTCGGGTCAAAAAAACGGTAAGTTTTATCATAAAGTACCCCAGACAAAAATTTTAGATCATAAAATTATCTATAAAAATGTATCAATACTTTTTTTCCTACGAGCCACCGTTTCTGAGATATAAGGATTCAAAAAGTTGTAAGTTTTTATCGTCATAATATGCACACGTTTACCCTGCTACCTCATGGTAGTGTACTTGGCGTGTTTTTGAATCGTTATATCTCAGAAACGGTGGCTCGTAGGAAAAAAGTATTGATATATTTTTATAGATAATTTTATGATGTACAATTTTTGTCTGGGGTACTTTATGATAAAAGTTACACCGTTTTGCTGAAAATCGCGAAAAACTCATTTTTTTGACCTTTGACCTTGAATATTTTTTTTTCCATACACGGGAATGATGGGGAACTTAAATTTTTTATTTATAATTATGTTTTGAACAATCTTACTGATTTTCAGCTTGTTGGGAATTTATGCACCTTCGAATGTCTAAATTGACCGGACTATATAGCATCAATTACAATTTTATGAATTCCTATTACGCAAACTATCTCAAACAGCGATCTACCTATATGTTCTTATAATTCATTGATCTCAAAGCTATCTTGTAACAGCTATCTGTATCGACATAATTAATTTGCGTATATGAATGAATTCATCAAAACATAATGTACGTTGCTGAAAGAGTAATAACGCCAGTGGCGTAGTTAGCCATATGGAGGCCCCATATCAATTTATGCTGTGGGGCCCGCTCGACGTAGGTAGCCAACTGTAGCGGTCGTAGGCCGCTGGCGAGCTTTTTTTGGGAGTGTTAGTGGGGGTCCCTATACGCTGGGGGCCCCGTATAATTGATACGGCTGATACGGCGGTAGCTACGCCCCTGAATAACGCCCCAACTTAGAGTCGATAAGTACTTTAATCGCTCCTTAGTAAAGAATCACCATACTAATTCTGTACTAAGGAGCGATTTAAGTAAGGGTTATTGACTCTGAGTTGGGGTATTAGACTATTTAGATGCTTAGACAAAGAAATTTAAAAATAATATTTGTAATAAACCTCTTTAATAATAGAGTGGTTTGCATCCTGTCCGGCGGCAACATCGACACGACGATCCTGGGCCGGTGCCTGGAGCGCGGGCTGGCGGCCGAGCAGCGGCTGGTCAAGTTCAAAGTACATACTTAACCTCCTACTACACTACAAGCTTAAACAAATTTACACTTTACATTACATATTTTCACTTTAGTTTTATTTTATTTCTTTTTTGTTCCTCTGTTTATACAATAATTCTTCAGTTGCCGTTACCTAGTACAGGGGCCTTGATGATGTAATTGCAAAGAAAACTTAATTAAATAAATCATTTTTTTATTTTGATTTTGAAGGTGACAGTGAGCGACCGGCCTGGCGGCATCGCAGAGCTCTGCAAGCTCATCGCTTCCATCGGCGTCTCCATCAAGGACATCATGCAGGAGAGGGCGTGGGTCTTCGGGGATATCTTCAGTGTTCGCGTAAGTCCTTTGCATCGTCTCTTTGAAATTCTCGAAATTTCCTAGGAATCAAGGAAGTCACGAATAATATGCCTGTATATTCAGTAGATATATTCATTAGATATACGAGTACATATAATCCTACTAAGTAATATTATAAAACTGAAAGTTTGTGAAATTGTTTGAATGTTTGTGTTTCCATCACGCGCTAACCGTTGTGTGGATGATGAAACTTGGCGCACAGACAGACCATGTCCAATTGACCAGGATTAGGACGTAAGATACTTTTTATCCCGAATTAATGTTCCGCTATAATTATTGAGGTTTGGACATAATTATAAACATGCATGCATTTCGTCTTCGAAACCAATCCGTGGGTTTCGTGGGATAGTTTTTTTAGTTGTGAAGTCTAGAACTAATAATGTATGTATTGACGACCCTGTAGCCTAGTTGGTAGCGACCCTGCCTGCGAGGCGAGGGGTTCCGGGTTCGATTCCCGGCCGGGGCAGATATTTATGTGACAAATAAATATTTGTACTCGTGTCATGGGTGTTATTGTAATGTGTTGTAGGTATGTGTCGTCCATGTCACCCGCGACACAGATAACCTACTGCGGGGGGTATGAGTGTGTAGCGTTTTAGCGTTTATTGCAGGTTAAAGTAGTGTGTGAAACCCGAGGGCCGGAGCACCTGGAACAGCTTCGCAGCCTCATCGCCAGCTCCTACCGGGAGTGGTACTTCGCCCGCGAGTGGGACGACTACAGACGGCCGAGCACCGACTCTCTTGACGACGCCTCACACTAACTAGTATAAAAGAAGGAAGAAGACAAACGTTTACCAAGTGCCTTAAATTAAGTACCTAAAATAAGTTTTAAGAAATAACCCCCTATTTTAGTAAAATATAAAAATTTATCACTTTAATAAACTGTTTTCTTTAGTTTAGCCTGATCCTATGTGACCTACCTACTGTGATGAAAACTTTTTCTACTTCTATGTACATTTTTAATTTTGCCTTGTATTTTAAACTTTTATCATCGTTGCCTGTACCTCTACGTCCTCTACCGACATAATTTTAGCGTTCCACATGTCCGAGTAAAAGGAAGCCCGGTCTCGAAACTATCCATGACTTTAATTTCCAACTCTACGAAGAAAACAAATAATAGTTTAAAAAAAACTAAAAAACACGTTTTTATAGAAAATCCAACTAAAAAATAGAAAATATATTTGAATGAGGATCAGTAAAGTTATAGCAAATTCTATAGAACTAGTATCCACGCGATTCTTTATGGCATATGAATGATATATCTTTTTGAATCATCCAAATCGGACCATTACTTACGAAGATATTAAGTAATAAACATTGCCGTTCCGGCCGCTAAAATTCAAACTACGCGGGTGCGTGTGACGTCACGATTCCGGTCGCCGCCAGTTAGCCGCTGGCAGCGATACGGCGCGCAATGTTTTGTTTGGATAATTGTGACTTTGAAACAAATTAAGTGTCCCATTTGTGCCTAATTCACCTTTTAACTATGTATCAGTATTGTATAGTGCTTAAACGTTCAAACACTTCTATGAAAACGCCAAAAAAAACTATTTTTTAACGTGCCAAAAAACTCAAAACATCGTAGAAAATGGTATTCCGTTGTAAAAAGACAATATATGATTTATCTTCAATAGTAACTGAGCTGGGAACCATATCTTTAACTTATATAAATTTCGTAGTTGTATGTATATAGCCAGCCGTGGTTGGGCTCCGTAACATTTTTTTTCAGTGGCAGATGGCTCCTCGCTGCGTCTATGGAGCCACATCAAAAATGCTACGCTATGTTTGCAGCCTCCCTTTTGAGCAGCACAGTCATGGAAATCCACCTTCTCTACCGTTCAGCAGCAATACGCTTTACTTTTTAGGGTTCCGAAGTAAAATCGGAAGTATCGGAACCCTTGTAGTTTCGTCATGTCCGTCCGTCCTTACCTTCCTTTTACGTCCTTACGTTCCTTCCCTTCTTACAACACTTTTAGTGATGAGCGCAGTACCTTGGAATTGAGGCACAATGAAAAATGGGGTTTTCTTAGTGGTAAACGCGCCAACTTGTGTCTTCGTGGGGTTGAACTCGACTAAATTAATTCAACCCTATTCCGAGACTTGCTCCAGAGAGTTCTCGACTTCAGACACAATTTTAAGGCTGCTATCCGCCACTTGCAAGTTATGCAACTGAGAGGAATTAAGGGGGGCTGTGTAGTAGGCATCACCTGTGCTGTCATCTGCATAGCAACAGTTGCCACTCATGCCATCTCATTGATATGCAAAATGAACAGCGTATGAGATACCACAGACCCTTGGGCAACACTAGCATTTTATAGGTTTCATATCTGAGCAACAACCATTTACTACATCCTTGATATAACGCTCAGCTAGAAAGCTGACTACCCAACTGCATAACCTCTCACAGCGATCGTAAGATGTTAACTTTGTGAGACCTCCCTGTACCAGTCCTGGTCACAGGCTTTAGCGAAATCTTGGCTGACTGCCAGTGCTTCCCCGTTGCGATCAATAGCCTGACGATGCCTACAGGTGCGTAAGATAAAGATGATCACCAGCTGAACGACTGTCGCAAAAACCGTATTGTCGATCACAGATCAGCTGATGATCTTCCAGATATCCCAGGAGCTGCATGTTAATCTCGCGCTCCATTACCGTTGCAAGCAGGGAGGCTATAGGCTTATCGCTATAGGCCTGTAGTTAGCCGGGTCACTGAGATCGCCCATTATGTGGATGGAATGGAAAAGGATAACCTTCCACGAAGACGTATCATGTAGCATAAGATAGAATAAGAATAAGCACGTTAAGACGGGGAATAAACCAGTCCCGGATCTACAATTTTTTCGAACCGGGGCAGAAACTTGATAGTGATAGAGATAAGATAAAAAAACTCACAAATAATTAATAGTTGGCATTTTTCGTGAATGGAACAATAAGAACTCTTTTTTAATAAATTTACTTATTCTCTCAACCAGGCTTCCGTATGCTAGGCGCTTTGTGCAGCAAGTTTATTTTTTATTTTTAATCATACTATATTATGATTTTTACGCCCCTTGAATTGCCGCCCGGGGCGGGTGCCCCGGTTTGCCCCTCCCCCCCTAGATCCGGGGCTGGAATCAACTCGGGAGCACACATCTTTAACACCACTGCGTGAATACCGTCTGGTCCTCTCAACTTCTTGGTATCAAGCTCTCACAGGTTTTTAGGCGGAGGCCTCTATCATCCTACCTCTATCATCAAGAGTTGAGTTGGCGGCAAAAAGGATGCCAAGAAGTTCGGCATTCCCCTTTGCCGAATGGACCACTGAGTCATCCGATTTACGCAATTGTGGAAGAGACGACCGACTACCAGAGGGGTAATCGTCCATTCGATAGCCAGTTCTGCCGATGAACTTTAAATTGCCTTCCTTTTAGTCATTTGCTTCTTGCTGACCAGGTGGCAGCGTTAAACTTTGTATTAAGCTCTGAGTTGGATAGATCTATAAGCGTGCACGCGGATGACCATGTCGTTGACAATGACCATGATGCCCTGTCGTATCACATCGGCTACTGAGTCTGCGCTCGCGTTCGGATCTCCCGAAACGAAACAGAGCTGCCCCCAGATTAAAATTTTAGAGTATTGATTGTATGTGGTTTATTAATCGATGTTAGTATATTATATTTGTTTTAATTCACACTAGCTTTTTTATTTCTTTTGAGAAAGATCTTTACCCTCGAGTCGAGAGGGGGCCCCGGCAAAATTTTGATACGGGGCCCCGGAAGAGCTAGCTACGCCACTGGTTTTCATAGAAGTGTTTGAACGTTTAAGCACTATACAATACTGATACATAGTTAAAAGGTGAATTAGGCACAAATGGGACACTTAATTTGTTTCAAAGTCACAATTATCCAAACAAAACATTGCGCGCCGTATCGCTGCCAGCGGCTAACTGGCGGCGACCGATATCGTGACGTCACAGCCACGCAGTGAACTTTGTAAGTAATTTGGTCATAACTTCGTCAATTTTTGTCGTAGAACAATAATTTTTTCACTGTATGTTAAGGATTTCTTAGCTCTATAAATCTGCATTCTCAACTAAAAACGTTACGGATCCTCATTAAGAATTGTGTAATTGTAAAAAAAGCGTGGGGTGCTTTTTGATATTATCCCTTCTACTCATTGACACCATGCACCCCACGCTTTTATTACAATTACACGATTCATAATTAAAATTTATTTTCTTTTTTTAGTTGGATTTTCTATAATTATTTTTTACAAAAATAAAACCAACGAAAAAAAACTGAAAAGCGAAAAATAAAATAAACCATTTGTTAGTATTATAAATTAAGATCCTAAATTAACTGTAAATAAATAATTTTGAGACCGTGCCAATTCGACAATTGAGAACCTCCTCCTTTTTTTTCGTCGGTTAATAAAATTTAAGTGTGTTTTTTAGTTTTTTTTTTTTTAACTATTATTTATTTTTTCATT
The DNA here is from genome assembly GCA_951805285.1 of Thymelicus acteon. NCBI lineage: Eukaryota > Metazoa > Arthropoda > Insecta > Lepidoptera > Hesperiidae > Thymelicus > Thymelicus acteon. The sequence continues at coordinate 5,926,344 of OX638232.1, forward strand.
TTTGACGTGATAACGTCTTATAAATCGATGAACATGGGCTGCATGCACGAAAAAGTGTCCCGTTCCGCGAGCGAGAGAGCGGCAAAAGCGAGAGAGAGAGGCACGATCGGCTACAATCGGCCTATCGTAGCCGATGCCGAAGGCGAGCCGTAGGCGATCGTAGTTGAGTGAAGCGGAGCGGAGCGGCGCGGAGTGGAGAGGGGCGGCGCGGAGCGGAGCGGGGCGGAGCGGAGCTTTGTCATGACGTTGTCACGTTAAACTAACGTCCGTTGTACCGTGTACAGTTTGATTTTTTGAAATAAAATTTAGGTTCTTTTTTCTTTCTTTCTTTTTTTCTTTAAATCTTAAATTGTCATCGGTCCTCGATAACTCTACGACGTTTGAAAGAAATCTGACCGTTTAAAGTGGGTCAAAATTAAGTCCAAAGGAGGCGGTTACAGTTTACAAACAAACATACATACATACAGGTGAAGCTAATATAAAGCGTGTAAAAAGTTTAAATTGGTTAAAATTATATTCTAAGCTCAGCGAGTATCAGCACAGAAGAAATAATAGTACTTATAATAAGTATCAGCATCAGCAAGTATACTATATACCAACTAAATATATAATATGAGTAAATATATAGTAATGTTCTTAAAAGCACGTCTAAAAACAATTTCCATGAAATTTGCAATGTAGGTTTACAGGGGCGAAAATCGGTCTAATAGGTCTTATATACCTAATTAGTTTTCTATATTTTTACTTTATTATTATTCTAAGATTTTTACCTGAGCAGAGCCTGATGGTCGCCGAATGATATTGTTGAATTTTGTCAAGCAATCATAATTGAGGCCTTTAGCTTTAGGTACTATTTTAAAAGTCTTCTGTGTTTGAGGTTTGATTGAAACGAAAAATAAATAAATAAGTGACAATTAAATGGTGCCATTCACATTGATGCTGCTGACACATTTCACAAAGAAAAACAATGATTATAATACTTATTTAATTTATTTATGTAATTTATTACTAATGAAATAACCTACCACAATCAAAATAACCATCTGGCTTCAAAATGCAGTCCGTGAGTTCATTTTAATTTAATAAATTACTTACTAATATAAGTAGTTCAATTTCGATTTCTAGAATGCTTTATTATGATTTTTACAGGATATAGAGTTCGACGAATACTGTGATCCTAATAATCCTCGAAAAATAAAGTATGACGATATCTTGGCCGCCTCCAGGCGAATTGTCGGCTCTGTGCTAAAGACTCCATGCACGGTACTTTACCAATGTTACATAGTTCGCGAAACATTTACATAAAACCAATGTTGAGATAGATGGAGTAGCTTTGTAACTTTACTGACGGGTTAATGACCAAAGTTGGGTAATTTTCCAGAGAGCCAACATGTCTGATAGACTCGGAATGGAATTGTACCTTAAACAAGAATTTCTGCAATATACAGGAAGGTAAATTTATATCACGAATATTAGCTACATATTAAAATGGACTGTGCTTTAATTTATGGACCCTTAAGAAGCCTTGCACTTCTGGCTGCATTGCACTTGCATTCCGTGACGCGACTAATATGAAAAACACAACTAAACAGGTTACTCGAAAACAAACATTTATCTGTCATATAAACATCCGACCCAGCTAAGAATCGAACCCTGGACACTTCTGGGTAATTTATGCTGAAATGTTAATATTTCTTTTTCTAAAGTTTCAAGGAACGAGGCGTACGTAACGCTTTGATTCTACTTACCGACGAACAAAAGCGGTATGGAGTAATTGCAGCCTCTACGGGGAACCATGGGTTATCGATGAGCTACCACACCACACAGATGGGCATCCCCTGTATTATAGTGATGCCTGTGATAGCACCTATCACGAAGACAACTAGATGTGAAATGTTTGGAGCAAAAACCATTCTTCATGGCGCTAACATAGCCGAAGCCAAACATCATGCTATGTCTATTTGCAAAGAAAAGAAGATGACTTATATAAATGGGTCAGTACCTTTTTTTTCCTTTCGAATCAAAGAAGTACTAATTCTAGATTATTAGCGTAGTTAATTGTTAATTGCTTCGTACATATTATATCGAATTATAGGGAAAGTGTCTTGTCCGTAATATTTTCGAAGATGCATTTAATAAATAAAATGCATTTGGTGTACAAATTCAAGTAAGTTGGTGAAAACACTAGAAAACGATTTTAATGCTTTGTTTACATTTATTTCGGCTGCAAATCGCGTGGAGTCTGCCAACCTTCACTAGTCATCGCAGTAGACTATGGCTCTAGTCCTTGTTAGACAGGGCAGAAGTTTATTAATCATTACGTACACCTACCTCCAGATCCAATTTATCCACCGATAGCTAAGGATAAAGCTTAGGTCGATAATAGGACCCTAAGACCTAATGGCAAGTCCAGGAGTACCTATACCTAAGCAGACAGTAGAAGGCTCACAAAATACAATTTTAATCTTATGTTAACGTGAATACAGCTACGATCATCCGCACGTAATAGAAGGCCAAGGATCTATGGGCATAGAGATCGTGGAGCAGGTGCCCGCGGTGGACGCGGTGCTGATCCCGGTCGGGGGAGGCAGTCTGATCACCGGCGTCGCTATAGCGGTCAAACACCTCAAACCTGACACTGAAATATACGTAAGTACTATAAAGCGTTGAATAGTAGCGAATCTGTAAGCAATGAATTTGAATGAAACTTCTAAATGTTTCTGTACTTATTTCTGCTACTTATTATTGCGAGAGATACTTATAATAAATTTCTGCCCAAAATCCCGATGGAATTGAATCATTCGAAGTGGATTAGAAATGTATTGCCACAACTCTTACGCATAGCTTAAATTACTTTGCGAGGGTGTACGAATAGATCCTCGACAGTAAAGTACTCAGGGCAAGGTAGGTGATTATTGAATCAGGAACAACTCAGGTTCTTCATGGTATTATTTACTTGCAAAGTATAAATTATCATTTACAACTCACTATTAAATTGTTTACATAAATAGATACGGCTATAAAAACAATAAAAGGATTCGAAATAAAATAAAACGTATGTAAATCGTTCCCGATGGGAACCCAGCTGACAGATGATTTTTATTTTCAAGCCAAAATGTCAATATTTAAAAATTTAAAAGTAAAATGCATCTGCCAGCCAAGGAGTATTGAACGAAGTATTAGTACACCTCGTTACAACTTGTGAGGAGATTACGAAATCATTGCACGTACGCACACGAAATGCAATTTGAAAGAAAAGTCTCGGATCGCAATATGAAAGCGTCGATTTCATAATGTATCATCTGGTGCTACGACCGTGAACGACCAACACTTTAGTTATATTATAGTACTATCAGATAAGCCGATGTACATTTGCTGTACCTATCTACTTATACATTTTCTTACTGTCTACCCTGCTTATTAGTCCATGTTAAGACGTTCACGTGTTTCAGGGTATTCAGACCGAAAAAGCATGCGCCATGGTAGAAGCCCTTAGAAAGAACGAACGAGTCAAGATAAATATAGACACTACCATCGCCGATGGACTGGCTGTCCCTTTAGTGGGAGTCAACACATTCCACAGCCTGAAAGGAGTTGTCGATAAAATGGTATTAAATTCGATATAAATCTATGAATTTGATGAAAATCAGCTCTATTACAGTAATACATTTACAGCAATTTCTTACTTGATGTTACCATATTTCGCATGTAATGTAATAATTTTGGTAAGGAGTTTTTTATTTTTTCACGGTTTTTTCGAAGCTAGCTAATCTATTTAGTACTAAATTGATTATAATCATTTTTCTTCAATAACAGATCGTGGTAAAAGAAGACTGGGTAGCCCGCGCCATCATGCACATTGTAGAGGAAGAAAGATTTGTAGTTGAAGGTGCTGCTGCAGTTTCCATTGCTGCGATAATGGCCGGTTTGTTCCCGAACTTAAAAGGCAAAAAGTAAGTTCAGCAGATTTTAAAAGTGTACTGTAATTTTAAGGATTCGTAATAACTTCTTAGAAAATAACGATAAGTAGGTAAGTACTTCTCCTTTATAGTACAGTGATCTTCTTCGGTTTCTTCTTTCTAATCTCAAGAGTTTTTATTTGTTTGTTTAAACGAACTAACTCTGCTAAGCTCTGGAACTAGCAGTCGGATTTGAAAAAAATATTTTTGTGTATGATGTCCACATCTTTGAGGAAGGCTATAAGGCAAAAATATAGGCGTAAGGGATACCCAAAGCGAAGCAAGGGCAGCCTAGGTTACTAGTCGATAATAAAAACGAATGACGTAAAGTTTGACGCTACAAATACAATCATTTCATCATTTGTCCGATCCAGAGTAGTCTGCATCATGTCAGGAGGGAACATAGACACGACAATCCTGGCGCGGTCCCTGGAACGAGGGATGGCTGCTGAAGGGCGGCTGGTGAAGTTCAAGGTGACGGTGAGCGACCGGCCCGGCGGCATGGCGGAGCTGTGCAGTATACTGGCCGGGCTCGGCGTCATGCTGAGAGACTGCATCCCGGAGAGAGCGTGGGTCAAGGGAGATATCTTCAGTGTCGAGGTGAAAATCTGTCTAAATTACATAGATGATATAGTAGAGATCGTCTAGATGTACCTATCCATGTTCGCAAGGGAGCACCATAGTCTACCTGTTTGATGCAAAATCCTTATCCTTGTGTGCCTGGCAGTGGGCCCTTAAATTTTTTGGCAATTTTTTTCAATTAGGGACCTGCCCCGCACCGCTTTTTATTTGTCCAGCAAGGCCGGCGATGCATCTGTTGCCCTTGGTGTTATTGATTTCCTTAGGCGGTGTTGACCACTTATCATCAAGTGACTGTTATAGTTTATCGGCTAATTAAATTAACTATTGGTTGGAGCTAGGTCTAATTACTCTCATAATATATCTCGGTGAAGACCTTTTTTTGGAATAAATTATTTCTTGAATTTTACAGATGAAAATAATTGCTGAAACAAGAGGATGGGATCACACAAAAGAGTTGATCGAACAAATCAAGAAAAATTATAAAGAATACTATTTCCAAGAAATGAGCGACCGCCAGGGCCAGGACAAGGGGCCCGGCGCAAAACGAGGTCCATGTCTAGCACCCAACCCAGTTTGCATGCAGAAATAAACTTTTCTAAATTATTTAACAACAACTCTCGACTGTTTCATGGTTTGTCCAAAAATTTGAATAATGAAAATAAAGCAACATTTTTTTACAATTTTAACCTATTTTTGACTTGTCATTTAGATAGGAATGAAAATTACACCCAGGGATGTACATAGCTGCCGTTGTATCTGCCGCGTCAATGGTATGTTGCCCCCGCGCTGCTGCGGAGGTTGTAGCCTAGCGTAGAACGAGAGGAGCGGTCGCTCTTGGCGCTGGGTGGCAAAAATCACGAACAAAAAAAGTCTGTCCTAAAGCGATCCGTCCAAATTGGCGAGCGATTTTTTAGATTTTCAAGGGCCGACACGTTTGAAATCTCGCATTCCTCATGGCCTGCACTGGGATATAGCGAGATTTGCCGTTGGTCTAGGCCCCAGGTGGCAAGGGGTGCTATGTAGCAGCTTAATTATGGGCAGTTCGTTATTGAGGAGCTTATTTATTAGGGCAGTCCGAATAAAATACTGGTGACAAACCATTTGAAACACTCAATTAATAAAAAATAAGCAAGTACCTACGTCAAGAAGAAGTCATCCTTAAGTCATTACAAGATATACCTTTGTGATTCACACTTCATTACAGTCAAAGTACAACATCATTGATTACAGTTATAAAATGGCTCAACCACAGTCAACAACTTAATAAATAACATTAAAGTTTTCGCAACAATAATTTTACACAAAATTTTTGGTTAAACAGTTAATATTTCGCAGCAACATGTCACGTCGTTATGTAAGTATCTAAATGTATCATTTTTTAAGAAAATCATAACAGATACCTAAGTAAGTAAGTAGTACTTACAGGGCGGCTCCCCTCCACCTCTAGCTAGAGGGCATTCTAAAGGACTTGTTCTCTCTAATCGATAATTTGTTAAGTAGGTACAACTCTGTACATTTTGATGAGCACAGCAACTATGTCAAAGAATTACCATCACGTAGCGCGTAGCGAAAAAAGCATATTAGCTCACCATCAGTGACTTTTACCAATAATATTCTATTATATTATATGATATCACAGGAGGACTTTGATGAATTTTGTGATCCTGAAAATCCAAGGACTATATCATTTGAAGATGTCGTATCCGCAGCTAAACGCATTAAACCACACATACCAGTTACTCCATGCTTGGTAAATATGGCTTTTTTATAATTCTAACGTATTATCCACGGACATAAAAAAGCGGCCAAGTGCGAGTCGGACTCGCTCATGAAGGGTTCCGTAGCAGCAAGTAACACAATATAAAAGTTCTTGTAGTTCGTTGTAACTTTGATCAATGTTTTTTGCGGTTTACGATTTATGACGTATTAAAAAAAACTACTCACTAAATATCATTCAAACCAATTTTCGTTGGAAGTTTTCATGGTAATGTACATCATATATTTTTTTTAGTTTTATCATTCTCTTATTTTAGAAGTTACGGGGGGGGGGGACACACATTTTACCACTTTGGAAGTGTCTCTCGCGCAAACTATTCAGTTTAGAAAAAAAGCGGCCAAGTGCGAGTCGGACTCGCCCATGAAGGGTTCCGTAGCAGCAAGTAACATAATATAAAAGTTCTTGTACTTCATTGTAACTTTAATCGATGTTTTTTGCGGTTTACGATGTATGACGTATTAAAAAAAAACTACTTACTAGATCTCGTTCAAATCAATTTTCGTTAGAAGTTTGCACGGTAGTGTACATCATATATTTTTTTTAGATTTATCATTCTCTTATTTTAGAAGTTACGGGGGGGGGGACACACATTTTACCACTTTGGAAGTGTCTCTCGCGCAAACTATTCAATTTAGAAAAAAATGATATTAGAAACCTCAATATCATTTTAAAGACCTATCCATAGATACCCCACACGTATGGGTTTGATGAAAAAAAAAATTTTGAGTTTCAGTTCTATGTATGGGGAACTCCCAAAATTTATTGTTTTTTTTTTCAATTTTTGTGTGAAAATCTTAACGCGGTTTACGGTATACATCTACTGACCAAGTTTCAACAGTATAGTTCTTATAGTTTCGGAGAAAAGTGGCTGTGACATACGGACGGACAGACAGACAGACAGACAGACAGACAGACAGACAGACAGACAGACATGACGAATTTATAAGGGTTCCGTTTTTTGCCATTTGGCTACGGAACCCTAAAAATGATATTAGAAACCTCAATATCATTTTTGAAGACCTATCCATAGATACCCCACCCCACACGTATGGGTTTGATGAAAAAAACATTTTTGAGTTTCAGTTCTAAGTATGGGGAACCCCCAAAATTTAGTGTTGTTTTTCTATTTTTGTGTAAAAATCTTAATGCGGTTCACAGAATACATCTACTCACCAAGTTTCAACAGTATAGCCCTTATAGTTTCGGAAAAAAGTGGCTGTGGCATACGGACGGACAGACAGACAGACAGACAGACAGACAGACAGACAGACAGACAGACAGACATGACGAATCTATAAGGGTTCCGTTTTTTGCCATTCGGCTACGGAACCCTAAAAAAGAACGGACGTAACCTTGTCTAATCGAGAGTGAAGCTGACAGCTCGCTTACCATGTGTGCGTAATTTTGTAATTTTTGATTCGCGATGGTGTCAATGTCATATCAGGATGATGTCAATGTGTGGGTTTGTGTACTTGTACGAATACAGAGTTGGTATTACTATGGGTGCTTCACTGAATTTGTTCTTAGGATTACGTCCGTCTTTTTTTACGTCCGTGGTATTATCCTAATTTGAATTTTATTGCGCAATAGCAATAACTAGGATCTCAAAGATGTATGTAAGAACAAAGAAAAATAAACATAATTCACTTCGTTTCAGCCTTCACACTACCAACGCGAGTTTGCCATGAACTTGTACTACAAATTAGAAACCGTCCAAAGAACAGGAAGGTTTGTGCACCACAATCTTTGACCAAAACAAGTTACTAAAAATTAATTAATAATTTTCTCATCATTACGTACATATTGTTTTCGGTGACTTGCTTTCAGCTTTAAGGAAAGAGGAGCCTTAAATGTGTTGGAATTATTGCCATTAGATAAAAAGAAAATCGGGGTAGTGGTCGCTTCTTTGGGAAATCAAGCTGTAGGAATTTGCTTCTATGCAGCGAAGCTTGGCATTCCTGTGGTTGTCGTGATGCCGACCTGCGTGCCCATCGTCAAGCTCCAGAAATGCCACAGCCTTGGTGCTAAGGTGGTGGTGCAGGGCAGCAACTTGCTTGAAGCGCACAGATATGCGCGTGCTCTTGCAAGAGACAAGGGTTTAACTTATATTAACGGGTGAGTCCTTAGTCCAATGCAAATTTTAATATTCTAATGCATTTCAAAATCCCGTGTCACTGTGTTGGTTTGCTATGAAATCCGAAACTACTCGATCCATTTTGATGAAATTTTCTACACTGTGTGTAATTTAATCCAATTCAAAAGATAGGAAGTTTTGGATCTGCTAATAGGCTGTTATCGAGACCAAAGGATCGGTCAAATTATACGTATATTAGATATTGAAACGTAGTTATAGTAAAAATTATTCAATGTGATGAGGAGTTAATAACGGTATATAGCAATTGAAGGTGTGGACCGATATGAAAAACCAAGGGATCAAACAAACCATAAGATACATATATTAAAATGGCGCAGAACAACGTCTGCCAGGTCAACTAATATTATTATGAAGGGCTCTGTTCATCCAAGCGAGTCAAACTTTTCTGGTCGTATTGCAACAACGTAACATTTGGTTTACATTAATTAAAATTAAAAACTGGACGATTTTATTTTTGTTTGCACCTAATACTTGCAATAAAATTATACATTGATTGATATCACAACAACACAAGTAGGTCCCTAATAACTTTAAAACTGTTTTTATAGCCGTGACCACCCTCATATCTTAGCTGGTTATGGGACTATGGCTCTAGAAATATTGAGTCAAGTACCAAACGTGGATGCCATTATAGTTCCTATCGGAAGTGGCGGCTTGGCTGCTGGCATCATCACCGTCATCAAGCACCTGCGACCTAACTGTCTCGTTTACGTAAGTATTTTGTTTGCACATTAAATATATGAAGTCGGTTAATAATTAACTCTTTTATTTGTTACTTGAAGAAGGATGCATTAGCCTTGATAATACATTCGTATCTACCTCATAATTCTTCAGATATAATTTAGCTTGCATATTTTGTTAAATTAATATAGGTATTTTACTCATACAGGGTGTGGAATCAGAAAAAATGCCAGTTCTCTTTAAATCATTGGAGAAGGGCGATCCTGTAAGCATCCCGATTCAAGCATCGCTGGCGGACGCCATATCTGTGTCTAATGTCGGCGTTAACTCTTTCCATATAATACGGCCTCTTCTGGATAAAATGGTAGAAAAAATAACTTAACGTTTTCAGAAGTAGGGCAAGTAGTAGTAGGTGTAGTAATAAATAGTAGCTACCGTCTTTTTCTTCTGCACCCTCCCGAAGAACGGACCACGTAAGATCCCTTCTATTTAAGGTCGTTATCTTCGTGTTCCCTCGTTAGTTGGCCTGGTGGTTAAAATACCCCACGTATTTAAAGCGCCAGGGCAACTCGGACCCTCCAGCTTGAAATATCTTTTACGTACTTCGGTTGCAGTGTCGAGATTCGAAAACCAGAAATAAATGTTGGTTTCTTATTTGACCGATATGTCGGTGATGCCTTTGATGTTGCTACTGTTTACGGTTAGTCGTCTGCTCGTGTCTTGTGTCGGCTGGTAACTGGTTACATTAAAAAGTTGGCATTTTCTTGGATTTGTAATAAGTTAATATTTCTTTTCAATCTGATTTATTTCATTTATACTCCAAAAAACATCACAGCTTCTAGTAAATGAAGATTGGATCGCTCGTGCGATCTTGCACTTGATTGAGAAAGAACGTTACGTCGCAGAAGGCTCTGCTGCCTGCAGTCTTGCATCTATTATTGGGAGCCTGGTACCCGAATTGAAGCTTAAAAAGTAAGTCTACTATGTGAAACTAATTTTAAAACAATCAAAATGCTTCCAAACTATTTAACAACTAGGAATACCGTAAGGAGCTCCGAAATAAAAGGTTATCAGCACGGTGTTGATAGGGTAGACTCGTCATCAATATTGTATTACATTGTACCTATCTAAAACTCGCGCGTTTTGGGACGATACGATACAGTAAATAGAGTTATACTTTCGGCCGGGTGGCCTAGGAACTATCAAAAAGTCGGTATAATTTGGTTAATATTTTCTCCTACTACTTTATCCAGAATCGATTTGAAGATGGCCGTTAAAAACGTTATAAAAAATCTAAACCTTACTACCTACCTGATAAAATATTCCAACTGATTTCTGAATATGAATACCTTGGTATTAAAAGTAAGACTTCAGGTTTTTCTTAGTTCAATTCAATGTCATAATGAACACAATTGTTTTTCCCATAGTGTGGTTTGCATATTGACTGGGGGCAACATCGACGCGATTCTATTGGCGCGTTGCATGGACAGAGGACTCGCTGCAGAAGGCCGTCTTGTTAAATTCAAAGTAACTATTAACACACAGCCATTGTTTTGACATAAATATTTAAAATTCATGCACGGTATTCATGTTATCGAAATCTTCACAGGTTGGAATAAGGGACACATCGGAAGCCAACGCACAACTTTTAAAACTTTTAGCAAATGCAGGGTATAATGTGAGACGACAGTTCCGGGATCATGTCTGGGTTGAAAATGAAGTATATACTGTTGAGGTATGTGTCAAGTAATTGATGAGCATTTTGCTCACCGCGGCCCAAGTCATTTCACCGAATGAGTTTCTATTTAGGACTGCTTTTCAGACCGGAATAACGTACAACAACACGTAAATGTAAAACAAAAAAAAATAATGATATTTTAGCGACGCGACGCTTAAAATTCAACTATAAAGTCGAATCACTAATCCACCGGACCGATTTGACAGAAAATAATGACACTTTGTGAACTATTTCGGCTGTAGTAATAGTAATAGCAAATTCTTGGTCCATATAAAATACGTTTCAAATCTTATCGTATCAATGATTCACATCAAAAAAGGTTTGTCGCAATACTATTTATTTTTCGTCTAAAACTTTGACACAATAAATGTCAATTTGGTGCATTGGATTAGTGATTCGATTATAATTATAATTTTTTTTATAAAAATTATTAACCTACTGTTGTGTTTCAGATAAAACTGGTATGTGAAACGAGAGGTCTGGAACACTCACTGGAATTAAAAAGGATCGTAGAGCGCGCGTACCCCTGCTCATCTACATTTGAAACGGAACCCTTTAACGACAAGCGAACGTGTCCGTGCTATGTGAGGAAGTGTATTTAATAACTAAAACCAATTTCAAAACAATGCCAGAAATAATTGTATTTACGTTAAAACTTATAAAATTAATGAGTAATAATAATTTTGGTCCTTCGAGCCATGACGATTGTCGAAAATAACTTGCAATTGATATATTTTGCACAAATACCAATATTTTTGACAATCAGTGCATTAACTGATTGTTAAAGTTACAATAAAATTATTTGTCGCCAAATTGTGTCATTGCAACTTGCCTTTCACTTTAGTCATTATTTTCTATGTGATAAGGTACTTAAAAAAACCTGTTATTACATTCAATACAATATAAATTACTATTGTTATTAAAAACCTGAGAATAACAGGATAAAATGTTTTTAATATTGTCGTAACACTTTAGTATACACATAACATTGTTACAATTTTCCATTAAACAAATCACTTAAATATGGTATCCATAAATGTAGCCATTTTTATATCCCTCTTGCTCAATCCATTAACATCGTGGGAGGACAGTGTTACCTGGAATATTTAAACAATAATATTAAAATGTGAGCAAAATTTTCTTAAATAAAGTTTTCATACTTTAAAATTTAATTAATTTAGGAAAAAAAAAGACTGACCAATAAAGTGTAACTTGATGTTTATTACAATCAAAATTATCTAATATCTTTAAATTTTGTAATTAATTGATTTTCATACTGACAAGGAAAAATAAATGATTTTATGAGTTACCCACCTGAAGTTTGTTGTACACATTGAACCATTCTGGATGGTGATCCATTTTTTCGGCAAGTAAAGCTATCCTAGTCATGAATCCAAAAGCCTCATTGAAGTTTTTGAACATGAACTCTTTTTCAATAGCATCTCGGTTTGCTTGTACTTTCCAACCAGACTCCAACAGAGGTTTAAGCTGGCTGTCTCGTTCCTCAGGACTCAATTTATCAGCCTGAAAGAAATAATAATGCAAATAAGATAGAAAAATCGTTTTTAAGATAGTTATGAATCACATCGCAGCATTAATCGCGGTAAATATGCTAACAAAAAAATATTTTACCATTTTCCTGTTTTTCGGAGAAGCAGACAAGCTAGCAAAACCGGCGACTCTACAGGTAAAATCGCCACTGGCATTGATCGCCGCCTCGGCGAGCGGCGCGCGACCCAACCTCGCGGGGTGAAAGTGTATCGCTACGTTGTAAGCGCTATAGCTACATAAATTTCGTATCAGTACCATTGCTTCAATTAAAACTTTATTGTTATATTATTAAGGTTATTAAATATATTTAACGTTTTTGAATGGGAATATTGGGAATGGAATAACAAGCTGATATGGCTGTGTATTGTTTTCATTAGATGTGGTCCACAGAGTACGACTACGAAATTGCATTATCAAGATTTTGAAGTATTTTGAATGTACACAGACTATTTATTTATTATTAGTCTGTCTGCATCGTGTTTATGGCCGATATCTCGGACTGATATAGTCTGTACAGTTGTACAGTCTGTTCTGCTGTAATCATAATCACTTGTCTTGACATAATGCTTCAAATGCTTGTCATGTTATGTCAAGTCAATGTCACTCAATGTGTCAACATAAAAAAAATATTTTGAGTTTGCCGCCTTTTTATTTAATTTTGATCTGCTTTCTGCTTATTTATTTGATGCCAATGCAATAGCCTGAATTCGTTTGCAATACTTCGTTACTATTAGTAATAAGGTAAGTAATAATAAGTTACCTTTGTTTATTACTTAATGCGCCGCCAAAGTCCAAGAAAAATATAATTTGTGACGTTTTTTTAATTTCCATCAAGAAGTTGCCGTACCACAATTAGTGTTTGTTACATTTTCTGCAAGTGGTTGAAATGGTATAACATAGTCCTTAGGTAAAGGCAAAATATCGTTTTAACAAAAGAAAATGGATTTTATGAGGGAAATATTGCCCCCGAAAATATATGAATCAATAGAGAGAGCGCAGATTTGCACTCCAAAGCAAGTATTAATTCTATCTATATGGGACATAAAGAAATTAACAGGATTATCAACAAGAGACATAGAACTATTAAAAAATACAGTAGCAAAGTACTTCAGTCACCAAACTGTTACATGCAATGCATTATTTGATAACAAAAATGATAAACTAAAGTCAGGCTGTGCTGGTATTGACAACTTACTCAATGGAGGATTTCGCAAAGGAGTGCTAATTGAAATTTATGGTGAGAGTGGATCAGGTAAAACACAACTTGGTATGCAACTTTCAGCCAACAATGCCTCTGATGGCAGTGTTTACATATGCACTGAGGATTTATTCCCAATAAAAAGATACAACCAAATACATGAAAATATCAGCAAAAGTAATGGACAAATGGGCAATAATGTTTTTATAGAGCATGTTTATGAAGCCCATGAACTTCTATCATGCATTAGAATAAGGCTTCCTAAGTTATTAGAGCAACATAAAGTGTCACTGGTCATTATTGACTCAGTTGCAGCTCCATTTAGATCCGAAACCACTAATTATATACAACGGGCTGAAGAGTTAAGAGAACTTGCCATTATGTTAACAAGGATAGCACAAGAAAATAACTTAGTTGTTATTTGTATAAATCAAGTTACATCTAATTTTGATGATTCCTCAAGCAAACTTCTTCCATCGCTTGGCCTGGCATGGTCCAATATGATATCTTACCGCATGTGGCTTAAAAAAAATACTAAAAATGAATCAGACTCTACCCTTAAAATGGCTGTAAGAGAATTTAAAATAGTGTTTGCCCCTGATTTACCGAATGGTTCATGTGATTTTGTCATAACTCCTGAGGGTGTTACAAACTTGTGATGCAAGTGTTTGTTTGAAAAACTGGTATGAAATAAATTCTTAAATATTACTTCCTTTTACAGTGATAACATTAATATAATTTTGATAATTTTTAAGTCATGTAATTATTATTAATTAATAATATTAATTTATAGTAGATACTTCTTTTTATTAAGCATCAAAGTACTTGCCAAATGTATCACCAATACCTTCTGAGCCTACTAATTCAAAACTTGTGAACACCCATTAGCAAGTTCTAATAGGTATATGCAATGAGTTTGAAATCGTAGATGATGTTTAAAACCGTAGAAGTCTTATGAACATTTAAACATTGCATATAAAATACTTTGCTCTATCGTTCTAAACTCAATGTAGTAATAATAATGTAGAAATGGAGGACAATTTTATGTAACTTGTCTGAAAGAAAGCACAAGAAATATAATATTTTTAAGTTAGTCACCGATAAAACGAGATTTTTCTCAACATTTTGACTACATACAAAGAGAAATAAAAAAAAATTGTGCAATTCACACGTGGTAAAAGTTAAACCTTCAAAAAATTTGGTTTCAAGTTAATGAGACGAATGTAAAATTTCGGGAAGATGATTTAGTAATGATCATAGTGATGCAAAGTTAGAAAATAAAAATAAAACACCTAGAGTAAAATCAGCAGATACCGCCATCTGTCCAGCAATAAAACGAATCTTCTATCTTGTTCCTCGCGCCATCTATAAATACAACTTATCACTTTTTAAAGTAACAAAGAGAACCACGAACTTATGAAACACTGTATAATGTTTCCTATCTCATTTTCTCCCACTTTAATCTTATGAATTTATGTGTCTGTCTCTTTTTACTGTCGCTTTTTCGTTTCATCGACTTTCAAATCACAACGATTGTTTTCACTTAAAAACTGTTTTTTAAACAAAGTTGTTGTTATTCACCCCGCAATTATTGTCATTAAATACCCTAGATTTTAATATTTTCTACTCTACTACTACCTATACTCCATAATTTTCAATCTATTGTCCATAAATAAATACTTATCGATAATGTCCAAGGATAATAAAGTTTATCTGGATATTAATCTTCGTTGTACCCATGGATATATTACTCTTAACTGGATAAATATCGTAGTGGTACTTGAACATCGATGACGTCAACGGAATGACCATTTTTGTAATGTTAGACACGTTAACTATAGTCCCATTGTTAATTATAGTCCTAGGATATATCATTCGATTGTGATTTTTTTATTATAAAAATATTTAAAATTAAAAATATATATTATTGTATTAGATGTACCGTAATTTGTGTACCTTATTTTTCATTTGACTCCTAAATGTAATAATTAAAATTCAGCAATTTTGAAGAAATTTTAATAAATGTATTATTTTAATATTACAATTTTTACCACCAGAAAACTAACCTTTTGAAGAGATAGGACATCAAAATAGGACATGATTTTTCTATGAACACCATAGAAAAATGGTCATTCAATGTTACCTCATCCGTCTTCAGGTACTTCATTGAAGATTTGTATCCAGTTAAACTATATTATCCTTAATAATTACATTGTCAGATTGTCACTGTGTGACACATGTCAATGTCGTTCGATAATGTCATGCCGTCGCTATTCGAAGATTCGATGTTTTCGATTAAATTCATAAAATTTTTGTCTTAATTTACATTAAATTTGAATTTCTTGTCTCTAAACTCAATCAAAATTGTACAAAGACGTGGTGTATTAAAAATAGAAGTGTCTTATTTATATTCCGTTTAATTTTATATAATATGCAATCGTATCACAGTAATACATTATGCACATTTTCCAGCCCACATTTTTAAAGTTACATCAATTTGTTAGTAAAGTAAGCCTTTATTTAAATTACTATATTTTTTTAAATACTATGTGTCTCGAAAATTGATATTAATTCTTAAGATATAAAACATTTGATTTATTTATCTGATACATTTCCTCCACCTTTTTAGTATAAGCGTCTAACTCTTTCTAAAAAGATCTTTTTTTATGTCCGTGTCTTTAAGATATTCAGTTACTAATTTAGAAATTTGGATAAAATAAAATAAAAAAAATTGTAAGTTTATAATATTTAAAAGAAAGAGGTTTCTGCAACTCATAGTTAATAGAGCATAATTAAGAATACTCATTAGGCACATTGTTAACCCGTTTATTACTTCTCATATTTAGATGTTCAAAATATAGTGTTAACTATTTATCACAATAATTAATTGTTTTTTTTACTCATGATAAGTAATTGGCTTTTAACATCAATAAATTAATTTTTGAGGCTTACAGTAAAGCTGTATTTAGAAGAATTCCAAGAAAAACAAAACCAGGCATGGAGTTAAAGTGTCGTGAAGACCCTGTGGTAATAAAACTTGACACACCAGAATTCAAAAGCATTTTTACTCAGGAAGTTAATGATTTGAAATCTCTTTTTGACAAATATAAATATGAGATTCGTATTGCTGGTGGAGCTGTGAGGTTTGTAATTATTATTACCTAACTTCTTTGTAACTGACTTCTTAACATAATACAGTTTGGGCCTTGATAAGAATAGAAAGCCAAAGGTAAAATTAATTATTGTTACAAAGTTTTACGGACGAGCTAAAACCTCTTTAATTATGAGAGTTAAAATATTTATTAAAAGTACACATACTTAGCATTTCATTATCTTCTGCCAATTTACCTTAAATTGCCATTCAACCTCTAGGGATGATAACATTATCCTGAATTCAGTGACTCACCATTTATATTTTACAGAGATATATTAATGGGGCAACAGCCTAAAGATCTAGATTTCGCTACAACTGCCACCCCTCAGGAAATGAAAGACATGTTCACAGAGCAGAACATAAGAATGATCAATATGACTGGTGAAAAACATGGGACAATAACCCCGAGAATTAATGACAAAGAAAACTTTGAGATTACAACATTGAGAATTGATGTGGTCACCGACGGACGACATGCAGAGGTTGAATTTACCAAAGATTGGAAGTTAGATGCCAATAGAAGAGATCTCACTATTAATTCTATGTTTTTAGGTATTTTATTTTTACTTTTCACAAATAAATGTGTATCAGATGACCACGGACCTGAAAAAAAGATGGACGTAACCTCATCTAATCGAGAGTATAGCAAGCATAGCAATGGCCGTACGCTTACCATGTGTGCGTAATTTTTGATTCGCGATTTAAGCAGTGAAGTGTCAATGTGTGGGTGTGTGTACTTGTACGAATAGAGAGTTGGTATTTCTATGTGTGCTTCACTGAATTTGTTGTTGGGATTACATCTGTCTTTTTTTTAGGTCCGTGCAGATGACATAGTTTAAAAAATTTATTGTTTTTTTATTCAGGTTTTGATGGATCAGTTTATGATTATTTCTATGGATATGATGATTTACAAAAGAGAAGGGTGGTATTTGTTGGTGATGCTGATGTCAGGATAAAAGAAGATTATTTGAGAATAATGAGATATTTTCGTTTTTATGGAAGAATAGCAGAAGAACCTGACAAACATGATCAGAGGACTCTGGAAACTATTAGGGAGAATGCAGAAGGCCTTGAAAATGTAGCAGGGGAGAGAATTTGGATGGAATTAAAAAAGATGCTCCAAGGAAACTTTGCTAGCAGTTTACTAAAGTGCATAATGAATTTAAATATTGGCAAACATATAGGTATTTCTTATATTCTTAATTATTCTAATGGATGTTTACAATTATGTCTCTATTATAATGTTTAAAATCGTTCTCTGATTAACAGGAATAATTAATCCAAATCTTGAAGAACTAGATTGTTTAATAAAAAGAAGTGAACATTTAGGACTGCATCCAATGAGTTACTTAGCAGCATTGATGCATGATATGGATGAAGTAACGGTGCTTCACAGTAGGCTTAAATTTTCTGGATATGAAAGAGATATGACCTATTTTCTTGTAGAACATAGAGGAGATAAAGTAGGTTCAAGACCTCTGCTGTAAGTATATAAACCACAAAAATTATTCCATCTTTAATTGTATAATTTGAACACATTTTTATTTGTGTCCATAACTTTACAGACCATATGAAAAATTAGTACTGAATAGCAAAATGAAGCAGAAGGATGCCATAGACTATGTACGTGAAGTACTGAAATATAGAGGAGATGAAGAATTGTTAAATGATTTTAATGCTTGGAAGATACCTCAGTTTCCTGTTACTGGGAAAATGTTGAAGAACAATGATATTCCGCCAGGAAAGATGTATGGTCCCATCATAAACAGACTTAAAGAAATATGGATAGATACTGAGTACAACATAACTGCATCGGATTTGGTTGCACTGATACCAAGTATTGTAGAGGAATTAACACAAAAAAAGAAATAAAAACATTTATTTGTAAAGTTATTGAAATATAATTTATTTAAAAAAATATTTTTCATTTATACAACATTCCACATTTATTTAGTACATTAAATTTGTTTAGTTACTACAATAAGTACTTATTCATAAAATATTTTACTACTTATGTGGATTAAGTTAATTCTGTTGACATTGCATTGTGCAAAATAACATACGCTTGTTAAACAGAGGAATGTTTCTTATAAGCTTAGCTAGTAGAAGTTTTTGGTGGTGTGTAGGGTTCATATTTATCACAACCATCATCTTCATCTTTGTGTTCTATAAAACATTGTTTGCAAAATAAGTATTTACAACCCAAACACCTCATCTTTGCATCCTCATTACATATCTCACAGAACAGCAATTCATCTAATTCAGGATTTACATCTTCATTTTCGAATAGTGACTCAGACTTAGCCTAGAAAAAAATAAAAAAAATATATAGTAACATAATTTACAACAGAGAAATGTAATGCTATATGGATGATATCTGCCTGCATGACAGGGATCTGAACTTCTCATCAATAACACCAATCATCCAAATATGGATATTTGGCACATCACTAACGACCACAACTGCAAAGGGCAGGATCCTAGAAACAATTCTCGGGCTGATCAGATATATTATGTCACAGAGAAACGTTTGATCTCAGCTGATAAATGTTTGTGATGACTAAATTCTCTGCTGCAGGGAATCCTAGTGCATGGGTATGAGCACAGAACATTTAATAATTAGTTAGATGTTCTGTGGGTATGAGTATGTGAATGATTTAATACCTTTTCAATAATTTTCTTAAGGATATCGTCCTCAGTTTCTGACTCCACATTTTGATTTGTTTCCTTTGTTTCTGCAATACTAGTAGTTCCTCCAGTATTCTTTAGTTTTTCTAGTCTAGCTTGAATATCATCAATGACTCCTTTGAACTCTTCCTGATATTTACCATCTATTTTTGCATGCTCCATGTATTGTTTCAATAAATCTTCAACTTGTTCCTGCTCTGTTCTATTATCTGGAAGTATTGTAACTGGCTGAAATAAATATTTGCAAATTGCTGCATTAGAATGTTTACAGTAACAAAATAAATGGCTCCACACTATAATTTTATGTGTGAGTTCAACATACAAATGCCATGACCCTCAAATGAGATGAATTAAATCTTCCATTGCTCAGGTGATATTCAACAAATGATATGAATTTCATAAAGATAATCTTGTTAAATAACTTACATTACTTCTCAGAGTGCTCACTGGAACCGCTCTTAAATTTGCTAATCGTGATTGCAATTCATCATCAGAGGTTGAAGGTAAATCCCCTTTAATTTTCTGTAAGCGATTAGCTATCTCTTCAGTTGTAGCTGGAACAGTTTTACGAGTTTCTTTTTTTAACTTCTGCAATCTATTGGAAATTTCTTGATCCACTGAACTACCAGGACCGGGATTTAGGTTGGCCAAATCGCTACTGTTGTTACTCCTAGGCTGTTCATCCATAGCACCAATTCTCCTTAAAAATTACAAATAATGTAGATTTCCATTTATATTACGTAATAATTTTTTTTAATGAAAAGAAAAAATCTTACTTGTAATATGCATCTGGTGGTTCAATTTTTGTTTTTTCATTGGTTTTATTGGCTCTTTCACATTTCATACATACCTAAAATCACAATATGGCTTAATCAAAAAAACATTAATGTGGCATAATCAAAGTAAGACATCAGGTCTTATCAATTAAATCAAGTTTGTTAAACTTGTTTTACAACAAAGTTTGTGAGCAGTGATAGCCTAGCGGTTAGAATGTTGGTCTCCCGAACGAAGGGGCCCGAGTTCAAATCCTGGCACGCACCTCTAATTTTCAAATATCATGTGCATATTAGAAGTTAATTATCACTTGCTTCGGTGAAGGAAAACATCGTGAGGAAACCTGCACACCGGTGAGTTCTCCATAAAGTTCTCAAAGGTGTGTGAAGTCTACCAATCCGCACTTGGCCAGCGTGGTAGACTATGGCCTAATACCCTTCACATTGTGAGAGGAGACCCCGAGCCCAGCAGTGGGACAATTATGGGTTGTTGCTTTGTTAAACTTTTTGGATGAGAATGCTGTATTATATTTCTTTCATGAAGTGCAATAATTATTGTACATATAACTTACCTTGGCTTCAGCATTGAGTTTTGGTACAAATATTTTATATTTCAAACAATTTGAACAATAGCTAAACCCACAAGAAGGGCATCCTTTCTGCAAAAAAACGATAGTAAAATTCTGTGGTAAAATTTGATTTGTATCACTGAGTTGTATCAAAAATACCACCATCACTTACCTCTTTTCTTAACAATGAAAAAGATTTACTGCATGAATTACATGCCATATTTTAAATTAATAAACATTGAACGCAGTGATATTAAGAAACTCTTCAAATCTTTATGAATGATTAAAACAAATAAAGTGAAATTATAATTGTTTTGTTTGATAATATAATATTATGATTTATGTCAACTTTTTGACACTTGATGTGTGTGTTGTGACATTTGTGAAATGTTTTTTTTTTCATAGACATTTTATTTATTGACAACTGGTAGCACTTCAAACTGCCTTTACTGTTCCTTGGCCATTACTGTGATATTTAAGGGAAAACAAAGCAAAACCAAAATTAATCTACAAATCGAGTTAAAAATTTTGAAATTTAATGTCGTCTGCAGATAATTTTTATGTCCTTCTCCCTCCGTGTAGGTGTAAAGAGTCCCTGGCTCTGCCTGCTACACATAAACACTTGCCTTGCGTCGCGTTCTAAAAAAACGGAAGTTAAGCTGCAAACATACTATAAAGCTGCAAACATACTATAAGCCGCGTCCGATTGGACGCGGCTGACAGCCGCGACTGATAATGTGCACATGACAAAAACATCCAGCGCGCCAGATAGCTCTCGGACGTCCGAACGCCTCAAGGTGCCTCAAGGTCACGTCCGCGACTTACCTCCGATAGTTTGCACAGCTCAGTGTACATTCATTATCTAGATACCTATTACGTCACATCCTTCAGCCGCGTCCGTAAGCCGCGTCCGACAGTTTGTTTTCAGCTTTACGCACGCCCCCCAGTGTGGCCAATAGTTAACGCGCTAAAAGGGGCGTGGCCGTTTTAATACACATAATTCCGTTGGAGGGTAGTTTCATTATTCCATTGTTATTTGTACCGCCTTTAACCATTCACTGGACGTCCTAAAGGTTGACTGTTAGATAGTGCTGTTTAGCATTAATTCCGCTAATTGTTCCACTATTTTGGTCCATATAGATTTTTTGTCTGTCTGTTTAGGTATATCAGAATGAAAGAATATTTTTTTATACAGCATTCCGCATCTTAAGGTTGTCTGGAAGAGATCGCTGTGTAGCGATAAGACCGCCTTTTGTACTGTATACTTGCCTACTTAACGTTGTTGTTGTCCTATTCTTGGTATGCAATAGAGTTAAATATTTTAGTAAGCTTGGGTACATTTAGTGTTATTTTATTTTTATCGGTTTATAAATAAAATAAAACATATGTATCTTTATATTATAAACATTTTTCAATTGTGGATACTATGGCAGGCTTCCCAAAGCGATTACTATTAATTAATTGTGCAGTAGTTATACAGTTAAGTACCTACTATTATAATAAAAAAACATAAACGTGTTCGTAAGCGCGTGAGAAGTTATACTTTGGATCAAAAAAAAAAACAATTTAAAAAAAATCTTTTCAAATATATAGGTATTTATATATAAAATTTATGGGGGTGGGTAGATAGGGGGGCGTTCAATTTTTTGGTCAAAAATCGTCGAGGACGCACCGTTCCCGAGATATCGGATTTTTGGTTTTTCCAAAAATTCCTGTTGGAATATCTCGAGAACCACGCCACCTATCTTCTTGACTAAAGAACCTAGGTGCTGCTGGGACTCCAAAATCCAATATTCAAAAAAAACAATATAATAATAATCATTTTTTCAAAACGAGCGTTTTTAAAACGCGCGTGACTATTTTCGTGACCGTCGTTTTTGTGTCACCGACCGTGTTACAAATCTTAAATTTCACTCTCATTTTTTCCATTTATTTCATAGCGCGCGTAAAGAAATATAACTTCAATGATCAGTTGGTAACACCTTTCTGACTTATACAATTCTTACGTATTTACGTTAGATTGTTAGGTGTTACTTATGTTTTTTTTTTTACTTAAAATAAGTTAATGCTTGACCACAATCCCACCTGATGATAAGTGGAGATGTGATCCAGGCCTCCAGGGTGGTGAGTACTATTATGTACAAAAAAAATACAACATTTATTTGCCCATACTTTATTGATTACAATGATAACGGTGGATTTATATAGTTACACTAGTGTCATTTACCACCCATAAGGCTGTTCATCCCACTCGAACCTTGCTGCAGTTGTCTCATCATATTGTGAAGACCTGACATGCCGCCCATTTGTTGGAGAATACGAGGATCCATCATTTTAGCCATTTGTTGGTTGAGTTTCGCCATTTGAGTTTGGTTGACATTTTTGGCCATATCGCCGCCTTTGAATAGCCCCTTAATACCACCCATCTTCTTAACTACAGCTGCAAATTTGGTGTACTGGGAAATAAGGTCTTTAACATCCCTTTCAGTGACACCGGAACCTTGCGCCACTCTAGTTATGCGCGTCGGTTGTTTTGAGAACAGCTTGGCGCCATCGCGATGGTCCAGCTCTCCTTCATTCATAGAGTCCATTATAGTCATAAGCCGCTTCAATTTTGCCATTGACTCTTGCTCACTGCCCTTTGACATAAGATCTTGGGAAAATCCTGGAATCATGCCCTGTAACAAGAAATAATGATAAATTTTGACAATCAGCCCTTTTACCCTCTTCTCCAAAAACACTATAGAATAACTATTTTAAAATAATCATTGAATTAATAAAGATTCTTTGATATGATGATTTCAATGCATTCTACTTCTACCCTATGCTATAATTTTATTATAACATGAAAATAAACATAAAATAAATGAACATTACCATAATTTGTGAAAATGGTCCCATCTTCATTATATTTTGGAATTGTTCATACATGGCCCTCAGTGTAAACTGTCCATGTTTTAATTTTTCTAACAATTCATCATTATCATCCAACTTTAATTCATTGACTTTGTCCAAAAGACCTTCAATATCTCCCATACCAAGGAGCTTATTTATGAATGGTTTGGTTTTAAATGGTTCCAGGTCATCTATGTGCTCTCCTGTGCCGATGAAGATGATGGGACTCTGTGTTGCTGCAACACTAAGAAAGTTAGTTCAGATTAAAATCAAATTCAAAAAACCTTCAGATGTTAAGAGGTCTATCTTTCCCCTGAATCCAAGGCAACTTCTCCACTATATATTATACACTATACAGAGTATACAGTGCTGAACAACAGACAGGTGTTACTCAACCCTGGTGCTGTTGGAAGTAACAGGGCTTTATTATTCAGTCACAACGGTATTCATCCATAGTGAAACAGCCCTAGCTACATTGCTAGATATCACCTTCCTTCTAGAATCATGGAATCAGGCATGTTTCGTAATCATTAAAAATACTTAAAACATTGTATTGTTTAAAAATTCCATTTCATTGTACTCTATGACAGAAATACATTTCAAATTGTGTCTTCTGACAACACCTATACAATATTTCTTAATAATCATACTTACGCTGATAAGGCACCACCACCTTTAGCGTGACCATCCAATTTAGTGATTATAACTGATCCAATGTCAACTTTTTCTTTGAAAGCACGAGCCTGACCTTCACAAGCTTGTCCAATTGTTGCATCCATCACAAAAATTATGTTATCTGGTTTCTGAAATTAAACATAGAAATTACATTAAATAACAGAACTTATTATACACCTAGGTTTAAGGATATGTTATAACGGAACTGAGACAAAACACAACATCACTCAGGCTATAATATCTTTTTATCCATACAGTAAAATTGAATCATCATCAAGTCTAGTGTACTTATGATGTGGGAGTTTTCAAGAAGAAAGTGAATAGGCTTTACTAAGTGCACTCACCATTGGATTTTATTGCCCCTTTTCTTTGATATCAATAACACTCAATGTTGAACAAAAAAATAACTAAATCATTATAATGTTAAATAGTTTTATAGTGTGCTTTTGCAGGGAATTTACAAAGAACCACCTACAATCGTGTTATAGATGTAATTTGTCTGATTTTGTAAACATGAAGCTGAATCGTTAGGGAAGAAAGGTCTTTGAATGGTGTCCACGTCTCGGAAAAAAGAGCATAAGACGCCCCTCGACCAGGTGGACTGACGACCCACAGTGTGTTATAAACCTCGATTTTGTTTCACTTTGTTTTTATTCGAAAATACTATAGTCCATATCATTACAAACGTCAGAGTAAAACTCCCAGTGCTTTTAGTTTTTTTTTAACACCGCTTCAAAGTTTGCCTTTATCGGCTCTAAAATTTTACAAAATCATTTTTTGCAGAAAAACCAAATTGGATACTATAAAATTGATTATACCAGTTAATTGTGCAGATATAACTATACTACCCATAAAACATTTGTACATTTACTGTGGTTAAATAAAATGGAAAATTTATTTTTATCATTTTCAGTCTTATTTTTTTTCTCAGGTATAATGCCGTATTAGAAGACGATTTATACATGTATCGATAGGTTATATAATTGACTATTATGTATATTAAAATCATATTCTAATTCCGTGTTATTTAAAAGTAATAACTAATTAAAGTTATATCCGGATTTTTTGTGGTTAGGGTTGTCACATCAAGATAATTTTTATTACATCCGGTATACGTTTTTTAATGTTCATCTACACAACCTATTTTCATTTTTAAGGTTCCGTAGCCAAATGGCAAAAAACGGAACCCTTATGGATTCGCCATGTCTGTCTGTCTGTCTGTCCGTCCATATGTCACAGCCACTTTTTTCCGAAACTATAAGAACTATACTGTTGAAACTTGGTAAGTAGATATATTCTCTGAACCGCATTAAGATTTTCACACAAAAATAGAAAAAAAAAACGATAAATTTTGGATGTTCCCCGTAATTAGCACTGAAACTCAAAAATTTTTTTTTTATCAAACCCGTACGTGTGGAGTATCTATGGATAGGTCTACAAAAATAATATTGAGATTTCTAATATCATTTCACACTTCCAAAGTGGTAAAATGTGTGTCCCCCCCCCCTGTAACTTCTAAAATAAGAGAATGATAAAACTAAAAAAAAATGATGTATATTACTATGCAAACTCCCACTGAAAACTTAGTTTGAACGAGGTGTAGTAAGTAGTTTTTTTTTAATACGTCATAAATCGTAAACCTCAAAAAACATCGATCAAAGTTACAAAGAACTACAAGAACTTTTATATTATGTTACTTGCTGCTACGGAACCCTTCATGGGCGAGTCCGACTCGCACTTGGCCTCTTCATAAAATAGGTAAGTAATTCATTTGTGGGAAATTGTATTCGAATGTTAAAAATATTGCCAACGGATGGTGAGACAAAAAGTGCGTGTTGATTATTTCTAACTGCATGCTTTTTTGATGTGAAACTGATTAATATCCTATGTTTTTAAAAATAATGTTAATTCTGGTGTTATCGAATTTTTTCAGTGTTTTTCCGGGGTACCTTACACCCCTGTAAATACATTCTATAACACAAATTAAAATCAAAATTTTTTGGCTGGTAGAAGAGCGATTTATGATATTTTTGAATATTGTTTTTTTAATATTGTTTTTTCTATATCTCGTTGTTTTTTGGATGCCTCGTCAGAATCATGACAAAACGACTGATGACTCTTAAGAATCAATTAACATTTGAAAGATAAAACGATATATTTTATTATATTTTTTTAAATTCAGATACCAAATATTATTATTATCCGGATTTGAAAGTGCCAACCCTAAATAAAAATTTAAATATCGTTTATCTTTTGAATAACACGGAATTAGAATATGATTTTAATATCGATAACAGTCAATTATATAAGCTATCGATACATGTATAAATCGTCTTCTAATACGGCATTATACCTGAGAAAAAAAAATAAGACTGAAAATGATAAAAATACATTTTCCACTTTATTTAACCACAGTAAATGGACAAATGTTTTATGGGTAGTATAGTTATATCTGCACAATTGACTGGTATAATCAATTTTATATTATCCAATTTGGATTTTGTGCAAAAAATGATTTTGTAAAGGGCATCGAACCTAATTGGCACACCTACAAGTCCGCCATTTTGAAAAAACCTCGATTCGGCGGCCAGTGATGAAACATGTGTCAATCGATAGACTAAATGATTATTATCAAAAAATATTCAGTGATGAAATGTCGTAAGTGATATACTTTCTGAGATAAGTGAGTTCAAAACTAGAAAAATAAAGCAAGAAACTTCGTTTCGGCGGACATTGATAAATCATATGTCATTCGATAGGCTAAATAATTACGATTAAGAAGTATTCAGTGATGAAATGTTGTAAGTGATATAATTTCTGAGATATTTGAGTTCAAAACCGTAGAAATATAAAGCAAAAAAACTTTGTTACGGCGGACATTGATGAAACATATGTCAATCGATAGGCTAAATGATTACGATTAAAAAGTATTCAGTGATGAAATGTTGTAAGTGATATACTTCCTGAGATATTTGAGTTCAAAACCGTTCAAAAATAATGTATTAAAAATTATCATTTACTTATTTTGAATTTATTGGGTCAATAATGAAAAATAAGTATATTATGCCATATGTGTATGTGCTGCATAGGTAGTTGATTTATTAATAACGGGTAGGTTTGAATTAAAAAAAAGCAAAGCAAAAGCCAACTACTAGGTTGTTTTATAAATAATTTATTTGCCACCAGCGGCTACAGCTTTGGCAATTACTATAAACCAAAAGTTAAAATTCATTATTGGCTTAGTTTTCTACATCATGTCTGACAATCACTGAATCTAAAAATTCCGCTGGTGTTAAAGGCAATGTTTCCTGATGTCGAGCCCATGCCAAGAGCCATATAACACGACACATTATATGGGAACAACTTACAGGACAAGGTTCTTTTTCCCACTATGCATGAGCAGTACTATCCCGCGATTTTATCTCTACCCTTAAGTTGTTTGTTTGACGAATTTCTTTAATTTTTATAATACATAACGTTACTGAGGTAAGGAAAAAAGTGACCAGTACACTTCAATTGCTGTATCGCCATAAACACTTAACCATAAATACGCCATAAACATTGGTCATCCCTCACCTTGATTATGCTGATGTGTGTTGTACAGATTTGTCACAGGAACTTCTGAATAAATTGGAGAGCCTTCTTAATAACTGTATTAGATATATCTTCGGCTTACGTAAGTATGACCACATTTCCCAGTTCCATTCCTAACTTAAATGGCTACCCATTCGATACAGGCGAAACTTCAGAATTCTCTCAATATTTTATGCTATTTTGAATAATGTGTCTTCTCCTGTTTATTTAAAGGAAACCCATAGCAATGCTTATTTCGGAAATTCCTTCACAATACAGTTCATACTGTTCTGGAACTCCTTGCTTGTAGACATCAAAAAATCATAGACTACCAAAAGCTTCTTCAAGAAGTCCGGCAGCACTACCTGAAGCAATTAGAATGTTGTCGCCCGTGGTCTTCAACCAGATGTTACATACTATGTATTTATAAATATTTATTTACAGTATATAAGTATATAAGAGTTTTATAAAACTGAAATTGAATAAAACTGTATTTATTTAATTTTGTTTATGTATATTGTGATTTTATATGTATATAGTAATTATTCTAAATATTCATAATAGGTATTTCTTATTTGGCATTACACTGATACAGTTACAGATCCACTAGAAATAAAAATACAATTAATTACAAATGTTTTATTTTTGTACGGTTTCGAACTCAAATATCTCAGAAAGCATATCACTTACGACATTTTATCACTGAATACTTTATGATCGTAATCACTTAGACTATCGACTGACATATGTTTTATCAATATCGGCCGAAACGATGTTTTTTGCTTTATTTTCCTACGGTTTTGAAGTCAAATATCTCAGAAAGTATACCACTTACGACATTTCATCACTGAATACTTTTTGATCACAATCATTTATTCTATCGATTGACACATGTTTCATTACTGGCCGCTGAATCGAGGTTTTTTCAAAATGGCGGACTTGTAGGTATGCCAGGCTCCATACAAAAATGTTGGAAGCCCTTTTTAGAGCCGATAAAGGCAAACTTTGAAGCAGTGTTAAAAAAAAACTAAAAGCTGTATCGCACTGGGAGTTTTACTCTGACGTTTGTAATGGCATGGACTATAGTATTTTCGAATAAAAACAAAGTGAAACAAAATCGAGGTTTATAACACACTGTGCGACCTGAAGAAGACAGCGGGTATCCGCTGGATTCAGAAGGCTCAGGACTGGTCAGGACCTCCAAAGACTGACGTGATGGATATAAACGTGAATGGATATACACATTACAGTTTAAAAATGTGTAATGATGCAGGGTATCCTATCAGCAAAGTGTAAATGTGTAAACATTGTTACTAATAAAGTGTCACATTGACAATATTAATATTATTAAACTACTGCTCATTACTTACAACAGCATTAGCAACTGCCAACATCTCTTCAAACAGTGACTCCTCTTGCTTGTGGCGACCGCTGGTGTCCACAATGATCATTTCAAAACCCTCTTTCTTGAACATCTCCACACCTGTTGTTGCTATCACAACAGGATCTACTTCTGTGTAACTAAAAATACAATGCACAAGGTTAATATTTTTTTGACAATTATGCCAATACAATGAGAAAAAGTATTTTTTTAAATAATTTCTCTACAAGTATCTAACATGATCTTTTAACATTGTCTTTTAAAACTTGAATGATGGAAAAAAATTACCAAATCAAAACACAAGAAAATGCGATAGTTGCAGACAAGCGCAGACCTTGCTTTGGGTCCAGGAAAGCCAGTTCAGATTTTAAGATTATAAAAAGAAATAATATATGGTGTTATGATATTTATTTCTGATAATAATATATTAAATACATATACATACCTTCCATAAAAGGGTATTCTGGCCTTTGTACAATTCTGTTTAACCTGGTCATAAGCCCCAGCTCTGAAGGTATCTGCACACACTAGGCATGACTTCCAGTTTTTCCGCAAGTAGTGGTAAGCGAGCTTCGTACATGTTGTAGTTTTGCCTGACCCTTGTAGACCCACAAACATAATGACATTGGGTTTCCCTTTTATTGGCTGGTAGGGCTTCACACCAGGGTCAACTAACTAAAGAAATAAATAAGTAAATAAACATGTAAAAAGTTGACTAAACATGCAAAAATAACTATTTATTCACTATGTCTGAGAACAGACTATAATTGGGTTACATTACTCTATCTATTCTTATTTTCTTGTATTGTTGTAATCCAGTATAATTTTCCAGTCTGTCATTACTTAATTTTTAATGTAAATTTAGAATAATAATAGTAAGGCTTTACAATAGTATAAAATGTTAATAAAGATCCAATAAATACAGCTGTTACCTTGACAAGTTCTTTGAAAACAGCCGACTGTATCATCCGCCTCTTGTTGAGGCCACCAGCCATTTCATCAAAATCAATGACTGCTCGTACATTTTCACGAAGGTTCTTCACTAAACGGATGTTTACATCAGCTTCTAATAATGCAGCGCATATCTGCTTTAGCATAGAATTTAAAACCTGTAACGTTTAAAAAATTCGCCTGTAAATATCTTTGAATGCACTTGCTTCTTGAAGGTAAAACTCATTCACACACATTTATACACTCGAGCTACAATACCTCTTCATTAATGATAGTGGCCCGACTAAGTGATTGTAAGGCAGTAGTTATTTTTCGTCCTAAATCTGCTAACACCATCTTGTAGCCTTATTTTTCCGATCCTAGAACTAGAACACTACTACTCAGCTCCTCAAATATTTGAAAGATTGAAATTACAAAATTTGTAATTGGTTTTGTGACATTTTTATATTCTTATTGGAAGATACAATTCACTACATTAATTACTAATATATGGATCGAAAAGATTAAACCACGATACTTCCTTGAAATAAATTGCAACATTTATAATTCATGACATGAACTACGTTTTCATACATCGACAAATTCGACAATTCGACACGTCAAACGTCAAAAATATTACAATACGTCCCAGTTCTACAGATTGGTTAACTACTCACAGACTAATAATTTTAGATATACGCTCTATGGTATAAGTCCGGCGCGGCCATGGATATAGTACTCTAACTGGATACATGACTTCTTAGACCTTTGGCAAAGGGAGATCTCCTGCCAGGCGAGGTGTGTTGCCTGGGAGGCGGCCGAGCCCCGACTGATCTTGTCGGAGCATTTGTATATATACTAGCGATCTTTGGAAACTTCGATAGCGTGATTCAGGTTGGCGTGACGTCACCGTGTGACGTGTGCGCGTCGTCGCCACAGACCTATAACCTGATGATCATGACGTCATAACGGAATGACCATTTTTGTATTGCGTCCATGTTATCTATAGTCCCAGGATATATCTTTCGATTATGATTTTTATAATGGTATAAAAACATCTAAGACGAATAATATACATATATTATTATAATACAGATGTACCGTAATTGTGTACCTTAATTTTCAATTTACTCTTAACCTTGGTGTTACGGGGAACATGGCTCCACGTCCGAACTAAAAATACCGATATTTCCGCGAACGTGGATAAACGTTCCAGTACCACGGCCGAGTTTTGGCCCTATTTCTATATGGTATAGAACATATTTCTGCTTGTAGACTTTTGTATTAAATTCTTAACCAATCACAGCACAGTCTCAAACCGTTAATGCATTTATTTAAATTCGGTAATTTTGAAGAAATTTTGATAAAATCTATTATTTCAATATTATATTTGTTATCTCTAGAAATATCTTTAAGAACCATATTAAAATAGGTCAATTTTTCTAAGTAAGTGTGGACACCCTACAATTATGAAGAACAATCTCAATCCGGCCTGTGATTGGTCAAATGGTATGACGATATGACGTCATCGAACTTCAGGTACCTCTACAAAGTCCATGATCTCTAGATAGAGTAATATATCTATGGTGAAAACTAAAATCTCTATGACTATTTAGTTTCGTGATAATCGTGATTCGTCTGCTGTACGCTGTATCTCTTGATAGCCTGTGCAAATGCCACAGATAAAAGTATAGCAAATTTCGCTTTGTAATTGACCAAGATTGGTCAGCAGATTTATTTATTTTAAAATAAAATAAAGTAACGTGTAGAAGAATATGGTGAGTTGACTTATCAATTCATAATTAAAAATTACCTTTATCAATAAATCTAATAACACAATATTCATGCTGGTGATCTTTTAAAATAGGGTCAGAATCAATCAGGGGGTGGCAGTGGAGGAGACAAGAAAGATGACAAAGATAAGAAGAAGAAATACGAGCCTCCTATTCCTACTAGGGTTGGAAAGAAGAAGCGTAAGGCAAAGGGTCCAGATG
Organism: Thymelicus acteon; assembly: GCA_951805285.1. Classification (NCBI taxonomy): domain Eukaryota; kingdom Metazoa; phylum Arthropoda; class Insecta; order Lepidoptera; family Hesperiidae; genus Thymelicus; species Thymelicus acteon. The sequence continues at coordinate 5,958,617 of OX638232.1, forward strand.
CTGCACTTAAATTACCTCAGGTGACGCCGCACACAAGATGTAGGTTGAAACTTCTAAAGCTTGAGCGAATCAAGGACTACTTACTGATGGAGGAGGAGTTTATTCGTAATCAAGAAAGACTGAAGCCACAGGAGGAGAAGATTGAAGAAGAGAGGTCTAAGGTATGTGTATTGATTGTAGGAGGTTAGTAAAGTTGTGTACTGTGCATTGTAATTTGTAGTCATTGTTTAGTCATCCCCTTGTTTATCCCGCTACTAGTATGTGAAAGTTTGTGAAGTTGTTTGGATATTCTCGCTTAACACTACTTTTGTGTGGAAGCTAAGTTTTAAATATGCATATAAAAAAATAAGCTTACGTAAAGAAATATAATTTACAAGTGAGTTTCTTGCTGAAATCAGTTATTATTGTATCGGACAGTTAGTCTTATCATTTTTAAAATTAAGTATTCATTTTCGACTATATTTGTTTCCTGTTTCAGGTTGATGACCTAAGAGGCACACCTATGTCGGTGGGCAACCTGGAAGAGATCATAGATGATAACCACGCTATTGTCTCCACATCGGTGGGCAGTGAGCACTACGTCAGCATACTGTCGTTTGTGGACAAAGACCAGCTGGAACCTGGATGCTCCGTGCTGTTGAACCATAAGGTAATATAGTCATTTAAATTACATAAACTTAAAATGGGACATACATATTGATAAAATCATTAGTAAATTAGACTAATTTATCTACGTAATAAAGTGTTTGCGACAAACTGTCAGTAAACAAGCAGCTTTGGCGGCATATCATGGCTACATAGCAAGCATCTTAAGATACAACTTAAGATATATCTGGGGAAACGCAGTGAATGCCGAAAAAGCATTCAAGTTCCAAAAGAGATGTATAAGATCCATATGTGGGATAAGACCTCGAGAGAACTGCAAGCCGTACTTTGGATACCTTCAAATTCTAACATTACCTTGCATGTATATATATGAGATTTGTATATTTGTTTTCAAAAATAAGCATCTATTTAAAACCTACAGCGATATGGACCAAAACAGATGCCATCACAAATTTAAACTATGGGTATAAAAACAAAGAATAATGGCCGGTTTCTGAAGTCTCCAGTTAAATGATCAACAGCTATTGAATCAATAAAGTTAAACTTAAGTTATGTATTCGATAACTGTCACTGGATTTCTGAACATGCGAGCGGCCTTTCAATAACTATGAATTCAATAACGAGTACCTAAAACTGCCACTAGATGGCTCTCTTCAAAATAACAAGTTTCAAAGGGATATTATCATTTTCATATTCATTTTTATTATATCAAGCCCGTTATATTGACGATTCCCTTCAGCTACAGCCAAGCCAGCCAAGCCGACGCAGCTAGATGGTGAAGGGAATACATCAATCGTATTATAGTGTAGCCTTTGCCATAACAATACTTTTTGGATAGAAGTACCTAAAGAATAAATTGTGAGATGGCACATGGCAAATTTCAATGGCAAAAAGTAAAAATTGTTGCATTTATTTCATTAATTTTATAAGTATTTAATTTAACACGTTGCATTGGCAATTCCTCTGGTATTGCTCAGGCGACGGTAACCACTTGCTATCAGGTGGCCAATATGCTTTTTCATCTGCAAAATGTTAAAATGAAACGTCAAATAAAGTTATGAAACCTATAAACGGCCATCTTTGGTTAGATAAGTTGAACTTAGCTTATGCTGAGTTTATATATTATCGCAGTGCTCAGAAACGCTTTTTCGGAAGTTATCGATCCGTTAGCATTATTGAATAGATAAACTACCGACAAAAGGACCTCAGAAACCGGGCATTAATCAGTTTAAAAGGAACGCGTACTGTATGGCAATTAGTATATTTAATAATTTACCTGATAAGTATATAAAGCTGAGGTTAAAAGAATTTAAATTAGAAGTGATACAATTATTATATAACAAACAATACTATAGTATTAAAGAATATTTAAATGATAAGACTTTTTAATTTTGAAAATATAATAATTTATTAATGGTATAGTGAATTTGTTATTTATTTATTTAGATTTAATGTTATTGACATTTGTATTTAATTTAATAATTTATATCGATTTTACATTCAATTATCCAATTTTGACATTGTATCCTTTAAAGTTAGTTAGGTACCATAGCTTAATTGTTAATGACTACAATAAATATGAACATGATATGTATAAATCGTAGGTTAAGTGCAATAAAAAAATTATAATGTTATAAGTCTAAAAGTGGAAATAATTAAATACAATATGAAATAATCTTTGTACGCCGTGCCAACGGTATAGTATAGTAGTAGCACCAATGGAACCTAAGACCTTATGTACCTATTATGTAAGATATAAGTATATTATGTAAGACCTTATGTATATTATACAATGTACCTATACTATTACAAATAAATGCATTCATTCATTCATTCATTCATTCATAATTTTCTTGTCTTACTGGTTAATCAAAATTGAAAATACAGACTCTCTTCTAAAGTAAAAATTATTATTGTTCATTTGTTGATTTCAACTTAACTCCTTGTGGATTTTGTATGCATTTATTTAAAACATATATTGACAAATACAAAGACCTGAAAACAAACAAAATTGTATGTGAAGAAAACCTGATACTCTTTGTTTATCAGGTCACTATAAACTGAGTAGAAGATTTTTCAAAAAAATTTATTCAATAAAATACATAACACATTATTTATATTAAAACTCTTACGCCCCAACTCAGAGTCACTAACGGTTACTTAAATCGCTCCTTAGTAAAGAATCACCATCAAATTCTGTACTAAGGAGCAATTAAGTAACCATTAGTGACTCTGAGTTGGGGCATTAATCATTTTGAGTTTTGTTTTTTATTGATATTTCATTGTAAAGTTTAAGGTTATACTGTTAAATTTTCTAGGTACATGCAGTTGTGGGAGTGTTAGGCGACGACACAGACCCCATGGTCTCTGTTATGAAGCTGGAGAAAGCCCCGCAAGAAACCTATGCTGACATAGGTGGTTTGGACACACAAATACAGGAGATAAAGGTATCGCACCATGTATCACTAAATTATTATACCAGTTCAAATGAAAATGTAACACTGATTTAAATGACATGTTTTAATTAAAGACATGTTCTGTTCACTTCTATTTTTAATTAAAAAAAATATCCATGTATTGAAAAGTTTTTATTAAAATTAAAATACATGATAGTAGCAATATTGCCTAGGTTCTATTTTCTGTACATAATTTTTCACTTGTGTAATCAATTGTCTTTTTCACAAACATGCACCTTCTTTTATAGGAATCTGTTGAGTTACCGCTAACTCACCCTGAATACTATGAGGAGATGGGTATTAAACCGCCTAAAGGAGTGATCCTGTATGGCCCTCCAGGAACTGGCAAAACACTGCTGGCCAAGGCAGTAGCCAATCAGACTTCGGCAACATTCCTTCGAGTTGTTGGATCTGAACTTATTCAGAAATATTTGGTAATTTTCTATATTTTTTTATTATTATTTGGAACCTGGGTTATGTGTTGGACTTCTGGGTGAATGTTCCTTGCGTTGTTTAGCGAAGGCGTAGGCGTAGGTTTTAATTTTTCTATATGAAACTGTTCTATATTAGATTGAGTTTCCAAAGATATTTTTATATAGGGACTAGGTATTGGGAGGTAATAATCCTTTTAGTCCTTCTAAAATGACTATGACCATACCTTAACCTTAACCATACCTTTTCAAGCAAGACATTGTTCATTTGAAGACTAAATAATCCAACCACATATTTTAGTAAGTACCAAGCTATAAGGATGACCAATTACCACTCACAATCACACCAAAGCAATGAAAAGAAAAAAAGCTATAAAAGGATAATATTACTTTAAGTGTGATATTTTTATTTACTAATGACATGTAGTGTACTTGAAAACTTGGCTTAAGCCAAGGCAATTCCTTTACTTAAGTAAAGGAATTGAGACAGTTAAAGTTACACATTTTTACAGGGTGATGGGCCAAAATTGGTGCGTGAGCTTTTCCGAGTGGCAGAAGAGCATGCGCCTTCAATCGTGTTCATAGACGAAATTGACGCCGTGGGGACAAAGCGGTAAGTTTACATTATAATAGTACATTACAATTATACAGTCTATATCCAGTCCATGTCATCATAGACTTCTTCATGGACCAAATAATGCCATCCCAGAAAGTGTTCCTATTGACACAACAACGCACAACTAAGAATAACAATTGGTATTTCTTTAGAAACCTGCGGCACCGGGAGGGGGGTGGAGTTAGGGGGGAGGGGAGGGGGTGGGGTAAGGACCCCCCCCCCCCCCTTAAAGGGGCTAAGTGAGGAAACACATAGTTTTTGAGTTTTTTTTATTTTTATTTTGAAGTTAAATCTGTGAAAACTGCTCAATATTTGTCTTAAACTAGTCTAAATTAATGTCAGGTGGTGGAGGAAGAAATAAAGTTACGACCTCCGTATGGGGAGACACACAAAACGCACCAATTTTATAAAAAAATGACAAATCATTATAATTACAAACTTACAGTTTAAGCAATTTTAGGGAGAATTTAGGGGTTTTTGATACACAAACAGGCTTCCAAACGTCTCCGGCGCTGCGGGAAGTGCAGCCCCTCCGCCCTTGCGTAACAAACTGCAGGCACTCCATGCTCGCCTACGCAGCTTCGGCTTCTTGGTCGCCTGCGGCGACCAGCCTCAGCCTCTTCGGCTCACATGGTGCCTGCAGTTTGTTACAGCGGGCGGGGGCTGCTCTCCCTCCGCGCCTCCGGGGTTTACATTCACTCTAGGGGTAGGGCAGACTAGTACCACGTGGGGTCGGGGTTGACTAAGTCGGTTCTGTCACCAATTTTCAAAAATTTAACTAGAATGTAATAAATAAATTTAATAGAGTATGACATAATAAAACAGTAAAATTTATATATTACATTATATAACCTTTCTTGTATTTCCTATTTCCAAATTTCATGTAGCTCGACCACCTTCCCCGGGCCACCAATCTTTCCAATGAACTCCTAATTACTATAATTATAATATGTAATACAATAAAATATACCTATTAACATAAATTTTATAAATAAGTATCATAATTCGTGTTATATTTTTTGGAAATAACCTCAAAAATTAAAATTAAGATTTTTACGACGCATTACCTCACAAAAACCAACTAGATTATGATTAGGGGCATCACTGCCTATCGATTAAAGCCAAAATCACCCAGATACCGATGCCGCAGGTTTCTAAAGTCAACCCTAACAATTTTCTATAATCCATTACTTGGAACAGAACTATTGTCGAACAGTAAATCTATCTATATTAAATCGAAAGGATACACAGTGCTGAAACAATCAAATGGCGACACAAATTAGAAACTCAGTTATCGTGGGCGGGCAACAACGCGTCGATGGTCGATGACGCCTTCAATGTAAAAGTGTGCATTTGTGGTGAACACACATCACAAGGCCTGTGAGCTCATTGAACAAAAATAAACAAAATGAGTAGTTCTCATTTTCACATTTTATCTATGACAATCTTATTAATCACTGATCTGTCTACAATTCTACACTTTAGTTGTAGTTTGTTTCACCTAAGAGTTCCCTTGGTACCACACTATCAGTATAATCATTATTAAAATTATAGAATTGATGAGTGATGATGAGTTTTTCTGCGTTCTAGTTATGACTCAAATTCTGGAGGAGAGAGAGAAATTCAGAGAACCATGTTGGAGCTTCTCAACCAGTTGGATGGATTTGATTCTCGGGGTGATGTCAAGGTGAGGTTTTTTCCATATAAAATACACCATTGCTTTAAATTTTTACTCAGTGTCATTTACTATACGGTGTTAATTGTCCAAGACAGACTAATAAAATAATTTCTGGTTTACATGCTTTTAATTAATTAAATTAATTCTTTTATTCTTAGGTGATTATGGCTACAAACCGAATAGAGACTTTAGATCCAGCTCTCATTCGTCCCGGTCGTATTGACAGAAAGATTGAGTTCCCTCTTCCTGATGAAAAAACTAAGAGAAGGATTTTCACCATCCATACCTCGAGGATGACATTAGCTGATGATGTTAACCTCTCTGAGCTTATCATGTCTAAGGATGATCTGTCTGGTGCAGATATCAAGGTAAAATTTGTTTTATTTTTATTGAATAGTGTAAAAAATGTAAAACCTAAGTGGTGTGAGTAATTTATGCCAGATATCCAATGACGTCACATTTGTCTTATGCTATACATAGCATAGCAAAAAGTAAGATTGAATGGCCAAAGGTATAAAACCTTAGGAATGGAATAGGATGAATTATCATTATCATCCATTCACCTATCCATCATCCTTTGTAGGTGTAACTGCAAGATATATGCCTTCACTAACATGCGCCACTTATTCCCGAGCCATGGAAATCCAGTGGATACCTGCTGTCTTCTTCAGGTCGTTAGTGGTCGGGAGGGTTTTAGTGCCTCTTTTAAAGCGGCAAATTGTCCATTCGAAAACCTTTCTTCCCTAATGATTTTACTTTGATCTATGTGGCCTGTCCATTGCCATTTCAGCTTGCTTATTCTCTGAGCTATGATGTAGCTAATTACTAAACATACTATATTTTTTATATTTGCAGGCTATTTGCACGGAAGCTGGTCTGATGGCACTTAGAGAACGCCGTATGAAGGTCACCAATGAAGATTTTAAGAAGTCTAAGGAGAGTGTCCTCTACCGCAAGAAAGAAGGCACCCCTGAAGGGCTTTACCTGTAAAATTATTATTATAATAAAGCTTTGCAAATAATGTAATCATCAAGTTGTCCGAAGAGTCGATTTTAATAAACTGTCTTCAATTCAAGCACATTTTTTTATTGCTTTTAGTGTGTTCCTCGTTAGCATAGATCTCGTTAGCGATCGGTTGTATTGCTAGACTGAAAAAGTCTGATGTTCCGTCATGCATGGATTTATATAATTTAACCGTGGTCATGGAAGAACGTGAGTCACTGAGTGGGCCACAGAGCACTATCACGGCGTGAGCGGGCGCGTGCATATTTGAGGCGTCCTCTGGGACCGTCCCCGTATAAAACGTGGGCTATATTTTAATTTTTTTTAAAAAAGGGATCTTCTCGACAACTAATGCGCGCTCCACACTTCACGCGAGATTCTCGCCGAGAATCTTGCAAGAATCTCAGCGAGAATCTCGGCGAGAACTTCCTTGGGTCCACACTCGCAAGGTTCTCAATACTGTTCTCGCGCTCGATGACGATGGACGCAGAAGTAACTGCTGCGTCAAGCTTATTGCTATGCGCTTTCGCTTATTATAATTATAATAATATAAATATGAACAATTTATATAATATAAATATATATAGTACAATAAATATGTGGTTATCCTGACATGTTTATCAGTATTTTTTTTATGTATTTATGTGTTTATTTATGTATGTATGTATGTTTGTTTATAGTGTATCTATATATTTTTTTTGATCCTAAGTAGTTTTTTATTACAACCTAGATATACCGCTATATCGTTGTGTTCTCACTATCCGAAGGTTGACTGGGAGAGAATGCTTAAAAGCATTCTTTAATGCTAATGCATTAAGTCCGCCTTTGCTATTAAACAAATTGTATGGTGCAAAAAGTTAAATAAATAAATAAAAATAATAATATAAATATAATAATCTGGCTAATATTTATGCTCAGTAAATACCACAATGACAACTCTTCTAATCGGCGAGTCGCTCGCTACTGTGAACATGCGAGTGTGGAGTCAATACAAGTTCTGTGAATATGAGACATGCTTACTGGAAGTGCTTAGATCTGAAACAGTTCTTCAAATGATGTAATAATAACAGTACTCACCATATTCACATCTAAAAACAAGCATTCACACACACACACACACAGAGAGAGAGAGAGAGAGACGCACGCGAATGCATACAGTAGAAAAATGCCTAGCGGCGATCGGGAATTACCTGACTAACTCCCAAACGACGCCTAAGGGAGAGGGAGAGTCTGAAAAACAGCGCTGCACGAGGTTCCTCGTGTTAGCAGAAGCTGAGACTCTCCCTTTGCCCACAATAATTGGATATTACCTATTATGTTAGATTTAAATGTTTATTTTTCTTAATTTTTTGTGTGGCAATAAAGAATATTTTATTTATTTATTTATGTCAGTTCCCTCTAGGGTATAAGTGTTCTGTGCGTTAGTTCTCGCGTTCTCGCGCGAGAACCTGCGAAGATTTGTGTATCGGCTCCACATTCACGTTTCTCGTGTTTTTCTCGCCTTCTCGCGAGGTTCTCGCGCGAGTGTAGAGCGCGCATAATGTCCGAAGTGAAAAATTAATACAGTTCATATTTCGTCGAAACTAGAAAGTATAAACCATAGATCACAATAATATCCTTTTTTTAACTGCTTAGTGACTGGTAAATAATCTGTGTTTTATATGTATACTGCATTGATTAAAGAAAAAGTAGAGGATATGCCCTAAATTGCATATACATTTTTTCATTATACATATATTATGCAAATATGACCCGAAATACCAAAAATACATCTGTCCTGTTCTTACACGCGACAATGTAAACTTAAAGAAAGAGTACAATACATGCATATTTACAATACATAGCATATTTCAATTTTCTGGCAACATTTTAAAGAAATCTATCTAAGCTCCGCCTTGAAGCCTCTTTTCGGACGCCATTTTATGAAAACAGTTGCTTCTAGGGATGTTCGATCCAGGTGCCTTGTATCGATACTCTATACAGCCGAAACAAATGTCAACAAACCATTAAACTCGTTTTATAGGGTTTTTCACCAACTGACATGAATTTGTACACCAAATGCGTTTTATTTAGACAAACTCCCATTAAGGTATTTGTGAATTCTTCAATAAATACATATTGATCGATAACAATTATAAACTCCAAGTAAATGTAGAAATAAACAAAATTAAATAACACCGTCATCATTCAAACACTTTGCAATGACAATCTTATTTCCAAGAAGAGATTTGAAACGTTTAACATAATGTACTATTTTGCCCTAATGAGTAGTTTGTCTAAATAAACGCATTTGGTGTACAAATTCATGTCAGTTGGTGAAAACCCTAGAAATCTATTTTAATATAGATAATATTTATTATCAATGTATTTCCGAAATAAAATTATTAATATTATTATTATTATTATTAATAATAATCTTTAGTTTACATTTGTATCGGCTGCAAAACGACTAGAGTATAGATCGATATGGATCGTATCGCAGTGTATCGATCCAGGTATCGATCCTAGTGATTTGATACTGATCGATCCAGTATCGAATGATTTTTTTTAATGGAAATAGGCGGCAAACGAGCTGACGATCCACCTGTTGGTGAGTGGCTATCGTCGCCCATGGATATCAGCAACATCAAAGGCATCACTGATGCGTTGCCGGCTAAGAAAGAGAGAAAAAGAAGAAAATAAAATTTTAAATAGGAATGTTTAATCCGGGTGTTTTATGTATCGATAGTCCGGTTCGTCATGAATATCTCAATAAATAGTCCAAATATCGATTCATATAATTAAATATACCTGTAAGGTGGGTATCGCGGCCAATGAATATCAGCGACCAAAGCGTTGTCAGCCAAGAAAGAGAAAAAAAGAAAGAAATATGTTAACAAATAAAACATGATACATATTTTATATTTTATTTATATTTTATACGTATAATTTAATACGATGTTTTGTATCGATTCATAATCGAATAAAAATCTCGAATTCTAAATAAATATATATATCTTTAAGCCAGTATTAAGGTTAATCGTTTTAGATTAAATTTTATATTAGATTTAATTTTATTCAAAATATTGTATAATTAAATACTGAAAAAGTTACTTAAGGTTTTTTAAAACAATGTGGTATGTTGTAGGAATATCATATAAATAATAATATCTCACTCTATAACAGTATATTTGATTTAGAACTCTTGTGTTTTATAAACTAATTAATGAAATAAATTCATATCATCATATATTTTTTTCTTAAAATATTATATCGATATGTGTAAAATACAACACTAATTTGTGGGCGGAGTCGACGCCATATTTGAGAAACTTTTGGCTTCAGATCACGTGACCTTATTTCCTATACTCTCTTTTTCTTTAATCAAAGTGTCGAACGCATTAGACCAATCACTGGGACGCAATTCGAGACGTAGTAAATGTCAATGTCATTCATTGACATTAACACAAAGAACATAAGAATGGGGCAGCCATTGATTAAAGAAAAAGTAGAGGATATGCCCTAAATTGCATATACATTTTTTCATTATATGTATATTATGCAAATATGACTCGAAATACCAAAAATACATCTGTCCTGTTCTTACACGCCATAATATGTACTTAAAGAAAGAGTACAATACATGTAGCATATTTCAATTTTCTGGCAACATTTTAAAGAAATCTATCTAAGCTCCGCCTTGAAGCTTGTTTTCGGACGCCATTTTATGAAAACAGTGGCTTCTAGGGATGTTCGATCCAGGTGCCTTGTATCGATACTCTAGATCGATATGGATCGTATCGCAGTGTATCTTTCCAGGTATCGATCCTAGTGATTTGATACGATACTCTGGATCGATCCAGTATCGAATGAATTTTTTTTAATGGAAATAGTCGGCAAACGAGCTGACGATCCACCTGATGGTAAGTGGCTATCGTCGCCCATGGATACCAGCAACACCAAAGGCATCACTGATGCGTTGCCGGCCAAGAAAGAGAGAAGAAGAAAAAAGTAAATTTTTAAATAGGAATGTTTAATCCGGGTGTTTTATGTATCGATACTCCGGTTCGACATGAATATCCCAATATAAATAATAGTCCAAATATCGATTCATATAATTAAATATACCTGTAAGTGGGTATCGCGGCCAATGAATATCAGCGACCAAAGCGTTGTCAGCCAAGAAAGAGAAAAAAAGAAAGAAATATGTTAACAAATAAAACATGATACATATTTTATATTTTATTTATATTTTATACGTATAATTTAATACGATGTTTTGTATCGATTCATAATCGAATAAAATATTTTAAATATCGTTATATAAACTATCGACAAGCTTAATTCAGTGGGTTTCTAAATAAATATACGTATCTTTAAACCAATATTAAGGTTAATCGTTTTAGATTAAATTTTATATTAGATTTAATTTTATTCAAAATAGTGTATAATTAAATATTGAAAAAGTTACATAAGGTTTTAAAACAATGTGGTATGTAGTAGGAACATCATATGAATAATAATATCTCACTCTATAACATTATATTTGATTTAGAATTTTTGTTTTTTAAATTAAATAATCATATATATTCATATCATTATATATTTTTTTCTTAAAATATTATATCGATATGAGAAAAATACAACACTATTTTGTGGGCGGAGTCGACGCCATATTTGAGAAACTTTTGGCTTCAGATCACGTGACCTTATTTCCTATCCTCTCTTTTTCTTTAATCAAAGGTCATTACTGACAAAGCTGATCTGTCAAGTCACTTCTGTCAGTTCAGTTCTGTCAATGTCAACAACTGTACTTCTTTGCAAGAATGCGAGCAATGGAAAGCCAATAATTGAGAATTACTTTTGAATGTACTTATAAGTTAATGAGTGAATTTAAATTCATAGAATCGACGCATAAGGTTTTTTTTATTGTTTGTATAATAATGTCCGTAATATAAATATGAATGAGCGACACCGACAGTGATTCTAACGCGACCGAGTACACTGCACTCATGGACGGCCACATCGCAGAAGCTCGCTCCGATAGGGAGGTAGCTGAACGGATTGCGAGGAAAAGGAAAACTAAAACAGCTACCCAACCTCCAACATATGGCGTAAGCATACTTCCAGAAGAAGATAATTTACTCAAACAAGTTACTTATTTAAACGAATGAGCCCCAAGTTTCATTTCGCTACGATGAGTCATTGCGTTTAAAAAGATAATATAAATATCTGAATAACTAGGACTTAATATTTGGAAATAAAAGAGTAGATTCATGTAACGTAACTCCCCTAAAGCATCATCTATTAGCATCCTATTCTCAATGATGTATTGAATTTTTTTGCACAAAGGCCACATTGTTATCTTAAGCAGTATGTATAAACATCATAATAATGATGTCTTACAGATTGTCTGTACACTAGTATAATTCAAAACAAAATTATTAATTAATGTGCATAAATATATTATTGAAGCCTTTGCTTTGTTGTCGAGTTTTGTTATCTGAGTAATTTAAGATTCAATTGGAACTGTGTTTATCTTAATGTTTGGCTTATTTTAGATTGGGTACAATTTAAGTGCTCCCAAAATAATTTTTATACCCTAAGACTAAGTACCAAGTAAAATACTTTTTGCTTGCCAAGTCGACATCTATGGCTAAGCACCCTGAAAAAACAACTGAACTTATTCAGTAAAACTATATCTGGTGAGCATTTATCCATTTTGGCAAGCAAAAAGTATACTTAAATAAAATGTACAATTATTTTGATGTGTGTATATTTATTTTGGAACTTGTTTTAATTTAGGGACCTTGGTATAGAATGGGGTTTGATTTTTATGGTTTTTTATTTTTATTTGGAGTAATATAAGTGCATTTCTGGTAGGCATTTAAACATAAGCCTTTTAGATTGATATTAGTAGTGCAGTTTTGGCATTTTGTATAATACTAATCTAATCAATAGAATGCCTCGAGTCACAACGAGAAAAGTAAAACTGTTTTATGAAATAATTGGTTTCACAAAAATCTGTAATAATTTTTATTTGTTACCATCTCTGCGCAATGTTGATATAGAAGTTATATGTTACACAGAGTGTCATGGCAACAGAGGGAGGCAGTGGGGGGAGTGCGAGTGGCTCAGGGACGAGTGGGCAGGGGCCGCCTGGGCCACCAGAACCTGCCGAACTCCAGATCGAGGAACTGGAGCTCAAGTATGGCGCCGGACATGTCATCAAACTGTTTGTTCCCGTCACACTGTGTATGATTGTTGTTGTCTCAACTATATCCACTGTTAATTTCTACTCAATAAAGGATATTTATCTGTAAGTCTTATAGTTTTTTATACATAGTCATAGTCACATAGTCTTACATTTCTTTAACAGTAATTTTTAAAAATGATATATTAATATGTAACTATAATAATGTATGTTAAGATAAGATATTTTTTTCAGTGTATACACACCATTTCAAGAAGAAAGTCCACATGCAGTGACTAAAGTTTGGAACGCCCTTGCAAATTCCTTAATACTGCTAGGTGTGATTGCATTGATGACTGTTCTCCTGATAATGCTGTACAAGAAAAGATGCTATAAGATAATACATGGGTGGCTCATTATGTCCTCTCTCATGCTGTTGTTTTTATTTTCATATTTGTTTCTGGAGTAAGTTACCTTATAGTTTATTTCTGTGCAAAGAAATTAATTTACTGAGACAAAGTATAACTTCAAATTATAATAATTGACATATAGTCCATCCATCCATCCATCCATCAGCCCTTAGAGGTCCACTGCTGGACATAGGCCTCCCCTAACTTGCGCCACTCTGACCGGTCCTGAGCCTTCTGAATCCAGCGGATGCCCGCTGTCTTCTTCAGGTCGTCAGTCCACCTGGTCGGGGGGCGTCCTATGCTCCTTTTTCCGAGACGTGGGCGCCATTCGAGGACCTTTCTTCCCCAACGGTTATCGGTCCTTCGCACTATGTGGCCAGCCCATTGCCACTTCAGCCGGCTAATTCTTTGAGCTATGTCGGTTACCCTTGTTCGTCTACGGATCTCCTCATTTCTGATGCGATCACGTAGAGAAATACCGAGCATAGCCCTCTCCATAGCTCGCTGCGCAACTCTGAGCTTGTGGATCAGGCCAACAGTAAAGCACCACGTCTCGGATCCGTATGTCATCACTGGCAACACACACTGCTCGAACACCTTCGACTTCAGGCACTGAGGTAGTGTTTTGGACGACAAGATATGACGCAGTTTCCCGAACGCAGCCCATCCGAGTTGGATTCTACGAGTGACTTCTTTCTCGAAGTTGGACTTACCCATCTGGATCACTTGTCCCAGGTAATTGTATTCGTCTACAACTTCAAGAGCAGCGCCGTCAACAACAACCGGTACGGGTGTGACATGGACATTCGACATGATTTTCGTCTTGTCCATGTTCATCTTAAGACCCACCCGTTGTGAGGCGCTGTTCAAGTCCCCGAGCATTGTACCAAGTTCTTCCAGGGAACCCGCCAGGATGACTATATCATCGGCATATCGCAGGTGTGTGATGTATTCGCCATTGATGTTAATGCCACGTCGTTTCCACTCCATCAGCTTGAACACGTCTTCCAACGCAGCGGTGAACAGCTTTGGGGATATGACATCCCCTTGCCTGACACCTCTCTGCAGTTGGATGGGGTTCGTTGCTGTGTCGTGTACTCTGACGGACATGGTGGCAGATGAGTACAAACACTTAAACACCTCGATATACCGGTAGTCGATCCGGCACCGCTGGAGAGAATTTAGTACCGCCCAGGTCTCGATAGAATCGAAGGCTTTCTCATAGTCCACATAGGCAACACACAACGGCAGATTATACTCCTCGGTCTTTTGTATAATCTGCCGCAGTGTGTGTATATGGTCTATGGTGCTGTAGCCTTTTCGGAATCCTGCTTGTTCGGGAGGCTGGAAGTCGTCAAGCCTGCGTGCAATGCGATTTGTGAGTACCCTCGAAAACAGCTTATAAACGTGGCTCAGAAGTGCAATGGGCCTGTAATTCTTCAAAAGGGCTTTATCGCCCTTCTTGAAGAACAGCGTCACCACACTTCTGCCCCACGCTTCCGGGGTAATTCCAGTGTAAATGACGGAATCGAACAGTTTTTGGAGCGCCACTAGAAGGGGTTTCCCTCCAGCTCTTAGAAGCTCGGTTGTGATTCCGTCATCTCCCGGTGCCTTGTTATTTTTAAGCTGTTTGAGAGCCTCTCTAATCTCATACAGGCTGACGTCCGGGATATCCTCCTATTGACCTATCCTATTGACATATAGTATAACTTACAAATACATTTACAAGTTACAATACAAAAGATTTTGTATTAACACCTATACAGTTAAATAAGTTTAAGTTCCAAATGTTTGGGTATTTTCAATGTTCATATTAGCTACTATAATGCTTTAATAACATGTATTATACTTGGATTTAAACCATACACAGATTAATAATTTCTTATTCAGGCAGAAGTGTATATCTTAATATAAATTACGTGTGATATTCTTTGTCTGCGATGGACTCCTAAACTACTTAACCAATTTTAATCTTATTTGCACAACATGTGCAGTTTGATCCAACTTGAAAGGTTTTAATAAAAAAAAAAAACAACTTTTGACAGAACGAAGTCTGTCCGGGCAGCTAGTTATAATTATATATTTTAAATGTTTTGTTACTTACATGCAAGTCTGATTTCTTATTTACAGGGAGGCATTACGAGCACATAACATACCATTGGATTACATTACTTTAGCTATAGTGATGTGGAACTTTGGTGTTATGGGCATGATAGTGATCCATTGGAAGGGGCCCCTGAGGCTGCAACAGGCATATTTAATCTTCATCGCTGCACTTATGGCTCTAGTGTTTATTAAATATCTTCCTGAATGGACTACTTGGGCTGTGCTAGCTGTCATCTCAATTTGGGGTAAGTACGAATAGATTAATTTCATTATAATCTATAACTGCTTTTTTTTTTGTAACTAGGCAATAAGCAGGTAAATGAGCCTTTTGGTAAGTGGCCTCTTTCGCCCATGGACACCAATAACAGCTAAGGTGGCTCCAATGTATTGCTGACGAAGAAAGAATAAATTTTATTCCGATTATAAAATGAAGTTGTTTTCATGTATTGATAATATATTCAAAAAATATTGTTACAGATTTGGTTGCTGTGTTAACACCAAAAGGGCCGCTGAGAATATTAGTTGAAACTGCACAAGAAAGAAATGAACCAATTTTTCCAGCATTAATTTATTCCTGTAAGTAATTAGTAAATTTTTGGTAAATGAAGTCATTACATTTCGAAAATTCGAAAAATAAATTCGTATTTTGAAACTATAGCGGGAAATAACCATCCGTTGTTAACGTTGCAGCGACGGTGATGTACATAATGGCGGCGGGTGAGACGAGCCCGCTGGGTGCGGGGCGCGAGGGGCGGCCGGCGCGCGGCGCGGGGGCGGGGGCGGGCGGCGCCGGCGAAGGTGAGCACGCCGCGCTCGAGCTACGCCCTCTATACTCGCACGGTCTGTGCTCCTCTCTACTAAACACTGCTACTGGAGTGCTGCTTCGCTTACGCTCGACCACAAACCGCACAACATAATAATTTTGTGTTATATAAATGGGGCCCATTTACTCTTAATATTTAAATGCGTAACATAATAACATGCTTTCACGTGTATGTAGTATTGGAAGAGCGGATTAATTGGTACTCATCTCGTGTAAAAACAAGATACTTTTTTTGGATTTTTAGTACCTAGTTATTGCGAAATGTTGTGGTGTAGCTTCAAGAAAAGGGTTCGCTATTGTGAGTATTTTCATTGGAATGGATTTTAGAAAAAATATATAGGTATTCTTGCGCTAAAAAAATCGAAAAATTTACACATTTCTAAAAATCATATTTAAGGAACAAGTAATGTGTTAATTTGGATGTACCTATTACCTGTAACATTTTATAGGGCCCTGTGTCATTCATTCATACATTAAATAGCAAAAAATGTGTGTGTGTCCTACAATCTTCACATAAACCTACAGAGTGTTGAGTAACGAATGCGTTTAAGCTTCAATTATATTTCATTATTTGACAAATTCTTTGTCTTTTCTCTTTTTCTTCTTTTATGACACCGATTACAAACAATATTTGCGATTTTATTTTATTGTTGGTGTTACTGGTCATGCTGTCTGACACTGCCGGCGGAGCAAGGGTTGCAGTTTCTGTTCACGACCGGGTCTGATTTTATGCATTGCAGATAAAATGTTTGTTCATTGTTTTTGAATGTTTGTGAAGTTTCATTTGTCTGTATGTGTGTTTGTTTATTTTTTCTGGAGAAAGAAGGGCGTTATTGTAACATGTCTGTTGTTATACCATCAAATATATATTTTTTTTCTAATAATTTAATTTGATCCAAGGATCAGTAATTGGAAAATCCTATCAAATAAATCTGAATCCAACGTCAATGGTAGGCTGCTGTAGCCATTTGTGTCATGAAAACGTAAAACATCTACCTATCTATCTATGTACAGATATTGATAATATAATAATAAAATTCTGAAGAGCTTTTTTTGTTTGTTTGAACTCTGCAACTGTTAATCAGGTTTCATATATTATTTTTCTATATTTAGGATAGTCCCGTTAATCAGGAAGGCTATAGGCTATATTATTAAAATTCCCAACAAAAAGGAGTTGTTTCAGGGGTAAGACATGTATCCGAAGCGAAGCGAGGCCGGGTAACTAATAAATAAACATCGACATTGATCGCTAGGAGCGGCCGGTAGCGAGGGTATCCGCAACTCGGCCTCCGACCCGGGCTTCGACGCAGCGTGGCAGCAGCGCGCGGCGGAGTGGGCGGGCGGCGCGCGGCGGCTGCGCGTGGACAGCTCGGCGGCGGCCGACGCGCGGTACACGACGCGGGTCGACCCGCCCGCGCCACCCGCGCCGCACCCCTCGCAACTGGCCGATGCGGAGGAGGAGAGTAAGTTGATGAAGTCATAGCTCAGATGGACGCGGCTAGTAAGGCCCGGGGTCCACCTAAGTAACGTGATATTTTTGAGTCGCGAGAAGCCCGCTGAATGGCACATCATGTAGTGTTATGCCACATGCCACGCCATGTGAATGAGCACAACTCCATCCAGTTCACTTAATGTTGATACGAGTGGCAATCAAGAATACGGGATCATTTGCTAGATCATGTGTCATCAGATGATCAGATCATGTGTGCTTGCTTAGGCACCGAGCCTCAAATATAATTGAGCGACAAAACTGTTGTCTAACAATATCAATGGGAGCGAACGATATCACAGGTGGCATTTACGTGTGATATGTGTTTTGCTATTTCCGTATTACTGTGGCCTTTGCCAAAAAATGAACGACGCAACTTATTAACATAAAGTTCTCTTTTTGCAGAGGGCGTTAAGCTGGGCCTGGGAGATTTTATATTCTACAGTGTGTTAGTGGGCAAAGCCAGTTCGTATGGAGACTGGAACACCACTCTTGCCTGCTTCGTAGCTATATTAATTGTAAGTAATTACTGATTGTTACCCTATAACCTATAACGCTCCATATCATCATCACCACACATAAAATGGTCACTCATCTCAGGCGTGTTATTCAATTGCAGATTGGCAGTTTTCATACGCTTATTGCAATATATATTTATATGCAAGTTTTCTTCTTAAAAACATCACATTATGGTTTTTTGCAACAATCCGCGGCTTGTTGCAAAGTAGACTAATACTAACTTAATAACAATGGATTTCCGCAAAGTAACGCCTGATACTATTAACTATGTAAAATAAACGTCATCTTTTTTTATTCATCTTTTTTTTAACCAATCTCTTAACTTTGTTGTGTTTTTATTTTGATAGCCACTAATTTGTAGTTAAAGTTAAATGTTAACTCACTATCGCCCTAACTTAGAGTCACTATCGGTTACTTAAATCGCTCCTTAGTAGGTACAGAATTTGTATGGTGTTTTTTTTTTTTTTTTACTTAGAATAAGCTAATGCTTGACCACAATCCCACCTGATGGTAAGTGGAGATGATTCTTAACTAAGGAGCGATCAAAGTAACCGTTAGTGACTCTGAGTTGGGGCGTATAATTATATATGTCTGTTTTGTGTTAAGTCGCATTTTATCTTATTAACAACAAACTAGGTGTATTTGCATTGACTTCGAAATTGCAGTCAGAACTCAGAATAGTAAATAAAGATGAACCAGTATTATCACAGAAGAAATAATAGTACTTGGTTGGTATTATAACAAAATATACAACACATTGCTGCGCCGCCGCCGCGCCGCGCCGCTTGCCGATCTACGCGCGATAAACGGCCGCACTGAAATGTCAGAGAACGACGACGTCGTATCGTAATTTAATACCTACCACTTACTGTGCCATTTTCTGAGTGCAATTCCGAACTCAATCAAACTTTGTTTACTATAATCTTATTTTAAAAAT
Organism: Thymelicus acteon; assembly: GCA_951805285.1. Taxonomy (NCBI): domain Eukaryota; kingdom Metazoa; phylum Arthropoda; class Insecta; order Lepidoptera; family Hesperiidae; genus Thymelicus; species Thymelicus acteon. Next base: position 5,977,862 of record OX638232.1, read on the forward strand.
AAATAAAACAAAAAAACTCAACTCAACTTTCCACGCCCCCAAATAATTTTTAATGATAAAGGCGGAATTTTCTTTTCAGGGTCTGTGCCTTACATTGCTGTTGTTAGCAATATTCAGGAAAGCGTTGCCAGCGCTGCCCATCTCCATAACGTTCGGCCTCGTATTCTACTTCGCCACGCAATGGGCCGTGAAGCCATTCGCGGACGCGTTGGCTGCCGAACAAGTATTCATTTAGCCACCGCTCATCAACACGTTGAAGGCGCATACGTCACTCAGAAACTGTTGTTACGGTTCATTTCATATAGGATAGTGTGTTTCTCAGTTTTAAGAACGCCGTATACGCCACAAGACACATGGGACTGTGTTGGGAATAGACACTTTTTAATATGTACCTCAGTAATTTAGCTTCAAATTTATATTCGATAAGTAACACTAAAACATAATAGAAATGCATGTTCAGTGTAGTAATATTTAAATTGAGAAATAGACCGTCGTTAATTAAAGAGAAGTATGTCAGCATAAATATTAATTATTATTTAGTTACAACAATGTTATCTTATTTTGAATCAAATGCTTGACACACATCTTATTTAAGTATTATTTAAAATTGTTAATTTAATTTAATTTGTAACGATTCGAATCATTAAGAATTATGTAACCTTGAAACTTTGAATGAACATTTCAGTAAATTCAAGGGATAGTCTGCCAACTTTATATAACTTTTGTATCACCGAAATATGCGCGGTACTCTTGATGTGCAAATATCTTATTATTTTGTAAAGTTGCGGTCAGAGTGGCGCAAATTAGGCGAGGCTTATGTCCAACAGAGGACTCGTAAAGGCTGATTATGCGTTATGCGTTTTGACCTTGAGAGTATAAATCCCGGTAAGGGTGGCATAGAGTTAGGTATCATGACAAGTATTAATTAACGCCTCTGGTCTCTCTGAACTATAAAACATCCATTCATCAGCCTTAACTAGTCATCTGCTGGACATAAGCCTCGCCTAGTTTGCGCCACTCTGACCGCAACTTTACAACATAATAAGATAAATTTGCACATCAAGAGTACCGCGCATATTTGCATGTTTCGGCGATACTGTGCTATACTTGCGAATAGATCAGAGACAATAATATATATAAAGTTGGCTTATGGCTTGAATTTAATGAACTAATTGATTGAATGAATTGAATTAATCCCGTTACTGACCTAACAGTGCCCTGGAAAAAAATAAAAAAAAAACAATAAATTTTTAGACTAAACTGTAGGCAATGAAATCAGACAATGTAGACCTCAAGGTTTTTAATACTTAGTAGTAACGTCACAACCTTTTATCGCAATTACTAGAACTAATAAATTGATTGTAGATATAACACTATGGAAATAGAAAAGCTCAACGCTATAAAATCACTGATTATTTTATTTTCATTATTAATACTGTTTGTTAATTTGTATATAAGTATTTAAAAGTAACTAGAAATAGCCTAATAACTCTATTAGCTATTTAATTTGATACTTAGTTTAGAAAAGTTTATAATTACCTTTATTATATCACTTTGTACAAAGACAAACTACTAATATCATGGTGAAAATACATGGTACTCTTAATATCATTCGATTGAAACTATTGAAAGGCACAAATAAACAAGACGTGTCGTATATTGATTCAATTGTTGTATTATTCCATTAACCTGCTCCATCGAAATTAATAGGCAATATTGACCAGTGTAATATGTAGGTAATAATTTTATTTAAAACGAATTAATTAGATAAATAAAATAACTATGTTGAATTAAGCCTTAATATGCCAACAATGTTTGAAATATTTTTTACAAAACATTTTATTTATATTGAATTCTTTTGACATTCCATACCTAAGTAATATTATAACATCCAAACTTGTTAACATAACAGTTAAATGAAATAAATATCATGTTTTATAAACTGTTTGTTTTATTAAAATTTGCAGTATTTTTATACTAAAACTCCTTAATCCTAATGGTAGGAATGCATGGGTAGATGCATAGATTACCCCCAATCTATGGGTAGATGGTACAACACAACGTGCTCGCTTAGCGCAATCGTTATATACTTGCATTACATAATTCTATCATTATTAAGCGTAAACAATGAAAATTCTCAATAACAAAAGAAATCAATACGTCGCGGTTCCTTTTAAACGTATATTTCGGAGTTCTTCCCACTTAAAAATCTACGATTACTACAATATTATGGATTGCAAATTTTGTGAGGCATGGGTAGATCTAGAGTACGTTTACATCATCACAATAAATTTTATTTCTAGTTTTAAGTGAGAAAGATGGTAAAACCTCCGCAAACAGTACATTATTAATTAACCTTTACCTATACCTAATATGACAATTAACAGTGACTTAAGTTCCATGCTAATTACTTTCCCACTTCGGCTAGGAGCCGATAGGACAATTTCTCTTCGTTTAGAAATCTGAACATTGCTTTGCTTCAACCCATTAATAGCCCACTATAAGGGCACGAGTCTCTCCTCTTAAGGCATTGGGTTCTCGCCACCACGCAACTCCAGTATGCGGTGAACGGGTTAGTACTTAGTAGTAAAGTAAATAATAAACTTTAAGCTGCCCGAAGGCCTCCAACGTGCCATTACGACTGTCATCTAAGGATAACCGGGACCAACGGCTACACGTGCCCTTCGAGTTACGGAAGCGTCACTATTTTGTTGCCACTAGCTGTCAAGCATCCAATCGATGCTGTTGCTTCACTCCGACGATATTCAAGACTATAAGAAGTCGCCGGGTTATGGCTTATTTATCTCTAAACATAATCTTCACCTGATTGACTGATATTGTTGTTGTATTAATATTGTTTGGCTATAAATTTAATTATTTTAACAACCAAATATTTTGCCATTCATGGTCATCGATAAATAAAATTCTTTTATTTTTTTATATAAAAACGATTTATTCAAAATTAACTATTGCGACTTAGTATCAACTGATACATAATCCAACTTTTTCCCATATACCGAATCCAATAAACCACAAAGTAAGGCAATCAGTAATTAAATTAAGTAATAAATAATAGTGAGTTATTAAAGGGGAAAATATAAATATTATAATAAGTATATGACTTCTATAAAAATATAAAATTTCTGAAAAATCTTCAACATTGTAAATAATATATTGCACTTTTAATTATTTTCTTGGTAACTGAGAAAAAATAACCTAGTTGGATTGCAAATTTAAAGTAAGATAAAATAAAATGAGAATCGATAAAATTTTGATACAAAATATGTACGTAATACAACAGTCTTCAAAGTTAATACACATTTTTCAAAGTTCAGCCTCCAATTGAACGATCTTATCTAACTCTTCACAAAATAATCAACTCTTTATTATGGAATGTTTTGGGAATGAAATTTACAGTGCAACATTAATATTAATTATATAAATATTTTTTAACATTATTATTGATAAGTCTATATTTTGGAAATGTGATTTAACATCTAAAATACCATTCCTATACTAATGAACATTTTGTTACGCGATTTCAGATGCTTGTTAAACAAGCTTAAATTACCACAACCTTAGCTTATACATTAGGAACGGGGATTTCTGTGGGTCCAGTTTTCTTAATTACTTTTAGAGATTCATCTTTCGGTTTGGCTGTGTCCGATGGAATTTCCTCAGTGATAGGTATTTCATCAGGTACCACTTTTTGGACTATAATTTGGGGTTCTTCCTCTTCTTGAGATTTCTTAGCTTTTTTCTTTGTTTTAGGTTTCTCTAGTTTGACGGTAGTCGGCTTAGGGGGTTCAGAAGCATCTTTCTTAGGTTCAACTTTGGGAGCCGCTTTTGGTTTAGTTTCAATTATAACACTTGGTTCTGGCGTAGCTTCTTTTTTCGATTCGACCTTGTTGACTACTTTTGGTTTCGGTTCAGGAACTACTTTCGATTCTGATGTAGCTTGTTTTTTAGGTTCTGTCTTTGGAGCAGGTGGAGTTACGGTATCTCTCTTTGTTTTAGGTGATTCAGGTACAGCTTCTTTTTTTGGTTTACTTTCTGCTACTTTAGGTGTAGACTTCTTGGTCTCTTCTTTAATAGGCTGTTTTACGGAATCTTTCGGTACAGCATTAGCCTTCGCTTCGGTTTGTTTCTGGGGAACGGTTTTTATTTTGTCACCTTCCGAAGATGGTTTTTCAGTATTGGTTTTTTGGATCGGCTTTTTTTCAACTGGTTTTTCTACTTTAGGAGCAACTTTGACTTCATCAACTTTTTTCTCATTTTTGGGAATTTGCTTTTCTGGGGCAGCTTTTGGTGGATTAAAGGCTTTTTTCAAAAGAGGTGGTACGGGAACAGCGGCAATAAAGTTTTGCTTGTGTGGGGCACCTAAGTATAGCTTATCGTTGAAAACAATTGCATCACTGATGTGGGATACACTGTGATCTCTATTTTCATAACAAGCTACGATGTTTCCATTCCAATCCACCTGAACTAAACCCGACAAGCCAGGTCCTAATCCTGATATGGTTGCAAAGTGACCAATCTGTAAAGTATTTTATTTTAAATTAGATCATAAAGAAAATCGATATATTAATAAGCGACGGAAAACATTGCAGCCCTTTTGAAGAAAAATGCAGGCACGTAAGAGTCTGAGATTTGGTATAGTTAAAGTTTACACGCAGAAGAGGTGCAGAAAGCTACGTTTTATGTATAATATGAGTTAACAATTACATTTATTAAAAAAAAATATAACATTCAAAAATGTCATTGTAACCTTTCAGAAATTGAATAATTACGATCGCAATTCGACTGTCTAGCAGGCCTAAATTACTTTAATATATTAATAAAATACTTGATAAGTAATACTACAAAAATACTATTGTATTTTGTAGCACACCGAGTTTGGACCGCAAGTTCTAAAAGAATCCGTAAATGATAAGGGATAAGGTAATTAAAATACTAACCGTGTAAACGATTTGTTCAAAAATAATATGTGGGAATTGGCTGTTTAAAAATTCAAATGGTATTTCGAGAAGCCTCATGAATCGTGCAGCAGCCTTCCTGACGAGCGGTGTGGCGGCGAGGGACTTCAACAGCAGAGGATGTTCATCATCGAACGCGGCGTACAGTGCTATGAGCACGCCAGAGCCGTCGGGTAACACGCGAATCGTGTCTGGAGTTCCTGGATAATAGAACAAACACATGCAATAAATTTGAATTAAAATGTCATGATAACTTTCATTTGATAAAAAATATTTATATTATATAAATAGCTATATTATCATATACATAATAGTTATATTATCATATAATTATTTATATATACATAGTTGCTGATAACGTAAGAGGCAGTTAACCCGCTTTTAAATGGCTCTCGAAGAAACTCATTAAAATATTTCAAGGTCGATAAAAGGAAATATCTAGCCAAAAAGGTAAAGTTTCGATTATTAAAATTTAGGTAAAGCGAGTTCTTAAAATGTACGTATGTACGAGTACATATTGTTTTTGGGAACTCGTATACTTATTTTTAAATTAGGTAGGTAGGTACTGCTTGTGAAAAAGTATATCTTTAAGTGGGTAAATAAAAAAAATTGAACGAAATGAAAAATAATATCAAATGTAAAACATATCATATTATAAACTCTATCCTATTTCCTATTTCACAGGTATTTTCCCTATTTAAATGTTTTCTTTTGAAGTAAGCAATTACCTTTGTATTTTTAACCGACTTCAAAAAAACGAGGAGGTTCTCAATTCGACTATATTTTTTTTATGTTTGTTACCTCAGAACTTTCGACTGGGTGAACCGATTTTGATGATTGTTTTTTTAAACGAAAGCTGGTGCTTGTCATGTGGTCCCACTTAAATTTTATTGAGATCTGACAATGGCATCCATGAGAAAACCATATAAGTCTTAAATTTGCATTAAGTATGTGTGCGACAAAATATGGACAAATAACTCAATATCACGCCAACCGATTTCGTTGATTCTTTTTTTAATGGAAAGCAGGTGCTTGTCATGTGGTCTCACATAAATTTGAACGAGATCTGACAAGTAGTTTTTGAGTAATTTTGAAGTCGGTTATTTTTGGTTAGTAAAATTTAGATTATAATACATCAATTAAAGAGTTCCACCGTTTAAATGGATTAAACGAATACAGAATTTGCGAGTTAATTTTTAAGGTATATTTTATTAGAAAAGAAAAAATGTGAACTGCATTTTTGTTTGCTTTATTTTTAAAATTAGAAATTACGATAAAAACACTATAAGATTTACTGAATAACACTCAGGACTCAGGTGTCCACCTATAACGATTCTAAACATACAACTACCTTCCTCAGTGCCTCTGATGTCCGGAGGTCAACGGTTCTGTTCGGACTTGTCATACTTCGAGTATGAGGTACTATGGTTACTATGGTCCCCAAAAAAGACCTGGATCATTTTTCACCAGTAAGTGAATTCGTATATCCTGGTGAACCTACATGTAATCTAATATATAAAATTCTCGTGTCACGGTGTTAGAATTTGAACTCCTCCGAAACGACTCGACGGATTTTCGTGAATCTTTGCGTGCATATCGGCTAGGGTTGAGAATCGGACAACATATATTTTTCATCCCCCTACCCCTGAAATTTTTTTGGCAGAACAACGTTTGCCCGGTCAGCTAGTATGTATATAGAAACTTGAAAAAAACTACTAACATTCGTTTCAGGTGCAGTTATTATTTAGGAACGTAAGGCTCATGTTACCCGAAGTAAACAGAACAAATAAAAATAATAATTTCTACTACGTAATCTACTCTTTTCACGCAACACTTGTACAAACAGTGGGTACACTTGGCGGGTTGTGAAGGCATTTAGTATCGGAGATAAATGAAATTAGTTCACATGTATTTCTTTAAAATATTTCTTACACTTGCCGTATTGTGCAATGTGGTGTTCACGCAGGAGATATACGAAACTGACCTTAACTTCCGAATAGACGCTGGATCAAGAACATGTTTTTTCGAAAAGGGAAAGGCTGGACAAATTATGGAACTATATTATCAAGTTACAGACGGCCAACACGGAGATTTGGATATATCGATCGATGTGATAGATCCGAGAGGTGTGAAACTCGTGTCAGACTACAAAAAAAGTCAAAACTCTATTATAATGGATATAGAACACGATGGTGATTACGTTTTCTGTATGGACAACTCTTATAGCCTTATGAATTCTAAGTTGGTATTCATGTATGTTGTAATAGAAGATAGAGAAAAGGAAAAGAATAATGAAGGCGAAGTTAAGACAGTTGACGACGACGGACAAGAGCACGAAGAAGTAGAGATAGTTGAATGGATAGGAACGACAGAGGATGGGGAAAATTATAAGATCGATGTTACATTAATAATAGATTCCTTGATGCGAACACTCAACCACGTCGTCAAAGCTCGCCACATGCTGGACCTATATAGCGCTAGCAAGTCGAGGGACAGCTACTTGGCCATAGAGGACACTTTTATTGTCGATGCATGGTCTGGTTTTCAAATAGTGTTCATGGGTATTGTCGGTCTTGTTCAAGTTTACATGATCAAAAAATTGTTTACTAAAGAAACATATGTAAAATCTTAATAAAGTGTCTTATAGCAATTTGTTGTATGCATGCATAGAATGTAAATTATAATAAAATTATGTTGTGTTATTAATGTATCACAGTAGCTAGGATTCTCAGGGTCAGTAGATAAAACATTCATCAAAGGGTTTAAAGGTGAGGAGTTTGTAAACATACTTTACTGATCAATTGAGTGAATAAATATTTTGTATAAATAAATTATTATTTTACCTGGTAATCCAGTGACAAACACTTCTGTCAAGCCCTTCTTAGGTCCATTAATGTGGTATTTTAAGACTCTCATCATATTCGTCTCCACAACTAATATGAATTGGTTATCTGGAGATATAACTATTCCATTTGGAAACCATAAGTTATCGAGAAGCACTGTGCTTGCATTCTTGGCTGGATGGTAGTGTAATAATCTGAAACAAAACAGATATGTTATTGATGTTATAACAAAAGCATTTGGTAATATTAGTCTTTGTGACATTCAGTTTTTTTTCATTACTTTAGTAACATAGTAACAATTATATAATAAGTGGAGATTAGAATCATAATTCTGTATACCGAACAGGCTAACCAAATAGACAATAATCAAGCTCAAGATTGCTTTACATCACCAGTTGCTCATTTAATGGTAATATACTTTAAACCGGGACAGGAGGTAAACTCTCCTTTCAAAAATTATCAAGTTTATTTTTTATTTTTTAACTAGCATTACTTATGCTGGCCATGCACGATAAAGTATACTTGTCAAGTTTGCAGCGAACTTGATGCGGCATCCAGTAAAATTGACGGGGACTATCTGGCCATATAGCCAACTCATGCAAACTGGATGACGCATCAAGTGAAATTGCAAACTTGACAAGTACACTTCGCACCCTTAAAATGAAAGTGACCTAACTCAAAATTCCTGTAATTTCTGTTTTTGCTATAAACTTACCTTAAACTGTGTACCCTTAAACCATGTGATGAAAAAAAGCTCAAATTATGAGTAAGAAAAGGACAACCTAATAATCGGTCACTTTCAGTGATCGCTCTATTCATCGATATATACTTTTTTGAAAACTTTCTTTCTTATTTCCCACAAATTCCAATTTTTGAGTTAGGTCACTCTCATTCTAAGGGTGCGATTTGATCATGTATGGCCAGCTTTAGGTACAAATTAAATATAGTCCGGTTTTTATGTGTCTTATTTGGTAAACAATCTTGACAGTGTCAATTTCAATCAATATTCAAATATTAATGTATAATTAGTTTAAGAAAACAATTTATAGTAAACATAAATTACTTTAAGCATGAATAGTAATTTATTCTTTAATCCCTTTCATTTTGTATCTGCATTTAAATCACTAATTATAATTGGAAGACACTGTAAGATTGTCTACTAATTAAGACTTGTCTATAAACAAACTATAGGAATTATGTATGTGTGTGTGTGTGTGACCACATTATCAGGCCACCTACTGGTTTTGCAAATGACCAAAATCTTGTGTAATCAATGTGAAAGTCTAATGAAATGTGAAAGCTTATTATTAAATTTTGTCAAACTTAAAATCTGAATGAATTAACGTAAGATGACATTTAAAATTTCATTAATAATATGGTTTAAATAGAGCTTGGCAATACACAAAAATATAACAAGTGTTTGATGTACAAGTAGAAAAATATTTATAAATATTTTAAAACTATACTGATTGATATAGCTGAACTACACAATTAATACCATTTAATTAAAATTAAAAGTAGAACACTTTTACAGGTATAAAATGTGTACATGCATTGTCTACATATACAGTACCTTTGTTATTTTGAACACTGTTATCACAGCTGATAATTTACAATTAAGATAAACTATGGTATCTTACCAAGGAACACTTATACCCTATCTTTACCTATCTTTTGGTATAAAGGTTAATGAAAAAGTCTATAAAAAATCACTTCATCCATGATACAATAATTTTGTAAAAACCTTGCAAATAATATTAAAGTCAAAAGAGTTTTTTGCTGAAGTAATAATAAATAAGATTAATTAAACATTTTTTGTTTTGTTTCATATTACATATTATAAATATTATAATTAATAGGTTTTCAGTATCATTTATTCTACAATTGTATGAGCAAATACTGTTGCTTTTATATTTTTCAAGTACAGAACAAATACATAAAACATACCTTCCCGCTGGGTCTGAAATAACTGCTAAAGCTCCATCTTTTAACTGGTATTCACTAGAGGAGTCAGTCCAGTATAAGTCACCATTGTTAGCCAATGCAACAGAATTAAAGAGCATGGGTTTTTTTCCCTCAATTGCAACTCTGGGTGAAACTAAAAGTTGCTTCTTATTAGACTTGAGATCCACCCTCCAAATACCAAAGTATGCATCAGCCACATACAGTTGCTTATTTTTATCATCAATAACAAACCCTAATGGTCTTCCACATATATGTTCATGTACTATTCCAGCTAAAATCACAAAGGTTTTAAAGACAGTTAGAATAAGCATTTTGTTAATTCTAACATACAATTAAAAATAAAATAATAAATCAACAGAAACTACTTACTGCATGGCTGTCCTAATTGAGTAACAAATGTCACATGGCCACCACGAGATAATTTTACCATTTCTCCAGTAGCAAGACCAGTATACACTTCATCATTCCAAATTTGAAATGATTCTGGCCCTGCTAACTTATCGACATACAATTTTTCGATATTGTTCAAATCTCCGTTAGGAGCCAGGACCCCAACTCTAGGTTGCGAAGGTTCGATTCTGAAAAAAAAAGTTAAAATTAAATATCAACTTTCACATAACGGTATATCAATTTGGCGGACGTGTGAAGTTCAAAACTTACTCGATACTTGTAAACTTTGTGTAAGGCGGTAGATTCGGTATTAAAAGAATTATTGCGATGACCAAAGCTATATACAACAAATATTTTATACTACGCTTCAAAATGCCGACTATAAAACCCATTTTCAGTATATAATAGAAGTTATTTTAGTGCCTTAAACATCTATTTACAACTGGCTCTCACTCAGCTCACTCTGCAAATCGTACTTTGAAACTTATCAATTCTCTCCTCCCTCGCAGCGCAGTATCAAAACTTGAACCAGTTGAAATCCTTTCTCTTGACGCCTTGACAATAATTGACATTGACTGTTTTAACGTTTAAGCGAACGACGAATTGACAATAATGACAATTAGAAAATCCACAGTTTGACACTTGAACTTTATGAGCATGACACCATGGATATATTTCTCTAACTGGATATATAACTTCGTAGTGGTACCTGAAGATCGATGATATCATAACCATTTTTGTACTGTGTCCATGTTATCATCTATAGTCCCGAGATATATCATTCCATTGTGATTTTTATAATGATATAAAACATCTAAGATGATATATTATATTATTTTAATATACTTAAACAGCGTTATTCTTAGTATATACGAAACCTGAAAGTAGTTTGTTCAGAATCAGTAACTGAATTGACCGCAATAATTGTTACAAATTGGACACCAATGCGAAACATCGTTAATACCGGCCATCTTTAGTCTTGGTAGTTTCAAATTTGTTGATTACAATAACAACAAAATAACATTTCACATAAACGTATGGAATGGGAGAACTATTACTAACAATCTTAATTTTGTTAACTTAAACATAAACTGTTACTCGGTTGTCAATGTTAAGATTGTCAAGCATGGCGTTTTGCTTGCCTCTCTTAATAAAATTATTGTGTCGTAAAAATTTGGATAATGAGTTTTCGCTACAGTAATGTGCAGTACACAGAAATAGTGCGAATGTTAGCGGTGTGCGGTGATAGTAATCCATGGCAGTGCGACGGTACGAGGAGCAATTTGGTTTAAAACTGTGGTGGAACGGCATGCTTTCCGCCATACAATATACATCCTGGAACTATAGATAACATGGACACAATAGAAAAATGGTCATTCAATGGTGATGTCCGCATCATCCGTCTTCAGGTACCTCTACGAAGATTGTAATCCAGTTAAACTAATAAATCCATGATATTAGACATGTCATGTCAATTATCAAATCTGAAATCACTCAGGTGTGTCAACTGTCAAGTGTCAAGTGTCAAGGGAATTGTTTTTACTTTTTTGGTGCAATTGGTTTATATTGTTTTTGTGAAATGTGGAAATTCAGGCCACGGATTCTATAAAACTCTCATTATATTATTTTAATTAGTGTACGTTTATAGAAAAAGCTTGTAATAATGTCAGATGAAACGATAAAAATATCTGCTAAAACATGGGACCGTACAGTTGATTCTATAAACAAGGCAAGTATAACATTGGCCAATGAACATTTTAACCGAGGCAGATATTATACGATTTACAGCATCTGATCAATATAATAATAATATAATTAATAAACAATTTTTAACAAAAGTATTTATCTTATTTATGACCGTTTTCAATAATATATCGCTCCATAATCTCTGGATGACGTAAGTAAACACTGTAAATTGTAATGTTGTTACTTATAATATTTAACAGTTAATAGCAAACTTGCTATCAATTAATAGCTAGATTTATAATGGCTGTAATATGGATTAAAATATGGACTATAATCATCTTCTGTGCTAACAATATATGTATACCTATGTTTACATGTTACATTTTTCTAAGACCACTCATATTTGATAAACAATCTTAGTGTTTTTGTATCATAATTTATAATACAAAAATATACAATTTATTTTGTTTACAATTAATTATGTTTTTAAACAAATTTTACTTATTACGAGTAACCGCCCTCGCTTTGCTTCGGTTTTCTTATTTTTTACACCTTGGGTTACATTATTGGAGTTTTATTAGGGATCCCTAATTTTTTTGAAACTATAAAATAGCCTAAAATAGCCTATGTTAGCGATGGGCCGAGTAATACTTTTTACAACTCGAGTTACTCGAGCAAAAGTAACCATTTAAGTACTCGAGTAAACTCGAGTAAGCTCGGTGTCAAAAATCACGAGTAGCGTCGTGAGCTCCCGAGTAAATATACTCACGAGTAAGTATAGCTCGCGAGTAAGATCGTTGCGACGCGACGCGCGTCGGCGACAACTCGGCGAAGTCGAGCAACTCGACGAACTCTACGATTAACACCGACCGAGTTGAACCGCGTCGCCGCGTCGACTCGCGGTCGTCGCTGAGTTGAGTCGGTCGAGTTTACTCGAGTACGTTAAATCGTTACGCGAGTTACTCGACCAAAGTGTTTACTCGAGTTACTCGAGTAAATTTCGAGTTGCCCATCGCTAGCCTATGTTATCCGGGGATAGTGTAGCTTCCCAACAGTGAAAGAATTTTTAAAATCGGTTCAGTAGTTTCAGAGCCTATTCAATGCAAACAAAAAATCAAATCTTTCCTCTTTATATATTAGTATAGATAATAAAAATTTATGTTAAGATTGTTTACCAAATAAGACTTGTATAAAAAATTCCAAGTATAGAAATGGAATATTTGACTGTGTGATACAGCAATTAATCTTAATATATATATGTGTCACATTGTTTGTCCGCGATGGACTCCTAAACTACTTAACCAATTTTAATCAAATTTGCACAATGTGTGCAGTTAAATTCAACTTGAAAGATGAGATAGACGGAAGTTTTTAATAAAAAAAAAAACTTGACAGAACAAAGTCTGTCCGAGCAGCTAGTATATTATATTTTTTAAAGGTTGTTTATCAATTTCTTGCAGGTTGGTTACTCAGATGGTGTAGTAGCCGGACAAACTGCATCATTTCAATCCAGTTTTGACATGGGATACAAACAAGGTTTTCAATTTGGCTTTGATTTGGGGTTCAAAAAAGCTGAGTTAGTATTGCATTCTACATATTTTTGTAATGCATGTAAATAATGCATTAATTATTATAGTTTTTAAGTATTACTTTTATCATGATAAATAAGGCACTTATTACTTATTTATAATTAGATGCATGGGTTAATTTCAAAAATTACACAATATTATCCAACAGCAGTTTCGATGCAAATATGTACCAAAAATTTATATTACAAAACATACCTGTTTATTAAAATTTTCATTATTTTGCATTACAATTTATTGTTTCAGCAAAATACATACAGAAGATACAAATAAGGATAAAGTTTTTGATCCTAGAAGAATAAATTGTCAGATTTGCCTGAACAATGATTCAATAAATGACAATATTGTAAATCTATACAATAGACAACTTGAGAAAAACGACAATTACTTTCTTAAATAATTTATTCTACATGTGGTATAGATGGATAGTTACTTACAATTATTTGCGACTGTAACATAAAATAAGTGTGATAGTAATGTATTTTCTGTATTAATTTATATTTTACTGTATTGTATTTATTTTCCACTAATATGCAGATAAAAATAATTCTTGGAAACCACAAATCTCCTTGGAAATATAGTAAACTTACATTTAAATAGTGTATATTTTGTACATTTATCAACTGTTAACTTAATGTTATTATTTTTAATTTTTAATAAATAATATGATTCTAGATTCTAGGTTTTTTTTCTGGGGGAGGTTTCATATTCTCTTGCTTGATTTCTGTTTTAATTTCCATTTGAAGGGGCATTGTTCCGTTGGTCATGTCCGAGCTCATTGGATCAATGGGTTCTTGTTTGATGGTGATGTTGCCCAGGTTCCCTTCTGCCTTGTCTGTATTCTTATCACTGTTTTCTGTTTTAACTGTGACACCGTTTGCCTTAAAGAGTTAAGAAAGCATGTGAATTGTGTATTGAAATGATATTGTTTATTATAATTTCCTATGTAAAGGTAAACCATTTTTTGTGAGCTTTAATAGCTCAAGATAGCAACAATCCTATCAGAAAAAATATAAATTATATTGCATTATATCGAAAGACATGCACATAGAAAAATCTACTTAATAAATTCAGCAGATTTTGTTACATTTTTTTAATAGAAATAGCCAGCAAGCAAGCTAACGATCCACCTGATGGTAAGTGGTTGTTGTGGCCCATGAACATCAGCAACACCAAAGACATCACTCTTGCATTGCCGGCCAAAAAAGAAAGAAAGAACTGGCCCTCAAGCTCTCAGCCAGAACAAAACGAGTCATTTCGCGGCTGACTCAAGCTCAAGAGTGGTTGCTATCCAAGCGAACCCCATGGAGAAATAATAATAGTAATAATGGTATTAATTAACAATTAAAATCAATATTACCTATATAATCCCTATGAGGGACCCTTCCACCAGCAGGCCAGATTTAATCACCTGTTATGGCACCCATCCGGCGTGGGATTGGGGTTAGTATTCTAAACGCTCCAATACAGCTAGACAATGTAAAACTTTTAACTTACTTGATTAGAAGATTGAATCATAGGAAGAGGGAACTGTCGTACTAATTCAGCTAGCAGCATGTCTACCCTTTGGCGTTGAAATAATGTAGATGGTTCTTCCTTAGGAGTAGTAGCAGTGTCTTTGTTAGCAGACTGATTAGTATTGAAAGCACTTACTCCTGTCAGCAAATATAGAGATAATACAAATACAAACTGTTATGTAAATATGCAATTTTTCAACTTATGAATATTGATAGCTATAGAACTAAATATAAGTAGTCTATCTAGAGGAATATTAGTCTCCAGATATTTATATGTAATTTTATATCAAGAAAACATAATTATTATTATACAATTTCAATCCTTTTTACCTGTCTTTGCTTTGAAGTCCCACCAGTATCCTTTGCTAGGATGGTACTTGGAATATGACATGGTTTCTTCTAAGGAACCTTGCAGGTGATGAACTGCAGACAACTGCAAGGAATTTTATGTTGGTTCACATTTAATTGTTTTAAATACATTTTTGAATGTAAGATACAGTTATCTATTAGAAAGTAATTATTAAGTTTTAAAATTACTGAAAATTATTACTATTATTTATTTACAGATAAGTAAACTTTTTTGATTCACACCATACACTTATATTGTTTTGCTTACCAATCTTGAATTTAATACACTAGCAAGGTCCGGTGCTTGGTAGACAATACCAGCTATGATGTAGTAATCTGCCAAGGGGATCGTCTGCATGGGACTATGCCTCTGTTGCTTCCGGATCACATACAGTATGGGGTCTTGAACATGCAACAGTATGTACTCCAATCCAGTCATGTTTCTACAAAACGTCACATGTTGAACGTTGCTTAATATTGCTATTTGTCTAAGTATACGCAATAATAATTGTGAATATCACTGGAAATGACTTACTGTAACTGGTCCATACTCAAACGCTGCATTTTTACTACCTCATTATTGCAAGTACGATCAAAAAATGGGTTCGATCTTTCGGAGAAATAGTCCATGATATTCGATGGATTTAATGAAGGTATCCAAGCAGAATCATGCCAAGATAAGCCAAGTGGGTTTTCTGGTGCTATTGGCATGTGTCCTATCCTTCCGGGCATCATTTTTAAAAAGTTTTATTTACGTATCTGCTGTGACGATAGTATTTTTGGATTAGTCTACCTTCCTAGATGCAAAAAGAATTTTATTTTATTATTTATCAAGTACTGATAATATCGAATTTCAATACAATTCAATGAATGAATTATGAAGGCAATGATCACAAAAGCACAAAATTCACAAAATAAATACTGCAAAACAAAATGCAATGAATAGAAGTACATGCAAAATACTCAGTGCTAAAAGTATCAGTGTCCAGTGACAGTCGGGTCAATAGTACAATACTGACACCAAAATGACACTGACAGCACAGAGTTCTTAATCACTACGTAAGTGACAGTATTGACAATCACATCACAGAGTGCTCGATAAAAAAATGGACAAATAGTTGATTGTGATTGAATTAAATATATCGCACCCCGGCAAAAAAAGTGTCACAATACAAAAATACCTGTTTCGAGAAAACGTAACTTTTATAGATTTTTGTTCATACGTCAATAATTTAAAAACTTTACTGAAATTTTATGTGTAAATAGGTTATATAAATGTTTATTAAGACTTTAAATTTAACTGCAAAATCGTATTTTTTTTTACTAACTTTTAAGAACCTTTTAATTAGATGTATATTATGACTCTTTTTTCGATTGAAATGGCTGTAGTTTTTAAAATAATATACTTTTTTATGTATATATCACTATTACTTTTATTATTAAAGTTTGTTACAGCGGGCGGGCGCTGCTTTCCCTCCCTCCGGGGTTTACATTCACTCTAGGAGTAGGGCAGACTAGTACCACGTGGGGTCAGGGTTGACTAAGTCGGTTTTGTAACCATTTCGACCAACATCTGGAAACTTAAAAAAATCCAAAAGAAACACAAGAGAGTACATTTATATATTAAGAAGATTAACAGAATGACAATGCAATAAGTTTTGTGCAATAACTTTTGTGCTACCTTCCATTTCACTTGTTTTTGACGAAGTACCCTCTAACTGTAGACGAAATTGACGAGAATTGACTCGTTTTTGACAAGTACCCTCTAACTGTAGACCAAATTGACGAGAATTGTCTTCCGTAATGCGCAAATTTTGTTAAACTTATTTTTGTCGTAATTATTTCAAAACGCGTCTCCTGGATTTAAAAATAGTTTTAAACGTTCACACTAAACTCTGACTACATCTATCAACTCACACCAGTATCAAAATCAGGTACCTTAATGCGACACAGATTGTGTCGCATTTTTCGTAAAAAAAAAAACTATTATTTTATCATGAAACTTTCCGATAGAAAGTCACATCACACGATAAAACGCTTTTCTGGCGACACAATACATGTTTACTCCGTACTAACACAAATAAGACACTGTTTACGCCGGTGATCGGACCGAAACGGCTCCGTGAAAAAGAGTACTTAGTGCCATCTAGCGGTAACCATGCGCCACATAATAACGACGTTTTTACAGCCGAACAAATGAAGTGTGCGCTATTTAATGCTGTGATTATGTCATTTTGTACACAATATGTGTTGTGACACTTTTCTTGCCGGGGTGCGATATACAATTGGACTCCAAGCTTCGAAGAGGTAGCTGAAGACGGATCACGTGATTTTATGGAGTAAGTAAGTCGCCAGGCAGTGGAATATTTTTTATACATTACACGGAATAATAATATCCATTAAATTCCATAAATGAATAAAAGCTTACACACTCAGTGGTAGTACACAGTGGTGTACATTGGTACAGTAGGTTATTTACCTGTGTCGCGGGTGGCATGGACTACACATTAAATAACATATCACAATAACACCCATTACCCGAGTACAAAATATCTTTGTCTGTCCAATGATGTTGTACACATAAATATCTGCCCGGCCGAGAATCAAACCCGAGACCCCTCGCTTTGTACGAAGCTACCAACTAGGCCACAAGGTCAACGAATGGCTGGAACGCGTAATTTTATTTCAATATTTTACTTCATCTGAAGTAAAACTTCTTTCTTTAGGCGCGACTTGAGAGTAACTCAGATTATTTTTCGGACGGAAATAACCCTCTATAGTCTGTTGACACAAAATTAGGTAACGAAAGTTGTAATGACACTTTTTGCCGTCGTAAGTCGTTACAACTCGTGCGGTGTCGTTACATGTTGTGCGGCGTGCGCATGTCTCTCTGTCTCTCTCTCTCTTATAGAAAGCAAGCCAGATATTTTCGTTTCTTGCAGTAAGTACTAGGATAGCAAAAACATGCAAGCGAGTGTGCCAAAACAAATCTGGGGTATTAAATTTCTCATCGGCAAGCTACTAGGTGAACAAAGCAGCAAGCTACTAGGTGAACAAAGCCGATGAGTTTAATACCCCAGATTTGTTTTGGCACACTCGCTTGCATGTTTTTGCTATCCTAGTACTTACTGTAAGGAACTTCGTTCCACACAATACAAAAATAGTCATTCCGATATGACGTCGTCGGACTTGTATCATTAAAAAAGTCAGAGATCCAGATAGAGTAATATATCCATGTTTACAGCTGATCTATCTGTCATTATCATCATTACCATAGACAACTTTTGTATTTCCTTTTTTCCCCTATTTTTTACTTCGATTGAATTGTTTTGTAAATGTTTGATGGTTCTTTTGTATTGTGTACTCGGGCTCAGATTGTGTTGTGTGACATTTTTGTGTAAAATGTAACCTGCCTTGTGAGTTCACAAGTTTTTGAACTAAAAATGTGAAGTAAATAATGTTAATTTTGGCTATATTCATGCCTCTGGTTTATATTTTATCGGTCATCATGGACATTCTCGTGGATTAAGATTACCTCCTACAATATTACCATGAACGGATCTCATAGCTTAGTTGCTCAAAGTGCTCTGCTAAGGAGTTCAAGCAGCAGCAGTACCACAGCAATGAGAGTTGAAGCTGTCAGTCAAGGCACCACCTCAAAAGAGCAGACGCGAGACAGTTCCGAGGATTTGTTGGATCTCAAAGGCAAAGTGGAATCCCGGCTCTTGTCCATGTGGAATAATGTTAAGTTCGGTTGGACTGTGAAATTAAAAACAAGTTTTTCGAAAGAGTCTCCAGTTTGGCTACTTGGGCGTTGTTATCACAGGAAATTAAGTCCTAGTGGATCGTTGGAATCGTCCACGGAAATCGGTACTGAGGCTACTGCACATGATCCTATTGAACAAATATATGGAGAAGGCATTGAAGGATTTAAATCGGATTTCATAAGCAGGGTATGGATGACTTACAGGAGAGAATTTCCTACCATGTCAGGTTCCACATTCACCACAGATTGTGGATGGGGATGCATGTTGAGGAGTGGACAAATGTTACTGGCACAAGCTCTAGTGTGCCACTTTCTGGGTCGTTCATGGCGATGGTCACCAGAAAAGGGCATTCAGAATGCAAGAGAATTTCAAGAAGATTGCCTTCACAGGATGATTATCAAGTGGTTTGGAGATAAATCATCTGTAAACAGCCCTTTTTCCATACATCAAATGGTGAGCCTTGGTGAGGCATTAGGGAAGAGGCCTGGGGACTGGTATGGTCCTGCATCAGTTGCTCATTGTTTAAAGGCTGTCATGGTGGCTGCATCGAAAGAAAACTATGAGTTTGACAGTTTGGAGGTATATGTTGCTCAGGACTCGACCGTTTACATTCAGGATGTTTATACACTTTGCAGATTACAAAATGGTTCTTGGAAGTCTCTTGTTCTCTTAGTACCAGTAAAGCTGGGGACAGACAAATTGAATCCAATTTATGGACCTTGTCTGACATCACTTCTTACCTTAGATTTTTGCATAGGCATCATTGGAGGGAGGCCCAAGCACTCACTATATTTTGTTGGTTACCAGGATGACAGGCTGATCCATTTGGATCCACATTATTGTCAGGAAATGGTAGATGTGTGGCAACCAAATTTCTCCTTGCAAACATTTCATTGTCGCTCACCAAGAAAAATGCCAATCAGCAAAATGGACCCATCCTGTTGCATTGGCTTCTATTTGGCCACACTGCATGATTTTGAAACATTTGTTAATGTAATTAAGTCATTCCTAGTCCCACAGGGTGTCTCCTCTAATAATGAGTACCCAATATTTACCTTGAACCATGGATCTCGTAGTAATGTTATGGACCCTCCTAATATTAGGTATTCAATTTATGAAAATGAACAAAATTGGGTTACACCAAATATTCAAGATAGTGATACTGACTTGGAGTCAGAGGAATTTGTACTACTGTAATGATCATTGCATTTCATGCTTAGTTATTTTTGTGCTATGTACTTTTACGAAGCTGCTACATTATTAAAATAAGGGACTATTAAAAAGGTGTGAAATACTTATCTAAAATACTTACTGTAGTCATTAGAGATCAATGTTGTACTGACTCTTTTGGTTTAAATATAATAATTTATTATATTGTGTACATTAAATGAAAGAGATATATGAATTATATCATACTAAGGTAATTTGTTTTTCGTTTACCTTGAACTCTCTAGGTACTCATTATTTATTGTACATTTATATATTGAATATTTATTTATATGATATGCAAGGAATGATATGCGTCAAACTATAATTTCGAGCTAGTACGTGTACTTGCAAAAATGAAAACATTTGAATAAACATGTACTGCTCGTCTTCCTACATCCTGGCGACGCGCGACGTGTAAAAAACATCTTTACTACCTATACCTATTGTCTTTATAATGGTGTGTTGCGTCTATACTTCTCAGACTACCTGATTGCGAACAAAGGAAGCCTTTTATGTACGTGTACATACCTATGTGACAAAACTATAAATAAAGTTTTGAGGTGGCGGCATAGATACGATACGAAGATACGATATAAGTACAAGCGTGCTGTTTTTTTTAAGTTCTATTATCTCTTTTGTGCTTAGGGTGTTTGCTCGATCGACAAAGTCACGGATATTACAAGACTCATGAGGTGACGTAAATTACGACGGAGGGGGTGTACCGGCAGACTGGGCAGTGGGCACTGGCCTCGGCAACGCTTCAGTGATCAAATAGGAAGAAGCGAGACTAACTGATAGCCTTTTTTGTAAAGACATTCGGCTGTAATCAATTAAGTGCGTATTGCTACTGAGAAACGTCTTTAAAGTGATAGGATACAAAAAGTTAGTATAAACGATATTAAGTCATCGGGGTCACCGGCTATGTTGGGTGTACCGCAGGGCTCGATCTTAGGTCCGTTTCTTTTTCTGGTATACATTAACGATTTACCACATTATGTAAAGAACCAAACGGATATTGTACTATTTGCTGATTATACATCATTAATATTTAAGTGTGAAAGGAATAAAGTAAATTTTGACGACGTAAATAGTGCTCTTTCGCATGTGTCGCGTTGGTTCACTATCAATAATTTGCTTTTAAATGCAAAAAAAACGAAATGTATAGAGTTTGTACTACCAAATGTTAAAAAAGTCAACAAATCTCTCAAACTGAATAATGAAATATTGCATATAGAGGAATCCACGGTCTTTTTAGGGGTGACCATATATAACTTCAGTGGGGCCCACATATAACAAATCTCGCGACTAAACTCGGTAGGGCTGCTTATGTTGTTAGGAAAATAAGGCAGTATACTGACGTCGAAACAGCTAGGATGGTTTATTTTGCATATTTTCATAGTATTATGTCTTATGCCATCTTGCTGTGGGGCAAAGCAGCCAGTATAGAACAAATTTTCATACTACAAAAAAGAGCTACTACGGCTATTTATAAACTTAGGTCTTGGGAAACTTTGCGTGAGAAGTTCAAAGAAATAGGTATACATACAGTAGCTTCACAATATATCTATAGTAATGTGGTTTTTATACGGAATAATATAAGCGCGTATAAACAAAATTGTGATATCAATAATCGCCCAACAAGAAGAGTGCACTAGTTAGTAACGCCATCTTACCGTCTTTCTAAAGTGCAGCGATCTTTTATGGGGCTTGATGTACAGTTCTATAATAAAATCCCAAAGTTAATAAGTACGTGATTTGCCAGTGGAATTGTTTAAGAAACATGTAAAATCTCGACTTTTAGGCAAAGGTTACTACTACACTGTAGATGAGTACATAAATGACAAAGACGCATGGAAATGACATGCTCTGCAACCAGTTTTGTACAAGCTAGTGATACTTTTTTTTTGTAATAAATACACCGATGTATTTTTATTTTTAAAAGATGTGCTGAGGAGTTTCTTTACGGCTTTTCTTCTCCTCCATGACAAAGCACCTTTGCGAAAAGCTGGTTGATTAAAAAAATTACGTGCATAAGTGTATCAATGATACCTACATGAATAAATGATTTTTAATTTGAATTTGAAACGATTATAATTATATTACCATCCAAGGCATCCAATACTTAAGATAGGTACTTTTTCCACAATTCATTCATTGAATGTCTCATGTGCATAGATACATGAGTCACCAATGGTAAATAGTAGCCTGTACTATAACATTGTAATGGCGGGTAGTAAAAGAATTAGGTATGGAGGGCATGATTCTAAAACCTTCTGTAGTTATGAATATTACAGAATGTTTGTGTTATTATCACTGTTAAATGCTACATATATACGTAAAGTATGGTTTTATAATGATAATAACAGTAAAATTCTGTAATATTAATAATTACAGGTTTAAGAACCATGCCCTGCATAACTGTTTTGCCGACTGTACTCTTTGGCGGGCAGGCAGATGAAGGTATAGGCCAGTGCACGTAGAAAAAACCTACGAATGTACTCACGTACAGTACGGCCGACATATCTTGGCGCGTTGGTCTGACTGAACATAGGATCTGCGAACTTTAGCGAATTTAAAATAGAGATAGCGACACGAACATGCTAACGTGTGACCGAGACATAATACGCCGCGTGCCGAGCAATGCCGAATTGTGTTACTGCGCAGCCTTCTGCGCGAAGTTCAGACGCGCCAAGATACGTCGGCCGTACTGTACCTATCATGTAAATTGACTGAAACTAAGTACCTACCTATCTACTTAAATTCAATGATAATACATAAAAAAATAAAGGTAAATGCGTGTGTTGCAGCTCTTTTCGGAACCGATTTTTTGGTTGATTTGTAAGGGCTTAACGTATCTATATTTTTTAAATTTCATTGCTTAAAGTAGGTATTTTTATATCCAGTAGGTATAAAGGCGATAAACATGCAATACACCTATGCAATAAACTAATTGTAAGTTTATTAGTTATAAAAGAAGTTTATTAAATTTCCTATTGTGTATAGGAAATCGTAACTAATTTTTCCAATAAGGTTAAATTACGAAAGCGCAGTTTGCTCAGCGAAATTGCTGAAATCTTCAAACGAAGGTCAAATTAATTTTCACTAGTTCTCGTCAATACTTTATCTATAGGTACGACGAGTACGACGACGCGACGCTCTTATTCCGCAATAAAAATAGCCCAAGATCCGGCCGCAAAATCCTGTGCTAATCTGTTTTTGCTACAAACCAAATTTTTATGCATATTTATAATGAGGAGAATATATAATTACTAGGTTGCCTATCAAAATTTGGCCGCTAGTATTTTTAATTATTTTAAATTTATTTTTGGGAAAAAATTTCGTTCACTTGTTTTTTAAATAAAACCTCATCTACGTCACGGCCACTTATATAAAGATTCTAAAAAATCACGATTGCCTTTGCGCAAACGGCCGCAACCTCTTCGCAGCTGGGTGTAAATAGGTATGATTTCGACACGTTTATACGTTCATAACGTACACTTATAAATAATATCTCAAATTAAAGCTAATTTTTTTCTATTTACTATCGTATATGGTTGCCTACTTAAATCCGGCCGCAAATAAGGGTTGCCGGCTGTTAAAGATATCCGGCTGCAGGATTAGTGCGCTCATCGATTTTTGCTCAAACCCGAATTCTTATGCTTATTTATAATTAGGAGAATATATAATTACCAAGTTGCCTGTCAAAATTTGGCCGCTAGTATTTTTAATTAAATTATTTTAAATTTATTTTTAGGAAAAAAATTCGTTCACTTGTTTTTTTAAATAAAACCTCATCTACGTCACGGCCACTTATATAAAGATTCTAAAAAATCACGGTTGCCTTTGCGCAAACGGCCGCAACCTCTTCGCAGCCTGGTGTAAACAGGTATGATTTCGACACGTTTATACGTTCTTATCGTACATTTTTAAATTATATCTTAAATTAAAGCTAATTTTTTTCTATTTACTATCGTATATGGTTGCCTACTTAAATCCGGCCGCAAATAAGGGTTGCGGCCTTTTGCGCAAAGGCAACCGTGATTTTTTAGAATCTTTATACAGGGTGTCCCAGGGCCAAGTGACCGCCCGGCGTCTATTGATTATATTTTGGACAAAACTATTAACAAAAAACCAATAAAGTATAGGTCTAATCGCTTTAGTTTTTTTTATTAGCTTTTTAATTTTTTTGGAAAGAAACCTGACTTGCTGCACTATTTTCGACATATTTTTTTGTTTTTACATTTATTTTCATTCTGTTTTTTTTATTTACCAGTTGTTATCATAGTTTATCTATTCGAGGTAAAATATCTACCAAAAATTAAATAGAATATATTTTTTAAAGAAACTAACTGATTTTTTTTTTTAAATTACCCTTTTTTATTTAATTTCGCTAAACAAATGGAAAAATGCCCTATGAATACTATTATTTTATCAATTATTATTAAATTACATGATATTACCTACAAAATCTCATGAACATGTTTTTTAGTTATCTTAATCATTTACCGAACTACAAACTCTTGAAATATGCAACCTATTTTCGAATAGACTATTAAAACCAGGCTAGTGGAACATTTAAGTGTCTTACTATCAAAAATACCTTTTGCCCTTTGATAGAATAATTTTAAATGTAAGGAAACAATAAAAACAGGTGCAAATTTAAATCATTTACTTAAAAAAAACAGTAATTAATTCATAACGTTTTCGAAATGACCGCCATTGGCGTTAATATAGGCTAAGGCTCTAAATGACATCCTTTGACTCGTTCTTTGCACTTCGAAAGGTTCGCTCCTATTTCTGTAGCAGCAGCATCAATCCTCTGTTTCAATTGGTCTCTCGTAGCTATTGGCACAGCATACACTTTTTGTTACATGTAGCCCCAAAAATAATAATCAAGAGGCGTTAAATCAGGAGACCGAGAGAGAGGTGGTCCAGTAGCATGGTCCTCCAAGGTCTCAATTGAAACAGAGGATTGATGAAAAAAAACAAGTGAGCGAAATTTTTTCCCAAAAATTAATTAAAAATAATTTAATTAAAAATACTAGCGGCCAAATTTTGATAGGCAACCTAGTCATTCTATATTCTCCCCCTTATATATATTCATAAAAATTTGGTTTGTATTAAAAAACAGATGAGCACAGAATTTTGCGGCCGGATCTTGGGTTAAAAAGTTTTATGGAAAACAGGAGGTATGCGTATGCATGTACCTACCTACTCAGGCATATAAAATCCAGGGCTGGGTGGGTGGGTGGTAGCACTGGTAGCTATCAATCAAATTAAATAAATATTCAGATTCTTTTGTTCATATAGGTACCTATCACTGATACACTTATGCACGTAATTTTTTTTAATCAACCAGTTTTTCGGAAAGCTGCTTTGTAATGGAGGAGAAGAAAAACCGTAAAGAATCCTCAGCACATCTTTTAAAAATATATAACTTGAACGGAACTGGTTGCAGAACTGGTCATTTCAATTCTTTAAAATGAGCCGTATTGGGGGGGGCTTAGAATACTAACCCCAATCCCACGCCGGATGGGTGTCGTAAGAGGCGACTAATTCCGGCCCGCTGGTGGTAGGGCCCCTCGAGGGATTATATTGGTAATATTGATTTTAACTGTCAATATCATTATTACTATTATTATTTCTTCATGGGGTTCGTCTGGATAGCTCCCTTGAGCATGAGTCAGCCGCCAAACGACTCGTGTTCTGGCTGGTCTGAGAGCCAGTTCTTTCTTTCTTTTTCTACTCTCTTTCTTGGACGGCAACGCATCAGTGATGCCTTTGGTAAGTGGAATCTTAGATTGACATATGTGTTTTTTATTTATGAACGCATATGATACTAAAAAATACCATTAATACACTTAAAACAAAATGAAAATTCATGAACTGCTACATTTTTGGCCCCAAATTTGAAATCGACGCTCACCGTATTTTAACATGTTTTGTTGTTGTGTGCGGGATCCCTCCCTTTTTTGGCAATCTATACCATATATACATGGGCTTCAACTATAGGTCCGTGCCTTTAATGCCTTCAACCTGTTTATCTGCTCCGATGAGGGCTTCAAGCTACTATATATATATATCTATACTAATGACATTATATGTACAACTATACTAACTGATAAATAAATGTGTCTACTGTTTAAGCCGGATACACATCCATGACCACTTACGGTTGGCTCCTCCGCTCAAAAAATCTAACCAAATCTGAAATCTGTTCATTGGATATTTTGAGGTATAGCTTTGAGATAGTTCAATAGAAACAAAATATGACAAGTTAAATATTTTTATTACATAACCGATAACATAATATTATGTGCAAAATCATACTTGATTGTTAATTTTATCTTTGACCGGAGGAGGATGCCGTATAAAATAGTGTACAGCATTGTAGACTAGGTGAGGAGCGACGTTGTGGAGGGGATGGATCCTGTTGAGTTCGTTCTTGGGTGAGCCAATGATCAGGGGATCACCAGTGCCTGTGCCATGTTGAGCAACTGATAGCCCACTCAGCGTGTAGCATGTGTGGTAAATATCACGAGGTCTGAAATAGAAAGCAAAAATCAATATTAGAGAAGTAAAATAAATAATTTCATAATAACTGCTGTCGGCGTGCACTTGGCCTGCTGTCGGCTTGCTGTCGGCGTGTCGACTGCAAGCGTCTACGGTTGCAGTTGCCTCTGTCGACTGCAACATGCTGCTCATGTGTAAGAGCGCTTAAACAGTGTGTCCAGTGTAGGTATTTTTGTCGATAAAATTAGGTATATTTCATGACCTTAACACACTGGGTATCCACTAGTATTTGTATAAGTATTATGTACAAATTACATTGACATTCATTTTCAAATTATAAATGATAAAACTTCTTCACTTCTTACAGACTGATACTGCTGTGTGGTGTACACTACTGAGAGATAGGTAATCTTAAATTTGACTTTTACTCACTTTCCAGGCTTATCTATAAGGCCACCTTGAGGTGCTTGGCAGCATATCATAATATACTCTTGTAAGGCACCTTGGTTAAACAATACTGTTTCCATTAACTCCTTGTTGTCTGAAATTTTAAAGTAACCATTTTAAATTCTGATCATAAAAATTTTAAGCATTCAGAAGTGTTACATACTCATTTTTAAATTATGATTGATGTTAATTACCTTGTGAAAGAATTGCACTTATCACTGGAAATATTGCTCCATGCCAAAAAGAATAACAGCCATCCACGAGTTTATTAGTTCTCCCTTGGAATCCGCCTTCAACCCTCATCTGTCGATTCACTCCCCACCTCAGCAATGCATCAATATCGCAAAGTTTCGTCCTATTTAATAATGCTAATGTTGCAATACCACAAAATGCATATCCTCCGTGTGCCTCCATTCCTGGACACCCGGCGAAACCTCCTTCGTAAGTCTGGCAACTAACTACCCATTCAGCTGTTTTATCAAACAAAGAATCAGTGTATGTATTGGTTATCTTAGCTACACTTACTGCACAGTACGCTCCCCTGATGTCTTGTTCTCCACCCTTGTGCAGAGCAAAGGAGCCATCGACATCTCTCACAGTCCACAAGAATTTTTGTAAGGAGCTTCGATCAATAGAGTCGTAGGCCTCATCTGTCCCAATAATACTAAGAGCATTGACCGCAGCATAAGTTGTTCCAAGGTGTGGCTGCTGAGTCGGTCCCCCACCGTAACCACCCTCTTCGTGCTGGCAGTGAGCAAGGAACTGAACCACGTGGGACAGGGTCTCTGCATCTGGCATATCATTCAGTAACCACAAGGCGTGAAGTATCCAGTACACGAGCCATGGTCTACTGGCGTCTAGGCATTCGTAATTCTTTGGTAGGTTTTTTAACCAACTTTTTAATAGTTCTATATGGCTATTTTTGTGAAGCTTGGGCAGCTCAGGATCAATGGATGCCTTTCTTTCAAAATGTTTGAAATATTTTAAAACAATTGTTTCTACGTCAACCTGAAACATTGAAACAATTTTATCTATACTAATATATAAAGAGGAAAGATTTGATTTTTTGTTTGCATTGAGTAGGCTCTGAAACTACTGAACCGATTTGAAAAATTCTTTCACTGTTGGGAAGCTACACTATCCCCGAGTAACATAGGTTATATTATATTTTCAAAGAAATAGGGATCCTTAATAAAACTCCAATAATGTAACCCAAGGTGTAATAAAATAAGAAAACCGAAGCAAAGCGAGGGTGGTTACTAGTATTCAATAAGTGCAAATATATTATAAAGCTTACTTTTTTAGAAGGCAGTCTCGCAAACCTTGAAACCTTGAATTCTTAGTGCGGGTTATATTTTGAAATAAATTGTATTATTTCAAAAGTTATTCATTACAATAATGCTATCAGAAAGTAGTGATTGAGTTTTTTCTTAAAGAGTGACAAAACTATAGATATCACAATAATTATATTTATTCACATACACAATTTAATTAATTATATAAATGTCACGTCATTTAATTAAAGAACCTTCATATAAGAGCATTTTGAATAATATTCACACTTATTACTGAATTAAATCATTTAATTAATTCATTATTTCTGTTTGAGTGAGTAGCCATTGAGCAATTATAATAACTGGTAATTAGTGAGATAAATTATTAAGATTACCACAAAAAGGGGACAATTTTTCGTATAACTTAAACGGCAATTACCTGTTCAGAGGAGGAGCATGTTACAATTTTCTCATCATCGAATGTTTGCTTCACTATGTCATCAAAGCATCTAACCAGGTCTTCCATTGCGTTATTATCATTGATTTTTCAATCTTTTAAGCGGCGCTACCGCCTGTTCAGCAGACTTGCTCTAATATTAATCGCAGTTAGCTCGTTGCCAATAGTACCAATGTCGAAACCTAGCAACTGGCAAGTTATATTAATACACACAAAAGGGTTAACGCTAATTAACGCAGAGTGAAACAGTGCAATACATACGTGTGATGTCACATTTCACTGGGTACTATTAGAATGTCCAGGGGAAAAACTTAACTAATTGTAAACAATTTGTATCTCACGACTTAACTTATATATTAAGGCCTAAGGGTTTAAAAGTAAATAAATCAAAATAACATTAGTGTTTCATTTTTTAACTTCCAATTTTGATAGAATGAAATGTCAAAATTATTACATCTGATATAATTTGACGTTTACGAAAAAAGTAAAATGTTTAATGACAACCTGTCACCATGAAGTATAGAGGTACAGCGCGACTAACTTATCCATAGACATAATACAGATAGACTAGGCAAGGTATCTGAGCATGTAAGTGAAACCGTCACGCTGCGAAGAGAGAGAAAGAAAGGCAGGAGGTAAACCTATCCTTGTCTTCCTTACGAGACTGTATTTATGGAGAGCCATTTCCTATGATGGGAAAGTTTAAAAAGCGGCCAAGTGCGAGTCGGACTTGCCCATGAAGGGTTCCGTAGCAGCAAGTAACATAATATAAAAGTTCTTGTAGTTCGTTGTAACTTTGATCGAGATAAATTGCGGTTTACGATTTATGAAGTTTTAAAAAAAACTACTTAATAGATCTCGTTCAAACCAATTTTCGGTGGAAGTTTGCATGTAATGTACATCATATATTTTTTTTAGTTTTATCATCCTCTTATTTTAGAAGTTACGGGGGGGGGACGGACACATATTTTACCACTTTGGAAGTATCTCTCGCGCAAACTATTCAGTTTAGAAAAAATGATATTAGAAACCTCAATATCATTTTTGAAGACCTATCCATAGATACCCCACACGTATGGGTTTGATGAAAATAAAATTTTTGAGTTTCAGTTCTAAGTATGGGGAACCCCCAAAATTTTTTTTTTTTTTTCTATTTTTGTGTGAAAATCTTAATGCGGTTCACAGAATACATCTACTTATAAAGTTTCAGCAGTATAGTTCTTATAGTTTCGGAAAAAAGTGGCTGTGACATACGGACGGACAGACAGACAGACAGACAGACAGACAGACAGACAAACAGACAGACAGACAGACAGACAGACAGACAGACAGACAGACAGACAGACAGACAGACAGGCAGACAGACAGACAGACAGACAGACAGACAGACAGACAGACAGACAGACAAACAGACAGACAGACAGACAGACAGACAGACAGACAGACAGACAGACAGACAGACAGACATGACGAACCTATAAGGGTTCTGTTTTTTGCCATTTGGCTACGGAACCCTAAAAAGTGTCCACGTAAGGTAAAAGATTATTTAGGTTAATGCTATGAATTCTATGTGTTTGTCATGGTACTGGCCGGCAAACCCGAGGCCCGGAGCAAAGGCAGAGGCTAGCAATGAGATTATTTCATTAACCGATCAACAGTTGACGCCATTTTATGTATTATGAGTCTAATGAATTCTTATTTGTAATTTAAATATTTTTTAAATTACCCTTATTGCAAGTTTAATGTTTATCTGTGGTGATATATTGACGTATTGACAGCTTAACATAACGTTATTGTCACTGTCATCTGTCAGTCAATTCGTCAAAAACACATGGTTAATTTAATTTTTGGGGACAATTTATTTCTATGAAAACAATTAATAAATTTTCGAATATTGTGATTGAAAATAAATAATTGCATGACAGTTCTTATGATAGGAATTTAAAATCCCGATAGTATTTAAGGTAGTAGTAAAAAATGAGTAAAGGGAAGAAGAGTTTTAGACAAAAATCCAAAAAAGGTTTTAGGAGACCTAATAGTAAACCAAAAAAAATAGCAAAAAATAAAGAGATTATAAATAAAAAAGCAATTTTCAATAGATATAAGGACAAGCAGAAAGTTGAAGAGGAATTAACAAAAAAGCGTCAGCTGGAACACAAATTACAACAACAGCAACAGCAACAAAATAATAATTCCGAGAGTGAAGAAGAGGAGGATGCTTTCGGTCAGTTGGTGTCTTGTTTCAAACATGGAAACAGAACTGAAAATATTACACACAGTAGTGACGAGGAGACAATAAGTAGTGATGAATCAGGTGTCGAAGACAATGTGACCATGGCTGAAGGAAATGAAGAAGAAACAGAGATACGCGAGGACAGTGACAACAGTGAACAAGACACCTTAAGTGACATGGAAGATATGGTAACTTCATATTTACATATTTATGTCCACCCTTAAACATCCTAAGTAGAAACAAACTTAATACCTAATGGCATTTTCTATTAGATAACCCATACAATTTTGTTTTACAGTTTTATTGATCAGACTGTAGAGTTCTTATTTTTACTACTTTTATATAATAAATAATCGAAGTGTCTATTCGTCCGCTAAGTGGACAAATAACGTATATTATTCGTCCGTACATTATATTTATTCATACATGTATTCAATTTTTCAAAATTAAGAATGTAATTTACGGACGAATAAGGTTATTTTATTCGTCCGCTCAGCGGACGATTAGCAACAGCCTTTCGAAGTGTCTATTCGTCCGCTAAGCGGATGAATAACATATATTATTCGTCCGCTAGGCGGACGAATAGCAAAAGCCATAAATAATATCAAGATTAACTAGTCTTATTTTCTTTGCAGATTCAAGAAAATCACACAACAGATAATGAGGTGGATGCTTCTGATGATCCCTTCATGAAACATTTACAATTTGACTTAAGTAATGAACTGGTTGTGTCCCTTTCTAACAGCCCAATCAGTGAGAAATTACTGAATAAAACTTGGCCAGTGTTGGGGAATATGTCCATAAGTATACCACAACCAGTAGAAACAATGTCTAAAAAAGTGAAGCCCAAAATTTCGATTTTGGAGGAAGTTTCATTTGCACCTTTAGGAATGGTTCCACACATGTTAAATAAAGTTGATTTTATAAAACTTCATTTAAAATCACAAATTCATGGTAATATTGTATCATCGAATAAAAATAACTTGATAAAGCGAGATTTGGAATTGACTGAAATTTTCACTCCTTTGCAAAAGGAACTGTTTGCTGTTATGAATAACTATCAAGACCTGTATTATCCCGAGAGAACTTTTACCAATGCTGATGAGATTAGATATATGTATTGCCTACATGTTGTTAATCATATGTTGAAGACGAGGATAAAAATTCTCCATCATAATGCAAAGCTAGCAAAAAAATCAGACATGTCTGATGATTACCGTGATCAGGGCTTAGTCAGGCCAAAGGTATGTTTTAATTTTATATCTGATGACACTGTTTAGATATTTACATATTATTATTATATGTAGTGATGTAAAAAACTTTTGGATTAAAGCTAACACACCTTTAAATCCTTCAGTGACTAAATTATATTTACTCTGTCTTCCTCTATTTTACATGCTACATGCACATTCCATTAAAGTCGTATACTACAATACCTTGTTGTATAACATTTAATTGCATGTGCATTTGTTATTTACAGGTTTTAATTTTGGTTCCATTCAAAGATGCAGCATATAGAGTTGTTAATACTATTATTAACATTGTAGTTCCCAAGGAGGCTGGGCAAGTTGTTAACAAAAATAGGTTTGAGGATGATTTTACCGGAGGTGAATTAATTATGCCTAACAAAAACCCAAAACCAGAGGACTATGAATTGCTCTTCAGTGGAAATACAGATGACACATTTAGATTAGGCATGACATTGACTAAAAAGACTTTGAAAGTAAGTATGTATTGTTGTTTAATGTTTATTCTGTTATTTTCTTTTCCTCCATGACAAAGCCGAAAAGCTGGTAGATTAAAAAAATGATGTGCATAAGTGTATCAGTGATACCTATATGAATAAAGATTTGATTTGATTCATGTAATATATATTTCAAGAAAAACCTTAGTTGTATTTTAAAAAGAAGATAACATAAAAAAATTATGTTAATTTATTTCTTTACAGTTATACACAGACTTCTATGCGTCAGATATTTTAATAGCGTCTCCACTAGGACTAAGGATGATTGTGGGTGCGGAAGGTGAAGAGGACCGTGATTACGATTTCCTTGCTTCTATAGAGCTGCTGGTACTGGACCAAGCAGATGTGTTCTTCATGCAGAATTGGGATCATTTGCTGCACATACTGGATCATATGCATCTTCAACCGAAAAAAACACATGGCACTGACTTTTCCAGAGTTAGATCTTGGGCAGTCAATGGCTGGTCAAAATATTATAGGTTTGTCACAGCTCCCTTATATTATTATGCTTGTTATGCAGAACCTTGGTTTTGGCCTACAATATTTTTATTCTGTTGCAGGCAAACACTTGTTTTTTCTTCAGTGAACCTACCGGAAATAAAGTCAGTACTGAATAGAAAATGTCAGAACTATGCTGGAAAGGTGCTGGTGTCAAACCCCACGGAAGTTGGTAGCATACAGCAGGTGTTATTGCAGGTCCCTCAGCTATTTCATAGGTACCTACATCAACATTTATATGTAAAATGTACTAATATTTGCATGAGTTAGGAAAAAATATGTTTTTTCTTAATTGCCTGAGTTAGGAAAAGTTGTCCATAATTTCATAATTGTTTAATTGAATATGGCTCTAATTATATAATCTTTGGAATCCCTTGGAAATCGGAATATATAATTATGTTACATTTTATTTCACATATTCAAATAGTGCCAGCGTTAGAGCCACTGATGCCCTAGGCAAGAATATTGTGGCGCCCACATAAGAAAATAAAAATCGAGCTTTTTTTTCTTCAAAATTTTTTTACTGAACCAATGGGAACATTCATTAAGAATTTTATTTTTCCTTTTTTTTGCTCCTCACTCCAAATGCGGCGCCCATACAAATTTGGCGCCCTAGGCCGTCGCCCCACCTCGCCCCCCCTAACGCCGGCTCTGTATTCAAACTAATAAAAAATTAAATTAAATTATTACTGCTTTGCATAATATAATGTTACTTTGCTCTAAACATCTGTTTCTCCGTCGAACAACTTGGCATACGGCGACTATCCATCCTGTCGTAGTAAACTTCCCGCCAATACGAACGACGCGCGACGTGGTGTGCATGGTTCATTTCAATCCTTCACCGTATGTGTGAAGTATTGAAATTGCCCACCTACGTTCGCGTTTTCATCCATCTATGATGTTGAAGGTTCAGAAAAGAGTAAATAAACTTTTATTAAGTTACATCGTACCATCCTAGACTTCATGACCACTTACCATGAAGTGGAATTGCAGTCAAGTATTAACATACCATCCTAGACTTCATGACCACTTACCATGAAGTGGAATTGCAGTCAAGTATTAACATACTCATTTAATTTTGTCCTAGGTTCAACGCGACTAGTCCCTTGGCGTCGGTGGATGCAAGGTTCGAGTATTTTGTGAAAGAAGTCCTCCCGAAGCAGCGCGACGCTCTCATGAGCCACACTCTCATCTATGTTCCGAGTTATTTTGACTTCGTGAGGTTAAGGAATTACTTCAAAAAAGAGGACATAAGTTTTGTACAGATTTGTGAATATTCTAAGGTAAAATTTTCTGTTTGTCTGTTTGTCAATGTGGGAAGTTTTAAAGATATAATAATGTACATAGTGAACAAATAATACCTGCATCTTTAGTTAAAACTGCTCGTACTTTAAAAAATGTCCAGAATATACATTTTATCATAAACAGTATTTAATGATAAATATGTTTTACTAAAAAAATACTTTTAATATTTACAAGATTTGTATATCTCGCGTTCGATTCCCGACCGAGATCATTTTAATACGGCATATTTTTTATTACCGTGTAAATATTTTCATAATGTTATTTCCAGGACGGCAAAATAGCGAGAGCCAGAGATATGTTCTTTCACACGGAAGCACACTTCATGCTTTACTCGGAAAGAGTTCATTTCTTCAGAAGATTCCGAATTAAGGGCATTCGCCATATAATATTCTACCAGCTCCCTACATATCCACATTTTTATTCAGAAATGTGCAATCTTATGCAGGTAATATTAATATTTTATTATTATATATTTGGTTATTCTCTACAAATAACTGTGTGTATTACAAGGAGCTCCCCAATCCATTTGTGTAGAATGCAGATTGTACCCAAGGATATCTGTTTTTGTATTCTGTCTGTCCAGTACCTGAATTCAATCACTCACTAATAAATAAAAGCATGTTTTACTTATAGTTCTTCTTCTTCTATTGCTGATATATCATTGTTAATGTTGATCGTTTGTTAACCTGCAGGAAAGCCACCAGAACAAGTTCGGCGGCAGCGAGTGCAACATGTCGGTGAGCGCGCTGTACTGCCGCTACGACGCGGGGCGCGCGGCCGCCGTGCTGGGGGCGCCGCGGCTGGCCGCCCTCGCCGCCGCCGACAGACCCGTGCACATGTACATCACTGAACCTAAATAAAATATTTGACGATATACTTTTTTATTTAACTCAATCCCCTGAATCACTGATCTATGTGTGTGACCTATGTAGTTCTATTATCTTTTCTGTGCTTCTGCTCGTCTGTTGCCTAGGAGATTAACTTGGATTCAAGGATATATATCCTTAGCCTGTTCCACGCCAAAGAAGTCATCCATCTGTTGTTGTTCAGTTGTCCAGTTGTTGTTCAACCTTCACTTCACGACAGGCAAAAGTTATCGTACTAACGTAACGAGGAAGGAGCATAATATATGACAGATGTAGGTTCGAATCCACAATGCACATTAAAAAATTATGATGATAAACTTATAGCAGGTTTTACACAAATAAAACAATATAAAGTTTGTAACATTTAATTTAATGTTAAGTTTTAGTTGATTAGACTCTTCTGTAATATCGCTAATAAATCTATTATGAGAAAGTACATAGGTAAAATTTCTTCTTAAGTTCACGAAAGAAGTTGTTCACTTTATGTGTTGATGTCTTTCCGATTTATTTCATTTTGCATATTGTTATGTATTACCACAAAAACAAACCAAGTAAGTAATAAACAGTTACATACACCTATCGGATTCATCTGAATATTTTATACAGTAACTAGGTAAGTACATTGTGTTGTTACCTACGTAGAAAGTAGTAGGTATGTCAATTGTTTATTGGCTCAAGAAGCCTAGTCCGATAAAGTATTTATTTAGATACGTCGTCAAGGGCATTACAACCCTTCTGCACTTCGTGGCTTCACAAAAACATATACTCCTGTATGGCTTCTACTCTATTTCAGACATTATTTCTTGTCAGCCTTCTTTAAAGGCTAAGCTTATTTAAGTTCTTTAAAAGATCACTTAAAAATATTCCTATTTAATTCCTCAACAACGACACTGCATCGTTTTACGTTACATACCACGTTAGTACCTAAACAAATAAATGATTTACTTAAAAATACTACTAACACTTAAATGTTATTGAGATCTGGGTAAAATCAAAGGAAAATCCTCTAAGCATGTAAAAATATTAAATAGGTTACCGATTGAGTTTGCAGGTACCCTTTTCTTTCTACCATCTGTAGTAGGGTTGCTAGATACAGGCTTATCATTTTCGGAACAATTCTGGCGGATCCAGGATTTTTGTTTGGGCGGGGCCTGAGCGCACATTATGTGTCAGCGGATTTAATAAAGATTAACGTGGCGCCCCTCTACATATAAGCTGACATCCAGGACAATCCCGGATTTCCCGGCCATTTGGCAACCCTAGTCTGTAGGTAGATACTAGATACTCTTTTCGATCCTCTAAATACAAAATGGCTGTTTGTGTCCATGAAATTAAAGATGTCATACGGTAATAGAACTTTGTACTATAGTACTAGTATCGTTGAAAGACTCGGTGGCCTCGGTGGTTCCATTGTGGTGCGCCGTAGAGTTAGATAGCGTGGTGGGTTCCGTATTCTCTGTAGTGGTGTCTGACGCCTCGCTCGAGCCCTGGTCGTCGGGGTACGCGATGCTGGACGGCGGTAACTGAACTTCGCTGTCATTTACTGTGACACTGCTTCCTCCTGTAAAGAAATTTTTTCAGTTATTGTTATGTCCTTAAAATAAATTATAAGAATAAAGCTACACACTCATAGCCCCACACTAGGATTCCCTGTGTCGAGGGTGTCATGAATAACATACAAAGACAAGAACACACATACTCAGACCAAGAACAAATTCAACAAAATGCCGAACCAAGCACCCTTGACACGGCGATCCGGCATGATAGATAGATAATAACCATTGCGCCACACGGGTCATCAAATTGCTTGCTAATAATAAGTAAATCCTCGATACCAATTTTGATTTTCTTAATAATATGTTCGATGTTCTTTATGTGCAAATGATCATGTGAAAACCCTTGGATACTAGTCTAGGTTAGGTATCTTATCTTACACACGTTGCAGGCTAAAATAAGTCTGTGATCCCAATTTCAGCTTTGCTTCAGAAACACGCAAAATGTGATTGATTGGTAATATACAGGCAAGTAGGTAGTTAAATATAAGTTGGTATTACATTAAGTGGTCCCTAAAGAGACTTTCAATGAAATAGATCGGACGTCATAGCGGATAGCAATAGTAGCCTTGAGTGGCCTTGACTGAATCGTGGGCCGTGGCCAAAACTGCTCAAATTCTAGAATACCTACATCCAATACGAAAATAATTTATAGTCTGCTTCAGATAATACAATTAATCATTTTAATTTTTTCATTACGTTATTTATTACATATTAGCAAACCAGATTTCCTCAGATGGCATGTAAACTTTAGGTTAACTTAATTTCTTTGAGCCCTAGGTTAACGTAGCAAAGCTTTGATTTAATTGTAATAGCTGGTAAACGAGTGGACGTACAGACGAGCTACCCTCAGCTAGCAACTCCTTAGGAATTATAGGATTTGCAGGCCAAGGAAGGAAAAAGAAGAAAGAGAAAAACAAAACCCCAGCCGGAACATGATGAGTCGTTTGGCAGTAAAAGACTAGTAAGAGGGTGCATGGTAGATAATTATATAGGTACCTACTACTGAATCCACGGAAAGATAATAATACCAGTAAGAATTGATACTATAATCCTTTTGCAGAAGTCATCCACTTCTTCTGCTTGTGTCGTCTCTACGAAGCCCTCGTTTGCCAGCATGGGATTGGGGTCAATATTCTAGACCACCTCAATAGGGCTATTAATGAACTTAAACAAAATATCTGTTTAGGCAAGTTCAACTACGTACTGGCTTTCTTCTCTTTTCTTTTTTGGCGAGAAACGTATTGGTGACGCGATGTCCATGGGCGACGACGGTGACAAATTACCGTCGTGGTTCGCTATTGTTAGCTATTTACATTAAAAACCCCTAAAATTATTGAAACTTGTTAAATTTTAAGGATGGAATGATCCTTGTATTTATTAAGTTTCAGCACAAGTATGGTACTAATGCAGGTGGTAGAGGTGGCAGGTGGTTTATTTTACCAGCCTACTGACTTACTGATTCCATGGGCGACATAATATGTGAATATTGTGAATTTATTAGATGGCTCGTCTCGTCTGCTCGATTGTCGAATGTTTACATATTATTTAAAAACTTCTGTCTGTAGAATTACCGAAATTCATAGTATGAATTACCTAGGACGTTTGATTTAAAGTTGCTGCATGAGTTTACCTACACCTTACGTAGGTAATGTATACGTATGTACCTATCAATAACATTTTAATGGCAAAAACTTTCTCACACTTGCTACAATTAAGTAGGTAGGTAGCAAGTTTACATTGATCTCTGGGTAATGTGGTAATAGATAAATAGGGAGGGTCATTCCCCTCCCTGCTTATCTAATCTACACCTATCCATACGCTAATGATTTGTAAGCAAACAAGCAGACCCCTCTTTCCCACTGGGCACTCTGGGCACGTGCCCAGGGCCCCGTGATCGATAGGGGCCCCGTAGTTACTGCCAGATCACTAAACGATAACCGATATTTTTTATCGAAAAACTTTTTTAATTTGAATAAATCGAACCTAAATTACTGACTACAATACCAATTTGCTTATTAACTTTTGCATAAGTCTAGCTAGAGGCTTGCTTATCTACTTTCTATGTTTATTGTAACAAAATAGTGTTCTGACAAAGTTATAGGGGCCCCATTATCCTAATATGCCCAGGGCCTCCAGTAGTCTAAAGACGGCCTTGCAAACAAGTATAATGTGTGCACATATACTACTTAAACACTCCATACTACATAAACAGGTACCTAGTCGGTACCTACCGACATTCGTCAATCTGAGAGTATATAAAATTGAGAATAGAAACAATTATTTACGTTCACGCGGAATTAAGAAAATAAAGACGAGGTCTTCTAAATATTTATAAAAGCCGTCAAAGGTTTCAGAGCAGTTAGCACAGATTTACGAGGTAACCAGAGTAAACACTTCTATATCGGGCACCAATACTAGTATCAAATCCGATATCGATCGCCACGTCATCGAATATATTTCATCTAGCCTAGCGGTCGTCTGACAGATACCGAAATGAATCTTTTCTATTATTAAAATTTATAATAATGTAGATACCTATGAAGCGCTCATTCATAGCCCGGCGTAGCTTGTAAAGATGTTATGTTAAGCAACAGCGGGCGCTGGTAGCTGGATGGGTGAAAGCTGGTGGCAAACATTTCTTAAGTGTTTCCGTGTTTCGGAGGGCACGTGAAGCCGTTGGTCCCGATTATTAACTAAGATAACAGTCGTTATACGTATAATAGTCGTTATATAACAGTCGTTACATAATTACAGTAGTTATATAACGTTATATAATTACAGTCGCTATTATAATAGTCTTTATATAACAGTCGTAAGATAACAGTTGTCGGAGGCCTTTGGGCAGCGCGTGAAAAATTGAAAACACTTTTGTTGGCCACTAACCCCTTCAGTAATCCGCAATGGAGTAACATGGTGGAGTATGCTCTAATCCTCCTCGAGAGGTGCCCCAAGACCCGTGTTCACCGTCGGGAACGTTAATGGGTTGAAGGGAACCAAGTTATGGTTATAATTACTTACCTGTCAGTTATATCTATCACCTCGTGCATTACATTCCTAATTAACTAATTCATTTAACTTTGTTAGTCCCTCTATGTCCCTTGTCTATTTCCTTGTTCATGATGCATTAATATGAAAGCTTAATTAAATTTGTGCAATGCAGCAATATATTTCAGAGCTAGTTATATTATAACTATATTTATTATAAAAATAAGTCCCCCGCCGCGTCAATTTCGTTCCTATAACGCAAGATCTTAGAAAGTACTGAATGAATTTTCACACAATTTTCACCCATAGATGAAGTGATTTATGAGGAACGTTTATGTAAATTCATTACTATGCTTCCACGTGCGTACAAAATTATGGTTCACGTGTGCTCTATATAATTATAGTTAAAGTTACACGAAAATTATATTTAGGTACCTGAAATGTTTTTCATGTAGAGTTCTAAAAATGAGATTAAAATCTAATATAATATAAAATTCTCGTGTCACGGTGTTAGAAGTTGAACTCCTCCGAAACGGCTCGACCGATTTTCGTGAATCTTTGCGTACATATCGGCTAGGGTTGAGAATCGGACAACATCTATTTTTCATCCCCCTACCCCTAAAAATTTTTTGGCAGAACAACGTTTGCCCGGTCAGCTAGTTACGATATAAAATACCCCCGACAGTTTTATTTACATTAAGTAAATATAACTAAGAACAGTTTAAACCATCTCGATCACGTCAAGTATCAAACAAAAAAAACTCATCATAAACGGTCCATTCCTTTAGGAGCTACGATGCCACTATGCCACAGAGTAAAGACAGAGTCAGTTTAACCACAGACGGTGAAATAATTTTAACCGTGGATCACCGGATCACCGGACTTTGCGTGTAATGGGAAGTTCCTCAATCATTTTACATTGTACGAATAGGACAAAATATTTTGGTATCATATAAACCTTAATAGCACACACTATTCTATTTATAACTTTTTTCAAGTCTCCAGTTAAATGATCAACAGCTATTGAATCAATAAAGTTAAACTTAAGTTATAAGTTCGATAACTGGCCCTCGCCCCTCAAGACTCTAAGCTGTGCTCTCACCTACACTGTTCAACATGCATGTCAATGATATATTGACATCAATATCCATTGCTATGCTGATGACAGTAGGTTCGGGTGATGCTCGTTATACAGGCCGAGCTAATCTTTCTCCACCACTTGGTTAGTAAGGCCAAACTAGCTGCAGGGAAATTGGGAGTGCTCAATAGAGCTAAACAGTACTTCATGCCTAAGCACAGGTTGATGCTCTATAAGGCACAAATTCGACCACACATGGAGTACTGCTTCCATCTTTAGGCCGGAGCTCCAGCTGGCCAAGTGAACACGTTTGACCGAATTCAACGACGAGCCATTCGTCTTGTCGACGATTCCAAGCTTACAGACGAGTTAGAATCGCTTAATGTGAGGAGAGACGTAGGCTCGCTGTGCGTATTCTACCGTCTGTATAACAGGGAGTGTTCTGAAGAACTGTTTGGTTTAATACCTGTGGTTGATTTCCGTCACCGCACATCACGTACCAGGTTCCACCAACACCACCTAAATACCTGGCGTTGGTCCACAGTTCGGTTTTCACGTAATTTCCTGTCACGGACATGTAAACTGTGGAACGAACTTCCTGCATCGGTGTTCCCGCTAAGCTATGACATGGAGTCCTTCAAGAAGCGGGTCTTTTCTTTTCTTCGAGGACGGCAACGCATTGGTGACGCCCCTAATGTTGCTAATGTCCATCGGCGGCGGTGATCACTTACCATCAGGTGACCCGTCGCGTCTGCTCGTTTGCCTGCTTAGGGCATAAAAAAACCGTCACTGGGTTTCTAAACACGCGAGCGGCCTTTCAATTAACTATGAATTCAATAACGAGTACCTAAAACTGCCACTAGATGGCTCTCTTCAAAAGATCATGTTTCAAATAGATATTATCATTTTATTTTGTCGTTTTGACTTTTCTGTATTTGTTTTTCAAAATATTATTATATCAATTTAGTAAATATGTGGTAACATCTTGTTTAATTAAAAAAAAATATTGTAATTTGGTATTTATTAGCGTCTGTTCATCATAGTCAAATGTCAACAATACAATTTAATTAATAAAAACCGGGCAAGTGCGTGTCAGGCTACGCGCAATGTAGAGTTCCGCAGTAGTAAGTTTATCGACTATTACTCATCAACTACTTACGCTAACATAGTCGTGATAGTTTTCCTTGTAAATTCATCATATAACCTATTTTTGAGAACTTTTTCATTTGTCCAACTCTAATCGTTTAGCCGGCAGGGGGGGGGGGGACACATGACTCTAACCAAAATTAGCACTTTAAAGCCAAATATTTCGCAAACGGATCCCTAATTTCAAAAATAGTCTAAGAAGACCCATAATATTTATGATAGACCTTTTCAACGATACCCCACACTATAGGGTAAACGGCGAATAAAAAATTCATCCTCACGTTACCTGTAGGGGAGGTACCCTGAAAAAAATTTTTTTCAGACGAAACAAACGGATGGACAGACATGACAAAATTATAAGGGTTCCGATTTTACTTCGGAACCCTGAAAACAAAGTCAAATGTCACGTCAAACCCTTGATTTGATATTCAATTAAATAATTCCGCCCACGTCCGACTTTTTGTAGGGGCCGATTTTTTCTTCCATATTATTTCTAACCTACTTTTTGTAGGACGTGTGCGTTGCACTATTGCTATCAGTACGTTCTATTTTTCTCCTACAAAAGATCGGTCACCGATTATCGGTCGTGGGCGGGAAGCGTAATTGTAGTTAATTTCGCGCATTTTGCTTTGGTAGTGTTTAACATAGTTTCGTTTTCTAAATAATGGAATCTGGAAAACGTAGTAAAAATTTTAGTGATAGAGGAAAGGTACTTCTTATTGAAGTAGCCAAAGAATTCGTGTCTCGAATCTCGAACACTTCCATAACGGACTCTGATGAGCTACTCGAGAGAGAGAGAGAGAGCTATTCATTATGTTAGCATCCGTGGTTAGCATCAATTGTTATGTGCTACGAATAACTTTAAAATTGTTACAGCGGTAGTTCACAAAAAATAAAAATCAATGGTATTTAATTTAACACGTTGCATTGGCGATTCCTCTCATGTTGCTCATGTCCACAGGCGACGGTAACCAACTAACCACTTACCATCAGGTACGCTTTTTCGTCTG
This sequence comes from Thymelicus acteon, assembly GCA_951805285.1. Classification (NCBI taxonomy): domain Eukaryota; kingdom Metazoa; phylum Arthropoda; class Insecta; order Lepidoptera; family Hesperiidae; genus Thymelicus; species Thymelicus acteon. Next base: position 6,021,261 of record OX638232.1, read on the forward strand.
CTAAATGTTAAAATGAAACGTCAAATAAAGTTATGGAACCTATAAACGGCCACCTTGGGTTAGATAAGTTGATCTTAGTTTAAACTGAGTTTATCTATTATCGCAGTGCTCAGAAACGCTTTTTCGGAAGTTATCGACCCGTTAGCGTTATTGAATATATCATTAAACTCTCGCCAAAAGGCCCTCAGAAACCGGCCATCAGTAATACTTAGTAAGTACATGGCTATTGAGTTTTGTTATGAATTCATCCTGCCTGAGATTGCACCGGTGCTCGTGAACGGGAATGAGTGCAATGAGCTATTCTAAGCAATCCGGTCGTAATCATTAGTGATTTATATCTTATAAACATGATCAGTGAATAACCGTATTGGTTATTGTAACTGCGTACCTACAGTGGGTTATATTTAGAGTTATTGCTGCAGACGCTTGCTACACTCAGCGTATGATCCACGATGTTATGTTTGCGGTAGCCATAAAAGACGTCTCTTGTTGGTTGATATCATTATTACGCACATAAAAACAACATTTCAGCAAACTGGCTAGTTTCGCAAGTGCATTGACATGCAATTAAATACAGAGAACGAAATTACCAGGCGATCCTGGTAATTCGGATCCTGAACCGGATCTTGACTTAGAGTAAATTTCTACCCTGATACTCCAAATACATCCACAAAAATGCCTTCCATCTACAGTGCCATAAGTACGTACAATTAAAAAAAGATCTAAGTAGACATTAGTCATTAGCGATAAAACAGTAAAAGCTTATGAATATTGTAGAGTCATTAGAATTTTATTACTTCTTCTATGGGAATCAAAAATTAAGCATGTCGTAAGATTTAAGTAAAACACTATAAGTGAGTTGTGAGGTGTGCCCCAAAAACTGCAAAAGCAAGCTGTTCCAGGTCAATCGATTTCATCGCACTGCGCTACAGAGTTCTATGATCCGTATTTTGACCCCGTGTGCTAGGTGGTTTACACTGACAAAAATATTGGCATAATTAATGTTAATGCAATGGTCATTAATCCCAATTAATAATAATTACCTTGGTAGTTAAAAAATAAAAACTAAATAAAGTTATTTATATAGTACGTACATATGTATATGTAATAAAATATCTATAATGGAGGTTTTTAGTTAAATATTTAAGTTTAAACCTAATTATAATTCAGCCGTAATTAGCCTAGCGGTTTGAACGTTGATGTTTTGTTGGTTGATGTAACGTTGGTTGGACGACTCTGTTGCCTAGCTGGTAGCGACCCTGCCTGCGAAGTGAAAGGTACCGGGTTAGAATCCCGGGCGGGGCAGATATTTATGTCACAGATAAATGTTATTGTGATGTATACGTCCATGCCACCCGCAACGCAGGCAAAAAAACCTACTGCGGGGTTTAAGTGATGTAAGCGTTTATTTATTATTTATTTATTATTTTGCGGGGGCGTGAGTCCGAATCGTGGACGCAGCTATAATGGTTATAAAAAAATGTTCGCATTGAAAGTTACCATGACTTGCTACAGTAAAAGAAAACTTCGTGAAGAAACCTTCTAAGTGTTCTCAAAGGTGTGTGAAGTTAATCCTTATTTGGCCAGCGTGGTCGACTACCCCTTACATTGTGTGCGAAGATCCCAGCCCAGCAGCGGAATAGTTAATGGGTTGTGAATTCTGATGATGAAGATGATGTAGTTAATAGGATAAGGCTTTACTTTGCGGAAATCAATTGCTATTAAGACGTGCGTACTGCGTGGCAAATCCCTCCTTCCCACAAAGGAAACATGCACTATAATAAAAAAGTAACCTACCAACATACATTGTACCCATAAGCGCTGTTTATACGAAGCCAGCGCTGGCTTGGTATTGGCCTTGTATAAACAGTTTTTCAAGCCAAGCCAGCGCTGGCTTACAGCGCTGCGAGAATAGAGCGCCCGTCTATTTTTCAAGCCAGTGACCTCCGCCCGCATACCCCTTAACCCCCGCGCCAGCGTTGCTGACATTTGTGAAGACGCATCGCGCCCAGCGTTGCCAGACCTCCTGATTTTCCAGGAGATTTCCTGATTTTCTACGATTCTCCTGATCTACTGATTTTATTAATAAGTCTCCTGATATTTGGGTTTTGAAATTGAAGAGATTGAGTTCCGTTATTCGTATCCGTTCAAGGCCTTTAAGAGTTACAAATTTTGTCACCAAGGCACATCAGCAGACCCTGGAATGGTCAAAGATGTACTAATTTTGGTATTTTAATATTACCAACAACAAATATTTTTAACACGGCTAAATTGTTCCAATCCGTTGAGGAGTTACATATTTCTTCTCCAAGTCACATCATCAGACCCTGAGATGGTCAACGAGGAGCTGGCTGTGTAATATAAATGTTAAGAACATCAAATATTTGTAAACACGATTCAATTACTCCTAACCGTTTAGGAGTTCCACTCTATATCTCCAGAACCCGTCATCAGAACCACTCACCATGTTGTTAATGGGACCACTCTAAAGCAAATCCCTATTCAATACCGTTTAAATCATCCAAGTATGAATTTAGAATCGTCGAGAAATTGTACCTTTCATCATCAGCTCATCCACATGAGATGATGATTATCAGACGTAAATAATTATTTGAACAGCTTTAGAAAATATATGAAAAATGTAATAAGTGCCGTCTGCAAATAAAATTTATCATTTCATTTCATTATAAAAGAGAGTTGCCCTCGATTCCCCTGGGATCCCATCATTAGATCCTGACTTGGTGACAGTGAGACCAAATTGGAAGTACAGTAGAACAAAAGAAAAATTTTTGAAATCGGTCCACATTTGACGGAGAAATCGGTGAACATATACAAAATAAATAAATAGACAGTGGAACATAGTCCTTTTTACCCGCCTTCGAAAAAGGAGGAGGTATTCAATTCGACTGGTTTTTTTTAATTATATTTTTATTTTTTTATGTTCATTACCTCAGAACTTTCGACTGGGTGAAACAATTTTGATGATTCTTTTTTTAATTGAAAGCTGGTACTTGACATGTAGTCCCACTTATATTTGACCGGGATCTGACGAGTAGTTTTTGAGTTATTTTGAAGTCAGTTATTTTTTGTCAAGAATTATTTGAAGTCGGTTAATAATTAGTTTATGTCTCTACTGAATGTCAATCGAACCCGTACCGTATACCCAAAACTCAAATTCATGTATGTCTGTTTAAAAACATAATGTATAGTCAGCAAGAACGCTTGCAAGTAAATGTTTTCGAGTCAGTAAGTGTTTATTATTTAATTTTTAACGGACTTCAAAAAAGGAGGAGGTATTCAATTCGACTGTATTTTTTTTTTTGTTTGTTATCTCAGAACTTCGACTCGGTGAACCGATTTTGATGATTCTTTTTTAATCGAAAGCTGGTGCTTGTCATGTGATCATCCTTAAAATTAAAGTTATTTTTTGTCAAAAATTATAATAGTAAAGTACCTAATGTGTGTAGATATAATTGATCTAGTATTCTAGTAGGTAAGTAAGTACCTACTGATTTCGCCACCAACATTGATCTGAAATGATTGGCTGAGGTTAGTGAACTTTTCCGCTACGAGCGACTGTAAATACGTGTACATATTGTAGAGACTGTAGAGTAGAGCCGCTACTCTACGTACTCTCTACGCGCACGCAGAGAAGCGCTGTTTATTATAGCATTACAGCCCCCGTGTTGCTTCGGTTTTCTTACTTTTTTACACCTTGGGTTACAATATTGGAGTTTTATTAAGGCTTCCTATTTTTTTTTTTGAAAATATAATATAGCCTATGTCACCTGGGGATAGTGTAGCTTCCCAACAGTTAAAGAATTTTTCAAATCGGTTCAGTAGTTTCGGAGCCTATTCAATGCAAACAAACAATCAAATCTTTCCTCTTTATAATATTAGTATAGATATTAGTATAAATGAGTAGCATGGCTTGTCTTCGTTTCTTATTTCTAGTGCATTGTCAATCATTAACAAGAAAAAAAAATGTTGCATCAGAAACATACTTGACTATTACATGCCCTTAAAGGATATTGTTTGATAATTAATTGGACGTTAAGTATCTATCATGAAAACTATTTGATTGTAATTTCAATTAAGTATGAAGTACTTATGAAATAGATAAAGTTTGTCATTTGATTCTTATCGTTGTTTTTACTATGTTACGTGGAGTTATTAACTGATATGACATTACTCAAACACGATTATTATTATATCTACATATTGTGTATACAGCTCTCAGTCGCGAACGTGATACAATGCCGCATTTTTCATATTAAGTAGATAGGAAAGGTCACATCAACAAAATTTTCTCATTATACAATTACTTAGTTAAATCGTTTCTTTCCACCCGAGGGTAATTTAATACTAACGAAAGATAATTATTATTCTTGTTATGGCCAAAATAGTCTATGTATAACTACAGATAGTTACAGATTTTCTTACACACTATCTGCGTAAAAAAACCTGCACTACCTCGCAAGTGCAACCTTAATTTTTATGAAGTGCAACGAAAGTCGAGTAGTTTATCGGTACTAATCTTACAGTCCAATTAAAATTAATGAACTGAACTCTCGGATCGTATACTAGGGTGCTAAGCATAATTTCATTGCAGACACTAACTAGATTGTGAGCAAAAGCTTAGTTTTTACTTTAAAGCTGCATTCAATTAGATACTTTAAGCATACTGTACAGTCCGTATTACAGTTTAGGAAAAGATGATCAGAGGAGGCGTGTCGGTCGTGTGACCTACCGGTGTGGAGCATAAAGCATGTGGGCATTGGTGTTGTGGTAGTTTGCTGCTTTACAGTTTGAGACACCTTGCGCTGGGCGTACTGGGCGTCCTTGGGCTCCCAGAAGAACACGTAGTAGAGCGAGAGCATGATGGCGGCCAGCGACACGCAGAACACGTACACGAGCACGGTGAGCACGCGCACGCTCTTCTTGTCGCGCTTGCGCTCGTACAGCGCGTCCAGCACCACCTCGTGGCCGGACGCCGTGCCCAGCCGCACCGAGCCCGCGCAGGAGCGCACGCTGCCCGACGCGCACGACTTCTCCGACATCGTCCTCCACGCCTTCACGCCTTCGCCCGAAATGCACCGACACCGACACCGCCGCGAAACCGGGTAACTAGGCCACGCTATCGATATGCCCCAGTTCGCTGCGCCGTGCACGAGGCGGCCCGCGGGTCACGCCGCTCGTGTCTGCTGCTTGACACCTCTTGATGCCGACTGTTGTTTCATTATTGTGGCGCCCGCACCGGACTTCATTTGTTTATCCTTTAATTTCACGCTCGTAATATGTGGATCTATTCCAGTTACTGACGTAACGCGTCCGGTATTCGTTTGTCATGAACCTTCATTCCCCCGAGCGTTCATTGTTTTCATGATAAGCGCGGCTTTCAGCGGTTCGTTTGATACGAGTGAACTTTTTTCGTATTCCACCAAAATTCTATACAGTAGGCAGTTAAACACGTAAACACACGTTAACGGTCCTCGAACGGATTCGTGTCGAGGATTGTTATTTGCGTCAAGTGAGGTCGAGATGTAGGGATAACAATACGCAAACAATGTTAATTTAGCTAAGGATGACGCGATGTGTGTGACAGCTCGTGTTGGCGCGTGACAGGTCGGCGACGCGGTGGCGCTGGGGGCGGCTGCCGCCTGCCGCCTGCCGCCCTGCCGCGGCCGCCCTGCGCCCGGCGCGCGCCGGTGCCGGCCACTTCCATTGATCGATACCCATTACTATTCCCAATCTGCAATTACAATTTGCAAATTGTTTACTTTATTTTGTGAAACTACTTTATGAAATTAAGTTTCACATGTATTCTTGTTTCTCAGGGGTTAGTTGGTTAATTAACTGACTGACAATTTTTCGGAGAGCTATCTGAATTTAAACAGTGGTAACCTTGTCTGATCCAGTTCTTATTATAATGAATGCACAATAAGTGTGTGGTCTGGCGACTTTTACAGGACGTCAAACCATAAGCCCTGTAGTCAGGCACCGTTAGATAAAAGTCGTTAAACATCGCTATCATATCGCATCATGTCCAACCAATGGTTCAACTATTCTCTTCGGTACGTCCAAGAAGGAATGCGCTCCGACCCTTTTTGTTCTTTAATCTTAGGCTCCAACCTGCCTTAAACCGAGGTTCTTCTTGATTTCTTTCACCTTCGATGCCTTGAAGGGGTAAATGCGTCGTCTCCACGACGTCAAAACAATTATACAATTTGATGTATGTCGGTAAACTCCGATGAACAAACTACTGAATTCATCAGTAATCCAAAATGTAGTCTACTCTCCAAGTATTGGTACCGAAAGTTATTATTATGGTGACCGCTAGTGGCAAAAAGTGACTGCTAGGGGTAAAAATTTCTTCAGTGTTTCCGTGCTTCGGAGGGCACGTAAAGCCGTTGGTCCCGGTTGTTATCATAGTATAACAGTCGTTAAGCCATGTCGGAGGCCCTCGGGCGGTTTGAAAACTTCCGACACTCAGGTTGGCCACTAACCCCTCCATCAATCCGCATTGGAGCAGCGTGGTGGAGTATGCTCTAGGCCTCCTCAGGAGGAGAGACCCGTGCCCAATCAGTAATAGTTAAATGAATTTTTAGTGTTTTAGGATATGAATGGCTTCGGCTAATTGTTTTTGAAGGTGTCATAAATGTCACTCTGGGAATAATATCGACACGTACGTAGACAACGGTGGTAACCAATGATTTCACAGTCGCCATACTTTCCCTCACTCTCCCTCTCCCACTCGTCGCAGTGCCGAATATGTACTGAGCATTGGTCCAGTTAGACCAATTTAAGTGCTTCCTTTTATTGTGTCAAATTCGTTGGCCCTAACCTTACGCAGCTTATCTCTGATATAATTCTGTGGTAACAAATTTAGCAACCCGTATCAGTTTACAACAAGTTTTTCTTATTTATGTGGATTCGTCTACGATTTTCAATTTGTTCGATTGAAAGGAGAATGGGAAGCCCTTATAATATTAACTATATAATATATAGTTATTATAAGGGCTATTATGATGTCCAAACTAGACCACTAGAAGTATCTACTACTTACATAATTAATTACTCACGCTCTTCGTATGTTTAGTTTTAGTTTCTGCACCTGCTCTAGTTAATGGTTGTAGAGAAAAAGGTGACCTTTTAAAACTTTTTAAAACATTAACTAATGAACCCTCCGTATTATTCCTTCGTCATCAAGAGACGAATTTGATAAAAAGAATTTTTCACTCTATTACAATTACCAATAATTGTTCATCATGTGGGGTTTTAAAAGATTTCATTTTTTTTTTAATAATATAATGATAGCCTACAAGGATATTGTAATGTTTTCTACAATGTTGTAAGATGTGATGACAAAACTTCCTTGCTTTTATAGAATACGAGTAACCGCCCTTTGCTTCGGTTTTCTTATTTTTTTACACCTTGGGTTACATTATTGGAGTTTTAATAAGGATCCCTAATTTTTTGAAAATATAATATAGCCTATGTTACTCGGGGATAGTGTAGCTTTCCAACAGTGAAAGAATTTTTGAAATCGGTTCAGTAGTTTCGGAGCCTATTCAATGCAAACAAAAAATCAAATCTTTCCTCTTTATATCCATCCATCCATCCATCCATTATATCCATTATCCTTGCGAATTTTTATGTTTCTTTTTAGTCGTGTATCCGTATTTTCACTATGTCTGAACGCCATCCGTGAGATTCTGGCAACTAGTTTGGGTACTATAAAACTGTAATTTAACATGGGACATACTTATCATGCCGACAAAGTGATAAAATCTTTAAAATATATTTTTTAGGTATTGCAGAATTCCCTTCCTCAAAAGGGAAAAACGGAACACTTCTTTGTCCATTTGTCTATCTGCCTGTCCGTCTGTTATGTGCCAACAGTGATATTGAAAATGTTTCGAATGAGTTTTTTTTTGACGTGATAACGTCTATTAAAACGATGAACGCCGGGCGCACGCACGAAAAAATGTAGCGTTCCGCGAGCGAGAGAGCGGCAAAAGCGAGAGAGAGGCACGATCGGCTACGATCGGCGTATCGTAGCCGATGCCGTAGGCGACCGTAGTTGAGTGGAGCGGAGCGGAGCGGGGCGGGGCGAAGTGGAGCTTTGTCATGACGTTGTCACGTTAAACTACCGTCCGTAAACCGACTTTACAGGCAACAATTTTTTATATTTTGCCTATTCATTAATTTTACACAGTGAGCAGATCTTCCTTATTGGCTAAAGAATAACTACTTCCTTGTATAAGTAGTTACATAAAATGGTTAACCAAGTATGTTTCAACTCAATTGGGTTAGTTAGCTGATTGGATTACGAAGCCCTTCGTGATAGATCACTCGAATTACTGCTGAAAATTAAAAACGAAGGAATGCAAATAAAAATAGCGAATACCTTAATTTTCGACTTATTTACTTAATAACTGTAAAGTAAATCAAGAAAGTAAACTAAGGCACTATTATACGGTTCGGTATACTGAAGAAAACGATATATCTGAATCCGGCCCGCTGGTGGTTAAGCCACCTTGGAGGGATTATATTGATAATATTAATTTAGATTACCATTATTACTATTATTATTTCTCCATGGCATCCGCCTGTCTGGATCGTCGTGTTTCGGCTGGGCTTGAGAGCAGTTCTTTCTTCTTTTTCTTCTGTCTTACTTGGCCGGCAACGCATCAATAAATAATGAATTTATTGTCAGTGATGTCCATGGGTGACGATAGCCATTTACAATCATGTGGATCGTTAGCTCGTTTGCCGGCTCTTTCCGTAAAAAAAGGAATTGGTATCACTTCGTACGTATCTGTACCCCAAGTAGCACAAATGCGCTGTATAACAGTATTTCAACAATACACAATGGAAACGTTAGCTGTATTGATTGCTGTATAGTAGCGTTATAAGCGCATATACAGCTGATATAACTCTAATTTGGGCAGAAATTTGACAGCACATAGCTGTATATCCCATTACTAAATAATTGGATTATATCAGCATTATATTAGCATTTTATGTGGGTAACAGACACTACAAGAGCTGAACACTGCCTGATTAACAAACCACATGTTACCCTATAAATACAAAAGTGAACATTTCTAATGTTTTCATAAAGTTGAAAGTAAACGTTGACCGAAATAGTGATATGCATTAACTTTATTTTCTACGAGTAACTGCCCTCGCTTTGTTTCGGTTTTCTTATTTCTTTACACCTTGGATTACATTATTGGAGTTTTATTAAGGATCCCTAATTTTTTTTGAAAATATAATATAGCCTATGTTACTCGGGGATAGTGTAGCTTCCCAACAGTGAAAGGATTTTTCAAATCGGTTCAGTAGTTTCGGAGCCTATTCAATGCAAACAAAAAATCAAATCTTTCCTCTTTATATATTAGTATAGAAGTATAGACGAGTAACCGCCCTCGCTTTGCTTCGGTTTTCTTATTTTTTTACACCTTGGGTTACATTATTGGAGTTTTATTAAGGATCCCTAATTTTTTGAAAATACAATATAGCCTATGTTACTCGGGGATAGTGTAGCTTCCCAACAGTGAAAGAATTTTTCAAATCGGTTCAGTAGTTTCGGAGCCTATTCAATGCAAACAAAAAATCAAATCTTTCCTCTTTATATATTAGTATAGAAGTATAGAGTATAGATTTATTTTTAGTAAAACTGTCAATACATTAGAACCTGTTGTGTGCAAGATCCCAGGTGCCATTTTGTGACAAGGGAAATGTTATCTTTGGAAATTCTTTCTTCTTCTTACATTTGAAATCTTTTTGGAAAGTTAACTTTATCGTGAAATACTATACAGGGTGACTCGTAAGTAGTGGATCAACCGAAAGTGACAGATAGCTTGAAGGTTGACCTATCATATGTCAAAAAATTACCTTAGTAAAAGTGTCACCGTTTTCGAGATATTGACCATTATTTAAAATTTAGAAAATTCGGCTCCTTTACCCTACTTTTTCCTGTTGAGTCAACAAATGAGCAGATATTTTGATAATTTTTTATACTAGAGCTCTCAGATAGTTGTTTTATAATTATCAGTATGTAATGTTGTTGAAATTCTGAGGGAACGCTGAGAAAATAGCGTCTACTTTGGATATTTTTGTTTTTGATTTTCTTCGACACAATTTTGATGCGAGGTGGTTGAAAAAAATGTACTGGGCAAGTATGACCCAGTATTTCAAAAACTTGTCTGTTAAATGCAGATTTTAAAAAGGTACAATACAGGCTACTTTGATAGGGAAAATTTTCAAGTAAAAGCCATTTCGGTGTCAAATGGGTGAATTTGAATCAAAAGTTATTTTATTGTTTACTGTTATGGGATGAAGTTTTTCAATGGTTTTTGCTTAATATTACGTTACGTTAAATTAATACTCTAATAAATATTTAAAATAATTATTATTTTGCGATATTTCAACATTTTAAAGAAATTTCAGATTACCTCAGAATTACTTGAAAAATATTGTTTATTAAAAAAAATGCTATTATTTACTGTTTTTTAATACTAGATGATCAGGAAGCCTTGTCAATTATTGCTTTATGATTATGTCATGGCCTAGATAAATTTTGTTTATACGAGTATATACTGACACCTCATTTAATAGAGTAAAAGTTCATCTGTGTGCAGCGTGAAGCATTTAGTCATTGTTAAATAACTTCACAAAGTAACTGTTTGTGTTATAGTAGTTCACAAGTTTGCTCTAAAAATGCAATAGTTTTAGAGTACCCTCGTGGCCTTTTATTCAGCGTTGTTGCAGCAGATAGAGCACAACAGTATTAAGGCGCATTTTCACTAGGCGACATGTCGCAGATACTTGTCGCTCGACATTCACGTAGTTGTCTCTGCAAAAGTTGTGGGACAATGTCCCGCGACATATGACTCGTTCTCATTGGCCACTCGTGATGTCAGTAGAGAGAGATAGTCAGTATGTCGCCCGAGGAAGTAGTGTTGTTCAGTGCAGCTTACATAATTATTCGGAAGACATTAGTAAAACGTAAAAAAAGAGGTGGTGGGTCCGGGAATATTTGCTCCAAACGGAAAGTTCAAGTTTAATAACCAGTCTTCGAATGCGCGATTTATCTTTCAAAAATTTTACTAGAATATCTAGAACCGATTTTGAGATACTTGGCAACTGGTAATAGTTATGGTTCATTGTCCTATGCTTTTAGAGTGTCAAAACCAGTAATTTGTCATACTATACCAGAAGTTTGCAAAGAATTGATAAAGGCATTAAATTCTTTTGTTAATTTTTTTTTTGTTTTTTTTGTTTTTTTTTTTTTTTTTTTTTTATATATTTATTTTGTTTTTATAATCACGACGTGAAGTGTCCCACAATAATTGCGAATTTTGACACATCTCGATCAGGATCAATGTATTCTCATTGGACCACACTACTGTCATTTTCGGAACACAAAGCGACACAAGTTCTCACCACTCAAAGCCTGTCCGGCGACTGTCGAGGGACACGAAAGTCGCGCGCGTCGACGCTCGCAGACCATCGACAAACGACTTGTTCCCCGACACGTAGATGTCGCCTGCGATGTCGGGCGATGTCCCACGCGACGTCGCCTGACACGTAGAATTCGTGTCGGGCGACAAGATCGCGGGACAAATGTCCCCTAATGAAAATGCGGCTTTAAACGCTGAATAACAGTGATGTCTGTGGCGTGTGGAAGGTGCCTAATAGAACCACAATACAGAATAAAGCATTATATTGAGCCTCGCTTCCTTCTATGCAGCTCTTACAGAACGAAGGAACTCTTGTAAGTCATTACAAATGCTAAGACTGACGATGTGGACCTTGTATGAAAGTTTATAATGCAGTTTTGTGCTACTTGAGGCCATCCTCCAAAGGACCATAATTCCAAAAAACAAATAGAGTACTTAATTTTTTTAAGTAATGTGTAGTCCATTCTCTTCCAAGCACCGCGCTGTATACGATGGAGACAGGGACTGAAGCAGTGAGCGCACTATTTTCTTAGGCACGCATTGAGGTTTTTTTCTTACTGCAACCACGGCAACTTGAGGGTTTAAACACGAATGTCTCCGAGTTTATATTTTATATTAAGGACTAAATAAAAAACGCGAGAAGTCATTATCGGAACCGATGACTATGATAAACATAAGACTGCTTGGACATCGGTTATCTCTCCCTGTCTACTCCTGTGTCCCAACACGTTTGACAACACGAACGGCACTGCCTAGTTTCTCCTGTTTACTTAGTCGTGTTTTTAAGCTCCTATAACTTCGGCCTAGATAATGCTAGAGAGGTCAATGTTTAATTAGGTACGACCATAAGCAAAAAATGTACTCTTAAGGAGAAAATATTCCTTGGCAACTTTACATATACGAGTAAGTTGACAACACTATAAGATTTGTTGTACAAACCTCAAATTTTGGACAAAAAGTATGGCCCATTTGGTTGGTTTGGTTTTGAAAATGTGAAATAGTTAAGTTTTCATTAGTTAGTCAAACCAAATTTTAAAAAAGTTGTTTTAAAAAAGTGCGCAATGCGCAAAGTTGGAGTGCATTTAAGCCTGCAAGGAACAGATGCAATCAGGTGATTCGTAATGCTAAACGCCGCTTCATCCACAATCACGTCATCTAGCATATTATTAACTTTTCATTAACCAGCGGACAATATTCCAGCGTTTGTAAAAGGTCATTTATTTGCCCTCTACCTAAAATCTCACATCTTTTGCTTACCTCTCATTATAGACCCATCTATATTCTCCCATTTCTCTCAAAAGTTTCAGAGGCCTGTGTTTACAAGCAAATAACCACTCATATATGTATTTAAACATAACCTACGAGTAGGTAACTGAATACTTTACAGTCTAGGTTTCGCCCTGAGCACATCCACGTCCACAGCCCTTATCAAAGTCACAGATGACATACGACGACGATGGATGATAGAAGGTTATCTGTGTTGGTGTTTGTTGACTTTTCTGATGCATTTAATACAGTTGACCATATTATATGATATCCTTATCACCATACTATCCTTCTTAAAATTCCACCCTACGGTCTTGGATTGGTTTTCTTCTTATCTTAAACTGTCCGGTTGGGAGAAATATCCTCGGAATGGCTCAATACAAAAGCTGTTGTGCCGCAAGGCGGAATTCTTTATCCACTGTTGTTGTCTTTGTTTATCAACACATTAGTTCCAAACTTCGACTGCTCGTATCACCTGTATGACTTGCAGCTTTATGCGCATGCTAGTTTAGATGAAATACCTAATGCGTTTAAATTAATTAATGAAATGATCGGCATGCTTTGGAATAGGCATGATGACAGATTTTGAAATACTGTTCTATATTGTTGGGAATATCATATTTTGTCAGTATTGTCATATTCGTTTGTCTACTGAGGCGTGACGTAATTCGCGCTTTTTGAGACTGACTGGCGTTCAAGATAGGGTTGCCAGGTCGGCCAACCAAAAAGCTTTAAGGTTTTGCAATTGGTCAAAACCTTTGCTATCGTCAAGTTTAACGTTTTCTTCGTAGATACTAATAGTTTCGGAAACTTGATTACATGCAGGAACGTCTTTTAACAGTCATCAATATAAATTGTTTTGTGTCCTTGTATAAGTTACTTATAAGTTGGTAAAATGTAAAAAGCCTAACAAAGCCGGACAAGCCGGAAACCGTTAAATTTGGCCGGACACACTTTCAAAAAGCCTATCCATGTCCGGCTTTATCCGGACGCCTGGCAACCCTAGTTCAAGATATCATGGCGGCTTGTCGTATTTTATAGTTTTATTTTTTCAAAATATTGTTAATCTCGCCCATAATAATACAACAAACATTTCTCTGGAACGCCTTACCCGAACAAATCAGGAAATTCGGCACCAACAATTAGTTCAAAAAACTTCGAGAAATATACATAATATATACATAACTATGTTCGAGAAAGATATTTAATAGTCATGATAACAACTGTATTTAATTGAAGACTATAATTATATGTATAGAGTATGTTATAATTGTTTATTTGTATAGTATTTATTTTATATAGGTATAGTATTTTATCATTATGTTGTTTAGTATTTGTATTATGTATTTATTTAGGGTACGTTAGGTAAATTTTTTGCTTTTTTATTTTACTTTAATAGCCTACGGCCAATGATATTGTAACGCCAAGGATTGAGTGGTAGAGGATGCTATTAGGCATTAAGTCCGCCCATTGTATGATGCAATAAAGATTAAATAAATAAATAAATAAGTTTACATATTAAACTTACTTTAGATTTTTATTAGCTAAAGGTTTCCGTTATCCATTGAACCTTAATACAGTACTTACGTAAAGATTTTTAGGGTTCCGAAATAAACTCGGAACCCTTATAGTTTCGTCCTGTCCGTCCATCTGTCTGAACCAAAGCACCGAGACTTAGTGCTAGAAAGCTATTTTTTTCCTCACATACCCTATTGTGTGGGGTATCGTTGAAAAGTTTTGCTAAAAATATTACAGGTCTTTTCAGACCATTTTTGGAATTAGGGGTCCATTTGCGAAATATTTGGCTTTAAAGTGCTAATTTTGGTTAGCGTCAACTGTCCCCCCCCATCTGCCACCAAACGATTGGAGTTGGACAAGTGAAAAAAATCTCAAAAATAGCTTATAGTATGATGAATTTACAAGGAAAACTATCTACTTGCTATTATAATATTATGTCGGCATGATATAATAATATTATATATCCATGCCAAATTTTTATTTTTATCTATCTATTCTGTCACAGAATTTCTATGCTACTACTAAGTATAGTAAGGTAATTTAAATATTTAATCTCAGGTAGGCTCTAGGCACCTAGGCACCTAGGCTCTGAGCTAAGCCGCGGACAGATGGATATTATGAACATATAGTACATAGAGGCAGCCTTCACGTAATTACGACACCTGGTCTGCCGGCATGGGATTGGGCATTGGGGACAATCAGTGGCGGATTTATGTTGAATGTCGCCCTAGGCCCCAAAGGATATGCCGCCCTTTTTGCTCTATAAGGAGGTGAATATCGAAATTAAATGAGCAATTAAAAAAATATATTACATATCAAACTTTATTAATTTAAATACAACGTTTTATTAGTTAATATATAATTATCGTGTATAGTTTTTTTTATTATTAATCTGAGTATACCGTCTCGGAGATAAATAAATAAACTTTTTTAAATTATCATATAATACATTTTCTTCTTTCAGGCTTTGGTTCTACACTTTATATTATATTATAATCTAGTTTTTGTACTAAATGAGCTTCAATAGATAATAACGAAAGGGCATTAAGCCTGTCTTGGGCCTTGGCCTATACTTGCACGTAAATAATTTTTCACCCTTTTTAGGGTAGAAAAAGATCTTTCTCCAGAAAGATTTGTTGCTGGAATTTATTCTCATAAATGCTTCTAAAACATGTCTAAAACAGTCAATATGTTTGACAGGCGATTAGGAAAATTTTTTTAATGTCCTTTTAGCTTTAGTACTTTTTTTATTTATTTCTACAACCAAAAGGGCGTAAAAACATCAAATAAAGTTTGAGATCACTTACTTGAAAATACGAAATCTTTTTTGTTATGTTAGAATAAAATATTTTTTCTTTTTCTTCTAAGATTCTTCATTTAAAATCAAATCTTTTAATAACAAAAGAATTTAAAATAGCAATTGTTTATCGGTATAAAAAGAGATTAAATCCTTGTTTACGCTCATCAGAAATCTAACCAACTTGATTCAAGCGTTTTTTCTGACTTTTCAAAGAAGGAGTTCATTCAAAAAGATGCCGAGGGGATTATCAGAAGTTTTACGAGCAAGAATTGTTACTTTGGGGGAAGAAGGACATTCTACGAGAGAAATAGCACGCAGAGTGGCTGTAGCCCAATCCTGTGTCGTGAACACGTTACGGAGGTATCGCAGCGTGGATAACTTTGCTGATCAACCTCGCAGTGGTCGGCTAACTGTTCTTACTGCTGCTCAGAAGCGTTACATCAGATTGCTGACTGCACGAGACCCAACAATCGATGCCACTAAAATAAGAGTTGAGTTGCGAGCTGCTACTGGACTAGAAATTAGCACTCAGACCATCAGAAATTGCTTACATCAGGTTGGATTACGAGCGAAGTGATCCTAGCGAGCACCCCTGAAGTCACAGCAACGACAGCGACGCAGATTGCAGTAGGCTAGACTCCGCCAAAATAAAGAAGACGACGAGGAAAACATTTGGCGGAATTGTCTCTTCATTGACGAGTCCAGAATTAGCACTCATCCGGACAACCGACGTCTCCGTGTCTGGAGGAGACATGGGAACGCTGAAAGATAAAGAACTGCCACCGGAACCGTTCAACAAGGCGGGAAATCGGTATCCTTTTGGGGCGGTATAATGATTCGTGCTAGAACGCCATTGATCCCGTATCGTGGCTGGATGACTGCAGCTTTGCAAACCAAACCATTGCTATTGATGGAATTGTCAGGTCATTTAGAATAAACCATGGCCCTCGATTCGTATTGGTTGACGATAATGCACCCGCACATCGAGCTCAACGAATCAACGCTGCTCTGCATGAATACGACATTACCAGGTTAGACTGGCCTGCCGGCTCGCCTAACTTAAACCCGATAGAACACGCGTGGGATGCTATCAAGCGAGCTATTTGGAACCGTCAACCACTTCCCCAGACAGTGCCAGAGATCAGGGAAGCCGTTATTCAAGAATGGGACAGGTTACCGCAAGAAATGCTGGATAACTTAATTCTCAGCATGCCAAGAAGGATTGCCGCATGTGTTCGAGCCAGAGGAGGAGTTATCTTATACTAAAGAAAAACAATTTAATAGTAAATGTTGATAATACTTATTGTTAGTTAAATCCTCTTTTTCTTTCAATTATTTATTACTCAAAATTGCACTAGGACTTTTAAATTCAATTCTACTTAATAAAAAATAAAAAATATTTTTTTTTCAACAAGTGTATCTTTTTCATAAAAAGATGTTAGTAAGCAACATTCTTTTAAAAAAGTAAAATTTAAAAAAATCCATCTTTTGCTAGTGATCTCAAACTTTATTTGATGTGTATTCACTTTGAGACAAAATTTTTCGCTTTGGATTTTTATTTTTATTTTTTCACTTAAAAATTTTTTGCAAAGCGATTGGTAAAAAAAATATACGCCCTTCTGACATGCGGAACACAATATTTCGAAAAACACACTCAGTTGAATGATAAATAGAATTTTGAAATAACAAGAATTCTTGCTTCAACATTTCCGAAAATAATTTAAATTTACAAGTTAGGTTGAAAACTTTTAATTTAATTATAATTTATTCATAAAGGCTATTGAGAAATAGTATATAATATTTAACTATCCGCTATAAAAATTAAGAATTTGTGAAAAATCAGAAAATTATAGTTTTCAAAGTAATGTAAGTACATCAAAAAGAATTCATATTGCACCGACAAATTAAAACGTAAACATTTAAAATATTTTTTATTTTTTTATTAATTTGAAGCGAAAATGTATAAAAATATTTTAGATAAAAACAATTCTGACATTTTACCACTCCTAAGTTTTTGGGGTTCTGAAAATTTTGGCGCCCCCAAAATCATGGCGCCCCTAGGCCCGGGCCTCACGGGCCTAGGCCTAAATCCAGCACTGGGGACAATATTTTGGATCGTCCAATATAAGAAATTTATTTGTTTCAAAAATGCAGTTAAAGCAGAACATGAATAATGTCCCTAATAATTTGGCCAGGAACTGTATAAAAATGTTTTGGTGGAAGTCCGAAAATATAAGTTATTTAAAAAAAATTGTACGTACCCATATCCATATACGGGTCACTGTCATTCTTCATGTCCCCCGTCTGATAGTCCAAGGGATCTCCGTGCTGGTGGTCCACATTCGCGTCCAAATCACTTAACACCGGAGACTTCCAAATGCACAGATAGTAAATCGAAAGGAGGACCGCAGCCATCGAAACGGAGCTGAGATACGCGAAGACGGTCATCACGCGCACTAATTTGCTCATAGACTTCGGTGGCTCCTTGGGTTCCTTATCCTCGGGCGCGGTCTCGGGATCATTCTGCGCCAACATTTCGAAATGTTTACCTAGTACGTTTCATGAGAGTAAGTTTTCAGGTGAACCCTGAAGAAGGTAAAGTCCGCGTGTGTCGGTGCGCGGTCGGACGAGTGAATGTGTCGAGTTCCGAAGTCCTGCGCGGTCCGCCGCGGCCGCTGCTGCTCTCGCGCTAAACCGATTAACTACACACGTCACGAGTTTACGAAAGTTACCATGATATGTTACTACATTTTATACTCTGCAGATGATACACCCGGCTGCCGTTTGCAGTTCATTTATGTAGATACCGGAAATGCAAAAATAGATCTCGTTTGCTATGCCCCTTGATTACCTTTCGAAACTGTTGCTGATGTAAACGTTTGTATTAGTGGCATCGTCATGAAAGACAGACCTTTGTGTATATTCATTCAAAATCTGTTTATGGGAACTTTATTTTAAAATTTATTTTGAGAGGTATAATAATAATAATTGTTGTCATTAGGGTTCCGAAGAAAAATCGGAACCCTTATAGTTTCGTCATGTCCGTCCGTCCGTCTGTCCGAAGCAAAGCGTCTAGACCCTTAGTGCTAGAAAGCTGTAATTTGGCATGAATTTTATTAAAACTCTAAAACCTTAGAATAAAATATTGAAAAATTCAAAAATATTATGGGTCTGCTAAAACCGTTTTTCGATTCAGATTCCGTTTGCGAAATAGACAAGTGAAAAAATTTACAAAAATAGGTTATAAATTCATAAAAATTCATAAAAATATATTATGATGAATTTACAAGAAAAACTATCACGGCTAGGTTAGCTTAAGTACTTATTGAGTAATAGTCGATAAACTTACTTTAAGCTGGTGGTATGGCCCCTTGAGGGATTATATTAGTAAAATTGATTTTGATTGTTTATTAATACCATTATTACTATTATTATTTCTCCATGGGGTTCGCCTGGATAGCTACCACCCTTGAGCATGAGTCAGCCGCCAAACGATTCGTCGTTTCTTTTTCTTCTCTCTTTCTTGGCCAGCAACGCATCAGTGATGTCTTTGGTGTTGCTGATATTCGAGGGCAACGATGGTCACTTACCATCAGGTGGATCGTCAGCTCGTTTGCTGCCCATTTCCATAAAAAAAAACTTTTTGTATTTAAAAATCATCTCGGTAATAATGAATGATTCTGACAGGTCTTTATTTCTCATCATCTTGACTCGTTTTTAATGCATTTTGTTCTCGCATGCACATTAACGTCAGTAATAGCAGATGTGGTGAAGGTAAATAAACTACCCACATGACCATCGCCATTAAACTTTCTATTACAAATATCTCCGTCTATTCGTAATATTAGCAGTATCCGATGATTTGTGTAGGAAGGAACAGCGTTCTACTGAAAATATGAAGCATTACATCCATAATAATTTTGCATTTTATCTTTGCTTCAAATTCGCTCTGTGGTTGTTGCCACCAGACGATTTAAACATAAAATTTGCTAATTTTCTATCTTTTACTACTCTCTTGGCCGGCCCGCCGGCAACGCATCAGTAATGCTTTTGGTGTTGCCGATGTCCATGGGCAATGTTCAAGATCGTCAGCTCGTTTGTCGGCTATATCCATAAAAAATAAATATATCCTATCTACTTAATAGACTCAAGAAATTGAATTACTTATCAATTTTCTAAATATGTTAGCGAACCACAAACTAGAGCGCAGGGACTTGATGTTGATACATTCCATTAGAGATAATTGGATCTGGCCTCGTAATATTGTCTATTCTGTATTATATTAATAGACCCGGTAGTCGATATCTCTTACAGGAAAATCCACACAAGATCGGACACGGTTTCATTCTTAAAATTGAAATCTCTGCAGTAAATAGAATTTTTTATGCAGCATGGACTCTATATACCTAAATAAGCATAGGCAGAGCATATTGTGCAATTTATTCAACTAAAGGAGCGTTTCAGTTTTCAAGAACTGTGAATCTGATTCCAAACTGCAAGCTATAGCTGTCTTCACTGCTGCTGGCTGGTGAAAAAAAGTTGAATGCCTAATTATATTATTATAAACATGACACCTAGCATTTTTTCCTGTGGATTGCGTATAAAGGTGTGTTTCCCACAGATCTGATTAAATGTGTGAGAGATAAATGTTTTTTTTTGGCATGGGACTCACGGGCAACGGTATGCATGATAATTGACAAACGTCCAATAGGTAGTACAATAAATGATCAACCAAGTCAATAGAACTTACAAATAGGACGTCGCGAACAAATATAATAAAAATAACATTGTAATATAATAATAATATCACATTCATCTTCAAATCCGACTGTAACGTAAAAAATTAATCACCAAAAAACCTTTTTATTGAGGTGCTACCTGTTCCTATTTTATTTAGAAAAACCGGCCAAGTGCGAGTCGGACTCGCCCATGAAGGGTTCCGTAGCAGCAAGTAACGTAATATAAAAGTTTTTGTAGTTCGTTGTGACTTTGATCAATGTTTTTTGCGGTTTACGATTTATGACGTATTAAAAAAAACTACCAGATCTCATTCAAACCAATTTTCGTTGGAAGTTTGCTTGGTAATGTACATCATATAATTTTTTTAGTTTTATCATTCCCTTATTTTAGAAGTTACAGGGGCCCCCCCCTGTAACACACATTTTACCACTTTGGAAGTGTCTCTCGCGCAAACTATTCAGTTTAGAAAAAAATGATATTAGAAACCTCAATATCATTTTTGAAGACCTATCCATAGATACCCCACACGTTTGGATTTGATGAAAAAAACATTTTTGAGTTTCAGTTGTAAGTATGGGGAACCCCCAAAATTTATTGCTTTTTTTCTATTTTTGTGTGAAAATCTTAATGCGGTTCACAGAATACATCTACCTACCAAGTTTCAGTGGTATAGCTCTTATAGTTTCGGACAAAAGTGGCTGTGACATACGGACGGACAGACAGACAGACAGACAGACATGACGAATCCATAAGGGTTCCGTTTTTTGCCATTCGGCTACGGAACCCTAAAAATCAATAGTTGTTGCTATTAAATTACTTTATGTAATAATTAACTATTAATTATTTCTTTTATATGGCGGAATGAATCGGACGTTTGTGGTAGAGGCCTTAACGTTTGCACACTAATCAATCATCCTCGTAAGTCGTAGCTATAACTTGAAGGCGTGGAGACAACGCATTGTATAAGTTGCATCGTATTAGGGTTGCCCCATACTTATCGAATGGAACAGGCATCGAAGTGAAAAACACGCTCCAGACAGCTATTGGCAGTATAAGCATTGTAATAACTATGTATTTAATAATCTAAATTTTACTAACAAAAAATAACCGACTTCAAAATTACTCAAAAACTACTCGCCAGATCCCGTTCAAATTTATGTGGGACCACATGACAAGCACTTGCTTTCGATTAAAAAAAGAATCATCGAAATCGGTTGGCATGATATTCAGTTATTCGTCCATTTGTCGCGTACATATTTAATACAAATTTAAGACTTGTATGGTTTTCTCATGGATGCCATTGTCAGATGTTAATAAAATTTAAGTGGGACCACATGCCAAGCACCAGCTTTCGATTAAAAAAAGAATCATCAAAATCGGTTCACCCAGTCGAAAGTTCTGAGGTAACAAACATAAAAAAAAAAACAAAATACAGTCGAATTGAGAACCTCCTCCTTTTTTTTGAAGTCGGTTAAAAAACCACTATATTTTAATTTTAAGAAAACATAGCTAACAACGATTTTGATCTCACCAGCTTTCAAACAAAACAAACCGCATCAAAATAGTCCATTCTTTTAGGAGCTACGAATCTACGGTGCCGCGGTGCCACAGACAGACACACAGGCACTTCAGACTTATAACTCCCCTCTTGAGTCGGGGGTCGGGGGTTAAAGATAAAAGAGAGAACCTAGAGAAAGGAAATACCGAACCAGTCGGAAGAGGTCGGAGAGTTACAAGCGCATGGGAACCGACGCGTCACCACGTCAACAAATGTTTCTCACCAAACGTTGTATATCTTCAGATTCTTTAGCAAAAGGAGTGAGAACGATCCGTACCTGTCGCCGTCGATAAATGTGGGGAGACCCTTGCCCTTTTACGTTACTAAACCTAATCTAGAGCTTATAGAGTATTAAACCACAGGGAGCATTTTCATTGTCGATGCCGATGCAGTATTATTCTTAATCTACTTACGTAACTTAGACATAATTTATTCCACAATGAAAAGTAGCAAACATTATGTATAGCGTGCATTTTAGTGATTAAAATAAATAATAATTAAGTACCTAATAATTGCAACTTTAAAGTAGGTATTAATAGACCAGGACAGGGAAAGATACGGCTGTCTTTTCATAAATGAGGTGGTCTATTATAGAACATACGAACATCCACAATGCTGCTTCACTGCGTATGTCAATAGAGGTATTGTGTCATGTATAAAATAGTAGGTACCTACATTCAATTTTAAAGTAAACTAAATGAGAATGAAATAAATAATAACAAATAAATTTCTACAACATACTATATTATTATTATGTATCATTACAACTTGCTTTGTTGTTTTTTAATCAGCATCTGCTTTAACAAACGTCGTAAAATTTTGCCGGATGGATTTTTCGGAATATCTTTTACAAACAAAACTCCGCCGCGCAAGTGATGAACTGGAGACAGCTAAAATAAAAACATAATCTTCTAAACTTTCACATAAAATCAGTCAGTAAATTGTCACAGGGTGCGGGCGTAGGGTTTCCAGGCGTCCGGATAAAGCCGGACATGGTTAGGCTTTTTGAATGCGTGTCCGGCCAAATTTAACGGTGTCCGGCTTGTCCAGCTTTGTTAGGCTTTTTACATTTTACCAACTTATAAAAAACTTATACAAGGACACAAAACAATTTATATTGATGACTGCTAAAAGTATGTTATCAAGTTTCCGAAACTAATAACCACGAAGAAAATGTTAACGTTGACGTTAGCAAAGGTTTTGACCAATTGCAAAACTTTACATATTTTGATGATCAAAAATGGGGATGTTAGTGGTTAATTTCAAGAAGCTGTTAGTATACAAGAAATGAGTAGCCTATTTTAAATCGATGAGAGTAGTCCAGATGGCTTTTAATTTAAAATATTTGACGTTTAAAGATTATTACATCTTTATTTTGAAAAATATTGCACTTTTAAAGCACGTTTCTGATAATTATTTAATATTTTTAGTTTGTTTACTTTAAATGTTATTAATCAGTGAAGAAGATATAAAAATTGTCTTAATAATATTAAAAAATTCTTGATAATTTAGGGTGTCCGGCCTTTTTACACAAATGTCTGGCCATACTGGCTGCTCTGTCTGGCTTTTTGGTTGGCCGACCTGGCAACCCTATGCGGGCGCGTACCTTTGTGAACATTATGGATTTATCAATCGCGATGGTAAAATATCAATAAAGTAAGCTTACGCACATAACTTGAACTAGAAGTACAATAAAAACAAAATCATATTCAAGGTCTTCAAACACGTTCCATTCCGGGTAGACGACTCTACAGAATACCTAGTAGTGCAAGGAAATGTAGAAGTCACGAGAACACAAATTAAGTTTGCAGTTGGCTGTACCACTTGCACCTTACACGAGTGCAGCGGAATGTCTGCTAATGTGGATCAATCTGGGATCAATGGGTAGACATTGAGTCGACCCACATCAGTGCACGTGATGAATAAGACATAGGGTATAGATCACAACGGTATAGATCACGGAACACAGACACTTACATCTCCTTCAAACCGTTTAGCCATAAGGTCTGAAAATTCTTACAATAGAGAAAACTCAACGGCAAACCTAGTGTGATCAAGTGACAACCTACCTCCTAAACAAGTATGCACATGAATTTAAAAATTAAGGTCCAATTTCAAACCTTTCGTGTTTTACGTAGATAACAAACTAACCCGACTAGCGACGAAATCCTGAATCTGTTTCTCAGTAACTGTTACTCCAGGTTTCAACACAACGAATGCGGTGGGCAGCTCCCCCGCCACGTCGTCGGGAGCCCCCACAACGCCGCACTCTGCGACGTCTTTGTGTTGCAGCACTACACTCTCCACTGCTGCTGGCGCCACCTGTAACAATTATTTAATTTTACTTTTTTCCAGCCTGTTTTACTTTAGTTCAATATATTATTAGGTATAAAAGCATTAAACTGGATAGGTACTGCGCCAAATATATGAATCAAAAAACATTCTCTCTTAATATTTAATTAATTTGTTCATTCACAATCAGTATAAGACGTACCTGACTTCCTTTATACTTAATTAATTCTTTAAAGCGGTCAACTATGAAGAAATATCCATCTTCGTCGTAATATCCAATATCCCCGGTCTTGATATAGCCCTCATCGTCAAAGGTTTCCCGCGTGGCGACGTCATTGCCTGCATATCCTTTCATTACAACTGGACCTTTTATGCAAATTTCTCCATTTTGATAAGGCCCTAGCTTTCTTCGGGTATTAATATCAACAACCTGAAATTAATTCACATTTCTTGTATTGTCTTTAATAACGCTTTCAAATGGACATTTCGTAAGCGTGAAGTAAATAAATAATTATTAAGGCCTACACACTTAAGCCGCCGGCCTTGATGATGACCGGGCTGCCACTCCAGGCGACGCACTGGTATGCCCAGCGGCTTATGAATTTAAGGTCACTTATTTCTGCCGTGTAACTATTGCCTTATAAGCAATTGTGTTCCGGTTAGAAGGGTGTAAGTTGCCAGTTGCACTTATATGTAGGTACAAGAGTCCTCCTACCGTCAGTCTCTTCTACAGTCCTATTCAAGGTTTGTCAGAGATGTCCATAAGCGGCGTGGCTCGTTTTCTATCCTCGTTACATGAAAAAGGTACCTTGGCCTTCATTCCACGTAGAGGCCGACCTCCACTCCCGATCTTTTGCAGAGCATCCTCCTCATCGGGGTCCTTCATAGCAGCCGTGGTTGTCTCCGTCATCCCGTAGGCCTGGAATATCCCCTTGCAGTTCGGCATTCTGTTAATTTTACGAGATATTTGCTGAAATCAGACTACGAGACCTGTTAGATTTAGACAATTAAGAAAAATTTCAGGACGCTTATGATGTCCAAAATTTCCCGGCTCTTTTCTCTTTTGTCTCCTCTCTTAATGTAAATATTTTAAATAATTCAATATATATAATAAAGTAATTCTAAAAGTGACGAATCAATTATTCTGAAAAACTTGCATTGGAAACAGGATGCATTTATAGATATAAAAAGTTTTTTCCCATATGTTAACATAAGTACGTAACACTTGTTTACAATCCCATCTGATGATAAGTGGCGATGAAGTTGAAGATAGTAAGCGCGCTAAATAAACAAGCCTTCTCGCCCATTGTAAGATATTATGGACATACCGTTTCATAGCTGCCTCGATAGTTTCCTTTGTGAGAGGTGCGGCGCCACACCACGCGACAGTGACGGAAGACAGGTCGTACTTAGCCGCTAGAGGAGACTTCCCGAGAAACACTACCATCGGCGGCACCACTAGCAGAACGTTGATCTAAAGTGAAGTGCTTTTCTAGTTAGATACTTAAGTTAGAAATTTCGGATATCATGCTTCCCCAACAGAAATGGACTGTTTTGGGTTCAACAACTAACGAAATCACCTTATGATCCTGGATAGCGCTGAAATACTTGGTCGGGTTGAACCCTGCAAAATACACCAACATTTTTCTGACGGTAATGTAGTTGACTGTAGTTATCAGTCCATAACAATGGTACCAAGGCACGATTGTTAAAAACCTTGAGTACGCCTCCTCGTAGGTCGTCTTATCCCTAAAAAAGAGAATTGAGAAGTTGAAAAGTACCTATTGTAAGAGATAATCATCTCATAACGAGTAGAGTTAGGGCCAAATCCCGCCACGCAACTGAATTGCAGATTGGTGGACTTAATACACATTAGAAAACATAAGAAGAGCTCTCAGGTGAGCAGATGTCCTCACAATAATTTCTTTTACCAAAGCATGTAGTAGTTTATTTCTGATACGCACATATAGTCAACAATTAGATATGCTTGCAGGACTCGATCTCGAGTGATAAGTGCGCAAGACCACACCAAACCACAGGGCTGTAACTAGCTTATACTGATTTTAAAATAAGTATTTACTCGTAATTGGAAGCCGCGTACAACGCGTTCAGATGAGTCAGCATCACTCCTTTGGGAAAACCTGTAGTTCCAGACGAATACAGTATATATACGACGTCAGTCCAACCTTGGACTTCTTCAGCTTCATATTCTAAAGCATTGGTTGATATCGGTATATTTTCATAGGAAATAACTTCATTGTTCAGAGGAATTCCATCGAGTTGTATGATCTTCCTGATAGAAGATGTAGATTTGAAAGTCAGCAAGTGTTTTTTTAGAACGGGTTGAGAGCATACTAATATACTTGGCTTCGAAATCTTTAGGGCATGTATCAGTTCATCTGGAAATGTAAAGTATTACTTAAGTAATATTTTTGTGAGTGATTTTCAGAGGGTGGTCCCCTCTGAAAATTTCAGATACTTATGACATAAAAAAACGCAGAGAAACGTCAATATTCACTCCGTCTATCCAATTTATACCTTTATTTTTATTACGCGATAAATATTCACTATAGGTTATATATTACTTCATTGGTTTTACCAGTATTACTAATAAAAATTTTAACTAAGAACTTACATTAATAAAAATTTAATTCCACCGAAAACTAATACGAGTATGGCCATTAAATTTTTTTATTAACTATTACAAAATTTGAAGGTTATCATCGTCATTTCATATTAGTCGTAAATCGACTCGATCTATCTCAGGTGGCTTTAATTAAAAACATACCTACCTTCGGTGTATGTGGTATTGAGCGTTGTGACGGTGGCCCCACAGCAGACGGCGGCAACAGCAGAGACTACAAATTCAATTCTATTTTCACTGCACAATGCCACCACATCTCCCCGCTTCACTCCTATAGTTTTCAACCCTGTTGCAAGGTCCACTATATTTTGGAGTAGCTCGCTAAATGATGTTTTGTGGCCAGTATCTCCGTTCACCTGGAGGATTACATTTTTTGCTATTATTTATAATGTATTGTCGATAAGCAATCGGGCCTATCTGGTCCACCTTCTGTAAAGCTCCTCATTGAATCGCCTATATATTTCAACACACTACACAAAAAGAAGAGAAGAAGAAAAGATTTATACGTCATAAATTAAAATACATACAAGGTAAATAATTGGATTCCGAAGTTTATTAGCCCTTTTTAAATAATTATATACATACCAAAGCGATTCTGCCTCCTCTTGAATGTTCTTTCAATTTGTCTATTACATATTGACCATATGAGATGTGTCCCGGAATACTAAGGCTCGGCCCGCCGTGTACTACCTTGTTGATTATCATTTTACAATGTACGGCAGTTACGAGTCACGACACTTCAGTAAGATATCTGCAAAACCAATTAGTAACATTGGTCGGGCCGTCAGCATAATGTCGTAAAAGAACTTTACAGCCGGAAAGTAAAAGCAAATGAGCCATGTGGAATATCGTCGCATGGCATAAAGGAAAGAGTGCTAGACAAGATAGAGCTTTGGTTTTTGAGTCTTTAATTCCTCTGTCGTTCTCGTTATCATTAAATAGATGAACAACGATATCTCACCCCAAGTACCTACGGAGTAGACGTAAAAAAATCACCCCACATTAAAAAAAATTAAAGATTTAGTTACATCACCTTGTCAGAATGATAAATTGTACATTCATATATTATTGTACTAGGGTCTATAAGGCCTTATAGTTTCGATATTTTTCCACGGTACCCTAAAAGGACTGAAATATATACATTGTATATAAAGATACCCAATATACCCAATCTCCCAGGGGAGGGTATTTATGCAGAATTCCTATAAGTAATAAGCCTGTCGATAGCCGTCCACCGCAAATGGTTTTAGGGTTAATATTTTCTATTACCGATTCGGCTCGATTAGTTTTCAGTGACCGTGTATTCCGATTTACCGACTATAGGGTGCAGGGTAGCGATGGGCGATAGTTGTAAAAAACAATCGAACTATCGATAGTTCTAGCTATTGTAATACGGCGATAGTCGACAGTTCAATAGGTCGATAGATATTCAATCGGTGGCGGCCAAGACTCGGCGCGTTTCGAAACTTTCGAATGCACAATACCGCGCGCATACTATTTACTATCGTCCGTCGCGTCAATAGTATTCAGAAAAGTATTCTGGTTAGCTTCGATTGCGCGATTGGCGCGGCGCGGTCTTTGCGTAGAATCAACATGTAATTACAACTAATTGTTTGGTAAGCGAATGGGTGACATGTTTTCGTTATTTCAATTGGCAAATTCCGATTACCCAGTTTTTTGATTGTAACTGTTTATGATTGTAACACTTTAGTGTTAAAAGATTTGAATTAGGGAAAAAATAAATATCGCCCTTTTTAACCCCCGACGTCTAAGTAGGTTTACGTGAAAATTAAAATATTTTTTAAAATTCCACTGCTGTGCGCCGCGCTTCCTGGAATAGCCACGCCATGCCTTCGCGTCAGACAATTTTTTAGCGCCAAAAAATATGTTCGATAGTTTAATAGTTCGATACAATAGTATCGATAGTTTATCTGCGACGACAAATAAATTGACCATTCGAATACATATACATATGAGAGCAATATTCGATTCATTCGATTGTTTTTTTTATAACTATCGTTAGTTTTATCGTTCGGTTGGGCTCAGGTTAAATGATTACCGAATAATTTTATAAGTCATATAGTTATAGTTTGTAGATATAATGTGATCGAATGGTTTCATAATTATTAGCTTGGTCGCCGGCACCGAATCCAAAATAAAGGTCGGATGTTCATGCTGGTTCCGCAAGGTGGCGATGGCGTGTTGTCTCCTCTACAGTTTAAAAAAATTTTATTAATTAATTCCATAACTTTTAATCTTACTTCTTTCTCTCAGGTGGTAACCTGTATGCAGACGATTTTCATTTATCGAAAAGCTTTATTGCAAGATTTGGATAAAGCTGTCGATGTAAACAGGGATCTTGCTTATATTTCAGACTGGGCCAGCCTACACGGTCTACAAGTTAACTCACACAAAACCCAAGCAATTATATTTGGAAGTTCCAGACTGATCTCAAGAATTGGTTGCGGGATGTGGTGTGGGAATCTGTTTGCTGTAGATTTTGATATTGTTTGCCTACTATTTCCTACAGTGAACAAGTTAAAAATGTAGATACGAATAATAATGCATCGTTGATTATCCTGAGGTCCACAATAAACTTTTTCAGCTGTAGTATCGCTCCGCAGGTTAAGCAATTGTCTACCTATTGCTACTAAACATTGCGTTAGCGCAATCATTACTTCCACCTATTCTTGACTAAGTCAACATTTGCTATCTGGATGTTGATGGGGAGCAAATAAATAAGGTTGAGCGTCATAAAAATTTCTGTATTAGATTCATATCTGGATTGCGCAAATATGACTATATTTTCGAGTTTCGTAATAATCACACGTGGCTCCAAATCCGTCTTCGTCGGAATGCACATATTCTTTCTGCTTTATATTGCGTACTGTTTAATCCTACCCCACCTTACTCTCCCATCTCAAAGAACGTTTTAATTACTGAATGAACGTATCTCATGATCATAAGCTTCGATCTTCCTATAATCTCTCGCTTCTTACTCCTCCTCATATTTCCTTAGTCCTTTTTATTCAGGATGTTTGCCTCGGGAATTCACAACCAAAAAACGTACGCCGTGCTTAGTCACTCCACTGTTTTAACGTAAATACAGGTGAAAGGATTTTATCTGAATCAGGATAGATAAATATCCCTTTTTCATAATTAGGGTTCCGTAGCCGAATGGCAAAAAACGGAACCCTTATAGATTCGTCATGTCTGTCTGTCTGTCTGTCTGTCCGTCCGTATGTCACAGCCACTTTTTTCCGAAACTATAAGAGCTATACTGTTGAAACTTGGTGAGTAGATGTATTCTGTGAACCGCAATAAGATTTTCACACAAAAATAGAAAAAAACACTAAATTTTGGGGGTTCCCCATACTTAGAACTGAAACTCAAAAATGTTTTTTTCATCAAACCCATACGTGTGGGGTATCTATGGATAGGTCTTCAAAAATGATATTGAGGTTTCTAATATCATTTTTTTCTAAACTGAACAGTTTGCGCGAGAGACACTTCCAAAGTGGTAAAATGTGTGTCCCCCCCCCCCCCCCCTGTAACTTCTAAAATAAGAGAATGATAAAACTAAAAAAAATATATGATGTACATTACCATGAAAACTTCCAACGAAAATTGGTTTGAATGATATTTAGTATGTAGTTTTTTTTTCATACGTCATAAATCGTAAACCGCAAAAAACATTGATCAAAGTTATAACGAACTACAAGAACTTTTATATTATGTTACTTGCTGCTACGGAACCCTTCAAGAGCGAGTCCGACTCGCACTTGGCCGCTTTTATTATTACTAGTAGTAGCAATATAGTTAAGAAGTACGTAAATAACAACTTCTGGTTCCGATTTATAACGCAGGTACACTCTACGCCTCGTTGAAAGGATTTCTCCTGCACTTACGTTAGTTTGGTGTATAAATAAAGCCTATTTGTATTGTACTGTATTTGTATAATTAGATGGGTTAACCATAAGTAGAGTATCTAGCGAGATAAAGGAGCATCGAAGTCAAATTATCATCTAAGTGATAAAAACATTACAAATATGTACCTATTTATTGTAGGGGAGACGGAGGGGAGTTGAAACATTTTTATATACAAGGTTACTGGTTATTGCTCACGATCCCGATAAGGGGTAGTATTGTACTACATAAGTCTATATGTATAATAATACGTTATGTTACAGTTGTGTAGTTACTACACAATAATCTGATTAAGTTTTGTCTAAAAATTTACCGTTACAGAAATATTATATGTTCAGTCATGACCTCACGATTCACGAGCATAAATATAATAATACAATGACGACAAAATTATCTGATAAAAAAGTACATCAAATAATTGTGACAGCCGCTCAAAGCACCAATATGTAAAGGTTGCCCATGTCGTACCAGCGCCTAAATCGTACCTCACTGATATCTGGCCCCTCGCTTACATTAAATGAAATCTAGTGGTATGAAATTGAACTATTTAGGCATGCGAGTAAACAGCAATTTTTTGGATACCCGGCTATCGCCACAGAAAATAAAAGATAAAGTAGGTTTTTGCAATGTTTTAAATATTTTTTGTTACTCATTCGTAAAAACTTTAAAAGAGAATATTAATATTTTTTTTTCCTTTCTTTTTTATATTGTTTAACAAATTATTTAAGCTTAGATAAACCCTGATATAGTTTTAGATTTTGTGAGTGATTTGTAACTTTAACTTTAAAAACTTTGTCGCCCATGTCGTACCTGGTAAAGTTTCCTAACGCCCCAGAGTCACTAACGGTTACTTTAATCGCTCCTTAGTGAAGAATCACTATACAAATTCTGTAATAAGGAGCGATTTAAGTAACCGTTAGTAACTCTGAGTTGGGGCGTAAGTCGTAGGTACTTACTGTCCGCGCGCGAGTTGAATGCAAAGTTTGTGTGTCCATGGTAATATATTTGTGCTCGTGACTGTTCATATTTAAATGAAAAAATATTTCTTATCTTTCTCTTTTTTTTGTGTGCGCAATAAAATTATATTGCGCGCCTACTGTGAGGCGTGTATCTTGAATTGTGAATAGTTATGTGTTACAAAAGTTACGTTTATAACCGTGAGGTAAATCTTAGACTAAGAAACTGTGGTGACATGCCATTTTAATTTGTTAGGTGCCGACTGTGTATATGTGGAATATGTGGAGTGGAGTCTGGGGCTTGCTAATAACCCCTACCTGCTCTCACAAGTCAGTCGTCCTAATTCCGCGTTCGGAGCAAATTGTGCTACACTCGCGATAGTATATTATTATACAAAGTATTTAGGAGTAAGTTACAATTGTGAAAAGTACAGTAGGTATATGATTATGATTTACCTAAACACTTCTTTTTATTTTATAGTCTTCCATGCACCCGTACTAGAACACGCAAGAATATTAGGAACTATATCTATAGTAAACCATAGTAAACCTAAAAAAGAACAGCCGTCATGGGACGGCTGGCAGATGTGAAACATCGAAATTATTTAGTACAACTAATAGGCATAAAACTTAAAAGTACAGATTATGACAGGAACTAAATATGGCATGATGAAAAAATACAATATTACGAATTTTCTCCAGAAAACGATTACAGTTTATTTATTAAACATTAATTATTTTCTTTACATACTTACAAACATTTTTAATTCAAAAATTTCTTTAAAATCGCAACAACTCAATTATTATCATCAGAAATTATCGATGTCAGACATTTTATTGTTAGAAAACTAAATTAGAAGAATAAAATTATTACTTCGCCAGGTTTTGAACTCAGGTAGGTATAGTGGCTTATAGTTCCGACAATATCCCAACAGGCCACTGTTTCTTGTCTTAAAGTTTTGAATTTGTCCTACCTTATGCCACTATACTACAGCCTATCAAACCAAGTTTATTTATGACTACCCACATTGTGTTATTATGTTTTTTTCGATGCGTCGCCACGGCCTGTATCACCATGCCAAAAATCAGGTTTACCCCTCGCGTAAAGATGTTTCACATCAAAACTTCTATAAAACTGACAACAATAAAAAGGTGTTAGTACCTATGATAAAAAAAAACTTTTCTTATAATAAAATTATGAGTATTATGACCACAAGTTACTTTTATGGATTTTTGGCTTAACATTTTTGATAGTGGCGTAAAAGCAATAATTAAAGTTTTTCTATAATCACGAACGAGTACCGAGCGTGGATAGTGGAATGGAAGGGTTAAATTAGCGAATTTGTTAACTCGTCTTTCGTAGTGTCTTTTGTTTCAACGTTTGTTTCAATTTTCCTCGGTCTTCCCTTTAATATGACTAATACATGTTTTTAAATTATTATACCCAAACAGCGTCACCGGACAAACATTCAATCTTATCACTGACTGACCCGAGCGTAAGTGAGTTATTTTTTGTAGCTTTACCTCAGATTGAGCAGAAAGGCGTCTATTTAGATCTCAAAATACTGACACTAATGTTATAAAACCTTTTAGGCCTTTTTGAGTAACGTAACGGGTACTTATTTAATGAACATGTGTAAAATTCCCGCGAAAAAGTTACATAAATAACTAAAAACTGTAACTGTAGATAGCAATTAATGTGCAATTTTGCACCTATGTATACTTTAATCTATGTTTTGCACAATCTATGCACAAATCATTATTATTGTGTGTGCACACACATTATTATTAATAGGTGCACACATACGCCTCCAAACGCTCGTACATATTTCTATGGGGTCTATGGATGGATTTTTAATCTATAAATTCAAGAAACCTTACTTACCATGGAAGGGAAACAGTCACAAATCTATAAAGATTTACACCATGTACACAACGAATATACACAATACGCAGCAACGTAAGCAAGCATCTATTGTTGACGAAATATTAAAATGTAAACATGCGATGTCAACGCGCAACGCAACGTTCAGGAGTACGAGTATAATTGATAATAAATTATTCTTTGCGCTCAACGCGTAAGATCAACGGTTATCTCTGTCACGGCGCGCTGTGGTGCGGTGTATGCATAGGGGTAATCTATGGGTGTATGGTTTTATCCCTCATAGTTTAAAATTTACATCAAATTTTATGAAAAATAAATCCAATTACCTATTTGTTTACTCCGCTAATTAAATTAAATGTAAGTTTTAATTTAGTGGTAGAACATAATATCATTGGCCAGTTTTTGAGGTCGAATACCATACAGTGCGGTGCGGCGCCGCGGCGCGGCGCCGGGCAAATATGGAAGAAAGCAGTTTAAAGTAACTTTAATTGAGCGAACCACGTAACTAGCAAGCCACTACGTTTTGCAATCGAATATCAAAATAAAAAAACCGGACGAGTGCGAGTTAAACTCGCGTGAAGAGGGTTCCATACGTTGATTATTTATTTACCGTTATTTTTTTATTTTATTTATTTTTGCCGTTTTCGTTAAGACTTTAGACTTCTTACCTAAAGGTTTTGCTGTAATATTTTCTGTATTATTTTCATGCCCCGTTTACATGCGCGCGCGAGCCACGAGACGATCCGCGAGACGCGCATGTAAATGAGCAGTCAAAATTCTAGCCTCAGTAGTTTCAGTGATGAGGGAGGGGGAATGGCCAATTTTCGTGTTTGATTTTCGTACTCTAAAACAATCCATTGTAGAATTATTACAAAAATATATTAGAAATCCCTACAACAGGTCCTTTCCTTTGACATACCACACGATACGGTTTACAAAACAGTTTTTTTTTTATTTTCTTTTTTTTTCAAAATTCAGTTGTTTACGTTATACCACAGAAGACAATAATATGGTTATACTTCGTCTTTGGGTCACAAAATGAATATGAGTACCAAATTTCAACTCATCCATTTTTTTTTTATACGGAAACCTAAAAAGAGGAATAGTGGAATAGCACTGTACAGGATCGAATGGGGTCACTGTAATTATTTGCGTATAGGGGCCCTAACACTCCCAAAAAATAGCTCGCCAGCGGCCTACAACCGCTACAGTTGGCACTCCTTTTATATATGACAGCTGACACTGAGGGGGGCTCTACAACAAATATTGATATGGGGCCTTCTTAGGGCTAGATACGCCACTGAAAATAGCTGTAACAAACTATCGAACTATCGATAGTTCAGGCTATTGTAATACATCGATAGGCGATGGTCGATAGTTCGATCGATTATCGATAGGTATTCAATCGCTAGTGGGTTTCGAATCAGAGTTGCCAACTCTACAGTTTTTTCTTTTTAATACTAAGGGCTTGTTTCACCATCTTCAAGTAGAGTCCTGAATAAGCTATTCGCCGGTTAAAGTGACGTTAAAGTGTCATTTTACATACACGAAATGTCACTTTAACCGGCGAATAGCTTATTCAGGACTCTACTTGAAGATGGTGAAACAAGCCCTAAGGCTATCTATTTTATTCGCTGCGTAACCCAAACTTAGGAATAAACGGTGTACCACCACTACTTCAAATACAAAGTACTGATAAAAAATTGTTAAGAGTTCAGTGCTACCAACGACCATTTAAAGAGATTTCATAAAAATATGTACGATTTTAAAAATAAAGATGAAACTGAAAATCAAGAGGATGTGCAGATTGAAAACGAGTCAGTTTTAGTAGAAATTGTGTTTTGTTAAGATTTAAAGTTGATTTACGAATACAAGTATAATTTTCTTACTATAATGTTGTTTTATTGGTTACAGCTATTAAATAATACAAAATAAGAAAAACCGTAGATTTACAGTTCTTTGAGAAGAACTTTGCAGTTTTCTACAGCTTTTTGAAAGCTTCTTTACAATTTTAATCTAGATCAGGCTGGCGACACTGAATGAAGCCCCGGCGCTGGTGCCGGACGTGCCGGTTCAGATACGTACGCGGTACGGTACTAATCGTATGCTTAGGCACTTGCAGGGTTGGATTTAAACCCTGTCCACCCAAGCTGTCCACAAACTTTGATTAAAGAAAAAGAGAGGATAGGAAATAAGGTCACGTGATCTGAAGCCAAAAGTTTCTCAAATATGGCGTCGACTCCGCCCACAAATTAGTGTTGTATTTTACACATATCGATATAATATTTTAAGAAAAAAATATATGATGATATGAATTTATTTGATTAATTAGTTTATAAAACACAAGAGTTCTAAATCAAATATACTGTTATAGAGTGAGATATTATTATTTATATGATATTCCTACAACATACCACATTGTTTTAAAAAACCTTAAGTAACTTTTTCAGTATTTAATTATACAATATTTTGAATAAAATTAAATCTAATATAAAATTTAATCTAAAACGATTAACCTTAATACTGGCTTAAAGATATATATATTTATTTAGAATTCGAGATTTTTATTCGATTATGAATCGATACAAAACATCGTATTAAATTATAAGTATTAAATATAAATAAAATATAAAATATGTATCATGTTTCATTTATTAACATATTTCTTTCTTTTTTTCTCTTTCTTGGCTGACAACGCTTTGGTCGCTGATATTCATTGGCCGCGATACCCACCTTACAGGTATATTTAATTATATGAATCGATATTTGGACTATTTATTGAGATATTCATGACGAACCGGACTATCGATACATAAAACACCCGGATTAAACATTCCTATTTAAAATTGTATTTTCTTCTTTTTCTCTCTTTCTTAGCCGGCAACGCATCAGTGATGCCTTTGATGTTGCTGATATCCATGGGCGACGATAGCCACTCACCATCAGGTGGATCGTCAGCTCGTTTGCCGCCTATTTCCATTAAAAAAAATCATTCGATACTGGATCGATCAGTATCAAATCACTAGGATCGATACCTGGATCGATACACTGCGATACGATCCATATCGATCTATACTCTAGTCGTTTTGCAGCCAATACAAATGTAAACTAAAGATTATTATTATTAATAATAATAATAATATTAATAATTTTATTTCGGAAATACATCCATAATAAATATTATCTATATTAAAATAGATTTCTAGGGTTTTCACCAACTGACATGAATTTGTACACCAAATGCGTTTATTTAGACAAACTACTCATTAGTAGGGCTTTCATCGAATATTCGAATATTCGAATAATTCGAATAATAAATTCGCTCAAATATTCGAATACAAGCATCGAATATTCGAATATTCGATCAATTTCTACAAAACCTAACTCAACACCAAATTCGGATTCCAATGTGCACAAAATAGTCAAAATACAATTTTAAAGTTAGTGCCGTGGTGCGTAACCTTAAAAATGTCGTTTTGGGCGGTGAGAGTACGCAATTTTTCAAAATATGAAAATGTTCGGACTTCGGGAATACCTGGGACGTCGGTCGGTGTCGCGTTGCGTTTGTAACCGGCATTGGCGTGTTACATCACTTGCATAGAGTAACTTTGTATATACGGGATTAGAGGTCGCCCTCGGGAAATATGATTCGGAACTTCGGAGTAAATACTCAAAGCTATGATACGTAGGTGACGTAGTGACAGGGGCGTAGCTACCACAAGAAGCCTACCTAGAAGCCAACTTAGCCTTGGCTTCCAAATGACGCAGATACTGCACATCACTCGAGATGTCAACTCCCAGAATCTTACTCTTACTCAACACTTTTAGTGACAGTGAGCGCGGTACCCTGGAATTGAGGTGCTATGACAAATGGGGTTTTGGGTTGAACTCAACTTAATTAAGTTGACCCCATTCCGAGACTTGCTCCAGAGAGTTCTCGGCTTCAGACACGAGTTTAAGTCTGCTATCCACTACTTGCAACTGAGAGGAATTAAGGGAGGCCCCCTTAGTTTAGTAGACATCCCCTGTGCTGTCATCTGCATAGCAACTGTTGCAACTCATACCATGTCATTGATATGTAGAATGAACAGCGTAGGACATATCCTTGGGGAACACCAGAATTTTATAGGTTTCATATATGAGCAACAACCATCTACTACGACCTTGAAAGCTGGCTACCCAATTGCATAACCTCTCACAGCGACCGTAAGATGGTAACTTCGTGAGACCCCCCTGTGCCAGGCCCGGTCACAGGCCTTAGCGAAATCTAGGCTGACTGCCAGTGCTTCCCTGTTGCGATCAAGAGCCTGACGGTGCCTACAGGTGCGTAAGATAAATTAGATGATCACCAGCTGAATGAACGTGGCGAAAACCGTATTGTCGATCACAGATCAGCTGATGATCTTCCAGATATGCCAGGAGCTGCATGTTAATCACGCGCTCCATTACCGTTGCAAGCAGGGAAGTTATAGCTATAGGCCTGTAGTTAGCCGGGTCACTGAGATCGCCCATTTTGGGGATGGGATAAACGAGGGCAACCTTTCTACGATTTTTTCGAACCAGGGCAGAAACTTGATAGTGGCATCCCTCTCTCCAGCCTTTGAGATACTTTAAAAAACTCACAAATAAATAATAGTTGGTATTTTTCGTAAATGGGACAATAAGAACCCTTTTTTAACAAAATTTGTTCTCCCAACCAGGCTTCCGTATGCAAGTTTTTTATTTTTAATCCTACTATATTATGATTTTGGCGCTCCCTGAAATTACCACCCGGGGCGGGTGCCCCAGTTTGCCTTCCTCCCCTAGATCCGGGGCTGGAATCAACTTGGGAGCACACGTCTTTAACACCACTGTCTGTTCCTCTCATCTTCTTGGTATCAAGTGGCTATAAAGAGCTCTTTGACAGACTTTTGGGAAAAAGTATATCATTCAACGAGCTCTCACACTGCAGGATGTTAGGCGGTGTGATCCCTCTATCTATCGCAAGAGTTAAGTTGGCGGCAGAAAGCATGCCAAGAAGTTTGGCTTTCCCCTTTGCCATATGGACCACGAAGTCGCCCGATTTACGTAGTTGTGGAAGAGATGACTGACAGAAGTTACCCTCGGCAGCTTGAGCTAGCGACCAGAATTCTCGACTACCAGAGGAGTAATCGACCATTCGCTCGCCAATTTTGCCGATGAACTTTGCCTTAATTTTAGCCATTTGCTTCTTTGCTGACCGGTAGACA
Organism: Thymelicus acteon; assembly: GCA_951805285.1. Lineage (NCBI taxonomy): Eukaryota > Metazoa > Arthropoda > Insecta > Lepidoptera > Hesperiidae > Thymelicus > Thymelicus acteon. Next base: position 6,060,046 of record OX638232.1, read on the forward strand.
GCGTTGAGCTTTGTATTAAGCCCTGGGGTGGATAGATACATAAGCGTGCACGCAGATGACCAGGCCTGGCAAGTGGCGTGCTTTTGGTTAGATGCCGAGATACAGGGACTGCTATACCAGAGCTGGTTTTTACCACCGATGGATATGACAGATTTACGATTAAAACATGCCCTGTCGTATCACATTGGCTACGGAGTCTGTCGGAAACGAAACAGAGCTGCCTCCAGGGTAAAATTTTCGAGTATTGACTGTATGTGGTTTATTAATCGAAATAAGTAAGTAGACATATTATACTTGTTTTAATTTACGCGCGCTTTTTTTATTTCTTTTGAGAAAGATCTTTACTCTCGAGTCGAGAGGGCCCCCCGGCAAAATTTTGATATAGGGCCCCGCAAGGGGTAGTTACGCCACTGCGTAGTGATTAAGTACTCTCTAGCTATGGCTGGCTACCTTGGTATATTTGAAAATTCACTAAAAACTCATAAAGTTAGATAAATTAACGATATCATCAAACTTGGTATTTTTATTTTCCTTAAAAACCATTTTTTAGAGACAACCAACTAATTATTTATGGAAACTACTGTACTTGCAAATAATATTGTACTTACAAATTGTACTTGCAAATTACGTGATTATTAACACGTATATACGGATAAACACGTGATTATTAGTTTTTTTTTTTTTGATATTCGAAAAATATTCGAATATTCGAATAGTTCCCAAAAAAATTTCGAATATTCGAATATAAATTTTATCGAATATTTGGAAGCCCTACTCATTAGGGCAAAATAGTACATTATGTTATACGTTTCAAATCTCTTCTTGGAAATAAGATTGTCATTACAAAGTGTTTGAATGATGACGGTGTTATTTAATTTTGTTTATTTCTACATTTACTTGGAGTTTATAATTGTTATCGATCAATATGTATTTATTGAAGAATTCACAAATACCTTAATGGGAGTTTGTCTAAATAAAACGCATTTGGTGTACAAATTCATGTCAGTTGGTGAAAAACCCTATAAAACGAGTTTAATGGTTTGTTGACATTTGTTTCGGCTGTATAGAGTATCGATACAAGGCACCTGGATCGAACATCCCTAGAAGCAACTGTTTTCATAAAATGGCGTCCGAAAACAGGCTTCAAGGCGGAGCTTAGATAGATTTCTTTAAAATGTTGCCAGAAAATTGAAATATGCTACATGTATTGTACTCTTTCTTTAAGTTTACATTGTCGCGTGTAAGAACAGGACAGATGTATTTTTGGTATTTCGGGTCATATTTGCATAATATATGTATAATGAAAAAATGTATATGCAATTTAGGGCATATCCTCTACTTTTCTTTAATCAATGTCCTCAAATCATTAATACAGACTAAAATGACAACCACTAATGTCAAAGTTCGAAATAATGATACCAGCTAAATTTGTGCCGTGTGCGATTTCGTTTTTCGGTTTTTTGAATCGTAAACTATGTCGTAAGAATAGTGACATATTAGAAGCGACACTCATATATACCTAGATATTTAGTATTCGGTTAAATAATAATAATAAAACGCTTACACACTCATACTATAATTTAATGTAATAGTATAAAATAAAATAAGCTGTAGCTCGAGCACGAATATTTGCGAGAAAGTATTCGTATGGTTAACGTAAGCAATTTGTATGGCATTTTTTCAAAAGCGCCCCTATCGTACGTAAATGGTACTAAAATGCCATACAAATTTGACAAATTGCTTACGTTAACCATACGAATACTTTCTCGCAAATATTCGTGCTCGAGCTACTGTATATCGAATGTAAACATATCCAAAAACTCGTTCTTGTAAGCAGAATAAATTTTAAATTCTGTTAGTAAGGGTAAATATATTATGGATACTTAGTATGATATTGTTGCTTAAACTTATTAGGGTTCCGTACGAAAAAACGAAAAACGTAACCCTTATATCGCTCACCTGGTAATATAATGGCACATCTGGGTGAATTCGCCAAAGTTACAAAAAAGATGTTCCGATTGATAAAAAATTTAATTTACTACTTTTATATTTTTTTATTTTAGAAACTGCTTTTATACATATTTTTACATAAGCACCCACATATTTCATTACATTATTTGAAGTAATTTATAAAAAAAATTTAATAACACACCCAAAACATCATTACCATTTGTAGGGAAATTGCTGATATTGATATTCCAAAATATTTTTTGAAAAACCTGCCTTACACATTGCGTGTTTAATTTTATATTTTGAGACAATATCTAGTTAGGTACATTATAACATATAATATTATGAAGTCAGCAGTGCAGAACTAGTAAAAAACATCAATTAAAATTTTATCACGAAAATTCGTCAACTCCATGTCAGTACCGTCAAACGTTATATTTCTCAAATGTTTTTTGGGCTACGCTATAAAGTACCCCTCGTTTCTCCTCGTCTGGTCCATTGTAAAAAGTGGAACAGGCCAACTTTTTACTGCTGCATGGAGAAACAACTTTTATTCATGAAAAACAACAACGTTCAGTACTTTGTCCCGATTTTGAATCATCGCCATTTACTGGACTTACAAGGTAAATATAAATTATACATTAATTTTAATACTCCACACGTATGTGTAATAGGAACATGATTTTCACTGGCACAAAGAGTTCATAAATTAATGATTATCAAAATGAATTTTAAGCAAAAAAGAAAAAAATATCATTACCATATGCATCATTCCCATTTGTTTTTTTGTAAATAGGAATGATTTTGTGTGAATGGTAATGACGATTGGAGATTTTGAAATCAATTTTGATTGAGTAATGAGACCTAGCAATTTATTTTTCAACGATAAATTTTTGTTAAGTGTGTTGTAAATTAAATTTGAGCTACAAGTTGTTGGTAAAGAATCTACAAAACTTTTTAATTTTGCAATTTTTTTTTTAGTAAAATAAATTATAAACGAAAATTTAATGCAAATAAAGGCCAAAACCGGAGAAACAAAAAATTGCTAGATGGAGAAGATAAACCGAAATCAGAGGAGATTGTGCATTGTACGAAGAGGAGAACAAAGAAAGAGATAAGAAGAAAAGAAAATAAAGAAAAGTTTCTGAAGAAAATTCTCTGAAAAGAAAAATAAATTAAAGTTTCCTCGTTAGTAGCAAGCTACTACGTGAACAAAGCCGATGAGAAATTTAATACCCCAGATTTGTTTTGGCACACTTGCTGCATGTTTTTGCTATCCTAGTACTTACTGCAAGAAACGAAAATATCTGGCTTGCTTTCTATAAAAGAGAGAGAGAACAGACAGAGAAACATGCGCACGCCGCACGACATGTAACGACGCCACACGAGTTAAAATGACTAATAATGGCAAAAAGTGTCGTTACAACTTTTCGTTACCAAATATTTCGCCTAGCCCCCTTTCGCAACGCGCGATAAGGAACTTCGTTCCAAAAAATGTAATGAAATAAAATGAAATAATCTTTTATTCATGTCGATATCACTGATACACTTATGAACGTCATTTTTTAAATCTAACAGCATTTCGGAACGGTGCTTTGTCATGGAGAAGGAAATCCGTAAAGAAACTCCACAGCACATCTTTTAAAATAATGAAATTATTACACAAGATGTTCTAACTGACGCGGAACTGGATGCATTACTAATTTACATGCATTTTTGTCAATAATATATTCATTTATACTATAATATCCTTTGCCTACTGGCTGGGATTTCAGAGATCTCTTATACATTTGAATAAGCAAATCATGTACTTAGGTAATTTAATGTAAAAACGTACATAGAGCCCCTCAAAAGAACGTTGTACTCTACGTAGGTGAAAAGAATCCGTAACCAAAAGTATGTCTGTTTCAAGTTTGATGATTTTGCGTATCACTATTTTGCTTGAACCAACCGCCGTTGTTTCTTTATGAATAAAATATAATTGTAAATAAATTGAGATGTTACTCTTAATATGCTTATTTCTTTAAATCTCCCCCGCAGGTAGTGGCGTAATTTTAATTATAGATGGTCCTAATTGCCCTTTTCTGCAAAACAAATATCGCATTAATGTCAGCCGCTGCACTCCACATCAATAATATCAATATAGCATAGGACACGAGGCTATGAAAGTGTGCAAAATAAACAAGTTTATCAATTTCTACTTCAGTAAACTGTCTTATCTTTCTAATGGCATTAACTAACTAAGCCGATATATGATTGCCCCATTGTAGTTTAGAATCTAAGGTGACACCCAAGAAAACCGTGGATTTTTCCATAGTTATAATTTCATTATTTATTAGGTGAATCAAATATAAACCGGACTCTTTTACTAGTCGCAGAGTGAAGTGACGCGCTTGGTACTGCTGTACGTGTTAAAGGGGACTGTCTCGTATTATTCCATTTGGTAGCAAACATTCTATATACTTAGTTTTTTAGCATTTATCAGTAAATTATTTGTAGTAAACCGGTGTGACAAACAAACCTGAGAACTTTTACATCGTCATTTATTTTATTTTTATTCGTCTTAAATATAAGAGAAGTGACATCAGCAAATATGATAATGTCTACATATTTCTTAATTTAATACGGCAGATCATTTAAGTATACTAGAAAAAGGAAGGGGCCCAGAAACGAGCCCTGTGTTACACCCATCACAGATTGAGATCTCGATCACTTGTTATCATTTATACTAACACATTAGATTCTACTCGTCAAGTACGACACAATCAAGTTAAGTGAATTGTTATTGATGCTGTAGTAGTAGCTTAAGTAGTAATGTTTAGTGTTCAACACAATCAAACGTCTTAGACAGGTCACAGAATACCCTTTATGGGATTTTGTGAATTCCCCCAGGTCTCAAAGATAAGTTTGAGAAGCCTAGCACCTGCATTTGTTGTATTACGGCTTTCGGTAAAACCGTATTGCTCCGGGTGGAGTAAATTATAAGCGGTGAAGTGCTTCAGCGTTTAATTTAACTTAATTATTTTCGAAGACCGTAGGTAAAATAGAAATAGGTCTGTAATTATTAAGGCCTGTTTTGTCCCCAGATTTAAAAATCAGTATGATCTTTCTGTACTTCATTAGATCTGGGAAAGTATCTAGATTTACACATTTATTTACTAACCTAGCTAAATAAGGGACTATCACATCTTTTATATTATTTATAATTTTAACAAACATTCCCCACAAAATTTCAAATTCATATGCCTTTCTTTACCAGAGGTAATTTTATTTCCATGAACTAATAATTCATATTTAGAATTGCGTAATTTATTACTGCCAATCTCGTTACCAATAATACCCTAATTAGTGGTTTTAGCTTGACATTTTTTATCTTCATATGCAACTTATAGACATAACTATAATACACACGGCTTTAAAATTTTTTTGATTAACATTAAATTTTGGGTGAATATTCAAACTATACCAAATGTACTATTTCTTGTGAATAACAAATTTAACCTTAGTTTTAGACTCCTTTCAATAATTTTATATAATATATACCTATATACTTTAATAGGCGCATCGTTTATTTTATACAATTTAAATGTAAATTATGTATATTTTTAAAGAAAATAACATCAAAACTCATTACAGGGACCTTTTCCACTGCTAGACTTCACATATTTGTGAAGAATGAAAGTGTGCAAAATAAACAAGTTTATCAATTTCTACTTCAGTAAACTGTCTTATCTTTCTAATGGCATTAACTAACTAAGCCGATATATGATTGCCCCATTGTAGTTTAGAATCTAAGGTGACACCCAAGAAAACCGTGGATTTTTCCATAGTTATAATTTCATTATTTATTAGGTGAATCAAATATAAACCGGACTTTTTTACTAGTCGCAGAGTGAAGTGACGCGCTTGGTACTGCTGTACGTGTTAAAGGGGACTGTCTCGTATTATTCCATTTGGTAGCAAACATTCTATATACTTAGTTTTTTAGCATTTATCAGTAAATTATTTGTAGTAAACCGGTGTGACAAACAAACCTGAGAACTTTTACATCGTCATTTATTTTATTTTTATTCGTCTTAAATATAAGAGAAGTGACATCAGCAAATATGATAATGTCTACATATTTCTTAATTTAATACGGCAGATCATTTAAGTATACTAGAAAAAGGAAGGGGCCAAGAAACGAGCCCTGTGTTACACCCATCACAGATTGAGATCTCGATCACTTGTTATCATTTATACTAACACATTAGATTCTACTCGTCAAGTACGACACAATCAAGTTAAGTGAATTGTTATTGATGCTGTAGTAGTAGCTTAAGTAGTAATGTTTAGTGTTCAACACAATCAAACGTCTTAGACAGGTCACAGAATACCCTTTATGGGATTTTGTGAATTCCCCCAGGTCTCAAAGATAAGTTTGAGAAGCCTAGCACCTGCATTTGTTGTATTACGGCTTTCGGTAAAACCGTATTGCTCCGGGTGGAGTAAATTATAAGCGGTGAAGTGCTTCAGCGTTTAATTTAACTTAATTATTTTCGAAGACCGTAGGTAAAATAGAAATAGGTCTGTAATTATTAAGGCCTGTTTTGTCCCCAGATTTAAAAATCAGTATGATCTTTCTGTACTTCATTAGATCTGGGAAAGTATCTAGATTTACACATTTATTTACTAACCTAGCTAAATAAGGGACTATCACATCTTTTATATTATTTATAATTTTAACAAACATTCCCCACAAAATTTCAAATTCATATGCCTTTCTTTACCAGAGGTAATTTTATTTCCATGAACTAATAATTCATATTTAGAATTGCGTAATTTATTACTGCCAATCTCGGTACCAATAATACCCTAATTAGTGGTTTTAGCTTGACATTTTTTATCTTCATATGCAACTTATAGACATAACTATAATACACACGGCTTTAAAATTTTTTTGATTAACATTAAATTTTGGGTGAATATTCAAACTATACCAAATGTACTATTTCTTGTGAATAACAAATTTAACCTTAGTTTTAGACTCCTTTCAATAATTTTATATAATATATACCTATATACTTTAATAGGCGCATCGTTTATTTTATACAATTTAAATGTAAATTATGTATATTTTTAAAGAAAATAACATCAAAACTCATTACAGGGACCTTTTCCACTGCTAGACTTCACATATTTAATAGAATTTCAGTAAATCTAGCGCAAATAACGTACATTTGCCAACTGTGTCCAATAACTGGAATATAATTTATTATTTAATCATACACAACAACGTAATTTAAGTTATAAAATATAAACAAATTCGTTTTCAAACTTTTGTCACGCTGCAAAACTCATCACCAGAACACGCCAGAACCATCACGACAATTCGATTTTACGCAGCAAAAACACTTGATCATATCGCCACATAGTATGTCGCCGCCTCCCCGCACTTCAGTCGACCGGCTAATGTAGCAGTAGTAAGAATTATGAAAAATTTCGCGCCAAAAATCTCGATTATTCTGGGTATTGACCGTGTTTGGTACAGTTTGTGTTTCATTACAAGTCCACTTATTATGTGGTATGTATTTGAAATTGTTATCTCAATATTACATCAATCCATTCGATTTTGGTTCAATTTAAATTTTTAAAGTGTTTGAATTATATACTGCTTACAGAAAAATGTATAATAACCCAAATGTATGCATTTCTCATTGCCGTGTAGTTCATTACCGTCGTTTACCGTAACCTTTTAGAAGACAAAAGAGGAAATTTTAGCTAGAAGAAGAATAGAAAGACGAAAAAGCTATGCGGATTTTAAAGAAAATGAAGAATTATGCAATATTGAAAAAGAAAAAGCAAGATATGTACTTGAGAAAATCTGAAAACCTCCCCCACCTCCTTTTCTCGAAGGGATAGACGCAGAAGATGGAGAGCATCAAGAGAAAACAGCATGAAATATATAAATATATAAAAACTGGAGAAAGAAATTAAAAAATGTTGCAGTGAGCATTGAAAAAATCCAAGATGAGCCTAGAGAAGGTAGTAGTAGTGATGCTCTTGGATCAGTTCCGTTAAATTTTGCTGTAAAAGGAACTGAAGGGACTGAAAGGAAATCAGTAACGAAAACGAAACAGATAACATTTTCAAAATAAGGTTAGATTATGGTAAAATTAGACATTTACGATAACAAACAGATAAAGATGTACAAAGACTGAAAAACGAACTTAGCAGTTTAAAAAAGAAAGCAAGAAGTTGAAACTACTTTTAAAGACATATAAAAACAAGGCAACAGATACTAAATTAACACTAGGAAGGAACTTCTGAGAAGAGGAAAAAATATGACCAAGAAACAAGGTAACACAAAAAAAGGAAAAGAAATAGTAGAAATAAATTCAGGCAAACGAGCAGACAGGTCACCTGATGGTAAGTGATCACCGCCACCTATGGACATTAGTAACATCCGGGGGCATCATCAATGCATTGCAGGCCTAGAAGAAAATGATAGACTCGCTTCTTGAAGGACCCCATATCATAGTTTGGAGGGAACACCGATGCAGGAAATTCATTCCATACTTTATATCTGCGGGGTAGAAACCTACGCGAAAACCGAAGTGTGGACGAACGACAGGTATATAGGTGGTGTTGATGGAACCTGGCACACCGTGATGTGCGGTGACGAAAATTAACCGCAGGGATTAAACCAAACAGTTCACCAGAACAGTCCCCATTATACTGACGGTAGAATACGCAGAGCCTCCTCATTTCAAGCAATTCTAGTCCGTCTATAGGCTTGGGATCATCGACAGACGAAGAATGTTCTGGAACTGTGGTGCTATGATACATTTTTTTGAGGTTTCTTGGGTTGAAATGGACTAAATTTAGTCTACTCCATTCCGAGACCCGCTCCAGAGATGTTTTGACTTCAGATACAAGTTTTATAATCTTCTCCTCAATCTGCATCCGAGAAAGATTTGCTCGGCCTGTATAACGAGCATGACCCGTACTGTCATCAGCATAGCAATGGATATCCCTGATATCAAGCATATCATTGATGTAAATAAATTGATATCATTGATATTGATTGTAACTTAGAAGGCTGATGTGTCGAAAAAAATATTTAATTAACGTAGGATAATTTCTTATAATGCTTTTAATTTAACAATATAAAATATGATAATTTAAAATATTGTAACACAATTATACTTTCGCGACTGGAAGTCACTGGTAGCACCATGAAGTTCACGTTATGAAGATACTTACTCTATTGCTCAAGAGATGGCGCTGCTAAAACCGATCTGAATCACGCTAACGATTGTACGCCGTAGTTACTATAAGCATTCCTAAGGATGATTGTTTTGTATCGAGCTTTAGGGCCTGGTACTACGCACGCCTTGCGCTTTCACCCGTTGAGACGTTTAAGTGTCGTGGTATTAGTAATTCCACCCATTGCTGACTTGGCATACTTCCACCCCTCGTTGGGATATGCTGGGCAGCATTGGCCATCCCCAAGAAAAGTCCGTTCTGTCACTGTATCATAAAACTTCCCAATAAATCAAGTAACAAGACCTCTTTCTATACTTCGCCCCCCGCCTCACCTCACCATAAGTGACGCCCAACTCGAGGCCCGACGACGTGACGTCATCAAGACCTGCTACGCGGCTACATGCTACAATTCTGCGCTACGACCAACGTCAGACGACCTACGTAATCATCAAATGACTGAAGAGGGAACCGGTACGGCGAAGTTAAATAAAAGTGTTACATACGTGACGCGGTCTGGAAGGAAAACTACAGTAAAGGTCAAAAGTAAACCAAGCCAGAGGAAGATGTTATCAGCTGAACAGTTCTCCGAGCTCCTGGACAGAATTGCAGCGCCCTCGTCATCAAGCAAGGGTTCTTTTATAAATTGTAACTACAGCTATAATGGCGTGAAGGACGCCGAAGTAGTAGAAGCATTCCTGTCCGCGGTAAATATTTTCAAGCGTTCTGCTGACATCGGCGATAAGACAGCGCTTAGCGAACTACCCGTTCTGCTCAAAGGCGAAGCTGGAGTATGGTGGTTAGGAGTTAAGAATGATGTGACTTCATGGTCCGACTTTGAAAACCGCCTACGCGAAAACTTTGCTCCTGTCCGCGAGCCATATTTGCTATATATGGACATTACTCAAGAAAAACAACTGCCAGGAACTTCAACTGAAGACTTTATACGGCGCAAGCGAATGTTGTTCTCTCAACTGCCGAGCCCAGGTCACGCGGAAATTCAGCAATTGGATATTATATACGGACTCCTACGGCTGGACATTCGTGAGAAGGTTGCACGTGCTGACGTGAAAGACTTCAAGGGACTCTTGAAGGCTGCTCAAGCCGTTGAGCACGTCCTCGATGAAAAGGGTAATGCCCAAGAAGGAAGACCGAATAAGAATGAGTCAGATACTCGATCCGTGCCGATGCGAAGAGGTCGTTGCAGATACTGCAAGAACTATGGCCACACAGCTGAACATTGTAAGAAGCTATCATCCCGCAAAGAGGCTATGCAAAAAACGGCTACCAACACCAACGCAATTGAAGCAGTCACACAGTTTCCATCACCGTCCACACCCAAATTTAAATGCTACGGTTGCGGTGCTCCCGGAGTAGTGAGGAGTAACTGCCAGACATGCCATGCGAACAAGGCTCAACGGTCCCAGCCAGATGTTGGATTTTGTTCAGTTTCCACATCTACTGATGCCAGAGATCGTCCAGTTGTCTACGTTGAGATTGGTGGGGTAGCTGGCACAGCGTATTTAGACAGCTGTGCTAAGACAAGTATTGCTTCTTACTCCTTGTACTGCCAGTTACAGAAGCAGGGATACGTCTTCAATGAATTAGGAGTCGGAATAACATTGGCTGACGGTATAAAAAAGCGACAAAAGGTGCTGGTCACCCAGGCTCCCGTGAAGATTAATGACCGCACGGTACTCACAACTTTTATTGTTCTGCCAGAGTCCCGCCGCAATCGAACTCTTCTTGGAGTAGGTTTTCTTCGAGATGCACACATCGTATTAAACCTACCTCAATGCACTTGGTACTTCATAGATGATCCTTCAGAGGAATTCGAGCTCTATGAGGAGAGCTTTGTGAAATTTGGGGAGGGAGTAGCACTGGCTACCATGACAGCTGACTCAGCTGAGGATGTTTCCTTGTCACCCTCGTTGCCTGAAGAAAGCAATACTGAAACCTCGCTTTCACGTCCCTATGGTCCGCTGATAAGGGTAGAAGTTCCTTCGCCGCCGAAGAGGAAGGCTCATGACGAATTTCCTGCAAACTATTCTTCAGTGATCGACGCATTGTATGAAGACGCTAAACAAAGCCTCCAAGACTACGATGAGTATGAAGATAACAACTCTGACTACAGTCTACTTCCATCGACATCTATATTTTCGGTAGATGTTGGAGTGTTAGAAGGTTTCCTGGAGAAGAACCAGGACGTATTCATACCAAATGGAAAACCAGTCATGGATTTTGAGCACACCATCGAGACTGGCGATAATAAGCCAACATCAGTCCCGCCATATCGTCTGTCACCAGTGAAGACTGAGACTCTTAGAAAAGAAATAACCAAGATGCTGGCGGAAAAGATTATTGAACCATGCACATCTCCATGGGCAGCGCCTGTAGTAATGGTACCGAAGAAGGACGGAACCACAAGAGTATGCGTTGATTATCGGCAACTCAATGCTGTGACAACACCTGACGCATATCCTCTACCGAGGATTGATGATTTACTCCACAATGCCAAGCCTACACCCTATATGAGTACAATAGATCTTCGTGCTGGCTATTGGCAGATAAGAGTTAAAGAGGAACACAGGGACAAAACTGCTTTCGTCACACCATTCGGAATGTATAGGTTTCTTAGAATGCCATTTGGGTTGCGTAACGCGCCTGCCACATTCCAGAGAATGATGGATCGTTTCCGTATCGCTCTCAGCCATATCAAGCTAATGGTCTATCTAGATGACTTAATTGTCATGTCCTCTACGTTTGAGGACCATCTTAAGGATCTGCAGGAGGTTTTCAATAAACTCAAGGAGTTTAACTTGACTGCAAATCGTGAAAAGTGTAAATTTTGCTGCCAGAAAGTAAAGTATTTAGGACATTATATCACTGCTGATGGTCTGCAACCTGATCCCGAGAAAGTCAGTGCTATATTGAATACGCCACCTCCACGGAACCTTAAACATTTATTGTCCTTCATTCAAATGTGCTCCTGGTATAGACGATTCATACCCGGATTCGCAAAAGTAGCAGAACCTCTCACGCGCTTGACTAAGAAGAATGCTATTTGGAATTGGGGAGAAGAACAAGCGAACGCCTATGCAAAACTTCGTGAACTCCTGGTGACACCCCCAGTACTTGCTCAAGCGGATGATACTAAGCCTTATACAATCAAGACTGATGCGAGTAATTATGCTCTCGGTGCTGTTCTCGTGCAGGGGGAGGGTGACACAGAACACCCAGTAGAGTACGCGAGTCGACTCCTGACAAAGCCTGAACGCAATTATTCCACAACGGAACGGGAAGCTCTGGCGGTTGTATGGGCAGTCAACAAATTTCGAGGTTATATTGAAGGTGGTAAGATAACGATAATGACCGATCACCAAACACTTAGATGGCTTATGTCCCTAAAGTCACCAACTGGGCGCTTGGCTCGGTGGGCTCTACTGCTTCAGCCATATGATATTAACATTAAATACATTTCCGGTAGAACAAATGTCGTCGCTGATTCACTATCCCGTCCCAGCTGTGAACCTGCGACAGAAGAAGACTGTGGACTTTGTGCTGTGGTTGTAGATATGCCCGCAAAGAGCAAACAAGTAATAAGGGCGGAACAACTCAAGGATGAAGGTATTGCAAAGATAGTACATAGTTTAGAAGGTAATGATGAGGAGAACGCCAGATACTGGAGTGGAAAAGGGTACTTCGTGAGTAATGGCCTTTTGTATCGTTGCCATTCAGACGCTGATGTACAAACCAGTCAGTTAATCATTCCAAAGCAAGAGCAAGCCCGTATTATTACCACTTATCACAACGAACCGACTGCTGGACATTATGGAGCCGACAAGACATTTGAACGCATAGCAAAGCGTTACTATTGGAAAGGGATGAGAAAGCAGATAGAAGGTCATGTCCGCAATTGTCTTCAATGCCAACGCTATAAAGCTTCTAACCAAAAGCCCGCTGGACTGCTTCAAACAACAGCCCAGAATCAACGCTTTGAAGTGATAGCATTTGATTTATTTGGGCCGTTGCCCCGGACTGCTGGAAATCATAACTGGATCTTCATCGTCGAAGACGTAGCTACACGTTGGGTGGAGCTATTTGCTCTAGAACGAGCTACTGCAGAAGAGTGTGCCAAGATATTGCTTGAGGAGATAATATTGAGGTATGGCACCCCTCGTAGATTCATCAGCGACAACGGTACGCAGTTTGTCAGTAATGTCATGCAGCAGTTGACATATTGCCTCAACATTCAACACGGATTCACTCCGGTCTATCATCCTGAGACAAACCCGGTCGAGAGAAGAAATCGTGACCTAAAGACTCAGTTGGCTATCCTAATTGAAGGCAACCATACGAGTTGGGCAGAGAAACTGCCCAGTATTCGCTTCGCTATGAATACATCAAAATCGTGTTCCACGGGTTATACGCCTGCATATCTAACATTTGGACGTGAATTAAGAACAACAGAAGATGTGGAACAAGATTTCCGAGAAGTAGTCAGTAATGATAACTTTATCAAAGAACTTACACCTCGTTTGCTTTTAATGGCAGACACTTTGACCAAGGCACGTGAAATACAAGAGGGAAAGGAAGAAAAAAGGAAGGAGTATGCTGATAAGAAAAGGCAACCTTGCCCTGACTACCAACCCGGAGACCTGGTGCTAGCAACAACTCATGTACTGAGCAAATCCAGTCAAGGGTTCAGTTCCAAGTTGGCTCCACGACGCGATGGACCGTATGTCATTGTACGTCGACATGGACCTAGCTCATTTGAAATCGCTAGCACTGATTCTAACAGCCCTGTTGGTATATATCATGCATCAGCCTTAGTACGATACCGTTCTGAAGACGCTGCAGTGCCAGAACCTACACTACCAATCAGGAAGAGAGGAAGGCCAAGAAAGCAAGATGGCAATACAAGGGTTGCCTCGGCTAAAGTAACAAGACCTCGAGGTAGACCACGTACGAAGACCCGACAGTAATGAAATAACTATTCCTGTCCTATTCGTCGAGTCGACGTCATGGACAGAGGGGGAGATTTGTAACACAATTATACTTTCGCGACTGGAAGTCACTGGTAGCACCATGAAGTTCACGTTATGAAGATACTTACTCTATTGCTCAAGAGATGGCGCTGCTAAAACCGATCTGAATCACGCTAACGATTGTACGCCGTAGTTACTATAAGCATTCCTAAGGATGATTGTTTTGTATCGAGCTTTAGGGCCTGGTACTACGCACGCCTTGCGCTTTCACCCGTTGAGACGTTTAAGTGTCGTGGTATTAGTAATTCCACCCATTGCTGACTTGGCATACTTCCACCCCTCGTTGGGATATGCTGGGCAGCATTGGCCATCCCCAAGAAAAGTCCGTTCTGTCACTGTATCATAAAACTTCCCAATAAATCAAGTAACAAGACCTCTTTCTATACTTCGCCCCCCGCCTCACCTCACCATAATATGTTTTTTTAAATTAAAACATTATTTTTTATCATTACCTTGTCTTAATATTTCATCACCATACACTCAAAGATTCATTACCAAGTATAGGGTTCATTACCGTAGCTCGTCACATATTTCAAATGGCAATAACTCTTTCAATGTTTTGAGTACATACGTGCCTTTTTGTAATCTATTAAATGAAGTTACGCCAAAAACCATAACGCGATCAAATTCAAATAAAAATGAAATTTAGCAGTTATCGAAAAAAATGCGCAAATATCGTCTAAACTGGAGAAACACCCTTTTGTCATTCCCACTAACAAAAAGTCATTACCGTTAAATAAAAGTCATTACCAGGCTGCTCAATATCATTACCATTTCTTATAAATTTTTTACGACCCAATAACTTTTGATTAGCATAACGAATTTTGAGGACTTTTGTAGGCTTAGAAAGGAAATTTTATGTGCTAATTTTTTTCATGGTTTTGCACGCATTTCCACATACTTTTAAAAAGAAACACCAAAATAATTCAAAAACGCGAATTCACCCATCTGCAAAAAATGCGAAATTTAGTTTATATGGTATACGTGTTTAAAAGTGCATAATCTACATAGTGGTAAATATGTATTAATGTCTATACTAGTAACCAAACCTATACAATCTGATAGAAACGTAAAAAGAACCCATAAATTAATTTTAAACATTTTTATATAATTTTTGAAATTCGCTTCTGTAAAATATGACAAACGTAGATGTGCCGTTGTTTTACTAGGTGAGCGATATGTTCAATGTGCGTCTAGGCAACCGCCGTTTACAATCAATTTACTCCGAAACTAGTGGACCAATTGAGTTAAAATTTGTTACTCATGTACTTTTTTGTGACCCAAACACGAAGCTGTAAAGTAAACAACAAAATTTTGTAAAAAAATTAACGAAATAAAAATTAAATAGAAATGGAGTTGAATAGAAATGGAGTAGAAGTGGTATGTCAAATGAAAGGGCTTGTTGTAAGGATCTTAAATATATTTTTGTTATATTTCTACAATTTATAGTTTTAAAATAATTCAAGAAAGAACGAAAAAATGCAGAGAATATTTTTTACTTAAATATTACAGGAAAACCTAAGAAGTCTATGGCCTTAAAAAACGGCAAAAATAAATAAAATTGAAAAATAACGGTAAAAAAAGAACAGCTGTCATGGGACGGCTGACAGATTTGAAACATTGAAATGCGTCGCCACGATCACCAAGTCTAAAATCAGTTTTACCCCTCGCGTAAAGATGTTTTACATCAAAAACATAATCAACGTACGGAACCCTTTTGAAATGAATTAAACTCGCACTTGTCAAGTTTATTTTTAAACTAGTTTTAGATATTCTTCAACAATACAAATAGTCGACCCACCTTAGGGGCTGTGAAAATTTTTCCGAATTATTTTCCGGTTTATGGTCATCACTATTTAATTTGCACCCGAAACTGGTCACCCATGAAACGTCAATTTAGTTGAATTTAGTCTAAGATTTTGTGCCTTGTGGACGGACTTTACTTACTTACTTAATAAAATACTTCTGGGCTAGGGATGTTCGATCCAGGTGCCTTGTATCGATACTCTGGATCGATACGGATCGTATGGAGGTGTATCGATCCAGGTATCGATCCAAGTGATTTGATACGATACTCTGGATCGATCCAGTATCGAATGTTTTTTTTTTTTGATAGAAATAGCCGGCAAATGAGCTGACGATCCACCTAATAGTAAGTGGTTATCGTCGCTCATGGATATCAACAACAAGAAAGACAGAAAAAAAAGTAAATTTTTAAATAGGAATGTTTGATACGGGTATTTTATATACCGATACTCCGAATCGTCATGAATATCCCAGTATAGTCAGTAGTAGTCCAAATATCGATTCATATAATTTTTAAATATACCTGTATGTAAATGGATATCGCGGCCAATGGATGTCAGCGACCAAAGAGTTGTCGGCCAAGAAAGAGAAAAAAAGAAAGAAATATGTTAATAAATAAAAGATGATATTTTATGTAGATATACCGTATAATTTAATATGATGTTTTATATCGATCAAGAATCGAATAAAATATTTTAAATATGGTTATACACACGTGTATAAACTATCGACAAGCTTAATTCAGTGGGTTTCTAAATAAAGATCATCAAGGAAATATTAAGATCAATCGTTTTAGATTAAATTTTATATTAAATTTAATTTTATTCAAAATATTGTATAAATAAATATTGAAAAAGTTACTTAAGGTTTTTTAAAACAATGTGGTAGGAACATCATGTATATAATAATATCTCACTTTATAACACTATATTTGATATAGAACTCTTGTGTATTTAAACTCATTATAAATCAAATAAATTAATATATTATCATGCAAAGCTTATAAATTACATTTGCCAATCCTTAAATTTTAATGAACGCTGGTATAGTAAATTGGATAAGCGCTCAGGATCAAATCAATTACTTTCACTTAAAATGCTATTGGCTAACGAGAAAATCCATTCGGAGAGCACTGAAGTTCCTACCACTGATAAATACCGTAGAACTATGTCGCAGAGTTTCCCCAAAAAACTTTTCTAGCTGACCAGTACTTTAATTAATGGATCAGACTTTCTATCCACCAAAGATTCAGACAAATATTGCTTAAAAATGTGTGGAAGCCTTCTTGTTCGTGTAATATGATGCGCCAACCACTGATCTAAAGAAATCTACCTCAGTTCCATAATAATTCTGACCCGATCCGATCCGATCCGATCCACCCTGCATGTGTATCGATCCACCAGTGGATCGAATGCCATTGTATCGATACAAATATCGAGCGGATCGTATGCCATTGTATCGATCCACACAAGTATCGATCCGGATCGAACATCCCTATTCTGGGCACTTGGATCCTTAATAAAGTGCCAAGAAAATTCACGACACGTTATTTTTATAAATCAAATATTATGCCAGCGTTCATACATAATAATGTGGTGTCGGGACCTGAAGAACGGAGAATTCCGGCGCATTTATCTTTTGGGCAATTATTGTTTGATAAATTCAAATCCGGCGGAGGAAGAACCGCAATCGTAAGTGAATTCATCAACAATAAAAATAGAATATTAAATATATCGTAATGTATATATCATTTTGCTACCATTTAAAGTCATTTTGCTATTTTGTCATATTTTTAACAGGTTTGCGGTGAGACGGGAAACTCCGTAACCTACCAATACATACTGCAAAAAAGTGTGAACCTTGCTGTAGCTCTAAAAGGCTTGGGGCTGCGGAAAAGTGATGTGGTGGCACTAAGCGCTGAGAACAGATTCGAATTTATTGTCACTGTACTAGCTGTTCAGTTCTGTGGTGCTTCTCTGTCTACTCTCAATGTCACCTATTCTCCTGGTAAGTAAGGAAGGAGAAGAGATACCTAAAAATTCACATTAATATTACAGTCACTTTATGCATAGCTATATCTTGTAAACCGTTCAAACATAGTAAACAAAGGTAAATGATAAAATTGCACTTTTTCCCATTGTCAGTTTTTCATTGAAACCTTTTCCATGTATGTAAGCAATTTTTTTATAATTTATGTATAGGTACAGGAAAAATAACTGTTTCTACTACTGCCTTTATCACCATATTTAAAACCATTTTTTTTTAGGTGAGATATCCCACATATTTGATCTTACTAAGCCAAGATTCATATTTACATCTCCAATCACGGCTCAAAACATATATGACTGCAGTAAAGATTTACCTTCTGTGGAGAAACTTATTTTGTATGGAGAATATGACATAGTACCTGCTATATTTTACAATGAATTGATTAAGAATCATGTAAATGTGGATGACTTTACATTAACTGACGTCAACGGTACGGCAGATACAACTGCAATCATGTGTTCTTCAGGCACTACAGGCTTACCTAAAGGTGTAATGCTAACAAATGTTAATTTCCTTACATTATGTTCTCATATGAAGTAAGTGGATATTCTTCTGGAGTTGCTTCACTGAAACAACATCGTTGTTACTGCTTTTAAAGTTCTCATGCGTATGGCATTCTATTGTTTATATTATATCGGTTAAGTTTTATTGTTGCTCATGTTATAATCTTTTACTTTTTAGATACTACTTGAAAACTTCTCAAGTAGGAAAAATAAAAAAAGTTAAAACTGCCCTCTCCCTGATACCTTGGTTCCATGCATATGGGTTTATCACAACATTTGCCGTTATGTGCATGCATATTGAAATTGTTTTCTTAGTGCGGTTTGAGGAAAAACAGTTTCTCGAAACAATACAAAATTATAAGGTAATGTCTGTTAATAATGCCCATGACATCCTCATAAACAATTCTTACAGTGTTACACATTTTTTCTTAAATCAGGACGTATTTAATGTTTTAAAAGACTTAAAAAGTTGAAAGCCATCTGAAATTTGGTAGTTGATGTTTTCAGATTAACATGATGACGTTGGTACCTCCACTAGCAGTGTTCCTGGCGAAGCACCCACTTGTCCTCAAATATGACTTGACCTCACTTGTTGAAGTGTGGTGTGGAGCAGCCCCGCTATCCAAAGACATTCAAAAAGCGGTTTCTGAGAGGTAAAAAGTATTTCAATGTCATAGAAGAATAACATTATCCAACAAACCATAGTCTGAACAATTAATGAATATGAAAGATAAAGGGAAATTTTACAAGTTTCCTGGCTCAAAAAAGGGTGGACTTACACTGATATAAAGAACAGAATTTTTATTTATTTTACTTGTCTTATAATACCCAAGTTATACATTCAGTGCATGTTGTAATAGTTATTTTACTTTTAGAGATTTGTAATGTTATTCTTATAACAAATCTTTGTATTTTATTGTCCTTATGTTATTGTTCACAGGACTGGCATACATTGCATCAGGCAGGGCTATGGCCTTACAGAAGTAACCATGGCCTGTTGTGTGGACTTAACAGATGGTGAGAAAATTGGCACATGTGGCACACCTGCACCAGGAATGAAGATAAAGGTATCCATTCAATAATACTTGTATTATTCACGCATCGATCATTTGATAAGATAATTACTTATAAAAGATAATAGCTTAGTTCTCCTGATGTAATAACTTAAGGATAAGAATTTTATCTATGAGATCATAATTATAGATAGTCTTTCACTGGCCTGAAATTTTACATAAAACAGCTGCTTAAATAATGGATGGGTTCTAATTAGATGTTATTGGCATTGAAATTAATTAATTTGATAGTAGTATTTTTCCTATGAAAAATAATATAAATAAAACCTTATAAATTGGTGGCTTTCATATGGAATATGAGAATTGGTAGATAACAGTAGAAATTAAGGTATAGCTTGCAGGTTGGAGTACGTAATTCCGACAGTGATAACTGATAACAATGATAAACTCACCCTAATATACCTATCTACATGCCACAAAATATATTTTGAACTTAATCAACTTGAATTTTTTGAATTTGAAAGCTTTGAACTTTGAAAGTAATCAAACAATATCTGATAAAAGAAAGTTTATGGTACGTTCATAAGTACACTATTTACAACACTACCTACAGTTCGGCCGCTGTATCTTGGCGCGTCTGAACATAGGCTTTGCGAACTTTAGCGCATGTAAGACAGAGATGGCAACACGAACATGCTAACGTATGACTGAGACACAATACACCGCGTATCGAGTATTGGCGAATTAAGTTACTGCGCAGCCTTCTGGGCGAAGTTCAGACGCGCCAAGATACAGCGGCCGTACTGTATATGTACATGATTTTTCAATACCCTCATTCACACAGTACTTGTAGTAGTAGCACAGAATACATAATAGTACCTACTGGTACAGAAGAGTCACTCCGCAAAATCATTTAAATAAATAGCGAGTCTTGCTCCGACACAATAAAGTGTAATTCAGGTCGCACAACGCTAATCATCAATAGTTATATTCATCTAAATTCTAGACGTTGCCTTTTTTTCTAATCAAAACTCTTATCCTCTCTGACAACGTTAGGGTTGTCTTTTTTGTGATGACATGTGTGATAAATTACGAACTTATGACACTGAAGGCGCGGCGCG
Organism: Thymelicus acteon; assembly: GCA_951805285.1. Lineage (NCBI taxonomy): Eukaryota > Metazoa > Arthropoda > Insecta > Lepidoptera > Hesperiidae > Thymelicus > Thymelicus acteon. Next base: position 6,080,781 of record OX638232.1, read on the forward strand.
ACGACACGTGGGATCCCTTCTGAAATTGGCCCGACACGTCGAACGCGGCATGTACCTACTTGTAACATCATACCAAAAGTGCGGAGTGCGCCAGGCCTGGTAGTAGGTAGTCGTCGTAGTCTAAGTTAAAAGGCGGTCATTAGGTGGATGCATAACTACTATTGGCTTTGGTTGGCATTAAAACATCGGGCACTTGGGTTGCCTACTAACCTACTTCCAAGAAACCGCACTACTCTAGTCTATACTTGGCTGTTAATAGCAACCCAAATCAATAGCTAAGCCAATGAGAATCCTTAAAACTAAAAGTATTACATTTACTACTTGTTATTTTACAGGTACTAAATATCGAAACCGGCGAAAAGCTAGGGCCGGGGCAGGAAGGGGAGCTATGGATTAAGTCACCACTACGTATGAAAGGATACATTGAGGACCGCGCGGCGTCGGACGCGCTGATCGACGCGGAAGGCTACGTACAGACCGGCGACATTGGCTACTACGACAACGACGGGTTCTTCTACATTGTGGACAGGCTCAAGGAGCTCATCAAGTACAAAGGATTCCAGGTAATTTCCGTGTCTGGGAACGATGTCTAGATGTGCGCTGCTCGAGTGGTCTGTGTACGGAGATATACATCTGTTGTCTATTTTATTTAGTGACCAAGCCGTTCTCCCCTGCTTGTGGTGCGCATTACTGAACCTTACTGAACAATGTACGAGGCTATGGCGGACGGTCCCTCCTTTTGAAGGCACGAGCCACCAAATGTTATCTTGATGGTATTCATGCAAGATGATGGAATATTTTGCCCGCCTTGCTACTATCCTTCTTCTAAAATCGATGGATATGATGCGGTCCTCGGTTCACCTGCTTCTTTTTTGGAGGACAAGTCATCGGTGCTGATTTAGTGTTTACTGACGTCCATGGACGATAATCACTTACCATCAAGTGGTTGATCTGCTCATCTGCGTTTACCTAGAAGCTGCAGACAGGATTGCAGACTTATTGCAGAGTATTAGATTAGGGTTGACGTCTTGACAGACGGACAGACGGACAACAAGTGATCTTTTTGAGATTCGGAAGCGGAACCCTAAAAATTGCCTGTAATTTCCACCGTCACCCATCAGGTGGCCCCAGCGGAGCTAGAAGCGCTGCTGCTGCGTCACAGCGGCGTGGCGGAGTGCGGCGTGGTGGGCGCGCCCGACGCGCTGGCCGGCGAGCTGCCCACCGCCTTCGTGGTGCCCGCCGACGGCGACACCACCGCCGCCCAGCTCGTCCACTACGTCGCCGATAAGGTATACCTAAGAGTAGTACAGTAATTATTTACAACCTGTAATTGAAAATATTTATTTCTATTTATTGTTTGTGTTCTAACAATGTTTACTTACTTCGAGGGGCGTTCATTTTTAAATTTGACGATCTACCACAATTCGCAATATCGTACCCTCTGTGGAAAAAAGGCATAAGATGAAAATTGTAATTTAACAGGAGAGCAAAAAACTGTTAAATATCAGTAAGTAGTCAAATCATAAGGAACTTACATTACGATTTCTTGCACAAAACCGTCAAGATTAATGATAAAAATTTGAGCATATGCCCTCTTTCCAATAATATTAATAACTAAAATTCAAAGTAACATGACTTATGTTTTTTTCCACTGAGGGTGCGATATCACCACTGTTCTTAATTGTCATTTTACCACCATTGGTTGGTACATTATCACATAAGTGCCACACGCTTTACCATCGCGTTACTTCCTGCCTCTCACGTTTAAACAGTAGAACCAACTCTGCATCGCACAGTGTTTTATGAGACCCGATTTTGTGACATCCCTTTTTTAATGCAGATTCCTATAGTTTGAATGAATTCAAATGCGAGAGTAAAACTCCCGCGTGTCTATTAATCATAGTTACTGAGAAATGAATTTTTGAAAATTGTTATTTTTTTGCCGGATAAATACTTAAAAAAATCAAAACTCCTAAAATCTAAAAACAATAATTAAATCGATAATGATGGTAGATAAAACCATCAACGGTGCACATTTTAGTGCAAGAAGAAAATACCTAAGTTCAACCGTTACGAAATTATTTGAATTTTTTTCATTTTATGTTTTTATTTTTTTTACTCGATAATCCACCGTATTAGGACGAGATATTTCACCAAGCGGTTGCTTAAGGTGTCTTTCATGTGCCCTAATTATATCACGACCTAATTCCATGGATTATTGGAATAATAAGCACTTTTCGTTTTTTGTCAGGGTTGTCACTTCCAATATCCGGATACAAACTGGATATCAATTAGTTATTTAAATATAACAAAGCGGCCAAGTGCGAGTCGGACTCGCCCATGAAGGGTTCTGTAGCAGCCAGTATCATAATGACACACATTTTACCACTTTGGAAGTGTCTCTCGCGCAAACTATTCAGTTTAGAAAAAAAATGATATTAGAAACCTCAATATCATTTTTGAAGACCTATCCATAGATCACCCCATGGCCCACACGTATGGGTTTGATGAAAAAAAAAATTGAGTTTCAGTTCTAAGTATGGGGAACCCCCAAAATTTATTGTTTTTTTTTCTATATTTGTGTGAAAATCTTAATGCGGTTCACAGAATACATCTACTTACCAAGTTACAAAAGTATAGTTCTTATAGTTTCGTAAAAAAAGTGGCTGTGACATACGGACGGACAGACAGACATACAGACATGACGAATCCATAAGGGTCCCGTTTTTTGCCATTTGGCTACGGAACCCTAAAATTATATATCTTCGACAACGAGAAATTCCGATTGATCCTGTAATAGGCATGACGACAAATTTTGAAATACTGTTCTATATTGTTGGGAAATATATTATAATTACAACGTATATCATATTTCCGCAAAAAAATAAGGTTTAGTATAAAATAATCACATTTCAAATTATAAGTTTAAAATCGATCGGCCGAAGCGCTCGGTTCGTGCCGCATGTATCTCTCTTCCTCTCGATCAGCCGGTGCATCTGAGTAGAAGAGAGACAGCGGCAGCACACAACTTACTTTCTTACCCCTATACAAAATAATGGTAATTTAATTAAAATGATTCAATTTTATCTATAAAAGTATGCAATCATTTCATCAATGTTTTGTCATGACGTTGTCACGTTAAACTACCGTTCGTAAACCGACTTTACAGACAACCAATTTTTTTTCAATTAAATGTGTATTTTTCATTTTATCTCTGTTATCCTTATAGTTTGTGTGTTCACATTTTATTTTATGGGTGAATGATGCTAAATAAGCCTTTTTTGCCTATGTTTATTTTAGATCGAGTAATTCTCTGAGTCAATTAAAAATATAACTTTTGTTAAGTATACCTACTAATAAAATTGTTTTGGATTACGTATGAACAATGTTTTTGTATTATTAAAAGTTATCATTACTTACCTTAATTAATTGCGATTTCAAATACCCACGAAAAGGTTAACAGGTTAACATCAAAATAAAATATTATACTGACAACCCTAAGGTCATAATGAATAATTTCCTACTTCATCCAGTTAAAAATAAAATAAAAGAGAGTTGATAATCTTAAATGCACATAGAACGGAATATTTAGTGCCGGCTGTGAAATTGTGACAACCCTAACGTCGGAAAAATCCGGATATTCGTATTTCTGCGATAATTCCAATAATCCATGGAATTAGGTCGTGATATAATTAGGGCACATGAAAGACACCTTAAGCAACCGCTTGGTGAAATATCGCGTCCTAATACGGCGGATTATCGAGTAAAAAAAATTAAAACATAAAATGAAAAAAATCAAATAATTTCGTAACGGTTGAACTTAGGTATTTTCTTATTGCACTAAAATGTGCGCCGTCGATGGTTTTATCTACCATCATTATCTATTTAATTATTGTTTTTAAATTTTAGGAGTTTTGATTTTTTTAAGTATTTATCCGGTAAAAAAATAACAATTTTCAATAATTAATTTCTCAGTAACTATGATTAATAGACACGCGGGAGTTTTACTCTCGCATTTGAATTCATTCAAACTATAGGAATCTGCATTAAAAAGGGGATGTCAGAAAATCGGGTCTCATAAAACACTGTGCATCGGTGTTTCTACTGTGCCTATAGAAACATCAATAAAGCGGGTCTGCTCGTTTGTCAGCAAACTACACTGCATAAAAAAATATCATACCGTTATGGACATTTAACGCTTTAATAGTGGTACTGTGGCACTTCACGATTGGATAGTGAATCCGAGCGTTGCGCGCTCGCGGCTTGTCGGTATTTTGCGGAAGATCTAGGTGGCGAATGGCAAGCGCCACTTTTCTTTAACAACCTGCATAATTCTCCAAGCGTGTGGAATTGTGGATAGATCAGTCGCCTCGGCAATCGGCATCACTCGTCGAATGCCTCGCGAGAGCGCCGCGTCTAAACGTAGAGTGATAGCATAAACAATTTTTATGGAAGATAATTTTTGATTTGACGACCCTGTAGCCTAGTTGGTAGCGACCCTACCTGCGAAGCGAGGGGTAACAGGTTCGATTCCCGGGACAGATATTTATGTGACAGATAAATATTTGTACTCGGTTCATGGGTGTGATTGTGATATGTTATATGTGTCGTCCATGCCACCCGCGACACAGGTAATAACCTACTGAGGGGGTATGAGTGTGTTAGCGTTTATTTATTATAATATTTTTTTCTGTCTTGACAAAATACAAAATCAAGCATTTAAACTATAGTTAATAACATTTTGAACTTTAAGTATGATTATTCATATAACTTTTATATTTATTGTAGGTATCACCAGCCAAACGATTACGAGGAGGTGTGATATTTGTTAAAGAAATACCAAAGAATGCATCTGGCAAAATATTGCGTCGTGAATTAAAGAAGATGCTGCAAACACCTAAAAGTAAACTCTAATATTAATTTATTAAGCAATCATCTATTGTGATACAATGTGATTTATTAGCGGTTGTGGTTTTTAGATACAGTAATTCGTACAAATGAATACCAAAATATTTATGAACATTCTAGTTAAATACTACTCAGCATACAAAGCATTATACATAAACCCACTTGTTTATCAAATAATTGTTGGTTATCACCAAAGGACAATGTCCACTTTGTATGGACATTTGGCTATCAGTGAACACCACATTTCAACATAAATATTATATAGGCTTAATACCTTTACTCAGTTTAAAAACGAAAATAATAATTGTTTTGTAACCAGATGTTTATTAAACTGGTTATTTGAATAAATATTTTGTAGGTATTTTAAAGAAAACGCCCAATTTCCTTGACATTTTTTTATTAATCTGACTCGTATGTTATTAATATATTGTCCAAGAACGGGGCTGGTGCATTTATATCATCTCTGTACCTTGCCCAGCTCAGAAACCAAATAACAGTCATTACATGAGCAACCATACAAACCAAGGGTCAACCAATGATATTATAAAAATCATTGGGGTCAACCATAGTTATACATACAACATCATTGACCATAGGATTAGTTTCAGGGTCCGTAGCGTGCCAAGGTCAACGTGGGAAGCAGGGTCTAAATCCATTTTCGTAAGCCAAAGGTCGTAATAATATTAATGATGAAAAACACAGACGAAACACGATGCGAAAAACAAAGCGAATGTGACTTGAAAGTTGAACGTAGATTACTCTATGATCCAACGAATAACGTTTGACAGTTGAGATTACTATGTCCAACGATTGACAGTTGGGGATGCAAACAATGCATCGATTCGAGCGTGTTTGCAAAACATCGATATATTGTTCATTATCGAGAATTATTATAAAAGCAAAGTACATAAAATAATATGTTATTCTAGTAAAAATAATACCTTGTTTATAGTTTATTGCTTCTTATACGTGTATCTTACCAAACTTAACTTTTTGTCGTGAGAATTAAAACTTCGAAATAACATCGATATATCGTTTTATTATCGTTATCGGAATAATGTTGCAATTCTACTGACGTGAGTACTCTGTGTATGTGACAACAGGAAATGTTTATCAGTAGAATGTTATATTATATACATTATTTAAAAAAAGTAAATTGATACAAAAATAATTCGCGTGTGTAAGTTAAAAAACAAAATATATTTTTTCGTGTAATTATTTATTTTTGAGCATCCTGTCCACGAATAGCCGAAAATGGACATTGCCCTTTCTGTTCATAATATATAAATCATTGAGATCTAATAATAATACTCATAATATAAAACTGCAAACAAATGGTGGGTAACATCCACCATAACTTTTAAACATTGTCAGTGTAATGTTAACGTATTTCTTGCTTATTAGTATTTTTTTCTAATCTGTGACTAATTAGACAGACTAGTTTAATGTTTTAACCAATCTTGGTATTACTTTTTTATTGAAATATTAATTTATATTAGTTAACGAAATAATTGATATTAAATAGAAAGTAGTTTAAGTACTTATTATAAGTAATATTATTTCTTCTGTGGTTTAAGCCTTAAATGATAATTTATTCTTAATTTTTTTGTTCATTTTGTCTGCTTTATTTTTTTATTACAAATTACGATAAAAAAGAGGTCGTTTACTAAATAAGACGACTTTATAAGTGAAATGCAATGAGTGAAATGTAGCATTGGCTGTGGGCTGTGGGTAGGGATTGCAATCCGGAAAACCGGATCCGGTAATCCGGCCGGATCCGGCGTTTTTTACGCATACCGGATCCGGTGGAATTTACCGGATCCGGTGACCGGATCCGGTCACGCCAATTTTAGGCAAAATAGTCACCCTGTTGCTAGTGTAAATGCTTTGAATGCCTGGTATAGATGTTGTAATTAATCTAGTATTGCATTCGGGTATTCCTAACGTTCAATAAGGATCTAATGTTCAACACAAATTACTGAATGGATACACTGAAGGTTGAAATTATATTTTCGTTAATATTTCTTCTTGTTTATAATTTGTAATATTTGCCCTAAATGGTGTAGATGTAAGATATAGGTGTACATATTTCAATTGATGCGTGATAACATGGCAACAGAAAAACCCCTCTAAACATATTTAAAAGATTACTGTTACAGCCTTGTTTAATTTAAGTATCAAATACTAGTTAGAAATGTTTCGATTGATTATGAATGAGGAATTTTTGCACTATCTTAAAATAAAGAAATAATTGATATTGTGCCATTTAATAAAAAGGAGTGGACGTTGAAATAAGACAGACAGGCTATTAAGTTGCACCGCTACAGCTATGCAGCTTGAGGTTTTTAAATTGCTGAAAATTTAAAAAATCCCATCATTTAATGTTTCCCTGAAGTTTCGAGCTTCGTAGACCGTAAAAGAAGCGCTCAACCTCGTACGATTAGAACGCCAGCGATCACCCAAGCAGTACGGGCGCAAATCCAACGAATTCCCGTCCGGAGGCAAATCATTTTATTTAGCTCTTCAGGTAGGGATAAGAAAAACGACCATCAAATGAATGTTAAATGAAGACCTTGGACCCTGAGCTTATCGACGACAAAGAGGGCATTTCCGTAATGAACCTCTAAAAAAATAAGACTTGAGAGAAAAATACACCACGAAATCCTTATTTCAAACGAACATTTTTTAGCATTGAAGAAAGTTACAAAAAACAAACTGATAAAATATTATGCCCATGTGAATAAAGAAGCAACCTGGCGTATGCCGATTATCCAGCATGGGCATTATCCTGCATCAATCATGGCTTGACTTGGAGTCTCATATTTGGGCTCATCTGTGATGTTTCTCTGTGAAAAAGAAGTGAAACCCAAAATTTTTGAATATAAAAATACTGTTTTGCAAAGATTGTGGAACTTCTTCAAAAAATTATCGAAAATCCATAATAAGTATTCCAACAAGATTCAGCGTCGGCTCATTAGAAAGCAGGACACAAAACTGGCTGATTGCTCATAAAATTTACTTTATCAGGCACAACGAAGGGCCCTCTTAAAGCACAGACTTAAATCTTTTGGAAACAAAATACGGCAACAATGGAAGCAGAAAGCATGCGCTAAATCTCAACAAAATTTGAAAGTACACATTTTATTGGCTCCTTTCTTAAAGAAAATAAAGAGAAAGAAATAAAGTAACGGATATATATAAGGTGCTACCTGACATGACGCGTGAAAATATTTATTACGGCTCGGTTGCATTTACTTTGATAGCAAATTTGCGTTCCTTTATAATCCAAAAACAAAATTTTACTTCAAAAACAGTCTATATTGGAACGAGAAGGAAAAATTCTGATCAAGTGATCAATCCGGCCGGATTCGGCCGGATCCGACCGGAATGGTGAAAATCCGGTAAAATCCGGCCGGATTGAAAATGACACCGGATTGCAATCCCTAGCTGTGGGGCACACAGATTATTATAGTATTGTGCATGTCTGTGATTGAGCACATATTTAAATTGGTGCATTCTTTAACACTTGATTATAATATAGTAGATAGGTTATAATATGAGTCGAATAAAATCAAAGTCTGCAAAGTAGGGTTGACCTCAATTTTGGCAGTTGAAAAAAAACCGTTAATTTTCAATTGAATCCATAGATAATAATGACAAATACTTTATCATAAAACTGTAAAATGTACTAAGCCAGAGACAGTCAAAAATATGTGTAAAAGTTAAGCTAAAAAGTTCAAAATCACATTTAATTTGCTAGATTACCGACTTTCGTTTTGAATTCTAAAGATTGCCTTATATGAACCTAAACTAAGGCAAGATGGCGGCCTACCAAACTTTGGTCTAGATTACTGTCCTGGATCCTAATAGATTTCCTAAGATATAATGTTGGCAACAAAATTTCCTTAGATATATATTTTTTTGCCTTTTAATTAAATTCTGAAAGAAATAATCAGTTACATTAATTAAAAACTCTTGAATGAGGATCCGTAACGTTTTTAGTTGAGAATGCAGATTTATAGAGCTAAGAAATCCTTAACATACAGTGAAAAAATTTTTGTTCTACGACAAAAATTGACGAAGTTATGACCAAATTACTTACAAAGTTCACTGCGTGGCTGTGACGTCACGATATCGGTCGCCGCCAGTTAGTCGCTGGCAGCGATACGGCGCGCAATGTTTTGTTTGGATAATTGTGACTTTGAAACAAATTAAGTGTCCCATTTGTGCCTAATTCACCTTTTAACTATGTATCAGTATTGTATAGTGCTTAAACGTTCAAACACTTCTATGAAAACGCCAAAAAAAACTATTTTTTAACGTGCCGAAAAACTCAAAACTTCGTAGAAAATGGTATCCCGTTGTAAAAAGACAAAATATGATTTATCTTCAATAGTAACTGAGCTGGGAACTATATCTTTAACTTATATAAATTTCGTAGTTGTATCTATATAGCCAGCTGTGGTTGGGCTCCGTAACATTTTCAGTGGCAGATGGCTCCTCGCTGCGTCTATGGAGCCACATCAAAAATGCTACGCTATGTTTGCAGCCTCCCTTTTGAGCAGCACAGTCATGGAAATCCACCTTCTCTACCGTTCAGCAGCAATACGCTTTACTTTTTAGGGTTCCGAAGTAAAATCGGAAGTATCGGAACCCTTGTAGTTTCGTCATGTCCGTCCGTCCGTCTGTAATTTTGCATGGATATACACATTTATTAAAACTCCAGAATCGTGGAATAAAATACTGAAAAACTTTTGTTCAGGGTACCTCCCCTACAGGTGTGAGGATGAAATTTTTTATTCGTCGCGTACCCCGTAGTGTGGGATATCGTTGAAAAGGTCTTCGAAAAAATATTATGGGTCTTCTAGTTCCATGTTTGGATTTAGGGGTGCGTTTGCGAAATATTTGCCTTTATAGTGCTAATTTTGGTCGAGCCCCTACTACTACTCAAAGGATGATTTGTAACGATGAGTGAGAGGGAAATAAAAGCGGCCAAGTGCGAGTCGGACTCGCCCATGAAGGGTTCCGTAGCAGCAAGTAACATAATGGAAGGTAATTTGCGGTTTACGATTTATGACGTATTAAAAAAAACTACTTACTAGATCTCGTTCAAACCAATTTTCGATAGAAGTTTGCATGGTAATGTACATCATACATTTTTTTAAAGTTTAGAAGTTACAGGGGGGACACACATTTTACCACTTTGGAAGTGTCTCTCACGCAAACTATTCAGTTTAGAAAAAAATGATATTAGAAATTATATGCTGAAATTATATATATGTCGGCGTATAATAAAATAAGTTCTTAGTAATCTATCAAAATTAAGAAAAAAAGGAGAATTGACATTACGGTAGACAGATTGGTATAGGATCGCGAAACCAAAGAAAATCTAAATAACGTTGAATACATGAAACCGGGTGTTATCAGGCAATAAACGAAGAGTATCCTTGTGCCTGTCGAACAGTGTGTTTTATTTAGTATCCTGGCAGTCCTGACATATAACTACGCCCACAGAGAGAGATCTATGTTCATAGTACTGAAGTGTTCTTTGATACATGGTTTACAGAGATGATCTGAACATACGAAAGCATACACTCCAATCTAGCCTTCTACGATATATATATAAAATTATATGCTGTTTATTTATCTACATGTACGGTTATCATCTGTAGGAGTTTTAATTGTGTAGGGTGTTGTACTGGCAGGCAACACATGCACACATGTCAGGTGTTTTAGAATATTAATATATTTAAACAGTGTCACAATAGAATGTGTTCTATTGTGACAAGAGGACTTCTATCTGAGACACGAACCGTGGTAGACATAATTTGTAATGTCATTATAAATAATATTATTATAAAGTGTAATTATACAGTATTCACAATATAGTATATCATGAAGTGAGTGTGTTTGAATAGCCCCTCTCCTCCAAAGTCCAGACATATCAAGAAGAACCTTCCAACAGGTTATGGGCCCAGAATATTAAAAGATTAAAATTTATTGAAAAACCAGTGATTTACATAGCCTACATTATAACCTTGGATACCAGTTGTTTATATACAAATAAGCATAGCAACTAGTGATGGATTCGATAAAAATTAAACCGTTTACAAATAAAAGTAATTACAAAGTGTGGAGAAAATTAATACAATTATTCCTGGACTCAAAAGGTATTAAAATAAATAGTTTAAATGAAGAAAAATTGGAAAATAAAGGTAAATTCATCATATTCAACTGTATTGAAGAAAAAGATTTACATAATATAATTAATGTAGATACAATTGAAAATATTTTTGGAAAATTAGATTTGGTATATGATTTTAATTTACCTGAAAATGACACAAAGAATGTAATGAAATTCTATGAGAAGAGGTACTCAGGAAATATATTAGAAGACATAAATTATTTGAAGAATATTCAATTTGATATTGTAAAGAAGGAAAATAAAATATCAGATGAAATATTTATACAAAAAATTTTAAATTTGTTACCGGAGAAATTTAACACGTTCAAATCAATTTGGAATAATTTAGAAAGTGGAAAGAAAAATTTAGATGATTTGACACAAAGAATAAAAAATGAATTGGAATTTGTAAAAGAAGATACAATAACCGAAGAAACACAAGAAATTCTTAGAGGAAACGAAAGGAAATGTTTTACATGCAACAAGCCAGGACACATTGCGAGATTTTGTAGAAATAAAACTTGCAACATTTGCGGTAAAACTGGACATAGCACACCTGAGTGCTACACAAATAAAATATGTGGAAACTGTGGTATGAAAGGTCATTTAAAGCAGTTCTGTAGAAGACATCATTCGGTAAGTGATTATTCAAATTTTAAAGCTAAAATAAAGAACGAAGTACATATGACTGAGAGCTGCGACTTGTGGCACCGTCGTCTTGGTCATGCTGCCGGAGTACAACGTTTCTCAAAATTTTTAAATGGGATGAAAATTGAGGGAGGTTTTTCGGACAAATTTTGTGAGATTTGTGTTAGGGCGAAAATGTGTAGACATCCTTTTGGCAAAGAAAGGATATCAGCGAAATCTCCTTTAGAAATTATTCATACCGATCTTTGCGGTCCAATTGAATTACCCACTTGGGATAACCATAAATATTTTGTCACCTTTCTGGATGATTTTACTCATTTTTCCGTGGTTTATCTTTTAAAGTGTAAAAGTGAGGTGTTCGACAAAATGAAACAATTTATATTTTTAGCGGAAAATCATTTTCGATTAAAAGTAAAAAAAATTAGGAGCGATAATGGAACCGAATACTCGAACAATAGTATTAAAACGTGGTGTCAAAATAAAGGAATAGTCCTGGATTTAACTATTCCATACACACCGCAATTGAACGGTAAAGCAGAGCGACTGAATCGTACTCTTATGGAGAAAACAAGAGCCTTGCTGTTGGATGGAGCTGTACCCAAATATCTCTGGGGCGAAGCATTATTAACGGCTAGCTTCCTATTAAATCGATGTCCAACAAAAGGGAAAAATAAAACTCCTGCGGAATTGTGGTTTGGAATAAAACCAGATGTTTCAAACATTCGAAGATTTGGCTCAACTGCATATTTTAAAATAAATTTTGGATTGAAAAAGCTTGATGATCGTTGCAAGAAGGGTACACTGATTGGCTACGTAAGAAATGGTTATAAAATTTGGCTTGAAGACGAACAGAAAATTATAAGAGCAAGAGATGTAAGAATTAATGAGGGAGAACAAGGAATTCTAGGTGGATACTTAGAAGATAATGAAGTAATTAATGGGCTTTGGGGAGATGAAAGGGAAAACACTAATAGAAGAAACACAAATGAATATAATCGTGAAGATGAAGTCAGAGAAGTTCGAGAAGGTGATATTGGGGGAAATAATAGTAATGGAGTTAATGTAATTCAAGAAGGTGATATAGGAAGAAATGATAGAAATGGAATTAATGAAGTTCGAGAAGATGTTGGTATAAGGAGAAATAATAGAGGAAGAAATGAAAATCGAGAAGAAAGAGAAAGAATTGTAAATATTCGAGAAACAGATATATTTAGTGAAACAAATGAAGATGAAACAATTGACAGCGGAACAATTGAAAATGGAATAAATTCTAATGAATCAAATGAAAATGGAACAAATGATAGCATTTTAACAAATGAAAATCTGGTGGAAAATTCGAGAAGTAATGAGGATATGGATGAAAGAGAAGAATTTTTTGACATTGAAAATACTGAGGGGATAAATGAACAAATTTTAGAAAATTCAAGTGGAAGACCACAGAGGAACAGAAGACCACCAGACAGATATAAAGATTTTATAATGGAAGATGGAGAATTTTCTTTATTGACGTTCGAGGAAGCAATTAATTCAAAAGACAAGGAAAAATGGTCAATAGCTATAAAGGAAGAAATGGATTCTTTAAAAGAAAATAACACATGGTCTCTGGTTGACAAGAAGGAGGCAGAAGGTAGAAGATTGGTAACAAGTAAGTGGATTTTTACTGTAAAAGCTGACGGAAGATTTAAGGCTAGACTTGTTGCTAGAGGTTTTCAACAAAAATATAAGATTGATTATGATGAAACGTATAGTCCTGTTATAGACACTACTTCTTTGAGAATTTTATTATCTATTGCTGCTGATAAAAATTTGAAATTAAAACAATTTGATATTAAGACTGCGTTTCTTCATGGAAATTTAAAGGAAACAATATACATGAAAGTTCCAAAAGGCTACAATAACTGTGAGGGCAAAGTATGTAAATTAAATAAAAGCCTATATGGTTTGAAACAGGCTCCCCTAATGTGGAATATACGTTTTACAGAATTTTTATCAGAAATTGGTTTCAGACAATTGAAGCTAAATAAATGTATTTTCATTTTAGATATGAAAGAAGATAAAAGAATCTATCTAGGAATTTATGTAGATGACGGAATAATTATTGGTGAAAATTTAAATGATTTGGATGAAATTATAAATAAATTGAAAAAAGAATTTGATCTAAGGGTTTATGACAAAGTAAGTAATTATATTGGTTTAGACATCGAGATGGAAAAGTGTGGTATTAAATTACATCAACAAACATATTCGGAGAAATTATTACAGAAATTTAATATGAACAATGTGAGAGATTGCAGCTACCCGAGTATTTTGGTGGAGCAACATCCATCAGTCAAGGTAGATAAGAAAATTCACGAAGACTATAGAGAAATGGTGGGCTCTCTGCTTTATCTGTCAAATAAAACAAGACCTGACATTAGTTTTCATGTAGGCTATTGTTCGAGGCATCAAAACAGTCCAAATTTAAATGATTTAAACAACGTTAAAAATATTTTGAGGTTTATTAAAGGTTCTAAACAAAAAGGTATTCATTACAGTAAGGGTGACAATATATTGAGAGGTTTTTGTGATTCTGATTTCGCTGGTGATCCTGACACGAGACGAAGTACTTCTGGTTTTGTGATCTGGATGAATGGTGGACCAATTGCATGGAGCTCAAGAAAACAATCAGTTGTGGCACTTTCGAGCACTGAAGCTGAGTACATTGCAGCTGCAGAATGCTGTAAAGAATTGTTATATATTAGAGACTTGGTGAAAGAAATTACAAATCAAAATTTGGAAATAGAAATGCGAGTTGACAACCAATCTGCGATTTGGCTTATGAAGAAAGGAATTATGAATAAAAGAAGCAAACACATTGATGTAAAATATTATTATCTGAAAGAAAAAATTGATGAAAACCAGATTAAGGTTAATTATTGTCCAACTGGATCACAGATTGCAGATATTTTAACAAAAAGTTTACCAAGGATAAAGTTTGAAACATGTCAGAAGAAGCTAGTGTCTTAGTGAGATAGGAGTGACAAATAATTATTTCAAAAGTGAACTTATTGTGTTTCGGGGGAAATGGGTTGTTTTATTTTGTTAGTATATAAGTTTTATAGGGGAATTTAAATGTTGTTTACAACAATAAATATAACTAAAAAAGAGACAAGGATAATTCAATAATTAAGGGGGTGTTGGTAATTTCAATAAATAAACAATTAAGGGGGTGAAGTAAGTGGATGTAATTGTTCATTGATTGAACATCATAAAAACAATATTTACAAGAAGTCAATAATATATTTTGATAGTAGAAAGTATAATTACACAAGTTTTAAAATCCTTTTATGTCTCTTTTATAGTTTTGTTTTATTGTTGTTTTTGTTTTAATAATTATTTGGAATTTTGTTTTTTGATATTTATAATAAAATAATTTCTGTTGATATTTGGATATAAGTGAGAAAATGTGGGATGTGAAAGATTGTAAGGGATAGTGAAAGGTTGTATGTGTTCTTCGAATTCGGGTGTTGAGTCTAAATTTATGTGGAATTGTATTTAGTAGTTTATGAGTGTTGAGTTTGACTGGTTGAGTGTGAATGGCAATGGTGGATGGGATTGATGTTTGTTTATTTATTTAATTTGAAGTTGACTTATTATTGAGTAATTGGAGTAGTAGGTTTTAAGTGAACTTTAGAGTTCATGCTGTGAGGTGTCGAGAAGGAGTTTGAGGTATTTGAATAAACTTATGGAAGTTTATGCTGTGAGGTGTCGAGAAGGAGTTTGAGGTATTTGAATAAACTTATGGAAGTTTATGCTGTGAGGTGTCGAGAAGGAGTTTGAGGTATTTAAATAAACTTATAGAAGTTTATGTAGTGAGCAGTCGAGAAGGAGTTTAAGATTATTATAAGATATTTGTATGTATTGAGTGGTTGAGAAGGAGATATTTTTAAATAAATTTTGTTTTATGTATGGAGTCGAGAAGGAGTTTAAGATGAGTATAGTTATTGATGTTTTATGTGGCGAGTCAAGAAGTTAAGGTTCTTGACGTTATATAGTTGAATGAAAGTACATGTTTGGTCGAGTATGAGTTGGACAAGTGAGAAAGGATTAATAGTAGAAACATTAAAGTTGGTATTCAGTTTGAAAGGTTGAATTGATAGTTGTTGGCTGAATTGAAATGGAGTTAGGTGGAAGTAATTGAATGTAAGTGGTTGTGAGATCTGAATGTATAATTAGGCATGTATGGAAGGTAATGTTAATTTATGAAAGTTAGTTTAGTGAGGTGTGTGGTTTTGGTATAATGTATTAAATTATATACAGGGGGTTAAATGTGTGCAAGTGTTGAGGGGGTGTGTAGGAGTTTTAATTGTGTAGGGTGTTGTACTGGCAGGCAACACATGCACACATGTCAGGTGTTTTAGAATATTAATATATTTAAACAGTGTCACAATAGAATGTGTTCTATTGTGACAAGAGGACTTCTATCTGAGACACGAACCGTGGTAGACATAATTTGTAATGTCATTATAAATAATATTATTATAAAGTGTAATTATACAGTATTCACAATATAGTATATCATGAAGTGAGTGTGTTTGAATAGCCCCTCTCCTCCAAAGTCCAGACATATCAAGAAGAACCTTCCAACATCATCAGAAGTAGCTTAACATTTTAGTACCTTGTTACATATTTCTTGAATTTGTCATAATGTTGTTCGGAAACCGTCGAAACAGTTACTATTATAAAGTACTATAATGTTAAGCTGTTTCTGAGGCTGACTGTTGGTAGGTAGGTACTTATTAGGAATCTTTAGGTCTAACTTCTAAGCTGTGTACATGTGTACATATGTATATCCATGCAAAATTACAGACGGACGGACGGACATGACGAAACTACAAGGGTTCCGATACTTCCGATTTTACTTCGGAACCCTAAAAAGTAAAGCGTATTGCTGCTGAACGGTAGAGAAGGTGGATTTCCATGACTGTGCTGCTCAAAAGGGAGGCTGCAAACATAGCGTAGCATTTTTGATGTGGCTCCATAGACGCAGCGAAGAGCCATCTGCCACTGAAAAAAAATGTTACGGAGCCCAACCACAGCTGGCTATATAGATACAACTACGAAATTTATATAAGTTAAAGATATGGTTCCCAGCTCAGTTACTATTGAAGATAAATCATATATTGTCTTTTTACAACGGAATATCATTTTCTACGAAGTTTTGAGTTTTTCGGCACGTTAAAAAATAGTTTTTTTTGGCGTTTTCATAGAAGTGTTTGAACGTTTAAGCACTATACAATACTGATACATAGTTAAAAGGTGAATTAGGCACAAATGGGACACTTAATTTGTTTCAAAGTCACAATTATCCAAACAAAACATTGCGCGCCGTATCGCTGCCAGCGGCTAACTGGCGGCGACCGATATCGTGACGTCACACGCGCCCGCGTAGTTTGAATTTTAGCGGCCGGAACGGCAATGTTTATTACTTAATATCTTCGTAAGTAATGGTCCGATTTGGATGATTCAAAAAGATATATCATTCATATGCCATAAAGAATCGCGTGGATACTAGTTCTATAGAATTTGCTATAACTTTACTGATCCTCATTAGGAGGTAGTGAAAAAAACTTAAAGATGCACTGCTCAACTTTATCTAGGGATATTTCATTTCTATTGGCGTAACTTCAATTAAATCCTGTGAAATTTTCTGACACATTTATGTTAATTATTCCAATCACTAATAATGAATTATATTCTTAGGTTATAAATTATGTATCTATCTTAGAGATAATATATGAGTGAATACAATATCCCTAGGTAAATGTTGATGAGTTTATTTAGTTATGAAAAAACTGTCCCTCTCCGTTAAAACTAGTTTAAATCACTGTCAATGTCGTGGCTAGAGACAGCAGAGGTTGCGTTTTCCTTAAACGCGTAAACGCGATTACTTTCACTAGTCATTAAAATTAGGTTTAAATAACGAAAAGGCACAGTATTTTCATAACAAAATCACTGGAGTTGTACTACGGTGCAGTCTACAGAAAATCAAAACGAACGAAAATATAATGGGAACGAAAATATATTCTCTAAATATGGACGTTAATATTTTCTTCTATAGGTTCTAAGCAGAAAAAATGTTCTTCATCCGTTGGGGCCACTAGTGTCTCCTAACTTTCGAACACTTTATTGTAAAATTCCAAGTGTGGTGAATTGACCAGTCAGAGCCAAAATGTTTGTTAAGTAGTTTCTTGACGTCTTGTAATTTGTTTTTATTTACAGGTACGATATTGGACAAGGGTTCTGGGTTAATCATAGAGATATTTTTTCCGCGTTGAAAGACACTTCTACTTTACCCAGATCTGTTTTATAATTTAGTTCTCCACGGACTAGGACATTCCCTTTTTGTTTTGATTGTCTCAGTATAAACCTTTTACATTCTTTAAATGCAATTGACCAGGAAGTTGTGTGGTGAAGTGGCATCTCTCCAGTCACAGACGATACAGTCGTCTCCGAAGTTGACAACACTTGACGTTTCCTTAATAATGTTCGTGATTTCATCGGGATGTAACATAATGTCCTGTTTCTTGAGTTTCTTTTCAATTACTCCAAACTGCCGATCCGCGGGCATGAAGGAATGACCGGTAACTGGGAATACCAATTCAATTGATTTGATGGCATTATTTTCCAACAACCATTTACAGCAAGTTCCTAAAACTATGCAGTTTTTATTTTGGCCACCGCATCCGTCGGCGACCAAGCGTATGTGTGAAATACCAGCTTTTTCGGTGACGTTCAGCCTGTGATATAAGGCTGATGCAATAAGATTCGAATCTTTCATTTTCAGTGGAATAAATTATGCGAAAACGTTATGTGGTGTCAGGGGATCTTTTAAAGTACCCTCTACCATTGTCAAATTGTAATAGTACAATTGTCGACTGTAATTATGTTGATTGATCTGGCAACTTCGGGAGGGATAATTTTTTTTGGCAGTCGAACGAAATTATTTTCATGTCGTCCTGTGCCTCTCTTAATTTTTCGAAGAAAGCTTTAGCTCTAAAGCTGAAAATACGTTTCGCAACCATGAGGGTATTCTTTTTGATAGAGTCAGCTTCTATTTTTTTCGATTTTTTCGATCAGTTCCAAGCACTTGGAACATACATCAGTTTTTGGGGTGTGCCTACACTCAGCGGGACCCCCTATCCTAAAACGATATGAGTATGTCTAGGATTTAATTCCAAATTAGTTCTATCAAATGCAGTCAAAATTAGATTTCGTTCAAAATGAACGAAGGGCGTTGGTTTTAATTCAACCTCCAGCCAGCGGGACACTTTTTATTTATAGGTCACAGTAACTTCAAATATGTGTCAAACTTTAGTTCTACTTTCATTTATTACGATCTAAGTTTAAACGATGTACTAGCGTAAATAATTTCAAAAATAACAAGGTTCAAAAGAACCTCCAGCCAGCAGGACACTTTTTTCTATGATGCTACAGGAACCTAAAATTTACATCAATCTTTTCCCTTTGTGTAGTTCCACTCGATTATCGGTTTTAAAGGCTTCTATTTTATATTTTAATAGTTAACAATAAAATAAAATAGATAAATAGAATAAAATAATTCTCTATTTTATTTTAATGGTTGTGATAGTTAAATTTATTAAGATAAGAAAACACTAATAATTCAACAAAAACTCGTAACAACCTTCTATGCAATTAATACAATCTGACATTTTTTCAACATTTCTGATTGGTTGACAGTGAAAGATTGCCGACTATGATTGTGAGGTCCCGTCGATTGCCGTCTTTGATCCCAAAGGCAGTTTTGTAGTGTTTTTGAAGCGTTTTCGACCGTGTTTGATTTTGAAGTGACCACGGAATTGATTAAGATTTGAATTTTCAGTGTTGCCAAATAAATTTATCTCATTTTCGCCCACCCACCAACTTTGCCGACTTTGATTTTGTACGACACATATACTATTTGTAATTGTAAATGCCTCTGCAATCTTTATTACCTCTTTTAAACAAGATAGTGACAGTACAAATGTTCATAGTGTAGTTTGACATCGCAAATAAACATGTCCAACAAAATATAACTTTAATTTCCAAAATCTTTATACATAATGTAATAATAGCTTATGTAGTATTCATTAATTGCCTCGCAATAAATAAATATCTCTAAAGAATCTATTTCTTATATTAAGATCTTGATGTCCATGACAACATAAAAATTTTAAGTGAACAGGATATATACAGATATCTTGTAATACTTTACATTATATTTTGCTAGTAATATATCACACGTAATTTACTTATTAGCTAGTTTATCCTGAAGTTCTTGAGGTATTTTGCTTAGAGCTTGTTCATGCAATTCAGGATTGGCAGCAGCTAGGACTCCAGTCTTGTTGGGTTTTGATTCTGATGCTCCATACTTGTAGAAGTTTCCGAGGATATCAGTAAGTTTACCTCCAGCAGCATTCAGGATAGCTTCAGGTGCACAAGTGTCCCATTTTTTACAGCCGCTGCTAGCAAACACATACACCGATGCAACACCTTCCAGCAGTTGTAAAACCTAAAGTTATAATAATGGTTGGCATCAAATACCTAGACACAACAAAATTGAAAAAAAAGCCATCCCCAATTATTCTATTAAACAAAATAAAAGGGTGTTACAACATAGTACCTACATGAGAGTACATAATAGCAAATAATGTGGATTTAATTTCATGAGTGTTATGAAATTTAAACATATCAGTTTAATTTGGACAACACATGTATTAGATTGATGACAATCCTCTGAGATAATTAAAAGTAATTGATAAAGAAATTAATGGTTTGTTAGATCTTAATTATGATTCTATGGTACTTGTGCTGATATGAATTTGCAACTTATAGTTTGTAATGCAAGCATCAAAAGCATTTTTTTTAGTTTTACATATTTAACATTGAAGATGTACCTTATAACCAGCACCACCAACTCTTAGGATTTGTGAAGCATTCATAGCTTGAAGTGCTTTCTCAACTGTAGGGTTTGAGTGACTCCTTGTTGTAGTTATTATCAAGGATTCTGGAGGTGGTGCAGGGGTGAACCCACCTACACCGACTTCCTGCAAGCCCCAGATTGTCCTACCCATTTTCTTTTCACCTCCAACCATAGTTTTGTAGTAAGGCTGGTGAATTACTCCAGCAATAGGTTTTTCGTTCACAGATATCCCAATTAGAACTGTCACATGTTCCAGAAAACCTAAAACAAACTTATGTTTAAAGCGATTGGACTTATTAAACCAGTTATTTTGCTTTACACATGCAAATGCCACAGCTTTCCCAAATGTATTAGATAAACACACACAATTATGTTAATTTAAAATAATATGTACATGAAAAATGTGTGCTACATGCTGTTATATGCAAGTAAAAAGTATATGCAATATTAATACCATTCCATAATCATTGTACAATACATTTCTATGGTGCGTTCAAGAAATATCTACCTATTATGTACACTGTATGTATGCACAAATTTTCCATTTACCATAATTTGCTTGCAGTAAACTTAAATACCACTTTACACTGATCAGTGGGTGAGTCAAATACATTTTCCACCTTTCCCAAGGATCTCTCTTCAACATAAGGGCACCTAAAAATGTTTAATCTGCATATTGAAAACAGACTTATTAAAATTAAATAATAAACATATGAAACTTATAAGCAATAAAACATTGTTCCTAGAGGTAAACTTCTTCAAAATCAATTTTATTTACTTATTTTGAATAAATGTTTAGCAGTCTCTTTAAATTCTGTAATTCTCTCCTATAAAACATTTTACATACTTTGTTTCACTTAAGCCTTACATATTTACTTAATAATTAGCAAGTTTATGTGTTTAATGGTAAAATGCCATTACTAAAATGTTTTAAAATTTTAACCTTGTGTGTACTCTGAGGTGCCATCAAGTGGGTCGACCCAAACCACAATATCTTCCTCTTTTATACTTCTTAGATTTTGGGGACATTCTAAAGCCATTATTTCCTTGTCCGTATCTGTGACAATCAAATCACTTGAAACATCCTGAAATAAAAAATAAACATTTGAATGGCAAGTTACCTTGAAAATTAATTGGCTTTCAAATAGCTGTAACAGTTCCTGATACCATTATAATGTCAGTAAGTTTCAACACTAAAATTGGTGTTTTGCTATTTTTATATAAAATATTTAAAAATTAAATAAATATAAACGGTGTATATACTTCATTATCAATGCTGTCTTCTTCGCCGATGATATTGAGTTTAGGGTATTGATTAGATAAGGAAGCGATAATACATCTTTGTGCTGATCTGTCGGCTTCCGTTTGATAGTCATCTTTACCCTGAAACACAATTCATTACACTTTCAGAATAAAATTTAACAATATAATTAGATTATGCAACTTTATTACCTTTTCAACGATACCCAGTTCCCCTTTGCTCATAACATCTCTAACTATCTTCCCAGCTCTGGAAGCGACGGACACTGAAGAAGCCAATAGTTTTATAATAACGGGGGCATTTGCGGCCATTTTTACTAAATAAAATGACTACTTCAGGGGTTCCACTGTGTCACAGGTCAAGAGAAAGATAACGGAACGGAGGCAATAGAAGCAAAGCAAAGGAAAACGAAGCAATAAGCTTTCACAACCAATTCATTTAATTTCTACTTATTTGCAACAAGGTTCTTCTACAATGTCAACTGTCATTTGTCAAGTTTCAATTCACTTTTTTATGTCTTTTCTTTGTCACTTGACAATGGGGCATATTACATTGTCAATATTATCACGATCCTAGTATCGCAATATCGCAAGTATTGAAATTGGGCTATTACATTTTCAATAATATCATCATCAGTACGGCGTTGAATTTACTAGAGTAAGTCGTGTTATATTATGGACTAGCTCCTACTCGAGACTTTGTCTGTGTGGAATTGAGAATTAATAATTAAAAAGATCCCGGGAAATGACAGTTTTTGGCACCAAGGGTTGTGTTCTTGTCGAGGTCTTCATTCTTTTTGATAGTATTTATATAGTACTAGCTGACTCGGCAAACGTTGTTCTGCCAAAAATTTTGGGGTGGACCACCCTTAACATTTAGGGGGATGAAAAATAGATGTTGTCCGATTCTCCACCCTAGCCTATATGCACGCTAAGATTCACGAAAATCGGTCGAGCCGTTTCGGAGGAGTTCAACTTCTAACATCATGACACGAGAATTTTATGTATTAGACTAGCTGACCGGGCAAACGTTGTTCTGACAAAAAATTTTAGGGGTAGGGGGATGAAAAATAGATGCTGTCCGATTTTCCACCCTAGGCCTAGCCGATATGCACGCGAAGATTCACGAAAATCGGTCGAGCCATTTCGGAGGAGTTCAACTTCAAAAAAGCGTGACACGAGAATGTTATATACCTACTCGTATTAGATTTATCGTTCGGATTCCACAAAAACGGGCACGTTTCAAATACAAGAATGAACTCTTTCAAGTAATTTTTTTCCCTATGTCATCAACGAGAACGACAGAGCGTAACTTTTCGTCATCCTCACTACTCGAACGTCGTTCCGCCATGGCTGCAAGCGAATAATGACAGAAAAATATCGCGAAGAGCTTACACTTTCAATATTATTGAAGCCACGCCCCCTTAGTATCGCGGATTTCAAGATTTCCGAACATTCTGTGATATTATCACGATACTGCGATACGGCCTATTACACTATCAGTAATATCACAATATCGTGATAATATTGACAATGTAATATGCCCCATTGTCTTATAGCCATAGACAAGAGAATACCATAGAGGTTATCTATTTCATAGATGCAGTACGTATCCATGGATGTGTACTCTATCTGGATCATAGACTTTGTAGATGTACCTGAAGTTCGACGACGTCATATCGACCAATCACAGCCCGGATTGAAGTTGTCCTTCATAATTCTGTGTCCACACTTACATAATAAAAATATGTCCTATTTTGATACGGTTCTTCAAAATGTTTTCTGTAAGTAATTTTTCTAGAGGAAAAAATTATAATATTGAATAAATAGATTTTATTAAAATTTCTTCAAAATTACCGAATTTAAATAATTGCATTAACAGTAAATTGAAAATTAAGGTATACAATTACAGTACATCTATATTATAACTAGCTGACTCGGCAAACGTTGTTCTGCCAAAATTTAGGGGACCACCCTTAATATTTAGGGGGATGAAAAATAAATGTTGTCGGATTCTCCACCCTAGCCGATATGCACGCTAAGATTCACGAAATTCGGTAGAGCCGTTTCGGAGGAGTTCAACTTCTAACACCGTAACACGAGAATTTTATATATTAGATAATATACATACGGTATTAGTCATCTTGTTAGTTTTTATACAATTATAAAAAAATCGCAGTCAAATGACTATGGATAATATGGACACAATACAAAAATGGTCATTCCGTTATGACGTCATCGATCATCAGGTACCACTACGAAGTTGCGTATCCAGTTAGAGAATATATCCATGGTAGTACCTAGTTAGTACCTAGTAGTATAGATTTTGCCACGGCGCGTGGGCCGCGGCTGCGAGGTTATTTTTAAAAAAATGTTATAAACAGCCCAGAATACTGCTACCCACCTACGTACTTAGACTAATTATACTAAAACTAACTACGATTTTCTGCATAAAAAACTAACTGAAACTTTAAATCTCCAAAATGCCAACTCACTCTTCATTGTTTGTCACAACTCACACATTGTTTTGACTTGTGACATACAATATATATGTATAAAAAATCGGCCACGGTGACGGGGCCAAAAAATATAATTTTTTGTCTTGTTCTTTCACGTACATTTTATAGCTGGCGATCTCGCTCTGTGAAATGTATGGGAGAATCTACTGGTTCTAAATCTAACAATAGCATCTATTTAAATCAAGTAATGTTGATTTAATCCAACACAGTCATAAAATTATGTTACATGTGAAAGATTTTGACGTTCATGTTTTATTAAATACCTACAAAAAATAAATTATGTGAGTATGAAGACTTGCAAAGTATTGTAATTTTCATGTTTGTCTTAACTTTCATGATAAAATTGTCCCTTAATATCAACTTGGGCCTAGGTTTCGAGAAAACTATTTTTAAAAGTTTAAGTTAGGGTTGTCACTTTTTTGACCTCAAGTTTTTATTATCTAAAGTAAGCAGAAGTACCGTAGGTATAACAGTTAAGTGTTACTGTTGCCGTATCCAATTTAATAAAATTTATTAAAAAATCATCTCTTCCCATTTATCGGATGAACGCACTATTTCGAGCCAGGAGTAAACACATGACTGAGTCGAGTCAATCCTGCTAAAGAAATTATTTCTTAGGGATGAAAAATAAACAAAGATAAATGTAATAAAATGTAATTGTAAGATAAAATTACTTTTTAATTCATAAAAATAACAAGCCATTTATTTTTAAAAATCCATAAACCATCTAACATATAAACCAATACTTTTATACGCAATTTATAACAGTATACCTAGAACTAAAATATACTAATATTAGTAAAATATTACACCTATTTCAATGGATTACAAATTTTAATATTACATACATCAAGAGCGTAAGCTGGAATGATTGCGATCTTTTTAATTACTTTAGATATTATAAAATGGTTTAAAGCGATGATACCATGGAGCTTTGAAATCGAGAACCCCTACAGCGACATTTTGCGGTCCATCTTGCTGTTCTCGTCATAGGTGCAGTTGGAGGTAGCATGCTATTTAACGAACGTGAACATCAACTATAAATGAAGTTAGTGTTAATTGTCTCAAAAGGATTATACGCGAAAGGTCAAATACGCATATCCGTCTCAAATTCCACCACTTCACCATTCCACATCAATGAAAAAATCTGATAAGATGTAGGCAGTCGAGAGCGGACGTGTTCAGGTTTCGAGCGTAAAGTAGGTACAATAAGGTGGACTGCATAATGAATTGTACAGAGTATTGCTCTATTTTATAGTGACTTTATATTTAGACGTTCGTAATGTTAAATGCTATAAATAATTACTTATAAGACAGATGTATGAAAGAAAAAATCTACAATAAAACAACTATAAATTTAAAATTTTAAAACCCCCGACTCGGATAATCCTTTAAAAATTAGCCTATACAGTGAGTCCTGGTCATCCAATCTGCTTGCTAATGAGGATCCGTAACGTTTTTAGTTGAGAATGCAGATTTATAGAGCTAAGAAATCCTTAACATACAGTGTAAAAATTTTTGTTCTACGACAAAAATTGACGAAGTTATGACCAAATTACTTACAAAATTCACTGCGTGGCTGTGACGTCACGATTACGGTCGCCGCCAGTTAGCCGCTGGCAGCGATATGGCGCGCAATGTTTTGTTTCGATAATTGTGACTTTGAAACAAATTAAGTGTCCCATTTGTGCCTAATTCACCTTTTAACTATGTATCAGTATTGTATAGTGCTTAAACGTTCAAACACTTCTATGAAAACGCCAAAAAAAACTATTTTTTAACGTGCCGAAAAACTCAAAACTTCGTAGAAAATGGTATTCCGTTGTAAAAAGACAATATATGATTTATCTTCAATAGTAACTGACCTGGGAACCATATCTTTAACTTATATAAATTTCGTAGTTGTATCTATATAGCCAGCTGTGGTTGGGCTCCGTAACATTTTTTTTCAGTGGCAGATGGCTCCTCGCTGCGTCTATGGAGCCACATCAAAAATGCTACGCTATGTTTGCAGCCTCCCTTTTGAGTAGCACAGTCATGGAAATCCACCTTCTCTACCGTTCAGCAGCAATACGCTTTACTTTTTAGGGTTCCGAAGTAAAATCGGAAGTATCGGAACCCTTGTAGTTTCGTCATGTCCGTCCGTCCGTCTGTAATTTTGCATGGATATACATATGTACACATTTATTAAAACTCCAGAATCGTGGAATAAAATACTGAAAAACTTTTGTTCAGGGTACCTCCCCTACAGGTGTGAGGATGAAATTTTTTATTCGTCGCGTACCCCGTAGTGTGGGATATCGTTGAAAATGTCTTAGAAAAATATTATGGGTCTTCTAGGACCATGTTTGGATTTAGGGGTGCGTTTGCGAAATATTTGCCTTTATAGTGCTAATTTTGGTCGAGCCCCTACTACTACTCAAAGGATGATTTGTAACGATGAGTGAGAGGGAAATAAAAGCGGCCAAGTGCGAGTCGGACTCGCCCATGAAGGGTTCCGTAGGAGCAAGTAACATAATGAAAGGTAATTTGCGGTTTACGATTTATGACGTATTAAAAAAACTACTTACTAGATCTCGTTCAAACCAATTTTCGGTAGAAGTTTGCATGGTAATGTACATCATACATTTTTTTAAAGTTTAGAAGTTACAGGGGGGACACACATTTTACCACTTTGGAAGTGTCTCTCACGCAAACTATTCAGTTTAGAAAAAAATGATATTAGAAACCTCAATATCATATTTGAAGACCTATCCATAGACCCCACACATATGGGTTTGATGAAATAAAAATTTTGAGTTTCAGTCCTAAGTAGGTATGGGGAACCCCAAAATTTATAGTTTTTTTTTTTCTATTTTTGTATGAAAATTTTAATGCGGTTCAGAGAATACATCTACTTACCAAGTTTCAACAGTATAGTTCTTATATGTAGTTTCGGAAAAAAGTGGCTGTGACATACGGACAGACAGAAAGACAGACATATGACGAATCCATAAGGGTTCTGTTTTTTGCCATTTGGCTACCGAACCCTAAAAAACAGCCATTGACAACCAATATCTCTCACTCATCGTTACAAATCATCCTTTGAGTAGTAGTAGGGGCTCGACCAAAATTAGCACTATAAAGGCAAATATTTCGCAAACGCACCCCTAAATCCAAACATGGTCCTAGAAGACCCATAATATTTTTCTAAGACCTTTTCAACGATATCCCACACTACGGGGTACGCGACGAATAAAAAATTTCATCCTCACACCTGTAGGGGAGGTACCCTGAACAAAAGTTTTTCAGTATTTTATTCCACGATTCTGGAGTTTTAATAAATGTGTACATATGTATATCCATGCAAAATTACAGACGGACGGACGGACATGACGAAACTACAAGGGTTCCGATACTTCCGATTTTACTTCGGAACCCTAAAAAGTAAAGCGTATTGCTGCTGAACGGTAGAGAAGGTGGATTTCCATGACTGTGCTGCTCAAAAGGGAGGCTGCAAACATAGCGTAGCATTTTTGATGTGGCTCCATAGACGCAGCGAGGAGCCATCTGCCACTGAAAAAAAATGTTACGGAGCCCAACCACAGCTGGCTATATAGATACAACTACGAAATTTACATAAGTTAAAGATATGGTTCCCAGCTCAGTTACTATTGAAGATAAATCATATATTGTCTTTTTACAACGGAATACCATTTTCTACGAAGTTTTGAGTTTTTCGGCACGTTAAAAAATAGTTTTTTTTGGCGTTTTCATAGAAGTGTTTGAACGTTTAAGCACTATGCAATACTGATACATAGTTAAAAGGTGAATTAGGCACAAATGGGACACTTAATTTGTTTCAAAGTCACAATTATCGAAACAAAACATTGCGCGCCGTATCGCTTCCAGCGGCTAACTGGCGGCGACGGTAATCGTGACGTCACACGCGCCCGCGTAGTTTGAATTTTAGCGGCCGGAACGGCAATGTTTATTACTTAATATCTTCGTAAGTAATGGTCCGATTTGGATGATTCAAAAAGATATATCATTCATATGCCATAAAGAATCGCGTGGATACTAGTTCTATAGAATTTGCTATAACTTTACTGATCCTCATTCAAGAAAAAGCTGATTCAACTAGAAAAGGGCTGATGATCTTCAAATAGCTTGGAGGTGGAAGACACTCGATCTAGCCACCTTTCCAAATAACAACTAAATCAAAATCTGTTAATGAGTTTAGGAGCTATAATCTATAATGCCACAGATGGTCTCGTAGATACACACATGTTAAATTTTGTAAACGGTTTTTTTTGCGTCGGGGGTTAAAAAGTACATTGCAAATTACCTAAACTTAAGTTTATAGTACTAAATATAACTTATAACAACATAATTATATGGTATTTTATAACAATAATTTTGTAAGAAAATGATAATAATAAGTTGCCAAACTGATTAAAACATAATATTTTTATGTAATGTTTGATTAACAAGTAAAATTAACTGTGATAACATTTATTCAATGCTTGAACTCAACAACCTATAATAATGATGACGGAATAATACGAAAGCGCTTGATTTTAATAAAATTTATAGTAGTAACTATAGTATACTGATTTTCCATATCATAATTATAATTGTAATAATATATCTCCTCCTCCCATTTTTTATACGGCTCATTAGATTCGGCAATTGATTATTATATAACTAGACTTACTTACGACATATTTGCACTGTAAAATTATAACACCACTCGTGCATCATATTATTATAAAATTAATTGATCTTGTTTTCTTTATATTATAATATAATATTTTAAGTATGAAACGCGGCATGTTCATTCCACACTCCTATTTTCAACTAAACCCGCGTAATTGCGAATATGTATAGTATGTATACACATTCCATAATTTTGTGTGCCACCACTTTCACCCCCATGTGTGAACAGTATTACATTCGGACCTCCTTTTATATATATATATATATATATATATATTATTAAGATAAATCCGCATAACCGCCGCTATGTTACATGCCATCCTCACACGAACACAGCTGCCAAGCCACATTTTGTCACACTCGACCCCACTCAGGCATCGTGTTCGGTGTTACTCTTCACCGTCGTCCTCGTCCCGGGAGCCCTGCGCGAGGATGTGCTTGATGATCTGGTCGATGGTGTGCGTGGCCAGCATGCGCGCGACGGCCGCGTCCTCCACCACGTACAGGAACAGGTGCTTGGCGTTCTCCCGCAGCCGCTGCACGCGCGACCACTTGCCGCGCTCCGCCGCGCGCGCGCCGCAGTTCTCTATCACCTTCTCTAATACCTGGGTTGCAATACATTATATCTACAATATTATATCAATACAATTTCTTCGAACCTAATCTCCCGTATTTAGCTTAAGATTTTTTTGTGGTAATAGCCGGTAAACGAGATGATCCACCTGATGGTAAGTGGCTATCGTCGGCACATCTAATTGTAAGTATTAAATTAGTTAACTGTTGTGTTACTAGATGCCCTTAGTTTGTATGGGATATAAATTGCAACGGTTTTTTATCGATATTTATCTTATTTGTTTTTAAAAAATCCACATATATATTGTTCCTGGTTAAATAATTTTGTCACTTATGCTCACTTCTACAGTGTTAATATATATTTGTTCGCTTTTGTATGCATATTAATGTAGTTCTGTAAAATGTTTATCGTCATTCACCAATATATTTAAAATGCCTTTAATTCAAAATTCGCGCACACTTTTTTGGAGATAACACTTTCGTTATATGTTTATATCACTAGCACTAGTATTCACAGTTTTTTTTTGCGATTATATTCACTTTTTCTATTTATTTACTATTTTTAATATAGAGGAGCTACAAATGCTTGTTTACTTAGAGAGCGCCATCTAGGCCGATTCATTATTAAACCATGGTTTCGATCCAACTACATTACTTAATTAAATAAATTATGTAACTTTTCAAAATGTAAATAACAAGAACCTCAAACAATAAACGTAATTGGCAAGGTGGCAACATTCCTACATACTGATATTGATTTGTCAAACTAGTTTCTCTAATCTATACTAATATATAAGAGGAAAGATTTGATTTTTTGTTTGCATTGAATAGGCTCCGAAACTACTGAACCGATTTGAAAAATTATTTCACTGTTAGGAAGCTACGCTATCCCCGAGTAACATAGGCTATATTATATTTTCAAAAAAATTAGGGATCCTTAATGAAACTCCAATAATGTAACCCAAGGTATAAAAAAAATAAGAAAACCGAAGCAAAGCGAGGGCGGTTACTCGTGGGTAATAAAAAGGTTCCCACTTACCTCATCTACAGAGTCATCAGGCCAGCCAAAGCATTCCAGTGTATCTTTATCAATTAACTGTTCCAGCAATTTGCTCACATTATCTAACAACTCTTCTTCACTCATTAATGGGTTTTCTTCAGTCTAGAAAAAGAGTAATGAAATATTTATATTGCTAATGCTTAATCAAATAATCTATACTTAATGTATAAAGAGGAAAGATTTGATTTTTTGTTTGCATTGAATAGGCTCCGAAACTACTGAACCGATTTCAAAAATTCTTTCACTGTTGGGTAGCTACACTATTACCGAGTAACATAGACTATATTATATTTTCAAAAAAATTAGGGTTATTATGGATAAAACTCCAATAATGTAACCCAAGGCGTAAAAAAATAAGAAAACCGAAGCAAAGCGAGGGCGGTTACTCATTGTTTAATAAAATACTTAAGTTTATGGGCAGATAAAATTGATGCCTTATTATATAATACAGTGAATTACAAATGAATAAGTAATTATCTTGCCATATTAAAAGCAGAAGAAATAAGATAATTCTTGAATTAGTCAGAACTCAGAACTGCAGAAATGAATCTTAAACTTGAAAGTTCAAAATGATAGTGGATCTGGATGTTTTACTTTACAAATTTTTCGAATTACAAATATTTCTCTGAACTTTTGCCGAATCCAGCCCATCCATTAATCATTGCAAACATAGAGTATACAACAATATAATGTAACATTTAAACAATGAATAATCAACAATGTGAGAAAATTTTGTTATCACTGATTTGTATTAAAAGTGAATGGTTAAATTCAAAGACCGAACTACCTACGTAAAGTATTATACAGTATTAATTACCTTCAGAACCACTTCTTCAGCTACATTTTCAGCGCCTTTATCTTCCTGTATTCCCCCATAAAGCACGCCAAACCCATACCCCTCCAGAATACGATCCGATTCAGCATCCAACACGTTCAGAATTGACTCCATTTCTGATTTCTTCACTCGGTCTACTCCTAGATGAGATCCCTGAAATAATAATATTTGATATTTACCAAAAAATTACATTGACATTTTCTTTAGAAGCGTGTTGCAAAACCAATCTCTAAAGCCCTCAGGAAGAATACAAGTCGTTTGACGGCTGACTCTGGCAAGAGGGTGATACCCAGTCAGGTGGGTTTCACGGAAATATATCAGTGATATATATCTAAATTCTACATCTGCGTTAAATTAATGTAATGGCTGCACTTGAATGCGCCTCAATTAGCGCTCTAGGCCTCAGATGTGGCCAATAGAATTGCTTTGGTGTTTCTAAGAAACTAGCGCGCTAACTGTTGGTCACTCGTGTAATATAATTCTTAACGCGTTACTTAATCAGGTATGGCAGGAACATAATAACGTCAACTACTCGAGGATAATATCGATCCAAACAAAAGCATCACTGATGCGATGCCGGTCAAGAAAGAAAGATGAAAAGGTAGAACTGGTTTTCAAGCCCCCAGCCGGATCACAAGTCGTTTGGCGGCTGGCTCAGGCAAGGGGGTGGTCGCCATGAAAAAACGATAATAGCAATAATGGTATTAATTAAGTACAAGACAAGTAAGACTAACAAGACAACTATAGTAACAATGGTATTAATAAAAAGCGTGGTGAACTAACAAGCACGCTCCGCACGTGGTTGAGATGCTCGCGGAACACGTCCGGGTGCGCCTTGCGCACGTGCCGCACGAGCTGCTCGCCGCGCACGTACGCGCGCGCCGCCACGCAGTACATGCAGCGCCGCGGCCGCTCCAGCTTGTGCGTGGCCACGTGCCGCCGCATGTTCACCTCGTTCGTGAACCGCTTCGGGCACACCGCGCAGATGAACTCTGCCACACAATACACATAATCTTAAATTAAAATTAAAAAAAAAAAAACAGTTTTATTCACACGAAACAGCTAAGCACACTCTCGATTAAGTCACCTTTCAAACAAAGAAACTACATAGATCAAAACCGGTTCATCCGTTTGGGACCTACGTTACAGACAGACATACAGATACACAGACACATCAAAGTAATAACACACCTCTTTTTTCGTCGGGGGTTAATAAACACACATAATACGATTGATGTATGATGACTGATGATAAATAAACACGGCCAACCAGAAAGACAAAAGCGGGAGTTAAAGACTAACGATTGTTTACGGTAATCTATCTATCTCTTACGCCCCAACTCAGAGTCACTAATGGTTATTTAAATAATAATAATAATAATAAATAATCATACCCCTGCAGTAGGTTTTTCCCTGAGTCGCGGGTGGCATTGGACGACACATATAACACATCACAATCCGAAAAAAAAACACTCATGAGCCGAGTACAAATATTTATCTGTCACACAAATATCTGCCCTGGCCCGAAATCGAACCCGGGACCCTACACAACTATTTCTTTAAAGTCATTAGATAATTATATAAAATGCTAGTTTCTTTAACATAAATCTTGTTCTCAAGTGCAATTATTAAGTTCTACATATTGACTTATATATTTTAATACCTTTACTTTCCAAGTGCATCTTTGAAATATGTGTTTGGAGTCCTGCTGCACTGATAAATTCCTTGTCAACGAAGCTGCAATCTTCGACAGGACATACTAATTTTGTATCTCCTAAGTGCTCTCTTGAATGCATAATCAACCTGTAATAAAAATACACATCGTTATAGAAGTTCTTATAATCATTAAATTAATACACCAGTAACTACTCTTGGTTTGCTTTGGTTTTAGTATAGATCCCCATTTTTTTTAAATAAAATATAGCCCATGTTACTCAGAAACAAGTGTCCATTACAAACAAACAAGCAATTAAAACTTTCCTCTCTATAATATTAGTATAAAAGTATGGATTAGTAAATTACAAATGCATTACAATAACTACTAGGTAATAATCTATATATATAAAAGAAAGTTCTGTTAGTTACACTATTTATAACTCAAGAACGGCTGAACCGATTTGGCTGAAAATTGGTGAGGAGGTAGCTTAGAATCAGGAGACGGACATAGGATACTTTTTATCCCGGAAAATAGACCTGTTCCTATGAGATAAGGTAAAATTTTGTTATATGTAGTTGATAGATTAATTATTTATACAGATATATATTTAAAATAAAGCTCGGGGATGGATAAAGGATACTTTTTATCCCGGAAGCGAAAACAGGAGCGGGAGCGGGAGCGTGAGAGGGAGTGGGAAAGGGAGCGTGAGAGGGAGTGGGAAAGGGAGAGGGAGAGGGAGGGAGAGGGAGAGGGAGAGGGAGAGGGAGAGGGAGAGGGAGAGGGAGAGGGAGAGGGAGAGGGAGGAGCACACAGAAACTGTAACGGCTAAGAACGGCTGTACCGATTTTAATGATTTCTGATTTGTTACATTGTTAGGTGATACGAAGTTCGCCGGGTGAGCTAGTAAAATATAAAATAATAATAAAATAACTTTGTTGAAGTTCCCTTCCCATAAGTCCAGTCTTTATGACGGTGTTGTGAGGTTGTGGAATTCACTACCATCTCAAATAAGAGACTCTAAAACTATCTCGACATTTAAAAAAATGCGTTAAGGACTTCTACTTAGCTCAAGCTCGATGAACAATGTTTTATACATTTAGGATTGAAACAGAGGATTGATGCTGCTGCTACAGAAATAGGAGCGAACCTTTCGAAGTGCAAATAACGAGTCAAAGGATGTCATTTAGAGCCTTAGCCTGTATTAACGCCAATGGCGGTCATTTCGAAAACGTAATGAATTAATTACTGTTATTTTTTTAAATAAATGACTTAAATTTGCACTTGTTTTTATTGTTTCCTTACATTTAAAATTATTCTATCAAAGGGCAAAAGGAATTTTGATAGTAAGACACTTAAATGTTCCACTAGCCTGGTTTTAAAAGTCTACTCTTCTTATTTTCGAAAATAGGTTGCATATTTCAAGAGTTTGTAGTTCGGTAAATGATTAAGATAACTACAAACATGTTCATGAGATTTTGTAGATAATATCATGTAATTTAATAATAATTAATAAAATAATAATATCCATAGGGCATTTTTCCAATTTTTAGCGAAATTAAATAAAAAAGGGTAATTTTTTTCAAAAAAATTTCACTTAATGTCTTTAAAAAATATATTCTATTTAATTTTGGGTAGATTTTATACCTCGAATAAAGAAACTATGATAACAACTGGTAAATAAAAAAAACAGAATGAAAATAAATGTAAAAACAAAAAAAATATGTCGAAAATAATGTAGCAAGTCAGGTTTCTTTCCGAAAAAACTAAAAAGCTAATAAAAAAAACCAAACCGATTAGACCTGTACTTTATTGGTTTTTTGTTAATAGTTTTGTCCAAATAATCAATAGACGCCGGGCGGTCACTTGGCGCTGGGACACCCTGTATATAGTATTTAATTATGTAGGTACGCACTAAGTTTGCCTCATTAAATCTCTATTCCACTTATGGGCCGGGCCTACTGGAAGAGATTTCTTAATAGGAATAAGTAGTGCCCTTGTACAAATTGTCTCTAAAACTGTTTATCCTATAAATGTTTTGGTGTGTACAAAATAAATAAACAAAAGTTAACTTTAACAATTATTTTCGGAAAATCATCCCTTAAAGGGTTAACTTAGGGGATGGAACTTAGTAGGCAACTTCGTCATTTTTGAAGGTAAAAACATGAAAATTTTATATATTAGCTCAAGATTAGAAGCAAAATTTATAAGTTATGTGTTTTTTTTGGAAAATCAACCCGTAAAGGGTTAAATAAGGGTGTGGAAGTAAGTATGGCAACTTCGTCACTTTTAAAGTAAGAATGGTGAAAATTTGTATATAAGCTTATAGTTAGACACAAAAAATAACGTAAGTATCACGGTTTTCTCGAAATTTATCCTCTAATAATAGGTGTTTGTAGTCAACTACATATGAATCAACTTTGACAACTCAGAAATGTGAAAATTTACGGACGGGAGGAGGTGGGGAGAGGGACAGGGAGCAGGAGAGTGAGAGGGGCAGGGAGCGGGACAGAAAGCAGGTGGGGGGGGGGGAGACAGAGTGCGGGAGAGGGACAGGGACAGGAACCGGGAGAGGGACCGGGAGCTGGAGAGGGACAGTTGTACCTTTTACTTTGGGTCATGTTTTTGAAAACTTTTCGTCCAAAACAATTAAAAGTTTTCCCCGGAAACAAGATGAAACTATTTATTGTCACCTTCCACATGTTCTCACCATCACCCTAAGTTGGCTGGTAGAGAATACCAATAGGCATTAAGTTCGCCCTTGTAAACCTAGCTATAGGTTGTACAATAAAGATTAAACAAATATGAACACTACGTACTTGGCCTTGGACTTGAAGATAGCACCGCACTCCTTGCAGGTGTTGGACACGTGTTTCTCGAGGTGGCGCTGGAGCTGCACGCGCTGGATGTACGAGCGGTTGCACAGCTCGCACTTGTGCGGCTTCTCCGCCACGTGCGTCAGGACGTGGCGCCGCATCACCTCGATCGTGAATGTGCTGTAGCCGCACTGTACACATACACAATATATACGATTAATTATGTATAAGTAGACATACATACAATACATACTACGATTTCTTAATGGCCGTTTTAGGGTTCCAAAGTAAAATCGGAACCCTTATAGTTTCGTCATGTCTGTCCGTCCGTCCGTCTGTCCGAAGCAAAGCGCCGAGACCCTTAGTGCTAGAAAGCTGTAACTTGGCATGGATATACATATTTATTAAAACGCCAGAATCGTACAATAAAAAAATATTTTCAAAAATTTTTTTTTCAGAGTACCTCTACAGGTAACGTGGGAATAAATTTTTTATTCGTCGCGTACCCTAGTGTGGGGTATCGTAGAAAAGGTCTTTCAAAAATATTATGGTTTTCTTAGACCATTTTTGGTATTAGGTGTCCATTTGCAAAATATTTGGCTTAAAGTGCTAATTTTGGTTAGAGTCAAGTGTCCCTCCCCCCCTGCCGGCTAAACGGTTGGAGTTGGACAAGTGAAAATTCTCAAAAATAGGTTATGTGACGAATTTACAAGGAAAACTATCACGGCTACGTTAGCATAAGTAGTTATTGAGTAATAGTCGATAAACTTACTACTTCAGAACCCTAACATTGCGCGTGGCCCGACACGCACTTGCCCGGTTGTGATAATCTTTCTAGATAGAAAGATGGCCACGTATGTAGAAAGCCAGATGGCTTTCTACATACGTACATACATACAAACACATACACCAACTAGAAGTAGTTATTACGTTTTACATATTCCATATACCATTACATACACCATTCAATAGTGTTGCTAACAAGGATCAAATTACCTATAATTTGATAAGTAATGAGTAAAGTAATGACATAATATGGAAAACTTAAAGAAAATGTTGAAATTTAAGAAACTGCTGCATTTTAAACTCTTCTATTTAGCTTACCATGATAAGGTTTAATAGGTAGAAAACATATTTTGTGAAACATTAGCTCTTTCCTAAAGTTTGCCGTGTGTCATTACTTCCCAGAATTTGATCCTTGTCAGCGACACTATCGAATGGTGTAATTTTTTTTTTTTTTTTTTTCAGAATCAACAGGTTTGATTCTTGGGTAGGAATATTTATTTTATGTAATGATGCCGTTTTAATTTTTCGTTTAAAATTGGCCCTGAGACTCTTTTGAGCATTTTTTACTATCCCTCTTATTTTCGATTTGGACATCCACGCCCACTTGAAAAATTCAACCGGTATATGCCCAAAGTATTTCTTTAAATATACAGAACAACAAACTCTTAAACTAAAGATGAAGAAACACTTACCCAACATGAAGTTCCACAGAGGCAAAGAGAAATAAGATATTAAAATTAAAAATAACAAGATCCAAAAAGTTGAGAATTAAATACTACATGTTTGAATTACATAACTTGACCTCAATGAGAAGATGAGATATAAAAAGGTAAATTGCAACTGTTTAACTCAAAGAGAATATTTTTACATACCACACTGCATTCAAATTTCTTTTCACCATGTATTTCTAAATGCTTTGCCATGGCCGATCGCGATCTTGTTACTTTTCCACAATGATCACAAACAAACTGGAACGGCATGTCTAAAATCACACCATAAATTGGATATGTTATTTTTATTGCATAATTAATTTAATAAGTAATTAGATAAATGTATGTATATAATAACCAAATTATGTACTTGTGACTTTCTTACTCATTGTCAGTATAACTTGAAAAGCATGCTTGCTCCAAGATATGAAACATCTGTGTGGATGTTCTTATTATTCCAGATAGTCTTTGGGAAGCTAACAGTGAGGGAAATCACAATATTTAAGTAAACTTGACATACTCTAAGGCCTTGGCTGTGCAAGTCATTGAGAGATTTAAGTTCAGCAAAATATATCATACTAATATACATACATACAACTCTGTAGCCTAGTGTGAAGCGAGGGGTCCCAGGTTTGATTCCCGGCCACCGCAGATATTTAGGTGACTTAAATAATTGTACTCGGGTCATGGGTGTTATTGTGATGTGTTATAACCTACTGCGGGGGTATGAGTGTGTTAGCATTTAAATAACATGTTTCGAAACACCTTTACCTGAATGATTCCTTTGAAAGTGGCAGACTAATCTTGAAAAACTTTGAGTGTGATATGGACACTGCTTACATAGAAAAGCATTCTTCACAATGTGTTGGTAACGAAGATGTACAATCAGATTGTCTTTTCTCGAGAATGTTGCATCACATATCTGTCAAGTTAAACAGTCCAAGTGTTGTTAAAACACAGACATTAAGAAGCATAATATAAAATATAAGGAATTGTGATAAACATAACTTACTTCACAGTTAAATATTGAAACTCCTCTCCCATCACAGCCCTTCTGGGATTTGTGACGCAATACATGAGAACGTCTCACAAATGCCTTGTCGCAATTTTCACATTTATATATTGTCCTTTCATGAATGTTAGCTATGTGATTTTTGAGAGTTCTTTTATCCGGGCACCGGACTGGACATTGTTTACATGCCACACTATTGGGACCTTTTGCATGATCATTATGAAGATGTAACAAATAGCTATTTTTAAATCGAAATTTTTTATTGCATTCATTGCAAGTGTACTTGGCCTGAAATAAGGAAGAAATTCATAGGAACAAATTAAAAGAAAAGTAGACGAACAAATATAGCGCCTAATCGTCCTTACTATTAAAATGATTCAGGTCAGAAAGTTTGTAAACTGTTTACTGACAGGAAAGCTAATGTCACGGACAACAAAACTTTTCACTACACAGTTCCATGAATAAGAAATTCAGACTTATATAAATTTGTATTACCTTTTTAATGCTGTCTGCAACAGACACTAATAAGTCTTTTCGCTTTCCACTACAACGTTTTTCGTGTCTTCCCAAAGAGAGTTTCGTGACAAATTTTCTTGAGCATATTTCACAAGCATATTGGGCTGAAACGGCTATAGTAGCTTCGGTAAATTTAGCTTTGGGTTTCGGTGGTCGACCCACCTTTTTTCGTTTCAAAGGCATTTTACAATACGTGAAAAAATCAAGTACTTGGTGTGTAATAAAATAATAAAGCTGCTATAATCATTTCTTACAAATTAAACAAATTTTGATATTGCTTTCACCCAGGCGCTGATTCCAAATTCCAACACACAATTTTATTTATGATTTCAGTCATAGAGATTAGAGAATGGAACACCACAGAATAGAATGCACTATGATTATCCACGTAATCAAACTTAAACAGAGTATAAATGCGTTTTAAATAAGTTTTCACTTCGCTATTATTATATCGACGGGGCTATTTTGTAAACCGACATTTTTAAAACTTTACACCAGAGCAGTTTAAAGTTTCGATTTTTAGAAAAAAAATCATAACTAGCAAATCGCATATTTTTTTCAAAAAGAAGGGTATTACTGTTTTTATAACATATTCGCCCTTAATCAGATTCATATTTTTTTCTAATAATTCTATTTTTAACGAAGATAAATGTCGCTTAATACAAAATGACCCATATTTTACTTTTTTTTTCTTCCAGGCTAAATAACTAAAGCGCCTAGATTTATTATTTCTTGTTCCAAGCTAAATGACTTAAACGCCTAGGCACGCAAATAATGGCCCTAAGCTAAGTGCTTTAATCAACGAGTTGGTCATATTTCAAACCTAAGCTAATTGATTTAAATACCATATCTTAAACTTAATATATTTTATGCGACTGATTTTTTTAATAAAGTGTTTGTAATCATACTTGAATATTGAAGTTTGCAGAAATTGGTGATTAAAATATTGATAAATTAAAAGGTACATACAGAGAGTGTACCTACCTATCTTGTTAATAATTATGAATTAGTTTTTTTTATTTAAAATGACAATCACCTAGGAACAGCAGTAACATGTCATGTACAGAGCTAACCGACACTGGGTATGAATTTGACATAGAGGCTAAATGTATTAAACGACATTATTGTATATTTATAAGGTAAAGCTAATTTTATTAAGCAACACTGGTTAAGAATTTAACGAAGAGGCTAATTGTATTAAACGACATTATATATTTATAAGGTCAGGCTAAATGCTTCAACGTACGTTGCCTGTAAATTGTTGCTCGAGGAAAAAAGGTTTAAACGACTGTCTGGTATTTGGTAGTGAGCTTAAGTACACAGTTCCTAAATTTGTCAATATTTTGTGTTGCTTCATACATTGCAGTCCAAAATGGGGCCCAAAAATGCGGTTGTTTTAAGCGACAAAAAAGTGCTCCGATCGTCACCAAACCCAGCTCAAACGACGCAGACAAATTCGCTGATTCCAAATATGTATAAAAGTCTATATCGCCCAAAGTGTCGCTTAATACAATTAGCCCGGAACCCGTCGAAATGTTGGTAGCATTGAAGTGTTTCAATTAGTCCATAGATTTATGAATTATACCATAGATTTAGTACTTATAGCATTACTGATAGATAGACCAAGTCGCACTAAGCAAAAGGCCAATTCGGGTGTACTCGAAGTCACACCGTGTTTTCACTTGGCGAGTTATTCTCCGAGTATGTAAACGGGGCATAAAATTACTGGTTCTGTGAAGAAAACTCCGTGAATGGTCTTGCCTGCACCTCCAAAGAAAATGGGAAATCTCATCAACCTGGTAACACTACAAAATCTATTGCTACTTCATAAAATTAAGTGTACAGTGCGACCAACTTATCTGTGAACTGAGGGAGGGCGCTGTCGAACGCATTGGACCAATCACTGGGACGCAATTCGAGACGTAGTAAATGTCAATGTCATTCATTGACATTAACACAAAGAACTTAAGAATGGAGCAGCATTATAGTTCGTTTCAACGAATAGTACCTATGGCGTTATGTTGGCAGCGATGTTTTCCAGTGTTGTCACATACCTATAATAACCTACCTCAAAGTAAGGGTGGGGTTTTTAGTTAGATTCTTATATATTTACAAATTAATCAATATTTGTTTACTTGTGTTTACGCAAATTTCACTCATTATAATGAAACAACTTTTACGCCCCCACTTTACCATCGCGACAAAATCCGTAAAAGTTGTTTCATTACAAAATATTCGATTATCATTTTAAAAGTCAGGACAGTAATAAAAAGCATAAATTATTTAACATTTTTTATTATAATTATGATCAGACAAAAAATGCTCATCCAACGGACTTATACCCGAGAGATCGTCGTCATCTTCATCTTCCATATCATCCTCGTCATCAGAAGTGTCGCTATCGTCTCCCACTTCAATTATGAACCTGTCCATCTCGCTATCAATAACTGGGCCATCGGCGTAATATTTTTCTTCCACTTTTTTCACGTGCTCACATTCTTTTCTCCATTCTTCTTCGGTGATCGTTGCAAAGGCTTCTTCTGTGATTTGGACTATTTTATTTGCTTCTTGACCTACGTTTTTTTCAGCAATTCGTCTTTTTAAGACACTCCATATCAGCTCTATGGGGTTTAAATCGCAGTGGTAAGGTGGAAGCCTTACCACTTTATGCCCATGCGCTTCCAACATTATATCGGCTTCATATACGGGCGGCTGTTTGTGCTCCTTTATTATTTGAAATAGCTGGGCTTTTTTTTTTTGCATTTCTGCCTTTCTGCTTGAAATTGTTGGTGCTTTGTTAAGCTGTACTGTGTGGTATGAGGCGTTATCCATCACCACAATTGATTGGGGAGGCAGATTCGGTATAAGCTTTTCATTAAGCCACTTATTAAAATTAGTTTTATTCATATCATCGTGATAATCGGCCGCTTGTGACTGAGATCTGAAGATCAGTTGAGCATTGGGTATGAAACCCATTGCACCACCCGCGTGGACGATAATCCAACGTGGCCCTTTGGAGTCTGATGATAATACACCTTCTTCTTGTTCGCTTTGCCAACATTTTCCGGCGCAATATGTTGCGTGTATGTATGTCTCGTCCAAATATACAACTGGGCGCTGGTATCCGAGACGATTATTTCGCAATTCTTCCAGGTATCGATAACGCCAGGCGACAATATCGTATCTCTCCATTAGGACTTTCCTTTTGGATCTACATTTTTTAAAATAAAACCCCATATCTTTCATTATTCTCCACAAAGTGGTACGACTTCCTTTGAAATCTATCTCGCTT
This sequence comes from Thymelicus acteon, assembly GCA_951805285.1. NCBI lineage: Eukaryota > Metazoa > Arthropoda > Insecta > Lepidoptera > Hesperiidae > Thymelicus > Thymelicus acteon. Next base: position 6,123,214 of record OX638232.1, read on the forward strand.
CGCATTTCATGCAATAACTTTGTTAGAGTAGGCAATTCCTTTTTTACGGAATAAAATTCATGTATTTTATGCCTTATAGCACACCGTTCGAAGTCATCCAGTTCGATTCTTTTAGGCCGAGGACCGCTTTTGCGTGGTGTTGTGACCTTAGTCGACGTGCTGGCTGCGACCTCACCTTCTTTGGTGATTTTAGACACGGTTTTTTCGGATACACCTAAAACAAATATTTCGGTTTATTTGTCTATTGTCAAAGTCATACATAAACCAATAATAGTCACAGTCACACATGCTTGCTTAGGTCTTACAAATAACTACCGTTTTAAAAAAACGGCAATTCAAGTGTGGAAATTATTATCTGCTACAGTTACTGGTAACCCTATTTGACTAACCTGTAATGGCAGCGGCACGAGCCTGAACACATCTTAAAGGAATTAATGGGGCATTATTACGTTTTTCACGTTCACAAAATTTTTTCACCTTTAACACCATCATTCTTTCACCACTTTTCAAAGTTTCGGGCATGATTTCAGTCGAAAATCAAATGAAAACAAACGAAATCTACGGGAGCATCTTTTCGTGCCAATGACTTTGACAGACAGGGGAGCCAACATAACGCCATAGGTACTATTCGCTGAAACGAACTATAGTTCCAATTTTCGCCATTTCACAGATAAGTTGGGCGCACTGTAGTTTAATTCCGCTATCTCATGTGAGGCCACGCTGTGGCTGAATCTATAAGAACTAAATCTATGAATATATACTATGATGGGAACAAAAAATAATATTTTTGTCTCTGTCTTTCACGTAGATTTTGTAACTGGCGATCTCGCTCTGTCAAAGGCATGGGAGAACATGTCTAAAAATCTATCACGGACTCTTTGACAAATACAGTGTTGCTATATATCGCAGAAAATTAACCGTTGACCACTTCGGTAGTGACCATGGATATATTACTCTAACTGGATACACAACTTCGTAGGGTGCCTGAAGATCGATGACGTCATAAAAGAATGACCATTTTGTATTGTGTTATCCATGTTATCTATAGTTCCAGGATATATCATTCGATCGTGTTTTTTTTAAACCAGTACAAAAAAATCTAAAATGAAATTTTGATAGATATATAATTTAATAAAATGTATTATTTAAATATTATAATTTTTACCACTAGAAAAATTACCTATAGAAAACATTTTGAACATCCATATCAAAATAGGATATCATTTTTCTAAGTAACTATTATATAGTACATATGAAAATTATTATTAATTATATTATTAATAATAATTAATATATAATAACTATTGTATTAATAATAATAATTAATAATGGTACTATTATTAATATTTGATAACATATGAAAATTATTATTAATAATTATATTATTTATTTATCAATAATTAATAAACTTTATATAGCGTGTTTTGACCGGGACTATACCGATTAACCTTACATTATGCTCTAACCGCGTGCTCTCCGACCTCTATCTCGAAAACGATTCGACGTATAAAAAAATTTTGAAACAAAAGTTGTAGGAAATTTAATTCTCTACAATATTGATGGAGATACAAATAGCGAAAAACCCGTAGGAAATGAGATATTTGCAAAGTATCGATTTTTATGACCTTTGTCCTCAAAATTTTAATAGACGCGGTCACCCAACCATATGCAGGTTTTGAGACAAGTTTTAGAATGCCAAAATACAACTTTATACAAAAAAATCAGCTGGGTATCTCTCATTTCGCAGTGAATTCCTAAGATAACTGGACTATACCGACAATCTGTAATACAGTACCTCCAACTTACCGCATTGGACCAATCACTGTACGCAATTCGAGACGTAGTAAATGTCAAATGAATAAGCACAAAGAACTTATGAATGGCGCGGCATTAGTCCCAATTTTCGCCATTTCACAGATAACTTGGTAGCACTGTAGTTTGATATTCTGTACAATACCTGATAAAGTTATCGATGTCAATGTCAATAATGAGATGCTAATGTTGCTATGGAAACAGCGACTATAAACAAACAAACAAACAAACTTGTAAAACTTTTGATCATCGTGGATATCTCAGTGATCTTCTTTCCTTCTCTAAATTGCAAAAAGGTATGTAGTTAATGTAAATAATTATAAAAATATTTTATGATTTTAATTTGCCATTGATAAACGCTTAATTTGTACGTTGTAACTTGTAATTATCATGGACCTTAGTAACTAAGTGTGAAGTGATCACGTTTTTTATATTTTTACAGACACCAATGTATGTAAATGGGAATTATGCATAATGGAAGACGATTTAGATGCCACCGTTATAAAAAATACCCAATTATCTTTAGGGAAGTATGTAAAACGTCCACCATTAACTGATAAACTATTACGAAAGCCGCCCTTTCGGTTCTTGCATGATATTGTGACATCTGTAAGTATTGATCAAAGTACCACGTAAGTTTATACCTACCTATAAACATACTCAGTTCTTTAATCTTAATCGTTGTGTGGCAAGAGGTCTTGTAAAGATGATTAAGGATCAGACCTTCAGACCGTTTTTGAAGTTATACTTCTTATGCGACTTGCAAAATGTTAAACGTTAAACGTTTAACGCTCCATGGAGGGGGTATGAAAGCACTGGATAGATAGCGCTAGCTTTTATCTGTACCTCTTTTAAAATTTAATGTCGTTAATTATACAAATCTCACAGTCTCAACAGCGTGATTCAGCTTCAAGAACAACGCCATCTAGTTTGTAGTTGTGTAAACATAGGTAATATTTGTTGAGATAATTTATGATTAATGTTTCTTGTTTTTAATTGATACGAGTAACCGCCCTCGCTTTGCTTCAGTTTTCTTATTTTAGCACACGTTGGGTTACATTATTAGAGTTTTATTAAGGAGCCCTAATTTTTTTTTAAATATAATATAGCCTATGTTACCCGGGGATAGTGTAGCATCCCAACAGCGAAAGAATTTTTCGAATCGGTTCAGTAGTTTCGGAGCCTATTCAATGCAAACAAAAAATCAAATCTTTCCTCTTTATATATTAGTATAGATTAGTATCAATTAGTATAGACAAAATAGTTTTTGAAAGATAATTAAAACTGAAAACGGATATTAAATTAAATATTTATTTAATTATGTCAAAGAAGTATAACTTCTCACGCGCGTACGAAAGTACACGCACCTTTTTTATTTAAACTCAATCAATCTAGTCGTCCGGTAAATGGACGAATAAAATAACTTTAGTCATCCGTAAATTATTATCGTTATGTAACTTAGGTACAATTTTTTTCGAATGGATAGTTGCTGTTGGCCCTGGTGGCCTTTACAGCTTCACGCGGACAGGTGGGCGAGCCTGGAGAGGCTCAGACGAGAAGACATAATATAATATTTGTGAGGTGGGGTGATACCTTCACACCTCGAGAAGTAGGGGCATGCGACGTCCGCGCGTCCTAAGGGCACCCCTTGTGGGGTTTGGACCTCGTTTTACGACGTCGCCTGTTGGAGAACATCGGGGCAGGATGGCCGCTCACGTGGGTATGCCTTGTGGCGGCAGTATAGAAAAGGAGACCTCGTCGCCACCGCCGCGCCGGCTCTAATGTACAGTCGGCCGTAGAAGTAGCTTAACATTTTAGTACTTTGTAATAGTAACTGTTTCGACGGTTTCCTAGCAACATCTATGACAAATTCAAGAAATAATAATAATAACGTTTATTGACCATAAATGAGTGTACATTTCAAACGAAGAGCCCTGACTCCCAGAAAAGCGTGAGCTGTGGCCTGGGAGACAGTTCCTTCCCAATTCTTTTGTAACAATTACAGTCTTAAATGTAAGGTTACTAGTCTCTTTTAAATTAAGTTATGAAAATAAAGAAAAAAAAACACTACTAATAAATATTAAATAGTTAAACAGTAGCAGGTACCTATTTATAATAATCGTGAGTGTGTGTGTTTATGTAAAAAAAAATATGTGAGTGTGAATGTATATGTGTTTGTGTGTGTATGTGTGTGCGCGTGTGTTTGTGTCCGAGTGTGTGTGTGTTTGTGTATATATAGAGTTTAAAATGTGTAATACAACAAATTTTCAGTATCGTCGTAGTTAAAAGTTCGCAACCATTCTATGATTTTTTGTTTGATTTCTTAATTGGATAAATTATTACCTTTGAACAGACTGTTGAATTTATTATATAATTTAGGGGCTAAATAAGTGAAGTTTTGTCGGGCTATCTTACTTTTAGATGGTGGTACTGGATAATGTTGTCTTCTTTTGTCAGGTAATTTAATATTTGGGACATAAAGTTTGTGGTATCTGCGTAGGCTATGGTAAATGAATAATTTGCGTATTGAGAGGACACCAGCTTTTTCATAGACTGCTTGTGTTGGGTGCCAAAAAGGTAGGTAAAACATAACTTTTAATACCGCTCTCTGCGCTCTTTCCAAGTCAAGAAGATATGTTTTAGCCGCTGATCCCCAAGAGCAAATGCAGTAAGCAGCTATACATTCCACAAGGGCCTTGTATGTTTGTACGAGCAAGGTATGGTCGGCAACCGTTCGTAGTTCTTTAAATACGTAGATTAATTTCCTCAGTCGTGTGGATGTGTATAAGATACGTTTGTGCCAATTTAATTTATCGTCAATTATGACACCCAAGTACTTAATTTCAGATTCTCTTAATAATGCCGGACAACTACATGTCAGCTGTGTTGTAATTATTTGCTTAGTACAGGAGGAAGTATGGATGTGTAGATCAATAAATCTTGGAGATGACACAGAAGTCCTATGGAAGCACAGGAATTTTGTCTTACTAACATTCAATGTGAGCAAACTACCGTCTAACCATGCAGCCACAGTACGCATTCCTTTCTCTGCCAAATCATGCACTTCATTCCATGATTTCCCGTGAAATAGTATGACTGTGTCATCCGCAAACAATTGTACGTCAGCGCCATCTAACTCTATATCACACAGCTCGTTGATATATGTTAGGAACAGGGAAGGGCCTAAGGTACTTCCTTGAGGTACACCATAGGTGATGGAAGACTTGTCGCTAGTGTAATTATTGATTTTAACGCACTGGTCTCTATTGGTAAGATAGTCCTGGAACCACTTCAAGGCAATTCCTCTGATACCTATGTTCTCTAAACGGGTAAGTAGAACAGGAATGGAAACCGTGTCGAAGGCTTTTTGTAAATCCAAGAATACCCCAATGCATTTTTCGTTGTTCTCCAGGTAAGTATAAATATTGCTGGTTAACCGTAATACAGCGTCTTCTGTCGATTTTGAGGAACGAAACCCAAATTGCCTATTACTAAGGAGACCATTTATTTCCAAGTATTTAGTGAGTCTTTTATTTGTGATTTTTTCGATAACTTTAGAAATTGTGCTAAGTAAGGAAATTGGTCTATAGTTTGTTATAAGATTTTTATCACCTGCTTTATATATTGGACAAACTATTGCACTTTTATAGATTTTAGGGAAATGGCCATGTTCAAAACTAAGGTTTATGAGGTATGCAAGTGGCTTAGAAAGAGACTGGCTATTCAGTTTTAGAATCTTTGTTGAAATTCTATCAATTCCTGGTGCACTGTTAGTGTTTAGACTAGAAATAATTTGGGCGACTTCACTTTCATCAGTAAAATGGAGCGTCATTGATTGCAATGGACCATTATATCTCTTTGCATTTTTAGTTAGGCTATCAACATTAGCGTTTAGTCTGTCAAGTGTTGCACGTGTTGAAATGTAATGTGACAAGGTACTAAAATGTTAAGCTACTTCTGCGGCCGACTGTACTATTGCTAAATAATCATAAAATATTATGTGTAAAAAGAACCTGAAAGGATCGTTGTTTTTAAGCATAGATGACATTAAAACGCATCGCTGAAAGACCTTAAGGCTATCCAAAAAATAAAGTATTTCGGGGATTTCTGGCACTAGTGCATAATATCTAGTGGGGACTATTTTGAAGGCGACTACAACTACAACACTAATGTAGACGAATAAATAAATATTTTTTTCAAAAAACGAAAATTTCCTTTTTTTAAATTTAAATAACCTAAAAAATACAGCAATCTTCCTTTAGTTAGGGGATACCTACGTCTTAGGCAATCTTATATTATTTTTATGCTCCAATTTCTTATTTTTAACCAATATCCTTTATTCTCTTGTTTAAACAAAAATTTAGTTATATTTTTTCATCTCGATTGTACCTATTTATTGTGAAGATAAAACTAAGTTTGTATCATGTTTATATTATATGTTAATCTGTAGGTCCTGAAGAGTAAAGGATTTTTTGAAGGGTTGTTTGAAGAAAATGAATTGGTCTCGGAAAATGTGAAAGACAGGGAAAGCAAAATTTCGTTCCTAAATAAAGTTATAACAGTTGTAAGTAAGTATAGATTTTTAAGATATGTAACACATTTGTAGAAATATAGTGGGTAAATTCCCAGCATACTTAACGTATTTTCCTATTTTTGTTTATAATAGATTCTCTATTTTGTAACAGGTTTAACAACTGGTAAACAATTAACAGTGAAACCATCTAAAATAGTTGCTGGACAGGAACCAGCTAAGACGAATGAATTATTACAGTGTCTTGCACAGGCTTTAGAGAATAATCTTTCATCAGCCGAAGCAGTTAAACAATTTAAATCAGGAGCAAGAATATCCCTCCCTAATGATAAGAAAAATAAAGAAACAGTCAAAGTTTTGAAAAAGAATATTGAACCAAAAAAGCTGACATCGAGAAGTAGTGAAAAATTGGTGACATATGAAAAAGATGGACAATCCAATAATAGGTCAAAAACTAAAGACATTTCGGTACATAAAAAGGAATCGCCTCCAAAAAAATCTTTATCCAAGATGTCGAATAAAAAGCCATCAGAAAAATCTAATCAAGAGGGAAAGAAGAATATCGCGATTGAACAAAAGAATATACCAGACAGTCAAAATCCTGTAGACAATTTTCTGAAACATCATCAACAAACACCAGTATTTAATGAGGAGACTCTTTCTTTAGATAAGGAATCAAGTGTTGATGAAAAAATATTGCAACCAGACATAAATTTACAAAACGATTTAACAAATGTAGAAACCAATCATCCTGAAGAAGAGCCACTTCTAGAACTTAATGAAAGCAGTTTAAAACCGATTTCGGCTAATAAATCTATACGAAACATCAAGGACCCTGAGGAATTTGAAATAAATAAAGAAGAAAATGCTGCCGATAATCATTCTCTTGTTTCTAACAACAGCGAAAATGACCATGGGAATGAAGATAGCAAAAATCAACAAACTCATCAATCAAAAAATGAAGAAATTAAACATCAACCTTCTCATAATTTGGATACCACAGATAAAGAAGTTTTCCAGGAGGAATCTAAAGAGTCTAGTCATTTTCAAATGACAAACAAGCTTGAGAAAAATGATCATAATAGTTCTAGCATAAATAGACCATCTAGCGTGAGGCCATCTTCTTCAAGACCAGGGGCCCCACGAATTAGAGACAAAAGTGATACTATGTTGAATGATGCTGAAAATATTCTTGTAGGAAAAGTGAATATTATTACCGAAAATACTGTACATGAAGAGGAAAGTATTTTGATAAATTTACATTATCTTATATAAAACTTGAGATTGTAATGATAACCAGATAACTTATTTAACCTATATTTTTATCATTCTTTTTTAGGAAGAAGAAACAAGTATCATAATTGAACCTAGTTCAGTAGAAGAATTACATGAAACATTACAAAGTCTAGGACATAATAATTCATCAGCTAATCAAAATAGTCATTTGGTTCAACAAATATTAGATTCTCAAAGAGAATTCTCACAAATATCTGGAAAAACAGAAATTGTAAGTTTAAATCTGAAACAAATTATATAACTAGCAAAAAGCGGTGCTTTAGGAGGGCTCGCGAAGTTTTCTACCTATAATATAGTAATTTTGAAGGTAGTTTTTCAAAGAGTAACATTGATGAGTAAAAGTTTAAAGAGGAAAATTTCCGTTATTTATGCTCCATTCATAATATAAAAATATTTTTTTAGTTTTCTTACAGATGGCATTAAAATTACTATTTTTTTATAATAGTTTTTTTTTTTACAGCGGCGTTAGTAATACAATAAAAATCTAATTAAAGAATTGTTGTAACTTCGGTTTTTTTAATGTGGATAAAATAATATTTATGATTGGTAACACATCTAGACATGAATAGAAAATACTATGTCAAAGCCGAAACGGAACCTGAAAGTGTGATAGTTGCTCAGTAAGTTTCTCAGTAAAGTGTACTATGCCCATGGACGTCAGCAACAACTGAACAAAGGCATAACAAATGCATTACCGGCCAATAAAGTAGATAAATTAGCTTATAAGAGTCACATCACAAGGCTCCAACCGGAATACGACAAGTTATTTAGCAAGTTAGGCGATATGCTTAAAATATTGAGTTAAGATGACCTATTCAGGAATTTTCTGTATTTTGTAATAAAAGAGAGAGTAGGAAACTTATTGTAACATTACTTTTGATTTTGAGGAATGGCAGTTAGGAGCGCAAAAATCACCAGATATTTATATACAAGAAATGGAACAACTAAAGTTTAGTGTCCAAGCAATGTCACGCATAGCCAATCCTTTGGGTAAATTGTTGGATCATATTCAAGAGGATGTTGAAGTTATGCGCCAAGAATTACAACAATGGACGCAACTCTACGAGGAAACATCGAAGGATTTATTAATGCAGAAAAAGTTAGTATTATATAAAAATCCATAATTATTTATTAATGTTTCAATTGCTTTAACGGTTTATTCAACATAAATACTTAATTCTTGACAAAAAATAGCCGACTTCAAAATCAGGGATAACTCAAAAACTACTCGTCAGATCTCGCTCAAATTTAAGTGGAACGGGACCACATGACAGTAAACACCAAGAAACGGCCCAGTTTTCGATCAAAATCGGTTCACCCAGTCGAAAGTTCTGAGGTACAGTGCTACCAAGTTATCTGTGAAATGGCGAAAATTGGAACTAATGCCGCGTCATTCATAAGTTCTTTGTACTCATTCATTTGACATTTACTACGTCTCGAATTGCGTTCAATGATTGGTCCAATGCGTTCGACAGCGCCCTCCTCCAATTCACAGATAAGTTGGAGGCACTGTAACAAACATAAAAAAACATAAACGTGTACTTATCAAGGGCGTAGCTACCGCCGTATCAGCCGTATCAATTGTTCGAGGCCCCCAGCGTATAGGGGCTCCCACTAACACTCCCAAAAAAAGCTCGTCAGCGGCCTACGACCGCTACAGTTGAAACTCCTTTTATATTTGACAGCTGACGTTGAGAGGGCCCCACAACAAATATTGATATGGGGCCTCCTTAGGCCCTCCTACGCCACTGGTACTTATGTACGCGCGTGAAAAGTTATACTTCTTTGGCATCATTAAATAAATATTTAACATTAATAATTTAATAATATTTAGTATTAATTATATTAAATAATAATATTTTACTTTATATCAATAAATAATACCTACATACGGATAGTTAACCTCAATTATATTGGAGCACTTAAAAAAGTATATAAGCACAATTTTTTTCACTAATATTTACGAATAGGAAATAATATTAATCAAAAAATATTCAATTAAAATCATTACTGAATATAATTTATTAGCACACAAGTAACCGCCCTCGGTTTGCTTCGGTTTTTTTATTTTTTTACACCTTGGGTTACATTATTGGAGTTTTATTAAGGATCCCTATTTAAAAAAAAATATATAGCCTATGTTACTCGGGAATAATGTAGCTTCCCAACAATGAAAGAATTTTTGAAATCGGTTCAGTAGTTTCGGAGCCTATTCAATGCAAACAAAAAATCAAATCTTTCCTCTTTATATGTTAGTATAGATAAATAATTCGCACTTGTATGAAACTAAAGCACATGTTGTGAATGTAGAAACTAGAAACATGTGGATAAATATTAAAAGAGTAATCAGAGGCGACGAGCATGCCAACATGCGCGATTGGTAGCTTTTTGCGGGCAACTTCACAGTGATGCGCGCGCATTTTTTGCGGGCAACTTCATCCTGTTACTTTTACGTGTTACAAATCTTACCGCTCATTTACACGCGCGTGTCGCGGACCGTCTCGTGGCGCGTCCGTAAGCCACGCCCCCTACGCGCGTGTGAACACCACGCGAGCGCTCGCGCGAGCTCCTTTGGCGCGCGCATACAAAACCGCTCCCGACGCGAGCCCTGCGAGCGCGAGACGCGCCGCGGTCTGGTCCGCGAGCGCCCTGTTCACACGCGCGCGTATGCGCGCGTCTCGCGGATTGTCTCGTGGCTCGCGCGCGCGTGTAAATGGGGTATAAAATTTCACTCTCATCATTTTTTCATAACGCGCATAAAGAAGTATAACTTCAAAAATGCAGTCGAATGAATACCTCCTCCTTTTTGAAGTCGGTTAAATACAATATTTTGCAACGATATTTTGTTATGTTACATAACACTAAGCGGCAGTATAATAATAATATTTACGCATTTATTATTAATACTACTATTAAAATAAAGTATTTCTTATTTTAGTGCAACTAATGAAAGCTTGGTACCATTCCACGCAAAACTTAAGCAACTCACTGTAGATATGGAAGAGAGACATGAAAAAATAAATGATCTCAAAATTTCTATTCACAAAAATAATTTAAGAATCGAAAAATTATTAACGAACAGTGCAATAAAGTAGTTATAATAAATTTTTTTTAATATATTTTTTCTTATAATAATTGTAGTCTAATAAAATAAAGAAATATTATCAACGTTACTTTGTTGTTTTATTCTGAAAATGTTCTACTATTGATATACAACTATTGATATATTATAGTCCTTCTGAGTGTATTTATTACCTATAGATTTAGCCACGGCGTAGTCGCACATGAGGCAGAAACCCAGAATACTGCTACCCACCATCGTACTTAAACTTACTACGATTTTCTGCATAAAAAAAAAACAAACTCGAAACTTTAAAAATCTCCAAATAGCCAACTCACTCTTCATTGTTTGTCACAACTCACCATTGAACTGGCACTTGCAACAAACAATTTAACTAAAATCGGCCACGGTGACAGGGACAAAAAATAATATTTTTGTTTCTGTCTTTCACGCAGATTTTGGAACTGGCGATTTCACTCTATGGGAAAATCTACGGTGGTTCTAAAGCTTTCTATGCCTTACCTTACGAAGTTTGGTATTGGTACCCAGTTAGGCTTTATTATACTTGGTGAACACTGAAATTCTGAATTTCTGACTGAAAACCATAGAGCAATGTAGGTACATGGTAAACATTGTAATTTAACTTACTCATGACGATACCGAATTAGCCTTAAAAACCTTGCATCCGAGACGAGAGAACTTGAATTAAAAAGTTTTATTCTTGTTGTTGCCAATGCTGCCATACTGTTTTTTGCTGTAATATTATAGAATTATTGTTGTTATTTTTCTGTTTATTCGCTGTTGTTTAGTGCCTGCTTTGTTCATTGTTCAGTCATTTTCTAAAATATATCACGATGGGGAGTTTAGATAGAGGTGTGTTAACTGGTTTCATTTGTCGATTGTGTTCTGAAATGCATCGTGTTGTACTCCACATTTATGGAGAAGAAGGCATACGTTTGTGTATTTCTGAGAAAATCAATAGATATCTCTCCATTAACGTAAGTCACCATTTTCTGATATATATTGTTATATCACGATACTATGATTGCAATCTTTCAAAAATATTGTTCGTTTGTAAATATTGTTTCTTGTTTTCAGGTATCTCGTTCAGATCCATTGCCAAAAACCATTTGCAAAAAGTGCTTAGAACGATTGGAAAACCAGCACAGACTCGTAATGCGTATAGAGCATGCAGCAAATATGCTGAAAGGACAGAGAAGAGCCAGAGTAGGACGTGGTTGTTATGTCAGTCTTTGTGATACTTCTAGTAGCAATTCAAATCGTTCTTTAAATGAATAGTATTTTATTAATATTGTCGGGAGTAATTTATCTGCATACGGTTTGCATGAAATTCCATGTTGACTTAACATTAAAATAGTTTTAAAAATGGTAGCGGAGTTGTTCCATACTAAATAAGCTGTTTAAAAAAAAATCTGTGCATGAGACAACTATTACATATACCAGCATTGAGAACTAATATGTCAGGATTTCAACAAGACATGACATATTTTACAAGTGTGTTTTATGAAATGTTTGCTGAATATGTAACTTATGTAACATATCCGGTATAATAATGGTTTAGATGAACTTTTGCCATGTTACGTTTGTATTATGCTTTGTTTATATTATGAATCTTAAATGTTTAATTTGAATGTGCTGATTGTGATCAACATTTTATTTACAGAAAAAAATGATTGAGAATGAAAAAGCAGTCATATTCTCTAATTTTCTATAGTTTATATACCTAGTTAGCTATCATCTGATAAAGGTGTTAATGGATGTTATAAACATCCATTTTGATTGGCCTGTGTCTAATTTTGAACTTTTCTGGTGGGATATGTGTAATGTGGCATGCATTTTTGTTCTGGAAATCCTTACATTACATCTATGTTTAATCACAGAAAGTCAGTAGATAAGGATCTGTATATCCTCAATAGATTGCTGGAACATGGAATATAGGTACAACAACAATAACAAATCCCAAAATTCAGTTTTCTTTCATAATCATTTCTGTACAATAATTATTATTAAACATAAAAACATTAAAAACCCTTTATTTCTAAAAATAAGAAGTACACTCTGAAAAATGGCAATTAGTTTGATCACATAAGACTTTCATATTTGTAAATAGTTATTCTAGATTATAAAATACATCTATTTAAGTTTAAATTAAGTATGTAGAGTCTTAGTATATTATATCCTCTTTAATATTAAGTCATTATTGTATGTATCTAATTAAGTAAATATACTTTTTTTTTGCAAAAATAAACTTGTTTAAGCAATATATTATGCATCAATATTTATGTAATTTTATTGTAAGGTAATTTAGGAAAAGTGTATTATATTGATCTTTTAGGGGTTTAATCACAAGAAATAATATTACTTGGTTTAATACAATTTACACAGCCTTTTTTGACAAATAATGCCCTTTCATTACAGAGGTAATCATGTGTAGTTATGAGATACATTGGCTAGTATCGTAGTAGTATAAGGTTTATTAATATTAGCTTCATCAATCTCACCTATTATAGCTGTGATTTCTGGATTGTTTTATAAAGTAAAACTAAAAGAGTACACACACATAACATAATGTTATTGGACCATATAAAAAAATCATATGAACTAAAGCAATGTCAGATTGTTATTGTAATGTAATGGATAAAGTTCCAAAAGATACTGCAGCATAATGAACTATTCTCATTTAGCTCATTGATCTGTTGGACTGATTGTGTACTACTTACAATCTCTATTATGTGACACAGATATCAGTGCTAATTAGCTACAACGCCTACAACTATAATCTCATAATAATACAGTAATGTAGTATAACTATATATAGAAAAGCATACACAGAAATACAAATGCGAGTGTGTCAGATACAATCTGTGTGATGCTGCTGTTTTTAACCATAAACATTTGACCTCATGAATTTAAAATCAGGTTAGCAGTGATTACTAATGATTCAGAATATATTTGCAATTTACTAAGTTGCCAATCACAAGGATTGAGTCAATAATATTATGACTACTGCCTCCAATATATGCAGTGCAATACCCATCAGCTACCTAAAGAACCCACAGATATGACATGTATGGAATTGTATTACGTATATAAATAAAAGTAAATAGAAAAGTAAATTTATAATTATTTAAAATTATTTAATTCATCTAATAACGATTTACATTTGTCTCTTAATATTTTGACAGCTTCAACAAATATGACATTGGGGGGCATCGCTCCAACTGACTCCACATTAACTGAAACAAACAAATTTATTGTAAAATATTAATAAAATGTGTCATTAAAAAGTAAAAATTTTAAAATAATTGACGAGAATTTAATATTTTATTATTTAGTTTTAACACGGAATTGCTAATTGATAATTGGAAGTGTAATGAGGCTAATAAATCTTGTTCATGTCTAAACTAGGGTATCCTGTGTAACTAATTGCTGGTCTGACTGTTTCCATGAATCCATACTCAAACTTATCTAGCTTTTCATTCACAGGCAGGTTTACTTTACCAAGTGAACAAAAGGGGGGTAGAATATTGTAATTATTAAAATATTTTTACATTCTTTTCGCTTCATAAATTTTAGTACAGGTTTTTTTTATTATAGTCACGTTATACCTTTGTTTTTATTAAAAGCACTTCTTTATTGTGTTAATAGGTATGTGAAAGTCAATTCATTTTTGTGTTTTTAATATAAATGAATAAACACTTACACACTCATATACAACACTATGAAGGTTAAGATTTTCCACTTTCATTATTATGATACCACTTGTAAGTGGTGATGTAGCTTACTTAAAAGGTAAAGTGCAATAGTTAGCAAGTTATAAAATTTTAAAAACTAAACAAAACAGAATTAACACTGGCCTAGTTGAGTGAAGCATGGATTCGTTCTTTATCTAAGAAAAACAAATATAAAACTTACATATAAAATGATCTCTGACTCGGCTAAGTATTACAGCATCCTTTATGTCATCGTACCGATACACATTCCTACTACAGCAATCATAGCGGGCTTCTCGCACATAGGCGATGCCTTCTGAATTAATGCTTATGACACCTGGAGAAAAACAACTCTGCAACAAAGTTGCTTCACTGCCTTTAACATCACGTGTTAGAGTGATATCTGGCAACAGGCGGTAAGATGCAGTTGCTGTAATGAAATAAATAAAGTTTCATATTAATTCTCATTAATTTACAAATAGAACTATCCTGAAATTGAACATCGCTAGAGCCAAATAGTGTAAGAATCTAAAACTAGAGACAGACTGTCAAGAAAAAGGGATTAAATTGCTTTCTGCAGTTTGTCTGTTACCTCCCCTGGATTTTGAATGCTTACCAATACATTCATAAGAGTGCATATTTATCATGTGTTAACTGGGAGGAGTTTCACATCCAATGGGCCTCAAAAATATGAATTGAAGAAAAAAATGTGATTTTCCCCGGACCAGGTGCTGGATGCTCATGGATTTACTAGACTAACATAAGTATGTAATAGTACAGACTAAATAATACTAACCCACTGGGGAAAATTTAGCATGGTCTTTCCCAATACCTTTAACTGCCACTAAATGAAGGTCTAATTCATGACCTGGACGCATTTTGGATATCAAGATGTCGCTGTGAACAGGACCTATGTCTGTATCCTTGTGAACCGATGCTTGGTTGCCAATGGGAGACCATTTTATTTGTGAAGAGTGAACTAAAAAAAATGATCAATTTAATACAATAGCCATTTCTGGAAATTTTAATAGAAAAATAATAAGTTATGTCAAGAAATTAATTTACGCACTTACCACTATGATTTTCATACAAATCTTCAGATCTGAATGAGTCTTTTGGCTGGGACTTATTTGTAGTGCATTTAACCTTAAGTGAATACTCCAAAGTATCAAATTCTGTTCCCTCGGTTGCATCTAAAATTAAATATGAAGATTGTTTATGATGCAGGACAACTATCCACGAATTTCAGCTGAATGTTGTTAGTTTATGCATTTTTTTATGTAACTAGCTAACAAATAAGTTGATGATGTCCCTATGGACATCAACAACAAAGGCAACACCAATGTGTTGCTGACTAAGAGAGAAGAGAAGGAAAGAAAGAAAGAACTGGCCTCCAAGTCCCCAACCAGAACATGATGCATCATTTGGCTGACTCAAGCAATAGGGTGGTAGTTAACCAGGCAGGCTTCACAGGAAGAATAATTCCAGTAATATCATTAATAACTTAATAATAATAGTGATAATATAATCCTTATGTGAAAAGCTTCCACCAAGCCGGCCGGCTTGTGTAGCCTCTTACGATACCATAGTATGCTGGTATGTGGGTCAGTATTCTAATATGCCAAAAATATGGTACAACATTACCTTCAGGCCGAAATTCAAACAATCTAGGATCTGCCTTGAGAGGGATCAGTCCTAATCTATGAGCTAAAACTTCATCTTGTATAATTGATGTGTTATTTTTAATCATTACTTTCTCTATTGCCATGCTAGGAACTTCACTTAGCATAAGTCTACGGAAGGCATTTGCAAAAGCTGGCTGTATGCCGATCAAGTCGAATTCCATTTCAAAACCATCCATACGAACAACAACGATGCGGAAGTTTTTAACAAACTTTTTAAGGTCCCATTTCTCGTCAGCCATTCCGTAGTCTTCAGGAGCATTCTACAAAAGGCGAATAATATGGGCATTAGAATATACAATTCATCTTTATCACATATTAGCAAGCAACCATCAGACGAGCCACATGATGTTAAGCAATACCCCAATATGGATATCAATAACACCTTGACAAAAAAAAACTAACTTTAAAATTAGGTATAACTGAAAAACTACTTGTCAGATCTCGCTGAAATTTAAGTGGGACCACACGACAAGCACCAGCTTTCGATTAAAAAAAGAGTCATCAAAATCCAGTCGAAAGTTCTGAGGTAACAAACAAAAAAAAATTGTCGAATTCCATACCTCCCCCTTTTTTGAAGTCGGTTAATTTCATTAATACTAACATTTCACCGAGCAGAAACAACGTAAACGAAAACAGCATCAATAACCGCAACAGCCCGTGCTGCATGAGTTTGATAAGGTTATCGTGGTGTTTATAAATTACAGCTACTAACAAAAATAATGTAGATAATGATTTATTACCTTTAAACGGTATTCTTCCAGAAATACTTTAGGTTGCGGTCTTTCTTCTGTTTTCGGCATTATTTGTAGATTTGCAGGTTATTATTCAGTTATCCACTACCACTACCACTTTTTTATTTCTTTTAACAAAACAAAGTACAGTGCGCCCAACTTATCTGTGAAATGGCGAAAATTGGAACTATTCTGAAGTTCTTTGTGTTAATGTCAATGAATGACATTGACATTTACTACGTCTCGAATTGCGTCCCAGTGATTGGCCCAATGCGTTCGACAGCGCCCTCCCTCAGTTCACAGATAAGTTGGTCGCACTGTACTCTGTGCGCTTTTATCTATCAGACTGTCACTGTCATGTCACTGTCGTTCAAACAGATTTGATTTGACAATTGTGACATCAAGAACTTTATAGTACAAACTGGACCCCATGGATCGAAGAGGCGTATGTATGTAAGAGGCGGCTAAATCCGGCTCGCTGGTGGTAGGGCCCCTCGGAGGGATTATATTGGTAATATTGATTTTAACTGGTAATTAATACCATTATTGCTAATATTATTATTTCTCCATGGGGTTCGCCTGGATAGCTATCACTAGTGTTGATAAAAGGCTCGAGCCTTCCGAGTCTAGAGCTCATTGAAGGCTCGAGCCCTCTAATAAGGCTCGAGCCTTCGCCTCGAGTCTTACATGAAGGCTCGAGGCGGAGGTTCGAGCTCTGGTCCAGGGCTCGAGTCGAAGCTCGAGCTTTGTCTTCAGGGCTCATTTTGTAACACTGTAATTTCAGGGTCCCCTAACCAAAACGTACTGTGTTTTGACTACGGAACCCTAAATAAGCCTTAACCTTAAAATTTTAAATTAGGGCGCGGTATGAATTTCAGATTTTTGGAGTTTTCTCCTTAGGTATAGATTTTCATAAATAAGCCCGCGGTATGAAATTTTATGGGGAGTAAAATCAAACTTTCTCCGTAGCGTTATGCGTTATGTTTGTAATTCGTAACATAGAATCTAGATGGCGTTGGATGGCTGATCAGTAACAACGCCATCTAATGATAGTAATAATCTTGGTACATCCTATTCTTATGATGTGAAACATCATCATCATCGTCATTCATCGTTGTCATCATTAGTCATCTTCATCATCTCCTTCATCATCATCACCACCATTCAGCATCATCATCATAATCATCATCACTATCCATTATCATCATCACCACCAGTCATCATCATCATCATCATGATCATCATTATCATCATGATCATCATCATCATCATCATCATCATCACCATTCATCATCATCATCACCATTCATCATCATCACCATTCATCATCATCACCATTCATCATCATCACCATTCATCATCATCACCATTCATCATCACCCCCATTCATCATCACCCCCAGTCATCATCATCATCATCATCATCATTATCATCATCATCATCATCATCATCATCATTATCATCATCATCACCATTCATCGTCATCATCACCACCACTCATCATCATTATCATCATCACCATTCATCATCATCACCACCATTTATCATCATCACCATTCATCATCATCACCATTCATCATCATCACCATTCGTCATCATCACCATTCATCATCATCACCATTCATCATCATCACCATTCATCATCATCACCATTCATCATCATTGCCATTCTTCGTTATCATCACCAGTCATCATCACCCCCAGTCATCATCATAATCATCATTCGTCATCATCATCATCATTCTTCATCATCAACATCATCCTCCATCATTATCATCATCATCCATTGTTTGACTGATTTGACGATTGAAAGCTAGATGGCGTTAAACTCTAGGCGTGCGTCGGAACTAACACACATTTTTTTTTATTTTAAAGTAAAAATGTTTCTATGAAACTTTCATAAAGAACCCAATTTGGTATACCTATTGAAATGCTAAGTAAATAAAGCTCGAGCTTCGACTCGAGTCTTCAATTGAAGGCTCTTGAGCCTTTAAGGCTCGAACCCTAAAGGCTCGAGCCTTCTAAGGCTCGCGAGCCCTTAGGCCTCGAGCTTTGAAGGCTCAGTAGCTCCGACTCGGAGCTCGAGTCCGGGACTCGGAGCTCATTTTTCTCAACTCTAGCTATCACCCTTGAGGGCCTTGAGCATGAGTCAGCCGTCAAACGACTCGTCGTGTTTCGGCTGGGGGCTTGAGACCCAGTTCTTTCTTTCTTTTTCTTCTCTCTTTCTTGGCCGGCAATGCATCAGTGATGCCTTTGGTGTTGCTGATGTTCATAAATGGTTTTGAGCAATTCATAGGTTAAATACGAATCAACCATTTTTTTATTAGTAGGTAAGTCATAGGAATTTTACAATAAAAAAATTTCAAGTAACTCATTATGTTTTTAGTCTTCCTATAATTATTTTAGACACGTTGCTTATAAGAAATTGATCCTTATATATGACCCTTTCGGTTGGTAGGGTAAAATACCCAACGATTGTCACCCTAAGCGTTTTCTCAACATTTTTTGTCATTTTAATGTTGTTTGCTTTAAAAATCCAATATTTTTTTGTTTTAAATATAATGTTTAATTATCAAGGAGAAGATTAATATGAATTTTAGTGCAGTTTAAATAATTTAATCAAGGAAAAATAATGTTTCAAACTAAAAGGGCGCAAAATTATATCGATTGACACCCTGATGTAACGATTGACACCCTGCGAGACTGTAACGATTGACACCTAGTGTGTACATTAATTCGCATTGAAAAGCTAAGTACCTATATGGAGTTTTAGAGTTTATGTAAATGAAATGATTATTTTTTATTACTTTTTATTTATTTATGAGTACACTACCTTCTACCCGCGACTTCGTCCGCGAGAATTTAGAATTAGATCCAGATTCTACTAAAATTTAGATGTTAGGTTTAGATGTTTGGATGTTTGTGAATTAAAATTACAGTATCCTGCTTTTCATCCCAAAGAATGGATATCAATGATGATGATGAATGGTTATGATGATAATGATGACTGGAGATGATGGTGATGATGATGAAAAATGATGATGATGAATGACGATGCTAATTATGATGGTGATAATGATGAATGGTGGTGATGATGATGATGAATAGTGATGATGATGAATTATGATGTACGATGATGATGACGAATGATGATTATGATAATGATGACTGGAAATGGTGGAGGATGATAATGATGATGAATGATGATGATGGTGATAATGACGATGATGGTGATAATGATGAATGTTGGCGATGATGATGATGATGATGAATGGTGGTGATGATGATGATGAATGGTGATGATGATGATGAATGGTGATGATGATGATGAATGGCAAATTTCGTACAAGCTAACAATCAATCAACAACGTACTCTAAAGAGTAACACTTAGATCTTAATTCTATTTCAATCGGTTTACAAATAAAGTCACCAATTTAAAAAATCGCGTGTAAAATTTTTTTTGAGTTGGGTAGTGTGGGTACTAAGGCATAGGATACCTGAAGCGAAGCGAGGGAAATTGCTCCCTACTGATAAATAAGTGTGTATTTCAACAGTTTCTAATTTCTGCGTAAAAATATTTTGATCCGTACGGGGTGTCAATCGTTACAGCCTAGTACAAATAAAAATGTAATGATTGGCACTAGCAAAACGTAATGTTTCCTGAGGCAAAGTTAGTAAAATCGTGAAAACCACATCTATTTACGATATAATTTAACAGAAACAACACCAAACTTATATATTTACTTACCAGGGGCGATTAAAATCGTCACACAATGTTAGTCCCGCTTCTGTTTTTCTTAATTTTCATCAGTCTACTGCAACCCACGTGTCCCGCTACTTTTAAAAAATCGACAGATACAAAATGGCGGGAAAATCAACTACGAAAATGTTGCCATTTTATGAAATGAAAATTTTACTAATTAAAAGTAAAGTTACCATACTTAAAAATAATAATTTATGCTTAGTTTAGGACATAATACGAAAAAGGTGTCAATCGTTGGGGGAGTGCCAATATTACTAGACTTTACCCTACCATAAAATACAGGTTGTTTTATTTTTCACATTTCACAGGTTCTATTCCCGATTCCAGCAGGTGATTTTTGAAAAATATTTGAATGCAGTTTTAGTTGTTTTTGAAACATTCCTTATGTTTCCTTTCGGTAAAATTTGCCGTCATCAATATCAGGGTACTTTTCCCTATATAATTCAATAGCATATAGAAATTATTGCTTATTAAGTTACTAGCAATACTATGTGTGTTACATTACCTAGGTACTCGTAAAAAAATCCATAAAACAAGTTACAGGGTGAATTTTCAAAACTGCCATTTATGCATGTTATTCAATTTTCTGTCTTGGAATATAAATGTGATCACTCAAAATGTTTACTAAAACCTTAATTATGTATTTACTTAGAAGTCGTATTAAGTTAAATAATAAAATTCTGATGTTAGAGTGTTAAAAAATTTAAAATAATGCTCGGAAAGTCATTAACCTCCCTGTTATTTAACGGTATGTTTCATTAATGTCACAAGGAACTCAAAATACCGCCCTAAAAAATGCTTTTTTACTCTCTATACGTAAGAATTAATGTCTAAGCTGAATATTCATAAATGTTTTTCAAGCGTAAATTATCTATAATACCATTATTTGACCGTTTAAAATTTTGTCACGACATTATCGTCATTAACATCCGCGGTTTTTGTTTCGTGAAATTTGTTCAACGAAATTATTATTTAAAATTTTAAAAGCAATTCAAAGTGTTCCTTACACCCGCTTCTCTCAGTTGAAATCAAGATTTGGATGAAAAATGCATTGTGAATATGATAAAGTACGCGAAAGTTAATGATAAGTATAGTTTGTCAGAAAATCTCGTCATCAAACTCCTGAATATATTTTCAATAAAAAAATATATAATTCAAAAATAAGTACCCATGAATATCGCCTAATGGTATTTAATAAAAAATAACTTAATTCCATTATAAGTGATATAAAATTGAGCAAGTTTTGGTATGTTTTGTACCGTTTCGTCATAAATCGCTACATCATTTACCGCAAAATTCTAATGACGTGAATGATTCCTGTAGAGGAAAATGACGAATCTAAATAATATTAACAACCTGATTGAGTGTAGCCACCAAGAACTTAACTCAAAAGATGCCGTTAATCCATAAAATCAACCCAAAAGTGCGTATATACTTGATAAATATGCAATTTTCTGATTTTCTTTGCATTTTATACTTGTAAATAGATCTGATTCGCTTTTAAAGATCCATCGATTTGAAAGAATGCTGTAAACGAAGTGGTTCGTCAAGGACCATTTTAATCCCTTTTTCTAACGGTTCTAATGTTGGTGAAACTTATCTATGGGTTATTGTCGAAAGCATTTAAGCTGAGAAGCGCAAACGTTTCTCATATCTTGCCTGGGTCTATGCTCGAAGCTAGAAAGCTCCGGATATTAGATGTAAGAAGAAAGCTTTTAACTTTTATTTCTTCATGGGGTTCGCCTGGATAGCTACCAACTACTACCACCTACCCTTGAGCATGAGTCAGCCACCAAACGACTCGTCGTCTTCCAGCTGGGGACTTGAGAGCCAGTTCTTTCTTTTTCTTATCTCTTTCTTGGCCGGCAATGCATCGGTGATGCCTTTGGTGTTGCTGATATCCATAGGCGACGATAGCCACTTACCATCAGGTGGATTGCCAGCTTATTTGCCGGCTATTCCCATAAAAAAAAAACCTATCTGCTTAGTCCTACAAAAAGACATTCAAAAGAAAACTTACTATCGAATCGACCGTATTAAACAATGGCACAAAGCCTCTGGCCAACCAATCTGCCAATAGAGCTTTTGGATTCCTCATCAAAGCTAAGACTAACTTTATGGCATACTTAGAACAGAATGACCTTCTCAGTGACTGGCAGTACGGGTTCCGCTGAAACCGTTCGAAAGACCTGCTACCATATGCCACTCACATCTGAGGCGAAGTCTTCGTTTCTCTTGACATCTTGAAAGGCATCATCTTCATCATAGGGTTTGGCAAGCTAGCCTTTCAGCTGAGTTGCTCGACATTAGCAATGACAACCTTTGCTGGAATTCCAGAGGTCTATTCCCCCTCAACTCTATTCTTGCTGCACATCGAAATCAGCTCATGCTCAATGTGTATAGGTCCGCAGATGACAGTACAATTGTGGAGAGGTAATTGTCTACCGCTCGGACGGTCCAATAAATACAGTTATGAAGAAGTGGTCTTGGTCGAGCGTGTGAATCTCACACTTCTGGCACTCAATGGAGCGATACCAACTCTTTGAGATTCAACGCCACAAAAACATAAGCGTCTATATTCACTGCCAAAAAGGAGCCCGTTCATCTTCTTCTTCTTCGTTCTTCAGAAGGTATCTTTCGAATACATCGTCAGCCTTCGGTTGTTAGAAGTGGAGATACACTCGAAAATATATTCTGGCCGGTTTATTGAATCCAAACTATGGCAGCTTCTAGAATTCTGGGTGTCCTAGAGACGAACGGAAGAAGAAGAACCAAATGCTATCTATCAGCGTGTGATTCCATGTAAGGCATGCTTTAAAGGTGTATTGACCATTGAGTGAGACCAACTTAGAACGCCTCAAGCACGTGTGTAGAGTAGCCAGTTTCTAGTTTTCTGTTTTTTTGTACCATTTTGGAGAGTTTGCATGGGACAATATTATGACATAATCCGTCAATCTCCACAATGGAATGTCCAGATAAAACATCATTATCTTGCCTTCGCCATAAGCATCCCTATGTCCTCTATGTGCAGACGATCCTTTGCTTGATCATTTATTATGCGAACCACGAAGGTCAGGAATAAAATTCCTGCGATTTTACCTTAGGGGTCTTCAAGTTAAGAGTAAATAGGCTTAATAAAATAAGTGTGGCTTATCAATCAAGCAAGTCTTCATTACCACTTATCATTGATTGTAGTCATGCATTAAGTTATAAAAGTCATGTTGTTTTTATGATTGATAAAATCTATTAAAATACGTAATCAGTCATTAAAATACTTCAATACGTTATGTTGATTTTATCAAATCAAACGAATATTGTTATTTTTCTTGATAAAAAAGTTGATTACACGTTGGGATTTAAATTTTCGTCATTACCCTCTACACCTCATCATTTACGTCAATGGGCTATATCATTTTCCTCTACACAACATCATTTACTTCAACAGGGCTTTTCCTTTTTTCTGGATTTTCTCCTGAATTTGCTGTTTAAATCATAGTTGCAATATATAACGAGCTTTCTCTATAAAAAACTAATCTAATTCAGTTGTTATTCCTTAATTTCTTGGACAAAATAAAAAGTTACCTAAAAAACGTCATAAAAATGGCAAAAATGAAAATTCACCCTACAACACAAGTTTGACGACCCTTATCGTGTGGCGCAATGGTTACCTAGCCGGACCGCCGCACCAAGGGTCCTGGGTTCGATTCCTAGCGAGGCGAAAATTTAAATGATGAGTTTGAATTTCTGTTTTCGGTCTGTGTGTGTTGTGCTTGTCTTTGTGTGTTGTCCATGGCACCCACGACACAGGGAATCCTAGTGTGGGGCTATATGTGTGTGGCGTTATTATTATTATTACAAGCTTAAAACCTAAGTACAAGCTTTTATATTGTCAATTTAGGTTTTTAGTAAAGCCACAGAAGAAATAAAGCAAAAAAAGACTCGTCTGTTGTGTTAACTGCTAGCATTTCCTTCGTCTGCAGCCAAACCTGAGTGTAATGTAATATTAGGTCATGATTAACACAAAACTGCATCAGAATAAAATTAATTATTACTAAAATTTCAATTTCTTGCTATGGATAAGAGGAAGTAGGTCTAGTTAAGTTTGCAAGATTTGACCGACCCAAACAGGAACCTAAATAAAAGCGTTAAAAAACGCAACTCAACGCAGTTGACATTTTGTAGAGATCACTATAATGGCAAGTAATTAATTATATTAGAACTTTCCCGACAACGATAACTGATGGCTGTTATATCCGGCAATGTTTTGTGGTTAGTTATGTACTATATATGGATGTGTTGAACATTGCCTCAGCACGATTTTCAAATTGTTCATCGTAAAACTCAATTTATATGAAGCGTAGTTCAGGTGGTGTGGGGGAGTAACGTGTAAGTAAGGGCTCCATCCTTCCCTAAAAGGGGCTAAATTCCAAGCCAACCTCTCCTGCTCGTAGTGAACCCTGCTGAGCAACAGTTGAAGCTATAGCACCAGGTCCCTACTATTGAAGGAGGCTCTGTAGTTCTGTACCTACCTACTTACCTGTTTATCCCCGTCGCCGCATCGGTGGTCACGCTGGGTGGGAGGTATTTTACGCACCTGGCTAGATTTTGTTTTACAATACTTAGTGTATTGTAGTTAGGTAGCTCTTAGTGTGTTTACAAATGCTCCTTCATCCCAAAACTCGTATATCGTTGCGCTAAAGAAGCTTTCGGGCAGACAAATTGAAAATACTAGCCACTAATCCTTCTAACTAGTATGACAGTGAAGGGAACTCTCAGATGAAACGTACTCTACGTACAGGTGAAAAATAAAATTTAAGTCACGTACCTATGATTTATGTATAATAGATTAATTCGTTTATTTTATGTACCTATTTGCCTGAAGACTTCCCCCTTTAAAGCTTTATTATTAGCAGATTTAGCAGGTATAGAAAGCAAGCAGGAAAATAACACAAAAGTATGTACCTACCAGGTAGGTATTTAGTGAACAAAAATCATGTAGATCAATGGGTCTCATACGTAACGCATTTAACATTTCAAGCGAAATCACGAATGATTATTATGATATAATGTTCGTTACGAGATTTATTTTTCATCGAGATCTCAAAGACCACTTATGCGTGAGATAATCAGTTCAGTTGGGTCAAAAATGGACTAATCGAACACAGTGAACCAGTAAAACGCAGCGAAAGTATCGGTGGTGTCCGCCAAATGATATTCTGTATCAACAGTGGCCGGTACTTATGCAACAAGCGAGCGTGCAGCGCCACTCGCCACAGCCGCCACCATCAGCTGCCAGCGCAGGCGCAGTGCTCTCGAGTCTCGACGTTACACCCGCACCCGCAAACATCTTAATACCAGTGCCATTACTGATTGTGATCTACTGTGATATTCAAATTAACCAACGGACTGTTTCGTATTCCATAAAATGCGAGCATTAAATGCCTTATTATTATTCATTTTAGTGGTCGGATATATCCAATCGGGTAAGTAAAACACCTTGTTTTTGTAGAATAACTATATTGATATAAAATAATTTAAAATTTTGTAGGTATAAATTGTAATTCTTGCGTATTTGAGCAAGTAACCCACTAACACATAAACTTATTGGTAAAAAATATTAAATCGTTATTTATAATATTATGTATCTTATTACGCCATTTAAATGCCACCGGTATTGAATCTACTTTAGAATCCCGACCGACTAGTGGGACTCTCAATTATGTTATTATTAATTATTATTAAGTTATTTAAACATTATTTTAATCGGGACAACACCTGATCTTGAAATTTAATTATGTGCGAATTTTTGTCTACCGCACGCGTAGACCCATACGGTCGGTGATTAAAAATTAATCCCTGCTTACATAGTTTATGTGAACTTAGATAATATCCAGTTGACACAATGAAGTATGAAGCTCAGAAAGTTACCCACCCGATAAGGCCAGCAAGCTAAGGGCTAGCTTGCGTGACCCTGTCGAAGGTATATTTTAACATGTTTATAGGGAAATGAAATGAAAAATATTTCCCAATTGTACTATCTATTGGTTAGTATAGTTTAATTTGTACCATCGTAGCTTGCTGAACATCTGTAACTGACGGTACATGACCAACGTCAGCGAAACACTATTTTCATTTGAAATTTAAATTAGCAATCGATACCTATCATGCTTTAGGCAAAGCTCAAAGCTCTAAGAGCTCAAGGCTCTAAGATCAAATAAGATTTTGTAGCCATTCAGCACCATTTTTATTTGAATATTAAATTCGACTTATAGCCATTATTTATCCATCGTGAGATATTGCCAATACTTGACCTTTGTGTGTTAAGACGAGATTGCTGAAATCTTGAGCACTGTAATTTTCGTGTTTATCTGAGTTGTTTATGTTTTCCTTGGCATATTACAACACAATTTAGTAAATTGGTTCATCGCAACCCATAACCGTCCTGTCACTGATGGAACTCCTGGTCTCCACGATGGGCACGATGTAACGGGTCAAGAGATAGCTAGAGAACTATTAGGTTTTCCTTTCTAGAGCAACTTATGATTTTTTAACGCAAGTAAGTATTTATAAAATTTAAAGATCTGTGTTTTTGTACTTAAGCTTTCGTGTAAACTTTAACTGAATTAAGGAAATTTGTATGTTTTATTCTTCAAATATTATGTTCAGTAATTTACAATTTTAGATTTTTTTAAATGGGCGGGATAAATTAATTGATTAATTATTTTTACGACTACACTGTAAGAACAACGGTAGACAGGAGTGACAGGACGTTAATATTCTCCTTATAATCTTGATCCTCTGATATGTTCTCGAAATACTTTTTTACGGTTCGTAGGACTTTGTTCTCAGAGGACTAGGAGGGTGGACAATAATACCTCGTCTGCAGCCATTATAGTAGGTAGGCATACATCCGTCACAAATATTACCGTTCAGAGACAACACTAGGAATTATAAATATAAACATAGATGAAAAAGTCTAAAAGGAAGTACGGGCGGACATAAAACAATATTGTGTGACAGAAATATTAGGTAATCCAAGATTGCCACTAACTCAGAAGCTTGTCTTATGTTATGGCATTCCACCTCATAAGTGAAGTGTTTATTATAGTTAATTTATTCCTCAACAAATTCTGAAGTCTAATTTGAGTGACACGGAAAGACATCATTATCTGTCAACTGTAATTACTGCTGCGTAATGTGCATGATGTAGTTACTATCAGGTCCATATAGGTACTAAGATAATTATTATTATTTGAAACAAACCTAAGGCCGTAGGCCGTTCTCAGTACTCTCTATCCTCAAGTTAGTTGCCTAGGAACTCAAAAATTAATAAGTGTTTATTATTATTTTCTTTCCTACTTATCTATCCAGAGATTACGTGTAGATAGATTATTGAAAACTGCTGTTAGAGAATTAAGAATATTGGTCAATATTTTGTACCATGTTTGAAAAGACAAATTATAGATTTATATTAAAGGCATATTATGGGCATATTAAAGGCCTTAATGGTAATCGTCTCTAATCTATATAGATTCTAATCTATATAGATCTATATAGATTAGAGACGATTACCTGATATATCATTGGTTTCGACTTTTGAGCTGTACCTAAGTGTATTAGACGTTTTGGCAGTTACCTGACTCATATGCACATGAAAAACAATCGATAGTGAAACGGTGATAGGAAATATAATTAAAAACAATTTAAGTATTTATCCACGCGCGGAGCCAAGGCAGAAGGGAGAGGGCAATGTGGAGCGGAGAGGTGTTATTGAAAACGGCCAAAATTTATTTCCATTACTTTTTTCCGTTCTGCCTAAGTGGATACAGCTCAAGCGGAGAGATGAAAAAGTTACATTTTTAACCGACCTCAAAAAAAGAAGGAGGTGCTCAATTCAACTATATTTTTTTATGTGTGTTACCTCAGAACTTTTTACTAGGTGTACCGATTTTGATGATTCGAAAGCTGGTGCTTGCCATTTGGTCACATTTAAATTTTTGAGTTATCCCTAATTTTCAAAAGGTTATTTTTGTCAAGAATTATTTTAGTAAAATCTATTTCTTTCACACGAACGCTACCAAAGCCATCGTAGAATACCGGGCGCCGCGCCGCCTCTTAGCTTGAGCGTAGAGTGGACATGTGACCTGCAAGGACCAGTTCCTGTCAATTACCAAAGCAGAGAGAAGCGGAGTGGTGTAGAGATTTCATACACGTATAATAAACACATAATTTTATTGTGACGTGAATGGCGTTCGGACGGTACTCACATGCACCATTTACCCCGCCCTAGCCAGCTCATGTCTTCCCAGTACTTCAAATTTTTGTGAAAACACTTTACCCGCTATGCCGCTCATCTCCTCTCGTTCTCGTTTGGTGAAAACCGGCTAAGTGTTATGCTTTAATGAATAGATAATTATATTATGACGGAATAAACATTGCTCATATCATATAGATCTAATAGATAGCTGGATGAGTATGGCTATCGCTACGAGGCTTTTGTTTCGCTCTGCTTCAATAAATATGCTTTTGGTGGTTAGGTAGGTTAATAATGTGTGTGTGCTAGATTTATTAACGTCTTCTGATCTTTTGCAATATGCATTATCTTCAGGCTACGGCAAGTACTTCGCAACGGTAATTATGTATATCACAACAAGAAATATGTTGGTCTGTACTAATATAGGTATAGATATGCAGATGTTGCTTTACGTCATTTCCTATATTAACTTTAGTTTTTGGATTTATCCTTATATCTACTATACCTACGATATCTAGGTTTCTATTTCTATTTTCACAATGATTGTCGGAAATGAGAATTTGAAAAAGTTTGACTTCACTCCTGATTTAATATGTTTTTTATATTTTTATTATTTTTTATAGTATCTCAGATCAATTATGTAATAATAAATTATCTTATGTTGTGTGTGTTAATTTTTTTGGAAAGGCAACTTTACCTTGGTACAGAAAAATGGTGCACCAGCTTTTTAAAACAATTTAATGCTCATCATTTACTGACAGATATGTAACTTAAAATAGTGCATCAATATTCGACCGTACCTGTAGGTAGATACTATGGTACTATGCTTCGGTCGGACAGACGTGACGGTCGGTCATTGTTGGATAAGATTAATAATAGAACAAAAAGGGGTTTATTATGTGAAATGATTTATATAACATTCATTTTTATTTTTTATGGAAATAGTCGACTAACGAGCTGAATGTTGATTTGGTGGTACGAGGGTATCGTCACCCATGGACATCAGCAATATAAAGACATCACTGATGCCTTGCCGGTCAAGAATGAGAAAAAAGAAAGACTGGTTCTTGATTTGGTTAAACGACGAGTCGTTTGGTGGCTGA
Organism: Thymelicus acteon; assembly: GCA_951805285.1. Classification (NCBI taxonomy): domain Eukaryota; kingdom Metazoa; phylum Arthropoda; class Insecta; order Lepidoptera; family Hesperiidae; genus Thymelicus; species Thymelicus acteon. Next base: position 6,153,185 of record OX638232.1, read on the forward strand.
TTCAAGCAAGAGGAAGGTAGAGAGCGTAAAGCTAGCCATTTTTGAGGCTGGCAACGCATTGGTGACGCCTCCGATGTTACTAATGTCCATGGGCGGCGGTGATCACTTACCATCAGGTGACCTGTCTGCCCGTTTGCCTGCTCAACGCATAAAAAATAGAGCAGCTACAGCTACAAATGTTTACGATCATTTAAATTGTGAAACTGTTTTTTGTGACAAATAAATCTTTGAATCTTAAATAAATCTTTAAATCTTTAATTAAGTATAATTTATTTTGATTAATTTCGTTTATTTTCCATTACTTTACTTTTATCATTATTTCCTTATATATAGAAATAATACGTCAGGAAATTTAAGTAAGAGTGCATATCCTTTTTTTCTTGTCTCTCTATACAACTTAATCATAAGTTGTGTAGTTAAATTACGTAAACAACTTCTTACAGCGTCGGTAGTGTCGGTACGCAATACACCGCACAAGCGTAACAAGTAGATAAGTAAGTATCCGATTGAATAATAAAAAATGTAATTACTATAAGGTCTGCCAGTAATATATTTAGAAAGCTTTCGTGGTATAGAAATTGATATAGGTTGGTAATGCCCGATTAGTTTTTAAAAGACTTCAAAAAGGTAGTTCTATTTAGACCCATATGTATGTATGTTTGTATGAATGGGATTTTCACTTTATAAATGAAAATTGTTCAAGAAAGGTTTTAGGAATTGTTCGCACTTCGTCGGATTCGCAAAAGGTCGGATTCGCATTTCGTGGGAATACAGTTAAAGTATACATATAAGTACAGGTAACTATATTAGGGTCTATAATTATGATGTTAGGAGATAGGATGGATGACGAATGTAACTTTTCACTAATCGCAAATGACCCGCGATTGCTGCGGTCGTAACTTTAAGTCAGTTCAACTTTTTTTAAAGTTTTTATAATGTTGTGCAATGTGTTCGTATACTGTGAAGATTTTCTAAAAGAGGTGCTTGCACATTCACTTGGTTTCAATAGTTACATGAGTATGTTTTCGTAAACGTTACAATTAGAATGTTTCATCCGTTCCCTCGGGGGGACGATCTAATCTAAACTTATAGCTAGTCATAATTGTGGAACTTGTACGATTTGCAAATTTATTATAACATGTAAGTAACATACCTAATAAGAAAAGTAATGAACGAAAAGTGCTTTAAGACAAATTATAACTATGGTTGATACAAATTTTAATAAACAATAAGGTAACAGGTAAGTTACCTACTTCATATTTTTCTTCTAACAGCCATGTGTTTTTTTTTATAGGAGTATGTAAGTACTAAGACATATATAAATATGAGAATGGAAAGGTATTTCCTTTCAAATATTTACATAAACAATATTGTTAAGGCTTATCTAACTACTCAGAGACAAGGACAAGTTCTTGTACCAGATCTACAGTGTCTACATACTATATCCTTATTTTGTTGTTTATATTTGGTGGAGCTTATGTTAGTGATTGTTTCTATTCTGATGGACTTCAATTAAGATCATGTATATCTGTGTGAAATACAAACAATATTTCACAGAAGTATCAGATAGGAATAGGTAATATGGTTTAAATGGTTTAAGCGGCTTCTGAACAAAATAAAGATCATAGAAAAAAACGCGTCAATATAAAAAAAGCAACATGTGCTTACAATATCTATCTCTCATAAATCTTCATTCTCCAATCTCCATAGACAATCCATTTTATACAAACAACAAATCTATGCCAATTAATAAAAGACAACTTTATATATACCATCTTTGAAAGTTATTTTTAAACAACGAAAAGGAATTTCCTTTCAAAATATTTATATTTATGATAAAATTTCAGATTGCTATATCCATATTGAGAAATACCTTATTTATATCAAAATAATTTATAACATTAGGTACCTACGTACCTTGTATATCTTGTAGGTAAATCATAAAGGTAGGTATGTACCAATATGAAGTCGGGCATTTTATGTTCGTAATAAATAAAACACGAATTAGTCCTATTATTTATTCTTTACCCTTCATTTTCTATCTTATTTTACCACACATGTTTGTTATGTTAAATTATTTCATTGCAAAGCGTCTTGAATAAAAAAAAGCAATACTTAATCTTGTAATAAATTATTCGTCAACTCACGTGACTTGTGAATATAATATCTACTGCAAAAGTAAATTTATATACTGGGTTATCAAATATTATTGTGATTGTTAATCAAATTATTAAATTAGTGAATGATTTGATTCAGTAACTTCATAAAGTCAAAGAAACTCCCAAGTTTACGAGGCCCAGATCACTGCGGACCCACGATACCCCTGGCGATACCCCTGGTGGTATCGTGGGTCTTTTAAAATCAAACGATACCCCTGTTTGAAATGACCGTAGTGTTGCGGTGTGTAAAATCACAGCGCTCTTTTTTAAAAAAAAAAACATTATTAATTGTTTGACAATATGACTGATTCAAAACGAGCATAAAAACTAGAGTAGCTTTTAATTTTAGTTCGCTAGCACATAGCGCCATACAAAAGACTTCAACGATATTTCGCTACACACATTACTTGAAGGTAGTATTTATTGTGTAAAGATTACTGTGTCTCCTTATTACTAGCATTGTGCATATTTTACTGTTATTTATTACCTTCTTAAATTATTAATGCTAAGCGTTTTTGTTCCGGCCAATTACTTAACCCTGAGTCCAATCAGAACAACCTTTTACAAGAAAATCGAAAGTCTCTGTTACTGAAAATACATTTCGGTTGAAATCATCCTGAGAACAATAAGGTGAACTATGAAGACCTGTAGCCTAGTTGATAGCGACCCTGTCTGCGAAGCGAGGAGTACCGGGTTCGATTTCCGGTCGGGACAGATGTGACAGATAAATATTTGTACTGGGGTCATGGGTGTGATTGTGATGTGTTATATGTGCATGTTATAACCTACTGCGGGGGTATGAGTGTGTAAGCGTTTATTATTATTTATTATTTTATGCGCGTTCTGTTTCTTATTTTTTATACACGTTTATTTATATTTATCATTTCTGTGCGTTTGAGGTAAATCAGTTAACAAACAAAGAAGAAAATGGTATTTAACTATTTCTTCTTAGCCTAATTATGATTTAGATGTTTATCTTCATAACGATATGATATGATATTTGATGAATACATTTGCAAGATCAAGCAGGATGCTGTAACGACGCATGAAAACAATTGTAATGGCGGTGATGAAAGAACTGACTAAATGAATACTTTACTAACAGTCGACTGCGTCAGGTTGTGCTCTGCTGCTTCCAAACATGACTATGCCGGTCTTATGTGACTCTGGCTGTGTGATGTCTATGGCTGTCTTATGAAAATACATTATTTTTGTTGAAGTGATACTTTCATATCGATGTTGCACAGACGGGTAACAAATAAAAAAATATGAAACGTTTTTTTCGTATAAGACTTTTTCGGGATGTTTTAATAAAAAAACTGGGATGTCTGTATACTAGCTAATATATGATATTTTTAGTTATTCATTAAAGTTTGTCAAAATAATTACATTTTTATGTTTTAGTGACTTAGCTTTCTTTTTGTGATAAGGTTTTTAAACTTTAATTAAACCAGACGCCCAATAATAGGTACTCTAATATACCGAATAAATTGATAATTAAATTAAATAAAGATGGATGAATCAGCATGGCATCAACAATATACTTCACACATTATGACACTAATGACCTTATGACTGATTATGATTATGGACTTCATGTTAATTCCCCGTATGTCCAGCTCGTGATCCTGGCATTGAGCAGTACCTTAGAGCACTATGCAGTACGAAACTAGCTATTGAAAGATGTTAATAGCTAATTGAGATATCAAAGGTTAAGTTTGGCACCGCTTGCAGTATCAAAGATGCATGTAGGTCATCCGGCGAAAACTGTGTCAAAATGCTTGGAACGAATTTGTAGTTATTATTGCATAAAATATTGAAACGATTAGTCGCAAATGTCTACCATCATAGTAAGTTAATATTACTAGATCGGGCACAAGGCTTGAAACATAAAAAGGGGGCCGTATTACTATTACAAATATGTAGCGATGTGTATAGACTCGACTATAAACGAAGATATCCCAAAAAAAAACAATATTCTCACTAGTCCGACGATAGAATGAGTGAGAAAAAAATCCCACTAAATAGTTCGGCGATCGGACTAACGAGTAAAACTATTGGGAACAAAGCTTTTATCCTACCCATATATGTATAAAATATTTCAATACCCATACTTATACTTACAACATAATAAAATAGAGTTCTTAGTTTGAGGCATCGTAAATAATAATAAGTCCATTGGATACATCACTGCAAGAAATATACTTGTACATTTAATATGATATTAAATGCTACGAAAGTACTGTATTTATAAAGAGGAAAGATTTGTATTTTGTATGTTTGTAACGAATAACTCAAAAAGTACTGGACCTATTTCAAAAATGTTTTCACCAATAAAAAGCTACATTATTTCTGAGGCATATTTTATTGTGATTAATGTCATTTTTTACTTCATCACAAGTAAAAAAGTTTGACGCCCAGCGAAGTGGTTCAGTTAGTATTGAGATAAACGGATATAATATTCTACCACAAATGCTTTATTGGGGGCCATCCATAAATTACGTCACACTTTAGGGAGAAGGGGGGGGGAATCGATGTACATTGTGTGACAAGGGGTGGGAGGGGTCCTAAATTTCATTTTATGACGTCACATTTCAAAACCGAATAATTGGTATGTATAGGTAAATATTAAAAAACAATTAAAGGAAATAAAACTTATTTCGGAACTGCTGTTTTAATTTAGTTATTTCTAAGTGTAAAATTTCATAACATGTGACGTCACACTAGGGGGGAGGTCTCACAAATGTGACCAGCTGTGACAAGGAGGGGGGAGGGGTCAAAAAGTCATGAAATTAGTGTGACGTAATTTATGAATGGCCCCATATGCGTGCTGACTTAGGTCACCTGGCACTGGCAAGACTATACTATCATCTAGCTATGACTAAGGTTAAGTAGCAATGAATATGTATGGTGCGATGATGATGACGAAATATTCAAAACAGTTAAAATTTGTAAATATTAAGAATAAGCCTTTAAAGTGCAACTTAACGTATGATATAAACGTTAACGTATGACATAACATGTTGGTTTATTTCCCTTGCCAACGACCCCGACTGCACTTTTACTTTAACCAGCCTGAACTCGATTTTTAAGGATGTGAACTAGTGAACTACATGTGAGTCATTGACTTGAGGATAAATGTCTACAAGCGGTTTATGTTTAGTTAAATGTTTAGTTAAATGTAAGCGAGTTTCCCGTATTAACGAACTACATAGTTACATAGAAACAAAAATGCGAAAAGCTCAGCCTACTTTTGTCAAAAAATGTTTGTATCTAATGTAATCCAAAGACAGAATCTAATTGAAATAAAAATTAATTAAATTTTATTTTAATGGATTTATTAACATTTAAGTTTTATTTTGGTAGGATTACTTATCTATACTAATATATAAAGAGGAAAGATTTGATTTTTTGTTTGCATTGAATAGGCTCCGAAACTACTGAACCGATTTCAAAAATTCTTTCACTGTTGGGAAGCTACACTATCCCCGAGTAATATAGGCTATATTATATTTTCAAAAAAATTAGGGATCCTTAATAAAAGTCCAATAATGTAACCCAAGGTTTAAAAAAATAAGAAAACCGAACCAAAGCAAGAGCGGTTACTCGTACTAAATAAAGCCAAAGATATTCCCCGATTTTTTAGACGAGTCTTATTTAGTCTCTATCCTCCATCATTAAAAGATTGTTTACTCTTATTTTAATTTTGTGTGTAACCTTATTTTTAAATTACAAATAACGATTAAAAAATTCTCCCCCGTATTCAGAGACGACATTTTCCTATGGAATGCAACGCTATGCATTTTTATTCAATGCGTTCGTTATGTAAAACTTTCGGATTCACAGTCATCACTTAGGGTAATTTATACAATAGTAACAAAGAGTTATTCGATTGCATACAAAAAACAATCGATTGCTTATTTAATAATAATATTAGTACACGTCGTAACTATTACATCGTACCCAAATACTTTATTTTGAAAGTACGTAATTATCGTTGACGGAATCTTAAATGAGCTTAAAAGTTGAACATATTTAGGTATGTTAAGTCGATACATAATAAAATTACATACATATAGCTAAAGCTTTCAATTCAATTTTAAAACATATTGACCTTGCATGCAATAATATGTAAATAAACATTTTACGTATAGTATATGCGCAAATTAAATCTGTAGCAATATAATAACGCTTTAATAGTATTCTCTTAGCGGATTTGAAAATTTATGTTTTGTGTGATAGCCACAGTCTCGCAAGCGGAAGCCTTTGAGCTATCATTTTATCATTTGATAATTCCCGACAAAAAGGGGTTACTTCACGAGTAAGAGGTACAGGTATTAAAACTTCGGTATCCGAACCGAAATGAGATCAGTTCAGTCCTAGATCAGTATCGTAGAGTAAAGAAAAAGGGTGCGTGTACTTTTGTACGCGCGTGAGAAGTTATATTTCTTTGGCATCATTAAATATTTAACTATAGTATTAATTATATTATATAACGAGTAACCGCCCTCGCTTTGCTTCGGTTTTCTTATTTTTTACACCTTGGGTTATATTATTGGAGTTTTATTAAGGATCCCAAATTTTTTTGAAAATATAATATAGCCTATGTTACTCGGGGATAGTGTAGCTTCCCGACAGTGAAAGAATTTTTGAAATCGGTTCAGTAGTTTCGGAGCCTATTCAATGCAAACAAAAAATCAAATCTTTCCTCTTTATATATTAGTATAGATAATATTTTAATTTATATCAATAAATAATACATACGGATAGATAGGGTATGATAATAATAATTTAATATAAATAAAAAAAAAACTTAAAACAATTCAGAAAATTGTAATTGGACACCCACCGGACAGGACTCTCATCATTTTTTCCATTTATTTCATAACGTGCCTAAAGAAGTATAACTTTAAAAACATCATTATATAATATTATGTTTTCATCTTAAGAAATACTTAAATGGCAAATAGGTACAATCCGAAAAAAAAAATTCGGATGTGATAAATAATGACGAAAAACGTTTGTAACCTAACCTTCCGAACTAGCCCTGACTTTGCTGTGGCAACGGTTGCCATAATAAAGAAAGTAAAAATAATAATACCTAGGTACTTCAAATCTCCCGCTCCCGGATAAACTTTGAAAAAAAAACCACTTATTGATGAATAGCTCCGACACAGGTCCAGAACTGCTTTGCGTTTAGCGAATTATCTATTAATATCTATTTATTCGAATTAATGTTTTTTTTTATTATTTCGGCTATTTTTATAAATACCGTTATTTACTATTTAATCCACAATCGTGGAGGTCGATAGCACCATGCGTACTTTTAGCTTTTTACGGTGGGGAAGTCATCCATCCATCCATCCATCAGCCCTTTGAGGTCCACTGCTGGACATAGGCCTCCCCTAATGTACGCCACTCAGACCGGTCCTGAGCCTTCTGAATCCAGCGGATACCCGCTGTTTTCTTCAGGTCGTCGGTCCACCTGGTCGGGGGGCGTCCTGTGCTCCTTTTACCGAGGCGTGGTCTCCATTCGAGGACCTTTCTTCCCCAACGGTTATCGGTCCTTCGAACTATGTGGCCAGCCCATTGCCACTTCAGCCTACTAATTCTCTGAGCTATGTCGGTCACCCTCGTTCGTCTACGGATTTCATCATTTCTGATTCGATCGCGTAGAGAAATACCGAGCATAGCTCGTTCCAAAGCCCGCTGGGCGACTCTAAGCTTATGCATTAGGCCAATAGTGAAGCACCACGTCTCGGATCCGTATGTCATCACTGGCAACACACACTGCTCGAACACCTTCGACTTCAGGCACTGAGGTAACTTTTTGGACGACAAGATATGACGTAGTTTCCCGAACGCAGCCCATCCGAGTTGGATTCTACGAGTGACTTCTTTCTCGAAGTTGGACTTACCCATTTGGATCACTTGTCCCAGGTGGTAAATGTACTCGTCTACAACTTCGAGAGCAGCGCCATCAACAACAACCGGTACGGGTGTGACATGGACATTTGACATAATTTTCGTCTTGTCCATGTTCATCTTAAGACCCACCCGTTGTGAGGCGCTGTTCAAGTCCCCGAGCATTGTACCAAGTTCCTCCATGGATCCCGCCAAGATGACTATATCATCGGCATATCTCAGGTGTGTGATGTATTCGCCATTGATGTTAATGCCACGTCGTTTCCACTCCATCAGCTTGAACACGTCTTCCAACGCAGCGGTAAACAGTTTCGGGGATAAGACGTCCCCTTGCCTTACACCTCTCTGCAGTTGGATGGGGTTCGTTGCTGTGTTGTGTACTCTGACGGTCATGGTGGCCGATGTGTATAAACACTTCAACACCTCGATATACCGGTAGTCGATCCGGCACCGCTGAAGAGAATTTAGTACTGCCCAGGTCTCGATAGAATCAAAGGCTTTCTCATAGTCCACATAGGCAACACATACATACGTCGGTGGGGAACGACGGTGGGGAAGTACAAAGTGTAAATTATATCCGCCAATTGTAAACTGCAGTCACACTAGGTATACTTAGTTTATGTAATTAGAAAAATAATCTTATCTGCATTGTGGTATTACGTTGCGACACGGTCGTGGGTAGTTTGCCCACTTAACGGTGCATTTTCGTCGACCTTCAGTGGTGCGGCTGGCTCTACGGACAGTGCCGCTCTCTCAACTCCGGTCTCCGAGCAGCGCGGCAGCGCCCAAATTATGATTTTTATAAAACGAAACAATCCAACAAAAGGCGTGTGATTTCACCAAGTTGCTGTTACTGTAACAGACAAGTCGTCATCGCTGAAAAACGTCTTGCGAGAGGTCTCAGCGCAGCTGTGCAGTCAAATATTTAAAGTATTTAAACATAGTTTATTATTTATATTTATTGTGTTAGATGGGTTCTATAAATGGAAGTCTGCTGAAACACAATTTCACTACGTCTGACTCTCGCGAAAATACCGCGACACAATTGGTGTTGTGAAAATTATTAAAATTAGATGTTCAGGTTGCGAATCGTATTACATACTTTTACTAGAAATAGTGCACAGAGCACTTAAACACTAGTGTTGGTTCGCACTCGTGTGATATTATTAAAAAAATTTCCCCATTGGGTCACAATGTTGCACATGGAAGTGTGATTCAACAGGAGAATAAAAATAAATAATAAACTTGACAAGTGCGAGTTAAACTCGCTTGGAGAGGGTTCCGTACGTTGATTATGTATTTACCGTTATTTTTCTATTTTATTTATTTTGGCCGTTTTTTAAGACCATAGGCTTCTTATAGGTTTTCCTGTAATATTTAAGTAAAGAACTAATCTCTATATTTTTTCCAAATTCTAGCGTCAGTAGTTGCGGAGATAAGGGGGGGGAATGGTAATTTTTTGGCTTTAATTATCGTTCTTTTTAGAATAATTTTAAAACTATCTATTGTAATTTGTAGAAGTATAACAAAAAATATATTTAGTTTTTGTTTAGTTTTGATTTTGTTAATTTTTTTTTTCAAAATTCTGTTGTTTACGGGTCACAAAAAAGCACATGAGTACCAAATTTCAACTCATTTGGTCCAGTAGTTTCGGAGTAAATTGGCTGTGAACGGCGCGCGGCGGTCGCCCAAACCTAGTGATCCTATATGGGTTCCGTTTTTCATTTTTTCGTACGGAACCCTAAAAAAAGACAAAGTATTTCTATAAAATAATTAAAGTATAAAGCCCGTAAGTTACTTAATTCTGCAATTTTATTCCAGGAAAGTAAAATTTTATAGTGAAGCAATAATAAAAAAAAAGTGTGCAATTCACACGTGGAAAAAGTGAAACCTTCAAAAATTTTGGTTTCAAGTTAATGAGACGAATGTAAAATTTCGGGAAGGTGATAACTGTAGGTTTTAATAATGATCATAGTGATGCAAAGTTAGAAAATAAAAATAACACAGTGGTAAGTAAGTGGTAACGTTATCCATCCAGCAGTAAAACGAATCTTCTACTCGTATTTTGTTCCTCGCGCCATCTAATTATGAATAATACTTAGCACTTTTTAAAGTAACACAAAGAGAACCACGAACATAAGAAACACTCTATAATGCTTCCTATTTCATTTTCTCCTACGTTAAATCTCATGAATTTATGTGTCTGTCTCTTTTACTGTCGCTTTTTCGTTTCATCGACTTTCAAATCACAACGATGCTAAAGAAGTTTTCACTTCAACATAACTTCTTGGTACTAGACTCATCGAAGTAAAGTACTACACAGTATCATAAAATGAAACTTCTTATTTCGGCCTGATCTATCGGGATTAGATTATTGTTTCATGTACTGTCATGAAATAAAGTTAATCAATAGAACAATTGCGTGAAATTGTTTTTTAATGCATTGAAAAAGTATACTAAAACTACAGAGAACTGGGACAATTATTCCGTCATCCAATAAAAACGGCTGGTGAACCGTGCCGGCGTCCGTGGCTTACAATCCGGCAGCGACGGGGTCGGGTCGGGCACTGTGGGAGCGCACGGGCAGGCCGGCGCGGGCGGCGCGGCTCTGCGGCTCGTGTGGACCCTCGCACGACAGAAATATCCGTATTCCGGACGCGATAAACTAACTTTATCCTCCATGCAGCTATCGAACACAGCCTGAGTCTTACGACATTTGGTGAAGGAAAAATCCCCGGAGCTCTTTTCGACACACTTTGAATACTGGTTGAACTCGTCGAGGCAATTATTCTTTATCTTCCTGAATAATTGCATGGTGCACGCAGTCACCTTCTTGCCGAGATCCACGCAAGCTCGCGGGTCATTTAACTCTTGCCGACATAACATAAATTCGTTGTTCACGGCTTCACAATCTTTGCCGACGTATGGCGCGGCTGACATAAGGGTCGCCGTGGACAGGTTTATCTCCGGCACGGTTAACGTTGCAAATTCCGGCAAATCTACATTTTTAGTTATCACCATTGTAGCCTTAAATTGGTGAACAAAATATATTTTATAATAATAAATTACTTATATTATAAATAAATCAAAGCAAACGTTCACCAAAATTACGTTTGACACAAATGATTGACAGATGATGTTGTTTTTTTCCAATAGAGTAGTCTCGAATTTGTATTTATTTACCAGTTGTCACGCAAGATAGTAATTTCAGAACGTTTTTCTTACAGGAAGTAGCCAGAACCTGTCATGTCCCGCCGTGCGGACCACAAGCGGGTGGTTGGATTTATTTCCGTTGCCATGTAAAAAGCATAACGAATGTAGAGTCATGAGCAATCAACATCTTTGCTGCAAAGGATTCTGCACTAAGGGTGTTTCGAATGCTGCACTCAAACGGTGAGTGTTACATGAGTAGTTTAATACAAGTAAAACTTTTTAAATGAATTGGAAAATTATAATTGTCATTGTATTTTAAAATTCATTTGGTGTTTTCGCAAAAGCTAAAAAAACTGTACTTACCATGATAATATAAATATTATTATGCAACTACGTAAAGGTTAACCCGATGAAATTTATTTCATAATAGTTATTTTACCATCTGCAAAGTTGCTCTACAACAACAAAATGAAGAAACATGAATAATAAACTGCTCTTTTCGTGTAAAATATGTTTCGTAGCTTATTTTGCAACGAATGTGTGTTAAGTTATGATTAACTAACTTTATTCTACATTTTGAATAAATACCGGAGTGAAGTTTCCTTCTTCACTCTGATTAAGGCCGGCAACGTTCGGTTATGCCCATGGTTAGTGTATTACTGATGTTCCTGCGGGTCGATCATCATTTACCCGTCTACTCGTTTGTCGGCTTGTTTCTTAAAAAACATTAAGCAGTTAATGTTACAATTTTAATAAATTCTGAAAATAATAATATTTGTGACAATAGGTACCTATGTTTTAACAAGAAAATGGCATAGAAACGCTTAATGTATTCTCTATGCGTTTTTAAATAATATTAAAAACCTTACAAACATAATTGCTACGAGTATTTTGGTTTTTACGTTATCTTTACCTATTTAATTAATTATATTTTTGTTGTTAATGAAATATTGTAATTATTAAGTATGTACATCAATCAGCCGGACAAAAGGACAACATGCATGTATCTAGGTTTAGTGTTTACAGCACAAGTAGTTGAGAACTCGCTAGCCTACCATTAAAGCTAAAGTCTACTTAATAAATTGTCCAAAGTCCGGTTAATTGAGGCTTACTTCTACTAATCTATAGCACCAATGTATTTGTGACTAACCTTGACAACCCCTGAGTGTTTCGCAATACCTGCGAAGTGATTTGAACCTGTTCAGGTGCCAGCAAAGGTGCCGACTACCTCGCAACAACGTTACATCAAGACGATCATCATTGTGCTAATGATTCCGAAGTAATTACGCACCGCTTCCTTGCTTACAAAGCCTGTGTCTCACCAACATTCAATTACGTTTAGGAATACAAAATCACTTTAATATTATTTGCAAAAACATCGATTTTATGCTTTCAAGTTACCAATATTTTTTTACTTTGAGTGAGTGGAGCCATCATTCCACATTAGTTTATTTTGATGTGAAGCATGTTGCGTTAAACAACCTTGTGTTTCTAATGTACAGGCAATTAAATGGATTGGGTAATCTTTTAAAAATATATACCAATATAGGTTTTATATGAGATGTTTTGTACATGAAAGGGACTGGTAACTTACAAGTTATAAATAAGTCGTTTCATTTCTGCAGTGGCGTAGCTTGCCCTAAGGAGGCCCCATATCAATATTTGTTGTGGGACCCCAATGATGTTGTATGTATCTTTGTGGGACCCCCTCAACGTCAGCTGTCAAATATATAACAGGAGGTAGAGTCGTAGACCCCTGGCGAGCTTTTTTTGGGAGTGTTAGTGGGTGCCCTTGTACGCTGGGGGCCCCGTATAATTGATACATCATTTTGATGTCCATGGGTTTCGATGACCACTTATAATCAGGAGGCTTGTCAGTGTTTACATTAAAAAAATCTCATATTCTCAGGATTAGCATTTTGTAAGCAATCTGGGAAATAGCACAGTTTTACATTGTTCATTATGTCTATTGATTATAGCGGCCATCAACACTGGATGGATTGCATAAATACTGTCCACATCATTGAATAAAATATCAATTTGTATTTTGTAGTCATCTACATTAATTATAAAAGTGATTTTGTAGGCCATATTTCAAGTGTAGTTTATGTAGGTATATTAACTGTATGTGTTTACGTAATACTAGGTAGTAGGACCACAGAAGCCATAAAATACTGATCATTATGTAGTAATTATAGTATGAAATGACAAGATTAATAAATAGAAAGTATTAGGAATATTATGTTCCCGCTTCCGGAACTCCTACCTTACTACCCTTAGTAATAATATCTACTAATAATAATTATCTAAGTACCTATTACAAAATTATTACTATCATTGCTGAGAATTTAAGAAGCAAAATTATAATTTAAGAAGATTTATACAGAAGTTAGAAATCATAGTAGTAGCACAGAAGAAACTATGGGTCAACGCACATTTATTCGGCGCCATTCGCGTTTCGCCGAATGATTTTGGTTACACTTATCCGGCTCGGCTTCTATCAGCCGCGTACTGCGTCGTAAGAATGCGAACGGCTGCGTACGGCGCTGAATACGCTGCGAAGTCCGTGTGGCAGTACAGCGCTGAACGCGGCGGATAGCACTCGCATGATAAAACACATTTGTCGTCGTTTTCTCCTTGTTTACCGCGAAAGCGGAATCGACGCCGAAAAGCCGAAAGGATGCGTACGCGTCTCGTTACAAAATCGTTGTTTACTATGGACAAAAGCCAAATGGAGCTGAATAAATGTGTTTTGACCCATAATAGTACTTTTATTAAGTAGTAGTGATAACGATAGGGTTGCCAGATGGTCGGGATTCGTCTGGATTGTCCCGACATGTCACATGATGTCCAGAGTACCGACAAAATACAAAATGTCCCAACAATTCACTCGATTACAAATTTCAACTTTTTAAAGTTTTGTCCAGATATTTTAGTCTTGCCATCTGGCAACCCTAGTTTACACACTTTTTGTGTCTGTGTTCTTGACCTACACTTTTTACCGCTCATTTACACGCGCGTCCCGCGGATCGTCTCGTGGCGCGTCCGTAAGCCAGGCCCCCTACGCGCGTGTAAAAACCGCGCGAGCGTTCGCGCGAGCCCCTTTGGCGCGCGCCTATAAAACCGCTCCCGACGCGAGCCCTGCGAGCCACGAGACGCGCCGCGGTCTGGTCCGCGAGTGCCCTGTTCACACGCGCGCGTCTCGCAGATTGTCTCGTGGCTCGCGCGCGCGTGTAAATGGGGCATTACAATTACAGAAAAAAAATTAACAATTTTCCTTGATTCCACATGATGTCTCGCATAATAAATATTTTGTGTTTAAAAATATTGTCAGTAAACCAACCCTGGCGGTTGCCACTAAACTCATTACATTTAAATGATTTGTAAATAACGAATTATTTGTAGCACCAAACATGGACATCCTGAATTTCATGGAAAGTTTAAATATATGAATGTTTTCCAATTTTTGGCCATAATTTTCATTGATTGGGTTTTGTAATATCTCCTTTGACTAATTAGAATATACCTACCTTAAAGCTTAAAACGTAAACTATACTTGAATCGCCTCTAAATGTTGGAAATGCGGGCATCCTTTTAGACCCACCACGGTTGCGAGCGTAGACGTAGACGAGTTGAGTAGTAGCTCCAGCACTAGCACCTCCAGCCCCACCAGCCCCACCAGCACCACCAGCACCACTACCAGCACTACCACCACTACCACCACTACAACAACTACTCCCAGTACCACCAGCTCGACCACGACCACGACGACCACGACCACGACCACGCCCAAGCCGACCACGACCACGGAGCCGCCGAGGCCGTTCTTGCAGCTGCTACCCATACAAATAGGCACCACGACGAAAAACAATGCCGTGAAAACAGGTATAACATTTGTTTTTATTCTTATTAAATAGAGGAGAACTGAGCAGACAGCCACATGATAGTAAGTGGTCACCGCGCTCATGGAACATGCGTATCAGTTGGTTGGTTCATATATACATATTTTGGTAGGTTGGTACGTAACTTCATAATCTATGCATCACTCACTTAAAATTCTTTTTTTACGTCCGTTTTAGAATATATTTTTTACATTCCTACTCGTATACTTACATACTATTTTTAACCGACTTCAAAAAAAGGAGAAGGTTCTCAATTCGACTGTATTTTTTTTATGTTCGTTACCTCTGGACCAACTTTGGACTGGGCGAACCGATTTTGATGATTCTTTTTTTAATCGAAAGCTGGTGGCTGTCATGTAGTCCTATATAAATTTTATTGAGATCTGACAATGGCATCCATGACAAAACCATATAAGTCTTAAATTTGTATTAAGTAAGCGCGACAAATGGACGAATAACTCAATATCACGCCAACCGATTTCGATGATTCTTTTTTTAATCGGTCACTTTGAAGTCGGTTATTTTTTGTTAGTAAAATTTAGATTATTAAATAGAGGAATTATATTAAAAAGCCAGCGATAATTCTAGGATTTACTTAATCAAAACTATAATTGCATATAAGTAATACGACAATTAGGTATCTAGGTTAATCGTAGCGTACAAAAACGTATTATATTAAAGGTTTACTCGTCATTGTCAATTGCATGTTTCTCATGCATCGGGCTTCAGCTAAGCTACATTATAGATTCAAATACACAAACAATAATTTACGTACCTATCTACTCTGTGCATCCAGCTACACTAAATTCTGTCCGCGTGAAGCTGTGAAGGAAAATATGGCCAAAATGTACATTCGAATAATCTAAATCTCAACTGCACTTTTTGTAATTTTACAGGAGAGCCATTTTAAAGTTTTTTTTGCATTCCTAATCGTATTATTCGTCTTTGTATTGCTACAAAGTGTTTGTTCTTTGCATGACATACGACCCATTTATTTGTGAATATGGCCATGTACTTTGCAGGTGTTAAATATTTTTTGTTAATTGTTATTAATATTTTTTCAAAATAAGGTGTACATTTATGCCTTTGTTCCACCAACATTTAATTTATATTATTTATATTTTATTTTATTAATATACATCTTTTTAGGAACTTCTGTTGAAAAAACTTAAAAATCTCTAGGAATTTGCCTCTAAAATTAGCGACAACATACAAGTAAACGTTATAAAATCTTTGTCCTTATAGTAATCAGTCAGTTTTTACTTTACTCTAGAACGTTTTTTATGTAAACAAATCAAAACTAACAAAAATAACTACAAACAATCTTCATATTTATTGTTGTACAGACAACTTTGGCATTTTACAGTAAATCTTTGACAAAAAAAAGCGGCCAAGTGCGAGTCGGACTCGCCCATGAAGGGTTCCGTAGCAGCAAGTAACATAATATAAAAGTTCTTGTAGTTCGTTGTAACTTTGATCAATGTTTTTTGCGGTTTACGATTTATGACGTATTAAAAAAAAACTACTCACTAGATCTCATTCAAACCAATTTTCGTTGGAAGTTTGCTTGGTAATGTACATCATATATTTTTTTAGTTTTATCATTCCCTTATTTTAGAAGTTAAAGGGGGTCGACACACATTTTGCCACTTTGGAAGTGTCTCTCGCGCAAACTATTCAGTTTAGAAAAAAATGATATTAGAAACCTCAATATCATTTTTGAAGACCTATCCATAGATACCCCACACGTATGGGTTTGATGAAAAAAACATTTTTGAGTTTCAGTTCTAAGTATGGGGAGCCCCCAAAATTTATTGTTTTTTTCTATTTTTGAGTGAAAATCTTAATGCGGTTCACAGAATACATCTACTTACCAAGTTTCAATGGTATAGCTCTTATAGTTTCGGAAAAAAGTGGCTGTGACATACGGACGGACAGACAGACAGACAGACAGACAGACACGTCATGTCTCCATGTCATCCATAAGGGTTCCGTTTTTTGCCATTCGGCTACGGATCCCTAAAAACGATATAAAAGAAAACGTATCTAAGAAAGAAACCAAAATAGTAATAGCAACAATGCTTTGTCTCTCCAAACATTTGCTCATGAAAAAGGCATAAGTGTGCTAAATATGACTTTGTCTCTCCAGGAATATCAAATATCAAAGGGCATATTTGCCTTCGCGGCTTTGGCGCTCCAACATAGAATGATAGAACCACTCCGCGCGGGGGCGACGGCGCAAGTGCAACTGACCAATAAGATGATGTCGCGCCAAAACGCTCACTCAGTCGACCCAAAATGACAAAGACACTATTGCCATCTAGCGACTTTTAAAGTGAATCTAATGGGAGTCTTTGTCCCACCAGATACAGGAATGTTTTTAAAGCATTTCTGCATATTTATCTCATTTTACGATTTTTTGTAAGATGTGCCCTTGTACCACCGAAGGTGCGATATTTTCTATTGCCTTTTCTGACAAGGAGTGCAAGTGCACGCACACTCTTGCACCTTGCTGCCAGGGCCTATGATTGTTATTAAAATCTAAATTCGAACGCAGGCAAGAATCAAAAGCTGGTGTGTCCAAAAGCGCCCGCCCCAATCGTACTGTTCCCGATCCCGTGTGAGAATACCTCCCAGTGCCGCACGAGCAGCGGGCCGGGGGAGGTGTGCTGCGACGGTCGCTGTGTGAAGGGAGTGCCCGCGCCGAAGCCCAAGGCAGCTGAGCAAGCTCACCAACGTATGAATACTACCTATACCTACTCCGTTTGATACGACGAGTCCTATTAAGATATTAAGTAAACAAACTTACACGGTCTTTTTTGTGCTTATCCAAGACAATAGTACTCCTGAGGACTGAAATAAAACGCTTCATTTTGTTTGTGGCAAACCGGAAAATAAACAGTTTTCTCTGCGATAGAATAAGCAGGAGTCCTAAATTCCTTATGGTTTACCCATCTGACGAACCTTAGGTTTATAGGCTTTTTGAATCAAATTAAGCATACTATCTCATTTACCTATAATTCTAACACAAGTGATGGTTTCATAACGCCTGGTTTCACAAAACATACAAAATCTGAAAATAAACTTGCTGTTTGCTATAAGGCATAATAATTACTCCCTGGGTACGGGGAAGTCGCTTGCTTAAAATTAACCTTTCTCGGTAATGGGAAGTTGTCATTCCTTACCAAACTTATTTTAAACCGTCAAGTTTATCTATTGTTTGATTGAATAGCGTTATTGGGCGTGGTCCCCCGTGAGTGTCCCGCGGCTCCCCTGGGAGAGCTGTTGTTTGAGGTGCAGTCGTGCAAGACCGACTCGGACTGCTGGCCGCGGGTGTGCTGCCCCGACGGCACCCGCTCCTATTGCCGCACTGCGCGGGCCAGGCTCGACTTGGTGCCCGTCGCTAACAGAATCGAAGCACGTACGTATTGCCGACTGGATGCTCACAGTTAACAGCAGCATTGCAGTGTAGCATCTACGGCATTCTCAGCTTTTAGAGATAGTGAAAGGAAAGGAGGAAAAACTCTCGGGTAGGAGTTCTTTGTTTGGCCGTTGGGCCTCTTTGGTTCTTTCAGATTAGCGTGGATAGGGAATAAAGTGTCTACAATAATAAGTTAAGACATCGATAAATAACTCGGTACCTAGTTTCAGTCTTCAGAAGTACCAAAGTATCTTATAGGTAGCACATCTTTCATTGTGCATAATATATTATTCATCACAATACATCATGTTTAAATAAATTAGGCATTTTAGCTGTTCGGAACTCGTTTGAAGTAGGATCGTTACCTTCCAGCGGTCCGCATGTTGGAGCAGTACCTGCAGTGTACGGCGCCGCCGCAGTTCGACCCGTTCCCGCAGCGCTGCGGCTCCAGCGTGGACTGCTTCCCCAACCTGTGCTGCGCCGAGGGCGGCAAGAAGCACTGCCGCCCGCCGCAGAGGAGTCTCCTCTCCCTGCTCGCGGGTGTTATGCAGGTAACTTGAGTTATGTCTAGGTACGAATAATATGTTCAGTTGTTATGCTTCGTTCTAAAGTATATGGATGTACCTAATGAAATAATGGGTACCGTATGCATAAAATCCATAGTTTACCTAAGTACCTACTTAAGCGTATAATGAAATTACGTATAAGGGCGTATTGGTAAATTGGGGCAGCCTAGAATACTGATCTTAATCCCGGTAAACCAGTGTGTCGTAAATGGCGACAGAAGCCAGTCAGCTTGGGGATAGATGTCTACGTATAATTAATTGATTTTTGAGAAAATTTTATTTTCTTTTTCAGAGATTCGGATAAGTCCAACATGGTTGTGAACATGAGTGTTTAAATAGTTGTAAATTGTAAATTATATAACTATGTATTATTTATTAGTTTTGTATTTTTATATTATTTTTAAAAATAAATGTGATATGCAATATCTACGTATTTTAATTTACGCTTCTAATAAGTATAATCTATACAAATAAATAAAATTGGAGTGTCTGTTTGTAATATTAAAATAACCGCTTTTTACTAAATGCATTTGGATTTATTCACGGTATTCACACACCAAAACAATACTATTTACAATTTTTGTCTGTCTGTTTGTTTCGGCTAATCTCTGAAATGGCGATTTTGACGGGACTTTCACTGGCAGATAGCTGATGTAACAAGGAGTAACTTAGGCTACTTTTATTGAAAAAAATAAAAATATTACGAAGTTCGCCTGGTCAGCTATACCTATAAATGAACTTAACGTTGCATAATTTTATAGGTCATAGATAGAACATTTGAAGCGTCGTTTTAGGGTTCCGAAGTAAAACCGGGACCCATATAGTTTCGTCATGTCCGTCCGTCTGACCGAAGCAAAGCGCCGAGATGCTAGAAAGCTGTACTTTAGCATAGAATAAAATATTGAAAAACACTTTTGTACACCTGTAGGGGAGGTACCCTACAGGTAACGTGAGGAGGAATTTTTTGTTCGTCACGTACCCTATAGTGTGGGGTATTGTTGAAAGGGTCTTTCAAAAATATGATGGGTCTTCAAAGACCATTTTTGGAATTAGGGGTCCGTTTGCAAAATATCTGTCTTCAAAGTGCTAATTTTGGTTAGAGTCAAGTGTACCTCCCCCCTCCCGGCTAAACGGTTGGAGTTGGACAAGTGAAAAATTTCTCAAAAATAGGTTAAACATATTAATGAATTCACAAGAAAAACTATTACGGCTATGTTAGCATAAGTAGTTAATGAGTAACAGTCGATAAACTTACTACTTCGTAACCTATTATATTACTTACTAGCTGACCGGGCAAACGTTCTGCCAAAAAATTTTTAGGGGTAGGGGGATGAAAAATAGATGTCCGATTCTCAACCCTAGCCGATATGCACGCAAAGATTCACGAAAATCGGTCGAGCCGTTTCGGAGGAGTTCAACTTCTAACACCGTGACACGAGAATTTTATATATTAGATGTATACAATACCTACTAGAAGTACATAAAATATTACAATGCAAGTATGTAGTAGTAACACAATAGGCGGTCTTATCGCTGTAATAGCGATTTCTATATTATATATCGTATAATTATAATAGTAATACATAATATTGTACTACACAAAAATAAAAGTTAAGTAAGATGCAATGTTACTAAGTATTTTATGTCATCAAAGCAATCCACGAGAGATAGTCAAAGGGTTAGGTAGTATTCCTTAACTTTATTCTTAAAGGAGAGGAGGGACTCAGAACGTCGGACAGGTAAGGGAAGAGCATTCCACAGATGAACGGAATATACAGAAAAAGATTTTTTATAGAATGAAATTGAGCTAAGAGGAGTGCTAAGGAAAAGATTATCGGAGGAACGAAGATGAAGGTCATGTGTCATTGCATTTTCTGAGAACATTTACCATAGTAGTGTATAATTTTTATATACCATTAGAAAGTAGAGATTCCAACGAACAAAGAGACCACCGAATTTTTAAAAAAATCAGATTTTTTGACGTGA
The DNA here is from genome assembly GCA_951805285.1 of Thymelicus acteon. Taxonomy (NCBI): domain Eukaryota; kingdom Metazoa; phylum Arthropoda; class Insecta; order Lepidoptera; family Hesperiidae; genus Thymelicus; species Thymelicus acteon. Next base: position 6,174,297 of record OX638232.1, read on the forward strand.
GATTTTTCGACTGAAAATAAGGGTGCTTTTTCGATAGAAATTCAAAATAAGGTGAAAAAAATATATATTTTTGAATCAAAAAAATTACAGTATGTCAAGGACATACAAAGGTAAGTTTTCACCAAATTTCGTGAAACAATTTTTTTTTTGTAAAAGATAAAAATAAAAAACCAAAAACGTGGTTTTTTGAATTTTTCACATAAATTTTGAGGTTATGTAAAAAAGTGTGAATACAAAAGTTGTAGATCTTTTTATTACCTACAACTTTGTTTTTCAACTTTTTTCAATAGGACTTGTAGTTTTTCCGGAAATCGAGATAAACCATTTTTTCCCTTAAACCCCCCCTCCCCCCCCCTTCCCGACCTCAGATCGCCCGTAATTTATTTTTCCTATAATCTTCGTTATATTCTCTTCCTTTTGCAATAGGTTTCATTGTACTATAATTTTCTTCCACTTTTTACCGTTTTTAGAGCTATCGGCAATGGACTACAATGTCATATCAAGATGGTGTCAATGTGTGGGTATGTGTACTTGTACGAATACAGAGTTGGTATTATTATGGGTGCTTCACTGAATTTGTTCTTAGGATTACGTCCGTCTTTTTTTACGTCCGTGTAAAAAACCTTGATTTATCCAGGTCAGTCTGAGTAAATCGCGTAACCTAAACACTGTAATTTGGCTTAATTGTTGGCTCCGCTAAGGGTCAAGAGTGTCAAGACCAACAATTACCAATGCAGTCCATGCTTCGCTAAATAAGTTTAAGCAAAATACACGAAAAGGTTTTTGTTAAGTACAAAATATTCTCTCCTTGCAAGAGATCGTAATTTTCTAAATTCAAATAAAGTCGTACGGTGGTTCGAAATCCTTCATGTGAGTCCAACTCGCACTTGACCCATATTTATTTATACATAGGTATACCTAAGGATAACAAAATAAATATACATATTTTTTAGTTATAGTTAAGATGTATATATCAAAATAATTTGTTTAATTAATGAGGATATCAAATTAAGTACCTATCATATTTGTATAAATAGGAAGATTATCAAAGTTTCATGTTTGTTTTTATACTTTATACGATATAAGTTTTGTATAAATTTAAATTACATTTTAATTTGATTTGTGATTCTTTCTTTCCTTGTCAATTTGAGACCTTTTAAATGAGAAAGTATGGTTGTGTTTTTATCCTCTCGCTCAATCGTCCCAGGAAATGAATCAATTCGGATAAAACTTGGGGCCGTTACCCGTGCACCCACTGGCTTCACCCGATACATAAGTAGTTAATGGTGACCATCAGGTAGGTAGACTATGTTATATAAAAAAAGATTATCTGTCGGAGTACTTTTGAGATTAGAAGTAGGTAGTAAGATGGGCAATTTAGTATTTTCCATCTTACAACTGCAGTAGTAATAACAAGGGCAATTACCCGTATTATAACTAGTCGGATGGTAGTAAGGGTAATTTAGTATTATCTTTCTTACAACTTACAACTGCAGTAGTAACAAAGGGAAAAAAATTTACCAATATTACTACTGGTAGTAACACGGGCAACAAACCGTTTCTAGTACCTATATGAGTAAAATGTTTATATTTGAATTGGATTTGATATACAGATATAATTTGTATACACAAGGTCATAAAATAAAAGATGTCCATTTGGGTTTAAAAATTTATTAACCTATACATCAGCAAACATTTAGTCCAGCTGAAACAAGAAAAAATAAACAGTGTTATCAATCAGTTTATGGTTCTTAAATAACATAATACTTTTCCATCAAAAAATATATGACTCCAAACAATCTCATTTATTCTTTGTAGTATTCATCCTTCAGACATGCATTTATCATCCCTTTCCACATAATCTAATTACAAAATATTATTAAATCAAATTGTGAAGAGTTTCAGAATAATAAGTCTTTAGAAGTCTGAGGTGGCTCAGAGCACTATAGAGTGCCCTGCTCATAAATGCAAGATGAAAGACGAAGAACACTATTTTAAAACTACAAAGTAGTAACAACAGGAAATATCTGGTTATCATAATCATCAATAAACATTTTGTGACAATATGGTACACTGTATATGTACTGTGATAAGTTGTTTTACTGAACTGTTTCCTACCACGCCGTAGGATTATTCTGATGTGCACACAGAATTCAATCAATACTCGATGGCTTTGCTATAGTTCTAGAAACTGACATGGCGTAAAACCGACCAAACTTGTGTAAGGTTCAATAAAGAATAAATAAATAAACTATAGGTCTAGCTCTAGACTAAGAAACCAAGAACACTTCGCAAAAACGATATGGCTATGAGAAGATAGTAGAACCACAGGAAGGATGGCTTATCTCACTGATGGGTTACTGTCACAATGTTAAAATGATAATTACCTTCTTGAATCCAATATCATGAGCGTACTCCCTGAAGCACTGTCTGCAGATATTTAGACCATATTTACGAATAAGACCATGTCTGTTGGAGCAGGCGCGGCTAAAATAAAAAAAAGACAACACGTGTTATAACCACAACTTCTGGATTATAATTTTTCTAGATTAACTTCTACTGCGATGTACATACCATGAGCGGGATCCCTGCCCGTATTTACGGGGGTGGGAATACCAAATATTAGCGTGACCCATTTTAAGAATATGTATTCTTTTCGCCAACAACGAAATGCGACGTCCAAAATGGCGCTTTGACAGATAGAAAAGAAAGAACTTTTTTTGACACAAGATAAAGACATGTCAATTTGATCAATGTTTTGTTGATGATTATAAATAGGAGCCTTAGATGTAAGTCTTTTGGCATCAAATCCATCTAAAAATACTGCACAAGGCAACGTGTGCATTATTGTCTTTAAATTTAATTAATTGTAAATACTAATATATAATATTAATACTTCATAAATCAGAAAAAATATTTATTGGTATAAACTAATGTCGGTAGTCAATTCTAGATGGCTCTGCAACAATTATAACATTCCACTTCAGTCTGCTTCTTAAAATTCGTCATTCTTGTATAAAACTCAATAAAATTCTATTGAGTTATAAGTCAAAAACATGCCGAAGTTGTATTTTTATATCACAAAATGTATTATTTTAATAAAATTGTTCATCTGAGCTGCGGACAAGGAACAACAATAAAATAAACGTTAAATGTATGATAAGTTGTTTATATTTCCGTAAAAAAACACATTTGTTTTTTAAGGTTGAAAACTTTAATTTCTTGTTTCAAATTTCATTTGATGACATATATTATTTTCCTTGTTTATCTCTATGTAATCATGTATTTTCTTGAAGATTGATATTTTAAATTAATGAAATGAAATAATGAAGCCTCAACTTTCCATTTTATATTGTGTAATGCTGCTTTTATCCGGAAAACTGGTGCGTAAAATAAACATATTGTTTACTTCAGGTGTCGATTCCAATGTTTCTAAGTACCCAAACCAATATATGACTAATCCTGGACCAAACCTATTCCAATAGCATAATAGTTGCTCTTTCAAGTATCCTGAATGATTTTCCTCATCTCCAAATAAGGCTTTACTTTCAATCCAGTTTATAATGAAACCATCAACAGCTATGGGTACATCTAATTTGAAATCTGGTGTCTTGTCATAGCCGCGAGATCTAAGAATATTTTCATCAGAGAATGTTATATTCATCAATCTTAACTCTCTCTCTAATCGGAGTTCATATTCTAAACCAATTGACCTGAAAAAAAAATTAAATTAACCATACATGACTTTATAAGAATCTGGCCTTAAATTATAAATAAAAAATATTTTTGGATAGGTACTCACTGTTTTATTATGTCTGCATATGGGCCATATTGATTGTCATTCATAATAGCCTGGAATATAAATAATAAAATAAAATTGAAATGTTGGTTTGCACATACATACTTCTTATATAAACATGAGCCCTTATTAATAGTGTAAGCTTAATTTTTGTTTATGGTATTTATATAACAAAAATCAGTTTCCACATACTAATTGTTAAGTCAATAGCAAGTAATAACAAACAACTATGATATGAAATTAGTAAACAAATTAAGGCACAATACTTCATCTTAAAAGTCGAGATTCTTACAATAAACATTTGATAGGCCAAATCTCTATTCTCTATCAATGTGGTGTCTTTTAAATATTTCTTGACAACAGTTGAATCTGAGTACAAATTCTGAAGCAGAGATCTTGCAAACAGTGAGGGACTAATTCCTTGGCTATCTGCTAATCTGTAAAGAAAACAAATAATAATAAAATTATTAAATAATTAATTCATTCATTCAGGGACAACCCTGTAGCCTAGTTGGTAGCGACCCTGCTTGCGAAGTGAGGGGTCCCGGGTTCAATTTCTGGCCGATATTTATTTGTACTCGGGTCATGGGTGTTATTGTGATTATATGTGTCGTCTATGCCACTCGCAACACAGGTGAAAACCTACTGTGGGGGGTATGAGTGTGAAAGCGTTATTATTATTTAATATATAAGTCTACGGTGTACTCCCTCAGCTAGGGTTGCAAGATGATAGGTTTACAATTTCCAGAACAATTCTACTAGACCTTGAACACCTACCCTTTTAATACACCTGTCAACTGGGCTGCAGCACCTTTTTGTTGACTCACCTTCATTAAATTCCAACATGGCACCCCTCTAAAAAAAACTCACCAGCCGCCTGCCTACTGTTGACGCCATAGTCAAATTAAGTTTTAAAGTTAAGTTCATACTAACTGTAAAATAACATCCCCCTTATTCTTGTCACGCATCAATGCTTCATATAACTCATAGTACTTGCTTGATATCACAGGAGATTTTCTGTAACTCTGTTTCATAGATCTTTGTACTAACAGCGATATAATACTTCCCAAAGTGTTTGGTGGTATACTGAAACATACTGAAATTATCAATTTCTTGTTAAACTTTATTTTTTTAGCCATTGTTACATTTTGCACATACTCATTGTATTTTTTTCGTAGCTCATTTTCCGCTTTTCGACTATACGTTGTTAATTTACTAAAATCTTCTACAATTGCATTGTACACTTTGAGGGACATCGGTTTTATTTGAGTCTCAGTCATTATTTTCGTCTTTATCAAAACTGTAGTCACACGGAATTTTAGTCAGAGACACTAAAAACAAAAAGATAGAATCATTTTAAAATAATAAATTATTGAGGTTACAAACAAACCTAAATACGTTACGGCTTTTTACAGTAAAAAATACAAAACTACAAATTCAGACAAAACGTACATAACTTTTGACGACAATAAATGACAATTTTACAGACTATAGAAATCACAGATTAAATAGTTTTACTGTAATGGTGGTCCGGCATAAATAAGCAATGTTTTTAGCTAGCCTGTGGAACGTAAAAAACCAATTGACAATAATTGTCAAAGTCAATGTCACCAAGTGGGCAAACCATTGATTAAAGAAAAAGTAGAGGATATGCCCTAAATTGCATATACATTTTTTCATTATACATATATTATGCAAATATGACCCGAAATACCAAAAATACATCTGTCCTGTTCTTACACGCCACAATATATACTTAAAGAAAGAGTACAATACATGTAGCATATTTCAATTTTCTGGCAACATGTTAAAGAAATCTATCTAAGCTCCGCCTTGAAGCCTGTTTTCGGACGCCATTTTATGAAAATAGTTGCTTCTAGGGATGTTCGATCTAGGTGCCTTGTATCGATACTCTAGATCGATATGGATCGTATCGCAGTGTAACGATCCAGGTATTGATCCTAGTGATTTGATACGATACTCTGGATCGATCCAGTATCGAATGAATTTTTTTTTAATGGAAATAGTCGGCAAACGAGCTGACGATCCACCTGATGGTGAGTGGCTATCGTCGCCCATGGATATCAGCAACACCAAAGGCATCACTGATGCGTTGCCGGCCAAGAAAGAGGGAAGAAGAAGAAAGTAAAATTTTAAATAGGAATGTTTATCCAGGTGTTTTATGTATCGATACTCCGGTTCGTCATGAATATTCCAATATAAATAATAGTTCAAATATCGATTCATATAATTAAATATAACTGTAAGTGGGTATCGCGGCCAATGAATATCAGCGACCAAAGCGTTGTCAGCCAAGGAAGAGAAATAAGAAAGAAATATGTTGATAAATAAAACATAATACATATTTTATATTTTAATTATATTTTATACGTATAATTTAATACGATGTTTTGTATCAATTCATAATCAAATAAAATATTTTAAATATCGTTATACATCTATTGAAAAGCTTAATTCAGTGGGTTTCTAAATAAATATATATATTTTAAGCCAATATTATGGTTAATCGTTTTAGATTAAATTTTATATTAGATTAAATTTTATTCAAAATATTGTATAATTAAATATTGAAAAAGTTACTTAAGGTTTTTTAAAACAATGTGGTATGTAGTAGGAACATCATATAAATAATAATATCTCACTCTATAACACTATGTTTGATTTAGAACTCTTGTGTTTTTTAAACTAAATAATCAAATAAATCCATATCATCATATATTTTTTTCTTAAAATATTATATCGATATGTGAAAAATACAACACTATTTTGTGGGCGGAGTCGACGCCATATTTGAGAAATTTTTGGCTTCAGATCACGTGACCTTATTTCCTATCCTCTCTTTTTCTCTAATCAAAGGGGCAAACCCTTTGATTAAAGAAAAAGAGTATTATGTCTATGAGAATATATGAATATATGTTATAATGAAAAAATGTATATGCAATTTAGGGCATATCCTCTACTTTTTCTTTAGTCAATGGGCAAACCGCAAATGTCAAATTGTCAATTGTCAAGGCAGGATAACGTAGTGATTAAGTACTCTGTGGGCAGGATTGAAAGTTGAAAGACAGCAAGACATGGACAGTTGCGAGGAAAATCAAATCGATGGATTGTTATGATTTATGTTACGTATTCACAAACCGAACGAATAATATAATTGTGCCGTTGAGATCAGTTGTTGAGTTAGCTTAGATTCTACATATTCTAGCACAATGGTTGTTGGTGCATTTCCTATTGCAAAATTGTCAGTCTTACTCGTTAAACAGATCAGCAAACCAATAGCAAATATATGCAAGGAAAGAGCCAAAAATAGTCCATTCTTCAGGACTTATGTCTGTATGCCACCAGCTCAATGTACGTAACATAACATAAGGGTTTATTTATCTACGATATCGATCGATCCTCAACTATCATGGAGTCATTCGATTTATTTCAGTTTACAATTGGTGCGAAGTTAAGGCGAAAATGTGGATCTTAAATTTGGGCAAACCAGTAAACATTCCGGTCTTGAGCCAGGAAATGGCAATTGAACTTGGAGCTAATCTACTTGGCGAAACTCTGATCTTTGTCATTGGTGCTGGTTTACTTGTGATAGAATACAATAGGTGAGGTGTATTATTATTTGTAATTGTAATTAGTGGTTTATTATGAATGTATTGCTTTCCAATAAATAACACATTAACAAACTAACTTAAGATTCAGTAAATATAAATTGTTCTAATAGAATTGATTTTTCGATAGGCAAAGTAACAAGGAGGCAGCCAAGGAAGCAAAGCGGCAACAAGAAATGGATCATATTACAGGGACGATAACAGACCTCTACTTCACTGTACAACAGCAACAGACACAGCTCAAGGAGTTGGAGAGGATGGTCCATGCACTTGGTAACTATTATATTTTTTTATTTTCTACCAAGCATTTTGTTCAGTATTTACTTTTCCATTGATAAATTTATGAACTGATTAATTTAACAGATGTTCTATTTTATGTTATTGCTCCAATGGGTTCTATCTCTTGTTTACCTTTGAATTTTCATTTGTTTTGATTAGGTATGGGATTTATTTAAGATTACAACAATAAATTGTGTTGTCTTTCCCCCTGAGAAAATAAGTAGTGCCATTGTTGTTGCATTGACTAGGTTGAAGTTAATATAATTTAATCATTACATTTTATAGTTGTTTAGAATCCGTACCCTAGTAGTTTATAAAAATGTATTATTATGATTCAAATATTATGACATTCTATTCCAGCAGGCTCAAAACCAATTTTACCACCACAGCCACCCCCGAGTGGCCCCCCCTCAGGACAAACTCCTTCAGTAGCTGCTGCAGACCAAACCACCCCTAAGAATATCACATACCAAAAATATTATGGAAGCCCCATAACCAGCACACCATATCCTGACAAAGGATTAATTCTCCAATCCCTCAATTACATTCAAATGGATGTCTTCAGCTCGTTTTTCACACAGTCTGAGGAAAAAGTCACCAAACCAAGTATTGATAATACTCAAAGCACACCAAAATACCAACCTGCAGTGGTCTCTGAAGCATTGCATAATATAGAAAACACATTTAAAAGCCTTTTTTAAACTGTTAATTAATTACCACAGTGTATTATATTTTTTAATTTATTACTAGCTTCATTAAGATTTGTTGTTGTAAGAAATGTACAGCTGTTTTCTCTGGTTACTAATTATATTTCCAATTTCGATTACATATTTTAGTAGCAACTATGCAACTAGTGTTCAGTAAACAAACTAAGAATATCTAGTTCAATGACATGTGTGATGTGGTGTACAATAAATATGTAAATACATCAAAAATGTGTAAAATATATTGTTATTATTCTAGTAAATTCCTATTCCAATTAAGTAATTACAATAATGAACTTATTTTATCTGTAAGTTCTGTAACAATAATTACCATGATAATAGTATTATTTAGTTACCATAATTGGCAACCTGCACTGATCTAGTTTCTGCTGAGTGTTGCTTCCTTCCAACACTATGTTTTATATTTAAAAAAAAAAACAACTTAGATTAATGATAGTCTCATTTAATTTAACTTAAATTATAACAGTCTCCTTGCCTGTATTTGATCATAATGATTTATTATTCTTTTATTTTACATTTTTGACTGCCAACAATAACAATATCAGCCATATTGTACTATGGCTGTTCAAGCCATTCATCCATATATTTACAGTCTTGAGGTGTAATCAGTCCATCGGATACACACTTGCGTATGAGAGGGCACACTCCGCAAGGCACTTGCACAAGGCCGGGAGCTGGTATGATGGATTCTATAGCACGAAAAACTTTACTGCCATCTGGATAAACACTGCTCTCTGCTTTCCCATCATACACAAGAGTATTCAGAATTGTCACAACATGTTCCACTGTTAAAGTTTCCTGAAAAAATATAACAATGCTTTTTATAGTGTATTTTTTAGATGTTATTTACTTAGATATATTATAGATTTAGGGCTTGTTTCACCATCTTCAAGTAGAGTCCTGAATAAGCTATTCGCCGGTTAAAGTGACGTTAAAGTGTCATTTTACATACACGAAATGTCAACTTAACCAACGAATAGCTTACTTCGGACTTACTTGAAGATTGTGAAACAAGCCCTTAGGCTCTTATTTACTAAACAATCTTACTACGTAATATTAATAAGTTTTAAAAACTAATAATTCAAATAAAAGGTAGTGCCAAGTTTGTTAACCAAATAAGACTAATATGGCAACATTATTTCCAATTTTATGGCAACATAATTCTTGACAAAAAATTACCAAATTCAAAATTAGAAATGACTCAAAAACTACAAGTCAGATCTTGCTCAATTTTAAGTGAGACCACATGACAAGCACCAGAATTCAATTAAAAAATAATCATCAAAATCAGTTCACCCAGTCGTAAGTTCTAAGGTAACCAAACATAAGAAAAAAAATACAATCGAATTGAATACCTCCTCCTTTTTTTAAGTCAGTTAAAAATAGAAATAGTTATTTAGCTCACTCACATTGCTAATTTTTAAGTCTGTGATATATTTCTGCACTTCTGCAGCACTAGCAAAGGATTGAGTTCTGCCAACGATTGGACCCCTTGGATTGTTTTTTATTTTATCAGCTCTCTGTTGTAAGAACCTCAAACATTGACGATTGAGTATATCAACATACTCTGATTCAAAGTCTTGGTCTTGGTACCAAGGGCCTCCTGATATAGATTGGTCAGGTTCTAAGTTATACAGCATGTATACTTTTTTCTTCGAAGCCTAAAACAAGAACATTTTTAATACTTGTTTCAAATTAATGTATAAACTATTCTCACATAAATTTTGAACTGGAAAGATAATTAATTTGAACTAAAAATGTAATACAATATTTACATTCACACATTTCACTGCTTTGATAACTTTCTTTCCTTCGAGATTCTTCAGCACTTTAGTAACTTGTGTAATTGCTAGATTAGAACGGAGTCTGATGTCACGCATCCATATTCCCTTGTTCCCTGCCTCTTCAATTAGATTGTACACAACTTTCTCTTCATTGTCACCACTTACGGCTGGCTTGGATGACGGAGCTTTTAACCTGTTATAATTTAAAATCAACGAACACTGTACTCTATGTCACTTCATTATTTAGATATGAATTTTTTCAAATATTATGTTGTGTATTTCCACTTTCAAGTATTTTTGTATATAGTGAAATATTTACCTGTAAATTAGTGATCCACCTTGGTCATACAGATCGAAAAGTCCTTGTTGCAATAATTTATTAATAGCAGAAACAAGTTCAGATGAAGATAATTCTGGGATGGCTGCAGATATATCTGTATTCGTAATACCTTTTGGGTTTTTCTTGGCAACATTAATTATTTTATCAAGTAGTGGATCTTCATTTTTTATTTCACTCATGTTTCAGTACTGCTAGCCACTGCTAGCTAGGTTTGTAAGACGTTTGTAAAAATACAAATGGTATTTTTATAAGATAATGCAGAAAAATCTGATAAAATCTGCTCAGTGCTCACACTTCACAGACGAGACGATGTATGTAGATTGTAGAGACACTATACTAGTACTACGTTAATCGGTTATTAATCCGCTAAGTTATTTTTTAATTAAAAAATTGAAATTGCATTGCATTTGAACTTTGAAGTTTGAAATCGTCGACACAGAGTACTTAATCACTACGTTTTTGTCGACTTCGACTTTTGACATTGACATGATTAGACATTTTTCACTTTTATCAGTCACAGACAAGTTATATATAGATGTACTGGTATATAGATGTACCGTAATTGTGTACCTTAATTTTCAATTTACTCTTATTGCAGAATTATGAAGAATAATTTTGAAGAAATTTTAATTAAATAAAGTCTATTATTTCAATTTAATAATTTTTACCTCTAGAAAAATTATCTACAATGACAGAAAACATTTGGGATTGGTCGAATAACTTCATTACGTTACGACACATCGAACTTCAGGTACCTCTACAAAGTCTATGATCTAGATGAGTAAAATAATATATCCATGGTCTGTCTATTAGTCTGTGATGCCGTGAAGTGTGAAATGTGATCAGTTTTGCCAATGAAAATTTTTGGAAGGCCGTGTACATTAGATAAAAAAAGCCGTGTTTCTATGGAAAACGATCAACTGTGGGCCGTGTCCACAGCTGCCAATATATTAAGCTATCCAATTATGCCAATATATACCACGCTCGGACGCTCGGACTAAAAATACTTTTCATATTAGCCTATTGGCGCTGTTTTAAGGGTTTTAACATTCGTTAAATGTCTGCAAAAATAATAAATAACAAAAAGATCGTAGAATTTGCGAAAAGCCGGAAAAGCCGTAGATTTTGCTACGGCCCTAGGGTTCGGGCCGTAGACCGTAGATTTTGTGATTTTTTGGCCTGAAAGCCGTAGAACACGGTAATTGCCGTAGCATTGGCAACACTGAATGTGATATTTGTGATCTGTGATCGAGTGTTGCTAGCCGAGTCATACTTTTTACAACTCGAGTAATCTCGGTGTCAAAAATCACGAGTAGCGAGTAGTCGCGAGCTCTCGAGTAAGTATACTCGCGAGTAATTATAGCTCGCGAGTAAGTATAGCTCACGAGTAAGATCGCTGCGACGCGACGCGCTTAGGTGGAAACTCGACGAAGTCGACGATTCGAAACGGGTAAGATCGAGTTAAACCATCGCCGCGTTGCGGTCGTCAGCGTCACTGAGCTGAGTCGGCCGAGTTTACTCGAGTACGTTAAAACGTTACTCGAGTGACTCGCCCAAAGAGTTTACTCAAGTTACTCGAGTAAATTACGTCGAGTTGCCCATCACTATCTATGGGCAGTGTTGCAAAAGTTCCCGATTTATCGGGAGATCTACTGATTTTGGTTATCTTCTCCCGATATCCCGATTTAGCGACCTTTTCTCCCGATTTTTTGCATTTCCTACCAATGTAATATAATATTTAAAAATACAGATATGAAATCATGTGTTAATACGAAATACAAAAGAAATTGAGTCACTCATTAAAAATACGGAAGATTTTAGATCAAGCGTAGATATATAGCTTAAAATGTGACTCACACAATGTTCTAAAATATTTGATAATTCGCATTCAAAGTTTTTTCGCTATTGATTTGCATCTGTTATTGAAGTGACACTTACCTTTTCGTTTTAGCTTTTATCTATGTGTGCATGTCTAAATGTTAACTTTGTTGATGCAAATAATAATACAAATAAATAAATATTCATCTGCAAATGCATAGGTAACGAATATTTTCATCCATCAATTTGATGAAAACTTAACAACGCGATAAATTTTCGACTGAGTCAATGATAGGTCTATTACACACAAGAAGATGTATACCTATAATGATCAAACTTGTTACAATCTATACTAATATTATAAAGCTGAAGATTTTGTTTGGTTAAACGCGCTAATCTCAGGAACTACTAGTTCGAATTGAAAAATTTTGTGTTGGGTAGTCCATTTATCGAAGAAGACTTAGACTATCGGATTTTTGGAAATTCATCCCCTAAGGGGTTAAAATAGGGGATAAAAATATTGGAAGTCACTTTCATACAAACCAACTTCGTCAGTTTTAGAGTAATAATCATGAAATTTTTTATGTAAGTTTATAGTTATTAACAAAAATTTATTTTAATAATTTTTTTTGGAAAATCATCCCTTCAATGGTTAATTTAGGGGATTGAACTTAGTACGCAACTTCGTCAGTTTTGAAATAAAAAGGGTGAAAATTTGTAGGTATATAAGCTTATAGTTAAACAGGGGAGGGGGAGGGAAGGGTAGGGGAGAGGGAGGAGGAACGGGAGGGAGAGGGAGAGGGAATTTAATGGTCTCTGATTTTTAAACCTAACAAAACTATAAAAGTTAAAAGTAACAACAAAGTACATTCACTGATTGTTAGGCGATACAAAGTTCGCCGAGACAGCTTGTTTTAATATAAATAAAAACATGTTCACAAAAATGGCTTGTAAGAGATGGTACGAAGATGTAAATGAATAATAAATGTATTAATAAATTAGTTTTATGCATAAAATTATTGTAATAATAACTTAAAAACAACTTTTGTTTTATTCAGTTTAAGAATCTCCCGATTTCTCCCGATTTTTAGCTGGCAATGCTACCGATTTTTAAAATGTCACTTTTGCAACACTGTCTATGGGCATTGGGCTAGGGTTACGCAAAATTTCAAAAGTATCGATACTGTACTCGATACCAGTATCGTATCAAAAGTATCGATACCAAAAAAGTATCGGAACAAAAGTATCGATACCTGAAGGTATCGAGTACTTTTTAAAACATTTATAAAAAACCTGAATGGAATGTTGTTTGTGCTGCAAGGTTTCGCAAAAAATCTAGCAGGAACGTTTCTCACAAAATAGTCACTAATATCCAATCTATATAATATAAAACACAAAAAAAAATTGTAGGGATGTCCTTTATAGAAACTGAAACCATCCAACCGATATGCCTCTAAAATGAAATTTTGAAAGGCAATAATCCAAAGGCAATAAACCAATGCAATAAGCACATTCAGTCCATTGACAAAGTCGATTTTCTACTTTTCCAATATGTACAACAATTTGAAGATAATATGTAACGATGGTACATTAATGACAACATCAACACACAAACACTGATCTATCATATTTATCAGAAAATTTTGCGTAGTGGACACGCCGAGTATCCACTATACTCCATGCGATTTGCAGCCGAAACAAATTTAAACAAACCATTAAAATCGTTTTATAGGATTTTATACCAACTGACATGAATTTGTACACTAAATGCATTTTATTTAGACAAACTACTCATTAAGGTATTTGTGAAAACTTAAATAAATACATATTGATCGATAACAATTACAAATTCCGAGTAAATGTGGAAACAAACAAAATTAAATAACAAACACTTTGCAATGACAATCTTATTTCCAGGAAGCGATTTGAAACTTTTAACATAATGTACTATTTTGTTTTAGTGAGTAGTTTGTCTAAATAAACGCATTTGGTGTACAAATTCAAGTTAGTTGGTGAAAATACTAGAAAATGATTTTAATCGTTTCTCTACATTTTTTCGGCTGCAAATCGCACGGAGTATAGTAGATATATATCATGGAGGATTGAGTAGAAGGAGGCCATCTCTGTGAATTTACTCTCTCCTTACATCTCTGTGAAAATTATGGATGGCGCTACGGTGCGGTCTACAACAGCTATGTTCAAATATCTACTTATCAGACACAAGAGCCGTTCATTACGGGTGGCATAAACTTGGCAAACTTCACACACACACACTAGCGCCATTCTAAAATGGCCATTATTGGAACCTCTATTTTCAGTGAACAGCTGGACACTTTTTCAACTTTCTCCTCATATGAGATGGCCCTCCTTCTACCTTTCAATGCTCCACGATATTATATATTAAGAAACTGTTAGACAGTTAGTCCATAAAGTATAGAGGGTAAAGAGAGCTATCTCACATGGGGGAAAGCAGAAATAGTGTCCAGCTCCAGCTGTATACTGATAATAGAAGTTCCAATACCTACCACCATCCTACGACAATAGCGCTGGCATCGGAATAACTACCATATGAATATAGATGTTGTAGACGGAGCTAGGGAGTGAAGTTTACTGAGTTCAATAAAATTTATCCTAGGCTACCACAGCGCCACCCGTTATTGGACGCATTTTTACGGACAATTTTCGTCCACAGAGATGGCTCTCCTTACCTCTATACTACATGAGTTAGTCATAAGTGTATCTATGTCAGAGAAGTACTTTCCTATAACTAAGGAATTGAAAGATGCTGTGCAAATATTGCAATAATACTTTTAAGGGCTACAGTTATCAGAAAACTGAATAAGTGAAACAGTTTAAAAGACAAAAAACACTACACAGATTATTCAACCCGTAAAGGTTACTCGTAAAAAACTTCTAAGATAGTTCAATGGAATAAAATGGTAACACACATAAAGTGCTCGTCAATGAGTGGGAATTCACCGAATCATGTCTTATGTTTAGTAGTGTTGTGACAAATATTTTGTTTAAAATTTTGAATAATAATTAATTGTTATTTTTCATAATGTAATAATTTATTGGAAATGGGAGAAGGAAAGTATCGATACTTCTAGAAAGTATCGATACCTCAAAAGTATCGGAACAAAAGTATCGATACCAAAAGTACTTGGTATCGATACTTTTTGCGAATCCCTACATTGGGCACAACCCGCACAACCGATTGAAGTGAACCGATTTATATAAAATTGTATACCGCAAAACTTGTTCACTTAGACATGAAATGAATTGAAATATGTATTTCTTATGTTTTATTATTATTAATATATAAAAAAAAATAACTACCATTTATAAAAGAGCAAACTTCAGACGGGATCAAAAAATGAGGCGGCTGCCGCTTTGTAAACTTTTGGCGTTGTTATGTTGTTGTTCTACCGTTGTTTTTGTTTATTTTATAAATGAATCCTATTTTAGCGCGGTCAGCGGTGACAAAGAACAAATGTCTAAAGTAAGGTAAATAAAATATGTTCATAAAAGATTCAATGGAAGGAATTAATAACTTAGCTTTAAAATTTAGCTATTCTACGAAATTATTTGAGCAATGATTGCTCGCCATCACAAATATCACACACAATACATCCCCTGAGTAGTGTATACTATCGAAGGCAGGTCATAACACCGGCTGCCACTAGCATAATCAGTATCACCCTTCAGACAGCCATGCTGACAAATGATTTATGAAGTAGTTGGGAGTAAGGACCTCCAGGAGAAATGATCCTAAGGGGATTTTCCTCTCCTCAACTATTCTTGCTGCGTATATAAACAGATCATTGGATCTGTTTATGCCCATTGTATGGGTATGCAGACAACAGCACAAAAGTTGAGAAAAACCTGCCACATGATTGGACCAGTAAAACCAAATACAGTCTGAAAGATGTGGCATGGAGGAGGGATTAGGTAGTTTTTGAATAGGTATATACAAAGTTCCTGAAATTCAGTGCTACATAAATTCACAAGTATGTCTACTCATAAACTAGACGACCCTTTAGCCTAGTTGGTAAACACCCTGCCTGCGAAGCGAGGGGTCGCGGGTTCGATTCCCGGCTGGGGCAGATATTTATGTGACAGATAAATATTTGTACTCGGGTCATGGGTGTTATATGAGTGGTCCATGGCACCCATGACACAGGTAATAACCTACTGCAGGGGTATGAGTATGTTAGCATTTTATTTATTTATTGCCAAAGGGAACCTATTCATTATTTTTCATAATGAATAGTTAGATTACATCAACTGCTGTTAGTTCTTTAGGAGTGAATAGAATGCTACTTAGTGCACAGTCCAAGGCTACATCACCATCAGGTGAGATTGTAGCCTAGAATAATAAATAAAGCACAATAGCAATAATGTTTCACTTGTACAATTGAGCAAAAGCTGGGTAGATTGGCTCAAAAGAGCCTTATTTGATACTCAATCATTTGAACCATCCACTTAACATTTTTATTCAAGACTAGCTGACCCGGCAAACTTCGTATCGCCTAAAAAAAATATTTTTTTCTAAAATAAAAGTAGCCTAAGTTACTCCTTGTTACATCAGCTATCTGCCAGTGAAAGTCCCGTCAAAATCGGTCCAGCCATTACAGAGATTAACCGGAACAAACAGACAGACAGACAAAAATTGTAAAAAATGTTGTTTTGGTATATGTACCTTGTATACATCCAAATGTATTAGTAGAAAGCGGTTATTTTAATATTACAAATAGACACTCCAATTTTATTTATTTGTATAAGATCATTATCATTAATTCTCAATGTTTATTGACTATGATAATTTATTTAAATTTACATGTTGTATTGCAGGGCAATAAGCGAGAAGGGCAAGAGCAATGTGAAGAGAATAGTTCTATCATTTGTTGTATGTGATACAAGGTTTAATGAGTCTCTCAATGTAATCAAATCAGTATTATTGTTCACTACAACACCGGTGCATTTCGTTATTTTTTCTGATGACCAAATATGGATGCAATTCAATAAGACCCTGAGCAGCTGGAAGAGTTTGCTAAAAAACCAGTTGGACTTTGAGCTACAGAAAATCAATTTCCCAGAGGCACATGAAGAGGAGTGGTTAAACTTGTTTAGCAAGTGTGCTGCTCAGAGATTGTTTATTCCAGTAAGTAGTAATAGAATAATTTTATGTAAAAAAAGCACTCATAGCCCACTAACCCATCCACCAATCCACACTGGAGAAGCGTGGTGGAATATGCTCTAGGCCTCCTCAATAGGAGAGACCCATGCTCAGTAGTGGACCATTAATGGGTTAAAACCATGTAAAAAATGCCTGAATAAAAGTTTTGTACATATAAATTATTATTAGGGTATGTGTACTGTTATGTATATTGAGAGCTACATAAAGTCAAAAGTTTATATCAAATCATAATATTTTTTATTATTTGAAATCTAATCAAGCTCAATGGTTTTATTTTATTTTAATTTATATTTTTTGTTTCAGAAACTGATATCCCACATAGATGCTATGATATATGTGGACACAGATACCTTGTTCCTTGGTCCTGTGGATGAGTTGTGGGATTATTTCTCACGCTTCAATGAATCCCAGATTTCAGCCATGACTTTAGAGGATGACAACCCCAGTGTATCCTGGTATCCCAGATTTGCTAAGCATCCATTTTATGGAAAATATGGTAACTATTTTTAATTAAAAGAAACATTTATTTGCACAATTAAAGAACTTCTTACCTTGCAAATACCTTGTCTGTTCCATAAATGGATACCAACATTGATTTGTTTATATCATTATTGCAGTATGAATAGTATAGATTTTTTAGATATTGTGTCATGATCAACTACTATTATTGTTTACAGGTTTGAATTCGGGAGTAATGTTAATGAACCTAACTAGAATGAGAAGTTTTGGATGGGTTGACTATGTGACACCAATTATGCTCAAATGGAAACTGTATATACCCTGGGGAGACCAGGTAACTACTTCAAATCATTAGTAAATATCTTAAAGTTGTTAGTGGCTGAGAATAAGTTTAATACATGATTGCGAGGGTTAGGATTATACAATCCCATGTTTATCCATACTATTGACTACTAATCTTATAGGATGGCCCTTGTGACATAACTCGATGCTACTATAATGATATTATAATGTAAAAAAGAGGTAGTTAAGTCACTAGCGCGCCGACGATAAAGAGCGTAAGAACGGGCAATTGACCGTTCTGCTCGTAGTCGCTCTGTCAATACAAGACGATGCTCACGCTTTTGTTGTTGTCAGAAGTGCTTGACATTTGACATACAGCGTTAAAATGCCTTCGTGTATAATACCAATGTGATTGGTACAGTTGTTCAATTTCTTTCAGTTCAATGAAATGAAATAATCTTTTATTCATGTAGGTATCACTGATACACTTATGCACGTCATTTTTTTTAATTTACCAGCTTTTCGCAAAGGTGCTTTGTCATGGAGGAGAAGAAAAGCCGTAAAGAAACTCCTCAGCACATCTTTTAAAAATAAAACTTATATTTATTACAAAAATAGGTATTCTCTAACCTGAGCAGAACTGGTTGCCTAGCTGGTCATTTCCAAGCATCTTTATCATTTAAATAATCATCTATGTTATAATAACCCTTGCCTACTAGTTGAATTTTTACACGTTTCTTAAAAGATTCCACCGGCAAGTCACGAATTGGCTTTGGGACTTTATTATAGAATTTTACACCGAGTCCCATAAAAGAACGCTGTACTTTAGCAAGACGGTACGAAGAGGTAGCCAATTGATGCATCCTTCTTGTTTGTCGATTTGATAAGTCACAATTTTGTTTATATGCAGTTATGTTTTTCCTTATAAAGACTAAATTACTATAAATATATTGGGAAGCTACTGTAAGTATACCTATTTCTTTAAATTTGACACGCAAGGACTCCCTTGATTTTAGTTTATAAATAGCCCTAATGGCTCTTTTCTGTAGTACAAAAATTTGTTGTATATCGGCTGCTTTGCCCCACAGCAAAATGCCATAAGACATAACACTATGGAAATATGCAAAATAAATATATTAATATATATATATATATTATACAATATTTCAATTGTATGAATATTTTGTAAATTTTTGGCCCAGTTGTGTACACACACGTTTATGAGTTGGGAGTAATTAGTATCATCATTAAACACACATTTTTTTATTAAAGTGAAAACTTCTTTAGCATCATTTTCATTTGAAAGTCGATGAAACGAAAAAGGGACAGTAAAAAGAGACAGACACATAAATTCATAAGATTTAACGTAGGAGAAAATGAAATAGGAAGCATTGTACAGGGGGAGGAGGAGGAGAGGGGGAGAGGGAGGGGCAGGGGGAAAGGGAGCGGGAATTTAATGGTCTCTGATTTGTTAAACCTACCAAAACTATAAAAGTTAAAAGTAACGACAAAGTACATGAATCACTGATTATTAGGCGATACGAAGTTCGCCAAGACAGCTAGTGTTAAATATTTATGTAATGATGCCAAAGAAGTACGAGTATAACTTCTCACGCGCGTACATAAGTACACGTTTATGTTTAGTACAAAATAGTTTTTAAAAGATAATTAAAACTGATACACATTATTAAATTAATACCTTTACTTTTGAAGGTTTCACTTATACCACGTGTGAATTGCACACATTTTAATTTATTTTTTGTGTGGGTTTGTAGATTATTTTTTTAATCATTAATTGGGTGTACAATTTGCATTGAGTATACACATTTAAAACATAATAAATAAATAAATAATAAGGTACTATACAAGAGTTTATGGTATGAAATGTGATGACTTCCTGTCCTTGTTGTAGGACATAATAAACATAATATTCCACTACCACGAGCGCGCGGTGCTGGTGCTGTCGTGCCGGTACAACTACCGCTCCGACCAGTGCATGTACGGCGACGCGTGCGCCGACGCCACGTCCCGCGGGGTGTTCGTGTTGCACGGCAGCCGGAGGATATTCCATAACGAGAAGCAACCAACGTTCCAGGTAATTATTGGAAAACTTTGACGCCCTTTCTCTAGAAGGCCGTTAAGCCCAAAAAGTTAGTTCTGAGAAAACCACAATAAACCTGCGAATTATTGTTTCTAAAAGACTTTGCTATATATATGTTGCAGGGAAATTATGAAAGACGATGATAAAATCCTTAGGTTCTTCTTAGGAAATCTTGGTTTTCATCATTTTCCTGCGACATGTAACAGCATAACTTTATATGGACAAGTTTAATTACGACTATTACGAGGAAACTGAAGTGTATAAAAAGGTGTATAGCATAACAGTTACATAAAAAAGATATTTTATAAATGGTATGTTTCACCAGCCTGTTATTAGCTCTTCAAGCGTGTTCTTTTTAACCGAGACAACTATAGTTTATGTGACTCAGTTCTAGTTCATAGGTAACCACCATATATATGTTCATAGGTAGTAAAGATTTACCACCGATTATAGTATTAAAACAAATAATGAGATTAATGCTATCCTCCTTTCTTTCCAGGCAATTTATAATGCTATCAATGAGTATGAACTGGGTACAGACCCTATGATTGTATTAAGGAAAATGGAGAAGTATTTTACACAAGCACCGCAATCCAACTGTGCCAATTTAAAAGATGCCTTCCTTAGAGTACCAACAGAGACATTAACTAGTTCCCACACCAAGCCTGAAAGATAGCAGAATGTATGCTAAATCCATATTTTATATGTGTAATTAATTTGGTATTCAATACTTCAATAGTATTATAAACACACAAGCTTGAAACTGTGATGGCAGCCAGTTTTGTATGGCTGGATTGTAAGTATTCTTTGAGAATTTTAATAGCTTATCGAATAAGATGTTTATATTTTCTAAGCTTGTTTAATGACACCTACAAAGTAGTGTCTTACATGTGTACTAAAACTTTAAAAACTTTCACACATTCACACCCCTCCACATTGTCGTGGGTGAACGTCACGGGTGGTAAGAACACCCAGCATAAAATATGAAACATCACATGTAACAATTATAATATGTACATGAACAATTTGCCTCGGCCGAGAATCGTTCCTGGGACCGCGCGCTTCGTAGGATGAGGCGCTATCAACTTGGTTATGGAGGCGTTGTTGGGTATCATTCCATTTGATTAATCATCATTTATATTATTATAATATATCTCAAATTATGGCCGTTTTCAATACTCTATTTACATTTTATTTGAGAACTACTACATAAATGGTATAATCATAATCATTTATTTATTGGATAATTACAAGTAATAAATAAATAGGTCGATATAAAAGATAAGGGAAAGTAACGTACCCGGCACGCGGGTGGCGCGTCCAGGGGGCGTGAAATCGTGCAATCATGTCGCCCATGACTATTAACATCGTCGGAAGTGCAAAATCGCATTTTTTTATTTTATTTAATTGAATTGAATTAATTAATTGAATGTCGGTTATACCACATCCGCAGCTGTTCAATGTTTTGCAGATGGTTTAAAATGTCTGTAGTACCAAATGTAACAGTTACAAACATATAAAATAGTTAATTTTAACTAGTTCTTTAGTTCCTTTATTTTTTATGGGGATAGCCGGCAAACGAGCTGATGATCCACCTGACGGTAAGTGGCTATCGTCGCCCACGGATATCAGCAACACCAAAGGCATCACCGATGCGTTGCCAGCCAAGAAAGAGAGAAGAAAAAGAAAGAAAGAACTGGCTCTCAAGCCCCCAGCCGGAACACGACGAGTCGTTTGGCGGCTGACTCATGCTCAAGGGTGGTAGCTATGCAGGCGAACCCCACGGAGAAATAATAATAGTAATAATGGTATTAATTAATAATTAAAATCAATATTACTAATATAATTCCACGAGGGGCCCTACCACCAGCCGGATTTAGTCGCCTTTTACGACAGCCATCCGGCGTGAGATTGGGGTTAGTATTCTAAGCCGCCCCAATACGGCTTAATCCTCCTCCTGAGTCTCCAATACCGAGAAGTATTCAAGATGAGTTAATTAAAATGCAAGACTTAAAAAAGATCTCTGTGATATTTGTCACACATATAAAAATAAAAAAAATACCTACAGAAGAAGAGAAATCGATATATTTACAACATCAAGCTGACGTGTTCAAGCTGAAGTAGTGGAAACGACGTGATCAATGGCGAAACATTACACAACTGCGATATGCCGATGATAGTCATCCTGGCAGGATACCAGAGGAACTTGGTACAATGCTCGAGGACTTGAACAGAACCTCACAACGGGTGGGTCTTAAGATGAACATGGACTCTCGAAGTTGTAGACGAGTACATTTACCTGGGACAAGTGATCCAAATGGGTAAGTCCAACTTCGAGAAAGAAGTCACTCGCAGAATCCAACTCGGATGGGCTGCGTTCGGGACACTACGTCATATCTTGTCGTCCAAAAAGTTACCTCAGTGCCTGAAGTCGAAGGTGTTCGAGCAGTGTGTGTTGCCAGTGATGACATACGGATCCCAGACGTGGTGCTTCACTATTGGCCTAATGTATAAGCTTAGAGTCGCCCAGCGGGCTATGGAACGAGCTATGCTCGGTATTTCTCTACGCGATCGAATCAGAAATGATGAAATCCGTAGACGAACGAGGGTGAACGACATAGCTCCGAGAATTAGTCGGCTGAAGTGGCATTGGGCTGGCCACATAGTTCGAAAGACCGATAACCGTTGGGGAAGAAAGGTTCTCGAATGGAGACCACGCCTTGGTAAAAGAAGCCCAGGACGCCCCCCGACCAGGTGGACCGACGATCTGAAGAAGACAGCAGGTATCCGCTGGATTCAGAAGGCTCAGGACCGGTCTGAGTGGCGTATATGAGAGGAGGCCTATGTTCAGCAGTGGACCTCAAAAGGCTGATGGATGGATGGATGGATGGAATTTCTTTCAATTTTTGGTGTTTTTTTCAATAATGTTTACATACAACATACATGATTATAAATAATAATAATTTAACAATGACGTAAATGGCATTTCCGACAATCAATCAAATTCCGCCCAAGCAACAATGTCGGTTGTGGTACTTCTGACAAATCAGTATTACTCTTACGCCGTTAAAAAGGTTACAAGTGACTTTTCTCATATTTACACATTAAATACCAGCTACTAATAATATTGCCCTAAACTTAAATAACTTGTACAGCATTACTCTAAATTTTCATGATCCTGCTTAAAATAAGTAAAAAGATGCATCCAATTTACACTTTGCATCGCTCTCCTGTAAAGTTGCTGTTTTTCATATCCGACATTTTTAATAGTCATGGGCGAATGTAGATTGTAGAGAATATAGTGCTATTAGAGGGGCGCTATGTTTTTTTAGCAAACTGCGTCGATTAAAGGGCAAAGGGCGTGAGGAATGCCACGCTAAACACCTTAACCTAACAACTAATTGTAGCTAAAGTTTAGAGCGGCATACACGGTATTGACTGCGGGTGCCCACACACCGAGCGGCGGGCCAGTAGGGGAATCTCAAATCTATAAAATAATATATTATTTTTACTAATACTCTCTCTCTCTCTCTACACTGTACTAATACTCAAAGAAAATGTTTGTTTTATTTAGAATTACATTTTTATAACTTAGATCTTATGATTTAATAGGCTTGTGTTAAGTTGTGATCAGCGTGTCTGTTAAAGTACAATTACCGAAAAAACGAATATCCATTTAAATCATTTGCCTTGCCCTCAAATTAAATAATTAATGTGTTCCGTTTAAAGATAAAAATTGACCTCACTATCATCAGTATGTATAAGGATTTAATTATTGATTTACCTTAATAAAGTAAAATAACCTTACTACGAATAACGGCTAGGATTCTGCTTTTCATAATAAATTCAATACCTTGAAAATGTGTCAAGTGTCTATGGTTTATCAAAGCATACTTTTATTTTTTGAGTTTGATCTTTTTATTTATTTTTGTAAAATGTTATTTTTTTCATCATCTATGTTTTTGGACGATTGTTCCCATTAAAAGTAAGTTTTACAGTAGGAATCGGTCGATTACCGAAAGCTGGCGGGTAAAATACAAAGACAAATTGCGCTTATGTACGTAACTGTGTACACTCTAAAATATAGTTTTTTCTTTGCACTTAAAAAACTACTGAACGGATTTACATGACATGATCTACAATAAGACAGTGTCTTATTTCGGAAAACGCGGGCAAAGTTGTTTAGTATGAACTTAATTTTCAGATTCATAATTTTCTTGAGAAAAGTTTTAACATAATTTGTTTTAACAGTGGCTTCGGTTCGGGTAGAGGTATTTTAAATAAAATAAAAGACGGTTTAAATTCAAAGTCATCAAAGTCTAACTCGCAAAAAGATCAGTTTTAATTTTAAGTTCGCAAAAAGTTCAAGAACAAAATTTTATTGTTCGTTGTATATGTTACCGGCAAAACCCGATTTCAGGTTAAAGTAGTTTGGCGCGACACGATTAGGCAAAACTAGTTTCTCGTCAATAAGTTTGGCTTATGTTTAACTTACCACCAAATAAATCATTGTTAACCCAAAAGTAGTAAATGATCACCAAAATTAAAACAGCATTTTAATGTAAAAATATAACCAAAGATGGTAATTCATTTTTTGATTCACAAACAGGCTTCCGAACGTCTCCGGCGCTGCGGGAAGTGCAGCCCCTCCGCCCTTGCGTAACAAACTGCAGGCTCTCCATGCTCGCCTACGCAGCTTCGGCTCACATGGTGCCTGCAGTTGGTTACAGCGAGCGGGGGCTGCTCTCCCTCCGCGCCTCCGGGGCTTACTTTCACTCTAGGGGTAGGGCAGACTAGTACCACGTGGGGTCGGGGTTGACTAAGTCGGTTTTGTAACCATTTCGACCTACATGTGGAAATTAAAAGAATCCAAAAGAAACAATATATACGCGAGCAGTTAATTCAAAGTCAAAGTCAAAGTCAAAATATTTTATTCATATAGGTATCACTGATACACTTATGCACGTCATCATTTTTTTATCTACCAGCTTTTCGGAAGGGTGCTTTGTCATGGAGGAGAAGAAAAGCCGAAAAAAACTCCTCGCACATCTTTTAAAAAAAATATTACAAAAAAGAAAATATTACAAAAATATTTACTAATCTGAGCGGAACTGGTTGCAGAACTGGTCATTTCCATGCATCTTTGTCATTTAAATACTCGTCTATTCTATAATATCCCTTGCCTATCAATTGTGTTTTTACACGTTTTTTGAAAGATTCTATTGGCAAGTCACATATTGATTTTGGAATTTTATTATAGAAATGTACACCAAGCCCCATGAAAGATCGCTGCACTTTACTTAGACGGAACGAAGGCGTAACTAATTGATGCATTCTTCTTGTTTGGCGATTATGAATATCACAATTTTGTTTATACGCGCTTATATTCTTCCGTATAAAAACTACATTGCTAAAGATATACTGGGAAGTATGCCTATTTCCTTGAACTTTTTACGCAAAGATTTTGGAATTTGGTGATCATTTACTACATTTGGTGTTCGAATACAATTTGAAGTGCAGTCGTGACTAAAATAGCTGTAACTTAAGAGGTTTAAAGCACAAATATTTGTCGAATAAATATAAATCCGTAACAATTCGGTTCTAATCAGTTTTAGACTGACGAGAAAGTAGTTTTGCCTAATCGTGTCGCGAAAAACTAGTCTGGCCTAGGCCAAACTAGTTAACCTGAAATCGGGTTTTGCCGGTAACATATATAAATAGCGGATGTGTGGAAGGGCGGCTCATATTAAGTAAACTAAAACAAGTTGACCTCCAAATCTGTTGTTTTTGAATGACTTCTGGACAATAAATAACTTCGTTTAATATATTTTTCAATGAAAGAAAACAAACAAATATTTTCAATGACCTTCTTCAAATAAAATCAATAAGGTCAGTTTCCAATCGCAACAGTGTTCAAATTACATTCGATTGTAAGTTGATTTGCCTGAATCTAATAGTAAAAATAATTTTCAAACTTGTTGAAAAAAAATTGGTGTCCTAATCAGCTTGGCATGTTAACATAAAGTGTAATTATTATTTATAGTTGTTAATTACTATCAGAAAAGTATTGAAGAAGTGTCAGTCGGAATGTTAATTTGTCATGACAACAATAAACATAGGAAGTGAACCAATATTAACTATCAATTAGCGGCTGACGTGTAATCATCAAGATAAATAGTCGCTGCCTGTTCCGGCACCATGAAGTGCATTATAAAATAATTTAATTAGCATATCTTCCTTACTAACTATTTACTCTCGTCTGTGACTGCTTTGCTCAGTTGAACCTGTGGTTGAACTACTTCGTAAATGATGTTACCATGCTTACCTACCACTGATCTTGAACAGAAAATGAATACCACAAATAACAATCTCCTGTGTGAGAGATTCTGAATGTATATTATTTATGGTACATATATTTATTTTTCCTAGATTTATTCTATCATTATTACTTAGTAGAAAAGAAAAATAAAAACAACTTTAAATTTTTTAAAGTGCTTTGAGTAATGTCACTTTCCGTCCGTGGTTATATAATCTAGCTTGATTAGATACTTTACAGACATAAACTTTAGCATGTTATAATTCGTAAAATATGTACCTTCTACAAAATGAGTACCAACTAAAGGGACCGAAGTAATTTTAATAGAATTTATAATACCTACTGATATATCTAGTCTTTCATTTTTTTGACAACGGATTTTTGTTATTTACTTAACTCAGCTCTGCTTCATTTCTCTTATCATCTTTAACTTGATGTGTAATCAATGATCACCGTAAATCTTGCATATATATCCACAATACACAATAGTTACAATCTATTATAACTATTTAAACTACATAAATATAGTTTGTTACCAAAGCCATTATCGAGTAAAATATGACATAATAACGACGACTTATTATCAAGGATTATCGGAATTTATCTTCTAGTTACCTTAGTAACGCTAAAGACATGAATTGTATTTCCTTAATGACTTTGTATATATAAATAATGTAATGGAATAATTTATGTACCTATGTCTTAAACGTTATAAATAAAATTATATTTTTGATAATCTTACATTTAATCGGTTTATTAAGTTGTTTATTGTTATTACATTGATTTTCAATTGACCTAAGAAATTCGTTCGGGTATACTGTTCATGATTATCATAGATTAATTTTAATTATGTATTTTAAAACGATTTTATTCACAACTGCTATCTTTTTAAGTGTTAATTAGATACAATATTTCTTAATAAATACATATACAAATTATTGATCTGGATTATCATTTTTACCTTAAACCAAAAGATACTTATCTACCTGCTGTACGATGAAGGCCTTAACCGTGTTTTACATTAATATTCGTTTTAAATTTTGTATTCTTACTAATTAAAACGAATATTAATGCAACGAATATGAATAATAATGTAACGAAGTAGAAACTACCTATGAGTTTAAGAATAATTTATTGTTATCTAAAAATTTGGATCTACTTGTACACGACTGAAGTAGCCAAAATCGCATTAATTAAAAATAAAATAATGTTTTTATTTACACCATAGCAAGGACATATAAAACAAACTACAAAAAAGGGTGTTAGCTCTAAATAGCCATTTCTTCCAGACAACCTTGCGGTAAGGAATTACCAGTCATTTGGTGCCAAAAATGAGGTTACTTGGAAAATTGTCCCGGAGTTTTGATTGATTGATTGCGATGTGGCTGATTTTTATTGATTGCGATGTGTTTATAACCGAGTTTCAAGTATGCCATCTCGTATTGTATATTTGCCGTTCATCTTGGAAAAATAGCGCCTAAAACAGTTTGGCAATATCTCATTTCCGACTCATCTCAAGACAAAACATGTTATAAACTAGACAAAATTTACTACATTTTATGTAATAACATAAATAAGCAAATACTTTAGATCTCTGCGGTGTAGCTTCTCTGTATGATACTTGTGCGTGACCTCCGAAACTTGTTTTCGTTCCTCTTTTTCTTCTCAAACAATCAACTTACTCTTGATAGGACGGACGCGACCCTCGCCGTTCAACATTTTTATAACAAAATAAAATATAATATGATTCAAATAAAGTTTGCCATCTTCGTTTTCGCGGCCGTCACTCTAGAAGTCGGTTTTTGCGGATCTGTTACACCGGCTGAACAATGCGCGAGTAAGTCTTTTTATCTCCGAAATTATCAATTATAGATTTGCTTTAGATAATCGTCTTTGTTTATATGGATGTGTTACTTAATTATTATTCATATTCTTGTTAAGATCATGCAATTTTTTTTGGGATGTTTTGGTGTATGCGTGTATGAGTGAACCTGTAAACCATGTACTACCTATACAAAATCGGGCAAGTGCGTGTCAGGCCACGCGCAATGTAGGGTTCCGAAGTAGTAAGTTTATCAACTATTACTCATTAACTACTTATGCTAACATAGCCATGATAATTTTCTTTGTAAATGCATCATACCTGTGTATAACCTATTTTTGAGAATTTTTACTTGTCCAATTCCAACCGTTTAGCCGGCAGGGGGAGGGGACACTTGACTCTAACCAAAATTAGCACTTTAAACCCAATGACATTTAAAAAATATAGATACGTCATACCCTTACAAATCAACCAAGTTCCGAAAAGAGCTACAACACACATTCGTTTATGTTTTGTTTCACTACACCAATCACATTGGTATAATACCACAGAAGACATAATACTACAGAAGGCGCATTCCGCAAAATCATTTAAATAAATAGCGACTCTTGCTCCAACGCAATAAAGCGTAATTTAGGTCGCACAGCGCTAATCAAAAACGCGTTATGAGTTGCCTCCTTTCTAACACTATCTCTTATCCTCTCTGGCAATGTCAGGGTTATCTTTTTTGAAAGAAAAAAAATAATCTGAATGTTTGATTACCAGTTATTTAAATATGCCCATGCTACTCTTATGAACAAATTTGTTCATAAGGCATTTATATCGTTTCAAATAAATGTAGGCTTAAGTAAGTAGGTATTTAGTAGTATGTAGATCAAAAAACTATTTTATTTGACAATGTCTGTATAGGTTCTTTAACGAAGATGACCGCACGGCATTATGTTGATATGTACTTACCTTCTAGTTTATGAAGCAAATCGACGGTTAAAAGGCGACTTGATTCAAGCGCCATTTTGCGAACTTTACAGGAGAGCGTTTTAAAGTTTATTTTTTGAGAAAAAAAATCATTGTTCCTAAAGTATACAATAAAAATTGACGAGTCTCCCCAATCATAAAGCGGCATATTTTGTGCTAATTTTTGATATTATATAACAAATAAAAGGTGTTTTTTAACGGAGTTAGATGTAACTTGAGCCATTTTGCACAATTCTTTGATCAGGGCAGAAGGAATCAAAGTACACGATTAATATTTATCTGTTCAAAGCAAAATAATTCAAGTGTACAATGACTTCTTTAACAGATCAAGGATAAATGATTTAAATCACTCACCTATTTGGAAACTGTTCATGGATAAATGAGTTAAACCGCTCACCTAGTTATAAACTGTTCATGGATAAATGATTTAAACCGCTCACCTAGTTGTAAACTATTCATAGATAAATGATTTAAACCGCTCACCTAGTTATAAACTGTTCATGGATAAATGATTTAAACCGCTCACCTAGTTGTAAACTGTTCATGGATAAATGATTTAAACCGCTCACCTAGTTGCAAACTGTTCAAGGAGTAATGACTCAAATTAATTTCGAGTAATGGAGGTTTTGGTGTATGACGGGGAAGGGAACAAAACATTTTTTCGAGACTTGGGGGTTTTCAACTTATCGAGGTTCGACTTAACGAGGTTCTACTGTACCTACCTGCGTTGTTTCGTGTTCTTTTACTTGTGATTTAAACGCCATTTTTAATGCAAGGTGAAAAGAGTAAACTGACTGAAGTACGATATTAGTTTAATTAATAAACTAACATAAAGGAATCAAGCGTGCAGACATTTATTTCTTGCATAAAGAAAATGGTTCTAAATGATATAAAGACTTAAAACTGGTCAAGGAAAATTAGCACAAGTCATATTCTTCAATATACTAGTTCAGGTAAGATTGATTCAAGCGACAGAGATAATGTTTGAATGTTCAAGGCAAAATGATTAAAGTTACATACACTAATAAATCTGGTTCAAGCAAAAAGGAATTAACATCCATTGTTTAATTATTTAAGATCAAGTAAAAATAATTCAAATGCCGATACCATTTCATTCCATCCGAGGATAAATGGCTTAAACTACAAATAGTAAGAAAAACCCTTTTTTTTCGTGGGTCTATATACATGCTTTGAAAAAAACAAACAAATTCGCTACACTTGATACCGCGTAAGCAAAAATGATACCCAAATTTGTCATGGAGCCAAGCGCCAAAAAAGTGCTCAGATTAACCTCAAACCCGGCTCAATCGACGCGGAAAAATTCGCCGATTCCAATGATGTATATAACTCAATATCGCCCAGGATGGCGCTTGAATCAATTCGCCTTTTAACCGTCGAAATAATATCTCTTAGGTTTTATATAGGCGTATCAAATCTGGAATGACGTGCGAATGATATAAGACAAAAAACGTGAGATTCGGATCCTCGATATTGTTTGGTAGTAGCGGAATGCGATGCAATATGCTTTTGCCTTCATTTTATTAGGGTTCCGTAGCCGAATGGCAAAAAACGGAACCCTTATAGATTCGTCATGTCTGTCTGTCTGTCTGTCTGTCTGTCTGTCTGTCTGTCTGTCTGTCTGTCTGTCTGTCCGTCCGTATGTCACAGCCACTTTTTTCCGAAACTATAAGAGCTATACTGTTGAAACTTGGTGAGTAGATGTATTCTGTGAACCGCATTAAGATTTTCACACAAAAATAGAAAAAAAAACACTAAATTTTGGGGGTTCCCCATACTTAGAACTGAAACTCAAAAATGTTTTTTTCATCAAACCCATACGTGTGGGGTATCTATGGATAGGTCTTCAAAAATGATATTGAGGTTTCTAGTATCATTTTTTTCTAAACTGAATAGTTTGCGCGAGAGACACTTCCAAAGTGGTAAAATGTGTCCCCCCCCCCCCCTGTAACTTCTAAAATAAGAGAATGATAAAACTAAAAAAAATATATGATGTACATTACCATGAAAACTTCCAACGAAAATTGGTTTGAATGATATTTAGTAAGTAGTTTTTTTTTAATACGTCATAAATCGTAAACCGCAAAAAACATTGATCAAAGTTACAACGAACTACATGAACTTTTATATTACGTTCCTTGCTGCTACGGAACCCTTCATGAGCGAGTCCGACTCGCACTTGGCTGCTTTTTTTTAGTTAATATCGTTTAGCACGACGCAGCGCGTTGTATCGAACTAACGTGTGACATGTGTGGTGACGTCATGTGTTATAGATTACGAATTTGAGACAGCCCTTATCTTTTGAATTTTCTGAATTAGCCCGATACGTCAAACGCGGCATGTACTTGTAACTTCACAACGAAAGTGCGGAGTGCGCTCTTTTTAACCGACGAAAAAAAAAGGAGGTTCTCAATTCGACACCTATATTTTTTTATGTATGATCACGCAGCAATCGGCACAGGGTGTTCCGATTTTGATGATTCTTTTTTTAATGGATAGGGTATATCTTGAAGTTGGTCCCATATTTTTTTGAAAACTTTATTCCCACCCTAAAGGTACGAAAATAGGGGGTGATTGATTATTCACCCACGGAATTTTTATCCGTTACCCCAATAACTTTGTTCAGTATGATCCGATTTCGATGATTCTTTTTTTATTGAATATTGTATACCTTGAAGTTAGTCTTGCTTAAATTTGAAAACAAAATTTTATCCCTGAAGGTACGAAAATAGGGGATGATTTATATTTCATCCCTCCTACATTTTTACCTGGTAACTGAATCTATCACCAATAACTTATTATTAATTTTTAGTTGCTATTTCATAGCAACTATTAGTTGCTATATAATTATTTTTTTGACAAAAAATAAAACCAACGAAAAAAAACTTAAAAGCGAAAAATAACTATTTAGAATATACCATTTAGTTAATAAAATTATTTAGTTAAATAAAATAAACCATTTAGTATTATAAATTAAGATCCTAAATTAACTGTAAATAAATAATTTTGAGGCGGTGCCAAACCAATGAAAAAACAAACGGTGAAAAGATGTGCGCCGCGCTGCTGCTGCCTTGTGCATCGCATGCCGCTGCCCTTATAAAATGAACTTTATGTAATTAATTTTGTTTGTTTGTTTGACACGGCCTAAACATTTTTTATTTACAGTTAATTTAGGATCATAATTTATAATACTAAATGGTTTATTGTATTTTTCGCGTTTCAGTTTTTTTCGTTGGTTTTATTTTTTGTCAAAAAATAATTATTTACATTATAATATCATTGGGCTGCACGCGAAAAGAGACTTACGAGTGTACTACTATTTTCATTTGTATGAATCTAAATCTTTCAATTTTTTCACCTAGACCAAAGTGCGTACCTAATTATGTATCTGCACCACTTTTTGTATGTGTCACATTTCATTTCAGATCAAAACTTCGACAACCTTCGTGAAAGAGTGCAAGTATTACCTTGTGGCGCGACTAAATGCAAGCTGCAGAAAGGCACCAACGTCACCGTTATCTTCAAGTTCAAACCGAGTACGTAAATACACTTATTTTAATATTTTAGGAAGCATATTCTTTCTTACAAACCAGATTGCCGAAACCTGTTTGTAGTAGAAAGGACCTTTTGGACGAGATGCTGGTATAAAAGGAATCCATGAAATCCTTGTAAGGTGGTATAATTATATCTATCTAGAAATGTTACAAGAGAAAATCTTACGCTCTGTCCTACGTGGGCGAATCAACGCGAACGCGAAGCGACGCGGCGCGAAGTGAAAATAATAAACAGTCGAGATGTATTGAAGTGTCCTACGTGACCAAAAGCACGTAGAGGGCGTTGCGGTGCAGCGCGATTTGAAGTGAACGCGATCAGTTGGTTTGATATTTTCGCGCGAACTTCAGCGGCGCGGCGTATGTCAGTGTCGGTGAAGTGACAATTCGCGCGCACGTAGGACAGAGTCGCCGCTTCGCTCCGCATCGCACTGACTTCGCATCGGATCGCTTCGCGATCGCGTTCGCGTTGAGTCGCCCACGTAGGACACGGTGTTACCGTCATGGATGAATACCTACCTACCTATTATTTACGAAATTAAGTTGGGTAGTACAGCTACAGAGCCGAGCGGGTCTCAAAGTGTGCCATTGCCTCGTCCCTTAGCTAATTACTTGTAAATATTGATAGTATTGATACTATGAGTTAAGACGAAGCTTTTTTAACTGACTTCAAAAAAAGGAGAAGGTTCTCGAATTGGTTAAATTTTTAACCGACCTAAAAAAAGGAGGAGGTTTGTTACCTCTGATCTTTCGACTGGGTAAACTGATTTTCATGATTCTTTTTTTAATCGAAAGCTGGTGCTTGTCATGTGGACCCACTTAAATTTGAGCGAGATCTGACGAGTAGTTTTTGAGTTATCCTTAAATTTGAAGTTGGTTATTTTTTGTCAAAAATTATTTAATGTTATCTTACCTCAGAACTCCGTAATTTATTAACCCGTTTGGAAAATCATTTTTTTATTACATATTTCAAAAAATATACTTCCAGATTCATCCCATATTTATCAAAATTCAGATCTGATGATGGGATCCGTGACGAATCCAGGGAACTCCTCATCGAACGTTATTTCTTTAAAGTGGGTTGTTTTTTTGTAATTCCATCACGAGTCCGTGTGTCGGACCTGCGTGTGGCGGACCTACGCGGCGACACGTTCAAACCATTAGCTATCTGCTTGTAGAATACACAACAAGCTGAGTTATTTTAACGAGTTGGTTTATGTATGTATTCAAAATAAGACCACAGATGATAGATAGCGTCGTTGCGACTTCAAAACCTCATGTTATCAGTTATGTGCCACTTTTGGCAAAATCACTTTTTTACGTCAAATGATTCTACATTTTGAAGCACTATCGAATTCAAAAACTCTCATTTGTGTACGACGTTTCCACATGCGTTTCCATCGTAATTTATTCACCAAATTCAAAATCACCTATGTGCTTGCTAAACAAAATTTTATCGATTTTTATCGATTCCCTCAAAAAGCAGATTTTTTACACATAAGAGGTTTTGAAGTCGTAACGACGATATGTAGATCATGTTTGTGCAACAGCTACTATTCTTAGAACTTCGTTCTTTGGCAATAGGGAAAAACTTAAAAACGACACCGTGATTCAACTTCTAATTACCATATAGAAGTTGGCCTTGAATAATTCAAAACATAGGTAAGGTAGATAACTCCTTTATTTTTTTTATAATCTATACTAATATTATAAAGAGGAAAGATTTAATTTTTTGTTTGCATTGAATAGGTTCCGAAAATACTGAACCGATTTGAAAATTTTTTTCACTGTTGGGAAGCTAGAGCTACACTATCCCCGGGAGACATAGGCTATATTATATTTTCAAAAAAAAAATAGGGATCCTTAATAAAACTCCAATAATATAACCCAAAGTGGTAAAAAATGAGAAAACGTATACAATAAAACAGTTCTAGACTGATCGACTCGACAGCTGTGTCTATTAGCCAGAATAAACCATGACATTTTATGATAACTGTAGTGTATAAGCACAGCTGTCAGTCACTGAGTGACTGCCAGTTAGTCGGCAGCGATGCTACGTGCTAGGTGCCGTGTGCAGACGTCAGCCTTGCGTATACCTACCTCACCCATTACAGAGTAAAATGTGTGTATTATTGACCTTCGAAACACTACAAGTGGCGACGACGGTAAAAATAATAAGGAATTACCAAAAAATGTTGGAAGAAAAAGAAGGAGTAATGCCACCCTTGCATTCGTTCGGACAGGCAAATTCGTAACGAATATGTTCTGTTATATTCGCATTTAAGTAAGTAAAGTGTATTATTACATTACAACCACATAATTTATATGTGGGTATACCTAATTGCGTGCACTAAAGTAACAATTATTTAAGTGTTGACGTTTTAATAACTCGGCAACTTAAAGTACCACTGCCATATTTGTACAGAAAATGGTTGTCTAAGCATCAAAACTAATTAAATACTTCGAAGGCCATGCAAATCATTTTGTTCACAAAGGGCCATGCCTCAAGTAACTATTTCAAATAGACCATAAATTTCCTATGATATTGCTGTAGGAAATTGTAGTATGTGAAAGAGTAATTTATTTCGTTCCTTATTTCAAATAAAGCTACCGCATCACAATAACAATATCCTAAGTTTTGTTTGTATTTGGTGGGTATTTAATAAAAACGTGAAACTCGACGTTACCCTTACCGCTCATTTACACGCGCGTGTCGCGGACCGTCTCGTGGCGCGTCCGTAAGCCACGCCCCCTACGCGCGTGTGAACACCACGCGAGCGCTCGCGCGAGCCCCTTTGGCGCGCGCCTATAAAACCGCTCCCGACGCGAGCCCTGCGAGCGCGAGACACGCCGCGGTCTGGTCCGCGAGCGCCCTGTCCACACGCGCGCGTCTCGGGGATTGTCTCGTGGCTCGCGCGCGCGTGTAAATGGGGTATTACAATAACTTGGAAAGAAACGATTGAGAATCTACCCCACTTATTAATATAATGCTGTGGTTAATGTTTTCACAATTCAAATACCGTTCTACCATGAATTCAAAAGATTATGATTATCTAAACAAGTTTTAGACGTAATTTTGCTAATTAATTAGCAGTTCAATATTATTATTATGGTCACGCCCTTGTGTCTGTGTTCCGTGGTCACGCCAATACAGTTGACTTAAAGATCATTGCCTATACAACCATATTAAGAAAGAACCTGTAAAGTAGCTACAAGCAATGTGTTATGCATATGCACGTAATATGTAAAAAGTTTATTATACCTTAAAATCCGTATTACGTAGCAATATTGAAGCATTATATATGTTAATATTTTTATCGCTAAGGCCAATATTAAATTAAATATAATTATTGATAATTGTAGCTACGTCAAGGTTCACGCAGGTTGTACGGGTCTATCCCACTTGTCCCGTTACAAGTATTAAGTCCGGATTGGGCACGCAAATTGAAACAAGACTCGTAAGGAGCTTGTTAATGTACCTTGAGTACAAAAAGGCCTACAAGAGGCATGCAAATTGAAACAAGACTCGTAAGGAGCTTGTTACTGTACATTGAGTACAAAAAGGCCTGCAAGGGGCACGCAAATTGAAACAAGACTCGTAAGGAGCTTGTTAATGTACTTTGAGTACAAAAAGGCCTGCAAGGGGCACGCAATTTGAAACAAGACTCGTAAGGAGCTTGTAAATGTACCTTGAGTACAAAAAGGCCTACAAGAGGCACGCAAATTGAAACAAGACTCGTAAGGAGCTTGTTAATGTACCTTGAGTACAATAAGGCCTGCAAGGGGCACGCAAATTTAAACAAGACTCGTAAGGAGCTTTTTAATGTACCTTGAGTACAAAAAGGTCTGTAAGGGGCACGCAAATTTAAACAAGACTCGTAAGGAACTTGTTAATGTACCTTGAGTACAAAAAGGCCTGAAAGGGGCACGCAAATTTAAACAAGACTCGTAAGGAGAATGCTATACCTTGTGTACAAAAAAAAAATGCTCGAAAGAAGCACGTTATTATTGTAATATACTTATCTTCTTGTTTGTATAAATAAAAATGAACTTTAGTATTTCTTGATAGCTTAACCGATTTCACTGTTTCATTCAAAAATTTTCGTAATGGCTCAAGGATGGCTGTTTCGAGAAGAAAAATCAAAGTTCTGGGTAAAGTGACGTGGAACATTTTTATGTTCAGCCAAATTATAAGACATTAAAATATAGTGTTTGCGGAAGTTATTCAATATAATGAGTATTTCCTAAAAGGTATATTAAAATTTAAGGATGGATGAGTATGTGGAATACTAAAGTTCAGTCTAAAATGTCAGAGATATTGTAACGCTTTTATAGCTAAAAAAATGGAAAAAAAAGTTTTCATTTTATTGGGTATTTACCATAATTATCATAAAATAAATTAAGGTATGGAGTAGGTACTTGACTTGGAATTCTGAGGAAGAAGCCAAACTAATCGATGTATTGAATTACTGCTATGGCAAGTCATTCGAGGTGATTGAGCATTATACATTATACTGTAATGTATTCTGTATACAAGTGGTATATAATATACCGTAATATATACTGTCAATTATAAATCAATGTTTTAAAGCTACGCAGTCATGTTACTGTTACATTAGTAAAAAGCCATGCATACACGGTGCCCGCAAATATTATAAATCAATGTTTTAAGGCTACGCAGTCATGTTACTGTTACATTAGTAAAAAGCCATGCATACACGGTGCCTGCAAATATTATAAATCAATGTTTTAAGACTACGCAGTCATGTTACTGTTACATTAGTAAAAAGCCATGCATACACGGTGCCTGCAAATATTATAAATCAATGTTTTAAGGCTACGCAGTCATGTTACTGTTACATTAGTAAAAAGCCATGCATACAAGGTGCCCGCAAATATTATAAATCAATGTTTAAGGCTACGCAATCATGTTACACTTGTAATAACGTTACATTTGTAAAAGGCCATGCATACACAGTGGCTGCAAATATTTACAAATTAATATTTTATGGATATGTCGTTATGAATGTCATTGAAAGCCAAAGATGTCTGCTGGATATGATTCATAAGACACCCATTCGAGATGCCTGATGGAAATGATTCCCATCATAATCGGTCCCATTTCACTGATATGAAATCGTGGGATGAAATAACAAATTGCAGGTTTTCAGAAAGTTACCTCAATCAATATGAATTACAAATACCAAGTAAAGAGATGATGTGGCATCAGAATTCAAGTATTATGTAAGGAATAAAAGTAAGACAGTGATTATTGGTATGGTATATTTTATTCCATTCATGTGTTAACATTCCATAACTTCTTTTGAAGTAATTTTGAATCTGACCATGTATGAAATGTACAATGACATAGTTCCGTCTTTGACGATTCATTATTTTATAATAATTCGTTACAGACGAGTATAATATGTAATATGTGAACATATCACATATGTGAGCAGATTATGACAAAATATGACAAACGACAGCAGTTATGAGTCCATGGTAACGGACTCGGCTTTTATGATAATTATATTAAATTTTTGCAATTCTTATATAATATAGTCCACAATAATTTATTGGATATATTATTATTATTGAAAAAATAAAGATTCATCCATGTGGCAACGAGCAATTACAGACTCAGAAGATCGTAGTATTTCCATCTAATGTCTTTACTTGCAATGTAAATATTAATCTTTTTGAGCTGTCGAAGAATAAAGGTAAATATTATATGTCAAGGTTATGATTTTGTCTCCATAGTAAAGAGACAATGAGACACTGAGAAATAAAATTTCAGTATATTGAGGTAGTCCAATAAAACACGACGTTGTAATCAACTATTTTACGTAGATACAACATACTATTCATCCAACTTGAACCATCTGCAAAATGACAACACCTTAGGTGTTTCTCTGCGCTCTTTTCATGTAAAATTGACATAAATAGTTAACTAGCGTCATCAAGTGATGGCTAATGACCAAAAGGTTATTTTATCAGTTTCCATACTTTTCACGACATTATACAAAAACAATACCTATCAAGGGCAAGGTTCATACTGTAATTATTGAATATGCGTTAACAAAGTGGTTCGATTTAATTATGTCAGACTTAGCCAAGAAAAAAAAAACTTATTTCTAGTTGAATGACAGTGCTAAGTAGCAACTTTAGAGATTTATCTCTAAAGCAGTACAGTCCGAGGCTCGTCATCGGTCTTATATTTCTGTATTACAGATCTATCAAGTTTAAAGTGACGTTGATGTTGTGGAAGCTGAAAGCACTAGATCTCCATCTAGAAGCTGGAGTGGCCACATTACTAAGCCGAATGTACATATGTGTAAGTGGGTGTAACCGTGCACGCAGGACCACCATCTCACAAAGCATCCTCACACAGAGTGCTTGTCAACGACTGAAACTCCCCTGGGAAGCAAACGCAAATTCCCAGAGAATCATAACTTAACTGACTAAACTGATAGTGAATCAAGAGTTAAGATCAAGAGTTAAGAAAATACTCAAGTTCACATGATAATTAAAGAGACAATAAATTGGTCAGCTGTGATCGTAGTTTCACAAGCAACAATTTTTAAGATTATTAGAGATTCTACTGGTACTATTCTAAATACCCTTGTGACTTTTAACAGTGTAAATACTGGTAGAGCAAAATAGCTTAGCATTAAATGAATGGGTTGCCAATGGTTTGAATTCCTTACTGACAATAAATAAAAATAATAATGTCACATAGGAAAATTGTTTAAAGTTGACCCTTATAATGCGTGGAGTGAGTTGTTTGAACTGTAGACAATCATACTGATATCATGAATTAAGTCTTGTTCATTGACTCAAATTCTCAAGATTTACCCGTTATCTTACCATGAAATGAAGTACCCTCAAAAATTGTCTGTGACTTTCACAGTGTAATTGCTGGTGGTAGAATTAAATAGCTTGGCATTAAATGAATGGCTGGCAAATAGTTTTTATTTCTTAGTGACACGAGATGGAAATAACAATGTCACATAGGAAAATTGTTTAAAGTTGAGTTCTTATAATGCGCTGAGCGAGTTGTATGAACTTTAGATATTATATTGACATCATGAATTTTGTCTAGTTGAATGTCTCAAAATTCTTAAGATTAACGTTTGAAAATTTCAAATTACCTTCAAGTTTTGTGACCTACCCTCAATATAAATGAAGTACCCTCAAGAAAAAATTGGAAAGTAATATCACGATAGGTCAAAATAGCAAAAGTTAATTCTATAAATAATTTAAGAGTTTTGTTCTCACTTAGTCTTGAAGAAAACAAGATAGCGTTAGGGAAATACCTGTAAGTCATGTACCAGTCGAGTACCTATAAATAGGTAATCATGATAAATCATGATACTGAACAATACGAGATCAGTCTCCATCTCGAGAAAGAAAGTTATGAAGTTGGTGATGCATATTGCACACTTAAGATGCACACATATGACACTAAATGGATAATATATGCATATCGGCTGGGTGAGCCTTGGCAATAGAGGGACTTACTCAAGATTTTTCAGAAGTTATGTTGTTACTTTTGATAATTGAAGTAGACGACTGTGGTAAATGGCTTGGGTTAATCTACTTTCAATGCTACATTTGACATTTGTTAAAAATATAATTATGATCTACAGAGTTGTATTTAGTGAAATGCGAGAATAACATCAATTTTTTTTATGAAGCTTCCAATCACTTCCAGTAAAATACCTTTCACTCTAACAATGACAGTAATGTGAGAGACAGAAATTGACAGGTCTATAATTCAATTAAAGAAAAGAGGGAAACCATATTATGAGGACAGTACTAAGAGAGCTACAAGATTCTAAATTAGCTACAGAAAAATATATCAATGAATAATAAGTAACTGAGGCTAACAGATTGACATCAAACTTTAACCCTGCACTCACATAGTGATGTGAGTTTCTGATGGTGAAAACGATGTACAGAAATGGGAAATACATGTTGTACAACAATAATGATAATAAATAACACAAAGAAAATAAAAGTTGGATATTGAATAATTTATTATTGTCAGATCTATGTCAATGTTGCAATATATTATTTGCTAACGAACAGTTGTAATCAATTATTATTTATTATAAAATAAAGAAGGGATGTAGTGTATAAGCACAGCTGTCAGTCACTGAGTGACTGCCAGTTAGTCGGCAGCGATGCTACGTGCTAGGTGCCGTGTGCAGACGTCAGCCTTGCGTATACCTACCTCACCCATTACAGAGTAAAATGTGTGTATTATTGACCTTCGAAACACTACAATAACTAATTTTATTGTAAACAAACAGTATTAAAATGCAATATTTGACGCGTGATGATACCATGGAACTTCAAACACGTGTAAAATATCCATTAATAATATCGTCATTCGTGTATCAAAACGTTGAAGAACGTACCTACACAATAAATCATTAAATAACTACATAATTACCGCATATAACTGGCATTTTACGTGCACATTGCTACAGAAGACATAATAGTTTATCACATACACTGCATGAACATTCAACGTGTTAAAGCATATCTACCTATTACATATCAATAAAATATCGTTACGTGAAAAATACATCTACCTATAAATGTAAATTAAGCATCCATGTTATTGAAGTAGTTAGTACTTACAAAGTTTTTTTCAAAGAAATAGCCGGCAAATAAGCTGACAATCCACCTGATGGTAAGTGCCTATCGTCGTCCATGAACATCAGCAACACCAAAGGCATCACTGATGTGTTGCCGGCCAAGAAAGAAAGAAGAAAAAGAAAGAAAGAAAAAACTGTCTCTCAAGCCCCCAGCTGGAACACGGCGAGTCGTTTAGCGGCTGCTCAAGGGTGGTAGCTATCCAGGCGAACCCCATGGAGAAATAATAATAGTACTAATGGTATTAATCAACAATTAAAATAAATATTACCATTACCAGTATAATCCCTCCGAGTAGGGTTACCATACGTCCGGACATGTCCAGACTTAAAGACTTCTGTCCGGACTTTGTCCAGCTTTTTAATTTGTCCCGATTTTTTGGTTAAGATGGAATATGAGTAATAAAACTTACATAAGTAATATCAAATCAGTTTTTAATCTTTATGAACTTCCTACTCATCTTAAAATATAAATCTTTTTTACAATCAACTCAATGAGATCAAACAATAAATTTTCGCAATTTTTGCAATTGCAATAATCAACAAGTTCAAACATAAAATATCTTCTTCAAAACAAAAATGTTTTACCTAAAATAAAACTCAAGTTTGCATTTTGTGACTAAAATGTCCGGACTTTTGATGTGAAACATCTATACGCGAGGGGTAAACCTGATTTTAGACTTGGCGATCGTGGCGAC
The DNA here is from genome assembly GCA_951805285.1 of Thymelicus acteon. NCBI lineage: Eukaryota > Metazoa > Arthropoda > Insecta > Lepidoptera > Hesperiidae > Thymelicus > Thymelicus acteon. The sequence goes on from OX638232.1 coordinate 6,216,756, forward strand.
GCATTTCGATGTTTCACATCTGTCAGCCGTCCCATGACACCTGTTCTTTTTTTTTGATCTGTTAGGCTTTTTGTCAGGACTTTCAAATTTTGATATGGTAACCCTACCTCCGAGAGCCCTACCACCAGTGAGCCAGATTTAGTCGCCTCTTACGACACCCATCCGGCGCGGCGTGGGATTGGGGTTAGTAATCTAAGCCGCCCCAATACGGCTACAGCTACACTCACACGATTGTCAACCATAAATTGTATTATCATTACATTTACAGTATATTGATATTTCATTAAAATGTACTAGTGTTCAGTTGTCACTAAAATGTATGAAAATTATTGCAAAACATACCTATATGAAAATCGCTATACTTACCTTTTATATATATATTAGGAGTACCCTCAATCAACTCTTCATTGATCCCGTCATCAGATCTGAATTTTGATAAATATGGAACAATGTGGAAGTGCTTAATACTTGCAAAAAATATCCAAATCGGTTTATAAATTTCGAAGTTCTGATGTAACATAATATATATAAAAAAAAACAATCGATTTGAGAACCTACTCCTTTTATGGAAGTCTATAAAAAATAGATACAATTACTTTTAATCGAAAATAAATAAATTGTAATCTACAATCACAAAATCAAAGAAAAATGTTTTATTCTCCATTTCAGAGCATGAAGTAAAAAGTCTGAAAAACATAGTGTCCGCAACAGTTGCGAATGTGCCTCTCCCGTTTGTGGGCGTGGACGGTATGAACGCGTGCCCGCAGATCTCCCGCGTGGCGGACGGCGCGCCCGCGCCCTGCCCTCTCGCCCCTAATGAAGAATACACTTACACCAATGTCTTCTTCATCGAGTCTTTCTACCCCACCGTCCCTCTAAAAGTACACTGGAGTTTAAATGACGGGAAACGTGACGTCATTTGCTTCGAAGTTCCAGCGGCTATAACACCGGCAAAGAAGCATCAAGTAGTATGATATACGAATTAGTAATGTGATTTATATTGATATGTGTTTATCACAGCTTCGAATGTGATGGTAGAAATGAAAAGAAAATGGTTTTATTTAAATTTTATTACATAAAAAGACAATAAATCAACAGTAAAACTCAAGTATCATTGTAGCCTTCCCAATACTTTCCTTAACTGATGTAGATAATACTTAAAAATTTTATTACAAAAATGCGTTGTTACCGGCGTATAATACTATTATTATTTACAAATTATTATATTTATTCGTTGATTACTTAAAGCTAAAGCTTCAATTTCATCCACTTGTCATCCAGACGTCATCATTATTTACTTAACAATTTTGGCGGGAACCTCGAAGCACATGATATTGTTCTTCTCTTCCATGAGCGCCCAATGCACGATGACGTCTATCGTGGGATAGAAGCTAAGTACGGGGAATGAGTCCCTATAGATATACTTGGTGCCAGCCTTGAGAGGACAGGAGGTCTTCTCTCCCGTTTCAGTCTCCAGCTTGTCACATATGGAGTTGCCGTCCACACCGACAAACGGCAGGAAGACGCCGAACACGTTCGCCATTACGTAGTTCTTGACATCTGCCAAATCTTTATCTGTAACACATATTACACACTTATTTACATAATATAAACTTTATTTTATGGAAATAGCCGACAAATGAGATGACGATCCACCTGATGGTAAGTGGCTATCGTCACCCATGGACTTATACGTTGCCGGTCAAGAAAGAGAGAAGAAAAAGAAAGAAAGAATTGGCTCAAGACCACAGCCGAAACACGACGTGTCTTTTGGCGGCTGACTTAAGCAAGAAGATGCTTTTGCAATTGATTTTTTATGTAACTGACAAACGAGCAGACCAGCCACCTGAACCCGATTGTAGTTATGTTTAGATATAAGTTGGTACCTATCTACAATGATATTATAATGTAAAAAAGAGGTAATTAATTCACTAGCGCGCCGACGATGAAGAGCGTAAGAACGGGCAATTGACCGTTCTGCTCGTAGTTAGTCGCTCTGTCAATACAAGACGATACGCACGCTTTTGTTGTTGGAAGTGCTTGACATTTGACATACAGCGTTAAATGCCTTCGTGTATTAAATACCTACCAATGCGATTGGTGTAGTAAAACAAAATATAAACGTGTGTGTTGTAGCTCTTTTCGGAACAGATTTTTTGGTTGATTTGTAAGGGTACGTATCTATATTTTTTAAATATCATTGCCTGTCTAGGGTACCCACCTACTACCTACACAATAAAATTGTACAGAAAGGACTTACTGGAGATTTTGTGACAAATCAACCCCATATATAAACCTTTTCATTTCTATTTTTCATAACGAAAGGCGACACTTTTCCTAACGAAACTTACGATTACTATTATAATTATAAGTTAAGATTGTATTATTATTAAAACCGCATTTACGGAGGAAATTAAATGAACTTTGAGTTTCAGTGGAAAATTAACCCTACCTTTATTACGACTACCATAATTATATTGTGGATCATTTTTATTAAGCAAACGAGTAACCGCCCTCGCTTTGCTTCGGTTTTCTTATTTTTTTTATACCTTGGGTTACATTATTGGAGTTTTATTAAGGATTCCTAATTTTTTTGAAAATATAATATATCCTATGTTACTCGGGGATAGTTTAGCTTCCTAACAGTGAAAGAATTTTTCAAATCGGTTCAGTAGTTTCGGAGCCTATTCAATGCAAACAAAAAATCAAATCTTTCCTCTTTATATATTAGTATAGAATATAGATGAGGGTTTATATTTCTTAAGCCATATCTCGCAATGCTCGCGCCTCGCACTGTAAGTCCAATGTCACTATGTTCTAAAGACTACAATCGATACCAACCTCTAAAAAACTAATTGGTGACTGATTTCCATCACTTAAAACTGAATGTCAGAGGTTTTTTTAGGAACCTATACACAGGATGTCCCAGGGCGAAGTGACCGCGGCGTCTATTGATTATTTGGACAAAACTATTAATAAAAAAACCAATAAAGTATAGGTCTAATCGGTTTGGTTTTTTTTTATTAGCTTTTTAATTTTTTTGGAAAGAAACCTGACGTGCTGCACTATTTTCGACATATTTTTTTTTGTTTTTACATTTATTTTCATTCTGTTTTTTTATTTATCAGTTGTTATCATAGTTTATCTATTCTGGGTATAAAATCTACCCAAAATTAAATAGGATAATTATATTTTTTAAAGACATTGACTAAAATTTTTGTGAAAAAAAATTACCCTTTTTTATTTAATTTCGCTAAAAAGTTGGAAAAATGCCCTATGAATATTATTATTTTATCAATTATTATTAAATTACATGATATTACCTACAAAATCTCATGAACATGTTTGTAGTTATCTTAATAATTTACCGTACTACAACCTCTTGAAATATGAACCCCATTTTTAGTAATAAGAAGAGTAGGCTTTTAAAACCAGCCTAGGCTAGTGGGACATTTAAGTGTCTTACTATCAAAAATACCTTTTGCCCGTTGATAGAATAATTTTAAATGTAAGGAAATAAAATAAAAACAAGTGCAAAATGAAATCATCTATTAAAAAAACAGTAATTAATTCATAACATTTTCAAAATGACCGCCATTGGCATTAATACAAGCTAAGGCTCTAAATGACATCCTTTCACTCGTTCTTTGCACTTCCGAAAGCTTTGCTCCTATTTCTGTGGCAGTAGCATCAATCCTCTGTTTCAATTGTTCTCTCGTAGCTATTGGCACAGCATACACTTTTTGTTTCATGTAGCCCCAAAAATAATAATCAAGAGGCGTTAAATCAGGAGACCGAGAGAGAGGTGGTCCAGTAGCATGGTCCTCCAAGGTCTCAATTGAAACAGAGGATTGATGCTGCCCCTACAGAAATAGGAGCGAACCTTTCGAAGTGGAAATAACGAGTCAAAGCAACAAACATTTAGAGCCTTAGCCGGTATTAACGCCAATGGCGGTCATTTCGAAAATGTTATGACTTAATTACTGTTTTTTTTATGATTTAAATTTTCACTTGTTTTTATTGTTTCCTTACATTTAAAATTATTCTATCAAAGGGCAAATGGTATTTTTGATAGTAAGACACTTAAATGTTCCACTAGCCTGGTTTTAAAAGTCTACTCTTCTTATTATCGAAAATGGGGTTCATATTTCAAGAGATTGTAGTACGGTACATGATTAAGATAACTACAAACATGTTCATGAGATTTTGTAGCTAATATCATGTAATTTAATAATAATTGATAAAATAATAATATTCATAGCGCATTTTTCCAACTTTTTAGCGAAATTAAATAAAAAGGGTATTTTTTTTCACAAAAGTTTCAGTTAATGTCTTTAAAAAAATATCCTATTTTATTTTGGGAAGATTTTATACCTCGAATAGATAAACTATGATAACAACTGGTAAATAAAAATAACAGAATGAAAATAAATGTAAAAACAAAAAAAATATGGCAAAAATAGTGCAGCAAGTCAGGTTTCTTTCCAAAAAAATTAAAAAGCTAATAAAAACAACCAAACCGATTAGACCTATACTTTATTTGTTTTTTGTTAATAGTTTTGTCCAAATAATCAATAGACGCCGGGCGATCACTTGGCCCTGGGACAACCTGTATATTTTCTGTCGAAAGATAACATAGTAATGAGATAGTCGTACAGAGCTGAGAGATTTTATTAGACTATTATTTGAAATATTGAGTTTGCTTACGGTTACCTAAATGTACGTAGAATTAAATTAACTTAAATCGCGCCGCTTACCGCTGACATAAATAATCAATAGACGCCGGGCGATCACTTGGCCCTGGGACAACCTGTATATTTTCTGTCGAAAGATAACATAGTAATGAGATAGTCGTACAGAGCTGAGAGATTTTATTAGACTATTATTTGAAATATTGAGTTTGCTTACGGTTACCTAAATGTACGTAGAATTAAATTAACTTAAATCGCGCCGCTTACCGCTGACATAAATAATCAATAGACGCCGGGCGATCACTTGGCCCTGGGACAACCTGTATATTTTCTGTCGAAAGATAACATAGTAATGAGATAGTCGTACAGAGCTGAGAGATTTTATTAGACTATTATTTGAAATATTGAGTTTGCTTACGGTTACCTAAATGTACGTAGAATTAAATTAACTTAAATCGCGCCGCTTACCGCTGACATAAATAATCAATAGACGCCGGGCGATCACTTGGCCCTGGGACAACCTGTATATTTTCTGTCGAAAGATAACATAGTAATGAGATAGTCGTACAGAGCTGAGAGATTTTATTAGACTATTATTTGAAATATTGAGTTTGCTTACGGTTACCTAAATGTACGTAGAATTAAATTAACTTAAATCGCGCCGCTTACCGCTGACATAACGAAGATAATTATTCAAATATAATATAGCCTACGTTAGGTACGAAAAAACTAACCAAGTCAAATGTATGTAGAGCATGAATTACATGTTCTTGTGACTAACATTTTAGGCTTTTCTACACAGAACTTGGCACCTATTTAGATCTCAATTCTTTTTTTTTTAACTTGGCTCTTATTTCACATTTATGTTTTGGATGAGATTTATACATAGATGATTTATATTACAATACCACTTTTACTACATACCTGGTACAAACGACATGGTAATGTGCGTGCTGGTGCCCTTCTTGAGACGACAGGGGAGCCGACTGCAGGGCTTCAGTATGACGTTGTCTTTCAAATCTTTGAACGATTGGCCTGGAAAGAGATATAAAACAATGATTAACACTATAATGAATGTGTGGCCTGCGGTGCCTGCACAAGCAAGCAAGCAGGTAGGTGGGAGAGGCCGCAAACCGCAGACCACGTGGGATCTCGAGTATACACAGGTGCGTAGCTACCGCCTTATCAGCCGTATCAATTAGGTATACGGAGCACCCAGCGTATAGGGGCCCCCACTAACACTCCTAAAAAAGCTCGCCAGTGGCCTATGACCGCTGCACTCCTTTTATATTTGACAGCTGACGTTGAGGGGGCCCCACAACAAATATTGATATGGGGCCTCCTTAGGGCTAGCTACACCACTAAGTCTACAGCACTACTTATCAAATTCTAATTTAATGATATTATAATGATATTAATTACTTTTATAACGTTGCTATGAGTAGAAGACTGATACTCTAACAAAATAGGTAGGTACTTTCGATTAGCTTCGGGATTAACTAAAATAAAAACATAAACGTGTAGTTATATGTACGCGCGTGAAGTTACTTCTTTGGCATGAAAAAAAAACAATAAAAAAAACCAGTTCAAAAAATTCAAAAAACAATATTGAAAACAAAAATTAAAAAAAAAAAACAAAAAGATTTTCAAAAAATCAAAAAAATAAAAGAAAAAAAAACAAAAACAAAAACAATATTAAAATAACAATATTCAAAAAAACATTCAATAAAACAATATAAAAGAAACAATATAAAAAAAAAACAATATTCAAAAACAATATTGTAACAATATTCAAACAGAAATAATTGTTCTGTATGCTAGTTTGTTACATAAATATCTGCCTCAGCCGGAATCGAACCCAGGACCCCTTGCTTCGCAGGCAGGATCGCTATCAACTAGGCTACACTACAGGGTCGTAAATATATTACTTACTAGCTGACCCGGCGAACTTCGTATCGCCTAACAAACTATTTTTTTTTTTCTAAAATAAAAGTAGCCTAAGTTATTCCTTGTTACATCACCAATCTGCCAGTGAGAGACCCGTCAAAATCGGTCCAGTAATTTCAGAGATTAGCCGGAACAAACAGACAGACAGACAAAAATTGTAAAAAAAAAAATGTTTTGGTACATGTAGCGTGTATACAATATACATCCAAATGCACTTAGTAAAAAGCGGTTATTTTAATATTACAAACAGACACTGCAATTTTATTTATGTGTATAGATGTATAGATTATTGATTATTGATGATTTAATCCTAGCGCAAGGCCCTACCGGCTACCAGTGTAATAATATAACAAAGTACTCTGTGCGCCCTACTACCTAGCACCAAAAAGGGAGACCGGCTTCTGTCACCTTTTACCACACCCTGATTTGGCTTCCCATAAACTCGAAGTAGGTATCTACTACTTCCAAGCTCGATGCGGCTTCTCTACACATAATTTCGGAGGTAGATAATCGTGTAGTCTATAGTATACACATGATTGTCTACTAATTTAGTATACTTAATTCATCTGCCGGCCAAGTGCCAACATACTTAAATCACCCAGCTATGCTATGCACCCAGCATTGGTAAATAAAGTCTGCTAAAAGTAATTAAGACTTAAGGCACCTGGGTGAATAATTAACTCAGGTGAATGAAGTCGACGGCCGCAGCACCGATTTAAGATTTTATACTTATACTGCACAAAAACTTCTTTCGAAAATAATGGTCAGTTTTTTTCAGACGAATTTGAATTAAATGTTTTTTGCTACTGTTCAAATACGGTTGTAATATGATGAACTAACATTTTAATTTAATTCCACGAAGCAACACGGTTCCTTGTTACCATTACATTTGAATTTGATTCAATGCAAATGCATTATCGTTATGTTTATTCTGAACATGTCAGCCAGCCAGTTACATGTTTATTATGCAGATTGCAAGTTCAAAGTCACTCTTTGTTCCTTTTTTACGTGTCTAGTTATTCAATTTTATAAAACAGTAGACTTCATTATGGGAATATTTTTTTGTGTTTACAATAGTAAAAGTACCTACCTACCTAGACTACCTCATTAACGATTTATATACTACATTACATACTACATGGGCTCTCAGAAAATACCCATTACAAGTATTAATTACAACAGCGGTTGTAATTAACTGAACATGGATATACTTACCTAATACGGATTGAATGTATTTAAACAAACAAATAATTAAAATGTGTGCAATTCACACGCAGAAGTGAAACCTTCAAAAACTTTGGTTTCAAGATAATGAGACGAATGTAAAATTTCGGGAAGATGATAAATTGTAGGTTTTAGTTTGGTTTTATGATCATAGTGATGCAAAGTTAGAAAATAAAAATAAAACAGTGGTAACTAACGCCATCTCTTAACGTAATATGAAGATTAAAATGAGCAGCTAGTGCCATCTATCCAGCAATAAAACGAATCTTCTATCTTGTTCCTCGCGTGATCTATGAATACAACTAGCACTTTTTAAAAAGAGAACCACGAACATACATAAGAAACACTGTGTAATGCTTCCTATCTCATTTTCTCGCACGTTAAATCTTATGAATTTATGTGTCTGTCTCTTTTTACTGTCGCTTTTTCATTTCATCGACTTCAAATCACAACGATGCTAAAGAAGTTTCACTTCAATATATCGACAAGAACAAGTCTTAAATTAGATGGAATTGCAATCAATGAGGCAACGCTAGAATCTCAGTCTTGTCCAATTCTGACTTCCGGTATTAGCAAACGGTTTAACGGTTTTTTTAATCCGTATCAATCTAGATATTTATTAATCGCTTGAGCTTGAACAATAATAACTACAATATAATTACATACTGCTATTCTTAACGTTCATAAGAAGCCATAAATAATTAATTACACATAATTGGAGTTCACTAAAGCAACCGTTTATTACAATACGAGCTTGCTTATTTGCAAACTACATGGGTAGATACCTAACCGACTTTACTATTTCATTGAAGTTATATTCTGTATTAGGTAGGGTTCCGTAGTTGTAAGTTTATGGATTCCCATATTTTAAAGTGAAACTTTTATTCTATCGCCCCAAACTTTTTCATCCATCTATCGCATGTCGCATTACAGCCGGATATCTATACTAATATATAAAGAGGAAAGATTTGATTTTTTGTTTGCATTGAATAGGCTGCGAAACTATTGAACCGATTTGAAAAATTCTTTCACTGTTGGGAAGCTACGCTTTCCCCGAGTAACATAGGCTATATTATATTTTCAAAAAAATTAGGGATCCTTAATAAAACTCCAATAATGTAACCCATGGTGTAACAAATAAGAAAACCGAAGCAAAGCGAGGGCGGTTACTCGTCCAATATATGGGGGTAGGCCAATATAGCTCGCATCAGCTGACCGTTTATCAGCTCCCGCACCTGTCATCATACCTGTGTCGCGGGTGGCATGGACGACATGGACATCACAATCACAACCATGACCCGAGTACAAATATTTATCTGTCACACATCTCTGCGTCTGCTGGGAATCGAACCCGGGACCCTTCGCTTCGCAGGTAGAGCCGCTACCAGGTCGTCTACCAGGGTCGTCAATTTAATAGAATTATTAGATCTTTCTGATAAAAGTTTCACTTTAATAGCAGTAATAAGTAATATCACATAGCAGTAATTAGTCAAAAGCACTGCTGGGATCAGAGTTAGAAATACGAGGGTGCGTGCCAGGATTTGAACTCGGGCCCTCTCGTTCGGGAGATCAATGTTCTAACCGCTAGGCTAATTTAGGCGCGTTATGAAACAAATGGAAAAAATGATGAGAGGTTTGTGACACAAAAACGATCGATTTGTTAAGGCGCGTTTCAAACGCTCGTTTCGAAAAAGTGATTATTATTATATTGTTTTTTTTTTTAAATATTGGTAGAATATTGTTTTAATATTGTATCTTTTTTAATATTGTTTTATAAATATTGTTTTTATATTGTTTTTTTTTAATATGCTTTTTTAAAATGCTTTTTTGAATTATATTGCATAATATATCATGAATATAACCAGTTTTGAGGCCTGCGTCACTGTAACATAGGTCTTTAGGGACTGATTTATTTGTATGATACTGATACCAGATAACCTTGTCTTGTCTTGTCTGGTTTTGACACTGAAAAAGTCACAAATGTGCTCTTCCAAATAAAATAAACGGTCGTGCTTTATAGTACCGCAAAAACGCTAGTTTTTTTTTTCTATTTCATTTACGTATCTATAATACTTATTCCTATTTCAACTTACCTACGTTTTTATTCATTTTTAAACCAGCAACAAATCAATAGCAGTTTATACGTTTTTGTGATACAGATACGTACCTACCTATAGAAAAACCATCATAAGAAGTAGAAGGAGGTTTGTTGCGAATATTTTTAGCAATTAATCAATCAATGAGACGCACGCAAGTAAAAAATTGTAAGCAACAGAGCTTACAATGTTTTCCTTGTATTTTAATTTAATTGATTTGCGCTTGCGCCATGACCGACTATACTGAGATAACTTAGTAACTATAGCTAGGTATCCGATTATACATTTATTTACAGTGTACTTGTACACACAAACAATATACTTATTTTTCATATTATAACAGTATCGCAATACATAAGTAAATTTTTAATGCGTCGTTGGTGTAAATCGTGGTAGATACAATGATATTATAAAAATAGACATACTAGACTAAAACATCATTGGGTAGATAGTAGTTAATTTGCATAATTACTCACGCCTCATCGATTGTCGTGACTGAGTTATACTTAGATAAACAAATATTATTAATCTAAGAAATTTTATTTTTAATTGGAACAGCAACATTTTTAACAGACATCAAAATCGAAATTAGGAGGTTCCGAACTCGGGGGTAGGTACTTTTTTTACACGCTTTATAATAGCTTCACCTGTATGCATGCCGACTCTTTTGGATTTGATTTTGACCCACTTCAAACGGTCAGATTTCATTCAAACTTCGTAGACTTATCGAGGACCGATGTCAATTCAATATTAAAAAAAAAGAAAGAAAAAAATACCTAAATTTCATTTAAAAAAATCAAACAAAAAATGAAAAATGAAAAAATAAATAATAGTTTAAAAAACTAAAAAACACGCTTTTATAGAAAATCTAACTAAAAAATAGAAAATAAATTTGAATTAAGAATCGTGCAATTGTAATAAAAGCGTGGGCTGCTTTTTAATATATTATCAAAATGATAATCCTTCTACTCATTGACACCATGCACACTTTCATTACAATTACACGATTCATTTTTTAGTTGGATTTTTTATTTTTATAAAATAAGTGCGTGTTTTTGTTTTTATTTCAGAACTCCGTAATTTATGAACAGTTTAAAAATATTTTTTATTTGAAAGGATATACCCATAGATATAATAACAAAGGATATACCTACCTACTTCCAGATTTATCAAAGACAATTCTGATGATGGGGATCCGTAGGGAATCGAGGGGAATTTTATTTAGGTGATATAAAAGGTATGTATAGCGATTATTTTAAGTAGTGGTCACTAATTCGAAGACTATTTCTTTTAAGTCTATTTTTGATAAAATTTAGTATGTATATTTAAAACATAATGAAATGGAAAGTGACACCCTTCTAAGTATGAAGTAAAATACCAGGTACTCCTATTTGTGTTTGTACGTCAAATATTTTTCTGGTAAAACAATATGAAAGCAGGTCGACCACTGAGATTCTTACGTAAATACTTACCGGGGCATTGCTGCACATCAGTGGCGATGGCCAGTGCGACGAGGGAACACACAAACAAACTCAACGGAACCATATTGACGTCTCGTCTGTCGGACCGCTAAGTACCTTATAGTCTACCACAAGCTGCACAGCTCTCTAGTCACTGACGCTGCGAATCAAAAGCGGCCACTTTAAACGTAAACGATCGCACCTCTATATAAAACCACTCGTAATGCTCGTACGCAGCCCAATGCACTCGACGGCTCCGTGTATGACATAGGGTTTAAAATAGAATGTTGTTTTCGCACAAGCATCCTCTGTCCACAAACCACAGACTTTACGAGTAGCATTTGTACTCACAATGCTCGCTCCTCGTTCCGGATGTACTAGGTATGATACGCACTTAACCTGACAGCCTGACACATCGACAATAGCCATCAACTTAACAATGTAAGTACATGTATCTGAGACGTGCCCACTATTTTTATTACTTGTTTAGTTTTTTGCAAAATTAACTATCAGGAAAAGTAGTTTTAAAAAACCGGCCAAGCCGTCACGCGCAATGAAGGGTTCCGTCCTTCGATCACTTATAACAGATTCCGTTATTTTTATTATTATTATTGTTATTCTGTTATTAGTGATCGAAGGTTCCGTCCGTAGTATTATTAGTATTAGTAGTACTATTTAAGCTAACCTAGCCGTGATAGTTTTCCTTTTAAATTCATATTTATATACTACTGCCTTGATTTTTTTCACATGTCCAACCAAGGGCGGATCCAGCTTTGGCGCCAGGGGGGGGTCACGTGGGGGGGGGTCAAATCACAAGAAGTTATTATTTAATTTTGATAATATTGGAAACAAGTAAAAAATAGGCATTTTATTAATAAATTTAAATAAATCTACCTAAGTACCTATATTTAAATAACAAAATCAATTTTTCTTTTACGTCTTCTCCCGAAACGCGTTTTCGATGCGTTCGTTCCCGAATACTGCGTTTGCCGTCAACAAAATATCTATTGTATTAAATTAATTAAAAATTTGAAAGTACTTAAATAAAATCAGTATTGTGACAAAAAATATATAAAAACATTATGTTTAACAATTTTAATTAGTGGTCCACCTAGGTCCTGGACTCAGCCCAGGGGGGGGTCATGACCCCCATGACCCCCCCCTGGATCCGCCCTTGTGTCCAACACCTACAGCAACCGAATACTTTGCAAATGGGCCCCTGAATCGTGTTCACTGTGTGCCCGTTCGGATTTGAAAACGCTCGCAAACCGCCAGTATGTTAAGGCCTTTAGTGTGACGCACCTGATGCAGCTGTTAATGAGACAAGGTTCCAGTCCAGCGCATTACTATTTCGCGCGGCTACATCATTTTAATTTTAATTCATGATTTTAAATTTAATAGACATTTCAAATATTCGAATACACAATCAAGAGCATTTATAGGTACTACTACTACAAATCATGGTTATAAAAATATTTTTCAAACATGATGATCGTCGCAAAGATACGTGCAGCAAAGACGTTGATAGCAGATATTTCAGATTAAACCTTTGCTGAACGTTTTTGTTTAATTTAAGTAGGTGGATCGGCCCTTGATACACTTCTTTTGACATGAAGAAGATCGCTATCATTATAATATGGAGTTTTTTGTTAAATATTGACGCTACTGTAATTATTTTATGCTTGTATTCTGTTGTATTAGCCTAAGATCCGGCCGCAGGATCAGTGCGCTCATCTGTTTTTTGCTAAAAACCAAATTTTTATGCATATTTATAATTTATTAGGAGAATATATTACCAGGTTACCTATCCGCTAGTATTTTTTATTAAATTATTTTTAATTTATTTTTGGGAAACAATTTCGTTCACTTGTTTTTTAAATAAAATCTCGTCTACATCACGGCCATGTAGGTATATGTATATTCTCCTAATTATAAATATGCATAAAAATTTGGTTTTTAGCAAAAAAAAGATGAGCGCACTAATCCTGCGGCCGGATCTTAGGCTGTATGTAATATAAATTATGTAGACTACGTGTGTAATGTATTGTACGTGACAAATGTATGGTGGTAAACATGGTGGAAACCACGGAAACATACCCAGCGTCTGGCCCTGAACAGACTGATTCAGATTTTTTGCATACGGCAGCAAATTTTTTTGACTTAGTATGTATATAAGTACCTATAATACATATATTTACCGATTTCACAGTCGAAATAATATTAAATGTCGTCATAATGTCATCATTTCTGAGATGCAAGACATATCGGCATTATCGGCTTTTGTTAACTTGACTACTACCTACCTACTTGACTACCTACCTTTTGAAGGTTACGCTGCCCATTTAATTTGTTTTCCTGTTTCGGATGTTTCCTAGTTCAACTGATGAATTAATGTATTATCTATAAAAAATTAAATAAGAAAATACATCAATAACAAATAATTATAATTTTTTTAGTAATGGATCAAATGGAATAGCTAGCGGACTGAGTTGCGTTTCTTCAAGAATAATTTGTGTTTTTTTATAGGTACTTACATGTTTGTCCCATACAGCTTGTAAAAGAACACATTTTAGCCTTTGAATTAAATAAAAATCATTTTGTTATTTATCGTATTAACAAAAAAAACATTAGTAATATAAAATGAGAACATTATCAACGTAGGTAGTCGAAGTTAACGCATTATTAGGCATAGACCTATATGTATTATTAGGGATAATCTAAAACTAGGTAGTCGTAAGATGCTCAAATTTATATGGGACCACCGCTGCACCGTGGGGAACACAAGGAAAATAAAAACTGTCGAATTGAGAACCTCTTTCTATTCATTACAGTGTGTTACAAAACACTTTATAAATAAATTTAAAATAAAATAAAAATTATTTATTTCAGGCAATTTTAGCCCATAGAGTTATTAGAAACAATTTTATTACTTATAAATAAACTAATGTATGTTAGTCTATATATCTATTACAACTAATTTTTTATTTATTTAAATTAAATTAAATTTAATTTAATTTCATGTGATGCAATTTAATGCACAATTTAAAATACATTACATTAAACTGTTTCATTGAATTTAATACATTGAGTGTAATACATTTAATTTAAATGTCAACATTTGTTTATCATACCTACAATTAATTATGTCAATAAGTAAAAAATCAATTGAAATCCCCTCAAACAGAGTTGTGTGCATGCACAATGCACATGCAACTGCAGAATCCTTCTGAAGAAGGCTGAGTCCATTCTATCTGATATCATCTTCAGGATTCTGTTGCTGCTACCTTGCACATGTTGAATAGCAGATGTAGTTTTCTTCTGCATAATTGCATAGAAATCTTCAACATGTGCATCTGCAAACATGCCAGAGGCACTGCAGTATCGTGGTAGCCTCAACAGAGCCCTGAAGATGTTATTATATTGGACTCGAAGGGCACTGTAAGCCTTTTGGGTGTACTTGACTCTTGACCCATAGTCCACTTGTGTAAAAACTTTGACAGTAAGCTTTAAAAAGCGTTAGTATTGACTGTGCAGCGAGCAAAAATATTTTACGAGGTGCGACAATCTCGGATAGGAGCGCTGACGTCACAGTCAAGTCGGAGAATACGTATCGTTGGTATTCATCATTTAATTTTATATCTCGGCCATTTATTGATAGATTTCCAAAAAATTTTTCGGTGAATTATTGAAAGAAACCAACTAATAAGGGAAAGTTGAAGAGCTTGATCTTGATTATGGTGTTGCTCGTAAATCTATTATAGCGTATTGCATTACATGATACTTGGGAAAGATCCACAATATAGTGAAGCCAACGAATTTTATTCAGTCCCTAACGGTTACTTAAATCGCTCCTTAGTACAGAATTTGTATGGTGATTCTTTAATAAGAAGCGATTTAATTAACCGTTAGTGACACTGAGTTACTAATGGGCGTTAGTAATTTATGGAAACCCTATGATTTTGAAGGTTAACCTAAATAATGTGAAATATTGGTCGAAAATATTCATCTAATGTCACGTGATCCATCTTCAGGTGCCACTCGTATGCTTGGAGTCCAAATGTATGGATATATGTATACTCTATCTGGATCATAGACTTTGTAGAGGTACGAAGAGTGAAGTTCTATTCTGACATGACGTCGATGACGTCATATCGGAATGATACATTCCACCAATCACAGGCCGGATTGAGGTTGTCCAGTGTCCTTCATAATTGTAGGGTGTCTAAACTTACTTAGAAAAATTATGTCCTATTCTAATATGGTTCTTCATAATGTTTTCTATAGGTTATTTTTCTGGTAGTAATCATTATAATATTGAAATAATACATTTTATTATAATTTCTTCAAAATTACCGAATTTGAAATAATGCATTAAGAGTAAAATGAAAATTAAGGTACACAATTATAGTACATCTATGTTAAATCTTCATCTTAGATATTTTTAAATCATTATAAAAAATTGCAATCTAATTATATATCCTGGGACTATAGATAACATGGACACAATCAAAAATGCTCCTTCTTTTATGAAGTCGGGGTGAATTCGCGTTTTTTAATTTGTTGCTTTTTTTAAAAGTATGTGGAAATGCGTGCAAAACCATGAAAAAATTAGCACATAAAATTTCCTTTCTAAGCCTACAAAAGTCCTCAAAATTCGCTAAGCTAATCAAAAGTTATTGGGTCGTAAAAAAAATTATAAGAAATGGTAATGATATTGAGCAGCCTGGTAATGACTTTTATTTAACGGTAATGATTTTTTGTTAATGGGGATGACAAAATTTAATGTTAATCAAAAAAATTTTAAAGCCGTGTGTAATATATTTATGTCTTTGTTGCATAATATGAAGATAAAAAATGTCAAGGTAAAACCAATAATTAGAGTATTATTGGTAACGAGATTGGTAGTAATAAGTTACGCAATTCTAAATATGAATTATTAGTTCATGGAAATAAAATTACCTCTGGTAAAGGGGGGGCATATGAATTTGAAATTTTGTGGGGAATGTCTGTTAAAATTATAAATAATGTAAAAGATGTGATAGTCCCTTATTTAGCTAGGTTAGTAAATAAATGTGTAAATCTAGATACTTTCCCAGATCTAATGAAGTACAGAAAGATCATACTGATTTTTAAATCTGGGGACAAAACAGACCTTAATAATTACAGACCTATTTCTATTTTACCTACGGTCTTCGAAAATAATTAAGTTAATTTAAACGCTGAAGCACTTCACCGCTTGTAATTTACTCCACCCTGAGCAATACGGTTTTACCGAAAGCCATAATACAACAAATGCAAGGCTAGGCTTCTCAAACTTATCTATGAGACCTGGGAGAATTTACAAAATCCCATAAAGGGTATTCTGTGACCTGTCTAAGACATTTGATTGTGTTGAACACTAAACATTACTACTTAAGCTACTACTACAGCATCAATAACAATTCACTTAACTTGATTGTGTCGTACTTGACGAGTAGAATCCAATGTGTTAGTATAAATGATAACAAATGATCGAGATCGAGATCTGTGATGGGTGTACCACAGGGCTCGTTTCTGGGCCTCTTCCTTTTTCTAGTATACTTAAATGATCTGCCGTATTAAATTAAGAAATATGCAGACATTATCATAGTTGCTGATGTCACTTCTCTTATATTTAAGACGAATAGAAATAAAATAAATGACGATGTAAAAGTTCTCAGATTTGTTTGTCACACCGGTTTACTACAAATAATTTACTGATAATGCTAAAAAACTAAGTATATAGAATGTTTGCTACCAAATGGAATAATACGAGACAGTCCCCTTTAACACGTACAGCAGTACCAAGCGCGTCACTTCACTCTGCGACCAGTAAAAAAAGTCCGGTTTATATTTGATTAACCTTATAAATAATGAAATTATAACTTTGGAAAAATCCACGGTTTTCTTGGGTGTCACCTTAGATTCTAAACTACAATGGGGCACCCATATAACGGCTCTGGCGAGTAAGCTAAGTAGGTCAGTTTATGCCATTAGAAAGATAAGGCAGTTTACTGATGTAGAAATTGCTAAACTTGTTTATTTTGCACACTTTCATAGCCTCATGTCCTATGGTATATTGATATTATTGATGTGGGGTGCAGAGGCTGACATTGATACGATATTTGTTTTGCAGAAAAGGGCAATTAGGACCATTTATAAATTAAAATTACGCCACTACCTGCGGGAGAGATTTAAAGAAATAAGCATATTAACAGTAATATCTCAATTTATTTACAATTATATTTTATTCATAAAGAAACAACGGCGGTTGGTTCAAGCAAAATAGTGATACGCAAAATCATCAAACTTGAAACAGACATACTTTTGGTTACGGATTCTATTCACCTACGTAGAGTACAATGTTCTTTTGAGGGGCTCTGTGTACGTTTTTACATTAAATTACCTAAGTACATGATTTGCTTATTCAAATGTATAAGAGATGTCTGAAATCCCAGCCAGTAGGCAAAAGATACTATAGTATAAATGAATATATTATTGACAAAGATGCATGTAAATTAGTAATGCATCCAGTTCCGCAGCTTCACCAAGAATATTGTAGTTTAACTATTTTAAATAGGATATTTGAAGATTTAGTGTCAAACAGACAATTTAACTAACTTTATAATAAACCGAACATTAGATTATTTTGTGGACAAGGTTTAGTGATTAGTACTCTGTGTTATTTACCCAGTGTTGCCATTTTAGCAGGATCTTGCTTTTTTAGCATTTTAACAGTAAAATTTAAGCTACAGCAGGATGTTTAGCATCATCGTAAAAAGGATATTTACACATTTTTCGGTAAAACTAATTTATGTCCATACAATGTGGTTGCTTAGTTTTACATCAAAGCTTGGAAAAAGGTATATCAGACCTTATTAATGATTGTACAACATTTAAGCCATCTATAAAAATGATTAAAATGATGGACACGAAAACATATAAAAAAATTAGTGAAGATTAAAATTTGGTAACCTATTGCGTATTTATTATTAACCTTATTAATACAATATAAAAAAACTTATGTAAAATTATGTAATTTAATTAGAGTTACTTATTAACATTGTTGCAATATGCTGTTCTCGTTTTTAGCAATAATTTATTACCTCAATGATTGCTGTTACCACATATATTAATTAGAGTAAAAATCATTCATAAATTACAGGTACAGTATAAAATTGCTATATCATTATATAATCATATTAAATAATCTACTTCATTAATTAAAATGAATCCACATTCATTTCCATTGGTCATGGAATCAAGCGTGAACAGCTGGACCAGTATCCCTAATTATTTTTTTGTTGTGTTCGTTGTTGTCAGAAGGTTCTGATATAAGAAATAATTAAGAAAGTTGTTCAGAAAATTAGAAAGTTTAGGAAACTGAACGACCATATTATTAATGTAACCTTAGCAACTTTACTAACTTTTTTACTTTTTTATAACTGACAGTCAAGGGAGAGGGAGAGGGAAAGGGGGGAGTCGTTAGGCGGTACAAAGTTTTCCGAGTCAGATAATAGTGATTAATTTTCCTTTTTTACGACCCATGTATTTCTTTCACGACGTACTTTATTCTTAAAAAGTGTAAAATAGCAGTTTTGGTGCATTTATACATTGTAAACAACGCTTAGCAGGTTTTACCCAATAAATTGGCAGGAATAGCAAAACAAAAAAGGGAACACTGTTTTACTTTTACCGCATGTCATATTATTTGACAATGACATATTTCATCTTGAAGTAAGAAGTTTTATTTATACAATGTCCAATTTGTTTTCGAATTTCCTGATTTTTCCATCGTAAATTCTTATAGCGCGCCGTTCAAATTTTGTTTATTTTTAGTAAATAGGTGTAAATAATCGAAAATACAAAAATATTGTCATATACAAGTACATGCTTAATGATATTAATAATAGCTTCAAAAGTATTATTCAGTTCTATTGTCATTGAAATATTATTACAGCGTAGCTGTTGTGGATTACTTCATTTGTGAGATTCACAAGACAGTTTTCGGCTCATTTAGGGTTACGCAAAATTTCAAAAGTATCGATACTTTACTCGATACCAGTATCGTATCAAAAGTATCGATACCAACAAAGTATCGAAACAAAAGTATCGATACCTTCAGGTATCGAGTACTTTTTAATAAATTTATAAAAAAAACTGAATGGAATGTTGTGTGTTGCAAATTTTCGCAAAAAAATCAAACAGGAACGTGTCTCACAAAATAGTCACTAATATCCAATCCATATACACATATTATATACTATATAACACAAAAATGTTTGTACGGATGTAATTTATAGACACTGAATCCATTCAACCAATATCCCTCAAAATAGTTTCATTTGAAAGGCAATAATTCGAAGATGGTTCATCATCATTAAGCAATGCATTAAGCACATTCAGCCCATTGATAAAGTCGATTTTCTACTTTTACAATACAACAATTTGAAGATAATTTGTAACGATGGCGCATCAACGTTATCACAAAAACACTGATCTGTCATATTTATCAGAAAATAATGTATCGTAGTGGAACGTGCCGAGTATCCAATAGTAGATATATATTAAGAAACTTTCAGTCAGTCCATGGAGTACAGAGGGTAAGGAGAGCCATCTCATATGGGTGGAAAGTTGAAATAGTGCCTGGGCACTATTTCAACTTTCTACCTACACATACAACTGGTTGTATACTGATAATAGAGATTCCAATACCATCCTGCGACAATAGCGCTGGCGTCGGAGTAACTACGATATGAACATAGATGTTGTATACGGAGCTGGGGAGTGAAGTTTGCTGAGTTCAATAAAATTTATCTTAGGCTACCGCAGCGCCACCCGTTATTGGACGCGTTTTTACGGACAATTTTCATGCACAGAGATGGCTATCCTTACCTCTATACTACATGAGTTAGTCATAAGCGTACCGTTGTCAGAAAAGTACTTTCCTATAACTAAGGAACTAAAAGATGCTGTGCAAATAATGCAATAATACTTTTAAGAGCTGCAATTATCAGAAAACTGAATAAGTGAAATAGTTTAAAAGACAAAAAATACTACACAGATTATTCAACCCGCAAAAGTTACTCATAGAAAAAATCCTAAAATAGTTCAAGGAAATAAAATGTTAACACACATAAGTGCTCGGCAATGACTGGGAATTCATCAAATCATGTTTTAGGCTAAAACTTTTAGCTTTCATCGATTAATAATTGCTATTTTTCATAAGTTAATAATTTATTGGAAATGGACGAAGGGAAGTATCGATACTTCTAGAAAGTATCGATACCTCGAAATTATCGGAACAAAAGTATCGATACCAAAAGTACTTGGTATCGAAAAAAAAGTATCGATACCTAGAAGTATCGATACTTTTTGCGTATCCCTAGGCTCATTTATTCTTTTATCTGAGGTTTTCGGGTGCAGTAACTGTTATTGATTTAAATATACATTATGTTACCTGGGTCCAGGATTGCCTCCAGAAATAACCTCTCAAAGATAGCAATGAGGCTGAGACATAAATTAAGCAAAAATGTTGAAAAAGAACCCACCAAAGTAGCTTCTGATGTCATAAATTATTTAGAAAATTCACCTGAATATCAAAATATATTGAAATCATTGCCGAAATCTTTGCTAAGAAAATATAAGTCTCCTGAAAGTATGTATTTAATCAACCAAAAAACTGCATATGTAATAGCAGATGAGGTTAAAAAGTTTCTGGATGATAGTTCTCCAGTAGTTGAAGTAAACCCTGGAGTTGGTATTTTAAGCAAAGAATTATTACGTATTCAGAATAGAGAACTACATTTGTATGAATCTTCAAGTCATTTTACTCCAATTTTAGATGTAAGTTCTTAAAATTTCTGTTATTTATCATAAATATTGTTATTAAAAGCCTAATTTGATCTCCATACTTTAGCAATTGTTCTCAGGATCTACAGAAACAATATCCAGGGAGAGTGAAATATAAAATAGCAGATTTCTTTGGTATGTGGAAGTTAGCATTTCAAGATAAAATGGATGGAGGGAATAGAATTAAAGAATTATTGGGTCCCTTGAGCACTGAGGATAACGGTTGGTTGGTAATATTGTAAACTAAACATAGTAATATTCTTGTGAATTTAATTATTTTGTATTAAATTATGTGCCTGCAATAGGACATGTACATGGTTTCTATAAATATGTAACATTTACTTATCATAAGAAAAATTACATGTCTTATTTTAAATTACCACTTTTCCGTTTTTCAGAAAGGATTATAAAAATAATAGGAGCAATGCCGGGTCTCAATTTTATGAAACATTTGATCAACACTATTGTTTTTCACAATTCTAGTGACCAGTTAGGAAGACCTGACCTCTTTATAACAATGCCAGGACATCACTATGAAGTAATATACCTTTTTTGTAAATAGCATTAATACAGATAAACTATCTCCTGGTATATGGTCATTGTCGCCATTGGAATGTCTCACTAATGGAATCACTGATGTGCTGCTAGCCAAAAAAGTTGCAGTGCACCAAATTTTTCTAGGTCTCTGAAAGTTTACTGAAACAATGAGGTACTGAACTTGTGCACAATGAGGTATACTATAGGCTAGACTATCATCAGAGTATCATGGTTTTTTTTTTCTAATCTTAAAATCACAAAATTTGGGTTATGTGTTTGGACTCAACAATTTTTTAAAAACAACAATTTTTATTTTAGTTTCTAACGGACAGTGCAGTGCAGCTGGGTAAGCACAAATCTCTTCCTGCGCTGTTCCAAGCTTTATTTGACTGCAAAATGCTTATAAAAATACCCAAAGTACACTTTTTACCCTGGACACATTCTGCAAATGGTAAAAAGCTTTCAGTGGTAAGTCCCTTTATTTATTTATTGAAGTTACTCTTCGTCTATTATATTTTTAATATCTTAGACATTACAGTAACAGAAATAAATGTATCCTAGAGATGTAAGCCACCATCACTCACTGATGTGCATGAGTGGAACAAGGGGGGAGGGAGAGACTGTGCCCCTTTTTTGGATGCTTACCAGTAAACTTTTGTATACTCACTTTTGTAAATAAGTTCTAATTTATTATGCATTAACAAGGAGTCTAAGTCCCACTCTAGGTCAAGAACATTTTGATTTGCCCCCGAGGGCCAGAAAATTATGACTTTCAACCTCCCCGCCCCCAGGAAGCTCCCCAAATGCCCTATAAACTAGGACAAATTTATACCATCATTGCTTTGTGAAATACTTATAATATTAAATATCCTTATGGTCTGCATAGTTTCTTGTTGTTAAGTATAGTTTTAAGAGTAAATATGAGACTTTTTGGTTGTTCACAGATGGATGATTACTGCCTATATTTAGTAAACATTACGAAGAAACAGAATTTACCTTGTCCGCCGGAATATCTGCCCTTGTTGTGGTATTTTTTTAAACCACACACATTTTCTAAATCAACTAGAGTAATTCCCTTATTAGAGTAAGTAGTATACAAAATTACAAATTCATATGAGATTTGTAATAACTTTTCAACTGTATAATAAGTAGCTGATAATTACATTACTACCTATAGAAAATGTTCTATCTTAGTCTTCAACAGACAGCTAAAATTGTTCATATGTGGATTGGTAGTAACTTGTTCTTGTTCTCATTGCACATTGATACTAATTACTTATTTTTAAAACGAATATATAATTCATCTACCTATTACACCATACAGGCAATGGATCCCTGGCTGTGGAGTGTGGCTCATTACTGGACAGGATCCTCCCGGCACTAATACACAGTTATCACCCAGCAGACATGATGCATTTTTACCACACATGACCATATTTACAGAATTTGGGGATTTGAATTTACAACAAAAGATAACCGTGTTTAAAAGGTATTTATAAATTTACTAGTTTTTAAATTATGTACTAGTTTTTAATGTGTATATTAACTTTTTAATGTTTTGTTAATAATTAAACCTTTAGCAGTGATAATTTGATGAGCCGAGTTTGTTTCGCTCTTTAATACCAAATTCTAGTAGCTCAAGAGGGACTCAAATCCTTCATAATGCAAGCATTGCATTATGAAGGATTTGAGTTCAAGAGCTTAGCTTTTAAGAGAGATTAGAGCTCAAGAGGGACTCAAATCCTTCATAATGACAACAAGTTTATTGTTACGGGTAGTGAAGGGGACCTATTAATGAGTTTTTGTGTTGTAGTATGTGATGACTATAAATTAAATACCATAAAAAGCAAGTGATAATTCAAACTGTTTTATAATTCCTTCTATACACTATTATAATACTGTAAGTGTATATCACTATGGGATAATTATTAAAATCAAATTATTATGCCACTTACCATCAGGTGGAATTGATGTCAAGCACTAACTTATTTCATTTAAAAAGAAAATAATAACATTATTAAATTAACGAAAAAAATTACGATTTATAATCGCTTACTTCCTTGTTTTAATACATTGTTCCTGTTGTTTTAGATTTATATCCTGGCCAGAGTTTGAACAATCGCCATTTAGAGTAACAATGGAAAACAACTTACCCAAGTTTGTTTCAGCGATTGAAGATGACGACAAAAATAATAGGATAGGCCCTCATATCGACGATATTGAGCATTCAGACACTGATAACGAATCAGAAAACGTCTGACAAAAAATAAAATATAAATGAAAGACAGAAAATATGGTTTGTCATCTTTTTACCTTAATTTCACTTCAATAACAATAAGAAACATAAATTAAATGAACACGGCTACTGAAGATGACTTCAATAAAGATCAATATTAAAAATATATATTTATTGGAAATAATAATTTTATTGACCATATCTGTGAAATATACTGTTAAATTCAATTCAAATATTGGTTTCATTTTATTCATTAACGTAAATATATTCTCATATTAAATGTTTATAATTAAATCGATCAACAATTCCAGTGATGGTAACAATATTACAAAACAATAGTTTCCAAGAAATATAGCGCCTAATTATGACAAGCGGTTCATGTCGTGACACACTGTGATGATTTACAACTATTTTACATTTATACAATTTTTTCATTATGTACACACCAAATTAACAATATTTTTGATATTCGAAAGGTAAATCTCAATAGGTATAAAAATTAATTATTTTTCATTTACAATATTCATCAGAATCAAGATATACCCATCATCATAGATACTCTGTGTTACCTCTTATTGCTTTAACAGTGACTCCATTCTATAATAATACCTAAACAACATATCAACAAATAAATAATATTGATGATTCAAATATCAATCAATATTTACCACACAATAGATCATCAAATCGGAATAAAACCATAAGGAAATCCTGTGTAGAGCAGGGGAGATCAATTGCCGAGTGTAATTATTACAAAGAGTAAAAACAAACAGCAAGATATGTAAAAATAGTGTCACTTGGAATATTTAATACTTAAAAATACTAAAATGAGCTCAGTTATTGCAGAAAACATAACCCATAAGTGCAACTTAATCCTCGTAAGTAGAGTAATGAATCAAAGCAGTGATCAAATTATTACTTTCAGGCTTGTCTGCTTGAATGTGTCAATTTAATGCCGCGTAAGCAAGGATTATTAATTAGTAAATTATAAAAATACTCTTTAAATATGGCTAACTTATTCATAAATGTACATAAATTTAATTAATTACGTTAATACGTAAATTATGAATTATTTATTGCTTCATAATGGAATATTCAATAAAATAAATAAATTAAAACAATATTAATATTACAATTCCGACCCTCCACCAATGTATTTACAACTACCTTTGTATCCTATTATTTCTAGTTAAGTACTTGGTTATGAAACCCCAAATAATTTGAGCTGTCGTTATAAATTTTGAAAATGTTTTTCGTTGTACAAACCACGACTGCTTGACTTAGGTGTGACATACTTCAATGTAGGAATGTCCAAGGGCAATTGATTACCCTTAGCATGAAATTTGTTTGGACCTAAAGATTTTTGCATATTCAAATTAGTGTGAACATTCAAACTAATAGTATTTAAGCCATTCTGAGGTTTTACACTAGGGCTTGATACAAAGTCAGTCCATTCGTCATCATCTGCAAACACCGCTCCTTTTTTTGGTTGCATTTGCTGTGGCTTAGGTTTACTCGACACAAAATCTCCCCAAATATCTTCATCAGATATTTCGTTTCGCACAGTGTTGATGTCCTTGTGTGCTGGAGAAGCCAGCTTACTGGATCCTCCTGTACTTAGGTCTGTCTTAAATGATTGAAGGCTTTCTACAGGATTAAATCGCGACAAATCTTGTAAATCGATTCCTGGACTTGGCCAATTTATTTGCGAATAACTCTCTAACGACAGTGGCTGTAAAATTTGACCAGTTTTCTGGTGGTTCCGTTGTGATGTACTTGTGTTAGCAAAGGATGGTTGCATTATTGTGGCGCTTATACTTTGCCTTCCTGAACTTAATATAGGTGATGTCTTTTCATTACTGTCTTTTACAATTGTGAAGGTATCAGTGCCTGGAAGCGATGATTCATTCTGAACCATACTTTGTTTCGAAATAATATCACCTGTTTTGGCGTTTGCAGTATGCAATATATCAGTCGAGTCAATAAAATGTTGTGGAAAATCATGTAAGTTGTGGTTAATATTTGCTGTGGTTGGATACCTATTATCTATAGGCGTTACTACACTTGGTGCTGGTGCAGATTGGAATGTTTCAAAATCGTCCTCTAATATTTCGGCTCCACTTTCTTGCTTACTGTTCAAGCTATCTGCTTGATTAACTGTATTCGTATTCTCATTGCTCCATGTTGTATTTGATATGTACTCGGAAAAATCGTCAAATGTTTCTTTGACTTCACCAGGGGCCGGCCAATTGAGTGCCGGTGTAATAGGTTCAACTTTAATTGGTTGCAAAATTTGACATTCATAAGTGCTAATATTTTGTGCTACACTAATATTACTTGTAGGTATGGTATTTATAACCTGATTTATGGAACTCGTTTCATTTTTACTACTAACACCATTATCACCCTTGAAGTCTTGAAATTCCCAATATTCCTCATCATTTTCTAAATTTTGCACAGGTGCTTCACTTTTAGTAGTAAACTCATCTATTTGTCGACTGTTTTCTGATGGTTGAGGTACAAGCAAAGCTGGTGCCTGGTCATAGTGTATAGTTTTAGATCTAGGTGTCTCAGAGTCGGTTGGTGTAAAAATATGAGTATCAGGCAAATTAATTTGACGTATAGGCTGCACTGGTAAAGTTGTTGAATAAATGTGACCCATCTCTGGTGACATTGCATTTGTAAAAACGTCTAAATTTGCAGGTCTTGTAATTGCTGCAGTACTTTCACTTTCGGAGTTACAAGCTGAAAATGAGATATTGAAGTTAAAATATTATTAATATTATTATGAATAATTTAACATTATAATTATGTAGATCAAGAAAGACTGAACACTTCACAAAAATTAATAAAATAGTATGTAGATTAAAATAGCTGAATAAGCTCCCTGTAACATAGTTATGAAAGTCATGTATGTATCTAAAATTCAATGTATTAATAATTAAGAGTGTGTAGAAAATTATATTAGAATTTAGCATAAAAAGGCAATTAATAATGATGTATTGATTTTTAAGATTGGTGTAATAGCACAAAAATTATTTTAGTAATTAATTTCTAATATGTATTATTACTATAATCACAGAAGAAATAATAGTACTTATAATAAGTACTATAATCCCAAAATAGCTCCTGTGACTGTGTGGCTAAGCTTTTGTGCGTGTGCTTAAATAGTGGTTTGTGCTTGCTTGTAATATTAGGGCCGCTTGGTCCACATACTCACAATACTGACTTTAAAAAGAAAAGTAAAAAACTAAAATTAAATCTATATATATAAAAGAAAGTTGTGTTAGTTACACTATTTATAACTCAAGAACGGCTGAACCGATTTGGCTGAAATTTGGTGAGGAGGTAGCTTAGAATCAGGAGACGGACATAGGATACTTTTTATCCCGGAAAATAGACGTGTTCCTGTGGGATAAGTTAAAACTTTGTTATATGTAGTTGAGAGATTAGTTATTTATACAGATATAAAATAAAGCTCGGGGATGGATATAGGATACTTTTTATCCCGGGAGCGGGAGCGGGAGCGTGAGAGGGAAAGGGAGAGGGAGGAGCACACAGAAACTGTAACGGCTAAGAACGGCTGTACCGATTTTAATGGTTTCTGATTTGTTACATTCTTAGGCGATACGAAGTTCGCCGGGTCAGCTAGTATTAACAATATATTAAAATTTAATAAGTTAAAATTGCCCATTTTCATTATGTTTATGACTAAATTTGAATAAAGTTAACAAATAAATGTAAAGTTTAAATATCTTAGATCTAATACTTACCATTTGTCAATAAATCTGATATTTTGAAAGATGAGTGTTTATGAGCCATTTGATCTAGAGTAGCCATTAGGTGTTCTAAATCAAGGAGCAAGGCTTCAGCGTAGGTGTCTATACTTAGTATAATATTTTTGGACCAAGCAGTTAGAGTAAAGTGAATGACGTGTATCCATGTGCAAGACATGCAAAAGAATTTTTACAGTGGTGAGAAAAATTTCATGAAGCTTAGTTTGTTAGTAGCAACTACAACTTTCATTATAAGGTATACAAATTTGTGTCACTTATGCCCCGACTCGGAGTCACTAATGGTTACTTTAATCGCTCCTTAGTAAAGAATCACCATACAAATTCTGTACTAAGGAGTGATTTTAGTGACTCTGAGTAGGGGCGTTAACAAATTATATTAAAAACATAAATGTTATTGTACAATTTCAAAAGAGTAAAACTTAAGGTAAGTATAAATTCCATTTGACTTCCAAAGGCAACCCCATAATTTATTACACTAGGATTATTTATAGCTGTTTGAGAAATCTTGCCTAAAAATATTTAGCCTGTTTAATATATATCATTAATATTACATTTGATAGCAATCATACAATAAAATTAATACTTACATTCCTGTCCATCAGATGTAAAAGGATCAGTCCAAGTACCAGTTTCCTTGTTTATAGTTTTCTCCACATTTTGCTCATCTGGGTTGCTGGTATTTGTTGGAGTAACAGGTTTCTGGGGTTGGAGAGGCGCAACAGTTAAATTTGCGGCATATTTTGGCATATTATTATTCCACTTGGGGCCAAATAACTAAAAAAATTAGGGATTAATTGCATGGTTAATTTTAGTTACAACATACAATACAAATTATCTTTATTGTACACAAAATATAAATTTTAGTTTTTACTTTGATATGTGGACTTACTATGTTGCGGGAATCAATACACAAAGCTTTTAAAAGGCTTTTTTGTCCTAAAGAATTATTCCAATTAAGAATGTAAGACTGCCTAATATCTGTGTCCACCAAATGACCCCATGTTTCATTTAGTGAAGATTCAAGCCTTCCCTTAAAACCATCTTGATGTTCTGAAATTTCTGAAGTAAATATAGAACTTAGTACACTATTAATACTTTCTATCAATTGAATTTCACTATCTGGAGAGTAAAGGCTTAAATTTGGTAAATTATGTGAGGGTTCCCTGTTAAATGAACATGTTTCTTTGTAATCATTAGAAGATGATTTAAAATCGTCAAAGTCTCCAAAATCATCGCTTTCGTCTGCCACTGGTTCTAGTGTGTTATTTGTATTAGCTGTATTTTCGTCGAAATTGTCATTATTTTCACACAAATTACTATCATCAACATCGAAAGTTGCAGTAAAATTTCCAAAGTCTGAGTTTTTGGAGACTTCATTGTTCCAGGGATTATCACAATGTGTCAATGCAGGAGGAGGGTTGTTCTCAGAAGATATAAATTGGAAATCATCGAAGTCACCAAAATCTTTATCTGACAAATCTTCCACTTTCAGTTCTGATGTTACTATAACCTTTTGCTCTTTCACTGGTATTTCAGGTTCAGTTTGTTCAGTAACATTAGGATTTATATCATCTATAGTTATATTTCCCATTTCTAGTTTTCTAGAATTAATTTCTTTAGTGTCACTAACAAAATCTTCTTGTATGTATCCCTCCTCAACAGTTTCTTCCACTGAGGAATCTTCATTTTTCTCCAAAATTTTTAAATCTTCATGTACTTCATCTACTAGAGTGGTTTCATTAAATTTTTGGGTTACTGTAAATTGAATACCATCTTCATTTTTATCGAGGATGTGAGTAAGCTGCTTTGATGGGTCATTGCTACAATCAACTCCAAGAGATTCAGTATCAAATTGGTTTGCATTCTGTTCAGGGGAAGCTTCATCATTCTGTTCTTCTAGTTTCAAATTTAAATCTTCTAATACTGTGTCTTCAAATGCTACTTTATTTACACTGGAACTATCACTTTTAGGCAGAACACTTGCAGTATCTTTTGTTTCTTCTAATAAATCGCTACACTGTTTATCATCAGTCTTTTTACTGATATTTGAAGACCATATTATGTCTTGGTGTATATTGGAAGAAGTAGAAGTAGGGTAAATGTAATCAGAATATGTTCCATAATTATAATTTTGACCTTCATCCTCTTCCTCTTGGGATACTGAAAAAAGTATTGCAAATTAATAAAAAAGTGACATGAAATAAATATATTGTCTGGACACCAACTGGATACTTTGAAAAAGTTTGTGTGTCTAAGAAAATCTTTTCTGCATAATATAGTGTTGCTCATGGTTGAACAAGTTGAGCTCAAGTTTGTACAATCCCTCATAGAGGAAGTGGCTGGACTGGACTCCATATCATCTAGTTTAACCCCAATTTAATGATTCATGCAAGGTGATAGGATTCCATACATCCTATCTTTGTTATAAAAATCATGAACTCTTTTGTTCATACTGTTGCCTTGTTATAGCACTCATCAGATACATCATCTTTCCCTTGACTATTACTTTCTAATAAATACCTTTTGGAAATATAACATTTTAACTGTATTACATTGTTCTCATTTGAAGGAGGATAATTAATATGAAGATCTTTGAACTTTAAGGGTCTTTAGAGAAAAGAGTGAGGTGCATGGTCAAATTATGTACATATAAAAATTCTATTTATGGTTTGTATCTTAGCACAACTTAATGGAGCAGCATATAAATGCACATCATCCTATAGTAAGTGCAAGATGTCTCCATATGCAGGATCTCTGAGGAACATGTCTGAATGATAACAAATAAAATGGTATTCCTTTGTAAGAAAATGCTGGAATAATTGATTTTCAAATTGTATGAGAAAATAGGTCACAAAAAGAGAACAAGATAGTGAATTTATAAAGCAGAAGCCATAATTTGATACTTGCTATAAAAGGAAAAAATTGAACAAACCAAAATAGGTGTTTTTTTCAATGGTACCAACATATTAAAAAACTTCTCTCTGTTCCAGTATGGATTGGTAGAGGGGTTATTGGGCAATCCAAATGTCCGAAGTTTACACACCACCCAATAGTCTCAGCTTAACAATTACTGTTATCTTATGATAAAAACCAGGACCATTGGCTTTACGAGCCCTGCCAAGCATGGAAGCACTCAATAATTTTCTGCCTCTTGCAGTCACCCAAATTATGGACCACTCCCGCTGTTGCTTTACTTGGTCAATCACTTATACAAGCTACCAGACCCGCTTCAAAAAACATAGGGAATAAATTATTCAACACAAATCACATTTATCATTAAGTAGGTATGTTTTGCTTTCTTTAATCATATCCTTATTTCTTTTAACTTGGTAAATAATAAACAAATGAAACAGTAATTGCCACCACAAATTTGAAATCCATGTTCATAGAGTAACAAATAAACAAAATAAATAAATAATAGAGCTAACAGCTTACGTACTCAGCGTGTTAGTATAGCTAAACAGCGAGGAAATGTTGCCAGCATTTTAGGTACTGCACCCCTAGTTATTATTTTAATTAATTTTCATTTTACTTTTAAGTACTTATTTTTATAATATACAATGTAAATATATAGTTTTAATTTTGTTCTATGAAAAATTATAGGAACTTAGATGTATATTGTAGATTTTCTAACATCTTTTTCATCAACAACAATACAATACAGATATCTGGCCTAACCAAAGTTTGCTACAAAAATATATGCAATTATTTATTTAGATAAGATATTATCGATTGAACATGACGATTGACGTTTTTTGCAATAAGAATAGAAACTAAATTGCCATCGGCATAAAACAAAGAGAAACATTATTCTGAAGGTTTCGAAACCACAAGTTCGAGTAGGTATTGAATTATACATTAGTACAATAAAAATAAATATAAACTTACAATTGTATTGTATATCAAAGTCTTCACCGTCCCTGTCGTCGTCGCACTGTTCAGGAGGTGGAGGAGTACTACAGACAAGTGGAGGAATCGACATTCTTCAAGAAACACGGAAATTCTGTTTGCAGGAACAACTTCCTATTTTGTTACCATCAGACACATTTGGGTTAACTATAAAGTAGATAACAATGACCTCTTTAAAAATTAATCGCGTTTTTAACGAGTGCGAAGCTAGGACAGCTGTTCATAATAATTGACCAAATTTCTTTTTTTCTACAAACGACGACGAGACAACCCTCAAAAGTTGACTGATTCTGACAAGCGCAAATAGATGATGCACTAAAATTGTCAACGTCAAAACCAAGGATATTATAGTCTAACTGGATAGCAAACTTCGTAGAGATACTTCAAGACGGCTGACGTAACATTGGATGACCATTAATTGCGTGAAAGGTTCAAAGAAATAGGTATTCTTACAGTGGCATCACAGTACATCTATAATAATATAGGTTTCATACGAAATAATTTAAGTGCTTATAAACAAAACATCGATGTTCATAATCGCCTAACAAGAACGAGACATGTCTTAGCAAAGTGCAGAGATCTTGATGGAACTTCCTGTGCAATTTTATAACAAAGTCCCAAAGTAAATACTTTATTTGCCTGTAAAATTATTCAAGAAACATGTTAAAAAAACAACTTGTTGACAAGAGTTACACTAAAGCATAAATGAATATTTGAAAGTTATGGGCACATGGTGCTGATTAGTACCAGTCTGCAACCGGTTCCGCTCAGGTTAGGATATATTTTTTTTCTTTAATTAATGTATTCGGTTTTTAAAAGATGTGCTGAGGAGTTTCTTTACAGCTCTTCTTTTCCTTGACAAAACACCTTTCCGAAAAGCTAGCAGATTAAAAAAATGAAGTGCATAAGTGTATCAGTGATACCTATATGAATAAAGACTTTAAAATTTTGAAATTTTGAATTTTGATTACTTGAAGTCGAGTGAATATCTGCGGCTCTGTGCCCTAAGGTACACAACAACAACCTACGAGTGGTTACGAGTCTTATTAAGGCCAAGACTAATCAGGCCTAATTGATTGGTTGAAATTGTTCATCCAGTATTACGTGATCCATCTTCAGTTCAGGTACCTCTTCAAAGCTTGGAGTCCAGTAATATTATAAAGTTCTTTGTGATCCCTGCCGTTCGTATAATCCATGGATATATTACTCTATTTGGTTCATAGACCGTATAGAGGTACCTGAAGATCGATGACGTCATATTGGAATGACCATTCGACCAATTACAGGCCGGATTGAGGTTGTCCTTCATAATTGTAGGGTGTCCACATTTTCCTACAAAAATTATGTCATATTTTGATATAGTTCTTCAAAATGTTTTCTGTAGGTAAATTTTCTGATGATAAATATTATAATATTAAAATAATACATTTTATTAAAATTTCTCCAAAATTACCAAATTTAAATTATTGCAATAAGAGTAAATTAAAAATTAAGGGGGCCATCCATAAATTACGTCACGCATTAAGTGGGAGGGGGAGGGGTCGATGTAGTGTGACATTGTGTGACAAGGGGTGGGAGGGGGTCATTTCATGACGTCACATTTCAAAATGGAATGATTGGTATGTATAAGTAAATATTAAAATAATAATAAATGGAAATAAAACTTATTTCGGAACTAGGGGGGAAAGTCTCACAAGTGTGAGTAGTGTGACCAGCTGTGACAAGGACGGGGGGGGGGGGGGGGGGAGGGGTCAAAAAGTCATGAAATTGGTGTGACGTAATTTATGGATGGCCCCTTACGGTATATCTATACTCCATGCGATTTGCAGCCGAAACAAATGTAAACAAACGATTAAAATCGTTTTCTAGTATTTTCACCAACTGACTTGAATTTGTACACCAAATGCGTTTTATTTAGACAAACTACTACTAAAACAAAATAGTACATTATGTTAAAAGTTTCAAATCGCTTCTTGGAAATAAGATTATCATTGCAAAGTGTTTGAATGATGACAGTGTTATTTACTTTTGTTTGCTTCCACATTTACTCGGAATTTATAATTGTTTTCGATCAATATGTATTTATTTAAGAATTCATAAATACTTTAATGAGTAGTTTGTCTAAATAAAATGCATTTAGTGTACAAATTCATGTCAGTTGGTAAAAAATCCTATAAAACGATTTTAATGGTTTGTTTACATTTGTTTCGGCTGCAAATCGCACGGAGTATATATTATAATAATATACAACGTGTTACAAACTCAGATGAAGGAAATAAAAGGCAGATGGAACATTCGCAAAGAAATGTAACGAATGACGTGAAGTCACTTTTTCGCTATGTGTGCGTGACAACCTTAATGTCAACTAGCAGTGGCACCGTATGGACACGTAATTCTTTGTGTTTGTGAGGATGCCAAATGAAAAGTCACAAACTCCCGCAATTTTGTAAATGTTGTTTGACATATTTCCAACTTAACACATTATGCACAATTAAATTGGCAAATTATTTATTACTAGTCTAGTGAACGCCCTTGCTTCGCTTCGGTAAGCCCACAGTCGATAAAAGTAGGGATGGTATTCTTTAAATTGTCGTGATTTTTTTATTTGTAAATCGATTCAAATAAAACAAACACTAAATGTTAACCCAAACTCATTACAATACGTCAGTGAAAACCGAATCTTTTATTAAGCCGTTCCTGAGATAGGAGGAACAAATGCATAGAAAACCAGACAAAAATTTACGTTGTAATAAATTAATGTGATAATCATAATTGATTTTAATTTCATCACTAGTTATCAAAAAGTACACTTATCAAAATATATGTAAATGTTCTTTTAATATAAAATAATACTTAAATATATTTAATTGTCTTAATTAACCTATGGACTTTTTTATGCAGAATAAGTTAGTGTTTGACCACAGAACCACCTGAGATGGTAAGCGGTAATGAAGTCGTGGATGGTAAATCCCACTAACTTAGTAGAAGCCTATTCACTCTTGACTTGAAGACACCCACATTATAATCTGCCGGGCGCGGACAATTAATTCCAGTCCTTTGTGGTACGCATAATAAAAGACGAGGCAAAGTGCATTTTTTTTCTCTTGTAATAGCAGCTGTCGGCAATCTGCAAAATTATAATTGAAATCGTTTTAGTGAGTAGGCTAAACTAAAAACAGAAACTAAAATATAATATAATATTTTCTTTCAATCATGCATTTTATCGTGGGCAAACGTGACATTTTCAATTAACCCGGTTATAATATCCCAGCGATAGGTGTTTATGCATTGGCTGTATTTCTTGATTTTTAAGGTTTAAATAAATACAAATATTTACTTTTTAAATATATTTATTTCGACATACATTTATAAATCGACTAGTGTTCAAATAGCTCACGCATATTTCCCCAAATTTAGGGTAACCGATTTTCACATAAAGCTGCTATACAAATGAATAATTGTCGAGGTTTTGTGTTCCGAGCAAACCACAAAAATATTATTATAAATAAATAATAAAATAATGAACAGATACATGTGAAAAGATATTACATCTTCTTTTCTTTGATTTTGCGAACTACTTTTAAATTGTTTAAAAATCCAAGACGGCATTATAACTGATAAAATTATTTAATACATTTTGACAATTGCGATGTTCATGCAATTTGACGCTTTCTTTAGTAGTGACACGAGATTGTATTAGTTTTTTATTTTGTATTATTCTTGGTAGGCTTACGTCATATTCGAACGACGTTATCTGCCTTTCATTCCTTCATCTAAGGTTACAAAATACCCGGTTAAAAATATAATAAATTATCAAAGCCAAAAATTTTGTTAACCCTAGTAAGCTGTCATGTCAGAGAACCAGATTATTTAACAGAAAGGCCTACGTACCTAATTTTACCTAATAATTGTCTACTTAGTTTTTCTATTTTTCATACATAAATGTTTACTAGCTCAATATAAGGATGTCATTATACTCAAGTAATGGCTTCAAAAAATGTCAAGTTGGAATAAACAAATATGTTGTCAATTTCAAATCTTCTAATCGATATCCTATAACTGTTTCGAGTTTTGTTTTCCAACATTTTTTGCAAAATAACGATGCTTTCTAACTCGGAATTATAATAAGCTCAGAAATAATACCAAGTAAACATTTAAATTCACAAAAACTTTATTCACTTTTTCACAACCGCCTTCATCTGTTTTTTTAAACGTCCCCGCCTATCTCTATTACAATCATCCACAGAGTACTTAAACACTATACAGTCTATAATGCATTTATTGGATACAACGCTATTCCAATAGGTACTATTAAGTATTCTGTGGCGCTGCACAGAATACTAATAGTTTTTAGAAAATAACACCGGAATGACCTAATATTGTCAGTCATGACGGAAGTAGGTATCCGGAAGCAGATTATTTAAAATATAAAATATGTGATATGGAGTTTGTAATTAGTTTTATAACGTTTAAAATATTTAACATATTTATGTATGTATTTAATAGTAATTAAATTAACCCGTTTCTTACAGAATGTTACGATATGATGTTATGCGTAGACCATGAAGATAGCAATTTAAATCTTGCTCGCGAACTATATCGGCAACGATTTATCGATGGTAGACCACCCACTGAACAGCGACGGCTGCCTTCGTACCAGTGTTTTCTGAACATTTCAAGACGATTATATTCCACCGGCTCTTTTCATCGATCTACTGGAAGTGCATGTCCAAGCACAGTCAACGCAAGGCAGGCTAAATTAGTATTAGAGCATTTTGAAGAAGAGCTGACCACAAGTACGAGGTGAGCTGGAACAAATTCGGTATAAACCATGTTGCAGTTTGGCAAATTCTTCGTTACGACAATCGTCACCCTCATCACTCACTATCGCCGTACACAGGAGCTAATACCCTCCGATTTTGCACCCAGGAGGAACTTCTGCGATTGGTACCTCAGGCAGTTAGAGGAAAACCCTAATTACGTAAACTATGTTCTTTGGACGGATAAGGCAACATTCACGAGGTCAGGACTTTCAAATATGCATAACGATCACGTTTGGGCTCACGTGAATCCACATGCTTCACGGCTGGGCAGATTCCAACACCAGTGGCAGCTGAATGTGTGGGCTGGCCTTTATGACGTGCGTGTCATCGGTCCCGTCATTATGCCATCACGTCTGAACGGTAGCAACTATCTAACGTTTTTACAAACGGAATTTGAAGAGGCGATTGATGACTTTCCTATGGTTGACTGGGATTACTTTGAAAACCAAAGAAACATGGTGTTTCAGCATGATGGAGCTCCGGCACATTTTGCTCGCGACACAGAACATTTTAATGTTCGCTTTCCGCAAGGATGGATCAGCCGCGGGGGACCAGTGCTATGGCCTGCTCGTTCTCCGGACCTCACACCCTTGGACTTCTTTTTGTGGGGTTATGTGAAGGACAGAGTGTATTTCTCCGATTACCCAACGGTTGCCGAGATGGAACAGCGTGTTAGATCAGTTTTTGCATCAATAACACCGACGGTGGTACAAAATGCCACAAAAGCCCGACGAGCGAGGTTGTGTATTGAGCAAGGCGGAGCACACTTTGAGCCGTTTCTGTAAATTTGACGTTTATTATGAAAAAGTAAGTGTTCGTTTAGGTTGTTTCGTTAGGTTAGGTTAGGTCTTTTAAAATGTTTGTCGTTCCGTGAATTAGGTAGAAATGTAGGTACATTCTGCGCAGTTTACTCTTTAATTTCACTGAAATAGGGTTTGCATATCAGTGAAAATAATATTATATTTTTATTTTTTTGCGGTATGTTAAACAGCGGTTCTTAAATATTATGAGTGAACTCGTTATAAGGCACCATTTAACCTCCTTTCGGCTTTACGGGTAGTTTTGTAACACCCTGTCTCTCTTTCAGACTGTATATTATGGTCTTTACTGGCCCGACCCTTTGGCAGGTATCTCTCTACAACCGTGCTGTCGTCTGCGTACCCATAGATATCGGGCATAAGCAGATCGTTAAGCAGCAGAAATAGTGTTGCGGAGAGAACAGACCCCTGAGGAACTCCGGCATTGGTTGTCATTGATTATCCATCTTAGATGTTGTTATACCATTATAAAAATCACAATTGAATGATAAATCCTGAAACTATAGATAACATGGACACAATACAAAAATGGTCATTCCGTTATGACGTTATCGATCTTCAGGTACCACTACGAAGTTATATATCCAGTTAGAGTAATATATCCATTGTATAATCTATAAGTTAACACTTAACTCTATAAAATACGTACCACTTTACCTAGTCTGAGTCTATCTGTGGTGCTCTTTAGTTGATGGTCGGTACAGCACGGCATGACGGGACAGCAGTGTCGGCTTCGTGTGTTTATTTGATTTTTAGTTTTAAATGTGATTTTTTGGTTTTAAAAATAAGTTATAGTGTAGATGTTATTGTAGAATTCAAACGGCGACTGTGTTTTACTGAGAGAAGCCACGATTATTCGATTTGTAAGGTAGGTAATAATGCTTTACTATTTTGGCCATGTTTTGCTAAGTACTATACAGCCGTGTTTTATCAGTGATAGAGCGAACGACGATTTCCGACTTAGATTTAATTACAAATTGATTAAATGGGTATCTCATCGTATTTTACTAAAATATATCACGACCTTAGAACAGTGGTGCTGTCAATAACCTTTGACATGTGTCATTTGCTTACGTGTCAGCTTCTTAGTTGGTATTCCTGTTCACCGAGCCTGATACTTTATATTGCAAGTAACTATCAGATTTTTAATTTACCCAGCATGTGAATTTATCGATGTATTGAAATGATTTACTTTCGTAAGCTTCAATAGTCTTAGATTGAATTTATTTAACCGGTACCGCGGACCGCCGCGCCAGTGAGGTGTAGTGTCTCATTGTTACTTAGAACATTTCTAATTCACTTTACTTTATAATAAACGCTGTATATATCTATTTTCCATTGTATGTAATAGTTGTCCATTCCAGAAATTTCCAGATTACTTAGTATATTTAAATAGTACTTTGTTTATTCTTTAATTAATAAGCGAGTGCACCTCTCCCTTAGCCGGTAACTCGTCGCTGACGCTCCAGAAATTGTCTGAGTCCATGGACAGTAGTAGCCACTTACAATGTATAAAAATTATCAAGTATAATATGCAGTGGAACTTCTTACAAAATGTTTAGAAATTGTTGTATTTACTACAGTTTCTTTAAGTAATAATTACATTATTTTAAAGCTGTTTAATATTATTTTAAAGTACCTAAATAATGTAAATTTTATCTTTATTTCCATTACATTGCTTCGTCTTCCCTTGTTGATGTTAGGAAACTTTGTGAAGCTTTTCAAAAGAGGTTTGTATTAAAATTCATCAGAAATAATTTTCATTATTAAGTAGAAATTATTGTATAGTAGATAAGCAGATGCAGCAGGTCCAATGGAGCTGCAAGCATTACTAGTGCTGTGTGGAGTGGGGGTGGCTGGAATCGCCGTGGTCCTTCTCATGGGACTGTTCTCGGCGTCGGGAACCAGTTATGAAGAAGCAATAGCTCAGCAGCGACGAGCCACCACTGAGCTACTTGCCCTCGCTGACAATAAGACCAAATCCAAGAAGACCAACAAGAAAGCCAATAAGAAGGTTATTATAAGTTCCATGCAAAGTATTTATGTAATTATCTATTGATTATAATCTTATAAAATGATAAGCAGTCATGTAATTCTGAAAAAATGTTCACACTAATAAAATTTAAAACTAACTATATTTACTGTCACATTTACTGCATGCTTTGTTTTATTTGCGAAATAGAATGTGCAGTGATAAACACTTGACATAAAGTTGATAATCTTTTTTATTTATATGTTACCGGATATCTGTATAATGCTGGTATTCAACACAATTCCTAGGAAATGTGTATAATACCTGGGTCGTTTTGGCAATGTATTAAATTATATGAATATTATCACCATTACATAGTTTGCCTAGGTAATGTATACGTTTCCCAACTACTGTACAGAATACCTGCAGGTCCACCGGCAATGAATAAAGTTAGATTTGGGTATGTATAGTCAACTTGGATGGAGGTTGGAATTAAGAATTTACTTAAAAACACACTCAAAACAAATTATAACCTGCATGAATAGATATTTTTTTATACATTTTAAATTAATGCTTGACCGAAATCACACTTGATGGTAAGGAGAGATGCAGTCTAATGGCTCCTACACTACACTGCTCGCCTACACAGCTTCGGATTTTTCAAAATTGGTGACAGAACCGACCTAGTCAACCCCGACCCCACGTGGTAGTAGTCTGCCCTACCCCTAGAATGAATGTAAACCCCGGAGGCGCGGAGGGAGAGCAGCCCCCGCCCGCTGTAACAAACTGCAGGCACCATGTGAGTCGAAGCGGCTGAGGCTGGTCGCCGCAGGCGACCAAAAAGCCGAAGCTGCGTAGGCGAGCATGGAGTGCCTGCAGTTTGTTACGCAAGGGCGGAGGGGCTGCACTTCCCGCAGCGCCGGAGATGTTTGGAAGCCTTTTTATGTATCAAAAACCCCTAAATTCTTCCTAAAAGTGCATATGTCACCGGAAGATGACTATTTGCAAAGCATGCTGTGGTTACCTGTAATTGTAGGAACAGTAAGATTTAATATGATAAGTAACAACTTGTATTGCAAATGATGAAACTGTATCTTATGTTGGTAATCCTATAATAAATAAATAAATAAATAAATAAATAAATAAAGATAACAAGAACCGCAAATTTACAAACCTAGATTTATAAACAATATACAACTAAATGAATATTACTCTAACTGAAACATTCGCTACTTGAAAGTTGGCCTTTTGAAAAGTGTCATTATAAAAGGCAGACCAAACGTACAGTTGGCAACTGTTAGGTTGGGAAATTTAAAAAAAATGTGATAAGTTGGCAAATGATTATTCGGCAAATAAAATTCTGCGAAATGTTAGTTGGCAAGTGATAATCGGCCAAACAATTTTCGGCGAAAAGGCAGCTTAGAGAACCGTCTTTTACACACATTACCAACTACGCATGGAGTATTGTATAGAATACCTGGGCTAAGTATGAAATAAATAATATTCAAAACGTTACCTGAACGTTTTAGATGTTCTATACATTGCCTAGGTATTGTATAGAATGCTGAATTATACAGATATCCGGTAACATATACAAGTAATCTTTTTTATTTGTACAAAACTCATTGTTGTAACATAAATCATAATTGTGACAAAAAATTAAAAGCACTTGAAAAAAAAATTCACTATGATGCTCTCAATAAAATTAATCATTAGGAAGCAATGCTTCATTATTTAGTCTTTATCTATCTTTATTCAAGACTCATATGTAATCATATGATATTAATGCAGCTTTAAAATTTGTAGTTAGCAAAGAAAGAGCGCAACAAGGACAGTGCTACTGCAGCCACGGCCAGTGAACCAGAGAGCGAGGCGCCGGCCGAGAGTGGAGTAGAGGACGAACCGCCCACCAAACCCCATGTCGAGTTCTGTCCGCCTGTTGTTGTTGAAGTGCCCGCCGATGCTCCTCCCAACATCAAGGTAAGATTAGGCTGAGTTTGAATTTATTGCAGGCAAAGATAAATTATCGGATTTGCATTAACATTACTTTCCAGTGCATAAACTAATGATAGTATTATTGAAGTGTTAGGACTTGTATATTGTTTGAATTGTAAGAATTACTAGCACTGCTGTATCATTATAATGGTGTCAAATTGTTATTCAACACAAAATAAATGTATGTTATGTTTTTCAAACAACCTAGCTTTATTATCTTTTAATCTTTTGTATTTAAGCATATTGTACAGACACGTTAGGTTATATGATAGGTTAATAAATTAGTCGAAGGTATTATTTATGGTAACCATTTTATTTATTTGTAACTGGGAAAATAATGGCTGTAGGTATTGCTTATTATTGGGAAAATTGGGTGATAAATATCTTAATTAATATGCTGCAATTTATTGTAAGATGATAAATATATAAACATTTGATACTTAACACAGTATTATGTAAAAGAATATATATAGTAAATTCTATTCTAAAATGATTTAGTTATATCACAGAAAATATAATAGTACTTATGTTATATAACATTTTTCATAATAAATTGTTGAAAATATAATAAACATTTAATACAACCATTAAAAACAAAACAATATTATAACAGTGCTTGAAAATTAGTGGAAAACAAAAATCTATTGCATTATCATTTGCTTTGCGCACCGCAAGCGCTACTAATAATTGTTAAGAGCGATTTTCTTATAGTACCTACATTATGAGGAAAGAAATTTGTTGATTATTTAACATACATATAAAAATCTCGTATCACGGTTTTTGTGGTCGCACTCTTCAAAAACGGCGCGACCGATTTTAATATGATTTTTTTTGGGTATATTTGGTAGATATGAGAATAGGTCGTAAAGTATAATTATTTCATATCGCTAGATGATTAAGATTTCCCTATGCAGAAATTTTTTGGCAGAACAATGTTTGCCGAGTCAGCAAGTTTAACGATAAAAATTAAAAAATGTTATCTTTTCCGTGAACGTTACACTGAAAAATTACGACCTATATCATTGGCCAAAAACATAGTATAAAAAGCCGCCTTAAAATATACAAACAAATTAAAAAACAGCCATTGCACGAATGCACATTGAACGAAAAAAATCCGATCGAACATACATAGGTATAACGACCTCCTTGATCAACTGAAATCGTTTAAATGATTTGACGGTTTTATAACTTAACTGAGTTTTAGCTTGTAAAGTATTCGTATGAAAAGCCAAGGTGGCATTAAAAGTGTCTTTTTGGAACCGACTTGACACTGGTGGTTTATATGGGATGCATTCCGCAATCCGGTTTTGGCGTTTACTTTCGATGTTTGCGCTCACCGGCGACGCAAGTCGACTCCTCTCGAGTTGTTCCGTCCTACACTCCTACATGATCAAATATTAATATTCTTTTTTTATTTTTTATTTTCTTGAAAAAAAACGCCTTTCTACTATATTTTAACCAGGTTTTACTTTTATTTTATTTTAATTTAATAAAATTTACAAATTCTGAGCGAAATGGCTATTTCGAGGCCCTTATTTTACCTATTGTTTGAATATTTAAGTTTTCACCAGAAGCAAATTAAAAAGAAAATCAGTACTAGGTACCTACTGAAATAATGAATCTGTTACTATGTCTCGATACATGAATAAATGACTCAGTTTCACCTTAGGTGCTTTTTACAATAACATTCTATACTCGTGTTATCTTGGCCAAACATCTTTAAAACGAGAAAAATAGTGCTCCGACTGAATGATAAGCAATTTAAATACAGATACGCAATTGATAAGGCATACAAATGTTGTTTAATTTGAACTACACTTGAAACTGTTAATGCATTCTCAAATAGTTTTCTAGAAGGGTATTTTCTACATCCGATTTTATAGCAATCGAAATTTTTTACTCGACTCGTAGTTAATATTCACTCTTCAGTGTCGCTCTTTCGGCTTGTCTAGATAAGAAGTACCTACTTGTTTCATAATGATTTAAAATCTATCATTGTTCTTTAAAATTAAAATTTCCAAAAATATCTTTATTTTTTATAATAAATCAATGGCTTGACTACGATATAAAGAAGTAAAAAGAGTTCGAATGAACGCACACAATTAGAAGAAAATATTACATGACTTGTGAAGTCATGCAGATTTAAATTTTATTAGTATTATGATCTAAGTAATTTTACATAAGTTCGTACACCCATTGAGGAGATTCAATCTTTCTTTTTCTCCAGAACCCTTAATCAGATCCTCAGCATATTTAAGTGGGACCAACGTGGAGCAATTC
Organism: Thymelicus acteon; assembly: GCA_951805285.1. Lineage (NCBI taxonomy): Eukaryota > Metazoa > Arthropoda > Insecta > Lepidoptera > Hesperiidae > Thymelicus > Thymelicus acteon. The sequence goes on from OX638232.1 coordinate 6,260,411, forward strand.
CCTATACAATAACGTTTGAATCATTTAAATCAAGTTGAGTCATCGGTGAAAATACAAAGAAAAATATACATGGGTGACGTATAGGGCTGCCAACTTTTATTAGAAATAGAGTATATCTGATTTCAAAGGAGGTAAATAAAGAGTATCATTTATGTTATATTTTTTAAAAGGTATTTTTTTGTACTTTTTGCAGCACGACAATTTTTGTTTTTAAAAGAATTGTATGACTCCAAACATTGTAACTCTAAATTAATAACAACATATTAACAGTAAATGACGAGTTTTTTGGTTATGATAATGGGTTTGCATAATATTACATGACTGGCACTAGTATAGTAAACATTGTGTAAAAAAGAGTATTTTAGCATACTCTATTATTGTTATAGATTATAGAGTACACCTACATGATATATAGTACAATACTTTATTTTAGAGTATGGTTGCGGGTTGGCAGCCCTAGTGATGTGATGAATTGATAACCTCATCCTTTTTTGCAGTCTGTTCATAAAATATCAATATCAGTGAGACAATTTCCGTTCAAATAAAATTTAAATGTCATCATGCATGATCATTTCTTTGCAAATAAAACATGAATATCATTATGAAAACTGTAAGTAACTTTACACCATAAGGTCAAAATTTAATGCATGACAAGGCGTGTTGAATAGCTGTAAACCACTGACGTTCGTTTTATGCAAATCATATTGTACGCAGACATTTGTGTGAGACATCAGACATCACTGAAGGTCAATGTCGACATTGACTCGAGTCAAGTTTATTTACCCTTGACTGCAAAGTTAATTTAAAAAGCAAACACTATAATCGTATGTATGCACAATGAAGCTCTTTAAATGCTGTCGTTTTGTAATTGAATATAATAATTTTAATAAATAACATTTTAATCAATATGTAACGAAATCTTGTACCTAATCAATAGATAATACATAATAGGTAAAGAAATACTTGGAATTTTACAATTTATCATAAAATAATTATAATTACGCCTACTACGCACAATAACAATGATTGTATTATACATAAATGCTGAAGTTCATTCATCACGGTCATCTCATTATCATCATCATTGGTATGGAAGTATAAATAAAGTGTGTTAGCTTTGATATGCTGTATCCAGGTGCATAAAGTTGTTGCGTTACTGTTGTACAGATTCGCAAACGCGGCAAGGATCCTAAAGTAAAGCCGATATTGTTAAATAAAGAGGATCCGAGTTGCGTTAGCGATCCAAGCGCGCTGCCCTCCGCGGACGAGCCTACCGTCACCAACCATTTTGAGGAGAGGCAACCGAAGGATGAATTCGAGTTGTTACACTCTACACTTGTCGGTGAAAAAGTGAGTTGTATTCCACCTCGTCGTCTTTTACTGGACGTGACGTCGTTAATATGATACATTGTTGAAATTACAAAACATTGTTTTCATGACTAGTGGTTGGCTTGTTTTTTGTAAATCATTTATTTGTCAAGTGGAATAATTAGTAATCGTGTGTTTTTATTATATCACGTCCATCGATGCATGACCCGTTAATTTCATTACACGCATGTATTGTTATTTGCTTTTTACATTTCTGTAAGTTCCCCATTATTATGATAATAATTACAGATTGCGTTTATTGTTCATCTAGTATCAAAGCATGAATTACGATTTCTTTAGAAAAATCGTAATATATCGAGATAATATCATAACATATGTAGTGCTTTGTGACGATTCTCGGAATAACAAAATTTTGTTGCCAGCATTGGGGGCCTACTTTATTGAAAGTACATCCATCCATCTGGGTTTAGTTGAAATTGACACCAATCGCGTTGTGATAAATTTGTTAAGCCTTGTGGAAGGCCAAGGTAACCTTCGAGCGGTCTAACTATTCGCAATACTCAAATTAATCATCTTTCAAAACTCTACAACTGCGCACTGGAGCATCGAGGTGGTATATATTCCAAACTTAAATAGTTATAGAAAATACCCTTGTATATTGTTCAAAAAAGTAATAATCTCAATTTTTATTGGTTGTAAAGTCAGGAGAGAAGAAGGAAGAAGCCCCCGAGAAGAAGGAGTCAAAGCCAACCAAGCCGGTGAAGAGCGGCAAGGCGGCACCGAAGCAGTCCGCCCCGGAGCCCGTGAAGGATGAGGGGTCCCGCGACAGACAGACCAATATCGAAGCACCCAAGGAGCAACGCAAAGGTACACTTGTGTTTATCATAAATCCTTGAACCGACCGAAACAATCGATGATCGCGTCATCCGAATAATAAATATTTAAATACTTTCAGCTGCGCATTTTCTTTAATATAATTATAGGTTATTGACGCAAAATCGATTTTATTTCTTTCCAGCAAGCTCTTTTAGCCTTATCACTATTCATTATTACGTATGTATGTGATAGTTTATATGTAGTGCAAGGAGTTTTGTACAATTTATCGTGTAGGCTAACTATATTATATTATGTAATGTGACTTATAAGTATAATAAATGAATATATATTGCCAAGAATACCCACCACTGAAACTATAGAGAAATTATTCTTACACCCGAATCAAGTTTAAACGGTATGATGAACAAGGTAGTAAACTCACTTGATCATATTAAGATGTTTTTTTATGTACGAATTCTGTGTAGTCATTCGTTGATATAATGCTTCACAGTGAAGAAATTGGAGAAGAAGCCTCCAGTGGAGGAGCCGAAGCAAGACGACGAGGAGGTGGTCCCGCCGCTGAACGCTCCGCAGCCCAGCGAGCTCACCACCGAGAAGCTGCTGAAGCAGGCGCTGGCCGCCCCCGCGCCCCCCGTCCCCGCCGCTCCTGCGCCCTCCCCGCCCGGCGGCAAGAACAAGAAGAAGAAGCCTGAACCCAATGTGTTGGCGCTCATGGGTAAGTCAGTAGTTAATGCAAACCGCGCTAAATATCAATTAAATGAGTCGAAACATCGATGCGCAGAACCGCGAAAGCTAGAAATGTAAATGAGTAAGGGCAAGGTCCAAAAAATGCAGTGTGTCGTCGCACCCCTGTAATATATTACGTATATATACACGTCGCACAACTCATCGTGGTCATTTCCGAGAACACACCTTGTCTTATGTGATAAAATTTTTGCGTTGTGACAAGCAGTGCATTGTAGTGCAACGTCGTTCTTGTGAGGCGGCAACTACGACCACGACCACTTACTAAAATCAAAAGGTAAAGGGCATTGAACCTAGTTGGCATACCTGCAAGTACCGCCATTTTGAAAAATTTTCGTTTCAGCGACCAGTGATAAAACATGTGTCAATTGAAGAAGTAAGTGATTACAATCAAAAAGTATTCAGTGATGAAATGTCGTAAGTGATATACTTTCTAAGATATTTGAGTACAAAACCGTAGAAAAATAAAGCAAAAATCTTAGTTTCGGCGGACATTGATAAAATATGTGTCTATAGATAGACTAAGTGATTACGATCAAAAAGTATTCAGTGATGAAATACCGTAAGTGATATACTTTCTGAGATATTTGAGTTTATTAATAATTTTTTTTAACTCAAATATCTCAGAAAGTATATCATTTACGACACTTCATCAATGAATACTTTTTGATTGTAATCACTTACTCCGTCTATTGGCACATGGCACTCCGTCTATATCACTGGCCGCCGAAACGAGGTTTTTTCAAAATGACAAACTTGTAGATTAGACCAGTGCCGATATAGTTTTTTATATACCATTAGAAAGTAGAGATTCCAACGAACAAAAAAAAACACCAACTTTTTGAAAAATTCAGATATTTTGACGTGAGATTTTTCGACTGAAAATAAGGGTGCTTTTTCGATATAAGGTCAAAATAAGGTGAAAAAAAATATATTTTTGAATCAAAAAAATTACAGTATGTTAAGGACATACAAAAGTAAGTTTTCACCAAATTTCGTGAAAAAGATTTTTTTTGTGAAAGATAAAAATAAAAATCCAAAAACGTGTTTTTTTGAATTTTTCACATACATTTTGAGGTTATCTAAAAAGTGTAAATACAAAAGTTGTGGATCGTTTTATTACCTACAACTTTGCGATTTAACTTTTTTCAATAGGACTTGTAGTTTTTCCGGAAATCGAGATAAACCGTTTTTTACCCTTAAACCCCCCCTCCCCCCACTTCCCGACCTCAGATCGCCCGTAATTTATTTTTCCTATAATTTTCGTTATATTCTCTTCCTTTTGCAATAGGTTTCATTCTACTATAATTTTCTTCCACTTTTTACCGTTTTTAGAGCTATCGGCACTGGACTAGATAATATGTCAAGTTCCATACAAAAATGTTCGAACCCCTTTACACCATAAGCAAAACCTATGTTACTATCAGCCGGTGTTACTATTAACATGGTGTTGTGTGTGCTCAGCGGGCGAGGGTGGCAACGTGGCGGTGGGCGAGCTGGTGCGCGTGGTGCGCGACGCGGCGCTGTCCCGCACCGACATCCAGGTGCTGACGGACGCGCTGCTCAACAAGCACCACGACCAGCTGCCCGAGCACTCCGAGTGGACCGAGGTACGTCATACACACACACTGGGAGTGTGTAGACATAATATAATCTTAACATACAACGTGTAACAAAATACCCCGTAAAAATATAATTAATTATCAAAGCCAAAAATTTTGTCCGCCAAGATTATTTAAGGCGCGGTGTTATCTCAATATTAATAAAACTGGGTTTCTTTGAAGCTCGAGTATGAGGAAACCCAATGAAAATATCGCACGCAAAAAATACAGAGCCTAGAAAAAGGTCTAAAGAAAAATGTTAACCGTATAGAATATTAAATAGTTGTTTAATATTTCCAATAAAAAATCGTAATTTGCTATACAAAAATAAACTTTAGCGTCGCAGTTCTCTGTATTTTCAGCGGTAACAATATATATTTTTTTGAGAATATAAAAGGCATATGGTTGTATTAAAACTTGAACCGGACAGATATTGAATTTAATGCGTATATTCTGAATTATCTAAGGAAAACCCTCAAATTAAATGTTTATTCGCAGTCTAGTTACATTGTTAGCAAAAATATGCTCTGCAATTTTGAACCCTATTCAGCGTCACGTAAATGTAACATTAGATTAGCGTAGATATGCGGTTGTGTGCGTGAAATCAACGTTTTTAAATCGTAGTCATACCGCGCCTTAACAGAAAAGCCTACGTACCTATTTTACCTAATAATTGTCTATTTTAATAGTTTTTCTATTTTTCATAAATCAATATTTGCTACCTCAATACAAGGATGTCATTATACTCAAGTACTGGCTTCAAAAAATGTCAAGTTGGAAAAAAAATATGTTGTCAATTTCAAATCTAATTGATATCTTACAACTGTTTCGAGTTTTTTTTTTCCAACATTTTTTGCAAAATAACGATGCTTTCTAATTCGGAATATTACGATATGATGTAATGCGCAGGCCATGAAGATAGCAATTTATCAATATTATTGTTGGTCTTTTAAAATTTTTGTCGTTCCGCGAATTAGGTAGTAATGTAGGTACATTCTGCGTAGTTTACTCTTTAATTTTACTGAAATAGGGTTTGCACATCAGTGAAAATAATAATATTTTTTTATTATTTTGGGGTATATTATACATCGTTACTACGGTTCTTAAATATTGTGAATGGACTCGTTATAAGGCCCCACTTAACCTCCTTTCGGCTTTACGGGTAGTTTTGTAACAACCTGTATATAAATTACGTGTCACGTTGTTTGCTCGCGATGGACTCCTAAACCACTTAACCGATTTTAATCAAATTTGCACACTGTGTGCGGTTTGATCCAAGTTGAAAGATAGGATAGCTTACATCTCCCAAGCCACACGTTTTTAATAAAAAAAAACTTTTGACAGAACGAAGTCTGTCCGGGCAGTTAGTATAGTAATATTATTAAGAGTATAGATTTTTTCTTTGATTGTTTGTAATGGATAACTCAAAAACTACAAGATCGATTTAAAAAAAGTGAATGAATCACTAATAGGATACGCTATTGTTTCTGAGTAACATGACTTATATTTTATTTAAAAAAAAAAATTGGGATGTATATGAAAATCGAAACAACGTTCATTATTATATTATTTATTAATAGGACTTAGGGCTCTTAAACGTAAACATTATACGACGTCGCGTCGTGCTACTATAGTATTTTAGTAAGTTAAAAAGATTGTTTTGAAATATATATATATATATATATAAAAAATATATTCTTGGGTGGAACCATGCAATGTGCTGATGGTGGTTTTAAAATATTTAAACGAGTGAAAGATGCTATAGATTGTAAATAATAATTAAGCTTACTTATTTCTGTCTGTATTAGGGACCCAATGACCCTATCCAGAAGTTGAAGAAACAGCTTGCTGACAAGGAGAAGGCTCTTGCGGACGAAATTGAAACACACAAGGGGGCAAACAACATGCTCAAGGAGCTCAGGTGAATATGTGGATAGCTTCATTTAACCCTCTACTGCATGAATAATTGAGGTGTTGAAGAAAAAATTTTTTCACTGTGGAAATGACTACATATCAAAACAAAAATAATGGAAAAGTATTATATTTTAGATTTTTTTTACGGAACCATATATGGGCTCATAAATAGTAGTGTAAGTTTTCATTGAATTTATTCTCGGTCCTTACACAGTTCAGAGAAAATTCTTGATGTTTTTCTGGGATTTTCCTCAACTTTTTAGATGTAGGAATTCCAGGATTGTACACTGCAGAGCTCCCCCTCTCCCAGGACTAGTTGCTTGTGTTTCAGATCTCGAAGCAGCTGAAGATGGACGCAATCTTTTTCGTGGAAGAGATTTTCCAGCTTTGCAGTTATTCACATATCATTTGTTTAAAATAAAACAGAGAACAGTTCTCATTTTTGTTCTTTCTGCGCTACAAGATTTAAGCATTCACAATACAAAATTCTTTCATATAGAAAAATATTATTTTATACTACTTCTTAATAACATTTTGTAACCCTAACCTGTACTTGAGACAAGTGCGAAAATAAGTCTACTAACTTCAATTCCCTCCATAACTGCGTAATATCCAAGTTAATAATATCCTATTGTAATTTCAGTAACAATTCAATAAAAAACTGGTTAATGTCACACGAGCTGTAAAATGGTATACAATACGCGTGACTTGTTTATCTGTTAGCAATAATAGACAAGTTAAGACACATTATGTATAAATGTATTGTTGTTCTTGTTACGCAGAGCGACGCTGGCGGCGGAGCGCGCGAAGGCGAGCGCGGCGGCGCGCGCGGCGGACGCGGCGGCGGCGGGCGCGCGCGCCGAGCTCAACACGCTGCAGAAACGACTCACGCGCCTCATGGACGAGAGCGCCTCGCTCGCCAAGGAGAAAGCCATGGTAACACACATACTGGCTACGATCACTGAACTATTAATTCTAGTGTATAGAACCGACGCCGCGAACTCGATGGTCGCGCAGTGAGTTGTAGCTACAAACTCTATGGTTTATTACCCCTTCCCGGCGTGCCGCGCACTGCCGTGCCTGCGGCGGATGCGACACAGATTTTTTTTGCAATGTCTGCCCTAGCACGTTAGTACATCATACTTTAAAGGTTATGGTAGGTTTCGTTGTTCTAGTCGATTAGCCTGGAAGAGATCGATGAGAGCGCTACTTGTACGAATTGTTTAAATTGTCATAATACCAAATATGCGATTTTTTTGCTATTTGTAAATAAATAAATAATAAATAAATAAATAACGCTTCACACTCATAGCCCCACACTAGGATTCCCTGTGTCGTGGGTGCCATGGACAACACACTAGACAAGGACATGTAAAATTGAAAAAAAAGGAAATGTAAAAAAATATGTATTACATTATTCATCACGACACGACGAATATTCTTTATTTCTTACACACGGTACTTTATTAATGTATGTTCTGTATATTATTTAATGTGTTGCTCGATACGACGATACTTGACGCGTCGAAGATATTCGCTTTCGAAACCTACGACGACGGGAGGTTGTCAATGAAATCTCAGTCACGTGTATAACGAATGATCGTTTTTTGACGGATATAGTAATGTTATTACAACGTATCGATCGTCCGGTAATTTTAATAATGTTTGGTTGCATTTAACAATTTTCGGATAAATAATACAGATAATAATTATAATAATTAAATAGTTTAGCTATGGCTATGGCTACGACGTCTTAGTAACTTCATTTTCTTTTTTTTAGCTACAGGCTAAATTATCGGCTGAGGGGGAAGCGCAGGCACAGCGAGTGCAGTTGGAAATGCATATTCAGAGGCTTTCTGACGTAAGTTGGTGTTCCTTATTCATTTTCATTCATATAGAGACGTTAGACTAGGCGCATTGGATGTTGTCCCCTTGGCAGAACGCGTCGCTCGCGAATGACCTACCGCGAAAACATGTACATATTACGAAGCCCTCGATGAATTGTTGTAGCGATTCAATCGTATTATTATTATTATTAATTATTAATATTATAAATGTGAAAGTTTGTGAAGATGTTTGGATGTATCTTTCTCAATGACGCCACAACCTTAACCGATTTGGCTGAAATTTGGAATGGAGATACCCTGGTTACACATAGGCTACTTTTTATCCCAGAAAAGTTCAGTTCCTGCGAAATTTGTAAAAAATCGATATCCACGCGCGCGAAGCCACGGGCGTATAAATCTAAATTAATTCATTAATAAATTCGTTTCGAAACTACTACCGCGGGCGAAGCCGCAGGCAAAAGCTAGGCTATAAATAAGATAAAAGTAGCCAATATCTTGCTGTAATTGCATAGTTACTGCCGCGCCGTCTGAAACAGTCTCGCGTTAATAGCGATATTGTCGCAAGTTGCTAATGCGTATACTCGCTAAAATTATACGCCCTTTCATGAACTGCGCTACTTTCATGAACTGTATTGCTACATGAAAAGTTTTTGGGGACTTTCCTACTTGTGTTACATATTGTGAAAAAGTCTTCTGGATTTCAAGGTCATGGAATACATTACTCATAATACTACTCCCTGTAGATATCCCTGTAGTTGTAATAGATTTTAGAAAATAGTTTCTAGGACATGATTTCGCGATAGTTACCTTGTTTACTCCAACTATATCGACATGCGACGACGGGAGTCGTGTGGTTGGTTGCGTGCATGCTTTTGTCGTTGAAAAGTAATGCTTTAAATGGGAACATTATGCACTTACTAATAATACCTTAAAGCTGTATGTATCAATGTAATAAATAATGTATGTTTTACAATCGCGAGGAATGACTAATTTCGTAGCAGTAATTATTTCGTTTTGATACCACGTGTTTTAACTAAATTAATAACACTCACTCTGATTGAATATAAACACGATATACGAACTTCTATTCCAAACAAAACCTTTTAGAAGGTGTACCATGAATGCAGCAGACAGACAGTAGTTCTAAGACTAAGGGTAATAACATTACACAACAGGTAAGATATACGATAACATAACAGGCTTAACATACTATGACATAACAATGTTGTGTTATGTTAAAATCTGTAATGATTCTTTGCAACTTGTAACATAAACACGCCCCAGTAATTACACCGTAATAGCTCCAAGAGTTTTCGTGGCGTCACTAGTACTAGTAGCTAAGCGGCGGGTGTGTTTGCAGTCGGAGGCGGCACTGATAGCGCAGCTGGCGGCGCAGCAGGCGGAGCTGGCGGCGCGCGCGTTGGAGGCGGGGCAGGCGCGCTGCGACGCCGTCGTGGCGCAGCAGCACGCCGCCGACCTCGCGCAGCAGCTGCAGGTGCGTGCGTGGGTAATGTGCGTGAGTGCGTGCGTGCGTGCGTGCGTGCGTGCGTGCGTGCGTGCGTGCGTTCCTTGCACATCACCATGTGTCCGACCAGGATGCTTAAAAATTGTTTATTAATTGTTAGAGGTCATTTGAGAGTAATTTGGTATGAATTAACACGCTCAGACAAAGATATATGGTATGATGATGGATGTAAAGGAATTGAATAGTAATCACTGTGTACTTGCGCAGGAAGCAACGCGCGCGTGCTCGGAGTTGGACGCGCAGCGGCAGTGCGCGGCGCTCGCCGACCAGCATTACCAGCAGGCGCAGCAGGAGCTGCGGCTGGCGCAGGAACGAATTGCAGGTGCAGATATACATATGTACAAGTGTAATTCCATTAAAGCAAGCTCGAACAATGCACACATAGAGAGAACCGTTCACAGCATATAATTTATGGTTGAATTATTCTTCATGTAAAGGTCAAAAAATAAATGTGAACAGATTATATCTATCTTCTAAACATAACTGACAGAAACCATAACCTTAATTTTTTTTTTCAAATATCGTCTTTTTTTAAGTTATTTTTCTTCTACATTGTTCTTATCTTCTTTCTAAATTATAATAAAATAAAAACTTCCGTGGGCCAATAATAATTAGTGGTCAGCGATACGGGGACAATGGCGGTTCAACCCGAGATAAGCATGGCATTAGTTATATTGGAACTAACTATTATAAGGTAATAATATCGGTGTGTTGTAATTGTGTTCTGCAGGTCTGACAGAGGAGGTCCAGAGGCTGACAACTCGCGCGCAGACCGCTGAGGGTAGCGTGGAGAAACTGAAGGAAGAGACTGACAAGCAACATCAACAGGTTATAATCTTATATATTATTTATATATATATATTTTTTGAAATCTAATGTGAAAAGAAATACAAAAAGTCCTTCATTTTGTACTGTATGTTTTGTCCTTTTGGTTGATGCGTTTAAAGGTACGGGAAAAAACCCGTTACGTATGCATTGGCCTTTATATAATTATGATATTACAGTTCGAGTTGCACGCGTCCTTGTCACACACGGACGGACATTATGATGAATATGACTTTTTAAATTTTATTTATAAATAGCCGAATGCATAAAATGATTGTGTCTGTTCAGGTGTTGAGCGAAGTGGCCTCCCTACGCGAGCAGCTGGCGAGCAAGGAGGTGGAGCTGGCCGAGCTGAAGGCGTTGCGGGCCGCGCCTGCGCACAACGGCCTGCCGCCGCAAGGCTCCGAACAGAAGGTGACCGTTATATGCCACATACTATAGAATTTGCTTGTATATAACTCGAAAGGGTAGTCATAGTATGTGTATATAGACCACCTATAGGGTTCGAATCCGCTATGGAGGATGTTCTAAAAATTGTATGTAAAAAAAAAACAAAAAATTGTTCTGTGTGGAGACTAATATTAATATGCAGGGTTATTGGTAACTAGACGTATTCCTGGCGGGAGGTGATGAGGAGCCAAAATGTATTTGATCGCTCGTTTGTATGAGCGAAAAAAATTCTTGGTAGTTGTAGAGACATTTGTAATTCAAGCTTTTTTCGTTATTTACCCGGAATTGGTAATTTAAGTGCATATAAAAAAACTACTTATTAAACGGTTATCATTTCATTTTATTTTTGTAACCAATACTTTAATAAACCCAATCCAACCTTATTAAAATAATAAATAATAGTTTAAAAAAGTAGAAAACGCGCTTTTATAGAAAATCCAATAAAAAAATAAAATTTGGATTATGAATCGTGTAATTGTAAAAAAAAGCGTGGGGTGCTTTTTAAGGCATTATGGTGTCTCAACACAATCCGTCAAAAAGTAGTTATTAATGGGAGTCACCCGGAGCGCACATGACCATGGGTGTGCCCCAAGGATCAATATTAGGACCACACCTGTTTTTAATATGATCTTCCTTATTTCACTAAGGACATGTGTGAAACGGTATTGTTTGCTGACGATTCATCTTTAATTTTAAGTACATAGGAGGAAAAAATGTTACGACGACGTAAATAATACTGTTTCGCAAGTATTACATTGTTTTACTTGATATTAAACGCGAAAAAAACTAAATGTGTCAGATTTGCCTTACCAAATGTAAAACAGATTCAAGCTGAAACTGTCCTAAATAAGGAAGTATTGGAACTAGTAAATACTGCAACATTTCTCGTTATTACCGTAGACTTTCGACTACAATGGGGTCCTCATATTGAAGCCTTGTCAGGGAGGCTTAGTTCTGCTGCTTATGCTGTTAAGAAAGTAAGACACTTAACTGATGTGGAAACAGTAAGATTCGTTTATTACAGCTATGTCCTACGGTCTGTTGTTGTGGGGCTCAGCTGCAGATATTGAGTCAATATTTGTATTACAGAAAAGAGCAGTTCGCGCTATTTACAACCTCAGGCCTAGGGACTTCTCTTAGAGAACTCTTTAAAGAAATTAATATACTAACTGTTATTTCACAATACATTTTGGAAAATATTATGTAAGTTAAATAATACTCCGATACTTTTCTTAAAAAGAGTAATGTTCACAACATTAACACAAGAAATAAGGCTAGACTGATTATACCTAGTTTTAGACTCAGCAAAACTGGTGGCTCGTTAATGGGTAGATGTGTCAAAATCTATAATAAAATCCCGTTAGAATTATCAAAATCCCATACTGTAAATTTAAAACTTATGTCAAAGGTATTCTCATGACGAAAGCATATTGAAAAGTTGATGAGTATTTAAATGACAAGACTGCTTGTACCTGAGTTTTTTATATTAAATATTGCCATAAGTAGTATTAAGTGCTGTCTGTAACTGTGAGTAGAAAAAAAAAATAACCCCGGTAGTTTCTTGCCGCTTCTTCTGCCGGGACCACTCACGGTAGGGATTTGTTGAAGCGATGGCGTAGAGTGACTTTCGAAAAGCGTTTGTAACAAACCTACTTCAAATAAAACTTATTTAATTTTATTTGATTTCATTTCACTTGTTTCCGAACGCGGCTTAGTTCGCGGTGATTTCATAAAAAATTGTCTTTTCATAAGACAAAGTCACAAACAAACTTCGATAAAAAACTTCTTTACCACTGGCCATGCTGGATCGCCGAGCCAGGATTTGGGTTCGATTCCCATTGGATTGGGTTCCATTGAGGTGGAAATTTGAATGATGAGCTTAAATTAAGTTAATAAAGTCTGGGTGTGTATGTTCTTGGCATTTCCTGTTGTCCATGGCACCCACGACACGGAATTAGCGTTATTAATTTGTTATTAACTGTGTACCAGGCGGCGGAGCTAGCCAAGGTGGAGAGCGTGGTGGAGGCGCTGCGCACGGAGTTGGCGGCGGCGCAGCGCTGCAGCGGCGAGCAGCGCGACCAGCTCGCGCAGCTCTCGGCGCAGCTCGAACACTACAAGGAGAAGAACAACGTGAGTATTGAGCAACAGAGAACAATTCGCTGTACATTGCTGTATTACTAAAGAAAATTTTGGTGTTTTTGTTTTTTTCTTCTGGTTTATACAGCAATGTATAACGAATTAGTGACTGCATTTGGGAAAATGTAGAACAGTATAAGGAGGAAAACAATGTGAATACTGAGGGACACAAACAAATTTGCCGACCACACTTGAGCCCGAGTCAAGCTTACCAACTTATCGAGCATCCTGCTAAACTACAGACACCACGTCAATTTGGAGGTCCCTGGATTAATTCTGTTTAGTATATTTACTTGGTGGTAGTTTACTTGCTTGGCTAGCTACTGTATCGCTCTTGGTGTAGCATCTGCTACACCAACTGAATATCTGTTCATTGGCGTTCTACCACCGCTCTTAACGTGGCCCGTGAGCTAGTGTATCAGATCGGATGAAGAACAACGTAAATTAATTATCAGGACCTCATAAATTAATGTTTTATTATTAAAATTCTATCAAAATTTTTCAAAAATCGCATGCCTTAAAAGCGTTGCCGCTTGAATGTCCGTTTTGGTTGATACTAACATTACCGATTGTGCCTCGTACTACTCAGGAGTTGCGTACTAAAAACTGGAAAGTAATGGAGGCGTTACAGTCAGCCGAAAGGGCACTTCAGTCAAACTCGGCGAGCGCGAGGCCGGCCCAAGACACCGCCGTAAGTCAACGCTTGCTTGTGTTACGACACTCATATTACTAGCTCGCCTCGCAAACTTTCTGATATACAATAACATGACAGCGCCATCTACCTGATCCTATTATAAATGTAAACCATTCACAAAAATTACAATATGTATTATGTAAATATGAAATCAGTTATAAACAGTTTAACATTCAAAAGTTAATTAACAGATCCTCACTTTGAAAGTATACTGTATTGGATGGTTTTGCATGGATCTATTAATACGCAGTAGGTGCAATTGGACTCTCAAAATAGATTGCATTCCATAAAAGATAAATTTATGCGTATGAGTTCTTATAATAATTATGAGCTGTAATGAAATATATGTTAGAAGATATATTAAATAATGCTTCAGTCAGAAATACAATAGATAATGTAGATCTTCGGCCGGCTTCGCTTTCGACAAATACAGCTGCTTTAATATAATTCCTATGCACTGCTGTGAGGCCTATGTATGTATGTATGTATTTATGTGGTGTAAATATTCAAATCACAAGGGAAAATAACTATTTGATGAGCACCAAGGGCACTTCAATGAATATGTTAATATTATTAAGTTGTAAGTAGTATATTAATATTATTAAGGGTTAATTTTACAGATGTGCATGTCCAAATATTTTTTTTTGAGTTTGTAGTATGTTTCAATAAAATTTCAGATTTAAATCAACATTATGACACATTTTGAAAAAAAATAATTCATTCATACTGAAAAATGAACCCTGTTCCAGCATGTCTTACATAAATGTACTTGTGCTGTTGTTACTAATCCACAAACAAAATTACTAATACAACAACAACGCTGGTCGTGTGATGTTCTGATGAATGTGTGGTGTCAGGAGGCGATATCGAAGGCACAAGAGAGCCAGTACAGCGAGGTAGCGAGCGTGCTGCGCGCGGTGTGCCCGGGCACTTCGCCCCCCGCCCCCGCCCCCGCTGGCCGAGCCTGGCTCCAGGCCTTCGCTGACAACCTCAAGAACGAGCTCCAGAAGAAGGAAGCCGAGAAGAAACTCCTCCAAGAGGAAATCAACAAGAAACTCCAAGAAAAGGACGCAGAGAGAAAACTGATGCAGGTATTGTGGAAATCGTGTGTTGTATATGTATTTGGGATATTTGATAAAGACCATGAAAGGCTTCTTAATATCAGAAAAACCACTATGACCCGACATTATCTTTTACTCAATAGATAATACCGTAAGCCAAAGAGTAACAGATGATCCACAGAGTATGTACATACTTAAACATTTATTTCTTCTTAACAAACAACTTCAGGAACAAATGGAGAAGAAGCTCAGAGAGAAGGACGCTGCGCAGAAGGAGTTGAGCGACAGAGTGCAGAGGTTGGAGCAGGAGAGGGAGTCGGACCGGCGGCGGCTGGAGCAGTTGGAGGGAGCGACGGCCGGAGACAGCGACGAGCGGCTCCAGGACCTCGAGCTGCAGAATGAAAACCTGCAGAGTGTCGTCGACAAGTACAAGAGGATAATCGCTGATACCGTGAGTGGTTTTGTTCTCTCAAAAACTTTAATATTCAGTAATGTTTTTTTTAGAATATTTATTGGACTAGAAATTTTTACTGATTCAATATTGAGCCAGTTCACGAGTAAAGTGATTGTGACGAAATAGAAAATATTAGGTTTTTATATAAATAAATGTCTGAAATAAATATCTTGAACGCCAATCAGTCTCAATCAGCGCGAATTACGTCACGCATAAGTAAACAAAGGAATATGAAAATACTAACAATGACATTTGTCTATTACTTTCCTGAGGTGTGACGTCACAAGTGACGCCATGACACTTTGAAGTGTTTTGGTGCGAATTTAAACTTATAAATTTAAGTGTATTTATTTTGTACTAAACCTTATTTTTTGCGGAAATACAATACACGTTGTAATTATGATATATGTATTTCCTAGCAATATAGAACAGTATTTCAAAATCCGTCATCATGCCCATTAACTAACTGTAATTTTACAAATAAAAACACCCTTTGTAAATACATACCTTATCGTAATACATGGGTATATTTACTTAGTAACTTAGGTTTTTACGTAAGCAACTTGGCCTAATGTAGTTGTACGTGTGGTGTTGTCAGGAGGGCGTGCTCAGTCGGCTGCAGCAGAACGTGACGCGCGAGGAGCAGCGCTGGGCGGCGCAGCTGGCCGCCAGCCAGGCCGAGCTCGACGACATGCGCCAGCGGGTCGTACAGCAGGTACATACATACATAGACTCTGCATTGTTTGCACAACACAACATACAATCATACAAGGATAACGAATAAATAAGAAGCACAAAACAACAGGCGACCTTATCGGAGAAGTAGATACCAACAGGTTGTGAGAAGATTAGGATGTTTGTTACTCTTCATGCGACTACTGAAAGGATTTTGATAAAATTTAGAACACAGGTAGACTTCGTGGCTACATTGTATCTGGAATAACATAAACAGTACTCTATTAAACTGTTTTTTTTATAGTTAATAGTATCAGGCGTTACTTTGCGGAAATCCATTGTTATTAAGTTAGTATTAGTCTACTTTGTTTTTTTTTTATTTTTACTGGTAACGGAAGTGAAGCTTCAGCCAAAAATTTTATTTAATAGTAACTGAACCTTAACTAAGCTAAACTAAAAATAAAAGATTCACAAAGCCGCTAAGAATTCACGGCACATTCTAATTTGGTCAAGGATATTTTCAACGTGGTATTTGTTAACGTGAAAATTATAAAAATGTCCGACAGTGCTATAAATCACTTAAATATTACTCATACACTCTTTGCACAACTGCACATCAACATATACGCTTGCGTGACATCATCTAATCAAGAAATGACGTGTACTGTAGATGTTTTTTTTTATTAAGCAGTAAACAGGCGGTAATTATCCTACATCCTATTCGTGGCGCTAACACACTATACCACGCTACGAGTATAATCTGCTTTACAAAGCTTTGTAAACTTTTAATTGCATAAGAAAACAATACTATTCGCATTTTAATTCAATATGATTTCACAAGATGCAATTTAAAAACACTTATTTCATTTCACAAGTCATCATGCTCGGAAAATTATAATCATTAAACAATTTGGGTATCAACCTTTATTAAATTAAAATAATTATTTTTCTACATAGGAACCTCTGGCGTTTGCATATTCCTGCATAGAAAAATCATTGCCTTCAATCGTAAAAGAGGTACAATACACAAGACATAAAAGATAGTACTTCTGTATTGTTTTGTCAGTGTTGGATGTGGTTTTAGAGACGTTTTTCTTCCACTTTTTCTGTACTTAGTTGAGTTAAAAAGTTCAAATAAGTATGCAGAGCCTGAAACAGTTATGCAAGGTTATGCTCTGTAACAGCATTTATTTAAAAAAATAAATGTGACTACTGCAATCTCATTTTTTTCCTTCATCTCGAGTGTACTGAATCAATTGTAAATCGCTTCTAAATGTGTACGTTTTTTCCTTTCGGTGAATACGGTTTCAGATGAGTATATTAGACGAGGTTCTTGTTAGCTCTGCTGTTCGTTGGTGATGGTGAAATCTAAGTGGGAGCGATGTATTATTCAATTTGTTCGTTACAGATGCAGAATAAAATAGACTCACTGCAAGCAGAGCTACGACAGAAGCAATCGAGTCACAGTAACAGCTTTGCCGACTCGGAGCGAATCGCGCAGGTAACGAACATGTTTTCTCAGTAACCTGCTTTGAAGGCGTATCATTTTGTAAAGTCATAGTCAGGCAGTAAAATCTGCATCACAATGTGTTTAGTATAATAGTATTTCGTGTACAAACAAGCTTAATATTGGGGCGGGTTTTTAACGGGCCCCTCTCTGAGGTGGGCATATTAAGGTGTCGTAAAAGGCGAAAGAAGGCGGCGTTTGCATAAGAATTATGTGATACAGTATTATTATTAAGTTAAGTGATCAGTTTTAGTATTGGTATTATCTTTCCGTCCGTGAAGCTAACGTGCTCAGGCTAGGGTTCTCTCCACGGGCGGCAACGCATCAGTGATGACTTTGGTATCGCTATCCACCATCCGGTTGTTCGTCAGCTCATTTTTAGGATATTAATTACTTCTATAATTTTTTTTCAGGAACGAATTGCGGATCTGTCGAGTAAAGATGTACACAACGGACCATTGCAGGCAAGTTCACAAAATTAACTCTTTTATGTTTTGCTTTAACTTACCCTTAACTGACAATATCTTGTTCACGTTAACTCGTACTCATGAGTTATTCGTACAATGATTATTTATTTTAATAAAAACGAATATTTTACAATTGCAGGTTGGATTACAAGAAATATAACGAATAATAAAATTGTATTTGAAGCGCCTTTGTGTGATGTTATCAATGTTCACTGGAGCGCACCGCGTAGGAAGAGTTCACACGGCGTTGTCGCACTGCCCTAGTATTTATAGAAGCTCGTTGATCAACCGAAACTCTTTTGTACTAATTAAGACATTTTAATACAAAACCTGAAAGGGGGAAATACAATATAAAGTATACGTCTAAAGTTATAATGTTGCAAAAGAAAGTCACTAAGACCAATTCACATGATATTTAAGCAATAAATAATACTAAGCCGAGCAATAAAACTGTTATTAAACAATAGTTTGGTGTTTCGATTTAGATAGATGATGCCTTTGTTATGATTAGCTGTGATCGTGATTTGCTTAGTGATTGTATTTTTTCTTTGCAAGAAAGACTCGGACCTAAGCAAGCTTATAATATGAAGTGACAGGGATGAGGCATACATTTTTTGACATCATCATTTTATTGTGGTTTGTTGAAAGTTAAACAGAGCGAAATACGAAATTTAATACCAATTCCTAGTTAAATTTCGAAATTATACCTCTAAACGAAAAATTTAAATTATATTATAACAAGTGGGTTGTAATAATATGCTTGAAAACTAAATGTGCGCTTAACAACTCTCAAAATAATAATCATAATTTAATAAAATTCATTTAACCTAATGTAAGTGTGAATTGCGTGGAACGTTGTGATATATAGTACCAGTGCCAGATATCAACAAAAAGCATAAGATCTTAAAAATACATGAATTCAATTATTAATTTTATTCAGAGGGATGGCCACAAAATTCGTAGCAGGTTGTTGCCAGGTATCCTTTAGTGTGTAATATTTTCAAAAATGGATTGCAGTGTTTTTGGCAACCTTGCAACAATATTATCAAGCAGGTTCTGTAAGGCAACTGTGGTTGTAGTAGGACCGTGTCTCAATATCCCACGTAATTGAACGAGTCTCACAACATGTCATTAAATTGAGATGTTGTTATGACTTGTTTCGTTAATACTTTATTTACTTTTATATGTTAGTATTACGTGATAAATTATTTAGGATATTATTTAGGTAGATAACATGACTTATTCCCTATAAAAGAAAGCTTTTAATGTATGTAGAATATCATCAAATATTTCATTTATTTAGCGTTTAGTTTCACTTATCTTGGCGGTTGCGTGTTCCCTATCCCTACTGGTAACGTCGCAACATAATAAAATAAAACATTGTGGTCACGCAATAAAAATTTATGGCAGTTGTATCAATGTAGTTTTTATTTTATTTTATATAAGTACCTACTATGAAAAATTTTATCAATTACTAATTCTTATTTTCTTTTATTATTTAGATTTAATGATATTGGACTGTAGTCGCCATTGCAATGTTGATTAAAAAAATGTCTTGGCTACTAAATACTGTTTTGTTTTATAGCTTTTATTTCCAACTCCGAATTTAAAATTGAGCGTGATTATTAATAATTTTAGGGAATGTTATTTACTGTTTAGAAGTATATTATTTATGAATAATCTTTGTACTAGTGCATAATCATTTCTGTCAGTGCCTTAGGGTTAGATTTCAACATGATAAGCAGACTGTTTTATTCCTAGTGAAATGAAATCACATGCATGTCTAATGTAAGGTTTATTGTTTTAGAATACCTCTTTCATTATTTGTTGGATAGAATAATGCTATGGATGACTAAGAATGAATTTTGTGTCAAAATGTCCTAAAATTATAATAGAAGTAGAAGTAAAGAACATTATTGTATAAGTAAGCCAGTTTGTATGATGATTCAAATTAGATAAAGACATTATAAAATAAAATATTTCTATGATTATTTAATTTGTTTTATTCCTTGGAGACAAACCAATCTACCCTGCTCATGGTGTACACTGCTTTTATGGTTAAGGACTCCTTGTATTTTACTTATTACCATTACAATAAACGCTAACACACTCATACCCTTGCAGTAGGCTAGTACCTGTGTCGTGGGTGGCATGGACGACACATCTAACACATCACAACCACATCTGTGACCCAAGTACAAATATTTATCAGTAATATAAATATCTGCTCCGGCCGGGAATCGAACCCGGGACCCTTCGCTTCGCAGGCAGGGTCGCTACCAACTAGTCTACAGAGTCGTCACATACACGCGCTGTTACTGCCTTTTTTTAATTTATATGTATCTATTTTTTTTATGGAAATAGCCGGCGAACGAGCTGACGATCCACCTGATGGTAAGTGGCTATCGTCGCCCATGGACATCAGCAAGACCAAAGGAAAAAGATAAGGAACACCCTTGTCAAATATCTTAGTCCTTTATTATCTACTTTTAGTAAATGCTCATCAGATAGAATAGCTCTCAGATTAAAGAAACAAAGGCTTTTGTTATGATGGCATTTCAATGACTCCAATATTTTGGCTGATCCTTTGGCGTTCTAAGGATTAAAAAGAAAAAGAATCTTTCTTTATTCAGTTCAAGGAATCAATATTATTGTAAGTCAGGCACCACCATGGATATATTATACTCTATCTGGATCATAGACTTTGTAGAGGTACCTGACGTTCGATTCCGATATAACGTCATCGATGACGGCATATTGGAATAACCCATTCGACCAATCATGGGCCGGATTGAGGTTATCCTTCTTAATTGTAGGTTGTCCACACTTAGAAAGATTATGTCCTATTTTGACATGGTTCTTCAAAATGTTTTCTATAGGTAATTTTTGTTGTAGTAATTATTATAATATTATAATATTATAATATTGAAATAATACATTTTATTAAAATTTCTTCAAAATTACCGAATTTAAATAACTGCATTATGAGTAAATTGAAAAATAAAGTACCTAATTACGGTACATCTATATTATAATTTCATCTTAGATGTTTTTAACCTCTTAACAGTTGACGCCATTTTATGTAATATGACCATTATAAAAAATCGCAATCTAATGATATACAGTGCGCCCAAGCCCCAACTTATCTGTGAAATGGCGAAAATTGGAACTAATGCTGCCCCATTCTTAAGTTCTTTGTGTTAATGTCAATGAATGACATTGACATTTACTACGTCTCGAATTGCGTCCCAGTGATTGGTCCAATGCGTTCGACAGCGCCCTCCCTCAGTTCACAGATAAGTTGGTCGCACTGTATCCTGGGACTTTAGATAACATGGACACAATACAAAAATGGTCCTTCTTATATGACTATCGATGAGATAATCAGGTACCACTACGAAGTCTATGATCCAGATAGAGTAATATATCCATGGGCACCACAGACCTTCAATTTCTACTTCATACCCATGGAGGATAGAGTAGAATTAGGCCCATCTCATATGAAGGGAAAGTTGAAAGTGTCCAGCTGTTTACTGAGTGAAAATAGAGGTTCCAATAATGGCCATTTCAGAATGGTGCTAGTGTGTGAAAAATAGATATATGAACATGGCTGTTGTAGGAGTGAAGTTTGCTGAGTTATGCCACCCGTAATGAATGGCGCTAGTGTCTGATAAATTCGAACTACTCCTTCTACCTTCTATGCTCCATGGTAAAAAAATATAATATTAAATTAACACATTTTAATATGATTTCTTCAAAATTATCCTTAAGGCATGAAAACTGATGTTTTTATATATGATTATTTTTGTATATGGTGAACTGAAACAGTATATTACCTATTTCAGTAAATTTATTCTAAGTGCACCACACTTATAAAAAATTTTTGACACAATTGAATTATATGCTTAAATATATACTCTAGCTAGATCGACGACTTTGTAGAGGTACCTGAAGTTCGATGACGTCATACCCTAAAGTTCATTTTTCCATTGTGTCCATGTTATCTATAGTCCCAGGACATATCATTCGATGCATTTGATTATGATTTTTTATAATGATATAAAACATCTAAGATGTGTTAGCGTGCTTTCTATTATTACAGTGTAAGGTACCCTTGGGACTATTATTTTGTACTATTGTGAACATAAGTATGGTATTGACTACAATATACTACTACCATCAGTCGCCACTTGGTGGCGCTAGTGAGCATATTGACGACATTGATATCGACGCCAGAGCATAGAACTCAGTAATCGGGACATTCGCCATTCGACAGTCGACCTGAACAGTCGCATGCAAACCCGAGGCAAAAGTTATTTCTCTATTGAAATCTGTGATTTTAGTGGTAACTTATTTTGTGATGAATGTAATGGAAAGTGTAATAAAAATAATTGTGAAATATCGTCGTTTTATTGGGCCGAGCCTACAGTTCAGAAGAAGGGATGGACAGATAGAAGAATCTCTCGCCACGCCCCAAAGAAATAAAAACGTGAGTATTTTATTATTTTTTTTCCTGATGACACGTGCTGAATTTAGGAAAATGGAGAACTATGCGATTATTTTTGAAGGTTAAATGTCTAGCCACGCCACAAAGAGGTGAGGTGAAATAAAAATGTGAGTAATTTTTTTTCTCTCTTTCTTCTGATGACACGTGTCGAAATTGGAAAAATGAAGAAATATAATGGTTTTTTTTTTCTAATTTGCGCTTGCTCTTCAATATTTTTGTCTGTCCGATAACGGATGCGAGTTGAAAGTCAGATTTTATTGTGTGCAGTTGATCATAATATATGTAATTAGAAAAACAACAAACACCATGAAAAGTGTACTAAACAGATGCTTTATGTAGGTATGTGGCAGCCATTGCATAGTAAGTTATTATTGAGCAGTCAAGGCTTAAGGACGTTGCGCACGCGCTTCACATGTTCAGGTGGAACGTTGGTTAAAAAGTAATCGTTCCGTATCCAAGTGATCCGTTAATATTATAACTAGTAATTGTTGATTTTGTAATCTGTATATGAATGTCTTTTGAATCTACGATGTATTTTCATTATAATGAAGGCCTGATCCCCTCACCCGCCTACCCACGTAAATAATCATGGATACGCAAGAAGACTCCGATGTGCCTTTTATTTAATAAAGAAGGGAGGAAAACCAATAAAACTTCCAGGTTATTAAGTAACTTTTATTAGCTAGACTAGAACTGATAATACAAAAGCCTACCTTTTATTATTAGCTACTGAATCAATGTATCAAATTGAATGATAAACGAACTGTGAAACAAGCATCCAAAATATTGCCCCGCTATGATGTGGCGTCTTTTATAGAGTAGGTACATAATTACATATTAAGTTCCCTTCACTCCACGGCCAACAACGCGCTTGAGCTCCCTCCATGTCCTGCGAAAACACCATTGAATAGGTACCTACTGTAATGCAATGTAAGAATATTGGAAGCCAAACATTATGTAAAACACCAGAAGATATTTCTTACAGGATTTTTAATACTTGAATATTAGGTAAGTACCAATGAATATTTAAAATGTTTTGTACGATTGCATATAATATTACAACATTACGTTCATTTAATTTGATCCTGTGCCTATATTCATTCACTTTACAATATGTAAAACTTTACAGCTAAAGAGGTCACCCCATACAATAGTATGTGTGTGGTAGTTTTAACTTGATGATACTTTGATGAGGTGGACGTGATGGTGGACGTGCCGTTATTGAGAGAATCTTCGACTTTGAGATCGTTTTACCTTATTTTGGTGTGCTAACTTTGAACTATTGGTGGGTTAACTTTATGTATATATTTTCACACATTTTCGATTTTCGACTTTTCTTATACCTACCTGCAAAGTTTTTTAGCTTAGTTGAATACGCTTGCTCATCCGCTTGTTTCTCATAAAACAATAGTCACAATGCACCAACCAATACACCAAATCTGAAGATGAACATGCGGGCAGTTACACAAAAATCTTTTGCTTCAGTGATAAATACATGAACCTACTCCGTAATGGATTTTTGATATTATGCACATTATACGAGATCGATTTTATCTCATATAATTTATATCTTATACAAAAATATAAAGAAATTTCGTGTCACGGTGTTTGTGGTGTGTGTTTGTGTTGTGTGGTGTCCTCCGAAACGGCTCGAACGATTTTTTTTATGACTAATAAGATGTGTCGAATATACATTTATGATAACAGGTCGTGAGTATATTTTTACACACTATTAGTGTGCCCGTATGAAATTTTAGTGAGTTCAAACTTAATTCGAGTTCCATACTTACAAGTGAATTTGGTTATGGGAACAAAAGGTAAAAACAATAAAAGAATATCACTTTTATAGCGTTAGTGTAAAACTACTAAAGCGAAAAAAAAAAATGTTTTTGAGCCAACTTTGAGAGTGGTAGTTCTCATATTTGTTTGGAGCGAGGGATCATAATTTAGTGTTTTAAAACGAAAGATCTGTTATTCTGTTACTTTTTGACGGTTAGAAGTTCGGTCATCTGGATCCATTCAACAACGTAATATTAAAACTTGTTAATATACAGTCACGATAACCAAGCGCTTGTGCCACATTTCAGATCGATTGGACACTGGGGAGTGAGTAAAGTTAGCTTACAGGAGACACCGGATAGTTCAAAAGTAATAAAAGCTTGTTATAAAAATAACGGGTTGTTGAGGTAAAACATGTAGTACTATTATCTATTCTGAGGTAAGACATTTGTTTTTTTTTTTATTGTTAGCAAGCAGGTGACTCGTTTAGATCTCATGTTCTATTTATCAAATTACAGTAAGCCAAGAGGATTATTTGAGACAAGTTTCTTGTGATAACTGTTTGATTTAAGTAACTATTGTTATTGTCCGTTATCCTAAAAGCACATTAGCGTAAAGGAAGGTAGGTATATTGCAGAATAAGATGCAATGAATGCATACTTAGATGACTACTCGATAAATTTGGTTACCATAATGGCTTTCGTGCGTTGCACACCAAATACGAGCTTAGATGGCTACTCCGAAATATTTTGGTGATTCCCGTTTGACGTTACAAGTATTCTTCTTATAGCGTTTACTTAGTGTGATGGTTATCATGCTCACTCTACAGCGGTAGAATACGTATAATTGAAATTAACCGACTACCTACTCAACGAATCCAAACAACTGGAAGGCGATAGTGACTGAACTGAATGAGAATAACTAGAGCATGTACATTTTATGATTACAGATTTCTTTGTGACAAGAGATTACCGGATTGCGGTCAATGATGTTTTAGTATAGATACGTTATGCCCTTACAAATCAACCGAAAAATTTGTTCCGAAACACACACACGTTTACCTTTTGTTTCCCTACACCAATCAGGCAATCACTACATTGGTAAATTATGTAAAAAGGATAGCTTTACTAAAACCATAATAGTGAAAAAGACAGCTAGTGTTTGTCGTTCGCGTCACCAAACGTTGACCAGTGTTGCCAACAAATAAAATTGTGCAAAACAACTTAATATTACGTTAAGAAAATTATACTTGTATTCGTAAATCAATAAATCTTATCAATTTCTACTAAAACTGACTTGTTTTCAATCTGCACATCCTCTTGATTTTCAGTTTAAACTAGATTTAATTTTGGTGGTCTAAAGTAAAAACTGTGAAGATATCGAAAAAAATTTAGAGTTGGCAACTCTGCCCATTTCCACAATATCTGGGGGCACGGCAGTGTCCCCGCCAAGTCGAGCAAAAAAGCGGCACGGCCGTACCATCCTTTTCTCGAAGCAATTCAGGCCATTTTTGACCCCCTATAACTTCGTTGTGGATAAAGCTAGAAGCCTGAATTTTTAGTACCCAAGCAGGCATTGTATAAACATTAATTTGTTCAAAAGTTGCTGAATGAACAAATTTATGTATCCAACTCGCCTTTACTGAGGATTTCCAACAGTAATAATCACCAGATTACGTCAGACCCGGTTTCTGCCGGCGTGAATCACTAATTATCAACAACGTCATTAGATAACCAGTGGGCGAGTAGGGTATAAATACGCCACGCTCAGTGAACGATGTTCACTTTGCGACTAACCATCGTAGAGTCAACTTACCCTGATGATGCTCCGTTTCGGGGCGAAACACGTGTTGGTGCTGGTATGTATGTTGGTATATACTATTAATTATTGTAGTGCATGTTTCCGTTGTGGGAGGGAGGGAGGTGCCACGCATATCTTAAAGTATATACCATCATACATGTTATCGGCGGATTGTTGCAAAGTAGACTAATACTAACTTAATAACAATGGATTTTCGCAAAGTAACGCCTGATACTATTAACTATACCTTCTGTCTTAAGTTATTACGTACTTAGCTAACCTAACAAGTAACAACATCTTATAGTGACCATATTATCAATATTAAAAATCTTTTCTGTTTTAAATAAATAGATCGACATAAATTATATTACATTAATTTATTACATTAATAATTGGTCACTATAAGATGTTGTTTCTTGTTAGGTTAGCTAATTACGTAATAACTTAAGATAGAAGGACCCTTAAGTAGGAACTGAATAAATTAACCGACTTGGTATTACATGGATCTCACAACTTTTTACGGTAGAAGAACTGAGTTGCGAGACTTGGTTTTTTTTACAAGTTTTGTTTTTGATGACATTTTAATTTTATTATCGTGCAGATGATTTGATTGGTTGGCTTCGGCAAAGACTAACAAATTCAGTACAGTCAGTAGATTGAGAAACTTAAGGAAGGAAGTTGTAATTTCAAAACTATTTTAAGCAATATTTTGGGATTTCGGTGATGAAATATTAAATATGGTGACACAATTACGAATAAAGTAAATACGCTTACTTACAGGGAACACGACCTTTTTCATGTAATGTCAGCCTAAGCAGTAGGTATGGCGTGTTATTCATTAACTTATTACATAGCATCTTATTTATTCTGTAGGTAGATAATAAAACGCATTTCTTTAAAACATTAATTTATTATATTGGCAACGCAGTTGAACCACAGTATAAATATATTAGATTCCTTTACTGTGGTTGAACCGTAGTCGCGTATGGTGAAAGACGTACTCAATACAAATACGATTAATTTATGAAACCACAATTTATTGCATGTAAACAACTCATCAATACATACTTCACATCTAATATATATTTACACTAAGGGTTACTATATTATATATATTTTATCCGAATGTTTTTACAATAAGGGTTAAATTTTTCTATTTGCCTATCGACGGATACAAAAAAGTTTTAAGTATTATATACTTTTTAATTTATATTATACGAGTAACCGCCCTCGCTTTGCTTCGGTTTTCTTATTTTTTTACACCTTGGGTTACATTATTGGAGTTTTATTAAGAATCCCTAATTTTTTTGAAAATATAATATAGCCTATGTTACTCGGGGATAGTGTAGCTTCCCAACAGTGAATGGATTTTTCAAATCGGTTCAGTAGTTTCGGAGCCTATTCAATGTAAACAAAAAATCAAATCTTTTCTCTTTATATATTAGTATAGATTATTCATGAATTTCTTTTTGTTAGGCTCTATTACAATACTCGATACTAATACGGTACGGCTTTATTACAATACGGGTACTCGTGAGAAAATTATCTCTGTACTTAACAATAAACATACAAATGGGGACAGCATCGACATATCGTCACTTCTGTATGTTAATCTATGTCCGCCCTATCTGCCGTCCTAACGAAGAGTGCAATAAGTCCAGTTTTTGGGCAAATTGATTTAAGACCTTATGTAGTTACAGATATGGTCTAAAGTCAATTTGCCCAAAAACTGGACTTATTGCACTCTTCGTTAGGACGGCAGCTATGTTCGGCCGGCGTTGTCATGCCGCCATATTTATTTTGTTAGAGAAATATTGAAATTATATAAAATGCAATAAATCATGATAACTGACGTGTGGTATGTTACTCCATGAATTTTAATTCTTTTACTTGTGTAATTAGTGCATTTACACATAATACACGAGGGCATTTTAACGCTGTATGTCAAATCTCAAGGATTTCTGGCAACAATAAAAGCGTGCGTATCGACAGAGTATTGACAGAGCGACTGCGAGCAGTTGGGCTAATTAGCCCAAGTTACGCTCTTCATCTTCGGCGCGCTAGTGACATATCTACCTCTATTTTTATAATATCATTGATTGCGGTCGGGATTCTACGGTAATTGATTATCATTTATGCAGCCTAATCACATCCCGACGTGCGTGCATTACTCTTCCAAAGAGGTACAAGGTAATGTCTTTACATGAGTGATATTTTATAATGCTATATACTCATAGCCCCACAGTAGGTTTCCCTATGTAATGAGTACATACCTTGGACGGACTGAGACCAGCAATTCAAACTTATTTAAATGTACGCCTCACTGGGATCAAACTCAGGACCTCGGACACGACAGACTGTGGTCCGTAAAGAAAAAAATGCGGCTTAAAAAAAAAAAACAAATGAGACATGACATAAAGTTAATCTTTCTGTTCTATCGAACCACCTCCAATTAAATTTGTGAATGTGTGTGGTTGGTTCTAGGTTAAAGAGTAGGATAGTATTGCCCCGATGGCATAGAGCGGTTTACTGAGGCATCGGGCAAACTGCTTAGAGACACAGAAATTTTATTGAGGTTTAGATGATGGATATCTGCGGGGATTATACATTTGGGGGTCTGAGGTGTCTGATGTAAGACACCAAACTATTATACTGATTACTGTAAATAATGTGATATCTATATGTGTGATGTGTGATCGGCAAGTGTCTCTGCTATGAAACTTTAAGCCTTAAGGTATCAAAACGGCTTCCAATGCCAAAGTGAATAGGATGGAAATACGCAATATCCGTTAATATTATATTAACGAATTATATAAATTTATTTGATGATCATAATAGGCATGATGACAGTAAGTAAAATCACTGAAATTATGTATTTATTTAATGAAAATAATGGATTATAAAACACGCATTTAACGTTTTATTATGAGCGAGATTAACAATATATTTTTGATAAGTCTCAATCTGCGCGAACTACGTCACTCTTCTTTAAACAAACGAATATGACCAATATTGATAATGACATCATGTCTATTATTTTCCTGAGGCGTGACGTCACAAGCGACGCCATGACACTTTGAATCGTTTTGGTGCGAAATATTAAACTTATAAATTGAAATGAATTTATTTTATACTAAACCTTATTTTTACGGAAATATGATATACGCTGTAATAATAATATACAATATTTCCCAACAATTTAGAACAGTATTTCAAAATCTGTCATCATGCCCATTATTTAATAATGCCTTGAACTCGAAGAAGGAATTCGTCATAAGAATATACCTATATCCATGTCTAGGTACTCCATAATATGGTATTATATCATAATGTCACATTGATATCCTTCTCCTTGTTAAGCAGTTATTAAACCTGGTCGATTAATATTACTTGACTACTTATCGGGCTATTACTACCCCGGTGGACGGGTAGGTATAGTACAGATTTGCTTACAGAACTTTAGGGTTATTTTTCCCTATAATGAAGCAATTATTCAAAGGAGTGATGAATATTGATGTGAACCATTTTACTGGATTGATATGATGTATTGGGCTAATTGGGATTAGTCCTTTGAACACTGAAACTAATTAAATTTTATTTATTTATTGATATTACTATACAAACAAGAATACACTGCATTGTACCAGAAACTTTTTATCTGAAGAATAGATTTATTTTATTACATAAGCGCCCACTTATTCTCAATCTCCAGAGTATGAAGAATAAATATGTACCTATATAGGAATATACAATTAATTTTAGTAGCTTTATTTCGGCGACAAAAGACGTTGCTGGAGACTGGATTGACAGTATAATAACGCTTTTATTTATAACGAGTTAGCGCCTTGGCTTTGCTTCGGTTTTCTTATTTATTTTTGTACACCTTGGGTTACATTATTGGAGTTTTATTAAGGATCCCTATTTTTTTTTTTGAAAATATAATACAGCCTATATCACCCGAGGATAGTGTAGCTTCCCGACAGTGAAAGAATTTTTCAAATGTTCAGTAGTTTCGAAGCTTATTCAATGCAAACAAACAATCAAATCTTTTCTCTTTATAATATTAGTATAGATAACGCTTTTTAATGATAAACATAACCCTGATTTCTAAATAATAACGTGATGATACCTGTTTTATCATGGGAGTCCTTATGACTTCTGTCTATTTGCTTTGATGTATGAATAACTTAACTTAACACAGTATTTATAAGTTTCAGATCGAATAAATACATCAGCGCGAGGAGGTACAGAGACAACCCTGCTGAAAACCATGATTCTGACGTTTGATAAACTCTTGGATGAAGCATCTTACAATCGACCGACACCAGAAAGCTCCGGTAAAGAACATGCAAGAAGCTAATTGAATCGAGTTGAATCGAATCGAATCAAATCGAATCGAGTACAGTCGAATCGAGTCAAATCGTATCGAGTTGAATCGAATCGAGTCGATTTGAATCGAGTTGAATCTAATCGAATTGAAATGAAGCCAACTGAAATGAAGCTCATTGAAATGCATCAATTGAATTGCATTATTTGAAATGCATAGTTATGCTACGCAGAGCTAGAGCAACGGTCGTGAGATGAAGTTAATCGAAATGAAGTTAACTGAAATGCATCAATTGAATTACATTCACTGAAATGGATAGAAATGCCACCACCGGAGCTAGAGCAACGGTCGTGAGAGAACTGATACACGTTTCGGCGGTGAGCTTGAGCAACGACCGATGCGTATGCGATGTCACCAAGGTGATGGTATGGTTCACTGAATTCTTCGGACGGTGAGCAAGAGCGACGTCTGAGGTGCTGCCAAAATGACAGTCCGAGCGATGAGCCTGAGCAACGGTCGGGTTTAGTGAACCAAGTGGAGCTTGGTCGTGACGGACGGTGTGGTGAGCTGGAGCGACACTCCCCATCACGGCCAAGTATGAATTGAGAGATTGATCTCACTAGAGAAGACAACCCAAGTAAGGAGCATGACCGACGCATGAAGACGTCCCACGCGGCAAGGTAGCTGGCGATGTGAACACGTACCACAACCGTAAAGTTTTGATAGTAGGTAACTCTAACAATAATAATTATAGATTTATTCAGTCATTTTATAAATGTTATGAAGGGTTTTTCTGGGTCGAGTAGCCACTCTGTTTGGAGAATGTAAGAATAATACACAACTTTAATTTAAAACGTTTAATTGTAAGTGTTTAATTTCCAGGATATTGTTAGTTTATAATCATAGTACAATGATATTATAATATTCGTAGGACTTAAAAGTATTCCGATCAACTTTTTGCTTGTTTGAAAGAAAAATTGAAATATTGTGTTATTTCCAATTATTCAGATAATATTGACCCTAATAGCTTAATATCTTAGTAGAATATGGAAAGCTTACATGGTAGAATTATCATTTAAAATTTTACGTTACAGTATGAACTATGTAATAAATCTGAATATAGATCATTAAGATGATAATCAATGGTAGAATTATCATTTAAAATTTTACGTCACAGTATGAACTATGTAATAAATCTGAATATAGATCATTACGATGATAATCATTGAGATGAAAGTATATCTAAAGTACCTACCGGATCTGAACACGAAAATGAATATTGAAATAATAACAATAACATTTGAATATAAATTACCGTTCTTACATTCTTACGTTCTTTTTATAGATGTATAAAATGTTGTGTCCATTATCCATCCATACAGTATTGTAGTATTGTGTTAGTATCAATTTGATCATATTATATTTAATTTATTTTAAAGATCAAATGTTTATTCGAGAAAAATGATAGTAATTGTTCTTATTTCACTATTCGTTTTGATTAATAACACAGTTGTGAACAATGTGTGAAAATTCATTTTCATATAGATACAGCTATAGCAGCAACATTAGCAACTTCATTTATAATAATTTCTTGGATTGCTTAAAAATTTTGATGGATAGTATATTAATAATATATATATAAATAATTATATATATATTATAATATATAAATAATATATAACCTAATAATAATATATAACCTAATAATAATATATAAATAATTATAATAATAAATTTTGATGGATAGTTTAAATGACGATTGTATAGTATTGAATTCAAAATATAATGCGCGCTATGTATCACGTACGAGGACGTACGAAAAGTCAGATGGCCGAGCTGTTAGCGTGCTTTCTATTATTACAGTGTAAGGTACCCTTGGGACTATTATTTTGTACTATTGTGAACATAAGTATGGTATTGACTACAATATACTACTACCATCAGTCGCCACTTGGTGGCGCTAGTGAGCATATTGACGACATTGATATCGACGCCAGAGCATAGAACTCAGTAATCGGGACATTCGCCATTCGACAGTCGACCTGAACAGTCGCATGCAAACCCGAGGCAAAAGTTATTTCTCTATTGAAATCTGTGATTTTAGTGGTAACTTATTTTGTGATGAATGTAATGGAAAGTGTAATAAAAATAATTGTGAAATATCGTCGTTTTATTGGGCCGAGCCTACAGATGAATATTATAGGTACCGTAATTGTGTGGTAGTTTGCAACACTGCGCCAAAATCAATGCAATTTTTCAGAGTGGCGATTATGGTCATCGGGGATTTGTGAAGATTGTGGTCGTCATAGGTACTCGTCGTTTTTGTTTGTGTTGCATAAAATGTGGTGTTGTAGTGTTGTCGATAATCAGTGATTGTCGTGTTAATATCCTTTCCTAACTGAATAATTCCCAGTCCCTTCCCGAGTATTCTTTAAAGGTAATCAATATTGTCTTGGGTAGCAGAAGATCGGTGGGTTTGCTATCGTTAATCTAAAAACACATAAAGCAACTTAAATTACTTATTACATTTCATTAATAAAAAGCTGGAATGTGCAATCGTCTCAATTTTGCTCTTAATGCAATATTTTAAATTCAGTAATTTTGAAGGAATTTTAATAAACTGGCTTACAGTTTGGCAGACATGGAAATGTAGAAAATGTACTCATTCGTTGGAATTAATAAATAAATAAAAAAACGTATTATTAAAATATAACTGTTTTGCATTACAACAAAACAATTATTATGTGTCGGATAAAACACAGTGTTGTGTGAAAGAAACAGTCTGTGATTTTGCCATTTATATACTATACTCTATGGTATCAAAAACTTACCAAATTGTCTCTGATTAGTTGTACCTTGATCTGTCACCAGCTGGCGCCAATTTAAATTAAATATTGGCTTGTCAAATTCCTTCGAATTTTGAATTCATAGTCCTCCATCACCAGCAAGCCCTTGCTGCAACACTGTGTTTTATCCGACACATACCTAATAATTGTTTTGTTGTAATGCAAAACAGTTATATTATGTGTCTTTCTAAAACACAGTGTTGTGTGAAGACCTGTTTGTTATCTGCTGGTGTCAAGCACAAACGCTATGATTGATTAAGTTATATATTATGTGGTTATTGTAAACAAGAAAC
This sequence comes from Thymelicus acteon, assembly GCA_951805285.1. Taxonomy (NCBI): domain Eukaryota; kingdom Metazoa; phylum Arthropoda; class Insecta; order Lepidoptera; family Hesperiidae; genus Thymelicus; species Thymelicus acteon. Next base: position 6,294,029 of record OX638232.1, read on the forward strand.
GAAATTTTCGTGGTTAAAGAAGAAGCCGTTGCTCTCTGTCTAAATCAACATTTATCTTAAAAATTAATATTTTATTGACATCTTGAATGACACATTGAAATGAAATACTTGGAAAATTTATCAAAAAGTAAATCAGCACAAGGGTTATGATGATCACTACCTTATGCGGCAGTCGGCACTTAACCTCCTTTAAGTTCTTCAGTTTCCAAATTACCTCTGAATTAGATCTCATCCAATGGTCTATATTTTAATTATTCTAGGAATGCGCTACCGCAGACCAGAAATTTCCTACAAGAGCATCTATACCTACCGCTCTGAGAATAATTCTTATCAAAATAACAATAATAGGTCTAGGCTAGTCTTACTTAGCCCATAATAGATATAAGAAATAATAAACTTATAATGTTACCGTCTGTTCCTCTTTCACTTGAAAGTTTAATGAGTCCGTTAATGTGACCCACGGAACGTATCTGTCTGTTAGCGTGTTTGACAACAGACTAACTAATTTACCTGTAATTCGTTTTACATTCGAATCTTGGCCATGACCTCTTATGTCTGATTTCTCTAAAAGGCATTCCTGAAATATGTCTTAAGCAAGTAAAGATTAAGAGCAGTTCATCAAGAAACATAAAAAAGTACCAATAGAAGGCATTGTTTGTGGCCAGTCAAACAACAATTTTATGTCAAAACAGGAGGCTTTCGCACAGCAGGCTCACAAAGAGAGATGGAATACAGTATTTGCGGGTCAAAGAATTATTTCCTCTGGCACAACTGATTTGTGTAGAAGGTAAAAAATCTTGCTACAGCATTACCTAAACGCTAAACGCTAACACACTCATACCCCCGCAGTAGGTTATTACCTGTGTCGCGGGTGGCATGGACTACACATAACACATCACAATAACACCCATGACCCGAGTACAAATATTTATCTGCCACATAAATATCTGCCCCGGCCGGGAATCGAACCCGGGACCCCTCGCTTCGCAGGCAGGGTCGCTACCAACTAGGCTATAGGGTCGTCAATAATATAGGTCGTACCTAATGGTGTTTTAGGAATTATGTTGTTATGTGGCTATAACACAAATAAACTGATCTCCTAAATGGAGTCTTTTATGTAAGTAATGTAGAATTACCTCAGTCATGCTTTACCAATCCTCTCTCCTCTGTGGCCCAGTGGGATATTTATTATGCCCACCCCCAACTTACCATGTCAGAAGAGCTTCAGACAGCTTCTCTACATGCAAAGGGGCAATGGCCCATTGTTTGATCTACCACTGTTCTCTCAAGGTCTTCCGCAGACCCTTTACCTCCTCCTGGTAATGAGTCCTCTAGAACTCTGGCCCCGAGATCTGGAAGCTTAAAGCATTGGGGCCAATGGGACTATTATGATAAACAGTGCTCTGGAAAAATTTAAGTGACCTGTGGGATTGTGTTGAGAGGTGGAAACATCCATTGCAACTGAAGTCCCAGGGACGACTGAAGGCGTCGCAAGAAATTGCGCACCCTTCTGTCAAGTCCAGAATAATATAGTTTTGAAGGACCGTTGTCTCACTGGTAGCGAATACATCTATGTCTGTAATGCTTTATACGGCCTCCGCAGCCGGGCGCCACGAATGTTAATTGGGAATTGCACGACCCCTGCACGGCAGTCTACAATCCCGATGAGATTTCCTAGCAGATAACCTGCCGAAAGTGTATCGCGAGCTGTTCAGTGAGCTGCATGAGCTTGGTGGTCAAATTTAGAAGGACAAGTGACCGTGAGCCTCCTTCGTTTCTGAAATACACTATCAGTGTCCTGTCGTTGGATTGTATCAGAATGTGATCTCCCTTTACTATAATTTGTTGATCTAGAATACCTTCGTACACAGCGTACATCTCCTTGACGCTAGAGTGCCAACGCTTTTTAACAACGCTGTTCTCATTGAGAGACACAGGTCATTCAGTTGAGCACCTCACCCCGCATCCGCTGCGTGGGTGGTTAGGAAGTGTGTCACTTCGCGTCGGTGTAACGGCCTGGTTCTGCAGTAGGGCTTGAATATCGGAATCTCGGAATCTCGAAATATCGGAATCTCGGAACGTGAAACCCGATATTACAATTCCGATACTGAGTGATACGATATCGTAATATCGGAATCAGTACATTTTTAATTTTAATTTAAACAAAATAATTTTAATACGTGCCACAAGGTATATAGGCACTAGGTTATAAAATTGAGCAAATAAGTATATATATATTTTAGCCGTGTAAGGAGTGCACATTTTTAACCCTATTCCTGTTGTGAGCCTGTTCATCCTACTGCACGAATAATGCGATACGGAAAAATCCATTCCAAACATAATTTATCCCCTTAATCTCGGTATACGTAAGTTAATCATTTCATCATCTTCTGTAGATCATCTGTACTAATCAGCAACTAGATTGAGAATTCGCATCTAACTGTCAATGACCATTTACCGCAGATACTTCATTGTATATCGGAGGTCCACAAATACAACAAAGGTTCTTAAAACCTTACGATGTCTAGACGAGAACAAAGATAGTGAAGCAGATGGTATTCCAGATCTCTCCAGTTATCTACTGTTTTGCCACGCTTGGTTTGTCTCTCAATCAAGACTTACATAGTGCCTTAATCGTGAAAGCTTGCCAATGTGCAGTCCGTGCCCAAGAATGGCAATCGAGCTGACCCTGCTAATTTTCGGCCAATTTCAATTGCCTACATACTCAGGAAGATTATGGAACGTATATTGAACATGCGCCTCATTGCATACCTAGAACACAATGATCTCCTCAGTGACCCTAGCGCTATAGCCTAATGAATACCCCTCTACCGCATTCCAGCGTATGCCACTCGTATCTGGGGTTAGGATCTTGAGAATAATGGAGAGGCGCTTGCCTTTTCCGTTGACATCTTGAAGGCCTTCGGTACGGTTTAGCTTGTTAGCCCATTGATCATACTTCCTGCGTCATTCCCTGGCCTGATCAGCTGGGTTAAAAACTTTCTGAGTGAACGTTCATTCAGAGTCGTTATCAAAGATTACTCGTTCCAAGCAACCTTACATTATATACTACAAACAATACCGGACTTTCTCAGGGATCTTTTGTCTTCAGAACTCTATTCCCGCTGCATATCAACGATCTGCTTGAGCGATACCTGGCAAGCTTCCGACCCGTAACGACCAAAATACAGTCTAAACGAAAGGCCCGGGTTGAAAAAGTGAATCACTTCAGGCAGTTACCGAATAGGGCGACGCCAACCTTGTGAGATTCAACGCCACAAAAGCAGAAGCATTTATTTTGGCTCCAACTTTTCAGAATGTATCCTTGGAATATACCCACCGCTGGAAGTTGAAATATCCTAGAACCTTAACTTTGAGCGGTTAATCGAATCCAAAGTTAAGGCAGCTGCCAGGAAACTAGGCATCCTAGCAAATGTGTTGCGATACTTCAAGTCACATCAGCTTTTATCCTTGTACAAAGCATAGCTTCTGCCGTAAAGCTGCCACATTTGGTGCAGCTGAGTTTCATCTATCAGTAAAAACTATTTTGCGATTCAAAAATCCTAAAAAAATTATGCTAGTGAATTTTAAACGCGAAAATCAAACCGAATCGAATAGATTTAGGTGATATTTGCATCGAAAGAGAATAAAATAGTATTAAAGACGTCATTATTTCATTATCCTATTATTAAAAAACCTTTTTACTATCCAAGAAGTCCTACTTTACAATATGAAAATTTAAATTTAAATGACTATAAAAATTATGTGTAATTCCGATATTGATATCGGAATTCCGATATTAAGATCAAATATCGATAATCAATATCGGAATTGAAAACCTTCCGATATTACAAGCCCTATTCTGCAGTTTATTGCACTTAGCCACCAGATCAGATCTTTGAGCTTAAGGAGAGGAAGCACTCTCCTGTCCCTCAATCTTCCTTTTTACCCTCTCAGAAACAGTTGCATCCTACGATAGTGAAGACGTCCTTGGGGGGTCGTCAAAGCAAGGTTTAGCAGCCCCAAAAAGCTCTGGGTTTAATAAACAAGTTAGCTGTATTTATTTATTTATTTTTATTTATTTAATTATTTATTAGGATAACTTTGTTTGGTAATGACATATGCTAGTGTTTCTGAGAGAATTACAATTTATGCCTGGACATTCCAACTCCTGAGAGTCTTTGGGACTATACTGGACCTTGGGTAGTTGACCTGCCCCATAAAGTCTCTAGCAATCTCAGCGTTTCCGCAACCTGAGTGTCTAGAACAGCCCGGTCCTGGTGAGCCAGTAGTCGTCTAGCTAGACCGACATACGAATGCCTCTTGGCACTAAGGGTTTCCGCAACCCAACTTAACACCACTGAGAGAAACTGTGGTGCTGAATACAGACCAAAGGGCTAAGCTCTTACCAACAAAAACTCTTGATTGTAAACTACTCTTAAGAATCGTCTGTGGACCGATTCCGAGGCAGTGACACAAAACTCTCATCCCCGAGGATAAGAAAGAGGATTCTGATTCCCTAAAATCGGCACGAGGACGTCCCCCATCCGAGGCAACAGAACTCGACCTCTCAGCGTCACCCCTCTTCTATGGCATACGGGTCTCTCCTCCTAGGGAGGCCTAGCACATACTCCATCACGCTGCTCCAGTGCAGACCAGTGGAAAGGTTAGTGGCCAACCCAACTGTCGGAAGTTCTCATAGAGTCATTGTTTGTAGGAAGTCCGCTACATCTGACTGAGAACCCAGGTGAAAATGCTTTGTTGCTATGTAAGCATTAATGCGAAGGAGGCCGAATATGGCCTTCAACTTCAACACTTTCAACCCACCATCTGCAACTAGAAACATTTTTGCGAGGGACCCTGCGGCCTGCACTCAGAGATGATGGTGGTTCTATTATGTTGTTAACTTTAATTTTGTCATATCTACTGATATTTTGGTTGAGAATTTTCTCTAAAGATTTTTCAAGGAAACTGCAATGAAGGTTTTGACTTAATGGTATTCACAAAATAATTTTACTCGTCTGAAACCCCACTGCTGCCAACTATCTGAATAACCTATCAGACACTTTCCTTGAAGTTCCCATTCTGATAAAAACAATTTTGTTTTAGATTGGTTTCTGAGTGGACTTGGTGGTTGTTGAACCGAAAGTTCTCGCTGAAAGAGATCTAGATTTACAATTATACCCTAGGTCAGTACTTCTGCCTTATATATTTTGTGTGAGTGCGAGTGAGTCTGTTCAACAGAATTGAGTTGTTCATTTAAAAAAAAATATTTTTTTTTTAAATGTATTTTAAATCTTTAACACAAATTATATTAATTGGCATTGTTAAAAACGCTTAAAAACTATTTTTAATATTAATAATAATGAATTCAAAATTGATAAAAGTTCAAAAAGAATCACGTGACTACAAACGCGCCAGATTTGGTCGCCATGTTAGTGACGTCATTTTGTTAAAGCAATTACACAGTGTTAGAAGCTTCTACGTGAATTGAGTAAAAATATCCGGAATTTAGTGCAAAAAGATATTCATACCACGTAATTTTATTGTAAATTTAAATGTTAAATGATTTATTCTTTATTAAATATTATAATAAAACTCTCTATTGATTGTACACACTAAATAAATTTATATAAGGTTACACTGTTAACTGGTAAATCGTGTCTGGGAGAAGTCAGGGCAGGGTGTTAGGGGTATAAATCAGGGTTGTATGATAAAATTATATTTCATTTATCATACAACTAGCTTCTACCCGCGACTTCGTCTACCTAAATTTCAGATATGGATCCTGAGAGAAGTGAAGAATGTGATTAATAAAAAAATGCACAATGCAATACTACAGAAATTCTATGCTAGTAGTAGGTACATACATATGATGACCCTATAGCCTAGTTGATAGCGATTCGATCCAGCCTGCGAAGTGAGGGTCCCAGGTTCAATTCCCGGCCATATCTAATAAAATGTGACAAATAATTATTTGTACTCGGGTCTTGGGTGTTATAGTGACGTGTTATTTGTGTTGACCATGCCACCCGCGACACAGGAAAACCTACTGCGGTGGCATGGGTCTGTACGCGCTTTATACATAAAACTGGTACAATATATAATTTTTTTTGTCTCCGAAATACGCCAAGTTGGTCAATGATCACGTGTGGCTAATCGTTACCACTCCAGATCGCTAAGTCAAGGGTCCTGGTTTCGATTCGATGCGAGGTGGATGCTGCGAGATGGTTTGAATTATTAGTTTGTATTTCGGTTCTTGGTCTGAGTGTGTGTCCTTGTGTTGTCTATGGCACCCACGACACTGGGTATCCTATAATATGGGGCTATGAGTGTGAAGCGTTTATTTATTTATTTATTTATGTACCTACTGGTTTTACAATGTTACCGATAATATTATCTAATAGCTTCAAACACGGTTCCGTTTTACTCTACCTACCATTGTTCTACCACGTGTTCCACTTTGTAGCCCCAGGACCCATAATCAGATCATCATTGAATTTGAGTAGGATCAACGCTGCAAAATTCCTAACATAATAAAATAAAACCATGAGTTGTTTTATAAAAAAACGGGCATGTGCGTGTCAGGCCACGGGCAATGTAAGGTTCCGAAGTAGTAAGTTTATCGACTATGACTCATACTTATGTTAACATAGCAGTGATAGTTTTCCTTGTAAATTCATCATATAAGTACCCTATTTTTGAGAATTTTTTCACTTGTCTAACTCCAACCGTTTAGTCAGCAGTTGGGGGGGACACTTGACTGTAATCAAAATTAGCACTTTAAAGCCAAACATTTTGCAAACGGACCCCTAATTCGAAAAATGGTCTTACAAGACCCATAATATTTTTGAAAGACCTTTTCAACGATACTCCACACTATAGGGTAGGCGACGAATAAAAAAATCATCCTCACGTTGCCTGTACGGGGGGAGGTACCCTGAAAAAAAATGTTTTTCAATATTTAATTCTACGATTCTGGAGTTTTAATAAATATGTATATCCATGCCAAATTACAGCTTTCTAGCACTAAGGGTCTGGCCGCTTTGCTTCGGACAGACGGACGGACGGATGGACGGACAGACGGACAGACGGACAGACAGACAGTCGGACAGACGGACGGACAGACGGACATGACGAAACTATAAGCATTCCGATTTTACTTCGGAACCCTAAAAACGAATCTATGAACGAAAACTAAAATTTTACCTCTTATTCCTCGGGAAAAGGTCACAGGTACACATTTAACATTATCTTTGGGGTGTTTTTTTTGTAGTTTTCACACGTAATTGTACAAAACAAGCACGATAACTTTTAAGGTTTAGCATTTTTGATATATTTATCAATATATTGACGATAAAATCAAGATTTTATCAGTTAAAAGTCAAATCACAGTATCAGCTGTATGCTGCAATGAATAGCAATTAACAAAGTGACGTCACACGCGCGCTCGGGTCTATTCGGGAATTGTCGGCGTGTTTTCGGTACTGGATTCAAAAACGTATTTTTGATTTGATGTAACTTTTAAATTATTGCGAATAAAAAAAAACTAAAATAACTTTGTTTTAAAACTTATATATGAACTTTCGGTAAAACTATAGATCTAAGGTACCTGCGTTCGGGGTGGGGAGTGGGGGGGATGGGAGGGGGGGGTAAAGGGGAGCCCCCCACTACAATTTTTATGTACCGGAAAGGTATAGTTTTCGAGTTATGATTTTTTTTGTGAAATCATAATACATAGGAAAAACCTTGGGTATTTCTTTGGCATCAGTGGAAGGGGGGTGGAGTTGGGGGGAAGGGAGGGGTTGGGGTAAGGACCCCCCCCCTTAAAGGTAATACGTGAGGAAACACATAGTTTTTAAGTTTTTTTTTATTTTTATTTTGAGGATAAATCTGTGAAAACTGCTTAATATTTATCATAAACTAGTGTAAATTACTGTCAGGTTGTGGAGGAACAAGCAAAATTTCGACCTCCGTATGGGGAGACACTACACCACTTCTACTATTATTTTGGAAAAATAATGACACAAATCATTATAATTACAAAATTACATTATATGCACTTTTAGGGAGAATTTAGGGGTTTTTGATACATAAACAGGCTTCCAAACGTCTCCGGCGCTGCGGGAAGTGCAGCCCCTCCGCCCTTGCGTAACAAACTGCAGGCACTCCATGCTCGCCTACGCAGCTTCGGCTTTTTGGTCGCCTTCGGCGACCAGCCTCAGCCGCTTCGGCTCACATGGTGCCTGCAGTTTGTTACAGCGGGCGGGGGCTGCTCTCCCTCCGCGCCTCCGGGGTTTACATTCACTCTAGGGGTAGGGCAGACTAGTACCACGTGGGGTCGGGGTTGACTAAGTCGGTTTTGTAACCATTTCGACTTACATCTGGAAATTTTTAAAAATCCAAAACAAACACAAGCGACCAGCCTCAGCCGCTCCGGCTCGCCCGGGTGCCTGTGCTTTGTTACAGCGGGCGGGGACTACTCTCCCTCCGCGCCTCCGGCTTCTAAAAAACACTCTAGGGGTAGGGCAAACAAGACTGCGTGGAGTAGGGGTAAGCTAAGTAACGTATGAGAAGAAATCAAATCAGTCCAATAACACAGCAGAGATCGTCGAAAATCCAAAAGAAACAAGAAAGCACATTCACGTAATACGAAGATTAACGGAATAACTGAACACAACATTGACAGTGCAATAAGTTTTGTGCTACCTTCCATTTCACTCGTTTTTGACGAAGTACCCTCTAACTGTAGACCAAATTGACAAGAATTGTCTTTCATAATACACAATTTTTGTTAAACTTATTTTGTCGTAATTAATTCAAAACGCATCTCCGGAACCTAAAAATAGTTTTAAACGTTCACACCAAACCTTAGCTACATCTCTCAACTGACACCAATATCGAATTCAGGTACCTTAGATCTATAGCCAACCCGAACTTTCCATTTATAACAAAAAAAAATTTTAGGAAACAACTCAATTGTATAGTTCCTCAAACTATTTTTGTGGTCCGTCCTAGGAATAAATGACCGATTGAGGGCTTCACCACTAAACAAATATTCTGTTTTTCTTTTAAATCACTTCCTCTTAATTCTATACACCCTGTACTTTAACCATTAAACATCTGCATGGTTAATTCAGACTTCTTAGAGATAGCAGATCCAAGACCAAATATTGAGGGTTATTTTAACAATAAAATTATTAAAGTCATAAAGCCAGTGGAAACGAAAAGATTGCTTTCTTGTATTGAATGCCCAATCAAGCTCAAAAATCAAATTCTTGGACCTTCTATAACTCTTAAAAGGTTGAGGACGCACCCACAGGCGCATTAAAAGAAAAACGGCATGTTGCGATTTAGTACTGGGTAGGTTATAAGACTGAGTAATAGATAATTAAGTCTTATGTTATAAAATTTTAAATATAACTTACTTAGGTTATTAACACATCCACTCGTGAATTGTAAGATTGGAATGCTGTGTATACGTACGACTCTTTATTTGGAGACGGTGACGAATATCTATCCTCTGAGGATGAAGAGCAAACCGACACTGACGAATCGGCCCGAGGGCTTATCCCGTTCGGGGCGACAAAACTCGACCTCGAGTATCACGTCACATCTCCAATTTTACTTATTTCGTATTATATTACTGTGTTTTATCACCTTTTTTAGTAATTTAAATATAATTGAAAAAATTTTGCAGTCTTGACAGCAAAAATCACAAACGCTATGAATTCAAAATTCGAAGGAATTTGACAAGCCAATATTTAATTTAAATTGGCGCCAGCTGGTGACAGATCAAGGTACAACTAATCAGAGACAATTTGGTAAGTTTTTGATACCATAGAGTATATAAATGGCAAAATCACAGACTGTTTCTTTCACACAACACTGTGTTTTAGAAAGACACATAATATAATTTTTACCTATAGAAAAATTACCTACAGAAAACATTCTGAAAAACCATATCAAAATAGGACAATCTTTCTAAGTATGTAAGTGTGGATACCCTATAATTATGAAGGACAACCTCAATCCGGCCTGTGATTGGTTCTTTAGGGACTTTAGGTTATGACGTCATCGATGACGTTTTATCGAAATCGAACTTCAGGTACCTCTACAAAGTCGTCGATCCAGCTAGAGTATATATCTATGATTATAATTATGTCCTTTGACTATAGATAATATGGACACAATAGAAATATAGTCATTCCGTTGTGACATCATCCGTCTTCAGTTACTCTACGAAGTTATGAATCCAGTTAGAGTAGTATATCCATGTTATTACAATTAATTATTAAATAAGTGTTACCATGTTCGAATTTTCATTTTTAATCTTTCTTTACGTTATACGTCAATCAATGTCAATATTGTATTTGACAATTGACATTGACAACACATTCATTATCAACCATCATAACCTAAACGTATGTATTTGTATTTTGTTTATTGAATTGTTTGTAATTACAAATTGCAACCTTTACTTTGTTTATAAAAGTCTACATTTTAGTTAAATTATATGCAATTTTATAGGTACCGAACAAACAGTTGCTGCCATAGTCAAATTGGTACATATGACTATCTACTAATCCAACAATTACGAATACTTACGAATTGAGAATCACAAAGTACATTTGTATAAGAGAATCACGTACACCACTTAATAGCCTCCTTAGAAAAAAAAATGGCCAATGAAGTTGCAGTCAGAAATATTGATAATGCTTGCGAGACAGCGGAAGAATTTACTAGAGTATTCTACAAGCAAGTCGACAACAGCAGACATTTGACATCAAAGCTTTACCTTGATACTGGATTGTTGGTTTGGAATGGAAACGGCGTGAATGGGAGTGACAAAATCCAGAAATTTCTTATGGATTTACCCGCCAGTAACCATGTCCTGAAGACCTTGGATGCACAGCCTATTACTGATACCCTGGTTGCAAATAAGCTAACATACTTGATCCAAGCTTGTGGAGATGTGACATACCAAAATGAGGATACGAAGAAGCCATTCCAACAAACGTTTTTGATTGTTGCTGTTGAAGGGAAATGGAAGATTGCATCGGATTGCTTCAGATTACAAGTTCCTTACAATAGTTAACACCATAAACAAAGCTAGATTTAAGTCAACATTATATCAAGAATTTTCACATTATGACTTACTTTTGTTTTTCTTTCGTACTATTAACATGAATAACATACTCTCCTAGTTAACTGAATTATGAATATTTGATTATTTTTTTATATGAAAATATGAATCTAAACAAATTGATTTGGCTTGAGTCATGCTCAAAGGAATTTTAGTGGTTTGTTTACATCAAGTCTAAATTTGAATGGAGATATAGTACCTGTAACATTAAAGTAGGTAACTGAATTACAAGTATTTTATTTTGTGATTAAATAAAAACTATGGGTTGCACAGATGTAATAAACAATAATATAAATTATAATATGTAATCCAGTCACAAATTCTGCTATAAACATCAACATTTTAGTGTAGCTAGTATTGGACTCCCTACATAATACAATTCTGCTTTACCCGAAGTAACAAAATATCCATTCAAGGCTTCATATTGTTTGGGAGTTTAAGACGATCATACAACAATATAAATAACAAAAACACAGTGTTATCTTCATAATTATAAGGTGACCTTAAGGACCTGCACCCTAAATATTTTGTTATTCAATTATTCAGACAATAAATACAACATTCTTATAACTCAATCCATTTTCCAGATTTGTGTAGGTATTCTGACAAAGTAAAACACTTAATTGGTGCCCAAAAAAGTGTCACAATTACCACAGTAATGTTCAGCTTTTTTGCATGTTGGTAATAAATAGGGCACTGCAGCAAAACAGCAAAGCATACACCAGCTGGAAACAAATTGAATATAAATAAAAAAGAACTGAAAACAATATTATTTTGTACAAAGCTACTTTGATTTCAAACTTACATAGTAAATCCACATATGAAACCAGATATCATGTGTGTTGAATGCGAGTTCACATATTTCACCTTAGTCAATTCTCGTTTTCGACAATTTGGACACGTAAACAGTATTGGTCTATGCTTCAGTTGTGGCTGTACGATAACAGTCTGGTAAATTATCGGTTGGCCGTTTATAGTTGTATTAGGTGGTGAGTATGGAGGGGGAAGTTCCCGATTGACCCCCAGGGTGTCCATCTCCAAGGACAGCTCTGATCTTCTTGTATTGTTTGTGGCAACATTCACTCCACTATTATTCATTTTGCTTTGAACTTAAGCAAAACAATTTATGTATCCATCACAATATCCTATTTTGTTAAAATGATGTTATCAGCAGACTATACTACCATTATCTTATCACTGAGATAGGTAATATCATATTTGCTTTCTATAGGTACATTGAAGTATTACGCAGGTATATGGAATATATAAATACCTAGCAACATGAAATCTTACAAAAATCTTTTAAAATATTTATTTTACATAAGAATTAGTTAATGCTAGATCACAAATCCCACCTGATGTTAAGTGGAAATGTGGTCCTTGATGGTTAGTGCACTAACTTAATAAAGAAACACTTGTGTATATTCATAATCATTGTTAATATGAGAATAGCATGACATGCTACAATGAGAATAGTATGAGAGTTGAATTGAAAATATAGCTAAATTACTGATAAGTAATAGGTATTAAATTCGGTTCTTGTTATTTTGTGAAGCCCCACACACATCAGATTCATACAATTAATTTTTGATGTGCAATGTGCATCCTTTTTGAATTTTTTGTGCCTTCTATTATGCTAATAGTCAATCCCAAAAGCATGAATAGTTCAGTGATGTCACTGAATGAAGAATAGTCTCCCACAAGAGAAACCCAAGTTTGAATCCTATACACCTCTAATTTTCTAAAGTAATTTAGATAAATTAGAAATTGATTATCACTTTACTTAAAATTTAATGAAACTTAATTTAAACCAATGTTCAGAATATAATCACTACTTTCAGCGAAATCTGTAGACAAATATATCAATAATTTTTTTTGGAACTCTACTATTATTGTCTACATAATAATAGCAGTCATATTCAATTGTATTCTTAAGGTCAATGAATATGTAACGTGGACGGGATGATGGGATGTGAAGTTTTGGAAACATTGTTTCATAGAAAATGTAAACGATAGCGCGTACGCCACGGAGGCACGCACGGGACGGGAATGGGGCACGCACGTATATTTATGCCCTGTCCACGTCCCATCCCCGTTCTGTCCATGTTACATATGCATCAACCTTTAGTTTTTGAAGTTGCTTTAAAACTAAGCGAATTGTATGGTGACATCAAACAAAATTATATGAAGCAGTCAGTTTATATTAATATTTGTTGTACATTGAGTGAATTGTGTTATCAAATAAATAAAACATTAGTATGACTTTTATAATTTTATTAGAGTTTACAAAGAGACTGAACTTAATCCTATTGTTATAATAAGTTAGGCATTAGCATTGAAAACAACAATTAAACTCAAAGCTTTAAGCATGTTAAGGTATAAATGAAGAAATTTTGTATTGCTTTTAAAGTATTAAGTTTAGTGATTACAAAAATATATTTATTATTTATTAATAACAAACACATATCCTGTACAATAAATTAGGAATATTGAAAAAAAACTTAAGGCTATATGTGCACAATATATATTATGAACCTTTACAATTACAAATATATCAGTCTACTAATTTACTTGCTCAAACAAACATGTGAGACATGTTAAGTGTAACATTATCACAACTAAACACAATATACAAACAAAATAGATTTGGATTATAATTATGTATGTATATCTGGTATAAATAAAGAGGAAAATATAAATAAAATGGACAAAATAGCAAACTTTTATTTGCTATGTATACAAACTTGATTTTCAATATTTAGCACATTGTCTATCGTCAAAGGCAATTTTTAAGATGTTGTTCATTTAAAACTAAACTTGTCACTAAGAAATAAGTTAAAAACAAACATATAAATATATATCTGGGAAGGTTGTCTTTTGTGTGATGTGTTACATATTTTCAGGTAGCAATTTTATTTTATTACATTTAAAATTCATTTAATTTATTAATTATCTGCTTGAAAATGGAAAGATTCATATTACCATATAAAAAATATGATTCACACTTGTCTTATTTCATACTTATAAATAAGTTGCCTGATGAAAGCTACCCTTAGAATTGCATAATATTCCATAATCATATAAACTAGTGGCATATTCATATAAGGTGGAGAGAATATTATAATATCCATTATTCATTGAAATTAGACAAACTTTTAATAATGGCACCAACATTCATAGTTTAGTGTTTGTCTCTCAATGTACGATTATAATTGATAGTTGGTATTTTTATTATCATAATTGTTTTGATACATTTTAGCACTTGCTGTTCTTACCAATGAATGTGTTGCAGTTAGGGCAGTAGTGCTCGGCATCTTTAAATGTGTCGAAGCAGTAAGGTATCAGTCCCAGGCAGCACAATGAACAGACCCTGTAAAAAATAAATATTATTTTTATGATTTATCACAAGTTCAAAACAGATAAAATGACACATAATTAATAAAATAAATAAACGCTTACACACTCATACCCTGCCAAGGTTTTTAACCTGTGTCATGGGTGGCATGGACAACATATAACACATCACAATATAACCACCCAAGTACAGATATTTATCTGTCACATAAATATCTGCCCCGTCCGGGAATCGAATCCAGGACCCCTCACTTCGCTGGCAGGGTCGCTAGCAACTAGGCTATAGTAGTAGCATAGAAACAAGAAGACTGTCTACATCACCAGCAGCAGCACGAGGTAGCCAACATGCTCTAGGAGCATGCAAGCCCATGGGTACAAAGATTGATACAAAATCAAGACTTCACATGATACAAAGAAAATTAAATGACACTTACATTGTAATGACGCAAATAGAACCAGCAACAAGATGAGTATGCCAGGCCGTTGTATATTTAACTTTAGTTGTAACAATTTTGCCGCAGCTGTAGCAAGTGACTGTCGTGGGCTCAGTCCCCACACCGACTGGCATCACCACTCCGACTGGAACCGACATCCCTGGAGGCGGGGGCGGCATGTCGCCTGCTTGCGGTTGAAACGTAGTCACTGTCGGGTGTGGGTACACTCCAGGCGCAGTGAATGCCTTCGGCTGCTGGTAGGCCCCTTGAGGTGGAGTAAACGGCTCGCCTGATGGTGATACAAATCCATACTGTGGATTGCCGACCACAGCAGAATAAGGCGGTGGAAGATCTTGTGAGTCAACAGGTGCTGTAGGAGGAGCATTAGATGCATGTGGTGGATAACTGGAAGCCATTTTTTTTTTCAATCTTCTCAATACAAAAGTGTCAATACCAAATTCCGCAGTGAAAACTCAGTTCTGCTGAACTAGAAGGAATGGTTTTACGGACCAGAATTGCAATACAGTACCAAATAAGTAGCCAAATCAAATATAATACAGTCGATGCTGAAATTCTAGAATTTGTTATTCAATTCCAGAAAGTGTAACAACAATATTGATAAAAACAACAAATTAATTATGGGAAGATTACTTTGACTGTTGAGTACTGTTGACAATTGAATCACGTCATGAATGTCAACACCAAAATGTACTCTGTGGTCAACACTCAACAGCCAACCAGTGTTGCCAATGAAAATTTTTGGAAGGCCGTGTACATTATTCATATAGGTATCACTGATACTTACATACACTTACATTAGATACTTACATTAGATTAAAAAGCCGTGTTTCTATGGAAAAAGATCAACTGTGGGCCGTGTCCACAGCTGCCAATATATTATGCTATCCAATTATGCCAATATATACCATCGGTTCAGCGCTCGGACTAAAAAAAAAAAGGTCGTCGGCAGTGAATTTGATGTCCACAAAACAAGGAACACTTTTCATATTAGCCTATTGGAGCTGTTTTAAGGGTTTTAACATTCGTTAAATGTCTGCAAAAATAATAAATAACAAAAAGATCGTAGAATTTGCAAAAAGCCGTAGAATTTGCTACGGCCCTAGGGTTCGGGCCGTAGACCGTAGATTTTGTGATTTTTTGGCCTAAAAGCCGTAGAACACGGTAATTGCCGTAGCATTGGCAATACTGCAGGCAACCAAACTGTCAAAGAATAAAATTGTCTTTGACAAGATCATGGATATATTACTCTATCTAGATAACTGACTTTGTAGAGATACCTGAAGATCGATGACGTCTAACGGAATGACCATTCGACCAATCACAGGCCGGATTGAGGTAGTCCTTCATCCTGCATCCCTTTTATAGAGAAACAGTCAAATTTTGCCCGGAGAAGTCCTTCGTTCCTGCGTTTGTTACCAATTTCGCTTTACAATACACACATACATACTATTCGATTTAGACCGCAAGATCCAATTTTTGTAATTGCAAAATTTTTTGTTTTTAAATCTGACACCCTGCCTAATCTGCCTTTCTTTTTTTGATTTTTCGAATGGATATTTCACGCGGATAGGTGGGCAGCAGGAGGCTCAGCCGAGAAAATATTTGCGAGGTGGTAGTGATACCTCCACACCTCGAGAAGTAGGGGCATGCGACGTCCTAAGGGCACCCCTTGTAGGGTTCAGACCTTGGCTTAAGACGTCGCCTGTTGGAGAACATCGGGACAGGAATTCTACCACCGGATGTCGCTTCGCTAGGCTGTGCTGGAGCATCGGCAGCGAACTGAATGAATTCAGTTTAATGCCGACAGCTCTTAAGACCCGTATTAATAAAATGATTTTAAGATCTCTGCGATCTCAAGATTAGGTTTGAGATGAAAATTTCGTTTGTACCTAACATAAGATCTGAGAACGTCCTCTTTAGCCGAGAGGTTTTTTAATACGAGCCTAAGTAGGTAATTGTTCTCTTTAATGCTCTGGTTAAACCGCAAAAGAAATTGATTTCGTTCTATGTTATTTTCCTTATTTTCTTCGTGTTTTTTTGATATTTTTATAGTTACTCTGATCAATCTAACAAATCATCAAAATCGGTTCAGCCATTCTTGAGTTATAAGTGGTGTAACTAACATGACTTTGTTTCGTATATAGAGATAAATACATAAAACATCTATTTTCATCAATTTGGCATTTGCCAAGTAGCTTAGAAAAGATAAGCTGTTGTGAAATGAAATGAAACGAAACGAAACGAAACGAAACGAAACGAAACGAAACGAAACGAAACGAAACGAAACGAAACGAAACGAAACGAAACGAAACGAAACGAAACGAAACGAAACGAAACGAAACGAAACGAAACGAAACGAAACGAAACGAAACGAAACGAAACGAAACGAAACGAAACGAAACGAAACGAAACGAAACGAAACGAAACGAAACGAAACGAAACGAAACGAAACGAAATGAAATGCGCGTATGTATACATCGTTTTTGAGCAATGAAGACTTTATTGCAATCTGTAGAGTTTCCCCATAAAACTATACCATACCTTAAATTAGAGGCAACATAGCCGTGGTAGGCTTTTAAGGCTGTTGACATATTACTTATTTTTGGTAGGCGCCATAAAACAAAAACGAAACGAGAAATTTTTGTACAAAGTTTTTCTACGTGTTCTTTCCAAGTAAAAGATCGATCTATATTAATGCCTAGGAATGTAATAGAGTCAGTTTCTTCTATCGTATTATTATCGTAATGCACTTTTAGATTGTGTTTTTTTGATCCTCTATTTCCGAATTGTATATATTTTGTTTTGTTTATATTAATTTTAAGATTGTTGTCTTTAAGCCATGTCACTATTTTACTAATTGTATCGTTTATTACATTATTATAATTGATATTAAGATTATTATGTACAATTACTGCAATATCGTCCGCAAATAGGGAATATTGTTGATTGGTAATTTTAACAATGTCATTTATGTGTAAATAATAAATAGTAGCGGTCCTAAAATACTTCCTTGAGGAACTCCAACTCTATTATATTTAAGGTCAGATTTAAAGGATTCCTCTTCTCCGCTAATCGAATTGATGTTCTGTATTTCAACAAATTGCTTCCGGTCACTTAGGTAGCTATTGAGCCATTCAAGTGGTTGGCCACGGATACCGTACCGTTCGCACTTCCATAGTAACAATTTATGGCAGACAAAATCGAAAGCCTTGCTCATATCAAAGAATATTCCCGTTGATACACGCTTTTTGTCCACATTTTCAAGTATCCGATCTACTATGTGATAGGCAGCTAATGTTGTCGATTTATTCTTACGAAATCCGTTTTGATCTGGAGTAAGTACATTGTTTCTGTCAATAAAGTTTGTGATTCGCGCAAACATGGCCTTTTCGAAAATTTTTGAAAATATGGATATGAGAGCAATAGGTCGGTAATTATTCATACTTGTTTTTTCATTCTTCTTATGGATAGGTTTTATTATAGATACTTTAAGGATCGTAGGAAACACACCAGTAACAAAAGATAAATTTATAATATGGCTTAAGATTGGTGCTATCAGCTTAGAAACAATTTTTATTATTTTAGTTGAGATATGGTCAAAGCCAACGGATGAGGTATTATTAAGTTTCATTGTAATATTAAATATCTCTTGAGAATTAGTAGGAGTCAGAAATAAAGAATTGTTATTATAGTCTATTTTATGTTTGTATATGTCATTCTTAATAGTGTATTCAGATGTCAAGTCAATAAAAAAGTCATTAAAATTATTTGCAATTTCAATTGGATTAGTAACGACTAAATTATTATAATGAATTTCATCAATATATTTGTCATTTTTTTTATTAATCGTATTATTTTTTATAATGTCCCATGACGCTAGACATTTATTTTTTGCAGAGTCGATATATTTATGGTTGCTTATTTTATGTGAAGATAGCATACATTTTTTAAAAATTTTACTATAATTCATATATTTTATTTTAAGTCCACTATTTTTACTCTTTTTGTAACATTTATACCTTAATCGACGCTTATGTTTAGCAGAAACCTTTATACCTTTAGTAATCCATGAGACCATGTTAGAAGACTATGTTAGAAGACTGTGGGTATAAGGTAGGTCTCTTTTTCGTTTTACGAGTGTTTTTACGCATACTTAAGCTCAAAGTCGTGTAACGTGTTGTGGAGAGAGTTATGCTAGGTATTTCTCTACATGGTCGAATCTGCTATGATGAAATCTGTTGACGAACTAGTTACCAGTACTCACAAAATTACCTAGGAATGGGCAGGTACCTGTTTCAATAATATGTTGAAAAACATAAATAACTTTTGGGGAAAAAGATTTCTGAACGGCAAATGGCCGTATTGGAGCCATTGGGCTGCCCAGAATACTCTTCCTAATACTATGCCGACAGATTAGGGTGTCGTAATAGGTGACAGAAGGCGCCTCCCCCAGCTTAGTGATGCCAAATATTTTATACCTTTGGTCGTATTGGGACAGTCCCCAATCCCACGATGGATGGATGTCGTAAGAGGCAATATCCCTATAGCAAACTCCCTAACAAACTCTCTAACAAACTTCCTAACAAACTTCCTAACAAATTTCCTAACAAACTCCCTAATAAACTCCCTAACAAATTTCCTAACAAACTCCCTAACAAACAACCCTCAAGAAGGACTTTCCCACGTCATCAGCAACCACAACCACTCTGACAAGAGTGCACGACTAAAAAGAAGAAATTCAATGGTTAATACCATTATTACTATTATTATTTCTCCATAGGGCCGTCTGGATGGATAGCTACCGACCTCTTGTTTGATTCCGCCTGGTGGATTCATTAACTAAAAATAATAGTTGTAAAAAAACTAAAAAACTTGCTTTTATAGAAAATCCAACTAAAAAAAAATAGAAAAAAAATTTGAATTAAAAATCATGTAATTGTAAAAAAGCGTGGGGTGCTTTTAAAGATATTATCCCTTCTACTTATTGACACCATGCACCCCACGCTTTTATTACAATTACACGATTTTTAATTCAAATTTATTTTCTATTTCTTTTTGGATTTTCTATAACGTGTTTTTTAGTTTTTTTTAACTATTATTAATTTTTTCATTTTTTAGTTTGATGTTTTGAAATGAAATTAAGGTTTTTCTTTCTTTCTTTTTTTTCTTTCTTTCTTTCTTTCTTTCTTTCTTTAAATATTGAATTGATTGGTCCTCAATAAGTCCACGAAGTTTGAAAGAAATCTGACCGGTTGAAGTGGGTCAAAATCAAGTTCAAAGAGAAGTTACAAACAAACAAACATACAGGTGAAGCTATGCTAGTAATAATACTTCAATGGGTGAAGCTAATATAAAGCGTATAATAAAAAGGATATCGCGGATAGGCGTATCCGTGGGTTTTGGAAGCCTTCCTGGAACAGTTGACCTCAAGAGCTTAATTTTTTTTATTAATTTTCATGTATTGTCATATCGTGCTGATTTAATAAAGTATGGATTTGTTGATTTGCCAATGGCATTATTAAGCAATTATCCCCAGGGATATGTTGAAAATATGGAGGTAAGTGGTAAATTAAAAAAAAACAGGATATTGTAACCATTGTTGGTCGGATTGGTTTTTTTATGGAAATAGCCGGCAAACGAGCTGACGATCCACCTGATGGTAAGTGGCTATCATCGCCCATGAACATCAGCAACACAAAAGTCATCACCGACGCGTTGCCAGCCAAGAAAGAGAGAAGAAAAAGAAAGAAAGAAAGAACTAGCTCTCAAGCCCCCAGCCGGAACACACCGAGTCGTTTGTTTTAAGGCCTTTAAAAAAAATCTTGAAAGCTTGAAAAACTTAATGTTGAGTTATCATGAGCAGTGCTTATGAACAATGATGAACATGATTTTCTTTTTTAATTTCCTTATTAATAAAAAGTAGGTACTCTATTATTGCGGACAACCAAACAATCACCAGTGTTTTTCACATAAATATGTATTTTTTGTGTGGTAATTACACCATTCTTAAGAGGTTTCGTCAGATTAATCGTGGTTCATCGAAAGAATACCTTACGAGATTAACAAGATTTGTTTTGACGGTGACATATTCAATATTAAATAGAGTGGAGGTGGTCGATGTTGCAAGTTGCATCAGCGACGGAGTGCTAACTGGCGAAGCCCCCAGTGAAACTCGGACTACGGTACACGCGCGCGTTTTGCCTTTCCATTTTACCGGCATATTTTTCTTTATAACCAGTTACAAGCTTAAGTAACCGCATTAATATTTAATTAAAAAAACAGTACTAAATCGGTTTCGTGAGTGCAAATACAGTACCTATTTTATTTTTATTTTTTCTATGATACACCAGTTCACATTTGTGTAGCAACTGAAAATTATGTAACTTTTCAACCCAAATCCGTAAAGACTAAATATTGGTCATCTTTTAAAATGTTTACAATACGATTAACGTAGCAATATTATGATTTTAACCTAAATTGTCAATCATAGTCAAATGTACATTATCTACTCTTATTCAAGGGCGGATCCAGCTTTGGCGCCAGGGGGGGTCACATGGGGGGGGGGGGGGTCAAATCACAAGAAGTTATAATTTAATTTTGATAATAATAGATACAACTAAAAAATAGATATTTTATTAATAAATGTAAGTACTGTACTTAAGTAAATCTACCTAAGTATATTTAAATATACTTAAATAACAAAATCAATTTTTCTTTTATGTCTTCTCCCGAAACGCGTTTTCGATGCGTTCGTTCCCTAAATATCCCGAATACTGCGTTTGCCGTCAAACAAAGTATTATATTAGATTAATTAAATATTGAAAGTACTTAAATAAAATCAGTATTGTGACAAAAAATATATATAAACATTGTTTAACAATTATAATTAATGGTCAACCTAGGTCCTGGACCCAGCCCAGGGGGGGTCATGATCCCCATGACCCCCCCCCCCCCTGGATCCGCCCTTGCTCTTATTTTGTTTAGAAAGAATAAACAACTGCTTTTATGTTTAATTGTTAATGGTCAGTAAATTTTAATTTTGGTATTGTGTTTCTAACGTATATGTATAGTTCACATTTACGAGTATATTAAAATGATATGTGTTATTAATTGACTATATTTGTAATAAACTTGGGATAAAAAGCTTCTTATTGTGATAAAGGGAAAACGTCTACCACATAATAACATACACAGATATAATAATATTATTACTGTGTGTATTTAGAAACACCCAAATTAAGTTTTAGTTGTTTTATGAAGAATACAATGCGACACTTTACTAGCAAAGTATAGTGGCCTTTATCCATTAATAGCCCACTACAGGGCACGGGTCGCTCCTCATAACCCAAGTAGCACAAAATAGCAATATAAACTTTCACACAAGGCCCACATCGTCAATCTAAGCATTTGTAATTACTTATAAGAGTTCTTTCAATCCGTAACAGCTGTATAAAAAGAAGCGAGGCTAATTAAAATGCTTTATTCTGTTTTGTGATTCTATTAGGCACCACACATATGCCACAGACGTCACTGTTATGCAGCGTTTGGTACTATTTTCTTCTATCTGCTGCATGAGCGTATGCTGTGGAACACTAGCAATGCAGTCTTCTGAATAAATAGCCACGAGTGTGCTCTAAAACTGTTGCATTTTAAGAGAGAACTTTGTGAACTACTTTAACGCAAACAGTTACTTTGTGAAGTTATTTAACAATGATTAAATGCTTCACGCTGCACACAGATGGACTTTTACTCTATTAATCAGGTGTCAGTATATACTCGTATAACAGCATTTGTCTAGGCCATGTCAGACCTAAATTGTGAACTTTATGCAGTTACATAGCAGCCCGCTGCCTTAAAAAAGTTCACTTTTAAGCTCGTAATTATTGTTTGAGCAGAATATTTGAACTTGTGTGGTCATCTATTCTGCTGATTGAGTTATATGTAATCATGAATTTTATTATTTTATAACGTGTGGCAATTTCCGAACTAGTGAGTGTTGTTTTACAAAATGTGGAAAGATAAAAAAAGAACTGGTGGAATACGACGTAAATTAATGCAGAGTACTTGAAGATTATTCATGATGATATGGCCGATGCGGGAAATAATATACAGCCTACAATAACAGGCCACATGCGAGCATTCATGCAGCCCTTAGCACTATGTTAAGATTACAACTATTCACTTACCTATCCGCCATATTTACTACCTGACTGTGTATCATTATAAAATTTTAGCCCTTTTGGTTTGGTTTATTTTAAAAGATATCGACAACAATTAAATAAGATACTACTAAATAACACATAAACAGCCCTTCATGCATATAAATATGCCAAAACAATATATTTTATTTTGTTTACAATCAATTTAAGTTACATTTTTTTTCGTATTCTGTATTATTATGAGGGCGCGTGAAAATTTTGAACGATATATATGTGGTATTTCACGATAAAGTTACCTTCCCAATAAGATTTCAAATATATTAGTAAGAAATCGAAGTTTTACTTACCTTATATTATATTTTTCATGTCACAAAATGGCACCATGGGATCAACAAGTTTTAAGGATTGACACTATACTGACAGTTTTAATGAAAATAAAGATAATGCATATCACAAGTTCGCTCGACGTTTACTTTCAGCTCTATGAAAACATTAGAAATGTTCACTTTGTGTTTATAGGGTAACATGTGGTTTGTTAATCAGGCAGCGTTCAGCTCTTGTAATGTCTGTTACCCACATAAAATGCTAATATAATGCTGATATAACCCAATTATTTTAGTAATGGGATTTCTTATACAGCTATGTGCTGTCAAATTTGTGCCCAAATTAGAGATAAATCAGCTGTTTAAGCGCTTATAACGCTACTATACTGCAACTTATCAGCTAGCGTTTCCATTGTGCTCTGTTGAAATACTGTTATACAGCGCATTTGTGCTACTTGGGAATTGAGGAGGTCTAGTACATACTCTACCACGCTTCTCCAGTACGGTCTGTCCGCGTAAAGCTGTAAAGGCCGCAAGAGCCAACAGCAACTATCTATTCGAAAAAAAAGCTCGGATTCGAAAGCTCTTAGATTATAAGTACCATCTTAACTAAACAGTATCAACTAATGATAACAATCGGAACCGACGCGACGGCTCAAGGTACCTCATCCGAAGCAAGGTAAAATATTTTTTTGCTACCAACTGTCAACCTTGATCCTTCTCTTGATCTTCTTATGATTCTTCCTGTATAAGAGGGTGTCATATACGTGCATCTGTATCGTACTTATGTATTGTGAATTTTTAATGCAAAGGAGTACTTACGATTGCCTAGTTACACGGTCACGGCATGGTTCCATGTAAGTGAGTCGAAATATCAATATACCTACTTAAATGCGAAAATCGCGAGTAAACGTTTGCATTCAAAATGTTTAGTGTCCGCGATTATGTAACAAACAACCATAAAAGTATCCTTTTCATCAGGAACTATCTCATCAGATAATTGTGATTGGGGGCAGTGGTGACCACTTGTCTTATCATGATGACCTTTCTGTTCATTGGTTGATTATCATACAGTTGGGCTCAGTTTTTACCGACTTCAAAAAAGGAGGAGCTATTCAATTCGACTGTATTTTTTTTAATATTTATTATCTCAGAACTTTCGCCTGGGTGAACCAATTTTGATAATTTTTAATCGAAAGCTGGTCCTTGTCATGTCCCACTTAAATTTGAGCGAGATCAGACGAGTAGTTTTTTAATTTATCCGTAATTTTGAAGTCATTAATTTTTTGTCAAGAATTATTCTTTAAAGGCTCCTATGGAAGAAAGCCAAGTGTGGTGGGCCAAGTGTGAGTCGGAAGTCTTGGGAAAACATGCAAGTATTTACTTAGTTCCTTTCCCGCATATTTCTTCACGATTCTTACATAAAATCAAGTGACAACTAGTTATTAACATTTTCTTGCTAATTTATATAGCTGCATTATTTTCTGTCAATATGTTTTTATGTCAATAGTGTACAAGCAAGCACTTGGGTGACGTGATGGTAACCGCTCACTGCTATTATGGATATTCTCAATACCGACACGGTGCACTTTTAACCACACTTCCACCACACAAACAGAGTTTTTTTTTAACATAAGTTAATCCACAATCCTACCTGATGGTAAGTGGAGATGTGGTCCAAGTTGGTCAGCACATTAACTTAGTAAAAGCCTATTCAGTCTTTTCTCATCCACGTCATAGGCAGGCGGGAACCTCGACGCAGGCAAGTTATTAAGGAGTTACAGATAAACAGAGTTACAGACACACACGTCAAACTTATAAAACCCCTCGTTTTTGTGTCGGAGGTTAAAAAAATACGGTTATTGTAAAAATAGATTGGTGTCTAATCAGTGGCGTAGCTAGCCCTAAGGAGGCCCCATATCAATATTTGTTGTGGGGCCCCTCAACGTCAGCTGTCAAATATATGCAGAAAGAGTGCCAACTGTACTAGTGGTCGTAGGCCGCTGGCGAGCTTTTTTTTTTGGAATGTTAGTGGGGGCCCCTATACGCTGGGGGTCAAGTATAATTGATACGGCGGTAGCTACGCCCCTGTGTCTAATCAAGCAGATAGAACCGGCTACCAATTTTCAAGGCGAAGAATAAGTTGAGTGGTATAGAGCTTAGCAAGATCCAATTCAATAGAAGCGACCTAGTAGGACCTACGTATAGTCAGTATCCTACTTCCTACTACAATAAATGGGTGAATTTCCCAAGTGCATTTTTGAGACGGCGAGGTTGAAAATTAATGTGTGGAGGTAAACTACAATTATGCATAATTTTATATGGGTAGTTTAAGTAGTGATCTACATGATAGTAAAGTATTCAGATGTATTTAATACATAGATTCTTAATTAAAAAATATCTAAGACCTAAAATCTAATTCCGGTGTACTGTCCGACCTCCATTTATTTACATATTTTATATTTTTTTTTCTTTTTTGGTAAATAAATTTTATTAAAAAGGAATGTTTTTTAGAAATACATTAAATAACACAACTAATATATATTTACGGAGTAATTTAAGATAGTGCAACAGCTCTTAAAACACCTTTTAAAAATGTCCTACAAAAAAAAGCAATTCCGGTGGCGCATTTTGTATACTTCATTACTTGTTACGACACGATTTGGAAGACAACTTACTGGCTCTCCCCGCACCGTTCAGTTGTGCTCTTGCAAACTGCGTCTTAGGATAACCGACTGGCTGCATAATTTTCCTGCCAAACACGTAAGTACTCACTGCGGTGGCGCAGGAATACAAAATCATCCAATTCCGATGTCATGTATATTAGTAAAAGTACAAAGCAGATTATCAAGAAATTTTATGGAGGCTTCCATTAAAGGTTTTCAGCCATAATCGTGAAATAAAAGTTAACCTGTGAGTAACGGTGTTCTTTAAAATTCAAGTTTTGACTCTAATTCTAAGTCCGGTGGCCTAATCTCGGTGGATCCGGTGGCAAATCAAAGCACTTAAGGATGTGTATAGACCAGTGCCAATAATTTTTGAAACGAAAAAAATAATCGTAGGATGAAACCCATTGCAAAAGGAAGAGAATATAACGAAAATTAAAGGAAAAATTATTTACGGGCGATCTGAGGTTGGGAAGTGGGGGAGGGGGGGTTTAAGGGTAAAAAATAGTTTATCTCAATTTCCGGCAAAACTCAAGTCCTATAGAAAAAAGTTAAATAGCAATGTTGTAAGTAATAAAAAGATCTAGAAGTTTTTTAATTATACTTTTTTTACATAACCTCAAAATTTATGTGAAAAATTCAAATAATCAAATTTTTGGTTTTATTTTTATCTTTTACAAAAAAAAATATTTTCACGAAATTTGGGGAAAATGAAACGACAACTATATTCGCAAAAAAAATCGGATTCGAGTTTTTAATTTTTTTTAAATCGTTGTGTACAATTTTGAGCTATTTATTAAAATTTACACTTTAATTAATCGAAAAACGTAAGATTCCATGTTACTTTGTTAGACAAAAAAATAACAAATACATAAAACATAAAAATTGCAAAAAACATGCGAAAATAGTTGTCGTTTCATTGCATTTTCGTAGAACATTTACCATAGTAGTTTATAGTTAGTATTTAGTAGTAGTAGTAGTAGTAGTAGTAGTAGTTAGTAGTAGTAGTAGTTAGTAGTTTATAGTTTTTTATACATCATTAGAAAGTAGAGATTCTAACGAACAAAAATCTCACCAATTTTTTTTAAAAAGTAGACATTTTGACGTGAGAATTTTCGATTGAAAATTAGGTTGCTTTTTCGATATTAAGTAAAAATAAGATGAAAAAAATAAAAAACCAAAAAATTGGTTATATAAATTTTTCACATAAATTTTGAGGTTATGTAAAAAAGTGTAAATACAAAAGTTGTAGATCTTTTATTACCTACAACTTTGCCATTTAACTTTTCTCCGTAGGACTTGTAGTTTTGCTGGAAATCGAGATAAACCCCCCCCCCTCCCAACCTCAGATCGCCCGTAAATTATTTTTCCTTTAATTTTTATTATATCCTCTTCCTTTTGCAATGGGTTTCATCCTACTATATTTTTTTTTCACTTTTTAGCGTTTTTGAAGCTATCGGCACTGGTCTAATAGGCCACAGAAACACAAGCGTGTCTAATCACCGCTAAAAGGAGTCCGTTCATCTAGACTCCTACTCTTCAAAATGTATTAGCGATGGGCAACTCGACGAAATTTACTCGAGTAACTCGAGTAAACTCTTTGGTCGAGTAACTCGAGTAACGATTTAATGTACTCGAGTAAACTCGGCCGACTCAACTCAGCGACGACCGCGAGTCGACGCGCCGACGCGGTTCAACTCGGTCGGTAATCGTCGAGTTAGTCGACTTTGTCGACTTCGTCGAGTTGCCGCCGACGCGCGTCGCGTCGCAACGATCTTACTCGCGAGCTATACTTACTCGCGAGTATACTTACTCGTGAGTATATTTACTCGGAAGCTCACGACTGTACTCGCTACTCGTGATTTTTGACACCGAGCTTACTCGAGTTTTTACTCGAGTAATTGGTTACTTTTGCTCGAGTAACTCGAGTTGTAAAAAATATTACTCGGCCCATCGATAAAATGTATCTTTAAAGTATTAGATGATCTTGCCTTTATTATTTCTCATTGGCATAATCAATTTCGGTGCATCAGATTCTAATTCCAGTGGTCCTAATTTTGGTGGCATTTGATAATGTAATTTGAAAATATCTCCGGAACTAATAATATTTTTTTCGATCTCTACTATGTGACTAATTATTACTACTATTTACATATTATTTATGCCAAATAAAATGTATTAGAAACAGCAGGTTTAAATTTAATCAATTTCGGTGGCTCAGATTTTAATTCCGGTGGCCCTTTAATCATTTCGGTGGCATTTGATAATTTCAAATGGAAATATCTCATGAACTAATAATTTTTTTTTGATCTCTAGTATATGATTAAGTAGTACTAATATTTACCTATTATTTAAGCCAAAAAATTTTATCAAAAACAGCAAATTTAAATTCGCCACTGTAATTAGGCAAAATTCGTGTTTGTTGAAATTGACCCAAATGCGAAAGTTTGTAAAGATGTTTGAAATTTGGATCAGCATCACGTACTAACCGTTAATACAGTACGTATTAAGATAAAACTTGGCAAACAGATCAAGTCCAGACTCAAAAATAGAGTACATTTTTATCCTGGATAGACTTTCCCGTGGGGTGATTTGGACGTTTATATGTTTGTGAAACAACTCTTCCGCGGGTGAAGCCGCGGGCGGAATCTAGTTGATAATAACACAAACATTGTTTGATATTAAATATTACGAAAGTTATGTCTCATGATGGTCTCATGCACTGTATACTTAACTCTTTTTCTGACTGTACCTATCTAGAACCTTCATTAGGACAACATAAATCCTAATAACGGTAGCTTAACGATAGTACAAGAAAGTAGAGTATCTTACATAACGCCTCGAGGCAGTCGAGAGCGAGACACTATAAGTTGCCCCGACTCAGCTCACACCGGGCACCCGGAAGGTAGTCGGAGACTGTAGATAGTTTATTGAAACCGGTAATGTAGTCGGGGTTGCAGTTAGTGACGCAATCACTTTAGATATCACTTTAAAGTTATATAACGCGTTATCCGTTAGATTATAATAATGTCATTTATACCAGTTTCCGTGATTTCATTTCACAGCAATTATTACTGTCTAATTGTCTATAGTGAAAGACTCGATGGCTTCTATATCTAGGGGAATGAATTATATTAATTAGTTGACTTAATTCATCGGTATTTTATTGCGTAAACGTGTGACCATGGACTTTGCATTCATTCATATTCCTTAGAGCTGAATGTAGTTTTGATATTACATGCTTTATACTAGCTTCACCTATAGGTATGTTTGTAACTTGTAACCGACTCCTTTGGACTTGATTTTGACCCACTTCAAACGGTTAGATTTCGTTCAAACTTCATAGGCTTATCGAGGACCAATGACAATTCAATATTTAAAGAAAAAAATAAACAAAGAAAAAAAAACCTAAATTTCATTTCAAAAAATCAAAGTAAAAATTAAAAAATAAATAATAGTAAAAAAAAAAACTAAAAAACACGCTTTTATAGGAAATCCCACTAAAATAAATTTTAATTTTTTTCTATAAAAGCGTGTTTCTTAGTTTTATTTTTAACTATTATTTATTTTAGATTTATACATAACATCTGACGTCTAAAAGTTTTTGAGTCGCCCAATTTTTGATATACCATGACCCAGTTTGTTGACTCTCTCGCTCTTTCTAAACATGTGACGTAATTTATGGATGACCCTCACGCCCCAACTCAAGAGTCACTAACGGTTACTTAAATCACTTCTTAGTAGGGAATTTGTATGGAGATTCTTTACTAAGTAGAGATTAAAGAAACCGTGACTCTGAGTTGGGGCCTCAGACGCATTTTATTGGACTTTAATTATACAAATATCAATTGGTAACCATCGCTCTGCCCGCGGAAATGCTCGCGTTTTCCGGTGTAATATATGTAATTAATATATTTAAAGGGGTCCGAGTTCAAATCCTGGCACGCACCTCTAATTTTCAAATATTATGTGCGTATTAGAAGTTAATTATCACTTGCTTCGGTGAAGGAAAACATCGTGAGGAAACCTGCACACCGGAGAGTTCTCCATAAAGTTCTCAAAGGTGTGTGAAGTCTACCAATCCGCACTTGACCAGCGTGGTAGACTATGGCCTAATACCACTCTCACATTGTGAGAGGAGACCCCGAGCCCAGCAGTGGGACAATTATGGGTTGTTGCTTTGCTTTGCTTTTATATGTAATATATTCTATTCCAGATAATGTTCAATCTGTATGCTAAATGTTATGAAAATCGTTCAGTAGTTTTTGCGTGAAAGAGTTTTTACAAACATCATTACAAACTTTCACATTTTTATATTATTAGTAGGATGTGTTAACATACACTGTGTTACTCGCATGTCTCTACAAATTTCCTGTATAACATAAACATATGTCGATATAACAAAACATATACATATACAATAGCAGAATAATAGTAATAATTTAGTTCGAGGAAGTGATAATTAATAGAAGCATTGTATAAGCGACGTAATTGAATCTTTGGTTTAATTCTCTACTAAACTCTACTTAACTGAGTCTATTATATAATTATTATAATACTTAATAATGAGTAAATTATATTGGATCTATAAATAAGTATAGACTAATACATATTCTCCCACCTTTCTTTTCCGGAATTGGTTTATTACGAGAACTTTGGAAAGGAAGGTGACTGCGGAAAGTAATATTTATTTTATCTCTTTTTCATAGTGCTTCAAATCATTTCCGTCTTCACCGATAGATCATCGTTTTTATATCGTGTATTCCAAGGTTTTTGATCTGCCACATGGCTTTATAATTTGATCAGACATATCTATTTGAATATTTTTCAACTTACGGCTTGTTAAAATAAGGTATACCTCCTAAGTTAATAGTTGCGGTTACAGATCATAGCATCCAAAAGTAGTGAGAAACGCGTTGAAGTCTTTTGTATAACAGGCCTAGTTATACTGGCTGGGTGCCGGATACGTAACTCGGACGCGTGTGAGATACAACCTGACATCAAGTAGTATTACTGCGAGTTCCTTGACCCCACACGTAATTCGCATTTGTCATATGAGATAAATTTTAATATTACAGTAGAGTGTAGACATGAGTAATATCCGTGTTTAACTGGTTGACTGAATTAATAGATAGAAACAGAAGGAAAGCGCGCTCGAGTACGCAAATATAGACACCGTTCATGGACACGTAAAGTAAGAGTGATTGGGGAGAGTTTAGGGGAGTTCTGAGTACATCAACCGTATTTTTGACCTGATGTCATTTCATGGTATTTATGTGTGCGTTACTTGAGCGTGCTTGTGTGGAGTTATCTTTCTGTGTGTATCTATTTTGTGGTGCGAGGGCTCTCGCCGTTCGTCGGTCGTCAAGTCTGTACCGTCGTGTCAGTGAAAGTGGCTATACGATAATATCGAGAACGTTGAACACGGGCCGCTGCGCGCTGTACGAAACTACGATCAGCATAGCATTGTAGGTCTTGGCTTTGCATAATATCGATAACTCTGCTTAGGTTTAACTTCAGTTTTAACAATTTTTGTACCTAAGTTCTTAGAGAATTTTTCTGAAGTTATTGGATTCTTAAAAATTAAATTTTCATGATATATGACTCATCTGGCATATTTGTTGGGTCAGTCAGTTAGTGAAAGTGTTACTTCTACGAATTGACCGATTGAAAAAATTCATTCGGTTTATTTAATTATTATGATGAGGAGGTTACGATTTTGAAATAATTAATTTAAATAGCTGATATTATTAGTCTTATTATCCAGTTATATCTCTGACGGTATTTAGATGTAGTTATTATCCAGTAAAAAAATATTAATGATGATGTTGACGAATTTTCCAGTTTTTTTTTTAGTAGTATTTTCATTGTTCATTGACGTATATGCTCATATTTTTGCGTAGGCAGTACCTTAACAAATATTTTTATTTTCAAAACTTATGCAATGCAACATAATACTAAATTAATACAAAACAGTGATGGTTCGACCTTTCGTTATCCGATGTTTGTTGTGTAAAGCCCAGTCAATGTTAAGTTAACATAACGATGTATGGAGAACGCGCATTCTTTAAAATGAATAATGAAAACTTTCGACATCACATTTTGACGATTGATATGTCTGTTTTTTTTCATCATGAGAAATTTATATTTTATATAAGTATTACACAATTTATAATATGTTCAATTTATAATATCACATAATAGTTCTATATAGGTATGTACCTATTTATTATTCTCTATATATACACCTACTATACACTCTATATACTCCTACATACTCTATATACTTATATTTCTCCAGCAATCTGCACTGGAGCAGCATAGTGGAGTAAGCTCTAGGCAAGACACTCTCAAGAGGAGAGAGTTGAGACTCCTGCTTAGTAGTGAATCGTTAATGGGTTGAAGCCACTTATTATTTAGTTTATAGTTTAGTTAAAATTTAAATTAATAATGATATATCTACTTGAAGGTTTAAATAGCAGGTGTCAATAAAAAGTGAAAAGTGTAATTTTAGACAACAAGTGAACTTGCATTACTTCTATTCCGTGAAACACCGCATTATTCAGTGTAAAGTGAACATTATTCCTTTAATAATAAGGGACAAAGTTAATAATGCGGGTGCGATGGTGGCGCGCGGTGGTGGTCTGCGCGTGCGCACTGCTGGTGCGCAGCGACGCGTTGCCGCCCGCCGCGCTCGGGGACGTAGTGGCCAATGCTGCCACTAGTCTCAACTCCATGAAGGTATGATTCTTGATTTTTGATGCTATTTAATAATTCCCATCTTATTTTTAAGGTTCTGTAGTCAAAACTGAAACTCTTAGAGCCTTTGCACACAACGTATTTTTCTGCGCAATCTGCACGATCTGTGTGTTTTCCGCGGTGTAAATGACGAGGCAGACGTGGTGTTTCCTCGTACGATCGCGTTCGGCGCCGTAAAAATACGTCGTGTGCAGAAGCTCTTAAAGGTTTTCAGGAGTATTTTTCGACTCAAATATTCACTGCAACTGAAACTCGCAAAAAAAATTCATTTTGCTGATTCTAGAATGAGGATGGTGTCCAGATTAGTAAGTAAAAATGAACCCCACCGCCAAAACCAACATTGTTTTGGCTATAGCCGAAAAATTCGAACGGCATAATTTAAAGAAAATTCGTGACTAAATAAAACAATACATATATCGTATAGTTAATGTAAAAGGATTATTAAGCGTGTATTTTTTGATCAGTTTGAGCACTCATTACATAAGGTAGAACATAAAGTTAGGTAATGAGTATTTATTTTTCTTGCTTCAAATTTGGTGAAAGTGGAAATGATCTTAGTATTCAACCAATATTCATTAACTAACAATATCTTCCGCTTGTTGTTGTTGTTGGAATGTTGTTTATTCTGAAAATTCTTTCGTGTAAATAAAAGTATTTGTACAAATGCATTCCTTTGTTTTACTGAAAAAGTTTGCTAGTTGTTCATACAAATAATTGTAAGTACCAAACAGCAAGAGCGGCTTTGGCAATGGACTGAGTCTCAAGTGTTTGAGCAGATCAGGATCTTTATTTGTATAACTATTACAAAATATAACAAGTCATAATATGTAATATGTAATATGTAAGTATATAATATGTTACAAAATTATATTTTTATTTTTATAGTCTTGTGACATTTGTAACACATGGCTTCTCGTGATAAATATGCTGTTTGTCCAGTGTCAATAGTAGAGCAGGTATTTAATGTCATAATTCATGCCAAGAAGATTTCAAGTCTTACCTACTTTACCTATACTTGGACTTTTTAAACGGTTTTTCCGAGTATTCTTTCAATTTTGTAACTTCTTTCGACTAGGAGACAAAATAAAAAACATTTTTATTTCTTTATCGATGGCAACAAAGAGTTTATTTCGTAAGGTAATGTAAGGGAATTCGGTTGAAGAAAGGACCAGGAAATGGTGCAGAGTCCTTCATTATGGAGTTCGCTGGGATATCTGCCATCAAGCTCAATACCTAAGGTATTCAGGCACGCGCACGATGATACTAAAGTCATAATAAAATTATTGTCACCTGCCTGACAAGGATGAATTAAAAAATATCAAACAGATATCAGTTTTATAACGAAAAATATAATATAATCAAAATCAAATGCTGAGTGCTCTGATCTAAATAAATAATAATAATAAAATTTATTGAAACTGAGGCATGTACAATATAAAACACAAATATAATCTGAGTGCGCTGAAGTTTGCGAATTACATTTACATGTTAGGGATGTTTGCTATAAATAAAGGAACGACACGAAAAGGTCTGCGTTGGGCATAAATGAACGCCTGGAAATGTCAAATTTCTAACAACGCCAAAGGTAAGGGTTTAGGAAATGAACGAAGAGGAACTATAATTATACAAGCTGTTAAACACATTTGTAGAGATATCTAACTGATCAGTTTTTAATTAATTTCCGCAATAATGCGGTGGAAATAATTCTAGAGAGAATGCTCGATGAGCGTTAACACGGCGCAAAGGATTTAACGACAAATTGCAAAATAAGTGTGAGTTGACACACGTTTTGTTTAGTATCACCTATATGTTGAAAATCACATTTTAAATTAAATCACATGGAATTGCGAGATTCCCGCGGGGTAGCGATCTAAATAGCAATATTGCTATTGAGTAATAAGCGTTTGGCATGTGTTTCATAATATACGTGTACAAGGATTACTTAAACTGCAATTTATTTATTATGTCATAGTTAGGTAGATATATCTCTCTTCCATACTTTAAATCGAGCATCTTTTATTCTATTTTTTTTTGACAAAATAAGCCTTATGGTCACCCTGCGACTTGTCTATTGCCAGTCTTATTTAAGAGATTAAATAACTGCCGGCAGCGGTCAGGAGGTAGATGGATGACCGCTAGTAAGAGCTTTCGAACTACTTACTTCGAAGAGCACGTAAAGGCGTCGGTAGGTTGTTATTATTAGATAGCAATGCTATGATAGCAGTCGTAACGTCATAATGCCATGTTAAAAACTTCCAACACTTGGCTTGGCTACTTAGTCTTCCACCAATCTGCACTGGAGCAGCGTGGTACCTATGTAGTTCTTATGCTCTAAGCCTCCTCTGATATGAGGAGAGGCCCGTGCGCTGTTTTGGACCATTATTTTGGGTTGAAGTCAGGATTAAGCCTTGTTTAACAAGAATGTTCAATTAAATTAGTTAAACAATCGTCTGATTACTCTCTGATGTTACGTAGGTATATGTTATAATTACTAGACTCGTTTTGCTTTTCTTTTCTCGTTTCGTTTTATTTTCAGAGCGGATAGATCATTCGCTTTAAAATAAAGGTGAAGCTGTTTGAGCCTGTGGCAGTAAGCTAAGCTCAAGTTTGTTCAAAAAAATTAGACTCAATTATTACTTATTCGTACGTACCTTTAAACCTTAAAGCGATGACACTGAAATAACTTTGTTAAGAAGTAAGATAGCATATACTTAATTATTAATCTTTGTGTTTCATAACTGACGTAACCTTTAGGATGAGAAAATGTAAGATGTTACTTACTTTGTGAAGCGCTCATAGCCCGGCGGCTTGCGTCGATCCTAAGCGATCGACAAAGTTAAGCAACAGCGGGCGCGGTCGGTAGTTGGACAGGTGACCACTAGAGATCGCAAGATATTTTTTTAAATTTTCTTCTGCAAGAGGTACAAATAAGGTAAAACATAATTTCCGTATGCGAAGCTGCGGGCAACAGCTAGAGTTACTAATACTATTAATGTTACTTTTCCGTCCATAAGTAAAAGTAATCAATTCTGTATTACGTGTGATTTTGAGACTTGAGTGCGACTGATTATTGTGACACCTAATTGTTCATAAGCCAGTTTGAAATAAATACTAACCTTGAATCATCTTTTTCCATTCATATAAAGAATATTTTCATAAAGTACTTTAAAGGTTTCATCGCTAACACACAACCCGGGTTGGCGACGAATGCAACCGGGCCCGGCCGGGTTGAGAAACATACCGGGTTGTAATCTCTAGTGACCGCTAGTGGCAAAAATTTCTTGAGCGCTTTTGTGCTTCGGAGGCCACGGAAAGCCGTCGGTCCCGATTGTTATCGTAATATAACAGTCGTTAAGCCATGTCGGAGGCCCTCGGGCGGCATGAAAACTTCCGACAATTGGGTTGGCCACTAACCCTTCCACCAATCCGCAATGGATCAGCGTAATGGAGTATGCTCTAGGCCTCCTTAAGAGGAGAGAACCGTGCCCAGTTAGTAGTAGGCCATTAATGGATTGAAACCAACATACTTTGTTATGAAATACAATATCTAAAAACTTAGTTTCTCAAGAACCAAGTAACAAAGTGCAGGCGCCGAAAATAATTTCAATTCATTTTTTCAACACTTGAATTCGTCTTCGGATGTATTTTGCTTCTTTGTTATACAAATTTCGTAACTAAAATTAAATGTAAAATGGGAAGTTCTATTCAGATTGATACAACTCGTTGCTAAGTGCTAACCAGTGCTAATAACAGTAGGTATAAAGGACTAGATTACTTTTCAGGACGCATCTTTAATTATAAATTACCTACATATATGTATTTACTACATACTTTGTACTAATAGTTAGTTTAAATGACTCTACTGGGACAAGTGGCTCGGCCCCCGCACGGGGAGCCCAACACGTACAATTTAAACAATTATGATGACTTGATACAAATGACACGAGGAAAGTCATTCTTGATAATTATCCGTGATATTTTCGAAGATGGCTGAAGTTTGGTTCATTGTTTTATTTAGGTTTTTTATGTAACTAGCAGACAAACGACTATCCACCACCTGGTAAGTGGCCACTGTCGCTCATGGACAGCAGGTACAACAAATACATCACAGATTTGTTGCCGACTAAGAAAGCGAGAGGAAATAAAAGAGGGTTGGCTCTTAAGCCTACAGCCGCCTGACTCGAGTAAGAGGGTGGTAGCCAGGCAGGCTTCACTTATAATACCTATCTATACAAATAAATAAAATTGTCTGTCTGTCTGTCTGTTTGTTTCGGCTAATCTCTGAAATGGCTGGACCGATTTTGACGGGACTTTCACTGGCAGATAGCTGATGTAACAAGGAGTAACTTAGACTAATTTTATTTTAGAAAAATAGTTTTAGAACAAAGAACAAGTACTTTTTTGTTAAATACCACGCGGACGAAGTCGCGGGTAACCGCTAGTTAATAATATAATCCTCCAATCGGGCCGGCCCTTGTCGCCTCTTACGATACACTAGTATACTGGCAAGGGATTGGGCCTTGGGGTAAATATTCTAACTCTAAGCCGCCCCAATACGGAAAAAACTTTTGCAGAAATGGAGACCTAACGCCCCAACTCAGAGTCACTAACGGTTATTTAAATCGCTCCTTAGTAAAGAATTACTATACAAACTCTGTACTAAGGAGCGATTTAAGTAACCGTTAATGACTCTGAGTTGGGGCGGAATAAGACCTAAGACCTAAGAACAACATTTTGGTTACACTTGTATTTAGATGTTTCGACATTCGACAGCTAACCTAACCTAATGCTTGTAATCTCGTAATGTTATTCCGGTTAATAGTGCGCTATTTGAATTTTTATTGCAGATTAAATAATAAACCACACGTGCTGATGATTTTGACCCGATTATCCTCAGAAAACCATTAGGTCGTGAGTGTCGTTGCAATATATTTTGTAACATCGTTATTATCAACCTTGCTAATGGAGGAATCATAATTAGATACACATTTAAGAAATAAATAGATTATGATGTTATTTTTTGTTGTAGCTATTAGGTATTGGAAATTCAATTTATGATAAGTTTTTAAATAAAATTCGACAGTATTACAATATTTAGAAAAAAATATTTTCGAAACGATTAAATTTATAAGCGCCTGATAAAACATTTTGAGCAATCTGGAAATATTATCTCATTATAATGTATGTTCAGGCTTGTAAACACGGACCAATTACATATTTCCCAATGCGAACGTTCTTAAACGTTTTAAACTTTACGCCACGCAAATAATGTTTGCCTTGTATGACGCATTCTTACAACTACCAACTCCTGAATTAAACTCCATGATTTATTGATTAATTGCTTCGCCTCCGCCTTAAATGTCTTTAAATAATCGAATATATTTCGTACTAGCAGGTAACGGAAGTTTGGCCGTACCGTACCATGTCACTGACAATAAAAAAATCTTTTTAGTTATAAAGACCAATTGAAACTGATTTATTATAACATAGATGAAAATGAAAAAAAAATTGCGTTTATTCCACTGTAAATGAATATAGAAATAATTTTATCAAAATCTGTGACTACTGTTAAAAGACAAAATATTAAAAGCTGATGATGATCTAGGTTTAGGTACGTTTATGTACCTATTGATCTGTAATATTTTTTTACTCTGTCTAGAGAACAATACCTTTAAGAAATATTACCATAAGGCATAATTGCAACCACATGGTAAACACCGTGTGAACTATTGCACGGTTTTTCAAACTGAATAAAGTATTTGAAGCATTGCAGTAATCTTGCGGGCAGCCACCGTTCACTGTACCCACAAAAAGATTTAAGCTTGTGACATTCAATTTGTACCACTCTCGCCTTTAACTATTTACTAATAATAATTTAGTCTCACGTCAAATAGCTCCTTACAAATGTTCCAAGCGGGATTGAAACATTTTTATGTAAATAGGTATTTAACTAAAACTGTATAATGAAACAAGAAGAAAGAAAAAAATAAGCCGGCAGCACATCGATGATGTTTTTGGTTTTACTGACGTAAATTCGTTCTAGTTTTTACCACGTTGCAATAAAAACTGGAATACCTCATGATAGGTACATACCTGCTAATCGGAAAACTTGAAGATGATAGGCCTTGAGCGAGATATCCGAAAGGTAACAAAGACCACATACCTACTATTATCAAATAAATAAATGTACCTAAATTTTCACAATACAATGCAAGTCACCGGACCCTGCATTATTTACGTTGTTATCATAAAGAAAAAAAGGACTAGTAGATACAGTATAGCAACTACAACCAAAGTTGTCATAGCAATGTAAAAAGATGTTTTGATTGAAATTATTAATATTAAAACAATTAAAAACAGCACTTATTATTTAGTTATTAGTGCAAATATGTGTCGAGCATTCGACAAAGTGAGCATTTAACGCAAAGTACTCAATATAATTACCTAATACCGTAATAGTTACTATTGAATATGGTAGACAAGTAATTTTAATATCCCGTGAATCGTTGGGATGTAGGCTAATTACTCTTATTACTGCTTTGCTGACAAATGCAGGTTTTTAAACGTTTAATGACTGTGTTTGTCGCTCACTCATTTTAACTTCGGACAAGACTTATAAGTTCTCCATAAAGCTCGATTCACGCTTCGTGTGGACTAAGATTTTAATCATCTCAGGAGTCAGGCATACATTAGTACATCGCGTGTAGTGTCGGTTAAAATATTTTTAGAACGTATTTGCGTAGTTGCGACATGGTATTCTTTCTCTACATTCTTAGAGCATTTATTTACATTTTCAGGCTGAAGCTTCACGAAAAAATAACGCTCATTATATTCTCTTTTTTTATTTATTATTAGGTACAGTATTTATTAGTAGCAGATTAGCAGATAATCTATTTATCTACATGTCTGGATAATTGAATAAGTAAAATAATGACAATAACACTACGATGTTGAAGCCAACAGGGTTGCCTTTAGGACATCGCATGCCTTAAGAAGTAGGTTCTTAAAGTGTGGAGGTATCATACCACCTGAGCCTCTCCAGGCTCGCCCACCTGTCCGCGTAAAGCTGTAAAGGCCGCTAGGGCCAACAGCAACTATCCATTCGAAAAAAAATGTTTTGTGATTTTTGCTCGGCAACTGGCTTGACTTGA
Source organism: Thymelicus acteon (assembly GCA_951805285.1). NCBI lineage: Eukaryota > Metazoa > Arthropoda > Insecta > Lepidoptera > Hesperiidae > Thymelicus > Thymelicus acteon. The sequence continues at coordinate 6,334,042 of OX638232.1, forward strand.
GGATTATGGATTGTTACGTAGAATATTGCAGTGCATAATAATTGTAATCGAATAACACAGTATAAAATTACAAAGTGTCTCTACTCTTTCCGTTAAGGTAACTGGGGCATGGCGCCGGCTTTCAAGTACAGTCAGCGAATCGGTCGGTCTGAAACACGCGCTGAGAAGATTGCAAGCGGTGCCGGCGCGAGCGGCCAGGCTGGTGCATGCGCTGGTGGACCGCATGCGGGTCGGCGGAGGACCCATCGTGCCCACTAAACTAGGGGCCTTGCGGGGACGACGACTTCTCACCAGGACTACTGCGCAAACACCCTACTACAGCTTTAAGGGTATCAGGTGAGATGGTACTTAAATGTCTACAATTTTCATTCATACTAGATACAAGGTCCCTGACGCGTGTAAGTAAATATCCGTAAAATGTAGAAACATATTGATACATTATCCATCTAGGGCACTACGCCTCTGACTACATAGATCCATCATATTTACATAATCAGATAAACTATATATAGATAGGTTACTGCGTACTATCCATACATTTTATGGGAAGTAATTCGTCATTGGTTCTTTCCTTATTAATAAATGATACAATTACGTCGCTTATAATTCTTATAATAGCTCGTGCGCTGACTGACATAAATTAATGTACAGTACGGCCGCTGTATCTTGGCGCGTCTGAACATAGGCTTTGCGAACTTTAGCGCATGTAAGACAGAGATGGCAACACGAACATGCTAACGTATGACTGAGACACAATACACCGCGTATCGAGTATTGGCGAATTAAGTTACTGCGCAGCCTTCTGCGCGAAGTTCAGACGCGCCAAGATACAGCGGCCGAAGTATACCCGCTTCATACTGCGTCGCTTACGTCCTGTTCAGGCGTTATCTATCCTTGATAACAGTTCCGATCCGATTCCAATTATAACATAAACAGACCACAAAGCAAAACAATTTCATGTGTCTATAATTTTTAATTTAAATTAAAAATCTCCTTAGTTGCCTTGCGAAACATTCGACTATTCATACATTTTGGTTAAACAGCGTTTTCACTGTTTCATTTCTATTTAGTGTCATTAACTTTTGTTACCACATTTAAGTACCACAAAAAACGTTGCAGTATTTAACTATTTCATAAATTGTTTATCTTATAAATATTTTTGTGTGTACAAAATAAATAAATATAATTATATTTTATAACAAGTAATTGTTTAACATTAAGGTATGCCCAGTCACCGCGTGGACCCCTAAGGTTCCGTCCCCCTGCGCCGCTGGAGCCCTGGTCGGGGATACGCGATGCACTGGAGGAAGGCGCCGTCTGCCCCCACCGGTTCATGTTATTCGACACGTACAAGGGGGACGAAGACTGCTTGTTCCTCAACGTCTATACGCCAGCTTTGCCTGACCAACTGTCTGGGTAATTATTTTAGTTAAGATCTAAGCTAGGAGGTAAAGCTATAACAAAAACTTGAGAGGTGTCATGGGACACCCGGATGGAACGAAGTTCCTTGCAGTAAGTACTAGGATAGCAAAAACATGCAGCAAGTGTGCCAGAACAAATCTGGGGTATTAAATTTCATCATTGGCTTTGTTCACCTAGTAGCTTGCTACTATGTTTTGGCACACTTGCTGCATGTTTTTGCTATCCTAGTACTTACTGCAAGAAACGAAAATATCTGGCTTGCTTTCTATAAGAGAGAGAGAGAGAGAGACAGACAGTTGTGTTACAACTTTTCGTTACCAAATTTTCCGCCTAGCCCCATTCGCGCCCATTTCGCAACGCGCGATAAGGAACTTCGTTCCAATAAAACTAAAAATATAATGCTGTGATTTTTTGATAGTAGCTAGGCAAGTGATCGAAGATAGATTATTGAGAGCGGTCGGTAGTGTTTTTCATAATAGAGTGTAAGATCATTCTTTACTGGATAGACATTTGTATGAACTTGTGGCCTGGGCACGGGTCTCTCCTCTTGAGGAAACCTTAGAGCCACAATGCTGCTCCAGTGCGGATTGGTGGAGATTTGTACGAACGATACGACTGATACTTAAATTTAATTAAAAATTTTATTTGTTAAGGTATAACCCTAAGCTGGCTGTCATGGTATGGATCCATGGGGGTGCATTTTCCATGGGCTCCGGAAACGCCTTTCTATACGGACCCGACCATTTGGTTTCTGCTGGAGTGATCCTCGTCACGCTCAACTACAGACTGGGTGCGCTGGGCTTTTTGAGCCTCGAGAATGAAGAAGTGTCAGGAAATATGGGGTTAAAGGTATGAAGTGATTTCTGGTATTTACATAAATTTTATTTCGTACAAAAAGGGCAGATAAGTTAAGTTAATTGACTCTAGTTTATGATAATTACTGGGATCATTTCGTTTCTAGAGGCGTATCTTCTTCAGATATAAATCAGTTGGTCATTCTCATGTCTTCTTCCTGCTGTCCATCACTGGTTGAACAATAATGAAATCAATACCGACGAAATAAGCGCGTTGTTGTATATTCAAATAAATGTTTGTTAATCAATTACAATCAATTAAATGTTTGTTAATACGAAAATACTCGTAAATATATAGGTATACCGAAATGCCTAGTTTATGGCATATTTTAGATAGGATTATTATGTGCCATTGATTTGCATACGCAAAATTTCAAATACATAACGTAAACACGCCTATTACCGCCCCCCAAAATTTGTATCCTATTACCGCCAGTTTTTTTAATCACTATTTTAAGGCATGTTATAGATTCCATGAAAGTTGTAGCCTAAAAATATTTTAGGTATGTATATTGAGAAACAAAAATAATAAAGTTTGTGTGCGTAAATAATCAGCAAACAGAGTAAATAGCCAATAATTGAGACGCGGCCGCAACGGACTTTTGTATCATAGTGTTGTGCTCCCAGCTACATAAGAACACCTCGTTATTACTTAAGAGAAATTAACACAAATAAAATGTGTATACGTGCATGTAAATATGTAACTATAATAAATAATACATTGGATTTTTAGATTAACATCTAATACTACCGTTCTGGCCATGGCTTGTCGTTTAAATCGAATTTTACATTGGGGCGGTATTAGAAACATAATTTTTATAAGTCGCTTCTATTAACGACCCATGGCGTTGTTAGATGTTTTACAATAGTTGGTATTTTAGCTTTTATTTCTTTTAATACATAATTTTACATGTTTTTTTTTTAACTTGTTTCATTCTAAAGAGTATATTACATAATTGGATCAATTAACGCCATATATTTTGTCTTATGGATTTTTGCCTATTATTGTTTCTTTTTAGGTCGGTAATAGAATCTTCATACTTAATTCTATTACCGACCCATACGGTCTTATTTATAAAAGTCTCTTATTGTAGGTATGTAGCGTACTGTAGTTAAAATGCTGATAAGCCTGCTATAAGTTCCTGTGTTCATAAATGTTCTATAGGCCACACATAAGTTTTTAACCGACTTCAAAAAAGGAGGAGGTTATCAATTCGTCGTATATGTTTTTTTTTTCTTTATATGTTCGACCAATTTGGATGGTTTAAACGGTATTAAATAGGGGATTGCTTCAGGGTGGTCTCATTAACATCATGGTGAGGATCTTATGATGGGTTCTGGACATATAGAGTGGAACACCTCAACGGTTTGTTGACATCTCAGGGTGTAATGATGTGAATTGGAGACGAAATATGTAACTCCTCAACGGATTGGAATAATTGAACCGTGTTAAAAGGTATATTTTGTTGTTGGTAAATATTTACACAGCAAAATCAGTACATCATTGACCATTCTATGGTCTGATGATGTCCCTTGGAGACAAAATGTGTAACTCTTGAATAGGAGAATCGGAACTGTTTTTAAGAATTTTTTTGCCAATAACTTTATTTTTGCAAAACTAGTACCTACATCATAGACTATCTCAGGGTCTGATGATGCGATTTGATGGCAAAATGTGTAACTCCAACGGATTGGAATAACTAAACCTTGTTTTAAGATATTAACCTCCATCTTATAAAATTTCAGTAGATAGTGTTTTTAATAATATGTACTTTAACTACATTATTAAGAAGAAAGCTCAGTTTTTAATAGTAATTATTGATCTCAAATGTTTTATACCAACTTAATAAATATTTATTTTGTTTTTTTATTATTTAATAGTATGGAGAATGTGTTCCTTTTTCAGTGGTCGGTAATAGAAACATGAAAAACGGTAATAGAAACAACATCATCCCATCGGTCGGTAATAGAAGCAGCCGCTATTTCAGATTAAATTATTATTTATTAAATATTGTGTCATTTAATACTAAATTTAAGTACTGAATGTCATAGAATATTTAATTATGATAAAGAATAAATTAAAACGCCTGTCCTAGCATAACGGCTTATATCTAATTTTCTGAAGTTCATCCAAAGTCAGCTTAAACTGGCGGTAATAATTAGGAGCGTTTACGTTAACAATATTGTACCGGCTCACTGAGTACCTATGTATGTATGTCGAAACCTCACATTTGATAATTGATTACTTGCTCGCCATGTACTTAACAATAAATACGAGATGTCCGATGTGGCAATATGTAGTTTGTATAAATAGCAACGTTGTCACGGCATTAACATATTGGTCAAGAACGTTGCATTATAAAACAGTTTTTATGTCATCTCATTAATCTTCTCATTATAAAGGATTTGTCGGTACTCGGTATTAACTTGTTTGAAAGCGTAAACTGTTCGGAGTTGATCATGAATGACGTGATTAAAGGACCTTTAAGTATTAGCTTGCTAGATGGTTACGGTATAACTTTAACTGATGCAATAGTGCCGCATTTCCTAGTCCTTTGGATTCCACAGTCTACTTAGCACAAGTACTTAATTATTAGATATTACCTACATGCAAGATTCTGTACATCTGATAATAAAGCAAGAAGCTCTTTACCTTTCAGTTTGAATTATTTTAGACACTAGAAGTATGTGGCATTCCATCAGTCATTTTCAGAAACATTATGTTGTAAACGTTCGAGAATTCTTTTCGTACAATTAATCTCTGTAATTTTGTCTCTAAGGCTAGGAGTGTCATTTGATCACCAGGTCGATTACATGCTAATCTATTGTTTGTGGAATTATTTAAAAAAGGATGTTCTGCTTCCGAACAGGACCAGGTATTGGCATTGAAATGGGTTCGGGACAACATCGAGTACTTCGGCGGAGACCCTTCCCGAGTCACTATATTCGGGGAGTCAGCGGGAGCGGCCTCAGTACACTTGCACATGTTATCACCTGCGTCACAGGTAAGACGTTTTGCCATTTTTTGATTATTTTTAATACTTGAAAATTGTTTAAAAACTCACTATCATTAATTAAAGATTGTAGCCGTTTAACCGTAACTCAACGATCTACAGACAGGTATCATGTTTCGGTAGTTAGTAATTAATGTCTTTACTCCAGGTTGAATAGATATTTGATTCCGGGTATGCTTGTTTTTCGAATATAATAATTATTCAGTATATTGACTGGGTACTATATTATGTTATTGTCGACATGAAAAAATTTATTGTCACATAAATTATTTTTTGTACAATTAATTGAACAATCTGTAGGGTCTATTCCACGGAGCGATAGCGGAGAGTGGGCTGGCGCTGTCGCCGTGGGCGCTGGGCCAGGAACCGCGCGCGCGGGCCTTCGAGCTGGGCCGCGAGCTGGGCATCGACACCAACAGCACTGCTGAATTACTTGGTAAGAATAAGCTTGGGGTTCTTCAAAAAAGGTCTTAAAAGAGTTCTCTTTTAGGGCCGGAATTGCATTGGCGATTCCTCTGGAACTGCTCATGTCCATAGGTAACGGTGACCACTGACTGTCTCCTTTTTGTCAGCCCTTCAGGATATGAAAAAAAACATGTGTATAAGAATGTGCACGTGGTAAAAAGAATGACGTTTCTTCTTTATCTAGACTGCAATTTAGAAAAAAAAAATTTTTTCATAGTTTTTAGAAGACTTCCTTTAACGGTAATACTATAATTATAGTGATATCTATTATAAATAGGTAGTATATGTCTTCTGTGGTGATTTAAAAGATTCAGAGAACATAATATACACCTATAAATAATGTTAATAATAAGGATACTATGACCTCTTTCCAGGGTACCTCCGCGCTACTCCAAGCGAGCTGCTTGTCAAGGCGGGAGCGCGGCTGGCGGGGGCGCCGGGCAAGTCGGCAGACCTACAGAGCACCGTGGCGCTCCCCTTCGTGCCGGTCATTGAACCGGAGCACCCGGAGGCGTTCTTGACCTCGTCGCCAAAGGAGCTGCTGCCAGGCGCCGATGTGCCGCTACTCACCGGGTACAACGCTCAAGAAGGAATTATACTGTTCAGACGTAAGTTTACAATTCATGTACATCTTAAGGTTTCCTATATTACTCACATATTTTGCCTTTGTATGTGCAAATATAATTAGATACCTATGCGTAATGCCTGGTACCCGTCCTGTATGACAGCGCTTCGAATCTTAGCTCAATCACAGAATATGGCTCAATGTTTATGTTTTGATTACTGCACGCTGAGACTTTCATTTTTGGTGATTAAAATATCAACATTTAAAAAAGCAAAGCAACAACCCATAATTGTCCTACTGCTGGGCTCGGGGTCTCCTCTCACAATGTGAGAGGTACATGCCATAGTCTATCTACCATGCTGGCCAAGTGCGTATTGGTAGATTTTACACACACACCTTTGAGACCTTTATGGAGAACTCTCAGGTGTGCAGGTTTCATCAAGATGTTTTCCTTCGCCGAAGCAAGATCAATCATTATTCTCTTGATCATGGATTCAGTATACTTAATTGACCAAGGGATTACCTAAAGCATTATTACGTAGTTTGACCTTAACCAGTTCAAAAGAAAATATAAAAGTTTAAAGATTCTTGGACGAACGATTCTTGGAGAACATTCTTGGACGATTTATGATGTAGTTATTGGGGCCATTCTCGATCGAATCCGTAGATTTATGTCATGGGCCGAAGTGTCGTAATGTACGTATTAATGATATGTTAGCCTTTTTACTACAAGCATGGTAAAGTAATAACTATGCTACAAGTTTTGGTGTTGTAGGTCTCTATAATATATTTACCATCAGATGGGTTTGTGGTCAAGCATTAACTTATTCTGTATAAAAAAATATAGTAACACTATTTTATGCCCTACTTGTTAATTATATGAGGCTGTGCCCTTTTGCACCGTTCGAAAATCTTTATGCTCGTAAAAGTTTCTCCGTTGATATTTTGAACTAACTATAACTACATACATCGTCAGTCCATGTGAGTTTCTACAGTGTCTTCTTTCTCAGTGTTCTCAGTGTTCAGTCTCGAGCAACAAACCTAAAATTACCTAAAATTGGAAATGATTCGATTAACGAAATTCTGAAATGCCAATTCTACTCATGAAATTTTATGTGACTTTGCAAGTGGTATATTAAAGCTAGCAGGTCATGTGTAGCCTTTCAAATATGAGATTCAAATATTATAAGTACAAGTTTGTGAAGGACAGCAGGTTGGCTACATTCGAGGAAGGGCTTAGTGACATTTCGCAATTTTCCGGTGGAAATGCCTAGTACGCAGTGCCTAATACAGGAAATTCCTTTCCTAAAAGTACCAATTTTGTACCTGAATTACCTTGGGCCTAATAGTACTTATCTAGATAGAAACTAATAGAAAGCTCAGAATGCTGATACCCTTCGAACGACGCGACGTCGGACTATTTTATTACTTTGAAAGAAATAAATATTAGACGAGGCCCGAATGTTTTCGTTCCAGCAAGTTGACGTCAGGGGAATTTATTTACATTCCTTTATTTTGCTTGATATGTCTTATGGCACTTTCAAAGAAGTGATAAAGTTTAACGTTTATTACTTAAAGTTTTCTTCACGGGTAAGAGGCTACAACAATTTTGTCATACTGGTAGGTTTCATTGTAATGAAATGCCTTGTATGCCTTATTTCCATAAATAATGCTACAGGTAACTATTAGGAAGTACAAAGCATGCTATGGTCACGTAATACGTCTACTGTCACAATTTCCCTTGGAGTTAGATAACAGTGAAACTGAAAATCGGTCACATAATAAGAAGCTATGGCGGACGCGATCCGTAACGTTACACCAGCGTCACCTCCATGGTAACAACGTTTAACTCGTAAAACAAACCGATACGAATGTTCTCGATCTCCACTATTTGCATAATTCCTCAGAAAATCTTCGCAACACATTGTCAACAACAGCCATAGGTACAAAATGTTTGTGAAATCAGGACGCAACTCGAAAATTTTACAATTCGATGAATAGTGAATCACGAATATGATTTTTAGAAAGTTTTCACACAAATCCATGGCCTAAATAGCCCAGTCGAAGTGGAAATTTTGTTATAATTGATAAGGACAACATGGACATGCAATCAAAGAGACTACTGCAAGAAACAAGTGTAAAATCTGAAACGATAAGGATGATTAGCCGATGACAACGATAGATAATTTTGTAATCCTATTAATTTAAAAATTATGATTAATTGTTAGGTATATTTTGAACGTTTGGTCTAATTTCGAATTAAGGATACGACCTAGTTTCGTTTCGGTATCTTATTTCCTAAACAGTTTTTTCACAATTAAAAATAAATTTAATTTTTTTATGAGACAATTTAATTTCTTTTAATCTATATTATATATATGTAGCTCTACTAGATACATAGAGTAAGAAAAATATTGATTCTATGAAACATTTTTCACGCAAATCTCTGCATTTCTACTGAGGTAGAGACGGTAAAGTTGACCATTGTAGAGATGGATCAGAGAAAGCGCTCATCAACCGAGTTAAACAAAAAAAGTTGTCACGGTCGCAAGATGAGTGACGCTTTGGAAAATATGTAAAGCCATCGTTTCCGGTTGTTCTCGTAAGATATCAGTTGTTAAGCCATGTCGAGGCCCTCGGGCGGCATGAAAGCTTCCGACATTGGGTTGGCCTCTAATCCCTCCACCAATCCGCACTGGAGCAGCATCGTGGAGTTTGTTCTAGGCCTCCTCTAGAGGAGAGCCGAGGAGACCCGTGCTAAATAGTGAGTGGGCTGAAGCCAAGCTTGATTTCAAATAAATTTCTGTTTGGTTTTCACACTCGCTTAATTATTTACAGAACTAATAAGCGTTTCGGTCGTTAAACTTTTTCTGGACTAATAAAAACTGTCATTTATTGGACTGAAATACAAAAAAAAACGGCCAAGTTCGAGTCGGACTCGCCCATGAAGGGTTCCGTAGCAGCAAGTAACATAATATAAAAGTTCTTGTACTTCATTCTAACTTTGATCGATGTTTTTTGCGGTTTACGATTTATGACGTATTAAAAAAAAACTACTTACTAGATCTCGTTAAAATCAATTTTCGTTGGAAGTTTGCACGGCAATGTACATCATATATTTTTTTTAGTTTTATCATTCTCTTATTTTAGAAGTTACAGGGGGGGGGGACACACATTTTACCACTTTGGAAGTGTCTCTCGCGCAAACTATTCAATTTAGAAAAAAAGCGGTCAAGTGCGAGTCGGACTCGCCCACGAAGGGTTCCGTAGCAGCAAGTAACATAATATAAAAGTTCTTGTAGTTCGTTGTAACTTTGATCAATGTTTTTTGCGGTTTACGATTTATGACGTATTAAAAAAAAACTGCTTACTAGATCTCATTCAAACCAATTTTCGTTGGAAGTTTGCTTGGTAATGTACATCATATATTTTTTTTAGTTTTATCATTCCCTTATTTTAGAAGTTACGGGGGGGGGGGGGGACACACATTTTACCACTTTGGAAGTGTCTCTCGCGCAAACTATTCAGTTTAGAAAAAAATTATATTAGAAACCTCAATATCATTTTCGAAGACCTATCCATAGATACCCCACACGTATGGGTTTGATGAAAAAAACATTTTTGAGTTTCAGTTCTAAGTATGGGAAACCCCCAAAATTTATTGTTTTTTTTCTATTTTTGTGTGAAAATCTTAATGCGGTTCACAGAATACATCTACTTACCAAGTTTCAACAGTATAGCTCTTATAGTTTCGGAAAAAAATGGCTGTGACATACGGACGGACAGACAGACAGACAGACAGACAGACAGACATGACGAATTTATAAGGGTTCCGTTTTTTGCCATTTGGCTACGGGACCCTAAAAAGCTGAATATTTCAGTAAGTTTCTCACTAAATGTCTAATTTTCCCTTTTGTCTCATCGCAAATTCAATCGTCGATTGCTATTTTGTTTTGGAATGTACAGTGGAGAGATCTGTGAGATTCATGAATTATCAGAAACGAGTGTGAACAGCAGCCGTCAATGAGAAATAATATTAGTTTATATCAATTAGATGTACTTTACCACATAACAACAATAACTAACACATAATTTCTTATCAGATGTAAGTATGCGCTCAACGTTTTCACGAAAAATAAGCATTTTATTTAAATGCACTATGTTATCGCATAATTACGTGTCTGATTTACATAAATAATATTCGTGTTCAAAGGCGCACGTATATGTGCATTACATAAAAGTGACGTAAATTATATAACAAACTAAGCGCAATTTAAAAAAAATACCTGAACACGATACGGCTGTTACCGGCCTGTTACTTAACAACTAGAATACACGATTGTATCAACATGTCACGCTGTTTTCTGCCACACCAGTGTTTAACCACTCTTCTTCTTTGTTACATCAACGAGGAAGTAAACATTCATTTATGACGTATTGGAATAAAATTATCATTAATAGATATTTTCTTAGCTTGATTACCACGAGATCAATTAATGTGTTTACATCACAACTACGAAATATGCTCCATGTCAATATGCACATGCACCATGTGTAAGTGGCATGAGGACTAGAGGGGTAATCAGGTCCATGGTTACCGCACCGTATCGATGACGTCTTCCAAAAAAACGCCAACCTGCGCCTCGCCAAAAGCCTCATTGGCGCCCCTTTTTTCCGGAAATTTGACAGTTGGAGCGGAGGCCCTTCAACAAATATTGATACAGGGCCTGCTTAGGACAAGCTACGCCACTGGGGGTAATATAGCTCTTGATTCAAGACAACCTCCCCGTTTGTTCTATTATATTACAGTGGTTATTACGAAAGCCTTCTAGAATATTCTGTGAAAAGCACTGAACTGACGAAGGGTCGCTAACAAGCGGTGGTTTTGTTCGTGACCAACATCGCGACGCGCAACGATACAATTACTGATAGCATGTAATTTTGTAAGGAAACTAGGTACTTTAAGACTGAGCTAGGTTATGTGCTACGCATAGCATAGTGGTTCATTTGTCTACTGTATAGGTTACTTTTCTCTGCAGGTGACTAATAACAAAATTGTTTAGATTGAAAACGATGAATTAAAGAACACTTGATTTAACCATTGACTTGCAAAAATTTAGTAATCCTTGCTTGACTCTACATTTATGAAAAACGATAGTGCCAACCTAAGTGGATAAAATTTATTGAACCTAATATTCATTTCTTTTTTTCTATTCTCTTTCTTGCCGGCACTGCATCAGTGATACCTTTGGTGATGACCATGGGCGATAATAGCCAATCAAGACCTCAAGTATTTTTTTATTTCACAACTAAAATTAAACGTCTAATAGATAAATATCACATATCCGCTTTACAAATTATATAATGCACAAAGATAGAAGTACTGCTTAAGCAAAAAACCATTCAGATTCATTGAAGTATAATGTTATAGAACAGACATCTCGAACAAAATGTGTGTCCCCGGCGAGAGGTTCTATTTTCAAAATTGAGCCCCTATTCTCCTTTCAAAATCGAATGAATCTATTGGAAATTGAAGCCGCTCGGCGCCAATTCATTGAGACATATATTGTGTTCGCGGTGTCTGTTCTATATTCTAGTAATAATAATTCAATGTTCAGATTTTTTTTTAATTATAGGTACTCGTATGAGAACAGATTAAACTTGATATCTAGTTAATTAGTGCCACTAACGTGCACACAATGAGTTGAAAATAACACTGCAACCAATACTGGAACTGAACGAGAGTCGATTGAAACATTTTTTAGGGTTCCGTAGCCGAATGGCAAAAAACGGAACCCTTATGGATTCGTCATGTCTGTCTGTCTGTCTGTCTATCCGTCCGTATGTCACAGCCACTTTTTTCCGAAACTATAAGAGCTATACCATTGAAACTTGGTAAGTAGATGTATTCTGTAAACCGCATTAAGATTTTCACACAAAAATAGAAAAAAAAACAATAAATTTTGGGGGTTCCCCATACTTAGAACTGAAACTCAAAAATGTTTTTTTCATCAAACGTGTGGAATACGTGTGGGATACCTATCTATGGATAGGTCTTCAAAAATGATATTGAGGTTTCTAATATCATTTTTTTCTAAACTGAATAGTTTGCAAAGTGATAAAATGTGTGTCCCCCCCCCCCCCCTGTAACTTCTAAAATAAGGGAATGATAAAACTAAAAAAAAATATATGATATACATTACCAAGCAAACTTCCAACGAAAATTGGTTTGAATGAGATCTAGTAAGTAGTTTTTTTTAATACGTCATAAATCGTAAACCGCATAAAACATTGATCAAAGTTACAACGAACTACAAGAACTTTTATATTATGTTACTTGCTGCTACGGAACCCTTCATGGGCGAGTCCGGCTCGCACTTGGCCGCTTTTTCTTCATTTCTATGTAGTAAAAGCAGAGGATTTTTTTTTTCACATTAGCATTTATTGATTTGCAATCAAGGATGTTAATTTTATTTTGTTCCTCTTCTAAATCCGTTGAGTACTGTACCCATAGATTACCCCCCTATGACTGTACCACTGTACCTATTATGTATCCAAATTACAAAGGCCTATGTATACATACGGCCTCGTAACATTAACCTACTATGCAAACACGTGCTGATATGACTGAGGGTATTTAAAAATTCAGTTTAAAAGCCTTAGGGTGCTTTTCCACCAGAGATGTGCTATGCAGCTAAGCTGCGAAAATGTAAAAGCTAACAATAAGCTACGAAACTATGTGACTGTTTCCACTGATGTTAAGTTATGTAGCGGAGCGAGTAAGATGTTCTATGAAGATGCGCAGCCTAAGTTATACGATGTATCAACAATACAATACAATACAATACAATACAAATTATCTTTATTGTACACAAAAATTACAAATGAAAATACACATTTTAACATGAACATACAATTGGCGGCCTTATCACTAAAATAGCGATCTCTTCCAGGCAACCATTGACTGGAATAATTAATCTTAAACATACAAAGGACAGGGTAGTGCGTGTACAGAATTAATAATAATAATAATAATAATCATATAACCTTAGTGTTATAGTATGTCAGCCGATAGCAGAAAAGGGTAATAAAACTCAGAAGAAAAGGATAGCAAAAAGAAGGAAATAAAAGAAAAGAAAAGAAAGGAAAAAAAAGAGAAATAAAAATAATTGACAGCGTACACAGATGAAATTAAAACAAGGAATGTGTTAACTGGACATATAGTAGTCCTTCACCTGTTTCTTAAACGACTCAATGGTCTCTGCGCGTCGAATAGCCACAGGCAGGGCATTCCATAGTCTCACCGCCGTTGCAGTGAAGGACTTACTATAGAAGGTGGAAGAGTGGCTGGGTGTAGAAAGAGATAAATTGAAATTAGAACGAAGTACAAGCGTATCGTGAGAAAGATGCATGTATTCAAATCGCTCTTTTAAATAATTCGGGGTATTTGGGTTAAACAGTGTGCAGTATAGAGCAGAAAGAATATGAGTATTCCGCCGAAGTCGAATTGGGAGCCACTTGAGCTTTTTACGAAATTCTGAAATATGATCATATTTGCGTATACCAAATATGAATCTTATTGCTAAATTTTGAAGTCGCTCAAGTTTATTCAGTTGCTCCTCAGTTAGATCTAGATAACAAATGTCTGCATAGTCAAGGATCGGTAGGAGTAATGAAAGAGAAAGCGCAGTTTTGGTCGAGGTTGGTAGAAAGTTACGTAGCCTTCGAAGTGACCCCATTGCTAAAAACATCTTCCTGCTAACCTCGCTAATCTGAGAACCCCAGGAGAGAGTAGTGTCCATAAGAATCCCTAGGTTTTTTACCTTATCTTGTAAAGGAATATTAATCCCATCGAGTAAGATAGGTGGTAGATCATTAAAATCAATTTTAGAGAGAAGCCTTGAGCTACCAATAACTATAGCCTGAGTCTTATGGGGATTAATATTCAATCCATGCAACTGACACCACAGCGAGATCTTCAGTAAGTCAACGTTCAGAGTATTGATAGCCCTCGGTAAGTCCTCAATTCGGCATTGGTAGTAAATTTGGAGATCATCAGCATAAAGGTGGTAGAGAGAAGATAATTGTAGACTTATGGAGTTAATATAGACAGAAAAGAGGAGAGGAGACAACACGCCACCTTGCGGTACGCCAGCAGCAACATCTGCCCACGATGAATAATTATTGTCAGCAAATATACGCTGTCGGCGCCCATGCAAGTAACTATGAAACAAGCTAATCGTACTCGGAGATATGTTAAGAGAGCGTAATGTCGCAAGTAGGATATCGAAGTCTACCGTATTAAAAGCGTTGCTAAAATCAAGCAACGTCAATACAGTCACTTGCTTGTTGTCCATTCCTAAGCGAATGTCATCAGTAACCTTCAGCAGAGCAGTAGTCGTACTATGACCTGGACGAAAACCGGATTGATATGGATTCAGGAGATTATTTGAACAAAGGAAAAACTTTAGTTGGAAGTAAATAAGGCGTTCAAATACTTTGGAGAGGTATGGAAGAATGGATATGGGACGAAAATCAGAGCAGGATAGAGGATTGAGTTTTTTAGGTAACGGAATAATTAGCGCATCTTTCCAGGCCGATGGGAATGTGCAGGAGGTTAAAGAAAAATTTAGGATGTATGTGATTATAGGAGCGACAAGGTCAAGGATAGGAATGATCATTCGACGACTAATGGTATCGCTGCCTACTGCATCAGAATGAATTTCAAGTATACTCGTCTTAACATCACGAATGTCGAATTGGCGTAAAGAAAAAGCAGGATAGTCAGGAGTGGGAAGCGAAGAAAGAAGGTTTAAAGTAGTCTGCTTAGAACTAATGTCAATGCAGGAAGTGGCTGAGAAATATTGAATTAAGCAGTCAAAGTCTAATTTAATAGGAGTATCATTGCTGCGTGTCTTCCCGACTCCAAAAGTTCTTAGGAATTTCCAGACCTTTGCTGGGTCTCCATCTTGAACACGATTGTGAATATGGCGTCGTTGTGCATCTCTACACACCTTATTGCAGTAATTCCTGATTGCCTTATACTTAGCGAGGTTATCATCGCTAGGATCCACTTTGTATCTAGATTTCGCATTATTTTTCCTATGAATGAGTTTTTTTATTTCTTCAGTCAGCCAGGGAGCAGGAAGATGGCGTACACGAATAGGACGAATAGGTGCATGTACATCAAGCAGTTGGATCAGAAGTGAGTTAAAAATTGCTACCTGTTCATCTACAGAACCTGCATTGTAGACGACATCCCAGTCGATTTTTGCCACGTCACTGCGAAATGCATCAAGATCCATGGAACCAAAACTTCGCTGAAGTAAAATCCTTGACTTCACCTTGGGAGGTCTCAATTTATAAGAGAGATAAATGAGGTCGTGGTATGAAAAGGCATCTGCAGCACATTGACCATGTTTAAGAACATGGTCAGGGGAGGAGACGATCATTAAATCAAGAAGTGAAGGAATTGAGTTGGGAAATAAATGAGTCGCAGAAAGAGGAAGTAAATGTAAGTTAGCCGTCTCGACAATAGATTTAAGTTTAGCAGCTCTTATATCATTTTTAAGAAGGCATGTGTTAATATAGTCCAAGAGCTACTGAACCATCTAACTAACCCGTTTCCCACAGAGCTAGAATTTTTTAAAATGATGTTTTATTATCAGTTAATTAAGAAAGTACTGTAGGTACACTGTTCCCCATATACCTACTCCACTCGCGTTCATCCATAGCACGCATCCATAGCACGCATCCATAGCACGCATCTACAGCACACATGGAAGAATCCATATAAAAACGTAGCTTAGTTGGTTCCGCTACCACCAGTGCTATGCTGTGTGGAGCAATGAATATGATTGGTTGATAACAAACGCATCCATAGCAACGTAGCATAGCACATCTCTGGTGGAAAAGCACCCTTAAGGCCGAAAATGCCGCAACTTCTGCAAATTGTATTATAAAACATTCTGGGCAATGATATTATAAATTACTAGCTGACCGGGTTGTTCTGCCAAAAATTTTTTAGGGGTAGGATGATGAAAAATAGATGTTGTCCTATTCTCAATCCTAGCCGATATGCACGCAAAGATTCACGAAAATCGGTCGAGCCGTTTCGGAGGAGTTCAACTTCTAACACTGTGACACGAGAATTTTATATATATGATATAGATGTATTTTGATTCTGGGTGTAATTCTGCAGGTCTTCAAAGGTATCCAAAGCTGCTGAGCGAGCTGGAGCAAGAGTTCCGGCGGGTGGTACCGCCGGAGCTGCAAACCTCAGATGAACAGCGCACACGCATGATCGCCGACCACATCCGGACCTTCTACTTCCAACAACGACCTATCGATATCAGAAATATTGACAGTCTCATCGATGTAAGTTTTAGTATTTTTTGAAGTAACTAACTATTAGTCGAAATGTTTGCTAATGCAATATGAAAATTTTTGACGTGTTTTACCGTTCCTCACATTTAAAGAAGCCAATAGGTAAATTTCGCTATTGTAGTTGCAACCACAATTTAGGTACAAAATCATCAAGTCGTTCACCTTTAATCCAATTCACGCAGCCTTCATAGTACCTATTTCGGTAGTAGGTACCTATAGCTTTTAGTGCACGCGCATTTGTTAACTCACTACGTCAACGCTTTTATATTTAAAAGCGATAAGATTAATTAATATATCACTGCATTTTGTAAAGGGAAGTTCACAACAATAAGAAGTATTTATTTTATTCTTGTATTGAAAAAAATCACCTTCATTCCTTAATTGGTAAACAAAGTAATAGGTCATTTAAAATAAAATAAATAAATAATAAGTTCAAAAGAGGACAAAAGGCAATGTTTCTTCAACCAATCATACAAACTTTTAACCCTTATTTTTCATTCTTATAGGTTAATTTTGCAAAACCGTTTCATAGAAGGTCCAAATTTCGTGGTTCTAGCGTTGGAAGGTTCAGCTCTGCGTCAATGAATCAGCCGAGCCACTAGGTATGCGGATGTGAATTGAATCCAACTCGGACTCCCTGCTTTAATGCTTTGTCATAGTTGATAGCAGCAGTTCCTTATATTAGAAAGATAGACAGATAATTTATTACATAGCAAAATAAACGTCATTTGTATCTACATAAATAGATTATATCAATTTGATTAATAATCACGTCTGACCACGGACGTGGAGATTACCTAATCTCAAGCTGATATTGTTCAACGTTGGTGTTATCAATAACGGAACGTCGTATTCGATTTTTATGTTCCGTGAATCTATTTAAGTAATAATTAGGAAATCATATGACTTATCGTGTTGTTTATATTGACATTAGAGTTCAGTACGAAGTGTACAAACCACATGTTGAATTAATTTTTATCCCTGAAGGTATACTGAATGTATGTCATACGTAATTTGCATGAGCAAATCCTTGTGAATGTTAATAACTCACCTGGTTTTTCAAAAATAACTCATAAAATAACGCAATCAAACAAACTCAGACCAATACTGAGGCGAAACTTTTTATTAAATATTTAAGTTCGGATCAGAATTGCAATAATTTTATCAATTTTGCTGAATAACTGTACTGCATTAGGTACTTGGTACTTGCAGGGGCATTCATTATTCAAAAGACGTTTCATTTATATATTTTTTTCCAAAACCTTTAAAACCTACGTAGGTATGTAGGTACTTCAATTTATAATATATTTTTTTAATTTATAAATATTCAAATCCACTCTTTTTTTGCTAAAAATACTGTCATAGCTTTTTTGTATTAAAATAGATCCAATCAAGTTAACGGTTTAAGGACCCACGTGACGGGAATGTTGCGATCATTGACAAGCGTTGTTGAATTAGAAAGAAGCAGTAAACAGCAATATCGTGAAGCTGTAAATTTAATAGGGCCAACAGCAACATTCCATTTAAAATTTGATCTTTACTAAAAAACAAGGTCACAGTTGTTCACAGATGTAATGTTCCTGCGTCCCATACTGAACACGCTGAGACTCCAGGCTAACACCACTCGCACCAGCCCGACCTACCTGTACCGGTTTGCTTTCGACGGAGCTCTGGGCCTGTTCAAGCGCATGCTGGGCATCGCGCACCCCGGCGCCTGCCACGGCGATGAAATGGGCTACCTCTTCTACTTCTCCAGATTGAATTACAGGCTAGACGACGAGTCACCGGAGCTAGCTGTGTCTAAGAAAATGGTTCAAATGTGGACTAACTTTGCTAAAACTGGGTAAGGTTCATTATTTGTCCTCAAGGCTTAAACTTTAAGTTTCAACAAGAGTACGCGACCTGCAGATTTTGAAAGAAAAAGACACGCATAAAATATTGGGGTAGACTGGTTACTTACATAATGAGGACTCGAAATTCAATAACGGCTTAAGCTTGATTAGTCTGTTTAGGATAAGCTTCATTTGGTTACGTCGTGCAGCCAAATACTTTGGTTATAATAATCTAAATTTTACTAACAAAAAATAACCGACTTCAAAGTCTCAAAAACTACTTTTCAGATCTCGTTAAAATTTATGAGGGACCACATGACAAGCACCTGCTTTCGATTAAAAAAAGAATCATCGAAATCGGTGGGCGTGATATTGAGTTATTCGTCAATTTGTCGCGGACATCTTAACACAAATTTACGACTTATGTGGTTTTCTCATGGATGCCATTGTCAGATCTCAATAAAATTTATGTGGGACCATATGACAGCCACCAGCTTTCGATTAAAAAAACAATCATCAAAATCGGTTCGCCCAGTCCAAAGTTCTGAGGTAACAAACATAAAAAAAATACAGTCGAATTGGGAACCTCCTCCTTTTTTTGAAGTCGGTTAAAAAACTGCACTTTGTTGTAATTTTTGTTGTAAGTATCTACCGTCAACAAGCACTAAACATGATTTTCGAAAATTCATTTCATAAAGATTGTACGAGTCCCAAAGCAAACATCCGATTTTCTTAAAACTTGTCAGTTAGTAATCTAAACTTACCACTTACCATCAGGTGGGATTGCAGTCAAGCATTAACTTATAAGGTATAAAAAAACTAAATTGATAAAAAACATACAGTAAGAAGAGCAGCCAAATCTAAAATCATTTTATAATGAGAATTTATTAATGAAAATTATTTTATTTTCAGAAATCCGACTCCTCCAGTCGACTACGACTCTGTGGTTGATTTCAAATGGCATCCAGTGAACGATACCTCCCACGTGACGTATCTAGACATAACGGGCAACTTTACTCTGCAGACAGACCCTGAAGACAGGAGGGTCCGGTTCTGGGACTGGCTCTACGAGAACTACGCGAGCTCGCCGTGAACAACAAGTACAAACAATTAGTGATGTGACTCACTGAACAAATTATTTAATTGTGTAGTTAAGTGTGGTGTAACTAACTACGAAGTACGAACGTTTGAAATCGATCGAACATACTGAGACTTATGTTAGGTACATTTCAATCAAGCTCGAAGAATCCAGAAAGATTTGTTGATTGGTGTCTATTGAATTTAGGCGTTTTGTCTTATGCATAATTATGTGTAAAAAGATTACAACAAATTACCTACGCGATTAACATAAGCAGTGTTATAAAAGATAAAAAATAAAGAAACAAATCACTTTTATCGTAATGTTATTACAATCTTGATTGATCTGACTAAGCCTAAGGGGTAATCCAAACTGTATATGAGATACCTATTAAATTATTACAGTGCGTCTTTTTTGTTACAAAGTAGATAAGACTAAACTGTTACTTAAATCTTAATAAACATTATTTAAACATCTTCCTAGTTGTATTTCATTACCTGTTTGTTAAGGATGACAAAAATCACATTGAGGTGTACCTACTAATCTACATTGAGGGGTACCGGGTACCTACATAGAGAAATATTTTAGTTATGGAAATTGTCGACAGACGAGCTGACGATCTACATGATAGGACGTTGGCTATCGTCATCCATGGATACCAGCGACAACAAAGACATCACCGATGCGTTGCTGCCAAAAAGGACAGAACAATAAATGAAGAAAGAATTGGCTCCTAAGTCCCCAGCCGGGTTGACTTTAGAAACCTGCGACATCGGTATCTGGGTGATTTTGGCTTTAATCGATAGGCAGTGATGCCCCTAATCATAATCTAGTTGGTTTTTGTGAGTGAAATCTTAATTTTAATTTTTGAGGTTATTTCCAAAAAATACAACACGAATTATGATACTTATTTATAAAATTTATGTTATTAGGTATATTTTATTGTATTATATATTATAATTATAGTAATTAGGAGTTCATTGGAAAGATTGGTGGCCCGGGGAAGGTGGTCGAGCTACATGAAATTTGGAAATAGGAAATACAAGAAAGGTTACATAATGTAATACTATATAAATTTTACTGTTTATGTCATACTCTATTAAATTTATTTATTACATTCTAGTTAAATTTTTGAAAATTGGTGACAGAACCGACTTAGTCAACGCCGACCCCACGTGGTACTAGTCTGCCCTACCCCTAGAGTGAATGTAAACCCCGGAGGCGCGGAGGGAGAGCAGCCCCCGCCCGCTGTAACAAACTGCAGGCACCATGTGAGCCGAAGCGTCGTCGTCTATGGATAGGTCTTCAAAAATGATATTGAGGTTTCTAATATCATTTTTTAGGGTTCCGTAGCCGAATGGCAAAAAACGGAACCCTTATGGATTCGTCATGTCTGTCTGTCTGTCTGTCTGTCTGTCTGTCTGTCTGTCTGTCTGTCCGTCCGTATGTCACAGCCACTTTTTTCCGAAACTATAAGAGCTATACCATTGAAACTTGGTAAGTAGATGTATTCTGTAAACCGCATTAAGATTTTCACACAAAAATAGAAAAAAAAACAATAAATTTTGGGGGTTTCCCATACTTAGAACTGAAACTCAAAAATGTTTTTTTCATCAAACCCATACGTGTGGGGTATCTATGGATAGGTCTTCAAAATGATATTGAGGTTGTAACGAGGTGTAATAATACCTCGTTCAATATCCCTTGGCTGGCAGTTGCATTTTTCTTCTAAATTTTTAAATCTTGACAGTTCGGGTTTGTTTACAAAAATGCAACTGTCAGCTGGGCTTCCCATGGAGGAGCTTAGAAGGATAGCGTGATATCGTTATGTTATTTCATAATTTATTCCTTTTAACTTGCTAATTATAAAATCAATTCTTACTAATATAATTAATACTGTGTTGCTGAGACTGTGCTATACCTGTGTTGATCTCACATAATTATAAATAGCCGTTATTTATTGCGACTATCATTTACTTATGACCCTGCCCGGCCCTGAGAATTATTGTTATATTACATTTGTGGAGGATCTGCACCCTCGCACTGGCGCCCAATAAGGTTTAAGGTAATACCTGTCTCGTAACTCCTTCACAGAACAGTGGATGTGAACAGTCTGTAACATTCTAAAGCAGATCATAAAATACATGTATGTGACCTCGAGGACAGAGAAGGTGCTGTATATGACTACATAAAAATTTTTGGAAGACAAGAAGAGATTAAATTGAAGGTTACCACATAATTAATTCATTTTTATACTTATAATTATAATTTATTGTAATTTTTATTGTTATGACACAAAAATGGCATTTTGTTGTTGTTGCTTAGTGACGATTAATTATTGATTGTCAATGAATTATTGATATAATATTAAATTTTATATTTATTGTTACGAACGTTCACAGTAACAATTATTATCCTGTTGAACAGAACTTATATATTATCTGCAATAATCTAGAATAAAATAATTATAATGAATCCTAATTTCCTTAATAAATCGGAGTTAATATACGAGATCCTTGCACGCGGCGAAGAACCGCGTGAGTCTGTTCCTCTTTTAAAGGAGCAGTTAATAAAACTAATTAATAATGGTATCACTACATCTTCTTCTCCTTATCCTGTAGAACAAGATTTAAAGGAGATACGTAATATTTTAATCGCTTTAAAAGGAAAATTATCATTATATGAGTTAAAGCCATCTATTTTAAATAAAAGTAAATTAGAAACCTACTTCCAACATCTACTTGGAAGATGCGATCTTTTAGAAATTGAAACTTATCATGACGAATCTATTATTACTCTTCATCAAAGAGCAATGGACGATTTTTTGGCTTTAAATAAACAGTTCAATTTTATAATAAATTCACCTGCATCTTCTTCAACGACTCAACAGTCAGTTAATGAGGACGTTAGCTTAGACAAACTAGTACAAGCATTATCATGTTTAAATGATAAAGCTTTAAGTGAAATAAAAAAGTTCAAATATAAAGGTGATGGTTGTCCCCGAGAGTTTATAAAAAGAGTTGAAGAATTTGCAATAAATCATAAAGTTTCAAATGAAAAATTGTTCCTTTCGTTGTATGACATGCTACAAGATACACCTTTATCTTGGTTCCGTAATAAAGTCAAGTATTTACAATGCTGGGAAAATTTCAAAGATGAATTTTATTTTGCATTTGACATTCATGATCATGACTATAAAATTATGAAATTGATTGATAATTGTAAACAAAATGATACTGATTCTGTGATAACATTTTTCACAAAGATGGAAACACTATTTGAGAAACTGAGAGTACCTTTGTCAGATGATAATAAATTAGAATACCTTAAAAGAAATTTATCATCATCTTTACGGGGTAGGCTTTTACCCGAAAATATAATTTCTGTCGATTCCTTATTTAAAGCTGGCAAGTTCTACGAATCATTAAATACTCCTGAGATTCCTACGACCTCTCAAGCTATTTATTCGGTTTCTCAACCTTTATTCTGCCCGAGATGTAGAGTTAATACGCATAATCTACATTCTTGTAAACGGACAGATGTGGTTTGTTTTCGTTGTGGTTTTAAAGGATATAAAGCTACAGAATGTATTAATTGTAAAAAATCTTTAGAAACTTCGCCTAAAAAAAACTAGTAGGGAAGGATTGTAGAGCTGACTGGGAAAGCTGGCTTAGACAGCTTAATATTTTCATGCGTTCTTACAACATGTCTACAATCCTTTTTAACGATGAACGTAATTTAGAACGGCCATTTATACACATTAAAGTAAATAATGTAACTCTTGCTGGCCTGTTGGATAGTGGTAGTCCTATCACAATTATTGGTAATAACGCACATTTGCAACTCGTTCAACACAATTTTATCGTTAACACTCAATTTAAATTAAGTGGT
Source organism: Thymelicus acteon (assembly GCA_951805285.1). Lineage (NCBI taxonomy): Eukaryota > Metazoa > Arthropoda > Insecta > Lepidoptera > Hesperiidae > Thymelicus > Thymelicus acteon. The sequence continues at coordinate 6,357,549 of OX638232.1, forward strand.
TCCGTTGCTAATGGACAACACATTTCATCTATTGGTACAATTAATTTACCCATTAATTTTAAAAATAAATCTCACACTATAACAGCTCATGTAATACCTGATATTAAGCAATCTTTAATTCTTGGTATTGATTTTTGGAAAGCATTTATGATAACCAATGAGGTTCTCGATGCCATTCAACTTACCAAATATCCTAACGAACCTATATTTTTAATAGACTGTGAGGATAATCAAGTTACGCACTATGACAATTTAAATAATAGTGAAAGGTTGTCAGCAGATAAAATTATTGAAGAATTTAAAAACATATCAACTGACGTTTGTCCTTTAGGTAGAACTAATTTGGTCGAACATATGATTGACACTGACAATCATCTGCCTATTCGTCAACGTTGTTACAGGCTTTCACCTGAAAAACAAAGAGCTCTTTCAGCTGAAGTCGATAACATGTTAGAGTTAGATGTAATTGAACCCTGTGAAAGTCCTTGGCTTAACCCTGTAATCATTACTCCTAAAAAAGACGGTGAATGGCGTTTCTGCGTAGATAGTAGAAAATTAAATTCTATTACTCGAAAAGACGCGTATAAACTTCCTTTTATTAACGATATCTTAGATAACCTTAGGGACGCTAAGTACCTTAGTTCTATTGATATAGCTAAAGCTTTTTGGGAGATACCATTACGTAAGGAAGATAGATTGAAAACAGCATTCCATGTACCTGGTCGTGGTATGTTTTGTTTTAAAGTTATGCCTTTTGGTTTAACTAATGCTCCTGCGACTCAACAACGATTTATAGATACACTTTTCTCAACTATTGATGATAATAAAGTATTTTGTTATCTGGATGATATTGTTATTGCTACTAACACTTTTGAGGATCATATAAATACATTAAATACTGTACTACAAAAATTACGTAGTGCAAATATTACTGTTAATTTTAAAAAGTGTGTTTTCTTTCGTAAGGAATTAAAATATCTTGGATTTATTGTTGATGAATATGGTCTGCGTACAGACCCCGGAAAAGTCAAAGCTATTTTAGGTATTCCTCCTCCTAAAACAGCTCGTGATGTTAAAAAGTTTTTAGGTACTGCGAGCTGGTACCGTCGTTTTATACCGGATTTTAGTGATATGGTAGCACCCTTAAATAAACTGACTTCAACTGGTAAAAAGGGTTCTAAACCACCTACTTTTGTTTGGTCTGATGAAGCGGATAAAGCTTTTCACAATCTTAAAACTTGTTTAACTTCTGCTCCTTTACTGGCTAGACCGGACTTTACTAAACCTTTTTCTGTTCACTGTGACGCTTCCAGTTATGGACTAGGAGCAATGCTTGCTCAAGAGTTCGATGGAGTTGAAAAACCTATCGCATACATGAGTAAATCATTAAACGGCGCCCAACGTAATTATAGCATTACTGAGAGAGAGTTATTAAGTGTGATAACAGCGTTAGAACACTGGCGTTGTTATTTGGATAATGGTACTAAGTTTACTATTTATACAGATCATTCTGCTTTACAATGGTTCCTTAATTTAAACAATCCTACAGGACGTTTGGCTCGTTGGAGTATTCGCTTATCTGCGTTTAACTTTGAGTTGAAACATAAAAAAGGGAAGGATCATTTGGTACCAGATACTCTTTCACGTTTTCCGTGTATTAATCTTATACAATATGACCCAGCACATACGAATGACACATGGTATAATGATGTTCGTTCTAAATGCCTAAATACTCCTGCTTCTTGTCCGGATTATTCTATACAGAATAATAAACTATTTCGATACGTTCGGAGTAACAATTTTATTAGTTCAGAATTTGATTGGAAGGAGGTTATTCCTTCTCAATATGTCTCAGATGTTATTAAAGAAAATCACTGTACGCCTACAAGTGGTCATTTTGGTACTTATAAAACATATATGAGAATTAAATTAAGATATTTTTGGAAAGGAATGTATCGCGATGTTGCTAAATTTGTCTCAAAGTGTGAAACGTGCTTGGAACACAAACATCAGACTCAGAGAACCATAGGTTTAATGGGTGAACCAAAGGTTTGTTCCAGACCTTTCCAAGCTATATCAATTGATTTAATAGGACCTTTACCAATGACGCGAAAATTAAATAAATTTATTTTTGTTGTTACTTGCTGTTTTAGTAAATATTGTTTATTATTCCCAATCAAACGTGCTACGACTGCTATTATACAACATATTTTAGAAAATCTTGTTTTTATGACGTACGGTATACCGGAAACCATATTTTTGGATAATGGTCCACAATTCATTAGTTGTGATTTACAGGAAATGTTCCGTAAATACAATATACCTAAAGTGCTCTACTCACCACTACATTGCCCTCAGGTGAATACAGTAGAGCGTTACAATAAAACAATTATCACTGTTGTAGCTTCTTTTGTTGATCGGGATCATCGCACGTGGGATCTTAATTTAAATAAGATTCAATTTGCGATGAATACTGCGGTTAATGAAGTTACCAAATATACACCTGCATTTTTAGTATTCGGACGGGAACTCGTGCCTTGTGGGTCCGTCTATGGTGATTCCGATTTATCCGAGGAAATAATATTCGCTCCTCGTGATCAGTTTGCAGATAATATTGGTCAACTTTCGACATTATTTAACGATGTACAGGCTCGTCTTTGGCATGCACATCGGTCGAATGCTGTCCATTATAATACCAAACGTCGACATCTAACATTTGATGAGGGTGATACTGTTTGGAAACGAAATTACCAAATTTCTGATTCAGGTAAATATTTTTCGGCAAAATTAGCTCCAAAATTTATAAAGTGTAAAGTATTAAAGAAAATTTCACCTCTCGTCTACGAACTGGTAGATTGTGAAGGACATCATTTAGGCCGGTGGCATGTTAAAGATCTGAAGCCCAGGTGTCACGTATAGTTTTAATCTTTTAATTCAACTTTATTTTTATCTCTTGTTATTTTCTTTTTATGTTGTCTCTTGCTTTTAATGCCTATTATATGTTTGCTCTTCTCTTATTTGTTTGCTTATCTCTTGTTTGTTTTGCTTAGTATTTAATTATAATGTGTTATTATTAATTTTTTCGTTTTCTCCTTTAATTATTATTTTATGTTATTTTTTTTTTATTTTATTTGTTGTACTTCTTGTTTTAGTTCCTATTTTTATTGTAAAAAAAAAAAAACCTAAAGATTTTTTTTTTGAGGGGAGCCCGGGGTATTGTAACGAGGTGTAATAATACCTCGTTCAATATCCCTTGGCTGGCAGTTGCATTTTTCTTCTAAATTTTTAAATCTTGACAGTTCGGGTTTGTTTACAAAAATGCAACTGTCAGCTGGGCTTCCCATGGAGGAGCTTAGAAGGATAGCGTGATATCGTTATGTTATTTCATAATTTATTCCTTTTAACTTGCTAATTATAAAATCAATTCTTACTAATATAATTAATACTGTGTTGCTGAGACTGTGCTATACCTGTGTTGATCTCACATAATTATAAATAGCCGTTATTTATTGCGACTATCATTTACTTATGACCCTGCCCGGCCCTGAGAATTATTGTTATATTACATTTGTGGAGGATCTGCACCCTCGCAAGGTTTCTAATATCATTTTTTTCTAAACTGAATAGTTTGCGCGAGAGACAATTCCAAAGTGGTAAAATGTGTGTCCCCCCCCTGTAATTTCTAAAATAAGGGAATGATAAAACTAAAAAAATTATATGATGTACATTACCAAGCAAACTTCCAACGAAAATTGGTTTGAATGAGATCTAGTAAGTAGTTTTTTTTTAATACGTCATAAATCGTAAACCGCAAAAAACATTGATCAAAGTTACAACGAACTACAAGAACTTTTATATTATGTCACTTGCTGCTACGGAACCCTTCATGGGCGAGTCCGACTCGCACTTGACCGCTTTTTTTCTAAATTGAATAGTTTGCGCGAGAGACACTCCCAAAGTGGTAAAATGTGTGTCCCCCCCCCCTGTAACTTCTAAAATAAGAGAATGATAAATCTAAAAAAAATATATGATCAGTGGCGTAGCTAGCCCTCCCGGGGCCCCGTATCAACATTTTGCCGGGGCCCCCCTCTCGACTCGAGGGTAAAGATCTTTCTCAAAAGAAATAAAAAGCGTTATTTAAAAAACGTTTTAGCGTGAATTAAAACAAATATACTAACATCAATTAATAAACCACATACATTCAATACTCTAAAATTTTAATCTGGGGGCAGCTCTGTTTCGTTTCGGGAGATCCGAACGCGAGCGCAGATTTAGTAGCCGATGTGATACGACAGGGCATCATGGTCATTGTCAACGACATGGTCATCCGCGTGCACGCTTATTAGATCTATCCACCTCAGGGCTTAATACAAAGGTTAACGCTGCCTCCTGGTCAGCAAAGAAGCAAAAGGAAGGCAATTTAAAGTTCATCGGCAGAACTGGCTAGCGAATGGACGATTACCCCTCTGGTAGTCGAGAATTCTGGTCGCTAGCTCAAGCTGCTGAAGGTAACTTCTGTCGGTCGTCTCTTCCAGAACTGCGTAAATCGGACGACTCCATGGTCCATACGGCTAAGGGGAATGCCGAAATTCTTGGCATCCTTTTTGCCGCCAACTCAACTCTAGATGATAGAGGGATCGCCTCCGCCTAAAAACATGTGAGAGCTTGATACCAAGAAGTTGAGAGGACCAGACGGTATTCACGCAGTGGTATTAAAGATGTGTGCTCCCGAGTTGATTCCAGCCCCGGATCTAGGGGGAGGGGGGCAAACCGGGGCACCCGCCCCGGGCGGCAATTCAGGGGGCGCAAAAATCATAATATAGTATGATTAAAAATAAAAAAAAACTTGCTGCACAAAGCGCCTAGCATACGAAAGCCTGGTTGGGAGAAAAAATAAATTTATTACAAAAGATTTCTTATTGTCCCATTCACGAAAAATGCCAACTATTATTAAATTTATTTGTGAGTTTTTTTTATCTTATCTCTATCACTATCAAGTTTATCTTACACACCTGTAGACATCGTCAGGCTATTGATCGCAACGGGGAAGCACTGGCAGTCAGCTTAGGTTTCGCTAAAGCCTGTGACCAGGACTGGCACAGGGAGGTCTCACGAAGTTAACATCTTACGGTCGCTGTGAGACGTTATGCAGTTGGGTAGTCAGCTTTCTATCTGAGTGATATATCAAGGATGTAGTAGATGGTTCTTGCTCAGATATGAAACCTATAAAATGCTGGTGTTCCCCAAGGGTCTGTGGTATCTCCTACGGTGTTCATTCTGCATATCAATGACATGGCATGAGCGGCAACTGTTGCTATGCAGATGACAGCACATGGGATGCCTACTACACAGCCCCCCTTAATTCCTCTCAGTTGCAAAACTTGCAAGTGGCGGATAGCAGGCTTAAAATTGTGTCTGAAGTCGAGAACCCTCTGGAGCAAGTCTCGGAATAGGGTTGACTTAATTTAGTCGAGTTCAATCCCCCGAAGACACAAATTGGCGCGTTTACCACTAAGAAAACCCCTTTTTTCATAGTGCCTCAATTCCAGTGTACCGCGCTCGTCTCTAAAAGTGTTGTAAGAGTATGATTGTGGGAGTTGACATCTCGAGTGATGTGTAGTATCAGCGTCATTTGGAAGCCAATGCTAAGTTGGCTTCCAAAAAGCTTGATTTTCTAAACCGGGCTAAGGAGTACTTCACTGCGAGTGAGGCACCTGCTCATGCTTTACAAAGCTCATGGCCGAATTGAAGTTTTATCCACACCGATGAGACTCGTGGAAAACTTCTACGGTCCGATTCTCCCGATCATTTTTACCACGCACATGCTAACTGTAGCATGAGCTGTGCTACGTGTAGAATGAGCTTCCTCCTGAGGTATTCCCGGAGCGCTGTGTCATGGGGTTACCACCGGCATGTCCGCGCAGCACTCAGTTCCGGAGAGCATCATGAGTCGTGTAGAACGTAATTTTTTTGTACATTAAATATTTTGTTTAAATTTTGATTAGTGCATTTAAATAACTGATTAGAAGTTTTTCTTATATTATCTGTACTGTCCGTTTGTCTTCAATTCGTCGAGTTTCCAGATTTAGAACCATGGCCTCTTAAAGATAAATTGCATGATGCTGAAGTAATTAATGCATTAATACGATGAAAGATGGTCCAGAAAGTAATTTTATTGTTGATTTAACTTTTCAATGAAGTACCTATCAATGCTTTCCGGAACATTTTTCGAATCATAATAATTAATTTCCGGATCATTTCACGAATTTTTTTTAAGGCACATTGGGGGCCCCCTCAGCCCCGGGGCCCCGTATAATTGATACGGCTGATATGGCGGTAGCTACGCCCCTGTATATGATGTACATTACCGTGCAAACTTCTAACGAAAATTGATTTGAACGAGATCTACTAAGTAGTTTTTTTTAATACGTCATAAATCGTAAACTGCAAAAAACATCGATCAAAGTTACAATGAAGTACAAGAACTTTTATATTATGTTACTTGTTGCTACGGAACCCCTCATGGGCGAGTCCGACTCGCACTTGGCCGCTTTTTTAAGCATAATTAAATATTCATTTTTAATTTTTTTCATCGTTTTATCTGAACTGTCGGAGAGAGAATTGAGTTGCTGTATAGTTACATTTTGTGGCAGGAGAATTTGTAAAATTATCCCGAAAATAATAAGAGCCAGACAGATGTATTCAGTAGGTACTTTGGAATTCCTTTTTTAACCGACTTCAAACAAGGAGAAGGTATTCAACCTTGATTGTATTTTTTTAATTTTTTTATGTTTGTTATAATACGCGGCACGGATCTTGAGCGCTGAGTGAGACATACATACCTGCGCAGAAGCGACTTTTTGGCCAAAGGCGCTATGGAGTGAGGAGCAGGACTCTGTAGGCGTGTACGGGAGTAGCCTGCATCATGTCGTGCAGTGTTATTAGCCCGTCAAGTGACGCTTGTCGTAATTCGTTCTCTGAGCGTGCGGTCACGTCTTGCGACAACTGAATGACCATTTATATTTTTCACCTCAAGTTTACGATGGGCGAAGTTTTACGCCGAGCGCTCAAGATCCGTGCCGCCAACTATACCTCAGAACTTTCGACTGGGTGAACCGATTTTGATGATTCTTTTTTTAATCGAAAGCTGGTGCTTGTCATGTGGTCCCACTTAATTTTTGCGAGATCTGACCAGTGGTTTTTGAGTTATCCCTAATTTTGAAATCTGTTATTTTTTTTTCAAGAATTATTCTTTATTATTATTATTCTTAATTTTCTTTCATGCAGTAATACAAGGGGCGGCCGCGGCGGCTGAAATCATTATCTACCCGTAATTGGGTAAAAAGAGTTTTTATCATACGGTAGGTATAATTTATTTCCATATAGGTATGTACCTATATTATAATATACGAGTAATCGCCCTCGCTTTGCTTCGGTTTTCTTATTTTTTACACCTTGGGTTACATTATTGGAGTTTTATTAAGGATCCCTATTTTTTTTGAAAATATAATATAGCCAATGTTACTCGGGGATAGTGTAGCTTCCCAACAGTGAAAAAAATGTTCAAATCGATTCAGTAGTTTCGGAGCCTATTCAATGCAAACAAAAAATCAAATCTTTCCTCTTTATATATTAGTATAGATAATCCTAGTTATCTGAAGTGATAATTATTCAATCCCGTACATCTAGCACCTTGTTCTATGTGGGTCTCTATACCTAGCACATACAAGTAATTTACATATCTACTTAATTTAGCAAGTTTAAAGGAACTCGTAACAGCCTTGGTATGAATGCCTATCCGTATTTTTTTAGTAGTGACCATTAGAATTAGACGATGCATTACATTACAATAATGTTACACCTACGAACTATAAAATGGCCTATAATTTTGTAGGTACTCGTATAACCAAATTGTCTAGTAACATATTGTCATACTTATATAGATAGGTTTTCTCTATACTTGATCATTTTTTTAGACGAGTCTTATCTGGGGGCACCATCGTACCCCCGCCGAGACGAAGGCGCTACCAACCTTTTCTCGAAGCGCTTTGTCGCCTATTTGAATCCTCATAACTTAGTTTTGGATTATACAAATTATACCAGATAAACAAAATTCGCGAGATATGATGTCTATAGTGCATTGGAAAACCATTATTGATGTTGTTAAAATAATGTTTAATTAATGTGTTTGTACGCTTCTTATCTAACTATATCTAATACCTCTCCTAAAATGATGTGATGCTTGCTAAAATCAATAAAGATTAGTTACATATTATATCATTTAAACGAGATTCAGTCACATTTTTATTAAGAAAAGTGCCGATAAAGTTAACTTGATTTTAATTTTTAAAAGCCACGCAAAAATAATATTGGCTTTTTAACCGAATTCAAAAAAAAAGCGGCCAAGTGCGAGTCGGACTCGCCCATGAAGGGTTCCGTAGCAGCAAGTAACATAATATAAAAGTTCTTGTAGTTCGTTGTAACTTTGATCAATGTTTTTTGCGGTTTACGATTTATGACGTATTAAAAAAAAACTACTTACCAGATCTCATTCAAACCAATTTTCGTTGGAAGTTTGCTTGGTAATGTACATCATATATTTTTTTTAGTTTTATCATTCCCTTATTTTAGAAGTTACAGGGGGGGGGGGGACATACATTTTACCACTTTGGAAATGTCTCTCGCGCAAACTATTCAGTTTAGAAAAAAATGATATTAGAAACCTCAATATCATTTTTAAAGACCTATCCATAGATACCCCACACGTATGGATTTGATGAAAAAAACATTTTTGAGTTTCAGTTCTAAGTATGGGGAACCCCCAAAATTTATTGTTTTTTTTTCGATTTTTGTATGAAAATCTTAATGCGGTTCACAGAATACATCTATTTACCAAGTTTCAGTGGTATAGCTCTTATAGTTTCGGAAAAAAGTGGCTGTGACATACGGACGGACAGACAGACAGACAGACAGACAGACAGACAGACAGACAGACAGACAGACAGACAGACAGACATGACGAATCCATAAGGGTTCCGTTTTTTGTCATTCGGCTACGGAACCCTAAAAAGGAGGAGGTTCTCAATTCGACTGTTTTTTTTATGTTTGTTACCTCAGAACTTTGGACTGGGCGAACCGATTTTGATGATTCTTTTTTTAATCGAAAACTGGTGGCTGTTATGTGGTCCCATATAAATTTCATTGAGATCTGACAATGGCATCCATGAGAAAACCACATAAGTCGTAAATTTGTGTTAAGATGTGCGCGACAAATTGACGAATAACTCAATATCACGCAAACCGATTTCGATGATTCTTTTTTTAATCGAAAGCAGGTGCTTGTCATGTGGTCCCACATAAATTTGAACGAGATCTGACAAGTATTTTTTGAGACTTTGAAGTCGGTTATTTTTTGTTAGTAAAATTTAGATTATCGTAATAAACGTACCTAATATCGACAAGTCGAACAACATTGCCTATGTCCTAGCAACATTTTTACATTTGAGTTGGCAAAGTGGTCCGTCGAATTATGAATTCGACTAAAGGTAGGTGCACAAAATATTCATAAAATCTATTTTAAAAAATAGCTTTGTATTTGTAAGTAGGTTCTTTGTGATTTTGCTGTTCTATAAAAAATCACTTTTGTTATCATTGTTATCACTGTCAAACTGTCAACTGTCAACTTGACAGTGATCAGATGGTTGCAGCATACAGTGGTCTTGAACGTCAAAGTACGAAATCGGTAGAGTTGCCCACTAATACCGGCATATTTCTACCCAAAATTGGTATATGTAAAAAAAAAACAATATTCAATCAAATTCGTTTATTTAACAAAAAATTTACTCAAGAGACTAAACTATGTACATCCTTTTGTTAATATCCTTATCAGTGGCATAGCTAGCCCTATGGAGGCCCCATGTCAATATTTGTTGTGAGGGCCCCCTTAACGTCAGCTGTCAAATATAAAAGGAGTGCCAAATGTAGCAGTCGTAGGCCGCTCGCGAGTTTTTTTTGGGAGTTAGTGAGGGGCCATATACGCTGGGGCCCCCGTATCATAATTGATACGGCTGATACGGCGGTAGCTACGTCCCTGATCATTATTACGACAGCTTTCATGTAATGTAAGTGAATTCCCAAGCGAGAAACCCCTTATAACATCGAGTTGTAGGACTCAAGTTGAGCATGTTGCGCGGGCGTAAAGCTGTTATCTAGTCTAGTAGTATTATGTCTATGGTCGATAGTCACCAAAAGTCTTCGATTGCTCGTTTGCGTCCCTATGTTATACATATAAAAAAGCTATTAGTTTATTAATAAATGGCATTTATACGTAGACTTAGTTTTATTAAAAAAAATCCGTTAAAAAAATTATAAAAATGCCTAATTTAGGGTAATTTCGCGGAGCGTTAGGGTAAAAATAAAAAGTGAGGTGGCAACACTGCCACTAGCAGTTTTCCTGTTTTTTTTTTTATTTTATTTTAGTACACGCTGAATGATAGGTTGGGAAAGTTGTTCGTTGTTAAAATTATCTTCGTGTTTTTAAAATTCGAATATTTTTCTAATTTCTTGTTTTGCCTGGCATTACGAAGTTTTTAACTTTGATTTCTTATCTCCAAATAAAATTACTAAAATAACAGCTTTTAAAATATTGATGTGGTTAATTAAAAGTTTCGTGATAATATTCTAATACATTTTATAAAACTTTTTAGTGGCTTAGTGCGGCGCGTGAAATACTTAGCAATACAGAATAACATTATTTAAGTTTTTAATAACGTGGGACTTCATTATAAGAAGTAAAGATGGAAAACGGTACATCAAAACACGGCAATACGAATTTTTTTAACCTCAAAGAAATGCCTCATCTAACCAGAGCTTTGTAAGTAAACAGGGATATAAGTTGTTGATTTATTTATAGTTCAATACTGTAATTAGATAGTTGTTAAGATGTGTTGTTGCGAAATATATTTTGTTTCTTTTAGGGATAGAAAACAAAAAATTCACCCCAATATTCTTCATGTAATTGGAAATACGCCTATAGTGAAACTCGAAAGAATACCGAAAGCTGAAGGATTGTTATGTGATATGTGTAAGTCTGATCTGATATGTAATTATTCATTTCGAAGAAAATCTACTGAAAATATAAATCTCCATATAGGTCAGTCTAGTAATTCCGAGGGTATTCAAAACTTCATTAGTGTAACTTCTATTAAGGTCAAAAGTTTATAGAATATTAAGTGGATATTATTAAATATTAATTTACAAGGGCTTAACATGAGGAATGTGTTGTATGCACAGACCTATATACTCTAGTATATATGTCTGTGGTTGTATGTATATCCTTGAACCAAAGCTTTTATAAATTTTCTTTTGAATCTATCAATCAAATTAATTATATTTTTAATTAATTTTCGTAACACAATGCTCTGTTGTGAGTGTTTTTTTTTGAGTTATGTTATGATGATGAATGATAAAAACTTTTTGGACTTCCCTAGATGCAAAGTGTGAATTTTTGAGTCCTGGTGGATCAATCAAAGATAGAATTGCCTACCGAATGGTCCTACAGGCTGAAGCAGATGGGATTTTAATACCAGGCAAATCTGTAATTGTGGAGCCTACTTCGGGGAATACTGGTATTGGTCTAGCCTTGGCTGCAGCAGTAAGAGGTATTAATTATTATTATTATTATTTTGCGGCTGAGGGTCTCCCCAGGGCCCTGCAAAAAGTCTGACGATTAGTACAAGAAACCTTTAAAATTGAATGTGTAACTGTAAAAAGCATAATAATGATGATAAAACTATTTCTTTTAGGATATAGATGCATAATAGTACTGCCAGAAAAAATGTCTGATGAAAAAGTGAATACACTACTGGCACTGGGAACTGAAATTATCAGGACTCCCACGGAAGCTGCCTCAACGTCCCCAGAAAGTAATATCGGTGTAGCGAATAAACTAGCCAAGGAGATTCCTAATGCTGTGTTACTTGATCAAGTATGTACAATTTAAAGTTTAAATAACTCTTATGTAACTAAATACTACTAAAAGAAGGTAAGTAATTAGTGGCAAAAAATCAATCAGTGATAAGCTATCAATATCCTCATTTGGTTAAAAAAGAACAGACTGCATGTTACATGGATTGTAATTTGTAACAATACAAACAAGCTAATAGACAAACAATATATTATGACTTTGACTATTTTTATACTTTAATATCCCTTGTCTAAGGTGATCAAGATTTCTCTTGATAATCATCAGATGGTGCCTTACGGTGGCTGGGCTGACGTAAAACGTTGTACCTAGTCATTGGATGGTAAATGTGTTGTGAATAAGTAGGGTATGAATCAGTGGCGTAGCTAGCCCTAAGGAGGCCCCATATCAATATTTGTTGTGGGGCCCCCTCAACGTCAGCTGTCAAATATAAAAAGGAGTACCAATTGTAGCGGTTGTAGGCCTCTGGCGAGTTTTTTTTTTGGGAGTGTTAGTGGGGGCCCCGTATAATTGATACGGCTGATACGGTGGTAGCTACGCCTCTGATATTAATCTATAATAATTGCTGTGAAACTGTTTCATTATACCAATACTACATACACTACATATTGATATCTTCCTAATGTGGAAGAAATTTAACATCTGACCCTGAACAGTGCTTCAAAGTGGAACCCTTTGCCAATTGGTTCAAAAATATACTTTGCTCTAACGATACTGTTACACCTCTTACATAAAAATAAATTATATTTGAAGACAGCTTTATTATTATGGATTAAGATTATACCTACTATATAACTTGATAACACCTACTCACCCAAGTGCTACTTAGATTAAAACAAACCTTGATAAATCTATTAATCTCATTCAAGCGAACATTTATTGCGTTCAGTTCAAGCATATTGATTTAAATCGATTGTAACGGGTCTCACCAATAGCGCATTATCTACGGAATAGGTAGGTAAGGTACCACCTACCTTACCTACAAGGCTAGGTAATAATGCTAGGTACCTACCTAGCATTATGACGATTAAAAAGAATCAATTGCTTATTACCATGCAACAACATACCTCCATTAAATAAATAAATCAATGGTTAAGTTATTATATACTCCAGGCTCCAGCGAGTACAGAAAATGCAGAATGCAAAATAATGTGGTTTTTCCAGTGTCCGACATTGGCGTAGAAAAGGATAAATGATCCTTGAATGAATGAATTTCCTCAACGTGTTCGATTAAACACGAAATTCAATAAACTTCTGGTAATGACCAACCCCTTATGCAATTTAAACCAATGCTAATTAATGGTTCTGTATTGATACCTAGTTGATTTATCGCCCACTTCAGGGAACGGGTCTTCCTACTTGAAAAGGCCTAAATCACGTCACCACGGAATGGAGTACCATTGCGTAACGGTGGAGAGATACGGCGTGTACCTACCTACACTGTACGCGTTAAAAAACTTTAAAAAGCTACTTAAGATGTTGAGTTGTGTAATCATCGGGTATGGCGGTGATCAAACTGAGTACACTATTGTAACTCGTTAGCCCATTAGTTAGCTGATACTATATGTAGTGTTTGGAGGGTCAATAATACACACATTTTACTCTGTAATAGGTGAGGTAGGTATACGCAAGGCTGACGTCTGCACACGGCTCTTGCACGCAGCATCGCTGCCGACTGACTGGCAGTCACTCAGTGACTGACCGCTGTGCTTATACACTACATCCCTTCTTTATTTTATAATAAATAATAATTGATTACAACTGTTCGTTAGCAAATAATATATTGCAACATTGACATAGATCTGACAATAATAAATTATTCAATATCCAACTTTTATTTTCTTTGTGTTATATCATTATTGTTGTACAACATGTATTTCCCATTTCTGTACATCGTTTTCACCATCAGAAACTCACACCACTATGTGAGTGCAGGGTTAAAGTTTTGGTGTCAATCTGTTAGCCTCAGTTACTTATTATTCATCGATATAATATTTTTCTGTAGCTAATTTAGAATCTTGTAGCTCCCTTAGTACTGTCCAATTAATATGGTTTCCCTCTTTTCTTTAATTGAATTATAGATCTGTCAATTTCTGTCTCTCACATTACTGTCATTGTTAGAGTGAAAGGTATTTTACTGGAAGTGATTGGAAGCTTCATAAAAAAATTGATGTTATTCTCGCATTTCACTAAATACAACTCTGTAGATCATAATTATATTTTTAACAAATGTCAAATGTAGCATTGAAAGTAGATTAACCCAAGTCATTTACCACAGTCGTCTACTTCAATTATCAAAAGTAACAACATAACTTCTGAAAAATCTTGAGTAAGTCCCTCTATTGCCAAGGCTCACCCAGCCGATATGCATATATTATCCATTTAGTGTCATATGTGTGCATCATATGTGTGCAATATGCATCACCCATACACACCCCAAACTTCACTTCTTCAACTTCACAACTTTCTTTCTCGAGATGGAGACTGATCTCGTATTGTTCAGTATCATGATTTATCATGATTACCTATTTATAGGTACTCGACTGGTACATGATTTACAGGTATTTTCCTAACGCTATCTTGTTTTCTTCAAGACTAAGTGAGAACAAAACTCTTAAATTATTTATAGAATTAACTTTTGCTATTTTGACCTATCGTGATATTACTTTCCAGTTTTTCTTGAGGGTACTTCATTTATATTGAGGGTAGGTCACAAAACTTGAAGGTAATTTGAAATTTTCAAACGTTAATCTTAAGAATTTTGAGTCATTCAACCAGACATAATTCATGATGTCAATATAATATCTAAAGTTCATACAACTCGCTCAGCGCATTATAAGAACTCAACTTTAAACAATTTTCCTATGTGACATTGTTATTTCCATCTCGTGTCACTAAGAAATTAAAACTATTTGCCAGCCATTCATTTAATGCCAAGCTATTTAATTCTACCACCAGCATTTACACTGTGAAAGTCACAGACACATTTTTGAGGGTACTTCATTTCATGGTAAGATAAGGGGTAAATCTTGAGAATTTGAGTCAATGAACAAGACTTAATTCATGATATCAGTATGATTGTCTACAGTTCAAACAACTCACTCCACGCATTATAAGGGTCAACTTTAAACAATTTTCCTATGTGACATTATTATTTTCATTTATTGTCAGTAAGGAATTCAAACCATTGGCAACCCATTCATTTAATGCTAAGCTATTTTGCTGTACCAGTATTTACACTGTTAAAGCCACAAGGGTATTTAGAATAGTACCAGTAGAATCTCTAATAATCTTAAAAATAGTTGCTTGTGAAACTACGATCACAGCTGACCAATTTACTGTCTCTTTAATTATCATGTGAACTTGAGTATTCTCTTCATTATCTTAACTCTTGATTCACTATCAGTTTAGTCAGTTAAGTTATGATTCTCTGGGAATTTGCGTTTGCTTCCCAGGGGAGTTTCAGTCGTTGACAAGCACTCTGTGTGAGGATGCTTTGTGAGATGGTGGTCCTGCGTGCACGGTTACACCCACTTACACATATGTACATTCGGCTTAGTAATGCGGCCACTCCAGCTTCTAGATGGAGATCTAGTGCTTTCAGCTTCCACAACATCAATGTCACTTTAAACTTGATAGATCGGTAATACAGAAATATAAGACCGACGACGAGCCTCGGACTGTACTGCTTTAGAGATAAATCTCTAAAGTTGCTACTTAGCACTGTCATTCAACTAGACATAAGTTTTTTTTTTCTTGGCTAAGTCTGACATAATTAAATCGAACTTTTATTTTATACTGAAATTTTATTTCTCAGTGTATGAACCACTCAATAATTACAGCATGAACCTTGCCCTTGATAGGTATTGTTTTTGTATAATGTCGTGAAAAGTATGGAAACTGATAAAATAACCTTTTGGTCATTAGCCATCACTTGATGACGCTAGTTAACTATTTATGTCAATTTTACATGAAAAGAGCGCAGAGAAACACCTAAGGTGTTGTCATTTTGCAGATGGTTCAAGTTGGATGAATATTAGTAGTATGTTGTATCTACGTAAAATAGTTGATTACAACGTCGTGTTTTATTGGACTACCTCAATATACTGAAATTTTATTTCTCAGTGTCTCATTGTCTCTTTACTATGGAGACAAAATCATAACCTTGACATATAATATTTACCTTTATTCTTCGACAGCTCAAAAAGATTAATATTTACTTTGCAAGTAAAGATATTAGATGGAAATACTATGATCTTCTGAGTCTGTAAGTGCTCGTTGCCACAATGATGAATCTTTATTTTTTCAATAATAATAATATATCCAATAAATTATTGTGGACTATATTATATGTATAAGAATTGCAAAAAATTAATATAATTATCATAAAAGCCGAGTCCGTTACCATGGACTCATAACTGCTATCGTTTGTCATATTTTGTCATAATCTGCTCACATATGTGATATGTTCACATATTACATATTATACTCGTCTGTAACGAATTATTATAAAATAATGAATCGTCAAAGACGGAAGTATGTCATTGTACATTTCATACATGGTCAGATTCAAATTTACTTCAAAAGAAGTTATGGAATGTTAACACATGAATGGAATAAAATATACCATACCAATAATCACTGTCTTACTTTTGTTCCTTACATAATACTTGAATTCTGATGCCACATCATCTCTTTACTTGGTATTTGTAATTCATATTGATTGAGGTAACTTTCTGAAAACCTGCAATTTGTTATTTCATCCCACGATTTAATATCAGTGAAATGGGACCGATTATGATGGGAATCATCTCCATCAGGCATCTCGAATGGGTGTCTTATGAATCATATTCAACAGACATCTTTGGCTTTCAATGACATTCATAACGACATATCCATAAAATATTAATTTGTAAATATTTGCAGCCACTGTGTATGCATGGCTTTTTACAAATGTAACGTTATTACAAGTGTAACATGATTGCGTAGCCTTAAACATTGATTTATAATATTTGCGGGCACCTTGTATGCATGGCTTTTTACTAATGTAACAGTAACATGACTGCGTAGCCTTAAAACATTGATTTATAATATTTGCAGGCACCGTGTATGCATGGCTTTTTACTGATGTAACAGTAACATGACTGCGTAGCCTTAAAACATTGATTTATAATATTTGCGGGCACCGTGTATGCATGGCTTTTTACTTATGTAACAGTAACATGACTGCGTAGCTTTAAAACATTGATTTATAATTGACAGTATATATTACGGTATATTATATACCACTTGTATACAGAATACATTACAGTATAATGTATAATGCTCAATCACCTCGAATGACTTGCCATAGCAGTAATTTAATACATCGATTAGTTTGGCTTCTTCCTCAGAATTCCAAGTCAAGTACCTCCATACCTTAATTTATTTTATGATAATTATGGTAAATACCCAATAAATTGAAAACTTTTTTTTCCATTTTTTTTAGCTATAAAAGCGTTACAATATCTCTGACATTTTAGACTGAACTTTAGTATTCCACATACTCATCCATCCTTAAATTTTAATATACCTTTTAGGAAATACCTACTCATTATATTGAATAACTTCTGCAAACACTATATTTTAATGTCTTATAATTTGGCTGAACATAAAAATGTTCCACGTCACTTTACCCAGAACTTTGATTTTTCTTCTCGAAACAGCCATCCTTGAGCCATTACGAAAATTTTTGAATGAAACAGTGAAATCGGTTAAGCTATCAAGAAATACTAAAGTTCATTTTTATTTATACAAACAAGAAGATAAGTATATTACAATAATAACGTGCTTCTTTCGAGTATTTTTTTTTTTACACAAGGTATAGCATTCTCCTTGCGAGTCTTGTTTAAATTTGCGTGCCCCTTTCAGGCCTTTTTGTACTCAAGGTACATTAACAAGTTCCTTACGAGTCTTGTTTAAATTTGCGTGCCCCTTACAGGCCTTTTTGTACTCAAGGTACATTAAAAAGCTCCTTACGAGTCTTGTTTAAATTTGCGTGCCCCTTGCAGGCCTTATTGTACTCAAGGTACATTAACAAGCTCCTTACGAGTCTTGTTTCAATTTGCGTGCCTCTTGTAGGCCTTTTTGTACTCAAGGTACATTTACAAGCTCCTTGCGAGTCTTGTTTAAATTTGCGTGCCCCTTTCAGGCCTTTTTGTACTCAAGGTACATTAACAAGTTCCTTACGAGTCTTGTTTAAATTTGCGTGCCCCTTACAGGCCTTTTTGTACTCAAGGTACATTAAAAAGCTCCTTACGAGTCTTGTTTAAATTTGCGTGCCCCTTGCAGGCCTTATTGTACTCAAGGTACATTAGCAAGCTCCTTACGAGTCTTGTTTCAATTTGCGTGCCTCTTGTAGGCCTTTTTGTACTCAAGGTACATTTACAAGCTCCTTACGAGTCTTGTTTCAAATTGCGTGCCCCTTGTAGGCCTTTTTGTACTCAAGGTACATTAACAAGCTCCTTACGAGTCTTGTTTCAATTTGCGTGCCCAATCCGGACTTAATACTTGTAACGGGACAAGTGGGATAGACCCGTACAACCTGCGTGAACCTTGACGTAGCTACAATTATCAATATATTTAATTTAATATTGGCTTTAGCGATAAAAATATTAACATATATAATGCTTCAATATTGCTACGTAATACGGATTTTAAGGTATAATAAACTTTTTACATATTACGTGCATATGTATAACACATTGTTTGTAGCTACTTTACAGGTTCTTTCTTAATATGGTTGTATAGGCAATGATCTTTAAGTGAACTGTATTGGCGTGACCATAATAATAATATTGAACTGCTAATTAATTAGCAAAATTACGTCTAAAACTTGTTTAGATAATCATAATCTTTTGAATTCATGGTAGAACGGTATTTGAATTGTGAAAACATTAACCACAGCATTATATTAATAAGTGGGGTAGATTCTCAATCGTTTCTTTCCAAGTTATTGTAAGGGTAACGTCAAGTTTCACGTTTTTATTAAATACCCACCAAATACAAACAAAACTTAGGATATTGTTATTGTGATGCGGTAGCTTTATTTGAAATAAGGAACGAAATAAATTACAATTTCCTACAGCAATATCATAGGAAATTTATGGTCTATTTGAAATAGTTACTTGAGGCATGGCCCTTTGTGAACAAAATGATTTGCATGGCCTTCGAAGTATTTAATTAGTTTTGATGCTTAGACAACCATTTTCTGTACAAATATGGCAGTGGTATTTTAAGTTGCCGAGTTATTAAAACGTCAACACTCAAATAATTTTTACTTTAGTGCACGCAATTAGGTATACCCACATATAAATTATGTGGTTGTAATGTAATAATACACTTTACTTACTTAAATGCGAATATAACAGAACATATTCTTTACGAATTTGCCTGCCCGAACGAATGCAAGGGTGGCATTACTTCTTCTTTTTCTTCCAACATTTTTTGGTAATTCCTTATTAATCCCATCCTCGTCGCCACTTGTAGTGTTTGGAGGGTCAATAATACACACATTTTACTCTGTAATAGGTGAGGTAGGTATACGCAAGGCTGACGTCTGCACACGGCTCTTGCACGCAGCATCGCTGCCGACTGACTGGCAGTCACTCAGTGACTGACCGCTGTGCTTATACACTACACTATACATATTATGCTTTTACGGTCTAATCAATTTACAAATGTTTTGTATAGTATAACAACGTGTGCAATCCTCTGGCGCATTACGACGGCACCGGTGAAGAGATCCTGTGGTCCTTGGACGATGACGTGGACATGGTGGTGATCGGAGCTGGCACCTGCGGCACCATCTCTGGCACCGCGCATAAGATTAAGGAGCGGTGCCCCAAATGCATCGTCGTTGGCGTCGACCCCCACGGCTCCATCCTTGCACAGCCGGAGGAGATCAACAAATCCGATGTTCAGATGTACGAGGTGAGTGGATAAAACTTGTGACTGGATAAAGATTGGTCTCTGCTTTGTCTTACCGAGGTAATGTATTTGGAGTATTTTTTGTCACTAGTTAAAGAAAATACAAAAGGTACTTCACAGGCAATGTCATATTTTGTTAACTTTTTTAACGTTGATAAATTCTTTAAGTTTAAAAATAATGTGCTGATGAACGGAGTTTTCAAATAATTCGAATTTTGAACAGCTGAAAGCAGTCGTCTGTGTTAAAAAAAAGGAAACAAACCAAGAGGGTAATACCTACATGAGGGTAATATCTATTTTACGAGTTAAAAATAAGTAATACTCATCTTCCTGTGCGACTCAATGTTTCATTTGTATACGAAAGACCATTGTTTATAAGTCTTCAGCCCATTGGCCATTAGCGGCTTACTATACTGCTGCTTCAGTTTGGATCTGTGAAGAAACTCTCCGATATGATTTAAGGACAGTTATCTAACGATAGCAAGCGGTTCTCTAGTTGGTTTGATTAACTAACAACGCAACGGAAATTCGTCACTAGACATCAGCATCAGCCATTCAACTCCAGATAGAGCTCGCGTCTCGCTGCTAAATTCTATGAATGTCATACGTTCAGTTACGACTGATTGAAGCCACTATACAGGCTCTTAGCGCTTCATACACAGGAAATTTATAAATAATACTTGCATTCATAGAATTCTGTGCATTGCGACATTGCAACTTAATGTTTTACAAACATCCGAGAGCAAAAATTTGTGATTTAAAAATGAATGAAATAGCTATAATTTAATCTGTATAGTAAAAGCAATTCTCTGTTTTCTAACTCTGATAGCAGGTGTAAGAAATAATACTCGCATTCCAATGATTACGAGACTTAAAGTTTTACTAACATTCAAGTGCAGGCATTTACATTTCAAATGTAATATAAATAATAGCTCACGTTCGCTTCCTTATGTTGTATGAATAATACAGTGTGTCAGGCTACCGGTGTCGGAGCCTTTAATGGTATAAAATATGATCAAATTTATCGACAAATCACCACTCATATGTTGTTTTTCTCCAAACATGATGAAATGGCAGCCATTTAAATTTTTGTGTTCCAAAGAAAGGGCGCGTGTGTTAATTTTGCCATAACTTAACATTTGGTGGTCCTAGAAGCACTAAAAAGGCCTTAATTTGTAGCTAAAGACATAGGCAATTAATTAACGTTAAAAAAACATATCAAAAATTTTCAATAAAGGACAGAAAAAAATATTCAATTACTTTCTTTCTAAAAAAATGTTGTATTTTTTTTAATTTTCGAGGTTTACTGAAAAATCCAAGCCATTAACCTATTTATTTTTTATTTTTCGTAAATACTAGGGGATATTTCCTAAAAATAGACACCAAAGTGGTAGCTCCAAGTTAAACAGTTTAGGGGCTATGACAATTTGAATATGACCCTTTTAAGACGGCGTTTATCCCAACAGCAGGTAACTAGTAACAGAGTTATGATTTTGAGATTTACAGAGTATGATTTTGAACAATGTTATGGTTTTTGACAAATTAAACGCATACAATACAAGCAATATTTTTTTTATTTCTCCCTACTGCCGGATCACATTATTCCAACAGGATCACAGCAATATTCAAATTGTCATAGCCCCTAAACTGTTTAACTTAGAGCTACCACTTTGATGTCTATTTGTAGGAAATATCCCCTAGTATCTACGAAAAATAAAAAATAAATAGGTTAATGGCTTGGATTTTTCAGTAAACCTCGAAAATTAAAAAAAATACAACTTGTAGGAAATATCCCCTAGTATCTACGAAAAATAAAAAATAAATAGGTTAATGGCTTGGATTTTTCAGTAAACCTCGAAAATTAAAAAAAATACAACATTTTTTTGAAAAGAAAGTAATTGAATATTTTTTTCTGTCCTTTATTGAAAATTTTTGATATGTTTTTTTAACGTTAATTAATTGCCTATGTCTTTAGCTACAAATTAAGGCCTTTTTAGTGCTTCTAGGACCACCAAATGTTAAGTTATGGCAAAATTAACACACGCGCCCTTTTTTTGCAACACAAAAATTTAAATGGCTGCCATTTCATCATGTTTGGAGAAAAACAACATATGAGTGGTGATTTGTCGATAAATTTGATCATATTTTATACCATTAAAGGCTCCGACACCGTTAGCCTGACACACTGTATAATAATAATGTTTATCATGCAAGAAGGACACATACGTTAAATAAATAGATTATTTTGTCGGGAATCGAAACCGTGACTCGGCCACGGCCAGGGCCGCCATAAGGCATAACCCATAGCCTTCCACAGAATAATAATATCTTACCAATAGGGATGGCGATCTGAGATCGATTAATCGAATAATCGATTTTTCATGCCCAAAAGATCTGAATCAGTACTGAATCGATCCAGTGAATCGATGTATCACCCTTGAAAATTGCCATTCGATTTTTTTTTGGTAAAAACCATAAAATTATTTACAATTAGTTGAATGTATCTGTATCTGTAATATTATGGTGTTGCCGATTAAAAGGTTAATGACTCAAAAACTCGCGAGATGGCTTAGTTTTCTTCGTTTCCATTTAATAAAAAAAAGTTACGTTTGTAGTCTACGAC
Organism: Thymelicus acteon; assembly: GCA_951805285.1. Lineage (NCBI taxonomy): Eukaryota > Metazoa > Arthropoda > Insecta > Lepidoptera > Hesperiidae > Thymelicus > Thymelicus acteon. The sequence continues at coordinate 6,380,123 of OX638232.1, forward strand.
TTTTTGTATTTGTTGATTGATATTGCATCATTCATTTGTTTACCTAAGCAAACTGTATCGTAATATTATACTATACTGTGATTAGCGAAATTAGTCCTTTTTTGGTGTAGTGTTTGTTACGGAATAATAAGTAACTGAGGGTAACTAAAGCGCTTCTTATTTTTTACTTTGGTGTTTTATATTTTGAGTTTGTTCTGTTAGTTTGAAAATAAATGTCTTCTTTCATACCTGATTTGACTTTGATATGGTAATAAAAATGATTGTTATTATCGAATTCCCTGAACTAAAAAAAACTGATTTTACTGATAAGGGATAATTTATTATGTTATCTTTATTGTTTCTCATAAAATGGATTTATATTTACATTATAAATGCAAACTTGAAAAAAATCGCTTATACATGAGCTTACGATTCGGATCGATTTAAAAATCGATCTTTTTTGGAAAGAATCGCCATCCCTACTTACCAATATTATGGGTTAAAACGTTAAAAGGTCAGGTAAGGACATTTTTGATAATGTGGATGCTGCGCTTTGTTTTTGGTCTGTACCGTGTCGGTGATGCCTTAGTGTTGGTTGTTGAAGTCCTTGGGCCACGGTGACCACAAGGTGGGATGGCAGTCAAATATTAACTTATCATTATGTATTTTTTTATAATAGTCAATTTAGTAAAGTACCTAGTACTTTTTGATGCTTCTGTAACTAGATGACTTTTTGATGAATTTCCCTCACGGTTTGCACAAATATAGATGCAACAATGTTTCCCGAAATAGTAGTCAATAAGTTGATTTTTGAGAAAAATAGTGATAAAGTTACTATACCTAAATATGAATGATATTGGAATGACGAGTAGAAAATTTATCGGAATGTTTATGGCACATAAATAATTGCAATTGTTATAAACAAATAAAGATAAACAATAAAAGGCATTAAGTGTTTAGTTAAAATTCATAAAAATATTAAAATTTTTAGGACTAATCACCATTTTTCTAGAAAATCAACTTGTTGACTAGACTATATATCGTTATCGTTCTAAAATTACCTACTCCTTGGCAAGTTACTCTGTCCTTGCTATTCCAACGCTGTGTGCGTACATAAAAAACAATCTGGAAGAATTATTGTTGTGATGAACCGATTATTTTATTTACGTTATTATTGTTGTTATTTTCTTATTATTTTATTTACTTCCTCGTTTACAAATACCTTCAAGGTCGGTAGTTTTGTACTAATCAAACCGATATAATTAATGTTTAGTGTTTAACTATGGCATAATTTTATTAGTCAAAAAAGGTTCTCGAATAAAATTTAAATATCCACTCAATCATATTTTTTTCGTCATATACCGTAAACTGATAGTGTGATTTTATCTTTTCGTAAAATAATCGTGTTATTTTAACCCGTTTGATAAACTCGCTCGTACTTTTAACCTTCCGTGAACTACGTGGATAATAGTTACGTTCTGTACCACGTGGGGATTCCTGGTCCATTTTTTTTATAGAATGATCAATTTACTGATCATCGTGCTTCAGTTTCATAAATGTCTAGTCAAGACGAAACTGATAACGTTTTAGAAAGATACAATCAAATTGATAGTGACACAATATGTTCATAAATAGACAAATATATAATTTAAACGTTATTTTTTATACAGGTGGAAGGTATCGGCTACGATTTCCTGCCCAAAACACTAGACAGAACTGTAGTAGATAAATGGATCAAGACCGACGACAAGGAATCCTTGCAGATGGCACGGAGGCTCAACAGAGAGGAAGGTTTATTGTGTGGTAAGTGCTCTTGAACGTATTCAGTAATGTATGGGGTGTGTATGGGTCATAGTGCTTATCAATAACAACAATTCTTCTGCCAGACCTCACGCTTTAAAAGTTATAAAAAAACACTTCTAAGGTATTTTAAATGCTGTTTTTCAATATCACTGTAATATACGATAATATTGATAGATTTGCACTTGAGCCATTTTAAAATTTTGTTGCAGCAATTTTATAATCCACCATTGTGTATTCATATAATAATAATAATAATATATTGATTATTTATAATTGTAAAATCGAATCAGATCACGTCTGATTATAAAATTGATGCACAGACGCTAAATACTATTATGATTCTAAATAATATTAACATATACCTGTTATAGCGAGTCTAAACTGGCACGTAGAAATTATTAAACGACCACGATTACATTGTACATTGTATGCAGAAGTTCATTCAGTTTTCGTTAGTACTATTACATCATTCCTCACGTCATCCATGCTGCAATTTGACTGGTGTTATTTCAAACGATAACATGGCTTTATCACACTGCAGTCTGCACGCAATCAATCACTGTATCACGCAGCAACGTAGTCAGCCATGGGCTCAGGGTGGGACAGCAGTCTAAAATAATATGTAACTTTTTTTTTTGATCGCATTTTTTTGTGTCGACTGACGACTGTCGACTGTAAACTTTTTTACAGTATTGTAGTGAGTACCTAGATAGCTAAGTTTTTTAAGTTTGATTAGATATCTTACAGGCTTACAGGTCAGAGCCACCGTGGCTACCCCACCGTGGCTATGCCCATGGTATCACGAAACAAGAAATGATTTGTCTATGTGCCCATTTCATCTTAATTCGAGTAGCGGTTAGTGCGAGATGGAAATACAAACATCCAAACATCTTCACAAATATTGAAATGTATAATCCTAACAGTTGAAAAGGTCTGAAGTACTGGAAAATAATGTACTTTAGGGCGGATTAATAAAAGGGTTTATGACTAATTAATTGACCAACCCATACGATAAAAGTGTAAATGGCGAAAGAACCTCCTCAGTCCTTCTAGTAAATTATATTTTATCTCATCAAAAACATAAATGTCAAATGAGAGCCAAGTTCAAAAAAAAAAGAATGGAGATTTAAATGGGTGCCAAGTTATGTGTAGAAAATCCGAAAATGTTTGTCACAACAACATGTAGTTCAAGCTCTACATTTGACTTGGCTAGTTGTGTCCTGGTTCACTTTGTAGAATAGCACCACTCCCGTTCTCCCTGGGATGTCGTAAAAGGCAACTAATAAAACTTATCCAGAAGATGGGCAGCAGCATCTTCCTGTGTTTGACGAATACCGGTCAGGTCACCTGCGGTCACTAGCACGCACTAGCCAAGCGTGGTGACTACCGGGTAAAACCCCCCACATGATAGCAATAAGCCTCGGCCCCCAGTCCCCGGCAGACCCGCTATTCCTAGTTAGTAACGGCGGGGCAGGAGTGCTAAAAATTGCAGGCAGAGATCGGGCTACCAATCTAAACGACGACTTCTGCACCTGGCAACATACAACATCAGAACACCGAGGACCGATGACAAAGTAAAAGAGCTGGAAGAAGTGATAGACACGTTAAACTTAGTATTGTGGGTTTATCTGAAGTCCGACGACAGGAGGAGAACACGATAATACTCAAATCCGGAAACTTGTTCTATCACCGGGAGAGTGAACACTTCTCCCAAGGTGGTGTCGGGTTCTTCGTTCAGAAGTACCTCTCAACAACATTGTACAAGTTGGTAGCGTGTCGGCCAGGGTAGCCTACCAGCGGTAGAATATCCAAACGGTTCGTTTAATTTTACACACGTCGCTCCGTCTCCAGTTCTTTTGCTTTGAACTTGGCTGGAACACGCTGCCGCGTGTCTAGATATGTTCACCGTTTAATCGATCGATCGATCGATCGATAGATCGCGATGATTTTAAGTTCCAAAATGTTATACATAGGTGGCAGCAGTGGCGCAGCAGTGTGGGGCGCCATACAGGCGGCAAAGAGTTTGAAGGCGGGACAGAAGTGCGTTGTAATACTGCCTGACAATATTCGCAATTACATGACCAAGTTCATCTCCGACCAGTGGATGGAGGCACGAGGATTCAAAGATATTCCTTCCAATGATAAGTTATGGTAAGCTGGTTTTTCTTTTTTTGATTGTATTGTTAAAATAAGATAAAATATGTATTTTTTTTTATACAAAAACATAGAGAGCTGTCGGTTTCTGAGCGGAGACTCTTGAATAATATTTGCAATTTGCTGCGGCAAAATAATGCGGGTTCCTCGCTTCTATTTGGGTTGACTACGCATTACCTTTGGCGTTGCTTACGTTTATGGACGACGATGACCATTTACTTACTGTTAGGTGGCCGTGGCTCACCTGCCTGTTTGTCGGTTTTTTACATAAAAAAAATGGTGCATACGAATTTACGAACGATTTACATAAGTATATTATCGGATCTTAACATAGCTGTATATACGTACAATCGTCTGGACAAAAACATATTATGTCATTTATTATTCTCAAATAGTCAACATAAAGATAGTGACATATTTAAAGTGCATTCTCAAACAAATAAAATGTTCAAGTACATACAGTGAGTGATCATGTTGACATCACTAGGTACTTATAACTGTGCGCACTTTCTCTAGTCTGCGATAACTATGAATAGGTGAAATTGTAATCCATTAAACTGAAAGACTTTTTGCGGCCCTGTGACACATTCCAAGTTATTGTAATTTTTTCGTATATGCGAATAGAAACAAAAAAAAATGCTAGGTCCGTGACCGTACCTGGGAAGGGTAAAGAGGGGTGAACGTGGCACACTTTGGAAGGTAGTTTTAGAGTTCGGACTGGAGAAGTAGAATCAGTCCCCAAAACTTTTTGAAAGATGCAAGCTACGCCAATGCTTCAACAAGGCCCTACTGTGTGGGGGCTCGGGAGAAGAAGCAGCAAATGCAGGATTAAAATAAAGATTTGTAAAGCATTATGAAGCAGTGTTTTTATCGTCTGTGTCGTATTCGTATGCGATGACGATTTTCCTGCTCGTGTCACTTAGGGGCCATCCATAAATTTCGTCACACTAATTTCATGACTTTTTGACCCCTCCCCCTGTCCTTGTCACAGCTGGTCACATTTGTGAGACCCCCCCCCCCCCCCCTAGTGTGACGTCACATATTATGAAAGGGCATCGAACCTAATTGGCACACCTACAAGTCCGCCATTTTGAAAAAAACTCGATTCGGCGGCCAGTGATGAAACATTTGTCAATCGATAGACTAAATGATTAAGATCAAAAAGTATTCAGTGATGAAATGTCGTAAGTGATATACTTTCTGAGATAAGTGAGTTCAAAACTGTAGAAAATTAAGCAAAAAACTTCGTTTCGGCGGACATTGATAAATCATATGTCATTCGATAGGCTAAATAATTACGATTAAAAGGTATTCAGTGATGAAATGTTGTAAGTGATATAATTTCTGAGATAAGTGAGTTCAAAACTGTAGAAATATAAAGCAAATAAACTTCGTTACGGCGGACATTGATGAAACATATGTCAATCGATAGGCTAAATGATTACGATTAAAAAGTATTCAGTGATGAAATGTTGTAAGTGATATACTTCCTGAGATATTTGAGTTCAAAACCGTACAAAAATAATGCATTAAAAATTATCATTTACTTATTTTGAATTTATTGGGTCAATAATGAAAAATAAGTAGGTATATTATGTCATATGTGTATGTGCTGCATAGGTACTTGATTTATGAATAACGGGTAGATTTGAATTAAAAAAAAGCAAAGCAAAAGCAAACTACTAGGTTGTTTTATAAATAATTTATTTGCCACCACCGGCTACAGCTTTCGCAATTACTCTAAACCAAAAGTTAAAATTCACTATTGGCTTAGTTTTCTATATCATGTCTGACAATCACTGAATCTAAAAATTCCGCTGGTGATAAAGGCAATGTTTCCTGATGTCAAGCCCATGCCAAGAACCATATAACACACATTATATGGGAACAACATGACAAGGTTCTTCTTCCCACTATGCATGAGCAGTACCATCCCGCGATTTTATCTCTACCCTTAAGTTGTTTGTTTGACGAATTTGTTTAATTTTTATAATACATAACGTAACTGAGGTAAGGAAAAAAGTGACCGGTACACTTCAATTGCTGTATCGCCATAAAAACTTAACCATAAATACGCCATAAACACTCTGGTCATCTCTCACCTTGATTATGCTGATGTGTGTTGTACAGATTTGTCAGAGGAACTTCTGAATAAATTGGAGCGCCTTCTTAATAACTGTATTAGATATATCTTCGGCTTACGTAAGTATGACCACATTTCCCAGTTTCATTCCTAACTTAAATGGCTATCCATTTGATACAGGCGAAACTTCAGAATTCTCTCAACATTTTATGCCATTTTGAATAATGTGTCTTCTCCTGTTTATTTAAAGGAAACCTATAACACTGCTTATTTCGGGAATTCCTTCACAATACAGTTCATACTGTTCTGGAACTCCTTGCTTGTAGACATCAAAAAATCATAGACTACCAAAAGCTCCTTCAAGAAGTCCGGCAGCACTACCTGAAGCAATTAGAATGTTGTCGCCCGTTGTCTTCAACCAGATGTTATTTATGTAAATCTGAATAATACTGTATTTATTTAATTTTGTTTATGTATATTGTGATTTTATATGTATATAGTAATTATTCTAAATATTCATAATATTTCTTATCTGGCATAACACTGATACAGTTACAGATACACTAGAAATAAAAAGATAATTAATTATAAATGTTTTATTTTTGTACGGTTTTGAACTCAAATATCCCAGAAACCATATCACTTACGACATTTTATCACTGAATACTATTTGATCGTAATCACTTAAACTATCGACTGACACATGTTTTATCAATATCGGCCGAAACGATGTTTTTTGCTTTATTTTCCTACGGTTTTGAACTCAAATATCTCAGAAAGTATACCACTTACGACATTTCATCACTGAATACTTTTTGATCACAATCATTTAGTCTATCGATTGACACATGTTTCATCACTGGCCGCCGAATCGAGGTTTTTTCAAAATGGCGGACTTGTAGGTATGCCAGGCTCCATACAAAAATGTTGGAAGCCCTTTACACATGGAAATTATTAAATTAAAACAGCAGTTCCGAAACAAGTTTTATTTTGATTAATTGTTTTTTAATATTTACCTACAAATTATTCGATTTTGAAATGTGACGTCACGCAACTTAGGACCTCCTCCCACCCCTTGTCACACAATGTCAAACTACATCGACCCCCTCCTCCCCCCTAACGTGTGACGTAATTTATGGATGGCCCCTTAAGTAAAACGTGCGTGAACTTTAACACCGTTGATTCTTGAGTAAAATAATATTTTGAATTGGTTTATCTCTATCTCTTAATATGGTATTTATTAGTTAATGTTACCAATACAATAACATACAGCTGTTTAAATAAATCTGCTGTCATAAAATTACTATGGTTGTATTTCAAATAATAATAAAATAATAATAAATAACAGGCATTTAGATTATTATTGTCTGTTCTCGAGATTTATCTAATAAGATTCTAATTTTAATTTATAAGATAGGTATGTCTAAAGTTGTATACTTAGATTTTCATATATTTTAATTTTGTCCTGTTATGCTTGTTACTCTTGTTGTAACCGACATAGCTCAAAGAATTAGCAGGCTGAAGTGGCAACGGGCCACATAGTTCGAAGGACCGATAACCGTTGGGGAAGAAAGGTCCTCGAATGGCGCCCACATCTCGGAAAAAGGAGCATAGGACGCCCCCCGACGTCAGTCCACCTGGGACTGACGACCTGAAGAAGACAGCGGGCATCCGCTGGATTCAGAAGACTCAGGACCGGTCTGAGTGGCGCAAGTTAGGGGAAGCCTATGTCCAGCAGTGGACCTACAAAAGCTCATGGATGAATGGATCGATGACTCTTGTTGGACCTAATACAAACAAACAAATTCAGAAGTAGATAATCCAACTGATCTAATTTTAAATACATGTCATTTTTAACTGGCCTTCGCACTATTTTGGTATCGGTTCAATCCGATAAATAGTGTTTTGGCCTCACTTCCCTCGAATTGTAAACATGGTTTCAGAAATATGTTGAGAATTAGCCCATGATAATGTTATACAGACCATTCGCATTATTATAAAATTGTTATAATTATTATGTCATTATTCATATTTAACGATAACCCTGGCAAAATGATGCAATGTCTAGGCGGTGTACGATATATCAGAGGCGAAGTACATGACTTCTGACAGTATGGTAGTTGTAGTAATGATCTAATATATATCTCATCAAAAACATGTGTGAAATGAGAGCCAAGTTAAAAAAAAGAATTGGGTGCTAAGTTCTGTGTAGAAAAGCCAAAAATTTTAATCACAGGGACATGTAATTCAAGCTCTACATTTGACTTTTACCTATTATTATTTGTAAAATTTACAGTCGACCCGCTAATTCACTACTTTCACTAATTATGAATAATTTTCAGTTTTGAGACTTTTTCCTTTGTATACGCCTAATAGTCTACATTGATACCAAATATCAAGTTTCTAGGTCATCTGGAAGTAGGTTAGGTTTTTAATCCTATGTCAGTTAGTTAATCTCAATGGGGTTATAATGTGAATTTTTAGACGTTAATATATCCATAACTATTTGAGTTACATTTATGAAATTTTGAATTCTTAATAAGCTAAGGCGCTTTAATACCTGAGAATCGCGGCGGCGGCGGTACTTTTGAGTTCGAACGTGAATCCACGTTCCCGGTAATCGACGAGTGTAATGGGGTTTGTCCGGCTATTTAATGATGTGGAGTTCGGCCGTGGATTGAAACACAATGTTATGAGATTCACGTACATTTACTATAAAAGACTCAAAATAATAATGTTACACGCGCAAGCGACCGCGACTCAACATGGCGAACCTCTCTGTTCTAGTGTGCGAGAGAGATAGCGAGAGCGGAAACGGTAGTGACCGCAGACTAACTCAGTGGCATAGGCCACAGAGTAAATAGACGCGTCTGTGGTGTTACACGAGTTAATAAATGTGCCAAATTTCATGTAGGTATGTAGATTAAATATGTCTCGAGTTGTGATGGGGTCAAAAGTAGCTCGAAATGGTTCGGGTAATATTACACATGTCGCTGCGTCACCAGTTCTTTTGCTTTGAACTTGGCTGAACACGCTGCCGCGTGTCTAGATACTAAAAATAATCTTTATTATGGTTTATAATTATTATGAAAGAATGGATGTGATTATGAAACGTTAATTAATATTTTTTATTAATATTTCTTTTATTTTTAATTTAATTCAATAAGCATAATGAGACTCGCGATAATCAACATTCAATGGTTTTTTCCAACATATCTACATTCCTTATATTTCTCAAAGAAGTATTTAACTTTGATTTAAAAAGTTAATAAAAATAAAAGAAATACTTCGAATTTTTTGTCGCTTTCTGGGCGATACATAAAAGTAGTACTGTGAGTACATAATCATATTCAACTTTAAAACCTTATAATTTCAGGTGGTGGGGTGCAGCATTGACAGAGGAAGTAGTTTCACCGATATGCACGGTATCCAGCAACGCAACGCCGAGTGAAGCGCTCGCCACCCTACAGGCTAGCGCCACGTTGGTTGCGGCGGTTGTTGACAACAAAGGGTTGGTACTTACTACGCGTTCACTCTAAGTTTCCCCTCGTCGACCGTTACGATTTAACAGCTAACGGTACTGTAGACAAAAAAGTAATCAAACAATTTCACTAACTCAAATAACAAATTACGTTTGCCACTGTGTAAAACATTTTCTATTTTAGTCATTATAGCGACAAAAATCAACGAATGTAAAATAAAGCGATAGAAAAATAATTTAACGAAAGTAACATCAAATTCAACAACAAACTCAAGAACGCACGTGCCGCACGGGACCTCAAAAATACGCGACTAGCGTTGCTGTCTGTACTAAATGAGCTGCGGTATGAGGAAGCGGGACGGGAGGTAAGGGCAAACTTAGAGTGAACGCGTAGTATCTGTTAACAATATCATAAACTAGTAAACGCCCTCGCTTCGCTTCAGTAAGCCCACACTCGATAAATGTATGGACGGTATTATTTGAATTGTCATAACTTTTTTACTTGTGAACCGACTGAAATAAAAGCTCACTACAATAAATACAACAGTGAAAACCGCATCTTAATCTGTTCAGCCGTTTCAAAGATTAGCCGGAACAAACGCACAGACAAACAGACAAAAATTACAGTTTTATTATAATGTATGATGATATTATAATATAAAACACTATTATAAAATAAACTTAACTGATGTATGCTTCAGTTTATAACTCATTTACGTTTTAGTGTTTTGTTTATAAACGTCTCGTTTTGTCGCTTTCTTCGCTCACCTAGAACTTCGTTACAACAAAAACCCAACAAATTATTTCAATAACTGATTCAAGATTATTACTATAACCGTTAACCACACATGAAGACATACATAGGTATTATACTATATTTCAGTTCATCTTATTACTACCATTGAGCACTGTATCATAGTAACGTACGGTCCCAGGTTCGATTTCCAGGCGGAGCAAACATTTACACAAACCGCGCTAGGATTGCCAATATCTTGAGTGTCATGAGCCTATATAACTGCCTATTAACACAATAAACAAGTGATTAAGTACTCTGTGACAATAAAGTTTGCTGCCGAGAACACCAGGCGATAGATAGACCAGATTGTAAATTTTACAGATTTTTAATATTATATGTCTGTGAGTATGTTGACATCGGACAGCGATACGTCAACTATGATGTTGACAAAACTAAATAAAATTCAAAAATATTAATATTGAATATTATTGTAAAAAATATAAATAATGATCTAAGCCTTACTAGTTATAGCGATCAATCCAACTGAATTAATGATTTTCTTGTTACTATGCCTAATACTATTGATCGTCTTGGCTGTCAAACTAGTAGAAAATTTTGATAATAATGAACTGTCTAGCTTCAAAAGGGCTTGATGTATGTATAATTAATTATTGTTGTTAATTCATTTTAGGTAGGTAATGTATGCTGTGTGTCTATTCTAAGTGATCGACCATCAATTCATATAATTTTCTGCCTGGCTAACTGCCACCCTCTGGAGTCAGTCACCAAACGACTAAAGATATTCTGGGGATTTGAGAGTCTACTTTGTTGTCTCTACTTTATCGGCTGACAACGGTTCAGTGACTATTTTTGTCCTCGAGCGACGGCGAGCACTGAACATCAGATGAATCGTCTGCTCTTAGACGGCTATTTACTTAAAAACCTTCTGCAAGTGCGGTTGGTTGATGAATGGTTGAGCGTCAGTGGCAAAACTTCCTTGAGCGCTCACGGCCTTGACAATAACTGTTGGGCACGGTTCTCATCGTAAGATAGCGTAATATGCGCTCTCGGAGACTCTCTAGGCCTCAATTACGAGGTGAGACCCAGCTCTGCCTGTTGGTTGATGCCATTAACCTGGATATTTTGTATATTTCAGGTCCATGTGTGGCATATTCACAGCTGATAATGCGCGCCGGCGCATTGCTAACCTATCAAGCAGCCTCTCGGAAGGACTTGAGAAATTTATAGTGAAGAAGTTTTACAAGGTAGATCTCACCAACAAGCCAACATTGGGAGCTGTGTCTCGAATGTTGGATATCGCACCACACGTCGTTGTCGTCAAAACAGGTAATAATTTAATGTTTAAACATTCGACACAAAAAAATTGTATTTAATTAATGGATCGTTTTTTCTATAACAAATTACATGGTGTGCTGGTTTATGCAACTGCTTTGACTATCAATGTTACGTTATAAATATAGAAAAATATGTGTACAAGAAGTTACATTAAAATTTTTTTTTTCAGACCCAGAAATGAAAACAACAAAACCTGTTGGAATTGTGACTTCAGAAAGTTTACTCAAAAATGTGGCTTCAAGTGGCAAGCAAGTCAATGGCAATTAACAAACTAGTTATAGGATATTTATTAATATAGGTATCTGCAACATTTACATGCAGATACAGTTATTTTTCTCGACTACTGACTAAACATTTTAGCTTATGTTAAATATTATTCAAAGAATATTTGGTACACTAACCGATACTTCTTTATAATATGAGGTGCATATGATATAAATGTATACATTATACACAATTTATACAAGTTAAATAAGATGAAATAAATGAGTTGTCACAATATATTGCTTTTGTTTCTTCCTAATAATAATCTAAAGAGGAAAGATTTGATTTTTTGTTTGAATTGAATAGGCTCCGAAACTACTGAACCGATTTGAAAAATTCTTTCACTTTTGGGAAGCTACACTATCCCCGAGTAACAGGCTATATTTTCAAAAAAATTAGGGATCCTTAATAAAACTCCAATAATGTAACCCAAGGTGTAAAAAAATAAGAAAACCGAAGAAAAGCGAGGGCGGTTACTTGAACAATATAAATCAGTTGGGTTTAGCAATGCCATAGGATTCAACTCAACATAACACAATGATTTTCAACAGTAAAATTTTGTCAGTCTGTATGTTTGTTCGTAGCAATCTTTGAATTAACATAACCAATTTGGAAGCAGTTAACATTTATATTTTTAATCACTACAAATAAAATACCTATCTAATATGTATCAAATAACAAAGCTTTAAAATGATTTTTTTTTCAGTTTATATACACAACTAGGAATTGAACGATACTGAGTAGGTATTGATACTTTTGTTCGCAATACTCGATACTGAGTACTCAATACTCTTACGTGGTATTTGCTTGCAAGTAGTCATATGAAACGTCGGTATCGGGTACTTTTATAATACTGCATACTTTCTAGTGTTAATGCAAATTTTTAGACGTCCGTGTACATTAGATAAAAAAGCAGAGTTTAAATATGGAATAAATAGCACTCGGACTAAAAAAAAAGGTCATGGGGCCTCAACCAAATGGCAAGAAATTCACTGCCAATGACCTTTCACATACCACACGACCTCGCAAGTACTCTATACTCAGTAGTATCGATACTTCAGAGCAATAGTTTTTGGGTATCAATACCTTCCCCGTCGATACTTGGTATCGATACCAGAGGCAGATACTTCGAACCCTATACACAACATGATGTCTATCATCACACATCAAGTAATACCTGAAAAGTGTGGGGGTCTATATTACACATACATATTAAATGTTTGCTGCTTCTGTATTACTTATTTGCATCCAATTACATACTGAACAGTTGAGTTTCTTGATTGATTAAAAAGAACATTTTTAGGGTTCCGTAGCCGAATGGCAAAAAACGGAACCCTTATGGATTCGTCATGTCTGTCTGTCTGTCCGTCCGTATGTCACAGCCACTTTTTTCCGAAACTATAAGAGCTATACCATTGAAACTTGGTAAGTAGATGTATTCTGTGAACCGCATTAAGATTTTCATACAAAAATAGAAAAAAAACAATAAATTTTGGGGGTTCCCCATACTTTAGAACTGAAACTCAAAAACGTTTTTTTCATCAAACCCATACGTGTGGGGTATCTATGGATAGGTCTTCAAAAATGATATTGAGGTTTCTAATATCATTTTTTGCTAAACTGAATAGTTTGCGCGAGAGACACTTCCAAAGTGGTAAAATGTGTGTCCCCCCCCCCTTTAACTTCTAAAATAAGGGAATGATAAAACTAAAAAAAATATATAATGTACATTACCAAGCAAACTTCCAACGAAAATTGGTTTGAATGAGATCTAGTAAGTAGTTTTTTTTTTTAATACGTCATAAATCGTAAACCCCAAAAAACATTGATCAAAGATACAACGAACTACAAGAACTTTTATATTATGTTACTTGCTGCTACGGAACCCTTCATGGGCGAGTCCGACTCGCACTTGGCCGCTTTTTTTGATACTTGGAATGGAAATATTAGGTTTTAAAATGCATAGATGTATTTTATAGAGGTTCAATGAAATAAAATACTATGTAATATTCTCATGGTTTATAGTGTGAATTAAGGGGAGGCACTGCGGTCACGTTTTGCATTGGCTGCGAGGATGGCACCTGGAGCAGGATAGGGTCTCATCTGGTACAAGGTGCCCGATGCAGTGGTATCTACTCCGGTTTTAGTATTGGTATCCAAACCTGCAGACCAACCGCCTCTTGGAACTTCTGAATAAGAAGAGGGATCCATTGGATCCAAATCATTGTCTTTAACCCTATGCTTTTTCTTATCTCTATGATGTACTAGTTCCTTTTCCTTCTCTTTACGGCTGTGCCGCTTTTCTTTGTGTGGTTGTTGTGGCACTTCTTGATCTGATGTCTCACTGCTATCATCACTTTCATCACCTTCCTTCAGTAACCTCTCTTCCCGTAAATGCGCAGCGCTTTCGCTGGGCGTAGCTCTCGGATGCGCCGGCGGGAGCCACGACACTAAGTTGTTGTGCACATTCCAGAAATAGTGCTGCCCAGAACCTTCGTCATACACTTCTTCCCACCCTGGCGGTAACGGCCACAGCTCCAAGGCTTTACGCTTAAGTTCCAAGTATGTCTCACTCGGCGCTAATTTACCTTGCTTCCATGTTTTAACGCAAAACTTAGAACACTCGTGATAAATGTTACTCTTGTTGGGACAACCTTTATGTCCCTTAATCGGGTCGACATTAACTCCTTCTATGCCTTCCCAAAAAAGTTCTTTATTATGTTTCCTCTCCAATTGCTCTTCAGGTTTGCTGTCATAATCCTCAGCTATAATTTCTTCATTTGCTTGATTTGAAGGATGTTCTGTGCCTAACTTTTCTGTTAGGGGATTTACTTTAAGGATACCTCTTTTAGCCAACCGAGCCGCTAAAGCAGGTGGCAAAGGCATGGTTATATAGTTTCAATAATCTTAATCTTAAATTTATTTCAATAATATAATTTTATAAAATAAACTGACAGGTTGTAATTTACACTAGGGATGAGGCGTATATACTGGTACAGGTATAAAGACCCGGTATGACCTTGACAGTACGCAGACCGGGTACGACGGCAGATACCCGGTCCGTACCCGATTGGTATGGGCGCCGGTCGGCACTCGGCACTGTCGTATGACTAACGCGTACGGGTCAACAGGTATGACGAATGTCCTTGTCTTCTCACTATACAGGCGCTATAGTCAGAAAGAGACAAATATATCAGTTGCTTTTGTTTAGATTATTTTGCACGATTGCACGACAGTAAACGAATGAAATGAATGAAACTCATCGCAAAATATTATAGAACAAAAATTTCATAGAGTCGCTTTGTTGTTTTTTTAATATATATTTAAATATGTTTAGTTTGAATTTGATTTTTAGTACAATAAAATATATTTATTCTAAATTTCCTCGAGACCCAATATGTTGTAGTAATGTTGAGTAGTAGGTATTATTGCTACATCGCGAGGGCAAGAATGTTTTATACCGAATGCAACCCACGTTGTATGCTCGGATCATTTTAAAGAAGATGACATGTACATAACTGGCAAAGGCATAAGAATAAAAAATACAGCTGGGCCAACATTGCTGGTAAATACCTCTTGGTTTATACCTTACTCTTCACCTTATTTTTGTATGTAACAATAATTCATAAAAAAATCACCTTTATGATATGGGCGAAAAGAAAAAACAGATGTTTCATACATTTTATCGAGTATTGTAGATTTATATGTACAAGGAATACGCGATTTTCGCGAGATCAGGATTATATAATTTTATATCACGGTTATAATTTTATAGTTAACCGATGATGTCAATAGAGCGACTGTCAACATGCAATATAGTAAAATAACTGACCTTTCACATGAAACTGAATGAAAAGATTTTAAAAAATCACAACGTCATAATATAATAAATTAAATTTATTACAAGGAAATTGAAATAATATTATCTTAATAATATATATAAATTACGTGTCACGTTGTTTGTCTGCGATGGACTCCTAAACTACTTAACCGATTTTAATCTTTGCACACCGTGTGCAGTTTGATCCAACTTGAAAGATAGGATAGCTTAAGTCTCAAAATAAAAATAAAAACTTTTGACAGAACGAAGTCTGTCCGGACAGCTAGTAATGTATATAATGTCCCTACATCTACCTGGTGATGTTTCATATACGAAGCGGGCGAGGGTCCATATATGACTTCTATTTATCTCTGTCTCTCTCTTATAGTTATCTCTTCTTCATTACTCTTTTTCGTTTCATAAAATCCAATTAATCATAAAGTTCCGAAAAAAATTCACTTTAAAAATTAAAATGTACAATTTTATTTACGTGTAATAAAAATCAATAAAAATAATGTACTATTTTAAATAAAGACTACTCTATTACTTTTATTGTCGCGTTTTATTTCACTAGAAGCTGCATAATGGTGTGTAGTGTAATCGAAGCTCGAAGTCCATAAGGTGTTTATTTGATGCAATCGAAATTGAACCGTGACATTATGAATTTAGTGCTTAAATTACCTTAATAAAATACGACTAAAATAATATGAATGTACTTTACGACAATAAAGATAGAGGTGTAACACCTCTGCAACCAGTCGTCATCTATGAAATACCTATAAGTATTTTAATACCTGACCACTGAGTACACCCGCTACGTTATCAACTGATCCAATCAGTCTTCATTTATGAAATACCTATAGGTATTTTGATACCGGGTTTTAGTACCGGGTATATGGCGATACCCGTACCTGTGAGGCCGGGTATTGAATTTTGCAGGTATGTCTCATGCCTAATTACACAAAGAAATGGATCAAATGGATGTTATGGATGTCACTTGTCACTTGTCAGTATTGTCAGTGAGTGATGCTGATGTCAGTGATGTCACATGTCCCGCACGAGCACGGTCCAACAATTTGACAGACGTCTAATAATTTTTCAAAAGAATGGCAACATCAAATACAAGTTATTTTTTATTGGTACAATTAGGTATTATTAAAACAGAGATTATATACGGAGATTTCAAGGATTCATAGGCCAGTTATTTACGTTTGCTTTAAGCAAAGATTTGTAATTCTAATTAATGCATAGGCTGAGAGTATATTATTATCTGACGCGGACAAACATTAAAAAAAACAAGCAAAGGGAGTGTCATTTCCTTCACTCCAGTCGGTATTCCAATCCATTCGATTTTGTTTCATTTCATTCGTTCCAGTCACTCATGTCATTGAAGAAACAGATGGTGAATTGCATGGCAGCAAAAAGTAATTTAGGCCATCAATCTACTTTAATTATATGTTGAGTTTGGAGAGTCTTTCACCACTTGTAAGAAAACCAGTTTTGCAACTTTTGCAAGTAATTCATCATGTCAGAGACGCGGAAAAACCATCTCTCCATAGATGGTGGGCTCGTGAAAGACGACGATCACGTCGCTTCTTACAAGCCCATCCCTGAGTCCGATACAGGTAATTCTTATTTTTTTGTTTTAGGCGTACGTTTTCGGTACGCAAATTACGGCATTAATTCATTGATTTAATTCTCAGGCTTTCTTTGTCCTTCTTTTTAATGTCCTTGAACTCCATTTTATAGAGCTCAAAAGCTCTGAATCACGTTGTCAGAGTACGTCTTTATCTTTATTGTTACACAGTTTGTTTACTTTGTTATTAGTATTATAAAATATGTATGATGAAAATCATATGATTTTGATTGTTGACATTAAAATTTATCGATTACAATGGTACCGTCTCCGTGTATTAAGTACTTTGTAGCTATCAAAAGTTACATTATTTTAATATTTATAAAAACAATTTTACCATACTACATTATAATGTAACAATCAAGTTGTAATGTTTCATTCATAAAACTCGAAATTTTCTTAATTTTGAATTATTAAGTCTACGTATTTCGATAATGTACTCCACCATACCAATTGGCATGAATCTAGCGTTCGTCTTATTTCGGTCGGGTTATTAAGCGCTTTCATTGGACGATCGCAGCGGCGTAGTCAGCGCCATTTTGTGATAATTTCGCTGACCGATCTAAGCTGATGTAACTTCGCTATTTATTTTACATGACACCGTATTTGATTTGTTTATTATCAATATATGTATAGTGCGTATAACCAAAAAAAGGCTATTTAATAAAGCTTACTTATTCTCGAAAGTTACTTGTGATACTTCGTTAACGACATTGGATGTGGAGGGTCTAATCTAGCAGTGTCATTGATATGGAGCAGGAAATTGTTGAGCCAATTGATATTGTATCCCACGGACAGTGACATCTCTATTACGTGAATTAATAAATTGTAAGCTGTTGCTGTACCTACAATCAAAGTATAGACCTGATGTGGAGTGTAAGTGCTTTCTAAGATTGTCATGACTGGAGATTTTGTTTTCAGCTCATGATATTGAGATTATAGAATATATTGAGGCAGATAATAACTATATTCAGATGAATGAAACGGAAATTATGGAGGCAGCAGAGGATGCTGATGATCACTGGGACCGTGAGAGCATAGGCTTGATGCTCAATTTATATTTGCAGAATGTAGATAAGTTTAGAAACCCAAAGATAAAAAAAAAGAATGTGTGGCTGGATATTGCTGCTGCAGTGGGAAAGGGCGCTGAGTCTTGTGACAAAAAGTTTAGGAATTTAAAACTGACATATGTTCGACTGCTCAAAAAGAAAAATAAGAATGGATTGACAACATGCAAGTGGCCATACTTCGATATATTCGAGGAGATATATAATGTTGATGGGGAGTACCAGCCAGATATTCAACAAAAGATACAAGATGGCACTAGTGATAGGATAGCAAAAGCATTACTGCTTAATGCCACTGCAAAGTTTGAAGAGCCTTTGGAGAATGGCGAAACATCACATGGTCAAACAGAAGAAATTAAGAGAAGATTATTAAGAAAACGGAATGCTGAATTTCGAAAAGCAACTATTGAAATGCGTGACCGACAAAGAGTTGTGGAAGAAAAGTTAGATAGGTTAATTAATATTGTAGAGGAATCAAACAGCATCCAAAGAGAACGTAACAGACTGTTTCAACAGTTTCTTGATAAGTTAAATCAGGGTCATTAAAATTGTGATAAGTTATATAAGATGGTTACTGTTTAAAGGCATCATAATATAATATAATGTGTAGTTTAATGATGTAATGTGTATATTTAAAAGCAATTGGTTTACAAATTTTCAGTTTAAGTGAAGTTTTCAAGTTATTAAATTTTTCATGTTTATTTATTGCTTATTGTTAGTGTGCCATAAGTCGCTGGTTTCTTATACTGGAGGAAACACGGAGCTCACCCAATTTCAGTCTTACAGTAAGAATCCTTCCCAGGACCCATCGAAATATCCTGCCCAATATTCCTAGATCTATCACTTACAATCAAAATACATTTGTAAGTAACACTTCCATCTAATGTTAATATTTTACATTGAGGTATAAATATACATAGAGAAGACATCTCAAACTAAATGTGTGTCCCCGCCGGGAGGTTCTATTTTCAAAATTGAGCCCCTGTTCTCCTTTCAAAATCGAAGGAATCCATTGGCTATTGAAGCCGCGCGGCGCCAATTCATTGGAACATACATTGTGTTCGCGGTGTCTGTTCTATACGCTAGTAATAATACTTCAATGATATTTTATGATCTCATTATTACATTAAATTTATTTTAATTGTGTTTACTACCGAAATAATTTACTGATAACAAAAATGAAGATGAGGTATTTTATTGTGAAAATACTTTATAAGATTTTAAATTTAAGAAGATTGTTGAAATATACAATCAGTGGACTATTTTAAATAAAAAATATTGTTTTAAATTTCTTCTTTTATTTAATTACGCAAACCCATAATATTTTTGAAAGACCTATTCAACAATAACCCACACTATGGGGTAGACGAGGATAAAAAATCATCCCCACATTACCAGTAAGATTTTATTCTACTATTTGTTTTATACCTAGTTTTAAAATAAATTTTATATCGATTATGATTACTTCAAGTTTTTTTGTAATATGCACATGCAATAATAACCCAACTTAACGCATTTCTTTGCTTTCGCCGACTTTAGAGATCAATGACCTCATAGCTCATAAGATTTATATAGAGATTATTTCCTACTAGTGATGTACAATTTGTGCAATTTGCTGTGGTATTATTATTTACTAGTGGATACCCGGCGTGTGCTACTACGCCAATAAAGGAAATACATTTTTGTATGCGAAATGTCAAAAATGGACTTTATGATTGGACCGAATGTTAGGCACATTCGGACAGCATGCAATGTTTTAGTGGTCTTAAACCATCTTTGCATTATTGCCTTTCAAATAAAATGGTTTCAGTCTATAAGAGACATAAACGTTCTCGGTAAACGTTGTTCTGCCAAACCTAGCGGTATGAAATATACAACTTATGTGTACCAAAATACACAGAAAAAATCTTAAAAATCGATGGAGTCGCCTCGAAAGAATGCGACCACAAAGATTGTGACAAGAGATTTTTTTTATATTACATTTATCGATAACATAAGGGCCCTAGTCACCTAGTCATGGTATTGCTCATGTCCATAGGCGACGGTGACCATTTACCATCAGGTGGCCTGTCTGCTTTTTCGTCAGCCCCTCAGGCTATAAAAAAGACAGTTTATTTGAAAATACTTAAACAATAATTATTACAGCCTAAAATTTATTACAATAATAATTATTGTAAATGAGGCGCCGCCGATTTAAGCTAACAAATTGTGTAGTGTGCATAATTGTAACTGACCTAGTTTTTAATGTTTTTATGCATATCGTCAATTATAAATTGTTGACATAACAAAACGTCATGTTTCTATTGAAAAATATTCATAGTCTCAAGAATGTAATGCGTTTTCAATTCCTTCGTGTCGCGGGTGGACAAGACAGGGCCATTACATCTCATAGGGGCTCTTACAGGAGAAACCCTAGTACTGGCCTCTAGACTCTGGTGGCTAATTACTGGACGCTAGTAACAATATTCATACTCATCAAAACAAAACCAAGATTGAACCCAGATCGTTTCGTTCAGAAGTTCACTCTGAATTTAACACTAGCTATGCTGACAGAGTCTTACCGTGCTTCTTTAAGAAGTTTTTGGATTTCGATATATTTTATAGTTTTTTTTTTTGCATTTATGTGTAACTAAAAATGTATCGAAGAGAGAACAAACATCAAAGTAAATAAAAAAAATATTTTTTTAATAAAAAAGGTACCTACATACAAATTATAGAAGAGTTTAGAAAGCCATGTTAAAGTTGCTTTTCGCGATCCCTATCATGAAGAAAGATAAACACAATGCGAAAAGAAAAAGTGTGGATTGTTATTTATAACATTGAAAGGAAACAATAATGATTATTTTGCTAACATTCTTTCTACAGAGCGCTATTTATAACAAAATAGCTCTGACGTTTTTACTTTATAGATAGCATGCATGTCCCATCACTAAAGTAGTAATTGAAAGTAAAGAACTCGATCAGTTTTATGTGATGGTACGCTGCCATTCCATTGTCGACCATCAAGCCATTCATATCGTTCTGTTAATTTAATCTATATCAGTGGTAAGTCTATAAATTATCGTTAAAATAATAGTACAGTGTGAGTACACTTAATTAGTTATTAAGTATAACAAGATTTTTATCACTAATAAACAGAATCATTACATTATCCTCATAATATAATAAATATTTTGGAAATAAGTGAAATAAATCTAATAACCTTGTTAAAATCTTTTTTTTTGCTCATAATAATGTCTATTAAGCTGTATGTTTTTTTATTGTTTTTTAATGACAGTTCATTATATTTAAAATTAAATATTATGTCTACGTGATAATAATTATTGTTTTTGCTGTGCAGTAGGTAGTATGTGGGCGATGCGTGAGTTTCTAATTTCGCTTAAGTGATCGAGTCAACAATTGCTGTAGTTTTACTCTTATTTAGTGCTGGTTTCTTGCAAGTACAAAATTTGCATTATTTTACTATTCCATTAAATACGTGACTTATTAAGAATTAGTACAAGGGGCGATGATTGGGTAGTAAGATAATGTGCATTTAATACATAGTGCATGTACATCATCATTTACTATTTATTTTATTTTTTCAACCACATTTTTACTAACACAGTTAAAAGTCACGGAATTTTCAACCAAATTTACAGACGCTCATTAATCAAGTGGGCTTTCAAGTTGTCCGCCCGGGAGATCGGAACTCGGAATGTTAAATTATTATCCTTGCGTCCTTCGTGGAATTGCATCATATATGTTGATAAGTTACATACTTATATAGACGAAGCTCCAACCAGTTACAGGCTCTTATTTTTTGGACAGATGTATACATTAACTGACCATTTTTCTGACTACAGAAAGCGGGATGATATATAATAATATATTTATATAACAATTTGTATCGATTAGCGCTCAGTCTAAAAAAAGGTCAACGGGTGCCTTCGTGTCAAAGCGGGACGCCTAGGGAATTTTTTATTCAATTATTATTACTATTTATACGTAAATAAATACACTGAGTAGGTACTATTTATAGTTAAAAAAAGGCCATCTGGCATAAATCTCGTAGTTTCAATGAATTTCATGTCCACAAGTAAGTAAATACATACCAAAGCGAGACAAAGCGGGACTGTTTTGATCTCGCGGGGGACAGCGGGACAAACAGCCTCAAAGCGGGACAATCTCGCCCAAAGCGGGACGTATAGTCACCTTGTGTATACAGCATGTTGCTACCAAATCAATTATATTTACCATCCAATACCTCGTATCTAAATTACATTTAGAAAGCATCTATCTAATGAATAATGTCAGTAAAATGTTAGGTACAGTTTCTAGTGGTATGTTAGGTACATTCAGTTTAGATGTATATAATTTATAGTTAAATATAAATATTTGAATGGTTGATTTCAGTTGCTGAATTAAAATAATGTATTGCTATGGTAACTTTAACGATAAAATGATGAGGCTGTATAAATTAAAGAAAGTGGCATACTATTATAATACCTTACACATAGGAATTATCTAAATACATATGTCAGGAAGGATATATAATATTTCGTCACCTGTACTCTAAAATAGATTCATTAGAAACCTCGTACCTAAATAACACACTAAAAATTATGGACTTGTACAGAGGCGGCTTGAGGGGAACACAGGTTAACAAAAAAAAAACAAATAAGGAACCCAAATACACAATAGATTGTACACATAGATACCAATAAATGAGGTATCGCCTGTAGACTTTGTAGTGTATGAACCTGGACTACTACAAAGTCTACAGGCGATACCTCATTTATTGGTATCTACGACGAGTAAATACTCGTCCTTGTGAGGTAACATCCTGTATAGTGCCTAATTGTTTCGTTGAAGTTCAACGCTCGGCGATTCGACAGCCAGTTATACTCCTTAACAATATGCTCAGTTGCGATAAAGACGAGTCAGTACCAGAGGAGTCGGTGAAAGTGTAACACCTGTGAACCAATCTGCTTGTCCTCAAAGTACGGTTTCCGTAATAAAGGTATTTTTTACGTAAATGGCCTAATATTTATAAAATTTTAACTCTTTAAATTTTTGCTAACGGTTAAATTGCTATGAGACTTCATTTCATAGGTTGAAATTATTAATTGTAAGCAGGTACGGAATGTGATAGTATTGATAGCCAAGCGGTTCGTTGCCGCGTTGGTCTCCCGAACGCGGGAGCCCGAGTTCGAATCCTGGCACGCACCTCTAATTTTCAAAAAATATTAATAATATTCATTAATTATGTTCGTATTACAAGTTAATTATCACTTGCTTTGGTAAAAGAAAACAAGACATCGCGAGGAAACCTGCTCACCTGAAGAGTTCTCCATAATGTTCTCAAAAATGAGTGAAGTCTACCAATTCGCACTTGGCCAGCGTGGTAGACTATGGCCTGTACCCCTCAGGGACCCGAGCCCAGCAGTGGGACAGTTATGGGTTGTACATATGACTTTGACGAAATAACTATGAAAAGCCAATTTCCCGTTCTTTAAATGTTGCTCCACATTTTGATAAAATCGTAATTTTTATCTCGTTATTGTATTATTTAATTGTTCTCGCTTCTTTTCTGGAAACCGACTTAAATTTAAATTAATTAAATTGACATAGGTACCTACCTATCTTATTTATTTGGGAACGGATGAAACAATAGACACCCTATAATAGTTTTTTTTTAATTTTACCTACTTGTTACCTATAGGCTATATGTCATTCGGGTTAGTGTTAATTAATGTTATTTTTAATTAGTAATTAAGTTGATAATTAAAGCACATATTAAGTGAATAATATAATTATAAAAAAGGAGGTTATTCTTGATAATATACTATAGGAATCGGACGGTGACAAAATAAATATTTTTTTTTTCTTTGTGGTTTTGCTTCTTCTGATTTTAGAAATATCTAAATAATCAAATATATATAACTATATATATGATAATATCGTGAAAATTCTGAAAATAATTTTGGCTGCACAAAATATTTATTGATTTTCTAAAAAAATTGCTTGCCTCTTCTCATCTTTTCGGCAATTTTAATATTATGTTCTTAAAATGTTGTAAAATTGCTTCTTCAGATGATTACACGGACAAAGTAGATAGTGAGTGACGTGAAAGGCGCTTCCTACTAATAATAATAAACACAAGTCCATCAGTAAAACATACATATTAATGTTTCTGCTTCTTGCAACGGAATTAATAAATTGGCCATTATTAACATATCAGTGAAAGAAGACATGGCGATGTTTCAGTCCAATAATTTTGCTCATTGCCTGAGTCATTAAGAGTTTCCAATAACAAATTATATAGTAGCATAATTACGTACCAATTAAATATGCGGTCCTTTGCTCATAACAACATACGACAAGCAATTCACCAGTTCTTTTTGAAGAACCGATTTTTAACACATAACGCGTGATATATATTTGGAAAAAACTTACAAGTTCCAGAGTTCCGTACTTCCAAGTCAAGCCTCGCCAAGTCGAAGGAGAAGGTGTCATCGGACGGCGCTGAGGAGAAACTGCTGGCTAAGGAGGACGAGGCGAAGATCATCACGCGCGTTGACATGGCGGACGCCAAGTATGTGGTGGAGGACCATCGCAATGGAGACGCCAAGATCGAGCTCGATGCGAATAAACGGGTAAGTTGATCTGTGAGTCTTTTACATTTTTAGAGTTCCGAAGTAAAATTGGAACCCTTATAGTTTCGTCATGTTCGTCCGTCCGTCTGTCCGAAGCAAAGCACCGCCGAGACCCTTAGTGCTAGAAAGCTGTAATTTGGCATGGATATACATATTTATTAATAGTCCAGAATCGTAGAATAAAATATTGAAAAACTTTTTTTTTCAGGGTAACTTCCCTACAGGTAACGTGAGGATTAATTTTTTATTCGTCGCGTACCCTATAATGCGGGGTATCGTTGAAAAGGTCTTTCAAAAATATTATGGGTCTTCTTCGACCATTTTTGGAATTAGGGGTCCATTTGCAAAATATTTGGCTTTAAAGCGCTAATTATGGTTAGAGTCAAGTGTCGTCGTCTCCCCCCCCCTCCCCCCGCTGGCTAAACGGTTGGAGTTGGACAAGTGAAAATTCTTAAAAATTGGTTATATGATGAATTTACAAGGAAAACTAGCTGTCACGGCTATGTCAGCATAATTACTTAATGAGTAAAAGTCGATAAACTTACTACTTCAGAACCCTACATTGCGCGTGGCCGCACACGCACTTGCCCGGATTTATATAGCATCTACGTCCTTTACTTTTAGTAATGTACATTTATAAATAGGAAGCTCTCTCTCCCCCTCTCTCCCACCCTCTATCCCCCCTCCCTCTCCCCCTCTCTCCCCCACTCTCTCTCTCTCTCTTTCTCGCTCTATCTCTCTCATCAAGCCCGGGAAGTTACAAAAAATAATAAGTTCTCTGTTTTGAATTATTGCCTACGTTTGTGTCCAATGCCTATGTTAACTTACCATTTTTTTTAACTTAGAAAAAAATAAGGCCGAAAATTATTATTTGTTTTATTTTGTACAGCAGTTCTCTGGGCTGACGAAGGAGGAGCTGATGAAGTACGCGGACGACCCGTTCTGGGTGCGGCTGCGCTGGTTCATGTTCATTCTGTTCTGGGCGCTGTGGCTGTGCATGCTGGCCGGCGCCATCGCCATCATCGTGCGCGCGCCCAAGTGCTACCCGCCGCCGCCGCGCACCTGGTGAGAGAAACTCATTTGGTAATACCTTAATTGTATGACGATAAGGTTAAAATTTAAATGATAGTTACACAACAGTGCTCAATGTGCCCAACATATTATGTAGATTTAACATTTTCAGTCTTAAGGTCATACGATTACGCTTTTTTGGGATATTTTTTTTTACCTATCTTCCTTCTTCTTCTTTCTATTCTATAATAATCTTGGTGCTTTAATTTTTTTCACTGATACTTTATAGGAAAATTTATATTATATGAAACTGCTGCTTCAGTCTAACTCTAAATATTGAAAAACGTACATATAAAATACATCTTATTACAATAAAATGTTGTTACACATTATACAAAAACTTTCCTTCAACAACAGGTATGAAAAGGGCCCTCTGGTTGACATGTCGGCTGTAAAGGACTATACAGTTGCTGAAAAGAACTTTGAACTTTTGGCAAAGTCTAAGGTTGCTGGAATCTTCTCCGCCTCATGTGAGGAAACCTACCAAGTTCTTGATGATCCTACTTGTATTGACAAATTCAAGGACTTTGTCGCTAAGGCCAAGGACATTGGTGTAAAGTGAGTAACACTTTGTTAATAAATTCATTTATTAATAATGATTTTAGTTGTACAGTGATTGTTTAAAGGTTCATGAGGTTTTAGTTTTTTTTCTTGGTAGACAATAGTTTAAAATAATAAAAACTAAACTAAAATAATATAAAATACGAGTAGTTTAAATTAAAAAAACCCTTACAGTAATTTTGTTGAAGTTCTTTGGTTCAAAGTAGTTAAATATTTTTGTTTCCACATGCAATATTATAGACAAAACCAAAATATTTTAATATTTATATTGTACATGTATAATAACTATTTATGGTTTTCACGGTTGTTAATTTATTCCATTGTAGAGTCTTAGTGGACCTGACAGCGAACTTTGTGTCGGTGAACCACACCTGGTTCCAGCAGAGCGAGAACAAGTCCATGGACTACAATAGCTTCTTCATCTGGAGACCCGTCACCGACTTCGAAGAGGGTGAAGACGGGAAGTCTGTCCCTAAGACACCTGACCAATGGGTAAGCAAATGCTTGTATCTTCTTATAATATATCTTTTCTAATATAACTATTCTAATTATATGTTATGCATAAGAATCATGTTCAGGTTGTGTTCAAATAATCACTTTTACAGGGAATGTAGATCTTAATAAAAATGTCCAATTTAATATGAAAATGGTTTGCTAAAGTGGCTTTCCAAACGAAAAAAATACACTGTGTGCAAGTAGATTCCAGCTACTGCCAACGACTAGCATCGCTACTGCGGCAACAGCAACTCAATAGTTGGCCTCACAAGCAAAGGAGGTGTGGCGATATCGCACTAAACATCACCCGGTGACGTCTCGCCGACTTGAATCACGCTATTGAAGTTTCCTACACCGCTTGCATATGTATAATGTTCCAACAAAATCAGTTTGAGCTCACCTGCTCGCCAGGCAATCACAGGTCACTCTTTGCTAAGGAGGTATACTAAACTCCTCATCTGTAACATTAGATGACGGCTCTGGGCGACTCGGTGGTGGCGTGGAAGCTGAGTGAGAAACGCGGCGAGTTCTACTTACAAAAGTTCGGCGAGGAGCGGCCCGTGCTGAACATGACCAACCCAGATGTCGTGAAGCAGTTTGACGGCGTGCTCAAGAAGTGGATGGAGGCAGGCGCCGCCGGAGTTAGGTACGTACTGGACTACTGAGGATCAGCGAGGAGAGGTGGACTGAGCAAGTCTTAGATTAGAATATTTAATTTTGGACTGTGGTTGGTCCTAATGAGTATTTTTCTTATGTGGATTTTTTCTTGCAAATACCTTTTGTAAAATTTAAATTCTGATTCAGGGTAGTGTAGAAAAAATAATTGTATTTCACGTTGACTCAAAGATATTGATAAAATACCCACATGATTTAATGAATTTTGCAAGCAGCTGGTTGTTTCATTAAATGTGAGCACTTAACGATATGATTGGCAAGTTAATATTTATTGATTTATACAAATAAATGTGGTCTTTTCTAGGATGGGACCATGATAATTATACAGTTATTATGAAACTGCTTAAGAAAACTGTTAACCCTCTAAGACTTATGATCATAATTATGGAAGATCGTTCCATACTTTTCAATGTTAACAAGCTAATCGTTTGCAGGCTACAACACGCTCGCGAGCTCGTGATGGTGAAGTCGCTGCAGAACAAGAAGGCGTTCTCCCAGCAGCAGTACACCGGCGACCTGCCCGAGCTGGACGGCTTGCTGGCCCACTGGTCCCACCTGGTCGCCGTCAGTGGCAGTGCAGCGGGAATTGGTTAGTCTATAGTTTTTACTACCTGACCCGGCGAACTTCGTATCGCCTAACAAACTATTTTTTTCTAAAATAAAAGTAGCCTAAGTTACTCCTTGTTACATCAGCTATCTGCCAGTGAAAGTCCCTGCAAAATCGGTCCAGCCATTTTAGAGATTAGCCGGAACAAACAGACCGACAGACAGACAGACAGACAAAAATTGTCAAAAATGTTGTTTTGGTATATATACCGTGTATACATCTAAATGCACTTATTAAAAAGCGGTTATTTTAACATTACAGACACTCCAATTTTATGTATTTGTATAGAGTATAGATAAGCGGGTCCATTTATTCTTGAACTCAAGTTCCCCTGTTGCAAATCTTGCTGAACAACGGAAATGGAATATATAATGTTTTTTTACGTGCTTCGGTTGCAGAGTGCGGAGTGAAGAGTGA
The DNA here is from genome assembly GCA_951805285.1 of Thymelicus acteon. Classification (NCBI taxonomy): domain Eukaryota; kingdom Metazoa; phylum Arthropoda; class Insecta; order Lepidoptera; family Hesperiidae; genus Thymelicus; species Thymelicus acteon. The sequence continues at coordinate 6,408,966 of OX638232.1, forward strand.
AGCAATGCCGTGCTTTATTTTTGGCCGTCGATGTATCAGTGATAATATTTTTTAAATAAGTGTACTCTTTATTGGTACCATATTTAAGAATTTCCAAGGCAACATTTGTTTAATAAAAGTAAAAATTACCTTATACCGTTTGGCGTATATCGTTCGGCATGCGTCAGATAAAATAAAACTTTACCGAAAATCAATATACAAACACGTTTAATACAATGTTATCAAAAAAAGTTCTTGATTAAAATAACCAAGCGATTCTTTATTCGTTCACCAGAGGAGACGGTGTTCACGCTGGCGGAAGAGGAGACGCGGCCGGAGCTGTTCCACGCGGCGCTGCGGCCGCCCAGCCTGGCGCCGCTGCGCGTGCGGAGCGCGCCGCAAGCCGCCGCCGCGCTCAACAAGCGGCTCGTGCACTGGCCGGCGCTGCAGGTACCGTAGCCCGGCATCCATCCATTAGGCGAAGCATTTTCTTTCCTTCTGTTATTGTCCTTGTTTTCCACCAAAGGTTGTCTGGAAGAGATCGCTTTTGTATATCGTCTCTAATAGTATGTGACCATTTCATGTTATGTTTCATTTCTGGGATAGGTACAATAAAGAGTTATTTTGTGATGCTAAATGTATGTAAGATGACACAGCACCATACAGAGTGGTTATGTAACAAGCACACTGCTGTCTGTCTTGCTCGTTGTAATATTTGCTACAGAAAGTGTTTTTGGAAATGTCGGCAAATCAAAAGCTGATTTCAATTAGTTTGTTGTGCATTTTGTTTAAAATATTGTAAAAGTACTTTAAGGCGCGGTGTGATCTCAATATTCACAAATCTGGGTTTCTTTGGTGCTCGAGTACGAGGAAACCCAATGAAAATATCGCACGCAAAAAATACAGAGCATAGAAAAAGGTCTAAAGAATAATGTTAACCGAATAGAATATTAAATTGTTGTTTAATATTTCCAATAAAAAATCGTAATTTGCTATACAAAAATAAACTTAATCGTCGACGTTCTCTGTATTTACAGCGGTAACAACATATTTTTTTTTTTTAATATAATACGTATATGCTTTTATTAAAACTTAAACCGGACAGATATTGAATTTAATGTGTATATTCTGAATTATCTAAGGAAAACCCTCAAATTAAATGTTTATTCGCAATCTAGTTACATTGTTAGTAAAAATATGCTCTGCAATTTTGAACCCTATTCAGCGTCACGTAAATGTAACATTAGATTAGAGTAGATATGCGGTTGTGTGAGTGAAATTAACGTTTTTAAATCGTAGTCATACCGCGCCATAAGGGAGTAATTATTTTGATTTTGATATTTTTTTAATAATTAGTAAAGTAAAACAACTCATTATTTATTCTCCTATAACCATTTATTCTCCTATATTTGTCGGTTCTTATTAGGTCCTTACATAGAAATTAGCGTTTTATATGGAAATAGTAAAACGAAAAAAAAATTATAAAATTATAAATTTAATCAAGCGAAGTATGTACCATTATTATCTATACACTTTCGCCATTTTATAGGTAGTTCATAGATTTATTGCTGAAAACACTAAGGGAACGAGAATCAATAAAATCCTTGAAGGTGGTTTGGGCTGCCTCATCGGAATTGATTTTTTTCCTTCCAAGATGTTGTCCATATTATGAAAAAAATGGTAATCTGTTGGAGCAAGGTCCGGGGAGTATGGTGGGTGTCAGAGACATTCCAGTCGCAGCGCGTCTAATTTAGCTTTCGTCAACCGTCGTCGACGGGGTTTATTCTGTTGGTCAAAATTTCCAGAACGGAAACGTTGGAACCAAAAACGTACCGTGCTTTCTTTCACAGCGTTTCTGCAGAGCAGCGTTGATGACGCGGTGGACCTCGTATTCGTAAATAACGCGATATTTTAAGTTTTCCATTTTGTGAACAAAATGATGTCAAGGAAAAATCAATGGTTTGAAAACAAATGAATCACTGAATTCAAAACAGAAATACTTGAGCCTAAATTTGAAATAAAGAATTTGAACTTCCAAACCAAACGCCACGTTAAGATCAATCTTGCCAGTTCATCAAAACGCTAATATCATATATTATCTAAGGACCTAATATTAGCTAATACGCGAGTGTGTATCTGTCCATGCCATTCAACTGCGTAGCGATAGCAAATACCACTCGTGAGCAATGTGTGGACCAATTGCACTACTTTGCTAATTTATACTACGTTGTACCTGTTTCTCGGCATACTTTTATCCCTAATGTTCGGTTTACACGTATTAAGTAGTTAACTAAATTATAACAAAATTTTAAGTAAATTAATTTAGTAGTTTAGTAATTTAGTAGTTAAGTAATCAAGTAGATAAGTAATTTAGAAATTTTTCTATTTTCTGTTAAGTGGGTGGGCGGGGCTTATCACTTAACACGTTTGGACAGGCACTTAAGTTAAAATTTAGTTAAAATTTAGAAAATGCTTAAGTAATTAAGTAATTTAGTAAAATGCTTAAGTAGTTAAGTAGAATTGTATGAACTAAAGAGCTTTACTAAATTATTACGTGTGGACGGACACTAAAAATTATTCACTTAAAATTTAGTTAAAATTTACTTATCTACTTAACTACTTAATACGTGTAAACCGGACTTAACGTGTTAGAAGGCAGGTATGGCAAGGTTATGTCAGTGTATAATCTGTGTGTGTGCAGCTGCTGTCAGAACAGCCCGGCGACCAGGAGCTGGCGTCGTTCGCGCTGCTGCTGCCCGCCGCGCCCGTGCTCGACGTCAGCCAGCTGGAGCGCGCGGACAACTCCACTGGGGTATCTATTGTGTTTTTTAATTACTTTTATTATTGACGGCATCAGGCATGTGTGGCGCAATGTGTACCACCCTGTATCGCCGCAATAAATTTATCTTCTTGGTCTGGGTGTGTTTACACTAGTCTTTGTGTGTTTATGACGCGTGAGGCGTTTCTTCTGCTCGTTAGAACAGGGGCGTCTTGCCCTACGGTGATCTATGAGAGGAGTATGTCGTTTAGTATTGAAACAGTTATAGGTAATGACGATGATAACGTGTTTCCCTCCAGGATGAAACACTGATAGAGCTGATCGGCAAGCGGGACGACGCGAGCATCGAGCACGGCACGTACCACGTGGCGAGCGTGCCCGCCGCCAACTCCACTGATGAGCTGCTCGCGTGCGTCAGGTGAGATAGCTTGTTTGAAATCTGTTGTTGTACGTATAACACGCAAGTTATATCTAAATTAGATATTTGTCATTTGTCATTGATATTATTAGATATTTATTAGCGACGTTTCTAAGATTCCACCAAATGTTATGTCAAAGTCCCTCGAGTGAACCCTCGTATAGTTAGCGAATAATAAATGATGTATGAATGAACACGTAAGCTAACTAAAAATAAAATACTCCTTTTTTACACATAATTTTGCCGGTTTATAATTACAATTCCGACAAAGAATATGATCATCTTATACGTCATTTCATTCGAAAGATTATTAAACATCTCCAATACGATTAAGAGATCGAGAACGAAGGATGGTAGTTTTAGCGAGTGATACCGATTAGCTGAAATGCACGGCGACTGTATGGCGTCTTACGTATCATCTAGTACATGCATTGTTGATGGTCTGCAGATGGAAGGTCGGCCACACGGGGTACGTGGCGGTGTACAATCCGCTGGAGGAGGAGGCGCGCGCCAACCTGACGGCGCTGCCGTCGCTGCCGGCCGACCTCAGCGTGTATCGCGTGTCGCGGGACGTCGAGGCGTATACCAAGTGAGTAACACACTCATATCCTCGTAGTAGGTTTCCCCTCATGGAAGATAAGAGTAGAAAGAGGGCCATCTCTGTATATGAAAAGTGTTCGTAAAAACGCGTCAAATTACGGGTGGCGCTGCGGTGCGGTCTTCAATAGCTACGGAAATTGGAACTAATGCCGCGCCATTCATAAGTTCTTTGTGTTCATTCATTGACATTTACTACGTCTCGAATTGCGTCCAATGATTGGTCCAATGCGTCCGACAGCGCCTTGCGTCAATTCACAGATAAGTTGGTGGCACTGTATGTTCGAATATCTGTTTATCACACACTAGCGCCATTCAGAAATGGCCATTATTGGAACCTCTATTTTTTGTAAACAGCTGGACACTTTTTCAACTTTGCCTTCATGTGAGATGGCCCTCCTTCTATCTCAATACTCCATGATTCCCCGTGTCGCGGGTGGCACGGAGAACACAAAGACATCAGTAACTATAACACCCATACAACACCGTCAGTGGGTCCAGTTATAGCCAAATCGGACGGTAATGTCCCTTTCGCAAAATGTCCCCCGTGCTGAAAACGGTCCTTCGCGGCAGTGTTAAGTACTTGTTAAATTGTTGCACAAGTCGTTAAATTTTGTAGAGTATTTACGCAGATCGATTCTCTCGATACAGTTTGTAATCTTTTGAAAATGTTGTTACAGCTACACAAAAAATACTGGTGTGCGCAGCGAAGACGTACTGGTGCCGCCGAAGTCTTCCGTAGTTCTCTTGTACGTGCCTAGAACGCCTGTGGAGAAATGAGGAATCTCGTAAAGTTCACGCTTGCCGCTTTGTACGTGCGGCCTCATTTGCATATTTGCATTTAGTTTTTGAATTTGAAGCAAATAATAAACATTGAGCATTTCTATATTTTTTTATTTGAAGTCCCTAATTCCAGTGTTTAATTGCACTTCTTGTGGTGTTTACTTAACTGTTCGATTCTTCTTCTAACGGCCGGTCTCAATAATGTACTAACCACGGAACACAGACACAAGTGGAAATGGTACAAGTGTTGATTAGTATGGGAACCGTGCTAGCCAAATAAACACAAGTAAATCCATAATCGTATTATTTACAACTAAGAAACTCACATTTTAATTGGTTGTTACTTGTCAACTACGAATAGTCTAAGAAACTCGCTGTTTATAGTTGAAAATGCACCTTAATCTTTGGATTTAATTCTTATTTTTCCATGTCTTATTCAGTGACCTTAGAACCTTTATCAATTAAGATCATAATACTTTTCAAGTTTATCTATCCACCGCTAGATGGCAGTATTCTGCGTTACAAGTAATATATACTTAACTTCTTTACTAATAAGGTTGACAAAACAATATCAAACAATGTCAATCTTATGGAAAATAATTAAATAATTCCATCTACTGAACGCTAGATGTCGTGACTGGAGTCTACAATAGATTGAATAGCAACCTTACAAGTATTTCGGTAAGTTACATTTTTGGTTAACAACATCATACTGTGTTTGGTTTAGGCTTAGAGATGTGCGTTGTGCTTTTTGCCGCGTTATCGATATTTATATTGAAACTGGTACTGTTCGAGTGTCCGACATCATAAGATGTAGATCCGTCATATTGGTACTTAAACTTCTTGTTTTTGTACTGTCTATGTGAACACTTGATCATTATTTTGAAAGCTTATATCTCAAACACACGGATCTAAAAAAAGACGGACGTGATCCCAACAACAAATTCAGTGAAGCACCCATAGTAATACCAACTCTCTATTCGTACAGTACACACACCCACACATTGACACCATATTGCGTCAATCGCGAATCAAAAATTACGCACACATGGAAAGTTGGCGGCTATTGCTATGCTTCACTATCGATTAGACGAGGCATTACGAGGCGTAGACGTGACCGTAGCAATTTTTATCAATGTTAGCTATCTAAACAGTCACGGAATACCAAGCCTAGGCATTTTTAGCAACGAAAATAAATATAATTTAATATGTCGATAAGTGAAATTTCAATGAAGCTAAACGTAGCTACAAAAACATTGCTGATATGAACTGGGATGCATTTCAACCTTAACGTTATACAAATAAGGTAAATTTATTTTCTTGGAATTACATTTCTTAGACATGCTGTGCCAGTCACGCGCATACGCTTATATTCCTCGTCAGGATCCTAGATTATGTACCAATGATTTCAAATAAAAAAAATCATTCATATTAATTTTATACATTTTTATGATACAACACAATACTTTATTGCACACCAAATAGCACAACTGTACATACATAATTATGACACATATCCCTAAAATAAAAAAAGATTATTATTATTATAATAAATTGTAATATTCATATTATGAAATACTTTTAACTAAAAATAAAATTACAAAACTGCCGATATTCATATATTTGTACCCCATCCCTGCCCGAGTAGCAGAAAATGTTCTAGAAAACAATAGCCGAGTAGCAATATTATCTAAAACATAAAACGAACCTTATTGCCAAGTGACTGAGTAGCTTTTTGATCATAAATTATATTATTTCCTTTATGTGTTTCGAATTTGAATTATTACGAAATAAATTAAAAACTAGGCTTATTTGTGGTATAAAACACGGCCATTAAATAAATTCATTGCTCGCTATTATTCCTGCCTTCCAAAATTGTACAGTAAGGCATATTTACGTAATATAAGACAAATTTTATTTTACGTAATGCACAACCGACGCAGCTCAGTGACAGTTGAGTTATGCCGGCAAGTATGCGGAGCTCCTCTTAATGTTAGTCGCTGTGCCACGCCCACATCGCACTTCCACTGGTGTCTGTGTTCCGTGGTACTAACAGATGGAAGACTGTGGATAGGGCCTATCATTAGTATGTTATAACATATCTGTTAGTACATTATTGAGACCGGCCGACGTTTGAATACCAATTTATCTTTGTTTGAATGGATTTTTCTCATACAAACCAATTTATTCCTTAATGCAGTTTAGCGACCGGTTTCTTTTTTGGCAATAACGCCAATGGCCCAGGTTACACGTCATACAATAATGATTTCAATGAAAAATCCTTTGGATGTCATTTGTAGAGGAACCCAGGCATGAGTTTTATAAATAAGTCTGCACTTGAAGTAAAAATTTCCAATATAATTAGTAGCGAATAAAATTGTACATTGAAAATCATTGTGTTACCTGGGCCAATAACTTCGTTAGAAACTTAACTATAGAGTAATTTTATGATTAGAAATGTGCGATTGTTTATGGAAACGTCTACATTCATAAGGTACAATACGCAGCTTATCAACAGTAAGGGATAGGCAAAGGCATTATTATGAGTCAATAATGAGCACCTAATCGTATTTTTTGCACAAATACGAACTGTATAAAAGAGTTTTGAATAAGAGACTTTTGCTAGGATTGATTGATGGATTGTGCGATGGGATTGTACATAAAGGAAAGGAGAAAAAATAAAACATCGAAATACAAAATGTTATGTATAATTTTATAAATCCAATAACATTTGCAATGTTAACAGTCAAAGCTTAATTGCCTTACAAACGAATATTTTTTACATAATCATAATTTGATCAAAATTCGAATAGATCGTCCTTATTGTTAAAAATTATAACACTTGAATACGGATAAGTACATTTTTATATCTAGATCTATATTCAAATGTCTCTTGTTGCCGGGAATGTCTATTTATATTAAAGTTACACCTTAGCCTTGCAATCAATTAAAATACATTACAAGAATATACTAAAATAAGTAGTAAACTTGTTGTACATAGCTTTAGTCCGCGCGACGACGTTTATGTAAAATACACCTACACGAAAATATAATAAAATTTAACAACTTCGCTTTCGTTAAAAAATTTCTCTACTTGATCTTAAATTCCAATGCGCATTGCACCCCGATAATTTATGAATAAAAATGACAAACATCCATAGAATATAATACACAAATGCGGCTAAAACCATACGCAATAGAAAATCTTCTAATGAGAACGTACCTCTGCATTTATTAGGGTACCGCAACATTTTAGTATCACTGAATGACTCAACCGAATGACTACATTCAGCTAATATAAAAAGTTATTAGGGGAAATAACATCATAGAAGGTTTTAACCAAATAAAATAGAGAGCAAGTAAATATCATCTGTATTAAGGAATCAAAATACCAGTTCAAAGCAACATTAAATGTTTCTTTATCGACGTCAGACATTTTTGCACAAGATCTAGTAGAATAGTTATCTAGGAGCACCTACCTATTTCTACGATTAGTATTGTTTAGGATCAGAAGGTAAATGAATTAATAACAATAAGACGTACCTAATAATCTTAATTTTTACAGCTAAAAGCAGTTGACAGACATTCGTTACACTTTGATTTTATTATATTCTCAATAGAGTCGACGTTAAATCTATACTAATATATAAAGAGGAAAGATTTGATTTTTTGTTTGCATTGAATAGGCTCCGAAACTACTGAACCGATTTGAAAAATTCTTTCACTGTTGGGAAGCTACACTATCCCCGAGTAACATAGGCTATATTAAATTTTCAAAAATTAGGGTTCCTTAATAAAACTCCAATAATGTAACCCAAGGTGTAAAAAAATAAGAAAACCGAAGCAAAGCGAGGGCGGTTACTCGTACAGAATATAAAACCAACGTTATCAATATGCAACTGTCAAACGTACGCGCGCACGATACAACGACCTCGTGTAGACGGCGTTATATACATGTTAGTCGAAGGATTACCGCCGCCGTGAGCTCGGTTTGGGCTTATTGAACTGGAAGTTGGCGCACTTGGGAATGTGACGTTCAGCGGCCCCCTGGTTGAACCGGCGGCTGCAGTGCGGACACTGCACGTAGTCAGGGTTCTCTGATGGCGGCGGTGGCGGGAGATCGCTCAGCTTGCCTGAAACATTTAATGGCACTATGTAATAATCGGCTGATACGGGTTAGCAATATGATGGGCTTCATAGTCGCCATGTGTAAGATGGGACGAATCTATTAGCAAAATTGATCGTATGAACTATTTTTTAAAAGCTGACCACCGTAATCGACCACGTGCATGTAGCCTAGTTTGTAGTGAGTGACCCTGCCTCCGAAGCGAAGTCTCCTGGGTTTGATTCCTGTCTGGAGCAATAATTTCTATCATTTACCGTGTTCTGTTATTAGTGATCTGTTAATAGTGATCGAAGTTTACCGTGAAAAGTTCTGTTGTTACCTAGTTAGGTAGAAACATAAAAAATGTGAACACTTATCACACACCTATAAACCTTCCAATAAGTTTCAACGAATAGCGCACTGCGTGACTTGCAACTTACCTCCAGCGTTCAAGTGTGCCTGGACCTGCTTGGCGGCGCGGATGGCCTGGATGAATTCCTCGTGCTTCTTTCGCCAGTTGCTGTTCATGGACTTGGTGGACACCTTCGTGGAGGAGCTGGTGGGGCCCTTACGCAACTTGCTGATGAATGGCTCTGCCTCCGTGCCCTGGGAAAATAAAAAATATCATGAAGTTTGTCTGCCTTCATTTATTTCACATTCACAGTATAATAACCGTGCAATATAAAACGATAAGTGTTTCCTTAGTAGATAAAATTATTACAGCTTAAAAAATATCGAATACAAATCATGCGATGCATTGAAATTTAAAACCAATTAATAAATCGTGTCTTGCCTTGTAATCCTGCGCGTCTGTACCCTATCCCAGGAAAAAAAATACAGGTATTTAAACTGATATAGCATAAAATGGTTTCATCCTCTTGTAAAGAAGTCAATATCATTTTGGTTTTTTTAAAATAATATTTATTACATGTTAAAATGTAAAAAATCAAAATATCTGCCATTTTGTTAAAATTATTAATTGCATAATATTCACTCCCGTTTCATCCACTTTGCAACTCATTGTGCCTACTTTATGAGCGACGTGGCTTTTATAATTCAACATAGATATTACTTATGTAGGTAATCCATATAGTAGTAGGTACTCACGGCTAGTCTATGCTTGAGCACATCAAAAGGCTTCCTCTTTTTGGCGTGCGCTTTCTTGCAGATCTCCTGGTGTTTGGGCAGGCGGTCGGGCGCGAACCGGCGGCCGCACACGACGCACGCGTCGCCCGCCGCCGCGTTGCTCGCCGCCGCGTTGCTCGCGCTCCCCGCCGCGGACGACGACGCGCGAGGCTTGCCGCTGCCGCTCGCCGTGTGAGATGGCTGCGACACCGAGCATTCGTGGTTTAAGGACATCGCATACGGCTACTTTAGGTCTTTTTGTAGCGCGAAAGTATTCGTACACTCGCAAATCGGTCGCGATGACCGCTTCCCCTCTATGGTCTTTTATCCGCTGACGCTCCAAAAGGTCGCGCGGTAGTAGCGATACTGTATCGCTTCTATCGACAACGTATTACTACTACCGCGACGAAACGCGAATGGAGCTTTTCGTGGCAGTTATGTATTACATCTTTACATGAACAGTACCTACATCTACTATGGATTACATAACGGGTTCTGGCATTTCTCATTTCTCAGTGTGATCCGTATTTTATCTTTCACCGTATTCGTGATTATTTCGATAGACATTAGTAGAATAGAGGCACTGTGCAATAATTGCGTGCAGAACAATAGTAACTTACCACAGGATTCCTTTTTGGCACCTGAAAATAAAGTAGGCTAGTAAGGTGCTGGCAGAAAAAGAGTGCCGAGGGCAAAAATAATTGTGCATGATGAAATAAAAAGTAAAAATACAAAGTGCAGAACATATTATATCTATTATGTAAAATGCCAAATTAAAACAGGTAACTGTAAACACGTCTGTGAAGTTAGCATTTCAAATGTTAGCATCTCACAAAAAAGACTACGTATTAAGTGGCATCCAGCATAGTTCTACAGTTCTTGATAAGTTTTAACAATAGTTCCGTCGATTAAACTGACGGAACTATCTACTACTATCTGTAACTGGAACTATATACCTATTATTATGTAATTACTGGATGCCAATAATAAAATTACGGAGTTTTTTGTGAGACGCTAAGAAATGCTAACATCACAGACGCACTGTAAACCAAATCATTGAAATATCTTCTGTAACAAAATGTACAAGTGCATGACATAGTGTTATACCCCATTTACACGCGCGCGCGAGCCACGAGACAATCTGCGAGACGCGCGCGTACGCGCGCGTGTGAACAGGGCGCTCGCGGACTAGACCGCGGCGCGTCTCGCGCTCGCAGGGCTCGCGTCGGGAGCGGTTTTATAGGCGCGCGCCAAAGGGGCTCGCGCGAGCGCTCGCGTGGTGTTCACACGCGCGTAGGGGGCGTGGCTTACGGACGCGCCACGAGACGGTCCGTGACACGCGCGTGTAAATGAGCGGTTAGATATTATTAGCACAGCTAATAATAGTATAACTTATGTATGAGCAAGTAAGTATGAGACTGGCCACGTCATTGTTAGAAAAACGAATATAAAAGAGTATGATGTAATGAGCTGTCAGAGAAATATGAATTAATGAGAAAATATAATATTAACTAGCGAAAAGCAACCGATTGTCTGTATATTATCTTAAAATAAATGTCCTAATAATATTGTATCAAGGACTTTCTATTAATAGATCAGGGTTGGTGTGGAGACTTACGGAGTTAGTCGCTCGCTGCATGGCCCCACGGGGCTTTTGACTCTCAGGCACCTAATAAAAACATCACAGAAAATTATTTAATAATTTAAATCACTTAAAATTTCTTAATATTTTATTATTTCACTAAAATTTCAATTGATAGTCATTTTGACAATCACATCACAGAGATTCGAATTTGGAATGTCAGTTTAATTGATAACTGATGTCATTAGATAAAGTACATTTATTTCATATTTATGTAAAAATGTAGGTCCCCATTAAAGGTAAAAGAGGTCGATCTATTAAAATTACTAAACCTCGGATATTATACGAAATGCTTCGTTCGAAGAGATTAGTAACCGAAATATTTAGCTCTAATAATTATTTATTTTTATTATTAAAGAACTTCACGTCTGGTATGTTTTTTAATCAATATGATTTATAATAAATCATAACTATTAGTAGGTAATTATAAAAGAACTCACTGTATTTTCACTGATGACCCGTCTTGGGGGAGCTGCGGCTGCAGGCGGAGGCCTCGGTTTCACTGGACTCTTTGACTGTCTGACTGGCGGAGTCCTAAAATATGTAGATGCACTTTGAATGATTCTTCCATTTTTTATGTATTAATTATTTTTTCGAGGTTTGTCACAGAAGTCCTTGGACGATACGGTATTCTGGCAGTGCTAGCTGGTTTGGTATCTTCTTTACAAAAAAAAAATGCTATTTTTGCAACAAGCGACCCAACTTATGGTATGTGGTTACAGTCCCTTATGGACATCAGAACTAAAGGCAACAACAAAAGCATATCACCGAGGCGATCACGAAATGAGAGAAAATAATTCTTTTACTTTACTTTAAAGTACTGTACTAGCTTAGCTAATGCATTGCGCAGTTAAAAAATTAAAATAATCAAGTTACCTTTTCTGCGGTCTCTTAGCTTCCACTTTAGGTTCAGGAGATCTTGGAGTAGGTGTCGGTGCTAGAGCTTCAGGGAACGTTTCGTCCTCTAGGAGATAATTGTTGTGTGCCCTGTCAACTTCGTCTGCGGATATCAGCTCGCCGTTGGTTTGAGGCTGTAGATAGTTTGTATAATTAAAATTAAGTAAATAATAGCAATTTTTTCTATAAAACTGAGATCAGTAACTGTTTTCAAACAAACTTTCAAGTGCTTTTTAACCGTCCAAAAATCTAGCCTTAAAACGCTACAAAGGGAACCTGTGTGCAAAGTTTAATTGCTTTTTTTTATGGAAATAGCAGGCAAACGAGCTGACGATCCACCTGATGGTAAGTGGCTATCGTCACCCATGGACACCAAAGGCGTCACTGATGCTCTAGCAGTCTAGCTACAGTGGGCAATAAGATAGAACTTGTCAACTTGTGGAACACTCACATGTTTCATATTCAAATCAAGTTCATGATTGTGATTGAGATCGCCGGAGCCGTTAACCATTTCCACTCTGTTATCTAGTTTCTGTACCTGGAAAGGAAAGGGGCAGTGTTTAAATTTTCATTAAAAACGCCTTACACTGTATAACGACACAACACAAAACAGGTGAGCAGCGTAATACCATTCAAGACCCGAGAAAAAACATCTCAAAACTTTCAACATATTGGACTATTCTTGGGGTCTTCTTTGTTCTGGTCTCTTGAGTGTCGTCTTGGGAGTCTTAACTGACAGAGCAGACGGGGTATTCTACACAAAAATATATATAACTTTATAAACAACCTGACTTTATACATAACTGAAAATTTTGATCTACATACTTGTTGCCTTTTCACTGCATGCGAAGTAACAGTAGAGTGAGTTTTGGTGACGCTTTTCTTCTCCATCGTGATCTTGGTGTTGGAGTTGCTGGTGACCTTCGTGTATCCATTAGGGAGCGGCTTCCTCGGTGGCGTGCGTTCTGTGTTATGTATTGGCTGAAGGGGGTAGCTCTTGTCAATGCCCGCCTTCGTGCGTCGCTCCTCAAACATCTGACGTACCTGGAAATTATTGTGATGTTTTAATCATAGGAGAGTTTTTAACAGCGATTTGAGCGAGTTTTTCCCTCTTTTGTATAGGATTTTCATAATATCTAGAAGGAAAAAGGCAGTGCTAGTCAGTTATTTGCGCGTTCGGCTTTCCCTCGAGGGTAAATCTAACATGCAGTGTACTACAATAGGTTTTCAATGGCTACAGTGAAATAACATCGTAAGGAAAAGCCAACACCCGAATATCCTGCATATAATGTTCTCAAAGGTATGGAAATTTTGCCAATTCATTTCGGCTAGGTCTTTTTCATCTTGGCCTCTATAGTCTGTACACAAATAATGTGAGCTCTATAGTTGGCTTGTACTCATTGAGTATTGATGATGAAGACGACGAATAAAAAATTCGGGAAGTTTACATCTAATTATTACGTAGTGTGCTCTTATTTATTTATTTATTTATTTATTTATTTAGGTCACCAACATTCCATACACCATAATATATTAAGTTAACAATACATTAAAGTACAATGGTAAGTGTTGGAATAATTATAGGCAACGACAGCATGGTATAAGACATCATCGTCATTACAAAAACAAATACTTACATTAATTAAAGGACGAGTTATCTATTTATAATATTAACTAATACAGAAAATAAATTATTCTATTAACATATATATAAAAAATTGCCCCAGATTAAAAAATAATAAATTATTAGCCAATGATATTGTAATGTAAAAAGAGGTAGACATGTCACTAGCGCGCCGACGATAAAGAGCGTGAGAACAGGCAATTGACCGTTCTGCTCGTAGTACGAGTAAGCACGCTTTTGTTGTTGTCAGAAGTGCTTGACATTTGACATACAGCGTTAAAATGCCTTCGTGTATTATACCAATGTGATTGGTGTAGTAAAACAAAAGATAAACATGTGTGTGTTGTAGCTCTTTTCGGAACAGATTTTTTGGTTGATTTGTAAGGGCATAACGTATCTATATTTTTTTAAATATCATTGTTATTATACGTGTTTTTTCGTGTATACTTTTCGGCGACATGAAAACTCCCGACCTTTGAATTGGTCATGAACCCCTCAAGGGTCTGTCAATCCGCACTGGGGTAGCGTGCTGGAGTATGCTCTAGGCCTCCTTAAGGGGTCATACTCGTGCTCAGCAGTGAGCTAATAATGGGTTGAAGCCAGGTGGATATCATACCTTGCCCGGCTGATGAGGTACCGCGGCGGGTGTGGTGTGTGGCGGAGGACTGGCGGCCACACCGTTGGCCGGGGAGTGCCTGACCCGGTCCAGCGCCCTGGCTTGCTGAGCCTCGTACAGTGACGCGATCTTCAGCTCGCGCTCCTGTATTTGTTTCTGTTGAAATTTTGCCTGCAACAAACAAGCATATTTATTATCATTATTATGGTTTTTTTAGAAACGGCGTAAAAATAGGATAATAAGGAATAAGGAATAAGAAAGATAATAAGTATTAAGTTTATACGAGTTTAACAGAACTATAATACATTTTACCTATTAATAATGCCTATTAATAAGGCGCATCAACAGGAACCGTAAAGTTTGGATTGTTTCTTTGGTTCTTTCTCTTTTAAGATATTTCAGTCATAATTTTTCTCTTGACTCATTTCTACATCCATCATTATTTATATGTATATTTTTTATGTCCATCATTATTTATATTAAAATATTTCAAACATTAAATTGGCGAATT
The DNA here is from genome assembly GCA_951805285.1 of Thymelicus acteon. Taxonomy (NCBI): domain Eukaryota; kingdom Metazoa; phylum Arthropoda; class Insecta; order Lepidoptera; family Hesperiidae; genus Thymelicus; species Thymelicus acteon. Next base: position 6,424,042 of record OX638232.1, read on the forward strand.
AGGTAATTGCAAAATGTTAGGTAACATCATAACGATCCCAGAACATACGCAGTTTGTGTTTTTCAATGAAAGGATAATTATATACTCTTAAATTGGAGTCCAAATTGCACTGCATGAACTGCAAATTGCATAAACTGTATCTTTGTATTTACTTTTATTTTCCTTCATCTTACGACAAAGTTGAGTGCCCCTGTTTCCTGTGGGGCGGCCGGGCGATACGCGGACGCGCGGGCGCCGTGCGGGCCGCCAGCCGCGACGAGCGTGGGAAACTCACTTCTTTAACTTCTTTTAGTGGTTTTTTAAAGTGTTATTAATAGGTCTCTTACTGTTACAGTGATAGAATATAGTTATCTATACTAATATATAAAGAGGAAAGATTTGATTTTTTGTTTGCATTGAATAGGCTCCGAAACTACTGAATCGATTTGAAAAATTCTTTCACTGTTGGGAAGCTACACTATCCCCGAGTAACATAGGCTATATTATATTTTCAAAAAAATTAGGGATCCTTAATAAAACTCCAATAATGTAACCCAAGGTGTAAAAAAATAAGAAAACCGAAGCAAAGCGAGGGTGGTTACTCGTAATATATAATCCTAGACTGACTAAATTTATATTAATAAAATAGTTGCCCGGATAGAACTCGTTCTGTCAAAAGTTTTTTTATTAAAACCTTCCGTGTGCCATAAGGGAGATTTAAGCTATGTAAATATTACAAAGATTTAATAAATAAACATGCATTTGAATGAATATCATAACAAGTCATATTTCTCTTGATTTCTTCAGGAAATTACATACCCATATATTTCGCTGGATAAAAAAGTTGTTACACAACGTGATCGATCATAAAACGTAAGAAGGTCGTATTATAAAATTGATTAAATTATTTACAAACCCCGCCATACTGCTCTCAATACACTGAGAGTCTGAGACAGCTTTCCTTACAAGGAGAGTATGCGCCAATCAGGATGTAGGGGCATGTGTTTATGATTAAGAGGTGCGGCTAGCTCAATAAATATTTTTACAAATCCAACAATGTGCTTTTTAATATTTCATTGCACCACAGAAGAAATAATAGTACTTGACTGTACTAAACAACTTGAAGTATTGATTTTTTATGAAATTACCCTTAAATTTATGAAATTTTGTTCAGAGTTGTAAATACTTGACATAAAAAATTAAAATAAAACTAGCTGACCCGGTGAACTTCGTATCGCCTAACAAACATTTTTTTTCTAAAATAAAATAGCCTAAGTTACTCTTTGTTACATCAACTATATGCCAGTGAAAGTCCCGTCAAAATCAGTCCAGCAATTTCAGCGATTAGCCGAAACAAACAGACAGACAGACAGACAACAGACTGACAGACAAAAATTGTAAAAAATGTTGTTTTGATATATGTACTCTGTATACATCCAATTGCACTTATAGTCACCGCGAACTAAGAAGCCCAATTTGTCGTTTGCCATCACAGTGACATTAGAGATGTACAAAAAAATCGGTTCACGAAAGAAACCAATTTTTACAACAAATCGATTTAAAAATTATAAGACCTTTTAATCGATTCGATAATTAAATTTTAAACTAAAAACCGTAATATTTAGGTACCTAGTTACCTACCTACTACCTCGATTGAGCTATCTCGTACCGCGTATTCTTAATAATAATATGTAGGTACCTATTTACGACTTCAATAAAATATTCTTTTATCCATTCGCCCATGAACAACAACACCAGAAGCATCACTGGTGCGTTGCCGGCCAAGAAAGAGAAGAAAAAGAAAGAAAGATAGATCATGATAGAATGAAAATCCTGCTCAGTTTCATAATATTTTGACATAATATTATACTTATTATGAGCGTCAGGAAAAAACTACAGTGAATAAATTCTTGCTTATTTCGTAAGACACATTCATGTATACATAATTATTATTTGGTTGAAAAAAAAATGTTTACCGAAACCTTAAATACATAATTACATAAAACATATTATCTGCAGTTACTGTCCATGGATGGCGAAGTGCCCATACATAATAGAAAATGTCCTTTGTTAGCATCCAATTCATCGTGGTATTATTGGGTACCTAATTTTAAATTCAAATGCAAGCAAATCATTTTTAACAATGTAATTAAATTAATCAATTTTCATTTTGAAATTTCGATTTTAGTAATGTATCGATTATGACTGGTTTTATAAACGGTTTCAAGATGTCACATCACCCTACGTCAGATCAGAATTAGGCTTCTTCATATAAGATTGTTTCGACGTCATATATTTTTATTAAATTTTGCATAAATTATGATGTGATGGGATTTTTACTAGATTTTAACGTATAATATGATTTATAATCAACGCCAATGAAAATGAGTAGGGATTTTTAACAAATTTTGGCAAAATCCTTTGTCCGTAAGTATTCAACTATTCATGTCAAGTAAATGAATATTCCATTTCGCTCAAAGACACCCATACACGGTTAGTTCATATTAATAAATAGCAGCTATCATTATGGGCATCTTAGATAATTTTGACTATAGTAAAAAGCTTATCTATACTAATATATAAAGAGGAAAGATTTGATTTTTTGTTTGCATTGAATAGGCTCCGAAACTACTGAACCGATTTGAAAAATTCTTTCAATGTTGGAAAGCTACACTATCCCCGAGTAACATAGGCTATATTATATTTTCAAAAAAATTAGGGATCCTTAATAAAACTCCAATAACGTGTAAAAAAATAACCCAAGGTGTAAAAAAATAATGTCTGTGCTCGGACCATGCCGAGGGCGGGAGGTCGTGCGCCCACAGCGACAAGCGACAACCGATCGGCACTTCATTGTTCTATTGGCGAGCGCTTCCGGCAGATCGTCTTACCGCAAGGACAAGAAATTAAAAAAGGAGTAAAAAACTTGTTTTGTTTTGTCTAAGCATTGTCTGGAAATAACCAACTACTTTCAGTTTGTTAAAAATATCCGGGAAATTACTTATCAGGTAGGTATCTAAGGATTTAAACTCTTTTGACCAACTTTAAAAAAACCTAGTAGAAAATGTAACTAGGTCCACATGACATGGGGCTTTTTAAAACATCAAACAGAGCGAACGCGTATTGCAAAGACGAGGAAAAGATGAACATTAATTGGTGGTCATACAAACACACATACTATGTTAGGACATAATCTCAATTGAGAGTTATGACTATATATTATGACAAAGTTATGACTTAAAAAGTTTTAAACTGACTCTGTTTAGTTAAAAACAACTGACAAAAATGATAATTATCCCAGGCCCTCATGCACATGTCACGAGTGTCACGATAAAGGCGACTGCACACTTGCAATCGTGACTAATAACCGAGCCATGATTAGCAAACTGTCGTCGGCGCTGTTCAACAAGTAATTTGCCTCAATTAGCATCGAACGGCAACGCACGTCGCGCTGCCGCCGCCGCCGCCGGTCTAAGGTCGCGTTCTGCAATCACAACCACTTGTTGATCTAATGAATATTATGAATTGACACAACGGTCTTATTAAACAATATGCCGACGCACAACGGTACTTTGAAGATTGTTAAACAAGAAAATTCCACGGTGAAATGTTTTGTTGCGGTCTTTGCGCTGCAGATTTTGCAGTGTTGAACTGTTGAAGCAGTTGTCGTAAATAAATTGTTCATCGCTTTCTTATGGCTTCTGCATACTATGCTAGCTCTACATTTTGTGGTAGGTATAAAGATAACAGAAATTTAGTCTCCTAAATTCCTAATATACAGATAATCTTTTTCTGTCTTCACGCTACCAGATATGGACTTTATTTTATAATAGGGCTGTAACAAACAATTTTGCAATTACGTAACATATTCACGAGGTGTATTGAAAGTCTTTTCGTGAAGCTTCTTAAAGATTGCGAATATGAAAACAGAAAATTTCACGTTTAGAGAATTTCTAACAACGAATATTCTAGGTCAAGCACGCCTGCTAATAATCGATTGGTCGTGGGAACGAAGCTATTTGGAATTCAAATTGTATGATGAAACATTAGAATAAAAGCAGCATTGCAAAAATAAGCGGTACATTACAATTACTGAGTTAAATAATGACTAAGTTACTTTATCAGAAATATAATTTCCTAATATAGAACACTTAATCTGAATTTTGCCAAAAAAATAACCGACTTCAAAGAAACAGTCATGAGTACATCATCAAAGTAGTCGAAGTCAATTAAATACGCATTATTAGGAATAACTCAAAAACTACTCGTCAGATCTCACTCAAATTTAAATGGGACTTATTAAATGGGATTAAATGGGATGGAAATAACAAGCACGGTACACTAGTACATGACAAGTAAACTTGATCGTGTATGTGTGTACGGCCTCCATTATAGTTTCGTCATGTCCGTCCGTCCGTCTGTCCTCTGTCCGAAGCAAAGCGCCGAGATCCTTAGTGCTAGTAAACTGTAATTTGGCATGGATATATATGTATTTAATTACTAAAACTCCAGAATTGTAGAATAGAATATTGAAAAACATTTTTTTTTCAGGGTAAAACAGGTAACGTGAGGATGAATTTTTTTATTCGTCGCGTACCCTATAGTGTGGGATATCGTTGAAAAGGTCTTTCAAAAATATTATGGGTGTTCTAAGACTATTTTTGGAATTAGGGGTCCTTTTGCGAAATATTTGGCTTTAAAATGCTAATTTTAGTAAGAGTCAAGCTTTATTTTGTAGCTGGCAACGCATGCTTCTGATGCAATTCAACAGACATTCTGGCGCAAGTGACAACTCGCCTTATTTGTTGGCTATAATTATGAAATGTTAAACGATGTGCACTTTTACCCATTTCATTCACCAGGTAACGATTGTTACTAAAGTCGTATTTACGAATTTCAACGTTCCGCATGCGTGACATTCATGCCACGGCCGCAAATCGACCAGTCGCGATCTTCCACTTTGTAAATACTTACCATTGAAGTAATATTACTTGCATATAGAACCGACACCGTGAACACAATGTATGTCCCAATGAATTGGCGCCGATCGGCTTGAATTTTCAGTGGATTCGTTCTATTTTAAAAGCAGAACTGGGGCTCGATTTTGAAAATAGAACCTCCCGTCGGGACACACATTTTGCTCGAGATGTCTGTTCTATGACATTATACTTCAATGATAATTACTAGTAATTTCAGATTTTTAGGGTTTTGTAGTCAATGATGAAACATAGTTTCACTATGTTCATCGTTTAGTCCGTCCCTATATCCTCTAGAGAGTACGTCCACTGAGCGATGTGTCTCTGAAGACATCCGTCACCACTGCGCCCAGTCAGTCACTAATTAGTAATAACTAATATACCATTTCACTCCTTATGCAAAGAGAAAATAAAATGGCATATATGATTTGAATTATGCATTCGATGGACACTTGTGTCGTGGGAGTAGAATTGGCGTCTTTCGAGGTTACTTGCTAGTTTTGAAATTCAGTAAATCATTATCTAAAGTTTATTTTTAAAGGTTACTTGTCGGAACAGACTGGCTTTCGGCAAATTATTGACACGACGTAATAATTTACAAGGCAAGTATCACTTTCTTCGTTTACATAACACTTTGTACGGAGCCAAAAAATAATCCATTCATAATAAACTTATGAAACTGTTACGAGCTTTCAGAACGACTTTATGGTTAAAAATTGAATTTATTTTAGATAAGTGCGTGGTCATAGATGTAGTACCTATAGATTCAGCCACGGCGTGGCCGCACATGAGAAAATAATTTACGTTTCTTTAAGGTTATTTTAAAAGAAATGTACTTAACAATATTTAACAAGTAGCCCAGAATACTCCTACCCACCATCGTACTTAAACTTGTATACGAGGGTGAATCAAAAAGTTCTTGGAATCAATATTAAAAAGTGCAAAAATTTAAACAAAAATATTTTATTTTTCTACATAATCACCCCCCAATGCAATGCATTTAGAACTGTGATTTAGAATAACACGTTTCTAACTTCTTTATTCCTTGCGAAAAAAAAAAGTTTTTCTTAACTTTCGAAAAGCTCCTCTACGGCAGCCATAATCGCGTCATTATCGTGAAATTTAGTTCCACGGATTACCTCTTTTAATTTTGGGAATAAGTGAAAATCACTTGGGGCTAAGTCTGGAGAATATGGCGAGTGGTCAAGGAGATTGAAGCTAGCACAGCGGATTGCATTGAGCGCAACTTCCGATCGATGAGCAAAAATTTATAATGAAATTAATGAAAAAAAAAATTAGCTATTCTACTAAGTATACAGATTTGAGTAGTTAAATAAGTACGCTGATGGTTGTGCTTGTGCATCCACTCATAATATTTTTTTGATTTGATGCCCAAGGAGCTACCAGTTGTCTTCGTCTCGGTCCCGCTTACTGCGTCGAATTAATATGAATGGATTATATGTTGAGTTCAGTAATGATTCGTTATTCAAACAGACATTGGATAGCGCACTGTTATGGTCAGGTGTCTAGGATGAAAGAAGAAAGTGGCATAATTAAAATTTTCAAAATGTCCCTCAATCTATTATTTTCTATGTCCAGCAAAGTGGACTTCTCTTTGCTAGACGATATCCGAGTAGGGCAGTAATACATTACACGTTGCGATAATAATAACGTATGAATGAGATTGAGTATTTGCATCATAATGGTATAATTTCAAGGTGGTCGTGTTAGCCGCGCCACCGCGCGTCCATAATGCCCATACAAGGCGTGCGTGGAACGTTGACTCACACAGTCATCGACCTTAGGATTGCCCGATCTGATAGCTCCAATCGGTAATCTTAGTGCTTTTCATATCTAGATATGAGGCTGGTATTTAAATATTTTAGTTTAGATTTAAAGCCTTCTGCGCTGGAAATAAGTTCGAGATTTCTTTGCTATCGTTCAATTATGATAAATCGATAAATCAATAAATACATTGGTTATTATTTATCTAAAGAAATAATAAGTCTCTATTAATGATATTTTATAGAAGATGATGCTAATATACCTATTAGCGAACAGGATAGATAAATGTACATATTCATTTCAAATAATTATCTAACTACAATGTACATACTTATTGTATTGTTATTATAATGAAATTAAGATTATTTTTTTTTGGCAAAAGGGAAGAACAGTACAATGGAGTATACTGACAAACCTTACTCACAAACGTACGTAATTTTAAAAGATACTGAAATTAATATATCAGTGTCATATATTATGTATAGTTGTATAGTATCTACTTGTAACTTAAAAACGCCCACTGAAAGACATAACAGTCATAACACGTAAAGTACGTTTTATTGCACCTACTTATTTTTGCAACTGTGAACTGATTTCGAAATATTGTAAAAGTAGATTTTTCTCTCATTTAAAGCCCTAAATGCTTTTAACTTATTTTTTTGATTTTCTGCTCTATCCATTCATTTGTATCTATATTAAGTAATATTAAGTAAATTCAACGCGTACAAGTTCAATTATTAAGTATTCCTACTTAAGTCGCTTAAGTAAGTTAAGAAATTATCACGATAGAGTAAAGACTACACTCTTTCGCTATTTAGGAATACGTACCTACATATTTTTTTATTGTGAAAAATAAGTACTAATTAAAACGAAGTGTAATACGTTCAAGTAACCCAAACAATACCATCACGTTTTGTTAGTCACCATTCGATACACACGCCCGCGCCGTAGCAGCCATATCGTTCACATAACAGGCATTCTGTAGTTACATCACTTTGCATATGGCCTCGTGTGACTCAGCACGCACCACGAGAATATCAACAACACACAAAAAGCCTCTTGTTTTTGTTTGCGTATAAATCTTTTGTTATTGCTAATCTTCATTGCCTATAGCAAATTGTAAACAGGGATAGTTTATTCCCTAATATTAAGGGAGTTGCGAAGCCTTAGTTTATTCATTCAAATGTCTGAAACCTATGGTGGGTGTTTCGCTTCTGAAAATTCATAAATCTCACCAAGCATATTAAAGTATAAGATGATAAGAATCCAGAAGCTCGTGACGCTTTCACTGTGCTTTACACACTCTACACACACTTTAAAAGCTTTAACTCCACAAAATCTAAAACTTGGTCAAATGTGTGCCCATGAAGGGCAGGCTGGCAGATGTATATTATATATTTGTTACAGTTTATTATTATTAAGGATGCCATAAATGTAAATGGTGGAAAATAATTCAAGATGTATACCCATTTCAAAAGTTGGAAAAGTTTGTAAATGTTTGAAAAAGTTGTTTCAGATATGATCAAAAATTCAGTAAGCAGTTAAGGAGCCATTCATAAATTACGTCACACGTTGGGGGGGGGGGGGGGTTGTCGTCGATGTAGTGTGACATTGTGTGACAAGGGTTGGGAGGGGATCCTAAGTTTCGTGACGTCACATTTTAAATCGAATAATTGGTATGTATAGGTAAATATTAAAAAACAATTAATGGAAATAAAACTTATTTCGGAACTGCTGTTTTAATTTAATAATTTCTAGGTGTAAAATTTCATAATACTTATGTGACGTCACACTAGGAGGGAGGTCACAAGTGTGACCAGCTGTGACAAGGACGGGGGGAGGTGTCAAAAAGTTATAAAATTAGTGTGACGTAATTTATGGATGGCCCCTAAGTACCTAGCTTGGTCGGCTGAATTTTTTACACTTTATAAAGCGGTTTCAACCAAATAACGACATTGGTCAAATTAATTGCCTGAATTCGTTAGCAACAAGGCATCGATCGGTATTAACTATTTATCCACAACACTACATTCCGATGTCGTCTGTAGGTTCGAAGTCGATACATTTGTCATAGTAATTTAGTAATGGCGACTATTGACAGTGTTGTTTTGTTTGTATTTAGTTTCCTTATTCAGTCTTCAGAGGTATGTATAATTGTATAGGTATACCTATACCTACACCTAATAACCTATACCTACATTTATAGGCATTTTCGTAGGTACCATAATTTTTATTATATCGTTTACTCCTATTTAAAGGAACGTACTTATTTAGTATTAACATACAAAATAATTAGTTATCTAAACTAATATTATAAAGACGAAGGTTTTGATTTTTTGTTTGTTTATTTGTGTGTTTGTGATGGATAAACTCAAAAACTACTACTACTGATTTCAGAAATTATTTCACCGATATGGAGAACCTCATTGTTTTCGAGTAATAAAGGCTATATTTTTAAAAAAAGGAAATTAGAATCTATACGAATACCGACGCAAAGCGAGGACGATTACTAGTAAAAATTTGTTGAATACATAAGGTTGTTTTACTTATTTATTTTAGTTACAGCTGATTTATTTAATTAAATTAACATTTGAGGCAATATGAAGTCACTTAATTTTTTGCCTCAGTCTTATCTTACTCGGATCGTTCGTTTAAAAATTAAAACAAATGAAATGATGTAAGGTAACCACAACGTGCAAAGATTCCAGATAAATTAAACGTAAACGTAGGTAACAAATTATATAAATTTTATAATTGGATATTTTGCAAATTGGACGTTTTGCGCGTAACGTTTTTTACCTTGGATTCCGGCAAAGTCAGCCACCCATTTCTAATCTCAGAAGGGTCAGCCTCTTCTAGAGAAACCGATGTCAGCGTTCGTTTGGTCTTCCAGTGATTTGTCTGCCACCAGTTCACATTGTCCAGAGAACGGTGGAATTTACTAGTCTGCATATTTTGTACAACACTATCACGTCACACAAAAGTAATAAAATAAAATCTCGATTTTGGTTATAAATCGATTTTCAAATATTTAAGTCCGTTACTTTAGGTATTGTTCCAACTTCGTAATCTAATACGTATTTTAAGATGGAAAGAAAAACTAAAATTGTCACTTTGGTCACAAGGAAATTGTCTCTAGATAATATCGATTCAAAAACCATTAAATGAGTTCAATAATTTAATTACTTTTTCCTCTTTCACAAATTCTTTTCCACTTGTCGTCTGTCTTAAGTAACTAACTTGTAAAAACTGAATGAATGGTAAGCCACCCCACGGGGTGAATGTTTGTTTGTTTTGCGGTTGCCTAGCAACGGTTCACGTGGTCATTGTCACTGTGCCACGTATCATTCGTGACCTTCGTCGTGCCACAGCTAACTTGACCCTATTAGGGATTAAGTTTCTCTTGTTTATTCTCCAGATAATACTGTGCTGTTATTTGTCGCGTGATTTTAAAATGTTATCATGATCAAGACTTAAATGAGTAGAGAAAGAAGGTTACTATTTAGAAGAAGGATTTGGAAGTCTTGGCTCGGGCGTTTAGGATAGGTTAAAATTATCCTTTTCACTAAAGAAACTCCTTGAGATCCGCTTTGATTTATTACATAGGCACCCTAGTAAGGTTATATTATATATTCCTGGAAATAAGTTCATTATTGCATAGTGGGTACAAAATGCAATTTATTACTGACTATGAATATTTAAAAATTTTGCACTCTTTAATTTCTCTACCAACACTTTCAAAATAACTGCACGCGCGACATCCGCTTTTCGAACCATCGTCGTTGGCCAAGTTGGTCGTCAATAAAACTCAAAAATGCACTAATCATCTTTACTTTCTAACTTTCAAAACCACATCACAGATTTAGTCTCCGACTTGCAATCACAAGCATTGTCTGAATGAGCCATAATTCACATCGTAATTCTTAACAACATAGATGTAAAGTCGATAATGGATTGTGTTCGCCTCCCACGCACGGCGCTCAGACCATAAACGCAGAACTCATTGAGCTGACTCATAATCGCTTCCTTGTAGGACGAGTAATGCGATAACAACACTTTCCTTTTCGATTAAACCTTTGAGTTCAACGACTATATTAGCCTCGAGGTCCTCAATCTAATCAAATAGTCTCAACTAAGCCCTATTAAGGCTAAAAGATGAAATACGACTTTGACAGTTTTTTAGTAACTGTCTATAAATCAGTTAAAATGGATCACGTGATTAAATTCTGCCCTGGGCGGGTATCAAACGCGGGACCTCTCGCTTCACGGACAAAATCACTAGGAACTGGGCTGCGGAGTTGTCGCTTAGTAATAATTCGCATGTTTCATTCGATGTTAAATTATAACACTGCTACTTTACATAAAGGATATTTAAGACCAATTAAGTTATTGTTTCATATCACCCACGCTAGTCCTTGCCGCCCACAAAACCGCTTAGGAATTGAACTAAATCCTCCACAGGTGATGTCTTGTTTACATAGAATGCCGTGTCACAGACCATTTATTTTCTTGTATGAAATGAGGTCGGGATTAGGTATGGTGAACTCGCTTTAGGTTGCAGATACTTGATTCGTTTTAGCCAGAAAAGTATTTGAGTCATAAGGAGGTAATAAATAACATATCCGTAATAAGACAAGACACCTGTGGTGTGACACCTGCGTTGAAGGTAGCGGAGAATCCGTTTGTTACAAAAGCTCATGCTTCAACTAAATTTAAAAACCAAAGGTTGATTTTGCTAGAGTTCCTGGTCTAGCAGCGTTGACTCGGCTATAGTACAGCGACCAGCGAACTACCCAAGGATTCACCTTAGGGTCCTGATGTTACTGCCTCTTTGGTAGTAACTGGGTGTACTACTAATAGGGAAGCTAGATTAATCTCAAGATGAAGTCCCTATACAGATGCACTCACACCGATATCAGACTAAAATATCTCAAAATAGAAATGCGTTAATGTGTGACACACACTGCCTGTCTGTCCTGTAGGCAAATTAATTACAGACCACGATCGAACGACCTAGACTAGACGATGCGGTATTAATTTAAATTGATATAGAGCGATGTTATCCGATAGTAATTGATCGGTAGATAAACTGCGGTCAAGGCAATGCTGAGACGCATTTACTAGTTTAACGATAATACTTAGATGTAGATGTAGATTGTAATCAGAGTCACTAATAGTTACTTAAATCGCTCCTTAGTACGGAATTTGTATGGTGATTCTATGTATTCTACAGGAGCGATTTAAGTAACCGTTAGTGACTCTTAAGTTGGGGCGTTAGACTTGGTGAAGAATATGTAATTTTTGCGTTGCAACAAGGATTACACTCGATCTCCTCTTTTATTATTAAAAAACTTTTTCTTAATCCTACATCCTACCTTCTAACTCTAATGAATAACATCTATTATTACCAACGTGTGTCGTAACAACGTGTGTTGGTTAACTAACACATTAGTCGCATGTCAGCATTGACAGTAATATCTGAACATTACTTTGCAAGAATCTAATGATATTAAGTTAGCATTTTATATTGATCTACTTTGTAATATGCTGCATCTCACTTCTACAAAGGAAGCATGCAATTATAATAATTAAAAGTATAAAAGCAAAGCAAAGCAAAGCAACAACCCATAGTTGTCCCACTGCTGGGCTCGGGGTCTCCTCTCACAATGTGAGGGGTACAGGCCATAGTCTACCACGCTGGCCAAGGCGGATTGGTAGACTCCACACACCTTCCTTTTTTCCTTCACCGAAGCAAGTGATAATTAACTTCTAATACGCACATAATATTTGAAAATTAGAGGTGCGTGCCAGGATTTGAACTTGGGCCCCTCTGTTCGAGAGACCAACGTTCTAACTGCTAGGCTATCACTGCTCATTAAAAAAAAAGTAAATTAAAAGTATATAATATAATAATTTGGAGGATAATATCAACCAGCCTGGTTGGCTGAAAGCTGAAAAAAGTTGGCTGAAATCCTTGTCTAAGGACTTGTCGCGTACCTGTTTCAAATAAAGTCTTAGTTTAGAACTATAAATAAATTAGAACGGTAAAAAAATAATGGGACATAATGAAACCAAAAAGGATCTGATCTGGTTTAACGTCCTACGCATTGATTAGATCTACACTAAAATCTGCCTATAGGATAGGATACCTATAGGGTATCTGTTTGAATTCCCCTAGTCATCAACCCCATCCGTTTCAATCTTGTTCCTAGCGCAATTGAATAAACGCCCACATCTCTGCACCACCCGACATTGGCGCATTGCCAACTCAGACCTCGCTGCAGAATTTTCGATAACTTCACAGTTATGTAATGCAAGTGCAAGTTAAATATTTACAAGTCAAGATTAAATCTCTTCACTGATATTTATGAGAGGTGAGGTTACGTAATATCCTCAAACACTACATGTAGTATAGTAGTTTTTTTGTTAATTAGTTGACAAACTCGACTGTTAAGTTTACTACCTATATACAGATAACAGCCATTCTAGGGCGGGAGTTAACATATTATTGTGTTAGCATTTCTTAAATTTTAATTGCTTAAAATTTTTTATTCGTTCAGAAAACAGCGTTTAAGAATTTTCTTTTAGAGATATGTTTTGCTTGTTAATCTTGGTATGTTTCCCAGATTCCCATCGTCATTCAGGCCAGTCACCTCTACTGGCTAAAGAATGTCATTACGCCTTAGCTCTTCTATCGTGAATAAGGAAAAAAAGGGTACGTGTACTTTTGTATGCGCATGAGAAGTTATACTTGTTTGACATAATTAAATAAATATTTTATTCAATAACATGTATCACTTTCAATTATCTTTCAAAAACTATTTTGTATTGAAATAATTTTTTTTTAGTTTTATGTACTCAAGTAATTGATTTGTAATGGACGGTGACGGTGACGGTGTTGTTGTTGTTGTTGTTGTTGTTGTTGTTGTTGTTGTTGTTGTTGTTGTTGTTGTTGTTGTTGTTGTTGTTGTCGTCGACACTGTGAGATTTGTATAAGTAATCCAGTGCTTTCATACTCCCTCCATGGTAGCGCAAACATTTAAAGCAACCTTTTTGCAAGTCGCATAAGAAGTATAACTTCAAAAATATGACAAGAATAATGATGACTGATTAATCCAAGACTTACCATTTTCTTTGTTCTTTCTCTCTGTGGAAAAGAGAAAGGATAATGAGGAGTTGGATGTATGGATTCGGAAAGGATAAAATAAGTATAACTACTTGTATAAAAGCGTCTTGCGTTAGTGTACCCTTTTTTACTAAAGACAGAAGAGTATGAAATTTAGCACAGTTTATATCAAGAAGAAGTTTATAAGAAGAAAAAGATTAAATTAATAAAAATAAACATTACAATATACACAAATAGTGCGAAGTAACCCTTTGAGACTTACGGTCGAATTTTGACCGCAGAGCGGGTCTCTAATTTTAAGTAATTCTACCAACGGCAACCAGAGTATGCATCCTTTCATCGTCCAGGTATGTACTGGCAACGTGCTTGACTGCATCATTCATCAGGCGTATTGCGAAGGACAAGAATAGCTTGCCCTCGGTATCCTCATGTGATTATAATGTGGCTAACTTCACGTCAAGGGTGAGTAGGCTTATACTACCTAAATTAGTGCGCTATAATTACCACTGAAAAATAAATGGCCTCTTATTGTCGGTTAAGATTTAAATAAAGCGTCTCTACATAATATACTTAAAACAAACGCCTCCCGCCCTCTGTATGCTTAGATCTTTAAAAGTCCGCAACGGATTTTAATGCGGTTTTCATCAATAGACAGAGTGATTAAAGAGGAAAGTGTATAAATATGTACAATATATGCATGTTATAGGAAAGTAAATAAATAAATTAAAAGAACTTCTACGCCGGCAAAGCCTCGGGCCACAGCTAGTTAACTCATAATAGGAAATTTTATTAAATATCTTGTAGATCTCTGTTAATAAAATATGGTTGTCTGTAAAGTTGGTTTACGGACGGTAGTTTAATGTGACAACGTCATGACAAAGCTCCGCTCCGCTCCGCCCCGCTCTGCCTACGGCATCGGCTACGATACGCCGATCGTAGCCGATCGTGCCTCTCTCTGGCTTTTGCCGCTCTCTCGCTCGCGGAACGCTACATTTTTTCGTGCGTGCGCCCGGCGTTCATCGTTTTAAAAGACGTTATCACGTCAAAAACAATAGTGTAATACACACACACTAACGCTAATCTCCTTTGGGCATTTCAAATATTATTATTTTACTATTCGTTATGTCACATTATTGTTTTAAAATTCACGGCTGGTGAGCACACAAATGGAATAACAGTCACCACACTTGAACATGATGATGAGTTGATGACAGACCAGATAAATGTGTCGTTGAGTTATGTTGTAATCAGTAAATTAATTAGGTATTAGTTAGAATCTACAGAAATCCCGAAAATAATAGATCACAAATTAAGGCATACTGACCACGGCGTTTCATCTGATGATTGCATGCAAGTTGCATAATAAAACGTAGGATTGTATGTAAAAAATATCAGGCTTTAATGCACACATAGATATCACCTAAATAACTATAAAATAAAAAAAATGCTGCTTCCCCTGAATTCTACTTCCACAATAAACAAAATAGGTACCTACAATGTTGAAATTAGTTTCACTCGATCAAAATAGATATATTTTAACAAGACATACAGCTATTAGCGCTTTAGTAGAGAGATAGCTCCCAGATATAACATCAATTATGTCGATGAGAAACATTACCACTCAATATTAAAACGTATTCACTCCACAATCCACATCTCTATGAACTATCGTCTCGAGTGGCACAGTATGTTGAATCAATTGAATGTTGATTAAATATAAACGATAATGAATTACCATTTCCTTTTCATCTTGATTCTAAATCAAACATCAAAGTATTATTAATAAGCAATAAAGTGGGCGGTTACATTTATTACTCAATACTATTTACTGTCAGTATTATTTTCGTTACCTATTTGCTTTTTTACTATCTTAATTTACACATGACTCTATTTAGGTAATCATTTTAATATATTAATAAAATTTGCCTTAAATGTGTTTTCTTCAGATACTAAATCAACCAGGTCCAAACATTCTAACATTCAAACTATTTTCTTAATGTATGTCATGTATTGTATATATTGTGTTGGTGTGGTCGTGGTGTTCCGAGAGGCATTCCTAATGCGTCGTGTACTTAAACGAATAGTAACGATACTGACTAATTGAGGAATGCGATACGATGGCCACTTGAGTCAATAAGTACTTACACAGATGCAATACTGTAGTAGGTATATGTTTGTTAAGGAAAGAGATGAACTCTCTTCGTTGTGTCATACGAAGTAGTTATTGAAACGTTGTGTCATAGGAAGTAGTTATTTGATTAAGTGCGTACATTGTTTTTGCCATGCAAGATTTTAAATGTAATGTATACTCGAAATCAACAAACATACAGAATTTAAATGGAGATTCTTTACTAAGGATCGATTTAAGTAACCGTTAGTGACTCTGAGTTGGGGCGTAAGTACTATAATTTATACTTAAATAAATATCTACAGTACACATTATTACCCATTAATCCTATCACTTAGGAAATATGGATGTAACTGTTTTGACTCTACCAGTATTGCTACTTTCATGTGTTATAACTACATATAGGTAAATGATTTGCAAATTCCAAGCACTTTTGAAGATAAATGTCACGATCCAACCGCTTACTACCGTACCTAATACGTGATTTTTATACAAGTTTAGTTTGTTTCGTATTATTCAGACAAGTGTAATAATATACTTTGGATCGATCAATTTCTTTCAGTTCATACCAGGATTATGTATATGTAAAAAACGGGTAGGTTCCTTACTATTTAAAAGAGTCTGCAAGTCATTCCTTCGGCTGTTTGCCACTTGGGCCAACTTAAACCTTAAATAAATATTTATTACTGCCAGTAACTTTATAGGTAGGTTAATGATCTCATCACGGAATCAGCTGCGAGTTTCATTTGCCAAATTACAGAAAGAACCGCGGATCAACAGCCCCCGAACATTATCGTGACTATAGCCTGTTTGTGTGATTAGCACGCATAAATAATGTCCAATTTTATCTATGTAGGTCAACTGAGCCTCTCCCAGGAAAATCCCATAAATCATTCCTAAAATAAATAATAAATACTTTTTAGGGTTTCGAAGTAAAATAGTAACTCTTATAGTTTTGTCTTGTCCATTCGTCAGTCTGTCCGAAGCATAGCGCCGAGACCCTTAGTGCTAGAAAGCTGTAATTGTACATGAATATAATATTTATTAAAACTCCAGAATCGTAGAATAAAATATTGAAAAACATTATTTTTTTTTCAGGGTACCTCCCACAGGTAACGTGAGGATGAATTGTATAATATAATGTGGGATTTTGTCAAAAAGGTCTTTCAAAAATATCATGGATCTTTTAAAACTATTTTTGGATTTAGGGGTTCGTTTGCAAAATATTTGGCTTTAAAGTGTTAATTTTAAGACAAGTAAAAAAAAATCTCAAAAATAGGTTATAGGTGTGATGAATTTACAAGGAAAAATAACACGGCTATGTTAGCATAAGTAGTTAATGAGTAATAGTTGATAAACTTACTACTTCGGAATCCTACATTGCGACACGCACTTGCCCGGTTTTTATTTGTATTTAACACGTCACTTACGTAATACACAACTTTCACGGTTCTTTTTTGAGGGCGGGAAAAGGGAAAAGTATTTTATAATTCCTACCGATTTGCGTCTGCAAATTCGAAACAGAACATGCAATGACGGTAACCTTACCTTATTGTAATTAATGTAATTATTACTTATTGTAATAGTTGTAAGACGACCCTGTAGCCTAGTTGGTAGCAACCCTGCCTGCGAAGCCAGAGGTCCCGGGTTCGATTCCCGGCCGGGGCAGATATTTATGTGGCAGATAAATATTTGTACTCGGGTCATGGATGTTATTGTGATGAGTTATATGTGTCATCCATACCACCTGCGACACAGGTAACAACCTACTGCGGGGGTATGAGTGTGTAAGCGTTTATTCATTTATTATTTACGAGTAACCGCCCTCGCTTTGCTTCGGTTTTCTTATTTTTTTACATCTTGGGTTACATTATTGGATTTTTATTAAGGATCCCTAATTTTTTTGAAAATATTATAGCCTATGTTACCCGGGGATAGTGTAGCTTCCCAACAGTGAAAGAATTTTTGAAATCGGTTTAGTAGTTTCGGAGCCTATTAAATGCAAACAAAAAATCAAATCTTTCCTCTTTATATAATTAGTATAGATTAATGTGTTCAAGCAATTATTTGCATACTATTCATCCATTATACCTCAAAAACGGGTAAGTTATCAATCAAAACTATCTGTGCGACATTGTAGTCAAAACAGTTCGCAGACTTTAAAATGTGGGCGATGTTGCAATTCTAAATTGGGTATCACCAGCCTGATCTCAGCCTCCCACTGTAGAGGACATTATGAGGTCCATGACCATATTCGGTGCTCGTCAGGCCTTGTATTTGACATTTTAAAATAAAAAAAAAATGTCATTATACCGTTTGCATAATATACGAGTGCAATGATTTGCGCGTTGCTTAATATATTCAGATGGAATTTTTAATTTCCTATTGCTGAGTTGTAGAAATCTGCAGGGCCTGCATGCCAGGTGAGCCTGTGACTCTAGGACTGATAAAATATTATTATTAAAAAAATATAAAAAGTAAAACCATGGAATAAAACCACTTTTGTACCACTTAGCTTTAAGGGTATAATAAAGTGTAAATAAATAAATAAATAAATAAATAAAAGAAAAAACATTCAGTCAAAAGGGTTTTAGCTAATTTGTCAGGCAGTATTTGCTTAAGCCTCCTCCGCTCCACTCCCGGTGTGTGTGTGTGTGTGTACGTAGGAGTAATGACGCATACAATGGTTAATGTTCCGTCACGTGGACGATCTATTCTTTTATTCCGAATGCGTACTTTTTAAGTACGTTAAATGACGTTGATACCAGTAAATGACGCAAAAAATAAGCAAAAGTGATTATGTCATTGGAAGGTTACGCTTTTTTGTGCGTTTGACCTTTAAATTTAATAATAAACTGTTAGCTTCTATTTTACATAGAAATGTGGCATTTTTGTCTTTATTATTCAAAATACAAAAAAAAAATCATTCTTTCAAAATTCAATCTTCTTGACATTTTGTTAATAGTAGTAACTTATAATTATCGTTAATGGTTAATGGTGGTAATTTCAAGAAATAAAATAGTAAATGAATAGTTGAAATAAAAAACCAGTATGTATGTAGCTATGTACGATAATAATATAACACATAGCGTTGTTTGTTACATCTACAATAATTTTACATCATCACCAGGGTTGACTGGTAGAAAATGCTACAATGCATGTCAATTTTAATTACATTTGTGAATTTTCAATAAAGGACAAACAAACTTTAATTCGGTATAATTTTTTAACAGTTACTATCAATGCCAACTAACATGACTTCACAATTACGTCAATTTCATCCGCTTCTTCATCCATGTGTCAACCTCATTGTACCTAATATCGATAAAAGGACTAAACAATGTCGAATAGATAAAAGGCAGCACTGTATTGAGGTCATAAGGAGAATAGCGCCGCATCATGTATTAATTAAATTGATTTTATTGCATTAAACCTAGTACCATATTTAAAATAATTACTGGACATGCCCCGCATGCACGGTTCGCGTGACGTGGTAAGATAGGTCATTTTGTGAAGTTTCACGAGTAATCCCAAAAACAAATTCAGTGAAGCACCCATAGCAATACCAACTCTCTATTCTTACAAGTATACATACCCACACATTGACACCATACTGCGTCAATCGCGAATCAAAAATTACGCACACATGGTAAGCAGGCGGCCATAACATTGCTATGCTTCACTCTCGATTAGACGAGGTTAAGTCCGTCTTTTTTTCAGGTCCTTGGTATTGCCCTAATAAAAATCAATATTGATTTTCAAAATAAAACGTGGCTGTATTATATCAATAAAATTTTCAGGATGGTATTAGCTGCACTGGTTTTAAAGTTCATGGCCTGCACAGACGAGGCATTTTTTTCCGCGGAGTACAAGATCTCGACAATATCCCGTAACGTAAAAAATCATTCGACAAAATATCATGCAAGCAGAGTACGATCATTTTCAAAGGGAATATTGTCATTTGTGTCGATGTTGTCACGATCCACGGTAATTTTGTAATATAAATAAATTTTCTTTCATGGATAGGTCAAATAATAGTTACACTCAGTTATTAAATTGTAACTATTGTTACCTCAACACCTTTCATTCTTTAAGCAACAATTGTCGTCAACATAACAAATGACAATGCGACATGTCACGGGTCACCTGACCTGGATATCGTGGTCTTTACCGGCGCTATCGAGCGATTCGTGTGCCGATGACATAACCAGCACCAAGCCCTCCTCGTAATTACTGTCATTGTCTGTCTCTACTCTCTCACTAAATTACATAGTTGTACTTTTAATAAAAGCTTACGCCTACGGTCGACAGATTTTAATAATAGGAAAAGTGAATATATTCAGCTTTAGTTTACTTTCTTTAAAGCCCTACTCGTAAGGAGCGCTGATTAGAAAGGTTTCGAAGAAAAATACGGGGATATTCAGCCCCTATAAATTTAAATTCGAAGTAAAACTTATTTTAAAATTTAGAAACCTTAAGAAGATACAAAAATAATTTGATTTGTATTAAGTATGAGTAAAATGTGACTATGTCTGACCTGCCTAGAATGAATGTAAATTTTCCATTAAATAATTCAATGAATGAATATAAAAAACATTAATTCTGAGCGCAACAAGGAGCAAAATTAAAAGCGAAATCCACTTTTCAGTCTCAGTTAAATATCCCGTCGGTTTTTCAATTTTAATGAGATTTCCGCTGTGGAGAGGTTTTACAGAGCATTATGCAGAATTTGCAAGTGCATTTCAAACGATCCTTCATTGAAAAAGAAATACCCATATTGTACAAGTCTTCTAAAGTCATATAACTTAATATGGTGTGGTTTAAAAGATTTCTTCTACGTTTTTATGATGACTGATTGGCACATTTTGGGGACCTATTTCCGCTATAGTAAAATCGTGACGTCATCTCATAGCATACTCATCAAGTTCGTTTTATATTTGGCATGGTTCCATTGACTTGCTGTAATAATACAAGTAATGTTCCAAGCTACGGAGGTCAAGGTTCGCTCCTCCAGCCGTAAAGGAACAAAACGTTATCTTATCAGGTCTTCCTACTCTGTTCTACTAACGCAATAATAATAGACAAGAGAGAGACAGCGCGCCAATTGTAAGTTCAGTTCGGATACGCGAACAGTTGGCAAGTCTGAAAAACTACTGTTTATACAGTTATTGGTACACCGAATCAAATTCAACCGGCGGTGGAGCTGCCGTTACAAATAGTGCAAAGAAATTAAAGGTTTAGGGTTTAATTTTGGATGTGGAGTTTTACGAATGTTTGTTTACATTGGCAAGGGGGATTCACTGAAGCGTAGAATCCGGGCTGAACAAGTTCTAGCTTCAGCGAGCGACGGAGTTCGTTAACTAGGTATGCACGAGTGAAACTTCGAGGATGCGAATGTGAAGTTTACCTAATATAAGTAAAAATAAATACAGATTTTATTAGTACAGTAAATACTTAAATAGCTTTGACTTCAATTCAGGAACTACAGTCAAAAGAAGTAGCGCAGTTCAGAAATAACTCTACTCATTTAGGTCCATGACTCCGCATGAAAATTCGTGCACCTGTGTTTATGATTATCGTGGACAGGTAGACGGACTGTTTCATATGGGTGATGTATTGTTTGATAGGTAGGTACGTACTGATTCATAATGTAGCGCAAATCCATAACTTATCAAGATACCCCATTATCTTATCTGAACTATAGCTGAACATTGAATATTGACTGTAAATAGGTACATATAAAGCGCGTATTACGAATCAAGTAAAACTGTGCGACTGAATCCATATTCTACCACAAAAAATTGACAAAAATATTTATGGTGTGCGGGACCACAAATTGTGTAACATTATTGGCAATTTTGCATTTACAATATTAATTGCATGTGTGCGGCTAGCCTATCAGGAAGCAATCGGTTTCTTTTATTTTTTATTTATAAATATTTGACCAAAGTAAGGCTGATCGGCATTGTCGAATAGTCTTTGGTGAATAATTTAAAAATGACTTCATATTGAAAAAAATACCAAAAGTCGTTGAATTATACAAATAATATTTAACAAACTTTTTTAACAACGTATTGTTAAAAGTAAGAAAAAAAAACTGGCAAAAAATATTTTCAAACTGTATGACTTTCAGAAAAAAATGTTAATTTCTTCATGGAGATGCTCTATAAAGTCTATATAGAGTCTATGTAACAGTACAGTTTAGGTATGTAACTTTCTGTCGTGTTTCTGAACGTCCTAAAAACTAACTATGTCAACATTAAATCATTAACTGGAATAATAGCTACGCTATTAGAACCATTTTCCTAACAAAACAGCCGCGCCTCCAAACATATTTCGAAGCTCCAAAGTTGGAGGTGTGAATACAATTAGTGTAAAAACATCGCGAATAATTACCTAGTTACCTACCTACTAAAGCATACTTAATACAGAATTCACTTTCGGTTTTGATTCGGCGGTATGTATTTGAATAAGTATGATATAATAAGTTGCAAGATTTGCATATCACAAGCTATGAATATTATTTCTTTTTATGTGATTGAATCCTTTATCATTCATTTAGCATCAGTTATTCTATTGTAGTCTTGTGATTCAGCGGTTGAATTCAGTTGTTATTGTTATTTGTATAATATGAGTCGTTAAGCTACGTCGGAGGCCTTTGATTGGCATACAAATACAGTAGTCGAGCCAGCATCATGGTAGAGTTTGCTTCAGGCCTCTTACCTTATTTCGTCTTCTTTTTTTATATAATTTCATTAGCAGATTGTAAGATGTTCATAGGTATCTGTTTGTTACTGTTAACTTTTAATAAAAAAGAACACCATTATTAATGTAGGTATTATTATAATATAGGTACAGCGAAATAAAAAGTAATAAATTAAACTATTTAAACTTTTAATCATCCGTTTCCTAAATCCAGAATAATCTGAGACACATGCCTCAAAATTTCTCAGGTGCATATAAATTAATTATTATCAGCTATTTTCGTGGAAGAAAACAAAGGTTAGCTACCCAAATTTTTTTCATCAGCTGGTTCAAGCAAAAACAAAAATCTGTTTGTGCAACCCTAAAAGAAAAATTCTGGACCCGACACTGTCAGTGCGTCCTTACTTTGTACAAGGAAAACAGGAATTTTATTATTGTTGTAGAGTGATTAATACAACTAGGTATGTATAAAGATGATAAGGACGACGAAATAGTACATATAATATGTTTGTATTAAATATAAATTAAAGGTAAATATTAAAGAAGTGTCTAGGCATAGTTGTAATAATATTCATTAACATATTTAACAATAACACTTATTTCTTCATATCCATGGACTCAGTTGAAAGAATAAAAGGACCATGGAGCATTGATCTCTATTTTCCATGTTCATATCTCATCTAATCCTTTCGTAGACTTGTAGAATACTTAACAAATGGATATGAGTCACAGATATTTTCAAATATCATTAAGAGCATCTTACCTGCATCTGCAGAAGCCGAGAACCTCCAGTCTTCTCCATTTTTGTAACTTAAAATAAATCAGAATAACAACACTGAAATGTAAAAAATATAAATGCAATGTTTATCTAACGTCCCAATTTATGAATAAACACTACAAAACCGGTCATGAACGGTAAATAATACGCGCGATTTATCAAAAAAACACTTAGTCACAAACTTTGACACGATTATTGGACAGCCTGACTGACATTAATAGTTTTTATATCATTAATGCTTTAAAATATCCGTGCAAAAGAGGTTTATTCACGAATGGTCCGAAATGTAAGTTTTATTGTTTATGCAAAAATGAGCGGCCGCGAGTGAATGAAGTAGTAGCGATTAAACAAGTCAGCGGTCGCCGAGCGACTCAGCCACTAAGCCAGGCAGGACTCCGGCACTCAGTCGGTTGTTTGTAGCAACGGCGCGGGTGTGAGCTTCGAGTCCGTGTGTTGTACAGTTACCGCGAGATGGCGCGGCGGTAGCCTGCATGAGTTGCATGTGTGTGGAGGAAAATAATATTGCCTGCAACTGAACGCTGAGTTATCCAGTCAATCAGTATCTCTACCACAGGGCTCTACGTACATACACACAAAGACTTGGCTTTGATAGGACAGCTCTTTAGATCTGCCAGACAAAGCCGACGAAGGAAGGTGCCAATTTAATAACATCAATGATAAATTCATTGGGAAATTACAGGCCTATTAAGTATAATATTTGAAAAATTACTAAAGATGTGTATTACAAATATTTTCACCGAATGAGCTTTTTCTTACTCATTATATTAACGTGTTACAAGTGCTTAAGTGGAATTACAAGACCTCTAGTTAATTCCGACATTTAAATAAACTTTTGATATCTACTTTTTTTTGATTACATGCCTACATTTTGACGTGATAGCGACTATTAAAACAAAGAACGCCGGGCGCACGCACGAAAAAATGTAGCGTTCCGCGAGCGAGAGAGCGGCAAAAGCGAGAGAGCGGCAAAAGCGAGAGAGAGGCATGAACGGCTACGATCGGCGTATCGTAGCCGATGCCGTAGGCGATCGTAGTTGAGTGGAGCGGAGCGGAGCTTTGTCATGACGTTGTCACGTTAAACTACCGTCCGTAAACCGACTTTACAGACAACCATTTTTTTTTACTAAGTAGTAAGCAATTTTTTGCAGCTCAGTATACAGATTCAGTCAGCAATTTGCGAAAAGGAAAACTTTTCGTTAGTTACCCATTTAACACTTTTATGCATGATGTGTGCGCGGAGAAGTGTAATTTGGCTCTGAGTTAGGTATATGAATAAAGAGCGAAGAAAACTAAAATTCCACCTCATGGAACAAGTAAAATAAAGTAAGTTAAAACCTCTAAAATTAATTACACAAGGGATGTTTGTAGGCAGAATATGCTTCCATGTAGGGTTCAATGGAATACTTATAGGTCATGTTCAACGATAAGTAGAGATAACCCCTCAAAATGATAATTTTATGAGGATACTAGCTTTGCCCGCGTGTTCAAAGGGAACTAACAATGAGATGTTTAACATGCATGACACATTCCTGGTGCAAGAATAAATAAATAACAGTTCCAAAATTTAAAAGATACTAAGAGGAACCAACTGTAAAACCTATGACTCTCTTTAACCTTCCAATAAATACATATATATAGTTATATCAGTTATTATATAGTATGGAAGTATAGAAGTATGGACAAATACGCATCATAATGGATGGAGTTGATTACCGCGGTAAGAACACTTTCACATTTATACTAATA
Organism: Thymelicus acteon; assembly: GCA_951805285.1. NCBI lineage: Eukaryota > Metazoa > Arthropoda > Insecta > Lepidoptera > Hesperiidae > Thymelicus > Thymelicus acteon. The sequence continues at coordinate 6,449,286 of OX638232.1, forward strand.
TACGTATGGATTTATAAGGACTGATGGTTAAAAGGCGACACAGATAATTTAATAGATTTATAACATTTTAGATGAATTCCTACCTTATTCAGCGCCCAATAAACATCCGAAGTAATGCCATAAAACAATATAATGTTACTTAATTTATAAAACCTACTAAACATTCCATTAAGTTTATTGCCTGTGAATCCTGTCATACACATGCTAATTTGTACTACACGAGCATTAGCATGCGCTCTATTTGAGGTGCTAGTAGATGAGGAGCAATCTCTCTAAGGGTGCGCGCTTGTGCATATGTATTCAAAAAATATGCATGTGTGCTAGCTAGCATGCTAGTTTCTAGCATGTCTTACAGCACCATGATACCAGACACTTATTAGCAAGCATCGTTTTATTTATTGTGCTATTTATCAGTACCATAAAATATAATGTGCAAAAACAATTTGTTTTTATCTATCGCTACCACTACGAGGACAAAATAAAACCAGTATAATTGCCATAGGGCGTTTATTTTACAAAAGTTACATACAAACATTCATAATGTGGTAATGTTAACGTCTCTATTACTCAATACACGTACATTCACGTTGAACCTATCTACGCACATATACGCTTTAGGTATTTGACATCTAACGCACTGCGACGTTTACGCACGTGGCTTCAAGTCAGGAAATAAAGGCACAAGACCTGCGTCGATTGAGTAAAATTGAAGCCTACCCAACCAAGTTGCTTCATGGATTGCTGTAGGCAACTTGTTAAATCTTTACTCTTGTACAGTCGTACTACATCGCCATATTTAGTAACGTTAACTTATTATGTATTTTGCTGTTTACTATGATCACAGGTACTCACTATATAAATACATTTTGTACGCGCTTATTTCGACCCAGCATGGATCGTGGTCACGGTTAAACAGATCACTGTTTAGCTGCTACCTGTCGTGAGTACATTGTCATACAAATTATCAGGAGGATAATAAGATTTCTAACGTGATTCCTGAAGTAATGTCTCATACACACATTGAATTTACATATTGTAGATGCTGTTTACTTATAATAATGGTACATTCTTCAAGAATCGCCGACGACGACCCGTGTGGTGCAATGGTTACCATGCCGGATCGCCGCACCGAGGGTCCTGGGTTCGATTCCCAGCGAGGCGGAAATTTGAATGATGAGTTTGGATTTCTGTTCTCGGTCTGGGTGTGAATGTCCTTGTCTAGTGTGTTGTCCATGGCACCCTCGACACAGGTAATCCTACTGTGGGGCTATGAGTGTGAAGCGTTGGTTTTTTTGTGGGTGTGGTTCTATCAATGTTGTACGAAAGTTTATATTTGCGGCATAATCGCAAAGTTCTTAAAAATGGTCGTGCAGGCAGCAATCGAGATCAACTTTTGCGCCTAGTCGCAGTGCGTTAATTACTTTAACTTCTATCATTTTCGCTATACAATTACTATATTTATTATAATCACTGGTATTAGAAACTATATTTTTACTTGTTCTCTCTCTGTATTTTAACGTTTTGGAAGATATTGGATTAGGTAAAAATTATAAGTTATTAAATACCAGTGACTTTATATAAATATATATTGTCCACAATGCTAATTTCTAGTTCTGTATACGTAAGAAAGGCTCTATCTGTCCTTTTTAGAGTTCCATAGTCAAAACGGAATATTACATATTATGCAATAAAAGCAGTGTGGACAAAATGTATTATAACAAGTTTTAGCAAAAAATCCGGACAAATTGAACATTTGGAACAAAACATCACATTAAAATATGAACAAGTACAAAATACACAAAACGAACACATTGTTAACTTCCATCACAAAATAGATAAGTTGCAAGCATCCATTACAAAAATATGTTTCTTTCGACATCTCTCGACGATTCCAGCGTCATTCCACGATATTGCAGCCTAATATTAATATTTGTATAAACCATCTTATCGTACAAATTTATATAAAAATGAAAATACTGCTATTCTGCAAAGTGACAACACTCAATCAATAAATTAATAAGTTTAATAACACGAATGACGAACTAATACGAATATAAACAGTTTAATTAATTTTATTATTGTTACTAAAACTACTTATTGTAAGTACTATTATTTCTTCTGTGCTAAAACCTCAAGACGTTTGTTGTCATCATTTGTTTTCAGCATGCCATTTTTATTACGAAAATTTGAAGATAATTAATTTTGTAAATAAAAATGAAAATTTTCTAAATATGTAAGTACATTTGCATTGCAATTCAACTAGGGCGAGGCAACAAAACTGCGGTTCAACGACGCGTAGCACCGCAAGAACGTTGTCACACCGCAGTACGATGCTTCGACGTAACGCAACAATTTCATCGCTTATGTACGTACAGTGCGACCAACTTATCTGTGAACTGAGGGAGGGCGCTGTCGAACGCATTGGACCAATCACTGGGACGCAATTCGAGACGTAGTAAATGTCAATGTCATTCATTGACATTAACACAAAGAACTTAAGAATGGGGCAGCATTAGTTCCAATTTTCGCCATTTCACAGATAAGTTGGGCGCACTGTATTCGTACTTCTAACGCCGTCGGATATTTCCAATTTTCTACGATGCGTTGAGTGACGTCGTAGATTTTTGCGATGCGTCGCGTATTGTTTTACATATTATAGGTTATATCATTTTTCCTATTTCATTGCGGAAAAATCTTGTATTTATCTTATGAACAAGAACATTAATTTCGAAAATGAATTCGTGTATTCGCAGCCTTAAAACTTAAATTCGTGTCTTAAAACATTTACCTACATACAACGCAAAATTGATTACAAAAACAAAAATCTGTAAGATACTTACAAATGTCAATTGCCTGTACTGTAACGTAAGGTACGTACAACGTACAATAACATAAATATAGGTATAAATACGCACATATTACTCGCAATAAATACGAAAGTTTTTAATATTTTTAATAACAATGACACACAATTACATCAAAAATGTATACCTAATCAAAAATTAAAATCATGTCAATTTCATTGAATAAAATATTTTATATAAACACGTAAATAGGAATAACTATAGTCCAAACAATACTTAATGTATAACATGCAAAGACTTCTATGTTTACTGCTAGACAGGCTGATTAGAATTAAAAGTACAAAAATAAAATTATTATGAGCGAGCAGTAGGTGTGACGTACACCTACTGCTCGCTCATAATAATATGTTATTTACGGAAAGAGTGGTAATATATTTTGTAGTAGAAAAAAAAAGGTAATTTGTCGTTATAATTGAAATGTTGTTAACAACTGTTCGTCTCCCTCGCTCGCAGTCGACTAAATGAGTTGCAGTGAATTAACCGCAAATAAGTGCGCGTCTTTTTACTGCGGCACAGACGGTCTAGTAGACTACATAGAAGTCTTTGACAACATACATTGAAATCGCGCTTCTCTCATTATCCCAAGACTCGACAACGTTTACCATTACAAAATTTAATTTAAATAATAAACGACACACCATAGAGTGAACACCATTTTTACAAAATACACCACATCCAGAATTTAATCGCGCATACTACTTTTACTCCTTATTAACTTCTCTAATATATCTAGTATACTCATAATTACACAATTGCTACAACATCTATGGCTACGCTGCAAGATTTTTTATTCTGAAATGTTTTCAGGCACCCTTACTTATAAGACGCAATAACACCTTGCAAAAGTCCTAATTTATGAAACATATTGTTTAAAATTCATAGTTTTTTAATTCAAATTCGTTGGATACTTTGGAACAAAAGCTTATTTTTTTCGAAATTCAATTTACAAAATTACAAACTTAATCGTACGATAAAAAAAGAAAGAAGGGGTTAGGATTTTAGATATTTCCTAAAATCTAACTTAGAATCCAAATTATTTTTAAACGTTGATTGCGTGCTATGTAAATACGTCGTACGAAAAATGTAATTTTCAAAATTATTAATTAAAATAAGGAACACATTTATTTTTCAAAATATTTGGTTATCATTTTCAAAACTTGTACGACGTAGACGTCTCTAGGCCGAAATATACACCACAAACTCATTCACTCACTAGAATCCCGTTTACTTAAAAATATTTGGCAGTTAAGGAATACTTTCGCTGTCGTTCCCACAAGAGAAAAAAGTCATGTCAAGGACCGAACAGTTCCAGTTCAAATAAGAACCAAAATCTTGCAACGCAGCGTTCGCGGGGCCAGGATTAATATTCGCGTTTACCATGCCTAGGACCTCACACAACACAGGTATCAGGTAATATAACGTTAGGCAGTCTTTGGGTAGGTCGGAAGATTAATAGCGACTAGATTACATAATAATTATTTTCCGATCATATTGTTCTAACACTTCACCTATTATCTATGCCGACCGATGCTACGCCAAAACGTTTGCATTTAAATTGGAAACGGCGATCTTTTTTAAAATATCTCTTCAGTTGGTAACTTTTTTGTCTGAAGATGTTGATTGATTGATTGATTTATTATAAATATTCCGGCCTACTTTTTGTATTTATTGAATCCGATACTGAATTTCCAGTACTGAATCACGCTGAATCCTCCACGCTGGTCTGTGCCGATTGATAGCAAAGAACATCGATATAATTTGCATGTCTGAAAAATTCAAGAGATATTTTACTAAAGATCCTTACAATAGGCACCTAGAGGGTTTTCTTCGGAAATTTTCTCTCTACCGACCACGATCGCTACAATCTAACACCAAGTTCAGCTTATCCTATAATACTCGTAATGTACTGAGTAAATATAATTTATTTAATTTAATACCTCTGCGATTGGTGTTTCGGGGACAAAGCGCGTTTTACTTAATCACTATAATTGAAACAAAACTATGCTTGAATACGATTTGTGCGATTCAACATCTAAAGGTTGTAAGGTGTCGAATATAAAAAGTTTTACGAAGACATAAGCAACTCGTTACCCTGAATTCGTGACACGTAAAACATTCGAAAAGTTTATTAAATTCAGATTGTACTTATTTGATTAAAAAATACTGTCTCGAAACTATTCCGAACAGTCGGTTAATTCTTAAAATATTGCGAAGGACAAGACAGAAAATAATTTGAAACGGAGCGAGGATACCATTCTCATTACAGAGTATAAAGTTTCACGAATAGCTCTATAGAGTGCTTAATTTTTCTATATCTAAGTTATTGAAAGTGACCTATAGAATGAATCAGGTCATAGAGAATACGAAAACCTAGTGTTCATGGCTACACACATTTTCTATGACAAACACAGATACAAGTTACAAGTTACAACTATAGAACATGCAGCTAATTATCGATCCTTGCGCATCTGCTTCAAGGACTACTTGTTAAGGTACGATTGACTCTCTCATAATTTTATTTATTGAGACAATAATAATCATAAGATGCTTCAACTCTAACCTCATAAAAATCTTTAATAATTGGCACATTATTACTTTCAATTATTGTGACCAGCACAGTAATATTTTCTCCTTTAACATTGAGCAACCTCAACTTTGCCAGGACAGCCCAAAAATTACCATCACATGCACATATCAAATACAGTCGAACCTGGAAAAGCGAGAATTCAAGGGACCCGAATGTAATTCTCGCTCATAGAGGTTTCTCACTAAAGCAGTTTGTCACTTACGAAGGTTTGGGAGTAGTTATTCTCATTTATAGAGGTTAACAAACATCGAGAAACATGGTGCTAGAGCATTAAGAAATAATAAGTACACATTTTATTTTTAAATACATCTTTTATTTATTCGAAGAAATCACTTATTTTTTTCTGAGTGTCCTTCTTACAATAAAATTATGAATCTGTTTTTCAATTTCATAAAGTTTATCAAAAATTGAGGGATCCATTTCACAATACTCAAAAACTATGGAGTGTTTCTATGCGCTTAAGCGTCTTTTCTTGGAATAGGCTGTTTTTCTACATCTATGTCCCCGTTTGTGTGATCACCTTCATTTTTTTAATTTATCACTCAACGAAATCACTTTAATTTTTCGTTTTAACATTTTGAGGGAACAACGTCAAGCGTGTACTTTCTCTAACGATTGTTGTCAACTGGGAACCAAATGTTGAATACAAACAAGGATATGGTTTGGCTTTAAGTACCTAGAGTTGCGAATTTTGAGATGTCTATTGAAATATTATTGTAAATAGTCTCGCTTACAGAGGTCTTAAGTAAAAAACTGTCCCTTACAGAGGTCTAGATGTGAAAAATGACTCTCTCTAAAAGAGGTTACTACACTGTCACTCGTAGAGGTATTTGGGATAAAAATGAAGGGACCTGACCATTATTGTCGCTTATAGAGTTTTCTCACTTATCCAGTTTTCGCTTATCCAGGTTCGACTGTAATGCGAAAGCTATGAAAATTACCAAATTCACTTTTTGTTCAAATTCATTTGCTAAAAGATTTTTTTTGCGTCACAAAAACGCATGGAACTTTTTCATGGCTAGCACTGTATTCTTAGAAAGTACAAAAATTGTAACATTCCATCTGAACGTACAATGTTTCAAAAACAGAACCGACCGTGTACCTCAAATAAAATTTACATCATGAAGTCACCGCAGTCGACACCGAAGTCCCAATCATCAGAGGTGGTAGCGGCGTCGTCGTATTCCGCTAAGGCTTGTTCATATGCAGAGGCTTCATAAGCGGTGACTCCATCGAGCATGGAGCACGCCTGAGATACGTTAGTGTGGTGCATGATCGGCATTGCGTGAAGCGCGAAGTCTTCGCCCTCCTGGGACCAGGTCAAACCTGAAAAGAGAGAGACAGAATATAGATTACTTACATTTTTTTTATTTAACCTTTGAATTATATTAGGTGTACGAGTATGACGTAGTCATTTACTGGCCACAGAATGTATATTTTGTCATTGAAATAAACACTTTGTATGCAAACTTTGATTTTAGAGATTAATTTTCATCAGGCTGTAACGTATTAATGATGGTTATTAAAAATAAGCTCAATAACTAAAAAATCGAAAAAACCTTTTGAAAAAGATACTCCCAAAACAACGAAGTCAAGGTTTTTTTATAATAAAATAGATTCTACCTATTAGTCCATTGTAGGGCACGGATAATTGAAAAGGCCTAATGAGGTGGATTGCTTAATTGGTTGGTTGATGGTTCATTGATTAGAGTTAATTGCTACGCGAGTGTCTCATTGATGCCGTGGGAAGGGACAAAGCCACTGCTTCTCGATTGTTCGTGGTTGTTCCACGTTTCTTAACTCAATCACTTCGATACGATTTGACAAAAGCGGTTAGAGTTAAAGAGCTTCCACGAAGAGATAAATTTTAAATCATATTACTACATTGTGGAAATTGAAGCGCTTCGTGGAACGAGACGCTGGTGTTTTATTTTTTATTGTATTATTTTTATATTGTGTACAATACATAGATACAGTCTGATCAGAGGTAGCTATTATATATATCTACTTTATGGAAAAGATTTCGGAGTGACTCATTTGTTTATAAACAGATGCTCACCGGGATATTTCTATGATTATTTATCTAGTACTAATTACTCGGGCGAGCGAATTTGCTTGTTTAATTGTATTGAATTAATTTTATAGGACAGTTTACAAAATGAAAAACGATAAATTTTATTAAAGCATAGAACGACGTTGATAAATACACGTAATTAAGTGACTTTGAATTTAAAGTAAAGCTCAAGTCGCTAGTCACAGTAGTGGCTATACTCACGTCCGCTCCAGACCCCATTGGGTAGCGTGACCCAGCCCCAGCCCTGGCCCCAGGACAGCTCGTGGTCCAGCTGGCCAGCCAGCGGCACCTGGCGCTTGATGACGGCCACCAGCCCGCGACCGTCCAACGCGCCCACGGCGTTGCGAGCGCTGCGCGTGTACATCTCTGATGACGTTGCTGAAATAAGGATTGTATTAAGACAAAAAAAATTGTACTAAACCATTGAGGTATAAGTATACATAGAGAAGATATCTCAAACAAAATGTGTGTCCCCGCCGGGAGGTTCTATTTTCAAACTTGAGCCCCCGTTCTCCTTTCAAAATCGAACGAATCCATTGAAAATTGAAGCCGCACATTGGAACATACATTGGGTTCGCGGTGTCTATTCTTTACGCTAGTAATAATACTTCAATGTACCAAACAGTTTAAATAAATCTATAAAATATTTTATTTAGCTTGACCCTGTAATTAAATGAAATGAAAAGTGAAAACACTTTTAAGCTTACTATAATTTTCTCCCAATCAAACAACCAACGGCGATGAACAAACCTGAGGGGTAGTGCTAGGTTTATATTTCCTATAAAATATTGTCTCTACTTTTTGTGTCAAATGTTTGGAAAACTCTTTTTAATATAAATACATGAATATAAAGCATTGTGATATAAATTCTTCAAAATCTAACGTAGATACTTCAAATAAAACTAATATAGACATCGGCTAACATCGACGACGTTTTTGTTTTATGCTATTTATTAAATATTAAAACAGATGATTCGCTGGCTCAGTGATACACATTCCAGAATATAAAGTAGTGAAATAATTAATAGAGCTGCCCATTGTTCGTGTCGTTCGCAGTAATTGTTCGTCCTGGAGGCCCTGGAGCCATGATGGATTATTATCTGTCAAATTAGACGTCCCTGATGTCTGCCGCTGTGGCTTTTAACTGGCTTCAGGAATTTGTGAAACATTGCGGGTACGTCATGGAATATTTCTGCCTTATTATATTCTTTACAATAGACATTTTACACAATGCCTTTAAAAGCTTTATTTCTTAGTATACTTCAATCTTCTGGGTCGTCTGAGCTTTAAAGAGGTATCCGCAAGGTTTAACGTTAAATTAAACGAAATATTTTTACTTGAATATTGCTTCTTGGCTTTATCTCCAATATCTATTTAAATATATCTTTTTTACGTCGTTTTTTCAACTTTAAAAGGGCCTAGAATGCAGCGCAACTTTGTGTATATTCACAAGAATCCTGCTTAGTAACCTAATAAAGCGTAGTAAATAGAATGGGATCCATTTTACCTCTACATTTTAAACCTTTTGTGATTTTGAGATACATATTTTTTCCTACACTTTAATTTGGTTCAACTCACTAGTGGTATCAAACGAAAGTACTCTCGACCACTTAATGCAGTTCTATGTTACGTCGAAAACTTTTTACCTAAAAACACCTCTGACTCTCTTTGTCATTTGTCGAATAACTGGAAAAGTATTTGTCGGATTAACTTCAAATTTTCAGAGAATATTTTTAAGATATTATAATTAATGAAAATGCACCCCTTAAAGCATTTAATACGCAGGTTGTATGTATGTGGTTTATTTAAGTAAGTAGTGTTCATTTAATTTCAGCCCCTTCTACATTAAATATGATTTTAATTTAGCATTTATCACTTAATAAGCTATTAAGGTAACAGAAGGCAGTTCTTGCAACTAAAAGTTACATAAATTTAACACATAATAGTCCACAAAAACGATATTTTGTCGCTAGTTTATTTTCTAATGATAATTGTCAGATGTTATTCATGCACTTCACCTTACAAGCTGGCCATGACACAGTTGTATGAGCAGAAAATATTTTTCTCTCGTCGATGAAAGAGTAAAGGGTATGTAGGCGTTGTTTTGGCTACAAAAAGGGGTCTAACAACTTTCCCGAGGGTTGACGAAGCGTCCGCAAACTTGTAATGCGCAAGTCGTGTCGTAGCGAAATCACTTAAAACATCGCTCTGTATTACTCTGCAGAGTTTGCAGTGCTGATGTGCCTTGGACGTAACACGCAATGTGAAGTTACATTAGAAGCTGTTATTTTATCCACATTACTCGAAAGGATTTTGCTAATTTGTCTATAATTTTTAACTTTTGTTTATCAATTTATTTAATTCAACATTATAATTTTGACAATAAAAAATATTCTGCACGTCTTATATGTATTTTAAGATCCAACAATGGTCTCGTCTACCTCTAATTTGGAAGAAAAGAAGATTGTGTTTCGACATGTTGTTTTCATTACAGCACTAAGCTTATAATGCAAAAACAAACAATTTCTTTATAACACAATCATTTTAAAAGGGTCATATTAATTGTGTAATAATGGATTAATATTATTGCAATTGGTATTAAACTTTTTCAAACTGACAAAAATTAGATTCAGCCGCGATAGTTTTATCTATCTTATATAAAAAATAGGTGTATGCATGTTCCCTATGGACTCTAAAAGGACTGGACCGATTTTGATTTAAATTTCAGGCATTCTTTTGATTATGTGTTTGCGTATAAATACTCGAAAGTAGTGAAGCTTCACTCAAATTGAAAGCGGTGAGTTACCAACTTTTTTAGGGTTCCGAAGTAAAATCGGAATCCTTATAGTTTCGACATGTCCGTCCGTTCGTCTGTCCGCCTGTCCGTCCGTCCATCTGTCCGTTTATACGAAGCAAAGCGCCGAGACCCTTAGTGCTAGAAAGCTGTAAATTACCATGGATAGACGATATACATATTTATAAAAACTCCAGAATCGTAGAATACAATTTTGAAAAACATTTTTTTCAGGGTATTTCCCCTACAGATAACGTGAGGATGAATTTTTCATTTGTCGCGTACCCTGTCGCGTTAGTTATTAAGGGCTTGTTTCACTCTTCAAGTAAGTCCGAAGTAAGCTATTCGTTGGTTAAGTTGACATTTCGTGTATGTAAAATGACACTTTAACGTCACTTTAACCGGCGAATAGCTTATTTAGGACTCTACTTGAAGATTGTGAAACAAGCCCTACTTAATATGTATTTATATGTATTTAAAATTGGTAGGTTTTTTTTAACTTTAAATAATATAATTATTATGAATAGTTTGAAACAAAACATAGGTATGGAACGAAGTTCTTTAATTGTTATTGTATTATTATACTTATAGTTGTATGTGTTCTGGCCAATAAACACATTCAGGGAGACTTTATAAATAATGGAAAGCTTAGTTCCATCAACAAGATAGGTATAACAAGAATTATCTTATCCGGCAAGTTGTAAAGATAAGACAGAAATACGTTGTATTGTAAATGTAAGTCTTCGTATAATATCCATTATCCTTCTAGTTATAATTGAAGTACGGTACGCGTACAGTGATAAAGTTTCGGGTGAACGACCGCTGAATTGTTTTACTTTAATTGATACCTACTAAACTACCCAGGATTACTAATTAGGGGCCATCCATAAATTACGTCACACTAATTTCATGACTTTTTGACCCCTCCCCCCTCTTTGTCACAGCTGGTCATATTTGTTAGACCTCCCCCTAGTGTGACGTTACATATTATCTAGAAATTATTTAATTAAAAAAGCAGTTACGAAATAAGTTTCATTTCCATTAATTGTTTTTTAATATTTACCTATACATGCCAATTATTGTACTTTCAAATATGACGTCACGAAATTTAAGACCCCCTCCCACCCCTTGTCACACTACATCGACCCCCCCCCCCCTCCCCCTCCCCCGTAACGTGCGACGTAATTTATGGATGGCCCCTTATTTGGATGATTGATTGATTGTCCATTAATTGGTTCGACTAGTAGGAAAAAATGTTTTTCGTGGCACTACCAGCAGTAGAACCAAGTAGTAGGACCTCGGGCAATCATTGCACTAAACTTTGAAGTTGGGAATTTGTAAGTGTGTAATATGTATTCTTATGTGTGTAAGCGGGAGCCTCTTATCCACCCCCGAGTCGAAGCCAACCTTATCTACTTGTAAGGCTGTTGAACAACAGACTTAATAATTGTGATGCCTAAACGAGAGGGTTTTACGCAACATTACACCATCTTTTTATTAATAAAAGTATAAGTGATATTTTATTTAGCCAATTTATTAGTTTTTAATTTTATCTGAAAATAACAAATTAATGTAAAGACTATACAGTAATTAAAGTGAATTGCTTTACTTCGAGATATTTATTTTAAATTCAATTTTATAGTTAAATCAACCTCGTGACAACCTTCAATGATACGTAATAAGGTAGATTATGGTCTTAAAGGATTCACGGGATCGCCGCTTCGGGCGAAATAATCTACGATGGGATCATTTTCATCGCCGCTTCATCGCCGCGTTTATAAATATTAATGACTCAAACCCAACCCTATGGCTAATCTCTATGCCCAGATTAGTGCAAATATCAGATAACTTATTTAAATTTAACCATACGTATGTATAAATGGTAACAACTAACAAGGGTATGCATATCTCACTGGGTATAATTATAATTAAGTAATCACAATCTTCAGTTATGCGATGATTCATACAATTCTCAATAACTTGTGGGCAGTTTGATAAGGGCTACATCCACTTATGTATCCTGAAATTGTATTTAAACCATAGCATAATTTGGACGACCCTGTAGCCTAGTTGGTAGCGACCCTGCCTGCAAAGCAAGGGGTCCCGGGTTCGATTCCCGGCAGGAGAGATATTTATGTGAAAGATAAATATTTGTACTCGGGTCATGGGTGTTAGTGTGATGTGTTATATTATGTGTCGTCCATGCCACCTGCAACACAGATAAAAACCTACTGCGGGGTTATGAATGTATAATTTATTTATTTATTAGGCAGTATCAACTAACTTGGAATTATAAATGAATATAATAATAATAAAATTAAAGGATATTTTATTTGAAGTTATTTTTTTCAACACTTCGAAACACTAAAAATTTATATCAGTGTTCCCTTTAATTTCGGCTGTTAGGGACGTTTTAATAACTTTCTAGAAAATTAATAAACAAATTATAAATTTAGACAATAGGCATGATGACTGATTTTGAAATACTGTTCTATATTGTTGGGAAATATATTATAATTACAACGTATATCATATTTCCGCAAAAAAATAAGGTTTAGTATAAAATAAATACATTTCAAATTATAAGTTTAAAATTCGCACCAAAACGCTTCAAACTGTCATGGCGTGGTAGTGACGTCATGCCTCAGGAAAACAATTGACGATACGTCATTTTTAGTATGGTTATATTAATTTGTTTTAATACGTGTGACGTAATTTGCGCTAATAGAGACTGACTGGCGTTTTAGCCAAGATGGCGGCTTGCCGTATTTTGTATTTTATTTTATCAATAATATTGTTTATCTCGCTAATAATAATACGATAAATGCGTGTTTTGTAATCCAGTAATAGGGTTTTATTAAATAAATACATAATTTTAGTAATTTTTACTTACTGTTATCATGCCTATTCGTCCCAAAAAATATATAGTTGTTACACAGCCTTTATGAAATAATCAAGCAATGTAAAATCGTGATAGGTTGCGGAGGCTAATGGAATGAGTTCCGTGTTTACATATACATAAATACTTAAATAGGTATCTATATTCGAAAGAATTACACTAATAGTATATATACGAGAATATTTTGCTATCAAAGTAGAAAGTAAAGTAATATAATAGATGATGGGGGATAAGCAATGTTAAGCGCGGTCAATAGTTGAATTAGCTATGTTTACTCAAATAAAGTGGGCTTAACGGCAGCATAAGCATTATTATAAGTAATCGATAAATAAATAATTTCCTGTATAAAAGCCCGTGCTCCAACGCGCCAAATGTGTTACGCTATTTGACACAAATGCACATTTTACTTTTCACTTTCTATTTGCTGGAGTAAATTATTTTCCGTTCATCGCATACCATACTACAGCGACTTATTTCGCGAATCCAATTTCATGTTGGGAATGAGGGACCCATTTTTTAAAGCCTGTAAAGCGTAAATAATGATAAGACACGCTACAGGCGCTTCCACTGCGACTCCATCAGTTAATTTAAACATTTTGACGTCAAACAGAATATTGTTGTGTGACGGGTTTTTGTTACAGATTTTAAGAAGGTTTATTTGATACGAGTAACCGCCCTCGCTTTGCTTCGGTTTTCTTATTTTTTTACACCTTGGGTTACATTATTGGAGTTTTATTAAGGATCCCTATTTTTTTTGAAAATATAATATAGCCTATGTTACCCGGGGATAGTGTAGTTTCCCAACAGTGAAAGAATTTTTGAAATCGGTTCAGTAGTTTCGGAGCCTATTCAATGCAAACAAAAAATCAAATCTTTCCTCTTTAGGGGAATGTGGGGGGAAACCGGACAGGGGGTGAAAACAGATAGTTGCTATTTTACTAGTAGGCATATAGCTATCTCGTTCTAAATAGTCAAACGTTATTTGGGAACACTCGGGCAGTTTGCTTGCAAAAGGCGGACAGGATAGAATTTCATCACGTGCTTGTACTCCACAAAATAGAAAAAATTGGTAAGTTATCTAATATTTTGTAATTTTTGACGTATTCTCATTTGTTTTGGCCATGTACAATCATAATGTAACATTCTTTTCATAATATCTTGGTTATTTAAGTTAAAAAAACAGCATTAATTGTTGCTGTGAGTCTAAGAATAAAAATTTTGCAAGTAGTATTTTAAAAGTGGCACCTGTGGGGTACGACCGGACGGGGTGATATCGGGTATCCGGTGTCACCCCCCCCTCATTGAATAGGTTATGTCTGCTTATTTACTTAAAATCTTAAACCTTTACTTTATTTATTTTTCATAAGTTTACAGGACCTCAGTATCACTTGAGTTGAAGAGAGACGTAGGCTCCCTATGCGTATTCTACAGTCTGTACAACGGGGAATGTTCTGAAGAACTGTTCGGTTTAATACCTGCGATTGATTTCCGTCACCACGCATCACGATGTATCAGGTTCCATCAACACCACCTTAATACTTGGCGTTCGTCCAAAGTTCGCTTTTCATGTAATTTCCTACCACGCACGTGTAAACTGTGGAACGAACTTCCTGCATCGGTGTTCCCACTAAGCTTTGACATGGAGTCCTTCAAGAAGCAGGTCTATTGTTATTCTTCGAAGCCGGCAACGCATTGGTGACGCCCCCGGTATTACTAATGTCCATGAGCGACTGTAATCACTTACCATCAGGTGACCCGTCAGCTCGTTTGCTTGCTTAAGGCATAAAAAAAATATCCGTATTCACCCCGTTGACTAAAAACGCGTATCCGGTTTTACCCATAGGTATGGGGTGAATCCGGATTTATGTTTTTTATTAAAATAAATTTCTACTTCTTTTTATCTTTATTGATTTCGGATATTTTTTGCCAAAGTAATTGTCTTACATTATGTTCTTTGAGAAGTGTTGTTGATTTTTTAAATATATAACATTATAACGAATTTATAGTGTTTTTTTTTCTTAACTATCCGGTGTCACTCCACATTCCCCTATATATTAGTATAGATATTGCGGTATTCAAAACGGTTTCATGTTAGTTTATTTTCACTATATAAGTTTTTTTTGGTTTCAGTTTTCAGTAGAGATCAGATCCAGTCTGAAAGAAAGATAATGGTGAGCGTATTAATCTTACTTATCAAGTTAGCCAACAGACCGGAATTTATGTTTATAAGTAAATGCTAAAAGACATTCAATTTTTTTTTCGAATGATCAGTTGCTGTTGGCCATACTAGCCTTTACAGCTTCACACGGACTGTTAGACATTCGACAAATTATTCGGTTTTATACTCGTATCTCGATGGACTGGAACTTGTTATGACAATTTATCTAAATTCTACATAGCTGGGTATGATTTTGTATCACAAACTTTATTATGAATATATTATGAAGTACAGGCAGTCCTCGTACTTACGGCATGTTAGGTTCTCGAAATACGCGCCGTAAATCGAAACGACGTAAGTCGAGACATATTTTTTCATATTATGTTTACATGTAAAACTCAAGGGTTAGGATCCACATGGACTCGAAATTAAAAAAAAAAACTGCATTTATAACAAAGGATATACATACTTTATTATCAAAAGTAAGTTCTTAAAATAATTATATATGCACTTATGAAATTGCTAGTTATTTTTCCTATGCCGGAAATCGAAACAAATGACGTATGTTTGAGGAATAGTATCAAAAAATTGTTGGACGTAACTTGAAACGACGTAAATCGAAACGACGTAAGTCGAGGACTGCCTAAATTTATCTGATCATAATACTGGACAGCTACTAATCACTCCAGTTTCCGGCAAAAAACTCACTCCAAAAGCACAATTCATTAAATATAGAGATTTTGACAAAGAGAATATTTTAAAATTCTACAACTGTATAAGTCAATTATCATGGTTAGAAGTTTATAATGAGTCAAGCACAGATAAAGCATTCAATAAATTTCATGAACTTTTTAAACTTTTCTTTGATCTTTGCTTTCCTATTCTACGGAGAAAACTTCAAAAGTCTTCTAACATGGTCTCATGGATTACTAAAGGTATAAAGGTTTCTGCTAAACATAAGCGTCGATTAAGGTATAAATGTTACAAAAACAGTAAAAATAGTGGACTTAAAATAAAATATATGAATTATAGTAAAATTTTTAAAAAATGTATGCTATCTTCACATAAAATAAGCAATCATAAATATATCGACTCTGCAAAAAATAAATGTCTAGCGTCATGGGACATTATAAAAAATAATACGATTAATAAAAAAATGACAAATATATTGATGAAATTCATTATAATAATTTAGTCGTTACTAATCCAATTGAAATTGCAAATAATTTTAATGACTTTTTTATTGACTTGACATCTGAATACACTATTAAGAATGACATATACAAACATAAAATAGACTTTAATAACAATTCTTTATTTCTGACTCCTACTAATTCTCAAGAGATATTTAATATTACAATGAAACTTAATAATACCTCATCCGTTGGCTTTGACCATATCTCAACTAAAATAATAAAAATTGTTTCTAAGCTGATAGCACCAATCTTAAGCCATATTATAAATTTATCTTTTGTTACTGGTGTGTTTCCTACGATCCTTAAAGTATCTATAATAAAACCTATCCACAAGAAAAATGAAAAAACAAGTATGAATAATTACCGACCTATTGCTCTCATATCCATATTTTCAAAAATTTTCGAAAAGGCCATGTTTGCGCGAATCACAAACTTTATTGACAGAAACAATGTACTTACTCCAGATCAAAACGGATTTCGTAAGAATAAATCGACAACATTAGCTGCCTATCACTTAGTAGGTCGGATACTTGAAAATGTGGACAAAAAGCGTGTATCAACGGGAATATTCTTTGATATGAGCAAGGCTTTCGATCTTGTCTGCCATAAATTGTTACTATGGAAGTGCGAACGGTACGGTATCCGTGGCCAACCACTTGAATGGCTCAATAGCTACCTAAGTGACCGGAAGCAATTTGTTGAAATACAGAACATCAATTCGATTAGCGGAGAAGAGGAATCCTTTAAATCTGACCTTAAATATAATAGAGTTGGAGTTCCTCAAGGAAGTATTTTAGGACCGCTACTATTTATTATTTACATAAATGACATTGTTAAAATTACCAATCAACAATATTCCCTATTTGCGGACGATATTGCAGTAATTGTACATAATAATCTTAATATCAATTATAATAATGTAATAAACGATACAATTAGTAAAATAGTGACATGGCTTAAAGACAACAATCTTAAAATTAATATAAACAAAACAAAATATATACAATTCGGAAATAGAGGATCAAAAAAACACAATCTAAAAGTGCATTACGATAATAATACGATAGAAGAAACTGACTCTATTACATTCCTAGGCATTAATATAGATCGATCTTTTACTTGGAAAGAACACGTAGAAAAACTTTGTACAAAAATTTCTCGTTTCGTTTTTGTTTTATGGCGCCTACCAAAAATAAGTAATATGTCAACAGCCTTAAAAGCCTACCACGGCTATGTTGCCTCTAATTTAAGGTATGGTATAGTTTTATGGGGAAACTCTACAGATTGCAATAAAGTCTTCATTGCTCAAAAACGATGTATACGCGCTATGTGTAATGTTACCCCAGACACAAGCTGCAAGCCTCTCTTTAGGAAGCTAAAATTATTAACATTGACTGGTTTATACATATATGAGATTTGTATTTTTGTGAGAACTAATATGCACCTTTTTCAGGAAAAAAAAGATAATTGTTATTTTGCAACCAGATACCCTAATCGACTATGTGTACCACCTTCTCGATCAGCGATACGTTCAAAAAATTCGACTCACATGTGTGTAACGATATATAATAAAATCCCTGAAAACATAAAAATTTTAACTTTCACTAAATTTAAAATAGAGTTACATAAATGGTTAACTGACAAATGCTACTATTCAATAAAAGAATTTATATGAAGATTTTAATTATTATTGTTTTCCCTTGAAATTTGATATTGAAATTTGTTATAATAGGATGTAAGTAATGTAAGATAAATAAAATAATATTCTCATTTAAAATATAATAATAAATAATGTAAACTTATTAAACTAAAACTATTTGTACGCCATAATATGGCAAATAGATTGAGATAGATTGCATAATACTTGACCAACTTTGTAACCACATTTCTACAAATAAAGATAATTCATTTCATTTTCATTTCATTTCATTGCCTGTACTACGTTAGTCTTTAGGTCTTTACTAGTTTCATTTACCAATAAAATCTTTTTGTTTAAAAAAATGTCTAATTTGTTATTCGGGTGAATTTCCCAAGTGCATTTTTGAGACGGCGAGGTTGAAAATTAATGTGTGGAGGTAAACTACAATTATGCATAATTTTATATAGGTAGTTTAAATAGTGATCTACACGATAGTAAAGTATTCAGAGGTATTTAATACATAGATTCTTAATAAAAAAATATCTAAGACCTAAAATCTAATTCCGGTGTACTGTCCGAACTCCATTTATTTACATATTTTATTAATTTAATTTTTTTGGTAAATAAATTTAATTGAAAAGGAATGTTTTTTAGAAATACATTAGATAACACAACTAATATATATTTACGGAGCAATTTAAGATAGTACAACAGCTCTTAAAACATCTCTTAAAAATGTCCTACAAAAAAAAGCAATACCGGTGGCGCATTTTGTATACTTCATAACTTGTTACAACACGATTTGGAAGACACCTCACTGGCTCTCCCCGCACCGTTCAGTTGTGCTCTTGCAAACTGCGTGTTAGGATAACCGACTTGCTGCGTAATTTTCCTGTCAAACACGTAAGTACTCACTGCGGTGGCGCAGGAATACAAAATCATCTAATTCCGATGTCATGTATATTAGTAAAAGTACAAAGCAGATTATCAAGAAATTTTTTGGAGGCTTCCATTAAAGGTTTTCAGCCATAATTGTGAAATAAAAGTTAACCTGTGAGTAACGGTTTTTTTTTAAATTCAAGTTTTGACTCTAATTCTAAGTCCGGTGGCCTAATCTCGGTGGCTCCGGTGGCAAACCAAAGCGCATAAGGACGTGTATAGACCAGTGCCGATAATTTTTGAAACGAAAAAAAATAATCGTAGGATGAAACCCATTGCAAAAGGAAGAGAATATAACGAAAATTAAAGGAAAAATAATTTACGGGCGATCTGAGGTCGGGAGGTGAAGGAGGGGGGGTTCAAGGGTAAAAAATAGTTTATCTCAATTTCCGGCAAAACTACAAGTCCTATAGAAAAAAGTTAAATAGCAATGTTGTATGTAATAAAAAGATCTACAGCTTTTTTATTTACCCTTTTTATACATTACCTCAAAATTAATGTGAAAAATTCAAATAACCAAGTTTTTGGTTTTTATTTCTATCTTTTATAATTTTTTTTTTTTTTTCACGAAATTTGGTGAAAATGAAATGACAACTATTTTCGCAAAAAAATTTCGGATTCGAGTTTTTAATTTTTTTTGTCAATCATTGTGTACAATTTTGAGTTATTTATTAATATTTACACTTTAATTAATCGAAAAACGTAAGATTCCATGTTATTTTGTTAGACAAAAAAAATTACAAATCCATAAAACATAAAGATTGCAAAAAACATGCGAAAATAGTTGTCGTTTCATTGCATTTTCGGAGAACATTTACCATAGTAGTTTATAGTTAGTAGTAGTAGTAGTTAGTAGTTTATAGTTTTTTATATACCATTAGAAAGTAGAGATTACAACGAACAAAAATCTCACCGATTTTTAAAAAAAGTAGATATTTTGACGTGAGAATTTTCGATTGAAAATTAGGTAGGTACCAAAAACTTGGTTATTTGAATTTTTCACATAAATTTTGAGGTTATGTAAAAAAGTGTTAATACAAAAGTTGTAGATCTTTTTATTACCTACGACTTTGCCATTTAACTTTTTCCATAGGACTTGTAGTGTTGCTGGAAATCGAGATAAACCATTTTTTACCCTTAAACCCCCCCTCCCCCCTCCCAACCTCAGATCATCCGTAAATTATTTTTCCTTTAATTTTTGTTTTATCCTCTTCCTTTTGCAATGGGTTTCATCCTACTATAATTTTTTTTTTCACTTTTTACCGTTTTTGAAGCTATCGGCACTGGTCTAATAGGCCACAGAAACACAAGCGTGTCTAATTACCGCTTAAAGGAGTCCGTTCATCTAGACTCCTACTCTTCAAAATGTATCTTTAAAGTATTAAAATATTGCTCACCTAATAATATAATGGCACATCTGCAAAAAATGCGAAATTGAGTTTATATGATATACGTGTTTAAAAGTGCATAATCTACATAGTGATAAATATTTATTAATGTCTATACTAGTAACCAAACCCATACAATCTGTAAAAAACGTAAGAAGAACCCATAAATTAATTTTAAACATTTTTATATAATTTGTGAAATTCGCTTCTGTAAAATATGACAAATTTAGATGTGCCGTTGTATTACTAGGTGAGCGATATGATCTTGCCTTTATTATTTCTCATTGGCATAATCAATTTCGGTGGATCAGATTCTAATTCCAGTGGTCCTAATTTTGGTGGCATTTGATAGTGTAAATTCAAAATATCTCCGGAACTAATAATTTTTTTTTCGATCTCTACTATTTGACTAATTATTACTACTATTTACAAATTATTTATGCCAAATAAAATGTATTAGAAACAGCAGGTTTAAATTTAATCAATTTCGGTGGCTCGGATTTTAATTCCGGTGGTCCTTTAATAATTTCGGTGGCATTTGATAATTTCAAATGGAAATATCTCATGAACTAACAAAAATTTTTTGATCTCTAGTATATGATTAAGTAGTACTAATATTTACCTATTATTTAAGCCAAAAAAATTTATCAGAAACAGCAAATTTAAATTCGCCACTGTAATTAGGCAAAATTCGTGTTTGTTGAAATTGACCCATTCCTTTTGTAGTAATCGTTTGGTAATAGTATTTCGTCTCCTATAATTCCTTTTTATGATGTAAAGACGACAAAGATTCATTTGAGCCTTCAGCTGGTAGATAAGTGGTCATTTTCCATAAAAATGCATTCCATAAACATAACAAGAACGCATTGTGTAGCCAAGAGGGAACTTTTCAACTGATTTTGAAAATCAATGGTGCCACAGCCTCTTTCATTATTCATCAGCCTTAACCACAAAAATACCACATACATGTTACCTTAGATTTATTTATAGAAAAGTCTTTTCAACTCAAATACAAATACATAATTATATTTATGAAACATTTCAATTTATAAACATGGAATTGATGTATATTTATCGATGTATTCAGGTTATCGAACCAGACTACAATTCCATACAAGGTCCTGGAATACCCATGAGTATATTTTGTTTCCATAAAACAAACATGTTTCAGGTGAAGCCTTTCTTTAAGCTATCATTGACAACAGATAGATCAAGGATCATATAAATAAAGCAGCAGCTGTTTGAAGCTACGCTTGCATAAATTTGAAATTTTCCGCAATTTCAACCCGGAAATAAGGCAACTTGAAAGCAAGAATATAAACGAACTCTCTTTAATCCCTATCCCGTGGGGTTTCAAAATATCTTGAAAATTGAAAATTGTTAACGATTCATTTCAAAATTACATTTTAATTTGAAGAGCAAAAATGCAGATAGTTTATCCTCTTTATTCCTTAACATATTTAAAATTGTACTAATTTAAAGCCGTTTTTTGAAGGAAATATAAATCTTTAGTCTCTGTCCCAAATCCAGCCTTAACACTTTTCTACATTATAAAAGAAACCACTTAGCTAAATTCACATTCTAGCTCAAGAAGAGGATTCGTCGATATATTTAATATGTTATTTAAAATTAAGCTTTAGATTTTGTTTGTTTCAACGCGCTAATCTCTGGAAGTATCAGTCGGATTTGAAAAAATCTTTTCATACCAACAGTATACAGTACCAACAGTGTATAGTTCAGGCGTCTTAGGTAAGTACCCGAAGCCAAGGGAGTACGGGTTACTTGTGTTGTAACCACAGAACACAATATACTCCTGGGTTGTAACCCGTGATGGTGACGTAGTATAGTTCACGCGTCTTAGGTAAGCCAAGGGAGTACGGGTTACTTGTGTTGTAACCACAGAACACAATATACTCCTGGGTTGTAACCCGTGATGGTGACGTAGTGTACTTACGTCTAACTCTAACTGTAGGACGTTTGAAGGCAGTGCGAAGGTACGGCATAGACATCACCAGCTCTATGTGTGGTGGCGGCGGTAACTGGAAGTGGAAAATAAATTATTAGGGATTAATGATAAACGCGTGCAAACCCTTGCACTACGATTGAGGGTAAAAGAAAAAAATAGAGTTTTAGTAAAATAGTGCGCTCGACTATCTTAAACCTCAGCACCCTTTAGATGCGATTGTGGTCTAACATGAACTTATTGTATGTTAAAAAAATGATAAACGGTCACACAATCCTACCCCCACTCAGGGGCTTCCTAAATCTAAACATTCATCTTTCCGTAAAGCATACTTGGCTGGGTCACAGCTACCATCATCTTGCTTGACTCAAACGCCAAACGATTCGTCATGTTCCGGCTGGGGGCTTGGAAGTGAGGTCTTTCTTTACATAATGCGGTTATCCATTGGTATTACATACTGACGTAACTCAAGAAAGAATAGCGTCAGTAATTTCTCAGTTTCCTTGAACGAGAGACCGACTTGGTCGGCAACGTATCAGCCTATAGTGTTAACGATGCCCATGTGCGACGGTGGTCACTGACCATCAAGCGGATTTTCAGTTCATTGACAGTTAGTTAAGTAAAAAGAATAAGGCATTCCGACTCTACAACGCACATGATACCTTTCTCAACTGGACTAAACGATCGTCATTAATTATAGTTTCCTTACGGCTTTTCTTCTCCTCCATGACAAAGCACCTTTGCGAAAAGCTGGTTGATTAAAAAAAAAAATGACGTGCATAAGTGTATCAATGATACCTATATGAATAAATGATTTTGAATTTGAATTTGAATATACCAAGTGGGTTACAATAACTAAATGTTTGTGCTTAGTTTATTCATTTCATTTTGGTACTGGTCTGTACGCTACAGGTCATAGTGAATACAAACGGGGTCATGGCAATAGAAAAACATTGTCTAACGATATCCCGCATCATGACACTGCATGTAATGGCCCGGAGTAACTGTCAATAGAAGAGTACCGTCTATATAGAGTTTTTTAGGGTATATTTTATGATTTCGCAGCTTATTTGTCGTGAGCATTTTGCAGTGAGTCAGTGATTATTTAGCTACAGATATACTAGGTTTTTACAAAACAAAACATTTTAATAACTTTGAAACTGGATAAAAATGACGTAGGTAACATACGAGTAATACGCCATTTCTTGTTACACTCAGTTTATACAGAATAACATCTTATATAACGTCTCAAGTAGCATTACAACAAAGGAATGCAAGGAAATATGTTTATTATTCATACTCGTGTCCTCTTCAGAAAATCTATTGTAGCACCGAGGACAACAATAACTCTTCTGTATTATAAATTCCAACTGAGCAATTAATTATTATCATAAAAATCTTTTTGTTAATACGCTTTTATTTTTCACTTAATTTCTCTTTATACTTATGTCATTGTGCATAATTAGGGAGAAGAAAGAAATATTCCAATTCATTATGTTTTACTCAGACGCAAGCACAGTGATTTCACGAGGGTCAGTGCGACATATTTTTCTAAATTATGTGCGTATTGGAAATAAACTATCACTAGCTACAGGAATAAAAAGCAAGATTAAAATTTCTTCATAATTTTCTCAAATGTATGTAAAGTGAAGTTAATTGTCCCAACGTGGCCTTTTGGTCCACTATGGCCTGATGATAACGATGATGAGGTAATGATAATAAAATAAAAGCACATATCATTGCTTTAGCGTAACAAAAGATCTTAATGATATGTTCAGTACATCAGACTGTATTATATACATATAATACAGTCTGATGTACTGAACATATCATGTACATGTACATTTCGTTACCTACATTTCGTAACTTACCGTTTTAGAAATAGCTGCCATCCAATCTCTGAGGCGTTAAAACACAAAAAATATTAGTAATTTCGTAGAATAGATACAATACAGAAAATTATATCAAAATACCTTTTAATAAATAACTTCACAATCTCCAAAAAAGATATTGTAACTACGAACAAATACGTTTTGAAAATATTGAAAATATAGATATTCGATATGATGAATTAGTGCAGTATCCTCTTGTATCACAGATCAAAATAACTATTAATTACGTGGTACCAGTAGGTATTACGTATTAGTTATACTAACCGACCGTAATAAGTGAGTTACAAATAAGTGAGTTTTCCGATTCCTTCATGACCAGCAACGTAAGCATCGGTTATGCTTTTTGTGTCCTCGTTATTCATGGCGCCGTCCACTTAATATGATGTGGCTCGATCGTTTGTTTGTCGGCCGTGGGGCCCATGGTTGTAAAAACCATCAAGAAGACGGCAAATGGTCTACAGACGCGTTTTAGATAAAAATAAATCAGAAAGCGATAAAGCGCTTTTTGTGACCTGGTTTTCGCAAACAAAAGGTCACAGTATAGACAAAATATTCTATGTAAAAGAAAGTATGGTTACGTAAGAACTTAAAGTGATGTTGATAGATCATCTTCTACATCTAGAATCTAGGTGGTACCTACATCTAATAGAACCACTACGATCTTAACAACTCGTAACAACAAAAATATTCCGTATCTACATCGTGATGAAATCATAATTTCTTTCGATATTTTTACCCTGAAAGGAAAAGACATTTCAACAACTCACTCAGCTAGTAGTTTTTTTCTTTTTTAACCGACTTCAAAAACCAGGCAAGTGCTTGTCAAGCCACGAGCAATGTAGGGTTCCGAAATAGTAAGTTTATCGACTTTTACTGATTAACTACTTATGCTAACATAGCCGTGATAGTTTTCCTTGTAAACTCATCATGTGAACTATTTTTTAAATTTTTTCATTTGCCCAACTACAACCGTTTAGCCGGCATCGCGGCAGAGGAGAACACTTGACTCTAACAAAAATTAGCACTTTAAAGCCGAATATTTCGCAAACGGACCCCTAAATCCAAAAATGTTCTGAATAGAGCCATGATATTTTTGAAAGACCTTTTCAACGATATCCCATACTATAGGGTACTATTACACTAGTACTAGTACACTATTGGGTACGCAATGAATAAAAAATTCATCTTCACGTTACCTGTAGGGGAGGTACCCTGAAACATTTTTTTTTTTTTTTTTTTTCTACGATTTTGGAGTTTTAATAAATATATATATCCGTGCCAAATTACAGCTTTCTATCACTAAAGGTCTCGGCACGAAGCTGCGGACAAACGGACGGACAGACATGACGAAAGTTTCGTCACGAAACTCTAAGGGTTCCGATTTTACTTCTCAACCCTAAAAAGGAGGAGGTTCTATGTTCTACTGTATATATTTTTTATGTTCGTTCACAGATTTCTCCGCCAACTCTGGGCTGATTTAAAAAAAAAACTTTTGTTCAGTAGGGTATGATGAGATCCCAAGGAAATCGAGGGCAACCCTCAAATTTTATAGGCACTTATTACGTTATTCATATATTTTCGAAAACTGTTCAAGTATTTGCGTCTGATAATCATCATCTCATGTTATGAACTGATGATGGAAGGTACAACTCCTCAACGGTTAAAAGTTGAAACAAAATTCTTTCAAAATTATATTTTATACGCTATCTATTGAAATGTTTTAAGTCGGTGCCAAGCTTTTCATCTTACACAAAATATTTTGGTAAGTATTAATTTTATATCGGGCTTGGCACCGTCTCATAATATTTCAATAGATAACGTATATAATATAATACTTTGCATACGTGATTAAGTAGGAATTTCAGTTTTTCATTAAATTATTTTTCACTTTTTCAAGTTAGAAGGCGGTTCGACTTTTTATGTAAATTTTTTTACTTATCATTCCAGTGCCGATAGCTCTAAAAACGGTAAAAAATGGAAGAAAATTATAGTAGAATGAAACCTATTGCAAAAAGAAGAGAATATAACAAAAATAAAAGGAAAAACAAATTACGGGCGATCTGAGGTCGGGAAGTGGGGGGAGAGGGGGTTTAAGGGTATAAAACGGTTTATCTCGATTTCCGGAAAAACTACAAGTCCTATTGAAAAAAGTTAAATGGCAAAGTTGTAGGTAATAAAAAGATCTACAACTTTTGTATTCACACTTTTTTACCTAACCTCAAAATTTATGTGAAAAATTCAAAAAACCACGTTTTTGGTTTTATATTTTTAACTTTTACAAAAAAAAAAAATTTTTGTCACGAAATTTAATGAAAACTTACCTTTGTATGTCCTTAACATACTGTAATTTTTTTGATTCAAAAATATATTATTTTCCACCTTATTTTGACCTTATATCGAAAAAGTACCCTTATTTTCAGTCGAAAAATCTCACGTCAAAAATCAGATTTTTTTAAAAATTCGGTGGTTTTTTTGTTCGGTGGAATCTCTACTTTCTAATGGTATATAAAAAACTATACACTTCTATGGTAAATGTTCTCAGAAAATGCGATGAAACGACAACTATTTTCGCAAAATAAATTCGAATTCCATTGATTGCATAAGAGATTGCAAAAACATGCGAAAATAGTGAAGTCTGAGAAATCTGAGAATTAAGCAGACTATTTTCCACCCGACAAAATGGATTGACGACGCTTCCAGACGTCTACACGATGTAACTTTAAACGAAAATAAGAGCATTTACGTTAGAACACTGAATAACCGTGTTCAGTAGAGACTAGCGGGCGACCGAGACGCGATAGGAAAGTTTTTAGCGAACAATGCATCTTCGCTGTATCCAATTACCTGCTGTACGATGTAGTAGGTACATTATTCTATACCTACATTTTATTAAACATGTTAGCTGATAGAAAACGCATTAAGCATACAGTTTGCCAATGTACCGGTAGAGGTTTTAGTTTTGGTTTGTTGCAAAGATGAATTGGGTTTGAATCCTGAATGCACCTCCATTTTCATATTGTGTAATATATGCATTATAGAAGTTAACGCTTCGATGAAGAAAAAAACTAGCCTTTGGCGGATCCTGTATGCAGCGTAAGCCCTTGATCCGGGTAGAGCGATAATATGGTCTTCCAACGCCCTTTGGTAGGTCGTGACTCTATAAAACCTCTTGGGAGCATCATCCGTGACTCAGAAATACCCAGTGTACCTAATAAGTAAAACAGGGCATTAAAATTAACCGCTTTTGTTATTTACTTTACGAAGTTAATGTTTTAAAAAAGGACAAAAACAGGCTCCCTGGTGATATTGATGTATGTTGTACGTACAGGAGTCATTACTCTAAGGCTAAGATCTAGGCGTCGACGAAACGTAAAAAATGTTTAGCGGCGAACGTGGAAAGGGTCTATATGTCACCCGGTGGGCTAAGCCCGGTGGATTTGAGGGATATTCCTACTACGTTAACGTCGTTTGATGTTCATTTTGTGTCATAAACATCGTTGATCTATAAAATATGTTACTGTTGTATTCTAAACGTTTGGCGAAAGTTCGCTGTGAAATTACAACACTATTAATGTTACGATTACTATTATTAAGAACTATACTGTGGTTACAATAAAAACGACAGCAAACGAAAAACCTTGATCTTCAAAATAATGCCCGGACTATTATTCACTTTTGAATACAATTCTATTGTATCTTCTCATGATGTAACTTAAACGAATATAAAAGCTTTTACGTTTTAACACTGAAGTTTTAACACGGAGTTATCCATTCAGCAGGGAGCGACCGAGATGATGGTTAACCCATTTGTTACTAGCGTTTGATATACGGATCAATGTACATTAAAAAATATTGAACAAATTGTGGGCAGTTTCAAATTGTACTGTTAATTGATTATATTAGGTATATGATTCCTTTATAACAAGATGTATTTGGTGTTCAAATTGGACGGTTATATAAAATTCTATGAGCATCGATAGTTCATTCTTTTTTGACATTAATTTTTCAAGGGGCATAAATAATATGAATTTCCTGTTATTAAAAAATATCTTGTGAAAACTTGTTAAATTAGATGGCTGTTATTATTTTCGTAATAAATATCAATAAATTTTGTTTCAGTATATGTCTCTAAATTGACGATAAAGTTAGTGTTCCGTATAACAAACGATAGTAATATAGACTACCGTGTTTTGTCATTGAAGATCATAATACAATTATTACTTTTTGATGTAAATACCCTACAATGAACAGCTAATGGTACGCAGTCATCAATGCTCATGAATATTAGTAACACCAAGGGCATCACTAATGTGTTACTTGCCAATAAAGATACTTGGGACCCAAATATAACCTCTCCAGGTTCTAGGATGATTCTTTTTCTAGGGCAGTGACAAACTTGAGAACTTGACAAACGTGTTAAAAAAAACCACCAACACACTTGCGAACCTTTCTGATTAACCTGGATAGTACTAGGATGGAGCCCAGCGACCTTCAACAGCAGGGACCTGGCGCCATGTAACCGCCAAGAACATGGGAGATCCATTTGGAGTGAAGGATGGATAAAGCCCTTTAAGGATAGGTAGGCGAAAATGTGACACAACAAAACCTGCCAGGTAGTAACTAGAGCAGGTGTCGTCATCGTCACCAGCAGCATCAGAAGGATGATGATGATGATGATGCGGAAGATGTAATCTCAGTAGTTCAGTTGTCTAGCGAGTAATAACAGATCAGATAAATCTGATGAAAATCCTGAGTAATTCACTCAGTAGCAACTCAGTGGCATTGGTAATAAATACTATATAAGAATAAACTATATTCAAATGTTATGTATTATATAATCTGACTAAAACTCACTATAAATAAGTATTTCATACAAACATTTCACGGTAGTACATATTACTAGCGTTCCGTATATCAAACAGCATTTTCCAGCATTTCCACAAGAGCTAGAATTTTTTTTGAATTTTTTTCTTGTTATCTACTTTATTACTATACGGCATACCAAAAATCGGCAAGTTCCATCGAAAAAAGTTATATCCGTAACAAGTGGGTTAAAAGTTTTCAGAAAATGTATCACGTTCGTTCTGTATATTTGAAAGATTGCCTGATATAAGATACCGAAAACTTTGAAGGGTATTCATACAAAAGCTATCGCGTTCGATATACATTTCGCGTTACGAAAATCACACCTATTGGTAAATTGAAGTTGAAATGATCAGAACATAGTGTTGAATGTTTTGTTGGATGATTTTTGCTTATTTTAAATTGTCCCATTGCTTTTTCAAAACAGTGGATAACGGTGATTTACTATATTTTTGTATTTATAAAAATAACTGTCTGAAGTCACAAAAAACCTTAAGCCAACAATAACACTATGAACAACTAAAAAAATAATGCTACTAACGCTAACCGTCGAATAACGATATAGATATTCACATATATAAACGTCACCTAAGTTTATACTTTACATACATACATCACATACATACATCATGTAAGCAAGTAATTAAGGGTATATTTTTGCGGTGCCATGCGCTTCAGTGCTTCAGCATAATGTTCAGCACATCCATACATTAAAATGCCCTGAACAGTTGTTGTGGTTTGTTCTGCAGCCGACATATAGATTGCAGTCTATATGGGACTGACGGATCTACAGCTATGTGATTGGTTATAAGTTTATAATTATCACGCGGTTTTTAAGTTCATTTTTAAGAACGTTATTATACCTATTATTACGTACTTTAAAATCCATGTTGTTTGAAATAATGATAATAATTCTAAATGACAAGACATCATATAGTATATATAATAACCTAATTTAATCATCTGTGGATTCTGTGGTCGTCATGGTCAACGATCGGCAGCGTTTTAATCTTACAAAATTAAGTGCTCGTAAAATATTTATGATTACATTATAATATTTGACTTTATTTAGTAAATATAATAAATTTATAGAAATAATAAATATTTTAAAATTTTATACTCCTTGTGAAAAATAGACTGAAAATACCGTAATGTTCAAATCATAGTTCATGATCACTATATTTTGTTTCCATTGAAAAGTCAAATTGCAAGCATTTGTTGAGTAACAGCTGGTAATAAGTTAAACTATTAGATGGAACAACTATAATATAATAAAGAGAAGATTATTTGCGCGAAAGCCAAATTCGGCAACCGAGTTCGTGTCCGAAATTATGGTGACCAACAAAATAAAATTATATGTATAAAAATATCTCTAAAGGCCAAGCACGAGTGTAGTCCATGTTAGGAATGTCAATCCTAGACGGGTGACGCCGACGCCAAGGCTGTTCCCAGTATTTACTATTTGGATACCTAACCAAACAGGCCGCCAAGGGGGAATATGAACATTTGTTTGCTATTCTGCTGAAATAGTATAAAGATCGAATATTCGCGACATTACGAATGTATCAAGCAATTCATAAACTTCTTTATAAATAATTTAATAATTTTTTTTTTGCAAATACGTGACAAACGACCACACAAGCCACCTGATGATTAATTATTATTGCCCTTGGACATGATAGTGCAATAACAGTCTCAATACTGCTTGCTGAGAGTCTTTACCTACGCCAAAAATCCATTGAAGGAAAGTCTTATAATATTAAAACGAAGCTGTGACACCTTTCAGCTCTAAATTAGGTTATACGCTTTCTGAAGTTTATCCCTTCGGCCAAGGAGGTGTAATGTAAGTATACCATAATATAACAATTTCAAAACGATTGAAATGAAATGTTAAGTACATAAGTACGACATTATGGAAATGTGAGGCAGCTTAGGAGCTTATCAATTTCACGAAACAACAATGGAGGCAAACAGAAAGCGATGTATCTATTAGTTAACGACAGTAAAATTTTCCATTAAAGCCAGTGGCGTAGCTAGCCCTAAGGAGGCCCCATATCAATATTTGTTGTGGGGCCCCCTCAACGTCAGCTGTCAAATATAAAAGGAGGTAGAGTCGTAGGCCGCTAGCGAGCTTTTTTTTGGGAATGTTAGCGGGGGCCCCTATACGCTGGGGGCCCCGTATAATTCATACGGCTGATACGGCGGTAGCTACGCCCCTGATTAAAGCAACGAGTTACTTATTAAAGCAAACGTTCACTCCCTCATACCCCTACACTAAAATTTCCTATATCACGTCAACACAAATAACACATCTCAAGCACTGACGACCCGAGAACAAAAATGTATCTGTTACATAAAAGTATGCCCCAGCTGGAAATAGAGACCGGGACCGTAGGTTCATTATAAACTAGGCTACGGGGTCGTCAAAAATACGTCACGTGAACCCAGAATTCACCACTATGACAGTAATGAATAAGAAGTGAGAATAATTGTAATTCAAATAGTTAATTTTTACATAAAATGACTACGACATTCTACATTCCACGACTATAAAAAAAATAATACTAAAAGTTCTGATATTTTTTCGGAAGTCATTGCAAAAAGCTTGTGTATCCTTCCACCATCATTATTGTCAAAGTTTATCCCGCCTGTAAATAACAGCGGGGATACCGAATCCCTAAATCGGTTTTATTTACTTTTCGTATTCATTGTATGCGAAATAGCTAGAAGATACAAATATGTGGAATAATATTGTAAACATTTCTAACCCCGCCCTACTATCGGTACTGCGAAGTAGCAATTGCGTTTTAGAGAATCGCTTAATGCAAAACAGATTAGATAGATTTTCCTCTTATATATTTCGTTGTTCATTGTAAATAAGTTTTTAGCCGGCTAAAGTGGTAATGGGTTGGCCACAGTTCAAAGGACCGATAACCGTAGGGGAAGAAAGGTCCTCGAATGGCGCCCACGTCTCGGAAAAAGGAGCATAGGACGCCCCCCGACCAGGTGGACTGACGACCTGAAGAAGACAGCGGGCATCCGCTGGATTCAGAAGGCTCAGGACCGGTCAGAGTGGCGCAAGTTAGGGGAAGCCTATGTCCAGCAGTGGACGTCCAAAGGCTGATGGATAGATGGATGGATGGATGAATAAGTTTATTAAATTAAGTATAGAACAAATTTAAAATTGAAAATTGAAAATGAAAATTGAAAAATTGATTGTCTCAGATATTTTAAAACATTAACTGCAACGTACGTATAAGTAGGGTGCGGTAGTCTTCGTCTACAACCGTTTCGTTAAACCCCCCACAATACGACGCAACAGCGTTCAAAACCCACCATGTTTGTTTTCTTAACGTCACTTATCTATGGGTACGTTAGTTGTGATGTTGTGAAGACCTATCTAACGATATATCTTCTTATATATAAAATTCTAGTGTCACGGTGTTAGAAGTTAAACTCCTCCGAAACGGCTCGACCGATTTTCGTGAATCTTTGCATGCATATCGGCTAGGGTTGAGAATCGGACAACACCTATTTTTCATCCCCCTAGCCCTAAAAAATTTTTGGCAGAACAACGTTTGCCCGGTCAGCTAGTAATTATATAAATACGTACAGTGTTTTGGAAGATAAAAGGTACCTAATAAAGAATATTACATACATGCGAAAAACAGGTGCCGTTGACTTTACAATAACACTTCCTTGCAGGCGTGTAAAAACTTACTTCATTTCCGAATCAGATTTAGCGAGCATCCACACGACACGGCCAGGGTCCCGTCTGGACCCCAAGGCCATGAGCTGGGAGAGCTTGGCCCCTGGAGGCAGTGGCGGCCGCCGGGGAACCTGCCCCGTCCAGGTAGCAATCGCCAGCATCTCTGGACTCTCCTTCACAAGGTACTTTTGTGTTGCCATGCATTTTCCTGATGCGTCCTGTGGGAAAAAATAAATGATTCAGATAGGCCAAAGCTTCAACAAAAGAACACAATACATCATTTATTAAAACAAATTCAAAAAATTATCTACGTATTTATTAATTCCTAAATCCTAATTGAGGTATGATGGACTTTTGAGTCTCGATGTGACAATAACCTTTATAATAAGGTCGAAATATCGGCGAACGATGTTGGCGTATCCAAACTACTTGAAGTTAAACAACTAAAAGTTCTCGAGTTGTTAAACTTCTATAAATTACAATACACGTAAATCGCCCTTAATACCGTTAACTTGGTAATGTGAGTCATGAGAATGTTTTTCCATTATTATTAATTTACAAGTTGTAGCCCCCAACTTGAACCACCAACACAACTTTGAAGTTCAATACTCCAAGAAGTGTGGTTTTCCGTAAAAATTTTAGCACCCGTTTTTAGCACCCACTCGAGCGTTCAGATTACGAGCTACGTAACATTATGTTCTTAATTTAGTTCCTTATTACGTATTAGAAGCTAGAGAAAATATTGTGAACTAGTAATCCACACTCTAAACTACAGAACGTTTTGACAAAATTCTTTATATTGTATTATTGGCATAGAAGACATAATAGATATTGGTATTATTTTTAAACTGATTGCATTATTAAATGTTTACTTTATAGTAAACATTGAACACACGTAATAACGTGTGTATGGATATCATGTATGTATGTATGGTATCATGTGTGTATGGGTAACATTATTATGTTACCCCAAGCTTGCTACAATACAGCGGTGAACTGAGATTAGCGGAAAACTATGATGATGACAAACGTTGTTATGGGATCTATTACGTGAACATGATATCCAATATCCATATTCCCGTACTAATATCTTAGTTTTTCTCAAACATCCTCCATGTACAGACACCGATCAGTTACAGTCCAATCATCTATACAATACAAATAAATAAAATTGGAGTGTCTGTTTGTAATATTACAATAACCGCTTTTTGCTAAGTGCATTTGGATTTATACACGGTACATATACCAAAACAACATGTTTTACAATTTTTGTCTGTCTGTCTGTCTGTCTGTCTGTTTGTTCCAGCTTTGACCGATTTTGACGGGACTTTCACTGGCAGATAACTGATGTAACAAGGAGTAACTTAGGCTACTTTTATTTAAAAAATAAAAATAGTTAGGCGATACGAAGTTCGCCGGGTCAGCTAGTACTAGATACGTATAATAGATAGGTATTCCTGAAACAGGTGAAGTAGAATCATGACAGTGGACAAAGTTTTCCAATTAGATGTCCTTCAGTTGTTGGGCGGTATTGCCGCACTCCGACTGCGGGAACTTCACAATTAGTTTGAGGAATTGCCGAGCCGAAAGTGCAGAATCGATTGGGTGGGGGTGTTGCTATGACCAACTTGCGGTTATATAAGCTCCCACAGCTCCCAGGTTACCATTATATAAGCTCATACAGCTCCCGGTTACTCTGTAACCTAGTTAGCGAATTTGTAGCCAAGTGAAGCGTCTAAAGTTGGATTTCAGGACGTTTAAGTAATTTAAGTAACAGGTAAATATTTGTTCTCGATTCTTGTTCGTAACATTATACTGACCGGTATCGAGTGAGGTACATAAAAAATTGTACCGTCTAGTGGAATTTAACAAAAGTGGATCTGACAGACAGTCAAATACACAGAATAACACGCGACACTAGTGATTGGTGTATGGTAGAATCAATAAACGTTATTTTTCTATTTTATTTATTTTTGCCATTTTTTAAGACCATACACTTCTTACAGGTTTTCCTGTAATATACATATTAGTAAACAACTATTTCCTATATTATTTTCAAAATTTACGGAGATTACGGAATATATTATTTTCAAAATTTACGGAAATTACGGAGATATGGGGGGGGGGGGGGGGGGGATTTTCGTCTTAAAGCGTTGTTTCTTGAAAATTATTAATTTTGATTTTTTATTCACAATGTTTTTTAAAAATTCAGTTCTGTACTTTATATTTTTGTATTTGGGTCACAAAAAAGCACATGAGCACTAAATTTTAACTCATTTGGTCCAGTAGTTTCGGAGTAAATTGACTGTAAAAGAAAAAAAATACATACGTGCATAAATGTATTAGTTAAAAAAAGTGTATATGATATGCTTTTGAATTTGAATTTGCAACCTGAAATACTGAATCCTAAATTCCATCTTAATTAAATACAACTAGATTATATCTGGCACTAGGTCCAAGTAAATAACCAATAGACCGTTCAATAATCTGATAACATTCTCTCAAAGTTGTAATAGGTTTCGATTTGATTAAGAAACTTATCCACCTCTGGGACATGCTTCGATAGGTCGTAAGGGAAAGTGTTTACGCACAATCCACACTATGTACAGTTGGCTTCACTTAATCATACAACAGCGTGGAACAACTTGTTTAGGTCAAATAATCTAGTCATAAGATATACGAGTAATAATATACTAGAAGGTACCTACATTATATTAGTTGCTGATAAAAGCTAGCGTTCCTTACCGAAAAATTGAATGTTATATTAAACGAGCAATGTATGTAAATGAATGGTTTTTTGTTCTTAAGTAAAATTCCTAAGGCAAGTTGGCAAAGTCGCATTTACCCTTCCTCTATCACCCTGGGCGTACGTGTGCATATGGACTGAGGGCCCACATTTTTTTCTTGGCGTAACAAATTGAAATTTATAGGAGATTTAGTTAAAATTAGTTAAAACTTAAAGCAAACACTCATAAATTTCTTAAACGTGAACTAAAGATGTTATGGGCAAATGTTTTGGGCCCTCAGTTCAGATGCCTACAGAAAGTGGCATAGTATAAATCTCAGAAAGTACTAACTTTTTGTCAATAATTTTTATTTTAGAATTTAGTTAAGAATTTCTTAAAATGATTTACTTCATTCTCAACTGGCTAGAGAATAACGTTACAGATTTATCGCAGTTTTACTTGGGCCCTCAATCCAGACGTTTATGATCTGAGGGCTCAGGCCAAACATAGACTTTAAAGAAGAAATTTTATTAAATATTGACATAAGTATAAAATTAATTAAGTATAAAATAAGAAATATGTATTTAATGATGGAAGTGATAATATTAGTAATATTATATTTTAAACATTGAAATATTTAATACAGCTTTAAAACTTCGAATCAA
This sequence comes from Thymelicus acteon, assembly GCA_951805285.1. Classification (NCBI taxonomy): domain Eukaryota; kingdom Metazoa; phylum Arthropoda; class Insecta; order Lepidoptera; family Hesperiidae; genus Thymelicus; species Thymelicus acteon. The sequence goes on from OX638232.1 coordinate 6,485,642, forward strand.
CTATTCTATATATTCTATATATATTCTAATATTTTAAAAATATATTATAATATAATATTTGCATCTTAATGAATTAGTTAAAAAAATAACAGTGAAAAAAAAGTAACGGCTGAAAGGTAAAACGGATTCGAATTTTCGGATAACGTCTGATCTAAAGGCCCAATATTTTCGGCTTTATCGACTAGGTACAACCTCTTAGCTTGAAATAAATTAGCTGAAAAGTTTTTACTAATTTTTAACTAAAATTTTACATACGGTTTTTTGTTCAAAATGCCATACTTTACGAGAAAATGAACTTTTCATTTTTAATAGGGACAAATTTTTTTGAAAAAATAAATAAGGTTTTATTCATGTATTACACTTTCTATGCTGTCGATTATTTGAAAAGTTATGGACTAAAATTAAAAAAAAAAACATAAAAGTGTGGTTTTATGAAACCACGATGCAAGTGAAACTTTTTTTCGGTTTGTAGACATTTAACTAAAAAAATTTAGAAAATTGTTCGATTTAGGGCTTGTTTCACAATCTTCAAGTAAGTCCGAAGTAAGCTATTCGTTGGTTAAGTTGACATTTCGTGTATGTAAAATGACACTTTAACGTCACTTTAACCTGCGAATAGTTTATTCAGGACTCTACTTGAAGATGGTGAAACAAGCCCTTAGAGTATTAAAATTTCGTTTTTAATCTTAACTTAATTATTGAAAAATGGGAATGATAATGGGAAATCAATAGCAGACAAAATATTCAATTATAAAAATTAATTTCAATTTCAATTAGAGTACGGAATACATAATTAATACAATCATTTAGTATTACATGATAGACGCATATTAAAAACTAAGAGCAATATTTATTTAAATCATTGAATCTCCATTATTATTCTTAATCCAAGGCCAGCTGTAATGCAACATGCGATATATGGACGAAAAATTTTAGGGCGATAGAATAAAAATTTCACTATAAAAAAAAACAATTCTCCTCGATCTCCCTTACTATTATTATTCTTTCTACACTTAGGTGTAACTTATTACTAAGGTCTTTTTATTTGCAAAACAAGTTTATTCTATTAGTATTCACTGTTCACTGCGCTGTAGCATTAGTCAATGTCTAGATAAAATAAAATTTAAACAGTAACGCGGACGTTTAAAATTTTCAAAACAATAGACCCATTTAAGGAAAGTTGGGCTCGTAATTAATTGCGACGGCAGCCGGCTGAAAACGCAATGAGCTCGAGAAGATGGCCACGCGGAATAAATTGTCATCACAAAAAAACTTAGGAAAAAAGCGGTTGAATCTGACACGAAATGGATGAGCGATGGCTGAATAATAAGCATAAAACATTATTTACACGCTCCTTGTGCCGTCTCGGATACGTTGAGCCGAAAAGAAACGTTGCTGAGTGTACGTGATCAAATTATAAAACGAATACGAAAAGATACGCACATTTTAATCCTCTTTTCTAATGATGCTAGATGTTAGATATGCTAGGGTTAGAATTTATCTAGGTATGTGCGTGCAGTGTATTTTTTATTCCCAGGGCATAATCCCGTCCTCTTCTGGGTTTCTGATGGACAATCTTACTAAACCCCTAGCATAAAAATAAATTCCAGGCAAAATAATAATAATAATAAATTTCGAAGACGAAGTATCGAATCAGTACAAGCTACAGGTTTCTACTTCCCCAGATTACGTATTTAAAGTTGAATTCTGCAAAGCAAGGTCGCGCTACATGTTTTGTAAATTGGAACGTCCAATTTTCCTAAAGCTTTCGGAATGGAGCTTTCAAACGCTTTTGTGTTCTCGTTGGAGCGCGGTTCAGTACATTACGATACGCCACAGACTGATACACAGTTCGTATTGCGGTTGCGTCGACATTAAAATGAGACAGATGTTTTAAATCAACTGACAGTACTGACACTGACGGGTGCTCATCAACAATGCCGCTTTATTCATGGTAGACCTGAATATTTAATCTCCGTACAATTACAATTTATAAGGGAATTTTGTACATTTCACTTATTTAACCCCTGACAAAAAAGAGGGGTGTTATAAGTTTGACGTGTTTGTGTATGTGTGTCTATTGTCTGTCTGTAGCATCGTAGCTCGTAGATTATCGAGGGTGTTTTAGCTATATTTAGTGTAAATAAAACTGTCGGGAGTTTTTTAAATTTTAATTTAAGATTATTATTGCATAAACACAACACTCACATGCACACAAAGAGCACACAAACAACTGAAATGCAATGTATGAAAATGACTTCATCTGAGGAAAATGACTAGTGCGTGGAGTTCCCTCAATTCTTTATGAAGCCCATCATCAAATCCTAATTACATATGATAAATATGGGACTGAAGTCCAGCTTACACGTATTAATTAACTTAAAATTTAGTTAACTACTTAACTACTTAATACGTGTAAACCGGACATGACGGCTGGTAGGACGACTAATCTGAATTATGTCCTTTCCCAAAATACATACAACATCATTGTCCTTTCCATTAAAAAAGCAATTTTATGTAAGTTGTTATGATAACAAATAAAGAAAAATACAACCAAGTTGAGAACCTCGTGCATTTTTTTAAGTCGGTTAAAAATGGTTTAATATAATACAAGGTCTATTATTTAGGTCGATACTTTGAAAACCATACAGAATACATGAGGGTTCTTTAACCTTTAAAGGCTCCTGTTGTGATACCCTGTAATAGTGTAGTTGCTTGATCATGATGAAAAAATAACTATTAGGTAGCAAGCCTCGCTTAATTTTCTTCGTTATTATAAATGACTCCGTTTTATTAATCACACTAAATAAGATTATATGGTTTTCCTACGATGTAACCTAATTAAATAACTAAAGGAAATGTAGAAGCCGTAGCGTGTGCTAGTCGTATTGGGGCAATGTATATTCGTTCACTGTATTGGGGCGGCTTAGAATACTAACCCCAATCTCGAACCGCATGAGTGTCGTAAAAGGCGACTAAATCCAGCCCGCTGGTGGTAGGGCCCCTCGAGGGATTATACTGGTAATATTGATTTTAATTGTTAATTAATTCCACAGAAATATAATAGTACTTATAATAAGTATTAACACTATTATTACTATTATTATTTCTCCATGGGGTTCGCCTGGTTAGCTACCACCCTTGAGCATGAGTCAGCCGCTAAACGATCCGTCGTGCTGGGGCTGGGGCTTGAGAGCCAGTTCTTTCTTTCTTTTTCTTCTCTCTTTCTTAGTCAGCAATGCATCGGTGATACCTATGGTGTTGCTGATGTCCATGGGTGACGATAGAGCCACTTACCATCAGGTGGATTGTCAGCTCGTTTGCCGGCTATATCCATAAAAAAAAGAAGAACGGATAGGTTCCGTTTTTTCCTTTTCAGGTACGTAACGCCTCAAAAAGTCGCATTTTATCTATTCTATAACATACACGCAGTCAAAGTAAATATGATCAATGCTAACTTCGAGTCATGGACGTATTTTTGAAGTGAAAACTCCTTTAGCCGCGTTGGGCACTTTTTGGTAAAGGAAATCTTATGGGTTCGCGTTACTGACATGCTCGTCACGTATTGCGCTTGCAGCAGTTGCAGCAGACTAGGGACGCGCAGTATAGCGGCCTGTGTACATGTCATAGACATGTATGTACAAGTATACACTACTACTGTTCGCGCGAACCGAGTCGCGCGGGCTATCGCTGCGACTGCCCGGGCGCGGGCAGCCATCGTCACTCCACCTACGGCGGCCACCGAGGCAGCACACCAACCGCGCCTATACGATTGTACTCGCGCTCTGAATCTAGTAAATTCTTCTTATATCTACAGTCCGCTAGTATCATTTAAGTCCTAGACCACCTTAGGGCACTAACATTTTTGGTCCTTCGTCCGTCAATTAAAAAGTGAAGTAGTAGCCAGAAAAGAAGAATAAATTTTATCGCTTTTTCGACGAGTATAACGGATCGGCGTTATTGGACTTCGTGCATGTTGCCGCGTCATCTGCGCTGCGAGGTTGAAGTTGTCTACACATCGTGGGAAGCGAGAAGAATTGGTTAAGGCGTCGTGAGTCGTTCCAATTAATTTCCCTCTTATTTTCTCCAAAATTTTTCAAATCTATGCCAATTTGATACTCCAATTTTTTTTGCCTTTTTTTCGCCAATATTTAATCAAGTGCTATAAACATTTCCTCATAGTCTTGCATATCTATTATACCTGCTATTAGCATCCTTTGTTCACTAATTACTTGCTTTGTGCGCTGCATTGTTATCTCGCACCTGGCGCGCGCGCCGGCCGGACCGGTTTGACCGACGTGGCGTAGTAAAGGTCATTGCTCGAGCGGTGCATTCTTTCATTGCAATTAGCAAAACATCTGTTATTTTTTCATTCATAATAAACTTTTTTTCTCTTTCACGCATTCATTCAAGCTAATATTTAAGAATGGCTGAACAGAAACTCATTAAGAAACGCTCTTCATTGAAATCAAAGATGACTATATTCACAAACTATCTTTCCATACTTGATAGCTGCGCTTCCTTATCCAATTTACAACGCTTGGATTTGGAGGGACGTTTTAATAAATTTGATGCCCTATACGCTGAATTCGATGAATTACAGACGGAGATTGAGATGTCATCAGAAAATCCAGACGAAGCGTATGCAGAGCGAGCTCAGTTCGAGGAGCAGTACTATGCTCAGGCAGCCTTGGCGCGCAGCCTGCTTGCCGACAACCAGCCTCGAGACGATCCGGGTTCGATCCAGGGCTCGGCATCAGGTGGGACAAACAGAAATAATTTTGTACGATTACCTAAGATTGATTTACCCCATTTTGATGGTAGCTATCAGTATTGGCTTGAGTTTAGAGATACTTTCATTTCATTAATTCATAAAAACGATTGTATCGATCCCATAAATAAATTTCACTACCTTCGTGCGTCTTTGAAAGGTAGTGCGGCAATTGTTATTAAAAATATCAATTTTAGTAGTGAAAATTATCAAATCGCGTGGGATTTATTGTGCGAGCGATACAATAATAACCGCATACTCGTTCATAACCATGTACAGGCGTTGTTTAGCGTAGAACCGGTTCTTAAAGAATCAAGCAGATGTTTGCGTAATTTAATAGACGTAACAAATAAAAACATTAGAGCGTTAACTACATTAAATCAACCGACAAAGTATTGGGATACACTAATTATTTATATGATGTCTACCAAACTAGATATAACTACTAGTCGTCATTGGCAAGAATATCGCAATACTTTGACAGATGAGCCTTCTTTAAATCAATTTTCAACATTTATTACAAATAGAATTGAACTTCTAGAATCATCAGAAAATCATAATCATCAAATTCATAATCACAATCACAATCATAAATCTAATAAAGCCGAATTAGGCAGGCCTAAAAGTTTTCTAATCGAATCAAGCTCTTCGTGCCCTTTGTGTTTTAAAAAGCATTTCCTATATACATGTGAAACATTTAGAAAGCTATCCATTGAGGATCGTGTTGAAAAAGCCAAAAGCTTAAAGGTTTGCTTGAATTGCTTGCGTACAGGTCATTTTCATCAAAAATGTAAATTGTCCCATTGCAAATATTGTAAATATAAGCACAACACGCTTTTGCATTTAGAATCGAATCAAGTCAACCCCATTTCAAACTCCATCATCACCCCATCTTCATCTTCATCTTCATCTCATGATAATGTCGTTTTATCATCCAATGCTGTGCAGCCTACTGTGTGTTCCGTCTTACTTTCCACAGCTCTGGTGCAAGTCGTGGACAACAAGGGTAACAAGACCGCGGCCAGGGTCTTACTGGATAACGGAAGTACAGCCAATTTTATTACTGCCAGCTTATGCAACTCGCTAGGGTTGTCTAAAGGGGAGGCGAGCTCTACGGTGACAGGTATCAATAATCAGACCTCTTATAGTGCACAGTCTTGTAATCTCACAATTGAGTCTTTTTGCCGTGACTATAGAGTTAATATAGATTGTCTAGTTTTACCTGAAATAACCAAGCTTTTGCCATCGCGTTTAATAAATAAGAATAGTATTCCTATTCCTAAGGGTTTACAACTTGCTGACCCGTCTTATAACATTCCGTCAGTTATTGACATTTTGATAGGGGCAGACTTATTCTGGTCCCTCTTAGAAAATAATGTCATCGACTTAGGTAAAAATCAACCAAAATTATGCGAAACCAAATTAGGGTGGATTGTGTCAGGCAATATTGGGCATAATTCATTTCTATTTTTTTCACACAATTGTAATTTTACACAAGGTTCCACCAATTCTGATCTTACGAGGTTTTGGGAATTAGACACCATCTCGCCTTCACATTCTCTTTCACCGGAAGAGAAAGCGTGTGAAGACAGTTTTTATACCAATACTGTCCGTCAGGATGATGGTCGTTTCGTGGTCACAATGCCTTTTAAACATGATCCCAGCCTTCTAGGGGATTCGTTCGAAATGGCTAAGCGACGCTTTTTCTCGTTAGAACGACGTCTAAAACGCAATCCTGAATTAAATGACGGTTACGTAGCCTTTATGCGTGAGTACGAACAGCTAGGACACATGACAGAGGACACTACATCTGATGTTTTGGAGAACACTCAAATTAATCATTTTTTATGCCAACACTGTGTCCTACGTACTTCTAGTACAAGCACGAAGCTACGTACAGTATTCGACGCGTCCGCGACCACTACCTCGGGTGTATCTCTTAATGACCTTCAAATGGTAGGCCCTGTAGTGCAAGATGATCTTCTGTCTATATTAATACGTTTTAGGCAACATAAAATAGTAGTCACAGCAGACATCGAAAAAATGTATAGGTCTATAAATCTTAACCCTAATCAACAATCGTTACAGCGCATTTTTTTTCGTACGGATCCGAAGCAACAGCTTAAAACTTACACTTTGCGAACGCTTACCTACGGCACTGCGTCAGCTCCATACTTAGCCACTAAGTGTTTAGTAAGTTTAGGGTCTAGTACATCTAATCAAGAAGTCAAGCGCTGCATCGAACATGATTTCTATGTCGACGATTTTTTAAGTGGTTCGTCTACGATTGCGAATACCTTAGATATCTGTCGTGAAGTAAAGTCTATTTTATCATCAGCTCAATTTAATTTACGAAAATGGCGGTCGAATTCGTCTCAAATTGTGTCAGAATTAGATAAATCTTCAAGCAGCGTCAGTCAAAATCTAGATCTAAATAATGATGGCGACAATAGTTCATGTAAAACTCTAGGTTTGTACTGGTTTTCAGATTCAGATACTTTATCATTTTCTATTAACATCGATCAAACACGTAAAATTACTAAAAGGTACATTTTATCCGTAATTAGCAAAATTTTCGATCCGTTAGGCCTCCTAGGCCCTTGCGTTGTCGAAGCAAAGTGTATACTACAAAGAGTTTGGATTGAAAAATATGATTATGACACGGAAGTTTCACAATCTATTCAAAATGCTTGGTATTCCTTTGCAAATAAACTTCCATTTTTAAATAGCCTTAAAATACCTCGCTGGGTTCTGTGTGATAATTCATCATCATATGAAATCCATGTATTCACTGACGCGTGCGATAAGGCCTACGGAGCATGCCTTTACATTCGGTCACTAAATCATTCTAATAGTACACACATTCAATTAGTTGCATCTAAAAGTCGTGTAGCGCCTATTAAACCTACAACCATTCCGCGTCTAGAGCTTTGCGGTGCTTTGTTAGGTTCAAGATTGTGCACTAAACTTTTAGAATCATTAACATTAAATATTTCAAAATGCTACTTTTGGTGTGATTCTACCATTGTGTTGGGTTGGTTGTCTTCACCTTCCAATCAACTCAAACCATTTGTACGCAACCGTGTCAATGAGATACAAGAGAGTACCATTGGTCACACGTGGAGCTACGTCCCTTCTAAAGACAACCCGGCAGATCTCGTTTCCCGGGGGCTCAATGGTGATCAAATCAGTGGTTCTAATTTGTGGTGGCATGGCCCCAAATTTCTTTCATTGGATATTAGTCAATGGCCCAAAATGCCCACTAACTTCGAGAAACGTGACCTACCAGAAACGACGGCTGATTATTGTTCTAATTTATGTAATCAATCAAACGTAATCTGCAATCAATCAAACGCAATATATAATAAATGTAATAATAAACTGTCAATAATACAAAATCTAATTAACAAATATTCAAACTATAACTATTTACAAAGAGTGATCGCCTATGTACAAAGATTCGTTCATAATTGTTCAATTAAAAATAAAAATAAACAATCAAATAAATTTTCTGGTCCATTATCTGTACAAGAACTAAATAATTCATCTATTCTTATTTTACAGCACTCTCAAATCCAAATGTTTCCCGAGGAGTTTGCTCTTCTATCAGCCGGTAAACCCTTACCTCGGAAAAACAGGTTAATTTCATTATCCCCATTTTTGGACGAAAATAAAATCATTCGTGTGGGCGGCAGGCTTGATAATTCCCCTTACGATTACGACACAAAGCATCCTATATTATTATGTAATAAACATGTCTTAACAAAACGTATATTCGAAACGCAACACATTAAATTATTACACGCGGGTCCTCAACTACTTTTGGCAAATATTAGGCAAAATTATTGGCCTCTTAAAGGTAAAAGTATTGCTAAATCTACTGTCAATAAATGTCTTAAATGTTACAGGTTTCGAGCTAAAAACATTCAACCTATAATGGGTCAATTACCGTGTAACAGAACAAATTTAGAATATCCATTTTTTCATTGTAGTGTTGACTACGCCGGGCCAATACTGATCGCGGACCGGAAGGGTCGTGGCTGTAAGCTCTTAAAATCGTACATAAGTATTTTTGTTTGTCAAGCCATTAAAGCCGTTCACATCGAGCTCGTATCGGACTTAACTACAGAAGCCTACTTGGCCGCTCTTAACCGTTTCATAGCGCGTCGCGGTAAACCTCGTAGCATAACATCCGATAACGGGACTAACTTTGTAGGAGCGTCTAATGAGATCTATCGTTTCTTACAGGAATCCAATATTGCATCTGATGTAGCTCAGGAGGGCATTGAATTTTGTTTCGTTCCTGCCTATTCACCGCACTTTAACGGTATCGCTGAGGCTGCCGTTAAATCAACTAAGTACCACCTAAAAAGGTTACTCCAATTAACTCATTTTACGTTCGAGGAAATGTGTACGTGCTTGACTCAAATAGAGGCTATTCTAAATTCTCGTCCTCTAACCCCACTTTCCTCTGATCCGTTAGATTTTACAGCCCTTACTCCTTCCCACTTTTTAATTGGTCGATCACTGACGTCTATACCACATCCACCCGTCGCTGATGTCGAAATTAGCCGCCTACAACGATACCAGCGAATAGAGAGTATAAAACAGCATTTTTGGAAACGTTTTAACGCCGAATATGTCTCTCTACTCCAGCAGAAGACGAAGTGGACGTCGACTTCGAGCGACTTGGCCTTGGGATCGCTCGTACTGGTCAAGGACAAGGCGCTCCCACCGCTGTTGTGGTGCTTGGGGCGCGTCGTCGCGGTCCACCCCGGTAGCGACGGCATCACTCGTGTCGTCGACGTGAAGACGAAGCGAGGCACCATCCGACGGGGCTTCAATAACGTCTGCCCTCTACCAGCGTGTTGAAGACTACGTGCTTCAAGGGCGGGAGTATGTTCGCGCGAACCGAGTCGCGCGGGCTATCGCTGCGACTGCCCGGGCGCGGGCAGCCATCGTCACTCCACCTACGGCGGCCACCGAGGCAGCACACCAACCGCGCCTATACGATTGTACTCGCGCTCTGAATCTAGTAAATTCTTCTTATATCTACAGTTCGCTAGTATCATTTAAGTCCTAGACCACCTTAGGGCACTAACAACTACATTGTATATGTTACCGGCAAAACCCGATTTCAGGTTAAACTAGTTTGGCCTAGGCCAAACTAGTTTGGCGCGACACGATTAGGCAAAACTAGTTTCTCGTCAATAACTTTGGCTTATGTTTAACTTACCACCAAATAAATCATTGTTAACCCAAAAGTAGAAAACGATCACCAAAATTAAAACAGAATTTACTGTAAAATTATAACCAAAGATGGTAATTCATTTTTTGATTCACAAACAGGCTTCCGAACGTCTCCGGCGCTGCGGGAAGTGCAGCCCCTACATTACATTCACTCTAGGGGTAGGGCAGACTAGTACCACGTGGGGTCGGGGTTGACTTAGTCGGTTTTGTAACCATTTCGACCTACATCTGGAAATTAAAATAATTCAAAAGAAACAATAAATGCACGAGCAGTTAATTTGGTGATCATTTACTACATTTGGTGTTCGAATACAATTTGAAGTGCAGTCGTGACTAAAATAGCTGTAATTTAAGAGGTTTAAAGCACAAAAATTTGTCGAATAAATATAAATCCGTAACAATTCGGTTCTAATCAGTTTTAGACTGACGAGAAACTAGTTTTGCCTAATCGTGTCGCGCCAAACTAGTCTGGCCTAGGCCAAACTAGTTTAACCTGAAATCGGGTTTTGCCGGTAACATATTATTATATACTCAACTGTATCATATGCGTGTGTGAGTAAAATCTTGTGACTCCGCGTCACCGACATGCGGTAATAGCAGTAAGTGAAGTTATGTTAACTACTTGATAATTTTAGCTTGTGTAACTTTGCATTATTTTAACTGTGTTTTCAATAATCATTATTTTAATTTACAAATAATGAAATTTAATAATTATCAAACAAAAAACAGACTATAAGGGCTTGTTTCACCATCTTCAAGTAGAGTCCTGAATAAGCTATTCGCCGGTTAAAGTGACGTTAAAGTGTCATTTTACATACACGAAATGTCAACTTAACCAACGAATAGCTTACTTCGGACTTACTTGAAGATTGTGAAACAAGCCCTAATTGATTTAAAAATTTAAAAAAGAACAAATTTTTCCATTGTTTTGAGTTTTCACTTCTGTCGGCGTTCCTTACAACTACCTTTATTTTTTTTTAGTTATGTACGTATTAGAAAATAATGATTATTTATGTACCTACTTTTGTAAATTTTGCATGCACCGTCTTCATACATCTTAGCACCGCGAAATCCAATTTATATTACCCGAGCCCGACCAATCCACTCGGTTATCGCTTGTACTATCACGACATATTTTCCTACATGATAATGACCTAGCAAAGGGTACTCAGCCGCACTTGGCCGCTTCGCTCGTAACGAGCCAAGCCGCGGCTAACGAGCGGCGCGGTGGCGCGGCGCCGCCGGCGTTCCCAACGCTACTGGTGTAAATTCTTTTTTTGATACACAATATTAATAGTCGTATCTAAGATACTATCCAAGATGACTATTAACCCGTCGGTTACCGAGAACGTTCCAGCACGTTCGAACTCAAAGGTACCGCGATCACGCGGATCCTAACGAGTTAATATTACTATTACTATTATGCAATAGAGACTTTTAATGGTTTTGTAAATACTATATTTAAAACCACATAAAATGACCATGAAGCTTTGTGTACGAAGATGTACAAGTAAAAATACTTTCAAGTAATATTAAAACTAATTCGCCACACTTTAAAAATACAATTGTAATATACCTTGTTAATATTTATTTAGTATGTTCTACTCGATGAGGGAACTCAACCTTCTCCTAATTAATAAAGGCGTCTGAAGTAGACCAATCTAGATCAGTGGAGAACTTACTCCACATTCTACAACTTGATTGCTCTTACAACTTGTAAGAGCTTGTTAAAATACTAAGCTCTTCTAAGTATTTCAATTTATTTATAATTGACGAGTAACCGCCCTCGCTTTGCTTCGGTTTTCTTATTTTTTACACCTTGGGTTACATTATTGGAGTTTTATTAAGGACCCCTAATTTTTTTGAAAATATAATATAGCCTATGTTACTCGGGGATAGTGTAGCTTCCCAACAGTGAAAGAATTTTTGAAATCGGTTCAGTAGTTTCGGAGCCTATTCAATGCAAACAAAAAATCAAATCTTTCCTCTTTATATATTAGTATAGATTATTGACTATCGTTCTCAACCTTCTCAATCTGCCCAATTCATTGATCTCTGCGTGTAGTTTTTATACACAAAGCCGTAATTCCAAAACGCCTGTTAAAGCAAAAATGTGAAAAAGGTTGCCCTTTTTAGACCACTTGATTTGTGGCTTAAGTTTTATACTATTGCAAGGCGCAATATTTTAAACGCCGTTAATTTTTTTATACCCTATAAGTTAATGCTTGACTACAATCCCACCTGATGATGCGTGGTGGTGTAGTCATGGATGGTAAAACGCACTAACTTAGTAAAAGCCTATTCACTCTTGCCTTGAAGACACTTACATCATAATCGAGCGGAAACACCGACGCGGGCAATTTGTTCCAATCCTTTGCTGTACGCATAATAAATGATGAAGCGAAGCGGGTCGTCCGTACAGGAGGGATGTTAACGACTAAGGGATGGATACCCGCCGTGCGTCGGGACGTTCGATGGAGGAAAGGGGATGGGGGAATCAAATCATGTAGTTCCTGCGCACACTGTCCAAAATGTATCCTGTAGAATACCGAGAGGCTGGCTATTCTTCGCCTGTCCTCGAGGTTCTGTAAATTGGTCTTAACCAATTTAAGGTCACCAATAAGCCTCTTATCACGCCTCTCCATTGAATCCAATGCTAACAGATGGCATTTGGTGTAATACATAAGATAATTACGATACTCGTGACTCGCTAACTTTACACACGTGCAATAATAATAGACCACTTTACGCACCGTATCGTACAATGCTGTTAATAAAACGTAAAATACATCAATTTATAAAAAAAAATAGTACTTTTTGCTTTTCAGAACAATTGTTTTTACAAAATTGATAAAGCTCTTTGTTGTTGTTATTTAAAGTATCCGTTCATAATATTCATAAACTTTAAATCAAGTTCAATAAAATTTGTTATGCTTCTTACTAATAAAATACTATGCCATTTATCAGAAGCTACTTCGCAGCGGAGTTTCCGGAAGTTATTATAAGTTTTTGTCGTCATAATGCGGCCTGTGCACGCTTTGCCAGCCGGAGGTAACTCGCTTAGACATTGGAATGAATAGTAAATTACTTTCGGTACTCCGGCCGTAGATTATGTGCTTATCGAGTTTTGGCTTTCCGAAACGATTTATAGGATTTTCAACTGTTCCTTGACCTGAAACGGTAAAGCTAGTACCTAGAAGTGAAATGAATGGACTATTCATAATATTATATGCACTATTCATTCGGTTTCGTAACGTGTAAATTGTGTTAAATATATTGTATCCATCATAGTTACTTAGTTTGTTTGTATAAAATTCATATTATTAAATAATATAAAATATACGTGTTTTATACTTACCTTTGTTACGATTACTATCGGTTCAATCCATCAATCAAAATTTAAAATTTAAAGGCGGTCATGGCACGAGTATACATTAATACTTATATAAATTTTATATAATTTTATATACCTATATAAAGGTGATTTTCACTGAATGGGCTCATCGCGAATAGCGACATTGACGGATCGAATTCTCTGACTTTAATTATTAAACTCATTTGATTTTTCTTTCATTTCAAGACACCTGCCTCACAAACGAGATTAATTTTATTTACCTACTAATGATTTATTGGAAAGGAATAAGACGATTTTAATACTTTACGTTTGCTCTGTTGTTATCTGAACTTTAAATATTAAATCTAAATTTTACCCCAAAAAGCCAGCCCACTTCAAAGAAATAATCTTCGAATATAGACTACTTAAAAAAGTGTTTATTTTGTCTCAACTTATGAAGGCCACAAAAAATATATACCTAGATAATAAATAACTATAAATTTTTAAATTTAAAAAACTCCCGACAGTTTCATTTACACTTAATATAGAGCAGCTAAGAAACATCACGATCCCGTCAGCTTTAAAAAAACCGCATCATAGTCGATTTATTAGTTTCGGAGCTACGATGCCACAGACAGAAACACAGACACGTCAAACTTATAGCACCCCTCTCTTTGCGTTGGAGGTTAAAAAATGAAATGCATCAAAAGAAAATTAACCTTGGGGGAAGGACGGATTTAAATTAGTACAAACATGAAATCCAGTGCAACAGCTAGTAATAAAATGTACACAATCAGCAATGATGGATATTGTTAACAACAAAATCTACTACGTTACTATGAAACTTCTATTGTTGACAGTCAGTTTGACAGTCTATTGTCGTAACTTCGCAATAAATAAAAAACATATTATTAATTTATTGCAATTGCCCCGGAAATACTACTGCGCAGCTTGTTTAGCGGAAATCATTGGCCGCTTCGTCTTTATAAAACACGACTACGACGTAATTACTTATGTGTGAATTGTGTATATTCGCTAAATTCCGCGTGTGCGTGCGAGAAGCGTGGAGTTTAAACTGTTTGGTGCTAGCTAAGTCTACATAGCTACACCAGTTATAACTATCGTGTTAATATCGTGATTTAAAACATAACTATTCTTGCAGCACCACTTTCATAAAAAGCTGTGCTAAGCCAGCATGCCACTCGCAAGCACACATGGAAGTTTCCGTATGTACCTACACAATAAATAAATAAATAAATAAATAAACGCTAACACACTCATAGCCCCGCAGTAGGTTTTTACCTGTGTCGCGGGTGTCATGGACGACACATATGTATAACACATACACACAATAACACTCATGACCCTAGTACAAATACATTTTATCTGTCACATAAATATCTGCCCCGGCCGGGAATCGAACCCGGGACCCCTCGCTTCGCAGGTAGGGCCGCCGCCCGCCGGCCGCTACCATCTAGGCTACAGGGTCGTCAATACATACATGATATCGTTATCGTGTCTTCCAATTAAGAAATGGTCATGGCTATTCATCTGCGTACTATCTGTACCGGTATTCGGTACCGGCAATGCGACCGCAGAATATCGGCATTATTATAATTATCATAATTATACAGCGTTGAATCCGGGCTGATAACAGACGATGTACAATTGTACATAAATCATAATCATCATCATACACGTACAATAAAACTAACTAAAGTCTATAGTTCTAAACATGGAAGATAAGTAATACTTAAGTGTTTGAGAAATTAGGAATGTTTATTATCGCAATAGTTGCCTTGACAACATTTTTTTTGTTTGTGCGTTTGTTCCTGCCCAAGATACATACGATATCATTGGGTCCTGCTAAAATGACTGAGGTAAGTGACGTGAGATAACTAAATTCGACGTGGTTTACATTGTCGATTGTAGTAATCTTGCTGTAAGTGTGTTTGTGTCGGTCTAATTTTGCAAGCGTAATAACGCGTACTTAGTTTCCTTTTTTCCTAAGGAGTTGAAATTTTATAATAATATTTCGCTTTAATTCTGATGCTCATGTTTTTGCGATAAGCATTAGTCGATACTAGACTCAGGTTTGGCTGCAGACGAGGTAAATTCTTAATGATTAATAACAACAGCATAGTCACTATTGTTTTTCTTATGTACAAGCGTATTTTTGTTTTTTATTTATTAAATTGTTTCAATAAGTTCACAGATGATCAATGTGGAAATGGAAACCTATTTTTAACCAACTTCAAAAACAGGCTATACGCAATTTTGAAGTAATTTAAAATAAATTTATACGCTTGCACGTTTAATTAGTCAAGTGATATCTGGGGTCTTTCTACAGTTGTAGTTAAATCAATAATCAACTCAATTGCCCCCCATTTAAGTTTTATTTTTAATAAATGTGTTGAAGATGGTATTTTTCCCAATCTTATGAAACATGGGAAAATAATACCGGTTTTTAAATCTGGAGATAAAAACGACCCTACAAATTTTAGACCAATATCCATCTTACCAGCCCTCAGTAAAGTTTTCGAAAAAATTATTTACAACCAACTTCTATCCCATTTTTCTACAAACAAATTATTTCATGTTAATCAGTTTGGTTTTTCAAAAGGGAAAAACACCACTGATGCAGGCATCGCACTTCTTAAACACATTTTTAATGCTTGGGAGGATAAGCATGATGCTATCGGTATATTCTGTGACCTCTCAAAGGCATTCGATTGTGTTGATCATAATATATTAATAAATAAACTTAGGCATTATGGTGTCTCAACACAATCAGTTAGTCTTGTAAAATCCTATTTGTCTGAACGTAGACAAAAAGTAATTATTAATGGAATAAAGTCACCTGGAGTGCACATGACCATGGGTGTGCCCCAAGGATCAATATTAGGACCACTGCTATTTTTAATATATATCAATGATCTTCCTTATTTCACTAAGAACATGTGTGAAACGGTATTGTTTGCTGACGATACATCTTTAATTTTTAAAGTAGATAGGAGGAAAAAATGTTATGACGACGTAAATAATACTGTTTCGCAAGTATTACACTGGTTTACATGTAATAACTTGATGTTAAACGCGAAAAAAACTAAATGTGTCAGATTTGCCTTACCTAATGTGAAACATATTCCAGCTCAAATTGTCCTAAATAAGGAAGTACTAGAACTAGTAAATTCTACAACATTTCTCGGCATTACCATAGACTCTCGACTACAATGGGGTCCTCATATTGAAGCCTTGTCAGGGAGGCTCAGTTCCGCTGCTTATGCTGTTAAGAAAGTAAGGCTCTTAACTGATGTAGAAACAGCAAGATTAGTTTATTACAGCTGCTTTCACAGTATAATGTCCTACGGTCTGTTGTTGTGGGGCTCAGCTGCAGATATTGAGTCAATCTTTGTATTACAGAAAAGAGCAGTTCGCGCTATTTACAACCTCAGGCCTAGGGACTCTCTTAGAGAATTGTTTAAAGAAATAAATATACTAACTGTTATTTCACAATACATTTTGGACAATATTATGTATGTTAAAAAATACTTTGATACTTTTCTTAAAAAGAGTGATGTTCACAAAATTAACACAAGAAATAAGGCTAGACTGATTGTGCCTAGTTTTAGACTCAGCAAAACTGGTGGCTCGTTCATGGGTAGATGTGTAAAAATCTATAATAAAATCCCGTTAGAATTAACAGAAATGCCATACTGTAAAT
Source organism: Thymelicus acteon (assembly GCA_951805285.1). Taxonomy (NCBI): domain Eukaryota; kingdom Metazoa; phylum Arthropoda; class Insecta; order Lepidoptera; family Hesperiidae; genus Thymelicus; species Thymelicus acteon. The sequence continues at coordinate 6,502,721 of OX638232.1, forward strand.
TAAAAACTCATGTAAAAGGTATTCTCATGAAGAAAGCATATTACAAAGTTGATGAGTATTTAAATGACAAGACTGCTTGGACATGAGTTTTTTTTTATATTAAATATTGCAATAAGTAGTATTAAGTGCTGTCTGTAACTGTGAGTAAGAAAAAAATTATCGCGGGAGTTTCTTGCCGCTTCTTCTCCCAAGACCACTCACGGTAGGGATTTGTTGAAGCGATGGCGTTAATTGACTTTCGAAAAGTGTTTGTAACAAACCTACTTCGAATAAATTCATTTCATTTCATTTCATTTCAATGTACTTAGTCGTAAATCAATAATCTTAAATTAAAATTTAAAAAACCCCCACTTTGATTTACACTAAACATAGCTAAGAACACTCTCGATTAAGTCAGGTGACTTAATTCATACAAAATTAATACAAAAAAACTAGATCAAAATCGGTTTATCCGTTTGGGAGCTACAGTGCCACAGGCACACATACAGATCCACATATACAAAAAATCACAGATACGTCAAACATAACACCCCTCTTTTTTCGTCGGTGGTTTATAACAAATTGTAATCGATGAAGACGAAAATCTAAATATAAACTATAAATAAAAATTCACATCTCTGTATGTATCCGATCATTTACCTCTTACCCTATTACCATAATAAAACTCAAAGGGATAATTTTCTGTACATTGAATATTTTTCAAAATTTCGATTAGGGGCACTTCAGTAACGCGTTAGAGCACAAAATTTTTTTTTGATTTATTGTCTGTGCGTCTGTCTGTCTGTTTGTCTGTCCGGGCATCACATGAAATATCTTAAACGAATTTCGATGAAAGTTGGTAAAATTATTACTTATACTCTGGGTCATAATTTAGAAAACTTTTCATCCCGGAAAATTAAAAGGTTTCCCGGTGTAAAACAGGATGAAAATTTTTATGGAATATTTTTAAAAACGTCAACCGATTTCTTTTAAATTTGCAACAAACGTAAGGAACGTAATAAATAGCTTCAATTTTGTTCTACATGATGTAAATTTAAGGTAAAACATATGTATTTTCCGCACTGCAGCTATAGTCAAAATTATCTAAGATGCCCATAATGATAGCTGCTATTTATTTATATGAACTAACCTTGTATGGGTGTCTTTGAGCGAAATGGAATATTCATTTATTTGACATGAATAGTAGAATACTTACGGACAAAGGATTTTGCCAAAATTTGTTAAAAATCCCTACTCATTTTCATTGGCGTTGATTATAAATCATATTATACGTTAAAATCTAGTAAAAATCCCATCACATCATAATTTATGCAAAATTTAATAAAAATATATGACGTCGAAACAATCTTATATGAAGAAGCCTAAATCTAATCTGACGTAGGGTGATGTGACTGCTTGAAACCGTTTATAAAACCAATCATAATTGATACATTACTATAATCGAAATTTAAAAATGAAAATTGATTAATTTAATTACATTGATAAAAATGGTTTGCTTGCATTTGAATTTAAAATTAGGTACCCAATAATACCACGACGAATTGGATGCTAACAAAGGACATTGTCCATTATGTATGGGCACTTCGCCATCCATGGACACTAACTGCAGATAATATGTATAAGTATTTAAGGTTGCGGTGAACATTTTTTTTTTTCAACAAAATAATAATTATGTATACATGAATGTGTCTTACGAAATAAGCAAGAATTTATTCACTGTAGTTTTTTCCTGACGCTCATAATATAATATTATGTCAAAATATTATTATGAAACTGAGCGGGACTTTCATTCTATCATGATCTATCTTTCTTTCTTTTTCTTCTCTCTTTCTTGGCCGGCAACGCACCAGTGACGCTTTTGATGTTGTTGATGTTCATGGGCGAATGGATAAAAGAATATTTTATTGAAGTCGTAAATAGGTACATATTGAGAATACGCGGTACGAGATAGCTCAGTCGAGGTAGTAGGTAGGTAACTAGGTACCTAAATATTATGGTTTTTAGTTTAAAATTTAAGTATCGAATCGAATAGAAGGTTTTATAATTTTGAATCGATTTCTTGTAAAAATTGGTTTCTTTCGTCAACCGATTTTTTTGTACATCTCTAATGTCACTGTGATGGCAAACGACAAATTGGGCTTCTTAGTTCGCGGTGACTATAGTCTCAAATATGTTTTAGGCCACAGTCCCAACCCACACAAGCTTAGGCTGTTATTTACTTAACAAAAACACCAACAACTTTATCAATTAAAGCGTATGTCATATGCATGTTTGATACACGCGTAGTTCAGAGCCGAGGCCAAACGAATCAGGTCATTTGCATAGGAAAGAACCAGGTACATAGAAAATGCATGATGCATATCTCATAACACTTCACCGGTACTCCTATTTCAGATGCAAATCAGGCTTTGCGATTCGGTCTGATGTGTGTAAATGACGTTGGTTAGTCTCCTAACCAAATATCCATGAAGTAATGACTTTAACATTTTAAATTCAGTTTTTCCACGGTATAATAACAGCTTAATGAGGATTCATAAGAAACAACAAGGAATATTGTTTCTGTTTCCTGCAGAAATTGAAAGAATTGGTAAAGCATTTTGTAAGGTAAGGGGAGTAAGGTAAGCGAAGGGGAGAGTAATCTCTACAAGTAGTATACAATACAATAGTAATAATCAAGCTTTAACATTAATAATTAAACTTTTACACATAATATAATTTGCCCAAGGCTTACAAGTACCTAAACGTTATTGGTGTTAAAAATTTATCAGATCACATGAAGAACTCAGCCGTCAACTCCCTCACTCTATGTTCAAGCTCTACCTTCATTGATTAGTAAAGACAGGGGGTTCGAGGGGTTCTCACCTTGCTAAGAACTGTGTTATATCACATTCGACAATTCGAATATGCAGTAAATATTAATTAAACCCACCCACCCTCTAAGTAATTTCATTGTCTTACGCCTGCACGTGTATCCTGTGTGTTCGTTCGGCATTGTAGCTCTTATACACATGACCCGATTTTGATTAATTTTTTTCTGTGAAAGGTGATGATGTAAGGGACATTTCATTTCATTCATTAATGGACGATTTTTGCCATTTTTGACACCCCTACCCCGTGTACGTAAGAATTACCCCCTCCCCCCTCCAAGATAACGGCATGTAGAAATTTTGTTAATATTGCAAGATATCTTAAATATTAATTACTTAAATGCCGTAACAGGGCTCCCGGAATAAGCTGAATCAAAGACTGACCTATTTAGTGCTATCCGAAACCCCGTCCCGTTCCTTACGGGACGGGGTTTCGCTTCCGCTGCGCATGCACTATCGCGTACATTTTCTATGAAACGATGTTTGCCCCGTCCCGTCCCCGTTCCGTACGGGGAAAAAACCCGTTACGTATGCATTGGGCTAAGGTCATTTAGGTCTATGAATATCAGTAATTTTACTAACATGGATCACTCAGTCTGTATTTTACGACTTTTGGTGGAAGAAAAATACTGGAAACCAAATTAATATAAAAAAAACTTTTAAAAACGAACATTTTTTTTTATTTTATTATTTTTATGCTGTTTGCCGCTTAGTAGATTTCGAGTATGGTTCCATCCCTGAGCACATCCCTGCGCAGGAGAAGGCAGGCGGATTGATGAAGTGAAAAACGAGCTATTACTATTATTGATTGCGTATGTAAAATTAAACGTCGAGGAGTTCCCTCGCCCGGAGCCAACCCTAAGCGTAGTATGAGGTCACCACTGTGGGTCACCATTATCATAAAAATGCATTGTACTCGGAACCAAAGGAATATGTGAAATTTCAACACCGTAGGATGAGAGGAAGTAGTTCTTATCTAAGATTGTGAGTGAATATTGAAAAAACTGTTGAGCTTACCTTGAACCATGCCATTGTGGAATCATCGTATAGAACTACCCACTCCTCCGACCAAGAGTTCCACAGATATTTCCCTGCGAACAACAACAACATTATTAGTCTAACTGTAACCACGATCATACATACCTATAAATGGCTCGAAATATTGGCGTACAGTATATTTAAATATACATATATGTATAATAGCTTAATTAAAATTATAATGTACTGAGATAATAATAATAAAATAGTTAGAATGACTATCTGTGATTAAAATTTATTTTTCAACACCCTTGCTCATAAATTGGTTTTTATCACATGGCTTTTACCCTCATAAACCATGGTATTAAACACTTGTGCTTTTTTTTCTTGATCGCACTAGTGTTTTATTTTATATTCCATCAAATTAAGTTTGTACCTTGCTGAAAGATATTATTTATGCATTCTATTTGCTCTTAACTTAGCCGGGTTATAGTTTTATTTTTAAATTTCGGAAAAAAGTTTTGACTTAGATATGTTTCGTTTCAACATAAGACTAAAAATAACACTATTTTTGTAAAAAAAAAGAAGTGTACCACCTTGAATATGATAAATTTTGAACAACTTATTTACTTTAATTAATAATTCAACGTGAAACTAATTCATAAATACATAAATATTAGATTTTTTTACATTTAGCGTTTTGGCTGTTTAGCGTAATTGTTCGTGCCTACGCTCCAATCTGCGCGCGCATAGCTAACACGCCGCGCGCAGAAAAAAAATATCAGCGCGGAGCGCGCCATTTTTAACAAACTTTCCGTCTGGTCTGTGAGCATTGTATATTTGAGTACGAATAAGTGATTAACAAGTTTAGAATGTCAAATAACTATAAAATTTGTTTTTTTACTCGTAAGTGTGTTGAAAAACGTCGTATGACACACGTGATGTTTGGTCATTACACTCTCGGTTTTCTTGCAGCACACGCCTTCGGCTCGCGCTGCGCAATATCACCTCGAGTGTAATGACCAACATACCACACTTGTATCATAATGTACTATTAGTTTAATTTCCTGATTTCTTCAAGCCATGTGCGTGTCAAACCGAGCGCAATGTAGTTCTGTAGTTATGGTGGTCATTACCGATTCATCATGTCTTTGAACCAATTTTTCAACGATACACCACACTATGTAGTAAACAAGGACAAAAAATTAACTCCACTTAAGTAAATAAAGTGGGAGTAGAGGAGATACACTGTTTTTTATAAGATTCAATTCTACGAATTTGTTAAAGTAATAAATATATTATATCCATGTCCAATTTCAACTTTTTATGCTGCAGACGGACGGATATTACGAAGCTATAAGGGTTCCGTTAGGAGTAAGAAACCCTAAAAATACTTTTTCCCGTCCCTATGTCTCTTCGCTTCGAGAATTATTTATCTAGTGAAGCAGCGGTTCCTGCACAATCGCAATTCAATGTTATATATATGTATAATAGTTATACGTATACGTTATGAACTTACGGACCAAGAGATTAATAGGAATACCTACATTTAGCTTTATTATTCATAAAGCCCGGACATTTTAAGAAATGCACATTATGAGGGGTGATTATGATATGGACTACTGACATTCTGAACTGAAATTATGAAGCAATAAAATATGTATTACCAACTTTTCCGTGGGAACAGATCCATTTCCCTAGTTTTAAATGTAGGTACCCACCCAGATGCTGATTCTGTTTAAGCAATGGTTTAAGCACAAATTGTTTCAATTTTATAAATAAGCGCACATGCATCTATTCGAAAGCGGAGTTCAGTCGACAGTCTATAATGTTATACACAAAAAAATATGTATATAGAGCGGAGTGGTGTACCGCGGGGCGAAGGCTAAAGCAATCATCCGGCCCCACAATGAGTGTCAAGTATTGTGTCAAGTGTCGAGTGCCAGCTCTTAGAATCTTGCAAAGCCTAAGAATAACATAAAATCAAATATTTCTGTAAGTTAGAGACTTCCTAAAAACAATTATTTTAAACCGAACATGGATATGAAGTGTATGTTTATCTAATATAAATTCTGAATCAAGTTGGCTAGGTTATATGTTTGTGTTTTAAAAATAAACAGAAAGGCTAAAAGATGCACTCAATGCATAAAAAAGATGTTACCCTTACCATTGTGTGTGCATTTCCCTAGACTCTAAGAGTTTAGGCCAGGAAAGTTAGAAAAAGTAAAGAAAAAGCTAGGAGCTAAAAGAAAAGCAAAAGATAATATACATGAAGCGAATGCAAGTAGGTCACATTTTATAGTCTTTGTTAAATAGGAGTTTAGTTTTACTTGACTTCTACCGACAAGCAAAATATTTCTCAATTATTAAATAAAATAATAATAATAAAATAATAATAATAAAATAATAATAATAATTTCAATATGATTGGTTATAGAATATGTAGGTTCATTTTCTCCCAAGGAAGGGTTATGTTTTTCGCGCGTATCTTGTATGTATGCATGTAATATTATTTATTACGTCATATCTTCCAAGCTGCAAGACTAATAATTTATATAATTAAGATATCGTTAGATTCGTCTTGAAAACCCAAGTGTTCTTAGATAGGTGACGTTAAAAAAGAAACAAATATGGTGGCTGTGAGATGCATTGTTCGAAGTATAAAAAAAAATCATAAAGGTGTACTTATGTACGCGCATGAAAAGTTATACTTCTTTGGCATCATTAAATAAATATTTAATACTAGCTGCCTTGGTGAACTTCGTATCGCCTAATTATCAATGAATGTACTTTGTTGTTACTTTTAATTTTTGTAGTTTTGGTAGTATTAACAAATCAGAGACCATTAAATTCCCTCTCACTCTCCCTCGCGTTCCCTTTCCCCCTGCCCCTCCCCCTCCCGCTCCCTCTCCCCCTGCCCCACCCCTCCCCTTCCCTCCCCCTCCCCTGTTTAACTATAAGCTTATATACGAATTTTCACCCTATTTACTTCAAAACTGACGAAGATGCGTACTAGGTTCCATCCCCCAAATTAACCCTTGAAGGGATGATTTTCCAAAAAAATTTGTTAAAATTATTTTTTGTTTATAAATTTATATAAAAAAAAACAATATTAAAAAAACAATATAATAATAATCATTTTTTTTAAACGAGCGTTTTTAAAAACGCGCGTGACGTTTTTCGTGACCGTCATTTTTGTGTCACCGTCCGTGTTACAAATCTTATTTCACTCTCATTATTTTTTTCATTTATTTTATAACGCGCCTACAGAAGTATAACTTCAAAAATAAAAATAAATCGAATAATGCAATATGGGTATTAAATTAAAGAGCTCACCATAGGGATTTCAAAAAGGCTTTTCAAAGTGATTTCAAAGATAGTTTTTTTGATAGCAGTCAGGTATTTTTTAAATTTATACTAGGTAGTTTATATTGCTACGTGTATCTACGCCAAATTTACTCGTAATAATTACGAGAGGTAGATATGGTATGATAGATTTATTATTTCTCTAGTCACAGGTTTGCTGGAAGAAAATTAAGGGTTAAGCAGTAGGTATCTTTGTACTTCATTACTTACATATAATGTCTCTGTTACTTCTGTCAATTTTATTTTTAATTTATATTTAACTGTAAACATAATATATACCAGCACCGATTTAAATATATTGACTATAAACCAAATGAGGGAAGATTCAAATGCATGATTTGAGTAGCAAAGAAGATGAATAAACAGAATCGTTCGTTGTTTTTAGTTGAACATAAGTTAACAAAGTGAAACTTGTTCTGAATATTGCAGCCAAGGCGAATTGGGAGCTTGGATTATTCAAAGCGACCAACTTTATTCGGCTAACGATGCAAGAAGTACCAACCATTTCTTAATTAAGAAGAGAAGTTGAATTTTACATCATGAAAACTAGAATTTTGTTTACGTTGACATCTCATCTCTGCCAAGGGTCTAAGTAGACTACTCAATTTATCAGGCGTTATATAAATTGCATATTATTATACATCTGTAGGTATTTATCGTGATCGGAATTTTAAATTGAATAAAACCGGCTAAGTGCATGTCAGGAGTACTCTGGACACGCGCAATGTAGGATTCAGTAGTTGTAAGTTCATCGACTATTACTCATTAACTACATACATTAACCACATGCTAACTTCGTGATAGTTTTCCTTTTAAATTCATCATAATTATTATTATGCTACTACCGTGAATTTTTTCACATTTCTAACACCTACCATTCAGCCGGCAGGACTTACTCTAACCAAAATTAGCATTTCTTAAAGTCGAATACTCTTTGAATAATATTTTATAAAGATCTTTTCAACGATGCCCACCTATATGAATTAAAACTTTTTAAAATATTTTATCTAAAAATTTGGCCACATATTTAGTATTTTCAATTTATTATAACTATTTAATATAAAAAAAAAAAACATTTTTAGCGTAGTTGGGTAGCTTTGAAGGCTTTTTGGAGAATGTATGATGATTTTCTTGTTAAATTTCAGTGACAATAATTATTATGGCACAATGGGCGGATTATTTATTCGAGGAAGAGGGATCTACCAGTCAACCCTTGGTGGTGTTGAGAATGTGAGGTTGTAAATGTCGTTATAATATAAAATACAGTCAAAGATATGAATAAAATTTGTTTTTATCATTCATTTCCATGTCTCCAACCGCATGTTATCATTTTCCATAATATTTTGGAGAACTGTCATACTTTCTATGGGATTTATCTTGATTCAGTGTTTTTTTGATTTTGTATGAATTGTCTTTTTATAAAGGCGGGTTTTTTGTTCTTTAATTTAAATTAAGTACATTCCGTTCAAATTATACGAATGCGTGAAAATAGACGATTTAGGTAAATAATAATATAATAGTAACTTTCCCAACTGTGAATTTATTTCTCAGAATGTAACGATTACTAAAGCTAGTTTCGTTCATGTGGATTTATGTTACACTGCAAGTCCGCAAACATTTACTCTCAAGTCCATTTCAACTCTACTGGATTGTAACTTGAAAATAAAACCTGAAACATTTATTCTGGAACATTTACATTCCAGGAAATGTGCTGGATTTAATGGAATCAATATTGGTCGTACTCGTATCATCTTAGTGGTTTCACATAGATATTTGATTACATGCGTAGACCTATATGTATATATATATATATATATATATAAGTCTATGATTACAGGTGGATTCTGCGGTGGCCTAGCTTTGTCCTACTAGACAGACTGATTGAATATTGAAACAATATTGTTTTGTCAAGGCTTTTAAAGTAAATATAAGTAGCGGTGTATTCAAGCCATTAAATTATATTTATGAACCTAATTTACTCCTGTTTCCATATACCTAATAATTTTATTATTTAGAAAGCAACATCACGGAAATCTAGTAATCCTAATCGTATACAGTTTAACAAGAGTTTTAAGAGATATGTACTTATGTAATTATGTAAATTATATTTCTGAATCAATTCTGCTGTTATGTCATTAAAAAAACATAAATCATACAATTTTATTGTTGAGAACGATTGAAACTGAAAACTAATCTAAACAATTTATGTTGGAAAAAGATACTGTATTGATGGAAAACTTTGTGCATGTTCTAAAGTGGATTTTACTTGAAACAGTGTGCTCAGCTATTTGGGAACGAAGATAAGAGAAAGGCTTAAAATATTTAAAGTTTTAAAACTTTAAATTCATATTTTATTTAAAGTTCGTTTCATTGCTTACGCTGATTTTTTTTTATATTTTTAAAAATGACACATAATCTTGTTTAAATTGTGTAGATCCAAAACGAACCCACCAAAATAATCGATGAACTACGATTAGATTTTTATTATTTACCTATTTATTTTGTACACGGAAATTGAATTGGTAAACAAATAATATTAGGCAGAAAATTAAAGCTACCCCATTTCAAACTCAACAACTGGATAGAATGTTATAGGAGAGCAAATAACGATATTTCAGTAGCTCTTTAAAACTCCTCTATATGTAGAATTAATTGCCTGTCAAGGAAGGGTTATGTTTTTCGCGCGTGTCCTGTATATGTATAATATGTATGCTAAGAGTAATATACTTTATTACCTCATATCTTCCAAAGCGCTGGACCGATTTATATAATTAAGATGTCGTTAGATTAGTCTTGATAACCCAAGTGTTCTTAGACAGGTGATGTTAAGAAATAAATAGATATGCGGGCTGTGAGATGCCATTGTTTGAACTTTGAAGTATCAAAAAATAAATCCAATAATGCAATATGGGTATTAAATTATCGAGCTCATCATATTAAGGTTTTCAGAAAGTTATATCATGACAGCTTTTTTGAAAGCAGGCGGGTTTTATTTAATTTTCAAAGGGCTTCCAACATTTTTGTATGGAGCCTGGCATACCTACAAGTCCGCCATTTTGAAAAAACCTCGATTCGGCGGCCAGTAATGAAACATGTGTCAATCGATAGAATAAATTACTGTGATCAAAAAGTATTCAGTGATGAAATGTCGTAAGTGGTATACTTTCTGAGATATTTGAGTTCAAAACCGTAGGAAAATAGAGCAAAAAACATCGTTTCGGCCGATATTGATAAAACATTTGTCAGTCGATAGTCTAAGTGATTACGATCAAAAAGTATTCAGTGATAAAATGTCGTAAGTGATATGCTTTCTGAGATATTTGAGTTCAAAACCGTACAAAAATAAAACATTTGTAATTAATAGTTTTTTTTTATTTCTAGTGGATCTGTAACTGTATCAGTGTAATTCCAGATAAGAAATATTATGAATATTTAGAATAATTACTATATACATATATGTAAAATCACAATATACATAAACAAAATGAAATAAATACAGTTTTATTCATATTTACATATATTATGTAAACATCTTATATATTAAGTAAATAAATATTTATAAATACATATATAACATCTGGTTGAAGACCACGGGCGACAACATTCTAATTGCTTCAGGTAGTGCTGCCGGATTTCTTGAAGGAGCTTTTGGTAGTCTATGATTTTTTGATGTCTACAAGCAAGGAGTTCCAGAACAGTATGAACTGTATTGTGAAGGAATTCCCGAAATAAGCAGTGCTATGGGTTTCCTTTAAATAAACAGGAGAAGACACATTATTCAAAATAGCATAAAATGTTGAGAGAATTCTGAAGTTTCGCCTGTATCGAATGGGTAGCCATTTAAGTTAGGAATGGAACTGGGAAATGTGGTCATACTTACGTCACAATATAAGAATCTACAGTAGTCGCTCTTCATACAAACGGCCGAAACGCGCCTTATACCTACGGACATCGGAATAAGTGTAGTAAAGGGCAGTATCTGTGGCGATCAAGCGCGGGTTGAGCCACGGCCGAGGCCGGGCGGCCCACGGTACAAATAACAAATTGTTTTAGTTTAGTTCCTTACTGCGGCTGTGGTGACCGTGTGCGGCGTGTGACTATTTAATAAGTATTACAAACAGGAATACAAGATATTGTGCGGATTTTGGGTGTTATAATACGACATTAAGTCACCCAGGAATATCATTGTTTAAATTACCAGGAGACTCTCAAAGGTAAGACTATTTTTATATACGTACCTACAAGTACGTATTATATAGTATATATAATACTATACAATATAATATAATATGTAATACGTACTTGTAGGTAGATATACATATATACTTATTGTAGGTAAGTAACTTGTAGGTAAGTACCTAGGTATTGTATAATTATTGCGTCATTGATTAATATCAACTTTATTATTGTATTGTAATTATTAATAAGAAATCAAATTATTATATTCAAGGTCTTCGTTCCTGCCGAAGGAGATCAGTGCATGTAGGATAAATAAATAAAAACAAGTACGTATTGCAATAAGTAGGTACCTAAATTGTTTATTTTTCATAAGTCCACCGAGTAAAATGCCTAGATTTATAAATAAGGGGCTAAAAAAATCAAATGGTTGATTATTATTACTTTTGCCGTATTGGGGTGGCTTAGAATACTAACCCCAATCCCACGCCGGATGGGTGTCGTAAAAGGCGACTAAATCCGGCCCGCTGGTGGTAGGGCCCCTCGACGGATTATATTGGTAATATTGATTTTAATTGTTAATTAATACCATTATTAGGTACTATTATTATATCTCCATGGGGTTCGCCTGGATAGTTACCACCCTTGAGTATGATGAGTCAGCCGCCAAACGACTCGTCGTGTTCCGGCTGGGGGCTTGAGAGCCAGTTCTTTCTTTCTTCTTCTTCTCTCTTTTTTGGCCGGCAACGCATCAGTGATGCCTTTGGTGTTGCTGGTGTCCATGCCCATGCCCATTACCATGCCCTAAGAGTCTCTGTCTCTAATACAAAACTGAAGGCTTACGAACCTTCACAGTACTAATAAAAACAGAACATAGATTTTTATGGAACACTTCCTTTTTATTCACAATGAATTGCATTTATTAAAATAGAAAATATAACATTTATAAATACAAAACTACAAAGAAACTCAAGTCGTTTGATAAAATTAAAATACTGTCGGCGGACAGCCCTAGCGCACGGCTACAAGTAGGCAAGTTTTTCGAGAATCGGGCCGAGTCACGTTACTGTTTATATCTTTACTGTGCTTACGTAAACCGAAGATATATCTAATACAGTTATTAAGAAGGCGCTCCAATTCATTCAGAAGTTCCTCTGACAAATCTGTACAACACACATCAGCATAATCAAGGTGAGGGATGACCAGAATGTTTATGACGTATTTATGGTTAAGTATTTATGGCGATACAGCAATTGAAGTGTACCGGTCACTTTTTTCCTTACCTCAGTTACGTTATGTATTATAAAAATTAAACAAATTCGTCAAACAAACAACTTAAGGGTAGAGATAAAATCGCGGGATGGTACTGCTCATGCATAGTGGGAAAAAGAACCTTGTCCTGTTGTTCCCATATAATGTGTGTTAAATGGTTCTTGGCATGGGCTCGACATCAGGAAACATTGCCTTTATCACCAGCGGAATTTTTAGATTCAGTGATTGTCAGACATGTTATAGAAAACTAAGCCAATAATGAATTTTAACTTTTGGTTTAGAGTAATTGCCAAAGCTGTAGCCGCTGGTGGCAAATAAATTATTTATAAAACAACCTAGTAGTTTGCATTGCTTTTTTTTAATTCAAACCTACCCGTTATTAATAAATCAAGTACCTATGCAGCACATACACATATGGCATAGTATACCTACTTATTTTTCATTATTGACCCAATAAATTCAAAATAAGTAGGAATGATAATTTTTTGTGCATTATTTTTGTACGGTTTTGAACTCATATATCTCAGGAAGTATATCACTTACAACATTTCATCACTGAATACTTTTTAATCGTAATCATTTAACCTATCGATTGACATATATTTCATCAATGTCCGCCGTACCGAAGTTTTTTTGCTTTATATTTCTACGGTTTTGAACTCAAATATCTCAGAAATTATATCACTTACAACATTTCATCACTGAATACTTTTTAATCGTAATTATTTAGCCTATCGAATGACATACGATTTATCAATGTCCGCCGAAACGAAGTTTTTTGCTTTATTTTTCTACAGTTTTGAACTCACTTATCTCAGAAAGTATATCACTTAAGACATTTCATCACTGAATATTTTTTGATCATAATCATTTAGTCTATCGATTGACACATGTTTCATCACTGGCCGCCGAATCGAGGTTTTTTCAAAATGGCGGACTTGTAGGTGTGCCAATTAGGTTCGATGCCCTTTATACTAAGTAGTTTATTAATGTTGAAATAATACTATTTCAAAAATACTATTTAAAAAAATTGGCAATTTACTTTGAAATAATGTAACTCTACATTGTACGAGACATACTACACTTTTGATACGGTTTTGTGCATTGCTGTCAATATTAAATATTCTTACTAGGCTTAGGGCATCAAGTGCGTTTACTACATACCTTACTACATTAAATTTTTCTAAAAGTAATACTGATTTTACGCTATTAAAACATTATTTTTTAGTATGGACTTCGTGTGAAACACGATAATGTGTGAATATTTTAATCGCTAGGGATAAAATGCTTACAAACAAAGGAAATCGGATTGAATAACATCCGTGACGAGGGAAAGGGATCAATAAAATATGTGAGAACTTACGTTTGTACCGAAGCATATAGCCGCCCTTGATTTGCGTGCCACCGTGTTCTGAAACAATCAGGATTTAATTACATTATGACAAGTGACCTAGTGTTTTAATATCGATAAATATTCTAACTTTATCCCACTGATGGCCTACTACTGAGTAAGGGTCTCTCCTCTTGAAGACTAGAGCACTATATCTACATTATACTCCACGACGCTGCTCCAGTATACTTCGTGCCGGACCACGGAAGCGCTCTGGAAAATTTTGCGACTAGCGTTCACCCGTACAACTGCCGACCGCGCATGCTGTTAATAAACTCTGTCGATTACATGATATCTACTCATGTCGTAAAACTAGCAACTGATTATTTATACCTACAGCACAGCCTCATAATAAGTATCTTATCATCTAGTCTCAAAAATAGGCAATAAAAATGCTTTTAAGAATTGTTATGCGCTAGATTTGCACTTCGAATATCGTAAACTTTCTTAATATGAAGGAGTTCACATCAGCACTCACGCCACACAAACTTTAAAGTGCATTTTACTTCTCGACGAATTTAAGTACGTACTGTAGTTTAGACTAAAATTTAGAGTGGCTAAGCTTTTACGGGAGCTTATTGTTCCGACTTTAATGTTACACTATTCTGCTTCTCAGACATAACTACTAGTAGGTATTTAAGATTTTTAGCGTATGATGTATAACACAATTTTAATAAAATATAAATCTAAGCTTGCATAGATAATTAATTTTCAACTTGTGGAAATTTAATTGACTATAGATGAAAGTATCTACCTAGTAAGTATCTTTTTTGCCCTATTGGGGTGGCTTAGAATACTAACCCCAATCCCACGCCGGATGGGTGTCGTAAGAGGCGACTAAATCCAGCCCACTTGTGGTAGGGCCCCTGGAGGGATTATATTGGTAATATTGATTTTAATTGTTAATTAATACCATTATGACTATTATTATTTCTCCACGGGTTCGCCTGGATAGCTACCACCCTTGAGCATAAGTCAGCCGCCAAACGACTCGTCGTGTTTCGGCTGGGGGCTTGAGAGCCAGTTCTTTCTTTCTTTTTCTTCCCTCTTTCTTGGCCGGCAACGCATCAGTGATGCCTTTGGTGTTGCTGATGTCCATGGGCGATGATAACCACTTACCATCAGGTGGATCGTCAGGGCGTTTGCCAGCTATGTCCATAAAAAAATCTACTATTTAGCATGTATGTCAATAATTGTGTAATGTTATCTCAATAATTAATTATTTTTGATTAATAGAATTTATTATGTATGTATCGACTATCAAGGGCATGTATATGGCTTGTGTGGAATGCTTAACTTCAGATCAAACAAGCCACAGCGTGACCTCACAGTAACTAATAGATTATTTACAAGTAAATAGGACAATTCGGCGTCAGAAACAACTACACGGGCTCAAAGGAACACAATACAGATGATTCTATATTTGATATCCGAAGGCTTGGTAAATAATACCAGGCTGTTTACATGTCGTTTCGATATCTGAGAAAACAAAATCAAAAATAAAATAAGGTGATGGACGACCCACTAGTCTTGAGCCTAAAGAAAATGCTCAAAACGAGCTAGAACGTACTTCCCCAAAAACTTAAGAAAATTTGTGGAATTCTGATAAAAAGTGACTTATTTGTATTACTACTTACTGTTTCTAGTTTCTACGAAGTTTAGTGTCAGACCTGACCTAAAATTCACACATTGTTGCATCGACCTCAAAAAAGTAGTATTTATTTATTTATTTATTTATTTATTTATTTATTCATTAAGACACTTGTAGTGCTAACAGCCAGAGCCAAGGCGCACTACAAGCCAAACACAACAATTACAAAATTAAATTAATGATATTAAAATAAACATATACTTACTAACTACTTACATAACTAAAATATTTAACACAACACCTTATAAATTGTGTTGTGGACAAATGAAAAATGTCTAATTCTGGCTCCTGAGCAATCAGAGCGTTGAGTAGCCTTGCGGCTTGAGCGGTCGGTGCGTACTGTGCGGTGCAGGTGCGCGCCGGGGGAACCGCCAGCAGACTGTGCACGCGGCCGCGTCTTAGCCGCTCCGGAGCGACCAGAGAACAGCGGGACAGGGTGGTGGGATTATCCACTGCGTTATTGAGCAGCAGATAGTAGTGCAACATTATTGCACATTTGCGGCGTAACTCCAATGTGTTGACGCCTACCATGCCAGCTATAAATAGGGACGGGTAGAGGTACGGATAATATCCGAACAGTTTTTTGTACAGATATCGGCAAAATTTCTTTTGAATCTTCTCCACCATATCTTTATATTTTTGTTCGTGCGGATCCCAGATAATAGCGTTGTATTCTAATTTACTACGAACAAACGCGTAATACAACGTTATGATTGTGTTCCTCTGATGAAACCTGGAGGCCTGCCTCATTACGAAACCGAGTGACTTATATGCTCGGCTACATATATCAGTAATATGGGGGTTAAATGTTAGCTCCTTGTCCAATGTTAATCCGAGGTCCCGAATCAGCTCCACTCGCTCGAGAGGTGCTCCGCGTATATTGTAACAGCTTTTACTAGTGATAGGTGAATTGGAGCGAGTGAAGGTGATGCATTTACATTTGGATACATTGAACTCCAATTGGTTCTCCTCACTCCATTTTACAACACTATCGATATCCCTCTGCATGGCTACGCAATCTTTTTCACTTGCTATACCCATGAATAGCTTCAGATCATCATAGTAGAGACACTTCACTCTACCTAACGAAAATTTAAAAGGATTCCTGAATTTCGATTCAGTTTTTCGAAACGGTCTTTGCAAACCCATAATATTTGTGAAATACCTATCCAAAACTACCCCACACTATCGACTAGGGAAGGTACATATTATACTGAAAAATTAAGATTTTATTCTACTATTTCGCTGGCATGATTACTTATTATTTATACCCATGCCAAATTACAGCCTAAATTAGGGTCTCTGAAGGCGGATAGGCATAACGAAACTATAAGTAGTACCTAAGTAGTAAAAACGGAATGCTAACACCAGATAGTAAAGCATTCAAATATATCAAGTATGACTTTACACGAGCGAGCGAGTTGCCAGTTAGGGTAAGATATCCATTTGAATTGCTTTGTTTAAATATTGACGGATGAGTCGGTCGGCCGGGTGACATTGTGTCGTATTGCAGCTTCTAATTGGAAGGGATTTATGAAAATACTTGGCTTTTACCTATTAGCGCTCCACTGGGTTAATACATCTGGAACCTAGTAGTAGGCTCCAATGTTACTTGATATAGAGTCATGTGTTTAAATATTCTATGCCATGCCACGCTTATGTCAGCAAGGTTATATTAGTATAAGTACCCTCATTATCTTTCTATTAGGACAAAAAGTAGGATCACGAAAAAATACCGCATTTACATGTTCTCCAGAGGAAGGATTTTGCCACAAGCGGTTGCGATAGGCCAAAGATAATAAATATTGCGTTAGGCACAATATTTAAGTTTCATGTATGTTTTTTATGTCGTTCATCCATATTAAAAAAACACTTTTGATTCTAGAATGTAGTGTACTACCTGCACCTAATCGTCAAGGGTTCCTTACTTATAAATGTAAAAAGCAATTTTGGCAATTACTACCAATACATTGCTGTATTACGAAATTAAATCGTATCGTATTCGTATTGCATCATAATGCAACCTTTTAAAATTGAAATATAAGTATTACCCTTTATTCTTTTATAAATTCTGTAGACGGAATACAGCTTATCTAGTTACGTTAAACTTATATTTCTTTTCTATCTTAAATTTCTTCTCTATTACAGCCAGCAGTATAACGTTTTCAGTTTCCATAATTCTAAAAAAATAGCAAGCCAGGTGCCTTTGAACGTAGAGACAGCTGGCTCCGATATTGTTTTTATGCTAATGCCTATTGACTGGAGCGGCCCGAAGGGTTTTCGAATGGATCAAATCTAAGTAAAGTATTTTTAGATAGTAAAATTGTTTTGAAGAAAATTTGCGCTTATGTGTTGTTAAGGTAATGAAGCAGAAATCGTTAATACTCGGTATTCATAACAAATATTCAAATAAATAGCGCAGGGCGTAATTTTGTAACGCCAGCTGGAGGGAAAATACTTACTATAAATACTGGAGATAGCGAAGTTCACTGAAGGGAAACATTAATTAATTTTTGAAAAAAAGCGTGCAGTTTCGCTTTTTTTCAAAGATTTTTGAAACTATGCATGCCATATCCGGGAGTCGAATTAACTAAAATTACAGAACGGATTTAAGTCCAGTTACATTGGCTAACACAGATTACAATATACATTGCAGTATTAACGATAGGGTCAATCATAAGGATCAAATCACTTTTACAAATATAGTAAATTAAATGCAAGGAAAACCATGAAAGACAAGATAAAGCACTTTTACTCAAGGTCCATCGGATTACTTGTTAGTAATTAACAGTAAATTTATCTTTGATATAATTTAGTTAGTTAAATGAGGAAGAACTATTAACATTATCACAATTACTATTTTTTTTTTTCCTTGGTTTTAACCGACTTTCTAAGTTACATGGGCCTAGGCTAAGTGAAACTTAGTATTATTAAGAATTATGAGAAATAAGATCGTGTTAATTCACGTGTACGAAGGTCTTCTAAGCACTGTCAAGTATCTTGAAGTTCTGGACCTATTAAGAATTTATTACATGTTCTTGTGACTAAAATTTTAGGCTTTTTTACACAGAATTTGGCACCCATTTAGATCTCAATTGTTTTTTTTTTTTAATTGACTCTCATTTCACATTTATGTTTTTATGAGATAGGCTATATTTGATTGTGATTAATATTATTTTTTAATTCATCATAAGTAAAATGTTTCATGCCCAGTGAAGTCGGTATGGTCAGCTAGTTTATCAATATTTTGAGATTAATTTCTAAAAAGCATACATACATATTACACCCTTGCGGCCTTATTATGAAAAAGTTTGGATAGATTTTCTACGATAATGGAATCCAACCAGTTCGTTTTGTATAATAGGGGTTATACATACTCGTATAATTGTTTTCGTAACTTGCAGTATTTTTATATAACTGGCAAAAATGGCAAGGTGTCAGTGCAGGCGGGAAGCCGCTCTCGATATTGGTTTTATGTTAATACTTAGTTACTTAATACCTATTGACTCGGACCGAGGCTCCTGTTGAAATTTAGTGCGATAGAACCCAAAGGCAACCTTTTATGGTAATCTAAAATCCAGATTGAATATTTCAAAGATTTAACTTGCTGAAAATATTCTAAGATTTAAAGCTTTACCTAAATACCAAACATACTACATGATAGAAAGCAAAATTATGAATAGCCAAACGGTTAATTTGTTTGAGGTTGCTGGGCTACCACCCTCCGTCTGAGGTCTTAGGACCACTAATAATAAAAGGAATCTTATCTTCCTAAACCCTACGTATCTATAAAACATCGTTTCATAAGCTATATTACAAAAATACCTTCCTTAAGCCTGCACGTCGCTTCATGACACAAATTGGCCATCGCCTTCTTTGCATATCAATAGATGATGGATATAGTCTGCGCTCGGTTCCCTCGGGATATCCAAAAAACTTCCCAATATTTAAATATTTATGGATTCTATAGGAAACGATTGACACTTCCATAAATCTATTAAAACCAAGTTAAAGAATAATAAATTATACCTACTTAATGACTTGGGAGACTCTGCTCCCATGTAAATTATTAAATGTGAATAATTTCCATCTGTACCTACAGTGACTTACAGTTCCACATAGCGCGTTTATTTAACCTAATCTACCTAAACGTAATAATAAATCTTCGTCTTGACAAAATAAATATTTGGCTCCCTTTGAACGGAAAGACACACAAACCAAACATACTTCACTTATGATGCCTTACCATTACATAATGCTTCTGATGTAAAACACAAAGACTTTTCTTTGGCTTATGTACCAATATAAGTATAACGTGTTAAAGAATATCCCAAAACACCAAGCAAAGTGTTAGCCTGCTTGTCTACCGATCGATATCATTTTAAAATCTATCGTCTCTTATAAAGTCTAGATAGTCTTATAGTCGAGTCCTTGTAGGAGTTCAATATCGGAATGGATTTCTGAGCGATTCATTGTCATGCTTTTGACACTTACTTTGTTTTGATCCCACTTACCTTAAGGAGGTTTGAAAGGGACACTGTCGAAAGTAACCTTTTGAAGGTTATAAGAAAATCTTTACATTTACGTCAAATAAGGTTTCGGGTACAAATAGTGATTTCCTGGCGGTTAGAACGTCTTTTTTTTGAACTTGAACCATGGTTGATCTAAGATTTCTCCGTTATATTCTCAAATGATGTGTGAACTCAAATCCGCACTTAATTAGCGTAGGTAGCTCTCCAAAAGGTTTATAACTACCGTAAATAAATATTAACGCATTATGAGATATTGATTAAGCTAAAGCTCTGTACAAGAAAAAACCTAATTTAAAAACAAAAGTGGACCCATCCAAACTTTGGAGTGGAGACCCTATTCAATATAAAAGAAAATATACGTTGAATGGGAAAGAAAAGTTTACAGTCTTGGAGAAGTCGTTTCAAATGAGATTTTTTACTGCATATCTTTGTCGCACAACCGGAACAAAAGCCTGGACTGCCCTTGATGTTCTGCTCATAGATATTTATTGTAGCCTAGTTTTGTAGCCTACGAAGTATTTTATAGACTACTTCATAAACTTGAAATAACTTGAAGCAAATGTTGTGTATACCTATAATGATTTGAGTGTTGATCTACCGAGAAGAGAGCCTTTTTTCAAGGAGCAAATTTTCATACCGCCCGAAGGCCTATGATACGGCTTAAAGACGATATAATAACAACTAGAGACGATGGCTTTACGTGCCCTGCAAAACATGGAACCGCTCAAGAAATTTTTGCTCATCAGAAATTTTGGTCATCCATCCAACTACCGATCGTATCCTCGGGCGATCACAAGCCGTCATACTATGAGATTAGGATATTATGTTGCGTAATTAAGATACCTATACCCACGGAACACAGGGTGTTCCGTGCCTATACCTAACAATCTTGACTTGGCAGTTGGCACTCGATATGCTACGATATTCGATGGGCTAAGAACTTCTTGTACGGTAAAACTTCGCCTGAACTTTATTGAGTTTATTTCACATAAACATACAAGTCCATCACGAAAAGAATACTTTATTACAGCAATTGTCATAAGCAATAAATAAAAAAATTCTAGCGTTGTGTACGAAAACATGGCACAAACACCGAAAGAGTGCGCCAGGGCGGCGCTCACTGAAATCAAATTATAACGACGTTTCGACAACTTCGCGCAAGTTGCTGTAAACAGGACAATAGCGGGATCGAGGCACAGCCTTTCTGATTGAAGTAATCCACACTAGTTTTGAAGCTTCGTGGATGGCTCTTTTCATCTGTTTGCTCAACAATCTCAACAGCAATTTCTGTCATTAAATAGTTTTTACCCTTGTGAACATAAATAACATTTTTAAAAGTAAAATGTTATTTGTGCTCACAAGGGTATGTTTATGTAACCAGTATAATGTTTTTTGTGTAACTGTGTTGCCGAACTTATATATAGCTCTCAACCCTTGGCGATGGATGAATTATTTAACGTACTTTCACGTTAAGCCGTTAACCCATGTTGTTATCAAGGCCTTGTGTCTTTGACACTTGGTTTGTCCGCACTAATCTATATTGGAGCAGCGTGACGAGGTAGGACGGGGTGATCTCCTCAATTACGAGGAGAAACCTGATCTCTGCTGTACGCAGCCGATCGATCATCTTTAATTGACACAAGCCATCGCGCTATGAGCACATTATTAGAATATATTTTATTTGGAAATGTATTCTCCAATAAAAAGGGTTTCTGTATACTCTAAAACAAACCTGATATCTAAAGCTTACATTTATACCCTCAAACCGTCATCAAATTACCAATTTCTTTTACCCTCTTCGGATGTTATCGAAATAAAAATCTACGAGGTGAAAGTCAGGGTCGAAGGTTCTCCAGTTCTCCGGTCGTATATCTTAGATTTTTCTAATAGGTATTTTTATTGAAAGGGCTCCTTGGCGTCCGAGCTGACGTATGAAGTAAGACTCGTAAAAAGCTGAATTGAAGAAAATATTCATCGAAAATGATTTCATTAAAGTCTTTGAAAAGTCTACACAGTTCATTGCTCTCTTTCGCCACCGTCTTGTTACTCTTACCGTACCAATAAGGCAATGAGTGTGATACGGGTGAAAGTGTAATTACCGGGTGTGCAGGTTATTTGAGACGCTGTATATCGATCGGGCCCAATTTTATGAATGGCTCTTCGTCCCGCCCCGTCCCTCCTAAGTTCTTAGCCGAATTTCATTCAGCTGATCTTTTAAGTGATTAGCAAGGCATTTTTATAGTCATTTTGTCAAGTTCAAGGATAACGATACAATCTTTAACGAGATGTGTTTGGCACTTTCCTCTTGTCTCTTTGATTCTACTTCCTTTATTTC
Organism: Thymelicus acteon; assembly: GCA_951805285.1. Classification (NCBI taxonomy): domain Eukaryota; kingdom Metazoa; phylum Arthropoda; class Insecta; order Lepidoptera; family Hesperiidae; genus Thymelicus; species Thymelicus acteon. The sequence goes on from OX638232.1 coordinate 6,525,288, forward strand.
TCCTTATTTTGTATGAAATATTAACTAATTTTATGAATATGATGGTAAGAGTCATCATCGTTAAGAGCCAATATTTTATACGAGCAACTTTTAGTTAACCGACTGGAACTTTGAAAATGCAACTGAAATTCCTGAAGATTATTGTATTGATTTTAGAAGGAGTACTTAGTAGCATCTGGCTAGGCGTCAAGCCCTCAGCCGGAACACGACGTCGTTTGGCGGACTCAAGCAAGAGGAGATATATTAATAGTAGTAATTATATTAGTGATCTTTAGATATATTAATAGTAGTAATTATATTAGTGAAGGATTATATTACTAATATAATCCGTCCGAGGGGCCCTACTACTGCTATTATACAAAATTAAATATTTTAGCATAATATCCCGTAGATACCAGAGATACCAACATACAAGTCGACGCTTGAAAGGAAAAAATTACCAAGTTTTTTAATTTTAGAAAAAAAATCGTAAAAAATCCCCTATTGGTCAATAGCTACTTAATTTCAATGAATTTTAAATGCAGTTTAAATACTTAATAAAACGATTTCTTATGATTTGTTTTTCTAAAATCAAAAACTTTAAAATGCTCTAGTATAAAGTTGCCAACATGTCGCTTGGTAATTTTTGCTTTTCAAGCGTCGAAGTACATATATCATCCAATCGGCGTCCGTCCACATCTTACGAAGTGTCTGCTGTCATTACATCAAGGAGGATTGGAATAACATTGCAATAAACTCATGTTACGTCAACAGGGCTATAAAGAAACGATCTTCGGCTATCAAGCGGACAAATAACTGTATTTTACGGCTGCAAGCGACGGCCTTTAAATGCGACCGAAATTCGAACGCTACGGTATTTATCTTCGATAGCATCATTCAGAATTAATACATTTTGTTATACAGGTTATTTTTCTTTGAGTGTACCTCGCCTAGTGCTAGTTTAACTTCGCGTTTACAATTACTGGTAAAGTTTAATTACTCGTGTGCTAGTAGGTTCCGAAACAAATCATTTTTATAAAAAGTTAATAAAAACTACATTTACCTCTATATTTACGAATGAATTCAGTTCAGTTCACAATAACTCACAAGCCATGGTAATATTTGACATTACTCTGAATCTTTAGAAAATTCATTCACTGCCTTGCTACTTGGTAGAGGAATTTTTCGTACAGTAGTTTCGTATATATGTTACATATAAAGGGGAGGACTAGTAAATTTTGGTACATTTTGCTTTTAAACTATTTAACTTTTTAAATTATAAGAATTATTAACTAATTTTAATTTATTTCCAAAGTTTGCAAACAGCAAATACCGTTTTTAGGGTTCCGTAGCCGAATGGCAAAAAACGGAACCCTTATAGATTCGTCATGTCTGTCTGTCTGTCTGTCTGCCTGTCTGTCCATCCGTATGTCACAGCCACTTTTTTCCGAAACTATAAGAGCTATACTGTTGAATCTTGGTGAGTAGATGTTTTCTGTGAACTGCATTAAGATTTTCATACAAAATAGAAAAAAAAAGCGGCCAAGTGCGAGTCGGACTCGCCCATGAAGGGTTCCGTAGCAGCAAGTAACATACTATAAAAGTTCTTGTAGTTCGTTGTAACTTTGATCAATGTTTTTTGCGGTTTACGATTTATGACGTATTAAAAAAAAACTACTTACTAGATCTCATTCAAACCAATTTTCGTTGGAAGTTTTCATGGTAATGTACATCATATATTTTTTTTAGTTTTATCATTCTCTTATTTTAGAAGTTACAGTGGGGGGACACACATTTTACCACTTTGGAAGTGTCTCTCGCGCAAACTATTCAGTTTACAAAAAAATGATATTAGAAACCTCAATATCATTTTTGAAGACCTATCCATAGATACCCCACCCCACACGTATGGGTTTGATGAAAAAAAACATTTTTGAGTTTCAGTTCTAAGTATGGGGAACCCAAAACGTTACTGATTCCTAATAAGCACCGTTGACCGCTTGAATGTTGACAGAATAAAGCAGTGGGTACGTACCTACCTATAATTTGAGTAGTAACTATAATAATATTATTTGGAGCAGATATGTTAGTTCTAAAGCCCATAAAGGGATGACTATTTGATATCTTACCCCAAAAACATTTATCACATTCTAAACAATAAGATACATTTCTTAGAACAGGGATCAGGACCTGAGCATCATTTTATTAGTAACGAGTAACCGCCCTCGCTTTGCTTCGGTTTTCTTATTTTTTTTTTACACCTTGGGTTACATTATTGGAGTTTTATTAAGGATCCATATTTTTTTTGAAAATATAATATAGCCTATGTTACTCGGGGATAGTGTAGCTTTCCAACAGTGAAAGAATTTTTGAAATCGGTTAAGTAGTTTCGAAGCCTATTTATTTATTTATTTATTTATTTATTTACTCTTTATTGACCACAATATTTAATTACGGTACAATTGGCCTATTCAATGCAAACAAAAAATCAAATCTTTCCTCTTTATATATTAGTACTAGCTGTTGCCCGCAGCTTCGCATGCGGAAATTATGCTTATCATATTTGTACCCCTTGCAGAAAAAAAATTAAAAACAGGTTAATTTATATGGAAGTACTTTTATTTAGGAATTTATATACTGAAATGTACGATATAATCACAAATCATTCCTCCGGGAACGAATTAAAAAAAATAAAAAACATTAGTTAACATTAGTTTTTTCTTTTTCATGAAAAAGTTTGAAAAACTCGAAAACATGTATTTCATCAATTAAATGAGGAATTTTTGTTGCAAATTTAAAGCAAATCGTTGATATTTCAAAATATTCCACACTAAGTTTCATCTTGTTTCCGGTGAAAACTTTTAATTTTATCGGGACGAAAAGTTTTTTAAAACGTGATCCCAAAGTATGAGGAACAACATAACTAATTTCCGTCGAAATCAGTTCAAGGGTTTTCATGTAATGCCCGAACATACAAACAGACAAACAGAGAATAATTTTAAAAACAAAATTTTTGGTGTTCTAACACGTTATTGATGTGCCCCTAACCGAAATTTTGAAAAATATTATATGTACAGAAAAACTGGCTCTTGAGTTTCATTAGAAAAAAAAAACAAAAAGGTCCCGTTATTTCCATCCATCCAAGAGTTACATATCTTGTCTCGAAGTAACACCACCAGATCCTAAATGGATCAATGATGAACTGGTTTTACGATGTCAACATGAACAGTACAAATATTTTTAAAAACGGTTCTTTTGTTTCCATCTGGACACTCCTTCTCCCTCTCCCGCTCCCACTCCCTCTCCCGCTCCCACTCCCTCTCCTACTCAAACTCTCTCTCTCTCTCCCACTCCGTATCCCGCTCCCTGTCCCTTTCCTTCGCCCGTTCACGGTCCCTCTCTCGCTTCCTGTTCCTCTTCCACTTCCAGTTCCTCTCTCGCACTCGGTCCCTCTCCCGCTTTCTGTCCCGCTCCCTCTCCCGCTTCCTGCCCCTGTCCCTCTCATTCCTTTCCCGCTCTCTGTCCCTCCCCTCTCCTTCTCCCGCTCCCGGGTCCTCTCCCGTTTCCTGTCCCTCTCCCTCTCCCGCTCCCCGGCCCTCTCCCGCTCCCTGTTCCTCTCCCGTTCCCGGTCCCTCTCTCGCTTCCTGTCCCTCTCTCCTCCCCCTACCGTCCGTACAGTCCTCTACACAATTTTTTTGTTTCTCACTATAAGCTTACATATTCATTTTCATATTTCTGAGTTCGAAAATGACAAAGTTCTGGAAAAACTTGCAACCTCTTTATTTACCTCTTAGGGGATGAAATTCCAAAAAACCTGTTACAGTTAATTTTTGATTTATTTTCACATTTCTGAGTTCGATATTGACGAAGTTTCGTACAAATTTACATCCCCTTTTACCCCTTAGTGGATGAATTTCCAAAAAAAAAACTGTTACAATTAATTTTTGTTTCTAAATATAAGTTAACATATACATTTTCACATTATTGAGTTTAAAATGACATAGTTTCTTAAATAGATATTTACAACCCCTTAGTATTACTATTTATGGGGATGGATTTCGAGAAAACTGTGATACAGTTAGTTTTTGTGTCTAACTATAAGCTTATAAACAAATTTTCATCCTTTTTACTTCAAAACTGACGAAGTTGCCATACTAACTTCCACAACCTTATTCAACCCTTTAGGGGTTGATTTTCCCAAAGAACACATAACCTTTAAATTTTGCATCTAATTTTGAACTAATATATAAATTTTCATGTTTTTAACTTCAAAAATGACGAAGTTGCGTACTAAGTTCCATCCAAGAAATTAACCCTTTAAGGGATGATTTTCCAAAAAAATGTGTTGAAGTTAACTTTTGTTTATTTCTATAAACTAACATAAAAAATTTCATATTTATAACTCTAAAACGCAGACGACGCTCTTTTTGTGCGATCGAGTGTGCGGACGCACAAATATCTACATGGCGCGCAGCCGCACTTTTTTGCGCGTCGTATGCGTTACTACTGCATATAATTGCAAAGGTTCTATTTTCACAGACTTAAAAGTGCGTCACGGACAGTGTCCCGTCTGCGCTGCACCTAAACATACATAAAAAAATTCATATTTATAACTCTAAAACTGACGAAGCTGATTTATATGTAAAAGACTTCTAACCCCTATTTTTAGGGGATGAATTTTGAGAAAACAGTGAAACAGTTATTTTTTGTGTGTAACTATAAGCTTATATACAAATTTTCACCCTTCTTACTTCAAAACTGACGAAGTTCCGATACAAACTTGAACAACCTTATTCAACCCTTTAGGGGTTAATTTTCCAAAAAACACATAACCATTAAATTTTGTTTCTAATTTTGAACTAATATATAAATTTTCATGTTTTTAACTTCAAAAATGACGAAGTTACCTACTAAGTTCCATCCAAGAAATTAACCCTTTAAGGGATGTTTTTACAAAAAAATGTGTTGAAGTAAACTTTTGTTTAATAAACATACATAAAAAAATTCATACTTATAACTCTAAAACTGACGAAGCTGATTTATATGTAAAAGACTTCCAACCCCTATTTTTAGGGGATGAATTTCGAGAAAGCCATGATACAGTTATTTTTTGTGTCCAACTATAAACTTATATACAAATTTTCACCCTTCTTACTTTAAAACTGACGAAGTTGCCATACTACTTTCACAACCTTATTCAACCCTTTAGGGGTTGATTTTCCAAAAAAACACATAACCCTTAAATTTTGTTTCTAATTTTGAACTAATATATAAATTTTCATGTTTTTAACTTCAAAAATGACGAAGTTGCGTACTAAGTTAAATTGAAGAAATTAACCCTTTAAGGGATGATTTTCCAAAAAAATGTGTTAAAGTTAACTTTTGTTTATTACTATAAACTAACATAAAAAATTTCATATTTATAACTCTAAAACTGACGAAGTTGGTTTGTATGAAAATGACTTCTAACCCTTATTTGTACCCCTTAGGGGATGAATTTCCAAAAATCCGTTCTTAGTGGACGTCTCCTTAGCAGGAACTATCTACCTACCAAATTTCATCTTAATCGGTTCGGCAGTTTCTGAGATTTTTTGTTTAATCAGCGGTGTGTCGCTTTTCAATTTTATATATATAGATAGATAAATATGAATACGCCCTTATTAGTAATATACGAGTAAAGTAATAATGTAAGTAACGTAAACTGCCTGCCCCGATTATTCGTCGGTGAGATTGCTCGCGATGTAATTTGCACCATCATTTACCTATATTAAACGTGGGTTTGCTGGGAACAAAATGATTTAATATCAAGATTAATTTCGACATAAAGTATATGAATGAAGAACGACCTGAAAATAAGGGTTTCCTTCAATATTTTTTGGAACGAAGTTCCTTATCGTAGCTTGCGGTAGGAAGTTATTGGAAGAAATCGTCTATTTATTTATTATTTATGGAAATCGTCACTTTAAAATATCGTTATATCCTCTAAATATGATTTTTTTTTTCTTTTATGTCTCTTTCTATTTCATATACGAGTGTGTTTAGTGCGAGTATCAAGATTCAACCAGACCTAATAAGTACAATAATTTTATCTATTATTTTTTTTATTTCGTATTTTTCTATCACTACTCTCAATTTACTTTTAATTCATGAGTAATCATAGAAAGAATCGGTAGTCAACTACAATTTTATTTGTATTCCACACAGACATGTATGAAGAATATATATGTCTGTGGTATTCCACATGAACTTATTGGATTTAAAGTTTAAAAAGTTCGTGTGATGGATACTAATTTCAACTCAATTTTTACTGAGGAGATCAGGTGATATTTCATAAATAATTTTCTTGAGATGGGAAAAAAATATTATTTCGGAGTTTGCATGTCTTTTTAAAATTGATTTTTTTTAAGTTCAACAATAAAATACAAAATAGGTACTTACACAATTTTTATTTCCGACATACCTATGTTCAATAAGATACTTATACCAGAATTTATTAAAGTGCCTACTTAATTATTTTCTTTCAAGTTCATATAGTGAAATTCGGTCAAAGTAGCCTTGGAATTTTGTTATTCCAAATTTCACGGCTCCAACCAGGTAGGTACTCAGAAATGAAGCTAATATTACCTAAACTACTTGATATAATATGGAGTAAAATTATTGTCATTATACATTATCCCTCTCGTAGTTGAATTACGACAGCCCTTTCCCTAACGTTGAAGTCGCTTGTCGCATCGAAGCGCTGAGCGCCTGTCATTTTACTAAAATGTGTGGCAGTATTTCGTAGAGCATTAGTAAAATATTTTTAAATGATTTTTTTTATATTATTCATCTTAAATCATAACATGAAAAGCCCTGATAGGAAACTTTAATTAACGGTTTTAAGACCAAGTGCGATCAGACTCGCACAGAAGGGTCACTACCGTGCAATATTTAAGCCAAAAAATATTTTTCTTGTTGAAACCCGTTTCATTTTCAACTATATTTTAATCAAACTATTGTTATTATGCTAGTTATAGAAGTAATATATTTCCTAAACAATTCAAGTGTCTACTTTTTATGGGTAAAATAAGCCGAAAAACAAAACAGTAATTGTGGTAGTAGTAACAAGACAGTAACGACTACATTAAAATTTAAAATATAGATATAATAGGTACGTAGACATAGTGACTTTGTTTTATACTTGTAGATGTGGAACACACATAGAGAGTAAATAATACCAGGGATTCTACAATGTCTGTGAGCACTGAGCCTGCGATCGTCGCCAAAACAAATTGCCTACCGTTAGATTAGATTAAATGAGACTACTTGACTATTATAGGATTCTAACTTAAGGACAGTACCGACGTCCTACACCATTAGGGACTAGGCTGGCGCTTAAGTATATTGATATGCTGCTTACTTATGAAAAATACTAAATGTAGGTACATAATACTTTTGAGAAGATATTTTTGAAGCAAAAAATAAATTTGCTTGTAAACAGACTCTACAACATACATATTATGTACATATGTTTTTTAAGAATACTTCAGTCTTTTTTTGATTTTCGCTTCAAGTTAGAACAATAAAAATTGTGGTTTATTGAATATGTATGTACGTATAACTAGATGACCGGGCAAACGTTGTTCTGCCAAAAAAAAAATTAGAGGTAAAGGGATGAAAAATAGATGTTTTCCGATTCTCCACCCTAGCCGATATGCACGCAAAGATTCACGAAAATCGGTAGAGCCGTTTCGGAGGAGTTCAACTTCAAAAAAGCGTGACACGAGAATTTTATATATTAGATGTTTTCCCGCGACACTCAATTCCATGCTTCTAAGAAAATTCTCCTTTCATTAAGCTTAGTCATACGAGACATAAAGTCGCATACTCACCATGTTCATCTTTGTACCGTCGACATAAGGAAAACATTATGCGATCTTGTCGAGGAAGGGATCTTGCTGCCTGCAAATAAAAACACGAAGTTATTCTAACACTCTACTTGATGAAAACTTAATGCCAGCACGTAACGTAACGTGGGCGTCGTAATTTAAGTATACCTATCCAACGGTTTGTAAAATATAGTACATTAAAAGAAAAAGTACCTTCGTGAAATACATTTAGATATAAGTACTGTAAGACTGTAAGACATAAGAACTGTATCCTTTTGCGGTAATTTCAATTTTCTCTCTTTAATTCTTTATCAACAGTGAAAGAATTTTTGAAATCGGTTCAGTAGTTTCGGAGCCTATTCAATGCAAACAAAAAATCAAATGTTTCCTCTTTATATATTAGTATAGATAACAATAAGATTTTTAAAGTTTGTCTTTTTAGCAGTTCAGTGGAGAATATTTTATGCAAATATAGTGAAAAATATATACCTAATACATGAAAAGCGACAATCAGAGCATCAGTTTAATTAAAGTGCATTCACTCCGTCGTCATGCGAAACTCCTTAGCCGCCTACACATGAAAATACTCTTTAAGCAATTTTTAATAAATTACATTACTGCAACAAGCTTAATTAAAGTTGTAAATATAATTACGTCATTTAAATTTTCCTTTTAGTGACAGTATAACGTAAGATACAATTTGAATTTTAGTAACATAATATGGCTCACTCATGATACTCATAGTTTATAAATGCATACTTAATTAAGAGAGCTTGAGGAGAGAGTATTATATAGGCTAAGACATATACGAGTATATGTAATTATGTTCTATCAACCCATATACGATCATAGAAATATAGAACTACTCGTAGGTACTAACCACTGTAGGTACTAGCTACTTGCCTGCTAATTTGGTTTACAGTCGTTCTCATAATTCCATCTACCCAAAATCTCTGGTAAAAATAAAGTAATTACAATACACGAGCACTTATAAATCTATATATATAAATGTGAAGTCTACCAATCTGCACTTGGCCAGCGTGGTAGACAATGGCCTGTACCCATCACATTGTGAGAGGAGACCCCAAGCCGAGAAGTGGGACTATTATGGGTTGTTGCTTTGTTTGTTCTGTGGATAAAAATAATATTGGGAAAAGCGCTAATTCGCTTACGACCACAACCCATCAGGGTATAAGGAATTAATAACATCATATATTACATTATTAATTAAGCATTAATATGTGATGCAGAACTGAGACGAGTGTCCTGAGAAAGTGCTGTAATATTTTCAAAGATAGGTCATTTAATGGTTATTTAGGTTAGTGAAGCCTAGCCACCGGCTTCATAATATTCTTCGGAGAGAGTAGGTACATACCTAATCTAATATGTATTATATGGATGAAATTAGATAGATCTATTGAATGGGTAGGTAACGGAAATTTTAGTATTATACCTAATTATACTTAGTTATATTATACCTAAATAGTTACAACACTCTTATTTATATATATTGTGTTAAAACATATATGCTTCAAAGCTTAATTTCATTAATCTATTAACAATTCAATTAATTTGTGTGTGGAATATTTATAAATGTGAGTAATTTTTCTTTCATTGAATATTCTTTGTGATTTATGGTGATATATGATGATGGTATTTTTTATCTATTTTGGTATAGTTGAATGGAAATTGATTGAAAATTTCATATCTACAAATGGTAAAGTCTCAATTGCCTTAAAACTACAAAATGGGTTACCCAAGTAGGTTTTCAAATTTACATATTGGTAACTAATAAAAAAGCTAAAAAAATAACATATATAGACGTTACGCATATAGTTTCAATACAGAATATTACGGCGTAGTGGCTCTGTAAAATAAATTATAATAATATCATTTGTCAATTTGAGGAGATTATAATTATAGTCTATATCAGTATATATAAAAATAATCATATATTATGAAATAGAACTAAATTAAAACATAAAAGCAAGTTTAATTTATAATTATACTAAAGTAACTTAAAAATAAAAGTAGTTAACTACACACAACACGTTAAAAAACAATTTGACGTAAAATTAACAAGTTTTCCCGAGAACGCTCCGCGTATTCCGGCGCGCGGCAATATCGTCTAATACAAAGAAAACCTATCTACAGCTACTCAACTAACCTGAGGTGTTCAAAGCCTTCGTTTCGCCGACGTCTCGTTGGAAGCCATTGTACAAAGTAAAAACTAAATTAATGAAGTTGCTGTAGAACTAATACGAACGTTAAGGTTATCGACAGCCACTGCACATTAAAAAAAAAAGTTTATCACATGTGGAGATCGTAAAAAGTTCGCGAAGCGTGTGCTGCCAGCGGCGGGTTATAAGCGACTGTCTGTGAAGTGCGAAGCTGGAGTTACGATGAGCTTCGGCCGTAGTCGGCTCGGATCGAGCTCTAAGCCCTTTCAGGAGAAGCGAGTGTATGCGAGTACATTTGTGTTATACGCTAGCTGGGAATTTACTTCGCTGATGCAATAAATGTCGCTTGGGTCAATTACTTTTACTATATAAGGGTTATTATTCCAAATTAGCTAAAATTCCGTAAATAATGGTATCATCATTGCAACTCAACTACTACCTCTATCTATACTACGATCTCTTTGTGCAATACAACAAAATTTATTATTATTCCTGGTGGTGCAATATGTCTACATTATCTACTCAATGTGTAAATACTTATAAAAACAAATTATAAATATGACGCATTCACTATGTAATGTTTTGCACTAGTTTCTTAAAATGACTTATGTACTGTACCAACGTTCGTCGGAGGAATCGTGTGGCATTCTGATCCACCTGCCTAATTATCAGTAACCGAATATAGTTAACCATGTTAATATCTTAACCATGGGTCGATCTCAAATCTTTGCGGCCGTCATTTGACCACTTAGTTATCAGTTTTAGGGTCTTTGCCTCTTGGCGCTTTTGGTTGTAAACTTTACTCTTCGATTTGAATCGACTGCGATTTTAATATAAGTACCTACAATGACCTACAATACGAGTATAAATTTTTTTATTTTAACATTACTGTGAACCATCATCTAGCAATGCAAATATGTTAGTAGAAGATCAATTCAGTCTGTTACTGTCTAGAAGTTCCAAGATCACTAACAAACACATTGACGATTTCATAATATAGTCTTATTTTTGTTACGTATACAAAAGGCCACAGCTTCGAACAGTTATTTTTCTTTTCTGAGATAAATACAATACTACAATACATTACGGAAAATAGCTAAACTAATGAAAGCTTAGAGAACCCTTTTACCATAAGTACGCGTTAAGGGATAGAGTCCGACGGAACCACTATTTTTTCATTGACACCTGAAGTTCTTAGTGTGAATGAATGGATCTTTACATTGAGTCTATGTTCCTAGTAGCTCTTGGAAAAGTTTGTGTTTCTTCGTATTCTTTGTGTTTTGTTTAGTGTTGTATAGGTGTCCAGGAAATACGAAGTATCTGTAACACCTTCGTAACAATATTTCTTTTATGAATATAGGGTAAAGTCTAGTAATATTGGCACTCCCCCAACGATTGACACCTTTTTCGTATTATGTCCTAAACTAAGCATAAATTATTATTTTTAAGTATGGTAACTTTACTTTTAATTAGTAAAATTTTCATTTCATAAAATGGCAACATTTTCGTAGTTGATTTTCCCGCCATTTGGTATCTGTCGATTTTTTAAAAGTAGCGGGACACGTGGGTTGCAGTAGACTGATGAAAATTAAGAAAAACAGAAGGCGGGACTAACATTGTGTGACGATTTTTATCGCCCCTGGTAAGTAAATATATAAGTTTGGTGTTGTTTCTGTTAAATTATATCGTAAATAAATGTGGTTTTCACGATTTTACTAACTTTGCCTTAGGAAACATTACGTTTTGCTAGTGCCAATCATTACATTTTTATTTGTACTAGGCTGTAACGATTGACACCCCGTACGGATCAAAATATTTTTACGTAGAAATTAGAAACTGTTGAAATACACAGTTATTTATCAGTAGGGAGCAATTGCCCTCGCTTTGCTTCAGGTATCCTATGCCTTAGTACCCACACTACCCAACTCAAAAAAAATTTTACACGCGATTTTTTAAATTGGTGACTTTATTTGTAAACAGATTGAAACAGAATTAAGATCTAAGTGTTACTCTTTAGAGTACATTGTTGATTGTTTGTTAGGTTGTACGAAATTTGCCATTCATCATCATCATCACCATTCATCATCATCATCACCACCATCCATCATCATCATCATCATCACCAACATTCATCATCATCATTCATCATCATCATTTTTCATCATCATCACCATCATCTCCAGTCATCATTATCATCATAACCATTCATCATCATCATTGATATCCATTCTTTTGGGATGAAAAGCAGGATACTGTAATTTTAATTCACAAACATCCAAACATCTAAACCTAACATCTAAATTTTAATAGAATCTGGATCTAAGTCTAAATTCTCGCGGACGAAGTCGCGGGTAGAAGCTAGTGTACTCATAAATAAATAAAAAGTAACAAAAAATAATCATTTCATTTACATAAACTCTAAAACTCCCTATAGGTACTTAGCTTTTCAATGCGAATTAATGTACCCACTAGGTGTCAATCGTTACAGTCTCGCAGAGTGTCAATCGTTACATCAGGGTGTCAATCGATATAGTTTTGCGCCCTTTTAGTTTGAAACATTATTTTTCCTTGATTAAATTATTTAAACTGCACTAAAATTCATATTAATCTTCTCCTTGATAATTAAACATTATATTTAAAACAAAAAAATATTGGATTTTTAAAGCAAACAACATTATAATGACAAAAAATGTTGAGAAAACGCTTAGGGTGACAATCGTTGGGTATTTTACCCTAAGTAATACGTGATATTTACCAACATCACATGGGAATGATCTGATCTGAATTTGATTTTTTTATCTTTTCATAAAAGTACAGAATTTTTTTTCGGAACTCGTCGTTTACTTACATATATGTATGTACATACGTACTCGATAAAACATTGATATGTACTTTTAATTCGTCCCTATCAGTACTTAGTATGACTAATTTTCGCGGTCACGATATTGCCAGATATTGGCAATCTATCAATAGTAATTTGAAAGTTAAGCATCACTTAAACGAAACATTTCATTCTACTTACTAAGACTAGAGAACTAAAATGTAAAAGTTTGCCTTGGAAATCGAACCCACGACCCATAGTTCAGTAGTCACGGCAGTCAGAATCATTATGAACTAAACTGCAGATTCGTCTATTGAAGAACAATAGAGTTCGCAAACCTTAAAAAAACTAGGGAATGAAATAATTCGAGCCGTGTCACTCCAAACAATGGGTGGCGCGAAAAAAGCGGAAGAATGAAAATGGCGTTGTTTGACACCATCGTAAATGTACTGCGTCTTTTACATTTATTGCGACGTCCGTTACACAGTATTTCGAGTTTTCTCTGAAGAGCTTTAGATGATAAAATGATTTCACTGTAAGCTGTAGCTACTTGCATAATACACAAAAAAATATTTTACACAATATTTCTAATCTGCTACGCCGCTACGTGCTACGACGTAGACTCGTAGCTATTGGATAGAGGAAATGTGAACATCGATGAAATATTTAATTTTTTGCTTGCGCCAAGTATTTTCAAATGCTTAATTAACTTCCATTATATGCTGTTCTTATCTTAACCATACCGTCAAAAAAAGATAAATCAAACAAATTCAAACAATATTTTCCTAACAAAACAATAATACATATATTATATCTAAAAAGGAAAGATTACATTTTACTTTTATATATTGTAATTAAAACAGAATTAACTCTGATTATATTTTTTATAACCCACATGGGCCACATGGTCATGTACGAGTATGTAGTATACAAACAGGTGTATTACATAATAACCCAATAACATTTATCTCTAAGAGTACAGTTACGAAGCGCCCATAGCCCGGCAGATTCAAAATATTAGGCTAGCTGTAATTTGATGAAGTTTTTAAGAAGTTACTAGAAATACTTTTTTTCTATGTGTTGGTGAGGCTACCGCTGCCGCCCACGAAGCCGCAGCTGCGGTTCATTGGGCTTCATGATACAACTTTCTAACCGTCTTACGAGTTATCGTCGAGGTAATTGGCCATGAAATTCTGTTCTTGGCTCAAGGAATGTATCTTTGAATAGTCATCTTGACCTATCTTTGAATAGTCATCTTGACCAATCACTAACAGAAGTATGAACAAATACTTACCTACCTAGCAACACTGCAACAATAAAATGAATAAACAATATGTGGCAGTCAACCTCGTCGGTGTCGGGTCGTCGCGTCGGGTCGTCGGCAACACAACGGTGAACCATTTGCTGTTATTGATTGCTATGGATGTCAGAGAACAAGTACCACTGAGTGGCTAATCTACTCATTTATCCACTTGTCCTTATGAAGTAGCTTAGTGGTCTAGTAGAGATAAATCCAAATCAGATTTGATAAGAAATAAGAAGATTTTTCATGTGAAGTGGAACCGAATTACAATGTAAAATCTAAAATAACGTCCAATAGAAGTGGTAAAGTTTTAACTCATGCCCTCGGGAGATCCGACGCAGAGACGAGCGCATTGAACTCAGCGCACGCTGCCTATGTACAGTATATCTACAACATAACTATGTACGAAGTATGTACAGAACTCTCCTAAACTAACTTTAGTTATATTGTCTACATTTCTTTAGTTGTTCGTGTTATAAGTTTAACAGCAAAATAAGTTGTAAATTGTCAGTATTTGTTATAATTGTGTCAACATTTGTTTAAGAGTTCTGTTTTCTTTTCATTTTTAACCCCCGACGAAAAAGAGGGGTGTTACAAATTTGACGTGTCAGTATATCTGTGTGTCTGTGTATTTGTGGATCTGTATGTGTGTCTATGGCATGGTAGCTCCCAAGCGGATCAACCGATTTTGACCTAGTCTTTTTTGTCTGAAGGCTGACTTAATCGAGAATGTTCTTAGCTATGTTTAGTGTACCTAAATAAAACTGTCGGGGGTGGTTTAAATTTTAATTTAAGATTATAACTATTATGAAATTATTATAAAAATGTTCATTTAAACAGTACCTATCTTGTTACGAAAACGAACTTATCACGAAAACATAGGTAAGTACTATTGACGTGAAGAGCTATCGTAGTCCATTTTGACCTCCTGTAAATATTTGTACTCAACCAATGATGTTGTATTACCAACTCACTTTTTTGACTTACAAATCGGTCAGGGTATAAAATAAAGACAAATAGTAGTACATAGTGATAGATTGTAAGGTAAATAAATACATTACCAATACATTTAATTATAATCCTAATCTTAAACAGCTAATAAATTAATTAATAAGCAAACAGATTTTGTTTATGAGGCACTAATTTCGATATTAAATAACTATAATTTTTTCAGCATTTATTGTGGAGACCTTCCATATAAGAATTGCTTAGGTAAATATCTTTGTTAAATATACATTAAGATGATACTCGAAAACGACTTCTTGTAACATAATTATGCACCCACTTGGTTGCTTCTACAGTCTAACTGAGAACTCCGTAATACTAACTGTAATAATATCAATAACTGTTTTATCATTATTGCTTGCTAAATATCAGGCGTGAAAGACTAAAACGGTACAAAAGCAGCAATGAACATTGTACAGGAACAATATCGGAATAGGTTTCGTTGTGAGGAGAAAGTTGTAAAAGCCGCGGGCGTGTCTTTCGAACCGGGTGACCGGGGTACGCCGTGACCGCGTAACCCGGTCACCACGTGACCCGGTTTCTGAACCGGGTATGCATCGCCCGGGATCGCTTGCATACCCCGATTGATTCCTTACGATAACGATTTTTGGGTCTCAAATTCAGAATTCAAGATAAAATTGTTTATTTGTATCTCATCACAGACATGTCATCTATACATCTATACATCTATACAAATAAATAAAATTGCAGTGTCTGTTTGTAATATTAAAACAACCGCTTTTTAATAAATGCATTTGGAATTTTGGATGTATACACGGTACATATACCAAAACAACAGTGATGTAACAAGGAGTAACTTAGGCTACTTTTATTTTAGAAAAAAAATTGTTTGTTAGGCGATACGACGTTCGACGGGTCAGCTAGTAGATCTCATTTCTCTCTCTGATTTTATATTCTCCGGTGAGAAAGACATTATTTTCCCAATTTCATCTCAAGTAATGTACATGTTTGTAAGGGTAATGAAATTTTAGTTTGCAGGAGTTAGAAATGTTGGAATGCTGTTTAGAGCAATGTGACGTAACATGCATGTGGTTTGAATGAGTAAAGAGAATTCTAGATGTAGTACTGTTTATTGATTTTTAATGTATTTATTTCAAGTGGTACTTTTTCTTTCTGTGTTTTCTCTGCATTACCTATATCTATTTATATTCGGGCCTAAATAAAAATTTCTTACTACGGCTAATTTTTTCCTCCTTTATTGTATCAGTTAATTGTCCTTGCTTACATTTGGTAAAGGACAGACGCGTGAGCTGTAATTTGATTCCATGGGGGGCAAATGTATAATTTTGTCTATTGAAGCGCAACCATGCAGGTACGTTTATGATAGAATTATCTGTTAAAATACCGATATTAAGAGAGGAGGGTTTACGAGTTCAAATTTTATGACGTCAAACACATTATTTATCTGGCTTTAACTCATTAACGATGACAGTTCACCCACGAAAGGTCTCTTTTGATAACTGAGGATGCTTAGAGCATATTCAACAACGTTGCTTCAATGCGAACTAGCGGAAAATTAGATTATATGTCTTAAATCCATCAATCAAAAAATAACAAACGAAAAAAATTTCAAATAACAAACCTTTTATTCATAGATTTTATATGCTGGTATTGTACAATTGCACCGAGCGCTTTAATAACGTATGCCAATTTGTTTTTTTTATGTTTTACCTGCGCGTAAAAACTGTCGGTCAAAATTTGCATTGTAAAAAAATGACATTTTATTTGCATGTGCAAATTCAACGCCCTACAGTAAATCCCAATTACGGGTTTTACTGCATTTTGATGACAGAATTACTCATATGCAACTAAACGACAGTATGTGATAAATATTATTTTTAAAATTGTTCCGAATATCCTCCTAACTTCGTGTTTTTGCCTCGTTCAGTGTGGGTATTACATGTTGTTTTAATTACAGACTCATGGTCACATCTGATAGTCACGCCAGTGTGACTAACAAGATTTTTTTCCTGTTTTTTTCGCGTGTTGTATTTGTTCATCCGCATAATTATATTCTTATACTAGCTGTTGCCCGCAGCTTCGCATGCGGAAATTCTGCTTATCATATTTGTACCCCTTGCAAAAAAATAATTAAAAACAGGTTAATTTATATGTAAGTACTTATATTTAGGAATTTATATACTGATACGTACGATATAAGCACAAATCATTCCTCCGGGAACGAATTAAAAAAAAAAACAACATTAGTTAACATTAGTTTTTTCTTTTTCACGAAAAAATTTGAAAAACTCGAAAACATGTATTTCATCAATTAAATGAGGAATGTTTGTTGCAAATTTAAAGCAAATCGTTAATATTTCAAAATATTCCACACTAAGTTTCATCTTGTTTCCGGTGAAAACTTTTAATTTTATCGGGACGAAAAGTTTTTTAAAACGTGATCCAAAGTATAAGGAACAACATAACTAATTTCCGTCGAAATCAGTTCAAGGGTTTTCATGTAATGCCCGAACATACAAACAGACAAACAGACAAAAATTTTTGGTGTTCTAACCTAACCAAAATTTTGAAAAATATTATATGTACAGAAAAACTGGCTCTTGAGTTTCATTAGAAAAAAAAACAAAAAGGTCCCGTTATTTCCATCCATCCAGGAGTTACATATCTTGTCTCGAAGTAACACCACCAGATCCTAAATGGATCAATGATGAACTGGTTTTACGATGTCAACATGAACAGTACAAATATTTTTAAAAACGGTTCTGTTGTTTCCATCTGGACACTTACACTCCCTCTCCCTCTCCCGCTCCCAATCCCTCTCCCACTCAAACTCTCTCTCTCTCCCTCTCCCTCTCCCGCTCCCTCTCCCTCCCCTCTCCCTCTCCCGCTCCCCGGCCCTCTCCCGCTCCCTATTCCTCTCCCGTTCCCGGTCCCTCTCTCGCTTCCTGTCCTCTCTCCTCCCCCTACCGTCCGTAAAGTCCTCTACACAATTTTTTGGTTTCTCACTATAAGCTTACATATTAATTTTCATATTTCTGAGTTCGAAAATGACAAAATTCTGGATAAACTTGCAACCTCTCTATTTACCTCTTAGGGGATGAAATTCCAAAAAACCTGTTACAGTTAATTTCTAATTTTGAACTAATATATAAATTTTCATGTTTTTAACTTCAAAAATGACGAAGTTACGTACTAAGTTCCATCCAAGAAATTAACCCTTTAAGGGATGATTTTCCAAAAAAATGTGTTGAAGTTAACTTTTGTTTATTACTATAAACATACATAAAAAAATTCATACTTATAACTCTAAAACTGACGAAGCTGATTTATATGTAAAAGACTTTCAATGTTTTTAGGGGATGAATTTTGAGAAAACAGTAATACAGTTATTTTTTGTGTCTGACTATAAGCTTATATACAAATTTTCACCTTTCTTACTTCAAAACTGACGAAGTTCTCATACAAACTTGAACAACCTTATTCAACCCTTTAGGGGTTGATTTTCCCAAAAAACCATAACCATTAAATTTTGTTTCTAATTTTGAACTAATATATAATTTTTCATGTTTTTAACTTCAAAAATGACATAGTTGCATACTAAGTTAAATTGAAGAAATTAACCCTTTAAGGGATGATTTTCCAAAAAAATGTGTTGAAGTTAACTTTTGTTTATTACTATAAACATACATAAAAAAATTCATACCTATAACTCTAAAACTGACGAAGCTGATTTATATGTAAAAGAATTCCAACCCCTATTTTTAGGAGATGAATTTCGAGAAAACAGTGATACAGTTATTTTTTGTGTCTAACTATAAGCTTATATATAAATTTTCACCCTTCTAACTTCAAAACTGACGAAGTTCCCATACAAACTTGAACAACCTTATTCGACCCTTTAGGGGTTGATTTTCCAAAAAAACACATGACCCTTAAATTTTGTTTCTAATTTTGAACTAATATATAAATTTTCATGTTTTTAACTTCAAAAATGACGAAGTTGCGTACTAAGTTAAACTGAAGAAATTAACCCTTTAAGGGATGATTTTCCAAAAAAATGTGTTAAAGTTAACTTTTGTTTATTACTATAAACTAACATAAAAAATTTCATATTTATAACTCTAAAACTGACGAAGTTGGTTTGTATGAAAGTGACTTCTAACCCTTATTTGTACCCTTTAGGGGATGAATTTCCAAAAATCCGTTCTTAGTGGACGTCTCCTTAGCAGGAACTATCTACCTACCAAATTTCATCTTAATCGGTTCGGCAGTTTCTGAGATTTTTTGTTTAATCAGCGGTGTGTCGCTTTTCAATTTTATATATATAGATTCTATATGCTTAGGATTCAAATAAAGTGGTAATCTTAACTTTATTGATTTATTTTAGACAAAAACTGATGAAATATTTTATATTACGGATCTTACATGTTCAAGAAATTGGTTAGGATAAGAAGGAAGAGGTTAGGTTTTATTTAATAAAGTGTTACAATTTGTTCTGACCCTATGAAAAATTTAAAGGCACAAGCACATTAAGCTCATTAGAAATCCTAATGGAATAAAACTATTGCTTTGGCTATTAATATAATAGATAAAAAAATCTTTCGCTAAATAAATGTTGAACAGTTTTATCACCTCTCATACTCATTTACTGGTCATAATACAATCTAAGCCGCTTTCATTGTCTATACTATTTCCCATTGCAGTAAAAGCGCTGCTCCTCAAATCCTTTTCAAATTCATCATAGTCTACATCCAAATGATAAACATTTTGGAGACTTGGTGGAGTACTCCGTATACCTTTAATGACTACCTTGAGCATTCGTTTCATAGCAGTAAATTCCTTCTTTAGCATCACAACTAAGTTTGACTTCGAATCTAATAAAGTTCTTAATTTTTCTTTCTCCAATTGCAAGGTCAAATTCCTTAATTGTGTTTGCAACTCCCGTTGATTAGCCTCCTCTAATTGTTTTTTCATCTCACACATAATTGCTTTGAAACATCTTTGTGTTTCCTCTAAGTTCCAATTCGCCTCGTGAAGATCGCTTCTTAACTTTTTAATTTCTCCATCCAGTCTTTTAATTTCAGCACTCTCAGTGTGGTCTTTTCTATCTACATCTGTTATTATTTGCCTCCTACCTTTATGTCTAACTTCTTTAACTATAACTTCTACAGCTGTGGTATTATTTCTGAATATCTCGTAAGGACTGTGAAAACTGTTACTAAAATTGTTAGTCACAAGCGGTGTATCATAGGGACCTTTGGATAACAACTCTTCAGAGACAGATATTTTTGGTTTCAATTTATTGGACATAGTAAATCTGTAAAAGTTTTAGTTCATGAGCATGAGGTGATTTTTGATATATTTTGACATGTTTAAATACTCCGCGATTTTGACTTTTATACTAGAGGAAGCACAGAGTAAAAACCAATGATGTTTTAATGTACAAAAAGAGGTAATCATACACTGAAGTTTTGACATTATAATTTTAACCCACAGACATCTAGCAACTATAAATTCTGCATTTTACCACAGAAAAAAATAGTACTTACAGAAAAAGATATAGCACTACGGCAATCATAGCCAAAAATATTTAATGCATTTTCAGATTTTAAAAGGAATAAATAAATAACCTATGGCCAAGTATAAAAGTAAAAGTGACAAGGCTGAATTAGTTGATGAAAGCATGGAAGATTCCATGGATGAAAGTTAACTAGCGAAACAGGTAGGCGGCAACTCGACGTGATTGTCAAAGAAAGATAAACGGATCGTGTGATTGCGCTGAAAATAAATTTAAAGAACTGGAACATCTCAGTATATAATAGTTACGTATAAACTTCGTTAAAAACATTTTATTCATCTCACTTCTTTCACTTAACATACACTATGTTTCAGCATAATTCTAATATTATAACTACTAAAACCATAAACTTATCATAATCCGTCCATCCGGCTGGGGGCTTGAGGCCACTTCTTTCTTCCTTCTTTTTCTTCTTTCTTTCTTGGCCGACAACACATCAGTGATGCCTTTAGCGTTGTTGATGTCTATGTGCGACGATAGCCACTTACCATCAGGTGGATCGTCAGCTCGTTTGCCGGATATTTCCATAAAAAAAAGAATTTCATGGATGCACTGCAAACTCTCTTTATCTTTGTCGTTCTTATACATGACCCTATTCTTCTTGTTCTAGTAAAATTGCCACCATGGCTAGTTCTTCTTTTGTAAAATTGCGAAACATGATGTACACGTGCACTCTCTAGGTGACTTGATGACGTCTGCTCATGCCTCATGCCGGGTATGCCGATATTGTTAGATGTGAAAACTGGTCTCTGTGCGGTATGGCCGGCTGTGCTGGATACATTACAACATAGGACCGGTTTGAGGGTTTAATTGTAACACCGAGGTCTAGGCATAAAAAAGCGTGACTTATCGCTCTTAGAAACGACAACCGGGTTGTCCATTAACCACCTAACATTCATTGCCGTTTAGAAGACATTGTCAACCCAGCCCCAAATTCGTTAACTTAGCACGTGACTTCAACAACAGAGCTTTACTTTACCAGTCCCGTTTCGGTTAATTAAGGCAATTGGGTAAGTAGCCAACCCGATCTCCGTAGATAACTTTAACCCGCCCGAAAGTTTTAAACATGTCCGCTATCTAACGTGTTAACGTTTATAAAACGTGTTATGGGTACGTGTTCGATCTAAAGCTATCTTTTATTATCTACGTATTTTATCTAGATCATTTATAAAGCAGGTGTTTTGCTGTACTTACATGTTGTAGATAAATATTTAATTCAACAATTAATTATAAACGTTAGTCTACTAGTTTCGGTGTGGCCGTGGGGCTGCACCAGGGTTCAACCTTAAGCCCATACCGCTTCATCTTGCTTATAGATACCCTTACATCGGACATAAAAGGGGAGGCTTCTTGGTGTATGCTGTTTGCGGATGACATCGTGCTAGTGGCCGAAAATGCCCCCGAGATTTAGAGCAGATTGGAGGAATGGCGACTACGGCTGGAGAGTGTTGGCTTGAAATTAAGAAGAAATAAAACCACTTACAGGTTCTGTGACTTCGGTGGTCTCTCCAGTCATGTACCTATAACACTCAACGGAATGTCCTTACCAGTCTGCTCTGCTTTTTGGTACTTGGGCTCTATCATTCAAAAGAATGGTGACATTGACCTGGATGTGACACATCGGATCAATGCAGGTTGGATGAAATGGCGACAGGTCACAGGAACTATTTGCGACCCACGGATGCCCCTTAAATTGAAGGGTAAAATCTATAAATCATAAGACCTGTCGTAATGTATGGATCAGAATGTTGGGCTACAAAGAAGACGGATGAGAGACGATTGCATGTCACAGAGATGAGAATGTTGAGGTGGACGTGTGGAGTGACGAGAATGGACAATAAGGAATGAGTATATTAGATGAAGTTTGAAAGTGGCAAAAATGACAGAAAAGTTAAAAGGGAACCGAATGTCGTGTCGCATGTGATGAGGCGAGAGGAAACGCATGTGACAAGAAGAGTGATGGATATGAATGTAATGGATAGACGAAGGGGACGAGGATGACCAAAGAAAAGATGGATGGATTGTGTTACAGATGATATGAAAGATAAGAGAGTTAGTGTAAAGATAGAAAGATGACGGCTGATAGAGAAGTGTGGAAGAGGAAAACATATTGCGCCGACCCCAAATAAAATTGGGAAATGGGAATGATGATGATGAATTATAAACGTTAGTAGTTATATTAGTTAACTGTATTAAACTACAATCTCTGAAAAAACCAAACCAAACGGTGTGGTTTTTAGGGTTCCGAAGTAAAATCGGAACCCTTATAGTTTCGTCATGTCCGTCCATCCGTCTGTCCGTCTGTCCGTCTATCCGTCTATCCATCTGTCCGTCTGTCCGTCTGTCCGTCCGTCTGTCCTTGCTTTACTTCTTACGTTACTTCGGAACCCTACATTGCGCGTGGCCTGACACGCACTTGCCCGGTTTTTCAAACATTTTCAAACGAACACTAACCAACATGGTTAAAATTCATAAAGACTGTGGAACGCTGACGATAGCAAACTATTAGTAAACCTATCATGCAGATAAGTTCAGTAATTGACCAGACTCATAGCCGCGAACTAACTCGATCGGTGTATGAGCGGCCCTTGTAATTCAATAGTGCGCTTTGCGTACAGTGCCCATTTGAAGCGATACTATGCACATGAATGCCTAGAATATTGGCTCTTAACCAATGATATTTACAAAATATAGATACGTTATACCCTTACAAATCAACCAAATAATCTGTTCCGAAAAGATCTAAAACACACATGTTTATCTTTTCACTACACCAATCTTATTGGTATAATACACGAAGGCATTTTAACGCTGTACGTCAAATGTCAAGCACTTTTGATAACAACAAAAGCGTGCGTATCGTTTTGTATTTACATATCGTCTACGAGCAGAACGGTCAATTGCCTGTTCTTACGCTCTTCATCGTCGGCGCGCTAGTGACATATCTACCTCTTTTTTACATCATCAATGTGATTGGTTTAGTGAAAAAAATATGAACATGTGTGTGTTATAGCTCTTTTCGAAACAGATTTTTTGGTCGATTTGTTAGGGCATAACGTATATATATTTAAATATCATTGGTGCGACTGGTCTAGAATTATAGGAAATCTAGGTACGTATTATAGGTACAGAGCTTCGAGGCCGCGAAAGTAGGACGTTAAATGTACTCACAGAACGAGGTTACAGCTTCGCAAATATGCACAAGTATATAAGTTATTTGGGTAGGTAGGTAGGTATACACGGAAACATTGAACTCTGTATTAATCGGGTTCCGATAACGAAGCTCAGTTTGCATTTCACTGTGTAGTTACCTGATTTAATTCCATTCGACGCTGAGAGGTTTTACCTCATCATAAATGTTTCGTACGTAATTTTTCTTCTAAAAAATAAAATGAATGGGCTGGATTTTTTCCGACTACAGCCTTGAGATTTTGTAATATATTATTATGCGAATGGTATAAGGATGTTGGGAGCTGTATCTATCTTATGTCAGTCCTAGAGTCAATAACTTTCCCAGATTTTGGCTGTATTGGGACTGGGGCGGCTTAAAATACTAACCTCAATCCCTCACCGGATGGGTGTCCATGGACCACGATAGCCACGATGTAAAACGTAGTGTTTAAGTACTTTGTGATCAGGTGGATCGTCAGCTCGTTTGCCAACTATTTCCATAAATAAATAATTAGTTTAAAAAAAAAACTAAAAAACACGCTTTTATAGAAAATCCAACAAAAAATTAGAAGATAAAGAATTGAGAATCGTGTAATTGTAAAAAAAAGCGTGCGGTGCTTTTTAAGATATTATCCCTCCTGCTCATTGCACCCCACGAAACTGCCATGATGACTATAATTACAGTTAATGTTAATACCATGTCGTTTCCACTCCATCAGCTTGAACACGTCTTCCAACGCAGCGGTGAACAGCTTTGGGGATATGACGTCCCCTTGCCTGACACCTCTCAGCAATTGGATCGAGTTCGTTGCTGTGTACTTTGATATACCGTTACCACTACCTCGATATTATACAGTCATCATAAAATAGAAAATGCATCTAGTGTTACAATCTATGCAAATTTGATAAAAATATATAACGGGAATATAAAGTTAATAAAATAAAAAAATATTTTAAAAACATTTATTATTTTGAAATAAGCCACGTCGACTACAATATACGTATATAAACAAAATTTCAAAAATGTATCATCAAAATTTTCGCTTAAAATCTATTATAGGTTTAATCTCTGCTTACCGCGATGGCTCGTGGAAGTCGTGGACACACATTGTTTATCACGTGGTGTTTATCATTGTTTACCACAGCTGTATGTGTTGGATCTACTTGATAGAAATATAAAACTGCGTGTGTTCTACTTATACAAAGGATATGTCATGGGATATCCATGCCAATTTCTATAATTCAATTAATATTGGATCTTGATGACTGAAATTGTATGGCATTTTAATAAAAACGTTGTGAAAACAAAATTTCCAGAATTATAATAATGTCATAGTGTCATAATGACATTGTCATGCGTTAATTGATAATACAATTTATCATAAATTAAATAACATACGAGTACAATGGTATATTAGTATTTTGATTATAGAAGAATTAACCGTTATGTATTATTATATTATGCATAATAATAAGGCACTTGTGACATTTCGATTAAAAAATATGTAGTTGAATATCTAAATTACAACAATCTTATAAACTCAGGTATATTAGCATTGAATACATAGTGCACTGGAAAGTGGAGATATTTCACTTAATAATACTAGTGTTCGCTTAGTGGTCGAAATATAAAATAGTACTGTGTACAACAATTATTTTTTTCACTTTTAATTGAACAATGAACAATCAATTACGACGACAATGGTCCTCACTCGCTGTGTCACGGTCACGATACGTGGACTATTGGGTTTTACTCACGATTATTAGGTTTTCAACGTGGACCTTTTTCTCTTGTATTACGCGTGCGAGTTACCTTGGAACTTTGCACTGATGATGTAACACAATAAATTTACAGTATTCAAACTAAGCAGTATTTCGTAAAAATATTTTATTATAAATGTTTATTACAATATTTTTTTAATGGCTGGCGGTCACGGGGCTCGAACGAGCCGACAACGGAATTATCCTAATTCACTGTAGTAAATACACATCATAATTTTAATTATTCCTTACTGTAATTTTATCTGTTACTGTACATGCGAACATTTTGTATTCTAAACCTAGTATTAAAATCACAGAGGTATACATGTCTGTGATTAAAATGAAAAATAGCATAATATTTAATTTAGGCTAAATATTCGATGATTAGGCAGTGCTGACCGCACTACTTAGAAGCCGACTAGAAACAAACTGATTCACATACATACAATAAATCTCCAATAAAATTAAATTTTGGTGAAAATATTTTCTAATTGCGCGGTTTCCTAACGGACCAACTACGTACGCACAACTAGTGGAACGGCACAATTGTTGTTAAGTTCAATAAAGTCTATGGTTAACTATATAGACCAGTGCCGATAATTTTTGAAACCTAAAAAAATAATAGTAGGATGAACCCATTACAAAAAAGAAGAGAATATAACAAAAATGAAAGGAAAAATAATTTACGGGCGATCTGAGGTCGGGAAGTGGGGGGAGGAGGGTTTAGGGTAAAAAACGGTTTAATATCTCAATTTCCGGCAAAACTACAAGTCCTATGTTAAAAAGTTAAATGGCAAACTTGTAGGTGATAAAAAGATCTACAACTTTTGTATTTACACTTTTTACATAACCTCAAAGGGCATCGAACCTAATTGGCACACCTACAAGTCCGCCATTTTGAAAAAACCTCGATTCGGCGGCCAGTGATGAAACATGTGTCAATCGATAGACTAAATGATTATGATCAAAAAGTATTCAGTGATGAAATGTCGTAAGTGATATACTTTCTGAGATAAGTGAGTTCAAAACTGTAGAAAAATAAAGCAAAAAACTTCGTTTCGGCGGACATTGAAAAATCATATGTCATTCGATAGGCTAAATAATTACGATTAAAAAGTATTCAGTGATGAAATGTTGTAAGTGATATAATTTCTGAGATATTTGAGTTCAAAACCGTAGAAATATAAAGCAAAAAAACTTCGCCACGGCGGACATTGATGAAACATATGTTAATCAATAGGTTAAATGATTACGATTAAAAAGTATTCAGTGATGAAATGTTGTAAGTGATATACTTCCTGAGATATTTGAGTTCAAAACCGTACAAAAATAATGCATTAAAAATGACCATTTACTTATTTTGAAATTATTGTGTCAATAATGAAATATAAGTATATTATGCCATATGTGTATGTGCTGCATAGGTACTTGATTTATTAATAACGGGTAGGTAGTTTGAATTTAAAAAAGAAGCAAAGCAAAAGCAAACTACTAGGTTGTTTTATAAATAATTTATTTGCCACCAGCGGCTACAACTTTGGCAATTACTCTAAACCAAAAGTTAAAATTCATTATTGGCTTAGTTTTCTATATCATGTCTGACAATCACTGAATCTAAAAATTCCGCTGGTGATAAAGGCAATGTTTCCTGATGTCGAGCCCATGCCAAGAACCATATAACACACATTATATGGGAACAACAGGACAAGGTTCTTTTTCCCACTATGCATGAGCAGTACCATCCCGCGATTTTATCTCTACTCTTAAGTTGTTTGTTTGACGAATTTGTTTAATTTTTATAATACATAACGTAACTGAGATAAGGAAAAAAGTGACCGGTACACTTCAATTGCTGTATCGCCATAAACACTTAACCATAAATACGCCATAAACACTGGTCATCCCTCACCTTGATTATGCTATGTGTTGTACAGATTTGTCAGAGGAACTTCTGAATACATTGGAGCGCCTTCTTAATAACTGTATTAGATATATCTTCGGCTTACGTAAGTATGATCACATTTCCCAGTTCCATTCCTAACTTAAATGGCTACCCATTCGATACAGGCGAAACTTCAGAATTCTCTCAACATTTTATGCTATTTTGTATAATGTGTCTTCTCCTGTTTATTTAAAGGAAACCCATAGCACTGCTTATTTCGGGAATTCCTTCACAATACAGTTCATACTATTCTGGAACTTCTTGCTTGTAGACATCAAAAAATCATAGACTACCAAAAGCTCCTTCAAGAAGTCCGGCAGCACTACCTGAAGCAATTAGAATGTTGTCGCCCGTGGTCTTTAACCAGATGTTATATATGTATTTATAATTATTTATTTACTTAATATATAATATAAATATATATAACAGCAGTGATAGTCTAGCGGTTAGAACGTTGGTCTCTCAAACGGAGGGGCCCGAGTTCAAATCCTGGCACGCACCTCTGATTTTCAAATATTATGTGCGTATTAGAAGTTAATTATCACTTGCTTCGGCGAAGGAAAACATCGTGAGGAAACCTGCACACCGGAGAGTTCTCCATAAAGTTCTCAAAGGTGTGTGAAGTCTACCAATCCGCACTTGGCCAGCGTGGTAGACTATGGCCTATACCCCTCACATTGTGAGAGGAGATCCCGAGCCCAGCAGTGGGACAATTATGGGTTGTTGGTATATAATATAATATGTATAATAAAAATAAAAAATAATTAACTATAAATGTTTTATTTTTATACGGGTTTGAACTCAAATATCTCAGAAATCATATCACTTACGATATTTTATCACTGAGAACTTTTTGATCGTAATCACTTAGTCTATCGATTAACACTTGTTTTATCAATATCCGCCGAAACAAAGTTTTTTACTTTATTTTTCTATGGTTTTGAACTCAAATATCTCAGAAAGTATACCACTTACGACATTTCATCACTGAATACTTTTTGATCATAATCATTTAGTCTATCGATTGACACATGTTTCATCACTGGCCGCCGAATCGAGGTTTTTTCAAAATGGCGGACTTGTAGGTATGCCAGGCTCCATACAAAAATGTTGGAAGCCCTTTATGTAAGAAATTCAAATAACCAAGTTTTTGGTTTTTCCCCCCACTTCCCGACCTCAGATCGTCCGTAAATTATTTGACCTTTAATTTTTGTTATATTCTCTTCCTTTTGCAGGATTTCATCCTACTATATATTTTTTTTCACTTCTTACCGTTTTTAAAGCTATTGGTACTGGTCTAATATGCTTATTATTAATTTATTACTACTCTAAATATATTCCATTACCATTTCTTAATGTTTCTATAATTTGAGAGCGAAAGTATTAATTTTATCGGTGTTGTGAAACTTCCTGCAGAAAATTAATTTCCTTTGTTGACTTTTGACTAATTAACGAAATACCGTTCGAAAAAGTCCTACTAAAATTATCACTTAACATACGTAAAAATCGCCACAAATACCATTTACATATGAGGAGTTCCCTTAATTCCTCGTGGATCACATCACCAGATCTGAATTATGATAAATATGGGACCAATCTGAAAGTATACGCTTTCAGATAAAAAAGACTTTTCCAAGTCGGTTGATAAATTAAGGAGATCCGACATATCAAACCCAAAAAAATACAACCGATTTATGGACCTCCTCCTTTTTTTAATTCGGTTAAAAATGTTTCTATTTTAATTCACTGGCGTTACCCACAGACATGTACTCTGTGGTGTTACACAATACATGTTAACATTTTCACACCATGGTACACACAAATTAATTTCCCGGTGTAGCCGAAAGGACTTTAGTAAATGTGACGGCAATTCAATTGCTATCATGTTGTTAATTAGTTCCATGAAAAACTGAATTACAATCACCACAACTTAGAATTTGATTTGAATTTTAAATGGAAATTGTCGTAGTATAAAATCAATTTCACCAATTATAACGCTGTTAAGTTCACTAATAGTAACATCGGAATATTAAACTGATTAGTTTCATCTCACGCTTCACCTGTATTCAAATTTCAACTTTATTTGTAGCGTGTGAAGCTATACAATGGCGCTACTGGCCATCTGGTCGACGCCGCACGTGCCGTCCCCGCGGTACACGCGGTAGTAGCCCTGCTCGCCCCACGACTTGCCCCACGAGTTCTTGATGATCCAGTACGGTAAGGTCTTGTGGAAGAGCGGATAAGCTGCAAATAAAAGCAGGAATTGGTATTTTAGAGCTTACTGTACTACTGACGCGGAACAGGCCGCTGTCTTCCGTGAAACCGCCGATTGAATTTCGTGACGGTAACATAAAAATCGTAAAATGACTAGCCAGGATGAATTATGCTAGACCGTGTCGGGGCACGAGTCGTGCCTCCTGCGAGGCACGGACGAGGCACGGATTCAAAACTTCACTAACATTTTAGATTATTTTATAACATTTTACGACATCCGGGCACGTCCGAGCCTCGTTCAGGACGCAGACGTCGCACGGTATAGCATGAACCGCATCATGTAAAATGTTAGTGAAGTTTTGAATCCGGGCGTTGTCCGTGCCTCGCAAGGGGCACGGCTCGTGCCCGACACGGTCTAGCATAATTCATCCTTAAACGCAAGAACAGGCGAGCTCGAAAGAACGGATGTTTTTTCAAGCACAATTTAAAACCAACACCGATTACTAATAACAGTAGCTAGAGTTTATCTTCGAAGTTTATTTAGTTCGTCCACAACTTATGGTATATGATTGTTGAGACAATCAATCGAATCAGTAATGTTATATTATGTTTGTTACCTTTAACTCCGTACCCCACGATGAGAACGCCGTGATCCAAATTTTTCGGATTGCACAACATCTTCCAAGGATGGGACACTCCGCCAACGTAGAACTGCATTGCATTCGCGTTTATACCTGCAACGGTATAAAACCTTAAGTGACTACCGATCTAAACAAGAAAAAAGACGCCTTCCGATTTACGCAGATTTATTATCATTCTAGCCTAAAGGTTATATTCTCTGAGACTACTATGCAAGTAAGTAGCTTGGTCCAAATTGGACCCTACTCTATTACTACTTAAATAATGCATGATTTAAATAAAATACAGTGACCATTAAACGAATATGATCTTATCATGTAAAAGTAGATCATTAATTTCAGCATTGATAAAGTGTTATACAGGATGACACAAATTTTAAAACTATCTTTGAAAAATATTCTTCACGGACTCAATAATATTGTAATGCTTTTGATCCTTGTTAGCCACACTATCGA
Source organism: Thymelicus acteon (assembly GCA_951805285.1). Lineage (NCBI taxonomy): Eukaryota > Metazoa > Arthropoda > Insecta > Lepidoptera > Hesperiidae > Thymelicus > Thymelicus acteon. The sequence goes on from OX638232.1 coordinate 6,556,186, forward strand.
ATGGTGTACAAACACAGGGTGTTTTTTTTTAAAAAAATCAACGGGTTCGATTCCTGGCTAGGAATATTGCTTTTTCAAAAATCTAATAATGCAGTTTTAGTTTTCATCAAAATCGGCTCCGAGACTCCTTTGAGCATTTTTGGCTTTTCCTCAACTCGAATTCGGCCATCCACATTCAGTTGAAAAATTTACCCTGTATACTTGTTCGCTTACAATCCACAAATGATCCACATCAGTACAATGTCTTTAAACATAACATTTTTTACTTATTTTATCATACTTAAACTACACAACTGAGAGACATCAACATGTTTCAATGTTAGTTCTGCAGGGTTGTAGCTAGAGTCGAATTTGAGGTAGGGCAGCATTGGTTACAGGTAGGGCAGAAGTAAAAAATCATAATTGATCTGCTCTCTAGGTCACAGAACAAAGAATTATTATAACATGAAATGAATGTCCCAAACTGTGGTATGTTCGGAAAAGTTTAGATACCTATCGCTACAATTCTTTTTATCTCTAACAAACAATTTAATTATAATAATTTATTTTAGTTTTTGGTATTTTTAAGGTAGGGCATTGTGATTACTGTTGTAATACTGGTTTGTTATAGGTATTTCGTTCTATATTTAATCAAAACTTGTCTACTTTATTTTTATGTTTTTTTACACTTATTATACAAAAATACAACAAAATACGATTTTGTTGTATTTTTGTATTAAAAATAGTAAAGAGAAGAGAAAAACGTTGTTGATGATTTGAAGTTTATTTTTGAAGTGTAAAAAAACATAGAAATAAAGTAGACAAGTTTTGATTAAATATAGAACGAAATATAACAAACCAGTATTACAACATCCACCCTTAATCAAAACTCTACTTAAATCTTATTCAAAAAATAAAAAATCTAAGATTACACTAAGCCCATATCGCTGATACATTTCAAATGTGCGGTCGTACCTAGGCACTTGGTTAAAACATCAGCTAACATATTACTGGACTTAGTATACTTAAGGTTTATCACATTATCAGATACTTTTTCTCGAATAAAATGATATTTCGTATCAATGTGCTTAGTTCTCCCGTGATGTATGGGGTTATAGGCCAAGTTTTGTGCACTCTGACTATCGCTATGTATTGTAACGCTAGTTAACTGGTTGTTGCATACCTCATAGATTAACCGTCGCAAATAAATTGCTTCTTTCGCAGCATAAGTTAAAGCCATGTACTCAGCTTCCGTCGAAGATAGTGCAACTGTGGGTTGTTTCCTAGATGCCCACGACAATGGACCATCAGCCAACTTGAAACAATATCCCGTATACGATCGTCTATCTTCAGTGCAATTCGCCCAATTCGCATCAGTATACCCGACAAGGGGTTTTCCGGTCTTCCCTATCTTCATGGCCTTTCTTCACAAACCCTTGAGGCTGGTACATGTAAACCTCCTCGTGAATATCACCATATAGGAATGCGGTGTAAACGGTGTCAGTTTGTAAACCCATTTGCATGGAATAATCTTCTTATTAGGTTTATCAACAAGTTTCCACGTATTTAAACTCGTCAGCGAATCGTACTCGTCTTGCATAACCAACTTCCATTTGTCAGCATCATCAGCTCGACATGCTTCCGCATACGTTTTAGGCCCATTTTCTTCAGTCAAAGTATGATAAGAGAAATAATCAGGAGGTTTCCGCTCTCTCACGGGATATCTTCGATCTTCCATTATCTGTTCATCCATTACAGGTGAATCTGAACTTTCAGGCAGAACATCTGTAGAAGCATCTTGAAAATCTTCTACTGTATCTCCTATTCCGCCACAGTCAACTTCATTTCCATTCGCAACTGTAATCTTTTTATTAGATTCATACGGTCTAATGTTCTGAAACCATTCCAACTTCGAAGACATATCTTTAGTGGCTCCCGAATCAATGATCCAACAATCATCGCTAGAATCAACTTTAGTACCGAGTGCAACTGATGACTCCTCAGTCTTCTTTTTGCTCTTCTTCAAAGGGCAATTAGGCCGTTTATGTCCTGGCTCATTACAATCATAGCAAATTATGGGTTTCTTCTTCTTAGTTTTATTTTTAACTACTTTGGACCGTAAAGCAGAATCATTATTTGTCGTTTCTTTTAATTTCGACATTTCATTAAGAAGTTTAGACTTCACCAACTCCGTTGTCACTTCAATATTGCTATTTTCAAGTGCCATAATCAAAGCATCATACCTTGAAGTGAGACCTCCGAGTAAAATAGCAGCTATAGAGGCATCTTCCACATTTTTACCAATATCCGCCAAATCTTGTACTGTAGACATCACGGCATTAATGTAGGCTTCTATATTGTCAAAGTGACTGAGGCTCAGCCTATACAACTTCCTCTCTAAGTTAAGACGACGACCCATGCCTCTGTCCTCATATGCATTCCGTAATGCTATCCAAGCCTCTGACGCTGTTTTAGCATTTCTTACATGCGTAATAGCAGAACCTTCTAATGTGAGACATATCTTGGTCAATGCGTTTTTATCATTTTTTATCAGGGTTGCACTAGATATAGTGTGGCCTTGGGGATACCCGTCAACAGCTTCCCATAAGTCTTCATGCATCAGATAATTACGCATTTTAAATTTCCATATACTGTAACCATCTCGACTGCTAAGACTAAATGAGGGCAGGGAGGAACTATAGCCTCTTACCGTAGCAGTATCTCCACTTTGAAGTGCCATACCGAAATCTGACGTACACGGAAACTAATGATATTTTCACTTCCTGATAAAATGTTTTTCAAAAAATCACATCAATACATTAATCCACGTTCACTTTAGCTATTATTTTCGTGCTGATAACGATTTTGTTGTATTTTTGTATTAAAAACAGTAAAGAGAAGAGAAAAATGTTGTTGATGATTTGAAGTTTATTTTTGAAGTGTAAAAAACATAAAAAATAAAGTAGACAAGTTTTGATTAAATATAGAACGAAATATAACAAACCAGTATTACAACAATTACAAGGTAGGGCATTGCCCCACAATGCCCCCTCCTAGCTACGGCCATGTAGTCCTGTTATCTCACAGCTATATAGAAAATATCAACTCAAATTGAACGCAATGATAATATTCCATAATTTCCATACCATGTATTGAATTGAAAGTTAACTTCTGTAGTGCAAATAAACTTAATTTGCAGCACCGTTAAAGTAATAAAAAAACTCCGTGTAATCAATTTTTATAGTTATGTACCTAAGTGCATAGTTTAAATGTACATAAATAAAGGTAAGCTGTGAATACAAATACCTACTGTAATAACATTGACGTGTTCAAGGTGTAACTTATTGAAATTCTACACCGCTGGCTCTATCAATAATATTCAGTATTTTATAAAAAAATAACCGACTTCTTAAAGCGGTCTTCAAAAAACCTATATCAATAATATTTACGGAATGCCTCCAATTCCTCATGGATCCATCATCAGAAGAATACAAAAAATATATAAAAAATACGGAACCAGTCTATATAACATGATACTGTAAAATCGGATATAATGACGCCCTGACGCCCAGGAGTTTCGCAGATACTCGTAATATGAACATTTTCAGCTTTATTATGTTTGCATATGTCAGTAATCTCAACATTACGAGTATACACTTGATACTTGCCTATAGATATCGGGCCGTTCTTCACAAGCCACTGCGCCATGGCGGTTTCATTGGCGGTGATGTTGACGGCGCCCACCACCTGCACCTTGGAGAGCGTTCTATTGAACACACACTTGTCGTTCTCTCCCTCGTATGGGTAGTCGCTTTCCAGCTCCAAGCCTCCCAGCTGTTCGATTGACCTGGAATATTACACGAGTTATTTAAGGCAATGGTTAAATATACAAGATATTTTAGGCAATTCCGTTCGAAAGTAGAAGTAAGAAAATGAACGTGCGTCCACTCAATATTATTGTTACAACTTACCTATAAGTGGGAATATTTTTAAAACATTTTGTTATTTTGGTAGGCATACAAAATAAACATAAGAGCGAAGGCATTAGATTTCCCTGTTTTCTACATTTCAATAATTTTATAAAATTGTACATAATATGAACGTTGCATCAACATGCTATAATTAACACCTACATCAATACGTATCATATGATACAAATTCCTAGAACTAAATTTATAGGACAATATACAAATGACAGAAGTGGCGCAAAATAATTTTACTGCATTGTCGTCAAACATTGTTGTCAGCAAAACTATTTCTCAGAATATTCTAGTACACAAAACTTCGGGACTTTCCATATTACACATTGCATGGCTGTAATATTTCAATTATCACGTACATTGCAATGAAATAACTGAAAGGCTTATTGTTTACGGGAAAATTTGCCAAGAAAACAATGACACATAACTTTTAATGACCGGTAATAAACCGATAAGCATTTATGCAATGTGTCAACATTTAAATATTGATGTTTTCAATGTTTACATCCGTTTATAATGATGACATATTGATTTTTATTAGAAAACAAATGTAACTTCAAATATGAATCATGAATTTTATACGAACATTTTTGATAAACATCTTGCATACAGCTATGTTACAGGGCTATCTATTGAGTCCTACTTATTGGATAAACAAATAATTATAATGATTTGATACTAAACTAAATCTTTGAAGTCATGTAATTAACATAATCGGTCACTTAAAGACGGATCGAATGTATATATGCATATTAATCTATGAGGAAATAAGACCTACGTACTTAATTTTATTATAATTATGTATATTCTAAGTCGTATTCATCTATTATTAGATATTAGTTAGTTTGACCAGATGAGATGACGAACGCATTGTTTCGTTTAGTACCTACCAACACGATTACGTCATCCATGTGTCAGCGTCTGGGAGACAATCAAGAGGAAATTCCTACTGTTTTACAGTGTTAAATTTTTCTACTCGATTCAATAATTTCAAATGTTTAACAAACAAAATGCATGGACACATCTGTGTACACAAATTATTACTGTAAATATTAGAGTTACATTTTCAGGAATGCATTGTAATCTCTCGATTATTTATTAACTGTTATTGATTCAAGCCTAGTGATTTTAACATCAGACTCAAGTTAATGTTGCAAGCATATCCCATTCAAAAAAATTGTGCGTAGATATTATATTATAAATTTATTATCTATTGATTGCTTTGGAAGGCATTATGAGAAAACCTGCACACCTGAGGTTTCTCTCCATAATGTTCTAAAAAGTATATAATATCTCCCATTTTGCACTATGACATATCTCGCTTATTGTGGAAGGAGATCTAAGCCCAGGGGACAGCAATGTATCGAGATCTCCGTCGAAGCGAAACACCCGTAGGATTAAGTCCCGAAATCCCAGCTATATACTCAGGCACGATGGTGATCACATTGAAAATCAGACGGGAACGAAGTAAGGAGCTGATGTTACAGATGATCATAATCATTCCCAGATGTGGTAAAAACATTCAAATAAACAAAATATTTTTACCTATAGGCATTATCCGGTAGACCTCCGTTGCAACCTTCGTCGAGTTTATCGCAGTCTACCAACTCCTGTTCGGACAGAGACAGCAGTTGTCCAGATTTTATCTTCCATTGCCCTTCCACATTACCTTTGAAGAAAATAATTAATTTTAATTTTTTTTATGTTAATGCACCTTAATACGCATGCTGTGTTCATCCGTAATTAAAATTACAAATAGATTGATTTTAAGCCCTAGATCTGTAATAATAGCTGGTTTTTGTAATTTTGTGGATAATCCTATAAATAAATAAATAAAACTATCAAGTATTAAGTTCAAGGAATGTAAGAGGCATTTTTTCTGCCAAGAAGGTGGAAACCTCCTTGACACTAACCTACTTACACTGCAATTGAAACACAGAAAAAACCAACTACCATCATAGAAACAAACACAACGTAGCGTTATAGTAACACAACATGCGTTATCGAACGGTGACGTTCGAGTAGTCAGTGTAAAACTTTTTTTTGTTTAATAAATATGATAATCTTACCTGTAACACTAAATGCCCAACAACTTCCACACGAGCCTTGATCTTTGACTTCCGTGACAGCGCCATGCTCCCTCCAATCAAACTTGTTCGGAATTGAAATCTCAGGAATATTTGCTTCCTTCATGGGTATTCGATTGTCATCTTCAGTGTTCGGTTTAAGACCCAAATATCTACTGCTGAACTCCTCATAAGTGAGGTCCGCGAACCGCGTTACCGCATATCTCGCAGTTCCGCGCTCTAAGACATTCAGTTCATGTATTCTCCTTACATTATCCTCGAAGATCTTAAAGCGCCTTAGCATCTCTCCGGGGTTATTTTCGTATTGGGGCTTGTAAGTTGTAATAAAATTGAAGAAGAGATGCTCAGCTTGAACTTTTCGATGCAAGTCAGAAGCAGCACCCGCTTGATAGTCACAAGAAACACGGAAGTTTGGTGGATGATCCGTCCAGGGTCGAAGCCAAACGTTTACACGACAAAATTTGTTTAATCCCCCGACTTTTTCCAAATGACAATCCTCACTTATACTCAATGCAAGACAATTGGTAGGTCCTACTTCTATCTTCATTCTATAATGAATACCAGCTATCACTTGCTTTTCCAAAGAGAATATTCTTACGATTTTTTGTTTACGAGGATGTGGATATTTCGCTTCAATATGTTTTAAGGCTTCGTTAGCTAATTGCATCGCATTTTCAGCACTTTCGAATTCAATGTGAGCCTCCAGTGGAGTTTCATCGTCTTCACAATTTACATCAATGTCGCGACCATTGTTAAGCCAAAGTCTCTCATAAACGTGAGATATGCAATGCCTTCGAGGAAGATGTTCTAAAAACTCACATTTTGTAATATTATCGACCCACTCGTACTTCAAGCATGATGTGTAGGCTACGTCAAAATCTATTGTCGTAACTTTCCCACTTGTTAATTTCGTAGAAAAACTATTTATTTCCAAAACCCTTTGTTTATATTTATGTATTGAAGCCATTTCTAATTTTTCTAAAGACTCCTGAACCATACCCTTTATAATCATATAATCTGGATCTATGTCTGTGGAATTGGAAGTAATGGAACGTTTCTTTCGCTTCATTTCGGGTAGTCCACATTTAGTTTTGACTTTTTTAATGTCCCTACTATTAGGAACTGTCCATAAGTAAGACACACATGATTTTGAGGGAATTTTAGTATCAATGAAACACTCAAAATGCGTATCATATTCAACATTTTTAGTGCAGTTTGTGAAAGCTATTACGAAACTCATGGTTATAGGTATCTTAGAATCCAGCGTAGGAATCACATACGGTTCCCCAATGTGCACTACTTTATGCTTATATTTTGAGGATCTTTCAAGTTCTTTAATAGAAGTCCTAATTAAATCTGGTATTGATAAACCAGAAAGACTTTTAAATTCACTATTATCGTCACACACGACAGAAATATCTTGAACAATGAGTTCATCCTCCTGATCAGGCCATAATCTAACTAGGCATAATTTGTGATTCATTCCACTAAGTTCGTCACAGTTGTGCAAATCTGCTTCGTCTTGATGTTTTAAGCAGTACGTAGATGCTGTTTCTATATACATTCTCACCATATTCGTGCCCATATTCGTAGTGCTTTGAAAAGCATGTATAGATATTAATTTTTGCAAATTTTTTGTATCTGCGTTGTCATTTATATGCTGTACAGCACGATCAGCATAATAATATTTAACATCTTCGTCGATATCTTCCTCATCAGGCCCTATTTGTCTTTTAATACGGTTTTCCCGTTCTTCTCCTATTATGCTACGTTTTTTACGCTTTGTGTCTTCATCCTCATCGTCATCCTGAATGTCACTCATGTTATCATTTCCAATTTTATGACAATTTACTTTAATATCTTTACCTCTTAACCATGGCTGATTCCAAATTTCAGAATGACAATAAAGGATTGTTTCTTTATTTAGTTCACATCCCAATGATTTCTTTGAACTCGAGCAATATTTTGGAGACGCTGTAAAATCTATCTTATAGATAATGCCTGATACGACCTGAGAAGTAACGTGTTGTACTTCTACTACTTCATGTCGTACTGCTGATTTAAGTTTACGTTGATATTGAGAAAGAGATTCTTTAGCCAAATCTCTAAATTTTTTATCTTTTGCGTCATCAACTTGTGGACCCCCGAGAAGATGTTTTTCACCACCCAATAAAAAGCGCTTCGGCCGATTATATAGTTTTTGTTTTTCGACATCACAATTCACGGTTATGTCCTCTTTGTTCAGCCACTGTTGAGACCATATCTCTGAATGACATTTAATTTGGTCAGAATCTTTTTCCACCACGCAATTAGACAAATCCAAGTCCTCTTTTTTATTCAATATACAGTTAGTAGGCGAAATATAAAAATATATGTTTGTTTTAGTGCCGGATACCACTTGTGAGGTGACTTTTTCTATTTTTACAACAATATAATGTTGTGCAGTTCCAGATGACTGGAGAAACTTGTTCAAAGATTTCTTAGCTAAATCTATATATTGTGGCTCATTGGGATTCTCTTCAGTAATACCACCAGGCACCTGTCGGGCCTTTCTGCTCTGTGTATCGCAGGTCACGTTAATATCTTTCTTTTGTAACCAAAGCCTTTCCCATATTTCTGAATGACAGTCGATGGGATTCTTAGTTAAATCACTTTGTGGGACTATTTCAAAATCTATTTTAGTTAACGTTCCTGATACAACTTGGACATTAACTTTTTTAACTCTTACTACATTATGAGGCTCATGATTTCCTATGGTCGTCAAATATGTTTGAAGCGACTCTTCTGCTAATTGTTTGTATTTTGGATCTGTAGGATCTTTTGGTATTGCTCCCCCAACAAGATTTGTTGACCTTTTTTTTCGCGATCTTGAAATTTCATTAACTACGTCATCATCATCACAAGTGACATTTACTTGTCGACCATCTTCTAACCATGGTCGTTCCCATACTTGAGCTTGACATGCTCGCAAAGGTTCATTTTTTAATAACTGACAAGATTCAACATCAACCTGAAATTCATTAGAACACGATGTATATCCAACAATAAAATCCACGTAAGTCAAAAGACCGGCAATAATTTGTGTCCGGACTGATTTTATAGTAACAACCTTCTGTTTATTATTTTTGTTGGACTTTATTTCTAAATACTGGAGAGCTTCCTTTACTATATCTAGAATTTTCGGATCTGTAACATTTTCTTCATTTCTTTGAAGGTAATTGGAATCCGAAAAGCTTTCGTCTATCGATCTTTCGGAACATGAATGCGTTATTTTCTTATCTTTCAGCCAATGTCTTTCATGAACTTCTACTTCACATATATTTGATCCTAAATCGCTTAAAACAGTACAATTTTTTCTTCTCCCAAAAGGAACTTGTTTTTTACAATTTGTAGACACAAGAATTAATGTCATTTTTGTCAGAGTTCCAGAAACTTTTTGTGTACTTGCAGCAACTATCTTATGGATTTTCAGAGCATTTACATGAGACGAAGTTGACTCAATCTCTTTAAGAGCTTCTAAAGATATTTTGTTTAGAAGAGGATCGTCTAATGGAACTCGATTAGATTTACCTACAAATTGTTTTGTTGAATCATTATGACAAAAAGCACTAAGGACTTGAGGGCTGTCCTTGTCAGAAATGTCTATTATACCATTACAAACTTTAGTGATAGTATCTTCTTTTTTACATACTGCTTTAACGCAAGGAATTATAATACGGCCTTGTATATAAAAGAAATTTTTATAATTTTCTTGTTCTTCTTCCGCAGCAATCACATCTTTAAGTACGCGGGATTTGATTTCCATGTCCATTTCATTCAAATAATCGACCATAATTTGTGCCAATGAATAAATGTACTGTGCTTTGCTAAGATTTTTTTTTATATTGTAGTACTTCTGAGCCATTTTCATCATATTTAAATCATGATCATAACTTCTTTTTGTTCTCTGTGAGTCTTCGGTTTCTCTAGGTTCAAATCCTACAGAATTAAAGAAATTAACAAAATCCTCTATTGTTTTTTTCTTTTCGTCACTCAATGTTGGCTTTTCTTTGCTATCACCTTGTTTAACTTGAACAGAATTATGACTGTAATGTTTGGCAGATTCAGAATTTGATGTAATCTGCATATCTATTTTAGATAACCCCGGTGTAGAGACTTCCACGTTGGTCGGAGTGCCTGTTTTATAAACATTACCATGTGGTACAATCTGATCTTCTAAATCTTTAATTTCTTCTTCAGTTAAAGTCTTTTCATGATGCTGTGTAGCATGAACCTCTAAGTTCCGAATGGCTTTTAAAATTTCATCAGCTGACCCTGAGTTAGCAATTCCATCATAATCAGGAGTCGGTTTGTTGAGTTTATCTGAATTTTCATGAATATTGCCAGATGAATTTGAAATAATATCATTACTTTCGTTATTCTCACCTTTGAAAGAAATAATTTCGCCCTTGTCATCAAAAAGCCATTCATTTGTACAATTGTTTGATACAATAGCTCGATATTTTGACCCATCAGGCAATCTAACCCACGGTTTTTCTAGTATTGATACCTTGCATGGTATTTTTGAAGTACATATTGATTCTTCTAGAGTACAATTGTTGTACTCTACTATGAGAGTTAAAATATATCTAACCCCATTAACAACCTAAAATAAATGAAAGAAACATTTTACTTCCAAGATATAAAGTGCTAAAATAAAATATGTTTAAATACCAAAAATTGTGGCCTACCTGAACCTGTCTTTCGACATCAACAACGGCGTCCAGAGTGTGTTTTACGTTAGGTTCATGTTTATCCAGATGTTTCACAGCTAACTTGGCTAAATCAATCACCCCTGCTGCTTGAATGTTGACGTGCTGGGAGCATCCTATGCACGGCACACTAGGATGTTGTCGAGGTATGGCAATGAATTGTTCACCAGATGTCACCTAAAATACTATTTGAATAATATCTGTCTCATTTTAACCTGGCTGGCTACCACCCTTTTCTTTCAATAAGAGCTAATAATGTTCGACCATTCCAACTGACGATAGGTGTGACCCAAGTGATTGGCCACAATTCCATATGATGATAATGTATATAATGATGATAATAATGTGTCCCAAGTGGCTATAAACAGGGTGTTCCAACAGGTTCCACCGGTCTTACAAAAAGCTCATAGTGAAGGGGATAAGCCCCCAGATGTCAAAAAATTACGTCAGTAAAAGTGACACGATTTTTCAGGTTTTATCCTTTACCCAATGATATTTAAAAAATATAGATACGTTATGCCCTTACAAATCAATCAAAAATCTGTTATAAAAAGAGCTACAACACACACACACATTTATCTTTTGTTTTACTACCACCAATCGCTACACTGGTAAATGATATAAAAGGGATAGCATTATTAAACCCATAATAGTTAAAACGACAGCTAGTGCTTGTTACTAGCGCTTCAGTTGTAAAGAAACATCGCCGTTCGGCTTGCGATGTCATGGCGACATATTTATTTTGTAGGAGAAATAATAAAAATGAATAAAATGCATTCATTTTGTAAAATTGTGCAAAATTGTAAGCATTTCTGACAAAAACAAAAGCGTGTGTATCGTCTTGTATTGACAGAGCGACTACGAGCAAAACGGACGATTGCCTGTTCTTACGCTCTTCATCGTCGGCGCGCTAGTGACATATCTACCTCTTTTTTACATTATATAATAATATCATTGCTTTTACCCTGCTTTTCATTGCAGAGTTCACAATTATTTTTTCAAGTCCTCTTAGATAGTGTCTTCAACATCAGAATGTAATTAGAATGTAAAAAAGAATTAAAATAAAGAAAACCATGCCTTAATACCCACATTGGAAAAAAAATGTTTAGATGAAATTTTTTTAAATTGACAATACTTTTTAGGGTTCCGTAGCTGAATGGCAAAAAACGAAACCCTTATAGATTCATCATGTCTGTCTGTCCGTCTGTCTGTCTGTCTGTCCGTCCGGATGTCACAGCCAATTTATTCCGAAACTATTAGGACTACACAGATGAAACTTGGTAGGTACTCGTAGATATATTCTAGGAACCACTTTACGATTTTTATACAAAAATAAAAATTAAGGGGGGCTCCTCATACATGGAACTGAAACTAAAATATTTTTTTTCATCAAGCCTACTGTATACATGCGGGGTGTCTCTATAGACCTATCTACGTAGGTCTTTAAAAATGACATTGAGGTTAATATAATCTAAATTTTACTAAAAAAAAAAACCGACATCAAAGTTACTCAAAAAATACTTGTCAGATCTCGTTCAGGGACTACATGACAAGCACCTGCTTTCCATTAAAAAAAGAATCATCGAAATCGGTTGGCGTGATATTGAGTTATTCGTCCATTTGTCGCGTTGTTAAGACTTATATGGTTTTCTCATGCATGCCACTCTCAGATCTCAATAAAATGTGGGACCACATGATAGGCACCAGCTTAAGATTAAAAAAAGAATCATCAAAATCGGTTTGCCCAGTCCAAAGTTCTGAGGTAACGAACATAAAAAAAAATACAGTTGAATTGAGAACCTCCTCCTTTTTTTGAAGTCGGCTAAAAACTATATTTTCTCAAACTCAATTGTTTTAAAGATAGACACTTCCAAAGTGGTAAAATGTGTCTGCATACTCGCCTCTAACTTTTAAAATAAGAGAGTGAAAAACCTAAAAAAAATATGTTGTAAAGTCCGTCCACAAATCTTAGTCTAAATTGACATTTCATGGGTGACCAGTTTCGGGTGAAAATGAAATAGTGATGACCATAAACCGAAAAGTAAATCGGTAAAATATTCCCAGCTTTTATGGTGGGTCGACTATTTATATAATTATTGAAGAGTCCATAAAACTAGTAAAAAATTAAGTTTAAGCAACCATATCATACACATATCCATAATGTATTTACTTACTAACAAAGTTTAAAAATTATTCTCTATACAAGAATGAGTATTTGGTTATGGTTACATTTGGTATACAGCTAATTTTATACTATTTAGCCGAATACTAAATATTTTGGCCCTTGCTACTACGGAACCCTTCATGGGCGAGTACGGTATGGACGTGTCCACTTTAAAAAAAATCAAAGTGCTCACCGCTGCAGTAGTTTGTATTTCATTATCCAGTTGTATAGGTTGAGTGTCAAATGTAGCTTCTGTGGTGCTAATTTGGGTGTCAAAACTAGTCTCTCCAATTTTTGTAGAAGCTTCTTCAGACTTGGGCTCCAAATCAGCATCCTGACAGTGATGATCATCCTGTTGAATCTCAACTCCACTTTCTCCGAGGTCAGCGAGAGTTGCCGAGCATTTTAAGAGCTTGTGGTTGTCCAAATTATGGACATCACTAGCTTTTATACTAGTATCAATCCTGTATAAATTGTCACCCTAAAAATAATTTTTTAATCCATATTACATATATAAAACACAAAAAATGTTTGTATTGATGTCCTTTATAGACTTTCAGCGACTAACTATAAACGCCTATATACTCTAACTACTAACTATGCAACTGATGTGCCCCAAATTGGTTCAGTTTGAAAGGCACTAATCGAAGATGGTTTGAAAACACTAAATGCATTGCGAGTATTTTCGATTTTCGCCTTTTCCCATACAATTTTTTTTTTGCGTAGCAGCACATGCACTATTCACTAGTCTATACTTCTATACTAATATATAAAGAGGAAAGATTTGATTTTTTGTTTGCATTGAATAGGCTCCGAAATTACTGAACCGATTTGAAAAATTCTTTCACTGTTGGGAAGCTACACTATCCCCGAGTAACATAGGCTATATTATATTTTCAAAAAAAAATTCGAGTTTTATAAAGGATTTATAAAACTCGAATAATGTAATCCAAGGTGTAAAAAAATAAGAAAACCAAAGCAAAGCGAGGGTGGTTACTCGTATTTTATAAAATTGTGTTTTTACTACATGGCCGTAGCTAGGGGGGGGGTATTGTGGGGCAATGCCCTACCTTAAAATCACAATGCCCTACCTTAAAAATACCAAAAACTAAGATAAATTATTATAATTAAATTGTTTATTCATAGTTTGAGATAAAAAGAATTGTAGCGATAGGTATCTAAACTTTTGCGAACATACCACAGTTTGTGACATTCATTTCATATTATAATAATTCTTTGTTCTGTGACCTAGAGCAGATCAATTATGATTTTTTACTTCTGCCCTACCTAACCAATGCTGCCCTACCTCAAATTCGACTCAAGCTACAACCCTGTTTTACTGAAGGGGGCACAAACTGGTGAAGATATAAGCAGGAATAAATCATTCACATTTTTTTAATTTATATGTCTCAGTAAAGAGCTTAAATACAAACAGTCAATGATTTCAAGGATAGACAAGACTGCTATTGCAGGATGTCAGTAGCAGAGGCACTGCTTCCTATAACACCTAAGCTTGTTCATTCTACTGTGAAGCAAGTTACTTATACAAAATTGTGATCACATAGAAAAGGGCTTTGACCACCCACTTACTGTAACAAAATGGGAAAATTTCAACTCAGTTGTTATGAATAGAGATATACAATTAATTTTAAATATTTTATTTTAAAGCTGGTAACACATATTGAAGATGGTAACACCTATTAACTGACCACCCATAACTTGTGATTGAAAGAATTTCGCAAAATATTTCAAGTATTTAAAAAGTTGTAAAAAAAATGTTATTTGTTAGTTATTTGTTAGTTTAAAAAAAAACAATTTAATAAATTATATTACCATTAATCAATATAAGTTATTGGGTGAAATAATTAAGTAAACCTAAGTTCAATGGCTCCCCAGATAGTGCCCCTAAGATAATAAATAGCATGGGCCTGAATAACTTCTGATAACCTTAGTATAAACTCTTAGATATATTTGTTTTAATCTCAATGTTATAATATTATGAACATACAATAACATTTTATAACATGTTCATTGTGTGTATAGTAAAACAAAAGAGATGAAGTATTAAAAACTATAATTGTTTAACTTATACTTATGCATTTCATTAAGTCATGCATGTGCAATTTGTAAACTTTCACTTAAATAGTTTATTACCTTTAAAAAAGAGAAACCAAGAATAATTACAATATTAAGACTTAATTAACTCTCAGAAATGAAATTGGTTACTTTGACATAATTTAATTATTTAATCCATAATTTAATTAATAATTTTATTTCAGATGTACCTACTGCAAACAATATAGACTGTAGCACTCCATTTAATCCTAAACTACAAACTCTAAACCATTTCTAAACACCTATAGCTTCAAATAAGGACATAAGTATTCTAAAGATACTTACAGTTTTAGTGGAATAATTAATAACACCTTCTTCATAAGTATATGCCTGACTGGGCAAATTATTCAAAAACCGTAAAAATTCATTGATAAATTTATCTTTTGTCTCTACACTTAAATCACTTAAACAACCAGGTGTAATGATACAAAGAAGTATACCAAGCGCGCAATACCACCGCATGATTACGATAGATTACGATAAAATCATCTCTCCAAATGCGACGTAAATGAAACTCATCATAAATCAAAACAAAGCTCGATAATATAATCTAAAACTGACTTTGACATGACAACATGAACAATCTCACAATCTGACGCATTATATTACTCTTTGATCTGACGACTGACGTTCAGCATTTCACGCATAGACATATGATTTCACGTCAGTAGTTATTTTATGTTGCCATAGAAAAAAGTACTTAAACTTTGTAACATGGAGTATAAATAAGTATAATAAAGGAGAAAATTACTCTGCTTGTGCAAGTATCCGTCAAACTACATATTATACCACGGCGCCACGGTAGCAATACCGTACTGAGGACGGATGATGACTAAGCATTACTACTTAAGCGTAGTCACTACGGCATCGATAACAATTCACTTACAGTGCCACCAAGTTATCTGTGAAATGGCGAAAATTGGAACTAATGCCGCCCCATTCATAAGTTCTTTGTGTTCATTCAATGACATTTACTACGTCTCGAATTGCGTCCAATGATTGGTCCAAAGCATCCGACAGCGCCCTGCGTCAATTCATAAATAAGTTGGTTGCAGTGTAACTTGATTATGTCGTACTTGACGGATAGAATCCAATGTGTTAACATAAACGATACCAAATGATCGGGATCTCAATCTGTGATAGGTGTACCACAGGGTTCGATTCTGGGCCCCTTAATTTTTCTGGTATACTTAAACAATCTGCTGTTTTATAATAAGAGATATGCAGACATTATTATGTTTGCTTATGTCACTTCTCTTATAATATTGAAGACGAATAGAAATAAAATGAATGAAACACTGGTTTATTATGACTTAATTGAAAATTAAGATACACAATTACGGCACATGTATATTATAATAACTAGTAGTTAGCTGTTGCCCGCAGCGTCGCATACGGAAATTATGTTTTACCTGATTTGTACCTCTTGCAGAAGAAAATTTAAAAAACGGTGAATTTATATTGACGTACGGATTCCTCCAGAAGCGGGTTTTGAAAAATAAGCAATATTCACATTAATTTGTATTTTTTTTTTCTTTTTTCCTGCAAAATTTTGAAAAACTGAAAAATACAGGTTCCATCAATTTAAAAGCAAGAAACATTTTTTTGCAAATTTCAAGCAAATCGGTTGATGTTTTAAAGATATTCTGTACAAACTTTCATCCCGTTTCCCGGGGAAACCTTTTAATTTTCCGGGATAAACAGTATCCTAAAATATAACCCGGAGTATTAGTAACAATTTTACCAATTTTCATCGATATCCGTTCAAGGGTTTTCATGTGATGCCCGGACAGACAAACAGACAGACAGACAGACAATAATTCTAAAAAAAATATTTTTTGCTCTTACACGTTATTGAAGTGCCCACTAATTGAAATTTTTAAAAAATATTCAATGTAAGAAAATTTGCCCTTCGAGTTTTATTATAGTACTAGCTGTTGCCCGCAGCTTCGCAAACGGAAATAATGTTTTGCCATATTTGTACCTCTTGCAGAAGAAAATTAAAAAAACGGTGAATTTATATTGAAGCACTTATATTTGGTAATTTATATACTGAAACCCACGACAACATTGCAAAGGATTCCTCCAGGAGCGGGATTTTTTGCAAAATTTTGAAAAACTGAAAAATTATTCCATCAATTTAAACAACGAACATTTTTTGCAAATTTGAAGCAAATCGGTTCATTTTTTTTAAATATTCCATACAAAATTTCATCCTGTTTCCCGGGAAAACCTTTTAATTTTCCGGGATAAAAAGTATCCTAAAATATGACCCGGAGTATTAGTAACAACTTTACCAATTTTAATCGAAATCCATTCAAGGGTTTTCATGTGATGCCCAGAAAGAAAAACAGACAGACAGACAGACAGAGAGACAATAATTCTAAAAAAAATATTTTTGTGCTCTAACACGTTATTGAAGTAACCCTTAATCGAAATTTTTAAAAAATATTAAATGTACAGATTTGCCCTTTGAGTTTTAATATAGTATAGATATAGATATACATTATTCATCTTAGATGTTTTTATATATATCATTATAAAAAATCACTATCGAATGATATATCCTGGGACTCATAGAAAATAGAGAGAAGGAATGCCATCTCTGTATATAAAAAGTGTCCGTAAAAACACGTAAAATTACGGGTGGCGCTGCGGTGCTGTTAGCGGACACTAGCGGCACTAGCGCTTTTCATTACGGGTGACCTTGGAGGAATAATAAACATTTTATTCCTCCAAGCGGGTGACGCTACGGATGCACTATGCATAACTAAGCAAATCAGGGTTGCATTTTTTTTTTCGCTTTTCCTGCAAAGGGCTTCCAACATTTTTGTATGGAGCCTGGCATACCTACAAGTCCGCCATTTTGAAAAAACCTCGATTCGGCGGCCAGTGATGAAACATGTGTCAATCGATAGACTAAATGATTGTGATCAAAAAGTATTCAGTGATGAAATGTCGTAAGTGGTATACTTTCTGAGATATTTGAGTTCAAAACCGTAGAAAAATAAAGCAAAAAACATCGTTTCGGCCGATATTGATAAAACAGGTGTCAGTCGATAGTCTAAGTGATTACGATCAAAAAGTATTCAGTGATAAAATGTCGTAAGTGATATGGTTTCTGGGATATTTGAGTTCAAAACCGTACAAAAATAAAACATTTGTAATTAATTATCTTTTTATTTCTAGTGTATCTAACTGTATCAGTGTTATGTCAGATAAGAAATATTATGAATATTTAGAATAATTACTATATACATATAAAATCACAATATACATAAACAAAATTAAATAAATACAGTTTTATTCAGATTTACATATAAACATCTTATATATTAAGTAAATAAATATTTATAAATACATATATAACATCTGGTTGAAGACCACGGGCGACAACATTCTAATTGCTTCAGGTAGTGCTGCCGGACTTCTTGAAGGAGCTTTTGGTAGTCTATGATTTTTTGATGTCTACAAGCAAGGAGTTCCAGAACAGTATGAACTGTATTGTGAAGGAATTCCCGAAATAAGCAGTGCTATAGGTTTCCTTTAAATAAACAGGAGAAGACACATTATTTAAAATGGCATAAAATGTTGAGAGAATTCTGAAGTTTCGCCTGTATCAAATGGATAGCCATTTAAGTTAGGAATGGAACTGGGAAATGTGGTCATACTTACGTAAGCCGAAGATATATCTAATACAGTTATTAAGAAGGCGCTCCAATTTATTCAGAAGTTCCTCTGACAAATCTGTACAACACACATCAGCATAATCAAGGTGAGGGATGACCAGAGTGTCTATGGCGTATTTATGGTTAAGTTTTTATGGCGATACAGCAATTGAAGTGTACCGGTCACTTTTTTCTTTACCTCAGTTACGTTATGTATTATAAAAATTAAACAAATTCGTCAAACAAACAACTTAAGGGTAGAGATAAAATCGCGGGATGGTACTGCTCATGCATAGTGGGAAAAAGAACCTTGTCATGTTATTCCCATATAATGTGTGTTATATGGTTCTTGGCATGGGCTTGACATCAGGAAACATTACCTTTATCACCAGCGGAATTTTTAGATTCAGTGATTGTCAGACATGATATAGAAAACTAAGCCAATAGTGAATTTTAACTTTTGGTTTAGAGTAATTGCGAAAGCTGTAGCCGCTGGTGGCAAATAAATTATTTATAAAACAACCTAGTAGTTTGCTTTTGCTTTGCTTTTTTTTTAATTCAAATCTACCCGTTATTAATAAATCAAGTACCTATGCAGCACATACACATATGACATAATATACTTATTTTGAATTTATTGGGTCAATAATGAAAAATAAGTAAATGATAATTTTTAATGCATTATTTTTGTACGGTTTTGAACTCAAATATCTCAGGAAGTATATCACCTACAACATTTCATCACTGAATACTTTTTAATCGTAATCATTTAGCCTTTCGATTGACATATGTTTCATCAATGTCCGCTGTAACGAAGTTTTTTTGCTTTATATTTCTACAGTTTTGAACTCACTTATCTCAGAAATTATATCACTTACAACATTTCATCACTGAATAC
Source organism: Thymelicus acteon (assembly GCA_951805285.1). Taxonomy (NCBI): domain Eukaryota; kingdom Metazoa; phylum Arthropoda; class Insecta; order Lepidoptera; family Hesperiidae; genus Thymelicus; species Thymelicus acteon. The sequence goes on from OX638232.1 coordinate 6,575,828, forward strand.
CTTTTAATCGTAATTATTTAGCCTATCGAATGACATAATATGATTTATCAATATCCGCCGAAACGAAGTTTTTTGCTTTATTTTTCTACAGTTTTGAACTCACTTATATCAGAAAGTATATCACTTACGACATTTCATCACTGAATACTTTTTGATCATAATCATTTACTCTATCGATTGACATATGTTTCATCACTGGCCGCCGAACCGAGGTTTTTTCAAAATGGCGGACTTGTAGGTGTGCCAATTAGGTTCGATGCCCTTTATTGGGTAAATCCTGCTAAACCTGCTAAGCTATAAAATGCACCAAAACTACTATATTTACAGAACTACATTTAAAGAAATACATGAGTTGTAAAAAAGGAGAATTAAACACTACTAGGTGACCCGGCAAAATTTTGTGCCGCCTAACAACTCCCCCCCTTTCCCTCTCCCTCTACTGTTAGTTATAAAATAAAATAAAATATATGTTGATAAGGTTACATTAGAAAGTTAATATAGTCGTTAAGTTTTCTTAAATTTTTGAATTTTCTGAGCAACTTCCTTTATTATTTCTTACTTCAGAACCTTCTCCTGACAATAAAGAACACAACAAAAAAGTATTCGTGAAATCGGTCCAGCCGTTCATGCGTCATACCATGACCAAGGGAAATATAGATTCATGCTACGGATACATTACAAAGTTAATATGGTCGTTAAGTTTTCTTAACTTTTCTAATTTTCCGAGCAAATTTCTTATTTTTTACATTAGAACCTTCTTGTGACAATAACGAACACAACAAAAAAATAATTAGCGAAATCGGTCCAGCCGTTCACGCTTGATTCCATGACCAAGGGAAATATGGATTCATTATTATTATTTAAGTAGACTATAGCAAGGTATCAATAACATTTATATTTTTAAACATACAAAAGTAAATTATTTATACTATCCCTGTTATTTATTAATGATTTTTGCACCAATTAATATTATAACAACAATCATTGATAATAAATTATTGCTAAAACAAGGGAACATCATATTGCAGCAATGGTATTAAGTAACTCTAATTAAATTACATAATTTTACATAAGTTTACTATATTATATTAATAAGGTTAATAATAAATACGTAATCGGATGGTAATAGGTTACCAAATAATCTTCACTAATATTTTTATATGTTTTCGTGTCCATAATTTTGATAATTTTTATAGATGGCTTAAATGTTGTACAATCATTATTAAGGTCTGACAATTATACCTTGATAATATACCTGATATTAATATACCATATTCTCCAAGCTTTGATGTAAAACTAAGGTTTACAGAAAAATGTCAAAATATGCTAAATTTTACGATAATGCTAAACATAGTAGTAATAGTAAGCAGTGATAGCCTAGTGGTTAGAACGTTGGTCTCCCGAACGAAGGGGCCCGAGTTCAAATCCTGGCACGCACCTCTAATTTTCAAATATTATGTGCGTATTACAAGTTAATTATCACTTGCTTCGGTGAAGGAAAACATCGTGAGGAAACCTGCACACCGGAGAGTTCTCCATAAAGTTCTCAAAGGTGTGTGAAGTCTACCAATCCGCACTTGGCCAGCGTGGTAGACTACGGCCTAATACCCCTCACATTGTGAGAGGAGACCCCGAGCCCAGCAGTGGGACAATTATGGGTTGTTGCTTTGCTAAACATCCTGCTGTAGCTTAAATTTTACTCTTAAAAATGCTAAAAAAGCAGGATCCTGCCAAAACTGGCAACCCTGAAGCAAACTTCACTCCGTCTTCAACAGCTACGTTCATGGTTCGCTATTTGTAAATGAATTTATTTTACATTACATTTAGAAATGGCCATTATTGGAACCTCTATTTTCTGTAAACAGTTGGACACTTTTTCAACTTCACTTCATATGAGATGGCCCTCCTACTATCTCAATGCTCCATGCTGGGACTACAGATAAGGCCGCCTCCACACGTTGGCCCCAACGGTAGTACCAACACCACTCGTCCAACGTGTGTATCTAGAAAATAGCATTGGCTCCAACGTTGGCGCGCGCGTTTGTAGTTGGCCGGCGCATGTCGGTTTTTTCAAAGGAATCTGCGCCAACGCTGGCGATCCGTCCACATATTGGCATTTTTCTCAGTCCTGTAGTAACAGGCATCGAGTGCGAATGTCAATGAGTCGTCGTCTTAGGTACTGGTACACCATTCAACAGAATATGGGAATGATTACTCAATTGAAGATTATAAAGTGCATATTATCGCCTTTATAGAAAGAAAACTGGTGGCTTTTTCTTTTATCTTTTATCATGCATTCAGTACTGTAAAAGCGCTTAGAGCAATTTCTATTTCTGTATCAGACATCTTCACATTGGCTCTGACGGGACACAACCATGAAGCTATTATAGAGAGGAGACGGCCTAAGCAACTGTGCACTGTGACTCAACTGGGTCCTGACGTCATCACAGTAGGCGTGGCCTTAAGTCAGTCTACTGTCGGCGCCCGTCCTGTGCACAGCTTCACATTTTCAAAGAAAAGGATGAAGTGCTGTGTTTTATCGTGTAAAAACTACTCGGATAGACGTTCTGATGCTATGGATGGCATTTCATTTCATTTTTAAGTAATTTGATTCATAATTTATAAGAATAGGCAGAATAGTTCTAGAAAAATCACTAACGCCGATCTCGCCAAATAAAATTCTACTCGACATTAGATGGCGACACTTTGTGTCAAGAGAACTAAAAATGTATAGGTGCGTAGAGCTAAGTATTAGTATTATATTGATAATAATACGTACTGAAATTTGTCCTACATTCATTCCTATAGAGCTTTTCACCGCCAAAATATTATTTTTCTAGTTTTTACAATCATTTTGTAAACAGGCCGCCATCTATCGTCAACTATTTACAACAAATAAACATAACAAAAACACAGGGCCGTAATTAGAATCCAATTATTTTACCGAGTGTCCCATTGAATTAAAGTACTGCCTATACTCTGTTCATTATAGCTTGATTCTTTTTGTCTTGTGATGGGAAATGGGCATAGTATCTATATAAGGCAAGGTACAAAAGGTTTAATTTTATATAATCTAAATTTTACTAACAAAAAATAACCGACTTCAAAGTCTCAAAAAGTACTTTTCAGATCTCTTTCAAATTTATGTGGGACCACATGACAAACACCTGCTTTTGATTAAAAAAAGAATCATCGAAATCGGTTGGCGTGATATTGAGTTATTCGTCAATTTGTCGCGCACATCTTAACACAAATTTACGACTTATGTGGTTTTCTCATGGATGCCATTGTCAGATCTCAATAAAATATATGTGGGACCACATGACAGCCACCAGCTTTCGATTAAAAAAACAATCATCAAAATCGGTTCGCCCAGTCCAAAGTTCTGAGGTAACAAACATAAAAAAAAACAGTCGAATTGAGAACCTCCTCCTTTTTTTGAAGTCTGTTAAAAAAATTATTATAATCACAAAATTGATACATTTGGTTACGATGACGTTAGGGATATCATTATTGATTGCTACAACCAATAAAGTATACTATTGACGTGCGTGCATTTCTGTGTAAAAAAAATATGAAACTTTATGCCCGTGATCTCGATGACCGCTGTCAAAAGAATAATGCCATAATGAACAGAGTATAATTTATTTAATTACGTGAACGGGAGTAGGTAAAATCAGTTTTTTTTTTAAGTTTAACATTGTATACAATCTTTATAAGTCTTACACTTCCCGCCCACGTCCGACTTTTTGTAGGACCGATAATCGGGCCGATTTTTCCTCAGATTCTTATGACCGATTTTGTGGCCGACTCGCTATTCGACCACGACCGATATCGGTGACCGATTTTTTTTGTAGGAGAAATAGAGCGTACTGGTCACTATAAAGTGAGATATTATTATTTACATGATGGTCCTACTACATACCACATTGTTTTAAAAAAAACCTTAAGAAGCTTTTTCAATATTTATTTATACAATATTTTGAATAAAATTAAATGTGATATAAAATTTAATCTAAAACGATTGATCTTAAGATTGGCTTAATGATCTATCTTTATTTAGAGACCCACTGAATTAAGCTTGTCGATAGTTTATATAACCATATTAAAAATATTTTATTTGATTCTGGATGGATACGAAACATCATATTAAATTATACGGTATATCTACATAAAATTACATCTTTTATTTATTACCATACTAGCTTTTGCCCGCAGCTTCGCCCGCGGTAGAGATCAATTTTTTACAAATCCTAATTACTTTTACTTAGTTTGATTTAGTTGCCTATGACTTAAGTAAACATGTATCATTTGATAGCGTGATTCAGAACTTGCAAATGAATTTCACTAACGCCATATATTAACAACGTCTGGAACAAAATATCTAGCAACTAACAAAACGTCGATCTTCCCATGGCCTGGGGATGTTTTACCGCGGTAAAAAGTAGCCTACGTTACTCTCCATCCGTATCGATACAAGGCACCTAGATCGAACATCCCTATGTCGGTGAGTCGGTGAGAACCGAACGTTCCATTTTTCACCGATATCGGTCGGAATGCACCGATTTTATTTCTGACCGACTTGTTGAAGGACGTGTGCGTTGCACTATTGCTATCAGTACGTTCTATTTTTCACCTACAAAAAGCGGTCACCGATTATCGGACGTGGGCGGGAAGCCTAAAAACAAACTAACGCCCCAACTCAGAGTCAGTAACGGTTACTTAAATCGCTCCTTAGTACATAATTTGTGTGGTGATTCTATACTAAGGAACGATAAGTAAGTGACTCTGAGTTGGGACGTAAGCCATTTAAAAATAAGAAAACCGGGCAGGTGCGTGTCAGGCCACGCCCAATGTAGGGTTCCAAAGTAGTAAGTTCATCGACTATTGCTCATTAACTACTTATGCTAACATACTCGTAGCCATGATAGTTTTCCTTGTAATTTCATCATATTATAACCTATTTTTGAGAATTTTTTCACTTGTCTAAATTATGTCCAATGAGGTGGTATGAATATTCTGAGTACGTCCCTGTTACATCCTACATTTATTGACATCTAGTGTGAGATAGTTAAACTACGTAATAAAATCGATATAGAACGAAGCGAGTAGTTTTGCTATTGATCGATAGATGGAAAATAAAGAAGTGGGCGGGATTTGGTGGGTTGGAGGGGGTGCCCTCGCCCCGCAAAGTGTCACGCGTTCTTACATAAGAAAATCTACATACAACGTCTCCTCTCTATAATAGCTTCATGGACACAACTAATGACTACGCCAACGTGTGTATGCCTCACCAAATTATTCGACCAATGCAACGTTGTAAGCGGCGTTGGGACCAACGTGTGGAGCCCGGGTAACATGGACACAGTACAAAAATGGTTAATGGTCATTCCGTTATGACGTCATCGATTTTCAGGTACAGTGCCACCAAGTTATCTGTGAAACGGCGAAAATTGGAACTAATGCCGTGCCATTCATAAGTTATTTGTGCTCATTCATTTGACATTTACTACGTCTCGAATTGCGTCCAATAATTGGTCCAATGCGTCCGACAGCGCCCAATTCACAGTTATGTATGTTGGTGGCACTGTACCTCTACAAAGTCTGTGATCCAGATAGAGTAATAAGTCCATGAGATAGACCATAGACTTAAGACAGACAAAGAATCAGAAAATGGAATAAAGAATACAGATAAAAGTGACAGTGAGTCAGTGACACTTTGTAGGGTTGCCATTTTTAGCAGGATCCTGCTTTTTTAGCATTTTTATGAGTAAGATACAAACTACAGCAGGATGTTATCGTAAATTGACATTTTTTTGTAAAACTTAGTTTTACGTCAAAGCTTGGGGAATATGGTACATTAATATCAGGTATATCAAGGTATAAATATCAGACCTTATTAATGATTGTACAACATTTGAGCCTTCTATAAAATGATAAAAATGATGGAAACGAAAACATTATACAAAGTAAATATTAGTGAAGATTAAAATTTGGTAACCTATTACCATCCTATTATGTATGTATTTATTATTAACCTTAATAATATAATATAGTAAGTTACGTCTTACTATCATTATTGCCATATGATGTTCCCTTTTTTACCGACTTCAAAAAGGAGGAGGTATTCAATTCGAATGTTTTTTTTATGTTTGTTACCTCAGAACTTTCGACTGGGTGAACCGATTTTGATGATTCTTTTTTAATCGAAAGCTGATGTTGTCATATGGTCCCACATAGATTTAAGCGAGATCTGACAAGTAGTTTTTGAGTTATTTTGAATCGGTTATTTTTTGTTAGTAAGCTTTTTAACCAAAAATTTATTACCTCAAAGATTGTTGTTACTATAGGTGTACCAGGATCTGATTTATATATTGATTAGTGTAAAAATCATTCATAAATTACAGGGCAGTATAAATAATTTACTTTTGTAAGTTTAAAAATATAAATATTATTGATACCTTGCTTTAATCTACGTATATAATAAAAATGAATCCATATTTCCCTTGGTCATGAAATCAAGCTGGCTGGACCAATTTCGCTAATTATTTTTTTGTTGTGTTCGTTATTGTAAGGAGAAGGTTTTAATGTAAAAAAAATAAGAAAATTGTTCAGAAAATTAGAAAATTTAAGAATACTTAACGACCATATTTACTTCATAAGGTATCCTTAGCATAAATCCATATTATTTCCATTGGTCATGGCATCACGTGTGAACGGCTGGACCGATTTTGCTAATTCATTTTTGTTCTGTTCGTTAATGTCAGGAGAAGGTTCTGAGGCAAAAAATAATAAAGAAAGTTGCTCAGAAAATAAGAAAATTTAAGAAAACTTACCATTAATAACTTTCTAATGTAACCTTAGAAACATATATTTTTTTATTTTATAACTGACAGTCGAGGGAGAAGGAGAGGGAAATGGGGGAGTTGTTACGCGGTACGAAGTTTGCCGGGTCAGCTTATAGTGTTTAATTTTCTTTTTTTACAATCCATGTATTTCTTTTACTCTGTACTTTAATTCTTAAAAATTTAAAGGTAAATATAGTAGTTTTGGTGCATTTTAACGCTTAGCAGGTTTAGTAGGATTTCCCAATAAATTGGCAGAACTTTGACTGTCGTCTGTCTCTGTCAATTGTCATTAGTGTCATTAAATTAACAACAAGACAGATACAACAACGATATCCCGTTATTTTACCCAATTTTCAAAATACAAATTACAAAAATGTTTTAATTCAAACTCTATTGGTGTATGTTTATTACATATATAAATAATGTCAGTCACGGAACGTAAAAATATAATGATGTTACAGGGAAAAAGTGTAAGGAATGTGCCAAACTATAAAATGTACGTAATTTACACAATTTATGCAATTTATAGTTAGTAACTAGCTGACCCGGCGAACTTCGTATCGTCTAAGAATGTAAAATCGGTACAGCCGTTCTTAGCCGTTACAGTTTCTGTGTGCTCCTCCCTCTCCCTCTCCCTCTCCCTCTCCCTCTCCCTCTCCCTCTCCCTCTCCCTCTCCCTCTCCCTCTCCCTCTCCCTCTCCCTCTCCCTCTCCCTCTCCCTCTCCCTCTCCCTCTCCCTCTCCCTCTCCCGCTCCCGCTCCCGCTCCCGCTCCCGCTCCCGCTCCCGTTCCCGCTAATAGCTATCTATCAACTACACATAACAATATTTTACCTTATCCCGCAGGAACAGGTCTATTTTCCGGGATAAAAAGCATCCTATATCCATCCCCGAGCTTTATTTGATATCTGTATAAATAACTAATCTATCAACTACATATAACAAAAATTTACCTTATCCCACAGGAACAGGTCTATTTTCCGGGATAAAAAGTATCCTATGTTCGTCTCCTGATTCTAAGCTAACTCCCCACCAATTTTCAGCCAAATCGGTTCAGCTGTTCTTGAGTTATAAATAGTGTAACAAACACGACTTTCTTTTATATATATAGATTACTGTAATTTTTGGTTAGTACTCACCACCAACCGACAAAGTACAGTTCACGACCAAGTCAGTAACTCTGAACTCACTTTGTATCTCTCACTTTGTATCTCTGTATCAATCTAGAAAGTTTCATGATTGCTACCATGCTTAATCGATAAAGTTCTTAAAATTGAGCTGCAGTTGACCTTTAAGCAGATTAAATATATTCCTTGAATACCAGTGAATTCAAAACTGCCTCTAAAGGATTAAATCAGGCGGAATGTATTGCATATGGATCCTGGTCATGTGAAGGGTACATGCCATAGTCCACCACTCCAATTGCTTATTGACGGATTTTACACACTATGAAAACTTTATGAAGAACTTTCAAATGCGTAGGTTTGCTGACAATGTTTTCCTTCAACAAAGAAAGTGAAAACTAACTTCTAACGAACACAAACCTTTTGAAAAATTAGAGATCCATGCAGAATTCAGACTCACTCCCCTGTTTAGGAGACCAACGTTCAAACCACTAGGCTATCTCTCTTATTTAAAGAAAAAATTGTATACATAACTACTTAATTTATTAGGCAAATATTTTTGAAGAATTTGCATCTAAATGAGAAAATATAATACAAATATGTAAAAACATTACCCAATTCAATTTACAGATGGTGGGTGACTTTTGGATTAATATGTGGAGCTACTTTTTTTACACGGTATTACAAAGTATTGGACCCTGATCATGTGTGGTAAGTATCATTTTGTCACTATCTCTTTGATAAGTACCAGTAGTTAATCTGCATTAATGCTTCTGCATAAAACTGAGTATAAGGACTTGGGCTCATTATTAATATGTACAGTCGGCAAAAGAATTAGGTATGCAAAATGTTCGATAATGTTTAATATTACAGAATCATACCTTACATATATAGGTAACATTTAACATTGATAATAACACAAACACTCTGTAATATTAAACATTACCAAATGTTTTTATTCATGCCCTGCATACCTAATTCTTTTGCTGACTGTATTTGACACTAAAGCATGCTAAAAGCTATTGACATAAGTTGTGCACACAAATTAGGTTACAAAAGTGAATATCTTGCATACCTAATAAACAAAATTTAGCATCTTGCATACACAATTATTGATGTCAAATTTTTTGACTTAAGGTTGATGCATATGTAACTGGACAGGGCATAAATATACATGCGTGTCCCGTTCCCGTTCCGTGCGTGCCTCCATGGCGTATGCGCTATCGTTTACATTTTCTATGAAACGATTTTTCCAAAACTTCACATCCCATCCAGTCCCCGTCCCGTTCATGTTACGTATGCATCAACTTTTACTTGTATTTGATGGGACAACCCAAAGGCCACTGCAACCAAACATGGTCTATAGTAGCCAAAAGGCTGTGTGTATTGTAAAAAAAATACTAGAAGGTATAAATTATAAATTTTAATAAGAATGCATTTAAGACTATATTTTTATGAAAATTTTCAATGGGGTTCACATAAAAGGTTTGGTCTTGAAATTTATTGAAGCATAGGAATTCCAACTTGTATTTTCAACATAAAATTAATGATTTAATTACAAAGATCATTGCAGGAATATTTCTAACTTCACACTTATTGTTAATTATAAAGACCAATTTTGATAATATGTTCATCAAATTAGCTATGTTTTACTCTGATATAATGTAAAAATTTAGTTTTATCAAAATGTATTTAGTAGTTTTTGTGTATAGAAATACCCATAACAAGCTTCATTTCTTGTTCATTATTTAAATTGAGGCAGGAAAGTTTATTATAATTACTTTTTGACTGTGTAAAATCGGTTGAGGAGGAAATGAGTAATTCATTATTTTTATTATGCTTCACAGATGAATGCCAGTGAAAACATGTTAATTATTTTGTTGGTTACTTTTATTGGTGGTGGTCAATTGGTCAACTTGGATTTGGAGCTTCTCATTCATTTGGCATTTAAAGGTACTTCAGTATTGGTGGCAGGCATGTGTTCCTTTTATTTCTTTCATTGCTTTTAATTTTAATCATACTTCAGTATCATACTTAGTATGGTTATTGTTTTGCATGAAAATAAGCAACCTTGTGATTGCTGTCAACACCTGATGTTAAGTGGCAATGAAGTCCAAGATGGTAAGCATTTTAACTTAATAAAAGCCTGTTTTCTCTCCTTTTTATATTATATTATTTTATTTAGGAATAACAATTATTCAGTATTGTACACAAAAACATGCACCATGCAGTGTAGTATTCTGTAAACTTGGTATTTTGAGAATTACCATTTTACTAAAGTTTGTGTTGTATTTTTCAGTTGGGATGAAACACATTTTGGTAAAATGGCAAGCTGGTATATAAATAGAACTTTCTTCTTTGATGTACATCCACCTCTTGGAAAGGTATTATTTTATTACAGTTATATGTTTTAAAATTTTTATTGGTGAGCAGTCTGTCATCATTCATGTTTTTTTATCAAGTTGTTGTTCATGCTAATGCCTTAAATGTTTATGTTATACCATCTGTACCATTATGAATTTTACTAGGTCATTTTTTATCATTTTAAGTTATTGCAAAGCTTCAATCCCACCTGATAGAAAGCGCAATGAAGTTGTGAATGAATAAGTCCACTTAATAAGAGCTTATTTTTCATTTTCAGATGCTGATTGCTTTGTCAGGGAAGCTAACAGGTTATGATGGAACATTTCCATTTGAGAAGCCAGGGGACAAGTATGATGGTGCACGATATGAAGGAATGAGAATTGTGTGTTCTATTATCCTTTTTATGTATTTTTGTAGTATCTGTGTAAAGTATAATACACTTTCAAGGAACTTTATTTTATTTATGAAATTACCAAAGAAACAGATGAGCCGCCTGATTATAAGTGTTCACTGTGGCTCATGTACATCAGTAATTAAGCAAGGTATTTCTGACACATTGCTTTAAGAAGAAGAGAGGTTATGTTAAAATAAATTCACCACCAATTACAACCTGTTTGACTTCAGTGGCATAATTGAATTATTTTTTATTGAATTGTGATTAAAATGTATTTTTTTAAACAGCATTAATTTTTAGGTTAATTTTTATTATTTTAGTTTTGCACCACACTGGGAGCACTAATCATACCACTAACATTTTTGACAATATGGGAGATGACCAACTCTTTGGATTCGACTTTTATAGGGACATTACTTTTGCTCTGTGGTAAGTTATTACAACTTATGTATTCTATAAATTAAAAAAAATACTACACAGAAACTTTTATCACTCAAGTATTTACAGAGGCACATAATACAACCATTATTATTTACGTGTTTTTGAGATTATTTAATACGAAGGCTTAATTACGTATTTAACTAAATATTTGTTTTTCAGATGTTGGATTCCTCACTCTTAACAGATATATTCTGCTGGACCCTATTCTCTTATTTTTCATGAGCTGTTCTATTTATGGCGCCTTCAAGGTAATAAGATACATCTTCAAGTAAATATTATTATACACCATAATTATTTTGATAAAACTGTACTTTATAAAGAACAGAAAATACAAAATTAGGACAAAAAATATTATAAAAATATATTTTCTCAACAGGTTCGATCATTGACAGAGGCTAAACTGGCCCCGTTCTCCCCGCGCATGCTTCTATGGCAGATGGCGTTGGGATCGGCTCTGGCCTGCACCATCTCTGTTAAATTCGTCGGTCTCTTCCTAGTGATATTTGTTGGGTTGCGGACGATCGCTGACCTGTGGAACGTTCTGGGCGATTTGTCACAGCCCGTTGTGAGTATTGATAAGGATTTGTTTTCTGTGTTGTATCAGATTTGCTCTAAGGCAGACATAGAAGATACATCTATTTTGTATTTGACAATATAGTATTATCATCTAACTTTGCAAGTGGCTTATAATACTTGTACATGATTTCAATCCCACTTGATACTATGTGGCGCGGTAATCTTGGGTGGTAAAGCGCATTTTGTACCTTCCCTGGGTTTCAAGCTCATTATGAAAAGATAATATTGCTTAGTAACAGGTAGGCGTTGATTATGTTGTAGATATTAAATTGAAATCTTGCAGTTAATCTATTTCCATTGCAGAGTTTGACAGTGAAACACTTAATCGGAAGGAGTATAACACTGATTCTTTGGCCGACTATACTTTACGTTTTCTTTTTCTGGATTCATTTGACAGTTTTGAGTAAAAGGTATAAGTAACTTATGTAACTCATATAGTTAATCATAGCATAGTTTATATGATATGAAATGACGTCATGATTTTTGTAGTGGCAACGGAGATGGTTTTTATTCATCTGGGTTTCAAGCGAGGCTGGAAGGCAACAGTCTTCACAACGCGAGCGCGCCGCGTGTGGTGGCCTATAACGCACTCATCTCATTGAAGAACCACCGGACAGGCGGCGGGTACCTACACTCGCACCATCACTTGTACCCCGCTGGAGTTGGAGCGAGACAACAACAGGTAACATTATTTTTTTAAATTGAAAACAATAGAAAGAAGCTTGGTGTCCTGAACCGGGCTAAGCAGTACTCCAATGCGAGGCACCTGCTTTTGCTTTATAAAGCTCAAGTTAAGCCCCACATGGAGTACTGCTCCCACGTCTGGCGCCACAATACCAGCATAACCCATTTGATGCCATACGCCACGCGATCCGAATTGTCAACACCCGACGAATCACTCACAGGTTAGAACACCTGAATTTCAGAAAAGACATTGGTTCTCTCTACGTGTTCTACCTACTTTACAACGATGAGTGCTCCGAGGAATTGTTCGACTTGATGCCTTGCCTACATCTCCTTTTCATCATTGCACCACTCGCCGAAAATTGAAGTTCCATCCACACCGGTTGGACTCGTGGAGAACCTCTACGGTCCGATTCTCACGAACTTTTTTGCCACGTACGTGTAAACTGTGGAACGAATTTCCTTCTGAGGTATTCCCGGAGCGGTATGACATGGGGTTCTTCAAATAGGTGTAAAAAGAATTCTCCTTCAGGACCGGCCTTGCGTTGGTGATTCCTCTGGTATTGCTTATGTTCATAGGCGACGTTAACCACTTACCATCAGGTGGCCCGTATGCTTTTTCCTCTGCCCTTCAGACTATAAAAAAAGTCGAATTGAATATGATAATCTGTACAAAATACAGATTTAAAACTGTATATTGTATACATAGTTTTTGGTAGGTTTTACGAAATACGTTCATGTTTAAAATTAAAATGGCACCGCGTTAAAAAGACAAAATCGCTGATATTCATGTGGGTGATCTCCCCTTTTTATCTCCTTTACACCTCTTTTTTACCTCTGTCAACCGTTTTTCAGACCGTTGTTCTTAAGCAGCTATTTCATTTCATTCTACCGACGAGCTTCATAGCTATCAATAAAAAAAAACTTTTTTTTATTTATCATATCTAAAGGTGCTCCCTCACCGGGAGCATTCGCGTGTAATGTAACGTTACAGATTTGAGCATTACATCAGTGAAGGAGGAGAACCGAGCATTACAATGCGCATCTTGTAATGATACAATGTGTAATATCTTGATACATCTTGTAACATCAATGCGCTTCACTTCCCGTATAATGTTACATTACACGCGAATGCTCGTCAGTCAGGGAGGTAGTATTGTAATGTGATGCTCAAAGTCGAATCTATAATGTTACATTACACGCGAATGCTCGTCAGTCAGGGAGGTAGTATTGTAATGTAATGCTCAAAGACGAATCTATAATGTTACATTACACGTGAATGCTCCCGGTGAGGGAGCTCCTTAAGGTTTTAGAGGTTTTGTAATGTATAAGACTAAAAAATAAATGTTTTGAAACATGTTAATTATTTTCCCCTAATTTTCAATAATGAATAAGATTGAATATCGACCACGAAGACTCGCAACGAACATTTGTACTAACATAAACACACTGTTGACCAGATAACAACGTACACGCACAAGGACGACAACAACCGCTGGCAGATCAAGCCGTACGACCGCGAGCGCGTGGCGGGCGTGCAGCTGGTGCGCAGCGGCGACCTCGTGCGCCTGACGCACGCGCCCACCGGCCGCAACCTGCATGCGCACCGCGAGCGCGCGCCGCTCACCACCAAGTTCATGCAGGTCACCGGGTATGGCGAGGTGAGTGTTGTGGGATGGTGATAAGGTTGCCTGATGGCCATGATCTTGTCCCCTGTTCAGGAATTAGACTCCTGTGTCCCGGATTTCGCTGACAGATTACTGAAGGTCGCAAGAGGCGCCAACATAGACACGTAAATATGTCGCCAGGATATTTTTTTAGAGAGGCGCCACTTTGAAATTTAGTGAAGTGTTCGACAAAAAGATTAATTAATGTATTTGTGACTCCATCAATAGTTACAATTATGTTTAAACATAATTTTGTCCACAGGATGGAATCGGAGATGCTAATGACGTCTGGAAAATTTTTATATCGGGTGGCAAAGATGGTGACGAGATACAGACTGTTCGTAGTAAGCTCATGTTTGTACATTATCTGCAGGTTGGTAAAGAGAAATAACATGAATTATGTATTTAAGTTTATTTTATTTTAAGCCCATGAAATATAAAGTATCATGAGTGTGTGATAAATTAATGTATTTATCAGTAAGTAATCTATTGATTGTTTGACTGGTTTGACTTAATATTTTAGTCTTGCGCGTTGACAACAACTGGTAAACAACTGCCCAAGTGGGGTTACGAACAGCAGGAGGTAGCGTGCAATCCCAACTTGAGAGATAAGAATGCCCTGTGGAACGTTGAAGATAATATTTTTGATGATTGTGAGTTGTTACACTTAACAAAACCTTGCATGTACGCTTTAATATTTGTGTCTGTGAATAAACACTGCAAAAGCTGATGAATTTATAGCTAGTGGATTTAACATAGATCTTCTGCTTCAAGCAAAATGAATTATTTTCATTTTTTTACCACATTTATTAGTTTACTAGCTGTGCCCCGCGGTTTCACCCGCGTTAATTTGTTGAAAAAACAAACTACTAAAATATATGATGTTTTATAGCCTATAGCCTTCCTCGATAAATGGACTATTAAACATAAAAAGATTTTTCCAGTTCGAATCAGTAGTTCCTGAGATTAGCGCGTTCAAACAAACAAACTCTTCAGCTTTATAATATTAGTATAGATTATTTATATGCTTGTCACTTCTCAAAACAAGAAAGAAGAGTAATGTTATTGCCTAATGGCATTGTCCACTACTCACTGAACAAGAATTACTAAGAAATAGGACGTAATATCAGCCATGTATGGAATCGATTTTCAGTCCAATAACGACACTCAACCTGTGTCCATAGTACCCAAGATGAGCTTCGAAGCGTACGCGTCTGGGTTCATAGAGCGCTTCTTGGAGTCGCACGCGGTCATGTTCCAGGGCAACGCCGGCCTCAAGCCCAAGGAGGGGGAGGTGACGTCACAGCCGTGGCAATGGCCGATTAACTATAGGGTAAGAACATGCACTGCTACTGAGATAGCCCAACACCTTACATCGGGCTATATGTAAGAATCATGCAATTCTTAATTTTTCAATTTTTGAAATCAGTTTATCGTTTGGTGGAAAATAGTGGCAGGGGGAGAAGTTCGATAACATAAAATTTTTGAGACACCATTTATGGATGACCCCTTGTTACAGTTAAAATATTAAAGAATATTTTCGAAAAGGCGGTCTTCTTAAGTTCCCACTAGCCGTTCCTTTAATGCAACTCAAATTTTAAAATTATGCTTTTAAATATTTTTCATTGCAGGGTCAATTTTTCTCGGGAAGTGCCCATCGTATATATCTCCTGGGCAACCCAATAGTATGGTGGGGAAATCTGGTGTTCCTCGGCATCTTCTTTGTTATTTACATCATTAATTCTATCAGAGACAAGAGAGCGGAGGCGTTTGGAAGACCAGTACCAGGTACATAATTTAAGAAAGAAAATAAAATTGAATTTAAGAAATGAAATATTTGTGAAAAAATTGTAATAAAATGATAACTTATCCATAAATTCCTTTCATTTCATGTTTGCCTTATTTTTAATTGCAAATTACGACAAAAAATTGTTTACTAAATAAGACTCGCGTTAAAATGGGACTTTAAAATAGGTAAAACGTCATGTTTCGTCAGGTGGCGATGAGCGTAGCCTCCTGAACGCGGCGGGCTGGAACTTCGTGGGCTGGGCGCTGCACTACGTGCCGTTCTGGGCCATGGGCCGCGTGCTCTACTTCCACCACTACTTCCCGGCGCTTGTCTTCAGCTCCATGCTCACTGGTGGGTACATTTATAACACCCAACCGCCTAACCAAAAATAAAGATGTCATAAGCTGTAACTCCTTTAGTGAACCAGATAATGAATGATGGCTCTTAGCTTAGCTGGTGAGAAGAACAAGCGACTTGAAAAGGACTGATAATCTCCGAGCAGATGAACCAATGAACTTCTGTTAGTCACAGAAGACATATTAGTACTGTACTATTATTAGTGTGGGATCAGTATTCTGTGTCGCCCCAATATGATCAGGGAAGATGAAGATGAGTGCATCCCTAAAATAATATATTCTTTGTTTCAGGTATCCTTACAGAATACCTTCTGCGAAGCATAAAGAACTACTTGAGTCCGGAGCTCGGCAGAACCGTGTACCACGCTGCGATGGGGGTCATCGTGTCCACTACAGTGTATAGCTTCTACTTATTCTCGCCCTTGGCGTACGGCATGAACGGGCCTCTGGCGCATGAACAGAATTCCACCATGTCTGGCCTCAAGTGGCTCGAGTCTTGGGAGTTTTGAGTTTTATTTATTTAACATTACGAAAATCAAGTGTAATGAATGACGACATCTACATGGCAAAATGTATACAGTTACGTTACTCATGCTCACGTTTGTCGCGGTAGACATGCTTCACGAATAGATACGAACAAAAGAATACTACAAAAGAACACTGATCTGTCACGCAAACGGCTTCTTAGACCAGTAATTGAACTCGTACCGACATATACGTTAACGGTTCACTACCAATTTTATTGAGGTATCTATAAAATAAGCAACACTCAAGTCTTGTGAAACAATTCAATGTAGCATTATTTACTTATTTTTAATTACAAATTACAACAAAAAGATTATATCATTAAGCTAAAAATATGACTGTTAAGGTCGATGCATACGTAACATGGACGGGACGTGTACGGGGCGTAAAATATACGTGCGTGCCCCGTTCCCGTCCCGTGCGTGCCTCCGTGGCGTATGCGCAATCATTTATAACATTTTCTATGAAACGATGTTTCCAAAATTTCACGTTTTTTAAAATAATGACTACGATATGAACATAGCTGTTGTAGAATGAGTGAAGTTTGCTAAATTATGCCTAGTGCATCCGCAGCGTCATTCGTAAATAATGGCGCTAGTGTCTGAAAAATAGATATGCGATACCCGTAATTTTACGCGTTTTTCGGACGCTTTTCATATACAGAGATGGCCTTCCTTTTCTCTGTCTTCCATGACTTCAATGATACAACCTGTCAATTTTGTATACAGTGCGACCAACTTATCTGTGAACTGAGGAAGGGCGCTGTCGAACGCATTGGACCAATCAGGGACGCAATTCGAGACGTAGTAAATGTCGATGAATGATCACAAAGAACTTATGAATGGGGCGGCATTAGTTCCAATTTTCGCTATTTCACAGATAAGTTGGGCGCACTGTAAGTGCGATTTTGTCGAAACTCACATTGAATACTCATTTTTTCTACTTCCGTCCATTTTTAATTAAGTAAGGTATTTATTTTGTTATAAGAGTAGAAGTAAGGTATTCATGTCTCAAATATTTTGTATAATAAAATTATTTGACTTGAATTGCATTTTAAATTCATTAATGAAATAATAAATTATTTAATGCTTTAAGTTTTCATGTTTTGTCATTAACCACAATTAACGGAATTAAATATTTAAGCGCCTCATGAAAGTTACATGTCACTGATGAGTTGCCGGCCAAGAAAGAAATAGGATGACGTCAAGACAAGATGCTAAGGACCGACTCTCAAGCTTCTAGTCCTAGCCCGAATCATAGAGTACCTACTTAAATACTACGGCACAAATGACGTGTCCATAGAGTACTTGGTTGAAGACTTGTCTCACCCATCCATCTCTCATCTTGAACGCACCGGTCGAACGGCGTAGAAGATGTGCCAATTTTTACATGTCTGTGGTGATACAATAGAATAGGATACAGTTATAGATTCATCGAAATACACCGCAAGTACCATTTTACTTGGCATTCATAATATTCCTGGACATTATGTTGGACGATAATGTATTTCACAGGGAAGGTTTCGAAAAATATGAAACTATTATTCGTCAATGATATTTAAAATATTTAATATCATTGACATTCGTCCAACAGCTAGCACAAAATCACAAATTAAATAAACGACAGAACACAATATTATCGGATTACATCATGGTCTCAGATGGAATAAAAGGATCATGGTTTAATGTTCGGTTTACACCTATTAATATTAAGTAGCTAACTAAATTTTGAGTAAATTAAGTAGGTGGGCGGGGATTATCACTTAACACGTTTTGACAGGCACTGTTAAAATTTAGTAAAAAGCTTATTTAAATAAGTAGTTTGTGAAGAATTATTGTATGAACTACAGAGCTTTACTAAATTATTACGTTTGGACGCGCACAAAAAATTATTCACTTAAAATTTAGTTAAACGTCTAAACCGGACTTTACAGATTTAAATTTCGCGGTTACTTTTGTAACCACAGACTATGATTCACAGAGTACTTAAATATATGACCATAGATTATTCAACAAGGATATTAAAGGCTAATGATTAGCTGCGCTAGGATACCAAACTTTGTAGCGTTAGGTACCTCACCACGGAACACACTGGTGTCTGTGTTCCGTGTACCTCACCTTACCTGAAGACGGATGACGTAACATTGAATTAGTAATGGGCTGAGTAATACTTTTTAGAACTCGAGTTACTGGAGTAAAAACTCGAGTCCCGAGCTGGCGAGTAAGACAAGTAGGTATAGTTCACGAGTAAGTATACTCGTCGAGCTTACCGAGTTACTCGGGTTAACCGAGTCCGAGCTGGCGAGTTGGGGAACAAATATAAAGATGTAACCGTGTCGAGATATGATATAACTGGATAATATAATTTAATTATTTTCCAAAAATAAAAATGAAAGTAATAGTTGGTATAAAATTAAAGTCGTTGTACTTCCATTGTGTTTATAGGCACAGGAACATAATTTTACAAACAGCTTTACTGCCGTGCTTTACTGCTGTACTTTTCAAAGAAATTCCACACTACACTTTTTTTAGAGCTATTTTACTAACAACTGTGCCTCCTGTGATAAGTGATACGAGTGAAAAATCGACACTTTACAGGAGGACGAAAACAAGTTTGAAAAAATTCTAGTTCATAAACTAAGTGAGCTACGTGTAACTTAAGTACCTTCTTTTGTAGATAAAAACATTTACTGTCACCGTACATTTAGTTTTTTGTAGTAAATATTATAATATTAAAGTAGTTCATCAAAAACCTGTGAGTTGTACCTTTTTATTTCAAATGTGTGCTAATATTACGTGATAAATTATATAAGTAGAGTTAAATTATGTTGCACCTATAAATTGTCTTTGTGTAAACTGATATATAATTGATTGGGGTACAATTCTATATAGATTCAGATACAGAATTGTACCTTAATCAGTATTGGTTTATAGCGATATAACTCTAAATAAATCAATATTCATGATAAATATATTGAAAAATAAGTAAAAAAATAAGTAAATTAAAATGTGAAAATTAATATAATCGCAGTTATAGCACGAAGCACAAAAAACTATCTGTTGAGCAATTATTTATAGGGGTTACATCTTTAGATATATATATAACTAGCTGTTGCCCGCAGCTTCGCATGCGGAAATTATGCTTATCATATTTGTAACCCCCTTACAGAAGAAAATTTACAAAACAGGTTAATATAAACAACATTAACATTAATTTGTTTTTTCTTTTTCATGAAAAATTTTGAAAAACTCGAAAACATGTATTTCATAAATTAAAGGAGGAAGGTTTGTTGCAAATTTAAAGTAAATTGTTGATATTTTAAAATATTCCATACAAAGTTTCATCTTGTTTCTGGGGAAAACTTTTAATTTTTTCGGGACGAAAAGTTTCTAAAAGTATGTGATGCCCGGACAGACAAACAGATTATAGAAAGACAGACAATAATTTTTAAAAACAAATTTTTTGGTGCTCTAACACGTGATTGAACTGCCCCTAACCGAAATTTTGAAAAATATTTAATGTAAAGAAAAACTGGCTCTTGAGTAAGTATTATTAAAAAAAAAAATTCAAAAAGGTTCGTTATTTCCCTCTCCCGCTTCCTGACCCTCTCCCGCTTCCTGTCCCTCTCCCGCTCCCAGCCCCTCTCCCGCACCCAATCCCTCTCCCGCACCCAATCCCTCTTCCGCTTTCTATTCCGCTCCCTCTCCCTCTCCCGCTTCCTGTCCCTCTCTCCCTCTTCCGCTCATAAAAATCATATAAATTTTCATGTTTTTAACCTCAAAAATGATGAAGTCGCCTACTAAGTTTCATCCCCTAAATCAACCCTTTGAGGGATGATTTTCCAAAAAAATGTATTAAAAATTAACTTTTATTCTTAACTATAAACTCACATAAAAAATTTCACATATATCATTAAAACTGACGAAGTTGATTTATATGTAGTTGACTACCAACTCCTATTTTAAGGGGATGAATTTCGAGAAAACAGTGATACAGTTATTTTTTATTACAGTTATGACGACCCGTGTGGCGCAATGGTTACCATGCCGGATCGCAGCACCAAAGGTCCTGGGTTCGATTCCCAGCGAGGCGGAAATTTGAATGATGAGTTTGAATTTCTGTTCTCGGTCTGGGCGTGTTGTCCATGGCACCCACGACACAGGGAATCCTAGTGTGAGGCTATGAGTGTGAAGCGTTATTATTATTATTATTATTATTATTATTTTTGTGTCTAACTATAAGCTTATATACAAATTTTCACCCTTCTTATTTCAAAACTGACGAAGTTGCCATACTAACTTGTAGACCCTTATTCAACCCTTTAGGGGTTGATTTTCCAAAAAAATACGTAACTTTATAACTTTGTTTCTAATCTTAAACTAATGATATAAGTTTTCATGTTTTTAACTTCAAAAATGACGAAGTTGCGTACTAAGTTCCATCGAAGAAATTAACCCTTTAAGGGATGATTTTCCAAAAAAAATGTTAAAGTTAACTTTTGTTTATTACTATAAACTTATATAAAAAATTTCATATTTATAACTATAAAACTGACGAAATTGGCTTGTATGAAAATGACCTCCAACCCATATTTTTACCCCTTAGGGAATGAATTTCAAAAAATCCGTTTTTAGCTGACGCCTCCTTAGCATAAACTATCTCCTTGCCAAATTTCATCATAATCGGTTCGGTAGTTTCTGAGATTTTTTGTTTAATCAGTGTATCTCTTTTCAATTTTATATATATAGATTATATTCACGGTTTTTTGCCAAAACACGTGTAGTTATATCAATTTGCACAAAATTATCTCCAAAACTATAGCAGATAGAAGAACGTGAGTTAGACCAAAAAAATCGTAATTTTTTCTTATACATTTCTATGTTAAAATCACAAAAAGGGTACAACTTGACTTAGATCACTTATCACAGGAGGCACAGAATTATTATAATAAAATTATTATTACACGTACAAAGTAATATCGCAATTTTTTAAACACAAAACTTGTTTAAAAGAATTTAAAATCACTTTAACCGAACTAAGAGCGTCCCCAGCTGATGGTCCGGGGAGGGGGGGGGGGAGGTCGAGTTGCCCATCGCTACATTGAATGACCACTTATACCCCATTTACACGCGCGCGCGAGCCACGAGACAATCCGTGAGACGCGCGCATACGCGCGCGTGTGAACAGGGCGCTCGCGGACCAGACCGCGGCGCGTCTCGCGCTCGCAGGGCTCGCGTCGGGAGCGGTTTTATAGGCGCGCGCCAAAGGGGCTCGCGCGAGCGCTCGCGTGGTGTTCACCGTGGCTTACGGACGCGCCACGAGACGGTCCGCGACACGCGCGTGTAAATGAGCGGTTAGGGTTACGCAAAATTTCAAAAGTATCGATACTTTACTCGATACCAGTATCGTATCAAAAGTATCGATACTTTTCGCGCATTTTAACATTGTTGTTTTTACGATTTTATTTATTTATTTCATGATATTTTCATAATATTACTTTGTTACAATAATATTTTTGTGATATTTTTTATTATGGGCGTAGATTAGAGGTCAGTGTTTCTGGTTCTGTATAAAATACTCTATGGTTGATGATACAGCTTTATTATCTATTTTACATCTGGCCACTTTTATGGAAAATATTTGACATAAAAAAAGTACAATTACAAATGGCGTTTACGTAGAATAGACAGATGTGTTCACGGCCACGATGGGCGATGATTCTTTGATATTACGAGAAGATGGCTATATACGCATGAACTTTCCTGTTACTTCTCTAACGTATCATAGTAATTTAAATATAATTTTGGTGAAGACTGACGTTGGTGGTGTGCACGTTTTGGATGTGAATTCTGGTGTGATTCTACAGTCTTCTAGCCTATCAGCGGGTAAGTTTCCACGCTTCTATATTTCTAACAAAGCATTTCTTCCAATAATCTTCAATTAAAACCTACAATTCGACAAACAGCTTGTTGATCGGTGTAGGCGGCTCGCAGGACAATTTTTCAGTGTCCTACATTGTTTCGGTTTGACAGCTCACGGTAAACAATTGAGATTACACCGAACTCAATTTTATCATTGGACTGCAGTTGTCAGGAGTGTATTTGGTTATAGATGAAGGAGGTACTATCGGCGTGGAGTACGTGCCCGGCTCTGATCGAGTGTTCCTGTGGGACCAGAGCGGCGTTAGCGCTCGGACTGACTACAATGGAGTGCTCCTTTTGCACACTGCGCTGCAGCGCCCGATACATCCCCTAAAACCTGATCAAGTGATAAAGATTGAACTTGTTTTATCTGAGGTATGCAGTTTTGTAACCTAACATTACTATACTGATTCTACATGTCATGTCAAAAATATGTTTTTCAGTGAATAATTCAAAATGTTAGCTTTTTAAATTTATGGGAATATATTAAAGAGTTTAAATAAATACTGAATAAAGTTGGACATTGTTGAATGCCAAATATGAAATGACTGAAAATACAAACATCTTTTGTAAATACATAATTACGTGATATGCAATTTTTAGATTAGATCAAATTGCTTGAGTAAAGAATTAATTAATGATTCATAAATTTATTCTCATCTGAGGAAAAACACATAAGTGACTAATGTATATCGACGCTAGAAAGCAAACATGTATTAACTCGCAAAGATCAAATTGTTCATCAGAGCTGAAAAACATTTTGATCTATCCAAAAAAAAAAAAATCATAACTTCTCTATTTAGTAGAGAAGTTATAAATTTTTCTCTGTTACGGCTGTTTATTTGTGGGTTACTACATGTTTGCTTTCTAGCGTCAATATGATTAATATTATACTTGACAAAAATATAATGTTTCTATCTACAAGAAGCATATTTTATGGCTTCTACATGATTTTAAACTTAACTCATCATGGACTGAATACATTTTTAGTAATATGATATATATTTTATACAAAATATATATTGTGAATACCTGTATCTTATAAAATATATATTGTACTGAGTACAATACTGAGTACTGAGTACCCATATCTTAGTAAAAATGCATATTATTTCTAAGTTAGTAATAGTCTTTGCAACAATCCACGGTTAACATGTATGATGGTATATACTTTAAGACATGTGTGGCTCCTCCCTTACTCCTACAACAGAAACATGCACTACAATAATTAAAAGTATAAACCAACATACATACCAGCACCAACATGTGTTTTACCCTGAAATGGAGCATCATCAGGGTAACTTTACTCTTAAAAGCGACTTTACTTTTGTGACTAACCATCATAGTAATGTACAAAGTATAAAAACACTTGAGAGGTGTCAAGGGACACCCGGATGGAACGAAGTTCCTTTCGATTAATACTAAGCGACCAGAAGTCCTCTAGGGTGCGACACAAGTGACACTGCACAATCATAGTATGTGGCTGTCCCATTCACTCTTCGGCATTTAGTATAGGCACAACAGGGACGTCCATATCATGATCATGCACACCAAGCTATTATTGCCACTTCTCCCGTCATGCCAATCAATATGCAGAAGAGCGCAGAGATAGAACAAATCCAATACTGCCACTCTGACAAGTGTCTTGTCAGAGCGACAGTAATAGATTTATTCTATCCCTGTCGCTCCTCTGCACACTAATTGGCATGACAAGAGAAATAGCAATAATAACTTAATGTGCATGATCGTAATATAGATATCCCTGTTGCGCCTATGCTAAATACCGAAGAGTGAATAAGACAGCCACACACCATGATTGCACAGTATCACCGATATCGCACCCTCGAACACTTCTGGTCGCCTAGTAACCCGCTTTAATTAATAAACGACGGCAAAACGTGTCGTTACAACTTTTCGTTCCAAAATTTTCCGCCTGGCCCCTTTCGCAACGCGCGATAAGGAACTTCTTCGCATATTCATAAGGAATATTTTGCTTGATTCGGAAGCTATTTTGAATTACCATTTCTAGTATATTATATTATGCATTTATTCACATAAGACAGTGTTTGTTGGTTTATACTGCAATGTAAAACATTTTACAGGCACATCAACAGACTTTAAAACACAATTTAAAAATCTTACATGAAAGCTACTGTGTTGCAGCTGGGGCATTTCACGTCAAGCGGACAGGGAAAAAAAAGTGAGGTTCTGAAATTTGTTCACATTAGGTCTAGTTATACTTCTGGTAGATATAAATACGAACACAATTTTTTTTATTCATGTGATGTGTATTTGTCTAGTTATGGGCTCCTAAAGAATCGTCTAAATCGAAATTAGGATTTTTTTGAAGAATTTTTTCGTATTGAAAATAATTACAATAAATTTTCAAACTACGCTACACGTGCATACATTTATTTACCTATCTCCTTAACTAATGCAGATCCCATTTCAAAACTTCTGGTGTATTATTTAGATACTGTAAGCTATATTTTGAAATAAAAAAATAAAATAAAAAAATGGTCGAAGTTTCCAAAATTTTATTTTGAAATGTTTACTTCCGGTTTAGGAGAGCAAAAAAATTTTTTTTCAAATTTGATTCCTTTTTTAAAAAGATCAGGAAATATTCTATACAAATCGCGTAGTTTGAAAATTTATTATAATTATTTTCAATACGAAAAAATTCTTCAAAAAAATCCTAATTTCGATTTAGACGATTCTTTAGGAGCCCATAACTAGACAAATACACATCACATGAATAAAAAAAATTGTGTTCGTATTTATATCTACTAGAAGTATAACTGGACCTAATGTGAACAAATTTCAGAACCTCACTTTTTTTTCCCTGTCCGCTTGACGTGAAATGCCCCAGTTTTTATATTCATATATATAAATAATGCATTACCTTGTTTAGTATAAAAACCCTAAACTTAAATGTTGCAAAGTCAGTTTATAGCACATATCGCACCTTCAGAATAGTATGGCCTTAACTCAAAAATTTAAGAAATTGAGTTATGGTCTTAGAGAGCCACTAAAAGGTACGTACTTTTAGGTGAATATTAAAGAAGTAGCGTTTTTTTGGTAGAATAAAGATAATGATATTTCGGTCTTTTTCGCACTCCCAACTCTACCTGCGTCGCTCGGATCACTAGTAGCGACGCGATTAGTGATGCGTCATTGATGCATCGAAAGTGAAGTGAACAAGTCGTCGCAAGTTTATTAGTGAACTGACCTAAAACGTAATAAGTCACTTGTGTACTGAACAAACAGATAAGTAAACGGATAAGTTTAGGTCTTTTTAATACCGATTTTGGTTTTTACTTCTAATACTTATGGTAATTGGGTCCCTTTAATACTTAGTAGGATAAAATCTGTACAATGATTTCAGAAAAAAAAGAACTAAGACGAAAATGGTTTTAAAAAAAACAGTTCCAGTGTAATACTGACATAAATTGGGAAATTATAATGTTTTGCATGGCACCCACCATGCATCCATGGCACAGAAAATCCTAGTGTAGGGTTATGGGTGTGTAGCATTATTTATTTATTGTCTAAATCTTCTCAGGGGTTTCTATGTGGTTTACAAAGACTACGTACATAAAAAAATCATAAAGCTAGCCATACATGATCTAGTTTATCGGAGTGCGGCATCCATTAAACTTGACGGTGTATGGCTATCTGGCTATATAGCTGTCTCATGCAAACTAGATGCTGCATCAAGTCAAACTGGAAACTTGACAAGTAAACTTGATTGTGTATGCCCAGCTTAACATTTATAATTCATACATTTGATCCTCTTATAGAATTATTGTTGGTATAGATTATTATGTATTTGTGTTAGGCTGTGCTGCTGTATCAGTGCGTGCAGAGCCTGGATGCTCACTCCATCGAGGGCCTCACTGACTTCATCAACGAGTTGAAGTCTGCTATTGATGCAGAGCCAGTTCGGAAAGGTGTCAAGGCACAAAAGGTATGTTAACATGTAATATTTAGTGGCTCTTTGAATCTTAATGCAGTTTAATTATTTATTCTGCAAAAAAATGCTTGTAAAATAACATACCTAATGTTTGTTGGGTTGAATATTATGTTAATTTTGATGTCTATAACATTAATGTATGTGGAACTGCTTGATAATTCGTGGTTTGTTACAGTGGAGTACGGTGACAATCTCGCTCCCGCAATCAACGCTCCGGTTGGTGACTGCTGGAGTGGTGCAGGAGTTGAAGGGTCAGAATAGGCAGATACCAGCGTTGGCCATCGCTTCGGCAGTGGGCCAGCGCGCCAGCGACTTGTACCCTGGCAGTCGCGACGAGGATTCGAGGACTCTTATGTACTCTGAGGCTGAGAGGAAGAAGACCTTCAAGAGATGGCCACATATGGATTATAAGTAAGTAAATCAATATAACCTGATCAAATTTCATAAACTGATCTTGTTTTACAAATTTTCTAATGATTGTAAGGTTGTTGTCATGAAGCATTTTCCACACTCTGTCAAAATTATCTCCCTAGAAGATTGGTTTCGCTTTAAGTAATTTTATTTGGAGATCATGAACCATATAGGATTTCTTAGGTTTATCATTAGGGAACCCCATTACAATCCTGTACCTCAATGTATACTGAATGTGTGAAATACACATTATGTTTTGGGTAATTGTTGTGTCACACAATATTGCAAATTATGAATTTTATATTATTAATATATTTATCTATAATAATATAATAAATCTAAAGAGTTTTCTTGTTTGTTCATTTGCTTCAAGGCTCTAATCTCCAGAAGTGGCAGTCGGATTTAAAAACAATTGTGTTTGTCACATTCACAAAGAAGGCTTTAGGCTATAAGGCAAAAAAGGTTCAAGGGTACAGGTACGAAGCAAGGGCGGCATACTAGTGCATCATATTTCTACTGCCATTATGCAACTCATTTAATTTTGATACTATCATATAGCGTGTACTATCATACTATTCTATCTATGTGTGTATTATAATGAGGTTTTAATGATAGCTTTGTTACCTTAAGTGTTATTCATCGCTAAGTGCACGCATCAATGCCGTAGCAATTTGTTAGATAGGGTTTCTCTTCATCCTTGATTTCAAGCGAACCTTGTGGTTAACACTGCTGAAATGCCGACAGGGCGCTGGGTTCCTCTTATTGAAGTTTGCTCGGCTCTCTAATATACAGTTCTATCTGGTAGGTATTTGTATTGCAGCAACCGTGAAAAATTCGTAACTGGCTCGATACCATTGAGTGTTTTTAATGGTTTACCCATTTATTTTATGCACTGACATGCAAGTGAAAATACAATACTCAATTTAGGTGATTAACTTATGACAAATGTTTTGTTATCTAGATTGCCTCTTTTTTAACCTAATCTACAAACTCCATAGCTTTCAGCGTTATGGTTGATTGTACGTATTTATAGAGCGAATACCTACGTAGCGTAGCGTCCGCGATTTTATCTACTAATCTCGTAGTTATTGATTATTATGTTATTAGTCAAATAGATGGATTAGAGTATGGAGTATGGAGATTTGGTTTTCATTGAAATGTTGCACAAAATCATCATTTAACAATCAACACGTGTAAAGGCGTAAGATTATTTGTTGAAACGTATGTCGAGTTGTAGACGTAACTGTTGGCGCAGGTGGGCGCTGCCGGCTCGCATGGCGCAAGCGGGGTTCTACCACCAGCCGTCGCCGAGCGGGGACGACCGCGCCATGTGCTTCATGTGCACCGTGTGCCTGGTCTGCTGGGAGAAGTCAGACGACCCCTGGGTGGAGCACGAGCGACACTCGCCGAACTGCCCGTTCGTGCGCGGCGAGTACACGCACAACGTGCCTATATCGGTCAGTTTTTGTTGACGTTCTTACCGGATTTATGTACAGGGTCGTCTGATCAGTGGATCGACGGAGGGGTGGTGAGGAGATCGTTACTAACAGAAAATTAATCTTATTTCCGTGTCTATGTTATTTTTAGATCCATTGCTTAAAGAAGTTTTAATTTTCTTCAGCGATCTAAAATATTTTGAGAAATATAAATGCCTTAATTAATGATATAACTGATATAATACTCATGCTCTACCAATAATTTTATTTTTTAAATATCTTAGGTCACGAATGCCACAGCGTGCGCTCAGGTGTCGCCCCACGCTCGTATCATTTCAAGAGGAAACACCGGCCACCTCATAGCCACCGGCACTGTGGAGGGCAAGGTGACCATCTGGAAGTTCGACTGCGGCTTGAAGTTCACTAAGCTAATTCCCCTGTCACCATATGATTCCATATTTAGCGGTGTGCTCGCCACTGACAGCAATAAAGTCTGGTCTGCCAGTTTGGAGAAAGACACATGTATGTATTCATATTTTTAAGTGACTCCGAAACAGATTTTATGAATAAATTGAATGTATATTTATTTTATGTTTCCTTTTCAGCAACCTACGGTCTCGAACTGACTGCTATGGCATTTTTGGGGATGATCCCCAAACAAGAATCTTACCCACAGACCCAAACCTCTGAGATTTCAGATCGATACCCAAGTATATTTTCAAAAGCACGGCCTGCTTTGATTTGTGCAGTCGTTATCACTAGAACTAACGGTCAACCTACTGATCAACCCATCAAGGAAGATTCCAGCAAGGCGCTGTTTGACTCGGCTTCAGACAAGTCTCAAGAGAGTGTCAAAGCTATGAACGATCAGAATGAAGCAAAGAGTAATCAAACCAACTCAAACAAAATGCTCTTTTTACTAACTTACGACATATTCAGCAGCCGAGCTGGTTCAATGACTACAGTAGTACAAACTTCCCAAAGTAGCGGAAACTCCAAAGCGGGAGGCAGTAAAAAAGTTGCCCAGGGCAGCCCCTTTCAACGTGCCGATGACGCAAATATATATGACGAGATATATTTCCAGTATTCTGATGAAGATACTGAACTTCCACAATGCACAAGCAGCTTAATAGATGAGCAAATTAGTAATGTAATCAATCTCAACGCATCTTCGAGCAAGGAAGACTGCAAGATGTGGGAGCCGAAGAAGATAATATTCACTAAACATTTCAAGGTGCTACCGCCTCCGCCGCCCACGGCCTTGCTTCCCGAGTTGCCCGAGTCCGGTCAGGGCAGCATGTTAGATTTCGTCGGCAAAATCACCCAGCTCAAGAGCTGGAAGAGTGGACATTTGGAGTCCGTCGGCACCAAGCTCGTCGATCAGACGGATGCGGTACAGGGCGACGCCATCACACAGTATCTCAACATGACTGGACAGGGTCCACTAGAAATATCCGACCTCAAGTGGTACGACGGTGGAGACGGAACGGAGAAGATTAAAGTGACTACATTTGGCAGCAAGGTGTTGAGCCAGGCGGTCGTCAACAACGCCACGGCTGATGGATACTCCGACAGCGATCACCAGCAAGACGACGGCCACATGGCTCACATCGGTTCCGCTGTTCAATGCATAAGTCTACCTGAACATCTCAACCTCGGGGAAAATTCCAAGATTACACATTTGTTCCCAACAGAGGATAAGGAACATCTGCTGGTTGTTATATCTTCCATCGATCCGGAAAAAGTAAAAATTGAAGCGGAGGTGGACGGAGACGGCGATACTAAAATGGACATTGACGAATTTTCTGATTGTCAAGACAAACCGGAAAAACCTGATGTTAAAGCTTATTTTGTGTTATTCAAAGTCATCAGTCACGCAGCTGTTTACGCCTTGCAGGACAGTCCCGAATGTGTTAAAGAGCTTCCTTATAACGAGAGTCCGGTGGATCTGTGTTTGTTGCCCGTGGACAAGAGCGAGCAGCGCTCCTTCGCCACGGTCGGCGTCGACGGTCACTTGAGATTGTATTCGTTGCCAGATTTCAAAGTTCTTTCCGAGAAACGGGTTCCGAAGGGACAGTTCACTTCAGTTATATATTGCGCATCGGTTGAACGTCTTAGCGTTTCCACCAAACATGGCATGATATACTTCTACGCCCTTAACAACGGCGAAAAGGATTCAGCGGCTGACGTGAACGAGGACGAGTTTGCTAACATCGATTTCGATATGCTTCAAAGTGCCCCGAGAGATGAAGTTTGTGGTCCGACCGTGCCGCCTGTAATTATCGCACATAAACCACAATTGGAACTTAACGATTTGGAGTCCCTTATGTCCTTGACGGGCTTCTATGGCATGAACACGACTGTTCCATACAGTGCAGTCGTGCCTGGATTCTGGTGCGAGCTGTCTCCGGGTCAACGATCGAGGTCCGACCATCAAAATAACAGATCGTGGAGGCTGCAGAACACTTCATCTACTTGGGATGAACATGTTCTAGAACTGACCTTGCCCTATAGTGTGTCGCTCGCTCACGTGGAGTTTGGTTTCACATTGCACACGGCCAACTCCGTAAACTTGCCTATAATACAAGTAACTTTATTAAAACAGAACTTACATGGCATAGGCTACAAGAAAGATGCCGCCTTCAGCAACAGATCAGAATCTCCGGTGCATTTTTCTATTATTGACGCAGACATGTCTAACTTGGAGAATCCTGTCAATAGTGAAGAGTACTTGCAAGCTCACAATGCTGAGATATTAGCTGGGCCCCTGCTTCTATCTTCAGGGTTGGACCTGACTCAGCAGTCGGGCTCGTTGATCCTGACAAGCCCCCGCTTATACAGAGCGCGGGGAAGAACTTTCCTGATTCACATTAAGACGCTATTTGACCCGGCTAAAGACATAGCCAAGGGACCTTCCAAAGCTGGAGAGAGCAGTTCCAAGAAGTCTGGTTTCATAGGTTGCGACTGGTTGCACCAAATTTCAATAACGGTGCGTTCCAGTCCGCATACTGACGTGCCCATGGAGCGGCAGCAACGCATAGCCATGTTGGAGTCGAATGCCTTCCTGGATAACCTGTTTGAGATAGCCATTAAGGGTGGAAATGAGGAACGGCGACTGGCACTAGATTTAATCAACTGGGTGATATCTATTAGGCTGGCGAGAATGCGTCTAGCTAAATCAGAGAACGATAAAGATCCTGACAACCCTATTGAGACGCAGCAGCTGGAGTGCATAGCGGTGATCGAAAAACATACCGAAGCATTACTTAAACACTGCATTCTATGTGCAAATAGAAGTATTGCCAAGAAGTGCGTTAAAATAATACTGATTGCTGTCGAGTGAGTATAAAATTATTTATCACATTTAAATTAATTTAAATCTAAACACATAAACACACTGGTCTCTACTAATTTACGTTTGCATATCAGAATTTTTGATACAGTCGTTTTTGTTGACTTTTTTTGGTTACTAACTAAACCCCAGTGTTTCATCATTCGCTACAACAAAACAACACGATCAGACGCAAATTCAGACACAGGTCATCATCACAGATCAATCCACGGATACGTCTATTCCAGGGGTGTGAAGCAGTTGCCGGCGCCTTGGAAGTGCACGTTCGAGCAGACAGTAGCGAAGCACCTGGTTGACTGCGTGGAGGCGATCGGCGCGTGCGACTCGCCGGGCGCGCTCAAGTGGCTGGCGGCGCTGGCGCAGCACTGCACGCCGCGCGCCACCGCGCCCAAACTGGTTAAGTCGCTGCTGGCTTTGCTGCATCGAGCCTGCCGCGCGCTGAGAGACCGCGCCGATCCCTATCACCAACTGCTCAGGGCCAGGTGAGTGCTGTAATCTGATTGATGATACAGTATTAAAATGAAATAAAATGTAAGTGTAAATGTGTTTTAAGGTTGTCTGGAAGAGATCGCTGTGTAGCAATAAGACCGCCTTTTGTACCTCATGTCTACGAGTATTTCACTTGTCTACTTCTAGATTGTTGTTGTATTATTTTATTGGTGTACGGTAAAGAGTTAAATAAATAAATAAATAAAATGGAAAATAATCATAGAATATAACCAATATATCTAACGACCCAAAAGGATTTTATAGGATTTTCAACATGTTGATGGGTGAGGGGAAAATATTTTTTTATATCCTACGTAATCAATCGGCGGGTTAATTTAGCTTTCGTGGCATCACTAGTAAAAGCAGAACCAACAAGTAATATTCGAGAAAATTGTATTGTATTTGTATGTTGCGACTCTGTAATACCTTCACCCTCTAGGCATCATAGCAACACCTGCTACAATAAGACTAAATGCCTTCATTGATTACTTGTTATCTGATTGGTCGTTCCCTCGCAGGTTCGGCTTGTACGGGCTGCCGCTGGAGCGCACGATGTTCGCTGCGGACGTGCCCGAGCTGGGCCGCAGCACGTCCACGCCGGTGACGTACGCGGCCGTGGTGAGCGCCGACACGGTCCCGCCGCCGCCCTGCAAGTACAACGACTACCATCTCAAGGATCTGCTCAACTTGCCGCCGGAGATGGGTGAGTGGTGATATTTGTGGCATTTGGTTTCGTTTATTTTCTTTGTTCATTGGTCCTTAGCAACGGATTGAAAATGCATTGAATTAGTTTATAGTAGGTTGCGGAGGTAGGTAAGTATGTAAAGATGTGAAAGTTTGTAAAGATGTATGAATGTTTGTTACTCTTTTACGCAAAAACTACTAAATGGTCTTGATCTTTAGTACTAAGGTGGACCCTGATCCAGAATAACATACAGTTATTATACTGGCAAACACATGTGAAGCCGCGTGCATAGCACTAGTCGTCTATGAATAAATTAAGAACAAAATAAAAAAAATGGACAAAAAACAAATAAGTGCCACGTCTACAGACGTGAAAACGAGCACTCCGCCGAGCAACAACAATGGCGGCGGCACCATCGGCGGCGGTGCCCCGGGCGGCGTGGAGAACGTGGCGTGGTGGGCGGGCTCGGGCGGCGTGGGCGCGCTGGGCGCGGGGCTGGGCGAGGCCGCGCCGCTCCACGTGTCCTGCCACGTGGCCTCCGACGGCACCAAGCTGGAGGCCGCGCCCGCGCGCCATCCCACCGTTGTCGTCAGCGCGCATCCCGCGGACGCGCACCAGGTAAGCAATATGGATTAATCTATGTGACGAAAAGCTGCGTTGTGCTTTCTATCCCATTATACAGTTCGGTAGTCAAAATATAGGTTCCGCCCTTATAGTTTCGACATGTCCATTCTGTGTCCTGTGTCCGTCATATGCTAAAAAGCTGTAATTTGGCATTTTTGTATATATCTTTTAAAACTACAAAGTCGTAGAATAACAATGTGAGATTTAATAGCATAGTTAAAATTCACAGGAAAAAGCAAGTGCAGGAAGCAAAATGCCTAAAATTTAATATTTTCATGTTAAAAGAAAGTAAAGTAAATAAGTTTCAATATGAAATTACCCTTTGACTAACATGTAGAAAATTGTATTTTTTAAATTTTTCCATTGTATAGTTATGGTCGTATGTGGTGAAGGAGGGACAAACGAAGCAATCGTCCCAGGACCCTGACTCCTTGGAGGATATTGATAGCTCCCTGATGGAATGTGACCCACAGGACAAACCTGAGTTGTCAGAGGATAAGATGTTTAAGGTAAGATTCATATTATTGTTTTTATTGTAAGAAAAATCATCACCAACCATCATCGGGTATTATTAAGCTTTTAGTTTATGACATGCAATGTAACGTAACAAATACATTTTGTATTTGATGTACCGTGCGGCGGCGCAATGTTTTTCAAAAAGTTTCAAAAAGTACTTCAAAATGTAGATTTTCCTATTAAAAAGCCACAAAAAATATATTTCGGCAAAATAAACACGCCTTCCCGCTATAAAATAAAATAAAATATTAAACTTTTTTTTTTATTCCCGCAAAAACGCTGTCAGCGATTTTATTGACGTAATATTGGTAAAAACAACAGTCGTGTATGTACGACCGGCACTCATTCAACGTTAACAGCTATAAATATTTGGTGTTTTTTTGGGAAAATCTCTCTCTTGCGTTGTATTCTTCATTACTGAAGGTCGTGTCCAGAATGAAAGTCCTTCAAAGTTCTTATGATACGCCTCCATTCTCCTCGTTCTTCGGCTTTTTTAGAGCAGATGTTACAGAGAGATCAATGAGTGCGGTCACTTGGTCACTTCAACGGCTAGGTTCGGCCGCGGGGTCGTTTCCCTTCGACTTTGCCTGCCACCATCAACTTGTCGAGATCGTCTGGTTGACAGCGGGCAACGTGACCAAAATACCCAAGTATTCGTTAGTAGCGTACAGTTGAGGGTCTAGTTTTGATTCGGAGCTGATCGAGTATAGATCGATTCATCCTTTTGGCGGTCCATGGTATTCGAAGCATCCTTCTCCAACACCACATCTCGAAAGGGTCTATTT
The DNA here is from genome assembly GCA_951805285.1 of Thymelicus acteon. NCBI lineage: Eukaryota > Metazoa > Arthropoda > Insecta > Lepidoptera > Hesperiidae > Thymelicus > Thymelicus acteon. Next base: position 6,610,786 of record OX638232.1, read on the forward strand.
TCTTTCAATCCTTAGCCCTAATCGTCCATGATTCCGATGCATAGAGAAAGATGGAAAGTACCAGAGTATGGACCAGTCTGGTCTTTGTGACATTGGAGATCTTTCGATCTTGCTATATGCGGGTTTGTTTATAGCGTTTTTAGGGTTCCGTAGCCGAAATTCGTCATGTCTGTCTGTCTGTCTGTCTGTCTGTCTGTCTGTCTGTCTGTCTGTCTGTCTGTCTGTCTGTCTGTCTGTCTGTCTGTCTGTCTGTCTGTCTGTCTGTCTGTCTGTCTGTCTGTCTGTCTGTCTGTCCGTCCGTCCGTCCGTCCGTCCGTCCGTCCGTCCGTCCGTCCGTCCGTCCGTCCGTCCGTCCGTCCGTCCGTCCGTCCGTCCGTCCGTCCGTCCGTCCGTCGTCCGTCCGTATGTCACAGCCACTTTTTTCCGAAAGTGAGTAGATGTATTCTGTGAACCGCATTAAGATTTTGACACAAAAATAGAAAAAAAAACACTAAATTTTGGAGGTTCCCCATACTTAGAACTGAAACTCAAAAATTTTTTTTTTCATCAAACCCATACGTGTGGGGTGGGTATCTATGGATAGGTCTTCAAAAATGATATTGAGGTTTCTAATATCATTTTTTTCTAAACTGAATAGTTTGTGCGAGAGACACTTCCAAAGTGGTAAAATGTATGTCCCCCCCCCCCCTGTAACTTCTAAAATAAGAGAATGATAAAACTAAAAAAAATATATGATGTACATTACCATGAAAACTTCCAACGAAAATTGGTTTGAATGATATTTAGTAAGTAGTTTTTTTTAATACGTCATAAATCGTAAACCGTAAAAAACATTGATCAAAGTTACAACAAACTACAAGAACTTTTATATTATGTTACTTGCTGCTACGGAACCCTTCATGAGCGAGTCCGACTCGCACTTGGCCGCTTTTTGGCCATTTGTGTCCTTCTCTGGATTTCCTTCTCGCAACCTCCTTGATCAGAGAGCAAGGATCGTAAGTATACAAATTCTCTGACAAATCTCTGAAAAATTCGAGATCTGAGAGTTCTTCGGTCCTGGAGAGCTGACCAGTTCTGTCGATGGCCATTACTTCGGTCTTGGACTTGTTGATGGAGAGTCCGATTAGTTCGCTCTCGTACTCTACCCTGCGAATAAGGTCAGCAAGTTCTGTCTGAGTTGACGCAAAAAGAGTGCTGTCATCTGCGTATCTCAGGTTGTTGATCTTTGAGCCTCCGACAGAAATGCCTCCCTGCCATCCCTCTAAGGCTTTTCGCATGATTTACTCGCCGTAAATGTTAAAGAGAATGGGAGATAAAACACATCCTTGCCTCACTCCTTCTTCTGGTTTAAAGGACCCTGAGACGAAATTGTTAAGGGTTAACCATGAAGACACCTTCGACATACAAATTCACGATGCTAATTTTGCTTAGATTCACTTGACTCTAAGCAAAATTAGCACTTTAAAGCCTAATATTTCGCAAACGGACCCCTAATTCTAAAAATGGTCTTAAAAGACCCATTATATTTTTGGAAGACCTTTTCAACGATACCTCACATTATAGGGTACGTGACGAATAAAAAATTCATCCTCACGTTTCATTCATCGGCCATTTTCGTATTGAATCGCGATATATCGGTAAACGACGTCTGTTAGAGATGCACCGCCGCCGCCGACATGCACTATAGTAGGTAGGTGTTGTATGTTTGGTTCGATCCGCTGAGCCGGCCGACGACAGTCGAGCGCAGTTTGAACCGCCGCGTAGGATCGTCGCCCGGCTTTGGGCTTCTATATCTGATGTTGGTAAATATATTGTAATTTAATAGTACATAATCTTCAGTTAAATAGTATTTAATTTAAATGCTACAAACAGTCAGCGTCCCGTCGACGCTTCTCTTTTATCTGACGTTTATTCACATGTCGTATAATACTTATGTGGCCGATTCAACGATAACGATTTGTTTTAGACTTGCGGTAATCCTACTAACCTGTATATATGTATGTTTAAAAGACAAAAGTGATTGACTGATGTATCAACGCACAGGCCAAACCCTTAGGGCTAGAAACTTAAAATTTCGCACACGTATTCCTCTTATGACGTAGGCATCCACTAAGGAAGGATTTTCAAAATTCAACCCCCAAGCGCGTGAAAAGCTCAAGGGGGTGATAACCATAACTTCCGCGCTCGAAGCTGGTCTCAACAGGTACTAATATTATAGATTTTAAAGTGATGTGAAGGTTTTTCATCAGAAAATCTAGGACCAGAAGTGTATGTATGCTCCGCTAAATGTTCCGCTGGGATGATTGGTACATTTGTATGTAAATGATTTCGTTTCGTGAAACCCTCTTCCACGGGCGAAGCCGCGTTCACAAACTAGTAAATACTGTTTGTACTGTTGAATTATTTACTTTATAATATCTTATCCCATTTGATTTTAACCCTCATGAATTAATGTTTACTGAGTCGTAACACGCGTCACATTTAACTTTCTATATACCTGTTGCAATCCTTTATGGCTACATAATTTCGTACAGAGTTGACCTAGCGCGGCGATACAATGAAAGCGAATTTATTATAATATGCAAGCTTAGGTTAAGTAATTACAGCATTACTGTTTCGTTTTTCTCTTCCAAACTTCCCTATCAGCCGACATCTCAACACTCTTATCTTTCATATCATCTCCCACACTACCTATTGTAGCAGGGGTATTAAAAGCACGCTGTATGTATGTGTGTGTGTACAGGAGCAGGAGCAGTGCGACATCCCGTGGGCGGGGCTAGTGACGCGGCCGCCGCAGCACACGCTGCTGGTGGAGCGCATGCACTCGGGCGCGCGCCGCTACATCGTGCTCGACCTGGGGCACACCGTGCGCCTCACTGACGTCGTGAGTACATACACAAATACTTTACAACCACGGACCTGAAAAAAAGACTGACGTAACCTCGTCTAATCGAGAGTGAAGCATAGCAATAGCCGCCTGCTTGCCATGTGTGCGTAATTTTTGATTCGCGATTCAAGCAGTATGGTGTCAATGTGTGGGTGTGTGTACTTATACGAGTAGAGAGTTGGTATTACTATGGGTGCTTCACTGAATTTGTTGTTGGGATTACGTCCGTCTTTTTTTAGGTTCGTGTTTACAACATACATGTCTTATTATTAATGGCTTCCACAATTGAGTTGTTTCCTAAAATTTTTTTTTGTTTTAAATGGAAAGTTCATATATAAGTTTTATAACAAAGTTATTTTAGTTTTTTTTTATTCGCTATAATTTAAAAGTTACATCAAATCAAAAATACGTTTTTGAATCCAGTACCGAAAACACGCCGACAATTCCCGAATAGACCCGAGCGCGCGTGTGACGTCACTTTGTTAATTGCTATTCATTGCAGCATACAGCTGATACTGTGATTTGACTTTTAACTGATAAAATCTTGATATTATCGTCAATATATTGATAAATATATCAAAAATGCTAAACCTTAAAAGTTATCGTGCTTTTTTGTACCATCACGTGGGAATACTACAAAAAAAACACACCAGAGATAGTGTTAATTGTGTACCTGTGACCTTTTCGGTTTTCCCGAGGAGTAAGAGGTAAAATTTTAGTTTTCGTTCATAGATTCGTTTTTAGGGTTCCGAAGTAAAATCGGAATCCTTATAGTTTCGTCATGTCCGTCCGTCCGTCCGTCTGTCCGTCCGTCTGTCCGTCCGTCTGTCCGTCTGTCCGTCTGTCCGAAGCAAAGCGCCCAGACCCTTAGTGCTAGAAAGCTGTAATTTGGCATGGACCATTTTTGGAATTAGGGGTCCGTTTGCAAAATGTTTGGCTTTAAAGTGCTAATTTTGGTTACAGTCAAGTGTCCCCCCCAACTGTTGACTAAACGGTTGGAGTTAGACAAGTGAAAAAATTCTCAAAAATAGGGTATATGATGAATTTACAAGGAAAACTATCACGGCTATGTAAAACATAAGTATGAGTCATAGTCGATAAACTTACTATTTACTTCGGAACCTTACATTGCCCGTGGCCTGACACGCACATGTCCGTTTTTTATGAAACAACTCATGGTTTTATTTTATTAGGTTAGGAATTTTGCAACGTTGATCCTACTCAAATTCAATGAGGATCTGATAATGGGTCCTGGGGCTACAAAGTGGAACACGTGGTAGAACAATGGTAGAGTAAAACGGAACCGTGTTTGAAGATATTAGTTATTATTATCGTTAACATTGTAAAACCAGTAGGTACATAAATAAATAAATAAACGCTTCACACTCATAGCCCCATACTAGGATACCCAGTGTCGTGGGTGCCATAGACAACACAAGGACACACACTCAGACCAAGAACAGAAATACAAACTAATCATTCAAACCATCTCGCAGCATCCACGTCGCATCGAATCGAACCCAGTACCCTTGACTTAGCGATCTGGAGTGGTAACGATTCGCCACACGAGTCGTGATCATTGACCAACTTGGCGTATTTCGGAGACAAAAAAAATTATATATTGTACCAGTTTAATGTACAAAGCGCGTACAGACCCATACCACCGCAGTAGGTTTCCCTGTGTCGCGGGTGGCATGGTCAACACAAATAACACGTCACTATAACACCCAAGACCCGAGTACAAATAATTATTTGTCACATTTTATTAGATATGGCCGGGAATTGAACCTGGGACCCTCACTTCGCAGGCTGGATCGAATCGCAATCGACTAGGCTATAGGGTCATCATAATGTACCTACTACTAGCATAGAATTTCTGTAGTATTGCATTGTGCATTTTTTTATTAATCACATTCTTCACTTCTCTCAGGATCCATATGTGAAATTTAGGTAGACGAAGTCGCGGGTAGAAGCTAGTTGTATGATAAATGAAATATATTTTTATCATACAACCTTGATTTATACCCCTAACACCCTGCCCTGATTTCTCCCAGACACGATTTACCAGTAAACAGTGTAACCTTAGGTATCTAAATTTATTTAGTGTGTACAATCAATAGAGTTTTATTATAATATTTAATGAAGAATAAATCATTTAACATTTAAATTTACAATAAAATTACGTGTTATGAATATCTTTTTGCACTAAATTCCGAATATTTTTACTCAATTCACGTAGAAGCTTCTAACACTGTGTAATTGCTTTAACAAAATGACGTCACTAACATGGCGACCAAATCTGGCGCGTTTGTAGTCACGTGATTCTTTTTCAACTTTTATCAGTTTTGAATTCATTATTATTAATATTAAAAATAGTTTTTAAGCGTTTTTAACAATGCCAATTAATATAATTTGTGTTAAAGATTTAAAATACATTTAAAAAAAATATATTTTTTTAAAAATGAACAACTCAATTGAAGGGGTAAGTGTAAAAAGGTTTCAAATGATGAAATTACTGAAATAGAGTTATGGGTATCGTTGAATTCGTCTTTCGATTCTTAATGTTATGGCATAGGTTTTATAGTGGAAAATTCAATATAATATAATGTTATTTAAATCCTTGTTTCGTGAAAAACGCACGGATATGGCGCACTTTTATTGGTTTTAAATGCAAAACTGACAATAATTGCTTATTACAGAGTAATAATTTAAAAAATACACTATTTATGAGAATTCGAAGGTATCTTATATAATTTGGAATCATAAAAAACAGATTTAAAGTTGAATACTAAGAATATAACGAAAATGAAGTCTTGACATTCAAACGCATTTATCTCGAATTATTGTTTTTGTTACTTAAACCCTTTTTACACTCACCCCTTCAATTCTGACTCTGATGGTGTCAGAATTGGTGGAGTCTAGGATGGTGTGCTGTGCATACTATCTTAGGGCGCTTAACTTGGTCTTTAGTGTCTTAGATCTCGCGTATCCTTGGTTTTGTAAATAGGAAGAAACGAAGATCGTCGGTCGTCGGGACATTTAAAAATGAGGTACAGTGCCCAACGTGTATGGAGTGGGTGAATAGGATGTTAAAAAAAAATGAAGTTTTCATCTGTCGAATTCTAAATGATTTACAGATTTTATTTTTAGGCAACTGCATTATGCTCAGGACTTAGAAACGAAGATCAAGAAAGCTTAGTGTCTACTAGGGACGATAAGTTTACCTACCGTAAAAAATATTGTTTTTTTTTTTCTAAAAGTAGTCATTACAAATGACGTCAATGTCCCTCATACAGATAATCCCGTCCTGTTCGGACCTGGTGACGCTGTGCATTGACATCTGGACGACGGGCGAGGAGACGGACTGCGTGAAGCTGGCGTTCGCCACCGACATCGCCACCAAGCACCTCGTGCTCACCGACATACAGCCGCCGCCGCTCTGCCGATATATGAAGGTGACATTCTGATGTTATTTTAGTATGTTTGCTTACTCATGACATATTGATATTATATTTTAGCTTGTTGCTTACTTATTTCTCCTATGTATCTTCCATGTATGAGGCTTATCGGAAAGTTGTATCTATTTAATACAATTTTGACTGGAAGATGGTCTGTACATAGCAGATATTTAAGAAAAAATAAAATGAGGCATCTTTATAGGAGCAGTAGAAGCTATTTTTTAGATTGTTTCATGTGACTTCAATAAATGCTTCTTTTTACTAGATAACAACAATCGGCCGCTACGGCATGTCGGCCATGAAGTGTAAGATCCCGCTGGGCTGGTTCTACGGCGAGATCGCTGACATATCCAACGTGCCAGCCTCCATCAACGCGCTAAACGCACTCCGCGAGGACTTGACGTGTAGATTCCAGTGAGTACTATATTCGTGTTTATATAGACAATACTTTATGTGTAGGATTTTCAACAGTATTTATTTAAAAAATATATGATTATATTGATTGTTGTTGAATGAATAGTCTTTTCGGTTAAAAGATTATAATAACAGTAATTTTTCAGCAGGTCTATACCTACCTAGTACCTATACTAGTTACAGATCGCGATGAAGGCAATTACTAAGTTCTTTAAATTGGAGTAATAAGTATCACTTACTTATATTATAAAAATTTTCCACCAGGCTAGCCAATGGCAAGCTGATGGATCTGCTGAACCCTTACCTGGACCTGTTCAACGGAAACGCGGCGCATATGATGGCTTACCTGGGGATGCCGCACGAGAACGACCCCAAGGTGATCCCCGCGTACCAGGAGTGCATCGACCTGCAGCAGCAGATCCACAACTGCAACAACATCATCAAGCGGCTGCAGAACACGCCCGACTGCAACCCCGAGGTGTTGGAAGCGCTGCAGAGTGGACACGTGACGCCCGACGAGCTGCTAGAGCGCGCCTCCACTGACAAGCTGAGGGTCATCGTCGAGAACATTGTGGACATGCTGCTTCACTTCGTGTACCAGATGGAGGACTTGGTGCGTACATTTCCTACATTTAGTAGAATACCTTATATATATTATAGTGCATTATTTTACGTTAAAGATTACTGTCACAACAGCAGTTAACTCTGATAGTAGAATGATAAGAAGTGTTTGTTCATAAAGTAAAATTAAAGCTCTGCAATAGAGGAGACCAAAGACTGGGCTTCGGGGAATCATGCTGCATCACGACAACGCTTTGTCATATACATCCCTCAGAACAAAGGAATCCGGTGTTTAAACCTTGTCCCATTCACCGTACAGTCCTGATTTAGCTACCTGTGATTTCTTTTTGTTACCGATAGGCGATAATCAAGGAAAAAATAAAAGGGAATTTTTTTTCGTGTGCCGAAGCGGCCGTGGCCGCCTACGAAGTCGCAATTTCAGACCTAACGGATCAAGACTGGAAAAAGTGTTTTAATAGTTGGTTTAGGCGAATGGAACTTTGCATAGAGAATAATAAATAACGCTTCACACTCATAGCCCCACACTAGGATTCTCTGTGTCGTGGGTGCCATGAACAACACACAAGACAAGGACATTCACACCTAGACCGAGAACAGAAATTCAAACTCATCATTCAAATTTCCACCTTGCTGGGAATCGAATCCAGGACCCTCGGTGTGGCAATCCGGCATGGTAACCATTGCGCCACACTGGTCGTCAAAGTGAAGGAGAGTTTTTTGAAAAATGTAAAATAAATAATATAGTTAGTATCTAGTTTTTCTTGTCTCAAAACTTATCGAGTGACCTACGTTTTAGCGTTGCTTTTCAATGCTTTTCTATGACAATCACATGTTACGGATAGATCGTATCCGGCGGCGTATCGGTGACGGCGGAGTGGTGCGCGGGCGTGACGCCGGCGGCATGGGAGAGCGCGTGGGGCGGCGCGGGCGGCGCGGCGCTCGCCACGCTGCTCGCCCAGCTGTGCGCGCACGCGCCCTGGTGGGGAGACCACCTGGTGGACGCCCTGCACGCGGCCATCGCGCACCACGACGCGCCTCCGCTGCCCATCGATAGGTTTGTAGCTTTGTTGTAAAGATGTACAAGTTGTATGTAGCCATTATGTAAAATATAATTTTTTAACCAGACAATATGACAGACGCCTAAAGGAGAGACCCAGCTTCCATAGAAACACAGGCCCCGGATAGACAAGACTGAAAATTGGTTGTAAATTAGAGTTTATATCATATAGAATATCAATTTCTATTCACTCGCGAGCATAAAAACAGTAAACATTCCGAACCCCCAGATGTCTGATAGCGGTGATGTACATGGCGCGCAAGAGCATGTACGCACACGGACCTGGCGCGGGGGGCGTGGCGCAGGCGTTCGCGGCGCGCTCGCTGGCGCTGCTGCGGGACGCGAGCGCGCAGCCCGCGCTACTGGCGGCCGTGCTCACCGTGCTCGCGTCCGTGCTGGACGCCGCGCTGCCCGTCACGCCGCTGCCCTCGCAGAGACACACTCGGTTAGTGGTTGCACTGGTTAATGGTGTTGCCTCATAAGTAACAATTTTTTTACTCGCGGATATTAACGTATTCCAGTGGACTTGTAAGATGACTGGCAAATAAATTTTATAGCATTTTATATCCCATGCATTTATAAGGCGCAATAAAGGTTTGATAAATGGATGGTTTTGAAATTGCACTATTAACGACCTAGTGGATATTTTCTCAATTTAAAAAGATCAGAGCTGATCTCGATTATCGTTTTGTTATTTCCAGTTTTATGCTTATTAAGATCGAATAAGGCGTCGTGTCTAACTTTTCCTACAATAATCTACCTGATTTTTATTTATTTTTTACGAAGTATAAAAATTATTCAGCTCACATTTCTGCCAAACTACAAAGCAGTTTAATGGTTAATATGAATGTATGCCAGGTGGGACTGGATGGTGGGTGGGCGCGCGAGTGCGAGCGGCGCGGAGCCGGGCGGCTCGTCCCCGCGCACCACAGAGTGCAAGCTGCACCGCCGCAAGCTGCACAAGAAACTGCTCACACAGATGCAAGAGCTGGACGCCGCACGCCGCGGCGTGCAGGTCGCTATGGAGGAGCAACAGGTGTGTATAAGGCCTTAGTCTTTATTCGATTGGGATGCACTCGTGCCAGTACCTGCTAAGTAAAGCGTTCTGAATTTTTCTAGTGGCCATGATGAAGGTGCATAATACCTTATTATACCACATGTTATGCTGTGTATACATTCTTTACTCGATCCTCTCCATGTTGTGCTAGTAAGAACCAAGTGCGATTCTTGGCCAGAACACATTTTAGGTTTTGTATGTGAAAAATGTTAGTGTATTTTCAAGTCCCTATCTAAATAAAAGTAAAGTAAAGCGCAGTTGGGTTAAGATTTATTTTACGGGTGTTAATAAATTATAAAAATCTGTTAATTATTACCTAGTGTCTCTTCCTTCATCTGAAAAGACACAAAACAATAACATTTACCGTGTATCAGCGCGTGCGGTTCAACCTGAAAACCCGCATGGCGATGGTGGGCAAGCGCGCGGCGTCGCGCGGTGAGGGCGAGCTGTGCGCGCGGCTGGTGCCCGGCCCGCTGGCGCAGCAGCTGGCGCACGCGCTCGGCGCGCACCTGCTCGCGATCGACGGTGCCGTGCCGCAAGACGACATGCTGCTGTGTGCTAAGGTGGGAGAGGTTTAGCTCTTGTAATACTTTTATTAGTATAATATTTTAATCCTATAAAGTAATTTTAGATGAAGTTAAACTACCAAGCAGTCAACACAATTGTACTCGTATATAAAGTTTTGTAATCTCTGTGCGTCTCTTCCTAAACTGTTTTTTTGGTTACGTAGGTCATCAATGAGTATTGCAATGTGCATTCTACATTGTTGAAACTAAATTATCAATAGGTGGTGGGAAGGTTGTGCGCCATGTGGGGCGGCTCTACGCTGATGGAGCCTGCGACCATCCTGGGCCTGGCGCGGCTGGCCGTCACGCTGCCGCCCTGGCCGCGACATGCCATCACTACCTTGCTGCAGGTAATGCTTTTTACAATCATATTTATCACATACTAAGCCGTCAAGGCAATCATACTTAATAATAAGCTGTGTGAGTCACACAGACAATGCGCATAGTGACTAAATCAGTGGAACTATTAATGTAAAAGTTCAGTGGTAAAAATTAGTATAAAAACAATATATACGAACGCGAACAAAGTCGCAGGCATCGTTATTTAAACACGATTGTGCGGTTTACCAGGATCTAGTGGAGTACGAGAACGGCGAAACATCGTCAACGCCGAGCGAGGAGTGGAGCGCGGCGGGCAGCTCGCGCGTCATCCGCGTGGCGCACGACGAGCCCGGCGTCAGCAAGACCTCGCCGCGGACCAAGGGCACCGTTGCAGGTAATACGATATACGATAAAGCTACCTGTAGCGTACACTGATCGCCCGCTTCCTTGGACGACATGATAACGAATGGATGAATTCAAGTTGTAAAATGTTTTAGTACACATTTTTTAAAGTTGATTTAATTAAATATTAGGCGGCCTATACTCAATCCACTAAAACAGGGTCCCGTAAGAGGCGACAGTAACCGGTTATTATCTTTCCGTGAAGTCGGCCTGGCTAAGTACCACAGTCTTGCTAGATTCAGCCGCCAAACGACTCGTTCCGCCTTGCGTTTGAGAGCTAGTACATTATTTTTTCTCGTCTATGTTATCCGACCAGCCGAACCACACTTTACCAAGGATGTAGCCTAGCACTAAATACACCAGCTAAATATTCCAGCCTATTAGTTTAATATTGGTGTCCTGCTCAGGCAACTTATTTGGATCGTATACTTTGCTCTATTTCAAATAATTTTCACTTATTTTGTTAATGCGTAATCATAGAACTCCGCCCATGTTAGGAGCGATTTATTGGTGATGACGATAAACCGTGCAGAAGTTAGAGTAAACATTAGCTCCCAGGGACCTTGTCTGATATAGTAACAGTGAGATAGCGTCGACAAAGTGTACACAACTGCATATTAAAAGAATAGAAAATGAATCCCTGAAACCCTCTGAAGCAATTTTTCTTCTGATAGTGTATTGCTTTGTTACATACTAATCAAGCTATCTTATAACAACTATCAAATACTAATAAATTATGTAATTTGAAAGTTATAATTTTAGCTCTAACTTATTGAAAGTGCTTACATATAATTTTTTTCTCATTGTATTTGTTTAATTACATGACAAATTAATTAGTGATGTACAGTGAAATTCTATGTGGCCTTTACTATTTATTTACTAACTGGCAGGTTTAAAGATACTAATATTTTCAATTTCTATACACCTATAATTATATCCTTTATAATCCATATAATTATTTCCTATAGATAATCTAACATGTGTTTTATAATAAAGAGAGTAGTATTATGTTTGCAACAGGCTTGCAGTAACAGACAAACTGACACCACACATATACATACATAATGAATTGATTGATTCGAGTAACAAATTTGTTGTGATTACAGATGTGTTAGCAGATAGTTTTGGTCTGGCGAAGGGTAGCAACTCCACCAAGCCTAAATTAAACGCACCAGCCTCAAATGTATCAACAAGTAAGATCACATTCAACACACGTGCATACGTGGCTTGTAACTTCATCGCCGTCATGTAGGACGTAGCTTCCAACGAGCACATTACAGTATAAACACTATGCCATTCTGAATAAAGACGAAAATACTTTGATAGTTATAATTGCTGGCGATTGAACAGACGACCCATGTGACGGTAAGTGAGACGCGTTCGTCATGTAAATAAATAACATCAGGAGAGTCGCCAATGCTTTGTAGACAAAGAACAGCAAGGACTTCTATTGTTGTGATGGCAACCGAAATACTTAATTAATTTAGCACTAGAGTGGCCAGGCAGGTAAGAAACTTACCATCATAACCCACATTTCAGTTATTTGAGTGAGTGATGTAGAAACATATTGTGAAAGTAAACAATTCTCTGATTATTTATTATTTTATATTTATTCTTCCTCTCATTTACAAGCTTTCTGTCTCCGACTTCTATTTCTTACAGTGATAGAATGGGCATAGTGTTTATAAAGAAATAACACTAACACACAGCACAACCGATTTCATTTCGCATAAATTCTGATATGTTGTTATAAAAATTTAAACCAAGATGTAACACATCATATTGCAGTTTGTCTGTTTGCTTGCTTTGTTACCCTTACAAAAGCTTCATACCAAAATCACTGCTAGACATTATAATGACATTCAATCACAGATTAGCACAAAGTTAAAATAAATTCACACTTTGAATTATTATGCCATAAAAACGTAATTAATATAAATTTTGGTGCATTGGTGATTTTATGACAAAATTTGTAATAATGCTTTATTTTCAGCTGGCTTTGCTTTGGGAAATCGGTTCCTTTACGTTTACAAATAGCACTTGCACCATAAACAATAATAAATAATTATTAATTTTTGAGGCATTATTACTGTTACTTGCTTCAAAAATAGATTCAATCTTATGGTTCTTATACATTATTTTCAAAATGAAAATAAAAAGTTACAAAGGTTGCCAAGTATAATCAAAATATGTTAGGCAGTATCCACATGATACGCGATTAAATGCCTTAAAATGCCCTAACATTTGGGAATCATATCTTGATTATATGATTATTTCGACAATACTGACTCTACTTCTTATATCACATAACAACTCGACATAACATTGTAATTACTAAGTGATGATTGTATCTATAACCCCCGACACAAAAAGAGGGGTCAACATTGATTATTGAGTATCCACCAAGTTTTGTACTTGATTAACAGTTTCAAAAGTTTTTTAGGCGTTAAAAATCAACGATCAAAATTTGGAGAAGGTATTTTACTGAAATACTGTCATAACAATACAAATAAGACGTTCAAACAATCATTAACATGTTCACGCCGGCGCGGGCCACCGGTTGCCCGCACTAGATTGTCTCATCGGGCGGCGCGGACAACCGGTGGCCCGCACTAGATTGTCTCATCGGGCGGCACGTACCACCGGTGGCCCGCACTAGATTGTTTCATCGGGCGGCGTGTACCACCGGTGGTGGCACTCACTGTACTACTGAGCAAACATGCAACACGTTTGCAGGTCTGAACAGCCAAAAATCGCGCGCCGCCAGATGAAGCGCGTCATTAATTGCGCCGCCTCACAGCAAAACTAATGAAAATCGGCCCCGGCGTGAATGTGTTAAACTCATACTTTGTGATTCATATTCCTGTACAATTAACTGTTTTAATTGGTTCATTATTATGGACTACTGACAGCTTGGGCTTTCACATCATACATTGTGTTCCTTCTTAGTCCTTAGGCACTAACATTTGGGAATCGTGAGGAGTAACAGTATCTATTTAGTAGTTTACGATAATATGGCTATAGCTAATAAAATATCCATAGCCTTCACCAGTGTTCGCTCTTAAGGCCTTAAACTCAAGGAATTTTATAATTTGCTAAAGTAGACCCAGGCAACTGGTATGTTGCATAGCAATTTTCTAGGCACTTCCCTAGGACTTCTCTTTTATAGGACTTATCACTAATTGAGTGCGTGCTCAAGCATGCAGTGACTAAATTGTGGATAGCTTTTTATTATACCAACTTTGATTATTAGTTTTTATCAATTATGCTATCCAGAATGATTGATATTGATCATTGATTTTCTATATTAGATGCCATGAAGGATGTCGACTTCCACTTGGGCAATGTGGCTGAATCGGACGATTCTGAGCCGGACGAGAAGCTCGAGCAGTATTTCCTCGACGCTGTCAAAAAGGAAACCAGGACAAAGCCAGTTGTGCAGTACGACACCAACACTGGACAAGGGTAAGGAAGGGTGTTTATACTTGTCACTACTATTATACTGTAGGACGCGTCTATTGGAAAATATTAAATTGATGTTTATATTGATTGATAGACTTATGGAACAAACTTTCTTTTGCTGTTTTAACCTCTAGAGAGGTTGACTTGTAAAAAACACATTCTAAAATAGGTCATGTAGTTTTTGAAATTTTGTGATTTTCGTCAGTGAGTAGAGTATATCAAAATTATATAGTGTACTAAGCTTGTCAATTGATTTCACGCTCGCTTGATGATTTAAAGAACCGATACGTCATGGTAAGTTTAATATAATGTAATCTTTTATGTTTTTGAAATAATGGGACGGCTTTTATATTTAATAATATTGACATAAATAATGTGCAGCAACATATCGTCGTGTGTGGACGCGCGACTGGAGAGCGGCGCGGCGGCAGCCAGCGAGGCGGCGGCGCGACGCGTCGTGGTCAACACGGGCGCGGCGCTGCCGCTGGCGTTGCGCGCGCCCTGCATCCGGCCGCCGCCGCACGCGCGCTCGCCCCCGCGCCACGAGGAGCCGCCGCATTCGCCCGCGCCCGCGCCCGCCGCCAGCCCGCCCGGCGCACCCCTCCCCACTGCCTCGCCCGGACAGCCTATGTGCCCCATCCATCGACCCCCGCCGCCTCTAGCGCACACGCTCTACGACGTGTTCAGACATCTCGCGCTTGAATTTAAGAATCAGGTTAGTCATTTTATATAGTATTCACATAACCTGTGCAGTTTCAGTCGACTGAAAATGATCTACCACTGCATCGTTTTCAATACAGCAAACAGACTGAATAGTATTGTGTATAAAATAAAACTTTATAAAATCGTGTCACTCACTATCCAACTGTTCTACAGCTGGACTGTACGTTCATGGAGAATGTGGTGTCGCTGTGGCTGACGCTGAACGGGTCGGCGTGGGGCGGCGGCGGCGCGTGGTCGCTGGCGGCGCTGGCCGTGCCCGCGGACGCGCCGCGCGTGCGTCTCTCCTCTGACACCGTGTCCGCACTGCTCTACTCGCTCTCTAAGTAAGTATTCAACTGTACCGGCTAAATATGTGACGTTGTTGTATGCAATGCCCGTTTTATCATTTTATGTTAATTACATCGCCACATAAACTTCATGTTGCTGAAATTTGTTGCAGCTTGGATAACATCTCGCTGAGATGCTGGGTGCTGTCCATGCAGGCATTGGCGTGGATCGCCAGCTTGCCGTTATTGGTTAGTATGATATTTTTGCTATATATTCCGTGTAGCAAATATAAATAAATAGAAATAATTTTTACTTGCTGATTTTGCTTGTTACAGCAGGAGGGCAGTACTCAGACAATGGGAAGGGTTATTCTTGAATGTGAACATTTTGTGACGGCGCTAGTTAAGTTTGTAGCCATCGATGTCAACACGGACGGATCAGTGGTCGCATCGGAGCCTTATCTAGTAAGTTAATTAAATACCATCAAATATCTTATGGCGTTTATAAAATTTAGTATAGTAAATTCAGTTAAAGAACTTTTTTTTTTGTATAGTGTAATCAATAGTTTTTTTTATTATGTATTAGCTTTCTTAATTTTTATAAATTTTTACTTCAATTATTAACACTTTTGCTTTGGTTTATTAGGGTGGCAGCACCATAGGGGGTGGAGCCGGTGCCACGGCCGCCCTGCAGTCAGTGTTGTCGCGAGTGGTGATGGCACGCGGCGCGGCGGGCGCGCTGACGTCACTGCGCGCGCTGGTGCTGCTCTGGCGCGCGCCGTGGTCGCACTCGCACGCCAACTCCGCCATGGACCTGCACGCCACGCTGCTGCGCGCGGCGCACTCGCTGCTGCCGGCGTTGGCGCCTAAACATCTTTACCACGCCATGCCTCTTATTGACGCCGTTGGTGAGTCACATTATACATGTAACGTTTCTCCTGCGGAGATGTGAATTTGATAAAAAAAAATTAATTACAACTGTTGACAAGGGCAATAAGACTGCAGCTCTTTTATTTAGTTTAACTTCGACCTTTCAAATGCCTACCAGAAATATAAAACTGTTAATGGTATCCAGTGTAGCTAGTATGAGCCTGCCTATTTGTTCTTAAAGAAACTTCATTTCACCTCTTAACCCTATATTATTTGTGTATTATCCAAGACGTATTAGGTATAAATTCAAGACTCGGGTTAAGAATATTTGCAAATACAACAGAAACGGCAAGTGTTTACAGTGATAAAATTGTTACCGAATAAATGTATATAATCTGTGTATGTGTATGCGTTGCGTAGCGAGTGCGAGCTCGTGGTGGGTGCGAAGCGCGTGCGGCGCGCGCGCGGACGGCGGTGGAGAGGCGCGGCTGTCGGGGCTGATCGCGGACGTGCTGGCGGGCGGCGGGCGGCGCGCGCCGCTGCGGCGCGCCGTGCTGGCGCAGCTGCTGCACTACTGCCGCAAGCTGCTCGCCGTCCCGCTGCCGCCGACCATGCATCACCGGCAACACGCCGCACAGGTTAGTACCGACCACCTCCCTGGAGTATCAAAGCAGACAAATAGATAATTGGTTTAATCATGACGAATACACTAGATCTGTTGTTATGATAATACGTTTACGTTAGAAACGATTCCCTTTCGACTGACGTTGCTTATTAAGTTTTTAGGTTCTGTTTGCCTTATGTTTCTTAAAATAAGATAGAAAAATAATTGTTATCCTGTTTCTCTTCTAAACAAGCATGTAAAGCTCTTTCATGTGCGAGCGAGAGCGAATAATAATATGACAATTCAGTTATATTGTACCGTGTTTTCTATGTTCTCTTGTAACAGTCTGCGTCGAGTCCGCCATCGGCGTCTATGGTCGGCAGTCCGGGGACGGCGGGCCCGGGCAGTCCGCCCGCGGCGCAGACCGACGAGAGCAAGGCGCAGGCCAGCCAGCAGGGCGGCGGTGGCAGCGGGGGCGCCGGGCAGGACTCGCCCGACGCCACCAACGTGGAGGACGAGCGCAAGCAGCAGACGCCGCGCCCGCCCACCATGGCCGACACCGGTACCTCGATGATTACATTGCTTTTTAACTCCCGGCGAAAAAAGAAGGGTGATATAAGTTTGACGTGCCTGTGTATCTGTGGATGTGTATGTCTGTCTGTGACATCGCAACTTCCAAACGGATGAACCGATGTTTATCATTTTTTTGTATGAAAGGTGACTTAATCGTTCTTAGCTATGTTTAGTGTAAATAAAACGGACGTGTATCTATCTATACAGTCGATAAATGAGCTGACGAGACATCTGATGGTACTCACCTTCACTGTCATCGTCGGTCATTGATATGAAGTAACTAAACGTATCAATGACGCGGTGCCGCGGAATTATTAACTCCACTTGACTCCGACATTCTTCAAACTGTATAAAGCATTTCATGGTTCATTTTTGAAGGAGGGTAGTAGGTATATCGACAAACAGAGGCGGCCTTAGCCCTTGCGAGGCTCAGGGCGGCAAATCTTTGCGAGGCCTTTGTGCGTTCCGTAAAATGGGCATGATGACAGATTTTGAAATACTGTTCTATATTGTTGGGATTTTATATTATTATAATTACTACGCATATCATATTTCCGTAAAACAATAAGGTTATAATTAATAATATATAAAATAAGTATAAAATAAATACATTTCAATTTATAAGTTTAAAATTCATACCAAAACGCTTCAGTGTCATGGCGCCGCTTGTGACGTCACGCCTCAGGAAAATAATAGACAAGATGTCATTATCTGTATGTAGACAATTAGTGCCGATAATTTTTGAAACAAAAAAAATATAGTAGAATGAAACCCATTGCAAAAGCAAGAGAATATAACAAAAATTAAAGCAAAAATAATTTACGGGCGATTTGAGGTCGGGAAGTGGGGGGAGGGGGGATTAAGGGTAAAAAACGGTATAGGTATCTCGATGTTCCGCAACACTACAAGTGCTATAGAAAAAAGTTAAATGGCCGAGTTGTAGGTAATAAAAACGTCCACAACTTTTGTATTTACACTTTTTTACATAACCTCAAAATTTATGTGAAAAATTCTAATTAAACCAAGTTTTTGGTTTTTTAACCGACGAAAAAAAAAGGAGGAGGTTCTCAATTCGACACGTATATTTTTTTATGTATGATCACGCAGCAATCGGCACAGGGTGGTCCGATTTTGATGATCCTTTTTTTAATGGATAGGTTATATCTTGAAGTTGGTCCCATATTTTTTTGAAAATTTTATTCCCACCCTAAAGGTACGAAAATAGGGGATGATTGATTATTCACCCACGGAATTTTTACCCGTTACCCCAATAACTTTGTACTGGATGATCGATACCATCAGAAAGTAGAGATTTCAACGAACAAAAATCCCACGGACTTTTTAAAAACAGATATTTTGACGTGAGAATTTTCAATTGAAAATTAGGGTACTTTTTCGATATTAAGTCAAAATTAAGGTTAAAAAAAGAAATATTTTAAATCAAAAAAATTACAGTATGTTTAGGACATACAAAGGCCGACCTCAGATCGCCCGTAAATTATTTTTCCTTTAATTTTTGTTATATTCTCTTTTGCAATGGGTTTCATCCTACTATAATTTTTTTTTCACTTTTTACCGTTTTTAAAGCTATCGGTACTGGTCTAATGGTCATATTCGTTTGTGAAGCGTGACGTAATTCGCGCAGATTGAGACTGATTGACGTTTAAGATATCATGGCGGCTTACCGTATTTTGTAGTTTTATTTTATCAAAAATATTGTTAATCTCGCTCATAATAATACGATAAATGCGTATTTTGTAATCCATTAATAAATACATAATTTTAGTGATTTTAACTTACTGTCATAATGCCAATTGTGTGTTAAGATTTGAATTTTTTTTAATTGTGGCCAACCACAATGACTGCCCTGCCCTGATAGAAAGCGGAAAGTGCAGACCAAGCATGGGCGAACGCCACGAGTACCTTATGCCACGATATTCGGCCATATTACTACTGCCTGTGCAAATGCTTTTTCAAACCTCGCACGCTCGTGAATTTAGTAATTATTGGATTGCTATGTATCACTTTTAGCCTGTGTTGGGTTTTTAGAGGTTTCCTGAACTTCATTTTTCACATATTTAAACACGGGCCCACGTAGGTCGTATTTAAGCTGTTTTCTTTTGTGATGTTATTAATCGGGCGAATAATAAAAAAAATGTACATAAAAGTCTTAAAGGTAGGTTATATGTATACTTTAATACTCAGCCAAGCGGGGAAATTATGTATTTGCGAAAAAAATATCTTAACTGGCGATAGTGAACATTCATTCATAAACACAAGAAAAAGAAAATTCACTCCTGGAAGTGCAAAATAAACCTGACAAGTGCGAGTTAAACTCGCTTAGAGAGGGTTCCCTACGTTGATTATGTATTTACCATTATTTTTCTATCGTATTTTATTTATTTTTGCCGTTTTTTAAGACTATAGACTTTTTATAGACTGTAACATTTAAGTAAAGAACTGTTCTCTCAAAATTCTAGCGTGGAATTCTAGTGGGAATTTGGTCAGTTTTTGACTCTAATTTTCGTTCTTTCTTGAATAATTTTAATAATTTAAAAATATATTTGAGATCCTTACAACAATCCCTTTCATTTGACATACAAGATGATACGGTTTGCAAAACAGTTTTTGTTTAAATTTGATTCCGTATTTTTTTTTCAAAATTCAGATGTTTAATTTACACCTTCAGCTTTGGGTCACAAAAAAGTACATGAGTAGAACTTATTTGGTCCAGTAGTTTCGGAGTAAATTGACTGTGAACGGTGGTCGCCCAGACGTATGAGTGATCCTATAAGGGTTCCTTTTTTCGTACGGAACCCTAAAAATACTGTAAAATAGCATATTGAATTTAAAAAAGGGGCTTGGGTAGCGAAGCCAGATAGTTAAGATTTTATTTTATAGTTTTAAACAGTCAAATAACCAAAAGGTTATGTATTTTTATTGTTATTTCACTGTATATTATGGTATTCCGTTCTTAAAGTTATACAATCATATTTTTGTTTTGCTGTCTAAAATTTTTTTTTACTCTGGTGATGGCGCGAGGCCCCTGCAAGCGCGAGGCCCCGGGCGGTTGCCCTGTTCGCCACCCCCTAAGGCCGCCACTGTCGACAAACAAAATATCATGCATGAGTACGTTGAGTACCATTTTTAGGGTTCCGTAGCCAAATGGCAAAAAACGGAACCCTCATAGATTCGTCATGTCTGTCTGTCTGTCCGTCCGTATGTCACAGCCACTTTTTTCCGAAAGTATGAGAATACTGTACTGTTGAAACTTGGTAAGTAGATGTATTCTGTGAACCGCATTAAGATTTTACGCATAAAAATAGAAAAAAAAACAATAAATTATGGGGGCTCCCCATACTTATACTTGAGTCAAACTCGTATCAGAATTCTTGTCAACAAATCATTAAAATTCCTTTATAGGGTTTTCACAAACTGATTTGTATTTCGCACACCAAATAACTATTAAAGAACGAAATAATCATTATAACGTTTGTGACAACTTCATTATTTTAATATTGACCTATAACAACAACACACTAAGAGAAAACGACGTAAAAACCAACATCTTAAAACAATTTTCGTCATGAATAACTCACGCTCGCACATCCTTAATTTCGTGAAGCGACTTCAAACCTTTGTTGTTATTGTTGTTACTTATTGTTTTGAGGCCGGCCTACCTATGACTATAAATAGAAATGACTACGAAAACCTCACAGCTATAATGGCGCTTACATGCTTTGTAACTTGGTCGTATTATATTTCGAAATACAGTGAAATCAACTTATCTGTGACTATAAGGAGGGCGCTGCCGGACGCATTGGACCAATCATAGTGCGCATAGTAGTAATTTATGAATGGGATGGCATTAGTTCCAATTTTCGCCACGTCACAAATAAGTTCTTGAGAGATGGCACTGTACAGATTATACAGATATTTCATTCCACTCAATATGCATGAGCATAAAATTATTTATAAGTTAAATTTCATTAAACAAAGCCGAATAACATTTTATATTTATGTTTATGTATTTTAAAACAGTCTATATCGATTTTATACGTAACTATTGCGTGTTATTTTAAACTTTTGCAAAATAAATATTATGTTTAAAAATAAAATAAAATTATAAAGAGTGGAACGGAACGCGACTTGCGAACTCCAGATTTAGTTCAAACGTACTTTATACGACCAAAAGTTTCATGCACCTGTTTGTTTGTGGTTGCTAGGCAACACAGTGCTTATGTAAATTCTGATTCGAATGTGAATATAGTGTAGGGGCCATCCATAAATTACGTCACACGTTAGGGGGGAGGGGAGGGGTCGATGAAGTGTGACATTGTGTGACAAGGGGTGGGAGGGGGTCCTAAATTTTATGACGTCACATTTCAAAATCGAATAATTTGTATGTAATAGGTAAATATTAAAAACAATTAATGGAAATAAAACTTATTTCGGAACTGCTGTTTTAATTTAATAATTTTTAGGTGTAAAATTTCATAATATGTGACGTCACACTAGGGGGGGAGGTCTCACAAATGTGACCAGGTGTGACAAGGGGGGGGGAGGGGTCAAAAAGTCATGAGATTAGTGTGAAGAAAGTGTCATGAAATTTTTTTCCATCTAACCCATAGGTGTGGGGTATCTATGGATAGGTCTTCAAAAATGATAATTAGGTTTCTAATATCATTTTTTTCTAAACTGAATAGTTTGCGCGAGAGACACTTCCAAAGTGGTAAAATGTATGTCCCCCCCCCCTGTAACTTCTAAAATAAGAGAATGATAAAACTAAAAAAAAATATATGATGTACTATACCATGCAAACTTCCACTTAAAATTGGTTTGAACGAGATCTAGTTAGTAGTTTTTTTTTATACGTCATAAATCGTAAACCGCAATTTACCTCGATCAAAGTTACAACGAACTACAAGAACTTTTATATTATATACTTGCTGCTACGGAACCCTTCATGGGCGAGTCCGACTCGCACTTGGCTGCTTTTTTCTTTATTAGTTTATTTATTATTTTCTTTTCAGTGCTTCAACAGTCGACGGTTATGCAGAAGTTTTACAAAACATTGTCCTTGTGTGACGGAATGAACACTATGCTGTTGAATGCTGGTATGTTAACAATTCACTGATCATTGATTTATTTAATTTAGTATTCTAAGTAAAATTAATTATTGCATCAGTTCATGAGCCACTCCTCACCTAGTTGCAAGCTATGGTACATATAAAAGAATATCGTTATTCGATAGTTGGTATATAATGTTTTTTTAACCGACTTCAAAAAAAGGAGGAGGTTCTCAATTTGACTGTATTTTTTTTTATGTTTGTTACCTCAGAACTTTGGACTGGGCGAACCGATTTTGATGATTGTTTTTTTAATCGAAAGCTGGTGGCTGTCATGTGGTCCCACATAAGTCGTAAATTTGTGTTAAGATGTGCGCGACAAATTGACGAATAACTCAATATCACGCCAACCGATTTCGATGATTCTTTTTTTAATCGAAAGCAGGTGCTTGTCATGTGGTCCCACATAAATTTGAACGAGATCTGAAAAGTAGTTTTTGAGACTTTGAAGTCGGTTATTTTTTGTTAGTAAAATTTAGATTATTTGTCTGAAGGTATGAATGGTGAGCCTCCGGCGGAGTATTCGTCGGTGAAGGAGGAGGTGTTCTGGCTGGTGGCGCAGATGGCGAGCGTGGCTTCCAACGCCGCGCTAATGGTTCCCAGCCTCATTGAGTTCTTGCGTGAGTGCACTTTCATTCGATATTGAATCACTGTTAATATTGCATTAAGCTTCAGTTGTCATTTTATGAGATTAGTTGTATGTTAACTGCTAACAAAAAATTCTAGATTTAAAAATCTTGTATATAATTAAATCATTTGTAAAAATACCAGTATGGTTTGTGTTTGGTTTTTTGCTGGTAAAACTCTCATAATGGTCATTCTCTATTTTTCTACATCCCTATGCACGCTTAACCCAGCTGATGGCGTTTGAACTTAACAATATAGGCAGTGGTATTATAAATAAAATTTTCCATCAATAAGAAACACCAACTAATTAGTACATTTATACTATAATTCGCAGGCAAGGACGAGGTGTTGAATCTGTCCCAAGCGATGCAGCAGCTCATCATCCGCCTGCTGGAGAAACCGGAAGCGCTGCAAGCGTTCATTGACGCCGGCGGGCTGGAACTGGCCATCGAGAAACTTACCGCTTGTCACTTGGTGCGTACGGTGTAATCATATCGTAGACGTAGAACATAAAATTTGGATTCGGTTGGTACTATACTTGAGTCAAACTCGTATCAGAATACTTGTCAACAAATCGTAAAAATTCCTTTATAGGGTTTTCACAAACTGATTTGTATTTCGCACACCAAATAACTATTAAAGAACGAAATAATCATTATAACGTTTGTGACAACTTCATTATTTTAATATTGACCTATAACAACAACACACTAAGAGAAAACGACGTAAAAACCAACACCTTAAAACAATTTTCGTCATAAATAACTCACGCTCGCACATCCTTAATTTCGTGAAGCGACTTCAAACCTTTGTAGAAACTTATTGTTTTGAGGCCGGCCTACCTATGACTATAAATAGAAATGACTACGAAAACCTCACAGCTATAATGGCGCTTACATGCTTTGCAACTTGGTCGTATTATATTTCGAAATACAGTGAAATCAACTTATCTGTGACTATAAGGAGGGCGCTGCCGGACGCATTGGACCAATCATAGTGCGCATAGTAGTAATTTATGAATGGGATGGCATTAGTTCCAATTTTCGCCACGTCACAAATAAGTTCTTGAGAGATGGCACTGTACAGATTATACAGATATTTCATTCCACTCAATATGCATGAGCATAAAATTATTTATAAGTTAAATTTCATTAAACAAAGCCGAATAACATTTTATATTTATGTTTATGTATTTTAAAACAGTCTATATCGATTTTATACGTAACTATTCCGTGTTATTTTAAACTTTTGCAAAATAAATATTATGTTTAAAAATAAAATAAAATTATAAAGAGTGGAACGGAACGCGACTTGCGAACTCCAGATTTAGTTCAAACGTACTTTATACGACCAAAAGTTTCATGCACCTGTTTGTTTGTGGTTGCTAGGCAACACAGTGCTTATGTAAATTCTGATTCGAATGTGAATATAGTGTAGATATCAAATCAAATGTTTTTATTCAAAATTAGTTTGGTTTACAAACACTTTTTGAAAGTCATGCAAGCTACGCCAATGCTTCAACAAGGCCCTCCTGTGAGAGGGCGCGGGAGAAGAAGCAGCATGAAACTACCGGGGTATAGTTCTATTAAGCCTGATAAATGTTGCTACTTCAATGTTTAAATAGTGAATATATAAATTGGCAAAATGCTAGTATAAGTGATAGTTTAGGTGCCACTTTTTGAATGTTCGTTGGGTTTAAAAATATAAATAGCTGGTGTCATATCAACATAGAACTGTTATGTAAAACTTCTCGTTCTTACATAGGCTGGACCTAGTGGCAGCCAAGGCCTGGTGTCATCGCTCATGAACCATCTGAAGCTGCCCCCGCAACTGATAAACCTGTCCACGGCCGCCTCATCCAACAACAAGAAGTCTCAACCATTGGTCATCGAAACCACTAATGGATTGGTCAACATTGCACCACTATGTAAGTAATATGTGTAAAATCAAATGTATGACGCTATTGACTAGGATAGCAACTGCTCCAACTTTTTATGTTGAGCGCTGGCGAACCAGCAACTTGTCCCACAACGCGCAATTAAAGAGTGGTGGTAAGGCTACCACACAAGCATACCAACAGGATCTGACAAAGAGTATAAAGAGGGATCTCCCATCTTTGTTGGTCATCAAAGTGCGCCACATGCGTCTTATTTAAAAACATCTTACACTTGAATCTTACTTAAGTCTACCTAGATTGACTCTAGATTGACCGAACGGAGACTGAGGCACGTATTCACAAACAACACCATAAGGTTTCACAGTGCTTGCGAGTGCATAGTGTCATTAAAATCATTTCATAAACAATACTTGAGTTAAATCTTTGTCTTCAAGGAGTTCTTTCCATTGCGTTGATTTCTTGTTTAGGCAAGTGTCGTTTCTGAATACGGCAGTGAAAGTGCCGAAAATAATTAAAAATCATCCCTCAGGTACGGTATCGTGCGGCAACCCGACGGCGCAAGCGGCGGACGTGCTGCTGGGCGGCGCGGGCGGCCAAGGCCCGTGCGCGGCGCGGCGCGTGCGAGCCGCCGCCTGGTCCTATCACTTCTTCAGCGCGGACGACGCGTCGCTCGCACTGACGTTGTCGCTACCGTACGCCGCGCGCCTCTACGAGGTCCACCTGCAGCCGCATCTCACCAGCCTCGCAAGTATGTTGATCTTGTGTCACATAAGTAAGGTAATTTAATATTTTGGAGGTCCATTGACCGATTTAGGTCTGGATTGCGCCACTCCTGAGCAGGATTTATATTGGCTCTATATAATTAGAAAGTTGACCATCGATTTAAATAAAATGTTAACACTGCTACGTAATATAGAAATTAGCATATATTTAGAATTTCATATAATTGTATATTGGCGGCTGTGAGACAACAAATACATTACGTACGGTACATTATGTGTGCAGCGTGTCCGGGCGCGGTGGGCGTGGAGGCGGGGTGCGGCGGCACGCTGGCACCGCTGGGCCCGCCGCAGCACACGGCCGGCATGATGTTCATCCGGCTGGCGGTGACGCGGCCCGTGGTATGCACCACCGTGCAGCTGCGGCTGTACAAGCCGCGCGACTCCGCCAACATGGGCCTGCTGCAGCTCAAGCTGCTCGTCGCGCCGGCGTTCGCGCCACCACATCCTGATAGACCCTCCTTCGATAATTATGAGTAAGTTGACAAATAATCGTCTAGATTTTTATTATGTTGTTGTGTTTTTGGGCATCGGGTTTTGTGACGATCGTGATTGATCGTGATCGTGATTTGACTTTGTCAATCGGTATTGTTGAAGTACGCTTCAAACGTTATTTAACTTGATAACTTATTATTAAATTACTGGAACTACACTTGTGAATTTTTTTATATCAAATCAGTATTACAATGTAAAACTACAAAACTCCGTACAGTTGTAAAATATGAGCAGTTTAAGAATATTAAGAAGGTAGCAAAATACAGTCTCTGACATTCATATTGTCTTGTACTAAATTGCTTACCCTATTACAAAATCAGCAACAACTGGGCGTGCGTGGTGGCGGCGTGTTCACGCGCGCGTCTCGACGCGTCTCGGTGGAGCGCGCTGGGCGCTGGCGGGCTGCGTGCGCTGTGCGCCGCCGTGCTGGCTCAACACGCGCCGCATGCGCACCACGCGCTGCTCAACGCCGCCGCCGCCGCGCCGCATTTGCGCCCCGCCATGCTCGCCGCGCTGCTCGACATGGACGCACACGCACACGCGCACGGTATTTATACGTTGACGGCTTTGTTGCTGGTAGCTAGCTGATGTTGTTGTGAATCTGTTCGATTGGATATCTGAATGATAGCTACATTGAAAAGATTTTAACACATTCATGACAACATTTTTGTTTTGAGAAAAAAAATAGTAGACACGAAGCTTGCTTTACATACAATTAAAATTAGTATTAATTTTTTTCTAAGTAACTTTAGTGCATAGTGTTTTGAATCTTGTAATATAATTCTTATAAATTTTCAAAGGGACCACATATTGCAATGTTAAATTTAAAATAATTTATAATTAAAGTGAGTGTGTGTGTGTGTTGGAACAGCTTTCCAGATAGGCAGCGGGGCTGGTGTGGGTGCTGGCGGCGTGGGCGCTCTGTGTGCGTGTGTGCGCGCCCTGTGCGTGCGTTGTGCGGCCGGGTGCGCGGACGAGTACGTGCGCTGGCTGCCCGCCGCCGCCGAGCGATGGCTCAGGGAGCGCAAGACACCTTCTGCGGCGCTATTGCATACCCTCGCTGAGGTAAGTGCATGTCATTGTTTGAGCATTCTCTTTTAAAAATTTCCATCATTTATAAGCGCTAAATCAAAAAGTCTTAATTAAGAAGGATTCCAGTAAAAATACAAATTATATGTTGATTGCAGGTATTGTGGACTCTCAAAGAAGAGAAAACACTAGACAATTTAGAAGATTTAATGACTGATGACTTATTCGAGCTTGTGTACACTTGGGTAAAGGACGTGCCAGAAGCAAATCTCCTGAAAAAGGCGTTAGACGCAAGTGAGTATAATATTTATCGTTTTAATCAATAATAAATTGTACCTATAGACTTTTAATTAACATTGTTCCTGAATCTTGTTTCAGTTCTATGCTCGATGTGTTACATTCGTCCTCAACTATTCAAGCTATTACTGGAGCAGATGGAAATACCTACGCATTCAGACGAAAGGTTATTATTTTATTTCATTTATCTTAATTTATTTTTAAGGACTATTAGAGAGCCAGACAAATTCTACTTCCGTTAGTTTGAGCGCAAAATTTGAAAAAAAAGCGGATGGGTTCAGTTGAAATTTAAGTAGAAGATAGTCCCGTCCCGTAAAAATAACGTTGAGCGACAGTGGAGGGGATGTGTTTGCGCATGGGTACAGTCGCGTTCTAAAGTACTAGGCTATTGTTTTATAATATACTAGCTGCCCGGACAGACTTCGTTCTGTCAAAAGTTTTTTTTTAATTAAAACCTTCCGTATACCTTAAGGGAGATGAAAGCTATCCTATCTTTCAAGTTGGATCAAACTGCACACGGTGTCCAAAGATTAAGGCGACGTGGTATCGACTTCACAGACGTTTTGAGGGGGTGAAGGAGACGCGTACGGGCAGCCGGCGCGCGGGGACCTGATCCCCGCGCGCTCGTCTGGCTAGGGACACGTATCGAATAGAAAGTATCGATACTGTACTCATGAGTAGTATCGAAAAAAAGTATCATACTTAGAATGAAAACTTCCGTTACAGTTGTGGACCACCGACTCATAAAAGTATCGAGTACCTTTCTTAGGGTACTTTTAATGATGCGCATACGAATATAGTAGTATATAGTATAGTATATAGTATATTATATATATTAGTTCCTAACGAGCAAATAGCACTGCGAAAGTCGTTATCGATTGGATAATTGCGTTCATTAAAATTTAAGGATAGGCAAATGTAGCTTTGCATGATATGAATTTATTTGATTATTTAGTTTAAAAGACACAAGAGTTCTAATTCAAATATAGTGTTACAAAGTGAGATTTTATTATTTATAATATGATATTCCTACTGCATACCACATTGTTTTTTTAAAAAAACTTAAGTGACTTTTCAATATTTAAATATGCAATATTTTGAATAAAATTTAATCTATTATAAAATTTAATCTAAAACGATTGACCATAATATTGGCTGAATGATATATCTTTATTTAGAAACCCAATGAATTAAGCATGTCGATAGTTTATATAACGATATTAACTTAAAAGTACTGTGATGGTCCTGTAATTGCGGCGTATCTTGGCCGGAGTAAACCTCGATTCCTTCTGTGATTTTGATGTGTGCGTGATAGGATAGCGAGATTCTGTCAGATGGAGATGGTAAAGAATCTCTTTCCGAGTACTTTGAGCCCAAACTCGGGTATCCTATCTCGCCTGGGTCAAAAGTTGGTTTCCGGGGGAGTGAGGAATTTACCAGGAGGAGATTTAATTCCGTCGGAGCCAAAAGATGGTAAATCTCCTTACGAGTCGTTTGAACCCAAACTCGGGTATCCTATCTCTTCCGGTTCAAGAGATATAGCCCGCGGGGTGAGGTTAAAATTTCGGGGGGAGGGGGGGGGGGTTCGTGAGGGTAAGATTGGTAGAGTTTAATTTTTTGTGGCGGGGGGGAGTGTGTGATAGGGGTGTGACAGGATTGTAGGGGAGGGGGTGATGTTCCTTAATGTCAGGATGGGCTCGGGGTCACCACTAAGTTGGTTGGGGGTAGGGGGGGGGGGGTTATGGGGATGTTAGGGGTGGCGGCTCCTTGGTGAAAACACCTCGACGGGCTGGTTCAGGGGAGCCAAAACACGCAGGGTCTAGATCTTCCCTTTCCGGAGTTATATTGGGATATTCATGACGATCCGGAGTATCGATACATAAAACACCCGGATCAAACATTCCTATTTAAAATTGCTTTCTTTTTCTTCTCTTTCTTAGCTGGCAACGCATCAGTGATGCCTTTGGTGTTGCTGATATTCATGGGCGACGATAGCTACTTATCATCAGGTGGATCGTCAGCTCGTTTGCCGGCTATTCCCATTAAAAATAATTGTTAAAAAAAAAAACTAAAAACACGCCTTTTTAGAAAATCTAACTAAAAAAAAACTAGAAAATAAATTTTAATTAAGAATTGTGTGATTGTAAAAAAAGCGTGCGGTGTTTTTAAAGATATTATCCCTTCTACTCATTGACACCATGCACCCCACGCTTTTATTACAATTACACGATTCTTAATTCAAATTTATTTTCTAATTTTTTTTTAGTTGGATGATCTATAAAAGCGTGTTTGTTAGTTTTTTTTTAACTATTATTTTTTCATTTTTAGTTTGATTTTTTTAAATGAAATTTAGGTTGTTTTTTTTTTCTTTCTTTCTTTATTCTTTATTTCTTAAAATATTGAATTGTCATCGATCCTCGATAAGTCTACGTAGTTTGAAAGAAATCTGACCATTTAAAGCTAATATAAAGCGTGTAATTAGGTTTCTTTCTTTCTTTCATTCTTTTTTTCTTTAAATATTGAATTGTCATCGGTCCTAAATAAGTCCACGAAGTTTGAAAGAAATCTGACCGTTTGAAGTGGGTCAAAATCAAGTCCAAAGAGAAGTTACAAACAAACAAACCAACAAACAAACAAACATACAGGTGAAGCTAATATAAAGCGTGTAAAAAAAATCATTCGATACTGGATCGATCCAGATTATCGTATCAAATCACTTGGATCGATACACTGCGATAGGATCCATATCGATCCAGAGTATCGATACAAGGCACCTGGAACGAACATCCCTAGAAAAGGCGCGCGAAGGTTGAGAAAAAGTCGTACAGGTCTGCTCTCCACAAGGCGCTACGGCCGACTGCGGCGAAGCGGGAGGCGCGGACCCAGCGATACGTCTGGCTCGCGCGCAACTGAATGACTGCTTTTACATGCTCACTTAATTTAATAAAATTAAATATTTCTTTTTACAAAAATGTTATCCGATAGTTCACTTACACATTTCATTGAGAAAGTGTAAAAAAAATATCGTTAAAATATCTTTAACAATGACCGAATGCCATTGATTTTCCCCCCGGTGAGCACACTGAAAATTGTAATATTTTAAGAAACTTTGAGATTTTTTTCTATCGAGTCAAGTTTAGTCAATCGTGTTTCAGAGCCGATGCTTCACTAAAATATATCATTATCTTTCATTAAATATATATTCTTAATGATGTGTAGCTGGTTTTCAATGTCTATAATGGTTTTCACGTAGAGTCAAATAGTCTAATTTGCGACTTACTTCACCTTAAAATCGTTTTAGTAGTTTAGGATTCCATCGCGGACTTATAATATATTAAGATTATACGAGTAATTATTTTAATGTAGAATCATAGTACGTACTTTTCTAGCTACTTAGTACTTTGGAAGAGGTTGGAATTGAACATTGATGATGTTTACTTGAGCATTATTTTTTATTTCGATCTTAAATAATACAAGGTGAATTTACCAAATGTGCGTGGAAGGCCAAATCCGAAACTATGAGGAATAGCGAAAAATTCTGAAAGGATTCTCTGGGCCGATTTTGATGAAAACTAAAACTGCACCATAAAATTTTTGAAAAATCAGTATTCCTAGCCAGGAATCGAACCCGTTGATTTTGAAAGAAAAAAAATCATATCCTGTATTATTACACCATTCAGTAGTGTCGCTAACAAGGATTGAATTCTGGAAAGTAATGACATACGAAAAATCAATATTTCTGGCCAGGAATCGGACCCATTGATTTGAGAAAAAAAAAACACAACCTGTATTATTACACCATTCGATAGTTGTAAAAAGGGTGATTGATGGTTTGTTTGTGTGGGACCGTAATAAGAAGTCGCGAGTTATGGTAATTGGTAGTAATCTATGTAACTGAGTTAGTTTACACAAAGTGAGAAACACTTATTTAATACGATACGATATTATTACTACGGAACCCGAAATGGTTTTGGTGTTAGCACCGTGCGCGCACAGACATACTGGCGGAGTATACCCCCGTCGTACCCATTTCATAACCCAGTTAACCAAGTCTAGTGTTCTTTTTACGTGACGGGAACTGTATTTAACGTGTCGGAACTATATCGCTACGTATATTATGTGACTGCGACAGCATGGAGTGTCTGACGGACGACACGAAGTCCACTAGCGGCGCGGAGCGGTCTGGCAGCGTGGGCGCGGGCGCGAGCGGGGCGGACGGCGCGTGGAGCGCGCGCGGCGTGCGCGGCTGGCAGCTGGCCACGTTGGCCGCCGCCGCTATGTCGCCGGCCGCCACGCTCGCGCTTCTGCACTCGCCGCTGCCCGTCGCGCTTGTGAGGGCTATAGCCGGTGCGTACATGTAGTCAATTTCTTAGATGAGTCCTATTTAGCTAAAAAAATTAGTCTTTTTGTTGTAATTTCAAAATAAGGCAGACACTAAATGAAAGCAACAAAACTAAATAATCGAAAGTAATTTGCCAAAACTAATTTTTGTTTATCATTAATTATTTTTATAAACTAATTAAAACTAGGTTCTTTTTTAATTTATTAATCATAAAGTAGTTCATAAAAAATAAATTAATATTTTTATATGATGTTGATACTTTTTCTAATAATTTTAAATTTATTTTACAGAGTACAGTGAACACAAACTGCAGACTATCAAGCAACAATTGAACGCTCAAGTTAACACAAATATGCACAATGTGGATAGATCGGGCCAAGAGAAAGATGGTTTGTATATTTTATATATTCCAGTAATAACATAATATAACATAACTAATTAATAATTTGACTCAGGTGAGTTGTTGATTAAAATTCATTAAAATTCATGAATACAAAAACAAGTAGTAATGCCGTAGTTACATTACATACAAAAATATGATCTTATGACAAAATATTTTTCGATTGTTTATTAAGTAATGTTTAATGAATATCTATAATTGAAGTGTAACTAATAATTAAATGCTTTCCCAGAAGTAGCTGCAATGAAGTGGATACGCAGCGCGGTGAAGTGGTGCGCCTGCGCCTGCTCCGAACGCCGGCTGAAGGACTGGCTCGGCTCGCCCACGGGGAATATCTTCTGGAGGCCACTGTTGGCCATGCTGTGCCATCCCCGGCCGCATCACTGGTGAGTTTTAGTAATTTACCATGTGTGAATTCCTGCAAATTTATTGAAGTGATGCTTGTATATCGATGGGTAAGAAAAGAAATGCAACGTTTTTGTAACGTGCTATCGTCACGGCTGCGTGAGTATATTATCACTATACAGTGTTTATACAACGTGTCTAATGTAAAATTAAATGACAGTAGAGTAAGTACTAACAGCAATATACTAACTAGCAGAACAGCTTAAGTGTTAAAAGCTTAAGCGAAAAAAGATCGTGTCCTAAAGTATTTCCTCATTGTATATGTACATAAATGATACGCTTGCCGCACTATGGAATCTTCACGATTTGCATTATAATTTTTACGAAGCACAATATGTTGAACATTTTGTTAATTAATGTGGAAATTCTGTATGTTTGTCGACGTAGTATAGTTAGATGATGTTAAGTGTTGGTTGTCCTGTGTCCCCCAGCTCGTGGGAGGAGGGCTCGCAGTACGCGCACCTGGAGGAGGAGACGGTGCGGCTGTTCGCCGAGCTCACCGTGTGCCACCCCGCCAACCAGAAGCTGTTCGCGCACACGCTGCACTGGATCCTGGAGACTGTGCCCTGCTCTGGTGACGTGTTGTTTCATGTCATATTGTATATTTGATTGGAGTTCTTGAATTCTTTTAAATTATCGTCGCATCGTTTTCTATCTGGTAAACAATCTTATACAGTGGACCCCCGGTAATCCGACGAACATTTTGCAGGGCAGTGTCGGACTATCGAATTTGTCGGATTATAGAGTACTGCCTAAGATCCAGTATAGTCCGGAATTTTTTGCAAAAGAGTACCTTGTAATCCGACAAATTACAGTAAACAATGAACACACGCTAGACCGCACCGCTATCACATGTAGTCAAATTCAAACTAAGCAATCAGAATCAAAACAAAAAATATTCAATAATAAATAATAGACCATGTCGGATTACATGGGGTGCCGGATTAGACAGGGGCCGGATTACCGGGGGTTCACTGTAATATGTTTTAATCGTAATTTGTAATTAAAATTAAGTCTGACGCATAATGAAAATAATAAAGACAGATAATCCTTTCATGTCAAACCTAATTTCTGTTTTAATATTTTGTTTAACCAATTTTAATTTACATTTGAATAAAAAGTAATACCTTAGCAACATTGTTTATCATATAAGACTCGTCTAAAACATACTTTTGGACAACGAGCAACTATTTATAACCGTCCAGTATCCTTGCAGGCGGGTCAGGCATCACGGGGTTCACGCGCGCGCTGATCCTGCGGCTGGTGCTGTCGGGCGAGCGCGGCACGGTGGCGCTGCGCTGGGCCGGCGCGCCGCCCGCCGCCGCGCCCGCGCACCCCGCCGCGCGCGCGCACGCGCTGCTCGCCGTGCCGCTCTCCACCACCGTGCGCTGTCTGCTGCACGACCACCGCCCGCCAGGTACTGTGTGCTGTGACGGGAATCACATCTATAACATATTAAATCCTTATTAAATCACATCTATAACATATTAAATCCTTAAAATGTAGATAACATTTTCTAAAAGTATACTATGATTATTTTGATTTGTCTACGTTGTAACATGAGCTCCTGATATTGAAAACTGGATATGTATTTTCCCTACGGACTCTAAAACGGGTGGTCTGATTTTGATGACACTTTAAGGCAGTCTTCAGAATAGCCCAGCAAACAATGCATTTTTTTTTTGTTTATTGGCTTTGTTTTTTGGCATTTACATGTATTCTACGCATATGAAATCGCGGTCAAAAGCTAGTGCTATATAAAATAAATCACTGCATTCGATACAGTATCGAATCGACTAATATCCTTGCCTACGTCAGTAGAATTCAATAAGATTTTTTAAGAAGAGAACTTCGATCACCAGGCAAGCACAAGTCACATTATTCACGTGTGTCGACAGTACCGGTGTTAGAGGACAGCAGCCGCGGGTGTATGAGCGGCGTGGGCGGCGCGACGGGCGCGGCGTCGGTGCTGCGCAGCGCGTCCGATACGGCGCTCGTGACGGTGGCAGAGGCCTGGGAGCTGTCCCTGGCCGCCGCCAGCGCCTCCAAGGACAAGCGGGTCAAGGACGTCAAGAATACCTCGCTCAAGCAGCAGACCAGCAAGAAGAGGCAGAGCAAGGCCAACAGCGACGCCATCCCTTCCACTCTCATCAATGACGGTGAGAGACGGTTTATTTTCACACGTACTGGTTGATGTGTATTATCACGTACCCTGCCCATGCCTCTAAAACTTGTGTGGGTGTGGACTGAGGGCTCTTTTTTAAAAGTTAATCATATTTTTTCGAAATCAAGGAGGAATTTAGGAAATAATTGTGAAAATATTTTGGTGAAGATAGTAAAATTGTGAAATGTATGGTAAGAAAGTTGTGGTCGATTAACTGGAACTCTCAATCTGCTAACTTAAGAAATTACTGTAACCTCGTATCTCAAAATAATCCAGATGTATGTATAACATTTTTATGTGTAAAAATCGTGCAGAATTTGTGAAAGCTATTCACAATTAATCAATTGATTTTAACGGTTTACTTGGGATTTTATAAAGGTTATTTAGAACACTCAATCCTCCTGTGTGGATTGAGTGTTCCCAAAATTCTCCAACTTTGGCTGAATATTGTTTTATATTCTTACTCCTATTTTACGAGTATAATTAATGGTGAATTTGTGATTCTAACAAGCCAGTCAATGGCTACTTATTTCATCTGCAAATTGTTGTTTCCGACCGTTACAGATTTGACGAAAGTCCGGGTAAAAGTCCCCGGATTGGAAGGTTACATTCCTTTAAACACCACGCTGGCGCAGTTGACGGAGGCTGTCCCACACGAGTTCGGTCCACATCTGACGCTCATTTTACACCTGAACACCAACGGAGGTTAGTAGTGTTGATATTTTTTTTTCGTTTCAACTACAATCAAATGTTTGTAATATCTATATGTACACTTAATTTAAATATCTATTACATGAATTCGAAATGGCATAACTTTTTATTATTTATAACGTGGAAAAAATTAGTGTAATTTAAATGAGCATTATATGTCAGCGCCATCGGGCGAGGCGTGGACGGGAGCGAGCGGCGCGCCGAACGAGCCGGGGGGCGGGGCCATCCTGCGCGAGTTCGGCGCGTGCGGCGGGCTGGCGCTGGTGGCCGCGCGCCTGCCGCGCCCGCACGCCGCGCCCGCGCCGCCACCCGCCGCCAGCGCGCACCACGACCTTGACTGGGTCAAGCTTGACGACCCGTACGAGGTGTGTATTGTATCAGCAACTATTGTAATCGACGCATCGAATCATCATAATTTTAGTTACATTGAAGTTTAATTTCAATTGGTGGTCAAAAACGATTAAACAATGAACTTGAAAAAAAGCATTCATTTCGTCACTAAAATTACTGCATATGTCAAAAAATATAAATAACGTTGGCGGTGAAAGAGGCTCACACTCGACTTTCTGTGGACCTTTTTCGCGCATAGTTCGAACACACTTGTTCGTTGTTTACATTTTTTGACATATTATGCAGTAATTTTTGGGACGAAATGAATGCTTTTTTTCATGTTCATTGTTTAATCGTCTTTTATTCTAATTTACCAATTTCACAATGTACTGCATGTTATATGCATGTCGATTGACTTGTGCAGGAGGTGGTAGAGTTGGGCGTGACGTCGGCGGGCGTGGCCGGCGGCGGCGGCACGGGGTCGGGCGGCAGCGGCGGCGGCGGCGCGGGCGCGGCGGAGGCGGCGGTGGCGGCGGGCGTGCCGGCGCATGCGCTCGTGGCGCTGGCGCTGCTGCTCAAGCTGCCGGGCTACGCGGCCGCGCTGCTTGACGAGGGCGCGCGCGCGCAGCACCTGCTGCGGCTGCTGCTCGGCGTCGCGCACGACGAGGATGGACGTTAGTAACGTCAACCTTATACCGTTATTGTGTCCTGATTGTACAATAGGATAAGAAATGTCGTTAACATATGACAGAATGGTGATAAAACCACATAAGGCCTGCTCATCAACCATTAGTACATTAAACGAGAAATATTTTATAAATTTTGTTTTAGCTATCGGAACTGACATTAATGAGTCCACAAGGATATTAAGTTCCTTTCAATTTTTTATTTGAATCAATGAACTGTCGTTACCAGTGCAATAAGTAAAAAGTTTGTAATGTCTCGTAACTCGTTCACAGGTAGTATCGTAGTGAGCGGCAACGGCAACACGAACAGCAACAGCAACGGCAACAACAGCAGCGGCGGCTGGTCCCTGGGCACGCTGCCGTTCCGCGTGGTGGCACGGCTGCTGGAGGCGGCGCCCGCGGGCACGGACGACGGCCGGGCGCTGCGCCGCGCGCTGCTGCAGCTGGGCGCCGTGCGGCTCGTGCTCGCCTGCCTCGCCGTATTCACGCATCACCGGCCGGCGTCTAGTGATGTGAGTACACGGCTACGCGGCTACACGCGGTTGTTGTTGATACGAATATTTTGAGAATGAGCTTTAGTTATTGAGCCTGCAAATTATGACATTTAGATATTGTTTTGTACATATTTTATTACTACTAGAAACAAAAACTATGCGTTTTTATTCATAGTAACAATGTTACAAATTCTTTACTATGATTGTATAAATATAAATTTAAATAATTATTGTGTGAGTGTCATTATCTGCTTCTACAATCCTACATGATAGTAAGTAGCAATGAAGTCAAACACAAAGTAAAAATCTATTCACTCGCATCTTTAATCAGTTGTTCACAAATTCATCCATACGTGTTTTCTCCGTGTGCAGAATAGCCAAACGTCGAACGGTGGCAAGGGCGAGGACAAGTCGCAGCTGTACTGGGCGAAGGGCACGGGCTTCGGCACGGGTTCCACGCAGCAGTCGTGGAACGTGGAGCAGGCGCTCGTGCGCCAGCGGCTCGAGGAGGAGCACGTCACGGTGCTGCTGCAGGTACACTAGACACTGGCGACACTTACTTGTGTCACAAGATAGAGAGACAAAAGAAGTATTGGTCCATACATAGCATGCTCGAGTAACGCGAACATAGACATGAATAATAGGATAGAATAGGATCGGTTCAGAGCGAATTACTCTTATTGTTTTATTTGTCCCGTACCTAGATCATAGTCAGAAAACACCGGTCTTTACCCACTACTAGTCCCGTTGTGTTGTACCGTGACGGGAAAACTGGCACTGTTTAGGCACTTGTCCCATTGGACTAGTGAGACTCATATTTTAGTTCCAGAAGTCCCGTTGTCAAGACCTAGAATGTATAGTGTGCTGTAGTTTTGTCGCGGGGTGTATTTAAAGCCTTGTATTTAAAGAATAATGGTTGACATTGACGAGTGTGATGACACACAGGTGCTGGCGTCGTACATGAACCCGGGCGAGCGCTGGCCGCCTGAGGAAGGTGCCAGTCCGGGGGCGGCGGCGCCGTGCGAGCCGCGCGACCTGCCGCCCGAGTTCGTCGATCTGGTGGCGCCCAGCTCGCTGGTGCCCGCCATCTGCTCCTACCTCAGGAACGACTCTGGTAACTATCGACGGTTTTCATCCAAACTATCTACACCCTGACATTGAAGCGGTGATGGCTGTAAATCGAATTCGGTCTAGCCGATTTTTATGTTATGCTATGTCAGTTTAAGGGTGTTTTGTCAGTCTACCAAAGGGAGGTCTCCATCACAGTCTCTCAGTATTTACCTATATGTATAATTTTGTATAACATCATAACATTACCAGACATACAAGTCAGATAGTTATAAAATAATAAAGTAAATAAAGTAGATACTATTAAAGTAAAATCATAGATATGTCTAAGCATATTATTTTCCCTAACGTATCCGTGTGTTGTGTTCCGGCGCCCAGTGCTGGACATGTCGCGTCACATCCCGCTGTACGTGTGCGTGCTGCGGTGCGCGCGCGCGCTGCACGCGCTGCGCTCGGCCCGCCTGCAGGCCGCGCTGCGCCCGCTGCCGCGCCTGCTGCACACCATGAGCCGCACCACCAACTCGTACGCAACCAAGCTCAGGTAAACACCTTTGTGTCCGACGTACGTGACGTAACTCTTTACCCATTCTTAATTTGCTGCGTCGTACGATGCTAAGTCGAATGCCATAGATTATGGCTGACTTTTGACGATTCTTCTTACTCGACCAATTCAAACGCACTGTTACTAAGCAGCCATTTTATGACGGTTTTTTTTCGTTATGTTGGATACACTTGGGAAATAATAAATTATAGTATACTTTTTATTTTCTTTGCAGAATGAGTAAAAAGAATATATTCGGGAAAATGACTTATAGCCAAAGATTTAGTTCTTCTAGTAATTCTGAATTATCTGAAGAGGATGAAGGACTTGCCTCGCTAATAGCTGATATACAAGTAAGTTGAACAAATTATTTTGAAAAACACATTAAATGCTGACTTTGAATAATCAAAATGCTAATCAAATTAATGTTATTTATCACAAGTAGGACCTTTAACCGGCCATCAGTTAGTTCCTGTGTCAGTAATATTAAGTTCAAACGTATTCGATGTGTTGTGCGCCACCATGAATCGTAGAATAAAGATATGAGCACAATCCAAGTGTTTGTGTGTGTTGCAGGCGACGAGCGCGCTGATGTGGCAGGCGGAGGGCGAGGCGGAGGCGGGCGGCGGCGTGCGCGCCCGCGCCCCGGGCCCGGCCGGCCGCGAGGCGCGGTACATCGAGCTCATGCGTACCATGCAGTTCGGTCAGTGCACTTGTCATGTTCTTTTTACACGTTACGTTTTTTATTATTGCTGATTTGATTACCAAAGTTAAATCCAGGTTTAATAGGCATGATGACAGTAAGTAAAGATCACTAAAATTATGTATTTATTTAATAAAACCCTATTAATGGATTACAAAACACGCATTTATCGTATTATTATGAGCTATATTAACATTTTTGATAAAATTAAACTACAGAATACGGTAAGCCGCCATGTTAGCTTCAACGCCAGTCAGTCTCAATAAGCGCGAATTACGTCACACTTTTTAAAAAAATGAATATCACCATACTAATAATGACGTATTGTCTTTTGTTTTCCTGAGGACTGACGTTATAACCACGCCCTGACACTTTGAAGCGAATTTTGGTGCGAATTTTAAACTTACAAATTGAAATGTATTTATTTTATACTAAATCTTATTTTTTTAGGGAAATGTGATATACATTGTAATTATAATATATTTCCCAACAATATAGAACAGTATTTCAAAATCTGTCATCATGCCTATTGTATGTCCCGCGAGATGAGATTGTTGGCTACAACTTAGTATATATTGATTCCTAAAGTTTTCCCAAATCGAATAACGGACCGTCGGAACGTTACTCAATCGTTCGATTACATACTTTTCATAGCATGTCTAAACTAACTATGGCATGTCAATGGCCGCTTCTTCATTGGACGACACGACAACGACGTCTTATGTAGGTATAGTCACGTAAACTTCCAGGTAATGTGTGCGAGTGGCATGGAGCTAAAAAGTGCTGATACCCCAGATAATGTTTTGGTGTAAAGAAATGTTAACATAGTATAACTGCAGTACGCCACTATAAGGCTTCTTGTCGTGTTGATTGTCACGTCGTATGCGCGTTGCAGAGACGTTCGAGATGATAGTGGAGTGCGGCGAGGGCGGCGGGTTCCGGTTCACGGTGCCGTACCACTTCGAGGGCACGGTGCGCGCGGCGGGCGAGCGCACGCACCCCGCGCGCATGAAGCGGCTGGCGCAGGAGGCCGCCACGCTCGCGACCTCCCTGCCGCTGTCGTATAGCTCGTCCGTGTTCGTCAGGACTGATACCGACCGGCTTGATGTTATGAAGGTATGGCCGGGTTTTGAATGTGTATCATAAATGTTGTTTAATTATAGGTGTGGGTTAATGGGTGAGGGTGGTTTTGTTTTCTTTAAATTCACAAACAAATTTAATATAAGTTTTAGCAGAATAATTTTTCCAATCAAATTCAAACTCAAAATGCAATTGTGAACATTTGATATAATATGAATCTACCGCCGTCTTTTAATGTTTGCCTGTGACTTTGATCGCCTGTAACTGTGTTGATCGCAGGTGTTGATAACGGGCCCGTCGGACACGCCGTACGCGAACGGCTGCTTCATCCTGGACGTGTACTTCCCGGCGGAGTACCCCGCGGTACCCATGCTCATCAACCTGGAGACCACGGGCCGCCACTCGGTGCGCTTCAACCCCAACCTGTACAACGACGGCAAGGTGTGCCTCTCAGTGCTCAACACCTGGCACGGCCGCCCCGAGGAGAAGTGGAACGCGCACACGTCTAGTTTCTTGCAGGTAATGTTTACGAAATGACGTGGCTTGTCTGACAGGAATTGGTCACCGTCGACTATGGATATCGGTAATACAAAAAGTACAACGCTGGCTGGACAAAAATAAGAGGCATATTATTTCTTTATTGTGCTTTTCTAGTTCTTTTTGTGTTAAACTTATGTAGCCGTGACGGTAAAACGTTACAAAAAACGTTTCAAGTAAACGTGGCTTTTTTTTACTTCCTCTCTACTACGTCGATGTCAATTCGCTTCAATAAACATCATATTCCCAAGAAGAGAACTCAGAACTTTAAAAACATTTAATGATCCTCACATCATTTGACGTTCTTAGGTGTTGGTGTCGATCCAGTCGTTGATCCTGGTGCCCGAGCCGTACTTCAACGAGCCGGGCTACGAGCGGTCACGCGGCACGCGGGTCGGGAACAGCGCCTCGCTCGAGTACAACTCCAACATCTACCAGGCGTGCGTGCGCTGGGCCATGCTGGACCACCTGCGGTCGCCCGAGCCATGCTTTAAGGAGGTATGGAGCTGCAGGGGACTGGCAATATGTGTACAGAAAAAAGCAATCAATAATAGACGAAGTTTTATTGTATTGTCGCAATTGATCTTCCCAAAATGTATGTCCGTTTTTCATTGGACAACAACACAGTTTTATAATTCAACTGGTGTTACAAACATGTACTTACAAAATGTTTTAATCATTTCTCAACACAATAACATTTGTGGGGGTGTGGCGGCACGTTTAACACACACATTTATATTTGGATGTTATGCAGGTAATTCAAACGCACTTCTGGATCAAACGCAACGAGATAATCCAGACGGTGGCCAACTGGATCACGGAGCTGGAGCAGCAGACGGGCGACGAGCGCACGCAGCGCAGCATCCAACTAAACCTCATGGCGCTCAAGGTATTGTCCACTCACTGATACTACGGTATATGTATACCTGTAAAAATACCAACTGCAGATGCAGAACCGAAAAAATTACAAAACAATAAAGTATCATATCAAGTTGTCATTATCTAGTAATAGATTGACTTTTTTGAGACACGAAGTTTGTGTTTTGTCTATGTTGATCGGTACAAACTAATAGGGGTTAATCCGGCGCTTAATAGTCTAAAAATAAAATATATAAGTGTATGTTTGTGTTCCAGCGGCACTACGTGAAGCTGCAAGAGGAGCTGGGCAAGCTGACGGCGCCGCCCGGGCTGGAGGAGCTGGACGAGCCGTTCACGCTGCCCGCCGCGCCGCCCGCGCATTCCCCGCCGCCCGCGCCGCCGCACGGCCCGCCGCCCGCGCCGCCGCCGCCCACC
This sequence comes from Thymelicus acteon, assembly GCA_951805285.1. NCBI lineage: Eukaryota > Metazoa > Arthropoda > Insecta > Lepidoptera > Hesperiidae > Thymelicus > Thymelicus acteon. Next base: position 6,653,035 of record OX638232.1, read on the forward strand.
GCCGACGAGATCGACCACGACATGGAGAAGATCGTGTCGCAGGTGCTCGACTGAGCGAACGCTGCGAGGACACCTTGCGCGGACGATGAAGTGTCTACTCACTGTCGTATGTTAAGTGTGTAGCGGCCAGTGTTACGTGGACCTTTGCCCGCACGGCTCGATTGTGTAACGTGCACGTATCGCGCGGACGACGTCAGCTGCAGGAGAGCGGATGCGGCGTGCTGCAAGCACACGTTCGCGTACGATACGGGTGCGCTTGCATGGGGGTCTGTTATCTTGGGATGGACTGTCTGACCCCTCCCCCCATCCATCACAACAGGAATACTTTAAAGAAGGTATTTAATGGATCTCGTTATCTTCCTTCTGGATTTTATCACCGGACGTAACCTCTGCCCCGAGCAACCCGCCATGTCATCGACCCTGCTGTGTTCCACGGGATGCATCAGGCATCCTGTTCTGATACGCCAAGTTTACTTACTGGACGACAAAGCTGTGACGTGTATCATTGTTGTACCGTATACGTACCGCGCGAGCGTCCGACGCGTATCCCGCGTGCGGGCGCCGACGCATTTATTTTATTGTAAGCCAGCTCATCACCTCGAATGAGTGTAGTTTCTGTGTATTTATTGCTCACGCGGGCCGACTGGCTGTCGTCGGCTTGCGGTTCAAGTTTTTTTTTAAATACTATTATGTACCTACGAAGGAGTGATGTACTAGGATGTGCGGAGTTCATTTTATTCTTATTGTGAATTGAGTTTTCTACTGTTATTTTTTGTAGTAGGAATTTATTTAGCATTTAGTGGGAGCTCCGTTTAGTTTAACATTTATTGTGATACTATAAGGGGCCCGCACGCGACCCGGTAAGATAGGTAGGAGAAAATAGTGAACGGGCCGACGACCCGACGGCCGGGCGATTGTATGATAGGCGGAGTCGGCGGCGGCGCGCCTGGCAGCCGACAGGCCCCTCGAGCCCGGTGTCGGCCACCTTGCGCTGCATGCTAAGTCATTACAGGCGCCCGAACGGAGACCCGGTGTGCTGGGAGCGTCTACTCATGTCACCGTAACCTGCCTCACCGACGCACCCGGTCCTCGTTGGGGCGAGCTATTACCACTACTTATGTAAATTAAATTATAATTTTGGTGTATATAAAAATTATTTTATGGAGTTTTATTAATATTTGTATTAAGTAATATTTGTATTTGCTGTATTACTATTAATGTGTAGGGAGCTTTAGCAGACGCTAAATGATGCAGGCGAGGTAAATAGTGGAATATATATAAATTAGCACACTGTAGTAAATTATGTACAGGCCTAGCCGATTCACGTCACGAAACAGCATGATTTTTATTTTGTGAACGGGCTGACAATAACACGTGTTAGTTGTAAGATGGTGCTGAGCGCACAGCGGGCGGCGCCGCGGCGGCGTGTCGACTGTATATACAAATCATCAGTAGATCTCCCTCGATGTTTCTCGCTGTAATTTCATTCAAAAACTTAGGTCTACTTGTTAAATTGACTGTGAATTTCGGTATGTAAATAAAGATTTATGTTACTGCACTGGATGTGGTTTTTTTTTGTTCAATATTAATACCCACTTCTGTTACTAGGCTTTTAATAGCCCAATGTAAAATCTGTTCTGGTAAATTTCTGGTTTATGCATATATCTCGAACTCACGACAGAATCATTTGTAGGTGTTATTTAAATCAAAAAGTGAGTGTTACAAAACGGGTAAATAAAAATGAAAGATGATTTACTATACGCATATTTTATTGTTGGTCTATTTACATCTTACAAAACGGTGAAATTATTATGACTTGCAATAGCTAAACTAAGTATCTCGTACAGTTATAACTTAGGTATTAAGCTTAATTCATAGGTGTGTTATTTGTCACATGTATTTTTTGTTTATAAATAAAATTATGTTCTATATAAAAAAACTAAGTATGGCGGCATAACACCGTTGTGTTTAATTCCATTATATTTTGTGCATATTTCTTATATGCTTGAGATTCTAGCCGGGCGTTTGCACCAAAAATCAATCCACTTGACATGTCTCGTAATAGGACACGGAGCAAATAGTAAAACTCTGTTTTACGTTGCGTTTCCACTAATGTTAAATTTTTATACCAACCAATTTTGTACAGGTTGTATAGGAGTTGCGTCTACACTGTATAAAAAAATGCCTAAAAACCTTTTTCTGAACAAGTCTTACTTATGTATTTGTGTTTTACATTTCATTTAGAAAACAAACAAACTATATCGGTTCCATTTTCACACTACCCATAAGAGATTGTCAAACAATGCGAATGTTACCCGAAAAATTATCAAAAAATCAGTGCTAAACGCCCGGGAACGACTCACTTACACTACAACATTCTAAACGGACAATTGAGTATCATTTACCAAAGCAGTATTCTAAAATAAGTCATAAATCAAAATCTTATTGCGGGGTATTACATTAACTTAATATTTGTGACTGCATACAGAATTACACACCATAATATTAATATCCATCACAGATGGAGTTTATTGCGACATTAAAATATTTATTTACATAAAACGTTGATATTTCCTATCTAAAGTAAATCTATTGGTATTTTCGACTGTCGGCAACAGACGTATAGCGGAACTGCTTCGGGCTCTGAAGGTCTGCTGTATGTTATGGCACGAGTGTTCCTTCATAAATGCTATTGATTTGGGCCTACATTTGTTTTAACGGTCACTTAAGCGAACATCTACTATAAGGCTAGATTTACACAACAACGATTAAACAAATAAGTTGCACTGGTTCAAGAGTAATATTACAAGATAACTGAAGATGGAAGAGCTTAAAAGAAACTTAACTACTCCGGTCTAAATTAGCCTTTCAACAGTGCAGCTGTTGCTTAAGTAAATTTTATTATAAACAAGTTACCGCATTTTGTGCCAGATTTTTTTTTTTTTATAAATTGGACACAACCAACTGGGTACAGTCGGCCTCAGAAGTAGCTTAACATTTTAGTACTTTGTCACATTACACTTCTTGAATTTGTCATAGATGTTGTTAGGAAACCGTCGAAGCAGTTACTATTACAAAGTACTATAATTTTAAGCTACTTGTGAGGCCGACTGTACCAGGAAAAAACGCTAAGGAGTTGTTTATGATGAATGATGACCCAAGAGGTTAATTGTTTATAGTACGATAAGTTCCCAGCGTGGCTGAGGGTGGTAGGCGGTACGACAGAGGTAGGACTACTTCCTCTTCTTCCAGGGCTCGTCGGCCTGCATGGTGGCCTCCTGCGGGTCCAGCTGCCCCGCCTCCACGCACGACTTGCAGCAGAACCTGTACAGATACCGAGTTAGCACTGTGTTTGCTGTTATTTATTAACTGAACTAAAAATAATAATACATACATCCAGATATGAAAGTACATACCTAGGTATAATAATATGAAAATTTTTGTACACGTATATTTCAAATTATACGCGAGTTAACTGTATTGAAGGCATCTTGTAGTGCTGTTCAATGTATGGAATCATTTGGCAATCAATTCATGGTTTCATGAATACGTTGCAATTTAGTTTGGCTTCAACCCAGTCATGACCCACAACTGAGCACGGATTACTCCTCTTGAGGAGGCCTAAGCATATCCCACCACGCTTCTCCAGTGCGGTTTGGTGGGGGAATTTTGTTTATTATAGTATAATTGGTACCCATATGGCCGTATATCATAATGCCATAGGTATATCAAAATAATTGTTCACGATGAGGAAGTTTTAAATTATAGTGTATAATTTTTGAAAAATTGATCACCTTGAATAATAATGATGGTTGCAGAATCTGCTGCGAACGATGAGCGCGCAGTTAGCAAAGAATGGATTATCTGTGCACTTCGCTGGAATGTAAACGCCTGGAACACACGGTAACACATTATAATGTATTTTGGTTTGATAAAATCAAAGTAAGCTCAAACATATAGGACTTAACTGCATATTGGTTGTTAGATATGGATTCAACTTTCTTAAGTTCGTGGGTCGGAGTATTCCTGTAGCGGACCACTAACTCGTATCAACAAATATTCCGACCCTTTCGCACCCTTAGAATGAGAGTGACCTAACTCAAAAATTGGAATTTGTGGGAAATGAGAAAGAAAGTTTTCAAAAAAGTATATATCAATATATAGAATATATAGAAAGTGACCGATTATTAGGTTGTCTTTTCTTACTCATAATTTGAGGTCTTTTTCATCACAGGGTTTTAGGGTAAGCATTTTAAGGTAAGTTTATAGCAAAAACAGAAATTACAGGAATTTTGAGTTAGGTCACTTTCATTTTAAGGGTGCGCTTTTTTTTTTAATCCGCGACGTAAAAAGAGCGATAAGTTAGACGTGTTTTTGTTTGAGCTGACGAGATCGAGATGGTTAGTTATGTTTGGTGAAAATAAAGCAGTCGGGGCAGTTTTAATTTTTTTTGTCTGTATAATTAAATAATCAAACCTTGCACTGTGATGCGGACGCTGGCGGAGTGCGAGGAGTAGGCGTTGCTGGCGTGGCAGCCGTACTCGCCGCTGTCGTTGATGTTCGCGTTGCTGATCGTCAGCCGCGCCTCTGTCGTGCCAACATACAACCAACTATTAGGTAAATTAGCTCACACACACAAAAGAGTTTCCTGCAAAAACACGCATGTCCAAACTGAGAACAAACATTCTAACTCCTCAATCAAAGGTATCGAACCCAGGATCTATCGAACGCTACTGCAGCCAGGTAACCGGTCATAGTTTTTTATTTTAATCAATAAGTTCCCCGGTACTGACCAGTGGGCGTGATCCTGTCGGTGGGCAGCAGGCGCACAGAGTCCTTGGTCCAGAAGACGTCGGGCACGGGGTAGCCGTCCACGTCGCAGCGCAGCGTCAGCTCCGAGCCCGCCTCCACCGTGGTGCGGTCCGCCAGGATGCGGGTCTGCACCGGCACTGCACGCGGCGGACAGTTCACACAACGATCAGTTAATATATCTATCTAGTTAGATACGAGAATTTATATCATTATTCGAATCGTTACTCACCTTCATGCCTACCTATGTATTTTGCATTTTTTTGCTATGTACACGTAAATAAACAATATTTTTGTACTGTATATAAAATGTTGCCTAAAGTAATTTTTTTCAAAGTTTTGTCCAAAGGGCCATGCAAACATTTACTAAAGACTTTTCATAACTTTAAACAAATATTTTAGTAGGCAAAAGATATGTAAATAAAAAATCTTTCATTTTCTATAAATATTTACTATTGTCAAACACACTGGCCTGGCTTGCCTTAAGCCCATTAACTGCCCACAACTTAGCACTAAGCTGGCCTCCTCTTGAGGAGACCTAGAGCGTACTTCACCACGCTGCTAAAGTGCGGATTAATGGAGGGTTTAGCAGCCAATCCGGTAGCGGTAGTCGGAAGTTTTCCCTTCTCAAGAATTTTGCCACTAACAATTTGTATTATAAGCTCTTGGACTAGTGTTTTAAACAAAGTATTGCGCTCCTGTAAATGACTTTCGTTTCACTGGCGATTACGAACGACGGTGTTCTCTTACCATTAGGTTATCTACTCGACTGTATTAAATTTACCACAATTTTTATTTCTATTTAACTTTCAGTATCAGCCTTCATTTCCATTCATTGCGGCTGCGTATTATCTACACCTACTATTACATCTACACCGTACTCCACGTATTTATACAGTCAGCTAGTAGCCGTTTCCCGTCGAACGAAATAAACAGTGTTCCAAAATAACTTTCTTTGTGCAATCAGTTTCAGACGTAACGGTCATTGATTTAGATACTTTGTTTAACCTACATTTGCATTCGGCTATTTACAAATCAAATAGGTAACAAATAAATATTTGGATTACATTTGAAAAATTTGTAAGCTGGTCACACATTTCATTCTGCTGGCAAGATTACGAACAAACGCCCACGACCAGAGTGCACACATTTATCTGTAAAAAATGTTTGCTGCGGCCAGGAATCGAACTCGGGACTCCTCGCTCGGAAGGCAGGGTCACTTTCATTATAATTGGGCTACAGGCAGTATTTCATTTAACTAAACCCATTTTATTTGTAATAGGTGTAGTAGTTATTACTTACCTTACACTTTAAAGCTCACTTGACCCTTAAAACCAAAAATCTCCACATTCGGTTAGGTTTAGGTAACACGAAATAAAATTAACAGATCATGCACTTATATTAACATGCTCATGCAACATGCACATGATAAATATGATGTGAAGCGCGTTCTACAGCCGACAGGCCCATCCGATCTTACCGGTGTACCCGGAGATTTGGTAGCCGATAGAGGGCGCCGCGGTGGTGGTGGTGGTGAGCTCCGTGGTGGACTCCGTGGGGGGCGGCGCGCCGTCCGGTTCATCCAGCTGGACTAGGACGGACCACTCCGCCGCCTTGCCGATGCCGTTGTAGGCCTGGCAGATGTACTCGCCCAGCGCCTCGGGGATGAGGCTGCGGATCTGCAGGATGTTCCCTCGCGCCTCGTACAGCTCGCTGCTGTAGGGCACCATGGGCCCGTCGCGGCCGCGGTACCAGTAGATGCTGGGCGCGGGCCAGCCGTAGGCCAGGCAGCGCACGGCCAGCGGCTGCCCCAGTCTCCCCCGCACGACGGCGCGCGCGGCGCCCGCGATGCCCGCGGGAGCCTCCTCCGGATCTATCCCCCCGGGTTAGTCACCATGTCTACCGCCTTGTGGAACTTTCTCGCCCCATGGATTGATACTCCCGACGTTGACAGTAAAGTGTCAGCATATTATTATGCTCATTTTTGCCAATAGGTGTCTACTTCCTTAATATAAATGATATTATTACAATTTAAGTTTTACCCGATTATTTAATTTAATATTGTCGGAATTAGGTAAATTCATAAATTCTACTGAAACTGCTTTACTGTCAAGTTATTAGATGTTAGGAAAGGAATCAACCAAGTGCAGAACATTCCACGAATTCTAATGTTATTAATCTACTAAACTAAGTGAAATTCTAAAATGGAAAGATGTCATGTTTTAAACATCCTTGGTACCTACTTACATGTTTTGAAAACACAGATCGTTTGACTTAAACTTTTTAAAATTATCCATGAAATTTTAGAATAAATACTTAACAACTAATTTCACTGTAGCTTTTAAAATACTTAAGTTTTTTAGCGAACCAACATTTAGATGTGTTGATTAAATGCCGAAATTGATCAAATTGTCAAGTTAAAGTTAAACCAATTTCAAATTATAAGTCTTCACGAGTACCAAGGATGTCCAAAGCAGCCCAAACCCGCAGTACAGTAAACAAAGGCAAGAGCCATGAGCCATCACCTGCGTGAGCCGCCGCGCAGACCAACAGCACGCCAACCACCGCAGAGAGACGCAACATTTTCACTTCTAGCTCTAAACACACTGAAACACTCGCTCCGGCGCCCGGGGCGGGGGCGTATCGCGTACGATATATCTACGTTCAAACTAATAGTAAGATAAAAGACTGCGAAATTAACAGCATTCAACGCTAAACAGATCCAAGTGATTTTACTAATACGGTTCAGTTGAATACCGCTCGCGCCAAATATAACGCTTATAAGTACATCCTTGTCGGATGCCAGAAATGCAATGGCCGCACTGTTTTGTGAAAACGTACATTAACATGTTTGAGATAAGTAACATTAAAACCAGGACAAGTGCGTGTGGTGTTCCGCGCAATGTAGGGTTCCGTAGTTGAAAGTATTAAGTATTCATTAACTACATAAACTAACATAGCCGTGATAGTTTTCCTTTTAAATTCGTCACATATGCTACTGCCGTGAATTTTTTCACAGGTCCAACACCTACCTACCATTTAGCCGACAGAGTGAGACACTTGACTCTAAACAAAATTAGCACTTGAAAGCCAAATATTTAGTAAACGGACCCCTAAATCGAAAAATAATCTTTGCACACTCATAATATTTTTGAAAGATTTTTTTCAACGATACCCACTGGGGTAGACGAGAAAAAATCATCCTCACGTTATCTGTTTGTAGGGGAAGTGAAAAAAATATTTTTAAAGATTTTATTCTACGACTTTGGATATGCATATCCATACCAAATTGCCGCTTTGTAGCACTAACGCCCCAACTCAAGAGTCACTAACGGTTACTTAAATCGCTCCTTAGTGCAGAATTTGTATGGTGATTCTTTACTAAGGAGCGATTAACGTAACCGTTAGTGACTCTTGAGTTAGGGCGTTAGTACGCTAGGTAAGTTATAGTGAATTGTAACTAACTCTTTGCAAACGAGCTGACGATCCACCCGCTGGTATATGACGACAGACTCTTGGACTTCAGTAACACCAAAGACTTCACGTCTAAGAAAGAAGAAAGAGAAAGGAAGAAAGAACTTGCAGCAAAGACACCTGCGCTATGCCGCGGACTCAGACGACATACGGAGGGACAAAAGGGTTCCATTTTGATTACAGAATCCTAAAAAAGCGGCCAAGTGCGAGTCGGACTCGCCCATGAAGGGTTCCGTAGCAGCAAGTAACATATTATAAAAGTTCTTGTAGTTCGTTCTAACTTTGATCAATGTTTTTTGCGGTTTACGATTTATGATGTATTAAAAAAAAAACTACTTACTAGATCCCGTTCAAACTAATTTTCGTTGGAAGTTTCCTTGGTAATGTACATCATATATTTTTTTTAGTTTTATCATTCCCTTATTTTAGAAGTTACAGGGGGGGGGGACACACATTTTACCACTTTGGAAGTGTCTCTCGCGCAAACTATTCAGTTTAGAAAAAAATGATATTAGAAACCTCAATATCATTTTTGAAGACCTATCCATAGATACCCCACACGTATGGGTTTGATGAAAAAAACATTTTTGAGTTTCAGTTCTAAGTATGGGGAACCCCCAAAATTTATTGTTTTTTTTCTATTTTTGTGTAAAAATCTTAATGCGGTTCACAGAATACATCTACTTACCAAGTTTCAATGGTATAGCTCTTATAGTTTCGGAAAAAAGTGGCTGTGACATACGGACGGACAGACAGACAGACAGACAGACAGACAGACAGACAGACAGACAGACAGACAGACATGACGAATCCATAAGGGTTCCGTTTTTTGCCATTCGGCTACGGAACCCTAAAAAGCTTATCTACATTTGCAAAGTTTGAACGTTGTTTGTCGCCGAAACGTTCGACTGATGTTATCGACAGAGGGCACAGGGGCACATTTATTTACAGAAGATAAACATTCGTTAATGTGTGACGGATGTCAAGACCGCGGTAATGACACATTGACTTCGCGCTTTCTAATCTAATGAGCTGCTGATAACCCGGAACCCTACCACCTAATTTGATTCCTAGATAACTATCTTTTAATATATAAAAAAAATGTATTCTATTCTATTATAAATTAATATGATAAATATATTTAATTATTAAAATTTGGAACCTAATTGATTTTCAGAAAAAAGAAATCACTAAGTTAATCATAGCCTTAAACATCGAATGAAGACCTTTTTTTAAGAAAAACACTTAACAAAAATTTATAGGAATGCATTTAAAACTTATTTGCTTCGTAAGCAATTCATTGAGTTTATTATAATCTATACTAATAATAAAGGGGAAAGATTTGATTTTTTGTTTGCATTGAATAGGCTCCGAAACCATTGAACCGATTTGAAAAATTCTTTCACTGTTGGGAAGCTACACTATCCCCGAGTAACATAAGCTATATTACATTTTCAAAAAAATTGGGGATCCTTAATAAAACTCCAATAATGTAACCCAAGGTGTAAAAAAATAAGTAAACCGAAGCAAAGCGAGGGCGGTTATTCGTTATCAATAACTTCAATAAGATAAAAGATATTTCGTTTATTGTAAATCTACAATGTTTGCATACGTACTATTATATCGAGTACCTATTGATTGAAAGTGAGTTTTCGTGTTGACACAGTTCAGCTCTGGACAACATGTTATCTTCATTAAATTATGTCAATAAAGGTTGTTACACCCGCTACATTGATTGATGCGGTAATACTATACTGTACAAATCAATACGAATCTCTGCGATGTGACGTGCTGTTGTCTGTATTGAAAAAAAAAACAAAATGCGAGGAAGAAAAATCATTTCATGTTAGTAAGTAATCCAACCCAAATTATTAATAAAACGAGGGCACTGCATTACTCGTCTTTGTCATTAATAATTATATTATAATATAATTTACCTAATTTACATTAATAGTCATATTTAAAAAATATATTACAAATTTCATTGAAACAATAATGTAGAGCCCTCATGAAATCCCAATCTCCAAGCAACCAAAATGCTTTATTATCTGTAGTAAGTATTCAAAAGAATTCCAAAAGAGTATTAATCACCAAAACAGTCCAATGTTTTGGTTCAGTGCTCAAAATTCCAAACCAAACTTTAAATACTCTACTAGTGTTACCAGACAGTGTTGCTAGACTTACCGTTGACGACGAGGTGTATCTCCTGGGACACGGAGCCGAGGCTGTTGGAGCCGATGCAGATGTAGACGCCGGAGTCGTTGCGGTATATCGACACGATCTCCAGCGCGCCGTCTGACAGCACCCGGTACCGCTCGCGGTCGCTCTCGATCTGTCCAGCGTCACGCGACACCGATATCGAATGTTTTCATAATTAGGACACTCTGGGATACTGACAAATATTAGGCTACTTATATAGTCCAGTCATTACGTCGAAAAAAACGGGTTAGAAATGCATGAGAACCGAGAAGGTGAAATTTTGGATATTAGGTACGTGGGGGAGTCTAGAAAAGCTTAACTTCAAATTGTCGACCAAGATTTCCTATGTGCATTTTCCGAGATCTTGGAAAAAGGATTAAATTATTTTTTTTCACAATAACTCGCTTCTCCGTTGAGATACGAAACTGTCGGAGTGGCGCCATTTGGGGAGGACTATGTCCAGCACGGACTCTAAAAGCTGTTGAATAGATAGAGAACAGGTGCGTAGTATGAGGTGAGGGTACGTACGGTGATCTCCCCGCGGCGCCAGGTGATGCTGGGCGGCGGGTTGCCGTGGAACAGGCAGCGCAGCGTGGCCGTGCCGCCCTCCGCCGCGCTCACCGAGCCCAGCGTCTCCTCCGTGTTGGCGGCCGGCGCGCGCGGTATGTCTAATGGTAAACAACACCACATTTAGTCACTGCACTATGTAAAGTTGTACCCAGCTCCAGATCCAGACTGACCCAGGGTCCAAAGAAGGGCTAATCACACTTGGTTTCGTTCCTTTTTTCTCTTTTTCTTGGCCGACTGACTACGCATCAATGATGCTTTTGGTGTTGCTGAAGGCCATAAGCGACGATAGCCACCTACTATCAGGTGGATCATCAGCTAATTTGCGGGCTATTTCCATAAAAAAAATTGACGAAGGAGAGTAAACTTTTTAGTCTGCCTTTATACATAAAATAAATACTTAAGAACTTTTCTAAACAACGCATTCTTCCTGAGGCTTTCAAAATCACCTGGTGTGTAAGTGGTGGTGGGCACGGCAGGCACAGTGGCGGGCAGCGTGGTGGGCAGCGGGACCACGCAGGAGGCCTGGCAGCCGCGCGGGCAGCACTTGCCCACGCCGCGGCAGTCCGCGTCGTCGTTACACTCGCGCTCGCATGAGGTGCCGTTCGCCGCCATGCGCGGACACCACCCGCTCTTGTTCACTGTTCACGATAGTGTTGGTTAGTACCACTAGCCACTGCTACCGCGCCGGCCTGGCGCGGGTGGCATTAATAAAACAAAAATTTTTGTTGATCCGACACAGTGGAGCGATAGCCTCTATTGACACAGTAGGTGATTTTTTTTTCAATATTCATAAAAAATAAGCTTCGGTATCTCTTCTCTCTACCAACTTTAGGGACCATTCATAAATTACGTCACACGTTAGGGGGGAGGGGGGGGGGGGGTTCGGTGTAGTTTGACATTGTGTAACAAGGGGTGGGAGAGGGTCCTAAATTTCGTGACGTCACATTTCAAAGTTCTAAAGCCGCCGTTTTTCTCTCGGTAGGAGCGGGGGCCATTCATAAAATAGTGATACAGGTGATATGCACACGGCTTATTTTACTGGCTCCGATGACGCGCAAACCTGTGTTTACGCGCTTTAAACGAAATTCGAACGCAGACAGTAAACCTTTGCACACATTGTATCGATACATACGGCATACAGGATGTCTCGTACACAGTATCCAATACGTGATCAAGTGAAGCAGCACTCACCCGCGCGGCACTCGGGCAGGTAGGTGAGCTCGCCCGTGACCGCGGCGATGGCCGACACGTACGGCTCGTGCACGCAGCGCTCGCCCGCCGCGCACGTCGTGTTGGCGCACGGGTCCACGCACTGGCATCTGGACAGAACATTGTTGCTCTCAGGCGGTGTCCGTGGTCCACCTGCTTAGTCCACCTGGGTGGACCACGGACACTTTTTTTTGCCCGTGGTCCACCTTAGTACACCTAGGTGAACCACGGACACTTTTTTTTTCCCGTGGTCCACCTTAGTGCACCTAGGTGAACATCTAAAAGAAAGAACAAATGAAAAAATTGTGTGTTAGCTCCGACGCACGACTGGAGTTTAACGCCATGGTGATGATGATGATGATGATGAACTCCAGTCGTGCGTCGGAGCTAACACACAATTTTTTCATTTGTTCTTTCTTTTAGGTGGACCACGGCCCATATATTTTTTGATTTGCATATTACTTATCATTAAGGTGGACCACCGACAAAAAAAAGTGTCCGTGGTCCACCCAGGTGGACTAAACAGGTGGACCACGACCAACGCCTGGTTGCTCTATAGTATATTCTGTACCAATACACTATGGCACCCTATGCGGATTCTATTACGGGTAGCATGAAGAGGTACCTATAAGAACATCCATCAGAAATCTGCACAACTGGAGAATAATATTTTGAATGTCATTAAAGGAAAGGTTATAATAATACAAGAGGGGAACAGACTGAAAAATGTAAGTGTTCCTCATATGGTGAGTTTAAAGCTCATTAGTGAAGGTGACAATAAACTATCGGAGATACTAACATTTCGCATCCATCAGGTCCAATAACCCTTTCAATGACCTGGTCGCATTCCATCGTCTCGCATGCCAGCCTCGCGGGCTCGCAGTCGACGGGCGCAGGGGGCGAGGGCGCGGGAGGCTCAGGCTCGGGGGGCGCAGCGCCGCACTCGCAGCGCACGCAGCCGTCGGGTCCGCGACTCCGCTCCACCGGCCCCTTGCAGGTCAAGCGGTCGCAGTACTCGTCAAAACGCTGGCAACTTGGCACCACCTCGTTATCGATAGTATCTGTGGACACAATTTTTAATATAATTGGTGAGATTTTTTGAATCCCTGAAATATCATGTTTGAAGGTTGGTTTCTCGCACGGCAATCCGAAATCTTATCCTGCATCCATCTCTATTTTTTCAAAACTATGAACGCACTGTCACTTGCTTCAGTGTAGAAAAATCCTGAAAGTTGTCAATCCTGGCCACTATGGTTTTATTACGACTTTTCCCCTCTAATTGGAAGAGGAGACCTGAGGTCATCTTGCACCCTCTAGAATGGAATTGTTACATCTTTATTATCTCAAAATGTGTAGACAAGACAATATAATTAATACTTACAATCAAATAAAATGGATCAACATTAAAACACTTAAAGCGCATACAAAGAATACTTTATGTTTATGAATAAAAAGTATTAATTTAATTCCTCACAATATAACGAGTGAACGATTTTATACTTTATGAACGTGAGACCAATAAGTACTCATAAGAAAATGGACGCAAAGAGAAGAAAGAATAAGAAAAAAACAGGAAGTGGAAATGTAAGTGGGCTGTATTGGGGCGGCTTAGAATACTAATCCCAATCCCACGTCGGATGGCTGTCGTAAAAGGCGACTATATCCGGCCCACAGGTGGTAGGGCCCCTCGAGGGATTGTATTGGTAATATTGATTTCAATTATTGTTAATTAATGCCATTATTGCTATTATTGTTTCTCCATGGGGTTCGCCTGGATAACTACCACCCTTGAGCATGTCAGCCGCCAAACGACTCATCGTGCTCCGGCTGAAGGCTTGAGAGCCAGTACTTTTTTTCGTTTTCTTCTCTCTTTCTTGGCCGGCAACGTATCAGTGATGCCTTTGGTGTTACTGATGTCCATGGGTGACGATAGCCACTTACCATCACCTGATGATATGTGGATCCATCTGGATCGTCAGCTCGTTTACCGGATATTTACATAAAGAAAATAAGGTGTGCAAGATAAGTAAGAAGGGATGCTCAAGACGACTACCATGCCATGCAACTAATGACATTTTATATTGCCTACCTACCCATACCTACCTTTTCATTCTATACATGTTAGGGCGGTATTCCGATCATTTTCCATAACTATCACATGTACGAGCCATTCCACGAATACTCCGATCATTGTCTTATACGAGAAATCTAGGACATCACAATACAACATCGACATCCACGGATGAATTTCAAGAACATTGATTTATTTTTCAATTGGTCTAGCTTATACAGAGCCTCGAAGCAAAGCTAAACAGGAATTAACTTTTTATTTTTAATCTAAACTTAAATGCTTTTCGGAAAGTTTCTCTTTTTCACTATGTAATCTATGTATATAAATAAAACAAAGTCGTGTTAGTTAGAACGCTTATAACTCAAGAACGGCTAAGGCGATTTTAATGATCTTTGATTTTTTGGATTCGTCTCAGCCTTGAATAGCAGAATAACTATAAAAACATAGAAAAAAAAACACGGAGAATAAAAGAAAATAAACATAAAAATTTCTGAGTACAAATGACAGCTGTCAAAACAAATAACAAATCCAAACGACATACCAAATGTTGACAAATGAATGTCTGAATAAGTGAATAAATGAGGGAGTGAATGAGTGAATGAATGAGTGTGTGAATGTCTGAATATGTGAATAAATGAGGGAGTGAATGAGTGAATGAATGAGTGTGTGAATGTCTGAATAAGTGAATAAATGAGTGAATGAATGTATTAATGAATGAATGAGTGAATGAATGAATGAACAGGAGGAAAGAGAGGGAGCTGGAGCCGGAAATGGAACCGGAACCGTTGATGTCGGAGCCTGAGCCGGAGCTGGACTCAATGTCGGAGGTTGAGCCGGAGCTGGAACCGGAACTGGAGTCGGAGCCGGTACTGGAGACGACCCGGAGACGAATCGGACTCAGAACCGGAGACGGAGACGGAGACGAACCGGAGCCGGAACGGAACAAGATGTCAGAGACGGAGCCGGATACGGAATGGATGTCAGAGACGGAGAAGGAGCTAGAGCCGGAACCGGAACCGGAGTCGAGCCGGAGATGGAACCGGAGACTGAGAGGGAGAGGGAGAGGGAGACACCCACACACAATGACATTGATTTGTTAGGCGGTACAAAGTTCTCCGGTACAGCTAGTGTACTATAGTCCTTGAAATTATTTTTTTAAATATAGGCTCAACAGAATTTCAAATATTCAATTTGTTTCGAGGCTCAAACAAGCGTATGGTCGCTAATCTCGCCACAGTACCGGGTCGACAGCGCGCGGCACACTCTTCGTAGGAGGCGAAGTTGTTGTCGTTGCCGTCGCAGCCGAGGAAGACGAAGGCGCGGCAGTCTGCCGCCATGACGTCATACCACCAGCGCCGCGCCGCCACCCCGCACCCCCCGCGCCCGCTCTCCACCGCCTGCAGGCACGCCGGCTCTGCCCACAGCCCACACGCCATGCCGATATTATACGATTCCTTCACGTATTGCCGCATAACTTCGGCTATCGTCGCGACCTTGTAATTCGAGCAGCTCCGAAATATCGATATCGACACGTCAAAATTCTTTCTCTCTAGTTAAACCCGTTTGTGTCCAATTTCGACATCTTATTGATTCGGTACGGGGAAGCCGACTACGTTTAAAACCTCCGCGAAGACCGACTGACCAGTTTAGTGGCGGCGGAGACGTGATTCGTCGGTGTCGCTAGCTAAAAAGGAGATCTGCTAACGTCCATCGGTAGTGGAAGCTGCTCCCTAGTCCAAGTTAAAGTTACAAGCAGTACCTAATTAAATTGCTAGTCTAGTTAAGAGCATCGAAAGTTATGAAGAAAGGGATGCATTTTAAAATGGTGTTGCAAAAGAAAAGAAAAGAAGGAGGAGTTAGCTTCTGATAAACTACGCTTCAGTTAGAAATGCATGGACATCGTTTCCTGATAGTCGGCGTTGGCTTTGTTTCGAGTGGAGCAGAATGTAGCAAACCTGGTCCAGTTCCCCCGCAGACCTCCTGGCACTCCTCCACGGAGGAGAACCGGTTGGGCCCGCCGAGGCAGCCGCTGTACGTGAAGGGCAGGCAGCGGCCCGACGCCGCGTCCCAGTACACCTTCTCCACGTTGTAGAAGCACGGTCCGGGGTCCAGCATCGCGCGGCACACGTCTGCGTTCATTCAAGTATAAGTACTAAAGTACCATAACCACAGAAGACATAATAGTACATTAATGTACAGAAGAATCCATCCGTAAGATCATTTAAATAAATAGTGACTTTTGCTCCGATGCAATATAGTGTAATTCAGGTCACACAGCGCTAATCAGAAACGCGTAATGAGTTGCCTCCTTTTTGTGAGACCTCCCCTCCTAGTGTGACATCACATATTATGAAATTTTACACCTAGAAATTATTAAATTAAAACAGCAGTTCCGAAATAAGTTTTATTTCCATTAATTATTTTTTAATATTTAGCTATACATGAAATGTGACGTCACGAAATTTAGGACCCCCTCCCACCTCTTGTCACACGATGTCACACTACACTACAGTTCTACATTGCGCAAACATTCGCGATGTCGGTTCTATACGCTAGTAATAATGTCTGCGTAAAATTTTTTTAAACCAATGAAGACTTATGAACATATTTAAGTACCGACTAAAATTCGGCTAAACTGTAAGTCAGTTTGTCGTCAGCATGATACGCTTAGATTTAGAGGTAGCACACAATGTGGATGTAACTGAGCCTCTATACAAGACTCTTTTCTGTAAGCGTTCACGCCAAACGCTAATTTATATATGGGAACGACAAGGCCGGAAAAAAGAGCACGTTTCTTTGCCCCACTATACATTTCGATGGTGGAGGATGGCGTTCGCTTATACAGAACAGTGGCGTGGCTAGCCCTAAGGAGGCCCCATATTAATATTTGTTGTGGGGCCCCCTCAACGTCAGCTGTCAAATATAAATGGAGTGCCAGCGGTCGTAGGCCACTGGCGAGCTTTTTTTTGGCAGTATTGGTGGGGGCCCCGTATAATTGATACGGCTGATACGGCGGTAACTACGCCTCTAGGTCTATATCTACTGCGAACTTTTGTCCGTAAGCTAAACCGTAAGACTACATAATGTTATGTATTTTTTAGCATATAACAGACACGGTTACAAAAGCAATTTCAATCTAGACGTTACTATCATTTCAATGATTAGAACTTTTATTAATTTCCATATCGTTTTGAAAGTGTACAAAACATTGCTTTCAAAGATTCAATTCAACCTGAATCATTCGTGCCCTGCAACCTGAAGTATTGACGATGAATATTTTGTAAATTCTCGACACAGCAGGTGATATGTACCATTAATATTCTTGAAGGCCCCGCACTGTCGCTCGCACTCCTCTTCGCTGCCGTAGCTGTTGGGGTACCCGCAGGCGCCGTGGTCGCCGCGCAGACAGGCGCCGGTCCGCGAGTCGTAGTAGAACGTCGTGATGTTCTCTCCGCAGGGGCCCAGCGACACCGGAGTGCGGCAGGCCTCTCTCTCCGGCTGTGGACGTTTACTTGTATGGAAGTGATCACACCATAACTCTGCTTTATTATCCTAGTATCCGAATTATACTATAAATGCGAAAGTTTTCATGGGTGGTTGTTACTCTTTTACGAAAAAACTACAGAACGGATTTTCATGAAATTTAGTACACAAGGGTTAGACTATGATCGGGATGACATAAGATACTTATTATCCCGGACCTATGGACAAAAGCGACGCCAAGTGGCAAGAAAGAGAGAAGAAAAAGAAAGAAATAAAGACCTGGACTGGTGGTAGATATGTGGTGGTGGAGACGGCGGGAGCGGCTGTGGTCTGCGGCCGGACGGGTGCGATGCGGCGAATGCAGCGGTCTTCACACTCGGCTTGCGTTGCGAACCTAACATGAAAGCAAACAATTGTAATCTATAGAAATGTCCACTTACCATCAGGTGGATCGTCGGCTCGTTTGCCGGCTATTTCCATAAAAAGCGTTTTTCCTGAACGTTAGTTTCAGATGTAAACTTAGAATTTTTTTACTCTTAACGTTAACTTTAACCTCCACGGCAATGGTTTAAAATATTTTTTGCGTGATGGTGATTTTTTTATACGATGTTAATTGCAATTTATACCTAAGTTTTGATTAGGATCTATGGACAAACGCAATTTTTTTTTATAATAATAATAATAATATTTAAGTCATGGCCAGTATTTGACAATCCCTTTACAGTAAGTAGGTCAGGGGTGTGGTCAGGGGCGACGGAACTCAGATTTGTGTTTTTGTTGTTAAAGGTAATCTCCAGCAGTGCTAAATAATGTTGCTGGTTGTCAACCAGCCAACAACCACTGGTTGTTGGGACGTGACCTATTTGCTGACAACATGAAATCGTAAACCTATGCATAATGCACCCGCGCTAGTCACACGTCTCTTAAGTCGTCTCCTAACACCCGTTTGATTAACCCATGTCTAAATCATAACTTTAGTTATAATTGTACCGGTACCGCGTCATTTAATTGGTAAATTAAAACGGTAAAACTACTGAACACATTCGGACTTTGATTTCAAACTCAACACAACCTTCTGAAGAAACTCAGTATATCAGTAGGATCAATCTAGTATCGAAATTTTATTATGGAGATCCATAACATCGGTGCATCATAACACTGATAAAATCATAATATATTAGGTGCTCATGTAAAATTGATAATAATACAAACATTCCGTAACATTAAACAATGCGGAACATTTCTGTACCATGCCCTGCTAACCTCACGCCCCAACTAACGGCTACTTAAATCGCTCCCTAGTACAGAATTTGTATGGTGATTCTTTGCTAAGCAGCGATTAAAGTAACCGTTAGTGACTCTGAGTGGGGGCGTAACAGTTTTGCTAACTGTACTTATTTACGTAGATACGGTTATTACGAGAGAGGTACGCAGCAGTACCTGTTGTCATTCCCCCCGCAGTCGGTGTACACGAACTGTCCGCAGCCCTGGCGCAACTCGTCGTAGTACCACAGCACGGTGTAGCCCATGCAGTTGCCGGACTCCATCGGCTGCCTGCAGGGGTCGCTGCCACCCACGTCCACCTGGACTGCCTGGTTACCAGAAACAACTTGTTATTATTTTACTAAGAATACAAGTATGAAGTGGCTGCGGCCACCTGACTAGATGAAACCATCGGACACATGAAATAATAATTATGGTTCCGTGTGGATTCCACCCTGGCTGTACTGTAACTGCTGTAAGCTACGAAGGTCTAAGAGAAGTAGGTACGTTGATTTGTAGGTAAAAGTCGCAAGAAACATCAGACATATTATTATAATTTTTATATTTGACAAATTCTAAGACAATATTATTGCCTCATATGGTAATTCAGCTGAATAAATGCAAAGTGTAGACGATGGCCACTCTTCTGCGTATATAATAAACTGTGATCGATCACCGGTCACAATGGCGCTGCGCTGCTAATCTTCCCCTAGACAATTTTAAGATGGACAATAGTTCTAAAGTTAGGCAAGGTAAAGATGGAGCAAGGTAAAGGTAAGGTTTACCGGAGCTCCGGTAGTGGTGGTGGTGGTGACCGCCACAGTGGTGGTGGTGGTGGTGGACGCGAGCTGCGGCCGCGGCTGCTCCTGCCGCCGGCAGCGCTGCTCACACGCTTCTTGCGTCTCGAACCTGCACATTGAGGTAACTTAAAATGATTCATCTGAACTTAGAAATAAAGTATCAATTGCTTCGGGGAAAGAATATCGTGAGAAAATTTGCATGCTTGTGAGTTTGTGGAGACTGCAAATTTGTTGCCTGTACTGATTGTTTGATTATGTATTGTGATAGAGAAGACCTGAGTCAGATACACGAGCAGAATGACATTAAATGATTCAGTTAGAAGAAAACGTTCTAAGAAAATGACAAAAACTACATTTCATTGTACCGATTGTCATTGCCCTCGCAGCCACCGTAGTAGAATTGTCTGCAGCTGTCGATGCTAGCGTCGTAGAACCAGCTGAGGGTCCAGTCCACGCATGGACCGGCCAGCTCGGGCAATTGACACACATCTGGAAGACAATATCCAGTTTATTAATATAAATGTTATCTTGTTTTAAACGTAAGTTCCCGGATGATCGAGCTTTGCTCGGTATTTTTTTTTTGGTAAATCTTGTTGTATGAAGTAGCTTCAGTGTTGCTACTCGCCAATAGATGTTAGGAAGAGTCTATTGTATTTACTAGTGAATAATGATATGTTAATGAACTACTTCATTCGATCATCAAGCGAGGCGCCATCTAGCGATACCAGCACACAACTGTATACATAACACTGATATTTATCAGAGGTCTGAAAAAACAATGAGCAATAAACATATTTGCCTTGTATGTTGGAGCAGTAGTCTTCACAAGTGTCCTGGCTATCGAAGTTGTTGGCGTTCCCGCCGCAGCCGCCGTACTCGAAGGGCACACAGCCGCCGCGCGCCGCCTCGTACGCCCAGCGCGTGTGGAACTCGCCGCACGGGCCGGCGTCCCGCTCCAGGAAACATAGGTCTGTGAACAACGTTATACTGTACGTGTGCACGTGCGAGAAGAAATACCCATCTTGATGGTGCAGTTATTTAATAAGCCATACTGTTGTTGATGGGCGGCGTGGGAGCGGGCGGCGGGGGGGTGGAGCGCGGCGGGCCGCATCGGTTCTCGCACTGCTCCTCGGTCATGAAGTTGTTGTCGTTGCCGTCGCACCCGCCATAGTAGAATTGACGGCACCTGTCGAGGTTATGTATTTGATATACATGTCTGTGGATACAACCCACAAAGTTGATATACACACAATACCGACCGCCAACACTGTTCGTCTCTGAGAATGGTGTCCATATCTACGTGCGTTTCTCCAGTAGGCAGTGTATGGATCATAATTTTTTTTGTCTCTCTAGTTTGTATAGAAAATTACTGAGTAGCTGTTTGGCGTATCTGTGGCGTATATATTTTTAGTACTAGCCAATCTCGCTCCAGCGGCATGACAGCGAAGGAACTAAGGGAACTAGGTCCTTCAGAAATTGCCGAACTCAACACCACCTGTCATAATATGCTAAAGTGGAGGAGGTGATTGAAAAATGTGAAGCAATAGGTGATCGTGGTGCCAGTTTCCACAACAAAAGTGTAGAATAAATCTCATATTACGATAAGAGGAGAATTAATTAATGGGAAATGCTGTAAATTCAATATAAAAATAAAGAAGAAAAAGAAGGATGGAATGGAAGATAGCATGAAGTGTAATCAGTGTAATAAAAGTGTGTCAGAGATGTGTAATGGTTTAATTGTACTAAAACTTTATTGGGGCAATTTTTGTCTGTTGACTCACCGTTTGACGCTGGTGTCGAAGAACCACCTCGCTGTGTAGTTGCCACAATTTCCAGTCACCGCCGGCAATACGCATGTATCTTTTTCTGCAATGGGTTTGTAATAATATTATATGTTGGATACCACTGAATATCAAAAATTAAAAGCTTCAAATTCTTTTTATATTGATGATTCAAGATTTTATCAATTTATTTTAAATTTACCCTAAATGCGGTATATAAATGTATTTTACTAAAGCTTTTAAATGGAAAAAATAATCACACGAAGTCGAACGAACGTAATTATTAAATTATTCCAAGAAAACACATGTATATATGTATATAAATAGGAATTGGTTAGTTTAGCAAATTACATGATTAGTTTCCAACACCGTGTTACAAGATATTAGCACTACGTAACCAGACGTTTGAGACGTTGCACCATTAAATTAATTAAACATTAATAAAACCATTCGAGAGCATTCTAACGCACGCAAAATCACACCATTATCAATAATACACATGCTTACCCAAAATCATAATAACCCATTATTTTGTTATTAAAATAGCTGTGAATAAGAAAGGTTAGCCATTACAAACTACCTGTTTACTTTATGTAACTAGCCGACCAATGAGCTGACAATCTACCTGATGGGAAGCAGCCACTACTGGACCCCAGTAACAACAGAGGCATCTCTGATGCATTGCTTGCCAATGAAGAAAAGAGAGAACGAAAGAAAGAAGTGGCTCCCAACCTCCCAGCTGGAACGCGATGAATCGTTTGGTGGCTGAATCAAGCTACCTGTAGTTTGTTGTTGAATGTTGCAGAAGACCAACTGGAAAAGTATCTGTGAAGTATCTCTTTTATATTGCCATCACGATGATGCCTTGGAGCATCCAGAGTGATTCGTGTCTTCTAGACCTTGTATAGAAAACAAAAATTCCGTTTTTGACCGCAAAACTTGTTTTGGATTGTATTATAATTATTTTGCATAACTGGTTGCTACTTTCGTTGCTATAGCACAGAAAGTAGTGGCCTAAACCAGGCTAATTAACTTTATTATTATCATTCTCAAACCCACCTTCAGGATTCTCCAAGAGGTCTATGATACTTTGTTTATACTATAGTCAGTACTGCAGAAGTTTATTTTGTAGCTTGAAGGGCAGACAGGCCCCTCGGAACACGAGTCCCACGGCCCGTGAAGGATAATTGTCTCTCCTACAACCTCGGTCCACTTACCGTATGAGCTAGGACAGGCTCGTGAGCATTCAGCCTCGGATTCGAATCTGTTATCGTTCCCGCCACAGCCGGTGTAGTAGAAGGGCAGGCAGCGGTTCTCGGCCGGCTGGAACGCCCACACTGCCAGTGTGTCCGAGCAGTTGCCGCGCTCTTGTGGCAGCGAGCATTCCGCTGTGGTCGTACACTTGTTAATAGTTGTTTGGCTCCACGGCAGATGTTCAAGTAGGTATCTAAACTATGGTCGTTCGGATGAACAGGTGTTTTCAATATGCGACCGTAGCGTATTCGGGAATTTGCGATCCTCTTGTTCAGGTATCGTATCACACCTTATATTTATGATGATTGTGAATATTTCTTTGTAGGCGACCAATTTGCATTACCTATGAGAACATCCACCGCTCTTCACCAGCCATGATAGTAGAAAAAGAAAGGAAAATGAAAAGTATTAAGTATAGTAAAAAGTATTAAGTCGTTAAGTTAGTTACCACTCCTAATAAGATTGAAACTACAGTAGTCACGCAGATAAGAAACTCGTTACTCTCCCAAAAGGACCACATTCAAGATGCAAAAAAATTGTTAATCACCATATTAGTAATAAAATTTTCAAACAAACACACAAAACGTAGTTTTTAATCTATACTACTAAGCAACCACAAACCATTGGTGTTGAAGATTTCACTGAATTCAAAGTTTGAAAGATACCTAATCGGTTTTAATAGCAATGAAATCATCAACACGTCAACAATCGAAAAAAAAAGCGGCCAATTGCGAGTCGGACTCGCTCATTAAGGGTTCCGTAGCAGCAAGTAACATAATATAAAAGTTCTTGTAGTTCGTTGTAACTTTGATCAATGTTTTTTGCGGTTTACGATTTATGACGTATTAAAAAAAAACTACTTACTAAATATCATTCAAACCAATTTTCGTTGGAAGTTTTCATGGTAATGTACATCATATATTTTTTTAGTTTTATCATTCTCTTATTTTAGAAGTTACAGGGGGGGGACACACATTTTACCACTTTGGAAGTGTCTCTCGCGCAAACTATTCAGTTTAGAAAAAAATGATATTAAAAACCTCAATATCATTTTTGAAGACCTATCCATAGATACCCCACACGTATGGGTTTGATGAAAAAAACATTTTTGAGTTTCAGTTCTAAGTATGGGGAACCCCCAAAATTTAGTGTTTTTTTTCTATTTTTGTGTGAAAATCTTAATGCGGTTCACAAAATACATCTACTCACCAAGTTTCAACAGTATAGCTCTTATAGTTTCGGAAAAAAGTGGCTGTGACATACGGACGGACAGACAGACAGACAGACAGACAGACATGACGAATCTATAAGGGTTCCGTTTTTTGCCATTCGGCTACGGAACCCTAAAAAACCATTCAATGCCCGAGTCCCGGCTCACTCTGTCCGTGTGAAGCTGTAAAGGCATCTAGGGCCAACAGCAACTGGACAACACGACTCACGTTTGGGCACGCCGGGTGGGCTGCAGCGCAGCACGCAGGCGGCCTCCGAACCAAACCGGTTGGCATTGCCCTCGCAGCCACCCCACGCGAACTGCTCGCAGCGGCCGGACTCCGCGTTGTAGCCCCAGCGGGCGAAGCTCCCGGCGCACGAGCCGCGCTCGATCGGCAAGCTGCATGCATCTGTACACAGGTACAGAAGGTGTAATGCTACAGTAGACGTCAGCAACACCTAAGGCATCACCGTTGCTTTACAACCTAGGAAAGAAAAAACCAAGAACGAACCAAAGAACAACGTCGTTTACCAAAAATTTCGATCTCATCAGTGGGTGAAACAAACTAGAACTATGTGAAGAGTCTGAAAATGCCTTTGGGCTCTATATTAAAATGTCAGGTTTTGATATTGTACGGGCTGGCCGTAACTAATATAAGTTTAAGAAATAAAAGATAAAATAGGAAATAAAAATACTACTTTTATATTAAATTGAACTTAATAGAAAATAATTATGGAGTATGATAATTATATGAGTATCGCGCGGTGCTCTTAATGACCGAAATCGTACTGCAATGCGAATGAAAAGTGCAATGTACGCGTTTGACCGTACAGATATTTAGTCCTTATTTTTATAATAGTTACCCTCGCTGGAAGCAGGTTCGCACTGCTTCTGGCAAACGTCTCTGCTCTCGAAGTTGTTGGCGTTGCCGAGACAGCCGCCGTACTGGAACTGCAGGCACTGCTCGCGGCTCGCGTCGTAGTACCAGCGCATGGTCGGGTTGTTGCACGCGCCCCTCACGCTCGGTAAGTTGCAGGCATCTAGCGATGCAAACATAAGTTTTTCATATTATATTACCTAAATAAGTAATTATAAATTATGCCAACCGAAATTATGGAGCTTATAGAAAATGCAAACGTTAGGTTGTTTAAATTTTTAACCGACTTCAAAAAAAGGAGGAGGTTCTCAATTCGACTGTATTTTTTTTATGTTTGTTACCTCAGAACTTTGGACTGGGCGAACCGATTTTGATCATTGTTTTTTTAATTGAAAGGTGGTGGCTGTCATGTGGTCCCACATAAATTTTATTGAGATCTGACAATGGCATCCATGAGAAAACCACATAAATCGTAAATTTGTGTTAAGATGTGCACGACAAATTGACGAATAACTCTATATCACGCCAACCGATTTCGATGATTCTTTTTTTAATCGAAAGCAGGTGCTTGTCATGTGGTCCCACATAAATTTGAACGAGATCTGAAAAGTAGTTTTTGAGACTTTGAAGTCGGTTATTTTTTGTTAGTAAAATTTAGATTATGTTATTACATAATTATTAGTTTGGCCAGAATTATTTTCGCTAACCCATTCGCGATATATTTTTAGTATACTAAATTGGATATACTTTTCATCCGATAAACAGATCGGTGAAGGTCGCTTCTAGTTAGGATCTTAGATCACAACGAAATTTTTAATTGGAACAATTCCCTATAAGTACCTAATTAACCACCAGTAAAACTGACCTTTAGGCGCGGGCCGCACGCACACATCTTCGCACTCGTCCTGGCTGGCGAACCGGTTGCCGTTGCCGTCGCAGCCGCCGTACCAGAACTGCGAGCAGCCGCCGTACACCGCGTCGTAGTACCACCGCACCGTGTAGTTGCGGCACGGGCCTGGCTCGTTGTCCAGCGCGCACGACTCTGACAACACCAACAACCAGCTCAAATGGCTAGATTAGCTCTGATACTCGGACGTCAACGTGTTTAAGCAGATGTTCATAAATAAACACCTGAAATAATGTTGATCATAATAACTAAATAAATTAATCATTAATATTACGGTATACAAAACAGCAGTCCAGAAAAGAAGTCATAAAAAGTATGGAAGAACTGACTCTCAAGCCTCCAACCGAAACACGTTTCGTTTCGTTTACAAAATCATGGAATCAGCAAAACGAGGATTTGAGTGATCACTTAGCTACATGATTTTTATTATGTTTCACAATCTACATATATACGAACCTTGTCTAATTTCGGGTATATTTGTGCAATTGAGGAACTTCTCTCCCTTGGCTTCGGTGACTCCGTCTGGGCAGCAGCCGTACTTGCTGGTGGAGCAGTCACAGCCGAGCTGGTTCGGCCCCCTGGCAGCAGTCTGCTCGTCCCCACAGCATCCATACTCCGACTGCTGGCACAGACAGCCCTGGAGGTTGGGGCCCTTCGCGGTGGTGTAGCCGTCAGGACAACATCCGAACTGATATGTGTTGCAGTCGCAGCCTTCGTATTCTGGACCTTTCGCTTCCGTGTGGCTGAGGATACATAGTTTTAAATCGCATCTGCTATTAACCAAAATTTGGCTTCGACGTCATTTAGCATTTACTTAATAATTATTTGGGATATTAGAAATTATAGTTAGTAAATATCTATTAATACACGATATTCGCTGCCTATGCAAAGCGAAATCCTAATTTCTGCGGTATTCCTACTTACAGTTTAAACTCAGAAGCCTGAAAGTATCCATCTCTCCGGCGAATCTGTTTCGAAAAGCAGGCGAAGAGACCGCAGTCAACTTGGATATTATGGAGTATTTTGGTTACCGAGGCATGCTGATATCGTGCGAAATTTTTCGATATACACAGTCGGCACTGAATATCGCGGATATCTGAATGAGCCCTTATCAGTACGGAGTAACTGTAATTATACCTATCTGGACAACATCCGAACTGAGTGTACTGGCAGCCACATCCTTCATTGTCGGGTCCTCGGGCGATGGTCGCGTTGTCTGGGCAGCAGCCGTAGCGAGCGAACTGACATCCGCAACCTGTGCAATATTTTAGACCTTACATCATTGTAGCTTTATGTACTACGAGTAATAAAGTACTAAAACAGACATCGTGCATCGAGAAAGTGTCGCGCCGGAAGGTTCTATTTTTTAAATCGAGCCCCTGCTCTATGTGTACCACAAGTAAATTACGTTTTACCATTCCAAGTTATTCACCTGAATTTATTTTAGTTTAAATAATAATTGAACCATAGAAGATATAATAGTACTTATTGTACTAACTTTTTGGCGTTGCTGAAGTTTTTTTTTTCTGCGTATAATTAGAAAAAAATCTGTACTGTGTAAAAATTTCTTCATCTGCGACTGATTTCAGTCATTTAGTAGCTGGTAGTAGCTGTGATTTGTGTGAAAAATGTCATCATAATTATTCAAACCTTCCAGATGAGGCCCATCCGCGGGTTTATAGTTATCAGGACAACATCCATACGCAGTCTGTAGACAGCATCCTTCATACTCCGGGCCGTGGGCCGGGGTCTGCCCGTCGGGGCAGCAGCCGTACATTGAGCTATTGCACGCCATGACGCACCCCTCCATGTTGCCACCAGCAGCTATGCGACATACGTGTAAACAACATCATTTTTATCACCATCATCAAGAGTATCTACACAAAAGTAACTTACTAAGTTTTTGTGTATTCTTTAAAAACAAAGGAGTTTAGCTCACTTTAACACATGTACGCTTCGCACCCTTTTTGAATTGTAAAGAACTGCGTTGTTACGCGTTAAGAAAGACATTACGCAGGTGTCGCCAACACCCGGCACACATGTTAAGTGATAACTTGAGTGTTGGTTTCATCAACACTTCAAAGAATTTCAATTCTGTTGGCCACATCTATGGCCTGACGCGCTAAGTGAGGTGTATTCCGGCGCAACCGTTAACATTACCATTAATGCAGATATAACAGGGGCTTAAAGGAGGCAGACATATATTTGTTCGTCAAAAATCCATGGTTTTAATAAAATGTGTGTGTACCTAGTGAGACACCGTCCGGGCAGCAGCCAAACTCAGTGACGTGGCAGGGGCAGCCAGTGCCGTCGGGACCGGTAGCGGCGGTCGTGTTGTCAGCGCAGCAACCAAATTGGGTGGCGGAGCAACCTTCAGGTTCCGCTTCTGGTTTCGCTTCTGGTTTCGCTTCTGGTTTCTCTTCTGGTTTTTCTTCCTCTAATACACATTGAGAAGATTAATAAAAAATACATATAGGAATATTAATTTTATCATGTCATGGGTACCAACGTTTTTCAGGGCATCCTTTTCTTTTCAGCCCTTTGGCTTCTGTTTTTCCATCTGCGCAGCAACCGTACCTGAAATTTTAAATCAAAGTATAAAACACACAAAGGTTTCTTTTTCACGTGTCGTTTGAGATCTATTTAAAGCCCGGTATGACTACGATTTAAAAACGTTGATTTCACTCACACAACCGCATATCTGCGTCTAATGTTACATTTACGTGACGCTGAATAAGGTTCAAAATTGCAGAGCATATTTTTGCTAACAATGTAACTAGATTGTGAATAAACGTTTAATTTGAGGGTTTTCCTTAGGTTATTCAAAATATACACATTAAATTCAATATCTGTCCGGTTTAAGTTTTAATAAAACCATATACGTATTATATTCTTAAAAAAAATATGTTGTTACCGCTGAAAATACAGAGAACTTCGACGATTAAGTTTATTTTTGTATAGCAAATTACGATTTTTTATTGGGAATATATCAAACAACTATTTAATATTCTATTCGGTTAACATTTTTCTTTAGACCTTTTTCTATGCTCTGTATTTTTTGCGTGCGATATTTTCATTGGGTTTCCTCGTACTCAAGCACCAAAGAAACCCAGTTTTGTGAATATTGAGATCACACCGCGCCTTAAGAAAAAAATTGCTAAATTGCGTGTCAAAGTACGCTGTCTATGGGGTCATTAATGGGTTAAAGTCATATAACATACAATATAACATTCTATATATATGTATAATATGACATACTTGGATCTCTGGCAAGGTGGTAGAGGTTTGGGGCATCCTTCCTGGTCGTTTCCTTCAGCCGGCGTGGTGTTGTCCGAGCGGCAGCAGCCGTATAAAGTCTCGTTGCAGTTTATGACCGGGCAGCCCTCGTTATTTGGACCCGCTGCCGGGGACACGCCGTCGCTACAGCATTTGAACGGCGTCTCTTTACAAGTCTTCTGGACCGGACAGCCTAAAAATATTTATAATGTTATAGTTAGTTACACAAATCTTCATCCCATACATATTTGGTATACTTATATGTGGGAAATACAACGTTTACGTCATTTGATATAAAATTATGTTAATGTGATGAAATAATCAATATCTTTCTTAAATGATTCATAATTAAAGTGTAATACTTAACACAGATAGATGACGGAAAAATAAGTTTGAATTGTAAAAAAAACATCTTAGGTTTTGTTGAATTTGTAATGAAATCGAAAAAAATAATGAAGTCATTCAATGCTGGTATTAACACGTTCGCTGCGTAAGGATTTTTAGTGTACTTTTTGCTGGTGCGTGGTGAGGTTATATTGACTCACAGAGCACCTTTTTACAGTGCGGCGTGAGGTCAAATAATTCCTCATTCAGTTCTGTCTTGATATAGGTTTTTCTCAATGGGGATATGTATTATTGAATATATTTTGTTTTGAGGTCAAAGACTAATAACCAAGCAATATATACCTAGCTGCGTTTTTAGCTCGCTTGTTTCGTTTAGCCTCTAAAAGAGAATAATTTGAAGAGAGAAATAATTTGAGAGGTCAATTTGACCACACAACGCACTGAAGATATCAAAACACTAGTGATGGGAAACACCTCTGTTGTATAGCACTCGACAAATTTTCCCAGAATTTTATTGACAGTTTAATTTTTAACCTTGTAAGTCACATACGTGAAAAATAATAATAATACTAATAAAACTTTATTTCGGACAAAGTCCATATGATGTTAGTAAGTACAAAATTCTTATAAACTACTAGCAGCGAAACCCGGCGTTGCTCGGGTTAAAATACATCACATGTTTGATGGTATAAAAATATGTAAGGATCTATAGAAGATTCCAGATCGATTACAACAGTTGCACACATTCTGAAGTTTTCAAGAACATTCTAGAATTTTTTTAGAACTTTCTAGAACATTCCAGATCGATGACAACAGTTGCACACATTCTGGAGTTCTAGAACATTCTAATTTTTTTTAGAACTTTCTAGAACATTCCAGATCGATGACAACAGATGCACACATTCTGGAGTTTTCTAGATCATTTCTGAAATTTTTCGAACTTTGTCAAAGTTCTCATGAGTTAGAAAAGGACAGATATATGTTTTTTCACATTTTCGCCACCCACAACCACCCCCTTCCACCTACCGCCACCAAACTCTCTGTTACTTCCATCAGGAGACCAAGTTGCACACATTCTGGAGTTCTAGAACATTCTAAATTTTTTTAGAACATTCCAGATCGATGACAACAGATGCACACATTCTGGAGTTTTCTAGATCATTTCTGAAATTTTTCGAACTTTGTCAAAGTTCTCATGAGTTAGAAAAGGACAGATATATGTTTTTTCACATTTTCGCCACCCACAACCACCCCCTTCCACCTACCGCCACCAAACTCTCTGTTACTTCCATCAGGAGACCAAGTTGCACACATTCTGGAGTTCTAGAACATTCTAAATTTTTTTAGAACATTCCAGATCGTGACAACAGATGCACACATTCTGGAGTTTTCTATATCATTTCAGAAACTTTTCGAACTTTCTCAAAGTTCTCATGAGTTAGAAAAGGACAGATATATGTTTTTCACATGGGTTAGAAAAGGACAGATATGTGATTTTTCACATTTTCGCCCCCCACAACCACCCCCTTCCACCCCCCGTCACCAAACTCTCTTACTTTTACCAGGAGACCAAGGGGTATCTACTACCCCAACGGGGAGTCGATTGGAATTGGTGGTGATAGAGAAAACCGTGTCCTCACGTACTAACATTAGCATTTTTTAATATATATTAGATTGTTAGTAACATAAAAAAGCGGCCAAGTGCGAGTCGGACTCGCCCATGAAGGGTTCCGTAGCAGCAAGTAACATAATATAAAAGTTTTTGTAGTTCGTTGTAACTTTGATCGATGTTTTTTGCGGTTTACGATTTATGACGTATTAAAAAAAACTACTTACTAGATCTCGTTCAAATCAATTTTCTTTGGAAGCAATTTTCTTTCTTTGTTTGCATGGTAATGTACATCATGTATTTTTTTTTAGTTTTATCATTCTTTTATTTTAAAAGTTACAGGGGGGGGGACACACATTTTACCACTTTGGAAGTGTCTCTCGCGCAAACTATTCAGTTTAGAAAAAAATGATATTAAAAACCTCAATATCATTTTTGAAGACCTATCCATAGACCTACCCATACACGTATGGGTTTGATGAAAAAAAAATTTTTGAGTTTCAGTTCTATGTATGGGGAATCCCAAAATTTATTGTTTTTTTTTCTATTTTTGTGTAAAAATCTTAACGTGGTTTATAGAATACATCTACTTACCAAGTTTCAACAGTATAGTTTATCATATCATATCTATAATATGGCATATCTTACACTTGACGACAACACCACATGACTTTACTAATACAATATTAATATATAATATTACTTTACTAATATAACTAACATAATATTGAAATTAAAAGTTGCAAAACATATATTTCGTACGCGCGAAAAATGGCTGAAAGCGACGTCTTCCTTATCGATCGCGTGGCACAACACTAAGGGCGCAAAATGGCGCTAGCGCAACGTTCAGTGCGGGTGTGAGGTGCGCGGAGCGCTAGGTCATATTGACCTCACACCGCACTAGAGTGAAACAATTTTCTTTAAGTGCGGGTGAGGTCATATTGTCTCACGAGTGTTTGAAAATATAGGATTGTTCACGTTAAAGCGGCAATTGCAATGGTATAAAAATCTTTTTCCTACGATAGAAATACACAAAGTTAAGCCTTCCGCACCAGGGGAAAGAACGCTATTTTGCTCGCCGCACCACATGAAAGTTCGCTGTGAGTCAATATGACCTCACAACGCAGTGAACGTGTTAATCAGGGCGAGCGAAGCGAGCCCTAAGTAATAGTCGACAAGCCATACAATTTTCTATCCCTTTTATTGAGAAACTATTACACTTACAGGTTTGAGTTTTGACATAGTAATTTCTATTCATGTCTAGATGTGTTATCTATCATCAAAATATTATTTTGTCCACTTTAAAAAAATTTTTTTTTCAGAAATTCGATTTTTAACGCCATCTATGGACAAGTAGAACAACTAAAAAATACAAGGAAATAATATAATTTATGATCAAAAAGCTACTTTAGTTCTGTTGCAATAAGGTTCATTTTATGTTTTAAATGGTATTGCTATTCGTCTATTGATTTCCAGAACAGTCAGAACACTTTCTGCTACTCGGGCAGGGATGAGCTACTTTATCGATATCGTAGTTTTGTAATTTTATTTACCATGTAATGTACCAAGATACGACTGATAAGGGTTAAAATGGCTATTTATAGAGAAAATATCTTCGCAAATAACCTATAATTCATACATATAAGTAGTTAATGCCAGTTGGCAATCTTTAACAGTCAACTTGGTCTATACTTTATTATGAATAATGAATTATTTGAATATTATTATTTATTTATTTTTACATAAGATAAGTTAGTGCTTGACAACAATCCCACCTGATGGTAAGTGGTGATTATATTTTTTCGCCCGCTGCAGCGCTGTTCCTTAACTTTGTTGATCGCTTAGGATCGACGCAAGCCGCCGGGATATGAGCGCTTCGAAGCTAGGAAATATAATTCCACCAAAATAAGTTGAGCTACATTGAAATTTCACTTATCCACATGCAATTTAAGTATATTTTATCTTCGTCGCTTAAAAACGAACAGGCATGGTATTTCGTGACTGTTTACTTAGCTAACCTTGATAAAAATTGCTACGGTTACGTCTTCGCCTTGCACTGTCTGTCTTCGCCTTGTAAGCTTTAAAAATTTTAAGCATGTTTTTTACATAGACAGCACAAGAACAAGAAGTTTACGGTTACGGTTATGGTTACGAATACGATAGTACGGCCTTGTAGTGTACCAGTTTCGATATAAATATCGATAATTGTCGATAACGCGGTAAAAGCACCACGCACATCTCTAAGCCTCTAAGCTCTCTAACCCATAAATGTAAGAAGCGGGATGATGTTGATAACCAACAATATAACTTACCACTATATCCTTAAGGTTCAATATATAGATTCTAGTCACGACATCTAGCGTTCAGGAGACGGAATTATTTGCTAGATGGCAGATTCTACGTATAGTCTAAGATCCGGCTGCAGGCTTAGTGCGTTCATCTGTATTTTGCTAAAAACCCATATACGATAATATACGATAATAAATAGAAAAAAATTAGCTCACGCCATCTATTAACAACAAAAAGCAAAGAAAGCAAAGCAACAATCCATAATTGTCCTACTGTTGGGCTCGGGGTCTCCTCTCACAATGTGAGGGGTATTAGGCCATAGTCTGCTGGCCAAGCGCGGATTGGTAGACTTCACACACCTTCGAGAACTTTATGGAGAACTCTCCGGTGTGCAGGTTTCCTCACGATGTTTTCCTTCACTGAAGCAAGTGATAATTATCTTGTAATACGCACATAATATTTGAAAATTAGAGGTGCGTGCCAGGGTTTGAACTCGGGCCCCTTCGTTCGGGAGACCAACGTTCTACCGCTAGGCTATCACTGCTTATTAACAACATCCGGAACTAAATATCTAGCAACTAACAAAATATCGATCTTCCCATGGGGATGTTTATCGCGGTAAAAAGTAGCCTACGTTACTCTCCATCCTCCTCACTATCTCCACATACAAAACCTATACCATATAATAGCTTCGTTGCGACGTGAAAGACGGACAAACAAACAAAAACACTTTCACATTTAAAATATAAGTATGGATGAATGTACGTTATGAACGTATAAATGTATCGAAGTCATACCTATTTACACCTGGCTGCGAAGAGGTGCGGCGGGTTGCGCAACGGCAACCGTGATTTTTTTAGAATCTTTATTTAAATGGCCGTGATATAGAAGAGATTTTATTAAAAAAAACAAGTAAACGAAATTTTTTCCCAAAAATAAATTAAAAATAATTTCATTAAAAATACTAGCGGCCAAATTTTGATAGGCAACCTGGTAATTATATATTCTCCTAATTATGAATATGTTAGGGATGTTGACTAATTTTAGGATTCAATTTGATTTATTATATAGAACCTTAAGATTCACGAAAAAAATATTATAAAAATAATAATCTTCAATTTAAAAACAAAAATTGATCAATAAAAATCATTTTCAAATTTCCCATTACATGACGTCACTAGCCGATATTCAATACTATCTGTCGACTGAAGTTAGTTGCACTTGCATATAAAATACGAACAATGACAGTGAGTACTATTTATAACATTTTAAAATAATTATATATAATTGTCAACATTCCTATTCTGCATCGGATCTCAGACTATACGTAGCTGCCATCTAGCGGTGAATAGAAAAACTTGAAAAGTATTATGATCTTATGATAAAGATACTAAAGTCCAGTGTTACCAGGTACACGGTAATTACCGTAGATGCACGGTATTTTTGGCTAAAACACGGTCTACGGTAATGTTTCACTACCGTGTACTTTTCTATGGTATTTTTAATTATGAATTACCTTGACAGTCAATATATAAATAGCTAGCAAAAAAGCGGTGCTTTAAGAGGGCTCGCGAAGTTTTCTTACCTAGTAATTTTGAAGACAATTTCAATTTATAATACTAAATGGTTTATTTTATTTTTTAACCGACTTCAAAAAAAGGAGGAGGTTCTCAATTCGACTGTATTTTTTTTCATGTGTTACCTCAGAACTTTGGACTGGGCGAACCGATTTTAATGATTCTTTTTTTAATTTTTGCCATTACAAAACATAAGTCACAAGGTTAAACATTAGACAAAGCAGTTATAGATATATTGGAAATAAAGAAACCTCTCTTGGTTTAACATATGTAGCGTTTTCAAGATTAAGAACAATTGAAGGATTAGCGTTATATAAACAATTCCCTTATGATAGATTAGGTAGTATTAAAAATTCACATAATATGTTAAAAAGAAGAAAGTCAAATGAAAAAAATTATGACGAAATAATAATTACTTTTTAACAATAAATAAAAGTAACGAAAAAAAACTGAAAAGCGAAAAATAAAATAAACCATTTAGATATTATAAATTAAAATCCTAAATTAACAGTAAATAAATAATTTTGAGACCCTGCCAAACAAACAACCAAAATTAATTAGATAAAATACTACTTAAATTCTTCTCCTGCTACCTCCGTAACCGGAGGCAGTATGTTCAGTACAATGGATATGTTTCAAAATCGTATAATACGTTTTCTGGGATCAATCAAGGTTCTAACCTGGGACCTCTAGAATTTTTAATATTCATAAATGACTTACCGGATGTGGTCAGCGCGGCTGTGTGCCTGTTATTTGCAGACGACTTAAAGCTATTTTTGGATATTAAACAGTATTCAGACTGCCAACTGCTCCAGAACGATATAAATCATGTTCTGCAATGGAGTAGACGGACAGTTTGTCGTATATACATTACAAGTTAATTATCTTGAAAAAATTGTCTTCAAAATTACTAGGTAAGAAAACTTCGCGAGCCCTCCTAAAGCACCGCTTTTTTGCTAGTTAAATTATTAGGTATCATTAGTAATTGGTTAAATGAGAATGTAATTATCACCTTCATCGAATGGTCCAGAAGCCGGAGTTCTTTTATCCTTGCAGCATCCGTATTTGCTTCGTAAGCATTTCGCTATCTTCTTGGGTTTGCAGTGGCGCTTCGTCGAGGTGAGTGCCTTTATAGTTGTACCCCAGTCGGTATTTGCTATTTGGACATATAATTATATTCTACTACGGTTATTAAATGGGTTCATTGATATGAAAATAAATAAGTAATAGTAATAATACGAGTAACTTAACGTACTTGAGAATCCTGTCGTTAGACCCGTTTGATCCGTAGAAGCTGTACTTGAAAGTTCCGTCGACTCAGTTGCTGCAAGAAATATTATAGTTTTTCATTGATTAATAATAATTTGAATTGAATATGTATTTGTTAAGTTATTGAAGCGGAAAGTACCTTCCGTAGTCGTTGATTCCGTGTACTCCGTTGGTGCAGTGACGCTGAATTCGGTAGACTCTGTTAGATCTGTAGAACTTATTGTACTGACTTCACTTACAGTTTCTGAAGCGGTACTTTCTTCAGTTGATTCTGATGTACTTTCCGTGGTTTCGGAAGTCTCTCCAGTTTCACCTGTGGTACTAGCTCCACTTTCTGTAGTGGAAAGCATTGTACTACTTTCCTCGCTTTCAGTCGTGCTTGATCCAAAGGTACTTTCAGTTGTACTGTATGAAGAATCTGAGACATTTTCCGTCGTACTGGTATCTGTTTCCTCACTAGTTTGCGTACTAACAGAGTCTGTACTAGATTCTGTTGTGCTTGTATCCTTATCACTACTTACTCTAGTTTCTTCCGTTGTGGCATCAGTTGTTGTACTGATACTGTCAGTTGTACCAGTTATATCAGTTTCTGTAATATCTGTGCTACCAGTAGATTCAGTACTACTTATTTCAGTAGCATCTGTAGATTCGGTGCTAGTCATTTCAGTACTTTCTGTGGTAATACTTTCAGTCGTTTCGGTAGCACTAGTTTCCGTACTTCCAGTTTCGGTACTGCCAGTTTCCATGATACTAGTTTCAGTACTGCTAGTTTCGGCATTACTAGTTTCAGTACTACCTGATTCACTAAGCTCTGTACTACTTGTTACTGTCGATTCTGTGTCATTTTCAGTAGCACCCGTACTGTCAGAGATAGTATTTGTTGTACTATCTGTATCAGATGTATCAGTCGAATCTGTTTCCATAGTATTGGTAGACTCTGTACTGCTTATTTCTGTTGCTTCTGTATTTTCAGTTACATCTACTGCTGCAGATTCTGTATTGTCAGAGCCAAAAGACTCTATGGTCTCTTCATAAACTTCAGTGCTAGGTATTATTGTTGATTCTGTTATAGATTCCTCAGTACTAGCATCAGTTCCATTAGATCCTGTAGCCATTGTTATAGTGCTGTCCGTTACAGTAGTACTTTCTGTAATAGCGAATAACACAATTTAATCATATTCTTACCCGATTGTAAACTGAGTGTGTTGTGAGTGAGTGAGTGTGAGTGAGTTGTGAGTGAGATCAACCGAGCGTATTTTTTTGAGCTGAGAGTTTTGTAAAATTAATTGCGAAATTTACGATAAATTTAGTTTCATACAAAGGTCCTGTGTAAAAAGACTTTAGTATGAAATCGAATGTAGCTTGAATTTTGCGACTCATTTTATGCGACTCACCGCTAGGCGCTCAAAAAATATGTTCGTTTGGCTTCATCATCATAGTTATTGTACTAACCTTAAATGAAAATCCACTTAAATACTCAGGTACTCAGACAGTAACTTATAAAATGTAAAAAAATTAAAACAAAATTCACAAGTAATTATGTACCTGATGTTTCTGAAGTTTCTGTGGTTGAAGTTGATTCAGTTTCAAACGTTGTATCGAAACCTGAACCTTCAGTCGTAAATTCGTCCGACGTAAAGCCTGAAATAGTCATTAATAATAACAAATTGTACCTACAAATTTTCTTAAATACTGAGATTTCTGAAAAAAAATGTTTTTTGAGAAGTATAAAAGCTCATTACACATATATTTATATTTCATAATATAAAAGTTATTTGAGAGCTTTTATGGAAAACTACCAGGTACAGGTTTCATCATTTCCCAATTTTATTTGGGGCTGGCGCAACATGTTTTCCTCTTCCACATTTCTCTGTCAGCGTCATCTTCACACTAACTTTCTTATCTTTCATATAATAATATGTAACACAATCTTTTCTGTCACATCCAGGTCAATGTCACTATTCTTTTAAATGACAGAGCCCAAGTTCCGAAAATCTGAGCAGACTGGTAAGAACATTCCATTGAGTATTATAGGTATAGGACTGGAGAGACCACCGAAGTCACAGAACATGTAAGTGGTTTTGGTTCTGCTTACTTTCAGGCCAACATTCTCCAGCCGTTGTTGCCATTCCTCCAATCTGCTCTGAATCTCGGGGGCATTTTCGGGCACTAGCACGATATCATCTGCAAACAGCATACACCAAGGAGCCTCCTCTTTTATGTCCAATGTAAGGGCGTCTATAATCAAAGCGAAGAGGTATGGGCTCAAGACTGAACCCTGGTGCAGTCCCACGGCCACATCGAAACTAGTAGTCGTGCCTTCTGCCGACCTAACCTTTGTTGTACATTGCCTGTACATCGCTAGGATCAACTGTAGGTATTTCTCTGGTATTCCTTTCTCTTTAAGGGCCCACCACAATACCACACGAGGTATTCGGTCGTATGCCTTTTTGAGGTCAACGAACACCATGTGCGAGTTTTTATGTGCCTACCTGTATTTCTCACATAGCTGGCGAATCGAAAAAATAGCATCCGCTGTTCCTCGACCAATCATAAAACCGAATTGGTTGTGCGAAATTTCACTCTCCTCTCTCTGTCACTTTCAAACGCTTTCATAGTAAGTGATTTAGCTTTATTCCTCTATAATTGTTGCAGTCCAGTATATCACCCTTATTTTTATAAATTGGCACCAGTCAGCTGCTGCACCATTCGTTAAGGATCGCCTCTTCCTGCAACAATTTGTTGAAGAATAAAGCCAACCACTTCCATCCGTCCGCTTGCAGAATCTTTCATACTTCTATCGGAATCCCGTCTGAACCGACCGCTTTTCCATTCATCATGCCTTTTATTGATCTTTTCACATCACACACACTAATTTCTCTCACTAATCCCACGTTTACTGGGTTTTCTTGAAGAACTCTGCTCCAGTCATTTTCTTTATTCATTAAATTCCCGTGTGGCACAATGGCTACTATGCTGGATCGCCACACCAAGGACTAGATTAGATTCCCAGCGAGGCGGTTTGAATGATGAGTTTGAATTTCTGTTCTCGGTCTGGGTATTAATGTTCTTGTCTCTGTGTGGTGTCCATGAGTGTGAAGCGTTATTTTTTTTTTAATTTTCAAACTATCCCTTCCGTCTATCTTTAATTTGTTCATCATCTGCAAGAACGTTTCTATTTTCATTTCTAATACATTTTATATGAGACACATCCTTGGATTTTTCTCCCTAGCTATAGCAAGCCGGTAAAGGTGTCTTTAAAGTCGGTAAAGGTGTCCTAGCGGAATTAAGTGCAGCCCTTAAGAACTTAAAAAATTGTAATGTGCTGATTTTAAAAGTATTAGAAAATAAGTCTCTTAATGAAGAACTACTAAACACACAACTACGCTTATTATGTAATGTATATAAAAATTGTCACTTTATCACGAATAATTCATTCTAAGACAATTATATATTTGACATATGTAATAAAATTAATTACAATATTGACTGCATAGACTATGAACGCACATATTTAAATCTTAACTCTTTAAAAAGACGCTTGCAACTGACTTGTACGTATAATCCTAAAACTAAAACTGTAAGTCGCACCATGAAATTAAAACAAAAATCAATATTAGATTATTTTCCGTTAAAACAACATCTTGTTACACAATCTGCGTCCGTTGAACCTACTAACAAATCTTTGTTTTTTCGGAAAACATAATACAAAAAATCTATTAATACTTCATCAAAATATAGCAGGTTTCAACAGCAAGAGACGTTTTAGAGGTAACTATTCAGGAATTAAATGTAAGTGTTAAATACATAGATATAATTTGTTTAACGGAAACGTTCATAAAACACGGAGAAGAATTAAACTTAAAACTCAATGGATTTCATGTGGGGGATAGTTATTCAAGGTCTCTACATAAACGCGGGGGAGTCGGTATTATGTGTAGGGATAACATAGCATACGCTAAAGTACCGTTCCTAAAAAATCTAAGCCAAGACTACTGTTTTGAAGTGTGTGGTATAAAACTCCTTGATATGAAATACACAATAATCTGCATATATAGGACACCAAACAGCAATCCTAAAATATTTTTAAAAAAACTAGAAAAGTTACTGTTACGCTTCCGCCATAAAACAAATTCCAAGGTTATCGTAACGGGAGATTTTAATATTGATTTGTTAAAAACCGTAAATAAAAATACATCAGAGTTCATCAGTATTACAGAAAATTTTAACTATACAATACACATAAAAGAACCTACACGGGCCAAAGCTTGTCTAGATCAAATAATTAGTAATATACCTAATGCTACAGGTCAGGTACTAAATCTCAATTTATCAGATCATAATACCGGACAACTGCTTACGATTCCATTGATGGAGAAGATACACATCCCAAAAATTCAGTACATCAATCGTAGAGACTTCTGTGCCGAAAATATAAATAAATTCTGTGAGAGCATTTGTAGTTTACCATGGTCGGAAGTTTATAGTGAAACTGATACGAACAATGCGTTTAATAAATTCCATAACCTATTCTCATTATTTTTTGAGCTGTGCTTTCCTGTTATCCGAATCAGGGTTAAAAATAAACAGAATGGCGCGCGTTGGCTTACCAAGGGGATAAAAATGTCTGCAAAAACTAAACGGAAATTAAGGTTTCAGTATTATAAAAAGCGCACCTCAACCTATAGACATAAATACATAAAATACAGTAAAACTTTTAAGAGATGCATGCTAACTGCTCAAAAACTAAGCAATCAAAAGTTTCTGGACAAATCAAAAAATCTATGCCAGGCCTCGTGGCGACTTATAAACAATAAAATAACTACGAATTGTATTGACAAAACTATTAATAAAATAAATCATAAAAATTTATGTATTACTAATCCAAATGACATTGCTAATCACTTTAATAACTACTTTATAGAATTGACATCTACAGTAATAAATTCAAATAATACATACATACATAAAATTGACTCAAATAATGCATCAATATTCCTTTACCCGACGACAACAGGAGAAATTTCTAAAATTATTATGAGTCTAAAAAACACTCCTTCTGTTGGATATGACCATATACCAACAAAAATAATAAAAGTCACGTCTAAGATTATCGCACCGATTCTTAATCATATAATAAATTTATCATTTCAAGCTGGAGTGTTTCCGACTAATTTAAAAATATCTATAATTAAACCTATTTACAAGAAGGATGATAAAACTCTCTTAAAAAATTATAGACCAATATCTCTTATTCCAATATTTTCAAAAATATTCGAGAAAGCTTCTTTCTTAGGTACCTTTTTTCTTTCATTCATTATATTCATTCTTCTTTTTCGCTTTCAAACTTTCATTCCCCTTTGCTATGCTCTACCATTACATACAGAAATAAATTGAAAATTTATGTACGTTAGTATATTACTTCATTGGTATAAGCAATGTAGCAAACTTATAATAAAAGGGCTGGATATAATTATGCGCTCATTGAAAAAAATATCACTTATTATTATTATCTATGAAAGAAAGCCTTATGAGTATGACTTATGAGGTATACTGAGAATACTCCACACAAATGTACGATGTGTAAATTCACACTACACAGCTCTATTTCCTATCTCATAGATTTTAATTATAAAAATGTAAAAATTCTACCTGATCCAGTATCGGCGTCAGTCACTGAAACTGAAAAAAACTCTGTTGATCATTTGACGTAATTTAGACTATAAATCCATATATATCTCACCTAAAATATAGTTCATATAATTATGATTAAGATTTATTAAAGAAAATTATGTGAATTCTTACCCTCTGAATAGTCGAGATTTGGGAACTGTAAATAATAATAAAGTAAAGTTATTCATTATTTCATTTCATAAACTGTTTTACATTGATATAAATAAGAAGCCGAGCCAGCATAATTACCACTTGTTCATCAACTTCAGCTCCAACCTCCTCGTTGATTTCTTCCTCTTCATCATCACAATCTTGATAATCATAATATACATCATCCATGATTGGTGTTGATTTCGAATCCACTGGTAACACTTCATCTAATAACACATTATTTAAATAAGAAATTATTAGATATTCTTAATTATATAATCTTTCAATAACATTTTTATCTATTTTCGAACGTTAAGGAAAAGTTATCGATACTGTAACCTGGTGTCCTACATGAATGCAATCGTGTATGAACTTCTAATAAAATGTTATTACTAATTTTTTTTAATGGAAATAGCCAGCAAACGAGCCGATGATCCACCCGATGGCAAGCGGCTATTATCGCCCATGGACATCAGCAACACCCAAGGCATCATTGATGCGTTGCCGGCCAAGAAAGAGAGAAGAAAAACAAAGAAAGAACTGGCTCTGAAGCCCCCAGCCGGAACACGACGAGTCGTTTGGCGGCTGACTCATGCTCAAGGGTGGTAGCTATCCAGGCGAACCCCATGGAGAAATAATAATAGTAATAATAGTATTAATTAACAATTAAAATCGATATTACCAATATAAGCCCTCAAGGGGCCCTACCACCAGCGGGACGGATTTAGTCGCCTTTTACGACATCCATCCGGCATGGGATTGGGGTTAGTATTCTAAGCCGCGCCAATACGGCTAAAATTTATCATTACTCCTATCAATCAATCGTACCTGTATAGCAATTTGTTATTCGTTTATGATGAAACCTTACCTTCGTTACAAGGCATCGTATTGCACGTCTGCAAGTAGGCCAGGATGTCATTCTGGGAGCAGTTGCCCTCCACCTTGTCCCCTGTGAGGCACAACACTTCCCGGGTCTGTTGACCGCCGCCGCATGGTACGGAGCACTTAAAAAAATATTACTAGTAAGTAGACAATGTTACGAATAATAGTTTCTGATCTGAATAGGGCATGAGTAGATTAAATAAATAATAGTTAAAAAAAAAACTAAAAAACACGATTTTATAGAAAATCCAACAAAAAAATTGAATTAAGGATCGTGTAATTATAATAAAAGCGTGGGGTGCTTTTTATTAAGATCCCTTCTACTCATTGACACCCTGTTGACACCATGCACCCGACGCTTTTATTACAATTACACCATTCTTAATTGAAATTTATTTTCTATTTTTTAGTTAGATTTTCTATAAAAGCGAGTTTTTTATTTTTTTTTAACTATTATTTATTTTTTCATTTTTTAGTGTGATTTTTTGCAAAAAAATGGTTTTTTCTTTCTTTATTTCTTTCTTTTTTTCTTTAAATATTAAATTGTCATCGGTCCTCGATAAGTCTACGGAGTTTGAAAGAAATCTGACCGTTTGAAGTGGGTCAAAATCAAGTCCAAAGGAGTCGGTTACAAGTTACAAACATACAGGTGGAGCTAATATAAAGCGTGTAAAAATAGGCATGAGATTTAAACGTTGGTCATACATACATTAGTCCAGGGTCCAGCGAACCATTTAGCAGGACACTTCTCTTTAGGCACCTCGCAGGGTTTGGTGTCCTTGTACCGAGCGGCGGGGTCGCAGCGGGCCGCGTCCACCTCCTCCACGGACCCGTCGTGGAACATGCCGCAGAACACGCGCCTGGTCTGGACCCCCGTGCCGCACTCCACTGAACACTGGAATGGTTTGTTTAGTTAGTTATTACTTTTTTATTTTCTTTCTTTTAATTTCTTTATCTATTTTAAATAGATTATATTATTGTGGTATTTCATTATTTTTTTATCCAGAAATGTATATGTATACTCGATATTGGCGAATTTTAAAATTGGTCATTGAACAAACTTTCAACCCCTATTTAACCCTTTAGGGATGAAATTCGTGACGTCGTTAGTGACGGTTTCATTACATTTAAATTAAACAACACATTTAATACAATTCAAAGCATTTTTACGTAAGGTTCTAAAGATATTTTTACAGTTACAGATGGTCAAGTCACTTTACCATCCACATACTAAGTTATAAACTTATTAAGTCCTATATTGTTTGAATTATTTAAACTAATTGTATTTACTACTAAATTATTCAACGTAATTATATCTATTTGCCCAAGTAGGTAATGCAACTTACATTGCTCCATTGCGTCGCGTACCACTGTGTTTCGCATGGTGGTAATTTAGACTTGTCGCACGGTTCCTCAAGTATCGGTACTGGATGGTACGAGCAGAAGGAGTAGTCGACCACCTCTCGTTTGGTCGTCACGCACTTGGCCACTCGTATTCTGTTTTCCGAAAGACAGGAGTCACACTGCAAATAACGTAAATTGAAATTATTGAGAAACTGATAAGTTAACATGAAAAAGTTACAGGTGCAAGAAGAGAATCGAGCAAATATCAATCAACATTAATATAAAAATCAACATCTTGTTATGATCAACAAGGACAGCA
Organism: Thymelicus acteon; assembly: GCA_951805285.1. NCBI lineage: Eukaryota > Metazoa > Arthropoda > Insecta > Lepidoptera > Hesperiidae > Thymelicus > Thymelicus acteon. The sequence goes on from OX638232.1 coordinate 6,697,675, forward strand.
ACAAAGTCATTATAGATTTTGGTAACGCATGCAGTTGACGAGTATAAGAACTTACCCCGGACCAATCAGACAGCACGAAGTCAATTCCTTTGCAAGGTTGCGGATTGCAGGATTGCTCCGACAGAGGCTTCTCATCGGCACACTCGTTGTCGTCAAATACTTCTACCCTTCCGTTGACCTTGGTATGGCACACAACTTGCCGCGTTTGTACACCTTTGCCGCAAAGTTTGTCGCACTAGAAATGCATTTTTTTCAAAACATTGTAATGTTAATCAATTCAATCATTAGCAACCTACTGCATACGAGCTGAGTATTCGAAACTGTAATGTTTTTGATTGATGGAATAGGTAATTGGACATAGAATTCCACCACAACTGACACTTTACTGACTGGCTGATCAGTTCTTCGAATACCTTGTAGATTCTATATTTCGGGAAATTAATCTGTTCCCACGAATAAGTGATAAGTCTACTGATATAGGTGTTACCCGACTGCAATGATGAAATGTTTTTCGTGCGTATTTTTTATGAAATATTCTTCAAAATATCTGAATCTTATTTTTTTTTTAATTGTTTCGTACACTCACCGCTTTCCAAGGCCCAGTAAACCAAGTTGGACACGTGGCATTTTGATTGCATTCTTCATAGGGATTTGGTTTAGCACCGAGCAGGCCGATGCATTCCTGGTCCGCAACTATTGATGGAAATCTGAAATTCACCCTGAAAAAATGTTCTCAGTTTAGAATCATAAAAGTGGAAAAAGATCAATTAATGAATCTTTATATTAGTGGATATCGCCAAAAATTCGAGTTATTTAATAAGTTAAGATCCATACCCGTTTGTGATAATTTTTTCGCAGTGCACTTCTCGGGACCTGGTGCCACCTTCTCCACAAGGCTTAGAGCATGGACTCCAGGGCCCCTCCACCCAGTGCGGTGGGCACGGCTGAGTGTTGCAGGTTTGGTTTGTTGCTGGCTTCATCCCCCCGTCGCAAAGACTCTCGTCGACTTGCTCGAGATCATCTCGCGACCGACAAGTCACCGTTCGCATTTGAATACCTAGACAAGGTTTATTGGCTTAACTTTAAAGGCGACTTTAAAACATCGACACTATAAATATCGTCATTGGACTTTGATTTAAAATATTTAGTTTATACTGTAACTTAATAAAACAGTGTACGATACTCGTGACATCGCATCGCACGGACGTAACGGACATAGTAACTTTACACACTGTATCATAATGTACTTTACTAACGTAATTTTGTACCACAGAAAGGAAGCAAGGGGTACTTTGGTCCGAATCCTGAATTATGAATCCTGATAATGGTTTACAGCCTGAGTTAGTTTGTTACCATCTATGTGAAGGTGACCAGTTGAACCCTAAATCAATTTATCTCCCCAAATAAAACGTCACGGCTTAGTTTGACACAATGGAGGCTCACCTCCGCCACACGTCGCAGAGCAGGCGCTGAACTCATCGAACACCCAGTCGTACCGCATCTCCGGTCGAGGTGCTAGGTTACTTGGAATACTATATTCGTATTTTACCCCCACATTGTCTTCTTGGAGAAGAAGCTGCAAACATACCGGTAGATGAGAAATAACATGAATGCGACAACTGTCCTTTGGTTTCAGTCAATCAAACTGATTATTAATAACACAGTTAGACACATATATTATGTTTCATGTCCATGTATCGGAAAGAAAGATTGGCAGCCTTTCTGGTCGTAGACTAGTTGAAAGCTATGCATCGTGGTGAAGAACTCTCTAGATCTGCTGAATTACGAGGAAAGATTTCTGTGTACACCAGCTAACAATTAAAGCATAGTTAGCTAATTTGATATTTCTTTGTTAGCCAACTACAGCAAAGTCAAAAACAGGATTACGATTTCAGCATAATACCGTGTCAAAAGACACAAAATATGAGAAGTAGCCACAAATTGATAAAAAAGGAAAGAAAAACTTACGGAAAGATACAAGGGTTCATTAATGGGTCCGATACAGCGCAGCTTGTCGGGCGCGGCGAACCCCATCTGGTTGCGCTCGTAGTGCCACACCGCGCCCGCGATCACCAGCGAGCGAGGGAAGTCGATGTGGTAGTCGCCGTTCAGGTAGTACTTCGTGCGTTCTTTTGCGCGTAATGCTGTCGAAAGAAGGATATTTATTCGTATAGAATATTGAATATTTTTTATATTATTAGTATTTACAAGCTACAGATCATCATCATCAAGTCATCATCCAGATACAGCATCAAGTGCTTGGCTGCGGCTTGAAAAGACTTGGTCTGCAATCATTTAGACTCCTCCAAAATTTAGTCCGTGAGTGATGTTACTCCTATCAGGTTTAAAAGAAAGATTTTAGTCAACTCAATCTAATGTAAACTTTACTTACCGAGGTAATTACTTGACGCCCTGATTTCTTCAATGATAATATTCGTAGCACCCTGCGGTATTAATAACACGTCGTTGTACCCTATAAATTACACAAAATTTTGATGACATGTCTTTATGTGAGAGGAGTATGAAAATATAACGAGAGAAAGTGAGAATGAGCGAGAGTAGAAAATTTGCAGAAAAGCCTATTGATAATTTGGAACTGGTGATATGTCCAGCAGTGGACCTCCAAGGGCTGATGGATGCATGGATGAATGGATTTGGAACTAGTAATAGCCTAATCTGGAGGATATATTTTGAAAAATGTACAAATGGAAAATTTAAGAATTATTCCCCTATTTTCCGTCGATGTACAACAGCAAACGGTCTTGAACATTCTAAAAAACGGCGTGGTTTGCCTCGTCATTCATCACCATACTGAATTCAACACCACTTACCATCAAGCAGGAATATTAATCGATTAACTTATTAAGGGTATGCACCTAAAAGAGTTCTTATGTATACTAGTTTTACCTCTCCTCAGTTCTGTGTCGTCAATAATTCCCTCCATGGTTTTACAGTTGGTGCCGTTACCACGACACTCGCGACATTTATCTTCACGTGCATTCGATCCCAGCATCATGTCGCAACCAACAGCCTGGAAGAAGTAATTTAATGAACCGCTAAAGAAGTACGTGTAAAGAGTAAATTTCATCGCTTCCATACCAACCACCGTAAAAATAAATAGTTTTGATGGTTACCCATCTATTTTTAAGTAATTTCAATCTCCCATCGTGATTCTTCTTGAACTTGATAATTATTGAACAATGGACTTCTTTTTGTAGACCACTGGGCATCATTTAGTTTGATTCCGACCGTGAAATGTAAAGAACCCGTGCTCACCTGGCAGGTGCCATTAACGCACACATCGAAGGACTCATCGTTGCAGCGAGTACCGTCGATCACCTTCTCTCGTTGCCGGTAGTAGAACCGTTCGCCACGCGGCATGCAGTTCAGCTCGCAAGGATTGTGGCCTTTCGTGTACGGAACCCAGCTAATAAAGAGAAGTATGAACTTTAGCATGACCGTTGCTAGAGCAAAATATATACAGACACACACACGCAAAATCTCACAATAGAATTTCTAGCAGTGCGTTTGGCTTGACACATATGACCCGAGAAAAAGAATGGCGGACGCTAGAAGCAAGGAACGATACTCACGAATATATTTTCTGGTCCCTGAAGAGTTTGTCATTGAACTCAGCGCATTGTTCGGCGCGGAAGTCGCCAGCGTCTTCTGGGCAGTCTTGAGTTTGACACGAAAAATATTTAGTGTCCCCCCCTGTACAATGGGGTCTTCCATCTAACCTGCAAGATATAATTATTTTAATTTTGAATTTTCATGTAGTTATTTACCTGTTAATTGTAACTAAGACCGTTCTCAGGAAGACCGTTTTTGCTTACCCAAATTCTAAACATATTCTCTTTTGACTAGCTACACCTCCTCCACATGTCCTGGAACACGGGGAAATCTGTCCCCATTCCCCCCATGCCCCGCTCCCCTCTCCTCCAGGAATTACGTACGAAGCTGGTAGAAATAAGCCGGCGCCTTGACGCCTGTGCCGACTTCGATGTCCATTTACCTGACAAAAGAAATATAATCTAGTGTTAAGAAGGTAGAATAAGGAAAGTTTAAATACTTAATGACAGAACTGATGGCGACTCTACCTGCCGAGGCGAGGGTTTGAGTTTCTAGAGATCATAGACTTTAGACCAAACGACCCATAGTCTTAATGGGCTACAGGGTCTTCTAATCAGTTTACTAACTTGCGTACACTTAATAGCTAGCTTTTGGCGCCATGAGTGCCGTGACGTACTACGTAAGTTCGTACCATAGATTACGTTTGTACCTAATAAAGAGAACGAGTATAGTCTTTGAGATAAGCCTAAACACGGTAGTCGCGTCTGCCATAAGCGTCAGAGCTAGAGAGCTATTTACTAATTCATTCGTCTTAAATTCTAATCCGCACTTAATAAGACGTCGAGAGTGAACCGCGGTAATAAACGACCATTTCTACATTCTCAGCCCCTCAATGCACTTCGCCTTGAACACTCGATTCCCGCATACAAATATTGTCTAGCGCTGTCTGTCAAGTGTTTCCGATTGTGTGGCACTGTAAAGCTGCCAGTACACTGAATTACATCAATTATATATATTTTTTATAGAATACTTAATATTTTAAGCGATGTAGAATTAAGTTTGTCATGTTAAGTACCTCTCTTTCTCGAGGAACAAATACTTGGGAATAAAAAATCAATCCACAAGTACATTATGTAATTGTGTAACTACATATTAGCTTTCTGTCTTATTTAAGAAATAACAAAACTCAAAGCAAAGCGATTTAAAATCTACAAGGCTACGTTTTTAACGTGACCTTTGTCGTAAATTATAAATAATAAAAATTTACTTGATACCTACCAGCGACTGATTAAGAGATCTGACCGCCCTAGGCTAATTATGAGGACGCGCCCCTGCCAAAAAAGTAGTGAGTAGAGTAGGAACTCTTGATTGGCATGGTTAGAACTACAACATAACAAAAATTCAGAATCATTCCGCTGAAATAGAATAAATAGACTATGGGGAGGGGGGGGGGGGGGGTTAGCGCGCCCTGAAGGAGAGCACACGCGATATGGGGGGTGATGCCCATTGGGACTTTTGATCAGTACGGTTAGGACTACAACATACCAAAAATTCAGACCAATCCGCTGAAACCCACTTTCCAAACAATTAGTGCGGGGTCCTTTTAACTAAAAAGTGCCTGTCCAAACGTGTTAAGTGATAAGCCCCGCCCACCTACTTAACAGAAAATGGAAAAAAACTAAATTACTTGTCTACTTGATAACTACATTTTAACTACCAAATTGTCCGTTTACACATTAATTTAAGGGCGGAGGGGCTGCACTTCCCGCAGCGCCGGAGACGTTCGGAAGCCTGTTTGTGAATCAAAAAATGAATTACCATTTTTGGTTATAATTTTACATTAAAATGCTGTTTTAATTTTGGTGATCATTTACTACTTTTGGGTTAACAATGATTTATTTGGTGGTAAGTTAAACATAAGCCAAAGTTATTGACGAGAAACTAGTTTTGCCTAATCGTGTCGCGCCAAACTAGTCTGGCCTAGGCCAAACTAGTTTAACCTGAAATCGGGTTTTGCCGGTAACATATTGTTACATCGTTGTTTTTGTTATTTTTAGGAGTTTCAGAAAAAAAAATATAAAAAAGTTGAGAATTGTTTATAACATATTGTTAAGTTAAAAAACAATTAAATTGTTGATAAAAAAATTGATTTTTTACACTTCTATTGAAGATGGTCAATTATGATTCAAAAAAAAATATTAACTAATAATTTAAACAATAGAAATATTAAAAAACGATTATAAACAATTAAATATTATTATTAGGAAAAAAAAATTCTTTCAAAAATCATATTTTGTTTAGAATAAGGTATTAAAAAAAAAATCTTGAAAGCATTGAAATAGTCCATTTGTTTATAAAAAAGTTATAAAAAATGAGGGATTTTTTTTCAAGGCAGTAAATGTCTTTTATGAATGCAAAAACGATTATGTAATAATAAATTGGAAAAAAAAATTCAATATAATTTTTTGTTCAACTTATAAAATTATTATAAACAAAGTATTAAATTTTTTTAAACTTTTATAGTGTGATTTCGTTAAGTATGTATGTAAGAAAGGCTCCACGAAGCTTTTTTTAACTTTTTTTTTAAATGTACAATGAAATTGGAAGTTCGAGAAAATTTTATTAATTAATAAAATCATCTAACTTGTTGAAAAATTAACTTTAAGAAAAATTTCCTACGGAAGCATATTCTTTGAAGTGTTCCGAATAAACCATAATTTTTTTAAGTTTTTTAATAATAATTAACAACTTGAAAGAAATATTGAGCGTGACGTATTCAGTTTTGACGCCGCGCGTGCAAGCTAAAAATGCCGCGTGGAATTTAATTTTCAGTGTTAAATTAAAATTATAAATAATGGTGATAGAGTTCTGGGAGTCGGGGAGTTGGGTTTTGGAAATTTCCTCCTCTTTAAGAATCTTTTTTTTTAATTTCTTAAACATTAACAGTTTCGGAGTTATTAAATAAAAATGAAATACCTTTTTTTTTGTAACTTCATTTTTTAAATAACTTTTGCAATTTTTTACGTGCTGGTAAACGCTTCCGAAACATTTTTTTAGACATCATTCCGAACAGAATGAGATATCGCACGTATTTTTAAGAGCAGTATCTCTATTTTTCACCATTTTGAACTTATTGCTTAGACTAAGGCGGATTAAACAAAACTCACACTAGGCACTCCGTTGCCAGCTCACCCACTCGCTCGACCACCGATCGATTCGAGTAACAAGTCAGTGTTTGTTTTACGCGCGCTTTTTAAAATTTCAAAATTTATTGTTAAAATCAGGGACTCTCAAGCGCATCTAGTTATAGATAGTGTTTTGTCTCGGTTTAGTTGAAATAAGTAGGGTAGATGCAGTGATGCTAGATTAGTGCATGGGAAGACACGATTTTAGCGCGCCCCCCCGATCCTCGCGCCCTAGGCTGCAGCCTAATTAGCCTAAGGGTTAATCAGGCCCTGATACCTACACGATGTTTGTATTTTTCTATACTAAATATATGTTTTTAAAATAAACATAACTGTTTAAATTATAGTTCACTAAAATAATAGATCGATAACTGTGCAAGTCGCCTTACGTTTAAAATGCTGATCATCAGAGGGACCATCCGCCATCGATTCGAATAAATGTTTTGACTTTAAATTACTTGCACTTCGCCTGTGTAGCATTATTATAACCCTTACCTCAATTTATTGTAATTTTGTACCTTTACCAACTAAACAAAATGAAAAATATTATTATGCTCTTATTTTCTTTTTTCTCTTTAGTCATACTCTCATACTTTCTCATTAATTATTATTATTGTCATAAAACGTACGTATATTAATGAGCGATTCTCATGAGTACTTTGTATTTAGTATATTATATAAAAAGTTCGCAAGTATCTAATAATAAATTTTTAAGTTCGCTACTATTATTGTCATCACTGTAATCAAATGGGACTCCAATTTCTTGTGATGCATTGTCGTAAATTGATCAAAGTCATGAATAATATCCAAACATAAATTATTATTAAATAGACAGACGATAAAATATTTGTAATTTTAATAAAAATATACAAATTTAATCACGGCCAGGATTCCAACCATATTCAAATCTTTTAGTTATCAGCCAAATGGGAAATCTTAGAGTCCTTATAATTTAGTTATAAGTTACAAAATTATAAAAGTCCAGAATAATAAAATTACAATTAGATACCCTCATATGTTAATTTCTTCACAAAATATATGGCTTCGTAAAAGACTAATAATTTTGTTTTATCTCGATACATTCCATTTCGTAAGACATTGATCTAACGTCAGCGCTGTACAATCCCATATTTGTAATACCTTCTGGGATATGATCTCACGCTGTGGCTTCCACGCATTTTAAATCTTAATTGACATTGGACATAACCAGCATGTTAGCGTCCCGTGTAGAAATTGAAAGTAATTTTACATTTAATGCATTCATAAAATACTTATGTGAAAATTTAATGCGGTAAGCCAAAAGTAAATTATTAATAGATAATAATTTATTTTAATTCTGGGAAATTTTAAACTAAAAGAAACTTTTGTGAGAAAAACTAATGGTTGTGACTGCATCTGAATGACTTTAAATCATTTCATTATAATATACTTAGTAAGTTATTTATGAAGATATAGAAAGAAAACTCTGGCGTAAATATTGCTGGTACCGGACTCTCTTCTAATGGAAATAAGACGCGTGAAACAAATCGTTTCACTACATAACTGATTGAAATTCCGTCTCAGATAAACACGAATCGTCTAGCTAACTATCACAAGAAAAAGTTCATATCAAGTTGGTAAACTTCACACACCTAGTTAGACAATAATAATAATAAATATACACAGGATTCCTTCTCTTTAATTTCCTTTAGAGGTTGGCGTAAACAGTGCCAACACAGTTTATACTATATCCAGTTTTGACGAACATATAGTTTGTAAAATTGTTTTTGTTCTAAATAAATCTTTAATCTTTAACCGTTTTAAGAGTTAACAAATTTTTATACACAGAGAATTTTGAAAAGTAGCGCGATCAGGATTTAATCTTTAGCCATCCGCGGGGAGACCGTGGAAACTAGAAAACATCAACGAAAATTGGAAGTTCTTACTAGATCCTGTTGCAGAGTTTCTACATGATAAAATATGTTTACTTACATTATGCCTGTAGTGGTGCCTAGACGCTGTCCATGTGATGCAATTACTTAATACGATAGCTGCGAGTAGCAGCGATCTGTAACAAACAAAATGTTATTATTTACATTTACTTTATAAAATCAAATAACCAAGATTTAATTTTGTGGTAAATCTGTCCTTGATCGAGAAGTGCTTCTTAAATTCATTTTGTTAATTGTCATTTTGTTAACATTAGCTTGTTCCTATCATCCTTTTAGAAATCAGCCGAGAACTCTTTTTGACGTTTCTCGGTTGCGGTTTCAACAAGAGCCATTTCTTATCATAAGGAACGTATCGGTCACAGTTTTAGTATTGCAAATGTGCAGACCCACGCACGTTGCTACCATTGACTGACCATATTATCTTCATGTGACTGTCTACTAACCACTAGTTACCATTAAAATTATCAAGTCCCTATTAAGGAAAACATAATTATTTAAGTAGAACGAATAATGAATAAGTATAAAGAAAAAACATTCCTAACATGGCCGAGTGATAGTTAATGCTTTCATATCGCATTTGGAGCATCTACTTAGTAACACATTATAAATCCAATTACCCGTCTCAATGGTATGTAAATAAAAATTTGAATCGAAGCATAATTCTTTGGGATCTCTATCGGACGCTAAAACGTCGATAGAATTGAGCGATAAAGGACTCACAGGCCTAACTGTATAGTATACTCTGGCTACGACTGATAACATCTTTAGAAATTGTGGTTCAAAACACCGCGGCCATATTAAGAAAGTTTTGTTATAAAAATTTGATTCAAAACTTAGGATATCTTCGGTGATGAGAATCTCTTAGATTGTGTAAGTGAACTGTTTGACTATTTTAACTTGAGATTATATTTATTTACTAGCTGACCCGGTGAACTTCGTATCGCCTAACAAACAATTTTTTTTCTAAAATAAAAGTAGCCTAAGTTACTCCTTGTTACATCAGCTATCTGCCAGTGAAAGTCCCGTCAAAATCGGTCCAGCCATTTCAGAACAAACAGACAGGAACAAACAGAAAGACAGACTGACAGACAAAATTATGAAAAATGTTGTTTTGGTATATGTACCGTGTATACATCCAAATGCACTTAGTAAAAAGCGGTTATTTTAATATTACAAACAGAGACTCAATTTTATTTATTTGTATAGACGTATAGATTACTGCTAATGTACTGGATTGTTCTGTCGACTTCCAAATTTCATTTATTAAATAATTTCATTTATAAATTAATTATTTATTCATCTGCATCTGAACTGTTTACTATGGCACCAGTCACATCTACGTGAGTGTTTACAAATAGCGTTACACATGCGCATCATTAACCTCTGATCGCTTTCTGTTTATGGTTTAAGCCACAAATCACACTAAGTACTCCCATGGGATACGCTCATTTATAAAAGAGCGTGCGGGAGAAAGAGTTAATTATGGGCCGTGACGTGACTGGATACAACGGTGACGTTGTATACTTGTATGGTTGTAGCAACACGAGCTTAATATTCTATCTACCTAATTACTGGCAGCTGGTGAGGGGATGCTACATCAAACAAATTGTCTGAAACGAATATAAGCTGTCTTTGATGACTGAGATTATGTTTTACAGCTTACTTAGTTCTGTTCAGTTGGGTACGGATTATTGTACTGTAATTGCGCACACTTATCAATGATTTAAATAACTCAGTAGATTGTTTTATTTAAATTGGACGCCTATTTCTATCAATTTAGCTTGCGTCACAATCGATGACTTTAAAATTAGATTTACACAACCTACAGAAAAAGAGGGATTTCCGCAAAAGGACAGATTCTCAAAACAATAGATTCTTGGTCCAAAACGGTTCAGGATGTAATTTTATCCTGATGACAAATTAAGTTTAACTAAGGTCATACCGAGTGCATGACATGATTTGATTTAATATTATAATTTGTGCAGCATTATTATAATAAGTTTTTTTGTTCTCTTTATTTGTCAAGGCTTCAAGTTACGTTTGTAGAACCATCCCATTTGCAGGTAATGGCATGCAGTCAGTACTCAGTAAAGTGGCTATAGTTTTACACTTGCACTTGTTCTGTTTTGGTGTTTTGGTTTGGTAGGAGGTGACTTGCTCCCATGGATATGAGCAAGAAGAGTAGGTAAACGCCTACCAGTTTGGACATTAAATATAGAGCCGTGTTATAACATTTTGTCACTTCAAAATTCGCTCAAAGGCAGCAAAAAGTCAGCTTAATTTGATCCGTGTTTAAGTACCTTGTATCCAAGCGATGTCGTCCAAGATTTCAATATTCTTATGATCAATTTATACACGAACTAGTCGTCGATGAACTTTTCTTTTAGACAAAATTTTTCGAAGTATGAAACAAACATTTTCCATTCTTTTATAGGTGCCACAGATGCAACTAATAACGAATGAGATAAGCGTTGGTCTTTTTTAGACAAATTACGTTAGTTCTAATGAACAATCGACCTTGTCATGTTATTTTTCATTTTAATATTATCGACAATGTTTATCGATATTTTTAAAATTCCAACCTAGTTGCAGTGGATGCACGGGTAAATACGAATTACAAGTGCACCCACCGGCGGGTGAACCGAGCACGGGTAACGATCCATTATTACAACACATAACCGGCCCATTGTCATCATCATCATCATTATCATCGCATATAATTATATTGTTATTACTTATTATCATTATCAGTACCCCAGGAGAGGCACCAGTTGTTTTTGCGAGATCCCGGAATCGTCCCATATGCGTGGATGTCTTCGGTCTTAGTGGGTACACATTCCACATACCTAACCCGAAAGCCGTTGGATATCTTTTGAGGTGATGCTCCCTCGAAGAAAATGATTTTATCTAATACTAGCTTAGCTAACCTGGCGAACTTCGTATCGCCTAACAAACTATTTTTTTTTTCTAAAATAAAAGAAGCCCAACTATACGCAATCGTTCACTGACATCCAAATGCATTTAGTAAAAAGCGGTTATTTTAATATTACAAACAGACACTCCAATTTTATTTATTTGTATAGAATAGATGTTCTATGCTACCGATGAGGTAGAATTTTATAATTCAGCCAATGCGAAGATGCGTTGGTGGAATGACGACAGAGATACCTACCATCCTACCAAAATAACAGCTCATCGTAACGTTTACCTAAAACTAACAGTTTTATGTAATACAAAAAATAACTAAATCATAACGTTACTAAATCCTACGCATCCTTCCCCTTAAAGAAGTTAAAACCTCGCTAGCCACACCTTGAGTTGATGTAACCTGAATTTTAATTTATATTTTCATAATGGTCTGAGCCGAATTCAAAATAGTGATGAGGTAATGACTGACGTGTTAGGATTAAAAATTCAGCTCAAATATCCGCCTAGCCTAAACCGTTAGTACAAAGAATAATTAGTTTCTCATTATTATAATGCAGGTCTGCTTATAGTTTTTATAATACACATAGACAATATTGTTTGTTAATGCTGGTACGATCATGGTAATGTATCATCAGTTGCCAGGAATAAATAAGTGCTTGAATCATTAGTCTGTTGACTCTTGTGGGGACACGTAAAATATTTTGCGGTAAGTCAACTAGGTTTCAAAAATATAATAGATAGTATATACTTAATCGAATGAGTTTTTTTATTTAAAATACTATTCTATATATGCAAATTACATTTAATAGCAACATTACATGAGTGAGAATGAAATTGCGTACACTCCAGTAAATAAACGTAAACAAGGACTCATTGACCGTTCAAGCAAGCGGCGCATTTAGCAATACGCATCCACGACAAAACAAACTTGTCTGTCTGTAGACACAATGATTTGTTTGCAATTGTATTGCATGCTCAACTGTTTCTCTGCGAAATAGGTAGAGATTGTTTTATGTTTTAGTGGGCAGTTTGCACTTTACCATCTTAATCAACAATATTCTGGTGAAATTGCTTGTTCTTCTTTCTAAAAATTCATCTGCCAGTCTTGTAACTTCAGTAACAACATAAAAATTACGTCCTACAAACAGCAGCAATTGATATTACTTACTTTCAACTTTTTTCTAGGAATTAAACCTGATACAATTACTTAAATAACATGAGCACAAGGCACGAGGCACGAGCAGAGCGGGAGTCCACGGCAGGATTTTACATTGTTGTTAGCTATCGTTTGGATCATAAATCAGTCGTTCGCGCGCTAATTGACAGGTCGCGGCGGGCGGGAACCGCTGCTCCGCGCTGCCGGCGTCCGCGCGCGTCGCCGCGTCGGGTTGCCATCCTGCGGAACTGATGCGATGTGCAATGTCAAGCTCAACGCTCTCGTCATTATACTCGTATAAAATGCCTATCATATTACGATTACTACGATATGATATTATTGACGTTGAGTTATAAATATGCGTTGCGTAAATTTGCTATTAGGAATGAATTGCATTTTTATAATATTTGTGTTGAAAGCGATTGAAAGTAATAAAAATAAATCAAGTGTCGTTTGAGATCGACGGATGGATACAGTACAAACAGTAAAACTTATAAGTACTATTACCTATTTCTTCTGTGGTACTGTTGTGTGGTACCTGCAATACCTACCTACCTACCTGTAAAATTGTTCCACCACGTGCCCATTTCCGAGGCGTCGAAAGGTCTGCGAGACTCAGTGAGAGTCTAGTCATAATATTAGCATACATCACACGACCACAGAATAGATAATTTTATTGTGTAGTGCCCACCTCATCTATTTGACCCTTGAAAATAATTATTTACCTAAGTATTTTATGTTTAATGGGTCACCCGAATGGGAATGATTTATCAATACTAGCAAAAAAGCGGTGCTTTAGGAGGGCTCGCGAAGTTTTCTTACCTAGTAATTTTGAAGACAATTTTAATTTATAATACTATGGCAGGTTTCTGAGATCCTTTTGACGGGAGTTTATCTATTCAATAACGCTAACGGGTCGATAACTTCCGAAAAAGCGTTTCTGAGCACTGCGATAATACATAAACTCAGCTTAAACTAAGATCAACTTATCTAACTCAAGATGGCCGTTTATAGGTTTCATAACTTTATTTCACGTTTCATTTTAACATTTGGGAGATGAAAAAGCATACGGGCCACCTGATAGTAAGTGGTTACGGTCGCCTGTGGACATGAGCAATACCAGAGGAATCGCCAATGCAACGTGTTAAATTAAATACTTATAAAATTAATGAAATAAATGCAACAATTTTTACTTTTTGCCCACGGACCTTAAAGAAATACGGACGTAATCTCAAGAACAAATTCAGTGAAGCACCCATCGGAATACATACTCTCTATTCGTACAAGTAAACACGCACACATTGACACCATCGGCCGCCATTCCGGCGCCGGACCGCACTCGAGTCATACGGACAACGGGAGTTGATAAAGAATAATAAAAATACCTTTGTGTGCTGTTAAAAGTTGCAAGAACAATATTAATTCAGTTAAAAAACATAAAGGGATCACCTTTCACAAGTAAGCTTGTAATTTAATCACTGATTTCTTTTATTTTTACTAAAGTTATTAACAAAATAAAACTAGAAAAATTGTAACCACAAAATCAGCCAGTGCTGCCAACAATATTGCATATTCTAATACCCAGAATGTGTAGGAAAATTATAGCATATATAATACTCGAGTTTCTTATTTTAGTTTAAAAGTATATATTTTTGGGGTTCCGTACTAAATAACAAGGAACCCTTACCTATATGTTTGCCATGTCTGTCCGTCTGTCCGTGGTATTGCTTACAAACTAACAATATTAAAAAGCTGAAATTTGGTATAGATTAAGGTATATTAATTACGTTAAGATAATGGTAGAACTAAATTTGAAAAAAAAAATTTATACCCCATTTACACGCGCGCGCGAGCCACGAGACAATCCGCGAGACGCGCGCATACGCGCGCGTGTGAACAGGGCGCTCGCGGACCAGACCGCGGCGCGTCTCGCGCTCGCAGGGCTCGCGTCGGGAGCGGTTTTATAGGCGCGCGCCAAAGGGGCTCGCGCGAGCGCTCGCGTGGTGTTCACACGCGCGTAGGGGGCGTGGCTTACGGACGCGCCACGAGACGGTCCGCGACACGCGCGTGTAAATGAGCGGTTAGGTACCTCCCCTATAAGTAAAGTGGGTAAACCAGTGTATTTAATCTGTTGTCAATTAATAAAATTCATTAATCTCATCAAATATAACAATTTGCATTTATTGAATGTGGAATGTGTTATATTCGATTTACATGCATTAAGTATTTAAGTAGATAACTAAATTTTAAATTAAGAATTTTTAGTGTGCGTCCAAACGTAATAATTTAGTAAAGCTCTTTAGTTCATACAATTATTCACAACCTACTTAATTACTTATGCATTTTTACTAAATTTTAACTAAAAAGTGTCTGTCCGAACGTTTTAAGTGATAAGCGCCGCCCATCTACTTAACAGAAAAATTTCAATCTTTTTTTTTTGTTTACTTGCGTACTAAATTTTAACTACTAAATTGTTCGTTTACCTTATTAATTTACTTAAAATTTAGTTATCTACTTAACTAATTAATACGTGTAAACCGTACATTACGGAATAACTATTCAGTAAGTAATACATTTATTACATAAAAAAAAAATGGGGAAATGCTCATATTGTGGTAACCCCAAAATTACGCACACGTAGTAAGCGATCGGCCATTACTATGCTTCACTCTCGATTAGACAAGGTTATGTCCGTTCTTTTTTGACATCCGTGTTTTTGCCATTGACATTCATCAACAATAATATATCCATGACAACCCGACCGTCAATCTCACAATTTATTCTTTAGGTACTTCTATCCATAAAGTATTGTTATGGCAAAGGCTACACTATAATACGATTGATGTATTCCCTTCACCATCTGGCTGCGTCGGCTTGGCTGGCGTGGCTGTAGCTGAAGGGAATCGTCAATATAACGGGCTTGATATAATAAAAATGAATATGAAAATGATAATATTATCTCTTTGAAACTTGTTATTTTGAAAAGAGCCATCTAGTGGCAGTTTTAGGTACTCGTTATTGAATTCATAGTTATTGAAAGGCCGCTCGCGTGTTCAGAAACCCAATGACAGTTATCGAATACATAACTTAAGTTTAACTTTATTGATTCAATAGCTGTTGATCATTTAACTGGAGACTTCAGAAACCGGCCATTAATGGTTTATTTTATTTTTTAACCGACTTCAAAAAAAGGAGGAGGTTCTCAATTCGACTGTATTTTTTTATGTTTGTTACCTCAGAACTTTGGACTGGGCGAACCGATTTTAATGATTCTTTTTTTAATCGAAAGCAGGTACTTGTCATGTGGTCCTACATAAATTTGAACAAGATCTGACAAGTAGTTTTTGAGTAACTTTGAAGTCGATTATAATCTACCATCTAGCAAATAATTCCGTCTCCTGAACGCTAGATGTCGTGACTAGAATCTATATATTGAACCTTAGGGATATAACGGTAAGTTATATTTTTGGTTATCAACATCATCCTGCTTATTACAATACTTTTATGGCTTAGAGATGTGCGTGGTGCTTTTACCGCGTTATCGACAATTATCGATATTTATATCGAAACTGGTACCTACACTACAAGGCTGTACTACCGTAATGATGGTACTTAAACTTCTTGTTCTTGTGCTGTCTATGTAAAAACATGCTTAAAATTTTTAAAGCTTACAAGGCGAAGACAGACGGTACAGGGCGAAGACGTGACCGTAGCAATATTTATCAAGGTTAGCTAAGTAAACAGTCACGAAATACCATGCCTGGTCATTTTTAAGCGACGAAGATAAAATATACTTAAATTGCATGTGGATAAGTGAAATTTCAATGTAGCTCAACTTATTTTGGTGGAATTATATTTCCTAGCTTCGAAACGCTCATAGCCCGGCGGCTTGCGACCTTGCGTTGATCCTAAGCGATCGACAAAGTTAAGGAACAGCGCTGCAACGGGCGAAAAAATATAATCGCCACTTACCATCAGGTAGGATTTTGTCAAGCACTAACTTATCTTATGTAAAAATAAATAAATAATAATATTCAAATAATTCATTATTCATGATAATGTATAGACCAAGTTGACTGTTAAAGATTGCCAACTGGCATTAACTTAAATGTATGAATTATAGGTTATTTGCGAAGATATTTTCTCTATAAATAGCCATTTTAACCTTATCAGTCGTGTGTTGGTCGTATAACATTACATAGTAAATAAAATTACAAAACTACGATATCGATAAAGTAGCTCATCCCTGCCCGAGTAGCAGAAAGTGTTCTGACTGTTCTGGAAAACAATAGACAAATACCAATATCATTTAAAACATAAAATGAACCTTATTGCAATTGAACTAAAGAAGCTTTTTGATCATTAATTATATTATTTCCTTGTATCTGTATTCCGTGGGAAGTTACATTGAAGTATTTTTTTAGTTGTTCTACTTGTCCATAGATGGCGTTAGTAAGCAATAAAAATCGAATTATTGAAAAAAAAAATTTTTTTTAATGGATAAAATAATATTTTAATGATAGATAACAAATCTAGACATGAATAGAAATTACTATGTCAAAACTCAAACCTGTAAGTGTAGTAGTTTCTCAATAAAAGGGTTAAATAATTGCATGGATTGTCGACTATTACTTAGGGCTCGCTTCGCTCGCCCTAATAAGTCCATGAAATCCTTCTGGATTCTTGATACAACTTGGAGAACAACGGAAAAAGGCAAACAATGACTTCGGGTTCTTTCTATTGGGGGTCTCTCGGCTCTATCACGCCTTCCCGATGATAGTCTGCATGGCAGACCCACTGACAAAATTTTAACTGTTATTTCTAAGAAAAAACGTTTTTACAATTGTTTTTTATTTCATCAAGTTTCATATCACAATAATTCTAAATAAACTTGACAAGTCCGAGTTAAACTCGCTTGGAGCCCTCTCCAAGCGTACGTTGATTATGATTATTTACCGTTATTTTTCTATTTTATTAAAGTGAAAAGTTCCGTTTTTCGTTTTTTCGTACGGAACCCTAAAAACAATCAACTGTAAAATGTTTTTTAATGTATCTTAGTCGTAAAGTCGGAAAGCTACAACGATTTCACCACTACAATAACTTGGTTGTTGACCGTCGGTGATGGCGTAGTGTTAACAGATTTTTCAGCTGAATGTGACGTGACCACTTACCATCACGACATTTGCGCATTTTGACATTTTTTTCAGTTGTCACCATGATTTAAATTTAAATTAATGGTACACGCATCCGTTCGGACCGTAGATCATAGTGATCATCATGATCTTAAGTGTAACTCAAAATACGTCATTAACTTAATAAATGATATATTAACATGATTATTACTATATTAACATGCTAATAGTGTACCTACACTTATGACAAAAAGTAAATTAGTATAACAACTTTAGCGGAATTTAGTTCTCACTGTTTAGACAATTGTCTTTATTAAACTGTGACAGAATTAGTCATGCCTTTTAAATTAGCAATGACTTGGTATAGACACATTTATAGAGCGTACCTATATCTTTATTTTGACTCACACGAATATTAATTATTTATTTAAATAGAGTGCACGGTATTTCGTACTACATATTGTTAGGTACGGGAAGTACGTAGGTATAATTAGGATCTTACTAATTGGTTTAGGAAATCCTTATCGTTTAGGAAAAATAATAATGAATCATTTAAATAAAAGACTTTTTATTGCTTATTTAAAATTATTATGTTTTACAGTTTACTGCATTCAACAGCAATTAGCGTATCGGCATGGGATTTGGGTTAGTATACTTAGTAGGTATTCCACGCTAACTCAATACCGCCAATGGGATGTCCGATGGGTGATCTCAACGAAGAAAAAAAAAACAAAAAAAGTTCGTTACCATCACAGACGTGTATGTGGTTACCATGCTCAAATTATGAAACGGTAGCTCGACTTGCCTCTACATAAATTGAACATATATCCAGAAGTTGCCTATGGACATACAATTAGGGCATGCAATTATCCGTTCATTTTAGTATCCGGATAATTCGAATAGTTCCTGAATATTATCCGGATAATATCCGGATATCCGGATAATATTTGGAAGGCTAAATTCAATTAATTTATGAATTAAATCAATATTTTTAATACAAATACTTATTCAGAATTAAGTTCTAAACTTCGGTAGACGTATCAGCGCGCTGCTAAGCTTCATAAGTTTCACCCTAATATCGCATTTGGTCATGAACTCATGAGCAGTGTTCTTAGGGTACTTCATACTTTTCCACCACATCGAGCTGGTACTGGCTTGAGCTGGTACTGGCTTTGTCTAAAACCTAACTCATACCAATATTTCTGATGTTGTTGTTAGCATCACTGTGATATCACCTGATGGTAAATGGTCATCGTCGCCTATGGACATGAGCAATACCAGAGGAATCGCCAATGTTTCCGGGCCCTGAAGGAGAACTCTTTTTACACCTTTTTTGAAGAACCCCATGTTATAGCACTCCGGAAAGAAGGAAGCTCATTCGACAGTTTGCATGTCCGTGGCAAAAAAGATCGTGAAAATCGGACCATAGAGGTTCTCCACGAGTCCAATCGGTGTGGATGAAACTCACCGAGCACTCACCGTTGTAAAGTCGCCATTTCTTCTGAAACTCGGGTGTTCTAACCTGTGAGTGACTCGTGGATCGTAGACAATTCGGATCACGCGTTTCTGTACAGCGTCAAATGTATTAAGCTAGTATTGTGGCTACCTTGCCCAGAGGTGGGAACACATTTGAGGCCTGATCTGAGCTTTGTAAAGCATGAGTAGGTGCCTTGCAGTAAAGTACTGCTTAGCTCGGTTCAGGACACAAAGTTTCTTGGAGATCAGCTTGGCCTTGCCTTCTGAATGACCTAAAACTTTTACTCACGGTGAGCGCGGTATCTTGGAATTGAGGCGTTATAACAAGGTTTTCTTAGCGTTAAGCGCGCAAACTTGTGTCTTCACAGTCCCTTGGGGAACGCCGACTTTTTTATAGGTTTCATATCCGAGCAACAACCGTTTACTATGATCTTGATGTGTCGCTCAGAAAACTAGCTACCTAACTGCATATTAACTTCTCAAAGAGACCATAAGATGGTAACTTCGTGAGAAGGCCCCAGTGCCAGACCCGGTTAGCGATATCTAGGTTGACTGTCAGAGCTTCCCCGTTGCGATCAAGAGCCAGCTGAACGACCGTGGCGAAAAACCGTATTGTCAATCATTGATCAGCTGATATCTTCCAGATATCTTAAGAGCTGCGTGTTCTATACTAGTATTCTGAAGCAGGGAAGTTATCGCTATAAGCCTATAGTTAGCCGGATCACTAAGATCGCTTTTTTTGGCCCTCTGGTCTACTCGACTTCTTGGTAAACTGTATACTGTCACCGAAGGCAAATCAAGAAGGAATCCTTGTTCCGGGAACACAACTATGCGCGGATGTGTCCTTTAAAAGTCCAGTTGTCAATAATGTTGACAAATAGAACAATTTTTGACTTCGTACTCTGTCACTCATTTTTTCAATATCTATGGGGAGTATACCATTCCAAAAACCTTTTTCGTAGCCTAAAGATCATTAACCTGAGTCACAGATGACACCAATGTTTTTGCATCAAAGGAGACGGAGCTTGCTCACCTTTTCCGCAGAGCAGAGTAAGAGAGTGAACTTATCGGACTCATTCTCAACAAAAGGAAAACCAAAATAATGCTTATCGACAGAACTGATCAAATCTCTAGGACTAGAGAACTCTCGTAGGTTGAATTGGTCAACGAGTTTGTGGTACACAGAAGCGGTACTTATCAAGAAGGATGTGGGAAGTAAATCGAGTTAAACGCAAGAAACATGGCTGAAAATGCTATAAGTAAATTAATGAAATATGGCAAGATCTAAAGATCTCTAATGTTACCAAGACCAGTTCAAGACATTAGTTTTGAGATGTTATGTTAGATTAGGAAGCTTTGCATACCACGGTCTGTCATGATTGCCAATATTGGCTCAAAGCGGCAACGTAGCTTCAATACTAGACTTATGAAGATGTTATCAGGAAATCCTTGTGTGTTTTGGTGACATTTACTGCCAACATTCACTAGTGTCTCCGTTGCAACGGATGAGAAGGTTGGTCACCAGGAAAAGTGAAGGGAGCTGATAAAAGCAGTGAAGGAACTTCATCAAGGGTACGACCCTCAGTAATAAAGAATGCGACACAGAAGTATCAATTTCAATTGTAAAGCGATAGTAGCTTTGCCTTTTATTTCTCCCTCCAGCAATTCCCAACACTGCTCGATTTCTGTAGTCAATTGCTATACAACTGCTTGACTTCTGGGCTCAGTTTTTGAGCTGTGCTTTATAGTAAGCTAGGAGTAAGGCATGTATATTGCCTAGAACCAGGTTTCTTCTCGAAGGAACACCGTGAGCGTGCTCAACCACCCAGACGTTGCCTTTATTATACATATTATGTATTGATTACGTTGTCTTTTCTGTGTTACTATTATTGAAATTGCAAACATGATTAGGACATGACTTGGACACTTGCATTTATTGTGAAGAAATATCCGGTTGCCATTTCTTCTTTGGAATTAAGTTGTATTTTATGCGAATATAGTATCCATATTACTTTAATACAGTTTAAAATATTATATCTCGGTGCTTTTAATATATTTCAATTGAAAAAACGTATAAAATAATAAAATTAATTACTATTCGAATTATCCGGATAATCCGGATAGTAAAAAGCGCAATATCCGGATATTAAATTCGGCGGATATCCGGATAATTCGAATATCCGAATATCCGGATAGTAAGCCCTACATACAATCTAAGTGTCCACACTCCTTAAACGACCGCAACAGAAGCGCGGCAAAAAAACACTATGTCATGACATTAACGGAAAGATTAATGAACTTGCAGTCAACGGCCAAATAATGTCACTAATTGTTTAGTGTTAGACCACCATTTTAATTCCATTATCCTCGAATGGATTTACGACTAGTGGCCGAGGCGCTTAATTTGTCAAAATTTATGTGTTCATCGACTTTTGCGTCCAATTTGAATTCATAAAGAAAGACAGTGGAACTCCTTGTACAATGGTCGTAGGTCAATGAAGTATTTATTTTTCGCACTCTTACTATTACTATAATTTGTTCTATGATCTTAACTGCGAGACATGATAGACTATTCTTATTACCACCGATAAAGATAACCAGACTAGGTATATTGATAAGCTAATACAAATTACTCAGCGAATGTTTCCCTCGGTCTGTAGATTCTCTCGTAGGTATTTGCAAACAAATCGTTATTCGCTGCTTCCGCCGTTCAATCTCTCAGTGATCTCTGGTGAGTGCAAGTGTTAGTAGGTGATCGATGGTTCCTACCTACATTCAGATTTTTAGTGTTCCTACGCGCGCCTAGCCGCCTACAACTCCGAGGTTAACGGCTCCAATAAAATAGAACAATCTAAACACACTGCTTTATGTCTTCAACAATACAGTTTATAATATTACTGAAAAAATAAACGCCTAAAACATTGCGGTAAAGTTTGTGTTGGGTGTTTGAAACTTTTAAGTAGTGTACATTTGGTAAGGTGCTCTACAGAAACAAATTCTACTGTATAATTTATCATTGCGGGCGTAATGTACAAAGAAGTAAATATGTCGGTTTCTTTATATTTTTTTAGATATTATATAAAATATTAGATACCTATATTATATATTGGGTTACTAACTAGCTAGAGTGTGTAAATTATGGGTTATTTAAAATACTTTCTAATTTAGTAATTATAGTTTTACGGATAAAAAAATATTTCCATGATGACAATGCGTAGCGATATTTTTTACTTATTTTAGAGAGGCTCGTTTAGAGAATATTACAGAGGCGGCCTTATACGTGTTTGATTTCAGAGCGTTTTCATCACAATAATTTTACGGCATAGAGACAGAACCACGATTAGGACGTTTCATCCCAAAACCGTCGCTTACCATCAAAGGATTGTAGTGACGAACGAACATACGTTGTTTTAACTCGTTAGAATCCGCGTGGCGGCGGTACCTTTGAGTTCGAACGTGCATCCACGTTCCCGGTAACCGACGCATTAAGGGCTCTATATGCTATTAACTTCGAACTATTAGCTTACAGAATTCTGAAAAAAATCTAGGGGCTTTACTCGCATAAACTTTTTAGGAACCATGAAGTTTCGTAATGTACAAAAGCATTGCACGTTGCCAGAAGCAATAAAATGATATTTGAACGGTTCATTTGACGCAGGACGCGATTATGAGATGGTGCATTGAACCTGTGATGGCCGAAGGGTTTATATCATAACATAGAGTGTCGTGGTCGGCAGTGCATACTGTACACTGTAGGGTTATAAGCTGTGATATTTGCAATTAGCTAAAATATATGTTTAAACATTCCTCTTTAAAAATAATCACATTTCGGATACTCCGAAAATAATTGTCAGATTGACTTGAAAATATACTGCCTGCAGTGTTTCAAGAGAAAAGAGTATAATTTAATTTGTTAACTTAACATAGTTGCTACTTTCCTTACGTAATGATTAAGTACTCTGTGCTTTCGTTGCTAAGGTAACCGTTGCTCATAGATTACCCCCAATAGATTCCGCATTAGTGAATATTTCTTACCGCTCATTTACACGCGCGTGTAGCGGATCGTCTCGTGGCGCGTCCGTAAGCCACGCCCCCTACGCGCGTGTGAACACCACGCGAGCGCTCGCGCGAGCCCCTTTGGCCGCGCCTAACAAACCGCTCCCGCCGCGAGCCCGCGAGCCACGAGACGCGCCGCTGTCTGGTCCGCGAGCGCCCTGTTCACACGCGCGCGCACGCGCGCGTCTCGCGGATTGTCTCGTGGCTCGCGCGCGCGTGTAAATGGGGTATTAGACTTCAAAGTCACAATTTGGCGGAAGGTGCGGTTTGCGGGGTACGAAACAGATGCGCTGTGATTGGATATTTAAAATTCAAACTTGGAATTTATCGAGCTTAACACTGTCCATAGTGACTGAGTATGTATGATCGATAAATCGTACGATCAATGTTTGTGATTATCATTATTTACTTTTATCACATTTATAATGAATAACAATACAATATAAATATCGATACTTTTAATAATATAATATTAACAGTGTTTATATTATACAATGTCCGATTAGATAAATCAAATATACAATGCTATTCGTGGCTAATTACATTAAAATGATAACATAACTGTTCGTAGTAGGACTGCTTCTTAGCTTCATGAACTTAAAAACTATATTTTTGTGTTTTTAAGACATCATTTTTAGGAATTATTTTTATTACAAACTAGTTGACCCGACAGATGCTGTCATATCTAAATTTCATTAGGTTTGTTACTTTTCCTTTCGTGTGTATATTATTTTCATCACACTGATGTTTTTTCTGCTACGGTTTCAAAATTTCGATGTTTGTCATTTCATATTATTATTATTTTATTGTTTGGCTAATCCCTTAACTTCCAAATGAAGTAAAACAAACCATAATTTACTATAGTAATTCCTAATCACAATTTATTACTTTTGTTATAACAGCATTCCAATATCTCTAACTGTTAACTGGACCCTTATTAATGTAACCAAATGAAGAACTTCAGACCTCTAGTTTTATTACATTTTTATTTTACTTTAAATTCTCATTACAGTGAATAACTTTTGCTTAGTAGGCAAAATGGTATAAAAAAAGGAAAGAAAAGAAAAATAATTATAATTATAATATGAAAATATGTATAACATATCGAGTTAAGTATATATAATATGTACCTATCTACCTACCTGATATTCGCGCAAATAATAATAAATAATAATATAATCAATATTTAGCTGATTTTCCACATAATTTCTCCATAACTATAGGAAAGCACACGAATTTGAAAGTTTCCATACAATAACATTGTTACTTTTTATACTTAGACAAAGTAAATGTATTCTATTATTTTTTATTCTATTCTCGATAAGAAGTATAAGACCCATAACAAAACTGGCAAGTATAACTATGATACAACTGAATCCATCAACTGTCATCTGAAAAGTGTGTTGAACAAACGACACTGTATTTGGTAGGAAACCATCCCTGTCCACGGTGTATTGATTCTTTCCATTTTTCCTTCCTCTCGGGGCATCTAGGAAATCTATAAAACCATTACCACAATGTTTTTTCATATAATAAATAATGTTATCCTTGACTACAGCAACCTTTGTCCCACTTGTAACCTGTTAAAAATTATCGATTTCATAGCAATATCCTCAAAATGAATATCGATACGTCTTTAAAATGAAAAGTTCACTTCCCTAGTATTGTCTTTAGTCAGAAACAAGATAACTATTTTGAATTAGGAATGAATTTTTTACAAAATGTCACTCTCAAAACCAGCATAAGTTGAACTCTGCTTCATTATAAGAAAATTTGTAAAATAAATATGAATTACTAACTTATTATATGATATGGCATCTTTTGGGGTAACTGTTTTTTCGAACTGATTTTCCATACCATTTAACACTACAATAAGCCATGGTTTCATCAGCAAATTCTTTTTTTAATTTAATTAAATTCTGAAAGATCCGCGTGTGTATGGGTCGAAGGTCTTGGTCGATACTAATGTCGTGAATGCTAGTATAGCTTTATGTGCATAGCAAAAGCACTTCTATGTTGCCGCGCGTCAGTTGCCTTGTATGCGGTATCTTTTGGGGGTAATCTATGCCGTTGCTACAGTACTTTTAAAAAGCGGCCAAGTGCGAGTCGGACTCGCCCATGAAGGGTTCCGTAGCAGCAAGTAACATAATATAAAAGTTCTTGTAGTTCGTTGTAACTTTGATCGAAGTAAATTGCGGTTTACGATTTATAACATATTAAAAAAAAAACTACTTACTAGATCACGCTCAAACCAATTTTAAGTGGAAGTTTGCATGGTAAAATACATTATATATTTTTTTTTTAGTTTTATCATTCTCTTATTTTAGAAGTTACAGGGGGGGGGACACACATTTTACCACTTTGGAAGTGTCTCTCGCGCAAACTATTCAGTTTAGAAAAAAATGATATTAGAAACCTCAATATCATTTTTGAAGACCTATCCATAGATACCCCACACGTATGGGTTTGATGAAAAAAAAATTTTTGAGTTTCAGTTCTAAGTATGGGGAACCCCCAAAATTTAGTGTTTCTTTTTATTTTTATGTGAAAATCTTAATGCGGTTCACAGAATACATCTACTTACCAAGTTTCAACAGTATAGTTCTTATACTTTCGGAAAAAAGTGGCTGTGACATACGGACGGACAGACAGACAGACAGACAGACAGACAGACAGACATGACGAATCTATAAGGGTTCCGTTTTTTGCCATTTGGCTACGGAACCCTAAAAATGGGTGGGTCTAGCTTGTAGTAAATAATATTTGAAATGGTAAAAATCGAAGTTTACATTCTTAACCGACTTCAAAAAAAGGAGGAGGTTCTCAATTCAACTGTATTTTTTTTATGTTTGTTACCTCAGAACTTTGGACTGGGCGAACCGATTTTGATGATTCTTTTTTTAATCGAAATCTGGTGGCTGTCATGTGGTTCCATATAAATTTTATTGAGATCTGACAATGGAATCCATCATAAAACCATATAAGTCTTAAATTTGTATTAAGTAACCGCGACAAATGGACGAATAACTCAATGTCACGCCAACCGATTTCGATGATTCTTTTTTTAATCGAAAGTAGGTGCTTGTCACGTAATTCCACATAAATTTGAACGAGATCTGACAAGATGTTTTAGAGTAACTTTGAAGTCGGTTATTTTTTGTTAGTAAAATTTAGATTATTTATACAACGAGCACTCTAAACAGTTTTATTTAGCAGTAAATACTCGCGATATCTTTAGTACGCAATTTCTAATTAGTATCGATCGTGGTCACAGCTTAACTTCTCAGTGATCTTAGAACGAAACCTAGATTTCATTTCACTTTGAAGTAGCTAACTTATAATGTTAATGAAAAGCGATGAATGAACATAGCAAGCATATTTGATAATTAGGCACAATTAGTGAATCCTTACGCTAACTTTACTTATTAGTGTGTCTAGACTAGATAATTATGTTGAAGAAATTGATTGTACCATTTTAAAACCTTAAAATACTAATTTTGAGAGCATGAATGACGGATATGAATGATAGTAACAAAGCATCCATCAATTTACGATTAGGAGATAGATAGAGACCATCGTCGAAGGTCTCACTCTTGCAAATGGCTTAATTTGGATTTCGATTGAGCATAGAATTTATTCTAAAAATAAATTGATGAGACTAGTCAAATTCTTAGGAAACTAAATTAAATGTTCAAAAATAGAATGGCTAATTATAGTTATAGAGACTATATAAATATAGAGAGCAAGGTTGTTAGCATAGTATACTTAGTTGATTGGATTGTTCTTTAGGGTTCTGTACGAAAAAAACAAAAACGGATATAGACTTATACTAGAATTACGCATGTGTCTGTCCTCCCTTCACATCCAATTTTTTTTCAGTTACTATTTTATTTTGCCTTGAGAAGTAAAACTGTAATATTTTCTTATCTAAGCTATGTCCTTAAACCTAATTTTTATAGACGTTCTCAATACTCAATATTTTTATTGCGATCATAGTGGCTACATAGGTGGTAGTGATTACATGATGTTTCAGAAACACGTATGAACCCTATTAGGGTATTACAACATAGTCGGAGCAGACCGATCTATTTTATTGTGATCATTTTTGTAAGTATCTTTGAGGTTATAATAACACTTATTTATAAGGTATTGTTTTAATTTAGTTGAAAATTTTAGGTCATTTTATAATAGTCTTATTTCATCTGTTGTTCTATAAAGTATGCAAACATCATTTATTTTTAAAGATATACTTACTCTACAAATGTTTGAAATGAATTACTGTTTTCTTTTATTTTGTCCACGCAGTTATATTTACAAATTGAAATATTGCTGATCTCCATTTATTTTTTGGTCTGTAACTCGGTGATGTCTTTGGTGTTTCATGTCCATGGCGACGGTGACCACCATGGTAATTACCATCAGGTGGCTTGTCTCCTCGTTTGTCAACTAATCATATAAATATAAAGGTTCCGTTTTTTGCAATTCGACTACGGAACTCTAGAAATGCGTAACGTGAAGCAACTAAAAACGTCAAATTTTATTGCGAAACTGTATTGCCGAAACTGAACAAACAGATATGAAAGTCTGATATGGTAACAATGCGTGGTTTAAAATTGATTAATTTCATTCCATGTAGGAGGAGATTTATGCCACTCACGCTATCATAGGTCGTTACTGAAATGATGGACAGTAACAATTTACCTAATAGATACATTCAAGTCTAAATATTGATGATATAATATCTATTTAATTTACAATTTTATTGTAAGTTAAAACGTATCTTACGGCTCAACTCAGAGTCACTAATGGTTACCTATTTATATCGCTCCTTAGTGCAAATTTTGTATGGTGATTTGATGACTAAGTAGCGATTTAAGTTACCGTTAGAGACTCTGAGTTGGGGCGTTAGTGTAGGCTTTTACTAAGTGCGCTTACCTGACCTTCTTTTTTACTTTCAAGCATGTAATTATGATCAACTATTTAATTAAGGAGAAAATGAGTTTAATACGGCTTTTGCTTTATGCAAAATGTGTCGTTAGTGGAGCTACTAATCATTCCGAAATTGTTGCTGTGGATACCAAAATCACTGAAGATGGGACATTGAAAAAATATAATATTGTATGGACTCACTTTTTATCCAACCGTTACGGAGACGACACCTTAGTATACCAGCATGATATTCTAAGCCGCTCAATGCGGCAAAAAAATCTGTCATTAAAACGTTTCATTAAAGTATTTCATAATCTCAATTAGACTTCCAGATGACTAACATACAACACTATGCCCCACTTCGAAAATCTCCATACTTCCCGCATCTATTTGGGAAGTTTGCTTAAATTAGCGCTATAAAACTGGCAGACCAGCCATTAGCCCCAGTTCTAATGACGACTATTGTTGACCATTGGAACTATTGATTAAATTTTATGACACAAGACCTAATTTCTAGTTGGGAACTAGGTTCGTTGTGAAATGAACTAAATTCCTTTGAATTAAACTTCACAATATTGTCCACCACTTCGAAAACCCTGCTTTATCCATAATCCATACCTGTATCGTGTTGATTGTCTGAGAGGTTAAATAATTACTTAAATGGCCATAGCATCAGCAATATGTATAGACGTAGGTACTATAATTATTTATGTAGGTTTATTTGTTTATTTACTAACTTAGATTTTTATTCACTTATTGAACTCTAATTCTTTGATAATAGTGATATCTAATTAATAATTGAAAAAGAAATAATATGTCAATACAATAATTATAAATTATACTACGCACCTGTTGAATACCTAAGATTTTTTACAATATCCCGAAAATTCCGAGAAAAGAGATGAAAACAATACATATCTAATACACAACTTTATGTACTAATAAAACCGATTAGTTTGCGGTTTAATTGCCGTCGGGTTCACAAAAGTAAAAGCATGAAACGTTAAGTCATAAATTGATTAACGCGCCACTTTGCCTCTAATGAGCGGTGCTTTGGTCTAATTGTGCTACTGGTCTTTAGTTTTTAACCGGCTCACAATACAGATACAATACGGTTATAATAGGCTCCGATTAAAAAATAACGGTTTATTATCCATACATTTCTTGTAATTGGTATATCTTTTGATTTCATGTTACAGACTGTGAGAAATCCTGGGCGCCATGCCGCCATGGTCCATCGTAAAGTACAAGGAGATATTGTAGTTAATTTTAGTAGCGGTCGAATTTTTTTCTTAAATCTAACCTTTGTGAACTGAAAACACCGAAATGCCTACACAATAACGTTAATAACATGTATTTTATGACGAAATGTTTAATAGTATAGATATTCAGAGCCGGCGTTGGGGGGGCTAGGTGGGGCGACGGCCTAGGGCGCCAAATTTGAAGGGGCGCCACATTTGAGGTGAGGAGCAAAAAAAAGGAAAAAAAATTCTTAATAAACGTTCCCATTAGTTCAGTGAAATTTTTTTCGAGCAAATAAGCTTATTTTTTTATTATGTGCGCGCCACAATATTCTTGCCTATAGTGCGTCAGTGGCTTTAACGCCGGCACTGTAGATATTTAAATTATTAGTGTACGAAAAAGAAATTAAAAATAGCAGCTGTATCGCGGAGAATACTAAACGCTCAGTGTGAAGGCAAACAATTGTCTCCAATTACGTTTTTAGTGTCCCTAATGTCCATGGCTAATTGCTAGTTCTAGATAGGTCACGGGTGAGGAAGTCTAGACAAAGTTGATCGCTATAATTAATTAGTGCCGCGCTGATCGTACTTGATCGACTCGGGCATCGAACCCGGGGAGTTATAAAACAAAAATACGTCGATTGTTAGCTATTGTTTCAGTGTTTGTTTTAGTACCTATTTACATAAAGTTTTTATCATCTGGCGGGATAATCTTTCCTAGGTTGAATAAATTGCTGAAATTGCTAATCCCTTACTGGAAGACTACATGTCTACCTATTATATGTATAATAATTTTATTATAATGTATTCATACCTTCTTATCATAATGTTAGTATTAATCTACTTTGCAACAATCCGCGGTTGGAAAGTAGATTAAAACTATTTTAACGCCCCAACTCAGAGTCAGTTATTGACTCTGAGTTGGGACGTAAGACTTAAAGTAACGCCTGATACTATTAATACCTTCCTATCATTAGTAGAGTCCGACCGAAACTGGTTTTTCAGCCGAAACCGAAACCGAAACCGAACCTTCGGCCTTAGGTCCAGTTTCGGCCGAAACCGAAACCGAAACCGAAACTTAGGGTGAGGCCAAACGAGCGTATTTTTGGTGCTGTGAGTCACGTGAAATGAGCTGGTTTCATACAAAAGATCTAATTCAATTCTTTGAAATTTGTATTTTACGCGATTTTACGATTTACGCTATTTTACGCGAGGCACAGCTCAAAAAATACGCTCGTATGGCTACACCATTAGGGTATTTTTTGAGCTGCTCATTTGTGGACCCAACAGAAAAAAGTAGGTTAAAGGAGCCGAATTTTTTAGGTCAACCTTCAAGCTATCTGTCCCCTAACGTTGACCCACTACTTACGGGACACCCTGTATAGGTACTGAAATCTTGCGTGTTTTTTTTCACATTTTTATTTGTAGGTACATTTTTATGTGTATTAACTGCCTTCAGTTCGGTAAACTTATCTTAACGTAAACGACAAAATTCGAAAAAATGTGAGTACCTATGGATGAACGCTGTTTTTAACCCCTGACGAAAAAAGAGGGGTGTTATAAGTTTGACGTGTCTGTGTATCTTTATGTCTGTCTGTGGCATCGTAGCTCCCAAACGGAGGAACCGATTTTGATCTAGTTATTTTTTGCATGAAGGTGACTTAATCGAGTGTGTAATTAGCTCTGTTTAGTGTATATCAAACTGTCGGGGGTTTTTTAAATTTTAATTTAAGATCATTTAAATAGATCATTTAAATCTTAGCTCCATTTTACTAAAATACGTCAGTGAAAACCGCATGCAAATTGATTTAGCCGATTTTGAAATTACCCTGAACAAACGCACATAAAATACAAACAGACGAAAATTCTAAAAATAATTGCTATGGTCTCTTTTGCGTTGACTTTTGTGTACAGACATATCGATCAGTTACCGTTTCATTGTAATGGATGATTTGAGATTTAGACTTCGAAAATACTACTAGTGAATGCCCTCGCTTTGCTTCCGTAAACCTTTCTGTAAGCCCTCACTCAATAAATGTAAGTATGGGCGAAATTGACATAAAGTAATTTATTTATTTGTAAACCGTTTGAAATAAACCAACCACTAAATGTTAACCAAAGGTCACTACAATACGTATGTATTGTAAGTTATAAGGGAGTGAAAACCGCAGGTAAATCTGTTATGTCGTTCCTGAGAGTAGCCAGAACAAACGCACAGATAAATAGACGAAAACTACTTTTTATATAATCTATTACGTCTAATTAATACCCCTAGTAAAAGTTTTACTTAAATATTTTCCAGGTACAGTTTCTATACCATGCTTGGATATGAGTTCCGTATCATTATCTATACAGCATTAGACACTATATTATATCCTTTTTTCTACCTGTTGCCGTTGCCGAGCAAAAAACGACTAAAATCAAGCGCCAAAGCACCCTGTGCCCTGTCAGACGCTCTTCAGATTAATGAACAAATATAATAAACATGTTAAATCAATGACTTCACTTGAAAAGTCAGCGCCCACGGGTTAGCCACGAACTTAACCGAACGACGCACGAAAATTCACGAACACAGAGTTTCGGTTTGGCCGAAAGTTTCGGCCAAATTTTTCCGAAACCGAAACCGAAACCGAAACTAGATTTTTTGGCCGAAACTGGCCGAAACCGAAACCGAAACCGAACCTTCGGTCGGTCTCTAATCATTAGTAACATAACTTTTGATTAATTTATTAGAGAACTCAAAGGTACTATGGTTTCTTCTTAATCCTATCCCTTACTAAAGTACGCGTAGTAATAGATAAATAGGTAGTTTTTCTTTGGCTGGACTGTACTATATCTAATCAACCATCAATGATAGTAATTTTGTAGTCAATCTACAAAAAACAATAACTACAAAATCTAGATAACAATATAACGGTACGAACATTTAAATAAGTACGGTACCTTTCTCATTTTGAAATTCGAACTTATTTATCTCGATTAGCGATCGTGACCGTAAAACAAATTGCATTTTTTCATTGATTAAGTAGCAAAAATATTTTTAAATCATCGACTTCACAACTTCCATCAAACAATGATCACTTGAAATAGGTACTTTTAAAGCATTGTCATTTAATGTATTTGTAAAGGCAGAACTCTTCCCCGGAGGTCTACAGGGTAGTTAAACTCCCATCAAAATGTTTGTGGGCGGAGTTATTTTTACGGTAAATCGTGAAAGCCTTCGGAACAACTAGTAACCTCTCTTTACCTTTGTGTTACACGACTATTCCGTAACATCCCATAGAATTATAGAGGTCATTTTAATATGTTCCATGCCATAACTGAACTCTTTAATTATTCCATCGATTATCATCAAACTGCTTTAATTACTCTTTTTAGTTATTTTTACTTTAACGTGTTTTCGTACGTATCGTTTAAAAAATATTCAAAATTATATGACAATACAGATATTTAAAATGATCTATTAAACTTTATTTATATCTATCTATCTATGCAGTGAAAATATTATGTAGTGAGGTAGGCAATGTCATCGATAGTGAGTACAAAACATATTTTGAACAATACAAAGTATTATTAACACGGGTAATTATTATCGACGGTACTTTTCATAACGAGAAACGGATCTGTTCCCGCGGGATAACAATACAACTCTGAGGCTCTGTTAAAACTAATATTGTGTGCTGCTGCAATAGGCAAAATCGAAAAAAAGCTCTAATGCATTTATAATAAATATGGAATCTTCTGTGCTGCTACAAAACCGGTACCCAGGTTAATGTCACGGTCAAAGTTAATAAAAGCCTTTCCTAAGTACTTGCTTATTCGGGATCGTACCTGTGGCAAGATGCCAGCCTAGTACCAGGAGAGCAGAAAATATAAAGTAGTCGACCTCACCTGACGCATGCGTCCCACCTGATAACTACCTGTCTCGTGTCGCGATAACCAATTTATCTAGAACTTCAAAACCTGTACAATCGCTTTAACATCCATTTAAGTTTGTAAGTCTAAAAGGGATGGGGTGGTTCATGTATCAATGGTAGGATCTCACAACGCATGCGTTCTGCTGGCTCACCTGTCGAGTCTGCATCTTGCTTTTAACCGGGGTTGGGATGGCTGAGTATGAAAACGTTTCTACACAAATTGAATTTGTCTATCACTAGCTATTTAATTGCGTGTAGACTCTCGTTACGATACGAAGGTTAATTAAATTGTGTGTTAGTGTAATAAGTATACATTTATTGTTAATGTCTTTGTAAGAACCAGCGGTATTAAAATTGTGAATAATTCTTGAAGTTTAAATATACAAAGACTCATATCATTTACTCATATGGCTGTCAAACATTGTTAGTTGGTGGCCTTACAATGAATATTCTTTTTTCGAGAACTGTTAAACCTAATATTGTGCACTTCATGAAAATTGGTCAAGTAGGTACTATCAATCAGAATTTCTTAGAAAGTATTGGACATCGTAGAGTCTTAGACGTACATGTATTGACATGTGAAGGGCAAACAGTCCTAAATAATAAGAGGTAGGAAAGTAGGTAGGTATACCATTAAAACATCTTAAGCCAAAATGTTAGACACGTAAAATTACGTGAAATGTTTAGAAGCCTTCATTAGTTTTTTAGGCGAACCGAGATCACAACCATATAAAATTTAAAATTATTATTCAAAAGATGTTTAATATTTAAGTAGTAGAATTGACATGCTGTATCAAATTGTAAATTCCCCTAACTGTCGTGAATCTGACATAGAAGCTAATGTTTCACCAGGGTTTAGGGCTTCTGTTTTTCTTTCTATCTGCTAAATATTAATCCATCCAAACATGTGAAAGTTCATATGGATGTTTGTTACTCCTTCACGCTGAACTACTGAATGGATTTTCACGAAATTTAGCACACAGGTCCTGGTCTGGAATAAGACATAGGGTAATATTCCAGAAAACGGGATCGAAGCCGCGGGTAGAGCACCAGTATGATATAAAGTAGTGATAGCCTAGTGATTTGTGGCTCTAATTTTCAAAAAGTTATGTGCGTTTTAGTACCTTATTTGTATACAAACATCGTGAGGAAACAGTCAAAGAGTTCTCCATAATTATTCTCAAAGGTGTGTGAAGTCTGCCAATCCGCACTAGGCCTGCGTGGTGGACTTTGGCCTATACTCCTCACGTTGTGAGAGGAGAAGTGGGACAGTTATGGGCCTCATGATGATGACTGTAACTGTCAACAAAACGGGTAACTTTATTTTGCCCACGCATTAAGGGCAAACTTTGTCCATAATCAACAAAAACTATCTCTGACACGCCGGAAGTCTCCACACGTCAGAATGTGAAGAACTCAAGTTGCTCTCGACTGGAATTAAAGCTATCTCCATATCGACACGTTCATCTCACGACTACAAAAGTGATCGTGAACTCGATAGGTATTTATCTTCGTATGGGACGAGCCCTTAGCTATGTAAACAGTGACGAGAAAATACGTTTTTGTCTTATTGTGTAATGTTATGTAATGTTATGTCATTCGGTTTAAAATAATTTGACTCTAGAACCTATCGAATCCTGTTATGAACCATTTTTGTAAGCATATAAGCTCAACTAGTCAAAATATACAAAAAATACACGATCTTTATCAAGTGCATTATTAACTTTATATTAAATGATCTTTTTTCTATTTACATTAGGTAATCAGTAATTATTTATTAGAATCTTCACACTCATATAAAACCGTCGATTAATGAGATTAATCAGCAAAATTATTTTTGATTATTCATCATCAAGCTTCGACATAGTTTAAAGCTGACAGACCGAACAGCCGACAGTATTAAATAATTCACTGAAAAAATATAACCTAAAAGATTGCCAGGAAAAATACCACAATTTAACAAGTACGAAAATAAAAATGTCCTAAAGGGCAAAAGGTAATAATAATGTGCCTTGAAATATATTTATACTTGTAGATATGTAAAATGATTTGAATTTGATTGTGCGAAAAACAAAATAATTCCTAAAAACGTACAAACGATGCCAAATTAACCCACTGCAGAGTTATTGTCCCAGGAACAGCATAACGCAATTAGCGAACTGTTTGTAATAAATATTTACACCACCTGCGAGCTCGCTTTTTGTTTGATCTTGGGGTATAAATCCTTTGAAAATTACTCAAGTCTTTGGAGATCTGCTATACTAAGAATTGGCGTTTTATTTTCCTCCTACTTATTAGCTTTAAATGTACTCGTATGTTTGAATATGCAACATGAACTAACCTTACTAATTACTTTAACCTTATAAAAATTGAAGCAGTCAATAAATAACAAAAACTTATAAAATGTCTACTCAAAGACAAGGCTTAATAATATATATTAAATATGATTATAAATAATTTTATGACATAATTTTTTCGTAGAGTAAACAATAATAATAATAATAAACGCTAACACACTCATACCCCTGCAGTAGATTATTACTTGTGTCGCGGGTGGCATGGACGACACATATAACACATCACAATAACACCCATGACTCGAGTACAAATATTTATCTGTCACATAAATATCTGCCCCGGCCGGGAATCGATCCCGAGACCCCTCGCTTCGCAGGCAGGGTCGCTACCAACTAGGCTATAGGGTCGTCAGAGTGTTCACTGATGCGTCCTTATACATTTCTCTAGTCATCGATACCCATCGAGTGAAGTACCATTTCCTTCTTAGAAGCCCTTCTAAGTCGGAAGGATTAATTTTTACTCTACTGTCTAATTTAGTAGCTACTAGTGACCGCAGCCGACAAATTTTTCAATTAGTAAACAGTATAATTTTATTTTATTTCAATGTTACTTCACAGAAACAGATAAATATGTTTAGAAATGTTGCCATGTTGGAACTCTACTAATAACATTTTTGTATAATTGCACCATATATTTTTGTATAATTATTATATACGTATATAAGACATAAACTTAACCTTAATCACCTGTTCTATATTTTGATATATTATAGTTAACACGAAAAAAAAAATATGAATTATTTGTTTAGAGCTCTACATTAAAAAGAAACATCATTGTTCTATATTAGTCATAAAAGTAGGTATTTGTTAAATTGATAACATGGCCACTGCAATTATTTTTTTTCCAAAAATAACTCATTTAATAGAAAAGCATAAAATTATAACAGTTCTACGACTAACGGTAGAAAACCGTTCATGGAAAATTGTTCGTAAAAATGTAACGCAGACGTAGGTAGGTACAGAGTAAACCTAATTATGTTAATAAAATCAACTACTGTGACTAAATTTGATTAGCGTGTTATTTCTGTGGATGGCCAAATTACCCAAGAATGTTTAACAAGACAATATGAGGTTTCATATTAATGGAATATTGTTATAACGGCGAACGTACAAAGCAAGCACTACCTATGTATAATACTTTTAAAATTACGTAACAAACGCACTACTCAGTACGCATAAACTGTATATTTGTAAGTTCTCATGTAAATGAATTGTATTATAATTCGTAATGAGAAATAAAGTTCTTAAACCATAAACTATAAGCTATGTAATTCAGGACATGCATACTCGTATTTCTATCAACTAGTCATATCTGATCATTACCTAATATTGGGAAATTTCGTCAATTATTTACTGCCTTTAACAAAAACAAAAAGAGTTTTACTGCCTTCTACAAATACATTAAATGATAATGTTGTGGACGTATCTACCAATTACAAGTGATCTTTGTTTAAATGAAGTAGTGAATCTAAGGCAGTAAGGTGTAATGTACCTATATACACCTTATGCAGTAGATTGAAAAAAATGTACAAAGCAAAACTGACTAACGTAAAGATATCTTTACTACTAAATCAAGATAATTTTATTTGAAGCTTTTGATGGCTTAAAGCCGTTTTGAACTATTTTTTTTACTTTCACGATCGTTAATGAGGATCAGTAAAGTTATAGCAAATTCTATAGAACTAGTATCCACGCGATTCTTTATGGCATATGAATGATATATCTTTTTGAATCATCCAAATCGGACCATTACTTACGAAGATATTAAGTAATAAACATTGCCGTTCCGGCCGCTAAAATTCAAGCTATGTTTGCAGCCTCCTTTTTGAGCAGCACAGTCATGGAAATCCACTTTCTCTACCGTTCAGCAGCAATACGCTTTACTTTTTAGGTTTCCGAAGTAAAATCGGAAGTATCGGAACCCTTGTAGTTTCGTCATGTCCGTCCGTCCGTCTGTAATTTTGCATGGATATACATATGTACACATTTATTAAAACTCCAGAATCGTGGAATAAAATACTGAAAAACTTTTGTTCAGGGTACCTCCCCTACAGGCGTGAGGATGAAATTTTTTATTCGTCGCGTACCCCGTAGTGTGGGATATCCTGGGGTCCTAGAAGACCCATAATATTTTTCGAAGACCTTTTCAACGATATCCCACACTACGGGGTACGCGACGAATAAAAAATTTCATCCTCACGCCTGTAGGGGAGGTACCCTGAACAAAAGTTTTTCAGTATTTTATTCCACGATTCTGGAGTTTTAATAAATGTGTACATATGTATATCCATGCAAAATTACAGACGGACGGACGGACATGACGAAACTACA
This sequence comes from Thymelicus acteon, assembly GCA_951805285.1. Lineage (NCBI taxonomy): Eukaryota > Metazoa > Arthropoda > Insecta > Lepidoptera > Hesperiidae > Thymelicus > Thymelicus acteon. The sequence goes on from OX638232.1 coordinate 6,735,887, forward strand.
AGGGTTCCGATACTTCCGATTTTACTTCGGAAACCTAAAAAGTAAAGCGTATTGCTGCTGAACGGTAGAGAAAGTGGATTTCCATGACTGTGCTGCTCAAAAGGGAGGCTGCAAACATAGCGTAGCATTTTTGATGTGGCTCCATAGACGCAGCGAGGAGCCATCTGCCACTGAAAAAAAATGTTACGGAGCCCAACCACAGCTTTCTATATAGATACAACTACGAAATTTATATAAGTTAAAGATATAGTTCCCAGCTCAGTTACTATTGAAGATAAATCATATATTGTCTTTTTACAACGGAATACCATTTTCTACGAAGTTTTGAGTTTTTCGACACGTTAAAAAATAGTTTTTTTTGGCGTTTTCATAGAAGTGTTTGAACGTTTAAGCACTATACAATACTGATACATAGTTAAAAGGTGAATTAGGCACAAATGGGACACTTAATTTGTTTCAAAGTCACAATTATCCAAACAAAACATTGCGCGCCGTATCGCTGCCAGCGGCTAACTGGCGGCGACCGATATCGTGACGTCACAGCCACGCAGTGAACTTTGTAAGTAATTTGGTCATAACTTCGTCAATTTTTGTCGTAGAACAAAAATTTTTTCACTGTATGTTAAGGATTTCTTAGCTCTATAAATCTGCATTCTCAACTAAAAACGTTACGGATCCTCATTGACATTATACGAGTAGGTAAGTATAATTTCAAACTGAGTTTCGAACTGAGATGTTTCATAAAGGAACGTACCGTCCTACCTGATCATTTAAGAGTTTTTAATGAAATTTCGTAAACTACATTTTTTGGTGAAAAGTTCATTTATTATATTCGTTATCATTATAATCTGTGACTGACGTAGCTACGAATGTACGTAAAAATATTTAAACGTTGTAGCTATTTGGCTACGCGCTACGGTTGTAAAATAAATACTTACTGCTGGATTTTTTTGCTATATTGTTTTCTTTTTTTATAACGCTACACACTCATAGCCCCACACTAGGATTCCCTGTATCCTGGGTGCCATGGACAACACATAAAGACAAGAACACACACCCAAACCGAGAACAGAAATTCAAACTCATCATTCAAACCGCCTCTCAGGGAATCGAACCCAGGACCCTGAGCACGGCAATCCGGCATGATAACAATTGCGCCACACAGGTCGTCAATTGATACTTAGTTGCCTAACAGAGATCAGTGTGTATTATTGACACAGACACAAAAGCGTCAGCATAAAACAGTCGCGGCCCTGACCACGGCGCGGCGGACACCGTGGGCGGCGGAAGGGCTATCACTGGAAGTCCGTTCCATATCGAATCGACCACTACACAATGTAATTCTAATACCATTTGCACTAACCTAGCTTTACTTTATATGCATGGAGAGTACTAGGTAGTAGGGCGGCTTACAGAGCGACTGGTACATCCCTGGATTTCTTGCTAAAATTTGGGGATTTTTTTGCAATAACCGCATCATGGTATGAAGACGTCGACATACGTCGTACATTAGAAAGACTTGATTTTAGAAGCAACAGGTGGTAGCGTTTGTAGGTCAGTAAAAAAAAGCTGCATTACCTACATGCTAATTTTTTAATGATAAAGGTGGCTCAATATTCTCTTACGTGTCAAGTATTATAGTAAACAAATAGTTGTATACAGTTTTAATAAAACCTCTGAACTTTATTTGCTACAAAATCTTTTGTCGGTTCAACGATGAAAGAAGATTCTTGTGTAATAGGCGTTTAACATAATTATAGTGTTTGCCCCATAAAGTTTGGAGAAGGCAAACATAACTAGTTCGTCCCGGGAATTAATTCCGGGAAGTCTTTTACGAAATTAAAACTCATAAACTACAACACAAATAACTGTTAAAAGCTTGTAAATAAAAGGCAATAAAATAGTCAATTAAGTATTATAGTCATATTATAATCATACTTCATCTGAGTAATCATATTGTTATTTACAAAGACGCATGGAAATGACCAGCTCTGCAGCCAGTTCCGTTCAGATTACTAAATATTTTTGTAATATTTTCCTTTTCGTTCTTTGTGCTGAGGAGTTTCTTTTTTCTTCTCTTCCATGACAAAGCACCCTTCCGAAAGCTGGTAGATTAAAAAAATTATGACGTGCATAAGTGTATCTGTGATACCTGTATGAAAAAAATATATTGTCTTTGACTTTGATTATATAATATCATTATCATCTCACCCAGTATGCGGCCCCACTGCAGCTCACACACACTCGCACACTAATTGTGACTATGAAGACAATCTTTACTTGGCCAGTGTGGTGGCCTGTAGTCTTTAGAGCCATAAGGAGTCCCAAAGCCTGAGGTGGATTATAAATAATGGTTCAGCGAGGTGGATCATAATAATGATTCATATACCATCCGGTAGTATCTACCGGTATTCATCAATAAAACAGATAATTGTGGGTTGAGTCTTGTACTTGTATTATACTTACATAAGGCTATCACCGGTATGTACATACATTAACATTTACTAAATCAAAAAACAAAAATACATTTATTTTTCAACACAAGTCCATTATCCAGCGACCACTCGTAAAAGTTCTTATAAGAAATAAGGCAATATCCCGAATTATATGGAGAGGGCTTTATAATAAGGAGCCGCACACGTTGATCGGATTATTAATGATTTACGTACTCTTACCAACCAGGTATCGCCTACGTCGCATCGTGTCGTGTCCTACGATAGACCATCCTTTTTATCAACGTACCTGTAAAGAAAAAAAAAATTAGAATGACATGAATGAGAACCACTACAAACTTTCTTAAAAATAATATTTTAATATGTATTCTATGCCTACATATTTTTTTATTTATTTCCCTGATTTTATTTTTCAGAGACCTTGATTATTATTATATTTTTTATTGCAATAAATTAGAAAAATATAATAAATAAATATTAATATAATAAACCTATATAATAAACCATTAATAATATAATAAACCATTCCTGAATAATGAAAATATACCAAATAAATTATTATTATAGCATAATATCATAATAACATAATACGAGTATGTCTACATAATATCCGCTGTTGGTGAAGATCTACATAATTGAGTTGTTCATTTAAAAAAAAATATATTTTTTTTTAATGTATTTTAAATCTTTAACACAAATTATATTAATTGGCATTGTTAAAAACGCTTAAAAACTATTTTTAATATTAATAATAATGAATTCAAAATTGATAAAAGTTCAAAAAGAATCACGTGACTACAAACGCGCCAGATTTGGTCGCCATGTTAGTGACGTCATTTTGTTAAAGCAATTACACAGTGTTAGAAGCTTCTACGTGAATTGAGTAAAAATATCCGAAATTTAGTGCAAAAAGATATTCATACCACGTAATTTTATTATAAATTTAAATGTTAAATGATTTATTCTTCATTAAATATTATAATAAAATTCTCTATTGATTGTACACACTAAATAAATTTAGATAAGGTTACACTGTTAACTGGTAAATCGTGTCTGGGAGAAATCAGGGCAGGGTGTTAGGGGTATAAATCAGGGTTGTATGATAAAATTATATTTCATTTATCATACAACTAGCTTCTACCCGCGACTTCGTCTACCTAAATTTCAGATATGGATCCTGAGAGAAGTGAAGAATGTGATTAATAAAAAAATGCACAATGCAATACTACAGAAATTCTATGCTAGTAGTAGGTACATACATATGATGACCCTATAGCCTAGTTGATAGCGATTCGATCCAGCCTGCGAAGTGAGGGTCCCAGGTTCAATTCCCGGCCATAGCTAATAAAATGTGACAAATAATTATTTGTACTCGGGTCTTGGGTGTTATAGTGACGTGTTATTTGTGTTGACCATGCCACCCGCGACACAGGAAAACCTACTGCGGTGGTATGGGTCTGTACGCGCTTTATACATAAAACTGGTACAATATATAATTTTTTTTTTGTCTCCGAAATACGCCAAGTTGGTCAATGATCACGACTCGTGTGGCGAATCGTTACCACTCCAGATCGCTAAGTCAAGGGTCCTGGTTTCGATTCGATGCGAGGTGGATGCTGCGAGATGGTTTGAATGATTAGTTTGCATTTCTGTTCTTGGTCTGAGTGTGTGTCCTTGTGTTGTCTATGGCACCCACGACACTGGGTATCCTAGTATGGGGCTATGAGTGTGAAGCGTTTATTTATTTATGTACCTACTGGTTTTACAATGTTAACGATAATATTATCTAATATCTTCAAATACGGTTCCGTTTTACTCTATCTACCATTGTTCTACCACGTGTTCCACTTTGTAGCCCCAGGACCCATCATCAGATCCTCATTGAATTTGAGTAGGATCAACGTTGCAAAATTCCTAACTAATAAAATAAAACCATGAGTTGTTTTATAAAAAAACGGGCATGTGCGTGTCAGGCCACGGGCAATGTAAGGTTCCGAAGTAGTAAGTTTATTGACTATGACTCATACTTATGTTAACATAGCAGTGATAGTTTTCATTGTAAATTCATTATATAAGTACCCTATTTTTGAGATTTTTTTCACTTGTCTAGCTCCAACCGTTTAGTCAACAGTTGGGGGGGACACTTGACTGTAACCAAAATTAGCAATTTAAAGCCAAACATTTTGCAAACGGACCCCTAATTCCAAAAATGGTCTTACAAAACCCATAATATTTTTGGAAGACCTTTTCAACGATACTCCACACTATAGGGTAGGCGACGAATAAAAAAATCATCCTCACGTTGCCTGTAGGGGAGGTACCCTGAAAAAAAATGTTTTTCAATATTTAATTCTACGATTCTGGAGTTTTAATAAATATGTATATCCATGCCAAATTACAGCTTTCTAGCTGTAAGGGTCTGGCCGCTTTGTTTCGGACAGACGGACGGACGGATGGACGGACAGACGGACGGACATGACGAAACTATAAGGATTCCGATTTTACTTCGGAACCCTAAAAGCGAATCTATGAACAAAAACTAAAATTTTACCTCTTATTCCTCGGGAAAAGGTCACAGGTACACATTTAACATTATCTTTGGGGTGTTTTTTTTTTGTAGTTTTCACACGTAATGGTACAAAACAAGCACGATAACTTTTAAGGTTTAGCATTTTTGATATATTTATCAATATATTGACGATAATATCAAGATTTTATCAGTAAAAAGTCAAATCACAGTATCAGCTGTATGCTGCAATGAATAGCAATTAACAAAGTGACGTCACACGCGCGCTCGGTTCTATTCGGGAATTGTCGGCGTGTTTTCGGTACTGGATTCAAAAACGTATTTTTGATTTAATGTAACTTTTAAATTATAGCGAATAAAAAAAAACTAAAATAACTTTGTTATAAAACTTATATATGAACTTTCCATTTATAACAAAAAAAAAATTTAGGAAACAACTCAATTGTAAGACTATAAGGCCCGTATTGATAAACCGATAAAAGGATCTCTATAATCTCTATAATCTATAATCTCTATAATCTAAGATTCTGTTTGAGGTGCTGCAACTTGCAAGGCTATTCTGTTTTGTCACTCGACAGCGGAATCCGCGATGAGTGTCAAACTTCAGACGACTAAAGATAGGATTTTGACACTCATCGCGGATTCCGCTGTCGAGATACAAAACAGAATAGCCTTACTCTGATCATAATATTATTATGTAAAAGTAACATACTTGTATGTAAGATCAGATATGCCGAGATCGGTTTAATAAAACGGACCTAAAATTTATTGTTTGTTAAAAATTTTACATCTCAGTTAAGGTATATTTTTATGTATAAGCCAGTATAAGGTAATATAAAGTATAGGTAATAATTTAGGTATAAGGTTTATCTTAGGTATATCTTTTATGGTTTTATTATAATTTTACTTTTCATATAAATATTAGTATCATTAACTTTCTTTTTGGTACTAAATTACTAATACATTAATATAATAATATTTAAATGAGATTAAACTAAAGTTTAATAAAGGATTAATAAGGCACAATAAAGGATTAAAATAACACTTGTTCATAAAATAATTTAAAAAACATATTCAATTTTTTTTGTTTAAAACTAATAAAGACAAGACTTTCGCGTATGTCCTACGTGAGAGTTTGTTCAGGATAACGTAAAGCACGAAAGAGATGACACAACATATCTTTCTCACTCCATTCCTAAGCTTCTAAGCTCTACCGATACTGTACATACATATGTGTATCCCTGTATTGCCGTATATATAGAACACCGTAGCACACCCATACAGTACAAAAACAAAATTCACAAATTACTACGAATGACGGACATTAAATTTCGATATTAGAAGCCTACATTAGCCTCATACGAGGGTGTGTTAGAAAAAAAAGCAGTGTTTGCTTAGCAAATTCTAATCTCTACACATACTCACTGACCAGGATAACAGGATACTGTAGAAAGTGAATCCACCTATGCCTCCGTAAGGAATATAACATACGCCATAGACACACACGCATCACGTGTGAGGGGTGGCCGTATGTGGCCCCTAACCTACATTTATACTTTAACGAGGTAAGAAGTGGGATGCGAAACCCTATAACCTCCGCGGGAACGAAAGGGACAAAAATTAGGGGGAGGGTGGGCGTTAGAAAGAGTTAGAAATTTAGCGGGATACGGAGACAGCACGACTTGTTCGAGTCTGCGCATCTTGAGTTTGGTTTAAGGGTGGCAAGCTCGACTACCACTCGCGGGACCTGCTCGCCTAGTACATGTTTTCCATTTTAGGACAAAACTTAATAAAAAAAGGGCGCGTGGAAAGCAACAGGGGTTCCAATAGTGAGGCAGTGTGGGTGGGCAGGTTTCGTGAACAATGTGTGTGCGTTCGTTACAATAGTGTGTAAGCTTCGTAGTTCGTACTATACTGAGTGTGTAGACAACATCACTATAATAATTAATAGGTCTTTTTAACTAAGAAATTGGACATTTTATAAGCAGCATTTCCATATTTTTATCTGTGGATTGGCACACAATTCAAAATGCAAATAAATTTTATTAGAAAGCCTTGTTATATTAATTTCAAATTCAGTTATTTGTTTTAGATAGTGTTTCGTTTTTGTGAAATTAATGTAGTTTTTGACGCCATGGATAAACTGAAAATTCGTACAATTTTCGAATATGAGTTCCTACGTGTAAATACCGCAGCGCAAACAACACGAAACATTAAAGACGCGTATGGGCCTAACACTGCTTGCATTAACACGGACCATTATTGTTTCAATCTTTTTAAATCTGGAAATTTTGAGTTAAAGAACAAGCCTCGCGGTCGGCCGGTAACCATTGTCGACAACGACGAATTAAAGGCGATAGTGGAAGCGGATCCAACTCAATCTACGGCTGAGCATACTGCGGGCTTTAGAGTTAGTGTCAAAACAACTTAGAAGCACTTGCGTTAAATCGGAAAGATAAAAAGCTAGATATGTAGGTGCCACACGAACTATGCGAGCAACAGCGAAACTTGCGCGTCGAACGTTGTAAGCATTCGTCTCAGTGGGTGGACCCGGTACAGCACCTAATCAGTGCGCTAAAAAAAGATTACTTATAGGAATATGATGGTGACTGTCTGGTAGACCAGTGCCGGACTTGTACATCACAGCTTCTTACCGAATGGCACAAAGTGACGTCAGATGTATATTGCCAAGAATTGCAAACAATGATGGAGAAATTCGCAATTCAACAACCAACACTGCTCAATCGCTTTTCCCATTGCTTCTCCACGACAACGCGCGAGCTCACACTTCACGACAGACCATCGCAAAGCTACAAGAGTCACAGCTGGAAGCTCTCCGTCACCCACCGTACTCACCGGACCTTGCCCCAACAGATTTTTACTTTTTTCAAAATTAGGACAATTTTTTTAGTGGGAAAAAGTTCAACATCCAAGAGGTATTGCAAAATTGTATAGATAATTAGGACCAGTGCTTTGATTAGCTAAAATAAAATAAAAAACACCAAAATTTTGATACATATTTTAAAATTTTCATACAAATCTCCAATTTCATAGATAAAGACCGAATATTATGTCAGCGGTCACTACACTTTAAATTTCTTCGTAAAGATGGGATTAATCGGCTACTTATTGTCATTGCATTGTTTTCAGCAGCACTTTTTCCATGGTTGAAGTACGCATATTAAAAACTTCAACTTTGTGTCCAAACTAGCATGGTAGAGTATGACCTGGAAGGCTATTCTGTTTTGTAACTTGACAGCGGAATCCGCGATGAGTTTCAAAATTGAAGTTCGAGTCCGAGATCTTGTTAAGTGATTCTCTAATCATCTGGTACGCACTTGCGAAGTGAAGGGAGTCTCGAAGTCTAACTTCAATTTAGAAACCCATCGTGGATTCCGTTGTCAAGTTACAAAAATGGACTTGCATCATATTGACATGTCATTATCTAATCATCTAGTACGCACTTGCGAAGTGAAGTGATCCTAGAACTCGAACGTCAATTTTGAAACTCCGCTGTCAAGTTACAAAACAGAATAGCCATCCTGACGAACTGAAAAGACGTTTCACATGAAACAAAAGAATAGATTGACATGTATTACGAACGAAGCTGATGACAGTTCATTACCATTTTCGATGGGTGATCGAGCCCATTGTGCAGAACGAGGGCAGTGCCGATCGTCCGTGAAATACGACATTATATTATGCGCATCGATTCAAAGGCTCGGACATTTTCAATGACTCTATTTGAATTCTATAACAGAACTAAAACTGTTCTTGTATGATAATTACATCGTCTATCGAGAGTTACTCTAGTTCGTGGTCTCTTTATACATTGTATTTATAACTAACAATAAGTATGTTTATTCCTTAGATGAAGGAATGAAAGGCAGATAACGTCGTTCGAATATGACGTAAGCCTACCAAGAATAATACAAAATAAAAAACTAATACAATCTCGTGTCACTACTAAAGAAAGCGTCAAATTGCATGAACATCGCAATTGTCAAAATTTATTAAATAATTTTATCAGTTATAATGCCGTCTTGGATTTTTAAACAATTTAAAAGTAGTTCGCAAAATCAAAGAAAAGAAGATGTAATATCTTTTCACAGGTATCTGTTCATTATTTTATTATTTATTTATAATAATATTTTTGCGGTTTGCTCGGAACACAAAACCTCGACAATTATTCATTTGTATATTGTTTGTATACCAGCTTTATGTGAAAATCGGTTACCCTAAATTTGGGGAAATATGCATGAGCTATTTGAGCACTGGTCGATTTATAAATGTATGTCGAAATAAATATATTTAAAAAGTAAATATTTGTATTTATTTAAACCTTAAAAATCAAGAAATACAGCCAATGCATAAACACCTATCGCTGGGATATTATAACCGGGTTAATTGAAAATGTCACGTTTGCCCACGATAAAATGCATGATTGAAAGAAAATATTATATTATATTTTAGTTTCTGTTTTTAGTTTAGCCTACTCACTAAAATGATTTCAATTATAATTTTGCAGATTGCCGACAGCTGCTATTACAAGAGAAAAAAAATGCACTTTGCCTCGTCTTTTATTATGCGTACCACAAAGGACTGGAATTAATTGTCCGCGCCCGTCAGATTATAATGTGGGTGTCTTCAAGTCAAAAGTGAATAGGCTTCTACTAAGTTAGTGTGATTTACCATCCACGACTTCATTACCGCTTACCATCTCAGGTGGTTCTGTGGTCAAACACTAACTTATTCTGCATAAAAAAGTCCATAGTTTAATTAAGACAATTAAATATATTTAAGTATTATTTTATATTAAAAGAACATTTACATATATTTTGATAAGTGTACTTTTTGATAACTAGTGATGAAATTAAAATCAATTATGATTATCACATTAATTTATTACAACGTAAATTTTTGTCTGGTTTTCTATGCATTTGTTCCTCCTATCTCAGGAACGGCTTAATAAAAGATTCGGTTTTCACTGACGTATTGTAATGAGTTTGGGTTAACATTTAGTGTTTGTTTTATTTGAATCGGTTTACAAATAAAAAAATCACGACAATTTAAATAATACCATCCCTACTTTTATCGACTGTGGGCTTACCGAAGCGAAGCAAGGGCGTTCACTAGACTAGTAATAAATAATTTGCCAATTTAATTGTGCATAATGTGTTAAGTTGGAAATATGTCAAACAACATTTACAAAATTGCGGGAGTTTATGACTTTTCATTTGGCATCCTCACACACACAAAGAATTACGTGTCCATACGGTGCCACTGCTAGTTGACATTAAGGTTGTCACGCACACATAGCGAAAAAGTGACTTCACGTCATTCGTTACATTTCTTTGCGAATGTTCCATCTGCCTTTTATTTCCTTCATCTGAGGTTTATTCTAACATTTTCTGAATATAAGACGCGAAGTCTGAATAATATTCCGATTTGAAGCAAACACATGTAACAACATTTTTGCAAGTAACATAAAAATTAAGAAAGAAACTGAATGTTAAAAGTTTATTAACCGATTTCAAAAAGAAAGGAAGTTATCAATTCGTCGCATATCTATATTATTTTGTTAAATAAGACTTTGCAGTGTTGAAAGTTCCACTCTATCTTTCTCACTCAATGGAATATTTGTTTTTAAATCAGTCAAAGTCAGTCACAACACCACCTATAATTTTCCCACTGTTGAACTTGGGTTTCCTGTTACAATGTAAGGTGTACTGGCCATAGTCTACCATGCTAGCCAAGTGCGGATTGGAAGACTGTTCCTAAGTGTAAAATATAATTAGAGCTTGGTTTTTATAGATCTCTCGCATAGAGAGCAAATATGGAATAGTCTAATCAACAGGTCACTATTCATTTAGTGCATACCGCCGTAGCTTCGCCAACTTCGTAATGTATAAAATTAACACTTCTTTCTTTAGCTTCCGTCGAGCATCACTTTATGTGCATTTAAATTTCACGCAGTATTGTTTGTAGTCGGCAGCTGCCTCGGTCCGTTATGGTAAGAGTTCCGGGCGAATTCCATGCGAGTTGCTACCGACCTGACGTGTGCGGCTGCGGCATGCGGCTACGGCATGCGACTGGGACATGCGGCTAATGAACATAGTTGAGCCTTATTGCCTATTATGTTCCTTTATAATGAGAGGGGCAAAGGTTATAACGTGGTTAAAAGGAACGTCTGGAGAGAATCCACATATCTTTGGGCTCTCCCTACATTGGGAACTATTGGAAAAAGCTATGGGAAAAAGCTTTCTTTTTTTTGCATGAAATAAGTTAGTGCTTGACAACAATCAGTTAAATAATTTCTTTGATGTAGGTAATAAAAAAAATTAACTACGCTCCCAATGAAACACTTTTCTATCTGTCAGCTATCATAGATTTTCATTTAAACTCGGGTAACATAATCTTGGTTTTTTGTGTTATCTTATCTTTGTGTGAAATAAATTAATGACATACCTACTGGATCGTTTACAAATCATTTTATCAATCTCGGCTCTATCACTGTCCAAACCTAACTAGACCTAACTGTCCTAACCAAGGTTTTTTACGACCCAACTCAGAGTCACTAACGGTTACTTAAATCGCTCCTTGGTAGATAATTTGTATGGTGATTCTTTACTAAGGAGCGATTAAAGTAACCGTTAGTGACTCTGAGTTGGGGCGTAAGATGTACAACTTAATAAGCCGTAGACGCAAGCCGCAAGACGCAAGCCGCATGACGCATTGGAAACTATAAAGTAAACCGCGAAGTGCATGCCGGCCGTGTTTGTCTAACTGTGAAGCTCGTTGACATTACAACTTGGCATGGCAGTTGCGAAGTAATTAAGCTGTAGAGATACAGAATTACTTAATTTTAGTCGATACGAGGTTTTGACTTCGATATTCGGTAAGTTTTCATATAGCGTAAACAGCATCAATAGGTATCTGTACCGTAGTTTTAAACATAAAGAGATGTCCAATAACCTGCTTGAGTAAATTTTTTTATGATGGTTTCCTATAGTATAATTTTGAAAATTAGTCATACATGTGATACATGTAATGTCATTGATGTTTAAACCTATAATTAAAATGGTACTCATTCTACCAGATGTTATCTAAAAATTTAGCTACTCGTGTTTCCTAACATCCAGTCATGACATTATCTAGCATTTAGAAGTCAGAGTATGCCATAAATTAAGAAAGTAAAACGAATTAGAAGAAAATAAATTGATCTAAAAGTTTCATAAAAGTATAATTTACAAAGGTTCTTTGTATAGGATATACTTACCATATAGTTAAATAATTATAATTTACGAGTCTAAAGAATAAGATAAAGAGATTCAAATATCTACTTACTTAATTCAAGGTTAATTAAAATAAGAAAGAAATGAATTCTTACCGCCTTCAAAGGTTTTATACCCATAAATCACAGCTTTAAAAAACTTATAAGAAAAGTAAGTAGATAGACACCAATTTTATTAGAGCGTTTTATTAAGAGGGGTAAAGAAAACGAACAAAAAAGGGAATTTCACTTTCGATGGATCGCGGGCAAACGAGTCCCGTAGGAATGTGCCACTATCCCTTTCTGATCACCCGTCTCTTTCCAACACGATTATCTGGAACTTTTTTATTATGCTGTTCCATCTCAATGTGCTCTTTCTTCTCTATCTAGCCGTCTTTACTAGTTAGGAAATTTGATTAATGGCTCATTTTTTATTCCCCGTTCGGGGTTGAATACTAATGTAATTAATAAGTATACAAACAAGGCGGCAGCTATAAAATAGACGCGCTTGGTCCTCGTCACAATGTAACCACTCGAGATTCCTGTTTTCCTGGTATTGTGGACGGAATGTTACGTCATGGCTGGCTACAAAACTTGCGTGAAACAAAGTTTCATCATTTACTAATATGTAGAGTGACTCGTATCCTCCTGCGCTGACAACGCGTTGTTGATGGTTTTGCTGCTATTTAATACAAGTATATGATGATGACTGATGACAATCATGAAATTGCTATGCTGCGGAAAGATGAACGGACGTGACTAAAATTTAAAGGTTATTTTGACTACGGAACCCAAAAAAATACTAGGACCATCTGGGCCATAGCTTCACCAAGTCCTCGGTTCGATAATGTAAAATAATATAAAGTCCAGTTTAATAATAAATATATATTTTCAAAAAACAGGTACAAGTTACAACAACATCTACCTATTCGCTGTATTTTTAACATCGTGTATGTTACCGGATATCTGTATAATGCAGGTATTCAACACAATTCCTAGGAAATGTGTATAATACCTGGGTCGTTTTGGCAATGTATTAAATTATATGAATATTATTCAACCTTTACATAGTTTGCCTAGGTAATGTATACGTTTCCCAACTACTGTACAGAATACCTGCAGGTCCACCGGCAATGAATAAAGTTAAGATTTGGGTATGTGTAGTCAACTTGGATGGAGGTTGGAACTAAGAATTTACTTAAAAACACACTCAAAACAAATTGTAACCTGCATGAATAAATATTTTTTTATACATTTTAAATTAATGCTTGACCGAAATCACACTTGATGGTAAGGAGAGATACAGTCTAATGGCTCCTACACTACACTGCTCGCCTACGCAGCTTCGGATTTTTCAAAATTGGTGACAGAACCGACTTAGTCAATCCCGACCCCACGTGGTACTAGTCTGCCCTACCCCTAGAGTGAATGTAAACCCCGGAGGCGCGGAGGGAGAGCAGCCCCCGCCCGCTGTAACCAACTGCAGGCACCATGTGAGCCGAAGCGGCTGAGGCTGGTCGCCGCAGGCGACCAAAAAGCCGAAGCTGCGTAGGCGAGCATGGAGTGCCTGCAGTTTGTTACGCAAGGGCGGAGGGGCTGCACTTCCCGCAGCGCCGGAGAAGTTTGGAAGCCTTTTTGTGTATCAAAAACCCCTAAATTCTCCCTAAAAGTGCATATGTCACCGGAAGATAACAAGAACCGCAAATTTACAAACCTAGGTTTATAAACAATATACAACTAAATGAATATTACTCTAACTGAAACATTCGCTACTTGAAAGTTGGCCTTTTGAAAAGTGTCATTATAAAAGGCAGACCAAACGTACAGTTGGCAACTGTTAGGTTGGGAAATAAAAAAAAAATATGTGATAAGTTGGCAAATGATTATTCGGCGAAATAAAATTCTGCGAAACGTTAGTTGGCAAGTGATAATCGGCCAAAAAAATTTCGGCGAAAAGGCAGAGAACCGTCTTTTACACACATTACCAACTACGCATGGAGTATTGTATAGAATGCCTGGGCTAAGTATGAAATAAATAATATTCAAAACGTTACCTGAACGTTTTAGATATTCTATAAATTGCCTAGGTATTGTATAGAATGCTAAATTATACAGATATCCGGTAACATGTATATTAAATGAAAGAGAACAAAAGTAAAACTGAGAACTTCAATAAAATCTGATAAATTTCGCCATTAGAATCGGTCATGCAAAAACAGTGTTCAGACGATCTACATAATCCAGACACACATTCTATCCATTACCTGGCAACCGATAACAAAACGAGCGTTTCGGGGTTTCCGATCCACTTAGCCAGACTTGCGTAATAGGATCATTATGCAATTAGTGTAAACAAAGTGTCTGAGAGCGGAGATTCATTGGGAGGAAGGCAGATACCAGGTACCGGTGCAACGGCTCATTTAAGGACCAAGGTTATATTAGATTTTCACGTGTATTGTGTCAGACGGAAAGAGTCTGAAGACACCTATGATAATAATTGATTAACTAGCTAAAAATAATTTTGCAACGATTTTTAGTTAGCTTGCGAAGATATTATTAGATATTAAGTATACTTCTAAAAGCAACATAAATAATAGAATTATATTTCAGTCTTCAGCCATTGTTTCTACAAAATAACTTTATGAATACATGATCATGTATTCATAAAATTAATAGTTATTTTGATTTTAATTGTTTGTGTTAGTGATCACTGACACAACCACAAACAATTATGTACATATTAGAATTCAAATAATATTTTGTATGAATTTGCCATAAACTGCTTTCCTTTTTCAGAAAGTTCGTATGAATTTTAGCAATTTATTAAATAAAAGTATAGAGCGCATCCCTGATGACCTAGTTGAAGACGATCAGTTTACATTATAACGAAGATCGTGAGATACAGTGTGGTATTCCGTATTTATTTACTCTGATTCCATAAAAAACTGCTAGTTTAAGTATCGTATGGAATTCCACGAACTGTACTATAAACATCCATTGAACACTGGTGAATAGTGCATCATTAATTCATCGTCTATTTTTGTGATACGATAAGTCGAATCACGGTCTGAGTGAAAAAAGTACACGTGCTTTTGAAGTAAAGGATAAAGTTTATGCTATTACGTCCGGTTTCGGTAACCTATTTTCTACTTACTCTATTTAAAGATGATAATACATATATTAGATGTGCTTAATTCACTGGGACAAAAAAATCTGATTTGTTAGCCAAGAAGCCCCTAGCCCAGAAGCTGGGTACGCCCATTTCTATCGATACGTCTAAAAGGAAGAACATGATGTTCCATAATCACTGTCCCCTACCACGTGAGAGCGTACGGGTTGGACTCAAGATTGTATGGATGGAGACACTTCTTCCTAAACCTATTCGAGTGTGTACATACATGTATTCCTCTAGTTGCATAGTTCATTTAAACAGTAGAGCTACTTTGTCAGTGTTTATTTTATAAAGAAACTACCTACCAGGGATTCAGTGAGGTTCTAAAGAGCATGCATTGTTAAGATAAAGTTGTGACGTCTTCACGTTAACCTATGAACCCAGTGCAGCAACATTACAGAGAATTGAGTTTCGAAACAAACAGAGAGCTCAATTCCCAGGTAGATTTATTTCTTCTATTAATTACTACTACATCAATTTTAATTATATTGCGCAAAATACAAACAATTTAGTATTTAAAATAAACAATCTAAACAAATAAATAGTTTAAAAACTAAAACACACTTTTATAGAGCAAAAAATTTTGTGACTGTGCTATTAACCCTTAAGGAGTTAAAGTCCCTTCTGTAGTCAAATCTGAATGCAGTACCGAGACATATTTATCACAAAATTGTATTGTCATCAAAAACATTAAGAGGAAGTAGTTCTAAATAAACATGTAAGATTCGACCCATACAAACAGGGTAAGTAAGATAAAGAAAAGCGTTTAAAAACATCGTTGACTTAATCTCACTTAATTGGGATTTAGATCCAGGACCCCAAACCTATCAGTCATTAACGACTAGTCTTGCCTTGTCATGTAATGTGCCTCTTGCGTCAATCTACACCGTAATGTCTCTTAATTTAAAATGACAGCCTGGTGTGGACCATCGCTTTCTACGAAACAAGCCCTACGACTAATTCTGAAAGAGCTCAACGCATGACCTCTCATAATAATTCTTCGAGACATTGCGCAAGAACGTGGTGGGTACTTAGTCCGTCCCTAATTTTATCGACATAGTGTTGTGAGTAATCATTACGGCCCATTACACACCGAGAATCCCAAATTACCCGATTATAACGCCTCTATTGTTCGGTTTACACGTATTAAGTAGTTAAGTAGTTAACTAAATTTTAACTAAATTTTAAGTAAATTAATACGTGTAAACGGACAATTTAGTAGTTAAGTAATTTAGTAGTTAAGTAATCAAGTAGATAAGTAATTTAGAATTTTTTCTATTTTCTGTTAAGTAGGTGGGCGAGGCTTATCACTTAACACGTGTGGACAGGCACTTTTAAGTTAAAATTTAGTAAAATGCTTAAGTAGTTAAGTAGAATTGTATGAACTAAAGAGCTTTACTAAATTATTACGTGTGGACGGACACTAAAAATTATTCACTTAAAATTTAGTTAAAATTTACCTATCTACTTAACTACTTAATATGTGTAAACCGGACTATATCGGTTTTAAAAATAAACTTACTTTGATCACAACGCTTAGACTATGTAATTGAGGAATAGTTCCTATCATTAGATGATTATAGTTTGTATTCAACATAGCTAATATAGAATGTGTTATTTTAAAGTTGATAAAGAAAAATTATCAGAACGTACGAGTAAATGTAAGTACCTAAAAAAGAATAATTTAATTGTTTCACGAATTATTTTACAAAATAAATCATATAAATAATTTCAAATAAAACCATTAAAACCATTATATTTGTCAGATGATTTTGGGACCCTTAAAAAAGCTTATTGTACTCAAACATGACAAAGAATGTCGTTGGAAATGTATATGCCTCAACAAATGATACGCTAAAAGGTTTACACTATACTCATAGACGAAAGGGAGATATCCCAATAAAATTTATGATACGTAGAATAATGGTACTTTACGAAAGACATGGAAAGTAAAAGGCCTTAACCGTATAAAGCCTAGACTATAAACTTGATTGGTGTCGGCCCTAAACACCTGCGAGAGCTGCTTTTCTGAGAGGTATAAACAAAAGCGTACGGCGATGTGTTTTCTTAGAGTGAAACGGAAAGTGCCTTGCAAATTACAACAGAAAATATAGAAAGGAGAGTTAAGTTATTTACTTATCTTGTATTCAGTTAAACTGACAAATGAACAATGCATACTTTTGTTGGGGAGCTTGGGGAATACTTTATGTAATGAATGTCATACATACAGACATTACATGACGAATTATGAAATTTTTGATAATATGACCCTCAAACTAAATTTACCCATCGTTCAAAAACTTTCAGACACTTCATGTTTCAATTTGAAGTGTGAAGAAAGAAGCTAGCGATATTCACAAATTGCAGGCTTCATTTAAAGATCTTTGCTTCGAACAGATAGACAGACGGACATACGGACGGAAGGACGGACATGACGAAACTATAAGGGTTCCGATTTTACTTCGAAACCCTAAAAACGTGCGTTTATTTATCCAGCTTCCATATCTTGCACCGGTACGAGATGAGTGTATCGAAATTGCTTTGCGTAGTTATGTATTTTATGTTCTAAATGACAAAAAAGATGTGTGTAATAAAAGTGTGTAAAAACCTCACTGTAATAAAACTCGTGGAGGCAGGGACGGCGCGTGCGCATCGCCCTTAAGCCATTATGTTAAATGCAGTAAAATGGAAAGCAGATGCTCTTAGGACTATTTATCTCGACGTATTGTGTGTGCTACGCGGTAATAAAGACACGTTCAAAATAAACCATTTTGTATTTTTTTAAATTATACATTAAATAAATCTCATATAAGTATTATTTTAAGGCCAGAGATACTTACTTTTATTACGTATTTATTTGTATTTTAAGAACGAGTTTTTAACCACGTACATTTCAGTCAGTTGACCTTTGTAAGATAAAGGCAACTAACTATTTAACAGTTTCATAAACCGTTACGATTGCCAAGGTAACTTAATCTTCATTAGCTTTACTACTATGTGATTGTTAAGTTCTGACTTGACTACTTACAGCCCATCAGCACTCGTCAAGAACTTATAAAAAGTAACAAATTACCCATAAAAGCTCTTGATAGAGCCGCTACGTGCCGCTATACACGGCATTATTCTCTAATATGACGGAAATTAATCATTTAAGTCTATTAATGATTTATTTCTCTCTTCACCTGTACCTGGTACATATTAACTCTAATGACTAAAGGAATATGGTTATGAATTGAATGACACGTTGTGAAATACATTCGTCAACAACTGAGTTTACGTTTATTCATCCAGCTATCACGTCAATATATATTTATGCTAAGTTTCAAGGTTCAAAACAAAATGGTGTGGGATGCAGCTGCCTACCGAATATTATGTTAAGCTTGCGGACCGTGGAACCGTCCATGACCATTATCAAAGCGACTGCGCTTAAAACCACATCAGGCGAAGTATGTTCCCAATGATAATTAGTTAGTTGGAGAATTTATATAAATTATTTTATACCGATTTTGACAATCATTATTTAGATGGAAAATTTAAAAAACCTCAAGCTGTCATTAATTTTGTAACTGACTTATTTTATTACAATAGTTCTCTCAGCGAAGTAAGTGGTAATTAATTTTCAAAACACAACACTTATTATAAATTATTTTATACTGTTTTTGACAATCATTATTTAGATGGAAAATTTAAAAAACCTCAAGCTGTCATTAATTTTGTAACTGACTTATTTTATTACAATAGTTCTCTCAGCGAAGTAAGTGGTAATTAATTTTCAAAACACAACACTTATTATAAATTATTTTATACTGTTTTTGACAATCATTATTTAGATGGAAAATTTAAAAAACCTCAAGCTGTCATTAATTTTGTAACTGACTTATTTTATTACAATAGTTCTCTCAGCGAAGTAAGTGGTAATTAATTTTCAAAACACAACACTTATTATAAATTATTTTATACTGTTTTTGACAATCATTATTTAGATGGAAAATTTAAAAAACCTCAAGCTGTCATTAATTTTCTAACTGACTTATTTTTTTTACAATAGTTCCCTCAGCGAAGTAAGTGGTAATTAATTTTCAAAACACAACACTTATTATAAATTATTTTATACTGTTTTTGACAATCATTATTTAGATGGAAAATTTAAAAAACCTCAAGCTGTCATTAATTTTGTAACTGACTTATTTTATTACAATAGTTCTCTCAGCGAAGTAAGTGGTAATTAATTTTCAAAACACAACACTTATTATAAATTATTTTATACTGTTTTTGACAATCATTATTTAGATGGAAAATTTAAAAAACCTCAAGCTGTCATTAATTTTCTAACTGACTTATTTTTTTTACAATAGTTCCCTCAGCGAAGTAAGTGGTAATTAATTTTCAAAACACAACACTTATTATAAATTATTTTATACTGATTTTGACAATCATTATTTAGATGGAAAATTTAAAAAACCTCAAGCTGTCATTAATTTTGTAACTAACTTATTTTATTACAATAGTTCCCTCAGCGAAGTAAGTGGTAATTAATTTTCAAAACACAACACTTATTATAAATTATTTTATACTGATTTTGACAATCATTATTTAGATGGAAAATTTAAAAAACCTCAAGCTGTCATTAATTTTGTTTTAGTTACAAAATTAAGTTCCCTCAGCGAAGTAAGTGGTAATTAATTTTCAAAACACAACACTTTAGTGGTGCATACAGAATTCGTTGCGCGCCCCTGTTTAGTAAAAGCTTGTTTTCATTTTCAATATTCCTAGACTATATTAATGTGTGTACTGTACATAGGCATTATTCACATTATTTACTATCCCAGACATAACAGGAAGACGCAATTCATAAAGTAAACAAGACAGGCAATGGGGGTTAGTGTTAGATATTAGGTCACAGACTATGCCTAACAGGAAGTATGTACCGCATTAGGATGCCACATGTGCCAAAGATGCACCACGTCATAATCATTATTATACAAAATTTAATAGCCGCAGCCGCGGTCAACAATTAATTAATAAGCGACGAGTCTTTAAGCTCCCGTCAAGAATTTATGATCCGTGTCCTACTCCGTAATTAACTATGTAAAACATATTTTAAAGAATGAATTAAAGCTTGCAATTTCGTAATGACTTATTCTTACGACATTTGTAATGCTGTACCAATGCTTTGCTGATACGGTGTAAATTAATGGAGCATTTTACACACAGGGCCGAATCCAGAGGCCTAGCAATTGTTATTTAAGATTACAATTATGAACAAGGACTTAACTACGAAGCAAAGAAACGCTCAAGAAGTCTTCCCTCACGTCATCTATCCAAGAACAGCCCGCAGTTTACTTAAAGGTTGTTAACAGTTTTTACATTTGATTTGATTATCTAGTCAATTAATTAACGATTAACAGAGTCTAACAACCAACTAAATACCAACTAAACTGTAAATCAAATAAGCAATGGTATAGGACAGTCAAATCGTGTAGTCGATACGTGCTCCACATCCTGACATGGAAATTGGGCCGGAGTGATCGCCTGCATTAGTTTCATGTTATTGATTAATGACACAATCATTCTACATCATTTTACATTCCACATTAATAAATGGAATACGTTCCGTTAATCAATGATGGAGTTGACGCGGTTTTTGCTCTACCTATCTCTTAGTTAAAACGTAAAATGTTAAAATTAAAATAAAGTTGCTATTTTTATCTGCCTACTACTGTTCGTTTTTTAAATTACCTAATATCTGGATGTGTGAAAGTCAGTATAAATCTATAGTAAAAGGAACAAGCTGTTTTGGTTAATAAAATTCATCAATTATGATGGATGGGATGGTATGGGCGTGCTGCTACGATATCAAGGGGACTGAACGTAATTTCCTTAACCATTAAAATAACACAAATGGCTATGTGATCAGTGTCAGTGCTCTTGATGACCCTGGATGATTATCCTTACTATATTTAGCCGTGATGTTATATAGAATCTGCTGTTGTTATTTGTTCAAGACTTACATAGATTAATGAGAAAAAGAGATGGAGCATGGAATACTGGAGTTCCGATAAACAATAATGAGAAATAACTGTCCAACTTATTATTTTACAGGGGATATAAAGTAAGTGCCAACTTAATTTGCGTATCTATTGAAGTTTTAAAATTTTCTTGGTCATAATCGCTAAAATGGAGTCCAAAGTTTATCCAAAAATCCAAAGTCAAAACCCACCCAACAGTCAATGAATCTACAATAAATGCTGAAGTTCTTATGTCCTCTCTGTGATTCAATATTTTCAAATTACTATAGAAATTACTACGGAATCAGAAAACTGATGCATTTGCAATATGCACGTTGTTTGGTTTTGTTTTAGCACGTGTCAAGTGTGCGTTTATCGTCTCTAATAAAGTTTATACCGAAGTGACTGCAGTGGCGAGGGTTGTGTATCGTATTTCCGACCGTTAGTTTAAGACCGGACCACCGACATTGGCTTTCCATGCGACTGGGCATCCAGCGCAAAGCTTTGAAAACTTTAACAGTAACGAATTCCTCTCTTGTCTTGACGATGTCTTCCTTGTATGCTGGAACTGGTTACATTTAATATAATTATCATCAATTTCGTTAAAGTTAATATAATTTTAACGAAATTGATGATTTGGGAACTATTTTATGAAGTATTTATTAAAACCACGAAAGGACTAAAACGGCTCGCACTTAGATTAGGTGGTAGGTATGACTGACCGTTTTTATATTATTACAGCGTAATAATTTTCTATTTGTTATTTCAAAATAAAAATAAAATCGAATAAAATAATGCTATCTTACCACAAAATACTTCTTATTACCTCAACCCTGTCATTTAAGAAATCGATACATTAAAATAAACGTATTTTCTT
The DNA here is from genome assembly GCA_951805285.1 of Thymelicus acteon. NCBI lineage: Eukaryota > Metazoa > Arthropoda > Insecta > Lepidoptera > Hesperiidae > Thymelicus > Thymelicus acteon. The sequence goes on from OX638232.1 coordinate 6,758,197, forward strand.
TCATAACCAAAATCCGTTCGGTCGTAAACTCCGCGCCTACGGACAATAAAATGGGGTGTTACTTTTTTACTGGCGTGATCGGTTGCTGGGCGGGAGATTTGATGAAACTACATACATACAAAACAAACAAATCAGTCACGTTCAGCTTTTAACAGATGCACCCACATGTCGATTGCGAGTGTGGAATGGATAATAAGGATGCGTTTGAATATAAAAAGTTTAAATAAAAAAATACAACGATGTTACTCAAATTTCATCTCACGTTTTGTGGAATTAAAATTGTGATCTATCTCATTAAAATATGATGAGTAAAAATAGACGACGTATTTTTACTATCAGATTTCAATTCCAATAATATCTAGCAGCTCTTCTTAAGTCAAGTACGTACCTACGTAACTACTAATTACATCATGAATTATCTAAAACGAGTAGTACTTTTAATCATTTTTACATATTTCAATCTGTGGTGAAAAATAACTAAAATACGTCTTTATTAGTACCTCATATTTACTGCACTACAGGGAAATCCTAGTTCCCTGGTAATGTATGGAGATCGACATTTGCAAAAAGTCCAAACTCAAAGAGATTTGTTAGAATAGTTGCAGGGATCCTGGTCAATAGACTTTAATAAACCAGTTAAAATATCTAAAAGTAAATAAACTGACTAAAACTATCATGTTTTATGGTAAGGAGAGCCCAATGATTAGGCAAAGCTTCTTCCGCCTCCCTACTACTCCCTACTACTCGTATATTCTGACAAAACGTCGATGATGCCTTCGATATAACTCATAGCCATAGGCGCTGGTGACCACCCACATCAGGAGATTCCCTTGCTCGTTTTTCGCCACATACAAAAAAACCTAATGAGCTTTGAATAGCGATATAATATTAGGCTAAAGTTGTAGAGAATATTCCAAATAAAATTCATAAATACCTTTAATTTTCCTTCCAACATTAAAATCCAATTAACGAACCCTAACCCCATTAGATGCTTATACATTATACCCACCCGTCAACAGGTTAACGTGCAAAAACCACAATACGTATTAAAATAATCAACTAGTCTAGACAAGGACGAAATCGACAATTAATTTATACATTAGCATCTGCAAAATGTCTGAAAACATTATGTAACACAGCTTTATAAAGAGTAATCGTGAGACGTATATGACCTAGTTTGGAAATAATAATATTATGCATATAATTAAGATAACAAAAACAATTGAATTATCTATTTCTATTTAAAAAAATGGTTGTCTGTAAAGTCGGTTTACGGACGGTAGTTTAACGTGACAACGTCATGACAAAGCTCCGTTCCGCTCCGCCCCGCTCCGCTCCACTCCGCTCCACTCAACTACGATCGCCTACGGCATCGGCTACGATACGCCGATCGTAGCCGATCGTGCCTCTCTCTCGCTCTCGGAACGCTACATTATTTCGTGCGTGCGCCCGGCGTTCATCGTTTTAATAGACGTTATCAGGTCAAAAAACACAGATTTCTAAATTATAATTCTGGTCAGTTTCAATATAGTTCTGGATTTTATAGTAAATAAACAACAAGCGAGCAGACGTCTAAGGGCATCACCGATGCGTTGCCGACAGAAAAATAATCCGAATGACCCGCATTATTACTGTTTTTCCGGCACTGAGACCGAAACACGTAAAAAAACATATTACGGTTTCAATAACGTTTATAAGGGAAGGTTGTAGCGTTGAAGTGGTAGCTTGTCATTCGAGCATGAAAACCACCATGGATGAGTGCTGTTGACATTAAACTGAGTAGTACAGAGCATTGTGACCTTCCAGAGGAGGGACCAGCCAGTACCTATGGCGACCCAGAAACATTCTTTAATTAAGGCTAATTAATTCACCCGTGTTGCAATCAATTCGTTTCATTAGCCGTCAATTGTCAAATACCAATCCGTGAAACTACAATAAATCAATCAAGGACAAATCACAGTTTTATGAGCACATGACATTCTACCTATGCAAGTAGTTAAAATATTACATTAGATATTATTTAACAAGCATAATTTTAGGATATCTATTTTATATTTTTCCAATATTTTTTGTTGGTACTCTTTTAAACCGTAAACACGAAAAATAAATATTAATACAATCAAAAGAAGAATTTACTAAGACACTTTACAGTTAAAGACATTTTGAGTTCGTTAAACTGAGCTAGATCTAATATGCTAGCATTTACATAGTTGAATTATTTCATTGTTATTATCATCAAAGTCTATTTTAAACAATTGCGCCGTGCAGTAATTTAATTTAAGACTTCCTACATTGCTAATACTTTTGTCAGATGTTGGATATGACATGACAAACACATGCAACATAATAGACTTATGGATGCTCCAATTCACGGCTTATAAAACTCAGCTTAGACTAACTGTAATAAATTAGGACCACACTTGTTTAACATCCATTCAGGCTATCTAGGACGCAATTGCATGACTCCCAGGGTTTTCGTCTATTTTTGCATATACGGCCATATTAATAAACATAGACTAAAGCAAGAGTAACTTTAAAACTTGTCGTAAATAAGATTTAATTAAATTCAGTATTAATAAATATAGAGTAACGAAGAAGTAAGCTACTCCGAGTCTCATCTCAGAATCAAAGTTAGTCCATGTCGCTACATAGTTTAGCGACTGATTAGGCGTGGACTAGGCGTGCATTGACGACATTGACGTTGACTTGACGCATATCAAGAGTACTTCGTTGTTCTAACTAAACGTCATTCACATTGATATTTTCTTTGACCTTTTCTTCTTCATCCCAGTTAACTGAGCGAGCTCGTTTTTGGTTCATGTAAATCAATTTTAAATTTAACAAGTAACCATAGCATGAAACAAACTGCGAGGAGCGAAATTAGGCGCTTGAAATTGAAAGCTGATCACGTCGTTTGAAGTTGTCAATCCCAAAATATTGTTGTCACTGTCATTTTAATGCATGAAGTTATTCACTGACTCACTCTTTTTACTTTTAAATTACAAAGGTTGCCATATTTTACTCGTTGAAACCGGACTAAGAAATGTATTGTTAGTTCGAGGTTACTCCATATTTATTAATAACTTTGCAATTACGAAGTTATTACTTAGTTAATCCAGAATTAACTAGTCCAAGTGTAGCTTCAGATGATGCTTGGATTAAGCGATTTTTATTAATAAGGGTGATAGAGTTTATGATACGTCATTATAATAATATGTCAACCCATTGTTCTCAAGATAAAATATAAATTATTTAATTTATCTGAGAAGAATCGTATCATTTTCGAATATATTTCATTTATTATTGTTAGGACAGCAGTTATCAGGATATTATTTTACTTATATGGAACCTCGTCAATCCTCAATGGGTATGGTAAGTATGACCTAGGTACCTAGTTAGAAAATATTTATCTACTACTGAGAGCATGGTTACATTTGGAATTAGTTTCTAAATAAATAAATAACGCTTCACACTCATAGGCCCAAACTAGGATTCCCTGTGTTGTGGGTGCCATCGACAACACACTAGACAAGGACATTCACACCCAGACCGAGAACAGAAATTCAAAATCATCATTCAAATCTCCGCCTCGCTGGGAATCGAACCCAGGACCCTTGGTGCGGCGATCCGGTATGGTAACCATTGTGCCACACGGGCGTCTCGTTCTAAGTTCTCTCACTCCCATATTGTTATTTACGAAGTATCAGAATCACATAATAATAATAATAATTATTGTGGGTGTTTGAATTGTAATCACATAATAATAATTATGTGATTACAATTCAAACACCCACAAACCAGAGAGAGAAGAAATATCCATTTCTGCTCGTGTCAAGAGTCGAACTTGGGATCGGTAGCGTACTACGGAATAAATAGTTAATTAGTAGCTTAATATTATTAATACTATTATACTAGTATTGGTAGTAACTGAAGCTACGGGATTCTACGGAACATCATATTTTGACAACGTTTAATTCTCGACCGCTCGACCGTTCCCTGAAGTCAGCGGTCAACGGTCAGTGCGTGAACACCGTGTCTGATTTTTCAAATGATTCCTCTGATGGACGTGTAGTGAGAAGGGTCGTGAATGTCGTGATTACGTCGATTACTCCTCATTGTGTACCTTCCGATGACACCTAGCGGTAAACCTCGGTTGATGAATGTTTTGTTTTTGATTGCAGTGCATTTGATTCGCCGACTTCATGTCATTTTAAAACGTATTTACCGTTAATCGGTCAACAAGTACTTTTACTGTGGTCATAGATTCTTATAAAATTTATATTAACTCATCTTTCCCTTTTAAAAACATATGATGATGTAGAGAAGAAAAAATATATGTACGTACAGTAACTGACAAAATACAATTATACAATATTAAACGATGTTGAATTGCATTTGAAAGATGTATGCGTTAATGCTGCTACTTATAATGTTTTGTTAACAAAACATGCGTGTTGTCTTACTTGTCTTGCTTTCCCTGTTCTTTAAGTTAAAGTAATACAACCGCCCTTTGTTTTGTATATGTATAAGTGCTTCACACTGAATTGTGCATAATTATTATACTTTGTTAAAATAATGAATTGATTAATAAGTACTTTTTGAAATAACATGATATTGCTTTGAGTAAAGAACAATGTATCAATCAACATCTGTACAATCCATTAATTACATTTGTACATTAGCTGGAACTTTACAAAGATAATAAAATTGTTTGGTTAAATCTGTTCGGTTTTAAAGATGTAAATCTATCCACAATAGCACAACTGTTTCTCGTGTTATGGAATGAATTATGAAAGGAGTGTTACTATTTTTGTTTTAGTGATGGGATTTCGGAGATTGGAAATGAAAATACTTAGTAATATATGGAAGGAAGTAGGTTTAGTTAATGGGATACCTTTTTGAAGCACATTGAAATCTATGTAAGTTTATTTATTTATTTATTTATTTATTTTAAGGTCCACCAACACAGGATACACAATTCTTTCACTATATCTAGCTAACTTAACGTAAGTCCAAAATTCGTGTTCCCGCAATTATAGGTGAACACAACATGCATTCAAGTAGATTATTATTATAATTCATATTTATGTTAAATATACCTCTTATGTATTCACTACGTATACATATAAATCTCAATTTTCTTTATTTTTCACCATATTATAATAAAAATACAATACATTTCGATTAAATTCACAATATGATACAATTTAAATTACGACAATTTAAGTTTAATTAAAGTCACTTGTAACTTGTATGGGAATCTTAGTATTAAGATAAAAGCAACTATTTTTAACCCCTCGACGAAAAAAGTGGGGTGTTATAAGTTTGACGTGTCTGTGTATCTGTATGTCTGAATGTCCTTCTATGGCATCGTAGCTCCCAAGCGGATAAACCGATTTTGATCAAGTTTTTTTTATGAAAGGTGATTTAATCGAGAGTGTAACCTATGTTAGTCTACACTACTTAGGCCTCAACTCAGAGTCACTAATGGTTACTTTAATCGCTCCTTAGTAAAGAATTACCATACAAATTCTGCACTAAGGAGCGATTTAAGAAACCGTTAGTGACTCTGATTTGGGGCGATAGAGACCTCCCTATGTTTAGTGTAAATAAAACTGTCCGGGGTTTTCAGGATTCCGTACCCAGAGGGTAAAAACGGACCCTATTACTAAGACTCCATTGTCCGTCTGTCTGTCACCAGACTGTATCTCATGATGATAGCTAGACAGTTGAAATTTTCACAGATGATGTACTTTTGTTGCCGCTATAACAACAAATACTAAAAACAGAATAACATAAATATTTAGGTGGGGCTCCCATACAACAAACGTGATTTTTTGCCATGTTTTGCTCGATATTAATAACGGCAACAGGTAGACGCTTGAAATATTCACAGAATATCGAAATAGTGTCTAATGTTGTATAGATGTTACCGGATATCTGTATAATTCAGCATTCTATACAATACCTAGGCCATGTATACAATATCTAAAACGTTCAGGTAACGTTTTGAATATTATTTATTTCATACTTAGCCCAGGCATTCTATACAATACTCCATGCGTAGTTGGTAATGTGTGTAAAAGACGGTTCTCTAAGCTTTTTTGCCGAAAATTGTTTGGCCGATTATCACTTGCCAACTAACTTTTCGCAGAATTTTATTTCGCCGAATAATCATTTGCCAACTTATCACAATTTTTTTTTTTATTTCCCAATCTAACAGTTGCCAACTGTACGTTTGGTCTGCCTTTTATAATGACACTTTTCAAAAGGCCAACTTTCAAGTAGAGAATGTCTCAGTTAGAGTAATATTCATTTAGTTGTATATTGTTTATAAACCTAGGTTTGTAAATTTGCGGTTCTTGTTATCTTCCGGTGACATATGCACTTTTAGGGAGAATTTAGGGGTTTTTGATACACAAAAAGGCTTCCAAACATCTCCGGCGCTGCGGGAAGTGCAGCCTCTCCGCCCTTGCGTAACTAACTGCAGGCACTCCATGCTCGGCTGCGCAGCATCGGCTTTTTGGTCGCCTACGGCGACCAGCCTCAGCCGCTTCGGCTCACATGGTGCCTGCAGTTAGTTACAGCGGGCGGGGGCTGCTCTCCCTCCGCGCCTCCGGGGTTTACATTCACTCTAGGGGTAGGGCAGACTAGTACCACGTGGGGTCGGGGTTGACTAAGTCGGTTCTGTCACCAATTTTGAAAAATCCGAAGCTGCGTAGGCGAGCACTGTAGTGTAGGAGCCATTAGACTGCATCTCTCCTTACCATCAAGTGTGATTTCGGTTAAGCATTAATTTAAAATGTATAAAAAAATATCTATTCATGCAGGTTCCAAGTTGACTACACATACCCAAATCTAACTTTATTCATTGCCGGTGGACCTGCAGGTATTCTGTACAGTAGTTGAGAAACGTATACATTACCTAGGCAAACTATGTAATGGTGATAATATTCATATAATTTAATACATTGCCAAAACGACCCAGGTATTATACACATTTCCTAGGAATTGTGTTGAATACCAGCATTATACAGATATCCGGTAACATAGATAATAATAGTACGGAACACTTCGTGCGCGAGTCCGACTCGCACGTGGCCGGTTTTTTAATTAATTTAAGATTATCTAACAATTTCACTATAAGTATCCTTGTATTATAATAGATTTGTAAATGTTTATGAATATATTATTATTAATGTAGTTTAATCACTACTACATCTAACATTGCTTTGTTATTTAATACCATAGAAACTGTTTTGTATCTTATAATGTTGGGAAAATAATATATTAAAAGCAAAATTTTATCACTTGTTATCTTGCTGCAATACTCATTAGTCATTACCATATTGGACATTACAAGTTGTTTAAAGATAGAAATTAATGCCATGCATCATTTAACAACATAATGGATATTTTGAATTAAGTATATATAACTTAGTATAATAAAATGAAAAGTGAAATAATCAACACAATAGTAGGTAATAGTAATTTTCTAAACACTGATTGCATTTTATTCTGTTCACGTGCCCATAGAGAAAAACTTGATACGATGCGTTCGAAGTGATCATTTCTCTGTTATTTATGCACGCGCCGATAACCGATACGTTACGGAGAATTCATTGCCCCAAAAATAGGTTCGGTGTCTTCCGCGTCTATTGCCAATGCAGGAAGGAAATGAAATGTTCCTAAAATGTAATGTTACGTTAAAAGGAAAAATGTGTTTCACATCTACTCCGCTAGTCAGTTATAGACAGGAGATGGAATGAAATGTACGAGCAGAATATAGTGTTTTATGCCATTAAGTTAAAAGTATACATAGAGAAGACATCTCAAACAAAATGTGTGTCCCCGCCGGAAGGTTCTGTTTTCAAAATTGACCCCTGTTCTCCTTTCAAAATCGAACGAATCCATTGAACATTGAAGCCGCGCGGCGTCAATTCATTGCAACATAAATTGTGTTCGCGGTGTCTGTTCTATACGCTAGTAATAATACTTCAATGTTTTATGCACAGATTTTATGTCATATTTTATTGATATGGATACTACAGGATACATTTTTGAAAGTGTGCGCAGGAATTGGCTCGTTCATGCGTGCATGTGTAAAGATTTATAATAAAATTCCATCGAAACTTACAGAAATGCCTTACCTTATATTTAAAACTCATATTAAAAGCATTCTTATGACGAAAGGATATTACAAATTAGATGATTATTTTAAAGACAAGACTGCTTGGACATGAGTTTTATGGATATAGATTGTAGTCTATACTAATATATAAAGAGGAAAGATTTGATTTTTTGTTTGCATTGAATAGGCTCCGAAATTACTGAACCGATTTCAAAAATTCTTTCACTGTTAGGAAGCTACACTATCTCGGAGTAACATAGGCTATATTATATTTTCAAAAAATTAGGGATCCTTAATAAAACTCCAATAATGTAACCCAAGGTGTAAAAAAATAAGAAAACCGAAGCAAAGCGAGGGCGGTTACTCGTAGATAATAAGTGCTATCTGTAACTGTGAGCAGGAAAAAAACAAACCCGGATGTTTCTTTCTGCTTCTTCTCCCGGGCCCTCTCACAGTAGGGCTTTGTCTGAAGCATTGGCATAACTTGCATGACTTTCAAAAAGTGTTTGTAAACCAAACCAATTTTGAATAAAAACATTTGATTTGATTTGATTTGATTTGAATTACATGATTTGATTCCGCCATCCCCTTTTCAACATCGAACCCCCGACACACGGCGGGTCTCCATCCCTTCGTTGTTAACATCCCCCCTGTACGGACGACGCGTTTCGCTTCATCATTTATTATGCGTACAGCGAAGGATTGGAATAAAGTGCCCGCATCGGTGTTTCCGCTCGATTACAATGTAAGTCTTGTGTCTTTAAGGCAAGAGTGAATAGTGTTAGTGCGTTTTACCACCCATGACTACATCGCCACTTACCATCTGGTGGGATAGTAGTCAAGCATTAACTTATAAATTATGAAAATAAAAAAAAATGGTTTTATAAGATGATATTGTTTCTCATGTCCATGGGCGGTGCTAACCACATCAAATAAGACTACAGATTTTTTAGTTTGACTTCATTTTGTACTATGTGAAGTTGGTATAATGTGTATAAGGACAATCTCTATAGAAGTTCATAGTTCAAGTTGGAGTCTACGACTACAAGTAACATCACAATCAGGGACAGGACAAGAGAGAGTTCTATTCATTGATTCAGGATAGGTTAATGTTAGGAAACTTGTCTTATGAAGTTATGATGCTAAAGCTATCCCACGCGTCTTTTGACCTCGCAGCTACACGCCAGATGTTATCAGACCGAAGAAATTGTATTTCCCTTTCAATTATAACTAAGCGTGCCGCACTAACTTCGCTAATTCAGAGCACTACCGTCTCACCGTCTCCCGGTATGTTTCCAAAAACAATTACACCTTTTAGAGCTGTTTACATACCTTCGGAATTTAGGTGAGCATCTCCGGCCCTTTTATAACTTTGCGCAATCACTTCATCTAGCTATAACATTGCTGCAAGGCTATTCTGCTATCTAACTCGACAGCGGAATCCGCGATGAGATTCAAAATTGAAGTTCGAGTTCGAGATCTTGATATGTCATTCACTAATCATGTAGTACGCACTTGTGAAGTGAAGTGAGTCTCGAACTCGAACGTCAAACGACTAAAGATGGCCTCGGTATTATGTCATTCTCTAATTATCTAGTACGCACTTGCGAAGTGAAGTGAGTCCCGAACTCGAACTTCAATTTTGACACACATCGCGGATTTCGCTGTCAAGTTAAGAAAGAGAATAGCTTTGCTGTAACCCTATTTTTGACAGATACGCGTTCAAAATCGGTCATGTTGAGCTTTATAGCTCGCGTGATGAACGAGTATAACTATAAAGTGATGTCTATGCGTCTTGCTGAAAATATTGTGATCTTTTCGTTTTCAGGCCGTCCCAGCTTACGACACCGGTCATGTAAATAAGGAAGTGTCAGACAAAACATAAACGTTGCTTATGCAAAGAACGGTTTAACGGTGTCTGTATCAACTTTACATTTCGTTTTAATGCTCGACGAGAATTTCAACCGGATGAGAATAATTAAATTATTAATGAACATCACGTATGCACAGTAGGAAAATAAGCAGTCTGGTTAGTCAGATAGTCCAGTGACTTAAACGTCAAGACATGATATTGAAATAATGAGTCAGATCCGATTCCAGCATACACCACTTATTTTTGAAATCATGTGTGCATTACATTTCCTCATTTCCTTCACTGAAGAAAAAGTGAGGAAATCGAAGTAGAGTTTTCTATGATGTTCTGAAAAAAATCTTCCAATCCGCACACTAGTGCGGTAGATTGTGGATCTATGTAATTCCTCACATAATGAAAAATCTGAGTCCAGAAGTACATCAGTTCTTATGATGAAACTTCTCGCGATGTATGCTTCAGAATTTGCGTAAATTTTATTTTGAGATTTTGAGATTCGCCCAGCAATCAGCGTACAGTTAGCCCGGTCGTTTTTTGTCAACGACGGAAGTGCATACATGGTTAGCACAATGGGTCGTTTCTTTTGGTCGTCCGCTCTACACAATTTTTAGCAGAACTGTCTGACACGTTTTTTGTTTTACAAAGACAAATTCAAGGGACTTAATTTAACTTTAGCAAAAATTTTAATTGATTATTAAATCGTGGAGAAGCTAAAAATTATATCATAAAAGATGATAAGTTTACATCGAAGAGAATAGAGACGTTTATATTTAAAAGGTTTTCTGAGATTAGGCGTAAAAATCCTTCTGTGTTCAGATTACTTTTTTGTTTCAAGGAATTCTTGTTTTGAACCTACTAGCAGAAAATGTCACCCAAGCGTAACAGGCTAACATAAACGATAAAAGCATTCAGATTTATGTGAGTATCACTGTAGCGATAGTAGCGATAAGTCACGATAGACTATACATGAAAGTAGCGAAACGCACACGTAAAATGTCGAGAAGTCAACAAGTTCAACCTTACGACAACAGCTACACATAGTCATATAGAAATGTGTTATGCAAAACATTATAATAATATTATTATTTCGCTTTTTAATACATATTGTTGAACTTAGCTACAACGTTCCATCGGATTCGCCATGGATGTGAACTATCGATTAGCAAACATTCATATTATTGTGTTAATTAAGACCTCAATCGGTTAAGGCACTTCTGACCTTACAAATTTTTGTATGTGATCTGTGGGTTTTCTGTATTATACGCAACGGCAGTACGGCCCATACAGTGTTCCATTATAATATTGTAATCCCGTTCATCCCTGTGGTTTCGATACTGTTAATCGACACATTAGAGTAGTTGACACTCGTGAAACCACGACAGCGCGTCGCCGGCGGCGCCGCCGCCGCCGCGCCGCATGCCGTAGCCCATAATAGGAGCTTTCCGTAACAGCTATTTATTACATCATGATTTTTACAGTGGAACTTTGTACAAGTTTATTGTTGTAAAATTTTTGTAATAGACGCGTGAAAATCTCGTAAATCATAATTTTTACAACGATAGAAAACATGTCAGATAAACGCATCCAAATTCAGAATAGTAGTTTACAACGCCATCTATGACAAAAATAAAGAAGCAAAGACAAGGCCGAAGACACGAGATTTTTAGGGGATTTTTTTCTGTAAAATTTTATTTTAGACACTAACGACGCCGTTACGTTGTAACTCATCAACAATGATTATGTAAAAAAAATATGATACTTTTTCATATACATAATATGTATATGAAAAAGTATATATATATACATTGTTATTTTTTTATAAATGATCGCTTCTCAAATGGTTGAAATCTTGTAATGCTGATTTAGGAGATTTTATATTTTTTATATATTTGTAAAGATTATATAAAAAAAAAAAAACATTTTTTGCTAGTTATGTGTACCAATGGAAACAATAAAGATTATATATTTTTATTATTGTTACACAATCACAGTTCAAATAGACTCACAATAACAAAACACACATAAACTAAGTACGCTTGTTTTGCACACAGTGTCACGAGTCACGACGAGTGCAATGTATCCTCGTCCTCTTCATTCACTTCGCTCCATTTCTATGTACGTAAAATCTGCGTGTGTAAAACAGTGTATCACCATAGCAGTAGTTGTATGTCATCATACAGTGTATGAATTGCATACAATACATGTAGTGCGCATGTGGGCGCGGTGCGGGCGTGCGGAGCTCCAAGGCCCGGCAACTACCAGGCGAACATAGGCTGCAAATAGTAGATATCAACATTATTCTACAACGCGGCAACGTGCAGTTAACAGCCTTCAAAGAAATCTACGAGAGCAACAGGGATAAAAGATAGATTCTATAATAGCAACAGGTATGATAGGGAGGGAACATTGCGGCATTGGTGTGACTGAGATAAAAGTTAGATCGATGAGATAGGAAGTTGGGGTTGGGACTTTGGGAGTTGGGAGGGAAGTTGCTTGGAAGTTTGAAACCTCGTCAAAATTTACCCGCCCTAATTTAAACGTGAAAAAACAGCTTATCTCACTAGGTTACCTGAAAAACACATTGGCTGGTATGTGTCTCGAGAGTCCCGACCTAGTTGTTTCTCGAACTCTACATTAACATCATAAATCAAAAGCCTCATTTTGCGTCCGGTACTTTTTTCATTTTTAGGGTTTCCAAGTAAAATTGGAGCCCTTATAGTTTCGTCATCTCCGTCCGTCCGTCCGTCCGTCCGTCTGTCCGTCCGTCCATCCGTCTGTCCGTCTGTCTAAAGCATAGCGCCGAGGCCCTTAGTGCTAGAAAGCTGTAATTTGGCATGGATATACATATTTATTAAAACTCTAAAATCGTAGAATAAAATATTGAAAAATTTTTTTTTTCAGGCTACCTCCCCTAAATATAACGTGAGGATGAAATTTTTTCCGTTGTGTACCCCATAGTGTGAGGGTATCGTTTAAAAGTGTCGTCATCCCCCTGCCGGCTAAACGGTTAGAGTTGGACAAGTGAAATAATTCTCAAAAATAGGTTATATTAAGATGAATAAAATTTTCAAGGAAAACTATCATAGCTATGTTAGCATTAGTAGTGAATGAGTAATAGTCGATAAACTTACTACTTTGGAACTCTACATTGCGCGTGGCCTGACCAAGCACCCCGCATACGCGCCTAAAATTGAAGATACAAAAAATACTCATTTATTGAGTAATATTACGAACGAGCGATTAGTTCTCCGGAATTTCCCCTGTGGACGTACGGCTGAATTGCTCTCATAATTTTATCAAATAATGCCGTCTTGCGCCGTTCCGACGTGTAAAAATGCAGCTGGTCTTAAAAAGAAAAAGGATGGGATCACATTTCATGTGTAATTAGCACAATAAAACATTGTCTTAATTAATTATCAAATATTTTATTCATACTGAAATTGTCAACCATATTTATGCCTCCATTTTGTCAGTGTTGCCAATATAACAGTTTTGATTTTCCCTACCGTAATGACTGATAACACTATGCCGCTGGCGTGACTGGCGACTTTTGAAGATTTCCAACCCCCCTTTAGAAACCCCAGCCCCGATTACATAAACCTTGCTGGATCCACCCCTAACCCCCCACCCAAATCTTCAATTATTTTTTTTTGGAAAAACAAGAACCACGAACATAAACACTGAATAATGCTTCTTATCTCATTTTCTCCCACGTTAAATCTTATGAATTTATGTGTCTGTCTCTTACTGTCCCTTTTTCGTTTCATCGACTTTGAAATGATAACGATGCTAAAGTTTTCACTTCAAAAAAAAATTGAAAATTCGTTTGGGGGGTTAGGGGTGGCTTATGTAATAGGGACTGGGGGATCTACGGGGGGTTGGAAACGTGTCAAAAATCGTCTAGGACGCACCGTTTCCGAGATATCCGGGATTTCCGGTTTTGTTTTTGTGTTACTAAAAAAAGTGCTAATTTGTATTCATAAATGGCGCGAGGAACGCGATAGAAGATTCGTTTTATTGCTGGATAGATGGCGCTAGCTGCTCATTTTACTCTTATTATTATTTTCAATGTTTATTGAAAACATATGAGAAATAAGGTGTATTTAAACCAGGGTTGGCATGAATAAATCATTTTGATTTAAATCACGATTTAAATCAAATGATTTTTTCAATAAAAATCAATGATTTAATCAAAAATATGTAATTTCATTTTCTTTCACAGAAATCCACATATAAAAACCCGGGGAAATACATATTAGGCCACGCGCACTGTAGGGTTCCGAAGTAGTATGTTTATCGACTAATTACTACTTATTAACTAAATACTTATGTTAACATAACATAGCCGTGATAGTTTTCCTTATAAATTCATCATATAATCTACATATTTTGGAGAATTTTTTCACTTGTCCAACTCCAACCGTTTAGCCGACAGGGGGGGTCCCCTCCTGCTCCCACTTGACTCTAACCAAAATTTGCAAGATTTTACTTCGGAACCCTAAAAACAAATTTAGAATTTGCATTCACTTGCTTTTGCACATTTGCTTGGCATTCACATGTCAGACAAAAGGGAAATCCCCGCGCTGTGTCCGCGCAATCCCTTGAGGGCGCGTTCTGTTTTGCGCAAAAATATTTTAAAATAAAATGAAAAAATCAAAAAAATCGTGATTAATTAGGATTTTTTAAAAAAATCCTGATTTTTTCGATTTTTTAAAAAAATCATGATTTTTCCAACCCTGATTTAAACGACAATCTGCAATCTGATTATATTTTCTTAGCGAATTAGCGACTTAATTATCTACCTGCGTATGATTTTTTGTATGTTAATTTAATAGATTTGCAAATAATATTAAATTAAATGAAATTAAGAATGCAAACATTGTTACAAATTACAGCTAGTAAAAATGATGTGAATATGGAATGAAAACTTGAAAAGTTACATCACTCAAGGTCACGTGATTGATACGTTGCAGGAGCGATTAATTATTATTATTTATTTATTATCTTCATCAAATGAATATAAAATAACAATATGCAAATATACATAGATAAAACATTTAAATTTGTTACACATTTAACTTTTTTATTTAAAATATATAAAATATGTGCATAATTTAACATTGTCTTTATTTAATATGTTTTCATCTGAAATTAACAAACCACAAATATTATATTACCTATTATAAAACTAATATTATGATAAAAATATTAACAATCAACATTGAAAGTAATAATAGTTCAATTACGATCAACAAGTTTTATTTAGGTTTAAAGAAACTTGATTCTCATATTTAGGGACTCGACGTAAAGGGAACCAATCTTTAAGATACAGTCACTTACATGAGAAACATATTTTTATAAACACAGTAATAATATGTTGCGAATTTGCGATCAGATTCTGGTACACCTAAGTATAATCGCCTTTTACTTTTTCCTAACGTCCTGTCATAAACATTTCCCGAAATAATGGGAAATGTTTTACGTCGAAACATTACGCGGGTGGGAAGAACGGCGGGGGCGGGCCGTTTTGGACACAACGCGCGACTAGCAATGACAGCTAGACGCGGTTTCTAGTTTATTATTATTCTAAGGGCCTGACACACTCTTGCCCGGTTTTTTTGGGGCATATTACATTGTCAATATTATCACGATCCTAGTATCGCAATATCGCAAGTATTGAAATTGGGCTATTACATTTTCAATAATATCATCATCAGTACGGCGTTGAATTTACTAGAGTAAGTCGTGTTATATTATGGACTAGCTCCTACTCGAGACTTTGTCTGTGTGGAATTGAGAATTAATAATTAAAAAGATCCCGGGAAATGACAGTTTTTGGCACCAAGGGTTGTGTTCTTGTCGAGGTCTTCATTCTTTTTGATAGTATTTATATAGTACTAGCTGACTCGGCAAACGTTGTTCTGCCAAAAATTTTGGGGTGGACCACCCTTAACATTTAGGGGGATGAAAAATAGATGTTGTCCGATTCTCCACCCTAGCCTATATGCACGCTAAGATTCACGAAAATCGGTCGAGCCGTTTCGGAGGAGTTCAACTTCTAACATCATGACACGAGAATTTTATGTATTAGACTAGCTGACCGGGCAAACGTTGTTCTGACAAAAAATTTTAGGGGTAGGGGGATGAAAAATAGATGCTGTCCGATTTTCCACCCTAGGCCTAGCCGATATGCACGCGAAGATTCACGAAAATCGGTCGAGCCATTTCGGAGGAGTTCAACTTCAAAAAAGCGTGACACGAGAATGTTATATACCTACTCGTATTAGATTTATCGTTCGGATTCCACAAAAACGGGCACGTTTCAAATACAAGAATGAACTCTTTCAAGTAATTTTTTTCCCTATGTCATCAACGAGAACGACAGAGCGTAACTTTTCGTCATCCTCACTACTCGAACGTCGTTCCGCCATGGCTGCAAGCGAATAATGACAGAAAAATATCGCGAAGAGCTTACATTTCAATATTATTGAAGCCACGCCCCCTTAGTATCGCGGATTTCAAGATTTCCGAATGTTCTGAGATATTATCACGATACTGCGATACGGCCTATTACACTATCAGTAATATCACAATATCGTGATAATATTGACAATGTAATATGCCCCTTTGACATATCTGGCATAATTTATTTTTTAAATAATGGAGTATCTATATTCAAACATTTAAATGAATTTGTTCTTGTTTCTTGAAAAAATATAGAGAAAATCACCTTGTGATAATAATAATAATAATAATAAAAATTATTTATTGCCACACACACAATATTAAAAATTACAATGTAAGAAAAAAGACAAAAAAAAAGTTTATGGATGGGCAAAAGGGAGTGGCTCAGCTTGTGCTAACATAGGACGATGGTCCAATGTAGCGCTGTTTTTCAGCCACTCCCTATCCGTATGTTGATGGACGGGAGTAAAGCTACGATGTCCCCGGCTTCCTTAATTTTAACAAAAATATCCTCCATAAAAATACAAAGAAAAAATAAATAATAAATAAATATACAAAATTTAAATTAACAAAAACAAAAACAAAAAAAAAAAAAAACAAAGCAGTTCACCCTTATTTTAGTGTGTAGATGTGTGTATGTGTGTGTGTATGTGTGCGTGTGTATGTGTGTGCATGTGTGTAGGAGTGTTTGTGAGTAGATATTGTTTTGATTAGAAAAACGTTTTTAAATCAAGGAGTTTCCAGTAGGCATGGTTCAAATTCTCTGCAGCAATTTGCTTTTTTAACAAAGCCGATCGATACTTAACATTTGAATGTTTCAGAACTCATTTGATATCAAAGCTTTGTTCAAGCAAATAGTATAGGTACAGGTATTTTACGAACTATCTTACAGCCAATAACGGATTATTACAACATGTAAGTTGAAATATGGTTGAAATGAATGAAGCGAAGCGCACATAGCCCGGCGGCTTACGTCGATTGCCAAATTGAAATATGGTATTAATTATGGATATAATAAAAAAATTGGACTTAATAATAAAATTAAAATTAAAACTTAATAATTAAATACAATGAGGCTTCATTGTGTGATGTTATGAAAAATATAAACTACATGTAAAGTTACTATGGATCGTAAAGTTTCGTGTATACGCTCGAAGTCGACGACTCTATTCCCGGGCACCCGTTGAATTTGTTAGCGTATAAATTCCCCGGGGATCTTGTAAAATGGCGTGTAAAAGGTACCAGGAATTCAGGAAGTCACAAGTGGTCTGTTGTACAAGTACATGTTTCACGCTCCAATTGCAAAAATAATAAAAAGCAATATCACAGAAGAAATAATAGTACTTACTTATAATAAGTAGCAATATTAAAAATAAAAAGTAAGCATTTACACTTTTGTGATTGGTAGTTGTTTATTTAATTACGAGTATAGACGATGAAAATGCACTTTTCTTTTAAAAAATTTTTTGTTTCAATTAAGTACTTATAATACCTAACATTTTGTTCAATAATAAAACAATAATCCCTTACCTTATTATTGAATTAATAACTTAATAAAACCTGTAACTTCGAGGCGCGAAAATAATTATCACACGCGCAATAAAAACAAAAGTAACACACTTTTTACTTTTATTTATTATAACTCTCCTGGTCCTGTGGCAAGATTGCGCTGAGCTCCTTATTAAAGCTATAATAAGCTTTAAGATAAAGGGATGACCTTTGACGGCCGAAGAATGCTTTAAACTCGATCGCGTGACTTATTCGCTTAAACTGCGTTTACTTTTTAGTTTTATGCCGACTCTACGGGGCCTATTATTACATTAAAAGTGAGCTGTCAAGCTTTAATACAATTGGTAGGTCCACGCATTTTATTTAAAACTAATTTGTATATTGAACGCCCTCAATAGCTGTATCCTAGAAATGTTGGATTTATTTTAAGCAGCGATTTTAATATGTTACTTGAAAGGAATTTTGGCAATTTAAATGAGGTGAAGTATGTATGTATGTATGTATGTATGTATGTATGTATGTATGTATGTATGTATGTATGTATGTATGTATGTATGTATGTATGTATGTATGTATGTATGTATGTATGTATGTATGTAAGGACCCATTCACATTACTAATTAAAGATTAGATTTTATCACAATTAACAATTTTCCTTTAACTACCAAAAGCTACTATTAAGTATTCTGTGCTTTAACTCTATTTGGTATTACTTAACTTACTTAATATTATTAACGCCCACTGTGGTATAAGAATCATACCTTTTAAATACTTAATGGCGTCCAAAAATGAACTTTGACCAACGTTTCCTTAACCAACTCCGACAATACCGTCATAAATTATATCGAGGCCAAGCTTCCGCTCAGTTTATCAACGAAGCAGTACTTACGTAGAATTTCGTTCAAAATTCGCACAGGTGAACAAGATCAAACTCCGTACAATTTATCGTTCCCTAGTAACCAAAGGTAAGTAAACAGTACTAACGAGAGCACTTAATCCAACACAGGTAAATAAGAATAGCGACTTTATTGCATGAGCTTTAAGTATATTTTTGACAAAATAAAATTTGTAGTAATTCAAAGGATGGTATCATTAAATCCGAAAGAAGTATGCGCGTTGTTATATTATCGTGAGTACTGGTTAGTACTTTACATTCTGAATTTACGATCTCGAAAGTGAACTTAGTGACAGCGCAGCGATTCGAATCCAGACGCTTTTAATATTTAAAATGTGTATATAAAATTAACAGTAGAGATAAACCACCCTACACCTCATGTCAAATAAAAAAATAAAAATACCCAATTAATGAGTAAACGGATTGACACTTCTTGGACACATACAATACATACAACTTCTTTTTTTACTGTGTTTAGCCATAGCCGGCAACTTTGCTACGAAAATACCAGGCCTACATGGATAAATGGAGTTCGCCTAATATCGTGTCACTGGCGTCACTGCTTTGTAAAATGTGACATCGGTTCGTCAAAGACCTTTGCGGGTGATTTGACTTACATTTTATGGTAAATCATATAGGGCTATCACCCACCATAGTAGATAATGCGGAACGTTATTAAAATACAACTAGAATCTTGCATTGGGATTACAAGACACCACAAGTGACTCTTTTTATTCTTCACTGGCCGATCCGGCGAACTTCGAATCGCCTAACAAACTATTTTTTTCTAAAATAAAAGTTGCCTAAGTTACTCCTTGTTACATCAGCTATCTGCCAGTAAAAGTCCCGTCAAAATCGGTCCAGCCATTTCAGAGATTAGCCAAAATAAACAGACAGTCAAAAATTGTAAAAAATGTTGTTTTGGTATATGTACCGTGTATACATTGTATACAATGCACTTAGTAAAAAGCGGTTATTTTAATATTATAAACAGACACTCCAATTTTATTTATTTGTATACATAGATGTATAGATAATTATGTTTTAGTAGATATTATTCCTACTAATATTATTGTGAAAGTTTGTGAGGATACATGAATGGATAATTGTTACTTTTTCAAGCAAAACTACCGAACGGATTTTCATGAAATTTAGGACATAGGCAGACCATGATCTTCAATAATATATAGGATACTTATTATCCTAGAAAACACCGCGCCGCGTATTGGGCTTCAGTCATACATAATATAATATTTTTTAGTCACGATATTTTAATGAATGCATTACAAAAGTCCCGTCGTCGTTTACAATATTATTACCTGTTATAGTAAGAACAGTTTGATAGTTGTTATAAGAAAAAATAATGTTTCAGAAATGTTAACGCTGTATCTTATGTAAATAAATAAATAAATAAATAAATAAATAAATAAATAAATAAATAAATAAATAAATAAACAATGAAAGTAAAACAACAGGTCACAACATTTAAAAGCTCCTCGTTATTACTGCAATCGAACTAATGAGTTGGTAATCATCAGTTTTTGTCCCAACCCTGGTTGCATATGTCCACCCCCGCGGCTGCACACGTGGTGCTTGCATGTGCACACATCACATGTCACCGAAACAGTGACGGTTTATTAGTTTATGAGCGTGTGATTATGTCGCACTACCCCTTTCAAGTTTTACGACGGAATAATAATCCTGAGTGATTCCCAGTGCCAATGGTAGATTATCGTTGGCTATCGTTGATTTCTTCAGAATACGTGTCATAATTTATGATGGAATAATATAACTCGTATAAGTCAGCTCGCTATCTTGGACGTTTTGTTTTAATTATACAAATATTTTTAACACTTCTTATAGATTTCATTTTGATGTTAAGGTACCAATTATTTTAAACAATTCAAATCTGCTGGAAAGGACTATCTTAACAATGTTAATTACGAGTATAAGTTTCTTTAATCGGGGATTTGAATTATAAGATGCTTATTCACCTAAAAGGGTATCCTTTAATTAACTGATTCAAAACCAGCATAGTAAAAAATCCATAGATAAGAGAGCCACACAATGACATGAATAAAATTAATGGACGTAAAACGAAGTGGTGGCATATCCGTTACATTAGAAAATTTCTCAACATCAGGACTTTCGAGTAGGTAATCAAGATAAATTGGACCGGGCTACCACGATACAAGGATTCATCTAATTTTTATAGATCTTTTGGTATTTTTTCTCTCTTTCTTGGCTTCGCTTGACTTTGGTGTCTCTGATATCCATGGGCGACGATAGCCACTTACCATCAGGTGGATCGTCGCTAGTTATACATATAAGAAGCAGTAAGTACTGATTTAGTCATCAAACTGTTGGGCAAGCGTAAATTTTAAACACCTAAGAAGGTTTATTTGGTGTCTTACAACAGGTCGGTGCCGGCGCACATGGACACAAAAGCGTTTGGCACGCGGATGTACCGCCGACCGCTACACATTTGCCCGTTAACGACAAACACATATAACTTTACAAGCTCTAAACGCATATTCCAGCAGAAATAGTTTGGAGTTTACTAGGAAATTGTACTAACTGATTTCTGGAACGGAGTGTGAACTGTGTGCAGTAATGCTTTTATATGTAGATTTTTTGTACGCGTTAAATAAACATACGGTTTTACAAAGTTGATGCATTCGAGGATAAAATTATTTAATTTTATTCTTCTTCGTTAAATCAAGTTACAAAGACTTGACTCTAATTTAAATCCCTAGAATTTATTATAACTACCTACCTAATTTAACAATCAGGATAATCATTGTCAGAAAGAGTCGGTTAAAATTACATTTTGAGATATCTAATTGGAAATCATATTTAATTTTGTATTGGAGTAGATATTTCTTAAACTTATATTATAACATTTAAAAACAGACATATCCTTCATAAATACGTAATGGCTACTAACCCTAAAATATAAGGAATAATTCGTATTTTCATTGAACATAGAGATCCTAAATCCTAAAACGAGACATAAAAATCCATTTAGTTTGATCAATTTGCGCGCAATTATTTATCAATTTAAATAAAAAAAATATTAGCTACTTATTTGTAATTCCAATGTGTGATCAAATCCTTCAGTCCACTTATCGTATTTCATTTAAATAATTTCGGAGCTTACTTTATGGACCCGATTTAAAACATATCACAGATAAGTCATTGATCTCGAACGCTGAAGTCCCACGCATAATTACTGGCGTGGTCTAATGACGTGATGTAAGGTTCCCGATATCGTTAGTGTATACTTTCTCCAGTAATATTTAAACGACGTGTACTACAAATGAACCTAATTTAAAATCATTAATTAACTAGTTAACCTTGACCGATCTCCTCGAAGAGTTGGTTCCGAGTGCCAGGTTAGGGTCAACGCACATTTATTCGGCGTCATTCGTGTTTCGCCGAATGATTTTGGTTACACTTATTCGGCCGCGTACGGCGTCGTAAGAATGCGAACGACTGCTTACGGCGTCGTAAGAATGCGAACGGCTGCGTACGGCGCTGAATACGCTGCGAAGTCCGTCCGAAGACGTTAGTAGGTATAGTAGTTTAGTAGGGTAAGTTTCCAATGTCGTACCCCCATACGTCTACTTAATGTTTATTCGTCCAATTGCTGTTGTTTACTCGCATGCCTAAATAGTTCAATTTGACACCATTAGATTTCATTTAATGTTTAATAAAGCGAGCGGCCAGATATCAGTGAGGTACGATTTAGGCGCTGGTACGACTTGGGCAACCTTATCCTACCTAGGCTACCTATATAATAGTTATAACAAGTTAAAATAAAGGTGAGAAAAACGTAAGTAGGTACATATTATTGTCTATAAAATATCTACTAATTCTTCTTATGAAAGTAGACCGTATAATATGTATGTACTGTATATATGTATGTATGTACTGTATACATATGTATATGTACCAACATACTAATATAAAATTTGATGTAGGTATTTTAAGTTCATATTATAAATAAATAAAAAAGTACTTACCGCTACAGGGACCTTATTTTTGAGATTTCTTCCCAAGCATAATTTTTTCTTCGTTGATCGCTATAATATGACGAACTAATATCGTATAAGCAAGCATATTTTTGAACTAGCGATATAAGTTGTTATTCCTCCATCATTAATTTATTTCGTAAAAATAAAATAATTTTAATTATTTTAAAACACATCCGAACTTTCTCAATCTTCCCAATGATTACGTAAATAAATCGAATCTATACGGGAACTATGAAGGTCGCAACCTGTCGACAAGGCCAAGGAGTCAAAAATCTTCCATGTACCTACCTACCTACAGCGCGGCGCTATTCCGCCGCGTTCGGCGTCGTACGCGGCCGAACGATAAAACACATTTGTCGGCGTTTTCTACTTGTTTACCGCGAAAGCGGAATCGGCGCCGAAAAGCCGAAAGGATGCGTACGCGTCTCCATACAAAATCGTTGTTTACTATGGACAAAAGCCGAATGGAGCTGAATAAATGTGTTTTGACCCTTAATCTCAGCGCTGGTTAGTCAATGGAAGCGGATGGCTAACTTTATGAATATTAATCCGTCTATTCTATTCGTATTAAAGTTGTAACTAGATCGTGTCATGAAGAATAAAAAATACTTAGCGTGCATTATAGATTTCTGCCCAAGGATTCCACTATTTCATGTTGTCAAGATCTTCGTGATTTAAATAATTTTATTAGAAAAATTGTATACGATATAATTAAGGATAACTAAGTTATTTATTACAGAAGCGAGAGCACGAGCACAAGTCACACCTCAAAGGACAGACGACAGAATTCTTTACATCGCGTGTGGTTATCGATCAGCAAAACTTCTGCATAACATCAATATATCAGTCTACTTAATATTATTAAGCGAACACGAAAGCAGCGACAAAATTATAATGCAGTCGTTCATAGTCGAAGTACACGAATAAAACTACGTGAATGGTTATCGTTCGGCGCGCGGCATACTGAGTGCAGTACAATGACATCAACATCGGAAGCTCCGTACGAATGTTCTTGCTTTGCGTTTGCATTGTCGCCACATTATCTATCTATACAAATAAATAAAATTGGAGTGTCTGTTTGTAATATTAATATAACCGCTTTTTACTAAGTGCATTTGGATGTATGTACGGTTAATATAACAAAACAATTTTTTTTACAATTTTTGTCTGTCTGTTTGTCTGTCTGTCTGTTTGTTCCGGCTAATCTCTCAAATTGCTGGACTGATTTTGACGGCACTTTCACTGGCAGATAGCTGATGTAACAAGGAGTAACATAGGCTACTTTTATTTTAGAAAAAAATAGTTTGTTAGGCGATACGAAGTTCGCCGGGTCAGCTAGTTTGTTAGATATAATAAATGTACCTGTCACGTATATAATTATATATTTAACTTCAGCTGTGTTTCAGTGCCAAAAACGACGTATAGAAGACATTCATTTGTTTAATGCTGTTTATGCTTTCTGTGATAAGTTTACTTATTCATAATTCGGGTTCGGCAAAGAGTCACTCACTCATGTTTCGCTTTCTTTAATAAGTTTTTTTTAGTTATTTTATTTTCAGCAAAGTACTTTTTCAACGTGAAAAATATATTTTATGTAAATGTTTCGTTCAGGATGTACGAAAATTATAATAATTATTTAAAGTCTATTTTACAATATTAAATAGCATAAATAAATATTTCGATATTTAACTTATTAACTGGGTATTTTGTTACATAAAATACTAAACTTGTAATGAATATTGCAACAAGCCGTGTACTTCATTATCACAAAAGTACTATTAATAAATGTCATTTATCATTGACTCATTGTGAACAGACAACCGTACCTACTGACTACTATCCCATTGATAGGAGGTAGTAGGGGAGACTGGGGCTGGTCGTGACATTTTTTTTATAAAGTGCCGCAATTTTTTGTTTCTTTGATTGTTTTACTGGAATGTAGGTTTATTTGATTAAGTAACTATTCGGGTTATTAGTTTAAAAACAATTTTAGATACCAGACTATTAGAAGTGACATAAATGAATGAATTTCGAGGAAAAGAGGTGTGTAACTTTTAGCCCCGCACCAGGGGCTGGTTGTTACACTATACGGGGCAAAATGTTACAACAAAAACCAAACGAAATATAACACTTTTTATTAGGAACAATGATAGTTTAATAACAAAATAGTCCCTATACTTCATTCGTGAGAAGATATACATGGTATCGAGTTTCCCACTGCATTTGCTGCTACGCAGAGAGTGACAAGTGTCCCTCTCTCCGCTGATGTAATGAAATCAACTTGCTTGGACCCTTTTGGAACCAAAATTTTACTAGTTTTCTGCACCGTTGTCACGCTAATCCGTAGTAAATTTGACTGCTTTTAATCAAGTAACTCATCAAAATACCCTCTTGTTTATCGTTGAAAACTTGTCTATTCTTCTGGTAGCTAACTGTGGGAGATTCTGTAAGTATGCCCTTCTCTTTTGCTTCTTTTTGTTTCTTCAGATATCTTGTTAGAAACAGACATAATATTTATGACATAATCTAAGATCTTTTGAGATGCCACGAATATTTTTTTTCAAGTGAAAACTTCTTTAGCATCGTTGTGATTTGAAAGTCGATGAAACGAAAAAGCGACATTTAAAAGAAACAGACACATAAATTCATAAGATTTAACGTGGGAAAAAATTAAATCGGAAGCATTATACAGTGTTTCTTATGTTCGTGGTTCTCTTTGTGTTACTTTAAGAGGTGCTAAGTTGTATTCATAGATGGCGCGAGGAACTAGGTAGTAACAAGTAACAACCTGCCCCGCGAAAATGTCACTTTTAGCCCCAACGCCAAAACTGACCTTTCAAGGTTAATTAGTAAAAACGTAAATAAGTACAGCTGTATAAACGTAGATTCGTTGCAAAAAGAAAGGATTAGGCCACAAATATCACAACACATATATATCTGCTTTAAAGGAAATGAGGTTGTAGACTAATATTACGAAAAAACGAAAATGTTACTAACATGCGGTTTTGAGGGCAACATGTACGGGCTCCTCTCACAAAAGCGCTGGCGCCACAGGCTCGCGCGGCGTGCAAGCCGGTGGTGGTGGTGGTGGCGTGATCATTTGTCTCTTTCTCACGTCAATATAGCATTCTCTGTTTAGCCACCGTTGGCGCTGTAACTACCTACCTCTGTCACGACCAGCCCCAGTCTCCCCTACATAATATACGAGTACCTATATACATACTATATAAGCTCTTGAATGTAATCAAACAGGCAATATGAACAATAAACCAATAGTGCATATATAATAGCAGTGATAGCCTAGCGGTTAGAACGTTGGTTTCCCGAACGAAGGGGCCCGAGTTCAAATCCTGGCACGCACCTCTAATTTTCAAATATTATGTGCGTATTAGAAGTTAATTATCACTTGCTGCGGTGAAGGAAAACATCGTGAGGAAACCTGCACACCGGAGAGTTCTCCATGAAGTTCTCAAAGGTGTGTGAAGTCTACCAATCCGCAGTTGGCCAGCGTGGTAGACTATGGCCTAATACCCCTCACATTGTGAGAGGAGACCCCGAGCCCAGCAGTGGGACAATTATGGGTTGTTGCTTTGCTTTTTGCTTTTGCATATATAGTGCAGAATAAAACATAAGTAATATTACTACACTGTGCTGTGCATCAGCTCGTATTAACCCTGGCTGAGCAGAAAAGTCCTGACTCCGATTCCTGGAATATTTGTATGACATAAGCGATAAAGCTGATCTACCCTCATGGTGTTTATAAAATGTGTAGCTAGCTTAAGATTGTTTCTTCTCATTGATTGAAATGTGTAGCGCGTAATATTTATAATTATGAATTCTTAATAATGTATATCGGCGGCGCAGGGTGTACGGTAAAACTCTATAAAGAGTTTATGTTTACACCCTATTAATGTGTCATAATTTTTTAATTACATAATGAAATAAAAAAAAGCTATAGACTGATCAATCCACCACATTAATGGTCAACATCCATCCAGGCTATCCATAATAGGTACCATCATCGTGGAGTGTCCGATTAAGAAAGGTTTGACTAGCTGATTTACCTAAGTGACCTATCTTATCTTTATATTTATCTTATATATAAAATTCTCGTGTCACGGTGTTAGAAGTTGAACCCCTCCGAAACGGCTGGACCGATTTTCGTAAATCTTTGCGTGCATGTCGGTTAGGGTTGAGAATCGGACAACATCTATTTTTTATCCCCCTACCCCTAAAATTTTTTTGGCAGAACAATGTTTGTCCGGTCAGCTAGTATATAAATAAAAATGAATGTTTCTGAGCGCAAAACTCGACAATGGCTCTACCAATTCGGCTAATTTTGTAATTGTAATTTTGTATGTTCTTTAAGGCACACGGAAGGTTTTAATAATAATAAAGAAACGTTTTGATAGAACGAAGTCGAAAAAGACGAATTTCGTTGCTTTGCCCAAATTAAATATCTACCTATCTTTATAACCTTTAAAATAGTCATTCTGTTTTCTTTACATATTGGTGAAAATTTTTCATTTGGTGTAAATAATGCAGCATTCCCAACACTGTTTACGGGATTAGCTATTTAAATCTTTTCAGCCAGCCTTTTAGATAGTGATGTAACTGACAGTGGCCTTACCAAGAATAAAACAGGAAAAACGTTCGATTCCACGTTTCAGTTTACAGCGAACTTGATTGAGTGTATCCGGCACATTGAATACTTGAAGATTTTTCTCCGAAATAAAATTCATGCCTGAACAAATTCTTATAACTTGACTTCGTCGTACAGACCGTATTTAAAACTAAGTTAAGTATAGGTTGATTTATATTATTTTATCACCACAGTAATGATGTTTACAACGACTTAGGAATAAGACCTATCTATAGTAATGATTCGATCTTAAGATGTTCGCGATTTCAAGATTCGGTTTGAGATGCTGACATACTACCTACTGGTCGTTGGCATAGTAGGTACGTATAAGTTCCTGACACTAAAAGTTATTTTGAAAAAAAAAAACACTAATTTTAAATTAGGCCATTGTTAAATTTTAATTCAATTTAAAAAATAAGAGTGTCAAAAGATTTAATCAAATTGGTAAATCAATTTGCAGCCTGGTATACTCGTATGTATGCGTCATACGTGACACGTCTAGTTTAACTACCAGTCTAGAGAGTCTAGACCTTAAAACTTAAAACCTAGGTTATCGTTCCTACAATTACCAGGAGATTATAAACAGCTCGGCGCTAACAAGCACTAGACTCAGTGCGCGCTTCGTTATATCGTACATTGCTAGTCTAGAATTATTATGCAAGGGATCATCATTTAACTTAACTTTCTTCGGACAGCCATACATCAGCCTATTGTTGCTAGCTCCCACGGTATTCATTTCTGTTCTAACCAATTGTCATCTTTGTTAGAAGCAATTGTTCTATTATATTTGACGAAATGAGTGGCCT
This sequence comes from Thymelicus acteon, assembly GCA_951805285.1. NCBI lineage: Eukaryota > Metazoa > Arthropoda > Insecta > Lepidoptera > Hesperiidae > Thymelicus > Thymelicus acteon. The sequence continues at coordinate 6,786,552 of OX638232.1, forward strand.
ATTTCAATTTTACGAAGTTGCTATGTGACGCTTAAACGATAATTTTATGAGCCATTGTTTTACGACAATGCCCTAATTTCGGTAAATGACGAATTAAGCGCTTTTGGATTTGTATCGGAATGGGGTCGATTTTGTATGTAAATTTTTGTTTAATCACTTTCTCTGTGAACTACTTTTATTTTAATACATCAAAAAAACATTAAACATTGACGATATACAAAATAATGAATAAAAAACAGCTTTAAACTTGAAGTGTCGGTACTTCAGTTCTTGCACAATCTGGAGACAAGGGCCAAACAAAATTACCGAACGGGACGGCCGGGCAAAAAAACAACCAAACTGAACCCGATATTTCAAAGAAATCCTGTGCGCAATCCTACCTAACGCTACTGTTCGCAAAAACTGATCAGACGCGCCGCGCGAAACAATGCTTTGTACCGGTGACATAGATTTTAAACTGTATTGATTACCGAAACTGGGCTTTTCTGTCTTTATATAAATCTACCCACTGTTTAATTATACGTGCCACAAAAGCGGCAATGAATTTATGCATGAACTGGCGGAGAAATTCTACTGGAAAAGACGGACGCGCGGGATAAAAGGAACAATAGTCTTAGTTTTAATCTCGTATCCTCTTTTTTCTCGTCCCTCAGGATCCAGTTCGTGTGCGGCGGCTGGCTGCCCATCATCCCCTCCCCATCTCCCCTCTTAAACCTTTCCACCGGCCTGACATGACGTGCGCGCAAAGTGTGGTTTTTCGATGCTCTCGTGTTCAAACTTATTTTATTGCGCAATTTTGTACCAGCAACTCGTAAGAAAGTCCGCTGAATTGTCCGTTATTGGGCTGCTTAATTTCGTGGTAGATTTTAATAAATATTTCTTAGAATTTACCTAATATTGCTTTAATAATTTATGACTTGAATTTTGACCTTTGTGATTTGAATTTTCACCTTAAAAAGTAGTTTCTTGGATTACATGTGAAGATTTCGTTAATCGTTACTAACTAACACCATACCTTGCAGCTTGATTATATAGAAATATTGACTTTGTATTATTTATTGATTTATGTAAGTACTTTAATATAGAAAGTTAAAGTTATTGCTAGTTTTATTTTATTAACTTTAATCCACTATATTGGATGAGTGTAACTCAGCTTGTTTCCATTTAAGAACTCTACATAAAATACCTATTGCTCACATTGAAGTATTATTACTAGCGTATAGAACAGACACCGCGAACACAATGTATGTTCCAATGTGTTGGCGCCGCGCGGCTTCAATGTCCAATGGATTCGTTCGATTTTGAAAGGAGAACAGGGGCTCAATTTTGAAAATAGAACCTCCCGGCGGGGACACACATTTTGTTTGAGATGTCTTCTCTATGTATATACCTCAATGATTGCTCATGTCGTTATGTTCAGTAAATGTCTGAAGTAGTTCAGATAACAATAACTAATGCAAATAGCCTGTCCGCTCAGTAGAGCCACCAGCTGAGCGGAGAGGAAGCGAGGGGTTTGATCCCAAGTTATTGACGACTGTGTGACTGATAAATAATTAATGTTCCCAATTAGTTAATTACTTTTTATATCTAGAGAGGGTTCGTCAGAGACATAACCACCCACAACGCGTGAGACTTTTGATCCCAATTAAATTTTTTACTTCTTCAATTTATTTTTTACTTTTTCAACCTCGTAATAGTAAATGTGCTATGACAGTAGTTAGTACCTTCTAATAAGTTTAAAATAAAAAATGTATAGTTACAATTCTTTACAAGACACCCACATAAATTATCTGAATTTTTTAATTTAATCACAATATACCATTTTTTTTATGGAAATAGCCGGTAAATGAGCTGACGATTCACCTGATGTAAGTGCCTATCGTCGCCCATGGGCATCATCAACACTAAAGGCATCACTGATGCGTTGCCGACCAAGAAAGAGAGAAGAAAAAGAAAGAAAAAATAAACTGGCTCTCAAGCATTGAGTTATAAGTATAAGAGAAGACATCTCAAACAAAATGTGTGTCCCCGCCGGGAGGTTCTATTTTCAAAATTGAGCTCCTGTTCTCCTTTCAAAGTCGAACGAATCCATTGGACATTGAAGCCGCGCGGCGCCAATTCATTGGAACATACATTGTGTTCGCGGTGTCTGTTCTATACGCTAGTAATAATACTTCAATGCTCTCAAGCCCCCAGCTGGAACACGACGAGTCGTTTGGCGGCTGACTCATGCTCAAGGATGGTAGCTATCCAGGCGAATCCCATGGAGAAATAGTAATAGTAATAATGATATTAATAAACAATTATATCAATATTACCAATACAATCCATCGACACCCATCCGGCGTGGGATTGGGGTATGTATAAGCCGCGCCAATACGGCTAAATGATAAAAACATACCTAATTCCCTTATACGAAATCGTATAGGAATCAAAAAATGTGTAAAAAGGTCTAAATAAAAGTAGTTAAAGCATCTCCATGATAAAAAAATCAATTGATAAATATAACTAATAGAATGCAAAAAAATCTTATTTTCGTTTCGTAAACTTCGTAAACCTATCGAGGACCGATGACAATTCAATATTTAAAGAAAAAAGAAAGAAAACTAAATTTCAAAAATCAAACTAAAAAATGAAAAAATAAATAATAGTTAAAAAAAACTAAAAAACACGCTTTTATACAAAATCCAACTAAAAAACCGAAAATAAATTTGAATTAAGAATCGTGAATTAAAAGTATGGGGTGCTTTTTACAATATCCCTTCTATACTCATTGACACCATGCAGCCCCCACACTTATTTCACAATTCTTAATTCAAATTCATTTTATATTGTTTAGTTGGATTTTTAGTTTTTTTTTGGATTTTTAGTTTTTTTTTAACTATTATTTATTCTTTTTCAGATCAAGAGAGTGCAAGATCAGCTTGCAGACAATTAGGAATAGACCGGTACTAGGTATTTGTTCAGATTACGTTACATTCATTATAAGTGGTTAGTTAGGTACCCTATGTGTAGTTTTTATTTTATTTTTAAATGCACTGATTTCTGTTATGTTAATATTTCCAGTTCACAGACTTGAACGTGTAAAAGAATTTTATTTAATTAACGTGTATTTAATCTTGTATTTAATAGTTTACAAATAACAAAACACTCGTGTGCTTATTCACAATTTTATTACAATCTTCTTTTTTTAAAACTAAAATACTTACGCTGATTATAATTAATTTAGGTTATCAGCATTAATAATTTAAAAAAAAATAAGTTGCTAAATGTCTATTAGTAATAATTAGTATTGTTTATAAAAAAATACCTTAAGCTCGATGTTCCCATATCTATAGCAGCATGCCCGAAAATCGTCTAAAAATCCGTTACGAAATAAAAACACAGCACACTACCACAGGAACAGTACAACACTTCAGCTTAGAAAAAGAAAAAAATGTTCGAATTTGAATTGAACAATTTGAATTTCCCGCACAAACGCAGCGTAGAATCGTGTAGGCACGGTTCGCGCAGGCGCGCCGGTTGATAGTCGACTGATGGAGTCCGGACTCCGGCGATCGCAGCCTCCAGCGCACGGCTAGCGGCTGCGGGACTCGCCCCACGCCCCACCACGACACCATTCATGAAAACAGCTCAATGAGCTTTGACACGAGCTTTCCGTCTTGCCGCCAGCGCTCGGCCTGAACTCGAAACTGTTTCAAGACCTTGCTTATGTATTCAATTTTCATTCCATTTCTTGCGTTTGGGCGGGCTTAAGAAATGCTCTATATTCATAAAGATGGAGAATGATGCATGACTCAGATGAAAGCACCACTTATGTGGCTCCATTTAGGTGTCGATGCACTGTGGTTTCTTTAGAACTAGCAGATGTTTATAGTAGGTTTACTGGTATATTCATAATACACAGACTAGTAAAGTTCACGTTCTTGTCACTCAAGGGTATTTTACGTTGGCTGTATTGATTGATTAACTAGCTTTTGCCCACAACATAGTGCGCGTAGATATTAGGCACACTTTAATCCTCAGGTGATCCATGGCACTTTCATAGTAAATTACTCTCCCCTTTTCATCCTCTTTAAGAATGATTTCCGTAATCAAAGCTATGTTATGTCTTTCTCCGGTACTTAAACTATCTCAATACCAAATTTCATCTAAATCGGTTCAGTGGTTTAAGCATGAAGACATTTGACTGGCGTGAGATCTAATTTAAGACAAAAAAGAGAAATTTGAAAGAGAAATTCAATAATAAATAAAGTAAAAAAAAAGCGGCCAAGTGCGAGTCGGACTCGCTCATGAAGGGTTCCGTAGCAGCAAGTAACATAATATAAAAGTTCTTGTAGTTCGTTGTAACTTTGATAAATGTTTTTGCGGTTTACGATTTATGACGTATTAAAAAAAAACTACTTACTAAATATCATTCAAACCAATTTTCGTTGGAAGTTTTCATGGTAATGTACATCATATATTTTTTTTAGTTTTATCATTCTCTTATTTTAGAAGTTACAGGGGGGGGGACACACATTTTACCACTTTGGAAGTGTCTCTCGCGCAAACTATTCAGTTTAGAAAAAAATGATGTTAGAAACCTCAATATCATTTTTGAAGACCTATCCATAGATACCCCACACGTATGGGTTTGATGAAAAAAACATTTTTGAGTTTCAGTTCTAAGTATGGGGAACCCCCAAAATTTAATGTTTTTTTTCTATTTTTGTGTGAAAATCTTAATGCGGTTCACAGAATACATCTACTCACCAAGTTTCAACAGTATAGCTCTTATAGTTTCGGAAAAAAATGGCTGTGACATACGGACGGACAGACAGACAGACAGACAGACAGACAGACAGACAGACAGACAGACAGACAGACAGACATGACGAATCTATAAGGGTTCCGTTTTTTGCCATTCGGCTACGGAACCCTAAAAACACTATCAAAATTATTTTCAAAGTTCTCCGCGAAATCTGCATTATTTGTAAGCTTCTATTTTTATAAGCTTGCGGCTTTCATAATCAACTTGAGTTGATTATCATTGTCGTATTCAAACACCACACACAGCTATACTATATCAAACACCCGCCAAGTTTCTAGTTAAACATTTGACGTTGCTGTTGTGCCCTTTCAGCAACAGCACGTCTGGGTGATTCAGCTGCTTCAACGGTTTCTGTTGCTCTTTGGGACTCTATGTAAGGCGAAAGCGTCTTCACGCCGAGCTTTGGTCTGCTCTGGTGTTACAGCAGCTCTGTGTGCTGACTGCTGCCCCACGCACCACCCGTTCAATCCTTCGCAATTCGGCTTGTGGAACCAACTCATCAAGTCTAGCTACTTTCATAGCTCGAGCTTTATTAGCGCTTCGGGAGAGATTAGACTTATACTGTCATGGCATAATTCTTTTAAGCCCCTTTTTCTACACTAGCAAAACAGTAGCTATTATTATTTCATACTTTTAAAAATGCAATGCCAATACAATCAATGCAATCCAATGTAAAAACAAATAAAATATTTTGAAAATAGTGCAGCAAGTCAGGTTTCTCTACAAAAAAATTTAAAAAGCTAATAAAAAAAAGCGGCCAAGTGCGAGTCGGACTCGCCCATGAAGGGTTCCGTAGCAGCAAGTAACATAATATGAAAGTTTTCGTACTTCATTGTAACTTTGATCGATGTTTTTTGCGGTTTACGATTTACGACGTATTAAAAAACGGTAATGTACATCATATATTTTTTTTAGATTTATCATTCTCTTATTTTAGAAGTTACAGGGGGAGGGGACACACATTTTACCACTTTGGAAGTGTCTCTCGCGCAAACTATTCAATTTAGAAAAAAATGATATGAGAAACCTCAATATCATTTTTGAAGACCTATCCATAGATACCCCACACGTATGGGTTTGATGAAAAAAAAATTTTTGAGTTTCAGTTCTATGTATGGGGAACCCCCAAAATTTATTGTTTTTTTTTTCAATTTTTGTGTGAAAATCTTAACGCGGTTTACGGTATACATCTACTGACCAAGTTTCAACAGTATAGTTCTTATAGTTTCGGAGAAAAGTGGCTGTGACATACGGACGGACAGACAGACAGACAGACAGACAGGTAGTTGATGCTCCATCAGGAAACAGGCATTATAAAAATTCATTTACGTCCCAACTGAAAGTCACTAATGGTTACTTAAATCGTTCCTTAGTACAAAATTTGTATGGTGATTCTTTAGTAAGGAGCGATTTAAGTAACCGTTAGTGACTCTGAATTGGGATGTTATTGAAATAGTTGCACAAAGGCTGTTTATTAAATGACCTATTAATTTTCCAGGATGAAAAAAATCCTATGATTTGATTCTATGGCCAAAAACTGGTAACAATGCCTACCTACATGAAATTCCCTAGAAATATCCAAAGTACGTATTTGACTCGGTTACAATTTTATTATTACATTAGTATGTTTCTACTTACATTACATTATTAACTCCTAAATTATCCAAGATAGTAAACCATTAGGTACCTACTTTAGGTACCTATAATTTGAATTCAAATATTCATTGATTACAACATTCACAATCAAGCCTTTTTGCCTTAATTGGCCACTCCGGAAGAAAACGATTTCTGATAACCATACTTACACATATATACCTATAGTGACTTGTAGTTTATGCTGAATGTTATCAACATAGTAGCTGCGTATATTTAAATATAAAAAAACGCGTAATATCCCACGACTCAATTTGCAATTTCAACTCCACATATCGCTTACATCCGGGATTATATCACTAACTGAAACAATCATCATATTGTCAGAGCATAAAATGGTAATTCCTGCAATATTATATAGCACATTAATTAACCATGGGCAACAGTCAATATAATATATGTACATACATATAAGCGCAAAGCAATGCTGAAAAACGGTCTCTATTGATGGTTTCTATATCATGTAGCTTTACCGCATCAATACTTGCGCAATGAGAAAAGATTCTTAAGGCTCACAGCTAGCGATCTCTCTTCTCAAATCAGAGTTCGTTTCGTGGTATTTTTATGACAAAAGTCGAAAATTGGGCAGATAAGCCAACTTATGATAAGCGTTCAACAGTGACGTAGCGTGAGTTCCCGCCGCCCGGGGCCTACCGAAAATTTGCCGCCCCCCGATGATCTTTGCCGCCCTCATATTATTTAAAATATTTTTTTTATTAATTAAATATTCACTTTTCTTGTATTTTCATAGCACAATTTACATTAAAAATTTAAATTAAAAAAAATAATTATAATGTATATATATTTTTATTTAAAAATCGAGTGGCTTGCCGCCCCCTCTTCATGTGCCGCCCGGGGCCATGGCCCCCCCGGCCGCCCCCCCCCCCACGCTACGCCACTGAGCGGTCACATTGACAGTACTCACGATGATTCTAGAAGGAGAACCAGTACAGAATAACCTTAATGATGTGATGTTGAGGTACCCTTCCTTCGTGCGTGTTCTTCCTACCGACACTTTTGGGGGTCCGCTAGACTTTGTCCGCTAGAGGCACGTAGATAGATTGTAAATTTGGCAAAATTTCGCAACTAGCCGTGTTATCTAAACTAGTCAAGTTACGGAAGCTTTGCGCAATGATGTAGGATGTCGTGCGTGGGCGATGTGGTATCAGCGCGCATCCTGTGTGGCGCGCACGTCAGTACTAATTGAATTGTATTATTTAATGAAAAATATCATTTATCTATTTTTAATATTAATTTTAATCTTAAACTATCATCAAACATCAATTAGTTTTAAAAACTGAATTACAACCAGAACTGAATTACAGAAAAAAAAATAGAAAATGTTTGAATATAACAACATGGCTGCGAAAGAATCCAATCCCGAATTCAAAAGTCACCGTTGGTAGCATATTATTATTATACATAAAATAATATTCTCGGTAGGTAGTTAGGTACACCACGCTAGGAATAAAATCACATTCAAAGAATCAGGCAGACATGCTCCTAGTATTTATTTATTATATATCAACTTCAAACCTACTGTGTTTGTACTTTCGCACAGTGCTTTTTTTGCCCTAAAAAAGTGACATACATTTTTAACTGCAGATTTCTACTCAGTAGTTCATTACAAATGCTAGAGTAGAACTCCCACGTGTCAATTATGTATACTTTTTTTTTAAATATTTAAAGTTTTCAAAGGTCAATTTTGTGGGTGATAAACCTTAGTTTATGGAATTAATTTGTACCAGAGAGAAGTTCTACTTCGAGATAGAAAAATCATAAAAAAATAAATACTGATTTCGATAAAACATTTTTTATTGTGGCTTCTATTATCATTATTGATAAAATAAAAACGGGAAAGTATGCATCTAGAATTGATTTATAAACCTGCAATACAAGCGAAACTCTATTATGTTAAATTATTTTTTTATGAATTATTTTTAGTATTTTGACCTTTGGACCCTTGAAAACTTTAAACATTAAAAAAAGTATACATAATTGACACGTGGGAGTTCTACTCTAGCATTTGTAATGAACTATTGAGTAGAAATCTGCAGTTAAAAATTAATGTCACTTTTTTACTGTAAAAAACACACTGTGTTTCGTAGCGTGTAACTATATACTTTGTTTCAAGCAGTGACCTTAACAAATAAAGGAACACTTAAAAGCTTTAAACAAAAGTATTTAAAAGTCCCTTAAATCTTAAGTAAAGCTTTCTAAATTTTTATTTCCAAGACCGCGTTTTTTGATAAAAACAATTAAATTCTTGGGATAATATAATTTCTCTTCTTAAAGTATACTGATGATTAGGATAATTAGATTAGTAAATATCAACTTACTACATCTAAAAAGATCTCTTTACAATTTCATTTAAGTAAACTTGAGGTCAGTAAATTTAAAGAATTAATTTCCTCTATGCTTTTGTCAAGTCGTCAATGTGTCATTAAAGAAGAAATAAATTTCTGTCACGCACGCACGTCCGACATTTTATCAAAATTATCGTATCAAAATTTGCTGTTGGTTTTAATTATTGTTTTGCTTAACGCCAAATTGATACAATGTGTGAAAATCTTAACCCGGATCGCATAAGGTGTGAGCCATGTCGGACAATCAATCTAGCAAAGCACATAAAACAACCGAAACCAGATATGCAAATATATGACAAATGCAGCCCAACGCAAAGAATAGAATGCGCTCGTGTCACAGGTAAAACAATCACAACCCATGCTTAATTTTCCTTTCTCTTTTGAGATCAGCTTCCCTTTAAGAATGACAGAGGCTAAGACATCGTATGTGCTCGATGGGCTAAGAAGATAAACCATGAGGGACGTTGATAGACTTCCCTTTGCCTATAGCTATCCTATAGCTTGTAAAATCGTGCAGGTTTTCCTACAAGTTAAAAAAAATACTAAAGCCAATTATTTTGAATACACACATACATTCTACATCTCTAATAAAGTGTATGAAAAATTAAATTCTAAGTTCCCATAGAGGAATTTAACTGACTTTGGACTTTCAATTTCTCGTTTAATTTTCTTTTATTTTCTTTCGAATGTTTAGTGTAACTATACACTACCATTATGAACGGAGCCACTGACATCATAATTCTCATCTCATTATTCAGTAGGTACACGTGCGACCTATATTGTAATATGCTACCCTAATACTCTCCGTGATTTCGGTAACACGAAGGAAAACGATCCAATCCGCCCTTCGCTGTGTATAGTTCGAACTCCTTGCAAACTTGACATCCTAGTATGTATTACAAATTATGTAACGTTATGTAACGTAATGAACCAATTCGTCTACATAAAAAAATGACCAACCGGTCATACACTATTCAGTTTCTGATTAGACTAAAATACTGAGCAAGTTACTCTGCTCTGTTAAGCTGTTCTGCTTTGTAAAAGGTGTACCTACTTAATAAAAGGAATGCAAATAAATTACATTATTTTGATGATGGCCAAAATTCTTTTACCGCCAAACAGTCATTCATACAATAAAAACAAAAAAGGCAAAACTCACATGAAGTAGGAAGTAATAAATCTCTTTACTCTATTTTGTGGTATTTTGCATTTTACCAAATAAGTAATTAAAAATTAATGTGTTTCGTAATGTGATGTAATTTTTCTACTCCTTTACTTTTCTACTCAAAATTGTAATTATTATCTTAACGATACTTTCTTTTCCGTTTAAGTTTACGCACCAAGTTACAAATTCATAGAGCCTACATTATTGATTATGCGTAATCAATGGTGCCTAAAAATTGTTTGGGCTTCATATCTGCTACCTCTGTACCTCTATACAGATTGGTGATGAATTCTTTATTTTTATTACTTTTCTTCTGTTACTTCAAGGATATTTTTTTGCCATTATACATATTATATCATAGCACCATAGCATAGCAGAACATACCCAGAGACATTTATTTCTTCTAACTACGGGGAAACTGGTTATTATCATATATTAAGTCAAATATCTAGTTGGCTAAGAACAGTCATAACTCATACCTCATACCTTGTAGCTTGTCAATCTTTTTATCGAAGACTGCGATCATCGGTAGTATTCAAAATGAATGGGTGGCATAACAAAATATTTTCTTATCAAATTGAGATTACAACTTTGGTGGCGACTAAAATGAATTATGAAATACTTGTAAAATAAATTTATCGTGAGGCTTATTGACTTTATAAGTTGTGTTCTGATTCTCACATACATGTTCGTTCACACTAATTATTCCTTATTACAAAATTGCGTAAATTCCATTTTAAATTTTCATCCCAATGATTCTCTTCTAGAGCTGCCTCTTCATCCAACGTGTATAAAAGTATGCAGTAAAGAAGAATACAAGCTGAAAAAAAGCGGCAAGACTCTGGAAATACCAAAAATGCCCCTGCCGTACGGCCATGGCAAGCTGATGTACGCTGTTAAAGTAAGCAAATTGTATACAAGATTTGTACTCGTATTGTGTACAATCATAACAGGGTGATTATGAAGTCCTAATGATCAGTGTTCGTTTTGTCCATCTTCTAACGAAATCATGAAGCCCTGGTGGATTTTATACAATCGACCTACTTCTATCTACCACGGTTTACCATGCTTATTACAATCAATCCAGTTTGAATTTACATTCCATATTTTTTGTTGTCTTTATTTCGTTATGTCTTCGTAAACTGTTTCATTTTTCACTTTCCTTATAAAGCATAAAGTTATAAAGACCATTTTGTTTACTACAAATTTGATTGATTTCATGATTTACCACCTATGATTGTTTTCATTTGCGGAAGCCACTGTAAAATTTTATACTAGGCGCAAACTGGTAGTGTTTCCTTGTCTTTTAATTTGTTTTGTCTTTATCGTGCTCTATCTATCTTTGTCACACAAATCTGGCTCATAGATTAAGCTAACTCCTTCTTATATTGCTATCCTTGTCATACATATTTATTTCTCCATAACAGACAAAACATCTCTTTAAATTGCACGTTTTCCTAAAGCTACTTTGTTACTGAAGTTGTCGTAAAGTGAGACTTTATTTTTGCCACAAGAACACAGTTATTAAATTGTAGTTTGATATTTGGTAATTAAAATAAATCATTACTTATTATGAAAATTAACGGTTTCATTAAAAAATCCATTTTACACACAAGTCTTGCATAATAAAATAACTGACGGGACTTTTATTGGTAAAGCACTGTCAAATGCTGTTGGGATATTCGGATAGTGTTGGATATTGATGTTGCCAGAAGGCCTTCGACTTGGCCCAACGACTGCTATCGTTCGATATTGATATATGTACTGTACAATGTACATATTAATGTGGGACACCAGGACAGCTATTTTAACGTACTTACCCTTTGAAACCAAATGGTCATCCTTCCAAATTCCAAACAAATAAGCGCCCAAAGTTTCTGAACTCCATGTAAAGAACAAATCTTGATATTTAATAAAGTATGTTGACAAAATTGATATAATTTTGTTTTTCTCTCTTTGAATCTCGCTTTGAATATTCTTTTTCTCCTTTAATAGGCTGGTATCCTGTTCGGTGCTGTTTATTTTACGTATACGCAAGGAGTATGGGGAGACCAACAAGATGTCACGGAGTGCCTTCGTCGTTGGCAAGAATACTTACGCAGTATTAACACTAGACGACCACCGGTTTTTGACCAGTGTGGGAATGTCATTGTAAGTGTATGGTTTTATTGGTTGTATAAAATACGTATATTGCTTGCTTTATAAACATCACTGCGTATATTTGTAGTTACTTCTTATCGTATCTAAGCCAGGCTGTAACTTATATCGTCCATGTATTCGTAAAAAAATGTTTTTGGAATTAGTTTCTGCCCCGCGGCGTAACTGCGGATAAGTGGTTTTAAAAAACAAAAACACAAACATTATGTATATCAATGTCCTAACATCTGAGAGGAACATGCAACTGGTATATAATCTTAGAATCTAGTCTATTTTCTTGTCCTGGACGTTGACGATCTTTGTGTCAAGTTACATTAATCCGTGCGACGCTTAGCTCGTGATGAAAAACCAAACTAAATTAGATACACAAAATAGTTATCTAATTTGTGGCCAAACATTTAAACATCTAAACTAAAGTCTTAGCATCTTCACAAACAATTACATTTACTATGATACTGGTAGGATACCTGTTACTCTCAGCTCTCACTCTGTATATTATAAGTTACTGCCTGTTACCTTATGCCATCCTAGTAGCTACGACTACGTGATTTCAGTTGTCACGGGTAAGTAGCCGTTACAAGGTGGCGCTTAAAATTGTAGAGGGGCTGATTATTTCAAGTTATCAAAAAATACCTGTGTCTTATTTACATGTCTAGCTATATTTACCGTCCCACTAATAGAATAAAACGCAATAGATAACGTACTAAATGATAATTTCATGAACTGAATTGTTTAGTAGAGACAGTAGAGCACATTTTTTGAAAATATTTTTATGTAACTATCAATATGATTAAAGGTATTTTATTAAGTTACTTCATTATTCATCGTATGAGTGTGTAAGCGCTTATTCACCATAAAATTATACCTAAACTAGCTGACCCGGTGAACTTGGTATCGCCTAACAATCAATGAAAGTAGTGATACTTTTAACTAAACTTTTATAGTTTTGTTTGGTTTTAATAAGTCAGAGATCATAAAAAGCCGTTCTTAGCCGTAATATAATTTTAGTTTGTGTGTGCGTATCTCCTCGCGCTCTCCCCCTCCCTCACAACCCTTTCTCCTCCCGCCCCACCCCTCCCCCTCCCTCTCCCACCACTCCCTCTCCCTTTCCCTTACCTATGTTTCATTCTCCCTTTTACTCACCCTTTGTCTTTCTCTCCCCATCCCTCAGTCTCCATCCCTCTCCATTTCCCTCCTAGCCTCTCCCTCTCCTCCCCCTCCCTTACCTATCTATCACTTTCCCTTTCCCTCACCATCCCCCTCCCCGTGTTATACTTATGTTTTATTCCTAACTATAAGCTTACATATATTTACATTTCTAAGTTTGAAAATGACGAAGTTGCGTACAAACTTATATACCCTGGTTTTATCCCTTAGGGGATGAAATAAAAAAAAGTTACAATTAATTTTTGTTTCTAATTATAAGCTTACATCTTAATTTTCACATGTCTGACATTAAAAATGACGAAGTATCGTACAATCTTACAACCCCTATTTTTACCCCTTTTAGGGGATGAATTTCCAAAAATTTCCAAAATCTCCCTGCCAAATTTAATCATAATCGGTTCGTTAGTTTCTGAGATTTTTTGTTTAATGAGTGTGTCTCTTTTCAATTTTATATGCAGTGTTACCAGCGACCAACTGGCGATAATTTAAGGGCATGGAATATACTTAATTTTATCTACAAAAACACCCATATTATGTGGGGGTTAAGCCATCTTTTTTTTAATGTAGCACGTAGCTGGACGCAAAAAAGTACGGAAACTCGCATAAGGTAATACTCAAATAGCAATAAGTTACCAGTCGCCAATCTTGCAACTTAGAGAAATGATTTTGAGGTCGTTTTGTACATAATATCATTGTTAATCAATGCATGTACTAAAAAAAGGTGTGTTATTGTGCTAGTTTTTGAAGTATGTAAGAAAAACTTAAAAAACTAGTGAAAATTTTGACTACATTGAATATCATATTTTTTTTAATGACTATAACTTGCAACTTCATCCAATTTTTGTAATGAATAGATGGTATTATTACCTTTTAATTAAGACTTTTATTATCTATGGGATCTTTAAGTCTTGAGAAATCGAAGTCTTTCGGCAGAGTCGTCTAACATAATAAAAAAATTAAAATGGTGGCCTTTCCAGAAGGAAGAGGGCTAGACCCCCATTTATGGGTATTTTTGTCGATAAAATTAGGTATACGTTGGACGTTTGGTCGGTTGGTCACTGGACACTCTGTATATAGATAATATCGTTAATCAGTTCCTGAAAGTCAATCACATTTTTTCATATTTAATATAAATTACTAAGGAAGTGTAATTATAAACTATACTTTTAGATAACAGAATCCCATTTATTTAATGTTATGTGTAAAATAGCGGCAACCACCAAATAACTAAAATATTGCCTGCAGTGGTTGTGTTACCGGATATCTGTATAATTCAGCATTCTATACAATACTTAGGCAATGTATAGAATATCTAAAACGTTCAGGTAACGTTTTGAATATTATTTATTTCATACTCAGCCCAGGCATTCTATACAATACTCCATGCGTAGTTGGTAATGTGTGTAAAAGACGGTTCTCTAAGCTGCCTTTTTGCCGAAAATTGTTTGGCCGATTATCACTTGCCAACTAACTTTTCGCAGAATTTTATTTCGCCGAATAATCATTTGCCAACTTATCACAATATTTTTTTTTATTTCCCAATCTAACAGTTGCCAACTGTACGTTTGGTCTGCCTTTTATAACGACACTTTTCAAAAGGCTAACTTTCAAGTAGCGAGTGTTTCAGTTAGAGTAATATTCATTTAGTTGTATATTGTTTATAAACCTAGGTTTGTAAATTTGCGGTTCTCGTTATCTTCCGGTGACATATGCACTTTTAGGGAGAATTTAGGGGTTTTTGATACACAAAAAGGCTTCCAAACATCTCCGGCGCTGCGGGAAGTGCAGCCCCTCCGCCCTTGCGTAACTAACTGCAGGCACTCCATGCTCGCCTACGCAGCTTCGGCTTTTTGGTCGCCTACGGCGACCAGCCTCAGCCGCTTCGGTTCACATGGTGCCTGCAGTTAGTTACAGCGGGCGGGGGCTGCTCTCCCTCCGCGCCTCCGGGGTTTACATTCACTCTAGGGGTAGGGCAGACTAGTACCACGTGGGGTCGGGGTTGACTAAGTCGGTTCTGTCACCAATTTTGAAAAATCCGAAGCTGCGTAGGCGAGCAGTGTAGTGTAGGAGCCATTAGACTACATCTCTCCTTACCATCAAGTGTGATTTCGGTCAAGCATTAATTTAAAATGTATAAAAAAATATCTATTCATGCAGGTTCCAAGTTGACTACACATACCCAAATCTAACTTTATTCATTGCCGGTGGACCTGCAGGTATTCTGTACAGTAGTTGAGAAACGTATACATTACCTAGGCAAACTATGTAATGGTGATAATATTCATATAATTTAATACATTGCCAAAACGACCCAGGTATTATACACATTTCCTAGGAATTGTGTTGAATACCAGCATTATACAGATATCCGGTAACAGTTGCATACTTACGAGTACCTAGCTCCGATACGTTCGTGTTGTCCTAGTACTCATTTTTCTTAACGTGCCATTCGTGGCATTCTTTTACTTTTCCTACGCGCGAGTCGAGAGTCCGACGGGTTGGTTGCACGCGTTTAAAAAGCCCAATGCATAAAAAGTAACGGGATTTTTTCCCGTACGGGACTTATGATTATTATTTATGATTTATTATTTATATTTATTATTTATTTATATTATTTATATTTATTATTTATGACTATTTTTTTAATCGAAATCTGGTGCTTGTCGTGTGGTCCCACTTAAATTTGAGCGAGATCTGACTAGTAGTTTTTGAGTTATCACTAATTTTGAAGTCGGTTATTTTTTTGTCAAGAATTAGGTAGGTAGGTTACCAATATATCAAACAAATTAATTTCATGCAACACATTTCATGATGATTGGTAATCATAAAAATTCGTCATGATTACCTTTCTCTATGACAAGATAAAAAACGTAAAACTCTCTTAAGAAAATTATCCGGGTTGTGTGATATTTTTGGAATAAAAACCCCCTGGCCACCATTCCAAGCATCAGTAGAAAGTTAGGGATCCTATATGAATATTACCGGATCTAGTGCCTTATTTCAATCAATAATTATTGAGATCATTAGTAATTATTTAGTGTGTGGTAGTTAATACAAATCATTGTTACTTAGGCCAAAGTCAGGGAATGCGGGAATTAAAATAAACAGTGATAATAATATCATGGTGTTATCGAAGACCAGTGACCGAAATACAATCATCCAAAAGGTCCCTGCGCACTACCTAAGTTGCTACATTGTGAGTTGAGCGTGCTTCGGCCCGCGTGGCTATAATTGTGCCGGAAACATCCTAGTTGATAACGCCTGGTATAACTGGGTCATATCATTGACAGTGTTATATGAATGATACTCGCGAAAATGAAGGTTTAATAATAATAGTTAATTAACTAATGGATGTACAGTATGGCCGCTGTATCTTGGCGCGTCTGAACTTCGTGCAGAAGGCTGCGCAGTAACATAATTCGCCAATACTCGATACGCGGTGTATTATGTCTCAGTCATACGTTAGCATGTTCGTGTTACCATCTCTGTCTTACATGCGCTGAAGTTCGCAAAGCCTATGTTCAGACGCGCCAAGATACAGCGGCCGTACTGTACCTAAAAGTTAATTTACTTTGTTTTCAGAGAAAAGAAACCACTGATAGTTTTCTAGCACCACTTTATTCAATGTACAAAACTGCTGTAACCACGAGTTTTGCAGGTATTTTAATAGATAAAGTTTATAACTATTAAGTTTTTTATATGTCATAGCTTTCTAGTATGTAGGTATAGCTTTGTAGAGAGCTACCACTATTACTGTTTTGGCTGTCCTAGGTACTAACATTTCATCTCAGTAGTCAAAGCCATAGCCCACGCATTGCTGGTCAGAAAGAAAGCAGGGGACCGCATCATTAATGGTTCTTCCACACTGCAGGCTGCACCCCTGAATCGTAATTAACATTTCACACTTCAAAAACTATTTCCAGGTGTCGTAAAAGTACCCCTGTTAATAAAATGTGCCTATTTCGAGTATCTCGAGGCACTCAGAAAGAAACAAGAGGAAGATGATAAGGAACGCAAAATCAGAAAGAGAAGCAGCTACTAACAATGAATAAATAAAATAAACGTGATTTCAAATCGAAAATGAGGGAATCCTTACTGTTATTTAGTTAGCAACTTATAAAAGACGATTTTACAGTTTTATTCGTATGTACCTACTCGTAGGTACTTGTATTGTAAAAACATATTTTTTGATAGATATTTGTCATTACTTACGCATGTGTGATAAACTGATAACTGTTTCTCTTAAATTACTATAATTTTTTTATGTCGAGAGTTTGTGTTTATTTATAACTAGTATTCCACCTTCGAGCACTAAATAATAAGTAAGTAATAGTAAAGTAATAATTTTGTATTATTTATTGCACATAATTTTATTATAAACAGTCTTTTCTCCTACTTAATATCGAAACCTTATAAATTGCACATTCTTTAATTTCTTAACATTGCTTAATTTGATGTCTAGTTAAGAGAATTTCTGGAGACGTCGTAGTTCGGAGGCGTGGATGTCGAGGAAAGCCGGATTGTCCTCTGTAGTGCCGCCTGCGATGGTGTACTCCAGGTGACGGATGTAACAGATTGCTATCCTGAAATATTTCGAGTAGATCAAGCAACGTTGTTATAAATCTTACAGTTAAAATGCGTGTTCTAAGAACAGAAATCGGAAAACCAAGGGTCTAAGAAAATAATAATTTACCAACTTGTTTTGAATCCATCGCTGTAATTATTTTATCATCCTGTTAGGTAGGCGTAAAGACGGAAAGAATACGATAAATGCAGCGCCTAGAACTCATTAGTGAAGAGGGCTGAAGTAAATCCAAAGAATATTACAATACAGAACATTTTATTTCACAGCAGACCCGGTTATACAAATGGGAGGAAAAGTGCTAAAAAAGCAATCTAAGTATTTAATGTCGAGTTTAACATACACTGGTAACATACGACACTAGCATTTTGGCTTTACTAATTTCTTCCACACACTCCTTCTATCTTTTGTTGTGAAGTAGAGTTTCAATGCAGTCCGCTGAGAAACCAACACAGGCCCTTTCGCTCAGCAACCAGGATCACTACCAAGTGGTATAAAGGACAATAATTATTTTATACTATTTTTATCTAGACCTTACCTGAGACATTCAATCTTGGAGTACTTTTTCTTGGTGGGTTTGGTGACGGGCAGCTTGGAGCGCAGCAGGTCGAAGGCTCGGTTCATGTCTCGCATCCTCGTGCGTTCTCTGTCACACGCCGTCTTTTTGTACTCTGGAATTTAATTAATTTAATGTATATTTCAAATGTTATTGTAAGAAGGTTTAAATATCCATGAATTCAAAACTCTCTTTTCGTTCTTCCTTAAAATCTATACCTGCTTAATCTAATCACTATCATAAAAATGTAGATACTCCATAATATTTTTGCAGGTTTCGGTTACATTTGAGCGGTAACGAATTAGTGACGCCTTTACCCAATTTAACATCATGGCTTACAAACGCTCTGCCCGCAGCTTTTTTTCCGTTTTCCGGATAATAAGTATCCTTTATCTTATTCATGTACATGGTCTAACTGTGTGAAGTTATAATAAATTCGCACATTGGAGTTTATGATCTTCCTATCTAAAATCTTAAATGGGATTTTTTCGGCCCGAGTCGCAATTACCGCTCAATTTAGTACTGTAATATAAAGCTAAAATATGGTGCAAGTTTTTCTTATAATTTATAATAAAGTTCACCTTGGTACTATATTAATCTTATACGTGCCCTATAATTTTAATCCCACAATGAATGGGATATATTTCACGGGCGGAGGTTAAAAAGGGTCGGAGCACACGTACTGCAATGTACAGTACGGCCGACGTATCTTGGCGCGTCTGAACATAGGCTTTGCGAACTTTAGCGCATGCAAGACAGAGATAGCGACACGAACATGCTAATTGTGTGACTGAGACATAATACGCCGCGTACCGAGCATTGCCGAATCATGGTACTGCGCAGCCTTCTGCTCGAAGTTCAGACGCGCTAAGATACGTCGGCCGTAGTGCCGTACTGTAAGTACAGTGGGTCTCGATCGTGACCTAGCGCAAGCCTGTGAGTTCCCCATTCCTTAATCTATAGCTATACAATAATAACAATTTAAACACATAGAACACGGATCTAAAGGGATAACAGCCTTATCATAATTGTCTGCAATGACGAGAAGTTATTATATTTATTTTTATTCAGTAAATTGAAAAACGATCGATTAATAAAGATATTAAAATTATAATATTGGTTGACCAGACGTGAATGAGAGAAATAATTAAGGCCGAGTAGAAATAATAGTGCCTGTATAAATTTTTGGGTAGTTCCTCGCAAGGCATCCGTAAGGAAGAAAGTGCCATAAGAATTCCGCTGGTTAATAGAAAGCCTTTGTAGATAAAAATGTGTCTTTTCTAATGTAGAAATTACAGTACCTTTCTCAAGTTGCAAAGCTCTTTCCTTCCAATTCATGGCAGAGTCTTGATGGGTGTCGTCTGCTGCGTACTTGAGGTTGTCTTGTGACTCGTGGGAGAAGTCGAGCGAGGACTCGGAGTTGGCCGTCTCCTGCAGCAGCACTGCTTCTCGGAACTCCTCGGGCTCGTAGTATCGAGGACCTTAAACATTGTGATTAATATCCAACTGTTAATGTTTAAAAAGACAATGCGTGCTCTAAACATGGCACTTAAATTTGTCTTATTAGACCAGTGTCACAGAATACATAATGTATATAATTAATTATTCAACATTGCAATGCTGATCTCAGTTAAAGACACAGAAAGAGATTGCGCTGCTTTTGCTTGTATAACGAAAATTTTGTGTGAAGTTTTCCGTTGAGCCTATCCATCCTTTTGAAATCAATTGTTCTCGGCAACCATTATTTAATTGTGCACGTTTTTATACATATTTAACAGGTATTAAGTAGCTACACCTTTTATTTTGATGTTATATTCTTATTAGTAACCTTATATTCTTAGTAGGTAGCTGTGTTTGTCTCATCCACTGGTTTCAAGAGCTCAGCTGCCAAACTGTTCTATAGCGTTAATCCGCTCTCCACATACCGATTACAAAGAGGTCCATATGGGAAGAAAAAGTAAATTATTACAGCTAAGCGTCACAATGCATTTATTCCTCAGTTTATAAATAGTTCATAATGTCTAAAGTCAGTCAAAGTCTCAGATTAAAGAATTTAATCTGAGATCAAAGTGATGTAATCCCGAATTAAGCATTGAATCCATATAGACTGATTACATTCGAAATTACCCCTCTATTTCAAATTATTACTAACGAGTAACCGCCCTCGCTTTGCTTTGGTTTTCTTATTTTTTTACACCTTGGGTTACATTATTTGAGTTTTATTAAGGATCCCTATTTTTTTTTTAAATACAATATAGCCTATGTTACTCGGGGATAGTGTAGCTTCCCAACAGTGAAAGAATTTTTCAAATCGGTTCAGTAGTTTCGGAGCCTATTCAATGCAAACAAAAAAATCAAATCTTTCCTCTTTATATATTAGTATACATAAAGGTTAAATACTTACCTTCATGTGATGGGTGATCCAGCTCATGGGGCCTGAAGAACGTTGTTCTCCGACGGTCCACATAGTCCTCTAACACATAGGACCTATGATGTGAGATAGTTTTGTCATACTTCTTATGGGAGAACGTGATCTCCTCCTTAGGTTTGTCGTCCTGTCTGCCGATTTCTAGAATAACACGCTCTTCCGTTTCCCGTTTTTCTTCTTCTTCTCCTTCCTTTGTCACAGTATAATTCGCTATAAGCGGTATGGGGGCCTCCTCATCGTACGTTTGGTTATACATGGTATCTTCTTGAGAATTCCAAGTAATCCGTGATATGATTAGGACCTATTTTAAAATATATTCCGAACAGCACTTAAACTATATTTTAACCCGTCGTTCCTCTACCTGTCGTAGCTAAGGACTGTGTCATACACTTTTCTGTGCTATTGTCATGCATATTGGATCAAAGTTGTATAGTATTGTGTACACAAGTGTTGTCTCAGTGTTTTTAGTTTCGAAGGAGTTTCACGTACCTACCTACTGCTTTGTATTGGTATATTGTTAAATGTTTGTTTTGGTGCTCTAGTATTCAGTATAATTTTATATAACAAAATATTTTGAGAACGTTTCTTAATCTTCATATATTTCCAATTACGAAACATTATACGAGCAATTTCTTAGGAAATTCGTGCGTGAATATCGATGCTCAAGGCGCATAGCTTCTCAATGGCATAATTATTCAGAAACCAGACGAATACAATTTTCTATGCGTTACCTAAGGTCTCTATTAGGTGCTGCTTTTTATTAAAAGGCTTCAAAAATGGAGGTTCTAATTTTTGTTACCTTTATAGGTACTCCGGGGATATGGATTCCACGAAAACTTAAGAGTTTATCAATGATATTATAATGTAAAAAAAGATATATTTTTTTTAAATATCATTGGTGTTTATGTACTTTGTGGATTTCACAAATATGTGACTAACGCCCCAACTCAGAGTCAGTAACGGTTATTTTAATCGCTCCTTAATAACGAATCACCATACTAATTCTGTACTAAGGAGCGATTTAAGTAACCTTTAGTGACTGAGTTGAGGCGTATAACTTAGTGATTAAGTATGGATTAAGTATTCTGTGACAACTGATACGGTTTTTTTTATTTGAAATAAATTATACTTATTTCCAGATTTTGACGACCAGTAGCCTAGTTGGTAGCGACCCTGCCTGCAAAGCGAGGGCAAAAGCTGCAAAGCTGCCTGAAAATCGAACCCGAGACGGTTCGATTCCCGCCCGGGGCAGATATTTATGTGACAGATTAATATTTCTACTCGGGTCATGGGTGTTATACTAATGTCTTATTCGTGTTATCGTGTGGCGATGAGGCGCTCAAAGAAAACGACTGTCTTGCTCGACGACACCTTTATTAATTCTCCCATAATCCACATTTCGTTACATTATAAATGCTATAGCAAGTAAGGTACATTACACACATACAATTAATTCATACACACACTACACCTCGGGGGTGCGAAAAGAAAAAAAATTATATTTATATATATTTTTTTTCCAGAACTATAATTATCAAGTTAAGCAAAGTAATACTAATGTTTAACAAAGTTCCAAAAGATACTGTAAAGAGGAATAAAAAAAACAGCTAAAATTATTAACAATGAACATAAGGTTTGGTTCTATTTTTGTGTACAGTTTCTGGCTTACCATTTTTCAAAATTACAACATTTGTACCCAAATCATCTATTACACTAAATGGTCCATTATATAACTTTTCCATCTTATTTCCAGATTCATTTCTTACCAATAACAAATCATCTTTACTATAAACAATTGGGTTACAATTCTGATCGTACTTGTTTTTTCTTACAATTTTACCTCGTATTAACCTATCTTGTACATCTTTGTGTGCTTTTTGCAATCTGTATTTTAATTCTAAAACATAGTCGTCGGGGTTATATAATGGTTCAATACAATTTTTAATCCTACTTGGTATTTTACATGGTTTACCAAAAACAAGCTCGTACGGAGCATATTTAGTTTCTGTATGGATGGTTGTGTTATATGAAAATGTCCAAAAAGGTAACCAATGGCTCCATGTATCGTAATTATTTTCGCATTGAATACGTAAAAAACTACGTAAATTTTTATGTGAATTTTCGAGGGCACCTATAGATTGGTGATGGTAAGCAGTAGATGTTAGTTTATCTATTTCTAAGAGTTTACATACCTCTTTAGTTGTCTCTGCCATAAATTCTGTTCCTCTGTCCGTTGCTATTGCTTTTGGTATACCATATCTTAATATAAAGTTACTTACGAAAGCTTTCGCCACAGTAACAGCGTCTTTTGCAGGTATTGCATAAGCTTCTACATACTTACTAAGTTCGCACTGGAGCGTTAAAATATACTGATTATTTTCTATATCCTTATCTAATGGTCCTACAATATCTAAAAATATTTTCTCCAAAGCTCCCGATGCTGTAGTCGTAATGACCATTGGCATCTTTTTACTAAGAGAATGCTTCATGACTTGGCACTTACTACATTTCTGTACGAATTCTCTCACGTCCTGTTCTAACCCTGGCCAGGTATATTTTTTATGTATATTATTTATCATACGTCTTACTCCTGCATGCCCACTAGTCGGCAGTAAGTGAAAATCTTGCAATATAAGATTTTTGTCTTCACTATCAGTTATTTTCTTAACTCCTCTCAATATTAGTAACCTAATATTCGGCCACTTTTGTCTACTATTTATCTCGTCACTAATTTCTTTGATAAACAACGCGTTGTATGTATCCTTTATTATAAATATTTCTTTTATATTTATTTTTAAACAAAAATCCCTAAGTTCGTTCACAAATTCGACTCGCGAGAGATGTGACTTGAATTTGAGATTTATATAAATTGTTTTTAAACTCGGTACGTACCCTAAACAATCCTTTTCGTATGTTATTAATCGTTTTCGTCTCAATTTTTCCCATTCTTGGTCATGAATAAAAGTCAAATCAATACTACTACTGTTATTATTGACAATTGGTTTTTTTAATATATCTACGACTCTTGGTTGATCAGGCCTTTCGTCTGTAGGTATACTAAAGTCCGAATTGATGTCATGTCCTTGTAAATTATCAATTTTTTTCCTTTGCTTTCTAGTCATCACTGAAACAATTTTCTCACTCATCGCTTTAAGGTCATTAGATGTTACATGAATTCGTGATAATGCATCTGCGACAGCGTTATCTTTACCTTTGACATAACATATTTTAAAATCATATTCCTCTAATTCTAAGCGGAATTTTAATAAACGGCTTGACGGATCTTTTAAACTAAATAAATATATTAAAGGTTTGTGGTCTGTGAAAATTGTAAAAGTTCTTCCATAGAGATAAGGTCTAAAATATTTTACACACCAAACTACCGCAAGAAGTTCCTTTTGTATTGTTGGGTAATTTAACTCAGATTTATTTAGTGGTCTGCTTGTGTAAGCTATTGGTTTTAAATTTTTATTGCAAAGGACTCCACCTATAGCTACACCTGACGCGTCGGTTTGTAAGATAAATTCATTACTATCGCTGAAATCTGGATAATCTAAAATCGGTGGCGTAATTAATAATTTTTTTAGAGTGTGAAATGATTCATTGCATTCGTCTGTCCAATTAAAAGGTTGATTTTTTCTTAGTAATTTATTCAAAGGAGCTGTAATGCTAGCAAAGTTTTTAACAAACTTTCTGTAGTAATTACAGAATGCAACAAATCTTCTCACTTCGTCAACATTACTGGGTGTAGGATAATTTGACAAAATTTTTGTTTTTTCAGGATCAGGTAGTACTCCAGACGATGAAACTGTATGACCTAAGTAAAGAATTTCCTTTTTTAAGAATTCACACTTAGAAGGATTAAGTTTTAAATTTACTTTCCTGAATCTCTCAAAAACAGATAATAGATTTTTATTGTGGGACTCTAAGTTTCTACCGAAAACAATAACGTCGTCACAGTAAACAAAACATTTGTCGTATGTTAGACCTGATAACGCAACAGACATAACCCTACTAAAAACGCTCGGACTAATTTTTAGTCCCATTGGAAGACGTTTCATTTGGTACTGACCGGAAGCCGTACTAAATGAAGTTATTTTTCTACTTTCAGGAGACAATAGCACCTGGTGAAAACCCGAATTCAAATCTAAATGTGTAAAATAAACTGAACCTGCTAGTGAATCAAGTATCTCTGTAATATTAGGGAGAGGAAATTTGTCGTCCTCAATTACTTGATTAATTTTTCTGTAGTCTATAACCAATCGCCACTTTTTGTGTCCTGATTGATCACATTTTTTTGGAACCAATAAAACTGGACTGGACCAATCACTAATAGACCTTTCAATAATATCATCTTTCAACATCTGATCGATTTGTGTTTCAATTTCTGCTTTTAATTTTTGTGGTTGTCTATAAGGCTTTGTATAAATTGAACTACAATTTGGTTTCAAAGAAATAGATTGTTCTGTAATGTTTGTTATCGATAATTTATCTCCCTCTAAAAAAAAAATATCAGCGTATTTTACACAAATAGTTTGAATTGAAGTTTTTTCTTCTGAAGTTAAATGATCTAATTTTAATAACTGCAGTAATTTCTTGGCTCTTTGTAACTGCAAATCGCTTTTATCAAATGCGCAGATCTCATAATTACTCATTGGCTCTAACTCTGGTTCAAAAAAAGGCAAATTAATGGTTTCTGTACTACAATTTAAAATTCGAATCGGAACTTTTTTACCATTCATTGAAACAATAGAACTGGCTAAAAATACATTATCAGCTAATTGTTTTGAAAATACAACGTAGTCCCCCTTTAAAGTTTGCTTTAAATTCAAAAAATGCACTGACTCGCACCTCGGAGGTATGGTCAAAAAACTATTGTGATCCGGACTGAAAGTTTTAATTTGCATATCACATTTTGCTTGATTTCCAGGATATAATGTCATAATGTTTCTTGATAAATCTATGTCAGCACGGTTCATTCTCAAGAAATCTAATCCGATTATTCCGTTAGCGTCACAAGGCATGTTGTCGAATAAGTAAAACTTATGATGAAATATTTGTCCCTGCTCAGCTAATAAAGTCAAGTAAACGTAATTATTAGCATGTACTTTTCCACCTATACCTTTAATTATTGTGTCGTCTTTATATATTGGAATATTGTTAGGAATAATTTTACTACTTATTATACTAATGGATGCGCCTGTATCTATTAAGAAACTACATTTTTTCCCGGAAATAAAAAAATATACATAATTAAGCTCTTTGTCACATGTTAATACTTTAAACTCGAAAAAAATTAATCTCAGGTTCACGATCTATATTTGATGTAGCTACATCATCCTGCGAAGTTGACGGGTTATTTTGAACTTGAGAGTTCGAACACTGATATCCTTGAGAAAAATTTACATGTCGGTAACGAATTCGTCCACGGCCACCTCGATATCCACGTCCGCCTCGAAGTCCACGTCGGGCAGGCGTCGGATTTACAAAGTTGCTGTTATTATTTGCGTAATATCTTGTATTAAAATTACCTGAACCACGATGTCCTTGGAACTGCTGTCTATAGCCACGGAGTACTCGCGGATGTGCACCTAAATTATTTCTAAACTTACCTCTTCTGTAATTCAGTACTACGGCAGGCGGCTGGGAGAGGTCCTCATCCTCTGCAGCTCTTATAACATCTTTTAAATTGTCAAAATTCCTTGCAGCCATAATGGTGCTTATTCGCCGGTTTCGAAGGCCATCTGCAAATTTTTTGACTGCTATCTTTTCATTAATAGGTCTTAATATCTCATATGCGGCATCATTACCATCCGCCTGTGAGATAGTAAGGTTTACGAATAATTCCTCAATTTTGGTGCCAAACTCATTAATTGATAATTCCTTTTGTGAAATGTTATTAAGCTGAGTTAATAAAGAATTAGCTGATTTTTTTGTTAGCAAAAACTTTTTCATGTCAGTTATTAAAGTTTTTAAATCTTCATATTTTGAATTTAATTTAATCTGAGCAACCTTATTTAAACGCGTTTTTAACACAAAAGAAATTAACAATTTTCTACTGCTTGCATCAGATAAACAATCTCCATACATTTCTATACCATCAATAATTTTTTCTGTCGTCTCCTCTCTACCATCCATGACAGGAATTAAAGATGCTGCCGCTTTAATATCGAATTTATCCATGGTTGAAAGTAGTTCTGTGCCTTGGCTTATACTATACAATAAAACTTTGTTATAGACAAATTCAATTCTTTCACTTAAAACTTCGTAAATATATTGGGTTAATTCACTGGTGTCATCGTCTAAATTAATAAGATCTATAATAGCCTTATACGTAACATATAACTGTTGAACCTCCTTAATCTTTTCATTAACTCTATCTTTATTTTTTAACCTCCGGCTCGGGCCTAATTTTCTTAAATATACGTGAATATTATTTATTTTCTCATATATATTTTCGAGCTCCGTTTCCATAAAAGAAATAATTAAAAGAAAAAGGGACCCGCGCCGTAATTTACACTATTCGATATATATTTTTTTCTTATATTTATTTTATACTTATTTTATATCCATTTAAAAGCTAAAGGAAACAATTAATTAATTAAAGGAATTAATTCCCCCAAATCACTACGGAAAGCACTGAGAAATTACGCACTATACTCACTCTAAACCACTCACTACTACTCACTAAACCGAATCTTCAAATTAAATCTTCTCGAAATCCTCCGCACCATTGCAGGAAGGAGGGCGTTGCCTCGGCTGGTCTCGTCCCGAAATCCTGGCTCGCAGTCTCCTCGCAAATTCAACACGTATTTCTTTTCTCATCATATTTGTATGACATCTTTTATAAAATTTGTATGCCAAAATTATCAAGCCGATGCCTACGACGGCCAAAATGGTGGAGAGTAATATATTATTCACTTTGATATGCTGTTCACTGGCTTCATGATTACTTGCATTATTATCACCCACAGCGTTTTGCGTAATAATCACTTCTTTTTCTTCTTGTTTGCTTATACTCTTCCCCATATTTCTCCGTGAAATATTTTATTTGAGATAGAATGTCTGTATGCACCTTCTAAATTGTTTATGTGAATTATGTTCGTAACTTTAATTATTATTAAATCCGTTTTGCACTGGTTGATCACTTATTACACTGTTTCGTCAGTCCCGTTTCAATTACGATTCCTCGTTAGTTTCTCACTAAGTCCACACTCTACCTACGCTCCCACGACGCGGTCAAGAATTCGCTAACGCAGCGTCGCCCTGGCCTGGGAACGCGCCGTTTCCCAGAACCGGCAGGGTCGCCATATCGTGTGGCGATGAGGCGCTCAAAGAAAACGACTGTCTTGCTCGACGACACCTTTATTAATTCTCCCATAATCCACATTTCGTTACATTATAAATGCTATAGCAAGTAAGGTACATTACACACATACAATTAATTCATACACACACTACAGTGTTTTCCATGCCACCTGCGACACAGGAAAACCTACTGCGGGGGTATGAATATGTAAGCGTTTATTTAAATATGTACTAAAATATTTCCATACGTCTTATCAAAATTCAAACCAAATACAAATTCAAAAATGAGGAATTGAAGGAATTCATCAAATATAAAAGGTACATACATAGGATTTCTTATATGCATATATAGGTATGTTTAGCGATAATTTTAGTGGTTCTCAACGAGCGCCATCTCGTTTAACTCGGTCATCTTTTCGGTAAAATTTTGTTTTATTTATAAACCAATAGCCATATACATTTTGTAAAGCCCGCAAGGATTGTATGGCTCATTGTCTGGCACGCTCATAAAATCAAGGACGTCACCGCCCAAGAACGCAACGTGATCTCACTTATATTATTTCGAAGACACCCGTCTATTTTCAAACTTTGTAACTTCTAGGAAAATTTATCGGGGAGATTTACCAAAACCAAGATGCATTGCAGGTTGCCACTTTAACGTTATTCGTAAATCTCCCTGATTACAACCTATTATGTACCTACACGATTTATGGATTATTATACAATTTGGTCTGTAAATTTCGGAAATGTGCAACCGGCAGGTCCGGCAGTCACTAGTACCAAAATATATGGGAGTCTGCAGGAAACTAATAAACTAGTTCGCTTATCATCTTTGACTTTATGCCTACGCTTATTTACCATATTAAATTACCAGGAGGATGTAAGTGGAATTATCCGCATTTTCAAACATCAACTTATCTATACTAATATATAAAGAGGAAAGATTTGATTTTTTGTTTGTATTGAATAGGCTCCGAAACTACTGAACCGATTTCAAAAATTCTTTCACTGTTGGAAAGCTACACTATCCCCGAGTAACATAGGCTATATTATATTTTCGAAAAATTAGGGATCCTTAATAAAACTTCAATAATGTAACCCAAGGTGTAAAAAATAAGAAAACCGAAGCAAAGCGAGAGCGTTACTCGTCATAAATAAAAATCTATGAATTATTCAATCATCACATTTATTTCTTAGCAAAATAAACAATCTGTGCTCTAAGCGCAGCTGTGAATCACAATAAATAATTATTGACAGTATAAAACATACTATTTTAATTTTTAGGTAACATAAATGCTGTGCTTAATTTATTTTTAAATTTAGTAAGAAATCCATTTACAATAAATACCAATAAAATAATGTTGTACTGTTGTTTGTTTATCATAAATTAAAATAGCCTGTTTTTGTTCATACTTATGTAATAGTAACACATTTGATGATAATAATATTCTTATTGTGTGTAATATTAAACTCATGAAGAGATTACTTTTTATGAATATTATTAAATCACATCACTCATTTCATGAATATTTAAGGTCAATGCATACGTAACGGGTTTTTTCCCGTCCCGTACGTGCCACGTCCCGTACGGGATTCCGCTGCGTTGCATACGCTATCGTACACATTTTCTATGAAACGATGTTTCCAAAACTTCACGTCCCGTCCCGTACGGGAAAAAACCCGTTACGTATGAATTGGCATTTAGTCACATCTCTAAGCTAAGGTAAAATAAATGCGTTTTTAATTATTAAGCTGCGTATCCACTTGCCTCATCGCTAACGTTCCGCGGGCTGCGGAAAGTTCATGCGTCTCCACTTGAGCCACATAAAAGAGCATCGAGGTAACAAGCCTCGACTCGAGCCACAGTTCTTTGTTTCGTACTTACATCTCCACTGAACACACGGCTCACATTGAGGCGCCTTTGAGCACATTTATAGACTTGGTTAATGGTTTGGCTCGCGTCCCAGCCGCATCGTTTGCCTCAAGTCGCGGCAAGCCTCGACTCGCGGCACGGTTTCCACTTGCTCTGCCGCGGGTCGAGGCTGCTGCTCGACCTGCACCCATGGCTTAACATTGAGTTATTTTTGAAATATCAAAAAGTTATTTTTAAAATACCAAAAAAACTTCTTCACTTGCGAGCGTCTTCAAGAGTGAATAAGCTATTACTAAGTTGGTGCGATTTAATACCAAGAACTAAATCCCATCCCATAGTGGAACTTATAATGCAATTATAATTTTTTTAGATGTTAATTTTAAAAATAACTCCACATAAATCCCGTATCTGCCAGTGAATACAGATTTTATGATTATAAACGCGTGCAATAATAAAAATCTTATAATGCTTTAATATACTAGTATGTGAACTGATATAGGTTAACATTGATCTTTATTTCTTAGGGCTTATTATACCAGATCATGGTAGATCGAAATAAGGTAGAATTTCGTGTAATTTTAATTATTTAAACACAAACGCGAATATTGATTTCTGCCTCTTTGAGCGTCCTTTATAACTAACTCTTACAATCATAATCTAAATTTTACTAACAAAAAATAACCGACTTCAAAATTAATCAAAAACTACTTGTCAGGTTGGCGTGGTATTGAGTTATTCGTCCATATGTGGCGCACATACTTAATGCAAATTTAAGACTTTTATGGTTTTCTCATGGATGCCATTGTCAGATCTCAATAAAATTTAAGTGGGACTACATGACAAGCACCAGCTTTCGGTTAAAAAAAAGAATCATCAAAATCGGTTCTCCCAGTCGAAAGTTCTGAGGTAACAAACATAAGAAAAAAAAATACAGTCGAATTGAGAACCTCCTCCTTTTTTTGAAGTCGGTTAAAAATTAAAAGAGAGGAATAATACAATCACTTGACCAAGTTGGTAGTAGGTTTTCAATGTATGTGGCTAATTCAAAGTTAGAATTCCAGCTTCCTTAGCTTGAAGAACTCCTGCATAACTTCATCCGTAACCTTAGCTCTCCTCGCCTGGTAGTCCTGAATGATCGGGGTGAGGGTATCTATTGCTATTTTCTTCAACTCCCCTGTCAGCATCTCTCCGGATTCGTAAGATTTCTTAATCTAAAAAAAATACATAAATATATTAATATCACGCAAAAACCACTGAACAGACTGAGACCTGAATATATCAGCAACGGGGTTTTAATATTCCAAACAATTAAATGCGTTAATTTTGTAATTTCTTTAACGTCAATTTTAACAGTATGAATATGTAAAACCGACGCTTGAAAGGCAAAACTTACCAAGCGACATGTTGACGACTTTACACTACAGCATTGTAGTTTTTAATTTTAGAAAAAAAAATCGTAAAAAATCGCCTATTAGTCATAGCTACTTGATACCAATGAAATTTAAATGCAGTTTAAATGCTAAATAAAGCAATTTTTTACGATTTTTTTTCTAAAATTAAAAACTAAAATGCTCGAGTGTAAAGTT
This sequence comes from Thymelicus acteon, assembly GCA_951805285.1. Lineage (NCBI taxonomy): Eukaryota > Metazoa > Arthropoda > Insecta > Lepidoptera > Hesperiidae > Thymelicus > Thymelicus acteon. The sequence goes on from OX638232.1 coordinate 6,818,206, forward strand.
GTCAACATGTCGCTTGATAATTTTTGCCTTTCAAGCGTCGAAACATAATATGCTTTTATGCACTGGCTTTCATACAGCGTTTTCTCCTCTAGACGCCACATAACATCAAGCATGGACAATGGACCCTAACAACAAAGGCTTCATTAGGTGGCACGACACAGACACAACATGAGCACTGACTTGACATTAACGCAACCTATTTATTTGCCATAATCAATAAATATACAATGTTGTTACCTCGGCGAGTCTCTCGTCGTCTTCCAAGAAGAACGTGAGGTACTTGTAGGCGATGTCCACCTCCGTGTTGCCTCCCTTCTCCCTGTGCTCCTCCACCGTCGCTTGCCCGCCGGAGAAAGCGTACTTGTTTATCTAAACAATAAATAGATAACGCTTCACACTCATAGCCCCACACTAGAATTCCCTGTGTCGTGGGCGCCATGGACAACACACTAGACAAGCACATTCATACCCAGACCGAGAACAGAAATTCAAACACATTATTCAAATTGCCGCCTCGCTGGGAATCGAACCCAGGACCCTTGGTGCGGCGATCCGGTATAGTAACCATTGCGCCACACGGGTCGTCGTAATAAAACAGTTATAATTAAGTCACTGCTAATGAGGCCAACCAACCAACCAACTCGTTACCAGCTTTTTATCAACGGTGCCGTCGACTTTATTCACCCAAGTGTCTTAAGTCTACTTTCAGTAGACTTAATTCGCCTATTCACCCAGGTGATTTAAATATACTGGCCGCAGGTGAATTAAGTATACTAAATTAGTAGATATAACTCGTTACCAACTCTTTACCAACTATGTGAACTCTTCACCAATAATTGTAAACAAGATTCCGTTCTTTTTCTTCTATGTATATGTCTTGGCCGGTACACCAGTGTTGCCTTTGGTGTTGCCGATGTCCATGGGCGATGATAGCCACTTACCATCAGGTGGATCATCAACTCGTTTGCCAGCTATTTCCGTAAAAAAATATAAGTGTTTCGGCGAGGCCATGTATTTCCAGTGAAGATCCAGGGACGGTCTTATTCTACAACGCTTTTCCGATGCAGAGAATGAAGAAAAACTAACTACCTATTGAGATTAAGGATTTGTCAATATAATGTAGAACAGACGATTATTGATCACATAGTGTTGAAGTACTTTGGAATGTTGATGTGAACGTTAGGAGAACTGGAAATATATCATGGAGCAAAGTAAAAGGAATATTATTGAATAACCAATACTGTAGAATACCCTTGTACTATAAGTAAAATAAAAATAAAAAATAACACTTCACACTCATAGCCCCCCCTAGGATTCTCTGTGTCGTGGGTGCCATGGACAACACACAACATAGACAAGGACATTCACACCCAGACCGAAAACAGAAATTTAAACTCATCATTCAAATTTCCGCCTCGCTGGGAATCGAACCCAGGACCCTTGGTGCGGCGATCCGTCATGGTAACCATTGCGCCACACGGGTCGTCAGATAAGTATAAATAATGTTATGGATTCCTCACCTTATTCTTAATCATCTTGGGCGTGTCGCTAAGGAACACGGTGGCGTGGGCCTCGCTGGCGGACATCTTGTGCTGCGCGCCCTGCAGCGCGGGCAGGAAGGTGGCGTGCAGCAGCGCCGGCTTCGGCAGCTTGAGCCGCGTCGCCACGTCGCGAGACATACGGAAGTACGGGTCTTGGTCGATGGCGCAAGGGACTAGGCATGGTAGCTGGCGAATGATAACAATTATTCGACGCTTGAAAGGCAAAAATTACCAAGCGACTTGTTGACAACTTTACACTAGAGCATTTTAAAGTTTTTAATTTTAGAAAAAAAATCGTTAAAAATCCCCTATTAGTCATAGCTACTTAATACCAATGAATTTTAAATGCAGTTTAAATGCTTAATAAAGCGATTTTTTATGATTTTTTTTCTAAAATTAAAAAAATTTTAATGCTCTAGTGTAAAGTTGTCAACAAGTCGCTCGGTAATTTTTGCCTTTCAAGCGTCGATATAATAACGGCACAAACTAATACACTCATGGCCCCACAATAGGATTCCCTGTGTCAGGGTGCCATGGACAATGCACAAAGACAAAAACACACATAGGTACAAACCGAGAACAGAAATTCAAACTCATAATTCAAATTTTCGCCTAGCTGGGAATCGAACCCAGGACTCTTGGCACGGCGCTTCTACACCATTGCGGCACACGGATCGTCGTGTTGAATTGTTGAACATGATGCTATAAGTTTTCACGCAACATTTTGGACATTATAAAAAAAGACAAAAGACTGGCTGACTAACCGGTTCTTGTTTGCAGATCCTAAATTACTGAAGCTCGAAACATGATTTTGGAAAAAGTCCTTTATTGTTTAATTGGACATAACTTTAATACTTCATCATCATGGACAGTGAACTTTTTAACTGCATATTTATATTTCGTTCAGAAATTTCATACAACACTTACGATATTTCAAGTAGTATTATTTTGTGACTTACGACTTTGTTCTCAAAAATGAAGGGGAAAGATGTAGAGAATGCAGGCGCGGCCTCTATTGAAGGGAATGTGATCTTGCCGATGACGTCAGAGTCGCCGAAACCAAATATGCCTTTCACTTGATTAAACGTCACGCACTTCTGTATCCTTACCATGTTCTGATAGAAAGCTGGGCACTGCCTGTAAATATAAACTTGAGATTAGCTACAAAAACAATGTAAATTTTTAATAGCAATTATGGTCAAATGGTTTTAAAGTCCATCTTTGGCTTTATATTCATCATTTATTTAACAAAAAAAAAAAAAAAGAATCCGCCACCAACTTTTTGAATGAAGATAAATAATGTCTTTTAATTTTTTACAATTATAACATACCCAATAAAATCTAAATCATTAAAAATGAATGTATTGGCTGGATCGAATCCCACCGCAATAATATCTTTTGCATTATTGAAAGCCATTTGTCTGGCATCTTCTATTTTGATGTCTCTCCACAGCGCCTTCTCGTCATCAGTTAATTGGATGATCAGGGGCACTTGGAAAACATCTTGCAGCCACCTGGAATACACCAACAAAATATTTTTTAATGTAGTACAGAGTGGCATTTTAATAAGGATCTATCATCTATGCCCAATAGTAGATTTATAAAGGCTGATAAATCTGATAATAGATAAATAAAGCAAACTGGAGAACTTTCGTCTCGATATCATAAAACACGCTTTATATAGAGTCGAAGATAGTACGGAAATCACTTACTTGGTGAACATAAAAGGTATCATGTGTCCAATATGCATACTATCCGAGGATGGGCCTCGACCAGTGTACAAATAGAATTTCTTGCCTGCTTCCGCTAAATTAAGGATGCTATGGATGTCCCTATGGGAGAAGAAGATCCCTCGTCTGAGAAAGTGATGAGCTGTAACAATATTATCAATGTTTTAAAGCGAGTGGCGAGACGATGCGTCACTCGCCTTGACACGTGAGACACGGGGCGCGGATGTAAAGTCTACGTGCGCACTGGCCGGTTAGCCGCACTGCGGCTGACCGTGCGGCCGGCCGCAGGATGCGGTTGCAATTGCGGTTACCCGGGCGGCGGCTAGTTGTAACCGCAATCGGAAAGTGCGGATAGGATAACGTTGCGATTTCATCAAAGTTCGAACCATTTCCAAGATGGACGCTGAAGAAGTAGCAGCTATTTATTACATTTACATGCGATATATTAAAAAAAAAAACAAAGAAAAAGGTTCTGGGTGCATCCTTATCTGCAAACAGGAGATGAGAGCAAGCATTTTGAAATATTTTTCGAAGAGCTTCAAAAGTATGACGAGAAGCTTGGGGCCATCCATAAATTACGTCACACTAATTTCATGACCTTTTGACCCCTCCCCCACTCCTTGTCAAAGCTGGTCACATTTGTGAGACCTCTTTACCAAGAAGGAACTTACGAGTGTCTCTTTGCAAACATAACACATAAAATATAAATCATCACAAACATGTTTAACCTCAGCCAAATTCAATTATACCTGGGCCATAGCTTCTAGCCTCATTTCGATGAGTGCACTTATGAACAGAGAAGGTTGGTTGTCTTGGACTAGAGTTTGGAAGCAGAAAACAACACCCCACAACCATTATCAGTTTCAGAACAATGACTTGTTTCAAGGCAAATAATCATATCAAATTCATCGTAATTATCATAAATATTAATAGTGTAAGTGTCATGGATGTTTATATGCAACAGTTACTATCTTCAACTAATTATATTTGACTAAATCTTCCCTTCTAAAAAACTAGACTAGTAACTAAACTAAGGCAAGAGGAGAGCAGGCCGACAAAGGAAAAGATGGGCAGATGATATAAAGAGCATTGCAGGGGAAAAGTGGATGAAGGTTGCCACAAATAGAGAAAACTGGTTTAAGTTGGAGGAGGCTTATACCCAGCAGGGACTACGCATCAACAAGAAATAAATTTATATTGTGAATGTTATTTTAAATAATTAATTGTTGAATGTGTAGAAAGATAAGCTTAAATAAATAAATAAATAAATCTTCCCTTTCTTTATTCTTACTACTACATTTGTCCAATAACAGCTAATCAATACCATAAATATTTAGGCAGAGTTACTTACCTTGACAAGAACTGTAGCTATCCACAAATTTGATTAATAACTTTGGCTATGTACAGTACAGTACTTTACCATTGGATTGGATTGTAGTCAAACATAAACTTATTATTTGGAAAAAAATCATAGTTAGAACTTACCTTTCTTTCCAGTAATTTTTTCAAACCTAGCTAAGACTTCATCATCAATTTTTTGACTACCAAATCGCTCTGAAAATTAAAAATAAAGACACATTAATGATAGACAGATATTACCTATATATACCTACCTATATATCATTATAATTGGTAGAAAGATTAGTACAAAAAACAAAATGAATGATGCAGGCAGTATTCAACTGACAAAGATGATAAGAACCTATATCATCCATGCACATCATAAACATCATCAAGACATCTACAGTGCCACCAACTTATCTGTGAATTGACGGAGGGCGCTGTCGGACGCATTGGACAAATCATTGGATGCAATTCGAGACGTAGTAAATGTCAATGAATGAGCACAAAGAACTTATGAATGGGGTGGCATTAGTTCTAATTTTCGCCATTTCACAGATAACTTGGTGGCACTGGCACTGTAAAGACAATTTTGCTTTCACTTGTATTATTGTTTTCAAATTTGTCAAAATATTAAAATCAACTATTTTTTTAACGGCCAGTTGCTATTTGCCCAAGAGGCTTTTACAGCTGCATACACGTGGACAGGCCAACATCCATACCACTTTTGAACACACTGGTTATCGTCCATTTATGTATCCTAAAATCAACAATGAATACATTCTTGAGGTACTCACTAATTAATTTATCATAATCAATTCCTGTCTCCGATTTGCTGGCTACGTTCCAAGGGTCCACAACATCATCATCCTCGTTCACTGACAAATTGTTGACCTGCTCCTCAACCATTTTGAGTCTCACTGTAATAAAACCTTTGGCTGCAAAACGATAATACAAATAATGATGAAACTAAATTCAATGTTACAAAATGTAATTATAATCTTCAAAATTGTAATTAAAACTACTTAAAATAAAACAGTTTATAGCAACCAATTGTTACAAATATAATTAAGTCGCCTTGGGGTATACTCAATCAATTAATAAATTAAACATGAAATTCACAACTAACCTCTGTTCGACTAGTAACTCAATGAAAAGCTTACCTTAAACTATGATTTATAATAAATTAACCAAAATACTAATGTATTTTATTAATCCTACTTTTCAGTGATAAGTGATAACACTGATATCCTTTATTTTATTTCAAGAAAAGCATTGTGAAAGTGAAGTACAAGTCCATTTCGGTATTTCTATTAATTTTTTTACATTCTTTCAATTCAATGCTACGTATTGACATTTGGCATTGATTGACAGTGACAAATTTGACACTATTGATTGACATTGACAATTGCTGTCAAATCCAACCACAGATTATACACAAAACACACAATGATGTAAACTTGACAAACCATAGAAAATAGTCTATGGTTCTTATTTATTGACAGACAGTTGACAAAGAGATCGCATTTGTGTTGTATAATTCCCTAATAAAATTTATAATCTTATTAAAGTTAACCCATTCAAAAAAAACACTAAATAATTACTTCCATAGTATATAGATCTCTTTAAAAGAAGATTTTGCCGTAGTATTATGTCTATGATTTTGCCAGAGAGAATAATAGCTAATGACAAAGTCAAATTAATGTGACGTTATGACGTATGACAGTTTTGTGCCCTGCCAGTGCCATCTATCAAGCTATCAACCTTTCATTAGTTTCATTTCATTCAATTCAATTCATTTTCATTCATTGGTGGAATCACGCGAAGCAAGATGTACTTTTGCTGTTTTTAAAAATAATAACTAGTGTTTTAACAAGCGTGCGCGTCTTTGTCTTGAAGTTTATGGCTGTAGTGTTGCAGTGGTGGTGACTTCAGTGTTCTTGATGGTTTCCGGTGACGATTCCAATGGTGGTCGTTTATCGCGAAAAACTACCAGGTCTCCGAACCGAAAATCTAAGAAGACCGATGCAGACCTAGCGAAGGGTTCTGCGTTGCGAAATGATTCGCAACCTTCAGTCCACAAAAGGAACCTTTATGTTGTTTCTTTCCCCATTATTATTCTTTTCAATATACTCCGATCTATTTTGTATCAGTTGTTTATAGTTTTCAAGTACCTGTACTCAGCGTCACACCGTTTTATTCATAAACCTCGTAAAAACGGCGAGTGTAACTTGGAAGTGGTAGTGAAAGACGGCGTGGTGTCCACTGAAATAGCTGCTGGTGAAGAGATGTCCCACATACATAATGTGGGTCCTGGAGACCCATTGCTTGCCAAACAAAAGCATCACCATAGAAAAGCATTTGAATATATATCTAAAGCATTAAAAATTGATGAAGAAAATGAAGGTGAGATTTTTGACTGCAAAACAAACCTGATGTTAAATTAATGTTCAAGTTTTTCTCTATAATTATTCAGAGTACATTTGCATAATCAATACCATTACTTAATTTACATTATTATGAATGTTACATCATTGAAGTCTTAAAAATAACAAGCAATGTTGTAATTTTAATACAGTAAGATATTTTTTTATCTTACATTAACTTGCATACAGGGCAGAAAGAGTTAGCAATAGAACTTTACAAGAAAGGCATTTATGAGTTGGAAAGAGGCATCGCAGTGGATTGCTGGGGTGGCCGGGGAGACGCGTGGCAGAGAGCACAGAGATTACATGATAAGATGAAAACAAACCTGGGAATGGCAAAGGACCGTTTACACTTTCTTGGTATGTGATTCATTTACAATACAATATCACTCAAAATCCATATTCAAAATTTTCCACTGCTTGTTTACGTTAAGCTGTTATATTCAAGTCCTGCTACTTTCATTTATTTATCAAAATTGGCTGAGTATTTGCATGCTAAGCTTCCTTTAAGTTATGATATACAGAGGCATATAACCACACAACAGTACATCGTCAACTATAATATAATTAATGAGGTTTTATTCAACTTCCCATCTGTTGTCCCCAATGTAGCCAACCTTGTCGCCCTCAGTAAATTGGGCGTAGAGAGTGAACCAGAACGGAGTGACAAAAAGCCTACGGAGTCACCTCTAAAGGCGAGAAGGCCGTTAGAGAAGTCCAAGACGACGTTGCTATCGCATATCGAAAGTAACAGTGGTCAAACGAAGCCATCGAATGAAGGTAGAAACACAAAGATATGCTTAGCTTCGTTTGACGTAACCTACTGCAAAATGAAAATGAATTATCTCATGAAAAATTCACTTTAGCCAAATAATAACAGTTTGACTAGCAATTGGACTAATTGGACATGACTCACACATCAATGTTTGCATGTAGGTTCACTGTGCTTATCACAATTATTTCTTTTGCTTTCTTTGTGACATAACACTTAACATAATGTGTTTATCTATTCTTCTTTGTTCCAAAGTAAACAAATTTATTTAAAGTTATTTGCATACTTAAGCAGGTCAAATTCAATGATTAAGTTAATTATGCAAAATTTATTATCACTAAATAAAAAATAAATTTGGTTACTCTCTTAACAATGAAAAAACAAAATGCATAAATATTAATTATTGTAATATATGTAATGGCTTTCTGTAAGTGTATTGTGATTAGCATATTTAAATTTTAATACAATATTATATTCAAAATAATCAAGACTTATATCACCCATGCTTACACTTCATAATATTACATTTTTTTAAAGTAATAACTAATAACTGGAAAAATTGTGATCGGTATACCTTTAAACACTTAACTCCAGAGTGCATGGTGTTTTTTTATGTGAATATACTAAATACCTCTATTATTCTTATATATATGGGTACATAACAGACATTTAACTTCTCAGCTTCGTTTGAAGCGCCGAGTTTCAATTATACCGCAATATGCTAGCCAAAACAAATAGACATAGCTCTTAAAGTGCTTGCAGTTAAGCTCCAAGCAAATAACCTTCTACATATTATTCAACAACACGAACTCTCGTTTATAAACATAACTGAAACAGGATAGAACTTTATGACAGTACTTTGTAAAGGCTGCACTAAAATGTAAAAACTTTAATAATATTAAAAAAGTAGCGACACTCATATGTGTTCTTCTTTAAATAAAAACAATAGAGTGAGACAGTAAAGGACTGATACAGTTTGATACAGAAGCAAAATACAGTTTTCTTCTCATTCACCGTAGCGTGCAAGAAAACCTATACGGGAAAACTCAGACGTAATTCCAGCTAGCTATAATCCGGTTTTCCGCGAAGCGAAGCGAAACGAGTGTATCGTAGTAATCCCTTAAGCAAATATCCTTATTTCTTTGTCTTCAGGTGAAAGGCAATATTTGAAAGTTTTTTAATAGCTTGACTTTTCTTTAATGAAACAACAATGTTTCGTACCAATTAGTAAGCAAACCCGAAAATGACGGACCGCTTTTCTGTTGTCTACATTTTAAAACTCTTACACCGCCGATTGACTTTAGTTCCAGATAATTATATTATATAATCCTAGTTTATATTATATTCTTGAACTATTTTTCTTAATATTAGTGTACTCGCAGTAGTTTGAGTTCCAATTTCATGAAATATATTCAATCGCTTCTCACAAGTACGGTAAAGATATATTTACCATGTCACAAGACTAGCGTGACACGGGCCTTTGTCCAATAATGTAATGATTTCTATAGATTACCATGTGTTGAAGTAATGACCGACATACATCAGTGATGTTATATTTTAGTTTAGGGCCCTTATGACTATAGAAAAATAATATATTACGTTTTTCGTGCTAACTACAATATTTTTGTGTCTATTAACGAATCGGGAAAATTAGTGTCGTCACGGATATAAATACACAATTCAAATGATTTTCCAAGAAGATGAACGAATGATTTTCCGGTTTGGAAATACACAATAAGTATCCAGAAAAAAATAATAAAATCTGACTTAACAAATGGTTTACGTTTTTAAGCAAAAAGTATTGAAAAGGCAGTTATCGGTCCATGTAAATTGAAAGCACCATTGGAAGTAAAAAAACGTTTCCATGCAAATCACTCTAGGAGAACCTATTGCAGGTACTTATGAAGTAAATCGCGCGACCTTGAATATTTTATAGAATGACTAGCTCTTGTCTACTTAATCGTGCGTAAAATATATTCCATATATAAAATCCCCTTTTTTGCATATTCTAACTAATCAGAAGTGGTGACAAAGTATGGTTACAAACTTTGAATTTACTAACCGTCGAATCCATAAGGGGATGTAAATGTATGTTATGTACTACTGTCCATAATTATTGAATCCCTTAGTCGTTCGGCTTTAGGTTGAGTGATTCGATTAAGAATTCTCTTTATTAAGTTTCTTCTCTTGGATTTTTAGGCATCAACTTGAATCCTCATTTCCTTTTCAACTAGTAACAATTTTTGGAATACTTACTTTAAATAACTATGCAAATTGAACTAAGATATGGCTAACAAGTATTCATTCTTTTCAACGTGACACGTGCAGTATGACGACCGTCGGTTGCTATGGTAGGTAAAAAAGATATCAATTGAAAATGAAAGCCAACATCCAGACGTTTTACTTTTACGGTGTTATCTCACAGACGTACTTTCATATTAATTTGCAAACGATATTGCAATGCACAGCTTACTGGCTACCGTTCAACATAACTTTCAACGTAATTACCATTTCTAAAGTGAGGTAATAACTAGTAATAAGTATATTTCCTTAGCAAGGCTTCAGGACAGACCTACTTCCTGTATATCCTTCCACACGAGGGGTTGTTGTAGTAATCGATCATGCGTGTAGGCACGCACGGGAGCGTTTCCGTTCGACTAGTGTTTCCACAATGGCACGTCATGGATCAACGGACGCCACTGGACTAGTTCACATGGCGACATCGGTAAAATGATTTGCTGTGTGTATCATTTTAATACTGGTTTCGTACTTCCGTATAGTATTTCGTGTACTACCGTTATCTTACAAAAAATATTACCGTTTCAATAAAGTTCTGTGTGAAGTGTGAACTATTCGCACATGGCCAAAATGGTGAAATAAGGCCTTAACCTTCTAATTGTCTTTATATTGCGCGCATCTCTCATAAGATAATTTATGTGTCTGTCTTACAATAATATTGCATGTCTGTCTTAGAAATATTTATAAATTGCTCCATTGGAGGAAACATCATAACGCCTGATGGTTCAAGGAATTGACAAAATCCAGTACTAAGTGTTCAGTTAATTATGCCATGTCTGGCGATCTAAAGTTCGATTTTACATGGTGAAAGGTAATTTAGTGGACAATCCTCTCTCCACTCACTGTCCAAACTTTTTGTATGGTAACTTCACGTAGTAAAGTGATGGTACAAACGTAGTCACTACCGTTCATGCACATAATACCTGTGGCGACACAGAAGCGTTGCCGGACAACACGGAAATGGTAAATTGACTTAAACTGCTTCATAACAAGCTCTCTAGTATTGAGATCGAAACGCATTAGAGTAATTTCAGGGTAGAAGTCACCGAAGTGGGATAGTAATAAGTAGACAAGAAGTTAAAAGACCATGGTAAATGTAAACTATTTTAGGATAAAGTTGGATAGATCCTTAATTCCAGAAGAAAATCTTCACTATTTCGTGAAATGTTCGAGTCGAAGATGTTCAAATTTCCCCTTTACATATGAATATGAATCCAATAAAATTTTATACAGAACCACGATATTAGAAAGGTCTAACTTACGAGCATTGTAAAATAATTCGAATGCAATTTATATCGCTTTATAAAACGACGCAGTTTTATTACTGTATAGCTTGGCGTCAGATACCGTTAATCCTCTTGCAATAGTGGTGATTGGCGTTTAGTAAATATAATTTTATTAGTTCTACGTTTTTTTACTTATCCACATGCAGTTCTGTTGCAATTATATTTCATTTTACGATACTTGACTTATCGAGTTTTTTACAATTTTAACTCAGAATAATTAATCTCATTTTCAGTTTTAGTCGTTCCTTGAAATGATTTGCAGTGCATTTTAAGAATATTTTTAAATCTCTGTGGGAAGACACTATAACGTAAGTGTAGCTACTTATGACTGGAGCTAAGAACTCGAAAGACCGGAAAACGTGGTGACCTAAATTTCTTTTTAAAATGGCATTTTGTTTCGCCATCATACAACTACAACAACAAAGTCGAAAGTTGTGCATGTAAATTTAAACAAATGCAACATCGTAATCATTGTCGTAAATCTTTTTAAGTGTGCTATATTCACTTACTTAAATGGATTGTAGGCGGAGTTTTCGTATTTTGACTGATGCCCACGCTCAAATTACAACACAATCTGTAACCTATAATATATCTACTAGGTATATCATGGTCATAGATTGACTTATATTCCATTTTCGAAATCGGTGACAAAACCACGCATAACAGCATACGTAATAGTTTGTAAACATCTGCAAATGCTTATCCACAGAACTATGCCAATACGTTACGATCAGTGCTGTACCGTAAAGTGTCAGGTAAAAATATTGTGTCACTTTCCTACGACCCTGTAGCCTAGTTGGCTCTGCCTGCGAAGCGAGGGTGCCGGGTTCAATTCCCGGCCGGGGCTGATATTTTGTGACAGATAAATATTTACTTTTATCTCTAAAAGTATTGGGATCCTTGGTGTCGACATTTCGAATGAAGTTCAGTTTCGGGACCATTTGGTTAGTAAAGCCAAACTAGCTGAAAGAAAATTAGGAGTGCTCAATAGAGCTAAGCAGTACTTCACACCCAAGCATAGGCTAATGCTCTATAAGGCGCAAATTCGGCCGCACATGGAGTACTGCTCCCACCTTTGGGCCGTAGCCCCAGCTGGCCAAGTGGATCCGTTCAACCGAATTCAACGGCGAGCCATTCGTCTTGTCGACGATCCCAAACTTACAGACGGATTGGAGTAGCATGAGTTGAGGAGAGATGTAAGCTCTCTCTGCGTATTCTACCGTCTGTATAATGGGGAATGTTCTGAAGAACTGTTTGGTTTAATTCTTGCGGTTACTTTTCATCACCGCATATCACGGTGTACCAAGTTCCACCAACACCACCTGGATACCTGGCGTTCGTCACAGTTCGGTTCTCGCGTAGTTTTCTACCCCGCACATGTAAACTGGGGAACGAACTTCCTGCATCGGTGTTTCTTCCAAACTATGACATGGGGTCCTTCAAGAAGCGGATCTATTGTTTTTTATTTTGTCTATTGTTTATTGACGCCCCCAGTGTTACTAATGTCCATGGGCGGCGGTGATCACTTACCATCAGGTGACCCGTCGGCTCGTTTGCCTGCTTAAGGCATAAAAAAATACATTTCTCCACGTGTTACATTCTGACGACACTATTTATTATTCATTAAAAACTGTTATCATTCCAAACGTCAATTCAGTCCGGTGGATTATTGATTCGACTATAATAAAGCTCTTGGACGGCACCAAGACCCTCGTACATAGTAATCTGGAGGACACGCTTCGAAGAGGTACCTCAGTACCTGATACGAATCACCTACATATCGCCAGTCAGTTACTTTTTTCTAAGTAAAATTTTTCAAAACTTCCAAAAGTGCCGTTAATTTTAGTAGAATTTTTCCGAAAGTATTCCTAGAAACTTTCAAAACTTCGGAGAGTTTTGGAAGTTTTTATCTCTAATTCGTACATATCCTTGTCAGTGACGTGAAGTGTCATCAGTGGTGCTCAGGCTTAATCTGGGATTTCTTTCAGATTATAGTTTCTCTGATACAGAAGCAGAATTTTAACATTTACGACAAAAATCACAGAAATTTTGATGCATGTCTGTGACGAAAATCATTGAGTCGATCAGTTTTTTCACACCCTGTATTTTATGAACTTTCACATCGAAAGTTGTTACAGGATATATTTTTTAATTAATATCCTACTATTTTATTTCACGTTACTGATACGGTACGGAACTGATACGTGTCGACACTGACTTGTGATAAATGTAATATGGCGCGTAATACATTTTAGTCAGTGTCATGTATAATGCACTATTCGTATTTTGGTTATCCATTTGATAACTGGCTGAATTTCTATTTTAACTTCTAACCTTATCAGCTGTAATCTCTATTTATCAAATACAGTGATAAATAATAAAAAAAAATTAAATATGTACACGATTTTATAGTGTCAATATAGTCTAAAGAAAAATATTGGGACTGTGCTCTTAACAATTAAAGAGTTCCCTCGGCTGGTGCCAAACTTGAGTGTAGTATAAGGTCATGCTTAGCACTAAAATGCATTGTCATCAGAACTAAAGCGATATATAAAACAACTCCTTAGGATGAGTCTAAGTAGGTCTAATTAGGCTTGCGAGATTTGACCAAAACAAACAAACAGGGCAAGCTAAATAAAACCGTTTAAAAAGATAGTAGATTGGGAAATTCAAGTGTCAATGCTACAGATGTAATAGATTTTTACTAAAAAATTCAGCTTAGTTTTTTTGCAAAGGGGAATGACACAAGTCTCGTGAAGGCGAGCCATCATGAAGGAGCCTTTGTTATACGTCGCCGACCTTGCCGGAATACTTGCGATCTTTCACCCTTAATCGATTTTTACCAAGCCATATGAAAGCTTTTCGCGTGTCTGTATGCATGTATCTAGAAAACATAAACGTTCAAGTCCTTAATTGTACTATCGAAGTCTTCCACGGATTTCGCAATTACTGTAGTGTACCTACTTAACGTTTATGGATTAATCGTTTTGTGTCGCCAACCTTGTGCTTAAAACCTTTTTATCTTATTCTTTATTCAAGCATAAGGTTTTAAGTTATCAATCAAAGTAATTTTTCATGCATATTACGAGGAACTGTCAGACAAATTACAAAATTAAATGCAAGGTGAGACTGTATGAAATTTTTGTTTCGCAAACATTCGAGAGAGAATAAACACTAAGTACACATAGACCCAAACAAGGATTCCCTGTGTTGTGGGTGCCATAGACGACACAAAGGACAGGCATACCCAAACCTAGTAGGTAAAATTTCACAACAATACAATTTTACGGAAATTCAAACTCATCATTCAAATTTTGTCTCGCTGGGAATTTAATACTTTGCCTGGCACTCCGACCGTCATGGTAAGCGCTACACCACGCGGGTCATCACGAATGTTCGTATTTGAATCTTCTTTTTATGAAGTTTAGTTGGGTTTACCAAAATTTGAACTCGAAGCTACACCATAACTACGCCTGTATCTACCATATTTCTATCAACTCTGCATATCTCTAAACTAATTCTGTTTATACAAAGATCCCACTAAAAAATCTGAACTGATGATCGGAAAAATTTCCAATAATACAAATTGGTCTAAACTTCAATTTATTTGTAAGAAGTATAAACTTTTGCCAATTTTATTTTTATGTAACTCTCAGAATATGTTATCTGTTAAGCCCGCAGGCCGTTAAACCTAAATATGTATTCAATAACATGAAAAGATTGACCCGACGCTCAATATAAATTTACTTTGCAAAAATTTCAGTAAAACGAAAAGCAATTTAGCAAACATGTTATTAAGGAAATGAGTAAGTTCAGTTTTCAAAGTAAAATTTTAATATCAAAAAGGGTTTACTTCATATTTAAAGTAGAGGAAAGTTCAAGTGCTGACGTTTATTTTGCCTGATGTTTGTCGCATTTTTACAGAGTACTTTTTACGTTACTTTGCCTGGTAATATATTATGTTTTAGTGGCATATTTAGTTTAAAAAAACATTATAGTGCCTGAGTCTCAAGTTTATCATCTTTTCTGCCATGCTAGGCAAATGCAGTTTAAGAGAACTTTGCTGACTTGTGAACATAATTTTCTTGAGCGTAACAAAAAGCTTTCAGGTGTTACAGTGGGTTTCAGTGGGTTACAGAACAAAAATAATTTCCTCCTATGCTGTATACTGTAGCAACACACTTGCCACCCCATTAGCAATGCCAGAGCTAAGCCATTCGTAAGTTTTAGAATATTGTACGTACAAGCGACAATGACTAACACTCTAAAGCTGCATTTAGTTGTAGTACATATTGGCTGACGGCCAACCGTTTCAGTCCATTGATCGTCAACAAAGCCACTTCAGAACAAAAATACTGAATCGAAATAAGAAAAACAAAAGCGAAACAGCGCAAAACATGAATCTGCTAAAAAGCAAATAGGTACCTTCTATGCTAATATTGATAGATTTAGGGAAAACTATTTTTTTACTTATTATAACTTATTCTAACTTTAATTCCATGGTCGTATTTGAATGCGGTCCTTCTTCAGCTTTCTCTCATTTCTCTCAAATTGCTCTAAATAGCGCACAATATCATTGCGTTTTTCAGTGGACAAAAAGCTTGGAAAAAACCGAAGTGTAAAAAATCTGTCTTTATTTCTTCAGATTTATCAATAATTCAATAGGGTCCTCTTCAAGAATGTATGCATGAAGGTTACATAACTTCCGCTTGTATTTTTTTTATCTACGTTATCGAATGTTTTCATTATAAAGTTATCGCAGTGATCGAAATTCAACCATTATTATTATATATATTTCTGCCCGACTGCCAAGAAAGAGTAATGTTTTTCGCGCGTATCTTCTATGGTATGGTATGCGTGTAATATTCTTTATTACCTCATCTTTATCTTCCAAACTGCTTGACCAATTTAAACTATTAAGATATCGTTTGATTTGTGTTGATAAACCGAGTGTTCTTAGATAGGTGACGTTAAAAAAACAAATGTGGCTCTGAGATGCAATTGTTTAATGTATAAAAAAAAAACAAAAATAAATCGAATAATGCAATAGGGTATTAAAATTAAAGAGCTCATATTAAGGATTTCAAAAAGGCTTTTTTGATAGCAGGCTGGTTTTTTTTTAATTTTTTAATTCATATGTAGATACCTACCAGTTATTATATGCGTATATGTTTTGAATATCTGACACCTTACTTACCAAAACAGTTCAGTATCATTGTAATATATTTTTAATGATAACACTAAAGCTAGTCAGTAGCTAGTAAACAAAAAAAATTTATATTTTCAAACAGAGCAGAAAAAGGGTTCCTCATGTGTATCTATTTGACTTGCGGAAAAATGTGTCACCGCTTTTTCACTGTATTTCTCAGACTATGTTTGTATATAGTTCGTGCAGTTTTTTGTCTGCGAGACACAAACAGACTGGGTCCGGAAACGTTCTGAATAGCGGAAAGCCGGAAACATAATAATAAGCCCTTGTAATATTTCGTGGTTCAGCGCAAATTCGCACGCTGAATGTAGTTTGATTCTATGGTAGAGGTCGTGTTAATACCTAACTAACAAAAGGGTCGACCTACAATCTGATGATAAATTATCATCGGTCTAGTAGTTTATAATACAACAATAAAGGCGTTCTTTGTGATAGTTCTCTTCACTGATGTCTAATCAGTAAAAATGCGAATCGAATGGCTTTACCAAAATTATGTAAGTAATTATTATGTTTTAAAAACATGTAATTTATTACCTACATATTATTATTATTTATATTTCAAAAATGTGTCATCACTTATATAAGTAATCTTTTGAAATTCCCCTTCAAAGGAAACCTTCAGTTCGAATCTAGAGCAAAAGTCTCAAGCTCTTCTAAGTTGAAAGTAACACTTCCGTCAAACAAAATTGCAAGGAAGCTAGCGCCCTCCAGATTAATCGTGGTATTTTCAAGTGCAGGCTTTAATTCATTCTATGCCTACCATTTACAAGTTAGACCAAAATCCAGCAATGTGGCGGGAACGTAATGTAGATGCTTGATGAAATTCAATAGCCATTACGTAATAAATATTGAATTTAATTGGCAGTAGTCAAATAGGCCGCATACGTCGCGTACCTACTCACTGATTCTAGCTTAATTAATTATTCTTGACATGTGTCCTGACGTTGTTGCTTACCTACATTTTAATTAATTACGTATGTTTAATTAGAATTTCTTTTGCATATATGTATGTACTAAGTTTAACCGTAATAACAACGCTTATATGATATGAAAATAGTAGGTAATAGGACAAACAATATCGTGCACCGGTTATATGACCATTTTAGCATGGGTCTTTAGACAAGTTTAATATTGTTTATCTTCAACCCATTAATTATCTACTACTGCGGGCCTATTATGAACTTTTATAAAACCATTCATGTTCCAGGCAATTCATTTATCGGGCTTGGAACGACGTATGATTGGTTAAAAAGTGTCACGTGACCGCTTTGGTAATACGAATTTGACGTTTACACTGGAAAATGGCTGGAATTAACCCGTCGGTTACCGGGAACGTTCCAGCACGTTCGAACTCAAAGGTACCGCGATCACGCGGAACCTAACGAGTTAAGAGTTCATAATATACCACCTGAACACGGGTCTCTCTCTCTCTCTTGAGGAGGCCTAGAGCATGCTGCTCTACGCTGGTCCAGTGTGGATTAGTGGAACGGAATGTTGTATATTGCTTTGAAGATTTTGTTTGAAAGTGATAATGCTATGATGGCTCATGTTACAGCTTACTAGTATTTACGCCTTTCTAGTTTAAAAGTAGTATCATTGAAGAAATAGCTCCGATATCAGATTACGGAGTACCTACTTATACTTGGTAAATGGAAAGCTATCGGACAAATTTCTTTCTGTTTTTGAGTTGCAAGTTCCAATGATAAAAACATCAGCGATTGTTGATTCATTTTAATACTTAACCTTAAACTCTGTTATAGTATTTTGTCTATTTTCTTCATAAACAATACTTTTATCTATTTAGTGATAGAGCCCCAACAAACTTGAGTGATTTGGCCGACCTACTCGATTCGGCAAACGAGTGTTTGTACTTGACCACTTCTTTTAACTTGCTTTAGACTTATCTTTAGGGCATAGTATGAAAACTCGAATGTACCTACTGGTAATTGTATAAAGATTAGGGTACGATCATATCTGAGGATCAAATCGGCCGAGGAGATGTCACGTTGACGCTACAACAAAACAATAGGAAGATATTATCATTGAATACTTACATGGCCGACGATACAAGTGCTAGGTACGTACGTTACGTACGACATAAGTAGCAAAACGTACACGTGGTAATTATCTTGGTACATAAACTATTAGAAAGTCTGTTGCATTATATTTGAATATATACCATGCAGATGAAGTATATTTTACAATGCGCTTAGGGTAATGCTTCCTTAAACACTGCCCATCTCACCCTGCACAACCCCCACATTAACCAATCTAAATTAAGGTTTTAGGTACCTATAATGTTATCATGTTTGTTGTAGTATGGTATGGTATGACATATTGATTGTTCATCCCTAAACATTCCATTAAAATCTCATATCAGGCGAACTGCCTGTTCGCTAATTTGCTTTTGAAGCTACTCCTTATTCCATATATAAAGTGGAGTTAACTTCCAGTGGCAGGACGCAAGCTGACGATAGCCGGTCGCAGGGCGCCTGGTGGTGGGGGGAACCCACTGATGAAGTCGCAGACCTTGCCGCGGTCCATGGGCCGGTCTTCTTCACAACCCAACAGCTCCAATGGAGGGTACAGCAGGTATCCGGTGAAACCGGCCTCTACGCCGCCTGCGGTCAAACGACAGCTCTCCGTGAGTAATTTTGACAGATTATTTTAAAGTAAATTTTAGGATTAAAAAATTAGGGTTAATATGAGCTAACAGCCTTGGGGATATAATTTTCTGTACTTACATTATTGGACTTGACAGAATTTTGTACTCACTAAAGGCACATCCTTTTACGTTTCGAGTAGGTTGATTGAGAAATACTTACGTTGCAAGGAAATATTTAAGCGAACTTGTGGTATATACGATGTTCGTTGAGAGTAAAGACACAGTGAGAATGACGCAAGCATGTGAAGAAAAAAGTCTCGTAAATCTGGAGGTGAGACGCCGCATTCGTAAACAGCGCCTAAAGCTTCACTGTATGTCTATGTATAATAATTATGCTCACACTATAACAGTATTGGACTTAATTTGGTTCTGCTACAGATCAAATTATAGTTCACACTAGAATATTGACATACCAGACTAGGTCGATACAACCTCTCTCTCTCGGGTCTCGGTTGATTGTCATGTCTTGTAAGTTGTAACCATAGCGCCTCACACAATAGCCGGACTCTAAGATAGTGTAAAACTATCATATGAAAAGTTACAATAATAAATTTATGTGCAATAGTAAGCCATGCGCTTTACCTGTTTTACCACCCAAAAACAAAAAAAGGAGCAGCGTGCCCCCAAACAAATTCGATACTGCGACCGAAAGACATGACAATACATTTCAAGGTAGATTTTGGGAGGAGAGCAGTAAGTGGCTAGCCAGGAGGGTAAACCCCACCACTAAGCATGGGTACTATCGGCAGTAAGCTACGTAATAGTTGGTACACAGTACAGCGACCAAGAGGAACCTGGCGATATGGCGTCGTCCGTTCTCAGCATACCCCAAACCTGAGAGTTCCCTGTAAAATTTACTTAGTATGTGAAATTTGTCTATCCAGGCCCGCCGCGCATGGCGCACTATGGCGGCACAAATGTGAGATTAGAACCAAAGAGTTATTGGTTGCTGGTTGTGTGACTGTTGTGTGTTTGTTTGTTTGTTTGTGTTATCGATGTTGAAATAGAACATAATTCTTAAGTCACTTCACAAAATACATATACCTGCTTCTATATCTTTACATTGCTTTATCCATCCAATCAGATATCGTATCTTGAGAGTACAAACTTTGCTCCGCGCATATCAAATATTATTAGTTTAACCTACTAAAGTTAGCTTCTAGGTTCTACAACAGCGGCACATATTACTTGGCTGGCCTTAGCCGGGCTGCAAATATTGATATTGTCACGAAACATCTACAGTGGGATAAGCTTTAACATATAATACGATATAGACGAGCTTTGTTCAGTGGTGACCACGCTATAGATATTATGTAGTTGCGATTTCTGACCGTTGCCGTGATGTAAGGATTTTCTAAAACTTATATTATATATACGATTGTTAGTGATTACTTATTTGCGAACAATAAATGTTACATTGCATCCAATGCATATTCTATCTAACATTATAGAAATGCTATTTTTAAGATAATGTGAATGGCACTAATATAAGTAAATTCACACAGAAATACCGGCAAAAGACTCGTATTATTTTTAATAGCCACCATAATTATTGATCTAGTGGGGTATGCGGTATGCCACTGCGAAGACGAACAGCACTGTCTACTTTTTCTGGATAATATTAACACGTATCGTGCATCGTACACTTATTAAAATATTTTTTCTTTTTTATGTTAATACGATACGAGTATCATGGTAAGTGGTCACTATCGTCCATGGAAATCCACAATACCACCATCAACATCCAACTTCCACTTCACTCAATCCTATGCCTTAGACACACACGATCAACGTCACAAACGCATTTAGTTAGTTTCAATTCTTTAACCCTTGGTAATTTATTTATTTATTTATTTAATCTTTATTGCCCACAATAAAGGATTAAGGTATAAATGGCGAGCTTAATGCTTAATGCATTCTTTGCCAGCTAATTAGTAATGGCCATTAGGCCAAACAGAAACACATGAAGAGCGGTATTGTAAGCAGAAGAAAAAATATAAATATTATTGTAAAAAAGAAATAACTATAACAAAATACAAACCTACTGAATAAATAATAATAATAATAACACAATACAATTACAAATTATACAATCATACATACATATAAACATAAATAACCCTTCCCTCATCAAGCACCTTGCACTAACCATCACCATTACCGCTCCGCTCACGTTCAGAGCGCGTACCAGGTGCCGACGAACGGGTCGCCGGTGCGGCGCGCGGTGAGCGGCGGCTCGCAGCGCGGCACGCCCACCCGCAGCCGCACGCCGCAGCCCGCACTCGCCGTCCGCGGGGTCGACCCTAAGCTCGTCCAGCTTATTTTGGACGAGATCGTCGAGGGCGGCCCTAAGGTGCATTGGGAGGATATTGCTGGACAAGAGGTGAGGGTTGTTTTTTGAGCCCGGTGACGGGACCCCCTTACTAAGGCGCCGCTGTCCGTGTCTTTCATAGGACTGTATCGTTATAGGTAGATATTTACAAAGTATACAGGGTGTACCGTAAGCAGTGGATAGCGGGAGTTTTTAGGAGGAAGATAGCTTGAGAGTTGACCTAAAAGATGTCAAAAATGACCTTGGTAAAAGTTTTACCGTTTTCGAGGTCTTGACCCTGTTTAACATTTTAGTAATTCGGCTCCTTTACCGTACTTTTTACTGTTCATACAATTCGTTCAACCTGGCTTCGTTGTTCAAATTTTCTAAGTTCTGGATAACGTTGACGAGAACCTCTGCATGCATAACTCGACCGTTTTGCACTGTGTTTCAGTCAGCCAAGCAAGCGCTGCAGGAGATGGTGGTGCTACCCTCGCTCAGGCCGGAGTTGTTCACAGGTCTGAGATCGCCGGCTAAGGGACTGTTGCTGTTTGGACCGCCTGGGAACGGTTTGTAACATGATGGAACATGATTAAAGAGATCGATGATGTGTTATTTATTTATGAAAAGAGAATCTACTCAAAAAAGTTGTACTGATACTTTTAAGTGATACAGATTATGCAAAGGAAACTTATTGAGGAATTTAAATAAGCGTTATGTTGATTTGTAAATGTACTTGACATCGTTCTGTATTCGTATTTATTTCCTTCCCTAATCATAAAAATACGAAAAAATTACAAGTTAAACACGAAAAACTTGTTCTCCGGTTTTGTGACAAATCTACCCTTATAGGATAGGACGCTTTTTACTTCTAACTTTCGTTGCTTACTTTCCTTTAGTCGAGAGTTTTTAAAATTTTATTCAAGTCCTTTTCTATTTATATTTTTTCCATTTTATTTTTAATTTATCTTTTGACATATCGATTTGAAATCGATTCCCATCGGCAGGTAAAACGTTGCTAGCGCGGTGCGTGGCGGCGGAGTGCTCGGCGACATTCTTCTCGATCTCCGCGGCCACGCTCACCAGCAAGTACGTCGGCGACGGCGAGAAAATGGTGCGGGCACTGTTCCAAGTGGCGCGGGAATTACAGGTACACATACCGTACTAACTAATATTATATACTAACTAGCTGACCGGACAAACGTTGTTCTGCCAAAAATTTAGGGGTGGACCACCCATAACATTTAGGGGGATGAAAAATAAATGTTGTCCGATTCTCCACCCTAGCCGATATGCACGCTAAGATTCACGAAAATCGGTCGAGCCGTTTCGGAGGAGTTCAACTTCTAACATCGTGACACGAGAATTTTATATATTAGATTTACTATGTACTAATTCTTTCTTTTTCTTCTCTCTTTCTTGGCCCGCAACGCATCAGTGATGCCTTTGGTGTTGCTGTGTTATGACGATCGCCTCTTACCATCAGGTGGATCGTCAGCTTGATTGCTGACTATTTCAGTTTCCAAGAAATATGAGATGTTACGTAAGCCCGTACACCATTGATATTGTACCACATTGACCGCAAATAAATAAATATGAATATGCTTAGACGTACTATGTACGGACATAATATACTCGATTCGGCAAAGACGAGTGGCAAAAATTTTGCTGAACTTTTGACAACAGCTCGGCTTACGTCGAACGTATAATAATATGTCAAACTCAAACGTAGTCAAATTGTAACGATCTGACTAAAATATTTATAAAAGAAACCAAATGCCGATGGGGTGCTTAGCGGCTTTGTGGATCGTTTTGAGTTGAATATAATGTAGTGACTAAGTGTGTGCTTCGATTCGGTAATGAATTGAGTGCGCTTTGACACGCCTCGAAATGCGCAAAGTGTGTAGTGTCGCACACCTAACGTGAAACTGTATCCGTCGATGTCTGTACTCGAAGGATATAAAAAAAAGCAGGCATTTGCTATCGCAATAGAATTTTCTTTTTCGCATTATTGGTACCAAGACATCATATGTTTGCCAAGCGAAGCGGTGGCAGATATTAGTATTAGTAAATAAATAAAACGTAATGTAACAATATAGCAAGTTGTTTACATCTCTTGGGTTCGTCTAAAAATGTCTTGAGTGAGCCTGCATACTTTAGAGTTCGTTGACAAAGACAGGTCACAGTAAGTGGTCATCGTAAACGTATGTTACATGAGTGATTCAGTGTGTTGCCGTCAAAAGAAAAATCGATGAACCCATTTATTATCTGACTCTTCACTTACAACCGAAGCATTTTATAGTTGACTAGAAACCTAATCTCGTTTCACTTCAGAAAACATGTTAGTACCCGCATCCAAAACTATTGCTATTAAATTTTATCAGGCATTAAACAATTTTCATGTTTTCCTCATTTTATAATTTCACGGGTCGGTTTTTATTGTTTTTTTTTTTATAATTAGGAAGATATAGGATTGCATTAAATACGTATCAAAACACTGAACTTCCGTGCTAACTTGTATCAACTATCACGCGGGAACAGATTCATTTCCCGGGATGCAAAGTAACCTTGATAATGAATAAATAATACGTATAATAAAATTATAGCCATAGGATAATAGTTCAGCGGTTTCTTTGTGGTATACGCACAAGAAGACAGAGGGACATACAAAATTAAACAAAATCATTAATAATTCTAAAATATTCAAGTTCACATCCGAAAAATACAGAACTGTTTTTACAGTTTTATTATATTAGCATAAAAAAATAAATTTAAGATAGATTATTGAATCCAAAAAGAAGCAAAACTACCGACGTACATACATTGACATATCGAGGTTTGAATGAAGTGTGATCTTAGATGATTTCTAAGAAATACCATACAAATAACAGCGAGGTTGGGTTACTCACGAAGCATCGCGCCGGGTCAATCGGTAGTGGTTTATAATGGGCCGTGGCTAACACACTATTATTAGCCTGGCACCAGATATCGCCTCGAGTGTCCTTTTGTTTTGCTAATTTGTGACGTGACTCATTTCGCTACACATGATATTGGGCTTTGAAATATTCGTTAAGGATTCGTTGCGAGATGTTGGAAGTTACTATAATGTTTGTTACATTTTTATATTCGAGTATTTTTAATTTTCATCAAGACAACTATATTAATAAAAACAATCCTAAATTAATGAAGTATATTTTAAATGTTTGAATATTTCTTGCACGAATTTGAATAAGTAAATTAGTTGTTTAATAATTAAAACATTCCCAAAGTTTATATTTATCTTACCTTGACCATGAATATATTTATTTAAAAAAAATAGAATCTATACGAAAATCGAAGTAAAGCGAGGGCGGTAACTATACTTGAGTCAAACTCGTATCAGAATACTTGTCAATAAATCGTAAAAATTCCTTTATAGGGTTTTCACAAACTGATTTGTATTTCGCACACCAAATAACTATTAAAGAACGAAATAATCATTATAACGTTTGTGACAACTTCATTATTTTAATATTGACCCATAACAACAACACACTAAGAGAAAACGACGTAAAAACCAACATCTTAAAACAATTTTCGTCATGAATAACTCACGCTCGCACATCCTTAATTTCGTGAAGCGACTTCAAACCTTTGTAGAAACTTATTGTTTTGAGGCCGGCCTACCTATGACTATAAATAGAAATGACTACGAAAACCTCACAGCTATAATGGCGCTTACATGCTTTGCAACTTGGTCGTATTATATTTCGAAATACAGTGAAATCAACTTATCTGTGACTATAAGGAGGGCGCTGCCGGACGCATTGGACCAATCATAGTGCGCATAGTAGTAATTTATGAATGGGATGGCATTAGTTCCAATTTTCGCCACGTCACAAATAAGTTCTTGAGAGATGGCACTGTACAGATTATACAGATATTTCATTCCACTCAATATGCATGAGCATAAAATTATTTATAAGTTAAATTTCATTAAACAAAGCCGAATAACATTTTATATTTATGTTTATGTATTTTAAAACAGTCTATATCGATTTTATACGTAACTATTCCGTGTTATTTTAAACTTTTGCAAAATAAATATTATGTTTAAAAATAAAATAAAATTACAAAGAGTGGAACGGAACGCGACTTGCGAACTCCAGATTTAGTTCAAACGTACTTTATACGACCAAAAGTTTCATGCACCTGTTTGTTTGTGGTTGCTAGGCAACACAGTGCTTATGTAAATTCTGATTCGAATGTGAATATAGTATAGGGTTGTATATTCTAACCAAGGTGAACACATTTCAGCCGTCAATAATATTCGTCGACGAGGTAGACTCGCTGCTGTGCGAGCGGTCGTCGAGCGAGCACGAGGCGTCGCGGCGGCTGAAGACGGAGTTCCTGGTGGAGTTCGACGGTCTGCCGGCCGCCGGGGCCGACCGGCTCATCGTCATGGCCGCTACCAACCGCCCGCAGGAGTTGGATGAGGCGGCGCTTAGGTAACTTTAGCTTAGGTGCTTATTTTTACACCTGATGGAAGGGGAAATGTCCACGATAGTGTGCGAATTAACTTAGTAAAAGCATATTCGCTCTTTTCTGGAATACTTCCATTTGGTTTCTTTTTCTTCTCTCTTCTCTTTGGCAACGATGTGTATGGTATGGCAGTCGGTATTTGGATGGGAAACCGCTAGTGGCGAAAAATTTTGGAGCGTGACCGTACTTCGAAATGTACGTACCTAAAGCTGTCGAACCCGGTTGTCATTGTAACATAGTCTTCGTTAAGCCATGTTGGAAGCCCTTGGGTGGCATGAAAACTACCGACACTTTGGGTGGTCACTAACCCAATGCGTACTGGAGCAGAGTGTTATTGCCATCGATCTCTTATGCCCCATTACACGCGCGCGCGAGCCACGAGACAATCCGTGAGACGCGCGCATACGCGCGCGTGTGAACAGGGCGCTCGCGGACCAGACCGCGGCGCGTCTCGTAGCTCGCGGGCTCGCGTCGGGAGCGGTTTTTTGGGCGCGCGCCAAAGGGGCTCGTGCGAGCGCTCGCGTGGTGTTCACACACGCGTAGGGGGCGTGGCTTACGGACGCGCCACGAGACGATCCGCGGGACGCGCGTGTAAATGAGCGGTTACAGTTTTCACATATTTATAAATATGTAAGTGAATGTAAACCGTGTATTTTACCCACATAAATCTGTAATTGCGTATATTGTACGCAGACGGTTCCCGAAGCGCGTGTACGTGACGCTCCCGGACGCGCGCACGCGCGGCGCGTTGCTCCGTCGCGTGTTGGCGCGCGGGGCGGCGGCGTGCGCGCTCACGGACGACGAGGTGGCGCGGCTGGCGGCGCTCACCGACGGCTACTCGGGCTCCGACCTCACCTCACTCGCGAGGGACGCCGCGCTTGGGCCCATCAGAGGTGAGAGAACCCCGTTCTTTTAGTTTTTCCGCGGAAATAACATCAAAGACTTAACTAATCTAACTGAACTGTATTTAGATTTGGATTGCGTGTAACCCCCCAAGTGAACCGCTCAAAAACTCATCAGTTCACTAAAACACGTGCTGGATTTCATCAAATCTCTGTTTTCATCATTTTTCTTCGACATACATAATATTACGTATGTCAGCGTAACATTCGACATCTTATTAGGTAACATAATATGTAAATCACTGTTGGGTAACATATTATGTAAATGACTGTTGTAGAGTTGGACCCCGAGGAGGTGAAGTGCCTGGACCTGTCGCTGGTGCGTAGCATCACGTTCCAGGACTTCATGGACGCGTTGAAGCGCATCCGGCCGTCCGTGTCGCCGCTCAGCCTCGCCGCCTACGAGAAGTGGTCCGTGCAGTACGGGGAGCTCGGGGTGTGAGCGGAGCGCCAGCGGGGGCGGGGCCCGGGGCGGAACTTACAGGTTAGTTTAGGGATTTACATAAGTAAATTTACTAACTAGTAACTTACGTAACGTAGCTTATCATAATTTGTTAATAGTTGTGTATACTTACGAAAGTAAAGAATTTAAAAAATATTACAATAATTAAAAAAAAAAACATTTATCACTCTAATATGTTATTTTTCCTCTAGGTATTGAGAGATAAGAGTCAAATGAATGGTGAGTCAATAATTTTAAGCGAGTTTGTATCTGAAATGTTCTAATGTATCGCTCAAATATTTAGAATCTCTGAATGATTTTACAACAATACCATTGCGTTTTTAACAAAGAATCAATAGTATTAACGATACAAGTTTGATGCACAAGGGTCGTGGTACAAACGTCTAGTCAAATAACCAGGTTTTGGTCGAACACTCCCTGTAGTATTACGAACCGTATAGATGATAAACGTTGTAGAGTAGCATAAGTCAGATCACAAGTCCTGCCTGAATGTTGACACGAATATAACCCGGGGCAATTCGGAAGTAGCTTTCGATGTTGCTCTGTATTAACGCTTGCATAAAGCTTCTGAATTGAACCGGATTATATCGTCCCTCCAACAACCCGTCCAGTCAAAAGGATGTAATGGAAAAGCGACCGAAAATCTTTAACGCTACGGCTTTATTTTGTCTATCTCGCTTGAACCTTTTGGCTTCGGATAATATCCTGTCGATCACGGCGGACTTAACATTTCTTTCGCGCTCGTAGTAGAATATTGAAAATGTTTTATTAAAATATAATTAATGAAATTGTAGGATTTTTTTATTGATCGGTTCCATCGCATAAATAAATGAGTGATTACAAACGTGTGAATTTTATCAGACAACTTTTAGTTAGTACTTGAAATACCATAGTTTTTATGTGGTTCCATAGACAATCATACCAGATCAAAACCAAGTATTTTCAGTGTATAAAAATCTTTGAATGAAATATTATTATGAAATGAATGTACAAAAGATTGTTTACCTATTTAGTACCTCGTCGTTTTGTATATTTGGGTATTGTGAAATGTATGAATATGTTGCAATTGTGGCGTAGCTTAATGATATTTACATTTTTAATTATTTATTTTATCGATTGTCGACGGCCGACTACTGTGGTCCGAGTAATTAAAAGGTTAATTGTATCTATCAATTCTTTAACAGTAAAAAGCAAGGTAGCAATATGATATAGGATATACAAATGACTAATTTTTAATTTATTAATAATGTATAATGAAAAAAAAAAGAACTACTTACTCTTACTAACTTAATAATTCTTTAAAACGTTACTTGCATTCATGGTATTAATTTGACGACTTTTAGTAATTTTTCTCTTGTATTTTAATAATATCTCGGATCACGTGGACTTTAACCCCAGATATGAAGAAGCATCAAAGACTTGTGAGTCAAAATCTCCTATGTACATACCTACCATTTTATGTTCGGCAAGTACTGAGACATTACATAGGAGATTTCCTCTCGCCCACCTTGGTGCAACCGACGGCATGTACGGTCAGATCGGTGTAGGTAGTATTAATGCAGTTTAGTTGGTAGTATCGATTTTAGGGCTCGTTACGGCGACGACTGTGTGACATCTATACTCTTTTAATACTCTCTCTGTCTCACTTACACATCATATCTTTATAACGTAATGATATATATGAGTTAGAACAAAAAACATCATGGTGAAAAAAAAAACGGTGGAAGAATCACCTCGAATAAGAATCCGTAAAATTGTAAAATTCGTATCGATTCCAATTTGCTAAAATACTAATAAAAAATTATAATAATTGAATTATTTACTGGAATTCACTAACTACATTCCAGATTTTTTATTTTAACAAACTTATTCACACAGTCTTCGAGTAATACGTCATTTCCGTTTTAAAAATGTTGTTATTGTTCGTATTCTAATTTTGTTGTTTATTGTTTTATATTATTTAATTTTCATTACATATCTTGCCACCATCACTTGACATGTTTCATTGGTGTTATATTGTTAATGTCTATACAATGAATACTGCTAATATTATGAATAGACCAAAATAATTTTAAAAGACACATATGACGGGTAGCTACTTCCACTTAGCAGAAAGCAAACGAAAAACACAATATAATCATTTGCTCAAAATTGTGAATGCGTTTTGAGCATGTAATGGAAAAATATATATTTTCATAGTTTGTTATAAAAATTTGTCTATATCTTCCATTTAATATTATTCGATCTAATATCAATTACTGGACCATAAGGATATGTGTAGATTCGATATAGTGTGCCATTATTGAACACGCGTGGGTAAGTTCGGAGAGATGTCGAGGTAATTATCATTAACTGCTCTTTTGACACGAGTTATGGACATACAAAAACAGAAACGGCACTAACCATATAGCCATGATATCAACTCATAATTTGAAATAAAAATAATGTGTTTTATTTAACATATATATATTATTATCATAGACAGCAATTTAAAGGTTGGTAAAATAATGTTTGTTTACTTGCAGCAATATTTAACATGGACATAATTATTATATTCTTAGCCATAGAATAAGTATCGGCTTAATAGTCCAAAAGTTGAAGGAATTTTAGTAAGACAGCGATATTTATTAGAGAAGCAAACTGTATGCTTTAGATATTATACTAGTGGTGCCGTTTTAGTAATTATATGTCCGTGACTGTTTGTCTGTCTGTATGAATTGTTTGAAAGTATTAATATTATATCGTAAATAAATTGAAATATCTTTCACTTTACATTAACTTGATAAATAACTCTCGATAAGATTATATAATAACTGACTGATTAACAGCTTATTTATACATGTATACTTATTACTTACACGAATTTATAAAGCATAATTATCGTTAATGTATACAATATCAAATAATCACTGAATTATTTTAATGCTTGCTATCTTCGGAATTTTAAATAATGACCGAATTATACAAAGCTGGTGCCTCTACTTTTAAATTCTAATGTCATCTTGCCTTATATTTAAGATATTTCATGTTGGTATTATGATTTTGGTAGGAACCATAGAATACCCCCAGTAGATACCGCATACAAGGTAACTGACGCGCGCCAACACGTACATGCATATTATGCATGTTCACGACATTAGTTTCGACCAATACTGACCCGTCAAGTCCAAGTATGAATTAGAAATAGCCAATCACAGCGCATTTTATTGTCCCCGCAAGCCGCGCCTTCCGCCAAATTTTGTGAGTTCAAACTCTTAGAAAATTTCACTTATGCGGTATCTATTGGGGGTAATCTGTGGTAGGAACTAATTTGACGCGATGGGACAAAGGAAAAAAAAGGTGCATCGGTTTATACCGCATCGTAGGTGCCCCATATTTAATAAGGAAACAATTTTGACAATGGGCATATCTCAGTTAATTAGAATTTCTACAGGCAAAGTCAACAGTATAATATTAATTAATATCCTGATGATGGATACATTAATCTACACCAAAACGTACTGAAGTCGTCATGGACTAAAATGTATAAAGTATTAGCTGACCGGGCAAACGTTGTTCTGCCAAAAAAATTTTAGGGGTAGGTGGATGAAAAATAGATGTTGTCCGATTCTCAACCCTAACCGATATGCACCCAAAGATTCACGAAAATCGGTCGAGCCGTTTCGGAGGAGTTCAACTTCTAACACCGTGACACGAGAATTTTATATATTAGATTAACATGGTGACAATTCTCCCAATACACAGAGCAGTAATAAACTTGCTACCTTAAGGAAACCCCATGTTCTTAATATGACCTTGAATGTCTAAATTTGATGCCTTAGAATTACGTTTAATACTTACTATCGCCTATTAGCTCGAGAGAAACACATTACTTAATCATAACACTTTTATAAAATTAAAAACTTTATTTTAACTATAGTATAAGCTTCCTTTTTATATATTTTATAATCAATCGAAAACAGGTGCTATTTACGTATCTGTATGGATGCAAGGATTCAATAGTTCGTATGTTACATGCATGTGCTATAATATTTAATTAGACTTTACACTTTAATAACTAATCTAGAATTTATTATTAAAATATACATTTATCTTCATAATTTGTATCATCTTTGTCTATCTAATGTAGTTATGATTCATTTAAATAATCATTAAAAGCACTTATTTAAAATGCTATTGCGGTGATTGCCAAGACACCTGGCACTAAAAATATTTAAAGAAATCAAATGTATGAAGTAAATCCAATGTCTGATATAAATCATTTGATCATAATATTAATCATTTTCTTAATTATAATCACATCATAGTTATCCAATTAATATGTACCGTATTTATGCATATATGATTAGTATTTTATTTATGAGTAATATTTAACTTAGCATATTTAGATACATACAATTTTATCAATAATAGTAACTTTAGTTGTAGCTGTGTGCAGTCAATTATTATCTAATCTAATTAGCCCATAGTTAAGTCGATAAGCCAAATAGAAACCGATAGATCACGGACCTACAGAAAGAAACAAAGCATGATTCAACAGATAAATCATAGAATAATAAATCAGTTTGTTTATAAGCTGGCAGACATTTATGCCTAGCCCTATATGTGGCATTTTTATTATCTTGTCATATGAAGACTTTTACTTACTATAAATTTTTATTTACGTGTGCCAGTTCAGGCAAACTAATTTATTATTTTTTGTTTCTTTTGTTGAATTCATGTACTTCTTAGTTTTTGTAGGTCCATACGATATTTATTTATTACTTTTATTACGTATAGTTAGTGAAAAAATAAAAAGACAGCGACATACCTTAACACTTAGCCCAGATCATTGTACCTAGTATTTTACAGTAAAAATATTATTTTCGTGGTGCGATATTCACTTTTGCACAAAGTCGGTATCACTTATACTTACTTGTGATAATTTAAAACCTAGATTTTCTTGTGACGAATGTTCTTGTAGTTTAAAAATGGGAAATCAAGTATTCTTTAAAGCTTTTTGTATTGAGGCAAGTAGGAAATTGGAGGAAGATAAGATTTTTAAATAAATCATCGTGCCACATCTAGCATTTGTAGATAGATATGCTTTAGGTCTAATCATTCCCAGTACTGACGCAGTATGACAGTGCATTTATGTAATAATATATTAACGCTTTTAATATGTTTGCTATACACTGCTGCATTTGCGAAACGTAGAAATTTATATCCAAAATTAGTTTACTGTAGAGTAGACGTTTAAAATTATATTTGTTAATGTTTGTAACTATTGGATTTAAGTACTTAAAATTTTGTTAGATAAATAATTTGTTTTAAGCGGCTTAGATTGTAATGTTTAATAATATGTTCTCTCTAAGTATTTTACCAACAAACTGATCATGTAATGTTGCTCGTAAGTCGTTAATTGCTATTAAATATAATTCAGTGTTCATATTTAATAGAAGTAAGTGGCCAAGAGTATACTATCGATAAATCAAATGATAGTATAAAATAGTTTTACGAGATCAGTTGTCAACACTGATGGTATCAAAAATCATTCGTTTTATAAACAAGTTGTTAATTTATGTACAATGGGAATTCATTGATATTCTCTAACTCTAATATTTACTCTATTCCGTATAACTTTAAAAGAACCTTTATTTAAATATTTTTTTTTAATTCAGTGAACCGAACCATTAACAAAAAAACTAAATTTTAAGCGTCGATCCTAAGGCCGGGTTCCGGAAACTTGTTGGAAACTGGATACCGGACAGAGGTGTTCACATTACCACATTACACCGGATCCCACCAGAAAATCGGACAGTCAAGTACTCACCTCAGTTGAATTGTTGAATTTGGGCCTGTGCGCACAAGACAATGGACGAAAAAATTTTTGTGTTGCAGTGGATACTTAAAAAAAGCTAAATAGAGTTAAAAAAAAACTTGGGTACATTTTATTTTACCGGAAAGATTTACTCCGGTCCGATGGTTTTGCCGGCGTTTCTCAGTGAAAAACGCTCGCCAAAAATGCCGGAACCGGGCCACTAGCCCTTCCGGCCGTTTTTCCGGCCCGACAAATCTGCCGGACGGGCGTAGTGGAAACCCGGCCTAAGTGATCAAAATATTCGCAAATAGCTAATGGCAATAAACTCTTGAGCGTTTCCGTGCTTCAGAGGGCACATAAAGCCGTCGGTCCCGGTTATTATCATAAGATAAAGTCGTAAAGCCATGTCGGAAGCCCTCGGGTGGTTTGTAAAATTTCCGAGTGGAGCCAACCCGAGTACGGATTGGCCACTAACCCCTCCACCAATCCGTACTGGAGCAGCGTGGTGGACTATGCTCTAGGCCTCCTCAAGAGGAGAGACCCGTGCCGATTAGTGCGCCATTAATGGGTTGCAGCCAATGTTGCAAGCAGACCTTTAGAAGCAGAACAGCTGATCTCGTAGACTTGCCAATTGTTTTATAACAATAAATTATGGATATGAAATTGACATTTTGCGGTAGTTTGCCTAGCTTATTACTGTGTATTTTACGTAGTACGGAAGGTTCCAGGGCATTTGTGCAACGTCAAAAATGAAATAATGAAGTTGTGATTTTAATCGTTTTCAAAGATTGTTTCGGTTGTGGTTTTTATAGACTTGTCGTATTTTTCTGCAATTGGTCGATGCCGTTTTTAAATTTGTCAGTTAAAAGTTTGTTAATGTAATCTACGTAATGTAATTAGATGTTATGTTTGGTCTTATTTGAATGTACTTTAATATTGTAGAAAAATGAAATAAATAAATCGATTATTATCTGTAATTAATGTCATTATGATTTCGATTTGATTTTGATAATAAAATAAATTCATAAGCTGAATAACGTATGGTGTTATTAAAAATATGAATTCATACTCAAATATTTGTTTATGCTGTAAAAGATCTCACTTAAATGTTATGAAAAAAAATGGAAATGAAACTTTTAAAATTGTGGCCTTGTTAACGGTTGCATTACATTTTAATTATTGTTATTGAATTTTATAATTGATAAGCCGAACATTTTTTTTGTTATGAATTAAAAATTATTAACAATTAAAACTATTTCTGAAAAATTGTAATTGATAAAGTTGCAACGATTTTATTCACGAGCTGGTAGCGAGCAATGTTATGCGTCATATTATTCGTATTTTATGTTTGAATTCAATTTACAACAATACAATACAATTTATTTAACATGTATTCGTATTGGAACATGTTCTTAGATACATCTAATATTTTGATTTTAATGTTAGATTTCATTGATTATTGAAAAATTGATGATATTAAAATTATAAACAACACAGCAATCATTGATAACAGGTAACCTATCCTTTATTGTAAGTAAAAATAGAAGAAATGGAATGAAGAAAAACTCAATTTAATTTAATTTTTTTAATGATAAATTTATAAACGAAATAATACAGGCATAAAATGGTTCTGAAAGCACATTTTATTCTAAAACGTGGTTGTTATTATTTTATACACGCCCAGCTTAACGCTCACATATAATTATATATTTATGTTAAGCGCACGAATTTACTGTCTGTACGACTAATGTTTTTATTAATTAAGTGTCGTTGAGTGTTACAAAAGGTGTATTTTTTCATAATTTTTCATAAACTAAGCACACTTTGGCTACAATGTCGTGAATGTACACTACACATATGTGATACAGTACACGGTTTATCTATGAATAAACTTAATTTGTGGAATGTGTTGTTTTATTTGCTGTTCGCCTGGTTCAGGACTGCGAAGTAGGAGTATGAAGATCTTAAAATCTGTAACATGAGGAGATAGTTTGTCTGAGTATAGTTAGATGGGATAATACAAGACGCTTCTATTTTGCGAAGCAAGCGAAGTGTAACAAATGATACAAAGACGGTGTTAATTAACAAGCAGTATTGGTTTTCTTTCTTTGCCAACACATTAATATCTTTTTTTATATAGCTAACTAGCTTACCGGGCAAACGTTGTTCTGCCAAAAAATTTTTAGAGGTAGGGGGATGAAAAATAGATGTCCGATTCTCAACCCTAGCCGATATGCACGGAAAGATTCACGAAAATCGGTCGAGCCGTTTCGAAGGAGTTAACTTCTAACACCGTGACACGAGAATTTTATATATAAGATTTCCCCCAAATAGTTCAAATATCTATAGCGATGAACAATGTAATAATAACCATACATTAATACAAGAAACATTAACATTCATAATAGTTTCCACTGAAAAATTTAATTCAAATTAATAATTTGGGGAATTAGTTAATTCACAAAAATAAAAAGCTATATAAACTAAACAAAATTATAAATGAGCTGTTTTATCATAAAGGTACACTAACCGACACAAATGTAGGTCGAGATAGCGGTATGTAGTGGCCAGCTTTGAATATGATAGGTCTCTTCATGCGCTCCATCGCGATGAACAAGCACCTTCTGAACTTGCTGTCCTGCTGGTACCACGGGCATTGGTACAGGCGGTCGCGGAGCACTTCACTCTGAAGCGTAGATAAATTGAAACTTTATAGTATAAATACAACAGAAAAATGTAATTGGGTGCTGAGGAGTTTCTTTCGCCATTTCTTCTCCTTACAATATATTCATTTAAAAGCATTTGGAAAAAAACTTTAGAATAATCAATGTAATTGAATAACTAAATAAATAAAGACAGTTAATCTGTACCACAACATTTACCATTGTGGTAAGCTCGCTCCCACACCAGCAATACAGGAACAGCTGCGACAACATTGTTACCATATAGATCACCATTGAGTAGAACTGCATGCTACTAGGCTCCTCCTACAAAATGTGGCCACAAACAAGAAGTTATGCAAGAGGTATTGTCTCATGATCTAATCACAAAAAACAAATGTAAACATAATTTTTGTAGTCGCAGAACTGTATAAATCATCAGCAACCTTTTCGTTTTTTTAAGAAGTATGAATATGGTATGGTATTGTGACAAAATATCGGTATTAAACATAAAATACCTGCTACAGATAAATAATATCCGCAATGTACCTTAAACTAGATTTAGATATTAAAAAAAAACTACCTATGATTGGTTTAATAATTATGATCAATATTTAGATCGATCAGGGTTAAAATTAAATAACTATTAAGTACGTTTTTTGTAGCTTGGTACATACAATAGATATTCGAAGTCCAATAATGCAGATTATTGCCACGGTTCCGCTCAATTGAAAAAATATATTTGCGTGATAAGTGTTCTCCAGTGTTTCTATGAAACTGAAAAAAAAATAATATCAGTCTAATAATACACTTAATACAACATCATTGACTTAACCTAACTCAGAGTCACTAACGGTTACTTTAATCGCTCCTTAGTAAAGAATCACCAGACAAATTATTTACTAAGGAGCGATTTAAGTAACCGTTAGTGACTCTGAGTTGGGGCGTCAAAAACCTTGGCTAACCATGGAACGATGATGAATTGAATAAAAGAAAATAACAGGACAGTGATGGAGCTGAGTTGGGGCGTAATTAATTATTATTTTGTTCTTGGCTATTATTGACGTGACAACGTCTATAAATTGGCTGACTCGGGTGTCATTCACAAAAACTGTGTAACGACCAAGTAAG
The DNA here is from genome assembly GCA_951805285.1 of Thymelicus acteon. Classification (NCBI taxonomy): domain Eukaryota; kingdom Metazoa; phylum Arthropoda; class Insecta; order Lepidoptera; family Hesperiidae; genus Thymelicus; species Thymelicus acteon. Next base: position 6,855,262 of record OX638232.1, read on the forward strand.
ATTTGCCGGAACGTTACCATGCGCGCGCAGCATTAAAGAGAGAGGCTCGCTCGACCGGCGCGCGCCTTGCGTCTCTCTTCTACGCGAGCGTTTCTGGCGTCGGAGTTGAATAGACTAATTAGTGAACTTATCATTTTACTTAAAAGGTTTGTAAACAAAAGTGTAAATTAAACTTATACCACGAACAGACGTTGTCACGTTAAATCTCCGCCCGTATACCGACTTTACAGACAACCATTTTTTTTAGTGTAAAATTGCCCACTGACATTCAACGCAATGTAAAATACGGCAGTTCTTTTTTAGGTACAAATGGGTATAAGTGTTAAAATAAACGGTTTACCTGATAACTTTCTGATGGTGCTGGATACATTCCACTATCAATTCATTGTTTTCTTCCATTTCTAATTTGTCGTTGCCTATCGTGTGATTGTACTTAGTAGATATGGGAACCACCTAGGAAATTATGTTGACAGACATCAGGAAGTTTGTTGTAATTTATTGTAAATTCAAAATATTTCATTATATCGCCGACATTGACAGAAAACCGGAAAAGGGTCTTATTATTATGGGGGCGTTCATTAATTACTTGAGGCTTTCAGGAGAGGAAAGGGTCGAGTCGAATCTCATCTAATCTTACGTTGCGGAGAGAGGGGCGAAATCTTGGCGAATCTCACGTATTTTTTTTTCAAGAAACAGAGTGAAGAAATTGCGAGAAAATAGATTCCTTCTCTAAAATATAAAATACCACTGATTGGACCTAGCACATCTAAAACAAAGTGCACAAAATTACATTTACATAACGTTTTTTTTCACTAAAAGTCTTTATAGTGTGCACACTACAAACACATTTTTTAAAAATTACGTGAGATTAGTGGGTTGAGCCAAATCTCACGACATCTCACCAGGGAGAGGGAGGGGGTCTGAAATCGTTAAAAACGTTTTACGTAATGGACGCCCGCTAAGATACCGCTACCTTTTTTGTTTTATCGATGATGATCTCCAGCTGAGCGCAGCCGTACATTATCATCGCCAAAGTGGTACTATCGACGGCGAAGAACAGCAGCGCACTGATGTAGATACTCATCATCTGGTACGTGTAGCCCAACTCGTATTGGGGTGACTTTTCGGGACCGACGGGCATCCTAAAGTTATCGCATAAATTGAAGGTTGACTACAATAAAAAAGTATTATCGCTACACTTTCTTAACCCAACACTAGGATTCCCTGTGTCCTGGGAAGAAAGGAACACACACCCAGACCGAAAAGAAAAAATTCAAACTCATTAATCAAATTTCCGTCTCACTGGGAATCGAACCCATGACTCTTGGCACGGCGATCCGGCATGGTACGATAAGTCGGTAACCATTGCGCCACACGAGTCCCTCGCACGTGCCCTGATGCTCAGGCTCGCCGTGCGTCAAAAACAAATAACAATACCTAAAGTAAATGAAAAAATATACGAGTAAATATAATTAAGATGTGAATATGTACTTACCAAATATTAAAAGGAAATACTCTTTCATCTTCAAGAAGAGGTATTATGGCCCACAGTGTGCAAGTTATCAACGCATTAATGAGGAAAAACATGCTCAAATTCTTCACTTTTCGCGCATTGTTTAATAATATTCTGTAATAATATTTCATTTTTTTATTGATCTAAATAAGACAAGTAGATCATTATATTCACGGGTCTCTGTTCTTGAGAAGGTGTTATTATTTAGTGACACTGTTGCCTGTTGATACTTATTTACAAAATACAAATTCATTATCTAAAACACATTTAATTTAATACACTGAACTTCTGTCAATGTCTGTTCTTACATTTCCTGTGCCGTCGTTTTCGGAGCGAACGCATCGCATCTCATGAATTCCAATAACAACCGAAGATTGCCCTTGTTTACTATAAAGTCGGTTCCCTTGTAACATACTAATACTAGGGTAAATAACATGAACGATGCATCAGACATCGCCTCCAGATCTCCCCACACGCTGGCTACATAAATAATTTCAAAGAGAACAAATGAATACTGTGATACCATAATTAAAATCTTGTAAGACGCATGCAAACATGCATACTGTCTCGGAGGAAACCATAAACCTAACGGAATCAAGAATAATTTTGGCAGTTTCAAATATGTGTGTTCACTGTTATACGACATTTTCAATTATGTTTACTTAATGAATTATGTTACGCCGCTCCTACACGCAAGTCATTAGGCAAGACCTACCAAAAAAGGACAACAAGTTTTATAAGTTCCATCACAGAAGAATAGTACTTGGTTCCATGTCAAATGTCTTTGCCTAAATACAGGTTGCTTTTAATTTTTCTTTAAAATTTTAGCTCATATAAAGTAATTTCTGCGTAATTTATCAGGTCAGCTAAACTACACATATAGATAACCTAGGTGTCCTACCTACATGTAGTTCTTCTTATGAGAAGTTTTTTTAAATTTTTGGTTTTGATGCAATTCCTCTCCGACTGTCCATACATCATGGTCTATCCCACTAGTAGGATTGAGTTGTCCTGTGATATGATCGGACAACTGGTACTATTCTCAGTCCCATGGGACAAGAGAGACCATTATTTTAGTACCAGAAGTCCCACATGAGCATTCTTCTTCATCCTTCCATTAGGAATAAATTAATAGATACAGTGTTTTTCAGCAAATTCGTGAAATTCATTCAGAATTTGCGGAAAACTTTCCTAGTAATCGACATCTAAGTCGTATAACTCTAACTTAAATATATAGCCAGAAACTTTTAAAACAACATACTGTTACTCAAATACGCAAAAATTTACAAGTTACAGCTGTGAGGTAAAAATTAACAAATAATAGTTACGTGTTTCCATCTGTAATTTCATTCATACGTTATTCATTAATCGTTAAATAATGGTTTTAACTAGTAACAACAACGAAACAACTAACAAGTCGTTAGAGTTAGAATAAATGAAACGTATATGAAACCCATAAATGACACATTACAACAGTTTTTCGAAAACTATTATATTATTATTCGCCTCAACGACATTGGGAGAAAATAGGACTGTTTCTTTTTAATATATCCATGTCGGCATGTCAGAAGACATTAGAAGCACAGACCAGAGGGATAAATTTTTGGGATCCATAGTTAAAACTTAACCCTTTAATTTCGTCATGTTCTTATTTCTTGAAACCCGCTTGGCTGGCTACCACCCTCTGCTTGAGACGTCGTCAGTCGTCACGTCGGGTGCCGCGGCGCTGCGCCGCACCGCGGGGGCCGCCAAAGGACTCATCGTGTTCCGGCTGGGAGCTTGAAGAGTCCAGCAGTTCTTTATATTTTCTTCTTACTAATCGTTTTAATATTGTGCTAAAAAAAGAATTTGTATTAACTGTTCTTTATTAATTCTTCTTTTCATACTTACTTTTCCTGTTCTGTCGTTTTCGGAAAGAATGTGTCGCAGGTCATAAACTTTAGTAACGATCGAAGATTTCTTTTGTTTGTTATAAAGACGGTTGTTTTGTAACATACTGAAGCTTGAGTAAATAACAAGTATGAAGCCTCGGACACAGCCTCTAGGTCCCCCCACACTTCAGCTATATATATGAACTCAAACAAGATAAAGGAGTACTGAGTCAGCATTATGAGGGTCTTATAAACCATGTGCAAGAGTTTATACTGAGCCGGTGTCAACCATATACCCAAACGAGTCAAGACAAATTTTGGGCGGCTCAAGTATGTGTTGACACTGTTAAAAGCCATTTTAAGGTCTGTGAGCCAACTGCATAAAGAAAATTTCATACGGGAATATTAAGATTTTAGATTTTATTGATTTGCGTAAATCGTGTAGTGGAAACAACAGGCAATTAAAAGTTTCAAAATAGTTTACAAATATACAGGGTGGTTGACGTCACTGTATGTAGGTATGTACTTACCTACCAAATATTATAAACATTCTACCACTGAAAATCTGGTGTGACAGATACACAAACAAAACAGGCAGACACACGAGTGATCCTTTATTTTTAATTGAATACTTACTTAATTCAAACTGAAATAAACATAAAGTTGCTAAAGGTTGTATCCAACTAGAAACGACTACAAAAACTACTGAACGGATTTTCATGTAATTTAGCACACAGGTAGACCATGATATGGAATAATATACACGATAATAATTTATTATCCTGGAAAACGTGTTCAGAGCCGTGGGCAGAGTGACACATATGGTAGGTGGTATTAAACTATTAAACGTTCCAGGTTAAACAATTAGGCAATAATTACAAAATATTTTTAAAATTAAATAGTTAGGTATTTGTAAAAAAACATCACTGTTCTGTTTCTGACATTTCACTTATTAATAACCAAGGTTTAACAAAACATACAATTCAGAAGTTTAGCTAATTGCTTTTATTTGCGAATCCAAGGTGAAAACGAATCTAATTCTATATTATTATGTCCCTACATTTACGAATGAATATATAGCTTAACTATTCGAAATTACTACTAAGTCTTATATTATACCTATGTGCAATTAAACGAATAAAGGAGCAAATAAAAATTCAATTGAAATTTCACAATTCCATAGAAAAGACAGGAGATAGGCATCAGATAGAGGTAAAAAGGTGGACGTTAACAAAAATTTAAAATGTTATGTCATTTACAAAGCAATAATATGAATAATTGGTGCAATTAGGTTTACGAAGCAAAAATAAGTATTCATAAATATTAATTCAAATGTTTTGTTTTTATAAGGTCTGTATTATATTTACAACAGTAAATGGATCTTAATTGATAGAGTTGAAATAGTTTTATAAATAAATCAATATTTCATGTAATTCTAAAAAGCAGTTATCGATTTCCGATTATGCCGGTCATCTCCTACTACGCGTTCACTTCAAGTTTGCCCTCGTCGACCGTTACGATTTAACAGCTAACGGTATTGTAGACAAAAAAGTAATCAAATAATTTCACTAACTTAAATAACAAATTACGTTTGCCACTGTGTAAAACATTTTCTATTTTTGTCATTGTAGCGACAAAAATCAACGAACGTAAAATAAATCAATAGAAAAATAATTTAACGAAAGTAACATCAAAATCAACAACAAACTCAAGAATGCACGCGCCGCATGGGACCTCAAAAATACGCGACTATAAAAAATATATATATATATTATTATAGCGTTGCTGTCCTTACTGAATGAGCTGCGGTATGAGGAGCGGGATGAGAGGTAAGGGCGAACCATAGAGTAACTTATACATAGGGGGCGAACTTAGAGTGAACGCGTAGTACATTTATAAAACTTTCTGTCGTCGTACTTGTAGGTACTATCCATCTGGTCCATTTTAGGCACAATCACATACATCTATATACCAAATGTCATGTTTCATGCAATTCTTCCAATTTTCGGCGTCTAGAGTAAGTAGACTTCAATTGCTTTTAATACTCATTTTATACCTTTCCTATTTCATTACACATTTCTATCACAAGTTGTGAAAGTTGACTGTTTAACTGCAACTGCAACTCGCTTTGTGAATGCAGCTTTTACACTATAACTCTGGTCAATCACGCGCGACTTCGTTTATTCAGTAGCTACTACTAGGTCACTAAAGTAAAAAAAGTTATATTTTTTACTTACAATAGGACACAATAGATAGGCACTTACAAACAAAGAACTCGCGTTGCCAAACAAAGAGAGAGATCAGACAAAATTAAACAAAAAGTTGTGTCATTATTTATTATCACATACTTAATTGAAACGATTTGAGTCTGTGAGTTTCTACAATCACAGCTAATCTAAATTTCACAAAGTTTCTATAGATAAATGTTGAAAACCGCCGCCGTCACACGTTAAGCGGACACGCGTGTTAGCTGTATTATATGTAACTAAAATCGATTACTTTGATTTAATACTGCAAAGTAAGAATAAGACATCCGTAGAATCTGAAAGACAAAACATAGTCATCACTTTACCTTGCCTTCTATACCGTGGCTACCAATACCGTACCAAATATACACATACCGATACAAAAGTCTGCCTCGAAAGCATAATGTAGTGGCCTGCTCGAAGGACCATGGGTTTGCTCATGCGCAACATAGCGAGGCACAGCGCTCGTTTGAACGTCGTATCTTGTTCGTACCATGCACAATGGTAAAGCACGGTATGGAGATTTTCGCTCTGGAACCAGCCAGTAAAACCAGCGTTTTGCATTACGGGAATTAAAAATGGCTTACGGAATTAGATTAATTAATGCATGAAATATATCTCATGTATATACATATATCTGTGATTCATCTTTTTTAGGGTTCCGAAGTGAAATTGGAACCCTTATAGTTTCGTCATGTCCGTTCGTCCGTCTGTCTGTCCGTCCGTCCGTCCGTCCGTCCCTCTGAAGCAAAGCGCCGGAGCCATTAGTGCTAGAAAGCTGTAATGGCATGGCATGGACATATTTATTAAAACTCCAGAATTGTAGAATAAAATATTGAAAAACATTTTTTTTCAGGGTACTTCCCCTACAGGTAACGTGAGGATGAAATTTTTATTCGTCGCGTACCCAATAGTGTGGAGTATTGTTGAAAAGATCTTTAAAAAATATTATGGGTGTACTCAGACTATTTTTGGAATTAGGGATTCGTTTGCGACAAATTTGGCTTTAAAGTGCTAATTTTGGTTAGAGTCAAGTGTCCCCCCCTGCTGGGTAAAAAGCTGGAGTTGGACAAGTGAAAAAATTCTCAAAAATAGGTTATATGATGAATTTACAAGGAAAACTATCACGGCTGTGTTAGCATAAGTAGTTAGTGAGTAATAGTCGATGAACTTACTACCCTACATTGCGCGTGGCCTGACACGCACTTACGTGGTTTTTTATAGGTAGGGAAAAATAACAAAATACAAAAAGCAAAAAAAAAAAAAATCTAATACCTAGTGGCATTCTTAACGAAAGTTTATGTCCACTAAAAACCCTAGCAGAACAAGGACATTGTGTGTTGAAAATATCTTAAATATCAGTCTTCTCAATGAGGGGCATACCATAATACGATTAGAAATTCTTTAATCCGAAAATAGATATTTTAAAAGTGCTTACGGTGGATGTGAGCTCATGTCCACACCAACAACATACGAATAACTGGCTGATCATAACCGACAAGTATGTCAGAATAGAAAAGAACTGCATGCTGCGCCAGTCTATCTGCAGAAAAATATTTATAGAGGTCTAAACAAAATAATGCTAGTTCTGAAAAACTTCGATAGCTTGATTACCTACCTATACTACAATTACTACATGTTTGTTCGCGGGTAGTGCCTTATACCTATGTGTGGGTGCATATTATTGTGACACGTGACATAGAGAATCTAAATGCGAGGGTGTGGACGTATAGAGTGTGAGAGTAATGATAATAGTATTGAGTTAGGTGAATGTGTTAACGAGAATATATACCAACTTAACTTACAACCAGTATACGAAACGCTGACATACAAATTAAGCCCACGCTTCCACTCAGCTGAAAAAATAAATATGAGTGGTATGCGTTCTCCACTAACTTCGTGAATCTGTAAATTTTACATTAAGTTAAACTAAACTATTTATAAAACATTCAGAAACCTTTCTCAGCAGTCAATTTAATTTTAAATTTCTCCAAAGCGTAAATTGAATTTAAATTTAAGAAATTTCTAAAATTTCTCAATTGGAAGATTGAGAAGGTTATCTACATCTATCCCATCATACCTTCTGTGTTTTATGGTATATGAATTGCTAACGATACTTGGACATAGCAGTCATCGGTATCATCAGTAAACGTCAGTCCACCACATCACATATTTACTTGCCAAGGCGTGCCAATGCGGGTATTTGGTCTCTTCATCCAGTTATTTTCGCTCCTCTATGCTGATCGTCACATTCTCTAGCAGGATTATGTTGCTGGCTACGTTTACCTTGGTGCAGTTTCCACGTTAAAAACAGATCTAGCAATTGTCAGTCCTTTGATAAACGTGACCAATCCCTACTAATCTTGAGATTTAGTGCTGTGCAGACTTCAGTCAATGACAGGGATGTAATCTAGACTACGGATGAACAACAAGTATTATATTAAATGTATGTAGGTAGGTTATAATTATATTCTCAACTCACGATATTACTGATTGATGGTGTTTTAAGCACTCTACGAGTTTTTTATAATTCCAGTCGAGTAGCTCCTTTCTTTGTTCAGTATTATTCTGTCGGGGGTTTATAAGCTTGATCTAAAAGAATTTTGAATTACAAATATGTATCAAATTTATAAACTTTTAACAGAGTTAAATCAAATCTTTGAAATAACTTACACTTAATATTTTTTCTTTGATGATATCAATTTGTGCACAAGCAAATATGACCATAGACAAAGCGACGCTTTCAACTCCGAAGTACATGTAGGCGCTTATGCAGATAGTAACCAGTTGAAATGCGTATCCCAAGTAGTATTCTGGGGTGGATTCGGGCTTTACCGGCATCCTGGTATAATGCAGCGAATATAGGATTATTTTATTTAAAGCATCATCAAGCAGACGTGATGAGGACGCAATAATCTAAATTTTACTAACAAAAAATAACTGACTTCAAAATTATTCAAAAAGTACTTGTCAGATCGCGCTCCAATTTACATGGGACCACATGACAAGCACCTGCTTTCGATTAAAAAAAGAATTATCAAAAGCGGTTCACCCAGTCGAAAGTTCTGAGGTAACAAACATAAAAAAATACAGTCGAATTAAGAACCTCCTCCTTTTTTTGAAGTCAGTTAAAAAGAGAGATTTACACCAGATAACAGATTTCTCCTTGTCCAGTTGGTAGGTAATACAGACTATTCATATTTTATTGGTTGCTTGAATCGGCATAATTTGTTTTGTTTTAGGATATTTAGGATACAATATCAGACGATCAACTTACCACATGTCAAAAGGAAATTTTCTGCTTCCTGCATCATCAAACAACGGTTTTAATGCCCACAAACCACAAGTAGTTTGTGAACTTATCATAAATGCCAGAAGAAGACGTTTTATGCGAGTTGCTTGAAATTTCAGAATTCTTCATGTTGATATGAATGTTGTTAATAAAATAGAAAAACATTAATTAGTACATTTACATTATACATACATAGTCAATTTCCTTACGTTTCATTTCGTAACTCGAAAACTAAAATGCTGTCTTGCCTTTCATGTTCAGGAATCTGAGGCTTGAAAACTTCACCGTTCATTTGCATCAGCAATTCCTTGAGCATACCGATGTTTACTTGGAGAACAGTTACTTTAAAGCACAGGCAAGCTTGTGTGAACAGAAGGTAAGAAGCCTGCGATACTGCTTCTAAGTCACCCCAAACTTGAACGATATAGATAATCTGAAAAACTAAAAACAAATACTGAAGAGTTATCATTGCAATTCTATAAATTTTCCGAAGTATTGATTCATTTTCGGGTGGCATCCAAATCCCAAGATATTTCATGACACACTTTGCTCTATTCAAGTACAAATCTTCGGATATCAAGGTACTCATTGTGTCTCGAAGTTACAACGCAACATCGAAATTCTAGTTTAACTAGAACATCCCTGCCTATTTATGTACCAAAGGTATTGTTTTTGCTATGAAATTATGTCAATTGTTCCACGCTAGTTTTCCTAAATAATAGCCTCAATGGTAAATTACACTTACGGTATTATCAAGGGGTTATTAGATAATTGCCATAGTTTGTTGTAAATAGTCGCATAGATATCTACTTATTTTAATTTGTTAACAAAACAGAAAATTTGATTTAAATTACGGTAAAGTGCCTATAGATAAACTGACCATTTTTCTGAGCACTGAAAGCGGGACGTACAGTAGCGTTCGGACTAAAAAAAGGTCATCGAGCGCCGCCTTCATGTCAAAGCGAGACGCGGACGGAAAGCATTCAATTATTATATTATTATACTATATTTAGCTCAAAAAATGTCGTCGGGCATCTATTTGTTTACAATTATTAGTAACGAGTAACCGCCCTCGCTTTGCTTCGGCTTTCTTATTTTTTACACCTTGGGTTACATTATTCGAGTTTTATTCCATCCATCCATCCATCCATCTGCCCTTAGAGGTCCACTGCTGGACATAGGCCTCCCCTAACTTGCGCCACTCTGACCGGTCCTGAGCCTTCTGTATCCAGCGGATGCCCGCTGTCTTCTTCAGGTCGTCAGTCCACCTGGTCGGGGGGTGTCCTATGCTCCTTTTTCCGAGACGTGGGCGCCATTCGAGGACCTTTCTTCCCCAACGGTTATCGGTTCTTCGCACTATATGGCCAGCCCATTGCCACTTCAGCCGGCTAATTCTTTGAGCTATGTCGGTTACCCTTGTTCGTCTACGGATCTCCTCATTTCGGATGCGATCACGTAGAGAAATACCGAGCATAGCCCTCTCCATAGCCCGCTGCGCAACTCTGAGCTTGTGGATCAGGCCAATAGTAAAGCACCACGTCTCGGATCCGTATGTCATCACTGGCAACACACACTGCTCAAACACCTTTGACTTCAGGCACTGAGGTATGTATGACGCATATATATGACGCAGTTTCCCGAACGCAGCCCATCCGAGTTGGATTCTACGAGTGACTTCTTTCTCGAAGTTGGACTTACCCATCTGGATCACTTGTCCCAGGTAATTGTATTCGTCTACAACTTCAAGAGCAGCGCCGTCAACAACAACCGGTACGGGTGTGACATGGACATTTGACATGATTTTCGTCTTGTCCATGTTCATCTTAAGACCCACCTCTTTTGAGGCGCTGTTCAAGTCCCCGAGCATTGTACCAAGTTCTTCCAGGGAACCCGCCAGGATGACTATATCATCGGCATATCGCAGGTGTGTGATGTATTCCCCATTGATGTTTATGCCACGTCGTTTCCACTCCATCAGCTTGAACACGTCTTCCAATGCAGCGATGAACAGTTTTGGGGATATGACATCCCCTTGCCTGACACCTCTCTGCAATTGGATGGGATTCGTTGCTGTGTCGTGTACTCTGACGGACATGGTGGCAGATGAGTACAAACACTTCAACACCTCGATATACCGGCACCGCTGGAGAGAATTTAGTACCGCCCAGGTCTCGATAGAATCAAAGGCTTTCTCATAGTCCACATAGGCAACACACAACGCCAGATTATACTTCTCGGTCTTTTGTATAATCTGCCGCAGTGTGTGTATATGGTCTATGGTGCTGTAGCCTTTTCGGAATCCTGCTTGTTCGGGAGGCTGGAAGTCGTCAAGCCTGCGTGCAATGCGATTTGTGAGCACCCTCGAAAACAGCTTATAAACGTGGCTCAGAAGTGCAATGGGCCTGTAGTTCTTCAAAAGGGATTTATCGCCCTTCTTGAAGAACAGCGTCACCACACTTCTGCCCCACGCTTCCAGGGTAGTTCCAGTGTTAATGACGGAATCGAACAGCTTTTGGAGCGCCACTAGAAGGGGTTTCCCTCCAGCTCTTAGAAGCTCGGTTGTGATTCCGTCATCTCCCGGTGCCTTGTTGTTTTTAAGCTATTTGAGAGTATCTCTAATCTCATACAGGCTGACGTCCGGGATATCCTCTGTGTAGTGTCGGGTCAGTTTAGCTCTCTTATCTCTCTCTTCGCTAGGAGGTGGAGCTTGAGAGGAGGCATACAACCGTCCGTAGTATCTCTCAGTCTCTCTCAGAACTTCCGGTTTCGACGAAACCATGGTGCTGAACTTCGTCTTCAACCTCGTAAGCTGACTTTGCCCAATAGACAGATCCCTGGCGAACACTTTGGAGCCCTGGTTTCGCTCAATTGTGTTTTTTAACACGATTTGCGTTGTGATTTCCCAAATCGCGTCGCCTGCACTTGGAGATCTGCTCATTGAGCCGTCGGTATTCCCTCATAGAGGTTGGAGACTGCACACATATAGTTCTCGTCAATCCCTCATAAGACCGAGAGTTTGTTCTGAGAGAACCTGAGATCTACCACTATGGTGGGTCTTGAAATACTTCGACCGTACCTCGTGGACAGTTGTTACCATCCTGGTGTTAAGCTCGTCCACTGACGTGCACGATTCTAGGCACGCAAAACGGTTTTGCAGCTCAAATTGAAAGTTCTCGGATCCCTGGATTTGGACGGATGTTGGGCGAAGCGTAGACTTCATCAGGCGTGACCGTTCCAGCTTCAGGTCGATATTTAATGTGCCTCTCACAAGACGGTGATCGCTTCCGGTTATGAACCTGCTGATCACAGAGACATCATTAAATATGTGCCGTTTGTCTGCCAGAATGAAGTCTATCTCGCTTTTCGTGGAACCATCAGGACTTATCCAAGTCCACTTGCGTTGTGGCTTCTTTCTGAAGAAGGAGTTCATCATAAAGAGATTTTCCTTCTCCAAAAAGTTGGCCAGCAAGTGTCCTCGGTGGTTCCGTCGTCCAATTCCGTAGGGACCCACTTTCATCTCGGCGCCGCTTTGCGTGCCCAGCTTCGCGTTAAAGTCCCCCATCACAACATTGAAGTGAGCTTTAGAGGTATGTATGGCTCTACTTATGTCCTCATACTTAACCTCAACTTCATCGTCGGGATGTGTCGAAGTCGGCGCATATACCTGTACAACCTTTAACGAATTTGGATATTCTGAGTGTAAGGTACGCTACCCTGGCCGACACGCTCCCGACTTGCACAATGTTGTTGATGAGGGACTTGTGAACGAGAAACCCGACACCACCTTGGGACAGGTGTTCGCCCTCTCGGTGATAGAACAAGTTTCCGGATTTGAGTATTATCGTGTCCTCCCCCTGTCTTCGGACTTCAGATAAACCCACAATACTCCAGTTTAACTTGTCTATCTCTTCTTCCAGCTCTTTTACCTTGTCGTCGGTCCTCAATGTCCTGGTGTTGTATGTTGCCAGGTGCAGAAGATTTGAGTTTTATTAAGGATCCCTAATTTTTTGAATATATAATATAGCCTATGTTACTCGGGGATAGTGTAGCTTCCCAACAGTGAAAGAATTTTTCGAATCGGTTCAGTAGTTTCGAAGCCTATTCAATGCAAACAAAAAATCAAATCTTTCCTCTTTATATATTAGTATAGATTATAGCTAAAAAAAAGGTCCATGGGGCATAAATCTACTAGTTTCAATTAATTTCATGTCCACAAGTAAGTAAATATATACGAAAGCGGGACATTTGGTACAAAGCGAGACTTTCTTGATCTCGCGGGGGACACCGGTACAGGCAGCCTCAAAGCAGGACAATCCCGCCCAAAGCGGGATGTATGACCTTAAGTATAGAGCATAAATCTAAGCGTACAGTAAAATTGTACCTACACAAAAGATACTAGTGATGACTAAGATATATAAAATTTAATTTATCATGAAAGTATGAGAGTCTTCAGGTAAAGACGGATAGGAAGATCTTAGTGGCTCCGAGTGTGAAATGAAGGAATGAATGAGGGGAGGGGGAGGTGAGGGAGTGAGTGAATTATTCCCTAACTATCCGTATGTATTATTTATTGATATAAATTAAAATATTATTACTTAATATAATTAATACTGTAGTTAAATATTTATTTAATGATGCCAAAGAACTTCTCACGCGCGTACAAAAGTACACGCACCCTTTTTTTAAGTCTTAAGCAGGCAAACGAGCAGACGGGTCACCTGATGGTAAGTGATCACCGCCACCCATAGACATTAGCAACACTGGGGACATTTCCAATGCGTTGCCGGCCTCGAAGAAAACAATAGACCCGCTTCTTGAAGGACTCCATGTCATAACATAGTGGGAACACCGATGCAGGGAGTTCGTTCCACAGTTTACACGTGAGTGGTAGGAAATTACGTGAAAACCGAACTGTGGACGACCATCGGGTATTCAGGTGGTGTTGATGGAACCTGGTACACCGTGATGCGCGGTGACGGAAATAAACCGCAGGTATTGAACCGAACAGTTCTTCAGAACATTCCCCGTTGTACAGACGGTAGAATATGCATAGATAAGGAGCCTAGTCCCTCAAGCGATTCTTATCCATCTGTAAGCTTGGGATCATCGACAAGACGAATGGCTCGTCGTTGGAGTCGGTCAAACGTATCCACTTGGCCTGCAGGGGCTTCGGCCCAAAGATGGGAGCGCAGTACTCCATATGTGGTCGAATTTGCGCCATATAGAGTACAACCTGTGCTTAGGCCGCTTAGGCGTGAAGTACCTACTGCTCTATTTAGCACTCCCAATTTCATTGCAGCTAGTTTGGCCTTACTAACCAAGAGATCCCAAAACTGCACTTCATTCGAAATGTCGACACCAAGGATCCCAATGGTTTTGGAGATGTTAAGAGGAATATTCTGGAACCGAGGTGCCATGATGAATGGGGTTTTTTAGCGATTCACGCGCAAACTTGTGTCTTCTCAGGGTTGAACTGGACTAAATGTAGTCTGCCTCATTCCGAGACCCGCTCCAGAAATGTCTGAATATTCATCCTCTTCTCCTCAATCTGCACCTGAGAAAGATTTGCTCGGCCTGTATAACGAGCAACACCCGTAATGTCATCAGCATAGCAATGGATATTCCTGGATGTCAAGCATATCATTGATATGCATGATGAACAGTGTAGGTGAAAGCACAGAGCCTTGAGGGATGTCAACATTTATGGGCTTCATGTCCGAGCATGCTCCGTCAACACTCAACAACGACCTTGACGCTCTGCTACGATAAAAAAAACTGGCAACCCATTTGCACAATTTCTCGGGTACTCCGTTCTAATGGACCCATGCCTTCCTGTGTCCTATCGCGTTAATTAACGCGTTAAGAACTTGGTTATAGATAATTTGGGTGGTTGTTTCTTCGCCACATTAACAGATTTTAATTCTGTTGGCCACGATCTAACACACGTGTTAAGCGCAACAATGGCGCCACGGCGCAACCGAAGAATAACGTCGTAGCAGTCGTAACGTAGCACCTGCAGCAGGGGCATTTTAAATGTTCTATGTATCAATGTATGTTTAGAACAAGTATCCGAACAAATAACTGACGTGTGATGTGTCAAATCAAGCTACGTCAATGAAGTTAGTGTCAAAATGATGGCAAAGTACGAGAAGTAGAAATATTTTTTGTAGTTAAACAATTTTTAATTTAACTGTTCCTCTTATAAATGGTGCCTTTAATAAGCAATACATTTAGCTTGGTATAATGGACAACGAGCTGCAGGAATTCACATTGCCACCAGCCCCACGGGGCTTGTGCTTCGATCGAAACGATTTCGTCAAGGTAACACGAATTTCTACTTAATTATTTGCGATAACAGCTACTTTAACAACTAGGTACTAATCTATGGATTTCCTAATTTATTTGCAGAAGAATTTTTCTGTCGACAACTTCCTTTCTGATAATCAAAATGTAGCTTCTTTGGAGACTATGCGTGACGACTTGGGAGTGTATTTGAAGATACTGCGGATGGCCATGATCGAGCTCATAAACAAGGACTACGCAAATTTTGTCAACTTATGCGCTACACTCATTGGTTTCGATAAGACCATAATGAAAATTCAATTGCCATTAGGACAATTAAATGATGAAGTCATGGTAAAGATTCTATTTATTTGACCTGTATTAGATACAGTTTAGTTCCATACATGTATTTAATTGTATGCAACTGTAATGATGTAGATTATTTATTTATTAATAATATAATGTAGACATATAAAAAGGATATTTTATTTGGTTGTTATGACTGTGTTTTCCAGAGTGTGAAGCAGTCTCTAGAAGATGCCATGAAAGAGTTGTCCATGTGGCTGAACCAGCGGCATGGTTTGTTAAAAAAGAGACAGCTTCTTAAATTCTACAGCCAAACCATAAACTGTCTAGATACCCTGGATGTCATACTAAAAGATATTTCTGATAAGAGAAAAGAGGATCGTGTAGTACTTGCAGATCGAGCGGCAATGCAATATAATCAGTTAAAATTTTCAATATCAAAAAGTGGACAATTAATCAAACCTGAACATAAAATGCAATATGAAGCTATTGGCAATAGATTGGTGCAAACACTCAATGAGTTGCTGTTCCAGTTTTGGAATGACAATCAAGATGAAAATCTGCTCAAGACATTGTTAACACTTGCAGCTTTAGATAGAGTAAGTGAAACAGAAAATGTAATAAGGAAGCAAGCTGTATCTCCTCTGCTTCACGACATTATAAATGAACCAGCTCTACAGAGAAGCAAAGAGGGTCTAGTTGGAGTATATAAGAAAATACTTTCCTTACTAGATACAAAGTTGAAAGTGTTGTTAACAGTTACACAACATTCCAAGTTGACATTTCTAATTAAAAAGTATAGATTTTTAGTAAACTGTTTTTGGTGTGAAGTAGAAAGTCGGTTAGAAGTTAACCTAGCATCTATATTTGCGCCGGGCAACCCTCAATTATTTTATAGGCGATACAGTGAAAGTATGCAATTTATAAAGAAATTAGAAGAATTGTGTGAAAGCGAAGAATCAGTTAGACTGCTGCATGAAACAAATGAATATAAAAGTTTTCAGAGAAGATGGAATCTACCAGTCTATTTTCAAATCAGGTTTCAAGAAATTGCAGGTATAAACAAAATACATCCTAATGATTATAGGATTTATCCTATAATACAATACAATGTGACCTTGATGAAACAGTAATAAGTTTTCTAAAAATATAATTTTTATATTTTTCAGGTGGTTTTGAATCAGCACTAAAAAAGAGCCTTACATTAGAGAAATCAGATGGCTTTTTAATAGCAGAAACAAAAAAATGCTGGAAAGCAATGGAAGAGTGCTGGTCGGAGGGGATCTATATAGAGGCTCTGGCACATAAGTTCTGGAAGCTGTCCTTACAACTTTTATCCCGGTTTGTTACCTGGGCTATTGCATATTGTGTTCAGGTAATTTGGATTTTCTTTCTTGGCTTATGAATCTGCATTTTTAAGTTACTAAAAGTAAATGATACTAAATATTCTTTATGCTCATTCTTTTACAGAGAAATCCATCCCCAAGATTAGAATTTGCAAATGTCAACAAAGAATTAATTCATAATTGTATCTATCTGTATGTTGATTCCCAAGTTCTTTTGCAAAGGTTACCAATGTTTATTGAAATGGTACAGAGCAAAGTTCCCAGTGAGCCAAGTAAAGAGTTACTTATGCAAAGTTCCAAACCCTCACAAGAAATGTTACAAGGTACTAAAATCACAATAAGAGAATGTATTGTTAATGAACTTTATGAGTATTTTAATATTCAACTAAAACAAGTTAGTGAAATACCAAGGTTATATAGAAAAACAAATCGAAGTATTCCAACTAAACATTGCACATATATTGAAGTTATATCTAGAACAATGCAAGAATTTAATGAAGATTGTGCCAATACACTAGACAGTGCATTTTTGATTGAGCTTTACAATGCCCTATTTAATATGATGACAGTTTCGTAAGTATCCAGTTAGATTTTTTGCTGTTATGAAATACATTTTGTATTTTAAATGTTGAAGAAATTGGAATAAGTGCGCATTTTTGTTTCCAGTTATTACAAATATGTAGAAGATGTATTGACCTCAGTTCAAAAAACCGAGGAGTCATTGAGAAGACTGAAGCAAATTCGAGATAAAACATCACAGCAGAACAATGACCCTACCGGGGTAACAGATGGAGACAAGATCAGACTACAAGTGAATGTAGATGTTTTAGCATACAGCAAAATTGCTGAGTCACTACATGTCAATGTAGAAAATGTGCACAAGCTCAAAGAGCTAACTTCCATAGTTATAAATGCTGTAAAAAATATAGATATTAAATGATAATTATGCCCTGTTAATATATTTTATACTTATTTTGTCCTTTGATTTATTTCATGGCTATTCTATGACTCATGCAGTTTGTTATGCAGAATGACTAACTGGAAAGATCAAAAGTCATTGACTTTGGTTAGTACAATGAAACAAATTCAATTTATAACATAAACATGTATTTGATCAGCTGAATAAAAATTGTATGATTTGAAAAAATAGAAACCTTCACTTATCATTTAAATAATTAACAAAATAATATCTTATGAATACTATTTGTGTGGAACAAAATATTTCAAAAGTGTGTTCGGTTTTGATCTGTTGGAAGTTCTGGGGCTACTCCGAGGCAATTCTGAGCTGGATGGGTTTTTCCACATCGCCTTCAGTTCTTGCTGCATCTCATCTGGAAGGGCGTGGAACACTTCCTTATCAACATAGCTTGGACAGTCTTCACAGTTTCCTCCTTCAGAAACATCCTTCATTGTGTCAGTGTCAGACAAGTTATCTTTAGCTGGACTAGCTCTAGGAGTTAGGGACCGATCTCTGGAATTTAATCTCAACTCTGACACCTTCTCAAGTTCCTTAGAGTTTAATCTCAAATCCCCTACTCTTAACTTACTAGGTGAAGCCACTCCTTCTTTAGAGAAGCATCTCCTCTTTGCTATCAAGCCAACCTTTTTAGGTTTTTTTGGAGATGGCTCAACTTCTGCATCTGACAAGTCTGTTGTGGTGCTACTGCTGGGAGATGCTGCCGAGTAATCCATTGATGATGCTGATGTATCACAATCATTCTGGATATTAAGAACCGATTGAACCGATATGTCATTCATTAAGTAGTTCACTATGGAGCCCCGCCCTGTCATGCGTTCTTGAAACTTAGTGAAGGCCAGCCCTACTAAGGTCAAATGGAATGGTTTTGATAAATCAATAAGCTTATTAAATAATCTCATTATTATGGTCATTAGTTTATTTTTTCCTGCTTCTGTCACAGTTAAAGTACCATTATTTATTGTAAAAATGGAGGGTGAAACCTGACACTGCCTGGATTCTCTATGACTACTCAGCCTTTTGACATCCTTCTTTCTCAATGTTACTCGTAATGAAACTGGAATGCGTCCGTCTTCCCGGACCAACACTAGCAGCCTTTGCAGGAGAGCCCCGAAACGCTCCTCCACTTCACTTCTAACACTAACAGTTTTGAAACTGTCCTCCAAACCTATACTTTGAGGCCGTCCTGTTTGTTTCACTGGAGTATTATCTTCCCCTAAACTTAAATTTTTGAGTCTTACTGCCATGTCACTACTAAAATGTTTTTTTAACACATCCAGTGGCACCTCTTGCAAGTCACTAACAGTTATGATTTTTTGTGATATGAGAGCTTCTGTTGTTTTAGAACCAATGCTTGGTATTAAACGTACACTTTGTAATGTTGACATAAAACTTGCTCCATGCTCAGGGTATATCGTTGTTTGATTATCAGGCTTGTGATACGGGCAGATCAGTTTAGCCAACAGTTTATTGTGGGCAATACCCGCACAACTTGTGAAACCTAGTTCATTGTGTATTTTCTGTCGCATTTCATTAGCCACTTGTGATGATATCTTCAGTCTAGTGTGACAGCCACACGGGCAGTCCATGCTTGGCTCCTCATAGACATGACCGGACACACTGATACTAGAGTCGATACTTTTTAACTTTTCTTCAACTATATTTGTGACATCAATAAAATTCTCATCCATACCTAACTTTTCCACCGGACACTTCCACGTTTGGAGCACGGCAAAAATTTTGTTGGAGGCCGTTCTATAATCGTGTAAGTCCTCGCCATTTACTAGTTTTAAATTCGGGCACAATTTTAAAGCATCAATGACGAGCATACACTTTTTAACGCCGTACTTCCTTGCTTCATAATTACTCGTTACAACGATGTTTTTCTGTTGGATTCCAAGAGGTTGCGAGCGTAGTTCGGGCTTCCGGATCATCTCCACTTGAGCATAAAAGCAATCAATATCGATGTGTATAATACTCTTCGGGTGTTCGCTGGCAACGTCCGCAAAAGTGGAGCTACTTGATTCCATGGTCCTGTAGATTAATCACATAATTTAATCACAATTAACTTTGTTCTCCTTCAGTTATACCTGTTGCGACAGAACATCAAATAATTAGTAAAAACTCCACCTGTCACTCATTGTTGTGTTTGATAACGATATATATAACTTTTAACTATTTATGTATGAGATTTCAATGGAAAAATACAAATCTTCTTTCATAAAATCCAAAATATTGATATTTTACTTCGGACAATCACGACACATCAACAGAAACAATGTTGCCAGTTTTATCTATCATAATTCTTACGTATCACAGACTAGATCATTAGGAAACCAACAATCGCAAAATAAAGTTGAAATTTTTTTTTCAATCAATCAATTTATTGTGGACTGTGATACAATTAGTTGATATGTATAGGTCTCTATGTCCTGCCTCGCTAAGGCTTACAATAATAAACTAATTATTAATAGAATTAAATTAAATCCCTAACCCTATCCAAATAATGTTTATATTCATATTTTAGTATTTAGTACTTTATATTTATCGATAGATTTTGACGAACGAACTTCGATATTGATAATCAACCATAATCACTTGTGATTGGTCAAAAATATTCATCCAATTTCACATAATCAGCCTTTTCAGCGGCATACGAAGCTTGGAGTCCAGTTGTAAATATAAAGTTCTTGTTTTTATCAGATCTGTGGATTCAAGCATACAGAGCTGTAAGACGGACTGTCATGTGTCAACATTCTATAATTTCAACTATTAAAATTGTCAGATTTGTCATTTGTCAGTTTTGCTTCTGTAAGTGGGTGTTCTTCGATGTAGTGATATTGTAAAGTATTTGTAGATTTTAACAAATAAACATTGAATCCCGTATGTGGCGCAATTATCAGTTATGACCTCTTGAAACAGAGTCATGGAAGGGCTACCTTCAGGAGACATACAAGCGAAGTACCAAAAATTGGCTTCCGAATATTCAAAGGTTTGATTTCTTTTAGCTTCGATCCTGTATTTAGTAATTTTAATGCAGTCGGCAGTCGGCAATTTGTTTAAATTCATTGTTTCCGCTTTCAGTTGAGGGTGCACGTTAAGGTATTGAAAAAAGGCGTACTAGACGAACAAGCTAAATCTAACGAGCTGAGGGAAATATTAAAGGAAAAAGAGAAATCTTTGAGAAAAGGAGAATTGGAGATAGATTCTTTAACATTTAGGAACCAGCAGTTGACGCGGCGCGTATCCGTCCTCCAAGATGAACTTGATCTTCTACAGGTTAGCTTTAACAATTAAAGTTATAAAGCCTATTGTTTGTTAACATAATGAGGTTATCTTTGTACTGCATCCAATTTCTGAGAATTTTTTTGTAATCATTTAGTTATCTCAATTAAGATACACACAGATAGGAACTTTATGTTCAACAACAAAATAAGCATTTTGTAGATGTAACACCAGCTATTGCCTGCTTAAAGTTTCAAACTTAGCTTCAACCTAAGTTAGTGAAATATATTCTAAAACCACTAAATTATGATATAAATTAATATATCATAATTTTTATCTATATAGAGAGTGACAAGGTGATCATTAAAGTGTAATTACATGATAGTATATGATCTTCTTTTTTCCATTCACATAATTATGATTTTTTTATAGTTAAAATTGTCAAAGAAATCAAAAAACAAAGTTGATGAGAAGCAACCAGGGACCAGCAGTTCAGCTCCACTCGACTCCGGGCTCTTACAAGAAGAGTTGCAGAAGAAGATTATTGAGAATGCTCAATATGCTTCACAGGTATTGACATTCTTATAGGGCCTTGTGTAGTAAAAGTTAGCTGTGAAAGCTATTTTGACCTCAACATTGTCATTTCAAATTGGTTTACAAATTGTGTCTAGATATTCTAACTATGTACAAAATAGAGTAACTTCAGTAACATAGCATTTAACTCGTTAGAATCGCGGCGGCGGCGGTACCTTTGAGTTCGAACGTGCATCCACGTTCCCGGTAACCGACGGGTTAAGAGTTGTTAACCAATGTTATACCAAAATTGTGTCCATATGGGCTTTTTGTTCAAATAACACTAACCCCACAGCTCAGAGTCACTAACTGTTACTTTAATCGCTCCTTAGTAAAGAATGACCATACAAATTCTGTACTAAAAAGCGATTTAAGTAACCGTCAGTGACTCTGAGTTGGGGCGTAAGTACTATTTATATTGTTACAAATCCTTTCATATTAGCTTTCAGACAAATCCTTTGAAGTGTCACAGTTACAAGCCTCCTTAGAAGATTACCAGAGGCATTTAAATGAATGTGAAAGCAAGTATAAGTGTGAAATAGCTAAACTGAGAAACAAAAATCAGGAGTTACAATTTTCACTGGAAGAAGCCCAGAAGGAAAGGTTAGGGGGAACACCGAACAAGGCCCAGGTCGGTACTAGTCAACCGGCCAGTTGTAATGGTGATTTCTTCTCTGAGGGTGGCAGCCTGGTAAGATTTTTAACTGGTTTATCTTTTGTTCAAGAGCTTAAACTAAGTTATTGTATTTCTTATACCTTCCGGAGATTACTACTGAATGTATAGGCATTAAATTCATCCAAATGTATACAAAAAAGTGTATGAGTATTTATTAGTTTCTATCCAAAGATATTTTACCATAGATATGTTATGTCCATACATTTCGAGGTTTAGTTTTCGATCCGCGATGACATGTCATAATTGTCAAAGCATAACATAGAATAGTCAGGCAGAAGGGAATAAAATAAATAGTACCGATTAGGCATAATATTATTATTGTGATTTAACATTTTGAAATTATATTGCAAAAACAAATAACTTAAAGTATGTAATTATATAATAATTAAAAATGGCGCGATTACGATATCTCTGGCGCCTTTATTTTAGTGTGGGTTACACAAATTTGGCCCGTGAAAGACACTTTTATAAGAATAAAAAAATCGCGATTTGGGCATTGTTTAGAACATTCAGTACATTTTACGAGTTATTCGGGATAAACTTTCGAAAAAATTACAAAGTTACATTAGTTGCACTTTTAGGGGGGAGAATTTAACGGTTTTTGATTCAACAACAGGCTTCCGAATGTCAAACAAATGGACACTGTACGCGCTGAAAAGCGTGACCTTAGTGCGCCTTTAGGTCCTTTTTGAATCCTTTCTCCAACCCTCGTGTAATAAGGAAGTGGCATGAAAATAGTTCTAGTTATCCAGGATTTAACCAACATGCTTTAGATTTAAAAAAGAATAAATTGCAGGAAAAGAATATTGTGTACACTTATTACTGATAAAATAACTCTTATAGCGTAGGCATCCAGTTGGCTTCACTGTGAAATTTTTGAACTATGCTTACCCAATAACTTATAAGTAGCTCATCACTTGGAAATCTAGGAAAATTTAAAATAATGAAAGATAAAAGGATATTTAACGTTTTTATTTTACAAACAATCTAAAACATACATTCTAAATTCAATCTAAAACAATCATTATATAAAGATTTCATTTGGTTCAATTTACGAAATATCTTCACTACCTAATTTCACTTCTGCCATATTAGTCTATGACGAATAGCATGTGCCATATTAAATTTTTTATTTTATTCAATTTTAAAAGAAATATTCTATATTAGTAACAAAATTTAACATAACGTTTTATGTATTTACCTATGGTATGTAACTCTATTATTATTATTCAATTTGGAGAAATGATTTTTGCAAAATCTCAAAACACAACTCGGCATTTTTATGACAACTATAGACAGCCTCACTCAAAGGCAGCCATCAACTGTCTACAATGAAATCGCTACACTTGACTAGATTCGACTGACTTAATTTCAACGCCCTCTCGGCATATCTACCTCCCTATACATACAACATCATTGTTTCTATCTATCTTATGAATTTGATGACCCTGTAGCCTAGTTGATAGCCACCCTGCAAAGCGAGGGGTCCCGGGTTCGATGCTCGGCCGGGGCAGATATTTATATGACAGATAAATATTTGTGCTCAGGTCATGGGTGTTGTTGTGATGTGTTATATGTGTCGTCCATACCACCCGCGACACAGGTGAAAACCTACTGCGGAGGTATGAGTGCGTATGCATTTATTTATTATAGTTTCTTAAATAATGTGTTCTTTCTTATATTATAACATCTACAAATGTTTGCAGGTTGGTAGTGAAGATGCACTTAGTTCTGTAGATGATTTGCATCTCAATGAGCAACTGACCTCTAAGGCACATACGTTAGAACAGGTATGTTTATTTATTAGTAGCGCTCTGCCCATGGCTTTATACACAATTTCTGGGCCAATAACGTCCCAACTCAGAGTCATGTAAGTAAATGTTTTAAATTGCTCCTTAGTACAGAGTTTGTATGGTGATTCTTTACTAAGAAGCAAAGTAATGGTTAGTGACTCTGAGTTGGGGCGTTAGTACCTTATGTCTTATCCCAAAACATGGTTTACTTGTCGTTAAAATTCTTGAAACTCCATTCACTAGTTTTTGCATTACGAACATCCATACAAGCTTTCACATGTATAATATTAGTAGAATATGATATTAACAGTTGACAAAGGTGCTCCTTTTGATGAAACCCCTATAGTGGTCACTGCTGCCTATGCAACATCAGAGCCAAATGCTGTATCAGATTAATTCCGTTTCAGTTTAATCTTATATATGAAATTCACGTGTCACGGTGTACCGAAACGGCTGGACCGATTTTCGTGAATCTTTGTGTGCATATCGGCTAGGGTTGAGAACAAAAAAACTAAACAAAAATTGCTGCTAAATGTATCATCATTTTCTGTTAAACTGATTTAAGATTTTAAATAAATAAACATGTTTAAAAGTAAACTTTAAATATTTTTTATTGTTTGACAGGAGAACCAAAAACTCCGAATGGAATATGAAATGTTGCAAATGGAGAACGAAAGCTTGCGGCTAGAGATAGCGAAGCACGTGTCGGCGTCGCAGCGGCGGCGGGGCGACGGACACGACTCCGGAGACTTCAATAGCTTCAATGACACTTCTATAGGTAACATGTTTGTTTATCTTTTGATCTCTGTCCAAGTGCAGTTCGAAAGGCCTATAGGGCCAACTGCAACTGGCCATTCGGAAAAATTATGCACGAATTTGTAGCCTTTCGGTACGAATTGATTCGATGAACGAATGCTTACATCGAATTCGATTTTAAAATATTTGATATAAAGTAAAAAAAGGTTGAGTACATTTTAAAGACTTACGTGCTATAACGGAGATTCGACGATAAATCATTTTGTCAAAGTGTAAGGAAAGAATAAGCGTTAGTGTCAACGCTTAATTGTATGTGTTTGTGTGTGGCAGATGGACAGGGCAGAGTAACAGGGTTACTGGGTAGCTTGGAGGTGCCGTTCCTGGTGGAGCACGAGGTGCAGGTGCGCGAGGAGAGGATGCAGACGTACTTTAGGAATAAGATTAGCGAGCTCAAGGCGCAGCGGGAGGAGTTGAAGAGCAAGACTGAACATTACGTCAAGGAGGTTAGTGAATCAAATCATATTATTTACTAGCTGACCCGGCGAACTTCGTATCGCCTAACAAACCATTTTTTTCTAAAATAAAAGTAGCCTAAGTTACTCCTTGTTACATCAGCTATCTGCCAGTGAAAATCCCGCCAAAATCGGTATGCGATGGCGTGTATTGACGTTCAAAAAGAATTTGTAACAAACCGAACTCGAATAAAATCTATACAAATAAAAAAAAATTGGAGCGTCTGTTTGTAATATTAAAATAAGCGCTTTATACTAAGTCCATTTGGATGTATATACATCCAAAAGCTTAGTAAAAAGTGTACCGTGTATACGGTACATATACCAAAACAAATTTTATACAATTTTTGTCTGCCTGTCTGTCTGTCTGTTTGTTCCGGCTAATCTCTGAAATGGCTGGACCGATTTTGACGGGACTTTCACTGGCAGAAAGCTGATGTAACAAGGAGTAACTTAGGCTACTTTTATAAAAAAAAATAGGCGATACGAAATTCGCCGGGTCAGCTGGTTTAAAATAAGAACGATTAACAAGTTCAAGTTCATTCAACTTTTATCTTTCGTAGATACTGTGTTATCGAATTCAGGTAGGCCACGGTATTTTACCTTTATTTTCTCTACTTATTCAGTAACAAATGTTCTGAAAATATATTGTTAATTACATACACAGTCCTACCGTCTAACGCTGGTATCGATTAACGGAATGTAAAATACATGGAATGGACTATCTAAAATGTACTGATATCACTGCATGTTCATATTACAAAGTAGGTATTAATAGTATATCTATCATATCATTAAGTCATACTGATAGGAAAAATGTTGTTTACGTATTTAAGGGGAGGGAGACTGTACTAATTAAACCGGCTTGTATGAAGAGGTCCTAAGTCACAATGTTTACCATTTACATGAAGACCTCCATGGTTCGTTCATGTAAATTTTTAGATATTATATAAATATTTGCGCTGAACACCATCATAATTCTGTAACATTAAACATTACGTAACGTTTTTGTAATGTTTTACTTCCTAACAAATAAACAGCAATAGTGGGTCCTGTAATATAAAACTATAGACCTTCGAAAAAAACATTACTCATTGCTCTGAACCTACATGATGGTACCGCATTTCACATTATGAGGGGATGGTTTTGACTAAATAATAAAGACCCTTTAATCCTTACCTGTAGGTTCTATGCCTTTTAAAAATTTTAAATGTACACTATAAACGCAATATTGTATGTCCCCAGTGCGAAATGCTACGGTTGAGGTTCGAGGAGCTAGAACGAGACAAAGAGACCGACACGCATACCATACAGGAGAAACACAACACCATCAGTAGATTGGTAAGCTGCACTACTGATTTAATAATAATACTTACACAAACACTCCCTCGCTATATGTTCCCCTATTTTTAACCCCTGACGCAAAAAGAGGGGTGTTATAAGTTTGAAGTGTCTGTGTGTGCGTGTGACATCGTAGCTCCTAAACGAATGGACCGATTATGATGCGGTGTTTTTGTTTGAAAGCTGACGTGATCGAGGTGGTTTTTAGTTATCGTGCAAATAAATAATCTAAATTTTACTAACAAAAAATAACCGACTTCAAAATTACTCAAAAACTACTTGTCAGATCTCGCTCAAGTTTATGAGGGACCACATGACAAGCATCTGCTTTCGATTAAAAAAAGAATCATCAAAATCTGTTCACCCAATCCAAAGTTCTGAGGTAACAAACAAAAAAAAATACAGTCGAATTGAGAACCTCCTCCTTTTTTTGAAGTCGGTTAATAAAACCGCTTCAAAATCGGTCCATTCGTTTAGGAACTACGATGCCGTATACACACGTCAAACTTCTCACACCTTTCTTTTTAATTTAAATCACATCAACCACCATCATACATAAAACAAGTGTATGGACAGGAGGAGGAGCTGCGGTCGACGTCGCACAACTACGAGCAGCAGATGTCCGTGCTGACGGAGCACGTGGCCGGCCTCAACGACCAGCTGGCGCGCCAGCACGACCACATCCAGCTGCTCAAGCACCAGCTCGCCGCGCGCAAGAAGTAGACCACGCCCTGGACGGGTCTAGACGAGACTCTTTTTACCCACGACGGATGGAACGGAACTGAGGCGGTATATGCGTTTTGGCGTTAGGGGCCATCCATAAATTACGTCACACGTTAGGAGGGGGGGGGGGGGGGGAAGTCACTGAAGTGTGACATTGTGTGACAAGAGGGTGGCAATAATAAATGAATCGAAATTATGGAAATAAAACTTATTTCGGAACTGCTGTTTTAATTTAATAATTTCTAGGTGTAAAATTTCATAATATGTGACGTTACACTAGGGGGGGGGAGGTCTCACAAATGTGACCAGCTGTGACAAGGGGGGGGAGGGGTCAAAAAGTCATGAAATTAGTGTGACGTAATTTGTGGATGGCCTTTAGTGGTTGTTTGTAAGTATTTCTGTTACCGTTTGTATAAAAACTACTGGGCCGATTTCATTGCGGTTTTTTTGCATTCAAAAGGTATCATTATAGAGCAGGTTCAAAGATATGTTTTATGGCGGTAGACCAGCAGGGGGCGCTGCAGTAGCCTGATACGGCGTGGGTTTTTTTCAAAATTTTTAATTTTGTGTTTATCTGTAAACATTCATGCCGAACGCTGCCTTAAAATGTATGGCGAATGATATTAAGTGCGAAAAAATGAGCACGTGACCATTGAACTATAATGTCATAGAACAGACATCTCGAACAAAATGTGTGTCCCGCCGGGAGGTTCTATTATCAAAATTGAGCCCCCGTTCTCCTTTCAAAATCGAACGAATCCATTGAAAATTGAAGCCGATCGGCGCCAATTCATTGGGACATACATTGTATTCGCGGTGTCGGTTCTATATGCTAGTAATAATACTTTATTGCACGTGACTTCTGTCAGTGTTATGTCATTCGCATACATTTTGCTAGCTAGCGTTTGACGTGAGCGTTTGCAGAAAAGTCTTGTCTCTAGGCTCAGGTCAGACCACACACTGGACACGGACAGGGTCCACGGAGCGCTGGCGGCAGTGTTGCCAGGTTTAATAACTAAATCACGGTAGTTCCTTCCATAAAATACGGTAGATTCTATTAGCCTTAAGGTTTTTCTATTAAAATCTGTTTTTTTTGTGTTGATCAAAATACGGTACTAGTACTGAAAACACTAAAAATCGTTACGATAGATCGAAGCTAGATACGGTAGATCTACCGTATGTAAAGTGTGTGGTACCTGGCAACACTGGCTGGCCGGCAAGTCACTTTTTCACACTTGGGACGCCATCGGCCACTTGTCTTCGTAACAATTTACGATGTTGTTATTGGTGTTTGTAGGCTGACGCTGAGCTGAGCCATTACATACGAAATGTGTTAAAAATTTTGTACTTCACTATCGTAATATAATAATAAATTTCTAAAAATGAATAATGTTGCCTTATTGATAAAATTAATTAAATGGTTATTGAATATACCTCATTTTAGAAATTATCTTAAATGTATATTTAGATTTTACAAAATTAAACTGAAATTAAACTGAAACATTTTGGCACTTGGTTTGCTTTTGAATGTTTTATTTATGGTATCGCTTTCATGTAATTTACGGAGATCATTTTTAAGTTGCAGCAATTTTCTGTGACCCGAAACATATATGGTATAAGCACCTAGCAGGATTATTTGCGTTGAAAGTTGCATAGACATTCAAATTCTTATTTATTTGTCATATTCGTCTACCGCGAATCGTACACGGAGCTCTTGTCTCAGCGCGGCAGCGGACCAGTTCACTTCCATCGGACCAATCGATTTATTTATTAACTCTAAAGCAGCATAGACGGAGGGATTCCAATTTAGAGATCTACAAAATTTAGTTTTAATATTGAGTTACATTGGCAAATTATTGTGTATTGATCTTTTCGGCTGTGTGTTATTTTTGTATTATAAATTAATTATATGAGTTATGGTCTACTGTTTGGCTTGTTGCTTTTTTTAGAATTATAAATATTCCTTATTTAATTTTGTTCGTCAATAAATCATAAGTCAGTGATTAAAAGGCAAGGTATGTTACGCAAACCATGTAGCAGTCTCTTCAAGACAGCCTTTCACGAGTCTTGTAGTCCGAACTATAATTTATAAATTAAAATTTATATGAAATCAGTTGATTTCTTCAATGCATTTTGTTCACAAAGTGATTTGACACCAATATTATTATTTTAGAAGACTTCAAAGCCAATGTAATTATTCGAATCAAGAAATAATTAATTTATTAATAAAAAAAATTAAATAAAAATAACTTTCCAGTAAGTAAATTGTACCTAAAATTATTATGCATTACATGGACGTTGTAAAACGTAAACGGATTTTAAGAGTAAATAATTTATTTCTCACTAACTTTATTAAATACTGCCTGTACAATGAAATAAAAGCATGTTGGGTTTCAAAATCGGTTCGATTTCATAATAAATAATAGGTAATAGAAAGAAATTTAAGTTATAACATACTATGTACGTCCGAACCTCACCTATGACTAAGTAGTGTCCGTTTTTAGACAAGACTTACAAGTTACATGGTTAACAGTTGGCACTATTTTTTTATTGAAATGTTAGTTAAAGTAAATAAAAATTTGTTTTAGCATTAAATAATAATTTGTCATCATTGGCTTCAACCCGTTAACGGCCCACTACTGAGCACGGGTCTCGCTTCTTGAGAAGGCCTAGAGCATACTCCACCACGCTGCTCCAGTGCGGATTGGTAGAGGGGTTAGTGGCCAACCCAATTGTCGGAAATTTTCATGCCGCCCGAGGACCTCCGACATAGCTTAACGACTGTTATCTTACAATAACAACCGGGCTTTACGCGCCCTCCGAAGCATGGAAGCGCTCAAGAATTTTTGCCACTAGCGGTCACCCATTCAACTACCGACCGCGCCCGCTGTTGCTTAACTTTGTCGATCGCTTAGGAACGACGTAAGCCGCCGGGCTATGAGCGCTTCAATTTGTCATTAAATTCTTTTAATTTTATGCTAACCTTGTATTTAAATTACAAATTACGAAAAAAAACACTAAGTAGGACTTGTCTAAAAATATTTTCTATAGTATCCATGAGTGCAGGTTTGGACCATGAATAGTATTGTCGGTGAGCAAGCAGAATATAGTAATACCCGTGCATAGAATGAATATGTTACATTACTCGTACGTTACAATAATATAGGAACATGTCCAACTTTAGGTTAAGTCTTGTAATTGTTCCATATGTATGAAATTGTAAAAATGTTATATTTAAACTAATATATTAAAGGTCTCTCTACGGGACTGTTTATATTTTTATTCGAGAAAACTATGTATTGTATTATAGGTAAGGTAATAAAATAGTAAAAATACGATTGCTAGTTAGTTTTAATGCTTGATCTCTAAATTGGGCGAACGACGGTGTTCGGAAGAAAGTGAATAAGCAATGAGCAGTAAATATTTCTAGTTGCCGAATTTATAATTATCATGATACATAATAATATAAGAATCAGAAATAACATCTTGATATAAACATTTATTGAATATAGATTTTACAACATTTTATTTATGTATATTGTTGTATTTATAAATAATGAAAATGAATGTGTAGATAATGTTGTAGTCCATTTTTAGAGTTCCGAAGTGAAATCGAAATCCTTATTTACATTTCTTTTATGAATCCCTAAAAATATATCACTAGTCTGACTACTTGCTGATTTCCACTTTTGTAGTGGCTTGATAACTTTTTTTATAATTTCGTACTTTCTTTTAAATTTTACGTAAACATGTAATTAATAATGATCTTAACATTCCTCTATAATTGTTAACATAAAATGGACCTAACTGAAGAATTATGTGTTAAACCCATCGGATATCTGATTTATTTTTAATATATACTTAATCTCTTAACAATTTCTTAAATAATTTTAGGTGCAAAATCGAATACTAAAGTTGTAGAATCCTTTAAATCCTCTTATTTTTTACCGCTGTATCGGTACAGAATGTCGCTGTTACATTTTTAAAAGTTATTTAAATAATACTGACGGTTAGATCAAAACAGAATCCTCAGTAATATTTTATTTTAAAAGGCTAGGTTTTTGCGCCTGCTTGATTCCAACCTCCTAAAAGTTGACGTTGATATTTTAACGTGATTTTAAAGTTGACGTGACCAAATAAATACCCGTCTAATGTATGCGTTTGTCGGCTTTCACTTTTAAAAAATTTTAAGAAATTGGCGAGTGGAATTTTTACAAATATGTAGATAGATACGATATATCGCAACTATTATTTATATTTTTTTAACAAATTTAGTATGTATTGTTATACTCCATTAACATTATAAATGAATAAACATTTAGGCTCGTATGTCACTTCCATGAAAGGCAATACATAGTTTATACTTTATATTTTATTTGCTTTGCGTATTCCATGGTCTATTTTGTATCATGATCTTATCGCAATATCATGGCGCTAGATAAACTGCTTAAGCACTGAAGCAATAATAGTGCACCTAATCGTTAAATTTGTAATTGTGTAAAAATGGATTTACAATGTGTATTTATAAATATGAAATAAATAGTTTTGAATAATTATTGTTTTATTTCCTATCAGTATTTAAAAGACTTATTAACTTCTTTGACTTGAACCATAATATCCTTTACACTAGTGAGACCAACCTGAAACCATTCCCTTCTAAATAAAGTTTCCACTTATGTAGTTAAATTATCAATGATGTAGCAACTATACTCCAGTCAGTATAGTGAGAAAAAAATCCCACTAGTTCGACGATTGAACTAACGAGCCGAACAAAGTGGGAACAAAGCATAAAAGCTTGTCATTAATATGTTGTCACTTAGGAACTCTTAAAAAATATTACAAATTCTCAAGCGAATTTTATCGAATGGAATCATTACGGGCGTTTTACGGCTAATCCTTCACGATATCTCTATTGAACTCGTACGGAATAAATGCAATAAAATAAAACAACGAGCTGTATGCACAACTTTGTATTATAACGATAATCATAAGCACCTTATAATATGTCATCTGTTACAATATTTGTTTTCAACAGTTACATTATCGTTATAAATATTTATACAAAATTTATCAATTTCTCGAACAGCTTTGCGAATTATGCTAACGTGAGGCCGCGCCGCGACGGACTGCGCCACACTCGACTATAATAAACGTACAAAATTGCACTCTAACACCTTACCCGAGCGTACTGCAAAATATACATTGCGATACACCTAATTTACGCCTTAGATATATGTAAATGCTAAATCGTCTGGCGCAGTCTCGCGGCCCGAGCGGAATTCGAACTTCGAAGTACATACAATAGTTCTCCCGGCGTCGACGAAGCGACCAATCTCCGTGCAACTTGTTAACATTAAAAAAGCAATACTGCGTTAAAATACCTCGACAGGAAATGCAACAATTGCTTTCCAATTATTCATGGCACGACGTATGAAAAAATTAGTTTCACGCAGACTGACCGCTCGGTCTCTGCCGCGGAATATACAAGAGAGAAAAACATTAATCATAACGTTACAGTCGATTCTGGGCATAATATATACTAGAAGTTAATATTTACAGTAAAATAAATACAGTGTAATACATAGGTGTTCTCTGTCACACACATTTCAATGGAGAAGCTCATCTACTCGTATAATCAACAATGGTCATTCACACATTGGTACTCTAAGCGTTGAGTTGAGGGCGCACTCACAGATCTTTTGGCACTACGCACAACTGGACTAAACATACACTAATAACAAACATGTGACTGCGGATAAGAGATAACTCGCTAACAAACAGTTGGTAGTGGTATTCCCAATATATTTAAAGGCTAGAACAGAATATGAATAAAAAAGTGACAATTTCCATCCCTGGGCAAGTATTAACATTTTGACATAATTATTGAAGCTGAATAATTACTTTTTCTCTAACGCGCTGTCCTGCGTGGGCAAATCAACGCGAACGCGAAGCGAAGCGGTGCGAAGCGAAAATAACAAACAGTCGAGATGTATTGAAGTGTCCTACGTGACCAAAAGCACGTAGAGGGCGTTGCGGTGCGGCGCGGTTTGAAGCGAACGCGATCAGTTGGTTTGATTTATCGCGCGAACTTCAGCGGCGCGGCGTATGTCAGTGGCGGTGAAGTGACAATTCGCGCGCACGTAGGACAGACTCGCCGCTTCGCTCCGCGTCGCACGGAATTCGCGTTGGACCGCTTCGCGATCGCGTTCGCGTTGATTCGCCCACGCACGACACGGTGTTACACGGGTATCTACGTGTTACATAGTGCGTTGATATTTCGATCCAATTCCATAGGGTGTCACGTCTAAACAGCAATAAACTTCATAATTGCATGCAAATGGGTCGAGATATTGCATACAATACATAATGTATATCGTGATCAGTTGATCACCCATGTTGTAATTATTATGCATAATAATTTTCCGAACATTAAAGCACTTGTGCACTTGACCCTTATAGAATGGAATGAATATAGTAAAGAGCATTTTAAGTAATTACCTTAGATATACATAGACGACCATTGCGCCCTAGTAATTTCTAATTGACGAAA
Organism: Thymelicus acteon; assembly: GCA_951805285.1. Classification (NCBI taxonomy): domain Eukaryota; kingdom Metazoa; phylum Arthropoda; class Insecta; order Lepidoptera; family Hesperiidae; genus Thymelicus; species Thymelicus acteon. Next base: position 6,889,243 of record OX638232.1, read on the forward strand.
ATAAGTGGTCAATGACCCTGATCGATCGAAACATTCAGAGGTTAATCAGTTCTGTGGTTTTAGTATAAATATAGTAAAGACGTGCTCAAGCTAAATGAGTTCTAAATAATACTATAATAAGGCTTATTCGGTGACGCATCAGTCGGCCATTAGAAAAACAATGGCTCAGATTTACCTGGCTGTAGATTTAAAACTTTAAAATGTGTCGCCAGACAAATATAAAAGTGGGAAACGCGATGAAACAGCAGTCATATTTCATTTTATTGTATCTCGTGCTGCTAAAAGGCGGTGAATTACTATCATTAAAGTCAGTCCATAGCATTGAAGTATTATTACTATCATATAGAACAGACACCGTGAACATCGGGTTGGGGGGTACAGTGCCACCAACTTATCTGTGAAATGGCGAAAATTGGAACTAATGCCTCGTCATTCATAAGTTCTTTGTGCTCATTCATTTGACATTTACTACCTCTCGAATTGCGTCCAATGATTGGTTCAATGCGTCCGACAGCGCCCTCACTCAAATCACAGTTAAGTTGGTTTCACTGTAGCATTGCAGCCCGCCGGCTTCATTTCATTCTGTCACTCGGCTGCGCTCATGGCGGCGACCAATTTAAGGTGTTGGATTTTTGACACGGATCAATGGTAAACGTTTGAAAATCGTTGAAACGCTTTTGCACGTTAAATAAAGGTAAGAGCTTGTCTTTGTTCGGCAAGTGTCATATACAAAATTACTCTATGGCAAGTGTGTAAACGCGCCTTCTAGTTTGAAAAGAGAACGGAGGGCAAGTCGGCGGCGGGACACACATTTTGTTTGAGATGTCTGTTCTGTGATTATACTTCAATGGTCCATAGTAAAATAATTGGGATTTAGAAAAAGGTTAAATATACACCTCATGGAATTTATAATTAGTAAGGCTGCTACTAACGCGAATTAATTATTCTGTTACAAAGTAATGAATATAATGAATGAGTAGAGTTTTACGCAATAAATGGAATGATATTTCATAATTATATAAATAGTATTACTAACATACATACGTCTAAAACAATATTGTAAATTGTAATCACATTTTCATTATTGTTGCCGCAAAATGCGAATATATTTGTAACTAGACAATTACATCACGTAATTTCCATGTATATTATATGAATCAAATAATGTTTATTATCTACAATACATAATTATGTGTCAAGATTAGAAAGCTCAAAAGTTCAATTTAAAAATTTCCAAGAATTTCAAAATAAAGACTTTTTAATGCTACAAATTTCTATGGACCTAATAAAAAATTCATACAAATTTGTTCATACACAAATGATTATGTTTCAGTTGATAGATGCTTCATAGATGTTTAGTTGATAGTTGGTAGATGAGGTTTATGAAAATCAAAAGTAACAATGAGATAAGAATGATTAAATAGAATTATCTGATAGTTTGAAAAATGCTTAATATGTTACATATTGTATATTAAATAGTGAGAGAAGAGTACCCGCTTTTTTAAAATAAAATGGACATCCTGCATCTAAGAGATTTATAAATGCAGACGACTTATTTTAACACTTACATGTAATTTTTATAAACGTAAAAATATTGATTTATTGATTTAACTTCTAATTTCATCAAGACCTAAAATGACAACTACTAATATATAAAAATAATATAAGATGTTCTTCCACCTGTTTTTAAATAACATAAATTTGCAATAGAAATATCAAAACAACAACTACATAATAATTATAAACACGCAGACACTATTCATTCAACCGCGGTGGGTGATATATTTGTATGATTTTGCAATATGATTTAAAAAAGAGATGTCCCGAGATTTGATCAACTAGCAGACTATATAAAATCGATTGAGTCGATTTTCGAGCGGGAATAATTATTCGATCGATAATAATCGCTACGGTGGAAACATTTATTTTATCTTACATAATCCTAGTGAAAATGTATCATTGTGCCCCTATGTGTTCCGTGACATATTAAATAACATGTACAAAGCAAAGTACATTTCTGCCTCTATCTTTTGATTAAGTGCAATAATAATATAATCTAAAACTCACTGAAAATTATCAATATCTGTTATTTAATAATAATAGTAATCTAATAATGCGTAGTCTTACAGTTGATCAAAACTAGTTATATCTATTGAACTTATTTTTTATTGATCTCGTGCACATTTCCGTGTACAAGCAGTGCCGAGGAACTAACACTACAAAACGTCAGTTTATTTTGTAGGCAACTGATATATTATGTGAGTTTATATACATCTAAACACAATATACAAGCAGAGCTTAACATATAGATTCACGCTGGAAACTATGATGCGATTATTGAACGAAGCTTCTATAAACGAGGAAAATGTATGTGAAAATTGTATTGTATAAATAGTTGGTGTTTCGGCGTTGAAATCAAAAATATTCTCGCTTCACCAAAACGTCAACAGTCGGTCTTTTATACAAATAAATTATGAGTATGTCGTTGGACGGGATTGTTATTACGAAGTGAAGAAAACACTCTGTATAATACAAACACCGAATAGCTAATACAGATTTTTAAGTGACCATTCAATGTGTAACATCGCCGAGCGTGGTATCTGTCTACTATATTTGCTGTCGGTGCATCGAATTGCTCGCTGTTGAAAAATAATGATCAGCTCAAAAATGTTCCCTCTATTATCTAATTATATAAAATTCTCGTGTCACGCTTTTTTGAAGTTGAACTCCTCCGAAACGGCTCGACCGATTTTCGTGAATCTCTGCGTGCATATCGGCTAGGGTGGAGAATCGGACATCTATTTTTCATCCCCTACCCCTAAAATTTTTTTGGCAGAACAACGTTTGCCCGGTCAGCTAGTAAGTACATAAAAAGGTAGTGTGTTTATATTATACAGATTAGGAAAAGAAATGCATCCAATTGCGCATAGCCCACGCGATAAAGAGATAGTTTGAGTCGAAAGTGTATCTTACACTGCGTATCAAATAGTTTCGAACATCCAATATCGCACCACAGTGGCCAGTGGCCGGAATCATTAGTCTAATAACGACACCTACGTAGTAAACCTTATTCTCATTCAACAGTCCCATAATACCTTACAAATTGTATACCAACACCGCACTGTACAAATTTAATAATTAGTCTATATAATTAGGAATATTTGTATAGTACAGGGCAATACCTAGACGAGGCCGACGTGCGACTTTGGTCGCGTACATATAAAAATGTTAGTCTGTGTACTTAACTGTCTTGCAGTTCGTTTGATGAATCCGATATTAGATTATTTGTTTACGAGTTTATAATGGTTTAGATAAACATCGCTCAGCTGATCAATACAATGCAGTATCTTTATAAAGTTATCAATCAATTGTAAGTTAACATAATTTGATTTTAATTCTTGAATGAATGTAATAAAATAATTAGGAGATTCTGGAAATAAGTAAATGTAGAAATATGTCATGTACAAATTTAGAAAACAAAATAAAATAGCATAAGAAGAGCAGTAGTATAAGAATAGTTCGAGATACAAGGGTATTTGACAAAATGTTGGCTAATTGTGTTGATAAGCGTTACGATATTTAACGAAACCATTTACTCTACAACAGGACGATTCGATCCCTTTTACGTGTCACATTTGTATGTCTGTTTGTACATTATGGTTCAATCTATTAACCCTCCGCGAACACTACATGGCGATTCTCTTACAGATCGAAGTTGCGTCTAAATTTCCCGGTGACAACATTAGAATAGTACATTTTTCTAACCACTTATTAAGTTTATGGTTAAAATAACCAATGACCGTTAATGTGGTTCTCAAATCACAGTAATGCTACGGCTACATCTACGTTAAAGTTAAATGTCAACGGCTGCGTCCGAACGCTTCTTCATTAAGGCGTTAAAGTTATCCAGTTAAAAGAATGGCCACATTAACGGAGTTCTGTACAAATATTGTTGTCCACTTATAAGCGCGTTGTTTATATAATTATGCACATATCTGTTGGTCACATCTGCACAATGTAATTATTAGCGCGTTATTAGACGCGTTTAGACGCAGGTGTTGCAGGAGCATAATGGTGAGACTAAACGAGCGTATTTTTTGAGCTGTGCGTCGCGTAAAATTAGTTGGTTTCATACTAAAGTCCAAATCCTAAACAAATGAATTTGAACTTTTTTATGAAACTGACTCATTTCACTCGACTCACACCTCAAAAAATACGCTCGTTTGGCCTCACCCTAAGATCAATACTGGGCGCATATTCATTGAGAGGGGAGACGCGGTTCCAGAATCACAGTAGCATCGCTACCTGGCACTGACGGGGGGCTCGGGGGGCGAGGCGGGGGCGACGGGCGAGGGGCTAGCAGCGGTCAGGCAGCGGCGCGGGCGCGGGGTCGGCGCGCACGTGCTCGGCTAGCGCGCGCACCGTGCTCGCGTCCGGCGGCAACTCCGACTTCTTGCGCAGGAGCGGTTTGCTCGCGTTGTAGGCTTTGCGCGCCTGCAATACAACACACAATTGTGTTTTTGATCACTTCGCATTACGCGCGGCCCGTTTTTATTCAGTTATTGTCGAAGCGGGTGCCCTCGCTTTCTCTTAAACAGCAATTCGTCTACATTAGTTTAAGTAGTTAATGAATAATAATCGATGAACTACGCAACCCTATATTGTGCGTGGCATGACACAGACTGCCGGATTTTTTAAATAACGTACACGTATAAAATTAATTACTATTTGCTTCGATGTTTGAACATCATGTGAAAACCTACGAAACTAAGAGATCACCATGTTTTCAAATATGTATGAAGTCTGCTAGTCCGCACTTGGCTTGTTTGGTAGATTAAGGCCAAACCCCCTTATAAATGGTTGTGGCAATGGAGCGTACTAAAGTCTATAAGTAACTCACGTCTGTATTGTTGTCATAACGCGGCGCGGACAGGTCGGGCGCGGGCTCGTGCAGGGGGTCTCCCGATCCCCCCACGTCGGCTCCCCCCACCACCAGCGATCCCCCCGCCTCCCCCGTCCCCTCCGGGAGAAATCCGCGCGCCGCGGGGTTCGCCGCCGCACGCGCCTCTAGCCGTTGCCATAGCTCTTCGCGTTGCATTAGCCTCTCTCGTTCCCTAGTAAAATAAATGAAAATATTCAACTATAAAAATAAAAGATTTACTTAAATACACTCAAGTTCTCTAAATAAAGTTAATAAACGCCAAAAATGGTCACTCGAAATTATTGTTATTCGTTTTACGCATTTTAAGTCCATTTTAAAATCATTTGTAAGTACCATTTTACATCCAGAGACTGACATCAAATTAACCAAATAAGAGACTAGAAATCGAGGCTTCCCTGGAAGAACGCTATGTTAAGGTGAAGTAAGTCGCAAATTAGACTATTTGACTCTACGTGAAAACCATTATAGACATTGAAAACCAGCTACACATCATTAAGAATATATATTTAATGAAAGATAATGATATATTTTAGTGAAGCATCGGCTCTGAAACACGATTGACTAAACTTGACTCGATAGAAAAAAATCTCAAAGTTTCTTAAAATATTACAATTTTCAGTGTGCTCACCGGGGGGAAAATCAATGGCATTCGGTCATTGTTAAAGATATTTTAAAGATATTTTTTTTTTTACACTTTCTCAATGAAATGTGTAAGTGAACTATCGGATAACATTTTTGTAAAAAGAAATATTTAATTTTATTAAATTAAGTGAGCATGTAAAAGCAGTCATTCAGTTGCGCGCGAGCCAGACGTATCGCTGGGTCCGCGCCTCCCGCTTCGCCGCAGTCGGCCGTAGCGCCTTGTGGAGAGCAGACCTGTACGACTTTTTCTCAACCTTCGCGCGCCTTTTCTAGGGATGTTCGTTCCAGGTGCCTTGTATCGATACTCTGGATCGATATGGATCCTATCGCAGTGTATCGATCCAAGTGATTTGATACGATAATCTGGATCGATCCAGTAGCGAATGATTTTTTTTACACGCTTTATATTAGCTTCACCTGTATGTTTGTTTGTTTGTTGGTTTGTTTGTTTGTAACTTCTCTTTGGACTTGATTTTGACCCACTTCAAATGGTCAGATTTCTTTCAAACTTCGTGGACTTATTTAGGACCGATGACAATTCAATATTTAAAGAAAAAAAGAATGAAAGAAAGAAAGAAACCTAATTACACGCTTTATATTAGCTTTAAATGGTCAGATTTCTTTCAAACTACGTAGACTTATCGAGGATCGATGACAATTCAATATTTTAAGAAATAAAGAATAAAGAAAGAAAGAAAAAAAAACAACCTAAATTTCATTTAAAAAAATCAAACTAAAAATGAAAAAATAATAGTTAAAAAAAACTAACAAACACGCTTTTATAGATCATCCAACTAAAAAAAAAATTAGAAAATAAATTTGAATTAAGAATCGTGTAATTGTAATAAAAGCGTGGGGTGCATGGTGTCAATGAGTAGAAGGGATAATATCTTTAAAAACACCGCACGCTGTTTTTACAATCACACAATTCTTAATTCAAATTTATTTTCTAGTTTTTTTTTAGTTAGATTTTCTAAAAAGGCGTGTTTTTAGTTTTTTTTTTAACAATTATTTTTAATGGGAATAGCCGGCAAACGAGCTGACGATCCACCTGATGATAAGTAGCTATCGTCGCCCATGAATATCAGCAACACCAAAGGCATCACTGATGCGTTGCCAGCTAAGAAAGAGAAGAAAAAGAAAGCAATTTTAAATAGGAATGTTTGATCCGGGTGTTTTATGTATCGATACTCCGGATCGTCATGAATATCCTAATATAACTCCGGAAAGGGAAGATCTAGACCCTGCGTGTTTTGGCTCCCCTGAACCAGCCCGTCGAGGTGTTTTCACCAAGGAGCCGCCACCCCTAACATCCCCATAACCCCCCCCCCCCCTACCCCCAACCAACTTTGTGGTGACACCGAGCCCATCCTGACATTAAGGAACATCACCCCCTCCCCTACAATCCTGTCACACCCCTATCACACACTCCCCCCCGCCACAAAAAATTAAACTCCACCAATCTTACCCTCACGAAACCCCCCCCCCCTCCTCCCCCCGAAATTTTAACCTCACCCCGCGGGCTATATCTCTTGAACCGGAAGAGATAGGATACCCGAGTTTGGGTTCAAACGACTCGTAAGGAGATTTACCATCTTTTGGCTCCGACGGAATTAAATCTCCTCCTGGTAAATTCCTCACTCCCCCGGAAACCAACTTTTGACCCAGGCGAGATAGGATACCCGAGTTTGGGCTCAAAGTACTCGGAAAGAGATTCTTTACCATCTCCATCTGACAGAATCTCGCTATCCTATCACGCACACATCAAAATCACAGAAGGAATCGAGGTTTACTCCGGCCAAGATACGCCGCAATTACAGGACCATCACAGTACTTTTAAGTTAATATCGTTATATAAACTATCGACATGCTTAATTCATTGGGTTTCTAAATAAAGATATATCATTCAGCCAATATTATGGTCAATCGTTTTAGATTAAATTTTATAATAGATTAAATTTTATTCAAAATATTGCATATTTAAATATTGAAAAGTCACTTAAGTTTTTTAAAAAAAACAATGTGGTATGCAGTAGGAATATCATATTATAAATAATAAAATCTCACTTTGTAACACTATATTTGAATTAGAACTCTTGTATCTTTTAAACTAAATAATCAAATAAATTCATATCATGCAAAGCTACATTTGCCTATCCTTAAATTTTAATGAACGCAGGAATAGTAAATTGGTAAAACGCTCAGGATCCAATCGATAACGACTTTCGCAGTGCTATTTGCTCGTTAGCAACTAATATATATAATATACTATATACTACTATATTCGTATGCGCATCATTAAAAGTACCCTAAGAAAGGTACTCGATACTTTTATGAGTCGGTGGTCCACAACTGTAACGGAAGTTTTCATTCTAAGTATGATACTTTTTTTCGATACTACTCATGAGTACAGTATCGATACTTTCTATTCGATACGTGTCCCTAGCCAGACGAGCGCGCGGGGATCAGGTCCCCGCGCGCCGGCTGCCCGTACGCGTCTCCTTCACCCCCTCAAAACGTCTGTGAAGTCGATACCACGTCGCCTTAAGCACAAGGTTTTGGTTTAGCAAACTTGCCAAAATGGCCAAAATTACTCACTTCTGTTTCTCCTGTTTGTACTGTTGCGTGCACTCATCGAACAGCTTCTGGTTCATCTCCATGAACAGCTTGAGCGCGTTGTACACCAGGCCGTGGATGGTCTTGTTCCAGTGGCTCTTGGTGTTGCGGTACAGCGACGGGAACATTATCGGCAGGATGTGCGTCGCGTTGTCCGATATCAACGACATTATGTACTCGTTGTTCCAGTAGTATAGCGCTCGTTCCGCCACCTGCAAGCGTTTGACGTTTAATGTAGCTTGAAGTTCAAAAACCACTTTTGTAATTTTTTTCTGTTCAGCATCCATAGACCTATATGTATATACTATACTAGACAGGCTGTTCAGTACTAAAAGTTTCGACACCTACGTTGACACCACATGGTGCCAACGCATTTTAGTCGGCTGCGATCAAGCGAGACAAGTAGATGTCATTTTTGAAAAACCCCGACCGTTCAAGAACACATAATAACGCATATTGTTTATTGTGCACAGTTAAAAAGTCTTCATTATTTACGTTTGAACTTTATTTGAGTTTATTTAAATTATAATTTAATTAATAATATAAGTAAATAACTATATTTTTTCTAGCATTTTTAAAAATTATTTAGTGCAAAATATTTGATATCCGCCATCTTGAACCGAATTTGACTGAACGAAGCGCTGTCACCAAGCTGTCAGTGAGTACGAAAAAATGTGACACAGATTTTGTTCGGAACAGCCCGTCTATATATTTAAGTCTATGTCAGCATCATGCAGTGTTTACTAAGAACTGAAACCTGGCAGGACTCCCTAAAACAAACACCTAGGTCGCATAACAGGACACCCCCCCCTAACTACGAGCAGGCAACAATAACTTAAAGAATATTTTTACGGCTCTCTCTCACTGCTTGTACGTACACGCACGCAACCCAACAAACACCCACCTGGAAGTGCGGGCTGGAGACGCACTTGGCCAACTGGCGGAACAGCGGGTCCATGATCTTCTGGAACTCGGCCGGCTCAATCACGTCCAGAATCTCCTCCATCTCGTTCAGAAACATCACCTCCTTCGGCGAGTGGGTCTTCGGCCAATATTTTAATAACGCCCTGTAAGAGATTCGTTCGATGTTTAATAGATGCAAGTCATGAACAAATACGCTCTTACTTAAGCCCAATGCATACGTAACGGGCTTTTTCCCATACTGGGTGAGAAAAACATCGTCGGCGACGATGCCGTCCCGTACGGGTCACGTTCCGTACGGGATTCCGCTGCGTATGCACTATCGTATACATTTTCTATGAAACGATGTTTCCAAAACTTCACGTTCCGTCCCGTACGGGAAAAAACCCCGTTACGCATGCATTGGGCTTTAGTGTTTAGTGAGTGAGTGAATGTGTGAGGATTGCCTATGCTTCAGGTGGGATTGTACACTCGCATCCTTGTTCATCAGGATACCTTAATACGTTAAATTTGTTGCAATATTGTTAGACGTGCCATACGCTCGTATACTATATTTAATAGCTAATAGAAAGATATTAAACATTTTTTTGAAAAAAAAACAAATGTCACGGCAGATTACAGATCACGTAACAGAGAAGTTATAATTAACCATTAGTTTTTAATTAAAGGAAGTTACCTAACTACAGGTTGTGTTAACGACGGGTCCTTCTCGAGGAACTGCACGACGCAGTAGGCGAGCTGCGGGTGGTACACCGAGAGGGATTTCACTTTGTGCAACGGTAGTAACACCTGGAAACAAATATACCACTCATATATCGCTCATCCAGTAATACAACGGCACATCTACGCTTGTCATATTTTACAGAAACGAGGATCAAAAATTTTATAAAAAAATTTAAAATTAATTTACGGGTTCTTTTTACGTTTTCTAGTAGATTATGCACTTTTAAACACGTATACCATATAAAATCAATTTCGCATTTTTTGCAGATGTGCCATTATTACTAGGTGAGCAATATTATTATTGCATAGATCCTGTAAATTTTCAGAGTGTATAATTTATCAATATATCATATTTTAAAATCATTTAACAAAAAAAAATCTTTAATAGAGTTACCGTAAGGTCAAAATTTTGAGATTCTTTATTGTGCGTTGTGATGATGAACCCAATAATTTTCAACTAACCCTCAGCAAGAAGAGCTTGTGTTCCTCCTTGAGCGGCAACGCGAACCCGTTGATAATGGAGCCGAGGATCTCCAGCAGCTCCGCGATGCCGTTGTGGTGTTCTGTCTCGTATATAAACCTGCAACATATTACAGCACATTCATGTAAAACAGTCTGACTTGTAACTAGAGATGAAAGAGTGTGTGTGTAGATATATCTATCAGATGTTGAATCATGTGTATTATGATATATCATCGCATTTCCACGAGATTAACCGAAAGAGCTGGATGGATGATCAACTGAATAACATAATGTAACAGATAGACTGAATAAAGATTTTTAATTTTTTTAATTTTAATGTTTTTGGTGGACAGAAATTCTACATAATATATCGTAAACTTTATCGCAGTCATTCAAATATCTATCACGAAAAACAAATATATTTCATACATATAAATGAAGATCAGTATCACTCCTTGCACTCGATCAACCACACGACACGACTCGTCATCTAATATCGATTAATATCGATTAAAAGTAAAACCGGATATCTTAAGTATCGTGGTGTCGTGACAAACCGTCATGACGTAGGATAAAGAAACACTAATGTGGAACCGTTATTATCGATCGTAGTTCTTGTTCGCCGGTTTTTGTCGCCATTGTTTGCGTGCACTAAATCATGGGAAAATGTTTTTTGTTAACGATTAATTAACACTGTTATAATAACATAATTGTTTACTCCATTAATGGGGAGAGAGCTCCATTGTAGCATATTTTTTGGTAATTAAATTGTGAATTCGATAGAATCAAAGGTAGATTGCACAGTTTATAGGTACATACAGGTTTACATTTTCCTTAAACACTATTTTAACAATACAAAACAATTACTAACTAATAGTTACTTAGTTTTCATCTAATGCACGTTGTGTAATCGTTTAATTACTGAGCAAACACATCAACGTTAGTTAACAAAGAGACACATATATAATTAAAAAATAAACATAAACTCATACAATCGCGCACAAAATAAGAATGACTATCAAGCAAGGACTTTATACCAATTAATATTTATCTGACAGAAATTATTGCCCTCATATTATATTGTCCCTATACTTAGCAGGGTGGGTCTCAGCAGGGCACCACTTACTAGTAATTGTTCCCTAAACGTTACTTTAGTGAATCGTTAAGAATTAAATAACGAGGTTAACAAGTTTCGCGTGCCAAGGGATACAATACACACAATTATATCTTTCTTTCCTTTTCATTCTTGGTCAACGAGTGCCAGTAACGCATCGATGACGCTTGGGGTGTTACTTTTTTCATTCTTTTTTTGCCCTAGACGCCATTACAGCTTCACGCGAACAGATATTTGATATTCGGGCGCCCTAACCAACCTAAAATAAATATAATAATGACCACAGACATGTATATCTAGTACCTAAAAATGACAAATAACGCTACACACTCACACTGATATACTCTCAGTCCCACACTCGGATTCCCTATGTCGTGGGTACCAGGGGCAACACACAAAGACACATACACCGAGAACAGAACTTCAAATTCATCCTTCTAATTTTCGCTCCGCTAGGAATCGACCCCAGGACCCTTGGCGTGGCGTTCCGGCATGGTAACCATTACGCCACGCGGGTCGTCAATAAGACAATATTAGATTAGCATGGAGTATAGAGGTAAAGAGGAATAACTCATATAATAATACAGGGAAAGTTGAAAAAGTGTCCAGCGGTAACCAGTAAACGGAACGATTATAGTAGTTATTGACAGACTGAAGTTTGACAGTGACGTCCTGTATACCAAACTTACGTGGCGCCATTTTATTTAATAGAGTTTGACGGACATTTTTTCTCAATAGAATTATTCCTCCTTACTTCTATACTCCAGATTAATCACGAAATTGTGCATTACAATGGTTAACTTTACCTATAGAATACGTTATTGATCTGCTTTCGTATGTAGGCGCGCAGCACAAGGAACTTGCCGTATATCCTGTGCAGCGTGGTCTTGAGGAAGTCGCGCTCGCGCGGGTCCTCCGTGTCGAACAGCTCCAGTAGCTGGGGACAAGCGAGTACACGTTTAACAATGATTGATACTAAGTGGAACACGCCAACATTTTTTCTTTTATTTATTAGCGTTTAGAAAATTTTTAAAATTTAAATGCTATGGTCAGACAAGGATTACACAAAAAAATGGTTGTCTGTAAAGTCGGTTTACGGACGGTAGTTTAACGTGACAACGTTATGACAAAACATTGATGAAATGATAATAATTGTTTATTGCTTATTGATAAAGAGAGATACATGCGGCACGAACCGAGCGCTTCGGCCGATCGTAGCCGATCGTGCCTCTCTATCGCTTGGTCCGCGCTCTCGCTCGCGGAACGTGACATGACGCCACGGAACGTGACAGTGAGTCATGCTTTTTCATGCGTGCTCCCGGCGTTCATCGTTTTAATAGACGTTGTCACGTCAAAAAATTACAATAATTTACAAACAATTATACCTTGTTTACAAGTAATTTATGTGTGTGTGTGTGTGTGTGTGTGTGTGTGTGTGTGTGTGTGTGTGTGTGTGTGTGTGTGTGTGTGTGTGTGTGTGTGTGTGTTCAAATAAATGTCTTTCCTGATCGACTGAACACAGGACTCCTCACTCAGGCAGAGTCACTGCCAATTAAAGGTGGTCATGTGGAAACTAAGCGCCTCAGGTGGGTTTTTGCAAAGTTGCGGCGCCTTCCTTCGCCTTAACCCTCGTGACATAGCAAACTTTTAACCAGGAAATTGACAATAAAACAGACTACAGACGAGTCACGTTACGCGGTGCTGTGTTCGCGGTTCGTAGGGTTAGTGCCGTAAGCCGGTTTAATGCCGCTCACCTCAGTAATTGAGGGCCGTTAACGGTGTTTGAGTACTTAATTACTCGATTAGTACGATTTACATCCGAAGCGTGTGTTTTTTGTCATGTCTTCGTAATTTCCATTATCTTTAGCACAATAATTAACTGTCATATTGCCGAGCTGTCATGTTCCGGTTCCGGTACTGCGATCGTAAACACGTATATCAGTCAGCTCTGCCGAAAATATTCACGTATACTACAAATAACAGTCAGTTCACAATAAAACCGCGATATTATCTTTAGAAAATCTTCAAACTTTCATAATCAAGAAGAAATTTCAGTGGATAATAGTGCAATTAGTGAAAACAACAACATTTAACAAGATCAACATAACCTTCAAACAACGGAATTATTACGAAAGTTGACAAATTACAACCGTCATCATAGACAATACAGTGAGCTACTGTCATTAGGGTTACGCAAAAAGTATCGATACTTCTAGGTATCGATACTTTTGTTTCGATACCAAGTACTTTTGGTATCGATACTTTTGTTCCGATACTTTCGAGGTATCGATACTTTCTAGAAGTATCGATACTTTCCTTCGTCCATTTCCAATAAATTATTAGCTTATGAAAAACAGCAATTATTAATCGACGAAAGCTAAAAGTTTTAGCCTAAAACATGATTCGATGAATTCCCAGTCATTGCCGAGCCCATAAGTGTGTTACCATTTTATTTCCTTGAACTATTTTAGGAGTTTTCTACGAGTAACCTTTACGGGTTGAATAATCTGTGTAGTGTTTTTGTCTTTTAAACTATTTCACTTATTCAGTTTTCTGATAATTGCAGCCCTTAAAAGTTTGGCAAAGGGAGATCTCCCGCCAGGCGAGATGTGTTGCCTGGGAGGCGGCCGAGCCCCAACTGATCTTGTCGGAGCATTTGTATATATGCTAGCGATCTTTGAAAACTTCGATAGCGTGATTCAGGGCGGCGTGACGTCACCGTGTGACGTGTGCGCGTCGTCGCCACATCACCCCCCTGCTCAGACCAGAGGTCGATACATGATCTCGACGATTCAGCCATCCGTGATCCTCTATCTTCGGTGAGTCGAGATGTCAGGTCGGTATGCCCTTGAGATGCCCTCTATCCGCGGTGAGTCGGGATGGGAGGGTGGAACGACTGATGCGGAGGGCGAGCGGTGCGCGCTCAAGCCGTCCGTGTAGCCGTGGGTGGGGGCAGTAGCTGGCCGGGGACAGGAAGCGTCGACACAGTACGCTGCGATGCGCCCGGTGAGTCAGCGTGGCTGGTGTGTGCGGTCTGCCGAGAGAGGTTGCTGCAGTCCGTCGGGTGTGAGTGGTGAGGTGAGGGGGGAGGGATGCCTGCTGCCGCTATCGGTGCTCGAAGGGACGTGTTCTTGCCGAGGGTCACCAGTTTGGCAAAGGGAGATCTCCCGCCAGGCGAGATGTGTTGCCTGGGAGGCGGCCGAGCCCCAACTGATCTTGTCGGAGCATTTGTATATATGCTAGCGATCTTTGAAAACTTCGATAGCGTGATTCAGGGCGGCGTGACGTCACCGTGTGACGTGTGCGCGTCGTCGCCACAAAAGTATTATTGCATTATTTGCACAGCATCTTTTAGTTCCTTAGTTATAGGAAAGTACTTTTCTGACAACGGTACGCTTATGTCTAACTCATGTAGTATAGAGGTAAGGAGAGCCATCTCTGTGCATGATCAATGGACTGAATGTGCTTAATGCATTGCTTTAGTGATCTTGAACCATCTTCGAATTATTGCCTTTCAAATGAAACCATTTTGAGGGATATCGGTTGAATGGATTCAGTGTCTATAAAGGATATCCGTACAAACATTTTTGTGTTATATAGTACATAATATGTGTATATAGCTTAGATATTAGTGACTATATTTTGAGACACGTTCCTGTTTGATTTTTTTGCGAAATTTTGCAACACACAACATTCCACTCATGTTTTTTTATAAATTTATTAAAAAGTACTCGATACCTGAAGGTATCGATACTTTTGTTTCGATACTTTTTTGGTATCGATACTTTTGATACGATACTGGTATCGAGTAAAGTATCGATACTTTTGAAATTTTGCGTAACCCTAACTGTCATTAGTGTAGTGCCAACATTACAACATAAATCAATCTCGTACTGACATTATAGTGTTGTCAGTTAAAAAATTGTAAATTCTACCACAGAATACACAGTCCTACCAAATAATGGAACAAAATATGGAATGGCTACTAACGAAACTAGATGAGAAGTTGAAACAACAATCAGTAACCATAACCACCAGTGTCACCAATAATGTAATGCAAGCACTTGATGAAAAAATGAAAGCACTTCTAGAAGAAAATAATACCTTGAAAACGAGAATAACAAAGCTAGAACAGAAGATAGAATTTATGGAAAAAGATAAAAGAAAAAATAACCTAGTGATCTTCGGTATAGAAGAGAAAGAGAAAACAGAATGCGAATTAGTAGACTATTTAAAAGAAATATTAGTGGAGACGGGTGTACATCTGGAAAGTCAAGAGATAGCCAAAATATATAGAATTGGACAGCGCTCAAATAGAAACCGACCAGTAGTGGTTTCCTTTACAACAATATGGAAGAAACACTTAATTCAGAAGAATAAATCCAACCTCCCCCAAGGCATCTATCTTACAGAAGATTATCCCAAAGAGGTTTTAGAGACCCGCAAAAAACTTCAACCCTTGCTGCAGGAAGAAAGAAAGAAGGGCAATTTAGCTTATATAAAATACGATAAGCTAGTAGTAAAAAATTCAAAAGATTCTAACCGAGAGAAGAGGAAAAGAGATAAAGCAGAATCTTCAGGAACATCACCAACTAACATAAAGAAGAAACAGACAAATGACAAGCGTGGTCTCCCCGATGAACAATCTGCAAACAATATACAAGGAATAGTAAAACCAAGCATACTTAACTACGCAGTACGAGGAAGATCATCATCTCTGTCAGAGCCAAAAACGACAAAAAACTAGAAACTGCCTCCCACAACTGTAACCAGGATAAGACAAATTTAACAACACAGGCAAATAGAAAAACAGCTATCAGCACCCCAAGCCGGTTGGTCACCGTGGGGGAAGATGACCAAAACCCTCCAACAAATGAAACCATCGAGTACGATAAGAGAACATCTGATAATACTGACAAGGTACCAGAAAAATTACAAAACTTAAAAATATGCACCTACAACGTTAGATCACTATCATCAATGGCCAGAATACTAGAATTAAACAATGCAATAGATAAAATTAATTGGGATATTATAGGACTCGCTGAAGTTAAAAGACATGGATGCAATATTGAAGAACATAAAAAATATATCTTCTGCTACATAGGCGAGACATTGGGACTCCATGGTGTGGGCTTCTTAATAAAGAAAACCTGGAAGGCCAACATTATAAGCTTTGTAGGTATATCGGAGAGAGTCGGCTTGCTAAGGATGAAATTCAAGAATATATCACTCTCGATCATCCAAGCCTACGCCCCTACAGAGAGTTCTAATGAGGAAGAAATTGAAAAATTCTACATGGATTTACAGAAAGCTCAAGAACAAGCAGATAAGATACTGCTAGTAATAGGAGACTTCAACGCAAAAATCGGGCAACCTAAACACGAAGAATATATGATAATGAGAAAATACGGATACGGGCATCGGAACGTACGAGGCGAAAGACTACTTCAATATGCATACGAAAACAAGCTGTCAGTCATGAACACATACTTCAAGAAAAGAAATTCTCGCAAATGGACCTGGATATCCCCAGACCAAAACACAAAAAATGAAATTGACTTCATACTGAGTAACCATCCGAAATTAATAACAAACTTAGAAGTACTAAATAAAATAGATTTCCCATCGGACCATAGAATGATCAGATGCTCCATGAATCTTCAGACACCAAAAATTAACAGGAATTCATTTATAGCTCCAAAAAGCATGCTTAAGTCTACAACAGACAAAAGATCTTATTTGAAAAAGTTAAAAGAAAATGCAACAACACTGTATGAAACAACAGAGAATGTAGAAGATGTACAAGTCCTAAGCAATGCACTAGAAAAAACAATCACTAGTAGTTTACAACAAGACGAAGAAACCAGGCAAGAAAAATGCAAAATTATTAGCGATGAGACAATGGAACTAATTTCTAGACGTACAGAACTACTTACCAAAAAAGACAAATCTAAAGAAATGAGGCAGGAATTAAAAGAACTATACAAAAAGACAAACAGAGCAATCAAGCGAGATTACGAAAAGCATAGAAGAATAGTCATAGAAAGAAATATGCTAACATTTAGAAGTTCAAAGCGAGCCTTTAAAGAACTGTCAACGCACAAAAATTGGATACAGGGCCTAAATGATGGAAAATATGAAACGAAAAACAGAGGATACATAATAAAGAGTGCAACAGCTTTCTACTCAAACCTTTATAGCAGACCATCTGAAATGAACGAACAGAATGAAATAAACACTGCAAGAAAATTGCAATCAAAACAAGCAAATGTAGACTGTATAAACGAACAAGAGATTATGAGACATATAAATAAAATTAAATCTGAAAAAAGCCCCGGGGCAGATAAAATCACCAATGAAGCTTTGAAACTTGGAGCACCTATTTTGGTAACCTATCTGACAAAATTATTTAATTTAATTATACAACAAGAACAAATACCAAAACAATGGTGCAGCTCAAACATTATATTGCTGTATAAAAAAGGGAATCCATTTGACATAAACAATTACAGGCCCATCAGTCTATTATCTACGATATACAAACTTTTCTCTTCAATAATTCTAAGCAGAATAGCCCCAAACATAGATAAAAACCAACCACTAGAACAAGCAGGGTTTCGTCCACACTTCTCAACTATGGATCACATACAAACAACAGAACAAATAATAGAAAAATATAAGGAGTACAACATGCCACTGTACATAGCATTTGTAGATTATTGTAAAGCATTTGACAGCATATCACACTCTTCTATATGGAATGCTCTGAGAGAAAATAACATAAATGAAAAATACATAAATGTTATAAAGAACATATATACCAATAGTGTGAGCAAAATAAAACTCGAAAGACATGGCGAAGAATTTGAAATTGGTAAAGGAGTGAGACAAGGTGACCCACTCTCACCCAAGCTATTCATAGCTGTTCTTGAAACCATATTCCAAAGACTAGAATGGAAAAATAAAGGAATATGGATACTAAATAAAAGGCTAACCCACTTGAGGTTTGCAGATGATATTGTTCTTTTTAGTGAATCTGCAACGGGACTTGAGAACATGCTACAGACCTTGAACACCGAGAGCCAAAAAGTAGGATTAAAAATGAATGCATTAAAAACAAAAATTATGACTAACAGCGCTAGAAAACAAATAACAGTAGATGGCAAGCCAATAGAATATGTGAATGACTATATATATTTAGGAAAAATGATATCTTTTGAAACAAATAGTAATGAAAAAGAAATAGATAGAAGAATAAACATAAGTTGGAAAAAAATCTGGTCACAAAAAGAAATATTGAAAGGAAAATACAGCCTTAACATGAAAAAGATAATAATGGACTCATACATCCTCCCAAGTCTTACTTATGCAAGCCAAACATGGGTATATACAGAAAGAGTAAAAAACAAAATCCTGTCCTGCCAACATGCTATGGAGAGAAGTATTCTCAAACTTAGGAGAATACAAAAAACTAGAAATTCAGACATCCGTAAGAAAACAAATATAACCGACGCACTACACTATAGTCTGGTACAGAAATGGAAATGGGCGGGGCATATAGCAAGATGCCAGGATAAAAGATGGACAATCCAGGCAACAAGGTGGAATGGTCCATCAGGCAAGAGCGTTCATTCCCACTAGTTCTACTGCTTAGTTCTATCGTAGAACTAGTGGGAATTTTTTTTCTCACTAGTTCTACCGTAGAACTAGTGGGAACAAAATCCGTATCTACGTTTTGTTCCCACTAGTTCTACGATAGAACTAACCAGTAGAACTAGTGGGAACAAAAACCGTTTCTACGTTTTGTTCCCAATAGTTCTACGATAGAACTAACCAGTAGAACTAGTGGGAATGATCTTTCTACGATAGAACTAAGCAGTACAACTAGTGGGAATGATCTTTCTATGATAGAACTAAGCAGTAGAACTAGTGGGAATGAAGGAGTTCTACGATAGAACTAAGCAGTAGAACTAGTGGGAATGAAGGAGTTCTACGATAGAACTAAGCAGTAGAACTAGTGGGAATGATCTTTCTACGATAGAACTAACCAGTAGAACTAGTGGGAATGAACCTGTGTATCTGCCGCTTTGTTCCCACTAAGGCTGGCCATGGACGGACCGCATGTTGCAGTGAGACCGACTGCAACATGCGGTCCGTCTATGGCCAGCCTAATTGTACTTGTTATTCCGATCGTCCGGACGAGTGGGAATTTTTTTCTCATTAGTTCCACTGTCAAAAGAATTATATTTTTTGAAATAAATCCACTCAAAATCATTGTCTTTCTTCCATAAAATGGTATTTTTACGAAATAGCGTGGTTACAGTTTGATGTAACGACTGAATGACTTAATGACTAAACCAATGAATGACCGAATGAATTAATGAATGGATGAATTAATGACTGACTGAATGAGCGTTCCTGGCAATTTGCGAATCTGTTGTTTTGTGCTTCAGACATTTTGCGCCCAAAACAACTTTTAACACAAAACAGAATATAATAAACACAAAACACTTTATTCTACACCATAAAAACAGGCAACAGGATAAGGAGGCATAAGGATTAACAGAAAACTTTTATAGACAACATACTGAAAATAATAACAATAATAACTTGAAAAATCAAACAAAATCAACACTATATTCTAACAAGCATGCGTCTATGATTTCAACAAAGAAAATTAAAAAAAAAGACATCCAGACATACAAACTTTCACATTTTTTAATTGGATAAATAAAATAAAAAAAAGTGTGGCTTTCGAGCTTTGTGAACTTGGCACCCGACATTGTAAAATATTTTTTTTTTCTGGATTCTTATAGGTTTAGGTTTGTAGTTGATTGTAGTAAGTTTTTTTTTCGTTTGTAGTAGCTCTAAAAAAAATTACAGAATTAAAAAAAACTTGGCACCCGGTTTTATCGAAATAAAAATTTTATACTTGATTCATAAAAATAATCGTTTTTAGTTGATTGTAGTATTTTTTTTTATATGATAGTAAAAAAAAATAAAAAAAAATTCAAGTCATTGCGATAATTATAATATGCGTAAACTTTTTTTGTTTCTTGTATAATTTGCTATGTAGTTGATTGTAGTATTTTTTTTAAAAAAAAGGTCCGAAAAAATTATAAGCGAATTTTTTGTCACTTTCGTTTGTAGTAACGATTTCGTTTGTAGTACGAAAAAATCGTTACTACAAACGAAAAGAAGAAACTACAAACGAAAAAATTGTTACTACAAACGAAAAGAAGTTACTACTAGTTACTACAAACGAAAAAATCATTACTACAAACGAAAAGAAGTTACTACAAATGAAAAAATCGTTACTACAAACGAAAAGAAGTTACTACAAGTTACTACAAATGAAAATATCGCTACTACAAACGAAAAGTAGTTACTACAAACAAAAAAAATTCTACTACAAATGAAAAGAAGTTACTACAAACGAAAGTGACTAAAAATTCGCTTAGAATTTTTTCGGACCTATTTAAAAAAAAAATACTACAATCAACTACATAGCAAATTATACAAGAAACAAAAAAAAAGTTTACGTATATTATAATTATCGCAATGACTTGATTTTTTTTATTTTTTTTTTACTATCTTATAAAAAAATTACTAGAATCAACTACAAACGATTATTTTTATGAATCAAGTATAAAATTTTTATTTCGATAAAACCGGGTGCCAAGTTTTTTTTTAAATCTGTAATTTTTTTTAGAGCTAGATAATGTAAAATTTACTAACAAAAAATAACCGACTTCAAAATTACTCAAAAACTACTTGTCAGATCTCGATCAAATTTAAGTGGGACCACATGAAAAGCTTTCGATTAAAAAAATAATCATAAAAATCGGTTCACCCAGTCGAAAGTTCTGAGGTAACAAACACAAAAAAATACAGTCGAATTGAGAACCTCCTCCTTTTTTTGAAGTCGGTTAAAAATAAATAAAGTGCATACGAAATATCAATAAAGAACTATGTAGGTATTATAATACTAGCTCACCAGGCGAACTTTGTACCGCCTAACAGTTCTTTTCTTTTGACAGTGGAACTAATGAGAAAAAAAATCCCACTCGTCCGACGATCCGAATAACAAGTACAATTAGTTGGAACAAAGCGGCAGATACGTTCATTCCCATCCCCACTAGTTCTACTGCTTAGTTCTATCGTAGAACTCCTTCATTCCCACTAGTTCTACTGCTTAGTTCTATCGTAGAACTCCTTCATTCCCACTAGTTCTACTGCTTAGTTCTATCGTAGAAAGATCATTCCCACTAGTTCTACTGCTTAGTTCTATCGTAGAACTCCTTCATTCCCACTAGTTCTACTGCTTAGTTCTATCGTAGAAAGATCATTCCCACTAGTTCTACTGCTTAGTTCTATCGTAGAAAGATCATTCCCACTAGTTCTATTGGTTAGTTCTATCGTAGAACTCCTTCATTCCCACTAGTTCTACTGCTTAGTTCTATCGTAGAAAGATCATTCCCACTAGTTCTACTGCTTAGTTCTATCGTAGAAAGATCATTCCCACTAGTTCTACTGCTTAGTTCTATCTTAGAAAGATCATTCCCACTAGTTCTACTGCTTAGTTCTATCGTAGAACTATTGGGGTTCATTCCCACTAGTTCTACTGCTTAGTTCTATCGTAGAAAGATCATTCCCACTAGTTGTACTGGTTAGTTCTATCGTAGAAAGATCATTCCCACTAGTTCTACTGGTTAGTTCTATCGTAGAACTATTGGGAACAAAACGTAGAAACGGTTTTTGTTCCCACTAGTTCTACTGGTTTGTTCTATCGTAGAACTAGTGGGAACAAAACGTAGATACGGATTTTGTTCCCACTAGTTCTACGGTAGAACTAGTGAGAAAAAAAATTCCCACTAGTTCTACGATAGAACTAAGCAGTAGAACTAGTGGGAATGAACGGGCAAGAGGAGAGCAGGCCGACAGAGGAAAAGATGGGCAGATGATATAAAGAGCATTGCAGGGGAAAAGTGGATGAAGGTTGCCACAAATAGAGAAAACTGGTTTAAGTTGGAGGAGGCTTATACCCAGCAGGGACTACGCATCAACAAGAAATAAATTTATATTGTGAATGTTATGTTAAATAATTAATTGTTGAATGTGTAGAAAAATAAGCTTAAATAAATAAAATAAATTGCCGAGCTTGTGTTTCTTGAGACAGGAAAATGTCCTAGGGTTTGGTGAATTCTTGCCTATTCAGGATTGGCAGACTTCAAACAGATATTTCAAGTATGCAATTTCTTTAGGTTGTTTTCTTTAAAATGATATTTAATTTCAAAAAACATTTTAATAAATAACTTTCCTACGTTACTAAATAGCTTCAATTCAGTGTTCACAAGATGTAATTATTATAACAAAATGAATGAATGACAAGTACTTCGTAAATTAAATTAAACTGCTCATGCCCTCAAAGGAAAATTCCTTTCCGAACGAATAAACGACAGCGTATTACGTTCCATTTAAATAAAATTGTATTTTCTCACTCGTTCTCATACAAAATAGTCTATGGAGGTCTTTGTTATGCTCGGCTTAAACTTTGTGTTAACATTAAGCTTGAACCGGCAAGGAAACATGATTAAATGAACTTTGTTTTAGGGTAATTAGGACGACGACTTTTCGACGGAAATAATGTAATTTAAAGAGTTCGCCCGTAGAGTAGCTGCAGGGTGACTTTTAATCGAGAGTGCTTACGGGGCAAAGGAACTTTTTACTGCAAGTACAACCTAATCTATCTCATAAAGTCTCTTTATAAATAATACATTTTTAGGGTTGTAACGAGGTGTAAGTACTAATACCTCGTTCAATACTCCTTGGCTGGCAGATGCATTTTACTTTTAAATTTTTAAATATTGTCATTTTTGGCTTGAAAATAAAAATCATCTGTCAGCTGGGTTCCCTTCGGGAATGATGTAAATATGTACGATATTTTTATTTTGGATATTTTTATCACTTTTATAAATTTTGTATAGTGCCTAATTATGTAAATATTTTGATAGTGATTGTATAGGATATTTATACCTTGCAAAATAATTATACCTTGAAGAATCTGAGTTGTTCCTAATTGAATAATCTCTTACCCCGCCCTGAGCTACCTACAATTACTACTGTCGAGGATCTGCCCCCTCGCAGGGTTCCGTAGTCAATACGGAACCCTTATAGTTTTGACATGTCAGTTCGTCCGTCCGCAACACAGCGCAGAGTAAGCTTTAATCTTTTTTACATTATAGTATCATTGCTTTAAAGTGCGAATTTTGCTTAGAGTAAAATGTCGCGCCCTTTGCCAACTAAACGGTTGTAGTTGGACGTGTGAAAAAAATTCATGGAACTAAGTTATATGATGAATTTAAGTCCAAGTCCTGAAATAAAGGCCAAAAGCGAAGCTTAGTGGTGCCTAAGCTTCTATTCCGACAGTAAAATTGAAATAAAAAAGGAATTAAGAAAAGTCAATCTGGCAGATAGCTTTTGCTGTTTTGTAGAATTACTTGGGAGTTAAATCGTTTATTCATGACGGTATTTTTCCTCGATCTCGTTCGGAATAACGTCTGCGTGTTTGTATTCATGTCAGCTGTTAACTTTAGTTTACTCTTTAGCGTCTGGCTGCTAAATCAATAGATATCTCACTAAATACATATAAC
The DNA here is from genome assembly GCA_951805285.1 of Thymelicus acteon. Taxonomy (NCBI): domain Eukaryota; kingdom Metazoa; phylum Arthropoda; class Insecta; order Lepidoptera; family Hesperiidae; genus Thymelicus; species Thymelicus acteon. The sequence continues at coordinate 6,913,319 of OX638232.1, forward strand.
TATTTGCCATATTAGCAAGTTCATAACGTTTTTAAGTATAACTACTCTATATTTTAACCACCTAATATATAATGACATTTAAATACAAGGCGCGAACAGCAACGACATCATATATGTCTATCTCATTCGATTCATTATCAAATCTAAATCAATAGCGCCGTCACTTCGTACCGTCGTTAAAATATGCATTTGTAACATGCAGTTGTCTAAGTCTAGATAGTCTCTGTTGACTGACTACTAATCGAACACTCTGGTCGATCGCCTTCGTAGCAAGGTCAGAACCCTACGACCATTAATAAATTAGTGATACGGTCTTGTGTCGTTGTTGTGTCCCAAGTAGGTGTTGCGTTTACAAACAGACCTACATTCCTTGTATGATACAACAGCTATTCTTCGTAAGAAGGCTAACAATTGATTCATTTAAATAGTATAGGACTATAGTCCTTTATAGAGTAAGAGTATCAAATTAACAGTGACAAAGAACTCTAAAGTGCACATAATAATATACTTATGTAGTAAAAAACCGGTTGAATCTTAGATATGTCTTGATTGTCCCCTCGGTAACACAACACCGCTAATCCTCACCCGACCGCGGTTGCAAAGCAAATCGAAGACAATCCAGTCCAGTAGGTTTCCTTCAATCGCGCGACGGTCAAGGACGTTGGCACGGCGCGGTTGCGTCGCGACGTGCGAACGCACATGTACTTACGGATATCATATTTAAATGTTGTATACGAAGCTCATGTGCGTAAGGATTTATTAAAGATGTTCTTCCTGAGTACCTAATACGAAGTGACAGCGATGCGGTGATACACGCGTCAAAATGGGACTGGAAAATGTGGAATTGTGAAATGTTTAACGTATTCGGTCACATTGCCAAAAGCCAAATTTTCTCTTTGGCTTACATTAAGTACATGTGTAATCCGCCATTGCTTCCGTTGTTAATTTGTGTTAAAAGCTCATAATAATGTTTTAAAAAACTGGGCAAGTGCAGGTTAGAACACGCGCAATGTAGGATTCCGTAGTAGTGAGTTTATCGACTATTACTACTTCGGAACCACTACTTCGGAACTACTACGGATAACTACTTGTGCTAACATAGCCGTGATAGTTTTCCTTGTAAATTCATCATATTATAACCTATTTTTGAGAATTTTTTCACTTGTCCAACTCCAACCGTTTAGCCGGCAGAGGGGGGGGGGGGACACTTGACTCTAACCAAAATTAGCACTTTAAATCCAGATACTTCGCAAACGGACCCCTAATTTCAAAAATGGTCTTTTAAGACCCATAATATTTGTACCCACAATATTTGACCCATAATAGGGTACGCGACGAATAAAAAAATTATCCTCACGTTACCTCTATGCCTATGGGACGTATCCTGGAAAAAAAATGTTTTTCAATATTTTATTCTACGATTCTGGAGTTTTTTTAATAAATATATATCCATGCCAAATTACAGCTTTCTAGCAGTGGGTCTCGGCGCTTTGCTTTGGATGGACAGAGGTGGACGGACGGACGGACGGACGGACGGACGGACGGACGGACACGACGAAACTATAAAGGGTTCCGATTTTACTTTGGAACCCTAAAAAGACATCATTACAAGGCTGTGAAGGACACAATTGGCTTACATTAGCAGGTACAATGCAGTATAGATCCCGAAGGGATAATTCTAAAAGTAAACTAAATACATTAACTAACGTAAATAAGCAGCGTTGTTGAGAGATCCGGCCCCATAAAATTTTGTTAGCATAAAGGCTATTGATGCAATTACACCTTTATCGTAATTACCCAGTTATCTTTTTATCAGTTACTTTCAGCATGTAGCATCCTGGAGACACAGTGATATCGATTTTCCTGATCGCATTCGAGCGCATCAGCGCGTTCGTGCCGAACGTCGGTGGGCGTGTTGGCGCTTTGTCATTTGGAGGCACGACACTTTGGTATTTGCCAAAATAAAGTGGCGTCGACCTGCCTTGAGCTATTTATAGACTTATCCCTGCAAAGGAAGGATACAAACGACTGTTTTAGAACGGCTGTTGTAGAATTATACGATTTCGAAACTTCAGATTCGTTCAATAAATTGACGAATATTTAATATACCAAGACTTTGTATATCCATCAACTTGGTAACCAAGTTGATACAAATTGATTGATTGATAATTTAGAGAATTATGAATGGAAGGCCTTCTGTCCACATAGACGCACAACATATGCAAGCTATCGTCAGACTATAAAAAAAACGGCGAAATCGATTGTTAGTAGCCCTCCAACACACAAACGTTTCCATCCATATTTTCCGTCCAGTGCTGGTAAACACGCACACGGCCGTAGCCGAAATGTTTTGTTTACACAATACTATTATTTTTAGCGCAGTGTAACGCGTAGACAGCGCGGAGCGATGACCACAGGCCAAGCCCAAGTTTGTTTTGACAACGCTCGCAGCTCGCAGCTTTCATGATTTAATGGATCACAGAACCGCCGTACTGTGTACAAGTACCTTTACAATGTCGGTGATCTAGAGTGTTGTTAAATTTTATTTTCGCCGAAATTCGAGCATAATCTAACTTCTGATTTTAAAGGAGAAACCCGATTTCCGGCCACGAATTATATGTAATCTGTGCAAGGCATAAGACTAGACAAGAGTAAACTATATACCAAAAAATGCGTGTTATTTAATAAATAAACATATTTAAATCTGAGCCTCATCTGCAGTTGCTAAAAATAACACAAAAAAGTTTTCATAGTATTTACCTCATTACAAACGATTTTATAATCGATTAAATCGATTGATTACGGAACTTAATAATATATTTTATGAATTATTATTAATTGTAAGTACAAGATTAATTCCTTTTTTACATGTTTTCTTATTCATTGTATAGCTAAACTATGTAATATATTTATAATTACCATTAAATCGTTACGCTAATTAAAAGATATTTCGAGTATTTTGACATCGATTTCGAGACATTTGAATCGATTGACAACAAAGACCTCTGGTGTAATCCCTATCTAATGTCATTTTGGTTACCATAGCATTTATAAATAACACCATTGTCATTTATCTTCCATCTTTCTACGCTTTTGTGTATTTTTACTATTAAATTAATATTTTCATCGTATTTGCAGTCCTATTTACTACTGAAACATTTCGAAACGCACACAGTTATATTAATTTTCTATTGCATTCGCTTTCGTAATAGTGTTTTGGTGAATGTGTTTTCGCTATAACTTCTGGATGTGTTTTACAAATATTGCATGAATATTGGACTCCGAGATCGCCTGTTTTGTGACTGACCTTTTGCTGAACACTGGATGACGTACCCTACACACTTTTAGAATAATATAATATTATGATGTGATGATAACTAATAAAATCTCTTTAAAACACGAAATTGCTTTTATTAATAATAATATTCACCCACCTACTTAGTTTCAACCATTACCTACTGTTTAAGTAGTTGTATTTTGTTAGTGTTTATATGTGACTTTAATTTTTACTGTGTCTTATGATATCATAAATTATTCCTAATACTGTCAATATTAGAGTAGGTGTTTGGTTTGAGGTAATAAGTCCCTAGTATTATAGTAGTATTATAGTTTATTGCTGTGAGTGACATGAGTGTGACATAATCATATATAGGTGGAAATTCTACGAGTAGGATATCATTAGTTGGCCATTGCTAGCAGATGTGAAAATTGGAGAAATTAAAGCTTTTACAATGATCTAATTGACCACCAATTTTCATTCTTGTCTAATCTAGGCCGGTGTCTCTATGGAAGATGGGGTTCTCCTTTACCTTGTCGTGGATTGTGCGCATTTTACTATAATAAACGTAGTAACGATATGTAATATCAAAATTGTAAAGTACGATTAATTCTATACTTTCTAAGGTTTCTACTTTAGGAATAAGTTTATGATGCGCAATATGGTCATCATACCATGAATTTGATAGCTAGCGAAGTTTTTTTTTAATATTTACAAGAGCTAACTTAGCTGATGTACTCTGTAAACCTACAGTCATGTTAACTGCCTTTATTTATATTATTTAATTTTACCATGTTTTTCATTATCTAAAAGTTGTCAATTATACGTGGTCAATACTTATGTCCAATTTCATACGACATACCTGTAAGACAAACTTCTGGTCAATATATTTCTTGGCTACATTAGGCTGGAAGTCTGGCGACTCCAGCAACCGGAGGAACAGCTCATACACCAGCTGCAGGTGCGGCCAAGCTGCCTCCAGCGTGGGCTCGTCTTCCTCAGGGTCGAACTCCGCACCATTGGGGTTCGATGATGGCGGCAGAGTTCGGAATAAGTTGATTGCGAACTGGGAATATAAATGTTAGGTTACAATAAATATAAGCAAGAATAAATAAGAGAAGATGAAGAATATAAAGCACATGTCAAAGCTAAGATGCCTCGGGCGGCATGAGAACTTCCGACACTTGGGTTGGCCATTAACCCCTCCACCAATCCGCAATGGAGCAGCGTGGTGGAGTATGCTCTAGGCCTCCTCACGAGGAGAGACCCGTGCCTAGTAGTGGGCCATTAATGGGTTGAAGCCAAGCCAAGTCAAAGCTAATTAAGATGAAGGATATCGATAATAAGTGCATTATGATGCATAGGTTTTCCAGAAATTTGTATCATGTCATGTTGACGACCCTGTAGCCTGGGTGGTAGGGAGGGGTCCCGGGTTCGATTCCCGACCGGAACAGATTATTTATGTGACAGATAAATATTTGTACTCGGGTCATGGGTGTTATTGTAATGTGTTATATGTGTAGTCCATGCCACCTGCGACACAGGTAAATAACCTACTGCGGGGGTATTAGTGTGTAAGCCTTTATTTATTTATTAGATACAACTATCTGAAAATACGTATAGAAGTCAACTATCTAAACGACATCTACAAAACAATCATTCAGCGAAGGTAACAGAATCATCAATTCATCGCAACCAATACGCTCTCACAAGATCTCTTCTTATCACACACATTTTAGAACGATATGGAGAACTCTGAGGTTTCCTCAAGTGATAATTCATATGTGACTGTTACTCTGGAAAATTATGGCGTTACAATAAAAATGATAGCTCACCATATTAACAGCTTCCGGGTATATCGGTTCGGTGATGACGCCGCGCTGTGACGTCACGTATTCGACCATCTCTAGGAGGGCGGCGCGCTTCACCTCCTTCCATTTGAGGTCCGAGAGCGGCTCGTCCGCGAAGTCGAACAGAAGGCAGCACTGCCGCAGCTTCTGAACAAACAGCTGTTCGCGTTCGGCAGCCGGCGCATCTGTTGGCAATGTTTCAAAGTCACTTTTTGTGTAAACTACTACGTTATTGGACAAAATATGCTCAAGTCTTGAATCTCGATCAGCATTATAGTGACCATCAGTTTGTTCATTGTTTCGATATCGGTCTGTTAAAGTACTATATACCAGAAACAATTGGGCTTGAGAGCCAATTTTTCTTTCCTTTTACTCTCTCTTCCTTGGCCGGCAACGCATCAGTGATGCCTTTGGTTTTGCTGATGTTCATTGGCGACGATAGCCACTTACCATCAGGTGGATCGTAAGCTCGTTTGCTGGCTATATTCAAAAAAAAGAAGGTATATGAATACAATGTACTTCACTGATTGATCGAATGTATCGAATGGTGAGATGATCTGTCTCACTTTACTATTCGATCTTAAAAACACTAATTGCCAACTAGGATTGCTACATTCACATCCCAAATATGTCGTGGTCACGTATCGACCAGAAAAAACGTAGACCCGCCGCATATATCATATTAACAGTTGGGAGGTAGGAAAAGCTATGAATTCGTGGTAGACCATAGAATATATAGCTACGAGTATAATGAAGAAAAGAAAAAATGAACTTCTATACATCTGTGTATGTTGTAGAAGTCATCAAATTATTTATAGAAAACTAAAACTCCAATATCATGATGCAGAATTATATATACATAATAATAATTTCAGTTTCAGTTTAGAATTGTAGGTTACATTCTAAACAGGAAATTATCGTAAAGACTGAAAGCTAAAAATAGAACACTATTTTAGTTTGTAATTACAACAACAAATCAAAACCAATGCACTGGAATGAATAGTAAACTGCAGCGTGGAATTTATCTAGTGAAGAGAACTAGAGAGCTCTTGATAAAACATTTATTGAAATATCATATCCCACGCAAATGTTTCTGATAAACGAATACGGAAAACGTACAAAATGAAAATTGTAATAGAAACTCCGAAAAAAGAATGCAGAGAGCACTGAGTGAACCTTTTAGTTCAATGGCATGAAATATTTTGTAGTAAAAATATGTCATAGTTTTTAGCTAGGAGAACAAAGATAAAAGAGGTAAGTGAAGAGAAAGTATTTGTTTTGAGAATATGGTTATCATAAAAGGGGATTCAACTTACACAATTCCTTTTTTAGGGTTCCGAAGTAAAATCGGAACCCTTATAGTTTTGTCATGTTCGTCCGTCCGTCTGTCCGTCTGTCTGTCCGAAGCAAAAGCGCCGAGACTAGGGATTGCAATCCGGAAAACCGGATCCGGTAATCCGGCCGGATCCGGCGTTTTTTACGCATACCGGATCCGGTGGAATTTGCCGGATCCGGCGACCGGATCCGGTCACGCAAATTTTTGACAAAATAATCACCCTGTTGCTAGTGTAGATGCTTTAAATGCCTGGTATAAATGTTGTACTGAATCTAGTATTGCATTCGGGTATTCCTAACGTTCAATAAGGATGTAATGCACAACACTATTACTGAATGGATAAATAATTGTAAGTTAAAAAAGCATGAAATTATAATTCCGATAATATTACTTCTTGTTTTGTATTTATCATATTTGCCCTAAATGGATGTAAGTGTAAGCTTATAGGTTTATTTTAATTGATGCGCGATAACAGAAAAACCCCCCATAAGCATATAAAGATGTGTAGTTGTTACATGTACATTGGTTATTGGCTCCTTTCTTAAAGAAAATAAATAGAAACAAATACAGCAACTGATATATTTTTAGAAGACAAGTTTTATTGACAATCTGTTCTACTTCTAACTAAAATTACAGTTTTCGGACTGTTTAAATCCAGACGCACGTATAATATAGGGAGGCGCAAAAGTTACAATATCGGAAGATAGCTATAATTTTTTCAAATAGCGGTAAATATCAATTCTGCTGTGACATTTGTGTACAAAACAGATAAAATACACGCCAATAATACACGAATCGCTATACTCCTCAAGAACGCGGAATAATCATAATAATCTCTCGTTTTAGTGATTCGCACTGGCCGGCAAGATCGCCCGTTTTAACCGCTCTAGACTTTTGGGTTCTTGGTGGGGTTTCTTCAAGTCACGAGTCTATGTCAACAAACCTCAGGACTCTTGAAGCCCTCAGAGAGCATATCAGTCATAAATGCGGAAACCTTTCGCCAGAAGTTCTGACAAGAGTGATTGAAAATGCCATAAATCGTTCTTGTATTCACCTATTCTAGCGGCAGCCACTTGGATGATATAATTTTTTCTACTTAATGAAAAAAATATTCAGACATCAAATAAACACAATCCAGTAGCAAAACTAAACTTTTTCTTTTATTTAAAAAAATACAGTCTTCTTTGTCTGTATTGGATGACAGCCTTTGCGCCCCCCTATATAATAATCTAGCTGAACCGTACCCACTTCGCTTGGCGTCAAACATTTTTACTTGTAATGAAGTAAGTAAAAATATTATTAATCACAGTAAAATATAGCCTGTATCACTAAGGAATAATGCACCTATTTATTGGTGTAATTTTTTTTAATTGGTCTAATAGTTTTTGAGTTTATCCATTATAAAAAAACTTTCCTTTTAATAATATTAAGATAATCATCATTGTGTGCTACCTGACATGACACGTGCGAGTATTTATTACGGCTCGGTTTCATTTACTTAGTTTTTTGTATTTGCGTTCCTTTATAATACAAAAAAAATTATACCTCAAAAACAGTCTACATTGGAACGAAAAGGAAAAATTCTGATCACGTGATCAATCCGGTCGGACCCGGCCGGATTGGTGAAAATCCGGTAAAATCCGGCCGGATTGAAAATGACACCGGATTGCAATCCCTAGCCGAGACCCTAAGTGCTAGAAAGCTGTAATTTGGCATGGATATTACATATTTGTTAAAACTCCAGAATCGTAGAATAAAATATTGAAAAACATTTTTTTTCAGGGTAGGTACCCTCCCCCTACAGGTAACGTGAGGATGAATTTTTTATTTGTCGCGTACTCTGAAGTGTGGGGTATCTTTGAAAAGATCTTCCAAAAATATTAAGGGTCTTCTAAGACCATTTTTGGGATTAAGGGTCAGTTTGCGCAATATTTGGCTTTATAGTGCTAATTTTGGTTAGAGTCAAGTGTCCCCCCCCCCCCGCAGAACCTTACGCATTTTTTTATTCACATCAAGTTTCACATGCTAGTGTCGGTAATGAATGTAGAATTGCATAAATTATTCAAAGTTTAGTCGGTCAATTTAACTTGTGTTAGTAAAATAGGTATATGTTGTCATAATATTTACTTGTCGTGTCAATGAGTTTATAAGATAGCGCATTTACACCAATCTTATTTATGATCTCTCTAAACATTGAGGGAAACAGTATTCCATCTCTGGATTGAAAATGAAAATAAATATTAACTGTTAAAAAATAATCGCGTTTCCACTCATTTTTAATGGCCTGCATGAATTAGCGAAATTATCTCACCCTATCTTGTAACGTTGCTTGTCTAAACTTTATACTTAGCGCATTTACACCAATCTTATTTATGATCTCTATAAACATTGAGGGAAAAAGTATTCCATCTCTGGAATAAAAATATATATTTACTGTTAAAAAATAATCGCGTTTCCACTCATTTTTAATGGCCTGCATGAATTAGCGAAATTATCTCACCCTATCTTGTAACGTTGCTTGTCTAAACTTTATACTTAGCGCATTTACACCAATCTTATTTATGATCTCTATAAACATTGAGGGAAAAAGTATTCCATCTCTGGAATAAAAATATATATTTACTGTTAAAAAATAATCGCGTTTCCACTCATTTTTAATGGCCTGCATGAATTAGCGAAATTATCTCACCCTATCTTGTAACGTTGCTTGTCTAAACTTTATACTTAGCGCATTTACACCAATCTTATTTATGATCTCTATAAACATTGAGGGAAAAAGTATTCCATCTCTGGAATGAAAATATATATTTACTGTTAAAAAATAATCGCGTTTCCACTCATTTTTAATGGCCTGCATGAATAAGCGAAATTATCTCACCCTATCTTGTAACGTTGCTTGTCTAAACTTTATACTTCAGACTCATGAAGTCAATATTTTTAAGGAAATATCTCTACAAAGTTTGTAGAATCCCATTCCGCAATTTCTCCCCTGAGATCAAAAAACAAGTCTTTGTATTGTTCCAATAAGATGAGAGTTGTGGAATGGCCAAAATTTAATTTAAGTTTAGAATCCGCTGATCGATGAGAAAAGCTAGAATTATTTATAAGTTTACAAATGGATTCTGACATATTTTCCGTACTATGGGTATAAATACAAATTGTGTAAATGTTGTAAGGATACGTACAGGTGTAGCAATGCAGCATATGCAGCAAATATAAGATTACATTGATAGTATTAATATTTATGCCTTTAACAAATATTTTAAAATGCTGTTACATTCCATAATTTTATGCTCACTTAAGTTAGTCAGGTAGCTAAAAATGTCTCCTTTCAATCCTGTCTACACTATATTCACATTGGGATCAGAATTAACATAAACATTGTGTTGCCTAGCAACCACGAACAAACAGGTGCATGAAACTTTTTGTCGTTTATGGTGCGTTTGAACTAAATCTGGAGTTCGCAAGTCGCGTTCCGTTCCACTCTTTATAATTTAATTTCTTTTTAAACATAATATTTATTTTGCAAAAGTTTAAAATAACATGGAATAGTTACGTATAAAATCTATATAGACTGTTTTAAAATACATAAACATAAATATAAAATGTTATTCGGCTTTGTTTAATGAAATTAAACTTATAAATAATTTTATGCTCATGCATATTGAGTGGAATGAAATATCTGTATAATCTGTACAGTGCCACCTGTGAAGAACTTACTGTGAAGTGGCGAAAATTGGAACTAATGCTACGCCATTCATAAGTTACAACTTTCAATGGAATTGCGCCCTATGATTGGTCCAATGCGTCCGACAGCGCCCTCCTTAAAGTCACAGATAAGTTGATTTCACTGTATTTCGAAATATAATACGACTAAGTTGCAAAGCATGTAAGCGCCATTATAGCTGTGAGGTTTTCGTAGTCATTTCTATTTATAGTCATAGGCAGGCAGACCTCAAAACAATAATTTTGTGCAAAGGTTTGAAGTCGCTTCACGAAATTAAGGATGTGCGAGCGTGAGTTATTCAATGATGAAAATTGTTTTAAGATGTTGGTTTTTGCGTCGTTGTCTCTTAGTGTGTTGTTGTTATTGGTCAATAGTAAAATAATGAAGATGTCATAAACGTTATAATGATTATTTAGTTCTTTAATAGTTATTTGGTGTGCGAAATACAAATCAGTTTGTGAAAACCCTATAAAGGAATTTTAATGGTTTATTCACAAGTATTCTGATACGAGTTTGCCTCAAGTATAGGTATTTTATACAAATACCTACTAGATTACTCGGCAAACGTTGTTCTGCCAAAAATTTAGGGGTGGACCACCCTTAACATTTAGGGGGATGAAAATAGATGTTGTAGGATTCTCAACCCTAGCCGATATGAACACAAAGATTCACGAAAATCGGTGGAGCCGTTTCGGAGGAGTTCAACTTCTAACAACGTGACACGAGAATTTTATATATTAGATAATATTGTACCTATCATAGCAATTCGATTTCATTAAGATACTAATGACTGCATGGTTATATGCAGAGACGATTAAAGTAATAGAATTAATCAGTACTTATTTACCTTAAATAGCACATCCATAACAGCGTAATTCAATGTTACTTCCGAAGTACTTCCCGATTTAATCAAACGATGACGCTAATGACGCAACAACAAAACTGAAGTAAAACTATCGCGGTATCAGTCACAAACAACATATAAAATAGATAAAACAAACAAACGGAAGCGTTAATCCAACAAGAGACAGAGAAAATATACCCTATGATCGCGCTCATTAAACTGATTCGACTGTAGCTAAGTCGCCTTTTATTGACAGCGAATATGCCTTCATGTTCGTTTGATACGCATGAACGATTGCAGTAAAAACAATAATATTATTATCTGTGGTAACGTTCACTCACAGTTAAAGGCTACACGGTTCGATGTTTATATCCAGCGGAAGTAATCTTAAAGTAAATATATCCTGTTAAACGGAAACTATAAATACTACAGGATGTTACAGAGTACAAAGTAAGATGGTTAATGTATACAATAGTTCAGTCAACTGTATCTTAGTATTTCTTAGATATCTTTAAAAAAATAACAATATTCTGTTTCCGAACAAACAGGCCGATTCGTCCTACGAGTATAAAATTGTACATGGTACAGCTCAACTCAGTCCTGATGGTAATATTGCAAAGTTTTGAGGGTTTTCTGGCCCGTTCTCCTTCCTTCTCAAACGCCATGGCAGAATATTGCTTTACTTGCGGGATCGTCTTGCGGCTCTGTGAAACTGCTATTTGGCGACATGGTCCGTCAAGGTATACATGGACCATCTGTTCCTGTACAAGTGGTTATGATTTATGATAAAACCTTAAGGCGACGTGGTATCGACTTCACAGACGTTTTGAGGGGGTGAAGGAGACGCGTACGGGCAGCCGGCGCGTCTGGCTAGGGACACGTATCGAATAGAAAGTATCGATACTGTACTCATGAGTAGTATCGAAAAATAGTATCATACTTAGAATGAAAACTTCCGTTACAGTTGTGGACCACCGACTCATAAAAGTATCGAGTACCTTTCTTAGGGTACTTTTAATGATGCGCATACGAATATAGTAGTATATAGTATAGTATATAGTATATTATATATATTAGTTGCTAACGAGCAAATAGCACTGCGAAAGTCGTTATCGATTGGATCCTGAGCGTTTTACCAATTTACTATTCCTGCGTTCATTAAAATTTAAGGATAGGCAAATGTAGCTTTGCATGATATGAATTTATTTGATTATTTAGTTTAAAAGACACAAGAGTTCTAATTCAAATATAGTGTTACAAAGTGAGATTTTATTATTTATAATATGATATTCCTACTGCATACCACATTGTTTTTTTAAAAAAACTTAAGTGACTTTTCAATATTTAAATATGCAATATTTTGAATAAAATTTAATCTATTATAAAATTTAATCTAAAACGATTGACCATAATATTGGCTGAATGATATATCTTTATTTAGAAACCCAATGAATTAAGCATGTCGATAGTTTATATAACGATATTAACTTAAAAGTACTGTGATGGTCCTGTAATTGCGGCGTATCTTGGCCGGAGTAAACCTCGATTCCTTCTGTGATTTTGATGTGTGCGTGATAGGATAGCGAGATTCTGTCAGATGGAGGTGGTAAAGAATCTCTTTCCGAGTACTTTGAGCCCAAACTCGGGTATCCTATCTCGCCTGGGTCAATTCAAATTTATTTTCTAATTTTTTTTTAGTTGGATGATCTATAAAAGCGTGTTTGTTAGTTTTTTTTTTAACTATTATTTTTTCATTTTTAGTTTGATTTTTTTAAATGAAATTTAGGTTGTTTTTTTTTCTTTCTTTCTTTATTCTTTATTTCTTAAAATATTGAATTGTCATCGATCCTCGATAAGTCTACGTAGTTTGAAAGAAATCTGACCATTTAAAGCTAATATAAAGCGTGTAATTAGGTTTCTTTCTTTCTTTCATTCTTTTTTTCTTTAAATATTGAATTGTCATCGGTCCTAAATAAGTCCACGAAGTTTGAAAGAAATCTGACCGTTTGAAGTGGGTCAAAATCAAGTCCAAAGAGAAGTTACAAACAAACAAACCAACAAACAAACAAACATACAGGTGAAGCTAATATAAAGCGTGTAAAAAAAATCATTCGATACTGGATCGATCCAGATTATCGTATCAAATCACTTGGATCGATACACTGCGATAGGATCCATATCGATCCAGAGTATCGATACAAGGCACCTGGAACGAACATCCCTAGAAAAGGCGCGCGAAGGTTGAGAAAAAGTCGTACAGGTCTGCTCTCCACAAGGCGCTACGGCCGACTGCGGCGAAGCGGGAGGCGCGGACCCAGCGATACGTCTGGCTCGCGCGCAACTGAATGACTGCTTTTACATGCTCACTTAATTTAATAAAATTAAATATTTCTTTTTACAAAAATGTTATCCGATAGTTCACTTACACATTTCATTGAGAAAGTGTAAAAAAAATATCGTTAAAATATCTTTAACAATGACCGAATGCCATTGATTTTCCCCCCGGTGAGCACACTGAAAATTGTAATATTTTAAGAAACTTTGAGATTTTTTTCTATCGAGTCAAGTTTAGTCAATCGTGTTTCAGAGCCGATGCTTCACTAAAATATATCATTATCTTTCATTAAATATATATTCTTAATGATGTGTAGCTGGTTTTCAATGTCTATAATGGTTTTCACGTAGAGTCAAATAGTCTAATTTGCGACTTACTTCACCTTAACTGAGTTGTTAAATATGGAAATATTTACGGAATAGTTTTAAGATATCTAAGGCTGATGGTAACAGCTGATCATTAAGACAGTGAGGTTTGGTTCGAAATCTAATATTTGTTCTAAAATCCAACCTGATCTCCAAATATTTGATATCATAGTACGCTATGGGCATCTATTTATCCTTGTAGGTATAATGCTTTTTTATTTGTTTTCGTTGATTATTATTTCTGGGATAAGATAAGGTAAACCTTCAGTCAATAACCTGAATCATCGGAGAGATAGTTGATATGATAAATGTCACGGTAAACATAATTATATGATAGATGATCTAATAAACCACGCTTTCTCAAAATGGGGAATGAAATCCTTTGGGTGTGCTAAAGGCTTTTAGGAGTGTAGTAGAAAAGGAAGGAGTGTTGCAGGTCGTATAGTTCTCAGAGGGCTGCGGTTAATTAAATACTCAAAATTGTATATCTTTTCGTTAAAAGTAAACGTTAAAAAAAATCTGTCATGTTATTGTTTTGCTTCTTGTGAATTTGTTTTAAAAGAGTGTGAAAACATAGTATAAGTTTGATACTCCGGTCTATTCCTGAAATCGCCACAAGCAATCATCGACATAGTTCGCGATCAACTTACCAAATGCAAATAAGTAAATTTTTTTTTGTTTGTAGTTGTATCAACTCCAAAAACTGTTTTTAGGATTTTTCCCTTTTCTCTTTCTTGCCCTGCAACGCATCTGATGCCTTTGGTGTTGCTAATGTCCATGGGAGACGGTTCCCCCCTGAATGGTTTTAAACGACCTAATTGTTATTAACATACATAATTATGTTGAGAAAATCAAAATGTTATTAACATATGTATGTTGACAAAATCAAAATATGGGCACATAACATGAAAATAATCCAAAACCAGACTGAAACAACACGTCAAGTTTACTATGAATAAAAATAGACGGAAATATGAACTGTGAAACTTGGAACGAGCACAAATATTCCATGAAATTATGAATATTAAATGTTGATGATGTATTGATTGCTGCGAATACGATACTGCAACAGTTTGGCTTTCACAAACCAGCAAATACAAGCAGTTGTGATTGCTAATTATAGGTAAGAAGAACGTAAGGAAGCTATTACTAATAATGTTAGAAGAAATGAAAAACACGCGGCTAATACCGCTCGTGGCCTTAATTTCCAAGATTAAGATGTAAGTAGCACCTTGAAAGTTAATATGACTGATAAGAGAAAGATTAATTTTTAAATCACGAGCACATTCCTAACCTAGATATTGCGTCGCATGAACAATACCAATCGGAAATCCATAATACGTGTAGCGAAGCGAACACTAGGCATGGTAATGTCGCATTTCATTTCCCATGGTATGTATTTATACAGTTAACCGGCGACCAGCGGCCGCCCCGATGGGTCGATATATTTCTGCGGCGTTTTCGCCATAACCTCGTAACTACAAGACAACATAACGCCTCCTGGACGCCCTAGCATGTATTCTATATTTAAATGAGAAATATTTACAATGCGAGCATTTCATGTTTCTCGAGGCAGTTAATTAAGATTGCGTGGGCCGACCGTAAACATCTAACATGCGTCCTCGTTCGATATCGACGTTACAGACTTGCCACGGAGATTAGAAAATCTGCAAGCGAATCCCCACGGAGTGGATTACAATTTATCGCTATAGGTACTATATTCAATGTTGGCGAGATCGAAATAGATTCAATCATTTCCATCGTTCGGAAGGTGACTAAACACCGCGGTCGGTTTGTAAACACAGGCGTATTCCAGCTCGTATGGAAGGCGGTCCTCGTGGATTACCTACAAGTGTTATCGGGGTCCAAGACGAACCTTTCAGAAGTGGCAGCTGCACCATCAAACTTTCCTTGTCGTTGGCGGGAGCCGGCGGGCGCTCGGGCGACGCGGCGGGGGGCGGAGGGTCGCGCGCGTCCGGCGGCGACAGCGCCTTCGGCGGCGGCCCCTGGCCCTCCATGCCGAACAACGCGAACCGGAAGGCGCGGGCGACGTCGGTGACGCTCTCGGAGCGCTTGGTGGCCTGGCTAGCGACGAGGTCGAGGCCGGAGTGGAACGAGGGCGACTTAGGGATACCCAGCGGCGAGACAGCACGACGCGGCTTGCTCTCGGCGGCGGTGAACATCGCGCGTGAAGGCGCGCGCGCGGCCGGCCCGGCGTGGACCATCGCAGGCGGCGCGGGCGGCCGGCAGCGGCATCCGAGCGGGAGCCGGCAGCGCCGGGACCGGTGCGAGCTGTGGGGGCGGCCGGACTGGCCCGCCGCCGCCGCCGCCGCCGCGCCTGCCACCGGCTGCGCGCGCACCGCCCATGCCGGGCGCCCCGCGAGCCTCCCGCACACGCAACCTCCTCTAGCACCGGCGCGCCGCGGCGGGGGTTCTCGTCGACAACATAACGAGAGCTTTGTGGAACAAGGACCTTTCAGTATTTCGTAAAGATATAAAATCCACGTTTAACCATTACTATCACAACATACCTATTCAGAACTTAAACCTACTCCTACTAACAAAGGACGATATTCGTATTGCTTAAAAAACATAGGGACTGTTAATAAATTAATTTTGAATTACATTTGTTTCATATTATTATATAGCCTATTCATCAAGGAAATATTGTAAGAAGTCGAACTTCTATAACTCATTTATTAAAGTAACCACGTGCTGCATCAATACAAAAATTGTGCGTCATCATTATACGTCTGAGGTCAGAGGCCGGCACGCGCCGCTCCTAACTCTCATTTCTGTGAATAAACAACCGGCATCGAATTTTCCGAACATCCCAACCAGCTGATGTATACACAATTCCCGGAATGGGTGTTCGGTCTAAACATTAATTAATTTCATAATACAACCAGGAAGGCCTGAATGAAAAAATTGAAAATGTAATTTGAATGTGAAGACTATAACGCCTGTGTATAAGAGAGCATTTTAAAGAATTTGATCTTCTCCACAATATAATGACCGATTACTGTAAATTTCGAATTTAGCACTATATGTATAGGCGCTATACGCAGCTAGGTACTGTAAATATGAGCTTATTATGTTTAGGAAACTAAACAAAAAAAAATTTAGTTTTACTTTTTGCTACGATGAACGTCAACTCACTTTCAGGTAGTTTTTAAGAACTTGAAGAGTGTCTTCCACGTGCGAGTCGTTTTTTCCACTCGGACGGAGCATCAAGCTTCAAGTACGTTCATTATACGTCTCGTAGTAACATAACTATTCAGTATTCACATTTTGATGTCAGAATCTGCTCTGACCCAGATCTTCGTGTAGTGTAGAGCGACAGTGGCTCCCTTTCAAATGGAATTCCCTCTGAATACACCAGTGGGTCGTGCTAGCTAATTATACTTATGAAAGACTGTATAGAAATCATCTTCTTAACCTGTGTATTATCTTGTGAACTTTAAATAATCTTAAATTAAAATTTAAAAAACCTCAGACGTTTTCATTCACACTAAATATAGATCTCGCAAGTCTCTTTCAGACAAAAAACTAAATCAAAATCGGTTCATCCGTTAGGGAGCTACGATGCCACAGACAGACATACAGATCCACAGATACACCGGGTTGCCAGATGGTCGGGATTCGTCTGGATTGTCCCGACATTTCACGATGTCCAGACAAGTCCCGACAAAATACAAGTACTTACAAGGCCCGACAAAATACAAAATGTCCCGACAAATCCCGACTTTTTGAAGTTTTGTCCAAATATTTCAGTCTTGCCAGCTGCCAATCCTAACCGACACATAGATACAAAGATACACAGACACGTCAAAGTTATAACACTCCTCTTTTTTCGTCGGCGGTTAATATACATATTAATGTGATAATATACTTAATATAGCCCACAAACACAAACGAGTACATGGCATATCTATATATATAAAATTGAAAAGCGACACACCGCTGATTAAACATAAAATCTCAGAAACTGCCGAACCGATTAAGATGAAATTTGGCAGGGAGATAGTTTATGCTAAGGAGACGTCCACTAAGAACGGATTTTTGGAAATTCATCCCCTAAGGAGTAAAAATACGGGTTAGAAGTCACTTTCATACAAACAAACTTTGTCAGTTTTAGATTTATAAATTCGAAATTTTTATGTAAGTTTATAGTAATAAATAAAAGTTAATTTTAACACATTTTTTGGAAAATCATCCCTTAAAGGGTTAATTTCTTCAATTTGACTTAGTACGCAACTTCGTCATTTTTGAAGTTAAAAACATGAAAATTTATATATTAGTTCAAGATTAGAAACAAAGGGCTTCCAACATTTTTGTATGGAGCCTGGCATACCTACAAGTCCGCCATTTTGAAAAAACCTCGATTCGGCGGCCAGTGATGAAACATGTGTCAATCGATAGAATAAATGATTGCGATCAAAAAGTATTCAGTGATGAAATGTCGTAAGTGGTATACTTTCTGAGATATTTGAGTTCAAAACCGTAGGAAAATAAAGCAAAAAACTTAGTTTCGGCCGATATTGATAAAACATGTGTTAGTCGATAGTTTAAGTGATTACGATCAAAAAGTATTCAGTGATAAAATGTCGTAAGTGATATGCTTTCTGAGATATTCGACTTCAAAACCGTACAAAAATAAAACATTTGTAATTAATTGTCTTTTTTTTTGGATCTGTTACTGTATCAGTGTAATATCAGATAAGAAATATTATGAATATTTAGAGTAATTACTTTATACATATAAAATCACAAAATTAAATAAAACAGTTTTATTCATATTTACATACAAAAACATCTTATATATTAAGTAAATAAATATTTATAAATACATATATAACATCTGGTTGAAAACCTCGGGCGAAGACATTCTAATTGCTTCAGGTAGTGTTGCCGAACGTGATTCTTGAACTTTTGGTAGATGATTTTTTGATGTCGACAAGTAGTACCAGAGTAGTTCCAGAACAGTATTAACTGTATTGTGAAGGAATTCCCGAAATAACCAGTGTTGTGGATTTCCTTGGAATAAACAGGAGAAGACACGGTATTCAAAATAGCATAAAATGTTTAGAAAATTCTAGAGCTTTGCCTGTGTCGAATGGGTAGTAGACATTTAAGTTAGGAATGGAACTGGGAAATGTGGTCACACTTACGTAAGCCAAAGATATATCTAATACAGTTATTAAGAAGGCGCTCCAATTTATTCAGAAGTTCCTCTGTCAAATCTGTACAACACACATCAGCATAATCAAGGCGAGGGATGACCAGAGCCTGCACCAACATAATTTTGGTCTTAAACGGTAAGAAGTGTTTATGGCGATACAGCAATTGAAGTGTAGGTACCGGTCACTTTTTCCTTACCTCAGTTACGTTATGTATTTGATACCTATAATTATTTTTGTATAAAAATTAAACAAATTCGTCAAATAAACAACTTAAGACTAATAAACAAATAGTTACTTAAAAAAACAAAGTATTCTTCTTTGGCATAGCGTATATTAAAAAAAGTTACATCTTTTGTTTGACTTTTGTCATATTTTGGCTGTTTGGCTGTCATTTGGTTGTACACTAAACGTACTTTTTCTTTTTCTCACGTGCAGTCTTGTTATTTTGCTTTTGTTGCATTGTATTTTTGGTTGCGTTAACTTGTTAAGTTGTAATTTTTTATCGTTATATCACCATGGCAAGTGTTACCACCGGCCCACCAGGGTCACGGTGTTTGTTTTGCGGAATCAGTACTGCCACCCGTAGGGGAGGACGCCGTCCTAGACCACAGCTACGAAGTTATGAGATCTCCGCGCAATACCTAACTGATCATCCACATTTACAATCTTATGCCCACCATCGCCTCAGAGATCAGGACGTTAGTACTATAAAATAACTTTAATACCATTTTCTTATTATTTATTTAGTGTTAGGCTGTTCTGGGATTGTACACGAGCTGAAACCTCAAAATATAATGATTCATGAGAAATAAGAATGACAATATGATGTTCACTTTAATACGCCCTGTCGACTTTGGACTGGACATTCTGATATAAGAACTATATCCCCCCGTACCATAATTAGTGTGACCGATATAAACGCTTTTTGCTTTAGGCTTTTCAATTGGGACATTATTCTTTTTACAAAATGCCTCATTGAGTTGCACCATGAGCTAGTCAGAAGGCATAATCTCTAAAACAATTAACAAAAAATTGAAAAATAATTATTATTCCAGATAACATCAGCTGACCGAGTTTGTCGTCCTTGTGTTCAACGCGCTAACCGGTATTATATAATAGAACAAGAGCGCTTGACTATAACAGCGGATGCTGTAAGCCACGATCATGAACCGTATTCAGAAGGTTCGGCTGACGGGTCAGTGAGTGATCCACTAAGAGACGACGATGTTTCAATAGTAGATCCCGCAGAATATGTAATGGAAGTACCAGATGAAGCTCTGGAAAGCGATTCGCAAAATGAACTTGAAGGTGCCGCAAATCCTCGTAGCTTGACAATTCCAGTCACTGGCTTTTCGAGAGTTTCGTGCACTGTGTCATATTGCGTTGTAGCTCAATGTAATCTCCGCTATGATTTGCATAGAATTAATGTTACAATCAGATCAGACATTTTGCGTAATCAAAATATTTACATACCTGCAGGAGTACGTGTCTGTAATGAACATTTAAACTCAAATGTTATCTGGCGGGATCTTGCGAACTATATGCGTTTCAGACACGAAACTTTTAATTTAGCTCAAATAGCTGACATGTTCAAACTGTTACAAAGGCCAATCGATTATTTAGATTTTGAAAAAATCGATACCATAGATGAGGCAACTTTTCATTTTTTTATTGGCTTCAGTAAAACCGCTTTTATGGGTATTCTGGACAACACTCCCTCGCTTCAACGCCTTAAACTACCAAAAAGAGCTTTAGCAATGGTGTTATGCAAAATACATACAGGTGATTCTAACGAAAGATTATCCTCCTTATTTCGCAGAAGCCCAGTACACATTGGCCGTGTAATGAAAAAGGTACGTATTCATTTATTAAATGAATTCGTTCCATTGCATTTGGGACTTACACGCAATAGAGAAATCGTGGAATATCGTGAAGAATTACGACAAAGAATTTTATCAATACCGAATTTTTTACATGAAAGCCCTGAACAACCAAACCGGATAATTGCAATTTGCGACGGAACATACATATATATTCAAAAAAGTTCCAACTATCTGTTTCAAAAAAAGACGTACAGCCTTCATAAATACCGCAATTTGTTGAAGATGTTTCTCATCGTGTCTCCAGATGGATTTATTATAGAAACGTTTGGTCCCTATGCAGCTGATAAGTCTGACGCCAGTATTATGCGCGAGTTAATTGAAAATGCGGAATTCCGTAGGGTTTTCCTGCCTGGTGATGTTTTTATACTTGATCGAGGTTTTCGGGACGTTATTGAAGAACTTGAAGCATTGGGATATCGTGCTTTTATGCCAAAAACAAAAAATATGCACGAGAGGCAACTAACTACTCAAGATGCCAATGAATCGCGTAAAGTGACAATATGCCGTTGGGTTGTGGAGACAATAAATGGCCATATTAAAAATCAGTTTCGCCAATTGAGAAATCAATATCCAAACTTGGCTGCCAGAAAAATGAACGAAGAGTTTCGCATTGCATGCGCCTTACTCAATGCTTTTGGCGCTCGACACAGAGACCACAACCTAGTTAACGAAATTATTAACCAAATTACTTTAAAACAAAACGCCCCGAATACCTTGAGCGAAATAGTTTTACAAAATAATTTAAATCTCCACAGAGTGGATTTCCAACCAATGGATGCAACTGTCGGGCTAGAAGAATTTCCTGTCTTAACCAAAGATGATTTAATAATAATGGGGTTAGGGACCTACCAAATCGCTCAAGCTAGGAGTTATTATGGCGAGCACATAAAACCAAACGGTGCATACGTAGTGCAAGTATGCAGAGGAAATGATGCGAATCTGTTTCCAGATGGCATTTGGCTACTACGAGCAAAGATTCATTCTCGTCACTTGGGAAACCGGACATATTTTGTATATATTTTAATAAATAACTCTATGGAGGGTAGAGATAAAATCGCGGGATGGTACTGCTCATGCATAGTGGGAAAAAGAACCTTGTCCTGTTGTTCCCATATTATGTGTGTGATATGGTTCTTGGCATGGGCTCGACACCAGGAAACATTGCCTTTATCACCAGCGGAATTTTTAGATTCAGTGATTGTCAGACACGATATAGAAAACGAAGCCAATAATGAATTTTAACTATTGGTTTAAAGTTGCCAAAGCCGTAGTAGCCGCTGGTGGCAAATAAATTATTTATAAAATAACGTAGTAGTTTGCTTTTGCTTTGCTTTTTTTTAATTCAAACCTACCCGTTATTAATAAATCAAGTACCCATGCAGCACAAACATAATATAAGGTATAATATACTTATTTTTCATTACTGATCCAATAAATTCAAAAGGAGTAAATGATAATTGTTAATGCCTTATTTTTGTACGGTTTTGAAGTCAAATATCTCTGGAAGTATATCACTTACAACATTTCACCACTGAATATTTTTTAATCGTAATTATTTAGCCTATCGATTGACATATGATTTATCAATGTCCGCCGAAACGAAGTTTTTTGCTTTATTTTTCTAGTTTTGAACTCGCATATCTCAGAAAGTATATCACTTACGACATTTCATCACTGAATACTTTTTGATCATAATCATTTAGTCTATCGATTGACACATGTTTCATCACTGGCCGCCGAATCGAGTTTTTTTCAAAATGGCGGACTTGTAGGTATGCCAGTTAGGTTCAATGCCCTTTAAAAATTGTGTTTTTTTTTTGGAAAATCAACCCCTAAAGGGTTGAATAAGGTTGTTCAAGTTTGTATGGGAAATTCGTCAGTTTTGAAGTAAGAAGGGTGACAATTTGTATATAAGCTTATAGTTAGACATAAAAAATAACTGTATCACTGTTTTCTCGAAATTCATCCCCTAAAAATACGGATTGGAAGTCTTTTACATATAAATCAGCTTCATCAGTTTTAGAGTTATAAGTATGAATTTTTTATGTATGTTTATAGTAATAAACAAAAGTTACCTTCAACACAGTTTTTTGGAAAATCATCCCTTAAAGGGTTAATTTCTTTGATTGAACTTAGTACGTAACTTCGTCATTTTTGAAGTTAAAAACATGAAAATTTATATATTAGTTCAAAATTAGAAACAAAATTTAATGGTTATGTGTTTTTTGGGAAAATCAACCCCTAAAGGGTTGAATAAGGTTGTTCAAGTTTGTATGGGAACTTCATCAGTTTTGAAGTAAGAAGGGTGAAAATTTGCATATAAGCTTATAGTTAGACACAAAAAATAACTGTTTCACTGTTTTCTCGAAATTCATCCCCTAAAAATAGGGGTTGGAAGTCTTTTACATATAAATCAGCTTCGTCAGTTTTAGAGTTATAAATATGAAATTTTTTATGTATGTTTATAGTAATAAACAAAAGTTAACTTCAACACATTTTTTTGGAAAATCATCACGGTTTTCTCGAAATTTATCCCCATAAAGGGTAATACTAAGGGTTTGTAAATATCTATTTAAGAAACTACGTCATTTTAAACTCAGTAATGTGAAATTGTATATGTTATTTTATAATTAGAAACAAAAATTAATTGTAATAGTTTTTTTTGAAAATTCATCCACTAAGGGGTAAAACCAGGGGATGTAAGTTTGTACGAAACTTCGTCAGTATCGAACTCAGAAATGTGAAAATAAATAAAAAATTAACTGTAACAGGTTTTTTGGAATTTCATTCCCTAAGAGGTAAATAAAGAGGTTGCAAGTTTTTGCAGAACTTTGTCATTTTCGAACTCAGAAATATGAAAATTAATATGTAAGCTTATAGTGAGAAACAAAAAAATCGTGTAGAGGACTTTACGGACGGTAGGGGGAGGAGAGAGGGACAGGAAGCGAGAGAGGGACCGGGAACGAGAAAGGAACAGGGAGCGGGAGAGTGAGAGGGAGAGGGACAGGAAACGGGAGAGGACCCGGGAGCGGGAGAAGGAGAGGGGAGGGATAGGGAGCGGGAGAGGAATGAGAGGGACAGGGGCAGGAAGCGGGAGAGAGAGCGGGACAGAAAGCGGGAGAGCGACCGAGTGCGAGAGAGGAACTGGAAGCGGGAGAGGGACAGGAAGCGGGAGAAGGACCGTGAACGGGCGAAAGGGACAGGGAGCGGGAGAGGGAGAGGGAGAGGGAGAGAGAGAGAGAGTTTGAGTGGGAGAGGGAGATGGAGCGGGAGAGAGAGTGGGAGCGGGAGGTGTAAGTGTCCAGATGGAAACAACAGAACCGTTTTTAAAGATATTTGTACTGTTCATGTTGACATCGTAAAACCAGTTCATCATTGATCCATTTAGGATCTGGTGGTGTTACTTCGAGACAAGATATGTAACTCCTGGATGGATGGAAATAACGGAACCTTTTTGTTTTTTTTCTAATGAAATTCAAGAGCCAGTTTTTCTGTACATTAAATATTTTTCAAAATTTCGGTTAGGGGCACTTCAATAACGTGTTAGAACACCAAAAAATTTTTTTTAATTATTGTCTGTTTGTCTATCTGTTTGTATGTTCGGGCATTACATGAAAACCCTTGAACTGATTTCGACGGAAATTAGTTATGTTGTTCCTCAAACTTTGGATCACGTTTTAAAAAACTTTTCGTCCCGATAAAATTAAAAGTTTTCACCGGAAACAAGATGAAACTTAGTGTGGAATATTTTGAAATATTAACGATTTGCCTTAAATTTGCAACAAACATTCCTCATTTAATTGATGAAATACATGTTTTCGAGTTTTTCAAATTTTTTCATAAAAAGAAAAAACTAATGTTAACTAATACTGTTTATTTTTTAAAATTCGTTCCCGGAGGAATGATTTGTGATTATATCGTATGTTTCAGTACATAAATTCCTAAATATAAGTACTTCAATATAAATTAACCTGTTTTTCAATTTTTTTCTGCAAGGGGTACAAATATGATAAGCATAATTTCCGCATGCGAAGCTGCGGGCAACAGCTAGTTGGATTTATATAATACAAAAATTAATACCCCTAACAAGGAGTATTTGTTCTCCATTGTAACCCTTAGGTTTGAACTGTTTATTTAACTCTACACACACCGCGTCACGGGATCTTGTAAGAAAGACGTATACTTGCTTCCAAGTGGATATAAAATAAATATATTTAATATTTATCATCACAGACAATATTTTATTTCCACCAAAACCTCCTATACTCGTAGATAGTGCTTCGGTTACAACGAATGACCGAAGCCCATTTAATAAACCGATTTCAGATCTTAATTTAATTTTTACGTAGGTACGATTTACATATTATGTATTTCCTAAAATTTTGAGATCTTAAGTTAGGGGAATACGGGCCCGAACTAGACGGAAAGTAACATGGAATCAGGTTCCTTGATATTTTGTGAGATAAGTAAATTTTGTAACTAAGCGTTTTCTGCATTTATTGCTTTTATTAAACCATTTTAAAAACAGAAACGAAATAGAACAATGAAATAAAAATCTGAAGTAGCGCTATCATAAGTATATTCGTAATACGAGTATGACCAAAAAGAAAAACGCCAAAAGAGGATTTTGAAGCCTGCACATCCCTTTCATGCATCATTATAATAGCCACGAAAAGGTTCGCCGCAACCCCTTCTGTTGAGTATAAAAAATCGCTGTGTTGCGTATTAACATTTGTTTCCAGTTTTCCACCCACACAGAGGATTTCTGAGGAAGTGGGCTTTGTTTGTGGGGTTTAGGGGAAGCAGGGGCGACCCCCGCATTGTACTCGGAGCTACTGAATTCCTGAGCCAGACATCCCTTCCCCCTTCATTGAGCGATCGATCCTTGATAGTTATTAAATTGAGTGAGTCATTCCGAGAAATGCGCCTTGATAGGTTATAGCCGATTATAATTTTATTATCGTTAGAAATACTTCAACATTATTATAATATTGCGAAAATCTTATCTGCATTATTCAATACAATTTCTCATAGTTCCTGTTCCTAGGTTTAATATTGTATAGTATCTCTTTTGAGAATAAGATTAGTTATTAATAAAACCGACAATGCTGATCGAATAAGACTTCAAGACCAAGAAAGACTTCAGTATTCACCTTTCAGTACATTACAAATATTAAATACGAGTAACCGCCCTCGCTTTGCTTCGGTTTTCTTATTTTTTACACCTTGGGTTACATTATTGGAGTTTTATTAAGGATCCCTAATTTTTTTGAAAATATAATATAGCCTATGTTACTCGGGGATAGTGTAGCTTCCCAACAGTGAAATAATTTTCCAAATCGGTTCAGTAGTTTCGGAGCCTATTCAATGCAAACAAAAAATCAAATCTTTCCTCTTTATATATTAGTATAGATATAGATTAGTATAGATTAGATCAAATAATTCCTCTATCTTCCTGAATCCTTTATCCTAGACATTGTTGGTGTAGTTCATTTTGAAGCTCCAATGATTCGAAATGTGAACACTAACAGCTGTCGGTTAACATTAGCCCTTCAAAGATGTTCAGCGAGCTATGTAGAGAAAGAGAACTATGCGTCGAATGTTTCTAAAGGGCAAGACCGAATAGAAGTTCTCGTAAATAAAATAAGGCACAGATTGAGCAACAGCTCTAAGTTGTTAAGTCTTATAAAATATTGTCTCATAAATGAAAACAATTTTATAGTTGCCCTATGGGACGAAGGGGGAAGTCAGGTAACAAGTTAGGTTAGGAACACCCCAAGATTACCCTACACGCACAAGATAGTGAATAGTAATAAAATAACGCTTCACACTCATAGCACACTAGGATTTCCTGTGTCGTGGGTGCCATGGACAACACACAGAGACAAGAACACTCACTCCCTAACCGAGAACAGAAATTTAAACTCATCATTCAAATTTTCACCTCGCTGGGAATCGAACCCAGGACTCTTAGCGCGGCGATCCGGCATGGTAGCATCGCGCCACACAGGTGCCACATAGAATGAACTCTAACAGGAAGAGACTTGAAAAGTTGTAAGTGTTGAGTCTAGACTGCTGTCTATAAGATTGATTATGAAGATGATAGCAGATGATGATAATGAATGTCAGTTACATAGAGGCGAGATAAAATAAATAGTAAGAATATCAAACCTATTACATTATAGGTATTATATTAGGTACAGTTAACAATGACATTCCTTTACAATCGATTTTCCCTAAAACTATCTTGAAATCGCTTTCAAGATAAGGTCAGAGAAAAATGCGGGTTAATAAACTTTGATATAATGTAAATACACATTTTATTCTATTGATAAGCTTATTTTTGCTATTACAAAATAAACCCTTCCTTACATTCTTTATGAACGACTTTATGCGCGTACGGCGTAATATATTGTCATCTCAAACATTTACCAACCTATATTTCACGTACATGTTTTTGAGTATTTTTGAAGTTATACCTTCTTCTTATCGAGCGTTTGGAAATAGAGTATTTTTTTTACGATGCGATAGCCAAAAAGCGACATGATGAAGGTCCGTGATATTAGGCGCAATGCATTCGCTGGAGTTGTTTAGGATTGCTAGCGCGCGCCTGGTCGTGGGTGCGAGCGGGAGGTACGTGGTTCAATTACTAGCGCACGCCGCACTAGCGTACATAAGTACACACACACTTTTTTTATAAGATTTATATATTCCAAGGTACATAAAGCAATAGAATTATGTCGGTTTTGCAAAATATACATAAAGGGCTTCCAACATTTTTGTATGGAGCCTGGCATACCTACAAGTCCGCCATTTTGAAAAAACCTCGATTTGGCGGCCAGTGATGAAACATGTGTCAATCGATAGACTAAATGATTATGATCAAAAAGTATTCAGTGATGAAATGTCGTAAGTGGTATACTTTCTGAGATATTTGAGTTCAAAACCATAGAAAAATAAAGTAAAAAACTTTGTTTCGGCGGATATTGATAAAACAAGTGTTAATCGATAGACTAAGTGATTACGATCAAAAAGTATTCAGTGATAAAATATCGTAAGTGATATGATTTCTGAGATATTTGAGTTCAAACCCGTATAAAAATAAAACATTTATAGTAAATTATTTTTTATTTTTATTATACATATTATATTATATATTAAGTAAATAAATAATTATAAATACATATATAACATCTGGTTGAAGATCACGGGCGACAATATTCTAATTGCTTCAGGTAGTGCTGCCGGTATTCTTGAAGGAGCTTTTGGTAGTCTATTTTTTAATTTATTACATTTATTATTAGATTTATTTTTTGATGTCTACAAGCAAGGAGTTCCAGAACAGTATGAACTGTATTGTGAAGGAATTTCTGATATGGGTTTCCTTTAAATAAACAGGAGAAGACACATTATGCAAAATAGCATAAAATGTTGAGAGAATTCTGAAGTTTCGCCTGTATCGAATGGGTAGCCATTTAAGTTAGGAATGGAACTGGGAAATGTGGTCATACTTACGTAAGCCGAAGATATATCTAATACTTAATTAAGAAGGCGCTCCACCAATGTATTCAGAAGTTCCTCTGACAAATCTGTACAACACATAACATAATCAAGGTGAGGGATGACCAGTGTTTATGGCGTATTTATGGTTAAGTGTTTATGGCGATACAGCAATTGAAGTGTACCGGTCATTTTTTTCCTTACCTCAGTTACATTATGTATTATAAAAATTAAAAAAATTCGTCAAACAAACAACGGGTAGAGATAAAATCGTGGGATGGTACTGCTCATGCATAGTGGGAAAAAGAACCTTGTCCTGTTGTTCCCATATAATGTGTGTTATATGGTTCTTGGCATGGGCTCGACATCAGGAAACATTGCCTTTATCACCAGCTGAATTTTTAGATTCAGTGATTGTCAGACATGATATAGAAAACTAAGCCAATAATGAATTTTAACTTTTGGTTTAGAGTAATTGCCAAAGCTGTAGCCGCTGGTGGCAAATAAATTATTTATAAAACAACCTAGTAGTTTGCTTTTGCTTTGCTTCTTTTTTAAATTCAAACCTACCCGTTATTAATAAATGAAGTACCTATGCAGCACATACACATAATTATGGCATAATATACTTATTTTTCATTATTGACCCAATAAATTCAAAATAAGTAAATGATCATTTTAATGCATTATTTTTGTTCGGTTTTGAACTCAAATATCTCAGGAAGTATATCACTTACAACATTTCATCACTGAATACTTTTTAATCGTAATCATTTAGCCTATCAATTGACATATGTTTCATCAATGTCCGCCGTGGCGAAGTTTTTTTGCTTTATATTTCTACGGTTTTGAACTCAAATAAATATCACTTACAACATTTCATCACTGAATACATTTTAATCGTAATTATTTAGCCTATCGAATGACATATGATTTATCAATGTCCGCTGAAACGAAGTTTTTTGCTTTATTTTTATACAGTTTTGAACTCACTTATCTCAGAAAGTATATCACTTACGACATTTCATCACTGAATACTTTTTGATCATAATCATTTAGTCTATCGATTGACACATGTTTCATCACTGGCCGCCGAATCGAGGTTTTTTCAAAATGGCGGACTTGTAGGTGTGCCAATTAGGTTCGATGCCCTTTCTACTGCTGGTATCAACGAAAAACGTTTAAAAGACCCTTAGTTGTAGCAATTTGAGTTGGACTTCAGTATTAATCACTGCAATCTGTAACCGCTATTCCTAATCGTCTCCGGAAGGCCTATTATCTTATCGTGAGGCCATTACGAAGGCACTACAATCAGATAAATGCAGCGTACAATAAATAGGCTTTATGTTCACCATCTGAGACGTTTGACCTACCTGTAGTTTGTAGTTCTTATCTGTGGACAATTAAAACGATAAAATAGAAAGGCATTTATTTTCTGAGAAAACTTTATCTATTCGATTTATGAACACAACCTTTGCTCCCTAAACAGTTACGGCCATATTAATAAACATAGACTAAAGCAAGAGTAACTTTAAAACTTGTCGTAAATAAGATTTAATTAAATTCAGTATTAATAAATGTAGAGTAACGAAGAAGTAAGCTACTCCGAGTCTCATCTCAGAATCAAAGTTAGTCCATGTCGCTACATAGTTTAGCGACTGATTAGGCGTGGACTAGGCGTGCATTGACGACATTGACGTTGACTTGACGCATATCTAGAGTACTTCGTTGTTCTAGCTAAACGTCATTCACATTGATATTTTCTTTGACCTTTTCTTCTTCATCCCAGTTAACTGAGCGAGCACGTTTTTGGTTGATGTAAATCAATTTTAAATTTAACCAGTAACCATAGCATGAAACAAACTGCGAGGAGCGAAATTAGGCGCTTGAAATTGAAAGCTGATCACGTCGTTTGAAGTTGTCAATCCCAAAATATTGTTGTCACTGTCATTTTAATGCATGAAGTCATTCACTGACTCACTCTTTTTACTTTTAAATTACAAAGGTTGCCATATTTTACTCGCTGAAACCGGACTAAGAAATGTATTGTTAGTTCGACGTTACTCCATATTTATTAATAACATTGCAATTACGAAGTTATTACTTAGTTAATCCAGAATTAACTAGTCCAAGTGTAGCTTCAGATGATGCTTGGATTAAGCGATTTTTATTAATAAGGGTGTTAATGTGTCGGGCAGATTGTACTACAAAAATACATACTATTTTCTCCCAAATAAGTAAGTATAACAAAAGAAGTTACAAAAATGTTCAATTGAGCTAGTTTGGACTAATACTATACACTTATACGAGTATACACATACGTACATTCCCACTCATACTTGGCGAATATGTTACGACTTCCAAAGCTACACTAATTCTGAATGCGTAATAATGACGAGACGAGAATATTTAATTGAGATAAAAGAAGATTACCAGCCTCTTGATGAACGACAACCCGACTACACATTGTAGTGGACCTTTGACACTGTATAACTAATTCAATTGCTCAGTTAAAGATGTGTAGATTTACAAGTAAGAAAAATTAAGCGTACTAATTGGTACAGCGAATAGTAAAAAAGAATTCCTATCATGTTTTGTAATTAAGTGCTTCAGTGTTTTTCATACTTTCCATTGCAACCCAAATTATTCTGAGAATCCATCTTGTACGGTACAACAAAACAGTAGTAAAACGCACAAGTCTCAGTGTTTCCATTGTTTTGTTGTTTCATTGTATGGCCGAATTCCTCTAAGGATAGATTTGGTTCGGGAACGGGACAAAATAAATATATTAAATCATACAAAACTACAGGAATTACTTCCAAAATTGAGTAAACTCGTACAAAAGCTCAGTTCTTCAGTAATTTCAAGGCTTCATAGTTTTCAAAAATAAAATGTAAAAAAAATCGCTACGCATTCATAATAATACCCATACTAGGATACTAGTGTCGTAGAACAACTAACTAAAACAAGAATTCAATGTAATGTTCAAATAAAAATTCAGTGATTTTCAAGGCTTAATTATTGTTTTCAAGAATGAGTAAAATGTTTAATTTTTATTTTAAAATGATGTTAGAATCTATGAAAAAAAAAAAATAAGAAAAATTTTAAGCAATAAATATGTACTTGTTAGAATATTTTTTGATTTTCTTAGCGTACGGTTAGGTTAGATAGGTACTAGAATAACAATGCCCCC
Source organism: Thymelicus acteon (assembly GCA_951805285.1). Taxonomy (NCBI): domain Eukaryota; kingdom Metazoa; phylum Arthropoda; class Insecta; order Lepidoptera; family Hesperiidae; genus Thymelicus; species Thymelicus acteon. The sequence continues at coordinate 6,944,812 of OX638232.1, forward strand.
TAATACTTTTTGCTTCATAATATGCTCTAGATCCCTCTGTATCCACATATTGATCTGGTTCATCGAATGTCGCCTGTGAAAATATTCTGCAAGTTATATTTACGTGAGCAATGCAAAAGTTAGAAGAGATACGTGATCGAAATATTGAATTGACTGAATATAAAGTACCAATATCATCTGAAATGTAAAATGATGCCACATTATTTTGTAACAGTTAAAAAGCTTTTATGATAAATTAACGAAAGTTTCACTTCACACAACTCACTTCTAACATAATTTTGTTAGTGGGGAATTAATAGGCACTGCTACTTAACAATGTTCATACTGAAAAAAAATAATAGGAGGAGTTTGTACATTAATTAGTGAGTAAAAGCCTATAATTGTATGTTACCTGTTCCTTAAATGAATAAAACATGCATAAGCTTTAAGCCGCCCAGTGGGCTATGGAACGAGCTATGCTCGGTATTTCTCTACGCGATCGAATTAGAAATGATGAAATCCGTACAAGAACAAGGGTGACCGACATAGCTCAGAGAATTAGCCGGCTGAAGTGGCCATGGGCTGGCCACATAGTTCGAAGGACCGATAGCCTCGGTAAAAGGTGCATAAGACGCCCCCCGACCGACGACCTGAAGAAGACAGCGGGCATCCGCTGGACTCAGAAGGCTCAGGAGCGGTCTGAGTGGCGTTAGGGGAGGCCTATGTTCAATAGTGGACTTCTAAAGGTTGATGGATGGATGGATGCGTCCATTGGCTCAATTGGCTTTTAACTTTACTCAATATTGTTAATCGTACCCTCTGCCGTTGTTACGATATAATGTTCCTAGGCAATGTTTTTACTAACGCACGCACTAACACGAACATAAAATAAAATACGACGAATACTAAATATGTATTAGGTTAAAATAAAAACCATTGTCTTCTTATTTTTATTCCTATAATAGTTGGTACTAGGACCTTGTTATTATATGGAACTACTATTAAATGTATCATTGATGTGTATCAACATCAAGTGAAATATAATTAAGTGTTGTTTTGTACAAAATTCTATAACCAATTTCATTACACAACGGTTCCAGAACCTTAATTTATATTATTGCTGCTACAAGTTAATATAGTATCAAAATGCTGATATACGCATATTCGTATACATATTTTTGTTTTATGAGACATTCGAGATAAGCAAAGTATTCTGGGAATAATAAAAGTATCTGTTCACAAAACAGGCTAATGTTATTATCGTTGTTGCCGTTCTTAGATATATGTATTCTTGTGTGTACTTATATAAGGAAACAACAAATCGGCATGTGGCATGCAAAGACAAAATGGCCTTTTGTGGACATTAGCAACCACAGTCAAGTTTGAGAAAAGTTTAGAAGTCGAAAGGTATTGTTAGTTCTGAAGATTGAAATGGGGCTTTTGTAGGAGACGTTTCTGAGGTTATTACTGAAATACAACACAAGGTAACTTGAAGCGTCACAGCAGAATTAGCAGGAGATCTACACAAGTATTACCAACCATCTTATGCAAAGTAATCCGCTATAAAAATAGGCAATTTCTTATAAGTACTGTTTTTTATCTAAGGGGTAAACTTACGCTAAGGTTTGGCATAAAGAGAATGACTAAGTTTAAGGCATTTTAATGAATCCACAGCGATACGGGAGCAAAACCGTAGTAATATGAGGACAATCAAGAACATTAATGATGAAGAAAACAATCTGCAGTTGGCCGATAAAATACTTTGTACTTCACGCACCTTTAGTTACGCTACCTTTAGATATCCTAGCGATTAGAATGTTGTACTTCCGAAAGCAGGGGCCCGAGTTCTAATCCTGGCACGGACCTCTACTTTTCAAATATTATGTGCGTATTACAAGTTAATTATCATTTGCTTCGGCGAAGGAAAACAACGTGAGGAAACCTGCACACCGATAGTTCTCCATAAAGTTCTCAAAGGTGTGTGAAGTCTACCAATCCGCACTTGGCCAGCGTGCTAGACCTGAATCCCTCACATCGTGAGAGGAGACCTCGAGCCCAGCAGTGGGACAATTATCTGTTGTTGTTTGTTTGCACCTTTATAAGATAAGTGAGCAATTTTACTAATATAATGTTTGACGGTCAAACAAAAACAAATGAAATGAAATGCTGCACACGCCCGTGCGTGAGTTGTGACTTAGTAAGAACTTGTGGCACAATGGACGTGCTTTGGCTCTGAAATCGGGGAAACACCAAGTAATTTAGAGTTAAGAAGTTACACTTCCAAGTCGAACGTTCACCGAGAGCAGAGTATGAAAGTTCTGTCCTTGCGGAAATCGTCATGAGTTTAAATAAACGATTTTCAGACGCAATTTTAATAAACGTTCAGATACGTAATATTGCTACTTGGTTGTTTATATCATGACGCAAATGGGTTTATGTAATTCGTTGTTGTAATTGTTGTTTTGATGTAATTCGTCCAGGTCTTTTAATAATAAAGTTTGTATAAACGTAGGTAGAGGGTGCAAAGGAAACCTCCCTAGGGTATAACTTTAAAATAATCCACGGTTGTTGCTAGAAGGTTACCTTCCTTACCTTCAAGATCATCTTAAATTAGCCATTTACTCTGGACATGTTCTTACCTTTGATTGGCGGCAGTTTAACCAGCTCCTGATTGTGATTGTGCACGTTGAATCGACTGGACCCGTGTCTTCTTGGCTGGCCGTTCCATCCTGGGGGGCGCGGGCCGTCTGCGGAGCGAGGTACTATGGGCGCGGGCGGCGGCGGCCTAGCTGCTACTGGTGGCACTTTATCTGCACGACTCTGTGAACAAAGTCAAATTAAATACACGTCTGAAATGTTAATAGTTTACCTAACGTTGGTTGCCAGTCAGAAAGGCAAAGTTTTGCAGCATTAGGTTAGGAAAAACAAATTTACCTTCTCAAAGCACTTTCACACAATGTTACTTTTTGTTATCCCAAAAATCAGTGTGTTCTCAACAGAAATAGGAATTTTCACCGTTTTTAGGGTTCGGAAGTAAAATCGGAACCCTTATAGTTTCGTCATGTCCGTCCGTCCGTCCGTCTGACCGTCTGTCCGTCTATCCGTCTATCCGTCCGTCTGTCCGAAGCAAAGCGCCGAGACCCTTAGAGCTAGAAAACTGTAATTTTGCATACATACATATTTATTAAAACTCCAGAATCGTAGAATAAAATATTAAAAACATTTTTTTTCAGGGTACCTCCCCTACAGGTAACGTGAGGATGAATTTTTTATTCGTCGCGTACCCTATAGTGTGGGGTATCGTTGAAAAGATCTTTCAAAAATAGGTCTTCTAAGACCATTTTTGGAATTAGGGGTCCGTTTGTGAAATATTTGGCTTTAAAGTGCTAATTTTAGTTAGAGTCAAGTTGCCCCCACCCCTGCCGGCTAAACGGTTGAAGTTGGACAAGTGAAAAAATTCCCAAAAATAGGTTATATGATGAATTTACAAGGAAAACTATCACGGCTATGTTAGCATAAATAGTTAATGACTATTAGTCGAAAACTTACTACTTCGGATTCGGAACCCTACATTGCGCGTGGCTTGACACGCACTTGCCCGGTTTTTTTTCTCAAATATCGCCGTTACAATCGAAATTTTAGAAGATGTGACAGTTATTCGAAAAATTCCCTAATTTTAATTTCTAATTTCATATTTCCATTGTAAGAGCCTAAGAAAGCCCTGAAAATTGTACATTTTCCAATACAAGGAAAATAATACAACAAATTAACATTTATGCAAAGTTCATCCCACACGTTATAAGCAATCTCTGAAGATTAACCGAGCGTGGTGACGGATGTGGGGAGATTGAATTCCCATCTCAGTATAGGATTTAGACACAGAACGACTTATACTAGTAGAACCTACAACAACAATTTATTCTGTTTATATTTAGTTCATTTCGATTGTTCTGATATATTAAGGTCCAACGTCGCTACAATCCATCATGCTGACTGGTATAGTGTGGATTGAAAGACTTCACAATTCACTGATTATTGCATAATAATAATTAAAGCATTTTAATGGTAATAAATATATTTATTTTTAACGTAAGCGTTTAGGACTTTAGGTATTAACCCCCGACGTGTTATAAGTTTGACGTGTCTGTGTATCTGTGGATCTGTATGTCTGTCTGTGGCATCGTACCTACCTAGTTCTCAAACGGATGAACTGATTTTGATCTAGATTTTTTGTATGAAAGGTGACTTAATCGAGTGTTCTTAGCTATGTTTTAAGTAAATAAAACTGTCGATTTTTTTTATTTTAATTCAAGATTCAAGAAGAAAAGATTTCATTTTAATTCAAGATATCGTAAAAAGGCAACACAAAAGGCTCATGTTCAATATCATGATATAGCACATTAAAATTTTATGCCTGCATAATAACGTAGTAAATAAATGTAAAAGCCAGGGAAAACATTGAAAGGTATCGATTACCTGTGTAGTGAAGTAAGCTAGTTAGTACATACCTACGTATAACTAAACTATAAGGGGCCGTTCATAAATTACGTCACACGTTAGGGGGGACGGGGGAAGGGAGGGGTCAATGTAACGTGACTGTGTGAGAAGAGGTGGGAGGGGTCCTGAATTTCGTGATTTCAAAATCGAATAATAAAATTGGTATGTATAGGTAAATATTAAAAAAAAAAACAATTACTTAATGTAAATAAAACTTATTTTGGAACTGCTGTTTTAATTAAATAATTTCAAGGTGTAAAATTTCATAATATGTGACGTCACACTAGGAGGGAGGTCTTACAAACGTGACCGGCTGTGACAAGGACGGGAGAGGGATCAAAAAGTCATGAAATTAGTGTGACGTAATTTTTGGATGCCCCCTAAGGTGAAATCACGAATTATCGAGTCTTTCACTTATGTTTTTAATAATCTAGTAGGTGTATTTGTAAATAGAATAAAACAAAAGACACTTATTAAATGTTACCTCTCTACTTCATGTTATGTTGTTATTACCATGTCCTGTCAAAGTGAGCGTGAGAACGTCCTAACAATTTGAGTTCATATTGACACAATAAAATGTAAGCTTGTATTTCTTGTTCAGACTTCAGATGAGTGTTTATACCTAGGTAGGTGGAAGCATTGAAATGATTTTAAATAACATTTGTGACATTTTGTCTATAATATATTCCATAAATATATTAAAACAACATTTGCCGAATCAACTTATTTATATTTATTCGAATCATCAAAATCCGTCCACGGAAACCGGTCGAAACGAGGTTAGGTACGTAAAATATGTACAAGAGAAAGATCCTCTTTCTCCTCTGGGTTAAAAATGTGTTACATTATGACAAAACGGCTTTGCATTTCACATTTCAATTGCTCGCTATTTGTGACATAATTGCATGAGCAATTTGCTCCCTGCTACTCGGTGATAAGTGTGTAACACGTTAAAATAGGTGAAATATGGTGTATCTAGGTCATTCCGGTGAGTATACCTGAGAAATGTCAATATCGGAGATAATTCGCGGACAGACAGGAGCACTCTGTATTAATTACAGTTTATTTTTAGATGCCATTAAATTGACGGGAATTGAGCGTCGACACTGATGTTGACGTAAATCTTGCGATAAGTATTTATCAGCGCATTGTCAACAAAAAAAGTAAGTGGTGATTTAGCAATTAGCAAACCGAACCGAGTCGTAATGAAAGGTGTTAGGGGTAGCTAATCAGCTCCTCCTAATCCCAAAGAAATTCTTATACAACGTAATCTTTGGCTGATATAGGTAAGTCATACATTTGGAGTTAAAGAATCCCGTTTCGATAAAGTTGGTACCAAACTTGGTATGAAACTTAAATCAATTCATAACTCAATCTTAATATGAGCAAAAAATAAATACTAAATAAAGGCCAAAAGGTTGACTTTTAAAGTAAAAATTACATTTAAACCAGTCTCAAAATTCTCAACGGCTCTGACTAAAATACGAGCAGCTTTTGTCAATGTCAAGGTATTCAATGTAAACCACATTGGCACAATGACGACCATGACATGATGAATTATTGGCACTACTTTGCTTAAATATGACCATCCAAGGTCATGACTGCAATCTACATGGACACCATAAAACAAATGATTATTATAAAATATTATTTGTAATGCAATAATTTATAAATATTGTTAATTCAGCACATCACCTGTGTGAGCCAGTGTCACCACCATTAATTATATTCCCAAGTAGCAAACTAGTCATATAATACAACTAAAAGACGTATAAGGGTTTTGTTTCAGTTTTGTAGCAACCAAATAATTGTAAAGTGGTATTCAATACGATGCTTTAGTTATATATAATTTAAATCATATAAATACGTCTGGTAAACGTCGTCTCAACGAATTTATATGACGTAATATAAACGTATCTGCCACTACGTTTACATGATAAGGCTTTGAGTCGAGTTAACGTTATAGTCAGATAATAGTCAGGAGTTCCTATTTTTGTGTAATTTTGGAAACTTTTATGTAACGCTTAAATAATTAACTGTCCTATAATGATTGTATAATAAACTATTATAAAAAAGTCTTATTAAGGCGTATAGTTCAATCATTATGTAACTTTTAGGCTATAAGTTTATTCTTAAATGACTTTTATAATTCATGTAATTATTTAAACGATAATAAGTAACTTTTATATGACTCAGAAGCCATTTTTAATTTAATTCATAGTTATGGATCCTGGAAAGTGGAAAAGAATTAACAAAAGTGGTGGTTTTAGAAGAAAAGTAAACAAAAATTATAAATCATTAAAAATATCAAAAATACCTACAATTAATCTGGAAAAGACATTGTCGAGCGGTCCCAATCAAAAAGAAAGTAGCAAAAATCAAGGTGGTTCCGTATATTTTTTAACACTTAGGCAGTACCCAGCATTAGATCCTACCACTTAGGCTATAGGCGATACGACTTAGGCAACCAGGCGCTTAAATCGTACCGAAGGACCTTTTTGGAAAAGTGTTGAAATTTCTATTTCTTTAAAAGATTTCTTATGCTTATGTCAATTCTATGATAGCTTAGTAAATAAACATTAAGTGGATGTATGAGATTTTATTTTATTTGAAATACCCTAAAATACAGCTATTTTCCCTTAAATAAAGTAGTAGCAGAGTAAATTAAATTTAATAATGGCAACATTCTTTTTTCAAAAAGAAGATATTAAAAATTGCTTTTTTTTCAAAAAAGATTTCAAAAATAATTTTTATTGTTAAATTAAAAACAATATTCAAAAAAGTAAACAAAAAAAACATTTCTAAGAACATCAAAAAAAAAAAAATTCAAAAAGAAATTCAAAAAATATGTCAAAAAAATAAAATAAAAAATAAATATTTAAAACGAATGGCAACGTATTTATATTTAATATTTATTTCAAAAATTTCCACGCGATATATCGGCTACGTCTACGTCACGCCTTGGTAACGCTTTTTCGTGACAGAAAATTCCTTATACCCCGTCTATATAGAAGTTTCACTTCAAAAACAGAACTACTAATAAAGGTTTTTTTCATATTTTTCTATTGCATAGAACCCTAATTGCAACCGTAATGGTGGACGACAGGACGATATAAGTTGAATAAAATACATGTATATAACCAGTAGTCATATACACGTCGTAAAGCGGTCGCTCAGTGTGTTGATTGCAATATGGCGGAAATTATTAAAGTCAATTCATATATATAATTTTAATATACAATATTAAAACATCAATATTTTGAAGGCCCATTAAAATATGAACAAAGATGTCCATACATATTCTCGAAAAAATTTAATGGCCACTATATCATCACCCTCCTCATCTTCAACCACAATCGGCTTTCTTTATATTAAATAAATGAAAATCATGATAACATTTGGCTTAACTTTTTATAAAGTATTTCAAGAAGAAAAAATATTGTCCGTTCGCATAAGAAAACTCATGTAGATGTTGTGTGTTTAACAATAACAGGACTTTTTTTAATTTTATTTACATCTATATACGGTTAAAATTATGTAGGAGTATTACTAGACACTATTATAAAACATATTAGTCACACTTGCAACATCTATGTGATTTTTATGCAACGTAATTGACGCCGTTGCGACGACAAAACGACCCTTACACGATGTAAATGTCATATAAGGTGCGCCCAAACCCGCGTTTTATAGACGTCTAATATACTGTAATATAACCATTTTGACTGACTGAAAGTTAATCTAAGACGTTCGTTGACCATTTATATAACTTTATTTTGCTACTTGGGTTATTCTGGATTTTTTAACAATCTAAAATTAACTCCTCGCACTAGAATTTGGTGTGTCGTGGGTGTTACGGATATACACAAATGAGACATCATAAACACCCACGACCAGAGTCCAAACATTTATCTGTCACATAAATATCTGCCCCGACCGGGACAGGCTCTGGCCCCCTTCTCAGCAGACTGGGTCACCAGACACACAGATACAGGATACAGCGAAGTCCTAAATAATATTAATTTAAACCTCATTTACCTACTTGAATAAATCTCGTATTCAATACCAAACGAAGATAGGATAAAAAAAAAACCAAACGAAGGATAATATAACGGCATCATGATAATGTGATGTGATTGATTTCTGGCAATGATCAAATTAATCATTAAAATGTGTGATTGTATTATTAAATAATCAAAGAAATTAATATATCAAGGTTTCCGTAAGATCTGGTACTTAACACAATTGAGTTGTTTCCTAATTTTTTTTTTTGTTATAAATGGAAAGTTCATATATAAGTTTTATAACAAAGTTATTTTAGTTTTTTTTTATTCGCTATAATTTAAAAGTTACATCAAATCAAAAATACGTTTTTGAATCCAGTACCGAAAACACGCCGACAATTCCCGAATAGAACCGAGCGCGCGTGTGACGTCACTTTGTTAATTGCTATTCATTGCAGCATACAGCTGATACTGTGATTTGACTTTTAACTGATAAAATCTTGATATTATCGTCAATATATTGATAAATATAATTATCAAAAATGCTAAACCTTAAAAGTTATCGTGCTTGTTTTGTACCATTACGTGTGAAAACTACAAAAAAAACACCCCAAAGATAATGTTAAATGTGTACCTGTGACCTTTTCCCGAGGAATAAGAGGTAAAATTTTAGTTTTCGTTCATATATTCGCTTTTAGGGTTCCGAAGTAAAATCGGAATCCTTATACTTTCGTCATGTCCCTCCGTCCGTCCGTCTGTCCATCTGTCCGTCTGTCTGTCTGTCCGTCTGTCCGTCTGTCCGTCTGTCCGTCCATCCGTCCGTCCGTCTGTCCGAAGCAAAGCGGCCAGACCCTTACTGCTAGAAAGCTGTAATTTGGCACGGATATACATATATATTTATTAAAACTCTAGAATCGTAGAATTAAATATTGAAAAACATTTTTTTTCAGGGTACCTCGCCTGCAGGTAACGTGAGGATGATTTTTTTATTCGTCGCCTACCCGATAGTGTGGAGTATCGTTGAAAAGGTCTTCCAAAAATATTATGGGTCTTGTAAGACCATTTTTGGAATTAGGGGTCCGTTTTCAAAATGTTTGGCTTTAAAGTGCTAATTTTGGTTACAGTCAAGTGTCCCCCCCCAACTGTTGACTAAACGGTTGGAGTTAGACAAGTGAAAAAATTCTCAAAAATAGGGTTTACAATTTACAAGGAAGACTATCACTGCTATGTTAACATAAGTATGAGTCATAGTCGATAAACTTACTACTTCGGAACCTTACATTGCCCGTGGCCTGACACGCACATGCCCATTTTTTTATAAAACAACTCATGGTTTTATTTTATTAGGTTAGGAATTTTGCAACGTTGATCTTACTCAAATTCAATGAGGATCAGATGATGGGTCCTGGGGCTACAAAGTGGTAGAACAATGGTAGGTAGAATAAAACGGAACCGTGTTTGAAGATATTAGATAATATTATCGTTAACATTGTAAAACCAGTAGGTACATAAATAAATAAATAAACGCTTCACACTCATAGCCCCATACTAGGATACCCAGTGTCGTGGGTGCCATAGACAACACAAGGACACACACTCAGACCAAGAACAGAAATACAAACTAATCATTCAAACCATCTCGCAGCATCCACCTCGCATCGAATCGAAACCAGGATCTGCGATCTTAGCGATCTGGAGTGGTAACGATTCGCCACACGAGTCGTGATCATTGAACAACTTGGCGTATTTCGGAGACAAAAAAAAATATATATTGTACCAGTTTTATGTATAAAGCGCGTACAGACCCATACCACCGCAGTAGGTTTTCCTGTGTCGCGGGTGGCATGGTCAACACAAATAACACGTCACTATAACACCCAAGACCCGAGTACAAATAATTATTTGTCACATTTTATTAGATATGGCCGGGAATTGAACCTGGGGCCCTCACTTCGCAGGCTGGATGGAATCGCTATCAACTAGGCTATAGGGTCATCATATATATACTACTACTAGCATAGAATTTCTGTAGTATTGCATTGTGCATTTTTTTATTAATCACATTCTTCACTTCTCTCAGGATCCATATCTGAAATTTAAGTAGAAGTCGCGGGTAGAAGCTAGTTGTATGATAAATGAAATATAATTTTATCATACAACACTGATTTATACCCCTAACACCCTTCCCTGATTTCTCCCAGACACGATTTACCAGTTAACAGTGTAACCTTATCTAAATTTATTTAGTGTGTACAATCAATAGAGAGTTTTATTATAATAAATATTTAATGAAGAATAAATCATTTCTGGTTTAAGACATTTATTTTCTCAAAGAAATAATACATTTCACTTACAGAGAAAACTTAAGTAACTAGGTATGTTTAAATTGTTTTGCGAGCATACAGTTATATTAAGCAAAGGTATAATGGAATCCCAAAGGTAGAATGGAAAAGGAGGAGTTTTGTGCGTATCGTGGTTTAGATTTATATTTTATCACAGAAAACATAATTATTCCTTAAGGCGGTTCGAGCTCGAACATAATAGTACCTATTGGTAATTTTATTTCAAAAATGTAATTATTATTTTATTAGGAGGGTAATTAAAATTTTTTATTTTTAATATGCGGGTGAGATACAACTAATGATGGGTCGTCATGAATGGGCCGTACTTAGACTTTTTGTATTTAAGTATTGTTTTAATTTAAATTTAAAGATGTTCAAATTTTTAATTTGTTTTAATTCTTTAGGCAAGGAATTAAATAATTTTGCACCATCATAGTATATTGTTTGCTTACCATAATTCGTCCGTACTTTAGGTATGTATATGTCATTAGCATTGCGAAGCAATCTTCTGCCCTTATCTTTATTGGTTTGAAAATTAACTTGTGTGTGTATTTTATTATCCAATATTTTTTTGATTAGCAGACAGGTGTAATAATAATATGATTGATAAATATTCATTATTTTTGTTTTTTTGTATAATATATTGCTAGGTGTTAGGAAATCGAAATGGAATAAGAGTTTTATTATTTTATTTTGAGTTATTTGCAACTCTTTTAGTGTTGTTTTATAGGCACTACCCCAAATTTCAACCAAGTAATCCAAATGCGGTTTTACCAATGTATTGTATATGGTATATCGTATACGAAGTGGTAAGCATCTAATGCAACCGTATAATAAACTTAATAGGGAGCTCAGTTTAGATTTTATTTTACTAATATGACCCTTCCAAGTAAGGGTATTGTCAAGTACTAGCCCTAGATATTTTTCTTCAGTCTTTTCATTTATTTTGTTGCCGGTAATCGTTAACGGTATGTGAGTAGGTATTTTTTTGTTTTTAGCTTTAAATATTAAATATGATGTTTTTGACGAGTTGACAGTTAGCAAATTAGATTCAAACCATTTATGTAATACATTTAAGTCAGCCTGGGCTCGTGGTACTAGTTCATTAAGTGAGTTTCCAAAATAGAAAATACTAGTGTCATCTGCGTATAGTGAAATTTCACCATGTAGTTTAAGATCCGTTATATTGTTGATATAAATAAGGAAGAGGAGCGGGCCTAGAATCGATCCTTGGGGAACACCATAATTAATGGGTAGTGGAGAACTTTGGTAGTGACCAATTTTTACAATTTGATACCTGTTGCTTAAATAACTTTCAAACATTTTTAACGCTTTGCCACTAATTCCGATATGCGTAAGTTTTTGCAGTAACAGTGAATGACTTATTGAATCAAAGGCTTTTTTTAAGTCTATAAATATGCCAAGCCCAAGGTTTTTTGCATCTATATGTTTTTTGATTTTGGTTATTAGATCTACGGTTGCAGCTAAGGTGTTCGAGTTAGGGCGAAAACCATACTGGGAACTAGATATGAAGTTAATTTTAGTGAGGTAATCGTTAAGGCGCGTATATATTACTTTTTCGAAGATTTTAGACAACACAGGCAACACTGATATTGGGCGGTAATTACTGGGGTCTGTCTTCTTACCCGATTTATAAATAGGTTTTACCTTAGAAATCTTAAGTTCGTCAGGAAATGTTCCGTTATCAAGACATAAATTTAAACAATCTGTAAGATTTTTTATAATAATGTCCTTTATGCTTTTAATAGCCTTTGTTGTTATACCATCAATACCGGATCCTGTGTTTGAATTTAGCTGATTTATTATTGTAGAAACCTCAAACTCACTACATTTTTGCAAAATTGATAAACCCTCACCTGTGTTTACTTGACTTCCAAGTATATATGAATTTGTGTTATTTATATTATCATGTGATATCTTTTTCGCTAGATGAGAACCAATGGTCGAAAAAAATAAGTTGAACTCTTCGCAAACTTTGTTGCCATCTGTAATTAGAATCGATTGAGATATAATTTTAGGAGGTATGTCATCAGTTTTTAATTTATTGTTAGATAGCGTTCGTATAAGTTTCCACATTTTTTTAGGGTTAGATTTACAGGTATTAAATGATTTATAATAATATGCACTTTTTGTTTTAGCAATTAATTCTGTTGTTTCGTTTCGTGATTTCAAGTGTCGATTTTTAAGCACTTCTTTTTCTTTATCCGAGCTCTTTTTTAATTGTTGCCAAAGAGTATTTCTTTCATTTATTTTATTTAGTATATTTTTGTTGATCCAATCATCTCGGGGTAAATTTTGTACTTTACTTTTAATAATTTTACTTTTTGATATAACTTTTTTTAATGCATTATTGACTTTACAAAAATCTTGATTGTAGTTATTTGCACCACAAAACTCCTCCTTACTATATTTGTGTAATAGATCATAATTAATAGCCTCGTATTTCACTTTTTGTGGTGGTTCACGTTTGAATTTTCTCATTCCTACAAACATTTGCTTGTGGTCTGATATTGATGAATCATGTATAGCTAGATGAAAGCTCCCGTCTCTTATGTTTGAAATGACAAGGTCTAATATAGTTCTTGTAGTTGAAGTTGTACGCGTTGAGTATTTTTCGTCTATTTTATTTAGAATACTGTAGCCAGATTCGGTAATTAAATTGGTAAACCTCTGCGTATTTCTATTAGCAGTTAGTAGATCCATGTTGAAGTCACCGAAAATTATTGATCTCTTTCTAGACTGTATTTGTGACTCAAAATCTTGTAAAAAATCATTTATATTTGAGTCACCTGGTTTATATATGATCCCAATATCTAATTTGAGATTATCAAGAGTAATCCACAAATAGTTGTTATTATGAATGTATTTGACTTCACTCAGACTATGTTTTATATTATTGTGTATAAAAATAGATACACCACCTCCTCTAGTCTTTGTTCTAAAACTATAATAATGAGCATATTCTGGTATTTGTATATTTATTGCATCCTCTTCAGTTTTTATCCATGTCTCGGTCAACAAGATTAAATGTATAGGTGGTTCAATTGACTTAATTATGCATTTTAATTCATCTAGCTTGCCAGGCTTTATAATACTGCGTATATTACAGTAAAGGAAGTTCATAGAAGTACGTAGTGTTTTAAGATTGTCATATGTATCCAGTATTTCGTAAGTGTTTTCTTGTTTTATGTTTTCAGTATTATTTATCGTTGATAGTGTTATTAGTTTTTTGATAAAGAAATAATGGTTGGATGTCCGTTGACGTATTTTATAATTAGATTACTTTCACCATTTTGCTGTCTTCTAAGTAGTTCTTTCTTAAGTTCCTTCATATATAGTTGTTGCGCCGGAGTCTGATCCGAAAATATTTTTATATTTTAACATTTAAATTTACAATAAAATTACGTGGTATGAATATCTTTTTGCACTAAATTTCGGATATTTTTACTCAATTCACGTAGAAGCTTCTAACACTGTGTAATTGCTTTAACAAAATGACGTCACTAACATGGCGACCAAATCTGGCGCGTTTGTAGTCACGTGATTCTTTTTGAACTTTTATCAATTTTGAATTCATTATTATTAATATAAAAAATAGTTTTTAAGCGTTTTTAACAATGCCAATTAATATAATTTGTGTTAAAGATTTAAAATACATTAATTTTTTTTTTTTTTTTTTAAATGAACAACTCAATTGTAATATATGCAAATAAGTGGCATTCTATTCTGTTTGAGACACTTGTCTAAATCGAACTCGCTTTAAGGTAATTAACAGAATATCGCTCACTCTTATTATGTGAAGGACGTTCCAACAATACCACTAATATTTGAACAGATGGAACGTCATGTGAGCAAATTTTACAGAAACTTACGTGAATAGATTATCTCGGACATTATTAAGTATACCTACATAGACGCAAAAAATATTTTACACATAAGACAAGATTATTGTTTGAATTTCACAACACATTACACAAGTCGAGCGACTTAACGGTTTTATCTGTATTTGATAATCAGATTTTTTACCTGGCCAAATACCTATCCAGAGCTGGCGTTGGGGGGGGGGCGAGGTGGGAGGGGGGGCTAGGGCGCCGAATTTGGGGTGAGGAGCAAAAAAAAGAAATAATAAAATTTCCATTGGTTCAGTAAAAAATTTTTCGGGCAAATAAAGCTCGTGTTTAATTTTCTTATGTGGGCGCCACAATATTCTTGCCTAGGACGTCAGTGGCTCCAGCGTCGGCACTGTACCTACCACAGAACATATTAGATGTTCTGTGGTACCTACCATTCTTCTTTTGTCACTCAAATGTGTAAATGTGATGCGTTGCAGTCAGTCAACAAGCGGGTTCATCAAATTAATGAGGCGAGGTAGCGGTGAATATTTACCATCAAGATAGTGAAACAATAGTGATCTTTGTGTTTCAGGACAATTATTTCAAAAATATCTTCAAAAGTACGTCGAAAAACGACTAAAAGCCTCACGCTACATCCTACATGTAATACAACAAATACATACCTCTGAATGTAATTATTTAAACGTGCAATTTTAATTTTGTTACGTATGACTTTTCAATCTCGATGGACACACATTCAATAATTGTAATTTTGTAATCACAAATTTGAGAAAGTATACAAGTATGTATGAAAAATAGTCCTTAAAAAAGAAGCACATAGAATATTACAATTCTTCTGAATTGCTCCCTAATGAGTTACTTAATTTTCCGATACTTTCATAATTATTTCACATATGGATCCAAAACATGTTAATTATCTGGTATTATGAAATTGCTCTCGCCTCACACTTGTGACATATTTTATATTATTACATGCCAAATTGCCATTGCAGTCTTAAATCGATTTTAATCAGATTAAGCTCCATTTCAGTCAAATAATATAATAATGTCCCAAACTAAACCATCTGTCTTGCATTATTTTTAGGGTTCCGAAGTAAAATCGGAACCCTATAGTTTCGTCATGCCCGTCCGTCCATCTGTCCATCTGTCCGTCCGTCCGTCCGTCCGTCCGTCCGTCCGTCCGTCCGTCCGTCTGTCCGAAGCAAAGCGGCGAGACCCTTGGTGCTAGAAAATGGTAAGACATTTAGCACACGTTTATTAAAACTCCAGAATCATAGAATAAACTATACGTATTGAAAAATGTTTTTTTTTTCAGGATACCTCCCCTACAGGTAATGTGAGAATGATTTTTTATTCATCATGTCCCTATCTATAGTGTGGGGTATCATTTAAAAGGTCTTTAAAAAATGGGTCTTCTAAGACCATTTTTGGAATTAGGGGTCCGTTTGTGAAATATTTGGCTTTAAAATGCTAATTTTGGTTAGTCACGTGTCCCCCCCCCGCCCCATCCCACCTGCCAGCTAAACGGTTGAAGTTGAAGAAGTGAAATAATTCTCAAAAATAGGTTATACGATAAATTTACAAGGAAAACTATCACGGCTATGTTAGCATAAGTAGTTAATGAGTATTAGTTGATAAACGTACTACTTCAGAACCCTACATTACGCGTGGCCTGACATGTGTGCCCGTTTTTTTTAACTCTAGAAATGTTTTTCTCGTCGATAAGAGTTTAGGAGACATAAGCATATGCATAGAAATTTAAAAATGTTCTAGTATAAACTGAATACAGGGCTATAAGAAACGCGAGATTGATAAAAAAAAATCATAAAATCAATTTCAAATCTCAATGTATGTATTCATTTATCTTTTTCCTTGTAGAGTATGTTCAAAACAAGCTTAAGGCAAATATAACTGTGAAGATAGAATAAGTCAATTAACATATAAATTATTCGTACATTTCAGCTATCAAAGCGATGGGTACTTTACTAGAGTACACACAGCAAATGCTGGCTTTGCTAAACATAACAAAGCCGCGCAAATTTGACTTTCAAAGTAACTCTTTCCAGGCAGATCAGCTAATTCTGATCCACTGTTCTGTCCATTAATTCGGTCTGTTTGCAATGTCAAAGAATTGCAAATGGGGTAAGTAACAAGTGTTTCGTGTTTAAGTTGGCCCTCTTAGAGTAGAATATAGGTTAGCATTTGCTTTGGGAACATATCTGAGGACGTTCAAATTTTTATTTAGGCAATAAAAGTATTGACGATTCAAGACAAAATAAACTCTGCATAATAGTTACCCACAAAGACACAAATTTATCGATGTCATCGCTCGAAAAGACAATAATATTTGTTAATTCTGCAGCAAAGGCAGCTACTGGGACCATCATTTCATTTTGAAAGGAAAGACTATACAATGCATGCATAACGTTGACTCTTAAGGCAGTTTCAAGTTGGTCACACATGATCATTGACTTCAACCCATTAATATCCCACTACTGAACACGGCTCTGAGGAGAGCATACTCCACCACGCTGCTCCAGTGATCACCTGTCAGATGATCAAATGTTGCAGTGGCGGTGTGTAACTGTGTAGTTCAATTAATAGACTTGAACTACATTCCCGTTGGCGTTACAAATAAAAAAAATGACAAAATCATAGGATGGAAATAGACATGTCAAAACTGACGTTATCAGAGAGAGCGTCGTTGTCAAATAAATACGATAGCCTGAATAAATATTAACCACAATCACTGTCAAATTGAGGCATGATTCTTTGTTAGTAAGCACTAAGCAAATAGTAAACCAGTTCTCACCGGAAGTATTCGACGTCCTTGGATCATTGTGGACAGGGAATGCCTGCTGAGATTAGCAGTTGCTGCAGACACCAACATTTTGGTGGTTCTTGGACACGAACAGTCATAAATTACCAAAAAGTTGCAGCACCTTTAGGAAACACTTTCATTCGCACTTAGCTTCTTCAAATTAAGCAACATGTCACTAAAGTACGTTAAAATAAATACACTTCAAAAACTTTTGTTTAAAAGTCGAAACTTTACGTCAGCAATAAAATTTCACTTGTGGTAAAGCTGCCAGTGTTTGAAAAGAGCTATCACTTTCCCCGTTTTGACCAAATACAGAAAATACGATACTTTCTCTACAGTATTCTTTAGTGTAACTGAGAGGAATTTAAAATAAATAACTACATAGATGCACTCGTATACCTATCGGGCAAGGTCTTCGTGACGAAGTAAACAACGAAACTCTATGCTAATGACCAAAATACAGGATCGTGTTTGACGCGCTTTTAGAGGTCGGAAATGTCAGAATGACTCCGATTTATTTATAAACAACTAATCGTATCGTAAAGAAACATTGGCTGGCTTGAAGACGCGTGGCGATCTTACAGTTTCTGAAGCTTAAATGCGCAAGGTTAAATAAAACAAAATATGTTATCTGGCACCGGTGAGTACACACTGATATACATTCATCTCAAATATAAATCCGCGAGTA
Organism: Thymelicus acteon; assembly: GCA_951805285.1. Taxonomy (NCBI): domain Eukaryota; kingdom Metazoa; phylum Arthropoda; class Insecta; order Lepidoptera; family Hesperiidae; genus Thymelicus; species Thymelicus acteon. Next base: position 6,963,018 of record OX638232.1, read on the forward strand.
ACAGCAAGGTAGCAAGATGTTAAAATTTGTACAGTACAATTATCTTTTATATTTACAATGTACGGAAACTGACGTTGACATCATTCAGCAGTAAAATGTGCTAAAATTATATGTTACAGCCTTGCATTAAGTCATCTTTGTACACGATGTGCCTTGGATTAAAAATCTAGATACCAATAGTGACAAAACAGCTAGCTGCAGTTTCATCATGATTCAGACATGGTAGCCATATTAAGCGTTGTGACATTGATTGACTGGTCTGGCCTTTTTTCTTTATTACACTTTTAAATCTTTCGGAGCAATATACACTCTTGAGATGATAGGACCATTTTTTCATAATATTTGTGGGATAATTTGTATTTATTTCGATTACAGTGTTGGATTGCCAGTTATAGCAAACCAATGCCAGTAATACTAGTGTCAAAAGAATATTTCTTTCGTAATTTTTATCTATTTCCCGGGTCGGGTGCGTTACAACTACTACTGTTGTATGAAAGCTGTTTACGATAAGTTTTTGTTGGCTCCGACAGGAATTCTCCATTGTTTTGCCAACGACATACCCAATAATATGTAGTCGTGTCGGCACTCACGTCCATATACAAAGTATGGGATGTCGAGCCTAGCAAAATGCTCTCCGCTACCAGCTCACCAGCTCTCATCACCAATTCCCTCGGATCTGGCCCTGACAAGGGTAAAAAATCTATATAAATAGCAACATAGAGAGAAAGAGAGAATAGCAATCCAAAACCCAAACAATGAGAAAGGAGTCTGAGTGGTAAAATGATTTGGATTCAAGAAATCTTGCTATTTTTCAATGTATATTGTGGAGATCAATGTGGAAAATATAACTATTGTTCATATCGCATATTTATTGCTATCGCGGTGGTCCAAAACAAGAGCTTGCATATTAATCTGTCATTAGGTCACCAGATGTTCGCCGTTAATGTGTGGCACTGGCAAGCAATTAGGCTCAGACTAAGCCTATCGTAAATTTTGTTTTTGCGATCATTTCGCGATGTATTCCCGAATAACAATAACGCGTTATCGTTATAAATTATGTCATTTATTACTACTAGGTCAAAGAAATATTATCAAAAAAATATAGGACAGAGGTTGAATACTGGGTTATAAGGTGGTTGCTAGTACGTGAATTGTACGAGCTAATAAATCAGACGAAATATCATACAAACCCTAATGTAGACATGGGAAAAGAACTAGGAAGCAGTAGATACTGAAAAGTGAAAAAAATACACTGGAAGACTAATCCTCATTAACGGAACCCTGAAAAACAATATGTATTTATTTTAATACAAAAAATGGCTGACATGATAAAAGCCTTATCACAATTCCAGACACCGTCTGACATTTTTGAGAATTAATAAAGACCATTTTTGGAATTAGGGATTCGTTTGCGAAATATTTGGCTTCAAAGTATTAATTTTGGTTAGAGTCAAGTATGGGGAATACTGCCCCTGCCGGCTAAACAGTTGGAATTGGACAAGTGAAAAAATTCTCAAAAATAGGTTATAATATGACGAATTTACATGGAAAACTATCACGGATATATTAGCGTAAGTAGTTTATGAGTAATAGTCGATAAACTTAATAAACTACTTCGGAACCCTAAATTGCGCGTGGCCTGACACGCACTTGCCCGGTTTTTCACCAACAATCCATAAGGATTATGGCATCTATTTCAAAGCGAAAAGGATGCAGTTATATGTATTACAAAGTACACACTTTATAATTTATACATTTTATTGAAAAAATAACTTTGATTTATTTAATAAAAAACTGTTACATAGCCGTGATAGTTTTTTAGATCCGAATATGTAAAGAACTAAAAATAAAAAATAAATAACATATTAGAAAGGTTCGATGTTACACTAAAATATTTTTTACTAAAGTGAATTAAGTTTACTAATACACCTCGGCAGTAAGCTCGTGTATAATTTGCCTTAATCACCTAGGTGAATTTAGGTCTACCGGTTTACTCGTAGTATACTTAATTCACCTGCGGCCAGTAGATTTAAATCACCTGGGTGCATAGCGGAATAAAGTACACTAAAAGTAGACTTAAGACACCTAGGTGAATTAACTCAGGTGAATGTCGACGGCACCAAAATTAGCACTTTAAAGCCTCGGACGGACCTCTAATTCCAAAAATAGTCTTAGAAGTTATAGGGTACGCCACGAATAAAAAAAATTATCCTCACGTTACCTGTTAGGGGAAGTACCCTGAAAAAAATATATTTTTCAATATTTTATTGTACAATTCTGGAGTTTTAATAACTATGTATATCCATGCAAAATTACAAGGGTCTCGCCGCTTTGCTTCGGACAGTTGGACGCGTCATGACGAAACTATAAGTGTTCCGATTTTACTTCGGAACCCTAAAAATAAATTTGTTTTACAAGCAACGCTAAATACAACAAAGTACTTCTAATTTATCTTCAAAGGCTATGCTTTAATTAAAACCTTCCACGGCACTCGCGTAACAAAGAGATTCTTCCAAAGTAAATCTGGATTTTAGATATTTCGGATAAAGTTTAAGGATATTTTTAAAATGGCGATTCGTATATTTATCTTAAAGGACTGCAAACGACTGACCATGGATCCATCGACAATTAAGATTTCTTTTGAAGGTGAAATCTTCGTAAAATTCTCTGAAAGATATCTGAGAAGAGAAATGTGGAACTTTCACAAACTAAAAACCCCTCGATTGCCATCTGACTCAATACGAGAAGACTGTGGAATCTCCATAGAATACGCTGCGTCGGTGCATAAAAGACCAAGTGAAACTAGGGATAACACCAAAGGAATTGCCGATGTGACGCCAGCCAAGACAGAAGAGAGAAGAAAACCCAAGCGAAGGAACCCGACGAGTTGTTTGGCGGCTGAATCAAGCTAGAGGATGGTCGTGGTAGCTAGTCAGGCAGTGTTCACGAAATTTCTTTTATAGTATCTTTATTAAACCTTATACATAAGTAGTTAACAATTTTTTTATGCTAAAGACGGGCAAACAGGCATACGGCCCGCCTAATGAATGGTAAGTGGTCACCGTCGCCTATGGACATAATGTATCGTATCCTTATAAACATAATACAGCCGAGTTTAAAAATTCTATCCGAAGATTGTTCAATGAATTTTAAGAACTAAAGACATAATCAGTATATATAATAAGCGGTCAAGCATACACACACACACGTTATCGATAAATGAAATGCAATCCCGACAACACCAGCTAGACAGCTCCAAAATAAACCACATGTCAGGCGCAAGCGCAATGAGGTTATGACGTCAGTAACCGCACCCACCCGTGCTGTAGAGAAAGTAAACAATGATGCGTTTTTATTTATAGACAACATATATATAAACGATATTTTTACATGCGTTTGGCGGTCACGAGACACTTTAAATTAGCGATGGGCGATAGTTGTAAAAAACTATCGAGCTATCGATAGTTCCAGCTATTGTATTATTTGTAATACATCGATAGGCGATGGTCGATAGTTCGATAGGTATTCAATCGCTGTTTGTGGCGCGGTCTTTTCTGCGTAGGATCAACATTGTTATTACAGCTATTGTTTGTTAAGCGGATGGGTGATATGTTATGTTTTCTCTTCTTCGATTGGCAAATTCCGATTACCCAGTTTTAGGGTTTCGAAGAAAAATCGGAATCCTTATAATTTCGTCATGTCCGTCCGTCCGTCTGTCCGATCCAAAACGCCGAGACCCTTAGTGCTAAAAAACTGTAATTTGGTATGGATATACATTTATTTAAACTCCAGAATCGTTAAATAAAATATTGAAAAACATTTTTTTTTCAGGGTACCTCTCCTACAGCCAGGTAACGTGAGGATGAGTTTTTATTCGCCGCGTACCCTATGTGTAGTTTCGTAGTAGTGTGTGCTATCGCTGAAAAGGTCTTCCAAAAATATTATGGGTCTTCTTAGACCATTTTTGGAATTAGGGGTCCGTTTGCGAAATATTTGGCTTTAAAATGTTAATTTTGGTTAGAGTCAAGTGTTCCCCCCTGCCGGCTGAAGGTTGGAGTTGGACAAGTGAAAAAAATCTCAAAAATAGGTTATATGATGAATTTACCTATCACAGCTATGTTAGCATAAGTAGTTAATGAGTAATAGTCGATAAACTTACTACTTCGGAACCCTTGATTGTGCGTGGCCTGACACGCACTTGCCCGGTTTTCGATTATAACTGTATTACTTTAGTGTTAAGAGATTTGAATTAGGGAAAAAAATAAAGATCATCCTTTTTAAGCCCCCGACGTCTAAGTAGGTTTACGTGAAAATGAATTTTTTTTATTCCACTGCTGTGCGCCGCACTTCCTTGAATAGTCACACCACGCCGCGGCGCCGCGCAGTGCGCCGCGCTTATTTGCGCCGGACACATTTTTAGCGCCAAACAAAAGTTTTCGATAGTTCAATAGTTCGATACTATCGATAGTTTATCTGCGACGATGAATGAATTGACCATTCGAATACAAATGAATGAGAGCAACAGTCGATTCATTCGATTGTTTTTTTTTTTACAACTATCGCCCATCACTACTTTAAACCTAAATGTTTTACCTAGTTGTGAAAGTTGTTGGTCGGGACTTTTCCATTAGGACTAGATAGCTTTCTTAGATTCTTTCTTGACATGAAACTTGTAGGCACGTTTGCCATAACAAGGCTTATGCTATCTTTAATGTAATAATCATAAATCAGTAACATCTATTTCGTAGAACTCATTACTTTATTAAACGTATTAATACCTGAGAATCGCGGCGGCGGCGGTACTTTTGAGTTCGAACGTGAATCCACGTTCCCGGTAATCGACGAGTTAGGAGTTACTTTTTGACCAAGATGTAGAGTTAAAGCTTAACGTCAGGCTATGTAGAATTAAGAGCTTGGGACTTCAGGAGATCTGATAACACATAAATTAAATAACGTTATTTACATACTGCATTCTGAGTTAACATCATAATTCATAACGCTCAAAATTTTAAATGCAAATATTGAAACAATTAGGAATTCAACAACTTACATTTCGAAATAATGCTTCAACTAATCGACCGAACATTTAAAATTTACGCCAACATAAATTGATTCCAAAATTAGCACTTTAAAGCCAAATATTTCGCAAACGAACCCCTACATCCAAAAATGGTCTTAAAAGACCCATAATATTTTTGAAAGACCTTTTCAACGATACCCTTCACTATTCAATATAAAATAAAAAAAATTCATTCTCATGTTACCTGTAAGGGAGGCATCCTGAAAAATTTTTCGTTTTTCAATATTTTATTCTACGAATTTGGAGTTTTAATAAATATGTATATATATCCATGCCAAATAACAGTTTTCTAGCTCTAAGGGTCTCGGCGCTATGCCTCGGACAGACGGACGGACATGACGAAAACGGAACTATAAGGGTTCCGATTTTACTTCGGAATCCTAAAAACTAATTACTAAAATTATAACATGAAGTAACAAGAAATTTATTCTAAGTCTAAATAAATTCTCAGTCTGATAAAAATAGTCAATGCTCGGTTCGAAAACTAATTTGTCAATCTGAAATCGTTTTAAATAAAGCGAATCAACCGCGGCCCTTCACGGTAAAGAAATATATTACTTTACCGTGCCGGGGATAAATTGGATAAAATTTTATAAAATTGGTAGTGCATTCATTTCTTATTGCAAGTACCTAAATAACAAACTTATTCCTGAGTGTAGAAGATCAGGCAAAAACTGGTTCTTTATCATAAAAAATGCGTGAATAATCAGCTACCGCTAACGCAGAACTATGTCGCTGATATTTCACTCAATTATCGTTAACCGTATACATATTACGTTTTATTTTCTCTTTTTTTTACGGCTTTTACAGGTTTTATTTTTTAGAGGCTTCGCTATTCTAAAGAGTAAAGTATAGACCGTGTGGGGACTGTGGGTTGAGGCAAAGTATTAATGTACCTACTCCACAAAATTAGCTTGTTATTACGATAATTTGGTGGTACATGAATTATTGATATTTGTCGAAATGTCGTAATCCGATTCAAAGTTAACTTCTTACTTATTTTAGAGATAATGTTTTGGTAGATATAAAATGATTTATTAAGTTTATTAACTTTCTTGATTATTCCATAAAAATCTTAATATATTATACTAGCTGCCCGGACAGACTTCGTTCTGACAAAAGTTTTTTTTTTTATTAAAACCTTCCGTCTATCCTATCTGTCAAGTTTGATCAAACTGCACATGGTGTGCACGGTGTACATCTCCGTTAAGGCACAAGGAAGGTTTTAATAAAAAAAAAGCTTTTGACGGAACGAAGTCTGTCCGGGCAGCTAGTAATCTATATAAAGACCTATTAGGTAGGTGCGTCTATAAATTATGTTTAGTTACTAATCTAGAAATTGATTCGTCCGTAAGCAAAGTTACCAATGGAACAATGAAAAGTACTGAAAGAAGACCTGCGCGCGGAAATTATGCTTGTCACCCCCTCGAGCTTTTCACCCCCTTGGGGGTTAAATTTTGAAAAATCCTTAGTCGACGCCTACGTCATAAGAGGAATACGTGTGCGAAATTTTAAGTTTCTAGCCCTAAGGGTTTGACCTGTGCGTTGATACAAGAAGACCTCTTTCAGTACTTTTCATTGTTCCATTGGTAACTTTGCTTACGGACGAATCAACTTCTAGATTAGTAACTAAACATAATTTATAGACGCACCTACCTACACTATATTCACATTCGGATTAGAATGTACGTAATCACTGTGTTGCCTAGCAACCACAAACAAACAGGTGCATGAAACTTTTGGTCGTATAAAGTGCGTTTGAACTAAATCTGGAGTTCGCAAGTCGCGTTCCATTCCACTCTTTATAATTTAATTTATTTTTAAACATAATATTTATTTTGCAAAAGTTTAAAATAACACGGAATAGTTACGCATAAAATCGATATAGACTGTTTTAAAATACATAAACATAAATATAAAATGTTACTCGGCTTTTTTTAATGAAATTTAACTTATAAATAACTTTATGCTCATGCATATTGAGTGGAATGAAATATCTGTATAATATGCACAGTGCCATCTCTGAAGAACTTATTTGTGCCGTGGCGAAAATTGGAACTAATGCCATCCCATTCAAAACTTACTAATAGCGCACTATGATTGGTCCAATGCGTCCGGCAGCGCCCTCCTTAAACTCACAAATAATTTGATTTCACTGTATTTCGTAATATAATACGACCAAGTTGCAAAGCATGTAAGCGCCATTATAGCTGTGAGGTTTTCGTAGTAATTTCTATTTATAGTCATAGGCAGGCAGACCGTAAAAAATAATTTTGTGCAAAGGTTACAAGTCGCTTCACGAAATTAAGGATGTGCGAGCGTGAGTTATTCAATGATGAAAATTGTTTTAAGATGTTGGTTTATACTTCGTTTTCTCTTAGTGTGTTGTTGTTATAGGTCAATAGTAAAATAATGAAGATGTCACAAACTTTATAATGATTATTTAGTTCTTTAATAGTTATTTGGTGTGCGAAATACAAATCAGTTTGTGAAAACCCTATAAAGGAATTTTAATGATTTGTTGACAAGTATTATGATACGAGTTTGACTCAAGTATAATAGGTCTTTACCTACGAAATTGGAGATTTTATAACCAGCATTTTCAGATTTAATTATCTATGGATCGGCGCGCAATTCGAAATTTAAATAAATTTTATTCGAAAGCAGTGTTATTTTAATTTCAAATTTAGTCATTTGTTTTTAAATAGTTTTTTGTGTTTTAGAAAATGTGGTAGTTTTTGGCACCATGGATAAACTGAGAATTCGTACAATTTTCGAATATAAGTTCCTACGTGGAAATACCGCTACGCAAACAACATGAAATATTGACGACGTGTACGGGCCTAACACTGCTTGCATAAACATGGTCCATTATTATTATTGGTTCAATCATTTTAAATCTGGAAGTTTTGAGTCGAAGAACGAGCATCGCGGTCTGCCAGTAACCATTGTCGACAACGACGAATTGAAGGCGATCTACGCAATCTACGGCTGAGCTTTCTGCGGGCTTGGAGTTAGTCTCAAAACAACATTGAAGCACTTGCGTCAAATCGGAATGATAAAAAAGCTAGATAAGTGGGTACACTAAGCGACCAACAGCGAGACTTGCGCATCGAAGCATGCATAGCACTACTAAATCGGCATAGAAACGAGGCAATTCTAAATCGACTTGTTACCTGTGATGAAAAGTGGATCTTTTACGACAACTATAAGCGTTCGTCTCAGTGAATGGACCCGGGTACAGCACCTAATCAGTGCGCTAAAAAAAGATTACTCATAGGAAAATTATGGTGACTGTCCGGTGGACCAGTGCCGGACTTGTACATCACAGCTTCTTATCGAATGGCACAGCAGTGACGTCAGATATTTATTGCCAAGAATTCCAAACAATGATGAAGAAGCTGGCAATTTAACAACCAAGACCAGTCAATCGCTCTTCCCCATTGCTTCCCCAAGCTCACACTTACAGATTTCTACTTTTTTCAAAATTTTGACAATTTTTTAAGACCAAGAGGCAGTACAAAACGCTTACGCTCACTTCATCGCCTCCCTTCCGGCAGACTTCTACAGTAAAGGGATAAACAAACTAAATAGAAACCAAAAGGGATAAACAAAGAAATTAAAACCATTAAAATGGCAAAACTGTGTAGATGGGCCAGTACTTTGATTAGCTAAAATAAAAAAAGTACCAAAATTTTTATATTTTAAAATTTTCATACAAATCTCTAATTTCACAGGTAAATACGTAATCTATACTAATATATAAAGAGGAAAGATTTGATTTTTTGTTTGCATTGAATAGGCTCCGAAACTACTGAACCGATTTGAAAAATTCTTTCACTGTTGGGAATCTACACTATTCCCGAGTAACATAGGGTATATTATATTTTCAAAAAAATTAGGGATCCTTAATAAAACTCCAATAATGTAACCAAAGGTGTAAAAAAATAAGAAAACCGAAGCAAAGCGAGGGCGGCTACTCGTATTAGATATATAGAATAGAGTCAAACGTTATAAGAAGTTTACATTGGCATTACTAAGTTACAAGCAACTAGGAGCGTAGCATTCACTTTTCAGACTTCACTCACTAATTGCGTTAACAGATCCATTTAACATTTTCGCGTAAACAATTTTTATGAATTAATTTGAAAAGTTCATTTGTAGATTAACTTCAAGTAGTAATGTAATTATGTTTAGTTTATATACCTACCTAATTCACTGAATTAATTAGAATGATAAAAATAAACAACGTACTAGTTTTACGAGTCAATTTTATACATGAGTCTGTGGATTGATAAAATCATGATAAAATACATTAAATTTTCATAAAAAATAATAATAGTAATTGATTGCAAACTACGTGAACCAACATTGTAAACGTAAAATTTGTACCTACCTACCTACAATAACAAAAAAAAGCGTAGCTCACGCATGAGAATAATTAATACTAAACCCAATTGACATATATTTTGCGCAAGCACATCTTAAAGGAATTTTCATAAAACGTAAGTGAAAAGGAATTCCACTTTTGTGCCAAAACCGACATCGACATCACAGAAATATGCAGCCTATACGAAGGGCACAGTGTCAACGTTTTTTAAACGCTTTCAAAGTAAACAAACGGACTGCTACTTTTGAAACGTGCGTTTTTAAACTGAATATCGCGAACGTACGCGGCTTGTGCGTACGGCCGACCCCGCAGAAGCGTAACAACTAATATCAAGTTGAGAATGGTGCCAAATCCTAGTGGCTGCTAACTTCTTTGCCATTGACATTATAATTGTAGCTGCAGTGCCAATAAAGCCATCGATTTAACATAGTACTAGCACTGCACATTATCCTAATGACGTAATGAACACATATAATGATATTTAGGGTCATTATGTTTAGTACCTAGGCACATTGGTATTAGTAATGCTACATGTGCATATTTTATTCTTACGATAGCTTAGTTTCTATATTTTTTGTATAATAACGGGACTGCTTAAGTAACATGACAATGTGTTGTTCCGTAATTTTAGGAATTTAACTCCTTTGGGATTGATTTATAGTCCAGTCAGTGTAGGAATGCATTCTACACATCTGGAAATGTTTACATATACTACAGCTACAAATTCTGCAGTGTAGCAGCTTTTAATACCATTATAATTAATGTTACAGGTGTAAGGCCAGTGATGACTGCATTCACCTATTACTTCTTTTTTAGGGTTCCGAAGAAAAATCAGAACCCTTATAGTTTATAAATAAAATTGTAAGATAAAAAATCATAAAATCGTAAGATTAATTCACTTACTCAATTGTAAGATTAACTGGTAGAGAATGCTGTTTACCTATTTTACCACTTATTTAATTGAGCTACTTATACCACAGTATAAGTAGTATTTACTTAAAGTCAATAAAGTATTATTAAATAAATTCAGCAAAGTAATATTAACTTGTGTTAAGAGCTGCCACCAATGAGTTATCAAAAATAAGCTATGAATTTGCCTGTAACATACCTATAATGCAATCAAATTATTTAATTACTAGCAGTCCTCGCCTCGCTTTGCTTCGGAAAAATAATTCTTGTTAAGTTGTCCTTAAGTGAACTTAAAGTATCTACCTACTGTATGTACTCATGAAGCAGCAAGACAGTATAATAATTATGATCTATAAACTGATTGAAACAATTGCTTTGAAAGAGAATTGTAATGTCAAACATTAAATCTATATAAATATCTGGATGAAATTGGATGGATCTGGAAATAGCTTTGCTCTGTATTTATTTTTTGGTAAATTGTATGTTGCTTAACAACGCCACCTACTGAAGTAGCTTTAGTGTTGATCGCCAATAGATGTCAGGAAGAGTCTATTGTAGAAGTTTTTCATTGCCTGAAAACATGGATAAAACAACATTTTCTAAAAACGAATCCTAGCTAGATCGATTTATCGCCCCTAAAACCCCCTGCATACTAAATTTCATGAAAATCGTTGGAGCCATTTCTGAGACTCAAAATATACAATACAAAAATAGCTCGTTGGAAGAAGTAAGTTTTTTTTTACCACTTCTTAAAATAGGTCTGTAATTTAGAAAACATGTGTTTTTTAAGTTAATTTAGTAATAATAGGTATAGCAAAACCATACTACACTTTTATATTTTGATGTCAAGTAAATCCGTACACTTATGGTCAGCAGAATATGGTTAGCTTGGGCAAATGTTGTGTACATAAGTTATTCTGAAAAAGATATGAACTTGTTTAGCCATTCTAGAGTTTTTCCCAACAACAGAGACAGGTCCGGAATACTAAAATATGTAAATAGTATTATAGGAATAAAATTGTTTGGGTATGGTTACAGTGTGAAATTCATTGTTTGCTTAAGAATATAACATAGCAAAATACATAAATACACTAAAAAATATAACACTGATTAATAAATTACATCACAGTCAATCTGTCAAAGTAGTGAAAACGAACGGTATATTATTTAGGATCTTGCTTAAAATGGATCGGTTTCTTTAGCACATAAAATCAGTTCTTGATTCTGATAAATTCGTATTGGTGATGAATGTTGATCAAATTAATATCGTTAACAACTCACCTCCGTGTCACTATCTCCGTTCTTGTTTTTATCTATTTTGGTCTTCATCGCCTCCTGCAAATAATAGTCCTCACTGAAAACTTTGACACCACCAATATTATGGTTGATTCACAAATAAAACCACTTTTTACACACGTAAATTAAGCAGAACCGCATACCATAAACGAACTGACATGGCATGGCAGTAATATCCGAGTCAAGCGTATCGGAAACGCCGACAACACTAATAATTTCTGGTTTTGACAAAGAAAGCACAATATTACTTTTGTTTGGTTTTAATATCCATTACATTTTTTGAACTCACCTCTTTTTTCGGCATATGTAATTTAATTTAAAGTTTATAGTAAGTTTATAAATAAAGCAGAAAATCAAGTCGACAACTTCATGAAGTTGAAGTTTATTTATTGTAGTATGTCAATTGTCAAAAATCTTGTGTTGTGATTGGTTTAAAAAGGTCACGTGATGTCGTTGACATGACAAGCTAGCAATGGAATTAAATATTTTAGTGATGCTCCAATTCAGATTTATTTAGACATTCCTATTTTCATAGATTTCGATGAAGTACCCGATAACTGATGTGTGATATTTTAATGATATATTTCTATTGTTTTTAGCTAAAATAGACATTACTCATTGGGTGATTAACCATGGGTAATATAGGTGTACCAGAATTTCATGGCAATTTTGACAAGCAGAAAATTGGGTTTTTAGTATGGCAATAATAAAAAATAATATTACAATGAGCTTGGGAATTACTTTTTTTAATATATAATTTTCAACTTAAAATATGACACTAATTGTTTTTCTCTAGCACTTCAAATACCTTCACAAACAATTTCTAAAGTTTCGTAAAAAAGTCTACGCGCTATTGTTTCCGTGAAGACCACTTGCGCCCGGTGTGACGTCATCAGATTTCATTCTCTCACCCGCCTCATTTCAATAGGACATGTTATGCGCATAACATCCTATTTATTATATATTACAAAGTGTCTTCAAAAAAAGTTTTATAAATACTTTATTGTGCCTCAGTGTAAAAATACATCAATTAGTACACGAAATAAAGTATTTATTTGTATGTCAAGAGGTGAGAAAGTAAGAAAAAAAAGGTGTAATGTTCGGTTTACACGTATTAAGTAGTTAACTAAATTTTAACTGAATTTATATATAAAGGCTGCGCAGTAACATAATTCGCCAATCCTCGATATGGGGTGTATTATGTCTCAGTCATACGTAAGTATGTTCGTGTTGATATCTCTGTCTTTCATGTGCTAAAGTTCGCAAGGCCTATGTTCATTGTTCAGACACGCCAAGATACAGCGGCCGTATTGTATATACATTTATAGATCTATGAAAAACCGGGCAAGTGCGTGTCAGGCCACTCGCAATGTAAACTTCCGAAACGAAGTAGTTTAACGACTACCGTACTCGACGGACCACTTTGACAAGTGTTTGGCAACTGGCAACATTTGTGCGTTTGAGTTGTCAAAGTCATAGATTAATTTATGTGGTCCATAGATAATTTACGATGTGGTCTGTCGAATTATGATTAATTCGACTTTAGGGTAAAAATAGATTAACAGAAATCGATATCAGATGGCGTGCATTTAAAATTTATTCCAAGTTTCTTCACATTTAGTGGAGCGAAGTGAGCGGGCCGGGCGGAGGTTTTCAGAGTACTAGTGTTCTGTGAGCTCTTCCAAACATTCAGAATTTCGGATAGGTTTGGACTCCAATTTTCGTCAGTTTAATGATCCATTAATATAGTTGGGTTTGTTTTGTAGCTTTAACATTTAAAATAATTTATTTTTATTTGTGAGTAGAAATTCTTTTTGAGTTTGGATTCAATAATGTAGTTGAATGTGTACCTTTATACTATATGGTGAGGCTTTAGAAGATTTCAGGAATTAATACGCATAGAAAAAGCATATAGAGAGGACTTTTAATTAATTAAAATATTAATAACTACTCAAAGTGTAACATAAAAGGACATTACATGATTACTGGAAATAATATCTAACATTTTTATGTAGAAAATAAGAGGGTAATGAAATATTTAACGACTTTCAATTAAATTACTTCTTTTTCTTGTCAGCGCCGCCTTTCTTCTTAGATACTTTAAAAGGTCCTAATTGACGACGCACTAATAATCCTCTCCACCACGCCTGGACTACAATGGCCGAATTCGTCATCTTCTCACGATACAGCCTGGCTTTTTCACGTTCTTCCTTGAAGTGAATCCATTCCTTCATCATTGTGTCATGTTTCGCAATCTAAAAAAAAACAGTATTTTTATGTAAAAAGTAATAGGTGAGTTCTTTAGTTCAGGCCGTCAGTAAGTGTCAGTTTTGACGACCCTGTAGCCTAGTAAGACTGTGAAACGAGGGGTTCGATTCCCGGCCGGGGCAGATGGGTGTTGTAGAGATGTCTTATGTGTTGTCCATACCACTCGCTACACAGGGAAACCTATTACGGTGGTATGAGTGTGTAAGCGTTTTTTTCCGATTATAAAATTAAAATCTTCTCTGACCGTATTTTCCAAGTCAATTCTTTTGTCACGCATATTCTGATAATCATTTTTCTTAATTTGTATCTTAAGATCAAGCCCTTCCATATCTCTGTCATATTTTGCCATCCATTGGTCTACTTTTTCAAGAGTTTCCTGTAAGATAAAGTCCAAAAAATTAGGTTTGTTGTGACTGGTAACTAATTAGATAACTAACAAAAGATTCGTGTTAAGCCAGGAGATAAACAGAAATGATACATTTATAGCAATGTTGGTCAAGAGTTCCACTTCGGAGTGCACGCGTTGTTCATAGTCAGTTCTTCGCTTGTAGTATTCTATGGTGTTAGAAGGTTCAGCCTCTGTATCTTGAATGGTCTGCAAGTGCTGCTCAGTACGAGCTCGCTGCCAATTCTCCACATACCTACTACGAATTTCAGTATTTAATGAAGAATCCTGAAATTTCAAAAAAATAATGATGTAAATCATGTAAACAATTGAAGCAGGCATCTGACGAAAGGAAAATAAATGTATTTTCTCATACTTCAACTTCGGTTTTAAGACGATCAATGGTTGTATCAGCATCATAAACCACAGTTTTAATATGGTTGCGTTGCTGCCTTAGCTGCTTATTTAAATCTCGGCGTAATCTGTGCAAAAATGCATTGAACTAGTATTACTAGCGTATAGAACAGACACCGCGAACATTGGGTTCGGGGGTGTGCATTGCAGCCGGCCGGCTGCATTTCATTCTGTCACTCGGCTGTCACTCGGCTGCGCTCATGGCGGCCGCATGCCAAAATTGTTTATGAAAAAACTGAAAAAATGCCGTCGTGCGTAATAAGAACGTATCACAATTGCACGACAAAAAACAAAAAAGATAATGGTATCACTTTATCATCGGTAAGAAAACAAAATATTAACTTAAATTAACTAAAACGAATTTAATTAAATTATTGTGCAATGTTCCCGCCATTTTGGAATGAAAAAATCATAAGGAGCGTTTGAACTTGGCAAGCCACTAGCGTGGTAATGAAATATATAAGCTTGCTTAAGTTGCCGTCTTGGTTCGGCAAGTGTCATATACAAAGTTACTCTATGGCAAGTGTGCAAACGAGGCTTCTAGTTTGAAAAGAGAACGGAGGGCAAGCCGGCGGTGGAACACACATTTTGTTTGAGATGTCTCCTCTATGTATGTATCTCAATGCAAAAATGCAATTTTTTAATGTCAAAAGAAACAAACCCCCGTTTGAAATAAATTAATAATGATCGTACTAACATTCTATTTTTGGCCTCTTCTTCAATTAAAGCTATTCTGTCATATTCATCTTTAAGTATAGAATTAACGTAATCTCGTAACGTATCGAAAGTCTTGTACAACGTCATTTCCTTATACACTGTTACAATTACTTCTTTGAAATACTTTCTGAAATATATAAAAATTCATTAATAAGTAGACAAATTAGAAAAATTAAAGAAATTAAATCCTTTCTGCTAACATTGATTCGTAATCAATTCTATAACAAGCTAAAAATCATAATCTTTTTAAAAGTCTGTCATTCTTAAAGGATAGTCGACAGTGGAGAAGGATATTTGCAAACCTGTCTGCTTCCAGTTTATTAAGCTTATAATCGCTACTCCCTAAGAAATTAGGATCAATGCCTTCCAATTCATCTTTATTTTCTGGTTGAGCAATGTCAAACTTGATAGCGATCAATAATTTCATGTCGACGTCCGTTTTCCAAACCCGCAATTCATTGTTACATTCCACTGAAAGTCAAAAAAATTATAGACCGAACTTCATTTACAACCATTATCTGGTAAATAAATGTAAATAAAATAATAATGGCTCGTGTTTCTACCGAGAATTCGTATTTCCATGATTGTATCTTCCAATATTGTAGCGAACAATGATGCTTGTAAATACGATAATCTGAAAAGTTACAAAAACTCAGTAGGTATCTAATTATTTTAAAGCTTCTTTTTTTCACAATAACGGTTTAACATGGACCATGGTCACGTAACGAGGTAACGTAACATGTTGCATGCAAAGGTAAAATAGTACCTACTAAGTTAAAACAAAAATCTGAGATATTATCGCTCTAAAGACATTAAAAGCTAACTTTGGTTGATAATAACTTCATGAATATTGATAAATCATGGGGTTTGATACATTGAGACATCAGCCTGTATGAGATTAGAGAGGCTCTCCAACAGCTTAAAAACAAAAAGGCACCGGGAGATGACGGAATCACAACCGAGCTACTAAGAGCTGGAGGAAAACACCTTCTAGTGGCGCTCCAAAAACTGTTCGATTTCGTCATTAATACTGGAACTACCCTGGAAGCATGGGGCAGAAGTGTGATGACGCTGTTCTTCAACAAGGGCTTATCCCTTGAAGAACTACAGGCCCATTGCACTTCTGAGCCACGTTTATAAGCTATTTTCGAGGGTGCTCACAAATCACATTGCACGCAGGCTTGACGACTTCCATCCTCCCGAACAAGCAAGATTCCGAAAAGGCTACAGCACCATAGACCATATCCACACACTGCGGCAGATTATACAAAAGATCGAGGAGTATAATCTGCCGTTGTGTGTTGCCTATGTGGTGTGTAGTTTCTCATAGAGAAAGCCTTTGATTCTATCGAGACCTGGGCGGTACTAAATTCTCTCCAGCGGTGCCGGATCGACTACCGGTATATCGAGGTGTTGCAGTGTTTGTACTCATACGATACAGCAACGCACCCCATCCAACTGCAGAGAGGTGTCAGACAAGGGGATGTCATATCTCCAAAACTCTTCACCGCTGCGTTGGACGACGTGTTCAAGCAAATGGAGTGGAAATAACGTGGCATCAACATCAATGGTAAATACATCACACACCTGCGATATGCGGATGATATAGTCATCCTGGCGGGTGCCCTGGACTGGAAGAACTTCGTACAATGCTCGGAGACTTGAACAGCGCCTCACAACGGGTAGGTCTTAAAATGAACATGGACAAGACGAAAATCATGTCGAATGTCCATGGCATCCGTACCAGTTGTTGTTGACGTCGCTGCTTTCGAAGTTGTAGACTAATACATTTACATGGGACAAGTGATCACGAAGAAGTCACTCGTAGAATCCAACTGGGATAGGCTGCGTTCGGGAAACTGCATCATATCTTGTCGTCCAAAACACTACCTCAGTGCCTGAAGCCGAAGGTGTTCGAGCAGTGTGTGTTGCCAGCGATGACATACGGATCCGATACGTGGCGCTTTACTATTGGCCTGATCCACAAGCTCAGAGTAGCGCAGCGGGTTATGCTGGTATTTCTCTACGTGATCGCATCAGAAATGAGGAGTTCCGTAGACAACACAGGTAACCGACATAGCTCAAAGAATTAGCCAGCTGAAGTGGCAATGGGCTGGCTACATAGTTCGAAGGACCAATAACCTTTGGGGAAGAAAGGTCCACGAATGGCGCCCACGTCTCGGAAAAAGGAGCATAGGACGCCCCCCGACCAGGTGGACTGACGACCTGAAGAAGACAGCGGGCATCCGCTGGATTCAGAAGGCTCAGGTCCGGTCAGAGTGGCGTAAGTTAGGGAAGGCCTATGTCCAGCAGTGGACCTACAAAGGCTGATGGATGGATGGAAGTCAATAAACTTACTATTTCGGAACACTTGCCTGGGTATTTTAATTTATTCGTTTACAAAATTTAAATATTATTATATGTCATAGTCGTATTGGGGCGGCTTATAATACTAACCCTAATCCCACGCCGGATGGGTGTCACAAGAGTCGATTAAATCCAGCCCGCTGGTGGTAGGGCCCTCGGAGGGATTATATTGGTAATATTTATTTTAATTGTTAATTAATCCCTATAGTACTATTATTATTTCTCCATGGGGTACGCCTGGATAGCTACCACTCTTGAGCATGAGTCAGCCGTCAAACCACTCGTCGTGTTCCGGTTGGGGGCTTGAGAGTGAATTCTTTCTTTTTTTCTTCTTCTTTCTTTTTTGGCCGGCAACGCATCAGTGATGCCTTTGATGTTGCTGATGTTCATGGGCGACGATAGCCACTTACTATTAGGTAAATCGCTCGTTTGCCGGCTATTTTCATAAAAAAAAAATCACAAAAGTTAATTTTTTTGTGTCTCATACCCAAGGTAATCCATCTCGTGTTGTATTTCTTCACTATCTCTGTGTTCGTAGGCATCGTACACGTCAACATGATTTGAACTTTTGGACTTTAAAGGGACTTCTTGAGACGGTGAAACCTGTTAGGTTGTAGTTTTTAAGATTTAATTCAATTAAGTAGTAAGTAGGTAATACAATATTATGATAATTATAATTGATTAGGAAAATGCGCGACTGTGCCACGCTTCATACATCATATTTTTGTTATCTTTGCTTGCAAGACTGTAATGTTTGTGGCCCACCCATCTACGTGAAAGACAGAGACAAAAATATAATTTTTTGTTCAGGCACTGTTGCCGATTTTTGTATATTGTTTGCCACAAGTGCAAACAATGTGTGAGTTGTGACAAACAATGAAAAGTGAGTTGGCTATTTGAAGATTTAAAGTTTCAGTTTGTTTTTTAAGCAGAGAATCGTAGTAAGTTTAAGTATATAAGGCCCGTAATATCAATAGCAGTTTAATCTATGATTCTGAGTTTAAACTGTCATTGTTGGTTCAACAAAGACAGTTTAAACTCAGAATCATAGATTAAACTGTTATTGATATTACGGGCCTAAGCTTATGTACGATGGTGGGTAGCAGCATTCTGGGCTGCTTGTTAAATTATATTACATTTCTTTTAAAATAACCTCAAAGAAACGTAAATTCCGTCTCATGTCCGGCCACGCAGTGGCTGAATATATAGGTAGGTACTACATCCACATCTACATCTATGACTCAAATGCTGATATTAAAAAAAAAGACTGAGCAGTGGCGTAGCTAGCCCTAAGGAGGCCCCATTTCAATATTTGTTGTGGGGCCCTTTCAACGTCAGCTATCATGTCAAATATAAAAGGATTGCCAACTATAGCGGTCCTAGGCCACTGGCGAGCTTTTTTTGGGAGTATTAGTGGGGACCCCTATACGCTGGGGGCCCCGTATAATTTAGGCTGTTGCTATTCGTCCGCTAAGCGGACGAATAATATATGTTATTCATCCGCTTAGCGGACGAATAGACACTTCGAAAGGCTGTTGCTAATCGTCCGCTGAGCGTACGAATAAAATAACCTCATTCGTCCGTAAATTACATTCTTAATTTAAAAAAATTGAATACGTGTACGAATTAGCGGACGACTAATTTATGTTATTCATCCGTTTAGCGGACGAATAGACACTTCGTATGGCTGTTGCTAATCGTCCGCTAAGCGGATGAATAAAATAACTTAAGTCGTCCGTAAATTATTATCGTTACGTGATTTTTACAGGGCGAGGGGATTCACCCATACAATTAACGTCATGATAATAGGGCTTTGTCACAGATGTCGCGGAACCCCGCTTCGCGGGGTCCCTTTTTTCCCGTAAATAAAAACAGGAACCTAACTAACCTAACCTAACTATTTATTGATTTCGGTCACGTTACTTTTTCAAGGAGACTAAAAAATGCTAACCATCCGAGTCATTCTTAATTTAAAAAAATTGAATACCTACATGTACGAATAAATATAATGTACGGACGAATAATATATGTTATTCGTCCGCTAAGCGGACGAATAGACACTTCGTATAATTTATACGGCTGGTACGACGGTAGCTACGCCTCTGAGACTGAGATGCTATCTGATGATTACTCACACAAATTTTTGGTTTGCTGGGTTCTTTTTCCTCACCGTATACGGTGCCACGTCCCCAAGTCTCTTCTACTACACTTACTATTCGAAGACGAGCCATTATTACGATGTATTACGATATTAAAGTGTTTCGAAAATAATATTTAAAATTACTTTAATTACTGTCACAAATGTAATCGCCGTCACCTCACTTTAATATTTTTTTATGACAAATACTCAGACCATGGAGGACAGCCATGACTCAGACCAATAAAAAAGTTATTGATAATTTAGGGTGTCCGGCCTTTTTACCCAAATGTCCGGCCAAACTGGCTAGTCTGTCCGGCTTTTTGGTTGGCCGACCTGGCAACCCTAGGTATATCATTAAAATACCTAGAGAATGGCCGAATATTTTAATAACGCCAAAACTCGTAAAAAAACGACGGATATTCATTACAATTTTTCTAAGGCGATAAGCTTATATTTTTCTTACTGTAAAGTAAAAAAAACTATATTTACAAAATTTAAATTTACTCAAAACTCTCTTTCACTGAGATACCGCTTTTGCGCTTGGCACGGCAGAATAACTTTAATTACAAAGAAGTAATAATGGGGACGTACATAGCTAGGCTATAGCTATTGAATACAAAAAAAAAGAAATCATTTATGACCTATATTAATAAATGAATGATCGGTAAATCCTTTTAAAAGTTGTTATAAAGGGTAAAATAGTATTGCCAGCCAAGTGCGGGCCATTTAAGCTAGCGCCACCTATCGGTAGGTACGAGCAGTAGGGACGGGATCCGTAATTATGTAAATGGTAGGTTCTGTTATTCCCACAGGTTGTTCTATTAAAGATGTGATAGTTTTCCTTTCAATTTGTTATACCACACGTTGAAAACAGATTAAAATACTTACTTTGAAATTGTCAGCTCCGAGGGCCAAGCTATTTTCCATTCAGAATTCTTATATTTTTATTCTTATATAATTCGTATTTTACTTAATCGAAGTTTCCTGTAAAAATATACCTATCTATGGTAGCTAAAGAGTACGATTAAAGAGACCAACAATTTTTATTTAATGTTTATTGTTATCAAAATAAATATCGGAATATGAAAACAAAGGAACATCACTATTAAAACTTCAATGTCAAAAACTTTTAAAAATGTCAATATCAAAGATAAATAAAATCTAAAATACTATTAAATAATGTATAATACTTACTAAATAAAAGTGAAATAAAAAAAAATTAATTCACCCAATTCTCAAAAAAAGTAAGAAAAAGTAGCAACGAAGTTATTAAATCGACAAAATCTATAAAAAATAATATCCAGGTAAAAATCTAAAACACTTGTATGAAGAACTAAAAAGTAAATGCATAAGAATTTCAGCAAATTAACAACAGAAATAACAATCAAGTATAAAAATATAACGGTATCTAAGATCGAAAAAAGAAAATAACTTTATAGATCTAGCTAGCTATCGGTATCGGTAACAGTTATTTCAATAGGTTATTTCTTCTTCTTGCCAGCGGGGGGCGGAGGGGGTTTCTTAGTCGGTTTATATGGGCCGAGCTGGTTCCTGACGAGTAGCCCGCGCCACCACGCCTGGATAGCAATGGCGGCGTTGGTCATCTTCTCACGGTACAGACGGGCCTTCTCGCGTTCCTCCTTGAATGTCATCCAGTTCTTGCTCAGCCTTGCGTGCTCCTCAATCTGAAGGAGGATAATAATTAAAAGCTGCATGAGATTTGACTAGTATGTGAATCTGTACGCTTATGCCAATGCAGGATCTTATTGTGCTCTTTTGGTGTCGAAATGTCAATATCTATGGGCGATGGTGATGATCACTTACCATTATGTAAAGTAGGGCCATATTAATACTTCTTTACCAGTTATTTGCCTGTTACTCAAAGTAAGGAAGCCTACCGTCTCCTCTAATTCTGCCGTCTTATTTTTCATGTCTTCGAGCTGATTCCTCTTTTTCTGTATCTTGAGATCGAGAGCTTCCATATCTTTGTCGTACTTGGTCATCCAATGTTCAATTTTTTCGAGATTTTCCTAAAAATTGAGTAACAAAATGCAGTTTTGATTTTGACAAGGTGATTATGGCATGAATGTTGGTGCTCCTGTGGGTGAGTAAAGTAGTTTTTAAAATTACATAATCTATCTACTACATGGAATCACTGTCTTGACTGTGGTGTTCTGTATTAATAGGGCGTATTAGTGTGCAAAGCGGGAGTTTGTAACAAGTTCTTATAGGCACTTCGTCGTGAGTTTACCGAGGAGATGGGACGGGGGGACAGCTGCAACCCCTGCAACTTGAATGCTTACCAGTGGTACCCACTTTTGTCTATAGAAGTGATTATTTATTATGCGTTAACATTGCACGTTTGAGGAGCTTCCTGATTTCCTGGGCGAAATAATTCTGATCGTCCACCCCACGGACCTAAAATAAGACGGGCGTAATCCCAATAACAAATTCAGTGAAGCACCCATGGTAATACCAACTCTCTATTCGTACAAGTACACACACCCACACATTGACATTTCACTGCTTCAATCGCGAATCAAAAATTACGCACACATGTTAAGCGGACGGCCATTGCTATGCTTCACTCTCGATTAGACGAGGTTACGTCTGTCTTTTTTTCAGGTCCATGGTCCACCCCTGGACCAGAAACTAAGTACCGTAGTATGTGCACTTCAAACTTCAATATATATTAAAGAAATCAGCCAACACGTCGATGTCTTCAAGGAAAGGCTTTTACTAAGTTAGTGCCCTCACCATCATAGACCACATCCCTACTTACCGTCAGGTGTTTTAATTAATAAAGAAATCCTTACATTAATAGTGATGTTCATAAGCAGCTCGATTTCTGTGTGCACCCGGTGTTCCTGGTCCGTCCGTCGCTTATAGTGCATGATGGTGGTGAGCGGCCTGGTCTCCGAGTCGCGGAGGGTCTGCAGGTGTTGCTCCGAGCGCGAGTTCTGCCAGTTGTCCACGTATCGACTGCGGACCTTCGTGTTGAGGCCTGCGTCCTAATGTGTTACAATTATTTTGCGAAAGTGACACATGTCCGCTAAGGATCAGTAGCACTCGTAATGAAAGGAGATGAAATGGCAAGGTATTAGGTATACTGTATGGGGATAAGCTAAGCTATTATACATCCTTAAAATTTTCTGTACCTACCTATCTAATCAATAGATACCTACACTGATTATTAAATCGTTTTCTTAAGTCAGTTTATTCGACCTCTTTCTTTATTAACTGCCTTCAAAAAAGGAGTCTGTATTCGATTCGTTTTGGAGCACGTACATATGTATACATATATGTGATTATGTATGTAAGTAAGTAGGTATGTCTGTATGTCCGCGATTTTTTCAAAAACTACTGATCCGATTGGAACGGTGTTTTCTTTTATCATCATCTGTACTCTGAAGGTAGTTAGGTACATCTACTTATACAAATAAATAAAATTGGAGTGTCTGTTTGTAATATTAAAATAACCGCTTTTTACTAAGTGCATTTGGATGTATACACGGTACATATACCAAAACAACATTTTTTACAATTTTTGTCTGTCTGTTTGTTCCGGCTAATCTCTGAAATGGCTGGTCCGATTTTGACGGGACTTTCACTGGCAGATAGCTGATGTAACAGGGAGTAACTTAGGCTACTTTTATTTTAGAAAAAAATAGTTTGTTAGGCGATACGAAGTTCGCTGGGTCAGCTAATCTGTACTAAAATATTATATCTGTAACCTCGACTTCGGTCCGGAGATTTTCAATTATGCTGTTAGTATCGTAGTAGACAGATTTGATATGGTTACGTTTGTGTCTTAATTGACGATTGAGTTCTCGCCGAAGTCTGCAACAGAGGAAATACAGTTATCAACTTTACTGATATTCGGGCACTTTGCCAGCAGTTCAATGAAAACAGCTGCCCCCTGGATTTTATATGTTTACCAATATATACCCACTTTTGTCCATAAACATTCTCATTTCTTAGTTATGCGTAACAGGGAGTCACAATTTGTTCCTTCTAATAGGGCCCCCCTGGATACGCACATGCACCATAATATTATACGATATTCAAATTTTCAGAGAAAATACTTTCCAATGCTAAATTATTTTAACTACTTAATAAGTACCTACTCACATTCTGTTTTTGGCTTCCTCTTCGATCAATATTTCTCGATAGTCAATCCGATCGAAAATTGTTTTCACTTGATCTGCCAGGTATAAGAACCCCTTCTCCAGAGACAAGTCTATGTATGTTCCGACCAGTACATCTTTTACATATTTCCTTAAAGGGTTAAATTTGTTAAAAAAAGCTTAGCATAATGTCAAAAATTACGCGAAAGAGTGCAATTCCTTTTTAGAATATTTCAGGAACTTTTCTTCTGAAACATTAAAAACCTAAAATTGACCTGTAAAATTTTCGCCGTTGAAACTAACTCGTAGTAGAAGTAGTAACGCGAATTGAAGTTGCTTTAATAGATATGGCTACGTGTCACGCATCAGCTTCTACAGGTCTATTCTATCTACTGCCGTGGCAATACATGAATAAATAGTTTTCTTCTCGCGCGTATCATTGTTGCAATTTGTACCGTTCATGGGCGGCGGTGAACATTTACTGTACTTACTCCTCGTCTACTCATTTTCCAACAATTAGCTACCTACTGACTTACCCTAACAATACTGTTTTGCTATATCTAAGTACATAATAACTACTTACCTTTCATCTTCCAGCTTCTGCAGTTTGTACTCCAGGCAGTCAAGCCTGGTGGCGTCTATGTCGTCGAGCTCATCCCCTCCTACGCGCTGCGGTACGGCGAACTTGCGCGCCAACAGCGGTATCATGTCACAGTGGGTTTTGATGACTCGTATGCTGTTATTGCATTCCTCTGTGTGAAAATAAAGGAACACATATTCACAACTCTAGCTGTACTAGTATTTTAGTGCTGTAAGTACAGTCAGCAAAAGAATTAGGTATTCAGGGCATGAAACAAAAACTTTCGGAAATGTTTAATATTAGTTTTTTTTTGTATTATTATCAATGTTAAATCGTACCTTGCCACACTTTCGTATATAAGTAGCATTTTACATTGATTATAACACAAAAAAAATTGTTTTGTTTGTTCTTTTGCCGACTGTAGGTACCTATGCCTCGACAAGCACGGTACCTGATGTTCTGAGCTGGCACTGCTGGCAGTAATTAACTTACCAGTAGGAGTTATTCACTTATGAGGCTCCAACAACAGAACGACATTCTACATATATTGGTCATCAAAATTAATATGGCTAACAATCAATTTCTGTTTGGAGTCAGGTTAAGACACAGCAGTATTTTTGTAACTGAGACAAAGAACTGTAATTGAATCAGTAAAAGAGTTGTGAATAAGGTATGTAGGCTGGGACCTGCGTAAGGTGCAGCTATAATTTCTAGGCTTTGCTTATGATTTATAAATGTAGTGCAACGAAAAAAATTGAGAGGTAATTAATTTGTTACCCAGAATTTGTAGTGAGCACATCGCATCTTCTAACACAGTGGCAAATAATGACGATTCGAAGTAAGATATGCTGCAAGAAAGAGTTTCATATATTAATCTAGGTAGGTATACATTAAATAATACAAATTCATAAAATTTTAAGTTTATAAAATAAAATTATGTCCACTTGAAATTGGTTGTCGACATATTAAGTGCTGGATGGAAACTGTTATGTATAACGGTTGACATACAGGAGTAAGTGCTCTCATTTCCAAAATATGAATAAATAAAAAGACAAGTTCTTACTTAAATTTTTGTATAGTTAGTTGTGTGTCAGCCGCCTATAAAGAAAACAAATCTTTGTAATAACATAGGAACCACTTACTGCTATAATAATTTGGTTGGTTTCATAGATCAATGCCTCGTAGTATACAAAACTATTCATCTATTAAGTGGGGTGCTATATGTATAGCATAACAGTGACGGATTCCACTTAAGAGCATGGTGGGCGGTGGCTTCATTGTTTTACTTCGTGGGTAGTGCGTGGTAGGTTTCCTAAACTTAATGTGTCATTTAAAGCGTCTTTGGCTTCAACCACCTTGAGGAGGTCTTAGAGCATACTCCACCATGCTGCTTCAGTGCGCATTGGTGGAGAAAGTGACATTACTCACATAGATTTGGCGCGTAAATTCTTCCCCACAACAGGAAGGGTTTAAAGTAGTGATGCTATTCAGAATTTTAGTTGAGCTTATAGTACTCATGTTAAAATATCAAAAATATTAATAAATTGTATCAAAATAAAATCAATACATGAAAAGTAAACATGCGTCAAAACTATAAACAAAATTATAACACAATGACATTACTGACGTTATTTTTCTTTGTTTTGATGTCATATTTTTGTGCCGTGTTTAATGAACATTAAATACTTACGAAATTAAGGTTGGGTGATAAAATAAAATCGCGTCGTCTTCGAAGAACCATGTCCCCGTGTAAACAATTTGGAATTAGTTTATGGATTGTGGGGCCAGTGAAGAATATCAGTTTGTTCATTCATTCCATTTCTAATTAATCTGTTTGGTTAATTATGGTATATAAGTGATATGAGAACAACTGTTGTGCAGTTTTAAATGTGGTTGTTATAAATAGGTAGTAGACTATGTCATGTATTTTAAGAAGATTTTATACTAATATTATAGTAATTTTGTAGTTTTATATTATACGAGTAGTATATTTTGTTTTTGCCTGTCACTTTTTACTATGGAATCAAATGGAGTATTTCGTAGCTATATAACAAAGCTGCAGATTTATACTATTGGCCAAAAACTTACTGCAATCTGTAACGGTCGTGACGTCACCGTCTCAAAACACATAAATAGAGCTGCTGTCACAATAGTAACTCATTTGTTCGTTGGATTTCAAGTAGTGATGTTGTTGAATCGGTGATCGGCGCAATTTGCAGTTAATGTTATTATTTTTGCATTAGCTCTGTGATTTATTAATAACGCTTTTTCATCAAATTAATTGTTTGTGAATTTATCATTTTAATTAAAAATAAATAACTGTTGGATTTCTTAAATTTATGGTTTTTTATTAATTCCACCTCTGTTTGATAATAAAACTATTTTCGCGACTTTACAGGTGTATAACTTCATGAAAGTTGCAACCTATGTATGCTATTCACACTGGTCAAATTAAACTATGATAAAATAGTGATATGTAAATAAAAGAGTGTATTTAGTCTCGTAAAAGTTTAATACCAGTAGTGTACAAAATAATTTATGACTTTTCATCATTTAATATTAAATAAGACAATTCTCAAGGGCAACAACATCATGTAAATTGTCCTTTACACAGTTCTAAGCATGTTATAACAACACAAGTTTTAAATTATATTACACATTGCTAAATAACTTAAACCTAGATATAAAATAGGAAAATTAAAATCTTAATCATTAACAACCTATCTA
Source organism: Thymelicus acteon (assembly GCA_951805285.1). NCBI lineage: Eukaryota > Metazoa > Arthropoda > Insecta > Lepidoptera > Hesperiidae > Thymelicus > Thymelicus acteon. Next base: position 6,990,418 of record OX638232.1, read on the forward strand.
CTTTGTATAAAATTCAATACTATATTTTTACACGCAATCTACAGTAAATAACATCGTATATTTTATTACGTTCCTATATAGTTCCGATTTTGATATATTTACAACGTTTAATATTTAAATTTAATTTCGATGAGGTATATATATTTGAAGTGAGTTATTCAATACGCAGGAAAGGGCTATGAAGATTTAAAACCAACTTTAAAGTAACGGTTAATATGAAAGCCGAATCCCACACCGACAAATCCTTTAACCAGCGCTCTCAAAATGATAAGGATGCAGTGTTGAAAGTAGAGCATTGAAAAATAATAACTAAGGTTATAATAATAGGTGTCTCTTTCCATTAACCTGAAGTATATTAAAATTTTGTTAAAATCGAAACATGACAAACTATACTCCATCTCTTCTATTCATGAAGATAACTTATCCACATTGTTTTGCGAAAATGCAAAACAACTTGAAGAAACTTGTAAGTACTTGTATTTTTCTTCAGAGTATCAAAATGAGAAGTCACTAAATGGTTAGTAAATAAGTTAGGACTTTAAATAACAAAAACAACAGACTCTTTTACATTGAAAAACAATAAAATGTATTCGGTGGGGGAAGCGAACTATGTGTTTCAAGCAAAAATTCTTTCAAGAGTTTGGCAAACACTTATGTACCCAATCTATGCCTTTCAAAATATCAGGATTATCTCGGCCCTTCTATAGATTTACAACTCGCTTCCCGACAATATCGCTATATATTGCCTAAATTACGTCTTACGATCTGAAAGCATAGATTGTGCCTTTTTATGAAATATGATTAGGTATATGTAATATGCACAAACACAGAATGTATTGACGCTTTTTTTTCAACCCAAACATGACGTCGCTGCGCGTGCGAATTTGCGTAAGAGCAACTTGTAAAGACCGCGTATTTGGTTTTTGATGATTTTACAGGAGGAAGATAAAACTTAATATCTCAGCGATATTAATTCTTATTACCGACTGAACTTAACAGCTAGTTCTTTACAACTTTCTTTATTTTAACTAGCTGTTAAGTTCAGTCGGTAATAAGAATTAAAATCGCTGAGATATTAAGTTTTATCTTCCTCCTGTAAAATCATCAAAAACCAAATACGCGGTCTTTACAAGTTGCTCTTACGCGGATTCGCACGCGCAGCGACGATAAGGCATTTGTGAAGAATATGAATAATGATAACTTTAGTTCACGAAACACATTTTATGAAACTGAAAATGGGCAAATACAGCACAGGATATTTATTTAAACTTACTCAGTATTAAATGGCAGTAGCACACAAATATTAAAATTGGATAATTTCAGGCTAGAATAGAAGTCTTTTGATCTGGAAACGACATCATTAAGAGTAATAAAACCAAATCTGTTTTTCTGTCTGACTGGGATAACCTCAACTCACTGCAAATACTTGAATAAATTCAATCCTTGGAGTATTTTATTCTTCTCATCTACTTTTAAATATGTAGAAGAATTGTGTACAAGAAAATGTATAAGTTATCTGGTAATTAAAGTAATATCGACATAATTATAAATTGTCTTAAAAGATGGGCTGAGGAGTTTTTTCTTCTCAATGGTGAAGTGTTTTTTCGAATCTGTGGTAAAAGCAACAAATGACCTTCATAAGTGTATTGAGGAAACACCTAAATGTTTAAACGATTTTCAAATTGAATTATAACAGCCCGTGTGATCGCATACCTTATCCAATTAACATTGGATTCACTGGTCTCAGGAGTTTGTTAATAACCTAAAACCTGATGGCGAATCACATCACCAAAGCCACAATAACACTTAACACGCGTTACCGGCCAGAGGCAGGAAACCTGTTATTTAATTACACCCTACTAGAAAGTTGACAACATAATTTATATCCAAATGATGATAGTTTCATTGTAGTAAATAATCAGCTATTAATCATACATTTTCAACGTGTTACAATCATTTTGATTATTGATCGATGATGAAATTCGAAAGTTTCAAAATAATTATCTACCACAAAAATGCCGAACCAGCGGTTCTCATTCCGTAGACTTTGATGTTTTCATATACATTGTCCAGACCCTTACATAGGATTTATGTTTGGTGATTCATAATAAATAATTATCTATTACAATTTACGTTACATTTTACGTGACAAGATAACAATCAAAATATAAGTGAATATTGTGACGTACCAATGACATAAAATATGTCACTGCATTCATTTTGAAGTTTTCTAATGTCAAAATTAACATTTTACACTGTCTATATCCTTACGAGTTATACATGTATCGTATTTGTCCATTTCCACCTTCGCGATAAGAAATACTGTTCATAAAAAGTACCACAAATCTTTTGTCGTTCACGTCATTATAATACCAATTCCATAATCAATAAGGTACAATTTTATCTATCTACCATATTACAGATAGTTAAACTCCATACAAATGTCATGGCAACCTCAGTTCTGACATTAGCTGAAGTTATTAACTGGTACTTATAGTACAATGATTTTAAATTTCGTTTGGATACTTTTGGGAGTAGTTGCATGATGGCAAACCTTTTCAAGGTAGAGTTAGCTAGGGACTGGCTCGGCTGTGGGGGGCGCCCGAGCCACGAGTCCCCAACACTAGCTCGGCGGCGGTTGTACCCTTTTATCTGGAACAAGACGATTGATTTTAAATTTTTAATTTAGACCATGTGAGCCAAAACAGCTAAACAAATTTATCGACTTTTTGATTAAAAATAGATAAAGTAATATAAACTATCAAAATAATCAATTTTAACTATTTAAATTAGAATACCCCAATCCCAGCCGGCATACTTAGGTGTCGTAAGAGGCGACAACAGCCGTCCACTTGGTGGTAAGTACAGTACTAAAAAATACAGAAATAGGTACATACTGAACTTCCGGCGCGCTTCTTCCCTCTCCTTGGCATCGAAGTACCACAAAGTTATCGCGTACCTGAAACGGGATTATAATATGTCGTATTAAATAAAAACTTATCTTATTTAGGTACCACCACTCAGGTCTCCATTGATATAATTAAATAGGACTGACCAAACATGATGCAAAATTATTGCTTTGAGTCTTTGAGGGCCACTAGACTTCAGTCCATAGCGCAAAAATTTACTTTAGTGTCTTTGCAGCACCAACTGCACGTTCAATCCGATAATGTTAGTTAGCATACAAAGTTACTGCATTCAATAAACGGTAATTAAATTAAGGTCTAGTAATTAAAATTTCTCAACCAATCCTTGCTGGAGTATGCCATTATGACCTATTTTCACTAATGGCATCAAACAATTGACGACCCATCTCTTCTCTCTAGGAGGCCTAGAGCAAACTCCACAAGCTGCTCCAGTGCGGATTGCTGGAGGTGGATTATGAGCAATGCAGACCAACTCACCGGGTAGCGTAAGCCGGCTGCACCTCGTGCGGGTTCCGTCGGTCAGACCAGAAGAACAGCATCCTATCGAATATGGGCTCGATGTCAGCCACCTTGTCTGTCCCTTCCGGAAACACTCTGCAATATTAATAACATTGTTTTTAAGTTAGTATTAGTCTACTTTGCAACAATCCGCGGGTAACATGTATGATGGTATATACTTTAAGACATGCGTGGCACCTCCCTCCCTCCCACAACGGAAACATGCACTACAATAATTAAAAGTATATACCAACATATATACCAGCACCAACAGGTGTTTCGCCCCGAAACGGAGCATCATCAGGGTAAGCTGACTCTACGATGGTTAGTCGCAAAGGTTAACTTTTTCGATGAGCTATATCGGTTAACCTTGTTCGTCTAGGGATTTCACCATATACCGAGCATAGCCCTCTCCATAGCCCGCTGTGCGACTTTGAGCTTGTGGATTAGGCCAATAGTAAAGCACTACGTCTCGGAGCCGTATGTCATCACTGGAAACACACACTGCTAGAACACCTTCGACTTCAGGCACTGAGGTACTTGTTGTGTATCAAGTAATAATACAATACTGACGTTACCATAGCTTACTTGGTAGTAATCTGGGAATCCTACATGGGAAGTCAGGGTTCCCTGAGAAGGTTCTTTGTTAATTCCCGAATAATAAATATCTGTTTTCGGGAGGTGGATGTTAGTGAAGCCTTGTTCGTTTTGTCCATGCTAGCATGTTGCCCGTGACAGGGTATCCTAGTGCGGGAGTGCGAGTGAAAAGTATGTTAGGGTTTATTATTACTACTATTGAAGAGCAGTTGTTGAGTATGTACAGTAGCCGCGCGAGTTGAATGCAGAGCGATTGTATGCGGCTAGATACAAAAACTCGCTCATAGCCCGGCGGCTTGCGTCGATCCTAAGCGATCGACAAAGTTAAGCAACAGCGGGCGCGGTCGGTAGTTGGATGGGTGACCGCTAGTGGCAAAAATTTCTTGAGCGTTTCCGTGCTTCGGAGGGCACGTAAAGCCGTCGGTCCCGGTTGTTATTCCCTATCTATCTCTACTATCCCGGTCGTTAAGCCATGTCGGAGGCCCTCGGGCGGCACGAAAACTTTCGACAATTGGGTTGGCTACTTACTCCTCCACCAATCCGCACTGGAGCAGCGTGGTGGAGTATGCTCCAGGCCTCCTCAAGAGGAGAGACCCGTACTCAGTAGTGGGCCATTAATGGGTTGAAGCCAAGATACAAAAACTCTGCATTCAACTCGCGCTACTGTGAGTATGTGAGGGTTTATTATTTACCTGAGCAGCCCGCCATGGCGGTCCTTGTCCCAGTCGAGGTTGAGGTAGTAGATGGCGGTGATGCAGCGGCCGTCCTTGTTGGGGTTGTCCACGTGCTTCACGTAGTGCGTGCCCGAGCCGGGGTAACACGCCACCATCGCCTGCAACACATCAACGTTGATTCATTAATAACGAGTAACCATCCTCGCTTTGCTTCGGTTTTATTTTTTATTTTTTTACACTTTGGGTTACATTATTGGAGTTTTATTAAGAATCCCTAATTTTTTCAAAATATAATATAGCCTATGTCACCCGGAGATAGTGTAGCTTCCCAACAGTGAAAGAATTTTTTAAATCGGTTCAGTTGTTTCGGAGCCTATTTAATGCAAACAAACAATCAAATCTTTCCTCTTTATAATATTAGTATAGATTAAATGAACAAAAATAAGAGAAAAAAATAACAAAAAAACGTGTGTGTGTACTTATTTACGCAAGCAAGTTATACTTCTTTGGCGTAACAGGACAAAAATAGCTAAAGATTTCATCCCGTATTCCACAACTATTTGTTTGTAAAAGGTTACCAAACCTGTATAGGAGATACAATACATTTTTGGAACGACAGCAGTTGGAAACAGGTTACTGGTTTTTTTAATTCTTCACAATGAAGACAAATTAAGTTAAGGGCGGATTTTAAATTGCTATGGCATAGAGATTTGATAGGTTCATTATTTTTAGATTTTAAGTTGCCTTATTTTCGTAACAGAATTGCGGCAAAATTCCAAATCTATGCGACCATAGCGAATACTTGTTATAGTAGTCGCAATATCTCGCTGCACTCGTTGACGTTAAAGTGCGAGCAGTGCGAATGAGCTCGCACTTAGGCGCAAATATGCTTCGCCCTGTCAACGAGTGCAGCGAGATACTGCGAGTATATACTATTGTTTATTTTATATAATAAATCGATATTATATAGATACTCACGAATCACGATACTTATTTTGTACACCGATATTTTGTAAGTACCCGTATCATAGTAAAATGTGTTCAGTCCACGGTGAGTTAAGTTTAAAATCATATATGTAGATACATCGATATTCTATAATTTTAATTCATGACGAAATTTTTTGTTTATAAAAGCTTTGTTGTAAGCAAAGATGGATTATTGCATTTCGCAGATGGCTGTCACTCGATTTTCCTCTTAGCTATGAACGCATAATGTTTGCACAACTCTAATCATAAAAGCAAAACGCAATAGCGCCGCGGCGCCGGGAATTTCCCGCGAAAGAATAGTTACTGTGCACCTGTGTAATAAACCTCGTGCATTTCAATATCAATAGCTGCCAGGGAAAACAGAAAATGTATTTCTTTTAAACATTTTTTAAGTATACCTGCTAATTATAATGACTTTAGATGCAGTGGATACAGATATTAAATTTATAAATGTTATTTGGGAGCAATGCATTGCAATAGCAATGGATTGCACGGGTTCGCAATTTCTAATCCCGACCGGTCCAGCCATCGTTTATGTCCTTTAGGTCAACTTTTAAATGTCATAACGTCTGCTTTTGACTTGTTCCCTGGCTATGATGTCATTAATTCTGTTTCTGTCGTAGTTCTCTTTAATGTCTTATTTGTCTATATCAACAAAAATACACAATAACAAAGTGTGCTCCTGGTGCAAGGCCATAAGTATATGTGAACATTTATTTATAATTTTCATATTGCATACGAGTCCAGCCCTGACCTGAGTTACTTCACCTGAACTGGTTTCAGCTAGTATAGAATGTGTTTAAATAGGTACCTACTGGTAACATTTCGAGTCATCATTTGAGTCGCATTTTCCTCCTTTATCTACACTTGATAGATTAAAATTAATTTTACGATAAAGATAAAAGTATTCGTATTGTTCTGTCCGTTCCGTCTGTGAAATTATTACCTATTATTATATTATTAGTATTAAATTTACTGTTCACAAATGATACCTAAAATCTTAGCAATTTTTTTTAAAAGCTGTGCAATTTTTTTTTGTATTACAAAATTATATAAAGGGGAACTATTCTCATAATTACTTAAAACGATAACAACAGTTGGGGGATCCGAAAATATTTTTCCGTCCTACTTATTTTCTGTTATCTTAAGTGACCTGCTAGAACTTTTATTAAATGTATAATTATGCAAAACAAACCACAGTTGAATGACCAACCTAAACTTAATACTTAAACAGCAAGACGTTGACGGCTTTTCTGATGTTGTGACCCGGTTTTTTATTCTGTGACCTATTCGCGGCCCCACTATGTATTTGGAAAACTATGAATAGTTCAAGAAATACAATGTTGCGTATAATAGCTGCCATAATACCAGCACTGGTTAAAATGCATATATGTACATTAAAATGTATTATACAAATGAATTTTAGAATAAAAATTTGAAATCTCCAAATTTTAAACGTTTTTTAAAAACCCCTTCTGGATGGTTCTTCGATGCTTAGGAAGAACTAGGGCCAATTTTGGGGATTCCCGGAAGTATGGCAGCCTTAAACACGGCCCTAATATAAAGGGGTTTGAACATTTTTGTATGGAACCTGGCATACCCACAAGTCCGCCATTTTGAAAAAACCTCGTTTTAGCGGCCACTCATAAAACATGTCGCCGCTTCTCATGAAAAGTGTACAAAGTCAAAATTTTTGCGAAATCAAGTTAAATATACAGAAATACTAAGAATCGCCTACTCTTTCTCCTGAAAAGTATCTAAAGAGGCTACTTTCAAAAATTGCCAACAGGGGAGCTAATGTTCAGTTTTGAATTGGCGCGACTTTACGTCGCTTTCGCGCAAAAACGTTACAATCTTTAGTTTGTGTCAAAGATTCCGCACACACTTAGTGTTTGTCGCAAAAAGTGTACAAAAACGAAATTACGACCTAAAGGCAAGTTCAGTTTCTCTGGAATATTGTATTAAATCAAATTTATATGGTTTTTGACAAAAGGATGACAAATTCTTCTCTAAAAGACTATACAATTTCAAAATTGAACTAACAAGAAACTCACATTTTTAGTAGATTTATACAAAGGCGTTGAATGAAAAACTTTTTATGTAACAGCTGACAAAGAAGCAAACGCGCCTCACTTTACACCTGAAACACTGGGGTCGTCAGAGAAAATATTTTTTCAAATCCGACTGCCAGTTCCAGAAATTAGCGCGTTCAAACATACAAACAAAAAAATTCTTCAGCTTTATTATTTAATTCAATTCAATTTATTTGCTCGAATATGGGTTAGTTACATAGGTATTAAATTTGTTATGTTCGCCATATTCCGCCCTAATAAGGCATGCAAACTTTATAGACAAAATGTCTAAAATATATATATATAATATGTACTTTCTGCTTATCTATTACTCTCCTAGAAACTATTTCATAATTTTTACTATTCAATAAGTATACATTCCATAATTACTGAGTACAATACAAATAATATTAAATTACATTGCATTAAATTCAATTTAGATTTATTTCACATTACAAAAATATACACCGTGTTCCTGACTTTGTGCACGAACTTCGGCCTGTTATTCAGACCATTAAATTGGTCATCTTTCGTTATGGATTCATTATTGAAATTTAAATTTTTTTTTTATTTTTCATTTTCATACAAACTAAATACTTGAACGTAAATTGCTTAATGTGTAATCTCTTTACGCAAGCTGGCAACGTCGCATTATGATTGATATGAAACTTTGACATTAGTAAACTTTTATTGACGTTAACAATTATTTCTCATCGATTTTGCTGTCTGTGCGACCAGTGACATTAACAAAACCAAATAGGTAATAATACTAGTTCGAAAAGTTTTACGATGTTTGTTTACTTTAAGGCCCATTTAGACGGAGAGTTTCTAGTATCTATCGTACACTACTATCACTGGTAATAATCAACATAACATTATTATATCAAACAGGAAAGAACTAAATTCTCATTAACGATTATATCTCATATGACATTCGTAACTTATCGATCAAGGCGATAATTTCCTACGTCTATTTAGGTACAAATTGTACGTAAGATTACTTACGACAATCTCGACTTGTATTCGACTCACATTTTTCAAATTCATACGTGTATCATACAAGACGGTTGAATCGTTTTGAGTGCGAAATTTGTCATTGGAGTTAAGTTTACAATCAATATTCCATTGCGAGGAAATTGTCGTCAAATAGCGAGAGGTGTAAATGTAAGAAATATTTTTTTATTAATTCGATCGTGGCTTCTTCGAGACGAGAAGCTCTCCGTCTAAATGGGCCTTTATTGACAAGTCAAGCCAATAATGACATGATATTTAAAATGAAACAAGTATAGTTTGAATGATTATGACCGTACTGAGCGGCAACATAGCACAAATAAAGACCCTTTTACAATGTACACCCAGATTAAATGGAATTACCAATAACTTAAAAACTAAGCTTTATATTGCACTAGTACCTGTATAAGATATGTTTAGTAAATGCTATAGAATCATTTGGTAAAGTTTGTGCACAACGTCAAAAACACTCGGTATATATCATAATTATGTCAATGAAATACATTATTTTCATGTCCCAATCAATTATTTATTTATATTAGTATAGTATAGTTTCCATAGGTTAACAAACCTGCTGACCATGTAAAAAAGTATTAGTAAACACAAGTGAATAATGATTCATCACAAGTTCAAGTTCACAATTACATACATAACTCACATCGACAAACACAGAATGACGTTTTTGGTGTAAGGGCATGTGCACGGCCCTTCGCGACGCGTTTCGAACGTGCAAGGGCTCACGTGCTACATGTTTCGTTGAAAACCACTTCAGCTGGCCTTTACTGATAATGCCTATTCGGTCATGGTTGTCGCAACCATTGTTAATTTTATTGTGAACTGAATGAAAGATAGGAATTTTACTAACAAACAAAACTTAAGGTATCATTAATTCTGAATCAGAAATATTGTAAATAATTAGTTAATTAAAGGCAATATTGGATTGGTTCGCTTTGTCCTTAGCCGCTAAGGGTCAAAACACATTTATTCAGCTCCATTCGGCTTTTGTCCATAGTAAACAACGATTTTGTATGGAGACGTGTACGCATCCTTTCCAATTTTTAATAGTACTTTTGATTCCTAGAAAATGTATTGGAACCGAAGCCGTACTTTTTCAAATGACCCCCCGGACCACTGAAAAAGAAGGGGTTGCAACCCTCGATTTCTTCCCCTTGTGCACGATTTTTTGTACGGCGTTGCGGAATAATGGATTAGAAGCTGTATTGCAACAGTATGAAACTGATGCCGTACAGAATCAAATGACCAAATTTACCCTCGAAATTGTCACCAAATCAAAAACATTTACCGACTTTGTGGACCACCTTTTTTGTACGGCACTGCGCGCTTTCTTATTATTTTTCATGGCCCTATCGATGGTTAAAAATGCCGTACAGAATCAAATGACCAAAATTTACTCACCCTACTTGCACTTTTGAATTCTCACCAGCACTCAGTTGGACAGCTTACAAGTGACGGCATAGTGCTGAATCTTATTATTTTATGCTCTTATATCGTCCTATATACGTCACCTGGTGGTTCATATGACCCATGATTTTTGTGCATGGGCCAGTAGTCTAGTAGGTACATGGAAGATTTTTGACTCCTTGGCCTTGTCGACAGGTTGCGACCTTCATAGTTCCCGTATATATTAAACCGTATAGATTCGATTTATTTACGTAATCATTGGGAAGATTGAGAAAGTTCGGACGTGTTTTAAAATAATTAAAATTATTTTATTTTTACGAAATAAATTAATGATGGAGGAATAACAACTTATATCGCTAGTTCAAAAATATGCTTGCTTATACGATATTAGTTCGTCACATTATAGCGATCAACAAAGAAAAAATAATGCTTGGGAAGAAATCTCAAAAATAAGGTCCTGTAGCGGTAAGTACTTTTTTATTTATTTATAATATGAACTTAAAATACCTACATCAAATTTTATATTGTATACAGTACATATATACATATATATACATACATATTATACGGTCTACTTTCATAAGAAGAATTAGTAGATATTTTATAGACAATAATATGTACCTACTTACGTTTTTCTCACCTTTATTTTAACTTGTTATAACTATTATATAGGTAGCCTAGGTAGGATAAGGTTGCCCAAGTCGTACCAGCGCCTAAATCGTACCTCACTGATATCTGGCCGCTTGCTTTATATGAAATCTAATGGTGTCAAATTGAACTATTTAGGCATGCGAGTAAACAACAGCAATTGAACGAATAAACATTAAGTAGACGTATGAGATTTTATTTAATTTCAAATACCCTAAAATCTACAGCTATTTTCCCTTAGGGGGTACGACATTGGAAACCTTACCCTATTAAACTACTATACCTACTAACGTCTTCGGACGGACTTCGCAGCGTATTCAGCGCCGTACGCAGCCGTTCGCATTCTTACGACGCCGTAAGCAGTCGTTCGCATTCTTACGACGCCGTACGCGGCCGAATAAGTGTAACCAAAATCATTCGGCGAAACGCGAATGACGCCGAATAAATGTGCGTTGACCCTAAGAATGAGACCCTCCCCACACTTTCGGATTCGGAATTGGCATAAGCCCATTACATACATTTTATAAAACCTAGTGTAGGTAACTAGATACAAAACTATGCACATAGACATAGCCACTATGGCAATAATACCTAAAACGATGAATCCACTATCCACCTCATAGATCCTTCATCAAGACATATGAGTGACGTTGAAACTGCCTAATATGTTGTATGGATTATATTCACATATTGATGACGGAAAAGGAATGCATGTGCAAAGTTTCATTAGAATCAGCAGATCAGTGTGTAGCTTGCACACAGGTATTGGATGAACCGAAGACCCGAACTGACAATAGACTGACAAAAACTGACAATAGGGACAATGCAGGTAGATTTAACTGAATATAAATCTTCATTGCATGGACACGATGACACCGTGCAAATGATAGTTTTTTGTAGCACAAACAATTAAAAATTCCAACAACAGATGCATATGCTGTTATATCCATCCTCAATAGTTTCAGCTGTCCGGACTGTTCAAAGCTTTGATTGAATTACTTAATCTTAAATTTATAATGCTTGTTTATTTATTTAATATTTATTATATTTATTACTATTTAACTTATGTTAGGTTAAAAGGACGAACTTGCCTGTTGACATTCTTTGCCAGCCAACCCAGTGGTTACTGTATCTGTGTTACCATATCCAGTAAGAGGCGTTAAAATAAAATGCTATTTAGCAAAACACTTTTCTAAAAAAAATGCATAAAGGAAAGTAAGTTATGTGATACATGAAGAAAGAAGTGCAGAAATCCATATTTTACAACTTTGTGTAAACTTATGTATTTATATTATTAAAGAAAATAAAAGTTATTTGTTTTAAGTTACCCTTCAACAGAATGAGTTATGGTTAAATTACGACTGTGGCCACTATTTATAGATGGCGCTTTAAATTTCCCGATAGCGCGGGATTCCCGCGCTATTTACAGTGACATTCACAATCAAAATAGATCTCACAAGGTAATTGTGATAGTTTCATTTGGCTAACCTAGATGATGTCGATGTCGGTATAAAAATGATGTCTATGTCAGGGCGTTCCGTCATTGGCACTTATATCACTCATTGTGGTTACCGCCAGTGCCAGTGCGTGGGGTCGCTCGACGCTCAAGTTATTCAGGACAGTGGGGCAAGGGCCGCAAGCTGTAATGTAATCGTTTCCGGAGAACATCGGTTTGACAGCTGTTTCTTACTGCGTTTAGCGATAACGTACAATAGCTTCCTTTATTATATGAATTATGAATGTGCTAATATCAGGTAGAAACTCGTGTGTAGAGATACTCGTAATTCGACTGAATGAAAGCATCTTACAATATCAGTAAGCACTAAATGCGAAAGTTTGTATGGATTTTTGTTACTTTTTCACGCAAAAGCTACTGAACGGATTGTCATGGAATTTAGCACACTGGTAGACCATGGACCATGGACCATCTGGAAGAGGATATAGAGTACTTATTATCCCGGAAAATGCAGGTTGAGATGCGGGAAGAGCTAGACGGCTCTCTATTAAATTAAATAACTGGAAAGCTTAAGTTAAAACTGTTTAAACAATAACTTTTTAGAGCTGCAGCGTTTGAGAATAGGATTCATAGAAGAAGAGCTTATACCCTGACAGTCGATGGTAGGTGCCATCATTCAGTCGGTCTGAATCAAAAAACTGCAGACTCTATAATCTCAACATTGCCCACTTTCGAAATCACTGGCAAATATTATCTGCAGCGCTTTCATATTTCGGAAGACGCGTTAAGTCTTTGCTCCCGGTTTGATATCAATAATTCATGTCAGATCCCTCTGGGCTCATGGTCTTCAGATATTGTAATCGGTCGGTCGGGTCAATACCCCTTCATGGTCTTCATTAATCCGCATAGCAGCATGACGTAGTGCATTCCTTTTTGTTTTCCTAGTAGACAGTTGCGGACAGACATAGTACTTTCTACTTCCCTGTGCTAACTGCCGAAATCTTCGCTAATGGCTTGAGTAAACTTGAAGCTACAAACGCTTACCCATATGTCTGTTGTTTTGGTAGTCTGTGCCTTGTGCTATAATGTATCCTTTTATACTGTTTCACGTAAGAAGTCTCTTCCCTGTCATATTCATAGTGTTTGAAATGTGAAACACAAAACATACATTTTCTAGGACCACCAAAAGTATAACGCAATAATAAATAATGTTCACCACATTGTCTATTTACGTATAAGCAGGAATGTTTATGTACACTTGACCTGGCATTTACAGTTGGTATTTCCGACGTCAATAATAGGATCATTTATGTGCAAGCCTGTTACCGAGATACGAAAGATGTGACTGTCACCAGACGGCATAGTCACTTGGTGATTCATGTTTATAAAAGCCATCTAAAGTGCGCGAATTGAACGATTAAAGTGTGAGTGTAGAGGTACCGGGAGTACTTTGATCCTCCGACGTTATTGAAGCGCTTTTATTATTAATTTCCCTCGGGTATATTCAGGTTGTACCTACTGTATACAACCAAAACATGAATATCATTAATTCAACTAATGTCAAGGTATCTACAAATAGTATTGCACTGAAAGCAATTCAACAAGAAGTGTCTCTTTTATTGATAAAAGAGCTATTTATTTATTTCAACATTTACAAAAATGTATTAATTTGGTGGTATTATGAATAACTTAATTAATAAGGAACACAATTTAAGTATTAAATAATAATATTAATTAATTAGAAAATGAATAATTATGTATAATTATGAATGATGACAAACAAAATAGTCTTATTTGAATTACAGGATTAAATCTAATCGATTTTTTTTTGTGTGTTTGTTTTTGAAAATTAGATGATGATTGGCAAACATCCGGGCGCCAAGTTTACATGGCCAATGTCAATTTGGCATTACGTGCGAACCAGTTTACACCGACCTTCCTCTAGAATAAATTTCTCTTACGTTACAGAGTGAAATTTTTCTTTCACTTTAATAAGGCGTTAGTAAGTCTACCTATGATAGAAGAAATTCTGTTCTCAAAAGTAGCTGTTATTTTTAATTTGTCAAAATATGGCGATCAGTGTGTTATTCTTACTTAGTAAAAATTTCACAATACATGAGTTTTTTTTGGAACTAGCCGACATACGTGCTGACGAAAAATGGTAAAGTTGTAGGATGATAAGTGGCTATCGTCGCTCATGTACATCAGCGACAACATCGCTGATGCGATGCCGGCCAAGAAAGAGAGAAGAAAAAGAAGGAAACACTTTACCTTACTAATTACAGTACGGCCGCTGTATCTTGGCGCGTCTGAACATAGGCTTTGCGAACTTTAGCGCATGTAAGACAGAGATGGCAACACGAACATGCTAACGTATGACTGAGACACAATACACCGCGTATCGAGTATTGGCGAATTATGTTACTGCGCAGCCTTCTGCGCGAAGTTCAGACGCGCCAAGATACAGCGGCCGAAGTATAATTACTGATAAACGTACGTACTACGTAATATACATTTCATATAGGTTCACCTTGTTTAAAATTTTGCATACGTCAGCACGGTAGTAGTAAAAGTGGCACAGGAAATTATTATATTTATGGCAATATCTGGACTGTGGTATCTCGACCAATAGCTGTAATACAAGAAAATATATACGGCTATTTAACCGAAGCAATCACAAGTAACATTGGAATTAAGTTGCCATGTCCCTTACGTTTTGGGCTATTGGCATCCTCTCTCAGTTCGAGATATCAAAATAGTGTTTAATATTAGTTGCAGACAGTGCTTTATTTTGTGTTATAGTGCTAAAGTTCAATATACATACCTAGTTCGAATATAGTTCGGATAAACGAAAATCAAACGTACCGCACTATACTGAAAAACAATAATTTATTAATTGATTACACATACTTACTATTATTTATTAATGAACAACGACTGGACTGTTTAGATAAAGAAACGTAAACTTAGCTTAGTCGGCGTGGGTCAACATATTCTAGTTACGTGAATCGTTTTGTAAACAAACGAAGCGGGTTCGCACGTTACGAGTTACGACTCATTACTTACGACGCTATCTCTACAATATCGTTAGGATTCGGTTGCTCTGCTAAAATATATTTGTCGAATACAAGTAAAATAAGCCATGTTATTATACCACAAGCAGTGAAAATTTTTGATACCGTGACGTTTTTAGTGCAAAGAAGAAAATTCTTAGTTTATCTACATCTTCAAATTTTTAGGCACGGCCAGTATTGATCCTGATATACTACTTATAATAAGCACGTACTCACGATGTAGTTACGTTCACTTATACGTTCTGCAATCGTTTGTATTCCAATCTAACCTAAAATAACATGTAACGATCGGGAACCGCTATTTCAGGCCTGAAGAGCGTCGTGTACGTTTGTTGTCAAAACAATGAGTAATGTTTACGCTTGGCATCGCCGCTGTCGTATCACTGCACTGGCATTAGGGCGACGGCTTTAGCGCCCCCCGCCCCCCGCCACGCCCGGCCGCCATGCCACCGATCACGTACGCAAAGCGCGCAACGCGCATGCGTCGACATCGCACGGTTTAAGCCCCGAATGTACTAGCCAGGTCGAACGCTGGAAACCCATTCACCTATAAGTTACGCAAATTTACAATAGCCAAACCAAACCTTCGTCTTTCCTTTTGTGCTCATTGTCGCGGGGCCGTCTTTAGGACAATTGGGGCCGAGGTCGTTCAAAGATACAACGGGCCATATTTGCATCTATCTGTATGTTATAGATATACCTACGAATAACTTTTATATTTTTGAAGTTATACTTCTTTATTCTTATGCGACTTGCAAAAAGGTTGCGTTAAACATTTGCGCTACCATGGAGGGGGTATGAAAGCACTGGATAAATTATAGCTTCTTATTATCTTTACCTTACACCTATACCTTATATTCTTTTAAAATTTAATGTTATTACTTATACAAATCTCACAGTCTCAACAGCGTGATTCAGGTTCCTGAACAACGCCATCTAGTTTGTACTTTTGTAAACATAGGTAGTACACAAGTAATATTTTATTATATTAAATTAGTGACTTGTTATTTTTATTTAGTACAAAAATAGTTTTTGAAAGATAATTAAAACTGATACACGTTATTAAATTAAATATTTATTTAATTATGTCAAATAAGTATAACTTCTCACGCGCGTACAAAAGTACACGCCCCCTTTTTACTATGTATCTCTTAATTTTCACGGGTCCTAGATGTATATGGACCAGGTACATTGTTGGGCCTGTGTGGGGACACAGGTCCAACAAGTAGAGGCCCCTTTGAGAAACATTAATAAAGTGCGGGTGTGGACACAAGGCCAAGGTGGATACTATCCTCGATTGCACAATCTGATACACCCGAAGATAATCCCCACCGTGTGCACCAACTATTTTGATTCTACAAAAACAAAAAAAAATCTATACCTACTAATACTGTTCTATTAAGATGAAATTTCGAGGGTATTATTATCATTAGATATAACAGTATTTCGTGCTTTTCAGCAAATGGTTTACTAACAGATAGTGGTTAAAGTGGCAACAACACTTACAGTAAAATTATAATGCCATAAGGTAAAGATGCAGACTTATGGCCGCCACTAAAAAGGATATAATTCAGTGCATTATCTACATAGATGGCCATTGAAACTTGAATATTATATTAACTTAATTATCGATAAAGTGAACGAAAAAGTGTTTGTGGATAATGTAATAAGGACCGCGGCCATTTTGCCAAATTGCAAACAATACATAACTGCTACTGCATCATTAGAGCTTAAAGAAAACTAAGTCCTATTAAAATTAGACTAGACTTTAGTCTACTACACATCTTTTACTTATTTAATACCATACGTCATTTACTTTAGTCTAAAATTACCCATAGAAAAATTATTCGGTAGGTACGGTAAGGAAAGAATTAATATTTAATACGTTAAACGTGTTACACACACACACACACACACACATATGTACACTCACTCACACACACACACACACATACACGCACACACACACACACACATATACACGCACACACACACACACACACACACACACACACACACACACACACACACACACACATACACTGGCGTATTTCATAAGTATTAATTTTTACTTATTAGTACATTGTTGCGTTAGATATTTATTTTTTGTTTTTTGCAGTCTATTATAATATGTAAATTATTTTATGCTTACTAGGTTGCTTCATCAACTGAATATCTTAAATGTAACAGATAGATTGAATAAAGATTTATTTTATTTTTTATTTAATACGTTAAACGAGACTGTCCAATAAATCTTACTGTTTACGTTATGTTACGTAAAGTTATTGTTTAAGTAATGTATTCCCAAGCCAGACAAGACGAGTATGTTTCGACCTTTATTCGCGAATTTATCGTGCGATTCCGACCACGCGAAACTCATTGCCACTGATAACAGCGCATACCTATGTATGTCTCTACTAGAATAGATTTGTGACGTATCATATAATATAGATGGATTCTACTGGGGGATACATTAATGTATTACTTGATAACTCAGATCTTGATAAGTAGCACATGGGCTTGCAGTCCATAGGTATTTATTTTATTTATGCATCATTACAATTATTATAGGCGAAGCATAGATATAGATATTTTTAGTCTATGAGACGAAGACTGTTAAGAAGGCTGATATTTTTAGTCTGTGAAGTGAAGGCCCGGGTTAGAGATCCAAAAAGGAGATTTACTAGCAAAATCCTTAAGCAATAATTACCTGACACTGATTTTGCATCCATCCGAAAGAAGTAGAAATACTAATTATGTAATTTAAAAAATAGATAAAAATATTTTTGCTGAGGGCAATATACAGGGTTATTTCGATTTTTCTTTCAAGTATTTTTCTGTCATAGTTTTACCCTGTATGGAAGCAATAAAAAATGTGAGCCGGATTAAATGAATAAAACAATTCACTCACTGAAATAAGAATGTTTTTTAATAATATTAATGTAAGTAATTAAATTTTATTGTTTAATAATTAAGTTAACAAACTTTAATCATTGTTTCATTTACTATTTAAAAATTTGTGACAATTTAAATTTTAGTTTCTCTAACGAATCAAATTCCCGATATGGCAGAAAAAAAAAATCTATTTGGATCTAACAGCCAATAAAGCCTTATTTTTTAAATCACGAGTAACCGCCCTCGCTTTGCTTCGGTTTTCTTATTTTTTTACACCTTGGGTTACATTATTGGAGTTTTGTTAAGGATCCCTAATTTGTTTGAAAATATAATATAGCCTATGTCACCCAGGGATAGTGTAGCTTCCCAACAGTGAAAGAAATTTCTAATCGATTCAGTAGTTTCGGAGCCTATTCAATGCAAACAAACAATCAAATCTTTCTTCTTTATAATACATATTAGCATAGATTAGAGGCAAAATCCACCTTACCTAGCCTACCTACAAATAAATATTTCTTGGTGTAATGATTTGGTGCGGTAATAAGATAGAGTAATGCAGGGTAGGTATTGCATCTTTGGAAAGTACTAAAATGAAATTTTTAGGAACTGAATCTCTAATTAGAGTTAAGAAAATATATTTTTTTTCAACCCCATATATAGAAAACTGAGATTCAACCCATTATTGGCAAATTACAGGATTTACAAGGAAGGATGTCTCCTGACAACTAAGAAGGCCATTATGTATGTACTCCACCACGCTCCAGTGCGGACTTGCTTAATTGCTTACAGTAAAATGTTAACAGAAACGCAATGCAGAAGTAGAAACTTCTGTTGACCGAAACGAAAATAATGAAAAAGAAAGTTTAGCTCCGTAATGGACTCGTTTATAAAAACTAACAAACTGCGATTATATGACCTCACCTCCTGTGGTCACGTCATCTAGGTTGCCATTTTAAAGCTTATCAAATTCATACGATTAATAGTAACTTATAATTTGCATTTATAGATGGAAATATAAACCACGATGGTCAATCCATGCGAGTGATGCCAGGGACGTTCCGTTTCGTAGTTTATTTATTTATATTTAAGAAATACATACATTTGACCATTAGAAATACCTACATCAAAACCATAACACTAGTATGTTTGAACGACTGATTGTATGAAGTACGTACGTACGTAATGTATCATCATCATCATAATGTATCATTCATCAGTGAAGAAAAAATTCATAGAGTAGGAAAATTCATGGATTGAGGAGAAAATAGTTACAAATTTAATGTAGTGGTAAATTAAATGTAGTATAAAATATATTTAACTTAATTAAATTATTAAAATGGAGTGCATCGCCACCGCTTTGATTTTTTGCAAGAACAAAAAATCTGTGCCCACAGCCATCCTAATTAGTCTACGATGACGCGATGCAGAAAAAGGCATTTGAATAAAATAAAATTACATTTCATTAAATTAAACTTTAAGTCCCATTTCAACCGAATTTGTTGTAAAATTATGGTAGTTTTTACGTAGTTTTTACGTCTATTCCATAGGTTTCCGAATAGTGAATACTGTGCCAAAATCAGTTGTGGCTTTTTACTTTTTGTGCTTTTGATTTTTTATTATTAAAAAAAAACTATGAAAATATATATTTGAGCATACAATTTTCTGGATAAACTTTTAACCCATACCGCCGATTGATCTGAATTTTGGTATACCTAAGTGTTTTGACGCGCTGATAACGAATATCATAGGCAAAATACTGCGGGTATTTTATATGGTATTTTGCATATCATTATCAAGGTCACCTTGAAAAAACATTATTCATTTTTCACGTTTATTTGTCAAAATATTGATTTTAGAGACAATTGTTTCCAATAAAAGCTGTAGCCCATAATGAGACTTTTATTTTATGTCCAATACATTTTCTTGTACAAAATGGTTCAAAATATAAAAAAAGCGGCCAAGTGCGAGTCGGACTCGCCCATAAAGGGTTCCGTAGCAGCAAGTAACATAATATAAAATTCTTGTAGTTCATTGTAACTTTGATAAATATTTTTTGCGGTTTACGATTTATAACGTATTAAAAAAAACTACTTACTAGATCTCATTCAAACCAATTTTCGTTGGAAGTTTGCTTGGTAATGTACATATATATTTTTTTTAGATTTATCATTCCCTTATTTTAGAAGTTACGGGGGGGGGGGGGACACATTTTACCACTTTGGAAGTGTCTCTCGCGAAAACTATTCAGTTTAGAAAAAAATGATATTAGAAACCTCAATATCATTTTTGAAGACCTATCCATAGATACCCCACACGTATGGGTTTGATGAAAAAAATATTTCTGAGTTTCAGTTCTAAGTATGGGGAGCCCCCAAAATATATTGTTTTTTTTTCTATTTTTGTGTGAAAATCTTAATGCGGTTCACAGAACACATCTACTTACCAAGTTTCAATGGTATAGCTCTTATAGTTTCGGAAAAAAGTGGCTGTGACATACGGACGGACAGACAGACAGACAGACAGACAGACAGACAGACAGACAGACAGACAGACAGACAGACATGACGAATCTATAAGGGTTCCGTTTTTTGCCATTCGGCTACGGAACCCTAAAAAATGTTTAAACAAAAGTTTAAAGTTTTTAGAGAATTTAATCCTCCACAATGTTTATAATATATACAAATAGCATAAAACCCATAGGAAACGAGATATTTGCAATAAATGTGTAAAAAATTTTTTTTTACTCTGACCTTGGGATATCTGTAGTCGCGGACACCCTATGATGAGTAGGTTTTGAGACAAGGTTTAGGGTGTCAAAATAATAGCTGAGTATCTCTCATTCCGAGATTCTTGCCCTCATTTGACTAATTTTCTTAGACTTTTTAAATCGAGATCACAATTTTTAAATAAGTGAACTTTATATATATTATAAGCTACACATTCCACTTTAAATTATAAAATTTCATTCACTGTAACAGAAATCCGAGGTTTTCATGTTTTTAACACCCGGGCACTCCACTAATGGAAGATTAAAAATAAACAAAGTTTTGTTTTTATTATAAAAATAATGTGAATACAAATGAAGACCGAAGCGTTATTCTTATTGTTTAATGTGATTTTAGTGGCAGATAAATGTTAGTTCATTTGTTGTTTGTAATAATTATATCTATCAAGACGTGTACAAAATCCTTCGCAACAGAAAATGTATCAATATCAGCCGTCATTATTTAATTTTAAAGTAATGTAATAAAGAGTCTTTTGAAGCGATGGCGTTAAGTGACTTTCGAAAAGTGTTTGTAACAAACCTACTTCGAATAAAATTCATTTCATTTCATTTCATTTCATTTCAGTCTTGAGTTTGAGTTCTGTTTGTGATGAATAAACACAAAAAATCCTGACCTTTTCTTATTTGAGGTCTCTACTAATTGTAAGTCTTTATTTGTCGTGCGGTGTGAAAATGATTGTATTTTATTTATTTATTTATTTATTGGATCACACCACATACTGTAGGGGAGATGAGCCCAATACGGGTACCCTAAGGTTAGGTGGAAAAAAAAATGGTTTTTAATTTATTTTTGAACCTTTACTTTAACTATCATAATTCCCTACTTATTGAACTTTAACAAATCAATCTCAAACTCAAAAAAATGTCTTTATTTTATATGAGAAATATCAAAAAACTAAAATATTGAAATTACCCGTCTTGCCCTAATAGGGTGCCTAAAACGGGTAAGGCTTTTGGGCAAAACGGGTAATAGTAAAAATAATGTGATAAATCAACTTGAACATCTAATAATAATTTAAAATCGTCCCCCGAGAACATCAGCGACACTGAAGGCATCACTGATGCGTTGGCGTTCAACTAAAAGAGAAGGAAAGAAAGAAAGAATTGGCTCCCAAGCCCCCAGCCCAAACCTGACGAGTCTTTTGGTGGCTGACACCAGCAACAGGGGTATCCTATCCAGGCACTCAGGCAGACCTCACGGAGAAATAATAACAGTAATAATGGTAAAAAATCAATATTACTAAAATAATTCCTCTGAAGAGCCCTACCCGTTTTGCCCATACCGTTTTGCCCAAAGGCACATTTTCACTTCGCATCTTCATATCCTCAAAACTAAAACAACTGGTTACAAATCACTTCATTGATAAGAAGCTTCAAATAGAACAGTATGATGTCACCATACGAGCAAATAGATCAAGCAAACCAAAATCGACTATTATCGAATCAAAATTCTTTAATAATTTTATTTAAAACAGCAAAAATTTTTGCTTAAGAGTAACCTTGCAACCACGTGATCAGTGCGTATGAGGAGATTGCCTGTGATTGGACGACACTCAGACCATCTTTTCACATAAACAGACTGAAACTAATGCGAAAAACACGAAATTTAAAGCGCTTACTCGTTTTAGGCGGGCTACCCGTTTTGGGCTCATCTCCCCTACACCAATACAATTCAAGCGGTTATAATATAATTTACTGAACCGAAGCGAGGACGGGTTATTAGTTATTAGTAATACATATTTATTTACCTTCGTCCTGCCATTGATGATATAGTTCCCCATCTTCCCGTTGTTCGCCATTTTATTCGCCTTAAGTATTATATTGTCAACCTGGAATACAAAGGTTTTAATAGCATTTTAATTGTGATCTTCATGCGTAATGTACACGACCATTAGATCGTGGAAAATAACCGCTGCGAGTACTCCGTGCTTCATCACGGATCTGGATAATTATGTAGGCTTATTTTTTAATATCGAAATTAAATATTTTGATCATAAATCAACAACAGATGGGCTTGAGTTTTTTCTCAGTTTGTTTTTGTGTAGTCGATAAACAAGCAGATGCGTCACCTAATGGTAAATGATCATTGTCGCACATGGAAAATGGATAATAATATCACCTTAAGCATCACCGATGCGTTGCCAACCCAGAAAGAAAAGAAAAAAAAATTAAAGAACTCTCTCAGGCCCCTTCAAGGAATAGATCAATAATTAGTCCGGTCGACAGTTTTTGGCTGATGAAATTTGCGATACATTTCTAAGCGGCATTATTGTCTATGGCGTTTACTCAAACGCCGATCTTCAGTAGTGTTTAGTGTAGTTACATGGTAGTTGCCCTAATGTCATCTTCCTACACACCTTTCCGACCATTGATGGCGCCACTACGTATCAAATATTTATCACTATCAGTACAACAGTTTACGCGTTGATAGCGTTATCAGACTGGTATGTTGTTAGCCCATTTAATGTGCAAAAACTTGTGTCTGCGATTTGAAATTCCCTTTGCCTTTTGTATGTATTTATAGAGGAAAAATAATTGAGCAATAGACTAGTAGTCTTGTAAAGATGCACTTACGTTATAGTCATATTTTTACGCATATTGAGCGTGTATTCAACATGTATAAGATTTATAAGCAAACGTTAAATAATAAAATCATAAATAAAATCATCCATATTGTTGTGTATTTTATTACCTATTCACTAACATTACTATTATTCTACTGAAGTCATCGCTTAAAATATATAAAAAAAATATCAAGGCAGAATCGATATAAAAATAGTGTAGAACAAGAGAGCAAAGTTCATTCTTGTTGTGAGTTTAGAGTTTGAACACTTTAAACCTCGAGTAACCAATAGATGCCATAATAATTAGGGTTGCCAACAGAATATGTATATTAATGTAGCCATGCGGGTAGAATTCCACTATAAATCGGGTCCCCATACTTTAGAATTATAGTGGTTTCAAATTCTATATGTCAGCTTGGTGGATTTGGAGTCTCTATTTTGCAACATGAAGCTACAATCAAATCCTCTATTTGTAACATTTTTAATTAACCTTTTGACGGATGCGAGTGTCAAAATTAAAAAAAGAACAGCTGTCATGAGATGGCTGACAGATGTGAAATATCGAAATGCGTCGCCACGATCGTCAAGTCTAAAATCAGGTTTACCCCTCGCATAAAGATGTTTCACATCAAAATCTAGGCTTTTTGTTACCTCCTTAAAATGATATATTTCGTAATTTGAAAAAATATATTTCAGTGGCGAAATGTTGGCTTGGAAACCCTAGCTATAATTGAAATATAATTGTAGCGAGAGATAAGTTTGAATGAACGTGGTAAGGAAATCAAAGCGAAATACAAAAAACCTTTTTTATTACAGTAAATCGATCATGACTATAAATTGAGATTAAAAAATGGTAAGAAAGTGAAAAATAGGTACCTACCTATCTAGGAATTTTGCCGTACCATCGACCAGACAGACGGGTTGCATAATTATAAGCGATCACCACCACAGAATCACCACGAAATCTATGCATTGCCAACCCAAAAAAGAAGGGGAACCTCGCTTTTTCTTATCAAATCTATAAGGGTGGGGCTCGCCATATGGCAAAACCTTCTTAATAGGAAATAGAGGAAAAACCAGGTGCTGTCGAGTCATCAGATTTCCGTAGTTTTTTTTATAGTAAAAAACAATAAAACTAAAATGCAATCTTCGTAGATTCACTTATTCATTAAATTCACTTAAATTAGTAGAAATATTAACGGCACGAAACAAAAACCCGACATCGTTTAGTTTTTAGAAGACTTAAAAAAAATGGGAGGTTCTCGTATTTGTATGTATTTTTATGTTTGTTAACCCCGAACTCCGTTGTATGTATAAACCGTTTCGGATTTTTTTTATTGAAGAGATACTTCCAGATTTTCATATTTATCAAATTTCAGCTCTAGGTGGGATTTATGACGACTACGGGAACTCCTAAATATAACAGATATTCGGCGATTTGACTTTCAGCGATAATTTTAGTGATCCTTTTTCAAAAATTATATCTTGAAAGCCGGATTTTTAACCGACGAAAAAAGGAGGTTCTCAATTCGACACGTATTTTTTTATGTATGATCACGTATCAATCGGCGCAGGATGGTCCGATTTTAATGATTCTTTTTTTAATGGATGGGGTATGTCGTGAACTTGGTAACATTTTTTTGAAAATTTTATTCCTACTAAATAAAGGTCCGAAAATAGAGGATGGTTGCTTGTTCACCCACGGGATTTTTACCCGTTATCCCAATAACTTTGTACTGGATGATCCGATTTCGATGATTATTTTTTTATCGGATAGTGTATACCTTGAAGTAATTTTCATTAAAATTTGAAAACAAAATTTTACTCTCAAAGATACGAAAACAGGGGATGATTGATATTTCGCCTACTACATTTTTACCTGGTAACTGAATCTACCACCTATAACTTATTATTAATTTTTATAGAAACTAAAAATTAAGAAATAATTACTTTTAACAAAAAATTAAACCAACGAAAAAAAACTGAAAAGCGAAAAATAAAATAAACCACTGAGTATTATAATTTAAGATCCTAAATTACCAGTAAATAAATAATTTTGAGGCGGTACCAAACAGATGAGAAAATAAACGGTGAAAAAGGTGTGCGCCGCGCTTCTGCTGCCGTGTGCATCGCATGCCACTGCCCTCATTTTATGCTTTATACGTCTCAAAATTATTTATTTACTATTTAATTTAGAATCTTAAATTATAATACTTAATGGTTTATTTTATTTTTCGCTTTCCAGTTTTTTTCGTTAATTTTTTGTTAAAAAGTAATTATTCGAAGTCTTTTTCGTAATATTTTAATCATTATTGTATGGTATGGTTACTTACTTGACTAATTAGTTGTCGAATGTACAAGCAGTGGGGCTCCTTGCCGTCAATCCACGTTATCCTGTCGCTTCGGACGGTCTGCGCCTCCGTGCTGCCCGGGTTTGATACTAGCTGACCAGCCTGAACAAGAAATAACGTATTATAAAGTGCAACTAGATATTAACAAAAAAGATAAGTATTTAACGTTATGTCTTCATATGTATGTCAAATTTACTTGAGAATAGTAAAAACAATTAAAACTAGCTAAATAGATCCATTACAAATATATAAAATTATAAATATAAAATATTCTTATCTTATTATTTTGACTGTTTATGAATGTTAGGTAAATGATATAATAATGATATAATTATGACATGATATTGTGTTAATTAGTGTAAGTGGTATGTACCGTTCTAATTTACAATAAAATAAATAAATAAAATAAAGATTTAAACTTAAAAATTTAGAAATACATAAATATTGGTTACATAATTTGAGATGTTGGACTGAAAACAACCCAATAGTTTATATTCAAAACCTATTCACCTATCCGACTAGGATAGGATAGGGGCCCAGGGCTACAGGGATCCCGAATCCTTATGATCGGATTAAAGTGACAGAGCTTTTAGAGGGGCGCCATTTTTGAAATCTCGCACATCGCTCCAGGCGGCAAATGGCAAGTAGAGGCTAAGTGTAGCATGCCCAGGGCGATATTCATCCATCAACCCTTTGAGGCCCATTGCTGGACACAAGTCTCCCTTAACTTGCCCCACACTGACCGGTCCTGAGCCTTCTGAATCCAGCAAATGCCCGGTGTTTTCTTCAGGTCGTCGGTCCACTTGGTCGACTCGACTCATCGTCGAATATATTGGCGAGTATTTTTTAGGGTTTCGTACAAAAAAAACGAAAAACGGAACCCTTATAGGATCACTAGTGCGTCTGGGCGACCGCCGCGCCGTTCTCAGCCAATTTACTCCGAAACTACTGGACCAAATGACTTGAAATTTGGTATTCATGTCCTTTTTTGTACTCCAAAGAGGAAGGTATGTATAAATTAAACAACTTAATTTTGAGAAAACATTTTTTTATCGAACAAAAAAAATTAAACAAAAACTGTTTTGCAAACCGTTTCGTGTGGTTTGTGAAATGAAAGGGCTTATTTTAAGGATCTCAAATATATTTTTGTTATAGTTCTACAATGGATAGTTTCAAAATTATTCAAGAAAGAACGAAAATTAAAGCTAAAAAAAATTGATCATTCAGCCCGCCCCCCCTATCTCCGAAACTACTGACGCTAGAATTTTGAAAAAAATACAGAGAATAGTTCTTTACTTAAATATTACAGGAAAACCTATAAGAAGTCTATGGTCTTAAAAAAAACGGCAAAAATAAATAAAATAGAAAAATAACGGTAAACACATAATTAACGTACGGAACCCTCTCCAAGCGAGTTTAACTCGCACTTGTCAAGTTTATTTAGTGATGCGCTGCGTTTCAAAGTTTAAGTGAAAGACCATCTTGCTATACTCTGATCAATCTGAAAAAACCGGGCAAGCGCGTGTCAGGCCACGCGCAATGTAGGGTTCCGAAGTAGTAAGTTTATCGACTATTACTCATTAAAACTACATATGCCAACATACGTTTTACTTGTAAATTCATCATATAATTTATTTTTGGGAATTTTTTCAGTTTGACTGTAACCCAAATTAGCACCTTAAAGCCAAATATTTTACAAACGGACCCCTAATTCCAAAAATGGTCTTAGAAGACCCAAAATATTTTTGAAAGCCCCACACTATATGATACGCGACGAATAAAAAATTCATCATCACGTTACCTGAGGGGTACCCTGAAAAAAAAACTTGAGAGGTGTCAAGGGACACCCGGATGGAACGAAGTTCCTTGCAGTAAGTACTAGGATAGCAAAAACATGCAGCAAGTGTGCCAAAACAAATCTGGGGTATTAAATTTCTCATCGGCTTTGTTCACCTAGTAGCTGTTACTACAACAAAGCAGATGAGAAATTTAATACCCCAGATTTGTTTTGGCACACTCGCTTGCATGTTTTTGCTATCCTAGTACTTACTGCAAGGAACTTCGTTCCATCCGGGTGTCCCTTGACACCTCTTAAGTTTTTTTTTCAATATTTTATTCTACGATTCTGGAATGTTAATATGTATAGGTATATATTTGGCATGGGCCAAATTACAGCTTTCTAGCACTGAGGTTTTCGGCGCCTTGCTTAGGACAGATGGACGGACGGACTAGGGATTGCAATCCGGTGTCATTTTCAATCCGGCCGGATTTTACCGGATTTTCGCCAATCCGGTCGGATCCGGCCGGATTGGTCAGGTGATCAGAATTTTCCTTTTCATTCCAATATAGACTGTTTTTATGGTAATCAAAAAAAGTGCTTTGTATTAAAAAAATGCAAATGCATTAAGACAAAAATAAATACAAGTAAGACGCAATAAATACTCGCACGGGTCAAGTCAGGTAATGATGATAGCAGTTAATGATGATTATCTATACTTATTATTAGGAGGAAAGTTTTGATTTTTTTAGTTAGAAGTAGAACAGATTATCAATATAACTTATCTTCTAAAAATGTATCAATATGTATACTTTTTCTCTTATGGAGCCAATAATAGCTTAGTACCGGTATATCGAGGTGTTGAAGTGTGTATACAAATCGGCCACCATGTCAGTTCGATTACAGGACTGAAGCACGAACCCCTTCCAATGCAGAGGGGGGTCAGACAAGGGGACGTTAATTCCCCGAAACTGTTCACCGCTGCTTTGGAAGATGTGTTCAAGCCAATGGAGTGGAAAGGGCTCGGCGTTAACATCAATGGTGAACACCTCACACACCTTCGATTTGCCGACGATATAGTGATCCTGGCGGGATCGCTGGAGGACCTCAGTACTATGCTAGCGGACCTGAACAGTGCCTCACAACGGGTGGGTCTTAAGATGAACATGGACAAGACAAAAATCATATCTAATGTCCACGTCACACTCATACCAATAGTTGTTGACGACACTGCTCTCGAAGTTGGCGACGAGTACATTAACCTGGGACAAATGATCTTGATGGGTAAGTCCAACTTCGAGAAAGAGGTCACTCGGAGAATCCAACTTGACTGGGCAGCGTTCGGGAAATTACAGATTATAGACAAGAAGTATATATTAATCGTTATTTATAATATTATATTAACGAAAATATTATAATTTAACGCTTTTATAACTTGCTTTTAATTTTTTATCCATTTAGTAAGTGTTGTACTTAGTACTTACATTACATCCCTATTGAACGTTAGTAATACCCGATTGTAATACTAGATTAATTGCAACATCTATACCAGGCATTCAAAGCATCTACACTAGCAACAGGGTGATTATTTTGCCAAAAATTTGCGTAACCGGATCCGGTCACCGGATTCGGCAATTTCCACCGGATCCGGTATGCGTAAAAAACGCCGGATCCGGCCGGATTACCGGATCCGGTTTTCCGGATTGCAATCCCTAGGACGGACATCACGAAACTATAAGGGTTCCGATTTTACTTCGGAACCCTAAAAACGACGCTGGATATAAGGCCCGTCAAAGTCAAGCTACGCCACTATTTAGCCTAGTGGTAATCAACCTTTTTGTCATAGGGGCCACAAACACGTAGTCAAGGTTTCGCGGGCCGCAGAAAAAAAATTGGTTATCATTTCTTTGGTTTTCGCGATTGTTACAAATTAAATTAAACAACTTAGAACGGATTCATCGCGTATATAAAAAAACTTCAGACGTTTTACACACTTTGCAGTCTGTGGTCAAGCAGCTATAAAGTAACACCAGATGGGCCAAACACAAAAGCCCGCAGGCCACAGGATGAGCTGGTTTAGCCTCTGTGTTAATCATAACTTAGTAGAGGATGAAGAAAAAGAGAAAGATGAAGACAATGAGGTATAAAATAAGACGTGATGTTGAACATGTGGACAACAAATTGGGAAAATATTGTGTACAACAAATTGTCAATGAGTCAACAATTAAATTGCCGTAATCTATTGTCAACTAGGTAATTACAGCGTGTAGTAAACCGCATAACCGCAACCGACCAATGCCCTAATAGCACCGTTAAATCGTGACTCCGCGCACGAGCTCTGAAAGGGCCTTCGAAAGGGCACAACAACGAGATAAATTTAGAGTTTATTGCTGATTTACTCGTATCTCGTATTACATATTTTTGTTGTCACTAGTTCAGCGCGCTGACAAGGTCTCAAAATTAAAGTGCGTAATGATCAGAAATTACTAAAAATATTTGTATGAGTTTTTAAGTTACAAAGCTTTTATACAGACTCAAAATTGTTCAATGATGCGGAGTAATTTTGTATTTTATACTTATGCTACCAATTCGGAAACGTGCTTTACGATTGGAGAAGAAATGGCGAAATATCATTTATGGTTCAAACTGAATGAAACTATGTATTTTCTAAAGTTGTGCCATCAAACTCGCTAATCCCTCTTTAGGATTAATACATATAGGGTGATTTAAAATTTTAAATAAATATTTTTGAAAAACTTTATTTTATTTATCTTTTATTCAAATACGACCTATTCAATCAATGAGTCATTAATAAAGTTTTTACGAGCTACGGTTTTCATTGACCACCAGACAGTTGTTTTGCCTTTTTTATACGAGAATCAGATAAGGTTGCTAATTGCATGTCGATAACTGTTTGTTACATTGAGCAAATAATCGTCTGAAAGCCGGCTGCAATGCCGACGGAAGTTTCTTTGAGCCCGTAAGCCTTCGATATGGCCGATATGGCTAAACGACGACGACGATTATTTATTAATTCATTAATATTTTACCGGTATTATTATCTATACGTGAAGTGCCTGGCTAGCATCCTCTTGCTTGGTCTAGTTTCGTTTATCGACGATTCATCGAGGCTCGATGATCGGGATCCAGCTTGGGGGGGGGGGGGGGACGTAAAAGAAAATTTGATTTTATTATTTAAATACTAAAGGTAGATTTTTTAAGTACAGTATTAGTTACACTACTTACATTTATTAATAAAATACCTTTTTTTTACTTGTATCTATTATTATCAAAATTTAATTATAATTTCTTGTAATTTGACCACACTGGCGCCTGGCGCAAAAGCTGGATCCGCCCTTGTGCCTAAGGTGACGCTGATGGCCATGGGCGACGATGGCCACTAACCATCAGGTGGATCGTCTGCTCCTTTGTCGGATTTTTACATAAAAATAGTGGCTTCCGATTGAAGAAAGATAAATTTTGTCACTTCTGACCGAACCCAGAATTTGCTTTATGTAAGTGGGTCGATTTACGAACTATATTCTTCAGCTATGAGTGCTTCAAGAAGTTAGTGCTTATAACATTTTTAGTTGTAAAGAAAGAAAGAATTGGTATGGCTCCATTCTAGAATAGGTACAGCGAATATGACAATGTTCCAATTCAGGCAACCCAGCTGACAATGAATCAGTGACATGGAAAGTGACATTGACTTGACTGCTTGTTTACACAATTATGTACCTAGGTGTTACTAATTAGGTAGGTACTAAGTTGAATTGTGATAAATGCAAAACAAAAACGTAAAAAAATCTTTATAAGGAGTAGGTCCATACTTCGGAGTGAGGAGGGGGGGGGGGGCGGCAAACTTGATCCTTACTTAATTAATGAATGACCCCTTAGGGACTTTGATGAGTGAAGATTATTTTGCGAGAATATCCATCTGGTGATAAGTGGCCACTATCGCCCATAGAGATCAGCATTACCAACGCATTGCTAGCCAAGAAATAAAAAAGAGAAAAAGTAAGAAAGAACTCACTCCTGACCTGATCCCCAAACAATAACATAGCAAATAGTTTTGCGGATGACTCGAGCAACAGGGTGGTAGCTACACAGGCAGGCATCATGGAAAGATACTATGTACATACATACATAATACTATACCTACTCAATTCAAATTTGGTTTGCATTTGATGTAAACAAACCATTAAAATTCCTTTGTAGGGTTATCACCAACTCATATGTCTTTTGTACACCAAATAAGTAAATATTATAGAACTAAATAATCATTATAATATTTGTGACATCTGAATTATTTTACTATTCACCTATTACAACAACACACTAAGAGAAAACGAGGTAACAACCACGTGAAGCAATTTGTAATCTTTTCACATAATCATTGTTTTTAGGTCTACCTGCCTATGACTATAAATAGAAATGTCTTCCGAAACCTTATAGCGATAATGGTGCTCACTTGCTTGCAACTTGGTCGTATTATTTTTCGAAATACAGATATTACAGACATTTCATGCCACCTAATATGCATGAGTATAAAATTATTTTTTAAATAAGAAATTAAACAAAGCGATTAACAGTTTATTTATGTTTATGTATTTTAAAATAGACTATATCGATTTTATATGTAACTATTCTGTGTTATTTTAAACTATTGCAAAATAAATAGTATGATAGGATTTGAAAAGTCTTTGTATTTTGATCCACTGTGTATGCAGTGGATCGGAATGCGGCTTGCTGGGTCTTCACAGATGTTATAATATTTTAGTATCTGTTGTCAAAGACATATATATCCTGTTAATACAACAAATGTATGCTATAATATGCTGGCATGGGATAGGAGTTAGTATCCTAATCTGATCCAATACGACTAAACAAAAGAATATTAAGTAAAAAAAGAAAAAATTATTGGGAGAGGAAGAAAATCAATAACCCAATCAGTGCAAATAAAATAAACCTGAACTACATTGTAAACCTAAGCATTTAAGAATTAGACACAACTGTTAGCTCATTCTTATGTAAGTGGTGCATTGTGCAACCACACAAAGTTGTATAATGTTGTTCACACAAATTACAACATTCAAAACTAGTTGGAAGAGTTAAGTAATGTATTAAATATAGAGCACATTTTGTTGTTATTAATATTAATTGTTACTTTTAGTTTTTTTATAACAATAATTTAATTTTACAATTTTATAAATAAATAAAATTGGAGTGTCTGTTTGTAATATTAAAATAACCGCTTTTTACTAAGTGCATTTGGATGTATATGCGGTACATATACCAAAACAACATTTTTTAAATTTTTGTCTGTCTGTCTGTCTGTCTGTTTGTTCCGGCTAATCTATGAAATGGCTGGACCGATTTTGACGGGACTTTCATTGGCAGATAGCTGATATAACAAGGAGTAGCTTAGGCTACTTTTATTTAAGAAAAAAAAATAGTTTGTTAGGCGATACGAAGTTCGCCGGGTCAGCTAGTATTAAATAATTCTAATTTCATACATAGTGAACATAATATCCGGTTATTAATTGTTAATACATTTATATATCTGGACAAACTTCTCTTTATGAATACAAAAAAGTGCCTTTTTGAAATTATTCATGTATGGTAAAGTAGATAGTTGATAAGTTTTTCAATAACTGATGATTTGTTTACCCCATGGATTGTATTAATATTCATATTTGGTATAAAATGAGATGAAAAGATGAATTTTAGTACATTATGTCTATACATAAACAAACTGCCCAACAACAAATAGGCAATCTGATATCCATTTGACAATAAATTTACACTTAAAAAGTTTTTACACTGTATTTATATAATCTAATTTTGTCTTGTGTTATAAAGGATAGATGCCATTATGGAAAGGAAGAATTAAATTAAAGGAAGAATTGAATTGGAGAAAATAATAATATCCTGATCAAATGTTAAGTTTCTATAAGTATGAGTATATTTAGTATGAGTCGGTATTTTCTACGATGTTGTTTCTCATAACACATCTGCAAACACCTAAAATTATAGGTTTTTCTGCTTTAAGTTAATTTTGCAGAAAGTGGTATATTTTAATCCATAAGAAATGGTAGTGACCTACACTGCACTGCTTACAATAAAGTGTATTAATAATAAGGAAAGGGAATACTCACAGTGAAAATACCAGATCTATACATTTCTAGCACTTCTTTTAACACTAATAGTCCTCTCTCTTTCCCTAGGAAATTGTTCAACACACACACTCCATACTGCGTCATGTCCTGTATCACTCGCTGGCAGAGGTCGTAGCTGGGGTCCGCAGGGTCCATGTAGTAACTGTTCAACACATTGTTGAAGGGAGCAGCACTACCCTTCAATGTAGCCTCAGGGTACTCTCGAGTTCTTATGTTCTGCTCCGTATTGTAACCCGGTATCGCAAGCATTTTACTGTCACTTTTGTTAACAGATTTTAAGACATTAGAAGTACTGGCCGTGGTAAAGTCCAATGTGCTTAACTGCTGTGCAGACTCACTCAGAATCTCCTGCTCAGAGGACCCTTCGTGAACTATGGCACTCTCCTTTGTTAAGTCACTGTTTGTATACACTACACTAGATGTAACACTTTTGTCTTTCAATGTTTTGTCTCGTTCACCGTTTTCCGCACTAGACTCACTAACATTAGTCTGAACAACGTTCTCAGTTTGAGAAGTAATAATTTCACTATTGACCCTACCCCCCTTTTTAACGTTTTTCCTTTTGGACTTCTTCAATTCTCTCGTCTCAATTTCCTGATTTGAACCTTTAGTATTGTTTGAAACTTTATTATTATGAACCTTCTCTTTATCACTCTTTGAATCCTCCGCGTTAGAAGTCGAATGGTCACCCACTTTATCCTTTTGCCGTCCTTGTTTTTGTAACTTGGATGCGCAATCACTTTTATGTCTTCTCCAGTCTTGTCGTTGATGTTCTGTGTTACAATAATAAATATTGAGACAACGACCACATCGTCGATGTGTTTGCTGATTGCAAACGGCGCAACAAGCGAGTACGCCTTCTAAATTCATTCTGAAATAAATTCTTTCTGCCGGCGCTGCTGAACCTGTCAGATCAGTCAACTTAAGTCTTGATTGTAATTGAAACGTCATTGGTCAGTGACATTTTGGCTTTTTAATAATGATTTTGATTCCAGCATTTTTGCCTGCGTCGTATTTTACGTTCGGATACTTAAAAGAAATCATGATCTGATGAAAACATAAATCAGATAGGGCAACACTCCTATTTGTTATAGCTTGGTGTAGATTCAAAAGATTTGAAAGTAGATTAACGGCCGGTCTCAATAATGTACTAACAGATGGAAGACTGTGGATAGGGCTACCATTAGTATGTTATCTGTCATAGTTGTCAATTTTTCAGACGCAAAAATTGACAACTATGACAGATAACATACTAAATAGTAGCCCTATCCACAGTCTTCCATCTGTTACAGTGTGCCCAACTTATCTGTGAAATGGCGAAAATTGGAACTAATGCTGCCCCATTCTTAAGTTCTTTGTGTTAATGTCAATGAATGACATTGACATTTACTACGTCTCGAATTGCGTCCCAGTGATTGGTCCAATGCGTTCGACAGCGCCCTCCCTCAGTTCACAGATAAGTTGGTCGCACTGTAGTACATTATTGAGACCTGCCGTTAGGTTAGTTGAGGAAAACTATTAATTATGACTATTTCAAACGTCATAAAAAATATTTAGATTTACATCACAGTAATGGTTCCTACGTTGTTGCCCTCATACAATGTCACCGTATCCAATTTTATTAAGTTTAATAAATTACATACAAGTATTGCAAAGTATTCACGCATCATATTTATAGGTAAATTATTGATTTACCCACTTAAATAATTTATCTGCTGTATTTTTATTATACAAAGTAAATGGAATCCGTATGGAATTCCATTATGTCGGTGTATCATTTTGTCATAAATTACCGGTATTTTATTTATAGGCCTACGGCAGGTCATCGTGTCTCTATTTGTATTTGGTTAACTGGTAGAGAATGCATTAAACATTTGTATCGTAATTTTATATTGTGGTCAATAAATTATAAATAAATAGAATATTAAATTACCGGTAATAATTTATTTTTTTATAATTATTACTTGCGTTCCAAAAAGTGAACTGCAAGAAATAACAAAAACAACGTTTCACATTTTTATAGTCCCACACTAGGATTCCTTGTGTCAAGAGTGCCATGGACAACACACAAAAACAAGGACACTAAAACCGATTTACATTTCCGCCTCGCTGGGAATCGAACCCAGGATTCCTTGGCACGCCAATTTGCCATGGTAACCATTACGTCACACGGATCATTTATTTATTTTTATAAAAATTAACATTTAAACATACTTGTACTCACTAACAACTTATAAGGTGAGAAAATATCAAAAATCAAGTCTCATTCAATCAATCAGTCTCAAAAAACAGCATAGTGTTTCGTATCGCATAATGGAGAGAAAAATAAAAATCAATTTGTAAAAAACTATTTATTTAGTTTTAAGTAAATGTCATACATTTTTATTACGATAATTATTTTCTTACAATAATAGATTTTTCAAAAAGGTAAGACCTATAAATAAGTGGTGAAAAAAAGATTGTCCTCTATTATTCTTCACTAAGTATGTATTATAATTACAACGAATATTTGTGATTAAACTATGAATCAGTTAATCAATATTAATAATAAAGAATATTGAAATTTGTTGTATTATTTACAATCGTGATGTATAAGAAGATCATGGACAGAATTGATGATATGGTAAAAATACCACGGTTGAAAAAAGACTAGATTAGTTCTACATCGATCAAGTCTTGTAAATACACAGTAGTAATTCAGTAAGTCAACAATACAACTGCATATTTTTTATGACAAGACTCGATGATAGGAACTAAAAAGCGTATAGGCGTTCGTCGCTTAGTCGACGCACGCCACTGCGCTTGCTTAATAGTTTAACTAAATACTAAGTTATCGATATCTACAAGATAAGTTACTTTGAGAAATCTTGCACTCCTTCAAGATATTTGAAAAATATATCATGGAGAATAAGGAAAAAAAGAGGTGTGCAAAACTTTCAAAGTTAAAAAATATTTTTGTACATCGCATTCTAAGCCATATTTTTACACATAGACATTCAGTGTTATTAATGTGCATGAATTGCATTGTTCTTTAAAGTATAGGCTCTGAGTCTTCATAATCAGCTTATGAGGAACGCGATGTACAATGATTTCGCCTGTAATGTGATCGTTTTAATATTTTCACATTGTTTGATCGATCACACCACATGTTGCTTATTTGTTGATTAAACATCTTAGCTAATTAAATAATAACAAAAATTAACAGGGATATTTAATAAATTCATTTACCATTAGGCTCAGTATTTACCATTTAAAATATCATTACACATGTACATATTAAACAGACAGTTTAAAGATTGATAGTGATTGCGAATTTAAACATTTATAGTGTTGATTTCCTCGCGTAACTGTCAACACTTGGACCCGATTGTATTTATTTTTATTTTTGTCTCGATAAAGCGTATCCGAACGCATTTTGTGTCATCATAGAGTCGCTACGTTTTATTCAACTATGTAAACTACGGTTTATAAATTAAACTGGCCATATTCTAGCAATCACTAAAAGTTTTCTACTTGGAGTGGGGTATCCTCTTTACTCCATGCTACTTTTTAAAAGAAGAGATTATTGAAAATTGAGTCCCGAAAGTAGGAGTGGACAAAAGGCCACGTGATCGCTAAGAAATAGGCAGTCTCTATGGATGAGAGCTTTCGATTAGCTACTATTCTTACCTCTAAGCCCATGCTCTAAACGGCGCTCCTTGCAACTCAGTTTGAAATTTAATATACGTTTCTTTACCCTGTTTATAAGTAGGGAACAGATGCATTGTTTTTTATTTTCAAACCAAACCAAGGCAATCAGTTAACCTAATAAGACACATTATTTTATAATATACGTACTATGTATGTAGTAGCTGTAAAATATAATGAATCGAATTTATGTACTAAAAACATACGCACAAACACGGACATAAAAAAAGAACGGACGTAACCTTGTCTAATCGAGAGTGAAGCTGACAGCTGACAGCTCGCTTACCATGTGTGCGTAATTTTGTAATTTTTGATTCGCCATGGTGTCAATTTCGTAGCCGTATGGTGTCAATGTGTGGGTGTGTGTACTTGTACGAATACAGAGTTGGTATTCCTATGGGTGCTTCACTAAATTTGTTCTTGGGATTAGGTCCGTCTTTTTTTTACGTCCGTGCGCACAAAATAAAATTTATCAATAATAACACAATACAAAGTATTAAGGATTGGAGATGCTAGTAGCGACGTCTAGAGTATTTGCCATACAGTCCTACACTCTCGAATGGTCATCGTTTGGTAGCACCGGCGGTGGTGGTTGGTGGAGTACCCTCGCTAGTTCCGCCTTCTCATCAGCTGAGAGGACGTAGACTGGCGGTGCGGCTGGCAGGAACCGCTCGGCTTTGACTGGCTCCCGCTGCAGTCTGGCTCGGTATAACATTACTAGGACGCACAATACGCTGATGATGAAGGCTGATGTCGCTGCTAAGACTATCAGCGCGGTGTGGTAAGATGTTGATGCTGAGACCTGCAGAGGAGCAATCATTGATATCATTATAATAATAACAATACGAAACATTATAGTAGTTCTAAGTTTGTGTAAGAATAGAGTAGTTACAATGAAATTGATGATTCATTTTATTCGTGTCGTATAACTTAACTTTAAATAAGGGGCCATCCATAAATTACGTCACGACTTTTTGACCCCTCCCCCCCTCCTTGTCACAGCTGGTCATATTTGTGAGACCTCCTCCCCATAGTGTGACGTCACATATTATGAAATTTTAACCTAAGTATAAATTATTAAATTAAAACAGCAGTTCCGAAATGAGTTTATTTCCATTAATTGTTTTTTAATATTTACCTATACATACCAATTATTCAAATTTGAAATGTGACGTCACGAAATTTAGGACCCCCTCCTACCCCTTGTCACACACTCACACTACATCGACCCCCCCCCCTCCCCCTAACGAGTGACGTAATTTATGGATGTCCTCTAAGTGGTGTAACGTAATATACATTATGCAAATTTTATTGATTATTAAAGTTATTTCATCACTTTGAACATTGTTGTAATCCATAGACATAATAAAGTATTCAATTTTTGTAATTCGAGTCGAATTTTTTTATATCACTAGTGACCCAGTCAACAGCAATATTAAAAAGTAAAATAATTGTTCTTTGAGTTTTCTTAGTATAGTCTATGACTCTATGCATAACTTCATAATATATAACGCTACGTACAGTGCTACCAAGTTATCTATGAAATGGCGAAAATTGGAACTAATGCCGCGCCATTCATAAGTTCTTTGTATTCATTTCTTGATATTTACTACGTCTCGAATTGCGTCCAATGATTGGTCCAATGCGTCCGACAGCGCCCTCCTCCAATTCACAGATAAGTTGGAGGCACTGTATAACTTCATATCCTTACTGTAGATTCGCTAAGTATTTCCCGCTGCAGGGCCGGTACCGGCACCGCCAGTCTGTATTCGCTGCGGATCACGTCCGCTCCTAGAACGCCTTCATCAGATTTGTTGGCCCCTGATAACTTCTCGTTTTTCACCTGCAAGACATCGAATAACATAAGCTGTTTGGAATAACTTTTCTTTAATGAGGAAGTCCTTCATGATATTTTTATCAGAAACTTTACAATTAGTAACGAAAGAAGTATTGCAGCAAAGGATTTTTTTTGAAATTAATTATCTGTTATTAAAGATATCTCATTAGTGTGTGACCCAATTGAGTTGTTTCCTAAAATTTTTTTTTGTTATAAATGGAAAGTTCATATATAAGTTTTATAACAAAGTTATTTTAGTTTTTTTTTATTCGCTATAATTTAAAAGTTACATCAAATCAAAAATACGTTTTTGAATCCAGTACCGAAAACACGCCGACAATTCCCGAATAGACCCGAGCGCGCGTGTGACGTCACTTTGTTAATTGCTATTCATTGCAGCATACAGCTGATACTGTGATTTGACTTTTAACTGATAAAATCTTGATATTATCGTCAATATATTGATAAATGCTAAACCTTAAAAGTTATCGTGCTTGTTTTGTACCATTACGTGGGAATACTACAAAAAAAACACCGCAAAGATAGTGTTAAATGTGTACCTGTGACCTTTTCGGTTTTCCCGAGGAGTAAGAGGTAAAATTTTAGTTTTCGTTCATAGATTCGTTTTTAGGGTTCCGAAGTAAAATCGGAATCCTTATAGTTTCGTCATGTCCCTCCGTCCGTCCGTCTGTCCGTCCGTCTGTCCGTCTGTCCATCTGTCCGTCTGTCCGTCTGTCCGTCTGTCCGAAGCAAAGCGCCCAGACCCTTAGTGCTAGAAAGCTGTAATTTGGCATGGACCATTTTTGGAATTAGGGGTCCGTTTGCAAAATGTTTGGCTTTAAAGTGCTAATTTTGGTTACAGTCAAGTGTCCCCCCCCCAACTGTTGACTAAACGGTTGGAGTATATGATGAATTTACAAGGAAAACTATCACGGCTATGTAAAACATAAGTATGAGTCATAGTCGATAAACTTACTATTTACTTCGGAACCTTACATTGCCCGTGGCCTGACATGCACATGTCCGTTTTTTTATGAAACAACTCATGGTTTTATTAGGTTAGGAATTTTGCAACGTTGATCCTACTCAAATTCAATGAGGATCTGATGATGGGTCCTGGGGCTACAAAGTGGAACACGTGGTAGAACAATGGTAGAGTAAAACGGAACCGTGTTTGAAGATATTAGTTATTATTATCGTTAACATTGTAAAACCATAGGTACATAAATAAATAAATAAACGCTTCACACTCATAGCCCCATACTAGGATACCCAGTGTCGTGGGTGCCATAGACAACACAAGGACACACACTCAGACCAAGAACAGAAATACAAACTAATCATTCAAACCATCTCGCAGCATCCACCTCGCATCGAATCGAACCCAGGACCCTTGACTTAGCGATCTGGAGTGGTAACGATTCGCCACACGAGTCGTGATCATTGATAAATGAAATATAATTTTATCATACAACCCTGATTTATACCCCTAACACCCTGCCCTGATTTCTCCCAGACACGATTTACCAGTAAACAGTGTAACCTTAGGTATCTAAATTTATTTAGTGTGTACAATCAATAGAGAGTTTTATTATAATATTTAATGAAGAATAAATCATTTAACATTTAAATTTACAATAAAATTACGTGTTATGAATATCTTTTTGCACTAAATTCCGGATATTTTTGCTCAATTCACGTAGAAGCTTATAACACTGTGTAATTGCTTTAACAAAATGACGTCACTAACATGGCGACCAAATCTGGCGCGTTTGTAGTCACGTGATTCTTTTTGAACTTTTATCAATTTTGAATTAATTATTATTAATATTAAAAATAGTTTTTAAGCGTTTTTAACAACGCCAATTAATATAATTTGTGTTAAAGATTTAAAATACATTAAAAAAAAAATATTTTTTTTTTAAATGAACAACTCAATTGCCCATGCTAGCCGGGACATAGAGAAGCATGGTGAGGGGTGTGATTCGCATTTTATTATGAAGAAATATTTATAAGGAACGTACCACAGTCTCAAGGTGGTACACAAGATCGGCAGCGCGTGGTCCAGGGAGTTGCGCCCTCAGCTTAACGACTCCTCGTTCCCGTACAGCAGACACCGGCACCTTCGCTCCCAAGCCGGCGAGCCTTGCCGCTAGAGATGCCCTAGCCTTCTCGCCTTCCGAACCCTCAACTCCTATGAGTTCCAGCTCTAGGAGCGCTGACTCTATTTGGGTTACCTCTGTAATCAATGAAGTTGATTAAATTCCATTCACCACAGTTAACTTTGGTATTTGTAAATCTTCAAATGAGGAATAGATTAACATAGTTTCATTTGTTTTATCATTTGTCTTTTTCTTTCAAAACGTTTACACAACGGCCGTGTCTACATTGTATTCCTAAACTTAAAATAGAAAAGTATCAATAGATCCAATTGAAATAAAGGAGTTCTATTTCTTCTGTAGTCCAAGACGTGAACTACATCTAACATAATACCTTGTATAGTAAAAAAAAATGGATGGGGTATAATTACCACAAGGATCTGATTCAGGTAGATCAGGAACCGTGAGGGGCTGTGGTCTTCGCTGCCCAGCGGCGTCCACGCACCAGCAGCGCCCGCGTGAGCATTGTCGAGGAGAGAACGAACCGTCAGACAGACATCTCGGCCGGAAGCCCTCACCACCTATGAGACATCGAAAACGTTAATTAATAATGGATGACCTCTACTTTTCTGGTCCAAGTTCGTGATTTAAGGTCTCAAGAATATTTAATGTAATTTAAAACGACATGAAAATCATGAAATGTCCCTAATGGAGATCGGACATTATATTTTTCCGTTTGACTTGTAGTGTACCTACTCATTACAAACTAGGCCAGGCCAGCCCAGATCATCAAAAAAAGTAAATGTGTCCCAAAAATTTACAAATGGCTTTTACCATTTTCGATTTCTTCCTGCATCAGTTGACATTTGGTCTTGAAAACGATCTTTTCAGTTGTCACTTGTACCGGCTCTTCTTTCCTTCTGGTGGTATCAGCTGGTTTCGGTTCAACTACTTCCGACACAAGAACAGAACTGTCGTCCTTGGACATCAGTTCTTCAGTTGACGATGCTTCTGGCAGCCCGATCATGCGATGTTCAGCTTCTAATTCAGCGATTTCAAATTCTTCGTCTTCATCCTCTAATTCGTCGACTCGATAGGTTGTCATTTGCCGAATTAACTCTTCTAGTACTGGAAGACGAAGACAGGTTAGTTTTGGTTCTCAATTTAAAATCAAAAGATGAACGTAACAGTAATCATAAGTAATTTACCTTCATCAGCTCTAGCTCGTTCATCCAACGGATCCCGTCGCACCCATTTACGCGCTTGTCTGAAGTTGCAGGATGGTTTTGCTCCGCGTACCAAGGAACCCTTCTGAGGTTCTCCACGAGCACTAACACACCAGCACACATCTGCTTGGAAAATAATATTGATTTTTTCACTTACTGTTATGTATAATGGTACTTTAATATAATTATTATCGTGTAGGTAATTATGTAAAATGATATTTTAATATATAGTCCGGTCAATTTAGACATTCGAAGGTGCATAAATTCCCAACAAGCTGAAAATCAGTAAGATTGTTCAAAACATAATTATAAATAAAAATTTTAAGTTCCTCATCATTCCCGTGTATGGAAAAAAAAATTCAAGGTCAAAGGTCAAAAAAATGAGTTTTTCGCGATTTTCAGCAAAACGGTAAG
The DNA here is from genome assembly GCA_951805285.1 of Thymelicus acteon. Taxonomy (NCBI): domain Eukaryota; kingdom Metazoa; phylum Arthropoda; class Insecta; order Lepidoptera; family Hesperiidae; genus Thymelicus; species Thymelicus acteon. The sequence goes on from OX638232.1 coordinate 7,033,598, forward strand.
TTTTATCATAAAGTACCCCAGACAAAAATTGTAGATCATAAAATTATCTATAAAAATGTATCAATACTTTTTTTCCTATGAAGTACCGTTTCTGAGATATAACAATTAAAAAACGCGTTAAGTACACTACCCTGAGTTAGCGCGGTGAACGTGTGCATATTATGACGATAAAAACTGACAACTTTTTGAATCGTTGAAACGGTGGCTCGTAGGAAAAAATTATTGATACATTTTTATAGATAATTTTATGATCTACAATTTTTGTCTGGGGTACTTTATGATAAAACTTACCGTTTTGCTGAAAATCGCGAAAAACTCATTTTCTTGACCTTTGACCTTGAATATTTTTTTTCCATACACGGGAATGATGAGGAACTTAAAATTTTTATTTATAATTATGTTTTAAACAATCTTACTGATTTTCAGCTTGTTGGGAATTTATGCACCTTCACTATCACTTTTTGGTCTAAATTGACCGGACTAATAGGTCATGCTTGTTTTTTTTATAGATATAGCCGACAAACGGGCTGCCCATCTACCTGATGGTAAGTGGCTACAGCGACATCAAAGGCATCACTGATGCGTCACCGGCCAAGAAAGAGAGAAGACGCAAGAAAGAAAGAACTGGCTCTCAAGCCAAAACCTTTCCTTGATTTAATATTGCAGCAAAAATTAACATTTTGTAGTAGTAAGAAAGTTATATCTACTCTAGAATTGGGTCAGCGATAAAACAAAGCAAAACAAAATTTGTAGTTCCTTGGAATTCCGCATGGTGACGCTGCATCGAAGGGGTCCATTCCATAGTAAAATTTTATTGTTATATTAACAGTCTATTTTATTTATCAAAACCGGTTTATATATAAATTACGTGTCACGTTGTTTGTCCGCGATGGACTTCTAAACTACTTAACCGATTTTAATCTTTGCACACCGTGTGCAGTTTGATCCAACTTGAAAGATAGGATAGCTTACATTTCTCAAAAAAACTTTTAACACAACGAAGTCTGTCCGGGCAGCTAGTATTATATAATTTTTATTGAGAAACTGATGGTTATAGGCAAAGTTAAAACCACATCAGAATCACGTTCCTCAGTAATGAGGCAAGATTGAAGAAAGAGAGATTGTTATTGTTCAGTGGTAAGCAGATGCTTGTATGTACTACTTAGTAAGTGATCTCACCGATATGCGACATGCACTGCACTGGCTCCCAGGCGCCCGTGGCGTCGCAGGTGGGGATGAACGTGCCCTTCCCGTACTTCTGTGCTGCGGCTTCGTTCTTCTCCCGCAGTCGCTCGCACGGGCTTAATACTGCGGTGATACACTTGGTATTAAACCTTAATACTGCTGCAGTACATTTGGTATTAAAACCTTAATACTGCGGTGATACACTTGGTATTAAAACATTAACACTGCGGTGATACACTTGGTATTAAAACCTTAATACTGCGGTGATTCACTTGGTATTAAACCCTTAATACTGTGGTGATGTACTTGGTATTAAAACCTTAATACTGCGGTGATACACTTGGTATTAAAACCTTAATACTGCGGTGATTCACTTGGTATTAAACCCTTAATACTGCGGTGATGTACTTGGTATTAAAACCTTAATACTGCGGTGATACACTTGGTATTAAAACCTTAATACTGCGGTGATTCACTTGGTATTAAACCTTAATACTGCTGTGGTACATTTGGTATTAAAACCTTAATATTGCGGTGATACATTTGGTATTAACAACACGTAAAACAAAGGTTAACTAACCCCGAACCTAAAATTTCATCCCATTTTATATAAAGTCTATTATTATATTTTTCTATTTAATAAAAAAGTAACACTACTATGAAATTGTGGACACATACCCGAATTTAGAATACCTTTGGATCTTACGTTGAAATAAAAAGAATTTTCGATTTTTAAAATACAAATTGGAACCAATAATATTCAGAATAATTTATTGTCTTGAAATTTAACTTAGTTATATTTAATCAAATACGATGCCATCTCACGTGGGCCCTTTGAGTTTTATATTTCTCAAAGACATATTTATCCAAGTATCTGGTAACGGGATTAGATTAAACAAGGTTACTCAAGTTAAACACAATCATGATTTCGTGATTCCTGATGACCCTCACGTGCATAAATAAAGGTGATCTTATATTTTGATGTTAGACACATTCTAATGTCGCTCCCAGATGATGTTGTAATGACTCGTCCCCAAAATTGTCTCAGAGTGCAATAACAATGGTTAGTTACCCAGTGTTTGATTAAAAACATTGTGAGGGTGAATATATTATGTTACACTAACAATGTTGTATAATATTTTTAACATAATTACCTACGTTGGTCTTAACATCTCGACCTCGCGAAAAACCTTAGATCACATGCGACATTTATGGCCAGTGAATGTGAATAACATATAGCTTGTGCATTAGAGACTATGACATCTTCAAGAATAACATAATATAATGTATGATGAACACATAATATGTCAGAGGACATGCCTTCTACCGCGCTGTGACTGCGTTGCGTCTTCTGATTGCTTAATTTCGCAGATTCACCGTCCACTGTTGATGTTAATAAACATGTTATGTCGTCTGGTAAAACTTCTCTAACGAGGGTAATATGATTTGATATGAACTGAGCTATAAATAGCTTTGTATTCGATCTACTAGTATCTCTAACGGTATTAAGATGATTTTTTTAACTTAAAAAAAGTTAATGCTTGACTAGAAAACCATTGTTGGTAAATGGGGATGTGATCCTTGGTCCTACACATAATAAATTTCAACTTTCAGTTTTTCGGCAAAACTTGTTTAAACATACTTTATGCTGTTCCGAGACTTTACACCACAGTGTACTTAAACTCTACGTTCTTTACACATTGGACCTGTCAAAACATGCTTGTTAAAAGGTACCATATACATTGGTGACCATGATAAAAGTGAATCTTACCAGGACACACGGAGTTGCACTCGTCCTTAGTGCGAAAGTTGTTATGGTTGCCGGCGCACCCGTGGTAGCGGAACCGTTCGCAGCGGTTGCGCTCGTGGTTGAAGAACCAGCGCGTTGTGTTCAGACCTGCACTAGCGCCGTCAGGGCACAGCCCTTCCTCTACGTTCTCGAAGCAGACCGTTCCTGAACAAGAGAATATTACAATGTTAATGTATGTAATAAACGTTGTTTGTGATCGTCTCTTGCGTTGCAAGAGATAAAGGTACAATTGAAATCAGTACCTAGTAGGTGGTAAGAAGTATTTATGTGGTAAGAGATTAGGAACGTCCTCCATTACCTTTGTAATTTAAAAATAAAGAGTTACGTGACATAAAATAAAGATAAATAACTCGGTATGAAATAAAAAATCATGAATCTTAAGCACATCAAAAAATACTAAATGTAAAGGAATATTGACGGCTTGGTAGGACAGGATACATACGGGGCTTAGGGCAGCAAACTGAAGGCCTGGAGTCGTGCGGGGCGAAGCGACACGCGTGAGTAGAGGGGCAGGCGGCGGCGCTGGGCCCGCACGAGAGCACCCCGGAGCCATCGGGCGCTTGCAGGGGCTCCCCAGCCGGGCACTGTGGGGATGGTGCGCAGCGGGCTAGAGGTGGACAAATGTCTCCCTGGAATTTAAATTATAAATAATTATAAATCACCCACATCACCTTTCGGTTATAATGTCTCCAAGGCAATAGTGATTGGCCGTTACGAAGTTAGTGCGTTACCATCCACGTCTTACACTTAAGTTTGCCATTTACAAAAAAAAGTCAAGATTCCATCAACTTCTATGTAGCGGACATGCGAAATTGGATATACTCGTAAAACCTGGACATGCTCTTAAAGCAATATTTTTGATCAATTAAATAAATTATTATTTTGTCTTAGTGGAGTGAAAATCAGAGTTTTTCAAAAGTTAACCCATGAATTTTTTGGACGATAGGTAGGTACGTACTAGTAAGCATGCTATTTCAAAGAGGGACAACTGCTCTCCCTGCCGTCCCCTCAGGACGCTCATGGAAAAGACGGTATCAAGTCTTATAGAAACACAAACCTCGCAATCCAAAGGCACCAGCTCACAAGTCTCATCAGTACGACATTTGGCCTCAGCGCAGGGGTCTCTGCAGTCGCAGGTGGGGCAGCCTCGCTCGTCCAGAACTCTTCCATGCGAGCATATCTCCTCAGAGTTGCATTTGGGCATCGGGCATTCGGCCGGCTTGTCGCACGACGGAGTTGAGTTAGTTGCACGAGTGCCAGGGACCTGACGAAATTATCAAAACTCTGATGAATATGAATATGCTTAACTCAAGCCGAACTTTAAATAACAGGAGTCTTTTACATAAACTATTAATTTTCTGGATCTGGATCACATCATGTGTATTGCAAAATGTTGTTGAAAGACTACAATTAATTTTTACAATGCTTGAATACTAATAACCATTTTTTTTCGAATGGACACTTGATTGCTCATTCTCCTTAAAAGTCCTTATTAAAGAGTGAAATTATACGAGGAATACTATGCAAGAATCGAGGTGTTATAATTTTTCTGATGTGCATCAAATAAGCGAATGTTGTCACTAATAATTCTGAGTAAATGTACGATGCTTCTGTTACTGACCTCATTACCAGCTGTATCGACGCACCAGCAAACCTTGTTGGACCCTTGGCACTGAACTCTTTCATAGGAACCGTCTTCCTTGCATTCCGGAACCCACGTCCACGACGGTGGGCTTCCACTTTCTGCTGCCGTGTGAAGCGCTAAAGCTCTAGAAAATAGAATATTGAAATGTTAGATTTAGGTACATAACAAAGATTATCCAGCTTTTGCTGAAATGTTTTTCACGATCAATGATTTAAATTTTAAGGGTTCTTACATAAGGTTACGTAAGGAGTACTAGAAGCCTTAAAAAAGGTCCTTGATGTTGACACATTAGCAGGTGCGATGTTGATAGGACGGAAAAGTTTCATTGTACAGACTTTGTAAACCCATAACATCTATAAAATGTTTAATTTTGCTCTACGGTCTTCATATTTTTTCATATTGTTGTTTACAGCTTCCCGTAGACAGAGAAGTAAGTCTGATGAGCCCTTCGCTTAGCCCAGAAGACAATAATTGTGAAGAGGGAGGGCTCGCCCTCTTCAAGAAATAGAGTTTTCGAACGTCCTATTTACGAGTAGGAAGATATTTAGGAAGATAGCCGAAGCAAAATAGTCTCCATGTAGCGGATAGATGCTCCTACATTATAGCCGTACAAATTCTTTGGACAACGCTGTGGCATGAACATGAACTGGCCATGTTCATTGGTCATTACCTCCTCTGCTGGCAGGCAGTCTGGTGCAGGGTGTCGGTGCAGGCGGTGCCGCAGCCGGTGGGGCAGCAGCGCTGCGCCGGCCCGCATTCACTGTCCGTGCGGCACGCCCACTCGCACGCGCCCGACCACGGGACTAGGTAGGGGCATTGGCCTTCGCGACGAGGTAGACCTGGATTGATGGTTCTCATTTTAGTATTGGTACTTATATTATATACTTAGGTTATGAGTTTCTATCCTTTTAAAGTAAATAATTTAATGTAGTAACGTGTATGTATTAACTAATTAGATCTTTCGATTATATCGTGGATGCATTCATCAAACCCAGATTTTAGTTTCATTCACCAACTTCAACTAATTGTAAGCAATAATTATTATCATCTTAGACCAAGTATATCGCCAGGTAGGTACCTACCCATGTACATGAGTATCAGTTTCATGTGTTATTTTTTATAAAAATGTCTCTACAGAGTAGTAGGTATTAGGTACTCACAAGCAGGCACGGGCGGGCAGTAATCAGCGTCGCAAGCGACGTCCACGAGTGCGCAGGCGCGGCCGGGCGCGCACCGCACGCCGGCGCACGGGTCGCGGCACCGGCACGTGGGGCAGCGGGCCGCGCCCAGCTCGAACCCGTAGTCGCAGCCCATGCGGCAGGTTAGCTCCAGACAGGAGAGGTCTAATCGGACTCTACAAGATAGATGGGGATATGACGGAAATTTCAAATAATTACGTAACGCCCCGGTTCCACACGTTGGTCCCAACGCCAATACCAACGTTGGTTGATTAATTTGCTGAGGCATACACACGTTGGCGTAGTCATTAGTAACTTGTGTCCCGTCAGAGCCAATGCGAAGATGTCTAATACAGAAATCGAAATCGTTCTAAGGGCTTTTAAAGTAGGTGCTGAATGTAATAGTGTGTATCTACACACATAGAGATAGATATACACACATAGAGATACACAGATAGAGTGGCGTTGGTAGGTACTACCGTGGGGGCCAACGTGTCGAGCCGGACTTAGACTAATTTGTTATTCCATATGTTTTGCTCCGGAAATCAGTTGTCTATATTGTTTTTAATTAGCATACCAAGGGGATAGGGTAGGGAGAATTCTGATATGCCCCCTCCTAGGCCAGAAGCTGAGCCCATGTCATTTTCAGATCTTATACTTTTGAGAGAGTGTTGCAGAGACATGCAACACTAGTCACAACTTACGGATTATACTTTCATAACATAATTCCTGAAGCAAAGCGAGCGCTAACTAGCCTAGTATAAAATGTAAATTTTTGATTCACTTTGAGTTTTTTAATTCGAGTAACTTGACTCACTTATCACAATTGACAGCAGAAGCGTTCGTGGTGGTGGTGTCAGGTATTTCGGTACCGAAGGAGTCGACGCACCAACAGCGACCCTCGGCGCACTGCTGGGACGCGAAGGACCCGTCGTGGTTGCAGCTCGGCGCGGGCAGGGCTAGCTTCATGCCGTCCACCGTGCCTTCCATCTTGTCGTCGAAGTCGCGTAGGTATTCGCACACTACAAAAGACGTCATATATAAATATACACCCATACCCTTGACTAAGATTATATAATACTCGTAAGCAATTAAATAATACTAATCGTAAGACGTTTTATCATTAACGATGAGCGAAAGTGATCTTTTCAGCTTAACTCAATGCGTTCCGGTTAATGCCCGGCAGTGTTTTTAATTATCAATTATTTAAAAGTTAATTATTGACCCCTTTAAACCCTTCTTCATAAGTGATCTTCATCTAATAAGCCTATTTGAAAGTTTTATAATAACAGATGATGTAGGTAGGTATGTGAGCGGTATTAGGGGTCGATATACAAAAGTAGCCATGAAAAGATTGCTGAAGACTTCAAAATCTTACTAGTAGGAGTATCATCCACGCGGTCCGTTTGAAGTCGTATCTTGGCGGAGTCAACGCACACCGGGCCACAGGTAGACGTGGAACAACAGACCAGACCCTCCTCACAAACCCCTTCCGGACAGCTGACAGTCGAGTTGAGACCGCAAACTGCTTCTGCTTCTACGTCGCATGACTCGAAATTGATCTAAAATAAAGAATATCAACGATTTAAATAATAAAAAACATATAGTTAATCTTCCTGTAATACCGAAATAGCAAATAAGAGGAGCATAAACTATAATTTCCGGGTCAAAGACACTTTTTGATTAGCTCTAGAACTTTGTAACCAAAATATAAAAAACACGTCATCTTATTAGTTCAGTATCAGTAAAAAGCGAATTGAAGACGGAAGTCCCTTCAAAACTTCAGAGACATACCATTGGGATTAAAGTCAATTTGGGAATTTCTTATCTTAATTAATAATGTTACCTCCATAATTTCAGCCTCAGTAGAGTTGTCAGAGTACTGAGGGTCCGGGCAGCACACCGCGCCACCGTTTCTCCTGGCACTCGAACACATGTGGCCACCGGGGCAGTCTTGGTCAGTTCCACACGCCATTAAGGAGCCTTCATCATCAGTCGCAGGAGTTCCAAGTTCGCAAGGGTTGTCGTATGATATGTGCGGGCGACCTGAAGATAATGTTGGCTTTGATTGAATTGAACAAACTTAAGTTTAAATTGAAGTTGTTTGATTTCTTTCTTCAATGTTAGGTAATTATTGTATTGTACTACATCTCAGGGGACTGTTACAACATCTGGATAATTTTTTCGTCTACTTTGTTAAAGTCATGCAGCTGCTAACTTTAATTAAAATTTTATACAATCTAAATTATTGTAACCAATCTGACTCTACCTGCACTGACCTTACATAGCATGTTAGCCATCAAGTGGTCTGTCCATACTTTTGATATCAATTAAAGATCACTTACAAACAGGGTAGCCGGTGCAGAAATCACCAGAGCAGTCAGCGTCCTTGACTCTAACACATTCCTCTCCCTCGCCACACGGGAAGCCAGCGCAAGGGTCGTCACATTCGCATGTCGGGCAGCCATCGCTCCCGGTCTTGTAGCCGTATTCACACACGCCGGCACATAATGCCCGGGCACAGGAGCTCAGACTTCTACCGCCCAAGCGAGCTGGTCTGGGTGTCTCTGAGCACTGGACCTGAGCAGAAGGGCCCATGGACCCACGAAGCTTGTTTCCTTCTGTGTCAACGCACCTGGAAAATGAGTGAAACAATGAAATATGGGTTGCAAAGTAATAATATTGATCTTAAAGTACAATATTCTTTCAGGAAATCCACATAAATCTTTTCAACACAACATACAAATCCTAATTACATCAGTGAGTGTTATTAGATTACTCGAAAAAGGAATGAATGTGTGTGTGAAAAGTGAATGATAATAATATTCTTTCATCTGAGATAATAATAATCTTTACAAAAGAAAATAACATAATTCAAATGAAAGAAGAATACGAAGTAATAAAGAGAAAGAAGTCCGTCAACGGTTTTCCAAGATAAAAATGTAAATTAATTAAGTTCACGACAACCGTTAGATAAATAAAATCTTACCAGCAAACTAGGCCATTTCTAGAACATTGCCTCGATTCGAAGGCTCCATTCACATTGCACTGTGGAACATAGCCCCTTCCTTCTCTCTCACTGACTACCAAAAGTTCTGCCAAGAGTTTCTGCTGAGTGCACATGGTCACATTGTGTGGTAACGTGCAATGTTTTCCGCATTCACCACCATCGCAACACTTCTGCATGGAAGGACATTCTAAATCATGAGCACATGGTGTACCGCAATCAAGGTCTGTTGATGACGTAGTTGGAGCCGGACATGTGCCAGCTTTCTGAAGTTCTAAGGACGCTGGACAGCAGACTCCATAATCGTTTCCTAGAAGTAGAAAGAGATCATGAAAACAAACCATAATGTTAATAGGTACATTTATTTAGATAGTAAAAGAAGCTTTGTAAGTGAGGCTGTGAAAAGAATGAAAGAAAAGCTTTATATGTACATGTACCTGGTTCAACTAGACATCTATGGAGTGGAGGACAGTTAGGCTTTCCAGGATCAGTTCCACATAGGAATGGTCGACTCGTTTCTGATATTAAAATTGGTTCCCCGACTGGACATATATTTTGAAGACTTCTTCCACGTTTACCTGCAAACAATTATATGTAGGTATATTTATTATAATAAACACTATGGTTTTTAAAATGTGCTGAGGAGTTTCTTTCGCGCTTTCTTCTCCTCCATGACAAAACACATTTCCGAAATGGTGGTAGATTAAAAAAATTACGTGCAAGTGTATCAGTGATGTAATACCTATTTGATTTATACAACAACACTTTTGAAGACACTTGAAACTATAAGATTCTATGCTTACAAGTAGGAACAGGCGGACAAGGTGGCCGTAAGCAAGGGGTCTCTTCAAGTTGGCAGGACAACTGTCCAGGGCAAGTGATGCTGGAGCACGGGTCCCGGCACTTGCAGAGTGGACAGCCCCGCGAGTCCAGCTCGAAGCCAAGTGGACACAGCATGCGGCAGGTGTGCGCCGCGCACGCTGCCGTGCGGGTGCAGTTGACCAACCCTGCAGCCGGTGCTCTGGTACCAGGGACCTTTGGAGTAGGAGAAATTTGAAGTGACTTGCGACCTTAGTACTTAAAAGGTATGAAATTTACAATAGCTACCAACAATAGCGAAATCTTCAATTGTTCTACTAAAGTTTTCAAAGTTTTCTCCAATTTGTTCAATATTTAAGTTGCTGTTATTAGAATAAGCCAAGTCTCATTGTTCCAATAATTTTCTTATTACAATCAGAGTCGTGTAGACCACAAGGAGCGACTTACACTGTTTATCTCTATAGTTCAGACCTATAACCATAACGTACCTCAAATCCTGTAGCATCGACACACCAGCAGCTGCTAACAATTTCATTATCGCACTGGATCTCCTCGAACTCCCCATCAGTGACGCGGCAGCGCGGCGCCCGTAGCGACCGCAGCGCCCCGCGCCCACCCCGACTGTTCTCCGCCGCTAGAGCTCTGGATATTCGCTCTGATGATAACTTTACATTTTCACAACCTGTGGGTTAATAACAGTGTTCATTCAATCCTAGTACCAACACAGCAAAGGGCAGGGTTGTACCAAAGCGGAGAGGAACAGAGCTAAGACACGTATTATAAATTACCAATCAGGTATCAATATTTCCACATGTCCTCTCCGTTTAAGCGGAGCTAGGTAACTTTCTTTTTCGTTTTCTTATTGCTCTTACCAGGTCATGAGGTGGTGGTACTGATTGGCAGATATGTGATTAGTCTCACTAGCATTTTGCCACTTTTCCTTATTTGTGGTTAGTCTGGTGCAATCATGCAAGGGACTGCTCATTGCAGGAACTAAACCTAACGATATTTAATTAACACCTACGCCCTGCTCCTCCCCACTTTGATGAAAATGGCTTTTATACGTTGTATTGACGATCAATGATCATCAATAAGTTAACATTGAATAGATTCGTAACTATTTACGTAATAAGTACAAACCATAAGTACAAACAATATTTCGGTAATAACGAATTCGAAAAATACCTAGCGGGGTTGTTTGTAGGTAGCAAATAATTAAAAATACGAACATTATATAGTTTCATACGGGTCGAATACAGAACTTCGTGGTGTTTTTAAGTCGATTAAAAAACAAATTAATGAGAACCTCGTTCTAAAGAAACACTCATGTGTTTCATCATTTCATCATTTCATCATCAATCAGAATATATTACGTAGGTTGCTACAAAAATCGTATGTGTACCTACTATGTAAGTAAACAATAAACATTGATCGCTTAGTATTTTTCCTATGAAAATATTCGTGTGCTATTAATGTACTGCACGAATGTTGTTGATTATGATTTATGTCATTTCATAGATGTTTGTACAACATCTCAAGTGTTGTTGTTATTGTTGTAAGAATAGGAACGTTTTGTTGAAGTAAAGACCTAACTACCTCATTATTAATTTTTAATTCTAGTATAATTTATCTACACATATGTATAATTAAGGGGTCTAAAAACTCTCTCTTTGGTATTGCCAATATCTACGAGTAAGTTCACGGTAAGTTATTTGTAGTGGAAATAAATATTAAAGTTTCATTATAGTGGCTTTCCATATCGCCGGAGAGCTATTTGTTTTCTGAATATCATACATAGATACTCTATTAAATTGTCTTTTCCAGACGAAATTGGCTATTGAGAATATTTTATGGCCATCCGGTTTTTACTACTGCATTGGGATGGGAGCGAGAGCTTCGGTTTTCAGTGGTAACAAACAAAGAATTTTGGTCAGCATTTAAAGTTATTTATTTTAATTCTTATACTTAGTAGATACTCGTATATTCTTATAGTACGAACTACGAGCGTATCACTTCTACACGAAGCTGCTTAGCAAGTCTGGAGACTTTTTACCACGACTATTCGACGCGTTTCAGCACCGTTTTATGGAGGAATCTACATAATGCTAGGACTTATTTATGTCGCTACACTGGGTGAAGATTATTTCTAACTAGTGCTCTCTCTCTCTGCTACGTTGTCCTCAGTTCTGAGGGTCGTGATCAGCACTGATACATCACACATCACAGGCTCACATCAATTGTTGTTTTTCGGCGCCCCTTATCGTGGAAAGTCGTGCCAAGAGATGTTCGGATCTGATCGAACCAATGTATATAGGTACAATGAACCAATGTATGTATATACGACCGCAAAGCCGCTTTCCTTCGATCGGTAATCATTTTTCTAAGTTATCTTTGTTTTTCCTCGCAATACGACCAAAGTATTCTCTACACAATTCGACTCTCGAAGGATTCTCCTATAAGGTTGATGGTTGAAACTAATTAGTGCTATTGGATTAAAAATCTGCTATTGTGTAAAAGCAAAGCAAAAGCAACAATCCATAATTGTCCCACTGCTCGGCTCGGAGTCTCCTCTCACAATGTGGTATTAGGCCATAGTCTACCACGCTTGTCAAGTGCGGATTGATAGACTTCACACACCTTTGAGAACTTTATGGAGATCTCTCAGGTATACAGGTTTCCTCACGATGTTTTCCTTCACCGAAGCAAGTGATAATTAACTTCTAATACGCACACATAATATTTGAAAATTAGAGGATTTGAACTCGGGCCCCTTCATTCTGGAGACCAACGTTCTAACCGCTAGACTATCACTGCTCTATTGTGTAAACTTACCAGTAAACAAAGGCTCGACGCACGCCTGCCCGCAAGAGGTGGTGCAGCAGATCTGTTCGCCGCAGTCATTGTCGTCGTTGCAGGGGGTCGCGCGCGCTGGACACGCGCCCTCTGCCGGGCATCTGCCTTTCAGCTCCGCGCTTGCTGTAACACACTTTAGCTAAAGTTGGCCTGTTGCAACTGTTGCAAGGCATGGACTACGAGCCTTTGAAGTGACGCTGTTCTAGCGTGAACTCGTTTATAATTCTTACAAAAGCTTCGAAATACGTGTGGTGTTGCTCGTAGTCATATTATGTTACGTAATGTTATTTGATCTGCATTGAATTTCACTTGCGATGCAATTAAGTCCCATCCAATTCCGATACCGTGTCCAATACTGATGTCGGATGCAATGCATCATGCATACATCTACATATGAACTACGTAACGTACATTTACTCTACGTTGACCAAAATCAACCTTTCAATTTGAAACTCGTTTTGTTGTTTATATGAAGTTATTTATACAAAGGTGTTTATATTAAGATATTTACCGTGATGAATGAACAGCGCACACGCGCAGAGCAACACCGCCCTCACCGCGCGCGGTCCCATCGCCGCATCACACCCACGGACACTGGAACAACAATTGTTTGTTTATCAACCGATAACATCATTGGGACACATTACGACACTAGTCGTTTCTTTTTATTACGTTGTTCATTGAAGATTTAAAGAGCACATTAAAATATTCTTCAATTTAAACATTCACTTCAGGTTGGGTGAAAGGAAAATATCTACTGCGGCTTTATGTAGCTAATTGCAAATAAATAAAAACATGCAAACATACGGGTCGAATACAGAATTTACTTTTTTTGACGTTGTTTGAAAAAAAAACAGCCTGCCATCAAAAAAGATATCATCAATCATGATATACCTTTTTGTGAAATCCTTATGATGAGCTCTTTAATTTGATACCCATATTGCATTAATCCATTTATTTTTATTTTTTGATACTTCAAACAATGGCATCTCACAGCACCATATTTGTTTTTTTTTTTACTTATTCGAGAACACTAGGGTTATCAACACGAATCTAACGATATCCTAATTTAAAAAATCCGTCCAGCGGTATGGAAGATATGAGATAATAAAATTGGATACATACAAGATTCCCGCGAAAAACATAACCCTTTCTTGGCAGTCGGGTAAAAAGAAAGAATTGGTGCTCAAGCCAAAGTTGTTCTCCAAGTAGGACGTTCTCAACAGAGTTATTTGATCGTTTACTCCCAAAATAAACATCGTGAGGAAACCTGTACACCAGAGAGTTCTCCATAAAAGTTCTCAAAGGTGTGTGAAGTCTACCAATCCGCACTTGGCCAGCGTGGTAGACTATGGCCTGTACCTCTCACATTGTGAGAGGAGACCCCGAGCCATGCAGTGGGACAATTATGGGTTGTTGCTTGCTTGCTTTTATTGCTTGCTTGCTTATTCCGAATAAATGATTTGAATCCTCATCTGCCTCACCTAAATCTGCCTTACTTCATTAAAAGTTTAAAGATGTGGTTTGCTATGATTAAGGTGGTTTGTCCTTTTATTTTCATATAAATTTAAAAAAATACAATGCACAACTTAGTTTGTTACAAATACAACTTAGTTTCAAAGTTTTAACCGACTAGAAAGTGTATTTCCTAGAACTACTAGTTTCTAAACAAATACTACGAGTAATTCATGCTTACAGCGCGACCAACTTATCTGTGAAATGGCGAAAATTGGAACCAATTCCGCACCATTCATAAGTTCTTTGTGTTCATTCATTGACATTTACTACGTCTCGAATTGCGTCCAGTGATTGGTCCAATGCGTCCGACAGCGCCCTCCGTCAATTCACAAATAAGTTGGAGGCACTGTACTTTATTTCTTTACGAATACTGATGTACGGTAAAACCACAGAAGAAATAATAGTAGATACTTATAATAAGGTACGTTTTCCAGTAAAGCGACTACCATATCCGTGTTGTGATTTCAGAACCACTTTATTATGCATTCACTGTTAAATACATAATACTTTCGTTTTCATTATGTAAAATGAAATGGAGCACGATAGACTTCCTTAAATTAATAAGGGTTCCAACTTTACTTCGGAACCTTAAAAAGTAGCATATTTATTCAAGTTTTATAATAGGCATGACAATAAAACTCGCAAAAGGAATTCCTGAAGTTAAAGCCATCATTAAATAATGTTACACCAAAGTTTCTAAATCATCAGTGAAAAAGACACAAAAACATACTGAAAAATATACACACATAGCATTGTCTTCTAAATGCTATGGGGTCGAGGGCGTTTTATGATGCTTTACAATTTTTCTCATTAAAACGTCTATTATGTCCAGGCAGACATCGATCAGTTACTGTCTATTACTATGCCTAGAATAGACCTTGTATGTTACGATGCTGATATTATTATGTGATGTATGTATGTATAATTGTATATCATATCTCATATCATTACTATAAAGAAATCGTCAAGTACACAAATCATGAATTGTTGCCTTCAACAACACAATACGAGCGCCAAAAACGGAAAGTTTGATTTATTATTCAACTCGTACGTTCGTTTGGTTTGGTCGTGAATCATTGTGGCCGAATGTGGTGTCGAGCCTTGGATCCAAGCCGACCTGAGCTGTGGCTGTGTGGCTGTGTGGCTGTGTGGCTGTGTGGCTGTGTGGCTGTGTGGCTGTGTGGCTGTGTGGCTGTGTGGCTGTGTGGCTGATAGTGTAGCGCCACACATGACCTAACTTGTGATGCGTAGTAGAGTGGCTGCAATTTAATTTAACGTATTGATTCGCTTCAAATGAAAAGCCGTTTTTGTCGCTATTTTTATACGCTCGAGAAAGGAAAGATACAAATCATACTAAGCCATCAAAAACATAACTTGTAAAAAAAACCAAGTCTCGCAACTTAGTTCTTCTACCGTAAAAAGGTGTGAGATCCATGTAATACCAAGTCGGTTAATTTATTCAGTTCCTACTTATGGGTCCTTCTGTCTTAAGTTATTACGTAATTAGCTAACCTAACAAGTAACAACATCTTATAATGACCATATTATCAATATTAAAAATCTTTTATGTTTTAAATAAATAGATCGACTTGACCATCGCATGAAAACACAATGTACCTCACAAGTAATACCTACATATTATATGAATTTGATTGTTTAGTGCGATTGCATTATTATACCTATTATTCCATTATATTATATACAGGTACACTGATTCATTCACTGCAAATGTTACTTTGTTATACAGTTAGTGATTCATTAACTGCAAATGTAACTTTGTAATCCTATACATTTATATGGGATTACAAAGTTATTAATGCAATTGATGTATCTAGAAAACTGGACCGAAATTGCAAAATATTTAGTTTTCCCTTGATTTATACACTAAACACTAATTGTGTTCTAAATTTGAAGCTTCTATGTCTGCTAGAAGTGCCTTAGAGTTTTGATGATCGGTCAGTCAATGAGTGACGAAATTAAGAAACTTTGACTAGATATAATTCTTAAACTACTAGTTAAAGTTGAATGAAATTTGAAATATACCGTGTTTATACAATGCCTGTTTGGTTACTAAAAAATCAGGCTTCTAGCTTTATCCACACCGAAGTTATAGGGGGTCGAAAATGGCCTGAATTGTTTCGAAAAAAGGATGGTACGGCCGTGCCGCTTTTTTGCTCGACTTGGCGGGGGCACTGCCGTGCCCCCAGATATCATTTGCTCAATCAAACTTTTTAATTAATATTCAGGAAGGGGTTCTCAATTAGCAAATTGTTTTTGCTATGGAAAAAAGCGTAAGCCACGCAAGAATATCACACCAATAAGTTATGTTGTACACAATTTTAATTATGTTCAAAAATCTAAAAATGCATTATAAGTAAATTCGACTCTATTTCTAGTAAATCGATTTACTATGTTACTGGTAACATAAAAAGTCTGGCTCCTTTTCTGGCTCGTCTGTCGGTGGATATTTTGGGCAGATGTGTGCTTTGATCCATCAGCAATAGCAACCCATTGCAGGTCATGGTGTCACCTCATAACTCTGAACGTAACAAGCAACTTGTCCAAAGTTCTTAACCCTAAAGGCCTCCGACGTAGTTTATCGAATGCTATCGAACGACAATAACCGGATACCTGCTAAAACCCATACAACTACCGAGTTTCGAACAATAAAAGCCATTGAGCTAGTTTTAAGTATTGTAATTGTGATATTGATTAACACAACCGGGTGTTGCTCAGAAGGGTTTCCTGTTTAGAGTAGTAGTTTCTGATTGCAACGATTAATAAATTTAATTCTGTCTGTCTTGAAGTGAGTTTTTTCATCCTTTTTAGAGTTCCGAAGTAAAATCGGAACCCTTATAATTTCGTCATGTCCGTCTGTCCGTCCGTAGTAGTTAATGAATAATAGTCGACAAATTTACTACTTCGGAACAAGGTTCCGTTCCGCTAAACTGCGCGTGGCCTGACACGCACTTGCCCGGTTTTTTACGGTGTTGTAGTCAAAATGGAACCCCTTTAGTTCAGTGTTAAATATTTAGCATATTATAGGCGGATATACATTATCATAATTAAATTGGATGGGTGACCGCTAGTGCAAAAATTTCTTGAGCGTTTCCGTGCTTCGGAGGGCACGTAAAGCCGTCGGTCCCGGGTGTTATCATTAGATAACAGTCGTTAAGCTATGTCAGAGGCCCTCGGGCGGTTTGAAAATTTCCGACACTCGGGTTGGCCACTAACCCCTCCACCAATTCGCACTGGAGCAGCGTGGTGGAGTATTCTCTAGGCCTCCTCAAGAGGAGAGACCCGGGCCATTAATGGGTTAAGGCCAATTAAATTTATGTCAATAATTTTCCTGATAATAATGCTCAATTCAACCATAACAATTAAAATTGGTTTCACTGCAGAATCAGTTGTCTTTGATTACATACCTCTATAATGAAATATGTTTAACCAGTTTACAATTTATTACATTTTATTTATTTTCCGAAAAGAACAACACAATTTATAACTCAAAAAGTTCTCTCTTTATTGAAGTTGATGAAAAATATACTAAATTGAATTTAAACTATGAATAATAAAACCAACCCTGAGTGTTTTATAAGTACCCTATTTATATAACCAAGTTGCTTGAACGACATCGATTCGAATCCTTTAATAGGTTATACCTAACTTTATTCACGACCGTTATAAGATTACACTTTTGATTTAGGAGAAAAAGAGACCTAAACCCGAACTATAATTATTAAATTACCAGTGGCGTAGCTAGCCCTAAGGAGGCCCATATCAATATTTGTTGTGGGGCCCCCGACGTTAGCTGTTAAATATAAAAGGTAACCGTAGAGGTCGTAGGCCGATGGCGAGCTCTTTTTTGGGAGTGTTAGTGGGGGCCCGTATACGCTGGGGGCCCCGTATAATTGATACGCTCAGATACGGCTGATACGGCGGTAGCTACGCCCCTGTAATAATTACCTTAAACAAATTGAGCATATATTTGTAAACATCTAATCTAAATGTATGATAAACTCAAAGGATTCAAAGTTAAGGAGTCCAGGTCCAGAGGAAGCAAATTATATCCCCTTCCCCCTACGTCTGCAATACGTCCGTCACCTTTCACATTCCCGTTCCTAAGGACTTATAATAAAACGTGATGGAACCTAGGTCCCAACGAGGTTACTTCGCTAATAAATTTCAAAACAAATTCTAGAAAACCATGAATCTATAAAAGGCAAATAAAATAAAAGCAATAAATTTACTACGATTCGAAGTGTGTCAACAGAAACGAGACTCGCTTTCTCTTAGTAGCAAAGTATATCTACGGTAGAATAAATAATAGTAAGTAACTCGAAATTTTGTCATTAGTAAGTTATTTGGAAAGAAGTTTAGGTTACAGCATTGACGTATTATTACTAGCATATAGAACCGACACTGCGAACACAATGTATGTCCCAATGAATTGGAGCCGACCGGCTTCAATTTTCAATGGATTCGTTCGATTTTGAAAGTAGAACGGGGGCTCAATTTTGAAAATAGAACCTCCCGGCAGGACACATTTTGTTCGAGATGTCTGTTCTATGACATTATACTTCAATGGGTCACAGTGTGAGATTTTGTTTCTAGATTTTAAATTAAAATTAAGGATGATTCGTTAAATACACTCAAAATTCTAAGTTCTCTCTTCCTCTAAAACTCCAGTAGAATATAATAGTCCGGCGGTTTGTGTCAATTGTAAATGGTCGACCACCTGCAGGCACGGTCGGCAATTAGGTGGTTGTAGGAAGGTGACCGATGATAGCAAAATTCTTGAAAGCTTCCTTGCTTCGGATAGCACGTTAAGCCGTTCATACCAGTTATCGTTAGACAGCAGTCCACTTGGGTTTACTACTAACTCCTTTACAAATCCACAATGGAGCCGCATTGAGATGGATTTCTGGCTAGAGAAACCTGTCTCCATCAGAGGTAAGAAGATAACTATCTTACAGCATCTCTATACGTTGGCTAATAAAGCTAGCCTACTCAGAATGTAATTAAATCACACATGAATTAATTACATATAAGTACTATTAGCGTGAAACTCAAGCCATATTGTCATCGAATACGGTTTACTAGGGACGCCATAGGAATATTTAAATAGGCCATCATCTAACATCCCATAACTTAACAGCTGCTGGAAACAAGTCGTTATCGTTCATATAACGCCTAGATTTTTTACATTAAGGCCAAGGGTATGGTTGTGCGAATCAATCATGTTTAAAATGTATAAGCCGAGTCATAATACTTAATGAGGTTACCTATCTGATTGCGTTGGGTTAATTGATATTCCACTGATCTACGGAATAATAGTATGAGAGTATTCAATTTAAAAGTTTGCATGAATTCCATTACAATGTCAGGTCAATTAAACATGCATCAGCGAACGATTTTTACAGTTTAAAAAAAAAAAAGTAAAAAGTTAAAATTATTATCAAAAGCGTTAACGACCCTTATAGCTTCAAGCGGAAAGAGGGGCAAGTATGGAAAGGCTCAACAGAGTTTTATCATACAATCAACAGAATTGTTGATTTTGACTTAGACATGTTACTGGAATCGTATTTTGTTTTATAATATTTTGCGTTCGTCAAATACATCATCACAAATAACACATCACAAGAACACCCATGACCCGAGTACACATTTATCAGTCACATAAATATCTGCCCCAAGGAATCGAACCCGGGACCCCTCGCTTCGCAGGCAGAGTCGCTACCAACTAGGCTACAGTAACAAAAAATTGTTAGCATAGCCACAGTACACATATATATCGTAAGGATCCGCGTGATCGCGGTACCTTTGAGTTCGAACGTGCTGGAACGTTTTCGGTAACCGACGGGATATACAGTAACGTGACTCGGCCCGATTCTCGAAAAACTTGCCTACGCGTCGCCGCGCGCTAGGGCTGTCCGCCGACAGTATTTTAATTTTATAAAACGACTTGAGTTTTTTTGTAGTTTTGTATTTATAAATGTTATATTTTCTATTTTAATAAATGCAATTCATTGTGAATAAAAAGGAAGTGTTCCATAAAAATCTATGTTGTGTTTTTATTAGTACTGTGAAGGTTCGTAAGCCTTCAGTATTGTATTAGAGACAGAGACTCTATGGCCATATTAATAAACATAGACTAAAGCAAGAGTAACTTTAAAACTTGTCGTAAATAAGATTTAATTAAATTCAGTATTAATAAATATAGAGTAACGAAGAAGTAAGCTACTCCGAGTCTCATCTCAGAATCAAAGTTAGTCCATGTCGCTACATAGTTTAGCGACTGATTAGGCGTGGACTAGGCGTGTATTGACGACATTGACGTTGACTTGACGCATATCAAGAGTACTTCGTTGTTCTAACTAAACGTCATTCACATTGATATTTTCTTTGACCTTTTTTTCTTCATCCCAGTTAACTGAGCTAGCACGTTTTTGGTTCATGTAAATCAATTTTAAATTTATCAAGTAACTATAGCATGAAACAAACTGCGAGGAGCGAAATTAGGCGCTTGAAATTGAAAGCTGATCACGTCGTTTGAAGTTGTCAATCCCAAAATATTGTTGTCACTGTCATTTTAATGCATGAAGTCATTCACTGACTCACTCTTTTTACTTTTAAATAACAAAGGTTGCCATATTTTACTCGTTGAAACCGGACTAAGAAATGTATTGTTAGTTCGAGGTTACTCCATATTTATTAATAACATTGCAATTACGAAGTTATTACTTAGTTAATCCAGAATTAACTAGTCCAAGTGTAGCTTCAGATGATGCTTGGATTAAGCGATTTTTATTAATAAGGGTGTTAGGGTATGGTAAGTTCTTCTTGCAGGTTAAGGTAAATAAAAAAGGTACAACTGTCCGATTCTATAAACTTCAAATATTTCAAAATGGCGGTACTTGTAGCCTGGCGAGGGATTGGGGTTAGTATTCTAAGCCGCCCCAATACGACAAAAGTAATAATAATCAACCATTAGATTTTTTAGCCCCTTATTTATAAATCTAGGCATTTTACTCGGTGGACTTATGAAAAATAAGCAATTTAGTAGTAAAAAATACGTACTTGTAGGTAGGTGTATAAAAATAGTGTCTTACCTTTCGGAGTCTCCAGGTAACGTAAACAATGATATTCCTGGGTGACTTAATGTCGAATTAAAGCACCCAAAAACAGCACAATAATGTCTACTATTTCTGTTACCCTTTTCTACTGCCATCTTAAATTTTTATAAATCCACAGCCGCACACGACCATACAGCTCAACCAGAGTAGAAAAACTAAAAAAATTGTTATTTGTACCGACCGGACCGTGGTACAAGCTCCGCTCGTTCGCCTGTCGGCAATCGCTACGCAGTAGTGATGGAAAATATCGTTACTTTTATTTCACTATCAAGTCCGTGACGTGATTTATTTTTGTCACCGTTATATCACTCGTGATAAATCACGACCGTTATATTTCATTAGTGACGATTATTGTCACAGTGGGTGCATTTTATTCCGTCCGTTACAAGAGAACTGTGAAGTGAAAACTCACGACAGTGACACCGAGTCACGGTATCACGTAGTCACGACGTGGTTATAAATATCAACTATGTGGGTATAGTCTAATCAAAACCTTACCCTGTTTAAAATAAGACTTATTTTCATTTGAAGTTTTTGTAACGTAACGATATTATTAACGAATCAAGTTGAAACAAATCAGACAAACTAAAGTCTAATGACGTTGAGAATAAGATGCAATTTCACTTAAACAAATTCTCTCTTCTAGCTGATGGCACTGTGTCGATCTCGCTCTCGCACGGCTCAAGTCACAAATGTTGCTTTCTCTCTTTCTTGCTTGGCCGGTGGCCGGCGTTAAGTCACAGTAAAAGGCATACTGTGGTGAAATCACGTTCGCGATAAATGTAACGGACGGTTTCAATGCATGTCACGGGCGTGATAAATGAAATATATTGTAACAAGTGATATATCCCGTGATACGTGAAATATGCCATTCCTACTACGCAGCGGCCGCTGTTGCCCTCGTATCGCACGCGTATTCGGATGTGGGTAGGTATAACGCGCTTTTCGGCCGTTTGTATGAAGAGCGAATACTGTAGATCCTTATACTGTGGCATAGCGGTCAAAACGATGGTCTCCCTAACGCAGCCAGAGTTCAATGAAAATCCCGGCACGCACCTCTAATTTTCAAATATAACGTGCTTATTAGAAGTTAATTATCATTTGCTTCGGTGAAGTAAGACATCGTGAGGAAACCTGCACACTGGAGAGTTCTTCATAAAGTTCTCAAAGGTGTGTGAAGTCTACCAATTCGCACTTGGCTAGCATGGTAGACTATGGCCTGTACTTACCCCTAACATTGTGAGAGGAGACCCCGTGCCCAGCAATAGGACAATTCTAGGTTGTTGCTTTTATATGTACGTATAACATAACGCACGCTATAATTGCGTTGCATAAACTAATTGAATTTCAGCATTAGTGTATACAAACCGCAACCGTTATTTTAGGTGTAATTTTGCTGCAGTTGCGAGATTTCTAAAAAGAAAATTGTACCCATTCTCGATTGTAGCATTTAACTGCTCTTTGTAATAATCTTCATTTGTATTTTATTTGTGATCTGTTGACGTTGAAGGTTTTGGCTTTAATGTTAAACAATTATATTCTAATAACCACCTACAAAAACGCCACATTAGTATAAATTTGAAAATTAAAAAACCCGCCTGCTATCATTGAACTAGTATTACTAGCGTATAGAACAGACACCGCGAACATTGGGTTCGTGGGTGTGCATTGCAGCCGGCCGGCTGCATTTTACTCTGTCACTCGGCTGTCACTCGGCTGCGCTCATGGCGGCCGCATGCCAAAATTGTTTATGAAAAAACTGAAAAAATGCCGTCGTGCGTAATAAGAACGTATCACAATTGCACGACAAAAAACAAAAAAGATAATGGTATCACTTTATCATCGGTAAGAAAACAAAATATTAACTTAAATGAACTAAAACGAATTTAATTAAATTATTGTGCAATGTTCCCGCCTTTTTGCAATAAAAAATCATAAGGAGCGTTTGAACTTGGCAAGCCACTAGCGTGTTATTGGAATATATAAACTTGCTTATGTTGCCGTCTTGGTTCGGCAAGTGTCATATACAAAGTTACTCTATGGCAAGTGTGCAAACGAGGTTTCTAGTTTGAAAAGAGAACAGAGGGCAAGCCGGCGGTGGAACACACATTTTGTTTGAGATGTCTCCTCTATGTATGTATCTCAATGCCTGCTATCAAAAAAGCTATCATCATACTTATGATACATTGAAGTATTATGTCATGAATCTCATGATATACCTTTTTGAAATCCTTATGGTGAGCTCTTTAATTTGATATCCATAATGCATTAAATGATTTATTTATATTTTTTGAAACTTCAAACAATGGCAGCTCACAGCCACCATTTTTTTTAAATTTCACTTACCTAAGAAAGAACACTTGGGCTATCAAGACGAATCTAACGATATCTTAATAAAATTACATAAATCTGTTCAGCGGTTTGGAAGATACATACAAGATACGCGCGAAAAACATAACCCTTCCTGGCAGTCGACTAAAAAGTAATGTAATATAAAATTTATATCTATTTTTGAATCTTACAATATTGCACTGGCAATACATTTGCTTCAAATTTTAAAAATAAAAAAAATGTTTGGTTGATTAAAAAAAAAATAAGATTAACAACGCTCTGTACCTAGTTACCTACTATAGGTTAAATCCCTTAAAAGGTGTTTATAAGATGATGGATTAAATTAACGTTCAATTAATTAACGTTCACAAGGGATTCTAAATAATATCACCGAAAATTTGTGTCCCCGCAATCACAGATAAAAATTACATGCTACATTAATAAAACAAAAATAGGAACTTTGATTAAACTGAAAAAATAACTTTGCAAACTCCAAATGGAATATATGATAAAGTTGAGTCAAGATATTCTGATCATGTTGTACTTTGTAGTCGCAGCAATGTTTTGTCCTCGCGCCATTTTGCGGTTACCAAACCAACTACCTCGCGGGAGTCGCGGGCTTTCCCGCCACTCAGCTCCGTCTTGGCTGCGTCAGAATTTGTTATCGCTGTCTGTAATTACGCGTCAATAAGCCAATAAGGCAATGCAACAAAAATATCTTTGGACAATTCTAGAACTTAAAAAAAATATATTTCATTATTTAAAGATTTACTACGCTCTACTTCCAACTGTTAACTGAAACTTCTACAAATTATTATTTTAAACTACGTTACGAAGGTTCTACAAAAGTCTTATCATTCGCTTTATAATCATAGGTGCTTATGGCGCTTTAATTCTTTCGGTAACCTTCTTAGATGAAATGAAAAAAAATTGCAAAGAAATAGAAAAATATTGTAGTTACATAAAATTATTATTCAGGCTTTTTCCAATAATATTATGTAAGTAATAAAAGTAATTAAATATATTTATAAAATGTAAATATTTCTATTTAAGTATGTCAAAGTTACAAGACTTCAAATCGATTTCTTTAAAGTTTCATTTATCCTTAGGTGTAGTATAGGTAAGTACGTACAATATTTTTAAGTTTAAAGTTGAAACCCATGCAACAGCTATAAGTAATAATTATGTCAGCAAAAAGTAAAAACCAGTTCGTCTGTTCCGTCTTAAATCCTCAATGCCATGGGACGACCCACGGATGTTACGCAACGCTATGGCGCCCATTGTTTCCATGCTAATCAGTGGCTTTCTCTTGTCTTGTTTATTTATACTTTATGCTATCATCATACAATTATCTATCTGGTCGCTGAACCCTTTGTATTGTATAAGGTATTGCTCTATGCTAGTTAATAAATATAAACCATAATAACTTAAGTAAAATCGAGAGTATTTTTTTTTACTTTAGTAAAGTTTTTGTATCAAAGACAAAGTTTTTGTGTAAAATTTTTCTCTAAACTATGCGTCGACAACATTGAAGTATTATTACTAGCGTATAGAACAGACACCGCGAACACAATGTATGTTCCAATGAATTGGCGCCGCGCGGCTTCAATGTCCAATGGATTCGTTCCATTTTGAAAGGAGAACAGGGGCTCAATTTTGAAAATAGAACCTCCCGGCGGGGCGGGGACACACATTTTGTTTGAGATGTCTTCTCTATGTATTTACCTCAATGGTCGACAATACAAACTTACCTAATATGTACATAATTTCGTAAATAATATAATATGTACCTAGTAGAAAATCTATCGCTCGGAAAATGATGGAAATTTACTGATTTGAGAAAGTATTTATTTGTTTTGTTGATGTAGTCGACAAATAAGCTTAACTAGTATGGTAAGTGATGACCCATGCCATTGCCGTCCATCATTCGTCATGGCCATAGACCATAATATTATTTTATTATACATAATATTTGCTTTTTCTCTTCGTTAATTTACTTAACAGAGTTATTGAAGTGTACCTACGTATTTATGAATTTATGGAATAAAAGTATAATCTTGCGTTTCTCTTCTCGTTTCACTTAATAAGTCGTAATATCGTTTTACTTAAGAACAAGGCACTTATTTTAATAAGTGCCTTTAGAACAAAAGTATTTTGAGTCTGGCGCTTTGTTCTTGTTAATTTAGTGAAATGTGTACCTAGCAATATCCACTGATTGTTTAACTTTTTTTTAGATTAAGCACAATTTTACTACATACAATTCTTGATTGACGGTAGTTTAACGTGACAACGTCATGACAAAACATTGATGAAATGATTGCACACTTTTATAGATAAAATTGAATCATTTTAATTAAATTACCACCGGCTGATCGAGAGGAAGAGAGATACATGCGGCACGAACCAAACGCTTCGACCGATCGTAGCCGATCGTGCCTCTCTATCGCTTGTTCCGCGCTCTCGCTCGCGGAACGTGACATGACGTCACGGAACGTGACAGTGAGTCATGCTTTTTCGTGCGTGCACCCGGCGTTCATCGTTTTAATAGACGTTGTCATGTCAATAATTATAGAAATCTGCACTATTTACGTCTAGACTAGGTCACAATGATTTTATATGCGAATAGCTGATAAGCAAGCAGTCAGACCGCCGCTGTGGACGTAAGTAACATTATAACGCACGGACGCCTTGCCGGCCAAGAAGAATCAATAAATTGAAAAGCTACGCAATTCATAATAACTACGAGACTTTGTTGGAGTGGATAGGGAATCACAGTATACGAGTCCAACCAAGCGGAAATCGAAATAGCGTATCATAACGAAACAACACTTGTCTTATTTCTCCTGTTGGGTTGCCTGGAAGAAATCGCTTGTAAGCGATAAGGCCGCCCTTTGTATTGTGCTTAGTAGTAAAAGTTCTGTGTATATTTAATAATTATGATATTTACAGTGTACAATCAATAAAGAGTTTATAAATAAATAAATAACACTGTTTCGGTTCGAAGCCTCAGTCATGAGCAAGCAATCATTACCAGGGCCCAATATAAACCGCCGTAATATTCTTTCCATAGATTATAAGAACGTGTTTAAACGATGTTTCGAGTAAGTATGAAACATTTATTAATCATTCAAATTTAAGTTAATAGTCATCGGAAATAATTATGTATTGATCGTAGGTTATTAGTAGCTTCTATTTAGCGACCATCCTTAAATTAGGTACGTCACACAAATTTCATGACATTTTGACCCCTCCTCCCGTCCTTGTCACAGCTGATCACATTTGTAAGACCTCCCCCCTAGTGTGACGTCACATATTATGAAATTTTACACCTAGAAATTATTAAATTAAAACAGGAGTTCCGAAATAAGTTTTATTTCCATTAATTGTTTTTTTGTGACAAATTTTGTGTTTTTGTGTGAAAATGTGACGTCACAAAATTTAGGACTCCCTTGTCACACAATGTCACACTACATCGACCCCCTCCCCTCCCCCGTAACGTGTGACGTAATTTATGGATGGCTCCTTATCTTTGTTTCCCTATTTGTTTTGATTTGTTATAGTTAAAGTGTTTTAACGAAATAATCAATAGTTGTAAATTTGTTCCGACTAATTATAATAGTTAAAAAAAACTAAAAAACACGCTTTTATAGAATAAATATGAATTAAAATCGTGTAATTGTAAAAAAAGCGTGTAATTGTAAAACAAATATTAAAAAAATAATAATAAATAAGTATAAAACTTCAATAACAATCATTTTTTCAAAACGCGCGTTAAAAAATCGACGTTTTTCGTCAACTTTTGTGTCACAAATCTTAAAATTTCACTCTCATCATTTTTTCCATTTATTTCTCATAACGCGCCTAAAGAAGTATAACTTCAAAAAACTCAAACAAAAAACAAATTAAAAAATTTCACGTATCGATTCCACGCAAGCGTCCAGACAATACATGTGCAGGTTTGAGTAAATCACAGTGGATTATCCGTGTGGAAAGCAGCACAATGCAGTTTAACTAGATGCTCACTAGACGACGTCATTCTCGCCTTTCACTTCACGTTGCGTCACTCGGGACACTGGCACGCCGCGCCTTGGAGTTCACTCACTTCGAAACTTGCGACACCCTCCCGGACTGCATGACTACAACAGTCGACTGAGGTTACTCATGCAGGGCTCTCCAGACGCTGCTTTGTACCATTTGTTCGATACTACCAAATTCAGTGTTTGAGATGTACTTTTGTTTGTGTTTGCCTGAGGTGTTTATAACTATGTCGACGCCTTACGCTGCATCCTATATGAGCGATCTAGATGCGAACGCGAAGCGACGCGGCGCGACGCGAAAACAACAAACAGTCGAATTGTATTGCAATGTCCTGCGTTACGTACGTAGTACGTACCCTATCCACTTCAATACATTTCGACTGCTTGTTGTATTTGCGCCGCGCCACGCCGCGTCGCACGTAGGACACGGTGTTACACTATGTCCTACGTGGGCGACTAAACGCGAACGCGATCGCGAAGCGATCCGATCCGAATGCAATGCGATGCGGGGACTCTGTCCTACGTGCGCGTGAAAATTCTGCACCGCCACTGAAATCCGCCGCGCCGCCGAAGATCGCGCGAAAATCGCGCCGCGCCGCAACGCAGAGTGCGTTTCGTACCGCAAGACACTTCAATACATTTCGACTCTTTGTTGTTTTTGCGTCGCGCCGCGTCGCTTCGCGTTCGCGTTTTGCGAATGCTTATTAATTAAAAAACTATAAACACATATTAATATTATACAAGGTTCTCAAAAAAACTAAAACAAAGTAAGTTTAAAGATACTGGCAATATATGTAGCTATTAAGATTTTCAAAAATTTTAAGGTAAAAATTAATAAAAAAGAAAACATAAAAAATAATATTAATTTCGGTAATTTTGATATTTTTGACATATTTTCCGTTCAATCGCTTTCCTGAATATTCAAGTGTAGGTACATTTAATAAGTATGGAAGTAATTATTTTATGCTGAGTAAATTTTACACGCCCTTTTAAAATATACGGCGGTCTGCAACAAAGTGAAGTTTGATTTGTTGGAAGGAGTTTTAATTAGCTTAATGGTAGAGGCGGAGTTTCATCAATCACCCAGGAAATTTTAGCGAGCTTACGTCACTGGATCGGTATTTTCCTATAAAAATTCAGAGGAACAGCTAATAGTCTTGCTTAAATAAAGTGGAGATTAAAAAAAAAACAAGATAAATTTATATTAGGTAGAGAACGCCTATTAGCATTAAGTCCGCCCTTGGTAAAAAAAATATGTTAAGAAATAAAAAACTTATTTATATCAATGCGGAGTACAGAACATAGGGTTGATCTGATGATGTAACCATAACGCTTCCCACCCACGTCCGATAATTGGTGACCGATTTTTTGTAGGAGAAAAATAGAACGTACTGATAGCAATAGTGCAACGCACACGTCCTACAAAAAGTCGGTCAGAAATAATATGGCAGGAAAGATCGGCCCGATTATCTGTCCTACAAAAAGTCTGACGTGGGCGGGAAGCGTAAATTATAAATTGAAAAATCCCCCGACAGTTCTATTTACACTAAACACCTAAGAACCATCGATAGCCGACGCAAAAAGAGGGGTGTTATAAGTTTGACATGTTTGTGTGTGTATTGCGTCTGTGGCATCGTAGCTCATTAAGGAATGGGCCGATTATGATGGTTTTTAGAACCCTTATAGTTTCGTCATGTCCGTCCGTCTGTCCGTCCATCCGTCTGTCCGAAGCAAAGCGCCCGGACCCTTAGTGCTAGAAAGCTGTAATTTGGCATGGATATATACATTTAGTAAAACTCCAGAATCGTACAATAAAATATTGAAAAACTCTTTTTTTTTCAGAGTACCTCCCCTACAAGTAACGTGAGGATGATTTTTTTATACGTCGCGTACATTAATTCGGGGTGGGCTTACCGAAACGTTTACCGAAGCGAAACGAGGGCATTTACTAGTATAACGTACAACAACACATTTAAGAAGATATAATCATCATTGTATGTAGAGAGTAATATTATATGCCTCCTCTAACTGAAATTAATTAGTAGGTAATTAATAATTCGTCGTCTCAACTTTCGTGACTCAATAATTAATCAATAAGGTAAGCCTACGATGTAATTAAAGTAAAGATATTAAATACCTAACAATGACGTACTTACACGTTACTGGTACTATCGTAACCTACTTATATAAAACGAGTAACCGCCCTCGCTTTGCTTCGGTTTTCTTATTTTTTTACACCTTGGGTTACATTATTGGAGTTTTATTAAGGATCCCTAATTTATTTGAAAATATAATATAGCCTATGTTACTCGGGGATAGTGTAGCTTCCCAACAGTGAAAGAATTTTTCAAATCGGTTCAGTAGTTTCGGAGCTTATTCAATGCAAACAAAAAATCAAATCTTTCCTCTTCATATATTAGTATAGATGTGTTGCAAGAAGGTAACAAGACTGAAGTAATAGAATTCTACTCTAGCAATAGGCGACGCGACGGTAGGCAACTTGAGTAGAAATGGAGAAGATAAAGTGAGCGGCACAGAATAATTGAACGCCCATAAGTGGCACATGTAAGTTCGTTAAGCATACTGTTTGTACCACCTTATCCACTACATGATTGCAATAAATTGATTTGATTTGATTTGAACATAATTACGTTATGATTGATTTATTTATTTTGTATGATAAAAGGCTGATTACCACTGGTTTAGTGGCTAGAATACCTGGCTCTCACCCAGGAGACTCGGGTTCGATTCCCGGTATCGGAATGAAATTATTCGGAATGAAACGATTCCACTTATTTTGCAAGTGCAAAATGTTATAGATAAGTGAATTAAAAATATGGTGGCTGTGAGATGCCACTATTTGAAGTTTCAAAAAATAAAAATAAATCGAATAATGCAATATTCAAATTAAAAAGCTCACCATAAAGATTTCAAAGAGGTATAACTGAAGCTTTTTTGAAGCAGGCAGATTTTTTTTTTAATTTTTAAAATACTAGTTTGTACATGACTATTGTATAGTATAGATGACTAACCCAACTAACTTTTTCTTTGTAGACGTGAAGGAAAACTGTCACGAATCACGATTCATTGGTAGCTTGGGTTCTCATCATTTGTATTCCATAAAAGTAAAGCAACACTTCACTTTCTAAAGGCTCACTTTTGTATTGAAATAAGTGACAAACGGAATTTCCTGTTTGGACTCATTCAAAAACATTATTGTACATTTTTAACATTGTGACAACAGCATTAAAAGGTTGTAGTAAAAGAAATTTGGGAGGAGTTTATAGTCCATTACGCGCGAAACATGACAAGCCAAATGACTGCAAAGACCTTGGCTTGCTTCTGAACGTTTTTGCAGTGTAATTGCACTGGTTTGCTTCTACCCCACAGACCAGAATTACTTTTAGAGAGAGAGAGAGAGATTTGCAATGTAAAATATAAATTGTAATCAAAGAAGCAGCACACTTAAATCTGAGTAATCTATACTTAATATTATAAAGCTGAAGAGTTTGTTTGGTTGAACGCGCTAATCTCAGGAACTACTGGCTCCAACCGAAAAATTATTTTTGTGTTTGATAGTCCATTTATCATGGAAGACTATAGGCCGTGGCGTAGCGTGGGCTCACGCCGCGCCGCCCAGGGCCGCCCGAAAATTTGCCCCCCCCCCCCCAATGAACTTTGCCGCCCCCATATTATTTAAAATATTTTTTTATTAATTAAAAATGCACTTTTCTTGTTTTTTTTTTCATAGCACAATTTACATTTAAAAAATATAAAATAATAATTTTAATACAATTTTTTTTTAATTTAAAAATAGAGTGGCTTGCCGCCCTCTCTTCATGTGCCGCCCGGGGCCAGGGCCCCCCCGGCCCTACGCCCCGGTACGCTACTGGCTATAGGCTATACAGCGTTATTCTTTTCTTAGTATATACGAAACCTGAAAGTAGTTTGTTCAGAATCAGTAACTGAATCGATCGCAATGACGCTTGACGACCCGTGTGGCGCAATGGTTACCATGCCGGATCGCCGCACTGAGGGTCCTGGGTTCGATTCCCAGCGAGGCGGAAATTTGAATGATGAGTTTGAATTTCTGTTCTCGGTCTGGGTGTGAATGTCCTTGTCTTGTGTGTTGTTCATGGCACCCACGACACAGGGAATCCTAGTGTGGGGCTATGAGTGTGAAGCGTTTAATAATTTTTACACAATGTCATATTTTGTCCTAAAATTATTTAAAAAATGTTACAAGTTAGACAGCAATGCAAAACATCGTTATGACCGGCCATCTAAAGTCTTGGTGGAAAGTTTCAACTTTGTTGGTTATAATAACAACAAAATAAGATTTCACATAAACGTATGGAATGGGAGAACTATTACTGTACTCAAAATTATCTAAGATGCCCATAAGGATAGCTGCCATTTATTAATATGAACTAACCTTGTATGGGCGTCTTTGAGCGAAATGGAATAATCATTTACTTGATATGAATAGTTTGATACTTACAGACAAAATTTATTAAAAATCCCTACTGGTTTTCATTGGCGTTATTTATAAATCATATTAAACGTTATAATCTAGTAAAATACTCATCATGTCATAATTTATGCAAAACTGAATAAAAATATAAGGCGTCGAAACAATGTTATGTAAAGAGGTCTAAACCTACACTGACGTTAAGTGATGTGACGGCTTGAAACCGCCTATAAAACCAATCATTATCGATACATTACTATAATCGAAACTTAAAAATAAAAATGAATTTATTTTATTTCTTTCTTTGTGAATAAGTATTTCTACTCTTTTATAAGGACATGACCAAAAGTGTTTATTACGATAATTTCCAACAGCAGCCATTTGAACTAATAACTAAGAATAGGGTTAGAATATTAATTACTAACCGAAATCCCAATTTCATACGCTGGATGCGGCGCGGACGAATTTTTCGATGTTCCAAAGCATACATGCATAATATTATGTATGTATGTATGTAGCATACATGTATAACATGTAAGAACTAAAATACGACGCGTTCGAAGAGTCGTATTTTCTCAATCTCTCACGTCCGTTAACTTGCCACGTAACATAACTCTTTGATCTTATATGGCTGACAAAATTACACAGCACGTGAGACACTTTCATGAAACTCAACGGCAGATAAAAACTCACGTATATTGTCACTAGGAAGTGAAAACATACATTGTTTGAGTCTTGACTTGTCTGAGGTAACCAAGTAACTTGTCTAGAAACCGGATGACAAAATAAAAGGTTTTCGTAACTAACGTTCGCTTAAAAAGCTTTCTTTCAGACTTCCTTGTTTCACGAAGACACGAACTTCTTAAAGATTCTTCAAATTAATTAATGTAATTTACTAATGTAATGCAACTCAGGCAATCAGTTTGTACTGGGCCAGAGACACGTACTCATATGAAACTACTTATCAAGATGGCTCTTGGTTGGCGTAAAACGTTTCGTCCCATCGTAATTTTTCAACGTCAGCCCCTAAAGGACCGATAAGTCTTTAATCCTTTTGTGAATTGCGTATTTCGGTCCGGGTTTGAGTGAACGGAAAAGTGGACCACCGAAATCAGCTTTGAATTCATGGACGGCCCCAGCTTCCCAAACTTATTTTAACTACCACGTACTTGAAGATTTTATTTTTCTAGGATTATTTTTATTATTAATATAAAACTTACGTGTAATCAGTGTTTTTGAATTACATGATTATGTTGTGATTGTGGATATTGAATTTTGTTTAAAATAGAGCCTATTTTATCGACAACACTTACATTTTTTATTTTAATTACGTACAATACCTTTAAAAGTCATGTCATTAACATTTCTTTATTTACTTAACACGTTCACTGCGTTAGACAAATTTGATGACTTTCAGTTGGTGCGGTATGGGGTCTATTATATCCGAAGCACGAATTGTTCCTGGTGCGTTGCTGGGTCGAAAAGATCCGTTTGACTTCCATCTGTTTAAGAGGATTTATCTTTATAGGTATAATGATTATAGTGTATTTTTTTGTAGCAATATATTGACCAATAAACACTCAATTAAAGGCTGAAATCGTAGGTAGATGCACTGAATGGTTTCTTTGTAAATAAAGGGATTGTCTGGCGGATCTTTACGACCCGTTCTCCGCACTGGTTAGTAAAATTGTCGATACATTTTTAGTGTTGAGCATGATAAAGAGACATCGATAGCGATAAAATAATGCAGTTTGTAGGATTTGTAATGTGTGACCAGTTGACGGGCTAGTATATACATTGATATATTCCACTTACCGATTATTATTTGTTTTGGGGAACCTTCGCTTACTTAATTTTTCTTAGGTTTTTCACCGTTACATGACTTAAACAACATTTTTCTGGATAGCTTCATGTTACATACACAGACAGTGTTACATACACTGTACAATACAGCTGTACAATACAGCTGTATAATATAACTGTACAATATTCTTCTTATTTGCATAAAAACTCATCTAACCATACAGACCTCACTAGCTCAACTAGTATGTAATCTAGTGCGGCTATAGGGTCATCGGGCATCGGGTCGTTAAGAACCGATAAACGCACTAGATGTAATTTTTTTACGTTCAGTCGGTATCGGGTCGTAAGAACCCGATGCATTTTTTTTGTATTTACATTATCTATTTAACGAGGCAATTCCAAAACACTAACCATCTCATTCATAACCATAGGGAGACCAAAGATATCTGTCCCGCACCAGCGGTTGGCACAGTAATTTTTACCCCGCACCGGAGGAAAGTTGAGCATCGGATATAATCAACCCGCTACCGCACCGAACGTGTTAAATGTAAATGCATTTCATTTACCGCCACAATAAATGGCAATAATAATGATAGGTTACAAAAACCACTTGTAAACATGTTGTAAGCCGCTAAATTTGTTGTAGGTACCTACTTATAAAACTGTACATTGTATCGAACTCGGTCTCCCTCTGTTGCCACCGTACCATAAGGTTCCTAATAGCGATTAAGTGGACAATACTTGGGAAAACCTTCCTGTTCTCCGAGATTAGCCCTCTGATTTCATACAAGTATTGTGTGTATCTACACGTACACTAACCTAACAATCGCAATTTGTTCCCAATGAGATGACTTACAGGCATTGGAAATGGTAATTTTCCCCAAAACTTATCACCATGCTCGCGGTTATCGTTACATACATACAAAAATATTTAAATTTAAGTTGATTTATTTATTTACAAAGTATTATTTATCTACAATAATACAACTAGGTATATAATACACTATTAATTAACAATAGATAATACAATTTATGGCACATTTTTTATATGTAGAAGTAGATAAAAGACTCGCAGTCGAACCGAAATGATTTTGATTTGAACTGAGTGTCGATGTCGTCAATATTGAGATCTATAGGTAGCCACAAAATTACTTCCTTCTCTCAAATAGATAGGTAAAATCAAAGTCTCTAAAAATTGGCAACTTTCCGCCACCTCACCCTGCATTCTGCAATTTATATTATCACAGTATAATCAAAACCGATAGTTGAAATTGCCTTGGGCTCCATACTGTGGACGCATCCTCGAAGTTTGGCCATAAGTGCCTTGTAGAGTGAAGTCACCATTCTTACCGACTGGCCACCTTCCACCAGCACCGAGTTGATAAGACGTCGGCCCATGAATCATCTTGCTGACATCGAGAGAAGCTGCAGCGTTAGGGTTCTTCCAGTTTAGGGAACCGCCAAGGTGGGAAGAGTCTCCATATTGCCCCAGGACTCGAGTGCCGTGGACTTGACCGTTTAATGTCCCACGATGGTTGTTGAAGAAATTATGCTCATAGCCACCTCTTCCATACAGGCCATTGTCGTTCTGTCCGAGTGTTCCGAACAAGCGGCCGTTGTTTGTTTTATGGTCCCAGGTGACGTCACGACGCTCTTTCTGCCCGATGTACCAATCCGGGTAGCTGGGATGTATTTCATGGTCAATCGACTGTTCCTGACCAGCAATAGCAGCTAAACAAGCAGCAAGGACGTATAGGAACTTCATATTGTCTTTTTAAATAATTTTCAGGGATTGCTCTGTACGAAGGTTTCTCAGCTTTGAATGCTCGGAACTGAATGAGATGTTCCAAGTAAAACTTCATATTTATACAAATTTGCAAAACCCAGGTACTTCCTCCGACGATAGGGAATAAACTCGTTTAGTGATTCCCCTTATAATGCAATCATTTCTTAAACTTTGTTTCATCTCAATGTTATTACGAGTATAACCGGTGAATAACCTCATGTTATCAGTTTGATTGCGCGAGCATGACGAAGAAGTACCATTTTGATAAGAGGTTAGTGAATCAACTGTATATTTAAGTACCTCTAGATTTATTCTAATTAGTTTTGTACTGTATGGAAATCTTAATATGGCATTGGAGTCAATGTAGCTTCAATATGATTATAATCTTTCAAATAAAAATATAATTTCACTTTTTTAATCTTTCTTCATAAATAACCATTGATATGAAATTTAAATTTACAGCATGGCAAGACAAAACTAATACATTTTAGTTCTTCAAATTTTTAGGCGATCTCTTCCACAGTTATTATCCATAGATAGCTTTACGCCTCACGGTCGGTTAAGACCGATGTTCGGTAGAGTTCGCAGCAACCACAGTTCGTAACTTAAGAACTTATTTGGTTAGAAAAAATTGTTGTCTGTAAAGTCGGTTTACGGACGGTAGTTTAACGTGAAAACGTCATGACAAAGTTCCGCTCCGCTCCGCCCCGCTCCGCCCCGCCCCGCTCCACTCAACTACGATCGCCTACGGCTCGCCTACGGCATCGACTACAATACGCCGATCGTGCCTCTCTCTCGCTCACGGAACGCTACATTTTCTCGTGCGTGCGTCCGGCGTTCATCGTTTTAATAGACGTTATCACGTCAAAAATTCCTTGTAATATCATGAAAACTAAACTTATGAATCTACGAAATCTGTCCTTAGAACGTACCAAGACCAAGCTAGTCGGCGCGGGCAAGGAACTCTAGTGGATACTTTTCCTTTTATTCAAATTAGATTTTCTCAGATTTCTCCCTCGACATTGAATGGAACAAGAAGACAAAAGTGGATAACGATGTAATTACGTCAATTTTCTGTTTTCGATGAAAAACAGTGCGTAAGGACAATGACGAAGTACTTATAGCTATGTTATTAGCGAAACAATTTTAGTCTTAAATTTTGATTTTAGGTATTTAGTCTCCACCGCTTAGTCTCCTCAACGCCAATAAAAAGGCTTATCTCTGATGTACGTTAAACCCCTTAAAGGCGCTATCATATTTTTTAATAAGCACCGTGACTCTCCTGTCGATGTCGGTCTTATCGGAATAACGCAGGCCATCGGGAAATTATCGTTGCACCAGGGATCGGGGAGATACCGTTTATGTTTTCGGTAAACGATGAAAGCGCCCCTACTGTTTATGTAATACGAGTAACCGCCCTCGCTTTGCTTCGGTTTTCTTATTTTTTTACACCTTGGGTTACATTATTGGAGTTTTATTAAGGATCCCTAATTTTTTTGAAAATATAATATAGCCTATGTTACTCGGGGATAGTGTAGCTTCCCAACAGTGAAAGAATTTTTGAAATCGGTTCAGTAGTTTCGGAGCCTATTCAATGCAAACAAAAAATCAAATCTTTTCTGTTTATATATTAGTATAGACAAAATTTTAGGGTGCCGTCGACTTTATTCACCTGATTCAATTCACCCAGGTGTCTTAAATCAACTAGTGTATTTTATTCAACTATGCACCCAGGTGACTTAAGTCTACTGATCGAGGTGAATTGATATAAGTAGACTTAATTCACCTATCATTTTAGTCAATGCAATTAGTGATGTTGGAATACTATTCCGATTCGATTTTGTATAACAATCAATTTTATTTATAAAGAAGTTTTAATCGGTTTAATATAACACTATTCGTTGATTTATTACAACGACATATTATATGTTTTGTTAGATACGTATTAGGTTATTTATATAATACAAAATTTTAGTAGGTTACTTTTTAATTATTTAATGATTTTTATGGTCTGCGCAGACAAGGGGCAATCCTCGACGTACTTTTGTCCACCTAATAGAAAGTTTATAGTTATAATAATTAACATTAATTAGTAACTGTTAATTGTTCATTATTAACCTAACAGACTAATGAATAATTGCATACGAGAAACTGTAAGTACCGCGTAACGAAAATATCCCGTTGTCCGTGTGGAGATCGACGGACGAAAGACTAAGATTTGACGATTTGCGGATTTGACAAAGTGAGTGTTTGACTTTATGCGTTTTTGACCTTAAGAGTATAATCCAGACCAAGCTCGTGGTTAACCACGTCATAAATATAAGTTGGTCTAACTTTTAACTGGCGTATAACCTACCATCTATACAATCTATACTCTATACATACAAATAATTAAAATTGAAGTGTCCGTTTGTAATATTAAAATAACCGCTTTTTACTAAGTGCATTTGGATGTATACACGGTACATATACCAAAACAACATTTTTTTACAATTTTTGTCTGTCTGTCTGTCTGTCTGTCTGTCTGTTTGTTCCGGCTAATCTCTGAAATGGCTGGACCGATTTTGACGGGACTTTCACTGCAGATAGCTGATGTAACAAGGAGTAACTAGGCTACTTTTATTTTAGAAAAAAATAGTTTGTTAGGCGATACAAAGTTCGCCGGATCAACTAATTTTTTATTAAAATAGGGCTAGTGCTCTGCTCGCGGTTTTGACCGCGTTTTCCGGGATAATAAGTACCCTATCCCTATATCTTATTCCCTCATTTCAGATCATTGTCTGTGTGCTAAATTTCATGAAAATCCGTTTGTAGTTTTTGCGATAAACAGTAGCAAACATCCATACATATTCACAAATAAGCCTTCATTTATAATATTAGTAGGATTTAAATACATATTTTTCGAAAAAAGTTAACACGTCTGTTATCTCAGACGATTTGTTAGCGAGTGCGTGCAGTGACGTGACGCATCAACTGTAATGTCAGTGTATTTTTAATTAGCACAGATAAAATATAATTTACATTAAACGTTCTGTCCGAGCGGCCACTTTCACTCGCCGGCTCATGCGACATAGCAGCAGTGAAACTTGGAGAGAGCTCTGTTGTTATTACCGGCGATCACATTAGCAATGATGTTACTTGCTATTGAGTTATTTGAATCTATTTGATATTATTTGAACGAGATATTACGTAGGATACCGATGATGGACTTTATATACCTGACGCTGCGAGACTACAAAGCTTACAGAGCCTGAAATACAGCGGCTGAAGTCCCGTTTATACGTATTAAGTAGTTAAGTACATAACTAAATTTTAAGTGAATAATTTTTTGTGTGCGTCCAAACGTAATAATTTAGTAAGGCTCTTTAGTTTATACAATTCTTCACAAACTAACTTTAAATTTTAACTAAATTTTAACTAAAAAGTGCCTGTCCAAAAGAGTTAAGTGATAAGCCACGCCCACATACTTAACAGAAAATAGAAAAAAATCTAATTACTTGTTTACTTGCGTACTAAATTTTAAGTACTGAATTGTCCGTTTACACGAATTAATTTACTTATTTAGTTATCTACTTAACTACTTCGTGTAAATCGAACATGAAAAAGAAAGGAGCTACTTTTCGTCAGTTATACATTAAAAGTCCATGGGCGATGGCGTTTACTAACTATTAAGTGACACTTAAGCTCATAAAAAATGCAGTTAAGTTACGTACGTGTCTATTTTACACACTATAAATATTTTCACTTTCCTTTAACAAATTAGTTCTAACTAACAAAAAACATTTATTGCCATACACAGAGATCAAAAGTTACATAATTTGAAAAAAAAAGAAAGACAAAAAAGTTTGTGAATGGGCAAGAGGTAGCTCAGTTTGTGCTGACATAGGACGATGGTCCAATATAGCGCTGTTTTTCAGCCACTCCCTATCCCTTTGTTGGTGGACGGGAGTAAACCTCAGATGACCCCGGCTTCCTTATTTTATAAAAAAACACACACAACAACACTATACACTACAGAGTATTCAAAGAATACTTTACATTTTTCGTATTCAGACGAGTCGAAATATAAATGCATAATACTATAGTCACTTTTACATCGAAGTATAATAATAATATTTTAGAGATGACAAACGTGGCCAATTTCAGAGCAATGCTTTTCATCCTAGGAAGCACCGCCCTAACAGAACTTTAATTTTAATTTATAGCAGTTTTAAAAAGTCTTAGTGAAAATAAAAATACTAGTTACAAAGCATTACCTAGTATTTTTATACTGATATAGCCAGGTCTAGACCATTTCTAGAGCAGTCTGTTTTAAGCACGCGAAACTTAAAGAAGACATTACAAGGCAGTCATCAAAAACTTTCATGTTCTATGCATGTAAAACTAATGGACTTTTCTAATAATTTGAAACTTCTCGAGCAATGTTTGGTCCCAAACGTAGTATCATCCAGTCAAGATCCTGACTTACGCCATACCAAGGAATATTTAATTAACCTTAATTTAATTATTTTCCCAGTGAGATGCCAAGAGTCCAAGGAAAACCAACTTTCAGGATAGAATGCCAGTCTACTTCACTATGAGTCAGCTATTGGGGTATTGGGGTCCGTCCGTCCATCCATCCTTTACTTTTTGCACTACCTTTTCTTTCCTGATTGACTGTTTTTAGAGCTCTCCACAATTCTGGTAGATACTCAGCCGTATTCGAGTGGACTCTATCTACTCTTTGACGGGTTGTAATTTTGTACCGTATTTCTTGGATTCAGCCCAAGTTTTCCAATTATAAGTTAGTTGCCTATTGGTGTTAGTGTATAGTATACGTAACTTAGACCGATTATTTAGTTTAGCAAAAAGGCCTTCATTCAAGGCCATACTTCACCAGCACGCTATGGCGTCATCGCCGGCTTCGTAGCCAAATATTTAGTATTAGCAACGAAAAAACTTGTTTGAATACATCTACAAAATCGTCCTTTCAAGGGCCTCTTGCTAGATGTATGCCTAGGACTACGCTTTTAAGTTAGAGGTCACCAGAAATGTGTTGCTGCCGCATACTAAATATGTGGTTAACGCCTCAACCCAGAGTCACTAACGGTTACTTTAATCGCTCCTTAGTAAAGAATCACCATGCAAATTCCGTACTAAGAAGCGATTTAAGTAACCATTAGTGACTCTGAGTTGGGGCGTAAAACAGACGTCCTAAGTTTCGACCGATGATTACTAAGATTTTGAGCCACAAAATAGTTTAAAGTAGAATTTGTGGAAGTTACAAGTTAGGATATAATTCCAAGTTAGGTATACACACATATTCCCAAATGACATCCTATGTTCGTCGTTACACGAAATTTAATTTACGCACGCTTGAGGTCTAATTTAGCAAGAGCAATACGTCATCCTTACAGATATTTGAGGTAAAATGTTTAGTAAAAGTACCCTATAAATACATCCACTAATAATGATGTATTGTGGCTGGGGAACTAACATAATAAATTGTTAAACTCAGGTCTAAATTCCATCCCCATAGAGCCCGTTCTACGACAAAAACCCGGTAGCGTTTGAATCGGGTTTCCGTCGGGTTTTGTAAAGTAAGTATTTTAGCAATTGAGAATAAATTTTAATACACTAAAACTTATCCTCTAAACTTATTCTGAGAACAAGTTCTAATACACTAAAAGTTATACTCAGTTGAAAAAAAAAATCGTGACTATTTCAGGGGAAGGTACTTACAATTCGAGACTATAATCACCATATTGCTACAAAAGTTTTCTATTCGTTATTGTGATATTAATAACCAGAGTGCTAACCTTGGTATAAGCAGGGCTTATAAATTCGTGATCCATCGTAATTTCCTTTACCTGATAGGTAGAATGCGTGAAGGAAAATATTAAACCTATTCAGTAACTCACTTTAGTAGGAATAATTTAAATCTTTCAAAGTTCCTCGGGGTACAAGTCAATTTGAGCAACCATAAATTGAAAATGCCGTCAGATAATATTTTTGTAACTGTTTTATACATATACTTAAAGTAGTTTGCAAATACAACCAAATTAAAAAATTATCGTCAATAGGAAATAGGGACAATAGGAAAGGATTTAATGTTTGTTTACACACTCATACCTGGGGGGACTCATACCAGGATCCGCTAAGACATGGATGGCCTATAAAACCTGAATAGGATATAATTAAGATCTCTGACACCCAGAACCCGAGAACAAAAATTTATAACTTAAACGTCTGGCCCACCCGGAAATCGAACTTGAGACCGTTGGATCTGCTGGCAACAGCTAGGCTGGAGTAACGTTAATGACGTTGTCACAAAGATGGATACAAAGTGGACATAGAGCATACATATTCGCTTTTATGTAGTGGTGGAATTAAGCCATTACTTCCGTTTTAAACGATGACTCGGGCCAACAGTGAGATATGAGTAAATAAAAAGTTAGATAATATTACTATTTACTTAAAGCAAAATAATAAATAACGACTAAATGATATCTATTTATGAGATATGTACTTTCGACTATATTTCTCGTGTGATGAACATTATGTACTACTCGCAGTTCTAAAATATGTATGCAGTCCTTGATCAAAAATTGATGCTATTGGCAATAGTTTAAAAAAAAATTCTGGTTTTATTACATTTGACTTCCCCCCTCATCTCATTATAGGGGCTATTAACTGTATTTTATCAATCACAAACAGATGTAGTTATATTAGAAGCTGTTAAAGCTGCAGAAGAAGCTGTTTATTATGCATCAGTTATTTATCACCGATCGCTACTTCCATATCAATAAAAAATGTCTATTGTGTGACAATAGCCCCCACTATTGTACGGCATGCGTTCACTGACCTATACGCGGATATGACGCGGGAAAATCGTTCCAAACAGCCTATACGAGTACAGCAGCAGCGGTGTTTCAATATTAGAAGCGGGTATGAAAGGTGAGAGCTACACGTTGTATCAATGTCTAGACTGCTATTTAGAAATATGTTTTATACTGAATGATGTATGGAAAAGTAGAATAACAAGCCTGACATATTGTATGATATCCGAATGTTATAAGGAGATTGAAATGCACACATGGTAAGCGAGCTGTCATAGCTATGCTTCACTCTCGATTAGACAAGGTTACGTCCGTTCTTTTTTTACGTCCCTGGACATAGGGTACTTATTATCCCGGAAAAGGCGAACAAAGCAGAGCAGAGCGCTGGTATCTATTACCATATAAGTACTATTATTTCTTCTGTGCTATTACATAATTTTGTTGAGCGTATCGATTTCAAAACATCTATCGTACCTACCTTTAAACAAAACAACAGAACTTCCTTGGCCTACAAGTGCTTACTCCAAAACAACTTAATTTATTTGGCAGCGGGACCGATCTCGAACCTTTAATATCCGCGTTGTTTATGAAATCGGGATTCAATTTATTACAAAACATTACTTCCATTACAACGAAAGACAAACCGATAGGAATACGAATAGGTGGGTGAATTTCCCAAGTGCATTTTTAAGACGGCGAGGTTGAAAATTAATGTGTGGAGGTAAACTACAATTATGCATAATTTTATATAGGTAGTTTAAATAGTGATCTACACGATAGTAAAGTATTCAGAGGTATTTAATACATAGATTCTTAATAAAAAAATATCTAAGACCTAAAATCTAATTCCGGTGTACTGTCCGAACTCCATTTATTTACATATTTTATTAATTTAATTTTTTTTGGTAAATAAATTTAATTGAAAAGGAATGTTTTTTAAGAAATACATTAGATAACACAACTAATATATATTTACGGAGCAATTTAAGATAGTACAACAGCTCTTAAAACATCTCTTAAAAATGTCCTACAAAAAAAAGCAATACCGGTGGCGCATTTTGTATACTTCATAACTTGTTACAACACGATTTGGAAGACACCTTACTGGCTCTCCCCGCACCGTTCAGTTGTGCTCTTGCAAACTGCGTGTTAGGATAACCGACTTGCTGCGTAATTTTCCTGTCAAACACGTAAGTACTGACTGCGGTGGCGCAGGAATACAAAATCATCTAATTCCGATGTCATGTATATTAGTAAAAGTACAAAGCAGATTATCAAGAAATTTTTTGGCTTCCATTAAAGGTTTTCAGCCATAATTGTGAAATAAAAGTTAACCTGTGAGTAACGGTTTTTTTTTAATTCAAGTTTTGACTCTAATTCTAAGTCCGGTGGCCTAATCTCGGTGGCTCCGGTGGCAAACCAAAGCGCATAAGGACGTGTATAGACCAGTGCCGATAAATTTTGAAACGAAAAAAAATAATCGTAGGATGAAACCCATTGCAAAAGGAAGAGAATATAACGAAAATTAAAGAAAAAATAATTTACGGGCGATCTGAGGTCGGGAGGTGAGGGAGGGGGGGTTCAAGGGTAAAAAATAGTTTATCTCAATTTTCGGCAAAACTACAAGTCCTATAGAAAAAAGTTAAATAGCAATGTTGTCTATACTTCTATACTAATATATAAAGAGGAAAGATTTGATTTTTTGTTTGCATTGAATAGGCTCCGAAACTACTGAACCGATTTCAAAAATTCTTTCACTGTTGGGAAGCTACACTAATCCCGAGTAACATAGGCTATATTATATTTTCAAAAAAAAAATTAGGGATCCTTAATAAAACTCCAATAATATAACCCAAGGTGTAAAAAAATAAGAAAACCGAAGCAAAGCGAGGGCGGTTACTCGTAAGTAATAAAAAGATCTACAGCTTTTTTATTTACCCTTTTTATACATTACCTCAAAATGAATGTGAAAAATTCAAATAACCAAGTTTTTGGTTTTTATTTCTATCTTTTATTAATATTATTATTTTTTATTTTATTATTAATATTTACACTTTAATTAATCGAAAAACGTAAGATTCCATGTTATTTTAACATGGAATCTTACGTTTACAAAAAGTTAAAATAACAT
Source organism: Thymelicus acteon (assembly GCA_951805285.1). NCBI lineage: Eukaryota > Metazoa > Arthropoda > Insecta > Lepidoptera > Hesperiidae > Thymelicus > Thymelicus acteon. The sequence goes on from OX638232.1 coordinate 7,078,126, forward strand.
GGAATCTTACGTTTACAAAAAGTTAGACAAAAAAATTACAAATCCATAAAACATAAAGATTGCAAAAAACATGCGAAAATAGTTGTCGTTTCATTGCATTTTCGGAGAACATTTACTATAGTAGTTTATAGTTAGTAGTAGTGGTAGTTAGTAGTTTATAGTTTTTTATATACCATTAGAAAGTAGAGATTACAACGAACAAAAATCTCACCGATTTTTTAAAAAAGTAGATATTTTGACGTGAGAATTTTCGATTGAAAATAAGGTACCAAAAACTTGGTTATTTGAATTTTTCACATAAATTTTGAGGTTATGTAAAAAAGTGTAAATACAAAAGTTGTAGATCCTTTTATTACCTACGACTTTGCCATTTAACTTTTTCCATAGGACTTGTAGTGTTGCTGGAAATCGAGATAAACCATTTTTTACCCTTAAACCCCCCCTCCCCCTCCCAACCTTAGATCGCCCGTAAATTATTTTTCCTTCAATTTTTGTTTTATCCTCTTCCTTTTGCAATGGGTTTCATCCTACTATAATTTTTTTTCACTTTTTACCGTTTTTGAAGCTATCGACACTGGTCTAATAGGCCACAGAAACACAAGCGTGTCTAATCACCGCTTAAAGGAGTCCGTTCATCTAGACTCCTACTCTTCAAAATGTATCTTTAAAGTATTAAAATATCGCTCACCTAATAATATAATGGCACATCTGCAAAAAATGCGAAATTGAGTTTATATGATATACGTGTTTAAAAGTGCATAATCTACATAGTGATAAATATTTATTAATGTCTATACTAGTAACCAAACCCATACAATCTGTAAAAAACGTAAGAAGAACCCATAAATTAATTTTAAACATTTTTATATAATTTGTGAAATTCGCTTCTGTAAAATATGACAAATTTAGATGTGCCGTTGTATTACTAGGTGAGCGATATGATCTTGCCTTTATTATTTCTCATTGGCATAATCAATTTCGGTGGATCAGATTCTAATTCCAATGGTCCTAATTTTGGTGGCATTTGATAGTGTAATTTCAAAATATCTCCGGAACTAATAATTTTTTTTTCGATCTCTACTATTTGACTAATTATTACTACTATTTACATATTATTTATGCCAAATAAAATGTATTAGAAACAGCAGGTTTAAATTTAATCAATTTCGGTGGCTCGGATTTTAATTCCGGTGGTCCTTTAATAATTTCGGTGGCATTTGATAATTTCAAATGGAAATATCTCATGAACTAACAAAAATTTTTCGATCTCTAGTATATGATTAAGTAGTACTAATATTTACCTATTATTTAAGCCAAAAATTTTTATCAGAAACAGCAAATTTAAATTCGCCACTGTAATTAGGCAAAATTCGTGTTTGTTGAAATTGACCCAGGTAATGGTATTGTACATTACATTTCGATTTATAACATAGACATTTCTTATAAGTATCTGACGAAAGGAACAAAAAACATTTTCACGCATAACACAAAAAAAAAATTGATTGTTATTTAAACTCAATTCTTGGAATCATTTAAACGCGAACGAATCAAGTTAGTTAAAATTATTTTAGTTTGATTTCAATAGTCTGCAAATAAGCAGGTGTGCCAACATATGGTAAGTGTTCACTGATGTTTTTTAAGGTTCCGAAGAAAAATCGGAACTCTTATAGTTTCTTCATGTCTGTCCGTCTGTCCCTCCGTCCGTCTGTCCGAAGCAAAGCGAAAGCACAAAGCAAAAAAACACAAAACGTATCACGGTGAACAATTGTACCAATATTTTTGTGATTTCCAGATGGCTAAAAGGAGCATTTGATTGATTGTTAATAGATTAATCAAAGTCCTCACAACAAACGGATTTTCTGTATGAATAAATGTGTTTCACGGAAGCAAGGTCAACTTACGGTCGGTGAAAGTCAAAATGGCGTGTGCGGTGCGCATAAATTCTGCGGTAATGAAAATGCAGTTCAAATACAAAGCTCTCGCCGAACTGGGCTTAAAGTTAAACCAAAGCGCAGTTTTGCCTCGTCTCAGTTATTACAGTTCGCACGCAATAGTTCTATTAAGTATTGTAAATCGTATTATTTGGTTTGCGTGCGAGTTCTGTAAGTAACTTCAAAAAAAGGAGGATCTTTATTCGGTTGTGTTTTTTTATGTTTGTTACCTCCGTCATTTATCAACTGGTTTGGATTTTTTTTATTTAAAAGGGGATAATTTGAGACTGGTTATTTAAGTATCAATATTCAATTCTGATGATTCACGAAGATTTGAGGGAACTTCCAATATATTATAAACAAATTTAAATGCATATTTCAATCGTACAGATTTCTTACAGCAATTTGCAAATTCTGTACAGAAAACTGCTCTGGTATAGGAATTACCCTACTATGGTCGAATATTATAATGATTTATTAGAAACGATTGCATGTCCTGTACCTACCAGCATGCCTATAACTTTATTTAATAGCTACTAAAACTATATACACTGCTGTAAAATACTGATCATGCAAAATCACAGATATTTTCTTGATTTGGGGAAATGTCAATAGGTCAATAACATAAAATGCCGACTCATTTAGGAGTCAATGTCACTACTAACAAGGCTAAAAGGTCGTCACACTTTGATGATAGCTTTACTACGTCAAATATATCTATCTATAGTCGAATCACTAATCCACTGGACCAATTTGAAAGAAAATAATGTCAGTTTATGAAATAATATTGCCCTATAATAGTATAGTTCTATACTATACTTCTTCGTTCCTAAAAAATACTTGTTTCAAATTATAACGTATCAAATCAATGATTCACATCTGAATCGGTTTGTCACGACACAATGTATCTTTCGTCAAAAACTTTGACACTTTAAGGGCTTGTTTCACCATCTTCAAGTAGAGTCCTGAATAAGCTATTCGCCGGTTAAAGTGACGTTGAAGTGTCATTTTACATACACGAAATGTCAACTTAACCAACGAATAGCTTACTTCGGACTTACTTGAAGATTGTGAAATAAGCCCTAAATGTCCAGTGGATTAGTGATTAGATATACATGTTTTGCCATTAATCATTCACTATTCCCTAATAACAAACAAAAGTTTTGTCATTCATCATTAACATCAATTTACAGCAATGCGATAAATTTAGATTGTAGAGAGAACCGGACCAATTTGCAAATTTCCAATATAATCGAGCCAATTTAGAAGGGAATAAGTTTGATGTTGAATAGATTGTAAGTCAAATTATAATCGTGCCAAAAGCCTTCGTAAGTAAACTCCTAACAATGGAAGCAGCGGGTATAATTGGAAGGCTGGCGAACGCTATGCGGCACCCATCGCGTTCGATAAATGTTCTACTGACTGATTTTGGCTAATAATTTATGCTGAAAACGCTGAAAATACCGTGAAGAAACCAGTTTATTTCGGTTCGGCATTATATTAATAAAGGTGTGTCGTGGGTGCCATGGACAACATGCAAAGATGCACACGTACTCAGACCGAGAACAGAAATTCAAACTCATCATTCAAATGTTCGCCTTGCTGGGAATCGAACCCAAGTCCCTTGGCACGCCATACGGATCGTTTAACTTCTACTTTACAACTATACGTGACTAAAACTGACAATAGTTCATGGTTTGGGTTCGACCTCAGGTTTAATTAAAACCGTGCTCTTGAATCACTCCTTCAACATAATCATCAAATCAATTTAATCAATTGTATCGTATCAATTAAACCTAACGAAATTAGTTCAGACAGTCGTAACAAATTAGAATTAACAATTACAGACATCAAGCGTACCAATTATAACGATTCAAAATCAATATTAGTCGATGTTCAGAAAAAACTCACTCATTTCTTGATCAACATTGGAAAACGACTGTTCAAGACACAATATAAGAATGAGGGAATAAAATTAATGATGTGTAAGATTCCATACAATAAGTACCATCCATTGCGAAGACGGCTAAAGCGTTTATGTTGCTTTTGTAATTAATGAAAGCAATACAAAAGCTAACTTACATAAATCCCTATCAGCAAGAGTGTATCCTATAGTTCTATTATTGAATATCACCTAAATAGTGAAATACTAATAATCAGGACAAAAGAAACTTAATCTCGCCTTGACTGCAGACCCACTATGAGCAGTATTGTATCATACAATTTGTATGATTGACCTCTCGTGAACCCTGATGAACAACGGACGATTTTTCCATCAAGATTAATCTGGTAACAATAACCAATATTGAAAATAATAGTGAAGCACACGAATCAAATGAATTACAATGAATAAAAGAAAAACAGAATTTCTCATCATCAATAAAATATTTGATTTCAATCTGCGGTAAAAATATTGTCTTTCAATTTAATTTCAGTTATCAAATTTATTAACCTCCTAAATTGAGTTCCATCTTGGTATGGATCAACTGTTCACACACTTCATAATATCTGTTACATACTGTATAGGTACATACATACAATATCAGTTACATAGTTAAAAGGTTGAAAAGATGCTAACTAATATTTTTACTTTTTCTTCGACATTAGTTCGGCATTCTTCCATTGCACTTTGTATGAGGTATAGCCAGTTAAGGATTTGCATAATATTCCTTCCTGTCAACCCCGGATATGGCGAAATAGGTCAAGCTGGCGGATTTCTGACATGACTTATGACTTAATAGCTCATAGCGGGCTGTACTGCTGTAGTCTAAGGTATTCGATATATACGAGAAACATAATTGCAGGAAGCGCGTGACATTTGAAATGACTACAAAGGATTATCTCTGTGATTTTAGAGTAATTTTAGAGTTATTTTTAAATGTTAGCCTGTTTCCATAATTTATTAGGGAATGTAAGTTCACAACAATCCGCCTCGTAATGAATTCCTATTGTGAATGTGTGATTATTTAGTGTTGGATAATATAATATCTCATGTGCTTTATTCGATACTTGCGTACAACTTACTTATATATAATTAGTGGCGAGAATGGAGAAGTTTACCATTTGTTTTATTCGATTGATTATACATGGAGTTTCTCCATTAATGCGCTTTCGTACTACATCCGATCCGATTCCGTGAAAACTATGTATCCGTATGGAAGTTAACGCACAACGTCCGAAATTATGTCCGCAATCCGTAAATCTCCAAATCAAACCAAACATGACTAGATATTAGTCATTACTAGTATTAGCACAGAAGACATAAAAGGACATAATGTATCAGTACACTCATATTTTTTATACCATCCGAATTCGAATAAAAGGCTCTGTGAATAAATGTTTACCTAAGAAAGCCCGTAAATATTTTCACAAATTCAGTGCAGTGCGAAAGCCAATATCCGAATTCGGTCCGAGTATTTTACATCCATATTTTCACGGGTCCAATACGTCCGGATCCGACGTACTGCGAAATCGCTCTTACAGAAGAAGAGGATTATGAGGAAAATCGCTGTGGGTATTATATTTTTACTTTAAAAATAATTCACGTGATGTTTTAAACGGAATACATACACAGTTTGTAATGTGGGAGGGAAATGTAAGAAATGTAGAACACTCGTCATGTCGAAATAGTTTACTACCAGCAATAAAACTTTCAGGAGAAGCTTAAGTCTAAAGTGCAGCTTACTCGGTACACGTTGTGGAATATAAAATATGCAATAAATAGTTTTAGCATGTAATATTGCTTATGAAGATAATAAATTACACGAAGCTCTGAGATGATGTATTGACAAAGGAGGTGTATAGTGTACTGCATGAAAATGCAAATAGTTTGTTATATATCGCGTAGTTTCAGTCAATTGAAATGTTTTAAATCAGAGTTAAAGTCATAGATTTAAACGACAATCCCGTGGCCTGCTCACACATCAATATAAAATGTATGATGTTAAGTAGCCACCTTCACTCATGGACATCAGCAATAACAACGGCATCAGCCATGCCTTGCTGACTAAAAAGGAGAGAAAAACAAAGAAACAGATCAAAAAAAAAATTTTGCAAATGAGCTCTTATTTCGTCCACTACAATACTACAATAAACCTCGGGTCTCTTTTCAGATTGTGAGGGGTAAGACTAGGTAGTCAAATTCAAATTCAAATTCAAATTCAAAATCATTTATTCATATAGGTATCATTGATACACTTATGCACGTCATTTTTTTTAATCTACCAGCTTTTCGCAAAGGTGCTTTGTCATGGAGGAGAAGAAAAGCCGTAAAGAAACTCCTCAGCACATCTTTTAAAAATAAAAATACATTGATATATTTATTACAAAAATATATATTACTAGCTTGTACGGAACTGGTTGCAGAGCAGGTCATTTCCATGCGTCTTTGTCACTTAAGTACTCATCTACAGTATAATAACCTTTGCCTAAAAGTTGAGATTTTACATGTTTCTTAAACAATTCTACTGGCAAATCACGTATTAACACGTTCGGTGCGGTAGCGGGTTGATTATATCCGATGCTCAACTTTCCTTCGGTGCGGGATAAAAATTACTGTGCCAACCGCTGGTGCGGGACAGATATATTTGGTCTCCCTGTGGTTATGAATGAGATGGTTAGTGTTTTGTAATTGCCTTGTTAAATAGATAATGTAAATACAAAAAAAAATGCATCGGGTTCTTACGACCCGATGCCGACTGAACGTAAAAAATTTACATCTAGTGCGTTTATCGGTTCTTAACGACCCGATGCCCGATGACCCTATAGCCGCACTAGATTACATACTAGTTGAGCTGGTGGGGTATGTATGGTTAGATGAGTTTTTATGCAAATAAGAAGAATATTGTACAGTTATATTATACAGTTGCATTGTACAGTGTATGTAACACTGTCTGTGTATGTAACATGAAGTTATCCAGAAAAATGTTGTTTAAGTCATGTAATGGTGAAAAACCTAAGAAAAATTAAGTAAGCGAAGGTTCCCCAAAACAAATAATAATCGGTAAGTGGAATATATCAATGTATATACTAGCCCGTCAACTGGTCACACATTACAAATCCTACAACCTGCATTATTTTATCGCTATCGATGTTTCTTTATCATGCTCAACACTAAAAATGTATCGACAATTTTACCAACAAGTGCGGAGAACGGGTCGTAAAGATCCGCCAGACAACCCCTTTATTTACAAAGAAAGCATTCAGTGCATCTACCTACGATTTCAGCCTTTTATTGAGTGTTTATTGGTCAATATATTGCTACAAAAAAATACACTATAATCATTATACCTATAAAGATAAATCCTCTTAAACAGATGGAAGTCAAACGGATCTTTTCGACCCAGCAACGCACCAGGAACAATTCGTGCTTCGGATATAATAGACCCCATACCGCACCAACCCAAAGTCATCAAATTTGTGTAACGCAGTGAACGTGTTAACTTCGGGATTTTATTATAGAACTGTACACCAAGCCCCATAAAAGATCGCTGCACTTTAGAAAGACGGTAAAATGGCGTTACTAATTGGTGCATTCTTCTGGTTTGGCGATTATTTATTTCACAATTTTGTTTATACGCGCTTATATTATTCCGTATAAAAACCACATTACTATAAATATACTGTGAAGCTACTGTAAGTATACCTATTTCTTTGAACTTTTCACGCAAAGTTTCTCGAGACCTAAGTTTATAGATAGCCCTAATAGCTCTTTTTTGCAGTATGAAAATTTGTTCTATACTAGCTGCCTTGCCCCACAGCAAGATGGCATAAGACATAATACTGTGAAAATATGCAAAATAAACCATCCTAGCAGTTTCGACGTCAGTATACTGCCTTATTTTTCTAACAGCATAAGCAGCCCTACCGAGTTTAGTCGCGAGATTTATTATATGTGGCTCCCATTGAAGTTTATTATCTAAGGTCACCCCTAAAAATACTGTAGATTCCTCCATATTCAATGTTTCATTATTAAGTTTAATAAGTTTATTGACTTTTTTGACATTAGGAAGTATAAACTCTATACATTTAGTTTTTTTTTGCATTTAACAGTAAATTGTTAATAGTGAACCAACGCAAGACATACGAAAGAGTACCACGACCAGACCAGTACCAGTCCACGACCAAAGCTTAGTGTAAATTTACAGACTTCAGACACCTTGGATAACACTGGAGAATAATTTATTTATTCAATAAAATCTTCGAATTTAATTTAATATTTACTTAAATAAAATATATTGGATAGAAAGCAACCTACATCCACTACCGTCGGTAATATGATTGGTGAAATAACGGTGATAAAAGCCAAAGACTGCAAGCTCTCACGAGTGCAGTTATCGCGTATCCGTGTGGTTATTGCAATGCTCCGATATCCCGTTACCAGCGGTCCAAGTGAAGAGAGTATTGATTGAGAATACACTACTTGGTCTGTTCACAGTTCAACAGCGTAATTATGGTTTAATTGGTATTAAATCTGGTTATTGGTTAGATGGGACTTCATCGTCTTACGTTATAATGATGACAATAAAATATATTTTACATATAGTGCTACAATGACAACAATAATAACATTTTTGTACTATGATTCTTGAAAGCTGATATAATTGCGGTTAATTTTTAATGTGCAATGAACAGAGTATTCTATTTATTATTGTAAAGTTACTCCCACTCCTTTCTAAAATCGCCTGTGAAATGCTATTTAAGTGTTTTGAGCGTTTTCAGAAAGCAGACATAATAACCCATTTTTGTGGCCCGGCAACTTATCAGTGATCTCTGTGATGAGTTTGATGTTAGTGGCGTCCATGGGCGTCGGTGACCACTCACTCACCATCAGTTTACTTGTTTTTCAGAAGAGAAAAAAATGTGTGTGTCAGCTCCGACGCACGATTGGAGTTTAACGCCATGGTGATGATGATGATGATGATGTTTCACATCATCAGAATAGAATGTACCAAGATTATTATTATTATTAGATGGCGTTGTTACTGATCAGCAATCCAACGCCATCTAGATTATGTGTTACGAATTACAAACATAACGCATAACGTAATGGAAAAAGTTTGATTTTACTCCCCATAAAATTTCATACTAATTAATTATGAAATCGATAGATAAGGAATTAAACATCAAAAAAACAAAAAAATCAAAGTAAAAGTGTCTATAATATTTGCTACAACATAGTGTACAAAAAGTAATGTAAAAGTAGTGTAAAAATTAATAATGGAACACTACGAATACCCTGGAAATTTAATGAAACTGCAAAGAGCCCAGCGAGACAAAATAGAGTAACCATCACCTCTTTTGCCTCGTCTTAATTCTAACGTAGAAAATAATATAGAAAACCCTTACACCCAATGGAGCCAATACTATTCATCCGTGTATCTCGCCGAGAATGCGAGAGTAGACCGCGCCGTTACCACGGTATATCGCGGTGGGTAACAGGGTTAGCAGATAGCAGTTAGCACGCAACCAAACTCTTGTTATATTGATTTAATACGATTAATCAGAATCGATTCCATAAAATCGATAATTTATATCGGTATCGCTGACATATACATTACGTATTGCGCGTCAATTTTTAATTCTATCACAGATTCAGAAAGCCGCTAATGCTTTGGAAAACTTATGGAGTAGAAGAAATTGGGAAAGAACGTTCTGAGCACATTTTTGTAATGTTAATTCAACAAAACTGCTTAATATATTTTTTAAGAAATATATTAAGAAACATTATTAAATAATATTTAAAATAAAATTAAAAATTAACTACATTACAAAAATATTCGGTTGCTTTGTTTACCAAACATGCTTAAATTATATTAATATTAACCTATCAAAGTTGTTCTACATATATTGAGTTTTTAATCTTACTCTCAATGAATAGTGAATAGTGATTGACGAATTAATCGAAAGTGTATTCAAATTTAGTTTGTATAAGCTTTTAATAAAATCATTCGCTTCACTACCTGAGGCTACAATCTCAACTTGCCATCTGACTTAAACATCAACTTTAAGTAATTAAAAAGTACAGCATTCTAATCACCCGTCCAATATCCAATATCCTGTTTCTATTTCTATTTATGTATCAAAATCGTATGGACATTGAGTGAAAATAATACGTTAACAGTTACTTGTTCTGAGAGGTGTTTACTTGTCAGCAGTAATCACACTTCTTCCGGTTTTCACCAGTGTAGCACAGCGGTTTTCACTTGCATTTTCTGTATCTACTCATGTTCCTGCGGATAAAAGCAGTTATTGACAGTACAAAGACTTAAAAGGTCTTTGTTATGTGCATGATTGTGCAGTTTTGGATTACTAGTCCCTTCTTCACAAAAATTGCGTCTGTTAACCTGTAATGTTACGGATGTGGACAAAGGTATTGATCATTAACCATCACGATATTAATCAAGTCTATAATAATATTTATCAAGGCTGATACCACGGATCTAAAAAAAAAGGACTTAACCTCGTCTAATCGAGAGTGAAGCATAGCATGGCCGCCCGCTTACCATGTGTGCGTAATTTTTGATTCGCGATTGAAGCAGTGAAGTGTCAAAGTGTGGGTGTGTGCTTGTACGAATAGAGAGTTGGTATTACTATGGGTGCTTCACTGAATTTGTTGTTGGGATTACGTCCGTCTTTTTTTTAGGTCCGTGGCCGATACTTACAGGAAATTGCCGAGAGCATTTGTTAAGTACCGTACGTTTCTGACGTGAAAGAGTTGTGAAAAGCAGGTTAATTAATAGCCTAATTAACTAATCATCTATTCATGATATCGGCGAATTTAGACTACAATTAATCAATGTCATCAAAGATTCGTGATTGATGAGGCTCAAACTTTTATAACAACTTTATTTAACTTGCAATTCTTGTTAAGATCAAATGCGAGCTAAGTTGGAACCCTTTATTCTTATCTTACGCAGTTGAAAGTTTGTATTTTTGTGATAAGCATTATCTGATTCTACCGTCAGGATTGGTTCCAAATGAGTAAATTCCAAAGCAGTAAACATCACAGAACGGTATTACGCGTAAAAATTTGCGTTTCTCTTGCCGATTTTGCAATTTATACCTAGGGTATTACTTAATCATACCTAATAACAATATTTTTTTAAGCACTAACATATAAAATTCACCCGGTTGTTAGGCGACGTTTATAAGAGAAAAACATTCGCAAAGGTCTAAGAATTCATAAAAATCAATGTTCAGAAAAGTTTTTCATACCGCTCATAATACACACCCGAGAAAGAAAATTGCTTCGAAAGGTCGGCATAATGTATTGCTCCTCTTTGAAAACAACTTTCCATTACATTTACCATAAACCAATTTTCACATCAAAGGCTCAAAGCAGTGTCCATTTTTTTTGTAGTAAAAATTCCGGCCTACCGTAAATCGGACTCGCGTAGATAGGGTTCCGTACTGCTGTTAATTAATCATTATAATTATACGTTTTCTCTGGTTGCTTTAAACAGTGAAGATAGGCGTAAATATCATCGATAGGTACAAAAGTTTTGAAAATTTTGCATTAGTAAAATTTTCATTCTCACATGTTTTGTGGCAAATGACACACTTTCCGAAGAATTATGAAAAAAATCATAAAATTAGAACTTGTTTATTTTTGTACACGTGCGCATAGATTATGTCTTTTAAGCAAATTTGAAGCTTTTTAGAGTTTTATAGAGAGACTCTCCAGGCTCAGCTCACTATAAACGTGAAATTGTAAGAAGGGCCAAAAGCAACAGAACTGTCCATTCGAAAAAAGAAAAAGAAAATCTAAATTTTACTAACAAAAAATAACCGACTTCAAAATTACTCAAAAATTACTTGTCAGATCTCGTTCAAATTTATGTGGGACTACATGTCAAGCACCTGCTTTCGATTAAAAGAAGAATCATCGAAATCGGTTGGCGTGATATTGAGTTATTCATTCATTTGTCACGCACATACTTAATGCAAATTTAAGACTTATATGGTTTTCTCATGGATGCCATTGTCAGATCTCAATAAAATTTAAGTGGGACTACATGACAAGCACCAGCTTTCGTTTAAAAAAACAATCATCAAAATCGGTTCACCCAGTCGAAAGTTCTGAGGTAACAAACATAAAAAAAAATACAGTCGAATTGAGAACCTCCTCCTTTTTTGAAGTCGGTTAAAAACAGTTTTGTATAAAATACGACATGACAGACAGAAGAACAAACACACAGGCACATACCTGAAAAAAAGGCGGACGTAACCTTGTCTAATCGAGAGTGAAGCATAGCAATGGCCGCCCGCTTACCATGTGTGCGTAACTTTTGATTCGCGATTGAAGCAGTATAGTGTCAATGTGTGGGTGTGTGTACTTGTTCGAATAGAGAGTTGGTATTACTATGGGTGCTTCACTGAATTTGTTGTTGGGATTACGTCCGTCATTTTTTTAGGTCCGTGCACACAGGCATAAACTTTGCTTTATTTCATCGAATGTTCGGGATCCAATTTATTGCAAGTACAATACAACAAAATTTTATATGTCAATCATTTCGCTTAAAGAATTTAACAACAGCCATGACCTTATAAAATAAAAAGAGTAACGGTTTTATGTCGTGTATTTTATGGCGTTTTAACTTTCAACATTTAAGCAGCCCTTAAAATGTTTCGGATCACGCGAAGTTGTAAGATTGTTGTTTTAAACGAATAGATTGAATTAAAAGTTACGACGTCTATAAAATATGTGCCAAAGGAGATTTATTCTAATCGATATTGCTGTTGTAGCGTCTTTCTACTTCCACCAATATGATAAGTTGTATATCTGAAACAGTATCGAAGTTTATGTTACTTTTCTTTTTACATGAACAATACGAGTTAAGTATTTATTCAGCGTTTACTGGTTCAGACACGGTAGATGAATGGTATACGCAAAAATGAGATAGTGCTGCATTAAAGTTACTAAGAAATTTATAGTTATTACACAATATATTTCATATAAGTATAAATATATTTCAGAACATCGTCTAACAGGCCATCTCATTTGTAATAAAATACGTCTGAGCGACGATGTTTTTAAATGAACCACTCTACTCACTTGCAGCGTATAGCAATCTGCATGGAAAATAAACTGTAAAGCTACATCTCATTTTAAATGTATACCATCATATATTTTTCTGACTCGACGTGTCAAGCATCCAAATAGAACGTAGGAACTGGATCGATAGTGAATTTACACTGAACAGATCGCCGTTTCTTAAGTATGTTTTTGTTAAATTAATAAAATCAGAGCTGGCATACGGGTCTGGCTGTCTTCTGGTGTGAAAAAATGATCATTCTTCATGCATGAGTGTCGTGCTTTGTAGGACGACAATCTTCTGGCCTTGGCCTTCGACGGGATAGGAATAAAAGATATTTTCCCACTTATCCTTTCAATAATCCGAACTAAAACAACTTGATAGAGTACGCTCTAGGTCGCTCTCTCAAGGCCGTTAAGAAAATTCACTGTTTATAAACTTATAACCAAATTACAGGCCCTGTTAAGGTCGTCTTAAAAATAGAAAATTATTTTGCAATTAACATACTCTTCATTTAACATTTACGCTGCGTGGAGTTTTTGTAACGTTTCTAAAACAAAATTAGGTACCTCAATTTAGGCAAACGTCTACCGAAATTGAGTTCCCGTTGTGAAATAAATGGTTCTAATTTAATTTCACTGTTGATTTATAGGATAGGGAAAGTGGCGGTAGCAATGTTTGTAGAATAGACTCTGTAGTGTTCCGTTGTACCACTAATTCTGTATATTCACTGGTTCGATGTAATAGACTAGGAAACGCGGTTACGCCAATGATTAATTATTACTTAATTACATAATAAATATATATAGATAAATATCGGCTCGCTGCAAACACCACGTCTACACTCCGCGCCCGACAGTTCGTGACTGACTCAATGTGCGCTCCGCGTGATGCGTGACCGAGACGACAGAAAAGTGACATCTGTCAACTAGATTGCAAAACTACAAAATGATATCGATATCCTACTCGATATCGATACACTACATCCCTTCCTTATTTTAATTTTTTGTAGTTGCTAGTTTCAGTAATTCTTCATCTTTCTTTCTAATTTTAACTCCAAATAATAATTCAAACGGAGTCATTCCAATGCTTCGTTGGCGAGTTCCATTTATACCGCGTTGGACGTTAGGTACTCTGCGATACCTTTAGTACCGATCTTTGGTAGGGTCATCCGCATTGAGTTTACTCAACACAACGATGATAATTTCCTCTCGGCCATTTCCTCTCGGCGTTTCCTATCGGGTGTAAGAAGCCTTCTCTCTTCCCTTTCTTGTTTGCTATCAGGATACATTCAACACAATTGTTAATTCATCAATTGTTAATCCTTCTCATTTTGTCTTGTAACTTTTCTATGTGGTATTCTCTATTTATTAATTCTTCAGTCCTAGTAACTCCAAAGTGTCCTGTTCCAAAGGAACCATGTTCCTTCTGATTATTTCAAATTGCATCTTCTTAGGTACAACAATCAATCTACTTCCGTTTTTCACTTTGCAGAGTATGTCTTTTTTGTAAAATATAATCTTGATAAGGCTCTTTCTTTAAAATTTTCTTCAACTCTTTTATGTGATCGTCCTCATCTTGGGCTTTTTGATATATGCTGTAGTTTCCGCAATCATTAAACAAATTGGATATCTACTTAAAGCATTAGCGTGTTTCATCCTTGATCCAGGTCTATGCTCGATCTCGTAATCATATTCCTCTAGTAGCAGAGCCCAGCGGGCATCTCTTGGTGGTAAATCCTTCTTCTGTAAGGTCCTCGTTAATGCCGAGCAATCTGTTACTATTTTAAAATGTATCCCTTGTAGGTAAATTCTAAATTTCTTGATAGCTTCCACGATAGCCAGTACCTCCAAGTGGTAACTATGGTAATTTCTCTGAGTCGGGGTAGTCTTTTTGCTCATATTATGGATTGGGTGAAGTTTGTCACCATTCGGGCTTTCCTGTCAGAGTACGGCTCCATATCCATCAGTGCTGGCGTCTGTGTATAATTCAGTATGCAGATCAGGATTGTAAATTCTAAGTACAGGTGTGCTCCACAGTTCCTTCTTGAGTTCTTTGAAAGCTTGTTAATAGTTTTCATCAAAATTACTTAAAAACCCATTGAAACACGTGTTTTACACTTGCTACTAATTTAGTACGCGATTGCTAACAACACACATGGCTCTGAACAGATTACTATGTCGCTGGAATAACATAACCAATCGCTAATGGAACGCGGGAAGTCGGATTTACATCGCGGTGCGGCATTCAGGGTAACCAACAATAATTCACACGTCGCATTGCACACTCACAGCCATCCCGGCTCCCGCTCTAGCGCCTCCCGCGCTTACTAAAACCCGCGTGATAAATCCGCCAATCGCTGGCACCATGACCTATCTCATCAGAAGCGAACCATCACAGCCGCATGGGTGCTACTCTTCGCAAAGGGTATGACTGTGCATAGAAAACAGTCCACGTGCACTTCTCGCTGGCTCCGGCATAACGCGCTACTGACTGGTCAACACACACAATACCTGCTCGATCGCAGTCCATCAGTACACACTGTACCCAGTGGTGCTCTCCATAAAGTAAACGTCGTGCAATGCTAATGCAAATTAAACTTGGCCATAATAACGACGTTCTACTTTAGCGTCCGCTCAGCTCGAAGGCTGTCTCGGTGAACATTCACATGTAATACTGGTCAATCTGTTCCTTCGCTGTAAATATTCCTTCGGTATCAACTTTGTTTTCTGCTTTTCCGGTTAAACATATTGGTTTTGTTCTGTAATCTTTAACACTGTGTTTAATCTCCTCAAATTCTGATTTTGTAATAAGGTTAACGTTGCTTCCGGTATCTATCAGAGATGTAAAGTCACTTCCGTTAAGTTTAACCTTCTTGTAGGGGACTTTCTCAGCTTCAATATTTAAGTTTATTTGTTTTTCTTCCTCTTTATTTTTGGATGTTCAACGTCTTCTTTTATCGACTATTAGTACATTCAGTAGATTTATGGCCAAATCCGTTGCATTTAAACATTTGACCCCCTTCGGACAGGCTGGTGATTGGTGATCTAGGTCACCACAGTTAGAGCATCTCTTCACGTGAGGCACCTTGCAGTTTGACTGATGTACAGTTGAATGGCCAGTTTGGGCGGGTTTGCCTGGCACCTTCTTTCTAAAGTCACTGTAGATGTCCAGCTTTTCCCGGAAATCTTTAATATCCGACGCACCATACAGAATGGATTTGTTGGTCTCACGATCACGTATGCCATCAATCACATATTTTAAAAAGTTTTGCAGTTCCGTCTAAAGTCGTTTGGCATAGATCAATTTCTCAATTTTAGTCCACTTTATAAGCAGGGCAGTATCTTCGAATTCATCGAGAAATGTCTCAACAGGGTAAGTGTCGTCTCCAGTAAATATGGTCCAGAGAACAAATTTTACCCACACCACGCGACGCGTCAACCGGAGATTAACACACGCTGACACAGATGTGACGGAGTTAGAGCGGCTCCGTCAAACCGCCTTGCTGTAGAGACAGGTACTCCCCGAAATATGGTCATGGACTTCTCTAAGTCTTTAAAGGAAATCTGTATATCAACGTCTTCATCTTCACTTTCTTTTCCATCTTTCTTCGGCGGCATTTCGATTTGATCGCCTTTCGATTCGATTTCAATTCAATTCGATTTGGATGCGTCTTCAGTTTTCTTCGTAGATTCACTTCAAATATTATGTCGAACCTTCACTAGGACTCCCTATGTCGCGGGCGCCATGGGGAACACACCAGACAAAGACGTTCACACCCAGACCGAGAACCACCACCTCGCCACCGAGAATCGAACCCAGGACCCTCGGCACGGCGATCCGGCACGGCAACCATTGCGCCCCACGGGTCGTCATTGATTTAGATCATCGCAATTTAATGCAAAACCGCAATTTAATGCACCTCGCAATTTAATGCACCTCGCAATTTAATGCACCTCGGAATTTAATGCATCTCGCAATTTAATGCGACTCTCACCATCATTGATTTAGATCATCGCAATTTAATGCAAAACCGTAATTTAATGCACCTCGCAATTTAATGCACCTGGGAATTTAATGCACCTCGCAATTTAATGCGACTCTCACCATCATTGATTTAGATCATCGCAATTTAATGCAAAACCGTAATTTAATGCATATCACCATCATTCCACATGATGATTCGATCACTCATCCATAAAATTTAATAAGAACTAGTAGTACTTACTATCGGAAAGTGTTCACAGCTATTTTTAATTTAATTTAATTTAATTTAATCATTTTCCCATCACCTTCACTCTTGTTGGTGGTGCGTAGCGTGTAAATAGCTACACTACCGCGTACTTGCGTACAACCGAAATTATTTTGTCAAACCTATTGATAATGGCATAAGATCAGCCAAAGCGCAACTGAATCCACTCGCCCTGCTCTCTCCTGGTATGAATCCCACGCAGTCCAACGTAGCTGATGAGGTGGTGACGCTGAAGCCGGCCGGCGTGGTGATAGTTAGATAATCCGTCGAAATTTGTGTTATTTCACCACATTACGCACTTTACTGTATATGTAATTGAAGGGTGCACCTCGTAATTCGTAGGAAGAAGGCGGACGACAGATTTTTTCCTGTCATCATTCGGCGCGAACGCAGCGCCGTGCGCGGCAATTCAAATAGGACTCCTAACGCCATCTAGCGGCGCCAGGAAGCACTCTAATGAGCGAACCAGTGAACTTAAAGCTGATCTTGCCATTAGAATTTCACCAAAAACCTACTTTAATAAATTGAAGCAGTAGTGCTTCACCACTTGTGATAACCGGATGAGTTTTATCTCAATTGAGTTTTTAACACACCGAATGTGCCTAGGTAGGCTTGCCTACTTATTTCTGTGCATGGCTACCTGGCAAATAGATGTGAATAGGTAAGTCAGTATAGGTAACTACATCGATCTGTTAACCAATCGAAATTAATATCATAGGTAAGAAATTTTAATTACGAACCCAATCATATAGGCTTGCCTGCAAAAATCGTTCATAAAATATTATTGCCAAGCATTGAGGTATATACATAGAGAAGACATCTCAAACAAAATGTGTATTCCACCGCCGGCCTGCCCTCCGTCTCTTTCCAAACCAGAAGCCTCGTTTGCACACTTGCCATAGAGTAACCCTGTACATGACACTTGCCGAACCAAGACGGCAAGCCTAAGCAAGCTTATTTAGTCCATTAACACGCCAGTGGCTTGCCAAGTTCAAATGCTCCTTATGATCTTTCATTCAAAAATTGCAGGAACATTTCCAACGTTCCATATGAACCTAATACGTCCTAATACGAACCTATAACGGAACCCGATGTTCGCTGTATCTGTTCTATACGCTAGTAATAATATTTCAATGTTGCCAAGCTATATAGTCCCAGAATTTGATAGGTGCGAGAGAGAAAGAAGAGCGTCCGAGGTCCGTGTGATAGAACGGGCCAAAACACAGCAGCTGCAAGCCAAAGCTGTAAAGGCGACGCCTTCTCAAAGCGTACCGCCAGTCCTTTTACACGAGCAGCCTGCGGGTCAGCCACACGCATAGGGCGTACAACGCACTGCGTGTGTGGGTCAGCCACACGCAGAGGGCGTACAACGCACTGCGTGTACAATCTGGAATCGCCTGCGCGACAGCTCCAACAGCATTCCAGGCACGATAGCGGACAGATGGGTCCCTCCATTTTTCAAGCACTGGGCAAGTCCGCACGCAAGTGATGCAATACAGACCGCGCCCGGGCGTGGAAACCCCCATTTCCTGTCCCCAGTTTAAGTAGTTTATAGTAAGTAGTAACTAATTTGTATGTCTGTATTTACTAACCCTTACATTTAAGAATAAGATGTTTTACCAACAAATACTTGCCTGAACTGAGCCTGAAATAAAGAATCATTATTATAAACCGCGGCACATAGTTGAACCAAAATGGCTATCATCTGCGCAGGCCCAAATGTAGACAAAAGTGCTGAGGCAAATGCTCCGCGAACCTCTTAATTTCCAACTCATGGGCTGATTCGTAAATTTCTTTGTCACAGGCGGCAATAAAACTTAACATTCTAAGGACTCCAGTGTCATCAAAATTGCTACATAACATTGAATTTCAAATAATTAAAATAATAAGCCAATAATTATTTTAAGTATAAAAGTAATAGAATTCGTTGGTAGCACAATATAATTATTTATGGCAGGAATCTACGGCAGTATTTCCCGGGTTATAAACATATTTTATTTTAATAATTTTACCCTACATCGTATATAGGACACGCTCGTAGGCATTAAGTCTTCCTGCAAGATATATACTATTGTGGTGACATGCCACTTCAATTCATTAGGTGACGACCGAAATATGTGAAGTGGCGTTTGGGGCCCGCCAACAACCCCTACCTGCTCTCACAAGTCAGTCGTCCCAATTCCGCGATCGGAGCACACTGTGCCATACTCGCGATGGCTTACCATTATACAATGTATTTAGGAGTAAGCTGCTTATTGTGAAAATACAATATTTTACTCCAATTTATCTAAACACATCTTATAATTATATAGTCCTCCAGACACCCGTACTAGAACACGCAAGAATAATTTATCTCTCTATTAATAATAGTAAATCTATAAACTCCTATACTATATTACTCCGAAATAAAAATCCGGTACTGATTTTATATTAAATATTCAACGATCCATATTACATAAAATGGCGTCAACTGTTGAGAGGATAACAAAACGAACGACTTACGATTATTTGTTCGTATCCCGTTTACAAAATAGACATAATATCTGCACGCATTCCAACGCATCCTTCCTTTTTACGTAATAAAGCAAAATCAAATTATTAGTACTTACCGACATTGTCTTTTCACGCTCGTCGCCAAAATATGTAGTGTTCCGTTGTACCACTAATTCTGTATATTCACTGGTTCGATGTAATAGACTAGGAAACGCGGTTACGCCAATGATTAATTATTACTTAATTACATAATAAATATATATAGATAAATATCGGCTCGCTGCAAACACCACGTCTACACTCCGCGCCCGACAGTTCGTGACTGACTCAATGTGCGCTCCGCGTGATGCGTGACCGAGACGACAGAAAAGTGACATCTGTCAACTAGATTGCAAAACTACAAAATGATATCGATATCCTACTCGATATCGATACACTACAGACTCTTTAAGGAAAGTGTGATTAAAATACGAATTTTATAGGTTCTGATTCACACAGGATAGCATGGCTTTTCTCTTGCTTTGTTTTCTTGCTCACAGTCAAATTGCAGACAAAAAAGACGCCGCGCCGTAGAAAAAACCCCGACGAAAAACCTACGCCTTTTACCATATTAATAAACGAGCAACCGCCCTCGCTTTGCTTCGGTTTTAAAATTTTTTTACACCTTGGGTTACATTATTGGAGTTTTATTAAGGATCCCTAATTTTTTGAAAATATAATATAGCATATGTTACTCGGTGATAGTGTAGCTTTCCAACAGTGAAAGAATTTTTCAAATCGGTTCAGTAGTTTCGGAGCCTATTCAATGCAAACAAAAAATCAGTATAGATATATGTAGGTAGTCTGTATGTTGTCTTAGCATATATCTAATTGTAAATAAATCCATATTCTTTCCTTTTGACGCCAGCGTAACTTTGTAGATATTTTACCTGAAAAAAAAATTGTTTTAGAATATTGCATATTTCGACAAGGTAAGTTAAGGGTCTTGCAGTGCTTGGGCGCTAACTTTATGCCGGAATAATAGACAAATTAGTCACATATGAAGCGCTCATTATATTTTGCAAGCCTAATAAGCTAAGGTTCCGTACGAAAATAACGAAAATCGAAACGCATAGGATCAATCGTGCGTCTGGGCGATCGCCATTCACAGCCAATTTGCGCTGAGAGTACTGGAATAAATGAGTTGAAATTTGATACTCATGTGTTTTTTTGTGACTCAAAGGCGAAGGTATAAAGTAAAATACCAAATTTTGAAAAAAAATTTAATGAAATAAAAATTGAACAAAAACTGTTTTGCAAGCCGTATCGTGTGGCATACCAAAGGTTTGTATGTAAGGATCTCAAATATATTTTTGTTATAGTTCTGCTATGGATAGTTTTAAAATTATTCAATAACACCTGTCAGTTTATTTTCAATAATTTGTAATTGTTATACACCATAAATTATGAAACTTTAGTCACAATTCCTATATTGTGCTTTAGTCTACAAATAAAAAAGATTGATTAAATTTTAATAAAAATTTATTAATTTATGTATCCTTGTTTAATAAAACGCAATAATGGACTCACAGCGTTTCGACAATACGAATAGATGTGCACTGAATTGCAGATGGGATTTACTCGCACGCTTTGTTTATACGTACTTTTGTAGCGCCTCATTAACGTCTTCTTAGTACCTTAAAATGAACTGCGACAATGGAAGAATATTTACGTTGGAACGAAATAAAGAAACAAATAATTAATTTCTTCGCTAAAATGACTGTAATATGACATATATTATTTTAAGTTTACAATATTATTACCTAGCCGCGAAAGAGACTCACACTCATCTTGTGACATATCACCCGTGGTTACTAGTTTTCAGGATGGACCTTTTTGTCCCGTAGTATGAACAAGTGACTATACTTATGTATACGCGACTAAACGGCCGCACTGAAAATCAATATGTATCGACATAACTACGTCAAGTGTCGTGCCCCTCTTCAATTGTCTTTCGTTTTTTAGCTTATCTTTCTATTTATAGGCATTTTTATTTATAAGTCAATAATAGGCCACTCAAAAAGATAACATTGATAAGAAAGCAATAACCTTATACCTTATTATAGTTATGTAGGCATGTAAATTGTAATGAAAAACCTCCTCTTCAGTTCCTTTGTAATTCTTTCGCTCACCATCGATGAAACTCGGTGAAAGAAACGCTATTCAGTACTTCAGGATGAATAGATCGTTCATTTCAGTACAAAATTGAGATATAGACTTTTGTTGGGGATACGTAACAAAACCGTATTTATTAACTAAACCCTTCTAGTTTTATCTTGTGTGTCAGTCGATCAGCCTTTGTGGTAAAACTAAAAAAATACTTTCAATAATATAGTATGAAATCGTGTTTCTCTTTGAAATGTGAAACCACAAAAAAATTAATAAATTATTAAAGATTTTGTGATTTTCGAGACAAGTAGCATCATTATGGAGGCCATAACACGATCAAGTGTACTTGGTCAAGTCTGTAATTTGAATTGTCAAATTTGCAATTTGACTTGACGCACCATCTAGTGTGCATGAGATAGATATATGGCCAGATAGCTATACCGTGGCCATACACGATTAAGTATACTGGATGCCGCGTCAAGTCTGCTTGACGCTTGATCAAATACACTTGATCATATATGACCTCCATAGAATAGGTTGGGAATAGGTATATTATTTTTCCAAACGAATTTATTTTCATTTCGTTTCATCGATCGTTATTTTTCCAATTCATCCATCAAGTTCATCCACCTACGGGACCCTTCACTACGCGTGATGGAGTATTTACTTCTCAGATACGTTCCACCGGGTATTACCTGTTTTCGTTCACTTTAATTTCTATCATTCTTTTGTCTATTTGATCAAAGTCCCTTCAATAAATTGTTATGTAACGTACAAAACGATTCTGTACTTCTGTCTAATGACTAATTAGGAAATAATTGGCAATCATTATACCTCTCTAGGACCATATCTGATATAGAGCCATATGGCAAAGTGGAAAAAAATACCACACGTAGTTAGGTATTTTACTGTGGTATTAAGTATGCATCGCACACATTCATTTGCCTTGTTTACATTCTCTCATTTCTGTGTAAACAATGAGAATTTAACAACATGTGAAAGGCATACCCTTCCTAGTTAATGACGAGCTACGATGCGGCCCGTACGTAATTAAAAAAATATAAAGAATTCCTTTACAGCCCCGCGTTAGCTTTTATCATCATTATCACCCATACATTATTAAGTGTGGACGGAGTATTCTTATACGAGTATGTATGCTATGCTTCGGCTGTCGTACGATATTTTCCTTTTTTAATGATAAACGATCAGTCGAGTCTTCAGATGGTAAGTCAACTGCTGATACCATCACCATTCAATTCAAAAAATGAAAAATAATATTAAAAAAAAAAACTAAAATCACGCTTTTATAGCATGCTGCATGGTGTCAATGAGTAGAAGGGATAATATCTTAAAAAGCACCCCACGCTTTTTTTACAATTACACGATTCTTGATCCAAAATTTTTTATTTTTTTTTAGTTGGATTTTCTATAAAAGCGTGTTATTTAGTTTTTTTTACTATTATTTATTATTATAATATGTCTTGTATAGAAGTATAGATAAAACATTTCGTTAAGGATTCGAAAATTCATATGAGAATTCTTCATTTTGTTGTCATACCCGTTTGAAGCAAACATTTAACTATATTGTTTTGGTCATCAAGGCGGAGGCATCCAAAACTTGGATCTATTGAAATATTCAGACACAGACTGTTCTTTTTATTGAAATTGGCTCTTTTTATCAGACTACAAAGGAGACAGGATATTCTTCGACGGTCTTAATATTCATGATATTCCTTCACCAGATTTAATGTGTCTGGTACAGACGAAATGATTGTTGACATTTAGCCACATTTTATAGTTGTTAGTTAAATATAATTTATAGTATAGGTAGTTACTTGTATATACTTAGTATATTTCACACATCAACCTCACATATCAGCTATAATATAACTGAGTATATTTCTATTTAAATGATAATGTAAGGAAAAATATGTTTAAAAAGGTAGTGTTTGTATTTTCATTTTCCGCTGTTGCCAAAGAAACGTCGACTTCTGCACATAAAGGTTCAAATAACGATTAAAGTTATGAAAAAGATAAACCGTTATGTTAACTGTTTCCTTTGTGAAGTTGGAAAACATTAAGATAGATAGAGCTGTATGCAGTCGAACTAACTTTAGCCGCGTATTAAAGTTAGGTACCTACTTAGACGAGTGATACATGAGACAAATTGTAACGTTTTTGAGATGTGACAAATTATTACTAATTTAATATATTTTTGACGCATGACGAGTTAGAACAAACTTTTGTGGTGACCAGTTGTTATCAACTTTATAGAGAGAATATAAACAACGCATAATTGACCTACGACACAGTAGACACAGTAAAAGAAATAATATTTAAGCTTATTGTTGTATCTGTTGTAGTGCCCTATGTACGAAATAAATGTTTTTCTTTCTTTCTTATTTCTTTCTAATTAATCTATCACATTATAAAATGTGATAGATAGATTGATCAGACTAGATAGATGATAGATAGATCAGACTAGCGCTCTGATCGTGGCTTTGTCCACGTTATCAGGAAAATAAGTACCCTATATGTTTTTCCATATCATGCTCTACCAGTGTGCTAAATTTCATCAAAATCCGTTTAGTAGTTTTTGCCTCAAAGAGTAACAAATATCCAATACGTTTTCACAAACAAATTTTCAAATTTATCATTTTATCGTATGGACAAAAAAAATTGTATTAAGTAAATATGACCTCAATCGCGTTATTTACAAAAATATTCTCAAACGACGCGATGGATGTATCCAGTAAAAGTAAGGCTCATCATCAGGTACAGGTAAATACTAATAGCCGCGATCTGGACAGAATAAAATAATTTCCTCAGTCGTATCAAATCATTTGAGAAATCTAGTGCATGTATCTGCAATGATATGCAAGCAAATTAGTTGCAACGGTGTTTGAATCAGATAATGCAATCTCGACTGGTGGAGTTATCCGAGGTCAGTGGCACAGTCGGAACCAGTCCGCTATCGCCAATACATGGCTTTCCTATTACAGTTTCTCATTCGGTAACGGTACTTCCAACTAACTTAGGTCTTATAATATCCTTAATGGAAGGTTTTAGAAAACCTGTCACGCGATTTACTTAGTAAACTTTAGGTTTGTGCCGGTCGTTGAATAGATTTACGTCCAGCCAGTGTTATTTAAAACTAGCTGACCCGGCGAACTTCGTACCGCCTAACAAACTATTTTTTTCTAAAATAAAAGTAGCCTAAGTTACTCCTTGTTACATTAGCTATCTGCCAGTGAAAGTCCCGTCAAAATTGGTCCAGCCATTTCAGAGATTAGCCGGAACAAACAGACAGACAGACAGACAAAAATTATAAAAAATGTTGTTTTGGTATATGCACCGTGAATACATCCAAATGCACTTAGTAAAAGGCGGTTATTTTAATATTACAAACAGACACTCCAATTTTATTTATTTGTATATGTATATGTATATAGAGTATAGATGCGATTTGTGGGTAGGTTTAATGTACCAATAGGCACTAATGTATATTGTGTGTGATAACAAAATCGTCTGCAGCTCTGTAGTGATTATCCGGGCTATGTTTTTCCTGTAAATAACCCGGAATAATTATTCAGGGTTATTTTAATGATTTATACATTTTTCTTTGTTACAGTCGCAAATCCATTTTAATCAGCGACGTAAATCACAACAACAATTTGTATGAAACGGAAGTAAATAAAAATTTCACGGGTTACATCGAATGAATCACTTTAAATATTTAAAATGGTACCGGTTTACAGTGAAGGTATATTGTAGGTAGAGCCAGATATTTCCCTAAGGTTACAGGAAAACATTGTCTGCAGGGATAGCAGATAGCGTGCTTTATAAGTTATCATTTATGTATGCATGCCATTGAACTATTATTACTAGCGTATAGAACCGACACCGCGAACCCGATCTTTGCACAATGAACTGTAGCCATTTGGTTATAGTTTTCAACGGATTCAGTCAATGTTATTGTATGTATTAAAAGAGGATTCAATCGATTTTGAAAATAGAACCTCCCGGCGCGACACAAATTTTGTTCACGATATCTGTTTTGGTACTTTAGTACATTGTACCTCAATGATGCATGCCTATAAAAATGATATACAGTTATATAATTATCCCTTTAATAAGCCCATCAGTGGATGGGTAGTGGGATTTTTAGATATGATTAGGAAAACTTTAATCGAAGCGCTCGTAGCCCGGCGGCTTACGTCGATCTTAAGCGATCGACAAAGTTAAGCAACAGCGAGCGCGGTCGGTAGTTAGATGGGTGACCGCTAGTGGCAAAAATTTCTTGAGCGCTTCCGTGCTTCGGAGGGCACGTAAAGCCGTCGGTCCCGGTTGTTATCGTAAGATAACAGTCGTTAAGCCATGTCGGAGGCCCTCGGGCGGCATGAAAACTTCCGACAATTGGGTTGGCCACTAACCCCTCCACCAATCCGCACTGGAGCAGCGGGGTGAAGTATGCTCTAGGCCTCCTCAAGAGCAGAGACCCGTGCTCAGTAGCCGTTAATGGATCGAAGCCAAGCCAATCATATTATGGATTTCTTGGTAATAACCCCACGGTTAGTGTTAGTGTTATATGCTAAGATAAGTGTTATATGAAAATTTAATTTCGAATGCATAACTATACCTACATAAATCTTAGTCTTGCTTACGATCGAGGATCGTACGTACAATGTTATTTTATTACTTCTACTTACATAAAGAGTTTATTTATGCAACTATACCATAAATACTAAGAAAATTGAATAGAGTGGAAAATCTTTACGTCTTTTTGCGGTAATAAAATGTCATCACAAATCCACAACTTTGTAATGTTCACGAAAATGTATACCTAGTGTAATTTATTGCACGTATCTAATAAACTTAAATATAATATTTTGAAGTGGCACAAATTTAACACCTCTTTATAGCTACAGCCACGCGTGTGGCAAAATATAAACACAATTTAATATTTATATCATAAGCGCGAATAACTAATTTGCAAGGAATTAATTTCAAAGCATATCTATGATAATATTGATGAGAGTGTTGCAATGAATTAGGAAAATAATTATTACGCAATGAATAATGAAGATAACAAGATGAGATGAATGCAAGCGCCATGAATCGTAGTGCTATCCCCTTTCTACTTGACTGAAGTAGAGTGATGTAAGCGATTACTTAAAGTGAATCGGACTAAAAGCACGTTTTCCTTTGTTACTTAATTCGCGAACTTTTCTGATCTTTCTTAATATTGCAACTCTGGTTCGAGTCATGTTTTGAAAAACTATCCTTTTTCGTTAAAAGGGTGGCTTGGATAGATGGATAAAGGATGGACGGAGTCGTGCATAATTTTGGAAGTGTGGATGGTGAAATCTGGACATAATATAAGTGCGTTTCTCAATAATCTAAATTTTACTAACAAAAAATAACCTACTTCAAAAATACTCTAAAACAACTTGTCAGATCTCGTTCAAATGTATGTGGGATTACGTGACAAGCACCTGCTTTCGATTAAAAAAAAGTATCATCGAAATCGGTTGGCGTGATATTGAGTTATTCGTCCATTTGTCGCGCTTACTTCATACAAATTTAAGACTTATATGGTTTTAGCATGGATGCCATTGTCATATCTCAATAAAATTTATATGGGACTACATGACAGCCACCAGCTTTCGATTAAAAAAAGAATCATCAAAATCGGTTCGCCCAGTCCAAAGTTCTGAGGTAACAAACATAAAAAAATACAGTCGAATTGAGAACCTCCTCCTTTTTTAGGGTTCCGTAGCCGAATGGCAAAAAACGGAACCCTTATGGATTCGTCATGTCTGTCTGTCTGTCTGTCTGTCTGTCCGTCCGTATGTCACAGCCACTTTTTTCCGAAACTATAAGAGCTATACTGTTGAAACTTGGTGAGTAGATGTATTCTGTGAACCGCATTAAGATTTTCAGACAAAAATAGAAAAAAACAATAAATTTTGGGGGTTCCCCATACTTAGAACTGAAACTCAAAAATGTTTTTTTCATCAAACCCATACGTGTGGGATATCTATGGATAGGTATTCAAAAATGATATTGAGGTTTCTAATATAATTTTTTTCTAAACTGAATAGTTTGCGCGAGAGACACTTCCAAAGTGGTAAAATGTGTGTCCCCCCCCCTGTAACTTCTAAAATAAGAGAATGATAAAACTAAAAAAAAATATATGATGTACATTACCATAAAAACTTCCAACGAAAATTGGTTTGAATGATATTTAGCAAGTAGTTTTTTTTTAATACGTCATAAATCGTAAACCGCAAAAAACATTGATCAAAGTTACAACGAACTACAAGAACTTTTATATTATGTTACTTGCTGCTACGGAACCCTTCATGGGCGAGTCCAACTCGCACTTGGCCGCTTTTTTTGAAGTCGGTTAAAAAGACACTCAATTAGCTTAATTGCAATGAAAATAATATGCAAATAAGTAAGTACCTATAGAGGAGTGCCTATACAGTACACTGCCTATACAGAATCCAAAAAAAAAAAACTGGCTTGGATTTGTCCTCTCGCTTCTACGCAATATTATAATGAAAGCGAGTAATGAACTTCGAAACACCAAAACATAAATAATAATCAAAACAAGTCAAATTAAAATGGCAAATTAAAAAGTTTTGCATAGCTAAGTATTAAGTAAGTAATAAAGAGAATAAAGTCTTAGTTATTTGTAATTAGAATTTCCATTTGATATTAATAAAAGAAAAATAAGTATTTAGCAAGTCAAATTCAAATGACAAATTAAAAAGTATTGCATAGCTAAGTATTAAGTAAGTAATAAGACTTATTTATACTAATATATAAAGAGGAAAGATTTGATTTTTTGTTTGCATTGAATAGGCTCCGAAACTACTGAACCGATTTGAAAAATTCTTTCACTGTTGAGAAGCTACACTGTCCCCGAGTAACATAGGCTAATTATATTGAAAAAAAATAAGGGATCCTTTATAAAACTCGAATAATATAATCCAAGGTGTAAAAAATAAGAAAACCGAAGCAAAGCGAGGGTGGTTACTCGTTCTATATAAAGTCTTACGCCTCAACTCCGAGTCACTAACGGTTACTTAAATCACTCCTTAGTACAGAATTTGTGTGGTGATTCTTTACTAAGGAGCGATTAAAGTAACCGTTAGTGACTGAATTGGGGTGTTAGTTATTGTAATTAGGATTTCCATTCCATATTAATATAAGAAAAATAAGTAAAAATATACTAATTACGAGTATATGAACATATTACTTTCGTTACGTTAATATTATTTATGTCTGTCATTACTGAAACATACACTTGCGAGCTTTAAACTGGAATCACCTAAACGGAGATTGATCGGGGATGACGATTTGAACGGCTTTTGCAGGTGTGGTTTCCATTTTTTTACTTTCTGTGTTCCCAGCGGCGTGAATTATTAGACTAATGACAATTTTTTTACACACAGCCCTTTTTATTGGGTTTCAGGACTTCCAACTCATATTTCGTTTTAGACTAGCGCTCTGATCGCGGTTTTGTCCACGTTATCAGTAAAATAAGTACCCTTTCCATATCATGCTCTACCAGTGTGCTAAATTTCATCAAAATCCGTTCAGTAGTTTTTGCCTCAAAGAGTAACAAATATCCAATACGTTTTCACAAACAAAATTTCAAATTTATTATTTAATCGTATGGATAAAAAAAATGCCATCAAAAACAAAACTTGTAAAAAAACCAAGTCTCGCAACTCAGTTCTTCTACCCTAAAAAGTTGTGAGATCCATGTAATACCAAGTCAGTTAATTTATTCAGTTCCTACTTAAGGGTCCTTCTGTCTTAAGTTGTTACGTAATTAGCTAACCTAACAAGTAACAACATCTTATAGTGACCATATTATCAATATTAAAAATCTTTTATGTTTTAAATAAATAGATCGACTTGACCATCGCATGAAAACACAATGTACCTCACAAGTAATACCTACATATTGTATTAAATTTGATTGTTTAGTGCGATTGCCAAGTCAATCTATTTATTTAAAACATAAAATATTTTTTATATTGATAATATGGTCACTATAAGATGTTGTTACTTGTTAGGTTAGCTAATTACGTAACAACTTAAGACAGAAGGACCCTTAAGTAGGAACTGAATAAATTAACCGACTTGGTATTACATGGATCTCACAACTTTTTACGGTAGAAGAACTGAGTTGCGAGACTTGGTTTTTTTACAAGTTTTGTTTTTGATGGCATCTCATTTCTTTTTGTAGATAGTTCTACTTTTTTTCCTTTTACAAGTTACCTTTGAACATAATTATATCTAGGTACCTATCTACACCTATTATTCCATTATATTATATACAGGTACACTGATTCATTCACTGCAAATGTTACTTTGTTATACAGGTACAGTAATTCATTAACTGCAAATGTAACTTTGTAATCCTATATATTTATATGGGATTACAAAGTTATTTATGCAGTTGATGTATCTAGAAAACTGGACCGAAATTGCAAAATATTTTAGTTTTCCCTTGATCTATACACTAAACACTAATTGTGTTCCAAATTTGAAGCTTCTATGTCTGCTAGAAGTGCCTTAGAGTTTTGATGATCGGTCAGTCAGTCAGTGAGTGACGAAATTAAGAAACTTTGACTAGTTATAATTCTTAAACTAATGGTTCAAATTGAATGAAATTTGAAATATACCGTGTTTATACAATGCCTGCTTGGTTACTAAAAATTCAGGCTTCTAGCTTTATCCACAACGAAGTTATAGGGGGTCGAAAATGGCCTGAATTGCTTCGAGAAAAGGATGGTACGGCCGTGCCGCTTTTTTGCTCGACTTGGCGGGGGCACTGCCGTGCCCCCAGATGTATTGTGTAAATATGACCTCAATCGCGTTATTTACAAAAAGATTCTCAAACGTCGCGATGGATGTATCCAGTAAAAGTAAGGCTCATCATCAGGTACAGGTAAATACTAATAGCCGCGATCTGGACAGAATAAAATAATTTCCTCAGTCGTATCGAATCATTAGAGAAATCTAGTGCATGTATCTGCAATGATATGCAAGCAAATTAGTTGCCACGGTGTTTAAATCAGATAATGCAATCTCGACTGGTGGAGTTATCCGAGGTCAGTGGCACAGTCGGAACCAGTCCGCTATCGCCAATACATGGCTTTCCTATTACAGTTTCTCATTCGGTAACGATACTTCCAACTAACTTAGGTCTTATAATATCCCTAATGGAAGGTTTTAGAAAACCTGTCACGCGATTTACTTAGTAAACTTTAGGTTTGTGCCGGTCGTTGAATAGATTTACGTCCAGCCAGTGTTATTTAAAACTAGCTGACCCGGCGAACTTCGTATCGCCTAACAAACTATTTTTTTCTAAAATAAAAACAGCCTAAGTTACTCCTTGTTACATTAGCTATCTGCCAGTGAAAGTCCCGTCAAAATCGGTTCAGCCATTTCAGAGATTAGCCGGAACAAACAGACAGACAGACAGACAAAAATTATAAAAAATGTTGTTTTGGTATATGTACCGTGAATACATCCAAATGCACTTAGTAAAAGGCGATTATTTTAATATTACAAACAGACACTCCAATTTTATTTATTTGTATATGTATATGTATATAGAGTATAGATGCGATTTGTGGGTAGGTTTAATGTACCAATAGGCACTAATATGTATTGTGTGTGATAACAAAATCGTCTGCAGCTCTGTAGTGATTATCCGGGTTATGTTTTTCCTGAGCATAACAATGATATCCGGAATAATTATTCAGGGTTATTTTAATGATTTATACATTAAATTTTTCGTTGTTACAGTCGCAAATCCATTTTAATCAGCGACGTAAATCACAACAACAATTTGTATGAAACGGAAGTAAATAAAAATTTCACGGGTTACATCGAATGAATCATTTTAAATATTTAAAATGGTACCGGTTTACAGTGTAGGTATATTGTAGGTAGAGCCAGATATTTCCCTAAGGTTACAGGAAAACATTGTCTGCAGGGATAGCAGATAGCGTGCTTTATAAGTTATCATTTATGTATGCATGCCATTGAACTATTATTACTAGCGTATAGAACCGACACCGCAAACCCGATGTTTGCGCAATGAACTGTAGCCATTTGGTTACAGTTTTCAATGGATTCAGTCAATGATATTGTACGTATAAAAAGAGGATTCAATCGATTTTGAAAATAGAACCTCCCGGCGCGACACAAATTTTGTTCACGATATTTGTTCTGGTACTTTAGTACATTATACCTCAATGATACATGCCTATAAAAATGATATACAGTTATATAATTATCCCTTTAATAAGCCCATCAGTGGATGGGTAGTGGGATTTTTAGATATGATTAGGAAAACTTTAATCGAAGCGCTCGTAGCCCGGCGGCTTACGTCGATCCTAAGCGATCAACAAAGTTAAGCAACAGCGGGCGCGGTCGGTAGTTAGATGGGTGACCGCTAGTGGCAAAAATTTCTTGAGCGCTTCCGAACTTCGGAGGGCACGTAAAGCCGTCGGTCCCGGTTGTTATCGTAAGATAACAGTCGTTAAGCCATGTCGGAGGCCCTCGGGCGGCATGAAAACTTCCGACAATTGGGTTGGCCACTAACCCCTCCACCAATCCGCACTGGAGCAGCGTGGTGAAGTATGCTCTAGGCCTCTTCAAGAGCAGAGACCCGTGCTCAGTAGTGGGCCGTTAATGGGTCGAAGCCAAGCCAATCATATTATGGATTTCTTGGTAATAACCCCACGGTTAGTGTTAGTGTTACATGCTAAGGAAAATTTAATTTCGAATGAATAACTATACCTACATAAATCTTAGTCTTGCTTACGATCGAGGATCGTACGTACAATATTATTTTATTACTTCTACTTACATAAAGAGTTTATTTATGCAACTATACCATAAATACTAAGAAAATTGAATAGAGTGGAAAATCTTTACGTCTTTTTGCAGTAATAAAATGTCATCACAAATCCACAACTTTGTAATATTCACGAAAATTTATAGTGTAATTTATTGCACGTATCTAATAAACTTAAATATAATATTTTGAAGTGGCACAAATTTAACACCTCTTTATAGCTACAGCCACGCGTGTGGCAAAATATAAACACAATTTAATATTTATATCATAAGCGCGAATAACTAATTTGCAAGGAATTAATTTCAAAGCATATCTATGATAATATTGATGAGAGTGTTGCAATGAATTAGGAAAATAATTATTACGCAATGAATAATGAAGATAACAAGATGAGATGAATGCAAGCACGCTGAATCGTAGTGCTATCTATCCCCTTTCTACTTGACTGAAGTAGAGTGATGTAAGCGATTACTTAAAGTGAATCGGACTAAAAGCACGTTTTCCTTTGTTACTTAATCCGCGAACTTTTCTGATCGTTATTATTGCAACTCTGGTTTGAGTCATATTTTGAAAAACTATCCTTTTTCGTTAAAAGGGTGGCTTGGATAGACGGATAAGGATGGACGGAATCGTGCATAATTTTGGAAGTGTGGATGGTAAAATTTTGATATAATATAAGTGCGTTTCTCAAAAAGACACTCAAGTAGCTTA
Organism: Thymelicus acteon; assembly: GCA_951805285.1. Taxonomy (NCBI): domain Eukaryota; kingdom Metazoa; phylum Arthropoda; class Insecta; order Lepidoptera; family Hesperiidae; genus Thymelicus; species Thymelicus acteon. The sequence goes on from OX638232.1 coordinate 7,111,591, forward strand.
ATTGCAGTGAAAATAATATGCAAATAAGTAAGTACCTATAGAGGAGTGCCTATACAGTACACTGCCTATACAGAATCAAAAAAAAACTGGCTTGGATTTATCCTCTCGTTTCTACGCAATATTGTAATGAAAGCGAGTAATGAACTTCGAAACACCAAAACATAAATAATAATCAAAACAAGTCAAATTAAAATGGCAAATTAAAAAGTTTTGCATAGCTAAGTATTAAGTAAGTAATAAAGAGAATAAAGTCTTAGTTATTTGTAATTAGAATTTCCATTTGATATTAATAAAAGAAAAATAAGTATTTAGCAAGTCAAATTCAAATGACAAATTAAAAAGTATTGCATAGCTAAGTATTAAGTAAGTAATAAGACTTATCTATACTAATATATAAAGAGGAAAGATTTGATTTTTTGTTTGCATTGAATAGGCTCCGAAACTACTGAACCGATTTGAAAAATTCTTTCACTGTTGAGAAGCTACACTATCCCCGAGTAACATAGGCTATATTATATTAAAAAAAAATTAGGGATCCTTTATAAGACTCGAATAATATAATCCAAGGTGTAAAAAATAAGAAAACCGAAGCAAAGCGAGGGTGGTTACTCGTTCTATATAAAGTCTTACGCCTCAACTCCCAGTCACTAACGGTTACTTAAATCACTCCTTAGTACAGAATTTGTATGGTGATTCTTTACTAAGGAGCGGTTAAAGTAACCGTTAGTGACTGAATTGGGGTGTTAGTTATTATAATTAGGATTTCCATTCCATATTAATATAAGATAAATAAGTAAAAATATACTAATTACGAGTATAAGAACATATTAATTTCGTTACGTTAATATTATTTATGTCTGTCATTACTGAAACATACACTTGCGAGCTTTAAACTGGAATCACCTAAACGGGGATTGATCGGGGATGACGATTTGAACGGATTTTGCAGGCGTGGTTTCCATTTTTTTACTTTCTGTGTTCCCAGCGGCGTGAATTATTAGACTAATGACAATTTTTTTACACACGACCCTTTTTATTGGGTTTCAGGACTTCCAACTCATATTTCGTTTTATTTAAAAAATTAATGAGTTTTGTTTTTACGTTCCATGACATAAGCTGAATAAGATTTGGTTATAATATCAAAAGAGGATGAAAGCCAATAAAATTACCTTTCAAATGACATACCTACCACATTCTATAATTTTATTGCATGAAAATTGTTAAAATTATTTTAAACAATCCCAGTTTAAGTGATTCCAGTTTAAAGCTCGCAAGTGTATTTCAGTAATATCCAGAATAAAAACCGAACGCTGAAAAAGGGGCCAAGTTCTAGGTCAAGCACCAGACAAGTCTAGGTACTTATCAGAGTGATGATATTGCAGTCAAAGCTGGTCCATGATCTCAATTAATTTTTATTTTCATGATCAAAATTAGATGATCGACTAATAATTATTCACTTTGATCACGTTTTTTGACTACAATAAACAACTGTCACTCAAAAGCGCTTTAAAATATATTAAAATTGATTTATAGTTTTCGAGAAAAAAGTGCCACAAAATATGCACTAAATAGAGATCTCTTTGTCCCTCAATTTTGTCTTGTGGTAATGCGGTATAGCTTAGGATAATTTTCACGTATTTTCATTGTGATTTATAATCTACACATAAGCAGTATTTTGTTTCAATTAATAAAGCTGTAGGTACTTTCATTAATTAAGATGTTATCGTAATGTGCCTATAAGTAAACTTACAAAAATCGCCAGTACGAGCCCCACACAACAATCAGAGTACCGAAATATTAATTTATTTAAAGTGCGGTTTAGTTTTGAGTTGGCAAAACGGAAAAGATATGTTCACAAACATAAAAACTCTATAAAAATAAATTCATGCCAGATAAAAAAATACCGTGTTCATGTGATATAAAATGTAATGGTGATGTTTTGCTTGGTAAAATAGGTTTAAAATATTTTTAGCATTCTGCAGAGAGAATGCTGTGGTTTTGTTTGATCTTAATAAAAGAACTGCAGGCAACGAAATTAATGCAGACTGCGTCGATTACAATACTTGAAAATAGAATTATATTTTTACCGACAACTTAAGTTTTAGAAAAAACCGAACATTAATATTACTTAGGTCATTATTTCGGATGATACGAGAGACAGTTTTCACGGAGGCTCGACAGCAGAATGCCCAACTCGCATAATGTCCATAGGTCCGACTGCCCACTTATCTCTAAATATGCTGGACCATAGAGAAGTTAGATCCAGATCTCATTACGAGAATAGCCCCATGTCCTCTAATGGACCGCTAATGAGTTGAAGCTCATCTTCTCACACTTTTTACTTACAACCCTCGGCCTCGTCAGCTGCGAGCTACCTCCACTGCTAATAAATTGTCCCAACATTTACGTAAACAAGTAGTTAACATTCGTAGAAATAGGTCAGTAGCTCGAGCACGAATATTTGCGAGAAAGTATTCGTATGGTTAACGTAAGCAAATTTGTATGGCATTTTTTCAAAAGCGCCCCTATCGTACGTAAATGGTACTAAAATCGCATGAAAACACAATGTACCTCACAAGTAATACCTATATATTGTATTAAATTTGATTGTTTAGTGCGATTGCCAAGTCAATCTATTTATTTAAAACATAAAAGATTTTTAATATTGATAATATGGTCACTATAAGATGTTGTTACTTGTTAGGTTAGCTAATTACGTAACAACTTAAGACAGAAGGACCCTTAAGTAGGAACTGAATAAATTAACCGACTTGGTATTACATGGATCTCACAACTTTTTACGGTAGAAGAACTGAGTTGCGAGACTTGGTTTTTTTTACAAGTTTTGTTTTTGATGGCATCTCATTTCTTTTTGTAGATAGTTCTACTTTTTTTCCTTTTACAAGTTACCTTTGAACATAATTATATCTAGGTACCTATCTACACCTATTATTCCATTATATTATATACAGGTACACCGATTCATTCACTGCAAATGTTACTTTGTTATACAGGTACAGTAATTCATTAACTGCAAATGTAACTTTGTAATCCTATATATTTATATGGGATTACAAAGTTATTTATGCAGTTGATGTATCTAGAAAACTGGACCGAAATTGCAAAATATTTTAGTTTTCCCTTCATCTATACGCTAAACACTAATTGTGTTCCAAATTTGAAGCTTCTATGTCTGCTAGAAGTGCCTTAGAGTTTTGATGATCGGTCAGTCAGTCAGTGAGTGACGAAATTAAGAAACTTTGACTAGTTATAATTCTTAAACTACTGGTTAAAATTGAATGAAATTTGAAATATACCGTGTTTATACAATGCCTGCTTGGTTACTAAAAATTCAGGCTTCTAGCTTTATCCACAACGAAGTTATAGGGGGTCGAAAATGGCCTGAATTGCTTCGAGAAAAGGATGGTACGGCCGTGCCGCTTTTTTGCTCGACTTGGCGGGGGCACTGCCGTGCCCCCAGATTACTAGCGTATAGAACCGATACCGCGAAACCGATGTTTGCGCAATGAACTGTAGTCATTTGGTTATAGTTTTCAACGGATTCAGTCAATGTTATTGTACGTATAAAAAGAGGATTCAATCGATTTTGAAAATAGAACCTCCCGGCGCAACACAAATTTTGTTCACGATATCTGTTCTGGTACTTTAGTACATTATACCTCAATGATGCATGCCTATAAAAATGATATACATTTATAGAATTATCCCTTTCATATTTTGATAAGCCCTCAGTGGGGTAGTGGAATTTTTAGATGTGATTAAGAAAACTTTAACCATATTATGGATTTCTTGGTAATAACCCCACGGTTAGTGTTAAATGTAAGATCGATGAACTTATATGCTAAGGAAAATTTAATTTCGAAAGCATAATTATACCTACATAAATCTTAGTCTTGCTTACGATCGAGGATCTGAACATTTAGCACGTACAATATTATTCTACTTAGATAAAGAGTTTCTTTATGCAACTATAGGTACCATAAATACAAAGAAACTTGAATAGAGTGGAAAATCTTTACGTCTTTTTGCAGTAATAAAATGTCATCACAAATCACAACATCACAAATCTAATAAACTTAAATATAGTATTTTGAAGTGGCACAAATTTAACACCTCTTTATAGCCACAGCCACGCGTGTGGCAAAATATAAACACAATTTAATATTTATATCATAAGCGCGAATAACTAATTTGCAAGGAATTAATTTCAAAGCATATCTATGATAATATTGATGATAGTGTTGCAATGAATTAGGAAAATAATTATTACGCAATGAATAATGAAGATAACAAGATGAGATGAATGCAAGCACGCTGAATCGTAGTGCTATCTATCCCCTTTCTACTTGACTGAAGTAGAGTGATGTAAGCGATTACTTAAAGTGAATCGGACTAAAAGCACGTTTTCCTTTGTTACTTAATCCGCGAACTTTTCTGATCGTTATTATTGCAACTCTGGTTTGAGTCATATTTTGAAAAACTATCCTTTTTCGTTAAAAGGGTGGCTTGGATAGACGGATAAGGATGGACGGAATCGTGCATAATTTTGGAAGTGTGGATGGTAAAATTTTGATATAATATAAGTGCGTTTCTCAAAAAGACACTCAAGTAGCTTAATTGCAGTGAAAATAATATGCAAATAAGTAAGTACCTATAGAGGAGTGCCTATACAGTACACTGCCTATACAGAATCAAAAAAAAACTGGCTTGGATTTATCCTCTCGTTTCTACGCAATATTGTAATGAAAGCGAGTAATGAACTTCGAAACACCAAAACATAAATAATAATCAAAACAAGTCAAATTAAAATGGCAAATTAAAAAGTTTTGCATAGATAAGTATTAAGTAAGTAATAAAGAGAATAAAGTCTTAGTTATTTGTAATTAGAATTTCCATTTGATATTAATAAAAGAAAAATAAGTATTTAGCAAGTCAAATTCAAATGACAAATTAAAAAGTATTGCATAGCTAAGTATTAAGTAAGTAATAAGACTTATCTATACTAATATATAAAGAGGAAAGATTTGATTTTTTGTTTGCATTGAATAGGCTCCGAAACTACTGAACCGATTTGAAAAATTCTTTCACTGTTGAGAAGCTACACTATCCCCGAGTAACATAGGCTATATTATATTAAAAAAAAATTAGGGATCCTTTATAAGACTCGAATAATATAATCCAAGGTGTAAAAAAATAAGAAAACCGAAGCAAAGCGAGGGTGGTTACTCGTTCTATATAAAGTCTTACGCCTCAACTCCCAGTCACTAACGGTTACTTAAATCACTCCTTAGTACAGAATTTGTATGGTGATTCTTTACTAAGGAGCGATTAAAGTAACCGTTAGTGACTGAATTGGGGTGTTAGTTATTATAATTAGGATTTCCATTCCATATTAATATAAGATAAATAAGTAAAAATATACTAATTACGAGTATAAGAACATATTACTTTCGTTACGTTAATATTATTTATGTCTGTCATTACTGAAACATACACTTGCGAGCTTTAAACTGGAATCACCTAAACGGGGATTGATCGGGGATGACGATTTGAACGGATTTTGCAGGCGTGGTTTCCATTTTTTTACTTTCTGTGTTCCCAGCGGCGTGAATTATTAGACTAATGACAATTTTTTTACACACGACCCTTTTTATTGGGTTTCAGGACTTCCAACTCATATTTCGTTTTATTTAAAAAATTAATGAGTTTTGTTTTTACGTTCCATGACATAAGCTGAATAAGATTTGGTTATGATATCAAAAGAGGATGAAAGCCAATAAAATTACCTTTCAAATGACATACCTACCACATTCTATAATTTTATTGCATGAAAATTGTTAAAATTATTTTAAACAATCCCAGTTTAAGTGATTCCAGTTTAAAGCTCGCAAGTGTATTTCAGTAATATCCAGAATAAAAACCGAACGCTGAAAAAGGGGCCAAGTTCTAGGTCAAGCACCAGACAAGTCTAGGTACTTATCAGAGTGATGATATTGCAGTCAAAGCTGGTCCATGATCTCAATTAATTTTTATTTTCATGATCAAAATTAGATGATCGACTAATAATTATTCACTTTGATCACGTTTTTTGACTACAATAAACAACTGTCACTCAAAAGCGCTTTAAAATATATTAAAATTGATTTATAGTTTTCGAGAAAAAAGTGCCACAAAATATGCACTAAATAGAGATCTTTTTTTCCCTCAATTTTGTCTTGTGGTACTTAGTGCGGTATAGCTTTGGATAATTTTCACGTATTTTCATTGTGATTTATAATCTACACATAAGCAGTATTTTGTTTTAATTAATAAAGCTGTAGGTACTTTCATTAATTAAGATGTTATCGTAATGTGCCTATAAGTAAACTTACAAAAATCGCCAGTACGAGCCCCACACAACAATCAGAGTACCGAAATATTAATTTATTTAAAGTGCGGTTTTGTTTTGTTTAAGTTGGCAAAACTGGAAAGATATGTTCAGAAACATAAAAACTTTATAAAAATAAATTCATGCCAGATTAAAAATACCATGTTCATGCGATATAAAATGTAATGGCGATGTTTTACTTAGTAAAATAGGTTTAAAATATTTTTAGCATACTGCAGAGAGAATGCTGTGGTTTTGTTTGATCTTAATAAAAGAACTGCAGGCAACGAAATTAATGCAGACTGCGTCGATTACAATACTTGAAAATAGACTTATATTTTTACCGACAACTTAAATTTTAGAAAAAACCGGACATTAATAATTTCGGATGATACGAGAGACAGTTTTCACGGAGGCTCGACAGCAGAATGCCCAACTCGCATAATGTCCATAGGTCCGACTGCCCACTTATCTCTAAACATACTGAACCATAGAGAAGTTAGATCCAGATCTCATTACGAGAATAGCCCCATGTCCTCTAATGGACCGCTAATGAGTTGAAGCTCATCTTCTCACACTTTTTACTTACAACCCTCGGCCTCGTCAGCTGCGAGCTACCTCCACTGCTAATAAATTGTCCCAACATTTACGTAAACAAGTAATTAACATTCGTAGAAATAGGTCAGTAGCTCCAGCACGAATATTTGCGAGAAAGTATTCGTATGGTTAACGTAAGCAATTTGTATGGCATTTTTTCAAAAGCGCCCCTATCGTACGTAAATGGTACTAAAATGCCATACAAATTTGACAAATTGCTTACGTTAACCATACGAATACTTTCTCGCAAATATTCGTGCTCGAGCTACAGGTTACAGAACACATAAGTTTTATATGGTTCAATTATACGGTACCCATTTCTAGTTTGAATTACTTAATTTCGTGTTTTGATTTAAAGGACTGGAGTAAATGGCGCTGTGATACTCACGTGGAATTCTAATTCTCACCAGGAGTGTATTATCTATAAAAGTGCATGCTCTGTATACTCGTAGCATTGCAGTATTTGAAGTTTGAACTGCAGATAAAACTTATTCTCTTTTTTTTTACACTTCAATAAAATATATTTTACGTGCAGAAACTTTTCTGTTTTTACTATTATATCCGTTTGACAGTTTATCTGTGCCTGTTTAAACTATATCACTATATTTATTATAATCTAAACTTTCCATATGATATGAACAAACACAGTTTTTTTAATTAACTTTGTCGGACTGGGGAAGTAAAAAGTTTTTCCGTCGGGCTTGATTAAACAACGCGAACGAACTCTCGTCCACGGCTCGAACATTAACGGAATATGGTGCTTGTACCAGTTATGGGCACTTGTAGAGACCGTTTTACTGTAAAATTAACTCGTAATCCGTTTTTAATTTAATTAAGGTTAATTAAAGGCTAATAAAAAGGCTGATGAAATCTAAGAAATGTTTTTATTAATTAAAGTGGGTTTTTTATTCGTTTTACTATTTAAAGCAAGTTATGGATCGGCGGTAGCGGCAATGTTTATATAATGCAACATTATTACATAATATAAAAAAAATATTCTTTACTACTTTTACCATAGGTACTTGAAAATCAAAATAATACTATCTTTGAACACATAGGTAAATTTTTCTAACTCAAACTCAAATTATTTATTGCACGCAAATAATTATATATTACATGCATATAGATAGATATTAATGCAATTCTGAACGTCAAATCTTTTGTATCTACCACCGATTTTACGTACACCACCCGTATCGCATGTTACCTTTACGTTTGTGGCCAAGTCATGATAATACGTAGTATCGTTTATCGTATCAAATTATTGGGTAAAGTTTCACCGCTTTCAGACACACCACATTGATATATTCATAGCAGCTAATGGTTCACTGGTTTAAGGTTGACTTCAAGGATACTATATATTTTTATTATTACAACTGTATCTACTGTTTACTAATTTGCTGACAATTGAAACAAAGTATTGAACAAAGGAAAAATTTCAAGTATTAATTTTGTTTCTCTGCTTTCTCCGCAGAAGAGTGATATCATAAAATGAAATCACAAAACTATAAACTTCCAAATCATTCATCCATCCATCAACTATGTCTGATACATAGCTACTTGTGTGCCAAGTTTCATTATAACCCGTACAACGTTAGCGCGAGAAGGAAATACATACATCCAATGACATTATCATGTAAAAAAGAGGTAGATATGTCATTAGCGCGCCGACGATGAAGAGCGTAAGAACAGGCAATTGACCGTTCTGCTCGTAGTCGCTCTGTCAATACAAGACGATACGCACGCTTTTGTTGTTGTCAGATTAAGTGCTTAACATTTGACATACAGCGTTAAAATGCCTTCGTGTATTGGTTGTAGTGAAACAAAAGATAAACGTGTGTGTGTTGTAGCTCTTTTCGGAACAGATTTTTTTGTTGATTTATAAGGGTATAATGTTATATTTTTTAAATATCATTGCATACATCCAAACATGCTCACAAACTTTCATATTTATAATATTAATTGGTAGGTTTTACAGTTCTGACGAATACTTTTACAGGTAAACTAAATCAATTACCGAAATTGGCAGGTTTCCGCTTACCTCCCTTCTTCAGTGAGGAATGAATCACTGCGTGTTTATGCATTCTATCTCAGTCAGAAACATTATATTTTATGTATCTTACTGACAGACTAGACTCTCTGAGAAAGGTGAGACAATGACAATATAAACCCTATATCCGGTACAAAAATCTCATTTCCCGGGTCGTCACACTAATATCCGGTTGTGGCGTTCAAGCTGTCGGGTAGTAAATCGTCTTGGCGTCTTTATGAAATGTCATCCCTTTCAGAAATAACATGGTATTATGATACATGCCCCTTCTAATACAATAACTTCTTCAGACTTAAGTATTGAGGATGAACGAGTTAATATAAAACGTTACGAAATGTTTATTTTTTATCCACGGACCTAAAAAAAAGACGGACGTAACCTCGTCTAATCGAGAGTGAAGCATAACAATGGCCGCCCGCTTACCATGTGTGCGTAATTTTTGATTACGCACACATGGTAAGCGGGCACGCATGGTAATTAATTTGATACGCGATTGAAGCAGTGAAGTGTCAATATGTGGGTGTGTGTACTTGTACGAATAGAGAGTTGGTATTAACTATGGGTGCTTCACTGAATTTGTTGTTGGGATTACGTCCGTCTTTTTCTTATTTTTTTATCGTTGTTTGTTTTCTTTCATTTTAGTTCAATATAAAGTTTTACTTCATTCAGTTGAAAGAAGTGGGATGGTTATTCTGGATTACAATGATGTCAACCGTCGTTCCCTTTTCAAACAAAAGACTATCATGACATTTTATTCGCAGGATATCATACACTAACGGCCGGTCTCAATAATGTACTAACAGTTGGAAGACTGTGGATAGGGCTACCATTAGTATGTTATCTGTCATACTTGTCAATTTTTCAGACGCAAAAATTGACAAATATGACAGATAACATACTAATGGTAGCCCTATCCACAGTTTTTCATCTGTTAGTACATTATTGAGACCGGCCGTTACAAGTTTATTCAAATCCGCTGTGAGTACAACCGTGACCACAATCCATTATTATGCAACTAGATCGAAAATATCGTAGTGTGATCATTATAAAACACTTCATATCGTGTGTACTCGAATTGATTAAAAAGTGCATAAATAAATAAAAAAAAGCCTTTTATTCCATATGTATTACTTATTCTATAGTAGTTTATATAAATTACATAAAATTAAAACAGATAATCAGAAATATTAATTAATTTATCATTTTGTATTGAAATAATTTAATGATATATAGCAATCCAGAATAGGAATGAAAATTCTCGGAGAGAGCGGATCTCCTTGTCTCACCTTTCGATTGGAAAACTTGGATCAGTTGTTTCTAGTTGAATTTGGCTTGACATGTTTTTATAAATGTTTTTTAATAATTCTATTTATCTAACTCTACATTTTGTGATTTTAAAGTTTCCCAGATGCTTGAGTGGGCTATAGTATCGAATGCTTTCTGATAATCAATAAATGCAATGTAGAGCGGTTTTTGTCTCTCCTGATATTTTTCAATAAGAAGCTCCAGCATGTGGATGTGATCGATAGTTGAGAAACCTTTCCGGAAGCCTGCCTGCTCTATGGGTTGGCTTTTTAAAAAGTGCATAAAAGCAAAAAAACATGCGTAACATTTTGATTTAAATCAAACACTATAACATACAGAGGAGAACCTTTGATAAGAACGTTTCGAACACTTGGAACGACACAAAAAGATTTACTGTGAGAATATATTAAACTTCTAAAATAATAAAGTTAAGCTATGTCATGTCGGCGCTGTGTAGGTATTATACCTGTCTAGTGTTATATGAGCGAAGAAAGGATTCTCATTTCCAGTCTTACGTTATGTTGGTTCACGTGCACAGAAACTTATTTTATACTCCATCATTCTACGTGTAACATAATATACTGCATGTACGTTTTTGTAACATCTTGCGTCTTAACTACAATGACGTCAAACAACATTTATAAAAATAAAACGGCGAAATTTTTGTTAACTGTGATTGCTGATAAATCATTTCATAATCATCATATGTGTATTTTTCGAAATTTTACTTTTTATTTTGTACATAAGTTTATGTTGTAATCTGAAACGAAGACGTATTAAACGAAGACGAAGAAATATTGCATAACAACGAATTGGATTTAGTCATATGTATATACGAAACCATCACCACCTTCCCCATCTTGCTTAATAACTCGATATAAATTTTGTTCTATAATCTGAGAAAACAACCAGTATAAAAATATAGTTGAAATCGCTGACAATCTTTATAATTGTATTCATTTTCCTGAACGAAAAAGTCCCTGAATTTGCCAATCTGAGGAAATGAAGCCAATCTCAATTTACTAAGTAATTATGAGCTAATGACGGTCCTCGTAATAACCATAACGCTAGCTAGGGACGTCGTCGCTCGTGGCGTTGACGGAGTGCTATTGAATTATACGATTAGCCAACGAGCAGACGCCTATTAGCCTGATCGTTGAATTGACCTAGATTAATGTTGGGAAGCTTCCCTAACTCTGAGATTCAGGAATTGCTTTTGTATCATACATTTAAGATACGATAAAGCTTAAAAATTAAGTATTTTAAGGTCTAAAAAGTCCAAATCTTTAATATCTTCGAAATGTATTCTGCTGAAATTATTTGAAGACGGGCAGAAGAGCAAAATAAGTTTGACAAAAGAAGCTCGTTTTCTTTTAATTAATATGGATATAGATATAAAACAACCACGGTAAGGTCTGCAATAGACACCTGTATTGCCTGTAATGTAACCTCAAATCAATTATAATATGTACGTCAAGGTCTTACATCTTTAGCTTTTACTTAGATCTGAGGTAGAACGCCTGTGAAAACATTGACATCCCACAACAAAATTAGCAGGTGTCGTACGTGTGACATAATTAAATTTAGCAGGTGTGAAAGACCTACCCCAGCCGAACGGTTTCAGCTATTAAATTCATGAGGGCCGCAAGCTTTTATGAAAGGTAAGTTAAAAAATACAAACCCTTGTAACCTTAATTAACGTCAACAATCAGACATTGACCATGATTGAAACAGAAACGTTTTCATATTGTGCCACGTTTCTGTCATTTTATTGTCGTATTTTATCTCGTAGTAATTCTTTCTTGAATAATTAGTAAGTCTAATATTAAATCTTCTTCATTCCCTATTGCGGGGATATATAAACAAAGTTCCTGAAAATAAAAACGCTAAAAGTTTACACACTCATACCAGAAAAATAACCTTAAATATCTTGTGAGACTTGTCTACATTATACAAGAATGCCATCAAAAACAAAACTTGTAAAAAAAACCAAGTCTCGCAACTCAGTTCTTCTACCGTAAAAAGTTGTGAGATCCATGTAATACCAAGTCGGTTAATTTATTCAGTTCCTACTTAAGGGTCCTTCTGTCTTAAGTTGTTACGTAATTAGCTAACCTAACAAGTAACAACATCTTATAGTGACCATATTATCAATATTAAAAATCTTTTATGTTTTAAATAATAGATCGACTTGACCATCGCATGAAAACACAATGTACCTACATATTGTATTAAATTTGATTGTTTAGTGCGATTGCCAAGTCAATCTATCTCCCCCCTCACCCCCTCCTTCTGGCTAAACGGTTGGAGATGGACTAGTGAAAAAATTCACAAAAATAGATCATAAGATGAATTTACAAGGAAAACTATTCCGGCTAGTGGTAGGCTTAAGTAGTTAATGAGTAATAGTTGATAAATTTACTACTTCGGAACCCTACATTGCGCGTGGCCTGACAAGTATTTACCCGGTTTTTGTAAGATTTTCTTTTTTTTTCCAATGTTAAGATCTGTTCATTAATAGTCCCATACTTAGTGCTTATTCCAAATACTGTGGATTAATTAAAGTAATATATATCATTGTCTCTATCCGTGATATTTAATTTATGTAGAGCTCATATAAATCGACACCAAAACGATTTACAACGGCCCTGCAAAGCATATAAATACATTTCATACAGCAATAATGAAAATTGCAGTCTAATAGCCCTCATTATACATATAAAATGATTCTTTGTTTGAACATGCCAGACATACCTTGCCTCACGCATCACAAACGACAATGGGCCGACTGGAAATACATTGTCATGTAGATTGTTAGTTGCCGACACGCATTTTAATAAATGAACCGAACATTCCGCTGACCGTAAAAATGCATATAAATTGAGGGGTTGAGCGTTCCATTAACTGATTTGAGTCGTACCTTTGCCAACCGTAGGTACTATAAATACATATAGTTAATACGGGTATGTAGTTTTGTATTTCGGGTCCACCTACGATTTGTTGAAGAAAGCACGCAAAAATACTCTTGTAAGATGGAACTCCTATTCTCCATTATTAAAATTTATATACTATGAATCAAAATTAATAATTTATTTAGGTTTATATGGAAAATTATTATGTAAACGATTCGCTTGTCTTCTAACGAAACATGAAAACAGTGTAAAAGTTCTAGCTATTACCCAAATTCTTGTAGCAATTCTTGTACCTTATTAGCTCTCAAATCGTTAAGCTCTACTATGGATCAGCGTAGTAAAGCACAGTTTAATTTCAAATAAAACCGAAATCATTAAGTGGCTCTGAGTGCGACAGACTCTCGCTAGTACGATAGCCAAGAAACGAGCAGACGAACCACCTGGTCGTAACTGGTCATCGTTGCTCATGGACCCCAACAATATCTTAGGCATCACCGATGCACTGCTGGCCTAGAGATAAAAAAGAAATATTTTCTTTCTTCTTTTAGAAAAAAGATTTTTAAAGAAAAAAAATATAATAAAGTTCAGTAATGACTTGTATATATAACATGAATTCTAAAAGAAAAAATTTTAACATTTTTCCTTTTCGGCTACATAATTTATTTATCCTCGTAACATTTTTGTTTGCAAAGAGCCAGTATTTAATCCCCAATGTTTTATGAAAAGTTTCATCTTGTAAAATAATCTAAATTTTACTAACAAAAAATAACCGACTTCAAAATTACTCAAAAACTACTTGTCAGATCTCGTTCAAATTTATGTGGAACTACATGACAAGCACCTGCTTTCGATTGAAAAAAGAATCATCAAAATCGGTTCACCCAGTCGAAAGTTCTGAGGTAACAAACATAAAAAAAATACAGTCAAATTGAGAACCTCCTCCTTTTGTTGAAGTCGGTTAATAAATGATTTTCCAATAAGACGAAGTCCGTATTGCTCGGTTGCGAGATCCACTCCAAGGAGCAGGAAATAAAGATATCTCCGATACGGAAATGGTAAGGATACTGCGACGTTGTGTGGCTACAAAATTTATTGCAGGTACGTTCAGTATGATATTCTGTATTTTAACTATTTTATGAATCTGGAAACAATCTTTGGATACAAAATTGTATTTAATATTTATCTAAAATAACAATCTATAGTAATATTATAAAGAGGAAAGATTTGATTGTTTGTTTGCATTGAATAGGCTCCGAAATTACTAAACCGATTTGAAAAATTCTTTCACTGTTGGGAATCTACACTATCCCCGGATGACATAGGCTATATTGTATTTTCAAAAAATTAGGGATCCTTAATAAAACTCCAATAATGTAACCCAAGGTGTAAAAAAATAAGAAAACCAAAGCAAAGCAAGGGCGCGGCGGTTACTCGTTACTAATAAATGACTTACCATTTTACGTAAATAACAAAAGAGCAATAAGTAAGTAAGTGGTAACCTCTCCTTTGAATATCCATAACACTAAAAAGCTAACACGGATAAGTTGTCAAAAAGGGGAACCAGCATTATTTCTAGTTCTGTCTCTCCGACCCCGCAACCGAAACGTAAATATACATATTTCACGGTCGATTTAAAAGACGATGGTAGCTAGCGAGAAGGCTGATAAAATATCCATGATAGCTTCATGAAAATATCCTACAATTTTGATTCCCTTCCACCATCCATATGATTCATGGATTTTATTCAGACATTGTTTCAGTATTCATACGTAGCATACGAGCTATACATACATATACATAAAAATACTCATATGACCCAGCTACGGAAAGCGGGTTAAGAAATGGAAAATAAAGTTATTTTCTTGTAGAGAAAACTTGCGGCTTTCTTTTTATATCTCAAGCGTTTATGAGAGAAACTAGAGACTATAGAACACTCGGTGTCGACCCCAAAACAAAGCCCTTTTTAAAATGTGTTGCTGTGAGAGATTTTTGTTCTAGTAACTTTGTGTTTTCGTTTTTGTGATTCGGAAGTTATGAGCTTTTATTCACACTGTGGTTGCAAGCCACAATGCGCTGGCTACTGAAAATAAAAATACACAAAGATTTCAATGTAATAATCAAGATTTTATAGATGAAGGGAATTTTTTTTTCTAAGTATGTACGTTAAAAGAGAGCAACTATGCGGATTTTTAAACGGTTTTATTTAACTGGCCCTGTTTGTTTGTTTGGGTCGAATCTTGCAAGCTGAATTAGAACTACATGCTTCCTTTAATCCTTCGTTGACATTTTGCATATTGCTATGGTTCCCCCACGGACCTGAAAAAAAGACGGACGTAACCTTGTCTAATCGAGAGTGAAGCACAGCAATGGCCGCCCGCTTTCCATGTGTGCGTAATTTTTGATTCGCGATTGAAGCAGTATGGTGTCAATGTGTGGGTGTGTGTACTTGTACGAATAGAGAGTTGGTATTACTATGGGTGCTTCACTGAATTTATTCTTGGGATTACGTCTTTTTTTTAGGTCCGTGGGTTCCCATTACAAAACATTTTTATGATAAGCATGACCTGATAATACTTTTATGATTGCTCCAGATGAGGGGACTCCTTAACGGTTAACAGCACGATCACAATTTTTAGGGTTCCGAAGAAAACCGTTTTTAGTTTCTAAACCATTAACATATTACTCTCTAACAATACAGTCGAGCGTGTTAACGACATAAACAATGTCTTAAGCATGTTAACGTAGATTCCTCGAATCCAGTCTTCTAGAACCATAAAAATTCCCTACATAGTTTAAAATTAAAATAATATTGCATATCCCGTAAAGTTATTAGTTAACGAGTAACCGCCCTCGCTTTGCTTCGGTTTTCTAATTTTTTTTCAACTTATTGGAGTTTTATTAAGGATCCCTAATTTTTTTGAAAATATAATATAGCCTATGTTACTCGGTGATAGTGTAGCTTCCCAACAGTGAAAGAATTTTTTAAATCGGTTCAGTAGTTTCGGAGCCTATTTAATGCAAACAAAAAATCAAATCTTTCCTCTTTATATATTAGTATAGATGACTAATATTTAAAATCTTTGCAAGTAGGTACCTAATGCTAGATGATATTCGCGATTATTTAAATAGCTCTTTAAGTAATTGTATAAGCGATGTTTAATATTCATGTGATCAGTTAATGTCTATTTTATAAACGTCTTCTAATTTATTACAAACTCTCCGAGTGAATATCTCGTACGATTTATGACAAATAATTTATGCGGGCAGATAAACAGCAATGAATGTTTTCCAAACATCAAAGACAGTTTGAATTTATTTGTATTGAACTGGTTCTCCAACTCATGTTTACTGACGCAGCTGACGCTTCTTGTACGCAGATAGGTACTACACGGTTAAGTTTACAGGTTAGGTGACCTATTTAACGCTTAATTTGCATGGTAGATAGCAGGAATTTAACAAAATTTATACTATCTGAACCAGCTGAACGCTTCGCTGTGGCCATGTTTATTATGTAACGAAATTAGCAAATATGCTAAATTCTCAGAACACAAAATAATTGTAAGCCTAAAATTAATTAATCCAAAACGCTGGAAATTTTCGGAACAAGTTTCCAAATATTTTTAATTAAATTGCGAACTTTTTTATCTCTGAATTGAGATTGAATAATAATATTGTTTGTAATATGTATTGTAAATTTTTATATCGAAGATTGAAAGTGTTGAAACGTCTCAAAATATTTTACGCTTTCAAACTCGACCCTAGATTTAGTGGGACTATTGTATTTCAAATAAAGTCGCGAGTTTTAGCAAGACTGACTAAAAATATTTGTTTGTGAGGACATCTCAAACAGGGGCCATGTCCGCTTGTCCGCGGTAAATCCGGGATTATCTAATGAAATAAAACATTGAGCACTTACTCGTAACGTGCGCTGGAATGGTTCTCAAACGACAGCTTTGTTTATTGTTTTTGAAGTAAAATTTGTACCTATATCGACCTTGATACACGGTTACAATAAAGCTGGAGACTGACTAGTTTGTTTTCAAAATATCATTCGCGGAGAGCGCCGCGTGCTCCACTCGACTGCGGTATTTTCGTGAATTCCCTTTGTGTGTTACAAACTAACGTTACAAGTAAGTCTTTGATTTTGAGCTATAAAAACTCGATACATTACACCAAAATGTTACAAGTCAGTCTCCAGCTTAAAATGCAAATTTTTCTTGTAACGTTTTATCGTAATTTTCGAATAGACAGTTGCTGTTGTTCTGTCTGCTGTAGCTGTCTTTACAACTTCACACGGACAGGGCTGCAGGAGTATACCATAACAACAAATTAAATTAAAACGATAAAACGCTGTGTCGTGTTAAAGTTTAACTTTGTACGTGTGTACACTTAATGTTCACACACCATTGTAGTATTATTACTAGCATATAGAACCGACACCGCGAACACAATACAATACAATACAATATTCTTTATTGTGCACACTAATAAATGACAAAAAAGAGAAGTTAACAAACAAACAAAAAATACACAACAGGCGGTCTTATCGCTACAGTAGCGATCTCTACCAGACAACCCTTTGAGCGAAGGACAAAATACATTTCTTGAGCTGAGGTAGGGGTGCTACAATTATATACGTGAAATATCGTAAATAAAGATAAATACACACATACATAAAATGTATGTATGTATGTCCCAATGAATTATCGCGGATTGGCTTCAATTTTCAATGGATTCGTTCGATTTTGATAGGAGAACGGGGGCTCAATTTTGAAAATAGAATCTCCCGGCGTGGCGGGCACACATTTTGTTCGAGATGTCTGTTCTATGACATTATACTTCAGTGGCACACACAATGTTTTACTTAACCTTTACGACAGCAGTTGTAAGTAAACAGCAATGCTTAAATTAAGCAGATTTCGACGCACATCTCAAGGATTGTCAGTGATGGTGATGAAAATAATGAATATGATGATGACGATGGACTACTCTAACTACTCAACTGGTAACTTGTCAAATGGTTCATGTTGATGCTTATTTAGTCGCAAATCTTTTGAATATTTAGGCATGCTATATAATTCAAACCCGGGAACTTGGTCTCCGTGGTGGTTCTCCGTGGTGGTTGGAATCCGAAGTCCAAACCACTAGGTATGCTACATATCATGACTGTTAATAATATATAATTATAAATATTTAATCAAAACTTTTTTCGACAAGGAAAACATCCTGAAACCTGCTTACCGGAGACTTTTTTTTATATCTTATAAGTTAATGCTTGACTACAATCCCACCTGGTGGTAAGTGGCGAAGTAGTTATGGATGGTAAAACGCACTAACTTGGTAAAAGCCTATTCACTCTTGCCTTGAAGACACATTTTAATATTAAGAGTTATCCATTCTCAGTGGTATGAAGGAGCGCTTATAATGTTTTAAGTAAAACTTCGTTCCGGATCTAAGGTAATCAGGAAAAGCGTTCAGAAGCGATGTATATTTAAGCTGTCCGTAAATTAAACGGTTGGAGAAACATGGAGTGCAATTAAATTGACCACACTACTCAGTACTCAGTTCGTTAGTGGATGCTCTTATTGCCTGGATCCGCCAAGCGGCTTGAGTGGCTTGTTAATTAGCGAGACCGCGTTGGTCTAGACAATTTTTGAAGTGAAAACTTCTTTAGCATCGTTGTGATTTGAAAGTCAATGAAACGAAAAAGCGACAGTAAAACGAGACAGAAACATAAATTCATAAGATTTAATTTGGGAGAAAATGAGATAGAAAGCATTATACAGTGTTTCTTATGTTCGTGGTTCTCTTTGTGTTACTTTAAAAAGTGCTAAGTTGTATTCATAGATCTAGATATGGAACAAGATAGAAGATTCGTTTTCGTATAAGGTTAGACTATCTTAGCTTTCGAAAAGTGTTGAGAAACCCAATTCCCAATAAATTGTATATTATCATGAATCTCTGATTATCTCCATTTAGGACCCTTTGGAACCACAGACTTGCACTCTGAACCTAGTATTACATACATAGGTATTTATTTTTCTTATCGTCAGATTATTTCCGTTTTTTTGTTGGACAACAATTTACACTCTCTTTTAAAATATATGTAGGTAGTACCTATAGGTACAATTATATCTCTTATCTATTCTGAGCTCAAGCATCAATTTGCATACTGATAGGTAATTTTGGGAAGTAACATTATTAGGTATATTATCATATGTTTACACATAAGTATGTTTATTAATTAATTAAGTACAACGAGGTTTCAAATTAGTATCATACTAAGACGGATAAATTTGTGTCATTTTATACGAAACCAGATTCGATTTCTGAGTTATTGTATTCATTATACTGAAGGATTTTTAGATTACTAATGCATTGTGGTAATCCAAATAAAATATGGGTTACCACCATGGGGTTTCTTTCTTATATTATCATAATATCTGCTTATGTTACTTTTCTCTGTAGAGTCTCTGAGATGCCTTAACACGTTCGCTGCGTAAGGATTTTTAGTGTACTTTTTGCTGGTGCGTCGTGAGGTTATATTGACTCACAGAGGACCTTTTTACAGTGCGGCGTGAGGTCAAATAAGCTCGCATTCAGTTCTGTCTTGATATAGGTTTTTCTCAATGGGGATATGTATTATTTAATATATTTTATTTTGAGGTCAAAGACTAATAACCAAGCAATATATATCTAGCTGCGTTTTTAGCTCGCTTGTTTCGTTTAGCCTCTAAAAGAGAAATAATTTGAGAGGTCAATTTGACCACACAACGCACTGAAGATATCAAAACACTAGTGATGGGAAACACCTCTGTTGTATAGCACTCGACAAATTTTTCCAGAATTTTATTGACAGTTTAATTTTTAACCTTGTAAGTCACATACGTGAAAAATAATAATAATACTAATAAAACTTTATTTCGGACAAAGTCCATATGATGTTAGTAAGTACAAAATTCTTATAAACTACTGCGAAACCCGGCGTTGCTCGGGTTAAAATACATCACATGTTTGATGGTATAAAAATATGTAAGGATCTATAGAATATTCCAGATCGATTACAACAGTTGCACACATTCTGAAGTTTTCAAGAACATTCTAGAATTTTTTTAGAACTTTCTAGAACATTCCAGATTGATGACAACAGTTGCACACATTCTGGAGTTCTAGAACATTCTAAAATTTTTTAGAACTTTCTAGAACATTCCAGATCGATGATAAGAGATGCACACGTTCTGGAGTTTTCTAGATCATTTCTGAAATTTTTCGAACTTTATAGTTAATAGTATCAGGCGTTACTTTGCGGAAATCCATTGTTATTAAGTTAGTTTTAGTCTACTTTGCAACAATCCGCGGATAACATGTATGATGGTATATACTTTAAGACATGCGTGGCACCTCCCTCCCTCCCACAACGGAAACATGCACTACAATAATTAAAAGTATATACCAACATACATACCAGCACCAACACGTGTTTCGCCCCGAAACGGAGCATCATCAGGGTAAGTTGACTCTACGATGGTTAGTCGCAAAGTGAACATCGTTCACTGAGCGTGGCGTATTTATACCCTACTCGCCCACTGGTTATCTAATGACGTTGTTGATAATTAGTGATTCACGCCAGCAGAAACCGGGTCTGACGTAATCTGGTGATTATTACTGTTGGAAATCCTCAGTAAAGGCGAGTTGGATACATTAATTTGTTCATTCAGCAGTGTAAAACTTGGGTTATTATTATGTTTTATTATTTCTAACTGCTCTAGTATATTTAATTTAAAACCCTTTTCCGATTTATGTAATATATTGTATGTATGGTTACTAGTTAAACTGTGACCTGATTATTTTAATTGTTTAGCAAAGTTAGACTTATCCGCGTGATTGTAATGGCGTGTACGTGGGTGAAACTGGTAGAAATTTTGACACACGTTACCGGGAACATATGGTCGCATATAGGAATGGTCACGCGGATAAGTCTAACTTTGCTAAACATTTAATAGAATCAGGTCACAGTTTAACTAGTAACCATACATAAATCAATTACTAGGATATCAAATTAATTAATGTCAGATTAAATCAAAATAATATACTATATAACAATCCAATTAAATAACATCAAATTAATTAATGTCAAATTAAATCAAATTAATATACTAAATAACAATCAAATTAAATTACATGAAATTAAATAAATCAAATTAACTAACAATCATATTATGTCAAGTGCATAGTCAACTTTTATATTTCCAGTTCATGGATAAAATGTATTAAATCTAAAATTAAAAACAATTCCTTATATTGTCACCCAAAAAATCATCTACTGTGTAATAACATTTACATAATAACCATTTAAATAATTCATTTTTAAATAAATTTAAGGATTTGTCTTTCAATTGGTCTGGTAATTTATTATAAATGCGGACACACATACCATAGCAATTTCTTAGGTATATGCCTGTTTTTGTTACAACTTCTATAATTAATCTGTTGGGATGCCTAGACCTCTTACTGGTTACAAAAATATGGTGATGTTTTTTCACAAATATGGCTACTTCATAAATGTACATGCATGGCAAAGTTAGAATATTAATATCCCTAAATATTGGACGACATGACTCCCAAGGAGCCAGCCCGACTATGGCACGAATGCACTTTTTTTGCAAGAGAAATAATTTATTTAACATTGTTGAATTACCCCAAATAACTATGCCATACCTGAGATTTGACGCCACATATCCGTGGTACGCCATTACTGCAATTTTATTATCAGCTGTTTTGCTCAGTCTTCGCAGTACGTATACAAATTTACTAATTTTGCAACAAGTATTTTCTATATGTTCTTTCCAATTGCAGTATCTGTCTACTTGGATTCCAAGGAATTTTGTGGAACCTACACTTTCTATGGTTTCTTTTTTATATTTGATATTTAATTTTAATGGAATTGCATTTTGATTGATGAACTGAATATATTTTGTTTTGTTGACGTAGCTGTTAAATTTACTTCTTCGTTATGACTTTCCTTACATTTTGTAACGACACTTATAGATATGTCGTCCGCGAAGAGAACTATCTTATGGTTTATAGTTTCGGGCAGGTCGTTAACGTAAACCAAGAAAAGAAGTGGTCCAAGTATGCTCCCCTGTGGGACCCCACATGCATTATGTCTGAATCGCGATTTGTAAGATGTGGCAATAGATTTTTCATTTAAAGCGGTGATGTCGACCTGCTGATAACGTTTGTCCAGGTAGTTTCTAAGCCAATCATAGGCTAGTCCTCTTATTCCACATTTTTCTAATTTTCTTAATAAAATTTCATGACTTACAAAGTCAAAAGCACTGGACATGTCGAAAAATAGGACCGTATTATAGTATTTCTTACTTACATTATGAGTGACATTGGCAATGAGGTCGAAAATTGCCAATTCGGTAGATTTATTCTTCTGAAAGCCATATTGTTCTTTAACAAGAACTTGATGTCTGTTGAAGAATTTAAGGAGTCTGACATGCATAGCTTTTTCGTATATTTTAGAAAGTATGGGGATCAGTGTAATAGGCCGATAGTTATTTATTGACAATGGATCACCTTTTTTGTATACAGGTATAACTTTCGAATATTTTAGTTTCGATGGGAAGCATCCGTTTTCAAAAGACATATTAATAAGCGCGGCAAGAATAGGGGATATTTCTCGTACACACGCTTTCAATACTCTTGTACAGACTTCATCATATCCCTCAGAGTTACTATTTTTTAAAGATTTTATAATATTACATATTTCTATTGCATCACAAGGTGTAAGAAAAATACTATCAGATATTATTTTTCCAAAATTATTATCATTAAGCTTACCTAGATAATTGTATGATTTAAACTTTTACCACTTTGGAAGTGTCTCTCGCGCAAACTATTCAGTTTAGAAAAAAATGATATTAGAAACCTCAATATCATTTTTGAAGAGCTATGCATAGGACCCACCCATACACGTATGGGTTTGATGAAAAAAAAAATTTTTGAGTTTCAGTTCTATGTATGGGGAATCCCAAAATTTATTGTTTTTTTTTTCTATTTTTGTGTAAAAATCTTAACGTGGTTTACAGAATACATCTACTTACCAAGTTTCAACAGTATAGTTTATCATATCATATCTATCATATGGCATATCTTACACTTGACGACAACACCACACGACTTTACTAATATAACTAACATAATATTCAAATTAAAAGTTGCAAAACATATATTTCGTACACGCGAAAAATGGCTCAAAGCGACGTCTTCCTTATCGATCGCGTGGCACAACACTAAGAGCGCGAAATGGCCCTAGCGCAACGTTCAGTGCGGGTGTGAGGTGCGCGGAGCGCTAGGTCATATTGACCTCACACCGCACTAGAGTGAAACAATTTTCTTTAAGTGCGGGTGAGGTCATATTGTCTCACGAGTGTTTGAAAATATAGGATTGTTCACGTTAAAGCGGCAATTGCAATGGTATATAAAACTTTTTCCTACGATAGAAATACACAAAGTTAAGCCTTCCGCACCAGGGGAAAGAACGCTATTTTGCTCGCCGCACCACATGAAAGTTCGCTGTGAGTCAATATGACCTCACAACGCAGTGAACGTGTTAAAGAATTAGGTTAACTTGTCATTTTTTATCAGCAACCTTATGTTTATTTGGCTTCTGTAAACCAATTTGGTTAAGAATATATAGAGACATAAGAATGTAAGAGTAGAAAGTATTACAGTCTACCTTGAGCACCTAGCTTTCAAAGGATTAGGTTGCGCTAATATTGAACGCGAAACTGTACCCGCTATATCCTAAACCCTGTAAAATCGGCCGTTAAAATCACTGCCCATTTCTCGACTCCTGCTGGAGCTATAAATAGAATGTTAAGCCTCGCACGATCTGAAGATATTATTTTATGTCACAATAACGTTTGTTGACTTGAACGTTAAAATTAAAACCATGTAATAAAATAGCCCATTCATAGGAAATCAGTAAAGTGCAAAGCTGCATAGAACGTGTAATTTACTCGTGTATGTTATGATGTTTAACTTTCACGATTGGATTTGGGTAATCAGAATAAATCAGAACTCACAACACAATAATAATGTAATTTTTAAAGCTTTCTCCGCTGCTGAGACTAGCTTTTCCCATAATGAAGAAGATAACTGAATACCTATTAGATAAACATTGAAATATTATTACTAGCATATAGAACCGACACCGCGAACACAATGTATGTCCCAGTGAATTGGCGCAGATCGGCTTCAATTTTCAATGGATTCGTTCGATTTTGAAAGGAGAACGGGGGCTCAATTTTGAAAATAGAACCTCCCGGCGGGACACACATTTTGTTCGAGATGTCTGTTCTATGACATTATACTTCAATGTAGATAAATGGTTTTTATTTGTATATCTAATATTTGTGTAAGGGATTTCTTTAATACAGAAATATTTTTACCGCAAAAATTTTGTGATGTCTCTCTTATCTGGACTTAACTTTTTATGTTCTTGTCGTAAATTAAAAGACAAGGCAATAAGCATTTACTTTTACAAAGTTGATTAAGATTGTCTTAAGAAAACTGCCCGGAACATGACAGGAGATTAAGTAGGTTTTTCAGGAATTTGCGATTATTAATTCGATGTAGAGCAGCTCTACACTCTACAAATCAGTGATTTTATTATTTCCATACTTTTTGTTTACATTTTTTACCTTTTTTATAAAGCCACCTGTTTAAGTACTTTCATTAATAAAATAACACGATAGAATGCATGATAATATATTGGCACATACGTGCATTAACATTTCGTATGCTCTTTCACGTCTGAGACGTAGAAGTTATGTGAAATAATCACATTAAGTAAGATACTAAAAGTATCTCTATTCTCGATTTCAATAAGAACTGCTCGTGAAATGTTCAAGGCATAATATGGATATTGTTATAACAAAAAATAGAACTAAGAAATATACACAAGAGTTATTCAGTTATCTCTATCGTTAGCCGCCTTACTTCCGCTTGACTATATTTTCCTTTAAAGGTAGGCTTACTACGTGTTATGTTCGGTTTACACGTATTAAGTAGTTAACTAAATTTTAAGTAAATTAATACGTGTAAACGGACAATTTAGTAGTTAAAATGTACGCAAGTAATTTAGAAATTTTTCTATTTTCTGTTAAGTAGGTGGATGGGGCTTATCACTTAACAGGTTTGGGCAGCTACTTTTAAGTTAAAATTTAGTAAAATGCTTAAGTAATTAAGTAGGTTGCGAAGAATTGTATGAACTAAAGAGCTTTACTAAATTATTAAGTGGATGCGCACCAAAAATTATTCACTTTAAATTTAGTTAAAATTTATCTATCTTATTAGTTATCTACTTAACTACTTGATACGTCTAAGCCGGACTTTAGTATAAAGGTTTCTCTTTCCGATAAACTGATGTTATCCTTCGGTTTTGTAATTAAAGCCTAATCGTTAGTAATGCTCCTTACGTACAAGCAATCATTTATCGTGCATGTTACTAAACCAACAGGCGTGACCGTGTCGCGATAACGAATCATCTATCTTGCCCGCTAGACTTAACTTTCACATTTTTTTACGTAGGCAGTGAAATGTCTGACAACTAACTCAAGTATACACGACACAGGGACCCGTGAATGCATAAGTTTCTTTAACCAACAAAAAACAAAACAAAACGTACGCTAATCAAACAAAAACAAACCTCGGAAAAAGAAACCGCTCCAGATTTGCTCGAGTTATCCTGATTATCCTCAAAGCACAGATCAGTCACTCAATTCCACTATTGCGGCACTTTCGACTTGTCACTCGCGTCAATTTTCGCGCCGTTCGGAGCTTTCGACGGTACGCGTTACTAGTTGGAACGTCTGGCAAAGACTGGCGGTCTGCTCGTGAAACAACCTCCGCTTCGTCGGTTAGCGCGAAACAAGGCCATGCAAAACGCTGCTCCCATTTCCCACCAGTGGAAAGTGTTGTATCCGCGTACCGCCGGACAGGTGTGGGAGAAAGCACCCAAAAACTGACAGTTGACTCATTGGACAGAGATGATTCGCCGCTATCCCACACGATCAACCGAGGAAAGTGACCTGACCGGTTCTGGCGCCGAAATTGTTTGTTGAAATGGAAAGGTCTCCGAATTTGTGCCATTGCTCGGATATAGCAACCAAACATGTACATGTTGATGATATTGCAGGAGACACACTTTTAATTTTGTTTCTGATACTCGTATGTACGTATTGTAATGTATCTGGCTGTAATTAAATAGGACATGATTTCTTTCACGTAGCGGAAAAACAATTAGGTAGGGGAGACTCCTGCTTGTAAATTCTTATCTCAATCCTTCGTGACTTTACATAGTATCCGCGCAGATTAAAGAAAGGAGTACCCGTATCTCCCACCAATGTGGCTGGACAAAAAGAAACCGTTTAATGGACGAAGACTATTGTATTTAAAAAATCACACAGTTTATTCCAAAAGGAAAATGGCAGCTATCTTGAAAAACCTTAGCGCATAAGTAAGGTTGGAATTAAACTGTTTCTTTTAGACTCCTAAAGAGAAAAATTGTTTCCAACAACATTTTACTATATACGAGTAATCACGATTTTTATTTTGTATTCCGATATTTCGACCCAGTTGCATGGATCGTGGTCACGGATGAACTGCGGCGGGGGCGCGGAAACTTGACAGGATGACAGGTGACATTTGACACTAGTACATATGTGTATCAACTTGCCGTCTAGCTTGACAGGATGACAGGTGACATTTGACACTAGTACATAAGTGTATCAACTTGCCCTCTAGTTCGTTTTTGCGTTTTGTTAACCATATTACGATTTATGACACACTACACTAACCACATCTTGCCGCACGACACTGCACTTTTTGGGATAAACTAACCACAGGATTCCATGTTTGCGCTAATTTGAATCCATCCTCCCTATTGAAACTTTTGGGGTGTTTAAAATCTTGTAGTTTCCAACAATTTCTACTGCAGGGTCTGCAGGTCCATAATTTTATCCGTTGCTCAGTAATATGCACCACAATGGGCGTCAAAGAGGGTTGGCTGGGACTTGAAGACGGTCAAATCGCCTCCTCATAGCCATGTTTGAAGAAATTAAGAAGCTAACTTTCTTACTTTCAAAAAATTCTCGCGTGCACTATAATGACCTAATTTCGCTATTGCTATTTATATTTAGTTATCTTAGTATATACTGAGTCACCTAGATTGGCTAGATTTCATAAAGGTTTAATTTCTGACAAAAAGAAAGTTATGCATATTTTAGAAACATTGACTTGAAAAAAGAAAACATTCGAAGAATTGCACCTTGTAGCTTGCATCTAGAGCTCTATTTCATATCACAGCACTAAGCTACAGTAATTCTTCGGCTTCTATATGCTTCTGATTGAGATTTAGTATTTTATTATCATTGTCACTATATTTTATACCCTCTTTTGTCGTGTCCTCGTTCTTCCAAAGAATTATGAAGCTGCCGCCATTTGTATGAACACCCAGAGATATAAAAGTCTTTTGTGTTCAAGCCTAAATTACTCGCCATTAAACGTTAATTAAAACCTACGCTGCTCCATAATTTATTGCAATAAGGTTTAAAAAAGGTTTAATATCTGTAAAATATTACACTCGCGAGAATTAAAATAGGGCAATATTCAGTAGTTTGAAACTCTTGTTGCGAAAAGATAAAAGAATTTTAATGTGCGCAGAGCTACCTTCAATAACGTAAGAATTCCTCGTTGGCTCATCTGAGAAATGTTTTAATTTAATAAAGCAGGAATGAAAAATGTGGATAACAAAGAGGTTTAGATTTCTTCAAAAGCTTTTTTTAAAGCAAGGGCGAGCTTAGTTTTATTTAACTAAGCCACACTTACACTTGTGCATTGAAAGACAGTTGAGTTGTGTGTAGTATTTATGTTTATACTGTTTGAAGAACAATATGGCATACATAAAAAGTGGTATTTTCGGGCGAAAAAAAATATTTGCGCATTGAATGCAAAACATAACCCTAATAATAACGTTGTTATTGAGGATCTGTCTGGACTAAAATCAAATAGGTACGAGACGCCAAAGGACTTTCGCAGTTGATCCTAATGGACGAACCGACTATATTTGTAGTTAAGCCTTTTCATGTTTTGCTGTTTCCATATCGACATTTCTACTTCACAACAGAAATATGTGTCGAACTCATTAGTAATCTTTAAATATTTTATTATGTCTATCTACCCCACACATTGAACTAATATGCGATTATTTTAAACATGATTTTTTATTATATACTGACGTATAAAAACAAATCATTATACATAATGACAAAATATTTAGCGTGTCTAGATCTCAAAAATAGCTGTTCGTTTCGTTTTACGTACGCACGTATGAGTACTCTAAAGATTACATTCCACATATTTGTTGAATGGACTCGGTATTCTTGATCCCGTGGGAATACTTCAAAATCTTGTCTTTTATTTCACCCGCCCACGCTCTCTGAGCCCTTACGTAAATTTTCTCAGTAGGTACATTGACAATTTCGGTAAAATAAGCGGGTTGAATAAATGTATTTTTAGACATAAGAAAATTCAACTGCTTATTATTTGTGGTCTCTATTTCAAGTTGAATAAATATAATTTTATTTGCCCTGTTCAACTTTTGATGTATTTAGGTTCAGTAAAATCTTTCAGTTCTTTTATTCTTGCAGGCTTCTCTTTGTCAACATGTAGGTAATACAGAGTAGTTTTCTTCTTCACTCAAGTAGAATCTTAATTTGTGAATGATAACAGTAAAATACTTATCTACCTTTATTTGTTAAACTGACTTATATCAGTATTCCTCAGAAATACTTCCGTTTCCCGGGACTAAGAGTACTTATCCTAAATAGAAAAGGGAAATCCTTCATGTGATTTAAATAACAAATATGCCAAGAATCATTCAGTTTTGTTCAGCGGAGTCTACGATGGCAAATAAATAACGAAACAGACACATTTCATCATAATTTTACATTACATTTTTATACACATAAACTATTAATATTGGTTTACGGTTTTGGTTCACAGAGACCTCTTATAAAATGTATGTATAAAAGTAAAAAAAGTTAAGAAAAAGAAAATATATAAAATAAAAAATCAAATCGATTTTTTATTAAATCAATACTAAAAGCCTCATTGCTATTAAAGATATTCTTCGAGCTTATAAAGGGCTCCTCATTAAAATAAGATCGCCTTTGTGTGTGTGGCAAAAACGACGTTTGGTGCTTCAAAGACAAACTGTTAAGAAAAGGAAAGGCAAGGAAATTAGGAAAGGAAGGGAAAGGAAGGGTTTATAAATAGGTTGGATATTAGACAAGTAGGGCTAGAGCTAGAGATGACGAATATTAATTATTATCAATCGATTTACTGGATAAAAAATATTAGCAATTACCTTATAATAAAAAAAGAATCTTCGTTCCTCAGAATATTGGCGATTACCTTACATTAAAAAAGAAACTTCTTTCCTCTGATTTTGCTTAAGGTATGGTGAGAGTGATAATTTTGATTAGTATTGTATACTTAGTTTAATTCTTTGTTGTTTTTCCACATCTCTAGTGCCGTAGATCAAACAAACTGCTCTGTGCTTTAATTAGTATATTTTACGTACGAAACAAATATTTTGTATGTGAGAGACAAACGCCACTGCAACATCGACGTCCATTATTTACTTACACACACGGACCTGAAAAAAAGACGGATGTAACCTCGTCTAATCGAGAGTGAAGCGTAGCAATGGCCGCCCGCTTACCATGTGTGCGTAATTTTTGATTCGCGATTGATGCAGTATGGTGTCAATGTGTGGGTGTGTGTACTTGTACGAAAGAGAGTTGGTATTATTATGAGTGCTTCACTGAATTTGTTGTTGGGATTACGTCCGTCTTTTTTTTAGGTCCGTGCTTACACACAATATGTTTTGTATGTAGGTACAGTACTTGGTTTGTAAGTCACATTTCCATTCGAATATTTGCTTACACGACCAGCAACCTAAGATTTCCTGTAATGAGACACATTAACACTTATAACTCGAGAAAAAATATTTACATATATGTACCTATCTACCAAGTACCTATGTCACATCACATATGTAATTGTTTACCTGAGAATCTAATCCGGGAATAGATCGGCAGCAAGTTCACTAGTATAAAAATGAAATAAAAAAATTAATGGTTATAAATGAAAGTTGAAAGTTTAATTGTAATATCGAAAATGAATTGTGTTCTAAAAACGAAGCACAAAAATTAGCATATTGCGAAGTGAGACGCCGAGAAATTATAAAGGTCAGGGTGCGAGAGCGACTCCGAGATCCGGCTTCTCTTTCACGTCGCAACCGGGTCATTGCCAGCGTGACGTGTGACGTGAGGTGAACAGTGACTTCGATTTGCCTATATATCATGTCATTGTCCGACTTCAATACTTGTCATTATCTGCATTGATACAGAAATAGCAAGTGATACTCACGTAAGTACCATACACTGAGCATTTGGTATTTTTACATCAATCTTAATTATTTTATGCTGTTTGCTTTTCAGTTCTATTCGATTAAAGATTCTGTTAGATCGAATTATGTACGCACCAGAATATTTTCATATAACATGCGTATTACAAATTAAGTATTATTTGTTTCAATAATCTAAATTTTACTAACAAAAAATAACCGACTTCAAAGTCTCAAAAACTACTTTTCAGATCTCGTTCAAATTTATGTGGGACCACATGACAAGAACCTGCTTTCGATTAAAAAAACAATCATCGAAATCGGTTCGCCCAGTCCAAAGTTCTGAGGTAACAAACATAAAAAAAAAATACAGTCGAATTGAGAACCTCCTCCTTTTTTTGAAGTCGGTTAATGAAAGAAAACATAGTTACTGAAGAAATTTGCTAGATACCTAACACTCCATAATGTTCTCAAAAGCATATGAAGTTTGCCAATCCGCATTTGGCCAGGATGGCAAATTATAAGAAAAAAATTCCTCTTAAATTGGAAGCAAAATGACAATAGCCTGCATCATTGATAGCTCACTTACACTATATTGTCTTATCAGTTCAGTAAATTGCCGTATTTTCATAAATCCATGCGAGCTTAATGCTCCGCTAATTTGCGTGAGTCCAGATAGAATGAAATTATTTATATTTTTACATAATCAACACAGATTTTAACTTACAAAATTATTCAGTAGACCGGAATAAATTTTTATCCGTCATAATAATATGATTCTCAAATTTTAATAAATAAATTCATTAGCGAATCTTACAGACTTTTGCCATTTGTATTTGAAATTACAATTCCGTAACTTTCCAAGAATATTTCAATACCACGTCGCGTGTACTAGGACTGTCCACTGACGTCACTGTTTGGTTTCGGCTGTTTCGTAATGTATGTCGATGCGGTCATTGACTACAAGACTTGTAGGATGTAATCATTGGACATTGAGTTTACAAACATTACGTCAAAGATACGATTAAAAAAAGTAGAACGTGAATTGTTTACCACTTCTTATTAGCGTGGAAGATATAGCACGTAAAGTAAAGATGTCTCCGAGGGTAGGTTTATAAATAAAACACTTGTAACACTTTAGACTAGACTACACACAGACACAGACTAGTTTAGTCTGTTACAAAAATTCAGTTACTAACACAGGTCATAATAATGAGGTACTAGTTATTACTAGCTAGCAACTGATTGCAACTGACTGATTTTAGATCAATTCAATGTTTATAGCAAGGGTGAAACAAAGCATTCTGACCGAATGCAACACAAGCAGTAATTAGGTACATAATAAGAATAAAATGTGTGTCTATAGACACAACACTTATAAGACTACGTACACACATTGAAGTATTATAATTATTACTAGCGTATAGAACAGACACCGCTAACATCGGGTTCGGGGGTATGCATTGCAAACCGGCCGGCTTCATTTCATTCTGTCACTCGGCTGCGCTCATGGTGGCCACATGTCAAAATTGTGACAAAATAACATTTCAAAAATCCCGTAGTACGTTCGTTATATAAACCTGTAAAAATCAGTCAACTACGAAAAAAAAAGATAGTTGCGTTACTTATCATTGGCAAGGAAAGGAAACAAGACATTAACTTAAGTCAACCAAAACGAATTTATTTCATTATTGTACAATGTTTCCGGCATTTTTCATTGAAAAAAATCATAAGGCTCGTTTCCATACTTGGCAAGCCGCAAGCGTGTAAATGTACTAAATAGGCTTGCTTAAGCTTGCCGATGCGACGCTTGTGACCAATTTAAGGTATTGGATTTTTGACACGTATCAATGGTAAACGTTTGAAAATCGTTCAAACGCTTTTGCACGTTAAATAAAGTTGGAGTAAGAGCTTGTAAAGATTTGGAGTCGGTGACTGCTTGTCTTGGTTCGGCAAGTGTCATGTACAAAGTTACCCTATGGCAAGGCCCGTTGCCTTCTAGTTTGAAAAGAGGACGGAGGGCAAACCGGCGGCAGGATACACATTTTGTTCGAGATGTCTGTTCTATGTCATTATACTTCAATGCCTATACACGGTATAATCAACATTAACAAGTATTCTACGGAACCCTAAAAATGGATAATAGATCAATGAAGTACAGATTTCAATAGCAAAAACAAATCTTAGGTAAGACAACTTCCGTTGGGCCGAAGCGTATCGCCAGACATCCACCGCTGTACCTATAATTACTTATTACACAACATTTCCTGTGGGAAAATACGAGGTCGAATAATTTTGGTGTAATTTTCTCATCAATCCCTTGAGCTCGTTTATCTCTTTCAGCTATCGCAGTAACGAGGTTCTGTTATACTCGTAATACCAAAAATCTTTATACGGAGATTCGGTTAAGACTTTTTGTCGTGGCATAAATTAATTACATTGTTTCGAGACTTTCTTTCAAAAACTCTTCGAAAATTACAAAAAATTACTGATTTTGTTGGGGGTTTTCTAATTATTGCTAATTATTTTCGTTTACGACAACGACTTTAACTACTTTATACCTAAATAATAAATGTCTGTCTTAAGACGATTATAATTTTTTTTTCATTGATATGTCAGCAACATTTTGTAGTGTACGTCTTCTGAAAATACTGATTAAGACGCTCCATGCCCCTATTACGCCAGTAAGTATCTCTGTCACATACATAGTACACGTACGAGTATGAAAGTACTTGGTACCATTTGGAGAAATTCAACGTAGGTGAAGAATCTGATAGTACGAAGTACGCAAGATTGATGACACGCGTGCAGGAGCTAGCGGCAATCTGCTCGCAGCTCGCATCAATTTGTCAACGTCACAGTCCTGAGGGTAGTCCACGTATCCACCTATAACGTAGACACGTGTACGTCTAATTAATCTGGTTAGGTACTTCTGTATGTGTTTATTACGATTTTTAGCCGTATTGCTTAGAATACTAACCCCAATCCCACGCCGGATGGGTGTCGTAAGAGGCGACTGAATCCGGCCCGCTGTTGGTAGAGCCCTTGGAGGGATTATATTGGTAATATTGATTTTAATTGTAATTAATACCATTATTACTATTATTACCTATTTCTCCATGTGGTTCGCCTGGATAGTCGCGGCGGCGGCGGTACCTTTGAGTTCGAACGTGCATCCACGTTCCCGGTAAGCATGAGTCAGCCGCCAAACGACTCGTCGTGTTCCGGCTGGGGACTTGAGAGCCAGTTCTTTCTTTCTTTTTCTTCTCTCTTTCCTGGCCGGCAACGCATCAGTAATGCCTTTGGTGTTGCTGATGTTATTTCAACGTAATGAATAAACGGAAGAAAAATTGGTCCGAATATGAAGATTTTATTTTTAGTTTTCAAACCAGTTCACCTACCAAAAAGTTTTATACCGGCATAGTTTTCTACCGGTCCATAAATCATTCTTCCGATGCAGTAACTAAATAAATCACGCTTAACTTCACAACAACTTGGAAGCTACAACGTGTCTGGTAATGGCAGAACTCCAAGACCACGACTACAATATGCCTCATCGATTTATGATCCCTAGACCTTGGCAAGGGTTTGAGATGCTCGTAGGAAATGGCCCCATCGCCAATTACTTTAGGCCTTTATTTATAGCTTTTGACTTACATCATATCTGTCTTTATCGTAATAGGCAGTAAAGCAGACCGACTCTGCCAGTCAAAAAGTTGTCGAATGTTAATAGAATACTTTGAAAATTGCTTCATCATGATCAAGATGGTAAACTCTGCTAAATAACGCATACGGATGACTTCAATATCTGCCTGGCACAGCAAGGTTAGCGTTGTTGGCCTCTGGTAACAGATCTCTATGGGCCATGTGACCATTTACCATCATTCGATTCATCTGCTCATTACTTTAACATTGCTTCAAAGAACCAGTGAGTCAGAACTCTAACCTACATAACGTTTTAACCTGAAAACTGAATTATAACGAAGCTAAATATTCATAACATGAATACACCTTCGATCGCATTGTTGATTGGAGGGATAGGCACAGTATGAATACTTGAATAGACACATTAATTACACTATCGATGAATACTCGTGCCTACAAACTTTCTCGCGTATTCTGAATCAGTCGTAACATTGTTTGGTAACCAATTAGTACAGAATACGTCGGTAATACTGTACGGTTATACTGAATTACTGATAGATAAGAAGCATGCCTGTACGTGAGTAATAATATTACTTATAAGGGACTGTTTTTCTGATCAGATATAAGGAATCCTTAAATTTACATTCTAACGTTCTATTAGGCCATTAGAATACGATACACCGGACACGCTACTTGGAAATAATGAAAAGCATTTCATTGTAATCGACTGACAAAAATAACTTATAGTCATTAATGATGTATTTAATTGTTTTTAACCGACTTCAAAAAAAGGAGGAGGTTCTCAATTCGACTGTATTTTTTTTATGTTTGTTACCTCAGAACTTTGGACTTTGGATGATTGTTTTTTTAATCGAAAGCTGGTGGCTGTCATGTGGTCCCACATAAATTTTATTGAGATCTGACAATGGCATCCATGAGAAAACCACATAAGTCGTAAATTTGTGTTATGATGTGCGCGACAAATTGACGAATAACTCAATATCACGCCAACCGATTTCGATGATTCTTTTTTTAATCGAAAGCTGGTGCCTGTCATGTTGTTTAACGAGATCTGAAAAGTAGTTTTTGAGACTTTGAAGTCGGTTATTTTTTGTTAGTAAAATTTAGATTATTAAATGGACGCATTGATAATAACTATACTTCATGAGGTCTACAACGAGCCCATTAAAAAAACCAACAATAATCCATCAATCAGCAAAGTATATTATTATTTACTTGGTATTTATTTATGTTACATGGTTAAGACCCATCGCGTGAGGAAGGCTTGGCAGCGAGTCTAAAGCTCTAACCCCTATCTCAAGATAAGCTCACAGTTTCACCCCGACAGATATCCGTTTCAAATGCATTGAGTAGATTAGTTGCTTTGTTTTCCTCTGGTCGTAATTTTATCCGATATCGAATTACAGTCTTCAACTCTTATACGGAGTTCCACGCTTAACGTAAAGAGTGGACTTAACGTAGATACATTGGATAATTCGACCCCGTTTTAGTTTGAGTACAGTTCTAATAACTGAATTAGAGTATGACTGAACACCGAGCGGTTCCTGTTCCTCTTTTAATTTACCCTAATCTCAATTAATAAAGTACGTATTCTCATTTAAGAATAGAACCAACTCTTTAACATCATTATATTGACTGGTTGTATGCAAAAGATTATCCGTAAGTCTTAAGCTTAAGCTTAAGCTTAAATCCATCACTGCCACTCTGACAAGTGTCTTGTCAGAGCGACAGTGATTTATTCTATCCCTGTCGCTCTTCCGCATATTAATTGGTATGACAAGAGAAATAGCAATAATAACTTAATGTGCATGATCATAATATAGATATACCTGTTGTGCCTATGCTAAATACCGAAGAGTAAATAAGACAGCCACATACTATGATTGTACAGTCGCACCCTTGAACACTTCTGGTCGCCTAGAACTCGCTTTAATTAATAAAGGACGGCAAAAAGTGTCGTTACAACTTTTCGTCTTAATTTTTTCCGTCTAGCCCCCTTTCGCAACGCGCGATAAGGAACTTCGTTCCAATTAAAAAAGAAAAAATATAATAATAATCATTTTTTCAAAACGCGCGTCTGAAACGTGCGTTAAAAAATCGACGTTTAAAAAAATCGTTTTTCGTCACCTTTTGTGTCACAAATCTTAAAATTTCACTCTCATCATTATTTCCATTTATTTTGTAACGCGCCTAAAGAAGCTTATTTCAAAAAAATACCGTAAGTTGGAGTTACTACATCTTGGCCGGTAATGACAAATGCATTAGTGCGTCGGTCGTGACGAAGGTGGTGTTACAGACGCGCTTGGATGGCGGTGACCACTGAGTCTGACTGACTGACGTAACATCCGCGTCAAGTAGGGAATTGTTGTTACTGTTAAAAAGTATAAACTTGCATTACTAATGATATACATTATTCGTATAACTGAATACCGTTATTCAATTAAAAGGCTAACTGTGCAATTAAACGGCAGTTTCAACCACTTGACTGCGCATGCGAGATGTACACATCTAACTTTTATAGCGAAACATAATTAGAACAACAATATATTTTGTACAATTTCCTTTGGGATACAAAGTTTTTAGTTTTGCGACTTGTTTCGTTTTCCTTCAACAAATACCAAAATTGACTGACTTATTTTACTAACATGACGTTGATGTTTCCCTTTACAATGTGAGAAGGTAATCGCAGGGAAAACTTCGCAGATGCGTGTTATAGCGAGGTCAGATGACTGAATGCGGCTCCCAGCGCACTCTAGCGGCTGTCGACTCATCCTCCATTTAGGGCGCTACAGCAATTTCCTAACACACCTATTAACGGATTTAATACAAATAATACAATTAAACGGCTGTTTCAACCACTTGACTGCGCATGCGAGATGTACACATCTAACTTTTATAGCGAAACATAATTAGAACAACAATATATTTATAGGGCGCTACAGCAATTTCCTAACACACCTATTAACGGATTTGATACAAATACGCGTGATATCAAATCCGTTAATAAATTAAGTTAAATACAGCGTTTAAAATACACAATGACGCACTGGTTAGGTTCCGTACTCAAAATGGAAATCTTCTTCTTCTATGGAATCTAGTTTCGTGTAAGTCCGTGCATCAGCAGCACAGCGCAAATAACCTTAATATTAATACTATAATTTTGCATGGCATTGGATGTAATTTTCCATGCGTATGTAGGTTAATTTATGAGACAGAGTGAAACACACGATTAGTGTACAATACATTAAAGTAAAAGGTAATTGCCACCGAATGTGGCCCAAAATTCATACGGCCCGAAATTCATACATATTGCTGTATCGCATGTCTAAAATTCTTTTGACCTTGTAAACCTCAGAATTCCTCAGCCTATATGTATTAAGTAAGAAACATTTGAACAGCAGTTACATTACAACAGACCGTATAATAATGTATGCGGTTATATGGAAAACTAGATCACGGTGACCATGAATAAATACGATTTAATTTCACACGTCTGTAGTGGAATTATCAAGTAAATGGGACATGTTTATAAAACCTTTTAACTGTTAACTTACTACGTATCTTTTAACCTCCAACGCAATAAAATCCCTCGAATTATGAATTTTACGTGTTTATCCGTATGTCTGTCTGTGGTATCTTGACTCCTAAATGGATTAACCGATTTTGATTTGGTTTTTTCCGGGGCTTGAGAACCAGTCCTTTCTTACTTCTTCTTCTGTCTTTCTTGGCCGGCAACGCGTCAGTGATGCCGTTGGTGTCACTGATGTTCACGGGTGATACATACTTACCATCAGATGGATCACATCAGCTCGGTTATCAGCTATTTCCACAAAAAAAGTAGCAAAAATTCTTGTTTGCTTCGAGGGTCGTCAGAACCGATTGTTATTATAAATTTCCGTCGTTAACACTTCTAAAATGTAACAACACAATATTGTCATGAAAATCATTACACAATGACAATCAAAGAATCCGGCATCGTTGGAATTACCCGGCCTGCATAACTTTCATTGGCATGAGC
The DNA here is from genome assembly GCA_951805285.1 of Thymelicus acteon. NCBI lineage: Eukaryota > Metazoa > Arthropoda > Insecta > Lepidoptera > Hesperiidae > Thymelicus > Thymelicus acteon. The sequence continues at coordinate 7,150,012 of OX638232.1, forward strand.
TGAATTGCCGAAGACATTATGAAACTGTTAGTCAATGGGGCAGAGTGTTCAATGTCGCGGTTCATGCGAGCCGACTCATTGTCTGCCGCCGGCATGGCAAATGGCAATGTAGTCATGACACCAATTTCAAATCCGGTGTATTTACCCGCTATCAGCGTGTTCGTGAAGGATGCTAGTCGTATTAATTAAGTTATTTGGAACAAACTAGCGTACGTCTTGAATAACCGTATCGTATCCTATTGCAACATTCGTAGCTGGAAAATCAAACTAAGTTAGTTGTTGTGTTGTTCGATTTTATTAAATAGGCGACCAGAGTATCTTCATCATATTGGAATGTAGCTTGGTGGTAAAATCTCATTGACCACAAAAATTAAGTCAGAACTTAATGCTACTACCCTGAACTTATTACACTTTTAATTGTATTAATAACACAACATTATTGTCTATGGACACAATTTTCCATATGAGGTCACCTTGTTATTGAGAACGTTTTCCACCATTTACTTCAGTAGGGATTGGAGGTCAAACATCTAATATGACACCGAAGCCGCCGACCAACTCTTGGAAACGCTGAAGATTTTTCCACTAGCATTTAATCATCTAATTTTGCTATTAAACTCGGTTGATCACTTACAAGCGACAAGAGTTATAAATGAACATGATTCTAATCTTACACACTCTCATGTCATGCTTGTACTCTTTTCCAGGTTGCAACTTCTATCCCGTGGGCGAATACCTCAGGTTCGTGAGGATACCTGATTATATTCAGCAAGGTACACCGTGAAAGAGATTGCCATTTACATAATGACAACGAGCTCACAAGCTCAACGCCTCACTACGAACAACTATTTTTTAAATACAGTCGTGCCTCTCTGTTCTTTGGAATACTACAGCACTAAATTTGATTGGCGATGGGCATGTATCAAGAATCAATAAGATACTATGTTAGGTGTATTGTAGTAATCGTAGTATCGGGGAGGCGATTGTTTACCGTATCCACCGACGTGCGTCGCTTATTGAAAACAAACAAAGACAGGCTCTGATGTAACGATCCAGTCAACAACTAAGCAATTACTTGATCAACTTACCCCCAGTTTCTATTAGGAAGATACTACACTATTATCATAGAACTTACATGATATCTCAGGTAATAACAAAGCAGTTCTATCACGATTATTAAAATTTCTCTTGACATTTAAATTAAACCATAAGTCATATTTTGATTTTAAGAGGGTAGTTATAAGTTTACTTATCATTTTAAGGTACCTATATTATTGTCTTACAACAGGCCCAGGCCCTAACGGGTTCCATCCATTGAGTCCTCGCCAGCCTCCACTGCCCGTGGTGCATGGTGCTGAACAACTGAACAACGGACGCATTCGTGGTCCAACCTGTTGAAGTTCGCTGGACTCTACCACCTAATAATCCCGACGGTACCTGCTCATGGTGGTAGCGGCTATTTGGGTGAATCCGACAAAAATGCTTATTTTGATGGAAGACAATATCTGCGTGCATTGTAATGAAAGATACGAAAACTTAATCTCCATCCCTCCCTCAAGGGAATCCCTTCATCATCAATCATCCCTTCTCAAGAAGGGGCTCCAAAAAGGAATCAGTGCTGTCAGATTTACGGAAGAATGCGAAAACACAAATAAACAGAGGCTGACTCGGGCTGAATTACATTTGAAAAATTTGAACATTATAAATACCTCCAAGTGTAACAAAATAGAATCAGGCTATCACCACTTACCACTTGCGCTTGGGCTCCGCGCCAAAAACAACGACGCCATATTTTGTACAACGTATTAAATGTCCAACAATGTCTTGCTCTTGTATTTACCCAGGCGCTTGCCACTAAGTACTTTGTCAAAACAGACCAGTTTATTTATTTTATTGCATTGTCACAGACTAGATTTTCTCAACGATATTAAAGCTATAAGCGAGCTAGTTAACATTTAGTATGTATTTATCAGGGCGAGCGAAGCGAGCCCTAAATAATAGTCGACAATCCATACAATTTTCTATCCCTTTTATGGAGAAACTATTGCACTTACAGGTTTTAATTTTGACATAGAATTTTCTATTCGTGTCTAGATGTATAATCTATCATAAAAATATTACTTTGTCCACTTTAAAAAAAAAAAATTTTAGAAATTCGATTTTTATCGTATTACTGACGCCATCTATGGACATGTAGAACAACTAAAAAAATACTTCAATGTAACTTCCCACGGAATACAGATACAAGGAAATAATATAATTTATGATCAAAAAGCTACTTTAGTTCTGTTGCAATAAGGTTCATTTTATGTTTTAAATGGTATTGCTATTCGTCTATTGATTTCCAGAACAGTCAGAACTCTCTCCGCTACTCGGGCAGGGATGAGCTACTTTACCGTAGTTTTGTAATTTTATTTACCATGTAATGTTATACGACCAAGACACGACTGATAAGGGTTAAAATGGCTATTTATAGAGAAAATATCTTCGCAAATAACCTATAATTCATACATATAAGTAGTTAATGCCAGTTGGCAATCTTTAACAGTCAACTTGGTCTATACATTATTATGAATAATTAATTATTTGAATATGATTATTTATTTATTTTTACATAAGATAAGTTAGTGCTTGACAACAATCCCACCTGATGGTAAGTGGCGATTATATTTTTTCGCCCGCTGCAGCGCTGTTCCTTAACTTTGTTGATCGCTTAGGATCGACGCAAGGTCGCAAGCCGCCGGGCTATGAGCGTTTGGAAGCTAGGAAATATAATTCCACCAAAATAAGTTGAGCTACATTGAAATTTCACTTATCCATATGCAATTTAAGTATATTTTATCTTCTTCGCTTAAAAACGACCAGGCATGGTATTTCGTGACTGTTTACTTAGTTAACCTTGATAAAAATTGCTACGGGCACGTCTTCGCCCTGTACCGTCTGTCTTCGCCTTGTAAGCTTTAAAAAATTTAAGCATGTTTTTACATAGACAGCAGAAGAACAAGAAGTTTAAGTCCCATCATTACGGTAGTAAAGCCTTGTAGTGTACCAGTTTCGATATAAATATCGATAATTGTCGATAACGCGGTAAAAGCACCACGCACATCTCTAAGCCTAAACCCATAAAAGTATTGTAATAAGCAGGATGATGTTGATAACCAAAAATATAACTTACCGTTATATCCCTAAGGTTCAATATATAGATTCTAGTCACGACATCTAGCGTTCAGGAGACGGAATTATTTGCTAGATGGCTAAGATGGCAGATTCTACGTATAGTACATGTTAAACCTTGTGACTTATGTATTGTAATGGCAAAAGCTAATTGTAATGGAAATTTTTTCCTAGAGCAATTAATATTTTCACTTTTCCAAAATTTTGTTATAGGTGGTATTGGAACACAACCGCTATTATTATAAGTTGAATGAGAATAATTTTCAAATCGAACCATTTTTACTCGTGGCATTTGATCAGGGGGACTATAATTTTCTTCATAAATTACTTTTTAACAATAAATAAAACTAACGAAAAAAAACTGAAAAGCGATAATCTAAATTTTACTAACAAAAAATAACCGACTTCAAAGTTACTCAAAAACTACTTGTCAGATCTCGTTCAAATTTATGTGGGACCACATGACAAGTGCCTGCTTTCGATTAAAAAGAATCATCGAAATCGGTTGGCATAATATTGAGTTATTCGTCAATTTGTCGCGCACATTTTAATACAAATTTACGACTTATGTGGTTTTGTCATGGATGCCATTGTCAGATCTCAATAAAATTTATGTGGGACCACAAGAAAGCCACCAGCTTTCGATTAAAAAAAGAATCATTAAAATCGGTTCGCCCAGTCCAAAGTTCTGAGGTAACAAACATAAAAAAAATACAGTCGAATTGAGAACCTTCTCCTTTTTTTGAAGTCGGTTAAAAAATAAAATAAACCATTTAGTATTATAAATTGAAATTGTCTTCAAAATTACTAGGTAAGAAAACTTCGCGAGCCCTCCTAAAGCACCGCTTTTTTGCTAGTTTTGAATAGAATTGTAGGTTTGTAAAAATGTGTGACAACAGTCAACAGTCAAATCGAAAACTTTAAATTTCAATGTGCCCATAGAAAAATAACGTGCGTAACGTAAAAAAATTACACTGCTTTTTCTGCTCTGTCGAACTTAAGTTTTATATAATAAAAGGAAATTACTTAGAAACAGAATTAAAAGAACAAACATTAAAATATTTTCATCCTATCTATAGAAATAAATAAAATTGGAGTGTCTGTTTGTAATATTAAAATAACCGCTTTTTACTAAGTGCATTTGGATGTATACAAGGTACGTATACCCAAAACAGAATTTTTTTACAATTTTTGTCTGTCTGTCTGGCTGTCTATCTGTCTGTCTGTTCCGGATAATTTCTGAAATGGCTGGACCGATTTTTGGCTGGGCTTTCACTGGCAGATAGCTGATGTAACAAGGAGTAACTTAGGTTACTTTTATTTTAGAAAAAAAAATAGTTTGTTAGACGATACGAAGTTAGCCGGGTCAGCTAGTTTTGAATAATGATACTGTCCTACTGTCTGTAATAATGTCCTACTGGGCGAGCACAAGAGAATTATATCAAAATCAAATGAAACATAGTGTCTGTAGGAATAGGAAAAAAAATGGTCAGTCCACGATCAGTGTTACATAAACAATCAAGATATAGGAAAATTTCACAGCTGCACTCAAAAGTTCCCTACACAGCAATTTAGTTACCCAGGTTTACTTGCCTACGTCATAATCCATATGCTTTTGAGTAGATAAATATTCTTTTGATCTGAGTCTTTGCTATCTGACAGGTCTATCCTACTTCCTACTATTCTTTCCTACTAGTTAATAGGTTCAGGTACCTATTGAAAAATATGTGAATTTCTGTAAAGATGATTTGGATATTTGTCTTTTCATCACGCGCTAACCGTTGAACAGTTAAGTAAGCAAATTATGATGAAAGTTTACAAACGGCAGATTTTATCCCGGTTGTGCGTTCCCCGTGATGATTGGGATATGATTGGGACGTTTATAGTGTAGAAAATATAATCTATATCAATCGCGGGACAAAATTTGATTATTGTCTGGTTAGATTAGTTGATCCTCGTCATTGTTCGCAGTAGTACTCCCTACGCGGACACAGACGGACGGTGATCGTTTCATTGTGTACTTCCCGTGTCCTTTGTCAAGGAAATCAGTGCGAAATGAAGACTATTATCGCTGTACTGGTTACAGCTTCGATTGCTTACGGTAGGTACACGTTGCATGTTTACATAACGCTACGCATTGATTTTTAGTTTAGGTATCCCTTCTAAAGAGATCTTAATAAATGATTGAACCGAACCATGCTTTCAAAATCGAAGTAATTTATGCGAATAATTAAATAGTAAGTATCTAATATAAATTCATGATAAATCTGCGATTTTGTATGTCAATCCGATTAAATGTTGTGGATATTTAATTGTTTTGAAGGAGTAGACCCAGTTCATTTTCCAACGATTTGTTCTTTGTTTATTAAATTTTCTTAAATATCTCTTAATCGTGGTGAAATTTTCTTTTTTGCAGTAAATGTCGAATAACGAAAAATAAATGTACCTACTATCATTGTAGTAGTGTTATTTCCGGCATCAGTAACTTGTCGTTTATTAATTATTTAAGTTTATTAATTCGAGAAAATGTTTACTGCAAACTGTGTGTTACTTCCTTCGAGGAAACATTGTTCCTACCCTCTATTTTACCCCTTTTAAAATCCTTTCTTTGTGCACTCTATACTAAGGATCCTCTGTGCAAAGTTTCGCACTTCTAGGTCCACTGGAATAGACTGTGCGTTGTCTGTTAGTATCAGTGAACGTTTTGTTATGTAGACATTTAGGGTGCGGATGAGCATATTTTTTGAGCTTTGAGTTGAGCAGCGACGCAAAATTAGTTTGGACTGTAGTATGAACTCACAGCTCAAATCAATTCTTCTATCAAAGCTTCATATTCATACAAACTTATATGGTGTAGAGATCGTCTACGTTAAAAATTAATGTGCCTCGCTGAATGTTATTTCTACAACCTGTAAGTGAAAATAATTATTTCTATTCATTTAATTTCATTCTTACAACTAAATACATATACAAATGAATATTAGGTAGGACTACAGGACTAAACATGTACAAGTTTGAGTAGTTGAGTTCTGGGAGAATATGATGTTAGGTTTTTTTATACGGATATGCGACAGACGAGCGTTCAAGGGGGTCTCCAACCCGTAAGACTAAAAGGCATCACCGACGTGTGGCTGACCTAGACGATCGCGGGACATACTTACGCTTATTACTCACCGACTCTCCGACACTGAAACCAAAATATCTAAAATACATTAATTGTATACGGTTAATCAAGTGCCAAGAGTCCTGAGCCAAGCTATTGTAAGAACTCCATAACTTAAGGTTGTATCGGAAAAATAGCTCTATATCGATAAGACCGCTTTTTGCTTGATTCTCTATCATTTCTTCTCATTGTTATAATTTTGGTCTGGTCTATAATAATATTAAAATACCTATCTACTATTATTACTCTTTCACGCAAAAACTACTGAACAGTGTGTAAAAAGCACTATGGAAAAACTATGTACCTATACCTTATCCTGCAAATAAAGAATGGATTGATTGATTGACTGACTGATTGATTGATTGATTGATTGACTAACAGATTTTAATGTATTATCTATATATATAAAAGAAAGTTGTGTTAGTTACACTATTTATAACTCAAGAACGGCTGAACCGATTTGGCTGAAAATTGGTGAGGAGGTAGCTTAGAATCAGGAGACAGACATAGGACACGTTTTATCCCGGAAAATAGACCTGTTCCTGTGGGATAAGGTAAAATTTTGTTATATGTAGTTGATAGATTAGTTATTTATACAGATATAAAATAAAGCTCGGGGATGGATATAGGATACTTTTTATCCCGGAAAATAGACCTGTTCCTATGGGATAAGGTAAAATTTTGTTATAAGTATGTAGTTGATAGATTAGCGGGAGCGGGAGCGGGAGCGGGAGCGGGAGCGGGAGCGGGAGCGGGAGAGGGAGAGGGAGAGGGAGAGGGAGAGGGAGAGGGAGATGGAGAGGGAGAGGGAGAGGGAGAGGGAGAGGGAGAGGGAGAGGGAGAGGGAGAGGGAGAGGGAGAGGGAGAGGGAGAGGGCGAGGGAGAGGGCGAGGGCGAGGGCGAGGGAGAGGGAGAGGGAGAGGGAGAGGGAGAGGGAGAGGGAGAGGGAGAGGGAGAGGGAGAGGGAGAGGGAGAGGGAGAGGGAGAGGGAGAGGGAGAGGGAGAGGGAGAGGGAGAGGGAGAGGGAGAGGGAGAGGGAGAGGGAGAGGGAGAGGGAGAGGGAGAGGGAGAGGGAGAGGGAGAGGGAGAGGGAGAGGGAGAGGGAGAGGGAGAGGGAGAGGGAGGAGCATACAGAAACTGTAACGGCTGATTTGTTACATTCTTAGGCGATACGAAGTCAGCTAGTAACATATATAATAATACCTAGATAAGTACTTAGAGCGCTAGTATTATTATAAAGAGTATTAGGTACCTACTACTTTTATTATATTCTTCGTATCATCCCACGTTCATCATTCGTCCACCCTCACAGCATCAGGACGCACATGTCTCGAACAATTCAATTTAGAGGAATACTCGTGAATACGTTCGAGTAGACGAGTAATTTGATTGAGTGATTCTATTCAATCAGCCGCCAGTTAGTAACTTTTATAGCAATCGCAAATTTTCGGCAATAAAATTTATCTTAATGGCAATAAGCTCAAGGAACCTAATTTTCGAGAAGGGCAAATGAAATTGTTAAAATAATTTTATTATTAACTTACCTAATATCTTGACCTCGCTGCGTTTTGTGAAATTGATCGTTACGTTTACAAAACATTGTTATTCATTTATGTCAGGCGTTGTACTTTAGATAAAAACATTTACTTACTCCAAATTGACAACCCTGTAGACTAGATGGTAGCGACCCTGCCTGCGAAGCGAAGGGTCCCGAGTTCGATTCCCGGCCGGGGCAGATATGTATGTGACAGATAAATATTTGTATTCGGGTCATGGGTGTTATTGTGATGTGTTAGATATGTATTGTGTCGTCCATGCCACCCGCAACACAAGTAAGAACCTACTGCTACTATGACTTAAGAGTGTGAACCGTTTAAGCGTTTACTCCAAATGCGCAAAGCTATAAGTAAGTAAAAGAGGTCTCTAATGGAACTGAGGCAACTAACTGCGAGGACTAGGTATGTCTAGTTTCCTAGAAATTTAACTATAGTCAGATAAATACGTACCATCTATACCTAAAATTTTTAGTCTCATCGAATCAAACTGAACCAAGTAAATTTTTCATATACACAAATTACCAAAAATCCTTGTAAAAAATGAGAGGTGTCAAGGGACACCCGGATGGAACGAAGTTCCTTTCGATTAATACTAAGCGACCAGAAGAAGTCTTCGACACTGCACAATCATAGCATGTGGCTGTATTATTTACTCTTCGGTATTTAGCATAGGCACAACAGGGATATCTATATTACGATCATGCACATTAAGGTATTATTGCTATTTCTCTTGTAATGCCAACTAATATGCGGAAGAGCGACAGGGATAGAATAAATCTATCACTGTCGCTCTGACAAGACACTAGTCACATTGCACAGTATCACCGATATCGCATCCTCGAACACTTCTGGTCACCTAGTAACTTGCTTTAATTAATAAACGACGGCAAAAAGTGTCGTTACAACTTTTCCTCTTAATTTTTTCTGTCTTTCGCAACGCGCGATAAGGAACTTGGTTCCAAAAAGTCTGTTTATTCTCTCCTTCTCTTAATATATTCTTCTACTTGCAATAAATATATTAGCTAACTTCTACTTGTTATAAATATTTAACTACCAAGCAATAAAGCGTGTAAAAAGTGACTGTTTTGCTTCAATCATGTTTTCATTTTTGACGGACATGACTTCAAAGACGCGAATGGAGATTTACGGCGGAAAGATTTATTTTTTCCACCGGATTTTAGGGAGGCTACGAATGAAGAGGAATTCTATACCCATGAGGACACCCTCAATCGATATCTATCCAGCGAAGTAGTTTATTATTTATTTATCATTTTTACTAAGTTCGTATTTATTTTATTGACTCCGTCTAAATAATTAAAAATAAAGAAAATGTATGTTGTATTGTACTGTTAAACTTCTATTGTTATTGTTAGGTACTTAGTTAAAATTGTGGAATTTTATGTAAACTTCTGTAGATTAATTATACAAAATCATTTAATTTGTCACACAATAATAAATTACACATGCTTAATTTCCATGAAGGCAAGGAATAATTAAAAAAATTATAATTAAAAAATACTGCGTAATAAAAATAAAAAAAAATAAGCTCCGTATTTTTAAGTAAAAATGCAATAAATTTTCTGGGAAAATGTATTTTAATCCTAATCACAACTTATTTTCAGTAATAATTACTGATTAATTATTAATCACTTTTGGGTCGTTTTCAACTTTGGAGCCAAAAACGAAGCAATTTCATGAATTTTGTTTTTTATGTATATTGGTATTTTTTAGTATTCAGATGCGTTCATAAATATAAAAAACATATGTCAATCAAAGATTCCACTTATTTATTTAACAATAACACACATAAATCAACTTTTTGAGTGACACGAATGAGAAACATATTCCTCTAATGATATTTTGTGATTTACTGATGAGAACTCTTGTTACACTAATGATAATAACATGGTTTTTAATTATTCTTTATTTAATTCTAAAAACAAACTTATTTAGATTATCATTACTTAATTTAAAATTTGGCTCAATTTGTCATCATTAATACAATTAAAAAAAAACGCTTACACACTCATACCCTCACATTAGAAGATGCCCATTCAAACAAACCATTCATTTTTTATTTCATTTCTTGATTTGATTTTTTGTCTTTGTAAAAGCTTTATTTTATTCTTGCATTTGTTTAAAAGTGATATCAATTTTTTTTCTGTTTTGTGTGCTGCATTTTTAGTGTCCTAACTTTTTTTAAGCAGCGTTTGTTCATCAGTATTTTTCTTTTCGTTCTATTGCGTTCAACGGATCTACAGCAGGAGTCATATTTTCATCATCACTTTTCGTCATCACATTTACTGATTGTAATAATTTCTGCAATTCTTTGGTTTTATTTCTTTTTATAATACTTTTTGGAACTCTCTCATCATTTTTTTCTTTGCATCTGTTGTTCGCGTAGGCTCATTTCGTTAATGCTTTTAATTTTTTTAGCTTCTTTTCTTTTTAAATAACTCTGTCTTTTTTTTGTTGCTCAGCAGCATACAGTTCTGGATTATTTTTAATTATATTTATATTTATTTATAATTATATTTATATATACATATTTTTATATTTCTCTCGTCTAGCTATTCTTCGTCTCTCTAACTCTTCTGCTCTCTTTTGTTTTGCCATTTTTATCAATCCAAATATGAATAAGATTTTATCTATAACAAAATAAAATTAAAATTAAAAAACTCACTTCAAAGACAACCTTTCTCGTTAACCTAATGGATAGCATACACTAGTGCCCCAAGGTTTTAAAATTTTTAAAAGCTTGCGTTTAAAATTTTTTTTTTTAATTTTAATTTTATTTATTTCACAACTTGCAAAAGTGTGTGATAAGTTATTAGAACCACGGGAAGTGGGTCAAATATTACTTGTAAGATTTGACCCGAACATACATACACTGCAAGTTTATTAATTACTTATGTAGCTGTCTTGGCGAACTTCGTATCGCCTAACAATCAGTGAATGTACTTTGTTATTTTAACTTTTATAGTTTTGGTAGGTTTAACAAATTCGAGACCATTAAATTCCCTCTCCCTCCCCTTCCCTCTTCCCCCTCCCCTCCCCCTAACTTTAAGTCTCTCCCTCTATCTCCCCCTCCCCTTTAGCTCCTCCTTCCCCTCCCCTTTCCCCCTCTCCCTTTCCCTAACGTATATACAAAAGCTTATATACAAATTTTCACCCTTTTTACTTCAAAACTGATGGAGTTGCCATACTAACTTGCACCCCCTTAATTAACTCTTTGGGGATGATTTTCCAAAAAAATACATTACTGTCACATTTTTTTTCTAATCTTGAGCTAATAATTATATCAATTTTCATGTTTTTAATATCAAAAATTACGAAGTTGCGTACTAAGTTCCATCCCTAAATTAACACTTGAAGGGATGATTTTTCCAAAAAAAAAATGTTTTAAAATATATTTTTGTTAATATTTTATAACTATACACTTACATAAAAATTTCGTGTTTATAACTATAAAACTGACGATTTTGGTTTGTATGAAGGTGACTTCAAGCCCCTATTTTAACCCCTTGGGGGATAACTTCCAAAACTCCGATAGCTTATAGCCTTCCTCAATAAATGGACTATCAAAAAGACAAACACAAAAAGAATTTTTCAGTTTGAACCAGTAGTTCCTGAGATTAGAGCGTTCAACCAAACAAACAAACTCTTCAGCTTTATATGTATACATATTAGTATAGAAGTATAGATATAGATTTATTACACTTTATTGTACACCATAATCAACGGTCAAGAAAAACATACTGCTAACATATATACAGAACATACAAAATGCGAACGAAAGGGGGTTAATAAAGGCTTGTATTAGACTAGTATAAATTAAACAAAATAATATACCACACTGCACCAAAAAAAAAACAATCGTATAGTTGTACCTTTTTGAAATCCTTAAATGAGCTCTTTAATTTAACATAATACCCATATTGCATTATTTCATTTATTTTTATTTTTTGATTCTTCAAACAATGGCATCTCACAGCCACCATATTTGTTTTTTTAATGTCACTTACCTAAAAACACTTGGGTTATCAAGACGAATCCAACGATATCTTAATTATATAAATCCGTTGAGCAGTTTGGAAGATGTCATAAAGAATATTACCTGCATACATACCTTCCTGGCAGTCGGGTAACAAAACTTATCATTTGTACGAAATTGAATATCATTAGTGTGACTGCTCAATTGACACGAATGAGAGTGACACGAATGAGGTTTTCGGTATTATTTGTATTTACCTACAAAATGGAATGTTCTATAATATAACTTAACACGGAAAAAAATTATGCCTGCAATGCCTGACTATTCATATAAATCAAAAATAAAACAACACATAACTATGGACGTAATCTGTTAAGACACTAATGATACAGTTTTGGTACACTCTCCCAAATCTTACCTGATATTTAGATTTTCTCAAAAAATAACGAAGTAAATGACAGGCCACCAAGATTGTTCGGAGACGACTTAGCACCCGGGAACCACGCGGGGTGAGAGGCAGGGTATAGCAGGGTATAATTGTGTAATATTAAAGCATTTGTCTACGGTTACATAAATGATATTTAAAATGTATACTGATTATAAATATTAAGAAATCTTATTTTTTTTATACCCAAGATTGTAGCAATAATTAATTATGAATCTTATATAAACATATTAAACATTGCGAAAATAAAATTCCATTTTCCTGGATGCATTTTTGTTTTATAGACTAATAGATAAAAAATGAGCCTTTGGAACCAGTGACGCTAATGAGATATAGGGTAGTTTTATCATCATATCTCTTTTATTTACAGCGATAACAAATAATTATAAAAAGCTCTCAAGGGGCCTCAAGGGAGTAGTCGATTAGAGTAATTTGAGTAATGCTAATATTTACTTAACAAGAATGATATCATAATTAGTGCTTTTGGCCACAAATTTGAAAATGACCCTTTTTCTTCCGAAATTCTCGTATTACCCTCGTACGCCGTATCGCGCGTCGGTAGTTGGATGGGTGACCACTGGTGTCAAACAGGTTCGGTGAGCACGTAAAGCCATCGGTCCCAGTACTCACGGTTGTTTTGTCGGAAGCCTTCGGGCGGCGTAAAAACTTTCGACACTTGGGTTTGTCACTAAGCTCTCCACCATGCGAACTGGGACAGCGTGGGTGGAGTACTCCTCGAGAAGCTTTCTTGAGTCTTTACTCATTACTCATTAGTAGGCAGTTAAATGATTGAACCCAGCTAGCTAGCTTGACTACATTCCCATCTGATGGACAGATTTAGTCTTAAGTGATAAAACGTAGGTACTTAGTAAAAACAATGCACTAATGCCTTGAAAACTCCTATTTTATATTCTGTGACTTAATTTTATACAGTAAAGGTATTATTACAGGTCGCCTTAAATGGATAGCTCTTAAAATAGACGTTTAGTTAGAAAAGTTTAAATAAGTAACACGAGATAATGAGGAACGCGTAGTAAGTGTTAATAAGTATTAACAAGCTATTATAATTTTGAATTCATATTTTTTACAGGTATTCAATATGATGGACTCAGAGGTACGATTCTCAAAGTATTTCATAGCAAATAATATAAAAAACATGTTCTAAGTTGAGGTCATTGCATACGTTATGTGGACAGGACGGGGACGGGACGTGGACGCCGTGGACGGGGCATAAATATACGTGCGTACCCCGTTCCCGTCCCGTACGTGCCTCCGTGACGTATGCGCTATTGTTTACATTTTCTTTGAAACGATGTTTCCAAAACTTCACGTCCCGTCCCGTCCCCGTCCCGTACACGTTACGTATGCATCGACCTTTAAACTCTGACTGTTTCTTCTTATTATTTAATTGCGAATTTTTGCTTTCTGTTTCATCTAACAAAGGCCTAGTTTAGTCCTTAAAAGGTTAAACCTAGCCCCGTTAATGATTGACCAGATTTGACCTGACGACCTGATGAACCAGGGCGCGGGATATCTTTGTCACGTAATAGATAAATAATCTTTTTCATCTATTCCGTTATCTTCGCCATTATTCTCAATGGGTCTCCTGAGCATTTCTCCTGACCCAGAGATGTAGATGTCAGAGTACAGATGAGTTAATAAGGTCAGGGTTATCAGGGTCCACTGTGCTACCCAAGAGCGTAATGTCAGATTTTATGCTTTCAAAGCATTATGAAAAACATTCAACTCAAGTATTTGGGTTTCTTTACGATATTTTCCACTGAAGTAATGAGTGATGATTGATTTGTGAAAAGTTATGGGTAACTGCAGGATTCGAACTACACGAAACAGCTAAGTTCAGAGTACCTACTATGGTATCTCCTTGAGGTATTCTATGCGACGAAACAGCTACGCTCAGTGTATCGATGGCGGGATGAATTTTTTTAAATATTTTGTTCCAACAGTCAGATTTGGTTGGTCCAGTACCTTAGCGGACAAAACCAATTTCTTCAGCATCCCCCGAACCATGAGGGAGGCAGAGGCGAGGGGCTGGCGGCGTCGAGAGCCACCTCCAAGCCCAACCAACACGGGAGTGCTTAGGGAACTTCGCCTCTATTGCCCCCAAGGAAGAGGGGTTTGTCCCTTGTACGACGCAAATGGATTTATTGCTGGGATCCAGATTGCTGTAAGTTGACCAATTTCTTTTAAAGATTCCTTCTTCGATGATAAAACAGAAATAACGTCTCTTACTTTACACTATTATATAAAATGGTCTCAACTAAATGTAATTGTAAATAAATAAATTTCAAAGTCCAAAAGTTTGCAAGCCGCAAAGATCTGCCACAGCTCTTCATAACCCAAAACATAACTCTTTAAGTTCGTGACCATTTTACGAAGTGCAAATGTACTCTGCGCCTAGTTAGTAGCGACCCTGCTTGCGAAGCGAGTGGTTCCGGGTTCGATTCCTGGCCGGGGCATATATTTATGTTACAGATAAATATTTGTACTCGGACATGGGTGTTACTGTGATGTGTTATCTGAGATGTCCATGCCACCCGCGACACGTAAAAACCTACTACGAAGGTATGTGTTTAAAAAAATGCATTCACGGGTTTGTAAGTAAAGATTCGCAACGTGATAATAATATAAACTCTTCCTTGTGCATGGGACCATCAGCGCTGTCATCGCGTTACGGACACGCCGTTTATCTAATTTATCTGAACGAGTCAAATCGAATAGGGTCGAGGACCGTTTACTACAAGACTGACTCACATTGGGAACGTCTGGACCTTTCCAAACTGAGCCCTGTTGTTGAATATTGCACACTTTTACTATTACCAGACCATTTTGCACTATTTTTTGTGCAAACGCCAAGATCTGTGCCGGGATGAACTCTTTCATCAAACACAAAGACCATAATGGAGAAATTAAACAAATCTATTCCACGTGATCCATCAAGATAAGCAACTAGTTGGATGGGTGACCGCTAGTAGCAAATATTTCTTGAGCACTTCAGTAGCACCGTACCCGTAGAGCCGTGGTTAAGCCGTTTTGGAGGCCCTCGGATGACAAGAACACTTCCAACACTTGTGTTGGCGACTAACCCCTCCGCCAATCCATACTGGAGTAGCGTGTTGGAGAATGTTTAGGCCTCCTCAAGAGAAGAGACCATTAATGAGTTCAAACAAATTAAAGTTTAAAACAATGTTCTTCCCCAGTTTCCAGTAGTTGACTTCTCGACGTATGGCTTAACGCCCGACAAACTACACATGGTGAAGTGGAATCCTCCTCCAACGGAAGACGACAGCTATTCCACTGAATACTGGACGGCCACACAGTACTTCGTGTCTGAAGGTTGGCCTTTTATTATTAAGTTTGATAAATAATTCCTCAAAGACAATAATACGTTTGCCTTAGCTCCACTGGCGTGGTCCAGATAATACTTGTTCTTTCTTTCTTGTCAGAATCTTTAAAAGCGGGAGCAGGTCCTCAAGTGGAGAATGGCGCCACGCTCCAAGACGGAGGAGTGTGGGTGCCAGGGCCCGATGGGAAGCTCATGCGCATCCCCACCACCGAAGCCGAGCTGAACACTACAACCTTCAAGAAGCAGAACTGCGTACCAAACATGGGTAATGATAATGACTTACATGCTTTATTTGTTAATCTTTATGTAACATGGAACATGCTGAAGTTAGGTTTATAATTTATGGTATTATGGTACCTTTGAAGCGCTCATAGCCCGGCGGCTTACGTCGATCTTAAGCGATCGACAAAGTTAAGCAACAGCGGGCGCGGTCGGTAGTTGGATGGGTGACCGCTAGTGGCAAAAATTTCTTGAGCGCTTCCGTGCTTCGGAGGGCACGTAAAGCCGGTCGATCCTGGTTGTTATCGTAAGATAACAGTCGTTAAGCCATGTCGGAGGCCCTTGGGCGGCATTAAAACTTCCGACAATTGGGTTGGCCACTAACCCCTCCACCAATCCGCACTGGAGCAGCGTGGTGGAGTATGCTCTAGGCCTCCTTAAGAGGAGAGACCCGTGCTCAGTAATGGGCCGTTAATGGGTTGAAGCCATGGTACCTTTATCTGTATACATTTATGTGTATGTGTGTGCATGTGTGAGTGTGTGTGCGTGTGGGTGTTCGCGTCTCTGTGTGACGCAATGATCTTATATTAAGAAGAGGTAGATAGGTTATACGCGCCCCAAAAGTGGCACGCCAAAACTGGGCTACTTAGCACAGTTGAGCTCAGTCGTACGTACGTCAGATGTTGATTGGTGTAGGGAAACAAATGATAAACGTGTGTGTGCTTCGGACCAAATTTTTCAGTTGATTTGTAAGGGCATAACGTATCTATTTTAATATAAGATCATTGGTGTGACGGAATCTTAAAATTTGAGTTTCACATCCAAATGTCATAATTCCGACCATCTCGTTAGTTCCATAGTGTTAACAAGATCTAAGTGCTCGACACTGGGATTTCTGTCACTAAAATAATGACACTAAACTTATACGAGTAGGTACTAATTAAGTAAAACTTTTATTCAGTGATTCATATATTTCAGTCAACGTATGAAATTTAAATAAAAACATATTAAATTGCAATGCCTCCGAGGTACGTCAACACATAATTTCACAACCGAAAAATAATGTTATATCATGTAAATTTTCAAGCATGCATTGTAGAGGAAAAATATCTATTCACAATAACAGATATTTTCTCAGTTTAAAAATCTGTTATGGCACGTCTCGTAAGCGAAGCGTTGAGGTTGATGCTCTACACTCGATATATGAAAGACAAGGACTTTTCGAAATTAAAAATAATTGTATTTTTCTCACATTGCACTTAAAGGATAATATTATCTATACTAATATTATAAAGAGGAAAGATTTGATTGTTTGTTTGCATTGAATAGGCTCCGAAACTACTGAACCGATTTGAAAATTTCTTTCACTGTTGGGTTGGGAAGCTACACTATCCCCGGGTGACATGACATAGGCTATATTATATTTTCAAAAAAAATAGGGATCCTAATAAAACTCCAATAATGTAACCCGAGGTGTAAAAACTAACAAAACCGAAGCAAAGCGGTTACTCGTCATATATACACCGTGTTCCTGAGGTTGTGCACGAACTTCGGCCTGTTATTCAGACCATTAAATTGGTCATCTTTCGTTATGGATTCATATTTAAATTTTAATTTTTTTTTAATGATTATGACCGTACTGAGCGGCAACATAGCACAAATAAAGACCCTTTTACAATGTACACCCATATTAAATGGAATTACCAATAACTCAAAAAATAAGCTTTATAATGCACTAGTACCTGTATAAGATATGTTTAGTAAATGCTATAGAATCATTTGGTAAAGTTTGTACACAACCTCAATAACACCCGGTATATCAAGAAAAAAAAACATTCGTTTAAACGTATTTGATATTTTTTAAAAACAATTATTTTGTTTAATTCATTCAAAACAAGGATCATAAGTTTAATTTCACGACACCGCAGGCTAGTGCGTCGGAAGCGGTTTTATTATTAATATCTTTCACCAGGCACCCATTACTTCTACAACATGACGTTGGCCATGAAATGCGAGAAGTATTATCCATGGTTCGCCATGACGACACAGGGCGACCTCGTAGCCACTGGGTTCAGCGTGTTCGCAAGACTCTCTCGCCAGTATGAACGAGAATGGTTTGAACGCGCTCCTGCCAACCGGGAACGATATCAGGTTAGTTATTTAATATTTTCTAGCTTCTTTCCTAGCTTCAACCCACTGGCCCACTATTGAGCACGATTCTCTCTTCTTGAAGAGGCCTAGATCACACTCCACCACAATGCTATAGTGCGGATTGGCCACTGATCCTGGAGGGACTCAATGTCGGAAGTTTTGATGCCGCCCGAGAACCTCTGACATTTTTTTATAGCTTTTACCAATTTATTTTTAACTAGCTGACCCGGCGAACTTCGTATCGCCTAACAACTGTTTTCTTTTTCTCGTTACATCAGCTATCTGCCAGTGAAAGTCCCGTCAAAATCGGACCAGTCATTTCAGAGATTAGCCGGAACAAACAGACAGATAGACAGACAGACAAAAATTGTGAAAAATGTTGTTCTGGTATATGTACCGTGTATACATCCAAATGCCCTTAGTAAAAAGCGGTTATTTTAATATTACAAACAAACACTCCAATTTTTTTTTATTTGTATAGAGAATAGATTTAGATGTATAGATATAGAGAATAGATGTATAGAATATATTTGTACTTTAACGCACAGATCTCTCCTCATAATTGAGAATTGGTGAAATGATATAGCGCACAAGCTCCACCAAGAAAGCTCGGGCCACGGAAGGGTTCAAGAAATTTTGCCACTTACGGTTCCCCAAGTACCGACTGCGTCGCTTATGGAAAACAATAAATGCATTTATCAGGATCCATACGTTCGTTTATTGTTATCGCATCCAAAATGATTACTCATATCTAATTTTTTATCTTTCGCGAATTATTCTGTTAATAAACATTATAAAGGAAATCCATGCGTTTTTATAATATGTATCACGAACAGCTGACGAATAATTTGTAAAATATACCAAGAAAATAAAAATAAATAAATAATTGTCCGAAGGTTGACTGGGAGAGAATGATTTTACCATTAAGTCCACCTGTATCTGTACGATAGTAGGTCCTATGGTGCATAAAGACAATATAAATGAAGGAATAAAAGGTATTATTTTTACTAAGTAGTTGATTTGAAGATTCAATTGTTAGATAGTGAGACACTTTAATTGTAATTTGCAGATTCTAACGCCACTGGCTCCCGAATGTTTCTTCAGGTGGGCGGGCAACTATTCCTCAATTTCCCTCCACATTTACTACGTCGACAAACCCTGGGATATACAATGCCGGTACTTTATTTGATTACTCCATTCTCTTAATGTATTTTTTTTAGGTACTGTCCGAATAACACAGACTGAATAGAATGAGATATATCTACATAGAATGGGGCTCTATAGACTGCTCTATAATCCCTTTGAATATGGATAAATAATTAAGTTAAGGGGGCATTGTTATTAAACTGTTCAATTGGGTTGTATGACAATATCTTTATGACGTGAAGGGATAATCTATGAGCCCTTTTTAAGAATAATGCTAAATTTACATGGAGAAGAAGCGTTGAAAGCTACATTAATAAATACGTTTATACAGAAAAATACAATTTAAACAGCGACAATGTGAATAACCCTTTGACAGTACGCATAATTATTACGACCTAATTACACTTTTTTCCACAATTTCAGAACCGGAGACTCTATACAAATCCCGTCACTCGACAACAGGTTGCTGTTTAACGTGTTCAAGTTCATGAACAAGATGTACGACGAAGTGAGACTTTGGTTTTATCAGGCACCGGAAGTGAGGATTTGAATGAAACAAGAATAAATGTAGACATTAATAAATCTTTAATATACAGGCTTTTTTATTGCAAATCCAATAATATACTATTATTATTTCTGTTATCTTTAGTTTAGTTAGAGCCTTCAGCCTGTACACTTTATATCTGCGGATATATAAAACTCGAAAATATCGTATAAATCAGGACAATTCACATTCGCCATAACGTCCATTGATCTGCGGGGTGCACCAAAGAACGGATTTTTGAAGTTATACTTCTTATTTTTTTCACCACAATCCCACCTGATGGTAAGTGTAGATGTGATTCAGGATGGTGAGAAAAAATAGATGCACCATGACCAGAGGAAGTTGTATGGTCAGCATTGCCATTTACACCCCTATTAGCTTTTAGATCAGCATAGCATTAGGATGCTACAGAGTATTTTAAAACGATATTGTCCCTGAAGTATCGCTTCACTTCATCGTCGAATGAAGTGAATGATACATTTTTTGTATGGGCACTTCGCCATCCATGGACTGCAGATAATATATTATATGTTAAAATATATAATAATATATTACATGTAATTATGTAGCTAAGGTTAAACCTTTTTGCGATAAACATTTTTTTTTCAACAAAATAATAATTATGTATACATACATGAATGTGTCTTACGAAATAAACAAGAATTTATTAACCGTAGTTTTTCCCTGACGCTCATAATATTATGTCAAAATATTATTATGAAACTGAGTTCCTTCTATCATGATCTATCTTCCTTTCTTTTTTTGTTGCTTGCTTTTGCTTTTGGTGTTGCTGATGTTCATGGGCGACGACAGCCACTTATCATCAGGTGGATCGTCAGCTCGTCGTAAATACTTAATATTAAGAATACGCGATACGTATACGATTATACGTATACGACGTATACAATTTATATCAGAAGGTATACATACAGTACATATACGTTTTTCTATTGTAATCAAATCGAAAATTTCCTTCGAATTTGTAAAAATATGTACAAAAATACATAGTCTAGTCGTTTTCGTGGTGGTTTTCGTTGCATTTCATAATGTATAATAACTTATTTCGATAGCCTGTACGTAAAATCCAGTGTTAACCAGAGTAATTTTTCATTCATTCCTGGAGATTGTTATGTATAATAATATATGGCGGGGACTTAATTATTGTGTTTGGGTTGTCCCGCCATAATATATATATTAATTAAAACGAACTTTTCGTTGAGGAACAATATATTTTCTTTCTGACTCCGTCAGTAGGAATCTCTATCTGTCTTCAAAATCCAATTATCAAAAACACATAAAATATAAATGTAGAAAACTGCCAGCATATATACAAGGAGGATGAATACTATATTACAAATGAGAAGTTACAGAAGAGTATAAAAGATGCCGTACCGATCGCCACATCAGCCCCCCCGGAGACCGTTAAGGTCGAAAGAAATCGGGAAAGTGCACTCGACGTCCAGCTCGCGTCGTGCGAGGCTGCACGGTCGGGAGAGCGCGAGTTTCAGACGGTACAGTCGGTCTAATAACTTCGTTCCGTGTTGGTTCCTTAAGTATATACGCCGGTTTCAGCCTATCAATAGATACGGTGGTTGGTTTACCTCCAATATCTATATTGAAGAACTTTTCTCCGCGTTCTATTACTTTATAAGGTCCTGTGTAAGGCGCTTCCAATGATTTTCGAAGAGCGTCACGGCGAAGGAAAACATGTGAAGAAACTTGCAAGTCCTTGCTGATAAAAACAGGTGATGTACCATGATGATTTACTGGCGTAGGTTTGATTTTCTGAATGTTGGCTCGTAAACGGGAAAGAAAATCGTTATAGTCCACTACTTCTTTAGCAGTGCTATGGAAAAATGCGTTTGGCAAGCGCAACGTTTCTCCGTATACCAACTCAGCTGATGATGAACCAATGTCTTCTTTCCATGCTGTCCGTATTCCAAGGAGAACTAGTGGAAGAACTTCTATCCAGTCATCATTGGCGTGACACATTATTGCGGATTTTAGTTGTCGATGGAATCTCTCGACCATTCCATTTGCAGCTGGATGATATGCTGTTGTATGCAGATGGTTAACCCCGATCAGCTTAGAGATCTCCTTAAATAAATATGCCTCAAATTGTTTTCCGCGGTCCGTTGTTATTTTCTCGGGACATCCAAAGCGCGCTATCCAACCAGTGACAAAAGCGCTCGCCACTGTATCAGCCTTGATGTCACGGAGCGGTATAGCTTCTGGCCAGCGAGTAAATCTATCAACTGCTGTTAGGCAGTACCTGTACTCGTGTAAAATTGGCAGAGGTCCTATGAGATCGATGTTCACGTGGCCAAATCTATTCGACGGTGGCGTAAAAGAATGCACTGGTGATCGAGTATGTCTAGAAACTTTGGACCGTTGACATGAAAGACAACTACGCGTCCATGCGCTACAGTCTCTTTTAATGTTAGGCCACACATATCTCTCAGTCATCAGTCTGACCGTAGCTTTGACACCTGGATGACTTAATCCGTGAACGCTGTCGAACGCTTGTCGACGAAATTGTGGCGTCAGATACAGTCGAGGTGATGGACTGGACATATCGCAATATAAACTCTTCCCGGAGTCAGAAAACTTTATTTTCTGAAGGTCCAGTGAAGAGTCGCTATGTAGGAGCTGCTGTAGCTCGTCGTCCAGTAATTGCGTGTCTGCTAGAGTGTCCAAATCGATCGCTGCTGTGATAGCGTCCGTACGCGATAGAGCATCAGCAACCACGTTATTTTCGCCTGCGACGTGCTGAATGTTCGTGGTAAATTGAGACACGTAGTCGAAATTCCGAAACTGTCGAGGCGAGCAATTTCCAGAAGCCTTTTTGAATGCGGACACAATGGGCTTATGGTCGGTATAAATGCTAAAATCCTTACCTTCTACCATATGTCTGAAATATTTGACTGCTTCGTAAATAGCTAACAACTCTCTATCGAATGGACTATATTTTTTTTGAGCCGTGGAAAGCTTTTTCGAGAAGAATCCTAGAGGTTGCCATTTAGATTCAACGTTCTGTTGAAGGACAGCACCGATAGCATTGTCCGAGGCGTCAGTCCACAGAGTTAGATCCGCTGACGAGTCTGGATGTGCTAGTAGGGTAGCTTCAGCTAAGCTTGTCTTACATGCGCTGAAAGCTTCTTGAAGTTCATGCGACCACGTGATAGGAGTACTAGGCTTAACAGCTGTCCCAGATAAAAGTTTGTGAAGCGGTGCTTGAACTTTGGCTGCTTTTGGGACAAAACGTCTATAAAAATTTGTCATACCCAGAAATCTGCGTAACTCCTTGATGGTCTTTGGTTGCGGGAAATTTTGAATTGCCTCCACTTTACGCGGAAGTGGGCTGGTGCCTGCAGCTGAAACAATATAGCCTAAAAATTCTACTTGTGGTTCACCAAAAACGCATTTCGCCACGTTAATTACGACCCCGTGCTCCTGTAGGCGCTGAAAAACTAGCCTCAAATGTTCCAGGTGCGAGGTCTCATCTTGAGAAGCCACTAGTATGTCATCAATATAAGAATAACAAAATTCTAGATCTCTTAAGACTTCATCCATAAACCGCTGGAATGTTTGAGCAGCGTTGCGGAGTCCAAAGCTCATAAACGGAAACTCGAACATTCCAAAAGGAGTTGTTATCGCTGTCTTAGGTACGTCTGACGGATTTACAGGGATTTGATGGTAAGCTCGTATCAAATCGATTTTACTAAAAACGGTACAGCCGGATAGATTATGTGAAAAATCATGTATATGGCGTACCGGATATCGGTCAGGTATTGTTCGCGCGTTTAATGCACGGTAATCACCACATGGTCGCCATTCGTTATTTTTCTTAGGTACCAAGTGTAACGGCGATGACCACGGGCTATCAGATCGTCTTGCGATACCTGCTCTTACCATATCCTCGAACTCCTTCGTAGCGATGCGGAGTCGATCCGGTGCTAACCGACGAGGACGGCTGTATACGGGCGGTCCTGGTGTCGTCCGGATGTGATGAACGGTGTTGTGCTTAACCTCACGCGCAGACAGGTCTCCAGCAGGACGGGTGATATCTTTAAACTGTGAGAGTAGGTCATGATATCGTGAGGAACCTGAAACAACTTTTATATGGCAAAAAGCGGATGGGGCTGGTGTGGCGAAGGTACTTAACAATGTAATATTATCTATCAAACGGTGATTCCTAGCATCTACTAACAAATTAAAATGTGATAAAAAATCTATACCTATTATCGGTTTCGTGACATCAGCTATTACAAAACGCCAAATAAATGCACGTCTTAATCCAAAATCTAAAGATACATTCATCCACCCGAAAGTACTAATCGTAGAACCGTTAGCTGCAAACAGTTTGTAATCCGTTTTGATGCATTGACTATTACGAATATATTTATACGGGTAAACGCACAGATCGGAACCGGTATCTATTAAATATTGCACTTTAGTTTTTCTGTCTGTCACGAAAACACGGCCACTAAATACTTCATCGCAGTCCCGCGCCGCCGCATTCACTGACTGCCCGTTCCGTTTCCCGGCTGGAATGAACACGGGGCGCGACACTTCGTCGACTTGCTCCCGAATCTCTTGTGATACCAGCACAGGTCCGTCTGATGAGGTGAAGTGCGGCTCTGTGAACGGCGTCGCCAGCGTGGAGAATGCGCTCTAGTCCTAGAGCGTGAGTGAGCACCAGTAGATAATTCAGCTACCTGCTGCGACAACTCTTCTATGCGGCGAGACATTTTATCTAATACAGACATCATTGTGGAGTCTGACGATGAAGAAGCTACACCAACTTGCGCGTTGGGCTCGCCCTCAGCACTCGCCTGCGTATTTCCCATCATATTGTTACCTTCAATAATATCGAGTGTTCCGCTTTCGTCAGGTCACCAATTATGGCGGGGACTTAATTATTGTGTTTGGGTTGTCCCGCCATAATATATATATTAATTAAAACGAACTTTTCGTTGAGGAACAATATATTTTCTTTCTGACTCCGTCAGTAGGAATCTCTATCTGTCTTCAAAATCCAATTATCAAAAACACATGTCTTCAAAATCCAATTATCAAAAACAATTATCAAAAAAACATTATTTAAGTCCCCTAATTTGCACACAAAAGTACCTATTTTAAGTTAAAACATCTTAAATTGTGTATAAATAATGCAATTAATTCATTATCTCATAATGTGAAGAGACGTTAAAGAAAAGTAAGGAGGAGCGTGTGAAAACTGCTAAGGAAGGCAAGATATTGCAGGAAGATAAGGTCTGGCCCATTGGCTTTCACCAGAAATGGATAGCGGTTTCAACAAATGTCACTGGAATGGTCGAGGATGGATTCATTAAACAAAATTGTTTTCCCTTCATGGGTAAGTACTTAAACAATATTATAGGTAGTAGTTCAAATTTCAGTCGGAAGACAAAAGCTAACCGTCTGGGCGGCAAATGTCGCTTCTAGCAACCACAGAGTACTTAATCACTTGCTAGCAACTAAAGAGTAAAGAGTAGACGTCAGACGTAGTGAAATTTTGTTTTGACCACTAGCGATATTTCAGTCAAGAAGTTGCATTACCTACCTTTAAATCTCTATCTATCTAGCTACAGTGCCACCAAATTATCTGTGAAATGGCGAAAATTGGAACTAATGCCGTGCCATTCATAAGTTCTTTGTGCTCATTCATTTGACATTTACTACGTCTCGAATTGCATCCAATGATTGGTCCAATGCGTCCGACAGCGCCCTCCTCCAATTATTTTCACAGATAAGTTGCTGGCACTGTATCTTTTTACAGCAATTAAAGTACCAACGGAATGTACAAATATTGAAATCATTAGTAATCGGTATCCACTGATACTGGCACCGACAAACGAGCAAATATCGTCGGAATTAAAGTTGGTTTTATAAAGATACTGATAGAGAGGTGTCAGGAAGGACCTAGGGCATCGTACGTTGTGTAGTAGAGTGAGGCACGACCCGGGGATATCAGCTTGCACGCGAGAGGCTCAATAGCTTCCTCTTACATCCATTGATTTACCACTAGCCGTAAATCAATGCTTACATCCCAAAACCTTGTTCAAATTGAACCTATTGTATTTGAATTCTTGTAACGCTCAGATGTTTTTTACTATTTTGACAACATTTTAATCACTTGTCTTTGTTTTACAGGCACGCATTACTTCTACAACATGACTATTCAAACAGAATGTAAAGCCGACACTTTGTTAAACTGGTTCCTGTTAGTCGACAGCGATCAACTTGTAGGCGTTGCATTCACGGTGATCGGTGTTCTGCCGCAGAAAGATGGCGAAACATTTTTCTTCGAGCGGCCCTTAGAAGAGATCACCTTGTTAAAAGCTCCATGATTTTATAATCTTTTTTATTTACAACTTGTATCTTGTATGTTCCCGTCAAATCTTGCGAGCTGAATTAGAACTACTTCCTCTCATCCTACAGATTTGTTTCACAAGTTGATTTGGTTCCGATGACAATGCATTTTTCCACATCCACACGAGGGATCTCTTCCAACAGCACAAACAAACACATAATTTACTTTTAAAATTTTAACAACCATTTAAATAGTAAGGGTGCACAATCTACTAAGACCGACCCAAATTAGTCTACTTTTTAAGTCTTTTTTTTTCGGTCCGTGACTTTAAGTTTCGTTACCTACAGACTAAAACATATTGTTATGTCGACGTACCTACAGTTCCAATTAAGTCTCGATCTCGGTGAAACTTATTATTGTTATCTATGTCAATGATAGTTAACTTCGTGTAATAATAATTCAATCCATAATAATGTTTTATTTCAGAGGATCATAAAATATTGTCCGAATTACCTTGCAAACTTACTTGAGGATCCAACCAGCACAACGATGCACATCTACTTCGTTGATAAACCCTGGAAGATTGGTTGTTGGCTTTTCTAGAATAATTAATTTTTATTATGGTACCATATTTTTATTTTATGTTACATTATTCCTACTTAAAGCTTAATACTTACAAAGTACTAAAAAAAATTTGATGACAATGACAGATCGATGTTTTGTGTTGACAGTCTGTTTACGCCACCTTTGCATATTATCTTCAAACTGTTGTATGGGAAAAGTGGAAAATCGACTTTATCAATGGACTGAATATGCTTCATGCATTGTTTTAGTGGTCTTAAACCACCTTCGGATTATTGCCTTTCAAATGAAACCATTTTGAGGCATATCAGTTGGATGGTTTCAGAGTCTATAATAGGACCTCCGTATTTTAATCTAACTAAATAACATGATTGTAAATACGAGCATGGCTTGATTCAGATTATTATTTAGATAAGTTTGTGAATATTGTGATTAATATTCCAGTTTTGTTGCTTTTATTATTTTTATTGCTCCACCCAATAAAAATAATAAAACGCTATGCTATTAACACCCTAGGTTTAATAACAACAAATCATTGTTAAACTCGACATTAAATATAACCAATAACTTGTGAAATAATAAAATACGTGCCTGTAGATTCTATCGTTTCATTCATCATCCTGAAACTTCTACGCTCTTGAATAATATTTGAAGCTTAATAAGAACACCCAAATTTAATTAATAAAAAAAACTTGAGAGGTGTCAAGGGACACCCGGATGGAACGAAGTTCCTTGCAGTCAGTACTAGGATAGCAAAAACATGCAGCAAGTGCAGCAAGGGCTTTGTAGTAATGCTACGAGGTGAACAAAGCTAATGAGAAATTTAATACCTTAGATTTGTTTTGGCACACTCGCTTGCATGTTTTTGCTATCCTAGTACTGACTGCAAGAAAGGAAAATATATAGCTTGCTTTCTATGTAAAAAAAACTACGACGACAAAAAGTGTCGTTACAACTTTTCGTCCCAAAAATTTCCGTCTAGCCCCCTTTCGCAACGCGCGATAAGGAACTTCGTTCCAATTAATAAACGCTTGAGCACGCTTAAACCCACGCTATTCCCTGTGTCGTGGGTGGTGTGGACACTTCGGTCAGATCTTTATAGTGAACTTAAACTTGGAGCTTACTCAGACAACATTCAAATGTACAGTGAAACCAACTTATCTGTGAATTGAAGGAGGGCGCTGTTTGGACCAATCATTGGGCGCAAATTGAAGTGTGTAAATGACAAATGAATGAGCACCACAAAGGACTTATGAATGACGCGGCATTAGTTCCAATTTTGGCCACTTCACAGATAAGTTTATGGCACTGTATTAGATGGTTGACACTTTGTTAGTACGGAAAGTCGTATAAAATGGCTAATGTTAACACGTTGAGATTCAGAGTATGATTCATTTACCACCATTATTTTGTTTGGGAAAATCAAAGGAAAATAAATGAAACACCCACGACCCGAGAACAAAATATTTAGATATCTGTCACGTAAATGTCTGGCCGAATAGAAGCCCTTCGTTTCGTACGAAGCTTCACTACAGATGAACGAGACTTCAGAGTCGTGAAGTAATTCTGTTTACGTATATTTATAGCCTAAATACATTTATGAGTATATTAGTGTGTAAGCTTCTTTGCACAATCCGTCAAATCAATTCAATTACATAATTTCACTTAAAATGACGATGTCTTATGTGCTCTCTGTTGTATAGTTAGATACCACAGAGTACTTTGTTATATTATATACTGAAACTGGTTAGATAACTAGAGTACTTACTAACATACTATTGTTAGTAGCAAAAGACCATGTCGGTAGGTACATTTAGGTTTTTGTCGCTTCATCTCCCGAAACCACTTACGGTAGTGATTTTTTTGCGAAACTCTCTCCGAAAAGTTTTTATAAAACCCAACTTCGAACTTTCATTTCAAAATATCATAACTTCATTTCATAATAAACTTGAACCCGTTGTAGGACTGCAACTATTATCTTATTCAATAGCACTCGAACAGCGTGGTAAAGTACTACTCTATTACGCTATTTTAGCTTCTACCTATTACAACTTAAAGTAGCTACTGCTGAAAACGAGTCTCTCCTCTTGAAGAGATCTACAGCATAAAGCATACTCCACCAGCCTGGTGGAGTGGAGGTAACTATTTGCTAATATGTAAATAGGTACTTATCTACTTTTTGTTTTTATTAGTAAACATTTTGCAAGTGGCACAACGCAAGTCAATGAAGTAAGAATTCTTCACGGTTTTTGACACGGAATATTTTTTTTCATAAACAAAAGACGTTTCGGACGTCATTTGTTTACCGCTCGAGAAATTCAAGAAACTGCAAAATACAATGGAGAATATTGTATGTTGTTTATTTATTAGATTAATTTAAATATGTATATAGATTCAGTAAATTGTATATTGAGTAGGTACTCACTTGTTGAGGATGAACAGTATGAGAGTGAAAAGTGTGCCAACTTTGAAACGTGACGCAATGTTTTCCATGCCGGATTGTCGCGCCAAGGGTCCTGGGTTCGATTCCCAACGAGGCGGGAATTTGAATGATGAGTTTGAATTTCTGTTCTCGGGTCTGTTTTATTGAGATCGGACAATAGCATCCATGAAAAAAACCATATAAGTCTTAAATTTGTATTAAGTATGTGCGCGACAAATGGACGAATAACTCAATATCACACCAACCGATTTCGATGATTCTTTTTTTAATCGAAAGCAGGTGCTTGTCATGTAGTCCCACATAAAGAACGAGATCTGATAAGTAGTTTTTGAATAACTTTGAAGTCGGTCATTTTTTGTTAGTAAAATTTAGATTATGGTTATTTGATGGTCTACGTGTAGGGTTGCCAGACGTCAGGATAAAGCCGGACATGGTTAGGCTTTTTGAATGAGTGTCCGGCCAAATTTAACGGTGTCCGGCTTGTCCGGCTTTATCAGGCTTTTTACATTTTACCAACTTATAAGAAACTTATACAAGGACACAAAACTATTTATATTGATGGCTGTTAAAAGACGTTTCTGCATGTAATCAAATTTCCGAAACTATTAGTATCCACGAAGAAAATGTTAAAGTTGACCATAGCAAAGGTTTTGACCAATTACAAAACCTTAAATATTTTCTGATCAAAAATGGGGATGTCGATGGTTGATTTCAAGAAGCTGTTAGTATACAAGAAATGAGTAGCCTATTTTAAAACAATGAGAGTAGCCCAGATGGCTTTTAATTTAAAATATTTGACGTTTAAAGATTTATTACAACTTTATTTTGAAAAATATTGAACTTTTAAAGCACGTTTCTGCTAATTATTTAATATTTTTAGTTTGTTCATAAATGTTATTAGTGAAGAAGTTCTAAAAAATGGTCTTAATAATATTAATAGATAAAATTCTTGATAATTTAGGGTGTCCGGCCTTTTTACCCAAATGTCCGGCCAAACTGGTTGGTCTGTCCGGCTTTTTGGTTGGCCGACCTGGCAACCCTATCTACGTGGCTTGAACGTGGGCTCGGAATTGCGAAGAGAAAACTCGCCAATGTCTTTACTTACCCCTATCGAGAATATTAGGAGTTGTGATGACGAGTCGAGTTCGCTATATTAAACGTGTGCGAAATGCAGTCTTCTACCCAATAGTTGCGTGAGCGCCTTTGGAGTCAGTTCTTTCTTTTTCTCTCTTAATTCTTGGCGGCAACGCATCGGCGATTCCTTTGGTGATACTGGTGTCCATGGACGACATTGGCCACTTACCACCATAAACATAACATAAACGTCATGGAAAATTTGCTGGAATTATTATTCTTTTTCTATAATTTAATAGGACGGTCAAAATTAAAACAGATTTTTAGTATTTTTACAAAAGATATTTTATTATGACCAAGTGAAATATTTAATCCATCAATAAAAGAAAATTAAATTAGGTATGCCTTAATAACCCAGACTGGTCGTTCTCAATGAAAATGATTGAACCTAATGTTCCTTTAACCGTATGGAGGCGGCACAGACACTGACCACAATCCCATGGATGGCGGTAGACCAGGGTGACAAAAGCCATGCCTAATACTTGGTTTGAATAGAACATATTGTATTTCATAACAAAATTAGTCTAAAATTACAGCTAAGTATAATAATTTAAAAAAAAATAAAAGAAAGCTTTGGTTGTGGTGTGGTATAGTATAGTTATTATCAACTAACTGTACAATGATACTATACATACGTAAGAGGTAGATATGTCACTAGCGCGCCGACGATGACGCGCCATAAGCGCGATTTACATTTCAATAAGTACAGTAGCGAGTTAACTTACGACACCGTTAAGTTGTTAATGTCGTTTGAACGGCAAAAGCGAGTTAAGTAGTAAGTGGTTTAGTTAAGTCAATTCAAATAGATCGCGATCCCCCGCACCCCGCTAACTTAACTGGCCGCCATGTAGACGGCCTAGACCGCCTAGACGGGCGAGTTTAGTACAGTGCATAAGTTTGTACACTGCGGCCGCAGACACGTGAAGGTAAATTTAATGAAAAATGAAGTGGTCTGATAGTACTACGTTTATTTTTGTACAAGAGTACTTGAAACATGAATGTTTATATAATTCAAAATACTACAGTTACCGCATAAAACAAGCTAGAGATGCAGCTATTATTAATATTTGTGAGGTAATGAATATAAGTGGTTTCGGACCGAAGGAGGCTCTCTCGAAAATAAAAGGTATAATAATTAGTAGTAGTATAATAATTCATTTCTATTAATATTTCATTTTCAATGTGCTGTAAATTTATTGGTATGTACTATATCTCTTATTATACCTCGTAATTTGGTATTAAGTAATTCAACGTCCATTTTCTGGATTAAAACAACGGTTTCAGTGGAACAAAACAACACACGCGCCCGACCAGTCTTCTTGTTGGAACGGCAACTTATGATTACTCACTCGCCCTACGTTTGGACGCTACTTACAACTTACTCTTATTACTTAACTGACTGATTACTTAACTCGCTACTGTACTTATTGAAATGTAAATCGCGCTTTACCCGCTCTGCTCGTATTCGTAGTGGCTCTCTCCGTACTCTTCGCTCTCTCCATACAAACACGATCACACGCGTTTGTTGTTGTGAAAAGTGCTTACCATTTGATATACAACACATGATACAGCATTAAAATTCTGATACCAGTACGACCGATGAGTGTTTAATATTTTAATATCTTGTAAAAATATTTCATCATTCCAGATCATAGGTCTCGGGTTGTATGGTAACGTGGTGTTATTAACAGGGGATAAGTCCGCAAAATAAATGTCACCCCTTTTGACCATTTGGAACCTCCTATTCTATTTATATTCTCTTGGTATTCGTTGTGAAAAGGTACAAGCAACTTCATAGTGAATCGTTCCCAATTTTTTTGCCACCATCTGCATTGTAATCGTTTGACCGTGGTCCTCGCCGATTAGAGTCACTTTCGTACCTACAGGCATCTTTTTAGGCAATCGAATCATGCACTGATCCATACAGATTCGTCCAACGATTTCACAAGGATGTCCATTGACGAGTACAGAGAACCCTTGTAAATGACGCAGCCACCCGTCGGCATAGCCAATAGGAATCGTCCCGATCCATTCTTTTTTGTCCGTTGTATATGTCTTACCATACCCGATCCCTTCGCCTGCCGGTAGTTCTTTCACTTGAATCAACGAAGAAATCAATGTTAATGCTGGTTGCAGTGGATACGGTTCAGGCAGCGTTTGACCTGATGGATTTAAGCCATACATCGCAACACCGAATCGAATCATATTCCCCACATTGTCAGGGTGCCATAATGCAGTAGCACTATTACTTACATGCACATATCTTGGTAATTCAGGGAGTTGGTGTAAGTTCTCTTTAAAACGCGCCGTTTGCTGATTAAAATAGGTTGAATTCTTTTCATCTGCTGTTGAAAAGTGGGTGAATAGTCCTTCCAGATAGAAATCAGGATTATTCTTGATAAAACTAGCGGCTTCTTTCGTTGCCTGTGGTGTTGTAAAGCCGATTCTTCCCATACCAGTATCGATTTTTATATGTACTTTCAGCGGCTGTTCATCTGAGTTCTCTTTTAATTGGTCAGCTGCCTCTGTCAACCACCCCATTTCGGCAACAGTCACAGATAAATCATACGTCAATAGTAATGGAATATACGCATGATCGACTACACTCAAAATGAGAATCGGCTCAGTGAGGCCCACTTGTCGTAATTCAATCGCTTCATCTAGGAGGGCAACACAAAAACCAGTAGCTCCGCCTTCTTTTGCCGCAAACGCTGTTTCGATAGCCCCATGCCCATATCCGTTTGCTTTTACGACAGCAAATAGCTCTGAGCCTTGTGGCAACCGTTGCCGTTCATTTTCTACATTTGCCTTGATTGCTTGAGTATCAATTAATAAGCGTGTCGGACGATGCCATCCTACAGCCATTGGTGTTCTAG
This sequence comes from Thymelicus acteon, assembly GCA_951805285.1. Taxonomy (NCBI): domain Eukaryota; kingdom Metazoa; phylum Arthropoda; class Insecta; order Lepidoptera; family Hesperiidae; genus Thymelicus; species Thymelicus acteon. The sequence continues at coordinate 7,183,137 of OX638232.1, forward strand.
GGAAATTATCATATTTCTCATTTTCTATCTCATTGCGTTCTGCTGTACGCTATATGTCACTTATCTATTTAACCGACAGTACATCTATATTTTAAAATATCATTGTAACCCTACCTATCTATCACTCTGTGTATGAGTAACGTGACATAATATTTTATGTTGAAACGAGCAGATAAACCATCTGAAAGTCGATGGCCATCATCACCCACGGCACCTAACACCTCGGGCATCATTGATGTGTTGCTGGTAGTCGGCCATATATATTGTAAACTTGACAAGTGCGAGTTAAACTCCCTTGAAGAGGGTTCCGTGTATTTACCGTTATTTTTTATTTTATTTATTTTGGCAGTTTCTTTAAGACCATAGATTTCTTAGGTTTTTCTGTAATATTTAAGTAAAAAACTATTCTCTGTATTTTTTTCAAAATTCTAGCGTCAGTAGTTTTGAAGATAAGGGGGGAATGGTCAATTTTTGACTTTAATTTTCGTTCTGTCTTGAATAATTTTAAAATTATACATTGTAGAACTATAACAAAAATATATTTGAGATCCTTACAACAAGCCCTTTTATCTGAGACACGACACGATACTGTTTGCAAAACAGTTTTTGTTTAATTTTCTAACCTGCGTACCAAATTTCAACTTATTTGGTTCAGTAGTTTCGGAGTAAATTGGCTGTGAACGGCGGTCACCCAGACGCACGAGTTTCGTTCGTTTTTTCATACGGAACCCTAAAAAGAGAACAGCCTCCATTCGTATTAAATGACCCAGCCAGAACACGACGAGTCGTTCGGTCGACCGACTGCAGTAGTTGGCCAAGCAGGCTTCACAGAAAAATAACACAACACACCAAGTCGGCGGTACGCAATAATACTTATTAAACTCAAGATACCAAGCCAATACACGAAAGTATACCTATAACCATACACTGCAACGAACCTGATCAAAATTAACAAATAAAATAAATATAATATATTATTATTTCAGACATTAATTTAGCTGCATAACAGTCCGAAAATAATTAAAAAGTACTCATGACCTATCTTATAATTTAAGTGCTTAAATAAATAATTTGAAAAACATATAGTCCATAAAAAATGCTCTTTGACTTTACTGAAAAATCGATTTTTAATTAAATATTTGTCGGCTAAGTGTTTCCTTAAAAAAATATTATTATTATATTTTCCTGAAGCCTACCTGGTTAACTACCACCCCCGAGTGAACCTCACAACGCTTCGTCATGTTCTGGTCTGGACGCCAGCGGAAAAGTTAAAGGTGCCTTCGGCATCCATCATGAATATTGATAATGCACGCATGGGTGAATATTTGAAAATAAGCATATTCGCTTGTTTCAAAGAACGCATCAAAGATTGTTACCAAAATTGTTCTTTATAGATTTTTTATATAGTTTATTATATTACATTGTTATATATGTGAAAGGGACAATGATAAAACTAATAATGTAAAAGTTATAGACAAAAGAAGATTTTTTGAAAACGGTAATGATATTTAAGACGAATGGTAATTATTAGAAATAACTGGTAATTAGAAAATTATAATGGCAATTAGAAATGAAGTAACTTCCAAAATCATTCAATCATTTTTTCATAATAAAATAATCATTTTTATAATACTTGAAATAACAATTTTAATGATTCAGTCTTCTTTTTAGAGATATCGATATAATTATAGTTAAAAGTAAATAATTATAGTAAAATAGTGGATAGTAACATAGCAGTTACAAATAAAATCAATAATGGAATAGGCTCCGAAACTACTGAACCGATTTCAAAAATTCTTTCACTGTTGGGAAGCTACACTATCCCCGAGTAATATAGGCTATATTATATTTTCAAAAAAAAAATAGTGATCCTTAATATAACTCCAATAATGTAACCCAAGGTGTAAAAAAATAAGAAAACCGAAGCAAAGCGAGGGCGGTTACTCGTAATTAATACTATTAGTAGTACTACATTTGGGCATTGAACGTAGTTGATATACCTACAATTATTTTTGGAAAAAAATCCCATTTTGAAAAAACTTCGTTTCGGCGGCCAGTGATGAAACATGTGTCAATTAACGGAGTAAGCGATTATAATGAAAAATTATTCAGTGATGAAAATAAATATAAACCATTGAAATATAAAGCAAAAAAAAGGTCTTCGGTAAAAAAAATTGATAAGATTACATTATGTGATTACGATCAAAAAGAATTCAGTGATGAAAATGTTGACAGTACTAATATTATACACCTTGTCATCGATATTAACTTCAGTTTGCAAATGTAGTTTATTATCAGGAGTTACAGCTGAAAGAAGTGTTACTTTCTCATTATCTGCAAATGGTGTCTTGATTATAACGTTAGATGTAATTTTTTCATTTTGTTTATCGTCTGCGTAAAGTACTGTTTAGCTCTATTGAGCACTCCCAATTTCTTTGCAGTTTGGCCTTACTAACCAAGTGGTCCCGAAATTGCACTTCATTCGAAATGTCGACACCACGGATCTCAATGCTTTTGGAGATGTTAAGAGGAGTGTTCTGAAACTGAGGTGCCATGACGACATGGGTTTTCTTAGCGGTTAACGCGCAAACTTGTGTCTTCTCAGGGTTAAACTACACTAAATTTAGCCTGCCCCATTCCGAGACCCGCTCCAGAGATGTCTCGACTTCAGATACAAGTTTAATCCTCTTCTCCTCAATCTGCATCCGAGAAAGATTTGTTCGGCCTGTATAACGAGCATCACCCGTAATATCATCAGCATAGCAATGGATATTCCTGATGTCAAGCATATCATTGATATGCATGATGAACAGTGTAGGTGAGAGCACAGAGCCTTGAGGGACGCCAGCATTTATGGGCTTCGTGTCCGAGCATACTTCGTCAACAACGACTTTGATGCTCCGCTCCGATAAAAAATTGGCAATCCATTTGCACAAATTCTCGGGTACTCCGTAGGAAGGCAGCTTAGAGAGTAATGCCTTATGCCACACCCTATCGAAGGCCTTTGCAACATCCAAACTTACAGTCAATGCTTCTCTCCTGCTCTCAATTGATCTATTTTAGTGGTCTCAAACCATCTTCGCATTATTGCCTTTCAAATGTAACCATTTTGGGGCATATCGGTTGGATGGTTTTAAAGTCTATAAAGGACATCCGTACAAAATTGTTTAAATTATACAGAAGATATACCCTTACAACATGTAACATAGTATTGTCATAAACTAAAGGTCATATTGATTATCTAATAAGGACTCCCTTTAGAAATTTCTCATTATCTAATTACCATCCAAACAAGCTCATTACCGTTTTATTAAAAAATAATGGTAAAGTCCGGTAATTAGATAAACGGTGATTAGAAAATCACACATTTTCTTGAATTTCTCTGTATTTAGTGACTGTTATTATTTTTATTATTTATCTATGTAAAATAGTTGTCTATGCAAGAACCTAAGACTTATATTATGGCAGAAAAACATATCTACTTACCTTCAAAAAATTTAACGGCACTGAGAAATATTTTGAAACAAAGCACTCGTGCAGTGGAATAATTTTATATTACGTCGTGCTGAAGCATGTTTTGACACTTCCGTTTGTTCGAAGAGGGAGCCACGATTGGTGGTCGAATGTTTATACCTAAAGGAGCGCTGTACAGTACAAAATAAGCAACAAAATTGAAGTGACCATCCTAATGAATGGTAATTATATAACAGTGCAGGGACAAAATTCAAAATGATTTTATATAACGAAAATATGTTCTTTGCATCATGATTTTAATGTAAGGCATGCATATACTAGTCTATTATCGAAATCGTTGAAGAAAACTTCGTTCTTCAGTTGTATATTTTTTTATACAGCATCATTTGTTGAAATCGGGGAAAAGGGACACTACTGGTAATTAGATTTTGGATTGTTTAATCACAATTTGCGCTATTTGGACTAATTATTTTTGTATAACATCTACTGCGCCAAGTAAAAGACGGTTCGGTGTTTGTAAAAAGCACCTTGTCATAATCTATAACAATAAAGAAGTATGATATTTTCTAATTGCCGCTCAATTTCTTTATTTTCAAAGAATCGCCCGCATAGTTAAACTAAAATAAAGAAATGGAATATTAATATTATGAACATTAAATATCGACAAGAAAATATTTTCTGTCCTACCAGTAAATACATTCTTATGTTAATACTTTTTTAAACTTGGACAATATTATTGAAATGCATACTGAATAATGATTAATTGCATTAAACAATGCACTATATAAAAACACGGGAAAATTTTTGTACCACACTTGGAAAAATATCCGTGAGTCAATATGAAAGGTGCAATAGTGTTTACCGCTATACTAGCGCTGGGTTTCGGTAAGTAACTTTATTGTTCAAAAATACTGCTGTTAGAGAAGTAAGCCTAAAAGCTTCGCTAGAGGCGAGAGGTTCACAATTTGATTAGCATAGACCGTACGCTCTACATATTTATAGGCGAGTCATCAGGTGCGAGTCCTTCAAGAAGAACGGGGAGGCACTTGCTGTTTTACTTTACATCTCGAAGGTGTTTCCGATGGTGATCTTCCCATCATATGGCTCGTTTGTTTTATAGTTACACAAAATACCTAAATAACGTTTGTATCCCGAAACTTTAATAAATGATGGATGAACGGTCGGGCAACATCTAGGGTATGGATGAACGGTCGGGCAACTCGTGCGTCTGGGCGACCGACCTTCACAACCAGTTTTCTCCGAAACTACTGGACCAAATGAGTTGAAATTTGGTACTCGTGTGCTTTTTGTGACCCAAATACGAGGGTATAAATAAAACAAATGAATTTTGAAAAAAAAAATTCAACGAAATCTAAATAAAAATATACTGTAAACCGTATCGTGTGGCATGTCAAATGAAAGGGCTTATTGTAAGGATCTCAAATATATTTTTGTTGTAGTTCTACAATGGATTATTATAAAATTATTCAAGAAAAAACGAAAATTTAAGACGAAAATTGACCTCCCCCCCCCCCCCTTTGCTCCATGTCCATAAGAAGTCCATGGTTTTTAAAAAAAGGAAAAATTAAAAAATAGGAAAATAACGGTAGATACAATATAATCAACGTATGGAACCCTCTCCAAGCGAATTTAACTCGCACTTGTCAAGTTAATTATTTATCTAAGCTCGATTTTTAGAAGCAATTACAACCGGTACAACTTGCCCAATCCTTACCTATCTGCCTAACATTGGAATTTCCTTTTTTACCCGACTACGCGACGGATGGGAGGATAATGTGTGTATCAGTCTATATATTTGCTAATAAATTTCATTTTTTGTTTCAGTGGAATCATTCGATTCCGGATTGAGAGGTAAGAAAGTTTTTTTTTTATCTAACCGTAACTGCCGCCCTGCTTTCGTGGATGTCATGCTTCCGTCATAGTTCAAAGGACCAATCATCGTTTAGGAATAAAGGTCGTCTAATGTCGACCACGTCTTGGATAAGGAGCGTAGAACTAGGACGCCCCCCGGCCAGGACGGACGACCTGAAGGTGGAGTCATCCGCTGCATTCTGAAGGCTCAAGATCGCTCAGAGGGGCACAAGTCAAGGAAGACCTATGTACAAAGGCAAATGGGATAGATGGAGATTATTTGCATGAAAATTTTCATTACCAGAAAATTATTTCTTTGGGACATGTGGGGAAATTTAACTTTATTTGTTTCAAATTACAGTGAAGTTTAACATTGGCCTGGGCGCGGGTACGGATTTCTTCTTCGATATCCCTCAGGAAGAGGAGGATGCGATTGCCATGCAATGGTTGCCGATGGCGAGACCGGAGAGTCCGCTGCCGAAACTGAAGATGTACTGCGAGCCCGAACTCTCCCTCTGCGCTCTATATGACTGTGACACCGGCTTCATCGCAGGAGTTCAAGTTTGTGTAAGTGTTATTGGTAGAGATATCGTTCATCCAACTATAGTATGGTGGTTAGGAGAGACCCCTGCCTTTTCATAGGCCATTAGTGTGTTAGAGTTAGCTCCACTTCAACACTTCACAACTGAACTTTTTTTATCTTAGCTTAACATGAACGACTACAAGAACGCGGAGTTTGACTGGGAGACTCAAGGTTACATTGAATGGACACCGTCCGTGACGAGCGGCACGCCAGTAACATACATGACCAAGCAGTTATATTTCGTGTCCGAAGGTATCCTTTTTGTTAGTCATATATTTCGAAGAAACCTTAATAAATCATAACTCAATAGATTTGAGTTTAACACCATTAAAATCATAAAAAATTGACGCACCACACGTTCGAGGAGCGCTCTGGGAGATATCCACTAAACAACGGAGGTATCGAAACATTACATAAAACGTCGAAACCAATCGGGCCCAATTCGATTTTAATTTAAGTACAAAATCGGTGACTAACTTTGAAGTTACATAATCTAAATTTTACTAACAAAAAATAACCGACTTCAAAGTCTCAAAAACTACTTTTCAGATCTCGTTCAAATTTATGTGGGACCACATGACAGCCACCAGCTTTCGATTAAAAAAACAATCATCAAAATCGGTTCGCCCAGTCCAAAGTTCTGAGGTAACAAACATAAAAATAAAAAATAAAAAAATACAATAGAGCTCCTCCTTTTTTTGAAGTCGGTTAAAAAGACAACTCTGAGATTATATTAACTCATAATCCTTTACTTTGCATTCTTTAGCAACCCTATCGAAGAGTCAGGAGGAGCGCAACAAAACCGCCTTAGCCAAGCAAGTATTGCAGGAAAAATCGGTGTATGTCACTGGCTTCAACAAAAATCTCATGGAAATTCCTGTAGACGTTAAAGGAATAGTCGATGTTGGATTCACTAAACAGGGCTGTTTTCCTTGGATGGGTGAGTCAGTGTTGCTGAATTTAACCCTAACTGAATGACAAGCAACACCGAACACGCAACCAATAACTATGTAGAAGTAAATCTATTGTAAAATGTAAATGATGATGTGAGATGTTAATGTTACTGATAATACTGATTAATAATGAAGAATGTCATGGAAGTTATTCAGGATCAATCAGTATTAATCAAGTCAAATCAATCATTAATAGAGAAATTGTGTAAAAATTAATCGCCTGTGAAAAATACTACGTCGTCGATTTTATCATCAATGTAAATAAGTATACTTTTGTAAACTATTTGCAGGTCAGCATTATTATTATAAGATGACTCCTGAAACAAAATGTACGGCTGAAACCATGTTGAACTGGTTCCCGTTAACCAGCGACGGCGTACTTATTGGTATGGGATTCTTATCATACGGAGACCTAAAAGAGAAGACTGGACAGAAATTCTATTTCGAAAAGCCCGCTAAACTAGCAGTTCAGGTAACGAGACGCACCAGCATATAAATAATTTTACAACATGGTTTCGCACAGCGAATTTCTAATACACTTAATACTCAAAGATCAAATTACTGAATATTTAAAAACTTGTAAGGGGCCATCCATAAATTACGTCACACGTTAGGGGGGAGGCGGGGGGGGGTCGATGAAGTGTGACATTGTGTGACAAGGGGTGGGAGGGGGGTCCTAAATTTTGTGACGTCACATTTCAAAATCGAATAATTGGTATGTGTAGGTAAATATTAAAAAAATAATGGAAATAAAACTTATTTCGGAACTGCTGTTTTAATTTAATAATTTCTAGATGTAAAATTTTATAATATGTGACGTCACACTAGGGGGGGAGGTCTCACAAATGTGACCAGCTGTGACAAGGGGGGGAGGAGTCAAAAAGTCATGAAATTAGTGTGAGGTAATTTATGGATGGCCCCTAACTACAAGAAGAGTTACTTTAAATTTGTATGTTAACTTCAATAAATAATTCTTGACAAAAAATAACTGACTTCAAAATGAGGAACAACTCAAAAACTACTCGTCAGATCTCGCTCAAATTTAATTGGGACCACATGACAAGCACCAGCTTTCGATTCATAATAATTTGAAAAACTTGCCCATTTGAATTTAGGTCACCCATCCAAAAAAAAAATTATTCAAAATTGAGCAGGTACGAATTCGTCTACTGACTTTGGTTCTAAACTTATCGTTGTATGTAAAAAATTCGAAATGATGGAGTAACTTGGACTTGTTTGATTTCAGACGATCGTTCCTAAAGGCCCTCAATGTCTGTTCGACCTGGCCGAAAAGCCAACGGTCACCACGATGCACATCTACTTCATTAGTAAACCGTGGCGAGTGTTCTGTCCCCTGTTCTAACGTGGGACGAAGGTGCCCACAAAATCATGAAATATTGACATGCTTCTGTTACCTTCGATTTATTTATTTATGAATAATAAATGAATTCAAACTGATGTTTGTATTTTGTTTTTGTTATCTTGTCCTTAAAAATATAGCCGATTTCGTTACAAAATTTTCTTAAATAAAAAAATTTAAAATCCCGGACAGTTTTAGTAACAATAAATATAGCTAATAACACTCTCGATTAGTCACCTTTCAAACAAAAAAACCAGATCAAAATCGGTTCATCCGTTTGGGAGCTACGATGACACAGACAGACATACAGATACACAGACACACAGACACGTCAAAAACCCCTCTTTACTTTTTGTTGATTACACTTTTGTTGTTTACATTTCAAATTTTAAAAATACAGAATGACGTGAATAATTGAATATTCATATTTTACGTATTGTTAAAGTAATGAAACGTGATAAAATATTCTTAAAAATTACGGTGACGTCGACTTTATTCACCTGAGTTAATTCACCCAGGTGTCTTAAGTCTACTTTTAGTGTACTTTATTCACCTATATACCCAGGTGATTTAACATGGAGACAAAAAATAATTTCTCCGTGCGTTACTTTTATTAATACATTAAGAATATAATATATAAGAACATAAATTGAACAAATAGTCTGCCTGCTGATATGAAATGAGGATAGAAAAGGCTATATAACAGGCGAACAATTGGTATATCACACTGAAGACGATCGTGGAAGTCGTGAATCAATATGAAGCAAATAATATTGATTTTGGCCGTTGCAGCGGTGGGCTCCGGTAAGTTACTTTACACTGTTGTTCAGCAACAGTTTACGAACGAATTACCACGAATTGCCAATTGTTCGCCTGTTATATAGGCCTTTTTATCCTCATTTCATATCAGCAGGCAGACTATTTGTTCAATTTATGCTCTTATATTTTATATTCTTAATTCTAAGTTCTAAGTCTGACTGAGTCAATCCAACATATCCACCATTATGGGTTCTAAGGGAACTCCATCAATTTTGAGTCGAAGCCAACTAGGAAGCCAGGGTGGAATCCATGCAGCCACGAGTAAATCGAACGTACCAAGTACCAATAATTTTGGGTTATAGGGGTCCAGCAGTTTAGAAAGTTGCTAAAAGTAATACTGAACAACTACACCATACAAGGATTAACAGTCGGGTTAAAATTAGTGCTAATACTCAGATAAATAGCATATGAAAACCCTATTTATGTATCCGGACATAGTATTAGTTCCCTTGAAAATATTAAGTCATTAATCATAATCCTAAAATTCCTAAACAGCGCCATCACTATGGACGAGTAGTAACGAGTAGTAATGGAAGTAGTTCCAAACGCAATACCATTAATTCATCTAATGAACTCCCTTATAAATATTATCTTCGAGTAGGACACTTATTTAAAATTGGTAATTTTAATTTTAATTATTTTTCAGCTACATTTGAGAGCGGACTTAGAGGTAAGTAAGCCCTGATTCTATTATTTTTTATTACACCATTTAATTATACATCCTGTAGCCTAGCCTGTGATTGCGCGAAGCAAAAGGTTCGATTCCGTTCGTAGCACTCGTGGGTATCTGTGATGTGTTATAATATTTAATTTGTGTGTTCATGATACGCGAAACAGGGAATTTTACTGTCTATGTAAACCTTCGATCACTTACAACAAAAGATTATAGATTATAGATCGATGATGTAAACTTATTAATTTAACAAACGTGTAAGTTACATAGAAATGGGAAAAACGGTAAAGTTAATAATCATGACTAACTACTTAACAACTTAACTTTTCTTCTCCTCCATGAAAAAGCATCTTTCCGAAAAGCTGGTTACCTATAAAAAAAACCTGCTTAAGTGTATCAATGATGCCTAGGTACATGAATAAATAATTTTGAATTATGAACACATATCTTGATTTACAGTAAAATTCAACTTGGGTTTAAATGTTGGCAAGGATTTCTTCTTTGAAATGCCACGGACTGTAGGCAAGGCAGTGGATCTGTCATGGACAAAGCTGGCTCGACCACCCAGCCCACTGCCCAGCCTCCCGATGTACTGCGAACCAACCCGTGTCTTATGCTGCTTGTATGATCTCGACACTGAATATATAGCAGCTATTCAAGTTGGTGTAAGTATTTTTATACTCATTTTTAAGAGCTCTTCCCGCACCTCCACGCATGGGCGTAGCCACGGTGAGGCAGGGTGGGGCACTCGCCCCACCCTGGCTCTGACCTGTAAGGTACCTAATCAAACTTAAAAGACTTAATTATCTAAGTACTCACTACAATACTTAATTTATTATTACATAATCGTTTTTGCATCAATAAAAGACATTTATTGACTTAAAAATATATTTTTTTCCGTCATTTGTTTATAATTTTTTTATGAACAAATGGACTATTTCAAATGCAACGAGCTTACGATAATGTTTAAAAGTAGTTTTTATTTTTGTAGGAACTATTATTTTTAGTATGCGTAACTGAAGTGAAAAAATATTGTCTAGGTGTGGTTTAGATTCTTCCATAGCTGGACTTTTATAACTTATTGCTAGTGTTTAAGCTTTTTCTGCTTTCTTGCTGATCTGAGTGTTTAACACCCCAACTTAGAGTCACTAACAGTTACTTTAATCGCTCCTTAGTAATGAATCACCGTACAAATCTATACAAATAAATAAAATTGGAGTGTCCGTTTGTAATATTAAAATAAGCGCTTTTTACTAATGGCTGGACCGATTTTGACGGGACTTTCACTGGCAGATAGCTGATGTAACAAGGAGTAACATAGGCTACTTTACTTTAATTTTTTTTAGAAAAAAAAATAGTTTTTAGGCGATACGAAGTTCGCCTGTCAGCTTGTTCTGTACTAAGGAGCGATTTAAGTAACCATTAGTGACTGAGTTGGGGGGTGAATTTTCAAAACTGCCATTTATGCATGTTATTCAATTTTCTGTCTTGGAATATAAATGTGATCACTCAAAATGTTTACTAAAACCTTAATTATGTATTTACTTAAAAGTCGTATTAAGTGAAATAATAAAATTCTGATGTTAGAGTGTTAAAAAATTTAAAATAATGCTCGGAAAGTCATTAACCTCCCTGTTATTTAACGGTATGTTTCATTAATGTCACAAGGAACTCAAAATACCGCCCTAAAAAATGCTTTTTTACTCTCTATACGTAAGAATTAATGTCTAAGCTGAATATTCATAAATGTTTTTCAAGCGTAAATTATCTGTAATACCATTATTTGACCGTTTAAAATTTTGTCACGAGATTATCGTCATTACATTCGCGGTTTTTGTTTCGTGAAATTTGTTAAACGAAATTATTATTTAAAATTTTAAAAGCAATTCAAAGTGTTCCTTACACCCGCTTCTCTCAGTTGAAATCAAGATTTGGATGAAAAATGCATTGTGAATATGATAAAGTACGCGAAAGTTAATGATAAGTATAGTTTGTCAGAAAATCTCGTCATCAAACTCCTGAATATATTTTTGATAAAAAAATATATAATTCAACAATAAGTACCCATGAATATCGCCTAATGGTATTTAATAAAAAATAACTTAATTCCATTATAAGTGATATAAAATTGAGCAAGTTTTGGTATGTTTTGTACCGTTTCGTCATAAATCGCTACATCATTTACCGCAAAATTCTAATGACGTGAATGATTCCTGTAGAGGAAAATGACGAATCTAAATAATATTAACAACCTGATTGAGTGTAGCCACCAAGAAATTAACTCAAAAGATGCCGTTAATCCATAAAATCAACCCAAAAGTGCGTATATACTTGATAAATATGCAATTTTCTGATTTTCTTTGCATTTTATACTTGTAAATAGATCTGATTCGCTTTTAAAGATCCGTCGATTTGAAAGGATGCTGTAAACGAAGTGGTTCGTCAAGGACTATTTCATCCCTTTTTCTAACGGTCCTAATGTTGGTGAAACTTGTCTATGGGTTATTGTCGAAAGCATTTAAGCTGAGAAGCGCAAACATTTCTCATATCTTGCCTGGGTCTATGCTCGAAGCTAGAAAGCTCCGGATTTTATATGTAAGAAGAAAGCTTTTAACTTTTATTTCTTCATGGGGTTCGCTTGGATAGCTACCACCTACTACCACCTACCCTTGAGCATGAGTCAGCCACCAAACGACTCGTCGTCTTCCAGCTGGGGACTTGAGAGCCAGTTCTTTCTTTTTCTTATCTCTTTCTTGGCCGGCAATGCATCGGTGATGCCTTTGGTGTTGCTGATATCCATAGGCGACGATAGCCACTTACCATCAGGTGGATCGCCAGCTTATTTGCCGGCTATTCCCATAAAAAAAACCTATCTGCTTAGTCCTACAAAAAGACATTCAAAAGAAAACTTACTATCGAATCGACCGTATTAAACAATGGCACAAAGCCTCTGGCCAACCAATCTGCCAATAGAGCTTTTGGATTCCTCATCAAAGCTAAGACTAACTAACGTTATGGCATACTTAGAACAGAATGACTTTCTCAGTGACTGGCAGTAAGGGTTCCGCTGAAACCGTTCGACAGACCTTCTACCATATGACACTCACACCTGAGGCGAAGTCCTCGTTTCTCTTGACATCTTGAAAGGCATCATCTTCATCATAGGGTTTGGCAAGCTAGCCTTTCAGCTGAGTTGCTCGACATTAGCAATGACAACCTTTGCTGGAATTCCAGAGGTCTGTTCCCCCTCAACTCTATTCTTGCTGCACATCGAAATCAGCTCATGCTCAATGTGTATAGGTCCGCAGATGACAGTACAATTGTGGAGAGGTAATTGTCTACCGCTCGGACGGTCCAATAAATACAGTTATGAAGAAGTGGTCTTGGTCGAGCGTGTGAATCTTACACTTCTGGCACTCAATGGAGCGATACCAACTCTTTGAGATTCCACGCCACAAAAACATAAGCGTCTATATTCACTGCCAAAAAGGAGCCCGTTCATCTTCTTCTTCTTCGTTCTTCAGAAGGTATCTTTCGAATACATCGTCAGCCTTCGGTTGTTAGAAGTGGAGATATATTCGAAAATATATTCTGGCCGGTTTATTGAATCCAAACTATGGCAGCTTCTAGAATTCTGGGTGTCCTAGAGACTAACGGAAGAAGAAGAACCAAATGCCATCTATCAGCGTGTGATTCCATGTAGGGGCATGCTTTAAAGGTGTATTGATGACCATTGAGACCAACTTAGAAAGCCTCAAGCACGTGTGTAGAGTAGCCAGTTTCTAGTTTTCTGTTTTTTTTTTGTACCATTTTGGAGAGTCTGCATGGGACAATATGATGACATAATCCGTCAATCTCCACAATCGAATGTCCAGATAAAACATCATTATCTTGCCTTCGCCATAAGCATCCCTATGTCCTCTATGTGCAAACGATCCTTTGCTTGATCATTTATTATGCGAACCACGAAGGTCAGGAATAAAATTCCTGCGATTTTACCTTGGGTGTCTTCAAGTTAAGAGTAAATAGGCTTAATAAAGTAAGTGTGGCTTATCAATCAAGCAAGTCTTCATTACCACTTACCATTGATTGTAGTCTTGCATTAAGTTATAAAAGTCATGTTGTTTTTATAATTGATAAAATCTATTAAAATACGTAATCATTAAAATACTACAATACGTTATGTTGATTTTATCAAATCAAACGAATATTGTTATTTTTCTTGATAAAAAAGTTGATTACACGTTGGGATTTAAATTTTCGTCATTACCCTCTACACCTCATCATTTACGTCAATGGGCTATATCATTTTCCTCTACACAACATCATTTACTTCAACAGGGCTTTTCCTTTTTTCTGGATTTTCTCCTGAATTTGCTGTTTAAATCATAGTTGCAATATATAACGAGCTGTCTCTATAAAAAACTAATCTAATTCAGTTGTTATTCCTTAATTTCTTGGACAAAATAAAAAGTTACCTAAAAAACGTCATAAAAATGGCAAAAATTAAAATTCACCCTGGGGCGTTAGTAACGTGAGTAACCTGTAGTGTCCTATTGCATACAGAAACGTTGCTCGGTTTGAAAAATTTATTTAAAATAACATTTCAGCTTCCCACAGACCAGTTCACTGACTTTCCTTTTGACTGGACCATCCAAGGTTTCATCCCCTGGAACACGCACTACGCTAACGGCACCAGTATCACCGTCATGACCAAACAGGTCTACTTAATATCTGAAGGTATTTTTATTTTAATTCAGATCGCTTAAAAGCGTGGCCACTATTTCTACGGAAGTAAAAAAAGTTATGTGCAATTTTGCGATTTTCTCATTATTTCGGTAACTTACTTAAAATATTATATTCCGCGACATGGCAAAATAAAATTTACATATAACGCAAATAAAAAATATTAATTTTATGTAAATTACTTGTTTTTAGTATTAACTGAAAGTTTTGAACGATTTTCCCTTCATGTATAATACTAAATTTCAATGTAGAAACGGCTAAGTGGTAGTTAACACAGTTGCCATATTTTAGAGTTTAATGTATATGCAGACAACTGCAATATATCATAAAGTAAACATAATTAGTAAAAATTAAATATACATATGGAAGCCTTATTCAATAATGAAGTGCTGAAGAAAATTTCAATAAACCTGATTTTAAAATAACACAATGGGAGCATTTTTTCCTATTATGCGCTCTCCTGAAAAGTTGCTGTTTTGTATATAACTCTTTTTACTTTGCACTCGTCGATTTATTTCTGGTACAGTCGGCCTCAGAAGTAGCTTAACATTTTAGTACCTTGTCACATTACATTTCTTGAATTTGTCATAGATGTTGTTAGTCAACCGTCGAAACAGTTACTATTACAAAGTACTATAATGTTAAGCTACTTCTGAGGCACACTGTACAGTCGGCAAAAGAATTAGGTATCCTGCATACCTAATGAAACAAAAACGTTCGGTAATGTTTAATATTACAAAATGTTTGTGTTATAATCAAAGTTAATCTTGCGTATATAGGTAGCATTTTACATAGATTATAACAAACACTATAATATTAAATATTACGGAACATTTTTTTTTTCATGCCTGCGTACTGCAAAATAGTCCAAAACAAAGTGCAGAAAATAAAAGTATACCTACCTATTACAAAAACATTTAGATTTTTTTCATCCAAAGTCTATTGAGCGTGGTTACTAGAAACATATATTTTGAAAAATTACGTGAGATTAGGGGGATGAGGGAGGGGGTGGAGCCAAATCTCACGAGTCTCACGACATCTCACCAGGGAGGTAGGGTGTCTGAAAATCGTTAAAAATGCCTCACGTAATTAATGGACGCCCTCAAAGCTGTATAGTATTACCTTATAATTACCATTACCTTTTATAATTACTATTACATTATAATTACCATTTTACATAAAATCTTACAGTGCGTCTAATAATTCGGCCAGGGATAGTAGATAGTAGATACGCAGCTTTTAGTTATTCAAAAGCTTTATAAAAATATATTTTTCCTCACATGAAATTCTGCCAATTAAATTATGAAATAACTATTTATATACCTACCTACTACCTAATATTATAACTTTTGTCAACCTAGAAACCCTAGCTAAGCCTAAGGAGGAGCGTTTGAAAGCTGCCCAAGCAGACACAGTATTGCAGGAAGATCATGTTTGGCCCATGGGCTTCCATCAAAAACGAATGGCAGTACCAAGAAACGCCACTGGAATCGTCAAGGCCGGTTTCACTAAACAAAGCTGCATTCCTTGGATGGGTAGGTAACCCGTAACGTAACTTACAAAAACCTTGGGAGGCCTCCCAACTTTTGGCTATGCTATAACTGATTTCTACTACTACTACTTAGGTACGAGTCTTACTTCACCATGACCCCGTTTGAATTTGAACAACATGAAGTCAGTGAAGGCTAGCCTTCACCAATACCATCACCTTCTGACCATATGCGATATGACCTATTATCTCACAACACCCAAATTATATTCTATCAGTATCATGCACATATAAATACCTACAGTAAAATGATATAGGTAGGTACGTCTCTATTTTGCAGGCAGACATTACTTCTACAACATGACTACTGAAACGGAATGCAAGTCCGACACTTTGGCAAACTGGTTCCCGTTAGTCGACAGCGATCAACTTATCGGCATAGGATTCCTGGTGATCGGAGTAATGCCAGAAAAGAAAGGAGAGAACTTTTATTTCGAGCGCCCTTCAAAAACAAATCTTAAGGTAACAAGACAAAATCAGAATTAACTAATTCTGTGTTAGGCGCTTTGCCCAAGTCATCCAAAGTTTTTACTTGATTTTTAACTGACTTCAAAATAAACCTGACAAGTGCGAGTTAAATTCGCTTGGAAAGGGTTTCGTACGTTGATTATAATAATATGTATTTACAGTTATTTTTCTATTTTACTTATTTTTGCCCTGGTCTTCAAGACCATAGACCATCATACTTCTTATTTTCTGTATTTTTCTTAAAATTCTAACTTCGGTAGTTACAAAAAAAGAGGGGGGGGGGAATTAATTTGTTTTCTTTATACCTTCTTCTTTGGGCCACAAATAGCACATGAGTACCAAATTTCAACTCATTTGGTCCAGTAGTTTCGGAGAAAATTGGCTGTGGAAAGAGTGGTCCGATTTTAATTTTTTCGTTCGGAACCCTAAAAAGGAGGTCCTCAATTCGACTGTACCTATTTTCTTTTTTATATGTGTTACTTCATAACTAATAACTTTTTACTGGATGTACCGATTTTGATGATTCTTTTAATATTCGAAAGCTGGTGCTTGTCATGTAGTCTAGTCTAGTTTTATTTATTTAACTTCGACTACGGTTTTTTGAAGTCAGTTAGGTAGGTACTTATTGTTCTACACGGATATTAATAATATATTGTTAAGTAATTTCAGTGAACTTCAGTTCTATCTTTATAAAATTATAACTATCATAACAAAAGATCTATCAGAATCCACGTATCCTGAAATGTTTCATGTTATTCACGGAAGTGATAATAATAAATTATAGTGATAGTAATAAAGACATATTTTTATTCTAGATCATCGTTAAGACCTGCCCAGATTGCTTCGCCAACTTTGCCGAAAACCCGACCGGTACCACAATGCACATCTACTTCATTAACAAGCCCTGGGATATTGGTTGTTGGTCTCTCTAAAAAGATTTTTTTAATAAATGTGTTTATGAGTTGTAACTTGTAACATATCCTATTTGCCTACTTATTCTACCCCTCTTGTTATAATTTTATGAAAAACTAGCTGTTGCCCGCAGCTTCGCACGCAGAAATTATGCTTTATCTCATTTTTACCCCTTACATATTAAAATTAAAAAAGGTTAATTTATATTAAAATACTTATAATTAGGAATTTATATATTGAAACCTATGATACAAAACCTATTCACATTAATTTGTATTTTTTCTTTTACATGAAAAACTTTGAAAAACTCGAAAACATGTATTTCATCAATTAAACGAGGAACGTTTGTTGCAAATTTGAAGCAAATCAATATTTTAAAAATATTCCATACAAAGTTTCATCTTGTTTCCAGGGAAACCCTTTTAAATTTTTTCGACGCAAGCCGCCGGGCTATGAACGCTTCTGGTCCACTTAAGAGAATATAATTATTATAACATGAAATGATACAAGGTCATCCAAAAATCATGACAATAGTTTATAAATTCTAAACAAAAAAGCACATAGTCACCTCTATTTGCTTATTAATTACAACCCAAAACTTTATAAGAAAATTGTACAACAACACCCAAAACAAATAGAATCTATATCAACTAACGCCAGTGGGTGCCTTGTGAGAACGCTTCTTAACTTTTTGCTGACGTCTCTTCAGGTGCCTCTGTATGCGGCTGGTTCCTTCCCTCTTCAGATCCTCATATTGTTTCACCAAAGATTCTACCTTTCGTTCAGCTGAAAATAATTAAGTTTGAAATAAATTTTAAGACATTATTACTAGTAACAAATAAATGTACAAGAAAATATAAATAAATTTATAGTCATAGTCTCTATACTTAATAACAGCAGAAAACCTATAGTAATAGCAATACTTATAGTCACGCTGCACTTGTTGACGTGTGCGTGTGGATTGAGGGCTCTTTTTTAAAAGTTACTCAGATTTTTTCAAAATCAAGGAGGAATTTAGGAAAAAATTGTGAAAACATCGTGGTGAAGATAAAAAATTTGTGCAAAGTATGGTAAAAAAGTTGTGGTCGATTAACTGGAGCTCTCAATCCGCTAACCTAAGAAATTACTGTAACCTCGTATCTCAAAATATACTACGTGTATGCTTAACTATTTTATATGGAAAAATTGTGCGTAATTTGTGAAAGCTATTCACAATTTCTCAATTGATTTTAACGGTTTACTTTGA
Organism: Thymelicus acteon; assembly: GCA_951805285.1. Taxonomy (NCBI): domain Eukaryota; kingdom Metazoa; phylum Arthropoda; class Insecta; order Lepidoptera; family Hesperiidae; genus Thymelicus; species Thymelicus acteon. The sequence goes on from OX638232.1 coordinate 7,201,792, forward strand.
TTTTATAAAGGTTTATTTGGAGCTCTCAATCCTCCAATGTGTGGTTTGAGTGTTCCCAAAATTCTCTAACTTCGGCTGAATATTTGTTTATATTCTTAATCCTATTTCACGAGTATAATTAAGAGTGAATTTGTGAAACAAAAACCGTGACTTAAAACATATTAATTAGAGAATAAATGAAAAAAATACTTTCTTATAAATGTCCCGTCTGAGAGCTCCATGTTTTAGCGTTTATTTATTGAACCCGAGCTTTTATAGAAATAATGGATACATCAGAAATTGTGAAAATTTTGTCACTAAAATTTAACACGATAAATTTTTTTGTGAATGCTTGATTTAAAGAATAATCCACAATATTATATTTCCAAGCGACGAAATCGTGTAGGGTGGACATAGTATTGTCGGACACAATTTCGTCTACGTAATTACGCGTTTTATGGTTCCAAAGTAAAATCGGAACCCTTATAACTTTCTGTCCATCCGTCTGTCCGTCTGTCTGTCTATCCGAAGCAAAGCGGCAAGATCCTTAGTGCTAGAAAGCTGTAATTTATCATGGATATACATAATTATTAAAACTCCAGAATCGTAGAATAAAATATTGAAAAACATTTTTTTTTCTGGGTACCTCCCCTACAATTAACGTGAGGATGAATTTTTGTTTTGGGTATCGTCAAATGGTTTTTCAAAAATATTATAGGTCTTTTAAGACCATTTTTGGAATTAGAGGTCCATTTGCACGAAATATTTGCTAGGTTTGGTTAGAGTCACGTGTCTCTCCCCCCACCCTTCCTGCCGGCTAAACGGTCGGAGTTGGACTAATGAAAAAATTCTCAAAAATACGTTGTTACATGATGAATTTACAAGGAAAATTATAACAGTTATGTTAGCATTAATTAGTGAGTAATAGTCGATAAATTTACTGCTTCGGAACCCAACATTTCACGTGGAGTGATTTCCTGTTTTTATTCCTGTCATATACAGCAATAACAATAAAAACATTATTTGTGCTATAAATATTTTTTAATAATAAACATTTTGACATTATTTTGTTTTTTCTTCTTTTACATGCAAAATTTTAAAAAACTGTAAACGTAACCCGGAGCGGTATGACATGGGGTTCTTCAAAAAAGGTGTAAAAAGAGTTCTTCTTCAGGGCCGGCGTTGCAGTGGCGATTCCTCTGGTATTGCTCATATCCATAGGCGACGGTAACCACTTACCATCATCAGTATCATCATCATCATCTTTCCATCAAAATTTACAGAAATGCCTTACCTTAAATTTCATACTCATATTAAAAGCATTCTTATGACGAAAGGATATTACAAATTAGATGATTATTTTAAAGACAAGTCTGCTTGGACATGAGTTTTATGAATATAGATTGTAGTAGATGATAAGTGCTATCTGTAACTGTGAGCAGGAAAAAAAACCCGGAAAATTCTTGCCGCTTCTTCTCTCGGGCCCTCTCACAGTAGGGCCTTGTTGAAGCATTGGCGTAACTTGCATGACTTTCAAAAAGTGTTTGTGAACTAAACAAATTTTGAATAAAAACATTTGATTTGATTTGATTTTGATTTGATTTGAATAATTTATTAAGACTTTGTTTTGTTGTTTTATTTCTACATATAAATATATTTACGTTTTTATTTCCTGGATGTTGTGGTGTTAAAAGCCGTGAATAAATATTTTCCTTCTTTTCTTTCTTTCTTTCATAATTAATGTTTCACTTTTTCTAGTTTGTTTTGTAATAAAATATTTATTTTTAAGTACGTTTTACTTTCTTTATGTACTATATGCATGGTCACCCTACATAATTTTTCTATTGAAAATATAATAATGTTGATTATTTTTAAAATCAAACGTTCACAAAAAATTTAATCGTGTTAAATTTTAGTGACAACATTTTCACAATTTCTGATGTATCCATCATTTCTATAAAAGCTCGGGTTCAAGAAATAAACGTTAAAACATGGAGCTCTCAGACGGGACATTTATAAGAAAGTATTTTTTTCATTTACTCTCTAATTATTATGTTTTAAGTCACGGTTTTTGTTTCACAAATTCACTCTTAATTATACTCGTGAAATAGGAGTAAGAATATAAACAAATATTCAGCCGAAGTTAGAGAATTTTGGGAACACTCAAACCACACATTGGAGGATTGAGAGCTCCAAATAAACCTTTATAAAATCAAAGTAAACCGTTAAAATCAATTGAGAAATTGTGAATAGCTTTCACAAATTACGCACAATTTTTCCATATAAAATAGTTAAGCATACACGTAGTATATTTTGAGATACGACGTTACAGTAATTTCTTAGGTTAGCGGATTGAGAGCTCCAGTTAGTCGACCACAACTTTTTTACCATACGTTGCACAAATTTTTTATCTTCACCACGATGTTTTCACAATTTTTTCCTAAATTTCTCCTTGATTTTGAAAAAATCTGAGTAACTTTTAAAAAAGAGCCCTCAATCCACACGCACACCTTGTTGACATGAAGTGCAAACAGGGCAAAGCATATTGCGCGCTCACTCATAATTAGACCTAAGACCTAAGTGAGAATGAGAGCACAATATACTTCGCCCAATTTGCATGCTGTAACTATTATTGTACCTTTATTCTTGAAATGTGGTTGTCTTCCTTCACTAAATTGCTGTTCCACTTGATGCTTCTCTTTTTCTTTTTCCTCGCTATCAACCTTGTGTTTCTTATCTGATTTGTGCTGATCATTTAGTCTTTGGAGTAGTCTTCGCAGCTTCTGCTCTTGTTCAGGGTCAGTGGTCTGTTTTAATTCTGCCCTAATAGCTTTGATATCTTTCATCCTGATATCCGAGAGAAAGTTGTAGTTTTGTGCAAATTCTTTTTTATCAAATTCTCCACAAAGTGGATCAAATCTGTAAGTAAAGAGGTATTGCATTTTGTTATCCACTCATACTAATTTAATCATAGCATAGAAATTTATTATAAGTATTATTTTCGCCCTTAACATACCTTGGGTCTCGAACTTCTTTTTTCTTCACAGAAACTGGATCAAGGATCATTCGAACTGGTTTCTTGGCGCTCATTTCTCTTGGTCTATTTTTATTTTCTCTCTTAAATACTTTAGGTTCATTATTTACTTTGTTTTTCCCAAATACAGCTTCCTTATACACCTTAATACCAACTTTTTCCTTTAGTTTTTGAAGATCCTCGAAAGATAACGTTGATAATTCATTTCGAATGGCTCTCTGAAAATAAATAAACAGGTAGTCTCAAAAACGAATACAATATTAATATTCAAAGAAATTGTAACATCCAATATCCAATTTAACAGGTGTTTCATGACCAGACAAAAGCGCCTAAAAATCGTAGAACAAGCATGTTTTTAACAGGTTAAGTTGCCTTAATAACAATGAAATAAATCACAAATTTATTAGCATATCTTCGTTAATAAAGATTGTACAAAGCCTTAGATAATATTAATGGGAAATTAAAACAAAACTAAATGTTGAAACTATAAAATATGTAAAATAATGTTGAAACTATGAAATATTACCCGTTCATCATCATCTTGTAAGTCGTTACTGTCATTGTTTTTCTCCTCATCGTTCATATCGTAGAGAAATCCACAATCTGGTTAAAAAACTTTGCAAGGCTTAAATTGGAAACGTATTTAAAACGTGTAGATATATTGATATCGTAAATTCAATACAAAATAAATATCTTGAAACGAAATTATGTACTATCAGTTTATCAGTATATTCAGTATCACTGACATCTGACATTATTGACAATAGTGACATTAGCATTGACAGTTGAAATCTTCACTTGACAAGACATAGTCTGATGCACAGTCATAGTAGGATGCACTAGGCATAATTCAGCAAACTTCACTCCGTCTACAACAGCTATGTTCGTATTGTAGTCATTAATTTTTAAAATTCACACTACTAAAAATCACGGTTTCTCACAGCAGTATTTTGGTTATATTTACTAAAACATTGTAAGACTAACATTACATTTGACTACTTAAATAGTTGAGGTTTTGTATACTTACTGGCATTATGGAGGGTACCATGAAAATTTTTAAATATTTGAACACAGCAAACTTCACTCCGTCTACAACAGCTATTTTCATGGTTCATATCGCTATTTATCAGACACTAGCGCCATTCTGGAATGGCCATTATTGGAACATCTATTTTCAGTAAACAGCTGGACACTTTTTCAACTTTCCCCTCATATGAGATGGCCCTCCTTCTCCATACTTCATGCCTGAAAGTAAGTTCCTTGCTCTATAGTCCTTGGTTCCTTGAAATAACCTGGAAGCAAGGATATAAAGTATAACTGGATTGAAATCTTCATAGACTAGAGGTACCTGAAGATGGATGACGCGTAACGTAACATTGAATGACTATTTTCTACGAATCACAGGCTGGATTGAGATTTTCTTTCATAACTGCAGGGATACTTAGACCAATTAACTACAAACAAAGAAGTCCTTAAAACCTTGCGGTGTCTGGACGTGAATAAAGCCAGCGGACCGGATGGTATTCCAGCGATAGTGATCAAGAAATGTGCACCCGAGTTGTCTCCTGTATTGACACGTCTGTTCCGCCTCTCAATTGAGACTGGATCAGTGCCTAAATCCTGGAAGCTTGCCAACAAATGCTGGAGTTCCTCAGGGGTCCGTTCTCTCCGCCACTCTATTTCTGCTACATATAAATGATCTGCTTATGCCCGGTATCTATGGGTACGCAGACGATAGCACAGTGGTAGAGAGATACGTACCAAGTTCCAGGGCCAGTCGGGACGAAATTCAGTCTGAAAGAGAGGCCATGGTGGCTCGTGTGAATCTCACACTTCGGGCTGTGTCCGAATGGGGCGAAGCCAATCTTGTGAGATTCAACGCCACTAAAACGCAGACGTGTCTATTTACCGCCAAGAAGAGCCCGTTCACCTTGGCTCCTATTTTTCGGGATGTGTCCTTGGATTATACCGACTGCCTTCAGTTATTAGGAGTAGAGATATCCTCGAAACTCAACTTTGGGCGGTTCATCGAGACCAAGGCTAAGGCTGCTGCAAGGAAACTTGGTGTCCTTGCAAAGGTACAACGGTACTTCACACCTAGGCAACTCTTAACCTTGTACAAAGCTCAGGTTCGGCCGTGTGTGGAGTACTGTTCGCACATTTGGGCAGGCGCAGCCAAATGTCACCTTTCTGCTTTGGACTCGATGAAGAGACGTGCGAAGAGGCTCATTGGTGACCCAGTTTTGGTCGAGACCAATCTTCAAAGCCTCGAGCACAGGCGCAGAGTAGCCAGTCTCTCGGTTTTCTACAGGGCACATTTCGGAGAGTGTGCGCAGGAATTGTTTGAGATAATTCCCCCATCTCCGTTTCTCCATCGAACGACACGACGCACGGCGGGTATCCATCCTTTTGTCGTGAACATCCCGCCGGTACGAACGACGCGGTTTGCCTCGTCATTCGTTATACGCACCGCGAAGGACTGGAATAACTTGCCTGCGTCGGCGTTCCCGCCAATCTATGACGTGGATGTCTTCAAGAAAAGAGTGAATAGGCTTTTACTAAGTTAATGTGCTCACCATCTTGGACCACATCTCCACTTACCATCAGGTGGGATTGTGGTCAAGCATTAACTTATTAGTGTAAAAAAAAAAAAAACATGTTCATCTTTAATGATATCGAGAAGTAGGGGATAGGCCTAAGTGTATAAAAAATTTATTCTAGCCTGGAATCAAATACTTTTAGTGTCTAAAGTTTTATGACACCCAAAAAATAATTGTGAATAAAGAAATCAAATTAATCTAATTGTGATTTTTCCACAAAGTATCATATTTTTCGTAATTTACCTTGATAAAAAATTAAACTCTCTTATAAAAATGCTTTAAAAAAACACTTGTTCTGATTAAAATACCGCTATACTCCATAATAATGTGGTGTACATTAAATGACAACCACGTAAAATAAACGATTTGAGTGACAAATAGATCAAAATAACTTCAAAATCAAAAATCATTCAATTCAGTAGGCATCATTACAAAATTTTAAGTTTATCTAAACACAAATTAATTCTGCTGCCTGTCTGAGATAAGACATAATAGAAAATAAAATTTAGGTTCCGAACTATAATCATGGATTTACATGAAGCCATTACAGTAACTAAATTAGAAACATCGCTTGGTAGCTGTTACTTGATGATCGGATGGCAGAGCAATTCCTTTGAAATGTACCTCTACACAAAAGACAAACTGTGGAAAGGAAGATTCTCTCCCAACAGATTAGCTGGTTTCAGCAGAAATCTACAAATAGATGAAAACGCTTACTTTAAATCTGTAAAACAATGTTTATCACAGTACAAAAATGATTACATATATGAATTAAAGAGTGGATTCTTCTATTGGAAGCATTTAATAAATAACTCAATAGTTATAGAAGGCTTCCTACCGGTAGAACCAGATAAATCTTCAATAAGTGCTCAACCAGACTTAGTTGAAGTAGTACTTGCTTTAAACAAACATTTATTAGAAAAGCTCAATATTTTAAAATTGGAAAATAAGGAAATAAAAACTGAATATGAAAAGTGCTTAAAAGACACAGAAGAATTTTTAAACTTAAAAATCGAAATGGAAAAAGCACTTTGTGAAAAGTTTATGAACCTGTTACATTTGAAAAAATCAAAAATAAACTTTCAGGCACAAGATTGTATTCGCGCAGGTGATGGCACATAAGTAACGCATATGAATGGAAAATCAAAATGAACGTAAAATGATAGTATAAAGTTGATTATCGTAACGTTACTAAAAGTTAGATTTCATACGTTTACAGGGTCAGAATCACCATTAAATACAATATCATTATTTATGTTGAGCTTTAGATGGCGATCACGGACCTTAAAGTTTACGTCCGTGATGGCGATGAAACATATTAATTAATGAAATGATAAATATGTTCTTCCAGTTACTATTTTATTTTTGTAACTAATAAATTTAATATCACATAATTTTTTTCGATAGATAATTTGATTGGAGCGCTCATAGCCTTGTTTGGCGGCTTATATCGATCCCCTAAGCATAGCAGATCGGCCGAGTTAAGTAGCAGTGGGCGCATTTATTTATTTATTTATTTATTTATTTTAAGGTCCACCAACACAGGATACACAATTCTTTCACTATATCTAGCTAACTTAAGTCCAAAATTCGTGTTCCCGCAATTATAGGTGAACACAACATGCATTCAAGTAGATTAGTATTATAATTCATATTTATGTTAAATATAACTTATGTATTCACTACGTATACATATAAATCTAAATTTTCTTTATTTTTCACCATATTATGTTAAAAATACAATACATTTCGATTAAATTCACAATATGATACAATTAAAATTACGACAATATTGCAATTAAATTGAATTTAATTAATTGAAACTGATTTTAAGTAACAAAATAGTAATATAATATAATAATAATACTTAACTCTCATTTGGCCTACCTTTCGAAATAATATAATTGATGCACATTAATGTTGTAAATACAATTAACATTAAAATATGCATATTACTCGTAATTACAAATTACACACAATATAACACTACACAATAATAATTACAATATATATTAAAAAATGAAATTTATTATATAAGTATGTCATAGTTATTTTATTTTAATCGTCAATAGGTTATTCATTATTACAGTCACGAATCATCAGATTTTTTTTGTATTGTCGGAGTGTATCACCAAATATGTCAATTTTTTTATTGTATTGCATTCGGTAGTAAGACGTGGCAAAAATTTCTTGAGCGCTTCCGTGCTTTCGAGGGTATGTTAAGCCATCAGCCGCCGATTACTTTCATAAGATAACAGTCGTTAAGCCAAGTCTTCGGATGGCATAAAAACTTTGGGCTCCAAATTTGAGGGGGAAAAAAAGAGGAAAGATAAAATTCTTAATATACGTTCACATTGGTTCAGCAAAAAATTAACACTCAATTTTGATTTCCTTAAGCGAGCGCCACAGTATTCTTGCCCGGGGTGTCAGTAGCACTAACGCCGGCATTATCGGTTAGTGACAAACCCCCCCACTAAGCCGCACTGGCAACGTAGTGGAGCAAGGTCTCCTCAAGAGGAGAGATCCGTGGTCCATAGTGGGCCGTTAATAGACTGAAGCTAGGTATATAATTTTTTTATTAAAGTTTTATTGACGTGATAACGTTTTATAAATCGATGAACACCGGCTATACGCACGAAAAAGTGTTTCGTTCCGCCTGAGCCTCAGCGTACATACAAGCAAGAGCGCGGAACAAGTGATAGAGAGACACGATCGGCCCAAGCGTTGGCTTGTGACTAATCTGTCTGTATAAGTTATGTAAAAAAATATTTGAATTAACAAGTGTAAATAAATGTTAATTTATTGAAAAAATTGTAATTAACTCCTTCTTTTTATTATACAAAATAATGATAATTCAGTGGTAATAATTCAGTTCAATTCATAAAAGTATGAATTTTTCATCAATGTTTCTTTATGACGTTATCACGTAAAACTATCGTCCGTAAACCGACTTTACAGACAACCAATTTTTTTTTGAGCAATTTAGATATATGAGTAAAACAGGGCCAAGTGCGTGTCAGACTACGCGCAATGTAGGATTCCGCAGTTCTAAGTTAATCGGCTATCACTCATTAATTAGTAAAGCAAACCTAGCCGTGATAGTTTTCCTTTGTTTTATCACAGTACACATATATACAGTAACGTGACTCGGCCCGATTCTCGAAAAACTTGCCTACGCGTCGCCGCGCGCTAGGGCTGTCCGCCGACAGTATTTTAATTTTATAAAACGACTTGAGTTTTTTTGTAGTTTTGTATTTATAAATGTTATATTTTCTATTTTAATAAATGCAATTCATTGTGAATAAAAAGGAAGTGTTCCATAAAAATCTATGTTGTGTTTTTATTAGTACTGTGAAGGTTCGTAAGCCTTCAGTATTGTATTAGAGACAGAGACTCTTAGGGTATGGTAAGTTCTTGCAGGTTAAGGTAAATAAAAAAGGTACAACTGTCCGATTCTATAAACTTCAAATATTTCAAAATGGCGGTACTTGTAGCCTGGCGTGGGATTGGGGTTAGTATTCTAAGCCGCCCCAATACGACAAAAGTAATAATAATCAACCATTAGATTTTTTAGCCCCTTATTTATAAATCTAGGCATTTTACTCGGTGGACTTATGAAAAATAAACAATTTAGGTACCTACTTATTGCAATACGTACTTGTTTTTATTTATTTTATTTATTTATCCTACATGCACTGATCTCCTTCGGCAGGACCGAAGACCTTGAATACAATAATTTGATTTCTTATTAATAATTACAATACAATAATAAAGTTAATATTAATCAATAACGCAATAATTATACAATACCTACTACCTAAGTTACTTACCTACAATAATTATATATACCTACCTACAAGTACGTATTATATATTATATTATATAGTATTATATATACTATATAATACGTACTTGTAGGTAGGTGTATAAAAATAGTGTCTTACCTTTCGGAGTCTCCAGGTAACGTAAACAATGATATTCCTGGGTGACTTAATGTCGAATTAAAGCACCCAAAAACAGCACAATAATGTCTACTATTTCTGTTACCCTTTTCTACTGCCATCTTAAATTTTTCTAAATCCACAGCCGCACACGACCATACAGCTCAACCAGAGTAGAAAAACTAAAAAAATTGTTATTTGTACCGACCGGACCGTGGTACAAGCTCCGCTCGTTCGCCTGTCGGCAATCGCCACGCAGCGGCCGCTGTTGCCCTCGTATCGCACGCGTATTCGGATGTGGGTAGGTATAACGCGCTCTTCGGCCGTTTGTATGAAGAGCGACTACTGTATATATGTGTACTGTGGTTTTATGCTACCTACTGCTGTGAATTTTTTCACATGTCCAACACCTTACACCCACCATTTAGCCGACAGGAGGGAAGGACACCTGATTTCAAACAAAAGGAATACTTTGAAGCCGAATATCTCGCAAACGGACCCCTGAATCGAAAAACGCTGACGCTTTTTCTCCTTTTAGTTTTACTCTGTTTTCAGTAAATACAACTGTGCTCTGTGGTTGACTATTATCGAGTCAAGTGCCAAGTTCTCAAGTTGTCAAGAATATCAAGATGTTGATTTGACGTTAGACAAACCAAAGACCAAAAATTCCATCAATTCAATTCCATGTTCCATCAATGGCTAAGTGTTCTGTGATCAATGGCATCAATTTGTCTTCCAATCCAAAGTTCTAAATCAGTACAATTTATTTAATTATTAAGTTTATAATTATTAAACTTAAAAAAACATCGTCAAAATCTATTATTTCCAATAAAAATATTGACAATGTTCTAAAATACGAAAAGCTTTTTACTAAATTAGAAATGTTTACTGCAAATTGTTGTTATTGAAGTGCACTGTCTAATTAAATTAAAAACTTTAAATAGATACTTGTGATAAGTTACCTAAAGCTCTTCATTAAACGTTACTATTAAAACTATAATATATAAATTTATTATCACATACCTAACTCAATATTCAAAATATGGATTCAAGTTTACAAACTGAACAAGAGATTGTTACTAAATGTTATGTCAAAAGCAAGCCCATGTATTTTAAATTATTGTGGAGAGACGACACCAAGGATCTTTTTCATATTCAAGTATTTTATGAAGATAACACTTGGACCGGTACATATTCAAATGAATTAGCTGCTACAAGAATTATGAAACTAGATGAAACTAAGGAAGAATATAAGAGAAATGTGAAGAATTGTTTGAGTGGAAATTCTAACGATTACATCTTTGATTTCACACTAAATTCTGAAGACATAAATTCAGCCAATTTTGCTTGGAAAAAGCAATATGAAGGTGCGTTAAAGTTACATGGTGTTGTCCCTGTTCAACGAGACGAAATTCCTACTCCAAAAGATGTATTGATAGATATTCTATTACAAAAAAATAACAGTCTTATGTCCGATGTTGAAGCAACAAAGGAAACAAATAATAATCTAAGGTTGGAGCTGGACTCATACATACAAAGATTCAGAGAGTTAACTGAAAGTAAAGTTTTGTTAGAATCAACTTTATATGGACGTTTTGTTCAAGTTTTAAACGAAAAAAAGAAAAGAATACAACTGCTAGAAGAAAGTGTCAAGAATTTAAAAGCATCGGAATAAATATTTATAGTTTTTGTTATATTTGAAGTTTTTGTTACATTTCTGCAGTTTGACATTCTCTAAAGGTGCAGTTACATAATACTAGGCAATTTTGATGTCACGGCCACATCAAGCAATTTCTGTATTGCCCTATGTTGCTCCATTGTTGCTCAAGTATAAATTAACGATATGGAGCAACTAAATAAACTAGGCAATTTGTTCTACACGAGCGATTCAGCGGAGCAACAACTGATGATGGATGAAGTTCTGTTGATATGACTTGGAGACAAAACATGTCCACAACGGATAGGAATCACTGAACCGTGTTGATAAATATTTGTTTTTGGTTATATTTAGATACCAAAACCAGTACATCATTGACCATCCCAGGGTCAGAATTTTGGAAAGCAAAGCAACAACCCATAATTGTCCCACTGCTGGGCTCGGGGTCTCCTCTCACGATGTGAGGGGTACAGGCCATAGTCTACCACGCTGGCCAAGTGCGGATTGGTAGACTTCACACACCTTTGAGAACTTTATGGAGAACTCTCCGATGTGCAGGTTTCCTCACGATGTTTTCCTTCACCAAAGCAAGTGATAATTAACTTCTAATACGCACATAATATTTGAAAATCAGAGGTGCGTGCCAGGATTTGAACTCGGGCCCTCCGTTCGAGAGACCAACGTTCTAACCGCTAGGTTATCACTGCCTTTTTTTTTCTTTTCTTTCTTTTTAAAGAATTTTGGAAAAAAACTAAAAATTGTAATTTTTTTTTTTTTTAATAAAAAATCGAACCACCTTCAAAATTAAAATAAAATGACTTGAAAAAGTAAAAAATGGTTGTCTGTAAAGTCGGTTTACGGACGGTAGTTTAACGTGACAACGTCATGACAAAGCCCCGCTCCGCTCCGCCCCGTTCCGCCCCGCTCCGCTCCGCTCCACTCAACTACGATCGCCTACGGCATCGGCTACGATACGCCGATAGTGCCTCTCTCTCGCTTTTGCCGCTCTCTCGCTCGCGGAACGCGACATTTTTTCATAGATGCGCCCGGCGCTCATCTTTTTAATAGACGCAAAAAAAATTAATGATAAAATGTTCTTGCTTATGCATTTACTTAAAGTAGTATTTTATACGCCAATATAATGAAATGTTTGAAGTCGGTACCATTATTTTTAAAATTACAGACATTAATTTTCTATGAGTTATAGAGCTCGAAATTCTGTCCACTGTGGGCCGGCGGCGCCAGTCAGCCACCCCTCGCGCGACTGTCATTTCCCCTCGGAGAAAGGGACGTGTATTCACCAGAATATGAGACAGATACAAAAATTGCCTTGAATTTTCTAAACGGTTGGATATACCGATTACCGGCGATCACAAGCAACATGTATTATATGGAGCAATTAAAGAAATGGTTGCCGAAATATTCAGTTCCAGTTTCCGAGCAGGACATAGGGACCTACATAAAGCAAGTGCTATTTGTCATACTATGAACATTGTCTGTATGCATTGCTTGTTATAGGGAGTTAGTTATACTTCTGTCTCTATTTTGTGGTTCAGTTAAATACAGAAGTAGTATTTTGATACAAATAATAGATACTAGTGGGAATGAACGATACTAGCTGTCCTGGCGAACTTCGTATCGCCTAACAATTATTTTCTAAAATAAAAGTATCCTAAGTTACTCCTTGTTCCATCAGCTATCTGCCAGTGAAAGTCCCGTCAAAATCGGTCCAGCCATTTCAGAGATTAGCCGGAACAAACAGACACAAAAAATGTTGGTTTGGTATATGTACCGTGCATACATCCAAATGCACTTAGTAAAAAGCGGTTATTTTAATATTACAAACAGACACTCCAATTTTATTTATTTGTATAGATTTAAGGAGAAAATAAAAAAATGAAAACTGTAACTTAAGTTCATATTTCCTTTATTCATTTAAATAAATACAATATATTTAAGTCTATGAAATACAATAAGTATCTCATGATTTTAATCGAACAGTGGACAAAATACCAGCCAGGGTTTATCAATGAAATAGATGTGCATCGTTGTCAGGGTGGGTTCTTGGGCCAGCTGGTACAAGCATTGGGGACCGTGAGGGACGATCGCCTGAAAATAAATATTATTTTGGATAGGTAGGTACCTCGATCATACAACTACAGGTAAAGCATTTATATACAAGGCCGTCTTTAACCTAATGGAGGCTCTAGGCATATTAGGATAATGGTCGTTTTAGTCAGTTATAATGGCACCGGGATTTATACCATGCTGAAAGTCATATTCATGTGAATCTTGTTACCTGAACTGCCACTCTCGGGGGCCTTTCGAAATAGAACCTTTGTCCAGACTTCTCCTCCAGGGCTCCGAACGTCACGAAACCCATACCGATAAGTTTCTCATCGCTGACTATCGGGAACCAATTCAGCATAGTGTCTGCTGTACACGTCGTTTCAGCAGACATCTTATAGTAGTAATGCTGACCTGTAATATAAATAATTTACATTGTGAACTACCTATGCTCCCATGGGGCAGTTCCTAAAATAAGGTTTTTTTTTACGACAAACAAGCTAACAATATAGTTCGCCTGATGGGAAGTGGCCACGGGTGTCCATGGATAGCAGTAAAGTCAAGTAACACACACAAATACATCAACGTGGGGGGAGGGGGGGGGGGGGGGTGACGGCCTAAGGCGCCAAAGGAGGTGAGTAGAAAAAAAAGGAAAATTAAAATGTGTGCAATTCACACGTGGTAGAAGTGAAACCTTAAAAATAAAGGTATTCATTTAATAACGTGTATCAGTTTTAATTATCTTTCAAAAACTATTTTGTACTAAACATAAACGTGTACCTAATTATATGTACGCGCGTGAGAAGTTAAACTTCTTTGGTATCATTAAATAAATATTTAACACTAGTTGTCTTGGCGAACTTCGTATCGCCTTATAATCAGTGATTCATGTACTTTGTTGTTACTATTAACTTTTATTAACAAATCAGAGACCATTAAATTCGCTGTCCCCCTCCCTCTCCCCCCTTCCCCACCCCATAGCACCATTTAGGTAGCTGAATGAATTAGATCGAATTAAAAGATTTGGTAAGTAGCTACCTACTACAAATAAATTTAATTACATACCTATACCTACCTACGTAATGCTATCACTATCAGTGGATTAATTTAGGTACCCATGTCTACTACTGCTGTAGGATTCTCAAACCCTAATCAGCAACCTTTCAGGAATTTTACTGATTAATAAAATCTTCTTAGACATACTTATATACTTACTGTTAGTTACTTCTCGTAACTTCTTACTTTTAATTAGATACAAAAGTGCTTGTGCGTTGACAGTCTTTTACTCTTTTATAAGCTTATTAAATAATACTGACTCACCCATCCAAGGAATACAGGCTTGCTTAGTGAAATTAGCATCGAGGATTCCATCAAGGTCTGTGGGAACTTCCATGAGTTTCTGGTCGAAGCCCATAGGCCACACCGATTTCTCTTGTAAGACCTCGTTTTTCTGCGCTGCTTGCAAGCGCTCCTCTGGACGTACGCTGAAGAAGATACGCCACATTTTTTAATGAATTTAATGAAAAAAGTCTGCAGATAAAGATAAATTTTGAGCTCTTAAAATATCTTTTACTATGATTATAGTCAGGTCAGTCTTCGATAGGGTTGCTACAAAATGTAAATTAAAGAATTATGACAAACATAAAATGATGTGATAAGTTTTAGATAATTAGATTTTATATTGTGTTTTTGGATTGTATTTGTGTTGTTTTGGTACCTTACTCACTCAATGCCTACTGGGTTCATCCTAAAGAGAATACTCCCTTACTATATTTGCCTCCGTGCGGTCCCTTTAGCGTAGGTATACGGCGTGTAGTGTCATTACTACGCCCTACATTTTGCGCGCAATAGGCATGATGACAGTAAGTAAAAATCACAAAAATTATGTATTTATTTAGTGAAACCCTATTAATGGATTACAAAACATGCATTTATCGTATTATTATGAGCGAGATTAACAATATTTTTCATAAAATAAAACTACAAAATACGGCAAGCCGCCATTTTAGCTTGATCGCCAATCAGTCTCAATTAGAGCGAATTACGTCACACTTCTTAAAACAAATGAATATCACCATACTGATAATGACGTCTTGTCTATTATTTTCCTCAAGAGTGACGTCACAAGCCACGCCATGACACTTTGAAGCGTTTTAGTGTGAATTTTAAACTTATAAATTGAAATGTATTTATTTTATACTAAACCTTATTTTTTTGCGGATATATGATGTACGTTGTAATTATAATATATTTCCCAACAATATAGAACAGTATTTCAAAATCTGTCATGATGCCTATCAATTAAATTGGACACCGAATTTAAGAGGTAAAGTTAGTTGAAGGTTCTACTCCTCGTATCTACTCCTAATTAGTCGTCTGTTATTCAGGTACCACTGCAAGATATGCGAACATAAAACAAACCTTCAGAGATGAAATACAGCTGCTTGGTCATGTAGACAACGGAATCGCCGGGCGGCGTCCAGGAAATGAACCCTTGCGTCAGCCAGTCGAATCTTGCACCGGTGAACTCGTTCATGGGGAGCTGAAATAATAAAAGGCAGAAAATATAAACGACTATTTGATACAAATGGGAGGTTGATTAGTGGGATTGGGTTCAAGAGATGTCATTCATCCTCAAGTAATTCCAATCAATGTTACGAGCTCTTAATGCGCAGTACTGAACTACGGACGAGAAAAGAACGCCAATTTTCGGACTTGGGATGGGCTTCATAGCCTTCATAGCATTCAGTTGTCTCACTAGCTATCAAATACCACTCGTCATCTAGAAGGGAACCATGAGATTTGATGTCTCTCCATTGCAATGCAGATCTAAGTAACACGTCTACGCACCACTTTTACTAGGCTGGCAGTCACCATCGGTGGCCCGCATGCTTTTACGACTATATAAATTAATTATTGTATGCCAATAAATCTGCGGGTATTTATTTATTTAAAGATATCTGTATTATACGTCAGATGGCGCAACAATACTTACAGCAACTTGGACGCCCCCGACGAACCTGGTGACAGGGTCATATAGACCACAGATGACCAGTTCGGGGGCACAGTACATCACCAGGGAGGGGAGCGGACTGGTTGGTCGTGGCAACGGAGACCATTCCTTAGCAGACGCGTCGTCCACATGACGGGGAACGTCGAAGAAAAAATTTCTTCCCGGAAACAGGCCGAGGTTGAATTTTACTATAATTCAAAATGAAAATTTAATAATTTGCCTCGCTAGTCACACAAATTCTGTTAAAAACTGTGAATATATTTTGTTTACATTGTGTTGGGCTCAAAGAACGAAAACGCACACAAATTAAAATGGCTAACCTTCTTAGCTAACGTCACAGAAGAAATAATTATACTTGCTAACGCTACAACAAGAGTTGCGATTCAACATCATGAAAGTCATGAAGTCACGGCACGTTATATTTTGTTTGTTTGGAAATATAGACTTTTTTCATTTCCTCAATGTTGATTGTGAGTAAATTTTTCTTTTCAGTTAAAATAGGTTAGCAATTTTAGTTAGTTCATTGACACTTTGCAGAATAAATTCTAATTTTATTGATATGCTTATAACTAATATTAGTTAGTGTAGGTACCGCTAGAACTCGTCAAAATAGGTTAATTAATTAAATTTATTTCAAATTTATATTTTTAATACGTTTTAGTTACGTTTATTTTGCAGGTTTAAGATATGGATATAATATCCTAATAATAATATTCATGGTTTAGGATATTTATATATATAAAAAATCTTACCTCTCAAACCGGAATCTAGTGATTCAACTGAAAAAAAAAGAAAATATTAGTTACATAAAAATTACATTGTAGTATCAGCACAAAAGAAATAATAGTGGTATCAGCAGTAAATACCTATCACATAGCAGTGATAGCCTAGCGGTTTGAACGTTGGTCTTCCGAACGCGGGAGCCCGAGTTCAAATCCTGGCACGCATCTCTAATTTTCAAAAAATATGTCTGTATTACAAGTTAATTATCACTTGAAGGAAAACATCGTGAGGAAACCTGCACACCTGAGAGTTCTCCACAATGTTCTCAAAGGTGTGTGAAGTCTACCAATCCGCACTTGGCCAGCGTGATAGACTATTACCCCTCACATTGTGAGAGGAGATCCGAACCCAGCCGTGGGACAATTATGTTATGAATTGGATTTAGTACTCACCGCACCCCACAGCCAAAATGGCAAATAACACAATCAGTCGCCCCATACTGATGTGTGCAAGATATCTTTCCAAATGTTGATTAATTAAGTTCAGTAATGTTCTTATATATAAAAACTAACGTTTATCTTTGTGAATAAATTGATTATCAACGTAGATGTGTTGAACCGCCTAATTCCCTGACTATATCTTACCATCAAGTTCAAAGTCCCCTAAATTTAGATATTGATATCTATTCTAGATCATATTATTATATCATTAGTGTTCAATTAGTAGTAAACGACCACCCAGTGTTGATTATCACATACCTACCTACATAGATAAGGTATTTCTAGTCTACTCATCAATAACAAAAAAATATCATCTTTAGGTATAGTGCACCATGGTATAGGTATAGTGAGGAGGGCGCTGTCGGACGCATTGGACCAATCATTGGACGCAATTCGAGACGTAGTAAATGTCAAATGAATGAACACAAAGAACTTATGAATGGCGCGGCATTACAGTACCTCCAACTTATCTGTGAATTGGAGGAGGGCGCTGTCGGACGCATTGGACCAATCATTGGACGCAATTCGAGACGTAGTAAATGTAGTATATTCGTTCACTGAGTAGATGTCAAATGAATGAGCTTAAAGAACTTGTGAATGGCGCGGCATTAGTTCCAATTTTCGCCATTTCACAGATAACTTGGGCGCCCTGTACCTATGATTTGATTGGAAGTTGGTATGAGATGAAAATGTTTTTTGTAGCCCACTACAAGTGATGGGTTTCATATTTTAATTAGAATTACAAGGCATGATCTTTGTCAACCTGGTCCAGGTTACCAGGACAAGGTTGTCAGAGGTCAATTAGAAACGTGTCGTTTTGCAACTTCTAATCACAACGACACAACTTCTAATCACGACAATTTCTAATCAAACGATAACCACGGGTGACGACAACGTGACTGTGTTATTTCGTATTAAAATGCAACGTAATGGTCGTACCTATTAGGTATTTGAAACCACAACAGATTAACGTTTAAAAATATGTAGGTAGTAATTTATCGGATTATAATGGTTATCTTAATATCAGATAATTATGTATCTTAAGACATTGTGAGTCATATATAATTATAAGTAGCACATCATTGATAAGATTCATTAATAAGCGGTCACGGAGTATAGAGGTAAGGTGAGCCTTCTCTGTGTATGAAAGGTGTCCGTAAAATGCGTCCAATAACGGGTGGCACTGCGGTAGCCTAGGATAAATTTTATAACTCAACAAAATTCACTTCGTCTACAACAGCTATGTTCATATCGTAATTTTTCCGACGTCAACGCTATTGTGGTAGGATGGAGGTAGGATTTTCAGTAATCAGCTGGACACTATCAACTTTCCCCCATATGAGATGGCTCTCCTTCCTCTCTACACGCCATGTTAGCGGTGTAGATAAAGAGGAAAGGTACTACGGTTCGGGGTTCCATTTGAAAGGCAATAATGCGAAGATGGTTTTAGAAACTATGAATTAGGCACATTAACCTTTATAGCGTAGTACCACACGCCGGATTTCTACTAGTAATAAATAAAAGATATGAAATACAAATTAATAATTTTATTATAAATTTCTCAATTCAATTGCAACATCCGTTAGTAACTTCTTCCAAATAATGTAAAGAACTTGGGTTTGTTGGAGCAAGCCGGGTGGATGCACCTGTCGTCGTCGCGCAGCGCGCGCGGCTGGTCGAACGGGATACACAGGGACTTGGCGCCCATGGCTGGTGCTTTCACCTCAGTTGTCGCGTCATCGTCAGTCCTGAAATATTCAATGGTTCATTTTGACTCTGTGTTCTATGGGTTCATATAAATTTAAAGCCCTTAGTATCAAAACTTTATATGAACAAAACGCTCATTCACGCGATGCGTTGAGCGGTATTTTGAATTGACTATAAGGGCTGATTAAATTCAACCAACCATCTTGCGATTATGGTATCAAACGCACAGACAAAAAGTCTGAAAATGCAACCTTCGGAATGATTTGACCTCCCTCGGAACGCATTGATTGCTTTCGGGTTGCCTGGGGAAGGTGGGACGCAAGAATTACGAGTGTAATGCATAGAAACTACTTACGAACCTTGTTACATTGATGATGTCATATTGAATTTAATGTAATGGCACATAGCTTAATTATAATCAGTAGACGATCAAGACTACAGATTAAGCCTCTTTTAACGATACATCTTTTGTCGAAGACGTCATACCTAGTTTTAGATGTTCTGCGAGAACAGATGAACATACACACATAGTTACATACCCACATACATATTGTATACGAACTGAACTTCACTATGGTCAGGTTATAAATATAAGGTAATGCAATAGCAATAGGGGCCCGAGTTCAAATCCGGGCCTCTACTTTTCAAATATTATGTGCGTATTACAAGTTAATTATCACTTGCTTCGGTGAAGGAAAACATCGCGAGGAAACCTGAACACCGGAGAGTTTTCTATAAAGTTCTCAAAGGTGTGTGAAGTCTACCAATCCGCACTTGGCCACGTGGTAAACTATGGGCTGTACCCCTCACATTGTGACAGGAGACCCCGAGCCCAGCAGTGGGACAATTATGGGTTGTTGCTTTGCGTTTTTAATAATAATAATAATAATAATAATAACGCTTCACACTAGGATTCCCTGTGTCGTGGGCGCCATGGACAACACACAAGACAAGGACATTCACACCCAGACCGAGAACAGAAATTCAAACTCATCATTCAAATTTCCTCGCTGGAAATCGAACCCAGGACCCTTGGTGCGGCGATCCGGCATGGTAACCATTGCGCCACACGGGTCGTCACAGGTATATTTTTTATAGCAATAATACAGAAACCAACTGTAGTGAATGTGCGATAGCATACATACACTGTCTCGTATGTCTCTGTATTAAATGGCGAACGTCACTGTCACTTACGAAGTGGTTACGTACTCTGTGGTCATTGTCATGGCGGAAGCCGAATGGCGCAGACGTACGGGGAGTGAGGTGCCATAATAAAATACGTGGGCATTGTCGAGTCAGTGAGGCTATGATTATATCAATACACATCGGATCTCCTACATTCAGAAACCAACATTACCTGGCACTGTCGTTCTTGATGTTGTCCTCGCACGGGGTGTCGCCGCAGAATGGCGCCAGCAGGATGTGTTTCCGTTCCAGCGCCTCCGTGAAGCGCTCCCACTCCGTCACCAGCGACATTCTCTCGTCGCGTTCCTTTGTCGCCCTGGTGATGTTCAAGGTTTAATGCTAGCCGGTAGTATAATTGTTGGTAATACCCAATGTAATACTTGTAAGTTGGCATTATTGATTACGGTGACGTCGACTTTATTCATCTGAGTAAATTCACCCAGGTGTCTTAAGTCTACTTTTAGTGTACTTTATTCACCTATGCACCCAGGTGATTTAAATCTACTGGCCGCAGGTGAATTGATATAAGTAGACTTAATTCACCTATCATTTTAGTAAATGCAATTAGTGATGTTGGAATGTAAAAAACTGCCGTTTTATTTTAAAATTCCTTCAATAATACTATGTTGAGACGTGACCTATTTGCTGACAAGATGAAATCGTAAACGTATGCACCCGCGCAAGCCACATATCTCTCCAGTCGTTTCCAAACACCCATTTGGTTAACTCGTATCTAAATTATACCGGTACCGTTGTAACCTTTAATCTTGAAGGTTGGTGGAAAATAAAAAGACGGATTGTTGGTTACAATTTAATGAAAAAAGATAAAAAAAGATAACTCCAAATTTTATGAAAAAATTATCTAAATAAAGTGCGTGTTACGACGAGTGTTGCGAGAGTGGTTAGGAACGGCTAGAACGATATTTAATGAAAGAAAGATATAAGGATAGTATGGGTTCGCACACTGAATTAGGTCCCAGCTTTGTTTAAAGAAAATGCTACTGCCCTGGCTAGCGTCCGCGACGAGCGAAAGAAATACGCCGTAGATCCGTCGAGGAGGTAACAGGCAAGATGAGTAACCGGCCGCGGTGCAGGTAAGTAAGTGCTGATGTCGTGGCGGCTGGCGTGCTCCAGAGTACTTCGCTGATTGTCGCGTAGATCAAGACCAGCTTCCCAAAGGTAGTGTATAAAAACCCCAGTTTTGGGGTTACACGCACACACTTTATTTATAGATAATTAGCAGCTTTAATTAATTTAATAACACTTCAGGTGGTATAAGATCGTAGCTGTAGAATAGGAATATTATTTTTTAGTATTATAACAAAAAGAAAGATAGTAATAGTCTCGACCGAATAATCTAGCTGCGCGATCTTAACCTCGTACGTAACGAAAGAATGGCCATCGATCCGCAACTCATGCTAGCATAACGCCGGTAGTAATAAAAAATTATTGAATCAAAAGCGCAAGCGCCTGTCTATTCATCATAGCATCTTCTACGGATTGACGAATTAATGTAACAATAAACTTTACTTCTTTTTGATTATTTTAATTAAGTTTTATTTATATTTTAATTTGTTAGAATTCAGTAGTGCCTGTTACAAAGGTAACAACCGTTACATACCCCCCTTTTTAGGTTAAGATTTTTTCTAGATAAAATCGGCTTAAATTACTCTCTATCTTGTCTTTATTTTTTAGTGTATAGTTTTATTCAATATATTTTCTTAGTTTTAAGTCCTTTATATGCCACGTTCCTAATTGATTACCTTCACAGTCTTCCAGTTCATAAACTAAGGGTGATTTTTTAGCTATAATGCGACACTTAATAAATTTGGGAGCGAGTTTTTTCGTAAAACGCTCGTCTTTGTCGCTGAGGTAATATGTTTTCTTCCAAACTATATCGCCCACATTAAATTCTATATCTTTACGGCGTAAGTTATAGTACGTGCAATTTCTCGAATGAGCTTTTAATAACGAAGCTTGAACTTTGTCGAAGTATTTATGCAGAACTCCAAGATTTTCCGCGTATTCATCGCGAGGTGAAAATATTATATTATCAGTTAAGTCAACATCGACATAATGAGAGCCACATGCTACTAATTCGCGACCGAATACAAGAAAGGATGGTGTAAACCCTGTCACCTCATTAACAGAACTATTAAGTGCGAATTGAATTTTTGGCAAATTTAAATCCCACACTCGGTGATCATTTTCAATATATGATGACACAGCCACTATTATAGTCCTGTTGTAACGTTCCACTGTATTAACTTGTGGAGTATATTTAGGAGTGAAATGAATATTCGGAACATTATAATGAATAAGTAGGTTCTTAAATGTGTTGCTAGTAAATTGTTTGCCATTGTCCATTAAAATGGTGCTAGGTATACCATGGATAAGGAAAACATTATTTTCTAGTAGGTTCGCAATTATTTCGGAAGTTGCGCGCTTAATTGGAAAAAGAAGACAATATTTAGAGAAGCAACAAGTAACAACGAAAATGAAGGTATTTTGTTTACGCGTCACTGGTAAGGGGCCTATAAGGTCAATGCTAATCATCTGAAATGGCCTACTGCATTCTTTGGGTCTACCCATTGTGCCTAAGGTACGATGATTTGGTTGTTTGTGTGAGTTACAAACATCGCAGTTAGTAATAAATTTAGTAACATCAAAGTGCATCCCAGGCCAGAAATATTTAAGACAGAGACGTTTATGAGTTTTATAAATACCCAGGTGGCCACAAGTCGGTTCATTATGATTCTTTGATATGATATCTTGCCTTTGCTCCTGAGGTATAACCTCTTTCCACTCGAATTCTCTCGTTAAAGGATTGAGACTTTTTACGAACCTATATAATTTATTATTTTCGATTCTATAATTTATAAAAGACGCTGGTGACTTAAGACAACCGTCAAAAATATTTAAGTACCAAGAATCTTTAGTTTGTGGTATGTAAGGATCCTTAGAGTTTGTGTCAATTGTAGAAATATGTACTGAACGGGATAGACTGTCGGGAACAATATTATCTACACCTCGCCTGTGCTTTATATCGAAATTATAAGCTGATAACCGTACACCCCAACGAGCTAAACGTCCTGTCGGGTTAGTTAAATTTAAAAACCATTTCAAGGAGGCATGATCCGTATATACAACAAATTTTAGACCATTTTCGAGATAGCAGCGCCAATGTTCTATTGCTGTTAGTACAGCTAGCGCTTCTCGCTCTGTCGCACTGAAGTTGCGCTCCTGATTACTGAGGGACTTACTCATGTATGCTATTACCTTTTCTTCACCATTGAGGTTTTGAGTGAGTACGGCACCGATGCCAAAATCACTTGCATCCGCATGAACCTCGAATGGTTTTGAAAAATCTGGGCAGGACAGTACAGGAGCAGTGACGAGACAGTTTTTGAGTTTTTGGAATGAATTTTCAGCTTCCGTGGACCAACAGAAGGGAGGAGCGTTTTTCTTCTGAGTAGTTAGTTTATTTAAGGGCGCAGCGAGTGAACTAAAATTTGGAATGAATCTGCGATACCAAGAAGCGGTACCTAGAAACCTTCTTACTTCTTTACGGTTACATGGAGTTTTATAGTTTATGATCGCTTCAATTTTTGCGGGGTCAGCTTGTAGACCTTTAGAGTTTACAACGTAACCCAAGTAGTTAAGTTCCTCTCTAAAAAAATTACTTTTTTTGAAATTTATCGTTAGATTAGCAAATTTTAACTTATCAAGAACGCGTTGTAATAATGAAATATGCTTTTCAAATGTAGGTGAAACTATTATTATGTCGTCAACGAAAACAAATACCATGTGCTCAAATTCTGGACCGTAAAAAAGAATATCTACCAAACGTTGTTGGGTAGCTGGTGCATTAGTTAGGCCGAAGGGCATTGATTTAAATTGGAATGTGCCTCGAGATGGAACATAAAATGCTGTCTTGCATCTGTCATCCTCATTGATTAAAATTTTCCAAAAACTTTTGGACAAATCTAAACTTGTTAAATATTTTGCATCCCGAAGGTTATCTAAAATATCAGAAATGTAAGGTAAACTGTAAGCATCCTTTTTTGTAATAGCATTGAGTTTTCGGCTATCCAAACAGAATCGTAGCTCCCCGTTCTTTTTTGGTGTTAATAGGACTGGTGAGGACCACGGGCTTTCACACGGTTCCACTACGTCCTCCTTAAGCATCTCATCAAGTTGTTCAATTAGGATGCGTTGTTTTTCAGGAGACATCCTATAGTACCTTTGACGAATGGGAGCAGCATTCCCAGTGTCAATAGTGTGAGTTATTAGAGAGGTTCTACCCAGACCTCGCTCTTCGTAAGAGATATCCTTAAATTGCTTGATAATATCATTAGCAACAAGCTTCTGATGATCATCTAAATGTTCGTATGAACGAACATGTTCCGAGTTATCTGCTATCGAGCTAACGGTCTCATTAGTTTTGTCCACTAGCTCAACGGCGTCGAGGTGTTTAGGGAAAATATCGAACGTCCTCCAAAAGTCCATGCCAAGTATTAGTGAGTTACGAATTTCAGGAACAACGTAGAATTTAAGGGTGTGAGTTTGATTTCTAAAGGATATGTCCAGGTTTATAATACCAGTTGCTTTCAGTTTCTGGCCTCCAGCGGCAATAAAATGAGTATTATCATTATCAAGGGTAAGGTCTTCGTTTATTAGCCGTTCATGAGCATTATTACCTATAACTGATACGGATGAACCAGTATCAAGTAAGCCTAGCATCTCATGGTTATTGTTAAGCAGAACAGATATATAGGGTCTAGAAAGATTGCTATTTTGGATTGAGGAAATCGTGTAGCAGGAAAAAAATTTGGAAACAATTTCTAACCAATCGTTCCATTCAGACGTTTTCAGATAACTTTTGTTTGCTATACGATGTCCCCGATCCAACGAAATTAGTTTTTTGGATTTTTATGGCAATTTGGACATTCGGGATAGCGAACATCTTTTTTTCCGCATTTGAAACATATAAGAAAACGAGGTTTATCGCATTGTCGTAGAGAATGTGTTTCCGATCTACATCTCGGACAAAACACACGTCTTATTATTTCCTTGTCTTCTGTACTCGATACTACCGCTATAGGAAAATTTTTGTTGCTAATATTATTATTATTTGAATAGTATTTATTTGAATAGTTCGAGTTAAATTTATAATTATTAGGAGTTTTAGTATAGTTGTAAGGTTTTTTGTACATTAGATTAGAAGTTGAAGCGTTATTTCTATATGCAAACTCTGGTGCGACAGTATCAGAAGTTACTTTAGGTGGTTCATGAAACTGCGTAAGACGAGATTGAATATCTTCGTAATTACGACATAAGTTCTTCAGTTGATCTATATTATTTATTTTACTAGCTGAAGCCAAGGTACTAGCATAGCACGGACGAATATTATGTAATAAAATTTCTAATTTATCCTCTTCACTCATAGCTTTACTTAGTCTTGCAAACATCCCGTGCATTATGGATAAAAAAATAGTGATATTCTCGCCTTCACCCTGGGTACGAGCGCGAATTTCTGCAAGGAGACGGTAGTCATAGTCCTTTGCACTAAAATCATTCTTCAGTAATTGAACTAATTCACCCCAAGTTCTAATGTCATCTTTGATACAACGATACCAGTGCAAGGCATCGTCAGTAAAAATTTCATAAGCAAAATTCAAAATTTTATTACAGTCTATTGCTCTAGAAATGACAAATTCTTCTACTCTCTGTATGAATGCGTGAACACATGTTTTACCCGAGTATTTAAGTTGACTAAGATCAGACATTAAATTGCGCTCACAGGTGACAGATATTGCAGATGACTCGACAGGTGTAGTTAATATTTGTGTTTTAACAGTTTGAGGTTTAAGAGAATTCAAATCTTCATAAAGCTCTTTATATAGGGATCGCTGGGACTTGTGTAGTTCAGTTGTTTTTGAACACGGCTGGATCCTATTAATACGATAGTATATGTGATGTAATAAATTCTCAGTTCTCAGATACAGATTTTTCTCGAATTTATCTTTTAAAAGTTTAATATTACTTTGGGCTTTAAGCAAGGACTCTTTAACACCTACAAGATCTTCCGAAGGTTTTAAATGAGATTCTAAAATATCTTCCGGCTGAAAATCATTGCAAATTTTGACAATTTGTTTACGAAGTTCTTGGACGGTATCACCCGGTACAAGACCACGAACAGCTACTTCGTATTCTAGTTCCGGTTTTTGTAGGGAGAGATATTGTATTGAATATGACATTTTAAGAGATGTGTGAAACACGTTAGGTATGTGTCGTAAAATATTAACAACAAAATAGTAACTAATAAGGCAACTAATAAGGAAAACAATGCAAAATCAATTTCGATAACCAATATGTAGGTAAAATAAAATTGTATAGTTCTAAGGTCGTAAAATAGTTGTTGACATAGAATTTACGTAATAAATAACCAATTAAAATTGCATTACGTACTATAGTATATTGTATTATAGTAAGGATATTATTTTAATTAAGTACAACTTTACCATACCAGTATATTGATCAATAATTTAAAAGAATACCACAACCAAATGCTTAACAAAACAAAACTAGAACACTTAATTACACTACAATTTAACTACACAAAACATATACCTTATGATTAACTAGAAGGCCGTGGAACTAACCAACACCACGAAAAATCAAAACCAGAATCCAATTCAGTGTGTTGCTTTTTTATTGGGCGCCATTTGTAACCTTTAATCTTGAAGGTTGGTGGAAAATAAAAAGACGGATTGTTGGTTACAATTTAATGAAAAAAGATAAAAAAAGATAACTCCAAATTTTATGAAAAAATTATCTAAATAAAGTGCGTGTTACGACGAGTGTTGCGAGAGTGGTTAGGAACGGCTAGAACGATATTTAATGAAAGAAAGATATAAGGATAGTATGGGTTCGCACACTGAATTAGGTCCCAGCTTTGTTTAAAGAAAATGCTACTGCCCTGGCTAGCGTCCGCGACGAGCGAAAGAAATACGCCGTAGATCCGTCGAGGAGGTAACAGGCAAGATGAGTAACCGGCCGCGGTGCAGGTAAGTAAGTGCTGATGTCGTGGCGGCTGGCGTGCTCCAGAGTACTTCGCTGATTGTCGCGTAGATCAAGACCAGCTTCCCAAAGGTAGTGTATAAAAACCCCAGTTTTGGGGTTACACGCACACACTTTATTTATAGATAATTAGCAGCTTTAATTAATTTAATAACACTTCAGGTGGTATAAGATCGTAGCTGTAGAATAGGAATATTATTTTTTAGTATTATAACAAAAAGAAAGATAGTAATAGTCTCGACCGAATAATCTAGCTGCGCGATCTTAACCTCGTACGTAACGAAAGAATGGCCATCGATCCGCAACTCATGCTAGCATAACGCCGGTAGTAATAAAAAATTATTGAATCAAAAGCGCAAGCGCCTGTCTATTCATCATAGCATCTTCTACGGATTGACGAATTAATGTAACAATAAACTTTACTTCTTTTTGATTATTTTAATTAAGTTTTATTTATATTTTAATTTGTTAGAATTCAGTAGTGCCTGTTACAAAGGTAACAACCGTTACACCGTGAATGTAATTGGGAAGAAAAATAGTAAAGGCGACAACAATTAGGAATTTAATTTCATCGCATCCTTCTGATCGGCCTATCCTAAGTTGGTGACTCTCAGTACATAATACCACATCATTTTATAACATACTACAAGACTATAAAAACCGCGTACAATAAAACATACTTGTTACAGTTAAATTAGGTTCGTTTCACACTCAATGTTGTTTTCAGAATTTCTATTGTGAAACCGAAAAACTCAAAAACTACTGGACTGGTTTTAAAAATTAATTCTTTCACCAACAGGATGACCTGTTTTTCTGAGTAACATGAGGTATTTTTTTTGTTTAATTAAATCAGGTTTTATTTAAGAAAACCGAAGCAAAGCGAATGCGGTTACCAGTAACATAATATAATACTCACACATACCTACTAAGAAAAGATGAATAACGAGTGAATTCGCAAAGGTGATATTATATTTATTATGTTACGAATGATACGTAATAAAGTTATTATTTAGTTTTAGATTTAAGTTTTTGTAAAGTGTTTTTTTTTATATTTAAAAGTTTAATTTATAAGGGCCACTCTGTCGCATTGGGTTTGTAACCTGTAATGATAGATCTGTGTGTGATGAATAAATAAATAAATAAATAATAAATAATAATGTCTCTATTGACTGTCCCGCGTGTTTTCCGGCTTGGTGTTAAAGTCACACGGCGCCACGCATTTTGTAGCATGTGCGCCAAACCGTTGATGGTACCAACAAAAATATCTGCTTCGACTTCGCTGCCTTCTTTGATGATGACGACCGTATTGAGGCGATCGACTGCGACGTTGATGAAAAGTTACCTCGGCGAGTATGCTGTCCACTCGAGATGTGACCAACTCGTCTATTTTCTTGACCAAATCGTCAACGTTAACCGTCGTTACTGCTGCGGCATCGGTAGCGATGACGGCCTGAACTTGAAGCGAAGGCGTCACCTCATAAATCTTATCAGCAAGATCAGCTACTTCATCCAAACTTGTAGAAGACTGTGTCGCGATAATTGATTGGACACTCGCAGGCAATCTACTTGACCACAGGCTTCGAAGAAATTCGTCGGATACGCTATTGGATGCCAACGTCCGTAAGTGACGTAAAAATTGACTGGGCTTACGATCACCTAATTCTTCGTGAGTCAGGAGTTGACGCAAGCGTTGGTCTCTTGACGTCGAAATTCTCTTTACCAATTCCTCCTTCAACTTCTCGTACCTGCCCGTACTGGGAGGGTTAGTGATTATGTCTTTTACCTCTCTGGCGTATTTGTGGTCTAAGTTGGCAATTACCATATTAAATTTGGTTGAATCGACTGATATACCTGCGAGGTCGAACTGCGCCTCCACCTGCGCGAACCACACGTCGGGTTCTTCCGGCCAAAATGCTGGGAGTCGGACAGCAACACGACTGACGAAAGATGTTCCGGCCGTGCAATCCTCACAACTATCTTTTGGAGTTGACGTCATGCTTACTAACTCCTCGTCGTGGGTCACCAATGTGGTATGCGTGTTGAAATAAATAGGACTCCGAACAAGATTAAAGAGTTTAATAAAATTACAACAGAGAGACGTGAAAAAGATGAATGCGTAGTGATTAAGTACTCTGTGGATGAATGAATGACAATGGTGTTATTTATAAATGCCATGGTAACAAAATAGGGTTGTGTATTTACAAGAATATTATACAAATGTAGGGTCGCTACAACCCCAACTCAGAGTCACTAACGGTTACTTTAATCGTTCCTTAGTAAAGAATCACCATACGAATTCTGTACTAAGGAGCGATTTAAGTAACCATTA
Organism: Thymelicus acteon; assembly: GCA_951805285.1. Taxonomy (NCBI): domain Eukaryota; kingdom Metazoa; phylum Arthropoda; class Insecta; order Lepidoptera; family Hesperiidae; genus Thymelicus; species Thymelicus acteon. The sequence goes on from OX638232.1 coordinate 7,231,610, forward strand.
GTGACTCTGAGTTGGAGCATAAGTGTTATAATAATTACGTTATTTTTTAATTGATTCAAATAAGTAATAATGAAACTTTGTACTCCGAAGTTGACGTAAAGACTGGCAACACAGTTAATACTATAGCCAGTGTTTACGAACATATAATTTGTAAAATTGTTTTTGTTCATAATAAATCTTTAATCTTTATAAGTGTTACAAACCTGGCCAGCATCTCACTGTGCGTAGTCTCAAGCAGCGCGGTGAGGTCTGCCGCGGCGGCCGCGCGCTTGAGGATCAGCTTGTCGCCCGTGAGCCGCCGCACCGCCACCACCTCCCCGCGAGACAGGTCTTTGGGACCCAGTTCTACGCGCACTGGGACACCCTGGGAATCGACATTTTTATACAAATAAAAAAAAATAAAAACGTAATTGAAAGGAACAAAGCGAGCGATTGATTGGAAATGTACTTTGAATATGTTTATTTGTATACTGAACATACTTGAGATTGTAAGTGTTATAAATCTAATAGATCCCGTGGCAAATTTCGGAATTTTCGTTTGTTTCTCTGTGGTTTTGTTCCCGCAAATCTCAGAAACAGCTTAACCAATTTTGATGCGGTTTATGTGCGCGGTGCTGATGTGTGGTAGTAGTTTTGGGATGAAATAGTGTTATTTACATGTACACAAAACATATATTTCAATTTAAAGAATATTTTCCAAAGTTACTACTTTATTAATATATTTTTATGTAACTTGTCAACAAACGAGCTGACGATCCACCTAAAGTTAAGTCGCCACAGTCACTCATGGATGTCAACACTAAAAGCATCATCGGTGCGTCGACGACTAAGTAAGAAGGAAGAAAAAAGAACTGGCTCCCAAGAGAAAGAAGCCACATACATAATAAATACAGTAATATTCTAATATATAAAATTCTCGTGTCACGGGCGGTGTTAGAAGTTGAACTCCTCCGAAACGGCTCGACCGATTTTCGTGAATCTTAGCGTGCATATCGGCTAGGGTGGAGAATCGGACAACATCTATTTTTCATCCCCCTACATGTTAAGGGTGGTCCACGCCAAAATTTTTTTTTTACCAAAATTTTTTGTTTTTATTTTTTTATGATACAGCATACAAAAATAATTATATAAAAAAAACTTTTGACAGAACGAAGGCTGTCGGGGCAGCTAGTAGCATATATTATTATAACCAACCTTAAGTTCCCAATGGTTAAACTTCCACCCAGGCGAGTAGTTGTCCCTATAATCGCCCTCAGCCCTGATCCCTGCAGCCACGAGGTCGGTAACGAGGTCCTTGCAGGAGTCTATGAGGCTCTTCCTCTCGTCCGCAGTGCTAGAGGCGGTGATACCACACGGTACCACTATCACTTGGATCTCGGCTACTCGCGGCGGGAGGACTAGGCCTCGGTTGTCACCGTGGACTAGGACCATTACACCTGGGAAAAGGTTGTTTTGAAGTTATAATGCTTATGGGGCGTTTGGAAAAAAATGTGGGAGTAAAATTTTTACGATGCGACAGCCAAAAAGCGACATGATGAAGGTGCGTGCACAGGCGCAGAGTAGCTAGTCTCTCGGTTTTCTACAGGGCACATTTCAGAGAGTGTGGACAGGAATTATTTGAGACAATTCCCCCATCTCGCGGTTCTCCATCGAACGACACGACGCACGGCGGATATCCATCCTTTTGTCGTGAATATCCCGCCGGTACGGGCGACGCGGTTTGTCTCGTCATCCTTTATACGCACGGCGAAGAACTGGAGTAACTTGCCTGCCTTTAGGTGCTGTAATCAGTCCTACATCTGGCCTTAGAAAAAGAGCCCTCATAGTACGGCTTTCTTTAGTAATTCTACAAGCTATGTAAAAGTCTTAACTAACATTTTTTCGTTAACAGTGTTACAACATTTAGTCACCATAATAAATTCTTATTTTACCTCGTTAACACGCAAATTCTAGTAATTCCAACTTAAATTTTAAAAGACGAATGATTAATATTTTTTTTTGTGCAAAACAAAATCCATACCAATAGTCCTGGTGGTTAATCCCCATGAGTTTTGATACACGTATTTCTTCTCCTGGGTGTCGGGGTCGTCGTATATAATCTCGAACATTTTCGAGAAGTTCTGCCCGAGGTGATGGCTGGTTGCACCCTATACATAAATATATGTATGTTAATTTAGTAACGGAATAGTTCTACACCAATACACTATATCGGGTAGAATCTGTCCAAGTTAGAAGATGAAAGTTAAACTAACTTAGATAATTTTTAACCGACTTCAAAAAAGAAGGAGGTTCTCAATTCGATTGCATTTTTTATGTATGTTACCTCATAACTTTTTACTGGGTGTACCGATTTTGATGATTCTTTTTTATATTCGAAAGCTGGTGCTTGTCATGTGGTCCTATTATTTAAGCGAGATCTGACGAGTAGCTTTTGAGTTATCCTTAATAATGCGTATTTAATTGACTTCAACTACGGTTTCTTGGAAGTCAGTTATTTTTTTTGATTATTATGTTCGTCTAAGAACTCCATCGTTACGAGTCCTATAACGATAAATGAGTTATATATACATTTTTAGTGAATGGCTGCCAAGGCCTCGTAAAGTATCTGTAAACTACAATCTTAGCTATCAGGTAATCAAGTAGGTGTCGATTAAAATCTTACATGTCGCGAACTGTATGGTTTCATCCAATACCTGTATCCCCCGCCCGCTGGCCGGCACGTACGCCTCCACGGTGGTGGTGTACGCGCCGCCCGCGAACTTCTCCTTCTCCGTCTTGCGCCCGCGCACCACCGGGATCGCCAGCAGCTCCTCGTACACGCGACGGTACAGATCTGGTGACGTTATTACGTGATAAAACTCCTATTTCATAACCAATTAATGTGTTGTAATACCAATAGCAATATAGTTTCTTCTTTCTCTCTTTCTTTCTTTTTCTTCTCTCTTTTTTGGCCGGCAACGCATCAGTGATGCCTTTGGTGTTACTGATGTCCATGGGTGACGACGGCCACTTACCATCGGGTGGATCGTCAGCTCGTTTGACGGCTATTTCCATAAAAAAAAGTTATGTTGGTAAATCAGTTAAGAATATTTTTCTCCTTTGTTTCTTAACTAATAATTTTTAATATAAATAGCCAAGAGCAGACGATACGTTGCCAGCCAAGAAAGAAAAGATAAGAAATAAATAAAATAAATTAATCAGTTTTTTCTAGCATTTGTTTAGATTTTTATTTCACGAGTAACCGCCCTCGCTTTGCTTCGGTTTTCTTATTTTTTTTACACCTTGGGTTACATTATTGGACTTTTATTAAGGATCCCTAATTTTTTTGAAAATATAATATAGCCTATGTTACTCGGGGATAGTGTAGCTTCCTAACAGTGAAAGAATTTTTCAAATCGGTTCAGTAGTTTCGGAGCCTATTCAATGCAAACAAAAAATCAAATCTTTCCTCTTTATATATTAGTATAGATTACTACTGACGACTTTGTTACTCGACAATCACAGAGTGACAATCCTATCGATATTATGCACGAATGACAACCCTACGTTACTTGGATTGGATCGAAAAGCGTTGCACAACTTAAACGGCATTCAAGGTTCTTACTACAATACATGAAGCTTATATTAGATTCACACTAAAACAGCATTCAAGGAAAGCTGACGACGCAACTGCGAGTGGCTTCGTGGAAGCAGACCACCGCGGCACTGCAGCGGAGTTTATGTTCTTAGCGGGTAGTGTACACTCGTAATCAGTAATTGTACTATAATCAGTAATATTAGTAACTATAATTATTATATGATTTTGTAATGTATTCGTAGTTTTTATTGGAAGCTTAACTTACTTATGAAGAGTTATTTTCGTTTTTAAAAATACTTCTTGAAACCTAACTATACAACCTAACGATATATAATCGGTTTTTAGTCTAGTGTTGTTTGGTAAACAATCTTGGTCCTACTTTTTAATGAAATATTAATTTAAATTAGTTTAAAATAAGCCGGACAAATGCGAGTTAAAACTCTCGCGGGAAGAGGGTTCTTATAGGCTTTCCTGCAATATATAAGTACAGAACTACTTTCTGTATTTTCTTCAAAATTCTAACCTCAGTAGTTTCAGAGATTAGGAATGGTCAATTTTCGCCTTTATCTTCGTTTTTCTTAAATAATTTTAAAACTTCCATTGCAAAACTTCAACAAAAATATATTTAAGATCCCTATAACAAGCCGTTTCATTTGGCATACCACACGAATACGGTTTGCAAAATAGTTTTTTTTTTATTTCAAGCTAATATAAACGAAATAAAAGATAATATTACCTAATATATACAAGACTTCCTCGTCGGCTTCCTGCTCAGTGCGGAAGGCGGTGTGACCCTCCTGCCAGAGGAACTCGCGCGTCCGGATGAATGGCTGCGGCTGTTTGAACTCCCATCTCTAGAGGAAATATTGGAAAAACTAGAACATGTATTTTGTTTCTGAAAATGTTCAGAAGAAAAACTATTCGTCATTATTAACAAATCTTTAGCTCTGTATGTATCCTGTCTACAGAACGAAATGTCTCGGGTTCGATTTTCAACCGTCGAAAATTATATGTGTATAATCCGAACACAACTATCGGAGTAAAGTAGGTTCCCATCAAACATAGAAAACCTAACGTGTTATCACGATATGACGACGCCCATAAAATTTTCATAGAGAAAGAGAATAGAGAAGAAAAGAGACAGAATACCAACCGAAACATCGTTCCATTGCAAGGTTGAGCGGTAAATCGCGGTGTGATTGGAACCACTTGTACGCGGGGTACATGATCGTCTTGGAGGTGTGGCGAATTTTACATCTAGCTTAAGACCGAACTAAATCAAGCGACGAAAGAGATAAAGAACAGAGAACAAAGGAGACAGAATACCAACCACAACGTTGTTCCATTGGTTAAGCTTGAGTGGCAAGTCTCGGTGCGATTGGATCCACTTGCTGTACGCGGGGTACATGACAGTCTCGGAGGTGGGGCGCACGGCGATGTGCTCTGCTAGTTCAGAGGAGCCCGAGTGCGTCACCCACGCCACTTCCGGGGCAAAGTCCGCTATGTGCTCCTTCTCGCGTTCTAGCGCCGCCTGATGGACAGAAAGCGGAAACTATTGAAAAATCTTTCTTTGAACCTGTACGAAAATTTATGACTAAATAGATTTTAATTATATTTCCATTATATTGATGTTGATGATACCATAGCCCAGCAAAGTTCAGCTAGTCTTGGGTTCGATTTTCGCCCTAGACCGGTATTTTTGTTATAATGATGTCTACATAATATGTAGATATTTATAGATACCTAAATGTTTACTTTGGGGTTATCTACATAATTATATTATTTTTTCTGTCCATGTCACTTACTACATACAAAAAAATCTCAGGGCATGGGCATACGAATACCCAGTACGTCCCATCCACTCATAAGTGTGTACAGTTGTGAACAATTGGTTGTTAATAAAATTGTTATATGTACAAAGTGTACAATAAATAGGTACCTTGGACACAAAGATGGGGAAGTAGCAATCCTTAACGCCGAGCTTTTTGAAGCTGGTGCTGAGGAACTCGCGGATGACGTCCCAGATGCTGTAGGACCAGGGCCGCAGGATGTAGCAGCCGGAGATGTCGTAATAGTCGATCAGTTCCGCTGGAACATGCGTTATGTTAAGGTCGCCTGGATGTCGCTACGTTACATAAAGTCTGCCTTTTATTAACCCCCGCCGAAAAAAGGGCGGAGTTATAAGTTTGACGTGTCTGTGTGTCTGTGTATTTGTCTGTGGCATCGTAGCTCGTAAAACGAATTAACCGATATTGATTTTTTTGTTTTTTGAAATCTGACTTGATCGAGATGGTTTTATGTTTGGTGACAATAAAACTTTCGGAGAGTTCCTAAAGGAGATACCCGATTTTCAGCCACGAATTATATGTAATCTGTGCAAGGCATAAGACTAGACAAGATTAAATTATATACCAAAAAATTAGTTTTATTTACTTAATAAACATACTTAAATCTTAGCCTCATCTGCATCGGCCAAATGAACAAAATAATACAAAAAAGTTTTTATAGTATTTACCTCATTACAAACGATTTTATAATCGATTAAATCGATAGTTTAGGGAACTTAATAATATGTTTTACTAATTATTATTACTTGTGGGTACAATATTAATTCCTTTTATACATGTTTTCTTATTCACTGTATAGCTAAACTATGTAATAATTTATGATTACCATTAAATCGTTACGCTAATTAATAGACATTTCGAGTATTTTGACATCGATTTCGAGACATTTGAATCGATTGTCAACAAAGATTTCTGGTGTAATCCTTATCTAATGACAGTTTGATTATTTATAAATAACACCATTTTCATTCATCTTGCATCTTTCAACTTTGTACGTTTATATGTAACTTTAACTTTAATTTTTGCGTCTTATGATCATGATTATTCCTAATGCTGTTAATATTAGAGTAGGTATTTGGTTTGTTATAGTAAGTGCCTAATAACACGCATAATATGACATGAGTGTGACATAATCATAACCTATAAATCAGGTGGAAATTATAGGATTTCATTACTTGGCCATTGCTAACTGCCGTGAAAATTGGAGAAATTATAGCTTTTACAATGATCTAATTGACCACCAATTTTTATTCTTGTCTAATCTAGGCCGGTGTCTCTATGGAAGATGGGGTTCTCCTTTAATTGTATATGTTCAAAATTATATTCGCTGCATAAAAAGGATTTTTTTATGTTTGTAGAAATATTATGAGCTTAAAATTGTTAAATATGTAAATGTGGATTACCTTTAGTAATAACTTGCGAGTACCACTCGGGTAGGTCGGTTTCCTTACAGGCTTCCAGCCCGAGCCGAGTTATCTTCTTCACGCCGCTCGATGACTCCTCTTTGGCCGGCTTTGGAGACTGAAACAAACATATCATTACAACCACTACCGATATAATATGTATCACCATCATGATTGCTCAGTTTGTGTCTACTACGCTAGCCAAGCGAGACATTTTTATGACATTTTTGCCTGAGCAAGTAACAATAATATCTGTTTACTTTATTGTGATGAAATACGGGCCATCTGATGGTAAGTGGTCATTGTCGCCCATGGATTTCAGTAATCACCGATGCGTTGCGGGCCATGAATGAAAAGAGAAGAAAGATGGAATGAAAGATTGCTTAGACTAATATAATACAGATGTTGGCGACCACATACTAGTGCTGTCTGAAATAAAAATAATAACCAACTAAAATACTAACTAAAACTAACTAACTAAAAATACTAATATCTGAAATAAAAATACTAACCATTCTTCTATGTTCGTTACTAACCTGTTCCTTTGGCTTAGCTTCCTTCTTAGCTTCTTTCGGTTTCTCTTTCTTCTCTTTAGGCTTGGTTTCTCTGGGCTTGGCGTCCTTGGCCTGCGCGGGCGGCGCGTACGCAGTGCCCGTCTCAGCTTGGTACTTCGCTTTCAGTTCTAGAAGCTTCTTTACCTCTGCGTCTATCGTCGCCTGCGTAAATACAGTGTGTTAGCATTAAAGACTTAGGCCGCGCGCACTTTGGACACGTTTTCGTACGAATTTTACTCGTGAGTACACGTACGAACACACACGAACGATCCCGACATTTTAAGCACTATGGGAGCGCGCAGACTGGGCGCGAGTTAGTTGTGCGTATACTACGCGTTCACTCCAAGTTTGCCCTCGTCGACCGTTACGATTTAACAGCTAACGGTACTGTAGACAAAAAAGTAATCAAATAATTTCACTAACTTAAATAACAAATTACGTTTGCCACTGTGTAAAACATTTTCTAATTAGTCATTGTAGCGACAAAAAATCAACGAACGTAAAATAAATCAATAGAAAAATAATTTATCGAAAGTAACATCAACATCAACAACAAACTCAAGAATGCACGCGCCGCATGGGACCTCAAAAATACGCGACTAGCGTTGCTGTCCGTACTAAATAAGATGCGGTATGAAGAAGCGGGACGGGAGGTAAGGGCAAACTTGGAGTGAACGCGTAGTACGTACCTACGTGTACATCCAACGACCGAAAACAATCCGAACTTGTTGGGATTTTAAAACGCATTCGTACGTCGAAACTTAAAAAATGGATATATAAAAATTCACAGGTAATGGTTTACAGACATAAATGTTTGTGGAACCAGAGTGAAGAGAGAACCATTCATAATGATAAAATTCACCAAAGACACTATGTCTTTTTAAATATATTTCACGCACCCATTCGGTTCTACGATAGCGACGACGCCACCGCAGTCTCCGAGTTACAAGAGAATTATCGTAAAGATACAGATTATATTAGCTTTGGAAGGTTGGGAAAGTGCCGTATTAAAGTGATTTTATTGGCAGGATATACAAACAAGTTCGGTTCTATCTGCTCTTAAACGCTCCACGGTCATCTTCTATATTATATTTATGCATAACCCGTCAGTTGCCTAACAACAGCTAAAAAACCACAACATTATAGTATGAAGTTACTGTTTCACGTACCCACTTACTTATGCATAGATTATTCAAAGCAGCATATAGTCACGTCATTACATGGACAAAGAAAAATTTTGCTCAACTTGCTTACTAATACGAGAAGGAACGAAGCACAAGTATAGATTAAACGAACTTACCTGTACGTGAAGTTCTATCTTAATTATACGAAGTGCTTCGTTGGAAGAGATTGATTACAAATTCCTCTACCACAATCCAAAGTGACTTTTTCATATTTTTAGAAACATTACCTTATCAGCCTTCTTGGTCTTGAGGTCTCTGACCAGGTCTCCTTGCTTGGCGACCTCGGCCGCAAGCACTTCACTGCTACTGCCGTTCATGTTCGCTGGCGGGGCTGTGCTCTGATACAGAAAATAAGGAATCATCACACATATCATAAAACTGTCACTGACTGTTAATTATTATTGGAGCTATATTAATGTTAGAACAAATCATTATGTAGAATGTTTAACTGTCTATCGATTTGTCTGTTTCTACGTTTGTTTCAGGTTTATCTTAGAAACAGCTTAACCGATGTGGATGCGCTTTACTCATGTGTAAGCTGGGGTTTTTTTTACTGTATGTTTTATTTCTATCGGTTCAGAAATAAGTTATGTATTGACTTTATAATGATAAAATGAATTTAACCATAAAGCATACCTGATTTGAAGTCTTGTTTGTTTCTTGGGGAGCGACCGCGTTCGGTGTCCAATCACTGCCAGTTAATGCTTTGTACTGAGCTTTGAGGTTTAGCAGATTTTTAACCTAAAATAAATCAAGTGTTGTTCAATAATTTAACGTAGCTACAATACTAGGCAACTAATGTTAATTCATAATAATATGTTATACAGTTTATAGATTTATACAGTTTTGGCCGCTCGATTCTGGAACTTACTCCCCGAGGATATTAGAAGACCCTCTGTTAAGCTTTTCTTTAAGAATAAGCTACGAGCTGATCTACTGAATCGTCATCCATAAATCAAATGTTTTCTTTCATCACATCTTTCATGTATGTATTTATTAATGTTATATATTATTTATGTATGTATGCTGTATATATATATATGTGTATCATAATATATATTGTTGCGTTTACATAAATACTGTATTTATACCGCCCTTCGTGTTGTCTCTGTTTGGCCTGCTTGTACTTGGTTAGCTGGTAGAGAATGCATTAAGCATTAAGCTCGCCAATTGTACCGTAATTAAATATTGTGGTCAATAAAGAGTAAATAAATAAATAAATAAATATGCTTACTGCATTAAACTAATTTACTTACGTTGTTCATTTTCGTATTTTTATATCTTTAAACGTTAAGACTAAGTTACCTCGACATCGATGGTCCCCTTTTCAGCTTTCTCCCCTTTAAGTTTCCGTACTTTGTCCCCCTGCGCCGCGATTTGCTTCAGAAGAATCCCTACTTGCGTGTCGTCACTCGTCTTAACAGGTGTTGATACTGGAGTACTTCCAGGCTTCCATTCCTAGGTGATAATGTATATTTATTACTACTGACTTCCATTTTGCGATCTGAATTCGATCGAAATCCATAATCTAAGTTACTTCACAATCTTAAAACAATTTAATGTTTATTTAACGCTACACATTCGAATCACTCCATACTAGGATTGCCCGTGTCATGGGTGCCATGGACAACACATATAAACAAGAACACACACACAGACCAAGAACAGGAATTTAAACTCATCATTCAAATTTCCGCCTCGCTGGAAATCGAACCCATTATCCGGCGTTCTAGCGTGGTAACCATTGCACCACATGAATCGTCGATTTTTCTGTTTATTCTTTCATTCACTTCTTTTCCCTGTAAATTTTAACTACATAAAAGTTGAGATTCGTCGTTCACAAAAAAAATTACATAAAAGTTGAGATTCGTCGTTCACAAAAAAAAATTACTCTACCTCCGGAACTGTAACACTTGTATGCGACCAAATGCTTAGTGAGGGACAATACATTTAAACATTGATCTTATTTGTTCAGCTGTGTGTGTGTTCAAATCCTGCGGCATTAAATATACCTTTACGTAAAAGACTATTTGTATTACAAAACTGTATTTCATTGTTAACGTCATCCCAGACAAACGTTATTTTTAATTTAATCAAATTGCAAGCAACAAGAATGACCTTGAATAGTCATGGGTGTTTTGTGATGTCTTATTTATGTATGTCAAAGCCCACTTGTGAATTTGAAATAAATCCAAGCCTGCCTGGCCTGCCTGACTAGCCTCTTGCTCGTGTCATCCGCCAAAAGACTCGTCGTGCTTCGGCGAGGTCTCATGCCCTCACCAGTTCTTTCTTTCTCGCTCTTCGGTTTTTTTATGCCTTAAGCAGGCAAACGAGCAGACGGGTCACCTGATGGTAAATGATCACCGCCGCCCATGGACATCAGCAACACTGGGGGCGTCACCAATGCGTTGCCGGCTTCGAAGAAAACAACCGCTTCTTGAAGAACCCTATGTCATAGCTTAGTGGGAATACCGATGCAGGAAGTTCGTTCCACAGTTTACGTGGTTGGCCACGCATCAGTGTTGCCTTTGGTGTTATAATATAACCGACGATGGTCACTTACCATCAGGTGGATAGTCAGCTCGACTAGTTATACAAAAAAAAACTTTATATGTAACCAACCTGTCCAGTAGTAGCCTTGTATTTAGCCTTCAGTTCTAACAGGACCTTGACTGCTTCGTCCACTTTAGCCTTCTCAGCCTTTGCAGCCTTGAGGGATCGGACCAAGTCACCTTGCTTGGTGATGTCCTGGTTCAAACCACTCGCATCTACAGGAGCTGCGGTTTTGGCCGGAGTAGTCGGCGTTACACCTGGTTTCCAGTCCTTAAAGTAAAAAAAAACGATATCAAGATAATAGGTAAAACGATAATATATTTTTTGCTTTTTAATTTTTATTTATATTTGTTGTTTTAATCGGATTTCTGTACAAAAACAATTTGCGGTAGATAGTGACATCACAATGTAAATATAAAAACAGACAGACATTTTAATAGTGTACCTAGAATATACAAGTTAAATACAGACTCAAGAAACCAGGCAACACCATTAAAAATATGCATACTTACTTGTCCCGTAGCTGCCTTATATTTGCCTTTTAATTCCAATAAGAGTTTCACGGCTTCGTCGACCTTCACTTTGTCCGCCTTCGATGATTTAAGAGAGCGAACTAGGTCGCCCTGTTTGACTATCTCCTGGTCCAAGGTTGGACCGTCACCAGATGACGCTGGAGTTGGCGCTGGGGCCGCGCCTGGTTTCCAATCCTAAACGGGTAAAGGAAATGTAGGTACAGTACAATACATAATATTTATTCATGGCACATAAATCAGCCGACTTCAAAAAAGGGGAGGGCTTTTTATTTGATAATTTTTATTCAATTTTCTTTTTTTTTTGGTAAAATTTAGATTATACCCTGGCAGACAAGATTAGACAGACGACCATATGGGTTTCTTGATGGTAAGTGATCACTGGCAATACCAACGCCTTGCACACCAAGAAGCAAGCTTCTTGAAGGACCACTTTTCATAATAATATGGGTACCTATACCGATGGGGAAAGTTCATTCTACAGGTTCTACGTACGAGAGAGGAAGTACGTAAAGAAAACAGAGTTCTAGACGATCAAAAAGATTAGCAGGGGACCCAAGCAATGAGATGATATTTATCAATTAAAACCATTTAATCAATACTTACTTGTCCAGTAGCTGCTTTGTATTTAGCCTTAAGATCCAATAGTGTCTTAACTGCCTCGTCGACTTTAGCCTTTTCGGCCTTAGCGGCCTTCAGCGATCGGACCAAGTCGCCTTGCTTGGCGACGTCTTCGCTCAGCTTGGCCGCATCGCTCGAAGCGCTCAACTTCGCTTGGACTGGCGCTGACGTTGACTGGTTGGGCTGCTTCGCTTGTGTTGCTTGGACGGATTTAGGCTGTAAAGATAAAATTTAATAATTTTTTTATTTCTCCAGATGGATTTTACAAATTACATAAAATCTATAAGTATGTATAATAAGATTTACGCGTATGCCTGAAACACACAAGACATAATAGGCTGAACTTAATTTTTTGGTAGTGTATTGTTATCGAATATCGATACATAGGCCGCCGCAATTTTTTTTACTTTATACATATTTGTCTTTTACCACTTTACATGAAAACCTAAGGTATCTCAATAGTTATTTATTTAGAATTTTGAAAATAAAATTATTTGCTATTTAAAATTATTATAAAGAATCATAACTCATAAAGGACCACGCTGCCCTAGCGAGAAGTTAGTCACCCCATGGTCAACCCAATCGGAAGTTTTTATGCCACCCGAAAACGTAAGGAATTGAATATTTTATAATTGTTATTATTATTATTATTATTATTTATGGAAATAGCCGGCAAACGAGCTGACGATCCACCTGATTGTAAGTGGCTTTCGTCGCCCATGGACATGCTCAAGGGTGGTAGCTATCCAGGCGAACCCCATGGAGAAATAATAATAGTATTAGTAATGGTATTATTTAATAATTAAAATCAATAATCCCTTGAGGAGTCCTACCACCAGCGGGCCGGATGTAGTCGCCTTTTACGACACCCATCCGGCGTGGGATTGGGTTTAGTATTCTAAGCCGCCTCAATACGGCTAACTATTATATTTTAATACAAGTAATTTTGATACACGAACTAACGATCCATATGGAAATTTAAATCTAAAAGGAGTTGCATAAACTAACAGCAATAAAATAAAATTTTTACTTTATCAAAAATAATAATTATTGTTAGCAGATAGAACAGGCTGAAGAGAACCAATTTATACACTACATACCGAACCCAAAAACCGATACACGAGCGCTTCACTTTATAGAAATGTTGATACTGGCAATAATGACAGCTAATGTGTCGGTGAATCGCGAATATCGCGATACACGTGGACTCGATTGCGTATAACACAAAGCACGAGACCTTTCACTTGCATGTTTTGGAAAAAGTCAGCGAACAAAATCGCCTACAACGTATCCATCGACACTCGTGTTCTCACACACAAAAAAGTTTCAAAAGTGAGGTAGTAATGAACTGCGAATTTTCAGTCATTGTTTTATATTCAGAGATAATAATTATAAACTTACAACATGGTAGTAAGCACCGCACGGTGCCTTTGTATGAATTCGATATGTCATTTTCTTTTATTTTACCTACCATTTTTTGAACACTTCGAAATTCAAACTAACGGCCGGTCTCAATATTATACTGTCAGTGGAACTCTGGTACGTATCAGAGATAAAAAGTAAACATTGATCTCCCGCTAACTGCCGTCTCACAAATCAAAAGTAAGCAAAAAAAAGTAAGATCATCGGTAGATAATATTTCAGTGACATTTCTGCCTCTGGTTTTTAAGTCCCTCTGAAAATTTCGTTTTCGCATAACAATATTTTTTTATACTTTTATACTTTTTTTATACTTTTTATCATAAAAAGGACCTCAGTGTTTTTGATTATAAACTTATTTCATTTTAATATTAAAATGATAATTTGTTCCAAATGTACTTTGAATTTCGCGGATGAAGTTAATAAAATAATGTTATGTGTAACCTGGAACAATGCTTTACTAGTAACAAAACGCAGCATTTGACGTTTATCACTCATGGGTATCCCGGACGACGATGACATGTTATTGTCATTTGACATTCGTTTATGTCGCTTGGTTGCTCAAAATATAAACAACGTGTATTTTCTCATAATTTTAGTACTTAATATTAATTAGTTTTATGAATAAACTAGGATTATATAATGAAACACATAGCTCAACAATTACCGTGAGTATAGACTTTATTTGTTAATAAAATAAAATTTATTATTATGTTTAGTAAACAAAAAATTGTAAATTGTTGTAATTGTAGCAGTGATAGCCTAGCGGTTAGAACGTTGGTCTCCCGAACGAAGTGTTTATTCCCACTTGTCCGGGGCCCGAGTTCAAATCCTGGCACGCTAATTTTCAAATATTATGTGCGTATTAGAAGTTAAGTATCACTAGCTTCGGTGAAGGAAAACAATGAACATCGCGAGGAAACCTGCACACCGGAGAGTTCTCCATAAAGTTCTTAAAGGTGTTTGAAGTCTACCAATCTGCACTTGGCCAGCGTGGTAGACTATGGCCTAATACCCCTCACATTGCGAGAGGTTTTTGCTTTTAAACAAAAAAAATGTTGCCAAATGTACTAAAGGAAGTTTCTTTTCAGATGAAGTCCAGACCCTTCACAAAAGATGAAGTACCTTTCTTCATAAGGCCAAAATAGTAGCCAATAGCTATTGAGGTAGCAGGGATACACCATTATTTCTGAAAAGGCGAAATGTTTTTGTTATAATTTCAAAATAAATCTAACTTAAAAAGCTTAGTGTTCTTGTTTTATTAAAATACCTACTTACCTAAAACTTTAAAGATAGGAATTGTTATCAATTCTCATTCACTGCCGTTTTTAGCCGACTTCAAAAAAAGGAGGAGATTCTCAATTCGACTGTATTTTTTTATGTTTGTTACCTCAGAACTTTGGACTGGGCGAACCGATTTTGATGATTCTTTTTTTAGTCGAAAGCTGGTGCTTGTCATGTGGTCCCACATAAAGAACGAGATCTGACAAGTAGTTTGAAATCGGTTATTTTTTGTTAGTAAAATTTAGATTATGGATTGTTTAATCTGAATCTAGGTAGTTATAAACAAAATTGGATTCACACAATTCAGTCATAATAATATGTAGTCATATATTTTATACGAGGACAATTTCGGCGATCTTGGTACCGTATAAAAAAGGCGGAATCAAGTAAGCAGGCTTCACAAAATTCATTATCATTCATCACTGATTAATATCTGTTTTGAAATAATATGTTTTGATAAATTTTCTTTACTATATGAGAAATCTACCAATTATCCGTCGAAATCGAGCGATGTGAAAATTTCCGATAGTTGGTAACTTTTATTACCGACAGTTAGCTGTCAAAGCGTTATTGAGACGCAAGTATTTATTTTTGTATGGACCAACATACCTACGGTATGACTTGGCCCTCCGAACGGTAGATCAATGTCATCGATAGATATTTTCGATCCACTGAAGGTTATTGAGACGCAAAAATTGACAAATATGACAGATGACGTATTAATGGTAGCCTTATCTACATTTTTATAACTGTTAGTACATTATTGAGACCGGCCGTAAATCATCGCTTCAGGGAAGTTCTACCGCTAGTTGTCCCTTAAGAAGAAGCGGAAAGCAACTCCATAGAATATTATATTCTAAGTTAGAGAGAACAGTTAAGTCTTGTATAATTCACGTTCAAAGTCCCCTGAACTTTGATGGGGAGATCAGAGAGGTATGGGTTCGAAACCTGCACACAAATATACCCATGTCTATTCAATTCAGTGCTTTGGTTTTCATCAATCAAAGATTATTTTGGTCCGAGGTACAGAAATCCTTCGAAAAAAAGAAATTGTATTGACAGACACAAAAAACAAATGTTTTTGGCCTCTGTATTATTCTAAAATCTAATCTTATAATAGAGGTACAAAGAGGAAATTTGAGATTTTTGAAGTTATACGTCTTTAGGCGCGTTACGAAATAAATAGAAAAAATGATAAGAGTGAAATTTATTTCGATTTAGGAGTGTTAATTTTTGTCTCCACCTAGAGAACGCCATCGGCAAAAAGCAGCAGTGGCTACTGTCCTTGCATGTTAGCATGTAGCAAGTTATATAACATTGCATTAATTGCAAACAAAACACATTTTACTATCGAACTTAGTAGCATCCGTACACTAAATATGACATGCATCATTTAGTCCCCTGTTGTTAACCTACAGCTGCTGATATTATAATACCTAGGTAGGTAGGTATGCATTTAGTACCTAACTGGTTATAAAAACTGTTTTATCGACTCGATATCTGAAGGGGAGCGTAGGGAGCCTGCGCAATACGGTTGCACCCCATACCCATCATAACGTGATTTAAATACGTGATTGCAACTAGTAGGTACAAGGGCAAGGACGGCGTTCACAATCAAAACAAAGCTTAGTGCCAGTTAATTCAGTTTCATATTTCTAAAATTAAGAATGTTTTGTGTCGTGACTCGTGAGTGAGACAGAGTATATTCGGCGTTATTGGACTTATGGGATGCTTGTAGTTAGGGTTGCCAGGTTGGCCAAACAAAAAGCCGGACAGACCAGCCAGTTTGGCCGGACATTTAGGTAAAAAGGCCGGACACCCTAAATTATCAAGAATTTAGAATGAAGAAGAATTTAGAACTTCTTCACTAATTAATAACATCTAAAGTAAACAAACTAAAAATATTAAATAATTAGCAGAAACGTGCTTTAAAAGCTCTATATTTTTCAAAATAAAGTTGTAATAATCTTTAAACGTCAAATATTTTAAATTGAAAGCCATCTGGACTACTCTCATCGATTTAAAACAGGCTACTCAATTCTTGTGTACTAACAGCTTCTTGAAATCAACCATCAACATCCCCATCTTTGATCAGAAAATATTTAAGGTTTTGTAATTGGTCAAAACCTTTGCTATCGTCAACTTTAACGTTTTCTTCGTGGATACTAATAGTTTCGGAAACTTGATTACATGCAGAAGGAGTTTTGTGTCCTTGTATAAATTTTTTATAAGTTGGTAAAATGTAAAAAGCCTAACAAAGCCGGACAAGCCGGACACCGTTAAATTTGGCCGGACACGCATTCAAAAAGCCTAACCATATCCGGCTTTATCCGGACGTCTGGCAACCCTACTTGTAGTCATATTACAATCGTACACGACGTAGTGTACTTACAAAATTAATGATAAATACTATTCATTGCTCTCTAAACTATTGCTATAGTAAGGGTTTCAAAATGAAAAGACTTCTTAAAAAAGTCACAGAACTCCCAATACTTAGAGAAAGAGCTACATTATTATACTAGTTATATTAGGTAATTAGGTACTAAGAGCGCAATCGGAAAATAATTATCAATAAGATAGGTTTAAATGGATAGATAAATAATAACTATAGTAGTAGGTATTAAGACATAAAAATTTAATGCCTAGAACACTTCGGGACATTTGAACAAACGGCCATCACTCACACCAATAAATAATTAATTGTTGTCTGAGGGACTTACATACATTACCTTTTTGAAACCAAGTAAGAGAAGCCCTATCTCAAAGTTAACAAGTTAATTAATAAAGTTTTCTGTGTGATGTTCCCTGTTTGTGCATCAACTAAAGTAACTAAACAGTAAGTAAGTAGGTAGGTAGGTACCGTAATATATCTACACTACAGGGTTGCCCGAATGTTCAAGTGCCTAACTAAACTACCGTTCAACTTCAAAGTGCATTATGCACGAGATGATAAGAATATCGCAGGTAGGGATTAGTATAATAACATAGAACAGACATCTCGAACAAAATGTGTGTCCCACCGCCGCCGCGCCAGGTTGACCCCCTCCCCCTCCGTTCTTTTTTCAAACTCTAGAAGGCATCTTTACACTTGCCACAGAGTAACTTTGTATAATGACACTCGCCGAACCACGACAAGCAGTCACCAAACCACAAGCTCTGCCAAATGCGGCTTGCCAAGTATGTAAACGCGCCTTATGATTTTTTCATTCAAAAATGGCGGAAACATTGCACATTAATAAAATAAATTCGTTTTGGTTGATTTAACTCAATGTTTTGTTTCCTTGCCGATGGTAAGTAACAGAACTATTTTTTTCTTTCGTACTTGACTGATTTTTACAGCTTCATATAACGTATTACGGCAGTTTTGAAATGTTATTTTGTCACAATTTTGGCAATGAGCGCAGCCGAGTGACAGGCGAGTGACAGAATGAAATGAAGCCGGCCGGCTGCAATACATACCCCCGAACCCGACATTCGTGGTGTCTGTTCTATTCTATACGCTAGTAATAATACTTCAATGTAGGTACCACCACGACTACACCTACTTACGCCATCAAACTCTGAAATATGAAAATTCTACGACCTCAAATTCAAAACTGTTGCTTTAAAAGAACGTTAAATAAAAGTTAAATTTTTAATTATTATTAAATAAAAATTTTCAAATGGACTTTCCTATTATGAGTTTGATGGCATTAAAGTTCTGTATTTTTTAATCTTTGTTAAACAAACCCTTCCAAACCAAATGTCAATAACTAAAAAACTGTCAAGTGTCAATCAATGTCAAGATCAAAATAGTGATCATCAAATTAATTCAATTCAATTTTGATGAATTTTGATTTACCTATTTAAAATCTAATAATTCGATAATCAGCCCAATGTTATAAGAAGAACTCTCTAATCATTCGATCAGCGTAATCAATACTGATTGTACTCAACTCAACTGAAATTGATCTACACTGACTGATTATTTCGGTCGGCCGGCCAGCGCTGAGCGCGCCGTAAAAGGAGGAAGGTACTTGTTCGTTCTAGGATTTCGCTGATTTTCGTATTTATTATTGTTTGAGAAATGTGAAATGAAACATAATCCAAGTGATTTATAACGAGTTCGTCAGGTTCATGTTCGTCTTGTTCGAATCAAAAGATAATTTTAATAAAAATAAAGTTAAGTTCGGGTACCTACTGCCTACTTTAATTTTACCGGCTCATCCCGAGTCATCCCATACAAGTAGTCTGGGTGTTTATTGAATTCCCTAACCGTAGTTACTGGCGATTCGGCGGCAAAACTACGTCGTAACTCGTAAGTTATTTTATTTTGAATGTCTTTTTGCTACAAAACTACATAATCTATAGGTACAAATAAATAAAATTGGAGTGTCTGTTTGTAATATTAAAATAACCTCTTTTTAATGGATGTATACAAGGTACATATACCAAAACGACATTTTTTACCATTTTTGTCTGTCTGTCTGTTTGTTCCGGCTAATCGCTGAAATGGCTGGACCGATTTTGACGGGACTTTCACTGGAAGATAGCTGATGTAACAAGGAGTAACTTAAGCTAATTTTTTTTAGAAAAAAAAATTGTACCAGAAGGTAAAAGAATATGTAAAGTAAAAGAATGCATTTGGTTTAAATATAATCAAAAATATTAATATTTAGAAATACTTTCTCTAAATAGATGATTGGTCAAAATACTGAAATGTTTTAATTATCTTTTTTTTTGCAGATGTTCTGTTGGGTAATCTAACAATTAATTATCATGGAAATCAGCAACTTGACAATATGCAGGCAGGATGTGATTATAGTCAGCGATACAGATGGAGAATCAAAAGATGTGAATTCAAATAAAAAGAAAAAACGTAAAAGGAAAACAAAATGTATTCGGAATGTAAAACTAAAAACTGTGACCGTAAACCGCATAGTACCAAGTTGTGGTCGACAAAGATGCAGAAATGGTCAGTATTATCACAGAAAAACTTCAATGAATACAAAATACCGGAAAAAAGAAACAGCACCCATAGAGTTGAAATGTAAGAAAAATGAGGCTCCAATTAAGGTAGTTTTTCATAAAACTTTAAAAGCATACTCTTATGTTTTGGTTTTCGTGCAATATTATTTCAATGAAAATATTTTTGTTACGTACCTATACATATAATATTTTTATTCAATCACAAAAGATTTTTTATAATGCACTATTACATTTTAAGTTTTAATAATATGCTAATATTGCTTATTAATAATTTATTCTTATTTCCTGTAATGAACAATACTGAGAACTGAAGTCAGAATAATTGAAATTACTGGTTGATCAATTTAAATCCATTGTAATCAATAAAATTACATACTCTTCATTTATATTGAATATGAATAAGTAAACAAAAAATGTGCAAGTGTAAGTGCAATTAGTACAGTATATATTTTTTTCAGAAAACACTATGCAAATCTGAAAAAAAAGATAACAATATAAATATGGTAATAAATAGGGATTTGTATAGTCCAATAACAGTTGCCTCTAGCAGCGACACATATGAAAATGTTAGCTCATGCAGTTTTAATATTCTGTCTAGTGATTCCGATGAACTTGAAGATTTAATCAACTTAACAAGAGAGGTAAGACAAAAATGTGTATTTTTCTAGAAATACCAATATGCAGGCAGTTTTAATTTTTTTGTAGGTTTTCGTATTGCACTGTAGATGTTAGATTCCACATAAATAGAGGTGTTGTATCAGATCCAATTCAGTAGATTATAAGTTTTTGAAAAATCCACTACACTGTGTTCTTCTTGAACACTATAAACTCTGTTAATAACAAATCTTTTAATAAATTAATTGTAAAAAAAACTAAAACTGAAATAATTTTCAGCGAATGAAGAATGACAGTGGAAACTTCAACAGTTTTTCAATAAGAAAATCTGTATGTGCAACTACGACTCAAGATGATTATCAAAACATCTCATCTGATGATGAGGTACTCAACAGTTCTATACACTCAATGGACACAGTTCTTCTCTATGGTGGTGACACAATTGCTGCTCATCCAAGAACTCCTGAACATCTTAGTCAAGTCCAACATAATCAACATAATAATAACAATAATAATATAGATACAAAGTTAATGTGTAAGAGTATTAAGCAAGGTACTAATAAATTGCTTCAGAAGAAGATACCAAGTCTATCATATCAGAGTAATAACACTATGTCACCTTTATATGAAATTTCTGGAAAGATGTTCATGGAACACTACCTAAACACTAGCTTTATTTGAATTTAATACTTATTGATAAGTACTTTATAACATAGCCTAAGCACCTATCATAGATCCAGATAATATTTTCATTAAGATTAAGCTATTACAATAAGCACTATATTTACTTTTTTTTATAATTGTGTCTGTGTATCTATATATAAAAAGTGCTTTAAAGTTTTTAAAGCTAGTGTTACACATCATGGGATGAGTTTAAATTTAAAAATTTGTGAAGGTGTTGTCAGACTAATTATTTATGATGAAAAATATTTTTCGAAACTAAAGAAAATAAAACCATGATTCGTGTTACATTGTCTTTGATTTATCCTAACTGAAGTTAGATGAAATTATCAGATGGAGGTTTTTGGGAATACAATTTTTGGTGTATTTATATTTACCCATAGCACAGAAGACAATAGTACATCCCAATGTAGTGTAAGTCTTAAACAAAAGGCTTTTGCCGCGCCGCCGCATTTAACTCCTAAACAATTTTAATAACTACAAATTAATTATTAGTTGTCCTATTGCCTTTCTAAAGGCCCTTAGCACCCACATCTTACATCTGACAAGTATCAACCTGCAGATAGCATTGACACTTTGCCGGTAAACATTTTTAACCGACTTCAAAAAAGGAGGAGGTATTCCATATTCAATTCGACTGTATTTTTTTTTGTTTGTTACCTCAGAACTTTCGAATGGGTGAACCGATTTTGATGATTCTTTTTTTAATCGAAAGCTGGTGCTTGTCATGTGGTCCCACTTTTTGAGCGAGATCTGGCTAGTAGTTTTTGAGGTATTTTGAAGTCTGTTATTTTTTGTATTATTTGTGTCATTTATGTCTATAGTCTGCCCCATTCTATTTGGGAATCGAAACTATGACACTTCGCATGTACTATCCAGTGTGACCATATTTAAATTACAGATCCTGCCACACATTGCTTAAAAACCTGCCAAATCCTGCCAGTCTGTTAAGTGAAAAATGCCCAAATACTGCCAACTTTATTTACCGGTGTATTATACAAAAAATACACATTTAAATATTTATTTTATGTACTTATGTATATATTTTTTATTATACATTGGAGTTAGCATCATATTCTTCTTCGTCTTAGCATATTTGCTTGGTTTTTATGTAGATTTAATGTTTAAATTTACAAAACTTCACGTGTAACAGTCGTTGACTTTAGTGAAACTCCTTTCATTATATTATGACGTCACAAACATGGCGACCAATCGTGGTGCGTAGGTACGTAGTCACGTGATTCTTTATAAAAAAAAAATCTAGTTAAAAAAATTTTCTAGTTTTTCGCATCGACCATATAATTTGTGTTTAAGTTTTATAATACATACATCGCTATTTTTTTTTAATTCCATTAACGGCAAGTTTATGTAAGATTCTAATAGAAATTTAGGTAAAATCTAAAATAATTCCCTATATAAAGAAAATCTCCCAGTGTTAATATATGCGATGTCACACACACATACGCCGCGTGGTAATTGGAGCGCACTCACACACGTCCACAAAGGGCCATAGATGCGTTTTGAAACCTATAAGGACTATAGTTTAGTCTATCGGGTTACCATTTTCGGAATTTTAAGTTGTGATAAGTAGTGAATTTATTTTCAGCACCTCAAATCCTGCCAAATACTGCCAAGTTTTTAAAACGTCAACCGATCCTGCCAGTCTAAAATAAGGGGCAAATCTTGCCAAAATGGCAGGATCCTGCCACATATGGTCACGCTGGTACTGTCACTACCTACCTGCTTATTGTTACAGCAACATGGAAGGAAAGTGTCAGTAAATGCGAGTAGTAAGAAGCTGTAATAAATCGTATCCAAAAACGTTCAATAAATTATTAAAGGTAGACATGCATCAACTTCTGAAAAAATCTACGCTCCCTGAAAAAAAAATGTTTTGAAAATCGCCGTGTCAGCATTTTATGGTTTAAAGTAATTAATACCTACCAACATTTTTGTTATGGTAAATTTTACGTTTTGTCTGTAAAGAATAGGGGTGAAATAAATAGGTGCCGCGGACACGGAAATTATTAACCCCTCATTTACGACGCGGCGACACCAGGGCCCAGGCAAGCGTCGAAGAAATTACGAATTCGAAACTTTCGTTTATTTATGAAAACTTTGTCAAAATTGAATGGGTCGAACGTTGTCAACGTTGAACGGAACGAAACGACCAAAACGAAGTGGAATGTCAGTGTCAAATTATTATATTATCTGTCAACACTGACGTCTATAACACAACACGTCAATGTCGGGGCTTTTTCTTGGCGGAAACGAACAAATGGAATTTCATTTCCTTCAGAAGTTCGGAACAGAAGCTACCTACCGACTTTCAGTCCGTCAGTTATTCATTTTTGAATGTGTCTTAGAACTAAACATTGTTTTGTAATGGGTGTTTTTACTGTAAACGGTGTAATATTATGATTGAAGCGCTTTGCCGGCTTTGCACGTGTTGTAATACAAGTACCTACATTTCCTTTTTACAAGTCTAAAAAGGTAAGATAAGATTCTAGGTAAACTATTACGATATGTATTTTTAAAATTTTATATTGTGTTCTTTTTGACGTGAATATATTAGAAGAAAACATGACTGTGTCAACTGCTTATAAATAATATGTCGACTGGTTCGCGTGTCTTCATGTTGCATCTACCAAGTAAATACCTACCTACACGGACCTGAAAAAAAGACATAAGAATCCCACTGATGTAGGTATTATTTTCTTTGAAATTATTTCAGTGTAAGCATGAATAACAAGAGATATTTCTCCCAATACGAAAGCCCAAATATTGTAATTGTTCCAACAACGTCTTTTAATCCACCTTCACCGAAAAGACGAAAAATCGGCAACAATATCGTTGTACCGATCGTGAATAATGCCATTTGTGATAAAGTAAAAGCGGTACAAGAAAGTAAACCTGATGATTCAAAGGTATTTAAAAAGGAAGATATAAATGAAAGTTCATCGAAAAGTCCGAAGCAAAAATCTACTTGGGCGGAGAATTATTTGCACAGCATTGGGCTGGATAAAAAATCATCTATTTGGGTGAGTTATTTTGTATTACTCTATCCTATAACACATCGAAATAGAAGTGCAACGCGTATAGGTATAGAGGCACGCGTGATTATTATTCGTTTAGCACAGCATTAATATTCTTAGACGACAAAATACCCATAACTAAAATCAATAGGTATAATCTATTATGTTCCTAACAGCTATTCCAGTAGGTGTTCTTGTACCAATAAATTTAAATGCACATCCTTACTTAATGACATGTGATATCTGTTTGACCATGCTGACCATGTTTTACCAAAAGCCCAAGAGCTTACCGGCACTTTTAATTGCATGATATAAAACAGCAAACAATAAATAACGTACATAGAGTCGATTTGCAGCCGATACAAATGTAAACAAACCATTAAAATCGTTTTCTAGGATTTTCACCAACTGACATGAATTTGTATACCAAATGCGTTTTATTTAAACAAACTACTAATAATAATTAAGGTATTTGTAAATTCTTAAATAAATACATATTGATCGATAACAATAAAATTATAAACTCCCAGTAAATTTGGAAACAAACAAAATTAAACAACACTGTCATCATTCAAACACTTTGCAATGACAACCTTATTTCCAAGAAGCGATTTGAAAAAATCAGAGGCGGCGCGGCGTTAGGCGTGGGCGACGTGGGCCACCGCCTACGGCCTCGCGGTCTGAGGGGCCTCGTGTTTTTACAGAAAAACACGAGGCCCCTTAGACCGCGACCTCAAACATTAATACAGATTAATTTTCTCATTAATATAGTCAGACCAATAAAGAAAGGTATTTATAGTGTAAACGTAAATACAGTGGATTTTATTTATCCATACAAAATCATTTGTAAAAAAATCCTAGAAATCCCATGCAGATTTATTACGACCGGAGTTGGCTGCCAAAGTTACAAAGGGCTTTTTATCTTTTGTTAAATCCACACAGATGGTCAGCAACTGTGGTGACCTTTTGTTTATAAATATTAGCTAGGTAGGTAGGGAACTGTACGTATAGGAGTTAAAATTGTTCAATTACAACGTGGCCGGCGAAGTCGCCTTGGCGTCCCGGTGAGGTACCGCACTAATAGTGTGCGTACTTGTAGTTATACATTATAGTACAAATTGTAGGATGCAGTAAACATAAAAGTTTATTTATTATTTGTTTACAGCCGGCTGCATCTACCTAGTAAATTTTGGATTTTTTCACGCTAGCATTAACGATTTTCTTTCTGACGATTTTTAAATCGCACACTGAATCATAACCAACACGCATGGCGAATAAAATTACTTGCGATTTTTGTCTGTTTCTACCCAGTTCTCAGCCGAGTCGCACATACCCAAATGGACAACCGAACAAAAATCTTGATTTACCTACGACATAAAAGAGATGTCAAAAGAGGTCACAATAAAATCAATTCACCCTTTTAGGGCACTAAGACCTATGAAAGGATTTTTTCATATAAAATACCATGCCTTGCGAGAATATAACAAAAAGTTTTTGGGGTATTTTAAAATTTGCGAAATGGTGATTAGATACAAAAGAATAAATTAATGAAAATACCCGAGTGCTTTTATTCTACAGCACGAGTCGTCTGGAGTCGAGTTTATACATCAAATGGCGCATATTGTCATTAATTTGTTGGTTCTTTACATAATATTAGAAGAATTTTATAATAGAAGTTACGTGATTCCTAACAAAGGTTGTTGCGACCAACATATCTTTGTTGCGACCTATGTTTATGTAAAGACAGATCTTGTTGCAGAAATTATATTTGTATACCTACGTACGACATTTTCATAGGTAAATTAATATTATGACACATTCATACGTATTATTGCATATAGCGTATTTTGAATAAAGTTCAACGTTTGCTGTGAGTACTCAGCTCTTTTAAAAGCTGAGTCTACATATTACATTTCACCTGCGACGCACTAACGGTACTTTAAATATAATAATTTAATTGATATAACCTATGATTTGTATCCGAAAGATGTCGTATGGCGAAACTTATGTAAGTACCTACATTCAGTTTGATATTTGATCGAGACAGGTATAGTATTAGGTACATACACGTGGTACGAACAGTATCTTACAACTGTTCTCTATTACGCAGTAGTATAATATTGTTTTAAGAGCACTCAAATGTTCAAATGGGCG
The DNA here is from genome assembly GCA_951805285.1 of Thymelicus acteon. Lineage (NCBI taxonomy): Eukaryota > Metazoa > Arthropoda > Insecta > Lepidoptera > Hesperiidae > Thymelicus > Thymelicus acteon. Next base: position 7,258,035 of record OX638232.1, read on the forward strand.
CTGGTGTGCACATTTTTGGTCGCTGATTGTATATCTGGTTCTGTTATTAGTGATCGCAGCTATAATATAGTTAGCCACATTAATTTTGTATTCAAGTAGGTATGCTTTAAATTCAAAGGACTAAGATTTAACGTCGCTATATCAAAATGGTCTCTAAATCCAAGGTCGTTATAAATGTAATCCACTGTTAAATTCTACCTCATGTTTAAGAGTAACTTCCAAGCGGTGAATAAGGAACAGGCCATGTTTCGCTAAGGGTCAATCAATAAAATTAATCAAGAAATAATAACCCAGACATCGCCGCGTCGGCAATAGAATTAGGTATGCAGGGGATGAAACAAAAACGTTTGGTTTCATGTTTTTGTTTCAGTTTCATGTTTCAGTTACGTTATCCGTCATACGGTTCGCGGAAACCAGCCTGGAAACCTAAACACCTGCGCTTTCGGGGCATTGCGGTAAAAAACTAGTCCGTAATCAGTGTATTAACCCCAGTTTTAAAAATGTAATTTCCTATAGCGAAATTAAAATTATTTAAATGATTTCCAATTCAAGTTACTAGTTTTCGTTCGAACCCTGCTGCTCCAACCCATAACTTACTCATAAACAATATTTAATTGAACAAACTGACTGTCTAAACCAATTATATTTAAATACAGATACGTTATGCCCTTACAAATCAACCGAAAAATCTGTTCCGAAAAGAGCTATAACACACACGTTTATCGTGTTGTTTCACTACACCAATCACTACATTGCAGGTAAATGATGTAAAAGGGATGGCATTACTAAAACCATAATCGTGAAAAAGGCAGCTGGTGTTTGTCACTCGCGTCACTAACTCGCACATTTGGCAAAGACTAACAAAAATAAGTACAGAACAGTCAGTAGGTTGAAAGTACACAAAAATAAACTTAAGGAAAGTTGTAATTTCTAAACTATTATGTATACAAATAAATAAAATTGGAGTGTCTGTTTGTAATATTAAAATAAACGCTTTTACGAAGTGCATTTGGATGTATACACGGTACATATATAACCAAAACAATTTTTTTTACAATTTTTGTCTGTTTGTCTGTTTGTTTAAACTATGAAATGGCTGGACCGATTTTGACGGGACTTTCACTGGCAGATAGCTGATGTAACAAGGAGTAACTTAGGCCACTTTTATTTTAGAAAATAAATAATTTTAGAAAAAAATAGGATCAATGAAAATTTTAAATATTTTAAATACCACGCGGACAAAGTCGCGGGAAAAAGCTAGTAAGCAATATTTTGGGACTTCTTTGTTTGCGGACAACAACGATCCACTTTTGGTGCACTAGTTCGTCAGATAAAAATCGATAACAGTAAATAATCACATTATTACGTTAATATTATATGTTATCAATTATTATGTATACATCTATACAAATAAATAAAATTGGAGTATCTTTTTGTAATATTAAAATAACCGCTTTTTACTAAGTGCATTTGGATGTATACAAGGTACATATACCAAAACAACATTTTTTACACTTTTTGCCGCGCCAAGGATCCTGGGTTCGATTCCCAGCGAGGCGGAAATTTGAATGAAGAGTTTGAATTTCTGTTCTCGGTCTGGGTGTGAGCGTTCTTGTCTCTATGTGTTCTCCATGGTACCCACGACACAGGGAATCCTTGTGTGGGGCTATGAGTGTGAAGCATTATTATTATTGGTCTAAATGCGAAAGTGTGATTCAAAAGACCATGTGTTGAATAGGAAAAATTTATTAGAAAGTTTAACAATGAATTAATGGGTTCTTTTTCGGCTGCGCTTATACAGCGAAAGAAAGTTGACAGTGTAATTTTTAAAGGTTTTTGCAGGTTTCCATGTGTATAAGAAAACTATACATTAAAAAAAAAGGAAAGATAGCGTCTTTAGATTTACTTTTTTTTAAGATTATCACTACAATAACGTCATGAAATGACATTCTGATTATTCATATGTCCACAGAACTGTAAGATTCCACGGAAAACTGCGTCACAAAGATGTGTCGTTTCCACAGAGCCACCTAGAATTACATCAACTGAGACAACTACGAGCTCAGCTTATGTTCCAAAAAGAGAAACTGAAAAAAGTAATCAGCTGAAAATACCAAAAAAAATCGTTACTGAGTCAAATACTTTGAAAGATTCTAAAAACAAGATTAAACATGTTGCAGAAAAGAACAACCTTAACATAAAAGATAACTTTAAAAAGAGCAAACAGTTTTATCACGAATCATCAAAATCTACTTTAGTAAAAAATTTCAGTGATGTTAAAAGCAATAAAAGTCTTAATATTAATAACAAAGCCATACTAAATGGTACAAATAAAATTAAAACGGACAATATTAAGAAGAATGAGTCTCATGAACAATCAAATCATCTTGGTAGTCATAGATTACATATAAAATCTGGAAAAGTAATTAAAAAACCATCTCAAAAAGACAATAAATCCAAGCTTACGATAAACCATTCACCAGTAAGGCATAGAGAAAATAGTGAAAATAAAGTGAAGAAATCTAAAATTAGATCTGTAGTTATAAAAGATGTGCAAAACAAAAGGAAGGTTAATGTTAAAGCAAAACAGAACCAAACAAAGAGCGACAGCATCAAACAGTCACCAAGCTACTCTTCTGGTAATTATAAATCTGGTAATCATAAAGAAAAATACGTAAACCCAAACTGTCCCATAGGAAAGATAGATCCTATGAAAAATATCGAGGCCACGAAAATACGCGACAAGCTCAGCGATTTGAATAAGTTGGTTTTAAAGAAAGCACAAAATAATCATAGTGAAATGAAAACCAAATCTATTCGTAACACAATTAGTAAGACAATTAGTAAAGCAAAAACCAATGAAAATATTATAAAAAGTAAAACAGATTTTAAATCCGATAAAAAAACTATAAAATCGCCTATGAAAAGAAAAACATTAAAAACAGAAAATTACAGAAAAATTAAGCTTGTTATAAATGTAATTTGCAACGAAAACACAAATCCTTTACAAATTAATGAAAGTTCCACAATCGAAAACAATAGTGGAAGCAAATCATGTACAGTTTCGAATGTAGACCTTGACTTTCTTAATGACTTTGATATTGATGAAATCGTCGAAAGCTTAGATACTTGCGATAAAAAAGCAAGTCAGAATATACAATCTAATCGAGATTTAAATAAATATCAAAGTAAAGAAAACACAAATAAACGCGATGTAATCTCAAACATTCAAAACTATAACGACAATACCGATGCTATTGACTTAATAAAAACTTTAAAAGGCGAAGAGGATGATGACTTAATAAGAATATCTACTGAAAGTGCTCAGAACTTATTGCCCAGGTAGGCTTTAAATAAATATATTCCGATACTAATTTAAAATATACCTACATATTATATTATTGGATATTGTAAGTATATTGTTTCTATTTCAGCAACGTTGTAAATAATTTTACACAAGCAACTGACGATTCTCAAATGTTATCCAATGCCTCAAAAAGCCGGAACAGTACAATTCCAAAAGATTTCTTTGCAGAACTCTTTACAACGGAACAAAAAGAAAAGCTTGAATTATTTGAAACGATTTCATCCGATACACCAGATAATTTAGATAATATTATGGCAGATAAAAATGTTGGTCACTTTAATAGTGTCAAAACTTTTAATACCAACAAACATACAAAAGCAAAAGAAACACACCCAATAATGAAAAGTGCTCAAAACTTACTGCCCAGGTAGGCTTAAAGAAATATATTCTAATACTAAATAAGAAATATATTCATTATTGTATATTGTAAGCATATTGTTTCTTTTTCAGCAACGTTGTAAGTAATTTTATTCAAGGTACTGACAATTCTCAAATGTCATCTGAGGTCTCAAAAAGCGGGAGCAGTACAATTCCAAAAGATTTCTTTGCAGAACTCTTAGCAACAGAACATAAAGAAAAGCTTGAATTATTTGAAACGATTTCATCTAATACATCACAAAATTTGGATAATATTACGGCAGATAAATATGTTGGTCCTATTTATAGTGACAAATTTTTTAATACCAACAAACATACAAAAGCAAAAGAAACAGAGCCAACACCAATGGAAAATAAAGGAAGAGAGTCGAATTCTCGGTCTCAAACAGAGAATTTGAGAAGAGACACTTTAGATTATTTAACCAAAAATCTAGACGATAACATAAACGAAAGCAATATAAAAATAAAAGAAAAGATTCCCGGCGAAATTGATACTTGCAATAATAATTCATGCATAAATGAAAACGTAGATCACGAAAATATTAAATGCGATTGCATACATAAGAATACGCTTATAAATGTAAGTCATAATCTATCATTCCAGCAGAATGTTGAAAATATTTTAAGTGAAGATCAACATAAAAATAAAAGTTCTTTAAATAACATACCAAAAGAAATTGCAAATGCCGATAATGTTAGTGAAATTATAAATAACAAAAGTACCAGTGATATAAATAGCTCTAATATATTGCCGACTGAAATTAATTACAAGGGCAATGAATGTATACAAAACGAAGAAACCACTCATGATTTCCATCAGCAAAAGCCCGAAGAGCCTGACCTTAAAGTATCTGTAAAGCAGGAAGATAACACTTTTTACAATAATGAGAAATATATTGAAACTGCAGAAGACGTCAAAAAGTCGCCAGACTTTGATTATCAAAACGATAACATAGCAAAAACATTCATCAACCAAAATATTGTCCCGCAACATAATGCAAACGTAGACAATAAAGGAAGTGAAAGCAACCTTGCTGTAATCAATAACGAATTAGAAGAAAAACTAAAAGTTCCTGATAGACATAAAGATCATCAAGAAGAACAAAATGGTGAAGAAGTCGTTAAGGAAAATAAACAAAACGATTTGCAAAGCAAAAACACGGAAACTAACGGGTTGCAAAAAAAAGTATCGGAACACGTTAATCTGGGAACTGAGGTTGACTTAAAAACTATACAAAAATTAAAAGAACAATTATACAATGAAACTGGCTCAAAATACTCCATCAATTCGATTATACATACTGGAAGATTCTCTGAAATTTACAAATGTAGACATCCCAACGGGAAATATTATGCCCTTAAAATGCCAACAACAAAGTGAAGTATCTTGTTTTACTTGTGATATTTTATTTAAACAGTATTGTTTCGTGTATAAAAACTACAGTAGTATAATTTTAAACGTGCATGCATACTACTTTCCTCGTATTCAGATAACTTAGTAAAATAAACACCTACTTCTTACAAATAATTAGCAAGTAGCTAAGTGCCGTATTTCGCCGTATTGGGGCGGCTTAGAATACTAACCCCAATTCCACGCCGGATGGGTGTCGTAAAAGAGCGACTAAATCCGGCCCGCTGGTGGTAGGACCCCTCGAGGGATTATATTAGTAATATTGATTTTAATTATTAATTAATACCATTATTACTATTATTATTTCTCCATGGGGTTCGCCTGCATAGCTACCACCCTTGAGCATGAGTCAGCCGCCAAACGACTCGTCGTGTTCCGGCTGGGGGCTTGAGAGCTAGTTCTTTCTTTCTTTTCCTTCTCTCTTTCTTGGCCGGCAACGCATCGGTGATGCCTTTGGTGTTGCTGATGTCCATGGGCGACGATAGCCACTTACCATCTGCTGGATCGTCAGCTCGTTTGCCGGCCATTTCCATAAAAAAAGTGCGTTAATTTGCTGTGCAGAATTTATACAAATAATATTACTAACCTTTTTATATTTTCAGTATAAGATATAAGTATGGTAAAAAAAAGAGAGACGTACTGAGATGTTTAGTAAGTGAAATACCAAAAAACAATTTATTTATCGTTAATTTAGTTAGTGCTTTCAATTTGGGCGCAAAGTGGTGTTTTTTAATGGAGTACTATCCCAAAAACTTACAACAAGCATTAGATGAAATTGGGAAGCCATATCCTATAGAGATTGTCCAAGATTATGCAAAACAGCTTGTTATGGCTTTGATGGTACTGAAGAACAAAAACATGGTTCATTTAGGTAAAATACTTATTTCGTTAACTGCAATTTAATAATGTAGAATGCTGCATATAAATATACATTGAATATTTTTTCTTTTCAGATATTAAGCCGCAGCACGTTCTAATTAATAGTTGTAATAATATGTTAAAACTGTGCGGATTTGATTTACTGTGCCGCTTAAAGAAAGTAAGAGTACGACCTGGTGTAGGCACTGTAAATTATCGAGCACCTGAAGTGATTTTAGGATACAAATCTGGTTATGAAATTGATGTCTGGTCGACTGCTTTGGTGTTGTATGAAATGGCAGTCTATAAACAATTGTTTCCAGGGACTTTTAACAATGATATCTTATACAAACAAATATGTACACTGGGTTCCATTCCTTACGAAATAATAAAAAAATCAAAATTTGGCAATCTTCATTTCCTTGGTTCAAAGTTTATGAAAAAATCTGGATTTAAAGGACAGGTGAGGAGAATTTAATTTATCATGCATTTAAATTTATGCTTTTTATCAACCGATTTAGAAAGTTATCTTTAGGGTTCCGAAGTAAATCGGAACCGTTATAGTTTGGTGATGTCTGTCCGTCCGTCTGTCTGAAGCAAAGCGCCGAGACCCTTGGTGCTAGAAAGCTGTAATTTGGCATAGATAATATACATATTTATTAAAACTCCAGAATCGTAGAGTAAAATATTGAAAAATATATTTATTTCAGGGTACCTCTCCTAGGTAACGTGTGAATAATTTTTTTATTCGTCGCGGACATTATAGTGTGGGGTATCGTCGAAAAGATCTTTCAAAAATATTATGGGTCTTCTAAGACCGTTTTTGGAATTAGGGGTCCGTTTGCGAAATATTTTGCTTTAAAGTGCTAATTTTGGTTAGAGTCAAGTGTCCCCCCACCCCTGCCGGCTAAACGATTGGAGTCGGACAAGTGAAAAATTCTCAGAAATAGGTTATATGATGAATTGACAAGGAAAACTATCACGGTTATATTAGCATAATTAATGAGTGATAGTCGATAAACTTACTACTTCGGAACCCTACATTGCGCGTGGCCTGACACGTACTTGCCCGGTTTTTTTATTTGAAAGGGTATGCTTCCAAATTAGTCCCATGTTTTTTATTCTTTCTAATGATGGGATCCACGAGTAATTAATTCCTTAAATATTACAGATATATTGGCGATTTAGATATGTTTTACGAAAGTTGTCTCAGAAGTCTGTTATTTTATTGGGTAAATTTAGATAATTTTATTTGTAATATCATAACCATTTTGTTTCAGTCCGTAAGCCTTATTAGCAAGTTTTATAAGAGTAACAGACTGCGTAATAGTATTTTTAGCGCCTACTTCGAGAATTGGGGCTACCGTAGAAGTCTGTCTCAGCGGAATTGTGACACAGAAAAAATTAGTCAGTTTGTAAATCTATTACAGAAAATGTTGACTATGTCTCCAGAAAGCAGATTACCAATAGAGTTTGTATATGCCAACCGATTTATTAAGGATGTTAACTCACATCAAATGTGGTAGTAAAGGTGAAACTGATTAATTCGATTAATAAAACAAGGTTAATTTATATATATTTCTTATTTCCTTCATTGTTTAAGGCTAATAATTATATTCCTCTATATAGTGTTTTTTAAAAAGTACTGATTTTATATACATGGTTACGTTTCTGTCAACTTCTTGTGAAATCAAAGGAGATAAGTTGTTTTATTGTTGTATCGTTAATTTACCTAATTGTTTGAATAACGCAACAAGGCGTTGTTATTATGATATATTAAAAGATTTTTCTGTCATAATTATTTTGTTATTGTGATTAAGTTTTAGTTAAAAATAAATGTGTTTTAGTTGTAGGTAATAATTTGTTTTATTAAAAAAATATGAAGAAACTTGTAATTCAAGATGTACAGACTTAAACAGCCATAACTGTCTTTCATGGACCGATTTTGAATATAAAAAATGACTGTGAACTAAAGTCCGGTTTACATGTATTAACCCGTCGGTTACCGAGAACGTTCCAGCACGTTCGAACTCAAAGGTACCGCGATCACGCGGATCTTTAAGAATTAAGTAGTTAAGTAGATAACTAAATTTTAAGTAAATTAATACGTGTAAACAGACAATTTAGTAACTTTTTAGTTAAAAGTTTAGTTTTTTTTTTAATTTAGACAAAAATCAAGTTTTTCATGTGATGCATTTGAGTATTGGGTTGGTCATTATAGGATTGGGTGGGGGTTTGAAAGAAGGAAATGTAATGATTAGTTTTTTTTTATAAAATAGGTCACAATGTAATTCTACCGTGATGATGATTATTAAATAAAGGATGTAGGGACTTAAGTCAAAAAAGATTATTCAGTAAAATAAATATTTATTAAAAACATATAATAACATGCGGTGGAGTGTGAATTATGTGCAAACAAGTTCTAAAATTTAGACAGCACAAGATAACTTTAAAAAAAATTGAATTAAAACAATTATACAGATGACTATGAAACCCGCTAAACTATTATTGACTTGACTATTATCTTCGATATTTTCCAGGGACTTACCTATTATACTTTTTATCAAATACAAATTTTTACTGCAAAAAATTATAAATAAAATAGAACAACCAATGAAAACAGGAAAAACAATACAAAAAATTCAAAATAGCAAATGACCTGAAATTCACAAAATGGCACAATTAGATCGGAATTTTTTTATTTCGTGTCCGTACCATTGGTATGCATTATCAGAATTAATTTTGACAGTCGTCAAATTTTACGAATCTAAAGAGAAGAGTTTATCTCATTCCCTCACAGATTATTTTCGTAACGTGCATAACAACAGACTTACCTTTAGCTTATGTATTTAATATATTTTTGAATCCTTATAGCTTGAATCAAGTATTTTAAAAGTTCATAGGATATGATATTGTATTCATAAAATACATATACATAATAAACACAGCACTGGTGAAATTGAAAAGATACTTTGCTGTGCCTTGCTTGCTTTTAAATAATGACTGAGAAGAATCACAATATTATGAACATTAGCAAAGCAGAAATTACGCTATGCCTTACAGTCAAAAAATAGACACAAAAAATACTTCTGAATATTGTGAGTATACAATGACGAGTTATACCTACGACAACGTAATATGACGGTTCTAGTTTCCCCTTGTAAGAACTGCAATGATAGCCTATTTGGATTTTGAAAAAGGGCAGTCTGAGCTTAAATTAGCTACATAGTTCTAGTAGTTTTATTGCATTATTGTACCCGTTGCATTTAAAATGTTCAGTGTCCGCGATCATATAAGTTTAAAATCATACTTGAGACCACTAACCTGTCCAGGCACCCTCTTGGTGCTGCCATCAGGGACATAAAACAGCACTAGCGGCGTGGCGCAGCCGGTGTGGGGGGAGGGCGGGGCACCGCCAGCCTCAACATCCTAACAGCCTTTCGTCGTTGCGACTTCAAAACCTCTTATGTGTTATGTGCCATTTTTGGCAAAATCACTTTTTTACGTCAAATGATTCTACATTTTGAAGCACTATCGAATTCAAAAACTCATTTGTGTACTACGTTTCCATCGTAATTTATTCACCAAATTCAAAATCACCTATGTGCTTGCTAAACAAAATTTTATCGATTTTTATCGACTCCCTCAAAAAGCAGATTTTTTACACATAAGAGGTTTTGAAGTCGCAACGACGCTTTATAGCTTCACGTGGACACGGGAAGATAAGTCTATGCGATAAACGACATTGTGCATAAATACTGCAGACTTGAGATGAGCCACTAACCTGTCCGGGAACCTCCTTGGTACTGCCATCTGGGACGTGGAACAGCACGAGCGGCGTGGCGCGGCCGGTGTGGGGGGAGGGGGGGGCCGCCGCCACGTCCACGCGGAAGAACCCGCGGCGTTGCAGCTGGATGATGTCGCCGACCCTCAGCTTGCCCAGCTCCGGTTCACCCAGCATTGGGATCTCCCACTGTTGGTAGGATTGTAAAGGGTCAGTCGTACTTGAAGCGTGATTTATTCCGAATCGTGTCAACAATTCGTTTTTATTTTTTCATTGGCATTTAAATTTTTCTGGACATAACACACTAATAACTGTAAATTTTAATTTTAATCACCCGACACTTATTGTCACCAATGAGCTGATGACCTTGAAACGTCTGAACAGGTCTTCATAAATTTTAGATAAGAACCATCTCGATAACGCTATCTAATAAAAAAAACATAATCGGTCCATTCTTTTATGAGCTACGATGCCGCAGACAGAGACAGTCACGTCATAGTTAAAACACCCTTCTTTTTGAGTCAGGGGTTAAAATAGAATCGTAAAAAATAACAATTACGTCATAAAAATATAATTTCGTAATAATAATTATTGATTACACTTATTAAATCGCAATTTGGCTCAAATAGTATGTGATTAAGTATGGTTTCTAAGCACCAAAGCTTCAGGCAACTTGGAACTTTTTTGAAAAAAAGTTAATTTAGATTTTATTTCAATTTTAAAACCTTACGTCATTTTACTACCCAAGTTACCCAACTGCACGAAATGATGTTCTGAACGACGTCAAATTAAGAAAATTCCTTAATCCACTAACCCTGGTCTGGTGTCCGATATACTGCTTGAAATCCTCATCCTTCCCCAGTAGCGGTTTGGATATGATGTGGTCGAAGTAGACGCAGTACGTCTCGAGCATGGGCGACTGTGGCGAGTCGGCCAGCCAGGTTAGCTTGAGGGTCTTCTTGTAGTCCTTGTTGTCCAAGTTAGGGGTTCCGTCTACACTGGTCACCTTGCCGTCCGCTGCCCTGGAGAAGTTGATAGCAGCAAATAAGACAACTATAAAAAAACTATAAGCTCTATACAGGTTAGGAATATTGATTTTGTGTTTACTGACGCCACCTAGCGTGACTAATTCTTACTAAAAACCTTAGTTTTATGTTGTCAGCATTGTTGTTTTGGTGCTCGACTGCGTCAGACGTGAACATATTCCTTAACATTACAAACGTGACGGATAAATTCTCACAAGTAAGGAGTTCTTGATGGGGATTTCAGGAATACATTGTAGAAACAGGAGAACGAAAACTGAAAGATTATGTTGTGCCAAGCACTTTTCTCGTTCAGCGTATCAGCATTGCTATACAGCGAGAATGGATTAAACTGGCCAAAAAAGTGGAAAAAAATCCATCAATGGATTTTTATGATGGAGAAAAAAAAAACAGCCGTCGTGTTTGAGCTGGAAGCGTGAGATCCAGACTTTCTTTCTCTTTTCTTCTTCTATTGGCCTTCTGCCGTGACTCATCTGCTCATTTGTCAACTATTTCACGATGCCTACTAAATCCATTCATGGATCTTTTTCCACTTTCATGCCCACTTTAATACATAATTCATGAAAAATCCAAGTACGATCATATAAAAAAATCAATTACCTATGAATTTTATCAATCAAAACGTTGCCATAGTTAATAAACGTAGCATTCTCTCCCTCCTTCAAGGTGGCAGCGTCGACCTGGTCTATGAGCAGTCGCGGCGCCACCCACACGGTCTTGTTGCCCATCGCTGGGTTCTTGGGGTGCAAGGCTACGGACATTGAGCTGTCTGACTTGATGCCTTTCAAGTTAACCGGCACCGGGTTAGATTCCAGGGCCGTGTAACGTGGCGCTATTGGGTCTATAACCTGAAAAATGTAAGTGAGAAGATGATATAAACCGCAATAATGCATGTAAGATACAAAATATTTTAACAGTTTTTTTCGAAATAAAACATGTTCAAAGCATGGACCTAAAAAAAGACGGACGTAATCCCAACAACAAATTCAGTGAAGCACCCATAGTAATACCAACTCTCTATTCGTACAAATGCACACACCCACACATTGACACTACACTGCTTCAATCACGAATCAAAAATTAGGCACACAAGCGAGCGGCCATTGCTATGCTTCACTCTCGATTAGACGAGGTTCAAAGTTCAAAGTTATTTATTTAAAAAATAAGCTTAAAGCCTGTCAATCCGCGCCTGGCTACTATGATAACTAAACCTAAAAAATCTTCAATAGATCGTCATTATTATATAGCAATAGGTATAATCATTTTTACAATGGTACTGTATTTCTTCTTCTTCTCTCTTTTTTGGCCGGCAACGCATCAATGATGTCTTTGTTGTCGCTGATGTCCACGGTCTCCACGGATGACGATAGCCACTTACCATCAGGTGGATCGTCAGCTCGTTTGCCGGCGTTTAACATTAAAAAAAGTAAAATGGTGTCGACGGACAACCCTACCTTCTTATTGATAGCCCAGATCTTGTCCCACTCCATGAAGACGACGGAGCGGCTGGAGCCCTGCGCCGCGATGAACTGCCGCAGCCCCTCCACCGTCATGCCGCGGCGCAGCACCCCGCGCACCGTCGGCATGCGGGGGTCGTCCCTACAACACGTTTAAATGGGATTTTAGCAAAGCGAAATCTCTCGCCAGACGAGGTGGTGTTGCTTGGGCATAGATTACCCCCAATAGATACCGCATACAAGGCAACTGACACGCGCCAACACGTACGTGCATTTGCAAGTTCACGACATTAGTGTCGACCAATACTGACCCGTCAAGTCCAAGTATGAATTACAAATAGCCAATCACAGCGCATTTTTTGTCCCCCACAAGCCGCGCCTTCCGCCAAATTTTGTGAGTTCAAACTCTAAGAAAATTTCACTTATGCGGTATCTATTGGAGGTAATCTATGTGCTTGGGTGACGGCCGAGTCCCAACTGATCTAGTCGGAGCGTTGTGTACGCATCCGATACAGAAAACTTCGATAGCGTGATTCAAGTCGGCGTGATGTCACCTTGTGATGCATGAGCGATGTCACCACAGGCCAACTATTTGTTGCCTAAACAACTAACTTTAATCCCAATCAATAATAATATTACTTTTCCAGTATATTTGCTACGGTATTGTTTGTGTAAATCTATTTAACAACAAATTATTAAATAGATATGTAACATTCTGACAAAAGCATTTTAAAATGTGATACCAATATTCTTAATACTTACCATCCATCAACCAGGCCTTGTTCGACGAACCAAGTCAGCTTTCTCTTGGATAGAACTGTGTTCGTCATACTCAATCTGAAATGTTGTTTCACATTCATTAACGTGGAGTTATTTTAATTTATATTCATAGGTCAAAACTTTATTTCAAGATGAATCACTATAATTAAAACAGAAGTCCTGTACTGCTAGACTTTTAAGCATTATTCGCCAAGTGACATATCTTTACCTTAAAACTTTTTGGAAATCTTAATGTAGGTTTCAATATAGAGGCCAAAAAAGATGTTAAAAAAAGATTGCCTGTCCGTCTGTCCGATTACGACAAGGCAAATTACTGCATGGATCTATCTGGGATACTCATCATCCCAAAAAACGGATCTATTTGCGAGGTATAACTGAAATAAATTGCTTTTTTATGAACAAACAAACAATATGGAAAAATGATTGTCGCGTAAATTAGTCAATTAGGGTAATACATAAGATAAAATAAGCTATCGGGTCCGGATACTAAAGAATAGGCTATGCAAAGTAAGGGTAGATTATAATAGTAAGAAATAAAGCCGGATTAGATTAATATTTACCTGCTGTACTCCCAAATGTAAGGTTTCCGGAGGCCCAGGGCGTCGATGAACCAGTAGAACTGCGGGTCGCGGTCGTGATACTCCATTGTTCTCAAGACGTGCGTCACGCCCTCTACCGCGTCTACTATTGGACATGCGAAGTCGTAGGTTGGGTACACTCTGCGAATAAGAGTTATTTTACAGTTAAATACAGTACGGCCGCTGTATCTTGGCGCGTCTGAACTTCGCGCAGAAGGCTGCGCAGTAACATAATTCGCCAATACTCGATACGCGGTGTATTGTGTCTCAGTCACACGTTAGCATGTTCGTGTTGCCATCACTGTCTTACATGCGCTAAAGTTCGCAAAGCCTATGTTCAGACGCGCCAAGATACAGCGGCCGCACTATAAGGGCGGATCCGCCAGAATTTAACGTGCGAATAAAAGGTCATGTTTGACAGTCATATCCTTTGTTTGTCCTTGTGTTAGAGTCAAGAAATCTTAGTTTATTATAAATATCTACAGTTTAACCCAAGTATCGCACGTTTTCATGCCGCTCGACGGCCTCCGACATGGCTTACGATTGTCATTTGTCCTTTACGATTGGCTTGTCCTTAATCATTCCCTTCTCTTCTTTTGTAGTCTCCTTAACCAAATACTAGCTGCTGACGAACGTTTATTCTTAATTGTGCACCCTACGCTGTTTCCAAAATTACTCATTTTATTAGATTGATAGGTTGTCTGGAAGAGATTGCTATTTAAGTAATAAGACCGCCTATTGCACTAAATTTTGTATTATAAAATGTATCTAATAATTTTGGTGTACAATAAAGAGGATTTTGTTGTTGTTGTTGTTGTTACGAAAGATGGCTTAAGAAACGCAATGAAAATGACCGTACTTGTACTGCATCCCAGTGCGTGGATGTTGTTCCGGTTTGCAGCGGTAGATGGTGGGGTCGCGCAGGCAGCCGTTAGCGGACTGCATGTCGATCTTGGCCCGCACACAGTTCTGGGTTCCGATCACCGTTCCCTTCTTCATTTCTTCCCACAGTTGAAGATTTTTTTCAACAGCTGAAATTTAATTTTAATTTATATTATAGTATTATGGATACTTAGAGGAACCAAAGGTAATATCAATATTTATATACATACTAGCTGACCGGGCAAACGTTGTTCTGCCAAAAATTTTTTGGGGGTAGGGGGATGAAAAATAGATGTTGTCCGATTCTCAACCCTAGCCGATATGCACGCAAAGATTCACGAAAATCGGTTGAGCCGTTTCGGAGGAGTTCAACTTTTAACACCGTGACACGAGAATTTTACATATAAGATTATATTAATACGTCTAACTATAAATTGATATCAATCCATAGATCCTTTACAAACTTATAGAAGGACCAAAACTTTGTTACTTTTAGTATGGAGTGATTCAAATTGGATCTTCCCATGGAAATGAGTTGTTTTACCGCGGTAAAATGTAACCTATGTATACAAACCTAACTATCTCAACACAAAAAAATCACGACATCGCTCTGATAGGACGTGAAAGAGGGACAAACCAGGAATGTGTCATGCATGTTAAACAACTCATTGTTACTTACCTTTGAACACGCGTAATAGTTAGTTTATAGTTCTGTTATACTATTAGTGCAAATTAGAATATTGGAGTTTTATATTACGTTTTAGTATGTCAAACTTTAAAATGGGTGTGACTTGATTTTCGTATCTCAGACAGTATGTATAATTATCCTAAATTACACAGGTATCTGACGGTCCGAAAATAGAATAAAAGTAAGTGGTGTATCTTCAAAACCCACTCACACAGGTGGTTAAAATATCTGGCACAACCATAGACCTATATGTATATACTATACTAGACAGGCTGTTCAGTACTAAAAGTTTCGACACCTACGTTGACACCATATGGTGCCAACGCATTTTAGTCGGCTGCGAGCAAGTGAGACAAGTAGATGTCATTTTTGTAAAACCCCGACCGTTCAAGAACACATAATAATGCAAATTGTTTATTGTGCACAGTTAAAACATCTTCATTATTTACGTTTGAACTTTATTTGAGTTTATTTAAATCATAATTGGTAACTAACTATATTTTTAATTGCATTTTTAAAAATTATTTAGTGCAAAATATTTTATATCCGCCATCTTGAACCGAATTTGACCGAACGAAGTGCTGTCACCAAGCTGTCAGTGAGTACGAAAAATGTGACACGGATTTTGTTTGGAACAGCCCGTCTATATATTTAAGTCTATGGGCACAACATCAAAAAAGTAAATAAAAAAGTTTTACTCACAATTATTTCTGTTCTTGCTCTCTACCTTTTGCTCTCTTTCAATCTTCATTTGTTCAGCTGGAGTATCGTCTACGAATGCCTTGCCTTCCTTGATCATTTTCTCACAGAAATCTAGCATCATATCGAAGTACTCAGATGTGTGTGTAAATCTGTCTGGCTTGATCTCCAGCATCTCAACATCTTCTAATATTACCTTGAAAATAATAAAAGAGGTTATTTCCATTTGTCCCCATCATAGATGTCTTCACTGGTGCCAAATGGGATTTTTTTCCCATTTGTCCCCACTGGTGGCAAATCATTCCCATTTGCCACCATTATATAGATTACCAATAAATTGATATGCCCCCAGTAGTGGCCGTGCTAGAGCTGAATATACATAAAAAGCCTCTATTAGAAAGAATGAATTTTTGAATTTTAAAGACATTGTTTTCATTTCTATTGTTAATTCAAGTTGCCATTGAAGGAGGTTTTCTATGATGTTAATTTGTGTTGAATGTAAGCAGAATTTCATAGTTTAGGATTACCACACATTTAGAAAAAAATTACTGACATAGAGGGACACATGCTAGTAGTCTGATAACCTGTTTCAAATCTTACTATTAACTGTATTTACATATAATTTCATTATCCTGAAGAATATGATACCTTCTCAAAGTCAGCATTCTCCTTGGCTGGGTTAGTATCATCAAATCTCATGATTAGCTGCCCCTCAAAAGCTTTCTGATAGTACTGGTTCAGGAGAGCTGCTTTAGCATGGCCAATATGAAGATATCTAGAACATAACAAAACAGTGTTATCTTATTTTCTTCTATGATATTATTACCCTAATTTTTACCTTATTTTTGGCATTAGGGCCACTACCCTTTTAGCGCACTAACTGTTAACCTCACCTACATAAAGTTATTTCTAAATGCGTTAGGGCGCAGGTATGGTAGGGACATAAGAATATCTTACCCTGATGCTTCAGGTGGGAATCTGACAACAACTTTGCCCATCTCAGCATGCGGGAGTTCAACGAACTTGCCTTCTTGTTTCTGACCTGCCTCCTTATTCGGAGACCTCCTGAAATAAGTAAAAATAATAACATTTAACAATATGTTACAGTGAAATTATAATTATAATTTATTCTATAATATATTTATATATTTTGTCAAACAGCATCCACAAACAATACTTTGAGAAAAAGTAAAACACAAGTAGAAATAAATTTAAACTCTGCAAAAATGTCTGTTATAGCTTTATAAAAGAAATGTTTTTATGAATATATGGATTAAATGATTTTGAATTTTGAATTGAATGCACATATTATGTCTCATTATAACAGTCAAAACCTTGAGGCTAAAATTGCTAAAACAAACAGGTGAACAGTGTACATGTAAATATGTATTAGCTAACTTGAGTGATGGTATTATACTTCCTTTTTATCATTGAGTATGTATTGACATATTATTATCCTGTAGTGCATTATACTTAAATGTATCTAATATTCCTACTAAACTATTGTATATCTGGTTATAACTTACTAGAAATTATCTAAATTGACTATGGTACTATGTTTTGTGTCTGATAGTGTAGAGCATGGCTAATACCAAAATCCATGCTACACATTATCCATGTAACAAATTCATGCTATCATTCATATATATTTCATAGTAAAATAGTATAATATACATTCATTTATATCAATTTAGAACATAGATTGGGAGTCACTATAATAATTCATATTATAATATTCAAAGATACTTTTAACTTAATGCATCATCATACTGGGGCAGATGTTTATGTGACATTTAAATATTTGCACTCGGGTCATGGGTGTTATAGTGATGTGTTACATGTGTTGACACATGGAAATCTACTGAGGTGTGTGCCTTATTAGCGTCTATAAATGCAACAAACATGAATGATTAAGATTACAATAAATACAAACAAGATTAATATAAACATACCTTAAAGATGCTTTAGTAAGGTTCTCCAACACATCCAACGGTATTTCTTTAAGGGCCTTTGCTATGGGCTCCTGGGCTTGGATTAGTTGCATCCACCTTAAGATATTCTTAGGAGGAGTTTTTTCAGACAATTCCTTGAATTTACTGGAAACTGAACAATTAAAAATATGTATTAGTCCTGTTCTTTATGGTACTAAAAAAATAATTATTCAGGCTACTTTCTAATGCAAACTTTTGAATGTATAGTTGGCAGTTGGAGAAAATTTATTCTTTATATGTTATTATTATTTCTTTTAATGTTTAGTAAATATAAATTTGCTTTTCATACTAGAATGTTAATAAGATAGCAGAAAATGTAAGTATCTCATGACTATGAAGGTAAAATACTTTGTGAGCATTTAATGCTAATAATATAACATAATATTTTGTATGGAAAAACATTAGGGGTTAATTTATTTTAAATTATTTCATTTATTCAATATTATATTATTTAATTTATTTAATATTAAATAATTTTACTCACCATACAATTCACTGAACACAGCCAAATCAGAGACAGACAAGCTTTCTCCAACTAAATAAGTCAATGGCCCCAGTACTTTGTCCAAATACTCAACAGACTTTGATATTTCATCATCTAGGATTAGACTGAAAGATAGCCAATGATTCATCGTGAGCCTTGTTAAAGGACTAGCCGATTTATTAAAAGCATTCTCCAGAATCCGTATCAAGTCATTGCTGGTGCCATATGGCAAGGATTTTGAGGAGTTAGGGAGAGTCACAGCTGATTCTCCAGACCAAAGAATTTCAATGCTCTTAGCTTCATTCCTATAAAGCTCCAGAGCCAGCAAACCACCTGCAAATTGTTCCAAAAAGTTATTTTCGACCTCATGACAGAAATACGTTACCATGTGTTATTCAATATAAAAAGTATTCACCTAATGGCGGGTTGGATTTATTGCAAGTAATTTTCATGGTTTATTACGTTAATTATTAAACTATAACTCAGTAATTAATCCTAAATCTAGTTTAGATTTCGTGCACTTGCCGAGACACGCACACACGCTAATGACTATTGTCAATGTCAAACTGACAGCACACGCCTGTTAAAACGTCATACCCCATTTACACGCGCGCGCGAGCCACGAGACAATCCGCGAGACGCGCGCGTGCGCGCGCGTGTGAACAGGGCGCTCGCGGACCAGACAGCGGCGCGTCTCGTGGCTCGCGGGCTCGCGGCGGGAGCGGTTTGTTAGGCGCGGCCAAAGGGGCTCGCGCGAGCGCTCGCGTGGTGTTCACACGCGCGTAGGGGGCGTGGCTTACGGACGCGCCACGAGACGATCCGCTACACGCGCGTGTAAATGAGCGGTCAAAGGTTGTCAGGTCCGATTTACATTGACCAAGGACAGTGGCACATAAATAAATATGTATTGCATATGTATAGTGCGTGCTGCAACGGTGTAAGCCGATCGGTAGGGTTCGAAGTATCGGCCTCTGGTATCGATACCGAGTACTCATACGGTATCGATGGGTAAGGTATCAATACCCAAAAAGTATCGGCCCTGAGGTATCGATACTACTCAATATCGAGTACTCACGAGGATTACATTAGAGCTAAAAAAAAGGTCATCGGCAGTTCATTTCATATCATTTTGTTGCGAAATAGAAGCCCGATGACCTTTTTTTTAGTCCGAGAGCGCTGCTCCGATATTAAATATATTGTCAGCAGCCCACAGTAATGTACACGGCCGTCTAAAAACTTGCATTGACAACCAAGCAAAGTACCAGGTGATAGTATCGAGTACTCACTATCGAGTATCGCGAACAAAAGTATCGATCCTGTATCGATACTGAGTAGGTACTCAGTATCGAAAGTATCGTTCGAACCCTACCGATCGGACAGTGGCGAGTCAACTTGGCTTGCAAGCTGCTTTGCGACTTGATCCAAACAGAATCCTTTTCTATTTTTTGTGGCAAGTGCATCCCTCACGCGCCCGCTTATACTCCCGCGTGGCACTTGACTCGCCACTTGGCGTAGTAACTAGCTAGTAGTATTAGTATAGTGTTTAAGTGATCGGCAACAGGACGGGCCGCTTCTGTGATTTGTACTATTTTGTATGGATTTTATAAACAAAATGGTGACCAAAATGGTCCGAGACAACAACTTCTCAGAACTGTATCTGTTTTTTGAATACCGAGTTCAACTTTTCCGAGCAACCAATTAAATTATTCTTCTGTCGTACGTATAGAATCACGACATTTCTTGCGATTTTCAACAGCCAGTTCTTTGAGCAAGAGTATTCTACCGATCCATTTACGTGCCTATATTCATGTTATGTACAGAGTTGTGCGCTGGTGTCGCTAGATGACGCCTCGCTTGATGATCGAATGAACTAGTCATTCGATCATCTATTCGATTATTGTATTATTCGATTACTCGATTATTACGGACCGAACTCGGTACAATATAGTCAGTTTACACCAGGATCTCGGGGCGGACGGCTGTGCCCGCGGAGTGTTGTGCGTACTTACAGTGAATATTATAATACTTATAATATTGATTTATTATAAGTATTAATACTCGTATAAATAATAATACTCGTGGTTCGTTGAACATAACATTGGCGACGAGGTTGAAGAACGAACAGTGGATTAAATTCGATTCGCTGTTGAAATACCTAAGGTATACAATGTAATCAAAGAATAATAATATTAGCGTGTGAACGTGCGTGATTATGTGATCGCGCAGATACGAGCCACAAACATGTAAGTACCTGGAATATTTTTATAAAAAAAAAAACTAAACTTCTACAGCGTTCATTATTACAATGTAACAGTCTAACCTTTATCAAGTTTACAGCAAACAATTAATGCTAAAAAGTGTAAACTGTTGCAATTATTTACTGGTACATATTTAATAACAAAATATTTATTACTAAAATAATACATTTTCTAATTATTGCTTCCCGAGTAATGCATACCTACCAAAACAAATGTAAGTATTGCTTGGATGTAAGGATCACCATTAAATTTTTATTACGTCTGAAATACACTTTTATAAGGACAAAGATAATATTATTCGTTGCACGTGTATAGGACGTACACAAAAATATTTTAAATAATGCCTACTAGATTTCGAACAGCAAAATATACCTGTATGCATTAGTCTAGGAAAACAAAGGAATAATAAGATAAAAAGTGAGTTATCCATATTATTTTTGTGTTATTTGCGTTACACTAAAATTATATTCACCTGAGTAACATTCTTGGTATTCAGTAAATGCAAATTAATATATTTTTAAGCTCTCATAAAGTAGGGCCTATTATAACAAATTATAGATAATAATAATAATATAATCTTGGAGACAAGAGGTCTATACAAATCAGTACACTGTGCATCCTAAAAATACCATATATTCTAATGGCTTTTACAAAGTACAAATAACATTAAACACGTTATTTAATTTTATTGTAATTGAGATAAACAAAATTATAGAGCACATCATTGTGCAAGAGTGCAAACATACAAGTAATATATCACAATATTTCGTCTATATTGCCCTTGGCCTATTTTACTCACTGAAAAAGGGAGGGTATGCATAAAATGCCTATCAATGGAATCAAAGATAATTATCATTTGTTGTTATTCCACACCAAACCATGACTACGCTATTGTAAATATCCTTTAAATAGAAGTTATTCTCATAAACATTTATCTAAAGGAATAAAAGTGTTCCGATGACGCACAGATACCTACTTCTACAAAATGATATAATGTTTGAAGTCTGGCAAAATGCACGGCATAAAAGGTCAAGCACGAAGAAATTAACAAATTACATCATACACATCACATGACATCATTATATATACATCATGTAATGTACCACTTCGATAATTCCAAGACACGCATTTTTAAAGAGGAATATGCAAAGAAAGTACATATATTATAATTTAACTCCGGTTGAAACTAACAAGTGCCCTAAACTTCATTAATGTCTAGTTACTGAACAACATCAACAAAACATGTAGAAACACGCAATAATTCGAATAATTCGAACAAAGCGTTAATTCGCTTCCTAAAGATGCGATGTGTGCTAATATGTTCCTGTTAAAACTAGCAAGTACTTTAATTAAGACTAAAAAAAAAATTTTGATTTTTCGAAGCTATTTCACAATCATCTTTATGTTAAAACTGCTTGAAGATCTGCTGGTGGGAATTATTAGTGAAAAAATTAAATCCAAAAATTCACACGAGTTAATTCACTTGACAGTTCAAGATCTATTTACTTTTGACATTAATTGACTTTCACTATAAAGAGTGTATTTAAAACTATATTTGCTAGTCTTAACAGAGTGACAAAAAATGTGCTGAAAGATAGTATCTATTTCCTGTAACTACATCACAGGAAATAATAGTTGTTTCCCACTTTATGGCAAAGGCCAATGGTGAAAAAGTGACATAAGGCTAAGAAATAAGGGACAATAAAAAGGAATTGACACTCTGAAAGTGTTCAACAGTACTACAGTGTGACCTATCATAAAAGAGATCTTTTATAGGATCCAACTACTTCCGAAATCAATGTCACACTAAACAGTGCCACATTAATAGTGTAATGCTCATCGTGGTCAAACCACAAAATGGGACATAATGGGATACGACATCATTTGGAACAATATCATAATGAGACGAATTATATTGAATGAATATTTTGATTAGTTTCTTTTGTAAAATAAAACAAAAATAAGGAAAATTATAATTTTATTGCACTCCAACATTACTCATAGCATAGGTACAATAACTAATGTTAAAACAGCATTTCCTTCCGTGGAACCGACGTAAATATTAAAATATGACAAAAGCTGACTGTTTAACAAAGTTTAAAGCAATAGTAATCTCTCTTTCCTGGTTATTGCACTGATATGACAATGTCAGTTGGTGCTGGTACTAACGAGATACTATAGCAAAACATTAAAATATCCCACGTCGGTGGTAGCTGTGGTAGTACGATGTGAAGATAATTCCCATCATAATCGACCACATTTCACCGATATGAAATCGCGGCATGAAATAACAAATTTCAGGTATTCAGGAAGTTACCCCAATAAATATGAATCACAGATATCAAGTAAAAAGATGATACTTTTTCGGCATCAGAATTCAATTATTATGTAAAGAATCTGTAAATCTGTTTTATAATGATTCAGTTACAGAAGAGTAAGTATATGTTCACATATTCGAGTCAGATTATGACAAAGTATGACAAACGACAGCAGTTATGAGTTCATGATAACGGACTCGACTTTTATGATAATTATTTTAAAAAAATTTACAATTCTTATACAATATCATCCACAATAATAAAATTTATTGGATACATTATTATTGGAAAAATAACGATTCATCCATGTGGCAATGAGCACTAACAGACTCAGAAGATCGTAGTATTTTCATATTATATCTTGCAATAGTTAATCTTTTTGAGCTGCCGAAAAATAAAGGAAAATATGTGAGGTTATGATTTTGTCTCCATAGTAAAACAAAATACAAAAAATTAGGTAACTATCTATTATTTTATTACATTTATTTTAAAATATGAATAAAGGAAAAGATAAATGCTAAGTAATCTGTGAGAGATCTTGTATCTAAACTAAGCCTTGATTGATACAAATACCTATATTGCTCAAAATATTTACATACATTAGAAAACCAATCTAATTTTAATTGTTGCTACGCAGATTGTGTTTTAAATAAAACGTATGTTTCCTATTTTTGAAGATTATATTAAAAAAAAGAACATAATATTATATAATCTAGTGGTCCAATAAACACAAATATTAATAAATTAAAAGACAATTGTCAGTCAAAAACAAATATCAACAAAATAAATTCTTACTGCACTCGATGCAAGTCAATTGTTCCAAGTTCCCACGAAGTTTCAACGATCTAATATCCTTAATCCAATGACCGAAATATGGGTAATCAAGAAGAAACATTAACAAAATAATATTTTGTTATAAGGATATATCCTTATAACAAAATATTGTATGATATATCATATCCTTGCCTACTAGCCTTCCAAGTGCAAGTAAATTGTTATATGTTCCAGCGATTGCAAATCTTTAATCACATACAATTTTTAACTCTGCGATCCGTATGGCGCAATTGTTGCCATGCCGGATCGTCACGATTCCATTCAAGTTTGAATTTCTGACGCTGATGAAGCTGGTGTGGTGACGATGACTTAACGTAGGTTTTAATACTATGAATACTGAGATACCAACTCCGCGCATGTGCTTTAAGCTTTGTAATTTGGTCTCAACCAATTTTAAGGTCAGCGAAAGGCATTTCGGCATGCCTCGTCATTGAATCCAATGCTGACATATGGCTTTGGCAGCACCAGCCAAAAGTGACAGCAGTACGCCACACAACGCCGAACTTGTGCTTTATATAAGGGTAAAAACGTTTTGCTAGGATTCCAAGCTTCCTAGCAGGACCATAGCTTAGAATTCAATGAAACGCTAAAGCCAAGGTTCGAGGATATCTCAAGGCCCAGTAACTGAAGGTGGCCGAGGTATTTCAGGGATACATTCTGAAGAGTAGCAGTCAAGAGGAACGGACGTTGAAGTGAATGAAGTCGCGTTGCTCACAAGGCAATCAAGTAAACAAGCAAAAAATTGTAAGCAGAATAATCAAGTTTGCTGAATTGATAATTTAATTGGGTATTGGGAAAAATATATCTTCAGCCATTCTGTGGGGACCAGTATGAGAATGCTGGGCGGTCAACAGATTAATTTACTCAGTCATTCGAGACATAAATGTTAATTATGGGTTTTACCTTAGTTATTCATCCACATTATGGTTTGAAATTTCACCATCTACGAAAACAGATTAACCGAACATCAAGTGTGATAGATCTAGGCTGTGTTTTTGTAATTGTGTGATTTAAAAGCCAGTTTAATTTCCTAATCAATAACTGTTAAGTAAAATAAAAACAGACTAGGTCAGCATCAGGATTCCACCAGGTTCACTCTAAAAGAGAAGCTTGCATGGTTTCGTAAGATACAATAAAATTGCAAAGGAGCAACTCGGTGTAAAAATTCTATATTTCAGTGTGCTATGTTAATGGATCAAAATAATGATAACATTAAATTCTTATTAATTACATATGTAAATTACATTAAAAAACTGTCAGTCTCCTGGCTGTTTGTTCTCCATTGCGCACCGCTTCCCGCTTAGCACCTGTGGATGTGGCGTCTTGATGATGGTACACGTCCTTGGTAACAGCAGCAGTGACGATGTGTTTACAGGTATGGACTTGTGACAAATTATGTGAAAACCTCACAATGGAACATCGTGTGGCAGACCTAACAGCATCTTTCCATCGAGCGGGTGATCTTCCACTTTTCATCTACGTGCCTTAGATCACAAGACGTTCTAAACAGGCGATCTTACTTCGTAATCTAATAACTTTCTATGTTACAGGTTTCGAGCAGTATAAAAGTGTTTTTAATGTGAAAACATATAATAGACAATGATATTATTATCATTAAATTACGGACACCGATGTGTCCTTGGTCAAAACCTTTTTGTAATATATATATATCATTAAACAGCGTCTATTAAGCTTTCCACCAAAGCAGCTGTTTATAGTTATTTTTTATTACTACCTTGTTACTACTACCAAAAAAAAAAAAAAAGATAATATGATTAGGGAACACTACCGTCAGGTATTTGAAAATATCTAATAAATGAAAATTTGTTTCAGGCTTTCCAGCGAAGTAACATCAATATAAGGATTAATATAACTAGCACAAGATCCAGGAAGAATATTGTACATAATATTATAGAGTATAAAAGCAACGGCATTTGGAACGTTGGAAAAATAAATTATAAAGCTGTGTATTGTTTCAATCTGTCGAAATTAGATCTACTATATGTTTGCTCAATTGTGCCAATAAATTAATTACACATAAATATAGTCACATGTATTATAAACAAAATTAATTAAAAAAAAAGGAAGAGATGTTATGTACAGAGTTGTGCGCTGGTGTCGCTAGATGACGCCTCGCTTGATGATCGAATGAACTAGTCATTCGATCATCTATTCGATTATTGTATTATTCGATTACTCGATTATTACGGACCGAACTCGGTACAATATAGTCAGTTTACACCAGGATCTCGGGGCGGACGGCTGTGCCCGCGGAGTGTTGTGCGTACTTACAGTGAATATTATAATACTTATAATATTGATTTATTATAAGTATTAATACTCGTATAAATAATAATACTCGTGGTTCGTTGAACATAACAATTCATTTTATTTCTTTGGTACCTACACTTCTTCTTCTACCTGCTTTGAAATAATTATAAGAATTATGCACAAATTCGCACGTAATTTTTGATGTTGCTCGTTAATTTCGACGGAAAATGCCTCTTGATCATCCTATACTGGGCTGTAATGTAAACAGTCACTCTTAGCGATGGGCAACTCGACGAAATTTACTCGAGTAACTCGAGTAAACCCTTTGGTCGAGTAACTCGAGTAACGATTTAACGTACTCGAGTAAACTCGGCCGACTCAACTCAGCGACGACAGCGAGTCGACGCGGCGACGCGGTTCAACTCGGTCGGTGTTAATCGTCGAGTTCGTCGACTTCATCGAGTTGTCGCCGACGCGCGACGCGTCGCAACGATCTTACTCGCGAGCTATACTTACTCGCGAGTATTCTTACTCGTGAGTATATTTACTCGCGAGCTCACGACTCTACTCGCTACTCGTGATTTTTGACACCAAGTTTACTCGAGTTTACTCGAGTTTTTAGTCGAGTAAATGGTTACTTTTGCTCGAGTAACTCGAGTTGTAAAAAGTATTACTCGGCCCATCGCTAGTCACTCTCCGCGTATTCGCCACTGCCCACTTGCCGCTTGCTACTCGCCACGGTCTTTGACCGATGTAAATCGGACCTCAGAGTTCACAGAGTTAGAGCCAGTGTTGCGATATGCAAAAAGTAGATTACGGTATTTTATTTCAAGAATTATTGACTATATTTTATTTCTCTATAAATATCAAACCCATGGATATATTACTCTATCTGGATCACTAACGTTGTAGAGGTACCTGAAATTCGAAGACGTCATATCGGAATGACCATTCGACAAATCACAGGCCGGATTGAGGTTGTTACTATTATGAAGTAGTAAGGTGTCCACACTTACTTAGAAATATGATGTCCTATCTTGAGATGGTTCTTCAGATGTTTTCTGTAGGTAATTTTTGTAGTCGTAAAAATTATAATATTGAATTAATAGATGTTATTAAAATTTCTTCAAAATGACCGAATTTAAATAATTGCATTATGAGTATATTGAAAATTAAGTTACACAATAAAATTATGGTATATCTTTATTATAATACTATAGATAACATGGGCACAATCCAAAAATGATAATTCCGTTATGACGTCAACGATCATCAAGTACCACTACGAAGTTATGTATCCATGTAAGTAATATAACTATGATCAAACCGTACGACCAAGGACGTTATTTAATATAACTAGATACTAATCTTTGAAAGGAACTGCATAACGTAACATTGGATCCTCATTTTTCTATGGTGTCCATGTTATCTGTAGTTTAACTTATACCTATACCTATAGTCAAACTTATGTTTTTGCACGATAATTTTTGTCTAAGGTGATAATGAAATGAAACAATATTATATATTACAGTACATTTCTTTTATTTTCATTTATACACTGTACTTATTGAAAAAAAACAATTAAATTTATTTAATTTTGAAGAACTTTTAATAAAATGTGTTAATAGAGTTATAAAAAAAAATATTTATTAGTAGAAAACATTTTGAAGAAACTTACCAAATTAGTACTTATTTGGTCTACGTAAGTATGGATACCCTGTGATTCTGAAGGGCAACCTCAATCCACCCTGTGATTACAATAATTGAAAATGTCATTCATGATTCAATGTTACGTCATCCGTTTTCAGGTACCTCTTGGAAGTTTGTAATCCAGTTAGAATTTAAAATCCTTGGATTAAACTATAGAAAGAGAGAAGATGGAAAGAAGAGACTGACATTAATCAATAATGACATCTGACAACCTAAAGTTTCATCTATTACAATTTACATCAATAAATTGATAGATATACCTAGCCTGAAAAACTGAAAAATAAACTGAGTATGAAATAAATTCTGAAAATTCCAATTAGATATTCTGAAAAGGCCGGAGTATTCTGTGGAAAATCAGTTTAAGCGAGGTTTAAGCTAAGAACGTTCTCACTTCCACTGTAAGATGAAATTGTTTTAAATTTAAATAAAATACAATAAAATTTGCATATAATTATTAAGATATTATTACAGATAAACAGTATACTGTATTCCTATTTATTGATCTGAGACTGTATTAAACAGTCTGTATACTGGGACACTGTCCCTGGGACAGAGATACTGAACAATATTCATACCTAATATTGACAGGTATATACTTTGATAAACTGAGATTAAATACACAGTTTTGTTATGAAATCTTGAGTGTTATAGAAATTAAATTTCGGAATGAAGATGAAACGGCAAAATGTTCGAACTCTTTCTTTAGTAGTGTGTACTTTTACATATTTACTGATTGGAGCTGCTGTTTTTGATGCTTTAGAGTCGGACACTGAAAGCAAACGCTGGGAAGTCTTATCGGGTAAGTTGTGTTAATTAAACTTTAAAAGGTAGATCAGATAGTCTGTATATTACCAGTCAAGTAGCTAGAATACAAGAGGGAGACTATTTATCCTACAACAACTTCTTATTAACAATAAAATATGTGTCATACATATTAAGAAACTTAACATTATCCAAACATTTTTTTCTTTTTCAGACATGAAGAATGGTCTAGTCCGAAAGTACAACATAACTCCAGAAGATTACCACATGATAGAGATAGTTATAATAGAGAACAAGCCGCACAAAGCTGGGCCTCAGTGGAAGTTTGCCGGGGCCTTCTACTTTGCTACAGTGGTCCTTGCGATGATTGGCTATGGACACTCTACACCTGTCACCGTTGGTGGGAAAGCCTTTTGTATGGCATATGCAATGGTATTTGTTATGTGCTTATAAAACATACACTTATGTACGCATACTACTTATGTAACATGTACAAGAAGTTATACTACTTTGATATAATTTTTTTTTAATAAACAGAAGTGATAGTAAATAACAGTTTAAACTCATTTTACACCTTTTTGAAGAAACCCACGTAACTATACTATGTTATATAATGATGTGATGTTATTGTGATGTCCTCTTAATTGTTTTAAAATTAATTTCAGGTAGGGATCCCATTAGGGCTAGTGATGTTCCAGAGTATTGGTGAGAGGCTGAACAAGTTTGCATCAGTGGTGATCCGCCGGGCAAAGTGCTACTTGCGCTGTGAGACCACCGAGGCCACTGAGATGAACCTCATGTTCGCTACTGGCTTGCTATCTTCCATCATTATAACTACTGGTAGTTATTTAAGCTTAGTTGTTAAGAAAGCTTAAATAATATAATATCAAAAAATATATAATTTGTTTCATTGCTTTTTTTTTGCTGTTAAAAGGTGCTGCAGTCTTCTCTCGCTACGAGGGTTGGAGTTATTTTGACAGTTTCTACTATTGTTTTGTGACCCTCACTACAATTGGATTTGGCGATTATGTTGCACTTCAGGTGAGAAAGACATTAGCGATATATTACCATGGGTAACTAAGTTTAGAGCAGTCTTTCAAATCTTTTAACCATTTGTGTGACAATTTTAGTATAACAAATTTACATGCCATCATTCTAACAAAAAAATAGGTTTTAACAAAAAAATTTTTTTTTCCTTATTTGCATGTCATGCATATTTGCCTAAAATTTATTAACCTAGGGGGCTTAGAAAATTGTAGATTCTGAAAGCAATATGTTGTTCAAACTGAGATTTTATTGTTTAAAGTTGTTTGCTTGTCTCTTCCCTAGTAAATTTATTTTTTTGTTGCAGAATGACCAAGCGCTGACCAGCAAGCCCGGCTATGTGGCTCTCAGCTTGGTGTTCATTCTGTTCGGTCTGGCGGTCGTCGCGGCCAGTATCAACTTGTTGGTGCTGAGATTCATGACTATGTATGTATATCTGTTACAAGTGTTTAAACAATGCATATTTTACAATATTTTAAATCAATTCGTCAATAAAATTATTTGAATTTTATTTCAATTAATCTAATATACTTTCCAGTTAGCTTTTTGGGATGAATTAATTCCTTGGTGACTAGACAGTGTTTTTTCGACAGCTATATTATTGTTAGTGTAATTTTTTTAACGCTTCACACTCATAGCCCCACACTAGGATACCCTGTGTTGTGGGTGCCATGGACAACACAGAAAGACAACGGAGCAACCCCCAGACCGAGAACAGAAATTCATACTCATCATTCAAATTTTCGCCTCGCTGGGAATCGAACCTAGGACCCTTGGTGCGTCGACCCGGCATGGTAACCATTGCGCCACACGGGGTATACACTAATTTGCATGGTGGTAGTTTCTTACCATCCTAAAATTTACAGTGAAATGTTATTAATTACGTGTCGCAATGTCAGAGTTACGAATAATATGGATCCCAAATCCTTTTTAGTGAGTAATGCATTGGTGAAGCCTTTGGTGTTACTGATTTGACGACCCTTTGGCCTAGTTGGTAGCAACCCTGCCTGCGAAGAGAGGGGTCCCGGGTTCGATTCCCGGCCGGGGCACATATTTACGTGACAGATAAATATTTGTACTCGGGTCATGGGCGTTATTGTGACGTGTTATATGTGTCGTCCATGTCACCCGCTACACAGGTGAAAACCTACTGCGGGGGTATGAGTGTGAAAGCGTTTATTTTTTTTTTGTCCATGGCTGTTGGTGGCCACTTACCATGATGTAGTAACTTATAATTGACAAAATGCTACGTCCAGGCAAGCTGAGGAGAACGCCCGTGAAGAAGACAAGGACGGCTCGAAGACATTCCTGCCCATCGACGGCCACGCCATCACTAGTCGCCAGCGGTCTCACGATGACCAAGCTTCGGTGGGTAAATTGTGCAACTTATTATGATTTTTTGACTATTGATTTGTACTAAGTACCTACATGTTTTTCTGAAACAGATAAGTGTTTAGATAGGTGACTTATTTGCATGAAGTACCTGAAAATCGACAAATTATGAGTTTAGGGTTCAAGGAGGTTTATGGGCCCTGTATTTTAAGGTAAGGAGCATAATCTTTACATCGAAAAGCTACTTCCTTCCAGTCACTCCACTTCCCATTTGTCTGGGAGCTGTGGTTGACACTTCTCATTGTACTACTAATATTATATTATAAATGTGAAAGTTTGTATGATAGAGTAACAAGTGGTACTTTTTCATGTAAAAGCCACTGAATGGATTTTCATGAAATTAAGCACACAGGTGGAACATAATCTAGAATAAGATATAGGGTCCTTATTAGGCAGAAAACTAGTCTGTACTAATATTATAAAGAGGAAAGATAAGATTGTTTGTTTGCGTTGAATAGGTTCCGAAACTACTGAACTGATTAGAAAAATTCTTTCACTGTTGGGAAGCTGCACTATCCCCGGATGACATAAACTATATTATATTTTCAAAAAATTTGGGATCCTTAATAAAACTCCAATAATGTAACCCAAGGTGTAAAAAAATAAGAAAACCGAAGCAAAGCGAGGGCGGTTACTCATATAAAATATAATCTAAATTTTACTAACAAAAAATAACCGACTTCAAAGTTTCAAAAACTACTTTTCAGATCTCGTTCAAATTTATGTGGGACCACATGACAAGCACCTGCTTTCGATTAAAAAAAGAATCATCGAAATCGGTTGGCGTGATATTGAGTTATTCGTCAATTTGTCGCGCACATCTTAACACAAATTTACGACTTATGTGGTTTTCTCATGGATGCCATTGTCAGATCTCAATAAAATTTATGTGGGACCACATGACAGCCACCAGCTTTCGATAAAAAAAAAATAATCATCAAAATCGGTTCGACCAGTCCAAAGCTCTGAGGTAACAAACATAAAAAAAAAATACAGTCGAATTGAGAACCTCCTCCTTTTTTTGAAGTCGGTTAAAAACTCTGTAGTGACAGCCAAAGGTCACATGAAGTACATTATAAATTACAGGTTTGCTCTTGCAACTGTCTGGGGAACAAGCAGTGCGAGGGCGGAGCCCTGCTACCTGCCACGCCGCGCGCGCCGCTGTCGCTGCGACGGCGGGACTCCATCGCCACTGACCTCATTGAACGAGCCTCCGTCTGAGACATACTTAGTGAATAAGGAAATTTCACCTTCTCTCACCTTCTTATGGGTTTGTTACTATCTTCTCTTCTCACTATCATAACACGTAAAGAAATGTATCTTCACATACCTAATTATATAAGAATACCATAAAAGAAACAATTCAATATAGTGTTTCCTTAGCGGAATAATTTCACTTATAAACGCACACAAGTTGAATTACTTTGAACCAAATTACCTACTATATTTTATTTTGGAATAGTTATTATTTGGAGGCCAAATTAGCATCTTCCAGAATGTTAAATATAATTTGAACAACGGTTAATTTATGATACTTCCATTACATAGCAGTAGAATTTTTATGCATTTGTAGGTAATACAAATAAATCATTTATCACTTTTGAAACTTTACATTATAAGTACTTAAAGATGTTATTTAACCATTCCTGTTATAGTATATAAGTAATTAGTGTTATTTGGACTTTGATTTAATTAAGTATTAACTTATCTATAGTTCAAAAACATTAAATTCCAAGTGCCAAAGATATATACTTGTTATAAAATCTTCCTTGATTTTAGGGTTGTATTTTTTCTTGGTTACGTATAAGTGATATTTAAATAATAAGTATTGAATTCTAGTCATATACATATTTAACATTTATGTGTTATCAAGCTTAACTTATGTACATTAAAAAAACATTACAAGTGCCAAAGATAAACTTGTTATAAAATCCTGCATAATTTTAAATTAAAATAAATTTGACGACCCGTGTGGCGCAATGGTTACCATGCCGGATCGCCGCACCAAGGGTCCTGGGTTCGATTCCCAGCGAGGCGGAAATTTGAATGATGAGTTTGAATTTCTGTTCTCGGTCTGGGTGTAAAATATCCATGGACAACACACAACATAGACAACTATGTTGTGTGTTGTCCATGGCACCCACGACACAGGGAATCCTAGTGTGGGGCTATGAGTGTGAAGCGTTATTATTATATTATTAATGTTTTTGTTGTCTTAGTTACGTACAAGTATTTGTAATACATATTGAATTCTAGTCATATTGTTAACATGCATTTATTTTCTATGATCTCAGGTATATTGTGATAATAATTTTACCATTGATTTTTATTTAAATACTTTTATTGTGTATTGATTAATTATCAATATACATACCTAAGCATTATTTGCACTTAGAAATAAATGTTTTAATTTAAAAAATGTGTTTTATTTTAATGCCTTTTAATAAAATTAATATTAGGTAGGTACTGTAATGAACTTTTATTAAATTTTTATTATCACTGTATTTATTGGAGTGTATTAGTCCTACAAGTATAATTAGTTTTGTTGGCAGTCATCTTAACCAGAGTGCATAAGAATTTAATTTTCGTTGAAACAGCGACGAATATTTTCTTATCTAGTAGCATTGACCTACAACTAATTACCTGTAATTAGCTCGAGACTAAGCTGCCCTATATAATATGTTGGCCACGTAATTTGGGAACATTTGACAAAATGGATCTGAAGAAAGGATTGCTAAACTTTATGATTATAGTTCTGTTTTTATCCGATTGTTTTGCGTTGTATTTTTATACTTCAGAAGCTGTCAATGGAGTAAGGAAAGCACCAAGATGTAAGTATTATTTCTGGTACCTACTGAATTTTGTTATTTTTTATTTAAATAGCCAATAACCATTTGATTAGGGGCCATCCATAAATTACGTCACACTAATTTCATGACTGACCCCTCCCCCTTGTCTAAAGCCTAAAACTAGAAACCGATAAAAAAATCTTTCTTTCCTTCTTCGCTCATATTTCTTAGCCGGTAACGATCGGTGATGCCTCTGGTGTTACTGATGTTCACAGACAGTGATCACTTACCATCACCTCTATGGTAGTAAATAAACCTACTGATTTTTCTTACCTCTTAATTTACCACGTGCTTGGCCGACGGTGACCACTTCGTCATCAGCTCGTTCGTTTGTCAGCTATAGTAAGGGGCCATCCATAAATTACGTCACACTAATTTCATGACTTTTTGACCCCTCCCCTCCCCCTTGTCACAGCTGGTCATATTTGTGAGACTTCTCCCCCCTAGTGTGACGTCACATATTATGAATTTTTGCCCCTAGAAATTATTAAATTAAAACAGCAGTTCCGACATAAGTTTTATTTCCATTAATTGTTTTTTTTTTTAATATTTACCTACACACGCTTTATACACACATTTATTTACTACACCTATTTACGCTTGCCTGCGTCTGCGTTCCCGCCCGCCTATGACGTGGATGTATTCAAGAAAAGAGTGAATAGGCTTTTATTAAGTTAGTGCGCTCACCATCCTAGACCACATCTCCACTTACCATCAGGTGGGATTATGGTCAAGCATTGGCTTATTGTAAGTAAAAAAAAAAAACATACCAATTATTCGATTTTGAAATGTGACGTCATAAAATTTAGGACCTCCCACCCCTTGTCACACTTCATCAACCCCCTCCCCTCCCCCCTAACGTGTGACGTAATTTATGGATGGCTCCTTAACCGAGCAGAGCAGCCACCTGACAGTACCAACCACTCTGTCAACATCACGCATCAACATACAGTACCTACCTAGCACCAAAGGCATTACCGGTCAAAATAGTGGGTACCGAAGACTATTGCTCACAAAATCTTAAGAGGAAATCGTGTAGCGGCTGAGTTCGCTAAGACTGCTGAATCAAGTAATGTGAAAGCTAGCCAGCATTTACAGAAAGATACCTCGACTTAATGATAATATTAAGCCCTAAAACATAGTGTTTAAGTACTCTGTATTAAGTCCTACCAATGAGCAGAGGAGCCAGCTTCTGTCTGCTCTCAATT
The DNA here is from genome assembly GCA_951805285.1 of Thymelicus acteon. Taxonomy (NCBI): domain Eukaryota; kingdom Metazoa; phylum Arthropoda; class Insecta; order Lepidoptera; family Hesperiidae; genus Thymelicus; species Thymelicus acteon. The sequence continues at coordinate 7,293,081 of OX638232.1, forward strand.
TGACTGATACCTAACATTTATCTAATAGATAAACCAGAATATTAACTATTTTCTTAACATTTATTTAACACAGGGAACTTACCATGGCTTGGAATAGGACTGTGGTGTAACGGATGTCCGGCGAGGGGATGCGAAGACGATGAAGCGGTCATACACGGTTTTTGCTGCGGTTGTGCTCGTGCCTTAGGTAAATAAAATATCCTTCCCAATAATCCTAGTGGACTCTACTAGTTTTATAAACGTGAAAGTATTTGATGATGTTTGTTTCTCTTTCACGCAAAAACTACTGAACGAATTTTAATGAAATTTAGCCCATAGATAGACCATAATCTGGAGTAGGATATACTTGGGTAGGTACTCATTATCCCGGTGCACTAGGTTTCCATTTTGCGGGTAGCCTGGTCAATCCGCGACGAATACCTATATATACAGTTTATCTGTGAATTGAAGTTGCGCGCTGTCGGACGCATTGGACCAATCATTGGACGCAATTCGAGAGGTTAGTAAATGACAAATGAACGAGCACAAAGAACTTATGAATGACGCGGCATTAGTTCCAAACGCCACTTCACAGATAAGTTGGTGGCACTGTACAAATATTCTGTTAAACCTACCTACTTATATTTCTCATGATAATTTTTAAGTAAGTGTAGCTGCCTGACGCAGCTATCATTATACCTACCGAGTACCTTCTATTAATACTTACGCAGTTACCAATAACCAACCTTCTCAATACCTACATATTTACCTTACCGAAACGTTACCTGGATACCAAATACCAATAGGAAAGAATAATACAACAGCCTAACTTATATTTCAAGCTAAGTAAAACAAGCACCTCAAGGGAAATATATTTATTTGCTTTGACGTTCTGTTAAGAAACGAATGACGTCTGTTTAAGAAACAAGATAAGCGCAGTCCGTCAGCATCTTCCTCGTTCCTCTTCATCAGTCTTCAAGCCACAAGATCTCATCTTCGAAGCACCCGGCACCCGGCAGTTATCTTCGTAGGTATATATCTTCACGCCCGTGTCCGGTGTCGTGTATCGCGCTCGCAGCTCGCCGCAGGAATGGTAACCCATCTCCTCGTGGGCATCACTCCGTCCCTTGCGGGTCGGGCGGAATCGTCGTCGGGGCCATGCCCCCTTAACGAAGGATTCATCGCGGCCTGCAACTGCAGGACCGGGCTCTGGGTTGGTGCGACGCGGTATATGGTCGTCCATTTGGCTCAGCGTAAGACTGGCTCCAGTTTATAGCGGCGCCCTGTTACGTGGGCGGCCTTAGGCCGTAGTGTCGAGTCCAGTTTTGTGCCGCCTTCTTCACGCTACACCGAGCGGTCAGGCCCCGCCAGGTGGATCCCGCTTGTGGGAAGCCCAGCGGAGGCCGACCTGCGGTCGGTGAGCGGCTTAGGGCGGCACGGTCAGTCCGGGTGGTGGCGGGGGCGAGCTGGGCTCGAGCCCCCGGCCAGGGTCAAATCCGGTGGCGGCTACTCCTCAGCTGCGGCCGGCCGAAGCTCTGAGAGCCTGGCCATGCCGTGGAGGAGCAGCGGCGTGACGTCCGTACCCGCGCGGAGCCCGTCCAGCAGGCTCTGCAGCAGGTCGAACGTGGCCTCCTCAAGGGTCTCCGCCTTCGCCTTTCTTCCCCGTGCCTGCGTACGCGGGCGAGGAGGTTCGGGGGCGGCGACCGGCTTTTCCTTGGGCGCTCGTGTGGGCGGGTCTTCGGTGTTGCGGGGGGCGTCGGGGGGCGGGACGGGCTTCCGTCCTCCTCGCCTGCCTCTTCTTCGCCGTCTCGCGCTGGAACCGCGAGGGGGCGGGTCGTTCGCCGCGGCCATAAGCGAGCCGCGCTGTTGCGCCTCGCCGTCCGCGGGGGGCGGGGCAGCCGCTGTGTGGCTGGGCTTCTTGCGCGGGCGCACCGCGGTCAGTGCCACCGTTCCGGCGCGCTTGTTGCGCGCCTCACGGCGGTACACCGGGCACACCGTCGCGTTTGCTGGGTGCGGGCCGCCACAGTTGGCGCACTCCTCTCGGGGGCGCGGGCACAGGTAGGCCGCGTGCTCGTCGCCACACCTCACACAGGCCGCCTTGCGGTGGCACTGCTGGGAGGCGTGGCGGAACTGCTGGCACCTGTGGCACTGCGCCGGGCCTCTTTTCCCTCTCCAGGACTCCACGCGGACCCCCGGCATGCCCAGCAGCTCGGAAACCGCGTAGATTTCTGCAAAGTGTGGGGTTCGCCGCAAGATGGCGAAGAACAGACAGCCCGCTCTTCCTCGGCGGGCCGGTACGCGCCGCGCGTACTCTGGGTCGAAGCCTAGGCTCCGGAGCTCCTCCACGAGCCTGTCCGGCTCAGTGTTGACCGATAGCCCCCTGATGGCCACCTTGATCGACTTCTCAGTCGGCAGGGAGTACGAGAACCATGAGATGGATGTTGTCTTCTCAAGGTCGCACAGGTACGCCTGTACCGTGCGGTACTCCCTGTCGTCGGTCGGGGTGAAGCGCACGCCCTGCCCGTAGGGGCGCGCGCTGACTGTCCTGCCGAGCCGCGACTTGAGTTCCCGGAAATGGGTCTCCCAGTCAGGCAGGCTCTCGACGACCAGCGGAGGGCAACGAGGGCGACTCGACGCTGGTGGTGGCGTGGCAGCCGAGGGGACTGCGGGCGTGCCGCTTGTCGCGGCGGATGACGTGGTGGCCTGCGCGGAACTCGCCATTGAGGCGGCGGTTCTCAGCGCGGGCGCCGGTACGGTGACCTGCGCGGCACTCGCCACTGTTGCGGCGGTGCTCTGCGCGGGTGTGGGCGCGGTGGGCTGCGCGGCACCCGCCATGTTGGGGGCGGTGCTCTGCGCAAGCGGTGTGGGGGCGCTCGGTGCGGCTTGCACAAAGCGCACGGTTGCTCGGGACTCAGGTCGCGGGGAGGCGTAGCGCTCCGCGTCCAGCGCGGGCGGTGCTTTACCCGCGTGTACATGGCCTGGTAGATATTTTGGGATGACTTGGAGCTCCATCGGGGCGGGTCCTCCGGCTTCCTGGGCCGGGTCGCCCCTCGTGAGATCGGACGCCGATGCCTCGCGGCTCGACGGATGTAAGCGCTGATGGCGGCGGCGGAGGCGTGGGTCTCTGTAATCTTGCGGCAGGGGGGGGGGGGGGGAGTGACTCAGGGCAGTAACGTTTGCCCTGGTCCTCAACCTCCTCGTCTTCTCTTCGTCTCCTGGCTGGCCTGTCCAAGGGCGTAGTCCCCTTCCAGGAGCTCGCCACCCTCATGACGGCGATCTGCTCCTCGGGGGGGAGGCCGATTGATAGCCTCTCTGCGACGCGGTGGCTCTGGCGCGACAAGTGCTCCTCCACGTTCGCACCCTCCTTGTCTGCGTTTTCCTGGCGCATCCGGTGCGCGAATTCCGCCCACTCGCAGGCAATCTGCATGTGGGGGGACGGCGGCCCCGGTGCTGCCTGGCTCGCGGTGACTGGAGGGGGGCCGGGCTGTATTGGTGGTATCTTTTTCATTAGTATGAGGGCTTCAGTGGCGACTTGTATCTCGGGGATCAACTCAGGAGTGCCCGCGCGCTCCAGGGAGTCAGACATATTTTGTCTGAACGACAGGATTTCATCGATGGAGAGGTCGACCTCGGCGGGCGATGCATGGTCGGGCCCTACGCCGGGTGGCGTGGGCAACGCGGGCCATTGCTGGACGTCGAGGGGACCGGAGTCAACCGGTGTCGGTGGCGGCGCGGCGGGCGCCGGCGCACTCCTTGATGTTGACGGTAGTTCCAGATCCAAGCGCGGAACCGCGCGCTCACGCCGGCTCGCGGGCTCGCGCGATTTCTCGGGCGGGCCGCGCGCCGGGGGCTGGCGCGGTTGCGTTGCTTGTTCTTGAGGTGGGGGCGTCTTCTTCGCCCCCTCCCGTCCTTTCTTCGGGGGCATCCTTCTCCTGCAGCGAAGGCGCCGCGGTCAATTCACGGGACCTGCGGCGCGACTCTTCTGTTGAGGGTAGGTATCCCCGCTACCTCTACATGAGAGGGTAGGTATCGTTTCCTGCCCCAGGATTCGTCAGAATGCGGGGAGGAAAAGAGATGGGTGAACTGGCGCTCGAGCAGTGGGAGGGTAGGTTGAGTACCCACACTACGACGACGGATGCAGCCGTTCTGTAACCCATTTGAGCCTCGCGCAATATTTATAACATCGCCTCGCGCGTGCGAAGGAGAGCGGCGATGTTAGAACGAGATGGCAATACTTAGCGACAGATATAGCGTTATTGTTACAGGAGTGAACGAGACGGCATGCAAATAATCATTGTTAATTTTATTACCCTTTACACGTGTTTTATAATCCTATTTCTTATTGGTCTATCTTTTTACTGTAAATTAATGTAACTATTTCTATTGGTCATTCTTCTCTACAATTTTTGTATATGTATAAACCCGTTCATTTTTACCCAAAAAATATTCCTCCGATAACCAGCAGAAGTATCATTACAAGCAACCTTCCTGATACAACATTAGTAGACCTTCACTGAAGATCCTCTACATAAGGCTAAATTCTGTGACTCGTTAAAATGTAAGGTGTTAATTTTTTTATCAAGTAGTAAATCGATTCGATAAATTAACCGGTCGAATTCGTAGTGAAGCATCGACTGAGTATCATAGGGGGCATCAAACTCAAAATACTATTTATCAACTAACTGAAGCATGAATTTTGTACTAAAACCATGAAATCTTTTTTGTTGTAGTAAATCCAATTTGTCTCCAAATAATTTGAATAAACTTATTCTTTATTCCAAGGTGCGATTCTTTTTCACCAGACCATAGAATAATATTAGGGTTACCACACACTGGACGATCGAAACTCGAAGTCATATTTATTTGGATAGCTAACTTATGTATTTTGTTTCTAGATAAGCTGCCGGTCTTGTGCCCAGAGTTTCTACAATGTCCACTCAATTTACACGGCCTCTGCCATGACTACGAATACATGATGCGATGTTGTTGCTAGAGATAATTACTATGTAAAATAAATTGTGATGATGCGACAACGCAGTTTTTTTAACTTATAAAAAAACCATTACTAATAAATAAAAAATAAATAAAATAATTAGTAAAAATAATATTATTTATCGGAATCATCCTGAATAAGCAGCATTATCTAAGCCGTAAGTGAATCAGTGTATTTGCAAATAGGTACCCACATTTTGTAAATTTTACGCTTGTTGCAAAAATGTGTCATATGGATGTGCAGGTACTAAATCTGTTTAGTTTATCTTTACAATGTATCTACATATTTCGATACTATTAATGTCATGAACAACTTACAAGTGTACTGTGTATCCAAGACAAACCTCATGTATGTTTTATGGGTACTCACTGCAAATTTTATTTATCAATTTTTGGTATAAATAAAAAAAAACATCAAGTATATCATGCGTCTTAAGCTCTCGGATAATGCAGTTTTAAAATGAATAGCATAGAGCCTATCGACCGCCAAGAAACCTATCGCCATCCCAATACATTACGTCTCATTCAACATAGATTTTTTTAAAAAGGCGAAAAATAAAACAACCTTTTAATAGCATACTGTTTTAATTTCTAAGAAACCCTTAATACAGAATTACAGTGGGTTAGCGGATTGATTTAAGTAAACTTAATTCTCGACACGACAGTACAAAAATAACAATGTACTTGTGTAACATACAAGGACGAGAAACAGTTCAATAATTTTATATGTATCCAGTATTTTAAATCCCAGCCTTCTTTATATCACGGCTTAGACAAAAATATATCTAGGATTAATACATAATGACAATAATTTAAGATGAATTTTAAACTGTCTGGCATTTAAAACAGTGGATACTCATTAAAATTATCACAATAGTGGTGTGATTTCCATATAATTTGTCTTTTCAATAACACTATGTTCGCCCGCTCGGTTGTAATCAATACTACGAGTTCACTATACATCCGACTAATTCTCTAAGGCCGATAAGCTATATCTACAATTTTGTGTTAAAAATTACGAGTGTATTAAAGAAATTCTAACACAAAATTTTGAACACAGCACAACCTCAGTACGAATAGCTCGATACTTTAAAATATATGGAATATTAACACTCGGTGCATACGAAGATATATGTTTATAGTTAGTACCGTGAACTTTTCGAAATTAAAACGCAACAGAAGCTGGAATATAACTAAAAATTAGCCTACGTTTCGTAATGGACAGCTTGAAGACAACTTCAGTGCGACGTGCTCCCTGTTACTGGGCGAGGTCAGATGAAAGTAATAATAAATACAGTTTCTTTGTTATAGATCTTGTGCTTCAATTCAATGCACCGATTTCGCATATCTGACCTAGATCCGTGTGCTAAGTGAGAGTTTTACTTGACATAACAGGTTCGCAAAGTAAATGCGAGTTGGCTATATTTTGTATGGGACCGAAGCAGAGCCATCTAGCGGCAGTGAAAAGAAAAGCTTCGGTCTCATACAAATTTTACCCAACTCGCATTTACTTTGCGAGCCTGTTATGTCAAGTAAAACTAGCACTAAGCACAGTGGTCGAGACTCGACCGTACAAAAACACTTGGGAATTTCCGTCTACCGCGTTGCTCTCGGCTCTATAAATCTGCATCAAAATTCACATTTTGGAACAGCACGAAATTAACCTACGATATTCATTATATATATAAACATGTATAATCATACACCCATCCATTTCACCTCGTTCCGTTTAACTAACAATAGCAACTTAAGAGAAGTTAGCTTACGACGAGCCGGTCGGCATTCGACACTAAATTATTTATACTTTATTTATATTAATAAGGATGCGACGATCATGAAACGTTTTGTGGTAATTGCATTTTAATTAACGGGTGTGGCGGCCCGCGCCCGCCATCGCGCCGCAGCGCCGCCAACCTGAAAAGTAACAAGTTTAATATTTATTACGCAATAAAATACCGTGCGACAAGCTTGTTCAGCTGTCATTGTGTCATTACGCATTAATTATAACTGTAGGGTAAAGTTCGTTATCTTTCCTTTTAAATTATTCATATAATAAAAAAAATACCGGAACCTAGTTAATACATTCAAAATAAAAATTCAGAAAGCAATTTATTTATTCGTGGCTTTTTACGTTAGCACTAGTCTCCAAAACAACTTAACAAGGTTTTTTTTTTAATTTAAGAATATTTTTATTAGTGCATCAATTAAAATAAAACTAATGTAGATATATAACCTAAAGTTCAAATATCATCCTATCCACAGATCCCATCTGACATTAAGTGGCGTTGTAGCCATAACTTACTAGAAGCATATGAATCTCTTGCCTTGAAGACATCACATCCACAATCTAATTAAATGGAAACACATTGTAATAAATCTCTGGTAGATACTTAGCCTAAAACTAGAAACCGATAAAAAAATCTTTCTTTCCTTCTTCACTCATATTTCTTAGCCGGTAACGATCGGTGATGCCTCTGGTGTTACTGATGTTCACAGACAGTGATCACTTACCATCACCTCTATGGTAGTAAATAACCTACTGGTTTTTCTTACCTCTTAATTTACCACGTGCTTGGCCAACGGTGACCACTTCATCAGCTCGTTCGTTTGTCAGCTATAGTAAGGGTCAAATCTTGCAAACTGAATGCTCTCATTGCACAGAGTACAAATTTTATAAATTGATTTGGCTTGGATGCTTTTAAGATAATGGTGACCTGTTATTACGCTAGGGGTTTCCAGACAAGGGGAACTCCTCAGTGGCCAACAGCACAAGAACAATAATACTAGTAAGTCTTGTTAAACCACTCTCGCCTTGCTTTGGTTTTCGTATAGACCCCTAATTTTTTTAATAAAATTGTACCCATGTAACTTAGGAACTATAGAGCATCCTAATGGTGAAAGAATTTTTGAAATTGGTCCAGTAGTTTTAATGTTTCTCCATTACAAACAAACAAAAATTTAAAACTTTCCTCTTTACTATATTATGGCCTTATTCATAAACGCATAAGGGGATTTGAGTTTGTTTATAACTCACCACGTGCGCTGTGTTCAGCAGCAAGACGACTTGCCGGTGTCGATGGGCCGGCCCTGGTCGATCTTGACGGAGGCGCCCGCGGGCTGCGACCCGGCCGACGGCGGCCCCACGCGGCTCTTGATCTCCGCCGCCATTGTCATGAACGCCTGCTCCACGTTTGACGAGTTCTTCGCCGACGTCTCCAGGAATGGAATGCCCAGCTGCTCGGCGTATTGCTGAGGGAAGATTAACACTTATTGATGTAATCTGTATAATAATATGTAAGGAGAAACCTTTGTTCCGATGCACGCACGTAGAAGCCTGAGATTTGGCGTCAAAATTTACAAGGAGAATTACATTATAAGTGTATTGTGTATCAGCCGTGCCCACGTTACGATCCATATTACTGGGAAGTTTAAAATCAAGTGTAGAAAGGAAAATTTATGTGATTCATGTTACCAATTAGATACATTATAGGAAAAATAACACATTCATCAGAGTAATTGCAGTAAATTTTTGACAATATGTATTATGTTAGAACTTTGCATTCTAAATTATTCTAAATTTACCTGTGGAGTTACATTATACAGGATGTCCTTGTATAGCATATCATATTACAATGAAATCCTGATCATATTACATTTGTAAAAAAAAATTAACTATGCTATTTTTGTGATCAATATTTACAAGTCTACAAGGAAATAAGCGTCTTACAACGTCACATCTTTTCAACTTTGGTCACAGATGAATTCTTCTGAATAAGTACTTTGTTTAGATTTCTATTTTTTGAATATATTCATTTTAATACAAGTTTATGAACAAGTAAAAATAAGTAGCCAAAAAGGTTTTTTTAATAATTGCAGCAACTAAAAAAATCTATTGATATATTATTATTTCCGTTTTTTATGTTTATTTAAAATTGTTGTATTTATTTTTAAAAGTCCGGTGAATTAAATTTACATTTTTATATTATGTAGAATAAAAATAAGAATTTAGGACAGAAGCATAAATCAATCAATGCTATTAGAACAACGCCCTTAATCATCACATTACATTCTCATTGCTCATTTGTTTATCAAACATTACAGCCTCACAATAGAGTAACATACATATATGGGTATCTAGAAAACTGACTCAATGGGAACATATGTGCATAAACGTAAATTGTCAGCCATTTAGATGTAAGGGCAGGGTCAATAGTGTATGGTGTACATTTTAGTACACTATACAATTATTGTGAGCATAAATATAATAATAGCTTTGAATACAAAGTTCAGAAAGTATTATACAGTATCATACAATAGATAGGTATCATTTATACTGTGAGTTAATTAAATCTTGAAGAAATGTGTAGAAACTTTGGTGTTGAGTTATGTGTTAGGGGTAGTAACACTTAGAAATGAGGCTTCATTATCATTACTAAAAAGTGAGAGCAAAAACTGTGACAAACTTCAAATAATATTCATTTTTTGGTTGGTTTAATGCCGTTTGGTTTGAATTTACTACAAATTAATATTGTGTCACCCTGTTATTTACAAATAAAAAAATGTACATAATCAACTCACAAAATACATTCAACCTGTATGTATTATGCACCTGCATAAGGATTTTCTATTTTGGTATTTGCAGATGATAAGAACATACACATGAAAAATGACAAAAAATCAAGACACATTCATTACATAAACCTGACCTACTACTCAGGAATAACTCAAGAGTTATTTAAATTACTTGAATTTGCATTATTGTATTAGAAAATTGTTAATACTTACATTGGCTGTGTTGTAGTCAACAACTTTCTTCGTGGTAAGGTCACTCTTGTTCCCAACCAGAAGTTTGTTTACATTGTCACATGCATAGCGGTCGATTTCCTCCAACCACTGCTTTACATTGCTGAAGGAATCCTGAAGTACACAAAAAATGAAATCTTACATTCTCAGCATTCAGCATAAATTGCTTTTTTTTATTCTGTAGAAAAGGAATATTACAAAGTATAATTCCTAGACATTTTCTATAAGCAAAAATTTGCTCAATACTCTTACACCCCAACTCAGAGTCACTAACGGTTACTTAAATTGCTCTTTAGTACAGAATTTGTTTGGTGATTCTTTACAAAGGAGCGATTTAAGTAACTGTTAGTGGCTCTGAGTTGGGGCATTAAGGTCCTAAAGTTTATGCAGATGTGCCAATAGTTGCAAGATATGATCTGGATAAATATAATAAGTTATGTGGATAATTTCTTTTAATAATAAAATTATGCCAATCTTATTCCTATAAATAATGAGTTATTGATAAAAAAATTATATTATTATAATTTACTAAAAAGAACATTAATTTCTCCCATGAAAAGTTATTCACAACAACCTTCAAACTAATTCACATGATCAAAATGGTACCATTTTTATTACTCTTTAACTTTCACTTTTAACAGGTTTTGGTAAGTATATTATAATATTTAATGAGCAATTGATCCTTTGTTTACATTGTGCAAGCAGCTGGTTTGTGATCTGGCTCAGTGCCAATTCAAACAGATTCGGTGGCTGAACCTAATGTGCCATAAATATTAATGATATTCAAATATTTCATGTTAAGTTAGGCATGAAGTAAAATATTGTTTTGTTACAATTACAACATTTATTATTATAATAAATTTTACACAATAAAATTCTTACTTCAATTTATGTCATACTTCTCTTATATACTGCCAAACAAAAGGTAATATTCTTATTAGATTGCTGGGATCAAGAGTAAGAATGCTGTTTTAAAATTTTAGTAAATTATTAACAAAGGATGGATACAATAGCCTATTATTAGAATGCAATTAATAGCTTTATCATTTTTGTAATAAAGTAATCTCAATTCTACACCCAGGTATAAAATAACAAACACAGATTGTAAGAAAAAATGAATTAAGAACAATGATTTTTTTTGTGCTTAATCAGAATCAAATGCTCTTATCTTAACTATTTGATCAAATACTTCCTGTTCTAATTAAAGGCCAACTTGTATCATAAAGATTTCTATATTATCGATAGAGTTAATTGGACTATTAGAATTGCAACATTATACAAATATAGTGAGTGTGAAAATTTATGTGTAAAAATACTAAAAACAATTATAATAAAATTTGCATTTGGTTACCTGATCTGTGCAGTCATATACAATGATGATTCCATGTGCCCCTCGGTAGTATGACGATGTTATTGTTCTGAACCTCTCTTGGCCTGCTGTATCCCATATTTGTAACTTTATTGTCTTCCCGTCTAATTCAACAGTCCTTATTTTGAAGTCTACTCCAATGGTACTGATGTAGCTCTCTGTGTATGTGTCATCTGCAAATCTGAGTAGCAGACAGGACTTGCCCACACCGGAGTCACCAATCAGGAGGAGTTTAAACAAATAGTCGCTGGAATAAAGGATATTAATGAATTTAAGGCACACTTAGTAGTACGCATACTACCTCAACTACTATGTGCGTGATGCGTCAACAAAGATTTAAAGATAAACACGGTCAGAAAAGGAGGCGTATCTTTGTTTGGATAAACAGAGAAGATCTTCAAGCTTTCAAATTACGATACAGCAGAAAATCGAATACATCACTATAAGTTGTTCACAATAAGGGCGGAAGTAGACAAAACTTTCGTGCGCCACAGTGATTTTTACGATTACGTTTCGTTTTCGTTGGTACTACGAATACAATGAGTCACCAATCCCATCCAGTAATTACTCTTGCTATCAGGTGAAAACTATCACAATAACTATCTGATTGAAGGACGTTCCACCAGGATTATGACAAAGTTTACAAAATGAATGTGCTAAATTGAACAAATTTTTGCCCATCCTTGTTTCACACATCACCATACATAAAGAAACTTACTATTCTGGGTTCATTTTGTACTATAAACAAATTCTAAGCAAAATGATTGCGTTGTAAAATATCCGGAGTTTAATTAAGTCCTTTGTTTCTAAAATAGTGCAGCACAAAACAGCAAAAAAATTATATTAAACGTAGAATAATGGCCGCCGACACTGAAACACCCACACTGACGTAAGTCAGACAAATTCACATATGGCAGGAGTGCCACTTGGCAAAATTTTTAACTGTTCAGAAACATTAATTTTACTTTAAATAAAGTTCATCAATATAATATAATTAGTATAAGAAAGAGTAAATTTCATCCAAAATTGCAATACTACTATAATTGGAAAACTAATATGGTCACTATGAATAGACCATAGACTAAAGTATATTAAACAGACTCGCATGAATAATTCTATTTCTGAACTGATACAAATAGAAAAAATATTGAGATGAATGTTAATGAATGAATGAAGTAATGAACTAAATTATTCTATTTATAGGAATGGAGGAGAAGAAAATAAAGAATTATAGGTCATTTATTACATTTTATTATGCTATGCCATGTAACAAAGTCCGCAACAAACCGATATGGAAATCTCTAGGGAGGAGACGCTACAGTCACTATACCAAGTAGTCGATATAGAAATCCATTTTTGGTATTTTTTAACAGCGCAAAGTCCGGTTTACAAATAATAAGTAGTTAAGTAGATACCGTAACTAAATTTTAAGTAAATAGTGGGGTGGGGAACAATGTGACAGATAAGATAAAAGTTGAAACTCAAAATATTTTATTATATTATGTACATTTGCTTAAATATATTAATAGTATTTAAACGTTTTTATTTAATAACAAGGAAAAGGTTTTTTTTAGGATAAAGCCAACAAACGAGCTGACAATCCACCTGATGGTAAGTGGCTATGGCTGTCGTCACCCATGAACATCAGCAACACCAAAGAAACCACTGATATTGTGTTGCTGGCCAAGAAAGAGAGAAGGAAAAGAAAGAAAAAACTGGCTCTCAAGCCCCCAGCCGGAACACGAGTCACAATCCACACGCACACGTCGTTTGGCGGCTGACAAGCTCAAGGGTGGAAGCTATCCAGACGAACCCCATGGAGAAATAACATCAATTAATGTGTATATTATATTATAATTATAAAATATATAATAATAATGTAGACTATATTACATCATATTATGAAATCGGATGTAATTCTAATAAATTTTTAAAAATCGTATACAACAACATCTGATGTAGGTAAAGAGGATACCGATGGCGCAGAAGCATTTTTTTTCATAACATGGACATTTAAAAAAGGTTTTCTTTTGTAATGAGGGATTTCTTCTATAGTGATTGGTTGGAGTATTTGGATTCACCTCATAATTGAGATGATGTGAATGAATATTATTACACTGAATTTTGATTGTTGTAACTTATCATTTTAATTTACTTCCAAAGTGTAATGTTAATAGTGTACTAGTAAGGAAATGGTTTCATTGAGACAACTGAATAGTTTATTAATGATATATTACCAGAAAATCTTTCACAAACAATGTACAAAACTTAAAACATCTTTGCACATGGTACTTTGATATTTTATTGTTAAACTTTATTCCATTTAAAATCTAAGATGAGGGCAGAAGAAATCACCTGTGTAAACTGTTGATTTAAATGACTATTATATACAAGGATACCCACTACAATATCATGTAAACTAACTAAATACATGGTAAGAACTTATAAAAACTAAAATAAAATTAAAGTATCATTTCTTGCAATATACTAAGTGGAATCTTCCATATATACAAACTCCTGTCTTTGTAGCCAGCAATAATCTGTAAAAGATAATTTTATTTAATAAAGAACACTTTTCATTTTCATTTATTTCTGAACTCAAGTTTAAAGGAGGAAGTTTAAATAAAAGTGCCAAGTTTACCAAATAACACTCATCTTAAAACCTGTTAAAATATGGTCCTGTCTTCTGTGTGTATATAATAATTTTAATAGGGCATTAAAAGCACTCTTAGCTTTACGCACTTAGGAACTAAATCCTAAACAACAATGCATATGTATAATCTCACCTTGCTACCAACCACAGCCAACGACAACAGCATGAGACTAGGCCCCCGCAGCTGCGCGAAGGGGCGGCGCTCCCCCTCGCGGTACACGTACACGCAGCCGTCGTAGCAGCCCGCGAACAGCAGCCCGCCCGACGCGCGCAGGCACACCGCGCCCTTGCCGCCCTCGTGGGCGCCGACGTGGCTGCCGCTCTGGAATGAGTAGCTATTATTAACACAGCCATAGAACACTGTCTACATATTAAAGTAAATTAAAACAAATACGTGCATTCGACTTTTACCATAGACAATCTCTATACATTATGTATAGATACTTATATAAAGTATAGATTTTTTTTGCAACACCTTAATCTAGGGTATACAAGGGCAAAAACTTAATGCCTTATGGCACTCTCTACCACTCAGCCCTGGGTGCTGGTGAAAAAGCGGCCAAGTGCGAGTCGAACTCGCCCATGAAGGGTTCCGTAGCAGCAAGTAACATAATATAAAAGTTCTTGTAGTTCGTTGTAACTTTGATCAATGTTTTTTGCGGTTTACGATTTATGACGTATTAAAAAAAACTACTTACTAAATCTCATTCAAACCAATTTTCGTTGGAAGTTTGCTTAGTAATGTACATCATATAATTTTTTTAGTTTTATCATTCCCTTATTTTAGAAGTTACAGGGGGGGGGGACACACATTTTACCACTTTGGAAGTGTCTCTCGCGCAAACTATTCAGTTTAGAAAAAAATGATATTAGAAACCTAAATATCATTTTTGAAGACCTATCCCTAGATACCCCACACGTATGGGTTTGATGAAAAAAACATTTTTGAGTTTCAGTTCTAAGTATGGGGAACCCCCAAAATTTATTGCTTTTTTTCTATTTTTGTGTGAAAATCTTAATGCGGTTCACAGAATACATCTACCTACCAAGTTTCAATGGTATAGCTCTTATAGTTTCGGAGAAAAGTGGCTGTGACATACGGACGGACAGACAGACAGACAGACAGACAGACAGACAGACACAGACAGACAGACAGGCAGACAGACAGACAGACAGACACAGACAGACAGACAGACAGACAGGCAGACAGACAGACAGACATGACGAATCCATAAGGGTTCCGTTTTTTGCCATTCGGCTACGGAACCCTAAAAAGTTAGATAGGCGCAAATTGTCGATTTAATCGGTCAAAAAAAGCTCTGAATTTTAATAAATATGAATTATATTATATATCCTACACACATATAATAAATTGTCTAGGGTAAAGGTATGGTGTCTATGGTAAGTTGAATAGGAATCACTGATACACTCATGCATGTATTTTTTTTAATCTACCGCCATTTCGGAAAGGTGCTTTATCATGAAGAAGAAGAAATGACGAAAGAAACTTCTAATATTATTGTCATAAACTGTAAATGTTTTTTTTATATTTATTTAATACTAGACTTTTTGCCTGCGGCTTCGCCCGCGGTAGAGATCGATTTTTTACAAATCCCATGGGAACCCTGAACTTTTCCGGGATAAAAAGTAGCCATGTTTTAATCCAGGGTATGGATCTCCATTCCAAATTTCAGCCAAATCGGTTAAGTAGTTTTCGCGTGAAAGCGTAACAAACAAATTTACATTCGCATTTATAATATTAAGTATAGATAAAATGTTATCTAAATATTGCCAATTTATTCCCGAAATTCTTGATAAATCGTGAAATATCCAAACCAATTCAGCTGATCACTGTACA
The DNA here is from genome assembly GCA_951805285.1 of Thymelicus acteon. NCBI lineage: Eukaryota > Metazoa > Arthropoda > Insecta > Lepidoptera > Hesperiidae > Thymelicus > Thymelicus acteon. The sequence continues at coordinate 7,308,735 of OX638232.1, forward strand.
TAAGTTTTATTATTATGGTAGAGCTATAAATTAGTGGAGCATTGCCTATACATTTAAAAATCTTTAAAATACACCTTCAATCCCAAATAGACATTCAAAAGACACTTACGCTATAATCAAACACATGTATTTGACTGCTGCTAGTCCCACAGTAAATTTTGCCGTCCTCATAAAGCAGAGTGTACACTGTCATCTTGGGTCCAGCGAGTGTGCGCAGTAGAAGGCCGGTCTGAGCATCCTTGATGGTGACGTCTTCAGACCTGGCAGCGACCAGGAGCACCTTGCGAGCACCTTCCTTCATAGCTCTCAGTGCCAGAATGGATTGCTCGGAGAACTGCACCGTACTGATCGGGATGAGCATGTTGTTCTGCAAATTGGGGAAAATATGTATTTCATTGTACTTAGGTTGGTTAATACACAGTCAAGTCAAAGAGCTCAACCTCGTAAAAAGAGATAAACTAGCTGGAAACTCGCATAAAACTTAACTTTGGTGTTAAAAGCCAAAATAAAGATGTATTCACGTTTCTAGCTGGTTTATCTTTCATTACTAGATTGATAGAATCATCTTTTTCTATTTTTAAATATTACATATCAGGTTAATCCGCAATTTAGAAAAAGAGAAATTCAAAAATGAGTATTTGTGAATTTACGATACAAAATTAATTGATATTGTAATCCCTATTGATTTATTACATAATAAGTATTTATAAGTCCAAATAATTAATCAAATTGCAAGGAATGAATAATTAAACACTATTTACTGTATTATTATTTTTGTAACGATTTTTTTCGCCCGTTTTAGTAATCTCACTTTTACATCTCTTATTATTTTACTCACAGATTGTCAAAATTCGGCCAATTTTCATGGATAACTTAATAATTTATAAGCTTTCAAACTAGAATACTTTAATCTTGTTTCGATTTTCTAGCCCAAGATTATTAGAAACCATCCCAGTCACCTTTGTACTAGCACTATCGTCAACTTGGGTCAAAGTTACCCAAGTTTTTAGGATACCTTTGAATACAATTTTTTCTCTGGAGGGCATGGCCTCAAGTAAAATAATGTACATAAATAAGTTAACTTTAAGGTTTAATAAAATAAAGAGAAAATGTTTAAAATCAATTCCAACCACACATACTTTAGAGTTCTTGTTATTGTTTCTAAGTTTGCCTTATGTTATTGTTAATGAAACCTATCTTTACACCTATTAATGAACTTAGCAAAAACCCAACACTTACTTTACACTCAAACTGCAGTACGAAGCCTGTTCTAGTGCCGACAAAGACAGTGTCCCATGCTCGGTCCATAGTCTGTATAGGACTTAAAACATTGCACTCAGGTCCCTTTTCCAGCCCCGTCTGAAAATCACAAGGCATTTTCATGTCATGTCACACATTTCATAAAAAAAATACTCAAAACGACAAATAAACTAATAAATGAACTTTTTTTCAATTTGGTGGTTTATTTGTTATTTAGGTAATTTATATTTAGTTTCTTTTTTAGGATTCCGAAGTAAAATCGGTTATATTATAGTTTTGCCATGTCCGTCTGTTTCCCCTACAGGTAACGTGAGGATGCATTATTCGACGCGTACCCTATAGTGTGGGGTATCGTTGAAAAGGTCTTCCAAAAGTATTACGGGTTCTAAAACCATTTTTGGAATTAGGGATCAGTTTGCGAAATATTTGGCTTTAAAGTGCTAATTTTGGTTAGAGTTAAGTGTCCCCCTCCTGCTGGCTAAACGGTTGGAGTTGGACAAGTGAAAAAAATCTCAAAAATAGGTTATATGATGAATTTACATGGAAACCTGTCACGGCTATGTTAACATAAGTAGTTAATGAGTAATAGGCAATGAACATACAACTTCGGAACCCTGCGCGGAATATTGCGCGTGGCCTAACACGCACTTGTCCGGTTTTTTTTTACAACAATCCCACTTGATTGTAACGAGTTGACATTATAATATGTATGCAAGAAGGGAAGGCGTACAAAATAATTATAACATAAGAGATATATTGTATCTGAGATAGGTACAAATAATATCGAGCAAATGTATGTAAACTAACTTACATCCAGATCATAATATCGTATCCTCGAGTCCAATGATCCAGTATAAACAGTGGTGCCATATTTTTCTTTGACAATAGTAAGGCATGTCACCGCCAGGTTTGATCCCCGAAGTGTTGTGATCAACTGGCCATCCCCACTGAAGTAATATACATTGCCATCAAGGCATGCAGCAATGAAGTTGTTTTCTATGCACTGTAATACATACATCATGTTATTGAAATACAATAATGAAGAATAACTTAACAAATTACAAAGTTTAACTTTATTCAAGTTCTTTTAAATGTGTTGTTTTTACTTCACATGGTCTCACCATTTATACAATAACTTTCATCAATAAATCCATTTGTTTTAGATTAGCATTTTTAGCATAGTTTGTACTTTTGTGTATGTGTAAGTTGAAAACAGGCAGAAGTATATGAATAGGTACATAATTAAAAAAAATCATACCTCAACTGCGAGAACAGCGTCAGCATTCCCTGTGACAACTACCGAATCCCGTCGCAAATTTTCATCAGCCGAGTAGTCAAACATTTTACATTCGTTCTCTTTAGGATCTGAGGTGGAACCTTGGGCTTCTTCAAGAGATGACTGGCTATTATCAAGTATTATGTCTTCAGTTATTGGTATATCTGTTGTGCCCAATTCTTCCTTATCATCTACACTCTTTATTTCACAATTATCGCCAATCACAATATCTTCTGAGACATCAAGCATGTCAAAGTGTAAGTCATTTACAATAGAATCATCTTGTAAATTGTTTTGGTCTTGATTTGATTCATTGTTGATTTCATTCACAGTTTGAACTGATTCACTGTCACCAGTGACATCTGGATTCACTGTATCCATAACAGGAAGATATTTACTAAAATCTGCTCTTATAACTAACACAGAACAATCTTTTAGAATAATTTCCTTAGGGTCAACAGGAGTTAGTGGTTTCACTTCTACAGCTGCACTCTTTTTCTTTGCTTTTCTTTTTGATTTTATATTTTTCGTACGTGTTTTTACTGGTGTATGTTCTAAATCGTCAAGTGATATTATCTCTTCTATGGGTCTTTCATCACTAATTATTTCTTCAATCAGTGATATATTAGGTGTTTTATTCTTCTTATTACTTTTCTTTTGATTAGTGGGAGTGGGACTCTGTGATTTTGATTTCTCCCTCTCCAAGACTTTCAACCGTCTACTTCTTACTACTGGTTTTGGGTCCTCTATCTGCTTTGCCTCTATGCTTTCTAATGCTATTTGTTCAAGTTCTTCTGTGGGTATATTTGTGAAATCATCCACAATTAAATCTTCAGTAGAAACATTCTCTTCAGTAGTATTCCCTGATAAGTTATCCTGAATTTCTTCTTCAACTACCAATGCCATACCTAAAGTATGCAATGAATTTTTCTCAGAGCCTTTGGATTCTATAGAGCTATATAACTTGAACTTTTCTTGCAATAAAACTTGTATCTCCATATCAATTTCTTTCATTCTTTCAAGTGGATCTGTTGATCTGGCTTTTGGATCTTTCTGAGTCGTAATTTGAGTTTGAATATAGTCCATATTAGTCTGAGTTGCCTTTGAAAAATGCTTCTTCCTATCAGTTTGCGAGAACCGTGAACATGTATTTCTTAGTTCAATTGTTTGTATTTGAATTGAATGCATATTTTTTCCAACTTGAGCTGGAAGACTTTTTTTTATATTCTTACTTGGTTTTTTAGTTTTTGGTTCTGAATTAGTAGGTTTTGGTTCTGAATTAGTAGGTTTAGGTTCTGAATTAGTCTTAATAATATTTGCTGGTGGAAGTGCAGTATTTCTATGAGCATGATGAACAATTACCTTTTTAGGTTGTTCTGTAAACAAATCAAATGTTTTTAAAGTTGTTTTAACTTCCGTTTTGATATGCGATTTACCGACGGTTGTATTGTGACCTTCTTTAAGACTCACGCCAGAGCTTAGATTTTCTGTGGAAATAGCCTTTTTCGGAGGTTCGTCAGTTTTTTGATCTGTTTTCTTTTGATATTCTTTCCTTTTGGTGTGTTTTTCGGGAAAAGATTGTTTATCCTGCTCTTTTTTGGGCAGTTTAGAAGAGTTTTCATTTGCAACAAGCAAGTTTTTATTTTGAATTTGTTTGTCTGAATCATAAGATACAGAGTTACTTTTCTTACGCTTTTCTTTTCGATGAGCTGGACTTTGATCAATCGACCTTTTACGTGATGATGACGCTGAGCCTACTGTTACAATGTGGGGGGTGTTTGATTTTACAATTTCCTTCTTTACTTCTTTAAATTCAATCTCTTCACTTGCTTTAGTACAAGAAGGCTTTTCTAAAGTAGCAGTAGTGGTTAAAGAATTATCACAATTTTTTCTATCATCTTTTGTAGGTGGCAATTCTTTCTTTATGACAGATGTTTGGGATTTCATTTGACTGTCAACAAATGAAGGCAATTTCAAAGGTGAGTTAGCCATATCTTGTAACTGATGGTCAATTTCTTGTTTAATGGATTCCTTTTCTGGTGTGTTTAAATTTAATACAATATTCGGCTTAGTATTTGGTGATGTTGGCTTAATATAATCTTTCTCCAGATTGATATTAGAACTGTCATCATTGTCAATAAAAGAATGATCTACTGCCACATGATATTGTTTGTCTAACTCTGCAAATGGATCATCCTCATCTTCTAAAGGTTCAGCATTTGGTACAAATAACTGTGGACTTTCAGGTTCTGAACTATATAATGGATTTTCTGGATTTGAATCAGTATTAGCACTAAATAATTCATTCAGTCTGTCATCAAGACTTTTTCTTGTATATGGTGGACTCTCTAAGGTCATGACTTTTTCTGGACTTATATTGCTGCTTCTTCTCCTTGTTGGTGTTTCAAAGATTGTATCATTAGTGTCATAACTAGTGCTGTGATTTTTTTCATAGTCTTCATTATGAGCTACATTACTCTCTTGTGTACTTTGAGTATGTGCGATTTGCGAAATAGGGAACTTTTGATCAGAAGTATCTGAAAATGGTGTTGTATAGTCATCATAGGCAAATTCATCATCATACATTTCATTCTCATAATTTGGTTGTTCATATCTTTGCTGATGAAGGTCATCGTCGCCCATTTCAAATTGTTGGTCATATTCATCTAGCTGTAAGGCTTTAGATAGTTCTGCCATTACAATAGGCTTAATATCCTCAAGTAGGACTGTATCCTGAGGATCAAGAATGCATTGCATTTGTTTCATAAATGTATCCTCATAGATAGTATTATTGTCATTTTGTATGAAATCAATTGAACTTGAAGTATGGAGAGACTTTTCAGCAACAGATCGTAAATGCCTATTAAAACTGTATTGCGATTCTGTAATTAAACTACTGATTGCATATTCAAATTTAGAAGAAGAGTTTGGATTGTCCATTAATTTATGTATCTTTTCTTTGTCCATCTTAAATAGTTGATTAACTATCTTACTTTTTATTTTGGTAAAAGATGTATCATTACTTGATTTACTGGATCGTCTTTGCCTATTTGCTTTTTTCTTTGATGGTTGCTCTTGATTAAAGTTTTGAACATTTTCTTTAGTCTTTTGCACAACTGGGCTTTCAATAGGGGTGTGCGTAAAGTTATCATTGGCCTCTACATGTGGATCATTGCGGTTCAATAGACGCTTCCTGATTAAATCTACAGTATCATCAACTGATCGATTGAATGATCCGGAGTTATTAATAACTGGTGTAGGATTTCCCCCATAATGGTCATTTGATGGTGGTCTATGGCCAGTGTAGTCATATACCGGTAACTTACTACTCTCACCACCATCATATCGGTTGGTTTTATTGTGTTCATATCTATGAACTCTTTCACCATATTTATTGAAGTTGCTGTCGCTAGCCCAAGGAGATATAGTATTTTGTCTAAAAGTCTCTCTTGGTGGAACATACCTATCATCAATATCCCCCATGCTATTCATGTGACAATGCTTATTCACATCCTCGATATAATTAGATGGATCAGGGGGGTATTTGTTACTGTAATTAAAGGCTGTTTCTGTTGACCTTGTTGGACGTGACATAGGGTAAATATGTTTATCTTGAGATTGGCGACCTTCGTCCTGGGTCCTTGGATAATTGTTGGGCCTATAATCTAATCTATATTTGCCTCTATCATGGTGATCATGTCGTGTACGGTCGTTGCTGTCTGAGCGGTGTTTGTACGGCAGCAAAGGTCTAGGTGGCCTTGAAATTGGTGGAGGGAATCTGAGAAAGCATACAACAACGCATGTTTATTTGATATTAAGAGAAATCATAATGATAATAAAAGAAATAAACGTATTTGTGACATATAAGTTGTTTTCAATGTTAACTCGATTTTTTTGTTATCGTCAATGTTTGAAAGGTACTATTTGACATTTTAGGCGGCTACGACGAGATTTTGTATTGACACTAAATTTTTGTCATTTATATACATCTAAACATTTAATTATGCTTACCTGTGCTGATCAAGAAGACCGTATCCTCTGGAAGGTCTAAAATGCTGATTGCCGCCGTTTCTCGGTCTGAAGTGTCTGGGATTCTCATTGCGCCATCCACCAATTCCTGGATGACCTCGTCTCATTGTGTTACATGCAAAATACAACACTATACTAAAACAGTGTTTTTTTACACAATCATTTCACTATAACACTGACTCGTTTGCTTCAACACCGAATTATTCTAAAACAAACAAGCAAGATTCAATGAATCCTGTACAAAAACATACACAGATAAAATCAGTTAATTTTGACAGTGATTGGGTCAATGTTGCCACATTATAACCACAGACTAGGAAGAAATATTATGTAAGATTACAGACTACACAAGTTTTGAGGCATGGATATTTTACTCTATCTGGATCACAGACTGAAGTCAAAAGTCAAAAGTTAAATTATTTTATTCTTATAGGTATCACTGATACACTTCTTAAGCACGTCATCATTTTTTTATCTACCAGCTTTTCGGAAGGGTGCTTTGTCATGGAGGAGAAGAAAAGCCGAAAGAAACTCCTCGCACATCTTTAAAAAAAATATTACAAAAAAAGAAAATAACCCTGTGAAGTCATCATATCCGAACGGTTAACCGATCAACAGTTGACGCCATTTTATGTATTAAGCGGTCGCCCGGCATCGGTGGGCAGTATGGTCACATTTACTAATTTACAGGGTTCTTAACTTAGGAGTTTCCCCCCTAATTTAGGGGGTAAATATGTGAGATGGGATTTTTTAGGGATCTTATATTTTTAGGGGTATTTCATATTTTTCATTTATTGAGAAAGGCTGTAGAACAAACTAGCCAATCAAAGGAGACTGGGACTTTTGGGCTATCTATCGCCGAAACGAGTAAAGTTTGAGTTTAATATTATTAAACTCAAATTATGGTCATATTTTTCTATTTTTAAATTTTTAAATTTCGAAGAAGAGAAATCCAAAATTGAGTACCTATTTGTGACCGTATAAAATAAATTAATATTGTAATCGGACATGACACTTTGAAGTGTTTTGGTGTTTTAAAGTTATAAATTGAAATGTATTTTTTTATACTAAACCTTATTTTTTGCGGAAATATGACATACGTGGTAATTACAATATATTTCTCAACAATATAGAACAGTATTTCAAAATCTGTCATTATGCCCATTACGATACATCTATATAATAATAATATTGTTCATCAGAGCCGAAAAACTTTTTGATGTCTCGAAAAAAAATCATAACTTTCTACTAAACAGAGAAAAAATCATAACTTCTGTACTAAATAGAGACGTTAGATTAAATATTATTCATCTTTGATGTTTTTATATCATAATAAAAAATCACTATCAAATTATATACTAGATAACATGGACACAGTAGAAAAATGGACATTTCGTTATGACCTCATCGGTCTACAGGCACCTCTGCGAAGAATATGATCCAGATAAAGTAATATATCCATGTTCTGAGGTTATATAATGTTTATGGTTTTATGGAGGGCAAGCCAAGCTTCGAATAATTATACCTACTGAAAGTAAACGTGACATTGGATGAATTTACTCTACTTACGCTCTCTCATTGTTCGAGGTTACACAGCGACACCATACGAGTGGCTACGAGTCAAGGTCAACGTAAATCAGGCCTATGATTGGGCGAAATTGTTCATCCATCACTTCGCTATGATGTTGGTAACATTGAATGAGTATTATAAAAAAAAAAAAAAACAATTAAATAATTACTGAACTGCACACTTACTTGAACTTAAAGGCACTCCATCGATAAATGATAAATGAACAGCAATGCCTATGTCCTGGCTATATCTAAGTCAATGGTCCTGGCAACATTTGTGCAGTCTGAAGACGAATGACGTCACCATGATCATTTTACTTTGTTTCCATGTTATTTATAGTCCCAGGGTCCCATTTTATTGTGTTCAAATATTTTTATATGTGCGGTATACTTAAAATAAAATATTATTTTATCCACTTTAAAAAATAGTTGTTAAAACATTTAATCAGATTTTTATTGTATTACCAACGCAGATGGCGTTAGTAAGAAGAAAACTCAAAAATATTTGTACTTATAGTATGAATACAGCATTACTTAATTATAAAAATGTCGGAAATTTTAATGACATCAATGTTATTGTTTAATCAATTTGTTTAAACGATTCCCTTATGATAGATTAAGTAGTATTAAAAACTTATACATGTTAAAATGTAGAAAACAAGAAGAAATTGTTATGAGAAATTTTATGTTTGGATAAAACTAGCAGTATAAGAAATTTAAGAATCACGAACACACTTCTTAGTTCTATAGATTATTTGAATGATGATATTAATCTATAGATTGTTTGAATAAAATAAAAATGAATAAAAACGATTTGTCGTATAAATTATTTACAGAAGCCCATGTTAATAATCCATACATTAAAAGTTAATTCTCTTTATAAAAATGCCTTCAAAATTACTAGGTAGAAAACTTCACGAGCCTTCCTAAAGCATCGCTTTTTGCTAGATATTCTTTATTTACATATAAAAACATCAGTTTTCATGACATAAAGATAATTTTGAAAAAATTATAATTTTATTATTATAATTTTTACCACCAGAAAAATTACAACATTTGAAGAACCATATCCATAAGTCTGGATACCCTATAATTTTGAAGGACACCCTCAGTCCCACAGAACACTTATACCCTAGAGCTCAGTCAAGTCCAGCCTGTGATTTGTCGAAAATGGTAATTTGAATAAGGAATATTACGCAAAGCTCGGCGTAGATGGCGCCACCAGCACATACAGTAAACAAACTGGCATCATGATGCATTCATGTTTGCAATATTAATGTTAAAATGTAAAAACCGTCTGTAAAAACTTACATATCAAGCTAATTTTGTAATTATTCTTATATTACACAGTATTGCATTTATACTTTGTGATATCGCACCCTCAGTGGAAAAAAAACATAAGTCGTGTTACTTATACCCCATTTACACGCGCGCGCGAGCCACGAGACAATCCGCGAGACGCGCGCGTGCGCGCGCGTGTGAACAGGGCGCTCGCGGACCAGACAGCGGCGCGTCTCGTGGCTCGCGGGCTCGCGGCGGGAGCGGTTTGTTAGGCGCGGCCAAAGGGGCTCGCGCGAGCGCTCGCGTGGTGTTCACACGCGCGTAGGGGGCGTGGCTTACGGACGCGCCACGAGTCGATCCGCTACACGCGCGTGTAAATGAGCGGTTAGAATTTTAGTTATTAATATGATTGCAAAGAGGAATACAAGCTGCGTATGCTCAAGTTTTTTCAAATTTTTGTCATTAATCTTGACGGTTTTGTGCAAGAAATCGTAATGTAAATTCCTTTGACTACTTACTGATATTCTGTCAGTTATTTGTTCTCCTGTTAAATTGCAATTTTCATCTTATACCTTTTTCCACTGAGGGTACGATAAGATGGCATCCTACGGCTATTAAAGAGTGGATGATCTAAAGAAATTGCTGCGAGAACCGTTTATACGTGGTGTGAGTTTGAATGGAAAGATACGATATTATGGATAGTTAACTGACCTAAGGTAATTGAAACTCATTCAACTTAAATTCAGTTAAACTAATTTCAAAAAATTAACTTCTTTCAGGCTCAAATTATACGAGGAAATTCCATTATAGGTCTATGGGAAAATCAAAACTTTTGTAACGTAAGAAGTAGGTAGTTACTTTGACAACGATAATACCAAGGCCGTCTTTAACCTACTGGAGGCCCTGGGCATATTACGATAATGGGGCCCCTATGACTTTGACAAAACTGTTGTTAGAATAAACAAAGAAAGTAGATAAGCAAGCCTCTAGATTTATGCAAAAGTTATAAGCGAATTGGTATTGTAGTCAGTAATTTTGGTTCGATTTATTCGAATTAAAAAGTTTTTCGGTAATAAATAACGGTTATCGTTTAGTGATCTGGCAGGAACTAGGGGGCCCCTGTTGATCACGGGGCCCTGGGTACGTGCCCAGAGTGCCCAGTGGGAAAGAGGGGTCTGGATAATACAGTAAAATTTTTATTTACTCCAACAGTCGAGATGATAAAAATCGAGATGATGGCGAAAAAAGATAATAAATGCAAATTCAAACTAAAATAGAAGGCACTACCTACTCCTTTTTTTTAAAGCGCCTAGTGTTAACTATTCTTGAAAATAACAAGATTTTAAGTCGAGTTCTAAATAAAATCATATTTGGTTGTCTTGCGTGATAAAATATTTATTTTTTATTTTTTATTTTTATGGAAGTAGCCGGCAAACGAGCTGACGATCCACCTGATGGTACAGTCGGCCGCAGAAGTAGCTTAACATTTTAGTACCTTGTCACATTACATTTCTTGAATTTGTCATAGATGTTGCTAGGAAACCGTCGAAACAGTTAGTATTACAAAGTACTAAAATGTTAAGCTACTTCTACGGCCGACTGTACATACCTAAGTGGCTATCGTCGCCCATGGACATCAGCAACACCAAAAGCATCACTGATGCGTTGCCGGTCAAGAAAGAGAGAAGAAAAAGAAAGAAAGTAATTATTAAGAAAGTAGTAATGTTTATAAGTAGGTTGATTTCATTGTTTAAACGATTGGTTCCCTTTACGTCGAGTCCCATAAACAAGATTAAAACTACAAAAGGTTGTTAAACGATTATATTTTAAATTACATATAAGTTTTCCATAATAATTGTTTCAAAGCGCATAAATGCTGTGCGTTTTAGGCTAATTTATCATTTCCTTAGAGGCTTACGTTATAATAACAATCATCTCTATATTCTAATGAGATTTAACTCTCATTTATCGTTATACACAACACCTAAAGCCGTTGAAGTGGTGGTTCAAACACCGGCTAAAATCGAAGTGGGATCTTCTACTCCTGATCTGACTTTGCGCAGGAATAGAACAGCTTCGCGACCATCGATCAGTCTGTGGTCGTACGATAGGGCAAGATACATCATTGGCCGTATCTCCACCTGGAAGAGAGAATTAATAATTTATTGTGAATAAATCGAATATACTTTTGTTGCTAAATGGAGCTTAGGAGGTAATTTCTGTGCCTTTGTTACTTTTGCAGAGGTACAATCCAAGGGGTGCCCAGGTGGTGTAAGAAACGTTTCGACTTCCGGGTTGTGTGGAATTGATTTCTATCCAACGAAAGCTCCTCGACAGCCATTAGTCGTAGGTACTAGGTACCTACCTACCGACAATTCGTATGAAATAAACTTCTGCCTTTCTTGAAGAGCACTTGCTACTTTTGTCGGTTGACCTCAACTATTTTACCGAATCACCACCCCTTCGATGGAAATTAATAATTAACAGCACTAAGTATCACGAGATGCTCAACAAAAATGAATATTATTAAACCGTCCCTTCTAGATTTTCTGAAATTCTTACTCGTTCTCGTAGTACCTAGCAATAGCCATTTTCTGATTTCATTGTTTAATTTCGAGTAGGTAGGTATGATGATGCCGCCTGCGACAAAAGTATCTAATCCTAGAGTAAGATTCTGTGAATGTCTTACTTTGCCCGCTATAGCAACTGGACGTTGGACGATGGCATGCATTCCCAAAATCGCTGACTGTGGTAAGTTTATGATGGGCATTGACAACAGCGAGCCGAACACACCTCCGTTGCTGATCGTGAATGTCCCTCCTTGCATATCCGCCGGTGTTAGTTTACCTATGAAAGTAAAATATTTATAATGACGACCCTGTAGCCTAGTTGGTAGCGACCCTGCCTGCGAAGCGAGGGGTCCCGGGTTCGATTCTCGGCCGGGGCAGATATTTATGTGACAGATAAATATTTGTGCTCGGGTCATGGGTGTGATTGTGATGTGTTATATGTGTCGTCCATGCCACCCGCGACACAGGTAATAACCTACTGCGGGGGTGTGAGTGTGTTAGCGTTTATTTATATTATTTATATTTCTGACGGAACTAAATGAAATGAAGCTTATAATGCTTCACAGATCCGAAATAATTTTGCTTCGTTTTTTAACTTTTTTGTAATCAAGGAAAAGCCGAAAATGGTTGTTTAAAAAAACTATACGCTCTTTTAGGTATTCTTTTATACAATCTGCTTCACATTCGAATTAGTAATTATATATCCAGCTGGATATAAACTATAAAATATAAAAAACATTTTTAAGCAAATAGACCACATACGAGCAGACGAGTCATGGTGCGTGTTCAGTTGATCATCCTCGCTAATAATTAACAGAAAATTAAGAAATCACTCTCAGCTTCCAGCTGGAGGATCCGCAACGAGTAGAAAGTCGAGATGTTTTAAGGCTTTCTCGAGAAAGAGGGTAGTAGACGCACAGATATCTATAGATTTATAGATTGATTTCTTAGGTTTTCGCGATTATTATAAAATAAAGTAACCCCAAATGGGCCAAAAAAGCCAGGCGGACCGCACGTTGAGTATGCTGATTTAGAATAATGAAAATCCATACGCTTACCGCTTCTAGCCTTTTCAGCAACAGCCCCTAAAGCTAATTCGATCCTGGGATAGTCCATTGACTCGACATTGCGAATGACTGGCACCACTAAACCTTTCGGTGTGGCCACAGCAACTGATATGTCTACATAATCCCTGGGGAAGATAAATAAAATTCAGTAGCACTCACTAATACAACATGTCCGAATTTCCTAGGTTCTTACCGATCTACCCACACAGGGGCGGCACAGACATTTTGCAATGGAGGCATCCTTTAACATGAGATCCCGCATTTGCGGAGGATATGCACCTGATGGCTTTTAGTGGGTTCAAACTGGGTAGAAATCACCACATATCTAACAACCCGTAACCTGTCTGTTTGGGTATGTTTACAACATTTGATTGCTTATAAGTAGTAGTTGGTAGTAGACAGGTTCTCGACAGTTATAGAAGTTATTTAAGACCATCGACCATCCATCTATCAGCCCTTGGAGGTGCACTGCTGCACATAGGCCTCCCCTTACTTGCAACACTGACAGGTCCTGAGCCTTCTGAATCCAGTGGATGTTGTCTTCTTCAAAATGTTTGTCCACCTGGTCGAGGGGCATCCTATACTACTTTTTCTGAGCCGAGGGTGCCATTCGAGGATCTTTCTTCCACAACGATTATCGGTCCTTCGAATTACGTGGCCAGCCCATTGCCTCTTCGAAGACAGACTAGCGACATATCTACCTAATTAAAGGAAAATACAATTTACCTATAAATAATATCGTTTCCAATTATGACGCCGTTGATCACCGGCTGATCCATCAACGCATTAGCTGCAGCTTTCAAGAAAGGCGACATGAACGATAACTTCACGCCATATTTCTTCATGAACGCGTCCAAGTTAGCTTTTCGAAAAGCCATTAATTTACTGTAAGACAGGGATAAAAGTGTTAAGTAACTACCTAATTACAAAAGTAACTGTGTCTGTAGCCGGCAATCGAGCAGACGAGTCATCGATAGTTACTGGTCTTCGTTGTCCCCGTCGTCCCCGTCCAGACCAGATTACTTAATAATAAAATTTCCAATTGTAGTTCTTAAATAGTTTGAATATAATTTCACCTCATGTCACATTCGTTGAAAGTCGTCAACATAGCCGTGGTATTCTGAGCTTCCTTTAGCCTCTCAGCGATCCTGCGTCGCATCTTGTTCATGGGCACGGGGTGTTCTGTCCGAGTGCCTGATATCGTTTTAGTGGGATCGCCAATTCTTTGCGCAGCAAGCTGAGGAAGAATATCAAATTAATAGCAAAACTTCACCGAGTAGCGCCCAAAAGTAATGGAAGTATAATGCATTTTTGTGTGTAGGATACTTCTTTATTTGAATGTATCCAGTGAATTTTTGAAATAACTCTTTAATTATCATGATAATTAATGCTATTGCGAGGTTAGACGGTGCCTACCGTCTACCTTTCGACATTTGAACAAAATGGATAACTTAAATATTACCTACTGCAGATATGGCTTGATAGATTTACTATGTAATTACTATTATCAATAGAGGATTTTCCAAGTTCCAACTATGCTTACAGTAGGTCCAGCAGGTTTCTTAACGACGGCAGTTTTAGCAGCTGCAGGTTTAGCAGCAGCCGGTGCGGGGGCGGCAGCAGGCGCGGGGGCGGGGGCGGGGGCGGGTGCTGCGGCGGGCGCGGGTGCTGCTGGCTTCGCTGCAGGCGCTGCGGCTGGCTTCGCTGCTGCCGGCGCTGGGGCTACGCCTGTCACGTCCACCTGGTGATGATCATAACTATGCAGTATTGTTTATTATAAAAAAGGTAGGTATAAAGGCGGCCTTAGTCTTTAGAGGTCATTTCCAGACATCAGGTGACTTGGCCGGAATTGCATCGGTGCCTTGACTGTCGTCCATATAAATCTTAACTCAGGTGGCTAGTTAGCTAAATGAGTGAAAATGCCGTGAAAATCATGCTCTTGTTTACTACTTGGTATTATACCATTGATAGTAATGTAATAAAATTAGAGTGTCTTATGGGGCACGGCCAACTAGCCAATACTTTACCGAAAAGAGGGGCTGCTGTGACTTCACTGATTCGCCGTCCTTCACTAACATCTTCACAATTTTCCCGTTACCCGGAGACATGACGGGGAGAGCCGTTTTATCTGTCTCTATTTCCAGAACCACTTCATCTATCGCCACTGCGTCGCCTTCTTTCTTTATTAATCTATGTAAACAACATATTTTATCTTAAGTAAATGATCGACATTGTATACTTATATGTGACAATACCTCATTTTTAGGGTTCCGTAGCCAAATGGCAAAAAACGGAACCCTTATAAATTCGTCATGTCTGTCTGTCTGTCTGTCTGTCTGTCTGTCTGTCTGTCTGTCCGTCCGTCCGTATGTCACAGCCACTTTTCTCCGAAACTATAAGAACTATACTGTTAAAACTTGGTAAGGAGATGTATTCTGTAAACTGCATTAAGATTTTTACACAAAAATAGAAAAAAAAATCAATAAATTTTGGGGTCCCCATACATAGAACTGAAACTCAAAAATTTTTTTTTCATCTAACCCATACGTGTGGGGTATCTATGGATAGGTCTTCCAAAATGATATTGAGGTTTCTAATATCATTTTTTTCTAAACTGAATAGTTTGCGCGAGAGACACTTCCAAAGTGGTAAAATGTGTCCCCCCCCCTGTAACTTTTAAAATAAGAAAATGATAAAACTAAAAAAAATATATGATGTATATGATGAACGAGATCTAATAAGTAGTTTTTTTTAATACGTTATAAATCGTAAACCGCAAAAAACATCGATCAAAGTTACAACGAACTACAAGAACTTTTATATTATGTTACTTGCTGCTACGGAACCCTTCATGGGCGAGTCCGACTCGCACTTGGCCGCTTTTTTTAAAGGATCTACTTCCAGTTATACCATTTTCATCAAAATTTTGATATGACGATGGAGTGAAGAATTGAGGAAATTCCTCAAATTAATGTTTAGTGACAATTTCAGCTATATTTTACTCGAAGCTTTCAGGCATTATAGGTAGAAGTTGGTATCTGTTCAACTAACCCTCATTAGATTTTTAATGAATTGCGAGTATTTACAGTTGGTGGGAAAGTTGGCTCCACAGTGGGCTTTCAATAGTTCCAATGAGGTTACAGAATCTTACTTGACATCTCCACTGCTGACAGAATCTGGAAATGTAGGTGCTTTCACTTCTTCCACAGCTCGGTAGGGGGCAGTAGTGTGGATACATCGCTTCCATATACGTTGAAGTGTTGAGTCTGAAAGCCTTCTCTGGTACCTGAAGTAAGTTACATATTATCGAATTAAAAAAAGGAGATTCAATTAAATGGAGACAAGTGCAGTTTTCTGTGAGGCTTGTTGGTAACCCTAAATTGGCTGAAATCAAATCTTATAGGCTCGAGCACAGGCAGAGTTGCCAGCCTCTCGGTATTCTACAGGATACATTTTGGAGAGTATGCGCAGAATTACACGATTTAATTCCCCCATAGTGGAACGAAGCATTGTCGAATGTCCCTATTATATTTCGTCATTAACATCCTTCCTGTACGAACGACGCGGTTAGCTTCCTCATTTATCATGCGTACCGCCAAATATCGGAATAAGTTGCCTGCGTTGGTATTCCCGTTTGATTAAAATGTGTACAAGTCAAGAGTGAATAGAACCGTAAGGTGTGATTATTATAGTCAAACATTAACTTATCTAATAGATGAAATTCTCGTGTCACAGTGTTTGTAACAAAACTCCTCCGAAACGGCTTGACCGATTCTTATGAAACTTTGTGTGTATATTCAGTAGGTCTGAGAATAGGACGTAAACTATTTTTCATACCGGTGTCCACCTCAAATTTTTTTAAATAATTTTTTGGACAATTTTTTTTATTTAAATTTTTCTAAGATTCGGCATTAAAAATACATACAACCCTAAATTTTTATTCTTCTACCACCAACCCCTGTTTTTTTATAGCGATATTAGTATTTTTAAATATTTTCTAGAGAGGGAGAGGGAGAGGGAGGAGAGGAGATACGCACACAGAAACTGTAACAGTTAAGAACGGCTGTACCGATTTTAATGATCTCTGATTTGTTAAACCAACTAAAACTATAAAAGCTTAGTTTGTAGTTACTAAAAAGTATCACTACATTCATTGATTGTTAGGCGATACATGTTCTATACTACATAATTTATAAAAAACGGTTATCAATTTGATCCGTACCTATCTATTACTTACAATTAAATTACAATAAATTTACCAAGAAAAAAATAACAGACTTCAAAATAAATCAAAAACTACTCGTCTGATCTAGCTCAAATTTTAATAAGACCACATGACAAGCACCAGCTTTCGACTAAAAAAAGTATCATCAAAATCGGTTTACCCAGTCCAAAGTTCTGAAGTAACAAACATAAAAAAATACAGTCGAATTGAGAAGCTCCTCCTTTTTTAAAGTCGGTTAAAAATACATAGGAGGCGTAGTACAATAGTATGAAACTTAATCGTAAATAATAAAAAAAGTCAACTAACTTAAAATTATCAAAAGTCAAAATTTTTCTGGGAGACATAGTGACGTATTGTGGATGCATAATACTCTTTCCATGCAAAATCTGAAATAAATTGATATTATGATTTATGTATGATGATATATTATACACGATATTAATACCTACTACATACTTGAATCTGAGCTACTTCAGTGTATTTTGACATGTGCTATAGTTATCGTCCGATGGGACCAGAAATCTATCCAGGACCGACATGTAAGTGGAAAGAAGAACAAAAGATAAAGTATAAATAAGAATAGATTAACAGTGACCGTTTCTTTTACACATTAACAAACAAAAAAGTGCCATAGAGAAGGAAGGCCTCCATATATCGGAATGTTCTTTTTGTTACTCCTACTCTATGTAGTAGAAAGGCCTCCTTCTATGTGACAGAAATTTTAATGGTTTTATCTACAAGGTTACACGTTAAATATATAAATTATAACTTACAAGTCTTGTTATTCGACGTCTGAGCATATTTAGATAATTATTTAAAACTAAATCAACTAATTAAGTCATGAAAAATGGACATCAATATCGTTAAAATAACATTATAGAAAATCAATCAACACTTCACTCAATATTTGGTGTAAGTTGATATTTTTCTTTCTGTCATAAATTGTTTTGAAAGAGTTTTACTTCATAATTATTATTCAAAGTAGATTTTCAGAGCTTGGACCAATATTGCTTGGAAATGAAAGTAACAGCGTATTTCTGGTCCTTGATCCTAATTCCTAATGAAAAATCCTATTCAAAGTACACATCGACGCTAGAAAGCAAACACGTAGTAACGCGCAAATACAAATTGTTCATCAGAGCCGAAAAACTTTTTGATCTCTCGAAAAAAATTCATATGTTCTCTATTTAGTGGAGAAGTTATGATTTTTTTTCGGGTTTCATGTTTATCGGCTCTGATGAACAATTTGATCTTTGCGGGTTACTAGGTACGTGTTTGCTTTCTAGCGTCAACATACTGGTGGTGCACCCTGCCGCAAAATATGTATATGTCCCTGTTTCTGAAGGTTGTGGAACGAGTACCTATCACTTATCTTCATCCCCCGAGAATGTTTTTTAGGTGTCATCATCCATCCACCAACTCTTGGAGGTCCACTGCTGGACATAGACCTCTCCTAACTTGCGCCACTCTGATCGGTCCTGAGCCTTCTGAACCCAGTAGATGCCCGCTGTCTTCATCAGGGCTTTAATCTTTACGTGCCTACCTAGATACCACTAGAATCTAAAAACAATCAAGATTTGTTTTAAACATCCGCTAGTATTAGTGTGAACTGTGAAGACAAAGTTAACATCCGGTTTTAATGTCTTGTTTTAACAAGTTGCCAGCAAAGCTAGTCCCATGATTAAGGCTGACCATAGTCCATAGAGATAGCGTGGAAGTTTCCCGTTCTATTTATTTCGTATCCTATTGATGTTTATGTTGTGTACTTTTTAGGGTTCCGTAGCCGAATGGCAAAAAACGGAACCCTTATAGATTCGTCATGTCTGTCTGTCTGTCTGTCTGTCTGTCTGTCTGTCTGTCTGTCTGTCTGTCCGTCCGTATGTCACAGCCACTTTTTTCCGAAACTATAAGAGCTATACTGTTGAAACTTGGTAAGTAGATGTATTCTGTGAACCGCATTAAGATTTTCACACAAAAATAGAAAGAAAACAATAAATTTTGGGGGTTCCCCATACTTAGAACTGAAACTCAAAAATGTTTTTTTCATCAAACCCATACGTATGGGGTATCTATGGATAGGTCTTCAAAAATGATATTGAGGTTTCTAATATATTTTTTTTCTAAACTGAATAGTTTGCGCGAGAGACACTTCCAAAGTGGTAAAATGTGTGTCCCCCCCCTGTAACTTCTAAAATAAGAGAATGATAAAACTAAAAAAAATATATGATGTACATTACCATGCAAACTTCCAACGAAAATTGGTTTGAACGAGATCTAGTAAGTAGTTTTTTTTTAATACGTCATAAATCGTAAACCACAAAAAAACATTGATCAAAGTTACAACGAACTAAAATAACTTTTATATTATGTTACTTGCTGCTACGGAACCCTTCATGGGCGAGTCCGACTCGCACTTGACCGCTTTTTAGTTTGCAACGTATAATTTTTAAAATAAATTTTGACAGAAATAAAAGTCCTATTTTTTTATTTTCAATACATTTAACAATATTTTTAATATATTTAGTACCTCTATTTGATAACAGATGGTGCAATTACATATGTTTTTACATCTATTCACCAAAAGATGTCAGTATAGAATTTTATAGTTCTGCTACTCTGTAATAGATGGCAGTGCCTTGTAGCAGTTGTAGCAAAACATTGCAGCCCTATAAATGTCATGTTACGCGGACGGAGAAGTACGAAAGTTGGCGGAGTAAAGTTTACATGGAGGAGGATATTATACAGAAAGCTGTTATTTTTATTTAATATGCATTAGAAACATAAATCGTTATTTCCTTTTTTCCTTTTATTGGCTATATGTACATTCGGTATTTTTTGT
The DNA here is from genome assembly GCA_951805285.1 of Thymelicus acteon. NCBI lineage: Eukaryota > Metazoa > Arthropoda > Insecta > Lepidoptera > Hesperiidae > Thymelicus > Thymelicus acteon. Next base: position 7,328,851 of record OX638232.1, read on the forward strand.
CACCGCCCTATATATTGCTATGTTTGTCATTTGAAAATACTTAACTCTCTACTTCAAGTTTTTTAATTCATAATATCATTACTTTTACCTCATGTAAGTACGTACGTTTTTTTTGCTGTTTTCTATTTACTGCTGGGTTGCCTGGAAGAAATCGCTTCAAAGAAAGAATATAAACATTACTAGGGCCCCTGGAAGGGATTATATTGGTAATATTGATTTTGATAGTTCATTAATATCATTATTGCTATTATTATTTCTCAATGGGGTCCGCCTAAATACCGCCGCTACCACCCTCACTGACATGTATACCTACAAAGTACATAGTTACATACATACCTGTTACAAAGTCATAACATGGTCTCAATGTCTTTGAGGGCGTTTTATAGATAGTATTCTATACTTACAAGTCGGACAGTCCTTTGAGTGGGACATTACCAGCGACCACTCAAGACGTCGCTTTACGCATCTCCTTGACCGCCATAGGGTTGTCGATTTCAATTATCCGTTTTTATAGAGTCGTTTTTGGTTAACAGTCTTGGCACTGCTTTTTATTGAAATGTTCATTTAAAAAGATATTATTATTAAATAGAAATTAGTTCTAGCATTAAATAATTTATATATAATTTATGCTTAAATTCTTTTGATTTTATTCCTGCCTTATTTTTAAATTACCAAATTACGAAAAATAGATCATGTAATTTTTTTTAAATAAGACTGCAAAGAATTGGACTGTAAGTAATCAAGTAAAACTCAAGTAAGTAATTAGGTCTAAGCTGTGGGACTAAACATGTTCTTTTTCAGTCTTAAATTATAGTGATGTTATATTATTCTTGATTTGATTTGATGGCCATTTTTAATATAATTTAGATTCTTATTGCGTTAATACTTATGTAGCTTGTGGCGGATCTCAGATCCAAAAGTGAAAGAATGGAAATATTTCTTTACTCACATACATGTAAATCACCCATCAGGATAACAAATTGCGTGTGAAACATATTTAAACAAAACTTCACATCCATAAGGATGTGGTAAGGAGGGTATGAACCCTCACAAAGATTCTTTATTTAACGACATGGACATACACAAACATGGACATACATACACAAATGAATCTTACTCACACAATTATATTTCTGTCATATAATGTCTGCCACGACCGGGAATTCAATCCAGGACCCATCGTTCGCAAAAATGTACCATGCAACCATGTAACAAGGTAACCTTATATAGAAGAAAACTGGATATGTACCTACTCGAATAAAATATAATATTGACAGCCCTACGACATTAGGGGAAGCTCCCCTACTAATTTGCTAAGATTCGTGGTGCCCGCATCTTTGATTAGAAATCTATAGTCCCAAAGGGCACCGTACAACCTATCGACTGCTCATTTATCTACTCCAACAATTTCCTAATGAATATTTGTCGCTACACAAACTATAACTGCGTTTGTAGCGACTGGTCAGGATTTAGGAATGTGCATATTTGTCTATTAACATCGTTAGTGATTTACGAGGGACAAAAGTAAACAGTTTGTGTTTGTTGCTTTTTAAGTCGTTATTCTTGCCTCTTTTTTGAAAACCCTATTCCATAAGGAACACCGCAGACGGAAGCATGTAATATTTATAATGATTTAGCTTCTGTCGCTACTTCGAGAACTCATTGGTAATGCCTTTTTAGCTCGTCTGTTTATTATTTTATAGCCATAAAGTAAATTCGAACGTTTTATCATATTTACTATGATTTTATTATTAGGTAAACTTCTATGGATGCGTTAAGTCCGGTTTACACGTATTAAGTAGTTAAGTAGATAACTAAATTTTAAGTAAATTAATACGTACAATTCAGTAACTTTTTACTTATAGTTATCTACTTAACTACTTATATTTGTAAACCGAACATTAGTGCTTAGTTGAAACAGTGAAACATATTGTGGAGAAGAGGTATATTTAATGTGGTGTTTGAACTATGTACGTACTTTCACAATACAAAAGTGACCTATGAATGGTAAGGTACGCTATATATTCCGTATTTCCTACTCACCATTACTAAAATCGATTTACATTACGAAGTTTTCTGTATTAAGCTATTTATTAGCAGTTTTAGATACAAATTGTTTGTGTGAAACAGTTTGTAGAGGGCGCTGCGGCCTCAGCGAAGTCTTAAAGTTATTAATACTTCCATGTATTGTTTAGGAGTGGCTATCGGCGCTGATGTGTTGCAGAACGACGCTAGTGAAAATTTTAGAACTATGGCTTGCGATTTTAATACTAGCGGATAGTAGGCGTGTGCTATTACGCTAAATTTTTTGTATGGGGAAAGTCGAAAATCGACTTCATCAATTGACGAAATGTGCCTAATGCATTGTTTTAGTGGTCTGAACCCATCTTCCCTTTCCTTTGCCTTTTTAAGAAACTCAGAAACGGTTTAATAAATTCGTATACCTACTGAACATGTATACTACCTGAAACAATACTTTAATATTAATTACTTGATTTAATTTATATCTATTTTACACACAATGTTTTTTTTATTACAATGCCACAATAACAATGTCTTTTCATAAAGATGTGTATTTGCTCCATCTAGTTCAATGATTCAATGAGGATTATAAAAAATCAATGGCCATAATTATCAAGTAGTACCTAAGTGTTGTACTGTCGGTCGTGCTCTGTAACTGGGTAAGAAAAAAATACCTTCGGTAGTTTCTTGCCGCTTCTCCGGGACTACTCGCGGTAGGGAATTTTTGAAGAAATACTTTATTTCGACTTTTGAAATGTGTTTTAAAAAACTACTTCGAATTCCTGATTGGAATAAAAGCCATACAAATAATAAATTTTTAATCTTCGACGCAAAAAGAGGGATGTTATAAGTTTGACGTGTCTGTGTCTGTAACTCCTAAACGAATGGACCGATTATGATCAATGATATTATAATGTAAAAAAGAGATAGATAGATATGTCACTAGTGCGCCGACGATGAAGAGCGTAAGAACAGGCAATTGACCATTCGGCTCGTAGTCGCTCTGTCAATACAAGACGATACGCACGCTTTTGTTGTTTTCAGAAGTGCTTGATATTAGACATACAGCGTTAAAATGCCTTCGTATATTATACCAATGTGATTGGTGTAGTGAAACAAATAAGGGTGTTTGTGTTGTAGCTCTTTTCGGAACAGATTTTTTGGTTGATTTGTAAGGGTATAACGTAGGTATATATTTTTTAAATATCATTGATTATGATGCTGTTTTTAGTTTGAAAGCTGACGTGATCGACATGGTTGTTAGTTATGTTTGGAGAAAATAAAACTGTCGGAGGTAGGTATTCTAAATTCTAATATTTACAGTTAGGGGCCATCCATAAATTACGTCACACTTTAGGGGGGAGGGGGGAGGTCGATGTAGTGTGACATTGTGTGACAAGGGGTGGGAGAGGGTCCTAAATTTCATGACGTTACATTTCAAAATCGAATAATTAGTATGTATAGGTAAATATTAAAAAACAATTAATGGAAATAGAACCTATATCGGAACTGCTGTTTTAATTTAATAATTTGGAGGTGTAAAATTTCATAATATGTGACGTCACACTAGGGGGGGGGAAGTCTAACAAATGTGACCAGCTGTGACAAGGAGGAGGAGGGGTCAAAAAGTCATGAAATTAGTGTGACGTAATTTATAGATGGCCCCTTATTCATAATAATATTAATAATAATTAATAGCGTACTATGAATGTGTATTTACGTCTTTATATTGGGCAACGGGCGAGTCTAGGCAAGTTGTGCCGTCTCAGGTAATAAGTAAGCAACTGTTTCAGCTTAAACGCTCAACTTGCCGCAACCGCTATTATCCCACTAGGGATGTGCGGCAGAAATATAGAAGTTTTATAATACTACTTAGTTTATTAATATAGAATTTCTACAATAGAACATACCGATAAATTCTTAGTTGTCTATGTAACTATTCTGATTTTTAAACATAGACTTAAATATATAGACGGGCTGTTCCGAACAAAATCCTTGTCATATTTTTCAAGCATTTTTCATACTCTGTGACAGCGCTTCGTTCGGTCAAGTTCGGTTCAAGATGGCAGATATCAAATATTTTGCACTAAATAATTTTTGTAAAAGTATAGTTATTTACCAATTATGATTTAAATAAACTCAAATAAAGTTCAAACGTAAATAATGAAGATATTTTAACTGTGCACAATAAACAATATGCGTTATTATGTGCTCTTGAACGGTCGGGGTTTTTCAAAAATGACGTCTAATTGTCTCGCTTGCTCGCAGCCGACTAAAATGCGTTGGCACCATATGGTGTCAACGTAGGTGTCGAAACTTTTAGTACTGAACAGCCTGTCTAGTATAGTATACACATAGGTCTATGTTGTTAAAATGTAAAATTCCAGAACAGTGCAGAATCTATCACGAACTCGAGTTACCCCTAATTTTTAAGTTAAGTTTATATAATTATGTAGGATCATATTACTCAAAAAAACCTGTAAAACCTGTGAAACGCTTTAATGAATTATTTTAGTGCTATTTTCAGTGACACGGCTGTATATCATAAAAAGGTATGTCGAAAGTCATCGGTCGGCATAAAAATTCCTGGAATTTCGGTAATTTGTATGGCAACAGAACTCTGCACCAATAAGAAGAGTGGGGTGAAGCTCAAGGGTAAAGCTTAAAAGGTGGAGTCATTTAAATTTAATTTCTCTAATTGTGTCTATCAAGTGTCGATATCACTGTCGATACCAGTAGCCATCACTACGCGGTCCGCTACGTCGTATATTGTCCAAAATTTTCTTCGCTCGTAAGTCCGGTCTTCGGAGTTAGCAAGTTGTCGATTTATTGAATAAATAGTTTGCAGTATTTGAGGAGATTTATAGTTTGTCTTGGACGGACAATGCGCTATAAGCGATATTGTCCGAGTCTCGACAACCTGACGCTGTTTGTGTCCGACAAATTGTTGAACTTCAAGTATTTGCTACGATTATACTTTGGTAACTTGATTATTTTATCATGCGATGCGATAGTTATAAACAAAGATTTATTATATTATTATATAGATATAAAAAGTGTATAAAAAGTAAATACATAATATAATTATTTATATCATAATCTTTACAATCACAAATGATATAATATCTATACGTATATCATCTCAAATAATTGTTTTTCATTAACAAGACCAGAGACTGAGTAGTGGTTTTAAAGAAGATCTCTGCTTATTCTATTCAGGTCACTGGTTCGAATACTTATTTCCTGTCTATTGGCCACTGTATGCTCAATGACCTAAATAAATAATGATTAAAAATCTACTCCTTATTTATTCTTGGTAATAGGTTAGTATTTAGAACTTTTGAATTTTTTTTTAATATATGCTTTAGTTTTTGAATGTTTTAGGGAATTAGAATATTTAGGGCTTATTTCACAATCTTCAAGTAAGTCCGAAGTAAGCTATTCGTTGGTTAAGTTGACATTTCGTGTATGTAAAATGACACTTTAACGTCACTTTAACCGGCGAATAGCTTATTCAGGACTCTACTTGAAGATGGTGAAACAAGCCCTTAGAATAGTTATAGGTAGGGCTGCTCCGAGGATATTAATAATATGGGTTTAATAGTTCAGGAATACCATTATTACTATTATTATATTTTCACCGTGGGGTTCACCTGGATACATATCCCCCTGTTTGAGTCAGTTGCCAAACAACTCTTTGTGTTCCGGCTGGGGGATTGAGATCGAGTTCTTTCTTTTCTTTTCTTCTCTATCCTTAGACAGCCACGCTATCATGAGCAAAAACACCAAAGGAATCGCTGATGTCCATGGGCGACGACAGCCATTTACCATCAGGTGGATCATCAACACGTTTGTCGACTATTTCCATAAAAAAGGAAAAATAATGTTTAAAATTATTAAAATATTTTTTTCCAATACAAGTTTTACATGTTGCACCCCTCGATAGCTCTCAACCAAGCCACGAGTAGTAAGAATTGTGTAGCGATTTCAATAATAATGCATTAAAAAAAGCAACTTGTGCGAATCGCCGAATTCGCGTAGGGGGAAGCTCCCCAAACCGAAATTACTCAATGAAACGAAAGCTGAGATCGCGCACAATACGATACGCTAAACAACCCCAGTCTCCCCTCGATAACGAAAATAAAATGGCGTCTACGGCGTCTTGTCTTTATCTTTTCCTTATGTAAATGATGGCGGAATATTGGAAATTTAATGAGGTTAAGAACTTTCCAGCCGATTGTGGCGCCGCGCCCCCGGCGTTCGTACGATGAACTTCGAGAGAATGCAATTTTATTCATACAGCTCTAACAACTTTTAAAAGACATTCAATGTTTCAGTTTATTTAAAGAAATTATTTGTACCTATGTGTGATGATAAATATGCAGTGATACAATACAGTTTATGCAAAGCATAGAACATTTTCCGTGTAGATAAAAAAATATAGATAAATATGTTATTATGCGGTCATCATTCAATAATAATAATAATATGTTGTAAATATTACCAAATTTACAACTTTTGAAACCGAAACCCAATTATTGGTAATAGGTAGTAATCCTCGTTGTGACGCGAGATATTCGAAGTTCGATTCCTGGCCAGGGCCAGACATTTTTGGTGGCAGATAAAAAAAAAATATCCCTACACACTCATAGCCCCACACAAGGATTCCTTGTGTCGTGGGTGGTATGACCATCAGTACCAAAATTGTTAAAAATTTACCTACTACTTCTATATTATGTATTTATTCTGTGCTACTGCATGATCAAATGATCAAATTATTCTTAATGTCCAAGTAGGTAGTAAGTAGTATGTATGTACAATAACAACAGCGTACTACCTCCGCTTCCACTCCTAATTATAATTCGCACAATGTACTACAAACAACCAAGGAAGTTCTTACTATTCTAACTCAACTTAAGAGGAGGCCGTGATGGGAATTTATGCTGAAAGTGGGCGTGGCCACTATCTTTTGTCCTCGATGTTCTTCTTTCCGTCATGTCACTCACTTCACAAGCACAGCACAGAAAAACTACGGAGTAGTACTTATTCATTAATTTTTATTGCATCTAAAAATTATAAAACAATTATTTTTTAACAAAAAATTGAACCAACGAAAAAAAATTGAAAATGAAAAATAAAATAAATTATTTAGTATTATAATTTAAGATCCTAAATTATTAACAGTAAATAAATAATTATGAGGCGATGCCAAACATGTGAAAAAACAAACAATTGCGGATCAAGGATAGTACATTAATGTAATGACTTCTTGTATAAAATTTGTCAGACAGCTGTACCTACTGAGCCTGCGCTCGGAAGCGAACAACATAAGCGCCAAACTATTTTTTTATTTGGTTTTTAAAACTACTTTATGGATTTTCACAAAAATATATGTGAATTTACATTATTTGCATCATATTATAATAAATTTTAATTTAAAATGTCAAGGTAAAACAATAATTATTAATAATTTCTGTTTTTCTTTTTCTCCTCTATTTCTTGGCCAGCAACGCATCAGTGATGCCTTTGGTGTTGCTGATGTCCATGGGCAACGATAGTTACTTACTATCAGATGGATTGTCAGCTCGTTTGCCGGCTATTTCCATAAAATAAAAAAAATCGTCATTTAAATTTTTTCATTGAATAGTAGCATTTGTCAGTTAACCATTTAAGTAACTCTATTTTAAATTTAGTGAAAGTTAAGATTTTTATGTTTTCAAGGATTTTATTATATATCGTTTTCGAAGTCTAATTTTTTGAACGTATCCCTGATCGAGAAGAAGGTACCATGGTACACATAGTCGATTAGGGTATCTGGTTGCAAAATAACAATTATTTTTCTTTTCCTGAAAAAGGTGCATAGGTATTTGTTCTAAAAAAAATACAAATCTCATATAATATGTATATACCTACCTGTCAATGACAATAATTTTAGCTTCCTATAGAGAGGCTTGCAGCTAGTGTTTGGGGTAACATTACAAAAAGCGCGTATACATCGTTTTTGAGCAATGAAGACTTTATTGCAATCTGTAGAGTTTCCCCATAAAAACTATACCATACCTTAAATTAGAGGCAACATAGCCGTGGTAGGCTTTTAAGGTTCTTAACATATTACTTATTTTTGGTAGAACGAAACGAGAACTTTTTGTGCAAAGTTTGACGATGTTGAAGAGAATAAATAATCTAGACACGCGGTAGCGTGTCAAGCCAATTTCAAACTAACAGAATTGGCGAGTAGCACCGTGTGTAATATTACATGAACCGTTTGGAGCCACTTTTGACCACCTCATAACTCAGAAACTATTCAACATAAACCTGTCAAATTTTATTGAAACTTTAACATTTATTGAGACTTGCGAAATACATATGTGTTCCAAATTTCATATACACATCTTAAACGGTCATTTAGATATTAACGTCCAAAAATCGTCATTTTTATCACTGATTGACCTATAGATCAAGACTCTAACTCAGTTCCAGATGGTCTAGAAAGTTAAAATTTGGCATCCAGACAGGTAATCGGGTGAATACAAAGGAATAAATCAAAAAATAGTAAATTATATAACTATCATTGTATTTATTTTTCAAAAAATTGATTCTATTAGAAACACTTATAATGCCGGAAATTTAAGAGTAGCAATCAAAATTGATGACATCTGGTCATTAGGTGGATTTCAAGCTGAACATATAATGAAACATATCAGTTTTAGTACTTTGTGAAGCTTTCAACGGGGGGAAGATGTTAAGTGTCCCAAGTGCCTTTGGGAAAGTGTGTATGGGACGTTATTTCCAGTGTATTACGTCGTTTGATTTTTAATGTGTGAAAAATTATTTTTCTCTAATCTTGTATGGCGTGTAAACGACTAAATTTTGTATTATTTCCGAAATTATACCAGTTTAAAGTGATTCGAAGTATTGTTTCAAAATATATTGTAGCACGTTATGTCATCGAACATAAACTACTTATAACTATATAACTAGCTTTTGCCCGCAGCTTCGTCCGCGGTAGAGATCGATTCTTTACAAATCCTACTTACTTTTACTTAGTTAGATTTAGTTGCATATAGCGTGATTCAGAACTTGCAAATGAATTTTACTAACGCCATCTATTAGCAACATCCGGAACTAAATATTTAGCAACTAACAAAATATCGATCTTCCCATGGGGATGTTTTACCGCGGTAAAAAGTAGCCTACGTTACTCTCCACCCTCCTCACTAACTCCATACACAAAAACCATACCATTTATCAGCGTCGTTGCGACGTGAAAGACGGACAAACAAACAAACAAACACACTTTCACATTTATAATATGAGTATGGATAGGAGTATAGTTGAATATCGTATTTATTAATATTACGATATTATAACTGGGATTTAGTATTAATAATTATTATTTCAATATTAGTGGACATCAATAGTGGAACGTCATTACTTATAAATAATGAAATAATAGGTATTTCAGACCACGGCGCACTAACTACAGATTTAGTTGAAGAGCACTATAACAGTTCATGTATAAGGTAAATAATTAATCAGTAACGTTATGAATAAGTACCTTCTAATAATTTCTGTACAAAAAGTAATGATTTCCCATCAAAAACATAAATGTAAAGTGAGAGCCAATTAAAAAAAAAGAATTGAGATCTAAATGGGTGCCAAGTTCTGTGTACAAAAGCCTAAAATTTTAGTCACAAGAACATGTAATTCAAGCTTTACATTTGAATTGGCTAGTTTTCATTAGTTAGCAACCAACAAACCAAATTTTAGAAAAGTAACATAGTTCATCAACCTAAAAGACTTAACGAAGATAATTATACAAATATATAGCTTAGGTAGGTACGTGAAAACTAACCAAGTCAAATGTGCAGCTTGAAGTACATGTTCTTGTAACTAAGATTTTAGGCTTTTCTACACAGAACTTGGCACCCATTTAGATTTCAATTTTTTTTAATTAATTCTCACTTTACATTTATGTTTTTGATGGGATACGTTACTCTTAAATTCCCTAATACATTATTTATTAATAAAACTCGCATAGTGTTAAGTAATGTATCAATTTGTTTTAAAATAGGCAATAGGTAAAACACAATTGAATAGAAAACAGATTATTTTATGTATACAAATTATATAAAGGTTGAATTTTCAAAGTGTGCGTGGATGGCCAATTCTAAAAGTATGAGGAATAGCGAACAATGCTGAAAGGAGTCTCGGGGCCGATTTTGATGAAAACTAAAACTGCATCATTACATCAAAGAAATATCTGTAATAATTTCAAAATTATCATATTTTTTAATATTCATTACGTTATTAATTTAACGGAACGTAGTTAAATTTAAGCGAAACCTATTTAAAAAGGTCAGACCAATACAGTACATGATAAAATAACTTGATTCAAATTCACTCCTTGGACGCTGATGATATCCATCATAATTCGATATAAAAGGCGACACGAAATGAATTCAGTCGAAGAATAAATCTGTGCATACGTGAAAATAGTAAGTAGGAACTTGACAGAAAAAAACTCATTTTTTGCTTGGTCTTACTTTATGTAGGATACTATCTCATCAAAAATATAAATGTGAAATGAGAGCCAAGTTCAATAAAAAAAAGAATTGACATCGAAATGGGTGCCAGGTTCTGTGTAGAAAATCCTAAAATTTTAGTCACAACAACATGTAATTCAAGCTCTACATTTAACTTGGCTAGTTTCTACTAATACTATATACACGTATATTTACAATCTGAGTGTGGGTGTATGTTTTAAATCTTCATAAATAATGTATTGACTTCCCTTTAAGTGAGGATTTTCAAAAAAAATTGGTCAAAGTTAACTTTTGTTCATAACGATAAACTTACATAAAAAATATATTTATTACTCTAAAACTGACGGAGTTGGTTTGTATGAAAGTGACTTCCAACCCCTATTTTTACCCCTTAGGAGATGAATTTAGAAAAATCCGTTCTTAGCTGACGTCTTCCCGGCAATCTCCTTGAAAAATTTCATTTTATTCATTATGTAAGAAACTACCGAACCGAATAAAAAGCGGCGAGTCTCCTTTTGCTTTTATATATATAGATAATGTATTACGCAACTGAACAGTAATTTAATTATTCATTCTCTTACATATCATCAAACATTTTCATTTCAGTACAAATAATAAAATATAAATAATAAAACAAAACTACTCCATTTCCCTGTGCTGTTTAGTTTCCCCATTTAACGTTTTGACAATCATAAGCAAAAGTCAAAAACTTTATACGCTACTTCAAATTCTTTAATAAAAAGCGTGTAAAAAATAGCGCAGAGAGACATACGTCCGACGTCGATGAAGACCGCAGTCGACTGAACGCACATCATAAAGACAGTGTGGGAATGAGTTCTTGTATGAAAATTGTGAGACAGCTATACTGAGCGTGCGCTCGAAACTGACCGACATAAGCGCCAAACAACGTTTTTATTTGGTTTTTAAAAACTAGTTCATGTTTTTTTACAAAAAAACACATGGATTTAGAAGTGATAATGTACTATGTTTTAAAAAGAATTCCATGCACAAATTTCTTTAAATATCGCGGTGGCAAGCTATAATGTAAATAATTAGAGCCAACTTCATGATTTTTTTCTATCGAGAAAATTTCACGTTATCGTGTTTTCATTTTCGAGCAGATTTAAAGTATATAGTCAAAAAACATATACCTAAGTATTACGCTAATAGCGTATACACTTTACGAAATATATCCAAAAGAAAATCAACCAAACGGGCGCGGTAGCGCCTTAAGTGTGCGGCAGAAGCGGATCCAGCGCCATTGTGACGGCGGAAGTAGCGAAGACTTCCGACCAATAAATCCTTAATTTTGGCAACCTCGGATCGGAGACTGCGGGGAGATCGAGGGGGCCGATTCTTGCACTTACACAAAAATTTATTCAACCCACCGTCGATATGGCGATATTTTTCATGATGTCACCGACGCGATGCTAGTATTAGGGACGATACGAAACAATAAAAGAAATATTTATGCATACACAGCAGAATAATGAAAGATATGCCCTATGGTATTCGGTATCTACGAGTTTAAGTAATTGTAACGATTATATTACTTACATGGGAAATTCAAATACTTGTTAATTATTATTTACTATTAGACGCACGAAAAATTTTATTAGGTATCTACTAAAGCTTGTGAAAAATATTTTACCAGTGATAAAATCTGTTATAATAAAATTATGAGAAGTATACTTTATGCACCTTTAATTATACGTAATTTCTTTAACTTATTTTATCCGGAAGAGATCGCTCTTTATGATATGTTTTCTTATTCTATATTCCTTAGGTTACAATTAGATGTTTTTTGTATTATTTGTTCCGTAATAATAATGATGATTTAGAATTATAGACATTATAAAAAAGTCGTGGTTTTTCTTTAAGATTATTATTATAATAATAATCTAAGCCAATTTTACCTACGATATTTTTTTTAATACATATGGCGAAAATATACCCCTAGCAATGGCTTACAGACTTCTTAACGGGCAGTAAGTTCTATTATTAGGGTGAAGTTAAAGTAGTCGTATTATTATATCAGTGAGGTCATCATCATAACCTATAATAATTGTCCCACAGCTGGGCTCGGGTCTTCTCTCATAACGTGAGGGGCCACAGTCCCATATAGGTCCACAGACTAGACAGGATTTCAATCGCATTTAAATTGGTACGTTATGGAGAAATCTAGGTGTGCAGGATTCCTCGCAATGTTTACCTACAGCGATGCAAGTGCAAATGATAAATGACTTTTTAAAATCAATTAATATTAAGTGTCTATATTTTAAGTTACGTATACAAAATAGCGTGTCTAAATAAATTATGAATTCCTTTGTTAGGATTCCGTAGTCAAAACGGAAAGCTAGAAAGCTGTATGGTATATACTTAAAATCACAATTTTGTAAGTATTGTAATTTTACATGAACATGACGTAAAATTTTTCAAAAAATCATAGATTATATTCACCACGTGAGTTCAATTTTATCATACCGAAAAGGCTCATGACTCCCTCACACCTGTAAAATTTGAATTTCAGACTTCCATGTCTTTCAAAATCTAAAGAATTCGATTACACAGGTATCTGAGCTTATATTTCATTATTTTGAAGAGCCCATACGATAATCTGTTAATATCACCATTAATATTGAAACTCGATAGTATCTATTAGGTACTAGATATTCGTCAGTTATGTAAATCTCATCTCATCTCGTCTCAAAGAACCCTATAACAAATCTCTGTAGTTAATACTCAACTACTCAAAATAACTATAACCGCCCCCATTTTGTACACGACGATGAATAGATGTTATCCTTCGTCCGACGCACCGAATATCCGTGTAAGACAAATTGCTCATGTCCTTGCTACGATTATAGACGCTAGGTATTACATTATACAAGGAATTATTTATATTTTAAAGCAGTCGCGTTGACTTTATAAATGACTCGAAAATCTCTTTTCTTTATTTTCTAGCGATGTTTATATAGCAATAGAATGTTAAATAGAGGCTAAATAAAACTATACGAACTTTCTTTCTTTTTCTTCTTTCTTTTTTTGGCCGGCAACGCATCAGTGATGCCTTTAATGTTTCTGATGTTCATGTGTGAAGATAGCCACTTAACATCAGGTGAATCGTCAGCTCGTTTGCCGGCTCTTTCTATAAAAAATGTTTAGTAGGTACCTTAGTTTATCATTAGCAAATTAATGAATGTTATTAAAATGCCACGTCATTTCACATTTATACATTCACAATATGAATTACTACGCTCTGTCCTTAGTTTTGCTCAGGTTTTCCGTGATTATACGTACCCTAAGTAGGTATATCTTATTCCAGCTAACTTTCATAAAAATCCGTTCAGTGGTTTTTCCGCGAAAGAGTTACAAACATCCTCATTACATTTAGTAGGATGATATAATTATGATGATATATTATGTATATGAAACTATCTGCCCGGACAGACTTCGTTCTGTCAAAAGTTTTTTTTATTAAAACATTCTGTGTGCCATAAGGGACATTGTAAGCTATCCTATCTTTCAAATTGTATCAAACTGCAAACGGTGTGCAAATTTGATTAAAATCGGTTAAGTAGTTTAGGAGTCCATCGCGGACAAACAACGTGTCACGTAATTTATATATATTACTTATATTAAGATGTCGTAAGTAATTAATTAAAAGTTGCGTTGCGTTATATTATTAGTAATTATGTTAGTACTTAATATTTCAGATTCAGGGCGTCGATGAGGCGTCATGTTAGGTGAGTCTGGCCGCCAGGGGGCGCGCCCGGAACCGATACGGAGCACCTTCGTCTGTGATTGCAATCCGGCACTAATCACATTTGCAACGATTTCAACGGAAATTCGGTTACATCATTCCATTTAATAAATTGATTACCTACTTTATTACTCACAGTTTATTAAGGTATCGTCGTAGTATATCTGACATATTTTGAGGTTGGTTTTTGGAAACTCTTTCCGTGTTATCTATTCGTCGTTGAGACTTTAAGACCCCTTATGTGTTAAGTGCCACTTTTGACAAAATCATTTTTTTACGTCAGATGATTCTACATTTTGAAGCACAATCGAATTCAAAAACTCTCATGTGTGTACGACGTTTCCATCGTAATTTATTCACCAAATTTAAAATCGCATATAATGCTTGCTAAACAAAACTTTATCGATTTTTATCGATTCCCGCAAAAAGCTGATTTTTTACACATAAGAGGTCTTAAAGTCGCAACGACGTTATGTTAGGTTATCTTTGGAAGCCAAACTTGTTGTTGTAGAGTTGTACAAGGTCTACTCTACAAGGCCTGACTCTACAGTCTTTAACTCTACAAACCCTTCATAAAAGCATGGCTTAGCCGATAGTTCTTTAGATACGTGTGTATTTGTAAATCAAGTCCCAATCAAAGTTACATATACTTACTTACGTCAATTATTTACGATGGATTTTATTGTATCCAGGTGAACCAATGTCGGTTTGGTTAACCGCAATGCCTCGATGGCCCTCAGTTATCTGGTTAATAAAAGTGAATACCAGGTACCTACTGTTACGCAAACACAATTATCACGTTGGTCCGCCCACAACTGTCGTCCACTTTCTACAAATGGCTCCAATAAAATGCGACGGGGGAAAATGCGATTCAACTTATAAGCATTCGCGTGTGATGTAATATGCTTCAAATGTGAAATTGAAATTTTTATTATTCACTTATCGATTGTTATTTGACTATTATTGTGTGATTAACCCCCCGCGCAAAGTGAGGGGAGTTTTAATTTAAAATGATTCATTATTCATTTGTGAGAAAAGTATTGAAAACTGGTGACAATATTAACTTGTATGTAAGTTTGGTGGTCTTTAACTAGCGATAGGATAGAACAATAGAAAAAAATTGCGATGCCTTCTTCGGCGAATAAATTATTATTTAAGGAGCTTCTGTGATTTCATTATTTATTTATAAACTGACAAAGTTAATGATCGTCAATACTAATGTAATGAGGGGGTTTTATTAGTAAGAAAGAACGAAACATTGATCTATTTCTTGAAGTATGACTCTGGATTACAGTTTACTAGTTCCTTACGTTTTAATCGAAGTATTTTTTTTGCTATCACTTAATACTGTTTAATTTTGAGTATGTATTAATTTATTTCTCATCAAATATCATAGTTATATGTACTTTTTTTAACCAGACAATATTGTTTCGTTTATTCTAACACTCTGATTATTATTATTCGTTTTTATTTATAAAAAGAATGTAACTCGCTAGCGTTTGCAGTTTATACCATCGTTGGGTCCAAGCAAGTGGTCTCAGCAGGTCGCCGATTCAATAGCAGACAAGATAGACTCATCGTCCGTCGCAAACACGGCTCCACAGCGGGGGTTCCCCTAATGTGGGTTAAATCTTGCGTTCATGTTAGCATAACTGTATGTTATAATTGAAAATTTCGCAAGATATCTTTCGGAAGGATTAAGTCAAGACCATCGACCTATAGTCCGTTTTTTAGACAAGACTTATTTTAAATGATTAAGTTATTTAAGATTAAATTACTGTCTTTAAATTACAATCATTTTGTGTCAGCCACGGACCTAAAAAAAAGACGGACGTTACAAATTCAGTGAAGCGCCCATAGTAATACAACACATTGACACCATACTGCGTCAATCGCGAATCAAAAATTACGCACACATGGTAAGCGGGCGGCCATTGCTATGCTTCACTCTCGATTAGACGAAGTTACGTCCGTCTTTTTTTAGGTCCGTGGTGTCAGCATTATTTTTAAATTACAATTTACGATTAAAAGACCCTATAGGATTTTGTACCGAATCGGTCGCGTTTAAAAAATTAAATTAAGTACCTATATTTTGTTTTAGAAGCATTTATGAGCAACTTATTACTGTTGTTGTTGATCTCTTTGTTGTAACCTGTTAAAGAGTTGCTCAAAAATCTTATGTTTGTTTAATGCTTACACAATTGTATTACAGCTTAGATGTTTATGTAATGTAGGGCTTCGAAAATAGATAAATCCTTTCTATTTCATATCGGTGTACAAAGCTAGAGATAGATATGAATAAATAACTTTTAAATTAATATTTATACAAGCTGTCGTATTTCAATACTTCCGCAAAATACTTGCCTGTGTTAACTTACTTAATGGATATTTAACTTAAGACTCATTGCAATCAGGGCTCGAACTGGGCTCCAGGTTAGGTATAGGATATTTAGTATTTACCTACAAACTGATCATAATAATTAAGTATCAATGTACAAGTATAACCAGGCAGGTTGCAGTAAACATTTCTCAAATGCGTCTTGTGAATGGAACCTGAATCCTCTACGAATTTACTATACCAAATTTAATGCTAATATTATACTGGCTCATATACAAAAGCTATAGATAGATAGGTATACTTTAGAAGATACATTTGTTATACTTATTTAGTATACATTTATTCATGTTACGCTTCGACAGAAGCTCTACTTTGATTTATTCGCTAGATATTAGCGGTTGCTCCCTAAATTCTGCGGTCGTTATCAAATTCAAATATTGAAATAGATCGGTTATGGATCTAACTTTCTTATGCTTGTTTTGTGTCCGTCAACGAATACATAACTACGCTACACTACAATCAGATTATAAAACAAAAGGCGCTACATTATATAGTTAGATTAATGGAAAAATATATTAGGAAAAATCTATTATTGGTGGCAATTTGTTAACAATAGATTCAATTACAATAATATAATTTTTTGATTGTTTGCCTGTGCATTTGTTCCCTCTTGTCACAGAAAAGACTTTCTTACTGTGAAAGTTTTATGTAAATTGATTGAATATCCACGAAGTTTTTACATTCAAACAAGACTGACGTAATGTAGAATGTACTATTTAAGAATGACAGGAAACAGTCAGTCATTATCCAGGGCAGATCGTTAGTCTTAGACTTAAATCAAAAATTCATAAACCCCCACCCCTCTGCTTACTTATTCATCTTACAAGACGCACATCAAACAAATCGCGAAGGGTTACTCCATCCGGGCCCTAGGGTAAGGAAAAAATCACCAAGTAAAGACGCAATTACTCCTCGCCAACATCTGATCTGCGATTTATACTTTGAATTACTCCTAATTTAGGTGGTATTTAGGTCGAATTTTGTGCGGCATTTCGTGCCTGCCCGAAAATGTAAGTTTGTCGTGAAGTTCGCTAAAAGCATGGGCCGTATCAAAGAAATGCGTCTAATGAATGTATTGATAGCTGCGCTTATGCGTATGTTGGAGTATTTTTTTAAGCAGGCCGCGCTAGTGTGCGTGAAGGAGGGGAGACGCTAAGAGACGCTTTCTTCGGCCCCTTCTTTCTTATAGAGCGCTCTGTGCGGCTTGATGCTTCAAGTTCAGGCTCAAATAATAGTAAATGTTTTTGGAATGGAAAAGAAGACTTTGCGATGCTTAAGTGAAATATTTTTTTTAACTAGATAACTAATGTATATGCAATCTAAATAATTATTATGCTATTCACTGTAATTCAAGCCGTAGTTCAAGTATGAGTTTCTATTTCAATATTTTAGTGAGATGTTTCCAAAACTTCACGTCCCGTCCCGTCCGGGCAAAAACACGTTACGTATGCATCGAACTTAAATGCTTGAGGTCTTTTATTTCAACTGGCTATAGATTAAATAAATTATTTACATGGCTCTATTTACTGTAACAATGCCTTTATAAAATAAACAAATATATAGAAATCATCTGCTAATAGAAAAATTAGGTTAAATATTTAAAGTTTGATAGAAAAATGTAGGCACTTTAAATTTTTATAATAATAGGTAATCAGAGAAAAATAAAAGTCATTCTAACGTTAACGATCTTGTAATCAGCTGATGTACCCTCTTTAATTTTGCCTGCTAAAGGATAAGTCCCGGATTCGATTTATGTGAAAGGTAAGTTGTAAAATTTTCTGCGAAGATGTCTCAGTAGTTATTGGTGGATTTTTATAAATTTGAACTAATATTACAGAAAATAAAGTTTTGATTTTTTGTTCGTTTCTTTTTTTCTTTATTTTGTAATGGTTAAACTCAAAAACTACTGCACCGATTTCAAAGTTTAACTAACATAGGCTTTATTTTATTAAAAATAAATTTTGTATTTAAACTAAAGCCGAAGCAAAGCAAGAGCGGTTACTAGTCAGATATAAATTTATCAAGAAAATACGATAGTGAAGACACTCACGAGCTCACGGCTAAGACTGCTGGCTCGCGCTACAAATCACCCCCTATTTCACAGAGCTCCGTCGATCGTCTCAAAGTTGCGCGCACACTACCAGACAACACTATTCGCAGACACCGACGCACACACGCAAACCTCGCGAGGGGCGCGTGCCCTTGCAAACTCCTCCTTTATATTTTCTTTGTTATGTAAAAAAATAATAATGGTAGAAAGGGGATCTCAAAATCGATACTCCAATTGCTGTACCTACTGTCGTTATCGGGCCCATTTGGGACGGTTTTTTTGGCGTATTCGGGTACTTATATAACGTTTTACCAAGTAATAAATAAAATGATTAACATTACAATTTTGTACCATAGACATATCGTGGACAGAATCGTTTTATAGGTACCTTTGGACATATTAGTGTTTCGCAAATAACTGAGCAACTAGATAGTGGATTTCAAATTCGGGTCTTGGCTCAGTAGACTTGAGTAAGAACCCATCCTCGGATTTAAGGTTAAATTGACTAGCGTTATATTATTATGTCTATAACTGGCGTTCTGCCCGCTTTTTTGTCAGCGTTTTCCGCGATGATAAATATCCTATATCTTATCCAGATAAACGCAAAAATGATCTACCTGTGTGCAAAATTTCATGAAAATCGGTACAGTAGTTTTTGCTTGAAAGAGCATACATCCTTACATCTAAACAAACTTTCACATTTAATTAGTAGGAGTAGGATAACAGACTAACAGTGATGTTATATTCCGTAATTTAATAAGAATTATGGTCTTGAACATGAACTTGATTTTTAATTCACAAAATATTATTTAGCTCTAATTAACTAACATTGGTATTTCCGCCCGATTGCAATGTGAGTGTTTCCAAGTCAAGAGTTAAGTATTGTACTAAGTTACATACTAAGTTAATGCACTTTACAACCACATCTTCACTTACCATCTGTCTTGAATTGTAGTCTAATTAACTTATACTATAGCAATATTTTTTTATGGAAATAGCCGGCAAACGAGCTGACGATCTACCTGATGGTAAGTGGCTATCGTCGCCCATGGACATCAGCAACACCAAAGGCATCACCGATGCGTTGTCGGCCAAGAAAGAGAAATTACGAGTAGGCATCTATATTACTTTGATAGATCTACATAATTTAAATAAATAATTAAATAAACGCTACACACTCACAGTCCCACACTACGATTTCCTGTGTCGTGAGTGCCATGGACAACACAAAAATATACGAACACACACATCCAGACCGAAAACAGAAATTCAAATTCATCATTCCAATTTCTGCCTCGCTGGCAATCGAACCCAGGACCGTACGGTGCGGCGGCGCGGCGGCGTCCGGCATGGTAACCATTACACTACGCGGGTCGGCAAATTGTATTGTTCAACTAATACAATCCGCCCAAACAATCCGAAACGCGTATTGCTTTACGGAAAACACAAAAACCAAATACATCGAAAAACATACCAGTTAACGAAAACGATTTGGGATATGAGCACAAACACCGGCCGATACCAAAACCTAAAGCAAACTGAATAGAAAGCACGAAATAAACGAATCCGTTGATGACCCAAATAGAAATCCAGGGTCATCACAAAACCGGTTTAAACACTAGATTTTGTCTTTCAATAGGTACACAAAAGTACGTCCAGATGGCGGATGCTGCATCCCTTCGGGATCACAAAAAAACTGGTTTAATTTGTGAATAAACTTTTGTCCTGTGATCGGTTATATTTTGATTTATTCGATTTTTAGTACGAGCGCCGGTATGGGAATAAAAAGATGAAGTTCATTCAACAGGTACCGTCGCGGACAAACTTGATTGACGGTCACATCTATTTCATTACACAATTAAATAGGCAATGTTTCTATTTTCAAAATTTTAGTTTAAAATTTGACAGTTCTCGTCCTTAATTCCTCTACTATGACGGGAATGAAGCTATTGGTCTAAATACTTAGGTATTTACTCGAACAAAATTTTCATGTTTGACATTGTTTTGAAAATTCTATGCAGATAAAATTAAAAGCTGGTAAATTATAAAAGTATTTTATAATAATAGTTTGGGTATTTCAATAAAAACCAAGAGTTTATTTTATTATCTTTATTTACCTTCTACACTAATCGGTTACTTACAAACACAACTATAAAATTATTATTACTTATTACTTAATTAAAATTAACATAAAGTAACGATTAAATGAGTTAACTACACAAATTTTGTATGTTTACAGAATATTATGACCAACAAGTAGTTTCAAAAACGTACAGAAATTTTAAATAACAAAACAGAAAAATATATAAAATGGGAAACTGAACATTTACTACAATTTAAATAAAGGATAATATTCCAACAATAAAAAAAATTCAAGTTCAGAGAAACATGCACAATTAATTTACATTGTGTACACAATAATCATTTTATATTTTCTCTTCTACGGAACATTGAAATATAAATAAAGGATATTAAACATCGTTCATACTAGGTTAACTTAATTACGTGACCTACAAATAGAAAATTGTTACGGATTGTGTTCGCGACTGTACCGTATTCTTTTTATTCTTTCCTTGGTCGTCGGTCGATGTTTTTCGCTTTCATAAAACCGCGTAAGTGTCGGTATTTAACCGCATACAAACGCGTCAACGGTTCGCGTTTAGTTTGATATGATTCGGAAAACAAGGCAAAAGAAACACCTTTGATATATTTTTACAAGTTTTTTCCACTTTCGATTCTACGTCAACTTTTATTTCACGCCTTTCTTTCATGTCGCAAGGTTGTCAAAACGTCACTTCATTGAGTGAAATAATAAAATAGTGCAAGTTCGTTAGTTATAACAACACCTATCATAATCTAATATATAAAATTCTCGTGTCACGGTGTTAGAAGTTGAACTCCTCCGAAACGGCTTGACCGATTTTCGTGAATCTTTGCGTGCATATCGGCTAGGGTTGAGAATCGGACAACATCTATTTTTCATCCCCCTACCCCTAAAAAATTTTTGGCAGAACAACGTTTGCCCGGTAGTTATATAGAAAGAAATAAACAATCAAAATTACTTTTAATATTTTGACTTTAATATTTTGTCTCTTTTGGAACTATAATTAATTTGTATGCTTGGCTGACTTCAAGCCATTCCCGGCTTAAGAAGGCCTGGAGCATACTCCTCCACGCTGCTACAGTGCGTATTAGGTTAGTGGCCAACCAAGGTGTCGGAAGTTTTTGCCATTAGCGGATATCCATATAACTATCGACCGCACCCTAGTATAGAAGACTGTGGCGTTCAAAAGGTTAACTCGGTCGATCGCATAGAAACAACACAAGCCGCCGGGCTATGAACGCTTCAAATAAATCAATAATTAATTTGTTTAATGTATTATAAGGTCATGCAATATATTTTTTATTTTAAATTTAAAGGTTACTTAATAAACATTATCAACTGTAATTAATTTCTTTAAATGTTATCAAACAAATTAGTAACTATGCAATATTATTTTGGATGATTCATAATGCGACAACGTCAGGCCCGATTTTGGTTTAAAATAATGATATTGTATTTTATGTCGTTTTATCAATCATAAAAGATAATAATATAATCACATTATTTCAATATACTAGCTTCCGAATAAAAGGAGAATACTATAAATTCTCCCTTTAAGGTTCATTTTTAAATTAGACAATCTTTAAACTGATAACTCTGATATGCGATTGGCCACTAGAATTAGACAGCTTGAGAAATGGTGTTAATTACGAAAGACCTATAAAATAAAGTTTTAAAATAAAGATATTTTGAGGATCAAGAGAGAACCAGCAAAAGCCGACGGATGGATGGATAATTTGAACAAAATTTTACTAAAAAACAGTGTAGTGTAGATACCTACCTACTTACTAGTTTATTAATGGGTTATGTGTTTAAGAAAACAGAAATAACTTTGAATCCCTGTTCTGAAAGCCCTACAATAAATGTGAAGAATTTTTCTGACCGCGAATCTAAATGACGCATATCAAACTAGCTTTCATTTTCAAGTCAAAAACAATTTATTCCTGACAGATTTTATTATTTGTAAACGCTTGATTGAAACGTGGTTAATCCTCTATTTAGGGTAACAAGAAAGGTAAACAAAATATAAGATAGGTAAAGGTCAATATCGACAATCGACAATTTATCCTATTTGGGGTCCTAGTTGACCAACCGGTCCAGCAGCTGCACAGTATTTCAACAAAATGCCCCATTTAATTTATTCTCATCTCAAAACGCTCACAAATTAAGGTAACTTCGATGATTTAAGTTGAGTAAGATTGTAAAATTATCATATAGGTAGAGGTACTAGATACCTAATGAAGTGATTGCGCTTAGTAGAATCGCCATTGAAGTTAACGTCAAGTTAGCACATCATGATTTTGACAATCATCTATAGTCTATAGTCTATAGTAATATATAAAGAGGAAAGATTTGATTTTTTGTTTGCATTGAATAGGCTCCGAAACTACTGAACCGATTTGAAAAATTCTTTCACTGTTGGGAAGCTACACTATCCCCGAGTAACATAGGCTATATTATATTTTCAAAAAAATTAGGGATCCCTAATAAAACTCCAATAACGTGTAAAAAAATAAGAAAACCGAAGCAAAGCGAGGGCGGTTACTCGTTCTTAATATTTGGGCGAGGCCGCCAAAAATACTTTTATGTATTTTATTTTAAGTACAGTTTCCTTCAACTTCAAAAAAGTTTTATGTGATTTTAAGCTACTTAGGTACTATTTACATTTACTTTCATGGAGAGATTATTTATAGTAAATATAATATTTTTAATTGAAGCTGTAAAGTTGTTAATTTTTTATTAAAGCGCCGTAATTTGAGTGTTTTCTGAAAAGTCTTTTACCTTTATGTTACTTTTACGATACGTTTTCTACTTATATGGTAACATAAACTTTTATGTTATAATTTGACGGCCTTTTACCCATTTAGCTAAATCCGCGCAGGCGTCGCTGTGCTATGGTTTACATGATAATTAATACCGTATTAATTCAAAACGCTTGATATTTCATGAATATTCGTTCATAAACAGAGGCGAAAATGTAGTACCAATCGGTGTACTACTCGTATTCTATTTGATTCTACTACACCAGAAACCAGAAGGGCCAATCTTCAGATCAGAACGTAAATATTTGCTTGTGAAGTACAACTCATTAATCTCATTATAATAGATCAAAGCATCTCAACGGCCAGTACTACATTTTTATCATTTTTAACTGACTTCATGTTACTTTAATTTCACTGTTGATTTTACGCATTACCTTAAAAAATTGTGACTCAAAAAATTACTGTAAAAGAACTTTAAGTGAAGAATAAAAGATAATAATTTAATCAAACACAATTGCGTGTTTACTTCACTCATATATTGATAAGTCTATGTATGTAAAAATTCGTAATTTGAGTATTCTACTCCTCACAAGATGTCACTAGTATAGAACGACGGTAGCGACACGTTAAATTTTGGAACTACATATTTCTCTAAGGCGGCATCTAGTGATAAATAGGTAAAGTACAATAATTTATGCTACTCACGGATAGATAGCAGTTTACGTAACTATTTAATATTAATAAAGAATATAATAACAAGATATTTATTATTTTTTTAAGATATGTATTAATAAATATTTATTTAATATTCGTGAATGAACGATTGCAGACAAAATTTTGTATTGCTTGATTTGGGGATCATTTCAAACTGGAATTTGTGGGAATAAATGTAGTTTGTATTACAGCAACCTTTATTAAGTATCATCAGGTAAAAATATGAAAATAAAAATAGGCGAAAGATCATAAACATTGAAAACATCCTCTCTCTGTAATAATATTTTTTACAAAACAACTAATATTAAACAAGTGTAATTTATATTTTTTTCCAGATTTTTCGTTTCAAGCTTAATAATTGGCAAGTAAATTTAGTTCTGCATAAAAAATATGTAAATGGACAAATTTCCAAATATATTAAAATATAACACTCAAATTACATAATTTTTTTTTACGTTTTTTGTAATTATGAGTTAATGTTTCGTATTACATGTATGGTTAAATTCCATGTTTTGGGTTTAAAATTAATTGCTCACTGTCGTGCCATAGACATCTATTAGATCATCACTGTCATCAGGTATTTCACGTATACCTTCCATCAAAACCAGTCCATCGGCGAATAGATTTAGAATAGCCGATAACTGATAATACTAAATTTTACTAACAAAAAATAACCGACTTCAAAATTACTCAAAAACTACTTATCAGATCTCGCTCAAATTTATGTGGGACCACATGACAAGCAACTACTTTCGATTAAAAAAGAATCATCAAAATCGGTTCAGCCCGTCGAAAGTTCTGAGGTAACAAACATAAAAAAATACAGTCGAATTGAGAACCTCCTCCTTTTTTTGAAGTCGGTTAAAAAGTGAAGCGGGTCAAGGAAACTATATTCCAAAATATACCTAGTGTACGAATCTAATTGTAAGGGATTGTCCACCAAGTTCAAATCAGTCAACAACGCCTTCCTTTGAAAAACACAATTTTTCGCACCAACGGAGCGTTCTAAAGAAATTACTGAACGGATATATTCGAAATACGTTTAACCAATATTTTTATACACTTCATTAACCTTGCCAAGATTCTTATTACCATTGAATAAGGCCTGCTTTTGCTTAAATATGTTTTCGTAAGCTACATTATATGTTGTGAAGCTTTAGGCATTATCTGTGCAACCATGACCTGTTAAACACTAATACGGTTATTGGTCCCTATTAATTTATTGGCAATCGAATTTTTTATTTCAAATCGAAAGATAGAAAGACTATAATCATATTGTTATCATTTTAGATCACTTGCCATTGACACAAAATAACGTTTAACTTTATTATATTGTTTTAAATTTTTATTACTGTTTCTTGATTTTGAATTTGTATGTAAAGAGGCAATTAAAAATGAAAATATTTTAGCAGTTTTCGTACCACGGAATCGCTTTAAATAGAAGTAATTGCCCCGTGTGTTACATGTAATTATTACATTTATTGCATCCAAAAATATAATATTAAAGGACCTGGTATTTAGGACTTTTCGTGAGGGTGTCCTCCCGGGTCGTCTGATTTATGTGTCTCTTCCGTCGTCCGGCGTCATTATGCTAATGATGTTTGGACAATGTTAATTTTTCATTCATTCACCTACACGAGATTCTAATCAAATATTTTTTACTATGCTACAGTCGGATATGTCTGTGCTATAGATGGTGCCACAGACATAGATTGAGTTTGGACTTGTTTGAAGTTTGGACAGACATAAATTGAAATTAAGTATACGGTATTATAAACACACGAAATTCAGTTTCACTTTTACTTATTAATAAATTTAATGAAACTTTCAAGAAATTCTTAAGTCACAAAAATTTTGACGTTTGGTGGCGCCACTATCATCGTTAAAAGTATATTAAAATTAATAAATAAATATCATCCTCTTTATTAAAAAACCTTAACGTCAAATGAATAACTTTGTACAAACCCATTTTGGCATTTAACGTAAATCCTTCCTTCAGTGTCCATGGACCCAGCTTAGCCTTCAGCAAGGCTCTCTTAACCCTTTTGATGCACGTTATCAGTGTGATTTGCAAATCGTCACAGATAAATAATTGTTGGGTATATGAAGTATTCGGGTAGATTTTCTTTTTTTAAACAGATACTACTATTAGTTGTGTAATTTATATGTGCTATTTAATATTAAAGATAATAAGTAAGATGTTAAAGAAGGCTTATTTTTTTTTCTCAAAAATCAATAGGTATCTAATATATAATTGAAATTAAAAAATTAAGAAAAGTTGAATTAATTTGATAAGATGGCGGCAATGCGCGATTTTGAATACTTGACAATTCACAAAGTAAACAAAATTAAAATGTGTGCAAATCACACGTGGTAGAAGTGAAACCTTCAAAAATTTTGTTTTCAAGATAATGGGACGAATGTAAAATTTCGGGAAGATGATAATTGTAGGTTTTAGTAATGATCATAGTGATGCAAAATTAGATAATTATTTTACATTTTATTCGTATACTATATATATCACATAATTATATTTATTCAGACTCAGAGCTTAAACCTTTTATACACGGTCCATCTTGCTGTACGTCCCGCCAAGGCCATGCACGATGCACGATGCAAAAGTACCATGAATAGGCTTGACTTACGTCGATAATCATTATTAATTGTTTGCAACTCAACTCAACTCGACTCGACTCGACTCGACTCAACTCAACTCCCTCTCCCCTACTCCCTGTACAATGCTTCCTACCTCACTTTAGAATTTATGTGTCTGGTTTTTTTACTGGACAGTTTCGTTTCATCGAATGTTAAATCACCCCCGTACTAAAGAAGTTTTCACTTCAAAAATGTAAATTTGGAATCAAATAATAATAAGTTTTAAAACAAGTTTAGTGTAATATACTTAAGTAGTAAGAAAATATATTTTGGTCCCGGGTATTACATCGTGAGATAAGCGAACACCGATCATTTCATATATTATGTACCTATTATATAATCTACATTAGGTAGATTATGAGATACGGATTGCTCTGATTAAATTATGAATACTCATAATTTATAATAAAATATGAGTATTATGAGTAATAATGTCTATCACCTATCCAATTAGAGTTCCCAGACGTATGAATTGTCGCATTTCTCTGAAAGAAAATCAGTTTTCATGCGAGTCAACATAATTCAATTATACTTCATCTGGCGCTCGCAGAGCTTTAAATAAGACTGGGGAAACTTGTAAAATTTCAAGATTTATTGGAACTAAAATATAAATTTAAAACTATATTAGACTTTCGTATATTTCTAGTATATTAGTAGCAACAAGTTGTGGTTATCCATTGAAAATGAAATGAATTAATAGTTTTTTTTTAATTAATTTCCGACTTGTGTATGTATGTAAGTGTGTGCGTGTTGACAGTGTTGTTAATGTGTATATTAAAAAAAACGTTAGAATAAACACCGCATAAGGTATGTTGCGGTGTACCTATATCAGAGATTTATGGCGGATTCGACTAAATACCTACCATGTTGTCCTTAGTTAAGGATTTTATTCTTATAAGGGTAGGCAGTTTGGATACCTACCACTTACTTATAATTCTAATATTATCTAGTATTATACCAGCTAACAATCAACCCTTAAGAATGAAATACAAACGAAAAATATCACTAAGTACGCTAAATATAGAAAATCTGATTCGGATAGTCTAAAAGTAAATGATATAAGTTGTTTTTGCCGAGTTTTCACACTTTCCACTTAGTTCGCAAAGTGCTGCCACCAATCCGGTTTTTGCCGCGTATTGTTTAGCACTTGGGTATATTTTATTGCTCTCCGCGAAAACTATGCTGTGACACTGTGTTTAGAATTCGATAAAATTTTTACAAATACTAAAGATATCAAAATTTTAATATTTAAAAACTTTATTTGGATTCATTTCATAAAAAGGTGCAGCCAAATGTCACCTTTCTGCTTTGGACTCGATGGAGAGGCGTGCGAAGAGGCTCATTGGTGACCCAGATTTGGTTGAGACCAGTCTTCAAAGCCTCGAGCACAGGCGCAGAGTAGCCAGCCTCTCGGTTTTCTACAGGGCAAATTCGGAGAGTGTGCGCAGGAATTGTTTGAGATAATTCCCCCATCTCCGTTTCTCCATCGAACGACACGACGCACGGCGGGTATCCATCCTTTTGTCGTGAACATCCCGCCGGTACGGACGGCGCGGTTTGCCTCGTCATTCGTTATACGCACCGCGAAGGACTGGAATAAATTGCCTGCGTCGGCGTTCCCGTCAGCCTATGACGTGGATGTCTTCAAGAAAAGAGTGAATAGGCTTTTTCTAAGTTAATGTGCTCACCATTTTGGACCACGTCTACACTTACCATCAGGTGGGATTGTGGCCAAGCATTAACTTATTCGTGTAAAAAAAAAATTACGACAGTAAAATTCTTTATAACAGAAAATTTTGTTCACAGTGTATGTGACATAAAATAAAAATAAAATCATTTGAGGTAAGAATTTTTATTTATTTAAACAAAAAGGATTTATTTAAAAAATAAATAATGTTTGAACATCGCTATATATCTGCAGAAAGTCATACCATCATTTAGTCATATTATTATGACATGAAAACGTGTTTTTTCTTTAAATATTTTTATATAATATTGAGTTGAAAATTCCTATTTATACGCTTTTACAGTCTGATATTTTCAATAGTTTTTAGACATTGGGTTAAACCTAAATATTGATAAACGTTTCCATAAAACTGGATAAGCTAGCTTTCTTCAATGACCGAGACATGTCATTGTAACGAACGGTAATATCTAAAAAATAAAACTTAACTTCCATACAGACCCCAGGGCAAACCAGCGTAAAATAAAAAAAAATCGCTCACACTTCCACACTTCCCGCAGTAACCGCTAAGTGTTTCCACGACCTTTTTAGTTCCTATTTTTTTCCTCACCGCCATTAAGTGCTTGGCGTTTGGATTACTTCGGATACACTTATTGGCCTCATTAGCTAATTAGAACTACTTTTACCGGGAATGAGGTGCTTGTAAATAGATTGAACAATGTGGAAAGCTATAACATTACTTTTCTTAATACGCCTTTTTGACTTGACGTTCAATGCTATACCTAATTTACAATTGCAATTACAATTTTATTTCAGATAATATTGATCCACATACACAGTAATTCAGTCAGATAAAATTTACAATACAATAATTAGTATGTCGAATTCATAAAACAAAATAAATAATAAAAATAAAAATAATGAAAATGATCAAAATAATAAAATCAAATTAATGCTTTACTTATATTTATTATATTTACCTATATTTTGGAATTCATCATAATTTTTCATGTAATCTTTATGCGAGCTGAGGGTTTCTATCACACGTAGATGCTATTCTAGTATGAAGATATAATTTTTTTATGCCCATGTGAGTACCTTGGCTATCCAGAACGTTAAGGAAAACCTCAAGGTATATAGATCTTCTTACCAAGTACATAATTGACAACTCTTAACTATTAGTTATTTAATTGATATTAGGCGCAGGTCATTTAGATCATATTGAAGCCTGATGTGCAAACGATTACATTAAAAATCGTTATAAATTTTAGATCACAATGTTTATTATTTATCTCTCTAATTGCTTTTTAAAGCTATACATGTTTTTCGATATTTTCATCGGTTTTCTAGGTCAAACTACTTTCTAAGTTATTTTTATGTTAACACAATTAGTCCATAAGTTTAGCACAATCTATCAGCATTCTAAAGCCAGATTTAAATGTATCCGCATCAGCAAGAGGCAAGATTTGGTAGGATTTGTCACGAATTCTTTGAAGCCATTCCGTTTACAGATCTCTTCTGTAAATAAAATTTTGAATGAAGAAAGAATGAATGAAATGAAGAATAAAATAGAAGAGTTGCACGCGTTAGAAATGAGTGACGTTGCCTCCGACAGTTTTCATAGCAAAACACAAGGGATTCTTAAGGCAAATTATCTGTAATTCGAAGCACAATATAATTCGTTAAAGACTGACATAAAATACTAAATTTTGTTAACGACAGGTTGTTGTAACACTTTTCACTTCAATGAGTTCAGTTATTTTTGGATGATGATTTTAGAAAGGCTTGAATATCTTGAATATAATATTGAATATCTTAAATATACCTAATAGGTCTTCAAAATCAATATACCTACTTAAGTAGTGTGTTTTCAAAAGTCGGATTTAAAATTTTCTTTCGGAAATTTTTGCTGCTACTGCATGCGAGGTGGTTCGATGACGTAGGTATCTTTATAAAAATGTAATTTATTTATTTATTAGGTATTTAATAACCTAAGTGAAAGTCGAAAAATTTAAAAGACATTAATTCTAAAAGGACCAATATTAAATAATAGATAAAAAATTGATTTCGACAAACCACATAAATATTTGCACATGCTTATTTTAGTTACAACCATTCGAGCTATCATTAGACGAGATAATATCTCAACTTCGTATTGATAAAGGCCAGATATGAAATATTCTACACACACACAGGCAAACCGTATTCGCATTTGAACGAAACTAAACGCACACAAGTGCGGTAAAACTACACAAACACATTGAAGCGTAAGAGGGGTGTCTTTGTTACACATTAAGGAAGAAGGGCATGAAGACTGGGCAGGGTGCGGGAAGGGTGCGGGGGGTGCGGTTAGGGTGGTTCGAGGTGGGTCGGGTCTGTTTTGTATTCTGCCCGGTTGGCCGTTTACGATTTCGCGCGGGACACTTAGAGATTTCCATGGCTCGCCGTTTGTGACGATCCGGAATTTCTTTATTAGAGCCGGCCCGGTTTATTGTCAGGGGAATGCGGATTCTTCGCAGCGGTTCGATTTGCGTGAGAATACTCTATTTGATTCTGAGCGACGCGCGTGGGATTTGACGTCATTGACGCATATTTTAATCAATAATTGAAAATGTAGGTTATATTTTAACATTCATTAATGATTTTAGAAAATTTTGGTTTACGCTTCATATGGAAATATGTATTTTATTTTTCACGGGACAAATTAAAATTTTAATGATTAATGAATTATTGAGCATTCTCACTAAAATTGCTGACGCGACTTGAAATATTCAAAATTTATATAAAAAATGTGAGTAGGTGTAGACATGGTTTTATATGTAGATGAACAAGTACAGATATTTTAATCTTAATAATATCTAATGCTGTAAAGATGTTATAATTAACTGAAAAGGATTATAAATATTGTACAAGTGTTTGCTAAATTAATTAATTTATTACCGGAACGTCCTTCAACAGTAAAATATGGGGACTGCTTAGTCTTGGTGGGATAAAAATTAAACGACACGAGTAAAAAGAATAAAAAATAAACGGATATGCAAAGAAGCATTAGTCGAGGGACCTTATAAGAAGACAATTTCATGCAAATCTCTTTCCGCTACTTTAGCTTCGGGCTACAAAATTTTCTCTCAACAGGGCTGTCCAAAGAATTCTTCTGTCATTTGTTGACCACGAAAACGTGATCATTTCTACAATTTAGTGGGAACCAAGAAAATTTTAATCGAGAAACATTATTTTCGAGAAAAATCAGAATTAATTTAGTGACTATGATCATAAGAGGTTCAGCATTCATTTATTAAATTTAGTATTAAATAAATGGTTCTCATTATTATAGTGATCTTAAAGGAACGTTTCATGTTTCAGACTTATTATTTGGTATCAGATTAATTATTTAGAGAAAAAAAAATCTTGATTTTATTTTTATTTTGATGTTTAATCACATTGCATGTACTTATACTTAATTTTTTGTGACAACTCCATCTTCTAAAATTAACAAACACTCTTTCTAATAATTCAATCCGATTTATTTACTCACAACACAACTTCTAAAAATGAATCATAAAACGGATTTTTTTTTAATATCAAGACTTCTTAAGATGATAGACAACCCTAACACAAGAGGAATGTGGTGAAATTATTTCTGCTCAGTTTTACTTACGGGCGTCTGCGTTTTATTTTTACAGAACCGACAGTGGAATAATTGAAAGTTAGTCGTGGCCCGCTGGAGATACGGTGTCAGTTCTTTTACTGCAATTAGATTGTAGAATGTATTCAACTAGAATACACTACACTATAGAATACACTCGGCAACTTAGTTTATTGCCCCACAGTTGGGCATGGGTACCGTAGGCTTTCTTTATAATTAAGGATGCTTGGGTTGATGCAATGCTGGCCTAGAACGAATCTAAATATTATTCGATCATGTATGTAATAAAATAGAATAATAATCTAAATTTTACTAACAAAAAATAACCGACTTCAAAGTTACTCTAAAAGTACTTGTCAGATCTCGTACAAATTTATGTGGGATTACGTGACAAGCACCTGCTTTTGATTAAAAAAAAATCATCGAAATCAGTTGGCGTGATATTGAGTTATTCGTCCATTTGTCGCGCTTACTTAATACAAATTTAAGACTTATATGGTTTTATCATGGATGCCATTGTCAAATTTCAATAAAATTTATATGGGACCACATGACAGCCACCAGCTTTCGATTAAAAAAAGAATCATCAAAATCGGTTCGCCCAGTCCAAAGTTCTGAGGTAATGAACATAAAAAAAAATACAGTCGAATTGAGAACCTCCTCCTTTTTTTGAAGTCGGTTAAAAACAAATGGTAAGCTTGTGGTTGCAAAATTAGGAAACTAGTTGATTTTGTATAAGTTAAAAAAATGTTTTCACATAACTAAAACTACCAACTTTTAATATAATATTAAAACACAGATACCACTGATAAGTTATTAGTTACTATTAATATGTGCTGGTGCTACAAGTTATGAAGTGGAATGCCAGAAATGTACCTGTGATTATTATAAAAAAAAAGAACTTAAACATAAATTTGGAATTTAATTCATGTTATCACTTGCATGTATTGTAACCTAGAAAATACCTTTTTTGTGAATTTTTTACCGGTTTGTTCATAATTTTTCTACGACGATGTTTTAATTCCGTAAAGAGTTCGTAAAGATGACGTTACTGACGTTTGTTCCTGGCCCGAAATATGTAATTAAAAATATTTAAGTTTTAAATTGATTAAAAAGTAAATAAAATAGTATGGACACGTTTTATTTTAATTTACCTTCCTTCTTAGAATCTTGGTTTAAGTATGAGTTTTTGAAGAAAAAGTTTACTTTGCAAAAATCCGTGAGATAATTTTTTTGTAAGGTGCTATCTTGGGCATAAATTAAATGGGATAACTTAGCACATTTCGTTTTAGTGATTTTCGATGCGCAATTTTCACATAGTTTTGGGTTTTAGGTTTTAAACTTACTACTAGCAAAATTTTCTCCCGGGCCCTCTCACAGTAGGGCCTTGTCTGAAGCATTGGCATAACTTGCATGACTTTCAAAAAGTGTTTGTAAACCAAACCAATTTTGAATAAAAACATTTGATTTGATTTGATTTGATTCAAATTTTTGTGAAAATAAAAATATGTTTTAATTTAAGTTACAAATACTATATTTAGTTTGAACAAGTGTTAATTTGTAACGTGTTTCGTAATCTCACAAAATAGACCTCTGCAACTCAAATTATAACATTAGTCACCGAAAAAGGAAAATACCTCAGTCTTAATACTCAAATAATTATTATTATATTCCTACCCTTTCAAGCGCAATAACAGTTCCACATAAAAATAATTAAGGCTTCCATACACGAGTTCTGTTAAGGGCACGTACAAACTCGATTAATGGACTGAGGTTTTTTCAGCGATCTTCTTAATACTCAGAACACGTTGAGTTTTGAGCGCTTGCTTCACTGCTTCAGAATTAAAGAAGTGCAGCTGGCGCTCGCTGAATGTTAATGTAGGGGGAAGGGGGAAATTTAAGCTAAGTTTTATTTTTAAGTTTCGTATAAAGATGTGGTGCGATGTGCAAATGAACATGTTTGGTGTACGGATAAGAATGAGAGAGAGCTGGATTTTGTAGAAATAAAAGTCTAACGCAAAATAAAACACAAGCAAAATAGAGCCCTAAAGTTTACGAATGTATTCTATAATTTTTTAAGGTTAAATTAAGAGAGTATATTAGAAGTAGTTGGGATTTGCTATATGCATTTATTTTAATTAACTAATCAATTTATGCTTTTATTTAGGTTTTGATAGGAACCATAGTTTAGATATGATATAAAAAATACATGCAATAAAATTTAAATGAAATTTTTGAAAACATAAAAAAAATGTTTTTAGTTTTTTTTTTATTCAGAATACTATGTGAGTTTTTTGTAGAAGAATTAGAATAAGTTCTACTTCATCCGTTATATTGATATGATCACAGACATGTCGATATAATTATATATTTACAAAAGAGTTAGTAGAGTTTTTTTCATTTTGTAGGCAGGTACTTATTTTTGTCGACGGCTAAATACATTTGTTTACGTAGCTAAAAAAGAATAAATGGGTTTGGGTATGGTATTTTATTATTTATTTATTTAATAGATGTTACTTAGGACTTCATTTGTAGAATGCATACCATTCTACTCTCTTCTACTAGCATTGTGGTTATTGCAGTAGGTACTCTACGACAGACAGGTCGAATTTAACTTGTAACTGTACACAATGAATGTTGTTTATATTATACGAACTGTCTAAAACTGCAGCAAAGAAATAGGGTTAAAGTGAATTGAATTGAGGCTGGTCTAAGGCTGAATGTTAAGAAATTGGATTAAACAATTTATTGACATTATTTGTATGTTGCATTTATTGTTACTCGACTGCCAGGAAGGGTTAAGTTTTTCGCGCGTATCTTGTATGTATGTGTATAATATTTTATTACTTATACTTTATTACCTCATATCTTCCAAACCGTAATACGGATTTATATGATTAAGATATCGTTAGTTTCGTCTTGATAACCCATGTGTTCTTAGATAAGTGAAATTAAAAAAAAAACAAACATGGTGGCTGTGAGATGCCATTGTTTGAAGAATCAAAAAATATAAATAATTCAAAAATATATCATGATAGCATTTTTGATGGCAGGCGGTTTTTTTTAATTTATCTAGTATAAATTACTTCTATTACTCCTATTATTACGCCTCATAAAATTGAACAGGTTGTAATAAACATAAAAGTTATATAATATTATCCACTGCCAGTAGTTGAACCTGCCATCTTTTTCTAGCCTTTCATTTTATGTAAACCAATAGGCATGATGACAGATTTTGAAATACTGTTCTATATTGTTGGGAAAGATTTTTATAATTACAACGTACATCATATTTCCGCAAAAAATAAGGTTTAGTATAAAATAAATACATTCAATTTATAAGTTTAAAATTCGCACCAAAATGCTTCAAAGTGTCATGGCGTCGCTTGTGATGTCACTCTTCAGGAAAATAATAGACAAGACGTCATTAACAGTATGGTGATATTCATTTGTTTTAAGAAGTGTTACGTAATACGCGCTTGATTGAGACTGACTGGCGTTCAAGCTAACATAATTATATGGCGGCTTGCCGTATTTTGTAGTTTTATTTTATCAAAAATATTGTTAATCTCGCTCATAATAATACGATATATAATATGCGTGTTTTGTAATCCATTAATATAGTTTTATTAAATAAATAAATAATTTAATTTTAGTGATTTTTACTTACTGCAATCATGCCTATTATAGATAATAGCTAGGCACCTATAAGGTAACTAGATCTTGTAGGTTACTCACTCGCGAACTTTAATATTTTTAGGAAAAAAGTTAACAATTTGGTAAAATAATCTAAATTATATAATTTACGGGGCTAATTTAAAAAAGGTACGTTTATAAAAAATCACTATTTTATTCAAATAAAACGCTGTTAAAATTTCTATTGTACCTATATTTAAAATTTATTTATAAGCTTTCTTTGTTATTAAATTTCTGAACTTAAAATTACTGCAACATCAATCAGTACTAGAATTTATCTTTGATTACAACAATTTACCGCTAGATACAATCCAACAACAAGCGATGAACAAATAAGCGAGCTTTCATCAAACAAAACACGTACAGCGGTCCCTGATAACCATCTCCTCTAATGAAAAGCACTAGCTAGTTCTGATTGCGACCCCACTAACAGTCTTAAAGTTGAGGAACCCTACCCACACATGTACACAGACACCCGACTCAACCCACTAAGGAAAGGAAGAAGATATAAACTCTACCAATGAGTTTAGACCTCCCGCGGCCCCCGCGCGCTTCCTAATAAATGACGCGAGAAAGCATCGCGCAATGAATGCTCAAAGTTCTCTCGCAACTGGTCGGCGAAAAGCGGGGGCAAGGGGGCGAGCCAAGGAACGAAAGAAGAAACACCCCCCTCGACCGCAACGAAAACCGGACAGTCCGCCCCCGTAAGAAGCGAGCCTTAAAGTGTGGAGACTGTATTATCGATCGCCCCTACCCAGTTCTTAATGCCCACTTTGTAGGATGTTCATTAATTATGCCGGACAGCGTGAAATGGAACCTTTCTACGATTGGGACGCTGCGCGCTGAAATTTGAAAACGGTCAAGGAAATTAGTTTGTTCTACAATGTTTAATTGAGCGTTTGTATGGCAGTATCAAGAAAATACATTTGATTAGATGACAGGAATTACTTTTGCTTTGTTTTATGTTTTCTGTTACGATGTATTTTAATGGATATTTTTATTAAATGGATTATTTTATTAAATTTTTCAATTGGGTCTGTATGAATATGCAAGATTTTAGATAGGTATTTGTTTAAAACTAAAGTCAATCAAATCTTAGGAACACATTAGTATTGACGACCCTGTAGCCTAGTTGGTAGCGACCCTGCCTGCGAAGCGAGGGTTTCCGGGTTTGATTCCCGTCCGGGGCAGATATTTATGTGACAGATAAATATTTGTACTCGGGTCATGGGTGTGATTGTGATGTGTTATATGTGTCGTCCATGCCACCCGCGACACAGGTAATAACCAACTGCAGGGGTATGAGTGTGTTAGCGTTTATTATTATTATTAACACTAAATCTATAAAGGTTTGAATACCCTGTTTAATGTTACTAATTGAGGTATAGGGGAATAGTGCCCAAAGCGGGCACTGTCAATAATATTTCCATTTTTTTAAAAACACGCACCCTGATCAGGTGACCGTAGTCCCCGCAATCCGCAGACCAGTACTTCCTCAGTAATGTTAAAAGAAGTCCCATTTTGTATTTATTTACTGAAAAATGTTTTACTTCAATGTTTTTGCAAAATTGAAATAGATAGGTACACAAAATACTGTTTAGTTAGGTTAGAATAGATGTAAAGACGGCCGGCCCGCCTAATTAATTAACGAAACCAATGAATTTCAAAAGGAATACGAAACTTTCGAATAAATCTAATAGGCAGCATGTACGTGGTCTATAAACTACCTGCTAAAGATGAAAATCAAATCAAACCGTCATCGGAGACAGTCTCTTACATGCCTATAGTGATCTATATTAAGTAAATGACTATCATCGTTTTATTATGTTATGTATGTGTATCGCGAAATACTAGATAAACTTTCCCTCGTCGGTTTTCAAGTCAACTTGAATAGGTTTTTTTACTAAGTTAATGCGCTTACATCCTAAAGGCTGTAACGCCATTTACTGCCAAATGAGATTGTGGTTAAAAACTAACCTACTTTACTTTTTAATTGCATATTTATACCAAACTGGGTCGAATCGCTCGTTGAATTCCCTTACACGACAAAAAGTAATTCTTCAATTATGTTTTAGTGATCTTAATACAAACTCATCGAACAAGGCAATATAACGTATGCATAGCCATGACTTTATAGATATAATAAGTGGATATCAGTGACTCTTTGAGTGGTGATTAACTTGGTCGGTACACACATTAATCAAGCGGAGGGTAAGACGAGAACGGACCGACCGCCGTATAGAATTACAGCCGGGGTTATTACGGGTTTTAGGCTGGAGGAAAATATATTATATTCTATATTTTATACTAGCTGGCTTATGGATTTTTAGAGCAGTATTAAAATAGAATTTCAGGATTTGACTATAACGCCACCTGTTGGATTTTAATTGTAAAATTAGTTCTAGTTTCAACAAATTTACTTTTATAAATGAATCGATCATCAATTCGCTGTTTAATATTACACGACCAATAATAATTTCAATATCCATTGACTGTACCTACGTACATAGATACGAGTATATAGGTAAAGATTAAATAATAATAAATTAATTAATAGTTTAAAAACTAAAGACACGCCGTGCCAAACATAAGTGTAGTCGCAGATCAGTCATTGGAATAAAATTCTGCTTTCAAGATTTAATTCAATAGGCACAATGAAATGCCCAAAATGAAATAAGTTTCAGAGTAAGTATTAAAAGAAAAAGGGAAGTTCAAGAAGTTTATTTTAATTTGTCATTAAATTATTATTTTTTTATACCCTTTGTTCTATTGGAATGAAAAGATTAGAAAGTTCTAAAAACAAATTGATTTGTATCATTCATTACTAAAGAATACCTATTAGGTAGTATGTACTACCTACCTAAGAAACTTTTAAGAATTTCGTGATAGTTACCGCTAATAAACGCTCAGTGACGTGATCATAGCGAATTAGTTAAACTATCAAAACTGAATGCTATTATTAATTAATCACATGATTGTTCATCATAATGTTTTCAAAGAAAATATGGTGTTTCTATAAAAAATGACGCCATCCATATTTTTTCATTCTAACATACGTAGTTACGTACAGTATGTACAGTCGCGCATAGAGAAAAGTATAAACCCATATAGGGTAGTATGTGTATACTGGATACTTTTCTCTGTTTGCGTGTGTACATACAAAGTAATTGATAAACCGAACGGTAAACCAAAGCGCGGTAAAAACCTTGGGAACACAATCCGTAACTTAGTTACTTTAACATAAAATATGAAAGTTATTTATTACTAGTACTTATTTGTTATTAATTAATTATAGAAACTTAATTATGTAAAGATCACTTAATTATATAATTCATTAATTTAAAAGAAGCACAATTATCATGAACCCTTAAATCATTGTGTAAAATTACGTATTTAATATCACTATTAAACGACGGAGTCGTTAAGACCTCTATATTTGTATATAAAAAAGATAATTTGAAAACAAAACCTCACATACTGACATGACGTTAATATGGTATAATAAAATTATAATCTTATGTTATTTTCTTACTCATATTTAATGAAAATTAGTTTTTGATTATAAGTTTTAATATTGTACTTTTTGAAATATTAAATTTACAATAATTAATCACATAATTCTGTTCTTCATGTGTCTTGTCAAATATTGTAGCGTTACAAACTATACTTACTGTATTAAAGACAAGGATCCTCAGAATTGAGCCCTGCCCGGGGAGCGGGGCAAGTCACTCGATCAATACCAACCCGACTTTCAAACTGCTTTCACCCTCACGAAAGTCGCCCGGACGCTGCCTGAGAGGATTTGTATAGAGATGATGCAACCTTGCGCACGGAATTGGAATTTTGAATCCTGTTCTCCAGCTTTTTAATTTAGTCCAGTGTGAGTTCTCGTCATATTGGCTGTTAATTATAGAACACCGTCTCTTGGTTTGTTGTATAAAAATATTTTTTGCATCTCATCCAACACATATTATTTTCGAATAAAAAAAATTAACTTAGTTTTTAAACGTTTTGTCATTTTTACATTGTTGTAGTATTCAAAGGATTTTAGGTTTCTATTAAATTATTACGTATTTCATTTCTGCATATTTCTGGACGCCAATTTGGCACTTAATTTCAGCATCTGGAACAAAAATTACTGAGGTTAGTAATAGTCCATTATCGCTTTAGAAAGTTCTTTAGAGAATGAAGTAAAATCAACATCATTATGATCAAAAATCTCAAATTAATTATGTCAATGTGTTCAGTAACCATTTTAAATTGTAAAGCTAGAAGAAGCATGTTCGCCGTTTGGATATTATTACTGTCGTTAATTATAAATACGATTCGTCGTTAATTATAAAAATAAATAGAGTCTCCTTGTCTTTTTTAACCAAACTAGGAAATATTTCCTGTGTTTTAATTTCAATTCAAATACAAAATTAAAATTTATTTCAGTTTCAGTATGTTGACATCTCTTAATATATACGCGTACGTCTTCGCTCTAATATCTTCGCGCTCATACTCCATCGTCCCCCCACACGGCGTATGTCTTATCAGCATCTACTATATTATAATGTTTTGTTTAATACTGTAGCCATTTACAGTACTACTAATAACGAAGGCTTTTATTTATTATCACTTATAATACCACAAGAGCTTTCCTGAAAAACTTGACGATTTTATTTGTTTGCAGGGAACCTTGAGGGAAATGCCAGATAATTTTGAAGCTCGTGTGGTATTCGGGGGATTATTTTTCCAATTTTCACAATTGAATTCAACCTGTCAGTTTGACGTGTGGTTAATTTGACTGGATCATGTTTTGTTTTTTAAATATAGCAACTACCAGAGAAAATTTTCAAAAAATTATCAGTATAATACCATGTAGGTTGTACCACGTGACGTCGAATGGTGCAATTCTATTGGTCGATATTTGGGTCGGAAAAATAATCAATAATATTGTATTACTTAGATATTAACTTCTCCCTTAGTACCTACGTCACACTTATTTTACACGTAAGTAATAATAAATCTGTTAGTAATAATAATGAAATCAGGAGTTCCGATGTTTTAGTTACATGTTCTAACGGTATTTCAGTTTTTGAATTAATCGCTTAAAGTTTTACAAAATCATCCGTTAAACCTGTTTTGGTGAGAATCGGTGAGAATTCGTTGTAATGTAACGAGATCTAACCCTAAGGATGCTGGATCTTCGTGGGAACTCGCGGGTTACTTGAAGGGTTAATTTGACCTTAGGTCATTGGACGTTCTATTCACATCATAACGCAACGTACATCACGGAAAATCTGTTAAGATAATAAATACTAACGAAATAATTATTCACGCTTTCTAGGAACACCTTTGTGACGGAAGCTTAAAATAAAACAGATATATTATACACCCTCATACATCTAATATCAAATATACTAATATTATAGATGTATGGATGTTTTTTACTCTTTGACGCAAAAACTACTGGACGGATTTTCCATTATATTAAAGCAATAAAGATGAAGATTATGATCATTGAAGTATAATGTACAGACATAGAACAGACATCTCGAACAAAATGTGTGTTCCGCCGGGAGGTTCTATTTTCAAAATTGAGCGCCGGTTTTCCTTTCAAAATCGAACGAATCCATTGAAAATTGAAGCCGATCAGCGCCAATTCATTGGGACATACATTGTGTTTACGGTGTCGGTTCTACTCGTATATGCTAGTAATAATACTTATATGATTATGATGGTTATTATCGGATATAGGATATAGCCGCGGGAAGAGCGCTACCTAGTGCCACAGAAATATTTAAAACAATGAATCAAATCAAACCAGTATTGTTACGTAGGTATTCAGTAGTATGTACGACTGGTACAAGCTTTAATATTAAATCAACGAAAAAAACTGAAAAGCGAAAACTAAAGTAAACCATTTAGTATTATGAATTAAGACCCTAAATTAACTAAATTAATAATTTTGAGACGGTGCCAAACAAACAAGCAAAATTAATTACATAAAGCTCATTTTACGAGGGCAGCGGCATGCGATGCAGACGGCAGCAGCAGCGCGGCGCACATCTTTTCATCGTTTGTTTTTTCATCTGTTTGGCACCACCTTCAAATGATTTATTAACTCTTAATTTAGGATCTTAATTTATAATAATTAAATGCTTTATATATTTATTAAGATATATAGTTTATTATTTATTAGATATATACTTTATATAGTTACTCTTAGAGTAACTGACTTTATAAGTTATGGATGGTAGATTCAGTTACCAGGTAAAAGTGTAGTAGGTGAAATATCAATCATACCCTAGTTTCGTAAATTTAGGGTAGGAATAAAATTTAAAAAATTGGACCAGGCTAACATGGCCAGTAAAAGAAAAGCGTTATTTGTTGACGAAAAAGTGTGTGTGATACGTGCTATTGAAAAAGGAGAAAGGAAAACTGACGTTGGAAGAAGTTTTGATTTAAGTCAATCTATTAATTGGTTGTTTTCTTTCTTCACTTCATAATATAACGAAAACTCTGTAAAACGATAAAAAAACTCATCCCTTGAGTTTCGTTACAAAGAGTTTGAACTAATTCTAAAAATATTTTTTAAATATTTTTCCCACAACATTATAAAGGAGCACAAAAAGTAGGTCGCGTAGGTCATGCGGGTTAAGACTTTGACCGGTGGGTCATTTTTAGCCATCCCGGTTTTGAAGGGTTGAGTTTGTAACTATTATTTAAAATATTACCGTAAAATAGGGATGTATCGATACGCTTTTCTGTCGATACGATATACCGATACCGATTTTTCTATATAATTTTCTATATAATTGTCAATATCGATGCGGCCAATGCAGGAATCAAAAGGTGTTAAAAGTTAAAAGATTATCTAGGGTTTATGATAAGAAATATAGAAACAGACAGACGTCATTACTGATATATATTTATTTAGAATGTTAATTAACTAACTAAATAAACTAAGTAAATCCTTAGAATACGGGGATTCCCTAAGTATAGATAAATTCTGAAACGTATACACGAACGAATTTAGGCGCGCGATGGCGCGTTTAGGCGCATCATCATAAAAATTAAATAAGATAAATATTTGTTAAATGAAAAAAATGTGTACACAATTGTATGAAATGGTATTGAATTGATAGTTACACAAAAGCTCTAGTTTCTAGTGTCTAGGCTATCTATATAACCACAATGCTACACAAGTGTCCCCTGTAAATAAGAGATTTCGCGCTAACCTAGTAGACGATAAATTTTAGAGCAATTTAGACTTAATCGTTGAGTACGAAGCGTGCTTGGATCTTTCTCGGGACCGCGATCGATAGCAGGGACGGCCAACCTTCTGCGTAATCGTACCAGCTAACTTGTTATTTTAAAGTATTACTAACAGGAAATAATACAGAATTTTCCGTCCGTGATCTTATGAGATTCAAATGTCAAAGAAACGAATAATTAGGCTTTTACAAAGTTAGTGCGCTTAGAAACGAGTGAATAAACTTTAATATGTTGTCATTTCTTCATAAACTTTATGAAATTGGATACGGTAACACTCATAACTGAAGTAGAGTATTTATCTGTAATTTTTTGCCCAATTTAAATCATAAAACCATACTCATATCAATACAAATACCTTAAGAATCTTTTTACTGGTTTCTCCTACTTCTATAACAATAAAATTGTAATAGACTAACATAGTTTATCGATACAAACAAATAAAATTGGAGTGTCTGTAATATTAAAATAACCGCTTTTTACGAAGTACATTTGGATGTATACACGGTACATTTGGTATAACAATTTTTTTACAATTTTTGTCTGTCTGTCTGTCTTTTTGTCTGTCTGTTTGTTTGTTCCGGCTAATCTCTGAAATGGCTGGAACGATTTTGACGGGACTTTCATTGGCAGATAGCTGATGAAACACGGAGTAACTTAGGATACTTTTATTATTAAAAATAGTTTTAGAAAAAAATGGGATCAATGAAGAATTCAATAATATTAAATACCACGCGGAAGAAGTCGCGGGCAACTGCTAGTAAGTAATAAAATTGTTAATAATAACTCTATGGGCTAAAATTGCCTGAAATAAATATTTTATTTATTTATTTATAACAAAACCCTCCATTTCACTTTCTATTCCCATATTCTTTTCCCAGCATTAATTTATCTGAACGCTTTTAAAATTATTCATCAGACATCTTTGAGCTGTTAATAAAGCCATTGCTAATTAGTCATATAGCCCACAGTCACATAAATTTAACCCGTATTTTACATAATAAGACTTATCTCCAAAGGTTGCGTACCTCTATGTCGTAGTTTATATGGTTCGGGAGGCGAGGCATTGTAATAAAATCTTTATGAATATTGTTTTGGCGCCGTAAAAGATAAGGCGTGCCAAGCCACTCGCGATTGTAATTCTTAGGGACGGTCCATTGCTTTGAGAATTGTGCTAGTTCATCTATCTAGTTATTTACAGTTATTATAATTAGTTATGCTCGTTTCTTTTGTCTCCCTCTCTCCTTTTGTTCTGTACCCCAATCTATAACTGTTCCATTGCTGGGCTGGGCTCCGGTACAGAGCCTTCCTTTACTGAATAAAGTCATATTCTAAATCAAGTCATACAATTATTTTCTAACACGAACAGAATAAGTGCGTAGGATTCTACATGAAGAATCCTGGATTTTATTCCTCAACCGGGCAGACATATATTGCATGTTATAGAAAAATGTTGTCCATGTCACCCACGACACAGGGAATCCTAGTACGCGGGTTAGCACATATGAGTGTGCAAGTGCTTTTATTCTAGATGGATTAATTTTATCTAGCAAAGAA
The DNA here is from genome assembly GCA_951805285.1 of Thymelicus acteon. Taxonomy (NCBI): domain Eukaryota; kingdom Metazoa; phylum Arthropoda; class Insecta; order Lepidoptera; family Hesperiidae; genus Thymelicus; species Thymelicus acteon. The sequence continues at coordinate 7,373,708 of OX638232.1, forward strand.
CTTTTTAAGTTCTTCTTCAAATCGTATTGCGGTCGCGAACAATTTCCAACATTACTTAACGATTCCATATAAAATAATGCTATCGAATTCAAAAGGACGCCCCAAAGACACATGTAACTGGAAATTATGTAATGATTCCTATTGTGAACAACCGGATGATATTCGTGATATCTTTTGTTAGGAGACGATAATAGGACAGTATACGAAGCTATTCCGAGCTGTTAACGATACACATTTGATGGTGTTACTAAAACAATACTCACAAGAGAGCTCAACCGGAAAAGCAGATTTATATTACGACCCAACTAAGATCATAAAAGTATACTATACGGACTCGGGTATTAATATCAAACCATTTATCATGCCACCCTCTCACCCTCATCTTTTGTGTAAGAAACGCCCGCAACGTCCGAGCAAACAAGTTCTGATGGCGAAAACTGTCCGAACGTTCGCGGCAACGGCACAACTTGTACGCCGCGTTCTTAACTCGGCCGTTCGGTGTGCTTCTACGAAAATTAGAAAATATGATCTGCAATCTAAAGTATACTCTGAGACCAACGAATAAGGCTAAGATTTGCGTGGGATTGATCAGCAATAGCGAGGAGAAACCTCAAAGCGAATTGCGCTGTGTCCACATAAAAATTGAGTTTGTTTTCAATTGTGCGTTTCGCGAGCAGTTTCCCGGAAGGGTAGAGTCGTAAGGAAGTTCGACGATTATGTTTAGTCAGCGTTGGCTGTGTAATGGAAAGGAAGTAGGAATTGGGGCCTGTAAGATGCGGTCGTATAAGGCGGCCATTCGTGTTTCGCCCCCCCTAGTTGGGGGGTTGCTGGGGGAGGGACGATTTGTTTGTTTCTAAGGTCCACAGCTGCGGGTTGGATTTAAATTTCGCACTCAGAACGCTCTTTGTCCGTAATGTCCTTCTCAGTTGCTTGATGAGGTGCCTCTTTACAACTTTAATTGAAGTGCTCCGTAAATTGTTTTGAATTTACGGCGTCAGCTTACACGAATTTTCAGGAGAGAATATTCGAACAAAAGGTTTCCACCCAAATTATTTGAATTCATCATACAATATCTTGAGTTAGGTATATCGTAATTTAAACTTAATTAATTAAAGACCGATTTTTAAATCATTATCAACCTTGATAACACTAAATATTAGGTACGTGACGTTAAAATGTAATTATAAAATAAATATAAATAAATAACGCTTCAGACACCTAGCCCCACCTAGGATTGTATCGTGGGTGCCATGGACAACACACTAGACAAGGACAATTAGACCCAGACCGAGAACAGAAATTCGAACTCAGCAATCAAACTGCCTCGCTGGGAATCGAACCCAGGACCCTTGGTGCGGTGATCCGGCATGGTAGCCATTGCGCCACACGAGTCGTCAAATATATTTTATTATAAAATGATTTATATTATAATATTATAATATTATAATATTATAAAAGAATAAAAGCTGGCACACAACTGCTTGCTGCTTGCCTCAAGGATGGGAAGTGGGTACTACATAGATAATTTGCCGATACTCATAAACCATGTAGAAACTTAAATTTCTGCCAATTCATAACTACCCTGCTTGCTGATATTTCTGTATGAGGTTCTAATTGACCTGTAGACTTTGAAAATTGAGCCGAATATTAGGAAGCTGCGCATGAGATACTGCCGATGGCGGTAATTGTAGTCGATCCTAAATGATAAAAATACTCGTATAAATAATAATAGCAACAAGAGGTGCAGTTTATTAGCTGGATGGGTGACCGCTAGTGCCATGTTGGAGGCCTTCGGGCGGTATGAAAACTTCCGACACTTGGGTTGGCCACTAACAGCGTGGTGGGGTGTGCAGTATGCTCCAGGCTTGCTCAAGAGTAGAGACCCGTGCTCAGTAGTGGGCCGTTACAGGGTTGTAGCCAATAAAATTTGACGACCCGTGTGGCGCAATGGTTACCATGCCGGATCGCCGCACCAAGGGTCCTGGGTTCGATTCCCAGCGAGGCGGAAATTTGAATGATGAGTTTGAATTTCTGTTCTCGGTCTGGGTGTGAATGTCCTTGTCTAGTGTGTTGTCCATGGCACACACGACACAGGGAATCCTAGTGTGGGGCTATGAGTGTGAAGCGTTATTTTATTTATTTATTTATTTTAAAATTCAAGTGCGTATATATTCAACGTTTTGAAGTGAAAACTTCTTTAGCCACGTTGAGCGATTTTTGGTAAGGGAAAAACTATGGGTTCGCGCTACCGCTGACCTCGACATGCTCGTGAGTCGTGACGTACTGCGCTTGCGTCAGACTAGTGACGCGCAGTATAGCGGCCTGTGTACATGTTTAAGCATATATACACTAATACATTGTATATACTCAACTGTATCATATGAATGAAAGAAAGAAAGAAGGCAGGGTGGGTTTTGTTGGTTGGGTGAGTAAAATCTTGTGACTTCACGTCACCGACATGCTGTAACAGCAGTCAGTGAAGTTATGTATGTGGGAATGGAAATAAACCACGTAAATATTTTAGGACTTTTATTTTCTCCTTTTAAAAATTTCATACACCTTAATCGACTTCACCTTATTATTCCAAACTCGCCATCTTGCATACTTCACTTACTTCCCTCGCTTCCGGTCTTCCCTATCATTCATCCTATCGTACATCACTCTCACATTCCTTCGTTCAAAAACCTTATAAACACAGATTAATAATCCTACACTCGGCCATCCTGGGTAGGTCTGGCCTCAGACACACTATACAATACTAAGCGTCTAAAACACAATCACTCTCCATACAAGAGCCTGAGTTGTTACAATGAAACATGTGAATTAAGATAAGCTACTTCTTACTCCTTAGGCTACTACTTAGGCTAACAATAGTTAAACAGATTTTGAAACGAAAGTTACACAGTATTTCAACTGGTTTTAAACAAACATTACACAAAATTTCAACTACTTTATAAACAAACATGACACAACAGTAAATGTTTTTTAGCAAAGGTTAGACAAAAGTTAAACATCATTTAAATTCAACATTTAAATTATAGATAGAAAATTTTCAGTTTGAAAATACATAATATTGGTTGATAAAAATTATATTTATCCTAACACAGTTCCCCCCCAAGATGCGATGCCTTACTCTTACAAAATTAGGTACACAACAAAATTAAATGGTAATAAACAAATGAAAAAATAAAAAGTATCATGAATACCTAATCTGGATATGTGGACCATCTCTTCATATAGTCTGCACATGTCGAAGTATGATTTGGTCCCTCCATAGACATGTCCATTTTAGATACATCATATCTGTCATTCCTCTTCACTTTAATTACTTTGTAAGGTCCCAAATATTTTGGTTTGAGCTTCAACCCAGGGCCGAACTGAGTCCTTTTAATCGCTACTAAATCACCAACTTGATATTTAATACTCTCCTTCCTATTTTTATTATACTGCTGTCTATTTTCTTCCTGAATTTTGAAAATTTGTTCTTTAGCCTTCCTTCTTAATTCTTCTCTATCTTCATAGTATAATTCTACAGATTCTTGATTTAATAATTCTACAATTTCAACATCTTCTTTATTTCTCATGTTCCTTCCAATAAGTAAATTAAATGGAGTTGTGTTTATACTTCTTTGATAAGTACTGTTGAGAGCACGCTGAACTCTGCTTACATGCTTGTACCACATGCTTTTGTCCTCAAGACATAACTTAGTTAGAATAGGTATTAAAGTCCTGTGAATGCGCTCCACCTGACCATTTCCCCTTGGTACCCCAGTAGTTACTATAATGTGCTGGATATCATGTTCCTGGCAGTATTCCTGAAAGTCTTTACTCGTAAATGCCGTTCCTCTGTCAGATATTATTCTATTAGGGTTTCCAAATGTTTGCTGATGTATACAAAGCTTAGATAATGTCTCCTTTGCTGTGGTTGATTTTACTGGAAATAACCAAACAAATTTAGTAAAAGCGTCTATTATAGTTAGTATGTAATTATACTGTTTATGAGTTACAGAGAGAGGTCCTATATGATCAATATGTAAAGTATGTAGAGGTGTACTCTCTTTAGGTATCGGGTTTAAGAACCCTTCTTGTTTTCCACTCTTCCGTGTTGCTAAAATGCAAGGTATACAATTTAATAAGTAGGTATCAATCTTTTTATCAATGTCCTTTATAAAATACTCCTTAGTAATCAATTCCTTCATCTTTTGTCTCCCAAAATGACCATTACTGTGTGCCTTACTAATAATTTCCTTTTCCATTGCCTCGGGTATGACTAATAAATGTTGATCTCCTTTATACAGAACATTATTAGAAAGCCAATAGTCTTTGTATGAATTATCTTTCAAAATTTCCTTAATAGCATATAAACTTTCGTCTTGATCTTGTGCTAATCTGATTTGATTTTGAATAGTCATCACCACTGAACCAACATAAGGATTTCTGCTTAATGCATCAACATGACGCATTCGAGAACCCGCACGATGTTCAATACTGTAATCAAACTCTTGCAAAAGTAAAACCCATCTAGCCACTCGGGTAATTAAATCTTTCTTCTTCAAAGTCATTTCAAATGCCAAACAATCAGTTACAATTTTGAAAGGAATACCGATTAAATATTTCCTGAATTTCTTCACTGCTTCGACTAGTTCGCTAGATGGCGCGCTTAAGCAAACATACGTGTTAAGTCTACTCCCGTTTAAATATTTACGAAAAATCAAAAACTATACTTTAGTTCACAATTATAGTATAACAGTGTTTCTAAGAGTTCAAATTCAATGTACAAGTGTTATCTCGAAGAATTGTACAGTCATTTCCGAAGTTAATTACAAGAAAGTGAGAAACCTTAAAATCAGTGTTTTAACATAAATCCTGGAATATAATGTAAATATAGTGAATGGCGGACAATTCAGTGATGTTGACAAACAATTGCAAAGCTGGTGGTAACAAATTGGACTTCTATATCGGTTGAAAATAAACTTTTTCTTCAAATCAAGTCGTTAAATTTTAAACCACGATAAGTGACGACATTTCTTAACAGGCTGTATAAACAATATTACCATCAACGACATCTACATTTACTCTTGAAAAGTAAAAATTGAAATAGTGACATCTATTGGCGAATAGCAAGAGAAGAAAAAAAAGAAATCGAATATCTTACTTGCTACATTTTGAAAACATTGAAAACATGTCTTTTGAACACATCACATTACGGAGAAAAAGAAAAATATTAACACAGTTGAACAAATCGGATACAAATGTAAATAATGACAGCTTAAACCTAAATATCTCAAATACAAGCTGTATCAGCCTCCCAAATAGATCAAATGGTAACAACAATACAACTTTATGCGAAGAAATTAGTCAACTGCAAGAACAACTTAACATTGCAAATCAGGAAATTGAAAATTTGAACTTGCAAATCACACAACTTCAAAAACAACTGACAGAATATGAGAGAAAATTAAAAATGTTTAAAAAAATTGGTATTGATGATCTGAACTTAAGCAAACCAGAAACACCAATGAAAACAATCAATAGGGGGTCACGTTTTTATCCTCAAGATACCATAGTATTAACACCAACGTCAATACAACCCACAACATCATCTACCCCTATCACAATCAATCAAAGATTAGTAAAGAAATTCTACAAATCAGCTGCAACTCAATATGAACCACAACAACAAATTAATGAGAATAGTTCCAGATCGACTGCGACTCAATATGATATAAAGGATTTTAGTAAATCGGATATTGAAAAGAAAATCATCACTGGCAAATCGAACACAGAGGGCGCTGTTCCGCAAACAAAAAACACAATACATATCTTAGGAGACGAAAATATTACTGGACTTTACAAATACATAATTAATAGTAGAAATGTAATAAAATCAAACCATTATAATGTATCATCCTTTGTTAAGCCTGGATCTCTCTGTAAAGAAACTTTAAGCTACTGTAATAGTTTACAAAACTCATTGATAGATGGCGACAAGGTAATCATATCAATCGGGGCAAATGACAAAAATCCATTCGAGATTATGAATGCACTAAGTATTTCTCTTGACAAACTGAGACGAGTAAAAGTTTACATTTTACAAGTATCTAATAATCCCTTTTTAAATGAAGGTAAATTAAACAGTGAAATAAAGGCTTTGACTCAATTATATTCTAACTGCAAATTTATAACTTTAACTTCAAAAAATACTAATTATAATAGTAATCAATTATTTCATTTTAACTTCTCATTATATCTCACGCATCTTACCAATATTTTAAACTTTGAAATAGACTCTGACGACTATAATGAAAAATATCTAAATCCGAAAAATCTCAATAAAATAATAAAATCTAAAAATATTACAAACAACATACAAAAAAATAAACCAAACTTACCTAAAAAAGGTACGATTCCCTACTATTTTCAGATTATTAGACCTAAAAATGTGAGTTACACACCTAAAGCAAAAAAAGGCACTATTCCATTTTATTTTTGTAAAACACATAATAATAATATTGACAACATGACATGCAGTAAACGTACTCAACAGCAACAACTTGTAAAACCCAATTCATCTGGCTCAAACATTTCACAAAATTTACAGAACACTAAAAAACAAATTAACGATAATTTTTTTCGTTCGTCAACCAATACATAAATTTACAATTTTACATCAAAATATAGCCGGTGCAATCAATAAATCCGAGGAAATTGAGCTTGCAATAAAGGATCTTTCAGAACAAAAAAATATCCAGATTGACGTAATATGTCTAAGTGAAACATTCATAGGAAAAGGCACAGAATGTTTGTTAAAAATACCATCATTTAAATTAGTGGCAGCATTTTCACGTAAACAGAAAAGAGGAGGGACTTGTATACTGTTAAAAAATCAATTACATCACAAACAAATCCCTATTATACAAGATTTAGCTTATAACAATTTTTTTGAATGCTGTGGAACTGAGATTCCATCATTAAATTTGATTATTATTTGTCTTTATAGAGTCCCAAATAGTGACATACATATATTTTTTGAAAAGTTTGAACAATTACTACACAAAATCTGCAACAAAAAATCTCAGAAGAAAATAATACTCTGTGGCGATCTAAATATTGACATTATAAAGGACAATAACAAAACTCATGATCTCAAATCCATTTTAAAAAACTATAATTTTACTTGTCACATAAACATACCGACTAGACAGCAGGCATGTTTAGATCTAATCATAAGTAATATTACAAAAGTGGACGCTAATATACACTATTTGGCACTCTCTGACCATGAAACCGCCCAAACTTTAACTCTTGAGCTAAAAAGAAAAAATGAACCTGTGTATTGGTATGAATCTATGCGCGATTTCAGCAAGGAAAACGTAAAAAAATTCATTAAATGTTTATCAGCGCTTACTTTTGCTGATGTTTACGAAAAAAATACATTACAAGACAAATTTAACAATTTTCATGAAACATTTTTGCTTTTTTATAATTTATGCTTTCCAAATATAGTATTAAAGAGATCAAATCAAAAGAAAAAAAATAATTGGATATCAAAAGGGATAAAAAAATCTGCTGTTCATAAAAGAATTCTATATATGTTACACAAACATTCTAAATGTAATAAAAAAGAAAACGCGTATAAATATAGAAACTACAACGTATTGTTAAAAAAATGTGTTTATGCTGCGAAAAAAATTAAACATAAGAAATACATAGATAGTCATAAAAATAAATGCAAAGCTACATGGAATATAATACAAAACAACATTAATAATACTGATACTCGAAAAACATATCCGGATATTATTATTCATGAGCAAAAGGCATATCATGAAGTTAATGACATTAGTGAAATTTTTAATAATTATTTTGTTAACTTAACAAATCAAACAGACCCTACCCAAATATATAATAATAATAATTCATTGACGAAATATAATTACAACAAACCTCAAATCGAAAATAATTGTAAGTCTATGTTTTTATCACCAACAGATGAAAAAGAAATATTTAATATTATCAAGTCTCTAAATAACACCAACGCAGTAGGTCATGATGGTATAACAACAAAAATTATTAAGGCAAGCTCTCAGTACATTTGCAAGCCATTATGTCATATTATAAATACATCGTTTGTAAATGGTGATTTTCCAAATATATTAAAATTATCGATCATAAAACCTTTGTACAAAAAGAACGATCCTAGCGATGTTTGTAACTATAGACCTGTTGCTCTCTTGCCGATTTTGTCGAAAGTTTTTGAAAAAGTTATGCTAAACCGCTTAAATAACTTTGTAGCAAAGTATAAAATATTAAAAGAAGAGCAATTTGGATTCATTAAAAATAGATCAACTACGCTTGCTTGTTTCAATTTAATAAAAGAAATATCTAAAGCTTTAAATGAAAAAGCACACATAGCCGCTTTATTTCTAGATATGACGCGAGCTTTTGATTTTGTGAGCCATAATATATTGTTAAATAAACTAGATAAATATGGCATCCGTGGACAAGCATTAAATTGGCTAAAAAGTTATCTCACAGATAGGAAACAATGCACTGAGGTCTCTAAAATTGTAGGTGGACGAAAGGTAACCAGTCACTCAAATTACAAGGACAACAGAAATGGAGTTCCACAAGGTAGCATACTGGGGCCCTTTCTGTTTCTTATTTACATTAACGAACTTCCAAAGGTGACCAGACATAAATCAATATTATTTGCAGATGATACCACGGTAATCATACGAAGCAATAACCCCACGTCGTTAAAAAATGAAATACAAAAAACTTTAATGAATGTGATAAATTGGCTGGATGACAATAACCTTAAAATAAACATAAGTAAAACAAAAATAATACAATTTAAAACCAACAAGGCAATCAAAATCCCGCTTTCTATAAAAGTCTGCCAAGAAGAAGTAGAGATAGTAAATGAAATAAAGTATTTAGGTATAGTTATTGACGAAAACTGTAGTTGGAAATGCCATATAATATCAATATGTAACAAATTAGACCGTTTTACTTATGCAATTAGACGCTTAAGAATTACAGTATCACAAGAAGCAGCACTTAGTGCGTACCATGGATATGTTGCATCACTTTTGTCTTATGGTATTCTACTGTGGGGAAATTCAGTGGATAGCATAAAAGCATTTAGAATTCAGAAAAAAGCAATAAGAGCAATATATGGGGCAGGGCCATTAGATAGTTGTCGGCCATTATTTAAAAAACTAGATATCCTGCCGCTACCATGTATGTACATTTTACAAGCATGTCTAATGGCTAAACAACATCCAGAATATTTCCAACTGTATCACGACGTGTTTGATTCTAGGGCCAGGAAATTTAGCAATTACCATCTTTATGTACCGCCATGCCGATTATATACTGTGAGGAAAAATGCATTCTATTCAGTTATTGATATTTATAATAAATTACCAATAGACTTTAAAAAAATGTCACTCCAGCTGTTTAAGTTAAAGCTGTCAAAGTGGCTATTATGCCACTGCTTTTATAGCGTTAGGGAATACTTAGGCAATTAATTATTATTTTTTTGAATGTATTTATAATTTGTTATTATTTAATGTAATAAGATTTTTATAATAATTATTATATTAAGTTTGACATGATTTCATATATTTATTGACACTGCTATCAGCTACTGACATTTTAAATTGAATGAATTGAATTGAATTTGATTTAAGTATTAGAATATTCATTATAAATGTTTAATTTATTTCATAATATTTGCACGCCTTCTTAGGCAGAGCATACGGTTAAATTTATTTTGTAACAACTTTGTGTACACTATGTTCTGGCAAATAAACACTTTGACTTTGACTTTGACTTTGACTTTGACAATTGCTAAGGCCTCCAATTCATAGCTGGTGTACTTTTTTTCAGCATCTGTTGTTTTCCTGCTCATGTAGTAAACGGGATGTAAACTATCATCATCCGGATTTCTTTGCATTAGAATTGCAGAGTACGCCACCTGTGAAGCATCAGTATGTAATTCTGTCAAATAAACAGGATTAAAAATCTTCAATACGGGATGCTCTGACAACTTTTGCTTTAAAGAATGAAATGAAATCTTCTCTTTCTCGCCGAAGTAAAAATATTTATCTTTCTTTAGTAGATCTGTAAGGGGTTGTGCGATACTGGCAAAACATTCAATAAATTTTCTGAAATAAGAGGCTAATCCTAAAAAGCTTTGCAGTTCTTTACGTGTGTTTGGTTGTGGAAATTTCATCACAGCATCTGTCTTCTCCGGTGAAGGTTTTATAGTATTATTTTCTATCACATGTCCTAAATATTCAATTTTAGTAACAAGTAACTCACTCTTATTCCAATTAATTTGTAATCCATAATTAGCGGCTATTTCCAAAACCTTTTGTAACTTTATTACTCCTTCCTTATAATCAATAGTAGGTATTATAATATCGTCTATAAAAATTAGTATGTCACCTTTTGAAACTAAATCTCTGAAAATAGAAGTAATGAATCTGGTAAAATAGCTTGGACAAATGGACAATCCAAACGGAGCCCTCGTGAACTCATATTGTCCACTCTGCGTGACAAATGATGTGTACTTTATAGAGTTTTCATTTATTTTTAAGTGAAAAAATGCATCCTTGAGATCAATTTTACTGAAAACATTAGCACCCAACAATTTATCCAAATGATCATCAATTACTGGTAGTGGAAACTCATCTTTTACCATCTTAGCATTTATCTTACGATAGTCCACACATACGCGTACGGCCCCATTCTTTTTCCGAACTAGAACCACCGGACTTGCATATTCAGAAAAGCTAGGTCTGATAATGCCTTTACTTAACCACTCACCGACTTGTTTGTCCACTTCTTGCTGTTCTACGATCGCTAATCGCCTAGGTCTTTGAGCTACAGGGATGTCATCTTTAAGTATGATTCTCATTTCAATAGGAGCTTCTTTAATTTGTAAAGGGTTGTAGTTTTCTACCAACTGTTGTACTTGGACCCGTAATTGCTGATCCGGGACATAACCAATTGACATGTCATGACTTTCTGAAAAGACAGATAACACACAATTGCTATGATAAAATGAAGGCACCACACTTACCGACCCCTTAGTTAGAACCAGCGTTGTAGATTGGATAAAAGGCTGCCCCAAAATAACTTTATAAGGCATTGCATCTCTTGGGACAACATACAATGTTAGACGAAACTCATACCCATCGATGTTTAAGTCACATTCGACTTTACCTAAAGATTGTACTTCTCTTAAACCAAAACCTGAAAATTTAACATTTTCGCGCACAAACGACACTATGTTCACTTTAAAGAATAACTCTTCACTAATTAAATTCACATCACTTCCAGTATCGATCAAACTTTCGATTATTAATCCGCCAATATTTAAGTTCTTCAAAGATTTGTTTGTGGCATCTCGGTGACAATGACAGACATCGGCACCATGATCGATCACGTTGACGTTTGATGTCGCAGACAGGTCTCCATCTTGAATTTGAGTTTGACGTTCATCTGACGTCACACACATCGTACGCTGCTGCCAACTTGACGAATGATTCCGATCGGTGTGAATCGCGTCATTCCCTTGTTCGTTCGGTTCGTTCCGAGTTGAATGGTGATGTTGGCCAACCTGTCTCCGCTTGATGTCGCTTGCGCCGCCAGCGCCACCGCCGGTACAATTTGGTGCAATATGGCCGAACGTATTACATTTGTAGCATTTAACACCGCTTCTACATGCACTTGCCACATGCCCAATGCCACCACACTTGTAACATCTTCGATCGGTTTTTTCTACAGGATTTACTGTCTGAATGGGTCTCCTGTGTACACTTTTCTTTTTCATTAATTCGTAGATGGCTAATTTTTCCTTTAGGGTAGCAAACGTCGTAACACCGTATAAAATCGCTTTGTTGCTTTCCATGTCGATTATCCCATCCACGATATATTGGATGACTATTTCATCGGGGAAATTAGCCTTCTTGCCCATCTCCTTCATTACGAGCATGTATTCATAATAGCTTTCATTACTTCTTTTCTTTCTGGATGCCATTAACTCGTGTGTTTCTTTAGCATTTGCTCTGACTGGGAACTCATTTAGTAAAGCCTCCTTGAATTCTTCATACGTCTTGAACACCTTTTCAGTTCTCAGCCAAAGAGCCGCGGTACCCGTTAGTGCACGACGAGCAATGATTAGCTTCTGCGCAGACGTCCATCCAAATATTTCCGCATTGTCCTCAATATCTTCGATCCATTTTGTCGACGCATAATTTGTATTGCTTCCGTCGAAGCGAGGAATTATGGCATCGTCTGCCGCCATCGCGCCCCACGTGCTCGGCACACAACTTTTCGGCGCCAGCACATTTTCAGTATGTTTTGCCGTCATTTCTTCAGCCCCAGCCTGCTCAGACTGCTCCGCCAACTCCGCCTTCGCCTTTCTTGTCCCAACCATGTACTTTACGAAGTGGAACTTTCGACCACGACGCACGCCACGCCGCCGCCGTACTTCGCGAACAACTTTTATCGACTTTTACCCCGACTTTATTTACGCGAACGCAAGATTTATTTCCATCCCGGACGAGCCCCCAAGTGTGGGAATGGAAATAAACCACGTAAATATTTTAGGACTTTTATTTTCTCCTTTTAAAAATTTCATACACCTTAATCGACTTCACCTTATTATTCCAAACTCGCCATCTTGCATACTTCACTTACTTCCCTCGCTTCCGGTCTTCCCTATCATTCATCCTATCGTACATCACTCTCACATTCCTTCGTTCAAAAACCTTATAAACACAGATTAATAATCCTACATGTATGTTGACCACTAATTAATAAGTTTATTCTGTGTGCATTGTTATAATTGTTCTAATTATTCCATTTTTGAGTTTTCACTTTTGTCGGCAGTCCTTGTACTATTTATTTATTTATTCTTTATTAAACCTTACACATGTCATGTAATGGAACAAAAGGCGGACTTAATGCTATAATGACTACCTATTTTTTTGTTGAACAAGATTAGAAATCAGGTAAAACTACTTAAAAAAAAAAACAAATATTTAATGACACGAAATGCACAAAGAATCAACGCGTGATCAAGATGAATTGAGGATCAAGATGAAGTTCAAAATATGTAGTTAGTTTTGATATTACAAATTAAATTAAACAGTTCAAATCCAAAATTATAATGATAATCATATTTTTGATTTTACCGCCAGTAAGACGGTTTCATGGGCGTAGCCACGGTGGGGCGGGGTGGGGCAGGGTGGGGCGCTTGCCCCACCCTGGCTCTGACCTGTAAGCCTGTAAGGTACGTAATCAAACTTAAAAAACTTAATTATATAGGTATTAACTACAATACTTAAAATCTGTAAGAAAGTTTACACTCGACAGTCGTCAGTCGACACAAAAAAATGCGATCAAAACAAAAAGTTACATATTATTTTAGACTGCTGCCCACCCTGAGGCCATGGCTGGCTATGCTGATGGACGGTATGGCTTTTATCGATGCTTAGCAACATAACAGCGGAAAGTATACCAAATTACATCTCGTACTAAAACGTATTTGTCAGTCATAAATTTCGTATTTCACCAGCTAGTCTGGAGCGAGCCTTGGTCGGAGTTTGAAAGTAATAGTTGGGTATACCGTAACCGCGAAGCGAATATAATAGCGAGTCATTCGCAAGAGAACTCGGTATAACATACATGTAATATATATGTATATACATCTATAGGTCATATACTTACATTATGTTGTTTTGTTCAGCTTTACATAAATTATGGATAGCTTGTGTTATTGGAACGAAGTTCCTTATCGCGCGTTGCGAAAGGGGGCTAGGCGGAAAATTTGGTAACGACACTTTTTGCCGTCGTAGTTTTTTTTTACATAGAAAGCAAGCCAGAGTACTAGGATAGCAAAAACATGCAAGCGAGTGTGCAAATTTCTCACGTTTAATACCTTAGATTTGTTTAGGCACACTCGCTTGCATGTTTTTGCTATCCTAGTACTGACTGCAAGGAACTTCGTTCCATCCGGGTGTCCCTTGACACCTCTCAAGTTTTTTATATGGATAGATAATGGAATCAGACGACTACAATGGCGTTCGAGGATTGAAATCTATAGGTTAGTATTTCAAATGGTTAAAGCCTTATAGGTTATAATTTATTTGCATTCGAATCTGGGGGCACGGCAGTGCCCCCGCCAAGTCGAGCAAAAAAGCGGCACGGCCGTACCATCCTTTTCTCGAAGCAATTCAGGCCATTTTCGACCCCCTATAACTTCGTTGTGGATAAAGTTAGAAGCCTGAATTTTTAGTAACCAAGCAGGCATTGTATAAACACGTTATATTTCAAATTTCATTCAATTTGAACCAGTAGTTTAAGAATTATAACTAGTCAAAGTTTCTTAATTTCGTCACTCACTGACTGACTGACCGATCATCAAAACTCTAAGGCACTTCTAGCAGACATAGAAGCTTCAAATTTGGAACACAATTAGTGTTTAGTGTATAGATCAAGGAAAAACTAAAACATTTTGCAATTTCATCTAGTTCATCTAGCAGTTATTTATGCAGTTCATGCATCTAGTTTTCTAGATGCATCAACTGCATAAATAACTTTGTAATCCCATATAAATATATAGGAATACAAAGTTATATTTGCAGTTAATGAATTACTGTACCTGTATAACAAAGTAACATTTGCAGTGAATGAATCAGTGTACTTGTATATATTAATATAATGGAATAATAGGTGTAGATAGGTACCTAGATATAATTATGTTCAAAGGTAACTTGTAAAAGGAAAAAAAGTAGAACTATCTACAAAAAGAAATGAGATGCCATCAAAAACAAAACTTGTAAAAAAAACCAAGTCTCGCAACTCAGTTCTTCTACCGTAAAAAGTTGTGAGATCCATGTAATACCAAGTCGGTTAATTTATTCAGTTCCTACTTAACCCGTCGGTTACCGAGAACGTTCCAGCACGTTCGAACTCAAAGGTACCGCGATCACGCGGATCCTAACGAGTTAAGGGTCCTTCTGTCTTAAGTTATCACGTAATTAGCTAACCTAACAAGTAACAACATCTTATAGTGACCATATTATCAATATTAAAAATCTTTTATGTTTTAAATAAATAGATTGACTTGGCAATCGCACTAAACAATCAAATTTAATATAATATATAGGTATTACTTGTGAGATATATTGTGTTTTCATGCGATGGCCAAGTCGATCTATTTATTTAAACATAAAAGATTTTTAATATTGATAATATGGTCACTATAAGATGTTGTTACTTGTTAGGTTAGCTAATTACGTGATAACTTAAGACAGAAGGACCCTTAAGTAGGAACTGAATAAATTAACCGACTTGGTATTACATGGATCTCACAACTTTTTACGGTAGAAGAACTGAGTTGCGAGACTTGGTTTTTTTTACAAGTTTTGTTTTTGATGGCATTTAGTTATCACTAGCTTCCTTAAGGGTCTGTAGTCTGCCAACCAGCTCATGGTAGAAATAGTATTAATAGCCCTAGTAGCCCAGTTATGGAATGCTAGAAAAGTGATCTGAATTACGGGTTCGCTTGACAGACCCATTACGGGCTTGAATTCTAGGATGAATAGCGCTTTTTAACCCTAGAAAGATAATCTTATTTCAACCTACGTTAAGAGTAACCATAAGTAAAATTTACTCAATATTCCATCCAGTTTTCAAAATTTTTATTGCCATTGTGTTTTGTAGTTTTTAATTTTGAAACAATTCAATTGTTTTTATGAATTATTCACTTGCTTGCGCATTATAAACATAATTATGCTCTTAGTATTTTTTCAAAAAAATATAAGACCCTCTTTCTACCTAGAAGTCTACTTAAATAGTGTCAAAATTAAACTCAGTGCGATAAATGGAATATCAATAATCCAAATTAATTCATGGATGGATTCAATTTATTGTAGTAATAATAGACAATGCTCTTACGGGCCGCGGTGTCCGCGATTCATGGTGTATCGGCGAAGCCAAGCAAGTTTTAATGAAAACGCCCTCTGCAAACATCTACCTACATCTACGGTCATTACATCGAATATCTATGACACTAGCGAATTGACGCGGGAACACTTGCTTCCTACATTTCTTACGTTTTTGATACTTTGAAAGTATGGAATGAATATTTTTTTTGTTTGTTTGTTGACGACCCCGTAGCCTAGTTGGTAGTGACCCTGCCTGCGAAGCGAGGGGTCCCGGGTTTGATTCCCGGCCGGGGTAGATATCTATGTGACAGATAAATATTCTACCTCGGGTCATGGTTATGATTGTGGTATTGAATGTTATATATTATGGTGTCGTCCATGCCACCTGCGACACAGGTAATACACACACACACAGGTAATAGCCTACTGCGGGGGTATGAGTGTATTAGCGTTTAGTTTTTAAAATTTTTTGGTAAGAAAAGATTTTTAAGTAAGTACCCGTAAGAGTAAATGATAAATTGTGATGTACCTATGTTAAAATGTCTATTTAGTTAACTGCAAAACAGTTGTCCAAAGTGTTTGATATTAACGTATTACTACCTAATGATTATCGTAGAATGTATCCTACTAGGAAGTAGGATATTTTAGGATTAGTAGGAACTAATCCTAATTATATTATCAATTTGATAGTTTTTATCGATGTATGTAACTCTTTCATATCAATCATTTTTCGAGTTTTATATATTATACAGAAGTATTTTTCGCGAGTACCCTTATCATTTAAAATTAACTTAATTAATACGTACTACGCCATGAACAAACAAATAAAGTCGCATTACGTCAGTCGTCAGCAAATCCGATAGTTTGTAGGCAGGCACGGGTGGGCTCGGATAAAATTACCACAAGATTGCTGTCATTCTTTAGGGCTCAGGCGAATCCACCCGTAACCGTAGAACGTAGCCCGGACGGTATAATTTGTGAGGGACCGAAACTGAGATATAGGGAGCTTCTTTGTTATTTTCAGGCGTTGTATAATCATTGGTGTTGTATTATAATTGTAATCATAATAAGTTATGTAGCTCTTGAACGATAACACTGATTGAGATCATATTTACACAATATTATTTGATTTATTGATATGAGGCAAGTGAAATTATAACACTAATATTGTATTTAAAGAAAAAACAATTAATATAGAGTATTTTGAAAATCAAAACTCACAAGTAAAATAAATTATCGTGATAGTAAATTTGGAAAAAACAACGGTAGAAATAGAAAGAAATATCGATACAATAATCTAAAACTACTTGTCAAATCTCGTTCAAATTTATGTGGGATTACGTGACAAGCACCTGCTTTCGATTAAAAAAAGAATCATCGAAATCGGTTGGCGTGATATTGAGTTATTCGTCCATTTGTCGCGCTTACTTAATACAAATTTAAGACTTATATGGTTTTATCATGGATGCCATTGTCAGATCTCAATAAAATTTATATGGGACCACATGACAGCTACCAGCTTTCGATTAAAAAAAGAATCATTAAAATCGGTTCGCTCAGTCCAAAGTTCTGAGCTAACGAACATAAAAAAAAATACAGCCGAATTGAGAACCTCCTCCTTTTTTTGAAGTCGGTTAAAAATACCACATTACGCTTAAATTATACTATTAAGCGGTTACAAAGTTTACAAAACAATAAACACGAGTACAAAAAGATAGAAAGTTTTGTACCGTTTTGTTCACAATTTTCAGGCTAGGGTTGGGCTTCACGGCCGAATGAAGGTTGTCCAAGGGTCGGAGTAACACTCAAGGAAATTGGGTCATTTGTCCCTTAACTCCCTTAGTTTGCACTTGTGCCCTGCGGACGTTCGCAGTATTGATTTATGAAACCTTATCAATGTTTGATAAGCTTTCTAGCGCTATTAATAACTAAGTAGGTACGCGTATCAATGGAAAATTTGGTTGTTTGTTGAACATAATTTGTATATTTCATTTTGATTCAGAAATAATCAATTGCAATAATTGCGATAGCATTCAATTGCTAATGTGGAATTTTTTTTTAATTAAAAGTTTATAAAATGTCCTATTTTATATTTTGCTTTGTAAGGTAGTTTGCAAAGTACGGATGTAACGGAAGTGATGATATTGGAACCGAAATCGGAACCGGAGGTTTAAAAATAATCGGAAGTTCCGACTTTTCGGAATCGGAATGGAACCTCCGTTAGATCCCTGTTGTAAAGTATGCGACAACGCGAGATGGCAAGACAAGACCCTACATCGAGTAGTCTATATCGAAGTTTATATCGATATCGAATTTTTGAATGCAATAAAATGGAAGTAAAATTATCAACTTTTTATAACTAGGTATTCAATATAGGACAAAGAGAAAAATATGCTTTGTTTAGAAACCGAAAAAATAACAAAAAGAAATAAAACCGTAACAATTAATAATAATAATAATATAATAATCCTGCAGATAAAGCCAAACTGCTGTTGAGGGTAAACGTTACCTAATATAATATTCATCCACAGTTCTCTGGCCATGTATCGATCCGTACCCTTGCGATATTTCTCTACGGGTGCGAACTAATACCATTAAGTTTAAGACCTGCCACCCCGAATGAGATTCTCGCCCTCTTATCAGCAAACCCCCCGCATCTGCGTTCACCCTCAAAACTGGGGTCTTCCCGCCTTAAAATTGGGGGTGATCCACCCCCTGATTATTAGCGACGTCAATCTAAACTAGCCCAGACCGATATTGGTATTTATTTTAATTAAAGACGCTTCATTTAGACAACTCGAATAAAGGTATTTGCATACTAGGATTATAACTCGTAACTCAAATGGAAAATGGACTTTGTAGATTTGGAAGTATACATGCCGAAAGGAAGGGCGATGTCCACTAAGATCCATTACAAGGATCCATCGATGGATACGGGTTCAACTCTTGGCGAGCTTTATGTGAAAAATCGATGTGTTGTGTCAATTATCCCTAATTTTGAAGTTGGTTATTTTTTGTCAACAATAATTATGAGTGTAATCTTTAAGTTTTGCAATAAGGCTTCCTGCCCACGTCAGTCTTTTTGTAGGGCCAATAATCGGGCCGATTTTTCCTGCCATATTATTTCTGACCGACTTTTTGTAGAACGTGTGCGTTGCACTATTGCTATCAGTACGTTCTATTTTTCTCCTACAACAAATCGGTCACCGATTATCGGACGTGGGCGGGAAGCGTAAAGCTAGAACAAAGTCCAGTAGACGCTGTAGTGATCTCAATTTAGATTTACAAAGTTGAAATTTAGAAAAGTTGCTTTAGATTCGATGAAAATGGTGACCTGACACTATGCTCAGGGTTGGCTCCAGACGGATGAACTTCTCGACGAATTACATTACACACACATTACATTACTAAATGCCGCGCTCAGGGATGGCTCCATATCAGAAAATCTCCTCGGCGGTCAAAGAACAAAAAAACATTTTTTGAAGTTTTTTTTTTAAATATTAAGATGTTTTTAAAATATGATGAATTAGTGACCAGCCTGTGTCGAAAGTTTTTATTCCGCTAGAAGGCATGGAATAATCTAATGAGCACAACCGGGAGCGATGGCCTTGCGTGCCCTCTGAAGCACGGAAGCGCTCAAGAAATTTTTGCCCCTAGCGGTCACACATCCGCCTAACGCGTCCTGTTGCTTAACTCCGTCGCTCACGACACAAGCCGGGCTATGAGCGATAAATGGAATTAATAAACCTTATACTTCAAAATGTGCATACAGGAACACAAAGTTTGCAATTTAAATAAGCGTTCTTGAATTACCTTTGTACCGCTTACAAAGCAAACTACGACACACGCTTGTTCACGTAGCTATCTTGTGTATTATTTAGGTGTAAAATATTACCGAAAGTTGGACGCCACTGGTGGTAGTTAAGGAGGAGTTTCGATGAAATATGTCTTGGGGTGGCGGGGTGTTTCGTGGGGGTGCAAATTAAGGATGGAGCCTTAAGCGGGCCTGGGCCTTGGTCGATGAGAAACTTATTAAGGGGTGGGGTAGTTGATGTGTCTAATTTTAGTTGAGTTTTTAGTCAAGTGTGATGAAATATTTTCATATTCGAAGTTCGCCGGGTCAGCTAGGAGTAAATATATTTAGGCATGTTAGATTTAATTACTACCAGTTAAACCTGAAAGAGCTATGAGTACGTTATCAAAATGGTATTAATGACTAACGCCCCAACTCAGAGTCACTAACGGTTACTTTAATCGCTCCTTAGTAAAGAATCACCATACAAATTCAGTACTAAGGAGCAATTTAAATAATCATTAGTGACTCTGAGTTATACTCGTAATACTTACGCCCCCGTAAGTATTATAGTTTGATTTGATCAATGATCATCATCAACAAACAAGAAAAGAAAGTTTAAAAGACTGAACCCGCTTTTACTTAGTTAATGCTATTACTATCCTAGACTTTATTTCCATTTACCATCAGGTGGCATTTTTAGCCGACTTAAAAAAAGGAGGAGGTATTCAATTCGACTATATTTTTTTATGTTTGTTACCTCAGAACTTTCGACTGGGTGAACCTATTCTGATGATTCATTTTTTAATCGAAAGCTGGTGCTTGTCATGTGGTGAGACCACTTAATTAAAATTTTACTTTTTGAGCTAGATCTGACGAGTAGTTTTTGAGTTATTTTGAAGTCGGTAGTTTTTTCTTGGTAAAAATCAGATTATAGTCTAGGTATATAGTTTTGTTATTAATTTATTGTACAAAATTACTACTAATGATTACTAATAATGATAATGATCACTTCTCCAGGTCTTTGTCTTTTATTATGTAAATAGCTGTGTATGTCTCTTGTGTTTAGTTCTTCCATGTCAAAAATGTATTATGTTTATTACATACGAGTAACCGCCCTCGCTTTGCTTCGGTTTTCTTATTTTTTTACAACTTATTGGAGTTTTATTAAGGATCCCTAATTTTTTTGAAAATATAATATAGCCTATGTTACTCGGGGATAGTGTAGCTTCTCAACAGTGAAAGAATTTTTGAAATCGGTTCAGTAGTTTCGGAGCCTATTCAATGCAAACAAAAAATCAAATCTTTCCTATTTATATATTAGTATAGACTATTTATTATAATGTATATAGCTCGTTCATGTTATTACAATAGATACTAATTAATTTAATAAAATGGTCGTCTTTTTTGTCTTCTTTCTTGTTGCGCTTATATTGTTTATATTAATGTTCTCAGAACATGGTTTGGCAGACTTCAATACAAGTTTGAGTTTATGCTATATAATATTAGCTTGATTTGAAAATTACTTTATGATATCCTTTTCTTTACCAATGCTAGTTTCGGGGTTGGGCGGTGCGGGATTCAAATTATGCTTTCGATACTGCTGCGTATATATTTCAGGTTATTTTATTAGTAATGCTTAAACTGACAGTGATAATTCCCAACTAGCTCCTTGACAATTATACATATATATATATACATACATATATATATATATTTTAATTAATAACCGTGAATTATTAAATATACACATAGTAATAAAATTATTCGGTTTCCTCAGTGGTGTGTTGAGTGATTTGAATATTTGAATATGAGTGGATTCCAATATAATTGATTTTATTGGTATTCCATTCCATAAATTAGGCATTAACCATGTGTTTCGATAAGTGTTCATTGGTCAACTTTGCTCATGTATCTTTACGTATCCATAAAAATCCAGAGAATTTAAAAAACGTTTAAAAATGATTAAATTTGAACTTAAAATATATTTCATCGATTCCAGACGATTTATTTAAACTGTCCCATATTATAAAAACGTTTTGTTTATTTTCCATTTTATTATCATCTGCGACATGAACTAAGCTGACGATACCGGCTAAAGCCAGGCAGTTAGCCGGGTCGTTAGTGGCTAGCAATTTGTCCAACTCCTCCGTCTCAACGAACCGTCTACAGTTAAATGTTAATACAATATTAACTCTCAAATGCATCCAGAATGCGTTTGGTTTAAAAACAATTTATGATTGAGTGTACAATTTACAAGAAAATACGATAGATAAATTGCTAAAGAATGTAGTATTTATTATGATCAAACAGGTCATTATAGTCATTATTGCTATCATTATCATAACTATCACTATCATCGTTAACAACATCATTTTCATCATCTTCATTATCATTGTCATCATTATCAACAATAACAAGCTTAAGTTACCGGATCTGAAGACCACGCTGGCCAGACATCACAATGTAAATCTTTTAGAGCATTATTTTATACCTATGTCGTGATAATCGAGTTCTCTTAACGATTTTACCTTTAATCGAAACATATGGAAATTATTTTCTAGCATACATGGTAATGTCGCTTTTTAATAATAAGATTTGGGTGCAGTATCTCCAACTCCATTCTTATCCAAGTTCCATGTTCGAATTATTGATGTAGATGTATTGATGTAGTTTTCTTTGAACTTAATAATTTGCTAGTCGACCATTGTTTGACAAATTCAAGACATAGAATTTACGAATGTAAGTAAGAGCGATTTTAAATACCACATCTCATTAAAGTAGAAGGCTCTAAATAACTGTAGCGAAATTGTAAATTAGTTTAAGTTCATTAAAATGAAAACTATCAGAGAATTCAGCGTCGCCTCACTTGCCCGTAATTTGCTTAAGCCTTACATTTACGCAATCGAAGCTTAAACTTGCCGCCTATTTATAAGCAAGCGAAACTAAAGGTGGGCGCCCAAAATGTTTACAAAGCATTTGCTTAATAACAGAAACTTTGGGGGCGGTTGGGTCGAATTCTCCTAATACCTACTGTTTATACATACTTGGCGTTGTTGTGTGCCACTTTAAGCTGTGAATGTGTGGGTTGAAATAAGGGTTGCCATGGTAACGTATCTTAAAGATCTCCCCCTACCCGTCTCAGTTTTCTCCTTTCTCCTTTGCGCGCGTTTCTTGTGGGGAGGCATGGATGTGTACGGTGCGCAAAATAATATTTGATATTATTAATTTATTTTACTTTTACTAGTAGGAACCGAGCTCATAATATATTGTGAACGGAACGATATTGAAAGCATTCCTCGATTACTTCATATTATTTATGTTAGTAAAAAATACCTATATGTTATTTGTTATTATCTATCCATATATTAATACGTGAAGTTAAAACCTTTTTATCCCTGTTTAGGGTTCTGAATTTCGTCATGTACGTCCGTCCGTCTGTCCGTCCGTCCGTCTGTTGGTCTGTCCGTCTGTCCGTCTGTCAGTACGTCTGTCCGAAGCAAAGCGCCGAGACCCTTAGTGCTAGAAGGCTATAATTTGGCATGGATATTTAATAAACATTTATTAAAACTTCAGAATCGTAGAATAAAATATTGAAAAAT
Source organism: Thymelicus acteon (assembly GCA_951805285.1). Taxonomy (NCBI): domain Eukaryota; kingdom Metazoa; phylum Arthropoda; class Insecta; order Lepidoptera; family Hesperiidae; genus Thymelicus; species Thymelicus acteon. Next base: position 7,397,074 of record OX638232.1, read on the forward strand.
ATTTTAGTAAGTAATATCTCCCCTACAGGTCACGTGAGGATGAATTTTTTACTGCTCGCGTACCCTATAGTGTGGGGTATCGTTAAAAAGGTCTTTCAAAAATATTATGGGTCTTTTAAGACCATTTTAGGGTTCCGTAGCCGAATGGCAAAAAACGGAACCCTTATGGATTCGTCATGTCTGTCTGTCTGTCTGTCTGTCTGTCCGTTCGTATGTCACAGCCACTTTTTTCCGAAACTATAAGAGCTATACCATTGAAACTTGGTAAGTAGATGTATTCTGTGAACCGCATTAAGATTTTCACACAAAAATAGAAAAAAAAACAATAAATTTTGGGGGTTCTCCATACTTGGAACTGAAACTCAAAAATGTTTTTTTCATCAAACCCATACGTATGGGGTATCTATGGATAGGTCTTCAAAAATGATATTGAGTTTTCAAATATCATTTTTTTCTAAACTGAATAGTTTGCGCGAGAGACACTCCCAAAGTGGTAAAATGTGTGTCCCCCCCCCCTGTAACTTCTAAAATAAGGGAATGATAAAACTAAAAAAAATATATGATGTACATTACCAAGCAAACTTTCAACGAAAATTGGTGTGAATGAGATCTAGTAAGTAGTTTTTTTTTTTAATACGTCATAAATCGTAAACCGCAAAAAACATTGATCAAAGTTACAACGAACTACAAGAACTTTTATATTATGTTACTTGCTGCTACGGAACCCTTCATGGGCGAGTCCGACTCGCACTTGGCCGCTTTTGGAATTAAGGGCCCGTTTGCGAAATATTTGGCTTTAAAATAATTTTGTTTAGAGTCAAGTGTCCCTCCCTGCGGGCTAAACGGCTGGAGTCGGACAAGTGAAAAATTAAAAAAAAATAGGTTATGATATTATATGATGAATTTATAAGGAAAACTATCACGGCTATGCAAGCATAAGTAGTTGATGAGTCGATAAATGAGTCGATAAACTAACTACTTCGGAACCCTACATTGCGCGTGGCCTGACACGCACTTGTTTAGTTTTGTACCTAAGAATAATGCGTGCCTGAGAACAAAAATGCGAAAATGTATGTTATATGAAAAGTAAAATAAACAAAGAAAACTTTCTCCTTTCTATTTTCCGCACGCTATCCTTTAGGGTCAAGCGGGGGTACCGGGGCACTAATGGACAGCGGCTCGCCCCGCCCCGATCCCACAAGCCATAAAATTGTAAATTTGTGATGAGCCGACTGGCCACGCGACGGTTATCGATTTATTGATAGTTTTAGTCACCCTTCAATGACGTATAGCTCATAGGTGCCACATTCGATACATCAGAGCACTTTTTAATCTTTACTAACGACATTTTCGTCAAAATCATATGTGACTGAACCTATTTGATTTATTAAAAGCTAGCCTGCATGAGATTAAACGAAAGCTTATATAGTTTAAAAAATCAAAAAATCCTAAAGAAAACGGATGGGTTACAAACATTATTTAACATAATTAAATCCAATGTTGTATTTGTGGAAAACTAAAGAAATTATTACTTAGATTGATTTATTGGAGGTTGATAATCATTTTATTGTGAGGCAAATGACGCAATTTTATGAATGACTAAATATGATCAAGACAGCACTTACGTATATAAATAGGTGCCACACTGCAATTTATTTTGTTCAAACCACACCGCTTATAAGGGGCTGCCAAATGCCAAAGGCATCACCCAGTGAACGGGCATCACCAGTTGCTCGACAAAAAAGTGTTGCCAGTTTTATTGCGACATTGAGAAACTTGTAAGAAACATTTCACAGTGAAGTTTTTAAAAAAAAAGTGATCGCAGACCGCTATACACTACAAATGGGGGAGGTTGGCTTGATGTATGTAGATACACAACTTTAAACAATATAAAATAAACTAACCACTGTTTCCTATATTTATAGTTATTATTTCCTTAGTTTCCCTATTTCGGACGACAACTGGTTCTGGTAAAATAGCAGTGGTAAAGTCAGGTAAAATCTGCTAAGGATTTAAAGTAACATAATTAAGACAGCAAGAAATGGTTTCACTAACCTTTTAACTGCTTCTTCGTATCTTCAATACTATTTCACTTTAGTGGTCATTTCGACCAGCCGCCACAACATCGGCATTTAGACTAAAGTATGACTAACTTTAAAAATACGGTAACGATTTCATAAATATTGATAAGTCCAGTTGGAGTCTGGTCAAGGAGTTATGTTAATGTGCAATACTATTGTAACAGATCCGGTTTCTGTCCGTCGCATTAAGGGTGCTGAGTAAGTGACCACGATAGTAATTCGTCAAAAATAATATTAAAAGACTTTAGCAACAAAGGAATAGGGTTTAAAATTGAATGATGTTTTATTTAGTGAGTGAATCGATACGTTGGTGGTAAGGAAAGGTGTGTGCATATAAAATAAGAGTACAGAGCAACATCCCCTTGCTAGATTATTCTAAATCTGAACTTTTGGTCCTTTTGACCCGTGGTCATTTTATTTCGAGGCCAGTGTCGTGGGATTGTCGGAGAGATGGGATTCTGTGGGAACTTCAATACTCTTATAACGGGATATCTTTATAAATGTTTTACAAGATAATACGCTTGCTGCGACAAGTTTTACCTCTTTCATTTATCTTAGTTTGTTATGAAATGTCAGATGCATATTATGTATTCTAAGATGCAATTTTCACCTTATTTGTACTTTTTCTGAAACATTCGACTTTATTGTAGTAATTTTAATAATACTACCCATCTAAAGTTTTATGTCAAATGTTTTTATGTGGCTCTCTGCCTGGATTTTCAAACGTCATGTAAGTACAATGACAAAAAAGATTTTGATTAATTTCCATAAATGTTAAAATATTTTAATCAGTCAAAAAAAAACTTAAGATTGTTTTGTTAATGTATGTAATGTGTAATGCCGACTTTTAATATTTTGAAATTTTGATGTAGGTAACTTGTTGAATTGAAACACAAAATTAACCAAAATAGTGTGATAGTAAAAAACTTTCAACTTACTGAATTCAAACTTAATTAGTCTCTTATAATAATGCATTAAAATACAGTAAGGTAAATTAAGTGTAAAGTAAGGTATAATTTAATTTATAAATATAAGTATGTAAATAGGATTTTTTATTTATACGAGTACGTTGCGCTACGAAGCATAGTGGCTACGATCCGTAGAAGTAGCTACGGTTTATTATAAACGATTCCAAATAATATGTATCGCGTCAGAAATTATTTGTAATCCTGCTTCCTAAATATAATATTGTAAATAATGTGATATAATAATAATTTTAATGTAAATTATAAATGAATCCTGAAACATTTGTTAGCTAGTAGTTAAACAAAACGAAAAAAAAACAATGTTATTTTTTCATGATTTCTTATGTAGACCTTTCGTGTGAATGTAGCGTCATATACGCAAACACACACACACACACACACACACACACACACACACACACACGAAATATCTAAAATGTTAATGCTTGTGTTTTGTTGATTAACACTATATTGTTTAGGTGGATGACCGGGGTACCAATAACACAGGTGATGAACCAAGTTACAATGTTTGGGAAAGACATAAATAGAGCCGTGTATACGTTCTGCCGTATAGTTACGACTAGCGCATAGCAGTTCTTCAATCCGCTTAAATTGAAGTAAATTACTGTCGTACATGCTATGTATAATGTATATGTCTCAATTCAAATATTCCACAGAGTATATTGCAGACCTCGGCCACTCCTACCTCTGTTCGGGTTCATTTCCTGTCGCAAATCGTCTTCCACTCCACAGCCGACGCTCTCTGAAAATGTCTTTAAATTCTCGGAATGGACGCTCAAATATTTAATTTTAAACGGTTATGTGAATTGTACTTATAACAAGTAAATAGGTAAGCGATGGAATGTCGTTCCAATGGGTGTTTTGAACATAGATCTATATCTATATGTACATATATTCTATACTAGACAAGCTGTTCAGTACTAAAAAGTCGGACACCTATATTGACCCCAAGTGATGCCAATGCATTTTAGTTGGCTGCGAGCAAGCGAGATAAGTAGTTCAAGAACATAATAACGCATACCTATTGTTTACTGTGCACAGTTAAAACGTTTTCATGATTTACATTTGAACTTTATTTGAATTTATTTAAATTATAATTGGTGACTAACTATATTTTTACTTAAATTTTTAAAAATTATTTAGTGTAAAATATTTGATACCGCCATCTTGAACCGAACTCGACTGAACAAAACGCTGTCACAGAGTATGAAAAATGTAATATGGATTTTGTTCGGAACAACGCGTCTATATATTTACGTCTATGGCTTTGAATTGGAATCCTGCAATTCAATTATTTGGAATTATGTGAACTTAGGAAAATAGTTATTAAATGTATTTTAACTTGCTTCAGTGAAACACAGCGTGATAGTTCTCCATAACGTTCTCGAAATGTTACGAAACATACCTGTAGTTCCAACATTGGATGAACACCACCAGGTAGTCACCATGGCCTATAGAAATTTATTTATTTATTTATTTCACTCTTTATTGTAAACTAAAAACTAAATTACAATGGGCGGACTTAATGCCTGATATGGCATTCTCTACCAGTCAACCCTGGGTGATAGTTAAAGGTTGTGGTAGGTGCTAAAAGAAAAATATAGATACCTACATACTTCTATAAATACATGCATACAAATATACATACCTACAAATATAATAAATAAATTAAATATTATACATATAAAGTATATACATACATACACACATACATACATACATACATACATACATACATACATACATACATAAAACAATGGTTTACATACTTATCTTTATGGCAAATTAGTCTAAAAGTGTGTGATAATGTTCACGAACTAGTTTCTTAAATTTCCACAGGGTCGAGGCTTTTCTGATATTTACGGGGAGAGCATTCCAGAGCAATACCGCCTGAATCGTAAAGGAATAGTGGAAGAAACCAGTGGTAGATGGTGGAATATAAAGCTTTAAATTCGACGAAGAACGCAGTACTTTGTCATGAGTGTCACAGACGTACTGGAATTTTTCCTTTAAATATGACGGAGAAGATACATTATGTAAAATCGAATAAAGTATAAAGATAATTCTGGAATTACGCCTCTTGCGAATAGATAACCATTTAAGTTGGCGGCGATATTCAGAAATGTGATCATACTTTCGCAGATCGAAGATATATCGGATGCAATTGTTTTGAAGGCGTTCCAGCTTGTTGAGAAGTTCTTCGCTAAGGTCGGGGTAACACACATCACCGTAATCAATTATGGGAAGAACAAGAGATTGGATGAGCATAAGTTTCGTCTTGAAAGGTAAAAAGTGTTTAAATCTGTAAAGTGAATGCAGCGCAGCATTCACTTTTTTGCTAATATAATTTATCTGTGGGCGCCACGTTAGAGAATTATCAATCAGCAAGCCTAGATTCTTGACAGATTGGCTTAAGGGGATAACATCGCCATTGTATAAAATAGAAGGTAGTGAAAGATGCTCCACCTTAGCCAACATTCGCGGGCTGCCCACCAGTATAGATTGACATTTAGAAGTATTAACAGCAACCCCATACCGACGCGACCAATTAAGCAAGGCTTCCAAATTTTCATTCATTTCACTAATGGCCCTTTGAAGATTTTCGACCTCAGAGTGAATATATAACTGTAAATCATCGGCATACAGATGGTACGAACAACTGAAAGAAGAAGAGATGGAGTTTATAAATAACGAAAAGATGATAGGAGAAAGTATACCGCCTTGCGGTACACCACTGTCAAGATTAGCCCATTCTGAGCATTGCTGCCCAGAAGTAACCGCTTGCTGGCGACCGCGAAGATAATTTGTAAACCATGACAGGGCCGCAGGAGATAATCGTAAAAAGGATAATATGGAAATAAGGATTTCATGGTCGACTGTGTTGAAAGCATTCGAAAAGTCTACCAGCACCAACACTGTCACTTTTTTGTTGTCCATAGCCTTCCTTATGTCATCTGTCACCTTAACAAGCGCAGTGGTGGTGCTGTGGCCGGGACGAAATCCAGACTGGTATGAACTCAGCAGGCTATTCGAAGAGATGAATTTAGATATTTGCTCGTGAACACAGATTTCCAAAACTTTTGAAAGGAAAGGGAGAACAGAAATAGGACGAAAATGACTAGGAAGTATTGGATTTTGTATTTTGGGTAAAGGACGTACAAGCGCTTTCTTCCAGACTGTAGGATATTGTCCTGATGTGAGACTAAAATTTACAATATGAGTTAAGACTGGAAGAAGACTTTCAAGAACGGTGACAATCATTATCCTATTAACGTCATCACAACCAACAGCCCTGGATCGAATACCTAAAACAGCCTTCTTAACTTCTTGCTGACTTACAGGTGAAAATTGGAAGCTTGCGATAGAAGAAGGCTGCCTTGCCACAATAGAGGCAATCGTTTGAGCTCGGATATTAGGGTCCAAAGATGGCGTTAGGGAGAAGTGGTTATTTATATCTTGTAGTGTGAGTGACGGACCAAAATCCATATTCAAGGGTTTACGTACACCAAGAGATTTCAGAAATTTCCACATATCCGTGGGCGAAGAATTAATTAAGTTATTATGGATATAATGGCGTTTAGCAGTTCGTACCATCTGGTTGCATCTATTCCTGGCCTTCTTGTAGCACAACCAATTTTCATCGTTACGTTCCCTCTTGAACCTACTGAATGCACGATTTCTTCGATTCATAGCCATCCTCACTCCTCTAGTCATCCAGGGAGCGGGAGGCCGTCTCAATTTAATCTTATGTTTTGGGGCATGAGTATCGAACAGTTTTAGAAGTGATTGATTGAGGTTTGTCACTTTTTCATCTACTGTACTCATTGCCCGCAACGAACTAAAATCAAGTTTTGCAGCATCAGATTTAACCAAATCAACATTCATTCGAGAATAGTTGCGCATTAGCAGAATAGCTGGTCGGTGCTTGGGTAATGACAGATTATATGAAGCATAGATTAGGTCATGTCTGGAGAAACCTGGAGCTGATAACTGCCCATAATTGGTTACACGATCAGGTGAAGAGGTAATAATGTGATCGATCCAAGTATCTTCAGAGTGGATGTTACGGTGGGTTGCTGTTAATGGAAGAATGGAAAGATTGACCGACTCAACAATGTTGTGAAACTTTAGAGCATTGGGCGAACCCTTTAATAAATCTGTGTTAAAATCACCCATAATTATGTAATGTGTGTACTCAGAACCAATATTGTCAAAAGCAGTTTCCAACGTGGTGAAATAGTTGACAGAAGGCGGACAATATACAACACCCAGAATAACCCTAGTACCCGTAAAATTAAGTTCCAGGAACATGTACTCAGCAGACTCAGAGTATTGCGACGGGGATGCTAAAAGCAGTTTGTAAGTGATAGATGTAATTCTAATTTCAGTACTTACAAACAAGTAAAGATATTACCAGAATCTAGTTATCAGCAAGAAAATAGTGAAAACATGTTTCAACCTATCCATTTTGCGCTTCCAGTAAACAGTGAAAGCGTCGTAAAGCTAAGCGGGTAATCCGCTAAATTAATGCCCCAACGTTTCAGCCGAAGATAACAGTTCCCCTTCAGGCGAACTGAAATCTAACTTAGTAGAAACAAATTAGGAGTTTCCTCCGACGTAATGACCGAGCGGTACTTTACTATCGCCTCGTGCAAATTGCTTCTTAGCTTTCCAAGTCACAGGCGTGCAGCGTCGATGTCTTACTAGAGTTACCCGATAAACGAATCGTTGTGTTCCGGCTGGGGGCTTGAGTGTCAGTTCTTTCTTTTTATTCTCTCTTATTTGGTAATGCATCAGCGATGCCTTTGGTGGGTGGTGGTCCATAGGCGACGATAGTCACTTACCATCAGGTGGATCGTCCGCTCGTTTGCCGGCTATTTCTATAAAAAAATATGTCTAGAAATAAGATGTGATTATGACTGCCTATGAGTTAAATATTGTTAGATGGTAAGTGGTTATCTCCGGAAGATTGTATATGTCATCGACGCGTTGCTGAAAGGGACTGGTCAAAATTAATGAATTTGTATGAATTTTGAGGTTTGCCTGAACGGTTATTCATTGTCACGTGTTTATGTACTCTGTGATTGATGGCTATATACCTAGGTGTCAATATTAAGAGTTCAACGTATGATGTTTACATTAAAAATACTTTTTTTTTTATTTAATGACCATGGATTTGGCCTTTCATTACTTTAAGCAATTATTTATTAGTGTATTTTTTTGTTAATATTTTTATGACATAGGTGATTAATTAAAATCAATGATAGTAAAATAATTCGCTTATCACTTGCACCACATGTTTTCCGGACGTTGCCTAAGGCGTAGTAGATAAACACTTTATGTGCGTACAACACATTTATGTACGTAGTTTGATCATTACCGTTTGATCACTTCCGAGATTAGTTACCACATACTCCTGTACGAGTGTGTCAAAGTAATGTTAGTAGTTTTACTAATGGAGCGTAACTTACGCCCATTAATTTTACTATGGTTATATTTATGACGTTAGTGTTGCACGATAGTAATTGTAATTTAATATTCTTATTATTAGACTAGTGAACTGCCCACGGCTTTGCTCGCGTTTTTCGCGATATTAAATAGACTATATGTTATTCCAGGTCATGTTCTACAAGTGTGCTTTTCATGAAAATAGTTTTTCACGTGAAAGAGTTATAAACAGAATGCTCCCTGTTTGCTGTAAGTATAAAATTATTGCCGACTTTCTCTTGCTATAGTAATCTGAAATGACGACGTATATACATAGGTACATATCTACGTATACCACCCGAAATCTATTTAAAAAAATAATCGAATATAAAATGCTATTCTTAAAATCCAAACATACAAAATTAAGTCTTAACAATAATGCATTGAGATAAATGTGTCGTTCGGCGGGGGTATAAATAAATAAGACATCCCCCTCTTCGCGCTCCGCCAGGTAATGGGGTCAGTGTGCAGTGGGTACTCACGCACAAGCGTGGGGTGTCGTTTAAATTTTCTAGCATTCTAAATATCTACACAACCCTAAACATGTAATGCCCTAGCAGGAAAATTATGAAGCTGTATCGGGAAATGTCATAAACAGTTTTTATGTTATATTTATTATTATAATGTTTGAACTTTGACCGAATAATAATAACATCTAATAATAACGCTTCACACTCATAGCCCCACACTAGGATTCCCTGTGTCGTGGGTGCCATGGACAACACACTAGACAAGGACATTCACACCCAGACCGAGAACAGAAATTCAAACTCATCATTCAAATTTCTGCCTCGCTGGGAATCGAACCCAGGACCCTCGGTGCGGCGATCTGACATGGTAACCATTGCGCAACACGGGTCGTCAATGAAATTGTATAATTATTGCGTTTGATTTTTTTTTTTACACCGAATAAGTTAGTGCTTGACCACAAAACCACCTGATGGTAAGCAGTAATGAAGCCATGGATGGTAAAGCACACTAACTTAGTAGAAGCCTATTCACTCTTGACTTGAAGACACCCACATTATAATCAGAGGGGAACACCCACGCAGGCAATTTATTCCATTCCCTTGCGGTACGTATAATAAAAGACGAAGCAAAGCGCGACGTCCGCACCGGGGGGATGTTGACAACAAAGGGATGAATACCCGCCGTGCGTCTGGATGTTCGATAGTAAAAAGGAGAGGGGGGAATTAAGTCATGTAATTCCTGCGCACACTCTCCAAAATTAAATTTAAAGTTACATGTACATAACTTAAATGTTTACACACTCGTATGCTTCTAATTCAATGTATTAAAACGCGAGATTACATTATGGACTTACAAAATAAACAGATCATAAAAACATATTATTGAAAACGTAAATATTTTGTCTCGGTCAAGAACCGAATAGGGGATTCTTGAGGGCTCTAATGAAAATTAGCTATCAATGAAACTGAAATTAATAATGACTCTGAAGGCTTCCAAGGCTTCTTCTAGGAAATCCATACCCAATATTATATTAAATAATACACTGCATTAGTCGGCACTTATCACTGTTAATTGCACTTTGCTGAGAATGATTTAGTTATTGGTTGAGATGCTATGATCATCTGACCTACAGTTTCCACATCAGATTCGCAGTTCCCACATCTTTGAGAACATAATGGAATTCCAAAACAACTTATTATTCTCTCATTCGCAAATATTTTTCATTTCTCAAGATTTATTCTGAGTTTTTAATATGTTTGGGCTTTGGATAGCATTGTGGGCGGATTTTAGAAACATCATGACAATTATGACAGTATCTTGTATACTGACACAATCTTGTGTCACAATCGTCTTTTATATGGGCATCAAAAAATATTTGTATTGCATTATAGTTATACCGACACAATAAAATAACATAATTGATAGTACTTAAGTAAACCTCTCTATTCGTAAAACATAATACAATTAGGAGTCAGCTTTGTCCAAGACAAACCCTGAGTTAGACCCTTGTATCGCAGGTGGCCAACTAAACTCAACTGGCCTAAACTGGTTATAACAAGTTAGCGGGGGCCGGGGGCGGTTCTAACTAGATTCCTCCCAACTTTCTCGGGATAGATAATGATCTTCGCTACGTGGGTGCTGGAGTTCGCAAACCGACGATGCCAGAACGGTCGATGCTTCGCCCCTTTCTATTTTACTCAAGTAACCGATATTTAAATCACAATTTATACAACTATTATTAAATTAAATTTTACCATAATAACCGACTTTAACAAAATAATGTTCGGTAAGGACCACCAAAATTATTGCTTAGCGTAGAAGAAAAAAGCAAAGCAACAACCCATGATTGTCCCACTGCTGGGCTCGGGGTCTCTCACAATGTGAGGGGTTTTACCATAGTCTACCACGCTGGCGAAGTGCGGATTGGTAGACTTCACACACCTTTGAGAACTTTATGGAGAACTCTCCGGTGTGCAGGTTTCATCACGATGTTTTCCTTCACCGAAGCAAGTGCTAAAATTAACTTCTAATACGCACATAATATTTGAAAATTAGAGGTGCGTGCCAGGATTTGAACTCGGGCCCCTTCGTTCGGGAGACTAACGTTCTAACCGCTAGGCTATCACTGCTTGCTTAGCATATAAAAATTGCAATATACTTTTTACATTTGAATAGTTCCCTCAGTTCCTCACGCCACCATCCATCCATCATTAATCTGAATTCTGGAAAATATTTGATCGGTGATATGCCCTTTTTTCAGAGGTCGCTATAGTATATATATGTATAACATTGCTTAAGCCCTTCGTACTCATGTATTCATTTAATCATTTAAAGGTAAAACAATACACTTATTTAAATAACTTTAGGTAGTTCTGAATTTTCCGCGGCAATATCTCCACTCAAGAGTTATATTATTATTAATCATATTACTTATTTTTCAAAATTAATTCGTGCAGTAGGTACCTAGGTACTTCAGTTATTAAGCATTTATGTACGGCTGTTTCTATATTGTAAATTTTAACTTGTTTTATGACAAAATACATTATGAAATTAATATTAGCGATATACTGGCATTTTATTGTAAAATCTAGCCGTATGTTTTTAAAATATATTGTTTTAATTTGTTTAACATTTTTGCATATAACTCTGGAATGTAAGAATTATATTTGCAAACGTTACTTAACACCAAACACTCGACATAAAACCATTTTGCTACGAAAATTTACATTCCCGTATCTTCATCAGAGAAAAGGCGGGGTGAAGATGATTTGGCGAAATGTGCGGGTGGCGTACCCCCGCTCGAGGGTGAATAATACTCGGGGGATAATTGCTTCAAGAGAGCGCATGTCTTCATACCACTTCTGTGACATTCGCTGAAGATAATTCGATTGAGTTTTGGGATAATTACGTGAGCGAGCGTTTGTTCGTTTAAATGAAACGTATTTTGTCCACCGTATAATGTGGCCATCTTAGTTTCCTAACCCTTCAGATTCGATTTGGGTCTAACGCCGTATTTTGCATGGCTTATTCTCCTTTGTATGGAAATAGGACCGCACTCGTTTTACATTGTCAGTGTTATATTTAATGGTATTAAAACTAAAATTTAGACATAGCAAGTTGTTTAAAATGTTGTGTAAGACGAGTTTATGTAGTTACTTTCAGGAAAGTATTATTAGAGGTATTAAACATTTTACGTATATTATCTAGTTATGGAGAAGTTTATCATTTATTGATACAAGCTCTACGTTACTACTACAATTTTATGAGGAAAACTGCACGCCTAAGAGTTCTTCATAATATTCTTAAAAGCCAGCAATTTGCCAGCGTGGTGGACAATGGCCAGCACCCCTCGAACTGAAAGAGGAGTTTATTATATGTATATTAAGCATTTATTATTATTATTATTAACACAACCTGTTAATAATATAATAGATGATCCTTTTGAGTTCCTTTTTTTAAGAGATCCTTTTTTGTCACCTACCTTAGAGAAATTATGATTCGACGATTTCATTATACATAATCATTGTCAAATAATTTTCATCACATGTGCGGCGTGGGGTATGAGTGTGTAAGCGTTTATTATTATTATTATTAACAGGTTGTGTTAATAATAATAATAATAAACGCTTACACACTCATACCCCCGCCGTACATGTGATGAACGTTATGTGACAATATACTTAAGTAATGAAATCGTCAAATCATAATTTCTCTAAGGTAGGCGACAAAAAATAGATCTCTAAAAAAAGGAACTCAATAGGATCATCTATTCAGGTTTACTATAACAATAGTTAAACGATATTTTTTATTTATTTATATTACAACACCAATTTTCTGTATCACTATAAAATTAAATGTCATTTAATTGAAAACATTCCAAGAGGTAACAGAATGGCGGTAACTCAGGTAACTGTTTCTACGAACTGTTTAGTTATTGGAAATGGTTAACGGAAATGTTATAAGAATTTTCTTCTAATAAGAATAGCTTTTAAGTGAGAAATTGGAAAAAGGATAAATTCCTAGAATTAGTTAAAAAACAGTTCCACTAGAAAACGTACTATAGTTGAAAAAATATTTTTAATCATTTAATAATGTTTGTAGGTACACAATGAGGTTTTATTAAAAAAAATATTGATTAGGAGTAAGTAGTCTTTAATTAATGTAAATTTTGGTATAATTTTTAACTAGACTGAAAAATTTATATCACAATGTAAGTCATAATGCTATATAGAAGACATGTCCTGCCATCTATTGTCGAGTAGCAACATCGTTCAAAACAAAACTGCGCATCAACATTTTTTTATCGTAATAATAATATAATAGTCATTTTATAAAAAAATATGACAATTAATTATATTGACAATATTTAAGAATATCTCACTAATAATAATAATCATTTATTACCACACACAAAAAAGACAAAAGAAAATGAAACAAACAAAACAAAATCAATTACGCTTAATTACAAAAATATATAATGCGATACAAAACAAATAAATCAATTATACTTGAACTGCATATTTTCGTTTATATTTGTACCTATATTGACTTTAATTTATACAACATTTTACATTAATTTTACATACAAATTCAAAAATCTATGACGATATTATAATTTAATAATTGAAAATAGAACTTTGGGTGTCGTAGATGTGCAAAAATTGAACATATTATGTTATTATGAATAAAAGTTTTAACAGAAAACTTTTTACTTTTTCTACTCGTTGATAGATGGCGCCGCAAGTACGTTATGAATTTCAAACTCCATCATACCTATTAATGATAAAAATTATTTAAGGCCCGGTATGACTACGATTTAAAAACGTTGATTTCACTCACACAGCTGCATATCTGCGCTAATCTAATGTTACATTTACGTGACGCTGAATGGGGTTCAAAATTGCAGAGCATATTTTTGCTAACAATGTAACTAGATTGCGAATAAACATTTAATTTGAGGGTTTTCCTTAGGTTATTCAAAATATACACATTAAATTCAATTTCTGTCCGGTTTAAGTTTTAATAAAACCATATACGTATTATATTCTCAAAAAAAAAAAAATATGTTGTTACCGCTGAAAATACAGAGAACTTCGACGATTAAGTTTATTTTTGTATAGCAAATTACGATTTTTTATTGGGAATATCAAACAACTATTTAATATTCTATTCGGTTAACATTTTTCTTTAGACTTTAGACTTAGACTTTAGAACAAAGGTTACTATAGCGTAGATGAATATTTAAATGACAAGGACGCATGGTGTTGATTAGTACTACAACCGGTTCCGCTCTGGATAGGATATAACTATATTATATTTCTGTAATCAATGTATTCTGTTGTAAACATTATGGTTTTCTAAAAGATGTGCTGAGGAGTTTCTTTCGGTCTTCTTCTCCTTCATGACAAAGCACCTTTCCGAATGCCGGTAGATTAAAAAAGACGTGCATACGTGTACCAGTGATACCTACATGAATAAAGAATTTTAATTATTGAATTTTTTTGATAATTTGATCAGCCTGTACATAGATATCCATCCAACTTTCTGTTCATCGTATTCACATTCATATCCTATTAATATTATAAACTAGCAATCAACTATAAACAGTTTTCTAAAATGACCCCGAGTTGCCAATTTTCATCGAACTTTGTTCACCGGTTTTCATGTATGATCCGAAGAGAAAGACAGACAGATAATAATAAAAAAATGGTTTTGAATTCTAACTCGTTATACATGCCCACTAATTTAAAAAAAATATTGTACGTAACGGTAAAAATGTCCTTTGAGTTGCAATATAGTAAGAACTTGTGCTCGCGACTTAAATAAATATCTTTATAATCTTACATAGGTACTTTTAACACTACTTAGTTCTAAGTTCTAACTCCTGATTTAAAACAGACAGGATGCTCCTCCACGCTATACCAGGAATCTCTATCCAAAGTTTATTATATTTTCCTTTCAGTCACTAACGCCCCAACTCAGAGTCACTAACGGTTACTTAAATCGCTTCTTAGTACAGAATTTGTATGGTGATTCTTTACTAAGGAGCCATTATATTAAGCGATAGTGACAATGAGTTGGGGCGTAAGACTATTTTATTTCTCCTAAGATTCCCATCCCTTCTCTTTAAGCAATGATAACAGATAATCTATAAACTGGAAATTATTTCCTATCACGTAGCCTGTACCGGCTGGAACACCAGTCTGCGATAATGATTCGTGTTTCAAGCGATAATAAGATTATAGTCTCGGCACTTATGAGTGGGTCAAAACGGAACGTAGCATAGTCCACTATGAATACGTTTACCCTACGTGTTGGAGGGAAAATCGTAATAGGGAACATTGAAGTAAAATGTCATAGAACAGATATCTCGAATAAAATGTGTGACCCGCCGGGAGGTTCTATTTTCAAAATTGAGCCCCCGTTCTCCTTTCAAAATCGAACGAAATCATTGAAAATTGAAGCCGATCGGTGCCAATTCATTGGGACATACATTGCGTTCGCGGTGTCGGTTCTATATGCTAGTAATAATACTTCAATGATAGGGAAGCTTAGAGACTCAGTAGTTTTTCTTATAATAGTATTCTCCTTGTTTATTCGATTTCTTATATATCAGTCTATTTCGAACTCGCACGTATTTAAAAATGGGTTAGGTTAGGAAAATCGGAGGTTTCAATTCGGTTGTATTTTTTTATTACTTTCAGATTGGTGCATTATTTTTATTTTTTTATTTTTTGTTGGATACAGACAGTCACATAATGTTCGATATATTACAAAAAACTTAGGTTACTGTTTAGGTTACAGACATTGAGTGCCAACACTTATTTTAAATATACTTAATACTGTTTTATGTACTACTTATTTATGTAATACTTATCAATACTTATAATGTAATACTTATCAATAAACGTTGAGATCTGATGATGGCATCCATTAGGAATTGACGAAACTTTTCAAATATATACATAGAAATTTTTATATATGTTTAACGATAATTTCAATGGTACATAATCGAGTGCCACTGACTGACTTTTAGTTGTTTTTTTTTAGTAAAATTTTGTAAATGGTACTATACATTTTTCACCTTTTGTTATTGAAATTTTTTTCAATTGGTGAAAAACGTAAAATACATATAGTTCAGTATTTTATATACATACTTAGGTCGGCTGTATATTCTGTTTTAATTTATACTAATTAAATTATATAGTAGACTGAAAGTTACCTTATCGTAGCATAACAAGTAGAAACTGGTCTGTGAGTTCTGTGACTAACATGCGGTTTGCTAAACAATAACACAGTGGGTTGATGTAATCTAACATCATTTTAAATTCTTTAATAATTATAGTCCAATTCTGAGTTATTATGGAAACAATATAATAATAATATTATTGTTTAGTACTTGTCACAATGTTAATAATGGACATAATTTACACACAGAGACATAAACGAAAATAAAGGTAAAATTAAAACCACAGTTTAAAAATAGTCATAGGTAGTACATTCCATCAATTATTGCAGTTTAACTTCTCATGGTTCACGAACGATGCCTCCGCCATTTGTTTTTCTCATTGGTATTTTCCCCTATAGGTACCTAATCCTTTTTTTCAGACCATACTTATTTGGTAAGTAAATCTGATCAAGTGACTTTTCAGGGAAATATTAATTAAAATTTAAATTCATGATAAACAAAAATTTGTTTTGGCATTAAATAATTATTTATCTTTAAATTACTTTCATGTTAGCCTTATTTTTTATTACAAATAATGTTAAAAAGACTATTTATTATACTATTACAAATAATGTTAAAAATACTAGTTTACTAGACTCGTCTAAACGTCTTATTGGGTGAATTTCAAGAAACACGAATTTTACCTAATTACAGTGGCGAATTTAAACTTGCTGATTCAAATAATTTTTTTGGCCTAAATACTAGATAAGATATTACATATAAGATACTACTATAGTATCTACTAATTAATCATATTATGTCATAGAGATCGAAAAAAAATATTTGTTCATGAGATATTTCCATCTGAAATTATCAAATGCCACCGAAATTATTAAATTTAAACTTGCTGTTTCTTATCTGCTTAACCATAGATACCGGACATGAGCATATCGTTGATGTGCAGCAGTAAGAGAGAACAGACCCCTGAGGAACTCCGACAACGACTCGGAATGCACGATCACTCAGGAGGTCTTTGATCCAGCTGATCAGGCCAGGTGATAGGCCATATGCAGGAAGCTTGCCCATTTCCTCAATTCCAGTGGCTCTGTTCAAATACGGTGGCGCTTTGTTTGCCACGGGAGCCACCAAGATTGCGCCACCGGACTTACAATCAGAGTCAAAACTTTAATTTTAAAGCACACTATTATTCGCAGGTTAACTTTTATTTCATAATCACTGAAAACCTTTAATGGTAAGTAAAATATCTTAATAATCTGCTTTGTACTTTTATTAATATGAGTGCATGATATCCGAATTGGATGATTTTGTATTCCTGCGCCACCGCAGTTAGTACTTACCTACTTACGTGTTTGGCGGGAAAACGCAGCCAGTGTCTTCCGAATCGTGTCGTTACAAGTAACGAGGTATACAAAATGCGCCACCGGTATTGCTTTTTCTTGTAGGACATTTTTAAAAGATGCTTTAAGAGCACTTTCTGAAATTACTTGGTAAATATATATTAGTTTTTTTATTTAATGTATTTCCACAGAAGAAATAACAGTAGGTACTTACATAAAGCAAAAAAACATTCCTTTTCAATGAAATTTATTTACAAAAAAAAAACTTAAATGAATAAAATATTTTATCAACATAATATGTAAATAAATGAAGTTTGGACAGTGCACCGGAATTAGATTTTAGCTCTTTTTTTATTAAGAATCTATGTATTAAATACCTTTTAATACTTTACTATTATGTAGGTCACTATTTAAACTACGTATATAAAATTATGCATCATTGTAGTTTACCTTTACACATTAATTTTCAACCTCGCCGTAACAAAAATGCACTTGGGAAATTCACCCCAATAACACCTATGTACATTAAGTACATGAGGAATGAATAAATAACGGAGGTACTTATAGATAAACTAAAGCATGATGAAAAAATTGATTTAATTTGATAAATTATTACTTGTACGTAGGTACCTACTTTCCTGTGTAGTAGGTACCTAGGCATAGAATATGGCAACAACAACACAGATGATTGCTTACTATAATCTACATGTGATACAGATGTGACATCAATAAATATGTAATCTATTAATATTTATCTAAATTAAATAACTCCTGTCACGCTTAAGTTCTACCTACCTAAATTCTATTTGTCGAAATGCGCTAAGATTAGCTATATAAACTATTTAAACTATTATAATATTATGCAAGTATTATGCCGAGCTCAACATGGAATTAGACATCTACCGTCCTTATTTTTAATCAACGAAGCCTGGTAACCTCATCATCATTTCTAATCTCGCGCAAATCCGCTAAATCAGCAATAAAATTCTTGAAATCAACGAATGAATTAAGCCGAAATTAATACGAGTCTTCGTCCGCCGTCGGAAGCAACATGGCCGCCACTATCAGCTCACCCCGACTCACCCTATCTGATCTAACACCCTGCACCCCAACAGAGCTTGCTTTTTTGCGAGCGAGACAGACTTCCACTCCGGAATGCTTTCGTTCTAAAATATTTTCACTGATCATTTTTCTGCAAATCAATCCCAACCTTATCACTGACTCAAAGAGCTGAAATTTCCTCGTCACAACTACGGCGCTTCCGACGTTATCGCGCCCGACCGGTTAGATGAAAAGTGTGAAAAAGTGAAAGAGACGGATAGAGGCGGCCGTCTCGGGCGGGGCCCAAGTTTTCGTGAGTCGTTCGTAGCTTAGGCATGGATCCGCTCGCACCCATTCGTTTCGTTCGTGGCAGAGCGAGACCATGATATTTTTCGCGTTTTCTTTTTTTATTTGCTCTTTATCTTGGGGAGAAAAATGTTGCGTGGGGTGGCGGGCCGCGTAGTTGCGTGTAATGTTTTAGGGGGTGAACGGCACATGCACAGTAGTATAGATAATGAATAGTGGTGTAGAATGTTTAATCACGGTTTTTGGAGTACTTAGCTCCAACGCAGCGGAAATATGAGATAATTATGGCCCAACTGATATTCGATTTTGTTGATGGAAATTACGAATTGAAATTTTTAATGATAACCCGATAGCGTCGCTAATGAATTACCTACATATGCAGTAAAGAACAAACATTGTGCAATATTTTTGATAATTTCCGATATTTGTCAAATATTTATCTGCGCTTAATTCGTTTCAATGTTTTATGAGGGTTCGTAATTACCCGTTTGGGAAATAGCTCAAAGAATTAGCATATTTTATAGCGAATATTGGGAATATTTAACACATTACCGGTCGGCTGGAGAGAGCTAATGAAGTGGAATATTTACCTACATTAGCGATGTCGCGGGTTCGTTCTCGACGGATCATTATCATTACGTAGTTTGTATGTTCTAGGTAACTCTTACTTACAAGTACGTTTTATATTCTTACAAAACATAAAATGATTTTAAGTCACCTATGTCCTACTCATGAATAACTAGTTGGAAAAATTAAAAGATGTTTCTTATTATCTTTAAAATTATGATAAAATTATCAATTGCTATCTGATTCACCTTCATTCACGGATATCAGTAACACCATTGCCATGGCTTGTCGATGGGTTGCCGGCCAAGAAGGAAGAGGTAAGAAAAATAGAATTCAGAAAAAAAGAAAGGGGAAAAACGAAGAAAGATAATTCATTAGTAGCTCATTCCTGGAATTCTATTACAACTGAACTGAATCTATTTCAGAAGATTTTTTCACTTACAAACCCACATTACGAGTAAATGCACAAATAATTTTTACAAAATTTGAACCTGGGCCTCTCGAGTAGAGCACAATTTCGAATCAAACTACCATTGCTAGACTGATTGGTTTTTCGAATGAACAGTTATTGCTGGCCTTAGCGACCTTTACAGCTTGAATCGGACATAAGGAAACATCCTGTATAGTTTCGTCTAGTGGCTAGGATACCTGGCTTGAAACATCCTGTATGGTTTCGTCTAGTGGCTAGGATACCTAGCGATAGGATACTCTGGAGGCTTGGGTTCCATTACTGGTACCGGAACTGCCCATGGTGATTATCGCTTTCAATGAGAATTATGGGTTGTTGAAAAAAAAAAAAAAGAATTTTGTCAATCCACTTTTTTTACTCTGCTACCTTTTCGGAACATTTTGAGGAGTGGAAGAAATTGCGAAAGAAACTCTTTATCCTCATACGACTTTGGTGATGAAGGTAAGTGCTTTGACGGTGGCAGCTAAAATAATTTTATCAATAATTGACATACAAATGCAATATTCATTATAAGCCAGCAGTAATTATATAATTAAGTACCTACCTAGGTATGTACCAATGTTTTCCTCCAGTATTAATACTAATATTACATTAAAATTCATTGAATTACAACACGTATATAAAGTAGTTAACTTTGTTAACCTTAAGTTATACTTATGTGTATTCCTATTCTAATTTTCGCTTCGTCATAATTATCATTAATCCTCCACATGAGACATCCTACTACAAAACATCAAGCGTATTAAAAACAAGAGAGAGAATCCACAAAAGATTAGCATTTTAATAATTTATAATAATATTCGTGTTAAATAGGGTAAGACGAGCACAATTCTTGACCCCGAGGGTCAACCGTGAGAATGAGGGGTCAGGGGTCAAAACGACCTGTTCAACGAACATTCATTGTAGCGGAGAGGTCAAGACTTTTAACCTCGTGTCCGTTGCGTCCTGCATAAATAGAACTTAATTGTGTTAAATTTTGATCTAATTTGCATGAAGCAGAATTTGAGCTCATTTTTTTTCAAGAAGATCCAGTGCAGAGATTAAAAAGCATTGAAGGGTTGAATTTTGTTTTTGGTTATGGAATAAATTACATTGAATTGTATGTTGCTGCACGTTGGCGAAAGTTTCTCAATTAATGATATTTTATCTTTCATAGGACAGACCTCTGTCGGTGCGTTTGTTTACGTATCTCAGGTAAGTAGGATTATAAAGGATCAGGTGATATTGCTACACCCAATTGTCAACACATAGCCTAGGCCTGAAATATGGTTTTAATTAAGATTTTAATACTCAAGTGCTTCCAAAGTGTTGTCTGATCGTATTCATACGCTTTATCTTTTTAATCTTAATTGGAAATTAATATTATTTTAGTTATATTTGCACTAAATATGACAGTTTGTCCAATGGTTATTTATATGTCCTTTCATCCATTGATTCATCAGAAAAGTTATTAACAAATTAAAAAAAATAAAAATAAAAATTGTCTACTTCATTCTACCTGGAGAGCTATTATTTTATAAAAATCTTCCACCGTGAGAAAGTGTCCACATCTGCAATTATAATGACAAGATGTTGCAAAGCTGACCCCTTTATCTCGCTGACCCCACCTGCTAGACGGTTAATTATTCCGAATTAGCATGCGGTAAAAGTTCCCGAAATGTTCTCACGTACGCGGATTTTTACCGTTTAACTTACGGACAGAGCAACTCTTGCAGTTCTTGCATTGTGAAGAGAAAAGGGCCAAAGCGCTACATTTGATTTATCAGTAGAGATTTTATGTACATAGCTTGTAACTCTTAAAAAACAAACTATAAGTTACCTAGAACATGGTATAGTTGCAGGATGTTGAGTGGTAATTTCCTGATCTTGAAAGAGTTTGCAGATATCGAGAGATTTTAGGTCCTTTAAGCCTTCGTCAACAGACAAGGGTCCGCTCGTATTGTGAGTTGTGACTGACAACTGTTCTTCTATCTGATGTTGGTTTTTGATTTACACGCTTCACTGGCTGCCAATAATAGTCTTCCCCCAACTTACCCCATATTGACTGAGCTTCCTGCGTATAATGGATATCCCTTGTCTTATTCAGATCATCAGTTGTCTAATCCAGGCGAATTGGGAAGATAATAGTCATTAGGCCATTTCGGAGGACTTCCTGACCACCAGCTCCTCCAATAACCCGCACTGGAGCAACGTGTTGGAGTATTCTCTAGGCCTCGGTGTGGGCTGTTAATGGGTCAAAGGCAATCCAGGTGGATTCAGTCAGGGTTAGATAGAATCAGGGTCCTCCTTCCTTTTCACCAAAGCTAGATCGTCATTGGAAGACTTTTCTTTCCCAACGGTTGTCAACCATTGCCTTCAGTTCAACGATTATGAATATCAGTCTCACCTCTAATATTTGTACCAAAAACCCTTATAATTATGCAAGACTCAAAACCCTTTGAAGTTGGACAGGGAAGATGACCCCTTTATCTGAACCACCTGCTAGTTAGTTAATTATTCGGAATTAGCATGCGCTGAGAGTTTCCCAAATACTCTCACGTTCGCTGTTTATTAGCATTTTAAAAGAATTCTTGCAGCATCTCATCTCAGTTCGCTCTTGGCGCGAAATGTGTTCGTTACAAAACTTATTAAAACTTTACCGCGAGTGTAGTGTTGTGTATTTAAAAGTTATCGTCTGGTCCGGTTACACTGGAGTGAAATTTTAATATCATGTAAGTTTTAATGTAATATATATAGTATGTATGTATGTATGTATGGATATAATTATGTATGTATGGTTGTATGTATGTATACATATATATTTTGATAGTGTAATGAAATAAAGCATCGTGATTAAATTTTTGTTTGTTGCACCTACCACAATTTTTCATCATCACCAGGGTTGACTGGTAGAAAATGCCACTAGGCATTAAGTCCGCCCATTGTAATTCAATGTATGAATTCAATAAAGTTTAAATAAATAAATAAATAAATATAACTTTAATAAAGTGTATAAACGCTTAGACACTATTACCCACTCATATCACCAATTTTTAAATATTGTTGCAATGCCTATGTCGGGATAAATGTTTATTTCTTTCTTTCTTTCACTCATACCCCCACAGTAGGTTTTTACCTGTATAGCGGGTGGCATGGATGACATATATAACACATCACAATAACAACAATGACCCGAGTACAAATATATATCTGTCAATAAAAATCTACCCCGTCCGGGAATCGAAACTGGGGTGGGACCCTGCCAACTAGGCTACAGGGTCCAATTAATGTCATGTAATTAATTTAATTTTTTTTTTATTTTTGTCTTCGGATATTAGATTTTTATATTTCATTTACCTACATGTCAGTATCACCTATTTCTATGACACAGGGTATCCTAGTGGCAGTGGTCTAAAATCCGTCTCTCAAAATTTACGAGAAGAAAGTTTTTCAAATAATATGCCGATTTCTTCATTAAAGAAAAACATTGTTAATAAATTTGAAAATTCTCCATTTTATCAAAATGTGTTAAGTCTATTTCTGAGGCTTTAACCCTCCATTTAACAAAGGCCCGATTCTGGTAGGTATTAACTAGTAATTTTCAGTGGTAATTATGAATTTGCTCTCAAATTCAAGATCAAAAACATTTATTCACGTATCATCACAGACGATAATAATAGTAATAATAGTACTATCACTCTATCATCAATAATATCGGAACTTAGGGTGATATCTATAAAGCGTACTTACGCTTTGCTGAGACTTAAAATTATTCGAAGAAAAATAGTGGTCCTAAATCAACCTTAGCATTAGCCCTTTTATATGAATTTTTAATTTATATTAACAAACAAACAAATATCAAAATAAAATTGGTCATAAATAACCTTAAGGTTAGTCCCTTTATATGACTGTTTAATTTTTTTATGTTATCAAAATGTCAGTCATCTCGTACATTTGAGTGTTGTCTGAGCAAAGCCAAAGTCAGTATGCTATAGATCTAACCCTTTATCACCCTGAGATGACATTTAATAACCAGTTACATTAATCTAACAGCAAAGTTCCCTGTATTTGTCAACTGCGTTTACGAACTGGCGGTCCGAGCAATTTACTAACTGCACGACTTAGATATAAAGTTGTACCGCAAAGGGGGGACTAACAAGATCTGCGATAGATTTGTTCCGCCCGCTGGTCGTTTGTATCCGATTTATATCTGCATTTGCAGTTAATCGAAACGACAAAACGATTAGTTCGCGCTCGATTCGATTCCTTTCCACTCGTTTCGACATATTGACGGTAGTTAATTTATTAGATAATTTGGTTTCCGATTGAATTGCGCGCCCGACGAAAATACGATTCCATTATAAATAGATAATAATTGGAGTCCGGTTTTTGGTAACGAATTGCTCGTACATAAAACAATGTACAGGTAAAAATGTTATTAATATTACGTGCGCTATTAATACAGGTAGTTTAAACAGTGGTAGATTTTCATGTTGTTATGAGTTGACGAATCAATCGAATATTAGGTACGTCTAATATTAGGGCCGTGAACAACGCGGTGACGGCAATTCATGGTTGTTTTTATGAATTTAAAAACCGCTCTTCAGTTTTTTTTACCAAATACAGCTAACAACACTCTCGATCAGCTTTTAAACAAAATCGGTCAGCCTAGGAGCTACGATGCCATAGACAGACACCCTGAGACACTAAACATACACAGACACGTCAAACTTCTAACCCTCTTCTTGCGTCGGGGATTCGATAAGTTCGGAAAGAATATGGCGAGATCCAAACGAAACCTCAATGAACGGTGGTGACGGTATTAGGCCGGTGAGATGGACTGATGACCTATAGGAAACAGCAGGTACCAGCTGGAATTAGGAAGCTTGAGCTAGGTCAGAGTGCAAGTTAGGGGAGGCCTGTGTCCAACAGTGAACTTGTTATATTGATAATGATGATGATGAATATAAATGCTGATAAATGGAATTTCAGGCGGGAAATTTCATGGGTTTTGGATCAGCTTATAATTTTTACTTTCGTTACTATGGCAACTGTGGTCACAGCGAAGTTTGGGCGGGTATAGTTATTAGTAGGTATACTGAAAATAAACTGAAATTAAATACAGTTTTTTCCACCGAATTGCAGGAGGCCCATTGTTTTAGGACACGAGAACAATTAGGTACCTATTATGCAGATCCATTCTGTACGTGCTTAAAACTAAAGTTATCTTTTATTTGATTCTCGTTTGAACATTACATTGCAGTGTTCAATGAACTGAACGATTTAGCGTTTTCCACGTCATTTGTTTTTAATTGCCGAATACAAAAGCGTTAATGTCTATTTTTTGGACATCAATATTTTATTATTATCTATATTCGTGGTGATTTCGTAAATTTCATTAATAGTAATAATAATTTAATGCATAACATCAAAATTAATATACAGTTTTAATTTAAGAAATAGTGTCGTGCAGGTATATAATTTTTAGTATTTTTTATGCACATTTTTTATAAAACAGGGTTAATTAACCAATTTGTCATTTACTTATCCAATACTAATGGCAAGAAAGACAAACACTAACAGTCCATAAACATTTCCATTTCAGTGAAAATGTCTTTTTCTTATAAAAAATAAATTTGAAAATAGAACAATAGCTTAAAATCAAAATGGCCGCCGAAATTGTTTTTCGATGCGGCAACAAATCGGTCGGAATGCTGTCGGCGCCAAGAATGACAGTCTGAGCCGAGCGGTAATGACATCTCATTATCAACTAACAAGTCAGCCAAATGGAAATTCGATAGCGACGTGGAACTCGAATAACTAGACGTTCTCAAACTGTTATTATTAGACGTAAGTATTTTTGTATCGATTTTGTTATGAGGTTTCAGTTAGGTACTTAAGTTATTTATTAATAACTGTTCTCGTTTGATTAAAATAAATAAGGTGATATCAAGTGAAACCTGGACTTTATTGCCCAAGACTACATCCTCACATTCCTTACTCATCATCAGGTGCGATCTAATAAATTGGATGTAATATTTTCAACTTCAACCCAATAATGGCTCACTGTAGCGCACGAGTATCTTCTCATAGCTGAGTAGGCCTTAAGCTTATTTCATTACGTTGCCCCAGTGTGGTTTGTTAGAGGAGTTAATGACCTTTAATTTTTATGTTTTAATTTAGTTTAGCGATGTTAAAAATTCATATTATTAATACTATTATTTCAGTATGAGTGTGTAGATCCCTATTCCTAAGTCTTAAGTCCTAATATTTCCAATATTCAGCGTCGTGGAAACAATAAAACTAAAGAATTTTATCCGTGGAAACTATAAAAGTATATTAAACATAGAGTTATTGATTAAAATAATAAGAAAACCAGGAATAATAATTATCTTGTAGAGGTGTTTCCATTGAAGTAAGTATACTTGTTGATTTTCACAGTAACCATTTCGTGTATACGTAACGATAACAGAAATAGCATAAATAGCGTGCGCATCAATCGAAAGACGGCATCGAACTGTCCCACTGAACCCAACACAAAGTGAAGCAAGCAACACTTTCCGAACGCTATGATTCTCCATTCAATATTCGAATTCGAAAAAAGAAGTTGTAGTGACGTGACCTTGCTTTTCGTCGGTTCGTTTTTCGTTTAGCACGCAGGCGCGTTGGGGTTCGGATCAATGCCGAAAAACGGGGGTCCTATCCCCCGCGGCGTCCCTCGCCGCAAAGTAAGCGGCTCGCGGCATCTGAAGGGTTAGACGGGCTCGTTGCTAGGATACCGCGACTTTGTATTTGGACGGTCGATAATGCCTAGCGTTATAATTTTCTTTAATCGGCGTAGGGGTACGTGGGGGTTGGCCCTAATGGCCGACTCCCCGGCCCCGTCCCGAATATCTTTGTTAGGACAAGTCGGAATTACTTCGGGTATTAGCCGGTTTTCATTACGTGTGGATGAAAGCAAGATGAGTCAGCGTGATCTGCTTGTAAAATGCTTGCTTTATATGGATTAGAAAACGTCAGTATCTTTTTATTAAATGAATGGAGTTTCCGTGACAGGCTGGTATAAATACCCATATGATAAATTATCTAAAAAAAAATCAAATGAAAATATGTTAAGAAAAATCTTTTTAAAAACAGAGGTAAGACAATGGAGACTATTGCAAACGTGAAGCTTTGGAGCATACTGAAGAACTGGTAAATCTCTATATGTAGGTACTAGATCGAGACATCTATCATCGTATTACTTAAGAGTTAAAATCTTGAAATATCGGCCAATATCTTGGATTTTTGCGTCTTGTCCGGTGTCCAATATCCAGTATACAATTAATTTTAGCGTTCCGGATTCAAGTCGTCACTGGGCTTCAGGTAGTACGGAAGACGAGTGCAATTTTGACAGTTTAAGTGACAGGGTGAAAGCATCGACAACAAAAGGCGCTAAAAGACCAGAAAAATTAAATGGTGTGTCTACTCATATTTTATTTAAGAATAAAATTAATTATTGTTCTTTGTTATTTTTCTAGAATATATTTAAGAATTAAGAATTATTATGTCCATTTATTTATGTATTCAAAGAAGGATTATACCCCATTAAGTTAGGAAATAAAACAGCATAAAGAACTGCTTTTTTCACCAAAAAATCTATCTTTGCATGAAAAATGTCTACGTAAAAAAGTAAAAATGAAAAACGGCGTAGCTCAGTAATTTGCCATTGCCTTTGTAGCGCCGCTGCGTTGAATGATAGTGCGTGCGCTATTGCATCTGCCGTTCCGCCATTTTGTAGGCTTCGTTTGTGGGATATTCTATTATAAAACGAACCTTTTTCACATCACATCTATAGACCATATTTACGCTGCTTCTATTAACGAACAATATGCTTGTAAAATCGTAAGAAAGGATACATTTTAGAATGAGAATAATGTTACAAGGTATTTCCGGAAGATGTATTCACATTTAGATCAATCACTTATATGCTAGGAGCTTATAGGTATATAAGGAGAGTAGAGTGGGAATCGCTACTTACAATAAAATTATTATCTGCAAGCTGTTAAGTACCTTTTCCGGTTCCTTTTAAATTGCTTGTTCAGCCTCTTTGTGATTTTTTTATGCATTTTGTTTTTAATTTAATACCATTATTACTATTATTATTTCTCCATGGGGTTCACCTGGATAGCTACTCGTTATATACTATTTATTACTCGTTATTATTCGATAGCTACCAAAGGACTCGTCGTGTTCCGGTTGAGGGCTTGAGAGCCAGTTCTTTCTTTCTTTCTTTTTTTTCTCTCTTTCTTGGCCGGCAACACATCAGTGATGCCTTTGGTGCTGATGTCCATGGGCGACGATAGTCACTTACCATCAGGTGGATCGTCAGGTGAAAAAAGATAAACGAATCCTAATAAAGTAATCGAATCCTTTAATAATGAGATTTTATTTGGAAGTAGCACACAGCCCACGACTTTTTTCGCATTTTGTGGGATGAACAGATCATGGTCTCTACCTGTGTGCTAAATTTAATCAAAATACGTTCAGTAGTTTGTTTTGCGTGAAAGAATAACAAACTTTCATACAAACTTTCAGAAGTGTATAATAGTAAGATTAGGACGTATGTATTTATGTTTAGTAACATGTATCATATATTTATTTAGTTTTTTTTTTTTCGATCATTAACAAAACAACCAACAAGGCTACTTTACTTAAATCGGGTCGCACGGATTTCTCATTCACAAATACACCTCATACGAACTGGCCATCAAGAACAAATATTAGGACGCCACACACCCGTCCCTTCCGGAAATCGAATCCGGGACGGAAAACCAATATGTATCAATACAAACTTGTTGGGGAGCAAAAAAGCCTTCAATGCCTGTGGCCTGTGGGTGAGGGAATGTGTGATACGAATGCTGCTTAAGGGCGTCACACACGGCGTAGATACTATAATATTTTATGTTAAGTTAAAATATCACTCACTATACAGTTTGTATGAACTGTTACAAACGGCTGAGATACTATAATATTTTCATATTACACATCTTAAAAGATATCGAGCGATATAGACATTTTATGTTAAGATGTCGAGCGATGCAAAGATTTTTTAAAATATATTTGAAACATCTTTGAAAGGTCTGCGTAAAGATTCAGCGCGGTGTTTTTTAAACTTTATAATATGATTTTCTACCCAAATTGTTCGGCATTTGTAACGTGCGACAGAAATTTTCAAGTCATATTCGAAGTCAGAATCATCATCCGATGAGCTATCTAATCAATCTAATAATAAGGCCGTATTATTCATATTAGATTATTCTGTATATAGATTATGGTGAAATGCCCCAACCTGACCAAAAGAATGATTCGAGCTTATATTATCGTAACTTAACAGTATGTGATACCTTAAGAAACTATAATATCTTATATTCACGCATCTTAACATAAAATATTAAAGTATTATTGCCGTGTGTGACGCCCTTTATAGTCCAGTCAAACTAGCTCAAAATGTAGGAGTGAGCTTACAATAAATCGCATAGTTATGAAAATTGGTACATATGTATGTTAGGTTATACTTAAATAAAATGTGAAAAGTCCTCATCGATCCCACGTCTGCAAAAAATTCAAGGTAATTTGTTTTCGGTTGTTTCACATTTTATTTATATGTTCTAATTTTTAGCTCTGAGAATTACTGTAAATCTACATTTTATTTTTACTGGACTAAACAATAATAATGAAATCGTCCTTAATTAAATTTACTTAAAAATATATCACTGAAATCACGTAATCAGTGATCGGATAGGTAATAGGCCGATTAAGGTACCTACTTGTAAAAATTATTTATACCTTCTCATTTATTTAATAAAGACTACTCAAGTGTGTAAGTACTTAGGATTTCATATAGCTTACTGTAAACTAGATAAAGTGATTAAAATCGAACAGAAATTTTAAATATTAGGCTCTCTTGCAATCTTAAATACCTTATTTTTCAAATGGTAAGTTGGCTCTAGCGGCCTTTACAGCGTCAGGCGGATAGAGTTAAATATCAAAAATAAATATCTAAGACGTCCTTTTAACCTTAACTTTACGTACCTACAATTAGTACACAATTAAAAAAAAACTACTAATTCTCATTGGATCTGAATATCATTGTAAAAACCAGTCAGACACTTAACAATCAGCACAAAAGGGCTTACGAAATTCCGTTCCCAAGACAAACTGGGTATTTGCATACGGCTATCTTTCAAGGCCAGGGAGCTCCATGCAAATCAACATTGTACGGTGTACTCCATTACACGGACAATCTTAAGTCTAACGCTTCTTGAATATTCTACTGGTTTAATTCTGTTAAACTGTTTAACTGTGTGTTCTTGCTTTAAAATTGGAGATATTTTTCAAACTTTAGTGGTTTATGTCGAATGATTTCAAATAGAAGACTAGACTGTTCTTTAAACAAGAAAAAAGAAGCGCCGTCTCTCTTAAGAAATTTGTTTAATCCTAATACGTAAATTAAATATTGATTGGATGAATCGGGTGATTTCACCCACATTAAACTACTGTACTATAGACAGGACGGGTATTTCCTTAAAAGCCTTCAAGCCATTTCTTTTCTTTATTTTTCCAATTGATTGTATGGTTAATAAAACTTAAAAAAAAACAATTTATGTACACATTTCCAGAAAAAAATGTTTCAGGCTTATCTGGGAGTGAGCGGATTTGAGTGAAAGTTCTCAAAAACAACAACGGAAAACACATTATCGACACAACGGTATGGGTATAATCGATAAAATTAACTTAAAAACTAATAAAACGGGTAGAAACTACTATCCCATTTTGTAATGTGTAAGTTAAAAGTACCTTGTAGGCTACTCAATAGTCTACAATGTCTCGCACCCAAAACCATGAGGGTTGCAAACCGCTATGAGCTTTATGCAAAATAACATATTGCAGGCCTATGTGTGTGTGCAATAACGAGACTATATTGTCACTCTGGACGACTCGCCCTTGTTAGCAACGGATAATGGAAATATATGTGTGTGTATTGTTCATCTATACAAATAAATAAAATTGGAGTGTCTGTTCGTAACATTAAAATAACCGCTTTATTTATACTAAGTGCATTTGGATGTATACACGGTACATATACCAAAACAACATTTTTTACAATTTTTGTCTGTCTGTTTGTTTCGGATAATCTCTGAAATGGCTGGACTGATTTTGACTTGACTTTCACTGGCAGATAGCTGATGTAACAAGGAGTAACGTAGGCTACTTTTAGTTTAGAAAAAAAAAATAGTTTGTAAATATAATTTGATACAATGAAATATTTTTTATTGTACACCATGAAAACGGAAGTATTCTTTTAATATTATAAACTAGCTCACCCGGCGAACTTCATATCACCTAACAAACTATTTTTTTTTCTAAAATAAAAGTAGCCTAAGTTACTCCTTGTTATATCAGCTATCTGCCAGTGAAAGTCCCGTCAAAATCGGTCCAGCCATTTCAGAGATTAGCCGGAACAAACAGACAGAGAGACAGACAGACAGACAAAAATTGTAAAAAATGTTGTTTTGGTATATATTATGTACCGTGTATAAATCCAAATACACTTAGTAAAAAGCGGTTATTTTAATATTACAAACAGACACTCCCATTTTATTTATTTGTATAGATGGTGTAAGTTTGTATGGAATATGGATGTTTTTTACATTTAAACTATGATCTGGTATAAGACATGGGATAATTATTGTCTTGTGCCAGTCTATGATATTATAATGTAAAAAAAACAGTCATATTTCTCTTATAAAGAACACTTACGCCCCAACTCAGAGTCACTAACGATTACGTAAATCGCTCCTTAGTATAGAATTTGTATGGTGATTTTTTATAAGGAGCGATTAAAGTAATCGTTAGTGACTCTGAGTTGGGGCGTTAATTGTTAAAATACGAACTTATTAAACATTAAATCAGATAGAGCAACACACTTATTTAAATAAGGGTAAGTTGGGTCAAAATATGACAGATAAGTTAAAATACAAAATACTATGCAAATATTATATTTAAACATACTTAATTTGTCATATTGCACCCCACCTTACTCAGTGACAGAGAGTGCCCTTTCTAATTTTTAAGAGTTTAAATTGGTTTAGGCGCAAAATGTCCGATTCGCATAATGTCCGATCGCCCTATTCGCAAAATGTCCGATTCGCATAATGTCCGATCGCCCTATTCGCAAAATGTCCGATTCGCAAAATGTAATTGATATGTCTTTACATTTATCCGACAAACTACACTTACCAAATTCTTGTTTGAGGTTTTTGAGTTTTTTGTTGAAATTAAACCAATCTTGTACATATTATTAGAAGTTATTGTGTATAATCCATCGTGAAGTCTTACAACCCTCAGGAACACACAGCTACTCGTATCTGTTTACTAACATATCCTGTGGTTTACACAGCCTGTCCGCACCTCAACTAATCAAAGACAGTGAAAGTGACTTGTGTGACGTGTCGCACTTTTAGCTAGAAACTAGTAACGATCATCGCTTTATTCACTCAATGCATTTTGAAAAGTTGCTAGCTAGTTACGATGTTTATTGAGATAAGGTAGGTTTAATATTAATTATAAAATAGAGTACTTTTTAAATATATTTTAAGACCTGTAATACCTGTGATCACAAATATAGATTTATTATTATTTATTTATTATTATAATAATACAAAATATCGCTTTAAATTTTGTGACGAGCCTCCATAACGTGTTACAACTACACTGAAAGTATTTCGGTTACCGTAAGAATGAATTTGTTGTATGGAACGGGATTCTCCAAAGCAAAGCGAGACCGGTTATATTACCTTTCCATTACTTTACATTAACTTTACACTAAAACTTTGTTTCCTAATATTATTAGCGTAATTATCAACAATTATATTTTCTATTATTTTGTTTTATTACCGATAAATTTTGCATCTTTTCTGGCTTATTAGATTCCCATACGACAAGTTGTTTACAAGGTACAAATAGTGCCCATACAATATATGTAGTTATACCTACGGAAGTCAAGTGACGGAGAAAGTGAGTGCATATGACGTAATAAATATGGCGACGGACCTTACGAGTATTAATCTATAAAGCGAAATATGAAAAATCAAAGTTTACAAGAGAGCGTAATTAATGTTTAAACCGCTTCAATAAATAAATCACTGTAACTTACAAGAATTAAAAAATTCCTGACAGTTTTATTGTTTGTGCGGTATGCCTATTTGATATTTTATGTGCCGTCAGCTTTCAAACAAGAAAACCGCATCATCATCGGTCCATTCGTTTAGAATTTAGGAGCTATGATGCCACAGATAGACACAATATACAGACATGTCAAACTTATAACACCTTTCTTTTTGCGTCAGGGGTTAATGAATGTATTACATTGCATATATGTAGTTTATTTTTTTTATGCCTTGAGCAAGCAAACTAGCGGACGGGCCATCTGATGGTAAGTCACTGCCGCCTATGGACATAAGTAACACCGGGGGCGTCACCAATGCGTTGCCGGCTTAGAAGGAGATTACAGACTCGCTTCTTGAAGGACCAACCAACCAACAAGGAGCAACCAACTTACGGACCTAGTTCGTAGGTCGTTCTTACAAAGTAGTTCTGAAATCCGGTTTACACGTATTAAGTAGTTAAGTAGATAAGTAAATTTTAACTAAATTTTAAGTGAATAATTTTTAGTGTCCGTCTACACGTAATAATTTAGTAAAGCTCTTTAGTTCATACAATTCTACTTAACTACTTAAGCATTTTATTAAATTTTAACTAAATTTTAACTTAAAAGTGCCTGTCCAAACGTGTTATGTGATAAGCCCCGCCCACCTACTTAACAGAAAATAGAAAAAAATCTAAATTACTTATCTACTTGATTACTAAACTACTAAATTGTCCGTTTACACGTATTAATTTACTTAAAATTTAGTTAAAATTTAGTTAACTACTTAACTACTTAGTACGTGTAAACCGAACATGAGACATCTAAATACACCATCACTGAAAGAATGAATATTTTAATTAACCTTAAAATTATAACTCATTAGTGTATTGGGCTAGTTGAACTATACATGCCTTAACTTCAAGGTCTTGAAACGTCAATATATACGTAGCTATGTTTGTGTGAATGAAAGGGCAGTGACCCAATCTAATATAGGACAAGCAACGTATCCTACGTACAGTAACGTAGATGCCATTGGCGATAGCGAGAGTGAGTTCCGTACATCGTATTAAAGCTACTACGTTGTATTATATAGCGGTTTACATTCAGTTGTGCGGTATGCCTATTTGATATTGGGTAATTTGTATTTGTAATCCATACTCATAGACACGTTTGGCTGGCAACTATTGTTCCTAATTTAAATGTTTATTATACATATAGGTCTGTGGTTTAAAAAATATTTTTGAATTTGGAATAAAGAATATTCAGCCAGTCTTTAAAAGTGGACATAGATGTAGAAAATATTTGACGAAAGACTGGTTATGCTACACATGAGACATAAAATATTTTTCCAAAAAAAAATTATAAAATTAAGATAATATTATGGTTTGAATGACCGATATTGTCTTACTTAACTCTGCGTGCTAAATAAACCAGGTCTTTTTGAGACAATGACAATAGTGAAGGAAATGTTTCAATTTTATCATCGAGAAAAATATAGTCAAGTGCAAGTAGCATTTTACGTGTAAGTAATAATAGTAAACAATAGTTAGTAAAAACGATTAAATAAGCCACATTTTCCTGAGATAAAATGTTAACTACTTTATATATTTCTTGCGATCCCACCAAAAACATTTTCATATAAAATGTTGCCCAGACAAGACCACGGCTCTACATCCTCATGTAGAGCCAAGCTTCTAACTCTACACGCCCCAACTATACAAGTCCTATCTTCACAAACGTTACATCTTAGTTAAAATATGTGGTTTAGCCATTTCGTTACAAAAATAACTAAAACCTAAAACCATGTGACGGTAACGAAACGGCCAATCAATGGTCTCGCCTGGGCAACATTTTACATGAAAATATTTTTGGTAGGATTTCACTTCTTTTTGTAAGTTGCTTATGACAATATACGAAAAAGGCATATAAACTTCCATCCTATAATTTAAAAGGTTGGGAGGGGGGGGGGGGTTGATGATCATCAGTGAGTGACGGAATCGGGGTTTTTTAGATATCAATAAAATTGAAAGTATTGGAGCTAAGAAATTGAAACTTTACATGTTTAATAAGTCCACTATTGAAATCATATCCCACTTCATCATACTTTGTTTGCCTGTCCAAACCTTATATGAGAGTCCAAAAAAACGTCGAAGCGCTTCGAGAAAAGGTAGGTAGTATTCTCGTCTCAGCGGGGCCACGACCGTACCTCCAGATAA
The DNA here is from genome assembly GCA_951805285.1 of Thymelicus acteon. Taxonomy (NCBI): domain Eukaryota; kingdom Metazoa; phylum Arthropoda; class Insecta; order Lepidoptera; family Hesperiidae; genus Thymelicus; species Thymelicus acteon. The sequence goes on from OX638232.1 coordinate 7,432,395, forward strand.
TTATATACTTAACTGTTATTATATGGAAAGCACATTTGTCTCAACAATTAACAAATTGATTTACTGGGAGAAACATGATCGATACATGAATATTGTCTATAGGGTGGGTATTACTGCGTTACCTAACCATTTATCTAACGGTGCACCGTGCAGCTATGTGCGATCAGTATTCACCTCTGCATGAGCGACGCCGCAACAGGTCCGCCTTAGAATTATTGGGGCAGTTGGTTCTATTGGCTTGATAATAGCTCTTTAGATTTCAGATTTGACGATATTTGACATAGAAATGGAATAGTTAACTTCGACGATCTTCAACGTGATCAACGATCTTCTTTCTCTCTTGACCGGCAATGTATCAGTGAAGCTGTCCATGGGCAATGATAGGCACCTACTATAGGTGGATCGTTGTCTCGTTTGCCGACTATTTCAAACAAAACTGCACCAGGACAATTCTAACAATAAGTGTTTTTCAGGAACCAGGAATCAGGATCATTCTAGAAACCCCATAGTCGATAAGCATGGCATACACGCATAGACACACTCAGATTGAAACGTTATTAGATAAAAAAATATATTTTAGTCCCTTGTCCATCTAAGGAAGAGCGAGACACCCTAACACAAGCACTTTACATGGGGGTTCCAATTAAATCATGTTGTACAATCTTGGACTTAACAAAGAATTTTAGAATTTAGAATTTCAAAATTTAGAATTTTAGATTTTAGAATTTTAGATTTTAGAATTTGAGATTTTAGAATTTTAGAATTTAGATTTTAGAATTCGAGAACTTATATGGCAGGCTATTCGGGGTCATGATAAAACAGTCGATATCGATACCGAAGTGGTTGGGCGGTAGATTTCCAAGCCTGACTTCGGTTGTCGGTATTTAGGCCTGTGGCCTGTTGCGGTGAAAGTGAAGTCACTGAGCGCAGTGTATGGGGCATTAACCATCTAGCAGAGTACCGTCGAAAGAAAAAGTTTGGATTTAATTTCGGTTTTGGTCATTAATTAAGATCGAATAATCAGTTTCCTCTATATAAATATTATGATTGAAATGAAACGCATATTTCGGTAGAAACAAAAAATAATCTGCACTGAATCGAACGAGATGAATCTGTACAGTTATGTGGTGATACAGTTTTCACCAATAGATGGAGATGTTTATCAGTTTATGTGGAAGGTTTAAGTGTAAATTCATTACGGTTTTGTTTAAATTGGCTGAAATATGACGATAATTGTTGAAGATATCGGACAAAATACTTCCACCCATTGCACTGCGTGAATAGTTTAAGTTACACAAAAATAAAGTATAAAGTATAAAATAAAGTATCGCTTAAATATTTCTCTTGTGAAGCTATAAAAATAAGTCTCAGTATATATATATATATATCTATATAATCTACTAAGGATCACAGCAAGCATTTTTCACAGCAAGCAAGAGACGAAGCAAAAAAAGAGGGCGAATTTACGCGTTTTTATTAAAAAAAATTATTGAGCTCGGTCGCGTTTTATTTCATCATACACCCTGTTACTTGTTCGTGATTGATCTCTTTGGTGATGGGACTTTTATAAACAAAATCGATATTTCAAATTCGAATTACTTTTAGTCCCTTATAAATAGTGGTTTTCGAATAGATGACTGTGAAGTGTGAATAAAATAATACTATTACCGATGACATAAAATCATGCACTATTTAGAATGACTTTACTGACCTTACTGATTCTAAGCGTCCTAGGCCAAACCAATACGTATTGATAATCGCCTAACCCTACACTAATTATATTGCTCGCATTCCTGGCAAATTCCTGTCCATTTCATGGGAGGTTAAATTCACTGCACGTTTAGTTTGCAAGTAAGTATACTAGGTACTATCTAAAACAGCCTTCTATAGCGAACATTTTAAAATGGTAATATTGCTGAAGGCATGGAAAGTAACGTAGTGAAATTTTGAGCTTCATTGAGCAATAACATGATTAACTAATTGTGGTAATATTACAGGGGCTTCATGTTATTAATTACCGCTGTAGGTATAATAGAAAGTGTTCACAAACTTTGAAATGAACAGTGACGTCATTCAGAGCAAATAACCTTTGGTCACAATCGGAACACGGCGAGTCATTTGACAACTGAGTCAAGGCTCAAGAAAAAGTAAGAACTAAGTCTTAAATGGGGCAATAGGGATTGACTCAGCGATTGCTGACACGAGAATGATCTCGTGACTTTTATACTTTTACATGCGTGACCATGGAGGTCACGCATGTAAAAGCATAAAAGTCTATTCACTCTTAAAAAATACTCTTTTTTATTGTTAGCTCTATGTAAGTACTTATACTATTACTAGTGTCTGAGATCTTTATACGACTCGCCGTGTTCCAGCTGGGGATTTAAAATAAATTTTGTTTTTATAATTGAATATAATAATATAGGTTTAAATTGGCATGAAATAAAATTTTATTAACATTATTACTTAGTGCGCTCACCATCTTGGACCACATTGCGCACATTTTCCAATTACCATCACGTGAGATGGTGGTCAAGCATTATTTGAAGTAAAAAAAAATTCAAAATAAAAATAAATTACAAAAAAAAATACGAAAAAGTACCTACGATTGTTATTATTATCATTCGAAATCATTTTCGTTCTTTTTTGTCCGTTCTGGTATGTGGGTATGTTTGTTTGTCAAAGATTAGGTACTCAAATACTGGTCCCATTTGTATGTATTTATATTACCCTACATCCCTTGCTTTTCACGACATCACTATAATAAACCAAGGCAGTAAACTTAAAGTTTACTTTATATTATTTATTATTACTTGTATTGTTTATTAAGTTTAGTTTGTTAAGTTTAGCTTATGTTGTCAGTGTTCACGAGACACAAACCCGATTGACCTATCTATTTCACTCCCGTCACATACGATCGGTATACATGTATGTATGTATACGTATCGTATACGTGTATCCGTTTGAAAAATTCCCTTTCCCCGGGGTCCGTTAATATAATTTCCCGATGCGCCATCAATCACTGCGGAGGGCGAGTTAAGTCGACACATGTAAATTTCGGCCAAATTACATGGAAGGTAGGCTAGCCGTTTGAAACGGGGTGCGTAAAAAAATTTGTTAAATTAAATTGTTGTAAGGAAATAATAATTAGGGCTTCAAGAACACTTCAATGATGTAGAAGACCTTATAATAGGGCTTAAACACATCGATAATATAGAAGAGCTATAGCGTCCTTATGACGCGGAAGTCTAGCAATTATCTTAAAGGTTGCATTTGATTAACCGTCTCTAATGGCTCAGATAAAGTAAGTAAGTAGTTTTAGGAGACTAAAGATTGGTTTACCATTGCTTTTCGTTCCAGATGTAAACATAATTATGTATATTGTCCTGTACAAATACCTTATTTTAATATGTTTACATGTTACTTACGCCCCAATTGAGAGTCATTAACGGTTACTTAAATCTCTCCTTAGTAAAGAATCACCATACAAATTCTGTACCAAGGAGCGATTTAAGCAACCGTTAGTGAATCTGAGTTGGGGCGTTAGATGTTGGTCGGAATTAAGTAAAACTTCAGGAGAACCATTCAAATTGTACTTATTGTAAATGTTACTCAGTGGAAGGATAGAAATAGGGGAGAGAAGAAGACGCGCTCTTGTAAAGCTTGATTGACTTTCAGCGTACCTATTTCTTCGGGTCGACAATGCTGGGACATAAATAGATTTTTTTTACATCTTATGTTACTTAAATCTACATTTAAAATAACACAGGCCAACAAATTATTTACCCAGATACCATACTATACATTTCTGAAGTATTTCGATGCGCTAAATCCGAATCTGACCGCAGAATTGCTCTATCACGTCAGGATTTTGAGATATCCTAACCTGAAAGAGCAAAAAACCCGTTTTATGGCAAATTTTTGAGGTTACGTAGCCCGGTAGATCCTCTTTCCTTCAAAAATTCATCAATTGTATCTGAAAGTACTAGTCTTTCTCTTTAAAATGACATTGAGTTTACTCAAATCTCTTTTTTTTTTTGCTGAGATATCGCATTTTGAATTTTTCATGTATGTGTGAATAGTCTGGTTTCTGGGTGTGTGTTGTGTCGTATGTGTTCGTCTAATTTTGCCAGCCTGTTTAATTTATCGAATGTATTAAAGCTTTGCGGACTCTTTCACATTTAGCATATTTTATAATTACTCCATTACATTACATATACCCGATAGAAAAGAAAATTAAATGCCTCATTCTTTTCCGCTGCTTCACAATTCTAAACCGAACATATTCGGTTTAGAGCCGATAATCCCTTGAGTGATACAATTCTGCGTGTAACTGACGTTATGAAAGGCTGAAAATCCAAAAAGGGTTCGAAACAAAAACCGAAAAGATATTTCACTGGAGAGAGGCCATTACAGCGGTCTTGGCAAAAAGGGGTACAAACGGTTCGCATCAATTAGTGGAGAAGGTGCGGGTAAACATGGCAGGTTTAGGGGCAAATAATCGGTAGCTCATTTACGAAACGAAGCCCAACCTCCCCAGCCGTGTTTACTACTCATTAGGCTTGAAGATCGGTACACTAAACCTTGATAGAATATTAACAGGGCAGCTTAAGGTTTGCTTAATATAGGGGTTTTTTATGTATATCTACTAGATTTTGTTATTCTAACAATAAGTAATGACGGACATTAGATATTGCGATAGGTGTTGTTTGAAATGTATAAACTATCATACGCTTCACTTGGAGAAGAAGGGGAAACTTGGGGAAGCTTTATTTCTTAGCGAATCTATCGATATTATATCGATAGAATAATAATATAACAATGATGTATAATATATGTAGTATATGTAATACGAGTAACCGCCCTCGCTTTTATACAGTTTTCTTATTTTTTTACATTATTGGAGTTTTATTAAGGATCCCTCATTTTTTTGGAAATGTAATATAGCCTATGTCATCCGGGGATAGTGTAGCTTCCCAACAGTGAAAGAATTTTTCAAATCGGTTCAGTAGTTTCGGAGCCTATTCAACGCAAACAAACAATCAAATCTTTCCTCTTTCTAATATTAGTATAGATAAATGCAGTGCTGAAATAGAGGAAAATAGTGGCTTTATTTATATTATAGGAATTACGTAATTAAAATATGAAATAGGAATATAAGGCTAAGGATTAGTTTACATAAGAGTTTGCTAATGAGGATTTATTCCGGTCAAAAATACCAACGATAAAAAAATCTTTTCAACTCATCCAGCGTAAACAGTTCCTATGTTTGCAAAGCTCTACACATAAAATTTTCGAGCGACGTTTTAATAATGCTTTTGCATTCTGAGCAAAACTTCTGCTCATTACTCGAAGAATCCGCTTACAAATTGCTCCTTTTTTACGCATTATCACGCGAATGTACGTTGGCGTAATTTTTTCTCGCACCATTTACTCAAACGTCCATCATTTCGGAGAGTTTTCTACGCGAGACTGTACAGCAAAGGGGAAAATGAAGGGCCGAAATGCAAATCATGAGCCGCGAGATTAATATTAATATGGAGATGTAGACGTTGAATAAACTGACTAATGTTTAGAGAACCCCGCACCTGATCTTCCATGGGAAAGTACCGTTTTTTATGTAAATAGGTATTTGTGAAACAAACAGATTTCCTGATGGTCAGTGGTATCCGTAAAAATCCGTATCACTAAAGCTGCAAAGACATTAACAACGGGTTACCATTACCGGGCAAAAGTAAAGAAAATCCTTCGAAAGTCGATTCAGTGCACCCGCTATCTTTTTGCCAGGTTCTTATTAAATTAAAAAAACTTAATAGACAATGACACGATCGACGAAATCGAATGATTAAATGCCGAAACCTAGACCGAATGTAGGTACATTATTAGTGACATCGAATGTAAACTAAACACGTATTTACATTATTTAGTATCATCGTCATCACAATCCATAGCTGTCACGCCTGTCACACAATGTGAGGAGTATAGGCGTCACACTATCTATTTATCTAACAGCTTTTTAAAGTACTCTAATGGGCATACTCTAATGGGCCTTCCCTAACTCTAGGCCCGATGAATCCAGCGGTTTCCCACTGTCTTCGTTAGGTCATCAGTCCACCTGGTCATTGGGCGACCATTGACAAGTGCTCCATTTTTCCTGACGTCACACACCGTAAGAATATTATGAACAACTCCTAGGAGTCCAGGTGTCCATTACTTATCCTGCAGTTAGGCATGTAATTAATGTCTAATCACATAAATTCATACTCTTTAAATCAGTAATTTGCAATAAATTCACAGCAAATCCCAACCCTAAAACGCCAAGCCAGACCCTTTCCCGTCCATTTACCGCTGAAGATGCACGCTCCAGATAGTGAACGCCTAATGGCCGACGTTTAATGCCTCCAATGGCGTCGTTACGGCCAAAATTAAAAATGACCGTGATGCAGCGTTTTCCTTTTTGCTCTGAAGGGACGGAGGTGAATTTTGTTGAAAGAATATTTTGAAGGGACGCGGTAACGACCCCGGTAGGCGTGGGAGGGTTATTATATTACAGGGTGTAGAGGGTGTCCCCGGGTATAATGAGTTCCATTTTAATTTTACCCTAAAATCCTATTTTTATGAGATAATAACCGAATTTTCAAGGATCGCCAGTATCGCTACTGATAAGTTTACATTCTACATAGATAAATGTTTGAAGCTATGGAGACAAACGAAATTAACTTTTTAATTTGGTAAAAAGTTTAATTTTTAATTTGATAGGAAGTAAGAAACAGACTAAAGTTCAATGCTGCTTGAGGCTGGTTATAAACTCAGTACTAATTTTATCTGTGAGTATCTTTACACAGAACTGACAAGCAACTTTGCTCTCTGTTCAATGTGAAATGTTCGGCAAAAGATTTTTTTTTTATGGAAATAGCCGGCAAATGAGCTGGCGATCCACCTGATGGTAAGTGGCTATCGTCACCCATGAACATCAGCAACACCAAAGCATCACTGACGCGTTGCGGGTCAAGAAAGAGAGAAGAAAAAGAAACAGAAAAAAGAAAGAAAGAAAGAAGAAAAAGATTGAAAACTGAAGAGGCATAGTGGCAAAATTTAGATCGTATAGCTTTTTTAACTTTGAAGGCTATGAGATCTGTCTGTGTGTCTGTCAGCCTTGCAATGAAGACCGCGACCGCTCTGACAAAAGAGTAACGACTAAGAAGAAGGTCAGATGTGCCTTTTGGATTGATCCTCAACTCCTCCACATACCGTGGAGAACCCTAGCACCAGGAGAATTGCCCTGCCGTGAGTTGCTAATGGGTTGAAACCATAAATCAAGTGACCGCTTTGTCTGAGGACACCATATACGAGTAAGTTGCCCATTAATTTGCGTTGAAATAACGTCACGTTCAACAAAAGCTCCCTCGGATTAGCCGTTTACATAATCAACTGAAATTTTCAGGTAATAAAGAATTAACGATAAAGAGTAGGGAAAATTATTATTAATGGAGTGTTCGGGATACATAAGGATTGTTAGTTAGAAATGGCACTTTAATTCGATATTTTACTGCGTGAAGTGTAGTTCTTTGTGTGGACAATGTAAGTAGAAAGGTTTTTGTCTTTTTTTAGCAATGATAGAAGCAGGATGATTTCATTCTTATACGCTTTTTCAAATCAAGTTTTGTCCATACCTTAAATATGATTTATGTGTTGCTAGCGACTTGTTCACATCATTTCACACTCAGTCCTTTACATCTGAAATATCAAGCCCCGTTGAGTTGATTATTTCAATACAGTAGACTTCCAAGAGCTGATGGATGGCTGGATGATTGAGTAGAATAGCATATTGCTTGGCATGACGAAAGCCGAAAGAATTTTGATATAAGTACATGAATTAAAGCATTGGACTTAGCTATTCAAGACATTTCTACTTGACATGCATTCTTTGGTCTGGTTTGTTAGAAACAAGAATATTTTGGGCAGCGGCCTAAGCTCGTCCAAAGCAGGTAATTTAGAGTGTCGCGTCGGTGGGCGTTCATTAGTATTCCAATTAAAATTAATACTGATTATACAGTATATTTTCTGTGAGAAATTGCAAGCGACTTATGTATGCGTGTTGTGAAGTAATTTGTTGTTTATTACCTTGGTTCAGTTTTTTTACTTATTAAGTATAAGGTATTGTTTAACTGTAATTACTATTTGCCTGTTGCTACACCGTTCAATACACCTCAATAAAGCCTTGAACCACGACCTTGCAATGTCAAAGTTGTTTGATCGCTGATCTAGGTCAGAGAGAAAGCTGATTGGTATATGAACTGTAGCAGAACATAATATTATAAAGATGGCTTATTTAAAGTTAGTACTAACATAACGTGTAAGAATATTTATGTCTATTTAAGACGACCTGATTATCCTGATAAGTAGATAGAGCAGATTTCGGGTGCGGTTATAGTAAAACATTTATTCTAGCTTTAAGACTAAAAACTTGAAGCGCTGCATCTTACCCTATAGAAGTTGGAGTGGCTATGCTGCTTAGCGTAACGTATACTTAGCGTATCCTAATTATACGCATTAAGTATAAGATGTTATGTTGATCTAACCCTCGAATGTATAATTTGTTTTCTTTGTTCATGACGGTATTTGTAATTGTTTACATCTTAGTTTCGTACGTCTTTGCCACTTTCTATGTAGCAATATGTGAGGATTCAGTGTGGGCATGTGAGTGCGTGAGGGTATATTGTTTACTCACTTCTGCTCTAGTTCTTCCCGCAACCTTCGAACCGTTTCTTATTAACCCGCTAAAACACAAACCGCTTTGTGACCGCGGCCGATGCCAAAAAAGCCAAAATTCTCACGCGTGAAAGTGGCGTCCTTCTTTTACCTTTTTCCAATGGCTATCGACGAACCGCCTTTCGATTTCATTACGGACGTCCGACGTTTTTATTTTTAAATCACAGCGTGCTCCACGGTTCAGTTTTTTTGTTTCCCGCCGTTGTGTCTGTATTTTTCGCGCTCGTATCTGTTTTTTATGCACGCGCCCCGCAAACAATGCCATCGCGGCCACCGAATTAACTTCCAACTTTTCGCCTTTCGCCGCCAATAAAAATATTTTAATTCACCGACGGCGTGTTAATTAATAATTAATATTTTTCGACGTCCGCAATTTAAAGCCGCCGCTTAACACGTGTTCCGATGCGATTGTTTTTTTCGCGTCGTTTTCATGAATGGAATGATGACGTAATAGGATAATGTCAGTGTCGGCAATTTTACGTTTTTATTGGACAGTGTGTTGTTGATTTTTTTTCGTGTCGGCCGCTCGCCGGTCAATGGGACGAGTGCATTGGGTTTTAATTCTCAATGTCATTATCACTTTCACAATGAGAGCTCATGATTTTAAATATATACGAAGCGATAACGTAACCGAATGTGAAAAAGTACAGAAATGTGGAGCACATTTTTATTGGAATTCGTTTACGTGTGGGTATGTTTTATAGAACGAATCGGGTGTTGAGATGTTGTTATGGTTTGGTTTTAGGGTTAGATATCTGGGAAATATTTAAGCCATAAAGTTGTACAGCAACTTGAGTTTGAAAAGGATTCACGATCTGGACGAGTCTTGGAGCAAAGAGGAAGTTAGCAGGGCTCAGAAAAAAGACCGAGACTTGAGACTTATACTGGAATGGTAAGAACGCGGACAGATACCACGCTGGAGTGATGTTTCAGCAACAAGCACGATCACCAAAGCATATTTCAAGATGAAGGTTGTTAAGGCCAACGTCGCTTTCAGGCGAAGTGTTCCATTCCAATCCTTGGTGAAACATTAGATCTTAATAAATTTTGAAATTGAATACATTTTGCAATTGCTGCACTGGTCATATTAGATCGATAAATCTTTTTCCTAAAAGGCAGACAGGCGTTTTTGTTGGTGGTCAGTGTGGTCACCATATACATTTATCTTTCTAATAAGTCAACTTTGAGTGCAAATCAGTAGATACAGATCCATCCTCCAGTTGCCAGAAAGTCCGTTTGCCAGAGGGACGTAGAAAATAATGATGTTCAATAATAGCCAGTAGATAAGTACTACAGTCCCGCTCCCGCCAACATCTATTATGTTCGGTTTACACGTATTAAGTAGTTAAGTAGTTAACTAAATTTTAAGTAAATTAATACGTGTAAACGGACAATTTAGTAGTTAAAATTTAATACGCAAGTAACCAACAAATTTAGAAATTTTTCTATTTTCTGTTAAGTAGGTGGGCGGGGCTTATCACTTAACACGTTTGGACAGGCACTTTTTACTTAAAATTTACTTAAAATTTAGTAAAATGCTTACCTAAGTAATTAAGTAGGTCATGAAGAATTGTTTGAACTAAAGAGCTTTACTGAATTATTACGTTTAGACGCGCACTTAAAATTTAGTTAAAATTTTGTTAACTACTTAACTACTTAATACGTCTAAACCGGACCTTAGTTCTATCGGTGTGACCTGTCTTTCTCTATTTCAAATTGCAAACCAGTTCAGCGGTATCCGCGTATCTGATTAATTCCCTTACGTATTTTATTACGTTGCCTCAGTTAGTTATATTAACTAACTCTTACTAGCTAGCATGCTTCTTCCCAAAGAAACCCTGTTTGACCTGAAAAGTTTGTAAGATAAAAATATATTATGATAGTGCAATGACCAATTTTTTCAGATTTTTGCATTCTTTGGTAGACCAATACCTATTACTTATATTTTGATTTCCAATTTCTTTTAACTGGATTGTGATGCTCGACTTAATTGTAGCTTGTTTGTTTGTGATCACGTGTGTATGTGACTTTTTTCATACGTCAAATCATATTAATCATATTAATAAAAAATCAAGAAATAAAATCGTTTTCGTTTAATTTAAACTGTTTTAATTTATTCTATTATTATTGAAATAGCATCTTTTCTTAGAAGAGTGTAGTCTGACGATGTCAACATGCCTGTCAATGGATAATAGAGCAAACTTGTATTTGGAACGTGTAGGGTCAAATGTCGCGACCCCGGCGCCGTTTTGAAGTTTAGAACGAATTATTGGAACCGGTTGGAACGAATTATTGAAACCGGTTATTTTAACGTTACAGTTTAATGTTTGATTGTAATGGGAAACTAGCGTTGTTAACAAGTTCAGATAAATCAAAGGTCTTCACTTATTGGAAGTAAAGTATCGAATCATACGCGTTTATGTAGGTATATATTTTGTGGTGAATTATGGACGTATTTATTTAAATAGCATCAAATAGAACATGCTTACAAACTACACAATTTTAATATTAGTAGGATCAATGATATTTTTATATGTACGAGTATGTAGGACCTCCTAAACTGACTCCAAAATCGGAATTCGTTTCTTCACGCTGTTCGTCATTTTGTTATCTAGGTATACCTATGTGTAGTATTGTTTTTAGTACAGCAGATCAAGAAAAATTAGATCAAATGTTACCCGAATAATAAATACTATATTTATTAATTTATTTAAACGTCATTGTATCCAGTTTATTCGGGGCAAGATACGAGCTAAATTACAGAATTAACTTAGTTTTTGCAATTGCGGTATAAAAATAACCGTTTTAAAAGTTTCGTCAGTGTTTTTGTCAACAACGACCCCCGAGGGTGTGGTAGGGGCAGCTCAGACCGGTAACAAGTCTCGATTCTCTACGACGTTAATTAGGGTTCCGTACGACAGGGTCGTAAGGGGTTAGATAATTGTATAAAAAAATTTAGGTCTTTAATTTCTTATTTATTTATCGCTTTATTATTTCTACACCATTATTTAATTGACATAAAGACACATAGATATAAAGAGCATAAGAAAGGAATAAAAACAATGGGCGACCATATCGCTATAAAGCGCTTTCATGCTTTTTCAATATTAATTCATACCTTTTTGAACTCGATTTGTTTTTTAAATTCCTACTTATCGCTTTAATTAATGCAAAATACAAACATAAACTATAAAAAATCACGCCGCTAAACTCTTCTTCTTCTTTTTAATTTTTATATTTTCTACAGAACCTTAAGTTACAGAAATAAAAGCTGTATGTAAATTATTTTTTCAGGAGTTCTCTTGGACACCGTAAAGTGCAATTCTCTGAGGGATCGGCAGACTCAACCAGTTAATTCCATGTTTTTGAGAAAAAGTTAATGCCCTCGTTAGGAACATCTATCCCATACAGAGCTAGTTGGGGATTGCGGTCGGTCTATTGCAATTCTTTGTACTAATTCTGAACTCGTATCTTTTCATCAGATTACTTAAAATAAAAAAAGTCATTTATTACTGTTAAATAAATAAAAAAAAATATACTTACATATAGGCTACCTATACCTGTGGTTATACTAACCCGCGTGCTGTTTTTTTATGTTACTAACATAGTTTTAAGAAGATAATGTATTTCTATACTCATCAATTGACCGTCAAAATGCATTAGTGATGCCTCTGATGTCGCTTATGTCCATGGGCGACGATAGCTTGCCATCAGGGGGATCGCCAGCTCAGGATTATTTATCAATAGGTACTATAATAATTATTTTTTTAATCGTAATTGTACCAGTATTTATACATTGTCTACGCAGCTATTTTTAATTTTATTAATGCACATAATTCCAACGGCGTATATAAACCTCATCTGTTGTGTTTTGTATATGTATTTCGGTGGGTGTTATAAGGGCCGCGTCTCCCCCGCCATCGCCTTTTACGACGTAAACACGCGCTTGGGCTGTGGTTCTCAAAGTGTTTTCATAATTAATATACAATTTGTTTAGTTTTAGTTTGAAGTATAGTTATAGGCGCTGGTGAAATGATAGTTATTAAGAAGTTTTCATGTGTGTTTTCACGAATATATTATTAAGAAATTATATAACTTAAGGACAGGTAGGCGTTTTCTACTTTGTTTTTGACCGGCAATGCTGCAGTGATGTCTTTGGTATATTTATTTGGTGTGTATATTTGGATACTGATCAATTTCCTACCATCAGGTGGCTTGTCTGTTTATTTGTCGCTTGTTAACATTAAAAACAATGACTACGGTACAATACTTGTTTGAGTGCACTAAATCATTTCCTAATGATATTAAGCCTTTTATTAACATTGTTATATTTCATTTTCGAGAGTTAATTTTGCGAGGTAAAATTTTTCCTTTAAGAAGTTTTTTCCAATATAGGTTTAATACGAGTTAAAGATAATCATGTATGTGAAAACTGGAAATAATTTTCATCACCTTTTTGTATTTAGTGCGTCATTCCAATTTTAACACCACTTTCAGACAAGGGTAAAGTGGGATGTTAGGGACAAATCGCCGTCGCCCGCGGCCAGGCACGCAGAGCCGTTTGCAAGACGCACCCTTCTAATCCCCTGTCTCCCCCACCCCTTATTACATATAAGGATAACTAAAATTGCCTCGGTTCTCCCGAATGGCAACGTTTTATGTCTTCAATAAAACGAACGGACGGAAAGTGTTTGCGTTTGATACGCTTATTTCAAACGAATGCAAATTTGCATTTTGTGCTGCCCATTGAAATTGCCATGCGAATAAAAACAACAGTAAAATTAGATACCTACCTGATCTACATGTCATGCTTCGCTTGGCCTTAATACGTGCTGGTCTAAAGGGCCATAAAATTAACATGTTATCTTGCATTAGGTACTTCTATTGCCCCATTTTATTGTTTGTTTTAATTTAATAATGTAGTAATTGTAGTATATTATAAACGCTTACACACTCATACCCCCGCAGTAGGTTATTTACCAGTGTCGCGGGTGGTATGGACGACACATAACACATCACAATAACACCCATGTACAAATATTTATCTGTCACATAAATATCTGCCTCGGCTGGGAATCGAACCCGGGACCCCTCGCTTCGCAGAAGGGTCGCTACCAACTAGGCTACAGGGTCGTCATAATATTATCATCAGTATATTATGTTACTGTGTAAGTGAAAAGCAAATCTTAAGATTCCCCGGTGAATATTAGGTGTCATCAAGCTCACTGGATAATTGTCTTTGTAACATATTTTCCAGATGATTTCCGTTAGTCACCGATAAATGTTATCGTTCACCACAACGATAGTTTGCTTGATCTACATTTTGAAATAAGATAATAGGCCGAGCAAAAATTTTTCGCCTGGCACCTTTGCCATATGTTGTTCGGTAGGATGCCCCAGTAGCAGTGAAAATATCTTTGACTCAAGGATAGTTATGAGCCTCTTAAACCTCCTCTTTAAAGTTGATACCCAAAGATTACGACTATAGATTTGCTTACGATCCAAACTGGCAATAATATAATTATACAAAATCTTCCACTCTATCCTGTAAAATATTTTAAGGTAGTTAAGGTACTTCATGAATGTACCTACGAAATGAGACCCCTTTAATTTTGTCAAAAGATATATCTTTCACGTGTAAAGGTCCCTGTAGAACGAAGACCGCAATCATCCACACACAGCCCCTACATACACCCTTTGCCAACCCAGATTATATGCAGGGAAGATAGTTAAAGCCTACCCTGAATAAATTTCGCTCGTCAATAAAAAGGGCTTTGTCCCTTAGAATAAAGGGATGTTTTTGTTATCTTGAGGATTGGCTAATTTGACAATAACAAAAGGGCTTCCGTTTTGGGAATTGCGTACTGGTACGGCGATGATAATCAACATTTTTTGGAAAGTGTTAGGCGAGTTTCGCAATTTGCCGAGGGACGAACAAAGGTCTGACAAATACGGCGCAACGAAACTCTTGATAGCCTGATCCCGAGATAAATTATTTCACTTTGTTTTGTTATAGCGTTTGTTGTCTGAGAGCACCTTTTGATTGCTATATAGATTAATATGAAGTAATCTACGTGAATGATTAATGAGTAGGCGTAAAAATATCCGACTTTTTGCTGTAGAGTTTCATTTAAGTAGGTATATTAAGAGGCAGAGAACAAATAAGAAAAAATTGCTTTCAAGAAGATAATGCAAGCTTAATTAAGTTCTTGAATCTTGATTAAAGAAACTCTCTATAGGAATAACTGAGTCAGGTTGTCAGGGATAAAATGTATTTAATATAATGTATTTATTTTATTTTTAACAAAACAAGGAACTGAAATCTCAAGGTAATAAATTACTAACGGACATTCACCAGCAAACTTGGTGAATGGAAACATACTGCAGACTGATACTTCGAATACTTATGCTGCCATAGCTGTGAAACTTACTACTTAAACTAACATCTCATGGTAATGTGTCGACAGTTCGCAGCAGTACTGTTACTCCTATTTAGTATTGTATCAATAAGTTACGTAACATCACTTTAAACGTTTAATTTTCTCCTCACAGCCTAGGTTATAAATCAGCCTTCAATCCTAGGCAATTTGGAGTCGAAGGGTCAAATTGACGTGTCAAAATGAAAGAAGTCCGGCACTCATGACCGAGTGTTATGGGTCCGAATGGACACAGAGGGGCCGCTTCCGTGGATACTGCACTCCGGGTGCATTTGCGACTGTTGACCAAAAATAACAACAGAGTGGTCACTTTTTTTTCTAAATTGGCGAGGTTTGATGGGCTCTGATGAGCTGTGAATATCGACGAGTAGGAATGTGCATTGTTTTTAAATTCTTTGAAAGTGATATGTAATAAATAGGAATAAATGAAATAAACGATATCCGTGTTGTGACAATTAAACAAGTGCATTTGTTTATTAATTATTTGTTTGCTATAAATATGGTGATGCCGTGGTATGTGTGTGTATATGTAGGTATATGTAGGTGTGGTGGGTGTATATGTAGGTAATACAATTTATTCGCACATTTAGCTTGTTGAAGCACGTTAATTCAAAAATTACCTTACCTTTATGCAAATTATTATTTTCTTCTCCTCCATGACAAAGCATCTTTCCGAAAAGCTGGTAGATTAAAAAAATTACGTGCATAAGTGTATCAGGGATGACTATATGAATAAATTATTTTAAATTTTGAATTGAGTTTAAAAAATATGTAATTTAAGATAACATTTTTTGATATGTGTAGGTATTCTCTCATTTGATGAAGCTATTGTTCTAGTGATGTGATGATTGATAAAATAATTAAAGTTAATCTTTCGTGGTGCACCTCGTATTACACCTCTTTGTGTGCAATGTTTAGTTAGCCGTTTAGCCCTTTCCTATGTTCTCATGTGTGCTCCAAAACCTAGTACATTTCACAGTCGATGTAGTGAGGTAGCTATAAGACAAATTAATTAATGTCTGTCAACGTCCCGCGACACTTGAGGAGGGTCGTGCGTCTCGTGCACCTGACATCTTCGATAACCCTCACCTCCTGTGCCCTGACTTGTTGACAACCCTGTGAGGGGATACTGGAGATCATATGACAGGGTAGTATTCTGTTAAAGAAAACTTGTGGATTAGACGGATTACACTGGGCAAGTTTAAGAGGATACAATAATAATAATAATAAGTCTCGGGTTCGATTCCCAGCTGATGAAAAGTTTTGTGAGAGCTGAATGTTTGTTCGTTTGTACGAACAGAAGAAGAACAAGAGAAAAGAGAAGAAGAGTTCGTTAGAAGGTATTGATTATTGTGATGTCTTTTATTAGGGTTCCGTAGCCGAATGGCAAAAAACGGAACCCTTATAGATTCGTCATGTCTGTCTGTCTGTCTGTCTGTCCGTCCGTATGTCACAGCCACTTTTCTCCGAAACTATAAGAGCTATACTGTTGAAACTTGGTGAGTAAACGTATTCTGTAAACCGCATTAAGATTTTCATACAAAAATAGAAAAAAAACAATACATTTTGGGGGTTCCCCATACTTAGAACTGAAACTCAAAAATGTTTTTTTCATCAAACCCATACGTGTGGGGTATCTATGGATAGGTCTTCAAAAATGATATTGAGGTTTCTAATATCATTTTTTTCTAAACTGAATAGTTTGCGCGAGAGACACTTCCAAAGTGGTAAAATGTGTGTCCCCCCCCTGTAACTTCTAAAATATGAGAATGATAAAACTAAAAAAAATATATGATGTACATTACCATGAAAACTTCCAACGAAAATTGGTTTGAATAAGATTTGATAAGTAGTTTTTTTTTAATACGTCATAAATCGTAAACCGCAAAAAACATTGATCAAAGTTACAACGAACTACAAGAACTTTTATATTATGTTACTTGCTGCTACGGAACCCTTCATGGGCGAATCCGACTCGCACTTGGCCGCTTTTTTATTTTGTTCTTGCCACGCAAGATACAGATTTAAATCATGTATCTATCGTGCGTAGCAAGTTTTCATTAATGAAGGTAAATTAGTCTGACTTCTATGAAGTGGCCAAGGAAAGCAACTAACTGCAGGCGCAGCGCTTTTGTGCTTCATGTAAACTCTGTTGGAGTTCTTATTGGATTAAATCCACTTAATATCCATAAGTATCTATTGGTGTTTTAGGTATGATAAGTCTGCCCCTCAAAAGATATTAATTAATGAGCCGTTTTCTACCCATCTTCCCTTTGATTCCAACATTTACATATCAATTCTCCTAATTCGTCCCATTCACCTCCGAGTACGGTACGCAGTTCAAAGGACTGTGAGCGATTGGCTTAAATAAATAAAGTTTTTGTACAATCCCGAGATAAAACATCAAACAGCCGACCCGTTTCCCAAATCGGTGTACATCGCTACATTTGACTAGATTAACGACGTAACCCGTAAGGGCGGTACCTGGTACCCTGGTACCCTGGAGTTTTTGCTGATCGATATTAAAAACCTTTACTTAGCTGTTTATATCGACCTATTTTATCTAAGGCCCGTATTAATAAACTAATCTCGGCTCAAGAACGCGATGCGATGTCAGCTTACAAATGTTTTTTTTTCATTAGAATATTGAGATCGCAGATATAAGATCGTTTAATTATTATGGGTCCATGAATCGTTTTATGTTTACAAGATACCCTTTTCAATCTATATATATAAAACACAAAAAATGTTTGTACAGATGTCCTTTATGGACTCTGAAACCATACAACTGATATGCATCAAAATGGTTTCATTTCAAAAGCAATAATCCAAAGGTGGTTTGAGACCATTAAAACAATGCATTAGTCACATTCGGTCTATTGAAAAAGTTGATTTTCCACTTTTCCATACAACAATTTGAAGATAATTAGTGAAGATGGCGCTTAATGCAGTCAACACTGATCTGTCATTGTCTTCAGAAAATTTTTTAGTGTAGTGGATCACGCTGGGTATCCACTACTAATCTATATACCTATCTATAATCTCTAGATAAGTTATTAGGCAAAGTGTGTGGCATGTTCCATTATAATTTGACTTTTATCGTTTAAATAGTTCCACTTATTAGTTGTTAGGGACATTTACTATATTGCTTTGTGGACGTTTCATCATATTTTATCTAGAAGTTTGTGTCTAGATATACATATTTTAGTATTGTGATCTGAATTTAACAACTTTTCCCCAACCCAACCTTCGTTCGTAATTATCCCTAAAACTGGGCCGAGTTAAATCTTGTCTGTTTTTCGAGCTATTTTTCTCAAGGGCCCCTCATTCGGGGTGAGTTATCGCGGGGGTGAAATGATGAAGGGCGGACGGATGGGGTGGGGATGCCCTAATTTTTGATACCTGCAGAGTAAAACAACAATTGTGTTTGTTTAAGTAGAACGTATATAAATATAATTCTAAACAAAATAACAACACGCGAACTATGAGGTGTTGTTTCTTCGTAAATAAGTTTTTTCGGAACTAAATTTCTTGGGACAATAAGACAATATTAGTCAGTTTTCTTTTCTCTTTGTTGCAATATTACCCATCTTTTTGTAATATTGTTCCAAATTTGTATAGTTATTCGGATTATTATTTTTACACAAATGTGAGAATTCTATGTTGCTTATTTTTTACGACCGGGGCTAAATATGATTAGAATTAAATCTGTGGCGTAAATATTCTACGTTATAACATGGTTATAGGTACCATAAAAATATACCGTTATTCATAATATCCTAAACGAAATAACTTGGGGATATAAAAATAATGACAATAAAAATACTTATAAGTTGAAATACATACTACATAGAAGTACAATAATATAAATGTATTGTATCAGTAAGCGCCAAATTTTATTAAATAACATAATTATTAACCATTGAAGTATTATTGTCAGTATACTTCAATGTTAGATATTAACCATCAAAACATATCCTCATATTTGATCTGCTAGCTATTTATAAATACAGATAAACACGTCATACCTAAGGTACGCCTAATACGGAATTAATACTACAAAAACCATAAATCACATCCAACACATGGCACGCAAGCTCGCCCATAAATAACGAAGATTTAATTAATATAACCGAACGAAATCTTACGGCGGCCATTTTGAAAACCCTTATCCAGTTCCCTCCCCGCCTAAAACAGATTATTACGCCTCGACAAATTTAAATTTGCCGTCCGTAGAATAATTATAAGCGGAATTGTGTGCTGTTTAGTTAGGGATTATTACTGCGATCCCTCGTCTTGTTTTATACAGCTACAAAATAAGGTTGTCTCTTCGCGGATCGGGTCCTTCCGTGAGCATAATTAGGGAATAGGGATGTCCCTCGTAGATGAGGTTTTGGTCCGAGTTTAAATTGATCCAATCTACAGCCCATGTTTCGCAAGAGAATGTGATGTTACCGTTTTAGAAAGTTTACGACATTTATGGAATTAATTGTAGCAAATAGATGACACCGGATTTAGGCGTATCCGAATTAATTGCGCTTCGGGTGCGATGTTCGATACACATAGAAAAGTATTTATATGTCTACTATCTCTCCAATTTGTAGTTTTGAGCTAAAATATATTCAGTACTGATTTATAGTCTAAATTGCTGACAGTAGATTTTGTAGCCGATTTTTGCCGGGAACAAATTTTGATTGAATACTATTTTAGTGTAGAGCAGACTAAAGCATGCAGCTTGCATTAGTCAAATGTTGGATAGTAGTAGTATGCTCAAAATAAAAATCTATTGAGACTCAGTATGAGTGTGTGTCTACACACCCTGGACTAGGATTATCTGTGTCGCAGATGGCATGCACTTAAACAAATGACAATCAAGATTTAAATCTCTTTAGATAACACTCACAATCAGGGAACAAAAATAATTATTTGTATCACATTGGCTTCAACCCATTAATGGCCCACTACTGAGCACTCTTGAGGATACTCTTGAGGAGGCCTAGAGCATATTCCTCCACGCTGCTCCCGTGCGGATTGGTGGAGGGGTTAGTGGCCAACCCGAGTGTCGGAAGTTTTCAAACCACCCGAGGGCCTCCGACATGGCTTAACGACTGTTATCTTATGATAACAACCGGGATCGATGGCTTTACGTGCCCTCCGAAGCACGGAAACGATCAAGAATTTTTTGCCACTAGCGGTCACCCTGCATACCGACTGCGCCCGCTGTTGCTTAACTTTGTCGATCACATAGGATCGACGCAAGCCGCCAAGCTAGAGCGCTATATATTACATTAATGTAGGTATAAGCCGACAGAAATCTATCAAGTGACCCTCGGCAAGAAAGTTTGCTACCAGCTGGGTTACTAGGTATTAAATACTCATAATAATAATAACCTTATTCGAGAGTAGTAGGGTCAAATAAATTTAATGATTCTAGGTTTAATAGTCAGATGTTCAAGTTAGCCATTATCTGATAGGCTGAACTGAAGATTTACATTTATGTCAAGTCGGCTATCTTCCGCTCAAATCACTTTTACCGTTCCATAACTCTCCTACAAGTGTAAAACTTTTAAATAATATTCTGCAGTAAGTTAAACTGATTAAACCGAAGCATACCTTCCCAGTATATCCAACTAGGGGTAATTCCGCAGGCAAGTGAAGCCACACGGATAAATTATTTAACATGAAACTCTCGGCTATTTCCCGGCGGAACAAAAGCTTGGTTTAGAATTATATATGAGCAGAGCTTAAAGTTTAGAAGCTAGCTGTGCAAGTCTAAAAGCTTGGGCGGTGGGTACATAGAATGAAATAGACAAGACAGATTAAAGTTATTATTTCTCCATGGGGTTTGCCTGGATAGCTACCACCCTTGATCATGAGTCAGCCGCCAAACGACTCGTCGTGTTCCGGCTGGGGGCTTGAGAGCCAGTTCTTTCTTTCTTTTTGTTCTCTCTTTCTTGGCCGGCAACGCATCGGTAATGCCTTTGGTGTTGCTGATGTCCATGGGCGACGATAGCCACTTACCATCAGGTGGATCGTCAGCTCGTTTGCCGGCTATTTCCATCAAAAAAAAAAAGTTAGTTTATTATAAAAATATCAGGTATAAAAATCTAAAATTGTATTAATATGTTTAAGATTTGAATAGCCACGATAATAGTCACTGTTATTTAAGCATTGTAAATTAAAATACTTTATTAAATACACTATTTTACATTTACCTTTTATAAATACACTATTTTAAACTCTTAAATTTTTGTGGTACTTTACGGAAAAACAATTCTTAATTTATTTTAGTTCTTGAAAAAAAAACGTAATAACAAGGAAACAACAAATGAATAGAACAGAATTAGTATATTATTACGAACATTATAGAAACGCATAATAAGAATACAATAATACCCAATTCTTTACGATTTCCTTAATCTCTCTTGTTTCTTGATTGGCAACGCATCGTTGATGCCTTCTCTCTTGCTGATGTCCATATGCTAATTTCAACTAAGCTCAGTTGTTGTCGTCATATTATCTTTGCTGTTGGGTATATGCGGGGTAAAGTGAGCGCAAGACTAGCAAATGCTAAAAGTAAATACTTTTCCTGATGACCATAGACCACTTTCTCGTGCTGATCTATCCGTTTTCGTCATATCTATCCATGGTTGGGTCTATGCGGGGTAAAGTGGGCACAACACTAGCTCGCCGCGCCCTGTCAGCCGGCAAACCGAACAGTCACGTCACTGACGAGATTCTCCTATTTGGAGATAATAAATAACTATTTACGGAACATAATAAAACACTGAGAAGCAATCCAAAATAAAATTTATTATAATTTAATATGTAAATGCTGGTCTTAACTGGTTGGTACATAGTGACTCGAATTCAATTTCTTAGATTAAATGTATCGATATTTATATCTACGATGTCCAAGAGTAACAAGTGACAATGTTTTTTTATAGTTTTTCCCCATCATGATCATGACTTATCTCATGCTGGCAAGCTGCTGATTGGAATAGTTAAACCGGCTTCATAGCCAATCATTTACTATTAATATTTCATAGTAATCATTTACTACACGATTTTTTTCTCCGAAGCAAGCGAAGCATTAATTTATAATACACTAAGGTGAATCTTGGCACATAGAACATGTCCATACTTAAAAAAATAGGATAGATTTTATCCCGGTATAACCGTGGTTCACATGGGAAGATTTAAACGTTTGTATGTTTTTGAAAAATATAAACATTGCTAGCTTCCGTGGGTGAAGCCGCGGGCGGAATCTAATGTATTATTTTTTGGCTTGGGAGCTCGTTCTTTTTTTCTATCTCTTTTTTCTTGGTCGGGAACGCATAGGTGATGCCTTTGGTTTTACTTATGTCCATGGCCACTAACCATCAGGTGGATCGTCAGCTCTTTTGACGGCTAGTTAAATAAATAAAACTCAGCGCGGCTTAAGAATTTGTATTGTACAAGGGATCGGTGGACCCACAACACAAACCCTAAAACGGGCACGTAAACAGTGTGTAGATATTTGAGTGTGTCAGTTAGTCTAGGGATTTGGGGTCCCGCAGAGGTGGAAATCAATTATTCTACGATTATCAAAAAAATATAGTATGTAATAATTAGTTGAGTAACAAAACTGAGAAAGAATTAAAAAAAAAATAAAAATAAAATGCCCCAACACGCAAGTGGTATTAAAACGCTAACTAACATAATTTCATATTATATCTAATCCGTTAAATAAATATCAAAAAGAAAAGAATGGGAGCAGCCGGCTCGCAAGCGAGGTAGCGAGATTATTTGTTCTCGTTTGTAATACGAACGGCTTAAGGCGGTCTCGGAATGAAAATTGGCGCATGACCCTCAGGAAAATTTGAGAAAAAAGTGTAGGTACATCATACACGAAATCTAAAATAGCCCAAATATGTCATTAGTCATATTTCTTAGTTCTGATCGATTGCATCAACTTAAAATTAAACAACAAAAAAAATTGTTGTCTGTAAAGTCGGTTTACGGACGGTAGTTTAACGTGACAACGTCATGACAAAGCTCCGCTCCGCTCCGCTACGCCCCACCCCGTTCCGCTCCGCTCCGCTCCACTCAACTACGATCGCCTACGGCATCGGGTATGATACGTCGATCGTAGCCGATCGTGCTTCTCTCTCTCGCTTTTGCCGCTCTCTCGCTCGCGGAATGGGACACTTTTTCGTGCATGCAGCCCGTGTTCATCGATTTATAAGACGTTATCACGTCAACAACTAAAAGCTTGCGTGAGCTGTTTAGAATACTGAGCCAATCCCATGCTCACATCTACTAAGTACCAAAAGGCGATAGAAGCCGGCTCGCTTGCTTGAGTCAGCCTACAAACGACTCGCCGTGTTCCAGCTAAGGGCTTGAGACTCAGTACTTTCTTTATTTCTTCTTCCTTGACTGGTAACGATTCAATGATACCACATACATAGATGATATTACTGATGTCCATTGGTGACGATGATCACGTACGATTAGGTGGCTCTTCTGCTCGTTTGTCAATATTTACTAAGGGACACTAGAACTTTGCTCATTTCCACACATTCATATTCACATGCATTATCATATCAAACCAAATTAGACATGAAGAGTGAAGAAACGGTCTCGAGTCTTCGATAAAACCTTAATCTCATTAGTAATGTAGTTTATACATAAACCTTACATTTTTGACCAGAAGGTAAATCAGAACACAGCTTTTAATGCAGAAAATTCATCCTTGTTTTTGTAATGTTACAACGGCTTAAGCTTTAAGCCGTCTTATGCTGTTTCATATTCATGCGGTTTTGCGCATGCACCTAATCTTAAGAGCCCGTATTTCATTCAAAACTAAGGCCATATTAACAAATTGTAGAGATATTTGGGGTTCCTTGTACATGGTGATTTATTTAAACGATTATGGGATCTCTTGTGGGGCTGTGTGTGTGATCCTAGCACAAACATTATGTAATTTAAAATTAGGTAACGTTATTATATCAAGCCATGTAACAATGCAATGCCAACAAGCTATCGACTTTTTTCGTAGCTAAATGACCCTAGTTCTTAAAACAAAATATTATTGTATAAAATTACACATTAGACATTCAAACAAAAACAAGTATATCTATTAGTGTTTTCGAATGCACAAGTTATTTAAAGAGACTTAAAGTACATTAGGTAGCGGAACATAATACAAGATATTTATCGACAAATGCGCTGGCTGGGCCCAGATGTTCTAGATTTAATTGGATCCCGGCGTCGGTCGACTAATAGTAGTGTATTTATTCACGTCTTGTGCCCGGACTTAATACGGAAGCGTGGCCAATTAATAAGTGCATAAGGGAACCGACACTACACTTAATTAATTAAGCTTACATTTATTTATTTTGCGTTTGTACAAATTAGGTAATTTAATAATCAAAATTAAAAGTACAAATTTCACCAGATCGATATTAAGGATGGGAGGTCTTGGTTGTTTTAAATGTATTAGTAGTCCTTAGGTGCTCTCATAGATCTTGATCCTGGTAGAAGAATTTGCAGCTGTTGATTAATCCCTTCAACATGCTTACTGGAGTAGCGTTGTGTAGTAGGTATTCTAGACATCCTCACTTATGGCGAATCCTGCGACCCTTGGTAAGCTGTAACATAAAAAAATATTGAAAAAATAAAAACAGGGGTAAGAAAAAGGTATTAGCCCTACTAAGCATTTAGCTCTATTGCCATTGGTCAATTACACGTAACCCGTGTCAGAGTTTTTAAAAAGGTCGATCGTGGTACGTTCCTTTTATGTCATAGACAAGAGCATCACCAAAGGCATTTACCGATGCGCTGCCAAGTTAAAGAGTTGGAAATAATTAATTTTATATAAAGCAGTTTTAACAGCTATTCTTATAGAATTGTATGTCCAACCAACAACACCAACAATACAATATCTAACTAATGATGCTGCAGGAGGGTTCCAACTGTCGTCCCTTTTTACTTCACTCTTTTTGTTCTAACGGAGTTTTTGTAAATAAAAATAATACTAGAAGTAACCCACATTGCCAGGCGAAAAAATTTCAACTTTTTGTACCTTCCAGCGGTCGTGTTCTAATGAGGTCGGAGGACGTTTTCAATTTGCGTCACACTTCCAACTGCCCCTTTTGTTCAAATGAACTTCAGTGAATTAACAAAAACAAGTCTTTCTATATTTTACTTGGCTTAGGCGTGGTTTATTTGAGTGACTGCCACGATGGTATCCAGATGGTATCCAAAATACTACTAAGTAGCACTTTTGAGTTTCTCTGTTCTGTTGGTCTGTTCTCTTGGTAATTAATATAGATTATAGAGGATACAGTAAATAAAAAT
The DNA here is from genome assembly GCA_951805285.1 of Thymelicus acteon. Lineage (NCBI taxonomy): Eukaryota > Metazoa > Arthropoda > Insecta > Lepidoptera > Hesperiidae > Thymelicus > Thymelicus acteon. The sequence goes on from OX638232.1 coordinate 7,457,945, forward strand.
AACTAAAATTATGTATTTATTTAATGAAACCCTATTAATGGATTACAAAACACGCATTTATGGTTATGTCTCACTTGGGTAAGACCTACCGATATCATAATAACATAAATCCGTTAAGCGGTTTGGAGGATACGAGGTAATAAAAAATATTTCATGCATACATACAAACAAGATGCGCGCGAAAAACATAACCCTTCCCAGAAGTCGGGTAATAAAAACTATTTGGCTATTTATTGACATTGAAGTATTATTACTAGCAATAGAACCGACGCCGCGAACACAATGTATTTTCCAATGAATAATTGGTCACGATCGGCTTCAATTTTCAATGGATTCGTTCGATTTTGAAAGGAGAACGGCGGCTCAATTTTGAAAACAGAACCTCCCGGCGGGACACATTTTGTTCGAGATGCCTGTATACTTCAATGTTTATTGACGCATTTTTTTTTTCTAGTATGGGTTTTAAGGCAAGGTTTCTCAAAGCGAAATGAAGGCGGTTTCTAGTTGCACTAAAACTGAACAAAATATACGCGTTGCCACTATTTTCGTACAAACAGTTTGTAGCCTGCTGTAACTAGCGCGCCCGGCGTAAAGCAACTTCATACACGGGATATCAAAGCGAAACTCTCTTTGTTACTTTACGTGTAAAAATAAAGAAGGTGTTTGTCTGTATGTGCGTAAATCTATCTTTATTGTAATAAGTTTTAGCTGTAGATATATAGGTTTTGTATTTTTTTAGTTTATAATGTATAAATTAATGCAAATGGATTTGAATATATAAAAACAAATAATGCAGAATCATATTTTATTCTTTTAAGTATTTTGTTTTATTGTAAACTCGGGCATTATATTTATTAATTATATAATCATTTGTCATTTGTGTTGGCTTCAACCCATTAACGGCCCACTACTGAGCACGGGTCTCTCCTCTTGAGGAGGCCTAGAGCATACTCCACCACGCTGCTCCAGTGCGGATTAGTGGAGGGGTTAGTGGCCAACCCAATTGTCGGAAGTTTTTCATGCCACCCGAGGGCCTCCGACATGGCTTGACGACTGTTATCTTACGATAACAACCGGTACCGACGTCTTTACGTGCCCTCCGAAGCACGGAAACGCTCAAGAAATTTTTGCCACTAGCGGTCACCCATCCAACTACCGACCGCGCCCGCTGTTGCTTAACTTTGTCGATCGCTTAGGATATCCTAAGCGTCTATACGTACGTCTATACGTAACCCGCCAGGCTATGAGCGCTTCTGATGTCTTCTTGTCATTTGTGTAATCACTCGTAGTTTCTTAATAAAGTTATGATTGCTGCTACACATGTATCCACAGCAATATTTTAATTTGTAATTATAGAGAGTAGGTGATATTTTAATATTTTCTACTTCATTGTAAAATTGTTATTACTACATTTCAACATACAATATTTTCAATTTACAAAATTCTCCCCCCACGTAAACCAGTTATTAAATTCATGTAGACACTTCCAGGCGGGCAACCTAGTGAGGTTATAATTAGCATTTTCTGTGAGCTCACAGCGCGCTACAAAACCCGTCATCGAATGAAGTCCCGTGTTTATTTACCATTCCTTTTGTCCCCGTACAGCTTTTCCTCAATTTAAGGCTCGGCGGAAAATTTATATCAATTATCCCTTCTCATAATCCCCACAGATTAACCACAATATTATAAAACATAAAATCTGAATTTCTTTTTCGAAGTGATCGTTCTTTAGTATTTTAACCGACTTCAAAAAAGGAGGAGGTATCCAATTCGACTGTATTTTTTATGTTTGTTACCTCAGAAAATCGAAAGTCGACTTGGTGAACCGATTTTGATGATCCTTTTTTAATGGAAAGCTGGTGCTTGTCATGTGGTCCCACTTAAATGTGAGCTAGATCTGATGAGTAAGTACTTATTGAGTTATTTTGAAGTCGGTTATTTTTTTTTAGGTAAAATTCAGATTATTGTGAAAGTTATCGGCTTGTAAGTCGTATAGGTCGTTTTTGCCTAATTTAGCGCTTTATTTAGTTATTCACTTTCTATAAGTTAGTGCCTGAATATAGTTCAATCTGAACGTAAATAAATATAGTCCGAAGACATAGCCTACTAACCTAGTCAAAGCCTATTCGCTCTTGCCTTCTAATCGGACTGTAATTCCGACGAACTTCTACCGGTAGTTATATATATGTTACCGGATATCTGTATAATGCTGGTATTCAACACAATTCCTAGGAAATGTGTATAATACCTGGGTCGTTTTGGCAATGTATTAAATTATATGAATATTATCACCATTACATAGTTTGCCTAGGTAATGTATACGTTTCCCAACTACTGTACAGAATACCTGCAGGTCCACCGGCAATGAAAAAAGTTAGATTTGGGTATGTGTAGTCAACTTGGATGGAGGTTGGAATTAAGAATTTACTTAAAAACACACTCAAAACAAATTATAACCTGCATGAATAGATATTTTTTTATACATTTTAAATTAATGCTTGACCGAAATCACACTTGATGGTAAGGAGAGATGCAGTCTAATGGCTCCTACACTACACTGCTCGCCTACGCAGCTTCGGATTTTTCAAAATTGGTGACAGAACCGACTTAGTCAACCCCGACCCCACGTGGTACTAGTCTGCCCTACCCCTAGAGTGAATGTAAACCCCGGAGGCGCGGAGGGAGAGCAGCCCCCGCCCGCTGTAACAAACTGCAGGCACCATGTGAGCCGAAGCGGCTGAGGCTGGTCGCCGCAGGCGACCAAAAATCCGAAGCTGCGCAGGCGAGCATGGAGTGCCTGCAGTTTGTTACGCAAGGGCGGAGGGGCTGCACTTCCCGCAGCGCCGGAGATGTTTGGAAGCCTTTTTATGTATCAAAAACCCCTAAATTCTCCCTAAAAGTGCATATGTCACCGGAAGATGACTATTTGCAAAGCATGCTGTGGTTACCTGTAATTGTAGGAACAGTAAGATTTAATATGATAAGTAACAACTTGTATTGCAAATGATGAAACTGTATCTTATGTTGGTAATCCTATAATAAATAAATAAATAAATAAATAAATAAATAAATAAATAAATAAATAAATAAAGATAACAAGAACCGCAAATTTACAGACCTAGGTTTATAAACAATATACAACCAAATGAATATTACTCTAACTGAAACATTCGCTACTTGAAAGTTGGCCTTTTGAAAAGTGTCATTATAAAAGGCAGACCAAACGTACAGTTGGCAACTGTTAGGTTGGGAAATTAAAAAAAATATGTGATAAGTTGGCAAATGATTATTCGGCGAAATAAAATTCTGCGAAACGTTAGTTGGCAAGTGATAATCGGCCAAACAATTTTCGGCGAAAAGGCAGAGAACCGTCTTTTACACATTACCAACTACGCATGGAGTATTATATAGAATGCCTGGGCTAAGTATGAAATAAATAATATTCAAAACGTTACCTGAACGTTTTAGATATTCTATACATTGCCTAGGTATTGTATAGAATGCTGAATTATACAGATATCCGGTAACATATATATAACTACTTTCTTATATATATAACTATATGTTATACTATATACTACTTTATATAATTATAAGTACTCAGCTTTCTTTTCTACGTAAAAATAAGAGCCATAATTCCTCTGTTCATTACTTACACTGCGCATTCAGTGAATTCATAATGTATTTTTTCACAAGATATTTCAAGCTCCCCATCCCGCTCATTGTTAATGCAGGAAGATAATGTCTCTCAAGTTACGTTATCACCATCCTTCTGACGGTTAGAGTATAAAATATTGTTAAGTGTCAGGAGCATTCTGACACCTAGCGCTGTTATTAATAGGTAAGTTCCGTTTTAAGTTCAGACAAAGAACTGTTGTTACCAGATGAGACTAAAACAATCATTTCATAATTTTCACCTAAGTGAAACTTCTACTTCGATAACAAAAAATAAAGCAATAACTTTTAATTTTTATATATTTAATACTTGTTATATATTTAATACATGTTACATGCAGTGACAACAATATGGGGATGTATAAATAAAGTAAGAGATCTAAAATATATGAAATGGAACATATAGTATATTACAGGGGTTTAAACTGCTTATCATAATCACCACTCGAAAATTATATTTTCAGTAGAAGTAAATTCATCAGCATTACGTACCTACGCGATATGAACGCGGCATAACTAGACATTTGACGCGTTGGCACAAAGGTATCTTCAGCAATGTGTGGTGTACTGTCATTTAATGAGGAATCGTGTGCCTCGGCACGATGTAGTGTGTGGTCTAAAGCTAGGGAAATGTAATTCGCTATCATAATTATTTTTGTAGATTTTCTGAATTATAAAAGTAGAATAACTGCTTTGAACATGACTTTGAACTTATATCATTGTAGACATTCAACTTTAATATGCAACCGGTACTCATGATTCGTATTTTATAATTGGTTTCGATTTTATGATTCAGTTACGCCATGTAACTGGACCGAAGTATAGGTACGATAACATACGAACCGTGAGTACCCGTTTCATTAAAATGTAAGGTGTATATCAAGATGTAAAATACTTGAGTCTAAGCAAATTTTTCTTGCTTTTTTTTCTTGCTGATCCATACATTGCTGATACCTACATTGGTGTCTGGAGAACTAGTTTTTTCTTTTATAATCTCTTTTTTATTTCACAGCAAGGCATGGATGAGTTTTTGAATTACTGAAGTGAACACTTACTATTACTTAGCTGGCGCATGATTTCTTCTTTTGATATCGTTATTTACGAAGCTCTGTACTGCCCAGCTAATTCACATCATCTTTGGGTAATGTTACTCCTTGTTTCAATTGCAATATTGGCAAACTAAGTACATAGGTATTTCATTGCTTCCTTCCTCGGTGACTCCGCCAATGTGCATAGACGGTGGTGATTATTATTTATGTGGTCCGTTTATTCTTCGGCTGTTGAAAAAAAAAAAATTATTTAGGTATATTCATTAAACCTTAATTAGCATATAGCATAGATTTGGTATAGTTGATCAAAGAAATTAGCAATGAACAGAGATGTGCGTAGAAGCTTAGAAATAGCTGTCAAATAACTAGTCATCTTCATTTTAAACTCACAAAGTTCTATTCGGATGAATCTATATTCATTTTAAACTCACAAAGTTCTATTCTGATGAATCTAGTCTAATCTAATGAGTTCTAATCATTTGAAACCCGAAGCGTGCTTTTCTGGTTCTTACATTAAAACCGCTGTATCTCGTGAATTAGACAGCACACAAATTTCAGTGAAGTCAAGCACACAAGCGTAACGCGGGGATGATGGGCTTACGACGGAGTTTTATTAAACCAAAAGGATGACATGATCATTTTTTAAATACAACGCATTGTTGAAGTGTAGATAAGTTTTTTGTGTTTAGAAGTATGATGTTTGTGTTAAGCTTATAAAGAGTAGGTCTATTTATTCTGCGTGAATGCGCACTGCACGCAGCATTTTACATGCTTATTTTTTATATGTATCTACTGGAGATTTTCATACCTTTCATTACATTACAAATTTATAACTTGTCTTTTATAGAAAACGGTTAACAAATAGATATAACTGATATTTAATATTATACAAATATCTAACTTTTAGACAGTTTTTAAAGTTAAGCAGCATGAATATATTGTGAGCCGAAGGATATTCCCGCCAATAATTTCATAGCGACCTATTTTCAAATATGGTATTTTACGTTCTTATTTTACATATTAAGTCTTCCACGATTTATATTCAGAGGGCACTTCACGGGACCCGAGAGGGCCATAAATAACCGCCGCAGGTCTGTTCCCTCCGAGTTCCCTCCCTCCGCCGCAAACGGCTAAGGTTACCCAGAGGGGGAAGATGAAAGAACACCCTCATATATCTTTTTCCAAGTGTGGATTTGTTTGAGAATTTTAATTTTGCGAGCGGAAAGGTCGAAGGTGTGGGTAGAGCGTTCACATTTGCTTTACCACTTTTTTGTTATGAAGTAAAGTTTTTGGCATATTTATGGGTTTATAGCATATTAAATATAATTTTATGGATGCAAGAAAGAAGCAGTTAAGGCTGTTTTATGTCAAAAGCAATCTAAATAAAATATGTAGATAAGTTAAAAGCGATTAACGTTGAATGGCCTACCAGTGCTTGGAAGGACTGAAGTGCCGGATTTGTGCTTATCTTACTTAAGTGCTTATAAAGCTTCCGTTTAATGTTTTTAGATGCCATCACATGACTTCTACACTGATCTGGACTGAAACAACATGACGGTCATGACTTTAAGGTAAAAAGTAAAAAAAAAACTTTCTCATAATGAAAATTTATTTTTGGTACTGTAGAATTTTTTTCAAACTATGTACCTACTGTCAATAGATAGATTTTTGTAGCATTAGTTTAAAAATTTTATACTCTTCATAAGAATAAAGTAAGCAAAAAAATTCGCAATCTCCTCATAATATTTTCATATTCGCTCCAAAATTCCTTGGTATGCCTGCGGGGTTTACGCGAATTCTAATTTAACCTGAGCAAATCCCAAGGAGGGTTCTATATACCTAACAAAACAAAGTACCTTTTCCTACATTTCCCTACATTAGGTATTATTTATTCGCGTCTATTTACACGTCGGGTTGCCTCAGGGATCCAAGGCAAATAAAACCCTCTTTATTTGGTCTGTGGCACATTTTAATGAAGTACCCTTGTAGAACCTACACTTAATTAATTATATTGGGTTTTATGCAGCGAAGCAAGCGAACGTTAGAGGACTATTAAGTAGCAGGAGCGTCGGCATTGTGATGTTACTCAACAGAGACGTTGACCACATTAAAATTAATCGTGGTTACAGAATCTCAAGGTGATTAGATTTGCAAGGTACTTAGGTACTTTTACTTGTTAATTAACGCATACATTATGATCGTGTTTAGCTTAACATAGAACCACAGATATAGATAGACCTATTTATATCTGTGCATAGAACAATATGTAAGCCACGGACCTAAAAAAAGGCGGACGTAATCCCAAGAACAAATTCAGTGAAGCATCCATAGTAATACCAACTCTCTATTCGTACAAGTACACACACCCACACATTGACACTTCACTGCTTCAACCGCGAATCAAAAATTACGTACACATGGTAAGCGGGCGGCCATTGCTATGCTTCACTCTCGATTAGACGAGGTTACGTCCGTCTTTTTTCAGGTCCGTGATGTTAGAAATATAAAAATGATATATTATTACGCTGAAAGTAAACACGCTCACACTCTTTGCAATAATTTTATTCAATGAAGTTTTTGACCAAATACATTCTTCATCTCTTTTTTTCAAAATAAGTTTATTTTTTATGCCAACCAGTCAACTAGCTCTGTTTCCTTCTCTGCTTTCTGCTCCGCTTACTATTCTGCGCTCTACTCTGCTTTACTAAGTACTCACAGCAAACAGAAAGACTTGTGCTGTGCTATAGCCTGCTAATGAGAGCCTGTAAAATTTATAATATTACTATACATTAATTTTACAGACCTAAAAGGCAAATAATGGGCGTGTTACGTAACCAGGGTACCTACCAATTCTAACCGGTCCTTGAAATAACAAAAAAAACAATTCCTCTCTAAAAATACGAAAAACCAAAAGGTTAAAAAGTTGTCCTTATTTGAATTTTCATTAAAACTTTCTCCCGTCAGGAACAAAGAACATTTATATTAAAAAAGTCCGGCCGCGGCCAGATAAATATCAGTAGTCTCGAGAGCGGACCCAAAATTTAGCTCCGTGCATGAAATATGTAAGTACAGAGCGGCCATTCTTGCGGTAGAGGTTTTACAGAGAAACCAACAAACGCTACAGCAGAGCTAATGCAAGCTTGCCTAGGCTTAAGATCTCTGCGATCTCATGATTCGGTTTGAGATGGTGAAATAATTATATGTCGGATTGTATATGAAAATGACATTTGTAAGATCTGATATCGCGCTCTTGAGCTGAGATCAGTTTATACAGGCCATAGACAAGACACGAAGTATAAATGAATTAGAGATCGCGTTTAAAAATATACAAGAACCTAAATTAAGTCTCTGAGATTTCTTAAGAAAATTAAATTGAGAAATAAATAGAATGCGGGGATATACCTGTGGGTCTTTTTCACATATCAAATGTTAGACTTTTTTAATTACTTACATAGTTTGCTTCTTATAAGGCACGAATTAGTTATCTATGTGAATTGGTTTGATCAAAAACCAGCAGCGGCAAAAGTTTGATACGTTAGAAAAATTTTATATTTTATTTTCTCGGTTTCTTCCATGTTTTTGTATTTTGCTGCGAATATAAGCTGCTGAAAATTTTAAATAATAAATGAACCTAGAGCGTTGAAGCTTCACTGTCAATATGAAATAGGGATTTAAAATATTCCCATTAATAGACCTAACCTTACTATGAATCTGACCAAGTAAACACCCATAATCAGTACAAGCAACAACCCATAATTGTCCCACTGCTGGGCTCGGGGTCTCCTCTCACAATGTGGGGTACAGGCCATAGTCTATCACGCTGGCCAAGTGCGGATTGGTAGACTTAACACACCTTTGAGAACTTTATGGAGAACTCTCCGGTGTGCAGGTTTCCTCACGATGTTTTCCTTCACCGAAGCAAGTGATAATTAACTTCTAATACGCACATAATATTTGAAAATCAGCGGTTCGTACCATGATTTGAACTCGGGCCCCTCCGTTCGAGAGACCAACGTTCTAACCACTAGGCTATCACTGCTTTCTGTATTATCAGTACAAAAGGGGTTAAGTACCATAAAACTATGCCGAGTTGACCCTCTACGCGCCCGCTACTCTCGAACAAGCCGAACTCATTACGCCGCGCCGCAAGACCCGCCCAACTGCCCAACTTCCATCCCAACTCCTCTCGGACTCACCGTGCTCACTTTAGGACTTGTACTCACTAAGGGTTTTTTTAATTACGAGTAGGTACAGCGTTTAGTGTTAAATTTTAACTCTAGTGGATTTGATACTTGTGCTGAAAATTAATAGATCAATTTTATTGATATATTTTATTTGAATTTCAATGTGAAATAGTGTATCTGTGAAACCATTTAGCTTTTGAATGAGTTACGCGTCCAAATTATGGTAATTATTGTTTCTACAGGGGTAGTTTCTTCTTATTACCTATTATTATTTTTATATTTGAAACCCTTTAGCAAGACGTGAAATACTTTTATGATAAAAAATATTATTTTTAATATGGAAAAAAGGGTTCTCATGTGTTTAGTGTCTTTGATTATCACTTGAAGTTTACCTACCCTGCCACTATAGTTAATATTGATGTTAAACGACTAATAGCTGGTTTCAAAATATCGGTATTACCGGTAAATAACCGTTGCGTTTAAAAATATATAGACGTCATGTAATCTTAAATCAAATTCGGTAAATGCCAATCCCATCTCCGTTTTAGCTTAAGTGTAATCCGAATAGCGATTACGGACACCTCGTTCGACGATCACAATCTAGGTAATTCGATTGCAGACGCGACTGCCCCTTTTTGATTTTTAATGAAGTTAAGACGAAGTTTTCGTTCGTTTCAATTAGCAGACGATGGATATTAATTAAGATCCATTTCGGTTTGGTTATTTTTTATGTTTTCTTATAAATGTTTTTGTGTTTTTCAGATGGTCTTTATCGGTATAAAGGTGAATAATTTTGGGCGTTGTACTGAAAGGCATCTTGACTAAATTACTGCGTTCTCAATATTCCATGTATGTATATGTCGGTGAGGCCACGAATCTCCAGAGAAGGTCCATTGACGGACCTGTTTATTCTACAACGCTTGTCCGATGCAAAGGTTGGCATATAAGAAATGTCATGTGATATTAAGATTAAGGAATTGTCAAGAAGATAGAACAGATGATCACGTAGTGTTGAAGTACTTGGAAATATTGATGTGAACGTTAGGAGAATTGGAAATATATCATGGTGCAAAGTAAAAGGAATATTATTGAATAACCAATAGCGTAGAATACCCCTTCTGCCATATATACGTAATTGTCAAGTCAGTTGCCTAGCAAAAAGTCGTAGCGATTGTTTTGCCCGACTGCCAAGGATGGATTATGCATTTCGCGGGTATCTTGAATGTATTTTTGTATGTATGTATGCATGTAATATTCTTTATTTTCCTCATATCTTCCAACCGGCTGGACTGATTTATATAATTAAGATATCGTTAAGTATTAAAAGATTTCACCATAAGGATTTCAAAAAAGTATAACATGTTAGCTTTTTGATAGCAAGCGGCAAGAATTTATTTTTTATTTTTAAATATGTCTTTTATTATAGAACGTACGTTTAATCTTTAATCTACCTAGTGGTGTAGTATGGGAAGGAACCACGTAACAAATTCAGTGCGGCCGAGGATTGGAACTTTTGTACAATTACGGCGGCCGCCTCCGAGCTTTACCGTACGTATCGTCAGCAGAAAAGTTCGATTAACGTTTAAATTAAAAGGCTTTCTATACCGATGTGTATTACATCTGTTAGTAGTATGATCTTTATTAAGGTAGGTGTAACGGGCAAATGCACCGTCTGATAATTGGAGTGAGAAAAAAGAAAGCCTTTTAGAGCTAGAAAAGCTAAGCTACGGAAAGAAAAATATTTTTTGACCATAACCAATACCTAATTATCCTTAATTTTTACTTATATTGACTCTAAAACGGTTACAGTATAAATTTCCTTCATCATCACAAATGTTCGCGAAAACAGAAAAACAAGATAGCGTGAACTGTCCTGCGACAAAATTATGAAATTTAAATTAAATTCGTACAGTTTTAAGGTTAACCGTGACTTAAATTAAGAGATCTTAAGTTACTATCAATCAAAACGGAATAAAAATCAGTAGATACCTACCTACTGTTTTCTAAAACATACCTAATGTTGTTAAATTACAACATTGGTAAAGAAACTGATAGATTACCTTAATCACCTAAGCTAATTAAGTCTACTGATTAATTATAATTATTTGATCTCAGTCTACTGATTAGGTACCTATACTTATTTCACGGTCAGGAGACTTAAATCTGGGTGCATAGGCGAATAAAGTATAACTAAAAGTAGACTAAAAAGTAGAGTTGAGAAAAATGAGCTCCGAGTCCCGGACTCGAGCTCCGAGTCGGAGCTAGTGAGCCTTCAAAGCTCGAGGCCTAAGGGCTCGCGAGCCTTAGAAGGCTCGAGCCTTTAGGGTTCGAGCCTTAAAGGCTCAAGAGCCTTCAATTGAAGACTCGAGTCGAAGCTCGAGCTTTATTTACTTAGCATTTCAATAGGTATACCAAATTGGGTTCTTTATGAAAGTTTCATACAAACATTTTTACTTCAAAATAAAAAAAAATGTGTGTTAGTTCCGACACAGTTTCAATCGTCAAATCAGTCAAACAATGGATGATAATGATAATGATGGAGGATGATGTTGATGATGAAGAATGATGATGATGATGACGAATGATGATTATGATGATGACTGGGGGTGATGATGACTGGTGATGATGACGACGAATGGCAATGATGATGAATGGTGATGATGATGAATGGTGACGATGACGAATGGTGACGATGACGAATGGTGATGATGATGAATGGTGATGATGATGAATGGTGATGATGATAAATGGTGATGATGATGAATGGTGATGATGATGACTGGGAGGGATGATGAATGTGGGTGATGATGATAAATGGTGATGATGACGAATGGTGATGATGATGAATGGTGATGATGATGAATGGTGATGATGATAAATGGTGATGATGATAAATGGTGATGATGATGAATGGTGATGATGATGATGAATGGTGATGATAATAATGATGAGTGGTGGTGGTGATGATGATGATGATGACTGGTGGTGATGATGAATGGGGTGATGATGATGAATGGTGATGATGATAATGGATAGTGATGATGATTATGATGATGATGCTGAATGGTGGTGATGATGATGAAGGAGATGATGAAGATGACTAATGATGACAACGATGAATGACGATGATGATGTTTCACATCATAAGAATAGGATGTACCAAGATTATTACTATCATTAGATGGCGTTGTTACTGATCAGCCATCCAACGCCATCTAGATTCTATGTTACGAATTACAAACATAACGCATAACGCTACGGAGAAAATTTGATTTTACTCCCCATAAAATTTCATACGGCGGGCTTATTTATGAAAATCTATACCTAAGGAGAAAACTCCAAAAATTTGAAATTCGCACCGCGCCCTAATTCAAAATTTTAAGGTTAAGGCTTATTTAGGGTTCCGTAGTCAAAACACAGTACGTTTTGGTTAGGGGACCCTGAAATTACAGTGTTATAAAATGAGCCCTGAAGACAAAGCTCGAGCTTCGACTCGAGCCCTGGACCAGAGCTCGAACCTCCGCCTCGAGCCTTCATGTAAGACTCGAGGCGAAGGCTCGAGCCTTATTAGAGGGCTCGAGCCTTCAATGAGCTCTAGACTCGGAAGGCTCGAGCCTTTTATCAACACTACTAAAAAGACACCTGGGTAAATTAACACAAATGAATAAAATCGACGGTAAAAACGGTGAAATTTTAAGACAGTACGCTTTCCACTGCTGACGCTCTTAGCATAGTTCGTATAAATTATAGCCACCAAAGGATAGCGCTGTCTAACTTTGCACTTTGCTCATATTTTGCGCGTAATGGATATATATGAGCGGTTCAAACTCCGCCGGATGGTAATTGCGAGTGCGTTGCGTCTAGGACTTTGTCCGTAATGGCTTCCAACTTTGAGTTCGCTGTTCAGGAATTAGATTCGTTGGTCGCTCGGGCAACTACTTAGGTAGAACTAAAGCCAGGGCGGAGTCAGAAGTTAGTTGGAACTATGTAGGTTTCTATTTAGGAAGAGCTCTATACCTACCGACTTTCTGATGTACCTAAGCTATAGAATAGATAGTACCTAAGCTTTTGTTATTAAGGGTCTGTTGAAAATAACAGCTGTACTTAGTGACAACCTGGCAGTTGAATATTGTTTTATTAAATAGATTAGTTACGCTTTTAAGCTTTAACCCCTGACGAAAAAAGAGGGCTGTTATAAGTTTCACGTCTCTGTGTATCTGTATGTCTGTGTATCTGTGTATCTGTATGGACTGTATATCTGTTTGTGGCATCGTAGCTCCCAAACGGATGAAGCGATTTTGATCTAGTTTTTTTGTTTGAAAGGTGACTTAGGTAATCGAGAGTGTTCTTAGCTATGTTTGGGGTAAATAAAATTTTCTTAAATTAAAATTTAAAAACTATATTTTTTTTAATTTTAATTTTCAATAATCTTTTATTGAAAATCTGAAAAGAAGACAGCAATCTTCACCTACTATTAATATACTACTACTATAACTGCTCTGTAGTATATCATAAGCGGCATGAAAAACGCTGCAGTGACGCACAGAAGACTTTTAGGGGGTTGTTAACAACCCAAATTACTAACATTAATTTGGTTTAAGAACTAAGCACACAAAAGAAACAGAAGGAGAGTAATTTTATGTGGTATCATTAGTTAAATAAATCATTCTGTAATTGGTCATTAATTCAGTAAATATTAATTATAATTTATCTACTTAATTCGTGATTTCGTGACATAAAAAATTAGGAACAAAATAAAAATGTAAGGTTGCTTCTTGCGTATTTTTTCGATTTGGTGTTTTAGTCTTAGGATTTTTAATATTTTTGCTATAAATAAACTTGTGGGGAACAATTTTATATTATACGGTGTAACTTTGTAACTCGTTTTAACATACCGGACAAAATAATTCCCGGCAAGCGGTAAACGCAGGCGCCGTATTAATTTGGCTCAGGTTTTAGAATGCAACGTTTTATGCGAGGTTGTTACTGTGGGAATATTCCTGCAGCATTATTTTATGAATAGTATCTCAACTTTGAATCTTCTCCTAAACTGATATAGGTTTATACATTTTGAGTTTTGTAACTCAATTGTTAGGGACTGTTCCCACATAGACATTTTGTCATAACATTTGGGAAGTGATTATATCGATTTCTTTTTATATTTAATTTTGTTGAACACAGTTATAAAATTATTTACGTTAACTTATTTAAACTTATTTAAATTATTTATGTTAACGTTAACTTTGCTTTAAATGTAATGAACACAATATAATGTTTAAAATTAAACAATTCAATGGAGAAGTAGGCTGCCCAATTTCTTAATCTGCAACGCATCGGTGATGCATCTGGTGTCATGAATGTCTATGGCTTGTGGTATCAGTTACCATCTGCTGATCTTGTCAGCTAGTGACTTATTATACGCTTTATATTACCTTCACCTGTATGTTTATTTGTTTGTTAGTAACTTATAACCGACTCCTTTGGACTTAATTTTGACCCACTTTAAACGGTCAGATTTCTTTCAAACTTCGTAGAATTATCGAGGACCGATGACAATATAATATTTGAAGAAAAAAAGAAAGAAAGAAAAAAAACCCTAAATTTCATTTCAAAAAATCAAACTAAAAAATGAAAAAATAAATAATAGTTAAAAAAACAACCTAGGAAAACACGCTTTTATACAAAATCCAAATAAAAAACGATTCTTAATTCAAATTTATTTTAAATTTTAATTAGATTTTGTACAAAAGCGTGTTTTTTAGTTTTTTTTTTTAACTATTATTTATTTTTCATTATAAGTCCAGATGAACTAAAATCCCTTCTTGGATGATAAGTTAATGAATTCTATGAATCAATTAAAAAGCTTTATTGAGCACGGAATGAATTTTCTGAATAGACTAATCAACTTTTTTGCATAAATTACATAAACGTGTTGTCCGAATAGGTAATCCAATCGATTGTTTTTCTTCCTGAAAAATTATTTAGTTACATAATATGCTTTTGGGACAATTTGTGGTACTATAAAATGAGAGTGAAAAAAACATTAGGATGAAATACTCGTACACATCATAATTATTTTTTTGAATTTTCTGAAAGAAATGGTTGTGTGCCTCAAACTCATATGAACAATACATTTTCAAATGCAGACACTAATGTATAATCAATTTTCAGACTACGAGCGCCACCTAGCGATCTACGTATGAACTTGACAGCGGTAAGGGTCCCACGAACTGGACTATTAATTTCCTAAGGGAACTCCACACCGCAGACTGGTACCACGATACTCGCTTGGAACACTGCGAACGATAATTTAAATTGTTTTCACAACAGATATGGTTTAATAGGGATGCTGTTTTAAATGGATATTATATATATTTTTTTAAAGAATATGTTTCATTGTTGTAATAATATAATTATCGTTCGTTTAATTGCAAATTCATAACCTATTGTACATAATAAAAGTACTGTACCTATACTATATATCATGACTTTCGGTTAATTTTGAATTGTAGTATTGCGTTATATAACTTAAAGCTTATATGTAATATAAATAAAAATAATAATGAGAATCTAAGAGATTCTACATTATTCATCAAATTCAATAAACTATTCCTATTGCTAAGTACAATTTTTTCCCAATTTGAAA
Source organism: Thymelicus acteon (assembly GCA_951805285.1). Lineage (NCBI taxonomy): Eukaryota > Metazoa > Arthropoda > Insecta > Lepidoptera > Hesperiidae > Thymelicus > Thymelicus acteon. The sequence continues at coordinate 7,473,499 of OX638232.1, forward strand.
AAAATAAATATTAAGATTGTATAATGTAACAACCTACATAAACTATTTTATTATACTGTACCTACTACTTTTTGAAACCTACGTGAAACTGGAAAAATGTTATTTTGGTACTGACTAGGTATTAATTTTATAATAAAACTAGCTGAGTCGGCAATTATTGTTCTGCCAAAAAATCTGGATAGGGACACCCTATGATTAGGGTAGCTTAGGTGATCCTAGCGGTATGAAATATACTTAACGTCCTATTCTCAAATCTACCAAATTACACAAAAAAAAAAAAATACAAAAATCGGTCGAACTGTTTCGGAGGAGTGTGACCACAAACTGAAAAAGATCTGAAATTAGAATTTTTTCCAATGTAATGGACCAATTTAAATTCGTATTTTTTGGTTTTCAGATTGCACGTAAATAGACTATCAGTTGGTAAGTGATCAATATCATGGATAGCACAACGTAAGCAAAATTTTTCTTTCCAAAAAGAAATTGTGAATAAACTGTAGACTCAATTACAACATCCTTTAATCATTTTTATTTTTATTTTCAGAAAAGCGCAATCGAACCAAGACTCATTTTTTATAATTTTTGTGTCGCTAGCACTTGGTACGGGGGCGGGTTCGGCTTATCTTCACGCGCGCATGACTATCCTATGGTAATGTAATGAAAAATTACGCCCATCTGATACCACTGTCTCCGACTTTTTGTACCACGACGTATCTACGTATTGTATAATTGAGTCTTTTGTATAACTTGATTATACGTTCGCAGCTGGTTGTGCAAAGTACCATTTTTTGTCACACGTACCTATTAGACGCGGCGTATCGATTAATTGTTTTAAACGTATTAAAGAATACGGACTGCGTTAAGCAAGGCTTTTGTGACGCTCTAACTCTATCAGATTTATCAGACATTCATTATCGTGCATTCTATTACTATTTTAATCCCTCTGTCTGGTTAAAATGCAAAGACACTTTTTTGTAACTGTATCTACTCTCCTGAACAAACCTATAGAATGCACAATATGATTGTCAAGTTTCGTGACATTAAAACCGCGCAAGTGTGTGTCAGGCCACAAGCAATGTTAGGGTTCCGAAGTAGTAAGTTTATCGACTACTACTCATTAACTACTTTTTCTAACATAGCAGTGATAGTTTTCCTTGTAAATTCATCATTTAACCTATTTTTGAGAATTTTTCCACTCGTCCAACTCCAACCTTTTAGCCGGCAGGGGGGGAGGGACACTTGACTCTAACCAAAATTAATTAGCACTTTAAAGCCAAATATTTCGCAAACGGACTCAATGATATCCCACACTATAGGGTAGGTACACGGCAAATAAAAAAATCATCATCACGTTTTTACCTGTAGGTACCCTGAAAAAAACTTTTTCAATATTTTATTTTAAGATTCTGGAGTTTCAATAAATATGTATATCCTTGTCAAGTTACAGATTTCTAGCACTAACGATCTCGGCGCTTTGCTTCGGACAGACGAACAGACAGACGGACGGACATGACGAAACTTAGGTAATAAGATAAGGGTTCCGATTTTACTTCGGAACCTTAAAAAGCCTTAATTTAACCGGCCAAATAAACTGCAAATTAAAACTAGATTTACTGTTGTCCTATAGCCTAGGTCCTAAAACCTGATAATTAAAGAGATGGCCGCGCAAATATTTTTGCTAATTAACTAAAACGCATGTACGTGGACGGCGTAATAATAAAATTCGCGCAATAAATTGCTGGCAGCTGTTTAACGGTAACTAGATTGTGCGGTCGCTCGCTGAAGGCAATAGTATGTAATATTTATACTTTTATATCTTACTAGCTGTTACCCGTGACTTCGTCCACGTGGTATTTAACAAAAAAGTTATTGTTATTTTTTCTAAAACATTTTTTTTCTAAAATAAAAGTAGCCTAAGTTACTTCTTGTTACATCAGTTATCTGCGAGTGAAATTCCCGTCAAAATTGGTCCAGCCATTTCACAGATTAGCCGGAACAAACAGACAGACAAAAATTGTAAAAAAATGTTGTTTTGGTATAAGTACCGTGTATATACTTACCTATTCGAATGCACTTAGTAAAAATCGGTTATTTTAATATTACAAAAAAGCGGTTATTTTAATATCACAAACAGACACTCCAATTTTATTTATTTGTATAGATGTATAGTTTATAAAATTATAAACATCGGATATTTTGATCTCATTACTGCTGCAATCTATTAGAGATACGCTGGGGCTTCTTGACTAGTAAAAAAGTATGTTTTTGGTGTTTTTGTTTCTAATCTTTTTTTTTTAATAACGGCACTGTAGTGTAGTTGGTAGTGTTGTGACGATACAAATAGTTCCCGATTAGATTCACAAAGAAATTTCGGTAGATAGATCTGGAGGATCGTTGGTGTTTTTGATGTCTCATTTTTATTTGTCCATATTGAATGAGATTGTGCTATATCTGCTTATTCTAGACGGAACAATACCGGTAGACCGTAATGATTGAGCTAAATCAAATCAAATCAAAATCATTTATTCATGTAAATATTTTGTCAGTACACTTACCCACGTATTTTTGTTTATTCTACCGCCATTTCAGAAAGGTGCTTTGTTATGGAGGAGAAAATGGCGAATGAAACTCTTTAGCACATCTTTTAAAATATTTACCTGTAGGTATACAGATTAATAAGCCTACTTTATAAGTGATGACCATGTTTTAGGATATCATCAAATTACAACTGCGTATTGTTTTCCAGTTGCAGTATAACGTCGGAAATAAAATTAAGTAAATAGATTGTTAATTAAAGTGCATTAGAGAATACATTAAAATGGAAACTAAAAACACGCGAGGTTTATTTCCACAAAATTAGGTATATTTTCAATTCATCAAACGAAACGAGTAATCAAAAACTATTCTAATGAGACCGGTTAAAACTATCGAACTGTTCAATTATTTACATGATCATTATCATAAATGTTTACAAATGCATGTTATTTGCTGATTTATAATTAATTTTAAATACATTTCGCGCTTAGTGGCTGTATCTTTTTTGTTGCCAAATTGTTTGATTATAATATAAAAGTATTAACATTTTTATGTTGGTTTACTAAAGTAGGTAAGTAAGTAAGTTAAAATTAGGTAAGGTTACGTTGTACGGCTGTACCAGCAAATTTGGGTGTAACATAAATTGACTTACATAGTCTTACGTCTGCAGCCTGAATTTTCAAATTCCACAGTTTTGTTATTTAAATTATAATTTCTTGGGATAGCTATTACTTTATTGTTTTATATTCATCTGCCTATAAGTGTTTGTTTTTCCATGTACCTCAACTATCAACTCATTGGCTTCAACCCATTAATGGCCCAGTACTGGGCACGGGTCTCTCCTCTTGAGGAGGCCCACAGCATACTCCACCACGCTGCTCCAGTGCGGATTGGTGGACGATCAACTCATTACTATTTCAACAAATAACTGTCCCAATGCTGGGCTTGGGTCTCCTCTGTCAATGTGAGGGGAACATGCCACAGTCCACCACGCTGGTTTAGTGCAGATAAGCAGACTTCACACAGTTCTTTGAGAGCATTATGGAAAAATCTTAAGTTTGTAGGTCTCCTCAAGATATACCATATCTACCTATCATATCCACGCAAAAAATTTTACAAAAACATTACAAGTCTTCACCGAATATTTAAAACAATAACATGTATACCTATAATATTTGATGAGCTCCCTTAATTTTTCATGGACCCAATCGAATCCAAAAAAAAAGAATTTTCCAAACCATTTAATAAATTATGGAGACCTGAGGTAACAAACATAAATAAATACAACCGAATTAAACACATTCTCTAAGTCGGTTAAAAAAAAAATTAGATTTCAACAAATCATGTGAACTCATGTGAAGACGGACATTCAAAACATTACTGTCACTGCTTGCTTACAATTCTTAATTTTAATTGAATTTTACAAGTCAGTATAAATAACGTTTTACTTAATTGCCTTATCTAAATTGCTTTCTCTCCACAGGTCTTACGGAGCAGTGCGTGAAGTGCGGCGTCTTTTCCCCTCGCGTTCACCGACGACAACCCACCCCCACCCCTTAAAATCACTCACCCTCCAACGGGTGGCCTTTTTAATGTTCACAGCCTTTACTCAGACTCGTCTGTTATTGCCACCACGATTCTTAAAAGACGAACTTCCTACACAAAAAGAAGAAATAAACTCAACTCTGATTCATTAGCATAAAACTCATTTTCCTTTGATAAACTAATTGAAGTTAGATCCGTATCTAATGGGACAACAGATCAGCAGAACTATACGTTCTTTGGAGAATTTGTTCGCACGAATGTACCGCGATTAAGGAAACTGTGTTCTATTTTGTTACGAATAGTATTGACTTTTGCGTGGTAGCCGGAGGTACGGTTATGTCCAATCCTCTAGAGTTGGAATGGAGGTGCAATAATTTAAGCAAAGGGTGGAAAGCGATGGAGAGTTCTTTTTGTAGTTTGTGCGAGTGAGACGTGCGTAGAGGTCGAGAGGGTGCGGGTTAAACGCGTTACAGGGCCGCACTATGACTTTTTTGTTAGAAAAAAAGTTTTTTTTTTAACTTTTTTAATCATTACTGGTAATTATTTATACTTTTCTTTAGGTAAGTTTATTTCAATTTGGAAATGTCCGTGGACTTCGTTCCCATTAAACGTTTTCTTCACGATAAATAATTAATTATTAAGTAGGTACCTACCTATATCATTAGCTCTACTTCAATGTACCTTATTGTTTTAAGTTGCGGTAGCAGTCTATTAACTTAAAATATCTTTTGAATTTTGACTATATTTAGTTAGTGGGACAAAAATTATTTGAATCTTATTTTTTTTTTCTTGGAAAGCTTAAATTGTATACAAGGCTTTAGTGCAGCGTTTCTTAACCCCGGGTCGCGACCCAAAATCGGGTCGCGGGTGATACTGGGATGGGTCGCCATATTAGCACTTTTCAAAATTAGTAACTGATGGCATAAAATAGATTAGTATCGATTATTAATTTCGAGCTTAAATGACGTTGCTCGTTTTAAGCGCCAATTGTGACATGGCGAACGCGCGACTCGTACGGAGACAACTCAGCAAACAACTCAGTTTCTAGCATGTTTGTTGATGAAAGCACGCTCTTTTTTCTCCCAAAAAAAAAGCGTGGGGTGCATGTTAAGATATTATCCCTTCTACTTATTGACACCATGCACCACATTGTTATTTATTTTCTCATTATTTTCTCATTTTTTAGTTTGATTTTTTGAAATTAAATTTAGGTTTTTTTCTTTCTTTTTTCTTTAAATATTGAATTGTCATGGGTCCTCGATAAGTCTACGAAGTTTGAAAGAAATCTGACAGTTTGAAGTGGATCAAAATCAAGTCCAAAGGAGTCGGTTACAAGTTACAATTTACAAACAATCAAACTTACATACATACAGATGAAGCTAATATAAAGCGTGTAATAAAATATTAGGGTCGCGGGCTTCAAATATATTTATATTTTGGGTCGCCAGCTAAAAAGGTTAAGAAACGCTGCTTTAGTGCAATAAATTTTCGAAAACCATTTCAATTTTATCAACGTCGAGTAATCGCCCTCGCTTTGCTTCGGTTTTCTTATTTTTTTACACCTTTGGTTACATTATTGGAGTTTTATTAACGATTCCTAATTTTTTAGAAAATATAATATAGCCTATGTCACCCGGGGATAGTGTAGCTTCCCAACAGTGAAAGAATTTTTGAAATCGGTCAGTAGTTTAGGAACCTATTCAATGCAAACAAACAATCAAATATTTCCTCTTTATAATACCTACTAGCTTCTACCCGCGACTTCGTCTGCGTGGACTTCAGAATTGGATCCTTAGAGGAATGAAGAGTGTGATCAATAAAAGAAATTATAAAAAATCTATGCTAGCCATTTTTAATTACACCACTTATCTTGAGGGAACGGTCTATCCCCGATATAAAATTTTAAACTTAACTCACCCAGTTTTAAACTTAACCACCATGGACCACGATCCATGCAACTGGGTCAAAATATCGGAATACAAAATAAGTATCGTTAGTACTCGTATTATAGTAAAATCTATCCCCGTTATAAAAAGTACCCTATCCTTTAATGCGGGATATTAAATATCTGGGAGCCAAATTGAAACTAAATTCGTTTAGCAGTTTAAGCGTCAGTGAATAAGAAACATTCACTTAATTTCATTTTAAAAATGGTTTAAAAAACAACAACGAATATCTTTGAAATCAATTTCGTTATTTCCGTTCGTTCAGGTGTTATATAATTAAGTATTTGGTCTTCACGATACACCATCAGGCCCTAAGTTTGGTCAATAATGTGCTAGTTTTGCAATGTCAAAGTACCACCAACTAATATTTTAAATAATATTAAAAGCGGCCAAGTGCGAGTCGGACTCGCCCATGAAGGGTTCCGTAGCAGCAAGTAACATTATATAAAAGTTCTTGTAGTTCGTTGTAACTTTGATCAATGTTTTTTCCGGTTTACGATTTATGACGTATTAAAAAAACTACTTACTAGATCTCGTTCAAACCAATTTTAAGTGGAAGTTTGTATGGTAATGTACATCATATACTGTTTTTAGTTTTATCATTCTCTTATTTTAGAAGTTACAGGGGGGGGGACACACATTTTACCATTTTGGAAGTGTCTCTCGCGCAAACTATTCAGTTTAGAAAAAAAATATATTAGAAACCTCAATATCATTTTTGAAGACCTATCCATAGATACCCCACACGTATGGGTTTGATGAAAAAAACATTTTTGAGTTTCAGTTCTAAGTATGGGGAACCCCCAAAATTTATTGTTTTCTTTCTATTTTGTATGAAAATCTTAATGCGGTTCACAGAATACATCTTCTTACCAGGTTTCAACAGTATAGCTCTTATAGTTTCGGAAAAAAGTGGCTGTGACATACGGACGGACAGACAGACATGATGATGATTTTAAAGACGTACGTGCTTATCCAACATTTTAATAATGACTTGCTCAATCGGTTAGGAAAATTAACATTTTTTATTATAAAGTAAATATAGAAAATAGAAAGACATTTACGAATGACACACATTATTACATTTATGAATGAAAATTTGATGATCTTTTGCGGTCAATTAAACCTGATACGATGTCTTATAATACTTCGATAGCACTTCTTATTGAAAGGTAGGAAAAAACTTGATAAGCTACATTGAAGTATTATTACTGGCGTATAAAACCGATACAGCGAATACTATGTTTGGCCCAATGAATTGGCTGCAGTGGGCTTCAATTTTTAATGGATTCGTTTGATTTAAAAACAGAATCTACCGACGCGACACAAATTTTGTTCGCGCTGTCTGTTCTGGTACTTAAGTACATTATACTTCAAAGATAAGCTACCAGTATTTTTTTTTATAGTAAAATTATTATTTTTTGTAACTCATTGATTGCTCATTGGGTGCATGAAACGCTTTACAAACGCTAGTATGTAAGCAGCCTTAGTTTTCCGCAAAAATTGCTTTGTTGTCATTTGTTGTTATATTTGATTTTATACAAGATCGATGGCTACTAAACCTCGCATAGTATGATAAAAAATATCACAATGTGCATCACCGCACAATTTTATTGGTATAATGTTAGTTATTAAAAACAATTAACCATATTATTACAACTTAATCACTCGATCAGCTGATTGAAGTTCGGCCATGTTTTATTTCGATCATCTGTCATGTCAGTGTGACGAAAAACGACAAACTGTTTTTCTATGACTAAATTGTACCTCTTATCCCTCAGGAACAGGTATATTTTCCGGGATAAAAAGTAGCCTATCCGGTAAGTTAGGTTGAAAGCTACCCGTGTGCCAAATTTTATCCATATCCGTTCAGCCGTTTTTGCGTGATTGAGTCACAAACATCCAAACATCCAAACATCCAAACTTTCACATTTATAATATTAGTAGGATTAGTAGGATATTAGTAGGATTAGTATAGATAACGAAATCTTATAAAATTTTAATTTCTGTTATGCAAAAACACAAATGTATAAAGCTAAAACTTATCTTTAACAAACAACCTTTCAAAAACTAAAATGCGGAATATAAATTACCTTAATTTATTGAGGTAAATACACGACATGATGCTCCTAAGATATGCTACGCAGCTGCTGTTATATCTGAAATGTATAGTAATAAAACCAATTAATAATAAGAAAAATCGTACCTTTGTTATTTAGTGTTAAAGAACTTAAACTATGACGACAGTAGTTAGTGACATAAATAACAAGTGCTTAGTGTGTATCCTAAAAGTATAAATATAAATATGTATTAAATAGGACGTGCTAGTGAAAGCTAATTAAACACTCTCATTATTGTATCAGAAATTGATACAGTTACAATCTGCATACTTTCAATACAGTTCATCATTTTTCCTATCTTCATCGTCTTCTAAATATCGTCTCCTAAAAGTCATGAATAAATATACCTTAAAGATGTTTACAATTTTAAAATAAAAAATAAAAAACCAATTCACCCCTGGTTGCCATCAACACCCGAATAGGCCGACGCTGCGAACGCTAAAAACATTCCCCGACTCCCTCTCCCCGATTTTTAAGCCTACTCCCGCCACCCCCTCTAACTCCCGGGTTAGCCAGAGGTACATTTATGCGCAATAAATTTTGACCGCCGACATCAATTCAAAATGGCGTCACTGCGCTCATTTCCTCTGAACGAATTTCTACTCTGCACACAACGCACAAAATTCAAATTATCTCGCAAACAAATATGCTCTATGTAAAAGAAACGGCTTTGAGTTTTGAACACGATTGTAATGCTTAGCAAAATTTCACCGTATATGTTTCAATTACGGTCGAATTTCTACTGCTTAGCGCTGATTGCATAAAAGAAGGCGCCAGTTTTGCGGGCGGATGGGACGGACAGGAGTAAATAGGGTAGATATTGTCTATTTCTCATTTGTCTTGGTGATAGTGCGGTAATAAAATCTATTGTTCTGACGACCTATGGTGCTTTTATAAGGTCCACAAGAGCAAAGTTTTGTAAACAAAGAGATGCACATACAAAGGCTTTTTGATTAAGACCACAGAATTATAGTCAGCTTTGAGGCAAAGCATTGCAGTAATCCCGGTAAAATGTAATGTAATAATTTGCTTTGTTTTTGTTGACGAAGGCAAACGTCATAAAATGTTAATTGTATAATGTGATTGTGAATCATAAAGTTAAAGGAATCGCATTGGTTCAGTTATAATAAGCATTCGAAGAAAATATTTTTTGAACTTGTTATCGAATTAGTTAATGCCGAATTTTAAAGTTCCACATTTATTAGGTAGCGTCATAGAATGTCCAGTGTAAGAGGTCAAAACATTAATAAATACCTACTTCAACGGTGAATGCCTGTAATTTCTGTTGTAACTTGCTTATACTTAAATATATAGACGGGCTGTTCCGAATAAAATCCGTGTCACATTTTTCATACTCTGTGACAGCGCTTCGTTCGGTCAAGTTCGGTTGAAGATGGCGGTGCGGTATCAAGTATTTTGCAGTAAATAATTTTTAAAAATGTAAATAAAAATATAGTTATTCACCAGTTATAATTTTAAATTACTCAAATAAAGTTCAAACGTAAATGATAAAAACGTTTTAACTGTGCACAATAAACAATACCTATGGGTTATTATGTGTTCTTGAACGGTCGAGGTTTTTAAAAAATGACATCTACTTGTCTCGCTTGCTCGCAGCCGACTAAAATGCGTTGGCATCATTTGGTGTCAATATAGGTGTCCAAATTTTTTTGTACTGAACATCCTGTCTAGTATAGTATATACATACCTATAGGTCTATGGTATCTCGTTCGTACATTTCACTTCATTTACTTACTTCAGTAATGTATTAATAGCTATTGCATTATACTTTTTAACCAAAACTTTTATAAAACTCGAAAAATTTTACAAAACTCTTAAATTAAAACGACATCATTTTTTTCTGTTTAAAATCAGTTTTCTAGTGTGGTTTCCTTCTTCCATTGCAGACGGGGTTTTCCAAACTCTGTGGTTTTTTAACTGCTGCAAACAACTGCTTCTCGCAGTAGCATTGTTTTTATTGCTTGGGAATTTATTTTTTTCACTTGTAAGTACTTTAATGTTTCTATTGAGGATATTTGAGCACGCTTACCTAAGTCTGAAAACTCTTATAGGTATTTACATAAAACAGTTGATTTATTATATGAAATTAAATGAAATGAAATAATCTTTTTATTCATGTAGATATCACTGATACACTTAGATGTTTAAGGGGGGGAGGGGGTCGAGTCAAATCTCATCTAATCTTACGTTGGAGAGAGGGGGGGGGGGGGTCTCGGCAAATATCATGCAATTTTTTTTCTGATTGAAACAAAAAAAATATACTATTTTGGTCCATTTAATCCAGATTGTACATGCTTAAGTTAAATTTTTATTACACTTATAATTAAACTCTCAACAATATCGATTACTAGTCTTAACTAGTCGTAAATAAAAGCACGAAGCAATATTTTTTTTCTTTTTACAATAACAATTCAACGCGTTTACGTAAGAAACCCACATTTTGAAAAATCTCACGTGAGATTGGGGGATGGGGGAGGGGGTTGAATAAAATCTCACAACATCTCACCAGAGGGGGAGGGAGGGACAGAAAATTTGAAAAAACACCTCACGCAATTTATGGACGCCCCCTTATGCACGTCATTTTTTTAATTTACCAGCTTTTCGCAAAGGTGCTTTGTCATGGAGGAGAAGAAAAGCCGTAAAGAAACTCCACAGCACATCTTTTAAAAATAAGACTTATATTTATTACAAAAATAGGTATTCTCTAACCTGAGCAGAACTGGTTGCCTAGCTGGTCATTTCCAAGCATCTTTATCATTTAAATAATCATCTATGTTATAATAACCCTGGCCTACTAGTTGAATTTTTACACTTTTCTTAAAATATTCCACCGGCAAGTCACGTATTTGCTTTGGGACTTTATTATAGAATTTTACACCGAGTCCCATAAAAGAACGCTGCACTTTAGCAAGACGGTACGAAGATGTAGCCAATTGATGCATCCTTCTTGTTTGCCGATTTGATAAGTCACAATTTTGTTTATATGCAGTTATGTTATTCCTTATAAAGACTAAATTACTATAAATATATTGGGAAGCTACTGTAAGTATACCTACCTATTTCTTTAAATTTGACACGCAAGGACTCCCTTGATTTTAGTTTGTAAATAGCTCTAATGGCTCTTTTCTGTAGTACAAAAATTTGTTCTATATCGGCTGCTTTGCCCCACAGCAAAATGCCATAAGACATAACACTATGGAAATATGCAAAATAAACATACGATTTAATATACTTATTACCTGGATAATTTATTAAAATATGTGTAGGTAAGGTAAGGTAGAATATAGGTATTTGATATATAAGGCTGATGATAACAGGCATATAAGTACATATACTTATAACGGAAAAATTGTTTGTTGTAAAAATTGTTGTTATTTAAATCAAAATAATAGGTATGATTTTCTTCTACAAGCGTCGTCTACAAGAAACCGCGAGCATCCATGGTGGCTCTGTCCGCATGAAGCTGTAAAGGGGCAAAAAAAATGATGGATGGCATTAAGGTTACTGCTGGCAATTAAGCCATTAAGCAATTAAGATTCCTGGCTTCGCAGCCAAAGTTACGGGATCGTCGACTGGTCTCACCATTATTATAGGAAGCGGCGCCGCGACGAGGCGGGTGGAACGATGCAGAGACGATTCGCTTAAGAGCGAAGCTTACATGTCCCTTATTTATTTATTTATGTACTTATTCACTCTTTATTGTAAACCTAAAAACTAGATCACAATGGGTGGACTTAATGCCTGATGGCATTCTCCACCGGATAGCACTGGGTGATAGCTTAAGGTTGCGGAAGGTGCTACAGGAAATACTTTATATAGATATTTTTTTTTAAACATACATTATATACATTAAGTATATTACATATATATAAAATGCATTGTCCCTTATGCTTCCTATCGGAGACCTAGCTGTCATTAGAATAAGTTGTACAATAATTAACATACTTAGTTAAAAATATAATATAACTATGTACATATAAGATTTGTACGTTGGCTCTACCGGAAAAGTTCGCTGGGATCTATATTATTCATTGTTAAGAGCTTCATCTGTAGCTACCCATATTTCAATATAAAATAAATCATTCATTGATTATCTGTATGTAGCCGGAAATAATGTTAATTACAGACAAAACTGTTACTTGATGCGTGCGAGCAGGTGTTTCAATACAATAGCGGAAAACATGATGTGGATCTGTTTAATATTCTCAAACGATTGCTAGGTAGACATGCAGACTTGGCCGTGGTTCTGGCGACAGATTGGTGCAATGGTATCATGGAGCATCTGGTTTTGTACCCTTCAACGGCCAAGCCACACAACATTAACTATAGTTAATGTTGAACTATAATAATAAAGAAATCGCAGTACGGAACCTTAGACTTGGCACGACTTTGTCTAGATTTCATTACTTTTTAGAGATAAACAAGCAGCTCCATCGAGACTTGGCTAGTTTTTTACAGAATGTTTTTGGTGGGATTTCACTTCTTTTTGTAAAAACGTGGGCATATTGATTTATTTTATTAGATTTTCTTATTAGTTTGGTTGGGCTCTTGTGTTTTCTAATCAGAGTCATGAGGTACTCCAGATCTTCGATTATCCTAGTTTTTATAGTTTTCCCTTTATGTGGCCACAAACCCTAACTCTGTACCAAATTTCAGCTCTCTGAGTTTATGGGAAGTACTAGTGAATGATGATCATGAGTGAGTGAGTGAGTGAGTGTCATAAATGCGAAACTTTGCTTTCGCTTAACTTCGGAAATAAATGACTTACAGACTTGAAATTTTGGATTTTAAGTATATATGATTATAGCTTACTAGATGAAGAAAATTTCTGCGTTCTGGTCTTATACAGAGGTTCTCAAATAGGGGCCTGAAAATGCGGCGAAATGGTTCCAGTAAAGGATGGTACGGCAGTGTTTGCTTCGCGCTCGACTTGGCGGGAGCACTCCCGTGCCCCCCGACGTGACACGTAATTTATAAAATATATAGGTATATTAAGATATATTAGATATAAATTTACAAAATCCACACTCTGTAATCTCATTTATAATGTACCTAAGTGTAGTTAATTGTTATTTTTATGCAAAGAAATTAAAACGCAATTTGTTTTGACTCTTTTAATTTCACCTTCGTCACAATTTGAACTTTAGAAACATTTAATTTTTCGGCATAATGAAGACTGCAGTCCTTAATGTTTGCACCAGTAGAGTTTTATAACACTGAACTTTCCTCTTAAGGGGGAATTTCTCCAACCGACTCGTCGGTAGAGTAAAGCATGAGTAGTGATACATCGTAGTAATATAAATTATGTCTTCACTCTAATCATTAGCCATCGTCCCCCATGAGTGAGTGTACATGAGCAAAACCAAAAGCATCCCCGAAAAAAGTAAAATAATTGAGGAAGTTAAAATAATATACCGTACTTAAATATCGTAAGGGAACTCGTGGGGGAATAGCAATTTTAAATTTTTATATAATTATAATAAAAATTTAATTATTTCTTAAAAAAGAAGAGAAAGAAAAATACACACTACACAGATTTAGTTACTTCCACCCCATTGTATTCATCTTATTTACGATAGTAAAAGAAAATCTTTTCAATAAACTTATAATCTTACCCTTTAAGATAACTTTCCTTGTGAGGCAAGCTCCCAATCGGAATACGTCTGAGTCGTTTGCCGATTGATTCACTCAAGAGGGTGGTAGCTATCCTGCCAGGATAGCTTGACGGAATGGTAATAATGCCAGTGGCAATATGAAATATGTACTTAGGTACTGTTAATTTATGACTGTAGCACAGATAAAATAATATGGTTTGTTTAATTTTTTTATTACTCTTTATGATATTTCATATTTTAAAATTCCCAGTAGGCCATAGGCCCAGTACTATACAGTATGAAATTGTGTATACTTTAGCACTTTTAAATGAAATAGTGAACTAATTTCTGTCGCATGTCGCTTTCGCGAAATCCACCCTTTAAACCTTTTATATTTAAGATGACTTCATCGCAGCGGGATGGTTCTGTTTAATGTAAGTTGTATATAATTAATGAGCTACGTCCGTCATGAGCACAAAAAGGCTCCTTTCACGTCGAAAATGTAAATGAGGATTTTGATTCGTAATAACTATGAAAGTTTCTCGCATTCGTTATTTTATTTAATACGATGTAATAAAAAATCTAAATCAATGACAGTCTAGTAATTTGGACATCGAAATCGCAAAATTTCCCTTACGAGATTTTGTTACACTAAATTCCCGACCGATTGCATAACTCTCAAAAAGCTTTAAATTCCTTTCTCATACAAAAAATGCGCTATCACGTATCTATTTGAAACACTTTGACACAGGTACGTACGAGTAAATAGTAAATTGTTATACAAAAGCACCCAGCAAAGTAAATACGTGCAGCTGAATTTGATCGCTCTGATGTTATATTTGATGAGATAAACGTACCGTCATTTGACCGGAAATTATCTGTAAATATACCCACATTTTAATAAACGTTACACCGTATCGATTGACGCAGCTTTCGGATTATTTTCCCGGTCTGCACCTTGTTTTAACTCCGTATTTATTTCAAACAGCTATTCGATTTGTAGGTAGAAAATGCACGCGTTTTATTTATTCGTGTGCGTTAGGGTGGCGGGTCGGATGACCCATTCCACTAGTGGATAATTACAGGTGCTCGCTTGGGTATATTTTAGCCAATTCATAAAACAGGTTAGTGTAGACTTTTAGATAAGAATACCTCTACTGAAAGATTTAAGAATTTATGAGTTATAGGTTAAACAACAAATTTTCACGACAATATTACTTTGCGCTGTCTCAGGTGTCTAACATCCCACCAAAAACATAAATGTAATAAAGGAGAGCCAAGTTCAATACAAAAATTATGCTTAGCTGTGGGCTTCGCCGCAAAAAGAATGGAGATCTAAATGAGTGCCAAGTTCTATGCAAAATCGAAATATGTATAACGTTATGAACAAGTATTAAACTCTATCTATTGTAAATTCAACAAAATTCCTTGGCCTTACCATAGATTCACGATTACAATGGAGTCCTCATATTGAAGCCTTGTCTGGGAGACTGAGTTCAGCTGCTTACGCGGTTAAGAAAGTAAGGCTCTTAACTGACGTAGAAACAGCACGGTTAGTTTATTTTAGCTACTTTCATAGTGTTATGTCCTATGGTCTGTTGTTGTGGGGCTCAGCTGCAGATATTGAGTCTATATTTATTTTACAGAAAAGAGCAGTCCGTGCCATTTACAACCTCAGGCCTACGGACTCGCTTAAGGATCTCTTTAAGGAAATTAATATTTTAACTGTGGTGTCACACTATATATTGGATAATGTTTTGTATGTTAAGAAATATTACGATAGTTTTCTTAAGAAGAGTGACATCCACAATATTAATACGAGGAACAAGGCTAAACTGATTGTACCAAATTTTAGACTAGTGGCTCGTTCATGGGTACATGTGTAAAGATTTATAATAAAATTCCATCGAAACTTACAGAAATGCCTTACCTTAAATTTAAAACTCATATTAAAAGCATTCTTATGACGAAAGGATATTACAAATTAGATGATTATTTTAAAGACAAGACTGCTTGGACATGAGTTTTATGGATATAGATTGTAGTAGATGATAAGTGCTATCTGTAACTGTGAGCAGGAAAAAAACAAACCCGGAAGTTTCTTACTGCTTCTTCTCCCGGGCCCTCTCACAGTAGAGCTTTGTCTGAAGCATTGGCATAACTTGCATGACTTTCAAAAAGTGTTTGTAAACCAAACCAATTTTGAATAAAAACATTTGATTTGATTTGATTTTGATATCTCTTTGCTTTATTGGATACCTATAACAATTGCTGATATTTAAAAATGTGAGATCTTAAAGTAGGTTACATTTGACTTGGCCAGTTTTTATCAGAATTAAAATGTTGAATAACTTTATAAAATGACTGATGTAATGAAAACTGGTGACTGGTGGTGGTGTGGTGGTAATGAAGACTGAAGTAATGCAAACGTCAGTACATACGATACTAATAGATACCCTTTCCCGGTTGGCCACAAGTCACGAAAGCTTATTTCGTAGTACGTACGCATCTCTACTCTTTGTCCGTTCACCGGATTAAAGCACACAGTGAAATTTTCACTCAACGAAACGCTGCATGGCCTTTCATTTCTACTGTGAAGTTATGAAGAATGGTTTTTATTTTTCCTGTGTTTTGTTGCTTACATAATTATTTTCTGATGAGGTAATGGTTTACGTTTAAGAACCTTCACTTTTCTGTGTTGGTGTAAAGAGATACGTGGCGTATTCATACGTAATTTTCTTTGTTTCCTAATTACTGATTAACTGTAGTTTAATTACATTAACAATAAATTAAACTACTTGGCTAACGACTAAGAGTTTTTGTCAGTTTAGTTTGTTTTTTATTTAATACTGACTTTATTTCCTATCAGAAATATTTCAAAAGCGCTAAAATCCTGCAGACAGGTAGCTGTCCCGTGTAAATACACAAAAAACAAAGGGCCATTAGTATCGGAAGTGTGAGCCTCATCAAGATAAATAGAAATGTCACGATGATGGATTACAGCTCCAGGCGGACAAGCACCGCCATAATTTAGCCGTATAACTTTCCCCATACACCCTCAGTGTGTAAAAATACGGTTGCTTTTCGTGTGTGTTTTCGTTTAAAATTTGCAACAAAACACTCCTTCCTATAAGGCTGCGTCTATCGTTATCTGCAGTAAGTAAATAACTCTTATGTATGAAGCTTCTGTTTTTTAGAACAATAAAGGATAATTCATGAGGGGAAATGGCGTGGGCTGTTATGGATTTTTTAATATCCGCTTTTTAATGAGGGAAGTTCTGCTTATGGCGTTTTGAAAACAAACCTTAGGTTTAAAATATTTTATGCTGAAGTTATCATAGTTGGAAGCAAGCTAATACCTTGTTGACTGTACTGAGTTGAACTGAGAATGATGCAAAATACTTATACTTACCTATTATTATGCAACTTACAAGACTCATTTATACTTATTGCATTTTCTGCTTGTATGTTAGTTTTGTCAATGTTAACGCGTCTCAGGTTCATTTCCTGGTTGTTCTCCGGGCTTGGCTAGTCGTAGCTTCCTTAACACGTTCATGTAAAGGAATATAAGTGCAGAAGTGTGTACGAGCATAAGTATCTAAAGCACTGAGAAGTTTTTTATGATCTGTATACTGCCAAATTTTGAACTGCATGAAGCGATTCGTTTCAAACAAGGATAAACCTACTAAAAAAAAAGTTACCTACGCGCAAAACAACTCTGTATGTCAAAAGTTCAATTGGGTTTTATAGTAATTAATAGTTTGTTGTTTGAAATAAAAATTGAAGCAACACAAAGAGTGGACAATGTGGACAATGTGGACAACTGGACATGTTAGTTTATTCGAACAATAAAATAACAGAACAAGTACACCTGGACACAATGAGTTCAACATATAAGAGCTTGGAAAGCATTTCCGAGCATTTTAATTACAATGAAGTTAGTAAAAGCCTTTGGTTAGATAATTGAGTTTTCAATTGCAAGGCCCTATTAAAGCTTGTTACCTATAACGGGAACTAAAAAATAGCCGGAATGAAAAAAGTAATGACTGCGGAAAAACAAAATGGAAGGCTGGCTTAGGTATAACCGGGCGAGATTCAATACGCATGTGCGTCCGCCCTCGAGGGGAGACGGGGCTTTGGCACTTGGGGCAGAGGGTGGCTTATTTTCGTAGGCACGCTGTTTTGTCCATCTTTCTTGAGCATCCTACTTTGATATGCGAGTAATTTGATGTGGTCTGTCTACTTCCATATGCATCTACTCAGATTAGGGGCCTTTGTGTTTGTAGAATTAATTAGGGGCATTTTAATTTGCGCACGCTTACGTCGGCGTGTATTAGGCGTTCGTTATAAAAACAGTGTCTTTCTTTTTTGTTTAGGGTTAGCTTTGAAAACAAACGAATTCCTAATGAGTTGCGTTGTGCACGGAATAAAGAGCAGTAAGGTGAAAATATTTTCCTTCTTCAGCGGACTGATTTGAATATCTCATTTTGGTGGCACCGCGAACTAAATGAGATATTCAAATGTTTAAATCGAGTTTTGCTTTGTTATTAATAAAGAGTACAATGCATTTTATTTTCTCGTGTTGTAAAAAGTAAGAAAAATACACTACGTTAAATGTTATATATTGTAGGTACAAATTTTGCTGTAGATGCTTTATTTTTGACTTCACTACAAACAAAATTCCGATATACATATATATGAAATGATTTCAGGGTTTACTGACTTTATTAACAGTAATCGAAAATATTACGAAAGACATTAAGTAATCAAATTCTGAATGCAAAAATCTACATTGCTCCATTACAATATTGATGAATAAAATAATCCTAATTAACACGAAAATAACCCAACTTCTCCTTCAGCTTAATAATTATATCCAGTTTAAATAGTCAGTAGCCAAAAAGTTAATAGGCTATAAAAAACGCTCAAAATCATCACTATATTATAGCTCGAATGTGGTGAAGCACAATAATTCACTTTGACGTTGGTCGTAGATAATCATCTGTCATACAACACTGGCTGAAGTACGCCCAATTTGCCCCGACCTCCCATCGTGCGTTCCCATTCCAACTTTTTAATACAAATCCTATTCGGTTCGCGGAAGCTAGGAGCTCTACGTAAACTGGAGAATGCTGACGTAAGGACGCTGCCATATTTTGAGTTGGGTTCTATTTGTGCGTCACATAAGAATGTTTGAGTGACATTTTTTGGCATACGAGAGACAAAAATGTTTCGTTCAGGACAAGTGTCATGCATTCTCACATTGTTAAGCCCTGCCTTAAGTACCTGTCGTGAATAGAGTAGGGGCGGATTGAATAAACAATTCGTTTGGGTATATATTCATATTATATACATTGTCTTTATGTTTTCCATTTTCATCTTGCATATATTTTAAATAAATCGCTACGATTTTACGACCAAAACTACGAGGAGTTATCTGCTGGCAGACAAAAGCACAAAAGCCAAAAAGACATATACTTTTAAGAAACAAAAAAACCCATTAAATAAGTGGAAGACTTCTTGAAGAGGCTCAACGCCTATTACTAGGAGATAATGAAACCATTATAAGTACACTCTCAATCTTATGATAAGCCAAAAATATGTCGAGAAAGTGTAGGTGCCTATAATAAAATTCGCGACGTGAAACGATCACAATGCAGTAATACATCGACTCGGCTACGAACGCCGCGCCTTATACGTAATACGTATAGGATCTTTCTACGAGTATTTAATTAGCGGTAAAAGCCTTGAGCAGTCGCCGCCTTGAACAAATACCACTAATGGACTGGTCACTTATCAATAGTATTTGAGTCAATATCGAGCGTAACTGATACTTTCCGAGTCAATTTGCTTAGGTGTCGGAACTTAATTTCTATACTAATGCTAGTTGTGCCCGCGACTTCGTTCGCATGGGAGCGTTATTTGGGCGTAAATACCGTGGAGGTAATCCCGTTCCCCTGGGAACCCAGAACAACCTAGCGGTATGAAATATACTTTAAGACCTATTCTCATATCTACCAAATATACACAAACAATTTCATAAAAATTGTTTCTCGGAGGAGTGCGACCAAAACACTATGACACGATATTTTTAGGTATATATTAGTTTTTTTTTAATATTAGATATTTCGATTTTTTTGACACAATAACAAGTCGGCATTTTTCATAATTAATATTTATCTCAATAAATATTTATGTAGGACGAGTAACCACCCTCGCTTTGCTTCGGTTTTTTAATTTTTTTACACCTTGGGTTACATTATTGGAGTTTTATTAAGGATCCCTAATTTTTTTGAAAATATAATATAGCCTATGTTACTCGGGGATAGTGTAGCTTCCCAACAGTGAAAGAATTTTTCAAATCGGTTCAGTAGTTTCGGAGCCTATTCAATGCAAACAAAAAATCAAATCTTTCCTCTTTATATATTAGTATAGATAATTTGTTTGTCGAACTCTATGAAGATTTTCGCGGAGTCTAAAAGGCTGGACTCCCTGCCTTGAAATTTTTAGGAATCATAGTGTTATTCAGGTTACAATATTTGTAGGTTAAATACTTAATAAACATTTATTTATTTATTCTTTTAAAGCACCTTAAAGTAGGGGTTACAAGGGTGAACTTAATGCCTCATGGCATTCTCTGCCAGTCGACCCTGGGTGATCGTGAAGATGTGAGGAAGGCAAATAAATTCTACAATAATAAAAATATAATAAATTAAATAAAAAAATATGAGAAGTTCTTGTAAATTTTAATATTTAAAGTAATAAAGTAGAATATAGAATATATTTACAATATTGACCTATAATTTTCTATTCGACATATTTTTTAATCTACTACACTGTATTGGAGAAAGCATTAGTTATCTTTTTTTACTATATACCGATGTATTTTTATTTTTAAAAGATGTGCTGAGGAGTTTTTTTACGGCTTTTCTTCTCCTCCATGACAAAGCACCTTTGCGAAAAGCTGGTTGATTAAAAAAATGACGTGCATAAGTGTATCAATGATACCTACATGAATAAATGATTTTGAATTTGAATTTGAATTTATTTTATTTCGTTTGTAAGAGGTAAAATTTTTTATGTAACGTAAATACGCACATGGGCGTTTTTTCGTACATGTTTGATCAGAGAATCTTTCCCTAAATACACTATATAACAAAGCTACTAAAAGCAGCATAATTTGTCTATTTTAATTATTCTTTCCTCCATTACATTTCCTTTGGCGATGGATACAGTTATATTGCGTATTTTTTACCGAGCTAGCGAAATTAAGTTCGCAACATTGTACGTTGTTCGTTAGCTTAAAAAGAATTATTCCGCCTTTGTCACCGTAGGTATACACGCGTAGAACTTTTATGTAATCCGGAAAGAGCGAATAAAATTTTAGCACGTTACCAACCGACCCCGAGACCTCGCAAACAACCCTTATGCCGGGAAAAAAGGGAATATTTCTTTTTGATTACAACAATACAAACTGGACCTTTCCAGATGCTCTAAGTTACAAACGATACAGGAATTCAGTAACGTTGTTATTGGATTTGTTGAACTGTTACTTTTATTATTATTGAGAATTATTGAGAATATTATTATTATTATTGAGAATAGACACAAACATACGACATGTTTGTGTCTATTCTCAATAATAGAGGTTTGGAAAATAGCACTATTTTATTGGAATTTGTTACTAAGCTTATTTTTAAATTTATTTGGGTTAACTATTTGTTAACCCTCTTGTACTGTTTGTATAAAGGTTACCTTATCATAGAATCGACATACTTACATTGTTTTTACTATATCGCTAACCAGCAATACAGCACCGTTAACCTCTGTATTATTGGGTAGGTACCTACCTACTAATTGTTAAACATGACTGTCTTTGTCTATTTCCAAGCGTTCTATTAATGTACTAAATCAGCTGTCTTCATATCACCTATGAAGAAAATGTTAAAATAATGGGGAAATTACCATGTCTAGTACATATCCTCGGAATCTTATAGGAAGCTCTCAAGCCTTCACTGCCCGCAAAAGCCTTTGCCTTACACCGACTTAAGCAACCCTTTTCCGACTATGGAAAATTAAGCAGGGACGCCCTTTGCGGCTCCGGGCAAAAATTCAATTACAAACTTCGGACCCATCCCAAGAGCATGCCTAAAGGGTGTACGCTTTTTGCCTCTAAATTTTTATGTGGCCCTTTACAAGGCCGTAAACGGAACCTTTTTATGAATATTCCATTTAATCGAACCTCTAGGGTGAAAGCACATACCTAACGTTATGTACAGAATGCCCTCTATATTTGTCATGGAAACAACAAAATAACAAAATGTAAAGGTGCTCCCTCACTTGGAGCATTCGCCTGTAATGTAACGTTACAGAGTCGAGCATTACATCAGTGAGGAAGGAGAACCGAGCATTACAGTGCGCAAACTGTAATGTTACAGATTGGAGAATTACGTTGGTAAGGGAAAAGCACCGAGCATTACAGTGCGCAACTTAATGACACAATGAGTAATATAATAATGCAACTTACTTAACGTAATGTAACATCACTGCGCATCACTTGTAATTTCCAGTTTTTTATTCAGTGCCGACCGCGGCGAATATGAGTACATGTACCAGCAACAAGAATATTGGACTCCAGGTTCTCAAGTGTCACGCTCGTGTGATCGATCAACTTGTGCTGAACCGTCATCGGTATCGGTAAACTATTGTATTATTTATTTGGAATAATTAAGAACTACCGTTATAATAATTATTGTAAATATTGTATTTTACAGTTTAATTAAATACAAGTAGGTAGGTATTCACCCTTGATTTTTAACAACGGTAAAAATAAATTAATTATTAACATACCTACACCTTGTAGGCAAGCAGATAATAGCTTAGGTATACACAACATTAGCATTAAATTACCTTATATAAAAATACACATATAAAGATACATTCATGTTAAATTTCGTTAAAATAAAAAAAGAGCAAGAAACATCGTTTCATACGTCATTATACATCCATCTTAACAAGCTTTCACGTAGATAAAGTTTGTCAGATTGTCAGATGTCAGCACGTGCAGAATTAGTATCCACTAGGGAGCGGCCATGCGTCCCTATAATTTATCTCTATGTCGCTAATTACCCCGCACTGTAATAAAACTCTAATTCTCGTACAAAAATCCAATCTTATTTAAGCGCGCCATCACTGCAAATCACCTAAACTTGCCGCAAAAAGCTCCTCTCATTTACATAATGACTTTATATTATACTCGCGAGTCGCCGCCTGAATTTTAATGGTTCTCGTTTTTATATATATCTAACGGCACAATAGGGCATGTGTTTACCGGATCTACAGTATGTACTGCAGTTCAGTAGGTATATAGAACTGCTATTTCTGTAGGATGGGTTTGGCTTGTAGGTATATAATTAGGGATAAGGCAGTAAGTATTTAATATCTACAATGGTATATGAAAAACGAAGGATGTAAGCAGTAGGTTTTGATACATAGGTACCAAAAAAATTATAATAGATTTTTTTGGTAGATACCTATTTTGGCATGGGTTTAAGTATCGCCAATGAAAATGAAATCGAATAGAAATATTGCGAAGCCCAAATAACCAAACATTTTCTTTAAAAAATATCTGCGAAACTTTTTCAGTAATCATTGGATAGACAGGTATATACCGCATATTTTCTTCATGTGACGGGTAAATTAGGTGTGAACATAAACCAAAGTTCAGTCGGCTATAACATATAATTATTTCAGCGATGAATATTTCAACTATAGCCGACTAATCGCCCAGACCAAAAAGTCATCACTACACCCGTTTTAAAGGTAACATTAGGTTGTATTGTCGTCGTTGCGACTTTAAGACCTCTTATGTGTTATGTGTCACTTTTGGCAAAATCACTTTTTTATGTCAAAAGATTCTACATTTTGAAACACTATCGAATTCAAAAACTCACACGTGTGTACGTTTCCGTCGTAATTTATTCACCAAATTCAATATCACCTATGTTACATGTGCTTGCTAAACAAAAGTTTATCGATTTTTATTGATGTTCTCAAAAAGCTGATTTTTTATATAACATTTTTATATTTTTACATTTTTATACGACATATTGATACAAATTTGCTCATCGCAAACTTTAAAAAAAACGAAAACCTATCGCCAGTTTAGCGCCATCGTACCTAGTGTCTAGTAAAGCCTAGCTTTGCAATAAAATGTCTGTGGTAGTGCCAATACGCAGCGCACAGTGAAACCGCGTTGACCACTGCGTCGCGCCAAGCGAAATCGATTCATCACTTTCTTTTAGATTTAACACGGTTTAACCACTAATTTGGTCTTTTATAAGCTTTTGTTCTATTTTAATTGAGTACCTAACTATCTACCTAGGATGAGTAAACCGCCCTCGTTTCATTTTGAGAATCCTAGCAGTTAATAGGAATCGATTAATAGGTATCATCTACTAGTACCTACGTATAAACCGTTTCATAAATTTTCCGCTAATCAAATTTGAATTTAAGGGTTAGTTTTTCAGGTATATAAGATACATATTTATAAAAAAATATATATAATAAATAATAATTCAAAAAGAATTACTTACCTATGTTTGAAAAGCAAGAGCGTATTTATATTTTTATTTTGAGAGAACAGATTTATTTCCTATTATACAATATAAATTTATTATATTTCATTCTTATAAAGGCTGTTTGATTAAAATAGGGTTATATAAAAGCTTCATGTGAATGTATGTAATAATGATTTCAGATTAAATTACTAATTTACAAACGTAAGAATGATTGTTGAAGTGTACAAATTTCTAAATATATAGGTATAACGGATATACTTAGGTAGCTAAATAAATTGCTGTAAGACGATATCAAGTAGATATAATACATTGTCAGGATTCAAACGACGATTGAGAATTTAAAAAAAAGATTCAGATTGAATCAAAGAATCGGAAGCGAAAAACGCGTATTGGAATCGATTCAACACTTTCTTTCACCCTAACCGCTTAATTTAGTCCTTTGTGTTCTTCCTTCTGCGCTACGGAAGAATTTTGACAACCTATTAAATCGTATTTTTAGGGCTGGTACACACTTAAGATTTAATGTACTTACTGTCGATTACATGTGTAACAGTATTTTTCGTGTTAAGTGTAAAAATACAAAATAATTGAGAACCTACTCGTACTCTTTTTTATCTCGATTAAAAATGGCTTCTTATTACGTTTTGGTTTAATTTTTTCTAACAAGGCCTAGGAATATTGTGAGTATTATTATGTACTAATTCGGTAGGTAACTGAATTTAAAATAGTTTTTAAGAGGATTTGCAGTTTAAGCAGAACAAGAAAAGATAGTTTAATAAACGATTAAGGCCGGAGTTCAAATCCAAGTAAGGATAATTATTGAGATAACTCAATACTTCTTCGTACCTAATAGAGTCGGGTTATCTGTATTTGAAACAGGTAGTAGCATCTTACTTAAATGCACATTTTTTCCAATACATAACCAAGTTACCCTTAAATGTAAGTAATATAGAAATTTTAATTAAATCCCACGTGAAAATACCTTGCGTTGCGTTTAGCGAATGGTAAACAAAGTGGACGAATCTTGCAAAAGCAGTGCTGTGAAATCGTTCCTAACCTAAACAAACAAACAAAAACGCTTATTGGCTTGTATGTTTGTCCCCCACTTAATTAATTTTCTCATTTCCTTGTGCCCGACGGGGACCAAAGCAATGTTTATATTCCGTTGTTGATAATGCGGTTTTATCAAGATTTTTCAATTTGTTCATCCCTCTCGATAAAATATCGCTTTGTGGGCATCATAAATAAATGGGAAATTCTATATAGATGTTATTAAAAAAACTTAACTCTGCATAGGATAGGAAAATAATAATGATACTAAGCAGTATTTACTAAGTACTAACTTAGTATTTAAGTTTTTAAAATCTCAAAAATTTAAATTCCATTCGTAAGCAATATCTGAATAAGTACTAAAATACATATGTTGAATAGCAAATGAAACGCTTCCACTTTTCAGTAATTTATAACTCGTGAGAATAATAATGAATAAAATCTGTTTTTATCCAACGATTAACAAGTAGAGGGAAAAATTATACGTTATAATACGTTGTACGGTTGCACCTCTGTCCAAGGACATTCACCAAATAATACGTTTTATAAGATGTGTTGCACCCCTGTCCACAGACAGACACTAAAAATTAAGTCGTAGGTAAATAGAATGTATCAAGGCAAGCTTGGACAAAATTTAAGTGAAATTGGACATTCGAATCGTATCTAAGCGTAAAAATATTCATAACAAGTTCTCATACCCGCGTTGGAATACTTTATTTTTAAAAAGGATATAAAAACCTACGTAATATAATGAAATATTACAATTTCATGCATTGCACGCTTTAATATTTTAGTCGATGACAACATTACGAAGTTGAACGCGGTACCTACTAACGAATTAGCCGCACGCACTTTTACGGCAATTTGTCACAAAAAGTTGGTTCGCCCCCGACCGCCACGTCATTTATTATCCAACCCTCCCCTATCTCCCTCAAGGGCCAGTAATTTTACCTTCAAAGCCTTAGCGGGAATGCGTAATGACTAACGACGTGACGTAAATCGCAGGGATTTACCCCTTATCTCCCAGTAAGTAGGGATCTAAGGATATACAGATATATTTTGTTCAAATATATAAATATGGAGATCAAAAACAAAGGTAAAATCGAGCTGGTAATAAGTGGACCCTTGGCTTCTATGGATGTAGTCTCAGTTCAGGTCTATAGTACCTACTTAGTTAATTGTAGATAAAAGGCCTCACTTGCAAACATCACAGTCTCCACCATCCTCTAAAAAACTCACCCAGGATAAAAGCAAAGTTCAATAAAAAAATATTTATTGAAAATGAAGAAATGATAGTCAATTATTTAAATTTTTCTTGAAACTAAGCGCTCAGCTCTACCTAACTCATGTAGGAAGACGCTCCGTACCACCAAATTTAAATCAAGGCTACTAATGTTAACCATAGAAACGTGTATATTGCTTATATACCTAGAAGCATTTACAATTAAAACTTACCTAACATTAAACAATATTAAAGGCCTTCGTGCGTACTTACCCGCACGCCCATTAATTGTAACCTCAAAACATAATCCTTTGTGAGGCGGGCGCGAGCGAGCCAAACGCACGGTCCAATTACAAAAGGCGGTCTCCCCCAAAAACCCTCGGAATTACGAAAAATAATAAAAAAACAACAGATATTTAAATAAAACCCGGCACCCACGCTCTGTGTCGCATAAATTGCCTTCATTAATTTCCTGCCCCGCGAAATATTGTCTTGAAAGGATAATCAAATACAAAAACAGGGAAATGGCGGTGCGTCATTTCCATATATTTTCCCCCCCGGGGCCCCCCTTTTTCGTTCTATTCGTTCCCCTTTTCCGGTCCCTCCGACCCCTTTATGAGTCCTCCAATTACAGTCCAACGGTTGAGCTTAAGGCAGCATTAGAGCGAACGGTAATGGCAGCAATTATCATCGTATACGTGTGTGGTCTTTTCATTTTAATACGCAATTATTACAAGGCTCGTTCGGCTTAGTGGGTAACGCGGATAATGCTCTCCTATGGACCAGTAAACGTTGAACGACTGAGCTAAAGTGGTTTCTGTACCATCCCTATGTTTTTAAGTTCCATTACAAATAAATAGTTTAGTTCAGTACAGAAGAAGTAGGTTTTTCTAAAGGCCATTATCAATCAGATTTTTAGGGTTCCGTAGCCGAATGGCAAAAAACGGAACCCTTATGGATTCGTCATGTCTGTCTGTCTGTCTGTCTGTCTGTCTGTCTGTCTGTCTGTCTGTCCGTCCGTATGTCACAGCCACTTTTTTCCGAAACTATAAGAGCTATACCATTGAAACTTGGTAGGTAGATGTATTCTGTAAACTGCATTAAGATTTTCACACAAAAATAGAAAAAAAGCAATAAATTTTGGGGGTTCCCCATACTTAGAACTGAAACTCAAAAATGCTTTTTTCATCAAACCCATACGTGTGGGGTACCTATGGATAGGTCTTCAAAAATGATATTGAGGTTTCTAATATCATTTTTTTCTAAACTGAATAGTTTGCGCGAGAGACACTTCCAAAGTGGTAAAATGTGTGTCCCCCCCCCTGTAACTTCTAAAATAAGGAAATGATAAAACTAAAAAAATTATATGATGTACATTACCAAGCAAACTTCCAACGAAAATTGGTTTGAATGAGATCTAGTAAGTAGTTTTTTTTAATACGTCATAAATCGTAAACCGCAAAAAACATAGATCAAAGTTACAACGAACTACAAGAACTTTTATATTATGTTACTTGCTGCTACGTAACCCTTCATGGGCGAGTCCGACTCGCACTTGGCCGCTTTTTTTATCTAACATCCATAAAACATCGTGAGGAAACCTGCACACCAAAGAGTTTTTCATAATGTTCTCAAAGATGTGTAAAGTCTGCCTGGTTTTGGAATATGACGTGTTCGCTTCACATTTTGAGAGGGGATCGGGTCTCCTTCAGTCGTTAGACAGTTACGGGTTGTGATAATTATGAAACCGAGATTTTAAACTTAAACCTCATTCTAAAATAAAGTTTGGTGCTTTGTTACAATTGCAATAAAGTTACAAGTCCGTGAGCTTCAAAAATGCTGCAACTCTATGATTCCAGATTCCAGATTCGAGGACTACGGCGAGCTGTAAAACCAATTTGGTTTGATAGAACGCATTGCGCGAACGAACCGCGTTGGTTTGAATGATACCTGACTTAGTTCTGTTATTAACAAAGTAAGTATTTTGTGTTAAATATTATGAAGAACAGTATGGCATATAAAATGCTGTACTTAGTAAATCAGGATGCAATGAAAACAATACTTATAAAATGTTGGTTTAGCATAATTTTCTAAATTATGATGTCCAATTGAAGTTTAAATATATTCTCATGATTAAGATAACAGATTTAACTTCATTATTTATTCACTTTTTCGACCAAACAATGTTACATGTTTGGTTTAGGGTTTCGTAGCATTAAAAAAGCTATCTTGTCTATCAATTAGGAAATTTAATAAAACATTGTTAGAAGTTACTACACTTTAGTATAAAATTTAAAATAGAATATATATTCGGGTGAATTTCCCAAGTACATTTTTGTGACGGCGAGGTTGAAAATTAATGTGTGGAGGTAAACTACAATTATGCATAATTTTATATAGGTAGTTTAAATAGTATCTACACGATAGTAAAGTATTCAGAGGTATTTAATACATAGATTCTTAATAAAAAAATATCTAAGACCTAAAATCTAATTCCGGTGTACTGTCCGAACTCCATTTATTTACATATTTTATTAATTTAATTATTTTTGGTAAATAAATTTCATTGAAAAGGAATGTTTTTTAGAAATACATTAGATAACACAACTAATATATGTTTACGGAGCAATTTAAGATAGTGCAACAGCTCTTAAAACATCTCTTAAAAATGTCCTACAAAAAAAAGCAATACCGGTGGCGCATTTTGTATACTTCATTACTTGTTACAACACGAGTTGGAAGACACCTTACTGGCTCTCCCCGCACCGTTCAGTTGTGCTCTTGCAAACTGCGTATTAGGATAACCGACTTGCTGCGTTATTTTCCTGTCAAACACGTAAGTACTCACTGCGGTGGCGCAGGAATACAAAATCATCCAATTCCGATGTCATGTATATTAGTAAAAGTACAAAGCAGATTATCAAGAAATTTTATGGAGGCTTCCATTAAAGGTTTTCAGCCATAATTGTGAAATAAAAGTCAACCTGTGAATAACGGTGTTCTTTAAAATTAAAGTTTTGACTCTAATTCTAAGTCCGGTGGCCTAATCTCGGTGGCTCCGGTGGCAAACCAAAGAGCAAAGGGACGTGTTTATACCAGTGCCAGTAATTTTTGAAACGAAAAAAAATAATCGTAGGATGAAATCCATTGCAAAAGGAAGACAATATAACGAAAATTAAAGGAAAAATAATTTACGGGCGATCTGAGGTCGGGAAGTGGGGGAGGGGGGGGGGGTTCAAGGGTAAAAAATAGTTTATCTCAATTTCCGGCAAAACTACAAGTCCTATAGAAAAAAAGTTAAATAGCAATGTTGTAAGTAATAAAAACATTACAACTTTTTTATTTACACTTTTTTAAATTACCTCAAAATTTATGTGAAAAATTCAAATAGCCAAGTTTTTGGTTTTTTATTTTTATCTTTTACAAAAAAAAAAAATTCCACGAAATTTGGTAAAAATGAAACGACAACTATTTTCGCAAAAAATTTTCGGATTCTAGTTTTAATTTTTTTTGTCAATCGTGTACAATTTTGAGCTATTTATTAATATTTACACTTTAATTAATCGAAAAACGTAAGATTCCATGTTACTTTGTTAGACAAAAAAATTACAAATCCATAAAACATAAAGGTTGCAAAAAACATGCAAAAATAGTTGTCGTTTCATTGCATTTTCGGAAAACATTTACCATAGTAGTTTATAGTTAGTAGTTAGTAGTAGTAGTAGTAGTTTATAGTTTTTTATATACCATTAGAAAGTAGAGATTCCAACGAACAAAAATCGCACCGATTTTTTTAAAAAGTAGATATTTTGACGTGAGAATTTTCGATTGAAAGTTAGGTTGCTTTTTCGATATTAAGTCAAAATAAGGTGAAAAATGAAATATTTTAAATCAAAAAAATTACAGTTTTTAAAGACATACAAAGGTAAGTTTTCACTAAATTTCGTGAATTTTTTTTTACTAAATAAAAAAATAAAAAACCAAAAGCTTGGTTATTTGAATTTTTCTCATAAATTTTGAGGTTATGTGAAAAAGTGTAAATACAAATGTTGTAGATCTTTTTATTACCTACAGCTTTGCCATTTAACTTTTTCCATAGGACTTGTAGTGTTGCTGGACATCGAGATAAACCGTTTTTTACCATTAAACCCCCCCTCCCCCCTCCCGACCTCAGATCGCCCGTACAATATTTTTCTTTAATTTTTGTTATATCCTCTTCCTTTTGCAATGGGTTTCATCCTATTATATTTTTTTTTTCACTTTTTACCGTTTTTGAAGCTATCGGCACTGGTCTAATAGGCCACAGAAACATAAGCGTGTCTAATCACCGCTTAAAGGAGTCCGTTCATCTAGACTCCTACTCTTCAAAATGTATCTTTAAAGTATTAAAATATGATCTTGCCTTTATTAATTCTCATTGGCATAATCAATTTCGGTGGATCAGATTCTAATTCCAGTGGTCCTAATTTTGGTGGCATTTGATAATGTAATTTCAAAATATCTCCGGACTAATATTTTTTTTTTCGATCTCTACTATGTGACTAATTATTACTACTATTTACATACTATTTATGCCAAATAAAATGTATTAGAAACAGCAGGTTTAAATTTAATCAATTTCGGTGGCTCGGATTTTAATTCCGGTGGTCCTTTAATAATTTCGGTGGCATTTGATAATTTCAAATGGAAATATCTCATGTACTAACAAAAATTTTACGATCTCTAGTATATGATTAAGTAGTACTAATATTTACCTATTATTTAAGCCAAAAAAAAATATCAGAAACGGCAAATTTAAATTCGCCACTGTAATTAGGCAAAATTCGTGTTTGTTGAAATTGACCCATTCATAAATGAAAGTATGCGCAAAAAAAAAACGAATTTTGCCAACGACAAATGAACCCTATTCCGGTATTTATCCAAACTACATAACCCTTCACTGTCAATGCACTTGTCCGTTTATGCTTGTTTCCAAAACCAGTTATAGAACGTGCAGCTAAGTTCTGCAGCGCAAAACGCCTCTCGCTGCAAAACGCCTGTATTCAACCCTTTTATGTCCTTTCTGTATAGAGCTGGTCTAACGATGATATTATTCAACGTAATAATAAACTTACTGCCCTTAAAAGCTGGGAGAAGATTGCTTTATTTTTTACATAAAATGTGGTTTATATGTGTAGGTACTTATATACTCGTATTATGTGTGTTTATATTATGTAGTAACATACCTTAATAAGTGCATCAGTGATACTTATATGAAAAATGATTTCGAGTTCGACTTGATAAATAATAAATGTGTAATATACCTGTATTATGCAATTTTTTTCCATTGTAATTTTTCTGCTTTAGGTGTACCTATATAATTATGTTGAATGTTGAAATGTTATGTCCCTATTATACCCACATATAACTTTTCTCTAGGTTAACTGCTTACCTCTATGCATGACAGTTATATCACGATCAGCCTTTGGAAGCCCATTGCTGGACATCGGTCTCCCCAAATTGACACAATTCCTACCTGCTGCCGTCTGCATATAATCGCTTCCGCTCTCACTCTCTCTCTCTCTTCAGTCAGGCCTCATTACTGAGGATTATGATTCTGACACGAAGCTTTTTCAATAGTTTGTCTCCACTTATGGCGATCGGTAGCTTGATGGAGTGCCTTGCTGACTGGTGTCTCCAGATGTTTGGATACCTGATACCGACCATCTCTTAGGACTGCGGCCCCGAGGTCTCTTGCCCTCAATTTTGCCTGTCACCATCAATTTCTCTATATTGTCATGCGGTCTCCTTGCAATATGTCCAAAGTATTTGAGAATACGGTGCAGGCAAAAAAAAAGGTCCGCTCTCACTAGGCAAGATTAAACCTGTGCTCCTTATATCCAGGCCTGAACGCTTTTCAAGAATTACAACCACTAGTTTTATAAAACTTATTAGTAGCTCGTAAACTGGTGCATTGAATGAAGCTGTTTGCCAGACTGCCGTCTAAAATACAGTTGAATACCAATCACAATCAAACAGGTTTGGGTAAGGGCGAGTACGTTTTTGCGACATTGCACGATCTGCGCGTGCAGAATCCAGCATTGAACATTGAGCTATGATCCTGCAAAAGAACAAGTTTTGACCGAATGAGAGCAACGTACTTTTTTTGACATGTGACATGCGTGCTTCATAAAAAGTGCATTTTATTGTAATTGTTGTTAGTAACTTGGGGAGCGGGTTTAATTGACAGCATTTTTAACAATATTATTTGTGTTAATTTTATTAAACTCTTTGATCGTTTTGATTTATTGTACAGATGACTTTGCCCGGAAGTGCACTGCAAGCGGAGCGCAAGACTTGGGTTAGGTTCTATTCCCGAGATAAATGTTTAAGTGACAAATAAAATAGTTTCAATTTTTGATCTTCGATTATTATCGTTACAGCGTAAAGCGAAAACGATTAAATATGTTTCAACGCTCGAACATGCACAGTACTCGTAGTTTCGACATAAATTCTAACTTTTAAAACGAATGTGAGAAGCAATAAGCAAGATTAGAGTAAAACAAACAAGTGGACGTTCGTTTTGTTAAAAAAGCCAAATGTAACTTTCGCATTTTCTGCTAAGATAACGTTCCGCCGAGCAAAATATGAAAAAGTTATCAAAACGATCTCCGTCACACTAAATCACTGTATATAAGGGGAAGAGGAGTCATATTTACTCGGAAACGGACAAAATAAATGTTTTTATTACATAACGCGCATTTTCTCCAAGGCTCATCGTCTCAGCGACTAAACTAAGACTTTAACACGTCGGGATAGAGCTGAATTTTTTATGAACCTCTCACTAAACGACCGGGTTGCGGGTGTTGTTTAAAATTGGACTTTGTTTTTAGGAGGATTAGGACACGTTTTTAATTAATAATTACTGCAGATGGCGACGCTTGTGAATACATACAAAAAGGGATGGTGCAAATTTTTAAGTAGAGGGATTTGGAGGCAGCCAGGCAGCGGTGGTAGGTAAATTCCACGCCTCGCTATAATCCGCAATCGTATGCGAATATTTGCATTGAGCATCGTGAAATTACAGGTTAAATTCTCACGTATCAATGTAGGTCCTGTAGATGCCGATGACAAGATATGAAATCATGTCTGTAGCTTGTTTTCGTGTGGTTTTACAAAACATTTTTTATGGCAATAACCGACTAGCGAGATGACGATGCACCTGATGGTAACTGATTATTGTCGTCCATGGACATGAGCGACATCAAAGGCATCACTGATGCGTTGCCAGCAAGAAAGAGAGAAGAAAAAGAAAGAAAGAACTGGTTTTCAAGCCCCAGGCCGCAACATGACGAGCAAGAATTG
Source organism: Thymelicus acteon (assembly GCA_951805285.1). Taxonomy (NCBI): domain Eukaryota; kingdom Metazoa; phylum Arthropoda; class Insecta; order Lepidoptera; family Hesperiidae; genus Thymelicus; species Thymelicus acteon. Next base: position 7,507,456 of record OX638232.1, read on the forward strand.
GTTTACTAAGATTTACTAAATTAATACTTACTCGTATAAGAATTAATGGTGAACATTTGACCGTCTATTTCAGAAGAACAATTTTAAGTGTAATTCTAAATTTTTAATAGCTTAAAACTGCAATATTGATATACATATATATATATATATATATATATATATATCTAAGGTTTTTTTTTCAGTATACTACCGTTGATTACATTTCAATACGATTGTGCTTGTAGACCATTGTAGACTGCTCTTGTCGGATTCTATCGTGAGTACCTAGTGCAGTTTTAGATGTTCGTGGTGGGCTTTTGCAGATAATTTTAATGCTATAAATATCGTCTACATCAGCGATTTTAACTTAATAAAATAAAAATAAAAATATAATATTGTTCAACTTTATTTTGAAAAATCCTTGAACTCATATTAGAAATATTAAGGGAAAATCTAATATGTAATATAAATACGCTTATCTGAACATAGGTAATATCGCGAAAAGTTACAATTGACTACATATAATAAATAAAATGTATATACATAAATAATACGACTATATCAGAATGTTGCGATTGATTACGAATGAGGAAATTTTGCACTATCTTAAAATAAAGAAATAATTGATATTGTGTCATTTAATACAAATGAGTGGACGTTTAAATAAGACACAGACACAGGGTTATTAAGTTGCACCGCTACAGCTATGCAGCTTGAGGTTTTTAAATTGCTGAAAATTTGAAAAATAACTCATGGGATTTTTTTATCGTACTATCAAAATATGATTCCCTGAAGTTTCGAGCTTTGAAGACCGTAAAAGAAGCACCCAACCTCGTATGGTTAGAACGCCAGCGATCACCCAAGCAGTACGGGCGCAAATCCAACGAATTCCCGTCCGGAAGCAAAAAATTTTAGCTCTTCAGGTAGGGTTAAGAAAAACTACCATCAAATGAATGTTAAATGAAGACCTTGTACCCAGAGTTTATCGACGACACATAGGGCATTTCCGTAATGAACCTCTAAAAAAATTGAGGCTCGAGAGATGACCAGCTTTGTAAAGAAGGTACGCGAGAAAAAAAAAACCGCCAAATTCTTATTTCAAACGAAAAAATGTTTGGCATTGAAGAAAGTTACAAAAAACAAAGTGATAAAATATTATGCCCACGTGAATAAAGAAGCAACCAGGCGTATGCCAATAATCCAGCGTGGGCATTATCCTGCATCAATCATGGTTTGACTTGGAGTCTCATATTCGGGCTCATCTGTGATGTTTCTCTGTGAAAAATAAGTGAAACCCAGTATTTTTGAGTATCAAAATGCTGTCCTTGCAAAGATTGTGGAACATCTTCTTCAAAAAATTATCCAGATCATGCGCCAGATCATCAGAAAGCAGGATACAAAACTGACTGATTGGTCATAAAATTTACTTTACCAGGCACAACGAGGGGGCACAGGACTTAAAGCACTTAAAGCACAGACTTACATCCGTTGGAAACAAAATATGGCAACAATGGAAGCAGAAAACATGCGCTAAATCTCACCAAAATTTGAAGTTTCTCAAAGCATCCATGATTAAAGCAGTGGCTGATATAGATACGAACCTTGTGCATGCTACGATTGACGACTGGCCTCAGAGGTTGAGGGCCTGGCATTCAAAATCAGGGAGGGTATTTTGAATAACCTAAACAAAACTTTAATTAACATTTAACTACCTTTGTTTTTATATAATTAATTTAGAGATATCTTAATTCCAAAAACATATATTTATTGAAGTGTTTGTAACAGTATTTATGGCTAGACTAGGTATAATAGTATGTACGAGTAACTTATAATTCCATTCCATGAAATAACACAATCAGTGTTAAAAACGTATTAGCCACAAACCAAATGGCTAGGCAGATTCCAGACTTTACGTATTTATAGAAATGTTAAGCGTTACCAGAATGACATTCGCATCCCGGCATTAGTTTGCCATTAGCGAGGCTTCGTCTTTACGCTGACGAGATACGGTTTAATTTGCAGTGGCCGAACCATGGTTCATTTGCATTTAGATTAGAGCTCCGATGTTTTCGCATTGCCGATTTGATGCGTGCGCGAGATGTGTCGATGGTTGCTTCCAGTTATTATGCCATTATAACTCCTTATTTATACCTTTAAGCGTTTCTAACCTATCTGTCACTACAGTCCGTTTTACACGTATTAAGTAGTTAAGTAGATAATTAAATTTTTACTAAATTTTAAGTAAATTAATGCATTTAAACAGACAGTTTAGTAACTTTTTAGTTAAAATTTAGTACCACTTAACTACTTAATACGTGTAAACCGAACATAACAGTCGTTAAGAGATCATAAGAGAGATGATTCTCATCCTACTTCCTACTGTAATATTATAAACGTGAAAGTTTTTGAGGATGCCTGGATGTTTCTTACTCTTTCACACAAAAGCTACTCAACAGATCTTCATGAAAAGCATACAGGTAGGTACTGGGATAAGATAAATGGTAGGTACTTATTATTTAGCAACACGTGGGTAAAGTCGCGAGCAGAGCGCTAGTATTTCTACATGGCTTCAACCCATTTCTGAATGCCTATTCAATAGGTTTTGAGAAAAAAATTTGAAGGCTAAAAATCGACCATTTTTTTTTCAATTTGGATATACTCAGTGTCACTTTCAGAATCAAGACGAATCTAACGGCACCTCTCAAGATGAAATCGATCGAGCTGTTTAGGCTACAGAGCGTGACAAAGAAATATACCTGGCTGGCTGGCTTCAACCCATTGATCTGTTGAACCCAAAAGATCTGGACGCACCAGAATCAAGTTATTATTAGTTACTTTCTTTCGACTGCCTGCTGAACTAAAGGACCCGAGATAGTTCTGCTGAAGACATTGATCTAATAAAAAATCAAGTAAAAGGGTCTTTCAGGCATTTTATTAGTCAAAGAAACGAAAAAATTAAGTCAACTTATTTGAGACCCGCTGATCCAACATTAAAATAAAATAACCAAAAACTTTAATGCTACTAAACCTAAATATTGTCATTCCAAACATATCGCAGAAGGATGTGAAACAATGCTATCCAAGCATATAAGTATCTACAATTTCTGCACCCTCTTATAATTCCGCCATCGCGAAAGGGTTGAACCCTTCGCAACGAGCTCAGTTTTGCACCAAGCCGCTGCAAGCATCTATGTACCTTATCTTTATGTAAAGTACAGCTCTAACAAAGGATTTTGCACACAAAGAAATGTATCGCAAACCTGTATTAAGTATTTTAAGCTGTTTCTCATTCAATTTTATTCCCAATTTTCATATTCGAAAAGTTCACGCGTTACTTTGTCTTAACACAAAATGTTAGTTCATTAATATAGTTATGTATTTAAACAAATTTTCAACGTTTTACTTAATGTTTAACTATCATTGTAATTACTACAGGTACTTTAATAACTTTTTGTTAATAAAAATTGTCGATGAAGGTTCTTATTTGTTCTATACCTTAGGTAGGTAAGGGAGAATGTATGGGCCAAAACAGTTAGGCGCCAGTTTTCCTCTGATTGTCAACCGATTTTTTTTTTATTTGGCAACTATTGACGAAATATTATCAGATATACAAATATTACAAGATCTAGCTTAAGAAATAGGTATATACCCTCATGTGTTTAATGAAAATGTTCCACTTTATTATATGGTAGATAATATCTATCAGCGATATAAATATAAATATCTTTATATCGCTGATAGGTTGCCTTATAAAATCGCTTTCTTTTTTTTTGTTATTTTTTAAACACTATTGAATGGTTGATTAATGCAGGGTATTTTTTTCAAAATCAACGGGTTTGATTTCTGGTCAGGAATACAAATTTTTCAAAAATCAATATCGGCCCCGAGACTCCTTGAGGGTGCACGGTGCAGGGTCAATGAGTAGAAGGGATAATATCCTCAAAAGCACCCCACGCTTTACAATTACACGATTCTTAATCCAAATTTATTTTCTATTTTTAGTTGAATTTTCTATAAAACCGTATTTTTTAGTTTTTTTAAACTATTATTTTATTAAACACATGAGGGTATATATTTCTTATGCCGGATCTTAGATCAAAATTACTCAACAAATAACCAAAGAAAATAAATAAAAAAACTAAAGATACCTACACATAAAAAAGTAAAGTAAAACATAAAATGTTGGCAACAAAAAATAAATGTTGGTAAAATAAATAATCTCTAAAATAATGATTTTGAGATTTTTTCACTGAGATATCACTAGTACCTACGTAATAAGTAAAGATATTTTTTGTTTCGAAATTAAAGAAAAGAAATTAAAGTTAATGATGAAGTAAAATGAGTAAAGGTTTGAATGTAATTCTCTCGCAGGAGTCACAAGACTTCATTATGATTACATGATGCTTACGAGTAATCGCTTCTTAGTGATAAGACCGCCTTTTGTATAATACTTTCTTTTCTCCCTTATTTTTGTAATTTCCTTGCTCTGGTGTACACTGTACAATAAAGTATATAGGTAAATAAATATTATAAAGAGGAAAGATTTGATTGTTTGTTTGCATTGAATAGGCTTCGAAACTACTGAACCGATTTGCAAAATTCTTTCACTGTCGGGAACACGGAACACAGACACCAGGTCGGGAAACTACACTATCCCCGGGTGACATAAGCTATATTATATTTTCAAAAAAATTAGGGATCCTTAATAAAACTCCAATAATGTAACCCAAGGTGTAAAAAAATAAGAAAACCGTAGCAAAGCGAGGGCGGTTACTCGTAGGTAAATAAAATAAATGAAAGCTACCCACATTCAACTCGTTAAAGGGACAAATATCTTAAACATTTATCTTTAGTTAAGTCTAAACTAAACCAGTATACCTACAGTTAACCTATGAAATAAATTCAATGGTATTCAAATCTGACCAAACGGTAGCATCGATGCCACATCACGATGCACCGTTTTCTTTTTACAGTACCCTTGGCCTAGTTGAACGCCATCCCGAGCAGTCGAGTGTTTTCCAATTTCTATTTTTATCTGTTCTGACCAATACGAGCCACAATTTTGTCTACAAGCTCGAAGTTTCAATAAATGTTTGATAGTTGATTAGTTGGTAACAAGTGAACGTGTATTTATTGTTATCAAAAAATGGTTGGCTGTAAAGTCGGTTTACGGACGGTAGTTTAACGTTACAACGTCATGACAAAGCTCCGCTCCGCTCCACCCCGCTCCATTCCGCTCCGCCCCGATCCGCTCCGCTCCACTCAACTACGATCGCCTACGGCTCGTGCCTATCTCTCGCTTTTGCCGCTCTCTCGCTCGCGGAACGCTACATTTTTTCGTACGTGCACCCGGCGTTCATCGTTTTAATAGACGTTATCACGTCAAAAAATATATGTATATAATAATGCCATTTAGCCAACGTCATAAATATGTACCCAGGGCAAATTACAGTTTTCTAAAAGTAGGTACCTGAGCTACGCGGATGGATGGATGGACATGTCAATGTAAAATACGAAAGTTTTTTTTAAATCCGTTTGGCAGTTCCAGAGATTAGCGCGTTTAAAACAAACAAATAAATAATCTTAAGCTTTAGTAGGTATATTAGTATAGATAAACTAATATATCTTATACTATGGTTACAAATTTTCATATAATGTTGTATAAAAATATAAATCAGCACTGTCTAGATGCTAATTTCACAACTAAAACAGAAGGTTAATAAACGCTAGTCTAACATTAATATTTCAGGACAACAAACCGGTAAAAAAACTGATTTATTCCTATTAAGTTGGTATCAATGGAACGTATTAAGCGCGCCAATTTGACCGGTGTGCCAAATTGGCGGCATCCAGCATCGATACACATCAAGTGCGCGACGCTCGGTTGTCTTTTTAACGCGCCCGTGGCCCAGTCCCAGTTCAATGCTCGTAGTTCGAATTTTGAATACAGACGGTTTATTTCATTTTTATTTTCGGCCAGTCTGGATTACTTTTCCCGCCATTTACTATAAAAAGGGTGTTGTTTTAAAATATAAATAGGAAATGTTTTTATGTAAACAGCCGTCAATCTGACGATCCACCTGATGCTTAATGGTCATTGTCGTCTATGGTAAAGGCAACACCGATGCGTTGCCAAGGAAGAAGAGAGAAAGAAAGTAAGAACAGGCTCCCAAGCATAGACTTTTAACAGGCGATATTTGCAAATAAGTAGATAAATAAATTCTCGATTAAGTATATGGAAAATTTGAATTATGAGTTGTTTATGTAGTGAAGGATAATACTTTATATTAGGAAACTAAGATTTTCCCAAGATGTAATGTAAAATGATGTTGATAAAGTATTTAAAATCAAATCAAATAATTGGTACAATTCATTCTGCTAACCTTCTTAACCTTTCTTATTCTGAAAGGAGATCCAAGCCTAAAAAGGTAACTTCCACCTGATGGTAAGTGGCTGTCGTCGCTTATGGATATCAGCAACACCAAAGGAATCACTGATGCGTTGCCGGCCAAGAAAGAGAGAAGAAAAAGAAAGAAAGAAAGTTAGTTATGGATTGCAATGATTGAAAATATAACATAAACTGATGTGTAGCATTTGCCAGCGTTCTAAATCATTTTTTATTTTACGTTGTCAAAATACACTTTAAAAATATTACACGCAGTAATAGCTGACGTAAACGGATTAAAAAGAGATGATTTTTGACACGTTCACGATTTTTAATACGCCTAGATGAATTTAGTACGAAACGATAGAAAAATATGAGCAGTTTAAAAGTGTTATATTCACTGATTTAACTTTTTTTACGGAGGCACGTCTCAGATTTTCTCAAATTTCAGGTACAAGTACTAAAGTAGGTACTATTTATGCCATTTAGGCCTTCTGATTCTATATTAGATTTTGATCGCATATTTTTTTGTAACAAAAGTTACATTTTTTTCTACACTTCCCGCTAGTGGGGATGAAAAATTTTTCATCGTCTTCCTCTATAGTCATAAGTGACAATAAATAGGTAAATATTTCAGATTCAAATACAATATGGATTTCTATTTTTCGATTTAGGAATCCGTTTGCGAAATATTTAAAGTGCTAATTTTGGCTTATGTCAAATGCTTCTTCCCCATCTGACATCTAAATGGTTGGTAGTATTGGACATGTGAAACATTCATGGTAATCGCATATAAATGATGATGAATTTAAAAGAAAAACTATCACGGCAGGTTAGCTGTATGTAGTTCATTAGAACGTCAATCAACTTACAACTACGGAACGGAACTCTTGGGCGGATCTTTTTATTATTATTCTGTAACATGCGTCTTAACGCTATCGAATTACTATATAAGCTATATTACATTCGCGCTCTGTAAAATGTGAAAGTTAGACAACGAAGCATTTCACGTTTTTCGCTAAAACGACCAGGCAAAGTTGTAAAACCTCGCAGAACACAACAAACAATGTCTAGTCTTGATGGCGGATGATTTGCCTATAAATAAATTAACCCCGGAAGGCCGGCGGTTCATCATAAAGGCGAGCACGCCAAAAAGTACTAAACGCCACGGTATTACTTCGCAAAGTACACAACAACAATATTGTCGTCGTATTGTTGTCATTTTGCGTACATCGGCATCAACCAGATGGCGTGCGTCTGTTCGGTTATGGATATAAATAAAATACATGGTACCCAACCTACCTGCTACTCTTTGTCGGTTTTACCTACACGCTTATGCGACAGATTCAAAGGGCAGAGAATAACTGTCTGTAATAATATCATCATTTAAATCACTATTAAGCACCACAATAAAAATAAATTTAGATTTCCTCGCAGTTAAATACGAGCAACCTAAGCAAATTCAACATTTTTTGTTACATCGTAGCGTTAAATTAATGCAATTAATGTCCCCGCATGTGTCACAAATTACAGATAAGCAAACAGAATATTTTAAGCTCAAAAGTCTCACGAAAGAGGTTAGGTAATTATACTAAAAATTCCCCACACCAACCCGCGGCCATCTTGGATTCGCGAGGCGTCACAAGCGACCTTTTTGCAAAAAAGGCCTAAGTACGAGTATAATACATACATATTATGTGGGAGACAGCAGTGATTAAGTATAGAGGGTGTTGCGGACGAATACTTACCCTATTGTTCCGGAGCTAAAGTTGCCTTTTGTTTGTCGTCGTTTATGTTGTTTTTTTTTTGTGTTTTAGCGCGTAGGGATCGACGCGGACCCACCCCACCCGGGATGAGATTTCTTATATGGTGATATATTATTAATATCTCTGGGGTAGAGTGGAGAAAAATGGTGCGCTTTGAAAAGGGAAACGGTGTACTTTATTGCCTGCTCGGATATTCCGAATGGCACAGATTAAAAATGGTGCAATGTGAAAGGTACGGCGAATGTACAGCCTCCCTTTGTTTCCGTTGTAACGAAATAAGTTGTATTTAAGCTTGGATTTGCAGCTAAAAGTTTTCTATTTGGGATATTGGATATTTTCAAGGAGTTTAATGGTAAAGTAACAACGGACCAATGTATTTGGCTTCAACCCATTAATGGCCCACTACTGAGCACGGGTCTCTCCTCTTGAAGAGGTCTAGAGCATACTTCACCACGCTGCTCCAGTGCGGATTGGTGGAGTGTAGTTGTGTAAGTATTTATATTAGTCTAGTTGACTCCCTTTTTTTATGGAAATAGCCGGCAAACCAGCTGACGATCCACCTGAAGGTAAGTTGCTATCGTCGCCCATGGACATCATCAACGGCATCACTGATGCGTTGCCGGCCAAGAAAGAAGAAAAAGAAAGAAAGAAAATAACTGGCTCTCACGTCGCCAGCCGTAACATGACGAGTCGTTTGGCGGCTGATTCATTCTCAAGAGTGGTAGCTATGCAGGCGAACCCCATGGAGAAATAATAGTAATAATGGTAATTAACAATTAAAATCAATATTACCAATATAATCCCTCGAGGGCCCTACCACTAGCGGGCCGGATTTAGTCGCCTCTTACGACACTCATCCGGCGTGGGATTGGGGTTAGTATTCTATCGGCTTTATTAAAATTTATACTATTGTAGTGATAATGTAAGACAAGTGCTATATAGCTACATTTCGTTTGGCCCGAGGATAGTAATTTTGTTTTCTTACTAAATTTTTATTGTACTAAAACTCGTATGAACATAAGAAATTTTTCCATTGAAGGTTGCGTCCAAATGTTTTGCAAATTAAATGTCTAAAGAAAAAGAGAATAGAGGATAAATTCTGCGGAAAAAATAGCACACGAGAGCTTTTTGTGGTAACGTGGCTGTAGGTACTTAGTGTCAACCTAGTTTTGGTTCTTTAAATTCTCACGAATTTTACGCTATAGGTACTTACCGGTCTATGTAATGGTAAATAATAAGAGGAGAGCAGGTATATCTTACTTTAAGATACCATTATTTACTTATGATAATTTATTGCTTGATAATCTATACTAATATTATAAAGAGGAAAGATTTGATCGTTTGTTTGCATAGAATAGGTTTCGAAACTACTGAACCGATTTGAAAAATTCTTTCACTATTCAGAAGCTACTCTACTCCCGGGAGACACAGGCTATATTATATTTTCAAAAAAATTAGGGATCCTTAATAAAACTCCAATAATGTAACCCAAGGTGTAAAAAATAAGAAACCGAAGTAAAGCGAGGGCGGTTACTCGTAGACAATATACTAAATACAAACGTACGGTTATTTTACGGTAACCGCATTTAAAGAACTATTCAACTCTGTAGCCACAGAGCTAAGGTTACGTCCGCACAGGCAGGTGGCTTGCTTAGCGCCTAGAGCCTAACTAGTCACCTAGCGAGTAGCTCAATAAAACGAACGTTCTATAGTGTTCGTGACTGGCCGCACTGCGCGCTTGGTGCATTGCAACGCGCTTAGCGTGTATCCAAGTAAACAAACGTGTTGGTTTTCTGTCACTAGGCGCTAGGCATTTTTGCTTCAAAAATGAGATTGACAGTCGGGTTGTCATGGATATAATATTATTGATGAATGTCAATGGCAAAAACTAAGCTGAAACGAGAAATTGTTGCATTTATTTCATTAATTTTGTAAGATATTTTTGAGAGTGACATTTCGTCAACGTGCCGACAAGCAAAATGACCAAGGCACCTAGCGATCCACCACGCAAACCACCTCTCAGTGCGGCCACCGTGTATCCTAGCAAGTAGCCAGAATGCAAACCACTAGGCTCTAGGCGCTAAGCAAGCCACCTGTCTGTGCGGACGTAGCCTTAAAATTTTAATCAAAGCAGAATGAAATTTATGACTTAATTATTTAGCTACTAAAACACTCGAAAAAATGTTTAGACGTCAATCTTTAAGTTAAAATAAATTTATTTGTGAAGTAAACAGGTCTACGAGTAGGTATATAGGTACTTACGGGATCTAGAATTGTGTAGAAAAATAGGTAGGTACAGATTAGTTTGCAGAACTAACACAAAACTCTTATGTGTACCAAGTATTTTTCTACAGATTAAGTAATTTTCCAATACATTTACCCAATACGGAACCCTATTTACGCTATTCGGAATAGGCCTTGACCAATTTATTATATACAACAAAAATAAATAGAGAGGAAAATATACACACAAATACGTAAACACGAAAACCAACCGTATTTCAAATCATTATATTCCAATTTGCATTGCACTCTTTTTGATTTATTCCGCCTTGCAACCTACGACACCCTTGTCTAGGATAGATTAAGCAAGGGCGAATATTTCTGTATAGGGGTTCTATTTACTTGTATGTAATTTACTGCGTTAATATAGAACTAGTGATAGGAGTATTAATATGAGGGTGAAATATATAAAGTTTATTTACATGCGAACAATATTTTCGCATATTAGGCAAATATGTATAATATTATTTTGATACGGGTAACGCTGGAAAAGAAATATAATATAGTTCCAGATTGGTGCCATATTTACAAAAATTTTGATCTTATGATGGGATCCTTAAGTAATCTAAGAGCACGTAAAGTAGTTGGTCTCGGTTGTTATCGTAAGATAACAGTCGTTAAGCTATGTCGGAGGCCTCCGACACTTGGGTTGACTAACCCTTCCAACCCGCAATGGAGCAGAGTGGAGGGGTATGCTCTAGGTCTCCTAATATTGTCTCCTAATATTATTAATTAATTTTTATTATTAATTAATTATTATAACCTATTAATTAATTATTAATAGGTTTGAAATGTTGTTTGTTGTTTATTATCATTTAATTTTTCTATTGGACCATGCAAATGTATAAAAACCAAAGGCAAACTTAATGCTAAAAACATTATCTGCCAGTCGATCTATTTTATATATCTATGTATTGAGTATTGTTTGGTATGCCAATATTCAGTCATTCATATTATATCCCTTACATATCTATGCTTTCAAATAAATTCACTTGCTTGTAATATCAGTATTAAGTTGCAGAACTATTAAGTCAAGTAAAGCAATATCTCACAGTCAGAGAACTCTCAATTCCACTTTCACTCTCGCCAGCTTGCCTCAGCGCAAACGGCGCAAATTGACGTAATGGGCGCAAATCGGCGCGAGTCACGCATGTCTCCGTTCGCAGTTAATAGAGGGGATTGTGGTAGCTCATGCCGGTGAAGATATATTGCTTTCGGCTAGGAAAGCAATTGTACAACAACTACGCTCAGTCGCTTCTAGCCAAGTGACGATATGTTTCTATGGTTACAAAAGCTTGGCTTAGGCACTTATACTTGAGTCAAACTCGTATCATAATACTTGTCAACAAATCATTAAAATTCCTTTATAGGGTTTTCACAAAGTGATTTGTATTTCGCACACCAAATAACTATTAAAGAACTAAATAATCATTATAACGTTTGTGACATCTTCATTATTACAACACACTAAGAGAAAACGACGTAAAAACCAACATCTTAAAACAATTTTCATCATTGAATAACTCACGCTCGCACATCCTTAATTTCGTGAAGCGACTTGTAACCTTTGCACAAAATTATTTTTTACGGTCTGCCTGCCTATGACTATAAATAGAAATGACTACGAAAACCTCACAGCTATAATGGCGCTTACATGCTTTGCAACTTGGTCGTATTATATTACGAAATACAGTGAAATCAACTTATCTGTGACTTTAAGGAGGGCGCTGCCGGACGCATTGGACCAATCATAGTGAGCTATTAGTAAGATTTGAATGGGATGGTATTAGTTCCAATTTTCGCCACGGCAAAAATAAGTTCTTCAGAGATGGCACTGTACAGATTATAAAGGTATTTCATTCCACTCAATATGCATGAGCATAAAGTTATTTATAAGTTAAATTTCATTAAAAAAAGCCGAGTAACACTTTTTATTTATGTTTATGTATTTTAAAACAGTCTATATCGATTTTATGCGTAACTATTCCGTGTTATTTTAAACTTTTGCAAAATAAATATTATGTTTAAAAAGAAATTAAATCATAAAGAGTGGAACGAAACGCGACTTGCGAACTCCAGATTTAGTTCAAACGCACTTTATACTACCAAAAGTTTCATGCACCTGTTTGTTTGTGGTTGCTAGGCAACACAGTGATTACGTAAATTCTGGAAGGCTATTCTCTTTTGTAACTTGACAGCGGAGTTTCAAAATTGACGTTCGAGTTCTAGGATCACTTCATCTCGCAAGTGCCGTACTAGATGATTAAAGGATGACATATTTATTATTCTCGATCATCGAATTACGTCACCGTCGAAGCTCGTGTCCAATTGTCATTCGTTTATTCATACCGAGGCGAGGTCATCTTTAGTCGTTTGACGTTTGAGTTCGAGACTCCCTTCACTTCGCAAGTGCGTACCAAATGATTCGAGAATCACTTATCAAGATCTCGGACTCGAACTTCAATTTTGACACTCATCGCGGAATCCGCTCTCAAGTTACAAAACTGAATAGCCCTGCTGATCCGAATATGAATATAGTGTAGTGCAAGTGTTTGTTTCTGTAAGTAGCTACTTACAACAGATTCTAATATTTGTCATTGTTACGTATGTTGTCAGAATTTAATTCCTTAAATTATTGAACATTTCTTTGACTCGTTTTTATGGCATTCAAAGCTTTGGTAAGCTTACTTGAGTATTACTAATATATTATAATATGTATTAATTTATAATTATAATATTAATTTTACAAAAAATATACAAAAATAATTACAAAAAATACTATTTTAGTTGCTATGTAGGTAGAGATACGTACGCATAAAAGTTCGATTTGATTCGATGTCATGGATGTTGATGGGCGATGGAGCACTAGCAGTGTTTACCTATATTTATCTCAGTAGGTCAAAACTTTAAGGGTAGGTATATAAGTAATGTTTCGGATATACGTATCCGTATCCGTATCGGCGGATATCCGCGGGAGAAAAAAGATTCGTGTTCTTTTACCTTATTAACTTTTAATACATAGATTCAATTCTATATGTAGGTGATTATTTTTTATTTCTAAAAATCAAATATTTGGCATCTTTATATTATATTGCAAACATTTATCTTAGTGAGTTAACATACCAGTAGTACATAACTTAAAAGAACTAAATCCACTGTCTAATAATATTATGTTATTATTTAAACACTTACTAAAGTATTATAAACTATTAATTAGGTATTATAAAATTTATTACAAAATATTAATTAAAATATTTTTGCATTTAGATCAGTTGAGTTTAAATTTTCGTGACATTTATTTATAGAAAGTTATAAGACCAGTTTTATAACAAAACTAAAATATTTGTAATTTTTTTATTGTAATTAAATGATTATTCTAAATAAGTAAATTAATACTTATTGACACTCAAAGTGTTAACTTTAGATTAATAACATAGTGACAATTATAGGCAGTTAAAAAAATTATAAGTCATGATTGAAATTAAGTAATGGTAAACTTTACTTGGCAGCTTTATCTCCCAAAAGTCTGTTTCGATAAGGATGATAAACAATTCCTGTTGCACTAAAAATTGCTTACTTGGAACGCTTGTTGCAGCTGATGATATATATGTATGTGCGAGCAATATGACTGAGACTTCCAAACTTTTTACTGTTAATCTGCCAATACCAAAACCCACTAAGGTTTTGGTCTCTTGATAATCTTTTTTCTCACACAAATTGTATGAGAAAGTTAGTTTTAATTAATCATCATTAATAAATCAATTAGAAAGTTAAGGTCCGTATCCCGATCCGTATCCGCGGATCTACATTTTTAATCATCCGGCACATCACTAGTATATACGCATAGGTGCGGATTACTGGAGCAGCGTGGTGGAGTATGCTGTAGGCACTCTCAAGAACAGAGACCCGTGCTCAGTAGTGAACCTTTCATGCGTTGAAGCCATGCATAGGTAATTATGGCCTCTCATAATTCTATTTTAATTTTAATTTCAAATTATTTCAGTTGTTGTATTAATTATGACATTATGTTTTTGTAGATTATGTTGTGAATTATGTTTTTTTTTTTTTTTTTAATATTACTTACTTTAGTTAACATATTTCTTTTTATTATTTTAAGTTATAGTAATTTATTTTTTCGTTAGTTTTAGTTCAATTAGTTTTAATAAAACTGTATAGTAAATTTTGTTATTCAGTCAAAAAAAAATATGTTATTGTATTAATTATGATATGATTGATATTGACTTAGGTGGTTTAACGTAATTTTAATTTAATTTATTGTTTGGAATTTGTGTTCTGAACTAAATAAAATAAATAAAATAAACGTATTAACGATTTCTTACAAGCTGAAGTATTATTGGACTTATATTAAAATAGATATATTTTTATTGTATTTAAAACCGGGCTTAGGTACTTTATTAAGATTAAATTTACTTTTGTAAACATATATACTTTTAGGAATAATTTTGGGGAATAAAAACTACGCTTCCGCGCCCACGGAGCTGGGCTGCTGAAGGCAAAAGCACAGTAAAGAATTTCCTATACTGTGGCAATAGGCTAGTCAGGCGTAGTCTCTTCTTCTCAAGTCTCTTCGACCCGCGTTTCTCATGGCTTGTGGACACTATGTTCTACACATTATATTCTACACATACCTACTAATACGTCATGTAGGTACATTATTCTTGGATGCCAGATAATATTTCTTATTGCTTTAAAATTAATATTAGGTACATTGAACTGTACTTTAAAAAAAATAACCTAAACTCAGTATCAAACATAGAAATGCGAAGTGCCTTAGGTGGAGCGCAGACGACGCTCTTTTTGTGCGATCGAGTGTGCGGACGCACAAATGTTTATATGGCGCGCAGCCGCACTTTTTTTGCGCGTCGTATGCGTTACTGCATATAATTGCAAAGGTTCTATTTTCACAGACTTAAAAGTGCGTCACGGACAGTGTGCCGTCTGCGCTGCACCTTACTCTCTACTCTCTCTTTCTCTCTCTCTCTCGTACTTTTTAAGTCTATATGTTAAAAAACTTCCTGTGAACACTATAGATTTGACAGTCATACCGCGAAGGACTGGAATAGCTTGCCCGCGTCCGCGTCTGCCTATGACGTGAATGTTTTCAAGAAACGAGTGAATATTGTCTTTTTTATTTCTTAATCTTATACATAAAATTCTCGTGTCACGGTGTTAGAAGCTGAACTCCTCCGAAACGGCTCAACCGATTTTAGTGAATCTTTGCGTGCATATCAGCTAGGGTGGAGAATCGGACAACATCTATTTTTCATCCCCCTACCCCTAAAAAAATGTTGGCAGAACAACGTTTGCGCAGTCAGCTAGTAAGATATAAAAAGATCTAGGTAGGTAATATGTAGGTGGTTTAAGTACGAAGATATGGTATAGGATTATGGAGGTGTTTTATAAGTATGAAGCAATTTTTCTCATGAGTACAGTCTGGATTAAACTGAATAGAACAGACAGAGAAAGAGTCAAAGAGCCCAGTAGCCTCCGATTGGCGGGGCCTGGCGCTAAAGTCTTGTCCACTAGAGTGCACCACAAGCGGGATATGTGGGAATAAAGCAATAACCACCCAATAATGGCCACTTTTTTATCTAGAGAATTTAAGCTTCACAGATTCAGATAGACAGGGGCATACAATGTACTTACAACAAATTACCACTTAAACTCTTGCTATCCTGTGCCTGTAGAAGGGTCAAACTTCGATTTTTGATTGTGTAAAAAAATATATTAAGATAAAAAAGCGGCAAAAAATGGGTAAACTATTTTATTAGGTTCGTTAGGCTCAAATAGGAAGAAAAGTTTAGATAAGTACTAATAATGGTCCTAAGTTTATTTCTAGACCTGCAAGGTAAAAATTTTAAAACATAACTTACATTGTTTCATACTTTATCGATACGTAGGTATGGCTTCAACCCATTAATAGCCTGGGCATGGGTCTCTCCTCTTGAGGAGGCCTAAAACACACTCCACCACGCTGCTCCAGTGCTAATTGGTGGAGGGGTTAGTGGCCAACCCGAGCGTCGGAAGTTTTCAAGCCGCCCGAGGGCCTCCGACATGGCTTAAGGACTGTTATGTTATGATAACAACCGGAACCGACGGCTTTACGTGCCCTCCGAGGCACGGAAACGCTCAAGAAATTTTTGCCATTAGCAGTCACCCATTCAACTACCTACCGACGGCGCCCGCTGTTGCTTAACTTTGTCGATCACATAGGATCGACGCAAACCGCCGGGCTATGAGCGCTTCTGTAGGTAGGTATACAATTTAGATAACTATTAGCAAGTAGTACTACCGAATGAAGGAACTGACTTTTTAAAAATCATGCATAATTATTTATTAACTGTTAATAATTTCTTCTTATTATTAAATGTTCTTATTTATTAAATGTTCTTATTTATTAAATATTCTTAATTTCGATCTTCACACAAGTGGCCTCTATTCGCCTTCGCAGGAAGTCTCACATGCTTTCTGCTTTATAGGTACCTACTGGTTGCTATTCAAACCCACTTACTTCCCATTCTTACCAGAAAGAATGCTCCAAACCTTACCCACGATAAATCCCTTCGCTCCACTTATAATGTTTTGCTTTACCCCTACCCAATCTTCCTTCTTCTACACGAAATCCCTATCTGTAACTGCCGTCCGTCTATGGAATCCCTTGAATTCTTTAAGAATCATGGTAGGTATTTATTTTATCTTGGTAGAGTTGACACTAACCACTAATTTGAACATGTCAAGTTCGCTTATACTCATTAGTAGTTGTAAAATATTACGGATAGTCTTTCTTTAAATGTTGTGAATAATAATTATAGAATTTATTATTTTTTAAGTAGGTACTCGTATGTAGTTTATCCTATTTATTATGTGCACTCTTACCTTTTCACACTTATCCACCTCAGTATTCATTTAAAATAACAAAAAGTATAACGCTTTAAATTAAATATTATTTATACACTTTCAATAATTAATTACACTGACTTCGGAATCTTATCTTATAAGCGCGCGCTATTCAACACTAGATGGCGCTGTAAATATTTTAACTGGAATCAAAATACAATGTATTGATTGTTATCACCAAAATTCAAGCATTTCTATGTATAAAATAAATATATTAGTATTTACAATATAGGCAATCCATTATCTTATATTAAAAATTATATTCAAGTTTTTTCTTTAGTTCAATCTGTTTCCTATAGATGGCGGGGTGCACCGGTCTAAATTCTAATAAGAATTTGGAACTGCGCGTGATAGTGGGTGCCTTATAATTTTCTTTTTAAAATATTGTATTATTAAAAGTCTTACGCCCCAACTCAGAGTCACTAACGGTTACTTAAATCGCTCCTTAGTAAATAATCACCATACAAATTCTGTACTAAGGAGCGATTTAAGTAACCATTAGGGACTCTGAGTTGGGGCGTTAGTAGACAATTCAGTTTGTAGCAAATAAACTGTTATATTTTCTACTTTAATTAACTCTTTTAATTTTTAACTTTGATTGGTGTAAAATTTCATTAGGCAATAAAAAAAATTCTCTATGTCATTACTTAAATTAAAAGTAGAAATTCAGATTTATCGATCTTTTTACAAAAAAAATTTCTGTTCGGCAAGGTTAAAGTTTAAATGAAGAAGAATGTAAATGAAAATTGTAGGTATGTAAATGAAGAAGCGCAGAGAAAAAATTATTAAAGAAAATAAAACACTAAATATTGTCTCTTTAACAAAATGAATAACGGAAGAAATAGTTTTCCTGATCTGGCTTCCCGCCGCCCGCTATGTGGGAGCTTTCGAGAAAACAATGAAAAGGCTTTTACTAAGATAAAGCGCGTACTATTATATTAATAAGTACTAGAGGCCTGTAAATTCAATCTGTCAAAAGTTACTTCACAGTGATATTTTTCAATGTCCTAATTTCTCTAACTAATGTAAATTTAACACAAATTATTCACAAAATTCAGCTTTCTGCACTTTTTCTCCAAATTAATTTTAACTTCATTAAAAATCACACTTCTTCGTACCTCAATTATTCTTAAAAAGGGGCAAAAAGGATATCCCTCTCCATATTAATATATATATTAAAATATTAGGTAGGTACATTCTATTGATTTCACTATTATATTTAGATATAGGTACTCGTAATAGTCATATTTCATACGTGTGTAGTTCAGTATTATCTATGAAAACCCAAACCGACTGAGAAATTATATTTTAACTTATTATATTCCAATAGAAGATTCTCAATCACAATAATTATGTTAACAAAGAATAGCTCCAGCAGTTAGCCATTGTATTGCAAGGATAAAGAAATCTAGGCGTTTGATGGGTTAAAAATTAAAGTGATTGCCTCAGATGTGCTAAGACAGACCGATTTCAGTGATCTCAGGACCGATCAATCCCAAAGTATCTAAAGTTATGTGTTAAGGTTTTTTCAAAAACAAAAACAGCCGCTGCTTAATAAAGTAGCATATTATTAAATATGATTTTTTTCCTTCCATATAAAATTCTTTTTCTGAACCATCTAAGAATGAATTCCTCATGTCAAGAATGTAAGCGATCATCCATTAAGCAACAGACAATGCTTATGCTGCATACTTGCAAGAAATAAAATTATTGCTTTAATCATAGATGTTCCAGATTATTAAATACGGGTGATTGATTATTTATTAAAGGGGATATATTCGGCCTTATCTATTCATAAACGCTTAATAAACTTTTTTTAGCTATTGCACTGTTATATTAATATTTTATCTTTATGGTTTTTTATAACAGTGATAAAAACAAAAAATATATATAAGACTTCTATAACTTTGTATGTTTTTTCTTAAAAGTTATGTTCTTAATAGTTTCATAATATTTTTTTACCCCATTGGGTAAAATTAATAACGCGGATAACGTAGTCTCCCCACAAGTTTGGTCAGGAATTAAACCTAGAAACTTGCTCTCAGTGATTATACAGAATCAAATTAATCAAATTACGATTATTTTATATTACGATTAAATATAATTACGATTAAAATTTTAGCATACTAACATACATATGTCTTCTTTTATAGCCTGAAGAGCTAACGAAAAAGCAGACAGCCCTCCTGATGGCAATTGGCCACCGTAGCCTATGGATATGAGCAACATCATAGGAATCATCGCCAATACAACGTCGGCCCTCAAGGAGCGAATACCTAATACATAGGTAATGTATGAATGTAATAAAAATAAAAATTTAATTTAATTTGTATACTGTAATGCCGAGTAGTCTGGTAATATACTACAACAAAACATATAATCACCCAAAAATTACTGAAGACTTGAATTTTATATCCTACTTTTTTATAATGTTATACCTAAATAAATTAATGAAATTTTGATTATTGAAGCACATGGGATGGGGCGGGCTATCTAGAACAGCACATAAGGGTATAATTATGGCATCAACAACAACAGCCACATCAACCAAATTATATATTTAAAGAAGTTATTCATTCAATATTTCTACCAATAAATTTTCATTATTTTTCAATATCATTCTACAATGAAAGCATATCTCCAAACATTAATATCTCCAAACCTTGTATATCTCCAATCAACCAAGCATATCTCTAAAAATTAATATCTCCAAACCTTGAACTTCTTTTCTACTCGTTTACTTTTTTTAAAGCAATAGCCGATAATCGACCGGACGATCCATCTGATGGTAGGTGGCTACTATCGCCATCAGCGTCACCAAAGTCATCACTGATGCGTTACCGACCAAAAAAGAGAAAAGAAAAAGAAATAACTGGCTCTTAATCCCCAGCTGGAACAAGAGTAGCCATTTGACAGCTGACTCAAGCAAGACTACCCATAAATGGTAGCACGTTCAAAACTTGAGTAAATTTTGAAGAACATATCATGAGACTTCAGAAATTTCATCCACTTTCGTTTCATAACCTTTTACCTCTGTAAAGAGCAGAAGACCATCTGGTGTCATCACCGTCTATAGATATTGTGATAGTGTCCACTTTGTTGGTGTCACCTGATAAATGAAAACAAATGAATAACTAAATATTCATAAAACTAAAAGAATCACCGATGCGTTGCCGACCACAAAAGAAGCAGAGACTGCGCTCAGACGGAAGATTGAAACGCGCTTTCTAACTATCTTAGATGCGCCCAGACATCGCAATTAGTGGCATTTCAAACTATGTATTCCAAAATATTTTGAATTATTAAGTTAGTACCAACTTATCAATCTTTTAATAAGGTACTCATATGTATAAGCTTGTAACTAAGTTAATTTAAGAAAGTATTAACTCTAAGTAACTTGCGTCAACAACCTAAGATATAAACATTCGCGATAACCAGACTAACCGATCCCCCATCAGTAAAACTTCCATCAGTTACGTTTTACCTCGTTCCATTAAATTAATTCGTCGAACGCTCGTCCATCGCAATCATAATTTTTCTATCCGCAAATACGCAGCTTGTTATAACGGAACAATTATGTAAAGCCATGATTAATCACAACATCAATAGCGGCTGCATAGCTCTATTTACTCCGCATAGCGGTGACATCTCATTATATACCGTGTCTATGTGTATCTAGGACGTTTGCACGCAAAAATCTAGCACCACTAGGTGCTTGCCCCCGGCGTCCAGTATACACTACACACGCAACCCACCCGCTCACCCACACAACCAACGCCAAGGAGTGAGACTGCGTGAGAGAAAAAGACAGGCACAAAAAACACCCGATGGTGTGAGGTGCTGCCCCCAAAAAAAGCACCAAAAACGCAATCTGCGCAACTTTCCGGCGCAGAATCGTTAACGACTCCCGCTCTCTTTATCGTGCACGCCGTGCCTCCTATATTTCTATTTTTTCTCCGCCCGCTATTAGACGTAAGACGACTCTGATCACAAAGCAAAAAAGACCTTAACTCCACTCCACATGGAACACTATCCAGCTCGAACAACATGGCAGATAACTTTGGCGTCGGGCGCGAAACGCACACATTCGCACCGGAACAGAAAATAACGATCGCATTTTTGACCGAAAAGGACGGACAGATGGCTGAAAAGAGAAGAAAAAAACGACGACCATTTTGCTCGGCGCACCTACGACGCGGCGAGGTGAGGTTTATGTATGCGATCTTTTTTTGAGAAAAAAACCGAACCAAAACAAATGCACGTGGTCGGGTGTTATGACCGGCGCGGGAAAAATTCGCCCGTTCGCTAAGAGATGCCGTTGCTGGCGCATTTTTTCCAAGAGCCATTTAGTTATGAAAAAAATACTGTGGAGGCGCGCGTGTCGCTAGCCGGAGTTCATGAGGACCGCTAGACGTAGATGAATACTACGAAATTTTCACTCTTATGACATTATGATAACATAATGAATATTATGTATTCGTTCGTTTTGATTTATTTTCTAATATACAAAATATGGCTAATGACTGACGATAGCGAAATATATTTTTTTTACAATTAAAAAAACCTTTCTAGAAGCAGACCTGTAACTTTTATATTGTACCGTACATTGCCCAAAGATAATGTTATGAGCGTATTAGAAATTATCTTCGCTTGTTTCACGCATGTTTACGAAGTCATGACAGGTCCAGTTTAATCAGAACCTATGAAACTGATAGCACACAATGACTTGATGATTATATTCTGGCAAGGCATAGGACATGAATACCTACTTGAAAACCCACTTAAATTTGAGTTATCCCTAATTTTGAAGTCTGTTATTTTTTGTCAAGAATATTTATGTCCAAATAAGTTTGTTTACGGAAAAGGCCCTAAGTGTCCTACGTATCGGTGCTTATACCAAAGCTGTAGTTTTTAGTCTTATTACTATTATTATTTCTCCATGGGGTTCGCCTGGATAGCTATCACCCTTGAGCATGAGGCAGCCGCTAAGGTCAAACTACTTTCTTTCTTTTTCTTCTCTCTTTCTTGGCCGGCAACGCATCAGTAATGCCTTTGATGTTACTGAGGTTCATAGGCGACGATAGCCACTTACCATTGCCAGCTATGTCCTTAAAAGGTATTATTGAAGGTGTACTTATGTTAAATATAGTTATAGCTAGACCATTCAGAATTATGAAGTAAAAATGCGTTAAGCATGGCTAGTGTTGCTAAAAGCCACACGGGCATAAATGAAACAACTTTGACTTTATAATATATTTTATTTTATTTCTAAAAGCCACACCACAACCAGACAATCACCAATTTATTGCTATCTCTAGAAGCTGTTTTATGCACTTTCATTGTTTTTCCAAAACTTCAATTTTATTTAACAAAAAAATCGTATTAAGAAAAGATGGTTTTAAGTGTAGTTCTTCACTTATTTATCTAATCTTCATGTACATTTACGTGTGTATTTGAAAATGTCGATATATTTTTCTGGTAAGTATGTAAAAACGCAACAGTGCCAATGTCATTTTAGTATTGCTAAATAAAAATTATAAATTTTCGTTACCAGAAAATCTTATTATTTATTAGCACTTCCTTAAGTGGTTAAGGATATTAGGCATGTTTTTTTTTGTGTAAAAGATCGTGCTATTTATGATCCTAAAGAGAATTAGCTGACAGCAATTCAATTAATGTAAATCATATTTCATTTGATACCTTTTATTTGATAAGTAGGTACATTTCATTTGATTCATTTCACAATATTGTTAATGATTGATTTAAATTACAAAGACTTAAATGACAAAGATGCATGGAAATGACCAGCTCCGTTCATGCAACCAGTTCCGTTCAAGTTGGTGATATTTTTTTGTGATGAATATATCTACCAATGTATTTTTATTTTTAAAAGATGTGCTGAGGAGTTTCTTTACGGCTTTTCTTCTCCTCCATGCCAAAGCACCTTTCTGAAATGCTGGTAGATTAAAAAAATGACGTGATACTTATACATATGAATAAATTAATTATTTTGAATTTTGAATTTTATGAGACTCTTCTTAGATTTTCTTCTATACTATATCTGAATAGGGATGCATATTGATATTTCACATTTTTAATCATGCCTGTATTCTAAAGATTTCGAAGCAGGCGTAGCTTAAGCAGAAGCGTTGCGTAGCACGGGAAGCAGATCATAAGATGCGTGTAACGGACCTTACGCAATGAATCCAGCTGGAGTCACCGATGTAGAAAGCAGGTCAACACCTGGAAATAGTAAGATATTAATCAACATTGCTATCCTACTAAAATAATAAAGGCGGAAGTTTGTGAAGATGTTTGGATGTTTGGGCTACCATGACGTGCTAATGTTCGGCTTACACGTATTAAGTAGTTAACTAAATTTTAAGTAAATACGTGTAAATGGACAATTTAGTAGTTAAAATTTAGTAATCAAGTAGACAAGTAATTTAGAAAATTTTCTATTTTCTGTTAAGTAGGTGGGTGGGGCTTATCACTTGACACGTTTGGACAGGCACATTTTAGTTAAAATTTAGTAAAATGCTTAAGTAATTAAGTAGAATTGTATGAACTAAAGAGCTTTACTAAATTTATTACGTGTGGACGGGCACTAAATATTATTCACTTAAAATTTAGTTAAAATTTAGTTATCTACTTAACTACTTAATACGTCTAAACCGGACTTAACCGATGATGTACGGATTAAGAAGAAACTTGGCGTCAAGGCAGACCATGTCCAGACTTAAAAAATCATCAAGTTTAGTAACGGCTGACCAAATGTGAGTGATTATTAAATTACAGGCAGTCCTCGACTTACGTCGTTTCGATTTACGTCATTTCAAGTTACGTCCAACAATGTTTTGACACTATTCCTCAAACATACGTCATTTGTTTCAATTTCCGGCATAGGAAAAATAACTAGCAATTTCATAAGTGCATATACTTAGATGAAGGAATGAAAGGCAGATAACGTCGTTCGAATATGACGTAAGCCTACCAAGAATAATACAAAATAAAAAACTAATACAATCTCGTGTCACTAAAGAAAGCGTCAATTTGCATGAACATCGCAACTGTCAAAATTTATTAAATAATTTTATCAGTTATAATGCCGTCTTGCATTTTTAAATAATTTAAAAGTAGTTCGCAAAATCAAAGAAAAGAAGATGGAATATCTTTTCACAGGTATCTGTTCATTATTTTATTATTTATTTATAATAATATTTTTGCGGTTTGCTCGGAACACAAAACCTCGACAATTATTCATTTGTATACCAGCTTTATGTGAAAATCGGTTACCCTAAATTTGGGGAAATATGCATGAGCTATTTGAGCACTGGTCGATTTATAAATGTATGTTGAAATAAATATATTTAAAAAGTAAATATTTGTATTTATTTAAACCTTAAAAATCAAGAAATACAGCCAATGCATAAACACCTATCGCTGGGATATTATAACCGGGTTAATTGAAAATGTCACGTTTGCCCACGATAAAATGCATGATTGAAAGAAAATATTATATTATATTTTAGTTTCTGTTTTTAGTTTAGCCTACTCACTAAAATGATTTCAATTATAATTTTGCAGATTGCCGACAGCTGCTATTACAAGAGAAAAAAAAATGCACTTTGCCTCGTCTTTTATTATGCGTACCACAAAGGACTGGAATTAATTGTCCGCGTGGGTGTTCCCGTCAGATTATAATGTGGGTGTCTTCAAGTCAAGAGTGAATAGGCTTCTACTAAGTTAGTGTGATTTACCATCCACGACTTCATTACCGCTTACCATCTCAGGTGGTTCTGTGGTCAAACACTAACTTATTCTGCATAAAAAAGTCCATAGGTTAATTAAGACAATTAAATATATTTAAGTATTATTTTATATTAAAAGAACATTTACATATATTTTGATAAGTGTACTTTTTGATAACTAGTGATGAAATTAAAATCAATTATGATTATCACATTAATTTATTACAACGTAAATTTTTGTCTGGTTTTCTATGCATTTGTTCCTCCTATCTCAGGAACGGCTTAATAAAAGATTCGGTTTTCACTGACGTATTGTAATGAGTTTGGGTTAACATTTAGTGTTTGTTTTATTTGAATCGGTTTACAAATAAAAAAAATCACGACAATTTAAAGAATACCATCCCTACTTTTATCGACTGTGGGCTTACCGAAGCGAAGCAAGGGCGTTCACTAGACTAGTAATAAATAATTTGCCAATTTAATTGTGCATAATGTGTTAAGTTGGAAATATGTCAAACAACATTTACAAAATTGCGGGAGTTTGTGACTTTTCATTTGGCATCCTCACACACACAAAGAATTACGTGTCCATACGGTGCCACTGCTAGTTGACATTAAGGTTTTCACGCACACATAGCGAAAAAGTGACTTCACGTCATTCGTTACATTTCTTTGCGAATGTTCCATCTGCCTTTTATTTCCTTCATCTGAGTGCATATATAATTATTTTAAGAACTTACTTTTGATAATAAAGTATGTATATCCTTTGTTATAAATGCAGTTTTTTTTTAATTTCGAGTCCGTGTGGATCCTAATCCTTGAGTTTTACATGTAAACATAATATGAAAAAATATGTCTCGACTTACGTCGTTTCGATTTACGTCGCGTATTTCGAGAACCTAACATGCCGTAAGTACGAGGACTGCCTGTATACGAGTATTATCTTTCAGTAAAGCCTGCTTGTCTAGCTACCACCCTTTTGCTTAAGTCAGCTAATCTTTCTTCTCCACTCTTTCTTGGCTGACAAGGCTTTAGCCTAATATGTTACTGATGTCCATGGGCAACGATTACCACTTACCATCAGGAAAGACATCTCATTGTTTGTCGTATTTACAAAAAAATGTGCCTGCAAAAATTATAATTATATTTAATATAAATAAATAAACGTTTACACACTCATACCCCCGCAGTAGTTTTTCACCTGTGTTGCAGGTGGTATGGACGACACATATAACACATCACAATAACATCCATGACCCGAGCACAAATATTTATCTGTCTTATAAATATCTGCTCCGACCGGGAATCGAACCCGGGACCCCTAGCTTCGCAGGCAGGGTCACTAGTCACTACCAACTAGGCTACAGCCTACAGGGACGTCAATTATATTCTATTCTATTGATGAAGATTGTTACGCTTCAGTCATAATCAATGAAAATAATATTAATTAACTGTTCATGCTTAATAAAATAAATTGATAATATTAATTACAGCATCTACGTAACTAATTTAAAAAATGAATACTTACCATTTTTACGTCAACTGAAGTTCAAATTACTTATGAAAATAATTCATCCCCAACTGGCGCCGTCATCTGAAAATATTAAAAATACAATTTTGAATACCTAGGCATTAAAATTGTGCAAATACTAAAATACACATAGGTAGATAAATAAACAGCCTGTAAATTATAATTAGGTAGTTATTATGCCTGAATAACAATGAATATATTTCATGAAAAATGACTAATTCGTCACCAAAAGTATAAGGTATGGGTAAAGTTTGTAGGATTCTATTATTTTCTTTGTCATAGACAAAGTAGGTACTACACTTAATTTAATACTGACTTTAATTGTGACGTATTTAAGAATTTATTTTAATGTCATTGATTTATACATATTATTAGGGTTCCGTAGCCGATACGGGGTATCTATGGATAGGTCTTCAAAAATGATATTGAGGTTTCTAATATAATTTTTTTTTAAACTGAATAGTTTGCGCGAGAGACACTTCCAAAGTGGTAAAATGTGTGTCCCCCCCTGTAACTTCTAAAATAAGAGAATGATAAAACTAAAAAATATATATGATGTACATTACCATGCAAACTTCCAACGAAAATTGGTTTGAACGAGATCTAGTAAGTAGTTTTTTTTAATACGTCATAAATCGTAAACCACAAAAAAAAATTGATCAAAGTTACAACGAACTACAAGAACTTTTATATTACGTTACTTGCTGCTACGGAACCCTTCATGGGCGAGTCCGACTCGCACTTGGCCGCTTTTATTAATATTATTAAAAGGTGTTATAATTTTCTATATCAATAATTTTATTATAAACATAATATATCTTTACGCGGAATAGCCACGAATCTATAACTAAAGGATTCAGTAATGGCAAATATTTAATAACTTACCTATAAGTGTTTCAGTATTAGAATAATAACGATGAACAAGTTCCGCTACTCGTCGGACAGTTGTTTTCTGAAAATATAAAAATCATAACTTAATTTTTTTTTATTCTTAAAGGTAGACGAGTAACCGCCCTCGCTTTGCTTCGGTTTTCTTATTTTTTTTACACCTTGGGTTACATTATTGGAGTTTTATTAAGGATCCCTAATTTTTTTGAAAATATAATATAGCCTATTTTACTCGGGGATAGTGTAGCTTTCTAACAGTGAAAGAATTTTTGAAATCGGTTCAGTAGTTTCGGAGCCTATTCAATGCAAACAAAAAATCAAATCTTTCCTCTTTATATATTAGTATAGATAATAAACTAGCTCCAAGAATTAAAGTTTCAGTAGTTTTTGCGTGAGAGTTACAAACAGCCATACATCATACAAACTGTTTCAATTATAATATTAGTAGGAATTAAAAGAACAAGTAGGATTGGTGTGTATAGTTATGTGAATGTTATAATTTCTCATACGTAACACCTAAGTAGCTAGTATTCGATAATGTTATGAATTCATGTCATAAAAACATTCTACATTTAGGTACATTAAGTAGACCCTGCTCACCATCCAAGACAAAATAAATATACGGTACGAAGTAGAAACTTACCTATTTACATACATGCATTTATAAAGCTTTCTAGAGATAATTATTTGGATTAATTGTTCACAGAATTCAGGACCTGAAACAAAGGAACACAGTGTTAAATGTTATACAAATGTATAACCTCAGGTTATACGAATTACTGGGCACGTCATTATCGCTTTTTAATACGTAATTTCTTAAAAGCTAATTCAATTAATTTTTTTTACTCAAAATAAAGGTTTTTATCATCGCTCAACTACAATTAGGAGGTTACCGAACATACATTAATATTACCTACATATTATCATAAAACAGTAACAGAAGATAATCACCCGAATGTGATTTGAGAACAACAATTATTTTATTATACGTATTCATTACATAAAAGTTCTCCCCGTCAAATAAGTATAAAATAAAAAAGTATCTATACCTACAAATAAATAAAATTGGAGTGTCTGTAATATTAAAAGAACCGCTTTTTACTAAGTGCATTTGGATGTATACACGGTACATATACCAAAACAACAAAAAACAAAACAACAGTCGTTTGTTCCGGCTAATCTCTGAAATGGCTGGACCGATTTTGACGGAACTTTCACAGGAGTAACTTAGGCTACTTTTATTTTAGAAAAAAAATAGTTTTTTTAGGCAATACGAAGTTCGCCGGGTCAGCTAGTAAACAATAAAATATGAAAGATTATCTGTAGTAGTTTTCGGGATAAATAAAAATTATGATTTATTAAAATCACTATGTTTTTGTCTAATTAATATACCATTACTAAAATTAGCAGTATCCTACAAACTCCTAGAGTCAGAAAGCCATTGCAATTCCCTCGAGGGACATAAAGACATTTTCCATTTAGAGAATGCAATGACAAGGTTTTATATTTGATAATTACTATTGTGTAGTAAACTTACACGTAGAACAATAGTCAAATTATTTATTTTTTAGAACATAGACAACATAATGTCCGTACATAGAGTTGATAACAAATTATTTTGTGAAGTGCAAATATTAATCTACACAAATAAATAAAATTGGCGTGTCTGTTTGTAATATTAAAATAACCGCTTTTTACCAAGTGCATTTGGATGTATACACGTTACATATACCAAAAAAACATTTTTTACAATATTTGTCCGTCTGTCTGTTTGTTTCGGCTAATCTCTAAAATGGCTTGACCGATTTTGACGGAACTTTCACTGGCAGATAGCTGATGTAATAAGGAGTAACTAAGGCTACTTTTATTTTAGAAAAAAAATTGTTTTGGAAAAAAGAACAATAACATTTTTGTTAAATACCACGCGGACGAATTCGCGGGTAACAGCTAGTTTTATTATAATTACAGTTATTATAATAATATAATATCAATAAATACTTCTACTTGCTAAACTCAATTAAACATCAATTAAATATTATTTTACATTTTATATATAACTAGGTACGGTAAGGCCTTAATCGTATCAGAGCCTAAGTCGTACCTAACTCGTAATCAAATCTAGCGGTAAACAACAGCAAAATAGTTACGAAGAAGTTAAGAAATAAGTATTTTCTAAATACTTAGAATAACTATTATGAAAAACTAGCGCTTGCGTCTTTGCCTGCGTTATTTAGGATAATAAGTATGTCTGTCTTATTCCAGATTATGGTCTACTTGTGTGCTAAATTTCATCAAAATCCGTTCAGTTGTTTTTGCGTGAAAGACTAAAAAACATCAATACTAACTTTCACGTTTATTTATAATATTAGTAGGAAATCTTCGTACCCCACCCGCCCTGGGGCACTGTCGCTAGCAAATTAGCGTCTGCAAAACTCCACAGCTGGATTAATTGCCGTCAACCGATCGAATCCGCATTAAGCCGATTTGCCGCCCTACACCAATTCGATTATTCGCCTTCCTCATAAAATTGTCGACTGAAACATAACTCAAACAAAACACCACCTTAAAACCTCTGCTTACAGCCTAATCTCCGCTTTCTAATACAGCCTTCGTTCTACTAGACATTTTAGTAAAATCGGGCTGTTAAAGACGCAAATATGATTAGACTCGGGTGGGTAATATTCAAATTTTGAGACAGCTATAATCAACGTCGCTTCTAAATGATGGTACCTACGATGGAAACATGTAATTATAATTTCATGTCTTTTGATTTATAGTAAGTATACTTTACTCTTATAGATCGTTTCGGCCATAAATATACAACTTAACGTAACGTTCTGTTATTACTTTACTATTATCTGTAACATAATTCTATAATAATTATTATGAAACTACTCTTTCCAAGTACTTCGCGATGTAGACGAAATTAAATACCTTAGCGATTTTATCCGATGAAGTCTAAAATGTGAAAGCAAGACTTGTCTTACTTATGATAATTAATATCATAAGTGAAGGGATTAACCCTTCAAAATTCCAGTTAGATAGTACCCTGATTAGTATTACGTGACAAACAATTTACAGTTACGTTTTGCCCTTACAAATCAACCAAAAATCTGTTCCGAATAGAGCTACAACACACACGTTTATCTTTTGTTTCACTACTGTTAATACAAGAAGGCATTTTAATTTAACGCTGTATGTTAAATGTAAAGCATTTCTGACAACAACAAAATCGTGCGTATCGTCTTGTATTGACAGAGCGACTATGAGCAGAACGGTTATTTGCCTGTTCTTACGCTCTTCATCGTTGTCGTGCTAGTGACATACCTATCTACTTCTTTTTACATGATAATATCATTAATTGTGATCAATTCATTCCTCCAACATATAATTGAAAACCACAGACTAAATTGACATCGTTAAACACAGCGCTAACTCAATTCAAAATTAAAATAGCCATAATTGATAAAATGACCAAAATCCCTTGCGATGCACACATTCAAGAAGTGAATTTCATATGCGACTTTAACTTCAGAAGCACGTTAATAATTCACGTCTAATGTTGACGGTACTAGCGTGGGTAGGGTGGCCGTGAGGGGCAAATCTGCCGTACAACTTATACATGACGACAAGTTGGGGATAAAGCGTAAATATATCGAAGTGTGAGTGTAGTTTTGGCCAAATTCGCGAGTGAAATGTGGGTGGGAGCGCGGACATCTAGTCAATGCAAAATGTGAAGATAAAACATTATGTAATCGGACATAAGCAATCTTTAATATCATTAATTAAACAGTTTTGAATCAGGAATAAGAATAACTATATTTCCACTGTAATTACATAAATATCATCAACTAGAAGTAATTAGTTAATAACTGCTTAATTACACAATCAATCATTAAAATTTCAAATTTGTAAGTTACATTATTAATTCATTAGTATTAAATAAAAAAAATACACGTTCCAACAACAAACTGTGGAACCGTGTGAAAAAATATTTTGGAATATTTATCCAAGTACAGTAAAACGTGACTAAATCTTAATATAACAAAAAGAAAGATTATAATGAAAAAAGAATAAATTAGATAACTCTAGGGAGCACAGAATCCTTTCAAGAAACCGGTTGTCGTGGTTCCAGCGTCGGAGATGAGTTACAATGAATTACCCAATGTTCCCATAATCACGCATGCGGCGGTGACCTTGGGTCATTGTCAGCCCTCTGACCTGACCGTTGATCTTTTATAGTGTACCGGTTCAAAGGTGCATTATATATTCCCATTTGAATTTGAACTGTAAATTGTCTAAGGGTTACTGGATCGTAAGATGAAATGAATATTGATCAACAAGCAAAACGGCAGATATAAAATGACCGTTTTGTAATTTGCATTGCTAGAAAATAAAAATAACAAAAATTAAGCGGTTTCAAAGATTACATAAAGTTTGAGATTATGTTTTAATTTTTGCGTGTCTAAGCTTTTACTTGCTAGGGGCCCAGATACGCGTCAGTAATGCCTTATGCATTACTGATATCCAGTGGCGAATACACGTAACCTACTATAATTTTATAACAGACGAGTAACCGCCCTTGCTTTGCTTCGGTTTTCTTATTTTTTTACACCTTGGGTTACATTATTGGAGTTTTATTAAGGATCCCTAATTTTTTTGAAAAATATAATATGCCTATGTCACCCGGAGATAGCGTAGCTTCCCAACAGTGAAAGAATTTTTCAAATCGGTTCAGTAGTTTCGGAGCCTAATAAATGCAAACAAACATTCAAATCTTTCCTCTTTATAATTTTATAACAGAAGATTGTTAATGAAAATTTTATCTGCGCAATGGACGCATACTATGCTGGACTGCTTGAATTCACATGTTGGTAGGAGTGAAGGCGGTTCACTTGAGGCGCGTCAGTGTGTGTGTGTCCGTTACATTTATCACAGATAAAGAGAATATACTATATTATGTCTAATAAATTGTAGTAGGTACTCTCCTTTGTTAGTTACGAAAATTACGTAATTTTTATCGTGCTTAGAAATTACCTAACATTTTAAGTACTTACGAGTATGACGGGTCTGATTGGGCCGTCTTAGGTAGAGTTGTGATTTTTACTAACTTAAACCTTAGTTTTGCGCTGTTCCTTAATTTTCTATTTAAATAAGTAGTTATTTTGAAGTTTGTAGAGTAGACCTGTTGTTATGTATATCTTATCTTAATTGGTATTTAATATGATCGCACTGAAAACCAGCGATTTTATTGTACTAAAGTGTATTACAATCTTTTTTGTAATGTTAAAATTATTTGCATAATTAGAATTTGAACAAGCTTTTTATATTTAAAGAAAATTATAAAGGTGATATTAGGTTGACGTAAGTTCTACTACTTTTTTGTTTAGGTACATGTTTAAATAACTGAATGTTCAATATGACTAAGTTTAAATAACGTATCTGTCAAATATCAATCTTTGTAATATTTTACCTAAAAATTGTCAAGTGTGATTTTAAAACATCTTAACCAGAAATAATTCTAATTTAACACACACTAGCACATACATTGTGTGTGTGATGCGGTACGTCGTCGCGTGTGTGCGTTGAGTTAGATCGCCCGCACTTCACCCAACCCGATAGAAACGGTACACCTGAACACGATACTGGATTACATAAGACAAAGGAATAAGGAAAAAATACTTTATTTTCTTCTTTAAGTGGATTATATAAGGCAAAATTATAAGGAGAAATACTATTAAAGGCTCCAACGGTGAGTGCTCCGAGGAATTGTTCGACTTGATTCCTACGTCTCCTTTTTCATTGCACCACTCGCCGAAGATTGAAGTTCCATCCACACCGATTGGACTTGTGGAGAACCTCTACGGTCCGATTCTCACGAACTTTTTTGCCACGGACATGCAAACTGTGGAATTAACTTCCTTCTGAGGTATTCCCGGAGCGCTATGACATGGGGCTCTCTTAAATAAAGGTGTAAAAGAGTTCTCCTTCAGGACCGGCGTTGCATTGGCGATTCCTCTGGTGTTGCTCATGTCATGTCCATAGGCCATAGGCGACGGTAACCACTTACCATCAGGTGGCCCGTAAGCTTTTTCATCTGCCCTTCAGACTATAAAAAAATATTTGGACGAATAGCAAGCTTAATGCTACTGCTTTTTATATCAAAACATATTTATTTATTTGAGACTTTATTATACCTTTAAAATAATGGTACAACTGGTGGGCTTAATGCTAGAAGCATTCTCTGCCAGCCGAACTTTGGGGAAACAGAAACATAACCACTAGGTCAAACAAACACATGAACAACGGTCTAATAATTAATATAAACTTATTTTGGTATTGTTAGTACTTATTATAACTATATTAAGATATAGAATCCCAACAAAAAATTACAGTACAATACTGCTTCCTAACTAATATAATTAGATGCTTGACAATCCTCCAAAATACTTCAATCACCGTTTAAATATGACTGGTGAGGTCCGCAGTGGTCTATGTTGCAAATCTGACTTGCTTAGGTGACTGCAAGCAGTTCTAGCGGGTGTACTTTGGTCAGCTTCTAACATCATTAATCTAACTTTCGTGCTACCCTTTATAATAGTTCGGCTCCCTCGACGAGGGTGGGGCTTGTGGGGTGTATTAACATACGAATTTGGCCTGCCTTCTTCTTGGGGGGTTTAAGTTTTGCGTATTGATCCAACGTATTCGCTAGTGTAATGATCCATGTGGATTCGTTGTATCTCAGATGTGCGTTACTTCGGATGTTTAGGATTTAATAACGGATAGAAGATTCAGGATTCATTTTTATATAGGTGTAGATATATTAGGTGTAGATAGTAAAGTGTAGGTACGTACGGGGTATATCCCTCGCCTATCTTTATGTTGACTATGGACGTAAATACACGTATAGTCTTGGTTGTATGGTATTTCCATGTATCATTATGTAATCTAGGTAGTGTTTATTGAAACTCTAGCCAGCTTTGAAATGAATATCCGAAAACCGAGAAAATAATTTTACTAAATATTATGTTAAATCGAATGCTACTAAACTTCGCAAGATCACATGCTAGGCTCATCTGACGAATGCCTGAAAATTTTGATAATCGGTCCAGCCGTTTTGACGCCGTTTGGGAACATACCTTTAGTAACATTACATAATTAAATACAAACATGGTTTTTACACAAAATCGCTAGTCCATATTTTTTTTGTATTATTTATTATTCCCCCTGATTTTATTTTTCGCTAGTCCATTATAAAGTGCATAAAGAAGTTTCATTTAGAATTCTGGGTAATGACACTTTTCATCCACTCTAAGTTTAATTTGGTGTCGAGCCCAATCTATGTATACCTAATAATACTAGGCCCAATCTATATACCAAGGTATAATGGAGAGCAGCGCTTATGGAACGCTACATAGAACGCAAAATAGATACGGTACATAATATGTATGAGATTTTTTTGATGTTATTTTAATGGCGAAGTTATACGCCTTTCAAAGCAAGAAACATCTACAATTTACTAGACATAATATATTTGTTTTAAGATCTTCCATCTAGATATAGATAGAGTTGACCATCCGTGTGGATGTGAATTGATTCCATATTGGCGCGGTCCTTTTGCGTCATTTCCTCTCCACTGAGATCCAATCAGTGTGATCTTGCTTCACCAAGATTTGTCCTTATACAGGTTGCTTAGTTTTGGGCTTCAGAATAAATAAATTTAATTTATATAATAAATTTCGCAGGACACCAGGGCTTCAAATAGTACCTTGAAACGTAATGTTTGCTAAGCCTGTAATATTGTCGTAATAAAATAAATAATAAATACATAAAATCAAAAAAGTATTGAACTGCTCCGCTAATTGGCGCCAAATCAGTTCCTCGGCTCACCCAAGATCATCAAATGATGTTCCACTGCCTTCTTTAGGTCGTCAGTCCATCTGTTCGGGTTAATGACCTGTATTCTTTTTACCGAGACGTGGCCGCCATCAGAGGACTTTTCAACCCCATCGGTTATGTGTCCTCCGAATTACGAACCATGTGGCCTGCCCACTGCCGCTTCGGCAGACTAACTCTACGAGCTATGTACTCGTAGATAAATAGTCAGTTAATTTTCCTCTTGACTTTGGCTTCAACCCATTAATGGCCCACTACTGAGCCCTAGTCTTTCCTCTTGAGTAGTCCTAGAGCATGCTCCACCACGGTGCTTAACTTTGTCGATCACAGAATCGACACAAGCCGCTGGGCTATGAGCACTTCAAAACTCATTCAATTTCGTTAAAAATAGTAATGTCGCTCCGATATAGAAATTTAATACCTCCTGTATATGGGGAGTTTGTTAAAGGAGTAAGGAGGAACGTTCATTAAAACATCAAAAGATTTATATTTACGCGTCAAAGATTTTAGAAGCAATAACTAATATCTTTAGAATCTTTATAGAAGCAAAGTTTTTATTCGTTTCTTTGTAATTTTGAACTGGTTTCTTTCAGTTCAAAAATACTAAAAAGATTTATTTTGGTACTCATATTGTTGCCAAAAAATATCCAATATGGTTACAGATTTATTATTAGTAAATATGTACTTACTTTTAGGGTTTCGCCAAGGAGGCGTAGAACATACTCCACCACGCTTCAAAACAAGTGCCTACACACAATAGCTGTAGGCATACAATTTTGCTGACTATACCCACTTATATAATTTATTCGTATACGTAAAACTCACACATACAAATAACATACCACAATAAAATACATAAGCAACATTTTATTGCAATTGAATAGCGTGGTGGTCGCAGAGTACGCCTATTTAAAATTCTATGTAACATTGCTTTTATTTAATGACGTCGCACACACATACACACACATTTTGTGGACAATTATTGGTATTTAGACCCGTCATTCTACGTATTTAGCGGTTCGGCGCTGAATATTCATCAAAGGATTGGTACGTAAAATTTTTCATTTAGTTCGATTGATACAAACGACCTAAATGTTGTGGACTGTTTTAAATTGCGATTAATTATAATTGCGTAGAAATACCTATATATTGTAGATAACATTTTACGTAATAGTATGTCTTTATGTTGAAGTAAGAAATAGATATTTAATAGTTAAATGCCTTATGTCAATCTTAACTTTGAGTCCTACGCACTCATGTTTATTTTTTGTCCCGCAACGCATCGGTGGTGCCTGTGGTGATACTGATCAGTAGCTCGAGCACGAATATTTGCGAGAAAGTATTCGTATGGTTAACGTAAGCAATTTGTATGGCATTTTTTCAAAAGCGCCCCTATCGTACGTAAATGGTACTAAAATGCCATACAAATTTGACAAATTGCTTACGTTAAGCATACGAATACTTTCTCGCAAATATTCGTGCTCGAGCTACAGATCACGCTTGTTCAGTAAAAAAGAAAAGATCATACCTACTTGCAACTTCGAATGCGATAGGTATTTGAAACGAGTTTCTGTTTAAAGTAAAATTTATGTAGCTCTTACGTAGGTACTTTTGAAAGTATGTTCGCTACGCCATAGATCGTCTTTGTTATTTTATACTTATGTTGGAGCTATTATTTTTTACTTATTTTTTATGGAAATACGATCCACCTGATTATTGTTTAACTATTCAACCAAAAATATTTTGAACTAATTATCTAAGTAGAAAAGAATTGATAAACTTTTATGATTTGCGTAAGAGTTAGAATTCTGAATAATATCATATCGATGAACTTGACCTTTGTTAAGTCACATAATTTTTTTGTAATATCATGTGTACAATAAAGATAATTTGTATTGTATTGTATTGTATAAATAAAATAATTAATGTTTCGTCTAGTGTCAACTATAGGGTTGATTTATTTATTATGTATTCCTAATTTCCTTGCCAATAACTATTTATAACCCACTTATTACAGCTGTGGATGTAATTATAACCCTGTGCTGCTGTAAGCAGTGATCTGCCCAGTACCTGTAGGATCTTTTGATCTCAGATGCACCACATTCACTGAACCCGTAATAACCCGCGAGTCTAATCGACCGAGAGACGCTCTTCATGATTATAGTGACGTACAGTATTAAGTGTGAGTTGTCACTGCTGTATATTCAAATGCATGCATATTATTCAGTCTATCGAGGTATAACCACAAAAGACATAATAGTACTTATACCTAATAGGTATAAGCACAGAAGAAATAATAGTTGTATAAGTAAGACAAGCTGAATGACTTTAACTAAAACTACATTGTTATACTGTAAATTTACTACAGTGTTGTACTGTAAATTTTGTTAATGGATTATTGATTGTTGCAAAATTAATCATATTATTATATTTTTCGAAATGTCTATTATTTATGTATTCGGAGGCAAAAATGTTATGGCACAGTTTCTGTAACTGGGAATAGGAAAATATAATGAAAAAATATTATTAACTTAATTTGATTAATTGATCAAATTATAGGGTTGAAGGCTACTATAGGATTTTAGGTGGATCGTACCTGTACAATTAGATTTATTCCTGATTGAATGAATTTGGTAGTAGCATAATACCTACTAACTTATGTAATAGGGAACTAGTGTTAGGTATACCAATTTCTACATTTAAAACGTACATCATAATTCATATCTGACTTCATTTTTTAAGCAAGACACAAATTGTAAGCCAGTAAGTAATATTCTCACTTACGAAGCAATGATCAAGCAAGAGGTCTTAAATATCAATAGAATTTTAATGGAAGTCCCTTGCGATTTAACCCTTGCAAATCCCCGACTATTCAAGAAATTGTCAACCTACCCTTTATGCCTAGCGTCATTTCCTTCTCCCTTCCGCCCTTATTAAGGGTAACCCTTGAATTCCTTGCACGCTTCCCTTACCAATTTATATTTATATATATGTATAACAAGTAACGCATGTAAAGGTTTATAGAACGCTCTGCTCGGCGGGATTATTCTGCAATATAATATTGATTTATGATAGGTAGGAAATTTATGTTAGGAAAAATGACTTTACTTTCAACTACCTAGCCCAAATAAAACGATACCGAAATAAAACCATTCGATTCTAAATGTTAAAACAATAGATAATTCCGTATTAACAACTAAGTACTGCCTCGTTTCAAACACTTTCGAATTCAATTATTCGTAGACCCTCAATAGATCACTGTAGCGCTAACACCTCGCTGTAAAACCTAAAATAATTAACCGAAAACCCTGTAGAATATATAATAAACCTATTTCCATTCACACTGGACAACACCGCCTGACTTGTGGTATTCATTAGCCCCTAATACGTGTTACTTTGTTCTAATCTTCTTACAAAGCGAATTTGAAACAAGCCGAAACCGACTCAACGGTGATGGCAAAAGAACAGAATTCCGAATAAGCGAAGGCAATTATAAGTCGATTTAATAATGAAACTACGTATTTTGCCACATTGTTTCGTCGTCAGCAATATAAAGGACATTTTGTTGATGTCTAAATGGCAGCGACTAGTGGTAGAGTTGGAATTTGCTACCCTGTTTTGAATGTAAATGGATTGTTTGGATAATTAGTTTTTATATTAATTATCTTTCATATAGAGGGTAATATCTAGCGTCTTATCATAAGTATTACTATCTCTATCTCTCGCTTAAGCTGGTCTCTTATAAGAAAGAGCTTAGATATTCTACCATATGTGATCTCGCCAATAATCTTTGAGATAGAGAAGTAATGTAAGTAATCAGTACAACTCTTGCTCAATATTTTTTTGGATTTGATTTATAGATCACAATAACTTCATTTATGGCTTTTAATTAGGTTTGTTAACCATTATCTGAATATGCAATCTAGCAACTGACATTTTACCCGTTTAGTTCAATACTTTAAAATAAATATGTAAATGTACCTACATACATATTATTAAGGCACATATTACATAATAGATGGTAGTCCTTTCAGTAAACAATATCTAAAAGATGATTTAGAGGTCCAAAAAATAACGATCCCGATTTCGGTGTCAGCTATTGATTAAAAACATAATAACCTAAAAAATAAGACAGGTAGCCGCTCGACTAACCAACCAAGTCCAACAATTCATTAGAGAATAATAAAAGTAAGAACAACAAAGTGTAATAAATCAAATTGAATCGATCTTATTGCAAATAAAAGAGCAAAATTACCTAAACTCTGGAATCTCTGGATCACCATAAATCATTATGTAAATGGTTTCGGAACTATGACTATTGTGTAGGTATACGGCGACGGTCCAGGGCTGGGCTCCGTAAATTAATCAAACGCACACATTCAAACCCTCTGCCATCTTTACCCACACTTTATTCGGCATTTTCGCCAACTAACATTGTACGAAGATCTAAAGTTACTAAAAATGCCGTACACT
This sequence comes from Thymelicus acteon, assembly GCA_951805285.1. Taxonomy (NCBI): domain Eukaryota; kingdom Metazoa; phylum Arthropoda; class Insecta; order Lepidoptera; family Hesperiidae; genus Thymelicus; species Thymelicus acteon. The sequence continues at coordinate 7,547,326 of OX638232.1, forward strand.
TTAAATAGTAAAGGAATAAGAAAGAAATTCCTGAAAAATATTTTCGTTAAGCAACGAATTTAAAATTGATGTTTATATCAGTTTCAGTATATAGTTAGTCTTCCTAGAGTCGGTTCATTAATGCGCGTTACTCTTGTCTTTACAATTGGCAACACATAGCAAAATTCAATGATTACGTGAAGAACGAAAAACTTACGTAATTGTTTTGTATCTTAACTAACTTAATCTAAAATAACTAATCTTACAATAAAAAGAAAAAATTTAAACATTTTTAAAACCCACGGCGGTTGAAAATTTTACTAATCGAAGAAGGATTACCTGAATAAAAATATCCAAAAGGAAAGCAGGTAGGTACCCATTAAAAATTAAACGTAAGAAGCTAAGAAATATTGATGATAACAAACTCAAGAAAATCCTCCAGGGGCTGACTGATAAACTTATTAAGCTGGGTCTGGTTCCTACAACATCCACGCAACGCACCTAACTTAATCTAAATCTCAACTAATCTAACCTACTATCTAACAAAAACCTAATCAAACATAAAAAGCAGAGCAAATCCAGCAAAATCATACCATATCCAGCAAACGATATATCACCGCCCGAACCCACGCACACAAGCGAACGCCAAAGATAAGGATAATGAGGCCGGGAGTCACAATTAGAGAGGGAAGTGCGTCCGGATGATCTTGGAGTCATTGAGGTGGGTCCGTGGGTCCTCCCTCCCGCGGGTTGGCTGGAGATAAACTTATCCGTATAGCATCGGTAAATTGTACGGCGCGGTTTGGAAATACAGAAGAGTTATCTTTGAAGTAAAAGGAAAGAAGAGCTTAAAGAAGAATCTCTTTCTTAAATACCTTTTTGCACTTATTTGAAGTTACATTTAGGAATAAAAAATGGAGAAGCAAACAGCGAAAGAATGTAGTTATATAGTTTTGTATTATATATTGTATTAATTGCATTAAAATTGCATTACAAACCTTTTTTATTTAAGCTGCTTTTTATGGATGTCTTGTTGTAAACGACTTTCAAAACATTTTTCTTTTAGGTACCTTTATGCCGTGCTCTTTATGATTTTTATGTTAATATACGACAGACAAACATACAGACAACTCACATATAACTAAATCATACCAACACCTTAATTATATGTATACTCTACACAGTCTACATTATAATCATAATTAAAATAACTGACACGTTATCAACCAAAATGCAACGAACCCACTAGGTATAGGTATTAATTTTAACACTTCAAGTAAAGTTTAACATCAAAGAGTAAATTTACTAAACCCTCCAACCCACTATTCCGCCATTATAATTCCAAATTGGAAAAGTTGGTAGTAATTAATCTGCTTCTAAATCCACCAAACTTCGTTCATAAAACTGAGCTAGAAAACTAAACTTTCTAAATTCAAAAGCCAATGCAGTTTGAAACGAGTTCCCTAGCAGCGGCATTTTATCCGACCGCACGCAGCGCTGCTTCGCTTGTTTTCTTACTCCATAGGACTTTTCCAACTCATTTGAATTCAAAAGCAGATACGCTGATGCGCAGATACGGCAGCGCAACGTACCTTTGTGGTTTCTATAGTCTAGAAAGTTCTAGAGCTCCAGTTCCGCTAGAGTGGCAGCAGTTGCCAACTTTCCTAGAAGTTGGCGTAATGTTGCGGCAAAAAGCGCGCTCACGCTGGGTTTAACAATTACCTAAGCAGCACAAAGTTTTGCACGTAGTTTCCCGTTTGTTCCGTTTTTGAACACAGCTTGTAATTTACAATGTAGACAGTGGATATGTTATTTCAGCGTTACGTAGCCTTGTCAAACAAAGAAAGGAGGAAGAAAGAATAAAACCTATTTATTTCTTGCCTTATTGATTGTATTCTACAGTACAAAATCATATGTTTAACTTCCTGACCTCTTGATGACTACAATATACAACTTTGAAAATAGTTCGCACTTAATTATGTCCAATCATCGTATAGCGCGAAGCTTTTTTCAAGTCGTCGTAAAGACAAAACTTATACAAAAAATACATGATACTAGAGGAGAAACACAAAATATTTTGCATTCAGAAAAAAGAACAAGTGAGTTAGGGTAAAAGTTATTTGGATGCGAGAAAAAAATGTTGATTTGCATCCTCTTACAATACTCTTAATTGTAAATAGAAAACAAGTTAATAGTCACGGACGTAAAAAAAAGACGGACGTAATCCCAAGAAGAAATTCAGTGAAGTACCCATAGGAATACCAACTCTGTATTCGTACAAGTACACACACCCACAAATTGACACCATACGGCTACGGCATTGATACCATAGCGAATCAAAAATTACAAAATTACGCACACATGGTAAGCGAGCTGTCAGCTGTCAGCTTCACTCTCGAATAAACAAGGTTACGTCTGTTCTTTTTTTACGTCCGTGTTAATTATGTAAAAAAATAAACGGTTTTAGAATGCCATTTTAAGAACTAAAGAAAATAAAATTGTGACCGTGCTATGAACCATTAATGAGTTCCCTCGTCTGGAGACAACCCTAAAAGTATTATCAGGTCATGCTTATTATAAAAATGTATATTATCATCCATGACGACCCTGTAACCTAATTGGTAGCGACCCTGCCTGCGAAGCGAGGGGTCCCGGGTTCGATTCCAGGCCGGGGCAGATATTTATGTGACATATTTGTGTTGTCCATGCCACTCACGACACAGATAAAAACCTACTGCGGGGGTATGAGTGTGCAAGCGTTTATTTATTTATTTATTTATCATCGGAACCATAGCAATATGCAAAATTTCATAGGATAAGTTTCTTAGGATAAGTGAAAGTAGTTCTAATTCAGCTTGCAAATTTGAACCAAACAAACAAACAAACAAACAGACAAACAGGGCAAGGTTTAGAAAACCGTTTAAAAATATAAAAACGGTTATCATTACACAATGAAACAAATGGTTTCAGTCTGCTTCAAATCCCATTTTACTTTGAAATTACATATTTATTTAGCTCTACAAAAGCTACCTGTTCAACTTTTGCTATGATTAAAGAAGTTATTTTATAGTCAAAACTCTGTAGCCTAGTTGGAAGCGACCCTGCCTGCGAAGTGAGGGGTCTCGGGTTCGATTCCCAGCCGAAGCAGATATTTATGTGACGTGTTATATGTATCGTCCATGCCACCCACGACACAGGTAATAACCAACTGCGAGGGTATGAGTGTGTTAATGTTTATTTATTTACTTATGATTTCGTACTTAATCTAGGTTTTCTTAGGTCTACAATAACCTAATATCTTTTAATAGGTAGTAATATTCCTTCTTTTTACAGATACGAACTAATTTCGACTTTTCAATTGCTTTTATGTAAGTAGTAAAAAACGAGGTCATAAGCTACATGATGATAAGTGGACCGTCTCCCAGGCATCACCGAGGCGTTGCCGACCGAAACAGAAAGCGGGGACCCACAATTATTTCAGACTGATTTGATTATTTTCCGACACTGTAACCGAAACAAACATATTATCACGGTCGATACATATATGTAAGTTATTGTTGAAGTAAGCTGGAATTCTAATGAACGTTTTCCCGAGATAAATCGTGGTTCGCGTTATCTAAGGACGATTTAAACTGTCGGAATACACTATGTTTTCAATTACTGGAGGCTCGCGAAATATTCGCTGTGTTCAGGGTTGCCAACATTGAATTCAATGTAGAGAAGTAGGATAGGTATATAATTATATAGAGAAGATTCTTATTAGATAAAAACTGTATGGATTCGGGTTTCTAAAACAAGTCCTATTTGGTCAATAATCTTGGCACTGTTTTTTATTGAAATATTACTCAAAATAATATTTAACAGAAATTAGTTAATAAATGTTTTATCCTTAAATTCTTTTCATTTTAAGCATGCCTTATATTTAAATTATTAGGGCGAGCGAAGTGAGCCCTAATAATAGTCGACAATCTATGTATTCTTGTTACACCTTATATTGAGAAACTATTACACTTACAGGTTTGGGTTTTGACACAGTATTTTCTGTTCATCTCTAGATGTGTTATCAATCATAAAAATACTATTTTATCCACTTTAAAAAAAAAATCTTTCATTAAATTTTTATTGTATTAGTAACGCCATCTATAGGAAAACTAAAAAATTACTTCCACTTGACTTCCCCTTCATCTTCAAAAGCTTTGGTCCCATACAAATTTTAGTAAACGTGCGTTTACTTTACGCCACAGTTATGTCAAGTAAAACTCACTGAGCACACAGTAAAATATTTAAAATGAAATATGTGAGACTTCCGCTTGTCAGTCGGAGTTTGGCAGCTCATTATTCTGTTTCGCTGTGTCTGTCGCACGACTGGTAGCCGGTCGTGACCGTGACTGCGCCGCGAGTTAAACATTTCGTTACCCCGTGATATTTATTTAATCTATAGACTTGAAATAGATACAATATAATCTTAATGGAATTATGTACTGCATTTCAATTTTGTTTATGGTTTTGTTTTGATAATTTGACGATTCCATGGAGAATAGAGGTAAGGAAAGTCATCTCTGTATATGAAAACTGTTCGTAAAAACGCGTCCATTAAGGGTGGCGCTGCGCTTAAAAAACTGCCTTCAAAATTACTACGTAGAAAACTTCGCGAGCCCTCCCGAAACACCGCTTTTTTGCTAGTAGAATACGATAAATAGACCCTGTAAGATGGTTTCCTAAAAAATACTTGTCTAAAAAACTTTAGGTACTATCTAGTGCATTTATTTAACATGTCAAATGACAACCCTATCTAGCGCGCGTTGCTAGCATGCCTTTCCCGCCATCCGACATCGTCTCTCGCACCATTCGCCACCAATGCACCTTTCGCTTTCAACCCTCAGTTACGATTATAATTGGTATTATAATAGTTATTATAATATATAAGATATTATACTTAATTGTTATTGACTTTGTTATTTTACAACTATGTACAAGCCAACACGGGGCGTGCTTCGCTGGATGACCTGTCATGTTCATTTCATGTATGCTCTGGATGTAATGTCATGTTCATTTCATCTTAAAATCCAAGCTTAACTATGTAACAATGAACTATCACAGAATCAATATCATCTGTGAATTAAAGTTAATGTGATAACAATCGTTCAAATCAAACCGAATTTACCGACTTAATAATTAACACATGCATACCTTTAGCTATGTGATATCAAAGAGTTATAATAATTATACTTTCGACGAAATATTTTAAACCGTTGGTCAAGAACAATTTAGTTAAAAAACCAATAGCAACAATAACGTGCCTTCTTTGTGCACTAAAATGTACAATGAAGTCCCCGGTTGGTACTCATATAAAACATCAATACATGAATTAATTATTAGGTATAATAATATCATAATCAAATTGTATGAAGAATCTCACAGTAGGTAAAAGTAAATATCTATAGTCTTACAACGATATAGAACGGTCAAATCCAGGCTTGAACGGTGGGCGGCTACAAAACTTTACAATAGTTGGACTTCAGATTTAGTGCCCGCCCACACTTCTAATTTAGAAGCAACTAGAAATATACTATCGAAATCGCTTATTACTTTATGATGTTACTGGATCGATTTGAAAGAAAGAAAGAAAGAAATAAAACATATTATTTCCGTCAGAATATACCTACAGTACCAACTACAACATAATAAGATGACAAAAACAGTGTGATGTGCAGCTGCAGTTTTATGTTTATTTTTAACCGACTTCATAAAAAGGAGAAGGTTCTCAATTAGACTCTATTTTTAGGGTTCCGAAATAAAATCGGAATCCTTATAGTTTCGTCATGTCCGTCCGTTCGTGTGTCCGTCCTTCCGTCTGTCCGTCTGTCCATCTGTCCGTCTTCTATGACCATTTTTGGAATTAGGGGTCCATTTACGAAATATTTGACTTTAAAGTGCTAATTTTGGTTAGAGTCAAATGTCCTCCCCACTGCTGGCTAAACGTTGGACAAATGAAAAAAATTCTCAAAAATAGGTTATAATATTATGAATTTACAAGGAAAACTATCACGGCTATGTTAGCGTAGGTAGTTAATGAGTACTCGTAATAGTCAATAAACTTACTACTTCCCAACCCTACATTGGGCGTGGCCTGACACGCACTTGTCCAGTTTTTTTAAGTGTGCATAACTTTGTACTGGGTGCATCGATTTTGATGATTCTTTTTACATTCCAGCTGGTGCTTGTCATGTGGTCCCATGAGCGAGATCTGACAAGTAGTTGTTGAGTTATCCCTAATTCTGAAGTCGGTTATTTTTTCACTCAATATATTTGTTTAAACGAAAATCAGTAACATAACAGTGTAGGTCTATGAACGATGCTAATCATATACAAATTCTATTTTTGCAAATAAATATGATTCTTGACGACCCGTGTGGCGCAATGGTTACCATGCCGGATCGCCGCACCGAGGGTCCTGGGTTCGATTCCCAGCGAGGCGGAAATTTGAATGATGAGTTTGAATTTCTGTTCTCGGTCTGGGTGTGAATGTCCTTGTCTAGTGTGTTGTCCATGGCACCCACGACACAGGGAATCCTAGTGTGGGGCTATGAGTGTGAAGCGTTATTTATTTTATTTTATTTGTTGAAATTTATATTTATGAAATTAATTTTCTAGCATTTCTGCTGCGATTTATTTTAATCACCAGAGGGAACTGTAAACGTGTGAGGGAACAATCTTTTCAATTCTTTCTAATGCTCTTATTACTTAATTCATCAAGGCGTAATAAGGCGCGATTGTGTCTTTGCTAGGCTTAAATCTAAAAAAAATAAGGCCAAAACCATGTACCACGCTGGCCAAGCACAATTAATTTTACAATGGTTTGGGAACATTACGAAAAATTCCAAGATGTGAAGTGATTTTTAGAATTCACCTTTACACTAAACTATTAGTTGATCATATTAATGTTTACCACAATGATTCTATAAAGGTAAGTTTAATCATATCTGATGTTACCATAGTGAAATAGGGTAAAAGATAACGTGCGCTGTGCACCCACTATAGCGGGCGGGCGATTCTCTGAGAGAAGGTAATTTATAAAGTTGGATGACTAGACGACTACTCCACGTTATTTATCTAACATGCTATTAGTTGAGTTTCTACTTCGTTATTATTACGTTTGCCTTAACAAGCGTTGCTTTGAGAGAATAATAAATAACTTTTTACGTTTGGTTTTCACTGATTTGTTAAGCGTCAGTGGACAATGATGTTAATATACTTACCATTAGGTTGCCTTGCCCAGGTCCTTTTTTTGGCTTTACACGTAATAAAAAAAATGGCATGTTTATTACTCTAGACCCAAAGCAAGAAAATTGGTAATTAATAAGCAATTTGGATTGGTTGGTTTAATCAATACCCAATTGGATTTATCCTAATTCGAAAATAATTTTTCAAAGATTTTATTTACAGACTTCTTAACATAATTAAGCCACTGCAATTACTTGAAGGTCTTGAACCTATCATTTGAGTTGCTTTATAACGAAAAGTAATGACAAGCACTTTAATTACTCGACTTGGAATTTATCTCCACACGAAATTTCAATTTCAATAATCGGTTTTGTAATAACTTCACAACTGTATAAGTAAAAGCTTAAAATATTCTGGAAAAATATAGTAGATTTCATATTTATTTTAAATTGAAAATAAATGAACTAACATTTAAATATTAAAATTCAAGTTATAGTAACGGCCACCCTACATATTTCTCAAAGAGACGCACAACGATTACCTTCGACCCCTCTCTCCATCTTAATTCGGGTTCAGTGACCGAACCCCCACGTAATGTCCAAGGGGTCAGAAAGACTTGCTAATACAGAGAAATTAAGAAGACCCTTCCAATTGCCCCCCTTGCGGGGTGCTGCCAACGGAACGAATTCTGCAAATGGCCGAAAGCACCATAAGATCCCTCTTTGTTGCTTTAATTTCACATTTCTTGCAGAACATTAATAAGGGTCCAGACATTTTAATCCAGTAGGTATGTTGCATGTTTTAAGTAATTTACATACAAGGATTTATTCGTCGTCACTAACTTACAGTGGTGATAATAATAAAGGTTTTGAAATTTCGCTTGAAAAAAGTAACTTTGGTTTATGATTTGAAAGGTATTGGAGCTAGCTGCTGTACTCAATTTTGAATATTTAAAAATTAAGTCGGTATTTCAAGTTTTCAAACTTAGTCCATATTTCAAGTTTTCTTATGTTTATATGTTTGCAGTCGCATAACATGAAAACTAGTTGCTCGATTGACCTGAAGTTTTTACATATAGGCAACTAGATATTTACATGTCCTTGTTGTTCTGAAGTTCCTATGGGAAGAAGAAATTTCAAGCATTGTGATTTTATTATATTATGATGTATTGTGATGTGCCCAAAACCGGTAAAATTATGCGAACATGGTTTTAGACTACTAAAATCTTGCATTAGACACATACATTCTTCCGCTAGTAGGTAATAATAGGGCGATGTCCACCAAGACCCATTACAAAGATTCATCGATGAATCTTTTTCCACTTTTATAGTCGGATTGATTTGTTACTTAGCCATATACATATAGCTATAGCAAATATATTTTAACCACCCAATCCAATTTCCATACAATTATTCATTTATGTACGCTTTACGTAAAACTTAATTAAAATGAGTTTGTATAAAATTAGATCATTTTATCATTAGTGGTTGTTTTTAATAGCTTCCCTGTAATTTGTGCGTTTTATAGAATATGGAAAATTTGTTGCAACATCATTAAAACCCCTTAGGCGTACACAACACGGTTGACAGGCGCTTGTTGGTGAAATATGAAAATAATTATAACATTTAGTCTCGTATGAGGATCTAAAATATATTTTTACTTGCGCTTGATTTTGCAAAACTGGTTCAGGATTTGTAATCAGAAGCCATTGAAAGGAACAGAAGAGATATATTATATTATGGATAATGAACAATGAGAAAAGAAAATGCAAAAGTGTGATCAAATTAAGTTACAATCATCACGGAATTGGTTTTATAAATTCAGGATGGAAATCACAATTCATAAGAATTCAAAAATATTCCTCATAGCCCACACCAGATATAATAAAAACTTTTAACGCATTAATAAACTAGATTTAGCATTCTTATGTATACCTGTATAATTATACAGAATAAGTTATATAAAGATGGTAAACAGTTATGAAAATTCCTAAGGCTGCGTCTGTGTGAATAAATAAACAAGATCGAGATTGATCAAGATTTGAAATCAACATTGCATTTTCTTAAATTACTTAACACACTTCTTAAATTGTTATATACCTATTAACTAAAAAAAACAATATTACCCTAGTAGTTAGAACTGTCTCCCGTTCAGTGGGATCATCCTGCACATCCTCTAATCATCTTCTACACCCTTATTAATAAAAATCGCTTAATCCAAGCATCATCTGAAGCTACACTTGGACTAGTTAATTCTGGATTAACTAAGTAATAACTTCGTAATTGCAATGTTATTAATAAATATGGAGTAACCTCGAACTAACAATACATTTCTTAGTCCGGTTTCAACGAGTAAAATATGGCAACCTTTGTAATTTAAAAGTAAAAAGAGTGAGTCAGTGAATGACTTCATGCATTAAAATGACAGTGACAACAATATTTTGGGATTGACAACTTCAAACGACGTGATCAGCTTTCAATTTCAAGCGCCTAATTTCGCTCCTCGCAGTTTGTTTCATGCTATGGTTACTTGTTAAACTTAAAATTGATTTACATGAACCAAAAACGTGCTCGCTCAGTTAACTGGGATGAAGAAGAAAAGGTCAAAGAAAATATCAATGTGAATGACGTTTAGTTAGAACAACGAAGTACTCTTGATATGCGTCAAGTCAACGTCAATGTCGTCAAAGCACGCCTAGTCCACGCCTAATCAGTCGCTAAACTATGTAGCGACATGGACTAACTTTGATTCTGAGATGAGACTCGGAGTAGCTTACTTCTTCGTTACTCTATATTTATTAATACTGAATTTAATTAAATCTTATTAACGACAAGTTTTAAAGTTACTCTTGCTTTAGTCTATGTTTATTAATATGGCCGCTAAAGTTTAAAGTTTGCTTTGTTAAAAAAGGAAAACGTCATATTTTTACACCAACACACCTAAGTATTTGCTATAATGTTCTGAAAGGTTTGTCAAGTCTGCCAATATTGGACTATGGCCCTCTCATTATGAGTAATGAGATGAGACTAGAGTCCAGCTTTGGGAGAATGAAGAATTGCGATATATTATACATTGTAAAGCATACTATGTGGTAATATTGATAGGTGTATAGCAACTTGAAACTAATTAAATATTAAAGTTAGTCCATTTTCGTAGCTGATTGTTATTTGTGAGGGAAACAAAGACCCTCCCTTACTATCGGGTTGTTTGCTTTTGTAACTAAAATTAGTTTTCTGCGCGACCCTTCTCGCAATGAAATTACCTCCCCTGGCTCCGACTGGCAGACGAATAACGTTTCAGTTATAATTCATGGTAATATTCACTCAGCGAATGTTCTTAATGTTACGGGAGAATTGATTTTTATGAAGGAACTTGTACAGGGGTCTGCGGAGTTTAAAATTAATTATTTTCACATTAACTTCACTTAGAAAGTATATAATTCATTAATTTATTGTACATTGAAACAAATTCATGTACCTATAAGTAAATTAAAATTATTAATAAGTTTACAATACAATACAATACATGTATTATTTATTGTTCACCAATTTCAACACAAGAAAAAGATATATTTTTTTTATTAAAAAACCGGGCAAGTGCGTGTCAGGCCACGCGCAATGTAGGGGGTTCCGAAGTAGTAAGTGATCATTGAGAATTTTATGGGGAACTTCACTCTAACAAAAATTAGCACTTCAAAGCCAAATATTTCGCAAACGGACACCTAATTTCAAAAATGAAAAATTCCAAATTTTCAACGACACCCCACACTATAGGGTACGCGATGATAAAAAATTCATCCTCACGTTACCTGTAGAGGAGGTACCCTGAAAAAATGTTTTTTAATATTTTTTTCCATGATTCTGAAGTTTTAATAAATATGTATATCCATGCCAAATTACAGCTTTCTGGCACTAAGGGTCTCGGCACTTGGCTTCGGACAGACGGATGGACGGAAGGACAGACGGACGGACAGACATGACGAAACTATAAAGGTTCCGATTTTTCTTCGGTCTTTCTTCTTCATCATTTTCAAAATTACAAAAAAAAAACGATGAAAAACACTGGTGATCATTGCCTTTTGCCATAAAATGTCCAATAGTGTTGCGTCAGTACTTCATGTTATAAAAAATATGCAAAACGTGTATGCTAGTATTAGGCAAAGATAATAGATAAATAATTAATATAAAATAAGATAGCAAAATACAGTGTTGTTTTTTGCAATCAAACGCTTGATATTTCTCTCCCTTACAATAAAACAGAATTAACGTAGTTAAATATTGTCTATGTAAGACTATCTCTAACGAATTTATCCTATCTACATACGTTCTATATTTTACCCGCCACAACCGTCGTCACTTACGGCAAACGGAATAAAAGTTTTCCAATTATAGACGCTGTCAAGCAACCGCCGATACCACTATAATTTTGGGTGCAAATTTTATTACAGCAGTAAAAACTACACAGATTTTAAATGAGACATAATTATGTAAACTGGTGAATTCAAAAATAGGTTTTTGCTTTTCCCTAGTAAACCGGAATCCTATATAAATAGGACGCGTTCCTGGTAAAAGAAGAAAAGAGAAAAAGAAAGCTTTTTTATAACCTAAAGTTTCGGTCCTAAATCTATGTTTAGATCGGTGATGCATGAGGTGTTTTTGATGTCCATTTGACGGCCATTGACCAGTTACTTTCAAGTAGTTCAAGTAGTGGTACTCGTTTGTCGGTTATTTACATTAAAACGTAAATAATTAAAACCAAAATCAAAAATAATTTAAACGCTTATCTGAAAACAACGCCCGATGAATCACAAACCCTGTTCTAAAAAGCGTATCTAAATCGGTCAATCCGTTTTGGAGACAAGGAAAGAGATAATTGAACTTTTGCTACTAGAGACTCTTTTAATATAAGATCATTGACTAGAGTAGGTATGTACCTTCATTAAACTTCAAGTTCAGTGTACGGAATATACGGATCTCTCACGTCAAACTCTCCATGCTCCTTTTCCTTGAGGGCAAAAAATCCCTTAAACATTTTTTTTTAATTTAGCCAGTCTAAATCAAGAAGCTGTAGGTTAGTCAATTATATAATATTTCAGTTACTCCGCAGTCTGTTTTCCATTACGTTACAAATTACAACAACTACACATTACATAAAAATACCAACTGGTAGGTACTCTGTACTCTGCTGGTAGTTTGATACTCTGTACCAAGTTCTACATAACCCCAAAACCAACGCAAGCCATTGGTCGCATCAGCAACGAGTATAAATACGAGTAGAATATTACAGAACTGCACCGAGCCTCAAGTAACCTTCATCACTGGTTGCCGACGGGTGGAGCTAAACTTTTCCAATTATCAACTTCGTCAAGTGACCCCACCTCCCTCGGCCAGGGTACAAAGAAGTTTTAATTGCACGCCTACGTTTCAGCAATCACCAAGAATGAGCACTATTTAGATTACTGCTACTCTGGTACTGTAACGTTACTAGTTCTGATAACGTTTATATTATTGTCTTTTGGAGTTACGATGAAGAGCGATTCAAATTCATGGACACCTTTTTGGAGTACTTATTGAAAGTATGTGCCAAAATATTTGTCATTTTTTATTACGCGACTGCCAGGAAGTTTTGTTTTTCGCGCGTATCTTACATGTATGTATGTATTCATGTAATATTCTTTATTACCTCATATCTTCCAAACCTCCGGACCGATTTATTTAATTAAAATATTAGATGCGTCTTGACAGCCAAAGCGTTCTTAGATATAATGTTTTTTGTTTTAATGAAATGAAAAAAAAAAACAAATATAGTGGCTGTGAGATGCCATTTTTTGAAGTGTCGAAAAATAAAAATAAATTGAATACTTACTGCAATATGGGTATTAAATTAAATAGCTCATCATAAGGGTTTCCAAAAGGTAGGGTATATCAGGTTTTTTATCTGTCGGGTTTTTAATTTTTTTTAATTTATAGTAGTTGTTATTGATAATGTCCGAATACACAAAACACGACGTAATACGAATGGCATTGGAAAACAATTTATTAGTCGATAATTTTCATTAAACTTACGAAAGTTGACGGATTATTACGGTATTTTTTTTATAAGTTTTATCACTTAACGTACGTATATCATCTCTCTCTCGGCTCATCACCAGTCTTGCATCTCGGCAGACAATAGCTATAGAACTTACGCAAGATTCTAACCCATATACCGAGGGTGTATTCATAGTATTAAAAGCCACTTTAGTACTCTTAAGACAATAGGGACGCTCCAATAGGCTTCGAGGAACAAAGGAACCAGTAATGAATAGGACACATAATTAAATCACTATAACTACAGTATAACACCGTCCTTGTCTCTTTAGTGAAGAATAATAGAGACGGGTGTTATTGATACCTACGACAATAGTCAGGGAACAATTGAAATTGAGAGACTTCTAAGGCATTGGGCGGTACCTAGTAACATGATAAGACAGAATAGGCAGGTAGGTAGGTACCTACTTCCCCATTGAAACGGCCGTTAGGTACCTACCTAGATAGTTTGCTCTCGTTCCTCTATAGTGAGTTCTTTATTTTTTATGTTTTCATCTTAATAGTTATACACTGTGTACACAATGTACCTATATTATACTTAATAGGTATATTATTTACTTAATAAATTACAAAAACAAGGACATTTAAAATTATAAGCTGTACCTAATTATTACCAATTCGTTCATAAGGGTAACTAGGTATAAAAGGATTCCGATTTTATTTCGGAATACTAAGAACGAAATTAGCTGAGGTTTTTATCCTTGTATATGTTGTTTTATCATTTGCATTTTTCACGTCTGTTTCTACTAATCTCCAAAATGGCTAAACCAGTTTAGATGCGGTTTTGAATGTAGATACTTTAGTAAACTTGTAACATTTAGTGTTGTTTCATTTCAATTGGTTCACATATAAAAAAGATGTAATAGCTTAAGAATCTTGTCTAAACATTTTCCGAATGTGAATACTAAGAGCAATGAATAATATTAAAAGATCAAATAATATATCTAATATAGGTGTATCTGTGGCGCGCTTACATATTAATTTTGGCAAATCCAACAAAATCCCTTATAAACATTTTCGAATGAACATGACGAGCGAAAACTAACCCTTCTAATCTTGCGAAGCAACGGCTCCCCAAAAACAATCTAAAACCACCCTCGCTATTTCTTTCATCCCTCCCCTCGGGGGGGATAAGTCACCCTACTTAAGATCGATGGTGGGGAGATTTTACTTTGCGATAAGGGTTGGGCCTGTCCCGAATTAAGGGCGCCCTTTGTGCGTCTCAGATGGGTCGAACTTCATGCCTTGTTTTGACGTGTTTTATAATTAATTTGTTAGTTTGGGGCCTTAGTTTAACGAGGGCGAGCGAAATTATCGTAATGAATTAGACCAAAGTTTCAGAGCCCGCGTTGGAGCCGGCAGATTTTGTATATTGATGCTAAAGTTCTAATGTATAGGGTCGGGAGCGTAGAGGAGGTCATATACGCGAAAGGTCGCATATTATCCTCAGTACCTACTGACCATTTATCCAGAAATTTGAAAAATTCCTTCTGATTCTAATAAATGATAATCTTTATCTTCGTTAACCTAAGTTTAATGAGCGCGGGTAATTTAAAAGCTTTTCATTGCTTTTTTTAACCTTATTCCTCTTCTCTTCTTCTCTCTGTGCTCAATTGAAAGTTAATAGGTTCGATTTCGATAAGTAAGTAAATTAAAATCTTAACCCATCAACTTGCCTGCTTTCCCCGCGGTATACTACGGGTGCGAAGATGCAATTTTCCGGACCCAGTAGAATTTTTTTTTCTGGATAAAGGTATTCTGTGTCCATTTCTGAGCTCTTGGCAATATTTTACTAAAATACGGGTACTCACGATATTTATTTTGTACTCCGATATTTCGACCCAGTTGCATGGATCGTGGTCACGGATGAATGATAGTAAAATGGATTATAATAAACCACTAGCTGTTGCGGTAGAGATCGATTTTTACAAATCCCGCGGGTACCCTGATCTTTTCTGGGATAAAAAGTAACCTATATATGTTATTAATCCAGGTTATAGGCTATTTCCATTCCAAATTTCAGCCAATTCGGTTCAGTAGTTTTCGCGTGAAAGCGTAACAAACAAACTTACATTCACATTTATAATATTACGAGTATGATTCGGGTTATAGTAACCTTTTTGCCCCTAATTACCTGCGCTCTGCCCGCGGCTTTTTCTTCGACTCGCGTTTTCCGAGAAAATAAGTATCCTATATGTTATTCCAAATCATGGTCTACCTGTATGCTAAATTTCATGAAAATTCATAAAGTATTTTTGCGTGAAAGAGTAACTTACATCCCTACATCCTTACAAACTTTCCCATCTAAACAAATAAATACAATTGGAGTGTCTGTTTGTAATACTAAAATAACCGCTTTTTACTAAGTGCATTTGGATGTATACATGGTACCGACATACACCAAAACAACATTTTTTACAATTTTTGTCTGTCTGTCTGTTTGTTTCGGCTAATTTCTGAAATGGCTGGACCGATTTTGACGGGACTTTCACTGACAGATAGCTGATATAACAAGGAGTAATTTCGGCTACTTTTATTTTAGAAAAAAATAAGGCATGTTGCAGAACATGACGCCGTGTCAGCTAGTTTATAACATTAGCAGGAACTACTTCCTTCTGTAGAGAAAAGATGTTAACACATAAATATATCGAGTTGTAGACCAGTAGACCATTGTGTTTCATATTAGCTAGCATAGTTATGGACCCAGCTGTGTCAGCGCTGTTTATTACAGACATATTACAGTTTCCCTTTGTCAGTACAAACAGCGCGAAATTAAACACTAGCTCGTACAAACAATGGTTAAATAACTTTATTTGTTTTGAGTAAACAATTTGTGGGCAGAATAAGTAACTTCTGTTCAGAATATGTAACCGGCGGACACGCTTACAAAATGTTGTATTTGATCAAGTTCACGTTCTGATGATATATTATGAGGAATTGTTTGTCTTACGTTTGCAAACAATACATCTCAATTAATACGAGCGTAAGTAAATTCTTTGTTTAAACGTACTGGAAAGCCGTGAGCTAGATTGAATTGACACACAAGGTCTGTGTGACCTTTCTGTTTTTGTATCATAATAAATAATAATATACCTACTGGTCCCCACCCTCTCTGATACGGGAAACCAATGGCTTAGTTAAAGTAGAAATGACGCAGGAAGTTAAATGTAGACGAAAGACGTACGTAGGATGTAGGTAGGTACCTACTCCATTCTGGGCCTACTCTTACACTGCAGCTAAGCATGTGGTAGTCTTACCATCGGGTGGATCGTCAGTTCGTTTATCGGTTAGTTACTTACAAAACCGGGCAAGTGCGTGTCAGGCCACGCGCAATATAGGGTTCCGAAGTAGTAAGTTTATCGACTATTACTCATTAACTACTTATGCTAACATAGCCGTGATAGTTCTCCTAGTAAATTCATCATATAATGCATTTTTGAGATTTTTTTCACTTGTCCAACTTCAATTGTTTAGCCAGCGGGGGGGGGGGGGGGGGGGCACACTTGACTCTAATCCAAATAATGTTTGTGATTTCATTTTGTGCTACCACTCTTCCGCGGACGGAAACTGTTTATAAACATAAAAACAATTCACAAATATAAGTATAATAATTATACTTACAATAATTATTTACAAATAGTATACCTACCTACCTATTGATGCGTTTTAGCGTTAAGTCCATCATGAACTTAATTATAAAATACTTTATTTACAGTGCATAATTATGTAAATAAAATAATACCTACATATATTATACATACACTATTATATTGAACATTACATGTACCTGACGACCCGTGTGGCATAATGGTTATCATGCCGGATCGCCGCACTCAGGGTCCTGGGTTCGATTCCCAGCGAGGCGGAAATTTGAATGATGAGTTTTAATTTCTGTTCTCGGTCTGGGTGTGCATGTCCTTGTCTAGTGTGTTGTCCATGGCACCCACGACACAGGGAATCCTAGTGTGGGGCTATGAGTGTGAAGCGTTATTTATTATTATTTATTATTACCTAGTCAACTAGTTACCTTATAAATAAAGAATAAGGTTATTATAACTAAACATCTTTAAAAATTCTAGTCGACTGTGAGAAACTTCAACATAGATATTCGTATCGTGTCGAGTTGGCGACTAATAACAAAATTGCTAAGCGAGTCACGAATCCAGTACGTATGAAAATTGTCCAATATACTCCGATGTCTTCTTAGTGTGGGTGGGGGAGGGAGATGGAGTGGGCCTTTATTATAGGACCGTCGGTTTGTGGGGGACGCACTTCTTACAGAGGGCTGCCATTTTGAGATGTTCTTTGTTCGCTTGAAACTTTTTTATTAGATTTACATTAACATGACATTATAATTAGTTAGTATGTTAGAAAGTGCATTTTAAATGAAGTGATACTAAAGCTGATATTCTGTAAAGAATTTCTGTTTTAACTTTAAGGCGTAGGGAACAATTAATGATAAAGATTTGATTTAGAACAGTAAACGGCTTTTGGTCACCTGTTAAAAAATTACGTGAATAACTAGACATTAGATCCCTAAATCTTTCAAAAAGATTAAACTTCATATATTTTAATTATATTTTCATCAAATTTAAGTTTTTTTTAATCTTTTAAAATCTTTGTAAATTGCGTTTTTTCCCTTTAACTCCTAAATAATTTAGTACTTACCTAACTTTTATATAAACAACAATAAAAAAAAGAATTCGTGGTATTGAATAATATTACGATAATTAATTAATTATATTTTACTTCATTAACAACTTAATTGCAATAAACATAAAGAAGGGGTAAAAAGTACAACGACTTGGTGTATGGCGATTGGCATACCCAAAGTATAAAGATTGGCATGCTAACCATTGTATTTTGTGTTTATTGGCCCGGCCAATGTTTATATCTACTATGTAGGTGCCAATCTTTATACAAATTAATTAAAAATAAATAAAATTTAACGATAGTAATATATTTTCCGAAATATCTTGGTATAAATATTGGAAAAGTATAACGATTAGCATGGCCGATTATCTAGTTGCTGCTTCAAATCGCTAAGTACTAACATAGGCCCGGGTGCCATTAATTGATCTTTCGTAAGTATATGTAAGCTGCGGATATTCAAATTGGCCCCCCAATTTTAACGCTATGTTGAATGTTTTCCCGCCAATTTTTAAATATTAACCATCATACAATAATATAATATAATAATAATAATAATAATAATAATAATAATAATAATAATAATAATAATAATAATAATAATAATAATAATAATAATAATAATAATAATAATAATAATAATAATAATAATAATAATAATAATAATAATAATAATAATAATAATAATAATAATAATAATAATAATAATAATAATAATAATAATAATAATAATAATAATAATAATAATAATAATAATAATAATAATAATAATAATAATAATAATAATAATAATAATAATAATAATAATAATAATAATAATAATAATAATAATAATAATAATAATAATAATAATAATAATAATAATAATAATAATAATAATAATAATAATAATAATAATAAAATAATAATAATAATAATAATAATAATAATAATAATAATAATAATAATAATAATAATAATAATAATAATAATAATAATAATAATAATAATAATAATAATAATAATAATAATAATAATAATAATAATAATAATAATAATAATAATAATAATAATAATAATAATAATAATAATAATAATAATAATAATAATAATAATAATAATAATAATAATAATAATAATAATATAATAATAATAATAATAATAATAATAATAATAATAATAATAATAATAATAATAATAATAATAATAATAATAATAATAATAATAATAATAATAATAATAATAATAATAATAATAATAATAATAATAATAATAATAATAATAATAATAATAATAATAATAATAATAATAATAATAATAATAATAATAATAATAATAATAATAATAATAATAATAATAATAATAATAATAATAATAATAATAATAATAATAATAATAATAATAATAATAATAATAATAATAATAATAATAATAATAATAATAATAATAATAATAATAATAATAATAATAATAATAATAATAATATAATAATAATAATAATAATAATAATAATAATAATAATAATAATAATAATAATAATAATAATAATAATAATAATAATAATAATAATAATAATAATAATAATAATAATAATAATAATAATAATAATAATAATAATAATAATAATAATAATAATAATAATAATAATAATAATAATAATAATAATAATAATAATAATAATAATAATAATAATAATAATAATAATAATAATAATAATAATAATAATAATAATAATAATAATAATAATAACTCTTTATTGCTTTAAACATAGTTTATGCACGATAGCTTATGCACCTTAACACATAACATACGTACATATTTAAAAGTACCTATAACAGGTAGAGCTCAATCTATACAAATAAATAAAATTGGAGTGTCTGTTTGTAATATTAAAATAACCTCTTTTTACTAAGTGCATTTGGATGTATAAACAGTACATTTACCAAAACAACATTTTTTACAATTTTTGTCTGCCCGTCTGTCTGTCTGTCTGTCTGTTTGTTCCGGCTAACCTCTGAAATGGCTGGACCGATTTTGACGGGGCTTTCACTACCAGATACCTGATGTAACAAGGAGTAACTTAGGCTACTTTTATTTTAGAAAAAAAAAACTGTTAGGCGATACGAAGTTCGCCGAGTCAGCTAGTATTTTATGTAATTTAGAAGCTTAAGCCGACAGCCCTGCGTCTAGTGCGTAAACAAAACGCCTCCCCATTCGGGCAAGAAATTACATACTTTAATCTTATCGTCGGAGTAAAATAGAATATTAAATCGAGCTGTCCCCGACGAATGGTCGCCGACCGTACTAACAGAGGAGCGGGATAAACACATTCGATCTAACGGGATACGGGACTCATTGCGGGAAGAATGTCTTTTCAACCCTCGGGTTTTTGGAACGAAAGGCTTTTCTTTGATCAGCTTTACTTAACGATCGCCCGAGATCACAATACATTGTCACATTTATTACATTTGTAACTCTGGTCCTCAATTCGTGTTTTATCGAGTGACGTGTTTTAGCGTGTGCTATATATTGCTTCGCTACTTTCATGAATACCAGTTTACATTCTGCAATTTATTTGTGGGTTTGGAATTAAATACAGATGCGTTATAAAGAAGTTGTATAATATAATATTGTCGTGTAAGTATACAAAATACTAAAATAAAAATTGTCACATTAGAATCATTGTATCTCCTACCAAAAATTTTCCGAGGATTTTTAAATAACAAAGTATTACTACCACTTTTTTATTTATTTATTTAACCTTTATTGACCACAATAAAAATATTATGGTACTGGCGAGTTTAATGCTTACCTAATTCATTCTCTTCCAGCTAATCATTGGACAAAAGAGAAAAAGGCCGTTAATAATGTAAATTATAGTGTACAAAGTATCTAACATACAAACACAATAAAATATACACATAAATACATATATATAAATTTACAATATATACCCACATAAATATACAAACTTATATTAATGACTAGCTGACCCGGCGAACTACGCACTTAGTAAAAAGCGGTTATTTTAATATTACAAACAGACACTCCAATTTAATTTATTTGTATAGATGTCTAAGACAAAAACTTCTACGATGTCAATTACGATCTAGAAAAAGAGTCCTGAGATCCTTCCCTTTCACTCTGACAAAATATAGGCAACAAATTTCAGTATAAATAGCTTAGCACAGCACATTGAGCACTTTCTTAATAGCATAGTAAAGTCACAATTATAAAAAATTGAGTACCTACCTACACCTGGCATTTACCAAAGTAAATAAATAAATAAATAAATAAAAGAGAAAAGAAGAAACAAAATAAATAAGTAGCTAAGGAGAATATTACATACACCAAACTATAGCCTAACCTTCTAAATCTAAAAATCGGCAGCTTAACCGATTAAAGCATACTTAATTTAGGTAACTACTTGTCACAATCTAAATCATCAGCTGGCGACTTAAAACATGGTCTAACCTTATGGTCTAACCATATCAGTTTTCTATCTCTTGTCCTCCCAAACTTTAACTTTAATGTATCCGTCCTTTTATAACCACGCACGTACCCTCATTATATTACAAAGCTTCCTAAACAGAGTCACGGGAGAATCGCACACAGGCTCACCGATCCGTATCTTGGAGGGTCGGCATGGCACAAATATATCTAAGTGCCGGGGGTCCAGCCAGTTTCTCCTTTCCTTATCCTTTCCCCCTTTCGCCACTATGTCCCCCACCCCATCCCATAAACACGGTTAAACACTGGAGCAAAATTGTAAAATTTGGCGCTCCTTTCTAGTCCGGCGTCAATTTGTTAAGATAACATTGTTACACCCGCTGGACATTATTTACGATTGGGGAATTAATTAAGAGGATAGTAATTAGAAGACGGGTACGGTAGACGGTATGATTCCGTTTAATATTTGCCTCCTTGGATATTAAGCGTTCGTTTTGGTTTAATTGTGAACTCTGGATCCGTTGTTTTGATCAACCTTAGATATTTTAGTCTAAACGGATTTTTTATCCACATTTAAATTATTTTTTGTCTTGTTGTGTACGTTGTGTTCGTTATTATTGAATTCATCAGAACAATAAATATAAGATTATAATTAGGTCCGTAAATTCAGTCCTCAAAAATAGAAACGGGAAACATTTTCATTCAGTTTCTTTTTCAAAAAATGGAAATGCGACCGTTAAATATTCAACTTTAGAATTTAATTGGCTGTAGAATTCGACGGTGATCTAAATTTATGAATATCAAACATAGGCCAAATGGGCTTACGGACAAAAAGCTGATCCAAAAAAATCGATAAGTCAAAAATATTCAATTACGTTTGAACATTAATATTCTAGCATCGCGGTCGTCAAGTATCGCTGGGGAGATAGTGCAGGTGGCCTCCCACCCACCCACAAAAAAGGGGGGTGCGGAATCATGGCCGAAATTCACGTTTTTAGGCCTACCAGGCTTTTTAGTATGGCGTTCACGTTCGCTTTGTGGAAAATTTCACGTGTTTATTTATTAACTATAGCTATGTGTATTAGTTGATTAGCGTTTGATGAATCGGCCTCATCCACTATAACGAGCTATTTGCCAATAAATAGTGAAAGGTCTGTTTTTAAAATTGTGGTTTTATGAAATTATCGTCGCAATGGAGTGATTGTTCGGGCTTAAGTAATGTTTTTAGAAATGTTGTGTTTTAGACTCATGGCAAAATGATAAATGCTGTAAAAGTAATGACATACCTACACTTTAATTAATTATTCTATACCTTGTAGGATAGTAAATTCTGTACCTTGTAGGATAGTAAATTCTGTACCTTGCAGGATAGTAAATAGGGTATAGGAATATAGGTAGATTAAGAGTTAGTAAATGCACAGAGAAATCTGTATAACATTAGGTAATTTAGGTATATTAACTTTACTACTAAAAACCCAAACCAAGTTTACCTCAATAGAATCTCATCTAACTTCGTCGATTCATTCTATATTTAACTTCACAACTAAAAGTATTCTGTTTGTAGGAACCTAATCAATAATGTTGAACGATAAGTCATCTGTATCGCAACGCAACTTTCATTTGGAGGTAATGAGAATAACATACAAATAAAGACACATCTCTTTACATTATCTGTATTTAAATATCATCTAACCCACTATCATCTATAGTACAGCATTCCGCTAGTGACGCGCCGCTATTAATCATAGAAAATGACGTCGCGCATTGTGTGACTCCGCTCGACTCAAAATTGTGAAAACCTATCCCGACGCAACGCAGGCGAACTAATAACGAGGACGCTCACACTTCGCAAAATGCCCGCTAGGGGGGTACAGTCCGACAAATAAATAGCTATCGGTCATCAGTTTTCTTGGATTAGTGTGAGCTAGGGTTAGTGTTTTGAATGTAGGTACTTAGTATGTCTCCAAAAATGCAATGCTTAAGGTGAATTCTACTAACAGGCGAAGCAATGTTGAAAGTAAATAAAAGCACCGGTGTCTATTGGACAATTAGCTATGGACTAGCTAGGATTCGGAGTTTCTATTTCTAGTAAGAAATATCTAACTTCTAGTAAGAAACAAACCTCAGACAATCTTATTAAAATGAAAAATATTTTTTTACAACCAATAAAACTGTGCTTGGTATCCTGGTCGTTGATTTTTTTAAAGTTAGCGTATATGTAAATAATTATCACTTAAAACAAGGAAAGTAAACAATGAAGTAACTCAAGGGTACATGAGTTTTTCATAAAAGTCTATTAAATCGCCTTTGGCCCGTACAGTTCTCCATTTGGCCATACCTTCATTATGCATAGACTTAAGCATACATACCACCCAAGACTAAATCACCACTTACAGGTGGGATTGTAGTCAAGAATTAACAAAAAAATATGACATTTTTTTTTGTTTTTTTTTTTGTCCTGACTGTACATTAGCTTGACGATGACTGCACGCGTTTGTGTGCCTCACGCTTGTGTGCATTACGCGTGACGTCCTGCAACCGACGTGATATATTGAGAACTGCGCCAAAAATCGCTACTATTTAGTTTATGTAACGCAACATTTTGCTCTGTTTTATATATGCACGAGTAACCGCCCTCGCTTTGCTTCGGTTTTCTTATTTTTTACACCTTGGGTTACATTATTGGAGTTTTATTAAGGATCCCTAATTTTTTTGAAAATTTAATATAGCCTATGTTACTCGGGGATAATGTTGCTTCCCAACAGTGAAAGAATTTTTCAAATCGGTTCAGTAGTTTCGGAGCCTATTCAATGCAAACAAAAAATCAAATCTTTCCTCTTTATATATTAGTACAGATGAGATGCCCCCGATTTGCCGGTGCTATAGATATTAAATACATTTGAGTCCAAAGAGACATTGGACCGCGATCAAAAAAAACTTTTCTGTCACTTTATTATGTACTGGTCAGGAATTGAACCCGTGGTCCTTCAACAAAGTCTCTACCTCATTACATAGTCCTCATGCCCAAGTGACAATGTCGCTGAAATATATAAACAAGTAACCTCATGTGCCTAATAACAAGTTTCCTTGGGAAATGTTAATTTTGTATTGCAAATATATTTATTGATTTTATTAAAATCCGATTATTTTTTTCCAATTAGTTTTAAAAAGCATAATTTAATAACCCTTAAGAGTTCAATTTCCTAATTAGCATTGGGTGTCGTCGGGTATCTCAGGTAATTTCTTATTCGGAAGGATTACTATTACAAAATCATATTATTATTACCAGTAAGGGTAGAAGTGTAGAACCAACTCAAATTTATTTTTTTCCGTGATCAGTCGTCAACCAATAAAAAAATTTCAGCCTACCTATTAAGATTTCAAATGTATTTTTATACAGAGGATAAAACAGCTAATCTTCAGCGATCTAATCACCGATTTCTAAATAGTTATAACTAAATAGATAACGATTTTATTAATTGACTACCATCAAACAAGGGTTCGCTACCGCTACCTAGCTCTCGTGGCTATTACAAATAAGTGCCATATTTATGTCGCTAAGATTTCCAATGGGTTACTCCTGTTATTCACTAGTCAGTTATTATTCAATAGGTCAATCACTTAGGTAAGACACATCTACATGGTTTGAACATATTTTTGATTTAACAACAGGTACTCACGATTGATGTAGGTGTACATAATAAGAGCTTAATTGGCATTGCAGGGAATTCAAAGCTAAAATAAATAAAGTAGAATGCATTCGTTCCACTTTGCTAGCGATCTCATTTGCGGTTCTCAGAGGAACACAACGGCTATGTACCTATATTTTCGAATTTTATGCCTACCACGTACGGACCCCTTTCTATGTATGTACGTGTGATTTTTAACCAGTTTATTTAGACTCGCCGATGGACAGTGGTTCCTTAGAGTTGTGAACGTTGAGGGGGGCATGATAGGTCCACTTAAAATGGTATTTGCACATGTGTGTGAAAGTAGTTGAGCGATAGTGAAGGGGTAGTTCCACCCCCGTCGCGTCATCGGGCTGACTATTGCGCCTGTGTTAGAGAATGAACATTTAAAATGCCCTCCCCATGACGATCACTGGACGGCCATTTTTGTTTTTTTTTTGCAGTACCTAATGATTTTACACTTTAAAATTAGATTTTAAAACGAAACTGATATAACCTGAAATATTATATTAATCAATGAATATGTAATTTACATACATCCCTATTTATATTTTTTCGAATAAATGCGGAATAGCAAACTATAACTCGGGCAAAAATGATGACACAGGAAAATCTTTCTTCAGGTATGAAATTATGTCACAGTGATTTCAATCGAAGCTTCTAAAACCGGTCAAGTGCGTGTCAAGCCACGCATACTAGAGTTCCGTAGTTGGTCGATTTGTAATATGCATACCTAGCTATGACAGTTTTTCTTTTAATTTCGTTATAATGAATGCTGCTGTCGTGTTTTTTTACATTTCCAATTAAATGCCAGCAAAGGACTTGCACTTTGCAACTTTTGCATTTAAAAACCTTACATATATTGCGCAAGCGAATTGCTAAATTTACAGATGATTTAGAGACGCGGTAGCGTGTCAAGCCAATTTCAAGCTAACAGAACTGGCGAGCAGCACTGTGTGTAATATTACACGAACCATTTGGAGCCACTTTTGAGCCCCTCATAACTCAAAAACTATTCCACATAAACTTTCGAAATACATATGTGCTCCAAATTTCATAAACACACCTCAAACGGTTATTTAAAAGTCCTAAAATCGTCATTTTTATCATTGACTGACCTATAGATAAAAAACTCTAACCCAGTTCCAGATAACTTAGAAACTTGATATTTGGCATCAAGGTAGGTTAGGCGTATGTAAAGAAAAAAATGTAAAAACTGAAAATTATTGATAATTCGTGAAACTAGTGAATTAGCGGTTGCACTGTAT
The DNA here is from genome assembly GCA_951805285.1 of Thymelicus acteon. Classification (NCBI taxonomy): domain Eukaryota; kingdom Metazoa; phylum Arthropoda; class Insecta; order Lepidoptera; family Hesperiidae; genus Thymelicus; species Thymelicus acteon. The sequence goes on from OX638232.1 coordinate 7,573,654, forward strand.
AGAGTAATTTTACAAATAACAAAAGGTTTATTAATTATCTATAAACAATTATAATTTCTAGACAAAAAGTAATGATATCTCATCAAAAAACATAAATGTGAAATGAGAGCCATTTAAAAAAAAAAAAGAATTAAAATCTGAATGGGTGCTAAGTTCTGTGTAGAAGAGCCTAAAATTTTAGTCACAAGAACATGTAATTCAAGTTTTACATTTGAATTTGCTAGTTTTCATTAGTTAACAACCAACAAAGCAAATTTTAGAAAATTAACATAGATACTACGTCAAACTTACAGACTTAAAAATTATAATATAGCCTCCGTGAAAACTAATCAAGTCAAATGTAGAGCTTGAATTACATATTCTTGTGACTAAAATTTTAGGCTTTTATACTCAGAACTTGGCACCCATTTAGATCTTTATCCTTTTTTTAAATTGGCTCTCATTTCACATTTATGTTTTTGATGAGATAAAAAATAAAATTATTTAATAGCAAACTAATTTTTGTCTACAAGCTACATTATTTCTGAGTGGTAAGACACATCAAATTTAATACCCCTCTTTTTGCGTCATGGGTTAATAAAAAGTAGTGCTAAGATTTTTCAAAATAAATCTCGTCTATAAAAATGGACTATAAGTAAGAAATTCCTTAAAAAAATGTTTTTTTTTTCTGTATTATGTTAGTTTGTTTTAATTGAGTTGTTTCCTAAAATTTTTTTTTGTTATAAATGGAAAGTTCATATATAAGTTTTATAACAAAGTTATTTTAGTTTTTTTTTATTCGCTATAATTTAAAAGTTACATCAAATCAAAAATACGTTTTTGAATCCAGTACCGAAAACACGCCGACAATTCCCGAATAGACCCGAGCGCGCGTGTGACGTCACTTTGTTAATTGCTATTCATTGCAGCATACAGCTGATACTGTGATTTGACTTTTAACTGATAAAATCTTGATATTATCGTCAATATATTGATAAATATATCAAAAATGCTAAACCTTAAAAGTTATCGTGCTTGTTTTGTACCATTACGTGTGAAAACTACAAAAAAAACACCCCAAATATAATGTTAAATGTGTACCTGTGACCTTATCCCGAGGAATAAGAGGTAAAATTTTAGTTTTCGTTCATAGATTCGCTTTTAGGGTTCCGAAGTAAAATCGGAATCCTTATAGTTTCGTCATGTCCGTCCGTCCGTCCGTCTGTCCGTCTGTCTGTCTGTCCGTCTGTCCGTCTGTCCGTCCATCCGTCCGTCCGTCTGTCCGAAGCAAAGCGGCCAGACCCTTACTGCTAGAAAGCTGTAATTTGGCATGGATATACATATTTATTAAAACTCCAGAATCGTAGAATTAAATATTGAAAAACATTTTTTTTCAGGGTACCTCCCATACAGGCAACGTGAGGATGATTTTTTTATTCGTCGCCTACCCTATAGTGTGGAGTATCGTTGAAAAGGTCTTCCAAAAATATTATGGGTCTTGTAAGACCATTTTTGGAATTAGGGGTCCGTTTGCAAAATGTTTGGCTTTAAAGTGCTATTTTTGGTTACAGTCAAGTGTCCCCCCCAACTGTTGACTAAACGGTTGGAGTTAGACAAGTGAAAAAATTCTCAAAAATAGGGTACTTATATGATGAATTTACAAGGAAAACTATCACTGCTATGTTAACATAAGTATGAGTCATAGTCGATAAACTTACTACTTCGGAACCTTACATTGCCCGTGGCCTGACACGCACATGCCCGTTTTTTTATAAAACCCATGGTTTTATTTTATTAGGTTAGGAATTTTGCAACGTTGATCCTACTCAAATTCAATGAGGATCTGATGATGGGTCCTGGGGCTACAAAGTGGAAAACTTGGTAGAACAATGGTAGGTAGAGTAAAACGGAACCGTGTTTGAAGATATTAGATAATTATTATCGTTAACATTGTAAAACCAGTAGGTACATAAATAAATAAATAAACGCTTCACACTCATAGCCCCATACTAGGATACCCAGTGTCGTGGGTGCCATAGACAACACAAGGACACACACTCAGACCAAGAACAGAAATACAAACTAATCATTCAAACCATCTCGCAGCATCCACCTCGCATCGAATCGAAACCAGGACCCTTGACTTAGCGATCTGGAGTGGTAACGATTCGCTACACGAGTCGTGATCATTGACCAACTTGGCGTATTTCGGAGACAAAAAAAATTATATATTGTACCAGTTTTATGTATAAAGCGCGTACAGACCCATACCACCGCAGTAGGTTTTCCTGTGTCGCAGGTGGCATGGTCAACACAAATAACACGTCACTATAACACCCAAGACCCGAGTACAAATAATTATTTGTCACATTTTATTAGATATGGCCGGGAATTGAACCTGGGACCCTCACTTCGCAGGCTGGATCGAATCGTTATCAACTAGGCTATAGGGTCATCATATGTATGTACCTACTACTAGCATAGAATTTCTCTAGTATTGCATTGTGCATTTTTTTATTAATCACATTCTTCACTTCTCTCAGGATCCATATCTGAAATTTAGGTAGACGAAGTCGCGGGTAGAAGCTAGTTGTAAGTATGATAAATGAAATATAATTTTATCATACAACCCTGATTTATACCCCTAACACCCTGCCCTGATTTCTCCCAGACACGATTTACCAGTTAACAGTGTAACCTTATCTAAATTTATTTAGTGTGTACAATCAATAGAGAGTTTTATTATAATATTTAATGAAGAATAAATCATTTAACATTTAAATTTACAATAAAATTACTTGGTATGAATATCTTTTTGCACTAAATTTCGGATATTTTTACTCAATTCACGTAGAAGCTTCTAACACTGTGTAATTGCTTTAACAAAATGACGTCACTAACATGGCGACCAAATCTGGCGCGTTTGTAGTCACGTGATTCTTTTTGAACTTTTATCCATTTTGAATTCATTATTATTAATATTAAAAATAGTTTTTAAGCGTTTTTAACAATGCCAATTAATATAATTTGTGTTAAAGATTTAAAATACATTAAAAAAAAAATATTTTTTTTAAAATGAACAACTCAATTGCAGTAACTGATATAAAGTGTGCGGTGTGAGTTATATGTTGAATAGAATTATTTTTTTTCACGAAGTAAGAAAGAATATTCTATTTAACAAAGGCTAACAGGATACCCTGTTCTGAGTTCCACATAATTTCAAGTAGACATGACTTGAGAGTAAACATAATACTTATTTTATTATTATATTATAATGTGTCTTATAAATAATACGTGTATTCTAAATACAATAATGCCTAATTATTATGCCTCAACCAGCGATCGAACTTGAGACAGTTAAGACAGACTTGAGTAGAGACATCAGGACCATGACATAGGACTTAGAGACGGGAGTAATAATCTTATGTAGTACAAACAGATTTAACTAACCTTCGGGCTCCAAATTAAAAGATAGTTAACTTTCACTTCACAGCACAACACTATTTTCTGTTTACAAAAAACTTGTCAGTATTAAGTCTGAAATAATATTCGTACACTCAAATTTTTTAATCAGGTTCATCTTCCGTACACTTCAACAGTAGTTTACAGAATGCAGTACAAATAAGGGCAAGTAAGGGCAACGGTCACCTTAAGTTCACACATACATTTGTATACATTAACATTAATTTTATATCTTGACAACAAGATTTATCTGTGGGGTCAATTCAGGTGATGGGGACGCATTGGACGCACACCTCTTCGTGGGACGTTTAACACGAGAATTATATCTTCACTTTTTAGGGTTCCGAAGTACCTAAAATCAGAACCCTTATACATAGTTTTGTCATATCCTTCCATCCGTCCGTCTGTCCGTCTGTCCGAAGCAAAGCGCTGAGACTATTATGCTAGAAAGCTGTAATTTGGCATAGATATACATATTTATTAAAACTCTTAAATCGTGGAATAAAATATGGAAAAACATTTTTTTTTTCAGGATACCTCCCTTACGGGTATGGATGAGGATGATTTTTTTATTCGTCACGTACCCTATAGTGTGGTGTATCATTAAAAAGGTCTCCCAAAAATATGATGGGTATTCTTAAACCATTTTTGGAATTAGGGGTCCCTTTAAGGCCATATTTGGCTTTTAATTTTAAGTGCTAATTTTGGTGTGAGTCAAGTGTCGTCGTCCCCTGCCCACTAAATGGTTGGAGTTGGACAAGTGAAAAAATTATCAAAAATAGGTTATATGATGAATTTATAAGGAAAACTATCACTGCTATGTTAGGAGAAATTCTCAAAAAAAATCTTGCGAATAAACTCGGTAGGGCTGCTTATGCTGTTAGGAAAATAAGGCAGTATACTGATGTCGAAACTGCTAGGATAGTTTATTTTGCTTATTTCCACAGTGTTTTGTTTTATGCCATCTTACTGTGGGGCAAAGCAGTCAGTATAGAACAAATTTTCATACTCCAAAAAAAGGGCTATTAGGGCTATTTATAAACTTAAGTCTCGGGAATCTTTACGTGAAAAGTTCAAGGAAATAGGCATACTTATAGTAGCTTCCCTGTATATCTTTAGTAATGTAGTTTTTATACGGAAGAATAATAAGCGCGTATAAACAAAATTGTAATATTAATAATCGCCAAACAAGAAGAATGCATCAATTAGTTGCTCCTTCGTTCCGCCTAAGTAAAGTGCAGCGATCTTTCATAGGGCTTGGTGTACATTTCTATAATAAAATTCCAAAATCAATACGTGACTTGCCAATAGAATCTTTCAAAAGACGTGTAAAAACACAATTGTTAGGCAAGGGATATTATAGTGTAGACGAGTATTTAAATGACTAAGATACATGGAAATGACCAGTTCTGCAACCAGTTCCGCTCAGATTAGTAAATATTTTTGTAATATTTTCTTTTTTGTAATTTTTTTAAAGATGTGCTGAGGAGTTTCTTTACGGCTTTTCTTCTCCTCCATGACAAAGCACCCTTCCGAAAAGCCGGTAGATAAAAAATGATGACGTGCATATATTAATCAAATATTGTTTGTTTTTTTCCCAAGTAACCTTGTATTATTTAAATGAGTCCCGACTGTTAATCCTTCTATGGTTTACGCCCTACTCAGAGTCACTAACGGTTAGTTAAATCGCTCCTTAGTGCAGAATTTGTATGGTGATTCTTTACTAAGGAGCGATTAAAGTAACCGTTAGTGACTCTGAGTTGGGGCATTAGTTGTTCAGTATTACTTATAACAAAATTCTAAACGACTGGGCTTATTTTTTTCTTTTTAGTTTTTTTACGTAGTTGCGTTTTTTGTCTTTTTTATTTTTTTCCTTGTATGTTCACCGAGACGGTTTGACTGATTTGGATGATACATACGGTATTGATTAGGGGATTGATCCAGAGTGTTTACCATTAACACATGATGAGGATCTGATGAGGGGCTCCGGAGATATAGAGTGGACTTCCTCAACGGATAAAAGTAATTGAGACGGTGTTTATATATTATAATCCGGTATCCGGCCATGTACTGGTGAGTACGTGAGTACGTGTAACGTGACGGACTACTTTTCTTGAACTAAATAATAATAAGATTTCTCTGTGAAATAATAAGAAAGTGTGTGTTTTAAATGTCTTTGGGATAATGTGGTAATAAGAATTTGCCATAATATTTAGAATTATTCACTTAAGTTGGCTAAAAAAAGCCGCTCAGTTTATGTATGTATGTGTTTACTTGATGTTGTGCGCACATGTGGTCAATAAGGTACTAATAACATAAGCTGACCGGCGTTTAAATAGTTACACAAATCAAGTGTCGGCATACCGGAGTACCTACTTACCAAGTTAAATATGTAAAACGCTAGTAATCGGCCAAGTGGCCGCGTACTGACTCACCCAGTCATATTTTGTTTTGGTTATTATATTATGATGTCAATATTCGATTTCCGGTTACACAAATGTATGATTTGTTTTAGTGTACCTAAGTATAAAGATGCCGTGTTTCAGTTTTCGGCCACATGTTTTCTCTATATTTCTGATTCACTCACTCAGTCTCACTCGGGTAAGTTTATTCCGATAACCATAAGCTGGTACGTACAACACAAAGACAAATAAAATTGCACTGGTGTATTGTCTTCAATGAAAACAATTAGTGACGTCATGCAATAAATTGCAAAGAATAAATAAGGGAGACACCCCTATTAACGCGACAGAGATAGATAATATTTTGTTTATGTTACTAATAATTTTAAATTATTTATAAATATTCGCCATAATGTTATCAAAGTTTTAAATCTTACATCTGGCTTGTCTCTTTTTCGGTCTCGTAAACCATCAGATAACAGCTTATCTTTTCGACAACTGATTATCCAAATTTTTTACGACACGATGATCTTAACACTGTCAACCCAGTAACAGTTCATGTATAAGTTAACAAAATTAAGATTGTTTGTAATAGTTATCCCATCCCATACGTTTATGTGAAATCTCATTTTGTTGTTATTATAACCAACATAGTTGAACTATCCATCCACCACGACTTTAGATGGCCGGTAATAAGGATGTGTTGCATTGGCGTCCAACTTGTAACATTTTTTAAATATTTTTAGGACAAAATATAACATGGTGTAAAAATTATTGCGATCGATTCAGTTACTGATTCTGAACAAACTACTTTCAGGTTTCGTATATACTAAGAATAACGCTGTATATAATTTTGTAAATTTAACTTTAAAACTATTAATTTTATAAATAAAGACAGACATGACAGTGAAAGACGAAAAGACATACCCATGAATAAGTGATCTTTATTAATCATACGGAAACCTAAAAATATGATATTTATCTATACTAATATTATAAAGAGGAAAGATTTGATTGTTTGTTTGCATTGAATAGGCTCCGAAACTACTGAACCGATTTGAAAAATTATTTCACTGTTGGGAAGCTACATTATCCCCGGATGACATATGCTATATTATATTTTCAAAATATAAGGGATCCTTAATAAAACTCCAATAATGTAACCCAAGGTGTAAAAAAATAAGAAAACCGAAGCAAAGCGAGCGCGGTTACTCGTTTTATCTATACTAATATATAAAGAGGAAAGATTTGATTTTTTGTTTGCATTGAATAGGCTCCGAAACTACTGAACCGATTTGAAAAATTCTTTCACTGTCGGGAAGCTACACTATCCCCGAGTAACATAGGCTATATTATATTTTCAAAAAAATTAGGGATCCCTAATAAAACTCCAATAATGTAACCCAAGGTGTAAAAAATAAGAAAACCGAAGCAAAGCGAGGGCGGTTACTCGTTTTAAATAAAAAGAAATCGACTTTAAGGTGTAAATTTACTTTTGCTTCCTCCTAATATTTTAAATGTGAAAGTTTGTGAGGATGTTTTTTACTCTTTCACGCAAAAACTACGATCTACGAAACGCAGATCACCATCTGGAATACGTAGGATGTAGGATTCTTATTATCCCGGATAACACGGGCCGAGCGCTAGTTAGTAGTTACTTTATTCTATTTTTTATATTGTCTATTGATTTTTTCACATGTTTTCGATTTTTTCACATGTTTTGCTGGCAGAGGGGGCGGGACGGGGACGCTTGACTCTAACTATAATTAGCCCTTTAAAGCCAAATATTTCGCAAACGCACCCCTAATTTCAAATATGGTCTTACAAGACCAATAATATTTTTGAAAGATCTTTTCAATAATACCCCACACTGTAGGGTACGCCACTTCATCCTCACGTTACCTGACATTGAAAAAAAATGTGTTTCATTATTTTATTCTATGGTTCTGGAGTTTTAATAAATATGCATATCAATGTCAAACGGACGGACAGACATGACGAAACTATAATGGTTCCGATTTTATCGTAACCCTAAAAAGGTGTAGGTACAAAGGTTATCCCCTAACGTATTTAAGTAACAATTTTAAGTATTTCTGTTTCAATCAATTATTTTAAGTAACAATTTTAAGTATTTCTGTTCTCGGTCTGGGTGTGATGTCCTTGTCTAGTGTGTTGTCCATGGCACCCACGAAACAGGGAATCCTAGTGTGGGGCTATGAGTGTGAAGCGTTATTTAAAAAAAAAGTAAAAGACAACATTAAAATTGATTCATTTAATGAAATTTAAGAAAATATGCATTTATCATACAAAAAAGCAAGTAACATTTAGAAAACCATCTCCTTTAGACCTACTGAAGTTTGCAATTATTAACAGTCTAAACAAATTTCTCCCTTCCTTCCGACTCTTATAATGTACTGAGTGCGGCGAAGTTGACAGGCTTGGCGCAACCTGGATCGTCCGTACCCAGTAGTATTTGATCCACCAGCATATGCAACAGCAGATGATGTTGCCGATGCAGAAGATGCGCCATTAACGCCAGGTGCTACTGTCGAGCCTTGTGGTCCTGCTACAGCAGCAGCTGAAGATGAAGCAGCAGCGACTGGTCCGTATGGTCCTTGTGGTCCTTGTGGGCCTAGTGGTCCTTGTGGTCCTAGTTGTGGTCCATATGGTCCCTGTGGGCCTTGTGGTCCTGCTACAGCATTAGCTGCAGCTGAAGCCACTGCGGCTGGTCCGTATGGTCCTTGTGGGCCTTGTGGTCCTTGTGGTCCTTGTTGTGGTCCACTTGGTCCTTGTGGGCCTTGTGGTCCTTGTGGTCCTTGTTGTGGTCCATATGGTCCTTGTGGGCCTTGTGGTCCTGCTACAACAGTAGCTGCAGCTGAAGCCGCTGCGAATGGTCCGTATGGTCCTTGTGGGCCTTGTGGTCCTTGTGGTCCTTGTTGTGGTCCACTTGGTCCTTGTGGGCCTTGTGGTCCTTGTGGTCCTTGTGGTCCTTGTTGTGGTCCATATGGTCCTTGTGGGCCTTGTGGTCCTTGTGGGCCTTGTGGTCCTTGTGGTCCTTGTTGTGGTCCATATGGTCCCTGTGTGCCTTGTGGTCCTGCTACAGCATTAGCTGCAGCTGAAGCCACTGCGGCTGGTCCGTATGGTCCTTGTGGGCCTTGTGGTCCTTGTGGTCCTTGTTGTGGTCCACTTGGTCCTTGTGGGCCTTGTGGTCCTTGTGGTCCTTGTTGTGGTCCACTTGGTCCTTGTGGGCCTTGTGGTCCTTGTGGGCCTTGTGGTCCTTGTGGTCCTTGTTGTGGTCCATTTGGTCCTTGTGGGCCTTGTGGGCCTTGTGGTCCTTGTGGTCCTTGTGGTCCTTGTTGTGGTCCATATGGTCCCTGTGGGCCTTGTGGTCCTGCTACAGCATTAGCTGCAGCTGAAGCCACTGCGGCTGGTCCGTATGGTCCTTGTGGGCCTTGTGGTCCTTGTGGTCCTTGTTGTGGTCCACTTGGTCCTTGTGGGCCTTGTGGTCCTTGTGGGCCTTGTGGTCCTTGTGGTCCTTGTTGTGGTCCATTTGGTCCTTGTGGGCCTTGTGGGCCTTGTGGTCCTTGTGGTCCTTGTGGTCCTTGTTGTGGTCCATATGGTCCTTGTGGGCCTTGTGGTCCTTGTGGGCCTTGTGGTCCTTGTGGTCCTTGTTGTGGTCCATATGGTCCCTGTGGGCCTTGTGGTCCTGCTACAGCATTAGCTGCAGCTGAAGCCACTGCGGCTGGTCCGTATGGTCCTTGTGGGCCTTGTGGTCCTTGTGGTCCTTGTTGTGGTCCACTTGGTCCTTGTGGGCCTTGTGGTCCTTGTGGGCCTTGTGGTCCTTGTGGTCCTTGTTGTGGTCCACTTGGTCCTTGTGGGCCTTGTGGTCCTTGTGGTCCTTGTGGTCCTTGTTGTGGTCCATATGGTCCCTGTGGGCCTTGTGGTCCTGCTACAGCATTAGCTGTAGCTGAAGCCACTGCGGCTGGTCCGTATGGTCCTTGTGGGCCTTGTGGTCCTTGTGGTCCTTGTTGTGGTCCACTTGGTCCTTGTGGGCCTTGTGGTCCTTGTGGTCCTTGTGGTCCTTGTTGTGGTCCATATGGTCCTTGTGGGCCTTGTGGTCCTTGTGGGCCTTGTGGTCCTTGTGGTCCTTGTTGTGGTCCATATGGTCCCTGTGGGCCTTGTGGTCCTGCTACAGCATTAGCTACAGCTGAAGCCACTGCGGCTGGTCCGTATGGTCCTTGTGGGCCTTGTGGTCCTTGTGGTCCTTGTTGTGGTCCACTTGGTCCTTGTGGGCCTTGTGGTCCTTGTGGGCCTTGTGGTCCTTGTGGTCCTTGTTGTGGTCCATTTGGTCCTTGTGGGCCTTGTGGTCCTTGTGGGCCTTGTGGTCCTTGTGGTCCTTGTTGTGGTCCATATGGTCCCTGTGGGCCTTGTGGTCCTGCTACAGCATTAGCTGCAGCTGAAGCCACTGCGGCTGGTCCGTATGGTCCTTGTGGGCCTTGTGGTCCTTGTGGTCCTTGTTGTGGTCCACTTGGTCCTTGTGGGCCTTGTGGTCCTTGTGGTCCTTGTTGTGGTCCATTTGGTCCTTGTGGGCCTTGTGGTCCTTGTGGTCCTTGTTGTGGTCCACTTGGTCCTTGTGGGCCTTGTGGTCCTTGTGGTCCTTGTTGTGGTCCACTTGGTCCTTGTGGGCCTTGTGGTCCTTGTGGGCCTTGTTGTGGTCCACTTGGTCCTTGTGGGCCTTGTGGTCCTTGTGGGCCTTGTGGTCCTTGTGGTCCTTGTTGTGGTCCATTTGGTCCTTGTGGGCCTTGTGGGCCTTGTGGTCCTTGTGGTCCTTGTGGTCCTTGTTGTGGTCCATATGGTCCCTGTGGGCCTTGTGGTCCTGCTACAGCATTAGCTGCAGCTGAAGCCACTGCGGCTGGTCCGTATGGTCCTTGTGGGCCTTGTGGTCCTTGTGGTCCTTGTTGTGGTCCACTTGGTCCTTGTGGGCCTTGTGGTCCTTGTGGGCCTTGTGGTCCTTGTGGTCCTTGTTGTGGTCCATTTGGTCCTTGTGGGCCTTGTGGGCCTTGTGGTCCTTGTGGTCCTTGTGGTCCTTGTTGTGGTCCATATGGTCCTTGTGGGCCTTGTGGTCCTTGTGGGCCTTGTGGTCCTTGTGGTCCTTGTTGTGGTCCATATGGTCCCTGTGGGCCTTGTGGTCCTTGTGGTCCTTGTGGTCCTTGTTGTGGTACATATGGTCCCTGTGGGCCTTGTGGTCCTGCTACAGCATTAGCTGTAGCTGAAGCCACTGCGGCTGGTCCGTATGGTCCTTGTGGGCCTTGTGGTCCTTGTGGTCCTTGTTGTGGTCCACTTGGTCCTTGTGGGCCTTGTGGTCCTTGTGGTCCTTGTTGTGGTCCATATGGTCCCTGTGGGCCTTGTGGTCCTGCTACAGCATTAGCTGCAGCTGAAGCCACTGCGGCTGGTCCGTATGGTCCTTGTGGGCCTTGTGGTCCTTGTGGTCCTTGTTGTGGTCCACTTGGTACTTGTGGGCCTTGTGGTCCTTGTGGGCCTTGTGGTCCTTGTGGTCCTTGTTGTGGTCCATTTGGTCCTTGTGGGCCTTGTGGGCCTTGTGGTCCTTGTGGTCCTTGTGGTCCTTGTTGTGGTCCATATGGTCCTTGTGGGCCTTGTGGTCCTTGTGGGCCTTGTGGTCCTTGTGGTCCTTGTTGTGGTCCATATGGTCCCTGTGGGCCTTGTGGTCCTGCTACAGCATTAGCTACAGCTGAAGCCACTGCGGCTGGTCCGTATGGTCCTTGTGGGCCTTGTGGTCCTTGTGGTCCTTGTTGTGGTCCACTTGGTCCTTGTGGGCCTTGTGGTCCTTGTGGGCCTTGTGGTCCTTGTGGTCCTTGTTGTGGTCCATTTGGTCCTTGTGGGCCTTGTGGTCCTTGTGGGCCTTGTGGTCCTTGTGGGCCTTGTGGTCCTTGTGGTCCTTGTTGTGGTCCATATGGTCCCTGTGGGCCTTGTGGTCCTGCTACAGCATTAGCTGCAGCTGAAGCCACTGCGGCTGGTCCGTATGGTCCTTGTGGGCCTTGTGGTCCTTGTGGTCCTTGTTGTGGTCCACTTGGTCCTTGTGGGCCTTGTGGTCCTTGTGGTCCTTGTTGTGGTCCATTTGGTCCTTGTGGGCCTTGTGGGCCTTGTGGTCCTTGTGGTCCTTGTGGTCCTTGTTGTGGTCCATATGGTCCTTGTGGGCCTTGTGGTCCTTGTGGGCCTTGTGGTCCTTGTGGTCCTTGTTGTGGTCCATATGGTCCTTGTGGGCCTTGTGGTCCTGCTACAGCATAAGCTGCAGCTGAAGCCACTGCGGCTGGTCCGTATGTTCCTTGTGGGCCTTGTGGTCCTTGTGGTCCTTGTTGTGGTCCACTTGGTCCTTGTGGGCCTTGTGGTCCTTGTTGGCCTTGTGGTCCTTGTGGTCCTTGTTGTGGTCCATTTGGTCCTTGTGGGCCTTGTGGGCCTTGTGGTCCTTGTGGTCCTTGTGGTCCTTGTTGTGGTCCATATGGTCCTTGTGGGCCTTGTGGTCCTTGTGGGCCTTGTGGTCCTTGTGGTCCTTGTTGTGGTCCATATGGTCCCTGTGGGCCTTGTGGTCCTGCTACAGCATTAGCTGCAGCTGAAGCCACTGCGGCTGGTCCGTATGGTCCTTGTGGGCCTTGTTGTCCTTGTGGTCCTTGTTGTGGTCCACTTGGTCCTTGTGGGCCTTGTGGTCCTTGTGGGCCTTGTGGTCCTTGTGGTCCTTGTTGTGGTCCACTTGGTCCTTGTGGGCCTTGTGGTCCTTGTGGTCCTTGTGGTCCTTGTTGTGGTCCATATGGTCCCTGTGGGCCTTGTGGTCCTGCTACAGCATTAGCTGTAGCTGAAGCCACTGCGGCTGGTCCGTATGGTCCTTGTGGGCCTTGTGGTCCTTGTGGTCCTTGTTGTGGTCCACTTGGTCCTTGTGGGCCTTGTGGTCCTTGTGGTCCTTGTTGTGGTCCACTTGGTCCTTGTGGGCCTTGTGGTCCTTGTGGGCCTTGTGGTCCTTGTGGTCCTTGTTGTGGTCCATTTGGTCCTTGTGGGCCTTGTGGGCCTTGTGGTCCTTGTGGTCCTTGTGGTCCTTGTTGTGGTCCATATGGTCCCTGTGGGCCTTGTGGTCCTGCTACAGCATTAGCTGCAGCTGAAGCCACTGCGGCTGGTCCGTATTGTCCTTGTGGGCCTTGTGGTCCTTGTGGTCCTTGTTGTGGTCCACTTGGTCCTTGTGGGCCTTGTGGTCCTTGTGGGCCTTGTGGTCCTTGTGGTCCTTGTTGTGGTCCATTTGGTCCTTGTGGGCCTTGTGGGCCTTGTGGTCCTTGTGGTCCTTGTGGTCCTTGTTGTGGTCCATATGGTCCTTGTGGGCCTTGTGGTCCTGCTTTAGCAGTAGCTGCAGCTGATGCCGCTGCGGCTGGTCCGTATGGTCCTTGTGGGCCTTGTGGTCCTTGTGGTCCTTGTTGTGGTCCACTTGGTCCTTGTGGGCCTTGTGGTCCTTTTGGGCCTTGTGGTCGTTGTGGTCCATATGGTCCTTGTGGGCCTTGTGGTCCTTGTGGGCCTTGTGGTCCTTGTGGTCCTTGTTGTGGTCCATATGGTCCCTGTGGGCCTTGTGGTCCTGCTACAGCATTAGCTACAGCTGAAGCCACTGCGGCTGGTCCGTATGGTCCTTGTGGGCCTTGTGGTCCTTGTGGTCCTTGTTGTGGTCCACTTGGTCCTTGTGGGCCTTGTGGTCCTTGTGGGCCTTGTGGTCCTAGTGGTCCTTGTTGTCCTTGTGGTCCTTGTTGTGGTCCATTTGGTCCTTGTGGGCCTTGTGGTCCTTGTGGGCCTTGTGGTCTTTGTGGTCCTTGTTGTGGTCCATATGGTCCCTGTGGGCCTTGTGGTCCTGCTACAGCATTAGCTACAGCTGAAGCCACTGCGGCTGGTCCGTATGGTCCTTGTGGGCCTTGTGGTCCTTGTGGTCCTTGTTGTGGTCCACTTGGTCCTTGTGGGCCTTGTGGTCCTTGTGGGCCTTGTGGTCCTTGTGGTCCTTGTTGTGGTCCATATGGTCCCTGTGGGCCTTGTGGTCCTGCTACAGCATTAGCTGCAGCTGAAGCCACTGCGGCTGGTCCGTATGGTCCTTGTGGGCCTTGTGGTCCTTGTGGTCCTTGTTGTGGTCCTTGTGGTCCTTGTTGTGGTCCACTTGGTCCTTGTGGGCCTTGTGGTCCTTGTGGGCCTTGTGTTCCTTGTGGTCCTTGTTGTGGTCCATTTGGTCCTTGTGGGCCTTGTGGGCCTTGTGGTCCTTGTGGTCCTTGTGGTCCTTGTTGTGGTCCATATGGTCCTTGTGGGCCTTGTGGTCCTTGTGGGCCTTGTGGTCCTTGTGGTCCTTGTTGTGGTCCATATGGTCCTTGTGGGCCTTGTGGTCCTGCTACAGCATAAGCTGCAGCTGAAGCCACTGCGGCTGGTCCGTATGGTCCTTGTGGGCCTTGTGGTCCTTGTGGTCCTTGTTGTGGTCCACTTGGTCCTTGTGGGCCTTGTGGTCCTTGTTGGCCTTGTGGTCCTTGTGGTCCTTGTTGTGGTCCATTTGGTCCTTGTGGGCCTTGTGGGCCTTGTGGTCCTTGTGGTCCTTGTGGTCCTTGTTGTGGTCCATATGGTCCTTGTGGGCCTTGTGGTCCTTGTGGGCCTTGTGGTCCTTGTGGTCCTTGTTGTGGTCCATATGGTCCCTGTGGGCCTTGTGGTCCTGCTACAGCATTAGCTGCAGCTGAAGCCACTGCGGCTGGTCCGTATGGTCCTTGTGGGCCTTGTGGTCCTTGTGGTCCTTGTTGTGGTCCACTTGGTCCTTGTGGGCCTTGTGGTCCTTGTGGGCCTTGTGGTCCTTGTGGTACTTGTTGTGGTCCACTTGGTCCTTGTGGGCCTTGTGGTCCTTGTGGTCCTTGTGGTCCTTGTTGTTGTCCATATGGTCCCTGTGGGCCTTGTGGTCCTGCTACAGCATTAGCTGTAGCTGAAGCCACTGCGGCTGGTCCGTATGGTCCTTGTGGGCCTTGTGGTCCTTGTGGTCCTTGTTGTGGTCCACTTGGTCCTTGTGGGCCTTGTGGTCCTTGTGGTCCTTGTGGTCCTTGTTGTGGTCCATATGGTCCTTGTGGGCCTTGTGGTCCTTGTGGTCCTTGTTGTGGTCCATATGGTCCCTGTGGGCCTTGTGGTCCTGCTACAGCATTAGCTACAGCTGAAGCCACTGCGGCTGGTCCGTATGGTCCTTGTGGGCCTTGTGGTCCTTGTGGTCCTTGTTGTGGTCCACTTGGTCCTTGTGGGCCTTGTGGTCCTTGTGGGCCTTGTGGTCCTTGTGGTCCTTGTTGTGGTCCATTTGGTCCTTGTGGGCCTTGTGGTCCTTGTGGGCCTTGTGGTCCTTGTGGTCCTTGTTGTGGTCCATATGGTCCCTGTGGGCCTTGTGGTCCTGCTACAGCATTAGCTACAGCTGAAGCCACTGCGGCTGGTCCGTATGGTCCTTGTGGGCCTTGTGGTCCTTGTGGTCCTTGTTGTGGTCCACTTGGTCCTTGTGGGCCTTGTGGTCCTTGTGGGCCTTGTGGTCCTTGTGGTCCTTGTTGTGGTCCATATGGTCCCTGTGGGCCTTGTGGTCCTGCTACAGCATTAGCTGCAGCTGAAGCCCCTGCGGCTGGTCCGTATGGTCCTTGTGGGCCTTGTGGTCCTTGTGGTCCTTGTTGTGGTCCACTTGGTCCTTGTGGGCCTTGTGGTCCTTGTGGGCCTTGTGGTCCTTGTGGTCCTTGTTGTGGTCCATTTGGTCCTTGTGGGCCTTGTGGTCCTTGTGGGCCTTGTGGTCCTTGTGGTCCTTGTTGTGGTCCATATGGTCCTTGTGGGCCTTGTGGTCCTGCTACAGCATAAGCTGCAGCTGAAGCCACTGCGGCTGGTCCGTATGGTCCTTGTGGGCCTTGTGGTCCTTGTGGTCCTTGTTGTGGTCCACTTGGTCCTTGTGGGCCTTGTGGTCCTTGTTGGCCTTGTGGTCCTTGTGGTCCTTGTTGTGGTCCATTTGGTCCTTGTGGGCCTTGTGGGCCTTGTGGTCCTTGTGGTCCTTGTGGTCCTTGTTGTGGTCCATATGGTCCTTGTGGGCCTTGTGGTCCTTGTGGTCCTTGTTGTGGTCCATATGGTCCCTGTGGGCCTTGTGGTCCTGCTACAGCATTAGCTGCAGCTGAAGCCACTGCGGCTGGTCCGTATGGTCCTTGTGGGCCTTGTGGTCCTTGTGGTCCTTGTTGTGGTCCACTTGGTCCTTGTGGGCCTTGTGGTCCTTGTGGGCCTTGTGGTCCTTGTGGTCCTTGTTGTGGTCCACTTGGTCCTTGTGGGCCTTGTGGTCCTTGTGGTCCTTGTGGTCCTTGTTGTTGTCCATATGGTCCCTGTGGGCCTTGTGGTCCTGCTACAGCATTAGCTGTAGCTGAAGCCACTGCGGCTGGTCCGTATGGTCCTTGTGGGCCTTGTGGTCCTTGTGGTCCTTGTTGTGGTCCACTTGGTCCTTGTGGGCCTTGTGGTCCTTGTGGTCCTTGTGGTCCTTGTTGTGGTCCATATGGTCCTTGTGGGCCTTGTGGTCCTTGTGGGCCTTGTGGTCCTTGTGGTCCTTGTTGTGGTCCATATGGTCCCTGTGGGCCTTGTGGTCCTGCTACAGCATTAGCTACAGCTGAAGCCACTGCGGCTGGTCCGTATGGTCCTTGTGGGCCTTGTGGTCCTTGTGGTCCTTGTTGTGGTCCACTTGGTCCTTGTGGGCCTTGTGGTCCTTGTGGGCCTTGTGGTCCTTGTGGTCCTTGTTGTGGTCCATTTGGTCCTTGTGGGCCTTGTGGTCCTTGTGGGCCTTGTGGTCCTTGTGGTCCTTGTTGTGGTCCATATGGTCCCTGTGGGCCTTGTGGTCCTGCTACAGCATTAGCTGCAGCTGAAGCCACTGCGGCTGGTCCGTATGGTCCTTGTGGGCCTTGTGGTCCTTGTGGTCCTTGTTGTGGTCCACTTGGTCCTTGTGGGCCTTGTGGTCCTTGTGGGCCTTGTGGTCCTTGTGGTCCTTGTTGTGGTCCATTTGGTCCTTGTGGGCCTTGTGGTCCTTGTGGGCCTTGTGGTCCTTGTGGTCCTTGTTGTGGTCCATATGGTCCCTGTGGGCCTTGTGGTCCTGCTACAGCATTAGCAACAGCTGAAGCCACTGCGGCTGGTCCGTATGGTCCTTGTGGGCCTTGTGGTCCTTGTGGTCCTTGTTGTGGTCCACTTGGTCCTTGTGGGCCTTGTGGTCCTTGTGGGCCTTGTGGTCCTTGTGGTCCTTGTTGTGGTCCATATGGTCCCTGTGGGCCTTGTGGTCCTGCTACAGCATTAGCTGCAGCTGAAGCCACTGCGGCTGGTCCGTATGGTCCTTGTGGGCCTTGTGGTCCTTGTGGTCCTTGTTGTGGTCCACTTGGTCCTTGTGGGCCTTGTGGTCCTTGTGGGCCTTGTGGTCCTTGTGGTCCTTGTTGTGGTCCATTTGGTCCTTGTGGGCCTTGTGGTCCTTGTGGGCCTTGTGGTCCTTGTGGTCCTTGTTGTGGTCCATATGGTCCCTGTGGGCCTTGTGGTCCTGCTACAGCATTAGCTACAGCTGAAGCCACTGCGGCTGGTCCGTATGGTCCTTGTGGGCCTTGTGGTCCTTGTGGTCCTTGTTGTGGTCCACTTGGTCCTTGTGGGCCTTGTGGTCCTTGTGGGCCTTGTGGTCCTTGTGGTCCTTGTTGTGGTCCATATGGTCCCTGTGGGCCTTGTGGTCCTGCTACAGCATTAGCTACAGCTGAAGCCACTGCGGCTGGTCCGTATGGTCCTTGTGGGCCTTGTGGTCCTTGTGGTCCTTGTTGTGGTCCACTTGGTCCTTGTGGGCCTTGTGGTCCTTGTGGTCCTTGTGGTCCTTGTTGTGGTCCATATGGTCCCTGTGGGCCTTGTGGTCCTGCTACAGCATTAGCTACAGCTGAAGCCACTGCGGCTGGTCCGTATGGTCCTTGTGGGCCTTGTGGTCCTTGTGGTCCTTGTTGTGGTCCACTTGGTCCTTGTGGGCCTTGTGGTCCTTGTGGGCCTTGTGGTCCTTGTGGTCCTTGTTGTGGTCCATATGGTCCCTGTGGGCCTTGTGGTCCTGCTACAGCATTAGCTGCAGCTGAAGCCACTGCGGCTGGTCCGTATGGTCCTTGTGGGCCTTGTGGTCCTTGTGGTCCTTGTTGTGGTCCATTTGGTCCTTGTGGGCCTTGTGGGCCTTGTGGTCCTTGTGGTCCTTGTGGTCCTTGTTGTGGTCCATATGGTCCTTGTGGGCCTTGTGGTCCTTGTGGTCCTTGTTGTGGTCCATATGGTCCCTGTGGGCCTTGTGGTCCTTGTGGTCCTTGTGGTCCTTGTTGTGGTCCATATGGTCCCTGTGGGCCTTGTGGTCCTGCTACAGCATTAGCTGTAGCTGAAGCCACTGCGGCTGGTCCGTATGGTCCTTGTGGGCCTTGTGGTCCTTGTGGTCCTTGTGGTCCTTGTTGTGGTCCACTTGGTCCTTGTGGGCCTTGTGGTCCTTGTGGGCCTTGTGGTCCTTGTGGTCCTTGTTGTGGTCCATATGGTCCCTGTGGGCCTTGTGGTCCTGCTACAGCATTAGCTGCAGCTGAAGCCACTGCGGCTGGTCCGTATGGTCCTTGTGGGCCTTGTGGTCCTTGTGGTCCTTGTTGTGGTCCACTTGGTACTTGTGGGCCTTGTGGTCCTTGTGGGCCTTGTGGTCCTTGTGGTCCTTGTGGTCCTTGTTGTGGTCCATTTGGTCCTTGTGGGCCTTGTGGGCCTTGTGGGCCTTGTGGTCCTTGTGGTCCTTGTGGTCCTTGTTGTGGTCCATATGGTCCTTGTGGGCCTTGTGGTCCTTGTGGGCCTTGTGGTCCTTGTGGTCCTTGTTGTGGTCCATATGGTCCCTGTGGGCCTTGTGGTCCTGCTACAGCATTAGCTACAGCTGAAGCCACTGCGGCTGGTCCGTATGGTCCTTGTGGGCCTTGTGGTCCTTGTGGTCCTTGTTGTGGTCCACTTGGTCCTTGTGGGCCTTGTGGTCCTTGTGGGCCTTGTGGTCCTTGTGGTCCTTGTTGTGGTCCATTTGGTCCTTGTGGGCCTTGTGGTCCTTGTGGGCCTTGTGGTCCTTGTGGTCCTTGTTGTGGTCCATATGGTCCCTGTGGGCCTTGTGGTCCTGCTACAGCATTAGCTACAGCTGAAGCCACTGCGGCTGGTCCGTATGGTCCTTGTGGGCCTTGTGGTCCTTGTGGTCCTTGTTGTGGTCCACTTGGTCCTTGTGGGCCTTGTGGTCCTTGTGGGCCTTGTGGTCCTTGTGGTCCTTGTTGTGGTCCATATGGTCCCTGTGGGCCTTGTGGTCCTGCTACAGCATTAGCTGCAGCTGAAGCCACTGCGGCTGGTCCGTATGGTCCTTGTGGGCCTTGTGGTCCTTGTGGTCCTTGTTGTGGTCCACTTGGTCCTTGTGGGCCTTGTGGTCCTTGTGGTCCTTGTTGTGGTCCATTTGGTCCTTGTGGGCCTTGTGGGCCTTGTGGTCCTTGTGGTCCTTGTGGTCCTTGTTGTGGTCCATATGGTCCTTGTGGGCCTTGTGGTCCTTGTGGGCCTTGTGGTCCTTGTGGTCCTTGTTGTGGTCCATATGGTCCTTGTGGGCCTTGTGGTCCTGCTACAGCATAAGCTGCAGCTGAAGCCACTGCGGCTGGTCCGTATGGTCCTTGTGGGCCTTGTGGTCCTTGTGGTCCTTGTTGTGGTCCACTTGGTCCTTGTGGGCCTTGTGGTCCTTGTTGGCCTTGTGGTCCTTGTGGTCCTTGTTGTGGTCCATTTGGTCCTTGTGGGCCTTGTGGGCCTTGTGGTCCTTGTGGTCCTTGTGGTCCTTGTTGTGGTCCATATGGTCCTTGTGGGCCTTGTGGTCCTTGTGGGCCTTGTGGTCCTTGTGGTCCTTGTTGTGGTCCATATGGTCCCTGTGGGCCTTGTGGTCCTGCTACAGCATTAGCTGCAGCTGAAGCCACTGCGGCTGGTCCGTATGGTCCTTGTGGGCCTTGTGGTCCTTGTGGTCCTTGTTGTGGTCCACTTGGTCCTTGTGGGCCTTGTGGTCCTTGTGGGCCTTGTGGTCCTTGTGGTCCTTGTTGTGGTCCACTTGGTCCTTGTGGGCCTTGTGGTCCTTGTGGTCCTTGTGGTCCTTGTGGTCCTTGTTGTGGTCCATATGGTCCCTGTGGGCCTTGTGGTCCTGCTACAGCATTAGCTGTAGCTGAAGCCACTGCGGCTGGTCCGTATGGTCCTTGTGGGCCTTGTGGTCCTTGTGGTCCTTGTTGTGGTCCACTTGGTCCTTGTGGGCCTTGTGGTCCTTGTGGTCCTTGTGGTCCTTGTTGTGGTCCATATGGTCCTTGTGGGCCTTGTGGTCCTTGTGGGCCTTGTGGTCCTTGTGAACCTTGTTGTGGTCCATATGGTCCCTGTGGGCCTTGTGGTCCTGCTACAGCATTAGCTACAGCTGAAGCCACTGCGGCTGGTCCGTATGGTCCTTGTGGGCCTTGTGGTCCTTGTGGTCCTTGTTGTGGTCCATTTGGTCCTTGTGGGCCTTGTGGTCCTTGTGGGCCTTGTGGTCCTTGTGGTCCTTGTTGTGGTCCATATGGTCCCTGTGGGCCTTGTGGTCCTGCTACAGCATTAGCTACAGCTGAAGCCACTGCGGCTGGTCCGTATGGTCCTTGTGGGCCTTGTGGTCCTTGTGGTCCTTGTTGTGGTCCACTTGGTCCTTGTGGGCCTTGTGGTCCTTGTGGGCCTTGTGGTCCTTGTGGTCCTTGTTGTGGTCCATATGGTCCCTGTGGGCCTTGAGGTCCTGCTACAGCATTAGCTGCAGCTGAAGCCACTGCGGCTGGTCCGTATGGTCCTTGTGGGCCTTGTGGTCCTTGTGGTCCTTGTTGTGGTCCTTGTGGTCCTTGTTGTGGTCCACTTGGTCCTTGTGGGCCTTGTGGTCCTTGTGGGCCTTGTGGTCCTTGTGGTCCTTGTTGTGGTCCATTTGGTCCTTGTGGACCTTGTGGGCCTTGTGGTCCTTGTGGTCCTTGTGGTCCTTGTTGTGGTCCATATGGTCCTTGTGGGCCTTGTGGTCCTTGTGGGCCTTGTGGTCCTTGTGGTCCTTGTTGTGGTCCATATGGTCCTTGTGGGCCTTGTGGTCCTGCTACAGCATAAGCTGCAGCTGAAGCCACTGCGGCTGGTCCGTATGGTCCTTGTGGGCCTTGTTGTCCTTGTGGTCCTTGTTGTGGTCCACTTGGTCCTTGTGGGCCTTGTGGTCCTTGTTGGCCTTGTGGTCCTTGTGGTCCTTGTTGTGGTCCATTTGGTCCTTGTGGGCCTTGTGGGCCTTGTGGTCCTTGTGGTCCTTGTGGTCCTTGTTGTGGTCCATATGGTCCTTGTGGGCCTTGTGGTCCTTGTGGGCCTTGTGGTCCTTGTGGTCCTTGTTGTGGTCCATATGGTCCCTGTGGGCCTTGTGGTCCTGCTACAGCATTAGCTGCAGCTGAAGCCACTGCGGCTGGTCCGTATGGTCCTTGTGGGCCTTGTGGTCTTTGTGGTCCTTGTTGTGGTCCACTTGGTCCTTGTGGGCCTTGTGGTCCTTGTGGGCCTTGTGGTCCTTGTGGTCCTTGTTGTGGTCCACTTGGTCCTTGTGGGCCTTGTGGTCCTTGTGGTCCTTGTGGTCCTTGTTGTGGTCCATATGGTCCCTGTGGGCCTTGTGGTCCTGCTACAGCATTAGCTGTAGCTGAAGCCACTGCGGCTGGTCCGTATGGTCCTTGTGGGCCTTGTGGTCCTTGTGGTCCTTGTTGTGGTCCATATGGTCCCTGTGGGCCTTGTGGTCCTGCTACAGCATTAGCTACAGCTGAAGCCACTGCGGCTGGTCCGTATGGTCCTTGTGGGCCTTGTGGTCCTTGTGGTCCTTGTTGTGGTCCACTTGGTCCTTGTGGGCCTTGTGGTCCTTGTGGGCCTTGTGGTCCTTGTGGTCCTTGTTGTGGTCCATTTGGTCCTTGTGGGCCTTGTGGTCCTTGTGGGCCTTGTGGTCCTTGTGGTCCTTGTTGTGGTCCATTTGGTCCTTGTGGGCCTTGTGGGCCTTGTGGTCCTTGTGGTCCTTGTGGTCCTTGTTGTGGTCCATATGGTCCTTGTGGGCCTTGTGGTCCTTGTGGGCCTTGTGGTCCTTGTGGTCCTTGTTGTGGTCCATATGGTCCTTGTGGGCCTTGTGGTCCTGCTACAGCATAAGCTGCAGCTGAAGCCACTGCGGCTGGTCCGTATGGTCCTTGTGGGCCTTGTGGTCCTTGTGGTCCTTGTTGTGGTCCACTTGGTCCTTGTGGGCCTTGTGGTCCTTGTTGGCCTTGTGGTCCTTGTGGTCCTTGTTGTGGTCCATTTGGTCCTTGTGGGCCTTGTGGGCCTTGTGGTCCTTGTGGTCCTTGTGGTCCTTGTTGTGGTCCATATGGTCCTTGTGGGCCTTGTGGTCCTTGTGGGCCTTGTGGTCCTTGTGGTCCTTGTTGTGGTCCATATGGTCCCTGTGGGCCTTGTGGTCCTGCTACAGCATTAGCTGCAGCTGAAGCCACTGCGGCTGGTCCGTATGGTCCTTGTGGGCCTTGTGGTCCTTGTGGTCCTTGTTGTGGTCCACTTGGTCCTTGTGGGCCTTGTGGTCCTTGTGGGCCTTGTGGTCCTTGTGGTCCTTGTTGTGGTCCACTTGGTCCTTGTGGGCCTTGTGGTCCTTGTGGTCCTTGTGGTCCTTGTTGTGGTCCATATGGTCCCTGTGGGCCTTGTGGTCCTGCTACAGCATTAGCTGTAGCTGAAGCCACTGCGGCTGGTCCGTATGGTCCTTGTGGGCCTTGTGGTCCTTGTGGTCCTTGTTGTGGTCCACTTGGTCCTTG
The DNA here is from genome assembly GCA_951805285.1 of Thymelicus acteon. Classification (NCBI taxonomy): domain Eukaryota; kingdom Metazoa; phylum Arthropoda; class Insecta; order Lepidoptera; family Hesperiidae; genus Thymelicus; species Thymelicus acteon. The sequence goes on from OX638232.1 coordinate 7,596,377, forward strand.
TGGGCCTTGTGGTCCTTGTGGTCCTTGTGGTCCTTGTTGTGGTCCATATGGTCCTTGTGGGCCTTGTGGTCCTTGTGGGCCTTGTGGTCCTTGTGGTCCTTGTTGTGGTCCATATGGTCCCTGTGGGCCTTGTGGTCCTGCTACAGCATTAGCTACAGCTGAAGCCACTGCGGCTGGTCCGTATGGTCCTTGTGGGCCTTGTGGTCCTTGTGGTCCTTGTTGTGGTCCACTTGGTCCTTGTGGGCCTTGTGGTCCTTGTGGGCCTTGTGGTCCTTGTGGTCCTTGTTGTGGTCCATTTGGTCCTTGTGGGCCTTGTGGTCCTTGTGGGCCTTGTGGTCCTTGTGGTCCTTGTTGTGGTCCATATGGTCCCTGTGGGCCTTGTGGTCCTGCTACAGCATTAGCTACAGCTGAAGCCACTGCGGCTGGTCCGTATGGTCCTTGTGGGCCTTGTGGTCCTTGTGGTCCTTGTTGTGGTCCACTTGGTCCTTGTGGGCCTTGTGGTCCTTGTGGGCCTTGTGGTCCTTGTGGTCCTTGTTGTGGTCCATATGGTCCCTGTGGGCCTTGTGGTCCTGCTACAGCATTAGCTGCAGCTGAAGCCACTGCGGCTGGTCCGTATGGTCCTTGTGGGCCTTGTGGTCCTTGTTGTGGTCCACTTGGTCCTTGTGGGCCTTGTGGTCCTTGTGGGCCTTGTGGTCCTTGTGGTCCTTGTTGTGGTCCATTTGGTCCTTGTGGGCCTTGTGGGCCTTGTGGTCCTTGTGGTCCTTGTGGTCCTTGTTGTGGTCCATATGGTCCTTGTGGGCCTTGTGGTCCTTGTGGGCCTTGTGGTCCTTGTGGTCCTTGTTGTGGTCCATATGGTCCTTGTGGGCCTTGTGGTCCTGCTACAGCATAAGCTGCAGCTGAAGCCACTGCGGCTGGTCCGTATGGTCCTTGTGGGCCTTGTGGTCCTTGTGGTCCTTGTTGTGGTCCACTTGGTCCTTGTGGGCCTTGTGGTCCTTGTTGGCCTTGTGGTCCTTGTGGTCCTTGTTGTGGTCCATTTGGTCCTTGTGGGCCTTGTGGGCCTTGTGGTCCTTGTGGTCCTTGTGGTCCTTGTTGTGGTCCATATGGTCCTTGTGGGCCTTGTGGTCCTTGTGGGCCTTGTGGTCCTTGTGGTCCTTGTTGTGGTCCATATGGTCCCTGTGGGCCTTGTGGTCCTGCTACAGCATTAGCTACAGCTGAAGCCACTGCGGCTGGTCCGTATGGTCCTTGTGGGCCTTGTGGTCCTTGTGGTCCTTGTTGTGGTCCACTTGGTCCTTGTGGGCCTTGTGGTCCTTGTGGGCCTTGTGGTCCTTGTGGTCCTTGTTGTGGTCCATTTGGTCCTTGTGGGCCTTGTGGTCCTTGTGGGCCTTGTGGTCCTTGTGGTCCTTGTTGTGGTCCATATGGTCCCTGTGGGCCTTGTGGTCCTGCTACAGCATTAGCTACAGCTGAAGCCACTGCGGCTGGTCCGTATGGTCCTTGTGGGCCTTGTGGTCCTTGTGGTCCTTGTTGTGGTCCACTTGGTCCTTGTGGGCCTTGTGGTCCTTGTGGGCCTTGTGGTCCTTGTGGTCCTTGTTGTGGTCCATTTGGTCCTTGTGGGCCTTGTGGTCCTTGTGGGCCTTGTGGTCCTTGTGGTCCTTGTTGTGGTCCATTTGGTCCTTGTGGGCCTTGTGGGCCTTGTGGTCCTTGTGGTCCTTGTGGTCCTTGTTGTGGTCCATATGGTCCTTGTGGGCCTTGTGGTCCTTGTGGGCCTTGTGGTCCTTGTGGTCCTTGTTGTGGTCCATATGGTCCTTGTGGGCCTTGTGGTCCTGCTACAGCATAAGCTGCAGCTGAAGCCACTGCGGCTGGTCCGTATGGTCCTTGTGGGCCTTGTGGTCCTTGTGGTCCTTGTTGTGGTCCACTTGGTCCTTGTGGGCCTTGTGGTCCTTGTTGGCCTTGTGGTCCTTGTGGTCCTTGTTGTGGTCCATTTGGTCCTTGTGGGCCTTGTGGGCCTTGTGGTCCTTGTGGTCCTTGTGGTCCTTGTTGTGGTCCATATGGTCCTTGTGGGCCTTGTGGTCCTTGTGGGCCTTGTGGTCCTTGTGGTCCTTGTTGTGGTCCATATGGTCCCTGTGGGCCTTGTGGTCCTGCTACAGCATTAGCTGCAGCTGAAGCCACTGCGGCTGGTCCGTATGGTCCTTGTGGGCCTTGTGGTCCTTGTGGTCCTTGTTGTGGTCCACTTGGTCCTTGTGGGCCTTGTGGTCCTTGTGGGCCTTGTGGTCCTTGTGGTCCTTGTTGTGGTCCACTTGGTCCTTGTGGGCCTTGTGGTCCTTGTGGGCCTTGTGGTCCTTGTGGTCCTTGTGGTCCTTGTTGTGGTCCATATGGTCCCTGTGGGCCTTGTGGTCCTGCTACAGCATTAGCTGTAGCTGAAGCCACTGCGGCTGGTCCGTATGGTCCTTGTGGGCCTTGTGGTCCTTGTGGTCCTTGTTGTGGTCCACTTGGTCCTTGTGGGCCTTGTGGTCCTTGTGGGCCTTGTGGTCCTTGTGGTCCTTGTTGTGGTCCATATGGTCCTTGTGGGCCTTGTGGTCCTGCTACAGCATAAGCTGCAGCTGAAGCCACTGCGGCTGGTCCGTATGGTCCTTGTGGGCCTTGTGGTCCTTGTGGTCCTTGTTGTGGTCCACTTGGTCCTTGTGGGCCTTGTGGTCCTTGTTGGCCTTGTGGTCCTTGTGGTCCTTGTTGTGGTCCATTTGGTCCTTGTGGGCCTTGTGGGCCTTGTGGTCCTTGTGGTCCTTGTGGTCCTTGTTGTGGTCCATATGGTCCTTGTGGGCCTTGTGGTCCTTGTGGGCCTTGTGGTCCTTGTGGTCCTTGTTGTGGTCCATATGGTCCCTGTGGGCCTTGTGGTCCTGCTACAGCATTAGCTGCAGCTGAAGCCACTGCGGCTGGTCCGTATGGTCCTTGTGGGCCTTGTGGTCCTTGTTGGCCTTGTGGTCCTTGTGGTCCTTGTTGTGGTCCATTTGGTCCTTGTGGGCCTTGTGGGCCTTGTGGTCCTTGTGGTCCTTGTGGTCCTTGTTGTGGTCCATATGGTCCTTGTGGGCCTTGTGGTCCTTGTGGTCCTTGTTGTGGTCCATATGGTCCCTGTGGGCCTTGTGGTCCTGCTACAGCATTAGCTACAGCTGAAGCCACTGCGGCTGGTCCGTATGGTCCTTGTGGGCCTTGTGGTCCTTGTGGTCCTTGTTGTGGTCCACTTGGTCCTTGTGGGCCTTGTGGTCCTTGTGGGCCTTGTGGTCCTTGTGGTCCTTGTTGTGGTCCATTTGGTCCTTGTGGGCCTTGTGGTCCTTGTGGGCCTTGTGGTCCTTGTGGTCCTTGTTGTGGTCCATTTGGTCCTTGTGGGCCTTGTGGGCCTTGTGGTCCTTGTGGTCCTTGTGGTCCTTGTTGTGGTCCATATGGTCCTTGTGGGCCTTGTGGTCCTTGTGGGCCTTGTGGTCCTTGTGGTCCTTGTTGTGGTCCATATGGTCCTTGTGGGCCTTGTGGTCCTGCTACAGCATAAGCTGCAGCTGAAGCCACTGCGGCTGGTCCGTATGGTCTTTGTGGGCCTTGTGGTCCTTGTGGTCCTTGTTGTGGTCCACTTGGTCCTTGTGGGCCTTGTGGTCCTTGTTGGCCTTGTGGTCCTTGTGGTCCTTGTTGTGGTCCATTTGGTCCTTGTGGGCCTTGTGGGCCTTGTGGTCCTTGTGGTCCTTGTGGTCCTTGTTGTGGTCCATATGGTCCTTGTGGGCCTTGTGGTCCTTGTGGGCCTTGTGGTCCTTGTGGTCCTTGTTGTGGTCCATATGGTCCCTGTGGGCCTTGTGGTCCTGCTACAGCATTAGCTGCAGCTGAAGCCACTGCGGCTGGTCCGTATGGTCCTTGTGGGCCTTGTGGTCCTTGTTGGCCTTGTGGTCCTTGTGGTCCTTGTTGTGGTCCATTTGGTCCTTGTGGGCCTTGTGGGCCTTGTGGTCCTTGTGGTCCTTGTGGTCCTTGTTGTGGTCCATATGGTCCTTGTGGGCCTTGTGGTCCTTGTGGGCCTTGTGGTCCTTGTGGTCCTTGTTGTGGTCCATATGGTCCCTGTGGGCCTTGTGGTCCTGCTACAGCATTAGCTGCAGCTGAAGCCACTGCGGCTGGTCCGTATGGTCCTTGTGGGCCTTGTGGTCCTTGTGGTCCTTGTTGTGGTCCACTTGGTCCTTGTGGGCCTTGTGGTCCTTGTGGGCCTTGTGGTCCTTGTGGTCCTTGTTGTGGTCCACTTGGTCCTTGTGGGCCTTGTGGTCCTTGTGGGCCTTGTGGTCCTTGTGGTCCTTGTGGTCCTTGTTGTGGTCCATATGGTCCCTGTGGGCCTTGTGGTCCTGCTACAGCATTAGCTGTAGCTGAAGCCACTGCGGCTGGTCCGTATGGTCCTTGTGGGCCTTGTGGTCCTTGTGGTCCTTGTTGTGGTCCACTTGGTCCTTGTGGGCCTTGTGGTCCTTGTGGTCCTTGTGGTCCTTGTTGTGGTCCATATGGTCCTTGTGGGCCTTGTGGTCCTTGTGGGCCTTGTGGTCCTTGTGGTCCTTGTTGTGGTCCATATGGTCCCTGTGGGCCTTGTGGTCCTGCTACAGCATTAGCTACAGCTGAAGCCACTGCGGCTGGTCCGTATGGTCCTTGTGGGCCTTGTGGTCCTTGTGGTCCTTGTTGTGGTCCACTTGGTCCTTGTGGGCCTTGTGGTCCTTGTGGGCCTTGTGGTCCTTGTGGTCCTTGTTGTGGTCCATTTGGTCCTTGTGGGCCTTGTGGTCCTTGTGGGCCTTGTGGTCCTTGTGGTCCTTGTTGTGGTCCATATGGTCCCTGTGGGCCTTGTGGTCCTGCTACAGCATTAGCTACAGCTGAAGCCACTGCGGCTGGTCCGTATGGTCCTTGTGGGCCTTGTGGTCCTTGTGGTCCTTGTTGTGGTCCACTTGGTCCTTGTGGGCCTTGTGGTCCTTGTGGGCCTTGTGGTCCTTGTGGTCCTTGTTGTGGTCCATATGGTCCCTGTGGGCCTTGTGGTCCTGCTACAGCATTAGCTGCAGCTGAAGCCACTGCGGCTGGTCCGTATGGTCCTTGTGGGCCTTGTGGTCCTTGTGGTCCTTGTTGTGGTCCACTTGGTCCTTGTGGGCCTTGTGGTCCTTGTGGGCCTTGTGGTCCTTGTGGTCCTTGTTGTGGTCCATTTGGTCCTTGTGGGCCTTGTGGGCCTTGTGGTCCTTGTGGTCCTTGTGGTCCTTGTTGTGGTCCATATGGTCCTTGTGGGCCTTGTGGTCCTTGTGGGCCTTGTGGTCCTTGTGGTCCTTGTTGTGGTCCATATGGTCCTTGTGGGCCTTGTGGTCCTGCTACAGCATAAGCTGCAGCTGAAGCCACTGCGGCTGGTCCGTATGGTCCTTGTGGGCCTTGTGGTCCTTGTGGTCCTTGTTGTGGTCCACTTGGTCCTTGTGGGCCTTGTGGTCCTTGTTGGCCTTGTGGTCCTTGTGGTCCTTGTTGTGGTCCATTTGGTCCTTGTGGGCCTTGTGGGCCTTGTGGTCCTTGTGGTCCTTGTGGGCCTTGTGGTCCTTGTGGGCCTTGTGGTCCTTGTGGTCCTTGTTGTGGTCCATATGGTCCCTGTGGGCCTTGTGGTCCTGCTACAGCATTAGCTGCAGCTGAAGCCACTGCGGCTGGTCCGTATGGTCCTTGTGGGCCTTGTGGTCCTTGTGGTCCTTGTTGTGGTCCACTTGGTCCTTGTGGGCCTTGTGGTCCTTGTGGGCCTTGTGGTCCTTGTGGTCCTTGTTGTGGTCCACTTGGTCCTTGTGGTCCTTGTGGGCCTTGTGGTCCTTGTGGTCCTTGTTGTGGTCCATATGGTCCCTGTGGGCCTTGTGGTCCTGCTACAGCATTAGCTGTAGCTGAAGCCACTGCGGCTGGTCCGTATGGTCCTTGTGGGCCTTGTGGTCCTTGTGGTCCTTGTTGTGGTCCACTTGGTCCTTGTGGGCCTTGTGGTCCTTGTGGTCCTTGTGGTCCTTGTTGTGGTCCATATGGTCCTTGTGGGCCTTGTGGTCCTTGTGGGCCTTGTGGTCCTTGTGGTCCTTGTTGTGGTCCATATGGTCCCTGTGGGCCTTGTGGTCCTGCTACAGCATTAGCTACAGCTGAAGCCACTGCGGCTGGTCCGTATGGTCCTTGTGGGCCTTGTGGTCCTTGTGGTCCTTGTTGTGGTCCACTTGGTCCTTGTGGGCCTTGTGGTCCTTGTGGGCCTTGTGGTCCTTGTGGTCCTTGTTGTGGTCCATTTGGTCCTTGTGGGCCTTGTGGTCCTTGTGGGCCTTGTGGTCCTTGTGGTCCTTGTTGTGGTCCATATGGTCCCTGTGGGCCTTGTGGTCCTGCTACAGCATTAGCTACAGCTGAAGCCACTGCGGCTGGTCCGTATGGTCCTTGTGGGCCTTGTGGTCCTTGTGGTCCTTGTTGTGGTCCACTTGGTCCTTGTGGGCCTTGTGGTCCTTGTGGGCCTTGTGGTCCTTGTGGTCCTTGTTGTGGTCCATATGGTCCCTGTGGGCCTTGTGGTCCTGCTACAGCATTAGCTGCAGCTGAAGCCACTGCGGCTGGTCCGTATGGTCCTTGTGGGCCTTGTGGTCCTTGTGGTCCTTGTTGTGGTCCACTTGGTCCTTGTGGGCCTTGTGGTCCTTGTGGTCTTTGTGGTCCTTGTTGTGGTCCACTTGGTCCTTGTGGGCCTTGTGGTCCTTGTGGTCCTTGTGGTCCTTGTGGTCCTTGTGGTCCTTGTTGTGGTCCATATGGTCCTTGTGGGCCTTGTGGTCCTTGTGGGCCTTGTGGTCCTTGTGGTCCTTGTTGTGGTCCATATGGTCCTTGTGGGCCTTGTGGTCCTGCTACAGCATAAGCTGCAGCTGAAGCCACTGCGGCTGGTCCGTATGGTCCTTGTGGGCCTTGTGGTCCTTGTGGTCCTTGTTGTGGTCCACTTGGTCCTTGTGGGCCTTGTGGTCCTTGTTGGCCTTGTGGTCCTTGTGGTCCTTGTTGTGGTCCATTTGGTCCTTGTGGGCCTTGTGGGCCTTGTGGTCCTTGTGGTCCTTGTGGTCCTTGTTGTGGTCCATATGGTCCTTGTGGGCCTTGTGGTCCTTGTGGGCCTTGTGGTCCTTGTGGTCCTTGTTGTGGTCCATATGGTCCCTGTGGGCCTTGTGGTCCTGCTACAGCATTAGCTGCAGCTGAAGCCACTGCGGCTGGTCCGTATGGTCCTTGTGGGCCTTGTGGTCCTTGTGGTCCTTGTTGTGGTCCACTTGGTCCTTGTGGGCCTTGTGGCCCTTGTGGGCCTTGTGGTCCTTGTGGTCCTTGCTGTGGTCCACTTGGTCCTTGTGGGCCTTGTGGTCCTTGTGGTCCTTGTGGTCCTTGTTGTGGTCCATATGGTCCCTGTGGGCCTTGTGGTCCTGCTACAGCATTAGCTGTAGCTGAAGCCACTGCGGCTGGTCCGTATGGTCCTTGTGGGCCTTGTGGTCCTTGTGGTCCTTGTTGTGGTCCACTTGGTCCTTGTGGGCCTTGTGATCCTTGTGGTCCTTGTGGTCCTTGTTGTGGTCCATATGGTCCCTGTGGGCCTTGTGGTCCTGCTACAGCATTAGCTGTAGCTGAAGCCACTGCGGCTGGTCCGTATGGTCCTTGTGGGCCTTGTGGTCCTTGTGGTCCTTGTTGTGGTCCATTTGGTCCTTGTGGGCCTTGTGGGCCTTGTGGTCCTTGTGGTCCTTGTGGTCCTTGTTGTGGTCCATATGGTCCTTGTGGGCCTTGTGGTCCTTGTGGGCCTTGTGGTCCTTGTGGGCCTTGTGGTCCTTGTGGTCCTTGTTGTGGTCCATATGGTCCTTGTGGGCCTTGTGGTCCTGCTTCAGCATAAGCTGCAGCTGAAGCCACTGCGGCTGGTCCGTATGGTCCTTGTGGGCCTTGTGGTCCTTGTGGTCCTTGTTGTCGTCCACTTGGTCCTTGTGGGCCTTGTGGTCCTTGTGGTCCTTGTTGTGGTCCATATGGTCCCTGTGGGCCTTGTGGTCCTGCTACAGCATTAGCTGCAGCTGAAGCCACTGCGGCTGGTCCGTATGGTCCTTGTGGGCCTTGTGGTCCTTGTGGTCCTTGTGGTCCTTGTTGTGGTCCATATGCTCCTTGTGGGCCTTGTGGTCCTTGTGGGCCTTGTGGTCCTTGTGGTCCTTGTTGTGGTCCACTTGGTCCTTGTGGGCCTTGTGGGCCTTGTGGTCCTTGTGGTCCTTGTGGTCCTTGTGGTCCTTGTTGTGGTCCATATGGTCCTTGTGGGCCTTGTGGTCCTTGTGGGCCTTGTGGTCCTTGTGGTCCTTGTTGTGGTCCATATGGTCCCTGTGGGCCTTGTGGGCCTTGTGGTCCTTGTGGTCCTTGTTGTGGTCCATATGGTCCCTGTGGGCCTTGTGGTCCTGCTACAGCATTAGCTGCAGCTGAAGCCACTGCGGCTGGTCCGTATGGTCCTTGTGGGCCTTGTGGTCCTTGTGGTCCTTGTTGTGGTCCACTTGGTCCTTGTGGGCCTTGTGGTCCTTGTGGTCCTTGTGGTCCTTGTTGTGGTCCATATGGTCCCTGTGGGCCTTGTGGTCCTGCTACAGCATTAGCTGCAGCTGAAGCCACTGCGGCTGGTCCGTATGGTCCTTGTGGGCCTTGTGGTCCTTGTGGTCCTTGTTGTGGTCCACTTGGTCCTTGTGGGCCTTGTGGTCCTTGTGGGCCTTGTGGTCCTTGTGGTCCTTGTTGTGGTCCATTTGGTCCTTGTGGGCCTTGTGGGCCTTGTGGGCCTTGTGGTCCTTGTGGGCCTTGTGGTCCTGCTACAGCATTAGCTGCAGCTGAAGCCACTGCGGCTGGTCCGTATGGTCCTTGTGGGCCTTGTGGTCCTTGTGGTCCTTGTTGTGGTCCACTTGGTCCTTGTGGGCCTTGTGGTCCTTGTGGTCCTTGTTGTGGTCTATATGGTCCCTGTGGGCCTTGTGGTCCTGCTACAGCATTAGCTGCAGCTGAAGCCACTGCGGCTGGTCCATTTGGTCCTTGTGGGCCTTGAGGTCCTTGTGTTACAGATACAGATGTGGATGAACTTGCTACAGCTCCATTACCGTATTCTTCTGGCAAATAATTTTGAATAATAAGCGGCTGTTGCTGTGCAATATACGGGTTAAAGAATGGAAATAGTGGCGATAAAATTTCATTTGGACCATATGGCCCTTGTTGGGGTATTTGTGGTCCTTGGATTTCTTGTGGTCCTTGTGGGCCTTGTTGTGTTCCATATGGTCCTTGTGCGCCTTGTGGGCTTTGTGTTCCTTGTGGGCCTTGTGGTCCTGCTACAGTAGCAGCTGAAGATGCAGCCGCTGCGACAGTTCCGTATGGTCCTTGTTGTCCTTGTGGTCCTTGTGGGCCTTGTGGTCCTTGTGGGCCTTGTGGTCCTGCTACAGCAGCGGCTGAAGATGACGCTGCTGCAGCTGAACCATATGGTCCTTGTTGTGGTCCTTGTGATCCTTGTGATTCTCCTGCAGTAACTGCAGTTGAAGAAGCAGCTGCAGAGGATGAGTCACTTGCACTTGCACTTGCACTTGCGCTTGCTGCTGCATGTGGTAATCTCTTTATAATTTTATCTACTTCTTGAATCTTTGTATGACCTTGTGCATCGGTAGTTATGACTAAAGTCTTCACTTCTACATCGTCACCAGTTATTTCAGCCGTGGGAGTTTGTCCTGATGCTGTGTACTCTGTAATACTTGTTTTCTCTTCGTATACTTCTCCTTTATTGTCGACCTTATATACATCTGATAACGTGCTATTCGTTTCTTGGATGTTATTTGATAATAAAAGGTTTCTTACAAATTTATCTTCAATTTCTTTTGCCGCGACATACTGGAAAATACATAAAGTTATTAGAAATGTGTATTAATTTTCCAGCTTTTTATTATTATTTATATGATCATGTGAGAAAGACCGAATAATTATAATGATTACAATAAAATTATGTTAATGTTTGTATAGTCACACAAAATTTAATTAAAATGAGGTTTTACGTATTCGAGTCGCAACCCTTTACAAAGCACAAAAGTTTCCAAACTAAAGCGTACAATATGTTTAAATTTTACTACTAGTGGTTACCTAGTGTGTGGTTCAGTTGGATGGCTTGAAAGTCTATAAATGACATCCGCACAAAAACTTGGATGGCCTTTTTAGCTCTTCCACTAATTCGCATTGAAGCAGCGTGGAGTCAATGATATTATAATGTAAGAGATAGATATGTCACTAGCGCGCCGACGCGCAACGATGAATACTAAAAAATAGCGTAAAAAGAGCGTAAGAACAGGCAATTGACCCTTCTGCTCGTAGTCGCTCTGTCAATACAAGACGATACGCATGCTTTTGTTTGTCAGAAGTGCTTGATATTTGACATGCAGCGGTAAAATGCTTTCGCGTATTATATCAATACGATTGGTGTAGTGAAAGAAAAGATAAGGGTGTGTGTGTTGTAGCTCTTTTCGGAACAGATTTTTTGGTTGATTTGTAAGGGTATCTATATTTTTTAAATATTATTAGGAGGAGTATGCTCTAGGCCTCCTCAGTTATGTGGAGAGAGCGGTGCTCTGTAGTGGGCCATTAATGGGTTGACGTCAATGAGACACTAACAACAACTAAAGTTCAGATTACAGAGAACTCAGAAATATTTAATGCACTTTAAAGTTTTTTAAGTCGCTATTACTTTAATAATCAATTAATTTGTACATATTGAAATATAATAATAAATAATAATACAGTATGAGTGAGAAATATTTCGCCAGTAATTATTAAACCTATATATTTAATTTATTCCTTACGATAATTCTTTAATTTGAAATTTGTTAGTATTTGTAAGTAAGAATTATATTTTCATAACTAGCAATTGCCCTTGCTTCGCTTCGAAAAAAATAGTAGTCTCTTAAAGCAGCATGATTGATTATAAGAACCGCATTACGATTAAAGGTCAATCACGACATAACGTTTCGATATTCTTAGGGTTCCTTACTTCAAAATAAAAAACACGGCACCCTTAAGATCCCTCACTTCAATGCCCGTCTGTCTGTCAGTCTGTCTAGACCTTTTTTCTCAGGAATGCGTGTAACAAATTAAAATTAACATATAACACTCAGTCTGGTCAGTCAGGTCTGCAGTTCTTTGTCGTCAACGCAATCGAAAGACACTCGGCTAGAAGAAATGTCTTAGGTATAACGTAGGTTTAAAAAAATCTGAAAATTGTGAATTTGTAAGTACATCTCACAAAGAAAATGATTTTTAAACTATTTGCAGAAATTGGTAATTTGATCGGGACCCATGTCGATGTTTGAGGAAGAGAGTTTTTTAACAGCAAAATTAAGTTTGTTTCTCAGTTCCGTTTATCTTTTCGTTACAAAGCTATGTTAGCTTTCAGTTAATAGTAAAGTTACGTTCAACAACCCTAGCTCGCGCTTGGTCGATAGCTTTTACTTATTATTATTTTATCACACTATTTTCTAAATTTTGTGTCTCCTGCTTATTCGCTTAATAGCTTGTATGATGACGTTTGGCTGATCAATCAGTATTTCACATTAGGTACTCAGACTTAAAAAAAAAAGAAGTAGACACATCTCCAACGTACAATCTATGTCTATACCAAAACACATCAAGATTATACACACAACAAAATAGAAAAAAAACTAAGAAATGCATGTACGCCTTATTTTGTGTAAATAAAAGGTTTTTGTAAGTTTAAAACAAATTGACTCATTTTTTTATTTTCCCATACAAATTTTCATAGCATATCCCCAAGGAACCCTTTGAATCGGAACCGTAAAAAATAGCCTATTCTTTAGCTGGAAAACTTCTTAATATCCTACTAAAAGTCCTGTTGAAATTCAGTGAAAGTTTCAAAGATTAGTGGAGGCACACAAACAGCTGACAGACAAAAAAAATTTGTAAACTCGTTTTTCGGTTTTGGTATCGTGCAACTATCGATTTGCAACTTGAAATATCATTTATTTCGAAATCACAGACCAACATCAATTTTATTTATTTGTATAGATATGTACGTATATAGATATAGTGTATACAATGTATTTGAATTATTGTAAAATTGTAATAAATATGTACTTCAGTGCCACGCTTTGGCTCCACCTTGCAAAATATAAAAAAAAAACTAAGAAATGTATGTATTTATGCGAAGAAAACGTTTTTGTAAGTTTAAAACAAATTAAGAAAATAGATATCCACTCAGTAATGTGGATTTGAATTAATGAAAAAATAAGCTTTAAAGGCATTTGATGACCTATCCATGTAATATAAGTAAAATCGTTTTTAATCATTTAAAACAAATCAGCTGACATTTTTTAATTTTTCCATATAAACTATCCCTAAGGAACCGTTTGGTATGGAACCCTAAAAAGTAGCTTAGGTAAATATTAAGTTCAAGAGTTTTCAGTATCTTAGTTAAAGTCCTGTTAAAGTTCATTCGGCGGTTTCAGAGATTAGCGGAGACAAACAAACAGACAGAAAAAATTTTTAAAAAATAATTTTTCGGTGCTAGTATCGTGCAAGTAACGATTTGCAACTTAAAAAAATAATTTATTCCGAAATCACATACAGACTTCAATTTTATTATTTGTATATACATATAGATAGATATAGATATACATTGATAGATATAAATTATTTATGTTAAACCACATTTAGTAAAGACAATTAGAATTGGAACTTTGGAAAACTTTAAGGAAGTAAAACTCACCTGCAGTGCGCAGCACAGGATCACGAAGGTTGTAGCTCTCATTTTGTGGAGAGTTGAACCGAACTGATACCTCTATCAATTTTTTCGGCCCAATTTATACCCCCCAAAATGGTAACAATATTGACATTTAAATCGACGTAATCTTATGTATGGCTTCTTTAAATATTGACAAAATTAACAGAAATAACAAACTGTTCTGTTTTAGAATGAAATCGCAATTAAGAACAATATCTCAATTAATGCTTGATTGTATTATATTGCTCATTGTTATATTTTTCCTATAGTTAAGTAATGTGACTATATCTTACTTATCTTTTCGCCGTATTGGGGTGGCTTAGAATACTAACCCCAATCCCACGCCGGATGGGTGTCGTAAAAGGCGACTAAATCCGGCCCGCTGGTGGTAGGACCCCTCGAGGGATTATATTAGTAATATTGATTTTAATAAATACCATTAATAAATACCATTATTACTATTATTATTTCTCCATGGGGTTCGCCTGGATAGCTACCACCCTTGAGCATGAGTCAGCCGCCAAACGACTCGTCGTGTTCCGGCTGGGGGCTTGACAGCCAGTTCTTGCATTCTTTTTCTTCTCTCTTTCTTGGCCGGCAACCCATCGGTGATGCCTTTGGTGTTGCTGATGTCCATGGGCGACGATAGCCACTTACCATCAGGTGGATCGTCAGCTCGTTTGCCGGCTATTTCTATATAAAAAAAATCTTACAATATTTAGCGTGTTTGGTAACAATTGATTGATGGATTTTTAACAGGTACGATGTTTTTTTTAATGTAAATAGTCGACAAACAAATATGACACTTTTATAAAGGAAATAACGTTGAACCTGTCTATGAAAATACATTTCAAGGAATTTTTAAATATTGTTAAGGAGCTACGCTTGATCAAGTTAAATGAACCTACCCACCTAGCCCTGCCCTACCCTACATAGTTATTTACAAATCAGTGTGGTCGTATGTTTTCATTAGTGACTTAGTGATCTCATTGACATCATCATGCCGACCACGTTGTTTTAGCATTCGCTCCATACATACATCCATTTTCATCAATTTTGTTCCTCCCAACTAACATATTAAGTTAAAAAGGGCGCGTAATCCATCTGAAGCTGCGAAAGCACTGAGTGACCAGTGAGTACCTATCTCACGTTTACACTCCTGCTGCAAGAAACATAAATCATCCTTGACACACATAAATATTACTTGACATTTATAATCAAGAGAGTATTTTTTCCTTTTCGACATAATAAAAAATATTAATGCTGAAATACTTAAAATTTTACACCTACCTTATATGTCTTAAAAATGGACTTTATACTTTAAACTTCAGACAATGGCGGACGCTTCTCAAATCTTCCTGCGTTAAAAGGAAATCATTCAATTGATCAAACAGAATACAGGACAATATAATTGTAATAAAGACTGCGTTGAGAAAAACTAACGAATAAGAGAATTCAAGGTCTGGATAATTTTAGTTCCAGATCAAACCAGTGATATCTTACTTTAAAAAATCATATACAGGGTGTCCCAGGGCCAAGTGACTGCCGGCGTCTATTGATTATTTGGACAAAACTATTAACAAAAAAGCGGCCAAGTGCGAGTCGGACTCGCTCATGAAGGGTTCCGTAGCAGCAAGTAACATAATATAAAAGTTCTTGTTGTTCGTTGTAACTTTGATCAATGTTTTTTGCGGTTTACGATTTATGACGTATTAAAAAAAAACTACTTACTAAATATCATTCAAACCAATTTTCGTTGGAAGTTTTCATGGTAATGTACATCATATATTTTTTTTAGTTTTATCATTCTCTTATTTTAGAAGTTACAGGGGGGGGACACACATTTTACCACTTTGGAAGTGTCTCTCGCGTAAACTATTCAGTTTAGAAAAAAATGATATTAGGAACCTCAATATCATTTTTGAAGACCTATCCATAGATACCCCACACGTATGGGTTTGATGAAAAAAACATTTTTGAGTTTCAGTTCTAAGTATGGGAAACCCCCAAAATTTAATGTTTTTTTTCTATTTTTGTGTGAAAATCTTAATGCGGTTCACAGAATACATCTACTCACCAAGTTTCAACAGTATAGCTCTTATAGTTTCGGAAAAAAATGGCTGTGACATACGGACGGACAGACAGACAGACAGACAGACAGACAGACAGACAGACAGACAGACAGACAGACAGACAGACAGACAGACAGACAGACAGACAGACAGACATGACGAATCTATAAGGGTTCCGTTTTTTGCCATTCGGCTACGGAACCCTAAAAACCAATAAAGTACAGATCTAATCGGTTTGGTTTTTTTTATTAGCTTTTTAATTTTTTTTTGCTAAAAAACCTGACTTGCTGCATTATTTTCGACATATTTTTTTTTTGTTTTTTCATTTATTTTAATTCTGTTTTTTTATTTACCAGTTTTTATCATAGTTTATCTATTCGAGGTATAAAATATACCCAAAATTAAACCGAATATATTTTTAAAACACATTAACTGTTTTTTTTTGAAAAAAAAAATTAGCCTTTTTTATTTAATTTCGCTAAAAAGTTGGAAAAATGTCCTATGAATATTATTATTGTATCAATTATTATTAAATTACATGATATTACCTACAAAATTTCATGAACATGTTTGTAGTTATCTAAATCATTTACCGAACTACAAACTCTTGAAATATGCACCCTATTTTCGATAATAAGAAGAGAAGACTTTTAAAACCACGCTAGTGGAACATTTAAGTGTCTTACTATCAAAAATATCTTTTGCCCTTTGATGGAATAATTTTAAATGTAAGGAAACAATATAAACAAGTGCAAATTTAAATGATTTATTAATAAAAAACAGTAATTAATTCATAACATTTTCAAAATGACCGCCATTGGCGTTAATACAGGCTAAGGCTCTAAATGACATCCTTTGACTCGTTACTTGCACTTCGAAAGGTTCGCTCCTATTTCTGTAGCAGCAGCATCAATGAAACAGAGGATTGATACTGTTGCTACAGAAATAGGAGCGAACCTTTCGGAAGTGCAAAGAACCTAAAGGTGCAACGCAGACGACGCTCTTTTTGTGCGATCGAGTGTGCGAGCGCACAAATGTCTACATGGCGTGCAAACAGTTGTGCGCCGCACTTTTTGCGCGTCGTATGCGTTACTGCATATAATTGCAATGGTTCTATTTTCACAGACTTAAAAGTGCGTCACGGATAGTGTGCCGTCTGCGCTGCACCTATGCATCATAACTAGATCTTAAGGTGCAGCGCAGACGGCACACTGTCCGTGACGCACTTTTAAGTCTGTAAAAATAGAACCTTTGCAATTATATGCAGTAACGCATACGACGCGCAAAAAAGTGCGGCTGCGCGCCATGTAGCATTTGTGCGTCCGCACACTCGATCGCACAAAAAGAGCGTCGTCTGCGCTGCACCTTAAGTGACAAAGAGCAGTGTGCCCACCACACTGGACGTGCCGTGTGGCCGGTGTGGCGCAATGGTTACCATGCTGGATCGCCGTGCCAAGGTTCCTGGGTCTGATTCCCAGCAAGGCGGAAATTTAAACAATGAGTTTGAATTTCTGTTCTTGTTCGATTTTACTTCGGAACCCTAAAAATAATAATATTAATAAAATTATTTATTGCCACACACAAAATAAAAATTACATAGAAAAGAGAAGACAAAAATATTTGTGAATGGGCAAAAGGAAGTAGCTCAGCTTGTGCTGACATAGGACGAACTTGTACTAGCCATAAGTCTCGGACCATAGATAGAGCTACAGTAGTTAAGCTGAGAGAGTACTACCGATTCTCATAAGAGTACACGTAATTTCTCGCTGATATAATTTCTGATTATATAGAGTGTGTTAAATTTAACAAAACACAGTTTGAATTTTATTATTTAGGTATGTGTTCCACATACCTTTGGTCGTCATCAATAATTAATCCAAGATTACGAGCTGAATTGACGCGCTCGATTATGACATCTTCAATTTTTATCTTTATTTTATTATCCAGCACTTTATTAATTTACATTTTAGTACCTGATACCAGTATTTGCGATTTCATCGGATTAAGAAAAAGGGAATTATTTCTCGACTATGTGTGAATGTTACTGAGATTTTCATTAATTTTGTTTAAAGCCTCTCGTGTATCTTTACTGGCGAATGAGGAATACAGTTGTGTGTCATTTGCGTACAAGTGATATTTACAGTGCATATTTATATGTGCAGGGAGATTAGCAGTAAAAATAATAAATAACACAGGGCTAAGAAATGAACTTTATGGTACACCTTTTTCTAGTGTTTTCAGAGTTGATACCTTCAGCCCACGAAAGAATAGACTAGACTTTGGTACTATTTTTTGGGCCTCTGCGAATTCTTGTACTTGGGACTTGGGCTAAGACAACTTTCTCCAAAATGAAGACTTGACTGTAAAGTTATGTGTATTATTTATTATATTATAAGAATTCCCTATTATTATTGTATGTACAGATTCAGGACCATTACAATTTTATTATTAATAAAGATTTTTGATTAATTTAACAATATCCCTGGCATGAAACACCTGTCTAAACATTAAGTAATCACATGTTGTACGCACGATTCCGCATTACCTTAATTTGCGACTGATTGTTCATGATTATCGAATTTGGTGACGCCTTCGATTCGACTTCGATTGACCTTCAAATCACAAAAGTTTGTGATCATGTAGTGAAATTTTTCTACATATTTCTGGAAGTTTTAATTATCTCAATAATTTTTTAGCTGGGATTAAGTCGAATAACAGATAAGCCTCTACTAATAATTCTCATAATCTGGATCTTACAAATGTCACCATCCCAAATCGAATCTTGAGATCGTCGAATTCTTCACATCAGTTTATTAATACGGGCCTTAGAGCCAAACAGTTTTTGTGGTGTTAGGGTCCATTCCCACTTGGATGAATCGGTACTCTTATCGGATCAAGGTGTAAAACGATTCGTTTTCACAAGATTTTATTTAATTTGCTATGTTCGTTAGTTTAAAAGCACTTAGCACATTATGGGTAAAATCTTACAAGCTGAATTAGAACTAGCTACTTCCTTATATCCTACAAAGCTGTAATTTTGAATATTGCCTTCATTCCGATGACTGCATTATGTTAATGGTGACCTGATACTGTAATCAATTGTTGCTCCAGACGAGGGAATTTTTTATTCAGCGCATAACATAACAGACATTTCAATTATGATAGCTTGTTCTTAACTCACTGCCGATCTCAGGGATGGCTCCATTTCAGAAATGTCCACAGCAGCCAGTAACACATACGCAAAATTTTATCAGCTTGCTTTTAAAAATATTTTTAAATTCTTGCTATAATTGCTTCTTTCCTTGGCTAATATACCCACGAACACAAATAATAAAAATAATTAATTAACAAAACACAAAAGTGTGATTTTATGAAACCACGATGCAAGCGAAACTTTTTTCGGTTTGTAGGCATTTAACTAAAAATTTTTACAAAATTATTCGATTTGGGGTATTAAAATTGCGTTTTTAATCTTAACTTAATCAGTGAAAATGGGTATGATAATCGGAAATGAATAGTAGACAAAATATTCAATTATATTCCATTATTATTCTTATTCCAGGGCCGGCTATAATGCGACATGCGATAGATGGACGAAAAATTTTGAAAAGTTTCACTTTAAAAATAATTACAAAAGAAACACAAAAACGAATTATAATAAAGGAAACAAAAATAGGAAAAAAAAACTCTATTTACTTGATCTCTTACGTTCGTATGTGTCCATTAATTAACAAAGTGGTAGACTAGAATATAATTCTTGATAAAAAATAACTGACGTCAAATTTAGGGATAACTCAAAAAATACTCGTCAGATCTCGCTCAAATTTAAGTGGGACCACGTGACAAGTACCAGCTTTCGATTAAAAAAGAATCATCAAAATGGGTTCACCCGATCGAAAATTCTGAGGTAACAAAAAAAAAATAAAAAAAACCCGACTTGCTTCAACACATTAATGGCCCACTACTGGGCACGGGTCTCTCCTCTTGACGAGGCCTAGAGCATACTCCACCATGCTGCTACCCGAAAAACCTGACTGCGTAAATAAACTAAAAAAAAAACAAGCCCAGTAGTTTATGCTGTTAAAAGTAATACTGAACAACTACATCATAGAAAGATTAACAGTCGGGGACCCATTTAAATTTTACAGGGCTGCTTTTGCAGGAATTTTGCAGGGAAAAGCCAAACAAATTGGTTGAAGATTTTTTTTTATTTTACACTATTTAGTAAAAAGTCATTAACTTCTTTATTAGACGAAAAAATTCGCAATGTCGTCATTTCATTAAGGGAGTTAATAAATTAGCGAAAATGTTTGTTTGAACAACTTTAAATCTTTACATATCCTAAACTGATACTTTAAATGAAAAATTATGAAGAAACCTAAAAATAATTTTTGAATGCCTACACAAAGATACAAATGTATGTTTTTCCGGGAGGAATCTTGCAACTGAATTTTAAATCAGTTATCTTCAACCGTTTGAGCTAAAATTTGTGCTGAATTTTCTTTCATAGGATTACTTTAATAAATATGTCAAGCAAGACTAGTTAAGTACATAGGTAAATCTCATAACAAGCTTTTATATCAATTAATAAATTGTGTATTACATGTACTAAACTGATTGGTTTTATTTCATTAAAAATTTAGTTTAACAAGTTTAAGTTTATACTTAGGTTCCAATTTTGCGCTAAAATATGATCCAGCATTGCTAAAAACAAAATTTTTTTGCCATACCATGTCACCGACATCAAACTCCTTGAAAGTATAACGAAAATTGTAGGGTGGGTACCAGTCCCAAAACAGTTAAGGACAAAATATACTTTGAAATTTTCTGAACTGGTTTAATGCAGTTTTAACATAGAAATTTGTATAAAAGTTAACTATTATTTACTAAAGCTGCAATAAGTATTTTAAAATAAATGGAATCTAAATATATTTTTTTTTTATATATATTTAAAGCAGCGATAGCCTAGCGGTTAGAACGTTGGTCTCCCGAACGAAGGGGCCCGAGTTCAAATCCTGGCACGCACCTCTAATTTTCGAATATTATGTGCGTATTAGAAGTTAATTATCACTTGCTTCGGTGAAGGAAAACATCGTGAGGAAACCTGCACACCGGAGAGTTCTCCATAAAGTTCTCAAAGGTGTGTGAAGTCTACCAATCCGCACTTGGCCAGCGTGGTAGACTATGGCCTAATACCCCTTACATTGTGAGAGGAGACCCCGAGCCCAGCAGTGGGACAATTATGGGTTATTGCTTTGCTTTGCTTTGCATATATTTTATGAATAATAGATCCCAAAAACGGGAATGTGCCTTTGTTTGACCAGTGCGCTCTAATAAATGACCACTTTTGCACCAATAGTTGACCACTAAAAAACTAACAAAGATTAATAGCTTCGATAGCTAACTGAAAATAAAACATTGTATTATTATTCAAATTGACTTTTATGTATTAATTAAAACTTTATCCTTACTTACAACTAATTTTTAATCGCACAGTCGGAGGTAGGTAGTACCTACCTTATTAGAATACAACAAGTAAATTAGAACATTAGTTCCCGAACTACTTATGCTTACTAGTTATGCTTTCTTTTTCTCTATCCTAAATTTCGTATAAATTGGCCATTCCTTACGACCCAGCACCAAATCTGATGTAGGACAGATATTGAAACCAGATTCATCAGCATTTACATAATAATTCTGTCAGGATCCTCAAGTATCTATATCTTCGGCATATTAGAATTCTCTTAAATCAGAGTTCCATTTTCTTAGGCTTTCTTCTGTTACAAGTTATAAAATGTCTTTTTTTTTTGGGGGGGGGGGGGGGCATCTTTAATCTCAAATAACGAGAAATAAAGTTAAAACTATAATCTGGTCATCCATAGGAACATCTTTTTAAGTACTGTGTAGCAATAGCAAACCGGTGGTCAATTACTAGGGCACACGAATTAAAACGATTTTAATGATAGACTTAAAGCTGTAAATTATCAAGCTAAACCCCTAAATCACTACAAAAAAATAATAAAAAAAGAGAACAGTATATAGAACCAGTTGCAAACTAGTTGGTCAACAACAGAAACCCAGTACAATGAGTGGTCCAGTAGATAACCACCATTAAAAATACTTAAAATTGACATTTTTTATTAAAAATAATAGTATTTAACACTTAAGTAGACACTATACCTCCAAAATTATACAACTTGGTAACAGTAATTGGGAAATAATAGGTGATTTTAAAAGTTTTAACTTAACATGTCGTTGTGCATTTCTAACTGTAATGGCGGCCGGAAGGCAAGTGATGGAGACACTAGTCAGACAAAAAGAGCAATGCAGCGATACTTTCTCTTTTACTCTTGCAAAAGTATGTTCGAAAGCTTGGTAACAGACTATATAGGCAACATAACAAAACAATTGAATTCTTCAAAAATGTCCGCCATTTTTTATTTTGTTAAATTGAACGTGCGAGTGGTCAACCACTGGTACCTGGTTTGGGACCGGTACACCCATCCTAACCCAAAGAGTTCCTAACATGAGCAGCATGTAACGCGACTTGCATCTTGTCAAAAGTAATAGATAATAAGTCAAGGTTATGGGCATAATTATCCCTAGGAAGTAAAGCCACCTCGTCTAATAAAATTTCTGTAGTGTGGAATATATCGAAACACAAGGAATATGTCCCCGCACAAAGACTAAGTACGAATGAGATCCAGTCGTTGTATTAACTGAGCTGTTCATTGCAAATTGAATTCTTGGTAGAAAGTAACCCACGATCTATGATTTACTCCTACCAAAGAGTAAAAAGCCGTAAGAGTTGTTCTATTATACCTTTCGGTTTACGGGGTTTACCTGAGGGCAGCATATCGGAGAATAATAAAGAAATAGAATATTATAACGCTGAAGTAAATTATGAAATTCATGAGATTGAAATTGAGACCCGTCATCCATTATTACCGTTTGAGGGATCCCATGAACTAAAAAAACATCAAAGTTAGATATAATATTACTAACTTTAGCACGTTTTAAAATTAACAATAAGGAATATTATGGTGAAGGAACGTAACTCCGAGCGGCGTTTTCAAATAATAGTATTTAACACTTAAGTAGACACTATACCTCCAAAATTATACAACTTGGTAACAGTAATTGGGAAATAATAGGTGATTTTAAAAGTTTTAACTTAACATGTCGTTGTGCATTTCTAACTGTTATGGCGGCCGGAAGGCAAGTGATGGAGACACTAGTCAGACAAAAAGAGCAATGCAGCGATACTTTCTCTTTTACTCTTGCAAAAGTATGTTCGAAAGCTTGGTAACAGACTATATAGGCAACATAACAAAACAATTGAATTCTTCAAAAATGTCCGCCATTTTTTATTTTGTTAAATTGAACGTGCGAGTGGTCAACCACTGGTACCTGGTTTGGGACCGGTACACCCATCCTAACCCAAAGAGTTCCTAACATGAGCAGCATGTAACGCGACTTGCATCTTGTCAAAAGTAATAGATAATAAGTCAAGGTTATGGGCATAATTATCCCTAGGAAGTAAAGCCACCTCGTCTAATAAAATTTCTGTAGTGTGGAATATATCGAAACACAAGGAATATGTCCCCGCACAAAGACTAAGTACGAATGAGATCCAGTCGTTGTATTAACTGAGCTGTTCATTGCAAATTGAATTCTTGGTAGAAAGTAACCCACGATCTATGATTTACTCCTACCAAAGAGTAAAAAGCCGTAAGAGTTGTTCTATTATACCTTTCGGTTTACGGGGTTTACCTGAGGGCAGCATATCGGAGAATAATAAAGAAATAGAATATTATAACGCTGAAGTAAATTATGAAATTCATGAGATTGAAATTGAGACCCGTCATCCATTATTACCGTTTGAGGGATCCCATGAACTAAAAAAACATCAAAGTTAGATATAATATTACTAACTTTAGCACGTTTTAAAATTAACAATAAGGAATATTATGGTGAAGGAACGTAACTCCGAGCGGCGTTTTCAAGCAATTTACAAGTTCTTTTTGCCTGCAAGATTGCTATTTAATTCATAATTTATCTGTTCATGTGTATATGAGCAAAGAAGTGCCTTAGTATGTGTACCACACATGTCTGTGATGTGTACGTTTTAAAATAATCGGCCAGATTGACGCAAGTAACCGACTCGAACGAGCGCTTCATACATTTCGGACCTTATGCACGTGAGTATCACGATTTACTAAAATTAAATAGTGTTTTAGAAGACGGATTTATGCTGTGTGTTTTTGTTTGATTGAAATATTGAAAGGGTTATGTGTTTTATCGAAAACACTCAGCATTTGAGCATTTTCTTCAATTTAAGAGAAAATAAGATTTTAAAATGCCCGGAATTAGGTGCCAAATATTATAATTATGTGGTTCCTAATTGCCGAGGTATACCACGACATTGCGATTTCATAGACGTTATCTTTTCTTAAAAATTGTAAGGCAGTTTTATGATGACGAACTTAATATTTTAGTTCTGATTTCTTAAATAACCCATATATGAAACATAAAAATTTAATTCCGAGGTACCGGCGCATTTACTAATTATAGTAGGTCAAATACACCATGT
Organism: Thymelicus acteon; assembly: GCA_951805285.1. NCBI lineage: Eukaryota > Metazoa > Arthropoda > Insecta > Lepidoptera > Hesperiidae > Thymelicus > Thymelicus acteon. Next base: position 7,619,796 of record OX638232.1, read on the forward strand.
CTTTAGGAACTTTACTAATTCTTTAATGGAAAATATAAGAAAATTAAGTTATTAATGTGTTCTGATAGAATTTATATTTTTTGAAAGATTTGTTCGCGCCTGCTCTCAACACCGCTCGGGCGAGTGGGTGAGGTGGGGGGTTCCAGCCGGCCTGCAGGATCACGTCACCAACAACGTCACACCCCGCGCCGCACTGCCCACGCGTCGCGTCGCGTACCGCGAAGAAGCCCTCTTTGCACGCGGATCATCTCAGTAGAATAATATAATGTCATAACCTTGTTTATTGTCAAGTCATCCTAAAGGGAATTGTAATATTGATACGATATCATTAATTAAACTTATTATAATCTCGATCTCTTTGATTCTTACGTTCCTGCACATAAGAAATTGGCGACCGTGACAGGACGTCGACGCGGCTCAACCCACGCCCCTGAGGGTTAAGCGATTGAGCGCACGGCGCCGACCGCCAGCAGCAGCAGGGCTCTGGCAGCGGGTCTCCACGTCCCAAGAGGTGCGACGGTTTCGCGCAGGCAGCGAAGGCCACGCTGGGGCAACGCGTTCGTGTGCAAGTCGCCGAATGCCAGAAGTGGCAAGCCACGTGTGGCGACCGCAAGGGTAGCGATAACCACGCCGTGACTCGCGAGTTCACTAATCTTCTTGACTCTCTTACTTAAACTATCTTAACTCATTATTATTTCTCAATTTAAATATTAGAATCAATCTCCTTATACGCCACATAAGCAATTCAATAAGGACAAGTAATTACATTTCAAAAATATTTGACAACTCTTGATGATGGTCCAATGAGTGAAATATTTTTTAATCAATTAACTTTAAAGTTAAATAAATTTATAGAAATGTCCTCTTAATTTGATGAGCTAAAAACATGAAATTCATGTGTATTTATGTCATAAATAGAATATTTAAATGGTAGTGAGTTGGATAGTAAACTCGCAGAGCGTGAAACTTTCGAAGATAATATTAATTTATCCATTGCGACTGCATAGACATTACTGGCCAGTGCTGAAGCCTCAAGAATTAAGCGCAATTCTTCATCATTTAATTCATGTGCCTCCTGCACACATATAGAATCAAGTGCCTAACAAGTGCAACTTTCAGTTGCCTCAAATTAAGATTGCAAAGTATGCAGGTTCATATTATAATTGGATGGAATTTAAGGAAACATAATATCAGTCCTTAATCTATACTAATATATAAAGAGGAAAGATTTGATTTTTTGTTTGCATTGAATAGGCTCCGAAACTACTGAACCGATTGAAAAATTCTTTCACTGTTGGGAAGCTACACTATCCCCGAGTAACATAGGCTATATTATATTTTAAAAAATTAGGGATCCTTAATAAAACTCCGTAACCCAAGGTGTAAAAAATAAGAAAACCGAAGCAAAGCGAGGGTGGTTACTCGTACGTAATAATGTTAGAATTAAGAAGATTCATAAATTCTATTATTTAAATTTATATTTGGAGGGTGAAGCTTCTCGAGTTATTTCTAATTTAGAAGTGTAAGATTCAAATTATTCTATTGCATGGGAATTACTATGCGAAAGATATGATAACACAAGGCAGCTTATCACTAATTCTTTGAACTCATTAGGTACTTAATATTGAAATTGTTCAAAGGGAATCCGATAAGGTATTGCGGTTTTTTAGTGATCACGTGGCCAAAAATCTCCGAGCTTTAAAGACACTCAGTCAACCCACTGATCACTGGGATACAATTCTCATTACCATACTGTCCGTAAAATTAGATTCAAGTACCAGCATTAAATGGGAAGAATATAAAAATAACCTTAGTGACTAGCCCACCTTATATGAGTTTAGAAGTTTTTTTACAAGGCCGTGCAGACATATTACAAAGTTTGCATCGCGCAAAAAGGATAGGCGCTCTCAACGTAATCAAAGTATTAATACAAACGATAAGAATTTATCAAAACCGCATAAAGATTTGAAATCATTTGTAATTTCAGCAAAGCGAAGCGGCAACAATAATGGCCCGTGTGTCATATTATGCCACGGTGACCATCGAGTATACGACTGCGCCGTCTTCAGGCAGCTGCCCGTTGACGAGCGTTGGGCGCGGTTCTCCGATCTCCAGCTGTGCCATGTCTGTCTATGAGCGGACCACGAGTCACGTATGTGCAAATTGCGCAGCTATTGTAGATGTAAAAGACGTCATAACACTTACCTGCACAAAAACACACAATTCACACAAATACATATACAAAACACATCACCTAGTAGCATTAGCATAGACCATACGGCTCCAACCCACAATAGGCTCGAAGCCCCTGCGACCGCCGCTTCTATGGCATCTTCACACAATACAGGGACCTATTACTTCCTATGCTAACTCATCGCTGGTCCAGTAGTGAATTACTTCATTCAACTGCTCTTATTAAGGTTGTTAATCCGTTTAAACCGTAAAGGCCCTTCTTGATTGTGGAAGTCAATCTTGTAGTGTTAAAAGAGAGAGAAGCTAACGGAAAATTAAACAAAAGAGAATTTTAAATAAGGAGGATATGTAATACTTGCTTGGTGGTTACAGTGTTATGAAGTTTAACGGAAAGGAATAAATTTAATATCAAAAAGTCACTTTTTGGAACCACAGGCACTGATGAAGGGAGCCTGGGTTCAAAAGGATGCACGGGCCGCGCATGCAGCGGCACCGCAACTCGTTCTCTCGGATTGAACAGCAGACGGCAGAGCGGTCAGGTGCGGGCGTGCAACAGGCGCACAAGCCACGCACGAAGTAGACAGGAAAGAAGCAAACAAGCAGGTCACAGGAAGCTCTGAAAAATTCTCTGTATCAGATATCTTTGCTTCGAGTATTATGAAATCCTCATCCACCACACTCGCAAGGTTCTCAATACTGTTCTCGCGCTCGATGACGATGGACGCAGAAGTAACTGCTGCGGCAAGCTTATTGCTATGCGCATTCGCTTATTATAATTATAATAATATAAATATGAACAATTTATATAATATAAATATATATAGTACAATAAATATGTGGTTATCCTGACATGTTTATCAGTATTTTTTTTATGTATTTATGTGTTTATTTATGTATGTATGTATGTTTGTTTATAGTATATCTATATTTTTTTTTGATCCTAAGTAGTTTTTTTATTACAACCTAGATATAATATACCGCCATATCGTTGTGTTCTCACTATCCGAAGGTCGACTGGGAGAGAATGCTTAAAAGTATTCTTTAATGCTAATGCATTATGTCCGCCTTTGCTATTAAACAAATTGTATGGTGCAAAAAGTTAAATAAATAAATAATAATAATAATATAAAAATAATAATCCGGCTAATATTTATGCTCAGTAAATACCACAATGACAACTCTTCTAATCGGCGAGTCGCTCGCTACTGTGAACATGCGAGTGTGGAGTCAATACAAGTTCTGTGAACCTGAGACATGCTTACTGGAAGTGCTTAGATCTGAAACAGTTCTTCAAATGATGTAATAATAACAGTACTCACCATATTCACATCTAAAAACAAGCATTCACACACACACACACACACACACACACACACACACACACAGAGAGAGAGAGAGAGAGAGAGAGAGAGAGAGAGAGAGAGAGAGACGCACGCGAATGCATACAGTAGAAAAATGCCTAGCGGCGATCGGGAATTACCTGACTAACTAACAAACGACGCCTAAGGGAGAGGGAGAGTCTGAAAAACAGCGCTGCACGAAGTTCCTCGTGTTAGCAGAAGCTGAGACTCTCCCTTTGCCCACAATAATTGGATATTACCTATTATGTTAGATTTAAGTGTTTATTTTTCTTCATTTTTTGTGTGGCAATAAAGAATATTTTATTTATTTATTTATGTCAGTTCCCTCTAGGGTATAAGTGTTCTGTGCGTTAGTTCTCGCGTTCTCGCGCGAGAACCTGCGAAGATTTGTGAATCCGCTCCACATTCACTTTTCTCGTGTTTTTCTCGCCTTCTCGCGAGATTCTCGCGCGAGTGTGGAGCGCGCAAGAGAACAAGGCGAGAACCTGCGAAGATTATGTGAATCGGCTCCACATTCACGTTTCTCGTGTTTTTCTCGCCTTCTCGCGAGATCCGAGTCACTCCGGTCACTGTTCCACCAAGCTGCTCTGTGCTCGGAGAACTATTCCTTCTTCATTCTGTTTTTGAAATTTGAAAATTTTAAATGGCCTAATAGTTACATCATGATATTATTACATTTAGACTCAGATGAAATATTTAAATATAATCTATATAAAATACTAAGAAATTTACATAATATAATCTATGGAAATTTAAAAAAACATTACAACGACATTAATGACAATGCTGTCATAACAAATTACAGAAAATTAAAATACGAAAATAAATGTACTAATGGTCTAAGATCCCGCCATAGAACGACCTTCACCGAGCTGTTTAATGGATGAAACCTATTTTATATTAAATTTAATATGTCCTTAAATATATTGCATATGGGTTGCCTAAAAAATTTCAGTCCAGGATATGATTAATTAATAATTAAAAAAAATATTTTTTGTTTAATATTTCACCGGTTACCAATACCAATCGAAAGTATGAAGTCCATGGAATGTGCAAACGTGAGGTTGCCTATTTTTTTCCCGTCATAACACTCGGGTTGCCAGGTATAAACAGGTAAGTCGAGACTAGTAACTTGCACCGGTATGGTTAATAAATGAAAGTTATATGAAAATAAAGATTATTTCATTACGAACACGGCGGTGTAGGGTTGTCTGCCAAAAATCAGTCCTGACTTCCGGTTGTCGAATTTTAATAATCTAAATTTTACTAACAAAAAACTCAAAGTTACTCAAAAACTACTTGTCGGATCTCGTTAAAATTTATGTGGGAACACATGACAAGCACCTACTTTCGATTAAAAAAAGAGTAATCCAAATCGGTTGGCGTGATATTGAGTTATTCGTCCATTTGTCGCGCACATCTTAACACAAATTTGCGACTTATGTGGTTTTCTCATGGATGCCATTGTCAGATCTCAATAAAATTTATGTGGGACCACATGACAGGCACCAGCTTTCGACTTTTTGGCTTGCCAGTTCAACAACAAAAAAGACTAATAATCAACCTGTTAATTGCATTAATTGCACCGATTTAGCGTTGAAGTTAGGAATCAAATTATGCCAAAGTCTTCCCGCCTTCCATGCGTTTACAGGTTGTGATTACACGGCAGCATTTTATAATAAAGGAAAAGTAAAACCTTTTCAGCTATTTTCAAAAAATTAAAGATATCAAACAGTTTTTGCATCATTAACAGATGCTGCTGATATTTTCATTGACGAAAAAGTGAAGTCCGTTCAAGAATTTACTGCTAGTATGTATGGCATCAAGAACTGCACCAAAGTGAATGATGCGAGATATCGCATTTTTATGAAAAATTACTCTGCTAAAGAAGACAGCAAGAAGTTTAAAAAAAAATAAAAGGCTTTGACTGCATACCGCCATGCTGGATATCATTGACTCAAAAAATTTTACGAACTATTTTCGTAAATTCCATGTGGCTTAATGCAACGGATCCATTATGCGTGAAATTTCAGCCTGAGAACTGCGGTTGGTTCTTAGATGAATATTTAAAACCAGTAAGATTTATTGGGGATCATACACCTGTAAGGATAGAAGACATTGTCCAAACAACTGAAACAGAAAGCGATGACGAAGAAGGTTCAGAAGTTGGAGATCACAGTTATATGTCCGATGACTCGGAACCTCAATAATCTGAAAAAATTAAAAAAACTAATAGCATGGTTGGATATAGCATAGCATAGATGTTTGGTTGCGACCTCTCAGTCGCACATAATAATATTTACTCGCAGCAATTTTTCACTTTTTAAACTTCGACAACCGGAAGTCAGGATTGATTTTTGGCAGACAACCCTATACCACCGTGTTTGTAATGAAATAATCTTTATTTTCATTAAACTTTCATTCATTAACCAGACCGGTGCAAGTTACTAGTATCGACTTACCTGTTTATACCTGGCTACCCGGGAGTTATGACGGGAAAAAAATAGGCAACCTAACGTTTGCATATTCTATGGACTTTATACTTTCGATTGGTATGGAATTTATCTATTAACCAAACCGTTGAAATATTAAAAAAAATATAGTTTTTTAATTATTAATTAATCATATCCTGGACTGAAATTTTTTAGGCAACCCATATGCAATATATTTAAGGACATATTAAATTTAATATAAAATAGGTTTCATTCATTAACCAGCTCGGTGAAGGTCGTTCTATAGCGGGATCTTATACCATAAGAAAATATTACAGAAATCATTATAAACTAAAGAAAAAGCTATACAAGAATGTATATGCTATACAAGATACTGCTCAGGTCGTGGCGACGCATCGCCGGCAATATGAAAAAAAAAATATAATAACACAATGTGGGTAATCACAAATAAACTTGGTTTGATAGGCTATAGCATACGGTAGGACAAATTCGAAACTTAATCTTCAAAACAAGAAACGTTGGCCTATTGGAATATTGTCGCAACTATAAACCACTATACCTACCTGAGTTCAAATCCTGGCGAAGTGATAATTTTATTCTTCTGATTTAGTTTTTTTAACAATAAAATATGTCTGACATCGATAATTTCTGATGATAATAATTGAGTTGTTGAGATTTTAAAGAAAGGACAATGTCCTCTTTGTATGGACATTTGGCTATCAGTGAACACCACATTTCAACGTAAATATTATATAGGCTTAATACCTTTACTCAGTTTAAAAACGAAAATAATAATTGTTTTGTAACCAGATGTTTATTATACTGGTTATTTGAATAAATATTTTGTAGGTATCCTAAAGAAAACGCCCAATTTCCTTGACATTTTTTTATTAATCTGACTCGTATGTTATTAATATATTGTCCAAGAACGGGGCTGGTGCATTTATATCATCTCTGTACCTTGCCCAGCTCAGAAACCAAATAACAGTCATTACATGAGCAACCATACAAACCAAGGGTCAACCATAGTTATACATACAATAGTGCCGAGGTCAACGTGGGAAGCAGAGTCTAAATCCATTTTCGTAAGCCAAAGGTCGTAATAATATTAATGATGAAAAACACAGACGAAACACGATGCGAAAAAAAGGTATATAGGTCTGTGCGAAAAACGTGCGAAAAACAAAGCGAATGTGACTTGAAAGTTGAACGTAGATTACTATGCACTATGATCCAACGAATAACGATTGACAGTTAAGATTACTATGTCCAACGATTGACAGTTGGGGATGCAAACAATGCATCGATTCGAGCGTGTTTGCAAAACATCGATGTAATGTTCATTATCGTGAATTATTATAAAAGCAACGTACATAAAATAATATTTTATTCTAGTAAAAATAATACCTTATTTATAGTTTATTGCTTTTTATACGTGTATCTTACCAAACTTAACTTTTTGTCGTGAGAATTAAAACTTCGAAATAACATTGATATGTCGTTTTATTATCGTTATCGGAATAATGTTGCAATTCTACTGACGTGAGTACTCTGTGTATGTGACAACAGGAAGTGTTTATCAGTAGAATTTTATATTAAATATATTATTTAAAAAAAGTAAATTGATACAAAAATAATTCGCGTGTATAAGTTAAAAAACAAAATAATTTTTTTCATGTAATTATTTATTTTTGAGCATCCTGTCCACGAATAGCCGAAAATGGACATTGCCCTTTATGAATTATTTTTTTTTGTATGTAAAGAAAATAAATATTTATTACATAAAGTGTCATAATTTTCTGGAAAAAATTTGTAATATAGTATTTTTTCATCATGCCATATTTAGTTCCTGTCATAATCAGTACTTTTATGCCTATTAGTTGTACAAAATAATTTCAATGTTTCACATCTGCTGTTCTTTTTTTATTTATATTATCAATACTAATTATGTTATCAGTAGGTAGGAACTTCATAATAATAATAGTAAAAAAACATTGTTGCCTGTGAGTAGGGCTTACTATCCGGATATTCGGATATTCGAATTATCCGGATATCCGCCGAATTTAATATCCGGATATTGGGCTTTTTACTATCCGGATAATCCGGATAATTCGAATAGTAATTAATTCTATTATTTTATACGTTTTTTCAATTGAAATATATTAAAAGCACCGAGATATAATATTTTAAACTGTATTAATGTAATATGGATACTATATTCGCATAAAATACAACTTAATTCCAAAGAAGATATGGCAACCGGGAATTTCTTCACAATAAATGCAAGTGTCCAAGTCATGTCCTAATCATGTTTGCAATTTCAATAATAGTAACACAGAAAAGGCTACGTAATTAATACATAATATGTATAATAAAGGCAACGTCTGGGTGGTTGAGCACGCTCACGGTGTTCCTTCGAGAAGAAACCTGGTTCTAGGTAATACATGCCTTACTCCTTACTATAAAGCACAGCTCAAAAACTGAGCCCAGAAGTTAAGCAGTTGTATAGCAATTGACTACAGAAATCGAGCAGTGTTGGGAATTGCTGGAGGGAGAAATAAAAGGCAAAGCTACTATCGCTTTACAATTGAAATTGATACTTCTGTGTCGCATTCTTTATTACTGAGGGTACCCTTCACTGTTTTTATCAGCTCCCTTCACTTTTCCTGGTGACCAACCTTTTCAACCGTTGCAACGGAGAAACTAGTGAATGTTGGCAGTAAATGTCACCAAAACACACAAGGATTTCCTGATAACATCTTCATAAGTCTAGTATTGAAGCTACGTTGCCGCTTTGAGCCAATATTGGCAATCATGACAGACCGTGGTATGCAACGCTTCCTAATCGAACATAACATCTCAAAACTAATGTCTTGAACTGGTCTTGGTAACATTAGAGATCTTTAGATCTTGCCATATTTCATTAATTTGCTTATAGCATTTTCTGCCATGTTTCTTGCGTTTAACTCGATTTACTTCCCACATCCTTCTTGATAAGTACCGCTTCTGTGTACCACAAACTCGTTGACCAATTCAACCTACGAGAGTTCTCTAGTCCTAGAGATTTGATCAGTTCTGTCAATAAGCATTATTTTGGTTTTCCTTTTGTTGAGAATGAGTCCGATAAGTTCACTCTCTCGCTCTGCTCTGCGGAAAAGATGAGCAAGCTCCGTCTCCTTTGATGCAAAAACATTGGTGTCATCTGTGCTACTTTAAGCTACGAAAAAGGTTTTTGGAATGGTATACTCCCCATAGATATTGAAAAAATGAGTGACAGAGTACGAAGTCAAAAATTGTTCTATTTGTCAACATTATTGACAACTGGACTTTTAAAGGACACATCCGCGCATAGTTGTGTTCCCGGAACAAGGATTCCTTCTTGATTTGCCTTCGGTGACAGTATACAGTTTACCAAGAAGTCGAGTGGACCAGAGGGCCAAAAAAAGCGATCTTAGTGATCCGGCTAACTATAGGCTTATAGCGATAACTTCCCTGCTTCAGAATACTAGTATAGAACACGCAGCTCTTAAGATATCTATATATATAAGATATCAGCTGATCAATGATCGACAATACGGTTTTTCGCCACGGTCATTCAGCTGGCTCTTGATCGCAACGGGGAAGCTCTGACAGTCAACCTAGATATCGCTAACCGGGTCTGGCACTGGGGCCTTCTCACGAAGTTACCATCTTATGGTCTCTTTGAGAAGTTAGCAGTTAGGTAACTAGTTTTCTGAGCGACACATCAAGATCATAGTAAACGGTTGTTGCTCGGATATGAAACCTATATAAAAGTCGGCGCTCCCCAAGGGACTGTGAAGACACAAGTTTGCGCGCTTAACGCTAAGAAAACCTTATTATAACGCCTCAATTCCAAGATACCGCGCTCACCGTGAGTAAAAGTTTTAGGTCATTCAGAAGGCAAGGCCAAGCTGATCTCCAAGAAACTTTGTGTCCTGAACCGAGCTAAGCACTTTACTGCAAGGCACCTACTCATGCTTTACAAAGCTTAGATCAGACCTCAAATGTGTTCCCACCTCTGGGCAAGGTAGCCACAATACTAGCTTAATACATTTGACGCTGTACAGAAACGCGTGATCCGAATTGTCAACGATCCACGAGTCACTCACAGGTTAGAACACCCGAGTTTCAGAAGAAATGGCGACTACGGTGAGTGCTCGGTGAGTTTCATCCACACCGATTGGACTCGTGAAGAACCTCTATGGTCCGATTTTCACGATCTTTTTTGCCACGGACATGCAAACTGTCGAATGAGCTTCCTTCTTTCCGGAGCGCTATAACATGGGGTTCTTCAAAAAAGGTGTAAAAAGAGTTCTCCTTCAGGGCCCGGAAACATTGGCGATTCCTCTGGTATTGCTCATGTCCATAGGCGACGATGACCATTTACCATCAGGTGACCCGTCTGCTTTTTCGTCGGCCGAAAAAAAAACAGCGATGCTAACAACAAGATCAGAAATATTGGTATGAGTTAGGTTTTAGACAAAGACAGTACCAGCTCGATGTGGTGGAAAAGTATAAAGTACCCTAAGAACACTGCTCATGAGTTCATGACCAAATGCGATATTAGGGTGAAACTTATGAAGCTTAGCAGCGCGCTGATACATCTACCGAAGTTTTGAACTTAATTCTGAATAAGTATTTGTATTAAAAATATTGATTTAATTCATAAATTATTTGAATTTAGCCTTCCAAATATTATCCGGATATCCGGATATTATCCGGATAATATTCAGGAACTATTCGAATTATCCGGATACTAAAATGAACGGATAATTGCATGCCCTACCTGTGAGTCACCAAAAAGGCCCACTGAAAATCAGCGCCGTGGCGAATGCTACGGCAAAACGCTGAGTACCATTCTCTCTCTTCTGGCACTACAACACATGCGAACATTATAACATGTATCATTTCTTAATTCATAACTATTTAGATAAGTAACTAGGCTGTGTTTATATTGTGTGTGTTAGCTAGAAATAAATGTTTTCTTTCTTTCTTTCTTCTGATAATTCCTGGCATTCATAGGTTTGAAAGGTAAAAATACAATAGCCAAAATTAAAACATTAATATTTTATTGAACTGACATTAAAAACAGATGTATCCAAAGAAATGAAAAAAGATATTATCAAATACATAATGTTATCCAAACATTATAAAATCTTCATTTAACAGTTAACACAAATTTCTCCCTTCCTTCCGACACTTATGATGTACTGAGTGCGGCGAAGCTGACAGGCTTGGCGCAACCTGGAACGTCCATAACCAGGAGTCTCTGATCCACCAGCATAAGCATTAGCAGAAGCTGTAGTGGAGGAGGTTACATATTGATTTTGTGTACCTTGTGGTCCATATGGTCCGTTACCTCCGGCAGATGACACAGCTGCGGATGCTGCTGCAGCGCCTGATCCTGTTTGTCCAGTGAGTCCTTGTAGGCCTTGTGGGCCTGGTGCTCCTTGTGGTCCATAAGGTCCGTTATCTCCGGCAGAAGACGAAGCTGCGGATGCTGCTGCTGCGCCTGATCCTTGTTGTCCAGCGAGTCCTGGTAGGCCTGGTGCGCCTGGTGCTCCTTGTGGTCCATATGGTCCGTTACCTCCGGCAGAAGATGAAGCTGCGGATGCTGCTGCTGCGCCTGGTCCTTGTTGTCCAGCTAGTCCTGGTAGGCCTGGTGCGCCTGGTGCTCCTTGTGGTCCATATGGTCCGTTACCTCCGGCAGATGACGCAGCTGCGGACGCTGCTGCGGCGCCTGATCCTTGTTGTCCAGCTAGTCCTGGTAGGCCTGGTGCGCCTGGTGCTCCTTGTGGTCCATATGGTCCATTACCTCCGGCAGAAGACGAAGCTGCGGATGCTGCTGCTGCGCCTGGTCCTTGTTGTCCAGCGAGTCCTGGTAGGCCTGGTGCGCCTGGTGCTCCTTGTGGTCCATATGGTCCGTTACCTCCGGCAGAAGACGAAGCTGCGGATGCTGCTGCTGCGCCTGGTCCTTGTTGTCCAGCTAGTCCTGGTAGGCCTGGTGCGCCTGGTGCTCTTTGTGGTCCATATGGTCCGTTACCTCCGGCAGATGACGCAGCTGCGGACGCTGCTGCGGCGCCTGATCCTTGTTGTCCAGCGAGTCTTGGTAGGCCTGGTGCGCCTGGTGCTCCTTGTGGTCCATATGGTCCGTTACCTCCGGCAGAAGACGAAGCTGCGGATGCTGCTGCTGCGCCTGATCCTTGTTGTCCAGCGAGTCCTGGTAGGCCTGGTGCGCCTGGTGCTCCTTGTGGTCCATATGGTCCGTTACCTCCGGCAGAAGACGAAGCTGCGGATGCTGCTGCTGCGCCTGATCCTTGTTGTCCAGCGAGTCCTGGTAGGCCTGGTGCGCCTGGTGCTCCTTGTGGTCCATATGGTCCGTTACCTCCGGCAGAAGACGAAGCTGCGGATGCTGCTGCTGCGCCTGGTCCTTGTTGTCCAGCTTGTCCTGGTAGGCCTGGTGCGCCTGGTGCTCCTTGTGGTCCATATGGTCCGTTACCTCCGGCAGATGACGCAGCTGCGGACGCTGCTGCGGCGCCTGATCCTTGTTGTCCAGCGAGTCCTGGTAGGCCTGGTGCGCCTGGTGCTCCTTGTGGTCCATATGGTCCGTTACCTCCGGCAGAAGACGAAGCTGCGGATGCTGCTGCTGCACCTGGTCCTTGTTGTCCAGCGAGTCCTGGTAGGCCTGGTGCGCCTGGTGCTCCTTGTGGTCCATATGGTCCGTTACCTCCGGCAGAAGACGAAGCTGCGGATGCTGCTGCTGCGCCTGATCCTTGTTGTCCAGCGAGTCCTGGTAGGCCTGATGCGCCTGGTGCTCCTTGTGGTCCATATGGTCCGTTACCTCCGGCAGAAGACGAAGCTGCGGATGCTGCTGCTGCGCCTGGTCCTTGTTGTCCAGCTAGTCCTGGTAGGCCTGGTGCGCCTGGTGCTCCTTGTGGTCCATATCGTCCGTTACCTCCGGCAGATGACGCAGCTGCGGACGCTGCTGCGGCGCCTGATCCTTGTTGTCCAGCGAGTCCTGGTAGGCCTGGTGCGCCTGGTGCTCCTTGTGGTCCATATGGTCCGTTACCTCCGGCAGATGACGCAGCTGCGGATGCTGCTGCTGCGCCTGATCCTTGTTGTCCAGCGAGTCCTGGTAGGCCTGGTGCGCCTGGTGCTCCTTGTGGTCCATATGGTCCGTTACCTCCGGCAGATGACGCAGCTGCGGACGCTGCTGCGGCGCCTGATCCTTGTTGTCCAGCGAGTCCTGGTAGGCCTGGTGCGCCTGGTGCTCCTTGTGGTCCATATGGTCCGTTACCTCCGGCAGATGACGCAGCTGCGGATGCTGCTGCTGCGCCTGATCCTTGTTGTCCAGCGAGTCCTGGTAGGCCTGGTGCGCCTGGTGCTCCTTGTGGTCCGTATGGTCCGTTACCTCCGGCAGAAGACGAAGCTGCGGATGCTGCTGCTGCGCCTGATCCTTGTTGTCCAGCGAGTCCTGGTAGGCCTGGTGCGCCTGGTGCTCCTTGTGGTCCATATGGTCCGTTACCTCCGGCAGAAGACGAAGCTGCGGATGCTGCTGCTGCGCCTGGTCCTTGTTGTCCAGCTAGTCCTGGTAGGCCTGGTGCACCTGGTGCTCCTTGTGGTCCATATGGTCCGTTACCTCCGGCAGATGACGCAGCTGCGGACGCTGCTGCGGCGCCTGATCCTTGTTGTCCAGCGAGTCCTGGTAGGCCTGGTGCGCCTGGTGCTCCTTGTGGTCCATATGGTCCGTTACCTCCGGCAGAAGACGAAGCTGCGGATGCTGCTGCTGCGCCTGATCCTTGTTGTCCAGCGAGTCCTGGTAGGCCTGGTACGCCTGGTGCTCCTTGTGGTCCATATGGTCCGTTACCTCCGGCAGAAGACGAAGCTGCGGATGCTGCTGCGGCACCTGATCCTTGTTGTCCAGCGATTCCTGGTAGGCCTGGTGCGCCTGGTGCTCCTTGTGGTCCATATGGTCCGTTACCTCCGGCAGAAGACGAAGCTGCGGATGCTGCTGCTGCGCCTGGTCCTTGTTGTCCAGCTAGTCCTGGTAGGCCTGGTGCACCTGGTGCTCCTTGTGGTCCATATGGTCCGTTACCTCCGGCAGATGACGCAGCTGCGGACGCTGCTGCGGCGCCTGATCCTTGTTGTCCAGCGAGTCCTGGTAGGCCTGGTGCGCCTGGTGCTCCTTGTGGTCCGTATGGTCCGTTACCTCCGGCAGAAGACGAAGCTGCGGATGCTGCTGCTGCGCCTGATCCTTGTTGTCCAGCGAGTCCTGGTAGGCCTGGTGCGCCTGGTGCTCCTTGTGGTCCATATGGTCCGTTACCTCCAGCAGATGACGCAGCTGCGGACGCTGCTGCGGCGCCTGATCCTTGTTGTCCAGCGAGTCCTGGTAGGCCTGGTGCGCCTGGTGCTCCTTGTGGTCCATATGGTCCGTTACCGCCGGCAGAAGACGAAGCTGCGGATGCTGCTGCTGCGCCTGATCCTTGTTGTCCAGCGAGTCCTGGTAGGCCTGGTGCGCCTGGTGCTCCTTGTGGTCCATATGGTCCGTTACCTCCGGCAGAAGACGAAGCTGCGGATGCTGCTGCTGCGCCTGGTCCTTGTTGTCCAGCGAGTCCTGGTAGGCCTGGTGCGCCTGGTGCTCCTTGTGGTCCATATGGTCCGTTACCTCCGGCAGAAGACGAAGCTGCGGATGCTGCTGCTGCGCCTGATCCTTGTTGTCCAGCGAGTCCTGGTAGGCCTGGTGCGCCTGGTGCTCCTTGTGGTCCATATGGTCCGTTACCTCCGGCAGAAGACGAAGCTGCGGATGCTGCTGCTGCACCTGGTCCTTGTTGTCCAGCGAGTCCTGGTAGGCCTGGTGCACCTGGTGCTCCTTGTGGTCCATATAGTCCGTTACCTCCGGCAGAAGACGAAGCTGCGGATGCTGCTGCTGCACCTGGTCCTTGTTGTCCAGCGAGTCCTGGTAGGCCTGGTGCGCCTGGTGCTCCTTGTGGTCCATATGGTCCGTTACCTCCGGCAGAAGACGAAGCTGCGGATGCTGCTGCTGCGCCTGGTCCTTGTTGTCCAGCTAGTCCTGGTAGGCCTGGTGCGCCTGGTGCTCCTTGTGGTCCATATGGTCCGTTACCTCCGGCAGATGACGCAGCTGCGGACGCTGCTGCGGCGCCTGATCCTTGTTGTCCAGCGAGTCCTGGTAGGCCTGGTGCGCCTGGTGCTCCTTGTGGTCCATATGGTCCGTTACCTCCGGCAGATGACGCAGCTGCGGATGCTGCTGCTGCACCTGATCCTTGTTGTCCAGCGAGTCCTGGTAGGCCTGGTGCGCCTGGTGCTCCTTGTGGTCCGTATGGTCCGTTACCTCCGGCAGAAGACGAAGCTGCGGATGCTGCTGCTGCGCCTGATCCTTGTTGTCCAGCGAGTCCTGGTAGGCCTGGTGCGCCTGGTGCTCCTTGTGGTCCATATGGTCCGTTACCTCCGGCAGAAGACGAAGCTGCGGATGCTGCTGCTGCGCCTGGTCCTTGTTGTCCAGCTAGTCCTGGTAGGCCTGGTGCACCTGGTGCTCCTTGTGGTCCATATGGTCCGTTACCTCCGGCAGATGACGCAGCTGCGGACGCTGCTGCGGCGCCTGATCCTTGTTGTCCAGCGAGTCCTGGTAGGCCTGGTGCGCCTGGTGCTCCTTGTGGTCCATATGGTCCGTTACCTCCGGCAGAAGACGAAGCTGCGGATGCTGCTGCTGCGCCTGATCCTTGTTGTCCAGCGAGTCCTGGTAGGCCTGGTACGCCTGGTGCTCCTTGTGGTCCATATGGTCCGTTACCTCCGGCAGAAGACGAAGCTGCGGATGCTGCTGCTGCACCTGGTCCTTGTTGTCCAGCGAGTCCTGGTAGGCCTGGTGCGCCTGGTGCTCCTTGTGGTCCATATGGTCCGTTACCTCCGGCAGAAGACGAAGCTGCGGATGCTGCTGCTGCACCTGGTCCTTGTTGTCCAGCGAGTCCTGGTAGGCCTGGTGCGCCTGGTGCTCCTTGTGGTCCATATGGTCCGTTACCTCCAGCAGATGACGCAGCTGCGGACGCTGCTGCGGCGCCTGATCCTTGTTGTCCAGCGAGTCCTGGTAGGCCTGGTGCGCCTGGTGCTCCTTGTGGTCCATATGGTCCGTTACCGCCGGCAGAAGACGAAGCTGCGGATGCTGCTGCTGCGCCTGATCCTTGTTGTCCAGCGAGTCCTGGTAGGCCTGGTGCGCCTGGTGCTCCTTGTGGTCCATATGGTCCGTTACCTCCGGCAGAAGACGAAGCTGCGGATGCTGCTGCTGCGCCTGGTCCTTGTTGTCCAGCGAGTCCTGGTAGGCCTGGTGCGCCTGGTGCTCCTTGTGGTCCATATGGTCCGTTACCTCCGGCAGAAGACGAAGCTGCGGATGCTGCTGCTGCGCCTGATCCTTGTTGTCCTGCGAGTCCTGGTAGGCCTGGTGCGCCTGGTGCTCCTTGTGGTCCATATGGTCCGTTACCTCCGGCAGAAGACGAAGCTGCGGATGCTGCTGCTGCACCTGGTCCTTGTTGTCCAGCGAGTCCTGGTAGGCCTGGTGCGCCTGGTGCTCCTTGTGGTCCATATAGTCCGTTACCTCCGGCAGAAGACGAAGCTGCGGATGCTGCTGCTGCACCTGGTCCTTGTTGTCCAGCGAGTCCTGGTAGGCCTGGTGCGCCTGGTGCTCCTTGTGGTCCATATGGTCCGTTACCTCCGGCAGAAGACGAAGCTGCGGATGCTGCTGCTGCGCCTGGTCCTTGTTGTCCAGCTAGTCCTGGTAGGCCTGGTGCGCCTGGTGCTCCTTGTGGTCCATATGGTCCGTTACCTCCGGCAGATGACGCAGCTGCGGACGCTGCTGCGGCGCCTGATCCTTGTTGTCCAGCGAGTCCTGGTAGGCCTGGTGCGCCTGGTGCTCCTTGTGGTCCATATGGTCCGTTACCTCCGGCAGATGACGCAGCTGCGGATGCTGCTGCTGCACCTGATCCTTGTTGTCCAGCGAGTCCTGTTAGGCCTGGTGCGCCTGGTGCTCCTTGTGGTCCGTATGGTCCGTTACCTCCGGCAGAAGACGAAGCTGCGGATGCTGCTGCTGCGCCTGATCCTTGTTGTCCAGCGAGTCCTGGTAGGCCTGGTGCGCCTGGTGCTCCTTGTGATCCATATGGTCCGTTACCTCCGGCAGAAGACGAAGCTGCGGATGCTGCTGCTGCGCCTGGTCCTTGTTGTCCAGCTAGTCCTGGTAGGCCTGGTGCGCCTGGTGCTCCTTGTGGTCCATATGGTCCGTTACCTCCGGCAGATGACGCAGCTGCGGACGCTGCTGCGGCGCCTGATCCTTGTTGTCCAGCGAGTCCTGGTAGGCCTGGTGCGCCTGGTGCTCCTTGTGGTCCATATGGTCCGTTACCTCCGGCAGAAGACGAAGCTGCGGATGCTGCTGCTGCGCCTGGTCCTTGTTGTCCAGCTAGTCCTGGTAGGCCTGGTGCACCTGGTGCTCCTTGTGGTCCATATGGTCCGTTACCTCCGGCAGATGACGCAGCTGCGGACGCTGCTGCGGCGCCTGATCCTTGTTGTCCAGCGAGTCCTGGTAGGCCTGGTGCGCCTGGTGCTCCTTGTGGTCCATATGGTCCGTTACCTCCGGCAGAAGACGAAGCTGCGGATGCTGCTGCTGCACCTGGTCCTTGTTGTCCAGCGAGTCCTGGTAGGCCTGGTGCGCCTGGTGCTCCTTGTGGTCCATATGGTCCGTTACCTCCGGCAGATGACGCAGCTGCGGACGCTGCTGCGGCGCCTGGTCCTTGTTGTCCAGCGAGTCCTGGTAGGCCTGGTGCGCCTGGTGCTCCTTGTGGTCCATATGGTCCGTTACCTCCGGCAGAAGACGAAGCTGCGGATGCTGCTGCTGCGCCTGATCCTTGTTGTCCAGCGAGTCCTGGTAGGCCTGGTGCGCCTGGTGCTCCTTGTGGTCCATATGGTCCGTTACCTCCGGCAGAAGACGAAGCTGCGGATGCTGCTGCTGCACCTGGTCCTTGTTGTCCAGCGAGTCCTGGTAGGCCTGGTGCGCCTGGTGCTCCTTGTGGTCCATATGGTCCGTTACCTCCGGCAGAAGACGAAGCTGCGGATGCTGCTGCTGCGCCTGGTCCTTGTTGTCCAGCTAGTCCTGGTAGGCCTGGTGCGCCTGGTGCTCCTTGTGGTCCATATGGTCCGTTACCTCCGGCAGATGACGCAGCTGCGGACGCTGCTGCGGCGCCTGATCCTTGTTGTCCAGCGAGTCCTGGTAGGCCTGGTGCGCCTGGTGCTCCTTGTGGTCCATATGGTCCGTTACCTCCGGCAGAAGACGAAGCTGCGGATGCTGCTGCTGCGCCTGGTCTTTGTTGTCCAGCTAGTCCTGGTAGGCCTGGTGCACCTGGTGCTCCTTGTGGTCCATATGGTCCGTTACCTCCGGCAGATGACGCAGCTGCGGACGCTGCTGCGGCGCCTGATCCTTGTTGTCCAGCGAGTCCTGGTAGGCCTGGTGCGCCTGGTGCTCCTTGTGGTCCATATGGTCCGTTACCTCCGGCAGAAGACGAAGCTGCGGATGCTGCTGCTGCGCCTGATCCTTGTTGTCCAGCGAGTCCTGGTAGGCCTGGTGCGCCTGGTGCTCCTTGTGGTCCATATGGTCCGTTACCTCCGGCAGAAGACGAAGCTGCGGATGCTGCTGCTGCACCTGGTCCTTGTTGTCCAGCGAGTCCTGGTAGGCCTGGTGCGCCTGGTGCTCCTTGTGGTCCATATGGTCCGTTACCTCCGGCAGAAGACGAAGCTGCGGATGCTGCTGCTGCACCTGGTCCTTGTTGTCCAGCGAGTCCTGGTAGGCCTGGTGCGCCTGGTGCTCCTTGTGGTCCATATGGTCCGTTACCTCCGGCAGAAGACGAAGCTGCGGATGCTGCTGCTGCGCCTGATCCTTGTTGTCCAGCGAGTCCTGGTAGGCCTGGTGCGCCTGGTGCTCCTTGTGGTCCATATGGTCCGTTACCTCCGGCAGAAGACGAAGCTGCGGATGCTGCTGCTGCGCCTGGTCCTTGTTGTCCAGCTAGTCCTGGTAGGCCTGGTGCACCTGGTGCTCCTTGTGGTCCATATGGTCCGTTACCTCCGGCAGATGACGCAGCTGCGGACGCTGCTGCGGCGCCTGATCCTTGTTGTCCAGCGAGTCCTGGTAGGCCTGGTGCGCCTGGTGCTCCTTGTGGTCCATATGGTCCGTTACCTCCGGCAGAAGACGAAGCTGCGGATGCTGCTGCTGCGCCTGGTCCTTGTTGTCCAGCTAGTCCTGGTAGGCCTGGTGCGCCTGGTGCTCCTTGTGGTCCATATGGTCCGTTACCTCCGGCAGAAGACGAAGCTGCGGATGCTGCTGCTGCGCCTGGTCCTTGTTGTCCAGCGAGTCCTGGTAGGCCTGGTGCGCCTGGTGCTCCTTGTGGTCCATATGGTCCGTTACCTCCGGCAGAAGACGAAGCTGCGGATGCTGCTGCTGCGCCTGATCCTTGTTGTCCAGCGAGTCCTGGTAGGCCTGGTGCGCCTGGTGCTCCTTGTGGTCCATATGGTCCGTTACCTCCGGCAGAAGACGAAGCTGCGGATGCTGCTGCTGCACCTGGTCCTTGTTGTCCAGCGAGTCCTGGTAGGCCTGGTGCGCCTGGTGCTCCTTGTGGTCCATATGGTCCGTTACCTCCGGCAGAAGACGAAGCTGCGGATGCTGCTGCTGCGCCTGGTCCTTGTTGTCCAGCTAGTCCTGGTAGGCCTGGTGCGCCTGGTGCTCCTTGTGGTCCATATGGTCCGTTACCTCCGGCAGATGACGCAGCTGCGGACGCTGCTGCGGCGCCTGATCCTTGTTGTCCAGCGAGTCCTGGTAGGCCTGGTGCGCCTGGTGCTCCTTGTGGTCCATATGGTCCGTTACCTCCGGCAGAAGACGAAGCTGCGGATGCTGCTGCTGCGCCTGGTCTTTGTTGTCCAGCTAGTCCTGGTAGGCCTGGTGCACCTGGTGCTCCTTGTGGTCCATATGGTCCGTTACCTCCGGCAGATGACGCAGCTGCGGACGCTGCTGCGGCGCCTGATCCTTGTTGTCCAGCGAGTCCTGGTAGGCCTGGTGCGCCTGGTGCTCCTTGTGGTCCATATGGTCCGTTACCTCCGGCAGAAGACGAAGCTGCGGATGCTGCTGCTGCGCCTGATCCTTGTTGTCCAGCGAGTCCTGGTAGGCCTGGTGCGCCTGGTGCTCCTTGTGGTCCATATGGTCCGTTACCTCCGGCAGAAGACGAAGCTGCGGATGCTGCTGCTGCACCTGGTCCTTGTTGTCCAGCGAGTCCTGGTAGGCCTGGTGCGCCTGGTGCTCCTTGTGGTCCATATGGTCCGTTACCTCCGGCAGAAGACGAAGCTGCGGATGCTGCTGCTGCACCTGGTCCTTGTTGTCCAGCGAGTCCTGGTAGGCCTGGTGCGCCTGGTGCTCCTTGTGGTCCATATGGTCCGTTACCTCCGGCAGAAGACGAAGCTGCGGATGCTGCTGCTGCGCCTGATCCTTGTTGTCCAGCGAGTCCTGGTAGGCCTGGTGCGCCTGGTGCTCCTTGTGGTCCATATGGTCCGTTACCTCCGGCAGAAGACGAAGCTGCGGATGCTGCTGCTGCGCCTGATCCTTGTTGTCCATCGAGTCCTGGTAGGCCTGGTGCGCCTGGTGCTCCTTGTGGTCCATATGGTCCGTTACCTCCGGCAGAAGACGAAGCTGCGGATGCTGCTGCTGCACCTGGTCCTTGTTGTCCAGCGAGTCCTGGTAGGCCTGGTGCGCCTGGTGCTCCTTGTGGTCCATATGGTCCGTTACCTCCGGCAGAAGATGAAGCTGCGGATGCTGCTGCTGCGCCTGATCCTTGTTGTCCAGCGAGTCCTGGTAGGCCTGGTGCGCCTGGTGCTCCTTGTGGTCCATATGGTCCGTTACCTCCGGCAGAAGACGAAGCTGCGGATGCTGCTGCTGCGCCTGGTCCTTGTTGTCCAGCTAGTCCTGGTAGGCCTGGTGCGCCTGGTGCTCCTTGTGGTCCATATGGTCCGTTACCTCCGGCAGATGACGCAGCTGCGGACGCTGCTGCGGCGCCTGATCCTTGTTGTCCAGCGAGTCCTGGTAGGCCTGGTGCGCCTGGTGCTCCTTGTGGTCCATATGGTCCGTTACCTCCGGCAGAAGACGAAGCTGCGGATGCTGCTGCTGCGCCTGATCCTTGTTGTCCAGCGATTCCTGGTAGGCCTGGTGCGCCTGGTGCTCCTTGTGGTCCATATGGTCCGTTACCTCCGGCAGATGACGAAGCTGCGGATGCTGCTGCGGCGCCTGATCCTTGTTGTCCAGCGAGTCCTGGTAGGCCTGGTGCGCCTGGTGCTCCTTGTGGTCCGTATGGTCCGTTACCTCCGGCAGATGACGCAGCTGCGGACGCTGCTGCGGCGCCTGATCCTTGTTGTCCAGCGAGTCCTGGTAGGCCTGGTGCGCCTGGTGCTCCTTGTGGTCCATATGGTCCGTTACCTCCGGCAGAAGACGAAGCTGCGGATGCTGCTGCTGCGCCTGGTCCTTGTTGTCCAGCTAGTCCTGGTAGGCCTGGTGCGCCTGGTGCTCCTTGTGGTCCATATGGTCCGTTACCTCCGGTAGATGACGCAGCTGCGGACGCTGCTGCGGCGCCTGATCCTTGTTGTCCAGCGAGTCCTGGTAGGCCTGGTGCGCCTGGTGCTCCTTGTGGTCCATATGGTCCGTTACCTCCGGCAGAAGACGAAGTTGCGGATGCTGCTGCTGCGCCTGATCCTTGTTGTCCAGCGATTCCTGGTAGGCCTGGTGCGCCTGGTGCTCCTTGTGGTCCATATGGTCCGTTACCTCCGGCAGAAGACGAA
Source organism: Thymelicus acteon (assembly GCA_951805285.1). Lineage (NCBI taxonomy): Eukaryota > Metazoa > Arthropoda > Insecta > Lepidoptera > Hesperiidae > Thymelicus > Thymelicus acteon. The sequence goes on from OX638232.1 coordinate 7,641,688, forward strand.
GCTGCGGATGCTGCTGCTGCGCCTGGTCCTTGTTGTCCAACTAGTCCTGGTAGGCCTGGTGCACCTGGTGCTCCTTGTGGTCCATATGGTCCGTTACCTCCGGCAGATGACGCAGCTGCGGACGCTGCTGCGGCGCCTGATCCTTGTTGTCCAGCGAGTCCTGGTAGGCCTGGTGCGCCTGGTGCTCCTTGTGGTCCATATGGTCCGTTACCTCCGGCAGAAGACGAAGCTGCTGATGCTGCTGCTGCGCCTGATCCTTGTTGTCCAGCGATTCCTGGTAGGCCTGGTGCGCCTGGTGCTCCTTGTGGTCCATATGGTCCGTTACCTCCGGCAGATGACGAAGCTGCGGATGCTGCTGCGGCGCCTGATCCTTGTTGTCCAGCGAGTCCTGGTAGGCCTGGTGCGCCTGGTGCTCCTTGTGGTCCGTATGGTCCGTTACCTCCGGCAGATGACGCAGCTGCGGACGCTGCTGCGGCGCCTGATCCTTGTTGTCCAGCGAGTCCTGGTAGGCCTGGTGCGCCTGGTGCTCCTTGTGGTCCATATGGTCCGTTACCTCCGGCAGAAGACGAAGCTGCGGATGCTGCTGCTGCGCCTGGTCCTTGTTGTCCAGCTAGTCCTGGTAGGCCTGGTGCGCCTGGTGCTCCTTGTGGTCCATATGGTCCGTTACCTCCGGTAGATGACGCAGCTGCGGACGCTGCTGCGGCGCCTGATCCTTGTTGTCCAGCGAGTCCTGGTAGGCCTGGTGCGCCTGGTGCTCCTTGTGGTCCATATGGTCCGTTACCTCCGGCAGAAGACGAAGTTGCGGATGCTGCTGCTGCGCCTGATCCTTGTTGTCCAGCGATTCCGGGTAGGCCTGGTGCGCCTGGTGCTCCTTGTGGTCCATATGGTCCGTTACCTCCGGCAGAAGACGAAGCTGCGGATGCTGCTGCTGCGCCTGGTCCTTGTTGTCCAACTAGTCCTGGTAGGCCTGGTGCACCTGGTGCTCCTTGTGGTCCATATGGTCCGTTACCTCCGGCAGATGACGCAGCTGCGGACGCTGCTGCGGCGCCTGATCCTTGTTGTCCAGCGAGTCCTGGTAGGCCTGGTGCGCCTGGTGCTCCTTGTGGTCCGTATGGTCCGTTACCTCCGGCAGAAGACGAAGCTGCGGATGCTGCTGCTGCGCCTGATCCTTGTTGTCCAGCGAGTCCTGGTAGGCCTGGTGCGCCTGGTGCTCCTTGTGGTCCATATGGTCCGTTACCTCCGGCAGAAGACGAAGCTGCGGATGCTGCTGCTGCGCCTGGTCCTTGTTGTCCAGCTAGTCCTGGTAGGCCTGGTGCGCCTGGTGCTCCTTGTGGTCCATATGGTCCGTTACCTCCGGCAGATGACGCAGCTGCGGACGCTGCTGCGGCGCCTGATCCTTGTTGTCCAGCGAGTCCTGGTAGGCCTGGTGCGCCTGGTGCTCCTTGTGGTCCATATGGTCCGTTACCTCCGGCAGAAGACGAAGCTGCGGATGCTGCTGCTGCGCCTGGTCCTTGTTGTCCAGCGAGTCCTGGTAGGCCTGGTGCGCCTGGTGCTCCTTGTGGTCCATATGGTCCGTTACCTCCGGCAGAAGACGAAGCTGCGGATGCTGCTGCTGCGCCTGGTCCTTGTTGTCCAGCTAGTCCTGGTAGGCCTGGTGCGCCTGGTGCTCCTTGTGGTCCATATGGTCCGTTACCTCCGGCAGATGACGCAGCTGTGGATGCTGCTGCTGCGCCTGATCCTTGTTGTCCAGCGAGTCCTGGTAGGCCTGGTGCGCCTGGTGCTCCTTGTGGTCCGTATGGTCCGTTACCTCCGGCAGAAGACGAAGCTGCGGATGCTGCTGCTGCGCCTGATCCTTGTTGTCCAGCGAGCCCTGGTAGGCCTGGTGCGCCTGGTGCTCCTTGTGGTCCATATGGTCCGTTACCTCCGGCAGAAGACGAAGCTGCGGATGCTGCTGCTGCGCCTGGTCCTTGTTGTCCAGCTAGTCCTGGTAGGCCTGGTGCGCCTGGTGCTCCTTGTGGTCCATATGGTCCGTTACCTCCGGCAGATGACGCAGCTGCGGACGCTGCTGCGGCGCCTGATCCTTGTTGTCCAGCGAGTCCTGGTAGGCCTGGTGCGCCTGGTGCTCCTTGTGGTCCATATGGTCCGTTACCTCCGGCAGAAGACGAAGCTGCGGATGCTGCTGCTGCGCCTGGTCCTTGTTGTCCAGCGAGTCCTGGTAGGCCTGGTGCGCCTGGTGCTCCTTGTGGTCCATATGGTCCGTTACCTCCGGCAGAAGACGAAGCTGCGGATGCTGCTGCTGCGCCTGGTCCTTGTTGTCCAGCGAGTCCTGGTAGGCCTGGTGCGCCTGGTGCTCCTTGTGGTCCATATGGTCCGTTACCTCCGGCAGAAGACGAAGCTGCGGATGCTGCTGCTGCACCTGGTCCTTGTTGTCCAGCGAGTCCTGGTAGGCCTGGTGCGCCTGGTGCTCCTTGTGGTCCATATGGTCCGTTACCTCCGGCAGAAGACGAAGCTGCGGATGCTGCTGCTGCACCTGGTCCTTGTTGTCCAGCGAGTCCTGGTAGGCCTGGTGCGCCTGGTGCTCCTTGTGGTCCATATGGTCCGTTACCTCCGGCAGAAGACGAAGCTGCGGATGCTGCTGCTGCGCCTGGTCCTTGTTGTCCAGCTAGTCCTGGTAGGCCTGGTGCACCTGGTGCTCCTTGTGGTCCATATGGTCCGTTACCTCCGGCAGAAGACGAAGCTGCGGATGCTGCTGCTGCGCCTGATCCTTGTTGTCCAGCGATTCCTGGTAGGCCTGGTGCGCCTGGTGCTCCTTGTGGTCCATATGGTCCGTTACCTCCGGCAGAAGACGAAGCTGCGGATGCTGCTGCTGCGCCTGGTCCTTGTTGTCCAGCTAGTCCTGGTAGGCCTGGTGCACCTGGTGCTCCTTGTGGTCCATATGGTCCGTTACCTCCGGCAGATGACGCAGCTGCGGACGCTGCTGCGGCGCCTGATCCTTGTTGTCCAGCGAGTCCTGGTATGCCTGGTGCGCCTGGTGCTCCTTGTGGTCCATATGGTCCGTTACCTCCGGCAGATGACGCAGCTGCGGACGCTGCTGCGGCGCCTGATCCTTGTTGTCCAGCGAGTCCTGGTAGGCCTGGTGCGCCTTGTGCTCCTTGTGGTCCATATGGTCCGTTACCTCCGGCAGATGACGCAGCTGCGGATGCTGCTGCTGCGCCTGATCCTTGTTGTCCAGCGAGTCCTGGTAGGCCTGGTGCACCTGGTGCTCCTTGTGGTCCGTATGGTCCGTTACCTCCGGCAGAAGACGAAGCTGCGGATGCTGCTGCTGCGCCTGATCCTTGTTGTCCAGCGAGTCCTGGTAGGCCTGGTGCGCCTGGTGCTCCTTGTGGTCCATATGGTCCGTTACCTCCGGCAGAAGACGAAGTTGCGGATGCTGCTGCTGCGCCTGATCCTTGTTGTCCAGCGATTCCTGGTAGGCCTGGTGCGCCTGGTGCTCCTTGTGGTCCATATGGTCCGTTACCTCCGGCAGAAGACGAAGCTGCGGATGCTGCTGCTGCGCCTGGTCCTTGTTGTCCAACTAGTCCTGGTAGGCCTGGTGCACCTGGTGCTCCTTGTGGTCCATATGGTCCGTTACCTCCGGCAGATGACGCAGCTGCGGACGCTGCTGCGGCGCCTGATCCTTGTTGTCCAGCGAGTCCTGGTAGGCCTGGTGCGCCTGGTGCTCCTTGTGGTCCATATGGTCCGTTACCTCCGGCAGAAGACGAAGCTGCTGATGCTGCTGCTGCGCCTGATCCTTGTTGTCCAGCGATTCCTGGTAGGCCTGGTGCGCCTGGTGCTCCTTGTGGTCCATATGGTCCGTTACCTCCGGCAGATGACGAAGCTGCGGATGCTGCTGCGGCGCCTGATCCTTGTTGTCCAGCGAGTCCTGGTAGGCCTGGTGCGCCTGGTGCTCCTTGTGGTCCGTATGGTCCGTTACCTCCGGCAGATGACGCAGCTGCGGACGCTGCTGCGGCGCCTGATCCTTGTTGTCCAGCGAGTCCTGGTAGGCCTGGTGCGCCTGGTGCTCCTTGTGGTCCATATGGTCCGTTACCTCCGGCAGAAGACGAAGCTGCGGATGCTGCTGCTGCGCCTGGTCCTTGTTGTCCAGCTAGTCCTGGTAGGCCTGGTGCGCCTGGTGCTCCTTGTGGTCCATATGGTCCGTTACCTCCGGTAGATGACGCAGCTGCGGACGCTGCTGCGGCGCCTGATCCTTGTTGTCCAGCGAGTCCTGGTAGGCCTGGTGCGCCTGGTGCTCCTTGTGGTCCATATGGTCCGTTACCTCCGGCAGAAGACGAAGTTGCGGATGCTGCTGCTGCGCCTGATCCTTGTTGTCCAGCGATTCCGGGTAGGCCTGGTGCGCCTGGTGCTCCTTGTGGTCCATATGGTCCGTTACCTCCGGCAGAAGACGAAGCTGCGGATGCTGCTGCTGCGCCTGGTCCTTGTTGTCCAACTAGTCCTGGTAGGCCTGGTGCACCTGGTGCTCCTTGTGGTCCATATGGTCCGTTACCTCCGGCAGATGACGCAGCTGCGGACGCTGCTGCGGCGCCTGATCCTTGTTGTCCAGCGAGTCCTGGTAGGCCTGGTGCGCCTGGTGCTCCTTGTGGTCCGTATGGTCCGTTACCTCCGGCAGAAGACGAAGCTGCGGATGCTGCTGCTGCGCCTGGTCCTTGTTGTCCAGCTAGTCCTGGTAGGCCTGGTGCGCCTGGTGCTCCTTGTGGTCCATATGGTCCGTTACCTCCGGCAGATGACGCAGCTGCGGACGCTGCTGCGGCGCCTGATCCTTGTTGTCCAGCGAGTCCTGGTAGGCCTGGTGCGCCTGGTGCTCCTTGTGGTCCATATGGTCCGTTACCTCCGGCAGAAGACGAAGCTGCGGATGCTGCTGCTGCGCCTGGTCCTTGTTGTCCAGCGAGTCCTGGTAGGCCTGGTGCGCCTGGTGCTCCTTGTGGTCCATATGGTCCGTTACCTCCGGCAGAAGACGAAGCTGCGGATGCTGCTGCTGCGCCTGGTCCTTGTTGTCCAGCTAGTCCTGGTAGGCCTGGTGCGCCTGGTGCTCCTTGTGGTCCATATGGTCCGTTACCTCCGGCAGATGACGCAGCTGTGGATGCTGCTGCTGCGCCTGATCCTTGTTGTCCAGCGAGTCCTGGTAGGCCTGGTGCGCCTGGTGCTCCTTGTGGTCCGTATGGTCCGTTACCTCCGGCAGAAGACGAAGCTGCGGATGCTGCTGCTGCGCCTGATCCTTGTTGTCCAGCGAGCCCTGGTAGGCCTGGTGCGCCTGGTGCTCCTTGTGGTCCATATGGTCCGTTACCTCCGGCAGAAGACGAAGCTGCGGATGCTGCTGCTGCGCCTGGTCCTTGTTGTCCAGCTAGTCCTGGTAGGCCTGGTGCGCCTGGTGCTCCTTGTGGTCCATATGGTCCGTTACCTCCGGCAGATGACGCAGCTGCGGACGCTGCTGCGGCGCCTGATCCTTGTTGTCCAGCGAGTCCTGGTAGGCCTGGTGCGCCTGGTGCTCCTTGTGGTCCATATGGTCCGTTACCTCCGGCAGAAGACGAAGCTGCGGATGCTGCTGCTGCGCCTGGTCCTTGTTGTCCAGCGAGTCCTGGTAGGCCTGGTGCGCCTGGTGCTCCTTGTGGTCCATATGGTCCGTTACCTCCGGCAGAAGACGAAGCTGCGGATGCTGCTGCTGCGCCTGGTCCTTGTTGTCCAGCGAGTCCTGGTAGGCCTGGTGCGCCTGGTGCTCCTTGTGGTCCATATGGTCCGTTACCTCCGGCAGAAGACGAAGCTGCGGATGCTGCTGCTGCACCTGGTCCTTGTTGTCCAGCGAGTCCTGGTAGGCCTGGTGCGCCTGGTGCTCCTTGTGGTCCATATGGTCCGTTACCTCCGGCAGAAGACGAAGCTGCGGATGCTGCTGCTGCACCTGGTCCTTGTTGTCCAGCGAGTCCTGGTAGGCCTGGTGCGCCTGGTGCTCCTTGTGGTCCATATGGTCCGTTACCTCCGGCAGAAGACGAAGCTGCGGATGCTGCTGCTGCGCCTGGTCCTTGTTGTCCAGCTAGTCCTGGTAGGCCTGGTGCACCTGGTGCTCCTTGTGGTCCATATGGTCCGTTACCTCCGGCAGAAGACGAAGCTGCGGATGCTGCTGCTGCGCCTGATCCTTGTTGTCCAGCGATTCCTGGTAGGCCTGGTGCGCCTGGTGCTCCTTGTGGTCCATATGGTCCGTTACCTCCGGCAGAAGACGAAGCTGCGGATGCTGCTGCTGCGCCTGGTCCTTGTTGTCCAGCTAGTCCTGGTAGGCCTGGTGCACCTGGTGCTCCTTGTGGTCCATATGGTCCGTTACCTCCGGCAGATGACGCAGCTGCGGACGCTGCTGCGGCGCCTGATCCTTGTTGTCCAGCGAGTCCTGGTATGCCTGGTGCGCCTGGTGCTCCTTGTGGTCCATATGGTCCGTTACCTCCGGCAGAAGACGAAGCTGCGGATGCTGCTGCTGCGCCTGATCCTTGTTGTCCAGCGAGTCCTGGTAGGCCTGGTGCGCCTGGTGCTCCTTGTGGTCCATATGGTCCGTTACCTCCGGCAGATGACGCAGCTGCGGACGCTGCTGCAGCGCCTGATCCTTGTTGTCCAGCGAGTCCTGGTAGGCCTGGTGCGCCTTGTGCTCCTTGTGGTCCATATGGTCCGTTACCTCCGGCGGATGACGCAGCTGCGGATGCTGCTGCTGCGCCTGATCCTTGTTGTCCAGCGAGTCCTGGTAGGCCTGGTGCACCTGGTGCTCCTTGTGGTCCGTATGGTCCGTTACCTCCGGCAGAAGACGAAGCTGCGGATGCTGCTGCTGCGCCTGATCCTTGTTGTCCAGCGAGTCCTGGTAGGCCTGGTGCGCCTGGTGCTCCTTGTGGTCCATATGGTCCGTTACCTCCGGCAGAAGACGAAGCTGCGGATGCTGCTGCTGCGCCTGGTCCTTGTTGTCCAGCTAGTCCTGGTAGGCCTGGTGCGCCTGGTGCTCCTTGTGGTCCATATGGTCCTTTACCTCCGGCAGATGACGCAGCTGCGGACGCTGCTGCGGCGCCTGATCCTTGTTGTCCAACGAGTCCTGGTAGGCCTGGTGCGCCTGGTGCTCCTTGTGGTCCATATGGTCCGTTACCTCCGGCAGAAGACGAAGCTGCGGATGCTGCTGCTGCGCCTGGTCCTTGTTGTCCAGCTAGTCCTGGTAGGCCTGGTGCACCTGGTGCTCCTTGTGGTCCATATGGTCCGTTACCTCCGGCAGATGACGCAACTGCGGACGCTGCTGCGGCGCCTGATCCTTGTTGTCCAGCGAGTCCTGGTAGGCCTGGTGTGCCTGGTGCTCCTTGTGGTCCATATGGTCCGTTACCTCCGGCAGAAGACGAAGCTGCGGATGCTGCTGCTGCGCCTGATCCTTGTTGTCCAGCGAGTCCTGGTAGGCCTGGTGCGCCTGGTGCTCCTTGTGGTCCATATGGTCCGTTACCTCCGGCAGAAGACGAAGCTGCAGATGCTGCTGCTGCACCTGGTCCTTGTTGTCCAGCGAGTCCTGGTAGGCCTGGTGCGCCTGGTGCTCCTTGTGGTCCATATGGTCCGTTACCTCCGGCAGAAGACGAAGCTGCGGATGCTGCTGCTGCACCTGGTCCTTGTTGTCCAGCGAGTCCTGGTAGGCCTGGTGCGCCTGGTGCTCCTTGTGGTCCATATGGTCCGTTACCTCCGGCAGAAGACGAAGCTGCGGATGCTGCTGCTGCGCCTGGTCCTTGTTGTCCAGCTAGTCCTGGTAGGCCTGGTGCGCCTGGTGCTCCTTGTGGTCCATATGGTCCGTTACCTCCGGCAGATGACGCAGCTGCGGACGCTGCTGCGGCGCCTGATCCTTGTTGTCCAGCGAGTCCTGGTAGGCCTGGTGCGCCTGGTGCTCCTTGTGGTCCATATGGTCCGTTACCTCCGGCAGATGACGCAGCTGCGGATGCTGCTGCTGCGCCTGATCCTTGTTGTCCAGCGAGTCCTGGTAGGCCTGGTGCGCCTGGTGCTCCTTGTGGTCCGTATGGTCCGTTACCTCCGGCAGAAGACGAAGCTGCGGATGCTGCTGCTGCGCCTGATCCTTGTTGTCCAGCGAGTCCTGGTAGGCCTGGTGCGCCTGGTGCTCCTTGTGGTCCATATGGTCCGTTACCTCCGGCAGAAGACGAAGCTGCGGATGCTGCTGCTGCGCCTGGTCCTTGTTGTCCAGCTAGTCCTGGTAGGCCTGGTGCGCCTGGTGCTCCTTGTGGTCCATATGGTCCGTTACCTCCGGCAGATGACGCAGCTGCGGACGCTGCTGCGGCGCCTGATCCTTGTTGTCCAACGAGTCCTGGTAGGCCTGGTGCGCCTGGTGCTCCTTGTGGTCCATATGGTCCGTTACCTCCGGCAGAAGACGAAGCTGCGGATGCTGCTGCTGCGCCTGGTCCTTGTTGTCCAGCTAGTCCTGGTAGGCCTGGTGCACCTGGTGCTCCTTGTGGTCCATATGGTCCGTTACCTCCGGCAGATGACGCAACTGCGGACGCTGCTGCGGCGCCTGATCCTTGTTGTCCAGCGAGTCCTGGTAGGCCTGGTGTGCCTGGTGCTCCTTGTGGTCCATATGGTCCGTTACCTCCGGCAGAAGACGAAGCTGCGGATGCTGCTGCTGCGCCTGATCCTTGTTGTCCAGCGAGTCCTGGTAGGCCTGGTGCGCCTGGTGCTCCTTGTGGTCCATATGGTCCGTTACCTCCGGCAGAAGACGAAGCTGCGGATGCTGCTGCTGCACCTAGTCCTTGTTGTCCAGCGAGTCCTGGTAGGCCTGGTGCGCCTGGTGCTCCTTGTGGTCCATATGGTCCGTTACCTCCGGCAGAAGACAAAGCTGCGGATGCTGCTGCTGCGCCTGATCCTTGTTGTCCAGCGAGTCCTGGTAGGCCTGGTGCGCCTGGTGCTCCTTGTGGTCCATATGGTCCGTTACCTCCGGCAGAAGACGAAGCTGCGGATGCTGCTGCTGCGCCTGGTCCTTGTTGTCCAGCTAGTCCTGGTAGGCCTGGTGCGCCTGGTGCTCCTTGTGGTCCATATGGTCCGTTACCTCCGGCAGATGACGCAGCTGCGGACGCTGCTGCGGCGCCTGATCCTTGTTGTCCAGCGAGTCCTGGTAGGCCTGGTGCGCCTGGTGCTCCTTGTGGTCCATATGGTCCGTTACCTCCGGCAGAAGACGAAGCTGCGGATGCTGCTGCTGCGCCTGGTCCTTGTTGTCCAGCTAGTCCTGGTAGGCCTGGTGCGCCTGGTGCTCCTTGTGGTCCATATGGTCCGTTACCTCCGGCAGATGACGCAGCTGCGGACGCTGTTGCGGCGCCTGATCCTTGTTGTCCAGCGAGTCCTGGTAGGCCTGGTGCGCCTGGTGCTCCTTGTGGTCCATATGGTCCGTTACCTCCGGCAGAAGACGAAGCTGCGGATGCTGCTGCTGCGCCTGGTCCTTGTTGTCCAGCTAGTCCTGGTAGGCCTGGTGCGCCTGGTGCTCCTTGTGGTCCATATGGTCCGTTACCTCCGGCAGATGACGCAGCTGCGGACGCTGCTGCGGCGCCTGATCCTTGTTGTCCAGCGAGTCCTGGTAGGCCTGGTGCGCCTGGTGCTCCTTGTGGTCCATATGGTCCGTTACCTCCGGCAGAAGACGAAGCTGCGGATGCTGCTGCTGCACCTGGTCCTTGTTGTCCAGCTAGTCCTGGTAGGCCTGGTGCGCCTGGTGCTCCTTGTGGTCCATATGGTCCGTTACCTCCGGCAGATGACGCAGCTGCGGACGCTGCTGCGGCGCCTGATCCTTGTTGTCCAGCGAGTCCTGGTAGGCCTGGTGCGCCTGGTGCTCCTTGTGGTCCATATGGTCCGTTACCTCCGGCAGAAGACGAAGCTGCGGATGCTGCTGCTGCGCCTGATCCTTGTTGTCCAGCGAGTCCTGGTAGGCCTGGTGCGCCTGGTGCTCCTTGTGGTCCATATGGTCCGTTACCTCCGGCAGAAGACGAAGCTGCGGATGCTGCTGCTGCGCCTGGTCCTTGTTGTCCAGCGAGTCCTGGTAGGCCTGGTGCGCCTGGTGCTCCTTGTGGTCCATATGGTCCGTTACCTCCGGCAGAAGACGAAGCTGCGGATGCTGCTGCTGCGCCTAATCCTTGTTGTCCAGCGAGTCCTGGTAGGCCTGGTGCGCCTGGTGCTCCTTGTGGTCCATATGGTCCGTTACCTCCGGCAGAAGACGAAGCTGCGGATGCTGCTGCTGCGCCTGGTCCTTGTTGTCCAGCTAGTCCTGGTAGGCCTGGTGCACCTGGTGCTCCTTGTGGTCCATATGGTCCGTTACCTCCGGCAGATGACGCAGCTGCGGACGCTGCTGCGGCGCCTGATCCTTGTTGTCCAGCGAGTCCTGGTAGGCCTGGTGCGCCTGGTGCTCCTTGTGGTCCATATGGTCCGTTACCTCCAGCAGAAGACGAAGCTGCGGATGCTGCTGCTGCGCCTGGTCCTTGTTGTCCAGCTAGTCCTGGTAGGCCTGGTGCGCCTGGTGCTCCTTGTGGTCCATATGGTCCGTTACCTCCGGCAGATGACGCAGCTGCGGACGCTGCTGCGGCGCCTGATCCTTGTTGTCCAGTGAGTCCTGGTAGGCCTGGTGCGCCTGGTGCTCCTTGTGGTCCATATGGTCCGTTACCTCCGGCAGAAGACGAAGCTGCGGATGCTGCTGCTGCGCCTGATCCTTGTTGTCCAGCGAGTCCTGGTAGGCCTGGTGCGCCTGGTGCTCCTTGTGGTCCATATGGTCCGTTACCTCCGGCAGAAGACGAAGCTGCGGATGCTGCTGCTGCGCCTGATCCTTGTTGTCCAGCGAGTCCTGGTAGGCCTGGTGCGCCTGGTGCTCCTTGTGGTCCGTATGGTCCGTTACCTCCGGCAGAAGACGAAGCTGCGGATGCTGCTGCTGCGCCTGGTCCTTGTTGTCCAGCTAGTCCTGGTAGGCCTGGTGCGCCTGGTGCTCCTTGTGGTCCATATGGTCCGTTACCTCCGGCAGATGACGCAGCTGCGGACGCTGCTGCGGCGCCTGATCCTTGTTGTCCAGCGAGTCCTGGTAGGCCTGGTGCGCCTGGTGCTCCTTGTGGTCCATATGGTCCGTTACCTCCGGCAGAAGACGAAGCTGCGGATGCTGCTGCTGCGCCTGGTCCTTGTTGTCCAGCTAGTCCTGGTAGGCCTGGTGCGCCTGGTGCTCCTTGTGGTCCATATGGTCCGTTACCTCCGGCAGAAGACGAAGCTGCGGATGCTGCTGCTGCGCCTGATCCTTGTTGTCCAGCGAGTCCTGGTAGGCCTGGTGCGCCTGGTGCTCCTTGTGGTCCGTATGGTCCGTTACCTCCGGCAGAAGACGAAGCTGCGGATGCTGCTGCTGCGCCTGGTCCTTGTTGTCCAGCTAGTCCTGGTAGGCCTGGTGCGCCTGGTGCTCCTTGTGGTCCATATGGTCCGTTACCTCCGGCAGATGACGCAGCTGCGGACGCTGCTGCGGCGCCTGATCCTTGTTGTCCAGCGAGTCCTGGTAGGCCTGGTGCGCCTGGTGCTCCTTGTGGTCCATATGGTCCGTTACCTCCGGCAGAAGACGAAGCTGCGGATGCTGCTGCTGCGCCTGGTCCTTGTTGTCCAGCTAGTCCTGGTAGGCCTGGTGCGCCTGGTGCTCCTTGTGGTCCATATGGTCCGTTACCTCCGGCAGAAGACGAAGCTGCGGATGCTGCTGCTGCGCCTGATCCTTGTTGTCCAGCGAGTCCTGGTAGGCCTGGTGCGCCTGGTGCTCCTTGTGGTCCATATGGTCCGTTACCTCCGGCAGAAGACGAAGCTGCGGATGCTGCTGCTGCACCTAGTCCTTGTTGTCCAGCGAGTCCTGGTAGGCCTGGTGCGCCTGGTGCTCCTTGTGGTCCATATGGTCCGTTACCTCCGGCAGAAGACGAAGCTGCGGATGCTGCTGCTGCGCCTGATCCTTGTTGTCCAGCGAGTCCTGGTAGGCCTGGTGCGCCTGGTGCTCCTTGTGGTCCATATGGTCCGTTACCTCCGGCAGAAGACGAAGCTGCGGATGCTGCTGCTGCGCCTGGTCCTTGTTGTCCAGCTAGTCCTGGTAGGCCTGGTGCGCCTGGTGCTCCTTGTGGTCCATATGGTCCGTTACCTCCGGCAGATGACGCAGCTGCGGACGCTGCTGCGGCGCCTGATCCTTGTTGTCCAGCGAGTCCTGGTAGGCCTGGTGCGCCTGGTGCTCCTTGTGGTCCATATGGTCCGTTACCGCCGGCAGAAGACGAAGCTGCGGATGCTGCTGCTGCGCCTGATCCTTGTTGTCCAGCGAGTCCTGGTAGGCCTGGTGCGCCTGGTGCTCCTTGTGGTCCATATGGTCCGTTACCTCCGGCAGAAGACGAAGCTGCGGATGCTGCTGCTGCGCCTGGTCCTTGTTGTCCAGCGAGTCCTGGTAGGCCTGGTGCGCCTGGTGCTCCTTGTGGTCCATATGGTCCGTTACCTCCGGCAGAAGACGAAGCTGCGGATGCTGCTGCTGCGCCTGATCCTTGTTGTCCAGCGAGTCCTGGTAGGCCTGTTGCGCCTGGTGCTCCTTGTGGTCCATATGGTCCGTTACCTCCGGCAGAAGACGAAGCTGCGGATGCTGCTGCTGCGCCTGGTCCTTGTTGTCCAGCTAGTCCTGGTAGGCCTGGTGCACCTGGTGCTCCTTGTGGTCCATATGGTCCGTTACCTCCGGCAGATGACGCAGCTGCGGACGCTGCTGCGGCGCCTGATCCTTGTTGTCCAGCGAGTCCTGGTAGGCCTGGTGCGCCTGGTACTCCTTGTGGTCCATATGGTCCGTTACCTCCGGCAGATGACGCAGCTGCGGATGCTGCTGCTGCGCCTGATCCTTGTTGTCCAGCGAGTCCTGGTAGGCCTGGTGCGCCTGGTGCTCCTTGTGGTCCGTATGGTCCGTTACCTCCGGCAGAAGACGAAGCTGCGGATGCTGCTGCTGCGCCTGATCCTTGTTGTCCAGCGAGTCCTGGTAGGCCTGGTGCGCCTGGTGCTCCTTGTGGTCCATATGGTCCGTTACCTCCGGCAGAAGACAAAGCTGCGGATGCTGCTGCTGCGCCTGGTCCTTGTTGTCCAGCTAGTCCTGGTAGGCCTGGTGCGCCTGGTGCTCCTTGTGGTCCATATGGTCCGTTACCTCCGGCAGATGACGCAGCTGCGGACGCTGCTGCGGCGCCTGATCCTTGTTGTCCAGCGAGTCCTGGTAGGCCTGGTGCGCCTGGTGCTCCTTGTGGTCCATATGGTCCGTTACCTCCGGCAGAAGACGAAGCTGCGGATGCTGCTGCTGCGCCTGGTCCTTGTTGTCCAGCTAGTCCTGGTAGGCCTGGTGCGCCTGGTGCTCCTTGTGGTCCATATGGTCCGTTACCTCCGGCAGATGACGCAGCTGCGGACGCTGCTGCGGCGCCTGATCCTTGTTGTCCAGCGAGTCCTGGTAGGCCTGGTGCGCCTGGTGCTCCTTGTGGTCCATATGGTCCGTTACCGCCGGCAGAAGACGAAGCTGCGGATGCTGCTGCTGCGCCTGATCCTTGTTGTCCAGCGAGTCCTGGTAGGCCTGGTGCGCCTGGTGCTCCTTGTGGTCCATATGGTCCGTTACCTCCGGCAGAAGACGAAGCTGCGGATGCTGCTGCTGCACCTGATCCTTGTTGTCCAGCGAGTCCTGGTAGGCCTGGTGCGCCTGGTGCTCCTTGTGGTCCATATGGTCCGTTACCTCCGGCAGAAGACGAAGCTGCGGATGCTGCTGCTGCGCCTGGTCCTTGTTGTCCAGCGAGTCCTGGTAGGCCTGGTGCGCCTGGTGCACCTTGTGGTCCATATGGTCCGTTACCTCCGGCAGAAGACGAAGCTGCGGATGCTGCTGCTGCGCCTGATCCTTGTTGTCCAGCGAGTCCTGCTAGGCCTGGTGCGCCTGGTGCTCCTTGTGGTCCGTATGGTCCGTTACCTCCGGCAGAAGACGAAGCTGCGGATGCTGCTGCTGCGCCTGATCCTTGTTGTCCAGCGAGTCCTGGTAGGCCTGGTGCGCCTGGTGCTCCTTGTGGTCCATATGGTCCGTTACCTCCGGCAGAAGACGAAGCTGCGGATGCTGCTGCTGCGCCTGGTCCTTGTTGTCCAGCTAGTCCTGGTAGGCCTGGTGCGCCTGGTGCTCCTTGTGGTCCATATGGTCCGTTACCTCCGGCAGATGACGCAGCTGCGGACGCTGCTGCGGCGCCTGATCCTTGTTGTCCAGCGAGTCCTGGTAGGCCTGGTGCGCCTGGTGCTCCTTGTGGTCCATATGGTCCGTTACCTCCGGCAGAAGACGAAGCTGCGGATGCTGCTGCTGCGCCTGGTCCTTGTTGTCCAGCTAGTCCTGGTAGGCCTGGTGCGCCTGGTGCTCCTTGTGGTCCATATGGTCCGTTACCTCCGGCAGATGACGCAGCTGCGGACGCTGCTGCGGCGCCTGATCCTTGTTGTCCAGCGAGTCCTGGTAGGCCTGGTGCGCCTGGTGCTCCTTGTGGTCCATATGGTCCGTTACCGCCGGCAGAAGACGAAGCTGCGGATGCTGCTGCTGCGCCTGATCCTTGTTGTCCAGCGAGTCCTGGTAGGCCTGGAGCGCCTGGTGCTCCTTGTGGTCCATATGGTCCGTTACCTCCGGCAGAAGACGAAGCTACGGATGCTGCTGCTGCGCCTGGTCCTTGTTGTCCAGCGAGTCCTGGTAGGCCTGGTGCGCCTGGTGCTCCTTGTGGTCCATATGGTCCGTTACCTCCGGCAGAAGACGAAGCTGCGGATGCTGCTGCTGCGCCTGGTCCTTGTTGTCCAGCTAGTCCTGGTAGGCCTGGTGCGCCTGGTGCTCCTTGTGGTCCATATGGTCCGTTACCTCCGGCAGATGACGCAGCTGCGGACGCTGCTGCGGCGCCTGATCCTTGTTGTCCAGCGAGTCCTGGTAGGCCTGGTGCGCCTGGTGCTCCTTGTGGTCCATATGGTCCGTTACCTCCGGCAGATGACGCAGCTGCGGACGCTGCTGCGGCACCTGATCCTTGTTGTCCAGCGAGTCCTGGTAGGCCTGGTGCGCCTGGTGCTCCTTGTGTTCCATATGGTCCGTTACCTCCGGCAGAAGACGAACCTGCGGATGCTGCTGCTGCGCCTGATCCTGGTTGTCCAGCGTATCCTGGTGGACCTTGTGGGCCTGGTGCTCCTTGTGATAATCTCTTTATTATTTTATCCACTTCTTGAATGTTTGTGTGACCTTGCGCATCGGTAGTTATGACTAAAGTCTTCACTTCTACATCATCACCAGTTATTTCAGCCGTGGGAGTTTGTCCTGATGCTGTATACTCCGTAATACTTGTTTTCTCTTCGTATATTTCACCTTTGTTGTCGACCTTATATACATCTGATAACGTGCTATTCGTTTCTACTATGTTATTAGATAGTAAAAGGTTCCTAACAAATTTGTCATCGATCTCTTTCGCCGCGACATACTGGAAAATACATAAAGTTATTAGAAATATGTATTATTATTTTTCTGGCTTATCATTATTATTTTGATGGTTAGATGAGTAAGACCGTCCAAGTTAAATCAAGGTTAACGGGGCCGTAATAACTATGACCTTTTAAGGAATCCGAACTTAAAACGGAACCCTTTTAATTTCGTCATGTCCGTCATGTCAGTCTCCTACTTTTTCATGGAGGAGAAGAATTGAAGGTTAAGGAAAAATAAAAATATGGCGAAAATAATACTTAATCCGTTTATTTTGTTTAAAAATGATTATGATTACGAGTATGTTTAATGTTTGTATTGTCACGCAAAATTTAATTAAAAAGAGGTTTTATGTATTCGAGTCGAAACCCTTTACTGTGGTAAGGCCTAACTGTGGTAACTGTGGCCTTTAGAAAAGACAAAAGTTTCCATACAGAGTGTACAATATGTTTGATGGTTTCAAAAGTGGATACCCGGCGTGTGACTAGGCAAAAAAGTATGCAAAAAGTCAAAAATCGAAAATCTGCCGAATGCATTGTTTTAGTAGTCTTTAAACCATCTTCGCATTGTTGCCTTTCAAATGAAACCATTTTGGGCTGTGTGAACTTGGCACCCAACATTGTAAAATTAAACTTTTTTTTCTTGATTCTGGTTTGGGACTGTAGTTTACTGTAGTGACTTTACGTCTGTAGTAGCTCAAAAAATATTTTATAGAATTTTGAAGAAAAAAAAAACTCAGCACCCGAGTTTTCCGAAATTCGAATTCAGTAGTTGATCCTTAAAAGGAATCATTTGAAGTCATTGGTATACAGTGTATATAATTATCTATACTAATAAATAAAGAGGAAAGATTTGATTTTTTGTTTGCATTGATCCAAAACTACTGAACCGATTTGAAAAATTCTTTCACTGTTGGGAAGCTACACTATCCCCGAGTAACATAGGCTATATTATATTTTCAAAAAAAATTAGGGATCCTTAATAAAACTCCAATAATGTAACCCAAGGTGTAAAAGATAAAAAAACCGAAGCAAAGCGAGGGCGGTTACTCGTGTATATATAAAATTGTAGAAAATTCTCTTTCCCCCCTGCCTATTTTAAATTTTTTGGGCCCAGTAGTGGGCCATTAATGGGTTGAAGCCTATTTTGAAAAATTTTAAACGAATAAAGCATTTTTCATGAGGCAATATTTTTCATGAGGAAATATTTAATTCATTTTAAAGTTTTATATGTCGCCATTACTTTAATAATAAATTAATTTGTACCACTATGTACAATAAATATAATAATAAATCACTCAGTATGAGTGAGAAATATTTCACTTGTAACTATTGTATATATTTAATTTATTCCTTACGATAATTCTATAATATGAAATTTGTAAGTATGTGTAAGTAATAATTATATTTTCACGATTATTTATATTAAAGAGCATTAGTAAAGACAATTAGAATTGGAAGTTTGGGAAGAAAACTTTACGGAAGTAAAACTCACCTGCAGTGCGCAGCACAGGACCACGAAGGTTGAAGCTCTCATTTTGTGGAGAGTTGGACCGAACTGATACCTCTATCAAATTTTTCGGCCCAATTTATACCCCTCAAAATGGTAAAAATATTGACTTTTAAATGGACGTAATGTTATTTTCGGGCTTCTATAAATATTGACAAAACTAAAAACAAAAATAAGAAACCCTTCTGTTTTGAACACTAATGAAATCACAATTTTATTAGAACAATATCTCAATTAATGCTTGATTGTATTACATTGTTCATTGTTATATTTTTCCTATGGTTATGTAATGTGATATATCTAACAATATTTTGCGTTTGACTTTGACTACTTACTTTCTTTTTGGTAACAATTGATTGATGTATTTGTAATAGGTATATTTTTTATTTGTTGTTAATTAGAATGAATTTATAATTCACTTACACTAATTAACATGTCAACCATATTTAAGCATAACAAAATTTTCCAATAACATATAAATAAAACAAACAGTCAAAATTACATTAAAAACAATAACAACATAATATTGTATAATTATAGTAAAACTAGCTGACCGGGCAAACGTTGTTCTACCATACAAATTATATGTAGCGGTAAAGCTTTACGACCTATTCTCATATCTACCATATAGATATGTTACCGGCAAAACCCGATTTCAGGTCAAACTAGTTCGGCCTAGGCCAAACTAGTTTATCCTACTCGTGTCAGGTCAAACCAATTTGGCCTAGTCTAAACTAGTTGGGCCTAGGCCAGACTAGTTTGTCCCGACACGATTAGGCAAAACTAGTTTCTCGTCAGTCTAGTCGTCAATTAGAGTAATATTCATTTAGTTGTATATTGTTTACCAAATGATGTATTATGTAAGGTTTCGGACCAATGTTATAAAGAAAATGACAAATCATTATAATTACAAAGTTGCATTGTATGCACTTTTAGGGAGAATTTAGGGGTTTTTCATACATAAACAGGCTTCCAAACGTCTCCGGCGCTGCGGGAAATGCAGCTCCTCCGCCCTTGCGTAACAAACTGCAGGCACTCCATGCTCGCCTACGCAGCTTCGGCTTTTTGGTCGCCTGTGGCGACCAGCCTCAGCCGCTTCGGCTCACATGGTGCCTGCAGTTCGTTACAGCAGGCGGGGGCTGCTCTCCCTCCGCGCCTCCGGGGTTTACATTCACTCTAGGGGTAGGGCAGACGAGTACCACGTGGGGTCGAGGTTAACTAAGTCGGTTCTGTCACCAATTTTGATAAAAATTATGGAACTGTTACACAGACGAAACGTTATTCGTGTAAAAGTTGTCTGGCCTAGTGAAAAATTTGACAAATGATAAGTGCCCTGAAAGTGTTGTGTCATTATAATAATCAGCATAACAATAATTCTTCCAAATGAAACGTTGTCATACAAAAATTTGACAATTGTTAGTTGTCAAAGTGAAAAATAGGCGAACCGTTGGTTGGCAAGTGATAATCGGCCAAACAATTTTCGGCGAAAAGGCAGGATCCCGAAACGTTGTCATACAAAAATTTGACAATCGTTAGTTGTCAAAGTGAAAAATAGGGGAACCGTTGGTTGGCAAGTGATAATCGGCCAAACAATTTTCGGCGAAAAGGCAGGATCCCGAAACGTTGTCATACAAAAATTTGACAATCGTTAGTTGTCAAAGTGAAAAATAGGGGAACCGTTGGTTGGCAAGTGATAATCGGTCAAAAAATTTTAGGCGAGAAGGCAGGATCCCGTTTTAAGCACAAAGATTTGTCGAATAAATATAAATCCGTAACAATTCGGTTCTAATCAGTTTTAGACTGACGAGAAACTAGTTTTGCCTAATCGTGTCGGGACAAACTAATCTGGCCTAGGCCCAACTAGTTTGGACTAGGCCAAACTAGTTTGACCTGACACGAGTAGGATAAACTAGATTGGCCTAGGCCAAACTAGTTTAACCTGAAATCGGGTTTTGCCGGTAACAGATACACAAAAATATCATAAAAATTGGTCGAGCCCTTTCGGAGGAGTTCGACGAGAAATACCGTGACTGAATAATCACTAGCTTTTGCCCGCGGCTTCGTTCGCGGTAGAGTGGTTTCGAAACGAATTTTTTTATTAATTCAACATTAGATGATGCCCGTGGCTTCGTGCGCTTTGATATCGATTTTTCACAAATCTCGCGGGAAGCATGAACTTTTCCGGTATACAAAGTGGTAATCCAGGGTACATGCTATCTCCATTCCAAATTTCAACCAAATCGGTTAAGTAGTTGTGGCGTGATTGAGGAACAAACATCGAAACATCTTCACAAACTTTCACATTTATAATAAATCAAAGAAAGAAAGAAAGAAAGAAAAAACGTTTATTTCTGTGCCCATTAGGTACACACACTTTTTACTTTTTACACTTTGTACACAATCATTAGCTTAGCCGTATTAATTTAGCCGTATTGGGGCGGCTTAGGCTACGTTCACACGGCGTCCATTCGATTCGATTTTTTCCCGTATACGGTTTTCCCGTATACGAGGCAGTCGTTCACACGACAGCAAGATTTTAACGTTAACGTTTATACCGAATGGAAAGCAGCCAGTTGTTTAGTTTAATCGAATTTCAAATCACCCCCGTACTAAAGAAGTTTTCATTTCAAAAATAAACCCATTACAAATAAATTACTTGAGTACATAAATCTTAAAAAACAATTTCAATAAAAATGTTATAAAAAATAAAAATAGGTTGGCAAGTACAAATTTAGAATTTAAAGAAAAAACACATAATTCTATGTCGTTTAAAAGATAATAAATAAAAACAAACAATAAATTAAAATGTGTGCAATTCACACGTAGTAGAAGTGAAACCACCAAAAATTTTGTTTTCAAGATAATGAGACGAATGTAAAATTTCGGGAAGATTACAATTGTAGGTTTTAGTAATGAACATAGTGATGCAAAGTTAGATAATTATTTTACATTTTATTGGTATACTATATCACATATTATATTTATTAAGACTTGCGAGGGGGCAGATCCTCGACAGTAGTAATTGTAGGTAGCTCAGGGCGGGGTAAGAGATTATTCAATTAGGAACAACTCAGATTCTTCAAGGTATAATTATTTTGCAAGGTATAAATATCCTATACAATCACTATCAAAATATTTACATAAATAGGCTATAAAACTTATAAAAGTATTCAAAATAAAATAAAATAAAGTTTTTACATGATTCCCGAAGGGAACCCAGCTGACAGATGATTTTTATCAAAAATCAACCTAATTGTCAATATTTAAAAATTTAGAATAAAAATGAATCTGCCAGCCAAGGAGTATTGAACGAGGTATTAGTACACCTCGTTACAATACCCCGGGCTCCCCTCAAAAAAAATCTTAATGATTTTTTTTAAGTAAAAATAAAAGTATTAAAAAAGTAGAGTAGGTATAAAAAAGTATAATACAAAGAAAGAAAAAAGTATGGTAGTAGGTATAAAGAAAGTATCTATTTACATACTTACAATACTCACATATTTATAAGGTGTAGGCTTATTTAACGAGTCACGACCCGCTCGTACCATAGGCTTATTTATAGAGTTGTAATCCGCTCTTGAGAAATAACCCAGAAGGCTAAGAAGTAAGTAAAGACACAGTATAAGGTAATTATACTGTGGTAAAGGTAAGACACAGTATAAGGTAATTATACCGTGGTAAAGGTAAGTAAGGATAAGGTGTAGGCTTATTTAACGAGTCACGACCCGCTCGTACCATAGGCTTATTTAAAGAGTTGTAATCCGCTCTGTAACTATAGTAAATAATAGTAGTATTTACAGATTTACAAATTTACAGAATTAGGTAGTTCCGTTCAACAGAATTATAATTGTTACTGTGAACGTAACATTAAAATAAAATAATAGAAATTAATAACAATCAATAATAAAATTAATCGTTACTAGGCAACGACACAAAATGCCATTCTTGTGTCACAATAAATTTAAATGCAAATATGTACAAAATATAAAAATAATAAAATATGAACATGTAGGTACCTATTGTTACAATAATATACAGTATAAAAATGATTCGAATAAGGGCCGCTATGGGGAGGGGACGATAATGTCTTTTAGAATTTTGAAAATAAAATAAATATAATAATTATGTGGTAACCTGTGAAGTGGTAACCTTCAAAATTCTTCATCCTTGTTTTCCGAAAATTTGTATGTAGTCTTCCAAACAAAATATACATGTCCAATTAATCCAATACTTTCATGAAGATTAATTGTCCTGGGATTTTCATCTGAGGTCCTGTGTATAAGTATTCCTTATTGGGCGCCAGTGCGAGGGGGCAGATCCTCGACAGTAGTAATTGTAGGTAGTTCAGGGCGGGGTAAGAGATTATTCAATTAGGAACAACTCAGATTCTTCAAGGTATAATTATTTTGCAAGGTATAAATATCCTATACAATCACTATCAAAATATTTACATAAATAGGCTATAAAACTTATAAAAGTATTCAAAATAAAATAAAATAAAGTTTTTACATGATTCTCGAAGGGAACCCAGCTGACAGATGATTTTTATCAAAAATCAACCTAATTGTCAATATTTAAAAATTTAGAATAAAAATGAATCTGCCAGCCAAGGAGTATTGAACGAGGTATTAGTACACCTCGTTACAGACTCACATAAATGACACAAAAGGCTTATGATAACTAAAGTATGAAATGCTCCCCCTCCCCTCCCCCCCTCCTCATCCCTTCCTCCTCCCCTCCTCATCCCTCCCCTTCCCCTCTCCTCCCCTCCCCCTCCCCCTCCCCACCCCTACCCCTACCCCTGTACAATGCTTCCAATCTCACTTTACAATTTTCACTTTACAAGTTTCGTTTCATCGAATTTCAAATCACCCCCGTACTAAAGAAGTTTTCACTTCAATAATAATGTTTCACACTCATAGCCCCACACTAGGATTCCCTGTGTCGTGGGTGCCATGGACAACACACTAGACAAGGACTTTCACACCCAGACCGAGAACAGAAATTCAAACTCATCATTCAAATTTCCGCTTCGCTGGGAATCGAACACAGGACCGTTGGCGCGGCGATCCGGCATAGTAGCCATCTCGCCACACGGGTCGTCAAAACATAAAATTATAAATGTTTAAAAATAAAACTACATCCGAGCGAAGCCGGGGCGGGCCGCTAGTATTTGATAAAATCGTTTCGAGACGCGGGCCTCCGTGGTGACAAATTCCAACCGTATACAGGAAGAAGTATTTCTCGAACACGATATTTTCCCGCATAGACTCCGTGTGAACAGTTCAATACATTTCCTACTGCCACTGCTCTATTCGATAAAATCTCGTGTACGGTATACGGGAAAAATGTTGCCGTGTGAACGTACACTTAGAATACTAACCCCAATTCCACGCCGGATGGGTGTCGTAAAAGGCGACTAAATCCGGCCCGCTGGTGGTAGGGCCCCTCGAGGGATTATATTGGTAATATTGATTTTAATTCTTGATTAATACTATTATTACTATTATTATTTCTCCATGGGGCTCGCCTGGATAGCTACCCTCGAGCATGAGTCAGCCGCCAAACGACTCGTCGTGTTCCGGCTGGGGACTTGAGAGCCAGTTCTTTCTTTTTCTTCTCTCTTTCTTGGCCGGCAACGCATCAGTGATGCCTTTGGTGTTGCTGATGTCCATGGGCGACGATAGCCACTTAACATCAGGTGGATCGTCAGCTCGTTTGCCAGCTATTTCCATAAAATAAAAAAACAGATGTAGGTACTCTTATTCACGGCGGGTCAGGGTATTTCGCTTCGATCGACCGTTACGATTTTTGGTGTTTTTATTACATTCTACCTTATATTTTCTACCCACAAACACGGATTTTAGTAGAAATTAACCCTAAATGTAATAGAAACTGCCAAATTTTATCTGAATTTACCGCAATTCATGAAAAAAAATATATCGTAATCCAGAGTTTGGACCTTGCTGCTGGCAGCAGTATATTTCTTAGCATTACCAGCTCTGTGGATGCTCGAGTGGTGGTGGATGGTTAGGCTTCCTCAGTTATGAAGAGACAAAGAGCCCATGACCTGTTGAGGCTGTAGACCGGTAGGAGGCAATAAGAGACGCTAAATTAAATATATCTACATATAATGATATTCCTGGTGTCGATGATGTGCCTGTTTAGGCAGCTCTTAAGGTAGCTTGCTGCTGAACTTATTCCTCACGACATGCCTTGTGATTTTTTTGAATAATATCCATTGTTTGGGATGAAGGTAAACTGTAAGTTTAATCTACAAACATCCAAACATCTAAACCTGACATTTAAATTTTAGTAGGATCTGGATCCAATTCTAAATTCTCGTGGACGAAGTCGCGGGTAGAAGCTAGTCTATATACGATAAATAAAAATGAATGTTGCTAAGGGCAAAACTCGAGAATGGCTCGACCAATTCGGCTATTTTTTTTTTGTATGTTCCTTAAGGCACCCGGAAGTTTTTAACAATAATAATAAAAAAAACTTTTGACAACGAAGTCTGCCGGGTACCTAATAATAAATAAAAACAAACTGTGCCGCCTACTATTCACGAACGGCAATTGACGGCATGCAAGCGCACCCAGTGTCGGATCAACGAGGAGTCCCAAGGGCCGACAACGCTACCAACATTATAACGAAGTGCAGACTTACTTGAAACGCACTATAATACGCATACGCTTACGTATTACTTCTAATAATACAGTATGTTGGTAGCATTGAAGTAAATAGTACTATAAAAAGACCTTCGCAACATTATACTTCATACAACACGGCTATAACGCTTTTTGCTAATCGAAGTCATCAGGCGCTTTAGTAGATCGATAAATTACAGATTTCAGTTTAAATTAGGTAATGTTGTAGTTTTATAATATAAGTCATTTCATGTCATTCGTATGGATACAACAATAGTCAATCTGAAAAAATAGTCTCAAACGAGGTATTTACTAATTCTTATAAATTATATTAAATTCGAAGTTGCAGTTTTTTTTTTAATCCACTAAGCCGATAGTCGCGTGTGATTTATTTAAGTAGGTACGTACTACAGGTAGGCTCTATTCAAATAGACACTTAAATTACCTAACCTCGTAATAAAAGCTGCGTATAACCTCGTGTCCTCGTCTATGAAATTTTTTAGTGTTAGTTATAATATTACCTACCTACTTAGTGTTAGTTATTATTTTTAGTCTTAGGTACCTAGGAATTTTTTGCACTTTGATTTATTATCTAATTTATAACCAGGTCATAACAATTATTTCATGAATTTTAAATTATTGGTCGATTGTTATCTTTCCGTGAAACCCGCCAGCTACCTACGTCCTACCCCTCTCTTACTTGAGACGGCACGATCAAACCATAACAAACGACTCACTGGTACCACAATAAAGAGATTCCTATATTGCGCTGGTACTGTGGCTGTTCTTGTGACTTCTTGTTGGTTGTTTGTAACTTTTTCTGCTTTTTCTCGACCGGCAACGCATCGGTGATGCCTTTAGTATGACACGGTGGGCAGGAAGCGACCGCAGGTATGGGAAAAATGACGACTAAAACTGAAAATAGGGCTATGTTTGTGCATAATTATAGGTCAAAATCCCATTGGAATTTAAATCCTAGCTGCTTCTTCTTGCTAGATATTCACATTTTTCATTTTTCTGCAGGCACTCATGTATACGTGAAGGATAATGCAAGAATTATTGCCTTTTACGGTCTGATATTGATCATATTTATAATGATTTGTGCATTAAATAATAGTCTCACACACACGCACACACACACGGACGCGCGCGCTCGTTTACAGCCACACACATACACAAACTAAGTGGACTATTGCATATAAATATATTTTTCACAATTTTTGTTTAATGAATCTTAGTTGAACAAAATTCCGCTAGATGGCTACGAATTCCAATTGTATCTGTTACCGGATATCTGTATAATTCAGCATTCTATACAGTACCTAGGCAATGTATAGAATATCTAAAACGTTCAGGTAACGTTTTGAATATTATTTATTTCATACATAGCCCAGGGATTCTATATATACAGCAGTGATAGCCTAGCGGTTAGAACGTTGGTCTCTCGAACGGAGGGGTCCGAGTTCAAATCCTGGCACGCACCTCTAATTTTCAAATATTATGTGCGTATTTGAAGTTAATTATCACTTGCTTCGGTGAAGGAAAACATCGTGAGGAAACCTGCACACCAGAGAGTTCTCCATAAAGTTCTCAAAGGTGTGTGAAGTCTATCAATCCGCACTTGGCCAGCGTGGTAGACTATGGCCTGTACCCCTCACATTGTGAGAGGAGGCCCCGAGCCCAGCAGTGGGACAATTATGGGTTGTTACTTTACTTTTTTACCAGGGATTCTATACAATACTCCATGCGTAGTTGGTATTTTAATGTGTGTAAAAGACGGTTCTCTGCCTTTTCGCCGAAAATTGTTTGGCTGATTATCACTTGCCAACTAACGTTTCGCAGAATTTTATTTCACCGAATAATCATTTGCCAACTTATCACATATTTTTTTTTATTTCCCAACTTAACAGTTGCCAACTGTACGTTTGGTCTGCCTTTTATAATGACACTTTTCAAAAGGCCAACTTTCAAGTAGCGAATGTTTCAGTTCGAGTAATATTCATTTAGTTGTATATTGTTTGCCCACCCAACCCCGCATCTTGGACATAAGCAGCTGGTCCCAGGCATAATGGGTAAACCAATTGAAGCTCTGAACTAGTGACATTTGACGGTACCTAGGTTTGTAAATTTGCGGTTCTTGTTATCTTCCGGTGACATATTATTATGCACTTTTAGGGAGAATTTAGGGGTTTTTGATACACAAAAAGGCTTCCAAACGTCTCCGGCGCTCCGGGAAGTGCAGCCCCTCCGCCCTTGCGTAACAAACTGCAGGCACTCCATGCTCGCCTGCAGTTGGTTACAGCGGGCGGGAGCTGCTCTCCCTCCGCGCCTCCGGGGCTTACATTCACTCTAGGGGTAGGGCAGACTAGTACCACGTGGGGTCGGGGTTGATTAAGTCGGTTCTGTCACCAATTTTGAAAAATCCGAAGCTGCGTAGGCGAGCAGTGTAGTGTAGGAGCCATTAGACTGCATCTCTCCTTACCATCAAGTGTGATTTAGGTCAAGCATTAATTTAAAATGTATAAAAAAATATCTATTCATTCAGGTTACAATTAGTTTTGAGTGTGTTTTTAAGTAAATTCTTAATTCCAACCTCCATTCAAGTTGACTACACATACCCAAATCTAACTTTATTCATTGCCGGTGGACCTGCAGGTATTCTGTACAGTAGTTGGGAAACGTATACATTACCTAGGCAAACTATGTAATGGTGAATAATATTCATATAATTTAATACATTGCCAAAACGACCCAGGTATTATACACATTTCCTAGGAATTGTGTTGAATACCTGCATTATACAGATATCCGGTAACATATCCACAAGTGAAATATCGAAGTTAATAAGATATATTCCTAGCCATTAACATACTAGATTATTAATATGAGAATATTTGTGTGCAATATATCGCATATGACCAGTTCTATTTAATTCATTATATTCATTCAAAATGTCTCTTAATGCTAATTTACAGCAAAAGCACTTAGATCATGCATGTGAACATGATGAAAATCACATGAAAGTTTGCGCTCCGTGTGGCAAAAAAATTGTTTTTCATAACAAACCTCATGAGCACTTCCTTATACATATAAAAGTATAGTACATATTAAAGCTATAAAAAAACATATTAATGAAAATTTTGATATTTCCGATCACAAATTCCCTTTAGGTATTTGTATTTCATGCGATTTTCATCATGTTCACATGCATAATCTAAGTGCTTCTGCTGTAAATTAGCATTAAGAGACATTTTGAATGAATATAATGAATTAAATAGAACTGGTCATATGCGATATATTGCATACAAATATTCTCATATTAATAATCTATGTTAATGGCTAGGAATATATCTTATTAACTTCGATACTTTACTTGTGGATACAATTGGAATTCGTAGCCAACTAGCGGAATTTTGTTCAACTAAGATTCATTAAACAAAAATTGTGAAAAATATATTTATATGCAATAGTCCACTTAGTTTGTGTATGTGTGTGGCTGTAAACGAGCGCGCGCGTCCGTGTGTGTGTGCGTGTGTGTGAGACTATTATTTAATGCACAAATCATTATAAATATGATCAATATCAGACCGTAAAAGGCAATAATTCTTGCATTATCCTTCACGTATACATGAATGCCTGCAGAAAAATGAAAAATGTGAATATCTAGCAAGAAGAAGCAGCTAGGATTTAAATTCCAATGGGATTTTGACCTATAATTATGCACAAACATAGCCCTATTTTCAGTTTTAGTCGTCATTTTTCCCATACCTGCGGTCGCTTCCTGCCCACCGTGATGACTAATGTCCATAGGTAACGGTGGCCACTTACTAACAAAAACACCTATTAATTATAAACAATAATAATTCTTATATGACATTACACAGTCACAAGGGCCCTGTAGGTACTTGGTTCATGACTCTTTTATTCATTTTGCTTTGACTTTTAGATTTTATTATGTTATGATGTTTAATTACTAAAATAATAAGGGTGGTAATTAAACTGACTTCTATTTAATAGCATTATTGTCCTCTGAAAGTTTACACTGTCCCCTAAAGTACTAAGTCAGCCACCATCAATGCGCGTCTAAAAAATACTCTTTTAGCCACTTTGGCAAAGGGAGATCTCCCGCCAGGCGAGGTGTGTTGCCTGGGAGGCGGCCGAGCCCCGACTGATCTTGTCGGAGCATTTGTATATATGCCGGCGATCGTAGAAACTTCGATAGCGTGATTCAGGGCGGCGTGACGTCACCGTGTGACGTGTGCGCGTCGTCGCCACATCACCCCCCTGCTCAGACCGGAGGTCGATACACCTTCTCGATGATTCAGCCATCCATGATCCTCTATCTTCGGTGAGTCGAGATGTGAGGTCGGTATGCCCTTGGGATGCCCTCTATCCGCGGTGAGTCGGGATGGGAGGGTGGTACGGCTGGTGCGGAGGGCGAGCGGTGCGCGCTCAAGCCGTCCGGGTAGCCGTAGGTGGGGGCAGTAGCTGCACCTTCACTATATAGCTGCACCTTCACTATATCGGACCTCACGGCTTCGGGTTGCTCGGACTGATCGTGACGTTCGCGTTCAGTGGAAACGCGCGCTCTCGTTCTCGGCGTGCAACGGCGTATGGTAACATGGCTGCTTGCCGCGGAATCGCCACTATCGGACATTCTTTCTTTTGTGTTCTCCATAGGGTCACCAGTTATGGTAGTGAGTGTATACGTGTGTATGGCGTATGCGGGAAGGAATAAGCAAAAGCGAAAATCAGTCACACACGGTTTAATAACACGATGCACAAACACCAATAAAAGTCTAAGATGAAGTATGTAAAGGATACAGACAGTACAGAAGGAGGAAGAGAAAGCGATAGTAGGCAATAGTAGTGACACAGCACAGTTTAGCACACACACAGATAGAAGGCACAAGCGAAATACAACTATTACAAGCGATAGCGCGCAAGAGTATCGGTAGCCGGGCGACACGGGGGGACAGGAAGCGTCGACACAGTACGCTGCGATGCGCCCGGTGAGTCAGCGTGGCTGGTGTGCGGTCTGTCGAGAGAGGTCGCTGCAGTCCGTCGGGTGTGAGCGGTGAGGTGAGGGGGGAGGGATGCCTGCTGCCGCTATCGGTGATCAGAAGCGACGTGTTCTTGCCGAGGGTCACCAGTTTGGCAAAGGGAGATCTCCCGCCAGGCGAGGTGTGTTGCCTGGGAGGCGGCCGAGCCCCGACTGATCTTGTCGGAGCATTTGTATATATGCCGGCGATCGTAGAAACTTCGATAGCGTGATTCAGGGCGGCGTGACGTCACCGTGTGACGTGTGCGCGTCGTCGCCACACCACTATAAAGGACAATGTCCACTTTGTATGGACATTTGGCTATCAGTGAACACCACATTTCAACATAAATATTATATAGACTTAATACCTTTACTCAGTATAAAAAAGAAAATAATAATTGTTTTGTAGCCAGATGTTTATTATACTGGTTATTTGAATAAATATTTTGTAGGTATTTTAAAGAAAACGCACAATCTCCTTGACATTTTTGTTTATTAATCTGACTCGTATGTTATTAATATATTGTCCAAGAACTGGGCTGGTGCATTCATATCATCTCTGTACCTTGCCCAGCTCAGAAACCAAATAACAGTCATTACATGAGCACACCAATGACCAACCTACTGTTCTGCGGCCCACAATGCAGTTGCAACAATATTGTTTTATAGCATCTCTGCCATGTATTTCATTTTCATACAATATATTATAAATAATACACCAGGGTTCAAATCCATTTTCGTAAGCCAAAGGTCGTAATAATATTAATGATGAAAAACACAGACAGTATCCACTATGCAAAAAACAAAACGAATGCGACTTGAAAGTTCTACGTTGATTAGTTTGATTAATATGTGATATGTCCAACGATTGACAGTTGCCAACTGTCAGTTGGGGATGCAAACAATGCACCGATTCGAGCATGTTTGCAAAACATCGATATATTGTTCACTATCGTGAATTATTATAAAAGCAACGTACATAAAATAATATGTTAAACTAGTAAAAATAATACCCTATTTATAGTTTATTGCTTTTTATACGTGTACCTTACCAAACTTAACTTTTTGTCGTGAGAATTAAAACTTCGAAATAACATCGATATATCGTTTTTATTATCGCTATAGGAATAATGTTGCTAACTACTTTGTGTATGTGACAATAGGAAGAGTTAAATCAGTAGAATGATAAATTAAACATATTATTTTAAAAAAGTAAATTGATACAAAAATAAATCGGGTGTATAAGTTAAAAAACAAAATATATTTTTTCGTGTAATTATTTATTTTTGAGCATGCTGTCCATGAATAGCCGAAAATGGACATTGCCCTTTTCAATGTAAGCTGCTGTAAATACGACTTAGCATAGCAGTTATTTTTTAGCATCTATATTTTTAACATACATTCAACTAGTAAACTTCTAAAATATTTAAATATGACACCAATAAAGTAATTTTATCTACATCTAGTTTTATAACTCAGCATCTTTTAATTTTTTTCAAACATAAATAATTTATAACTCGTCCTATATTTTTGATCATCAAAATACCTAAAATTATCATCAAATATATTGAATTGTCATCAAAACGTACCTAAAATTAAGGTGTGTAATAGTTAGTATAATAACATTTAGTATAATATAACTTGAAATAATGTTCACATGCCTATAATTTTCACATGTTATAAAAACAAATAACAAAATTTCATGTGATCTTATGTTTATTTCATATTATAATGTTATAATTCATTAATTTGCTCGAATAACATTTACTTTAACGTATACTTCATATGAATTATATAGCATAATGCTCTTTTTATATAACGTTCATTTGACTTAATTTTCATTTAATATAATTTTCAAATACATAATCTAATCTTCAAACGTTACACACTCTTAAAAGGTCTACGGCATGCGCCAAACAGCAAGAGGCATTCCGCATGCAGCAAGCAAGCAGCAGACATGGCTTCTGTCACGGCTCCGGCGCTGCGGGGCTCTGGCGGTCCCACGCGATCTTATCGTCGCAGATGCTATTAACGCTCACCACCGCAGCTTCGGCTTGCTGGCCGGCTTCGCCGGCCAGCCTCAGCCGCTGCGGCGAGCGTTAAAACCACCTGCTCCTCAGCTCGCGGGCCGCCTCGCCCCTCCGCGCCTACGCGGGTTTACATTACACTCTAGGGGTAGGGCAGACAAGACTACGTGGAGTCGGATTTGCAGCGATTTGTTTCTGTCACTTATTTAACAACGAGCGCACCAACAATAGAATGAAAATATACAAATACACGCGATAACTCACAATAAACAAATACACGTGACAACTCATACCCGCATGAATCAAATCGCGCTCGCTGATTGGTGCAAATGGCCAGTAGCGCCCGTCTGACTGGCGACAAACAGATCATGCAGTTGCTCTTTCCATGATAAAAGAATACGATTTATTATTTCACATGCTAAATTATAAAATACGAGTAACCGCCCTCGCTTTGCTTCGGTTTTCTTATATGTAACCCAAGGTGGGTTACATTATTGGAGTTTTATTAAGGATCCCTATTTTTTTTTGAAAATATAATATAGCCTATGTTACTCGGGGATAGTGTAGCTTCCCAGCAGTGAAAGAATTTTTGAAATCGGTTCAATAGTTTCGGAACCTATTCAATGCAAACAAAAAATCAAATCTTTCCTCTTTATATATTAGTATAGATGATGTTTTCTAGTTCAAGCTTGAACTATCTTTTTTGAGGAAAATATGTTCAGGCTGTAAAACGAAAAATGTTGGTTAGTTGTAAAATCCGTGGCTAAGTTAGTAAATTAGAAGGTGATGTATAAATCAGTGGGACAAGTAAAAATAATAGTTGTTCTTTATTTGACGCTTTCTTTGGAATATTCAGGTGGCATTTAAAAAAAGGTGAATTAGTTTATTAGAAGCCTTCTCATTTTCCCATGGCTTAGTTATTAAATCAGAGGTTGGTTTCCGTGGCCTAAAAAAAATCTGCGGCTTGACTTATTATTCCCCAAATAATAATACTTTGATTATGGTTGTACAAATGAAAAAACATTTTTTTGTTTTTTTTTTTATGGAAATAGCAATTGAGCTGACGATCCACCTACTGGTAAGTGGCTATCGTCGCCTATGAACATGTTTTTGGTGCTAGTTTGAGGAAAAAAACTGCAGATCTTGAAGCTAACTAGATTTATTTTATATATTAAGAAGGCACAGTTCGTAGTTACACATAGCACAGCCGGTAGTCGAGAGAGAGAAAAACGCCAACAATGCGGACAAATCATGAAATTATAGATAAAAATACAATTTGTCTGTGGATTGCACAGAATATTAAATATAAGTAATTTAAGGTAATAAATCATGCTTGGTTGGGTTTCCAATATGCTCCCACCATATAGGAAAATCATAGAATGAAAACCATGTCATCACATTACATATATTATGACTTGGTAATAAATTAAATAAACATTTTTACATTGTTTACAAAGATTGAAACAAGTGAAGAAATTGAAACAGAATTGAAGTAATTGATAGAATTATTGGGCATTTTCGCCAAAAAGTGTACATTTCTTAAATTGTTGAATTTTATTTTTTGTTGAAATTTTAACCATTTTTTGAATTACACAGTATTGTTATGTTATTTTCTTGTCAGAAAATATAATAAGGCGATATTCTATATATTCTATACACGGACCTAAAAAAAAGATTCTATATTGCGATTCTGCGAGGCGGGACAATAAATTGTTCCATTCGGTGACCAAACACAAATGACAATAAAAAGATATTTAAACACAGTTTTGTTAAAATTTGTCTTTAATTAGGTTCATTAGAGACACAGGAATATATTAATAAAAAAAAATTATATTATTATTATTATTACAATTTAAGTAGGTACATGAAATTTAAAAAAAAAAGTTAAAAAAAAAATCAACTTTAAAAGTAGTGTTAGCATGTCATTTACCTACATTCCGTTACTATTTGGTCATTTTACTTCATATTTTTGTCCTTTAAAAGCAAAAACACTAAACAGTCTGAATTTTGGTATTTTTAAAGAGAAAACAAAACTATTCTTTAATTTTATAAAGTTTTATTCAAGTAGGTATTCAGTGATGAAATGTCGTAAGTGATATACTTTCTACGATATTTGAGTTCAAAACCGTAGAAAAATAAAGCAAAAATCTTAGTTTCCGCGGACACTGATACAGTGTCAGCTTTAGAAGTCTTTCCCCTAAATGCGCTAATATAAGAATAAGTTTATTCCCGGTTCAGATTGGTGAAATGTAACACGAAATGTAACATAAATGAGCCGTCCAAACTTATGCAATGCAGTGTGAAATACAACACTTTAACTATGCGAATTTGTTTAAATGTACATTTAATACATTTAATTTTGCATTTCACCTTCCTGTACCGGGCATTAATGACAAACAAAGCAGTTGATTCTAGTTTGAAATGATATAGGTGCATTATTAAAGTCGGGCGAGACGGGTGCCGCACGCGGCGCGCGCGCTGCGCCTCTTCGAATCGATTTGGTTTCCCGTCACTAAATAGTACGTGTGCTGTGCTGTGGTGTCATAGTAGGTAGTCAAAAAATGGCACGCTTGGTTTTCATACAGATCGTGATACTTGTGTTATCTAGTTTGGTTTGGTTTGGTTTGTTTTTGGTTTCAATCGACAAGACAGGACCCGCTCGATTTGTGGGCTTGACTGTAGATACACGTGGTTAACCCGAAATCTTGAACCGCGTTACCACCTAACCCGACAGGTTGAAAATGACAAAAATCAACGGCGAGCTAAACCTAAGCGCGCAGCACAAGTGAGCAATGTATCCAGTCATAGCCCCACTGTCAATTATAGCACGTATGGCGTGGTACTTGCCCCAACGATCTGCGACGTGTATAACAGCAGTACCAAGCAAAACAGTTAATGTCACCGAGCACGTTAACGAAACCGCCTTATTGAATCCATGTGCAAGGTATGATGATGATTTTTCTTACAAACTGTACAACGAACCAAAGGGACACTTGTTGACAGTATGGTTACTCCGCAAACAATTTTCACATAATTTCGACCTAGTAGGTAATAGCTTGCAGATGTTGAGAAGGTGAAAGGTCAATGTTATTTGGACACCGATAAATTGCATTTTGCAATATAATATAAACAATCTTTAAAATTATTATATGTATACTATGTGCAGTCACCTTTAGATTTATATTGTGTGTAATCTACTTTATATTTAACCTTGATAACAGCTGACGACGACAATGTTGGCTTACGAACATTATACCTATTTATTTAAAACTGTTTTGAATGAATGCATAGATCTCTCACTTACCTGATTGACTCTGTTTATTACTATTAATGAATTTAGAAATAATTTTACAATCGGACGTTTCAAGTAGGTACAGTGTACCTAACGACCAATACTTGGTACACGGACACGATTTTCGATAAATGAAATTAACTTTTTGAAAGTTGGAATTTTTTCTTGTTGAGTAGACTGTTAAAACTCCCGCTTATTAACAGGATCTAAATTACGTAGGTACTTATTTGAATATAAAAAAGACGTAAACAGAAGTTCTCTCGAGATTCAGGACTGTTTTCAACGTCTAGTGATAAATCCACGGACCTTAAAAAAAATACGCACGTAATCTCAAGAACAAATTCAGTGAAGCACCCTTCGGAATACAAACTTTCTATTCGTACAAGTAAAAACGCACACATTGACACCATCGGCCGCCATTCCGGCGCCGGACCGCACTCGAGTCATACAGATAACGGGAGTTGATAAATAATAATAAAAATGCCTTTGTGTGCTGTTAAAAGTTGCAAGAACAATAGTAATTCAGTTAAAAAACATAAAGGGATCACCTTTCACAAGTAAGCTTGTAATTTATTTTAATCACTGATTTCTTTTATTTTTCCTAAAGTTTTAACAAAATAAAACTAGAAAAGTTGTAACCATAAAATCAGCCAGTGTTGCCAACAATATTGCATATGCTAATAATACCCAGAATGTGTAGGAAAATTATAGTATATAATAATGCTCGAGTTTCTTACTTTAGTTTAAAAGTATATATTTTTGGGGTTCCGTACTAAATAACAAGGAACCCTTACCTATATGTTTGCCATGTCTGTCGGTCTGTCCGTGGCATTGCTTACAAACTAACAATATTAAAAAGCTGAAATTTGGTATAGATTAAGGTATATTAATTACGTTAAGATAATGGTAGAACAAAATTTGAAAAAAATTTTTAGGTACCTCCCCTGTAAGTAAAATGGGTAAACCAGTGTATTTAATCTGTTTTCAATTAATAAAATTCATTAATCTCATCAAATATAATAATTTGCATTTATTGAATGTGGAATGTGTTATATTCGATTTACATGCATTAAGTATATAAGTAGATAACAAAATTTTAAGTGAAGAATTTTTAGTGCGCGTCCAAATGTTATAATTGAGTAAAGCTCTTTAGTTCATACAATTATTCACAACCTACTTAATTACTTATGCATTTTTACTAAATTTTAACTAAAAAGTGTCTGTTCAAACGTGTTAAGTGATAAGCCCCGCCCATCTACTTAACAGAAAAAATTCAATCTTATTTTTGTTTACTTGCGTACTAAATTTTGACAACTAAATTGTTCGTTTACCTTATTAATTTATTTAAAATTTAGTTATCTACTTAACTAATTAATACGTGTAAACCGTACATTACGGAATAACTATTCAGTAAGTAATACATTTAGTGTTTAGATTTTACTATTACATAAAGAAAAAATGGGGAAATGTTCATAATAATATTGTGGTAACCCCAAAATTACGCACACGTAGTAAGCGATCGGCCATTACTATGGCTTC
Organism: Thymelicus acteon; assembly: GCA_951805285.1. Taxonomy (NCBI): domain Eukaryota; kingdom Metazoa; phylum Arthropoda; class Insecta; order Lepidoptera; family Hesperiidae; genus Thymelicus; species Thymelicus acteon. The sequence continues at coordinate 7,677,269 of OX638232.1, forward strand.
ACTCTCGATTAGACAAGGTTATGTCCGTTCTTTTTTGACGTCCGTGCTTGCAAAATAAATACTGTTAATAAATTCTAAAACTAACGTTACTTTGTTGATATTATTAGGATTTTGTTTACTGTGTTTTAAATTAGAAGTTATATAAAAATAACTACTATACTGACCCGCGAAAACAAGATTAAGCATGGATAAAAAAGCGAAAACGCCAATACACAAATCTGGACCGAAAAATAATATTGAAAATTATAGGCCTATCTCCAAGTTATGTCTCTTTGCTAAAGTTTTAGAAAGAATTGTATATAAGAAAGTGCATGCCTGCTTAAAACATACATTTGCCTCAGAGCAGCACGGTTTTATGAAAGGCAGATCCACAACCTCAAACCTTATCTTATGTGCTGATTATTTATCTCAACTTATGTCAGAGCCTGCACAAGTAGACGTGATATACACTGACTACAGTAAATGCTTTGATCGAATTGACCACCTCGTACTTTTACGCAACAGTTGTTGGTATAAGAGGTAACTTATTTAGGTGATTTACCTCCTACATACACAATAGATCACAGACCGTGGCTTTAAGGGGATTTACTTCTTCAGCTATTTACATCCCATCCGGCGTCCCTCTGGGATCTTTGTTGGGCCCTTTGCTCTTTAACATATTCATAAATGACATTTCTTCATGTTTTATATTATTCTAAAATACTTTCATACGCCGATGACATGAAAATAATGTGCCCGATTAAAAGTATGGAATGCACGCAACGTCTTCAAGACGATCTTTATAGATTCGAAGCATATTGTGCTGAGAATAAGTTAGATCTTAATGTTTCTAAGTGCAACATATGCTCGTTTACACGTAAACCCAACCCTCTTATATTTAATTATAAAATAAAAAACTCTGACATACCTAGGGTTACCTCTATCCGCGACCTAGGGGTCACTTTCGACTCAAAACTTATTTTTGACGTTCACGTTGACTCTGTGGTCAAAAAAGCATCGAAATCCCTGGGCTTTATACTACGTATGTCCTCTGACTTCAAGTCAATTAAAACGATAAAAATACTATACTGTTCTTATGTAAGAAGTCAGTTAGAGTACGCATCTCAAGTTTGGAGCCCGGTCTATAAAATTTATATTGCTCGAATCGAACGTCTACAGAAGCGATTCTTATCTTACCTGCAATTCAAAATAAAAAATATGTACCGGTGCAAGAGAGAAGGCGAATGGCAGATCTTGCTTATTTTTTAAGTATCGCAAATGGTTCGGTCGACTGTCCGACTGACTGACTGAACTGCTAGAGCGTATCGGTCTAAGTGTGCCCTATGCCTTCCTGAGGAGACCTTGTTCAGTGTTTATTCCGAGAAGCAAAACTAAGTATGATTACAACCGTTATTTGTTGCGAGCGAGCAGGTTTCTCAATGAGACCACCAATATATTAGATGTTGATCTGTTCAACACTTCAAGTCAGCGCCTAAAACGGCTTATGGCCTCACAATTTTTCGAGGACAATCATAATTCATAACATTTATGTAAACATTGTAAGCCTAACATATATTTTTATCTTGTATTATTTTTAAGTCTGTGTCGCTATCTGTGCATGTGTCTGTTTTACTACTCTTTCTTTTTAAATTATCTGTGGAAACTTGTAATTGGCCTTCAGGTAACTATTCATTAATTTTTTTTTGTATTTAGCCGTAAGTTCCCTGTAATAAATAATAAATAAATAAATAAATAAATAAATAAATAAATAAATAAATAAATAAATAAATAACGTTTTGAATAGATTATGTTATTATTACAGTATAATTATAATTGATTTGATTCCCGAAAGTGTTAAGTATTATTTCTTACAAAAGGTTTGAAATACAAAAATACAATAAACAAATTAATGCATGAATCTATTTATTGAAGAAAACAAGAAAAACAGATGTATCCAAAGAAATGAAAAAAGATATTCTCAAAAACTCAATATTACTCAAAGATTATAAAAACCTCATTTAACAGTTAACACAAACGTCTCCGTTTCTTCCGATTCTTATGGTGTACTGATTACGGCGAAGCTGACAGGCTTGGCGCAACCTGGAACGTCCATACCCAGAAGCATTTGATCCACCAGTATAAGCAACAACAGAAGTTGTAGACGAGGCGGTAACATATTGATTTTGTGTATCTTGTGGTCTATATGGTTCGTAACCTCCGGCAGATGACGCAGATGCGGCTGCTGCTGCTCCACCTGATCCTGGTTGTCCAGCGAGTCCTTGTGGACCTTGTGGGCCTGCTGGTCCTTGTAGTCCGTATGGTCCGTAACCACCGGCAGATGTCGCAGATGCGGCTGCTGCTGCTGCTCCACCTGATCCTGGTTGTCCAGCGGGTCCTTGTTGACCTTGTGGGCCTGGTGGTCCCTGTAGTCCGTATGGTCCGTTACCTCCGGCAGATGACGCTGATGCAGCTGCTGCTGCTGCTCCACCTGATCCTGGTTGTCCAGCGAGTCCTTGTGGACCTTGTGAGCCTGCTGGTCCTTGTAGTCCGTATGGTCCGTAACCACCGCCAGATGACGCAGATGCGGCTGCTGCTGCTCCACCTGATCCTGGTTGTCCAGCGAGTCCTTGTGGACCTTGTGGGCCTGCTGATCCTTGTAGTCCGTATGGTCCGTAACCACCGACAGATGACGCAGATGCGGCTGCTGCTTCTCCACCTGATCCTGGTTGTCCAGCGAGTCCTTGTGGACCTTGTGGGCCTGCTGGTCCTTGTAGTCCGTATGGTCCGTTACCTCCGCCAGATGACGCAGATGCGGCTGCTGCTGCTCCACCTGATCCTGGTTGTCCAGCGAGTCCTTGTGGACCTTGTGGGCCTGCTGGTCCTTGTAGTCCGTATGGTCCGTTACCTCCGGCAGATGACGCAGATGCGGCTGCTGCTGCTCCACCTGATCCTGGTTGTCCAGCGGGTCCTTGTGGACCTTGTGGGCCTGCTGGTCCTTGTAGTCCGTATGGTCCGTAGCCACCGCCAGATGACGCAGATGCAGCTGCTGCTGCTCCACCTGATCCTGATTGTCCAGCGAGTCCTTGTGGACCTTGTGGGCCTGCTGGTCCTTGTAGTCCGTATGGTCCGTTACCTCCGGCAGATGACGCAGATGCGGCTGCTGCTGCTCCACCTGATCCTGGTTGTCCAGCGAGTCCTTGTGGACCTTGTGGGCCTGCTGGTCCTTGTAGTCCGTACGGTCCGTTAACTCCGGCAGATGACACAGATGCGGCTGCTGCTGCTCCACCTGATCCTGGTTGTCCAGCGAGTCCTTGTGGACTTTGTGGGCCTGCTGGTCCTTGTAGTCCGTATGGTCCGTAACCACCGCCAGATGACGCAGATGCAGCTGCTGCTGCTGCTCCACCTGATCCTGGTTGTCCAGCGAGTCCTTGTGGATCTTGTGGGCCTGCTGGTCCTTGTAGTCCGTATGGTCCGTAACCACCGCCAGATGACGCAGATGCGGCTGCTGCTGCTCCACCTGATCCTGGTTGTCCAGCGGGTCCTTGTGGACCTTGTGGGCCTGCTGATCCTTGTAGTCCGTATGGTCCGTTACCTCCGCCAGATGACGCAGATGCGGCCGCTGCTGCTCCACCTGATCCTGGTTGTCCAGCGAGTCCTTGTGGACCTTGTGAGCCTGCTGGTCCTTGTAGTCCGTATGGTCCGTAACCACCGCCAGATGACGCAGATGCGGCTGCTGCTGCTCCACCTGATCCTGGTTGTCCAGCGAGTCCTTGTGGACCTTGTGGGCCTGCTGATCCTTGTAGTCCGTATGGTCCGTAACCACCGACAGATGACGCAGATGCGGCTGCTGCTTCTCCACCTGATCCTGGTTGTCCAGCGAGTCCTTGTGGACCTTGTGGGCCTGCTGGTCCTTGTAGTCCGTATGGTCCGTTACCTCCGCCAGATGACGCAGATGCGGCTGCTGCTGCTCCACCTGATCCTGGTTGTCCAGCGAGTCCTTGTGGACCTTGTGGGCCTGCTGGTCCTTGTAGTCCGTATGGTCCGTTACCTCCGGCAGATGACGCAGATGCGGCTGCTGCTGCTCCACCTGATCCTGGTTGTCCAGCGGGTCCTTGTGGACCTTGTGGGCCTGCTGGTCCTTGTAGTCCGTATGGTCCGTAGCCACCGCCAGATGACGCAGATGCAGCTGCTGCTGCTCCACCTGATCCTGATTGTCCAGCGAGTCCTTGTGGACCTTGTGGGCCTGCTGGTCCTTGTAGTCCGTATGGTCCGTTACCTCCGGCAGATGACGCAGATGCGGCTGCTGCTGCTCCACCTGATCCTGGTTGTCCAGCGAGTCCTTGTGGACCTTGTGGGCCTGCTGGTCCTTGTAGTCCGTACGGTCCGTTAACTCCGGCAGATGACACAGATGCGGCTGCTGCTGCTCCACCTGATCCTGGTTGTCCAGCGAGTCCTTGTGGACTTTGTGGGCCTGCTGGTCCTTGTAGTCCGTATGGTCCGTAACCACCGCCAGATGACGCAGATGCAGCTGCTGCTGCTGCTCCACCTGATCCTGGTTGTCCAGCGAGTCCTTGTGGATCTTGTGGGCCTGCTGGTCCTTGTAGTCCGTATGGTCCGTAACCACCGCCAGATGACGCAGATGCGGCTGCTGCTGCTCCACCTGATCCTGGTTGTCCAGCGGGTCCTTGTGGACCTTGTGGGCCTGCTGATCCTTGTAGTCCGTATGGTCCGTTACCTCCGCCAGATGACGCAGATGCGGCCGCTGCTGCTCCACCTGATCCTGGTTGTCCAGCGAGTCCTTGTGGACCTTGTGGGCCTGCTGGTCCTTGTAGTCCGTATGGTCCGGAACCACCGCCAGATGACGCAGATGCAGCTGCTGCTGCTGCTCCACCTGATCCTGGTTGTCCACCGAGTCCTTGTGGACCTTGTGGGCCTGCTGGTCCTTGTAGTCCGTATGGTCCGTAACCACCGCCAGATGACGCAGATGCAGCTGCTGCTGCTGCTCCACCTGATCCTGGTTGTCCAGCGAGTCCTTGTGGACCTTGTGGGCCTGCTGGTCCTTGTAGTCCGTATGGTCCGTAACCACCGCCAGATGACGCAGATGCAGCTGCTGCTGCTGCTCCACCTGATCCTGGTTGTCCAGCGAGTCCTTGTGGACCTTGTGGGCCTGCTGGTCCTTGTAGTCCGTACGGTCCGTTACCTCCGGCAGATGACGCAGATGCGGCTGCTGCTGCTCCACCTGATCCTGGTTGTCCAGCGGGTCCTTGTGGACCTTGTGGGCCTGCTGGTCCTTGTAGTCCGTATGATCCGTAACCACCGCCAGAAAACGCAGATGCAGCTGCTGCTGCTGCTCCACCTGATCCTGGTTGTCCAGCGAGTCCTTGTGGACCTTGTTGGCCTGCTGGTCCTTGTAGTCCGTATGGTCCGTAACCACCGCCAGATGACGCAGATGCGGCTGCTGCTGCTGCTCCACCTGATCCTGGTTGTCCAGCGAGTCCTTGTGGACCTTGTTGGCCTGCTGGTCCTTGTAGTCCGTATGGTCCGTAACCACCGCCAGATGACGTAGATGCGGCTGCTGCTGCTCCACCTGATCCTGGTTGTCCAGCGGGTCCTTGTGGACCTGCTGGTCCTTGTAGTCCGTATGGTCCGTTACCTCCGCCAGATGACGCAGATGCAGCTGCTGCTGCTGCTCCACCTGATCCTGGTTGTCCAGCGAGTCCTTGTGGACCTTGTGGGCCTGCTGGTCCTTGTAGTCGGTACGGTCCGTTACCTCCGGCAGATGACGCAGATGCGGCTGCTGCTGCTCCACCTGATCCTGGTTGTCCAGCGGGTCCTTGTGAACCTTGTGGGCCTGCTGGTCCTTGTAGTCCGTACGGTCCGTTACCTCCGGCAGATGACGCAGATGCGGCTGCTGCTGCTCCACCTGATCCTGGTTGTCCAGCGGGTCCTTGTGGACCTTGTGGGCCTGCTGGTCCTTGTAGTCCGTATGATCCGTAACCACCGCCAGAAGACGCAGATGCAGCTGCTGCTGCTGCTCCACCTGATCCTGGTTGTCCAGCGAGTCCTTGTGGACCTTGTTGGCCTGCTGGTCCTTGTAGTCCGTATGGTCCGTAACCACCGCCAGATGACGCAGATGCGGCTGCTGCTGCTCCACCTGATCCTGGTTGTCCAGCGGGTCCTTGTGGACCTGCTGGTCCTTGTAGTCCGTATGGTCCGTTACCTCTGCCAGATGACGCAGATGCAGCTGCTGCTGCTGCTCCACCTGATCCTGGTTGTCCAGCGAGTCCTTGTGGACCTTGTGGGCCTGCTGGTCCTTGTAGTCCGTATGGTCCGTAACCACCGCCAGATGACGCAGATGCAGCTGCTGCTGCTGCTCCACCTGATCCTGGTTGTCCAGCGAGTCCTTGTGGACCTTGTGGGCCTGCTGGTCCTTGTAGTCCGTATGGTCCGTAACCACCGGCAGATGACGCAGATGCAGCTGCTGCTGCTGCTCCACCTGATCCTGGTTGTCCAGCGAGTCCTTGTGGACCTTGTGGGCCTGCTGGTCCTTGTAGTCCGTATGGTCCGTAACCACCGCCAGATGACGCAGATGCAGCTGCTGCTGCTGCTCCACCTGATCCTGGTTGTCCAGCGAGTCCTTGTGGACCTTGTGGGCCTGCTGGTCCTTGTAGTCCGTACGGTCCGTTACCTCCGCCAGATGACGCAGATGCGGCTGCTGCTGCTCCACCTGATCCTGGTTGTCCAGCGAGTCCTTGTGGACCTTGTGGGCCTGCTGGTCCTTGTAGTCCGTATGGTCCGTAACCTCCGCCAGATGACGCAGATGCGGCTGCTGCTGCTCCACCTGATCCTGTTTGTCCAGCGGGTCCTTGTGGACCTTGTGGGCCTGCTGGTCCTTGTAGTCCGTATGGTCCGTAACCACCACCAGATGACGCAGATGCGGCTGCTGCTGCTCCACCTGATCCTGGTTGTCCAGCGGTTCCTTGTGGACCTTGTGGGCCTGCTGGTCCTTGTAGTCCGTATGATCCGTAACCACCGCCAGAAGACGCAGATGCAGCTGCTGCTGCTGCTCCACCTGATCCTGGTTGTCCAGCGAGTCCTTGTGGACCTTGTTGGCCTGCTGGTCCTTGTAGTCCGTATGGTCCGTAACCACCGCCAGATGACGCAGATGCGGCTGCTGCTGCTCCACCTGATCCTGGTTGTCCAGCGGGTCCTTGTGGACCTGCTGGTCCTTGTAGTCCGTATGGTCCGTTACCTCCGCCAGATGACGCAGATGCAGCTGCTGCTGCTGCTCCACCTGATCCTGGTTGTCCAGCGAGTCCTTGTGGACCTTGTGGGCCTGCTGGTCCTTGTAGTCCGTATGGTCCGTTACCTCCGCCAGATGACGCAGATGCGGCTGCTGCTGCTCCACCTGATCCTGGTTGTCCAGCGGGTCCTTGTTGACCTTGTGGGCCTGGTGGTCCCTGTAGTCCGTATGGTCCGTTACCTCCGGCAGATGACGCTGATGCAGCTGCTGCTGCTGCTCCACCTGATCCTGGTTGTCCAGCGAGTCCTTGTGGACCTTGTGAGCCTGCTGGTCCTTGTAGTCCGTATGGTCCGTAACCACCGCCAGATGACGCAGATGCGGCTGCTGCTGCTCCACCTGATCCTGGTTGTCCAGCGAGTCCTTGTGGACCTTGTGGGCCTGCTGATCCTTGTAGTCCGTATGGTCCGTAACCACCGACAGATGACGCAGATGCGGCTGCTGCTTCTCCACCTGATCCTGGTTGTCCAGCGAGTCCTTGTGGACCTTGTGGGCCTGCTGGTCCTTGTAGTCCGTATGGTCCGTTACCTCCGCCAGATGACGCAGATGCGGCTGCTGCTGCTCCACCTGATCCTGGTTGTCCAGCGAGTCCTTGTGGACCTTGTGGGCCTGCTGGTCCTTGTAGTCCGTATGGTCCGTTACCTCCGGCAGATGACGCAGATGCGGCTGCTGCTGCTCCACCTGATCCTGGTTGTCCAGCGGGTCCTTGTGGACCTTGTGGGCCTGCTGGTCCTTGTAGTCCGTATGGTCCGTAGCCACCGCCAGATGACGCAGATGCAGCTGCTGCTGCTCCACCTGATCCTGATTGTCCAGCGAGTCCTTGTGGACCTTGTGGGCCTGCTGGTCCTTGTAGTCCGTATGGTCCGTAACCACCGCCAGATGACGCAGATGCAGCTGCTGCTGCTGCTCCACCTGATCCTGGTTGTCCAGCGAGTCCTTGTGGACCTTGTGGGCCTGCTGGTCCTTGTAGTCCGTACGGTCCGTTACCTCCGGCAGATGACGCAGATGCGGCTGCTGCTGCTCCACCTGATCCTGGTTGTCCAGCGAGTCCTTGTGGACCTTGTGGGCCTGCTGGTCCTTGTAGTCCGTATGGTCCGTTACCTCCGGCAGATGACGCAGATGCGGCTGCTGCTGCTCCACCTGATCCTGGTTGTCCAGCGAGTCCTTGTGGACCTTGTGGGCCTGCTGGTCCTTGTAGTCCGTACGGTCCGTTACCTCCGGCAGATGACACAGATGCGGCTGCTGCTGCTCCACCTGATCCTGGTTGTCCAGCGAGTCCTTGTGGACTTTGTGGGCCTGCTGGTCCTTGTAGTCCGTATGGTCCGTAACCACCGCCAGATGACGCAGATGCAGCTGCTGCTGCTGCTCCACCTGATCCTGGTTGTCCAGCGAGTCCTTGTGGATCTTGTGGGCCTGCTGGTCCTTGTAGTCCGTATGGTCCGTAACCACCGCCAGATGACGCAGATGCGGCTGCTGCTGCTCCACCTGATCCTGGTTGTCCAGCGGGTCCTTGTGGACCTTGTGGGCCTGCTGATCCTTGTAGTCCGTATGGTCCGTTACCTCCGCCAGATGACGCAGATGCGGCCGCTGCTGCTCCACCTGATCCTGGTTGTCCAGCGAGTCCTTGTGGACCTTGTGGGCCTGCTGGTCCTTGTAGTCCGTATGGTCCGGAACCACCGCCAGATGACGCAGATGCAGCTGCTGCTGCTGCTCCACCTGATCCTGGTTGTCCAGCGAGTCCTTGTGGACCTTGTGGGCCTGCTGGTCCTTGTAGTCCGTATGGTCCGTAACCACCGCCAGATGACGCAGATGCAGCTGCTGCTGCTGCTCCACCTGATCCTGGTTGTCCAGCGAGTCCTTGTGGACCTTGTGGGCCTGCTGGTCCTTGTAGTCCGTATGGTCCGTAACCACCGCCAGATGACGCAGATGCAGCTGCTGCTGCTGCTCCACCTGATCCTGGTTGTCCAGCGAGTCCTTGTGGACCTTGTGGGCCTGCTGGTCCTTGTAGTCCGTACGGTCCGTTACCTCCGGCAGATGACGCAGATGCGGCTGCTGCTGCTCCACCTGATCCTGGTTGTCCAGCGGGTCCTTGTGGACCTTGTGGGCCTGCTGGTCCTTGTAGTCCGTATGATCCGTAACCACCGCCAGAAGACGCAGATGCAGCTGCTGCTGCTGCTCCACCTGATCCTGGTTGTCCAGCGAGTCCTTGTGGACCTTGTTGGCCTGCTGGTCCTTGTAGTCCGTATGGTCCGTAACCACCGCCAGATGACGCAGATGCGGCTGCTGCTGCTGCTCCACCTGATCCTGGTTGTCCAGCGAGTCCTTGTGGACCTTGTTGGCCTGCTGGTCCTTGTAGTCCGTATGGTCCGTAACCACCGCCAGATGACGTAGATGCGGCTGCTGCTGCTCCACCTGATCCTGGTTGTCCAGCGGGTCCTTGTGGACCTGCTGGTCCTTGTAGTCCGTATGGTCCGTTACCTCCGCCAGATGACGCAGATGCAGCTGCTGCTGCTGCTCCACCTGATCCTGGTTGTCCAGCGAGTCCTTGTGGACCTTGTGGGCCTGCTGGTCCTTGTAGTCGGTACGGTCCGTTACCTCCGGCAGATGACGCAGATGCGGCTGCTGCTGCTCCACCTGATCCTGGTTGTCCAGCGGGTCCTTGTGAACCTTGTGGGCCTGCTGGTCCTTGTAGTCCGTACGGTCCGTTACCTCCGGCAGATGACGCAGATGCGGCTGCTGCTGCTCCACCTGATCCTGGTTGTCCAGCGGGTCCTTGTGGACCTTGTGGGCCTGCTGGTCCTTGTAGTCCGTATGATCCGTAACCACCGCCAGAAGACGCAGATGCAGCTGCTGCTGCTGCTCCACCTGATCCTGGTTGTCCAGCGAGTCCTTGTGGACCTTGTTGGCCTGCTGGTCCTTGTAGTCCGTATGGTCCGTAACCACCGCCAGATGACGCAGATGCGGCTGCTGCTGCTCCACCTGATCCTGGTTGTCCAGCGGGTCCTTGTGGACCTGCTGGTCCTTGTAGTCCGTATGGTCCGTTACCTCTGCCAGATGACGCAGATGCAGCTGCTGCTGCTGCTCCACCTGATCCTGGTTGTCCAGCGAGTCCTTGTGGACCTTGTGGGCCTGCTGGTCCTTGTAGTCCGTATGGTCCGTAACCACCGCCAGATGACGCAGATGCAGCTGCTGCTGCTGCTCCACCTGATCCTGGTTGTCCAGCGAGTCCTTGTGGACCTTGTGGGCCTGCTGGTCCTTGTAGTCCGTATGGTCCGTAACCACCGGCAGATGACGCAGATGCAGCTGCTGCTGCTGCTCCACCTGATCCTGGTTGTCCAGCGAGTCCTTGTGGACCTTGTGGGCCTGCTGGTCCTTGTAGTCCGTACGGTCCGTTACCTCCGCCAGATGACGCAGATGCGGCTGCTGCTGCTCCACCTGATCCTGGTTGTCCAGCGAGTCCTTGTGGACCTTGTGGGCCTGCTGGTCCTTGTAGTCCGTATGGTCCGTTACCTCCGCCAGATGACGCAGATGCGGCTGCTGCTGCTCCACCTGATCCTGTTTGTCCAGCGGGTCCTTGTGGACCTTGTGGGCCTGCTGGTCCTTGTAGTCCGTATGGTCCGTAACCACCACCAGATGACGCAGATGCGGCTGCTGCTGCTCCACCTGATCCTGGTTGTCCAGCGGTTCCTTGTGGACCTTGTGGGCCTGCTGGTCCTTGTAGTCCGTATGATCCGTAACCACCGCCAGAAGACGCAGATGCAGCTGCTGCTGCTGCTCCACCTGATCCTGGTTGTCCAGCGAGTCCTTGTGGACCTTGTTGGCCTGCTGGTCCTTGTATTCCGTATGGTCCGTAACCACCGCCAGATGACGCAGATGCGGCTGCTGCTGCTCCACCTGATCCTGGTTGTCCAGCGGGTCCTTGTGGACCTGCTGGTCCTTGTAGTCCGTATGGTCCGTTACCTCCGCCAGATGACGCAGATGCAGCTGCTGCTGCTGCTCCACCTGATCCTGGTTGTCCAGCGAGTCCTTGTGGACCTTGTGGGCCTGCTGGTCCTTGTAGTCCGTATGGTCCGTTACCTCCGCCAGATGACGCAGATGCGGCTGCTGCTGCTCCACCTGATCCTGGTTGTCCAGCGAGTCCTTGTGGACCTTGTGGGCCTGCTGGTCCTTGTAGTCCGTATGGTCCGTAACCACCGGCAGATGACGCAGATGCAGCTGCTGCTGCTGCTCCACCTGATCCTGGTTGTCCAGCGAGTCCTTGTGGACCTTGTGGGCCTGCTGGTCCTTGTAGTCCGTACGGTCCGTTACCTCCGGCAGATGACACAGATGCGGCTGCTGCTGCTCCACCTGATCCTGGTTGTCCAGCTGGTCCTTGTGGACCTTGTGGGCCTGCTGGTCCTTGTAGTCCGTATGGTCCGTAACCACCACCAGATGACGCAGATGCGGCTGCTGCTGCTCCACCTGATCCTGGTTGTCCAGCGAGTCCTTGTGGACCTTGTGGGCCTGCTGGTCCTTGTAGTCCGTATGGTCCGTTACCTCCGCCAGATGACGCAGATGCGGCTGCTGCTGCTCCACCTGATCCTGGTTGTCCAGCGAGTCCTTGTGGACCTTGTGGGCCTGCTGGTCCTTGTAGTCCGTATGGTCCGTAACCACCGCCAGATGACGCAGATGCAGCTGCTGCTGCTGCTCCACCTGATCCTGGTTGTCCAGCGAGTCCTTGTGGACCTTGTGGGCCTGCTGGTCCTTGTAGTCCGTATGGTCCGTAACCACCGCCAGATGACGCAGATGCAGCTGCTGCTGCTGCTCCACCTGATCCTGGTTGTCCAGCGAGTCCTTGTGGACCTTGTGGGCCTGCTGGTCCTTGTAGTCCGTACGGTCCGTTACCTCCGGCAGATGACGCAGATGCGGCTGCTGCTGCTCCACCTGATCCTGGTTGTCCAGCGGGTCCTTGTGGACCTTGTGGGCCTGCTGGTCCTTGTAGTCCGTATGGTCCGTAACCACCACCAGATGACGCAGATGCGGCTGCTGCTGCTCCACCTGATCCTGGTTGTCCAGCGGGTCCTTGTGGACCTTGTGGGCCTGCTGGTCCTTGTAGTCCGTATGGTCCGTTACCTCCGCCAGATGACGCAGATGCAGCTGCTGCTGCTGCTCCACCTGATCCTGATTGTCCAGCGAGTCCTTGTGGACCTTGTGGGCCTGCTGGTCCTTGTAGTCCGTACGGTCCGTTACCTCCGGCAGATGACGCAGATGCGGCTGCTGCTGCTCCACCTGATCCTGGTTGTCCAGCGAGTCCTTGTGGACCTTGTGGGCCTGCTGGTCCTTGTAGTCCGTATGGTCCGTTACCTCCGCCAGATGACGCAGATGCGGCTGCTGCTGCTCCACCTGATCCTGGTTGTCCAGCGAGTCCTTGTGGACCTTGTGGGCCTGCTGGTCCTTGTAGTCCGTATGGTCCGTAACCACCGGCAGATGACGCAGATGCAGCTGCTTCTGCTGCTCCACCTGATCCTGGTTGTCCAGCGAGTCCTTGTGGACCTTGTGGGCCTGCTGGTCCTTGTAGTCCGTATGGTCCGTAACCACCGCCAGATGACGCAGATGCAGCTGCTGCTGCTGCTCCACCTGATCCTGGTTGTCCAGCGAGTCCTTGTGGACCTTGTGGGCCTGCTGGTCCTTGTAGTCCGTATGGTCCGTAACCACCACCAGATGACGCAGATGCGGCTGCTGCTGCTCCACCTGATCCTGGTTGTCCAGCGAGTCCTTGTGGACCTTGTGGGCCTGCTGGTCCTTGTAGTCCGTACGGTCCGTTACCTCCGGCAGATGACGCAGATGCGGCTGCTGCTGCTCCACCTGATCCTGGTTGTCCAGCGGGTCCTTGTGGACCTTGTGGGCCTGCTGGTCCTTGTAGTCCGTATGGTCCGTAACCACCACCAGATGACGCAGATGCGGCTGCTGCTGCTCCACCTGATCCTGGTTGTCCAGCGGTTCCTTGTGGACCTTGTGGGTCTGCTGGTCCTTGTAGTCCGTATGATCCGTAACCACCGCCAGATGACGCAGATGCAGCTGCTGCTGCTGCTCCACCTGATCCTGGTTGTCCAGCGAGTCCTTGTGGACCTTGTTGGCCTGCTGGTCCTTGTAGTCCGTATGGTCCGTAACCACCGCCAGATGACGCAGATGCGGCTGCTGCTGCTCCACCTGATCCTGGTTGTCCAGCGGGTCCTCTTGGACCTGCTGGTCCTTGAAGTCCGTATGGTCCGTTACCTCCGCCAGATGACGCAGATGCAGCTGCTGCTGCTGCTCCACCTGATCCTGGTTGTCCACCGAGTCCTTGTGGACCTTGTGGGCCTGCTGGTCCTTGTAGTCCGTACGGTCCGTTACCTCCGGCAGATGAAGCAGATGCGGCTGCTGCTGCTCCACCTGATCCTGGTTGTCCAGCGGGTCCTTGTGAACCTTGTGGGCCTGCTGGTCCTTGTAGTCCGTACGGTCCGTTACCTCCGGCAGATGACGCAGATGCGGCTGCTGCTGCTCCACCTGATCCTGTTTGTCCAGCGGGTCCTTGTGGACCTTGTGGGCCTGCTGGTCCTTGTAGTCCGTATGATCCGTAACCACCGCCAGAAGACGCAGATGCAGCTGCTGCTGCTGCTCCACCTGATCCTGGTTGTCCAGCGAGTCCTTGTGGACCTTGTTGGCCTGCTGGTCCTTGTAGTCCGTATGGTCCGTAACCACCGCCAGATGACGCAGATGCGGCTGCTGCTGCTGCTCCACCTGATCCTTGTTGTCCAGCGAGTCCTTGTGGACCTTGTTGGCCTGCTGGTCCTTGTAGTCCGTATGGTCCGTAACCACCGCCAGATGACGCAGATGCGGCTGCTGCTGCTCCACCTGATCCTGGTTGTCCAGCGGGTCCTTGTGGACCTGCTGGTCCTTGTAGTCCGTATGGTCCGTTACCTCCGCCAGATGACGCAGATGCAGCTGCTGCTGCTGCTCCACCTGATCCTGGTTGTCCAGCGAGTCCTTGTGGACCTTGTGAGCCTGCTGGTCCTTGTAGTCCGTACGGTCCGTTACCTCCGGCAGATGACGCAGATGCGGCTGCTGCTGCTCCACCTGATCCTGGTTGTCCAGCGGGTCCTTGTGAACCTTGTGGGCCTGCTGGTCCTTGTAGTCCGTACGGTCCGTTACCTCCGGCAGATGACGCAGATGCGGCTGCTGCTGCTCCACCTGATCCTGGTTGTCCAGTGGGTCCTTGTGGACCTTGTGGGCCTGCTGGTCCTTGTAGTCCGTATGATCCGTAACCACCGCCAGAAGACGCAGATGCAGCTGCTGCTGCTGCTCCACCTGATCCTGGTTGTCCAGCGAGTCCTTGTGGACCTTGTTGGCCTGCTGGTCCTTGTAGTCCGTATGGTCCGTAACCACCGCCGGATGACGCAGATGCGGCTGCTGCTGCTCCACCTGATCCTGGTTGTCCAGCGGGTCCTTGTGGACCTGCTGGTCCTTGTAGTCCGTATGGTCCGTTACCTCCGCCAGATGACGCAGATGCAGCTGCTGCTGCTGCTCCACCTGATCCTGGTTGTCCAGCGAGTCCTTGTGGACCTTGTGGGCCTGCTGGTCCTTGTAGTCCGTATGGTCCGTAACCACCGCCAGATGACGCAGATGCAGCTGCTGCTGCTGCTCCACCTGATCCTGGTTGTCCAGCGAGTCCTTGTGGACCTTGTGGGCCTGCTGGTCCTTGTAGTCCGTACGGTCCGTTACCTCCGCCAGATGACGCAGATGCAGCTGCTGCTGCTGCTCCACCTGATCCTGGTTGTCCAGCGAGTCCTTGTGGACCTTGTGGGCCTGCTGGTCCTTGTAGTCCGTATGGTCCGTAACCACCACCAGATGACGCAGATGCGGCTGCTGCTGCTCCACCTGATCCTGGTTGTCCAGCGAGTCCTTGTGGACCTTGTGGGCCTGCTGGTCCTTGTAGTCCGTACGGTCCGTTACCTCCGGCAGATGACGCAGATGCGGCTGCTGCTGCTCCACCTGATCCTGGTTGTCCAGCGGGTCCTTGTGGACCTTGTGGGCCTGCTGGTCCTTGTAGTCCGTATGGTCCGTAACCACCACCAGATGACGCAGATGCGGCTGCTGCTGCTCCACCTGATCCTGGTTGTCCAGCGGTTCCTTGTGGACCTTGTGGGCCTGCTGGTCCTTGTAGTCCGTATGATCCGTAACCACCGCCAGATGACGCAGATGCAGCTGCTGCTGCTGCTCCACCTGATCCTGGTTGTCCAGCGAGTCCTTGTGGACCTTGTTGGCCTGCTGGTCCTTGTAGTCCGTATGGTCCGTAACCACCGCCAGATGACGCAGATGCGGCTGCTGCTGCTGCTCCACCTGATCCTTGTTGTCCAGCGAGTCCTTGTGGACCTTGTTGGCCTGCTGGTCCTTGTAGTCCGTATGGTTCGTAACCACCGCCAGATGACGCAGATGCGGCTGCTGCTGCTCCACCTGATCCTGGTTGTCCAGCGGGTCCTTGTGGACCTGCTGGTCCTTGTAGTCCGTATGGTCCGTTACCTCCGCCAGATGACGCAGATGCAGCTGCTACTGCTGCTCCACCTGATCCTGGTTGTCCAGCGAGTCCTTGTGGACCTTGTGAGCCTGCTGGTCCTTGTAGTCCGTACGGTCCGTTACCTCCGGCAGATGACGCAGATGCGGCTGCTGCTGCTCCACCTGATCCTGGTTGTCCAGCGGGTCCTTGTGAACCTTGTGGGCCAGCTGGTCCTTGTAGTCCGTACGGTCCGTTACCTCCGGCAGATGACGCAGATGCGGCTGCTGCTGCTCCACCTGATCCTGGTTGTCCAGCGGGTCCTTGTGGACCTTGTGGGCCTGCTGGTCCTTGTAGTCCGTATGATCCGTAACCACCGCCAGAAGACGCAGATGCAGCTGCTGCTGCTGCTCCACCTGATCCTGGTTGTCCAGCGAGTCCTTGTGGACCTTGTTGGCCTGCTGGTCCTTGTAGTCCGTATGGTCCGTAACCACCGCCAGATGACGCAGATGCGGCTGCTGCTGCTCCACCTGATCCTGGTTGTCCAGCGGGTCCTTGTGGACCTGCTGGTCCTTGTAGTCCGTATGGTCCGTTACCTCCGCCAGATGACGCAGATGCAGCTGCTGCTGCTGCTCCACCTGATCCTGGTTGTCCAGCGAGTCCTTGTGGACCTTGTGGGCCTGCTGGTCCTTGTAGTCCGTATGGTCCGTAACCACCGCCAGATGACGCAGATGCAGCTGCTGCTGCTGCTCCACCTGATCCTGGTTGTCCAGCGAGTCCTTGTGGACCTTGTGGGCCTGCTGGTCCTTGTAGTCCGTACGGTCCGTTACCTCCGCCAGATGACGCAGATGCAGCTGCTGCTGCTCCACCTGATCCTGGTTGTCCAGCGAGTCCTTGTGGACCTTGTGGGCCTGCTGGTCCTTGTAGTCCGTATGGTCCGTAACCACCGGCAGATGACGCAGATGCAGCTGCTGCTGCTGCTCCACCTGATCCTGGTTGTCCAGCGAGTCCTTGTGGACCTTGTGGGCCTGCTGGTCCTTGTAGTCCGTATGTTCCGTAACCACCGCCAGATGACGCAGATGCAGCTGCTGCTGCTGCTCCACCTGATCCTGGTTGTCCAGCGAGTCCTTGTGGACCTTGTGGGCCTGCTGGTCCTTGTAGTCCGTATGGTCCGTAACCACCGGCAGATGACGCAGATGCAGCTGCTGCTGCTGTTCCACCTGATCCTGGTTGTCCAGCGAGTCCTTGTGGACCTTGTGGGCCTGCTGGTCCTTGTAGTCCGTATGGTCCGTAACCACCGCCAGATGACGCAGATGCAGCTGCTGCTGCTGCTCCACCTGATCCTGGTTGTCCAGCGAGTCCTTGTGGACCTTGTGGGCCTGCTGGTCCTTGTAGTCCGTATGGTCCGTAACCACCACCAGATGACGCAGATGCGGCTGCTGCTGCTCCACCTGATCCTGGTTGTCCAGCGAGTCCTTGTGGACCTTGTGGGCCTGCTGGTCCTTGTAGTCCGTACGGTCCGTTACCTCCGGCAGATGACGCAGATGCGGCTGCTGCTGCTCCACCTGATCCTGGTTGTCCAGCGGGTCCTTGTGGACCTTGTGGGCCTGCTGGTCCTTGTAGTCCGTATGGTCCGTAACCACCACCAGATGACGCAGATGCGGCTGCTGCTGCTCCACCTGATCCTGGTTGTCCAGCGGTTCCTTGTGGACCTTGTGGGCCTGCTGGTCCTTGTAGTCCGTATGATCCGTAACCACCGCCAGATGACGCAGATGCAGCTGCTGCTGCTGCTCCACCTGATCCTGGTTGTCCAGCGAGTCCTTGTGGACCTTGTTGGCCTGCTGGTCCTTGTAGTCCGTATGGTCCGTAACCACCGCCAGATGACGCAGATGCGGCTGCTGCTGCTCCACCTGATCCTGGTTGTCCAGCGGGTCCTCTTGGACCTGCTGGTCCTTGTAGTCCGTATGGTCCGTTACCTCCGCCAGATGACGCAGATGCAGCTGCTGCTGCTGCTCCACCTGATCCTGGTTGTCCACCGAGTCCTTGTGGGCCTGCTGGTCCTTGTAGTCCGTACGGTCCGTTACCTCCGGCAGATGACGCAGATGCGGCTGCTGCTGCTCCACCTGATCCTGGTTGTCCAGCGGGTCCTTGTGAACCTTGTGGGCCTGCTGGTCCTTGTAGTCCGTACGGTCCGTTACCTCCGGCAGATGACGCAGATGCGGCTGCTGCTGCTCCACCTGATCCTGGTTGTCCAGCGGGTCCTTGTGGACCTTGTGGGCCTGCTGGTCCTTGTAGTCCGTATGATCCGTAACCACCGCCAGAAGACGCAGATGCAGCTGCTGCTGCTGCTCCACCTGATCCTGGTTGTCCAGCGAGTCCTTGTGGACCTTGTTGGCCTGCTGGTCCTTGTAGTCCGTATGGTCCGTTACCTCCGCCAGATGACGCAGATGCGGCTGCTGCTGCTCCACCTGATCCTGGTTGTCCAGCGAGTCCTTGTGGACCTTGTGGGCCTGCTGGTCCTTGTAGTCCGTATGGTCCGTAACCACCGCCAGATGACGCAGATGCAGCTGCTGCTGCTGCTCCACCTGATCCTGGTTGTCCAGCGAGTCCTTGTGGACCTTGTAGGCCTGCTGGTCCTTGTAGTCCGTACGGTCCGTTACCTCCGGCAGATGACGCAGATGCGGCTGCTGCTGCTCCACCTGATCCTGGTTGTCCAGCGGGTCCTTGTGGACCTTGTGGGCCTGCTGGTCCTTGTAGTCCGTACGGTCCGTTACCTCCGGCAGATGACGCAGATGCGGCTGCTGCTGCTCCACCTGATCCTGGTTTTCCAGCGAGTCCTTGTGGACCTTGTGGGCCTGCTGGTCCTTGTAGTCCGTACGGTCCGTTACCTCCGGCAGATGACGCAGATGCGGCTGCTGCTGCTCCACCTGATCCTGGTTGTCCAGCGAGTCCTTGTGGACCTTGTGGGCCTGCTGGTCCTTGTAGTCCGTATGGTCCGTAACCACCGCCAGATGACGCAGATGCGGCTGCTGCTGCTCCACCTGATCCTGGTTGTCCAGCGAATCCTTGTGGACCTTGTGGGCCTGCTGGTCCTTGTAGTCCGTATGGTCCGTAACCACCGCCAGATGACGCAGATGCGGCTGCTGCTGCTCCACCTGATCCTGGTTGTCCAGCGAGTCCTTGTGGACCTTGTGGGCCTGCTGGTCCTTGTAGTCCGTATGGTCCGTTACCTCCGCCAGATGACGCAGATGCGGCTGCTGCTGCTCCACCTGATCCTGGTTGTCCAGCGAGTCCTTGTGGACCTTGTGGGCCTGCTGGTCCTTGTAGTCCGTACGTTCCGTTACCTCCGGCAGATGACACAGATGCGGCTGCTGCTGCTCCACCTGATCCTGGTTGTCCAGCGGGTCCTTGTGGACCTTGTGGGCCTGCTGGTCCTTGTAGTCCGTATGGTCCGTTACCTCCGCCAGATGACGCAGATGCGGCTGCTGCTGCTCCACCTGATCCTGGTTGTCCAGCGAGTCCTTGTGGACCTTGTAGGCCTGCTGGTCCTTGTAGTCCGTATGATCCGTAACCACCGGCAGATGACGCAGATGCGGCTGCTGCTGCTCCACCTGATCCTGGTTGTACAGCGAGTCCTTGTGGACCTTGTGGGCCTGCTGGTCCTTGTAGTCCGTATGGTCCGTTACCTCCGCCAGATGACGCAGATGCGGCTGCTGCTGCTCCACCTGATCCTGGTTGTCCAGCGAGTCCTTGTGGACCTTGTAGGCCTGCTGGTCCTTGTAGTCCGTATGATCCGTAACCACCGGCAGATGACGCAGATGCGGCTGCTGCTGCTCCACCTGATCCTGGTTGTACAGCGAGTCCTTGTGGACCTTGTGGGCCTGCTGGTCCTTGTAGTCCGTACGGTCCGTTACCTCCGGCAGATGACACAGATGCGGCTGCTGCTGGTCCACCTGATCCTGGTTGTCCAGCGGGTCCTTGTTGACCTTGTGGGCCTGGTGGTCCTTGTAGTCCGTATGGTCCGTAACCACCGCCAGATGACGCAGATGCGGCTGCTGCTGCTCCACCTGATCCTGGTTGTCCAGCGAGTCCTTGTGGACCTTGTGGGCCTGCTGGTCCTTGTAGTCCGTACGGTCCGTTACCTCTGGCAGATGACGCAGATGCGGCTGCTGCTGCTCCACCTGATCTTGGTTGTCCAGCGGGTCCTTGTGGACCTTGTGGGCCTGCTGGTCCTTGTAGTCCGTATGGTCCGTAACCACCACCAGATGACGCAGATGCGGCTGCTGCTGCTCCACCTGATCCTGGTTGTCCAGCGAGTCCTTGTGGACCTTGTGGGCCTGCTGGTCCTTGTAGTCCGTATGGTCCGTAACCACCACCAGATGACGCAGATGCGGCTGCTGCTGCTCCACCTGTTCCTGGTTGTCCAGCGAGTCCTTGTTGACCTTGTGGGCCTGCTGGTCCTTGAAGTCCGTATGGTCCGTTACCTCCGGCAGATGACGCAGATGCGGCTGCTGCTGCTCCACCTGATCCTGGTTGTCCAGCGAGTCCTTGTGGACCTCGTGGGCCTACTGGTCCTTGTAGTCCGTATGGTCCGTAATTACCGGCAGATGACGCAGATGCGGCTGCTGCTACTCCTCCTGATCCTGGTTGTCCAGCGAGTCCTTGTGGACCTTGTGGGCCTGCTGGTCCTTGTAGTCCGTATGGTCCGTTACCTCCGGCAGATGACGCAGATGCGGCTGCTGCTGCTCCACCTGATCCTGGTTGTCCAGCGAGTCCTTGTGGACCTTGTGGGCCTGCTGGTCCTTGTAGTCCGTATGGTCCGTAACCACCGCCAGATGACGCAGATGCGGCTGCTGCTGCTCCACCTGATCCTGGTTGTCCAGCGAGTCCTTGAGGACCTTGTGGGCCTGCTGGTCCTTGTAGTCCGTACGGTCCGTTACCTCCGGCAGATGACGCAGATGCGGCTGCTGCTGCTCCATCTGATCCTAGTTGTCCAGCGGGTCCTTGTGGACCTTGTGGGCCTGCTGGTCCTTGTAGTCCGTATGGTCCGTAACCACCGCCAGATGACGCTGATGTGGCTGCTGCTGCTCCACCTGATCCTGGTTGTCCAGCGAGTCCTTGTGGACCTTGTGGGCCTGCTGGTCCTTGTAGTCCGTACGGTCCGTTACCTCCGGCAGATGACGCAGATGCGGCTGCTGCTGCTCCATCTGATCCTAGTTGTCCAGCGGGTCCTTGTGGACCTTGTGGGCCTGCTGGTCCTTGTAGTCCGTATGGTCCGTAACCACCGCCAGATGACGCAGATGCGGCTGCTGCTGCTCCACCTGATCCTGGTTGTCCAGCGAGTCCTTGTGGACCTTGTGGGCCTGCTGGTCCTTGTAGTCCGTACGGTCCGTTACCTCCGGCAGATGACGCAGCTGCGTCTACTGCTGCTTCACCTGATCCTGTTTGTCCAGCGGGTCCTTGTGGACCTTGTGGGCCTTGTACTCCTTGTGGTCCGTATGGTCCGTATCCTCCGGCAGGTGATGCAGCTACGGCTACTGCTATTGCCCCGCCAGTTCCTGGTTGTCCAGGGGGTCCCTGTGGACCTTGTGTTCCAGCAGCGCCTTCTTGTCCTTGAGTTCCCGTAATGGTAGATGAAGAAGATATAGCAATTGATTCCTTTCCGTATCCTTCAGGCAAAATATTCTGGATAATTAATGGTTGTTGTTGTGAGAAATATGGGTAGTAAAATGGTAATAAGGGCATGGACTGGTCTTGTTGTTCTAGTCTTTGCTGTTCATCAGGTCCATAAAGTTTTTGTTGTCCTGCTGCTGCTGCTGCGGCTAATGTTTCCTTGGATGTTGGCGATACCTGTTGAGCTTCATTTTGTACTTGAGATGCAACTGCAGTGGTGCCAACTGATGTTTTAGGTCCTGAACTCGCACCATTATTTTCACCAGCACTTGCTCCAGCACTTGCTCCTTCATTTGTTCCAGCACTTGCACCGGCAACAGCTTGTGGTAATCTTTTTATTATTTTATCTACTTCTTGAATGTTTGTGTGACCTTGTGCATCGGTAGTTATGACTAAAGTCTTCACTTCTACATCATCACCAGTTATTTCAGCCGTGGGAGTTTGTCCTGATGCTGTATACTCCGTAATACTTGTTTTCTCTTCGTATATTTCACCTTTATTGTCGACCTTATATACATCTGATAACGTGCTATTCGTTTCTACTATGTTATTAGATAATAAAAGGTTCCTAACAAATTTGTCATCGATTTCTTTTGCTGCAACATACTGGAAAAAAAATGTTTGTATTAGGCAAATAACTATGATATTTGTCGGCAATGTGTAAGCTGAGTGCACGGACCTGAAAAAGAGACGGACGTAACCTCGTCTAATCGAGACTGAAGCATAGCAATGGCCGCCCGCTTACCATGTGTGCTTAATTTTTGACTCGCGATTGAAGCAGTGAAGTTTCAATGTGTGGGTGTGTGTACTTGTACGAATAGAGAATTGGTATTACTATGGGTGTTCACTGAATTTGTTGCTGGGATTACGTCCGTCTTTTTAGGTCCGTGCCTGAGTGCCTTAAATTCGAATCCTGCATGCGTCTCTAAATAAATTTCAAAATTATGTGAGTTTTAGAATAGAATACAATAGAAAAGGTTTATTCTGCCAGTTTTCACAACAAAATTAAATTAAAATTATACTACTTAAATAAAACAAAACAAAGGGAAATAATTTATGTTCCGATGCATGACAAAAAAGGAACACACTCAGCTTAAGTTATGGCGGAATGTCCTAACCGCTGGTTTTCAGTGTGCCCTGTTTTTGAAGTGAAAACTTCTTTAACATGGTTGTGATTTGAAAGTCGATCAAACGGAAAAGCGACAGTAAAAAGAGATTAAGATTTAACGTGGGAGAAAATGAGATAGGAAGCATTATACAGTGTTTCTTAAGTTTGTGGTTCTCCTTGTGTTACTTTAAAAAGTGCTAAGTTGTATTCATAGATGGCGCAAGGAATGCTGGATAGATGGCGCTAGCTGCTCATTTTACTCTTCATATTATGTTAAGAGATGGCGTTAGTTACCACTTTTTTATTTTTATTTTCTTACTTTGTATCACTACGATCATTACTAAAACCTATTACTAAAACTTATTATCATCTTCTCGAAATTTTACATTCGTCTCATTATCTTGTAACCAAAAATTTTTGAAGGTTTTACATCTACCACGTGTGAGTTGCACACATTTTAATTTTTATCATGTTGTTCGATCTTAGATAATGAATTCTTTATATTTTTCTTCGGTGAAGAAAATAATCATGAGCATATATCTAGAGCTTACACTTCTCCACAACGTTCTGAAAGCAGTGTGCCCTGTTTCCTTGAGAACTGTGCCCAGCACTTGCACAATTTTGATTTGTAATGACAATGATGATTATATTTTATATCATCGGTATAAAAATCTTCCACCAATCCGCCCTGGAGCAGCGTGGTGGAAGGTGTTCTAGGCCTCCTCAAGGGGCTCGTGCTCAGTAGCGGACCATAAATGGGTTGAAGCCAAGTATAAATAAATCAAAATTAAAATAAATATTTTGGAAACATTTGCTGAATTATTTACTGAACTCACCTGCAGTGCGCAGCATAGGACCACAAAGATAGTAGCTCTCATTGTGATGAGAGTTGGAACCGAACTGATACCTCTGTCAGTGTTTAGAGCACTATTTATACCCCCCGTAATATATTTATCCAGACCTGTTTAAATATTTGCAATATTGACTGAAACAATTATTTTGTGCATAGGACTATGAAAACAATATATCACAATTAATGCTTAATTGTAAGTGTTGTTCACAGTCATATCTGAGCTATAATAGCTAAGTTCTGTGACTGTGTCTTTAATATTCTTAAGTTAGATATTATTTGAACGATATTATAAATATATTCAAAGGTTCACTGCAGAATAATAGATCAATTATATTTAAATTTATATTATATTTTTATTTTAAAAATCCTAATTATTTTGTTATTTATAAAATTCTGTTTCAAATAAGAATACGTGTTGACGAATTGATATCTATACTAAGTATTCTTTGTTTGATGGCAAACGCAGTATTCGGGAACGAACGCATCGAAAACGCGTTTCGGGAGAAGACGTAAAAGAAAAATTGATTTTGTTATATAAATATAGGTAGATTTATTTAAGTACAGTACTTATATTTATTAATAAAATACCTATTTTTACTTGTATCTGTTATTATCAAACTTAAATTATAACTTCTTGTGATTTGACCCCCCCCCCCCCCCCCCATGTGACCCCCCCCTGGCGCCAAAGCTGGATCCGTCCTTGAAGATAAGAGGTAATAAAGAATATTACACGCATACCTACATATATAGAAACAAAATACGAATGAAAAACATAACCCTTCCTTGGCAGTCGAGTAAAAAAAACGAGTATGTTCTCAATTGAATTGTTTTTATTTAAATTTGGGTTCTCTTTCGTCATTTATCAATCGATTTGGAGGATTTTTGTTTCATTTGATAGGGCATGCTTCCTGATTGGTCCTATATTTTTCGAATAATAATTTTTGATGGGATCTATGAGGAATTTACGGAGTTCTTTAAATACGACGGACTCGGTGATTTTAATACCTAAAGGTTTTTTAAAGACCGCTTATTTGATATCGGTTATTTTATTTATTTGATATGGGTTAATTATTATTTCAGATATTTTATTACTGAGTCAGATATATTGTACTGTTATTTGTATTATCCTCTATCATCCGAACTGCACAATTTGAGGGTCACTCTGAAGCGTGAACCCTTTTCACCTATTATCTTACATCTAAGTGTTGTATTGTTTTTGGCTATAATTTGTTGCTGTAGATAATTTAGATGAAATAAACATTTCTTTCTTTCAAGTCTACTGCAATTCTCAAAAATATGTTACTTAAAAATATAATATTATTTATACCTATAATGAGAACAAAACTGAACTTTGATAAATATGCCACCAAACTGAAATAATAATTTTCCAAATCGGTTGAAAATGACGGCATTTTGAGATACCAAACAAACATAAAAAACAACAGAGGTTGGTTAAAGTTTAAAAAGGAATAAGGCACCTATACTATCAGAAAATGAAAATACAAGGTACATAATTATTACATAGTAGTATAATATAACGCTGACTGACAGACAACGCAGTCTGAAACTAGAAACACAAAACTTCGTTCAGGGGAAACTTGCATAGTGTGGGGGAGCAATAAAACTAGAGATGAAACGGATAGTGGTTTGGCCGGATACGGGATACCCGATATTCGGCAAGAAATTCGGCCCTTTAGTAGTGATTGTCGCGATGAAGAAAAACAAAACCAATTGCTAACGTCAAGGTTTGCTGAAATTTATCTTTCAGTACCCAGAAAGGCTATTTTCTGAAGCTGGTCTGGTATACGAAGCCAAGCGGAGTCGCCTCTTACCAACAAATGCGGAAAATTTGGTATTCATTCACTACAATTTGCCGTTTGTTGTTAATTTTGAGTACTAAACTAATTAATAAAACAACATTTTTGACGTGCGATTATACGTTGCAACAGGGGTGGTGGATCAATGGTTGCTTCGGGGTATGGGACCTCAAGACCTACCAATTCAGTGGTTTAGCTGATATTTGTGAATTAGTGATTTTTTGAAGAAATCAGATTCTTTTAGAAAACTTGAAATTACATCCTAACTGTTACGTCTAGGCTCGTGATTTTTTTCCTCAAGCTGACTCAGTAGTAGGTATGCCTTTTGTATCATATAACGGCTGTAAGTCATTGCTTTATCAAAATCGAAATAATATTGAAACAATGTTAATTTTTTTTGAAAATTAAAACTTAATATTAAGTTTCAAAGGCTGTAGAATAAATATTTCACTGGCAATTTTTCTCCACAAACTATCTGAAAAACTACCACAATTCATATAAAATAATCCCTGAAAATATAATTTGGCTAGCAATACGGCAACATTAAAAAATTTACTTAAGTCAAAAAGCAGCGAAAATCCTTTATAACAATTACGAGAATAACTCGAAAATCATCTCTAATAAAAACATCTTTAAAATTCATACTTAATGTTCGTTTGAATACAAAAATACGTTACCTACCTGAAACTATTACATTACATCCCTCTTGCCAATCCAATATATTAACGGACAAAATCAGAGGAGTACTTTATCTATACATATAATAAAATTGAAGAGTTAAACTGTGATTTTGAAAATGATTTTTTCAAGTTGCAAATCGTTATTTGCACGATAACAACACCGAAAAATGAGTTTTAAAAAAATTTTCCTGTCTGTCTGTTTGTTTGTCTCCGCAAATCTCTGAAACCACTGAACAAATTTTAACACGACTTTAACTAAGATATTGAAAAGTCTTCAACTTAGCATTTAAGCTATTTTTTATGGTTCCACACCAAAGGGTTCCTTAGGGATATTTTGTATGGAAAAATAAAAAAATGTCAGCTGATTTGTTTTAAATAATAAAAAACGTTTTCTCCGTACAAAAAGAGTAATACATGCATATGTTAGTTTTTACTTATATGACATGGAAAGACCATAAAATGCCTTTAAAGGTTATTTTTTTCATTAATTCAAATCCCTATTACTGAGTGGATATCTGTTTTCTTATTTTGTTTTCAAAAGCATGTTTTTTGCGTATTTATGTGCTCCAATATAATTTCAGCATTTTATTAATTTCACCTTGGAAGTGGTGGAAAAACGCAAATTAATTATGTATGAGTAACCGATCTATCACTGTCTTGGCCACTAGATGGCGCTGTATTTGTTGATTCACGCCAACGACTTTAATACATACAAACCTCTTTTTTACCTACAAATAAATAAAATTGAAGAGTCCGTCTGTGATTCCGAAATAATTGCATTTTTCATGTTGTATCGTTACTTGCACGATATCAAAACCGAAAAATGAGTTTTTGTACATTTTACGAATGAAATGAATTCAACAGGACTTTACTACGAGATCGAGTCTTCAACTTAAATTATAGGATATTTTTAGGGTTCCATAAAAAAGCGAGAAAATAAAATATGAGTCGATTTGTTTTAAACTTACAAAAACCTTTTCTTCATCCAAATTAAGGCATAGGTACATACATTTCTTAGTTTTTTTGCAAGATGGATCAAAAACGTAGCACTGAAGTACCTACCTATTTTTACAATTTTACAATAATTCAAACACATACCTTTATCTGACTAATCTACATAATATACACAAATATTCACACAAAATCAGGTATCTATGCATCTCTTAGTTTTTTTCTAATTTGCAAGATGGAGCCAAAATGTGGCATGAAGTATTTTTTTTACTCTAAGAATACATATAACTGACAAAAAATTTAGCATTTTTTAAATTTCACTCTGGAAGGCGTTGAAAATCGTAATTTAGTTGTATCATGGATATGAGTTGTACGAACAACTGACATTGAACAAATTGAATTGAACAATTGATAATAAAATACATACAAACCACATACAAAGCATATTGCGACGTGTTAAATCAAGCTTAGGATTGTTATTTAAAATAACTAAGTGTTTCGTAATTTTTTTATGGAAATAGCCGAGCTGACGATCCACCTGATGGTATATGGCTATCGTTGCCCATGGACATCAGCAACACCAAAAGTATCACTGATTCGTTGCCGGCCAAGAAAGAGGGAAGAAAAAGAAAGAAAAAACTGGTTCTCAAGCCCTCAGCCCGAACATGAGGAGTCGTTTGGCGGCTGACTCATGCTCAAGGGTGGTAGTTATCCAGGCGAACCCCATGGAGAAATAATTATAATAATAATGTTATTAATTAAGAATTATAATGCATATCCTCAGGAACATCGCGTTCAGAGTGCAGAGTGCTGAGTTTTCTTATTTTCTGTGAAGCAATATCTCCCCTTTGCCGAATTATTAATTTGCCAAAACTATAATGTAATAAATGCAGGAATGTGTTGCTCCTTTATTACCATTCTCACATAACTCATCGAATTAACCTTAACTCTCTCGCACCGCTGAACGAATCTTGATGTGTTTGGGTATAGACATAGATTGTACCTTGGAGAAGGATATAAAACTAGGTAATTCTTTTTTAAAGTCTGGGTTACCTATATAATGTGAAATACTAATGGATTAGCCAAACGGCACAAAACTTAAGAAAACTTAGAACACACAAAATTTTGAAAATAATATGATGAAATAATAATAATAAGTAAAAGCAACCGGCCAAGTGCGAGCTAGGGTTGTTGAACCTAACTTAAATATTTAGTGGAACGTAACATAGCTGTGTAACGAAAAGATAAACGGAACTGAGAAACATAGATCTTTTCACAGCTCCTAGGGATTGCAGACCTGATTTGGATATTAATTTTAATTTGTTACCTTCTCACGTTCCTAAGGAAAAAGGTCTTGACAGACAGACAGACAGACAGACGGGCATTGGAGTGAGTGATTTTGGGAGACGTGTTTTTTTATGCAGAGAAAGTGAATGCTTGACCAGAGAACCACCTGATGGTAAGCGAAAATGAAGTTGTGGATGGTAAAGCCAAAAGATAGTATTCACTCTTGACTTGAAGTCACCCACATTATAATCAGATGGGAACACCAACGCAGGCAATTCCAGTCCTTTACCGTACGCAAAATGAAAGACGAAGCAAAGCGCGACCCTAAAAAAGGAACCCTAAAAATACCGAAACGTTATACGTTACACGAATACGTTTATTGACTTTTCATCGTAATGCGGTTCTAATGATCAATCATGCTGCTTTAAGAGTATGTTCTGTAACTTAACTAAAGTGCCTACTATTTTTTCCGAAGCGAAGCGAGGGCAATTGCTAGTTATTTTATAAAATACCTACCAAATAATTTATTTATTTATTTATTTTATTTATTTATTTATTTATTGTATATGTTACACCAACGAGATACACACCAGATACAAATACTTAAGATCATGCAATTATACAAACTAAGCATCACCTCAGATATACTTATTACAGACTATTCTATTCTAAACAAAAATTGCATCCTGCTTATGATACGATAATTATGATTATAATATTAAGTAAAAATTTAAAAAGTATTACAAAATAAATGCATAATGAAGAGATACATAAATTAATTCTATATACTATGCATAATTATTATGCATTGTATTGTACTTCATTTAATTGTAATGTAATTAATGCTATTGAGATATGAGCTCATAGAAAGTGAACATAAGGATTTCAAAGAAGTGACAACAAAGGCTTTGTCACAAAAAAAGTGTAGTGTTTAATAAATTAAACAAATAAATATTTGTTTGCAAATATTGAATGTTAACGATGAACAATTGTACTCTTGTAGTGACTTTGACTTTGATTTCAAATTGAACAAATAATTATTTATTTGCAAATATTAAATGTTAACGATGAACAATTGTAATTTTAGAGTTCACTGGACTATGCAAGCAGCCCAATGGATAGATTAGATATTGATTTATTCTACATAGTCATACTGAACTGTTCTTTGCAATATGTTACTGTTTCATCGCTAGCTGATCATCAAATAGGCTTACCACACAAAGACGCTAAATTGCACCTATATGTACAGTCACCTGCAGAGAAAAGTAACCCATCTGTTTACAGCGCAACAGGCGACGGAAATGTTGCTGTTCGTATATTTTAAAATATAGAAGTAGTTAAGTTCTTTAAAATACCTATAATCGCGTATTAAAAAATAGCGCGTAAAATAATGAAAAAATGTTAGGATTTATATAAATTAGCAGGCCCCAAATTACGTAGGAAGTTACTAGGTAACAACGAAAAATAAAACAACATGTAGTATTTCATCCAGCTTTTGTTATCATAAATAATTAAGAATTCATCCAAGAATACGCCGATGGATTAATATTACTTTCTTAATGTCCCATTACAAGATTAAAAATTATTGATGATCACATTTGCACAACAACCGTGTGTCTTCCAACCAATGTACTGTTCTGCTCATGTCGGCCACTAAGAGTATTTTTTATTTTTGCTCGACTTGGCGGTGGCACTGCCGTTCCCCCGCCGTTGCCCCCAGAACAACATCAATCCTCTAGAATCTAGAGTCTAGATATACACTAGCGCTCTGCCCGCAGACTTACCAGCGTTTTCCGAGATAATAAATACGCTATATAGTATTCCAGAACGTGGTCTACCTGTGTGCTAAAAAAGGACCCCGCACTAATTGTATGGAAATTGGGTTTCAGCGGATTGGTCTGAATTTTTGGTATGTTGTAGCCCTAACCGTACTGATCAAAAGTCCCAATGGGCACGAAAAATGCGTATTTTTTCCCCTCCAGGGGCACTTCCCCCCCCCCCCCCCCCAAGTCTATCTATTCGATTTCAGCGGAATCATTCTGAATGTTTAGTATGTTGTAGTCCTAATCAAACCAAACAAGAGTCTCAATGGGCACGACCCCCCCATATCGCGTGTGTTCCTGAAAATCTGTTCAGTAGTTTTTGCGTGAAAGAGTAACAAACATCCATTCATCCTCACAAACTGTCACTTTTATAATATATAATATAATATGAGTAGGATATAACTTTCTCAAATCGGACATTTATTTACAGAGTGAACGAAATTAGTCATTGATCTCACAGTGTGGTCCCATCCCTCTATGATGTTGCTAAAGGCGTAGTAAACATGAACAAAGATGTTTTAAAATGTACTTCAATGCTTTTTTTAAAGTATGTTGACGTCTAATTAAAATTAAATGAATAAGTACTTACCTCATTGTTAAATACATACATAGAGTATTTTGAATATAATAAAAAATGTTTTTGACGTATTGATAAAGGCTGAAATGTGATTTTAACGTATGTTTTGCAAATATAATTATCACAAATAGGCTATGAAACTTGAAAAAAATATATAAATAAATATAATTATAAACTTAAACTTAATTTTTTTTCGAAACGTTTTTCTGCCCGTACTGATCTAATTGTGTTACTTAATATAATTGATTGTTGGCACAAGTGATATTTGCAATAATTTATATACTTAATTATAATTTAAAATTTAACTATATATTTGTATCACCTGTCGAAACAACGTAATATCTCGACTGTGTCGAATTTTCTTCCGTAATTAAAGGCGATGAAACAATATTTGTTTTAGTTTGTATGATATCCCATCACTTTACATTGTTTACACGCAAGTTTATTGTAAATGGAGCAAAATTAATTAAAGTAAGTCAAGATACCTAGTTACGGATTTTAATTTTATAATACTTTGCAACAATCCGCGGTTTACATATATGATGGTATATACTTGCGTGGCACCTCCCTCCCTCCCACAAAGGAAACATGCACTACAATAATTAAAAGTATATACCAACTTACATCCCAGCACCAACACGTGTTTCGCCCCGAAACGGAGAATCATCAGAGTAAGTTGACCCGATAACTTTCATTCCAGATGAAACCTGTTTGCCCCGACCGAAACCCGAATTATACTGAAGTACAAAATAAAATAAAATAAATTATCATATTATCATATTTCATACGGGACCATTCAGTGTGTCTTATGCTGGCTTAGCTTGGCTTGTTTTTATTTGCAACCTTCTGATACCTATTACTTTACACAGATGCTGCATTATACTGCAATCATTAATTTTAGGTATTATATTATGTACTATTATGCCTTCTGTGGTATTATTACAAATCAACTATTGTTCAATAATTAAAACTCATTCAATGAAGAAAATAAAAGAGTGCTGTAAAGGGCAAAGCCTAATTTTTTTACAAGAGAAATAAATATTTTAAAATCTGAAGAAAAATATCTTTTTTTCCCGTAGGACGTAGGTAAATAAAAAGAGCGAACCCTAACCTATATCAACTTACTTTGCATTTGAATTTAGTAGTTTCTTATTGGCGGGAAGCTTTGTATCCTCCTCAGTTAGCCGGCAACTAGGGTTGCCAGGTGTGTTGGAAAAAAACCGAACAAGTTTTTAATCTTTTTTATTATTGATCTTCTTGGAATAATATAACCTACAGTTAATCTAATTTCTTAGTATTAATTCACAATTCGCAATCAAAGCTAAATTAATAGTTTATTTACTTTTTTGTATAATTATTTAGACTATTTATATGTACATACATTCATACATACATAGAAATCAAAGTGTCAATTTTGACTACCTAGTTAGGTTTACTAGCCTACTTACCTACAGGTAAGTACCTACAGGGTAGGTACTTGTCGATCAGTGTCGGTTCAAGTGCTACATAGGTACTTTATTAGATGAATTTTCATGAAAACCGGACAATCTTTAGTCCGTTTTTTCATATTTTCTTGACCGGACCGACGTGACGAAAACCGTACCGGTTTTCGACCGGACAACTGGCAGCTCTATCGGCAACGCATCAATGATGGTTTAAGTGTCGCTTAAGTCCGGTTTAGACGTATTAAGTAGTCAAGTAGATAACTAAATATCTAAATTTTAAGTGAATAATTTTTAGTGCGCGTCCAAACGTAATAATTTAGTAAAGCTCTTTAGTTCGTACAATTCTACACAACGTAGGTATTTAATTACTTAAGCATTTACTAAATTTTAACTGAAAAGTGCCTGTCCAAACCTGTTAAGTGATAAGCCCCGCCCACCTACTTAACAGGAAATAGGAAATTTTCTAAATTACTTGTTTACTTGATTACTAAATTTTAACTACTAAATTGTCCGTTTACACGTATTAATTTACATAAAATTTTGTTACATATTTAGTTAACTACTTAACTACCTACTTAATACGTGTAAACTGAACATTATGTCCATGGCGGCCTGGATAGCTCTTGCTTGATTCATCTGTCAAATGACTCGTGTTCCGGCTGGGGGCTTGAGAGATCTCTATTTTGACCGGCAACCCATCAGTAATGCCTTTGGTATTGCTGATAATGCTGATATCCATGGGCGACGATAGCCACTTTCCATCACGTGGATCGTCGGACGGTTTGTCGGCAATTTCCATAAAAAAAAAATAAAAAATAAAAACTAAAAAAAACACGCTTTTATAGAAAATCCAACTAAAATTTGAATTAAAAGTCGTGTAATTGTAAACTTACACCTAACTTAAACCTTCTACTCATTGACACCATGCACCCCACGCTTTTATTACAATTACACGATTTTTAATTCAAATTTTAGTTGGATTTTTTATAAATATAAAAGCGTGATTTTTAGTTTTTTTTTAACTATTATTTATTTTTTCTTTCTTTCTATTTTTCTTTAAATATTGATTAATTTAAATATTTAATAATTAATGAATTGTCATCGATCCTCGAGAAGTATACCTACGAATGTTGAAAGAAATCTAACCGTTCAAAGCTAATATAAAGCGTGTAATTAGGTTTTCTTTCTTTTTTTTTTTCTTTAAATATTGAATTGTCATCGGTCCTCAATAAGTCCACGAAGTTTGAAAGAAATCTGATCGGTTGAAGTGGGTCAAAATCAAATTCAAAGAGAAGTTACAAACAAACAAACAAACATAAGTGAAGCTAATAAAAAGCAACAATCAGATCGCTCGATGAAAAGCTCATTGGACAGAATGCATTTATAAGCAATGTAATTTAATAAATTTGAAAATTAGAAGAAAATATATCTATCACCCAAGGAACATCGAACGAGGTATATATTAGGTATACATCATTACAACTATCGACCTACAGCTGATACAGAGCCTACCTACAGAAACTACATTTTTCACCGACTTCAAAGAGGAGGTATTCAATTCGACTGTATTTTTTTGTTTGTTAACTCAGAACTTTCGAATGGGTGAACCGATTTTGAAGATTCTTTTTTTAATCGAAGGCTGGTGCTTGTAATGTGGTCCCACTGATCTAGATCTGCCCAGTAGTTTTTGAGTTATTTTGAAGTCGGTTATTTTTTTTCTCGGTAAAATTTAGATTATTACTTTGGCTATATAGCTAGCCACGACGAGAATTGCCTCGAAAAGTTAACCAGCACTGGCCAGGTAAAAGATAAGAAATAATAATAAGTTTTTATTCGAAGTAGGTTTGTTACAAACGCTTTTTGAAAGTCACTCTACGCCATCGCTTCAACAAATCCCTACCGTGAGTGGTCCCGGAAGAAGAAAGGGCAAGAAACTACTGAGGTAATTTTTTTCAACTCACATTTACAGACAGTATTAATACTAGTTAAGGCAATATTTAATATAAATAAAACCAGGCAAGTGCGTGTCAGGCCACGCGCAATGTAGAGTACCGGAAGTACTAAGTTTATCGACTATTACTCATTAACTACTTATGCTAACATAGCCGTGATAGTTTTCCTAGGAAATTCATTATATAACCTATTTTTGAGAATTTTTTTGAGAAAAACACCAAGAATTATTCTATTTAATATCCGTGTCGATTGTTTTACCGATTTTGATGAAAATGATTTTTTTGCTAGATTCCGCTTGTTTATTACTTCTGTTTTTTTTAAACAATGGATATTAAAATATATCTTTGTTACAGAGTAAAGTTAGCACTTCTTTCTCTCTTAATTATATCCATGTTTTACTAATTTAATATCGGTCTAAACAAAAACATCAAAAACTACCTGCGAATTTTAATAATAATTAAACTTATATAAAACCTTTCTAGTAATGACGGACGGACTGGTACTTAACCGATTTGACACGTGTTTGACATCTGGCAAACACAAACTGACCGAATGCTGGAACGCATTATGACAAATCATTCAACTAACCGCCAAGTTATTACTCGGAACTACATTTTATATTGTGAAACTGATAAAAGTTAATTGTGACTTTTACTTGCCGATTAACGTTATTTAGCAAGTAACTACTTATGACTTTACTTGACGTTGGTGAAAGAGGCCCTAAGAGTGAGCTTAGAGTAAGGTTGCCAATGTCGTACCCCTTAAGGGAAAATAGATGTCGTTTATAGGGATTTGAAATTAAACAAAATTTTATATATCCGCCTATTTTATATTTATTAAGCTAAAAACATACCTTTTATAGAAATAATTTTCGATAAAGTACCATTGGATCGGTACGACTTGGCCAACCAGGCACAAGTCGTAATATCTAAGTTGTACTTTTAACAAAAAAATATATTACAAAAACCGGGCAAGTGCGTCTCAGGCCACGCGGAATGTTGAGGTTCCGAAGTAGTAACTTTATCGACCATTACTCATTAACTTCTTATGCTAACATAGCAGTAATAGTTTTCCTTTTAAACTCACCGTATAACCTATTTTTGAGAATTTTTTCACTTGTCCAACTCCAACCGTTTAGCCAGCAAGGGGGGCGGGGCGGGACACTTGACTGTAACTAAAATTAGCACTTTAAAGCCAAATACTTCGCAAACGGACCCCTAATTCCAAAAATGGTTTTAAGAGACCCATAATATTTTTGGAAGACCTTTTCAACGATACCCCGTACTATAGGATACACGACAAATAAAATTTTCATCATCACGTTACCTGTAGGGGAGGTGCCTACCCTGAAAAAAAAATGTTTTTCAATATTTTATTCTACGGTTCTGTAGTTTTCACAAATATGTATATCCATGCCAAATTACAGCCATCTAGCACTAAGACGGACGGACGCACGGACGGACGGACAGACGGACGGACGGATAGATGGACAAACGGACAGACGGACGGATATGACGAAACTATAAGGGTTCCGATTTTACTTTGGAACCCTAAAAATGTAAAGGTATATTATTGTATTACAATATTACATAATTTGTGCTCTTTCATTTTTATTGTTTTGGTTCCAAGTAATATATAATTTTCTTGGCTCTTTCATTTATCATTTGAAATTATAATTGGGAATTAAAATTATATCAATATGTAGTACCTATCTAATATGTAGTATAGTATGATCAGTCAGTGCGACTTAGGATATTACAAGTAAGCCTTACTCAGGCAGATCTAGAGACATTAACCGTAGGTCAATAACGAAGTGAAATGTAAATATTTAACTAATTTAGTGAATTCTTGTCTAAACTTAACCCGTGTTTGAAGAGGTCCTCATATATCGTAACTGTGTTCTTTGGTCATAAACACACCCTCTGTTGTTTCGCCCATCTCTTCAACGCAATGGAGGGTTAATTAAGTGACAGAGAGATTTATTATTATTACTTGTATCAGTATTACAGACTTGAGCAAGCAAATATACATTCTTACACTTGTTTGCAGCAGAAACAAGACGTGGGATCCATTCATTTTATTTAACCGACTTGAAAAAAAAGCGGCCAAGTGCGAGTCGGACTCGCCCATGAAGGGTTCCGTAGCAGCAAGTAACATAATATAAAAGTTCTTGTAGTTCGTTGTAACTTTGATCGATGTTTTTTGCGGTTTACGATTTATGACGTATTAAAAAAAAACTAATTACTAGATCTCATTCAAACCAATTTTCGTTGGAAGTTTGCTTGGTAATGTACATCATATATTTTTTTTAGTTTTATCATTCCCTTATTTTAGAAGTTACAGGGGGGGGGACACACATTTTACCACTTTGGAAGTGTCTCTCGCGCAAACTATTCAGTTTAGAAAAAAATGATATTAGAAACCTCAATATCATTTTTGAAGACCTATTCATAGATACCCCACACGTATGGGTTTGATGAAAAAAACATTTTTGAGTTTCAGTTCTAAGTATGGGGAACCCCCAAAATTTATTGCTTTTTTTCTATTTTTGTGTAAAAATCTTAATGCGGTTCACAGGATACATCTACCTACCAAGTTTCAATGGTATAGCTCTTATAGTTTCGGAAAAAAGTGGCTGTGACATACGGACGGACAGACAGACAGACAGACAGACAGACAGACAGACATGACGAATCCATAAGGGTTCCGTTTTTTGCCATTCGGCTACGGAACCCTAAAAAGGAGGAGGTAATTCGACTGTGTTTTTTTTTGGTTGTTACCTCAGAACTTTCGACTGGGTGAAACAGTTTTGATGATTCTTTTTTTTAATCGAAAAAAATGTCATGTGGTCGCACTTAAAGAGCGAGATCTGACGAGTAGTTTTTGAGTTATATTCTGTAGTAGAGACGAAGCCACGCTTTAATTTACTAAGTAGCTACTTTATAGTTGACGTTGAAATGTTTAAAGTCTGTGCCAAGCTTTACATTTACCTACACAAAATATTTTGCTACTAGGTATAGGTATTTTAATATCATATCGCTAATAAAATTGTTGTTTTATACATCACGTATACATCATGGTACTTCATGGTATACATATAAAAATACCTACTCAGGTAAATAAATAAATAGAAAGTTCAGTTTTTCATTAATTTATTTTTCTCTTTTCAAGTCATTTTATTTTGTTTTCAGTTTAAAGGCGGTTTGACTTTTTATTTAAAAGCAAGAAGCAAGTGCAATAAAAATTTGCTTCTACCACTCTTGTGCTTTGTTATGACGAATAAATGCCAACAGAAAGAAATGAACAGCATCCCGGCAATGCCAGCTTTTATCATTTTGTCACTGGACGAAAATAACTTTTCTGTGACATTTATCGAATGGGTTCCCCGAAATGAAGTAAGAGCAGGTTGTAAACATTTATAAATAAATAAATAAATAAATAAATAAATAACGCTTCACACTCATAGCCACACACTAGGATTCCCTGTGTCGTGGGCGCCATGGACAACACACAAGACAAGGACATTCACACCCAGACCGAGAACAGAAATTCAAACTCATCATTTTTTCTGCCTCGCTGGGAATCGAAACGAGGACTCTCGGTGCGGCGATCCGGCATGGTAACCATTGCGCCACACGGGTCGTCGAGTACATTAGAACATTAAGGCGAGATTATTCGACCGTTGTAGGCATTTTGTTCACTTCCCTGTACCCCGCTCCCCTGAGTGTAAACTCGACCGCCGCGCCGTGAGCCGGCCGCGCGCGGCCGTGAGGTTAATGACCCCGTGCGTAGCTGTAGACCCTGTAGCCTAGTTGGTAGTGGACCTGCCTGCGAACTGCGAAGCGAGGGGTTTCGGGTTCGATTTCCGGCCGGGGCAAATATTTATGTAACAGATAAATATTTGTACTCGTGTCATGGCTGTTATTGTGATTGTTATATGTGTAGTCCATGCCACCCGCGACACAGGTAAATACTTGTAACCTACTGCGGGGGTATGAGTGTGGAAGGGTTTTATTATTATTATTATTATTATTATTAGTAACTGCTCTGAGTTGGGGTGTAAGTATACTTTATTTTGATTTATTCATTGGAATTTTAGGTGTAATAAAATAAGAGTAATGATAATTTTAGCTTATCCAGTGGAGACTAGAGGTAAGTGGAGACTGACTTGAAATTTTATGAAACGACACTGTCCAGTGGAGACTAGAGCCTAGAGGTGAGTGGAGACTGACTTGAAATTTTATGAAACGAAACTGTCCAGTGGAGACTAGAGTTGAGTGGAAACTGATTTGAAATTTTATGAAACGAAACTGTCCAGTGGAGACTAGAGGTGAGTGGAGACTGACTTGAAATTTTATGAAACGAAACTGTCCAGTGGAGACTAGAGGTGAGTGGATAACAAATAAGTATGTACTTAGACTTACATACAAAATTGACTAATATCATCTAAATACTAACAAAAAATAACCAACTTCAAAATAACTCTAAAACTACTTGTCAGATCTCCCTCAAATTTATGTGGAACCACATGATACGCACCAGCTTTCTATCAAAAAAAGAATCATCAAAATCGGTTCACCCACAAATAAGTAGGTACTTACATACAAAATTGACTAATATCATCTAAATACTAACAAAAAATAACCAACTTCAAAATCGAAACGAGTTTTTTTTTTCAGAATGGCGGACTTGTAGGTATGCCAGGTTCCGTACAAAAATGTTCAAACCCTTTGGATAAGATATTTTACAAGTATGTTGAGAATGATAAAAAGTATAAGAATAATTTAAAATAAAAAACCTAAAGATATGGGTGATTCTACAAAAATTGGGTAACTCGATGTCATCAGCCAATATATACAAAGTTTTATTATATTTTATTAAGATAACAATTTATATTAAAGCAATGAAAAGTACTTTATTTGGTCACCCAATTTCAACTCTTAATTTTAAATACAAGTTAATAAAAAAACACAATTAATGCTTAAAACGTCAGTCCTTTGGCATGTCACAATCCCGAAAACCAAGGATCAAGTGAATATCTATCAAATATTATCATTGATTTAAGAAAACTTACTAATTTACAACAATCTGTGATGTACATAGTAATATATACTGGAACTTTCATAATGCAATGTTCTCCACTTTATTTAAAAAAAAATAAGGAACTTTGTCATTAGTTTTATTCGTCAGTCCGTTGTGTGTTGTTTAAAATTGAAATTCGCGCAAAATATCACCAACTCAACGTCAAATCCCTGTTTGAATTTTAATGTTGATTATGAAGTTACTTGCGGACCGCACAATTTGACGGCCGCCGTAACTGTACCAGTGCTTGGGTTGTGTTTGTCGTCTATACACGTGCTAAGCCAGTCAACATTTCAGTCCTGTGGTGAGTCGTTATTTTCTTGTTAATCTGAGGTTTATTTTCATTTATACATAGTTAACTACGATTTGTTAAAATGTAGTTTGTTGATATTTGAAATTACCAAAAAAAAACAATAGGTATGATTATAGCCTCAAATTATGTCTTTTTCGTCAGTCCGTTGGCGTCAGTCCTTTGTCAGGTATCGCGCCAAAGAACTGACGTGTTTCCATGGTACTGATGTTTTTTGTTTTAAAGTACTTTTATCTTAATTGCTACCGTGTGTATTTATATTTCAGTTTAAAACATCATGCGGCACGTTAAAAGCAAATTGACTAGGGAAGAAACATTAAAAAAAAGAGTGAAGCTAAAAAGGCTTGCTTGGCCAGAATTAAAAGCGACCCCATTAAATTAGCGGAATTCAAAGAAAAAGTAATAAAATCTGTTGAAAAAACGCCAAAGACCAGAATTGAAGACATGAGTGAAGATAGAACTAAAAAGAAAGAATTAGTGAAGAAGTCCCTTTTTGGGGAAGTTATTAAAACACAATTGGAAGAAAACTACACTAAACGCATGAAGAAAGAAAAAAAATTAAACAAGTTATATCTGGAAATGTAGTAGACAAATACAAACTTTTAAGATTAATATTGTTAGATTTTTGTTTCTATTGTTTGTTGATTCATCCATCCATCCATCCATCAGCCTTTGTAGGTCCACTGCTGAACATAGGCCTCTCCTAACTTGCGCCACTCTGACCGGTCCTGAGCCTTCTGAATCCAGCGGATGCCCGCTGTCTTCTTCAGGTCGTCAGTCCACCTGACCGAGGGCGTGCTATGCTCCTTTTTCCGAGACGTGGGCGCCATTCGAGGACCTTTCTTCCCCAACGGTTATCGGTCCTTCAAACTATATGGCCAGCCCATTGCCACATAAGCCGGCTAATTCTTTGAGCTATGTCGATTACCTTTGTTCGTCTACGGTAGAGTAATACTGAGCATAGTCCTCTCCATAGGCTGCTGCGCTACTCTGAGCTTGTGGATTAGGCCAATAGTGAAGCACCACGTCTCGGATCGGGCGCTGTTCAAGTCCCTGAGTATTGTACCAAGTTCTTCCAGGGAACCCGCCAGGCAGTGGCGTAGCTAGCCCTAAGGAGGCCCCATATCAATATTTGTTGTGGGGCCCCCCTCAACGTCAGCTGTCAAATATAAAAGGAGTGCCAACTGTCAGTAGCAGTTGCAGGCCGCTGGCGAGCATTTTTTTGTTGGTAGTGGGGGCCCCTATACGCTGGGGGCCCCGTATAATTGATACGGCTGATACGGCGGTAGCTACGCCCCTGCCGCCAGGATAACTATATCATCGGCATATCGCAGATGTGTGATGTATTCGTTTGTTGATTACTTAGAAATATTAAGTAAAACTAAGTCAAAGTAGTAAAAGTCAAGTGAATGACGTTACGTTAAATGTCAAAAGGCTGTTTTGAAAACTGAGATAGTATTTTCTCCCAGTATTACATATTAATAATTATTTTTAATAGTTACTAAGTGATTTTAATACTTAAAAGACATGTGCCATTATTAAATCCTAAGAGATTTGTACAAATTTTTATTAAATTTTATTAAAATTCTTACAAAATTGTGTATTTTATCAGTACTATGTTAGCCTCGTCAGTCCCATGGCAGTAAAATTCTGAAAATTTTAAATATCTCACAATCTACTTAAAAAAGTGACTGGCCCGATTTGGAACAGTATATTCATTAGATTAGCCATAATATACACCCAAATTTGTACAAATTTGATTAAATAAGTGTAGTAAACAAAATATCCTCAAAAGTTACCCAACTTTTGTATAATCACCCATATGTAAAAAATAATAAAAACAAAAAAATTAAAATGTGTGCAATTCACACGTGTTAGAAGTGAAACCTTCAAAAATTTTGTTTTCAAGATAATGAGACGAATGTAAAATTTCGGGAAGATGATAATTGTAGGTTTTACTATTCCACTCCACTCCACTCCACTCCACTCCACTCCACTCCACTCCACTCCACTCCACTCCACTCCACTCCACTCCACTCCACTCCACAAATTTTGACATTTGACTTTTGACTTTAGACTTTTTTGCCTTTTTTGACTTTTTTGTCTTTTGACTTTTTTGACTTCTGACTTTTGACTTTTTGGACTTTTTGACTTTATTGACTTTTTTGACTTTGACTTTTTTGACTTTTGACTTTTGACTTTTTTTACTTTTTGACTTTTTGACTTTTTTTACTTTTTTGACTTTTGACTTTTGACTTTTGACTTTTGACTTGACTTTTGACTTTTTTTACTTTTTTGACTTTTTTGACTTGTAACTTTTGACTTCTTTGACTTTTTTGACTTTCTTGACTTTTTAGACTTTTTTGACATTTTTGACTTTTGACTTTTTTGACTTTTTTGACTGTTTTGACTTTTTTGACTTTTTGACTTTATTGACTTTTTTGACTTTTGGCTTTTTTGACTTTTGACTTTTGAATTTTTTGACTTTTTGACTTTTTTGACTTTTTTGACTTTTTTGACTTTTTTGACTTTTTTGACTGTTTGACTTTTTTGACTTGTAACTTTTGACTTTTGACTTCTTTGACTTTATTGACTTTTTTGACTTTTGACTTTTGACTTTTTGACTTTTTTGACTTTTTTGACTTTTTGACTTTTTTGACTTTTTTGACTTTTTTGACTTTTTTGACTTTTTTGACTTTTGACTTTTTTGACTTTTGACTTTTGACTTCAAGAAGTTTTCACTTCAATAATCATTTTTTCAAAACAATTTTCCATTTATTTCATAACGCGCCTAAATAAGGTATAACTTCAAAAAAGAAAACTGTCTCTCAAGCTCCCAGCCGTCACGACGAGTCGTTTGGCGACTGACACATGCTCAAGGGTGGTAGCTGTCCATACGAACCCCATGGAGAAATAATAATAGTAATAATGGTATTAATTAACATTTAAAATCAATATTACCAATATAATCCCTCGAGGGGCCCTACCACCAGCGGGCCGGATTTAGTCGCCTTTTACGACACCCATCCGGCTTGGGATAGTGTTCTAAGCCGCCCTAATACGACAAGAATAATTGTGTAATTAGCACTTGACTTATACCAATACCCAAATACTATAAACAGTAACTAAAGTATAAAAACGAACAATTTTTATTATTTCAAATTACAGCAGTGTGGATACTTTGGACAGTACCTAATACGTAATATAAGAAGACGCGCGCGCGCCAAATTCGAAATTAAAATTAGTGTCGGAAATTCGACGAGGTGCGGCTGCGATGCGGATTAGCACAGGTCCTACCTCGAAGGCGACTGGCGCGAGAGTAAAATTGAGTAAATCGACGCGTCGGGCGTTTCGTAGCTAGTGGAAAGGGAAAAAATAGGAATTGAAAGGGATGTTTTTCAAAATTTGATATTATTATCCGCCCGAAATATTGGTATCTATAGGACCTATACTGTGGTATATTTTTTATTATCTGGAAGCGATTAAAACGCGAATAAAACGCCATTTTTATGCCAGATTAGACCCCACTTTGTGATTTATTTCTATCCAATGAAATAATTGCTATCGTGTATCAAGTATGACGAAACGAAAGAACAAAGACTGTAAAATAACATATATTTTTTTTAGAATTGTATTATGTACCATTTATGAACAAAACACCTTCAAAAATACCATTTTTTGGGATAATACCGCCTTAACACAATATAAAAAGTTGAGATCTACAAAAAATCTATTAAAAAAGCTACGGGGCACAAAACATACCTACAAAAACAGAGTTCTTTTATACTTTTACTGTTTTTAATTACACAACAGTCTCCAAGGGTAACGGCGAAAAACTACAAAAAAATTATTAGTCCCTCATTATTACTATAATGTGAGCTTTTGAGATTAATGATGTCACACTTGGAACTCGTTGAAAAGTAGAACAACTTAATCCGACATCTGTCGTCCAATTCGGCAGTTATTAGACAGTAGAACTTCTTGGAACTTTGAGGTGATTGTACCAATAATGGACACTTTTAATGCAAAATTTTAAATAATTGATTAAAAAAAACTACATTTAAAATAAAATGTTAAAAATATATTTTATTAATTTGAGTATAAACATCATTCATTTTTGAGTTCAAATCAAGCTGGTCTGATGCACCCTGCTGTAGCTGCACAAAATAATTTGTATGGTTCTAAGTCTCTGCAGTTAAAGGCTGCTGCCACACTGTTTTCAACCACGGTGACCAGTTGACCACTGTTGTGTTATAAAGTGAGATAAGTTAAAGAAGTTAAATAAAATAAAGATTTATAAGTTAAA
This sequence comes from Thymelicus acteon, assembly GCA_951805285.1. Lineage (NCBI taxonomy): Eukaryota > Metazoa > Arthropoda > Insecta > Lepidoptera > Hesperiidae > Thymelicus > Thymelicus acteon. The sequence continues at coordinate 7,720,922 of OX638232.1, forward strand.
AGGGTATAATAATACTTTCCTGGTGGTTACACAGTTAAGTAGTTTAAAAAAAAAGAAATAAATTTAGAATCGCATAGTCACTGTTCTGAAGCACTAGCACTGATGAAGGGGGCCTTCCACAAGGCCCTGAGGTGAAGGTTTGCGGTTCCCCTGATGTGTAGCGCGCAGAGGCTGAGTTACCGCAAGCAGCGGCCCGCGGAGTCTCCGGCGTCCACGCCAGAGGACGACGGAAATGAGGTGCAGCCGTGCAAGAGGATGCACAGGCCGGCACACTCAGGAAGTGCGCTATGGTCATGTGTTAGGTCACACAACCCGCGCACGCAGCGACACAGCAGCTCGCTCTCTCCGCTCGTACAGCAGAGCGGTCAAGTGCGAGTGTGCAGCAGGCGCACAAGCCAACGCACGATTTAGCCAGGCAAAAAGCAAACAGGGAAACACAGGAAGCTCTGAAACAATCCTTGTATCAGATTTTTCCTTCCAATAAAATGAGGTCCAAGAACATGTCTCTCCCGTGTCAAAGATACCGGGCAACTCCCATTTCACCGAGCTGCTCTGTGCTCGGCGAACGATTTTGTTCTTCCATCTTCAAATTCAAATTTGAAATCCTATATGGCCTGATAGTTACATAAGAAACTAATAAATTTAGAATCATTATAAACTAAAGAGAAAGCTATACAATTTTATGTTATTATATTTGCTTATTATATATTATATATATTTATATAGCTATAAAGATTAAATAAATATTATATAAATATATATTGTTGAAGATTGATGTGTCCAACACTGGAGCATGTACCTTACTACTTCGTTAATTGTATATTAGTTAGAAGAAATTAAGTGCATAAAAAAACAAGAATCTTTGTTTGTCTGTTAAATTAACGTCAGGTGTGTCTGTCTTTAAACATTTGTATTTTTAAAACATTTTAATATTTTTAATACAGTGTGAGAAAATATATTGTATCATTGTAATATCTACCTATTCAAAATATTTTTTTGTTAGTATTTTAGTATAGGTACTCAGTTCCAAAGTTAAGAGAAGAGTGCTTTTCGTATACGTTAGCAAGAACCTTAATATTTCTCTTAACGATGTATGCACCCTACTTCACCTTAAAAAATAATCCGTTATTTTTTAAATTGAACGTCTTAAGAAATAGGGTTGTCACCCTTGCGTAAAGCGTATCCTGTCTTTGACTACAAACCAAGACGGCGCGCGGCGGCGCCGCGGCGCGTGCGCACCATATGGTCTTCAATCTTTATTTAATCAAACTATAGTCTTTATTGCTTAGTACATAAGGTTGATAAGAAATATGGTGAAGTATTGTTTAAATGTATGGAAATGAGAGACTTCCGTTCGTGTGACCAGCACGCGACTGATGTGTGACGGATAATGACGAAGTGACCACACGACTTGACCAGTTGGAAAGTAACGAACGATGTATCTACTACATAAAAAAATACAATTAATTACTTAGGTTATTAATTTTATCAGTGGATCACACAAGGCAAAATTGCACACAAAGAAATAGTTTAAGATTCGTCAACTTTCTACCTACGCTACAGATCCTAATTTTCATAAATTGTTTCAAGTAATCAATAGGTAGGTACTAGGTACTGAAACTACTGAATTAACAATAAATTTCCGGAAAATAACTTAACACCTGATTCTAATTAACGCGCATACTAAATCAATAAACATAAGTAAATTAAACTTATAATTTAACTTTACAGACAAACATAATGTAAATATTTATTTAACTAATCATTTGATTTCTATTTTGGTTGATAAAATCCTAGATAAATTCGGCACACGTGCCTACACTTTGTATAAAATTGCAAATACGTTAAAAACCATACATATAAGCGTAGTGTCTCGCACGAGCGCATTAAGACGCTTGCACACTATACCAGAAACGCGTAACGTACAATATGCAGGGGTACAGCACCCTACTCCCAAATTAGGAGTATTAAGACTCAATTTTGATAAAGTCCAACTTCAGATCTGGTAGCAACTTATTATCCGTTTCTTCTCCATTTCCATTATGTTATCAAAGGTGTGTGAAGTCACACTTGGTCAGCATGATGGACACTGGGCCGTAGCCTTATTCTTTATGAGGAGAGACTCGAACGAAACCAACCAACAGTTACCGGTCAAGATGAATGAATCCATTGCCCATTTTTTAGACGAGTTCTATTTAGTAAACAAACTTACAGGGTCTTTTTGTCGCATTTTGTACCAGAAAAATAAGGCAAGCATAAAATGTAACGAAGGTATTTGAGAATAAATTATCACTTTATGCTTAAACAAATTTCTATTTGTTATTCATTATTTTTTTAAGCTAATACATATTTAAATGAAAGTAGTGCCAAGATTGTTTACCAAATAAGACTCATCTAAAAAACGGAGTATAACTAAGGTGACCATACGTCCTGCTTTCAGACTGTCTGTCCCGCTGTCCCCCGCGAGAACAAAAAAGTCCCGCTTTCTATCAAATTTCCCGCTTTGTACCAAATGTATACCTGTGTACCTACAACTAATTCATTTAAAGTGGGTCGCGTTACATTACTTCTGTTGTAATTCGTTACGGGTAGACGCTTATATGACCTTTTTTTTAGTCAGCGCTGAACCGATTTTGCTATAAATAATTAAATAGTAATTATTGTATACAAAATCCAGCGTCCCGCTTTAACACGAAAAAAAAAATGATCACTTTAAGTATAACTGACAAGTGATAATGAAAAGAATTAATTAGGTACAGGCATTCTAAATTTTTACCAAATGTTTCGTGTCCCTTGTAGGTGTGCGACGTACGATATGACCGTTAAAAATAAACCACCGTGCAATACGGAACCAGACAGGGCCGCATCCTACGGTTAAAATATACAATATTTTTCTACTATTGAAAACAAAACAAAATGTAACATAATATACCAAATAAAAGGTCTTTTTTAAATTAACTAGGTTTTAATAAAATATTTTTTCGAAAACCTACCAGTCAATTAGTGTAGTAGGTGTAGGTAGCCTACCTACAAAAAGCACAACAACTAACATTCATTTTTATAATATCCTAAGACTCATAAAGGTTCAGTTATTAAAAAAATAAAATCGTTCAGTTATTAGCTCTTATTCATGAATCATGACAAAATATTTTAATAAGTTAAAACATTATGTGGGTAATTCTCACCAAATCCCGAAATTCTTGTCCTTGGAAATTATATAAAAATCCAACAAAGAAATGGATGTTACTAATATTTCTATACAATCTACATAACTATACCTAAAGGTTTCACATAAGATTTTAGAGCTGTATAAATAAATAAATAAAAATGCATAACCATAATGTTCCTAACGTCATTCCCTCACTATGTCCCAAGTACCAATTTTATTTACTTTTATTTACCAAAAAAGCACAAAAATCATTCGAATCATATTCAGATAGGTTGGGTTGTTTATAAATAGTATGAATTTATGGGAAAAACCGAAATTAGCGTTTTAAAGTAAAAAACGCGTTAAAAATTTGAATATTTATATGTGTCCCACAAAAATAAATCATTCCCTCACACTATTACTGGCAGTTGAATTATGAACGCATTTTAAACAAAATACGAACGCTACCACCAGTTTTTGAAAGTTGGCACTAATGTCAATTTATCAAAATGGCGAATTTTCTGTGATTGTGTTCGGGTGTGCGCTGCAAAAAGATTTTAGTAATTTTATGGTTAAATTACATTTTCGATCGTCATTTCATCACATTCTAAAAAAACAAAAGGTAAGTACTTTAACTGATTATAAGTTGCACAGATAAGATGGCTTTTGGGAGTAATTTCCTTAAGCAGAAAAATCGTTTTAAAAGAAAGGTTAAGTCACGAGTTCTTTACAGTTATTCTTTATTTCGTCATTCCCTCACCATCATTCCCTCATAAAAAATTATGGTGAGGGAATGATGATATATGAGGGAATGATTTTTGGGTGGGCTTACTGGCTTTTTTTATTGTTTTCTTTTATTAACTCTTGAATTTATTGCTGCAATATTGTTGTAGGTTAAAAAATGTCAAGAAAAAAGAAGATAAGCAAGGAAGAAGCTAAATTTAAAAAAAAATGAGAGGTGTCAAGGGACACCTGGATGGAACGAAGTTCCTTTCGATTAATACTAAGCGACCAGAAGTCTTCAAGGGTGCGACATCCATACATACTGTACAATCATAGTATGTGGCTGTCTTATTCACTCTTCGGTATTTAGCATAGGCACAACAGGGACGTCCATATCACGATCATGCAATTTAAGCTATTACTGCCATTTCTCCCGTCATGCCAATCAATATGCGGAAGAGCGACAGTGATAGAATAAATCTATCACTATCACTCTGACAAGACACTTGTCATAGTGGCAGTGATAGATTTATTCTATCCCTGTCGCTCTTCCGCATATTAATTGGCATGACAAGAGGAATAGCAATAATAACTTAATGTGCATGATCGTAATATAGATATCCCTGTTGTGCCTATGCTAAATACCGAAGAGTAAATAAGACAGCCACATACTATGATTGTACAGTATGTGTATGGATGTCGCACCCTCGAACACTTCTGGTCGCCTAGTACTTCGCTTTAATTAATAAACGACGGCAAAAAGTGTCTTTACAACTTTTCGTCTTAATTTTTTCCGTCTAGCCCCCTTTCGCAACGCGCGATAAGGAACTTCGATCCAAAAGCAAGAATATGACCGAAAGCGCAGGGAAAAAATGAAAGCTGATCCTGTAACACTTGAAATACTTCGCGAAAAAGAAAGAATTAAATACCTAAAAAAAAAGGTCAAGTATGAGACTAAAGTTTAAAATAATTAGTTTTTCTGTTGTTAAAAATGCTGTTAGATGAATCTTTAAGTTAGTAAGGATTTTGATGTCACTGTTATTTAACTAAGTGCCATAATAAATAAAAATAAGTTTAAATTAGAGTTATGCCAAAGTGCTGCAATTTGTGATTTCCTGGAATTACTCATTGATCTTACTTATTGTTTAAGAACAAAATTTCATTGAATAAAAAGTTTTCGTTGAAATTAAACTAATTTTATTCAAAAAGCTTCATGACTTGTCTGTAATTATCATTCCCTCACCTTAATTTTTTTTAATGTCCTCATAACTTTCATAAATCGCGATAATTTTTGGGACCACTACATAATTAAATTCTAGTAACATTAGTACTACCAAATTCACATAAAATAAATATCAAATAATTTCAATATTTTTTGTCATTTTAAGATAGCCGAATTTCGGAATTTCGTGAAAATTACCCATGTACCTATCAAGTAACTTGCAAAGTTACAACATACAATTTTAATAGATATTTATAAAACTTAATTAGAAATGAGCAATACTGCCCTGTGCCCTATTGTCGTCTTTACAAACTAAAGTAATGATCCCTAAGAAAGCTCACCCTTCCAAATAAACCTTTTTTACAGATATAATTCCGGCAACCGTTTAGCTCGTATATCATTATAAAATAGAGCTCATTTTAGAACAGCAATGAACGACGCATGGCCAAAAGTTTGTGAAGTAAAAATTAAGACCGTCGCTCATGCAATTTTTTTTAAATAATTTTTGTAATATTATATTTTTTAGATTCTTTACAATATTTATTTTAGGAATACTCTGTTTAATGTATTTTTTTACAATATAATACGTTAAATAAATACAATTTTACATAAATTTATTGTTACAAATATACAAACTATATTTAAATATACGCTTAAGCGTCTTAATACTAAAAAGCAATATCATTAACACGCAAACATATTTTATCACTAAAATGTTAAGTAATTATTATCTTCAATTTTTATACATACTGTTATCTTAATACATACATTCATTCTTAATTTGAAATAATAAAAATAACAGATTTAAACTTCGTCATTCTATTACAAAACTTATCGGTAAAAAATGTAACTGCCACTACAAAGCACCATACGTTATCGTCCTTCAAAATAAACGAAGGGGAACCAAGGGTCCACGTAACGTCTTTTTGCCCTAAGACGCCGAAGTTCCTTGCAGACCGCCGCGAGTGCGGGCCGAGAGCGCCAACCCTGCGCTAACCCGCCAAAATTCAAATTTAGAACACATTATTACAAACCATTTCAATTTTCCCGCGCTTTTTTTGTTTTAATCTGAACAGTACAGGCAAAGGCTTCTTGGTGTTTACAGTTCAGGGTATATGTTTAAAATTAGGTTTATTTTGTGCAATAAGTTACGTAACGTGAAGTGATTTATATATGTATAAGTCTGATTTGGTGCTTTACTAATTAGGTAACGGGTGATATTTTGTGGAATTTTTAAGTGTTGTTTTGTGTGGTAAGTAATTAGAAATTACTTAGTAGGTATTATTTCAGATTGGGTGTTTTAAGTCATTTTAGGCATTTAATGGATATTTAAAGAATGGAAGGTACCTAGATAAGATAATAAGACTGTTTAAATATATTTTTCATGTTTTTAAAAGTTGTGATGCAATTGATGCAAAATTAAATCACAGCAATAAGTTCCTTATCGTTATCATAACCTATCGAAAGTTACTGCTTACTGCTTGTGATGAAATGGATACCTGCTAAATTTGCGTATTTAGCCGTGTATAACGATAGATGGCGTTATTTTTAATTACATTTTACATACCTAGTAGGTGTCACGAAAGTTGTTTCTTTACAAATAACGAAGGGGTAAACTTATTTCAGTTGAACTTTGATAATCATAATATAGGTAATAAAATTGGTAACCAATCTAATTAATTTACATGTAAACAAAACACAACGTCACTATACAGCTACAGAATCATCTCAGTTAATTTGAAGCATTTGCAGCTGTAACGGAATAATGAAACTTTTAGTACAACTTCATGCCGCTAGATGACATACTGTGATATAGTAGTTATTGGTACGTTTAGTATTACTTACTAGATGGCGTTAGTTATGCTTATTAAATATTGATATTAATCAAATCAAATAACTGATAACTTGATAAGTTCTACCATTTTGATTTTTGTCCAACGTAACTATACCGGATTCTTATAATTTATGTAACATTATATAACACTATCTATAAAGTTTCATTTAGTAGGTACTTAGGTAGGTATGTTTACCGCTGTCTGCAATGAACACAAGAACCCGTGTTTCGCAGGTAGGGTCATTCACTGTCAACTAACGCCACAGGGTCTACATTATAAAATAGACACCGATCTCATATAAACCATTATTTAAAAGTATAAGTAATTAAAAAAAAATTATGCTCCTTCCTATATGTGATTATTGATTCCCGACCGGGAATCGAACCCGGATTTCCGTTGAGAGTGGTTTAGGTTGTCCCTCCATTGTAATGAAGTGTGGCAGAAACATTAACAGAACAATATCATAATAATATTATTGCCTCGCATTTTATGTGGTTGTATAGATTTCGCTGACCAATTTTTGCCTTTTTTCTAAAACATTACATTTTTGAAGTAGCAGCAGTATTTTGTAAACAGTAAACTTTTAAATAACATTTACACTACTACTACAACTCACAACTACACTACGCACAACTATCTATTATCAAATACATAATTAAAATGACAGATAAAAATATCTTCATTAACTGTAATTTAGTACCGCAAAATCAATGTTTTGGTATGAGATTGATTTTCTAACTCATATTATTAGTAGAACCTAGTTAGTGTTACCAAACTACCAAACACGTATCTGTCGAAACTAAAAAGTTACTTTAATGGTAAGTAGATGCACAATGCACATTGCTGTAATGCCTGTAGTACCAGCTACGTCACGCACCCCCGTGTGACGTCATAATTGGCTCGCGATACAACCTTCACCCAATAATTGGGGCGGTCGGCGCGAAACGCGAAAAAACGCGTTATTTTTAAACGTTAAACGAAATAAAAGAGTAATGAGTTATTGATTCGAGTGCGGGGTTAATGGCCGCCGTAATGACGTTATAGAATTCAGTGTCAAGGTCCCTGTTCGTTTGCAAACAGAATAAAATGGGGTTTTTATCAGTTTTATTTCGGTGGCGCACTCATGATTGGTTTTATTTAACCTCAATGTTGTGGCGGTAATGTAGCGTTTTGGTGTGTGGACATGTTTAAACTGTTTACGTCACGTCGAAGGATAGGTTAGCCATGCTGCAATTTGATTTTGAATTAAGAATGTAGTGTAGGTAGGTATATTGTGTTAGAATTCACTGGAAAAATTATTTTAAAAGCGAGTCACTTAGATAAATATATAGGTAGATAAATAATCTATACTAATATATAAAGAGGAAAGATTTGATTTTTTGTTTGCATTGAATAGGCTCCAAAACTACTGAACCGATTTCAAAAATTCTTTCACTGTTGGGAAGCTACACTATCCCCGAGTAACATAGGCTATATTATATTTGTAGAGGCTACAATACATTCGACTGCGTAAGCATAATTGACTGGCTATGCCAGTCGTTCCCATCTGCCGTGACGAACGTTAGTGTCCTTAGTGTGCAGTGTATCGTGTATCTATCTTAATATAATTATATATCAATTACGGACTTTTATTACCAAGCAACCTTCATCATTATTAGCTTCAAGTAAACCCTTACAACAAAACTAAACTCTACCCCAAATTGGTGACCCCGAACGGAACATTTTGGTGAACTTTTGGTGAATTAAATTTAATCAGCTTAGGGAACGGCTCATAAAACACTTCGTTCGTCACACTAACGTTCGTCCCGCGACATCGCACGTGCTAAAGACAATACTAAATACCATCGGACAATTTTGTGAAAATTATGACAACATCCTTGTCGGATCCAAACCCTGCTGCAGCTACAGTGAAGGTGGAAGATGCTGGTTTGGCCGCTATCTCTCTTTCGTCGAGAATTCCCGAGTTTTGGACCGATCAGCCAAGAGCTTGGTTCATCCAGCTGGAGGCTACGCTCGCACCACAGAAACTGAGTGATCATGCCAAATATGATCTCGTCGTGTCCAAGGTCAGTAAGGACGTCATTTTACAAATCACCGACATACTCATCAAACCTCCGGAAGAAGGAAAATATATCATTCTCAAGTCAAGGTTGCTGTCTATATTTGAGGAATCCGAAAATAGGCAGATACAGAAATTAATTGGAGAAATGGAACTAGGAGATCAGCGTCCGTCGCAGTTATTAAGGCGTATGCGTGACCTGGCCAGAGGAAAAATCAATGATTATACACTGATTGTGTTGTGGCAAAATTTGTTACCTTCTCCAGTTCGAGGAGTTTTGGCAGTAATTGAGACCAAGGACCTAGACAAACTCGCTACCGTCGCTGACAAAGTGCTGGAAAATTCGAGAAGTGGTCAGATCCTGGAAGTTTCACCGCCGCCGCCAACGCCGTCGTCTTCGTCGTCGAATAATAATAATTTGGAGAACGAAATCACGAAGTTAACCCAGCGTATAGCGAAATTGGAACGAGGGCGATTTTCTTTTCGGCAAAGAGGCAATTTTCGACGGCAGTCCCGCTCACGGTCAAGAGGACAACGTAACATCAACAATGCTCTCTGTTATTATCATCGAAATTACAAGGAGAAAGCGCGCAAATGCGTGCAACCGTGTTCCTGGAAAAGTCGTCCGGATCCCGCTCAGGAAAACTAGAGGAGGTGCAGTCTCACTCGGCGGAGGACTGCAGCCAAAGTTTCAATCGCCGCTTATGTGTTTTGGATACTAATAATGGACTTCGTTTTTTGGTCGACACAGGTGCAAACGTATCTGTTATCCCGTATAAATGTAAGTTAATTGGTAAGAATAATTGTAATGTTAGTGAATATACATTGTTTGCAGCCAATGGTACACCAATCAAAACTTATGGTTTAAAAACACTTGTACTTAATCTTAATCTTAGGAGAGATTTTACTTGGAATTTTATTGTGGCAGACGTGTCGCAACCCATATTAGGTGCAGATTTTTTGTATAATTTTAAATTATTAGTTGATTTGCACTCTAGAAGATTAATTGATCAGACTACAAAGTTATCAGTTTCAGCTAGTATAATTAATAGTAAAGGGATAATTATAAAAACTATTGATGAATCACACCCTTATTACGAAATTTTACAGCAATATCCTGATCTAACTAAACCAATTTCATTTAAGGAACCTCCTAAACATTCTGTATATCACTATATAGAGACTACGGGACCCCCAGTTCATGCCAGAGCCAGACCTCTACCTCCTGATCGTTACAAGCAGGTACGTGATGAATTTAAACTAATGCAGGAACTTGGTATTTGTCGTCCATCGAGCAGTGCTTGGTCTAGCCCATTGCATGTCGTACCCAAAAAGGATGGTAAAATACGACCTTGCGGTGACTACCGCGCCTTAAATGCAATCACGAAGCCAGACAGATATCCTATACCTCATTTGCGGAATTTTACTTATATTTTAGCTAATAAAAAAATATTTTCACGTATTGATATCAATAGAGCCTATCATTATATTAGAATTGCTCCACAGGATGTAGAAAAAACTGCAATAGCGACTCCATTTGGGTTATTTGAATATTTGTCAATGAATTTTGGATTGAAAAATGCTGCACAAACTTTTCAGAGGTTTATGGACAATACCGTATTAAAAGATTTCATACTTAAATCACAGGATAGTCAAAATTCTGAAATTTCAGATGGTTCAAATTTTATTTTTGCATATTTAGACGACATTTTAATAGCTAGTTGTAACGAAACAGAGCATAAAATGCATTTAAATTCTCTTTTTGAACGATTAAATAAATTTGGTATTACTATAAATATATCTAAAAGTATGTTTGGTCAAGAGAAAGTAGAATTTTTAGGCTATGAAATTTCAACAGAAGGTTTAAAACCCCTGCCTAGTAAAGTTCAAAGTATATTAAACTTTCCTAAACCTACAACTATGGCACAACTTCGTAGATTCATTGGAATGTTAAATTTTTACAGACCTCATTTACCTAATGCAGTCACTATTCAGTCAGAATTAATTAATTATCTTCATAATGCAAAAAAGAACGATAAAACTATTATTCAATGGACCGAAAGTGCAAGCGAGGCATTTGATAAATGTAAAACAAGCCTTGCAAACGCGACTACGCTTGCGTATCCATTACCAAATATTCCATTAGCCATTATGTGCGACGCATCTAATAATTGTATAGGAGCTGTATTACAGCAGTACGTCAATAACAAGTTTACTCCTTTAGGCTATTTTTCTAAGCGAATGTCAGAGTCGCAACGAAAATATAGCACTTATGATAAGGAATTATTAGCAATATATTTATCAGTACAATATTTCAGAAACATGTTCGAAGGTAGAGAACTTATAATTTTTACGGATCATAAACCATTAACTTTTGCTTTCTCAAAACTTAATTCTGATAAGGAAACACCCAGACGTACGAGACAACTTTTATATATCAGTGAGTTCACAACAGACATACGTCATATCACTGGCAATAGCAACTTGGTTGCTGACGCGCTATCTAGAATTGAAACCATACACTGCCCAGGTGCACTCGATTTCAATGAAATCGCACATGCACAGGATACTGACTCAGAACTTAAGCAATTATTATCTTCTAATAACAGTAACTACATTTTAAAACAAGTACCATTTTTAGATCATAATAAATCTTTGTTTTGTGAAACATCTACTATTAATGCTAGAGTATACTTACCCAAAGATTTTAGATTTACAGCTTTTCAAACCATACATAATTTGAGTCATCCTGGTATACGTAGTAGTAAAAAAATCATTGGTAAAAAATATTTTTGGCCCGGGATGAATAAAGATATTGGTACATGGTCTAAAACTTGCGTATCGTGTCAAAAATCAAAAATACAAAGGCACACGTTGTCTGAACTAGGACAGTACGCACCTTCAGAACGTTTTGAGCACATAAATATAGATATAATTGGACCCTTACCTACTTCTCCGGATGGTTACAAATATTGCTTAACCATTATAGATAGAAAAACCGCATGGGTAGAAGCATTTCCTATTCGCGACATCTGTGCATTAACAGTCGCTAAATTAGTTTACGAAAATTGGATTACGCGTTATGGATGCCCTAATAAGCTTACAAGCGACCAGGGTAGACAGTTTGAGAGTAATCTTTTCATGCAGTTAATGAAATTTTTAGGTGTGAAGAAAAATCGCACTACTGCTTATCACCCTCAATGTAACGGTGCAATTGAGCGATGGCACCGTTCTCTTAAAGCCGCTTTAATGGCAAGGTTAAGCACTGGTTCGTGGATTGACGAGTTACCAACTGTATTATTAGGCTTACGAGCAGCACCACGATGTGACACAGGTGTCACTGCTGCAGAGCTCACTTTTGGCAAGACCTTGAGGTTACCTGGTGAATTTTTCGAAACATCTAGTAAACAAACTTGTGATGATGAAGACTATGTTAATCAGTTACGTAGTACTATTAGTAAGTTAAAGGCTAAGTCGTCAGAACATAGGGATTCACGAACATTATTTGTTCATCGCGATTTGCGTAATTGTAATAAAGTTTTTGTTAGAGTGGATGCCGTAAGAAAACCTTTACAACCGCCCTATGAAGGCCCCTACAGCGTCATAGAGCGTCATGATAAATATTTTATTATACAATTTCCTAATAGACAAGTTTCTATATCTATTGATAGACTTAAACCTGCGTATATTTTAAATGATAATACTTTAAATAATACGGCACCTCATATTGTAAAGCCAAGTACTCAATTGAATAATAATAATAATAATACTGATGTTCAGAAAACTATTTTAAAAGACAAGCCTTACATCACTTCCTCAGGTCGTATAATAAGAAAACCAGTACGTTTTCAATAGTTAATTTTATTTATCGACAAAGCATTTTTTTACAAAATTTAGGTCAAACTGTTTACTTATAAACACTGCATCACTTACAATTTTATTTAACCAATTTTATGATACCTAATAGTGTATTGCATAGTACCTATTGATATTATTTTCAATTCAATTTCAAATCAATCAGTATAATCTTTATGATAATTACAATGGGCAAGTCTCAAAGTAAAGAAGTTGTTATCGCCCAGACTGCAACCACTGGATCGCAAGGATTCTTGGAAACCAACATCCAGCAGTTGCATATAGTGACTTTCGTCATCGTGGCAGTGCTGATACTATTCGCATGCATATACCTTTGGAAAAGATGTAATGCTCGAGCAAAGAGGTGGATGGATAAACAAATATCGGTACGTTTTCCAATGCAAAACTTATCAAGTGTAACGGCAACGGTGCCAGTGCAGGCCGCACAAACACCGAAACCTGTCATTTTTACATCTTAGATTCTTAATATTATATACTTGCATATTTTCATAACGTAATTTTCAAATGCAATTGTAATGTTTTTGCCATAACTTGTACCAGTAAATATTTTTTTATGAACTTATTAATACTACACAATACTATGTGAAAATGTGATGTAACTTATACTAATTGTGACTAATTCCGTTTTGATTTATATACCTACATTCTTTAATACTTAAAATTGTAATATGTTGAACTTAAAAAATTTAAAATTGTATCTAACTAATTACTTTAATATTGTCGTAATGAAATTTGATCTACTTGTTTTCTAACGTCCCAGTCATACGTATCGCCTAGATTCCAACGCGAACTTTGTCAATGTAACGCGTCATCATTTAATGTATCGTGTAAGTTAAGGTTACTCAACTACTATAAGCGATGAATTTCAAGCGATGTATTAGTGTAACTTAACTTATTTTTATTTTTTTTTTGGTTTGTATAATTTCATTTTTTTTCAAAAAGGAGGGAGCCTATGTAGAGGCTACAATACATTCGACTGCGTAAGCATAATTGACTGGCTATGCCAGTCGTTCCCATCTGCCGTGACGAACGTTAGTGTCCTTAGTGTGCAGTGTATCGTGTATCTATCTTAATATAATTATATATCAATTACGGACTTTTATTACCAAGCAACCTTCATCATTATTAGCTTCAAGTAAACCCTTACAACAAAACTAAACTCTACCCCAAATATTTTTTTTTTTAAATTAGGGATCCTTAATAAAACTACAAAAACGTAACCCAAGGTGTAAAAAAATAAGAAAACCGAAGCAAAGCGAGGGCGGTTACTCGTAGTTCATAAAACAATATAGGTACATGGTTTTATATCGTCAATATAGATACTGAAGAACAGTTTGGAATGTGCTGTTAACTATTAAGGAGTTCCTTCAGCTGGAGCCAAACTTGGGTGTTGTACCAGATCAAGCTTGTCATAAAAATGTATTGTCAGTAGAGCTAAAGCAATGTGTAAAATTTCAACTCTTTACGTAAGTGGAAGTAGGTCTAATTAGGCTTACAAGATTTGACCCAAACAAACAAACGGGGCAAGCTCATTGAAGTATTATTACTAGCATATAGAACCGACACCGCGAACACAATGTATGTTCCAATGAATTGGCGCCGAGCGGCTTCAATTTTCAATTTATTCCATCGATTTTGAAAGGACAGCGGGGGCTCTATTTTGAAAATAGAACCTCCCGGTGGGACACACATTTTGTTCGAGATGTCTGTTCTATGACATTATACTTCAATGCCTATAGGTACTTAAATGTAAAGAAATTTCAAAATTAAGTAGAAGGCTTTGGGCTTGTCACTTAACCACTATCGCCATCGGTTATAATCGAACGAGATAAACAATCTAAATTCAAATTCGGAACATGGTGACCGGTCAGTCGGGGCTCCGGACACTCGGGGCAGGCCGAGGCGGCCGCAAGGAACGTCTAATTGTCTAGAGATTTACGACTTCGGGACGTGTTAGCCAAATTGAAAGTTCTCTATAAATTAGCCGACCGAACCACGGACGGCGCTAATATTCGTGCGTTGGACAAAGCTAAGCCAACATGAAGAGATTTATAGATTTCTGCGTCTTGGTTGAACTGGACAGACAGAAATTCTAATTAAGCTTCTAACATTTCTAACTCCGTTACTCGGTGATATCTTTCTCACTGTTAATAATGTAAAACAAACTAGGTACCTATTATTCTTTGTAATTTTGGTACGTAATAATTGTGATCACACACACATTTCCGTAAGGTGGTCGTTCTAACAAAGAACTCTACTTTACCGAATAGGTATGATGACAGATTTTGAAATACTGTTCTATATTTTTGGGAAATACATTATAATTACAACGTACCTATATAATGTTTCCGGAAAAAAATAAGGTTTAGTATAAAATAAATACATTTCAATTTATAAGTTTAAAATTCGCACCAAAACGCTTCAAAGTGTCATGGCGTCGCTTGTGACGTCACTCTTCAGGAAAATAATAGACAAGACGTCTTTATCAGTGTGGTGATATTCATTTGTTTTAAGAAGTGTGACGTAATTCGCGCTGATTGAGACTGATTGGCGTTCAAGCTAACATGGCGGCTTGCTGTATTTTGTAGTTTAATTTTATCAAAAATATTGATAATCTCGCTCATAATAATACGTATGCTCATAATATGTACGTACGCTCATAATATATGCGTGTTTTGTAATCCAATAATAGGGTTTCATTAAATAAATACATAATTTTTGTGATTTTACTTACTGTCATCATGCCTATTAAACGAGTCTTAAAACGAATTGTAGGTACCAGCGCTAAGATCTTGCACAAAGACCCTTGTCCGAACAAAAGAAGTGTAAAGGGTAATAATCCACATTGTAAGTACACAAGTCACTTTGTAACGAAATAAGTTCTACAAAGAACGTCAGAAAGGATTGCGGTTCTTTCAGTTTGAACTTGCTGTAATCAGTTTGTAAATGAGAAAATATACCAGTCGTAAGGAGGGTCTTAAAACTTTTCTTCTTTTGTATCGGCTGCTAAATGAGGATCTCCGTTGGAATTTTAGACGGTCTTTTAAACTTAAATAATACTGTTGATTTCCAAGTATATCTACAAGTACATTACCTTATTACATTACGTGGATAGATAAAAAATCAGTAAAGACACATGAACAAAGTGACTTCCCCTTAAATAGAGACAATAAGAAAAGTGTTAATGGACATATTCTTATATTTTAGTTTATTGGTTTAAGTTAAATGAATATTACTTATTAGTCTTGTAGGCTAGATCGTAACATTCGTAACATAAGTGGGGACAAATACGTGTCCTACAAAGGAAAAAAAATATCTAATTACAGTCAGCATCAGAAGTAGCTTAACATTTTAGTACCTTGTCACATTACATTTTTTGAATTTGTCATAGATATTGTTAGGAAACCGTCGAAACAGTTACAAAGTATTAAAATGTTAAGCTACTTCTGATGCTGACTGTACATAATTATGTTCGCAAAGACTTACCAACCTAGTATTCTTTTTATCTTGCGTAGTTATTTCTTTTTTAATAAAATAAGCACGTGCTTATACTGTTACATTAGGATTCCTTGTGTCTCAGCGGCATGGACGACACAAATAAGACTAATGTCACTCATGAACAAAACATCTGCCCCGGACGGGAATATAATCTGGGACTCTTCATTCGCAGGCAGAGTCATCAATTACATTCACTGCAACTAGGCGGGGTCGTCAAAATAATAAGCTGGCAAGCTACCTGGTGATAAGTGCTCATAATATGTAAATCACAAAAAAATGATGAATTTATTTATTTATTTATTTGTATAAGTCACACCAACAAAGTAAACATTGTGACAGGAATAGTACAATACAAAATACAATAACAACATTAGATTAGTGTTACTTCACTTATACAGGTGTTAACGACTTGATAATATTGCAACAATAACCGTCTTCTAATAGTTAAAAATAAATAAATTTAAATATAAATAAATATAAATATAAATAAATTTAAAAATAAATAAATTTAAATCAATCAAATTACAGGAATAAATTATATTTAAATTATATAAAAAAATTAAAATTAAAGGAAAACAAATTATACAATAATAAAATAGATTAATAAATTAAAAATTATGCGATGAGATTAAATGTGTACAAAGATTGAGTTAAAATTAATAGATTTAAATTAAGATTATAAAATTTAATTGATAAAAATTATTGAAACTAAATACAGTAGATTAAATACACAGTACACAGTATTTACAAGGAAAACTACCTCGGTATTACGACTATGTTAGCTTAAGTAACTGATAATGAGTAATAGTCGATAAACATAGGTATACTTCGGCCGCTTTATTTTGGCGCGTCTGAACTTCGCGCAGAAAGAAGGCTGCGCAGTAACATAATTCGCCAATACTCGATACGCGGTGTATTGTGTCTCAGTCACACATTAGCATGTTCGTGTTGCCATCTCTGTCTTACATGTGCTAAAGTTCGCAAAGCCTATGTTCAGACGCGCCAAGATACAGCGGCCGTACTGTACAACTACAGAACCCCACATTGTGCGGGGTCTGACAAGCACTTGGCCGGTTTTTTATTTTAATTACCTACCTAATAAATAAGCAAGTAGGGACCTACTTCATTAATCACAGTAGCAGTAGCTATTTGCCTACTTAATTGTCAATTTTATATTGTTACTAGCTGCCCCGATAGACTTCGTTCTGTTAAAAGTTTTTTTTTATATATATTATTATTTTTGTATGCTGTATCATAAAAAAATAAAAACAAAAAAAAATTTCAAAAAAAATAAAAAAAATTAGGGGTGGACCACCCTTAACATTTAGGGGGATGAAAAATAGATGTTGTCCGATTCTCCACCCTACTTAGCCGATATGCACGTTAAGATTCACGAAAATCGGTCGAGCCGTTTCGGAAGAGAACACCGTGACACGAGAATTTTATATATTAGAATTAATTAGGGAAGGGAACTGCGTGGGCACCTATTAATCGAAATTTAATCGAATCAGTTAATAACAAGGTAAAGGTGATCCTCCTACTGCAAATAAAAGGCACGTTTATTGCCCACCTGAAATTTGAACCTATCATTCCAGTTACGATTCCTTACACGATACTTTTATTGGGGCTCTTAAAATAAAACAAGAAATAAAAACTTCGTTTCATTGTCATGCAAACAGAGGTCTCATAGACGTCATAAACGGACTTTAGATTTATCCCAACATTATAACAACAAAGCTTCGTACATCAAAAAGCGGCCAAGTGCGAGTCGGACTCGCCCATGAAGGGTTCCGTAGCAGCAAGTAACATAATATAAAAGTTCTTGTAGTTCGTTGTAACTTTGATCAATGTTTTTTGCGGTTTACGATTTATGACGTATTAAAAAAAACTACTTATCAAATCTTATTCAAACCAATTTTCGTTGGAAGTTTTCATGGTAAGGTACATCATATATTTTTTTTAGTTTTATCATTCTCTTATTTTAGAAGTTACAGGGGGGGGGACACACATTTTACCATTTTGGAAGTGTCTCTCGCGCAAACTATTCAGTTTAGAAAAAAATGATATTAGAAACCTCAATATCATTTTTGAAGACCTATCCATAGATACCCCACACGTATGGGTTTGATGAAAAAAACATTTTTGAGTTTCAGTTCTAAGTATGGGGAACCCCCAAAATTTATTGTTTTTTTTTATTTTTGTATGAAAATCTTAATGCGGTTCACAGAATACATCTACTCACCAAGTTTCAACAGTATAGCTCTTATAGTTTCGGAGAAAAGTGGCTGTGACATACGGACGGACAGACAGACAGACAGACAGACAGACATGACGAATCTATAAGGGTTCCGTTTTTTTGCCATTCGGCTACGGAACCCTAAAAAGGACTGCACAATTTTCTAAAACAAAATACGCGAAACTTGACGTTTGTACAAATCGTTGTACTATAACATCCGTATCTACCCAACACGATTTAGACCATATAGAACTTTATTTCCTCGAGACAGAGTCGAATCACAAATGACAAGACCCTTGTTATATGTCAGTACTATTGAAATCATTGTAAAAGTTTTTATCTATCAGCGACATTCAATTCTTGACATCTCGCGTTTCAAAATAGACTCTGTTGCGCAGCAGGTAGATTCTAATTCGCTTGTTCGATTGAGATGTCCGTAATAAAAACGTGTAGCACTCAAAGTTGGGAACGCGAACCAGTTAAGGTGTGGAAATAAAAAAGGAGTTAGCTTCTTGCATTACGCGCCGTTACAAGGTACGGATATGGGCCCAAAGGTGATGATTTATTTTGCTTTTATATTCCGGTTTATAGGTGAAAAAAATGGTGCTTAGTCGATACGAAATTCTGTATAAATGTGTAAACGACGGTCACTGTAAAATTGGATTAAGTGTAAGTGCTTCGTTTGCTTAATAGTCAGTCATCAATAAAATAGTGCTGTATTTTTATTTGTTAGGAAAAAAGTCTGTGCGTGTAATCTTTACGCGCGATTGAAGTAAAACTTCTTTGACGTTGGTACTTGTTGTTGTTGTGTTGGTTACACGTATTAGGTAGCAAAAAAAATTAAACTTAATTTAAAATATATGTCAAATTACAGCTGACCCATATTTATCTATAGGTACATCTATAGAAATAAATAAAATTGGAGTGTCTGTTTGTAATAATAAAATAATCGCTTTTTATTATGAGCATTTGGATGTACGAGTATACACGGTACATATACCAAAACAACATTTTTTACAATTTTTGTCTGTCTGTCTGTCTGTTTGTGCCGGCTAATCTCTGAAATGGCATGACCGATTTTAACAGGACTTTCACTGGCAGATAGCTGATGTAACAAGGCTTAACTTAACTTAGGCTACTTTTATTTTAGAAAAAAATAGGCGATACGAAGTTCGCCGGGTCAGCTAGTTAACAATATACTTTGTCTTCGATGCCATAACGTGCCACATTATTAGAAAAAATACTTCAAATTACTTTGAACTTGTATAATTTGGAAAGAACTCAAAATTAAGTGATCTACACGCCATACAAGCTTAGAACAAGAATTATGTTTATCACACATTAAGATGAGGGTAACAAACAATGTAATGCACTTAAATAACGCCTACTGGCAAATCACTCAGTTCACACGTAAATAGTGCACACGTGCTATTCACTTTCTCACAGGCGTGTAAAGTATTGTCGTGTTTGTAAAGTATGTTTAGTATCGCCTATTTTTTTTCTAAAATAAAAGTAGCCTAAGTTACTCCTTGTTACATCAGCTATCTGCCAGTGAAGTCCCGTTTACAAAAACGAATATAAAACTATAATTACCGTTATTAATAGATACAGTTACTGTTAATAATACCGTTATTCGTTACCTCGTGATATTTATTTAATGTATGTATAGACTTGTCACAGATACAATGCAATTATCTTAATAGAATTATGTATCTGTACTTCAATTTGTTTATGGTTTTATTTTCATTTGACCTTCAACATACTATAGAGCCTTATTTCCGTCCGAATACTTCCATCCGAAAAATAATCTGACTTACTCTCAAGTGGCGCCTAAATAAGTTTTACTTCAATAATAAGAATTTTATTTTTTAAGTTTTGTAAATGGTAATAAATCGTACTTTAGGGAGGTTAAGTTATAACGATTTCATGATATTTCATGGCATAAGTACAAGACCTATGTATATCTATACTAATATATAAAGAGGAAAGATTTGATTTTTTGTTTGCATTGAATAGGCTCCGAAACTTCTGAACCGATTTGAAAAACTCTTTCACTGTTGGGAAGCTACACTATCCCCGAGTAACATAGGCTATATTATATTTTCAAAAAAATTAGGGATCCTTAATAAAACTCCAATAAGTTGTAAAAAAATAAGAAAACCGAAGCAAGGCGAGGGCGGTTACTCGTGTATAATATATTTGGATCTCAAATCAAAACACCGGCCAAGTGCGTGTCAGGCTACGCCAATGTAGCGTTCCATAGTTCATCGACAATAACTCATTAACGCCTTTTGTTCCATTACTTGTGTAAGGTTTAATAAAGAATAAATAAATAACTACATAAGTTACCCTAGTTCCCTTTTAAATTCATCATAATATACTACTGCCGTATTTTTTTTATATGTTCAACCTACCATTTAACTGAGCGAGTATCCCCCCTTGACTCACATGACTTTAGCGAAAGACCTTTTCAACGATATCAAACACTATGCGGTAGAGAAGACATCAAATGAGCATCAAAATCATGCTACTTTATCTGTAAGGACTTACCCTGAAAATAAATTATTTTAGGATTTTATTTTACCACTCACACCATTAAAAGATCTTTTTTTACTTTTTTATCCAATTTAATCCATGATCCATCAATAATTGTAATTGATGAATGATAGCAATTTTTTATGTATTTATTTACATATATAAAATGTAGGTTCCACGAGTAACTGAGCTGCATTCAAGTGCCCCTTTAAAAATAAAATAACCCAATATCAAAAATTTGCAAACAAAATTCATTATTTGGCGTGCGCTGCGTAAATAAGGAATATAATAAAGTTTAGCATACGCGAAGCGAGGGAGTTACTGGTGTAGATATAAAAGCAAGAAAGTAAAGAAGAGAGTGCTGAGATAAAAATGTCTTTCTTTCTAATAAAAATAACGTACGAAAACGGGTTACTGTAACAGGCTATCAACATTTAGTAGAAGCTACAACATACAAAGTGGAACAAGTCAATCTGTCGTTAAGGTAAGATTTGACAAGAGTTTTATGAACACTTCCAGTTAAATTACAGGGGGACATTTATGGGCCCTCGCGTGTCTTTACACCGCAGCCCCGCAGATCTGTATTCCCGGTACTGTTGCCGTAGTAGGTATACCCCGCGCGGTTATATTATTTATCGCATATAACAAATAACTGATAGATCAGTTTCAAAGTGAATGTAATTCTCCCTTTTTGTGACGTAGACCTAACGCGGTGGAAGTCGTAAAATCATTTGAGAAGATCTTAATTAAGTATTGGTTTAAAATTTTTGGATAGAAATTAAGCATATTTACTTAAAATTTAAATGGGAAATTTGTTTTTTTTTTACATATCGAATGCGAACAGATACTCTTGATTTTTGTATTTTACATCAATATTTCGACCCAAATACACGGATTATGGTCACGGTGGGACTGCGGAGGCGGGGATAATCTTTTCACATTCCTTCTGCATTGTTTCCCTTGTATATCACGACACACTATACCTACTAACGACATCTTCACGCACCGAACTCTGCACTGTTTTCGTTTTTGCTTGAAACAAAATAATACCTAACTGTATTCCACGCTTGCGCTGATTTATAACCACCTTCTCTGTTAAAATTCGCCGTGTCATTTTTGCTCTCTATGGCTTTCCTTACTAAACGTGGGATGGAGTGACGTTTAGTTGGAATCACCTGTGGGTTATGCAACGCGATCCAATGGTTAGCACCAGCTTCACTCAGATGTTCCGCTACGGCGGACTTCTTTAGGTCATTCTTTTTGACTGCACTGATGTGTTCGTTTGCTCTTTGAAAGGCCCGTGTCATCCGTATTGGTGAGTTATAGGTATAAAATATAAAAATCGTGAGTACCCGTTTGCATTCAAAATGTTTAGGGTCCACGATGATATAAGGTTAATATCATACCTTTTTTATGTGTTTGACAAAAGCCACAGTGCCGAAAAACCAGCGGGTCCTTCCGCACATGGCTCGTCTGCTCATTTGCTGGCTTCTTATGCAATTGATTAACAATGAGTAACTAAATTATCGACATTACCGCGAATTCACCCCATAGTTCCATCCATAAGGTGTTGCGTTGATGCGATTTATTTAAAACGAGTAGGTAATTGTGTGGTTTTTACGGTCTTTTTAGAGCACATTCTACGAGCATATTTGCTTTGTAATGTTCTTAAGGTTATGTCAGTGTATAAGAGGCATCTTTGTCATCTTTCACATGCTGACGAAATTGTAATATGTTTTTTTTGGAAATAGCCGGCAAACGAGCTGACGATCCACCTGATGGTAAGTGGCCATTGTCATTCGTCGCTCATTAACATCAGCTGCAGCAAAGGTATTCCGATGCGTTGCCGGCCAAAAAAAGGGAAGAAAAAGAAAAAAAACATAAACGTGTACTTATGTACGTGTGAAGTTATACTTCTTTGGTATCAAAAAAAAACAAATTCAAAAAACAATGTTTGAAAAAAATAAAAAAAAAATGTTAAAAATAAAAAGGTTAAAAAAAATTAAAAGAATAAAAAAAAACAATTTTTAAAAAACAATATTATTAAAAAAACAATATTCAAAAAACAATATAACAAAATATAATAATAATCGTTTTTTCATAACGCCCTAAAAACGCGCGTTAAAAAATCACCTGTGATGTTTTTTGTCACCTTTTGTGTCACCGTCACCGTGTCACAAATTTTAAAATTTCACTCTCATCATTTTTTCCATTTATTTCATAACGCGCCTAAAGAAAGAATAATATAAAGTCCGTAGGTGAACAAAATAATTGACTTCAAAGTTACTGATAACTCAAAAACTACTCGTCAGATCTTCCTTAAATAAATGGGACCATGACAAGCACCAGCGAATAAAAAAAATAAAAAAAAACCGGGCAAGTGCGTGTCAGGCCACGCGCAATGTAGGGTTCCGAAGTATTATAATAATTTTATGGACTATTACTCATTAACTACATAAGCTAACATAGCCGTGATAGTTCGTCTTGTAAATTCATCAAATTATTGTAACCTATTTTTGAGTAAGATATCACTTGTCCAACTCCAATCGTTCAGCTGGCAGGGGGGAGACACTTGACTCCAACCAAAATTATCACTTTAAAGCCAAATATTTCGCAAACGGACCCCTAATTCCTAAAATGGTTTTAGAAGACCCATAATATTTTTGAAGATCTTTTCATCGATATCCCACACCACACTACAGGGTACGCGACGAATAAAAATTCATCCTCACATTACCTGTAAGGAGAGGTTCCCTGAAAAAAAATGTTTTTCAATATTCTATTCTAAGATTCTGGAGTTTTAATAAATATGTATATCCATGCCAAATTACAGCTTTCTAGCGCTAAAGGTCTCGACGCTTTGCTTCGGACAGACGGACAGACGGACGGACGGACGGAAGGACGGAAGGACGGACGGACGGACGGACGGACGGACGGACGGACGGACGGACGGACGGATGGACATGACGAAACTATAAGGTTTCCGATTTTACTTCGGAACCCTAAAAGAGCAGTCAAATTGAGAACCTCCTCCTTTTTTGAAGTCTGTTAAAAATGTGTCGCGTGCATTGAACTATTATCGTAGATATACTTCAATGGTCGTGTACTATTTTGCCACGGTCATGCGAAATATAAAGTGTCAAATTAGGTAGGTAACTAGGTACGTACCCTATATTCAGTCATTTTTTCGTGAAAGACTAACAAACTTTCATAGATCAAACAAAAAATAACATCTAACTACTAATAGAGGAAGTAGGTTCTACAAGCGTCTATAAAAGATTCTTTCTGAATCTTCATTATTAAGATTATTTTAAGACGGCAAACGAGCTGACGATCCACCTGATGGTAAGTGGTTATCGTCGCCCATGAACATTAGCAACACCAAAGGCATCACTGATGCGTTTTCGACGAAACACGACAAAAATATAACAAAATAAAATGTCCATATCAACTTCACTTTCTTGATTACTATAATCCAAATAAGCCGCTGGATTATGATAGCTGGCTTGACTCAAAGCTTGTTAGCGAGAGGGGCAAGTTTGGAAAGGTTCAGCCGAGAAGACAATTTTTGCGAAGAGGACTAGCTCTCCCTCTTCGAGAAGTAGTTGCGTACGTTCTAATCGCCCTGTGGCATTCAGATCTTGATTTAGGTCGCTTGTAGAGGACATCGGGCCTAGACGGCTGCTTACGCGGGAATTCCTTGTTGGCTATGTATAATATTACACTTGCAATGAGTTGAATCTAGGTTTTTTACATGGAGTACCTAAGTTAGTGACAGCAATGGCACCTGATGGTAAGTGGCGATGAAGTCCAAGACGGAGAACGCACTAACTTAGTAAAAGCCTATTCATTGTTCTCTTGAAGACACCTACATTATAATTAAATACGAATAATCGTCTTTTCAGAAGTCTTTGGTTGTTCAGAGACGCGGAGTGGTTGTGCAAACGTCGCGCAGGTGTAGTCTTGGCGCGACTGATGTGCACAAAGCACGCAAGAGCAGATATCCGAAGACTGATGACAATCATTCGCTAGGATTCCACCGTATTGACTAATAAGTCGAAGTAGGTAGGTATTGTATTCAATATTTAGAACTACAAACTATAATCCAGTTAATAAGGTAATATTTTTTTTATGTGAGTAGTCGAAAAGGAGCAGATAACTCGCCAGGTGGTAAGTAGGTACCTTTAGGACTTCGCATACCCCTACTTCTCTAGGTGTCACTTCCACCTCGCAAAAATGTCTTCTCGGCTGAGCCTCTCCAGGCTCGCCGTGTCCACGTGAAACTGTAAAGGCCACTAGTCTAGGGGCAACAGCAAATATCCATTGGAAAAAAATAACTTGCCTTTGCCGATCAAAAAGCTATACATTTTGCTGCAAGCAACATTTTCCATTTTTTTAACTCCTTGGTCGACAACACATCGGTGATGCCTGTAGTGCTTTTGCTGATTCAGTGTGCGAAGATGATAGCCACATATCATCAGCTCGATTGTCGAATGGTTACACAAAAAAATATCCAGCAATAAAGAGTGTGCTAAAGTCATCTAGAATGACCACGATGGAGCTCTGTGAGTGATCAGAATAATGACACAATTTAATGATTGTGATAAGATTATTTTATTATTATTGTGACGAAATTGTTTAGATTTTAAGTATAGTCGGTTTTTAGGGTTCCTTGGTCAAAATGGAACACGTATAATTTCGTCATGTCCGTCCGTCCGTAGCATAGCACAGTAGAGAGCCTTAGTTCTAGAAAGCTGTACCTACATAATTTACTATGGATACCTGACAGACAAAATGGTAGAATAAAAACTTAAAAAATTGTGTGCGTGTAATCTTTACGCGTGATTGAAGTAAAACTTGTCCGTGACGCATATTACCAAAAAAATTTAACTTAATTTAAAATAAATATCTTATTAGAGTTGAATTTATTATCAATATACTTTACAAAAACGAATAAAAAGCTATAATTACCGTTAATAATACCGTGATACTTATTTAATCTATAAACTTGTCACAGATACAGTAACACAGATCTTAATAGAATTTATTATGTTCCTGAATTATGGTATTGTTTTCATTTGACATTCAACATTCATATTCATAATATATAACATTTCAAAACATATAACATTTCATAGAGCCTTATTTCCGTCCGAATACTTCCGTCCGAAAAATAATCTGAGTTATCTCAAGTCGCGCCTAAAGAAGTTTTACTTTAAAAAAAATATTTCAGTGTAGATACCTCCCCTACAGGTAAAGTGGGTTTTTTTTTCTAGTTTACGGTCTAGAAAATGGTTTATGATACGAACTAGAAGTGACCATCTGTTTATAGAATTAAAAGAGTTTTTCCATTTAGATCGATCGACAAATTTTCGATTTAAGGGTGCGCGTTTACGAAATATTCGGCTTTGAAGTGCTAATTTTGGTTACAATGTTACTAATTTGGTAGGATAGTTTTCTCCTAACCAGCGAATGCCTACTTCTACTTGGTAGTATGAAATCTACTGATCTGTACTTTTTGTAATGGAAGGAACTAACCGCCAATGAAGATTTTGCTTGGCCTAGGCCTAGAAATGTCACTGTCAAGTAGATTTTTAAATTTTTTGCTTAGGTATTATTTTATTATATTTTTTACTACCTGTTATTTTTTCATGTGAATAAAATAGCTTTTTGGAAGGCATTGGTTATCCTATAAACAGACAACCCTATCCTAATGAATGAAAGAAAGAAAGAAACATTTATTACGCCATAGGCATAGTGTGCACGTTGAATCAATATTAGAATAAAGACCAATATAGATTTGTCTCTAATATCTAGGGTAGGTTCTGCCCAGGTACACAAAATGGCAAATAAACACTTTGACTTTGAAAAAAAAAATGTGACACGTTCTATCACGAGTGCTTAAAAAGTACCAGACATGATTAGAATGTACTTTGTACTATCAACTAACTATAACCGACATGACAATTATTTATTTTATGACTTTAATCTATCATTATAACAAAAAACAGAAATCCTAATCATCGTGTTTAGAACTTCTAGCGCCATCTATTATAATTAGATGACAAACTATAATAACATATTAATGAAGTAATTTTTGTGGCTTACCTAGTACCTATTATAATATAAATTATTTATTCATACTAGTCAAAAATCATCCATTTAAACTTTCAGATTGTACGTTGAATAACAATCAATCCAAGGTGTCGCGATGTCAAACACGTTACATTGTATGTTACGTACCTATTCGGCGAGATGATCAAAACCTCTGTAAAAACCAATGAAAACGAAAAAGAAACAGCGAACGAAAATGGCCATTGAATGCCCGGCGAAGTGAACGTTGCACTTTCACGATTAAAATAAAAAAGAAAAATAAACGGCGCGTTAGAAATGAACCATCCGCTTAGTCCTATTGCCACAAGAGAACGGCGTGGGGGCGTTAGTGTCGTGAAGGACAGAGGTGTTAGGGCGCGTAGATTGCATACGCTTAGTTCCGCTACCCGACGCCACAAGGTTATGGCAGCACTAACACGAGAACCTTTTTTTGATATCTTTTTTGTTTTAGTATCTACAAAAATATACCATATTGTTATATTTTTTATTTAATATTCTTTAATAAATACCTTAATGTATTTTATGTCGTTATTAAATTATATATATTAAAAAAACGCTCAACTTTGTTTTTTAAAAATACTGACGTTCCAATAGGAAGTTAACTTTTTGTCCTCATCTCACATTTTTGAAGTATTTCCTGTGACATTAGAATGAAGTTGACTTACCTGTTTTAGAAAAAATAATATGAAATCGCATGATGTATATTGTAGATTTGATGTGGAAAATATATTTATATTATGAAAAAAAAATATATAAAAACTGGAAACTGCAAGTGTTGTTGAAAGACCATAATCATACGCGCGATAAAAAGAATCGAAAACCGTCGATCATGTGATCGGTCGACAGATCGAAACGGGTCAAGCACAACAGGTGAGTTGCGGGGCGCATCAACTAAAAAATAAAATATCGAAATGCGAAAAAATAATAAAAATCGTCAAATATAGTAAATTGAAAAAAGAATAGGTGCGTCCTTGTCGCGCGGGAGGGTAGGGCATGTTGTCGTTTCTTTCGTGAGTGCGCGCACGTGGTTTTCGGCGGTCCAAGCGGGCGTCGGCGGGCGTCGGCGGGGCGCGGGAGGGGAGCGCGGGCCGCCGAGCCACACGACGTCGCGGCCCGCGCCGACCGGCTGCGTTGCCCGTAACCTCCGATTGACCTCATTTTTTTTTCTTCAATGTAAATATTCGGCTCGTTTTGCCGCATAGTCTATAAGTGGTATTAAGTTCCTTCAGCGCGTTTCATCTTTTTTATCCTCTCCTCCCTAATTAGTAGACGTTCCAAATTAACTTTGGCAGTGTTCCGGACTTTTTATTCGATTTGAAAAAATATAAGTGACCGAACTTCAATTTCTGAACTGTGTTATCCATTCAAAAACTTTGTAGTTTACAATATAGAACTGTTTGATGTTACTTTTTATGGTGCTCACAAAATCGCCGAAATCCATGAATAATTCATAAAATAATAAAGTTCCGTGATTCCTTCCTTAGAAGATAAATGAAGAATTGTGTACAATCTGCTTCAGGTAAATTGTGGCAGTCAAGTTATACTCTGTATTTACGTTATTGTGAATTATTTTAACCATTTTGTTATAATTGTGCTGTTAATTTTTATTTTTTGCATTATATTATTTCGCTATCTATGGTGTAAGAACTCTTGCCAAACAGAATGTTTTAATTACTTAAATTAATTTGTTTGTGGTAGATAATCAATGTTATTGCTTGTTATCGTAAAATCTCTTTACAAATCACCTACTTAAAACCATATAATTTTTTTTTCGTCTGCGATAGACCTAATACACATATGGAAAGTTTTATTTTGATGTTTGGTAAAAGCATTTGTGCTATAAACTGAAAGAGAAAAATGTAAATCGTGATTTTTATACGTATTATTAAACAACAAAAGTAAGAATTTTAACTAACTATTAGGTAATTTGACATAATTAGCGTCATTAAACCCGCATAATATTTAAACTAATAATAAACACTGTTCGATTTAATTTACATTATTTACTTCTTGCATCAAAATCAAGTTCAGAATAGAACTGTAATTCTAATATTAGATTTGAAATTGTCAAAGTGAGTTGTTAGTTGCGCGGTCGTGGATAGTTTTTTTCTAGCCTTTCTAGTTTTTTGCTATCATGTGGCGGTGAATAGTTAAAAAATTATTTAGGTAATATAAACTAAGTGATATCGTTATCAATATCGACATCTAATTCAAGTTATTCAATAACAACATCCATTATTGCTACTGGGTTAAGATCGCGTTAAGTACTAAAATTTTACATAAAATGCCATTATGACAAAAACTATCACATTCAAATTTGGAAGTCGTATTCTTAATTCTCACTTCCGTAGTATTGTTATCTGTCCACTCGTTTTCGAAAATCAATGTCTCGTTAAAAATCGGTCCGAGTTCGTCGACCCGTGGATGATGCGACAGATGGACCACGCTGAGGTAAAATAAATATTAATTCATATTAACGATCAAGCAATTATTAAGGATAACTAATTTGTTTAAAGAGTCAATAGAAATTTCATGGTAAAAATATTTCTGATCCTAAATGCGAAAAGCTTATTACATATATTGTTTATTAGATAAAAATTGTAGCGTTTTTTACGTTAATACATTTCAATGTAATGTGTGATATTGTAATGTGATATGTCATAAAAGATATTTATTCAAAAGAAGGTTTATTATGCTCGGTTTCTTACAAAAAATACCAAAATTTGATATTTTGACATGGTTTAAAACCACTACAAATATTATTGTTTCCTATTTCATATTGAATATCGTATTTAAAAACTTATTAATAGATCTAGCTCTGATGAAAATATTTGATGTAGACTACATAGTTTTAAGCATATATTTTGTAAAACTGATTACTCGAATTTAATTGACACTGATTTTTGATCGCAAATCTCTTAAAAAGTTCAATACGTAGTATTTGTCTTCTGAATAGTGAATTTTTTTTTATTACAATTTGCCTTCTATTGCCCCTATGAATATTCATTTTTCATAAACTTCTTTAATGTAGATACATCGACTAGTTACAATTTTATTACTTAAAGACTAAATCTGCTTTAGAGCACATTACAAAAATCATTATTTACGAAAATAAGAAAAAGTACTATTGTGGTGCAAAAGTTATTGTATCTAAAAAAAAATTCTAGGACCGAGGGTAGCGTTTTCGAAGATGGATTCGACAAGCCCATAAATTTTGTTTCTTATTTTGAGGTTAAAATAAAATATTAAAGCTCACGAAACAAGGTTTAAATTATACTTTTTTGTGCAGAAATGTGCCTCGCAATTATATTTTCAAGAGATGCTATCTCTTCGTGATGCTAATTGTAAGGCAAAAGATGCAGAGTCGTTTCACATTGAAAATAAAATATGTCAACGTAAAAGATGATGACGTAGAAGACTTCGAATAAAAATAGCTTCCGTCTATCTTCTTACTAAAGATACTGAAAACGGTAAAAACGTAAGCTAATTAAGAAACTGAATCAATATTTACACATATCACTACAATCGTACAACATAACACGTACACATGTAACTGTATGAAACTTTTCGTTTCATGAATGACGATAAAAAATTTGCACTGCTCACTGACTTCCATTATTATGCATATAAATGTGCTTTAAATACGTATCTCTCATTGATATTGTCGGGTGCCGATTACGGGGATTTTTTGCGATTGATTGAATTTTATTTACAATTAACCCGGCCTCGGCGTCGTCGAAAGCGAGAGTGACGATTAAATACCATTTAAAAATAAAACAGCCAGCCGCCATAACATTGGAATGCCGATAATTTACCTACAGGTATTTATGTTGCGTGTGTAATATGTGTCAGTAAACAAAACCGACGCTGATGCTTTGAATTAGTTATTTAGAGATTAGAACGCAGTGATTCGATGCGGTTTAGCGCGTGTTAGGGCATTCGTGTTTGTGTCGCGGTTTGTTGAATGTAGATCCCTTATTTATGTTACACAAGCAGGAAAGTCTACGATGACCCGAAGTTAAGTGGTGAGGCGTGAACAAAACGTCTCTATCTTAAGAAGCCGCCCAAAGGAAAAATCGTGGTGGGAAGCGGGCGCGGCCCCGCCTAATTTGTCTTAGGCGGAAAAATCGCGGGGCGATTACAAGTGGCTCGTAACGAAGTCGGCCCCGTAGCGGGGTGGGTAGGCAGGTGGGGTGGGGGGGCAGGGGAAGGGTGGCCGGGGTGGAACGCCGCGCCGCGGACAGTCTCAGTCGTCCGTCTGGAGTCGCGGCGGCCGGCCGGGCCGCGCGACGCAATACACGTTCCTCGTGCTCTTGTGATTATAAATTTAAAAATACAAAATTCAAAAACTAAATTTAAAATTCTAACCGCGTGTAATCAAAAATATTTTTAGGCTAAATTCCCCGACCCCCAATTTTATGACCTAAACTCTTGGCAGCGGAAAAAGTTTTGCGAAATTTTTAATATTTATGTCGGTTACATTTGTAAAGAGATTAAACGTTTGGCCGTTATTGAAAATATTTTTTATTTAAAAATTTATTTTTCGTAATGTACGGCGGCTCCAGTGAGCGCATGATGATAAATGAGAATTAATGTTAAGCGTTATATTAATAATAAGAAGTTAGTTATAATACTTAAACTGACTGCTACAAACAATTTCTCAATGTAATTAGTTCTCTAGTTATATAGGACATAGTTGTTTAATCGGACAGTTCTAGTTTTGTGCTCAAAACAAGAGAAGATTTCTTATAGGACCAAGGTTGTGATTTTTTAATAATTAAATGTATTGTTTCCTGTGCTAGTTTTTCTTTTTTATGTCGTACAATAGTTTTTTTTATTTGCCTTATTATCATTTTGCGCTTGTGATGTTGGTAAATGTTTTTTTGTGAGAGACCGTCGGTTACGATGAGTCTTTGCTATGAGTACTTTAATATATTAGAGCTCATTTATAAGTTGCGAAATATAACATACTATAGTTTTTCGTTTTGTATCCTGTGCATATTTTGTTTCATTTGTAGTTTTTATTTTTTTTCCTTGGTTTTTTACAATAAAGGTTTTTGTGTTCTTGTTTTTTATTTTATTTCAAAGCTTTTTTCTTTGTTATGGCGTGCTTAGTATTAGTTTAAGTTAAGATATATTATTATATGTGGAAAACTGGAAGTCTTTCAAAAAATTATGAATGAAAATACTCGACAAACAACAATCCTTCAATCAAGAAATACTGTTGTTTATAAAAGGATAAAGCATTACCCGTAAAGAAATACCCGCCGCCTTGGCGCGGGCGGCTTTTGTTACGAATTTACGATCGTTTAAGATTTTTTTAGAAAGCCTCTGGAAGCTGAAACAAAAAATGTATTTATTTTATGCCATGCAGTTACTAAAACTCACAATCATTTTTGAAATCTGTGTCTTTTAATAATAATTTGGGTTACTCCCTTTATGTAAACGGAGAATTTACTAGCAAACATTTTGAAGCATGACAAATCGGATCCTGAAACGTTTTTTCTCCAATTTGGCCGCGCTGGCTTGAAATAGCCATATTATCGTGGGATTTAGTATGTTTTTGATATTTTGCCTTCAACTATACTACATTGGCGTTAATTTTTGTACTCTCTACAGTAAATCCAGAAATCTTTGGATCTCAACTTATATTGGATTTGTTTTTACACCGATTGAGACTACTACGTCTAGCTTTTTCCCACTGCTATTTAAATTAATGTTTTCTTCTGGTGTTTTCTTTCTATATTATTTTATTATTATTTTCATTTCACTAACGCCATTCGAGATAATTTTGTTTCCGTCGGGTGTTTCCCCGTTTAGCGAAGTAGTTTAGCCATTGCTACATTAGTGATCAAATTATATTTGATTCTTTTATAAGTAGTACGAATACGTGTAGGCTATAAACGGTTAGTTGTAAAATGTCATTATCGTGCTGGTAGCTTGATAGCTTTACAATATAAAGAATTGTTGTGTTGCTACAAATAGGAATCAAAAATAGTATGCATGGTAATAATATCTTTTAGAAAACAGTGAATAGGTATTTTCAAAGTTTGTGCGATTAGTGCTTTACGATCCTAAACTAAATTTACCATTGTGAAGGATCATTTGGAACCATTAACTTACCATAATATGTACGAAAGCAGGTTCGGCACAATTCGTGGTAAAAATTGTAATTGGTAAAAATAAGCGCCTGAGTTTTTAATTACGTATATAACTGTTATAGTGAATAATGCTATGCATAGCACTATCGATAAAACAAAACCATGCCCATCAGAAATGCAAAAAATTTGATATTTGTTGCTTATTAGAGCAATAGCGCCGTTTCTAATTCCGCTTTGAGAAACAGTACTCAAGAGCTAATAGCTAAGAGAAGCGAAGAGTTAGCAGGCCTGGCTCACTCCGCACTTTTGGTATGATGTTACAAGTAGGTACATGCTGCGTTCGACATGTCGGGCCAATTTCAGAAGAGCTGCCACATGCCGCCGCGCCCCGCCGTTTGTGTCATACATTCGTAATCTATCACAATTATCATCACAAAAAAGAGACAACCCTGATGTTGTCAAAGAGAATAAGAGTTATGATTATGTCTAGATGTCAACGTCTGTTCACGATTAGCGCTGTGCGACCTAAATTACCTATATTTTTTTTTGTCGGAGCAAGAGTCCCTATTTATTTAAATGATTTTGCGGAGTGACTCTTCTATACCAGTAGGTACCTATTATGTATTCTGTGGTATAAGGTAGCTTGTTTTCGGTAATAGTAGATGCAGATCCTTCAATTTCTGTTACGTTTCATAATTAAAGGTATAATACTTTATTTGTGTTCATAAATCTCAGAAATATACACGAGCGTAGCATAATATAATATAATAATACATGGCATTGGCTTGTACCTACGTAGTACGTACCTATACCTACTGTTTTACAGTTAATTGTGAAGACTTCCTTAGTTATTCTACCTATTGGTTAGTAGTGTACAAAAATCCCGCGTAATAAGGTGAACAAGTTAATCTTAACAATTATTTTATTCAATCAATAATTGATATATCTAATTAAAAATTAAATATTCGTTTTGTTTTCAGCACTTGCTATAATATAAACGTTTTTCTTGGGTTACAAACAGTTTAATTTCATACACACAAATTCCCATCTAGTAATAAAAAAATACTTCATCTTTCCTACATACATACTTACATACAGGAAAGATGAAGTATTTATTAGTATAATTCATTTTTAATTAAAAATAAAATAATACACATTATGTGTCATAACAAAATAACGCCATCTAACGTCGCATAGCAGAACTAATATTGCTTATAACTTTATTTCATAGGTGGCGCTTTTTGTGATGCGCAAACGCACAAAATTAAGTTCGCTACTGGTTGACGTTAAAAAAGCAAGGAACCAAGATTATTACTATATTAAACAGATATATGATTAACTTTTTTGTTATTATATGTTATTAAATAACCACAATTAGAAAATATTTTATATATTCTAAGAACTCTACAGATGTACTATCATAATTTATAAAGTTTCTGACTTTGATACTGGCACAGTTTAATACATGTTGCCTGAATATTAGTTTCTAAATGTTTTGATAGATGGCGCGTGTATAGAAACATCGCATGCGCAAGTTGTTATGTTGCGAACCATTTAGAACAGATGGCGTTAACGTTCATCTTAAATACACCTATTAGTATTAAAATATTAATTATACGTAAAGCAAAAACTTTGTACCCTATTAGAATTATATTTTATTAGTGAAAGAGAAAAGCGAGTATCATTATTTTTTATGTACCTACTGTTAACTGTTTAGTGATCAATAGACGATAATTCAGAAGGTAAACTCATTTGAAATGTACTGGAGGGTATAAGGAAGTAGGCATGGCTAGAAGACACAACTCCTAAGAAAGGGAGCGTTTTATAAGAGGTGTTTATTTCCATTGTTTCGATTTTGAATTAATTTTATAAATCCCCGTATCTTAATCACAATATTAGGTATGTACTTCATTTTCTGATATTTCTGATTCATGTACTTACCCAACAACCTACATAAAATTAAAAGTGCCTGAAATAAGATTTACAGATTTCCTATTGTTTTATGCAAATATTAAATAATCAATTTCATTTATTACGTTAGCATAAAACTTCATAATTATTGTAATCTTCAAAACTGTTTCTAATTTTATAACCAGATGGCGCTGGAACACTACTGACAAAAAATTCGCAAGCGCATTGAAAAATGAAAATAATGTGAAATAAAAGACTTGTGTTTTATAAAGATGTCGCTATTGCATTGGGTTAATAATGTATCGTATCACAATAATATTATTTTAGTACTTAACTTAGTTGATCTAACTAAATAATAATATCTACAGATACTAACATTAAGTACTTATTATTGGTTCTTTGTGAGACTTACTTCTTATCTTAAATAGATAATAGATGACGATTGGCAATCGTAACTTAGAAGAGCTATTGGCTACAAACGTAACGATTGTTTCGTAGGTAAACTGCTGAGATAGTGACTGGTTGCGTGCAAGGAAGTGGGCGGTACAAGGCGTTGAATTTCTAAGAAAGGGGGCGTACGAAGACGTAGGCGTAGCTCACAAGAGATAAGGATTGTTCGGACAATCCAATCCTTTGCGTTGTTTGCTAGCGTATATTGTATTCGCTAACATTTGTACGGGCATTTAGTCCTTCCTACTACCTACCTAATATATTAAATGTGAAAGATTGTATGAATGTTTGTTACCTACTCTTTCACGCAAAAACTACTGGGATAAGACATTCTCGGTAAACGCGGGCAAAGCCGCAACGGACCGACGACGGACCGTTTGTAAATGTACTATGGTTAGTCTAGTCTATCAGTGTAGGAATCTAGAATTATCATCATTAAGAAAATGTAGTTTTGTATTACATAGATAGGTACATACTAGGTAGATAGATACATAATACCTAGGGGCCATCCATAAATTACGTCACAAGTTAGGGGGTGGGGTGGGGGGGGGGTCGATGCAGTGTGACAAGGGGTGGGAGGGGGTCCTAAATTTCATGACGTCACATTTCAAAATCGAATATTGGTGCTTATTTCGGAACTGCTGTTTTAATTTAATAATTTCTAGGTGTAAAGGTGTAAGGGGGGAAGTCTCACAAATGTGACCAGCTGTGACAAGTACGGGGGGAGGGGTCAAAAAGTCATGAAATTAGTGTGACGTAATTTATGGATGGCCCCCTACCTACCTTTAGGTATTTAGTCTTATTTTATCTAAGGTGAACTAAATCTAGAATCCAATCTTAAATGGTAATCTCTCTGTTTATTCGTTCACTCTTGGCACACTCTGCCAAGAGTGAACGAAGTCGTGGGACGTGGTCTTATGACGATGTTCGAAGAGTCATGGCATGGTAGTTAGCGTTGCGAGCATATTGAGCAATGAAACACCCCGATACACTTTTAATGATATCCGTCCAGCGCGTGGGTGGATCCTACCGATCCTATTGGTAATAGATATGTACGGCCAAAACAAACTTTCTGTTATTTTCTAGATTTCTATTTTTATTTTTACCCAAAATCTAAACTTTCTGAAGTAAGAATAAATTGTAATCGGTTTTATTTGATTATATTATTAGATATCGTATGTATCTATTAAATACTATTTTTTATGATTTAATTAACCTGGACGATATACATACCTATCCATTAAATGACGGGTGCCTACCTACTTAGCTACCTAAAATTTTTGAGTTTGACTGATATTAATTCTTACCTTCATCACAAGATGAGTATCTGTGATGAACTGGTGATAGGTAATCTGGATTTAACATTTTCATTCAATTTCCATTTTTGAAATTCAAATTAAATACGACGATCACATAGCCCAACTGATGGTAAGTGAATGCATGCTAAGCGAGTTGTTTCGGGTTTGATTGCTGGCTGGGGCCTATATTTATTACCATTACCTACTATAATAGTTCCTATCTATTATAGTACCTCAACGTTTATTCTCGGGCCGTGAGTGTGATGTCTCGATAATAAATGCCCTGGCCTATAAGTAGGTACCTATCCTATATTATTTTCTAAATCATGTTTGTTGTCATGGTACCTATACCTGCGTGCTAAACTTGAAAATCCCTTCAGTAATTTTGGCGTGTACGAAATAAACATCATACAAACTTTCATATTTATTAAATTAGTAGGATATTACACAAAATGCACACTCATGATAATAAATTGCCGTTAAATATCTTTTGACAAGTAATTTCAGACGTAAAACGAACTGCAATACTCAAAGCTTAACTTATTCCGTGGCTTAATTCATACCTAAGACGGTGGGCGTGTCTAAGAAGCTTACGCGTGTGGTGGGATGGTCTAAGACGTCTAAGGGCGGGGCTTAAGTTCGTTCTCTCAAACTTTCTCGTTTGATGTTTCTTGTGTTTGAGGAAAGCTCTTACTGTAAAGTAATAATAGGTTTATTTTTTATCTATACAAATAAATAAAATTGGAGTGTCTGTTTGTAATAGGTATTAAAATAACCGTTTTATAACTAGGTGTATTTGGATGTATACACGGTACATATACCAAAACAATTTTTTTTACAATTTTTGTCTGTCTGTCTGTCTGTTTGTTCCGGCTAATCTCTGAAATGGCTGGACCGATTTTGACGGGATTTTCACTGACAGATAGCTGATGTAACAAGGGGTAACTTAAGCTACTTTTACTTAAAAAAATAGTTTATTAATAGTTAGTCAGCTAGTTAGAAGTAATGTTTTAGATGTTAAGCTTATCTACTATTTATGGATTTAGCAATAGATTACAATGGGAAAACATGA
Source organism: Thymelicus acteon (assembly GCA_951805285.1). Classification (NCBI taxonomy): domain Eukaryota; kingdom Metazoa; phylum Arthropoda; class Insecta; order Lepidoptera; family Hesperiidae; genus Thymelicus; species Thymelicus acteon. The sequence continues at coordinate 7,759,000 of OX638232.1, forward strand.
TCCTAATGTCAACAAATAATAATCACATCCGAAATTGTTTAATTATTCGTTTTCGTGGATTTATTTATTGGTAAAAGCCGCAAGAATATGCAGTAGTTTTTGAGAATATCTCGTTTAGAAGGAAAATATTTTTAAGTAGTTATCTACTTCTATTACGTTAGCAAGTAGTTAATCGATTATTTATTTTATGATATAACTACCTACTTAATAAATAGCTTTAATAGCTTGTGTCATATTTCTAACTCTCTATTATGTCAGTTCTTTAACAATATTAAAAATACTTTCAGACCATCCCATCGACTGACATCGTCCGGCGAAATTTCTTCGTATTTAGGTAAGTTTTTACCTGTAATTTAATCTTGTTTAAATAAAAACAATACCCTGTAGTTAAACCAGGTCACATAATAACGAAAGTTGCTACTATAGCTACCGGCTGGGGGCTCTAGAGCCAGTTCTTTCTTTATTAGGGTTCCGTACACAAATTGTAAAAACGGGACACTATTACTAAGACTCCGCCGTCCGTCTGTCTGTCTGTCTGTTTTTCTGTGTGTCTGTCACCAGGCTGTATCTCATGAACCGTGATAGATAGCCTAACATTTTCACAGATGATGTACTTGCCACTCTAACAACAAATAAGTACTAAAAACAAAATAAAATAAATATTTAAGTGTCGGGACTCCCATAAAACAAACGTGATTTTTTTTTGCCATTTTTTTGCTCGATATTAATAACGGCAACAGGTAGACGCTAATGTTGTATATAGATAATGGTATGGAACCCTTCGTGTGCGAGTCCGACTCACACTTAGCCGGTTTTTTTTATTTCTATCCGGAAAAGCAATGGTGCTGACTAAAGTGTAACTGATGTCCATGGGAGACGGTAACCATTTACCATCAGGTGGCTCGTGCTAGTCTGTCCTATTTAGGTACATACATAAAAACATAAACGTGTACTTATGTACGCGCGCGAGAAGTTATACTTCTTTGGCATCATGAAATAAATATTTAACATTAATAATTTATTAATATTTTGTATTAATTATAATAAATAATAATATTTTAATTTATATTAATAAATAATACTTACATGACTAATAGAGGTTCTATTTCTATTTTGTTGGTAGCTTTTTGCGGGCAACTTCACAGTGATGCGCCCGCATCTTTTTGCGAGCAACTTCATCCTGTTACTTTTGTGTTACAAATCTTAAAATTTCACTCCATCATTTTTTCATAACGCGCCTAAAGAAGTATGTATAACTTCAAAAATTAAAATTCAAAGCAATTGAATATCTGGGGTTCTTAATAATGGTATAAATACTGTACTTGAATGTAAAAATAGTCATCCGCCTTGAAAGAGACTTTATGTCTGGTAAGTAGATATTAGGCAACGGTGACTTACCATCAGGTGTACCAGCCTTCAAACCCACAAACAGGTCTCCCAACCCGAAGATCTTTGAAACCTACCTAGATCAACGAGCATTGATTTACAACACTTGCAACGCCAACTCAATCTACTAGACTCTTCATAATAATCTCTAGTGATAACTACACGAGTATTTGTGAAGTAGACACAAGCACGCGATCGCCGACTTCAAAGGCACTCGCGGCAACTTCAACAAATGCTATTCTGAATATCTATACCCACAAAAGCAGCATTTCTAAAACCAAGAGGAAAAAGTCAGAAAAATATATATTTCATAAAGCATAAAGGTGGCAGACATGACACCGCGGCCGCGTTCCGTTGACGATAGGGTTGTCACTTTGGTGTTTAATTAATAATAAATTATAAACGCTACGCACTCATAGCCTGGAAACCTTGTGTCGTGGGTGCCATGGACAACACACAAAGACACACTATTATTTCATTAAAATACAATTTTATAGTCTATAGTTTGATCCTTGAAATACTTGGTATCCCATATTATTTTAATTGGAATTAAAAAATACGTATATATTATTTGACTCTTGCGATGTCAATATTTTGCGTGGGTCAAGTTTATTCTCTTATAAATACTTCGAATTGTATGTACCTACAATTAACTTGGGATTTGTGAGTAATTTTTTCGATTAAAAGAACCTTTTATTCCATATTCATTAGGTATACCTATACCAACTAATAAGAACGTCACGATTGAGAAACTGCCGTATCATGTCAAATAGGTAGGTATAGCTTCAAATACTATGTCCATAACACCGCAGCGCACGCGTAATCCCCGAACTCCCACCTCCCACTCGAAAGTGACAACCCTACGTACGTAATGATCGCTAAGATTCTCGCTTCATCGCTCTCAGTTCTTAATTCCGAACGTTCCCTTAATGAGATCCACCTTCGTGTCTACGTACAATGGCCGCCGTGCGTGTATTTCTTTTTTATTTTCTAAACCGATTCAAGGACCGGGCCCATTCAGCCTTCAGGCGTTTAAAAAGATGCAGTTTAAGTAATGATTCTACATACGTGCAGTTTCTGGGAAATGAGGTTGCATGCGCCGCTTTTAATTTCGTTAGTGGGTTATTGTGAGGGATACCATACAGAAGGAGTGTATAAGAATAGCAGCTAGTGCTCGGTATAGACTAAGAAACGTTCTGACTTCTGCCCTAACCAGTGTCTAATGAAAAGAAAGGGAAATGGTTTTTAGTTGATATGCGGAATAGAAGATGGTAGGTACAGAGATTTAAATCGTAAACGTAATCTTAATTCCCGGTGTAATTGCTTGAGAATTATCATTTAAAATTGCAAGTATTACCTCCCTACGCTATTACGTTAGAGTTTTCACAAGTTTTCATGCCAGGGCTTCCGATATACTCGTATCTTAACAACTGCTGTTTAACAATACATATAAACCAGATTAAATTAAACTATTGAAAGTACCTCTTGGTGCAGAAACCCTAAAGAAAGGCACTGGTCCATACCTACCTACTACAATGCGCTTCGAAATTCGCAATTGTTTAATACGGTCCCTTACAATCAACAAACGCTGATAAGCTATGTGTTCCCAGTAGCAGTCGATAAGTTGTCGAAGGTCTTCGAATAAGTACCTTTAATACCTACTTGTTTGTACTAAACCTCCGCCATGATCTTTACCATGTGGAAGTAGCTTAATGTGGGGTTACTACTTCCTTTTTCAGTCTGAGGAGAAACGCGTGAATAAAGAAACTCAATGTGCGTGAAAAAACCCAATTTGAGCTCTATATTTATAAAATTACAATCTTTTATCCTACTAATAAGCAATGTTTGTCTCTCCAATCACGCAAAAACGGCTCATCGATTTTGTCTACACACTTTGGAATTTGAAATTGGCGCACAGATAGTTCAGTCTAGCCTTTTATAAACATATTTCGTAGTTATCGAATATACCATAGTTATCCTAAGACTTAAAAGACTCCGTTAACGAACGAAGAAAGTGCTGTACAACCCGTAAACGGGTGTGCCAGTAAAAGACAATTTGAAAAGGCAGAACCGTCCCCAAAGAGGTACATCTAGCTCTCCATTAAACGAAGAGGCGGTGAAATGCGGCTCTGGCTCTGTGATTACCGGTTTAAGATCCCGCGAGCAATTACCGCGATATTATCAGACGCACTTTGTTCTACGGAAATGTATATTAAGAAGAAATGAAGCGGAAAGCAGGTTTTTGTCAGTGAAAATTGTGATTTCGTCTATGGAGTCTGGTCTTGCTTCGCTTCGGAAAACTGTCTAGCTTATCGAAGTAATTATTCACTGCTTAAGCTTAAGTCATTTTTTGGATTATCTAATACGAGTAACTGCCCTCGCTTTGCTTCGGTTTTCTCATTTTTTTACAACTTATTGGAGTTTTATTAAGGATCCCTAATTTTTTTTAAATATAATATAGCCTATGTTACTCGGGGATAGTGTAGCTTCCCAACAGTGAAAGAATTTTTGAAATCGGTTCAGTAGTTTCGGAGCCTATTCAATGCAAACAAAAAATCAAATCTTTCCTCTTTATATAATTAGTATAGATGAATTAGGTACTAATACGTATATTCATTTGATTAATAATTTAATAATTGTACAGCCTTTTGGATCCTGCACATACTTTTATCCAAGTTTTCAATGGCTTATTGTGAAATTTTATTCTGGAAAGGGCCACATGTAAAACTTATTTGTCGTAAGGTTTGATGTTAAATTGATAACAATCATTTTAGCCAGCAAAGTGGACTACAGCTGTAATTTTTTTCACCCTGAAAGTAGATTCAAGCTAGTAGCGAAGCAGTATATTTATATGTGCTTTATATTTTGTGATTTTTAACCCCCGTAGAAAAAGTGTTATAAGTGTTATAAGTTTGACGTGTCTGTGTATATGTATGTCTGTCTGTAGCATCGTAGCTCTCAAACGGATGAACCGATTTTGATCTAGTTTTTTTGTACGAAAGGTAACTGAACCGAGAGTGCTCTTAGCTATGTTAAGTGTAAATAAAACTGTTGGTTTTTTATTTTATTTTAATTTAATATTATTTTATATTAAAGTCGTGATGATGATGAAAACTATGCCTCAAAAGCTAACAGACTTTATAGTCTGTAAGGTTTAAATTGATAACTACAAATACGTTTAAAACGTACAATATTTAATTTATTTTACAACACATAGTATAGACACATTAAAACAAAAGCACCTTCTCAGTCTTTGTAATTATATGAGTAGTAAGTACCTAGTACCAAATTACTACGTTAGCGGTACCAAATCTCTGACTGTATTTGAATTGGTACCACGTTAGTACTATAGGTAAACACTTATTTAGAAATAATAATGAAGAAAATATGTATTTTATTTCAGGTTAAAATTTCTTGTCTTATATTTCTCAAACGGAAAAAAATGCGAACGCTAGGAAGCCTAGGAAATAGCCTCTTAAGGTGTTACACTTAGGAAAACAAGGGCTTAAGTTGTTTTCTCACTCAAGCAACTCGGAAAAGAACAAAGAACGTGAAAGAGCACTCGTTGCTTCAAAACTAGGCACGAAAAGGACACATATAAATGTACTGTCTCACTGCAGTTTGATATAACGTTATGCTATAAATTTAAATGAAGTATCTACAAATTTTAATGATGCACCTACTAATTTTAATCAAGTAAGGTTTAGTTACTATTCTGACTACTTATATTAATTTGATTTTTTTTCAGATAAAACAGATGGTAAAATCTCACTTATATGAGTAGCGGTGACCAATTAGAAGTTTGAATATTTGCTTAAAAACCATAAAATTCGCAGCTTAAATATAAATTTTAAAAATAATTTTAGGTACTATTTCTCCTCGATTGTTAACTATCACTACCAGTGGTAGATAAATGAGAGATCCATAGGTACTATTGCCCGGACTCTATATTGGTATTATAGGTTCCTTGCACTCTCGTTTATATCGCATATCGTTCCTAGCTTGAGATAGAACAAGTCCTATTTCTATTCTTTCATAACAATCCTTGCTTACACACAATGGACTACAGTAATTGCATGGAGTGTGGACCGGACGATGTAATTCTATGTCATTACTGTAAATGCTGTATTTCAAGAAAGAAGTACCAAGATTATCGTGTTTAGGTATAATATTTAATATTAAAGGCGTATTCAACTAAACTTGAATAATTTTTTGCGAATAAAATATCATATCTAGATAATTTTCATAACTTTCGTTTTAATTTTGTCACGGTAACGATGGTTCACACAATGGTAGATATACGCTTTATGAATGTAGAATTTTATTAGTACATAGTATTATTACAGGGTTAGTTGCTGAAGTTTAACATTAATATTGCCTATTAACATTAACATTTTTAGCCGTATTGGGGCGGCTTATACTAACCCCAATCCTACGCCGAATGGGTGTCGTAAGAGGCGAATAAATCCGGCCTGCTGGTGGTAGGGCCCTCGGAGGGATTATATTGGTAATATTGATTTTAATTGTCAATTAATACCATTATTATTATTATTATTTCTCCATGGGGTTCGCCTGGATAGCTACCACCCTTGAGCATGAATCAGCCGCCAAACGACTCATTGTGTTCCGGCTGGGGGCTTGAGAGCCAGTTCTTTATTTCTTTTTCTTCTTTCTTTTTTGGCCGGCAATGCATTTATGATGCCTTTGGTGTTGCTGATGTCCATGGGTGACGTTAGCCACTTACCATCAGGTGGATCGTCAGCTCGTTTGCAGGCAATTTCCATAAAAAAATAAAATAAAAAAAAAGTACAAAAAGTTACAGAAAATCATGCCTCTAAGAAACCGGGACACAAAAGCATTCCAACTAAAGAATTCCAACTAAAGCTAACTTTACTAAAATACCATCTAATGGTGAAAATTAATTCGGTAAATTCCTCACGTACACACGGGACAAAAACCCCAAAGACGTCCTAATTACTTGTTCGCTGTTATAGCGGTGTTAATGCGAAAACTTTAAAACTCTTTACCACGCCTTTATATCGCAAGTGACGACGCGTGAAGTGTTAGCACCCAAGTTGGCGTGTAAACGTATGCCTTCACTTAGGTGGGATACATACGGGCGGAGATTGGGCGCTGGAGCGCTGCGTTTTTAGGCAGTGCTATTGAATTTGTACGAAACGTTTTTGGAAAATTTTTCAAATTCCCAAATTTGTTCTTAATTTTCTTTAAATTATATAATTTATAGTTATATAGTTGTTAAAATATAAAACGGAAAAATTGAAGAAACTAAGTGAAAAGTAGCAGCATAGATAGATAGAAATATAAAGTTCTGTAGAAAAATTTACAAAAAAAAACCATAATAGGTGTGTAACGTTTACAAAATCGTTCTACTTAAAATCATGTTGACAATTTTATAATCAGGAAAGAAATATAAAATACCTGCAATTAAAATATTTAACCCGTACCAACTGTTGAATATCCTACGTAGCATACAAAAAGCTTCAAAAATTTAACTTGAAATCTAAACTTCCCAATACACTTTAATCCACCTAAGTACTTATATTTCGTGGAGTTGTTTCATTGAGTTTTTTTCAAGCGGCACCGCTTACAAATTGCCGCCATGTTTTCCTAACCTCTCTTCTCAGTGTCTCTATTGAATTTGCGACGTCTCGCGAGCAATTTTCTAGTCGCGGCAACTTACAGTATTAAATGTGGCGTTTCTTTTGTGTAGAAACGCACACTCACGGTACTCGGAGCGCTCAGAATTTCTTGAATAGTTCCTTGGAAAATAAAGGTTTATTTATAGTTACTACGTAAGGTTCATAGTGATTTGTTCGGTGATATTTTGCGTAATATTTTTCACTGATATTTGTTTAAATAATTTCAAGAAGAGAACAGGGTTGTAGCCTTGTAGTAGAGAATGCAATTAGGGATTAGGGACCTAATCTAGGGCCCATTGTAGAAAATACAATAATGTGCGAAATAAATAAATAAGGAAGCTGCTCATATCCTATTTACGTAGTATACGTAACTCACTAAATATAAAATAGTATAAAAATAAATTTATCTTAGAGACAAGATCTTATTTTTAGTTATATTGATTGTATTCAATAGTCTTGCGGTTACATGGTTTTCAGACTGACTGAGACGTACCACAATAAATCCAACTTATTTGTCATACAAAACTACACTCTACCCAGATCCGAGCCTCATAATTACCTCAATTATGCAGATTCGATTCTAACATCCTTATGTATACACAATAACCTTTACAAAATAATTGACGGTGACTTCAGGAAACGGAAACGGGCCGGCCAATGGACGCGCGTCACGGCTCGCGCCAACACATAATGTGTCTACACGATTGTTGAGTAAGATATTTAGCATAATAAACGCTTATCATACGCTTGTTATGTCTGTGGTAATGGGAAAGCCACGATAGTCTTGTTTAAATAAACAAAGAGGAAATTTGCCACACAGAAATTTTTGTAAAGCCACTTTTGGGCTGTTTATGAGTTTTATATCTCGGGACCAATAAAATAAAAAAAATCTTTTGAGAAATACTTAGAAACAGATGAAGGACGAGTGAAGAGATGGGAATAGGCAAAATTATCAAGTCTCTAATCTACCTAAGTCTTGAAGTCGATGCATACGGACGGGACGGCACATGAAGTTTTGGAAACATCGTTTCATAGAAAATCTAAACGATAGCGCATACGCTACGGAGGCACGCACGGGACGGGAACGGGGCACGCACGTAGGTATATTTATGCCCCGTCCACGTCCCGTCCCCGTCCCGTCCACGTTACGTATGCATCGACTTTTAGACTTACTATGCACACATCTATTATAATTTGTTGAATAAATCAAGACGTCAAATTTTAATGAACTCTTAAAAATCTGATATAGTGACACTGTTATCTGCAATACGAGTAGAGTAAGATGCGGCACAATATAAATGTATATAATTATGACATTTACAGTTTTATTTGTATTTGTCTTATGTTTCTTATTTGGATTATTCTTACCCTACTTCAGATAAGAGTATTGTCCTATCTGATTTTAAAGAGTTTATTAAAATTTTACATGTCTTCACATAAATCCGACAAACTATTAGATAATATTAGAGACTATTACAGATAATATTAGATACATACATATATATATTATAAGATATTACAGCCTATTACGTGTACACCTGTCGGATAATAATCTGTGACTTCAGGAAACGGAAATGAGTGTAGTCGCCAATGGCCACCGTCATGGTTTGCGCGACAATAACGCTATAGGTAATTTTGCTAAGTACGTCTTTTACCGGCTATCATTTAAATTATGTAAATCTTTTTCTATAGCCATAACGCAATAGCTCCCCTATTGCGTTAATAATATCGTATTTTTACCACTTTTTTCTTCTAATAGTATTTTAATTAATAAAACATACATTGTTGATACATTTTTGTTGTCTTATTCAGACTAGTCTAGCCATAACAAAGTTAATCTTGTAAGCAGCGTGTGTTGAATTACGGAATTATTACGGAACCCTAAAATGAAAGTTTTAAGTGGCGTTACCATCGTTCACTTGACCAGGTGTGAGGAGACAGATGGTTGCAGAGGGTCGCGTGCGTTCTTAATTTCTTATTGTGATCGGTATGCACTTGGGGTCCTTCGTACAATACTGTACTCTGAGCAGGTTAAGTCAGCTTTCTCTGCTTATTGCTATCATATTAATTAACTGTCCTATATTTTCTATACCGTACTGTTAAGAAGATTATTTTTTGTAGTATGTAGTAGTGTTGAACTCTGGTGAACTTAAATAATTATATTATTATATGACAACACATTATTAAATGTCTGTTTCGAATGCCTGAACTCTTTCAGTCAAATATATAAAATAGTATATTTATCTAGATATAACAAACAACATACAGTTTGAGATATTACCATTAAATGCTAATTTCCCTGTTTTCCGGCACTTACTCTCTAACTGGAAAATCATCTGCGTAAACATGGCGTATCCTTATAAAGAATATAATATTCTAAGCGCGAGGCTAACGGGCTTATCGCTGGTTCCATAATTAAAAATGTTTAACTCATGTTTTCTGTTATTCATCTTTTTTTCAGTTCATATCGCGATGTTAACATTTGAAATTAAAGTATTTAATAGTGAACTGTGATAATGATTGGACCGGTCAGTGGCCAAGTTTGCGGAGGCCTTTGTATTTCTGTAAGCATAAAATCCAAATTAATCTGAAATATTAATACTAAACCAGTGACTTGAGCTGTTTGTTCGTGATCTTCAGTCAAAATTTAATTTGTGAAATTAAATAATAGGAAATTAATGATACAGTATAATGATACAGCATTATTGTATAATCATAATTTTACAAAAAAAAATCAAATATATCGTCTTAGGAAGAAGACCACTAAAATTATTCCTGATTATATAAGAATTCAGTCAGTATGAAGTCAGTAAAAATGTAGATTCATAGCAAATACAACGCGTTGAAATACAATTTTCTTGAAGAGAACCTCGAGAAGGTCCGAGTCGTGCGGAACCCTAAAAATAGTAATCGGCAGAAGCTTTGTAGGGTAGCGGTCGCGTGTCGCCAGGTGCGCGCTCCCCCTGTCATCTCTTTACAATAATACTTATTATTATAACTCCTTATTATTTCTTGTTTTAATTGTGCCTCGACTTGCCTTTTACTCCTTTTGTTCCCGGTTAATGGCGTTTATTGTTTTGTGTTTTTTTTTAAATGCGTGCGCGTGCCGGCTGCGTCTGCAAGATTTTCAAAGGCAATTTAATTTTTCCTCTTCTCTATTTTTGTAATAACTCCGTAATTAAGGCGCCTATTGTGGGGACGGTGGACGGTAGGGTTACGGTCATTTCTGGTCCTTGATGGTGACTGATGAGACGGTCGGCTCAGTTGTTAGTTGATGCTCGAAAAGTCCCGGGTTCTTTTCCTGTCAAAGATGCTTGTTTGTGATGAATATGTATGTTTATGTCAAAAGAGGCGTATTCAATACTAATGAGGGATGTAAATGTGTTTACATGTTTTTTTTTAAGAACAACGAACCTTTAATATGACACTGTATAATCTCCGTAATAAAAAATAACTATTTTTTAATATCGATACAAAATACTTTATCTAAATCAAAAGATCTATCGTCGAAAGTCTATAGTTTCAAGATGTCGCAAGTTAAATTACTCGAATACCGATGGTTGCTCGGGAAAGATGGACCCCACATCCCACATGTCGCAACTTGTAATTGCTTACAAACTTCTTCGATTGAAGATTTATTCTCCATTAACACAAGTATGTTGATAGTATGTCGCGACTCGCGGCCATTTATAAACTGAAACACTTTGATCAATGCGTGGTTAAGGGGATGCATTCCAATTAATGTGACGTGAACCTAATATTTCTATATTGATTTCTTTAAAAAAAATTAAAATCCTACTTATATTATAAATGTGAATGTTAGTAAGGATGTATGTTCTCTTTCGCGCAAAAACGACTGAACGGATTTTCGTGAAATTAAGCACACAAATAGACAATGATTTGAACAGGGTAGTTATTATCCAGTTATACGCGAGCAAAGCCGCTAGCAGAGAATAAAAAACCGTCTTAAAATACGCTGTTAATACAATTGTATGGACTGTAACGATAATAATTTCCAACGCTAATTAAAAAACATTCGCATCTCGAACATCTAAAAATTCATCACTTCTAAATCACCGAACCAAATCATATGGTTCAAATACCTTTTTAATTTCTGCAATTTAGTTTTCCGACATCATGCACGAAATGTCGAATGAGAGTTGATTTCGACAAAACACATTGCAGTGTAGGTCCGACAAACACGAAAAGCCTGTTACAGTAGGCGTACACTCGTACAGCTGTTATAAAAATAAAACAGTACGCAAGCATATGAAATGTCCAAACAAGAATAAAGATAACGAATGGATCAACGTGGTGTTAAAAAGTTGTCATGTTCGAGTCAGAACCGTGGGATAGGGTTCCGTTGTTCGAATGTTTCCATGTTCTCTACTAAAAATGTAATAGATATCTAGGTTTATCATATGATTAACTGTAACCACGAATATAATATTAGATTTTTCTAATAAAATGTAAGAAGAGTGAATGAGTTACTAAGTGCTTGCCATCCAAGACTACATCTCCACTGTTGAATTAGATACGATTTTTGTCAAGTTTCAGGCGCATAAATGAAAAAAAAGATATGAACAAAAAATACATTTTTTTAACATACGCACCAAATTCAATTTTCTAATTTACTTTCGACTTAAATTTACCTCATTTCAAATAAATACAAAATCATAATCTGTCATCCAATCCAAAAAATCAAATTTCCTTATTTTTAATAAATTTTTAGTCCAATGTCAATCAAGTCCAATGATAGACCAAAAAGTCAACGCATAAGGGTTCTGCTTTTACTATTTTAATTTGAGTTAAGGATCCCTAAATGTATAAAAACTGAAGTTCATCGCCCTTAAAAGTGCCTTCTGCCGCAATGTGTTCCTGTGATGTACCAACATTGAAAGTTTGAATATCTGAAATATGATACTGATAGAAACTTTATATAAATGAATTATGTTCCTTAGTTATGTTTACCTATGTTCACTTTTTGAGTAGTGACGGTGACGGTGACGGATCGTTTACTAATAGATATACGTAGGATCGTTAATAATAGTAAAGGTAGTTAAAATATTTTTGGTTTCCATAATCATCCTTTAAAAAGTTTTATTTATTTATGTATTTATTTAATAGTTTATGTCCACGTATAAAATTGGTTACAAAAAGTTATAAAAAAAATTTTGTACATAGGCAATACTTATTTCTAAAAGTAATCTCCTCCAGCACACCTAGGACTGGAAAAGTGATATAAAATTAATTTAGCGTGCATTTGTTTATATAAATAATATTTTATTTAATTATTCATTGTTTGTTCTTTCTTATATAAACGAAAGTTCCTATTTTTGATTTAAAAAGTTCCATTTACTAAACTAACATGCGAAATATCAATTATTTTTATTGAATTTCATGCCTGTTTCAGATATGATTGATTTGTAATAAGAATAACCCTTAAATCAAGTTAAATTTCCAAACTATGATTTTTAATAATATTTTATTTATTTACAATACAAACAAAAATCCTATAGACAAAAATACAAAGCAAAATATAGCTGCAAGACAACAACTTTTTTATTTAAAGGCAATCCCACATATACATCGCGACAACGATACAATGTTAAAACCGTCGGAAGTTAAAGGGTAAATAAAAATGGATCGACGAAAAAACACTATCAAATTTGCGGTTCGGAAGCTAATAAAAAAGAAGCAAAAACATTGTAAAGCTGATCGCGGCGGTTCGCAAAGTCATAGCACACCTTAGTTTAGAGTATTTTTTCTGATTGCAAATGTTTCGACCAATAGTCAAAGGGCCTAACACATGTCAGATTAAGCGCGTGCGTCCCGTGAAATTGAACACCTTTCGTCTATTTGCAATCTTTCTTGCTTTTTTGTCTGTTGAAAGCTTCGTTTAAGTATCATCATGATGAAACAGTGTTAGTTAATAATTTTTATACACAAATACTTGTACAGTCGGCAAAAGAATTAAGTATGCAGGGCATGATTGTAAAACCTTCCGTAATTATTTATATTACAGATTGTTTGGGTTATTATCAATGTTAAATGATACTTGTAAACGTAAGGTATGATTTAACATTGCTAATAATGTAAACAATATGTAATATTAAACATTACGGACAGTTTTAGAATCATGCCCTGTCTACTTAATTCTTTTGTCGACTGTACCTATATCTCTTCAAAGCTTAAATGTTAAAAAACAAAGACGCAGTTTTTGTATGCCTCTTTTTATATTCTTATAATCTACACAGTAGGATTTTAATATTAGTAATTTTTTCGAGAAAGTTTGATTATAATAACGTATATGTTATAATATAGGTAAAATGGTTATTATTCTAATTTATATAAATTGTGTAAGATGCTACAAAGAGGACAATGAAGAAGATTATTTACTTTTTACACAAAAAAGCCCGCAAAAAATGTTGCAAGTTTCTTATTTTATTTTTAACTTATCAACGTATTAAGCTTGAACCATCTATAGTTTATTATGTATAAGATATGGCTAATCACCGCCATAGAATTCCATCGAGTAGAACTAACCCTCCCACAGGCTTGTTTGAGATTCACATGTCGCGCTTCTCCAAGCAGAAAAGACCACTTAAGGGTTAAGTCATGCGCTGAGTAATATAGAAAAAGCGTTTTATACTTCAAAAAATATATTTATTTGTATTACTTATAACATTTTACAAATAAGGGTCTTTAAGGGTTACATTGATGGAAACATCAAAAGAATGTTAGTAATTAGGTTTAGATTCTGTATGTAGCTCAGATAGTAGTGATAGTCTGAAAAATGTTGAGTCTTGGTGTTCGGATCTAGGGGAGGCATTTAAAACAAGAAGACAGAGAAATTATTGGTTTTAGGTCTTGGGTTCTTCATTACCTTTCCTTAGTTTATGTCTTGGCAATAAATCATAGAATATCTCACTTTTTTATTTTTTTCATATTTCAAAACACGCACATCATCTGAAATCTGTCAATCACGCGCTTTCTATAATTAAGATAGAGTTTCACAGGTAAGTTCGTTTAATCTTCAATTATATCCTAATCGCTACGCTTATCGGTTACCCCAACACCATGTCCGTAGCCTTAACCGATTACCCCGGTGTTTGCTTGAGAAACACGGGGTCTTAAGACGTTGGGGTGGGCAGGGTTGGCACGCAAGCGGTCATTTGTTTGCGTGACTGTCTAAATGGTCATGTTTTCACGCTTTATGCTTTCGTTTTCAGTACTAAATAGACGGGTTGTTGGTTTTTAAATATTGTGCTGCTATTTGCATGTGGACCAAGATAGTTAGGAATTGCTTTCTGGCGTTTATAATGTAAATACAATCTATCATAATGTTTATTAATTCGTTATTTTTGTTACTTACGACCGCAGCTTAAGAGTAGAGTATTTTATTAAGATATAGTTTAAGTCGTCACAAAAACAGTTATAAAAATGCCAGTTATGGTCATTCGTTTAATTATTAAACAAAAATATAATGTATTATTAACATATTTATAATATTAACAACCAAATTTAATTTTAATTGTATTGACAGAATCTGTCGCAGCAACCCTATAAGGCGTTTATCATAATACTCGACAGTCTTACAAGATTTCCTCTCTTGAGGTCAAGACCCTCATAAGAGGCCGGCGTCTTCTCACTCAATTGCTTCAACTTAGGATGCTCAAGTTCGTTATTCTACTTTGAGTGTAAACTTTGCACTTCTGGCTTAAGATTTAAAACAAAATTAAAATAATTTATTTTAAAAACTTAAGAAATAAAACGGACATTGTAATAACCGACCGCTAGATATAAACGCAAACTCATTACACTAAGAAAAAGTAACACGTTGCCGACTAAGAAAGCGGGACAGCAACATTGAAGTATTATTACTAGCGTATAGAACAGACACCGCGAACACAATGTATGTTCCAATGAATTGGCGCCGCGCGGCTTCAATGTCCAATGGATTCGTTCGATTTTGAAAGGAGAACAGGGGCTCAATTTTGAAAATAGAACCTCCCGGCGGGGACACATTTTGTTTGAGATGTCTCCTCTATGTATTTACCTCAATGGACAGCAAGCACTTTTACTAACTAAGAAAGCACTTTTACTTTTCTAATCTATACTAATATTATAAAGAGGAAAGATTTGATTGTTTGTTTGCACTGAATAGGCTCCGAAACTACTGAACCGATTAGAAAAATTCTTTCACAGTTGGGAAGCTACACTATCCCCGGGTGACACAGGCTATATTATATTTAAAAAAAATTAGGGTTCCTTAATAAAACTTCAATACTGTAAGCCAAGATAAAAAAAAATAAGAAAACTGAAGCAAACCGAGAGCGGTTACTCGTGTTATATAATTGAGTAATATAAATGTCTTTAAAAATCTCAATATTAAAATATTCGAATATATGCATTGGAATGCAAAATAATCCTATATAATTAATTGGAATTTTTACCCTTGTTTGGTTAATTGCCTTCCGGTGAAAGTATTGTTATCTTAAAATACCATCGAATCAATTTCCTCTTGGCTCAATCTCCCTCTCAATCGTTCTCATAACGTGGCAATATTTTATAATCCTTTCATATATCTAATTGATTCCATTTCGTCATCCTTTAAAAGAGAAAGTAGTATCGATACTAAAAAAAATTACTCGACTGCCAGAAAGGGTTATGTTTTTCGCGCGTTTCTTGTATGTATATATGTTTGTATCGTTATATCGTTAGATTCGTCTTAATAACCCAAGTGTTCTTAGATAAGTGAAATTAAAAACAAAAACAAATATGGTGGCTGTGAGATGCCATTGTTTGAAGAATCAAAAAATAAAAACAAATCCAATAACGCAGTATGAGTATGAAATTAAAGAAGTCACTTAATTTAGAACTCACCATAAGGATTTCAAAATAGTATATCATTTTTTTAATTTACACTAGTTGTTTATGTGAATAGTTGACAAACGAGTGGACATGGATAGATCATTTGTGCTTAGTTTCATGATAATTCGTTCAGTAGTTTTTATGTGAACGAGAAACAAACATCCATACATCTTCACAAACAAATGTTCACATTTATAACATTACCTAATATTATAATATATTATACGAGTAAACGCCCTCGCTTTGCTTCGGTTTTCTTATTTTTTTACACCTTAGGTTACATTATTGGAGTTTTATTAAGGATCCCAAATTTTTTTGAAAATATAATATAGCCTATGTTACTCGGGGATAGTTTAGCTTCCCAACAGTGAAATAATTTTTGAAATCAGTTCAGTAGTTTCGAAGTCTATTTAATGCAAACAAAAAATCAAATCTTTCCTCTTTATATATTAAGTATAGATGAAGTAAGATACACAGTCAAATACATACAACGGATGCTATGTACTCAACAAGCGCTACAATACATTACCTACACCAGTCTACGCATTAAAGCTATTTTAAATATTATGCAGCAAAACAGCATCTATGACGTCATATCTATATCACAAGATCGTCCCGCAAAAGGCAACGCCGCACAAAAAGGCGCACAATAATAGAAACAAAACAGTGGCGTGAAACTTTTACGTAGCGGCACATTTTACGCATTATCTAGCGCAAATTGTGAACGCGAGCGCAAAATTCCTAGACCACTGGTTCTCAAACTTGTTAAGCTGGTTACTTTTAATAGCCAACTTTTACATGACATTGAGTAAAATTTTGATTTCTTTACACAAAATAATAAGTGACTTTTATATATTGAATTTAATTTTGGATTAATAAGTCAGTATTAGTTTTATCAAAAACAAAATGAAAAGTGAAATACTTTTAGGGTGTTTGTTAAATATGAGTGGTTAAACTATGAGTAGTCTAAAATTTAATTAAAGTAACATGAACCTTTTCGTTCGTTCAAAAATTTTACTTTAAAATGTGATATTTCTTAAGTAAATGGGTACGAATATATGTACTTTCCTTTATTACTTAAGTAACGTAACATTGTCTTTTTCTATTTAATATAATTTAAGAAGGAAAAAGTAATACCAACTTTATTTATTTATTTATTTACACTTTATTATACCCTTAAAGCTAAGTGGTACAAAAGGTGGACTTAATGCTTTAAGCATTCTCTGCCATTCGACTTTTGGTTTAAGCAGAGAACAGTGAAGGCGGTACAAAATGGAATGTAAAAGTATAAATAGAAGGAACCGGAACTTCATTAACAAAGCCACTAACCTCAACCGTCCATCCTCCAGGGGATCGTTTCTCACTTTGAAAAGCGCTGTCCTACTATTTGCGGATCGAGAAGACAAGCTTTTAATATTCGAGGAACGGTGGAGACAATCCTCTTAATCAGGGAGCAGACAATGCGCGAAACGAGGCCACGCACATACGAGATGATTAGCCGCTTTGTTGGCGAGTGTACCGCGCACTTTTGTTACCAACTGTACCGGGCCCGGGAAACTTTTAGCTCATATGGATTGTGACGCGACGAGAGCCCGTAATTGCTCGGCTTTATTAAAAATGTTAGTCTGTTTGTAAGAAAATAATTGTAGCCAGCTCGCTAAGGCGTGTGACACTAAGCGGCTAGTGATGGACATGGCGATGAAAGAGCTTATTGTCCTTTTGATAAAGAGCTATTGACATTATTGTACCTACAGTTATTTGTTTCGGATTTCACGACAACCTTCTATAATTATGCAGCATAGATACTGAATGTTTAAGAAAAGCCCGCTTTAAATTTGCATCAGAATTGTACGCCGTTTATAAATGTAAACTTTTTATGCAATCTTTTCAGCTCTAAATTTTCACATTTGAATATTCTCGCAAAGCCTTACAAAGCGAGTATTTCTTAGTCGCACAATGGAGGCAGAGAAAAGACCATGTTATTATGACACCATGCATTCAAAAGATAAGGGAAAGACACACGAAAAAAGTCCAACACACGTCGGGTATTAAATCTCGACACGACAACGGCATCAGAACTTCGTCTAATTAAAAATAAATCGGGTAAAAGACAAAGACTCTGCGAGATTTCGTTTTATTGCGGGGAAAAAAATGATACAGCCATAGGAAAGAAAGAGGCGGGTAAAAAACACAATAAAGAAACAATGTAAACAAGTTAGGGTGTACTTGAGTAGCTCATTACGTAGCAGATGCGGCCGCATTAGCCGCTTGGCTCGTTTGAGCGGGCGCTGCGCTACGCCGCTACGACGAGCGCTACGAGCGCTACGAGCTCCAGCCTACGGTGCTACGAACTACGGATGGCTTGACGGCGCGCTGACAAGAGACGTTATACCTTTGTTTAACCTATTTCGGTTTAGATTACGCTTTCATGTGATCCCGGCTTAATTAATTAAAACTAAAGATCATCATTACGAACTATTCTGTGACGAGCTTTGTAGTCGCGACTCTCGAGCGAGTATCGAGCGTGGAAATTGAAGCCCGAATTTGCTACATATTAAGTGGACGTACGTAATTAACAAAACAAAACGCGACTCAAATTCGGTTCCAAATAAAAGATTCGCCCCATTAGAGGAATCTTCAAAAACCGAATCGCACAATGGACGCAAAAACGACAAAACAAGCCCTCTAGAAATAATTAGTTACCTATGAGCATGTAAAAATCCACGCAGTACCTACACAAAAACTGTGTATCGAATCTGCACTCATTCATTTATTCAAGGTAACGAATTGAATTGGGTTTTTGTTCGTTTCCATATTAGCGACAAAACGTGCACACTCGAATTTAGACACTCGATGCACTTTCGTATGTTTCGGATTGTTCATTCCATTCCATTTTTCTCCTTTTGTTTTCGATTTGAGGACGATCTGTGGCTCGCTACTTGTATCTGCAATGTTTTGTTTTGTCTGAGTGCCGCGATTGTGTTATTGTGCGCCATGTAAACCTATTCTTACCTATTTTTAAAGTGCACCTGCTTTTGATTCCATATTTTTTTAATATGTCACAATTGTTTGAAAAAGGAATGCTTTTCAATTTAGGACTATAGACGGGAAGACTTCCTAGCCTCTGTTTTGTTTATCTTATCTAGCTTGTTTGAAATAATGTCTATGAAAATGTTTTGTCTTATTTCCTTGACGAGTGCTCTCTTTATGAATGACTTTTAATTTTATACATTCCCAAATAGTTACATAGTTTCACGGAATAAAAGATGTATTTTTGTATAAATGACAGGTGTGGAAATGACAGACTATTTCCTACCCTCCAAGCTGAAATGTATTATTTAGTTTCTTATTATAGGTGTTTTTAATAAGTTATCAAGAGCCTTTCAAGGGACTTCAACATGTTTTTTATTCCACTCCTTCAAAGGCCTCTAATCGGCTTTAAACCTAAAATTTCTAGTTACCTTTAAATGGCAATACCTACACTATTTCATAAATAAATAAAATTCCAACAACAACTTAATTCCGCTACACTAACCTCAATACTTCCGGAACATACCATTACTTAATAGAAAAAAGGGTCTAATGATAAAATCATAAACAAAATCGCGATAAATGCTAACGGAAACACGGAGGCATAGCGCACGGAAACACTCGACACTGACGCGACGTCACTTCCGTTTCCTTCGAGTCACGCACCGCGGGGCTTTAGTGCAAGTGTTTATCATCTACTAGATCACTTCATTTTTGATTACCTTAACTATAAATATTAGGTAATTAAATATAAATATTTTTGGAGTAAATTATAGTCACGATGGTCACTCGTTATAGTCGTAATGCCCATGCCCATGCTACATCTGCGTTAATGTTAACGCATGCACCTTACTTGGGATGTTAGAATGCAGATGTGGCCAATAGAATTGAAATTCATTTATGTGTCGAAGAAAGCACTATCCAGATATCGTGTAATATCATTAAACGGCCATGCCACTTTTAGCGCGCTAACTGTTAGCCACACCTGTGTAATGTTAACGTAACATTAATTATATTAGGACGCAGGTGTAGCAGGGACATAAGGGTGACTTCACTAAAATCAAAATATTATAAAATTTATTGACAATTCCGTAGCCTGGTTGACTATTGACGTAACCTGCAAAGCGAGGGGACCTAAGTTCGATTCCCAGCCACGGATATTAATGTGAAAGATAAACGTTGTTTTGGGGTCATGAGTGTTAGTATTGTCTTATTTGTGTTCTCCATGCCGCTCAGGTCACAGAGAATCCAATTGCAGGGGTATGAGTGTGTTTATTTATTTATTATTTTGCTGCACTTAAGTAACCAAAACGAATTAACTTCCAGACCTATCAAACGAGAGATCCCTTGCATAATTTCATGACTTATCTGTATCCCCGTGACTACAAGTTAGTTATTTATTCAAGTTAAACGATTAAAGAGATGGTGCCAGAAATACAGGCCTTGACCCTAGTTAGATCCAGGTTAGACAGTTCTAAATATATAATATGTAATTTGAATGTGAAAAACTATGTCAATAAACTATTATCTTTATACTTACAGAGCCCAAAAAACAGGTAGAAGACCTGTGTTCGCAAGTCCCATACAATCCAAAGGAAGCAGCAAGTGAGGCAAGTGAGACACTTGTTTGTTTCCGTATCACATCGGACGGAATCGCGACGGAATTACGCCTAGTTCCGTTATATGATAGCTTAATTATATGTTTTCCATTCATCTCTTTTGTAAACGGCTTGTGTACCGGCGCTTCCTGTCTTGTGTGAGTGATGGTGTGGTTCAAGTCTGGAGTATTAGCGATTTGTTAGCTTTATTCATACGTGAACGTAAACGTTGTGAAGAGAACTTTGAAGGCATACGAATTCGGACCATAGACGATCACTTGAGTACTTTGAAGTTTGAATACATACGACGTCGTGTGTTTTAACAAAAATATTTATAAACATAATCCGAAAGTTACTTCCGAAGTTAATTAGATGTAAAGTTGAAGTAAACTATAATGTCTTACACTTTTAAAATGTTGTATCATCTTTCCATACATACATGATCCTATTTTGTTTTTCATTTTTTTTTTGTTGCATTGGAGAGAACTTAAATTAGTTTAGATTTCCGTATGAAAATATTAAATTTGTTAACAAAATAATTTTCATTCAATTAGGTTAGGTTAGAATTTACAAACAATTTTCTACTTCAATAATTAAAATCCCCCGCGCCTATAACTTGGACCAAACCAACAGATATGTATACAATGTAATTGAATGGGGCGATGTGATTCATGTTATTTTATTGGTGAACAGCGCTCGGTTGCTACTTTCACATTATCGTGACTCCGCCGACGATACTGCACTTTATTTGGGGTATTCGCAACCGTATTGTGGGATGTACGAGTAAATCAGTGTCATTGGATTTTTTTATAACGGAAACCGCGACAAGCGACCTGATGTTGAGTGAGCTGCTTGTAAACGCCAATTGATTATAAACTGGACCCTTCCTTGTCAACATCCTCCCGGTGCGGATATCGCACTTTGCTTCGTCTTTTATTATGTGTACCGCGAAGGACTGGAATAAATTGCCCGCGTGGGTGTTCCCGTCTGATTGTAATGTGGGTGTCTTCAAGTCAAGAGTGAATAGGCTTTTACTAAGTTAGTGCGCTTTACCATCCACGACTTCATTTTCGCTTACCTCAGGTGCTTCAGGTGGTTTTGTGGTCAAGCCTTAACTTATTCTGTATAAAAAAGGCTCATAATATATTTGACGATGACGACATGTCGTTGAAGTTTTTACTAGCGCTCTGCCCGCGTTTCCCGCCTTTTAGGAGATAATATTTATGGTATACTTGTGTTCTAAATTTGAAAATCTGTTGGGTAGTTTTTGCGTCAGAAATTTTCACATTTATAATATTAGTAGGATCGGTTGAAGAATAAATGAATTAGGTAAAAAGCAGTGATAGCCTAGCGGTCAGAATGTTGGTTTCTCGAACGGAGGGGCCCGAGTTCAAATCCTGGTACGCACCTCTGATTTTCAAATATTATGTGCGTATTAGAAGTCAATTATCACTTGCTTCGGTGAAGGAAAACATCGTGAGGAAACCTGCACACCTGAGAGTTCTCCATAATGTTCTCAAAGGTGTGTGAAGTCTACCAATTCGCACTTGGCCAGCGTGGTAGACTATGGCCTGTACCCCTCACATTGTGAGAGGAGACCTCGAGCCCAGCAGTGGGACAATTATGGGTTGTTGCTTTGCTTTTGCTTTGCTTATACATTTTGAAAAGAAGAATTAAAAGAAACTTTTAATTGAAATGAAAGTACGTTATTGGGTAAAATATTTGTTTGATTTCAGGGAAGACTGCATAGTAGGACGTAGCACGGTTTTGACTGAAGTAACCTTTTTTATTTATAAATTCAACAACATAATACTTCTAAATATTTCTCCTTAGTTTGTTGTATGAGGTTAAACAAAAATAAATAATAAACCTTACATATACTCATAGCCCAATACTAGGATTCCCTGTGTCATGGATTCCACGGAAAAAACTCACTCAGACCCAGAACAGAATTTCGAATTTCGGCCTCGCTGGGAACCAAACCCAGGAACTCTAAAACGTAGTCCAGTATGATAATACTATTGCGCCATACAGATCGTCTTTTCAAAAAGAAAAAGATTTTATAGGATTATCAGTGTTACATATGTATACAAAAGGTGTACGTTTCGCGTACAATAAAAATGCAACTAAGCAGTTTCCGTCATTGTCACCTCAGTTCACGTCATTCACGCGTCCGGGCATAGCGTGTGCTCATCATTAATCTATCAATAATTAGCAAATCAATTAATATCAGTTAAATAAATCAGTATCATAGTGCAGTTAACACCTTTCATTACAACTCTTGGTGTACCGTACCGTACACAAGGATTAACGTAGTATTACCATATACATACACGTATCGACATACATAAAACAATATCAATTGAATCCCCTCCAGTAACAAAACTGCAATTTAAACTTTTAAGAACACTTAAAAGACCGTTTAAAAAGCATAGCAAATGTCACGCTCCCTCCCGCGTGCACACAGATGCCGATTTATTTCCCGGGATGCGTTCAATGTTTTTTTCAATAAACACATAAGGTTAATCGGTTGATTTACGTTATGAAATTGTAATGAAGTGCTTAAACCTACAGTTGGATATGTTTAATGGATAGTGGCAAAACTGAAATATTCAATAATGGCAATGAAATTAAGTTGGTTCATAAGCAATATTTGAGCATTGTTGCTCTATTCTGAATTAGAATAATATATTTTTGTTTTCAAAAAACTTTAAAATATAACCCTGGACGACCTGTGTGGCGCCATGTTTACAATACCGGATCGCCGCACCAAGGATCCTGGGTTCGATTCCCAGCGAGGCGGAAATTTGAATGATGAGTTTGAATTTCTGTTCTCGGTCTGGGTGTGAATGTCTTTGTCTAGTGTGTTGTCCATGGCACCCACGACACAGGGAATCCTAGTGTGGGGCTATGAGTGTGAAGCGTTAGAAGCGTTAGAAACCATGTCGAAATCTGGCATGACTGAGACAAAACAATATCTCCGACTTCACTTCAGATTATTTGATCTCGTGATTGGGCAACCTGTAGACATAAGCCTCTTACTGGTGTAGGTTCTAATACTGTAACAGAGGATAGAATAGATTAACGTCTAGTGAGAGCTCCTTGCAATGGCCGCTAGCAGCTGTGCTAGGAAGCGATACTAGGAGTCAATCACTGGATCATTTAATATTGAATAAATGAATAGAGATATAATTTTGATTTACACAAATATTTGATTATACAAGTATCTAAAGTAAAATCCTAATATGGTAACATCATCTAAATAAGTGACATATTTTAATTCGGTGAAATATAATATTTCACTTGAGACCCACATACATAGCTGTATTTGAATATGTATATGAAAATTTAATACAAAACTAAACAAAATACCAAGCAAAGAGTTTTTTTGTCAAAATATCATTTGATTAATCCTAAAATTCCGAATTAGAAGTTCTCATTATGAAAATTTCCATTTCAGATTTTTTCCCGAAACCCCTATTTTTTGGAAGTGCACAGATGTTATAAATCTATCTGCTCCTTACTTACTCACCACCAACTTGTCATGTATTTCAATAAGTAAAGGTAACCATTGATAACTATTGATAATAAACATCATATCCTGACATGATGGACCAGCAAAAAATATAAGGTGACCTACTTCACAATTTGCACCTTTCCTCGTAAGATTGCTTTTGTCAAACGCACCTTGCTGAGCATATGTTACCCGCATGTCTTCGATCCGCAAGATTTTTTGCCATCTCATTGCCTTTGATAGAAGAAATTCGGACTTTCAAACGTTTAATAGACGACAATGCGATGTGTGTATGTTTAAACGCAAGCTAACGTAAGAGTTATATTGTTAGCTTAGCGTAAACTTCACTTAGCGTAGAACATTAAATTAGAGGAAAACACTCCCTATTCGCAAAGCGTTAATATACTGTGTGTTTAGTGCATAGCTTAAAGCTCCTTCGAAAAATAATACTATTAATGTGATTTTGACTCTGAGTTCGAAAAAATAACAATATAAAAAGAACCTATCAATATGTCAAATAGCTACAGTTCAAATTTGGAATTAGAATTCAAGATTATACTTATAGTTTCGCTAGGGAAGCTTGTCTATTGTTCGAGAATCCATCGATTGTAAAGACCCTGCATTAAACACTTTTCTAGGGTCGATGAGGCGATTGTGAAGCGTAATAATAGAGGAGAAAGGGGTGTATTGCACCTTTACGTTCGAATGTCGCGTGCTGGACCGCATGGGTCCTACTTTTTTCTTTTCAAATGGATTCTTCGCAGCTTGTAAGCTAACTGTGATGAACTCTGTTCACATTTCTAACTTTATTTGCTATGTAAATGTAAATAACACTTCAAGTGTATTTATTTCGAACTATAATTTTATTTTTATTTTCGTACATATCACATCTTTACTGGCTACGAAGGAAATGTAATTTATACAATTCTGATATCATTAATTAAGTAAACTATGTCTATACAAATTTAAGGAAATTTCTTCTTTAATCATGATTGCTGTCATGTTAAGTCAGCCTGACTTAAAATTACGGGAATTAAATAGGTGCACGAATTTCTTCTTTTATTGTCATGCGCCAAGACAAACAACTGTTTTTCTAAAAAAATGTCTCATGGTCTATACAAGAAAATATCAAATTTAAATTTTTATTTTTGGTACCTACTTTCTAAATCAGTTATAAAATGAATACAGATACAACCGATCGCTCTATACGACAGATGTGAAATCAATATGGCGATAAATTTGCATTTATTTTTATATAAATCGAGCCTATTCACATTAATGACACGCGATATGGGGTAACCAAAGAGTAAAGATGTTCTACCACAGACAACGTTTGCAATTTGAATTTAGAACGCATCTGCGGCGCGTGCGCGATGCGAAAGATGTTTTGCGATGATCGATGGAACTTTTTTTATCGTGTGTTTTGGTAATTTTTGGAATCTGGAGTAATTTTTGTGTGAGAAAATTAATTAATATTTTTTACATGATATCTGAATAAATAATCTGTAGGTACTAGTAGGTAGGTTAAATATTTACTGTGGTCTCACAACAAATGGATAAGAAATTAAAATAACTAAAAGATAACGGATAATTCATACAAATATTTAAGTAACTATTTCAGAAATTAATAATAATAAAAATGAATAAATAATATAATAATAAGAATAAATAAATAATGTTTTTGTCATAATTTTGCCGCACTTATAAACTTAAAAATTGCGTATCTTGCCGTGATTATAAAAATTAGGAAATTTCGGTTTTGTTTTTCAAAATCTTTTCTTGACTGGTAACGAAAAAAAGTTCGTTGATTTCTATGTAAATCTAAATTCGTCGGATAGGTACTTTCTACAAGAAAAACATGAATCATAATATACATACATTGTTTCGGTTAAATAAATGGATATCGATAAAAGCGTGCGAGTAATGCTTAAATTTAAAAGCATCCTATATTGGCAAAATTGGAAGTACAAGATACTTAACGTCCTATTGTATTCGGTAAGCGAAATTATCGATCGCGTTGCACTCCCCTACGGCGGCCATCTTACTCGCAGCTGCGCTTGCGCAGGGTCAAAGGTGGCAGAGGGGCAAGTACCTTTTGTATCTCAAACTGTGCAACGCATTTTCACCCTTATACCACTGTTCTTAAAAAACAAGGGGTGTAAAGTCGTGAAAACAATAAGTTCTAGTAGGCGCGTGCGTCTAGAGGATTACGACGCTGTGCGCGGTTTGGATCGATATGCATTCCAAATTTGAGGTTGCACTCATGATATTAGATATTCATGATACTTATGAATACTATAGTGACAGTTTTCAAGTTTTGCATCGAATAGGGCTAAGTGGTGTGTGTTTATTTAAGCAGGCTTCTATTTTAGGGACTATTGTAACTTAGGTACTTTGTTTGGCTCTAGTATGCACGATCCTAGGCTCATGTATGTACCTAATACATATTTGGGTGCGTGAAGCTAAAACTGCACCAAAGATAAGATTGTAACTTTTTAACAACTGTCAGGAAAGTAGGTAAATATTGCTACTTAAAAAAAAAACAAATGAAAAATGCCATTAATCCACTAAGCACTTCGCATTAAGTCAACAAATAAAGTAATTACAATTTAAAGCATTGTAAATTAATCACGCTGTAATAATAATGCTATTCCATATTGATGAAGGGTGTCACATGAGTTCCTTTTAATACAGTTAAAAAACATAACCATACCGAATCAAAATAATGATACTAGCAACCCTATCTCGTTTCGCTTTGGAAGTAAGGTCCCAATGGTATTTTATTAAGATGAGGTATTTGTAACTTTGAATATCTTATTTAATGACTTTATCCTAGTACTAGGATTTCTTATATATGTCGCGGATTACATGAACATACGTCTATTAATCATCACAAATAACTACGACCCTAGAACATACATATAGGTATTATCTGCCCCATTAGGAAATCATACCCAGGACTCGAACCTGGGACACTGAAGACAAAGTCACTACCAAACCAACCTAATTATGACGATTTAAAAGTATTATAACGTAATTAAAAATATAAAAAACCGCCTGCTATTAAAAAGCTATCATGATATACCTTTTTGAAATCATTATGATGAATTCTTTAATTTATTACCCATATTGCATTATTCTATTCATTATTATTTTTTGATACTTCAAATAATGACATCTCACAGCAACTATATTTGTTTTTTTTTTAATCTTACTTATCTAAGAACACTTGGGCTATCAAGACGCATCTAACGATTGGAAGATATGAGGATTGAGGTTATATTACAAACATACATGCATACATACGCGCGAAAAACATAACCCTTCCTTGGCAATCGGGTAAAAATAATGATTATCAAGATGATATCAAGCGGTTATTCAGTCTTGAATCTCAAAGTGTAAAGGTTGCAAGGAAAAGTGATTTGATAGTCTGCAACCACGATCCAAAGATTAAAATCGGCACCTGGCCCAATATAAACTTAGTTCAATACTTTTTATCTTAGGCGCCACTTTTTCACCCTAAAGACATTTAATACGCCCACACAACACATTAAATCGCCGGATCAAACACCATCTGTGATGCCATCTCTAGACAAAATTCAAGCGCTAAACGAAAATCAACCTTATTACAACTACAGATGGAGGAACTTTTTTGTTCAAAGGCAGTCTTCAAGAATCCAAGTACCTTGCAAGATGGCTTGATTATCAACCGATTTCGAGCAATAAGAATACTGGCTAGAGTTGTTTCTTCGATGGCATCTTTTTTACTACGGTAAGGTGCAATCAAGAATCAGCTGTGCGGTGCATCTTTACAATTCCAAGTTAAAAACGAACGGATATGACCCTTAAGGTTTTGTGTTAAGGTTTCAATAGATTCTTACAAGTGCTCCAGTAGGCATTGACAGAAATCTGCTTTGGGAATAACCCGAAGACAAATCTGTTCCTTATTCCATTCATTATAAGAAATCCATTGATGCTTGAAGTGTCGATGCCAGACTTGTTACGGATTCACCTTTACATTGTGCGCCTACTGATTAATCGGCATTTTTTCTTTTGCCTTGTTTTTTCTTGTTGTAAAAATCTAAATGATTTTTGTTATTGCTGATTGTACTAAACTTGTTAAACGACAAATAGATAGTTTTAAGTGACGCTCGTTTAAATTTTCGATACATTGATGATCAAAATAAACGCATAATAATAAAACGTTAACAAGGAACCACTAATGTAACCTTCAAATCCCCGAACAAAAGGAAAAAGTAAATACAAAAACAGTAAGAGCATTACATTACGGACTTTCGAATAGGGTGGCGGGACATGTGCGCACGCGCCGATCGACAATCACAGTAATAATATCTAAAAAATAATAATAAATCCGGGTGAAGAATAAAGAAAATCACCCCCTGGCTCCCCTTGCCTTTATCTTGCAAACAGACTTCAAATGTTAAAGATAATAGGGGTGGTACCCCTGTGCCCTGCGCGCGCGCACCTTTAGCGGGGGTCGCGTCGAGGCGTCATGCGCGTATGTCGGTTACGTTCAAATTTTGGTTAACGCTTCTTGTTACATTACATTTGCTTCGGCGAAAAAACGCTTTGTAGAAATCGATTTTAATTGCTTCTTAGTTAAAGACGAGGTACGTATTTGTTTGCATAATCTGTGAAGTTAACTTTATATAGAAATGTTGTGTTATTTATTGGTGAGAATATTATCCGCTAGATTGAGCATGTACTTTTATGTTGATAAAACGAAATTCTGAAGCAAGTGTCGATTCATGTGCTCCAAAGTGTTTGTGGCGTGTATTAAAAGTTATCAATGTCAACACATATTACTTCATACAGTTCCATGTCACAAAGGAAAGAATGCATGTTTCGTAAGGAATTGCATTAAATAAAGCAATATTATACTTTATTCTTGTATCACAAAAAATACATTTGCCGACATTATTTAACGAAGATATACACGAATATGAATAAAACCAATCGAGGATAACAAAAGGGCTATCAAAATCGAAGGCAATTATGAAGTGACAGAGGACTGACGTAGATACAGAGGACTGACTCGCAAAGCTAACGCTTTGTACATTTGATTACTTGCGCCAGACAAGACAATGTGTGGATAAAAATGAAATCAAAGGCTGTGTGCTATCTGTACCGGAATCTATACTCTTTTTTTACCTGGCTGTCCTGGCTTCAAAGTACATCTCTTCGGTGTCAGCACTCTCTTTTCTGTACGCCTGTGTATTGTATTTGCAATCGAAAACTTAACTTTTATTATTTTGTTTGACTTCATGTAATATTATAAATGTATACATGTTAGGTACAGTTGGGTTCGGATTGGAACATAATGTGTGAAAATAAATTAAGTAATTAATAAGGCTAGACTGTAGGTCCAGTGAACTCAGTAAAATCTTTAACGCATTTTGAACTGAATACGATTGCTTTCGGGAACATTTACTTTACATATAAAATTACTGTTATATTTACATTACATATAAAAGTTATTTAAACTTAGTTTTACTTTTGGTACATACAATATTTCTTTGACTCAAACAGCATAGTAACATTTTTACATAGTAACTAAAAATGGTTATAAATAAAGCATAAGTCCTCCATCTCGCAACTATTAATTAGTACTCCCCAATCAACTCGTAATCAAGCATAAAATTAAAGCTTGGCACACGCCAAGCGCCACAAAAGTAAGGGTGTGTCCATACAAGGCTTATGGCACAGCAATTTGTTCAAGACATCTGGCCTCACACCTGCCCGCGCACCCCTCGCTACCCATACCGATAGTGTGACGTCCAATCAAATGTAGTTCTAATACCAAAACATAACACTTAACCCATCACAATAAAACTCAAAATACAACGAAATGTTGCCCCGAAACGTTGCCACAATCCGTCGGTGTATTATGGTTTTGGCACAGGGTCCAATGCTCCTGTCATTCATCGTAACGTGTTCGCTCATTAAAATTCGGAAATGACGAACAGTTTTTCGACTCCAATTGTTCTAGGCGCGGTCAAGTGAGACTTTATGATGGGGAAACAAATTGTATGTACCGTCATTAGACGTCACTAGTTCCGAATGCGCTAGAACTTTTAATTCGCTTCCCGTCCGCAACAGTAACTGACATTATTCAATTAGTTGCACGTAGTCTATCAAGCTTGTTTGTCCAGTAGACGCTAGGACGTCAATCTCAATAGCGGTTCACAAGTCTCACAATACTATCACACCGTAAACGCGTAGCGTACGTTCATTCACATGCATACACACCTAACGTCTTGTACGTATACCACATGGATGTGTGCGTGCCCCATTCAAGACGAGGTGAGACGACCTCCTTGCGTCACTTCCGATGACGTCACACGTCTTGCAAGTGGGCGTATGAACACACCCTATACATTTATGCTTTGACAGGTCGCGGTGAAAACGTCGCAGTGTCTGATGACGAGATAAATGAAGGGTTGTACAGTTTCGATAACATATAATTTGGCAGCTATAAAGAACTTAACATAATAAAGAAGGTTTCTTTATGAAGTTGGCTGGTGAGGTCTGTGACTCAGCTCTATCTAAATAAAAAAATGTAAATGGTATTACAATCAGGTGGGATCGTGACATTTATTGAAGGCAATTACAGACTCATATCTTTTTGAATTTGGACTTCCGGATCGGGTCTTGGGTTCTGCGAAAAAACTTGTCTAGTTAATTCGTATCGCAGCAGGGGTCCGAGGATGCGGGATACTGGTAATTTGGGCCAAGTAGACCAATTCTACGGTACTATTGTGGTTCAAGGGGCTCTAAGAATGGTTCCTTCAATCGTCGCCCGCATGTCACTGCAAATAAATATTAATGGCGAACTGTGAAGTGCTTTTGTGACTGAATCGGACTTTTCTTCCGGATCATATAAAAGCTTATTATTAATTATTAATGTTTATATGAAAGTATTCGTTCAGTTAGTCATTGTTGAAGGACGTTAATTTTACCGCTTATTTCTATAACCCCAAACAGGCATATAAATCCATACAGCAATCTAGCTTTTAAGTATAACGA
This sequence comes from Thymelicus acteon, assembly GCA_951805285.1. NCBI lineage: Eukaryota > Metazoa > Arthropoda > Insecta > Lepidoptera > Hesperiidae > Thymelicus > Thymelicus acteon. The sequence continues at coordinate 7,790,109 of OX638232.1, forward strand.
ATTCGATTTAAATAAGTACATGTTCGCGGCTGTAAGGTGTGAGATAACTCTTACCTTGTAATAGCAAGGAATACTTATAATATGAGCAAATAATATAAATTATCATTAATCAATGCGAATACATGGTTAATACACATGAATGTGGCCTCAATGAGCCATCAATGAGAGAGATATTCAATATCTCCAACTATATTTGTTTGTAACATCGCAAGATGAAAACTGAATATGGATAATAACAACGAAATCGATTAATTACCGATATTCTCGATATCACAATAATCATTTGGAAGTTACAATTTAAATCGGTAACAATAACCACATCTGCGCGAAACGCAAAGAATTTTTTGTACAACTTGCACAAGTATTATCCATGACACGAAAATTTTGGCACGTAAACCTTTTTGTGAGGTATCAGAAATCAATCCGCGTCTATAATACCTTGGATCTGTCATTATGATTTACACGTTATCGTATGGAATCGATACTTAATAACTTTTACTTTTAAACAAAAATGATCAATTCATTTGTAATTTAACAGAAATAAATATATGGTTGAACTTCTCAAACTTAAGTCAAAAGACTTGTCGCAAGTACGTAATCTGCTGTTCTTTCTTTTTCCTCTGCTCTCTTGGGCAGAAAGATCTTGGGGAGCAACGCATTGGTTAGGTCTAAGGTTTTTAAATTGATTTTGAGTAATGCATGAAATTAATTATAATTTTTCTAACGTGACATTTATATCATTTTGCACCGCCCATATAGCTAGCACATGTAAGTTCGTATAGCGTACTGTTTGTACCACTTTTATCTACTACATGATTGCAATAAATTGATTTGGTTTGATTTGATTTAAAGGTGATCCTAGTAGTCCTAGTACCCTTGGGTAACGGTGACCAGTTACCATCATTTTCTGCTCGCATATCGGCTATTTACGGATAAAAAAGATGTGAAGCAATTGTGGGCACTATTTTCGATCGGTGACCGATGCGCAATTTTTAAGCATTTCCCTGTTTCGAAGGCCACGTAAGGTCCGTTCTGGTCATAGATTACCTCCAATAGATACCGCATACAAGGCAACTGACGCGCGCCAACACGTACGTGCATTTGCAAGTCGACGACAATAGTGTCGACCAATACTGACCCGTCAAGTCCAAGTATGAATAAGAAATAGCTAATCACAGCGCATTGTTTTGTCCCCCGCAACCCGCGCCTTCCGCCAAATTTTGTGAGTTCAAACTAAGAAAATTTCACTTATGCGGTATCTATTGGGGGTAATCTATGGTTCTGGTAGACATAAATGCATATGTATATCGTTAAGTAACAGTCGTTTGCGTCCGAATGTCTAACGCCCCAACTTAGAGTCACTAATGGTTACTTAAATCGCTCTTTAGTCACCATACAAATTCTGTACTAAGGAGCGATTATAGTAATCGTTAGTGACTCTGAGTTTGGGCATTAGTGTAACACTTGGAATACTTGATGGACGATGATGATATAAAATTAACGATACAGTTTTATTTTATTATTAACTTATATTGGCGAGTGAAACCGCTTCACATCGATACAATACTAACAGATGCTAAGTCTGATTTATTTCGTATTTGTATATGAACACTGTACGTCAGCAATAAGCCAAATTACGTACTTAAAACTTCCGTTCTTCGTATTGTGTAGACTGTAGAGCGTACTGTAGCGCATGCCCTTAACACCTGGACATCAATTGTACGAACCTTTTGAGGTTTCGATATAATTACTGGTGATGTTAACACATTTGAGATTTATTATCTGTATTTTGGTTAATGAAAAAAAATCGTTAATTTTCCAATCAAACGTGTCATTATATTATTTTAGCCATTAATTTGTCAGGTCACTAGTTTTTTACTTAAATATCCAATTGAATATTTAATGATACAAAAAGTCTATTAAATATAATAATATTCAAAATATTACTTTAACTTCGACACAATTTTCAACCAAATTCGGGCAGTTATCAAAAAGAATAACGTTCCGATATATTTGACTGAAGTTTCTCTTCGAATACAACGACTGGAAGATCAACTTTTAAAAAGTTATCTTACCTATACGGGTGTATAGATTAGGCACATCGGAAGCTAGAAAAAAATAAAAAAAACTCGTAGATCTACGCACGCGCGCGCACCGGGAGGTCTCGCACGTGGCTGCCCCTATAGATCCTATCGATACGTCTTATCGATAAAGAGAACGGCCGAACGGGTGAGCTACGAGGATTTTATATATCTTCATAAAAAACAAAACACGATTAGTTCTTTATTTTGAATGGTTGTGTGTGTATGATAAGTTAGTGTTGCCATTAGACAATACATGTAACAAAGCTGTTGTTATACTGTCTAACCATTGATTCAGTTTTGATGACAAGCAAAGACGTGAAAGGATTACTTTAATGGGTTGAATTTATCAGTTACTGTCTCTATTTGTGGATAGAAGATTAGTTCGATTAATTACAATTTCTTCGATGAACTTTTACCATTACAGTTGCAGAATATTTTCAAAGATTTGTGAAATCTCTAATCTGCTAGTATGTTGCAGTCCAGACTTAAATATGTGATTATTATCTATCTATTTATATAAAACACAAAAAATGTTTGTACGGATGTCCTTTATAGAATCTGAAACCATCCAACCGATATGTCTCAAAGTGGTTTCATTTGAAAGGCAAAAATCCGAAGGTGGTTTGAGACCACTAAAACAATGCATTAGGCACATTCGGTCCATTGATAAAGTCGAATTTCCCCTTTCACACGCAAAAATTTGAATTGTGAAGATGGCGCATAATACAGACTGTCAACACTGGTCTGTTATTGTCATCAGATTTTTTTAGCGTAGTGAAACACGCTGGGTATCCACTAGTTTTTAATAAAAATCGTTTATTGTTCATTTCAGATCCATCGGAGAGCCACGGGCATATTTTCACCGGATAAGTGTCCAAAATCATATTAATGGTAAGTAATATTTTACTTTATTGTAACTGTTTAACTATAATGCTATTCAAAAGTGCAACTTTCCAAAAAACGTCACAATATAAAGTTAAGTGGATGTAGTTTGTTCACCGTAGTAAAGGATAGATCGTTATAGAAATCGGCTATAAATGGTTTCAGCTATCCAGGCACATATGTAACGAAGCTGAAATAGGAGTCTACTTCAATAGTCGTATTAGAAGCCGTGGTGTGTTAATTGCCAAGCACGCGAATTCTGTAATCTCATCATAATCTCACAGACCAAAGTCACAAGTGATTCCTCGGTTAGATTAATGTTATTAAGTTAACTTAAGTTTGATAAATGATTGTTTATCATTTACTAATAATGTGACCGGAAACATCATGGTTCCCGAAGCGAATAATTGCAATAAATAAAGTACAAAGTAAGACGTGGAAATAATTAAAAAAGTAACTTTGTATAAAAACCATCTCGCAGATACAGATAGACGGGTTTTAGACGTAAGTATTACACTATTTTACTCAGTAGAAATGAACACATTGTACTTTACAAATACTAGTTCGCAGCATAAGTAGGGCATTCAAATGTCTGTTGGAAAACAATACTACAGAAATATTGCCATAATAATACCCGCACACTTGTTTCTAAGCTCACTCAATCATTGCTACTTTTCTTTTTTTAAAACAAAAGAACGAATATCAAAAATATCCACATTTTGCATCGTAGATAGAAAACTACTATTGCTATCCCAATGTTGGGATAGTTACAGAGCTTTTCTTTATGAGAGGATTTGCGGAATTATTCGCATGCGAGTTCGCGGGTTTTTTCTTTTTTTCTGTGAAAATGTAGTTGCGGACGAACGGCGAATCGCCGGTTAAGTAGCCAGTGTTATGCGTTCCTACTCGTTGAGTTGATTCATCGAGTTGACCCTTACAATTGACACTTTTATATGCGCTTTTAATTCCGAATTACTTTTTAGTAGACAATTCTCGGGCATCGACATTTAAGATTAAATAAGTGTGTGTGATAACTGATACAGGTGCATCGATTAATATTACTTATTGTAGATTTTGTAATATTAGTAAACCTTTGAATATTACTTGTTTAGATTAGCGATAAACCCCTTCCTATTTTCTAAGATCTAATTTTGTTTTGCGGTTTTATTATAAGTTTATGTCAACGAACGACGTCTTCTTGATCACAAGTCGTCGATCTCAATGATAGTTTTTAATGAAACACTGGAGAGATTCCCAGGTAGAACTTTTTTACAGTACGCTTATAGCAAGTTTTTTTAGTATCATCTACTTCCTAGTAGCTGATTTTAGTAAGTGGCTTTACTGTTTAGTTAGAATGATGTTGGAATAAATAGTTCGGTTCATGCCAGCTCTTACTAAGTACTGATATTATTGTGACTAGATTACGTAATAAACGCGGCTTGTCTTTGCCATTTCATTTTAGGTCTTCTAAAATTATAATATTATATTTGGTTGCTATGTATGGTTTTGTTGTTTGTTGTAATTATATCTAAACACTCACAATACACTCGGCATTCACGAATCACATTCGGCGTACACGACTTTGTAACAACGCGTATAGTTTTACAAAATTTAATCATCATTTAACCAGTTTTGCATTGGGTTGGAGTTGGATCTAAACGTAATAGGTACTACACTATCCAGTTCCGCGTACGAACCGGTTTTCGCTAGTCTGGTATAAAACCGTTCGAATTTCGTACACACCCGTATTTTGTCTGTGGGTGGACGCAGGGGTGGACAGCACATGAATTTTCAAATAATCAGACGTACGTGCGTCTATGTAATAAAAGAGCACTGGTTTTATAGCGACGTTGCTTTTTGTGATTCTCATAGAATTGTTCGCAATTGTTAACTCTTTTTTTCATCAATACATCGCTATAGCATCGGTAGCGGGATTATTTTTTTGTGAAAGATGCTTGATGTTTGAATGTTTCAATTTTCAAATGTCATGTAGCAAGTACGTTGACAATACATGTGTAGTATGGAATCGCTGTTTCTATGCACGTTCTTTTAAATTTCACAACATGAAGTTGTTTGAAAAATTGATTTTTAAATGTGTCTATATTATTACTCTACATGATTACATGAAAACATATTCCATTATATAAAAGATTGGATTGAAATATCCATATTTTATTGTGTTCAGTCATCGGCGAAGCAAGGGTATCCAAAAAACGTAATTAGATGTATCTATTACCCGAAAACGAATAACTTTTGAATACGCGTACGGCTAAAATATGTCTCAAAGACTTAACTTGGGAATGAAAAATATTCGTAATAATAAAAGAGAGAGACACAAAATACCAAAGCCCAAAACCAAACGACCATGTAAAAAGAAGAATGATACATTCTTCTCGTTGTTTTTTGACAAAATCTTTTATACTCTATTTTAACTTTTTAATTCTTTATCGATATTGAAGTACATAGGAGGAAGTCATAAGCTCTACACATCGTCGTTTTTTTTAATGGAAATAGCCGGCAAACGAGATGACGATCCACCTGATGGTAAGTGGCTAACGTCGACCATGAACATCAGGAAGAGTAAAGGCATCCCTCATGGGTTGCTGGCCAAGAAAGAGAGAAGAAAAAGAAAGAAATAACTGGCTCTGAAGCCCCCAGCCGGAACACGACGAGTCGTTTGGCGGCTGACTTATGCTCAAGGGCACTGGTTATCTATCAAGCTATCAAGGCGAACCCCAAGGAGAAATAATAATAGTAATAATGGTATTAATTATGACAATCTATATTATCAATATAATATATATACTCCGAGGGGTCCTACCACCAGCGGGCCAGATTTAGTTGCATCTTACGACATCCATATCCGTTAGTATTCTAAGCCGCCCCAATACAGCTATAAATATAATAATTATATTGGCCATATTGGCCGTAACTATAAATATATGTAATTATTATAATATAATTCCAAAGATTAAAGAAAATCATGAAACGATGATAACAAAAATGGTTCAACACTCAGAAGTAAATAAAAAAGTAATTAAATAAAGAAGATGGGGTGGGAAAGAAGGGTGCTCCTATTTCGAACTCTTTATACTACTACTCGTTATTTGGTTTATTTAATTCGACTAGTTATGGATTTGTTAGTTGGTTAGCAGAAATACTATCGTACTCTGCCTTACTTCTCTGCAAATAATACACATTACAAGAATCAAAGTAATACCGAAAAATTAAATAGTTGAAATGAATGAAGTAGATATCAGTGCGATTCAGACAAAAGTTGTGGGATTCAAATCAGATCTAGCATAGATACTACATAGGTACAGTCTAGTAGTCCGGTTTTTGAGCTAGACCTGAGGTACGGGGCAGTTGTGAATATTTGATCAGTGAATTTCGCGGCGGCGAGGCGCGATCGCACTGTTGACTTAGCGTAGTGCAATGTAATAGCTTTGTACGGTAAAACTCCCAGGGCCGCCATTTGTCAAATTGTATATGCAACATAAACTACTTGATAGATACCACGTACGATTCCTGTGTTGAAATGTTGATGTCACTAGGTTTAGAGGTGCAGATAGTCAATCTAAATCGAGACATTTAAATAAAAATAAATAAATAGTGAAGCTATTAAAACATAACGATTTACAAGCATAAAATGAATAAATTGTAGAGAAGTATGGATAATTTTTTTTCTTAACCATATGCACTGGCGCAAATACATTCAGCCAAAAAAAAAATAAAAAGCCAATACAGGCCAATGATACGTCATTTTGATTTGTAAAATTCTAAATTCAAATTCGAGTAGCCGGTTAACACTAGGATGCAGCCGATAAAGCACATTAATCAGGAACAACGCAGTTTTGAATATCGAACGCCAGAAGCGAATCGCGTATCACTGTACAATGTACATAGTTGTTTCATTTCACGAATAGGTATGCGTCACGTGAATTAGTACTTAAGGTTGAAATTAGGAGCTGAAAATCCGTGCAGATTAGGTTAGAGTCTTTTTCACTTAAGTCATCATGGGAACATTTTACTGTACTAAAGTTACACACATGGATACATTTTACTGTGGTTACCGCAGGCAAAATATAATCGAGAGTACCCACAACATAGTAATTGTGTCCTTGTACCAATGGGGTTTTAATTACAAAATATTAATTTCTTAGTTTCAAAATGTCCGGTTTCTATTAGGTATTTATTTTTATTTGATATTTTGGAAACAAAAACTAAATTCGATCATTTGAAATTAATAATTACAAATATAATATTACCCAGCTGACTATTAACAAAACAACATAATATTCTCTTTAACAAACTGACTAAACGACCTGCGTTCTTATTAAGTTCTCCGTTGTACGTATTGCAGAATTTGAAAATGGCCGCTGAAGGCAAAATTTATCAGGAACACGCAGTTTTGAATATCGAGCTTCAATGGCGATGCTATCGGCTATCGTATCAGAACAACCGTTATGTGGATTCAAAACGCATAGGGTCGCTTTTGATAAAGAAAGTCCTTTAATATTACTATTATTATTGTATATTAGACTTGTAGACTAAAAGTAAAAAGTTAGTAACAGTATCTTTTAATTATTACCTGTTTAATCTAAAGTCCGGTTTATACGTATTAAGTAGTTAAGTAGATAACAAAATTTTAACAAAATTGTAAGTAAATTAATATACACATATAAATTAATACACACAACCAGAAAATTTAGTATTTTTTTATATAAAATTTAGTTATCTACTTAACTACTTAACGAAAAGAAGAAAAACTTCAATAAATTAACACAAACTTTAAGAACGCTTCGCTACGAATTCGATTTTCAAACTTAACTCATGTTTCGAATCGATTAAAAATATGACCCAAACATCTATCCTCTATTGTTTGTTAACGCGACTTTCGAAATTCGAATTCGATTTTCAAAGTAAACTGCTAAAAGAACTGGCAAGAAGCTTCAATTTGATCGAAAATATGATCCAACGCTAACGTTATGGCCATACTTTTCGCCAGCGATAAGACTGACGTGTCCGTTATGAGGTTCTGATCAGCGCTAAGCGGCTACGCCCACCGTCTGATAGTATTCGGTATTGCAATCGTTCCGTTTCATTTTCAGGGTTTAATCGTCGAACGTACCGTTCATAGCTAGGGAGTACTTTACTTTGGTGATTTTGAATGTTATCGGTGTAAGTTTTTAGGGTGTCTCATTTTCAACTTGAAAAGAATTTGAAAAGGCTTTCAAGTCCTTTGGTGATCAGTATCCAATAAGGTATGCCATCTACACCATAAAATATATAGGTATACTTTCTGTCTGTCTGTCACATACAGTTATTACATCTATAGTGTATTATGGACCAATCCAAAAAAACTTGCACGTCGCTTCCGCATTAAAACTAATCAATAGTAGTTATACGTACTTACTCAGATGGTATAATTCCGTTAATAAAAATACAGAGAGGACGGCTCAAGGGGAGGCTGGGGGTGCGATGGGCTTCGGAAAATTCACCCGGTGAATGGGAAAACGCGGCGATAGACAAACAGCCGGCTGACCCCTGCCCCCTCCCCTAACGTGCATTTTGAAATAATGCCCCCAAGTTGCGTTACGGGAGGCGTCCGTTTTTAACCGACGCAAAAAAAGAGGCTTAATGGCTAGTTACGTGATTTTTTTTTTCAGTTCAGTTGGTTTTTTTCGTTTATTCATTTCGCACTGAAATTTTATTTAGGAGAGCATGTTAGGGTTATCCATTTTTGTCTTTGTACAAAGGTGATGTTGCAATTGCTAGTTGCTATGTCTAGCAAGGGAGGCCTATGTCCAGCAGTGGACTTTAAAAGGCCGTTAGATTGATAGATGTTGGAATGCAAGTCATTGCTAAGCTTGATAGTGCTAGCTTCTTGGTTAGCAACGCTTCTGTGGCTTCTCTGCTCGCAGAAGTACTTACTATCTTGTGAACCAAGCAGGATTGACGTCTTTGTTACTGGAGGTCCACGAAGGCAAAAAGAGCGAAGTGTGCGTGGAAAATTAAAAAGAGAGAATTCCTGGAATTCTAACAGAATAACAAAATTATTACAACAAATGAATTTGTAAATATGTAAATACACATTCAGTCGTCACACAAGTAATGTCTTCCCCATCCAAGTCTGCTTACCTAAGAAAGCGCAATCATACTTATTTATTAAAAGCGTTTTAAAGTAATTCTCTAGATTTCTCTATTCAAGCGAAATGTAAAAATACGTTGGAACGCACTATTTCTTCTTGTATTGCACTTGACCGATTTCTTTGAAGCGGCTTGGTACTGCACCTTGATGGTTTGTATGTTTGTGTGTAATGAAACAAAAACACTGCTGTTTATTTCGAATATTTATTTATTTTAAACGTTTGCTAGTATTATTACGTGGTTGACAAATGTCTTATTTACCTCTGAATTTGATTTTATTTAAGTAATTCTTTTAAAATATTCAATATCATGCATACAATGTACACACTTTTAGATAAGGATTTGAGAACTCTGAATCGCTTCTGAGAATTATTCAATTTAACTTCTATTGATGAACATAGAGATTAATAGAGGAAGACCTTCAAAGGAAGAGCAAAATACGTTTTCATTACACAGCAGGTCCGATAAGTTTAACGGCTGACTACTTCTAGTCGTAGAAATGACTGATTCAGTTTCGTCAGTTGCAAAGTTAGTATTTCACACAAAAAATACTCGTGGTCATCAGAAAGAGCGTAGTTAAATCTCTAGAGTCATAACCATTACGGACAGAGCTACGTCAGTTGCAAATGTACAGCGCATAACAGTGTGAATTGAATGCGTCAATAGGTCGAATGAGTGCGCAATTCTAGACCGTAATAACGCACAACAAACGCCAGAACAGCGCATACAAATCTGACAGGAGCCGTGGATTGGCCCTGTGTACAATCTTAGCGAAGTTAGCCCACGCACTGAGGTTGTAAATCTCGTCGACTGAAATGGCTGACCATCTCCCTCCCCCACCGCATCGCACTACCATTCGCTGCAAAAGTGTGCGCTATAAATTTTATACAAGCGCCAGTGTACGGAAAACTGGACTAGGTATTCGGTATGAGTGTGTGCGAAATTTCGTAACGTCCCGCAAGTGCAGGACATCGGCAGTTTGCTTTGTGTTCGTACGTACCTATATGGGAGTATCACTCTACCAGAGATGGTGTCACCGGCTAATCGAAATAAATTGACGGCGACACCGGCAGGTTAGTTGGTCACTTAATTAAATAGAACGGATCAACCGCAATACGTTTCTAGTTGGTTACGAGCGAAGTTTAATAAAACTTTAATGTAAGTATTTTAAACCCTCTGAAGATATTTAAATTCTGACAATACAGTGCAATTATCAATTTTTCTCAGAGAATAAGAAACTTTTCTTTATGCAAACCGGAAATTGAACAGACAGTTGCCTGAAAGGCGTTACCGATGCATTGCATGCATCATCAGTATTCACAACCATCTTCCACCACGATGGTGAATACATAATTCACGTTTTATAGGGGTAAACTTCAGTAGAATAATGGTATTTTGCTTTATTGAAGTAAAAATTTCAATATAACTTAGTTCTATCGAAAAACTTTATGAATTATTTGAACGTGTCTAGATAATTAGCAAAAATATGTCAATATTAATAATGATAATTAATTGTTATTTAATATTCAGTTTGCATTAACTGACTGTTTTCGAATACATCAATCTGTCTAATTTTTGTTTTTCAAAAACTACTAAAGATTTTATGACATTAAGAAATAGTTTTCTTGTGTTTTCTATTATTGTATGGTACGATAATACCGTGCTTTTGACAACGCACGAATTTAAATGAAAATAGCTATATAATCTACATTGGTCGCGGTTTTTTTACGTTCGGACATAGGCTTAATAAAATCAATTAATCTGTTCTTTCACTTTGTCTTAAATTTCTTGCTTTCAGATTGTGTTTACTGCAATATTGATTTGAAAACTTTGCTAAGTAATTGGATTTCCTTTGAATACTAAGCTGCTTATTAAAATCGAGTCTAGGCTATTAACACATTTTATTTGTATTCCTTTAGAAATAATTTCTTTAGATCTTTATACCGACGCTTATGTATACGGGCAGGCTTAAAGGAATTGCCAAACCATTCCCAAAAGACGACGTATTTTTACTGCTTATTCGGAGAACATCCAGTGAATACTTAGGAAGCTCATTCCAGTCAATGACGGCTCCAATTCTAGAACACTCTTTATCAGTAATAAGCTTAAAACCTACGTACACAAAGAGTCCATCATTTGAAACGTGCCGTCACATCGTCCGTTCGTATTTGACGAATCATTCCGTCGCCGTAGCGTTCAAAACTGCAACCAATTAAAAGGGCAAGTGAGCTATCAATTTTTGAGTACCGGCCGTATAACAACCTGTTTACCTTACCCGACTAAGCTTTCGAGACCGTTTGGGAGCGACCCCACTGATTCCAAAAAGCCCATCAGCTCGTACGATTCCCTTTTTTAATTTTTTTCTTAGTAACGAAGTAAGCGGCGCCCTTTCATGTAGCTTTCCGTTCGGCCGGTTCAGAGCGCTGAAAGAAGTGTTAACCGGCCCGTGATCGGTCAGTCAGGTGTAGTTAACTCGTAGGAACGATGGACTCACGGAGCCACTTAGTCTGCTTCTGTCACTAATAATACACTCGTTTTATTTTTAAACGGCCTCCCTGCCGTTCCGGACGCGATACGGCCTATACGCGGGTACCGACGCATTTATACAGATGCCTGTCTCGATTGTATAGCCAGTATAGCTAGTCAAAAAGGGAAGTTACATGGACATTTCGGCACGAACAAGGAAGGTAACATGCTTCGGATACCGTATCCGAGACAAGATGTCGCGCGTCGTGGAAAACACGCACACAGACGCCTCTTATTAAGGACGTATCGGTTACGCACTTATATTTACCCGTGAACGTAGCTAAAGCGGAGAGTTGTGCACAAAAACGCATCTTTCCCCCCATCCCACCCTGGCGGCCCACAGCGGCCGGCGGGCGAACGAATACATTCGACTAGCCCATTTGCAATATCGCATTGTGTGAGTGACTGTCTATACGAATCGCGCGCGTGTGCGTGCACCACACAACGAGAGTTTGCTTAGCCTGTGCGTAGTTTTACCGACGTATGTACGTGTACCGTGTACGCGGTATTGGTTTTCTGTAGTACTGGGCTTTAACAAATTTCAAATTCACAAAATCGTGATTGGTCGGTATTTTGTTTGAATAAGCGGACGCACCGATGCCGGGCGGTTTAAAATTCGCTAGATAATTCGTTTAGGTGTAAAATGATGACTTTTATCCGATTCTGTTTGCGTGACGGCGTGATTGCGACACGTTGGGTGTTTGCACTTGTCTGTATTCCGACAGACATTGTATAATTATCGCTCAGTTCTTGACTAAGAATAATGCGTCTGTTACCGGAGCGGAACACCTTAATGTAAACTATAGGGTCGTTCCGTCGATCATTGAATCTATAGACAAATTATCGGTACAAATGAAGCAATTAAGTGAGGACGCACGCGCCACTAACCGTTGACGACCGGAAGACAGACGTTCTAATGGCCACCTAAGAACCCAAATATCAATTTCTAGGGACCCGCTCGTGCGTATACGTCACCTTATATTTCTTTCGAATCCGGAAGTGCGCTACAAAAACTCGAAACCAATCAACCCGAATTTGAAAATCGAAATTCAAACTTGTCATGTCACGGTTCCTTTTGCATGACGCGGATAATTTGAAACTTTGGAATCCAACATGCTTTCTTCAAGACGGCATTGTTTAATTGGAATGGGCGAAGTAACTGATAGTTTATGCTTCTTAATGAAACAAGCGAATTTCAGCTCTAACTCGATTGAATAGAGACAAAACAAACAATTCTAAATGGAGTTTCAAGAATATCCAAGTCATTTCACACATGGAATTGAACATATGGTGTTAGGAAAGTGAGAATAGCAATTTTAATTAATCGATTTGGTAACCCCAATTGAGATCGTAATTAGTAGTGTTAAGAATATGAAACCTTTTGCCTTTGGTAAACAAGTAATTTATTATTTTACATTAACATTGTAACTATTGAACGGAGCTTGCTTTTAAATACTAAGTTTATGAGTAAGTAACTTTATAGAAAAAAACGATTCTATGATGACAAAAATACTTCTTTTATTTTTAATTTAATATATTTGACGACCCGTGTGGTGCAATGGTTACCATGCCGGATCGCCGCACCAAGGGTCCTGGGTTCGATTCCCAGCGAGGCGGAAATTTGAATGATGAGTTTGAATTTCTGTTCTCAGTCTGGGTGTGAATGTCCTTGTCTAGTGTGTTGTCCATGGCATCTACGACACAGGGAATCCTAGTGTGGGGCTATGAGTGTGAAGCGTTATTTATTTATTTATTATTATTAACATCAGTTTTGACCAGCTATGTGTTGTTTATGCCATTTAGTTATGACCTGACACTTATCATGGTAAGTCTGTTTGTCAGCTTTCTACAAAAAATGATAATTTTTTTCAGCACAATTTCATAATAATACCCGCTCATGGACTATTTTAAGATTTTGCAATAAAAATAATATAAAATTTATTTACATTTACCAGTCCAATAAAGTTCAATAAATGTGAGACAGTATGATAACGATAACTTAGGGCAAGGTCACACAACAGATGCGCCGCCGACCGGCGACCGGTACACCACGCGACAGCTTGGGATTCCGTTGCAGACATAATTAGAAACTCCACAGAAACTGAAGGAGGGAATTATAGAGTTAGGAACGTTATACGATAGAGTGGACACGGATTATTGATAAAACTTGTGGAGACAGATGAATGTGAAAATATGAGTGGCTAATTATTAGTAGTTGTTGCTCAATGTAGCAAATAGTATTAGTTATAGTAGCGATTATAGGTCGAAATTCAATCAGAGAAATATTTACATGTTAGTTTTCTATTAATATATTTAAAATTAATATTTTAAACATATTTCAGGATAAGTGTACCTAAGTATGGATTTTCTAAATTATTCTTCTACATGCTTCCCCCGAGTAGATTGTGCAACCCAGTCGGTTAGTACTAGTGGTCAACCCAACGGACGGTCTTTTTGTCATCCTAAAGAACGTTCTTAATAAGTTACATATTATTGTCACCCATACAACTATGCGAAAGCAGCCTACTTTATTCTTTCAATAATAACAGAATAATCCTTAAATTTTTGTTTTAAAATTTCATAACCATAAAATCAGTTCTATGCATTCTTAGCTCGTTCACGACTGTGTTTGTCCAAGAGGGTTGCGCAATTATTTATATTTTGAACGCGCCCTAATGACATACAAACACGCAATACTCAAGATTCGCGATTATGGCTATAATCTATACATCACATTACGAGTAATTTAAATGTACATATTATTATTTATAATTAAAACAAAACATTTTATAAAAATATAATTTTAACACCAATTTTGTACGATCATCGTCATCTTAGAAAGGTTTTTTGCTGTAAAACATAAAAAGGTAAGAATGTATTGGAGATATTGAATAGTGATTCACCGAAAAAATATTGTTATTATGCCAATCGCAGATTAAACATAATATAATATATAATTGTCGATTCGCTTGCTTAAACATATGAATTTCGAAGCCAATAAAGGTTAGTCTAGGATATGCTGTAATACGAAGGCATTACTTAATACATTAGATTACTTACTTAACACTACAAAGTAATACATACTACTAATGAAATCATCCAATAAATCGTTCTTAAAATAAACCTGTGAATGAACTACAAACAGAATCACTTAATCCGTTAGATGCACTTTAAAACAATAAGGAACACCCAGATCCCTAGTATCCCATGGGAATATTAGCCAAGTTAAACAATATGGCACAGCACAAAGCGGTGGCATGACCTGTTTGCTCTCAAGACGAGGGCCCGTGAGACTGGCCGGGTAAAACAATAGGGTCCTTAACCGCAACTACAAAGAAAGAATTAAAAGTGGAAAGAAATCGGGCAAGACAAAAGTCCTCTGCAGAGAAAGAATGAAACTTTATACCTTTAGAAACACTACTCGTTCAAACGCAGCGAATACTGCGGAATATTTTATGGATTCGCAAGAGGAATGAAATGCAAGTATATTGCGACATTCATTCCTTTTTACTTCCCAATTGTCATCCCGTTTTAAAGTGGCAACAGCTTGGATCCGCATCTGATTTATTTATGCCTTTCGTTAATCATCGCTGAATGCGATGATGATTTTTCAAGTACTAGAGTTTATAAATTTTCGCAACCCCGGTAAAATATGGACATGATTTTTAACGGTGTTTTACATTTCATCACGAGATACGTTAAATATCTATTAATGACTACGAGCGATTTACACATTCGTTGTCTACTGCGATGATATTGTAAAAAATATATTGATCATTTCAAAATTTTCTGATTTGTGTAATACCTATTATCTTTGTCTTTCTTAAGATATTTGATTATTTATAATATGAAATTATTTAAATATTATATTAGATATAGTAGGGGAAAATGTAAGCTTTAAATTGGTATTTATTTGGGCAAATCATTAAAATTATCTAAGACAGATACGTCATTGCCACCAAAGGCATAAGTAATTATAAAGTTCTAACAACCATGATTAAATTATGAGTTGGTTCAAATTTTGTATATATAATCTTGGCTCACTAAAAAGCACTACTTTTCATACTATTATATTTAACCTGTTCAGTTCCCATATCTAATAATAAAAGCCGTCAAAGACTACACGATATCACTCACTTAGTCACAAACTTCATTAGAGGCAGCCCTTAACCCATTACCGATTTCCGATTTCCTGGCATCCTGAGCCATAGTTCTCACAATCAAAAAAAGATTTGTCACTTAAGCAGTTAAGGGGCTAAGTCCGGAAGGACTTGTTCCCAGGCCGACCGGGGCGGTCGTCCAGCAAACGATTATCACCCTTGGTATCGCTTACAACCGCGGCAAACTACGAGTAGTGACCCTACAGAGCGTTCGGATACTCGTAAGAGTATGATTTAAAATGTATGATTAATGATTATAATTATCATTCGCAAATTTATTAAATTCACAAGTATATCAGTTTCTTAATTTTTTTCTTACACCAAAGTATACATTTTTTCAATCATTAGTTAAGTTTTGATCATTATAAAATTATGTTTATTTATACGACGTAGCTACGTCACGTCAAATTTACTCTATTGATTAATCCAACGCATATTACATATTACACCTTCCTTTTTGATATCAACTTCGACTTCTATCAGTTTTTTTTTAATCTAAAAATTAAATTTCCTTTACAATAACAATCTTACGTCATCAAGTTAACAAGTGCTATAACGAGTATCCGAACTCATGCGCAGACGCATCGAACGGAAGGAAGCGTAAGGCGAGCGCGTGAGAAGTACGGGGGCGCCGTGAGAAACCGACCGCCCGGGCGCCCGCTACACACCGCAAATTGATACTTGGACTATTGTGTTACGCCTTATACTAATTACACACGGTTTTAACACCCTTCCAATACAATTTAAGACAAGATAATTGGAAAAGGTTAGTATAAGGCCAGGTTAACTCACCTCGATTAAGTTGAATTCATCTTATGACAGGATTTTAAGCATATCTTATTTTTTTAAACTTGCATATAATCAACTATTTAACTAAATGAGAGAAGTCAGTTTTATTTCGCCTCCTCGAATTTATTTAGTCTTCGCATCTTCTGGTCTAAACGAATAGTTGAATAAAAACAATTATATTATTATAGTTACACCCCAGAAGGAAAATAAAAAGAAAAATCATTATGTAAATTAAACAGTCAGACATCGATAAGTTTTAATATACCCTTAAAAACGACTAGCAAATTACCTGAGATTCCTTTGTTATTCTAAAATTATTGTTATTGTAAAATAATTCCATATTCCGATCAACATTCTACCTCATAAGACCCGATTTCAAAAGTTAATGGTAAATGTCACCGACGCGTTGTCTTTCAAGAAGGAAGTTGTCCACTTGTCCAAATGACGATATCATATCGTTGGGTAAATCAGTGCGATATGGTTGAGTCACGGTCAACGGTTACGCGACACACATGACGAGCTCAATAAAAAAAGATCACCAATCGTTCTATACTAAAGATCAGGGTGCGTCGACCTTATTGTGTAGGACGAGTGACGGGAGATAGCGTGGGTTACGTCTCTGTTTGAAAAGCGCAAGCGGGGCGTTTTGTAGTGGCAGTTTTAGTTGATAACCAAACGCTTAAAGAACAATATTGATAATTTTCATTTCTTTGCGTTATTGACAGAGTATAAAAAGAGCGCAAAGTGAAATCCGCGAGAGAGACTCTATTATTATATTAGAGTCAGAATTACTGTGGACAGATTATTACGATTCAGACTGTTATTGTTATACGTTAATTAGTGTAGTTTTACATATGTTTTAGTACGTACCACGCCTTTCATTAACAAACGACAAAATTTAGCAGGTACACTCTTAACTTACATTTAAATACATCAGCTTTTCACTACATCATTTTATGTTCCTTTTATGTTTTATAATTTGTAAATTTTTTAACTACTCTATCGAATTGGAGACACTTGTAATGTAGTGTGATTTAAAATAAAAAAATAAATATCCATCACTGTTGTATAAATCCTATTAAACCTAACGAGATTTTTGTTTAGGATTTTTAAGTTAGCGCTATACAAGCAAACGTGTTACCAGTACCAAATACCAATACAGGCTTTATCGATCGAATGTCCAATGTCTCCGCTGTCCAATGTCCGTCTCCGCTCGCTCCCCCGTCTTGCGTCGCGCGGCCATTGGAGTCACCGGAAGGAATCAGGGGCTCGGGCCACAATCTCGACGTCCGGTGGCGGCTTCCGGTAGAGCAAGGCGTGACGACCTGCGCACGCGCATTGTTCGTAATTAGGTGTGTTCATTGTTGAGGTAATTCGTGGATGTAGGGCGCTTTCGACAAGTTTTATAGGTGTATGAGATTTTTTCTCTTTTTTTATTTTGTTGTTTGGTAAAGGGTCCAAAGTTAATCTTTGGCGGCGGCATTTACGTGGTTTGTGATAGATTTATATATTATGTATTATTTAAATCATTAACTGTAGTAAATATTGAATGAACCATCATACATTCCCGCACAGGGTTATCTGTCATCTTGCAGGCAAAATGAAAACAATACAAACATCAAACACAAACATCTGTCTGTCAAATGGGTGTGCAGAAACCAAACCGCGATTATATGCTCGTCGCGTAAAAGAAATAAACAAAACAAATGTAAAAGAACTAATTTACTTATTTTTATTTGTATTTATATATGGACCTACTTAATATCTACGATATGAAAAAAATATATTTTAAAAGTAAGTTATAGTTTTAAAGTTTTAATTACAATTACCTACTACAAAAATAAATAAAGCATCGTACAATTTCTATGTATTATAGAGCCTAATTAAGGTAAAAAAAATATATAATAAATGTCGATATCTTACCATTCTGTGGCTTACGTTGAATAGTGATTACCCTGATATTAAAAAACGCAATATAAACTAACTCACAACGTCAGGTAGGAACTACAGATATGAAGGAATACTTTAAGAATGCCAGCTGAGAAAAGATGCAGTCCTTTATAAAGCCCAGGATATTTCTGCACCTGTAACATACTCCCGCTAAGATTTCATCCCAAACTTAGGCGGCCGCGGGAGCAAATACCATAAATAATGCATTGTTTTAATGATTCCTTTGTTGAACTTTGATTTAGCTTTCAATATTGTACCGTGAGTTTTAATGTAGGTAATTCTGAGAATATAGGGTTCATCAAAATGTTAGTTTTTTATAAGTTCCGACCGATTAAACAGTTTGGTCGCCTGGTGGTATGTGGTACGATATATGGATACGTATCTTTAAAATAAAAGTAAATTATAATTTATTATAAAGCTTGGCTCTACATGAGATCTGATAACTTTCTGATGTAGAGCCATATATTATATGTCTTGGCAACATTTTACATGAAAATTTTTTTGGTGGGAATGCACTTCTTTTTGTAAGTTTCTTATGACAATATATGAAAAAACCATACAAACTTCCATCCCCTAATTTAAAGGGTGGGGGGTGATTTACTAAAAATCTTGAAATAAGCATTTTATTATTTACTAGCTGTTTCCCGCAGCTTCACACGCGGAAATTATGCTTATCATATTTTTCCCCTATTTCACCCCCTTGGGGGTTGAATTATGAAAAATCCTTCCTGGATGCCTACGTCATAAGAGAAATAGTGTGCCAAATTTTAAGTTTCTAGCCCTAAGGGTTTGGCCTGTACGTTGATATTATGTCTATCACTTTGCCTTTTATATACCTATACAGATAACAAGGAGTCCCTTAACCGATTTTCAGACCACTAGCATAAAAAATTGCGGAAGTTCATACAATCTTCCATCCATTCTAGTTTAAGGTGTTGGAGGGTAAAAGTTCCAAGTTTTAGAATTTTTCTGTTGCTTGTGCACCAATATTAGCTCACATGCCAAATTCTAACTTTCTAGGACGAATGAATTTTTGATGATTTGTGAGTGACGAAATCGGAGTTTTTTTAGATTTCAATAAATTCTTAACTACAAGATCTATGCAATTGAAATTTTATAAGTTTAATAAGTCCACTATTGACATCATATCCCGCGAATTTTGTTTATCTGATAATCCAAACCCAAGTTATGAGAAAATGTAGGTAGTGCCCTCGTCTTGGCGGGGGAGGCACGACCGTGCATGCCCCCAGATATTGAAGCAATGTATGGTTACATTATAATGCAATCCAATAGATGAAATCTCAAAATATCGGTCATATGGGAAGAATCCGATACAAAATTCCGTTGACCATAACGGAAAATTGACATCATTTAATAAAAATGTAGGAAAATTCCAAAATTGCCACGTTATTAAAACTCGCCTGTTTACCCCAGGTGTGAAAATTTACTTTAACCCCTTCAACACTTGTCGCGTCATTGTGAGGCGTTGTTTTTATTCATTTTATAATATATTCTGTACTCACGTGTGACTACAGCATTATATTAGATAAGCTCATGGAATTTTAAGTTTTTGGTTTAGATAAAATAAGCCTAGATTGGCTTGCAATTTTTATGGACCCTAGACCTAGGGGCCGCGTCTCATGTAAATTTCCGCTTATGCACCTAGTCGCACGGATCGTACCTAATTGCTTTCCTTACGTAATTATAATTGGCGAGAAAAGTGTGTGCATTAATTATTCATTAAACTCACCCCTCATTTGCCATGACTTGAGACACGGCTAAACAACTATACCGCTGATTGTGTTTTTCTCGATTTTTTTCTTAATAATGAGGAATATGTGTGTGTAGTACTCATAGTTAGAAAGTACAAATGTGGCATTCAATCTTAGTTCTCAGTGGTAACAAAAATCTGCAAATGCATCTCAAATTGCAAGATTACCTCGCGGAGATCCTGCATTATATGCTCGCTCACCTTTTTTTAATTAAAAAAAAATCGAAATTTAAATAAAAAAGTAAAATTAAATGAAAATGCTTTTGTTAGCGTACTCTATCAACAAAATGCTAATGATATAATTCATTCGCTTATATAAAAAAGTACACTCAAATAAAAAAGCGAACAAAACTTCCTAAACATCATTAGTTGCTGCGCACAAGATTAGAAAACCGAGTCCGTTCTCATTTACGGTGAAACTACGCACGGATTAAAATTGCACGTGTAGTCTAAAAAACGAAGAAACAGTACAGAGACGGCGGGACAAAAGAGTAGCAGCAAGGTGCGTGAAAGGGCAGACAATGTCATGTATCAAGTTCACTCTACGGAGGTTAACCGACGTACACTCGCAGGTTTAAAAATGTGCTCGGGATGCGTGGGGCCGTGTGCGTGTGTGTATGTGTCATACATGCAATCTATAGTCGAACTCTACTGAACGTAGATATAAAAATATACTCATATAATACGTACAGTTTTATTATTTACAATAAATAATTCCCGTTTGCGACTTAACATAAATTTAGCTGTATCTATTATTCTTTTTAATATTATCTCAATACATTATTATTAGACAACAATTGTACGTGTAAAGAATTTAAGATTAAAATTCTTGTTAATATTAATTCTATTTAAGAACTAATATTTCACTTGATTAATTTGAGAACAAGATTCCCTAGCTTTTTTATAAAAAAAATATTTCACCGATCAAGAAAATTGACGTTTAATTTTAATTGTATTTATTGCAACACATTTTTTCTGTGCCGACTGTACAACAACGGCTACTTTCCTGAGGTAAGATTTAGAAACAATCACAATGGTCGAAGGACAATGCGTAACGCGATATCAGCTCCAAGTGTGGGAAATAATTAGAGCATTGCCTTGTCTTCAGCCTACAATAGGGTTTTGTTTCTCTCTTTTTATACTTTATAGCACTTGGATTAGTACCAGTCACTGTGGTATATGTATGGCATATGTATTATGCTTGTAACATAACACATAAATTATATAATAAATAAATAAATAAATAACAATTATATTTAGTAACAAGCGCTCTGCCCGCAGCTTTTCCTGCATTTCCCAGGATAATACATAAATAAATAAATAATAAATAAATAAACGCTTACACACTCATACCCCGCAGTAGGTTTTTACCTGTATCGCGGGTAGCATGGACACATGTAACACATCACAATAACACCCATGACCCGAGTACAAATATTTATCTGTCACATAAATATCTGCCCCGGCCAGGAATCGAACCCAGGACCCCTCGCTTCAAAGACAACTAGGCTAAAGGTCGTCAAATACCTGTCATGTCATGTCGTAGTCTATCCATACATCCTCATGAACTCTCAGATTTATAATATTAGTAGCATAGACTTCATGATGACTTGGAAATACACCATCAGAAACAATTAGCTAATGTGCGGTTACAAGTCACACTTGTTCAGCATTAGAAACTAAACATTAACTGAAACATATTTTAATTAGAATCTTTGCTATAAGCCGGACGGAGTGGGGGAGTGGGCGAACGCCGTTCAAATTTGTTGTTAAAAAAATAATACAAAACAAAACGGCGGGTTGAAATATTGAACTCATTCATTTCGGATATAAATATTAGGTAGATACTTTAATTTTAATCATCACCAAACACACATTGAAAACAAATAATGTGTATTAGCCAGTTATTATTAATTCAATTATTCAGATTCATCTTATTATTGCACTTAGATATTCTTTGAAAATGAAAATTGTAAGTAACTATAAAAAACTTTTTCTCCGAAATTGAAACAGACATTTCAAATCAACATCGTAATTCAAAAAGCACAAAATCCGATCTGTCGATGAATCCCAGTCGTATCTACGGAAGCAATAATTATCCGTGTCCGTTCTTAAAAAGGAAATTCGTAAAATAAGAAAAAGATGGCGGAACAAAGCAAATTTCCAATTACCTGTCCCAAGAACAAATTGAGCTGAGCGTTGATACAGACGGAAAGTGAAACCACGGACGAATCTCGATTGAGTATCGCTGTCCTTTTCCCGCATTATTTTTTCTTCCACTAAACTCTAGACTTGGGGAGTCTGTCTTACCCCTTTTGGGGGGTACTTGAGACCCTTATCTGTTGTAAGTTTGTACAGCGTAGTGGATCGTAGGGGACCCCTTCGCTGATGCATCTTGAGGCGTATGTCGTGGTTAGAGGGAAGGGTTAGCTTTCGGTCAATTCAAATGTTACTATTTTTATGGATGTTTCAAGAAACGCCCGAATGTCTTCAAACGTAATAATTAATTCTATATCGTCTTAGAACAAATCTTGAGGTTATATTAACTACGGTCTACAGTAATGTAAATATCGCTTAAAAGTAATTTAAACATAAGTTAATACTATTCCTTTTACAAGTTTTCACGTACCGCGTTTAGTAAGAACATTGAAAAGAAAAAGTTAAAGGCTTCAATTCCATTAACCGTATAGTTACTAGTTCCTTAAACTTTATAAACGCTTATAGGCATAAACTTGCTAAGAGGCGGAAAGTTTTGTAATTTTTCCATTCGAATTATCGAAGTTTCACTCTCAAACGTTTCATTTGACTGCGACATCTGCTAGTTATGCGTGTATGCAAGTTGAGGTTATTTTTTTTCCTTCCCCCTGGTCTGTCTGGTCTTCCCATTTTCATCGCCATCAAACAGCAGCCACGCAATGATTAAACTGGAGACAGACGCAAATAGCCTTCTCCAGTCCCTATTTTAAATTAATCAGGCGCCATTTTACATTTAAATATTGGACAGTTTTTAAGAATGGACTAAACATGATTTCAATTTTTAATCTCATTTGGATAAAAATTATATTCAGTGCTGTTTTTCTAAAGATTTTGTTTGACAAAAATATATATTAGCCATTGTATTCATAACTATTTAGAAATATGTATATCCGTTACAAATGAATAGCTAGCATAATTTATGTGACATCACTATGTATTTACGTTATGTATAAAGGTGTTTTACATACACCGGAACCATGTCCCGTCAATATGTAAATCTAAATAAAATACGGCGCGGTTTTATTTGCCTTTGTGCTACCAATATAAAATCATAATTTGTGTTTTGCAATTCCAAGTAAAAAACCAAACGCATAGAGTATAAACCGCAAAAGTTAAGCCACGAAGTATTGTTCTGCGGCAAAGCGAGATCAACAAAAATCGGATTTATATCGATTTCGCTCACAGAACAGAAATGTTCCTTTGAAAAATTTCTCGAAAGCCGCAACTTTCGCTCGAATCATCGATTCTGAGAATTCGAAAACCCTATTAGAGGCTGTACGAAAAATAAAAAAATGTAGGCCCACTACTGAACGTAGCTTTCCCGCCTTGTAGTTAAGATTGACAGACAGAAGGGTTGAGGAGGGGTGCGATAGGGGGTGAATTGAAAGAGAGTGGAAAAAATTATACGTGCCAACCGACGCATCTTAACTTCCGAGCTGCCTTCAGAGGCGCGTTCATTTGGGCCAGTTCGCTTGAAAGATTCACTGGGATACTGTATCGCTACTTGTCTATACTGTTTTAGATACGTGCAATGCATTTATGAACTACTGCTACGAATATTGTAGTACTAATTCTATCAGTAGTTAGAATGTATTAGGAAATTTAAGAAGAGTTTTTTTTGTTTATGATGGGTATAGATGAAATTTAAATATTATTATTCAAAATTTGGAAATAACTATTATGAATGTTTTTATGAAAAATATGATAAGATGATAATATGATTATATGAAAAGGTGAGAAAGGCGCTATCATCGTGTTAACTTAGGTTTACCCACAGTTAAGCAACAAAACAAAAAAGTATTCGCGACAGTAAATTTTGAAGTTATTATACCTACTTGTTCGTCTGAGCTCTCTGATCGCAATCAGGTCAAGTTATCTTTGACGTAGTGCAGTGAATCCAATTATATATCTTGTAGATACTCCGACGGTTTATTGAAAACGAAGTCAGCAACCTGCCCAGAATATCAACTGGAAGAATACAATTGAGATTTAACTTTGTTTTCGAAATTAATGTTTTCAAAAAGTTAAAATTAAACAATATTACAAGTTTAAATGTAAAAATGTGTTTGGTATTACATGAAAGTTTAAGACTTAAATTCGAGCAAATACATACATTTATATTACAGTGTTAAAAAGGGGATTTTTAATCATTACAATTTTAACTAGACGTTTTACAACCAAATGTATGTATGAATAGTGTAGTCCTCAGGTGACATATATTGGTTTTAGAAAATAAATTTAAAAGATTATCATTTGTCTGAGGACCCGCTGCACTCGAAACGCAACCGTACTGTCAAGGGCTATGTAATAAATAAACTAAATCTATTATTATTAAATGTATTACAAATATTGTAATAAATAATAAATAAAAATTGGCTTTTTGCACTACGTAAAAGCTTTAACTACCTACACATACAAATATAATCCACGTGCAATAATCTTAGAAAGTGATAACCTTTTACGTATATAGATTTCCACATAATAATTAATTTACTATTCCATAATAAATCAGGTCACGCACACATCTGAGCAGTTGGGTTTCCTCCTGATTATTTTCCGCGCTAACTTCCAAGTAGAACTGCACACAGTAGCGCAGGGAGAGTTGATAAGTCCCTGTTTGCGGTTTGCAATACGTCTTGTGATACGGCCATTAACTTTAAATACCGTGCATAATATAAATGTAGGTATTTTTCATTGCATAATTAATTGGCTAAGTAATTCAGGTCCCGCCTTATATTATAGATAAGTTGTAGTTTTTAGAATGTAATACATAACTAGTAAAAAGTATTTTTGTTAAACCATTAGCAACCTCATCGAAAAAACTATATTAATAAACAACGTACGTATAAAAACAAGATTATGAAAAATTTTAACGTATTTCAGTAACAATAATCAAAGTTATACTTTGGCATTACGGTCTACGCGACCGTGGCTCAATGCAATTAAAAAAAAGGAAAAAAAAACAAAAAGTCCATGTCAACTCCTTCCTTGCACTTTCCTAAGTATGAATTATGCCGCTCGGTGTATTCGTTAAGGGGCGGATCCATTCATTCTTTTTGTCCGCTGGCAGCAGTTAAGGAGGTCCGCAGGAAGGGTAGGCACCCACCCACCCCCCTGAACTTGCGACTCGAGAATATTTTTTTTCTAGACTCGAGGACGTTGAAAATCGACACACTTGGCCGTAGTTTGTTCCGCTCGCAACAGCGCTGATAGTTCGAGTGAGTTCGCGATGGGGATACTTTTTCGTAATTATCATTTTTTTGCCCCGTCTCAGTTGATCTTCACTCCCCCACCCGATTTAATTACATCGATGTCGTGGATTGCTTCACGAATTTCGGCTCTTTTACTTAGTTTATACACTTATATCAATTCGAGCGTGCTTTTCATATTTATCTCTTTGTAATGCTTTGTACTCGTTCAATTATTAATTTGCTACTAGTTATAGTGATTATAATTGAATACAATTTCACTTAACTCTTTATTAATCACCATAGAATACTTATAGGTATATCGCAATCAATAACACAGAATACTGAAGTATCTTTCCATTGTTTATTAACCACACTGAAAAATATATCGATAAAACTATCAGTGAAAAATTCTCGTCACTAAACGGAGAAGCTGGTAAGACGGTAATGAACTGAATTCTTCGCTCTTTGAGTCAGCCTCCACCTCTCATCTTAACTTGTCTTGAGATGCGCATTTTTATTGCAGCTCACGGCAACGTGAAACCGATTAACGCGGGCCACTGACTCTGAAGACAGTTTAACTCAGTAAGATAGTGGTTAAAAACCTTCACTCTGCGTTCTACACTTCAAAGTAACATTAATAATCAAGAGAACTTACCATCAGGTGGGATTGCAGCCAAGCCTTGACTTATCTTGTGTGAAAAAAAGAAGTCTAAGGGAGTAGGCTCGAAATTATAATACTGTTTTTCAGATGCTTACCTCAACTTACAATACTAATATACTATATATATAATTAA
This sequence comes from Thymelicus acteon, assembly GCA_951805285.1. Lineage (NCBI taxonomy): Eukaryota > Metazoa > Arthropoda > Insecta > Lepidoptera > Hesperiidae > Thymelicus > Thymelicus acteon. The sequence goes on from OX638232.1 coordinate 7,816,662, forward strand.
TAATACTTTATAGGTTTACTTGCTTTCGAAGTAAATCAGAGTTGAATGAGATTCAAAGAAGCGTGAAGAAGTAAGCGAGTGGTATCCCGTTTCCATTTTGGCTAAAAAAGCGTTGCCTTTTTGTGTTAATCCATCCATCCATCAGCTTTTAGAGGTCCACTGCTGGACGTAGGCCTTCCCTAATATACGCCACTCAGACTGGTCTGAACCTTCTGAATCCAGCGGATACTCACTGTCTTCTTCAGGTCGTTGGTCCATCTGGTCGGGGGGTGACCAGTGCTCCTTACACCGAGGCGTGGTCTCCATTCGAGGACCTTTCTTCCCCAACGGTTATCGGTCCTTTAAACTATGTGGCCAGCCCATTACCACTTCAGCCGGAGGATTCTCTGAGCTATGTCGGTCACCCTCGTTCGTCTTCGGATTTCATATCACCGTGTTAATCATATAAAATTAATGTAAATAACTATATATATATATATATATATATTAATATGCGTTTCTGGGTAGCAGTGTCGTTGACTTTTAGCTTGTGCTATTTGCACTTTGATTTCGGTACTCAAAATTAATATATTAATTTAAGTTAGCGGGAGCGTTTTTAAACCTTAGAACCGTTGAAATATTACAGTACTAATAAATAATGTTTCAAGGTAGTACAGAATATCATATTGGGAAAATGTCAACCAATTCTAGGAAACTTGTGCGATTTTTCTGTGTGGACGATTATAAAATGGCGTATTTTTGCGTAATGTTCGTTCCGCTGCTACCAAAATACAAAAGCCTTAGTTTGGATATAGTTTTTCATTAGAAATGGCGTAGAATATCAATATTTCTTTGTAGGTATGAATATTTTTTAGATCCGCTACGATGATTGCTAAGCACTGTTGAACATCTCTTGTTGTTTCCTATTTACCATTAAACAGTAAATACCTTCAATTATACGTATACAGTTTTCAGACACTTTTAATATTTTTAAGTACCTATCAATCTTTGATAAATGATTGGCTCTCGGATGTAAGAATAGACCAGTTTCATAGAAGAAATATCGGAGAAATGGATAACATTATCTTTCTTTATGAGAACTACCAAACACAGGTCCTTAGATTTTATTTAAATTTCTTTTCTTATTGTTTCATAGTAACACAAGTATGCTGAAGTATCTTACATAACCATACAATAGTTCTTATTTTGAATATGTTAGTGTCACAAATAGGTCGAAATAGGTCAATAATAAAAACCTAATAAAAATGCTTCAAAATATTAAGGCAATGCTTCCGAACAATTTTACCGCTGAAAATCGTTTAAAAGGAGTCTTATCTTGCATCACAAGCAGTTCGTGAAACTACTAAGTGTTTCAGACCATTCAGATCAAGATAATTGCCGTTTCGAAGAATCGTTGAAGCGCTGGTAATAATGTTAGTACTGGAAGCTAGGTAAGCGATTTTACGCTTTTAATTCGAAATGTTTGTATTGAAAAGCTTCCTGAAATTCATTTGTATATAAATCTACAAAATCCTGAAGCGATTCTATTAATGATCTTTTTATTAATGATCATTTTTGAAGTAAGTATTATCTCTATTAAGAAAGCATTGTAGCATTTTTTCGTTATAAATACTTATAAAATAATTCTTACTTTGTTAAATGATATTATAATTTTTTCTCTCCGAATTCTTACGTGTTTATTAACAAAAACAAGTTTTGGTTCTCTCAAAACGGAAAACCTATACAATAATGTCGTTTACTCAAACTCAATGTTTTCTTAACTTCAAAGTCTTATGTTATTGTAAGCAGTAGCTTAGCAATAACATTGTTAGCATCTTACAGCTTATCTCGCCACTTTGAAACTTGGCCATTAAGTCGATACATTTATTGTCCCTTCGAGCTCACTTACACGACTTACACAAGTTCTCGCACAGAGATATAGGAACTTGTTTCATCATCAGTTCGCAGGATAAACGATATAATTGTACAAAATGACCGCTTTGCATGTGTAGCGGTGTTGCATCTGTTTTTGTAAATTTGATAATAAGGAGAGAATGAATCCCCGCGTACATCAGCAATACCATCAATGAGTCGATGTCAACCAAAGAGAAAGCGGTGCTTCGATTTATTTATAAATATTCGCTTGTTTTTGCTATTAAGAAATTTTAGATTATGTCTTATTTCTATTATTCGTAGGATCTAATAGTCTTCTAAACAACACAATCCTCGTAGGTGCATGTGTAAATAAACAGAAATATATAGAAACACAAAAAGAATGTTTAATTTATCATTACCATCGCTTGGTACTCGTTTGTAATCTTGTAGTAAGACAAGTGGCTAGGCTCGTTCGTACGCAGACCAAGTTCCCTAATAGTCTACGACAGTACACTGTAATTGTTGAAAGTTGCTCAATAAGATCTTAATCCGTTGCAACTGGATTGGAAATACTTACCAAGTCAAGCATGCAAAGTTTAAGACGCCGATTAAGGAACTAGAAGTACTGAATACTAAATACCGATACTTTGGATTGATTGTTTGATTAAAATGTGTTTTTACAGGAAGAAATCGAAAAGCTTTTTGCGTGATTTGCCTTGGTATTTGATACTAGAGATAGATGCGGTTATACCAAATAGCGGAGATGAAATGAGCAAAGATGTAGGATGGATGCATGGACGGAAGTAATTGGATGGGTGACCAGTAGCAAAATTTTATGAGCCCTTCCTTGATTGGAAGGGACGGATTAAGTTTTCGATCCCGCTCGCTCGATGGAGCTCGATTGATGAATCTACCATGCATCAATCCGTTTAAAAGGATGATAAAATTCTCAAAAACAATCTACTTAAAACGCGCAGTCTGATGTATAAAAAATTGTAAAAATTACTTATAGGTATACCTAATGTAGGTATGGGAGCACCATGAATGGAAATTAATATTATTAGGAGATAGGTAAAAATTTGTCGCAAACACCAGCCAGTAATATCTAAATTCTTATTTACATTTTGTTTTGACACACGTTGTAATTAGAACAGTGACTCATTAATTGTCTAAGAACCACTTCCTCTGATTCCGCAATTGTATCCGTTCGTATGTCACGCCTTAAGTGTTAGGTCAACTGGAGTTGAGAACAAATTAATCTTTGTGACGCATTTCGACACACTTGGATTAATATGACTTTCTTCTTTCGTTTACTCAATCATTGTCGAGGCAAACTCTATGCATTCTTATCACTATTAAGGAAGAGCTATTTCTGTAATCTACATTACCTATAACTTTTCACAGCTTTTTTTCATTTATCTGCTTGGTATGAAAATTATTAATTACAATCCCTAATCATCCCATTGCTAGGATCGGACCTGCTTTTACAAGATGAGGCTGAAAGCCTATAAAAAGTCAGACTTCATACACCTTTAAGAAAGAGATTTCTTATTAGGTATAAGTAGTGCCCTTGTACAAACTATTTCATAAATTGTTTATCATATAAATGTTTTGTGTGTACAAAATAAATAAATGATACAAACTCCACACAAACACTGCTAAATAATTATTATCACTAATATGAAGAGTTACGCAACTGATATTAAATTTGTAAAATTGGCCTTGTCGGCCAGCCTCAGCCGCTGCGGCGAGCGTTAATATATAACCACCTGCTCCTCAGATCACGGGCCACCTCACCCCTCTGCGCCTACGTGAGTTTACATTACACTCTAGGGGTAGGGCAGACCAGACTACGTGGAGTCGGTTTTGCAGCGATTTGTTTCTGTCACTAACATTAACGTTAATATTCGGTCAAACAACAATAATTTGGAATTTTCCAAAAATATACAAAACAAAGTAGACGTTTCTAAATTATATTAAACGTTACTTATAGATTTTGAATATTATACTAATTATATATTAGTCCAAGTATGCATTATTGTGCATTATATGAAATGTTCATTAGACCATGTACAACTAGGAAATATGAAACTATGTCAATAAATCATTAGGTATGTCAATAGATCATTTGATCATTATACTAAAAAAAAGTATATCAAGTGGCGTTAGGACAAATGATCGTTAGTACTTATGTTATTCTATCAACTGTTGCTCACCCGTGTCCTAAATAGTTAGTAACACTCTAGGATTTATGAATGGATAATCAAAAATGGTGTTAGAAGAATGCGTCAGTAATTAATCCTTGTCCTATTTGCGTGACGCTAAGATGTAGGATACACTGGAGGTTAAATCCATATCGTCACATCCTCGTGATCTTTGCGCTTCCTGTTTAAACCGCTAATTGTCGCTGCTCGTACAGTTACTGACACTGCACTATTGTTCTATTATTATCTTCTCGAAACCACGAAAAAAATATTTTATAAAAAACACATTAATACATAGGAATACAAAAAATTACATACCTACTTTAGTTTTCTTGAAAACTTTCTTAACTTTTCTAGATATTTTCAATTTTATGCCATAAATTTTTCCAACACTTTTTCAAATTATACTCGGACTCTACATTGATTTTGAAGTCACATTTTTGGTAAATATGTAGTATCAGTAATTGCAAGTACCAGAACGAGACGAATGAAAAAAAAAATATAATATCAATAGAAAATAATCACATGTATGAAAATAATTTAACACGCATTTTTTTTTTATCAAAACGTCTTAATAAAGTTCATTTTTCTTACAATAGTTTCTAGCAACAAGCCATTTTCAGTTTCATGACTAGTCAGAGACTGAACACTATGAGTAAACCCGACAATAATAATACAACAATACTAATACTATGGTAATATTGATTTTAATTGATAATCAATACCATTATTTATTTTATTATAGTAATTAATATTAATTAGGTACAGTTATTAAATTAGAATAAATAAGTAAAATTAAAATTAATACAATTATTACTATTATTATTTCTCCATGGGGTTCGCCTGGATAGCTACCACCCTTGAGCATGAGTCAACCGCCAAATGACTCGTCGTGTTCCGACTGGGGGCTTGAGAGCCAGTTCTATCTTTCTATTTCTTCTCTCTTTCTTGGCCAGCAATACATCAGTGATGGTGATCAGCTGGTTTGCCGGCTCTTTCCATAAAAAAATAGCATTTAATAAATTAGTATTATCATATTTATTTCCTAACCGCAGTCTTACGAGAATTCAAACAATTAATACCAAAATAACTGCTTATGTTTCATCAGAATGGCCTTTTCTACATACGCATAAAAATAGTCCGTACCATATTATAATTAAACCTATTGCCACCCGGTTTCCTCAATCGTTAAGAATCCAACGTTAAATTATCCTCTTAATTATTAAGTATTGAGTCTTGAATATACGTCAAATATCCATGTATGTACTATCACTGACTAACCGCACTCGGTGTGAAATGAGCGCGCATATTAATTGGTAAAAAGGATATATCCTTAATGAGTGATTAAGCCCGAAGACAGACGCTTTGTGTCGCTACAATCGAGACAAGTGAATTTGAGTTGATATTAACATACTCAGATTATAGCTCACTCACATACTTATTCCCCAACTTGGAGTTTTTAACGGTTACGTAACCGTTAGTGACTCTGAGTTGAGACGTAACTCTTCACCGTAATCTACCTTATCGTTGGTTGCAACTAAAGTAGCCTAGGCCAAATTAAAAATTAATCCAACAGTAACATAAAATTTCATCTATACATCTATATCTATACAAATAAATAAAATTGGAGTGTCTGTTTGTAATATTAAAATAACCGCTTTTTACTAAGTGCATTTAGATGTATGCACAGTACACATACCAAAACAACATTTTTTACAATTTTTGTCTGTCTGTCTGTCTGTCTGTCTGTTTGTTCCGGCTAATCTCTGAAACGGCTGGACCGATTTTGACGGGACTTTCACTGGCAGTTAGCTGATGTAACAAGGAGTAGCTTAGGCTACTTTTATTTTAGAAAAAAAATAGTTAAAAAATAGGATCAATGAAAAATGTAATAATATTAAATACCACGCGGACGAAGTCGCGGGTAACAGCTAGTATCTCCATAAATATCAGGACAAAAAGTATGTAAAAATGATCTTCTTTTAATATCCTTTCTTGCATAAAAATGTCAAGTCAATCCCTCAACCACCTTTCTAGTTTTGCAGCCATAAGCATAAGAAAGTTGAATGTACCTGTATAAATATAGTATTAAACAAGTCTCCTTCTCTATCTGAACGCGATAATCTAAATCTTAAATAATCAATTTAACTTCAGACCCCTAGTTTTCATAAAACATAAAAAATAAGTTCTATTTATAAAATCGTAAACAATTCGCGCGGACAATTCGCAGACAACTTTCAGCACAAACTAGCTCCATAACCACTAATTATATGTTTCCGAGGTCATATACATTAAGACACCTATAGTGTTACTTCATTACGGACGCGATCGCGCGATCGGTCGGCCAACTAATCGTCCGACTAGTTGGGACTTCCGTTCGTCTATAAATAAGTCCGTCCATGAGGTGATATCCGTAAATTAATTAGAACACATGTTTTTCAGTTTGAGCAAGAAACGGCCAATTCAACGCATTACCTCTAATTGGGATCATTTGGCTTAATAAACTATATTTACGGTACATTGTACGGATAATTTTTAAGTAATGATAATAACGAATATTAACCTTTTTACTATTTTAGTCAAATTAGTTTTTAATATTTCTAGTCATATGTGTCTTAAATTAAATTTCTGATGTACAATGAAGATGAGATCTGAAATTGTTACTTTTTTACTTTTCGTTTGAAGAAAAATAATACCTACATTTTTAATATCTTCTAATTCGATTCCGGCCGAAGTAACTATGACACATAATTTTGATTTTTCTTAGTTTTATGTGATAATAGTGGATATATTATCTACTGAGCATTATAAACGATAAAATATTGCAGCAACTAGCTACAAAATTCAGTATTATTATTGTAACCACCTATACCGAAAACGGGATATAATTTCACAAACTTCGTCCAACCTAACTCCTTACGGGAGCGTTCCCAAAGGCATGAAGCGGAACCGAGCCCCACAACAGTTATTACTAGATATTACACTTATGAACAACCGCTATTAAACTGCAAGGGATCTTATAGCGTTACATAATATGCATGCAGTTGCTGGAGTTTTAACCAAAGTCATTCATAACCCCAGTCTAGAGTACGAGATACACGGTTACAGACGACATGTCCTACTAATATTATAGATCTTCATGAAATCTAGCAAGCAGGTAAAACATGATGTAGTCTAATATATCGGCTTCAACCCATTAACGGCCCACTACTGAGCACGGGTCTCTCCTCTTGAGGAGGCCTAGAGCATACTCCACCACGCTGCTCCAGTGCGGATTGGTGGAGGGGTTAGTGGCCAACCCAATTGTCGGAAGTTCATGCCACCCTAGGGCCTCCGACATGGCTTAACGACTGTTATCTTACGATAACAACCGGGGCCGACGGCTTTACGTGCCCTCCGAAGTACGGAAGCGCTCAAGAATTTTTTGCCACTAGCGGTCACCCATCCAACTACCGGTCGCGCCCGCTGTTGTTTAACTTTGTCGATCGCTTAGGATTGACGTAAGCCGCTGCGCTATAAGCGCTTCAGTCTAATATATAGAGTGCTTAATATCCCGAAAAACGCAGGTAAAGCAAGATAATTACAATAAATCTATTTTTTTATTCAATCACGTAACAACGGTTGGACGAATTTGGACAAAATATAATATATAGTATTTTCCTGTTAAACTATTTATTACTTTGAGACTTTATTTTAAAATTGAAATACATTTATAAGATTCTAACTGACTTTTAAATGTATGTAATTACGTTTAGACGACCGCCATACGTACAAAAACTATTATAAAAGGCTAATATTTATTTTATTCATACGTCATCATTTACACGATCATAAATACTTATTTCATAACACCTAAAATACAATACTATATTAATTAATAAGATAATGTTAACCGTAAAATTAATTACTCCACAAATACTTTTTGGTTTAAGATCTAAAAATATAACGGAATGATTATTGAATTTGTATTGTGATACTTATACACGTATCAAGTAATTATATTAATAGGTACGACATTGGTTAATTTATGGTTTTCAATTATAACCTATATAATTGAATTATATTAATTAAAAACAGACACGTGTATAAATAAGTAGAAAATCTTAATTAGTAACAATGATAATAATATCAATATTTGAGTGTTTTGTACTTGATGATTGGGGTAATACGATAGCATAGGTTAAAATTGAAGTTTATAAAACTGTTACATTTCTGGAGAATTAGAATTCCCGACGCAATACTCATCAAGAAGGGTTCGAAAATTATAAATATTTGTATTGGATTCTTGTTATTTCTGTGCCACCTGAAGCACATCGAATCGTAGTGTGAATGTGTGAGCATCAATTTATTTAAAAAAATATAAATTTCAAGTATAGTAAAGGGCTTACATTGTCATAAATTCATACACTCGCTAATTCCTAACTTAGATTTCATTGCTAGATTTCTAAAAAAAAAAGTTGACGTTATTTTCTGATTTATACAGCAATGTATGAAGAATAAAGAATAAGGGAGTCTCTGAATTTAGGAAAATGTAGTAATCCCTTAAAACGCTAGACAAACTAGTCAGCCATGTGTCTCAGTGATCCTAGGATCAGAGGCATACTTTCGTATACTTTGGACGATGGCCAGAAGTCTTTTTGGCTTCAAGAAGTCGTTTGCAACTTCTGTAATGCAATGCACAAGTTTAGTGAACTGTTGTATAATCGCGATTCTCTCCGTCTACAAGTTTAGGTCTCAAGGACTCTTATTTGGCAGAAGATAAGGTTCAAAACTTGATAATCCAGGCCAGGCCACGGTAAGATGCAGACACATTCGTTAAATATGTCTACGATGTCTAGAATGTCCAGAAACGGCTCTTTGTATAATTATTTTGAAATGTGTAATGAAATTCGCGGCTGAGGAAACCTTTGTCCTGTAAATACAGAATTCCAGTTTCAAGTTTATATGGTTTGGGGTGGCAACAATATCTACACTACATTATATGCAAAAAAAAAGAAATATTTTTGTAAACAGACAAAATAAAACATAAACCCTTCACACTTATAGCCCCACACTAGGATTTCCTGTGTCGTGGGTGCCATGGACAACTCACTAGACAAGGACATTCACATCCAGACCGAGAATAGAAATTCAAACTCATCATTCAAACCGCCTCACTGGGAATCGAACCCAGGACCATTGGCGTGGCGATTCGGCATGGTAACCATTGCGCCACACGGGTTGTCAAATATATTTTTTTAGTTATAAATATATTTAATATATTTATATAGTATTTAATAAATGACTAAAAACTAGCTGGTCAATGAGGACTGAGGACTGACATGAAATGTCTATTGTAAGCGTTTATGACTCCGATACCTTTTTACTGAAAGACAAGATAGCTTGAAGCAGCTTTTTCACACATCACGAGAATAGTATTAGTTTCTTAGTTATTTTCGCCAGGTTTGTGTTAAGTTACTAAGTTAGACGATGAAACATTTTGTAGTAGTTAGATATTGTATTCCGGGGTCAGCAAAGGTTATCAACGAAGGGTGCGTGGGTGCTGTCGAAAGTTTGATGGATGACATCTTGACATCTAGCCTCAGATTTTGAGGCACACGTCTGTAGTAAGATAACAGACGTTTAGCCTTATCGGAGACCTTTAGATTTAATAAACTTTAGATTCTAGGCTTGGTAGGTACTTGAGTTAAATCTGTTTCGATCGTTCTCAAGTATAAGGAAAAAGTTGCTTAGTTCCATAGTAATTAAAAATAATTTGTTGTTCAAAATATTATTATTATTATTATTATTAAAATTACTCAGCTTTCTTGGTTAGAATCCGTTTTAATGACTAAAAAAAACAAAATCTCACTTCTTTTTCTCTTGCGAATGCCATGGGACCTGGATGCAATAACGATATTAAAATCATCGGGAATTTTTCGTATTAACAAGAGTAGGTACCTACATACTAAATTTGTCGTAAGTGTGTCAAAATACTGCTGCATGGAAAACCCTTTTTCAATTACTCTTCCTTATTTTTAATAGTATCTAAATCTTTGAGGATGAACGCATTTTAAGAATATTATGTATTCACTACACGTGGGTACTATAAAATATATTGTTACAATATTATATCAAAATGACGTCAAACTTACATTATGCTAAGAGAAAGTGTTTTTTCATGCCCATCAGATATTTCCAATAAAAAAAACTATCGAAATAAAAATACATGTGTACAAAATAACAATGTTTCGAACTAGAGCGCTATGTGGAGCTCCACCATATGAGTCTTGTAGGCCATTGTTTAAAAAACTTCATATATTGACTCTTACTTCTATGTACATTTTAGAGATAGGTTGCTTTGTAAGGACAAACAAAAAATTATTTAAAACGGCAGAAGAACATTATTCGCGAATTTCCAGAAAACCTAATAGACTTGTCTATAACAGCACTCCACGTACGTCCCTGCTTCTAAACAATGCATATGGAATGTGTATTAAAATATATAATAAGCTACCTGATACCATAAAAGATATACCATCTGACAAATTATTTAAAAATTATGGTAAATTTATTATGTACCATGTTTGACGCAATAAAGAATTATGAATTATAGACCCCCTGATGAAAGACCCCAAGAAAAACCAATAAAGTTTAGTGACGAGTGTTCTACGAATACAAAATATATTTCTCCAAGCAAATGCTAATCAAATTATTTATTGCTTACAATCACAAAAAGGATTATTAAAAAGGATTAAAGGATTATATCCCTGCTGGAATCAGCTTGGTTTTGACAAACTTAACGGAATCTATATATATAAAATTGAAAAGCGACACACCGCTGATTAAACAAAAAATCTCAGAAACTGCCGAACCGATTAAGATGAAATTTGGCAGGGAGATAGTTTATGCTAAGGAGACGTCCACTAAGAACGGATTTTTGGAAATTCATCCCCTAAGGGGTACAAATAAGGGTTAGAAGTCACTTTCATACAAACCAACTTTGTCAGTTTTAGATTTATAAATTTGAATTTTTTTATGTAGGTTTATAGTAATAAACAAAAGTTAACTTTAACACATTTTTTTGGAAAATCATCCCTTAAAGGGTTAATTTCTTCAATTTAACTTAGTACGCAACTTCGTCATTTTTGAAGTTAAAAACATGAAAATTTATATATTAGTTCAAGATTAGAAACAAAATTTAAAATTTATGTGTTTTTTTGGAAAATCAACCCCTAAAGGGTTGAATAAGGTTGTTCAAGTTTGTATGGGAAATTCGTCAGTTATGAAGTAAGAAGGGTGAAAATTTGTATATAAGCTTATAGTTAGACACAAAAAATAACTGTATCACTGTTTTCTCGAAATTCATCCCCTAAAAATAGGGGTTGGAAGTCTTTTACCTATAAATCAGCTTCGTCAGTTTTAGAGTTATAATTATGAATTTTTTTATGTATGTTTATAGTAATAAACAAAAGTTAACTTAAACACATTTTTTTGGAAAATCATCCCTTAAAGGGTTAATTTTTTTGATTGAACTTAGTACGTAACTTCGCCATTTTTGAAGTTAAAAACATGAAAATTTATATATTAGTTTAAAATTAGAAACAAAATTTAATGGTTATGAGTTTTTTGGGAAAATCAACCCCTAAAGGGTTGAATAAGGTTGTTCAAGTTTGTATGGGAACTTCATCAGTTTTGAAGTAAGAAGGGTGAAAATTTGCATATAAGCTTATATAGTTAGACACAAAAAATATCTGTTTCACTGTTTTCTCGAAATTCATCCCCTAAAAATAGGGGTTGGAAGTCTTTTACATATAAATCAGCTTCGTCAGTTTTAGAGTTATAAGTATGAATTTTTTTATGTATGTTTATTAAACAAAAGTTTACTTCAACACATTTTTTGGAAAATCATCCCTTAAAGGGTTAATTTCTTGGATGGAACTTAGTACGCAACTTCATCATTTTTGAAGTTAAAAACATGAAAATTTATATATTAGTTCAAGATTAGAAACAAAATTTAAAAGTTATGTGTTTTTTTGGAAAATCAACCCCTAAAGGGTTGAATAAGGTTGTTCAAGTTTGTATGGGAAATTCGTCAGTTTTGAAGTAAGAAGGGTGAAAATTTGTATATATGTAAGCTTATAGTTAGACACAAAAAATAACTGTATCACTGTTTTCTCGAAATTCATCCCCTAAAAATAGGGGTTGGAAGTCTTTTACATATAAATCAGCTTCGTCAGTTTTAGAGTTATAATTATGAATTTTTTTATGTATGTTTATAGAAATAAACAAAAGTTAACTTCAACACATTTTTTTGGAAAATCATCCCTTAAAGGGTTAATTTCTTTGATTGAACTTAGTACGTAACTTCGTCATTTTTGAAGTTAAAAACATGAAAATTTATATATTAGTTCAAAAATAGAAACAAAATTTAATGGTTATGTGTTTTTCGGGAAAATCAACCCATAAAGGGTTGAATAAAGTTGTTCAAGTTTGTATTGGAACTTCGTCAGTTTTGAAGTAAGAAGGGTGAAAATCGAACTCAGAAATGTGAAAATAAATCAAAAATTAACTGTAACAGGTTTTTTGGAATTTCATCCCCTAAGAGGTAAATAAAGAGGTTGCAAGTTTTTCCAGAACTTTGTCATTTTCGAACTCAGAAATATGAAAATTAATATGTAAGCTTATAGTGAGAAACAAAAAAATTGTGTAGAGGACTTTACGGACGGTAGGGGGAGGAAAGAGGGACAGGAAGCGAGAGAGGGACCGGGAACGGGAGAGGACCCGGGAGCGGGAGAAGGAGAGGGGAGGGATAGGGAGCGGGAGAGGAATGAGAGGGACAGGGGCAGGAAGCGGGAGAGGGAGCGGGACAGAAAGCGGGAGAGGGACCGAGTGCGAGAGAGGAACTGGAAGCGGGAGAGGGACAGGAAGCGGGAGAGGGACAGGAAGCGGGAGAGGGACCGTGAACGGGCGAAAGGGACAGGGAGCGGGAGAGGGAGAGGGAGAGAGAGAGAGAGAGAGAGAGAGAGAGATGGAGCGGGAGAGAGAGTGGGAGCGGGAGGTGTAAGTGTCCAGATGGAAACAACAGAACCGTTTTTAAAGATATTTGTACTGTTCATGTTGACATCGTAAAACCAGTTCATCATTAATCCATTTAGGATCTGGTGGTGTTACTTTGAGACAAGATATGTAACTCCTGGATGGATGGAAATAACGGGACGTTTTTGTTTTTTTTCTAATGAAACTCAAGAGCCAGTTTTTCTGTACATTAAATATTTTTCAAAATTTCGGTTAGGGGCACTTCAATAACGTGTTAGAACACCAAAAATATTTTTTTTAATTATTGTCTGTTTGTCTATTTGTTTGTATGTTCGGGCATTACATGAAAACCCTTGAACTGATTTCGACGGAAATTAGTTATGTTGTTCCTCAAACTTTGGATCACGTTTGAAAAAACTTTTCGTCTCGATAAAATTAAAAGTTTTCACCGGAAACAAAATGAAACTTAGTGTGGAATATTTTGAAATATTAACGATTTGCTTTAAATTTGCAACAAACATTCCTCATTTAATTGATGAAATACATGTTTTCGTGTTTTTCAATTTTTTTCATGAAAAAGAAAAAACTAATGTTAAATAATACTGTTTATTTTTTTAAATTCGTTCCCGGAGGAATGATTTGGGATTATATCGTATGTTTCAGTACATAAATTCCTAAATATAAGTTCAATATAAATTAACCTGTTTTTGAATTTTTTTCTGCAAGGGGTACAAATATGATAAGCATAATTTCCGCATGCGAAGCTGCGGGCAACAGCTAGTATTGTATAAAAACCACAACAAACAATAGAACTCGAGACACCCACATCATAAACAAAGAAATGAAGGATTGTTTTTGTTCAAGTTACTAAACAGTGAAGGAAAGTTGGTCATGTTATTACTGTATATGGGCACAGGTCATCCTGTATAGAGCATTATTATCGTAAATAAAGCGGACATAATCGATAGGTGGCACAATAATGTGCCATTCTTTTAGCAGGACCCACTACATTTAGGACGGTTTGGGGTTAGCGACGCAGGTTGTAAAAATCAATAATTCCTGATGGATAAATCGCCGATTGCCAACAATATGTCACATTATACAAACACAAAACTGAAGCTGCAAAATATTCTTACTGAGTTGGCGACCAACTTTTCCACAACTTAAGTAAATGCAGCTAATTTCTAAATATTTTAAAAGCTATATTAGTTCAATCCTATTGTATGGACACGTTATGCCCGCACTTGCAGCAATTTAGCTATTAGGGCCGAGGTTCCGCAAGGAACGGAACCGCCTGCTCAATTGACGGCTAACGAGGAAACAATCTTGTACGCGCACCGTTTACGACGGAACTCTAGTCAATCTCGGCCCCTGTACCGCACGGAACACACTGTACAACATGCTTCTATTATCTATAGTTCTATACTAATATTATAAAGAGGAAAGATTTGATTGTTTGTTTGTATTGAATAGGCTCCGAAACTACTGAACCGATTTGAAAAATTCTTTCACTGTTGGGAAGCTACACTATCCCCGGGTGACATAGGCTATATTATATTCTCAAAAAAATAGGGATCCTTAATAAAACTCCAATAATGTAACCCAAGGTGTAAAAAAATAAGAAAACCGAAGCAAAGCGAGGGCGGTTACTCGTATATTATATAACAGATTATACTAATATAAGGGCTACGGCTAGATCAGATAAATTCCCTCGTATCTCTTTATTTGCTACAAAAGATGTTTCTTCTTCAGTACACTCACGGTAGAGCTTTGTTGAGCAATGGAGAAATTGACTCTCGAAAAGTATTTTTATAAAAACCAATTTTGAATAAAAAAATAAAGTTTGAGTTTGAAAGAACATCTTTTAAAATATGCACGATAAAACCAACCAAGCTCCAGCCAATGGAAATTAAAAGGTAATTCAATACGCATGCCATGTTTTCGTCTGCAATCGTAATACAATACACGGCCCTCCGTATCAATGTTGCTGATATGAAACGAGAAATAACGAGAATAAAGAAGATATGGATGGCTGAAAAAGAAAATAAATAAATCTCTAGTCGTGTGTCCTGTCTTTAGCTATGATTTGAGAGGAAGAGACAATTGTATCTGAGTCGCGGTGGAAACATAATAAAGATCCGTCTAAGAATACGCGGGCTCTCAGGAAGCCACTTCAATCGTTCAACAGGTTTATATAAGTATTTCTATGTTACGTTTCTATGGAGGAAACTAATATCATCTCTATTTGGATCAAAATAAAAATGCATAACAAAATGATAACCTTCTTTTTTTTGAAGTTGGTTAACAAATGCCATGAAACCACGCGATAAATTACAAAAGGACTGCATGAAATTTTATTAAATTTGTGTTTGGATACGAAACCTAATGAAAAAAACGCTCTATAATTTTAGTTGCATTTGTTATTTGTAGATTGTTTCTATAAGCTATGAAGTTAATTATAGTAATAAACTTGTCATTATATTTCTTCATGTTAAATGGCGATCTATAATATAAAACATTGCCTTTGAAGTTAGTTTACGACCAGGTTGTGCCTAGCCCTTTTTTATCCTAACAAATTATAGCCTCTATCGGATAAAAACCGCTCCCCGCGCACGTACTCTTCGCTTGTGTTTGACCGAAGCCTAACAAGCCACGAGACAGGAGTGTTGTGACGTGGAGTACTGTCACAATTGAATAGCTAAACTGTTTACTGCTTGTCAGTTATCTTAGATTGCCGGATCTATCTATCAGAGGAGCTACATTGAAGCGTATCCTCTGCTATACAATATGGTCTATGACAATGAGTCTTAATAAAATGAACGTTTTAAAATGATTTTGAACCTCGCTTTACACAAGAGGGAATGGATAAGATTTTTTTTATAAAGAAATTATTTCATTAATGTGTAATTATTACGTTTGCTCGGTAATCATATAATTTTCGTGATCTGCTTTAGGTACTTGTATAAACCAAACATTTCGTACCTATATTTGTTTTTAAGACAATCGCAATCAAAGATTTTGTTTTGTTTATTAATAGACTTCAAAAATGATGAGATTCTCAATTTCGTTGTATTTTTTTTTAACTTGGAACTCCGTCATTTATGTACCTAAATTCAAATTTACAAGATTAAATAATATCAAGGAGAAGTCTTAAACTAAGGTTAGAGTACTAAAATATAATAATAATGTATTCTGAAACTGATGTAGAGTCTAACGACTAAATTATCGTTTTTTAACATTACTGGCCCACACATACAGGCGTCAACTAACATCAATCTTCACCTCCATACTAAATTGCTATCTGCAGGAAACAGAAAAAAAGAGTTTGTTGTTCTTACAGTACGATAAATTAACATTTTAATTCCCTAATGGTCATAACTTAAGGACGGAAACACGAACAATATAATTGAGATAAAATCCAATGTTTTCCTTCTAAACACAATGATGTGTGTTTCTGTTTCTGATAAGGAGCCCGCCAGATGTATGCCCAGTGTTGTTGGATGGCGGTCCAAGCAAAAAACGAGGTTTTTAACACAAACCAACATTGCACGCTGTGTTTGAACATAAAAGTCATGGTCGCAAATTATTATAAATCACAAATTAGGCAAGAGCCTTGGTGACAAGAGTAAATAAACAAAAAAACCGCTTATGGACTTATCCCCTAGGTTCTAGAACTTAATGTCGCAAAGTACATAAGATATTGATCATTTTTACACCGTATTCATTGTGTTTCAGATAGCTCTGAAAAATTGGTCGCTAAATGGAACATAATTAAGTTAACTACAGGTATGAACGAGAGAGCCAAGTATTTGGATTCCATCAGTAACTGGATGCATGACCACAGGTCTTGAGCGCTAACGTACTCCCAAGAGTACGTAAAGTAAAGCCAAAACAAAACTATTCCCTTGTTCCTAAATGCAGAATATGTTAAAAATCCGCAACAAAATATAGAATGTAGGTTGCAGTCAAAGAATTTTTAAGAAGCGGATAGTTCTTTGTGGAATTGCTCTATTCGCTACAATGGTGATAGTCTGCCTTCGGGCAACTTTAAAGGATTGCTTAATATTTGGGAGTCTTTGAGAGAGTACAAGGGAACGAAGTGAAGTAGATAACGCCGCAAAGAGCACTAGGCCGCTTACGGTAAAAAGAAAATGAAAACTACAATTTTTTGGTCTGAGCCGTACGTGAGTGTAAAAAAAATTTGTTTGCTCATTACAGGAAAACGTAGGTACGGAATGGATGTCAGGTTATTTATTTTTTGAGCTGTAATCACAGTGGACTGAGAGTGAGCTGAAAATGCCAAATTCAATTTCCTAGAGCTAATAAAAACGCTCATACACGGAACGACCTTACAAGGAAGTTTATAATTAGAACGATTAATTGGGAATATTTCGACGTCTATCGTCAAGTTTGCCTAATATTATGTCATTCCTAAATAATTACCTACCTACCGTAGGTAGATAATATTGTATATATGATATATAGTAATACGATTGCTCATACATAGGTTTATTTCTTGGTTTTATACCCAGACATAAAATCGCCTATGAGACTACACAATATTAATGTCGAAGTGTTTTAATGGGTATAAATTCTATAATTATAACACAGAAAATGCTCCCACATCTTTCGGAGATATATAGCATATAATACAGATAGTCATTGATAATTACGAATAAAAATTTACGTATAAAAACCAACGTTACGAACACATGCATCTCAAATAAGACATCACTAACAACACAACAATATTATGCATTTATCTTTATATGTCACATGAACACATTATTTTATTATATTATTTAAAAGCACATTATACGTTTTACATAACTTATACAGGAAATTTCAACAGGTTTCAGTGGTCACGTTGGCACTCATGACTTGGACAGTATGTAACGAGATACGTTTATCGGTTTTCTGTGCGACAGACCGACACTCGGCGATAAGACAGCGGGCGTTTCGCAACTCACTTAGTCATGCTAGATGACGAATAACAGAACGAATACTCAAGTATTCATATCGAGCTTGTCTATATGGTACCACAGAATACCGCTTCTCGCCCACGTCAGACTTTGTGTAGGACAGATAATCGGGCCGATTTTTCCTGCCATATTATTTCTGACCGACTTTTTGTAGGACGTGTGCGTTGCACTATTGCTATCAGTACGTTCTATTTTTCTCCTGCAAAAAATCGGTCACCGATTATCGGACGTGGGCGGGTAGCGTTAATAATAGTCCCTAAATGTAGCGGTACATGTACTATAGAAGTACGGCCAATCTATGTATCTTAAATGTACAATACCTATACCTATAGAAGTCGACCGATGCTCGTAACGAATTAAATGTACCTAATGCAGCCACTCTGATAATATAAAAATACTCAGTAGTGGTATAGTATAACGAAATTTAGTTACTTACTACTGCATTTATTATTACATTTCGTTACTTGTTATTGTCACCCTAATATAATATCATACTAATGAGTACTTTACATACCATGAATAAAATTAATTTCAATTGAAAGACGCACTGAAAAACGGTATATAGAACATAGGACTCTGAGGTGTGCAGATTTCGTATCGTAATTTTACGAATAGAGTTGTATGCTGGATTTAACCTTGAATTACCCGTGCTCGATCTCTGGACATTCAAACCGCTAAGCCCTCGCTGTCTTGTATTGTATGGATGGAATACCACGCATGTAATTGGAAAATGTCTACTGAAAAATTACTTTATCGCGGATAAATGAAGACAGACCCAGAAGCTAAGGTTTAATTTTCTTTTCAGAACCCTAAAAATTAAACAATAAACAAGATTTCCAGCCGGTACTACGGTACGGTACCAACATGCTAGGGCCGCACTCGACACAGTTTTGCAAGTACAGAAATAGAGTTGTTAATTTATTTCTGTACCACCTTTTGTTCAAGGCGTCGCTTGTTCTTGTATTGTTATATAACGAACAAGGCGGGGAAACTTAGTGTATACTTGTTTTATTATGAATGTTTATGTGATGCTTATGAGGGCGGAGTTCGAAATTAGTCTTGAACATATACTTGAACGGTGATTGGATTTTTAGAGCGTTCTAAATCTGAAGAAAGAAACTCCGATATGTTTGGCATTATATTTTTGTGCAATAGGAAACGTAATGAGCAGGTTAGTGTAGGTCATAGACGTAAATAAAATTAGCGGCTCATGTGTCGTTTTTTGTACAGCTCAAAGAACTCCAATATAGTTTAGAAACTACTCTTTAGTTACGACAGCTTATCCTGTAAATGGTGTACAAATAATTATGACACGTATGGTCACTATTTACTCTAATATTAATAAATAATGAGATCCTAAGCTGCTCAATTCGGATGATATAGTAATATGTACGAGCGCTTGAATTATTTCATCAAGACTTCATCAGACAAGCATTAACTTTTCACACGTTAAATAAAGATCTTAACGATTTTCTCATTAGCTATTTTACTTTCTAAAAAGACATTTTCCTGAAAAGTCATTTCCAATCTTCACAATCAAACTTTCCATACGATAAACAAAGAATAATAATTAAGGGTTTTGTGGCAAAGTAGTGGCGTGGTCTCGCATGCGCCATCGCAGATATGGCCCGTCGTGTCCAATACCGCCATATGTCACTGCGATATCGCGTTGTAGATAATGACTAATAAGTGCCTGTCTTGCCGCGCTAGTGATGTCCGCGTGTCAATAATATTTTGTCGTTAGTACAAAAATAAAAATGTACTTTGTATTAATTATGTTAAGTCGTACATCAAAGTTATTAGTTGGATCTAATTAGTAATTTTACATTAGCAAATTTGATGGAATATTTTTTTAAAGACGCAATACTACAAAGTGTATTAACACACGTGTAAGCTATTTATTTATTTAGATAAACCAAACATAAACGTATAGGTAATTATAAAAAAAATGTGATGTTTACTTATGACTTACGACATTAAATGATTGTAGTTTAGTTTGGGCATAAATAGGCCTCCGGTTTTACAGAAATGTGTAGTTGTGGCATCAGACTGCCAAATTTTCCAGCTGTTACTATATACTAATCGCAATACATAAAACCAAATGTAATGTATGAACTATCTTCCATTGTAGTTACATAAAACACTATACATAATTGATGCACATAAGTACATATGCGTCGAGTTTAGTCCATGTCTTTAGTATAGCACCATACGATTATACTATCGACGTCGATTATGCGGAAGCAAGCCATTCGCAGCGTGATCTTTATCGCCAGTTTTTATTCTCGTGATATCCAACGATAAGCTGAAATGTCCTTTTTCATAGAAGCCTGGTAATGGCTTAGAAGGCACGCCACCCAGCGCTCATCACTTATTCATGCTGATTGTCACTTCACCCTCACTGGCCACGATTCAGTTGTATTATTTTTAATATTCTCCAAATATTGATGGATTAGCCTCGTAATTTAGTTAAACTAACATAATTTGTGGTAAGATTGTTTTAGAATCAATCGTCTCATTTATTTATCGTTCCTGGCATATTCGTGACAACTGACAAATTCTTTTTTGGATAAAAGCGATTTCAAATAAGACCGTAATAATTCTGAATGTGAGATGGAACGCCTCTTTGGTAAAAGCTGGCATCATATTGTCAAACTTTTTCAGGTTTAAGATAATGATAGAATTGTTACAATTTTCTGACTCGACCCAACGAGACGCAAGCTGGCTTTTTCATTAGTTCATAGTTCATTCTTCATTTTCACCATAACTGATTCACCTTGATTCACCCTGATTTACCTTGTAATCAACATCTACGGTGTCTCAGACGTCTTTAAAAAATTCGCAATAGATTCGATCTTTAAACTTCAACCAACTTACAAATTATTTGAAACAATAAATTACTGTGAATTTCCAGGCTTGCTTGAAATTGTAGCATCAGTGTGGTAAATGACTGAAAAGGGATGAATCTCCTCTTTAGTCGTTCACTCTTGGCAGAGTGGTCGTGGTCTTATGATGATTTTTGAAGAGTTGCGGCCCTCGCGATGCGTCTCCATCGGGTTCTGTTGTTGGCGTTGCGAGCACATTGAGCAATGGAACACCCCGTTACACTTTTAATGGTGTCCGTCCAGCGCGTGGGTGATCTGATTCCGGGATGAATCATAAGCGTTCAATTACGACGATCATAATCTTTGGTCGCATTAAGCAATAATACAAAAATTTTAGTCCTATGTTGGTAAACTTTTTTAATATTTGGTGCATTCGTTAGTACATACGACAAAGCAATAATCTGTAGAAACATCGCCATTAAATTTATCGGTTGCACGCGACGCAAACTACACCTCACATGCATATCTTGTCATCTGCAACCTTCAACGCCATTTTGATGCCGTTGGTTAGACATGAACGGGTTTAATTTTTCCATTGTCCATTTTTATAAGATTATACATCATTATATGTATTGGTTAAGGACTAACAATGTCTATATAACTATATAGGTAGTATTCTTCTCTGAGAGTCAAATATTTTCGCAGTAAAGTATCTTATTTTGACCTATAGTTATATCAGATTATCTTGTTCTTTTGATTTTTATAAATCTCTATTAAAGATTTGATTTATATATCTGTTTACAATTTTATTATTTTATATCTATGCAAGAACCTATTTTAGTATTTTCTGACAAAGGTTTTTTCATACGACATAAATAATTCCGGATTTATCTTTCGGTTTTCGTCAAGTTGATTTTCTGAAATACGAAAATTACAAAAAAAAGTTCATAAACAAAATTTAATTAACTTATTTCTTGTAATAAGTTGTGTATGTTTTGCTTCTACGAGTAAAACATCTACAAATCATAAACTAAATTTTCGTAGAGGTATCATAATAATTATGTTTTACATTTTCTTCCATTTTCCTTTTAAAAAAAGTAAACGGGGTACCATAAATGGTACCACAATTTATATATTTTTTTTATTTCATCCGTTAAAATAAACTGATGTAATTGTCTTCGACCCTCATCGTATTGCCATATGGCCAACTGACCATAAGTCACCGGCAAATTAAGAACCCTATAGACAACAAATGCAAAGGTGTACGCGAGGGTGAAATGCTTTCCCACGCATTCCTGTACTTCCGTGAGGGTGAGTTATGGTGTAGCAAATGACTACGGTGCCATATGGCCAAACGATGGTATCGGTCAGTCTTATTATTTCATTGCTTTGAAAGGGGTTAGGTACTAAGTTTTATATTATTTGTTCTACGTATTCTTTTTCATCCAAACTTAATAATAATTTCGTAAATTAAACAGATCACAATAATTTCAGTAAAACAAACCAGTCCACAAAAGTACCATTAGCATGCTTTATGCTAGTCGACTGTCGATTGACTGATTACGAGTACATATCATTTTGGGAAAGTTATGCAGAACTCTCATTTGTTATCTCTTTCTTAAATACGTTTGTCTCATAATTTTATTTCTGTCAATGATTTTATTTCTGAATTAAAACACTGTTTTTTTAATAAAATTTTAAAACGGATGAAACCATAATACTCATCAATATTACAGGAAAATAAATCATTTTTTTCATATTATTTAAACGTAACCTCGCTACATGGAAAATTTCACTAGTGAAGCTTAACTATTTTAATTAAAATTAAGTGATACACGTAATAATGTGTATGGAAGATTGGATGATGTATTTTAAAGGTGCAAAATTTCTTAAATTAACTTAACCTCGACGTTAAGTGCACCCCTGGTGTGCGGTATGGATGGAACTCAACAGGTCGTATCGGGAACACATGCCCGCACTGTAATAAATTTTATAATATTCGATGTTAATGTAGCTCTTTTTAACATAAATACAAATTTTTAAATATTAAAAAATAGTAAAACGTTTTGATTTTGTCACGTATACGTTTTGTAAACAATTTGCTTACTATTGAATTTTATAACGTTAATAATAAGTTAGTGATTTATGAATTGAATCTTAAGTCAATTCCTATTCTTAAATAGAGAAACTAGAATTAAGGTAAATTTGGAAAGATAAAATCAACACTCGTTAGTAGCTATTATTATATTTAATGTACACGTAGTTGTGATTAAACTCTTTTTCTTGATTGTATAACAGAAGCAAGAAACCTGCTATCTCATACAAAACTTATTGTAGAGTTTCAATCTTAGCGAAGATATAGATTTTATACAGATATTTCATTAAAATAAAATGTACTGTACCTTATATTGTTCCCAACTAATACTTAGGTATAAATAAAGACGTCATTTCACTCAATCAAACGTCCATTCAGTAGGTATTTACTTGCTGCTATCGTGGTCGTATCGCTATCGTGTCGTTGGAGATAAAGTTCTCATCAGTCAGGGGTTGACCGGTCATAGTTTGACAGTGCATTGCTTATTCATGACGGTAATTATCGGAATCGTTTCGTGCGTTACGACGGAATTACGATACATGACTATTCTGATAAACATATTATGGGGTGCCCTTTTGTTTTTTCGTGGCGTATTTTTATTTTTATCGATAATTTACAAAATTACTCGTTCACGGTTCACACGTTTAATTGCAGCTATTTTTGCTTTTAAATCCTTAATATCAAAATACCATAACATTGTTTAGAAACTCATGGTGACTAGGAAAAATAGCATCTCTAATTTAAGAATTGGCTACTTCGATTTATCGTGTCTTATTACACAATCGTAGAGTATTTAGAATTGGTGCTTTATAAGGAGTTAAGTAAAACATTTTTTGGAAAATAATAATTTTATATGAACTATAGTTTCTGAGTAAGGAGGATTGTGTCGTAAAAAAAATCTTATAAGATTGGTTTAATTATTCCATTAAGCCATCAGAAGTTCAATTTAAATAATTAGATACTACGCAATATTTATTTTATTATAATGTTTGTACACCTTTTTACGATAATTACGCGGCCGGAGGAAAATTGGATAATAAATTCACAATAATATTGTAATGTAATGATGACATTATACCACCTGTTTAGTTATCAGTTATAGTCGTTTTAATTCAAATCTAGTTTCGCGACCCATATAGCTTCAAACAGCCTAACAGACTTTCCATCCATTCACGAGTTTGAGTTACGAAAAAATGAAAATTACTAACCTATTACACGCATCCACCGTGACGGCTATCGCAAGTGGTCAGCATCCACCATCCATCCACGGTTCGCATCCATCCATCCATCGTTTGCCATTGATAGCATCTCATTGTGCGCAAATAGCGGATGCCCGAGACGCGATCGACACGCAGACCAGTGCGTTTCCATTAGCAGAGCCATAACAAATAACGTCCTATTAGAGTCTTGTGTAAACAAAAACGTATATCGACGGTTAAGAATCAATAATATCCATATTATCAAAAAAGTCAATTTGACAAGAGAAGGACTTTTTAACCGTTGATATGTTGTGTTTGTTATGTTATGGTAGAATTAAGATCACTGTTGTTTGGTTGCTCTGTGGTTTGCTGCCTGCGCTATGTGAAGAGTACACTCTGTCTGTTTCTCTATGCTACATTATTATTTCATTAATAAGCCTGTCTTTACCAGTTAAACATTGTCGTATTTGCCAGTAAATAAAAATAAATTAATCGAATTAATCGGATCTAATAAGAAACTTTGATGTTTTTAAATTATTTATTAAAAAAACGGTCAAACAGAAATTTACCTATGTCCCAACTGGTGGTAAATATTTAACGCTTTTCTAGACTTCAGTGATATTTCACAGTTTCCGACTCTTTTCGAAGAACCTAACATAGTGAAATGGAAATATGTACTTCGGAATATTCGTTCCACAGAAAAATCAAATCAATTCACCGTGACGTGTCGTCTCCAAAAGTGGATACCGGGCACACACCGCGTGTCTCACAGAATTATTTCTGACATTTTTAGACTCATTGTCCACCCTGAATACGAAGTCACGCTCCAAAAGAAATTAATGTCGGTGATACATACGGCCTTTGTTATATTTAAATGTACCTACTGACAACAGAACATTTACGTAGTTTTATGTTTTTTACCTAATGTACAGGCATGTGATTTTCCTTACGTTGTGTTCACTTATGTTTTTTCTTGCGTTTTAAAACATAAAGCAAGGATTATTTCTTATTCTTCAAGAAGGGGTAAAGCATCTTATTTGTTTTCTTTAAAAACCTTCACAACGTTCATTCTAAGCAATTAAATGCATGTAGATATGTAATTTTATTTATTCACATTCATTCATGTAAATGTTAGAACTAATTCATGATTCCATTATTGATTTTTTTTAAGTTCATACTTATTTACTATTCGTGATCAAAGTTATAAAAGTTTATTCAAAATCGAAGGTATTACATTTTTAAATTAAACTGCAAAAGATAGCAGTGGGACACGGGTATAACATTTCATTGCCGATCGATTTCCAGATAACCATCTTCATAGAAATACAAACAAAGTAGGTAAGCTACCATGACCTGGGTAATTTTTATGTTTGAGTTCGTCATGCTATATCACATGGCGGTAATTAAGTACCTGCTACGTAGAAAATGGAAATTGCGACGTTTATTTCAAAGTAGGAAATGTGTGACGTTATTTGGAAAGTTGCATTTTATTTTATGTTCGTGTATAAAAATTAAAAGCCTTCACATTCACGAGTAGAGAATCATATTTTTCTGTGTTTGTAAAAATGTGATGGTTTTTAAGATGTTCCAAAGTGCGCTGTAGTCGTGACGGCGTTAAAGGCGCAAGGCGCAGTGCGCACGACTAGCGGCGCACACGACGCTCGTCGCACGAGCAGGTGCGCTGATCGCTCCCCTCCCTGTTGCAGAGCGGGCGATGCGGCGCGAGTAGCGCGGTAGGGCCCTGCCCGCCGCCGGTCTGGCCAATTGGGGCCCGTCTCGCGTATGATGTCATCGGAGGAGGAGGCCGACTCACACGCGCCCTACTCGGATAAGCTCCTAAAGAAACAGAAACGCGTCAGACAGCGCGTGGACGCCGGCGAGCCGCGCAATTCGTACTCGACTCTCGCGACGAACGGACCCGCGCCCGCGCGCACCGCACTGATGAGTGGCGGACTTTACGGCGCCATCTTCGAGGGCCGCCAACATTTCGGCCTCTTCGGCCCTGGCTACGCTCCGGCCGAAATGTTGAATGAATTACTCGGCCGTGCCCCCCGACAGGAGGATGCCGGCGAGGAGACTGCGGCCGGAGATATCGCGCACCGAGTTCTTCGCGACATCTTACAGAGCCGCAAGAAGGAACTCTTAAGACTCTCACCGGATAATAATAATGTACATTTAGCTAATAATAACAACGACGAACCCAAGGAAGAGAAGCGATCTCCCGAGCGACCGGTCTCTAGTGATTCTCGAGCGGATCTTGACGACGCTCTCTTAGCGCTCGAAAGCACCGGCAATTCGCGAACATCACCGCCACCCGCGCCTTCTCAATCCGAGCCTCTTCTCGATCCGAAATCGGAACCCGAGGACCGCGATAGTGACGCCTTACGTTCCTCGCCGCGACCTTTGGATGTGAAACGTGCTCGTGTTGAAAATATAGTGTCGACGATGCGTGCTAGTCCTGCCCCTCAGCAGCCCCAAGTGAATGGCTGCAAGAAGAGAAAACTGTACCACCCGCAGCAACACGACGGTGCAGCAGAACGCTACGGAAACAGCCACGGCAGCAGTGCACAGACGGTATCAGATGACTCAGAAGATGATGCCGATCGACCACCTATTGAAAAGAAGGTAGAGGAAAAGAATGCTTTAAAATCACAATTAAGAAGTCTGCAGGAGCAGTTTGCAGAAATGCAAGAGAAATATGTCCAACTGTGCAATAGGATGGGCCAGGAGTCAGAGACTATTGATAATGATGGTGCTTCAAGTGATGTAGAACAAAACGACGAACCGGTGCCTAAGTTGGAGCCTTCGTCACCTGTAAAGGAAGTGCCACCTCCGCTTCCGATTCCCAATAGCACTGCACCAAATATGCTATCTCAAGTGATGAGTAAAATGATGTCAGCGAAAATGCATGGTCATTCTGCAACTCACCCGCACCTGCCTCCTGGTTTTAATGGGACACTACCAATGATGCCGCATCTTCAACCACCTGATCATATGCATCCACCGCATCCACACCAACATCTGAATAATGCTGCGGCTATGTATTTAAATGTAAGCCAAAAGTTGTTCCTAGAGCAGGAGGCGCGTATGAAGGAAGCAGCGGAACATCAACAGAATAGCCAACAACAAAGGCCACAATCCAATCAGCATTCCCCTCAACAGCGACAGCATGGACCCACGCCGAAGCCCCTTCCCCTATCTTCAGAGCTAGCCGAGCGATTAGATGCACTTCGTGTCAATGCAAGCTCCGTGGGACCCGTTTCCGGTGCTGATTTGGAAGGCTTAGCCGAGGTGCTCAAAAATGAAATCACTGCATCGTTAGCGAGCCTCATCGACTCCATTGTGACTCGTTTTGTGCACCAACGTAGAATCATAGGAAAACAATCGGAAGCGGCCGCCGCAGCTGCCGAACAACTGAATAAGGACTTGATGCGGGCGACGAGGTTGCTAGATAGAAAATCACCGACACCGAAACCACCTGAGAGGCCACCGGGACAAATGCCAGGTAACCCATCCGTTCATCACCCGGGCGCACCGAACGGCGTGCCGTTTATGACACATAATCCGATGCTAATGAGCATGAACGGACCTCGTGCGCCAGGCGGCGCGGCGTTTCCGCTGCACGCCGAGGCGAGCGGGCCCGGGCACGGCTCTCACGTGCGGCCTCCGACAGGAATGTTCCAGGCGCCGCCGAAGCCGATGGGCCCGATGTACGGGGCAATGAACGGCCACTTCGAGCGCGAGCCGAACCCCGAGCAGAACGAGGCCCTCAGTCTGGTGGTGACGCCTAAGAGGAAGCGGCAGAAGGTGACGGACACTCGTGTCACGCCGCGGACCGTCAGCCGCATCCTGGGAGAGGGCGTGGGGCACTCGCCTGAGAGCAAGTTCCCTGAGTCGCCGTCGCCGCGGCCGTACCCTGGAGGCATGGCGCTGCCGACGTCGGTGGCGATACCTAACCCGTCGCTGCACGAGAGCCAGGTGTTCTCTCCGTACTCGCCGTTCTTTGGCGCGGGTGGCGGGCTGGCGCGGTCACCGCCGGCGCCCGAGCGGGACTCGCCCCCGCTGCCGCACGCGCCCGCGCTGCTGCACCCGGCGCTGCTGGCGGCGGCGCACCACGCCTCCCCGGACTACATGCGCCACCACCCCACGCACGCGCCGCACCATCCCGGCGTGCCGCACCACCCGCAGCACATGGACGCTCAAGACCCGCACTCCGACTGCAACTCTACCGACCTACCCTTCGAGGGGATTCCGCCTACTATATCCTTTTCAAATAGAAATTATACTAACTAAACTTTTTTCCAGCTTTATCGAGTAAACAAAGTATTCGAACCGAGTAGTCGACGTAAATCAAAACCTTACCTGCGAACGCCCACAGATATCTTATTTCTGTAGTATTTAACCTTACGACTGCCGCCGCCTACTTCCGACTTAACAGTTAGATATTACACGACTCTGGAAATCCCACAAGTGCTGCGGTTTCTACGTTTTACGATACTTGTCTAGCGGTAAGCCTATATGGAGTCCATGAAGGAAAGAGCCTTTGAAGCAAAAATAATGCCTGCTTAATTCTTTCTGAACTACGTAAGTTCAATCCAATTATGTAGCTACCAACAAATAGCTTGACATATAAACTGCCATGTCTTTCCGATTTATAATAAACTGAAGAATATCTGAGTATTATTTTTAATTTTATGATACATATCACCATAAATACGAGTAAAATAATGATATGGCATTCGTTTACATTTACACGCTCTTCGCGACATATATAATATATGCGGTTTCTGCAGTTCTACAGGCTAAGGTATACTTTATAACATTAGATGGAAACGGATTAAGACTTTGTGGTGCTTCGCATTGAGCCTACGTAATGCAAGGATATAATCAGATTTGTACAACCGTTTATCTAGCACGGCTTTAGATTTCTTTTCTCAGTTACATATGAAGGGTTTAGCCTAATATAGGTACAATAAAATAGTCATGTAAGACCTTAAATTGGTCCGAATAAGGATAATGTTATGTGTAATAACCCATTTCACAAACAAGTTAATTGAATCGATGTGAAAACTTGTAGGTTTTGGCAGCACGGTAAACTTATCCTGTTTCATAACTCGTTAATATTATCTTATTTTTCAATAACATTTATTTAATTGCTGCATGTTTAAAAGTTTGGATTACACTCGTGAGCCCACCGGTTTCATTTATTATCACTTAACTTCAAAACCGTATTGCTTGAAAAACTAATTGCTTGCTTTTGGGATTTATCGATACATACATACGTAACTTCGAAAAAAGTTTAAAACTCATTTGAAATATTACGTACATCAAATTATAAAGGAAGTCAAGTTCCGAGACATTGTTGCAACTAATATGAAATTATATTAAACTATCGAATGAGAAATTTTATTCAATTGTGTCAGATATAAAAAGAAACTCATCGGTGACACTTTAAAGGCCAAACCATCAGCTGCCTTTGCTCGAAGAATACGACACAGTTTGTAATAAGTAACTTCTACAGGTCTTAACTACCCATAATGTTTATGTCTAGTACCTTTCTACCAATATGCCCTTTAACTCCCGTGTACTCTTCAACGCTGACCCCGATGCACCTGCGCAAGGCCAAGCTGATGTTCTTCTGGGTGCGGTACCCCAGCTCCGCGGTGCTCAAGATGTACTTCCCCGACATCAAGTTCAACAAGAACAATACCGCACAGCTTGTGAAATGGTTCTCGAACTTTCGGTGAGTTTAGCTTTATTTTACTTATACGTATCTATAGGTTTAAGACGACAAGTCTGCCCGGATGAAAAGGGTCCTGGGTTCGTTCCCTCGAGTGTAGGTATACGTATTTTGCGATCGATATTGTTTGTCCTTGGTTCTTGAAAGAAATCTATTGCAGAGGTATGAATGTTAGAAAGTTTATTTTTTTCATAAGTTAAACTACTACGTACTATCTACTTGTTACTAATGTTTCCTTGTACAAAGTAAATCAAACCAAATCAAATTGATTTTCGCCAACCAATACATATCATTTTGGGAAGACATGAGATTTTTGACTTGATTCAGTATTGTTCTTTAAAGAATTTGATGGTATTATTAAATCAAAGAACATCCTGAAACAAATCCAACGAAGTCAATATTATCATTAATAATTACTATAGCAGCTAAACAGCTTTGTCTAATCATAACGGATTTCCTGCAATAGTTCACTCTTCTTTTAACTTAGTATTCTGAAAAATATAATTATATCTGCTTATTAGTTTCCTGTTTTAGGTTAACGGATATGTGTGGAAAATATCGATAAAGTCTACTTATAATAAATCATCAAAATATCAAGTATCGTTGAATTCATGTCTCATTTAATGTAACTATAATTGTAAAATATGTTATTAGTATGTTTACCTAAAAACAAACAAGGCATTTATTGACCCATTAAACGCAATCATAGTTTCTTGGTAGCCATCGATAATTTGATTGTCCGAATAATTCCCTCAAAGGGTTGGGAATTCACTATTTCCTAATTATCAAATTTAGGGTGCCTCCCCAAACTGAATGATTCGCGACGCCTGCAAACAAACGCACTCTTAATTTGAATTGCGTCAACGCTTTATACGATATTTAAACATTTATGCCTCTATTAATTAGACACAGCATGTTTTGATTTATGCTTTGTATTCGATATATTTTTCTCTTAATTTTAACTCACGCAAATACCACTCTATACCAAACACCTCGTTTACCAAATATCACTCTAGCAAACCTCGTAGTATAAATAAAAAAATAAAAAATATCAAATAACAAAAAAGGGGGAAAGAGGTAAAGGTATAGTAAGTATCATTTACAGCTTTCTGACTTCATCATTTATTTTCGTAATATCATTAACTCCTCTTAAAACTAATTTATAATATGATATTATTTCCTTATGAATAATTTATCTTGTGGTTCATAATTGAATTAGTACTTAATTAAATTTTAAATTAAAGTATCGCATAATTTTGTACTTAATTAACGGCTTGTCAGTTATGAGTAAGATATCGCAAATTAACTACTACGATACTAACTAATATTAGTACATTTACCTGTGATTAGGTTTATGCAGAATTTAGACATGAAGTTATTTAATTAATAAAATAATTTTAGATTACAACAAACTTAAATATGCATTAAAAACATTAATAAAAATTAAATCATTCTTGTTAAAAATTAATACGTACGTATTTTCATTTAAAACCACGAAATCAATTTAAACATCATTTAACTATGATATACCTTACATCATGATATACCTTTTTGATACTTTAAACAATGGCATCTCGAAGGCTCCATATTTGTTTTTTTTTTAATTTCACTTATCTAAGAACACTTGGGTTATCAAGGCGAATCTAACGATTTCTTAATTTTTTGAATCCTTTCAGCGGTATGAAAGATATGAGGTAAAAAAGAATATTACATACGTATACATACATACATACACACACACATACATACATACATACATACATACATACATACATACATACATACATACATACATACATACATACATACATACATACATACATACATACAAGAATCGCGCGAAAAACAAATAAGTCAGGTAAATAGTTGACAGATTACATCCATCAGCGAACGCACAAATAAAAAAATATAAATCTCAATAAATGTCATCGAAAGCAACTAAAGCTAGACCCTCAGTATTGATTTCTACTCGACTAATTCCACTATCTAAGTCCAGTGATAACAGCCACCTGCCATCGCCTCGCGTCTGATAATTTCCCCTTCCTTACATCAACAGATTTCCCCCTTTTTCCTCAAACACGTTATCTGATATTGATATTATTATACGTGCGTTGTTTTTACAATCTTTTTGTGTGTATTGTAAACACATAGATAGCTAGAGACGTATTACAATTAATGTTTTTTATGGATTGTGAACGAACATGTATCTTAATATGGTATTAAAGAATAAATTATTTTGGGAATTGATAACTAATTAGTACTTTTGTTTTGCCATGCAAACAAAATATGTCACGTGTCTGTATGTGACCAGTAAAAATTTGCTCAATTTATACACAGGCCTGTGTTCAACTTTACTTACGTTCACAAAATATATTTACTGATTATGCATTTCATTGTTATCAAATTGTTTATTGCCGAAAAATAAAACCGACAAGAAAATCAATAAAAATAACAAAACATAACTTGATATAACATAATTTGTAAAACTGTTGACTAAACAATCACACGTTGGATATTGTATTATTTTATTACATATTGATATTTAAACAAAACTATATTAATTGGAAAATTTTAAACCCAAAATGCCTAAGTAAAGACTTATTACTAAGAGTGAAGTACGAATAAGTGTAGAAGTACATATTACTAGGAATATTCAAATGATCATTCATGTAGGCGAGTGGTATAATGACCACATATATTCAATGTGTACCCAACACTTGAACTGATATAATCAACGTTGATCAACGTTAATATTGAAGCTTTCTGCTGATATCTCAAGCCAGCTCTATCATATCTAAGTTAGATAAGGGGAAACTTGTAAAAGCCCTGATAAGATTATTTGTAACACTTTGGTACGTAGATAGAAATATTTATTTAACTGAATGCAGTATGATATCAAATAATAAAAGCTTTATTTACTAACACACATGTTTCAGGCTGTAAGCTTAAAGCTGTAAATACATCACCAATACATATTTGTCTGTATAGAAAATAATATTTGATGGCGATTCAAAGTGCGATTCATATCACCGATTTTTAAAATAATATTTACATTTACATTATCTACATAGTAATTTGTGTCTCACAAATGCATGCATAAAGTTAAAAAAACTCCCTAATTTTAAGAAACGACAAAAACCAAGCAATTAACCGACCGATTCGCATTTCCATCCAACAAAGAAACAAGACGTAATACATACGTTTTCTTCAAACAACTTGGACCATTAGTATTGTTCGCTAATGGCGCATGGACAACGGAAAGCGGCTATTTCCTCGCGATAAACATCTGAAAGGACTGAACGGGTGAGGGCGCCACTATCGTGGGCAATTACAAGCAAGGCGCGGACTCTGACTACCTTCAATAATAAATGACATTTTAAATTTACGGAAACGTCGATTAGTA
Source organism: Thymelicus acteon (assembly GCA_951805285.1). Classification (NCBI taxonomy): domain Eukaryota; kingdom Metazoa; phylum Arthropoda; class Insecta; order Lepidoptera; family Hesperiidae; genus Thymelicus; species Thymelicus acteon. The sequence goes on from OX638232.1 coordinate 7,849,982, forward strand.
GCCCCTTCGTCAACTGCTCAGCAGTAAATTTTATTTTGAAATCACCGTTTGTGTAATAATACACAAGGAGGAAATATACGTTACTTGGAAAATAATTACTCAAAATTATCGAAATACACATAAGACACTTGGTATTTTGTATATTGGAAAACATCATTTTTATATTCGAGTATTGTTCGAAAAATACATTCAAAATATAACAAAAATTTGTAGAGAATTTTATCCTCCATCTTTTAACTCTAGCAAAGCTGAAACGTTAGTTTATTATTCTTATTTATTTAACAAACTTTTTTAAATTCTAATATCACAAAATGAAATTCATCTGAATCTGAAAACATCATTACAACTCGAACCAATTTAAAATTAATCGTCGAAGTACACTATCGCAATATCGCTGCTGTTAACATAGATTGTTTTAATTAATATTTTTTCAAACAGAAATAATTGTTTAAATAATAAACGATTATAAGCGATAGCCCTTAACCACGATAAATATCACCAATTAGTGATACTTATTAAGTTATCGTAACCGGATAAGAAAGGCGTTAAAAAGCCAGTTATAAAATAATTTTAGTAGTCAGGAAACAACGTGAGGATAAGATGTAACACATGGCTACTTGTGGCCCGACCAGAGAGCACTACTGCTGAGAGCTCTCCTCACTCGTCTTTTAGAGCCGCTTCGTAGCAACTTCTGCGACACCTCAAACATTCTTTTACAGAAGTAAACTTAAAAAAAATCTATTTGAGAAATTGTTGATGAAAAAAAAAATTATTTCTGTATCAACGTATAATTCAATATCATAATACAAAATTGATTTCATTAAATTTTTAAACTATCTCACATGTTTAATACAAAATGTTTAATACTCTACAAGATTACGTATTTTTTCTTTTACTTGGATCATTGATAACTCTATCCTCCTCTTCATGTGCGCCGTCCCTCTTCATTAAGTTTCACCGCGCTCCGCGCTGCTCAAAAGTCCGCAACACTATTCCAGTTGACAAAATTAAAATGTTTCTCCACGAAGTTACTCAGCGGCACATTTCTCGATTCTCGTCATGCACACAGTCTTTGTAAACTCTCCGGGGGCAAAACAAACCTCCTTCACTCAAAGTCGATGCAAAGACAAATTCTTTTGGTGCACGAACTCAAAGAAGTGCGCGGGCCCGCAAACAAAGACTCACTCGCAGAATTAGCCCGGCGACGATAGCACTAATTAGCAACGGTTACTCGTTAAGTTATTTCGCTTAATTAAGTTGCGCAGAAGTGGTCTGCGGCCGGCCCGTCAGAAGGCGTCGTAAATTGTTAGAATACGGGCAACACTCCAATTAATCTTTTTACACATCCAACTAGTCGTATGAGGGGTTGCACTTAGACGACTCAACCTTTTTAAACGCTCACACGAACGACTGTTACTTCACAACAACGCAGCGCCGGCCACTGATGACACTTCTGAATAACTAAACTACTACCTACTGCTTATTTAATTCAAACGAATTTTAATTACGCACTCGTATCAAAGCAGTCAAACGAAACATCTCGCCAGCCACCCGCGAACCCGCCTTACCGTTAATAAACACCGGGAAATAACGATTTGCGAACGAAAATATTAATTATGACATTAATCATAATAATCTGATGTTTTGTTAATTCAACTGAGAATAAATTCTCTCGCTCGTAAGGACTCTCAGAGCCGGTAACGGAAATGTTGCCGACCTTACGTCGCAATTTTCACATGCCTTTTTAACTTACCGTGCTAACTCGCTTCGTACATATTTAGTTCAATATTTAATTTTTGTAATTAAAAACTTGAGTGCGCAATTTTATTTTGAAACACTCAAAATGTTATCAAAGTGTGAAGGAAAAATATTGCGGGCGGACCTCTAAACAGAGGGAGAGTGTAAGAGTGTAGGTAGTGTATGAAAACCATCCCTCGACGTGTGAAGTCACCTTGCAGGTTATTGTATGCGTTGACTGTGAAATTTAATTGGTTGGCTAATACAGTGCACCGTAGAGTCTAATTTACGTGTTAACATTTTTAATAAGGCCCGGCGAGGCTAGGGCGACAAGTGGCCGGCAGTTTATATCGTGCAACTCTCGTACCAACACCTCCAGTAATTAATACAACCCTTTCGAGAAAGCTTATGAGTAGGTTTACTTCTCAAACGTTGCTAATTACAGCATACGAGCATTCACTTCTTATTATAAAGAAATAGTGGCTAGAAACGGGCATGCGTCGCTTTATGCTCATAGCTTTTATTCGAAAAGGAATTCGAATTGGACGTAACCTAGAAAGAATGTCACGCCTCAGTACTAAATTGTGGCTAACGTGTCTTTCTTCCGAATGTTAAGGTTTACACGCACGCGACGAAACACCTAATAGGCGAGGGCGAGGCAGAATATTTACATATCATTGCGATACGCCACCATAATAAAAAATTAGCCTTTCGCCGACCATCATCGTTAATAATATAATTAAAACATGCGAAGGCGCGGTCCTACTTATCGTTGTAATCAAGAAAAGCGTACGATGTGTACATTGTATGGTTTTGTACTGAGCGTGTTTCGTATATCTTTGTATACTTTTTGCCCCGTGAAGTTTGGTTTGTGGAAATATATTTTACCCTGTTTGAATTTATGTGTTAATATTTGTTTTGATGCGGAATAGGAGTATTTTGCGGTATTGATTTACATATAGATGATCGGATGAGTTTATCGTGCTCATGTTGACTTAATATCAGAGAGCCTAAGGCCATAATATTACACTAGTTAGGTACGGGTTCAGTTTCCGGCGGAGTAACATTTAGTCATTGTTTGTGACGTTTCAATTGATATGTAATAATTTGAAAAGTACTGAAAAAAATGTAAGTAATTAAGGAATTTCATGCTACTCGAACTCGGATTTCTGTTTCCAACATGAAATATTTAAAGAATCTAATCAAATTATTGTAGTATTAATAGTATCTAACATACATAAAATTCAAAGAAGCAAAATAATGTCGACTCAACACTTCAGTAATCTCAAAATCGATATCTCGTATTCGCTAGTTCGAAGCCAATATTCACATCACTAGTCATCCACGTGGCTGCTTCACTAGCATCGAGCGTGTGTAATCCATCAACTAATGAAAGAGTAATTAGAAAAGTGGAGGTTTCTTCCGACCGCCTACCTTATCTTGTCTTCGATGGGCCATTACGTTTTTTAATTACCCCACCCTACACGCATGGAGATCGTGATTACAATTATATTTTACGAATTTAGGGTAAATAAAAATGTATAATATATTTTTTTATTAGGAAGGAGATGGGTCAACTTTAATAGGTCATTAACCATGGACATTTGCAAAAGAAAAAAATATGAATAACACTAGTCTTAATTAGAAAGAAGTTCGCGCTGATTCGATAGGATTCCTAGGAGTTTACTCAACACAATGTCAACATTTTTTCTACCAATATCGATAGCTACCTAAAGATTTATATCTAACGATTCTGCTATCACGACCCTAACATGTCCTTCGAAACATAGAATCGTTTAAGAAATCTAACCAGTAATATCAAACCAAGCCATCGACCCCGCCCAGGGCGCCCAGTGAGGTAAGTGACAAGTCGTGCTATGAACGATTAAAACATGACTTTGGTATTCCCAAGGATCGGATTAAGTGACCTTATTCGTTAAGTAATAACATTTTGAAGTCAGGCGCGCCTCGGTCTCGAAGGAGTGGGTGCGGCTCCTTTCATTAGTAAGCCTTAAAAACCTTAATACGCTTCTAATGACAATGACACACACGGACTGACTTTAGGCGCGAATAGTCACGCGATGTTTTTTTTTTAATTTGAGAGAAAAGCGGTCTACAAAGAATTGAATATTCACGACCATTACAAATGTAATCTACTAATTAAATCTTCATAATATAAAAATGTGTGATAGATTTCGATGATAATAATAATTACGACAGTTTTCAAGTACCTATAAATGAGAAGATCACGTCGAAATTGAATTAGTAGTTTTCAATGATTTTCAGAACAGTTAAGTACTACTTAACTAAAGATTTATACTGTCTTTAGCTTATTCATATTAAATATATCTTATACTCGTATGTATAATTTGCAACAAATTTCAAAGTATAACATTTAAATGCGAACTATGATATTGTTTGTTATGAGAAATATAAACAAAGAGTTAGGTATTTAATTATTAATAATTTTATCTACTTTCGCGTTTATTTGTAGCACTTGTGTGCCGTTTGATAATTGCCAGCTTTGATATCACTAAATATGTATGGAAACACAAAGAATATGTGTACGATGTTGCTGTAAACCTTCAGTGGTCTACAGGAGTCATGACTTATTAATTAAAGGGCTAAAACATACACTACTGAGATCTAATGCGCATTGTTAGTAGTAGTAGTAGTTGTAGTAGTAGTAGTTAGTAGTATTTATTTATTTATTTATTTACTCTTTATTGACCACAATATTTAATTACGGTACAATTGGCGAGCTTAATGCTTAATGCATTCTCGTATAGTATATACTCGTAGTAGTTAATCTAATAAGGATTTGGGGAAAATCAAGAAATTACACACAGTTTTTGTAGAAGGGTACTTTTGTATAATTTTTATTCCGAAGATCAAGCTGTCAAATCGAGTTATAATTAAGTATAGCTGCTACTGTCATTGGTGATCGTTGCCACAGTGAATCATTGCCAAAACCTACAAATTAAGTCTTCAACCACGGAAAATTAGAACAATTCGATAGTACCTAGAGTTAGATAATAATTTAAAATAGATACTAAATCTTTAAAGTATTTATACTTGTGTGTTTAACCAACACATCAGTAGTAAAAATAAATGTTAAATTACAGTAAATACAGATGTATAAAATGAATATGTAAATGATTCAACGTAAATAAAGTGCTTAGTGCGGGCGCTACAAATGCAACAATACAGTTTTATCGTACAAAGTTAGAACGATCTTGACATCGGACGGTATTCGAATAATAAAAGTATTATTGTGCCACTTCGTTATCTGCCTGTTGTCCTTGTTTTATCCTCGTCCAGTCTTGGTCCAACGACCACTATCGTATTGGAACGGAAGTGGACCAACACCATATCGCAGAAGTCCTTCCTTAACCGACCAATCGCTTTAGATCTCCAACACTTCGACATATTTATATCCATCAGCATTACTCCCTAGTATCCACGGCTCAAGAATCACTGGACGTGTAGTCGTATAACTAAGACGATAATGTATAAATTGTATAATATTAATTATGGCGTTTTGCGTCTTTGTTTAATTCCACACGTGTTATTGAACTTAAAGGAAGTCATGGTTTCTTTTGATAAGAGTTCATTGTAAACAATAATAATATTAATTGCATTATTGCTGCATGCATTCCAGCTTGTATTGTAAGTCCTAATTCCTGTGCATATTATTGGCATAATGATATACTTATGATCGTTTTCTCATTCCAACATCAAAGTTTAGCGCGAATTTTTCAACATCTAAAGGATTTCGTCTGATCTTGCTGAGATATTACAACTTTAACTTTTTTATGGAAAGAGTTGGAAAACTAACTTACGATCCATCTGATGATAAATATCCTACCTCCTCATTCTAATAAATTTATATTCACAACATCAAGCGATATGCAAACTTGTGTAGCGAAGTGAAAATAGGTATTATTATTAACCCCAGAGCCACCAATAAGTCGATCTGAAAAAAGGTTGCCTTTTTTACTTGTACCAGAAGTGAAAATATATGTCGTAAGAAATGATACTGACAGGTGTGAAAAGGCGCGGTAGGCTGCTCACTGGGGAAATTATCAAAGTGGCGCAACTAAACGACAAGTTTGTGGCCCGCTCTAAGACATAACAAATTAACGTATGTTTTACAGATACATATGTATGTTTACTATAGAACTGGTAATATATAAAACTACGTCCTGCGTGTAATTAAGGTAGAACCGACACTACACGAAAAGAAGTCTCTTGATTAATTAACTATAATAATTTTAATTACTTCATTTTAATTTGTTGTAAGCGTAGTACATACCTAGGATGGATTGGCTTTACTTTTTAGCATGGCTTTAGCACCCTTTTAACCTTATAGGTCTATCTCAATACTTAAAACTATTAATTACAAAAACTACTTATAAACCTATACAAATCTCAATTTAATTTACAATCGATTTACATTAAAATTATTTAAAAATTCTGCTCCTGATATTCTCAATAGTTTCTTTAACATCAAGCTTACTAATAACATTCGAATTTAACGATTCATTTTACAGCTATGCTCGTATAAAAAGGTCATAAGGAAAGACTTATTAATTAGAACTATGCTGAACATGATTCCGTAAGGCTGCGTAAATAAGTAACTGAAGTACAGGCAATAACACAAGTGGGAACATACGCTACATAGGAAATCTTAGTATTAAATAGCAATGTCGAAGGCCCCGGGGAAATAACTTGAGTAAACTGAAAATGCGATGGCAAGCAGACGGTTTGACGTAATGACGCCTCCAACACTACTAGTAATTATTGTTAGACACGTTAACATTGTGCATATTAAAAATAAACCGGAAACTATACATATAAAATGGCGGGCTCAGCTGGCGATGTTCATTTTGTTACCTCGTGATTCTCGCGAACCTCTGTAAGAAATAATTTGTCAGTTATAAGTTAGTCTCTTGAGCTGGTTGTAATGCAGTTTATGTCAGATGAAGCAGACTATATGTTTGATACTATTATATAAAATTATAGCACGAACTTGGTTCTTCATTGTCTCAACGGTGATTAGGTTATACTGGTTATACAAGATAGCATCCATAATTTTCTTTAAAAACAATGATGTAAAGTATACCATCAAGTGATCGATGTACTTATTTGTCTGCCTTATTAAAATTTAAACAGAAAAAGCTACTGGACAGAGCTGAAGATATTATGTATGTGTTATTCTTTAATTGAAACGAAAGACCCGTTTACGATGTCAAAGAAAAACTTCACTTACGAGCTTGCGAAATAACCTACTCGTTCGGTATTTTCCATCAGAGTATTCTTTCATACGGCACGAACAAGCTTGCAATTTAAACCGTATTATCAGCAATATTTTTACAAACATGTTACTTTTTAATTTTTATTCCACTCTCCAAAAGTTATGTCTGAATATCTTCTTGTGTGAATACGTAGGATTTTTTGCTTGTACGTGAATTTATTCGTACAGATTCGAAAACCATCAAACGACTTGGAGTTTTTATATTTTTTAAGTAGGTTTGTACTCGGGCTTGGAGTTCAAAAAGGAATCCTCGAAAAGAGTTTTGAAACTGTCTCATAACAGTAATTAGCGAACTAATCCTGAAATCAAGTAGCCGCGAACGGTCAGCTTTGTGCCTCGCCCTTAAACGGCATCGTCTGTTCAACCCTTTTTTTTCGAAATTTTAATACCGAGTATAGTTGGGGTAATAAAATCTCCGCAAGCACTCAAATGAGCTGAACTTTTGAAGCGTGGGGTACAAGACAGAGGCAGGTCAGCGGAGGGAGTCATTCACCAGGGCCGCATTCCACCTGATTGACGGCATGTCGATTTCTGCAATCGAATTTCCTAAACGAACTTACTTTGAACGTCTCTCTTTCGTTCTGACAATTGCACGTTTTTTCTACACAACAAAAACACGCAGTATTATGTAAATGCTATTTTGTATGCCGTTAAAGATAAGGGAAATAATTCGCGAGAAAGTTGCCGGTTTCGTATAGAGGTACCTATAGATAATTGTCTCCGGCCCGCATGTTTTGCGCCCAAATGTACCTACTTACGACATAACGTTAGATTTTGCGAGTGTAGGTTTTCCGTTGTTGATAAGTTTTTTACTCCGGCGGTGCGGACATGATAATTCTGTTTTTAGTAAAAATTTTGACGGCTAATATAACCGTCATAACTGTGACAAAGTAACGAAATATAACAAATAAAATTTGTTCACAACAGAGGAAACTACAGTTAATCAAAACAACTAGCGTAATAAACGCATTTCACCTGTACATTCTCGTACGTCACAAATTTAGTTTGTTAAAAACACTCCAAAATGCAACATTAAATAACGTTATCGCGTAATGAAAGTACGCTGTTACGTCACAGCGAGCGAGATAATAATTTACTTTGACGTTTGTCTCAATCCGGCCCTGGCTGGACGGCGCAGTCTGAAAAAAAGTTTTTTCACTAACTGAAGCATTAATCCGGCCCGGTATTAGTTTACTCGCTCTTACACAGGCCTATGTGTGCGTGATGCGCGTGTGTGCTACCGACTGACTTTCGTGCAGACAGTGAACGCACAGAGGCGTCGCGTTACACGAAAACTCGCGATTTTTCGTCAACTGCGCAAAGTCAACTTTTTCAATACAATATAGGAAGCTCTACAGTTCGGAATGCTTGCAGGTCGAAGTTATTTTCGGCATGTAGCACCAGCAACTTTCACATGGAGCGCCAGAAAAGTGTCTCTGACTTTGTTGCCGTCAATTATGAACTTTTTCGAATTTTTGACATGAAAAACGCACTGTATTGTTGTCGGGAATAAGCCTGTTCTACCTCAAGTTTGTGGTCGAAAACCTTATGAGAATAAAATATTGAAATACTGGCAGTTGACATTAAATAGTTATTAAAAAAATCTCTCGCGTTAGGGTGCTCTGGCTGGTGCAGTCTGTGGCGGCTCACTCTCCCGTACTTCGCGAAAGCTGGACGCCGTCCACTCACCCACATTCCCCCGCCACCCCTACAGATGCACCTAGTACATAACGCGTAATACCTCCCCCCTATCATTTGAGCGACTCCGGCCTGCATCAGGTTTTAATAACCATTGTATTTGGCAACGATCGAAATGAGTATGTTTGGAAAAGTCAGTGGATGTCTGGAAACTATTTTTCGGTCGGGAGCCAAAGTTGCGTACGGTTTATGAGTTTTTTGACTGCTCTATGTAAATATATGGAGGGACTGTTCTTGTATTTAAATTCGTGCCTGAATTTTTTTTTGGTATTGGATTTGGCGAGTGGCGTCAATAGTAGGAACGAGTTAATTCAAGCTAGCGTCGGCATTATTTAGAGACCCCTTTATTTGGGAAACATTGGAAGGTTTTTTTTACCTGAAATTTATTTTGCTCGCCGTTTTTGGCTCTATTTTGGAGAATTTGTCACAGTTGTGATGAGTACGATATTGTGAGAAAACTGCCGTTTTAAAATTAAAACTTTTACGTTGCATTTGAAAGTAAATATTGTGAAATAACAGTCGATTTTTCCCGTTATTTCTCACATACTTAGAAAATTGAGGTTCTTACCCTCTTATCAATATTACGGTATGCGGCCCGCATCAAAGTACAAAGCAGACATAAAAATAAGAACGAGATTACCGTTCAACATAGCAAAGACCCATATTTAACAAGAATAAAAGAATGTAGTAAGTATTGTGAATCTCTGATAATAAATACCGAATATAAATATCAGAGAGGAGTATTTGCAATACCTTACATTTATTGATGGATGCAGATAATCTTTGTTTACCTCCGTGACATGTGATTTACTATCTTTCAAGTAAATATACAAAGGGCAGGTTTATTCAGGTTAACACAACTGTTCACAACATGAAAAAATCTATTCTTCAACACATAATCAAAAACAATAACTAAACATTAAATTTTTAAAAAAATGGCTGTGACATACGGACGGATAGACAGACAGACATGACGAATCTATAAGGGTTCCATTTTTTGCCATTTGGCTACGGAACCCTAATAACGGTCGCTAGGCAAATGAAATCCAGTTTGGTTCATAAAGATCGTAAGTATTCGCACCGAACATGTCAACAATAGAAGGAAGACTTTAAAAAAAATAAACAATAACCTGACCCCTCGAGCAACGTCTTAGCGATTGGCTGGCCATAGACCGACGAACGAACAGAAATGGCTGGACCATTAAATATAGAGCTCTTAAGAAGCCAATACTGAATACTTAAATAAAACAATGCATAACAAAATTGGTTTGCTAAATCTTTGGTAATTAATGAAATTATACCACTTTTTTATTGTAATAAACATATGTCATCATTACAATGTGCAGTTTACTAATTATATTTATCACTTTTAATATCCGTTCACTTTACTTACTGTAATTCATATTAATGCAAATAAACTAAATTTTACTAACAAAAAATAACCGACTTCAAAGTTACTCAAAAACTGCTTATGCTCAAATTTATGTGGGACCACATGACAAGCACCTGCTTTCGATTGAAAAAATAAATCATCAAAATCAGTTCACCCAGTCCAAAGTTCTGAGGTAACAAACATAAAAAAAATACAGTCGAATTGAGAATCTCCTCCTTTTTTTGAAGTCGGTTAATAAGTATCACTGTCATCGTTACCGAATTCCCTGTCCAAACCTTTATTTAGTCTGTGTAGCATTATGGTTTCACACGGGAATCGAATGTTTTCTTGAGGGGGACTCGTAAGACGCGCCGAGATTTGCTCTAACCCCACATTATGGGCACATTATGACTTGCAGTTTGCGCTCTAAGAATAAGTAACATAATTTGTCGTTGATAAAATTATGTTTGATTTGTAAAATGTCATTTGTTAAACTGACAAATTATCTTAAGACAATAGATGGTAGGTGACTAAAATATTTATCTTTTTAAGTGTATTAACGAAAATAAATCTAGAGCAATTTTTTAATAGTTGTGATCTAATCATTTTTAAAGACTTAATTGTAGTGATTTGCATCGTTATAGTTTAGCAGACTGGAGGAACCTTCTGTCTCGATCAAAATTAAAGTTATTTTTATGGTGTATACTCCCTCTATTTGTTGAAGAATGGTCAAGCGTGCAACATCATCATTTAATGTCTAAGAATTAATTGAAATTCTAATTACGGATCTACAAAAAAGGTGTTTTAAAAGTTTAAGAGCAAAAATATTCTTTTCGTTTTGAAATTTAAACAAAGAATTTTTAATTAGGTTTTGTAGAGCCAAGTTTAAGATTAAAAGTATTGAGATTCGGTCTTATTTCTTGAGGAAACAATGCCTCCAACTTCGCTGGGGCAAAGAAACTCGTACTTCCTCAGTTTCAATTCCGTGCCATTTTACGTTGCTATAGCTCTCAAAAGATCTGCCTAAAAAAGGTCCCAACTGCATTCATCGAACAATGAGCCAAGACGTTCGTTTCCAGGTAGACGCAAGATGCGATATCTTAAGAAACAAGGAGACAATACAGAAATGTTACACCAAAATCACAACTTTATTCGCTTAAATTTAGCGTCCAAATTCCTACGCGAATAATTAAAATTTTTTCGCAATATCACCATTGCAAAGCCCTATCTGGAATGCTTGGTTGAACAGCCCGTTGACTTATTTGAAAACTTAAATCGAAGAAAGTAAAGTCCAGTTTCGTTTGGGGAGCGATCCGATTCACAATAGAACAGCTGATTCCCACAGTAACGGCTTTTAATTCAAAATGATATATTTTATTCCATTTGGTAGGCAAGAAATGTGGACGGGGGCATGCTTTATCAAAACTATCGCGTCGTTGTGGTTGAATTTTACACACACACACTTATTTTTATCATTGCAATAACACGAATATTTGTATCAGGATACAAAGTGCAAGAGCCTACAGAATACATACAAAGAAAAGAGGGTATTCCATATCAATCAGAGTAAATTACATTCATGAATGACTCCGAAGGTACTTCTAATGCACACTTAGCTAGTGCAAATGTCATTTTCCCTAACAGATACAGCAGCAAAATTGCTTAATCGGTTAAAGTTCCGTTTGATTTTTGATCAATTTGTTATAAAAAGCTAACACTTAAAGACACAGAATCAATTGGTCAACGCTATGCACAATTTAGAAAAAAATCATTTGAAAAATATTGCTTTTATGGTCTGTTCACAATACAATAATTCATCAACAATTTATTGTTTATCGTAGATTTATAAAACTGATCCTCAAGGCTCTAGAACGGTGAAAGATCTAGGAAAACTTCTCACGACTGACGTCTCTATTGTCTATATTGGCATACTATAATAGCTACGCTATGGACGTTCTTTATATTGTATTGAAAGTATCGAGACCTACTTATACGCCCGCATACGGGCGGCACGCAAACTGCTTATAAATGACGGCCATCGCTGGAGATCACAATCTTAATTATACCGAGAAACTTGAGCAATAAATACTTAAATTGAGTGCACTGTCATACCATTCTGTCATTCTGAACTTGATCCATCCTTCAGTCCAAGCCTAATTTTCCTACTGCTTGTACAGACTGCATCCCTAATCTATGAACGCGTCACTTATTCGCCTCATTGGTCATTGGTCATCATTTATTGGCTGAAATAAACGAATAATTTAACAAATAATAAGTCAATGCTTAGGGTAAGCATTCGCGCATACCTTATAGCTATGCTTGCTATACGTCTTTCTTGTGTGTGGCATAAGTAAACACTAAATATATACAAATATCAGTAAATCTGGAACAAACATTCCGTCTTAAATGTAGAGAATCGAACTCGGGATCTATAGTTTAGTAGACATTTTCATCACAAATAGGTTACAGGGTTTCAATCGTACTATCTTGTTTCAGTTCATTGACTCTGTACAAGAATTAGTCCGTGGGACTACTCATTATCTAAAGAAGAGTGATTCCAATAATCTCTTCACTCATATGACACTCAACATCTTAATAAGTACCGACATTTAATTGCTTCATCTGTTACTACTTATCCATAAGTATGTCGCTAATGACTGTAATGACCATTTCTCGATGTATTATGACATGTGAAGTTCGTAATATATTTTTATCATTATTGTTATTATTATTTAGTAACCTTTCACTACTCTAGGTATTTATATTACCTGGCCACACTTTCCTGTGTCCCTCTTTTCTTAACTGTTTGGAAATTAAGGAAGAATGTAAAAAAATGGTTTAAAAGTAATCATGTTCTCTTTGTATATAATTTTATAAAAAAGAAAATTGTTATTGTTCCTAGTTTAGATTTCGAGACGTTCAAAATTTTACACTTTTTTAATCTATCCCTTATTAGCAACTGCCATAATTTTTCCTCATTAAAACATATAAAGCAAACCAAAACGACCAAAATTTCAAGCACTTGTTAGTTACGTTACACCACGTAAACATTTCTGAATCCTTAAATTAGGAGTTAAAATCCCGTTGTACAGTCGGCCGCAGAAGTAGCTTAACATTTTAGTACCTTGTCACATTAAATTTCTTGAATTTGTCATAGATGTTGCTAGGAAACCGTCGAAACAGTTACTATTACAAAGTACTAAAATGTTAAGCTACTTCTACGGCCGACTGTACAACAACATCCGTCTAATTCTCTACGCACGAGTGTAATTCTCCCCCATTACATCTACGACACAAGTTTTTAGGTACAAGTAGCGCTGTAAGTGTACTCTGCAGTACTTACACGATCCTAATTAGATTCTGACACATCAAGGTGTAGTCGGTATACGTACCTCGGTTCTCGCCAGTTAAAAAGACATCTAATTATTAAGACACTTCATTTACTTACTCAATTAGTAAGGCTGCGATCTCCCGCAGAGTGCCAATTAAAAAATAATAGAGACCCCGGTGTGAGCGAGAGGGTCGAGAGCTCTCGCTCTCGCAAGTGGCTTAGAGATGATCCGCCTCGATTGATGGCTCACTATTGAGTGATTTGGTTTTCCACGGATCCAAGGAATTTTCTTTTTATTTTTTTATCCTGCCGCTGATCGTGCAAGTTTTTAATTCTACCGCCGTCGAGGGAAGTCATTACGGCCGCAGTTTTCACACTTTAAATTTGACGTCAATTGTTTGATGGTTTTTTAAGTCTCGTTTGTTTCTTGTACCTATCTTTAAAATATCGATGTGAACACGCAATTATAAGAATCCTGTTGATATTCCTTATACATTTACACATTTCGTATATTAAATTAGAAAAGTAGTTAGTTCCAACCGCAGCGATTAAAATTTGCTGTCTACGTCGTACATTTCTGTAAAAGGATTAACTATCTTATATAATAAGCATAACGAACCCTAAAACAAGTCGACAATTCAGAAAGTAACGCGTCACTCGACGTCGCGAAAAACCGAATTAGCGAATTACCCGCTCTAGCCCCTTGTCCTACGGATGAGAGGTAGCGATTCGATCGTGTTACCATAGCTAAATAAATAATATAAATCATTGCTGTAAATGGTACTCAGATTTTTTCCTATAAAAATGGATATATTTTAATAAAGCTTCACGACAAAAACTAAGCTAAAGTTCTATCCTACTTATATATAATAATTATTAGATTTCAAGTAATAATTTATCTACATTTTCATATAGTCATAATTCGGTACGGATTTCATAAAATGTATATAAAATAATGAACTGGACGATGTAGGTATATACATACCTATATAATAAAAATTGGAAGTGGAGGATCGTGTACTGTTTGAACACCTCCCGTATGACTCCCTGATTTCAACAAACGCATTACGAGTTACGTAGTATGTACACACGCAGTGAACCCTACTGCAGTGTGAACTGTGAACTGATCGTTCATCACGTTCATCACACCAGTTACTAGTGATCCATGCGACGCGTACCCAAGCCTCTGAAAGCGAACTCGTAAGTAATTAGCCTCGCGAGACACTCCATTCGCGTCCTCACAAACGATGCGAAGCGAAGATACCACAGACTGGGACAAGCGAAAATGGCTAATCAAATCGACTCCCGCACTCGTTTCGAGAGCTTTTTATATTTTCATTGTGCTGTCAAGTGTCACACTGCAGGTGAATTTTCAACAGTCGTCGGATACGGATACGGTACGCCCACAGTCATACCCGATCAGTTACGTTCAAGTGCTTGCGTACGAATTTCAATCAACCCCCATTTTTATATCGCACCGTTGAACCTCTAATAAATGTCACGGTGCAATGAAATTCAAATGAATCTTTGCAACTCCAACTCTCGTTATTAATGCTGCACTTATTTTTTTGATCTTTGTCTCGTTAGTTTAGGAGAATTTATAACATAGTATTTGAAGTTAAATAGATAGGTGCATTTCATTTTTTGTTTTTTAAAGCAATCGTAGACTGATTGATAAATTCGATTATATGTAGAGTTCAATAGTTCTTCTGTGCTTCGGAGGTTACGTTAAAATTAATATTCTGGAGTAGAATGAATTTTTCTACACGCAGTTAACCAGCATGGATACTAGATAATACTTACTGAAAAATTAATTTCCCTTTACAAAACTTTGAACTGAATGGTAAATCGTATAGAAAATGAGGAATGAAAGACGCTAAATAAATCTTTATTCATCACACATTAAATTAACCGCCATATTTAAACGGCTTATTTAACATACAAATAAGAGGCAAGTGATTAGTATTTATTTGTGTGAAGTTCTGCAGCCGAGGTTCAAATGGACGTGAATCAAATGTTTGAACTTATTAATATATTACCTTTATTTAAATTCGTTTTATTTATGTTATTTAATCGTACGTAACATCGTGTAAATAGTGAACGAGCCTCGAGTAAATGCTACGGTTGCATGGACGTTAGAGGCACCTAAAACCATCAGCGACGCGTTGCCAGTCTGGAGGAAAGTTGTGATCCTTCTTATTACTGGTTCACCAATACTTCCACTGCTTACAGTTACAGATAGCACTTATCACCTACTACAATTTTTAGGAACTGTCCAAGCAGTCTTGTTTTTAAAATAATCATCTAATTTGTAATAGGTATGCTTTCGTCATAAGAATGCTTTTAATATAATTTTTAAATTTAAAGTAAGGCATTTCTGTAAATGATGGAATGGCGGAAGAACGAGCCGCCAGTTTTACATAGTCTAAATTTTGGTATTAACAGCTTATTCTCCATCTTTACAGGGAGTTCTACTACATTCAGATGGAGAAGTATGCGCGGCAGGCGATCAGCGAAGGCTTGAAGGCAGCGGACGACCTCCACGTCGCTGGTGACTCCGAGCTGTACAGGGTGCTCAACTTACACTACAACAGAAATAACCACATTGAGGTGAGAATTACTTGACAATAGATACACGCATTTCTTCCTTTTGGCTGTCTACTGGGCAGTTAGCGGATATTTAATGTCAATAAAATCAATCTTGAGATATTTTCAACGCTTTGCAAATTAAACGTTACGGCTAATTATGAAGCAGTTGGCATAAACATCTTCCTGGCTTCTTTTAAATCGTCTTTCTAGTCACCAATGCAAGGAAACCCATGTGTAATTCAAAAGAAACTCTTCACCTAAAAATCTGAAACGTGGAAGTAATAATGAATGATTGTTTCCAGGTGCCACCAAACTTCAGATACGTGGTTGAGCAGACGCTGCGGGAATTCTTCAGAGCCATCCAGGGCGGGAAAGACACCGAGCAGAGCTGGAAGAAGTCCATCTACAAGGTCATCTCCCGGCTCGACGACCCCGTGCCCGAGTACTTCAAATCGCCGAACTTTCTCGAACAGTTGGAGTGAGCGCTGCGACTCGACGCACAACGTTTTCGGCATAACAAAATTTTAAAATGAACGATCCATTGGAAAATTGTTTCGCACACCAAAATTTTACGACACTCGCATTTAGGCCTTCTGATTCAAAATTATTGATAAAAAAGTTTAAGTAAATTATTAAAGAAATTGAATTTGTACGTCGAGCGGCGTGGCGAGCGGCTCGCCACGTCAAGCCCGCGCTCTTCTAGGAAATTCATTAGTTTATACGAGTAAGAGAAAATTTAAGTCACCTAGAATTTTATTTCTGCACATAATATATTTCGCTATATATAATTATTATTATATTATTATTAAGTATTATCTTAAATGGTTTTTATAGTTATGTATATCTTAAAATCATTTATTGATTTATTCATTAAGGAAAAAAACGATTAATATATTAACTGCTTAAGTTTTAAATTTTTTTGTTGTTTTTGTTTTATTTCTCGGTCCTTACCTTCGTCCCAGTCCTTCGGGGTGTTGTTTTTGTTGAATTTATTTTGAAAAATATTATTATTTGGCTCGCTTTGCGCGGCCGAAAATTGTCAACCTTTACCTCGTCTTAATTATTTTAGGGATAATTAACGTTAACCATAGACATTAGTACAATAGAGCAGGGTTATTTTTCGATCCACAGACAAAGAATTAAACATTATTTTTATACTGATAGCCGGTTATATGTTCGTGCAGATTTTTCAATAGCATAAAGATGCAGATACCAAATTCGAAATCGAGTAAGCATCCTTAGTTACAGATTAAAGTAAACATCCTTGGTTATGGTTAAAAACGTTTCGGCATAGTTCGGCAAGTGTTCAGTTGGTCCGGACCATCTGCGGGGCAACTCGCTCCGGACATAGAGTTAAGTTTATTTGTTAGATAAATATTATATTCCGAAATGCGTGGGCGCCGATCACTTCGCCACTGATGTTACGCGAAGCATTCCTTCTTGTCAATATTTTCGTAAGTAATCATATTTCCTTTTCCGATAAAACTGTATAAGACGGTCTTTTAGCACATTTAACCAAACATTAAACACACTAATAGAAATAAATACCCATAATCCGAAGTTCTGTATACTATAATATATATCCTGTTAGTTTTCTATACTTGGTAGGTACGTTAAGTTGAGGAGTGAATGCTTCGCCGGCGGGTGTCTTGGGGTACCTGACGCCTTCATAGCCAGCAATTCCCATCACATGCGCTATATAAGAAGGCAGACAAATCAATAGACCAGAATCCAATAAAACCTTTAAAAACTGAACAGAACTTACATAGAAACCAACGCACTGGCCCAGCTCGTCCGAACAGAAGTGCCTTCAATAATGTTGATATTTTACGAAAATTAATATGAAATTACAAAAGGGCCCTCAATAGAAATTCGCCCAAACGAAGGCCTCAAGACGCCCGTGTTCTACACCGCCCGCCCACGCATCCAGTTCGCCGTATCGAACAATCAGTATACATACACACACTTACTATTATACTATAGAAAAATAATTAGTTTCATTCGTAGATATACGTATGTAGCGCGAAGTACCCGGCGCTTGTTTCCGAGCGTTCGATTTACACACACTTGCCGCTTCGATGCACAGTGTGTTAAACACTTAACACTGACGACACTCACACTCGACGACGACTCGACGAAACGCGTCGGAAGCAAGGCCGGGTCGATCGCACATCTCGATGTATTTGTTATAACGTGTAGACGCCGGCCGTCGACTCCGTAACGCGAACGCATTTTCCGTTTCCATCCTCAGTTCGACAGGAAACCAAATATAGATTAATTTCTCGCTTCTTAACTAGACGTAACATAAGATAGATAGTTGTACAGAGATGAATAGTGACGTGTATATAATACTGTAATTTTAATACAGAAGAGATAAATCGAGATAGAACTATCTTAGCGCTAAAGGTATTTAAGTAAGGCTCAATAGACACACGGCAATTGAGATTTGATTTGCGGAATTGTGAACTTTACACCATCCTCAGTTGTAAGTTTAGCTCCGCGCGGAGCGGACGGCCGGCCCTAGCTAAGCAAGTGTAAGCATTTTTAATTTTGGATTACACTTTGTTAACGTTTAATTTGTAACCGTTTGAACTATTGCGATAATATAAGAGTACCTCAGTTTAGGATGGACCAGGCGTCGACTGGTGTGCTTAGAGTAGTTCAGGTTAAGACAGCGATGAGACAGAACCCTTCAGAGACATCGACACATTTGCAGCCTCCCCCACAGTTCGTCTACAGGTTTTCAGTTCGGAATTCCCCCTCCCCGACACACTAGTGTCCACAATCCACATCATCCAACCCTTCAATGCAATAGCCCGAGTTCAGTTTATGCGATTCACGTCGGTTCTTGGCACGTTTAGCAGTCGCCGCAGGGCATTCGAACGAACACCGTTCCATGTTGCGTTAAGATTTTATTCTGTTAAATGTTATTTGTTTCGTTTGTACCAGACGCCGACTTTTTAGAGCTGGGAATGACGACTTACTCCCTCGTAGTTCGTTAGGGTTTATGGTAAAATAGAATTGAAATATGGAATTGACTACAGTTTTAATGCAATTACAAGCTCGACCCGTATAAATCCTGTTAAGCACAAATCGCAATATTCCGCACGTCCGAGCTCTAAAAAGTCGATATTCCTCGTAATTCTTTGTATAGTAAGTAATGAATCCGTTATTCCGATCTCTCCATAGATTTCTTAATTATTAGAAGTGTTAATGCAGGCTACACACACATATTACAATAGCAATGTATTGAGTTCCCATCAACAGTATTCAACCGACATGCCGTAATTTGCAGATACTTGGAGCCGTTTAATTATTTGATTCTATTTTCAGGCAGGTAAGAGCGTTCATAAGATAGTTTGTTATCTATAAGTGTTTGTTTGTAATAAATTTTGTCCGGATTTTATACTTGAGTGATTCACTGTGCAGCAGCCGCTACAAGACCACATGGATATAGTTGATAATCGAGCGCCGAGTACGATTATTCGATTCTGCGTATTTTATAAGTTATCGGTTGACAATTTTTCTAAATTAATGTAAAGACTCAAGTTTGAAACATCGAAATATTTAGTCCACAGTGATCATGGGATAGCCCCATAGAAAAAGTACAAAATTCGGTGTTGAATTAAAGATCAAGTTTGTATCTATTATGTATTGTAGATTATAAAAATTGTCCTTTTGGCGACGTCAGTTCATATTGTTTCAACATTGTGTATCTAGATCATAGTTTATTTCTGTTTCATAAAAAGAAATGTATGTAATGTTGGTTTACATTTTTAGTATTTTCGAATCCGTCTAAATGTTTGGATTATCATTGTAAAATGAAATGAATATGTATCTAATTATTTTTCAAAATTAATTATAAAACAAAAACAATATATGTAGAATATATTTGGTTCCGCGTTTGGGTATTATGGTTCCTAAATTTTCGAAATTGTAATAGACTCTATTGTATAGCATTTCATTTTTGGAAGTTAGAAAACTTTTAGGTGTACCAAATAGCTGTATCAATTTTCTATACGAGAAAAAAATTCAATAAGGAAATGCTGAAACGTTAGGTAGTTATGAAATAAGTATCATTCGTTTATATATGTATGTATATGTATCTGATAAAAATCAAAATTGAGCACGGATATACTATTAGGATGTCTCGAAACCAATACTGCCGACGCTTATCATTAAAGTAATTGTAATTACGATTAGTAAGATAAGCCCGAACGCCCACTCCTTTACTCTCGGTGATCCAATGAGCGTTCGTCATTTTGTATTGAAACTTAATCGATAGAGAATAAACAATATTTTCAATATCCTTGTGGTCTTCATTCGTAACAGCGATACACGTTCATTTCTTACTTTGTGTGTTTGTATGTAACGTTAAGTTAATATATTTCGTTAGCGGCGATGACCGCTGCTGCCGTATGATATATTTGTAAAAGACCGCGAGCAGACGCGGTGCCGGTGATAAAATTAGTTACAAAATTAAAAGTCAAAATTAAGTATTTTAGTATGGCGCCTGGCTGTCTCTCACCGGTCACATTTTTGACCTACATTGCTTTAAACTAAATTTTTGTCGGTCGAGTGAGAGACGGCGAGCCGCTAAAATTAAAATTTGAATAGTGTTTAGGCATTATTTTCGATATCCTCGCATTTCGGCTAAGTGATTGGGCCCGCGTCTGCTTGTTTCGATATATTTAGTACAAATTTCATGATGTTAAGGTTACGAGGCTCAAAGCTTTTCTTTGGAGGCTCCCCTCGCCGCCCAGCCCCCGCTCCGCCCTTATAAATGACTCGTGTATAAAATTTTATTCAAAAGAGTATTTTTGTATTGAATATTTCTAAAGTTGGTGTAAAAATCAAAATTTCATAAATTATAGCGATGGCAAAAAGGGGGACATTAGGTAAATTTAGAATGTCATGCGTTTTTTGTATTTAATTTTAAGAATAGTATCGGATATTAAACGTTTAGGATCATTAACCATTTGTAAATAAAAAGTCGGTCGGCGCGGGCGCGGGGCGGCGGCGTGCGCCGGTTATATAGATAAAAAATATATAAATGACTAAAAGATGTTTATATGGTTCTGGGTGTAAAAAGATAACTTTAAAGGCATTTTTAAGGTGAAAGTGGACAAAAATTGTAAACGATTCCTCGGTATTTGTCTTAGAATGGCTGCTAGCGGGTCACTATTGTATTCTGTGGGCCTCAGACAAGTCACATACCTAATGTCACAACACTAACCTAACGCATTAATTATTACAATAACGTAACTAATAATATTAGTATCACATCGTCATAATGCTTATAATTTACAAGAGCGCGTGTCTTTGTCCGTCAATGTGTAGGATCCACCCACTGTTTGGTGTTTAGACATAAAGTTTGACTAATTGTGGAAAAGAAACATGATTGTATGTATCAAAATTGTATCTGTCTGTCATGTGACCGATAGATAATGCGAATTGCGTTCATATTGGTATTAAAATTGGCGGTTCTAAAATCTGTTAAAATGAAATCAAAATTATTCGATTGAGTGAATTCGGTATCACGAGGTAGCTTCAGACTAGCATTGTCGTGAGTGGTTGATACCAGTGAGGGATGTTTCTTCGTGAATATAACGAGTAATAAAGCTAAGCTTTTATTTGACATCACGTCTTTTATTTATACCCCTTTTAGTTCATCCTGTATAATAATAAAAACAAAGAAAATGTCACAATCACACATTACACTAAAACAATCACTTTGGGTTTCCCTGTGATGGAGATACGTTTGTTATTATTCGCAATGTTTAACATCACAATTTTAATATTGTCCAAATACATATAAAACACAAAAAATGTTTGTGACGATGTCCTTTAGAGACTTTGAAACCATCTAATTGATGTGCCCTAAACTGGTCTCAGTTGAAAGGCAATAAATAATGCGAAGACGGTTTGAGACCACTGAATCAATGCATAGGCACATAATGATCCATTCATTTTCGACTTTTACCATACAAAATATTTCCCTAAACCTAATAAAGAATAGAATACCAACCTTAGTAGGGTTGCCAATCTTAGTTATCTACTTATTATAATATGGTACCTATTGTGTATAATTTTATCGAGTCCGCGTACAATGACTGATGAAGAAATTTATAAGTACTTACTTACTGACGACCCTGTAGCCTAGTTGGAAGTGACTCTGCCTACGAAGCGAGGGGTTCCGGGTTCGATTCCCGGTCGGCGGGACAGATATTTATGTAACAGATAAATATTTGTACTCGGGTCATGACTCATGGGTGATATTGTGATGTGTTATATGTGTCGTCCATGCCACCTGCGACACAGGTATTATAACCTATTGCGGGGGTGTGAGTGTGTGTTTATTTATTACGAGTAACCGCCCTCGCTTTGCTTCGGTTTTCTTATTTTTTTACACCTTGGGTTACATTATTGGAGTTTTATTAAGGATCCCTAATTTTTTTTTGAAAATATAATATAGCCTATGTTACTCGGGGATAGTGTAGCTTCCCACCAGTGAAAGAATTTTTCAAATCGGTTCAGTAGTTTCGGAGCCTATTCAATGCAAACAAAAAATAAAATCTTTCCCCTTTATATATTAGTATAGATTATTTATTTATTTACTTAATTAGCGCTCTGCCCGCATTATCCGGATAACAACTACCCTGTAACTCATTCAAATCATAGTCTATCTGTGTGCTAAATTTCGTGGAAATCCGCTCAGAAGTTGTTGCGTGTAAGAGTAACAAATTCATACAAACTTTCACATTTATAATATTTGTCGGATTGGTAGGAAGGATAGTAGGATTATGAAAATTTAAATCCTAAACCATAATTGGATAGATCAATGTCTATTTCGGCAACACCGAACTATTATAACAAATTAATCCACGTAGTAAGGTAACTTGTAGAGTCAGGCCCGGTTTTATTTTATTTACTAGTTATAAAATCTACAGCTGTTTAGAAAAGTAGTACACATGTATTTTATGAAATATCTTACAGCCAATAACGGATTTATAATACATTTATTTAGTTAGGAGCGCACTCTACATGATCTGATAACTTTAAAAATCATAACGTTTTGAGATTTCAAAAAACCGACAAAAAACAAAAAGTGCGATCCAGGCAAGGGGGCGTCTATAAATTACGTGAGGTGTTTTTTTTAAATTTTCTGTCCCTCCCTCCCCCCCTGGTGAGATGTTGTGAGATTTTATTCAACCCCCTCCCCCATCCCCCAATCTCACGTGAGATTTTTCAAAATGTGGGTTTCTTACGTAAACGGGTTGGATTGTTATTGTAAAAAGAAAAAAAAATTGCTTCGTGCTTTTATTTACGACTAGCAGTTGCCCTCGCTTCGCTTCGGCAAAAATATTAGGTACTTTAGTTTACTTACAGAACATACATTGATCATTAGAACCGCATTACAATGAAAGGTCAATACACCACATATTTTTGGGTTCCTTACCTCAAAAGAAAAAACATGGTTTCCATAAGATCACTCACTCTATTGCCCGTCTGTTTGTCTGTCTGTCAAAACCTTTTCTTCTAAGGAACGCGTGAAGGTAACAAATTAAAATTAATATCCAACACTCAGGTCTGCAATCCCTAGGAGCTGTGAAAAGATCAATATTCTGTGTTGTGAACGCAATCAAAAGACACTCGGCTAAAAGAAATGTCTTAGTATACCTAAGGATAAAGAAATACATATACAAATACATAGGATAAAGAAAAAAATAAGAAAACTATGAATTTGTAAGTAGGTAATAGGTATCACAAAGAAAATGATTTTACACCTATTTGCAGAACTTGGTAATTTGATCGGGACCCATGTCGATGTATGAGGAGACAGTTTTTCAACGGTAAAGTTAAGTTT
This sequence comes from Thymelicus acteon, assembly GCA_951805285.1. Classification (NCBI taxonomy): domain Eukaryota; kingdom Metazoa; phylum Arthropoda; class Insecta; order Lepidoptera; family Hesperiidae; genus Thymelicus; species Thymelicus acteon. The sequence goes on from OX638232.1 coordinate 7,873,893, forward strand.
GTTTCTTGATTCCGTTTATCTTTTCGTTACACGTTTTGAGGCCGGCAACACATTAGTGACACCCCTAATGTTGCTAATGTCCATGGGCGACGGTGATCACTTACCATCGTGACCCGTCTGCTTGTTTGCCTGCTTAAGGCATATAAAAAAAACAGCTATATTAGGTTCCACTAAATAGTTAAGTTAAGTTCAACAACCCTAGTTCGCACTTGGTCGATTGCTTTTACTTATTATTATTATTTCATCAAATTATTTTCTAAATTTTGTGTTTCCTGGTTAACCCATAGTAAATTACATTGAATAAATAGTTTGTATGGTGCCTTTTGGCTAATCCATCAGTATTTCACATATATGGTGCCTTTTGGCTAATCCATCAGTATTTCACATTATATAGGTACCCAGATTTAAAAAAGTAGTAATCCTTCTCCAAGGTACAATCTATATTTATCCCAAACACATCAAGATTGGTTCAGCGATGCGAGAGAGTTAAGGTTAATTCGATGAGTTATGTGAGATGAGTTAAGTATATGGCAACACATTTTCACATTTATTACATTGTAGTTTTGGCAAATTCATAATTCGGCAAAGGGGATCTCCACTTTTCCTTCACAGAAAATGAGAAAATTCAGCACTCAGCAGTCTCAACGTGATGTTCCTGAAGATATGCATTATAACAGAACTACAACAATACTCTAACTACTAACAATACTCTAAAAATCATGGACCACTTAGCTATTTCAAAGAACAATCCTATGCTTGATTTAACACGTCGCAATACGCTTTGTATGTGGAGTTATGTATTTTATTATCAACTAGCAGTTGCCCTCGCTTCGCTTCGGCAAAAATATTAGGTACTTTAGTTTACTTACAGAACATACATTGATCATTAGAACCGCATTACAATGAAAGGTCAATACACCACATATTTTTGGGTTCCTTACCTCAAAAGAAAAAACATGGTTTCCATAAGATCACTCACTCTATTGCCCGTCTGTTTGTCTGTCTGTCAAAACCTTTTCTTCTAAGGAACGCGTGAAGGTAACAAATTAAAATTAATATCCAACACTCAGGTCTGCAATCCCTAGGAGCTGTGAAAAGATCAATATTCTGTGTTGTGAACGCAATCAAAAGACACTCGGCTAAAAGAAATGTCTTAGTATACCTAAGGATAAAGAAATACATATACAAATACATAGGATAAAGAAAAAAATAAGAAAACTATGAATTTGTAAGTAGGTAATAGGTATCACAAAGAAAATGATTTTACACCTATTTGCAGAACTTGGTAATTTGATCGGGACCCATGTCGATGTATGAGGAGACAGTTTTTCAACGGTAAAGTTAAGTTTGTTTCTTGATTCCGTTTATCTTTTCGTTATACGTTTTGAGGCCCGCAACACATTAGTGACACCCCTAATGTTGCTAATGTCCATGGGCGACGGTGATCACTTACCATCGTGACCCGTCTGCTTGTTTGCCTGCTTAAGGCATATAAAAAAAACAGCTATATTAGGTTCCACTAAATAGTTAAGTTAAGTTCAACAACCCTAGTTCGCACTTGGTCGATTGCTTTTACTTATTATTATTATTTCATCAAATTATTTTCTAAATTTTGTGTTTCCTGGTTAACCCATAGTAAATTACATTGAATAAATAGTTTGTATGGTGCCTTTTGGCTAATCCATCAGTATTTCACATATATGGTGCCTTTTGGCTAATCCATCAGTATTTCACATTATATAGGTACCCAGATTTAAAAAAGTAGTAATCCTTCTCCAAGGTACAATCTATATTTATCCCAAACACATCAAGATTGGTTCAGCGATGCGAGAGAGTTAAGGTTAATTCGATGAGTTATGTGAGATGAGTTAAGTATATGGCAACACATTTTCACATTTATTACATTGTAGTTTTGGCAAATTCATAATTCGGCAAAGGGGATCTCCACTTTTCCTTCACAGAAAATGAGAAAATTCAGCACTCAGCAGTCTCAACGTGATGTTCCTGAAGATATGCATTATAACAGAACTACAACAATACTCTAACTACTAACAATACTCTAAAAATCATGGACCACTTAGCTATTTCAAAGAACAATCCTATGCTTGATTTAACACGTCGCAATACGCTTTGTATGTGGAGTTATGTATTTTATTATCAATTGTTCAATTTGTTCAATGTCAACTGTTCGTACAACTAAATTACGATTTTCAACCCCTTCCATGGTGAAATATAAAACATGCAAAATTTTTGTTGGAGAGCATAAATACGAAATTCGTGGTTTAAAAAAAACTGAAGATAAAAATAGATATTTAGTCCGTTATAGCTATTTGAATTATTGTAAAAAATTACTTAAATTAAAATGTATAGATGTATAGACTAGTTAAGACTAGTCTATCTATACATATAATAAAATTGAAGAGTTAAACTGTGATTTTGAAAATGTTTTTTTCAAGTTGCAAATCGTTATTTGCACGATACCAACACCGAAAAATGAGTTTTTAAAAAAATTTCCTGTCTGTCTGTTTGTTTGTCTCCGCAAATCTCTGAAACCACTGAACAAATTTTAACACGACTTTAACTAAGATATTAAAAAGTCTTCAACTTAGCATTTAAGCTATTTTTTATGGTTCCACACCAAAGGGTTCCTTAGGGATATTTTGTATGGAAAAATAAAAAAATGTCAGCTGATTTGTTTTAAATAATAAAAAACGTTTTCTCCGTACAAAAACAGTAATACATGCATATCTTAGTTTTTGCTTATATGACATGGAAAGACCATAAAATGCCTTTAAAGGTAAGTTTTTTCAATAATTCAAATCCCTATTACTGAGTGGATATCTGTTTTCTTATTTTGTTTTCAAGGGCATGTTTTTTGCGTATTTAAGTGCTCCAATATAATTTCAGCATTTTATTAATTTCACCTTGGAAGTGGTGGAAAAACGCAAATTAATTATGTATGAGTAACCGATCTATTACTGTCTTGGCCACTAGATGGCGCTGTATTTGTTGATTCACGCCAACGACTTTAATACATACAAACCTCTTTTTTACCTACAAATAAATAAAACTGAAGAGTCCGTCTGTGATTCCGAAATAACTGAATTTTTCATGTTGTATCGTTACTTGCACGATATCAAAACCGAAAAAGAGTTTTTTTTGATAATTTTTAATTGTCTGTTTGTCTCCGCTTATCTCTGAAACCAATGAAAGGATTTCAACAGGACTTTTCTACGATATCGAGTCTTCAACTTAAATTGTAGGATATATTTTAGGGTTCCATAACAAAGCGAGAAAATAAAATATGAGTCGATTTGTTTTAAACTTACAGAAACTTTTTCTTCATCCAAATTAAGGCACAGGTACATACATTTCTTAGTTTTTTTTTAATCAATCAATCAATCAATCAATCAATACTTTATTTGCAGGATAAGGTTACATGTATACATAGTTTGTTACATAGTTGTTTATGGTGTTTCTTATAGATCTCCTATCCTAGCCTATTAGGCGTGCAAAGTTAATTTAACAGCATGCGTTATTAATTAAACAGAAATTCATTAATTAAACATAAAATATTAATTACAAAATATAAATCAAATAACAATAAATTCTAAAAATTAAAAAATAAAGAGTATTAAATTGTCGGATTAAATTAAATTACAATTAAATTGTCAAATTGATTTCATTATAATTTACCTACGTCATTGGTTTTATGCTTGGTTTTATGTCATGTCAGTAAGAAATTCATTAATGTTATAATAACATTTCTTTATTAAATATTCATTTACATTTTTTTTAAATATGTGTGCGTCTTCGATGTTGCGTATTGCCTTTGGAAGTTTATTGTATAATATTGGAGCTTTACATAAGAAACTTTGTTGAAGGACGCGCTTTTTACTTGGGACCATTTTTAACTCGTCTCGATGGCGCGCTCCCTCGCGGAATTTAAATAGTTCAGTATTACGTTTTATGAATGTTGTACATTCTAAGATGTACAAACATGGCACTGTTAATATCCTTAGTTTAATGAAGTAAGGTTTACACGATTCTGTTGGCTTTAAATTACACATAGCCCTGATGCATCTTTTTTGTGCTTTTAATATCACTTCTCTTTGAGCTGAATTACCCCAAAATATAATGCCGTAGCGTATAGTTGATGCAATATATCCGTGGTAAGCCGACGTTAGTGTTTCTTCGTTTACACGGTTATATAATTTCCGAAGTAGAAAAGAGAATTTATTTAGTTGTTTGCATATGTAGTCCGTGTGTGCCTTCCAATTAATTTGTTTGTCGATATACAAACCTAGGAATTTAATTGTGTCAACGACTTCAATGTTAGTTCCTAAGTAATTAATGTTAAGTGTACAAGATATGTCCCTTTTATGTTTAAATGTCATAACTTTTGTTTTGTTTAAATTAATTTGTAAATTATGATTGTCAAGCCATTTAATTACCTCTTCTAGCGTCTTATTTATATTTACCTCTAGTTCTAAATAATCATTCCCCGTGAACAGAACTGTACTGTCATCGGCAAACAAAGTCATTTGGTGATTTGTAATTCTTGGTAACTCGTTTATATATATAAGGAATAGTAACGGCCCTAGTATACTCCCTTGTGGCACTCCGTATGTAACACATCTACTTTTTGAAGTATAGCTAACTTCTCTTTTGGTCTTCGTACAAATGCTGGTTATTACTGTTACTTGCTGCCTATCTTGAAGGTACGATTTTAACAATTCGTAAATGTTACCTCGTATACCATAGTTACTCATTTTTCGGAGCAATATATTTTGTTCTACGTGGTCAAATGCTTTTGAGATGTCCATATATAGAGCAGCAACAGGTAAGCTTTTATCCATATTCTGAATAATAGTTGACAGAGTTTCTAATATTGCTTTATCAACAGATTTGTTTTTCCTGAAGCCAAATTGTTGTGGAGTAAGGATCTTGTTTTGTTCTAAAAAATTGTATAAGGGGTTGTAAATTGATTTTTCAAATATTTTTGAAAAAACTGAAAGGAGTGCTACTGGCCTATAGTTATTTATATCTGTTATATTTCCTTTTTTAAACAATGGCTTGATTATGGACGTTTTTAATATATTTGGAAAAGCTCCATGTTCTATACAAAGGTTCAGTATATGCGATAGGATGGGTGCAATAACACAAGCGCATCTTTTAATTATTTTTGTTGCAATGCCGTCAAATCCTACACTGTTTGTATTTTTCAGCCCTTGAATTATTTTATATATATCTTGCGGAATTGTTGGAGGCATAAAGAAGGATTTTAGTATGGTGTTATTTATACTAAATATATGTTTATTCTTTTCGATAGATTGCTTTTTAACTATGTCAATAAAAAAGTTGTTAAATTTAGTCGCAATTTCCATAGGATTAGTTATTGTTATGTCATTATCAATTAATTTATTTATACTTTGTTTAGGGTCCTTGTTTTTTGCATTATTAATTATTGTCCATGATGCTTTACATTTGTTTTTTGCTGTCTTAATATAGTAATTATTTTGAGACTTCTGGGTTAGGTTTATAATTTTCTTGAGTCGTTTACAGTATGACTTGAATTCAAATTTATTCGTATCATTCGGGTGGTGCCTCCATTTCCATAGTAATGTTTGTTTGCGTTTGCTACAAATTTTAATTCCACGGGATATCCATCTAGGTTTTGTATTAGTCATAACTTTACATTTTCTAGTTGGAAAACAGAGATCATACAATAATTTAAACATCTCGTGAAAATAGTTGAATGCAATGTTGGGATCATTCGTTTCATATATTTCTCGAAATGATATTTGTTTTAAATATTTAATAAAATTTAATATGTGTTCATTTGAGTAGTCGCGCTTTAGTGTGAACCAGTATTTAATACGGTATGTCTTTTTAACAGGAAATTTGAGTATTTGAGCATTGTGATCAGATAATGACAATTCTTGTAATTCACTTTGGCATCCTGCACGGATATTGTGTGCAATATTGTCTATACATGTTTTACTAATACTTCGTGTTGGTGATTGAAATTCGCATTTTAAATTATAACTTAAAAGTAAATTTTTAAATTCATTTGAGTATTTGTCATTGGCTAGTATGTCAATATTTATGTCACCACATAAGATTAATTTATTTTTGTTTCGCGTCAGTAAAGATAGAATGTTCTCTAATCGGCTCATGAATATCTCAAAGACAAACGTGATATTTTTGGGCGATCTGTAAACACAAACTACGTATACCTGTTGATCTACTAGTTCTATACCTGAGAATTCGACAATGCCCGGACATGACATTCTACATACGTCTTTCATGTCTTTATACGTAAGTGTATTTTTGACTAGTATACAAGATCCTCCGTGTCGGTTTTTTCTCATACAGTGTGAAGCAAGTCTATAATTGGGTATATTTAGGCAATACTCATCACCGTCGATCATGTTGTGTTCAGTTATACATAATATGTCAATAGGCTTTTGTTTCGTGGCTAGATCGTCTAAACATACTGTTAGAATGTCAGATTTATTTATGAGTCCATTAATATTTTGGTGAAGAATATACAAGTAGTTAGTCACGAAATAAATTACTATTATTATTGTGTGCGTCTGTATCTTGCGGTGCTTTTTTGCTGGAGTTATTACAATTTATGTCTACCTTATAAATACATTCATTCATACATTGGCAATTGATATTACTAATACTATTACATTTAATACAAGATTGATAGCCAATTAAATCTACTTGAGTTTGTGTGCTTACATCTTTATAACAGTTCTTATTTACTTCATTGTGTGCTTTAGTTTTTAAGTATGATTGCATGTTTTGTTTGTAGTAAATACACAATATCTCTTTTGCAATGTATCTGGCTATAACAAGGGAAAATAAGTTTCTACGAGGTATATGTCTACTAAAGTTGAAATCTGTGAAAGTAGCATTATCATACTTCCCGCATATAAATTTAAGTACATAGTTTAATTTTTTGATACAAAGATAATTATTTCTAGCTATTTCTCCAACAATGATATTCGTATTTTTTATATTTGTTAACCATATGTTCATTTTGATTTCAAAGTCATAGGGGTTTTTATCATGTGTACCAGCAAGGAAAATAACAAAGTCATCATTGGTTAAACTCAATATTTCAGTTTCCATAGTTGTGGTAATGTTTGGCAGCGTAGCGTTTGGTTTGATAAAGCTTGTTACATGATATCCATTCCCTAAAATCTGTTGAAGTTTATGTCGAAGTCCTCTCCCTTGATCGTCGGCTATTATAATGACTCTACGTTTCTGTGCTCCTTGTTTAGTTTTGTCACGGTTATTGTCACCGTTGGCGTCTGTAGCGCTGGAATTATGTAAGGGTATATCGTTATCCTTTGGAATAGTATTATGTATCGATGAGTTCTGTGACCGATTTCCTGTAGTACACATTGGTTGACGCTCTTGATCTAACTTGCTAGGAGAGTTGATGGCGCTTGTATTTACGCTTTTGGCTAGTTGTAGCGGTGACGATCTCGAGACAGCTAATTTCATATTTATGATTTTTTTGCCGATTGGTGTATTGTGATGTTTCTTTGGCGTAAATTCACTTGAAAGTTTCTTTAATAACTCTATTTGTTTTAGTTGTTCATCAATTGTTTGTTTTAATTTATTTTTTTCTAATATTAGATTATCTATCTCATTGTCCGCAATCTCAAGTTTTTGTTTAACTGTTTGCAGTTCGTTCTTTAATTCAAGTATGTAAGAGTTGTTAAGTTCTTGCGTTGTTCCGTGTATATATGAACAGTTTGAGTCCAGTAGCGTTGAGTTGAGTACATGACAGTCATTATTTAAATCTAAATTTGAAATATTTGTCTCAGAAATTGATCTTTGTATTCGTTTGCGTAAAGTTACATTCTCCATGTTTGTGGATATGGTAAGAATATTCAGTAAAAATGTTTAAAGAAAAATCTTCTATCGCTGGGATTCGATCCTCCGTTCGCTTGATTCTATGTCCGAGTTATAGCCATTAGACTACGGCGAGTGTTGCTTTGCTGGGTGAATTTTGTCATACGTTGCATTTGTTTGCTTGTAGTAGCTGATTCACAGCTGATTTATTGTTTTGTATGTCGGTATTTTAAAATTATCTTTGTTGTTCCACCGTCTTTGTCACTTGTTGCACTTTGTATCACATATTGATCTTATTAACTTCTTCAATATTATTTGTTTCTTCAATGTTGATTATAATTGTTTGATGAAATTAGTTTATATTTTAACACTTACTATTTTAACACTTCACTTGCACTTGGTCTTCAGTTGTACTATAATATTATTGTTTAAACTGTAATGTTGATTTTCGTGGATTATCGTAATAATTTGATTTAGATAATACTGTCACTTATTTATGGCGTCATTAATAATTAAATTTAACTATTTTAATATCATTTCCTCACTTTATACTATTTTAAATTATTAATTTTCACGGAGCTAATGTTGACTCTGTAAGCGATCGTAGCGCCAGAGTCAAGAGTTTAAATATAATTTTTGCAAGATGGAGCCAGAATGTGGCACTGAAGTAATTTTTTACAATAATTCAAATAGCTATAACGGACTAAATATCTATTTTTATCTTCAGTTTTTTTTAAACCACGAATTTCGTTTTTATGCTCTCCAACAAAAATTTTGCATGTTTTATATTTCACCATGGAAGGGGTTGAAAATCGTAATTTAGTTGTACGAACAGTTGACATTGAACAAATTGAACAATTGATAATAAAATACATAACTCCACATACAAAGCGTATTGCGACGTGTTAAATCAAGCATAGGATTGTTCTTTGAAATAGCTAAGTGGTCCATGATTTTTAGAGTATTGTTAGTAGTTAGAGTATTGTTGTAGTTCTGTTATAATGCATATCTTCAGGAACATCACGTTGAGACTGCTGAGTGCTGAATTTTCTCATTTTCTGTGAAGGAAAAGTGGAGATCCCCTTTGCCGAATTATGAATTTGCCAAAACTACAATGTAATAAATGTGAAAATGTGTTGCCATATACTTAACTCATCTCACATAACTCATCGAATTAACCTTAACTCTCTCGCATCGCTGAACCAATCTTGATGTGTTTGGGATAAATATAGATTGTACCTTGGAGAAGGATTACTACTTTTTTAAATCTGGGTACCTATATAATGTGAAATACTGATGGATTAGCCAAAAGGCACCATATATGTGAAATACTGATGGATTAGCCAAAAGGCACCATACAAACTATTTATTCAATGTAATTTACTATTGGTTAACCAGGAAACACAAAATTTAGAAAATAATTTGATGAAATAATAATAATAAGTAAAAGCAATCGACCAAGTGCGAACTAGGATTGTTGAACTTAACTATTTAGTGGAACCTAATATAGCTGTTTTTTTTATATGCCTTAAGCAGGCAAATAAGCAGACGGGTCACGATGGTAAGTGATCACCGTCGCCCATGGACATTAGCAACATTAGGGGTGTCACTAATGTGTTGCCGGCCTCAAAACGTGTAACGAAAAGATAAACGGAATCAAGAAACAAACTTAACTTTACCGTTGAAAAACTGTCTCCTCATACATCGACATGGGTCCCGATCAAATTACCAAGTTCTGCAAATAGGTGTAAAATCATTTTCTTTGTGATACCTATTACCTACTTACAAATTCATAGTTTTCTTATTTTTTTCTTTATCCTATGTATTTGTATATGTATTTCTTTATCCTTAGGTATACTAAGACATTTCTTTTAGCCGAGTGTCTTTTGATTGCGTTCACAACACAGAATATTGATCTTTTCACAGCTCCTAGGGATTGCAGACCTGAGTGTTGGATATTAATTTTAATTTGTTACCTTCACGCGTTCCTTAGAAGAAAAGGTTTTGACAGACAGACAAACAGACGGGCAATAGAGTGAGTGATCTTATGGAAACCATGTTTTTTCTTTTGAGGTAAGGAACCCAAAAATATGTGGTGTATTGACCTTTCATTGTAATGCGGTTCTAATGATCAATGTATGTTCTGTAAGTAAACTAAAGTACCTAATATTTTTGCCGAAGCGAAGCGAGGGCAACTGCTAGTAAGTGTAATAAAAATTTAACTTAAACATGTACAATCAGGATTAAATGGACCAAAAATACCAAAATACTATATATTTTTTTTTGTTTCAATCAGAAAAAAAAATGCGTGATATTTGCCGAGACCCCCCCTCTCTCCAACGTAAGATTAGATGAGATTTGACTCAACCCCTTCCCCCCCTTAAACATCTCACGTAATTTATGGACGCCCCCCAACGCACTAAATAGAGTTCCGTAGTTGTAAGTACATCGACTATTATTCATTAACTATTTCGCCAAAATGGCTGTGATAGTTTTCCTTTTAAATTCATCATAAAGTGTTATTATGGTGAATTTAAAAGAAAAACTATTTAAAAGGAAAGTGCCGTGAATTTTTCACATGATTACCATTTATACCATTTAGCTGGCAGGGGGAGGACACTTGACTCTTAATCAAAATTGGCACTTTAAAACCGAATATTTTGTAAACGGTCAAATCGAATCGAAAAATGGTCTTAACAGACCTTTAACATTTCTTAAATAAATAGTCGAAGAACTACGGAACCTTACATTGCGCGTGGTCTGACACGCACTTGGTCGATTTTTTATTTTGAGTGACAAGAACACACACATCATAAAATATTCAAGACTAAGTAGGTAACTACGTAAAAAGTAGTCATTAACCACATAAATTGCCAACGATCCAACCAACGATCAGGGTGTCGTAAGAAGTGCCAGAAGCGGGCACCCACTTGGTGGTTAAGCCATTAATCAATATCATTACTGGTTATTATCTTACCGCTTCCCATCCTCTTGTTTGTGTCTGTCGCCAATTGATGGACTAGTCGTGTTTCTTCTGAGGGGGTTTGAGAGGCAGTTCTTTCTTTGTTCTCTGATCTTTCTTGGCTGGCAACGTATCGGTGATGCCTTTGAGGCTCGTCTGCTCATTCAACTGTCCCTATGTACAATATCCTACGTTACAAGTAATGTGTAACGATACTTTAGGGAGAGCATTTTGAAGTTCATTTTGTAATTATTAATTTTTACAAGAAAAGTAATTTTTAACATTTTTTTATTATTTTTTTATGGATATAGTAGGCAAACGAGCTGACGATCCACCTGATGGTAAGTGGCTATCGCCGCCTATGGACATCAGCAACACCAAAGGTATCACTGAAACGTTGCCGGCCATTAATCAATTCCATCGAAAGTGTTGCGATATTTTCGACGCTTGAAAGGCAAAAATTACCAAGCGACATGTTGACAACTTTACACTAGAGCATTTTAATTTTTAATTTTAGAAAAAAAAATCGTAACGTGCATTAACACTGCCATCTCTGATTTATGTATCGTACTTTAATAGCTCGAAGGGCTCCTAAAAAAACACGTTCCAGGTACAAATACTGTAGCGTAGTAGGTTTGGATATTTGTTTTTAAATGTGTTAATAGATGGCGCTTTCGCTCACTACTGATTAAACTAAATATTTATTTTAGTTTTATAAATAAAATATATTAATAAAACTTTGGTTATAAATTAGTGAGTAAGCAAGATTAGTTATATGTATAAAAAAAAATCTTAGACCAATTTAAATAGTAGGCACCTAATTGACTTATGTTTTACTCAAAATTAACTTCTATCTAAATTAACTCCAAAAAGTGTCTTTAAAGCGCAAAGTCGGAAAATGCTTTGAGCAACCCTAAAACAGTCTTAATGCTAATTTTTTCAAGTTCTTTCCAACCGAATGCCCGTAATCTGCGACCCCTGGGGTCTTGAGATCATCAAGTATTCAAATTACCCCTAATTTGTCTGTAGAAGCTTAGAGCAGCAGGTTTTAAGCTGATTATGATCTCTAAGACCTAATTGAATTCTTAACAGTCACTTCAGTGTGCAACGCATAAATAGACCTTTTATCTTGAGGAGTTAAATGGTTTATTAAACAAGAATTTTACACAAAAGTGGACTCAACAATTACCTAGGTACTTGAATTATTATGAAAGATGAAAATAATGTAGACCGTATTAATCTCCCCAATATTAAAGCACCCGTTCCTTAAGATAAGTTTCGTGTTTTAGATTAAAAGTAGCTAAGTACGTACTAGTTCCTGTAATGAATAAGTTAGGTAGTACTGGTACCTAGTAGATTTATAATTAACAAAGCTACCTAATAAATTATGTTTAAGTACCTAAGTACATTAGTTTACATACATACGCACATTTATACTAAGTAATATCTACTGGGACTACCCCGGAAGCGTGGAGCAGAAGTGTGGTGAATTTGTTCTTTAAGAAAGGAAATAAGACCCTTTTGAAGAACTACAGGCCCATTGCACTTCTGAGCCACGTTTATAAGCTGTTTTCGAGAGTGCTTACAAATCGCATTGCACGCAAGCTTAACGACTTCCAGCCTCCCGAACGAGAAGGATTCCGAAAAGGCTACAGTACCATGGATCACATACACACACTGCGGATTGCACTGCGGCAGATTATATAGAAGACTGAAGAGTATAATCTGCCGCTATGTGTTGCCTATGTGGACTATGAGAAAGCCTTTGATTCTATCGAGACCTGGGCAGTACTAAATTCTCTTCAGCGGTGCCGGATCGACTACCGGTATATCGAGGTGTTGAAGTGTTTATACGCATCAGCCGTTATCTGTCAGAGTACACAACACAGCAACGAACCCCATCCAACTGCAGAGAGGTGTCAGGCAAGGGGATGTCATATCACCAAAACTGTTCACCGCTGCATTGGAAGACGTGTTCAAGCCATAGACTTAAATATATAGACACGCTGTTGTTAACAAATTTCGTGTCACGCTTTCGTGCCACAGAGTACTCAATCACAGAGTCAATATGCGCCCAGTGTTGCCAACACCCTACACCGAAAGAGATCATGGATACATTACTATAACTGGACATATACCATGGATATATTACTCTGTCTGGATTACTTTGTAGAGGTACCTGAGGATTAATTACGTCATAACGGAATGACCATTGTGTTCATCCATTCATTGTTCATCTGTAATCCCAGGATATATCATTCAGCTGTGTTAATTTTTTTTTATAAGTGTTATGCACTTAAAATAAAAGAAATGTACCGTAATAAATTACATTGTTTCATTTCATTATCACCTTCAACATCCGTTTTCATGACGTAAGGACAATTTTGAAGAAATTATAATAAAATGTGTTAATACAATAATATATTTTTTTACCACCAGAAAAATTATTAGAAAACATTTGGAAAATAGGACATAACACCCCACAATTATGAAGGATAATCTCAATCCGGTCTGCGATTGGTCAAATAGTCATTCCGTTGTGACGTCATCTGTCTTCAAGTACCTCGAAGTTATGTATCCAGTTAAAAGTTATAATTATATCCATGGCGACAATCATACGATTTATGCCTTTTTCCAGTTCATCTCGGAGTGACTACTATATATTTTTTTAACATCGTAAGTAAACATTAATAATTTAAATATGTATTTGTATGCATTGTTAGAAAATTATGTACGAGTATAATAGGTTCATGATATAATTATTATAGGTTCATAGATTTATCAATAGATGGCGCACATTATAATTACCTATGTCCCGATATTTCTACATTTATAATTTTGTATGTTATTATGTAAATTTATATTATAACTAGCTGCCCGGACAGACTTCGTTCTATCAAAAAAAATTGCAATAAAATAATATTGCGACTATACATTGAGATGTAAGCTATCCTATCTTTCAAGTTGGATCAAACTGCACACGGTGTGCAAAGGGCAATGAACCTAGTTGGCATACCTACAAGTCCTCAATTTTGAAAAAACCTCGATTCGGCGGCCAGTGATGTAAAATATGTCAATCGATAGAATAAATGATTATGATCAAAAAGTATTCAGTGATGAGATGTCGTAAGTAGTATACTTTCTGAGATATTTGAGTTCAAACCCGTAGAAAAATGAAGTAAAAAACTTTGTTTCGGCGGATATTGATAAAACACGTGTCAATCGATAGACTAAGTGATTACGATCAAAAAGTATTCAGTGATAAAATGTCGTAAGTGATATACTTTCTGAGATATTTGAGTTCAAACCCGTAGAAAAATAAAACATTGGTAATTGTCTTTTTTATTTATTAGTGGATCAACACTATAACTATATACATATAAAATATCACAATATCATTAACAAAACTAAATAAATACATATTTATTCATATTTACATATATACATATTATATTATATATTAAGTACATAAATATTTATAACTACGTATATAACATGTGGTTGAAGACCACGGGCGAGGACATTCTAATTGCTTCAGGTAGTGCTGCCGGACGTGATTCTTGAAGGAACTTTTGGTAGTCTTTTGATGTCTACAAGCAAGTAGTTCCAGAACAGTATTGCAAAGGAATTCCCGAAATAAGCAGTGCTATGGGTTTCCTTTAAATAAACAGGAGAAGACACATTATTCAAAATAGCATAAAATGTTGAGAGAATTCTGAAGTTTCACCTGTGTCGAATTGGTAGCCATTTAAGTTAGGAATCAAACTGGGAAATGTGGTCATACTTACGTAAGCTGAAGATAGGTATATCGAAGTTTTTTTACTTTATTTTCCTACGGTTTTGAAATCAAATATCTCAGAAAGTATATAACTTACGACATTGTATCACTTAATACTTTTTGATCGTAATCACTTAGTCTATCGATTGACACATATTTTATCAATATCCGCCGAAACAAAGTTTTTTACTTTATTTTTCTACGGGTTTGAACTCAAATATCTCAGAAAGTATACCACTTACGACATTTCATCACTGTATACTTTTTGATCGTAATCATCTACTCTATCGATTGATACATGTTTCATCACTGGCCGCCGAATCGAGGTTTTTTCAAAATGGCGGACTTGTAGGTATGCCAGGTTCCATACAAAACTGTTGGAAGCCCTTTGATTAAAATCGGTTAAGTAGTTAAGGAGTTTATCGCGGACAAACAACGTGACACGTAATTTATATATATAAAGATAAGAAGATTTTATTTTAATTTATAGTTTTACTTATTACTTTTCTTTCAATTTCGTTTTGTAGACCGCCATCTAAAACTAATTAAAGTTTTAGTACCTACATTAAATGAATCGTACTTTTTTTTTCTGGAGCCATCTTAGGAAATACGACTTTTATTTACCCACCGTACGATCTCTCACTCCGCGACGTCTGGCAACCCTGTTGCGTAGTGATTAAGTACTCTGTGTTCGTTCTGTCAAGTTTGGTTCAAGATGTCGGTATTAAATATTTGACACTAAATAATTTTTAAGACTGTAAATAAAAATATAGTTACTTACCAATTATGATTAAATAAAGTGAAATAAAGTTCAAACGTAAATAATGAGAACGTTTTAACTGTGCTCAATAAACAATAATACGTTATTAAGTGTTTTTGAACAGTCGGAGTTTTTCTAACGTGACATTTACTTGTGTAGCTTGCTCGCAGCCGACTAAACTTGAGTTGGCCCCAGTTGGGGTCAACACAGGTGAACAAAATGTAAGTACTGAACAGCGTGTCTATATTATTTAGGTCCATGGTTCAAGCTGATGGAGTGGAAACGACGTGGCGTTAACATCAATGGCGAACACATCACACACTTGCGATATGCCGATGATATAATCATCCTAGCGGGATCCCTGGAGGAACTTGGTACAATGCTCGGGGACTTAAACAGCGTCTGACAACGGGTGGGTCTTAAGATGAACATGGACAAGACGAAAATCATGTCGAATGTCCATGTCACACCCGTACCGGTTGTTGTTGACGGCGCTGCTCTCGAAGTTGTAGACGAGTTGTAGACTACGTCATGTCTTGTCGTCCAAAAAGTTACCTCAGTGCCTGAAGTCGAAGGTGTTCGAGCAGCGTGTGATGCCAGTGATGACATACGGATCCGAGACGTGGTGCTTCACTATTGGCCTAATGCATAAGCTTAGAGTCGCCCAGAGGGCGCTATAGAACGAGCTATGCTCGGTATTTCACTACGCAATCGAATCAGAAATGATGAAATCCGTAGACGAACGAGGGTGACCGACATAGCTCAGAAAATAAGCCGGCTGAAGTGGCAATGGGCTGGCCACATAGTTTGAAGGACTGATAACCGTTGGGGAAGAAAGGTCCTCGAATGGAGACCACGCCTCGGTAAAAGGAGCACAGGACGCCCCCCGACCAGGTGGATCGATGACCTGAAGAAGACAGCGGGTATCCGCTAGATTCAGAAGGCTCAGGACCGGTCTGAGTGGCGTAGATTAGGGGAGGACTATGTCCAGCAGTGCTAAAGTTAAGCTAAGTACAATACAATACAAAACACTTTACTGTAAACCTACCTAGCTAAGACATTGACATAATATGAGTAATATCGGTAGTGCCACGGCAAATTTTTTATTTATGTAGGTACCGTGGCACTACCAGTAGTATACGAGTATAAGCCACGTGCCGTATCAATTATATGGGGCCTCCAGCTTACAGGGACCCCCGCAAGCATTTAACGGTGCCCCTTCATGGGACCAACTAAGCGCCCCTTTTTTGTCGACGTACTTCGCTACATTTCAAAACATGACGCCCCCCAAAACCAAGATTTCCAGCGACCCTAAGTACTTCTTTTTTATTCCCAACTGGTTGAAGACAGTTGGAGCGGGGGCCCATCAACAAAATAATAATATGCTTAGGGCAAGCTACGCCACCTCTGTTCAGTCACTTGAGCAGCTACATCATCATGGTATTCATTATGACGGCTTATTTTCTTACTTTTGCTTGAGCTCATGTGTGTCCTATTTCAAGTGGTAAATAAATAATCGAAGCACTTCCCGGCGGCATTCTTGTGTCGATCTTAAAATATCGACAAAGTTAAACAGCGGGCGCTGTCGGTAGTTTAATGGTGACTGCTAGTGGCAAAAATTTCTTGAGCGCTCCCGGGCTTCGAAGGGCACGTAAAGCCGTCGGTCCGGTTTAAGCCATGTCGGAGGACATTGGGCGGCATGAAAACTTGCGACACTTAGGTTAGCCACTAAACCCTCCACCGATCCCTGGAGCAACGTGGTGGATGGAGTATGCCCTAGGCCTCCCTAAGAGCAAAGACCCACGCTCTGTAGTGGGCCATCATATCAATGGGTTAAAGCCAAATGGTCACAAGTTGATAAATAATCAACTTTCCTTTTAATATACCTGCAAAGCTGTACAACTAGTGGCTCTTGTACAAATCAGAGCCAATATTTTTAGTTTCCCAAATTGACTTATTTTGTTCTTGGAATAAATGTTTAATTTAAAGGTACAAGTTACCTGTCGAATTATACCTCACACAATTGATGTCATTGCAATAGCGACACGACCGACAGGGGCAGACACCAGGTGTAAATTATAAATACATAAATAAATAAGTGTTTCACTCATAGCTCCACACCAAGATTCCCTGTATCGTGGATGCCATGGACAACACACAAAGACAAGAACATACACACCCAGACTGAGAACAGATATTCAAACTCATCATTCAAACTGCCTCACTGGGAATTGAACCCAGGACCCTTCAAATGGCGGTCCAGCAAGATAAGCATTACGCCACACCGGTCGTCGGGTAATTAAATTGCGCCATTTGGATGGGGTAGCTAACAGCCATGGAATGTATGAATGTTATGAATTCAATTAGTTTCATGTAGATCTAGAGAAAATAAGTTGTTTGTTAGTTGATACGAACATAGTTAAAACATCCAATTAGAATGTAAAAAACCACAAACATTTCATTCACATCAATTCCGGCTCAGCAAAATACTTTAGAAATAAAAAAGTACACCAAAAGTAAAAATTACAAGTAAACCAAAGTACACCAGCTCATACAAATATCTTTATTTTATGCATTAAACACTGAAGAGAAATGTTTATTATATGTTCTCAGATTGTGCTTACAATATAAATATTATAAGGTTTTTTAGATGGGACTTTTTGGTAATCAATCTTGGCACTTTGATTGAAATATTAGTTTAAAAAAAATATACATAATTATAAATAGTAAACAGAAATTAGTTTTAGCATTAAATGATAATTTGCCTATAATTTCTTTTTCTTTTATGCATGCATAGATTTAAATATATAGACGGGCTGTTCTGAACAAAATCCATGTCACATTTTTCATACTCTGTGACAGTTCGTTCAGACTGTGTGTTTGGTTCAAGATGGCAATAGTAAGTATAGTGGCATAGCGTTTTTCATAATATCATGCCTTAATTTTTTCATTACAAATTATGACAAAAAGACCGGGTTGGCTTTAGAAACCTGCGGCATCGGTATCTGGGTGATTTTAGCTTTAATCGATAGGCAGTGATGCCCCTAATCATAATCTAGTTGGTTTTTGTGAGGTAATGCGACGTTTTTTAAAAATCTTAATTTTAATTTTTGAGGTTATTTCTCAAAAATACAACACGAATTATGTTACTTATTTATAATTTTTATGTTATTAGGTATATTTTATTGTATTATATAATATAATTATAATAATTAGGAGTTCATTGGAAAGATTGGTGGCCCGGGGAAGGTGGTCAAGCTAGATGAAATTTGAAAATAGGAAATACAAGAAAGGTTTTTTTATATTTAATAAAAGGTTAATATACATAATGTAATATATCAATTTTACTGTTTATGTCATACTCTATTAAATTTATTTATTACATTCTAGTTAAATTTTTCAAAATTGGTGACAGAACCAACTTAGTCAACCCCGACCCCACGTGGTACTAGTCTGCCTCTAGAGTGAATGTAAACCCCGGAGGCGCGGAGGGAGAGCAGCCCCCGCCCGCTGTAACAAACTGCAGGCACCATGTGAGCCGAAGCGGCTGAGGCTGGTCGCCGCAGGCGACCAAAAAGCCGAAGCTGCGTAGGCGAGCATGGAGTGCCTGCAGTTTGTTACGCAAGGGCGGAGGGGCTGCACTTCCCGCAGCGCCGGAGACGTTTGGAAGCCTGTTTGTGTATCAAAAACCCCTAAATTCTCCCTAAAAGTGCATATACTATAAATTTGTAATTATAATGATTTGTAATTTTTTTATAAAATTGGTGCGTTTTGTGTGCCTCCCCATACGGAGGTCGTAATTTTATTTCTTCCTCAACCACCTGACAGTAATTTAGACTAGTTTAAGACAAATATTGAGCAGTTTTCACACATTTAACCTCAAAATAAAAATAAAAAAAACTCAATAACTATGTGTTTCCTCACTTAGCCCCTTTAAGGGGGGGGTCCTTATACCACCCCCTCACCTCCCCCCCTAACTCCACCCCCCTCCCGGTGCCGCAGGTTTCTAAAGAAATACCAAAAGACCTGACTTACTAAATAGGACTTGTCTAAAAATAGAATTGTTTTTTTTTATGATATAATAAGTTATTTACCAAGTTCCACTTAAAAAAATTTAGTCCATAATAATCACTGAAAGAAAACATTGTTTGTAAAAACCATTACAACAGTTTTTTAATTACATTAGATATAATGGGTATTTACATCTCAGTCCAATATTAAAAAAATTATCACGTTTTCTTTTCCTTGTGCAGCTCCCTGATGCCACAGAGCATAAATTTTATATGAGCCTTAGTTTCTGCAGCCTTGTTGCGAATCTCTTCTGCCATTTTCTCCATTGCATCTATTCTTGCATCTAGATATTGGTTCGCTTCATGTAAAGTAAATTCTAGGTAGTGATGCAATCCTATATTCATGAGGAGTTTAGATGTATTTGTCACTGATGCCTCCATGAAAAAATCACACCCAAGGTTCACCTGTGTTTTGAACCCGTTTGGATGGATATCTTTATCAGTGACCACTTTTAAAGCGTGCTTTTGTTGAACAAAATCTGCTATTTCTAAATTAATTTTTTGTAACCGCAATTCTAATTTCCGCAAGTCTTCCTTCAACACATCGTTGATAAATGTCTCGTACTTTGCTATAGTATCTTCTGGATTCTGTTTCCTTGCCATAATATTTTACTTTTACAAGTAATTTCGGTTATCAATACAAAGCAAGTATTATGCCATGTCGCCTGCGGATTATATTGAATTGCGAACACATTTATTTTCACTGATATTCAGGATGTACCTAATGAATTTTTCTACACATTACTTGTCCATTAAAATTATTTCTTCAGATGGAATCATAACCTTAATGTATTAATAAAAGTATCACATAATGTCAAGTAAAAATCGCCACATAGCACTTGAACACTACGTTTTATAAATCGGAAACGGATAAATAAATTAAAATAACAAAAATAAACTTTCCGGCTATTTGATGCCGAAAGACAGTATGACAGATAACCTTTAAATAAAACTGGCTAGTGTTGGATCGACGATACTTTCGATACTGAGTAGGTATCGATACTTTTGTTCGCGATACTCGATACTGAGATTACTGAGTACTCGATACTCGCACCTGGTATTTACTCGCAAGTACTCATGTGAAAAGTCGGTATCGAGTACTTTTATAATAGTGAGTACTTTTCAGTGTTGCCATATGGAAAAAGATCAACTGTGGGTCTGTGGGCCGTGCCAGTGCCAGTGCTGCCAATACATGTAGTATCGGTTCAGCGCTCGGACTAAAAAAAAGGTCATCAGTGAATGTTCAAACGTGTTTCCTTTTTGTTTTGTGGACATGAAATTGACTGCCGGTGACCTTTTTTTTTAGCTCCAAATGTGATCCTTGTGAGTACTCGATACTGAGTAGTATCGATACTTCAGGCCCGATACTTTATGGGTATCGATACTTCGAACCCTGCTTGCAGCCGCAGCGACAGGGCGGCGACCTATGGCGGCGACAGGCGACAGACAGATGAAACTTGACAATGTCAACGTTTGATGTATTTTGACAGACTATTAAATGTAACCTTTTAAATATTGATTTTAAATTAATTTGATTTTTTTGAAAAGATTTATCATATACATTTTTACTAATTTAATGATAATAATGCATTACTAGAACTCTTAACCTTTTACTATATCATTTATTAACTGGCGCCATCTATCAAAACTGTTTAAAACTAAATCTTCGTTTGGTTTACTAGGGGGAACACGGAACACAGACACCAGGCTGTGTGGCGAGGGGGAAGGACTTTAGTTAAACACAATGTACAATAGGTGGCGGTTCTAAGATTCTTCTCAACTCGACATAAAATACTTACATAATACGATGCGATTTAGCAAAAGCTAATTTTATTTTGAAGATTTACCGAACCGTCAGATATATAAAATAGGTACACTTTGAAGGATAATATAATGAATCATTCTTTCAAAATTCGCGCCATTTTGGGTGCTGATCCGCTCAAACCATGGAAGATAGAGAGAAGGAATGCCATCTCTATCTGTATATAAAAAGTGTCCGTAAAAACGCGTAAAATTACGGATGGGGCTGCGGATGCACTAGGCATAACTCAGCAAACTTCACTCCTGCTACAACAGCTATGTTCATGGCTCATATCGCTATTTGTATCACGCTAGCGCCATTCAGAAATAGCCAATAGTAGAACCTCTATTTTCTGTAAACAGCTGGACACTTTTTCAACTTTCCCTTCCTATGAGATGGCCCTCTTTCTATCTCAATGCTCCATGGCACAAACTAATAGGTACTACCACAGAAGATATAATAGGTAGGTACTACAAGATAATAGGTAGAGTTTAGGTAGGTACACCTGAGGTAGGTACCTAAACTCTGTTTTTTAATTCCGCAATGTGAATTGACACATTATGCTAATATCAAATACAAAAATAATGTTGCCTTTTGCTTTTTTGCTAATGATGTTTTCTGTTTCCATGATTCCAGTTATAACCTTAGAGTCCTCAGATGAAAGTTCATCTGAGGTTATAGATTACTTATTTGGTAAATTTTATTGTAAGTATTTTTTAAATAAGATTACTGATGGATTAAATTATTCTTAATGTTCAATAGACGTAACGTAACGTAACTAGGATGGCGGACTTTTCCGATAAATATTTCTACTAAATTAATCGAAAAATATACATATAATCGGTAGAAATCGGTGGTGATACGATTATATTTGAATTTCTTTGAAGTGCAGGTAAGTAATTATCCTCTCCCGGTACCCCCCCCCCCCCGGGTCCAGGGTGCAATTCCCGGATAAAGTTGACATTTATGTGACAAAATATTCTCAGGTCACGGCCCCAGTGTTTGAGCCCTGTAGCCTAGTTGGTAGCGACCCGGCCTGCGAAGCGAGGAGTCCCGAGTTCGATTTCCGGCCAGGATAGACATTTATGTGACACATAAATATTTTTACTCGGGTCATGGGTGTGATTGTGATGTGTTATTTATGTGTCGTCCATGCCACCTGCGACACAGGTACTGCTGGGGTATGAGTGTGTAGCATTGTATAATATTGTTGTTTATTATACAATTTTATCTATTTCAGCAGTGACCTGGGGTCTTACATTATCTTCTTATCTATCTTTATTATTATGACGTCAACAAAATTACAAAATACCTAAGGCAAAGAGCTTGACGTGTCCAGGGTACCAAATAATACTAAAGTGACAATCATTGCTATCGTTTATTTGACAAGAAATTGTTTATAAACATCACTTTTAAAGTCGAATAAAACACCAGCAAATATCTACTTGTAACACTTTGCAAGTACAAAAATTAACAAAATGATAATTATTAAGATACGGATGACAAACCAATTACAATTATTTTGTCAAATAAGTATTTCAAACAATTAGTTGATGCAGGAACTTACGTATTTTAATTAAAAATATATTCAAACAATATTAACGACAACTGTTAAATATAAATATTATTTTAATTATCAAAATAAAAATTAAACTCTAAAATTGTGAATCTCTTGTAATAAAATGTGATGTACTGTAAGATGTAACATGTACTTTTTCAAAAATTATTTTCTTCTTAAATTAAGCTGTAACAACACCCATAAAATGTAACTAAAACAATGCTAAGTCCCTGGACCAACCTCGTTTGTTATAACTTTTTACAGACTCTGTATCTAACAATGTTAATTAAAGTGTTTAAATTATTCTGTGCCATTTGTAGATGTCACTAGCGTTAAAATGCCAACCCAAAGTGACAGCTGTTACTTAACCCTATATCTATCTTAAATATTTAATTTGAATTTGTTACCTACTAACTGTGATGGACTGTCGCTTAAATATTTTAAAATTGTGTCATCAGTTATCATGACTCTAGTCTACGGAAGAGAATAATCATCCATCATTTTTAGAAGTTTGTGACATAAGCACCTGATATATCGGACGATTGATTAAAAACTAATAAAAATGAAAGCAACTATGTTTAAGAAAACTTTGGCTCCATAAAAAATATGATTAAGATGATTTTCTACATTTATAAAAATGGACATTCGGACAAAAGATGTCGATAAAATAATATCACAAAATATTATAATGTAGACTGGGCGGATATCGTAATATTATGTTCTGGGACGACTGGGACGTCACTATATTAGCGGCGGAATTTGTTTTATACTTAAGTAAGTTATAAGTAAGTATTTTATACGTAAGTGGGATTTAAATTTGTTTTAAAATTTTAATAGGTACGTTGATTTAAAAAAAAGTAAAGTACTGCTGCATACAAACAACCGTCCTTTTTGATTGATTTTATCACAGTAAAACGTATTCTATGATATCGTCGTCGAAATAGGTAGGTACACATTACATTGAGCTTTAAAACTTGGATATGAAGTTATAGCATAAGTCATAACGTACGCTTTGCGTCGTAGCAGGTTGAATCGTGAAATGTTGTATTTCTATACTTAATGATTTACGCCCCAACTCAGAAAGGTTCGTTTATTTAGCCGTAAGGAGTCCTTAACTAATGGACATTAAATATGTTAAGTATCGGTTCATCTCAGAGTCATATTGTTAAGCGACCCTAGTGCGGATCTAGCGGTTCTAGCGTGATCAACAAATTCAATAAAATCGGCGAAATCAAACATTTTACTTGCGAAATCACTCAAATTGCAAATCTTATGTCAAGTCGACGTCAAAATCAATCCTAAATAAAGCTTAAGTAACGGTATTTGTATAATTAACTTTAATTGCCTTTAAGGGACTGTAACGGCGTATTAACTGACACTGGGGGTGAATTTTTGTGATTCTGTACTAAGAAGCGATTTAAGTAACCGTTATGTGACTGAGTTGGGGCGTAGGTACTCAATAAATGAAAATAAAACGTGAAAGTCTATTACTTCCTTCTATAAACAGATTACGACACCAAGAAAACTAGCTATTCAATTATTTTATTTGTACCAGGTGGGGCATTTCACGTCAAGCGGACAGGGAAAAAAAAGTGAGGTTCTGAAATTTGTTCACATTAGGTCCAGTTATACTTCTGGTAGATATAAATACGAACACAATTTTTTTTATTCATGTGATGTGTATTTGTCTAGTTATGGGCTCCTAAAGAATCGTCTAAATCGAAATTAGGATTTTTTTGAAGAATTTTTTCGTATTGAAAATAATTACAATAAATTTTCGAACTACGCGATTTGGATAGAAAATTTCCTGATCTTTTTAAAAAAGGAATCAAATTTGAAAAAAAAATTTTTTTTGCTCTCCTAAACCGGAAGTAAACATTTCAGCTCGATGACCCCCCTCCCGGTGCCGCAGGTTTCTAAAGAAATACCTTTTATTTTTCTTTCCTTCTAAATAAGAAGGGCTTCAAAAGAAAACCCGATTAGGTTTTGTATTTGTACACTACTGCAGTACTGCAATATCAATCCCTTATAGAATACATATACCTACTAGCAATTAACAGGTACTTTTTTATTTGGAATCCTTCAAAGGATAACCCGATTGTTTGTATTTATATAATGTTGCAATATAAATTGATAAATTCCTTACGGAATACATTTACTAGCGATGGAAGAACCCCACAGGTAATTCCGGTTAATTAATAGGTATTTATTTAATTAGCAGGTATTTATTTGGAAGCCCCCCCAAGGGCAATCCAGTTATATATGGTATTTAAATAATATTGTAAGATATTTTTCATACGAAAAAACACGTGCTAGTAATGGAGAGAAAAAAAGAGGAATCCCTGAAGGTATCCATATAAAAATCATATATTCACTGATATATAACAGATATTCTGTTTCTGCTTCGTAATTGCGTAATTCCTTGCGAATTACATTTGCAAGCAATTTTTTAACCGACTAAAGTAGGATTATGATTTTAAGTTACTTGCTGTATTCTATAAATGTTTGAATACTGGAATCCACCTACCTGCTAATTAAAAGCGTTGATGAATCGCTATCCAATCCAATCCAACGATTTCCTGTACGGATCCAACGATACACACTGCAGATCACTTTTACTTTGGTAAATTTTTCGTTCTAAACTTTTTATTCTTTTACACAATTGAATTCTTCATGACTATTAAACTTTATTTTAAGCATTTCACTTTTAACTACAATTTTGCACCCGTGCGAAACAGCGAAGCACTGAAACGTGAATGACGAACCGAAGAGGAGAGCGCCCCAACTAAGTGAGGTTTTACAAATCTACCCTACAAAAATTGATAATTTCATGTTTTATTTTTTATCTACCTCTAAAATTCAGTGCGAAATGGCGAGCGGTACGTGGCTACTACAAGTGTTGCTATGCTAATATCGAGAACGAAACTCGAAGAATAATCACTAGTAAATACAATAGACTCTTCCTAACATCTATTGGCGAGTAGCAACACTGAAGCTACTTCATACAACAAGATTTACCAAAAAAAAAAAATACCGAGCAAAGCTCTGCCAGAAGTTTTGAAATGGGACCTGCTTTAGTTAAGGAGATAAGTAAATAAATGTATGCACATGTAGCAGTCAGTAAAATGTTAGGCATTTGTTTATGTCGGTTAACATGCGAATTATGGAATTGAAAAGCGACAGTATTAACATTTATTATCCTGTTCATTTTGTTGTAGCTCTAACAATAATTTGGGGTATTTATTTAAAAATAAAATAATATCAAGACATTGATAAAAAACATTTGATTAGCTACAAATATCAATAGGAAGAAGTAAAAGATAATTTTATCTTTAGCTTATCAAAAAGTTTACTCTTTATTTCTTAACGGATTGTATTGATTGATTGTAAAAAGAGCCAGTTTGCATAGATTCTCAAAGTAAAATTGTAAAAATTATAAAATAAAATTGTTTTGAATTTGTTATTACGTTATTTCATTATAAGTGTCATTTAATTTCACAGCAGTTTTAAGTAGTAGTCGTTGTAGTTTCTAGTAGTTCCGGAGATTACCCCTACCTAACTAAACTAACAAACAAACATTATTTTTTTATAAAATTAACACTAAAATACTAACTTTATTCGCGCCAACCGGCCGACATAAATACTTAACATTGTACTGACTGCTACATGTGCATACATTTATTTACCTATCTCCTTAACTAATGCAGATCCCATTTCAAAACTTCTGGTGTATTATTTAGATACTATAAGCTATATTTTGAAATAAAAAAATAAAATAAAAAAATGGTCGAAGTTTCCAAAATTTTATTTTGAAATGTTTACTTCCGGTTAAGGAGAGCAAAAAAATTTTTTTTTTCAAATTTGATTCCTTTTTTAAAAAGATTAGGAAATATTCTATACAAATCGCGTAGTTTGAAAATTTATTATAATTATTTTCAATACGAAAAAATTCTTCAAAAAAATCTTAATTTCGATTTAGACGATTCTTTAGGAGCCCATGACTAGACAAATACACATCACAAGAATAAAAAAAATTGTGTTCGTATTTATATCTACCAGAAGTATAACTGGACCTAATATGAACAAATTTCAGAACCTCACTTTTTTTCCCTGTCCGCTTGACGTGAAATGCCCCAGGTACAGTCCCCTGCAAAGAAAAGTGACCCATCTTTATAAACATAAATATACATACGAATAGCAACGTTTCTGTTGCCTTTGTCACGACCTTGTAGCTACGTGTCGACCTGTTTTTGCGGAAACCTGTTTCTGTCACTTCGATGCGGCTAAATTACAATTTATATTTCATTTCACGATGGTAAGCTAACTAGAATCAACAAATCTATATATATGTATATAACGCAAAAAATATTTGTACGGATGTCCTTTATACACTCTGAAGTCGATTTTCCACTTTTCCCATGCAACAATTTGAAGATAATAAGTAAAGATCAACGTCAACACAAAACACTGATCTGTCTTAATCATCAGAATTTTTTTAACCTAGTGGAAAACGCCGGGTTCTGAAATAAATAATAAAAAATAACTAGTTATAAAATAAATGCGAAAACTACAATCATCTTGCCAGGATTTGAACCACCAACTTTATAAGTGGAGGCGAGACCTCCTAGCCACTAGACCAAAGAGCTCTTGGTAGTTGCCGCGAAATTAGTATAGGCTTAGCGATAAGCATCGATTAGCATGACGTCGTGTGACGTCACACCATTCATTCTCGCGGCATAGGTTGATCATGCGCTATTTAACAAAATATGTGGGTAAGTCAAAGTTTTTTTAGAAATTCTATTTTTGCTTCTTGGAAATTACATTTCATAAGTTACGCTGTTAACATGGTTAATATATCCTCCTTATGACCACAACCTCTCCATATTTTAATTTATATTTTGTTTACAAAATTATAATAATAGCGGAAGAACCAATTAAGTAACGAGTATTTAATTTAATTTTATAATTTATAATTAAATATAGTATGTTCAAAAAATAACGGGAATTTTTACATTTTGCGGATTTGTAGTGTCCGATTGTAAAACATTTTTTTATTATGTTGACACAATTGCCCCTTAAGTATGATAAAATTTTCAGCTATATTCATTGTGAACTTTTCAAATATCAACCTTAGCGTCTAGACTTGTTTTTATGGTCTCGGCGATTTTTGATTCATGGCTTTTGCACCACGATAATGCTGCACCTGCTCACACTTGATTACTTGTTCGTGAACTTTTGGCCAAAAATAGAATCGGAACGATGCTCTAGCCTCCATAGCTAGCCAGACATGGCTCCTTGTGACTTTTTTCTATAGAGAACCTGAAAGGGCCGTGGTTTTTAAGCAATGACATTAAAACACATCCTATCCTAAAAATCGAGTTTTAAAAGTTTTTTGGGGATTATATGAAGCGCTGGCACTTTATTTAAATGTCTAGTGGGGACTATTTTATAGGCGGACAACACTAATGCAGACGAATAGATAAAAATATTTTTTTCAAAAAACGAAACTTTCTCTTATTTTTTGAACACACTACGTATATATAATTATACCTATAAACAGGTCGACACGTAGCTACAAGGTCGTATCAAAGGTAATAGAAACGTTGATGTTCGTATGTTACATATATTTTTATACAGATGGGTTACTTTTCTCTGCACGGAACTGCAGTCACCTGCAGAGAAAAGTAACCCATCTCACACACACAGTAAAAGATGTACTTGTACACGCATCTTTTACTGTGTGCGTGAGATGGGTTACTTTTCTTTGCAGGGGACTGTACCAGATATAATTCGGAACCAATTTAAAACCCACTGTGAAATATTGTCATACAAAGACGAATTAATTTTGACGGTAGATATATGCGACAAGTCATGACTTTTAGTTTAAAATCGTTAAGATATTTGTTATAAATAGGACAGCGTAGAAGTAACAGAGAACAGATTAAAATTTTCTTAAAATTACTAGGATTCATTCGCAATATACAATTATAGCTAAATGATTACATAATATAGTATGCTTTTTCAGTTCTCGTGGTCTCTACAATAATATTGTTGAATGTTTTTACCTATATAGGTAACATACGACAAAACAATTTTATTAGCTAAGTCACCTGGATAGTCTCAATAAAAGTGAAAAATCATTAATTTAAAGAATTATTGAATACCAAATATTTAGCTCTTACCAAACAAAACTCATCACGTAGGTACAAAAAAACAATATTCAATTGGGAATTGTTAAAATGTTTCGTATATAAAACAACTATTGAACATAAATAGGTATGCAATTTACTTAAATACTCTTATTTTTTAAACAGAGCCCTCAACTTGAACTAGACTTCCATACATTGCACATTTCTGGATAGTTAAGTAGCTTTACATTACAATGTTCTACTTAAAACAATTATGTGTGTTTTATACAGGATCTTTACATAAATAATAACTTTCCAAATATTTCTATTCAACTATGAGGACGTTGTGTCTTAAGTAGGTATTAATGAAATATATTCTTCTATAATAACTAAATCCCTTCTTGACCATACAGAATTAATCTTTAACATATATTTACATTATATTTACATAGATAATTATAATAAATAGCCAGTTACGATGTAGCCATTAAAACCTCCAAAAGTACTAGAACCCTTATATCTACTTAGATAATTATATTTTAAGAAAGAATGAAGACGGATTTTTATAGAAAAGGACGCATTTCAAATGTTTTATAAAATGTTACAATAAATGGTATTAATTACGACAATAGTAGAGATTAAAAATGGAGTAGCCATATACCTAAGGAAATGTCTCCTTATCGAATTTTTTAGTGCAAAAATATGTTGAAAATTGAAATGGACTGGTATTTTAAATGCCATTCGGATGTGTATTATCATTTGAAAAGCCGTTACACTTCTTCGCCTTTTAAAACGCAGCTTTAGAATGTATTTTATTGTAGTACGGGTTCATATGATGTTTATATTTTCTTACATCAAATCATACAATAGGATGCCATACAATATTTGGCACTTTACTGAGCAATAAAAATGAGAACTACAAAACAATAAAATTAGGTTTTGCTTGAAATGACCACAAATGAACTGTGATACGCGGCGTGAATGCATGCTTTTGACATTGATTTGATAGTAGGTACTTGTATGCTTTGAAGAGCATTTGACTGAAAACTAAGAATAGATAGATTACACCGATAAAACCATGTAACTACCAGTTTTCGTTGTATTTGTAGAAAGGTAACTTGATGAAAATTACTGAGTTATAAAAAAATTACCGAGGTATTATTACTATCAATTTAAATTTTTTTACCATTTTCATACTTAAACATACGTAAATTTTCATTTCGAATGTCCACAGCTTCCCAATTAGTTTGCTTAAAAACAAAATATTTTCTTACGTAATTTAATTTATACATGAGATCAATTAACTTAAAACTGGAATTCCGTTTATCACTTACAGTTTTAAGTGCAAAGTTAATTTTAATGTAATTATCAGGTCGTAAATATTATGAAGTTGTTTTAACAAGATTCTCAACTTGCATTGGACCGAACGTTTTCCATGACTCCCTCGGCCCTTCACAATCATTTTGGGGATATAACCTGCAATAACTCTAATGGATATTGGACATTTAATACATATAATTATAACTTAGTATTACACTTTAAAATAGGTATGCATAGTGATGAATAATATTTTTTATTAGTAACTAAATGAGGTCCTGGACCATTAGTTTTTATTAATATTTAATATTTTTAATAATTATGTTGCTGAACCGGACGCATATTATATCTAGGACGCGAGAATTGATGATTAAAAATGTAACCCATGAAAACTTCTTTGAATATAAATATCATTGGATGTACTTTATACATTACTTCAAATGAATAATGCACACAAGTGTCAGTTAATAAATCTATTGGAAAACAAATTAAATAGTGTTGATGATGAACTCACATTTACCGGTTTCCAAAACAATTATTACAGTCACTTACGCCCCAACTCAGAGTCTCTAACGGTTACTTAAATCGCTTTTTAGTACAGAATTTGTAAGGTGTTTCTTTACTGAGGAGCGATTTAAGTAACCGTTTATGACTGTTGGGGCGTTAAAGAAATAGAAGTGGATGACAATCTTCATTTTTCAATTTCTTTAGTCCGCTGTCATCGACAAGGCCGTTAAAACCATTCTAATTTCAAATTACCGCAAAAACAAGTTTGAATTCAAGTCACAAAAGTCAGTCTCACAAGTCACACTAAACCTTAAACGTACGGAAATTTATTCTTCAGTTTATTCCTGAATTCCTTATAAAGGACAATGTTGAGGCTATGTAGAATTCGATACAAATGAAATGCCTGCAATTGGACACGTAATACGATAAGATAAAAGAGTCAGCTCTTTTCTCAAACGATATTTAGGTCAAAATGAGATTCTATTCGATCACTGATCTTTGTGTGTTTGTGCGTTCTTTGTGTGGCTACGACTACGTGCAGAATATGTTATAGGTACTGACTTATTGAACTCATTGCAACTGGTACAATTATTGCAATCGAATCAAGCATTTAATTCTGGATTAAATAAAAAAAAATAACATGATATTTCAATTATTAAATAGTGATACAAAACAAATATATTGAAACTCACTCATATATTAAATACCAACTGTTGCCCGCAGCTTCGCACGAGGAAATTATGCTTATCATATTTATCCTCTATTTCACCCCCTTAGGGGTTGAATTTTGAAAAATTCCTTCCTTAGTGGATGCCTACGTCATAAGAGAAATACGTGTGCGAAATTTTAAGTTTCTAGCCCTGTTTAGCCCTGTAGTTTGGCCTGTGCGTTGATACATCAGTCAATCACTTTTGCCTTTTATATTTGATTAATCAAAGTAATCAACTCTTCGGCCAATACATTCATAGTAAGGATACAAGAACATTGCAAAAACTAATTTTTCCTGAGTAATAAATTATTTTATGGATAACGGTTAGCCATATGAAAAATGTTTGACAATTTCCAGTCAGACAAATGACAATACTATTAAAAATACCTTTTATTTGTTCTATATTGCTCTGTGCGATGTAAGCTCTGGTTGATAGCAAATTGGTATACCATAC
Organism: Thymelicus acteon; assembly: GCA_951805285.1. Lineage (NCBI taxonomy): Eukaryota > Metazoa > Arthropoda > Insecta > Lepidoptera > Hesperiidae > Thymelicus > Thymelicus acteon. The sequence goes on from OX638232.1 coordinate 7,905,815, forward strand.
CATGACCATTAAAACCCATGGATATACGCACAAGCACGAGTTCATATTTCGTACTCATATTATGGAACAAATCTAGGACAGAATTACAGTATTTGCTATCGCACATATATGTATAGCTGCACTTGAAGAATTTGGCTCAATGTAAATGACACACGTAACTTCGCAAAAGTCATTACGGGCTTTATTATCATAAGCCTTCTTTAGGTTCTGGCATTAACTGAAAGAAGCATAAAATAAAGTCACGTAATTAAATTAACGCAATGTTGAATTAGCAATTCCTGAAATAAATCAACAGTTTCTTGAGGACCACCTAAATGCAAATTTTTTATTCTAGCTTTCAGTTTGATATCCTTGGTATTTACGTATGAAGTTCAATGAATATACTTATAATGTTCAGTACGGGTTACTTGTAATTCGATCGGGGCGGCGCTACACTCGCTCCGCCCGACGCCTGCGTGGTGGTAACCGAGCATTGAAAGGCTATAGCCCCTAGGCTTGCTACAGAAACTTAAGAGGCTTACTTATAACTTTCTAAACACAGTTTCTAAATGACAATCAAGATAAAATTTCGTATATTTTGGTCACCCGTTGTGTTGAATTTGTTGATATATCGCGTATGTCTGATATTTGGATGGCAAAAAAGTTTTTTTTGGCTCTGAATTGTTATAAGTCTTACTGAGTGAGCATTCTAGATTTTCCTAGCATTCCCTCGGTTGATTTCCAGTAACATAAAAAGATAACAAGGTGCCAGTTCATACCCAAGATCGTTTTCAATATGCACCGTGCAAAATGTATGTGTCACCTCCGCACGCAAAAATCAGTTCCATTCGATATCATACGCACCATCTTGAATCCATGAGTTTATACAATTCCTTTTTAAGTTAACACCCACTGCACTGTCGCGTCGTGACAACAATCCATTTGTATTCCTTTCTCAATATCTGTATTTTAAATAAGCCGAGAAAATCGCACTTTACATACAATCAAATAAGAAAACGAGTACAGTAATTCATTGGTTTTTTACAAAGGTACATATTCATAACGCAAGCTCATAGAATATGTTTTTTGTATGTTTAGAATTGCACTACAAATATTTTTCTAAATAATTAGCAGTTTGAACTTCGGCAAAGAAATTTTAATTCACTATTAACACTAGGGCCTCATATTAAAAAAAATCTAGGATTACTAAAGTGAAAATACAGTGAAACGAGAAAAGAGGAAATTTCATTATTTTTAAAAACTAAACAGTTTATGAAATTTCGTCTTTTCTCGTTTCACTACATTTTCACTTTAATAATCCTAGAATTTTTTTTGAAGATCTTTTGATGACAGTCTACATCTTATAATTTTATTACATTAAATGACAAATCGGCGCACTGGATATCTTTATTACAAAGGCTTTCAAGAAGTAAAACATATGCGATTTTTTCACACATCGCACTGTTTTCACTGATAGCAGAAAGACTTAACAGGAACAAAAACTCTTATCACTAGGTCTGCTACCGTTCGATCTTATAAATATTAGGTACTGTCCGTGATGTCTCCGATACACATATATACATAGCTATTTATACAGATCTAAACTACTATCACTATGTTATGGTAGTTCACAGTGTCCATCACTAGGCGATTCACACGTCACCGGCGCCTGCGCCTTCCCTTGCTGACGTTGATGGCGAGTCGGTGGGGTGGTGCGCCGCCTGAAAATAGAAAATAGTTTTGTTAAAAAAAAGTTATAATTTTTTTTCATTCATGGCTTCAAGCCTCTAACGGTTCACTATTAATTGACCACGGATCTCTCATCTTGAGGACCGAGCGTATACTCCCCCTCGCTGTTCCAGTGCGAATTGCTCTACCAATCCGTGTTAATGGTCAATCCAAGTGTCGAAATTTCTATGCCGCCCGAAGGCCTCCGACACGGCTTAACGACTGTTATCATAAGATAACAACGGGGACTGATGGCTGACGGCTTTACGTGCGCTCCGAAGTACGCAAACGCTTAAGAAATTTTTGCCACTATTCGGCCGATTATAATTACTTTGAATCGACACAGGCCACCGAGCTATGAGCCTTTCAGGCTTATACCAAAGCTAATCTTTCCTGTTATGTACCTGATGCACCCTGAAAAAAGAATCGCGAATCGCTGGGTCTCAGTTCAGTTTTCTGGCTATTTATATAAAAAAAGTTTAATTCCAGCGGTATTCGCATGGTGCCTCGGTTTTTCCCTTCCCCCTAGAACTGTGTTTTTTACGTGTTTCAGTCACGGTGTCGGAAACCAATACCCTAGATTCCCGTTTTCTTCTAAGTTGGCAAGGAATTGATGAGACTTTCCGTGTTACTGGGCGGCGGTGACCCCTCAACTTAATTAGAAATACACGTTTTTACGGGTTTCTAACGTGGACTGCAACATTTGTGTGTCGAACGTGGAATGTTATTATAATAATATTTAATATTTATCTTGAATATAAAAAAAAATATCTGTTACGATGGTGGTAATTTCTAAATTTTCAAACAATAATAAATAATTTTCTCAAACCATTTTTTCCAGTTTTATTTAATCGTAGATAGCTAGTTATTATTGAAGTTATACTTCTATAGGCTAGGGTTGCCATCCGTCCTGTTTTCCCAGGACACGTCCTGGTTTTTGTAGTGTCCTGGGACGTCCTGGATAGTTTTTAAGCAGCGTCCTGGGTTTTTAGTTTTTAAAATTCGTGCGCCTCTTGTAAAAACTTTTACGTTACGGGTGGCCTCACGGCTCGCAAGTAGGGCATGGGTACCGGAATTCCGAGATTTCGCGAGATTTTTCAGTACCCAGAACTGAGTGTTTCACTATCGTAACTCCGGTATTCATTGTTACTAAACAAAATATATTATTTCGAGTATTTATTTATTTCTGAACGCACCCACGAACCCAATTATCCAATTCTCTCTATCCCTTGTGTACCCCTCGCGCCACCATTAGGTATTACCTTTATAGATAAGCTGACTAAGAAATTGTAATATTTGTATGAAATCAATCTTTTTGTCGTGTTCAAAAGCAGCATTTGATTCAGAAAGATTTAGTTGTAATCCGTAAATATTCAAAAATATGCTATGATGAACATATCTGATGAAACTTTAATCAAATAATTTATTTTATTTATATTATTTATTATATCATTTTATTATTAACTTGCGCCACTATGACCAATTCTGAGCCTTCTGAGTCCAGCGGATGCCCACTGTTCTTCAGGCCGTTAGTCCATCTGGTCGAGAGACTTCCTATACTTCGTTTTCCGAGACGTGAGTGCCATTCGAGGAACTTTCTTCCCCAACGATTATCGGCCTTTTTAACTATGTGGCCAGACCTACCGTAGAAATACCGAGCATAGCCCTCTCGATAGCATGCTGTGTGATTTTGTGGATTCGGACGACAGTAAAGGACCACGTCTCGGGAGCCGTATGTCATCACTGGCAACACACACTGCTCGAATACCTTCGACTTCAGGCACTGAGGTAATGTTTTGGACGACAAGATATGACGCAGTTTCGCGAACGCAGTCCGATTTACCCATTTATATTATATATCCAGGTACATGTATTCGTCTGTAACTTCGAGAGTAGCGCCGTTAACAACAATCGGTACGGGTGTGACATAGACATTCGACATTATTTTCGTTTCGCCAGGATGACTATGTCATCGGCTTATCTCAGGTGTGTGATGTATTCGCCATTGATGTTAATTCCACGTCCTTTCCACTCCATGATTTTGAACACGTCTTCCATCGCAGCGGTGAACAGTTTTAGGGATATAACCCTAAACCCTTGCCTGAAACCAGGTAACCTGCAGTCTTCCAAGGTAGTTCCAGTATGGATGACGGCTTCAGACAGTTTTTGGAGCGCCACTAGAAGGGGTTTCCCTCAGCTCTCAGCAACTCTGTAGTGATATCGTCATCTCCCGATGCCTTGTTTTTTAAAGCTGTTTGAAAGCCTCTCTAATGTCATACAGGCTGACGTCCGGGATATAGAATGTGTAGTCTCTATCAGGTCAGTTTAGCTCGTTCGACCATCCCGCGGGGAGCTGGAGCTTGAGAGGAGGCATACTACCGTCCGGAGTATCTCTCAGTTTCTCTCAGAACTTCGGGTTTCAACGGAACCATGGTGCCAAACTCGGTCTTTTATGGTCGGTATTTTATTATATTTGTTGCTTATTATCATAATAATTATATGTTTAATGTTATCCTGATTGATAGCGAGCTATTGTTGCAATATAGCTTTTTGTTTTATTGTATTTGTTTTACTGTGATAATTATGAAGAAATTTACTTAAAGTAATTTTGATAAACGTATAAGAAACTCTTTATAAACAAACCTAAATGAACACACTGTACACTGTATAAAAACTAAGTTATCTGTATAAAAATTAAGATTTTAGTACTCACTTTATCTTAATTTTTATGAAATAATTAAAAGTTAATATAACATACTTTCAGACCATTTATTTCATCCTGAACAATTTTTTACCCGGCTGCCAAGGGGATATGTTTTTCGCGCGTATCTTTTATGTATGTATGTTTGTATTACCTAGGTCAATACGTGATTTACCTATCCAAATGTTTAAGAGATATGTGAAATCTCACCTAGTAGGCAAAGGATACTATAGTATAAATGAATATATTAATGACAAAGACGCCTGGAAACTAATGCCGCATCCAGTTCCGCGTAGGTTAGAACATAATATTATGTAACCTCTCATGATTTTAAAAGATGTGCGAGGAGTTTCTTTCGGCTTTTCTTCTCCTCCATGACAAAGCACCCTTCCGAAAAGCTGGTAGATTAAAAAAATGACGTGCATAAGTGTATCAGTGATACCTATATGAATAAATGATGATTTGATTTGATTTGATTTGTATGTATGTATGCATGTAATATTCTTTATTACCTCATATTTTCCAAGCCGCTTATATAATTAAAATATCGTTAGATTGGTCTTGATAACCCAAGTGTTCTGAGATAGGTGACGTTAAAAAAACAAATATGGTGGCTGTGAGATTCCATTGTTTGAATTATCAAAAAATAAAAATAAATAGAATAATGCAATATGGGTATCAAATTCAAGAGCTTAATATAATATAAGAATTAAGGTTTTCAAAAAAGTGTATCATAATCGTTTTTTGATAGCAGGCGGGTTTTTTTTTTTTTAATTTCAACAACCAATATCGGAACTAATTCCGGAATCTGGGGTCAATATCGAAAACCAATTCCGGTATTGAGAATAGCTCCGATATCATAGGGCCTAATTGCAACTCTATTACTGCGTCCTGTTTTTTAACTGAGTTGTCCTGGTTTCTCCAACTTCAAATCCTGGTTTTTTAAATTTGAGGTTGGCAACCCTACTATAGGCGCGTTATGAAATAAATGGAAAAAATGATGAGAGTGAAATTTTAAGATTTGTAACACGGACGGTATACAAAAACGACTGTCAAGAAAAACGTTATATTTATAATATTTATAATGAATTGTTTTTTGAATATTGTTTTTTTTTATTATTTTTTATTAATTTTTTTGAATATACATATATATATTTTTTGATTTTTTTAAATAGTTTTTTTTTCATGCCTAAGAAGTATAACTTCTCACGCGCGTACATAAGTACACGTTTATGTTTCTTGTATAATGTTCTAAAATATGCCGTATGGAAACACAACTATATTAATATAGTAAATAGACTGATTACGTACTTATTACGGCAATTCAGAACTGACTTGATTATTATTAACTGTCACCTAAATGTCTTATTTGGGTAGTGTCTAGTTAATAAATTTGATTTGTATTTAAATAGTAATACCTTTACTATCTAGCATCATTGCAAGATTAGGCGATAACTTTGTATAAAATTAAAATATTAATGCCTATATTACCATATTCTTACCAAACGGGTTAGCAACAAGTTAAATTCTGTATCCAGGCACTAATTAAACTTGGCAATTAAATTAATTTGATCTTATCATTATTAGTTGAGTTGCCTGCCTCCCCGATGCTTTTTATGCGGTTATACACTTCAAGACTTTTATACTCTCTGTTGCTGGGGTTACGCTATAACAATACTCAGTTATTATAACGATATTGGTAATATCACATTATTGCAAAATAATGAAATAATTACTATTATTTACTGAGATTATTTCACTCACTGCGTCATCAATTGATACTTTAAAATATTATTTAAATGAGTTTAAAATATTTGTTAACAGATGGCACTACATGTATGAAAACTAAACGTTTCATCGAGGTCAGTAAACTATTCTATTCTTATTATTGGTTTAAAATCTTTTGCATATAAAATTAGATTTCATATAAACAATTATATTCTTATAATTACTTACTAATATTTTTAGGTAAAAGCATACGATTTTTGAGCCTGGATTAAAGTTTTTTACCTAGGTAGTACCTAAGTATTCTGAATCTGATATAACAATTCTGTTTAGCCTAAACGAGATAATAAATAGCGATTACAATGAAGCTTTCAAAATGTAATAGTATTTACTATTTAATATTACTTTAGTGTGACTTGGTATAAAAATTAAATGATGACTTGTCTTTATACTGTTACAAAAGTTTTATTTACATAATTATAATGTCTCTTGCTATAATCGTGAAACTGTACATTGACGCGTTCCTTTCCGCTGTCGGTTTATTTATTTGATCTCGGTCATTGGGCCAATGCACCGCGGCAACACTATACAATATCGGGGGCCGTATTTACAGCTCTCATTCTAATATTACTTATCTGCTTAATAAAACGCTAACGGTGATTGACTGATTGAATGATTGACTGGTTGACTGACATACAATGCACAGTCTGATTGGACCTTAAATTTGACATGGGTTTTTTATATGTATAGTGTTGAAGCACTTACAAAGAATTTTTTGAAATTCATCCTCTAAAGGGGAATTTGTGAGAGTATAAAAATAAATTTCGCCGGATTTCCTTAAATTAGGAAATAAATATAAACTTCAGTTAAGTTAATTAAAAGAAAACATAATTCCGATTTTTTTTTTATTAAGAGGTAAGGGCCCACGAGAGCCACCTGACATTTTTAATAACATAAACGCATGTATCACTTGGTAAGATTTTCGTATTCTAGTCGCTTATGTCCTTTCTCAAGCTTTCAGTATTTTACTATTTTGTTGTCATATGTTATCGCTTTTTTAAATTTTAATTACAAATGTATCTACTGTTATTTCATTTCTGGAACTCTCGTGTCGAGTTCATAGACGTTATATTATTAGTTAGGTAATATGATTGGTTTAATAATCTCATTCAAATAGAGCAATTATTTTACACTTAATTTAGAAAAAAATTCAAGCATAGCTCTTATGTTTTAAAACATAAGTACACAAAATGATCTTGTTACTGTCAACCTGAAAAGGTTTTATCTGAAAACGAAACACTCCTCTTAAAATTTTAATTTCCAACGAAAAATTTAATCAAAGACAAACAATTTATATATTTTTAACGCATTTTAATGAGTCATGTGCTTTTTCCATTAGATCGCGTTGAATACGGCCCTGTAAGCGCGGCAGTACGGTTGCGTAAAAAAAACAAAACAATTACTACGCGATCTGCAACAATGTTGCAAACCTGTCCCACCGAGCCGCCAGGGCCGCACTCCGCTTCACGCGACGTTAATTTCGATCAATTTCTTCAATCCGACTTCGATGTTCCGCACTTATTTTTGTTTTTTGTTGCTAACGTCACCCATGCATGCATTAAGGTATCAAGTATTATTTTACACTAACAAATTTATTAAAACAAAGTTGTTGAAATTTACTTTCGAGACCTTTCGAGATTTTAGACATTTAGTTTATTATTGCTTTTGATGATTTACTATTATTAAAACAAACAGTAGAATAATATCCTCGACTTATTAACAACCTTTTAAGTGAAGCTTTGATATTACAGTCTTTTCATATTGGACAAATATACACACCATACATAGTTGAAGTACCGCTAGGTAGAGAGATAACATATTAGAAATGATTATTAAAGTTTACAATTTAGGAAAAAATATAGTGATTTAACCTTTAGATTGTCACTGACTAATTGTGACAGATATTAAACAAATTTACAAGTTCATTGTTACTGTTACTGTAAGAGTTAATTGTTTTGTCATATTATTTATTTACATCCATCCATCCATCCATCCATCAGCCCTTAGAGGTCCACTGCTGGACATAGGCCTCCCCTAACTTGCGCCACTCTGACCGGTCCTGAGCCTTCTGAATCCAGCGGATGCCCGCTGTCTTCTTCAGGTCGTCAGTCCACCTGGTCGGGGGGCGTCCTATGCTCCTTTTTCCGAGACGTGGGCGCCATTCGAGGACCTTTCTTCCCCAACGGTTATCGGTCCTTCGCACTATGTGGCCAGCCCATTGCCACTTCAGCCGGCTAATTCTTTGAGCTATGTCGGTTACCCTTGTTCGTCTACGGATCTCCTCATTTCTGATGCGATCACGTAGAGAAATACCGAGCATAGCCCTCTCCATAGCTCGCTGCGCAACTCTGAGCTTGTGGATCAGGCCAACAGTAAAGCACCACGTCTCGGATCCGTATGTCATCACTGGCAACACACACTGCTCGAACACCTTCGACTTCAGGCACTGAGGTAGTGTTTTGGACGACAAGATATGACGCAGTTTCCCGAACGCAGCCCATCCGAGTTGGATTCTACGAGTGACTTCTTTCTCGAAGTTGGACTTACCCATCTGGATCACTTGTCCCAGGTAATTGTATTCGTCTACAACTTCAAGAGCAGCGCCGTCAACAACAACCGGTACGGGTGTGACATGGACATTCGACATGATTTTCGTCTTGTCCATGTTCATCTTAAGACCCACCCGTTGTGAGGCGCTGTTCAAGTCCCCGAGCATTGTACCAAGTTCTTCCAGGGAACTCGCCAGGATGACTATATCATCGGCATATCGCAGGTGTGTGATGTATTCGCCATTGATGTTAATGCCACGTCGTTTCCACTCCATCAGCTTGAACACGTCTTCCAACGCAGCGGTGAACAGCTTTGGGGATATGACATCCCCTTGCCTGACACCTCTCTGCAGTTGGATGGGGTTCGTTGCTGTGTCGTGTACTCTGACGGACATGGTGGCAGATGAGTACAAACACTTCAACACCTCGATATACCGGTAGTCGATCCGGCACCGCTGGAGAGAATTTAGTACCGCCCAGGTCTCGATAGAATCGAAGGCTTTCTCATAGTCCACATAGGCAACACACAACGGCAGATTATACTCCTCGGTCTTTTGTATAATCTGCCGCAGTGTGTGTATATGGTCTATGGTGCTGTAGCCTTTTCGGAATCCTGCTTGTTCGGGAGGCTGGAAGTCGTCAAGCCTGCGTGCAATGCGATTTGTGAGTACCCTCGAAAACAGCTTATAAACGTGGCTCAGAAGTGCAATGGGCCTGTAGTTCTTCAAAAGGGCTTTATCGCCCTTCTTGAAAAACAGCGTCACCACACTTCTGCCCCACGCTTCCGGGGTAATTCCAGTGTAAATGACGGAATCGAACAGTTTTTGGAGCGCCACTAGAAGGGGTTTCCCTCCAGCTCTTAGAAGCTCGGTTGTGATTCCGTCATCTCCCGGTGCCTTGTTGTTTTTAAGCTGTTTGAGAGCCTCTCTAATCTCATACAGGCTGACGTCCGGGATATCCTCTGTGTAGTGTCGGGTCAGTTTAGCTCTCTTATCGCTCTCCTCGCTAGGAGGTGGAGCTTGAGAGGAGGCATACAACCGTCCGTAGTATCTCTCAGTCTCTCTCAGAACTTCCGGTTTCGACGAAACCATGGTGCCGGACTCGGTCTTCAACCTCGTAAGCTGACTTTGCCCAATAGACAGATCCCTGGCGAACACTTTGGAGCCCTGGTTTCGCTCAATTGTGTTTTTTACACGATTTGCGTTGTGTTTTCGCAAATCGCGTCGCCTGCACTTGGAGATCTGCTCATTGAGCCGTCGGTATTCCCTCATGGAGGTTGGAGACTGCACACATAGTTCTCGTCGATCCCTCATAAGACCGAGAGTTTGTTCTGAGAGAACCTGAGATCTACCACTAGGGTGGGTCTTGAAGTACTTCGACCCTACCTCGTGGACAGTTGTTACCATCCTGGTGTTAAACTCGTCCACTGACGTGCACGATTCTAGGCACGCAAAACGGTTTTGCAGCTCCAGTTGAAAGTTTTCGGATCCCTGGATTTGGACGGATGTTGGGCGGAGCGTAGACTTCATCAGGCGTGACCGTTCCAGCTTCAGATCGATATTTAATGTGCCTCTCACAAGTCGGTGATCGCTTCCGGTTTTGAACCTGCTGATCACAGAGACATCATTAAATATATGCCGTTTGTCTGCCAGAATGAAGTCTATCTCGCTTTTCGTGGAACCATCAGGGCTTATCCAAGTCCACTTGCGTTGTGGCTTCTTTCTGAAGAAGGAGTTCATCATGAAGAGATCTTCCTTCTCCAAAAAGTTGGCCAGCAAGTGTCCTCGGTGGTTCCGTCGTCCAATTCCGTAGGGACCCACCTTCATCTCGGCGCCGCTTTGCGTGCCCAGCTTCGCGTTGAAGTCCCCCATCACAACATTGAAGTGAGCTTTAGAGGTATGTATGGCTCTACTTATGTCCTCATACATAACCTCAACCTCATCGTCGGGATGTGTCGAAGTCGGCGCATATACCTGTACAACCTTCAACGAATACCGTTTGGATATTCTGAGTGTAAGGTACGCTACCCTGGCCGACACGCTCCCAACTTGCACAATGTTGTTGACAAGGGACTTGTGAACGAGAAACCCGACACCACCTTGAGACAGATGTTCGCCCTCCCGGTGATAGAACAAGTTTCCGGATTTGAGTATTATCGTGTCCTCCCCCTGTCTTCGGACTTCAGATAAACCCACAATACTCCAGTTTAACTTGTCTATCTCTTCTTCCAGCTCTTTTACCTTGTCGTCGGTCCTCAGTGTCCTGGTGTTGTATGTTGCCAGGTGCAGAAGTCGTCGTTTGGATTGGTAGCCCGATCTCTGCCGGCGATTCTTAGCACCCCCTGCCCCGCCGTTACCATAGCCGCTACCGTAACTAGGAATAGCGGGGCTGCCGGGGACTGGGGGCCGAGGCTCATTCGTGACTATCATGCGGGGGTTTTAGCCGATAGTCACCACGCTTGGCTAGTGCGTGTTGGTGACCGCAGGTGACCTGACTGGTATTCGTCACACACAGGAAGATGCTGCTGCCCACCTTCCTGGATTTGTCCTATTAGTCGCCTTTTACGACATCCCAGGAAGAACGGGAGTGGTGCTATTCTACAAAGTGAACCCGGACACCACGCGGGGTTACATATAAATGTTAAATGATACTCTCATTTATAAATAATAGAACTTGTTAAGTATTCAGTGGCATAAGGCCGTTTAAGTTTTAAACAAAAAGTACATGTCCTTCAAGATATGCGTTGCGGGTTCAATCCCGGATAGGACAGGCACCGTGCCAGATATAAGTTTGTTAGGTAGTATATGTTTATGACGTCTCCCACGACTGAGAATTAAATAATAATATTACCAACTTATGTAGATTACGTAAATATTTTATTGGAATTTTAAGTAACATAGGTTCAAGTTGTATTGGACTAAGCTGAGTAGGTACCTATAAAGCTTTGTAATATTTGTTTTAATTTTGAATTATCTATAATTTTTTCCTTCCAAATTACTGTTTTTTTAAAATAGGTCTGTACAGACAGAGTAGTAGTTAACGTATATAATGTCATATCTTTAATTATATCTACACGAATCTGGTCCATATGCAGATAGCGGATAGAACTACATTATACATTATCTGTGACATTTTATTAGGTACATTTGCGACATTCTAGAGTAAAATCAACTTTGTTTAAATAATTTTCCTATTACAAGACAAGGATTTGAATTGACTCAATAATACTTAATTCTAGAACATTATTAGGGCGAGTTTCGTAATATGACATTCATAGATAAGATAAGTTTTAGTTAATTAGACACAAGTTGCAGGTTACAAATATACCTGCTTACATAAAAGTTGTTTGAATGTTATTTTTACTCTAGTTCATTCTTTCAGTAGCCAAACTTCGTAGATATAATTTTGTAATATATTTTATAAGTATAACAAATTGCCCAGATAGACTTCGTTCTGTCAAAAGTTTTTTTTTATTAAAACCTTCCGTCTATCCTATCTTTCAAGTTGGATCAAACTGCACACAGTGTGCAAAAAAATCGATTAAGTAGGAGTCCATCAAACAACGTGACACGTAATTTTTAAATATTAAAACTATCAAAAACATTCAATAAGTGGTAGGTAAATATTAATTTTAATTTCCACAAAAATGTCAGTATAAATCCGGAAATCGCCTACAATATTTCCTACTAACAATCCACATAAATCTTTATAAATCCGATGAATTATTTTATTACCTTACCTTATGTAATGCCACATGGACTGTAAAAGTCGAGGTGAATGTTTTGTGTATGTAAAGATGAAAAATATTGGTACCTGTTATTTTATAATAAAACCAGCTAAGTGCGTGTCAGGCCACGCGTAATGTAGGGTTCCGAAGGTGTAAGTTTATCGACTACTACTCATTAACTACTTGGTGCTAACATATCCGTGATAGTTTTCCTTGTAAATTCACCATAATTATAACCTATTTTTTGTGAATATTTTCACGTATCCAACTACAACCGTTTAGCTTAAATTAGTACTTTAAAGCCAAATATTTCGCAAACGGACCCCTAAATCGAAATATTGTCTTTGCAGACCGATCATATTTTTGAGAGACCTTTTCCACGATACCCCACACTATGGGGTAGATGTGGAAAAAAATTCATCCCCAACCATTGAGGTACATACATAGAGAAGACTTCTCAAACAAAATGTGTATTCTCTTTTCAAACTAGAAGCCTTGTTTGCACACTTGCCATAGAGTAACTTTGTTCCATTCCATATTCCATCAACACGCTAGTGGCTTGCCAAGTTCAAACGCTCCTCATGATTTTTTCATTCCAAAATGTCGGGAACATTGCACAATAATTTAATTAAATTCGTTTTAGTTGATTTAAGTTAATATTTTGTTTTCTTATCGATGATATTATGTGATACCATTATCTTTTTTGTTTTTGTCGTGCAATTGTGACACGTTCTTATTACGCACGACGGCATTTTTTTAGTTTTTTCATAAACAATTTTGGCATGCGGCCGCCATGAGCGCAGCCGAGTGACACAATGAAATGCAGCCGGCCGGCTGCAATGCACACCCCCGAACCCGATGTTCGAGGTGTCTATTCTATACGCTAGTAATAGCAGTTCAACGTCTCCAACCTGTATTTTCAAATGGATAGGAGGACCTCTTTAGAGGGCTTGTGTAAATAATTTTAGTATGCAGTCTTTAAAAGATACGGTACGGAACCCCATCTCATTCGAGAGAAAACGGTTTCATTTTTCATTTAACGCGAATGTAACAGGTGGTTTGCTAATTGCTCTGCAGATAGGATAATTAATCATCTGTTTGGTGGTGCGTAAACGTCTTAATATCTTGATCTTTTCAGTCCCAGTAGTAATTGACAGTATACAATGTACGTTTGTACAGAAAGATATTCATTCACATAAATGTTTGTACATACCGGGAATCGAACTCGGGACCGCTTACATCACGAGTACGTGACAGTAGACCAATTTTATTAATACTGGGCTAGGGTCAACAATATCTATTCTAAAATATGTATAATAATAAAATCAAAATTAAAAAATGTAAAGATTAAAAATCGATTAAAGCAAACTCAGTTACTATAATAGTAAGGTAATAGTATAGTAAGACATAATAGTACATAATAATTATTTACTATTATGTCTTCTGTGACTCAGTCAAATGGTTTCCAATCGAGTCAGGCCCTGTTTTACCGTTTTTTATACATTATAATATTAAAAACTTGCAATACCAGTAGATTCATACGAATCACGTTAGTTTATTGCAAGCGGGAACTGGATCGTGGGCGACAGGTAACGGCCCGGGGTTCATTGGTTCCGTATGGTTAAATATAGGTAGGTATTCGTTTTATTCCCACGCTTTTAGCTGATGCTGGCTTGATGTTGGTAATGCATCGATGAAGAGATGGTGAGCGCTCTTGTCTTGCCTGCTCCAAATTTTTTATGGAAATAGCAATCCAGCTGAGGATCCACCTGATGGTAAGTGGTTATCGTCGCCCATGGACATCAACGTCTCCAAAGGCATCAATGACAAGTTACAGGCTAAAAAAAGAGAGAAAAAGAAAGAACTGTATCGTAAGTCTGTTTTGAAAACTGTTTAATTTTTTATGTTATTTTTACGCCACTTTAATGTTACGCTTACGTTACTTCTATGTTACTTTTTAGGGTTCCGAAGTAAAATCGGAACCCTAGTTTCGTCATGTCCGTTTGTTTGTCCGAAGCAAAGCGCCGAGACTCTAGTGCTAGAAAGCTGTAATTTGGCATGGATATATAAATTTATTAAAACTCAAAAATCATGCAGTAAAATATTGAAAAACTGTTTTTTTCAGGGTACCTCCCCTACAGGTAACGTGGGGATGAATTTTTTATTCGTCGCGTACCCTATAGTATGGGGTATCGTTGAAAAGTTCTTTCAAAAATATTATGGGTCTTCAAAGACCATTTTAAGAAGTAGTAAATTTTGCTTAGAGTCAAGTGTCCCCCCCCCTGCCGGCCAAACGGTTGAAGTTGAACAAGTGAAAAAATTCTTAAAAATAGATTATATGATGAATTTACAAGGTAAACTATCACGGCTATGTTAACTTTAGTAGTTAATGAGTAATAGTCGATAAACTTACTACTTTGGAATCCTAACATTACGCGTGGTCTGACATGCACTTGCCCGGTTTTAATTTAAAATATGATAACATAAACTTTTGTTATGTGACGTCTATTTGACGGCCTTAACCAGCACGGGTCTCTCGTCTTGAGTAGGCCTAGATAATACTCCACGGCTCCACTGCGCTGCTGCAATGCGGAGAGTTGGGGTATTACTATACCTATTACCTACCCCATTACTTAATAATTATAAACTCGCCGGTAAAACAGCGTGATGTGATCTGTGGGATTACAGAATAACCGTGATCGTAAAAGAATCGCGGCAAAATTTACGAGTCTCTTTCTATACGACGACGTTGAGTTGGAAAGTTTTTACGTTCGATATTTTATGAGTGAACCGTGAATTATGTTATTCATGAGAATTTTTACGCCCTTAACTTTCAAATAAGTTATTCTAACATGTGATAGATTAGATGAAATGTCAGTTCAGGCTTGGTTGTTTATTACAGACCTTTGACAATTATTGATTTTTACGACAACAATAAGGCTAAGGTGTTAGTTAGGCCACGCGCCCCTACATTGCTACTTATTCCAAAATAATAAGTTATCGACTATTACTCCTTAACTACTTATGCTAACATAGCCGTAATAATTTTCCTTGTAAATTCATCATATTATAACCTATTTTTCAGATTTTTTTCACTTGACTAACTCGAACCGGGAAACACTTGACTAACCAAAATTAGCACTTTAAAGCCATATATTTCGCAAACAGACCCCTAATCCAAAAAATGGTCTTAGATGACCCATAATATTTTTGAAAGAGATTTTCAACGACACCCCACACTATACAGGGTATGCGACGAATAAAAAATTCATCCTCACGTTAAATACCTGTAGGGGAGGTATCCTGAAAAATATTTTTTTTCCATATTTTATTCTACGATTCTGGACTTTTAATAAATATGTATATGTATATATCCATGACAAATTACAGCTCTCTAGCACTAAGAGTTTCGGCGCTTTGCTTCGGACAGACGGACAGACGGACCGACGGACATGACTAAACTCTAAGGGTTTCGATTTTACTTCGGAACCCTAAAAAGGAAAAAAACTGCCATATTTCAATAATGAATACTAAGAAAACCTGTAGATTTTTATAAGTAGTGTAGTAAATTTTTATAAGTAGACTGGTTTATACTAACACACGCACATTTTTTTTTGTTATAGTATAATTCTTACACTATCCCCGTAGCACGGATATTCACACATACAACTCGAAAACAAACATTCATCGATCGTTACGTGGCTGGGAAGTGGCAGCTCCGGATCTACGATTTTTTCGAACAGGGGCAGAAACTTGATAATGGTGCCTACGGAGTTTTCTATATAATAATTACTATTACATAATTGCAAAAGCGATTCCAGCGCTCACTAAAAAAAAGGTCATAGGGCGTCTACCCGTACATAAATGCGTAGAAAGCAAAATTGGTTCAGTGCTCAGACTAATTGCTAGGCGCTTTGTGGAGCAAGTTCTTTTATTTTTAATCGTACTATATTATGATTTTGGCGCCCCCCTTAAACTGGCGTCCGGGTTAAATGCCACTGTTCACCCCCCTCCCCCCTAGATCTGGCCCTGGGAAGAAGGAATAAAATTAGCCTGTACGCTGTGCCCAGTCATTGGCAGGATCAATAGCAATTAAACTACATGTTTTCCCATAAATACAGGGAATTCTAATAGGATCACGAACGCCCCAACTAAGAGTCACTAACGGTTACTTAAATCGCTTCTTAGTACATAATTTGTATGGCGATTCTTTACTAAGGAGCGATTTAAGTAACCGTTAGTGACTCTGAGTTGGGGTGTAAGTACCTTGTCGGTCTTGATTCTCATTGTTAGGAAATTTTAACATTGTAGTTAATTTTAATTTAATATTAAATCATATAAATTTAAAGACGACATAGCGTTTGCTTTTATTTAATAAACATCTACTTATTGTTTTAAAATAATAAATTTCTAAAAAATAAGGTTTTTAAATCAATCATCAGAGTATTCTCAGTAGCACACGATGTACAGCATTCACTTAAACTAATGATTTATTGCAAAAAAATATGATTGATATTGATAGTTAAGGAGTTTGACATCTTGCCGGAGTTGCCAGTTTTATTGTTGTTTTATAATATTTATCTTTAAACAGAAATTAAAAAATTAAAACCGCTACTTCAGTTGAGACATGATAATAAAACCGTAGAGTATAAAAGATTAGTTAGTTACAATATAGCAGACTATTGCAGTATAACTGCATTTTCCTTAGCGCAGTAAT
This sequence comes from Thymelicus acteon, assembly GCA_951805285.1. Classification (NCBI taxonomy): domain Eukaryota; kingdom Metazoa; phylum Arthropoda; class Insecta; order Lepidoptera; family Hesperiidae; genus Thymelicus; species Thymelicus acteon. The sequence continues at coordinate 7,923,001 of OX638232.1, forward strand.
ATTTTTCGTTTTCAATAATTTATTTACCATCTCTGAATAAATAACGACTAACAATATAATATTCAGATTTTTTAGTTTGAATTGAATAGATCCATAGAATATTGAAGCCGTAAGACGACTGAAGACAAGACATTAGATTATTTTATGTATAATGTTATCATCTGAAACCATTATTGTTATAGATCCACTCGATTTCAGGCCATTGTTCACATTGTACTCTATCTTCCATAATACACGCGACAATATGCAGTTTGTTTCCACAATTTTCTCCGATTGTCCTACTCTATAGTAGGTAATATATGACGATGTTTCTCAAATAACTGCCAACTCGTGTTTAATAATAGTCTCGTATGATTTACATTAAACGGGAAATGTTTGAGACGTAGAGTAAACACGCTTGAGACTGAGAATGTTACTCGTTTAGTAACATCGAGATCATAACTTTACGTACGGAAATAATATTTTGAGACAATTATCGGCGTCACATTTGTGTTACTAAGTTATTATCGAACTCATAACTGTTACAAGTCACAATTCACAATGCTAGGCTCAGGTATGAGGCTCACAATATGAGGGTTTAAGCCTTTAATAAGGCTATAGTTCTCCACAGTGGCTAAATTGTATCTGTAAATTTAATTTCTGAGAGGGTCTTTGTAATTGACCGGAATTCGAACATGCGAAAGTTAAACGTTTTGGACTTTACATACGAATATAACCATTATATTTGAATGTAATATATAATAACAATACTACATGGCATGAATTTGTTGACATTATGAATTCACATTGATAAATTGAATTAAGAACTTAATACAGAATACGATATCGTGTAATACGCCATGGTAAGAAGTATCCCCCGTATTCAAGAACAACACTGTGAGGTCTCACAGTGTTTGCGAGTGCATAGTGCATTAAAATCATTTCGTAAACAATACTTGATTGAAATCCTTCGCTGTGCGTTTGTCAAAATCGATAAAGTAGCTGCCGAGCTACTTTACCGAACGCATAGTGTTGGTTTGACTTCTATCAAAATAGAAAGAAAGGATCGATTGTTTGTATTGTTATCTTTGTCTTTTGCTTGTGTCAAATGACTAGAGTGAAGTTAGCCGCATCAAATGGACCAATAAGAGGGCTGTATACAGCCTGTGCGTCCGCACAGCCAAGTGATACTTAAGGGTCGTCTGTGAAACAGAAGGGTTGCCATGACGAACGCACTGAGAAATGCCTTACTTCGCATAGTATTGTTTTTTTACTTAAACAAGTATTGTTCTTGAATACGGGGGTAAGAATGTCATAATCATAATAATTATGTTTTTGAACTTTGTAGTGATCAATAAATCGACGCTAGAAAGCAAACACGTAGTAACCCGCAAATATCAAATTGTTCATCAGAGCCAAAAAACTTTTTGATTTCTTTAAAAAAATTCATAACTTCTCTATTTAGTACTTCGTAACTTCTCTATTTAGTAAAGAAGTTATGATTTTTAGGGTTCCGTAGCCGAATGGCAAAAAACGGAACCCTTATGGATTCGTCATGTCTGTCTGTCTGTCTGTCTGTCTGTCTGTCTGTCTGTCTGTCTGTCCGTCCGTATGTCACAGCCACATTTTTCCGAAACTATAAGAGCTATACTGTTGAAACTTGGTAAGTAGATGTATTCTGTGAACCGCATTAAGATTTTCACACAAAAATAGAAAGAAAACAATAAATTTTGGGGGCTCCCCATACTTAGAACTGAAACTCAAAAATGTTTTTTTCATCAAACCCATACGTGTGGGGTATCTATGGATAGGTCTTCAAAAATGATATTGAGGTTTCTAATATAATTTTTTTCTAAACTGAATAGTTTGCGCGAGAGACACTTCCAAAGTGGTAAAATGTGTGTCCCCCCCCTGTAACTTCTAAAATAAGGGAATGATAAAACTAAAAAAAATATATGATGTACATTACCAAGCAAACTTCCAACGAAAATTGGTTTGAATGAGATCTAGTAAGTAGTTTTTTTTTAATACGTCATAAATCGTAAACCGCAAAAAACATTGATCAAAGTTACAACGAACTACAAGAATTTTTATATTATGTTACTTGCTGCTACGGAACCCTTAATGGGCGAGTCCGACTCGCACTTGGCCGCTTTTTTCTCTGTTTAGTAGATAAGTTATGAATTGTTTTCTGTGTAATATAGAAGTTATGATTTTTTTTCGAGAAATCAAAAAATTTGGCTCTTACGAACAATTTCATTTTTACGGGTTACTACGTGTTTGCTTTCAAGCGTAGAAATATAGGTATGTATGTGTTTGTAAGTTTAAGATGTCGTTTTATTCATTATAAATTAAAGATGTGTATCGTGTGTCCGAAAGAGGTCGTGTCAAGGTAACTTTAAAAGAATTACAGGTATTTCTCGGCAAACACAGACAAACAGATGGTGCTTTCGATACACGATTGATCGATTTAACCTTTTACCTGTCACGGTATAAATAGATACATACATGTTTGAGTTCTTTGTTACTTTGTTACTTATCCATTTTGATGCATGTGATGATGTATGTATGTGATAATCAAATTAATATAGGTAAGTATTTTGTATACTGTATGAATTATGATTGATAGTGTAGTTGATGGATGGATGTATGGATAGACACAGTAGTTTTTATTTTTTAAATTAAAAGTTACCTAATGCTTAATAATGTAGTTGATAGATTTATTAATTTTAATGGTTCCAAAGTAAAATTGGAACCCTTATAGTTTCGTCATGTCCGTCCGTCCGTCTGTCCGAAGCAAAGCGCCGAGACCCTTAGTGCTAGAAAGCTGTAATTTGGCATGGATATACATATTTATTAAAACTCCAAAATCGTAGAATAAAATATCGAAAAACATTCTTTTTTCAGGGTACCGCCCCTAAAGGTAACGTAGGGATGAATTTTTTATTCGTCGCGTACCCTATAGTGTGGGGTATCGTTGAAAAGGTCTTTCATATTATGGGTCTTTAAGACCATTTTTGGAATGAGGGGTCCGTTTGCGCAATATCTGGCTTTAAATTGCCAATTTGGTTAAAGTCAAATGTCTCCCTCCATGCCGGCTAAACGCTTGGAGCTGGACAAGTGCAAAAATTCTCAAAAATAGGTTATATGATGAATTTACAAGGAAAACTATCACAGCTATGCGTAGCGTAAGTAGTAGACAGTAGTAGTCGATAAACTTACTACATACTTCGGAACCCTACATTGTGCATGGCCTGACTCGCACTTGCCCGGTTTATTATACTAGATAACTGACCAATATTTCAATTAAGTGTTTTTGTACTTTTTTTTTAAGTTTTAGGAATGGTACATTTCAAGCGTTTTGAATTGATTTTGGCATAATTCGGTAAATATATTGAAGCGTGCTGGGTATAGCTTAGATATTAGCTATCCATTTCGAAACATCAAGAACTTAATTCCAGGAGTGAACCTCTTTCCAAGGAAGAATTATAAATATGAGAATATTTTCAGTAATATTTTGCAAGGGTAGGTTAAGGTCCCGGCTCCGCTTTCTTTTCAGAATGTCGGAAGTCTTAAAGTAACTTGAAAACAGCCCAGACCTCAAAAAATTGTACATATAAACAAACGAAGGTCAGGTTAATTTTCATGCATTTCCATAAACGAAAACACTCAAATCATTCACGAAAAATTGTGCAAAAATTGGTATTGGTAATTAACTTACATAAAATTTTAGGGTTCTTGAAAATTTAATTATAAAAGGGCACTATGTAGGAGTTCCTGGAAAGACCACAGGTTTAGTTAAGTTTGTCATTACAAGGCATAAAATTTACGACTCGGAACGACTTAAATTATAATATCCAAGGAGTTTTACGATCGACTCTTACGACTTTATGTGAATGTGACTTTTTAAATTATTTGTTTACTGAATTTGTAATAACTTCGACATTTATCCGCACTAAGCAGTTCGTTTTATTAACAGCCATTTTGGTATTCGCAGTATCGTAACTCAGTTTTATGTATAAGGATTAGAATTCATTATTTTAATAATAGTCTTCAACCTCACTATAAAAAGTAGATTTTATTACGCAGTATAACAATCTTAATAATTTAAGTTACGTTATTCAATTAAAACAACGTCAAATATTAAATTTTAAAATTAGTCACGTCAAAAGTATAGTAATTTGTTGAAAGAGCCAATAAAACCTAGGGTTTTACGGGTTACATTGAACCGATCGTTAAAATACTTATTCTCGAAAGTGCCAATCAGAGTACCTACGATAGGTCATAAAAAGCGTGAAATAAACCACTTTAAATTAATGTCGGCAGTTGTAAATTACGAGTTTGCTTAAGGTGAATCTCTTAGTCCCGATGAAATTTAATTTAGCAGGGTTATATTGCAGTATTGCATAGTTTAATCATGAAAACCGTGGATAGTATGGAAGTTATACGAAGTCACATAAAGCAGGACCATAAACGCTGCATCCACTTACTTTTATTGCTAAGAACTACCTATACTGGATGTTTCGTCGAAAATCAACTATTTTATAACTTTACCACCCCGTGTCGGTAAGCGAGCTTTTTTCTCATTATAGTTTGCGAAACCAAGTCAGCGTCATGTTTTTAGTAGGTATGATGTGGGGTAAAGCAGCTGACATTGATGCAATATTTTTCTCTGAGAAAAGGGTAATTTGAGCCATTGACAAATTAAAATCACGCGATTCTCTGCGGAAGAAATTGAAAAAATGGGTATTTGAATTTTGAACTGTAGCCTCATCTATTAGATTAGGGTCAATATCACGGACTGTTGCCTGTGTTCCGTGGTCAATATTCTAAGCCCAACTGCTAACAGTATATATGTATAAATACATATCGCTCACCTAGTAATATAATGGCACATCTGCAAAAAATGCGAAATTGAGTTTACATGGTATACGTGTTTAAAAGTGCATAATCTACATAGTGGTAAATATGTATTAATGTCAATACTAGTAACCAAACCCATACAATCTGCAAAAAACGTAAAAAGAACCCATAAATTAATTTTAAACATTTTTATAAAATTTTTGATCCTCGTTTCTGTAAAATATGACAAACGTAGATGTGCCGTTGTATTAATGGGTGAGCGATATACATACATATAATTAACAACCCATGGCTCAATATTTGTAACCCCCGATGAAAAAAGAGGGGTGTTATAACTTTGACGTGTCTGTGTATGAAAGATGACTTAACCGAGAGTGTTCTTAGCTATGTTTTGTAAATAAAACTGTCGAGGTTTTTTAATTTTAATTTCATATTATACATAAAGATCTAGAATCAACCACGTGGACCGTCAGTTCGCTTGTCGACTGTTATAGAAGTTATTAAAGACTTATTAGATATTAGAGAGGTAGTTCGTGTATTCAATAAATTAGTACCTGAATAAGTGCTCAATTTATCGGCTCGTTCGTACATTTCGCTTATTGAATATAATTGCTAAAGGCAATCTGTAATTCGATTGAGTTTCACTACATTGTAATCGAATTTCGTAAACATAGTGATTATTGGTAGATAATTTTACATTGCAATTTTATATATTAGTTCATTGTTATAGTATATTAGTTCATTGACTAAGGCAGCACAGGACTTTAAAGGTAATTATCACAAAAACATGTATTTTTTATGATTAGCAGGTTTAACATTGCTGAAATATATATTTACTTGACATTAGCCAGATTTTCAAAGAAAACTAATATTTTGCATATATGCATAATATATGAATACAAACATTGATCAGGAAGTTGAAAATACGTTACAATGGACGTCGTTTATGCGACATAATTTACGATGTCAAATAAAACTGTGACAATAGAATACGAGATGGCCAAGTCACTGTGAAGTATCTAATACCTTAATTTACGACCATCGGTCGAGTTAAATCAAAACGTTGTTAACATTGCTACGACACCTTTGCTAAATCTGTTAATTAACTCTTAAATCCGAATTGATTTATGACGGGAAATTATTAATTGTTGCTGTCTGTTGTGGACAACAACACACGTAGGTGGTAACTTTGGTAAGCTAAGTATGTCGCTTTATTGAATACGATTAACCGCCCTCGCTTTGCTTCGGTTTTCTTATTTTTTTACCCGTTGGGTTACATTATTGGAGTTTTATTAAGGATCCCTAGTTTTTTGAAAATATAATATAGCCTATGTTAACCGGGGATAGTGTAGCTTCCCAACAGTGAAAGAATATTTCAAATCGGTTCAGTAGTTTCGGAGCCTATTCAATGCAAACAAAAAATCAAATCTTTCCTCTTTATATATTAGTATAGAAGTATAGATAATAGTATAAATTAATTCGATAAGTCATAGTTAAATGGGATAGAGTCAAGTCATACAATTAAGGGACCTACCTACCTATGTCCTATCCTAATTGGCTGATAAATGACGTAGTGTTTTTGGTAAAAAAAATACTTCGTAAAAAGGGGTATAATGGGTTTTGCTTCACCTCTTAATATAAAAATATATCAGCATCAAAGCATTTAAGTTCATGTTCGTTTAAAATAGAATATTGCGTTAAGTCTTCCTTAGTGTCTTCTAAAGTCTAGATATCAAGTGTCGAGCGCTTACGGGTTAATGATAAGATTTAAAGTACCACGACAGTTAGCAGTTTCTTTAGCTGTAACTTTAAGCCCATTGTTGCAGCTAAACGGCTTTTCTATTGTTGTGTAAAATCGTCGGCTACTTCTCTGTTTTACTTTGTACCTCGCTGATTTTTTTTTATGGAAATAGCCGACGATCCAGCTATGGTAAGTGGCTATCGTCGCCTATTGACATTAGCGAAACCAAAAGACAAAAAATAGACTTTTACAGTACAAAGTTTGTTCTCAGTATGTTTTAGTTTGAACCAACTATTTGTTGATTTTAAATTTGAACGAAACTCAAGGAGTTCATCGCCTCAGTTTTGATTTGACAGTGCAGATATTAAAGTCGTAAGTCTTTTTAATCGAAGTTTCGATGTTTTGGTTAAGGATCAAAATAATCTTTTTCCTCGGATGGTTTTGAGATGTTTGTGTTCATGCCACCCGCAATACGCATTCTGGTAGGGGATTAGGTTTTGTTATCTTTTTATTATTAGCATGGACTGGACCTGACGTTTTACTCAAAATATTCCTTACTACTCTCATACATTTTTTTTAAATAATATCATCTGGTAAATGATGGGACGGTTAGTGATTATTGTTTTCTGTTCCATGTACATGAACACTCATACTAAATAAATTAAGTGATCCTGTGTTTATAAAATGACTGCTCACTTAAAAGTCAATCACAACTAATATGTTTAATACAAAGTTTGTGATTATGACTGTATGCCACCATTTATTTCACGAACATAACAGGAGCAGGACGATTTCTAAAACTGCAAAGTGTATCTAAATAAAGTTCGTACACATAGAGTAAGTTATAAATACAGCGGCCTACTGTCGTTGAAGCGTTCAATTACCGTCGTAGGCCGTAACTCATTGCTATAACAGACGCACCGAAAATATGCGTCCTGTAGTCTAGACTCTAGAGGTAGGGCGCTCTGGATTATATTTGTAATATTCTAATCCTATGAATACTATTATTATTTCTCCGTGGGGTTCACCTGGAAAGCTAACAATCTCTTGCTTGAATCAGTTGCCAAACGACTAGTCGTGTTCCGGCTGAGGGCTTGAGAGACAGTTTTTTTCTTTTTCTTATCTCTTTCCTTACCGGCAAATCACTAGTGATGTCTTTGATGTTGGTGATGTCCATGTCATGAGCGACGATAGCCACTTACCATCAGGTGGATCGTCAGCTCGTTTGACAGCTATTTCCATAAAAAAAGTGCATACAAATTGACAAGCATGTAAAAAATTAATTTGCTTAAACTAATTAAATAAACATATTTTCACAATAAACACGGCGATATGTTTTTGAACAATACCGTGCTTCGCAGAACACGTAATCGATCCTGATTTATATCGTTAGATGTCAGTCGTTATGGTATGTCGGAGGTCTTCAGACGGAATAAGTATTTCGGACACTTTCGTCCGGCCGAGCTAACTGACCTTTGAATCATTAAGGTTTTTGAATATATTTTCAATCTATCTGGTTAAAATGTCTTCATGGTGTAATTACCTAGTACATTTAGTATGAACAAAGACTAATATTTTAGACATAATGTTCCTACGTTCGAAAAGTTTACGATGTTCCATAAATAGTGCAAATATTTCAGTACAATATTTCTGGTAATTGAATTTAATAATACTGTTACGAGTTCAGATATACGCTTATGACTCGGAGACAATATTAATTACTAATTGGTTACACTATTTTGTAAGATGCGAACAATGACCGTCAATAAACATAGGACTTTATGGCCAAATGGCCTTTTCATTCGTAAAATATTTTAATATAACGTTCTGCGTGAGCATTGTGTTATTTTGTTTGTTATTTGCATCTATTTGTACTAATTGTATTATAACAATCGCTCTGCCCGCGGTTTCGCCCGTGTTTTCTGGAATAATACGTACCCTATATCTTATTATAGAACATGGTCTACCTGTGTGCTCAATTTCATGAAAATCCGTTCAGCACGTTTCTACTGTCTTCACCTTTCACGTCTATGCTAGTTGTAGGATGTGATGTGTATGAATAGGTGTTGTAAACACCTCAATACACTTAAAAGCCTTACCTACTTAATTTCATTTGTCGAACATAGATATTCCAATCTGCTTCGGCTTTGTTCAGACTAAAAATTATCCGAACAAAAATAATGGTCCTATATCAACAATATCATTAGCTGTTTTACATGACTTTTTAATTCCTTCATATTAACAAAGTATCAGTCATCTAGTACATTGGCTATTGTCTGAGCAAAGCCTAAGTGCGCTTTGTAGATTTCACCCTAAGCTCAAAAGACCAAAAGGAACTAAAGACATCCGCCCACTCACATTACAGTTTGACAAATAATTTCTTTGTTCGAGGCGCATGCGCATGCGCAGTCTCTTGTTTACGTTAAAATCACGCGCGCGTGACTACCGCGGGCCTTATGGCCAAAACAAACCGCCACAGCCGGGATACGAGCGGAGGACATTAGCAACAATATTTGATTTATTGTGGAGTGTTGTATGTTGCTACGCTGCGATAATGTGGAAAGGTCCTCGAATTGACCAGAAAAAGTAGGTAGGTATGACTTTCTACTCAAACTGACTCAAACAGATGTGATATGAGGTTGCCTTTACTTAGAGGCATGTCATTTTTAGATGTCAAGTATTCAGAAGATGTCCAGCCTCTAGAGAATATATTGGGTTGCGACTTTACGTCGGTCATCAGTATATGGATCTGCAAATACCCCAATGTTTCTGCTCAATCCCTTAGGTGTCGTGGGGATTATGGGGATTCACAATTATATCAACCGCAGCTCTATTTGTAAACTGGGAATTGAACTTCCTTCAGGGACATATTAATCGGACTGTGAGTACATGGGCAAGCTTAAAACGGTGTAAGATTTCTGCTCCCGGCGTTGCATCGTTTTGTGACGATTCAGCTGGCCTGTTCAGTTTTTTCATCCGCCATTTCGCCTTTAAGATATACTCTGTTTTTATTTACGCAAAGCAAATTGGCATTTCCAGTATTGCAAGTTTTTATTGTTTTCTCAATAGCGATGTGCCACAATCGGTAAAGCGTAATCAATATTTTCCGATTTTTGTGTTCAAAACTAATATTAAGGTTATTAAAATTAAAATGCAACTTTTTTCATATGCCCCGACCCAGAAATTCACTACCAATTTCTATCAATTATAATTTTTTCGATATTTATAGGAAAAGTCCGCCATCCTATGTTGGGAGTTTCTCTTTACAATACGTAACGTCTATTGAACTTTATGAATAATAAAATTTAATCCATCAGTAATCTTGATTAAAAAATTTAATACAATAAAATGTACCGGTTAATCAAATAAATATCTTACGATTCATATAACCGGAATCATGAAAACATCACTAGCAAAAAAGCAGGCAACATTATTTTTGCATTTGACATTAGCATGTGTCAAATCACTTTACGGAATTAAAAAACAGAGTTTACAACATTAATACGACAAGCTAAACTCATATCGACGGTAACAAATTATAAGTAATTAGCACCAGCATAATTCTACTAATACCGTGCTTGTGAATCAAATAATTCATAGCATTATAAACGTTTTTTTTATGTCCACGCAATTCTTCGCTTCGCATTACTCATCTTTAAACTAAAATTTTATTTGTTTTTCCTTCCCTTTGAGCACTAAGCTTGTCCTTAATAAAGGTATTAATCATTATAAGTTCATGATTTATTCATATTTTATGTTATTAATTGCAAATTTGTTTTCTTTTAATCTTTTAATAACCGCACCGCGGGACGATAATTTTCTTGTGAATCTGTTAGAAAAATCGTAAATCTTCGTGGGCAACTTCAAAACAACTTTGAATAAGTAAGAAATGCAAAATTCTATTTTGGTATACGGATATGTAGCTACTTAAAACATAAAAACAACATAAAAGTAACATTTTTGTTTAAAAAAGATATTAATATTAAAACATAGGTTGACACATATTTTTTATAGCTCTGAATGCCACTAAATTAGCTGAGCATAGGTAATTTTTTAGCTTTGCAAATACTACCACTATAAAAAAACAAATCTAAACGTTCCTATTCAACTATGAACAAAACTGTTAGCCGCATGAGTGCGTCAAGCGACTTGCCACGAGCATCTACTTGCAGCTCAACAGGACGCTTAATGGACCGATAAAAGACAGGTTCGTTCACAGGGGCGTAGCTCCCGCCGTATCAGCCGTATCAATTATACGGGGCCCCCAGCGTATAGGGGTCCCACTAACACTCCTAAAAAAAGCTCTTTTGGCACTCCTTTTATATATGACAGCTGACATTTCGGGGGCCCCACAACAAATATTGTTAAGGGGCCTACTTAGGGCTAGCTACACCACTGTTCGTTCAAACAGTTTATGTAAAACTCAGGATCGAAGTGCGCATTCTTCATTAGTCATGCTTAACTGGGTCCCTAACAATTACGTAATTGTATTATAACTTAGTTTTTGTAAGCGCTCATAACACAGAGTAAAAACTCATGAACCCTTTTGTTCGAACTTAGATAGGAGAAAATAGGCTTTTTCTATGCCAAGTCGGTATAACTGTCTTGTTCCGTTGATAGGAGTATGGGTAGGGAGCTGTGCTGCTGATTGGGTCTCCCCTCATGCAATGGGTACCGGCCAAAGTCCACCATTGCCAAGTGCTGATGGCAGTTTCCACAGACCATTATTATAGGGAACTTTTAGTACATTTAGGGGAACTCCTAGGTGAACAGGAAGGTTCATGATTTTCCTGCACCGAATTTTATGTGTCTACAATACTGATTTGTCCTTGCATTAAATATCTTCATGCCCTGTAAGTGGGAGTAAATATTTTAAATTAAAACTGTTTTCACCACTCTCCGCTTATCTCTCATCAGAGTCATCAGTGCGACCTTGCCTCTAGTCGTGTTCCGTACGGTTAGACATCCGGGCTGGAGCGATCGAAAGCGATATGTAATGTTTATAACGCTTTCAATGTAGCTCCGGAGAACCTATGTAGCAGAAAAGCTTCGTGAACTTTGCACTTATTACTTTATTGCAGAAACCATTTACATGACCATTTACATTTACATGTCCAACATATCTACTAGTACATAATTATTTGATTTATTCTTTGTTAACACGCAAAACCGATTAAACGGCTTTGATTCCTTCATCAAAACTGGGACTACTCTTGAACTGTGGAGTGTAGGTTGATGAAATTTTCAAGTTTGTCCACTTCAATCTAGGTATGGTTTATGAATCACAACCAATTTCTTCTGTGTCACAATTCTAAACACAAGTTGAAAACAACAATAATGTCACTATGGTATAATCTTACGTAAACGCTTATAATCTAATATTTTTTTAAGGAGCAATTCTTGTATATTATATACCTAATATTCTCGGAATCTCGGAAACGGCGCGCCTACGATTTTCATGAAATTTTGTATGTTGGGGTTTCAGGGGCGATAAATCGATCTAGGTAGGATTCATTTTTAGGGTTCCGTAGCCAAATGGCAAAAAACGAAACCCTTATGGATTCGTCATGTCTGTCTGTCTGTCTGTCCGTCCGTATGTCACAGCCACTTTTTTCCGAAACTATAAGGACTATACTGTTGAAACTTGGTAAGTAGATGTATTCTGTGAACCGCATTAAGATTTTCACACAAGAATAGAAAAAAAACGATAAATTTTGGGGGTTCCCCATACTTAGAACTGAAACTCAAAAATTTTTTTTTCATCAAACCCATACGTGTGGGATATCTATGGATAGGTCTTCAAAAATGATATTGAGGTTTTTAATATCATTTTTTTCTAAACTGAATAGTTTGCGCGAGAGACACTTCCAAAATGGTAAAATGTGTGTCCGCCCCCTGTAACTTCTAAAATAAGAGAATGATAAAACTAAAAAAAATATATGATGTACATTATCATGCAAACTTCCATTGAAAATTGGTTTGAACGAGATCTAGTAAGTAGTTTTTTTTTTTAAATACGACATAAATCGTAAACCGCAATTTACCTTTCAATCAACTCAAATACTAACCTACCTACCTAACTTGTAGACTCAAATACAACGAACTACAAGAATTTTTATATTATGTTACTTTCTGCTACGGAACCCTTCATGGGCGAGTCCGACTCGCACTTGACCGCTTTTTTAGAAAATGTCGTTTTATCCGTGTTTTCAGGCAATGAAAATTCCTACAATATCATTGACTCTTCCTGACATCTATTAGCGTGTTATTATTATTATTATTGGGAGCAACTAACTGCTTTAACGACACAGAGGTACTTCAGTAGATGGCGTTTTTAAGCAATATTAAAATACCAAGCAAAGCTCGATCATTCAGATATTTAAATGCCTTTTAATACAAGACAAATATGCAGCGTTCCTACTTCTTTAAAGCGCATAGATCTAAAAGTGAATTGTAAGAAAATTAATTTACCGAACAAAAACATGTTTTCTCACCCAGTTTCCTGTTATTTAATAGCTATGAAATATATATCTCAGCCGCTTCGTATGTGGCCCAAAGGTGACAAGGTAATAAAAATACGGCCATTAATTTTAACGACACACAACTAAGGGAGCCGACTATCCTCTTAAAAGACTACTAAATAAATGTCTAAGAGCGTTAACAAATTCAAATTTTATACCAGATGAATATAGTGGAAGAATTGTAAATTCACACCCGACTGACTCGACATGAATGTCTACAACAAGATTATTACTTTAGTGATGTGTCGTCATACTTCTTAAGATAAAATGTAGGTAGGTAGGTAGGTTTATGCAGCTTAGGAAAATTTTATTGTAACTTTACCGCCATTTTTAGGGAAATCTATGGAAAAGCAAACGAAATTGCTACTTATTTCTATCAGGAATTATACCTATACGTTTCAAGTTTTATAAATTATCCTTTTCTATTACCGACAGAAACTACAAAAAAATGTTTTTGTCTTAAACCGTTAACCTACATTTAAAAAATTCTACATTTAAAAGCTTCATTATGGATGAGAGACAATTGCATGTCACAGAAATGAGAATGTTAAGGTGGATGTGTGGAGTGACGAGAATGGATAAAATAAGGAATGAGTGTATTAGAGGAAGTTTGAAAGTGGGAAAAATGACAGAAAAGTTGAAAGGGAACCGAATGTCGTGGTATGGGCATGTGATGAGGCGAGAGGAAACGCATGTGGCGAGAAGAGTGATGGATATGAATGTGATGGATAGACGAAGGGGACGAGGACGACCAAAGAAAAGATGGATAGATTGTGTGACAGATGATATGAAAGATAAGAGGGTTAGTGTAAAGATGACTTCTGATAGGGAATTGTGGAAGAGGAAAACATATTGCGCCGACCCCAAATAAAATTAGGAAATGGGCAGGATGATGATGACAGTTTTATTATAAATACCTATAATAGACAGACAATTATTATGTTACATTATTATAAATATACTAGGTTCTGTGTATAATAGAAAAATAGGGTCCAGAAAAAGTCATATTGGCAATGTTTACAACGTTATTTAGGACGATTAGCTGAAGCTATTTAGTTACGCATAGATCGTATCGACTTTAAGATCGCTCAGTGATCGATTGAGCCATTATAATGGATCGATCGATTAAGTAAGTGATCAACTACCTGTAGATTATAAGACACTGTCGGGAAAGGGTTATTGTGAGAGTTTATTGTTATTTTATGGATGCTTAAAACAATAATACATTCGGAAAGAAGATAAATCCATCGGCTTTTTCGATAGCAAATTAAAACTTAAAAGCCTCGTCCTTAGGTAGTTAGATAGAAATATGTATTTATATTTCTATCATTCAGGTTGGTTGATACCACCTTTTCCGGAGTTTCTGACGATGCAAAACTTGAGTGTGTTCCATCCAAATTTGATGTGTATGATTAAAATGTTTTTATTGAATGACTGAATGAACTAACCAGTTTATTTATTTATGCAATTTATTATTTGTAGCAGTTTATTTATTGTAGCGTATGGTTCACCGTCTTGATTATAAGGAGAAAAAAGAAGGAATGTTACTTAATTTGTAAATTATTTAAGTACACACACTTACACCCGCATATGAATGATTACCAAAACACTAATATAATAAAACTCAAAGGGCAACTTTTCTGTACATTGAATATTTTTTTTTAAATTTCGATTAGGGGGCACTTCAATAACGTGTTAGAGGGCAAAAATATTTTTTTTAGAATTATTGCATGTCTGTCTGTCTGTCTGTCTGTCTGTCTGTCTGTCTGTCTGTATGTCTGTCTGTATGTCTGTCCGGGCATTACATGAAAACCTTCAAGGGTTTTCGATGAAAAAAAATGATGGAGGGATTTAGATGAAAATTGGTAAAGTAATTTAATACAACTGTAATTCTCCACTAATCCGCACTGGAGCAGCGTGGTGAAGTATGCTCTAGCCTCTAGGCCCACTTAGTTGTAAGGAGAGACCCGTATTCTATAGCGGGCCATTATTGGGTTGAAACTTGAAAGTCGATTTAATGCAATTCGCTTTTCGATAGTCCCTTACAATGAATCTTGGGGGCCATCCATAAATTACGTCACACTAATTTCATGACTTTTTGACCCTTCCCCCCTCCTTGTCACAGCTGGTCACATTTGTAAGACCTCCCCCCTAGTGTGACGTCACATATTATGAAATTTTACACCTAATTAAAACAGCAATTCCGAAATAAGTTTTATTTCCATTATTTGTTTTTTAATATTTACCTATACATACCAATTATTCGATTTTGAAATGTGACGTCACGTTTAGGACCCCTCCCAGACTCCCCTTGTCACACAATGTCACACTACATCGAACCCCCCCCCCCCTCTCACCCCTAACGTGTGACGTAATTTATGGATGGTCCCTTGCCAGGTTACCCGTAAGATAAACAGTGAAATACGATAATTATAGCTTTTTGAATGAAATCTGGCGATCGAATTGTCTTTGCGACTAAAAAACAAATATTACGATGCTAATGAGCTCTGTTTCGATCCTCTTTTTCCTTTTTATTCTTTGTAGGTACTACATAAGTACATTAACTTGTTGTGAGACTGTCAAGCATTAAGTAACTAATACAAAGTAAAAAATTGATGAAATTTAACAAGTATAAACGATTAATATGTTATTATGAGAGTTATTAGGTATCCCTTGAATAGTATCACGAAATTTTGGCAGTTTTAAATTATACCACTCAGCGTTAACATGACAACTTTCAAAGGAAACGACAATCAGATAAGACGGTTATTAATCGATTAGAAATTGTTGTTTGATTATTGAAGTAGGTATATTCTATTATACTTCGATGTTGCATAATCTCGTATAATCCCGGTTGAAATTCATTTACAGGTAAGTTCTTTCAACCATTAAATTATACCTACATAAGTGATGATTATAATATCGCTCACCTAGTAATATTATATTGGCACATCTGCAAAAAATGCCAAATTGAGTTTATATGGCATACGTGTTTAAAAGTGCATAATCTACATAGTGGTAAATATGTATTAACGTCTATACTAGTAACCAAACCCACAAAATCTGTAAAAAAAAACACGTAAAATCAATCAATCAATCAATCAAAAAGAACCCATAAATAAATTTTAAACATTTTTATAAAACCTTTTATCCTCGTTTCTGTAAAGTATAAAAAAATGTAGATATGCCAATGTATTACTAGGTGAGAGATGTTAACGTTAACAGTTAACACCAAACAAAGAGGCATTTATGAAAAAATACTTAAAGGAACAATGCTAGACGAGCTTTAAACTGTTTTATGATGAATGAACTCGCCGTTCAAGTTTTATTTGTCGTTTATATTTTGTGCTTTACACATTGACAACGTTTACGAGCGGACACAAGACGTTTAGAATTACGTCTCCTTTTTGTAAATCACGCGAGATTGACGCGTACAATACAACGCGTCTTAATTACACTTTGAATAAGCCGACGGTTTTATCGAACAAAATGTAAGTTTTACAAAAAAAAAAACAGTTGACCGACTTCAAAGAAATTGCCTTCGAAAAACATATAACAGAACTAACCTACCTAAATCGCCATAAAAACCTGTAGTATTTGGAATGTTTACTCAATCTCTCATGGATCCTATCATCAGAAAATTATCAATATGGGATCAATCTGGAAGCATACTGTATCGAATAAAAAAAGACTCTTCAGAATCGATAGATAGATGACAGTTTTGAGGTTTACATAAAAAAAGATAGGTACAGTCGGCCGTAGAAGTAGTTAAGCTACTTTTAGTACTTTGTAATAGTAACTGTTTCGACGGTTTCCTAGCAACATCTATGACAAATTCAAGAAATGTAATGTGACAAGGTACTAAAATGTTAAGCTACTTCTGCGGCCGACTGTACAAACGAAATGAGAACTTCCTTTACGATACCACCCTGTTTTACCTAGTCCACAATAAACTATTTTTGATTTGATTTGATTTGATTTGATTTTTTGGAGTCGGTTAAAAAGTGTAAGCGGACTAACTATTGATGTTACTTTGGTGAAATACAAAATTAATGATAATAATTTTGAACTAGCGCTCTGCCCACGGCTTAGTCCGCGTTTTCCGGGATAACAAGTCCCCTATATGTTATTTCACTTCATCATGGTCTAACCTGTCTGCTAAACAGCATGAAAATCCGTTAAGTATCAATGATATTTAAAAAAATATAGATATGTTATGCCCTTACAAATCAACCAAAAAATCTGTTCCGAAAAGACACAACACACACACACGTTTATCTTTTGTTTCACTACTCCAGTCACATTGGTTACACGAAGGCACTTTTACCCCTGTATGTCAAATGTCAAGCACTTCTGACAACAACAAACGTACGCGTATCATCTTGTATTGACAGAGCGACTATGAGCAGAACGGTCAATTGCCTGTTCTTACGCTCTTCATCGTCGCCGCGCTACTGATAATATATCTATCTCTTTTTACATTATAATATCATTGTTAAGTACATAGTTTTTGCATGAAATAGCAACAAACATCTATACAGCCTCACAAACTTAGAGGCTTACTTAGAGTTTTACGCGGTTACTATTGACTCCTTAGAGGCTTATATGAATTATATGTATTTCTTAAGATTGTTAATAAGTATTCTCCATTTAATACATTTATATCTTTCTCTCTTTTTAATAAGAGATTAAAGCTTGCTTAGCTATTGAAGCGGCGATAATTTTTTTTTGTCGTGACCTGATCGGGAGAATAACTACACGTATTACGAATTTAAAGTAATAGTACTCGTATTTAGAAACTGCTCATAATTATTGTTTGAAGATGATATAATTATAATTACACATTGAGCTCTTGTTTTAGGTTAGATAAAGGTATCAACGAGCTAACCACTTAACGTCAGCTGGCCTACCGCCTACGTCACTTGACAGCTGTAATTTAACTGTCAAAGTATGAGTTTTTTCGATACATTAATTAACAATAATGTGCACCTATTCGAACAACGATTATATCATATCTGTCAATACGAATTAGGAATGGTGATATGTGTTATTTACACGACATTAAAACAAAAACAAAATTTAAAAAAATGTTATATTTGTCTTTCTGTTTGTCCGGACTAATCTCTAGAAAGGCTGGACCCATTTTTAATGGGAATTTCACTGGAATGCACAACATACAGGCTACCTTTTTATCCCGGAAAGCCAACGGGATCGGGATTTACGCGGGAAAAACTCCCACGCGAATGAAATCGCGGGCTATTAAAGGTTCTTACCAAAAAAATTTAACCTATTACAACTAGCTGTTTCCTCGCTTATAGTGTCGCACGTTACTCGGCCGTCACTTCAAACCGTATAGCCGATGCGCATTAAAAATATATAAAACTACAACATTGAGAACTTTTGTGTTAACACGGAATGGATTAGGCGAGACGTCGTAAAACACACTGTTCTTTGAGAACACGTGAGATGACGAAAATGATTGACAACTGTGACCGGGTGACGCAGCTGACGGGGTCGTAAACTCTTTAAGAGGATTCAATGCTTAGTTTATAACTAAAACGTTATTACAGTTTAAAGGCGATGACGGAAGTTTCAAGGATCGCCGTAAGTTTATGTCACGTATATAATAGAAATAATAGTATTTATAATAAGGTATAAGTAAAGCGCATAAGGTGTAGTTTGTATGGCAAACATCGATGGCAAAGGAGCAACATAGATGCAATTAAGATCTTTAGAGGCAAAATTCTTTATAAGGAATTCCGTGCTTCTCAGTCTTATTATCGTCAGTTCAACTGGAAAGATCGGGTACCTCTTACAATGTTATCTTACATAGGTTTCACCACTGGACTAGTGCGACTTAACAGACTTAACACTTGTTCTTCACAATCATGATTCTTAGTTGCTGAAAGTTCGTAATAAGTGTTCGGTCATTATCTGTTCATTTATGTCCCTGAAAACCTTCGATCACTTACACCCCAACTCAGAGTCACTAACGGTTACTTAAATCGCTCCTTAGTACAGAATTTGTATGGTGGTTCTTTACTAAGGAGCGATTAAAGTAACCGTTAGTGACTCTGAGTTGGGGCGTTAGTGATCGAAGCTAAAAACACAAAAAGAAGCTACAATTACACAACGTAGATTTATAACTAAAAAGGCTATAAATTAATAATACAACACTTAATTAACAATTCTCTTAATATGATGATTTTACATCTTCGAATTTATTATTTAACAAAAAGTATTCATTAATATGATGATTACCAAGGCGACATAACGAGTGAGAAGCTTCATTGCGTGAAAAAGGTGGGCAAAGAAATCTGGCGCGACAGCTAGCAGACATGGAGCTATATCGTATACATGTATGTAATGTATGTATGTATGAAGAAAGTCCTTAAACAGAATAAATTAGCAAAGATTTATTTACGTTGGTCTAGCTAAAGCCTCAACACAGATTTATAATACATTTTGTTTTCATGAAACTATTAATACTTTTAAAAACCAGGCAAGTGCGTGTCAGGCCACGCGCAATGTAGGGTTCCGAAGTACGAGTATGTAGTAAGTTTATAGACTATTACTCATTAACTACTTATGCTAACATAGCCGTCAATGCTAGTTTTCCTTGTAAATTCATAATATAAACTATTTTTGTCTATTTTTCACTTGTCCACTCCAACTGTTGACCCAGCAGGGGGGGACACTTGCCAAATATTTCGCAAACGGACCCCTAATTCCAATAATGGTCATAGAAGACCCATAAAATTTTTGGAAGACCTTTTCAACGATACCCCTCACTATAGGGTACACGACGAATAAAAATTCATCCTCACGTTACCTGTAGGGGAGGTACTTTCTGCTTCACTTAGAAACAAACCCAGGAGCCTCGGCATTGCGGTCCGGCATGGTAACCATTACGTCAGTTGATAATACTAGTATTTAAATAAAGTATGACTCAGATGCTTATACATATTATACATTATATTGTATAGATTTCTTTAAGAAACTTACCGACACGCGAACACACGTGCCTCGTGACGTTATTATCGCACCGCTTATTACGTATATTTAGCTTTCCGAAACACTTACTGTAACAATGATGGTGAGTAAAAAGTACTTACATTATTTTGTATAATTATCTTTATTGCAGTGACTGCCGTGTCTGGACTTACAATGCAATAATATTTTAAGATTTAAAAGCTCTGTAAGTTGACTTCTACATTAATGATAAGGTAAAGGCGCTAAAAACGTGGCACTTTGATTGTTGACGTTGAATACATCTCATTCATTTCTTATGCTAAGAAAAGTTAGCGCATACAGATCATGATCTGGAATAAGGTATAGGACCATTGAAGCATAATGTCATAGAACAGACACCTCGAACAAAATGTGTCCCGCCGGGAGGTTCTATTTTCGAAATTGAGCCCCCCTTCTCCTTTCAAAATCGAACGAATCCATTGAAAATTGAAGCCGATCGGCGCCAATTCATTGAGACATACATTGTGGTCGCGGTGTCTATATGCTAGTATTAATACTTCAATGTATAGGACCTATTTATTGTCCTGGAAAACGCGGGCTAAGCAGCCTGCAGAGTACTAGTCCTTTATCATTCTGCTTCAGTGCAGATTGACTAAGATTGTCACCCGAACATTGCGTTCATAAGACAACTCACCGCCTACTCATATGCGCTGCACCGTATGGAAAAAAGGGGGTTTTAGTAGAAAGTAATCGCGAATTACTCGCAACTTCTCCGGTTTGCGTAACTTTCCAAAATTTCTATCTCGAAAAAAGGATGCCTAATCGTACCTCAGTCTCAAACCTATGTACATGTACATGTGTTATATGTCATATAAATATGTTATATGTTATATTATATGTCATACAAATCACGAGGAATAAATTATACAAATAGTTAACAGCAAGTCAAAGTATGCCTAACCATAAATAAAGTTGCTAATCAATTATATTGAAACAGTTAATTTAGGTAACTGTCAACAATGTTTTAATTGACAACCTTGCCATGATCAACGCGCGCGAATCAATTCCACAAAAGAAATTAAGATAATAATCTTTCATGATTTTATTGTTACAAAACTTTCCTTCATATTAATAATTCTTAAACATACCTTAATAATATTTAAGCTCATATTCATTGTTTTTAATAAATGAAGTTAATTAGTTACATAAATTATTTATTTTATTTTATTCTGCGCGATAGGTCTGTCTAGTACTGCAAGGCTATTCTGTTTTGTAACTCGACAGCGGAATCCGCGATGAGTGTCAAAATCCTATATTTAGTCGTTTGAAGTTTGACACTCATCGCGGATTCCGCTGTCGAGTTACCAAACAGAATAGCCTTACAGGTCATTAATACACAGGGTTGTCCCGTCATCAGAATAATAAGTATCTGCTCCAAGAAATATAGTTTATTGAAATTAGAATTTCTGATCTCGGTCTGGGTGCGTGTATTCTTGTTTTGTGTGTAGTCCATGGACCCACCACACCACCCACGATACATGGAATCCTAGTGTGGGGCTATGAGTATGTAGTGTACTTAATTTTTTAGTTTGGGTGTACTTACGCCGTAAGTCAACCAGCTAAATTAGTCTAAGCACCTATACCTTATACATTATTACAATGAAAATAGAATTACCAAGGAATATACCAGTTATAGCACAAAAACAGCTACCGTATAGCTATGTGCTATTCAGAAAACGCTGTGAACTGAACACTCTGAGCAGATCAGGACATCACTACAACTGTTAGGTCCAGCCAGGCGACGAGCGGCTGATGTCTGATACTGTCAATTATCGTTTTAAACTGAACTTTAATGATACGTCTTAAAGTTTATTGCTGTATTACCTGGCGTTCGCAAACGAGGTTGCGAACGAACGTCAGTATGGGATATTATCGTATATCGTATAGTTTGTCGGATAAATGTAAAGACGTGTAAAATTTTAATAGCAAAGCAAAGCAACAAGACTTCACATCTTCATCTTCATCTGTACAATTTACATCTTTATCTTCATCTATGGATCTACTGAATCGATTTAGAAAATTATTTTACCAATAGAAAGCCACATATTTGTGTCATAGGCTATAGGATTTTTGGAAATTCATCCCCTAAGGGGTAAAAATAGGGGTCGGAAGTCACTTTCATACAAAACAAACGGACAAACAGTTTTAAAGTTGTAAAATATGAAAATTTTTATGTAAGTTTATAGTTATGAACAAAGTTAACTTGTACACATTTTTTTGGGAAATCATTCCATAAAGGGTTAATTTAGAGGATGGAACTTAGTAAGCAACTTCATCATTTTTGAAGTTCAAAACATGAAAATTTATAAAGTATATTAGCTATAGATTACAACCAAAATTGGAAGTATTACGTTTTTTGAAAAATCATCCCCTAAAGGGATAATTAAGAGGTGCAAGTTGGTATGGAAATTTTGTTAGTTTTGAAGTTAAAAGGGTGAATATTTTTATATGAGTTTATAGTTGTTAGACACAAAAAAATAACTCTATCACGGATTTCCCCAAATTCATCCCCTAAGGAGTTGTAAATGTTTAAGGAAAAATTCATCCCCTAAGGGATTGTAAATGTTTAAGGAAAAATGACGAAGTCATTTTTGAACTCAGACTTGTGAAAATTAATATTTAAGCTTATAATTAGAAACAAAAATTAATGGTAATAGTTTTTTTGGAAATTCATCCCCTAAGGGGTAAACAGGGATGTAAGTTTCCACGAAACTTCATTATTTTCGAACTCAAAAATGAAGTTAGCTAGCTTAGAAACAAGATAAGAGGAAGTGTCTTTTTTAGACGTTATTAAAATGATTCAGTTCATATTGGAATCTCTTTCTTCATCCCTTTACATTCTACTAAACTACTAAAGCATGTGTTATTTTGTAACGCTTTGCTACTACAACAGAAAAGTAATGCTATTAAGCTATTAAAGAGGTGTCTAAGTGGTCATTACCACAAACGGTCACGTGTTTCTTTTGCCAAGTAAAAAATATCACGCCTATAATTTTTCTAATGAGTACTAATGACAAACATAAATAATTCCCACCCTCCTAGATTAACCGTTATCTTTGATGTGTTCCGGTTGACGGTCAGTAATGAGAGCCAGCCAGAAGGCCAACCACTGTGGCTATTAACGGGTTGACGTAGTTACTGTCCATAAGCTACGTCACCAGTTAATCTCAGGTGGCTTATTTGTTTTGTCGACTATTTTCATAACAAAAAGTAAATAATCTATACTAATACTAATACTAATATACTAATACTAATACTAATATACTAATACTAATACTAATATAATATAAAGAGGAAAGATTTGATTTTTTGTTTGCATTGAATAGGCTCCGAAACTACTGAACCGATTTCAAAAATTCTTTCACTGTTGGGAAGCTACACTATCCCTGAGTAACATAGGCTATATTATATTTTCAAAAAAATTAGGGATCCTTAATAAAACTCAAATAATGTAACCCAAGGTGTAAAAAAATAAGAAAACCGAAGCAAAGCGAGGGCGGTTACTCGTAAGTAATATAAACATTTCAATTATTAAGACCTTTTATTTGGTACCCAACCCACCGTGGCTTTTTTTATTCTATTTTTATGTGTGATTATGTCCTTTAGAAGGCGTCAAAGTTAATTTAGTATGATGTCACATGGTCTATAACCAACGTCCGATCAAGTCCCTTATAATGATACCTTATTTATCAATTTTTGATAAGTATTTTGAATGTTTTGCAGAAACTCATTAGAACATACATACATACAAGCTGAAATCACACCCCCTCCTTTCGCCTGTAGATGGTCAAAAAAAATTCAATAGGAGTTTCTTTCCCCGTTTCTTATCCTCAATGACAAAGCACTTTTGTGTTCACTACCAAATCAATTAGATTGAAATGAGATCGTAGGACTATGTAGGGAGCTTAGTGCCTCCACTAGTCCACTACACACTACTATTAGGTCAATGGACCAGTATACTATACTTAAATGTTGCCGGATCCACCACCTGTTCCATGTAATTTTCCAGTATGGCGCAAGTAATGAGCAAATACTGTTTAATTAACATGAATTACTCTTCATTTGTAATGCCCGTATCGAAGCTTGTCTAGAATTCACGGTATTCTAGTGGTTTATTTCCTGAAATTTGCGCATAAATTCCACATATACGTAACGAGTAAAGCCGTTTAGTAAGACGATAGACGTTAGTTTAGACGAGTAAAGTAGTTTAGTAAGAAAAGTTACTTAACAATGGACTGTAAAAGTTTTTATTAAATCTATGCAGCAGCTCTGAGTTTGTTCTTAAAATGAGTCGCGAGTGTTGCGCCTGCGTCGAATGTTTAAAGGCGTTTTTGTAGCACCCGGTGCATGAGTCGAATATTTGGTGGGTCTCTGTATCGCCTTTTAATCTCACGTGCTTACTTTTGTTTTAAAGTTAGTTTATAACAGATTGAAAATATGTTTTATTCTGTGATACATTAGATCTTCAGTGATACGTTATATAAACTTAGGTTTCTAGTTGGATTTCTTATATTCCCAATCCTTAGTGTACATAAACGCACTGAGAATTGAAAATAAATAAATAACTTTTTAACGCGAATTTTGTTGTAATAATTATTTTATTACAATTTAAATAGCTATCAAAAAATCTACAATAAAAAATAACGTCGAAATAATATCGACGGAAGAAAAAGTTATTGTTGAAAAGTAAGATGCCAAACTTGCCTTCTCGGGGTGGGCTTTGGCATTGCGTACCTCTGAGAGGAGGCGCGAGTCCAGCTGTGGGAACAGATATAAATTATATGTAATGATAAAGGCACAGTTCCTTCAGTTCAGTTCAGTGCAGTATTTAATTATTGCAAAATTGATAGGAAATGTAGATATAAAAATTAAATAACATTTAGGTATAGAGATGACTGCAACTCCGCCTGCAAACAACAACCAAGTGTTCGGGTCGTTTCTTAAATAATGCAATTAAGTATTTATTACTACAATATCTCTCACACATTTCTATGCAATAAAATCATTATTGTCTTACCTCCAACCACGGACCTTAAAAAATACGGACGTAACCTCGTCTAACTGAGAGTGAAGCATAACAATGGCCGCCCGCTTACCATGTGTGCGTAATTTTTGATTCGCGATTGAAGCAATATGGTGTCAATGTGTGGGTGTGTGTACTTGTACGAATAGAGAGTTGGTATTACTATGGGTGCTTCACTGAATTTGTTCTTGGGATAGCGTCTGTCTTTTTTAGGTCCGTACCTTCAACTTAATTTTACTTTGTTCAATTCTGCCCTCTATATCGAAGAAATAATTGAAACAAGTTAATACTACAACTATTGGCATTGATTTCAAATGTAAATTAAAACGGTCTATTAGATATAATTAATTATTCAACCTAATAAAATATTACGATCTCATGATAATATTCGTATTAGGGCCAATATTTGAGTCACTGTTCCAAATAACCCATTCGAATATCGCTCATATTGAATAATGTAATAAGGAAATTGATTCAAATTAGCAAGTCAGTGTCGCTAATCGCTCGGCTCCCTTACCTTGGCACAGTTCCATTGCAACATTGTTGCAATCCACGCTTGCCGTTATTACAAGTATGGCATTCGGAATGTCATCCGTCGGTCTTTTTATAAATATCGCCGCTGCGACCAACAAAAGCGCGTTCGATTACACAAGCCTGTTTTACTTATTCAAGTATAGTGAACTTCAATATTGATAAGGTAGGTTTAGGGATTTTAATTGTTTTTTATTTGATTCTGTTATAACAAAAGTAGGTAGATAGATCTTCTGCGTCGCATCCCTACCGAAATTCTCGGGAGATTTCAGAAATAATATTCAGGTTTTGGAACTCTTGGGACCTATTTAATTTATACAGTTATTTTGTAAAATAAAATTAATAGTCATTTACAAAATATAATTCGTACATACACATATGTAAGTATGCAATATGCTTTTCGCGCCAAAATTCTCTCGCGTGAACA
This sequence comes from Thymelicus acteon, assembly GCA_951805285.1. NCBI lineage: Eukaryota > Metazoa > Arthropoda > Insecta > Lepidoptera > Hesperiidae > Thymelicus > Thymelicus acteon. The sequence continues at coordinate 7,949,118 of OX638232.1, forward strand.
TAGCGTCATCATGCGTCATTCAAATTTTGATACTTTTGACGTGGCATCACTGGCAATTATGGGAAGTCTAGGGGAATATTGCCAGCATTAAAATAATTTTAATCAATACTTATGTATATGTATATGACTACTGAATGACTATGAATAAATCAATTCCAACACATTTTATTCAAGGTGGCACCTGATTAACATTTTGGCCCGAGTTACTTTAAAATGAGCAAAACTAAACTCATCCACAGATTTCCATATTTTATAGGAAACATTTTCTTTCATAGAATTACTTATACTCGTAATAAGTATGTCAAGCAAGACTAGTTAGTACACAGGTAAATCTTGCGACAAACTTTTATGTCATTTAATAAATTGTGTATTACATGTGCTAAATTGATTGGTTTGATTTAATTTAAAGTTTATTTTTTCTTTTTAGAGCAATTAAATAAAAGCCTGTTACAAAAAGGTTTTTTTTATCATTAATTTATTTGAACTTAGGCTGGACACGCTACCGCGTGTCTAGATGTAGGTTAAGTAAAGTTACACAGAACCAGAAATAACCTACCTCAGGTCTCATTTATTGTCGCTAATATCTATTTTGTGGCTATTGTTTGGGGGAGGAGATGAAAGATCAATTTCAAATTTGGAAAATGTAACAACATAATGTAAATTGCAATAATATCAAACACTTAACCCAGTTATTTTACGATATTATAATACCATTGATTTTACCCCTATTCAATGAATACAAATAATATGTATGTATGTCATTGAGGTACATACATAGAGAAGACATCTCAAACAAAATGTGTGTTCCACCGCCGGCTTGCCCTCCGTTCTCTTTTCAAACTAGAAGCCTCGTTTGCAAAATTGCCATAGAGTAACTTTGTATATGACACTTGCCGAACCAAGACGACAACTTAAGCAAGTTTATATATTCCATCAACACGCTGGTGGCTTGCCAAGTTCAAACGCTCTTTATGATTTTTTCATTCCAAAATGGCGGGAACATTGCACAATAATTTAATTAAATTCGTTTTAGTTGATTTAAGTTAATATTTTGTTTTCTTACCGATAATATTATGTGATACCATTATCTTTTTTGTTTTTTGTCGTGCAATTGTGACACGTTCTTATTACGCACGACGGCATTTTTTCAGTTTTTTCATAAACAATTTTGGCATGCGGCCGCCATGAGCGCAGCCGAGTGACAGAATTAAATGCAGCCGGCCGGCTGCAATGCGCACCCCCGAACCCGATGTTCGCGGTGTCTATTCTATACGCTAGTAATAGTAGTTCAATGATGTATGTAATATAATGTGTAGATGATGTTCCGTGTTTAAAGAAATTAAGTGTGTGTAGTCTATTTAAGATAACAATAAGTAAAACAAAATATTTCATGATGTTTAATTATGGTAACAAGAACCGTTGCTCTCAAGAACAATTTAATTATACTCGGTAATAAGTAAGGTGCGCTGCAATGTATGTATTTATAATCGCTTTCAAAGAAGAATAAGTCCTATGTTTGTCTATAATTTCTCTGATTAATTAAAAGTCCCAGTTATAGTTGCAATAATTTACGGCAACTTATATTTAAGTTACTTTTAGTATTAAAAAAGAGATCGGAAAATCGGAAGGAAAGACGGATCAATCCAATTTAAAATTTAAACTGTAGGTAGGTACCTATTTTTATTTTTTAGGCTGTATTTTATCTGTATTTTTAATTGAGGGGTATATTAATGGTTCTTTAAAATAAAATAAAAATCTATTGAAACAAGGCACAGTTAGCAGCAATTTTTAAAATAAGATGTTACCCAGTTCACATGGATACATAGATAAAAAGTCACTATTCTTCCAATTGTATTGTTGAGAATAACATATTTTTAGGGTTCCGAAGAAAAATCGGAACTCTTATAGTTTTGTCATGTCCGTCCGTCTGTCCGTCTGTCCGTCTGTCCGTCCGTCCGTCCGTCCGTCCGTCCATCCGTCCGTCCGTCCGTCCGTCTATCCGAAGCATAGCGCCTACACCCAGTAATAGATAAGTGGAATTTGGCATGAATATACATATTAATTAAAATTCTAAAATCGTAGAATAAAATTTTGAAAAATATTTATTTTTCACGATTCATCCCATACAGGTAAAATGGGGATGAATTTTTTTCGTCGCGTACCCCATAGTGTTGGGTATCGTTGAAAAGGTCTTTACTCTACTAACATTAGTTTGTAAGTTTAACTGCTACTAACACATATTATGGATGTATTCCCGAAATAAAATGATGATTTTTATTATACACTGAAGAAATAATAGTACTTACAATGATATCGATAAGGCATAATCAAAGAGACATTGGCTGGAGGCTTAATGTAAACAATTACTCTTAATTCATGGAGAGATTAATATCAAGATAATTGACCTGAGCAGCAGTTTCTTAACAAGTACCCAGCCGTGAGAGTAAAATTTAATTATCATACAGCACAACTTAAGGCTAGGTATTCCAGCAGAAGCCGCTTTGAGTTTTTTAAAAACATCTGAGATATAAAAAATAGGTTTTTAAATTCTGAAAAAAAGATATGTATTGGTTAAGGATTTATTCTAGGTAAAGTCGTTTCCAGTTACATAATCTAATGAACTTCAACCGATATAAAAAAATTGGGAAATACTTTTGTGGGAATACCTGGTACCTACGTGCCTTTAGGAGTAAAGCCTAAAGGCACGACACAATGGATAACAGCAATTAAGTTAAACAACTTGTTGCCATGACAGCCTCAATTTTGCTCGTTTCGAGTCGTTTTGTCGTCAGAGTGCATATTTCAATGTAACTCGTGCAAAATAAAATACTATACAAAACACTATATTATAAAAGAAAGCACAGAAGAAGAAACAGAAAACATAGCATAAAGAATCTGTCTCTAAAAGCGATCTCTTCCAGACAACCTGAGGTATAAGAACTAGATGAATAGTAGAATTAGATTAATATGAATTGAGGGTAGGTGGTGAAAAATTCTTTCAAGAAAGAAAGCAGAAAAAAAGAGTTTAATAAGGGGTACTAAAATGAATGAACGCGCGATTCGATCGATAAGAGCAATATCAAATAATAACCAGTCACCAAGCCCAGAAGCTCAGCTGTCAGAACCAATCATAGTTCTCATATAACGTGAATTTAAGATAAGAAGATTATTTTTCCATTTAAAATAACAATCCCAAAACCTTATAGCCTGTAAATTTTTAATTGCCAATACCAGAATAATATATTATTATACTCAAATTTGTAAATAATAAAAGACGAAGTGAGTTTCCGGGGCATAAAATGTATACAATAAACGAATAAACGTGTTGCAAAAGTAGTGATTAAACCAATTAAAGGAATAAATCTGCGAATGATGATAGTTGTCCACAAAACCATTTTCGTGGAGATAGGACTTAATCTATCTTGAGTAACAACCAACTACGACCAAGAAGAAAACCATGCCCGAGTGTTAAGGGCAGTTCATGTGACGATTGCATGCAAGCTGAACAATAAAATAGGAAATCAGTTGAAAGATTTTTTTACTTTTACTATGCAAGATGCAAGAAAGCTGCAAACATGCGTATGACGTTAGTGAGTCTACGTGAAACGTGAACAAAAAGCATAAGGAACCTTCAACCTACACTTGAGTCAAACTCGTAACATCATACTTGTCAACAAATCATAAAAATTCCTTTATAGGGTTTTCACAAACTGATTTGTATTTCGCACACCAAATAACTATTAAAGAACTAAACAATCATTATAACGTTTGTGACATCTTCATTATTTTACTATTGACCTATAACAACAACACACTAAGAGAAAACGACGTAAAAACCAACATCTTAAAACAATTTTCATCATTGAATAACTCACGCTCGCACATCCTTAATTTCGTGAAGCGACTTCAAACCTTTGTAGTAAATTATTGTTTTGAGGCCGGCCTACCTATGACTATAAATAGAAATGACTACGAAAACCTCACAGCTATAATGGCGCTTACATGCTTTGCAACTTGGTCGTATTATATTTCGAAATACAGTGAAATCAACTTATCTGTGACCTTAAGGAGGGTGCTGCCGGACGCATTGGACCAATCATAGTGCGGCTATTATTAAATTATGAATGGGATGGCATTAGTTCCAATTTTCGCCACGGCACAAATAAGTTCTTCAGAGATGGCACTGTACAGATTATACAGATATTTCATTCCACTCAATATGCATGAGCATAAAGTTATTTATAAGTTAAATTTCATTAAACAAAGCCGAATAACATTTTATATTTATGTTTATGTATTTTAAAACAGTCTATATCGATTTTATGCGTAACTATTCCGTGTTATTTTAAACTTTTGCAAAATAAATATTATGTTTAAAAAGAAATTAAATTATAGAGTGGAATGGAACGCGACTTGCGAACTCCAGATTTAGTTCAAACGCACTTAATACGACCAAAAGTTTCATGCACCTGTTTGTTTGTGGTTGCTAGGCAACACAGTGATTACGTAAATTCTGATACGAATGTGAATATAGTGTAGTGCTTGATGCAGATTGTTGTGGCATTCGTGATATATAGATTCGTGATATATTTTTTACCTGGCAAATCGATTGCAATATGTTTTAAATTTAGGTAACATTTGCAGTATTGACGAGCCAACGAAAATAATAGATCCCGATTCCTCACTGACCGTTGTTGATGTGGTGACCACAGGTGGGCCCATCTGCTCGTTTTTTAGATATCAAAAATCTGGTAAAACAAGCTTGCACAGATTCTGGCGAAAAATTACGAACATGCCATTCTCAGTTCATCCGTAATGAACTTCGCATTTACTTGAACGGTGTTAATGTTGGCAACATTTTGAGTTTTGGTTTTTGTTTCTTTAACGCGTACAAATACATATCAGGTTCCAGTCCTGCGTACTCATTCAAATATGTATTTAATGGGAACCCATCACGACACCGCTAACCTGTCAAGAGTTAAAAAAAGTTCAACAAAACAACTGGAATTCGGGATTTACCGGTTCTTTGTAGAAGTTTTGAGGCCATTACATTTTTTGGCGCTTACAAAGAATTATGAGAGTTAATTACTTAATTCGATAAAATATTATCGAAAATTACCGCAATAAATTGCAGAAAATAACGAGAACAAGAGATAAATATAGCTGTTTTGTAATCTAAAGAGAGAGAGAGAGAGAGAGAGAGAGAGAGAGAGAGAGAGAGAGAGAGAGAGAGAGTGTGAGTTGAGTAATCTGAATACTAATATCTTCACGAGTAGTTCGCTGTTTTCTGCTTTCAAAGGTTAGTTGTTAGAGAATACTTATAACATTAAGTCCATTTTACACGCTTAATTTTTAACGTAAAATAAAGTCTTAAAAAACAAATAAAAATATAAATACTATTATAAACAAAGAAACACTATAAAACAATATAACACTTAAAAGTAAACATAATTTAGAATTGAAAATTGTAGTAAATTTTATGAACCCAAGTTACGTAACTCAGGAGTTCAGGACAAAGGTAGGACCGCAATGTCCTGTCTTTGAAGGTCATCTTAAAACCTTTAAACTCAACAGGTGTTTAAATGTAGCGTGCGTGAGGTGCAGCGATGTAGGATACGCTCTTAATACAGAGCACGTACCCCTAATAGTCCAATTTAAATACGCAATGTTAACGATAACTTACTGGTCTTCAATTCAGCTTCCGATTCATGCATAAAGTGACGTTTAGCACCTTTATCTTTTTTACCGAGTTTGACCCAGTCATATTAGCTTACCAGATATTAGCTTACCTTGAAAAATTTTCAACCTACGAAAACGTAACTTCATAAATTAGACAGTTAATCACGAACGATGCAGGTAATTCATAACAATGCAGCGACGCATACGGTGGTCGTTATGACACACGACACTTCAAAGATGTCGTCAGGTTATTCTAGTACATTTTAGTGGATAATTAAACACGCCACTTTTATGACACTCGGGACAGTCTGCGGTTAAGTTTTCATCATAAAACCTGACGGGAAGGTGATTTTAGATGATATTACCGTTTGTTAAATTCTGGTGCCGTGCTCATAAATTTGACAGAACTTCTGAAGTTTAATATCAACAGATATGTAACGTCTAAACAGATTATTATTGTCGTATTTACTAACGAGTATTGCTTTACTATCGTGAGGAATAAACTCTTTGTTTTGATATTCCTGAACTATCCGAATGTGTTACAAAAAGATGTTCATCAGGTTTTGCCCTTATTGCAGAGCTTTGCCTTAAATTTAAGTTCCCTATAGTATCTATTCAATGAGATTCATGAAATATGTGAAAAGAGAAAAGTGAATTGAGGCTTTCACACAATACACATAAAAATACACTAAAGATATTAAGGGCAATCATGTTCGTTTAATGCAGACTGCTTTTTCCAAATCTACAAAAGCGTGACTCTGCAAATAAAAGTATGTCACTTATAATTGAGAAGAATATTAGTTAGTCAAACGTACATTATCCATTAACAAAGGAGATTACAGGTTCAAACAAGAACCCAAGGCCTCTACATAAACTTATGAACAAAACGCACAAAAGCCAATCTATCTTTAAAGAATACTCTGTACTTCTTTGTAATACTCCTCTCCTCAAACAAAGCAACTTCTTAAAGTGGAAATGATTACCAGAGTTCAAACCACAATCATTTATAAACTCTTAACCCATAATATAGACTGAAACCTCCATAAAATAGGCTCTAGAGGTAATATCCAATGAGACTGAATGAGTTTCCAGTAAGCTTGGCGGGTGGAGATAAATTTAAATACTCAGACAATATTTTATGGCTTATTTTAGGAACGTTTTACGACTCGAGACGGGGATGGCTGGCTGTCTGTCTAGATTTTATATTACCTAGTGCATGTTCCGAGACTTCCGAGATAAAAGAGGTATTGGTTCTGTTTCTATGTGAAAAGGGATCCTTTATGGATGATTTCTTACTTTGAAGGATGGGCATCATAATTGAATAGCTTAATAAGCTTTACCCTGTACCATTTTAAAGAAGTTGGGAAGGGAAGAGTAAATAGACCCAAATATTTCTGTAGGTCGTAAATCGACCAATTTTAGCAAGTTACGATTATGTCGGGGTCAATAAATTAAATGGCTAAGTTTACAAGCGTTTGTGACTTCGGAACGCAGTTAAGTCATTGTCCGCATGCAAGGAAGCATCTTTGAGAACCCTCGACTCTGAGGTGTAAGGGTTCTATCTTTCTTTGTGACCTCGTCAAGCTCCCTAGTTCGTGATGCATACTGCTATACACTGGCTCTAGACCCTCCTTTTAGAAACTACTGGGCTCTGTACCATCCAGTTTCAATACGACGTCACTGCAGGAATCTGCATGTAGGTAGGTTTTTCACTCGCCTGTTACCACCTTCCTCTTAAACTCGATTTTTTGGGTGGCATCGCGTCGGAGCCTTTGGTGTTACTGATGTTTGCCGACCACTACGACAACTTACCATAAGATGGCTCATCTGCTTGTCGGCTATTGAAAACTGTTCTCTTGCTAAAAAAGAAACAACCTCATCCCTGGATATTCCAGTGTGAATTAGCATAATCTGTCTTATATTCTAACGAGTAACTGCCCTCGCTTTGCTTCGGTTTTCTTATTTTTTTACACCTTGGGTTACATTATTGAAGTTTTATTAAGGATCCCTAATTTTTTGAAAATATAATATAGCCTATGTTACTCGGGGATAGTGTAGCTTCCCAACAGTGAAAGAATTTTTGAAATCGGTTCAGTAGTTTCGGAGCCTATTCAATGCAAACAAAAAATCAAATCTTTCCTCTTTATATATTAGTATAGATAAATGTTAATTTTCCTTTGACACTTTTCCAAGATTCCAGGATTCCAGACTTATATCAAAAGTTAAACGATTCTGTGTGGAGAGTGTACACGTTCATCGGATAAAACTAAACATGCATGCCCATTAATATTAAAAACTTATTACATACAACTATAAAATAAATCACATTAAGCGATTAATAATATTATTATTATTGAACGGTAGCTAAACAAAGGAAATGCGTACAGCGCTGCAGCTGCTACCTAATGCCAGCGATGACGTTTACGTGCGACAAGTTTTACGATCAGCAGACGACCACATCAAAAGTTAAGTGATGGCCCTTGCTGATATCGGTAAATGTCTTCAAATTTTGTTACATTTTCATCGCAGGTTGTTACTTAAATTCATTAAATTAAAATATTACAACAGCACTGATGACTTCAAGTTACATTTTGCCTCCCAAATTTCATGTGAATAAAAATAATTTAGCGATAGATATCTCTTGTCATACATATATCGATGGGTCCTATGTATAAGGGTCAAAATGCAAAATCATAACTTTACAGGAGATGCTCCTAAAGTTTAAATTTGGTATAATTTTAAATTGGTAAATCCGAAATCTATGAAACTTTGCTTGTTTACTAAGACAACTGTGCTCCTTATTTATACCATAGTGTTTTATTTGTATTATCTTTTAGGGTTCCAAAGTGAAATCGGAACCCCCTATATACTTTCGTCATGTCCGTCCGTCCGTCTGTACGTCCGTCTGTCCGTCTGTTCGTCTGTTCGTCTGTCCGAAACAAAGAGCCGAGACCCTTAGTACTAGAAAGCTGTAAAATGGAATGGATACATGGATACATATTAGGGCTTGTAATATCGGAAGGTTTTCAATTCCGATATTGATTTTCGATATTTGATGGTAATATCGGAATTCCGATATCAATATCGGAATTATACAATTTATTTTTAAACATTTAAATTTAATTTTATATTGTAAAGTAGGACTTCTTGGATAGTAAAAAGGTTTTTAATCAATAGGATAATGAAATAATAAGGTCTTTAATACTATTTTATTCCCGTTCGTTGCAAATATCACCTAAATCTATTCAATTCGGTTTGGTTTTCGAGTTAAAAATTCACTACCTTAATTTTTTTAAGATTTTTGAATCGCAAAATAGTTTTTACTGATAGATGAAATTCAGCTGCACCAAATGAACTGAAGCTGTACGGCAGAAGCTATCCTTTGTACAAGGATAAAAGCTGATGTGACTTGAAATATCGCAACACATTTGCTAGGACGCCTAGTTTCCTGGCACCTGGATACATTCTGAAAAGTAGGGCCAAAATAAATGCTTCTGTTTTTGTGACATTGAATCTCACAAGATTGGCGTCGCCCTATTCGGTAACTTATGGCAGTGATTCACTCTTTCAACCCGGGCCTCTCTTCAGACTGTATTTTGGTCGTTACTGGTCGGAAGCTTGCAAGGTATCGCTCGACCAGATCGTTGATATGCAGCAGGAATAGAGTTCTGGAGACAAAAGATCCCTGAGGAAGTCAGGCATTGTTTGTAATATGTGATGTAAGGTTGCTTGGGACGAATAATCTTTGCTAATGACTCTGAATGAACGTTCACTCAGAAAGTTTTTAACCCAGCTTCTTAAGGTCCTCGCCCCAAATACGAGTGGGTGAGATACGCTAGAATGCGGTAGAGTGGCATACCACTATGCGTTAGGCTATAGCGCTAGGGTCACTAAGGAGATCATTATGTTCTAGGTATGCAACGAGGCGCATGTTCAATAATAATCTTCCTGAGTATGTAGGTAATTGAAATTGGCCGTTAATTAGCAGGGTCAGCTCGATTGCCATTCTTGGGCACGGACTGCACGTTGGCAATTTTCCACGCTTGAGGCACTATGCTAGTCTAGTACTAATTGAGAGACGAACCAAGCGTGGCAAAACAGTAGATAACTCGAGAGAGCTGGAATACCATCTGGTCCACTAGCTTTGTTCACGTCTAGACATCGTAAGGTTTTAAAAACCTTTGTTGTAGATCTAGAATCTCCGATATACAATGGTCAATGAGGTATCTGTGGTGAATGGCCATTGACAGTTAGATGCGAATTTTCAGCAACTAGAGATTCGTACAGATGATCTACAGAAGATGATGAAATTATTAACTTACGTATACCGAGATTAAGGGGATAAATTATGTTTAGAATAGATTTTTTCCGTATCGTATTATTCGTGCAGTAGGCTGAGCAGACTCACAACAGGAATACGGTTAAAGATATTAACTCTGCCTCCCTACACAGCTAAAATATATCTATCTACATGCTCAATTTTATGACCTAGTAGTAGTACCTTGTGGCACCCATTAAAATCATTTTGTTTAAATTAAAATAAAAATACTGATTCCGATATTACGATATCGAATCACTCAGTATCGGAATTGTAATATCGGGTTTCACGGTCCGAGATTCCGATATTTCGAGATTCCGAGATTCCGATATTCAAGCCCTAATACATATATATTAATACTCCAGAATCGTAGAATAAAATACTGAAAAAATATATTTTTTCACGGTACCTCCCCTACAGGTAACGTGAGGATGAATTTTTATTCGTCGTGTACCCTATAGTGAGGCATATCGTTGAAAATTATGGGAAAAGTGTGGGAAATCGTTGAAAAGACCTTCAAAAAATATTTATAGGTCTTCTAAGACAATTTTTAGAATTAGAATTACAAATGTTCATCATCAATATCAATTTGGATGGTTAAAGTTATAAAATAAACTATAAGAACATAAATGTCAGCGTGCATTATTCATTTTCCTTTGTCATATTTTTAAGTTGATTCTATCGATAAAACGCTTACTCATCACTAGAGGGTTCGTTTTACGATCGTCTCGTCTCGTATCCGAGTTCCATTTTTAAATAGGTCTTTTGTTGTGGTAGGTCATTGGAATAACAACGTTTACTTAAATTTTCCTGAATAATCGATTTCCATTATTATTTTTTGCGTAACTTTGGTACGAAATAAGGATCATTGTCTGTATAAAGGACAAAGATTTATTTTAATTAATTACATTTTTGTAATGAATTAAACATGTTTCCCATATTGTGAATTTTGGAGTGTAACATAGTCCCATCCATCTTGGAATAGAAACTCATTACTGTTTGTGGCGGCTAGTGCTGACCAATGGAAGAACTAATATCGAAAAGACCCTTCTGTTTTATATCGTTGCGTGACTTGGTTTCCGCCCTATATGCGTGGAAAGAGTTTCTATGTGAGCTTTTCTATTTTCCTGCCCAACCCATCTTCTAAAACGAACCGTAAATGTTTACCGTAATTCATTTCATTAAATTTCTTTAATCAAGTAAAGTTACTCCTTTGACATTTCGATATAAGCTTACTATTAAACTATGCAATATTTAGCATATTGTTTCGACTAATAATTTGCCATAGTTACTACTTTCTTTGCTATGGCAACCGTTTCTGAGCGAATAATAATTATGAGCGAAGCATGGCCAGGTTTAGCTTAGTAGTTCCTGATCAATTACCATTTCTCTGTATAAAAACTAAAAGGATAGTAAAGCAGACTCAAGATATATTGCGTGTTGGTCCGAGATAACTTCAATGGGCCAATGGACAGGTGCACGATAATGCCGGAAAGGATACAGTTATCTTAAAGATAATGTTTATATCTTCATTCAATTCTTCAATTACTAAGTCGAGTCATTTGCTCTAGTATTTAAGTACCAATAAGCAGTTTTTAGCGTCTATAGCTGGCGCTTTGTGTCTATCACAACTCACAAGTGATCGACAAAGTTAAGCAACAGCGGGCGCGGTCGGTAGTTGGATGGGTGACAGCTGCTTAGCTGGTAGCAAAAATTTCTTGAGCGTTTCCGTGATTCGGAGGGCACGTAAGCCGACGGTCGTTATCGTAAAATAAGAAGCATTTCTGGTCAAGAAGGAAGTGGAAAATGTTTTCAGTGGCAAACCTCATCACTGGAAAACCTTGTCCAATAATAGAATACTATCTTCTTGATATAGGTACCTATATAAATTACGTGTCACGTTGTTTGTCCGCGATGGACTCCTAAACTACTTAACGGATTTTAATCAAATTTGCACACCGTGTGCAGTTTGATCCAACTTGAAAGATAGGATAACTTACATCTCAATTTATAGTCGCAATAATTTATATGGCAGAACAACGTTTGTTAGGACAGCTAGTATTTATATAAAATTTAACACAGTAGAATCAAATGAGTAAATAATTTTTATTACACTTTGTCCATTGTTAGAGGAAAATGCAAAATACATATTACAAGACAAATTTCTCATTAAAAAACATTGAAGTATTAATGTTAAAAATGCCTTATCAAATATCCGACTGAAAAGCTCCGAGTATGCGAGAGACTTTATTGAAAGTTACGGACTTTTATAGCCTCTTTAAACAAAACGTTTTATTGGACCTTTTAAAATTAATTTGCTTACAAATTGCGCGCAGCTTGCACTAAATAAAGTTCTAGATCTTCACCGCAACGCATTTTAATTCCCAATGTCCATTTTCACTCTCTACGGAATGTCTAGATCTTTAGCGCCAAGTAGACTATGTTGGCGTTAAGTAACCTATTGAAGTTTGAAGATAATTGATAAAAATTAACATTCCCGGTACAATACAGTCGGGATAATAAGAATTATATTGGAACATTTAAAATTTCTTTATAATAGAAGAGGAATCGGAGTGTGGAATTCATTTCCCATATAAATCAAAACGGCAATAAAAAATCATCGACGCATTGCTTTTTAAAAAGTAGTGGGACCTAGATTAACAATATCAAGCTAGATCCTAAAATACGACCACTCACGAATACCCTTAGGATAAACTGAATGGCACAGAGTCCAGTGACCTTCAACAGCCTGGCATGCACCTTCAGCAGGTAGGTTGGCTTAGACAGAAGAATGGGTGAAACCTTTTACCTTTGTCCAACTTGTTACTAGTGTAGTCAAACTCGACATTCAAATTTAAACTACTTATAAATATTGTAGAAGAAAAGAAAATTGTTAAAAACCGGGGGTATAAAAGGCGGAGCAGATCGCCTCTAAAGTCCGGTTTACACGTATTAAGTAATTAAGTAGATAACTAAATTTTAACTAAAAAGTTACTTTTTATTTTTAAATTGTCTGTTTACACGTATTAATTTACTTTAAATTTAGTTATCTACTTAATACGTGTAAACCGGACTATAAGCTGTAAAGGCCAGTAGGGCCAACAACAACTTATCATTCAACAAAAATCCACGAGTTCAGTTCACATTCAGCTGTTGCCATTTTTGTTGCCGAATCGCTAATTTTTAGGGTTCCGTAGCCGAATAGCAAAAAACGGAACCCTTATAGATTCGTCATGTCTGTCTGTCTGTCTGTCTGTCTGTCTGTCTGTCTGTCTGTCTGTCTGTCTGTCTGTCTGTCTGTCTGTCTGTCTGTCTGTCTGTCTGTCTGTCTGTCTGTCTGTCCGTCCGTATGTCACAGCCACTTTTTTCCGAAACTATAAGAGCTATACTGTTGAAACTTGGTGAGTAGTTGTATTCTGTGAACCGCATTAAGATTTTCACACAAAAATAGAAAAAAAACACTAAATTTTGGGGGTTCCCCATACTTAGAACTGAAACTCAAAAATGTTTTTTTCATCAAACCCATACGTGTGGGGTATCTATGGATAGGTCTTCAAAAATGATATTGAGGTTTCTAATATCATTTTTTTCTAAACTGAATAGCTTGCGCGAGAGACACTTCCAAAGTGGTAAAATGTGTGTCCCCCCCCCTGTAACTTCTAAAATAAGAGAATGATAAAACTAAAAAAAATATATGATGTACATTACCATGAAAACTTCCAACGAAAATTGGTTTGAATGATATTTAGTAAGTAGTTTTTTTTTAATACGTCATAAATCGTAAACCGCAAAAAACATTGATCAAAGTTACAATGAACTACAAGAACTTTTATATTATGCTACTTGCTGCTACGGAACCCTTCATGAGCGAGTCCGACTCGCACTTGGCCGCTTTTTTTGTTAATTCATATTAATTAAATTTGTCTTGTTGTGTAAAATTGTTTCTTAAAATTCAGTTGTTAAAATTCAGTCACATTCAATAATTTAAGGTTATAAAAATTAGTTAAAAAAAAATTCTTGATAAATATCTAAGAATATAATAATTTGCATGCAGTTATGTGCTGCTACGGATGTTGGGAGAATCATTATAAATTAAATGTGAAATGTCCCTATAGATGAGTTTTATTATAAAATAAATTGGTAGGAAAAATTAAACAACACGTGGGAACAATAGGGCCTTTTCCTATTTAATTCAGCTGTATCCTCTATTGTAAGCTTACCTCTATTTTTGGAGCTAATTTCACCAAACTACTAAAACCAAAGAATCGAATCGTTTCAAATCTTGGCTTTTTACAGCATGAGGTTCTCAAACTTCTGCACTACGCTGAATTGCTTAGTACACGATGCAGCTATAAAGCTACTTCGTATTACGTAGCTAGCCGTCTCGCTTGTGTGCGCTCGTAAACCGGCATCAGAGAAGGACGGCTATTTTATAGCTTTTCTACAAAAACTTTTATTGCACTCTATCCGGCAAGCCGTTAATGTATACATCGAAAAAACTCGTATTTTCCCGTACTGAAATTTACGAATGCGAAAACTTCATAATAGTGTTGATAACTTGATACCTACTGAAAATTGTATGCCGAACCAAACTCCAACCAAATTCAAACCAAAGCCCCAAGGTTTGAATTGGTATTCTCATATTCTGCTTGGAACTGGTGCTCTCACCTAGAGTTTAGACATTTGATTTCGATACATACAAATTCAAAGTATCATAACTGTTCTACTACTGGGCTTCTTTTCTTTCATAGTGAGCTCATATAGCATATATTCATAGAAGCAGGAAGTTGTTGTTACAGCAAATACATGTGCAGAGTTGCTTAAAGTGAGTGACCATTATACGAGCGCTTCTCAAGAAATTTTTGCCTCCAACTTCGCCCGCTGCTGCTTTTCTTGCCTGAAAACTTTTAGGTATGAAGATAGACAGATAGCTTCATTAAAGTATCTTGTAAGCTAAGTTAGCCGCTAAGAAGACTGCAATACAGCTACGTTGCTTGGTATGTAACTAGCCATCTTGCACACGCTCGTAAAATCGCGTCAAAGGAGCTGAGTTTTATAGCGCCTAGCCGCTTTTCACTGCGAAAACTTTTATCGTCACTCGTAAATTATACGCAGACTTGTTTAGGAAAAGTTTTCAGCTACCTATATTTTTATAACCTTGGTTTTTTAACCCTTTATTACACTGACACATACTTTTCTAAAGTGACCTGTATCTAATATTCTACATACTTTGTATCTTCTAATATATTAACCAGACGAAAGTAGTCCTAATGTGGGCATGCTGTTTTTTGGCTGAATGAAAATAAATGTTTTGAAGTGCTAGAGTTCCTTTTCAGTTCATTAAAGTCATTTATTGCATCTCCTTGCAGAAATGAAAACAAAAATTAATACTCTCTATGAAATCATGGATTCCAGAATTACTACAGGACATTTTATTCAAATCGTAATTATCATATGTTAATTTGCTAATGTACACCCTCACCCACTTCTTCTTACTAACTAACGTCGTTTACCGAAAGGTTGTCTGGAACCGCTACCTGAGCGATAAGACCGCCTTTTGTTACCACTGTTATATATGCTTTTAATTATGTAATACTTTATGTGTTGTGTTGTACAATAAAGAATACTTGTATTGTATTGTATTGTATTGTATTGTATTGTATTGTAATGGTGACTTAATACTGTGACGATTCGTAAAGTAGAATAAGTCAACTTTTATTCATCTAATGCCTGTTTAACAATGGAATGGCTTAAAAAATTACAAGTTTGTAATGGTACTACAAATCATAAATCGTTTTAATCGTTAATGTTTTTAGTTTATGAGTTAGTGTGTCCATAAATGATATGTTGTAACTTCTTTATAGGGTTCTGTATTCAAAACGGACTCCTTATAGATTCGTTCTTTGACCAATAGAATTACGGTCGAATTTCGACTGCAGATCGAGTCTCTAGTTGTTATAAAGATTCAACAACGATAAACTTTGAGCTCAAAAAGAAAAAAAAAAACAAAAAAAAAAACAAAAATAGTTGCTAGCTAGTCTAGAAATTAACTAATAATGACAATATCAGGTCTCACAAAGCTATTTGAAACGTATTAGCTCAGTGTTTGCCAGGCACAAAGAACCCTACAAAGTGCTTTGAACAAAGTTACACGTTGGCATTAATTTAATAAAGTGATGTTGATCTCTACAACTATGTCTGAGGTGTTATAATGTCAACGACGAGTCTTATTACACATGTTACAATAATAATACTCGTTGCAATAGGTAAGGTTAAACGGATATTTCAAACATATCATATTAGTAACCAAATCAAGTCTTTGAATTTAATAAAAACACTTGATGCATGTTAATGAAACAAATGTTTTGAGTTTGGAAATTTATTATAGATTGATTTAACTAATTTCTACAATTCGATTTATTTGCGACAATGATTTCATACCGGACTTTGCAGCAATTTACTTTCATTTGCTTCTTTGTCAAATTCAATATTAGAACAATAGACAAATAGTGATTGATTGTGGTTATATAACTTTTTGATGTAAATCTTTGAATAAAGAGCAGTCGAGTCATTTGTTGGTCAGTGGTCAACGTCACCCATGAACATCAGTAACATCAAAGGCACGGAGCATAGAATGGTAGGAGAACCATCTCATATGAGGGGAAAGTTGAAAAATAGTCCTGCTGTTTACTGAAAATAGAGGTTCCAATAATGGCCATTTCAGAATGGCGCTAGTGTGTGAAAAATAGATATATGAACATGGCTGTTGTAGACGGAGTGAAGTTTGCTGAGTTATGCCACCCGTAATGAATGACACTAGTGTCTCATGAACAGATATTCGAACATAGCTGTTGCTACTTGCAGACCGCACCGCAGCGCCACCCGTAATTGGACGCGTTTTCACGGACACTTTTCATACACAGAGCTGGCCCTCCTTCTACTCTATCCTCCATGATCAAAGGTGATGCATTGCTTTTGAAAAAAAGCTGAGGATCTGGATTTTAGTAGATTTTGAAGCATTAATAAGTTGACTTTTTGTACAGACGCGACGAGTTAAAAGTCAAAGGACCTATTATATTATCATAAACCTTTTAATAAAACTAATGACCCTCTACGCTATATTTCACAATGTCTCACAGCATTAAAGTATGCATTAATTAAAAACATATTGTAGCAAAAACAATGCCTCACCCATTATACTTGAACAATTCACAAATATGTTGCAAAACCTATTTGGTATTGAATCCCATTAACATAAGGTTTAAAATTGAGTAACAAGCCACTAGTATTCAAAGTACGAAGGTGGGTTATCTTAAACTATGATGGCATGATAAATTATGGTATCGAATTAATTGATAAAAAATTACATTTAAAATTCTTGCAACAGCCACGGCTTGTCAAGTAACTCAACAATTAGCTTGAGTACGAGTATACTCGTACTGGTCATTCACACGTGAAGGTAATTGACTACAAAATTACAGGTTTACCTACAACAAAGCTTGGAAGTCTATATTTCTGTTTTAATTTTTTAGGAAAGCAATAATTTAGGAAACTGTAGAAGTAGTGTGTAATTGTCTGTTCTAATAATAACTAACAATAAGTTCGAAAAATTTCTTCTTCGGATAAAATTACATTTCATTTTATTAGATAAGTTCTTTAATTCCAGTCGAGAATCAGACGAGCTACTTTTACTCCTGATGATTTACCTACTCCCGATGAATTTATTAGGAGACGAATCTCTGGACAACATTAGTTTTAATTTCGAATATCAGATGGTCTACCTGAAAATCACTAGAAAAATAAAACCAATGCATATGATGTAGTTGCACATCATATTGCACAAACATGGTACAAGGTAATTTAAGTACACATCTGTGTACACATGTATTATTATGTAGTACGTTAGTACGTTTTACATGGTAGGTATCTACAAGTAGGGTTAGTTTTTGTAAAGTGTTAACGTATAAGCTTCTTTGCATGTTTAATTCATTATGATAATGTATTTAAAGATGGTTTTACCTTCATTTGGTTCCATTCAATCGGAATTTTTGGACTAGGACAAAAAATTGCCAATTAGCATATTCACGTTGAGATATTTTTTATTGTATTGGTGTAATTTAAGAAGATTATTAATTTAATTTTTAATATGATCTCGTAACTCAGTTTTGATTAAACATGCTGAGCTTGAGGTCCAAGGATCCATAATATTCCGAGCTTGAACATACAGCCGGCTGATAAATTGAGGATGCTTAAATAGTTTTTTATTTTAGTTTTTTTTTATATTGTTAAGATTTTTTTAAATATTAGCTTTCTGCAGTTCTCTATGTAAACTTTAACTGTATCGCGGCACCAAATTTTTTACTCCTCCTTCCGCGTAATTGTCGTAAAGATGGGAACAAAGTTTTTCCTTCTCGTCTTAAAATATTAAAGGTCACTCCCTTTTATAAAATTTTCTAATTTCAATATTTCATTAATGGAACGTTTGTTGTCCGTGGAACAACTATGTAGTTCGACCTATGCAAATCTCGTTGCCCGCAGACCAACCAGTTGGACCACACCACCACGGGCAACAAACGAAATGTCATGCCATTGCTTCCGTTTTAAAAAAAATCGAATGTCATTCAAAAATGGAATGCCATTACCTGTCGCGGCGGATCCCATCGCTACAAGTGCGCGGGCGGCGGGGAGCGGCGCGCGGCGAGCGGCAGTGGCAGCAGGTGCGGCGCGTACTCCGGGGCGAGGACGTACCGGGACCCGCAGCAGACCCCGTACGAGCCCTTCCGCGCCTGCTCTAGCAGCGAGCAGAGCGACTGCTCGTACAACTGCCATTGGTGAATCGCCCAGCGTGCTGTCGGAATTAGTTCACAGTTACTTCCAGTTATTGATGGTTGCCTGACTGCGAAGCAAGGGGTCCAGGGTTCGATTCTCGGCCGGGGAAGATATGATGGATAAAATATTGGATCTTGGGTTACCAGTGGCGTTCATGCCACAGGGAATTTTAGCGCGATTGCGGGCGTATAAGTGTTAATAGCGTTAATTTAAGAAAGAGTTTATAGTCCAGCGGCTTGTGTCGATTAAGTACCCATACCCTGGTGTCTAGTGTCGATCCTAAGTGATCGACCAAGCAACAGTAGGCGCGGTCAGTAGTTGGTTGTGTGGCCGTTAATGGCAAAAATTTCTTGAGCGCTTCCGTGCTTTAGAGGACACGTAAAGCCGTCGCGGTACGGTGGTTATGTTTTTTTAATATTGTTTTTTTTAATATATTTTTTTCATATTGTTTTTTTTTAATATTGTTTTAATCGTAACTTATTGACCAATTTAAGCTAAATTTAACAGGTTTATTAATTTGGAGAGTGTCTTTTGTCGAATACTTGTTTTATCATTCATGCGTGCCATGTTTTTCCAATCTTCAACAAGACAGCGTGGAAAAATGTTCATGCGATTTGCGAAACGTTGACAGATTAAATGCAGTTGCATAAAAAAGTAATTGTACTACAGTTATAATGCGACTTTGTATTGTAAAACTGCATAACATCACGCTGGATAATTTTCTTTCAACAATTATAGAAATTTTCCTAGATCTGCGGTGGCGTGTGGAATCTTTTAACAAAAAGGCAAAAACTATCTGGACGGAAAGTTGATAGACTTATGTGCTAGTGTCAAATGTCACCTGTCATCCTGTCTAAAGATTCTACGCGCCACCGCAGTTCATTCGTGACCACGATCCATGCAACTGAAATATCGGTGCACAAAATAAATATCGTGAGTACTCGTAAACTGTGTTCAGTCTGATTTCGCGATGGGCTTCACCTACAGAAAAATAATGTGAACATATTTTAATGATAAAGATGAATTGGATGCCTTTATGTAAGGTGAAATCAATTTAAACAATAATGATTGAGAGAAAGCCTGACTAAGGACAGGTAGTCAGCATCAGAAGTAGCTTAACATTTTAGTGCTTTGTAATAGTAACTGTTTCGACGGTTTCCTAACAACATCTATGACAAATTCAAGAAATGTAATGTGACAAGGTACTAAAATGTTAAGCTACTTCTGATGCTGTCTGTAACCGCGTCGGAGGTCAATGGTATCCGTACCACGTTCATCCTCATGCTACTTTAGTTGACTAACTACTGTTATTCAACCAATACGATGTTTTGTTTACGAAATCTGCTGGATTTAGAAGGCTCTGGAGGACCGTTCAGAATGGCGCAAGTTAGGGGAGGCTATATCCAGCGGTGGACCTCCAAGGGATGATGTAAGATCAGCACGTTTGGAGTCACGATTGTCCTGGCGACAATTACCAGATCCTACACGTGGCAGCGGCTAATTCCAATCAGATGACCGAATAAGGCATTGACATAAAAAATACTTCGAGAGTAAATATAAATCCAATACATTTATAGACATAATACATAAATTGGTAAATCTATTTCGGCTGATCATTTTGCATACCATCAATACACGTGTAATAGAATGGCAACTTGCCAGCTCCTTATTGCTCAAATAAGCTCATCGAGATTGCATCTAAGAAACAAACTGTGACAATACGTTTCATTTACAAAGTACTCGACAATTAGAGAAAGTGATTGTACGTTAAGTTAATAAATGATGATGTGATTTGAATGCATTACACTGAAACATACGAGTATAACAGATAAACGCTTGTCATGCGTTTCAGTATGAATTATAGCATTTTGTATGTTATATAAGCAGGGTTGAAGCTATAGTTTAAAAATCTAATTAATCTATTTCTTTAGCACGCCGGCAACATCACACAAAAATCGGGCACGTGCTTGTCTGGCCACGCGCAATGTAGGGTTCCGAAGTACTAAGTTTATCGACTATTATTTATTAACTACTTATGCTAGTGATAGCCGTGATAATTTTCCCTGTAAATTCATCATATAACCTATTTTTGACAATTTTTTCACTTGTCCAACTCCAATCATTTGACTCCTTGACTCTTAACCAAAATTAGCATTTTAAAGCCAAATATTTCCCAAACGGACCCCTAATTCCAAAAGTGGTCTTAGAATATATAGACATATATATATAGACCCATAATATTTTTGGAACACCTTTTCAACGATACCACGCTATGGTACGCGAAGAATAAAAATCCTCACGTTACCTGTATGGGAGGTACCCTGAAAAAAAAATGTTTTCAGTATTTTATTCTACGATACTGGAGTTTAATAAATATGTATGCATGTATGTAAATATCCATGCTAAATAACACCTTTCTAGCACTAAGGGTCTTGGCGCTTTGCTTCGGACAAACGGACGGACAGACGGATGGACAGACGGACGGACAGACGGACGGACAGACGGACGGACAGATTGACGAAACTATAAGGGTTCCGATTTTAGTTAAATTCAAATAAATGTATTTTTTTATTAAATTTTCAATTTTAATTAATAGTTTTGGTTCACAATAAAAAAGATTATTAAAAATTTTGGTATTGTAATTTTTTTATATCAAATTTTTTTATTACTATGTGTGTTTTCATGCATATTTTTAGTTTTAACTAAAAACTAGATTAGTTTCTTAAGCTATTTTATTACATTCGCAATAGAATTTGACAATTTTTTTAACCTTTTTCCGTTAGACATCACGCGCATTTTCCCTTAGTTAAATTACGAAGTCAGTGAAAAAGAAATGGCTACAAACCGATCACTACAAGTTTCAGAGAAATCCGTGGACACAAACATACCTAGACCTACACTTTACGTATTCATATATAATTATACATAGATATACTCATACAAATTTCTATATTTAGCTCTAATAGATGATTGTATGTGAATAATTTGCAGTTTTAATACCTATTATTGCATACTTGAGGTAGGTAAGTGCAGACTTAAAAACCTTTTTATGTTATTTAAAAACTACCCCGTAACATTTATCCGTATAATAATAAGAGAAGGCCAAGTATTTAACAATGGTCAATATATTACCGATACAAATGTATGTGTAATAAAATAAATAAATACTTATGGAAGAACCATTTAACACATCAGATAACAAAGATGGAGTTATTAAAATGCTAACAAATCTTGGGAGACCCATAATTTTTTTTTGGTGGAGGGAATGTTATCACATTATTCAGACACGGCGGGCATACAAGTCAGCGAAGTTAATTAGATAAAAACATTATTATTTTTAGGGTTCAGTCCATACATGAACCATTAAAACCAAAACTAAAGTGATGATAAACTGAACTGAAGTATATTACTAAAGGGGTACATAAGATGTATGAATGTGTACCTACTTAGGACCAATTTTTATAAATAAGAGTCAACGTTTTAAAAAAGCTATTTTAACGTACTAATTGTCTAAATGCAAGGGTGTTGCCAAGGTAATGTTATCTAGTAGCTGTCTAGCCCATAGTGTCCATAATTTTCTTTCATCTTTTCCTTACATTAATATTTTTTCCAATAAAAATGAAGTATAAAGGATTGAAGGTTAAATATCTTCCATTTTAAAATACAGCATTTCAAAATATTCATTCAAGACTATGAAAATTTATTTCTCTTCGCTTATAAAATAAATGGATTTACCTAAGTTCCTTATATGGTCTAGAATATACATTCCGAAACCATTCAACGCAAGCCAAATTCGGACCTGCCCGATGTGATACTCGTATTATTCAGTCCCAACAATCTTGATACAATATTGCTTTATTAATCACGAAGCTTGCTTCGTTAAGCAGATTAATGATTGGTAAACCATTTTATTATCGTTTTAAAAAGTATCGTATGTCAGATAGATAGCTGCCGAAGAAATAAACCGTAAAACGGTACATTGTTCATTGAAGTATAATGTCATAGAACAGACATCTCGTACAAAATGTGCGTCCCGTCGGGAGGTTCTATTTTCAAAACTGAGCCCCCGTTCTCTTTTCAAAATCGAACGAATCCATTGAAAATTGAAACCGGTCGGCGCCAATTCATTGGGACATACATTGTGTTCGCCGTGTCTGTTCTATATGCTAGTAATAATAGTTCAATGACATTGTTTTCTTTTTTATAAGCTTGAAAGGACTTGAACACAAGGATTAAAATTATGTAATGATTGGCAATTACGACAATGTTTGATATTTGGTTTGATCTAATTATCCGAAAAAGAATCCTCATAGATACTACGATTAAATGGTGCCATATAAATAATTTTTGCCCGCGCCTTAACCTGCACAAGAGTGGAATTACAAACAAATAAACGATCTTCCCAAACGAACATAGAACGGGAATAAAATCTATCCTATAGAACATAGTGTAAAGCAAGAACCGTACTAAGGAGTTAAGACTAAGATTTGATGAAACATAGGGAGGTAACAACATAAACGAGAGTTGGTATAAACCACTAAAAATCAGCAGTATCTTAAATTAGGAGAATAAAATTAAATAGATACATGCCCTATCTGAGTGAGATGTCAAATGGCTGAAGCCGTTGGTGGTCACAGAAAAAGCATGCAACTTTATCGATGTTGTGATCAACAGCAACAATTGCTTTCAAATGGCCCGCTTATAACTTTAAGACCGTATATTTTCTCAGAACAGATGAATGGGCAAAAGAGCGATTTAAAAGCTCAATAGGCGATTTACAGACGATATACTTTTTGTTGCCTGATTGTCGAAGATTTTATCCTTGGAAATTTTAACATTTTTTATGGGATTTTGGTTCATCTCACGCATAAGTCTTTCTGTAATCATTTAAGGATACGTCGTGAATTTGTAATGACAGCCAAAAGGGTTCGACTAGTTGCAGTTGCTTTTAAGCAGCAACTTTTTATGGACTGCTCGCGAGCGTTAACTGAAAACTTTCTGTTCTATGTATGCAACAAAACAAATGGCGATCGGTGGCGTGTGTAAAGATCCTTACAGAATTTTGTTCCTACTAAAGATGTCAGCAGCTGCAGTCTACTGGGACAATGCGACGTCATCCAGTCTCGTGCGGCGTGCTTACCGAGTCACGAGCTCTGTCAATTGTTTTTATCGAATTACTGTGACTGTGAAGGAAAAAAAAGAAGCAAGAATCAGAACAGGATATCTGGTCTTATAAAATACTTCGTAGCGCCAAACAATTTTTTTCTAAAATAAAAATAGCCTAAGTTACTTCTTGTTACACCAGCTTCAGAGATTAGCCAGAACAAACAGACAGACAGACAAACATACAAAAATTGTGAAAAATGTTGTTTTGGTATATGTACCGTGTATACATCCAAATGCACTTAGTAAAAAGCGGTTATTTTAATATTACAAACAGACACTCCAATTTTATTTATTTGTATAGAGTATAGATGTATAGATGTCCTGCAAGATAATGACAATTCATTTCCAAGAGGCATAGCAGTTAAGATATTTTTAATATGTTGTTCGAAAGTAAGAAGTAGGAAGGTAAATGAATTGGTGCTAAGTGTTTCTTATCATTTTTACTTCACAATAAAATGTTTTTGAAAACACATCAGTAGAGTGAAAAAATAATCCATGCTAAGTAGATATTAAGTAATTTACTGGCAAGGGGTTATATTCCACTTATCAGCGTAAAAAACTGAACCAGGAAGCTTTCAAAAGATTTCGATTCAACGCAGCGATCTGACACCACGACACGACCGTGACGTTTGTTTAAGACTCCTGCCCATAACTGGACTTTGTAATCGTAATCACGCAGTGAAGTTGCAACGCTGCGATTATAATATAGGACATATGTTTAAATAGAAGTGACATTTCATTATATAAGTACCTATAATAAAAACATAAATGCTTATTACCTGTGCAGGTGACATGGATAAACTCAATTAACACATTACAAAGATCTACAACAAGAGAAAAACATGTAGGTATCTGTCACTTAAGTGTCTGTCGGTTGGATAATATCGAAACCGGGACTCTCGTTTTGCAGGTGTTTGAATCGCACCATCACAGTATGACAGCTAATGTCACTCGGCGGGAGTGATCAACTGAGTTTAAGAACTAGCTTCCAAACAGATGAACCGATTTTGATTTTGTTTTTTTGTTTGAAAGGTGACTTAATCGAGAGTGTTCTTAGATTAGTTTTTTAAATTTTAATTTAAGATTATCCATCCATCCATCAGCCCTTGGAGGTGCACTGCTAGGCATAGGCCTCCCCTAACTTGCGCCACTCTGACCGGTCCTGAGCCTTCTGAATCCAGCGAATGCCCGCTGTCTTCTTCAGGTCGTTAGTCCACCTGGTCGGGGGGCGTCCTATGCTCCTTTTTCCAAGACGTGGGCGCCATTCGAGGATACTTCTATATTATGCGATATGATATAATCGCAACATTGTAGCGATTGTCATTACTGGCTTTCCGATTTGGTTGATTCGATTGATTCATGTAATTTGTCCGAGGAGTCACGAACTGAATATATGTATTATTAAGCCACTGCACTGATTTGAGAATTGGACTTTCAAATTGGGTACTCTATCTTGCACTATCTTGACCTTACACTAGTTCAACATGGAGTCATTTCATAGTACCCTAGTTCATTTAAGGGAACCCCTTGTCAACAACTATAGTTTCTTGCTGCATCAACTCTTGTCCACTCACAGTAGGGCTTTGTTGTAGCAATGGCGTAAATTTATTTTAAAAAAGTATTTTTAAAAAACCAGTATTAATCAGGATGTTTGTTACTTTTTCTCAAAAAACTATTGAATGAATTTTCATGAAATTTAGCACACAGATAGACCATGATCTGCGCATCCGTATTCGCGGGCAGAGCGCTAATGTTAATAAAACAAAGGAGGTGGCCAACATCTGTATGGGCGTTTGCCCCACTTGTGAAGTATAATGTACACATTTTATTTTTACCTTACATTAAAGCTTACAATATCTACTTTGATAATTTTATCAATAAAAATCTGTAGAACTCGGGATTCTCCTTTTACGAGCAGTTTTAGCTCTTGTAGGTTGACAGTCTGATAAACATAAATAATCGTGGAAAAGTGTTTTAAAGAGAGATTTTTATATTAAATACAAACTATTTATCTTTTGGATAATTCATTTATTTATTTTACTTTAATTAAGACTTGCCCACCCCAAATACCAAACTAATGTAATCACATGAAAATGCCATACCTGTACTGCAGTGATCCATTCTACCAATATGGATTGAAGGTTTCTTGCTAGCGAAGATATTGAATGACGTGCTATGCGCTCAATATCAACCGCACAATTAATGCACCTCATGACAAAAAATCAAACACAATTATTATTTTGTAGAAATCAAACTCAAAATCTTCTTTTGGCATTTGACAAATGGCATTATAGCTTAAATTCGTATTTCTGTCAGTCAATTGTCAACCTCCAGTGATAGCAATGGAGGTAGTAGAAGATTAAGTGTATACAACACAACTTATTATTATTGTTAATTTATTATAACTACTCACTGCGGAGTTCAGAAGAAAATTAAAATTCTAGTTATGTTATAATAAACGGAAAACATGTCTTTTCAGAGGACTAAAACCTTGTACAAATAAACGTATTTTAACCATTTCCAGGGCAGTGTATACAACACAACTTATTATTATTGTTAATTTATTATAACTACTCACTGCGGAGTTCAGAAGAAAATTAAAATTCTAGTTATATTATAATAAACGGAAAACATGTCTTGTCTGAGGACTAAAACCTTGTACAAATAAACGTATTTTAACCATTTCCGGGGCACATGTTGGCCACCTCCTTTTCATTACCAATCACAAACAATCTTGCATCTCAATCGCGCAAAGACCCGCGATCCGGCAGTGTTCGGTTTCACTACATATAAGTAACTGCGGTGTCGCGATGTCGGTACGGTTCGAAGCGTGTTAATATGAGAAGAAAGTGCGACGACTCAGTAAGATGTAAGTGTTAGTACTGGCCACTCGACTGGAAAATTATTTAACAATTTAGTAAACATTTTGTTCTTCTTTTTAGGGTTCCGAAGTAAAATCAGAACCCTTATAATTTAGTCATGTCCGTCCGTCCATCTGTCCGCCCGTCTGTCCGTCCGTCTGTCCGTCGCGTCCGTCTGTCCGTCGCGTCCGTCTGTCCGTCCGTCAGGCAGACAGGCAGACACACAGTCAGACCGAAAACAATCATTCTTTCCGCCTCGCTGGGAATCGAACCCATGGCCCTAGACACGGAGATCGGGCATGGTATCAATTTTGCCACATGGGCCAATAAGCTTAATAAGAACCATATTGAATGGTTGGATTAATCAAAATACAAATCAGGAAAACCAATAATAGCCTAAATAAAGACATCCTCCGAATACTGCGTCGATTTGCTGCTACACCGTCACAGGACAAACACAAACAGGGAACAATCTATTTCCGAACGCAAATAATTTTATCGGCATGTTATTATCAAGAAAATAAGGAAGCGAATGCCATAAATTGTCTAACAAATAGCAACATGTTCGCAACAATGTCGTCGAGCGTTGCATATTTAAATCTTTAACGTAATGCTACTATCGTTGTCTATTTTTATTGCTATACCCACACATCTAATCTCTGCTTATCACTCTATTAACTTCCTTATCGCTGAGGCAATAGAATTTAAAGTCGTTCGGTAATAACGTGGATAAAAGTCCTTTCGAACGACTAAGTGATTGTCGCGTGTGTGCAGCCATATCAATGATATGCCAGCATTAGTGTTGCATGTAGCCACCACGCGCCAGTCTATTTATATGTAGACTGACATCAATGCAAACGTTTCAAGTACAATCCAGTTTTGCTAGAGCCCTGGTAACGTAATGCTTCGCCCCTTGATTACCAGTAACATCGCGTAAGAGAGGGGGGAACAGGTCCAGGGATACTGGATGTGTCAACTTGATAGAAAATATTAAAAGCTGCGCAGATACCGTTTTATTACAGCATGATTAATTGATTTAGATACTTTATAACAATCCATGCTTGAGACTTAAGATTAATTTATACAAATAGTATACAATACATGTTATTATACAATCACGTTAAACTTATACTTGAAATTGAGTAGATAGCTAGATAGTAATGTATAAGAAACCAAAGTTAACGTTGTATTTTATTTTTAACAGACTTCAAAAAAGGCGGAGATATTCAACTCGACTGTATTTTTTTATGTTTGTTACTTCAGAACTTTCGACTGGGTGAACCGATTTTGATGAATTTTTTTAATTTGCTGATGCTGGTTTTGTGGTCGTACTTACATTTAAGCGAGATCTGACGAGTAGTTTTTGAGTTATCCATAATTTTGTAGTCGGTTATTTTTTGTCAAGTATTATTTATTGTTTAATAGTAATGCACGGAAAACATTATAAAATTATGAATATGAACAGCAGTATTGCGATCCTTGTTTTCTTTTCTATTTTTAAAAATATTCAAAAACAAAAACAATTTTTTTGTGTATATTTCGAAAACGGAAATTGCCATGAATTTATTAGCATGAGCAGTCAGAATAAAGGTCTATTCAGTAAAATGCTCAATAATTTTCAGGAGTTATTTAGTTACGGATGATTTTTCCTTTAAAAACAATATCTTTATTTCCCTCCCAAAGATTCAGTCTTTCAGCTCTACATTAGTAATTTTATGCAAGACCTTTTAATGTAAAGTTGAACTAGGTATATGATATATGTAACCTATGCTATTTAAGAAGTTCGTCATAATAAATAATACCTAAAGAATAGCTAATATTAGGTACTTTCCTCTTTTCTAATAATTTAATGCAAATATCATAATTACTCACAGAAGCTCAAACCAAACTATATTCTAAATCTGATGTAGATATGGACAATCATAACTTACTAAAATTCGCACAATTCAACCCTAAAATGATAATTTATACAATAATTAAGATTAATCCGATGCGTTTCGAGTATTTCGGTTTATCTCGAGCGTATTTAAATTTAAAGTCAGCTAATCTGACCTAATATAAAACACGTTTATCAAGATAATTATATTGAGAGTTAAGACTGATTTAAGGTAACATCAAAGGAGGAAGCAAGGTCGTTACCGATATAACAAATTCATATCAGTACCAGTGGAGCATAATAATTGAATGTGGCAATAGTGAGTCACCTATATCGGTCACCTTAACGATTGGGTCGTGCGAATATTAGAGATAAACAGATAAAGGCCCGTATTCACGTACAACACTATGAGGTCACATAGTGCTTGCGAGTGTATAGTGAATTTAAAACCATTTCATAAACAATACTTGAGTGAAATCTATCGCTAGTGTTTATCAAAATGGAATCGCTTCCGGGGTATTTTACCGAACACATAGTTGCTTGACTTATATCTTAATTCTTAACAAAAAAATAACAGACTTCAAAATAACTCAAAAACTACTCGTCAGATCTCGCTCTTTAAGTGGGACCACTTGACAGGCACCAGCTTTCGATTAAAAAAAGAATCATCAAAATAGCTTCATCCAATCGAAAGTTCTGTGGTAACAAACATACCTAAAAAAATACAGACGAATTGAATACCTCCTCCTTTTTAAAGTCGGTTAAAAATAGAAAGAAAGGATGGATTGCATTGCCATATTTGTCTTTTGCCTTTGTCAAATGACTAGAGTGAAGTTGTCGCATCACATGGAGCATTATGCGTCGGCTCAGCCAAGTAATACTTTAGTGTTGACTGCGAAACAGATGGCTCGACATAACGAACGCACTGAAAAATAGCGTTCTTTGCTTAGCGTAACTTCCTTATTTAGCTAAGTATCGTTTCTGAATACGTTTAGATATAAAGACTCTCAGAAAATACTAGTAACCCGCCCGAGCAACTTAAGCTTGACGCAGTCAAAATTATTGCTACTCAGTTGCATACGGCATTTTTATTTTATAATTGGATCCATTTTTCAGGATGAAGACTATCTGAGGACCTTACCTCGTTTTTAATATAAGCTACCATTTATACCAACTAAACATAAAGACAGACAAAAAATTAAATAAAGTTTTTTTAAATTTTAAATTTGGTAAAAAAATATTCAACGGAATAATTAAAAGATACAGGTCATATCGTTAAAGGGTTGTAATTATCTACATTATACAACTTGCCTACGAAAAGATATACCAATAAGGCATAATGAAACTAAATCGTTAAGTATTGCAATAACCTCGGCTTAGCTTAATCAAAAGATATTTTAATCTTGTGTCAATACATAATTTGCATATGCAAATATTTTAATAAAATGTAAGAGGTTTTTTATGACTGCGCTAATAGCTCGTATGTACTTAGCATAATTATTTTATTGTAATAATAAATTGATATAAACTGCATGATTATAATATTTACTTTTGTTTAAGACATTTATTTAGTAAGAAATACACATTTTTTTCATCTCGTTACAAAGTAGAAATCGTTTATTTTATATACCAACAAGATATTAAAGGATTTCTAGAAATGTATAACGACAGCTTATAATAATAAAGAGGACTTTTAGGATAAACTGAAATAATACATCATAATGTTAAAATAAAACACCCATACGTTATAAGATATTGAAGATGAGTTACTATTTTCAAACTAAGCGAAGTTACAATCCTTCAAGTCAAGTGCCTTCCCATTAACAGCAATTAACTCGTAAGTGATCTTGATTATATCCTGGTATTATAGATCGCTTTTCGTAATCTCAGCAATTTGTAAATATATTTGAACAATTTTCTATTTAACCTTATCACTACTTTGTAACAACCATGTTTTAGACTGGTATTCACAGTAGGTATTATGTTGTTTAATAATATAAATGGATCCCTCAGAGTTCAGAAATAACTACTCTACATAAATAGTACTACGTATAGTACAATCTCATTTACAAAACTGTCGCAAAATATTTCAATAATAATCCAATTTAAACTGGCGTAAGACTGTAGCATTGTAAAGATCAGTAACATCGATTTGTTTGCAGTAAATCTTCATCGGAAGCCACGTTAGGCCAGGAGTACACGGGAAGACAAAGGAGATTTTTCACAATTTCTAAACGATTCTTTAAATAAGTATATTAAAAGTGGCTCATTCAACCGTGTAGGACATTTTTTTTTTGAAAACCTTATAAGTTAATGATTGACTACAATCCCACCTGATGGTAAGTAGAGATGTAGCCATGGATGGTAAAACGCACTGACCACTCTCGGATGTAGCCATGGATGGTAAAACGCACTGACCACTCTCGCCTTGAAGACACATTGTAATATTTGTAATCGAGCGGAAATACCGACGTGGGCATTTTTAAATTAATTTAATATTTATTTATTTTTTTAAGAACACATCCTATAAACTCAGAAACTGTCCGGACAATACACGTATGTAAATTAACTTTCATCTGAAGTGGTATGAACAGCCCAGAGATCAAATAGCTTAACCCTAAAGGTTGCGTACGCAAACTGCAAAACCGTGTTAAATAAGTCATATTAATACAAATTCTACTTATTATGATAATATGAATTACATTCCGCAACTCAGCGATATTATCGGTAAAACAGTGAGAATTGCAAGTAGGTTTATTTCACGGGAAAATATAATATACAATCCCTATAAGGTCTCTACCGTGAACATGACTATTTTTGACGATAATTTATTGAGAAATTAATTAAAAACTTTATTAAAAATGCAACGTTTTCTGCAACTACATGAGCAACTCGCTACTAGATGCATTAGACATACAATGAGTTATGGATATACTGCTATAAATAAAAACTGTTAGTCGGTTACATATTGGTGTTTAATTTCAGATATTCAGTATAAAGACAACAATTCTTTCTGATAATTCTATAATCAGTCATTTTAAAGGCGAAATAAATACTTTCTTTCCTTACTTCTAACTCAAAATCTTAACTTAAAACGTCGCAAAAGATTCGCCAGATCAGAACACAGCCTTTTTACATCCATAAATTTAAAATTTACATACATACGCCACTACAAAGTTTGTAATGGGCGCGATTTTGATGTATGGATCGTTGCAACGTGGGTTCACAAGCTGTATCGGTGATTAAAGGGGTGTTTTATCTGAATATAATGAGGTGGATCGGTCTGAATTAAAGCGGTTTCTCGCTACCATTATACAAGGTATCTTTAAAGTGCTATACAGGCACGCAGGTAATCATTATCTTAACTCAGTGTACAAAGAACATGGATAATCTTGTGCAATGAGTTTAAGGTTTATCTATAAATTTGTTTTTCTGTAAACAGCGTTTTAAGTGTTAATAGGGTTTTCTATTAAGTGATATGCAGGTCAAGTGCAGATTGAAGAATTCAAAAAAATTTCCTTAGTTTACGTGAAACAGCATGTTGTATATATGGCTTCGTATTCGGGTTTGTTCAATGAATATTTCGGCGAAGAACTTCAGCCCAGACAACTCCATCAGAATCTGACGCAAACTTTGACCGTTTTGATATTATTTTTTTATATTGCCAGAGGATAAGTTTATCTCAAAACGAATGGAACACTCATACTCTATAGTTAGTTTTCAATCTAATATCCAGAAAGATCTTTTAATCTTATATCCAGTATATTTTGGAAAAATCGGGTGTGACAGACGATCCGACAGACAAAAACACATTTATTTTATTCATAGAATTCACGGAACCCTACAATATACCTGCTTACTTAATGTGAAACAAAAGCCGAGGCTCATTACAAAGAAACAAAAAGCTCGTATAAGCTATTATTGACTCGTGCGCTTTTAATTTGCGCTTTCGTTTTGCAAAGCTTCAGCTTGTTTACTCACAAGGTAGACTTGCATTTTATTTTCTTTATAAAGCGTTAAACCCTATTGAATTTCAAACCTCAAACTTCGTCTTAAATCATAAGCCTGGTTAGTCACTTTGACTGTGTAATGAACATTCCAGGTTCGATTCCCCGACGGACATTTACGCAACAGATTGTTCAAACACATAACAGACAGTCTGTTCTCGTGTCATAAACAAATTGTCAACAAACTGACAACAAATTGTCGGCTTCAGCGTGTGTCCATGTTACAAGCAATACGGGGAATCATAATTATAATAGTGCGGGCTGGTGAAAGTAGTAGCGTTTTTTTTAATTGATATATATCATCAAACATGGCTTTCTTGTGAAGAAGTAGGTTGGTATATATCTAGTACAATTGTTTAAGAACAGTTTTAGCAATTAATTGAAAGTGATGTGCACATTAAAAATTAATTATCACAATACATAGGCGCGGAGAAACCCTGAAGCTTGAGCAATAAATATTTTTAAACTGAAACTAAATTTAAAATCTTTATGAAGTCCACTTTATCAATAAAATAATAATATCGATACTAGTTTTGTGTAATCATTTACTACGAGAAAAGAAGATATGTTATAAACTGTAACTAATAAACTCTTATGATAAGTTCAACCATCGTGTGTGTTCGCGATAAAACTTTGATATCAGATTAGATTAAATGAATCTTTTCGAAAATCGAAAACTTTAAAGAGAGCCGTGTCGATTAAATTTAAATATTCCTACTTGTAATTAAATTCAGGAGATTATTGGTGGTCATTTTCGAATCACTTACTCAATAACTTTGCAATGTTATCTAGGCATGAATGAAGCGGTGCTTTGAGTCTCTAAACTGTAATGACTTTTATATCGACATAAAATATATCGAACAAAAAAAATATTAAATCTATATTATTTTATTTAGTTGCAATATTTTACTTTTTTTATGGAAATAGCCGGCGAACGAGCTGACGATCCACCTGATGGTAAGTGGCTATCGTCGCCCATGGACATCAGCAACACCAAAGGCGTTAAATACGAAACGTTAATAAAGTTTTTATGTTAATAAATTCTGGCCTGATAGTAATAATAATTATAATTTATGAATTAAGACTTCTTATCGTCACCAGAAGGATTATTAAAACTATGTTACTAGCTTGGTCGGGCACCACAAGCTTCCTTGTGCCGACTTACAGTTACCGTGGCAACGGTGTCCATGGAAACGGAAGCAAGAAGCTATGCGTGTCCCGATGCGCCCAATGTGACGCAGTCTTTAAACAAATTTGCATAATTAAATGGCTCTGCATAAGGTCGACGCTCGATCTAAGTGAACTCATATTTACAATCCTCACCACATCCTTACATGGCAATGGCTTTCTTGTAAGGTTTCATTTTAAACCTGACAGTCTACCACTTATTACCTCTTTCGATTATGGAATTCTTCTCTTCTTTTTTAGGGTTCCGTAGCCAAATGGCAAAAAACGGAACCCTTATAGATTCGTCATGTCTGTCTGTCTGTCTGTCCGTCCGTATGTCACAGCCACTTTTCTCCGAAAATATAAGAACTATACTGTTGAAACTTGGTAAGTAGATGTATTCTGTGAACCGCATTAAGATTTTCACACAAAAATAGAAAAAAAAAACAATAAATTTTGGGTGTTCCCCATACTTAGAACTGAAACTCAAAAATGTTTTTTTCATCAAACCCATAAGTGTGGGGTATCTATAGATAGGTCTTCAAAAATGATATTGAGGTTTCTAATATCATTTTTTTCTTAACTGAATAGTTTGCGCGAGAGACACTTCCAAAGTGGTAAAATGTGTGTCCCCCCCCACTGTAACTTCTAAAAAAGAGAATGATAAAACTAAAAAAAAATATATTATGTACTTTACCATGCAAACTTTCACTTAAAATTGGTTTGAACGAGATCTAGTAAGTAGTTTTTTGTTAATACGTCATAAATCGTAAACCGTAATTTACCTCGATCAAAGTTACAACGAACTACAAGAACTTTTATATTATGTTACTTGCTGCTACGGAACCCTTCATGGGCGAGTCCGACTCGCACTTGGCCGCTTTTTTCTTATCTGAAAATACCTACTTTATTTTGAACATAAAAAACACACACAAAAAATGGCAAATAGTTTTGATGATCTATGGATCCCTATAGTCAGGGTTCAGAGATTTATCCTGGTGAGACGTAAATAATAATAATAACGCTTCACACTCATTGCCCCACAGTAGGATTCCCTGTGTCGTGGGTGCCATGGACACCACACTAGACAAGGACATTGACACCCAGACTAAGAACAGAAATTCAAACTCATCATTCAAAATTCCGCCGCGCTGGGAATCGAACCCGGTACGGCGATCCGGTATGTTAACCATTAGCCGACCCACCTGATAATAAGTATTTACCGTCGCTCATGGACGTCATCACTAGGTTTTGTGGGCCAAGAAAGAAAAAATAAGAAAAAAACTAATTCGCGTAAATTCCCAGTTTTTAGAGGGCTACCTAAGGAAAGATGGATGGATAGAGAAATACAGAAAATGAAATAATCAAAATGCACCAACATCTTCGGGCTACAATATCGATAGATTATAGAACAATACAAACGTTGATTGTTAGATTGTAACCAAGTGAAGAACAAGGCAAACACTTGTGAACGTGGTTATCGGAGTTGACACTAATATTAGGACAAGCGGCGTATTGTACCGCGAGACGAAATTTTAAACACAGTTATGATAACTGAATTATGAGACAAAGTTACGAGCGACATGTCTTTTACATGTAAGCGATAACTGTAACTAATATCAAAAGAAAACTACTTCATTATTCCGAAGTATCATGCCATACCATGATACAACTAGGTGTAGATTATAGAGGTACCTTGCTTCGCTTCGGGTACCTAAGTCACCTGTATGTATCTACCCCTAAACTCCTAATATTATAGCCTTCCTCAAGAAATTTATTCTAGCTTTTAAATACAAAAATATATGCCAGTCGATTTCTGAATTTTTAAAGATTAACACGTTCGATAAACGAATGAATAAACAAACAAAAAACTCTTCACTTTTAATAAGTATATTAGTACCTATAACTAGTTAAGTATGACCTTTCCTTTCTGTATCACAGCCATATTTTTGGGCTAACCTACTGGTTGGAAAAAAATAATCATGTACTTAATTCAATAATAGCTGTCTGTGTATGGTAAATAAAAAAATTCCAATTTTTTGGTTGAAAAATAAAATAAATAATCTCATGATATCCCCAATTAAATAATTCCTTTTAAGGTAAAAACATTAACTAAGCTTGACCCAAAAATTACGCAAGAATTGAATTAATTAGAATACATTTTTTTATAAATATTATAATTTAACTATTGGAATATAAAGCACATAGAATAAGGAAAAAATTGGAATAGCACATAGGGGCATTTGATGTCCACAGCTGTCACTGCTTGACCAGTCACCAGGCTGATGTTTTATGAAGTATGGTCAAATCAATATTCCTACCTGTTTTGAATTGTGAATTTCCGAAACAAGTGAACTGCGGTCACTCAATTTATTGTCATTATTATTGCAATATTGTGCAACAATGACAGTGGTATTCGTAACGTGGACGAGACGGGGACGGGACATAATATGTATGTACGTGCGTGCCTCGTTCCCGTCCCGTCCGTGCCTCCGTGACGTAGGTATGCACTATCGTATACATTTTCTATGAAACGATATTTCCAAAACTTCACGTCCCGACCCGTCCGGGTAAAAACACGTTACATATGCATCGACCTTCAGAAGGTAAAAAAAATAATAACAATAATAAAGATTTTACTAAAACTAACTAATTTAACTAAATATAATTTTTAAATACATTATTAATAAAATACATGATTTCGATCAAACCATAAAAGTTTCAGTGACAGATGATTATTAAAAATGTACCTAAATTTATGCAATTTTACGCAAAAATAATTAAATTTAGGTTTCCCAGATATACATATGTATTTATTTTATTCATTTGTTACACTTTATTGCACACCATATTTACAAGGTAAGAAAAGCTTAGCTATACGAGTAATAATAATATGATTTCTGCAAAAAAGGCGATCTTATCGCTAAATAGTCATTTATATTATTAACCTATTTAGCATTTATATTATTGATAAGGGATACCTTATTTCAGATTTTTTGAGCGGTTCT
This sequence comes from Thymelicus acteon, assembly GCA_951805285.1. Classification (NCBI taxonomy): domain Eukaryota; kingdom Metazoa; phylum Arthropoda; class Insecta; order Lepidoptera; family Hesperiidae; genus Thymelicus; species Thymelicus acteon. Next base: position 7,986,029 of record OX638232.1, read on the forward strand.
CTGTATGTATACTTGTTTATGGTAAGCATTGCACGTTACCACGCCGACCTTTCGCCATGGCTTTTCATAGATACATAGATACTAGACTGAATGGTACTTTTAACTCTTTGCTTTTACTATCTCCGTTTAATTTAATTTTGAAAGGAGGTTTGTATTTAAGAGCGGCATTCCTATTTAAATAACTAATGTGCAAATACTCGTCACATCATAATAACGATTCAACGAACAATCAATTACCAAAATGTATAAACTAAATAAAGAAATTGGATATCCTTATAAATAAATTGGTCGGATCATTTGTATTGCCTATAATAGGTATTTCAGGGTGTCCCTATAATCCCAATAATTTTTAAGCGTTAAATATTTTAATATTGCTAACATTTAAATTGTTTTGTGTACAAAGTAACTGTGAAGATAATACCAATTTCAAACACCCTATCGCAGACGAGGTGAGTGACAACACTGACGCCCAGTGTATACACGTGTTGGAATACGGCCAAGTATGAACCGGCGATGATACGGATGATTGTAATGACCACATAAATATTAGGTTATTACTTATATTAGATTAAAATAATAAATATTAGGTTATGGGAAGCAAGGAGCGTGTTTAACACCATCCGGTCCGTACACTACAACAATTATTCACATCCACGCAAATTATCCATTGGGAATGACATTTTCTTGGTCTGATGATGTGGACGTGACCATCAGTTTTACTAAAGGTATCACAAAAATGTAACACCGATGCGTTGGCGACACAAAAAGGAAGCGGAACTCTTGTTTTTATTAACTAGTTTTGAGCCGGTATTTTAATCAATCTGGGTTTCTGGGATGATATCATTTTTCCTATTATTATCAGATATTCTATTTACAGTTATATAATTCTAGATCTCTAACATATCTCTCATCTCTATTTACCTCACTTTTTATTTACTTATCAAAACGAAAACGGTCAGGTTAGGTTAAATTAATCTGTTAAACCTATTTAGAGTAATGTTATATTGATCCATTCATACCGTAGTGTAGTCTTAGATAAAGACTTTTTTTTAATCTCATACAAATTAGAGGTGCGCAGGATTTGAATCTACGAAATTAAGTAAGAGATTGAGTTTGAAACCACTAGGATCTATCTAGGATGTAGCCTAGACTAGGCAATGGAAAAAAGAAAAAAGAATATAAAAACATTAAATAAAAGTAAGTAAAAAAGCAAACATAACGGTATAACTCGATCGCCCTCATTAACGGTAAATGGTAATACGTTATTATAAATATAATAATTTATTTTAATATTTATACAATTATATCACTACGTACGTACAAAAACGTTTAACCGTTATTGCGTAAAGTGTGTATTCTAGCTTAATTATTACGCTTTATAGTAAATGCCTACTTTTATAAATTAAATGCAGTTTTTCCGGTGCAAGGGGCAAAAAAACTATTTTGTTATTTTTATTTGTTACAACATGCCCTTTTATAAATATACAAAGAATTATAATGGCCAGCTTATGTATTTCAAATTGATTATGTAAAGCGTTAAATGTAGAACTAACCGCAACGTGGAAATCATTAATATAAAATAGTACCCGCCTTCGCTTTACTTCAGGATACCACAGACACTCACGTGATTTTTATTTATTTCAATTTATTAATATCTGTCATCAATATAAGCTGCCTATACCGTACACATCCGTATACATCCTACATTATACCATAAAAGATAGGTACTATATACGTCTTTAACTTCGAGAAAGAAGTCACTCGTAGAATCCAACTCGGATGGGCTGCGTTCGGGAAACTGCGTCATATTTTGTCGTCCAAAACACTACCTCAGTGCCTGAAGTCGAAGGTGTTCGAGCAGTATGTGTTGCTAGCGATGGCATACGGATCCGAGACGTGGTGCTTCACTATTGGCCTAATCCACAAGCTCAGAGTAGCGCAGCGGGTTGTGGAGGGGGCTATGCTCGGTATTTCTCTACGTGATCGCATTGGAAATGAGGAAATCCGTAGGCGAACAAAGGTAACCGACACAGCTCAAAGAATTTGCCGGCTGAAAAGGCAATAGTTCAAAGGAACGATAACCGTTGGGAAGAAAGGTCCTCGAATAGCGCCCACGTCTCGGAAAAAGGAGCATAGGACGCCCCCCCACCAGGTGGACTGACGACCTGAAGAATACAGCGGGTACCCGCTGGATTCAGAAGGCTCAGGACCAGAGTGGCGCTAGTTAGGGGAGGCCTATGTCCAGCAGTGAACCTCCAAGGGCTGATGGATGGATGGATGGATGGACAATATACGTAAGGCAAAACATACAAATCTCGCAGTTTCTAAATCCGCAAATCATTGCATAATGCAAATCCGCATCATTGAAGTATTATTACTATGAATGCCGTACAGATGTATTTTAGTTTACGCGAGAGTCGCTATAGGTGCCCCACTGAATTGGAAGCTAAAGTGACAATCAAACAAAAATTGCTCCGTAGTTCTCTTAATATTGTAAACTACTAAGTTTACTATAAATTAATAATAGAGGTTATAGAATTAATTATCCATTTATTAGACAGGTATGGTAAGTATGGGTATGATTATGATTTTCCGCATGTGAGGTGCCTACCATAAATTCTACACAATTTTCTTAGAATTAAAAGCAAGCTAGTTTACGACGTGTTTTTATTGATTAAACATACGATGATTTAATTTGATTTATTATTATTGCACATCCGACGTCCGACGGTCTCACTGACTGTCACATACATAGGTGAAGGTAATAAATGGTTAAAAAAATTATCACTTTTTTTAAATAAATCCTTTACTTTGAAGGGAACGTTTTCCCACAAAAAATATTTTGTGATACCTAATATTATTTCCTGTAGTGATGCACGATATCGTTACGATAGTGATTAATCCAATTGTTAATCAAATCTAAGCATCACAGTTCATTCAGGGCAAAACTAATTGCATGCAATGCGCTATTGCATTTGTGGGCCGTTACGCCGGCACTACCACCGACACAGACTCTATTTTATTATATCATTTTCTCGTTTCGTTTTTGCCTTACATGGGCTGCGAATAAGTCAAAGCAATATATGAAGTTATTTATATTCTGTGTGTTCCATTAACGTATATTTTTAGTAATTTTCCTGTAATTCTCCAACTTTTTGTAGTTACCTAGCTATGTTAGTTTAATTCTATTAGTTTAACAGATTTAATCATTCAAAACATGATAACAATTCACAGTGCAATAGAATTATTGGCAGCACCATTTACGTCGTATTTATTTTAGTTCCATAAATGGGGAGTGTAGCTGGTCCTGCCGTCTTAACGCACAGCCACGTGTAAAGCGAGGTCGAGGCCGTCATAGATAGTAACAAAGATGTTACATAAACGATAGTATAAAATCACATACATTATAATTGCATGTAACGTTGTATATAAAGTTTTACACTGACGCATAATCTAAACCTAGAAAATTCGCGATTTCGCAAAGGAGTTCCATTTTGCATTTTTATTCGATGATAAATAATACCCATAAGAAAATTTTGAATAGTTTTCACAAAATACTCAGTTCACTAGACATGTCAGCAATGAAATTGCATGAGAAAGGCATGGAATACACTTTTATGTATTATATTTTTAAGTTTTATGTATTATGTATTATATTTTTAAGATTATAACAGGAGAGTATTAAAAAGCATTTTAAAATCTTTACCCCTTTCACTCTAACCATCACTTAAACCCCGGTTAAAAATATACTAGAATGAGCATAAAAATTATATTCCTTGGAGTTTAAAATTAATTTACACATGCGTCATGTACATACAATTATACTTAATTATAAATGTAATGCATAATAAAATTATAACCAATAAAAAATAACAATTTTTTAGTTGGTGTCATAGACTGAATAGTATAATTTTATTAGTCTAAATGAAATAGTCTAAATAAATAATCAAAAGAAAATACTTTCATCTTAAAGTTTTTTATACAAGTAGCCGACAAACAATGGATGACCCACCTGATGGTAAGTTGTAACACTAACAAGGCTTATTGTCCACGGCGCTTCATGTGACGATTACATTCAAGCTGCATAATGAATCATAGGCAATGCAATCGGCAACCCCGACGATGCCGCACCGTGGACAGATTTCGTACTTTTACGCAAGACGCAAGCATGCTGCAAGCAAGCGACAATTACAAAGGTAACATTTTCGCTTGTAAGTTCTATCACGATCCTCAAGCCTCGGAGTCACGACTGAAGATGTGAGTGTAGTCAACATGACAGATTGAGGTCCTCAACTACTTCGTGCAGTTTTCACTTAAGATAAAATTAAATAGATTTAATTTGTTGTTTCCCTACACTACATAGTGTAGTACAATGGTGTTATTCAGTCCTGTTATGTAATTCTGGTATTCAGAAGCGACTTACAGTTGTGTAAGTTGTTGTATCTATTTTTTATTGACACAAATTTTAGTTTAATGAAAAGTTAGGTAAATATATAATTATTACTATTATTTACTATACACTTTATAATATGTACTATACAACTATATAATTGTTTTTGACGGTATTCTAAATAACATAGCAAAATATAATTCATTTAATTTTTTTTACATGAAATAATTTACCTTATACTTTTTAGAAGACGGTTAAATTTTAATTCAATGATACGACTCGTGGATTTATATTAATTTTAATAATTTTTAGAGTATTAGAAAATTTGCAACCCGTCTGTTTAAAACTGTTATAAACAGATAGGTTACTTTTCTCTGCAGGTGACTATACCATAGATGTATCTCAGTGACTCCCACAACTTCGTTAAGTAAATTTGCATTTTATCTCAACGTAGAAAAAGCTTCTGACAAGGATATCAATTTAACTGTGACTATTTATGTTACAGTCTACAGGTGTCAATCTATTAAGCAATTTTAAAGGGATTTACGATACTTTGCTGTGATAAACTTATCTTCAATAAACTTCTCTTCTTTACATAGAAGCTTGCTGTTTCGCTGTTTCGTATTGGAATGATTTTTCATTAATTAATTTATCCATCTATAAGCCTTAATAAGTCCTCTGGTAAATATAGCCATTACCTGTGCCAAACTGACTAGTCCTGGTCCTAGTGCTAGTGCTAACAATAGCATCTAATTAATCCAATGTACCGGAAATCTGGTATATAGTACAGTAAACCTAGGTAAACGCACCATACAAGATGTAATACCTAAGGCTATCGGCCAGTTCAAGGTTTACTACAACTACAAGACTAAATACTTAAATCAGACAATCTAACGGAACTATTAGTTGTAACTAGTATAAGAAAAACGATTTAATTTACATTGAATTAGTCGATACAATTGTATAAGTCATGATTGCAATGATCGTATTACCAGTTTAAACACCCATTACATTGTAGTGTTAGGCCTTTATACACTGTGCGTGTGGAACGCAAGAAATAGACTGGGTACAATCCATTATTTATCGGCTTATTGCAAGAAATTTATTAACTGACATAAATAATACTTTTGGAAAATAGTCAATTGGCAGTGCGTATTGGTGGAGGAAATAATTAAAATAATTATAATATTGCTCAGACATTATAACTTTGTAAGCATAGCCTCAAAAATATATTCTTAAAATAATAAAACAAAACAAATGTGTTAATACATAGTGTTAATGCAAAAAGACATGTCGACCCTGTAGCCTAGTTGGTAGTGACCAGTAGCGAAACGAGGGGTCCCGGGTTCCATTCCGTTTATATATTTCAGTTGTTAAGCCATGTCGGAGGCCACGAAAGGCGGGGTCACCGAATAAAACATGAACAATCAATGCTCAACATAGAGGAAATATCCTATAGGTCACAATCACAAGAAGAGCAGGAGAGCTCCACAAAACGGTAAAGTATTTTATACATTTGAGAGATGAACCATCGACAATTGTTTCGATTTCTTTCTATTCGAATCACTATCACAAGTGGAGTCCTTGGTAGAAGGCCAAAAAAAGTATTAAGAGATTTAAATGTTTGTGGTTAGCATGGGGTAACATTTAGTGAGTTATATGTATATCTAATACGAGTAACCACCCTCGCTTTGCTTCGGTTTTCTTATTTTTTTGCACCTTGGGTTACATTATTGGAGTTTTATTAAGGATCCCTATTTTTTTTGAAAATATAATATAGCCTATGTTACTCGCGAATAGTGTAGCTTCCCAACAGTGAAAGATTTTTTCAAATCGGTTCAGTAGTTGCGGAGCCTATTCAATGCAAACAAAAAATCAAATCTTTCCTCTTTATTATATTATTAGTATATTAGTATAGATATAAAATTCTCGTGTCACGCTTTTTCCAGTTGAACTCCTCCGAAACGGCACGACCGATTTTCGTGAATCTTTGCGTGCATATCGGCTAGGGTGGAGAATCGGACAACATCTATTTTTCATCCCCCTACCCCTAAAAAATTTTTGGTAGAACAACGTTTGCCCGGTCAGCTAGTATAATATATTTTAATTTAAAGAATCCTTTTAAATATTTTTTCAATATACGTAATTCATTCTTTGTAATAACGCACATTGCTCTCTCGCTGAACAAACAACTACATATTAAGTACAACTTCCATATCGTAGGATATGGAAGTTGTTCCTTCCCCCTAATATTATCAATGCGAAAGTTTGTGAATATGCTTTTATTTCCCCAACGTGCTAGTTGTGCGAATTAAGATGAAACTTGGCACACAGAGACCGACATTAAAACATGGGATAAATTTTATTCCTGTTCTATGTTCTCCTGGGCTGATTTGGACATATATTTGTGATTAGCTGACCCGGCGAACTTCGTATCGCCAAATTTTTTTTTTTCTAAAATAAAAGTAGCCTAAGTTACTCCTTGTTACATCAGCTATCTGCCAGTGAAAGTCCCGTAAAAACCGGTCCAGCCATTTCAGAGATTAGCTGGAACAAACAGACAGACAGAAAAATAGACAAAAATTGTACAAAATGTCGTTTTGGTATATGTACGGTACGTATACAACCAAATGCCCTTAGCGCCAAAAAGCGCTTATTTTAATATTACAAACAGACACTCCAATTTTATTTATATAGAGTATAGATTTTGTATCATGAAACTACTTTTACGCCGGCGGAGCCGCGGGCGCAAACTAGTGTTTAACTTAACTATTGAAACTCCTAACTATAGTAAGATTCGAATTTTTGCAATTTTCCTCAGAGTTCAAGGCGCCCGTGGACGTATGGAAATTACCACCTAAGTTAAATCCTTGACCCAGTCGCGAGCAGATAATTTCTTATCTCTATAGTTGCATTTACATTTATAGCTAACTAAATAAACAATCTGACACGTGTAAAATGCTTTCAGTATCATATTGACGTGATCACATTATGTTAAATGTTATTATGTTGTTGAACGTTATAATTAATATCACAACCTTCACTTTATCTGGGGTTAGGGTTCGCGATTCTATGTAATTAATGAGATGCATTTGTACAGCAGCGTGCCACACAAGCTATGGTGACGTTACGCGATGAGTTGTGATGTGGCGTCTTCCATATTTAGTGCATTACAAACCGATCGCTTTCTGCCAACGTCGCGTCCTACCTGTCGCCGCCGAGATTGACACAACTACGTACAACTAGGATATGTACTTATTCTCTATAATGTATTCCTTGCAAGACAACTATGCCATTCATATTTGTTACCATTGTCCACAACGGTGACGGTTTCCACTTATCATCAGGTAACTCGTCCACTCGTTGGACTAAAAGCTAAAATAATTAATTTGTGATTGTAGGCATGGTTTCTGAACTATCAATCTAATTATGACAAGCCAAGGAAACATAAGTACTGTGATTCTCATTTGACAATTATTTTTCCTAATGGGTATTTCTCAAGAACGATAATTTTCTCTCTTGATTTATCTGAAAATATTTAATTAGGGGCTATAATTAAATATGTAAATTTTTCTTACTTCTTACTTCTTACTCTTGGTCTTATAAACCAGATTTTAAAATTTTTATTTATCAATAAAAAACAATACGGGTTCATTTGTATCATAACATTGACATTATGAATTGCATTTAGATAATTGGAATTATACCACAGAAGCTATTATATAACAAATAACAAAAGTAATAAATTGATAATTATTTCTAATTAGTCTATAATGAATTATATATTTTAGCTACTTTATCATAAAACAAAGTTGTGTCACATTGACATAGCTTAGTGTAGAACAATATTTACTTTACTTCTGTTACAATACCATTGCCTTAGCGATACAATACAGTTAACTAAGGTAAAATATTGACTCAGCTTATTCAAACCTTTTGTAGGTTTACCAATGCCAACATCTGTTACGTATTACTATTTATTAATATTTGCAATCTAAAGAAGACTAATAATTAGTTTCCGCCCGCGATTTCGCCGGAAAAGTGGTTTTATAAACATGTAAACGTCTCATTCCACAGGACCTATAACCGGGTTAAAAACTATCCTATTTTTTACCCGACTGCCAAGGAAGGGTTTTGTTTTTCGCGTGTATCTTATATGTACGTATGCATTTAATATTCTTTATTACGTCATATCTTCCAAACAACTTTTCCATATGGATCGCATTTTTCTAAGAACATTGGCAAATATATTGAGCAAATAAAAAAAATCTATTTATCTAGTGTTATGCAAAAAACTGGTTTAAAATTCTCAATCCCAGAATAAAGGAAGTTCTCAATATACTTAAATGTGATACAAATCTTAATTACTTAAAATTGCCTTGACAATGACAACGTAAATACACGAGCTTGCAACATTGTCAGAAATCGTAAAATGTAAATCGCTTTGACCTAACAGTGACTCAAAAACAACATAGTGGTTTTAACCTTGACACTGGTAACTATGCGAACATATTATGTAATGGCAAAACATAGTTCTTGTTCCTTTTCCTGCGGACAGATGCGAACAGAACAGATGAATTGTTCAGTATTGTTGACCATCATGATACTTTTATCAGAAGTTTGCTTATAATGTAAATAGTCATCAAAAGTGCCCTTTCCTGTTCGTGTGCGAGTCTCCTGATGAAGAAAGGCATCACCGTTGCGTTTACTGCGGTGATGCAGGTTTAAATAGCAAGCGGAAACAAGGACTTTTATTTTTACCTGTGCATCGAAAGGAGAAAGAAAGATTTTCGGTTTGTATTGACACAAAATAATGCTCCTGGCATCCCAAAGATTTGAAGATAGATCCAACTACTAACGTCCCAACTCAGAGTCACTAACGGTTACTTTAATCGCTCTTTAGTAAAAAATCACCATACAAATTCTGTATTAAGGAGCGATTTATGTAACCTGACTCTGAGTTGGGGCGTAAGTGTTTTATTTAACACAACATCTCACGTTAACTACTAATCAAAATCAAATAAAAGTATTACGAAATTTACAAGGAAGATAACCCTGACCTCGACACGAAAATATCGAAAGTGAAAAGGCAGTTCTCAGGTTCTCAACATTGTCACAAACTGGTTACTTTAAAAAGCTTAACAATTTGACAAGTTTTTCTTCCAATACGCTGGTTCTGAAGTCAATACTCTGCAACATTGTTGCGCCAAGAAAGTGAAACTTGACATAATAAGTTGCGTGTTTAGCGCATGCATGCTTACTTAGTAAGCGGCATTCCTTGCCTACCTCACTACTTCAATAAAACAGCAGGACAATATGTGGGTCAACGACACAGGTCAGTTATTACATATCAATTAAATATTATTAAAGTTATTAGTTGTCAATTAGACGCACGAAGTCAATTTATCTAATGGGTCTATTTGGGATGCTTTACATCCCGGGCAATGGATAAAAGATAAAAATACAAGGTACCTACTGTAAAAATTATGTCTCGAGTTAACATGCACTGAACTGAATAATTATTATGAAATGTGTAATGTGTGTTGATTTGTAATTTATAATTCACAGAAAGTAAACACAAAAAATAAATAATAGTTAAAAAAAAAAAACTAAAAAATACGCGTTTATAGAAAATCCAACTAAAAAATAGAAAATAAATTTGAATTAGGAATCGTGTAATTGTAAAAAAGCGTGGGGTGGTTTTTAAGATTATCATTAAAATGATAATCATTCTACTCATTCACACCATGCACTCCACACTTTTATCACAATTACACGATTCTTAATTCAAATTTATTTTCTATTTTTTACTTGAATTTTTAAAAGCGTGTTTTTTTAGTTTTTTTTTAACTATTATTTATTTTTTCATGTTTTAGTTTGATTTTTGGAAATAAAATTTAGGTTTTTTTCTTTTTTTCTTTCTTTTTTTAATATTGAATTGTCATCGCTCCTAGTCTACGAAGTTTAAATGAAATCTGACCGTTTGAAGTGGGTCAAAATCAAGTCCAAAGGAGTCGGTTACAAACATACAAATGAAGCTAATATAAAGCGTGTAATAATAAAGAATCAACTTATAAAAGACTAAAATATAGTAAATGTATAAACAGCGTGATATAGTTGCTAATTCACGTACGATATGAAATTACTTATTATTTTTAAACTTCAGTTATCACTGTGTAATTGATAGTAATGTTTATAAGATCGGTAGAGATAGCGAACGCGGTTCTTATGTATGTAGGTCAACTAAATTTAATAAATATCTGACAACTGTTGTGAGTTTATGTTTGTATGAATGAGATTTAAACTTCACTTCCAAAGTTAATTGCATTGTTAGTGACAAACCGATTGATGAATTAATATAATGTTAATGCAGGTAATAATGATATGCTAGTTTTGAAAGAAGACGATGGTTAAAATAAAACTCTTTACTCTCACTCTCATCCTCGAACTATTCCAAAGCTCTTTTTCACTTCCAACACTCTTTCCTCTCATCTCCTACTCTAACATTTTATAAGAAACTCTCGGGTTCATCATCACGGTGCACACAGAATTCAATAAAGTAAACATATAATTCGAAAAAACTGCATGTATTTAAAACCAGTTCCTCGAGAGAAACCGATATTCAAACTATTAGACCTATCACCGATATCACACTATACATAAACTTAATAAAATAAAGACCTTCTTTGCTTTTTGTTTACTTGCATTAAAAACCGGTCAGTCAGATAAAATAGTTGGAATTATTGGATCGTAGTGACTATTTTTGTTTACTAAAGCCTTCGCAGTATCGAGACTTCTCTAAGAAGTCTCAGGATAATTAAAGTCTAGTCAGGACAGTTTCTTCATACGCCAGCGAACGGTACTTATTCACAATGAAGGAACAGTGTACAATACAGTAAACATCACGTCTTTCGCGTACATATTTTGCCATACGAGTTATATTTATTTGCAAAAGGCTTTGATTCATAATCTAAGATACTTATACTACGTGATGGATAATGTTACAAGATATCAAAATAAGAATAGAATAAATAACTTTCGTTTAGGGACCATCCATAAATTACGTCACACTAATTTCATGACTTTTTGACGCGTTCCCCCTCTCCTTGTCACATTTGTGAGACCTCCCCACCTAGTGTGACGTCACATATTATGAAATTTTAAACTTAGAAATTATTAAATTAAAACAGCAGTTCCGAAGTAAGTTTTATTTCCATTAATAGTTTTTTTTTAATATTTACCTAAACATACCAATTATTCGATTTTGAAATCTGACTTCACGAAATTTAGGACCCCCTCCCGCCCCTTGTCAAACTACATCGACCCCGCCCCCTCCCCCCTAACGTGTGACGTAATTTATGGATGGCCCCTTACACGGTAAATGTAAAAACTACTACTCTACTAAAACAACTAACTGATACACTAATAACCCATTAACTAACAACAAGTTCATTTACATCATCAGTAGGCCAAAGACCGCGTACATAGTAATTCCAACCTTGATACTGGATCTGTTGCACTCTCAACAATGTATGAAGCGCTGGTTGTTACTTGTTACAAATTTTTTGTAAAAGATTGCGACAGTTGTTGTTACATAGTATTGTAGTGTTGCTGTGGAGCAGTGGAACAACGTCCTGCAACTTTGTTGACCTAGCCTTGACACTGACATCAATGTTCACGGTAAAGCTGGATGCAGACTAGATGACGCTCAAATTATATAAGCCGAATTTCGTCTACATTTACGTTCACATTATAGACCAGTGCCGAAGCCTCTGAAAACGGTAAAAAGTGAAAAAAATAATAGTAGGATGAAACTCATTGCAAAAGAAAGATAATATAACAAAATTTGGTTTCAAAAATTATCGGCACTGGTCTATTAATAAGTCATGAAATTAATAATTATGTATTTTTGGATTTTTTGGTAACTTCAGCTGCAGATATGGTACATAATTAAATAAATATTTTAAGGCACATTACTAAATTCGACTTTGTATATTTGTTAAAAAATTATCGAAGAGTGTTAGATATGCAAAATAATGCGAAATTTATAAACACGTTTATTTTTGAATAAAAACTTAAAACTGCGAAATGATTAGGACATTGTAAGGATATTCCCGGTTCTATTCTCCTGGGATGATTTGGGCGTTCATATTGTTTGTGATTTCGTTCTATGAAACCACCAATTTTTGCTGGTGTCAGGGCACCGGGGTTCTCAGTGATATCCATAATAATACTAGCTGCCCGGACTGACTTCGTTCAGTCAAAAGTGTTTTTTTATTTTGAGATGTAAGCTATCTTATCTTTCAAGTTGGATCAAACTGCACACGGTGTGCAAATTTTATTAAAATCGGTTAAGTAGTTTAGGAGTCCATCGCGGACAAACCACTTGACACATAATTTATATATATTAAGATTAATAAATGACTTGATTTGCTTTAGTCTGAAACCAGCAGAAATAACCTGAATGAATGAACCGACTATATTGGATGAATCAGCATATTCTGAGTCCACGTGAGTCTACACGTGGATGGTCGATTCGTTTCAGGTATTTATGTATGTAGTACCTCTTATGTACGTTATCTAGACAGGCGGTAGCGTGTTAAGCCAATTTCAAGCTAACAGAACTGGCGTGCAGAACCGTGTGTACGTGTGTACACGAACCATTTGGAGCCACTTTTGACCCCCTCATAACTCAAAAACTATTCCACACAAACCTGTGAAAGACTCATTTATTGAGACTTGCGAAATACATATATTGTGCTTTCATAAACATATCTCAAACGGTTATTTAGATATTAACGTTCAAAAATCGTCATTTTTATCACTGACTAACCTATAGATCAAAACTTTAACCCAGTTCCAGATGACCTAGAAACTTGATATTTGGCATCAAGGTAGAATATTAGGCGTATGTAAAGGAAAAAATCGAAAAGATTTAGAGCTCTGAAGGTACCTAGGTTACCCGAGAATAACGACAATCATTCATACCTAATTTAAATCTTAAAAACTACGTTATATTGTATACAACAATTACCTTATTACGGACTGACCACCAGCACCCACGTATTGGTTACCATGCCGGACCGCCGTTCGATTCCCAGTAAGGGGCCATCCATAAATTACGTCACAATAATTTCATGACTTTTTGACCCCTCCCCCCCCTAGTCACAGCTGGTCACATTTTTGAGACCTCCCCCCTAGTGTGACGTCACATATATTGAAATTTTACACCTAGAAATTATTAAATTAAAACAGCAGTTCCGAAATACGTTTTATTATATTTTCATTAATTGTTTTTTTAATATTTACCTATACATACCAATTATTCGATTTTGAAATGTGACGTCACGAAATTTAGGACCCCCTCCCACCCCTTGTCACACTATGTCACACTTCATCGACCCCCTTACCCCCCCCCCCCCTTCCCACTAACGTGTGACGTAATCTATGGCTGGCCCCCAAGGCAGAAAGAATGATGATTTGGAATTGCTGTTCTCCGTCTGAATTTGTGTATTTTGTCTATGGACAACACAGAGACAACACAGAGAATCCTAGTTTGGGGCTATGAGTGTGTTGTGCAGCTTTTATTAATTAACTAGTGGATACCCAATGTTCCACTACGCTAAAAATTTTTGTGATGACAATGACAGATTAGTGTTGACAGTTTGTTTTATGCGCCATTTTCTCATATTTATCTTAAATTTTTCGTGCGGGAAAAGTGAAAAATTGACTTTATCAATAGACCGAATGTGCCTAATGCATTGTTTTTGTGGTCTCAAAGCACCTTCGGATTATTGCCTTTAAAATCAAGAGACATATCGGTTAGATGGTTTCAAAGTCTATAAAGGACATACATATATACATACATACATACATACATACATACATACATACATACATATATAGATAAGTCACGACACTCTAGACTTACAAAAACAACAACTAATTAAATTTCAAAGAAATGATTCCCCGTCATCATTCTTTGACCTGCGTCCAGATGGTCCAGAGATTTATCACGGACTTAGCCGTGATAATAGAACGGAAAACAATTTGCATGCTAATAATGTCTGTCTGCAGTGTCATCTATATCTACAGTACCCTGCGGTAATCTATGCCTGCGATACACGACAGACATTGTAACCGATTACGTAACACTTACCAAGTGCCAGTCACCTGGTACACAGTCCTTACCAGAGTCAAGACAATGTTGAGTCACTTGCACTTTCCTTGAAAGCGTTTAATCGACTGATTTTTGTCAGTCCGTATTAATCATATTAAATGATAAATTCGGACTGCCAAAAAATCTGACTGGTCATCGGTTTGTGGTCACATACGGTCATGGGCAAGATGATATCATCAATGCAATAGCGGCTTTGAAGACGATGTCTTTTTAGACGTCCTTTAAAGAAATTAATTTATAAATGAAAATAAATTTATTCACGTATAGTAAAAACACGGTGAAAATTGGAAAGCCTTGGTTTTTTAACATCCGCCGAAAAAAGAGGGGTGTTATAAGTTTGACATGTCTATTTATCTGATCTGTTAAACTGTATGTCTGTCTGTGGCATCGTAGCTCCCAAACGGAAGAATCGATTTTGCTATGTTTAGTTTGCGGCTAAACTATGTTTAGTGTAAATTAAACTGTCGGGGGTGTTTTAAACTTTAATTTAAAATTACAACACGCTTTTATAAGCCAGACCTGTAACATCACTCGAAACGACAACCGCAAAATCACAGGAAGTGTCAATCGAATAGCACAGCAAGGCTATTCTGTTTTGTAACTTGACAGCGGAATCCGTCAAAATTGAAGTTAAAGCTCGAGACTCACTTCACTTCGCAAGTGCGTACTAGATGATTAGAGAATGACATAATACCGAGGCCATCTTTAGTCGTTTGACGTTCGAGTTCGAGACTCACTTCACTTCGCAAGTGCGTACTAGATGATTAGAGAATGACATATCAAGATCTCGAATTCGAACTTCAATTTTGAAACTCATCGCGGATTCCGCTGTCGTGTTACAAAACAGAATAGCCTTCCTGATATGCAGAATGAATAGTGAAGGGCTTAGGATAGACCATTGGGGTATAAACCGATTAATTCTGATTAATTCTAATTAATCGGTTTCATATCGGAGTAAAACCGTTGTGTATAAACCTTAATTATGTCGTTCATATTGAAATCTCGCTACCTGATTGCATCACCTCTTAATATGAAAACCGTAATTTGGAGGATTTGCTTGAATGGCCCTTTGCGAGACACGGTCGAAAGCCTTGCCGAAGTCCAAAAAGAGCTATAATCAGATTGCTTATGGAAAAAAAACGAAGATATTTTAAAAGTCGGTTCCAGTCGTGTGGTCGAACAAACGCGGAAAGGTCAACCATATCATCAGATGACTCTTGTAAAATTTGTTTATCGTCAATAAGTAGTCGTCGAAAATTTAAATACATTCATCGGTCTAGTATGAATGACATTATTGTGGGTTCAGTATTAAGTTTTGTTTTGCTAAACAAGTAGTAATATGCAATGAAACTGATACAAGGTGGTTAGTCCGGGGTTTAAGTTACTAACTAATGTTTTGATATGTTGCTTCCCTGATAAGTAAGGAAAACCTTTCATTCCTTAGGTTTTCCCTTTCGATTTTTGTTTTGATTTTTTGTAAATCTGTTTTTATATCTGATTCAATAGTTACTTAGTTTACAGTTAGTTACCAATTAGTTAACCCCATCATAAACACCATTTCTTCTCAAAGGGCATTGCAATAATGACATAATCTGTGATGCCCATGTGTTTAATGCTAACCATTATTTCGCATTTTTTTTCGTTAATTTCCCTCATGTGATGAATATTCAAAGTTCATCAGACAATATTTTCTCTCCGTGGGTCCAAAGGAATCCCAATGGAACTCATTAATACCTCATCTTGTTTGGTTCATGGAGAAAAAATAAAAGAGACCAAACATATCCTTACACCTGCTTCTTTACATTGTTGTATTACAAAGTGCAAAAATGTTGTAACGGGTCTGCACCTTTTACATTTCAGTTATTAACCTTTCCTAGATCGTCGAACTCATTTCCAGTTTACTTCAGCCCATTGACACGCTGTAGTGAATTTTTTACTAACCACCCATAAGATACAAAACAGGTGGTACAGAAAGTTTTGCAATATTAACTTTTTTAACGGCAAAGTAGTGGGTCAATGAGTTTTTGGGTGCTTTGGGTCTCACCCTTGAAAAATGCCTTAGAGCAGATGTAGAAAAATAAACATTTAATACATAATTTTAGTGCCCTTTGTATTTTAATACTTTACTTTAATAGTGTCGGTATTTCCAGTCGACTACAATGTGGGTCTTCGAGTCATGAATAGGGTTTTACAATAAAGTTTAAGTTAATTGGGGTTAATGTTTAAGTCAATTGGTTGGTCAAATTGTCAAATTAAGGTTTAAGTCAATTGCGCTTTAGCATTGACAACATTGAACATTGTCAATTACTAATTACCAGAGGGATCGCAGTAAAGCACTGTAAATTTGTTAAATTCCGGCCAAATCCGTATCAGGCCAAAAGCAAAGTAGGGTTCCGTAGGTGTATGTGCCTCGAGTATTATTCACTGGCTACTTAAGCTAACCTGATTTTTTACTTTTAATTTCAAATCAAATTAAAACAAAATATTTTAATCATATACATAGGTATCACTGATACACCTATAAAAGTCATTTTTTTAATCAACCAGTTTTCGGAAGGGTGCTTTGTCATGGAGGTGCTTTGTCATTTCATACATTAGTTGGTAATGTTGGTATTATAGATTTGTATTGATAGAAACAAAGCGTATATGTTTGTTTTACGTAGTCGGAAATATAACTTTTATTACAATTTGTAATACAACAAATGCATCTTAATTTATTATCTTAGATATGAATACTTTTTGACTTATCAATCCAATAAAATGACCGATTGATGGTATCAAAGACGGTCTGTGAGCGAAAACAGAACAAAGGCTTTTTGCATTAAAGAGTATCGCCTCAAATAACATTAAATTTTATTTCTGCTTGCAACAATCCCAAACGCACACAAACACACGCACACACACACACACACACACGCGCATACACACACACACACACACACACACACACACACACACACACACACACGCACGCACGCATACACACAAACACACACACAAAAAAGATTTTAGAGGTTGTGAGTTTCATTCAGATGTTCTTGATAATCTTGGATTTCTCATTGAGGGCGTAAAAGTATGCCAAACAAAAAACTAGACATTTTTAAACTGTGGTGAACCAAAAGCGAATTATAATTATTTCAGTCCGCATGTGTGTTTTGAGAGTAACAAAACTGGTCCTCCGCTTTCTTTTTGAAAAATACAAATTCTAAATATAGGTAAAGGTCTTACTCAGGAACTCAGAATCTTATCTCCTAATTGACATTTCTCTAACGGTTTAAAAAAACAGTCCCGACGCAAATCCGCAAGTAAACAAGTCCCTGCCAAGTTCAACAGCCTGCAACAATGTAGCGCTTAGGCACGCCACACACTGGCGACAAACCGACTCGCAATCCGACACCGACGCTAATCGCAAGATCGGACGCGTGAAATGCGTTTCACGAGTATTGTATTCGACAAGTTGAGCTTGCGTTGTACAAATGTCGTAAATCGTTAATGTGTTTCGAGTTTTGCGACCATCTTGGTAACAAGTTTCATATTTATTGATATGTAAACTCAATTGTTTAATATGTTTATACCAGTGAACGAATATTAGTTCATTGGTTTATACCTACAAGCTGTTTGTGCAAATATTATTATTTACAGTGAGTTTGTCATTTATTTGTAGTTTACGACGCTTCAAAGTGACTTCATTTGATTAATTTGTAAGATTACATTTGAATATAAGATATTTACTGAATTATGACTCTCATATTAGTTGTTATTGACTAATTATTTTATTACATCTTATAAAAAAATTGACGTATTAAAATTTTTGCAATTAAAAATTTTGACGTATTAAAATTTTTCCAAGTGAAAAATACGAGTATACATACGTATGTTTTGAAATTATGTTGGAATCATTAATTTTGATACAGAATTATTGAAGATATGTATATAATATAGGTTTGATAAACAAAAGTTACTTGGAGAAATAAAATATGATTGAGTTATATGACTAAGTCAATGGTTTTGAAATGGCGCAGTATTTTCATTTATTGTTCCTATTAAAATTATATATTCTACGGCTATTACAAAAACAATAATTTCGTCAATATTTTTTATCACTACATGCATGAATAAATGGAACACGAGAGAACTAATGATTAAAATATTAATTTATAAAATAAAGGAAAAAACTGTAGGAGACGAATACCTAATCACAGCGATTTAATTGCTTTTGGTTAATTAAATAAGGGTAAGTAAATAATAACTTTATTTGCAAATAAACTTATACAATAAACTGGAATCACTTAATAATATTTATAATATTTGTATGATGTCTGTTTCATAATACAATGTCATATGGAAAGTAGTAATTATTTTTATTATTTCTACTTTTTTTAAATATAACATACGAATTGGAGGTGATGTGAAAGTGTTAGTTGTATCAACAGCCTTAGTGACTACTAGTTTACAGTGGAATTCACGGCAGAAGTCATAAAAATTCAATGCTTTGGTGTCACCCTACACCCTACCATAATCAGAGCCGTATACTCGTAACCTTGCTTGCGGAATGACCAGTAGCAGACCTGTTCGATATTATGTAGCTGAAATTAGCCAATTTCATTTTAAACTTCTATTTATTTATTTTCACTTTGTACCCTTAAAACTAAGTGGTACAAAATTCTATCATCACGAATTATATTTTTACTGAAACAGAAAACTACTATCTCTATGTATTTTACAGCGATATTTCGACTTAAATATAAATCATTAGTAAATTACCAGGCAATGGGTTTAATTTTTTTTTTTTTTGCAGAACCTGTTACTTTTTCTAGTATCGATAATAGAGACAAGTTAACATTATTTTTCTATCTAGTAGAGACGAAGTTTTAGGTGTTTTTATTCATACAAAACAAAATTTATTCTATTTCTTAACTAATTTCTTCATTCAATCTTAGGCTTGAGAGCCAGTTCTTTCTTTCTTTTTCTTTTCTCTTTCTTTGCCGGCAACGCATCAGTGATGCCTTTGGTGTTGCTGATGTCCATGGGCGACGAGGCGACGATAGCCACTTAACATCAGGTGGATCGTCAGCTCGTTTGCCAGCTATTTCCATAAAAATATATGATCGGTATCACTTACTTAGTGAAACGGGGCAACTTAAAAGTTTCATCTACCTACTCGTTCAATCTATATCTACTAAAAATAAAACTATACCTAAGGGAGCTAAATTGAATAATTTTTGTAATTTCAGGGTAGGTAGCCTTTATGGGTCACCGCTAGTGGTAAAAATGTATTAAACGCTTCTGTAATTTTTCCTTGCTTTAAAAGAAATCATTAATGTCGCAGACCTTCGGGCGGCTTAAGAGATACCGACTCTCAGCTAGGCCAGTGACCTTTACCCCAATCCGTACATGGACTACTGCAACCTGCATGGCTTCTGTGTGAAGACTGGAGACCCTTGCCCTCTCACTCCACAAAAAAGTAACAAGTTTATAAAAAAAAACTAATATATTAAACATTTTAAACTTAGGTTTAAAGTTACTTTAATTATATCTAATTTGCTAAAGTAATGAATCAGTTGTTGATTTTTAGACTGTAATAGAATACTTAGAAAAGGGACAGCATTATTAACTTTAATAAAGACAATAAAACATATTCACACTTCACAACGACCGCACGGTTTAAAGAAATTTCATTGTAAGATAAATTTGTATTCCAAGATCTTAACCTTAGCTTGTAATTCGTAACAGGCGATATAGTAAGAGAGCTACTGAACCATCTGACTTTACCCGTTTTCCACACAGCTAGAATTTTTTTAAATGATGTTTTATTATCAGTCAAATAAGAAAGTACCATTCTGGTAGGCATCTCGCGGTTTCGTCATAATCCCTTAAGTTTTTGAATATGCAAAAAAAATAATCTTTTTTACCCTTCTCCCACAAGGCTACAATTTTAATTGGTTGTAATTTAGATATGCTTAAGTGTAAAAAAAAAATTGCCAACCCATTCTGAGGGTTGCAAGTATGTGCCAGAACAGAGCAAAGTTGTCATCGGGAGAGCAATTCATAACCTGCTCCCACAAGGATTACTACACTACACCACATATGGAGTACTGCTTTTACCTTTGGACCGGTGCACCCAGTCACCAAATAAGCCCTCTTGACTCCGTACAGCGGCGTGCTGTTCGAATTGTCAATGATCCCAACCTTACAGACGGCTTAGAGGACTTAAGTCTCCGGAGAGACGTAGGCTCCCTTTGTGTACTCTACCGTCTGTACTATGGTGAATGTTTCAAAGAACTTTTCAACCTGGTGCCTCCAACCACCTTCCTTTATCGCACCACCCGCAAAAGGTTACGGTTACACCCGCATCACCTCGACTCGTGGCAGTCGTCTACCGCTCGTTTCTCGCGCTCCTTCCTGCCACGAACTTGCGAGCTTTGGAACAAACTTCCCTCTGAGGCATTCCCTGCGCGCTATGATATGGGGTTCTTTAAGAAGAGGGTATATCGTATCCTTCAAGGCCGGCAATGTACTTGCAGTTCCCTTGATGCTGCACGTGTCCATAGGCGACGGTGACCACTTACCATCAGGTGGGCCGTATGCCTGTTTGCCCGTCGCCGCGTCGTTAGGATAAAAAAACAAGGCTCAAATTTTCAGGGAACATTCTTTAAATTGTTTAAAAAGTGTATGATAACAGCCAGAACATTCTAGCGATTGCAAGTATCTGCTAGAAGAGTATACTGGGTGAATTTTTCAAGTGGGCATGCATAAATTCAAAACTATGGGTTCATGGGTACATGTGTAAAGATTTATAATAAAATTCCATCGAAATTTACAGAAATGCCTTACCTTAAATTTAAAACTCATATTAAAAGCATTCTTATGACGAAAGGATATTACAAATTAGATGATTATTTTAAAGACAAGACTGCTTGGACATGAGTTTTATGGATATAGATTGTAGTAGATGATAAGTGCTATCTGTAACTGTGAGCAGGAAAAAAACAAACCCGGTAGTTTCTTGCTGCTTCTTCTCCCGGGCCCTCTCACAGTAGGGCTTTGTCTGAAGCATTGGCATAACTTGCATGACTTTCAAAAAGTGTTTGTAAACCAAACAAAAACAAAAAACGTTTGATTTGATTTGATTTGATATGAGGAATAGGGAAAAGTGGTCAAAGGAGTCACGGGGCCGATTTTGACGAAAACCAAAACTGCTTAATTAGATTTTTGTAACATCAATATTATTAGCCAGGAATCGAACACGTTGAATTTGCCTCATGAAAATTATTATTTTTGTAGTGTAACACTGTTTTTTCTTTCCATCAATGTACATACAAGGATACATTTGTATGAAAATTATTATTTTTGTATGCAATACTGAAATTTCTTTCCCCGATGTGTACCTACGATCTGTGAGATCCAGCAATGGCCCTATACATTTTAATGGCATTAAAAGCAAACTAGACTACTAGTTTATTAATATTATGTCAGATATTAATATCTCACAAAAATGAGTTCTAGAATTTTTGTCTCGTTGTCTGTGCGTTTGTTCCGGCCAATCTCAGGAACGGCTCAACAGATTTCGATACGAGTATCACTTATGTATTGAAGTAAGCTTAGATTAACGTTTAGTGTTTGTTTCATTCCAATCGGTTTACAAATAAAAAAGTTACGTTATTTAAATAATACCGTCCATACAATATTTATCGAGTGTGGGCTTACCGAAAGGTTTACCGAAGCGGAGCGAGGGTGTTCACTAGTTAAGTAATATAATAATATGTAAATGTTTGTCTCATCTGTATGACGAAATTAAATTTAAAACTCATCATCAACAATATAGGTACTTACGAGTATATAATATTTATAATCTTAGTAATTAATAAAGCTAATTGGTTTAAATCTTTAAATACGACGCCGCGACGTACAATTGAGCTGAATGTAACGTAAACTTACATTAGTTAATTACGGGCGAGTTCGCACTCAATGTGACGGGTGACAGCTGAGCCGTGATAAATTGTCGTAACCCGCGCACTTCGTCGCTTAATGTCGTAAGATTGATGGTCATCCGATTAGAGCGTGTAACGATGGGCTGTCCTACCTTATTATGCAGGTAAAGGTTATGAAATAATCAGGATAACTTCTTAAAGTATATTGTTTAGACTGTATGTGCATCCTGTCCTATTTCAAAATTTATTAACTAATGGCCCGTCTCTGCGTCGTCTGCGTTGAACAATGAATGGGCTGATCACAATAATGAAATATATTATGTATATCGTCGCGCGAGTTTTATTTCGTGATGATTCCTAAGATTAATCTGATAGACAAATCTGTTCTAAATAAAATTGGGATTAAACGAGCAAAAAGCAAGGCTGTATTTTGGTGTTCTATAATTTATCCTTTCGTTGTTATGTATCGTAATTGCAATGGTTTTAATTAATACGCTTTCAGTTAGCTGGTACGTGAAAATAGATACTGAGCGTCGGTTCCGGAAATAGAATGACCGGTCAAGGTTCAGACATACGAGTACATTGTAGCTGCACATGAGTTGCATACTTACTGCATACTAAATACATACTGAGCAATTACAACGTACAGTTTAAAGTTAAATATTTAACATTGTTTCACATTATCAGTGGGCTCGCTAAGCTGTTCCGGTTTTTAGATATATGTAGTTAGTAACCTTTAAGCCATATTTAAGGCCTTCCAGCGGACTGCGGAAGTAGTCCTTTACTCTAGACCTCCGTGTACCAATCTATATTTATGTATGTATGTTTGTATGTATTTATGTTTGTTAGGTACGAGTATAGTTATTTCAGGCGTTTAGTAGAGAGTTTTAAAACAACTCTCAGGAACAGATGGCGTTATTACAACCTCGTGTTGCATACTAGACCAAAATCTATAATTACTTTGTACAAATTGTGGCATTTTATGATTTGTATTTTATCTAAGGCCATCACATAAAACAATTACTGGAATATCGACAATGTTTGCGTGACTTAACAGGAAATAATTTAAAACGAATTGAACTATGGCTTCAATTTGCAAGTTAAATAGTAGAATTATGTTCCTTGATGTTTAAAAAAATTATTAAATAACAAAGTAGGTATGTTATGTGTAAAAACTCGTGCGATAGACATAAGTAAATCTACAATCAACTATCATCCTTAAATCCGTGATCTATTCTTCACTGATGTCACCAATGTATTCTAAAATCCAAATAAATAAATATATAATAAAACTGGGCAAGTGCGTGAAAGGCCACGTGCAATGGAGGGTTGCGAAGTAGAAAGTTTATCGATTATAACTCATTAACTACTTATGCTAACATTATTTATACCCTATTTTTGAGATTTTTTCACTTGTCCACTTGACGCCTAATTCCAAAAAATGGTCTTAAGGGACCCATAATATTTTTGAAAGACCTTTTCAAAAATACCCCACATTATGGGGTACGTAACGAAAAAAAATTTCCTCACCTGGTAACGTGAGGTATCTAAGGGGAGGTACCCTGAAAAAAAATTCATCAATATTTTTATTCTATGATTTTTGAGTTTTAGTAAATATGTACATATATCCGTGCCAAATTATAGCTTTCTAGCACTAAGGGTCTCGGCGCTTTGCTTCGGACAGACGAACATACGGACGGGACGGACATGACGAAACTATAAGGGTTCCGATTTTACTTCGGAACCCCAAAAAGCCAAGCACATTATCGCCCCAACTCAGAATCACACGGTTACTTTAATCGCTCTTTAGTAAAAAATCACCATACAAATTCTGTACTAAGCGATTTAAATAACCGTTAGTTGCTCTAAGTTGGGGCGTAAGAGTTATTTAGTTAAATGCCATTCAACGGGTATAATTTCGATGCAAATCGTTATGAACTTGGTTTCCTACCTATAAATAATTAAGTTTAATCATGGTACAAATACTACATTATTATAATAAAATTGTTACAGTTTTGCGTACACGTGGAAAACTTATATATTTAGAACGCGCGCTAGATATAATGATTCGACGTTGTACCTAATTAAGTTTTTATACGAAATAACAAATACATTGTTGGCGTTAAATTTATACTAAAGCAAAAGGTTTTTTAATCATACATTATTATGGTATTTCTACATGATACATCTGACGACTGACTAGCCTAGTATATGTATATAAACTCATATGCAGAGAATCTTTGCACGGGATATGAATATGACTTATGAGTGTGTAAGAGTATGTACACTACGTTTCAAAAACCCATTAAATGAAAATATTGTAATAATAATAGTTTACATTTCTTTTTCATACTATTAATGTCAGAGACGTATTTAATTAGTATGTGATCAATCAGTCGAAGAGAGCAGAGATTGGGAAAAAATTCATGAAGTTAAATAATTTTAATACATATACTAAAATATGGTCAAATTTCAATCAAAGGTTGACCTCAATGCAAGGCCTTAACTACTTAGGATATATACGAGTAGGTACCTACGGTGTTTTGAATACAATTTGACAGATAACTACATAATTTTTACAGTGTAAATGAATATTCACTTTATAATTGAAAACTGAATAATTCATTGTAAACGGTAGTCATGAATCGTTATAATGACAAGTGTTATAATTATGGAGATTATACCGTTTAATCTACATGGCGAAAACACTACTTTTTTAAAGTTTTATTTAGTTTAACCTGTCTGAGTCGGTCAGATATTGCAAGCTTCATTAAACCCACTTCTTTTTTACCCGACTACGCGATGCAAAGGAGGGTAATGTGTTTATCAGTCTAGTACGTATGTATGTTCCTATGTGGGATTGTAGAGACCAAACGGCTTGACCGATTTTGATGATTCTTACGTCAATCGATTCGTCTTAACCTTGCGAGTATCACTACAGCCGTGAAAATAATAAAAATTCACCACAGGGACAACCAGACGCCATAATATCTAAATGAAAATAAATATATTCGACGAACTACATCAAGTGGGGTATCATAGAATGGTTATTCAAATATGATTTTTAGGTTATTTTCGTCATTTTTCATTTTACGAGACAATTTAGGATATATATAACGATTTAAAGTTGGATAAGCAACCATTCTCGTTAATTTACTTAACTCCCATAATGAAATGACAACATTGTCAATTTTACCGTCTTATAATCCTAATAGAAAAGTCAATGAATCCTAACTAAAAAGTGTAAAAAAAAATAAAAAAAACCCGACTGCGTAAAAAACTGAAAAGAAAAAAACAAGCCCCGTAGTTCAGAATGTTGTTAAAAGTAATACTGAACAACTACACCATAGAAGGATTCACAGTCGGGACCCATTCTTCTTGAAGCGTGCCATCTGCGCTTCACAAACATTCTAACTATGAAATTGAGATATCCTTTCGAAGGTATATTTCAGATTTAATACTGATAGATAAATAGTAAATGAATTTGAAAGAAGGATTTAGGCGATTTACCAATATTAGTTACCAATATTAGCTTCGTAAGAGAACTTTTTAACCCGTAAATTCATCTTTTCCTATATCATTATATTTCTTTACACGTTAAGCATTATTAATTACTGTGGGCGTTAGATGGCAGATAACTGATAAAGACTAAATAAAACATAAAATATCGTCTTGTTAGTGCACTTTTTATTTTAAAGTGTGCGTGTACATAAAGTATCCCTTACGAATATGTTTAGAGTGTTCTAATTAAATTAATAAGCAACAGATTAAATCTCGACTTCTCATGATAAATATTTTAGGGTTCCATTCCAGTAGGACCTTCATGTGAAGTGCTCATAGCCCGGCTGTAACGGTCGATAATTGGATGGGTGACTGCTACTGGAAAAAAATTCTTGAGCCTTTCCGTGTTTCGGAAGACACGTAAAGGCGTTGGTCCTGGTTGTTTTTGTAAGATAACAGTCATTTTGCCATGTCG
Source organism: Thymelicus acteon (assembly GCA_951805285.1). Lineage (NCBI taxonomy): Eukaryota > Metazoa > Arthropoda > Insecta > Lepidoptera > Hesperiidae > Thymelicus > Thymelicus acteon. Next base: position 8,012,506 of record OX638232.1, read on the forward strand.
GAAGCCTTTGGGCAAAGCTACCGACACTTGAACCAGTTGCATGGATCGTGGTCACGGCTGGGTCGAAATATGGGCGTGCAAAATATATAGCGTGAGTACCCTTTACCTTACATCATAGTAAAATGTGTTGTATTGTAAAAAAACTAGCGAGACGATTACATTACATAGGGTAAACATGACGTCTATCTACTAACTAGGTTACTGTGTACTACGTTACGTCTCCCAAAATAAATATTTTAAAACACTATAAAACCCTCTCAACAGTTCGACTCACACTTGCCCCCACTTTTTACGATGGTGCTCCTGGCGATAAATCGACACTGCAGTATTGATTAATTAAAAGTTAAAGTTTTTCGTCCCAACCGGTTAGTATTGTTGTCGCCGAATAAAAGTGTGCATAAATCGAAACGGGATATCATCCTTGCACCAATACTAATCAGTTCAATTAAAAACCATATTGGGTAATTAATTGATGTGACTGAGACCCATACGTGGGAGTGGGGAAAAAATATTTAAGTGTAACACCGAAACAAGTTTTGTTTCGGGCGTTTCGGCTAGCTCGTAAACTGTGTTTTTTTTGTGTGTTAAATTTTATTTATGTCATGGTGATTTATACGTGTGGTGGGGCAAATGAGACTGCAGTTCAACTGGTGTTAATTGGTGGTTAAGTTAAGAGTGCATGCAGTTAAAAGGCACTCGGTGATCTGTATAATAAATAATTCGGATAAGCTATATGGTTAGTTTTTACCTTACATTTGTACCTGCATGATGCACGCTATTTTGGCTGCAGGGATCTCACGCGGATAAAACTTTTTTAGATATAATATTATGTCAACGATAATCACATGGTTACCTACTATTTATTGCCAATTGGTTAGTTGGATTTGTAAAAATCAAACGGAAAGATTTTTATCTTCAGCTAATTGCGTCGGCCGTTTCCTCTTTATTATTATAATATTGTCGAATATGTTATAAGCACGGACCTAAAAAAAGACGGACGTAATCACAACAACAAATTCAGTAAAGCACCCATAGTAATACCAACTCTCTATTCGTACAAGTACATACACCCACACATTGACAATTCACTGCTTCAATCGCGAATCAAAAATTACGCACACATGGTAAGCGGGCGGCCACTGCTATGGTTCACTCTCGATTAGGCAAGTTTACGTCCGTCTTTTTTTCAGGTCCGTGGTCATAAAAAAAATCAATTTAATTATCTAGTTATTAATTTTTTTACCTGGAGGACCCAAAAACCACCACGTTTAAAAACGTACCTATCTAGATTAGAAAATATTTCATGGGGTCAAAATGTTGACACTATTTTCCACCATGCTCTACCCAAGTGTTCATGCATCGCTCAATTTTTTAATTATATTAAAAACATTGTAATAAACCTCTTGTTCGTCTTCAAATCAAACCGTTAATTTACTCGCATCATTGTTGCAAATTGAACTGAAAACCGCATTTACCCGATTCAATTACAGGTTGGCAAATGATACAGAGTTCTGTAATTTTTTAAATTTTAGTCTAACCTGCGGCAGTCTGATTAAGACGTATGGAGTTATATTAAAGAGTCTCATTTAGACGTACTACTTTATATTGACACGAAAAATAAACCAGATGAAACTATGTATACTCGCGCAAGTATTTTTTACCTTTGAATTCTGTACTAATTAACTCAGGAAAGATTATTACATATTTTATACTTTTTTATTTTTATATTTAGTAGTTTATTCAAGCTTCATAGCGTCGTTAACGTCAGGGATAGTCAATTATGTGACAGATAGATGTCGTTTATAGAAATAGTGACATAGTTTAGAGTGACGGATAGATGTTTTCGGGTCGCATTTTCGACTTAAGAGGAGGCCGTGATGGGAATTTATGCTGAAAGTGGGCGTGGCCACTATCTTTTGTCCTCGATGTTCTTCTTTCCGTCATGTCACTCACTTCACAAGCACAGCACAGAAAAACTACGGAGTAGTACTTATTCATTAATTTTTATTGCATCTAAAAATTATAAAACAATTATTTTTTAACAAAAAATTGAACCAACGAAAAAAAATTGAAAATGAAAAATAAAATAAATCATTTAGTATTATAATTTAAGATCCTAAATTATTAACAGTAAATAAATAATTATGAGGCGGTGCCAAACAGATGAAAAAACAAACAATTGCGGATCAAGGATAGTACAGTAATGTAATGACTTCTTGTATAAAATTTGTCAGACAGCTATACCTACTGAGCCTGCGCTCGGAAGCGAACAACATAAGCGCCAAACTATTTTTTTATTTGGTTTTTAAAACTACTTTATGGATTTTCACAAAAATATATGTGAATTTACATTATTTACATCATATTATAATAAATTTTAATTTCAAATGTCAAGGGAAAACAATAATTATTAATAATTTCTGTTTTTCTTTTTCTCCTCTATTTCTTGGCCGGCAACGCATCAGTGATGCCTTTGGTGTTGCTGATGTCCATGGGCAACGATAGTTACTTACTATCAGGTGGATTGTCAGCTCGTTTGCCGGCTATTTCCATAAAATAAAAAAAATCGTCATTTAAATTTTTTCATTGAATAGTAGCATTTGTCAGTTAACCATTTAAGTAACTCTATTTTAAATTTAGTGAAAGTTAAGATTTTTATGTTTTCAAGGATTTTATTATATATCGTTTTCGAAGTCTAATTTTTTGAACGTATCCCTGATCGAGAAGAAGGTACCATGGTACACATAGTCGATTAGGGTATCTGGTTGCAAAATAACAATTATTTTTCTTCTCCTGAAAAAGGTGCATAGGTATTTGTTCTAAAAAAAAATACAAATCTCATATAATATGTATATACCTACCTGTCAATGACAATAATTTTAGCTTCCTATAGAGAGGCTTGCAGCTAGTGTCTGGGGTAACATTACAAATAGCGCGTATACATCGTTTTTGCGCAATGAAGACTTTATTGAATAAAAACTATACCATACCTTAAATTAGAGGCAACATAGCCGTGGTAGGCTTTAAAGGTTCTTGACATATTTTTTTTTTTTGGTAGAATGAAACGAGAAATTTTTGACCACTTTTGACCACCTCAAAAACTATTCAACATAAACCTGTCAAATTTTATTGAAACTTTAACATTTATTGAGACTTGCGAAATACATATGTGTTCCAAATTTCATATACACATCTCAAACGGTCATTTAGATATTAACGTCCAAAAATCGTCATTTTTATCACTGATTGACCTATAGATCAAGACTCTAACTCAGTTTCAGATGGTCGAGAAAGTTAAAATTTGGCATCCAGATAGGTAATCGGGTGAATACAAAGGAATAAATCAAAAAATAGTAAATTTTTATCATTTTATTTATTTTTCAAAAAATTGATTCTATTAGAAACACTTATAATGCCTGAAATTTAAGAGTAGCAATCAAAATTGATGACATCTGGTCATTAGGTGGATTTCAAGCTGAACATATAATCAAACATATCAGTTTTAGTACTTTGTGAAGCTTTCAACGGGGGGAAGATGTTAAGTGTCCCAAGTGCATTTGGGAAAGTGTGTGTGGGACGTTATTTCCAGTGTATTACGTCGTTTCATTTTTAATGTGTGAAAAATTATTTTTCTCTAATCTTGTATGGCGTGTAAACGACAAAATTTTGTATTATTTCCGAAATTTTACCAGTTTAAAGTGATTCGAAGTATTTTTTCAAAATATATTGTAGCACGTTATGTCATCGTTAAACATGTATCATTTGATAGCGTGCTTCAGAACTTGCAAATGAATTTTACTAACGCCATCTATTAGCAACATCCGGAACTAAATATTTAGCAACTAACAAAATATCGATCTTCCCATGGGGATGTTTTATCGCGGTAAAAAGTAGCCTACGTTACTCTCCACCCTCCTCACTAACTGCATACACAAAAACCATACCATTTATCAGCTTCGTTGCGACGTGAAAGACGGACAAACAAACAAACAAACACACTTTCACATTTATAATATGAGTATGGATAGGAGTATAGTTGAATATCGTATTTATTAATATAACGATATTATAACTGGGATTTAGTATTAATAATTATTATTTCAATATTAGTGGACATCAATAGTGGAACGTCATTACTTATAAATAATGAAATAATAGGTATTTCAGACCACGGCGCACTAACTACAGATTTAGTTGAAGAGCACTATAACAGTTCATGTATAAGGTAAATAATTAATCAGTAACGTTATGAATAAGTACCTTCTAATAATTTCTGTACAAAAAGTAATGATTTCCCATCAAAAACATAAATGTAAAGTGAGAGCCAATTAAAAAAAAAGAATTGAGATCTAAATGGGTGCCAAGTTCTGTGCAGAAAAGCCTAAAATTTTAGTCACAAGAACATGTAATTCAAGCTGTACATTTGAATTGGCTAGTTTTCATTAGTTAGCAACCAACAAACCAAATTTTAGAAAAGTAACATAGTTCATCAACCTAAAAGACTTAACGAAGATAATTATACAAATATATAGCTTAGTTAGGTACGTGAAAACTAACCAAGTCAAATGTGCAGCTTGAAGTACATGTTCTTGTGACTAAGATTTTAGGCTTTTCTACACAGAACTTGGCACCCATTTAGATCTCAATTTTTTTAAATTAGTTCTCACTTTACATTTACATATGTTTTTGATGGGATACGTTACTCTTAAATTCCTTAATACATTATTCATTAATAAAACTCGCATAGTGTTAAGTAATGTATCAATTTGTTTTAAAATAGGCAATAGGTAAAACACAATTGAATAGAAAACAGATTATTTTATTTAATTTATTTATTTATTAATTTTATTAAAGGTTGAATTTTCAAAGTGTGCGTGGATGGCCAACTCTGAAAGTATGAGGAATAGCGAACAATGCTGAAAGGAGTCTCGGGGCCGATTTTGATGAAAACTAAAACTGCATCATTACATCAAAGAAATATCTGTATTCTGTAATAATTTCAAAATTATCATATTTTTTAATATTCATTACGTTATTAATTTAACGGAACGTAGTTAAATTTAAGCGAAACCTATTTAAAAAGGTCAGACCAATACAGTACATGATAAAATAACTTGATTCAAATTCACTCCTTGGACACTGATGATATCCATCATAATTCGATATAAAAGGCGACACGAAGTGAATTCAGTCGAAAAATAAATCTGTGCATACGTGAAAATAGTAAGTAGGAACTTGACAGAAAAAAACTCATTTTTTGCTTGGTCTTACTTCATGTAGGATACTATCTCATCAAAAACATAAATGTGAAATGAGAGCCAAGTTCAATAAAAAAAAAGAATTGACATCTAAATGGGTGCCAAGTTCTGTGTAGAAAATCCTAAAATTTTTGTCACAACAACATGTAATTCAAGCTCTACATTTAACTTGGCTAGTTTCTACTAATACTATATACACGTATATTTACAATCTGAGTGTGGGTGTATGTTTTAAATCTTCATAAATAATGTATTGACTTCCCTTTAAGTTAGGATTTTCAAAAAAAAATGGGTCAAAGTTAACTTTTGTTCATAACGATAAACTTACATAAAAAATACATTTATTACTCTAAAACTGACGGAGTTGGTTTGTATGAAAGTGACTTCCAACCCCTATTTTTACCCCTTAGGAGATGAATTTCGAAAAATCCGTTCTTAGCTGACGTCTTCCCGGCAATCTCCTTGAAAAATTTCATTTTATTCATTATGTAAGAAACTACCGAACCGAATAAAAAGCGGCGAGTCTCCTTTTGCTTTTATATATATAGATAATGTATTACGCAACTGAACAGTAATTTAATTATTCATTCTCTTACATATCATCAAACATTTTTATTTAAGTACAAATAATAAAATATAAATAATAAAACAAAACTACTCCATTTCCCTGTGCTGTTTAGTTTTCCCCATTTAACGTTTTGACAATCATAAGCAAAAGTCAAAAACTTTATACGCTACTTCAAATTCTTTAATAAAAAGCGTGTAAAAAATAGCGCAAAGAGACATACGTCCGACGTCGATGAAGACCGCAGTCGACTGAGCGCACATCATAAAGACAGTGTGGGAATGAGTTCTTGTATGAAAATTGTGAGACAGCTATACTGAGCGTGCGCTCGAAACTGACCGACATAAGCGCCAAACAACGTTTTTATTTGGTTTTTAAAAACTACTTCATGTTTTTTCACAAAAAAACACATGGATTTAGATGTGATAATGTACTATGTTTTAAAAAGAATTCCATGCACAAATTTCTTTAAATATCGCTGTGGCAAGCTATAATGTAAATAATTAGAGCCAACTTCATGATTTTTTTCTATCGAGAAAATTTCACGTTATCGTGTTTTCATTTTCGAGCAGATTTAAAGTACATAGTCAAAAAACATATACCTAAGTATTACGCTAATAGCGTATACACTTTACGAAATATATCCAAAAGAAAATTAACCAAACGGGCGCGGCAGCGCCTTAATTATTTCAACTAAAAATTCAGATAGAATTAAAACCGCAATACAGATTAACTACAGAGACTGCTATAAAGCGAGTTGCTATAAACTTAATACAAGGAACAAACGAGTGGATTTTCACGAACTAATCAAATCGTGCACTTAGCTCTGAAGTCACGCACCAAATGTACTCATAAAACGAAACTCTTTCGCGAAACGATTCTACCCACGGATGTAAACGTATGAAAAAGGTTGTTTCCCGTAGATTTTAACTGAATTCGGTTTAAGTAACTTATTAGTAGTCAACGATAGTCCAGCTTATGAAATTAATTTGCCGCCAATAAAGAAGTTTCTGATTTTAATACTGGGCTATCTGGACATGCTTCCCTGATTTTTTCGAAAGCTTGTGCAAAGTTAGTAATTAACTGTTATTCGATCCGGCTTTAGTTACACCAAATCACTTTATAAAACAGCTTTTATCTCCAGCAGTTTTTCTAGAAAATAAAAAATAAAAGAAAAATAATTTATTTCGACCAACCTTGGATCATATTATTTTGTTGTTAGTAAGTACACACCTTAAAAACTAATATTATATTATTTATATTAATACTAATATTAATATTATTAAAAGCCTTTTCGTCGGAACATTAGGTGACATTAGGTTTTTTGAAAAATAATCAAAAACAATTCGCAAAGCCACATCATTTTCATACTAGGTATTTCACTGGCAACTGCAAAAAAGCCTTAACATTCGCAATGCTTAAGATTTTAAATATACGCACAATACTGAATAAATAAATGGCTCCATCGATAAAAAAATAATCTAAAACATCCCTATCACCCACCAACACAAAACTTATGTAGATGCCAACTTTACAACACAAATAAAAAAAAAGACACAAAAAGTAGTTCCTACTAAGCAATGGTAATTTTACTAAATAAAAAATCGTAAAACACCGAATTTCATATTTGTGCTAGGTACTTCCTCTCGATACTAAAGTACTTTGAGAGCAGGACTATAAAACGACTTCGTATAAACCAGAAAGTTATAAACCAAACGCGGGATTTACGCCGTCAGCGTACTTTCGCGAACTAATCAAATCGGTCATTTAGCTAAAAAGTCACGCACTGCCTCAATCCTCAAACACGTTTGTAACCAAACACAGAACCACTCATAAAAAAATTAATACTGTAGTGATGCTATTAAAAATACTGAGGGATATCATTTCGGATCTTAACTTTACTTTTAATACAGGATAACCTTTGATCAATTTCATTAGGTAGGTACAGTGAAGCTTAAAAAGGCTTATCCTTTTACAATCCTATTTATTTCTTGTTTTAACAAACTTCATAAAAGGATGAGGTTCCTAATTACAATGCAATTTCTTTATGTTATTTTCTTAGGTTATTTCTGTCTTCGAAAAAAAATTCGAGAAATACGTTTTGTTATGTAAGTTTATGGGAACTAAATATGTACATACATAAATATAACTTTTCCATCAAATTCTTTACTGGGTGTCCTTAAAAATGATATTCCAGTAACCACTGCGTTTGAGAAAGTTTTCTTCGATGAAGATTTTCAATAAAGAAAACATTTTTACAGCGTATTTCAGCGAAGCAGCAAAGGTGTGGGTTTACGAGCGGGAGTGGGGGCAAATAATAAGTTTTAATTAATCATCACGCCACACTCCTACCGCTGCGGTTATTTGTTACTACTGACATTTACTACTTCTACTAAGTACTATTACTATTTATTATAAGTACTATTATTTCTTCTGTGCTATAACGTTTATTGGGACTGACTGATTCACGGCACTGCATAACATGTATTAGGTCAAGAAGCATGAACTTTGCTCCCTATAGGGGTAAAATGGCTTTTATTGATAAATTATCAAATTAGAGTAGCTAAAGTTGCATTTTTGCGTTTCATTAAAATATTTAATCTCGAATTCGATATTCAATTCAATCTCGGAATCCTTGCAAAGGAATTGAAACGTCTGTAAACAAACATCATTCCAGGCCAAATCTTTTGCTTGATAGAAAATAGCGTTAGCTTTTACACCTCAACAACCAACGGACACTCTATGCAGAAGTTTTTTTATATTACTTCGTAGAGACAAAGAGTTTGTCGCTATTGTAGCTATGAAGCTACCGTCAAATCTTAACACTGACAGTGATACTAGCATTGAGTTTTATAAGGTCCTAACAGCAATAGTTACTCATAAACTTCTATTTATGATCACTTTAGCGCAAAACAAGACGTCAGACAGGACAAGAGTCTTTTCCGTTCCTCAATACAGCTTAGCAAATTCTCTATCTGAGTTTAAAGCGAAGATTCGTTTTAAAGATTTTTAGTAGCTGGATTGATATCGGTCAAACTATTGATTGCGTACTTTTGGTTTTAATTGTAGTTTTGGAACGAAGTTCCTTATCGCGCGTTGCGAAAGGGGGCTAGACGGAAAAAATTAAGAGGAAAAGTTGTAACGACAGTTTTTGCCGTCGCGGTCGTTTATTAATTAAAGCGAGTTACTAGGCGACCAGAAGTATTCGAGGGTGCGACAGTACAATCATAGTATGTGGCTGTCTTATTTACTCTTCGGTATTTAGCATAGGCACAACAGGGATATTTATATTACGATCATGCACATTTTTTATGTGGATACCCAACAATAAGCATTCAACTCACCCGAAACGATCACAGTCACAAATGAACATCTGTGCCGTCGACTTTATTCACCTAGGTATCTGTAACATAAAGGACATCGCGGATACGTTGCCTCACATATGTAGGGTTACTCTAGCCTGGTTTAAGTATACTATTTTGCATGAGTATTTTGTCGGAAATGTCCCGGATTTTTGCATCTTGTCCCGTATCCTTATTATAAGCCACCAAGAAGCAAGGGGCGCGAACTGTGGCGTGGCGTGTGGCTACCCTAGCGACACGATATTGGCGGTATTAAAAAGGGCCGCTTTGTAATGTTTAAGTAAGGAAAGCGTCGACCAAGAAGCGCCTATGCTGAATTACTATCTACCTTAGTAGGGAGAATTGTTCCTGAAAAATATTATTATTATGTATTCCTGTACAAAAAATTGATCATTACCTCCAAAAGGATGGTTCATCGATATAAAGTATTTTAATATAAATAAACGTATCGTTATCTGCGATAAAGGATAGATATATGAAAGTAGCTTTTCACTATGCGTTCGTCACAAACGCACCCGTATATCATAACCGATGTCTTATCGCTTCCGAAGCATTACAGCATTTTCCATAAAGTAGAGCCTCGTAAAACTCCACAGCACATATGTTTACCGTGCACCGAGCCGAGGTGCAGCACCTTAAAAGCATTGGTAATATAACAAAACGTCTGAACCGAAACTGCCCATAAAAGTCCAACGGCGTTTTCCAACTAAAGCCATGAAACTGAAACGCTTGTGGAATTCACAATGGCACAGCTACATGTACGTACGCCTTAGTTTAATTAAAATACCCGGAACGCGAATCATTTGTGAAACTTAACTACGAAAATATAGATTCGCGATAAAATGTTTATATAGGTTACAGTTCAACCGAAATCTTCTATCCAATAGAAGGCTATTCTGTTTTGTAACACGACAGCGGAATCCGGAAGTATAGCCTTGCAGGAAGGCTATTCTGTTTTGTAACACGACAGCGGAATCCGCGATGAGTTTCAAAATTGAAGTTTGAGTCCGAGATCTTGATATGTGATTCTCTAATCATCTGGTACGCACTTGCGAAGTGAAGGGAGTCTCGAACTCTAACTTCAATTTAGAAACCCATCGTGGATTCCGCTGTCAAGTTACAAAACAAAAGTGAACTTGCATCATATTGACATGTCATTATCTAATCATCTAGTACGCACTTGCGAAGTGAAGTGATCCTAGAACTCGAACGTCAATTTTGAAACTCCGCTGTCAAGTTACAAAACAGAATAGCCTTCCTGTGTTAAGGTACAATTAATTAAGAAATAATGTTTTTTATTTATGTTAATGAATATATTTCATTGCAATAAACGATCCCCATTACCTAAGTCAGGCTACGCTTCGGGAAATACGATATGATCTTTATGACAGACGAAGGAGTTTTGTCTTTGGAGGATAAATACTCGTAACTGCAAAAAAAGGTCCATCGAGAAAACATAAGGAACTCAACGAACTCGGTGGGCAAACATTTTCAAGCAGAATACTGTCCAGTCAATGGTCTTGATGTCTCGTCACAACTATAGATGTACAGTCGGCCGCAGAAGAAGCTTAACATTTTAGTACCTTGTCACATTACATTTCTTGAATTTGTCATAGATGTTGCTAGGAAACCGTCGAAACAGTTACTATTACAAAGTACTAAAATGTTAAGCTACTTCTACGGCCGACTGTACGTAATTTCTGTATCTCATGCACGTTAGGCGATAGTTTCAAGCGTTCTATTATGACGAGAATCCCTGGCTAGCACAGTGTATTAAGATAACAAAAAATTTATGTTCATCTACCCCATAAACCTGCTTACCTGCATCATGCAAAACTCGATTTATTACTAAAATTGCATGTATATTCGTTTTTGATACTGCGTTCGGGGAGACCAGAGATTTTTGATGTAGTTAGGTAATATAAATAAATAATTTTAATTAATAATATTGAAACAGGAATAACAGTAAAAAGAAGCAATTAATGAAAGAGTAAAGAAACAAATTATATAATTCAAAGTATTTGGATACTAAACTTTCGCGTTTTATGTTTTACGGAAAATCGAAGTTAATATAGAAGTAAAGTTATGGATCGTGAGAGCTGTTACGAGGTCCGATGTAAAAAGCGTACAACCGAATGCGTCTCATTTTACGGCCGGAATATATTTACGAGAATACGTTATAGGAATTGCACGTAAATCCAGCTACTGTGGATTTTTTCATTAGTTGCCAACGAAAGCAATTTCGCATTACTACTTAATTCTCTTTGTAAAACGTTTGAATTAAAATTATTATTATGATGTAGATGGTTAATGTTAATGAATTAAGATTACTTTTTAGGGTTCCGAAGTAAAATCGGAACCCTTATAGTTTCGTCATGTCCGTCCGTCCGTCTGTCTGTCCGTCCGTCCGTCCGTCCGTCGAAAGTAAAGCGGCGAGACCCTTAGTGCTAGAAAGCTGTAATTTGGCATGGATATACATATTAATTAAAACTCCAGAATCGTATAATAATATGTTGAAATTATTATTTTTTTCAGGATACCCTCCCCTAAAGGTAACGTGAGAATGAATTTTTGAGCTTTTGCTTTGCTTTAATGAGTAATAGTCGATAAACTTACTACTTCGAAACCCTACATTGCGCGTCGCCTGACACGCACTTGCCCGGTTTTTATTTCTAAGATAGCCAAAAAATTCATAGAAGATTTTGAAGAATTTAATACATAATAATAACATACGTAATGTAATTTTTACGAATATAAGAAAAGTAAACGCATTTTTTATTTAATAATATCCAAAAGTGTTCTGGATGGAACTGGAGAGTTAATATTTTCGAGAAATTATAATATGAAGGTTTAAAATGTATTTATGAACGCAATAGACCATATGGCATATATCATTGATTTTTGTGCACGTGATGTTTATCTGTGAGTTTGTTCCCGCAAATTGCAAAAATGGCTTAATCAAATTGGATGCATTTTCAATGACGATCCTAGTAAACTTGAGGAAAATAATCGGTTAACTACAAACGGATATCTCAATTCGAAGAATGACGTTAAAAATTCCGGATGTAGATCCTGCTTCCTAACTATTAAGGCATATTTTCCGAAGAAAAGTCCGACTACTACTAGTATTTAAATATACTACGTACATCTAGTAACACATTTATTTCTGCTACTGGAGAATTCATTCAGTTTACGTGACCCACATAATACAATAACATCCTAAGTGCAGTCGATGCGGTATTTCCTTAGAAAACGCTCAAAAGCTTGTCAGAAGCAATCCAAGTGACGTAATAAAAATATGCGACGCTGCAAGCACATAAAACTTGCAACGACAATGAATTCCTGAAAAAGATAGTGCTATCGCCGTCTCTTTATTGCCGAGTTAGAGTGAGTGGGACAAAAGCTGGTAATAAAAGTTTTGATAGGATCCGGGGGAATCCGGAATATCGGACATAGCCCGTTTTACAGTCGAGCCTGTATCGTCTTAGTTTTATTTTATACTACGTTTTAAAATTTTTGGTTTTAATTTTTTTCTTGAACGATTATCGTTATATTGATTATTACGCTGTAGGTATTGAGTAGTAGTATTTTGTAGTAGTTGATGATGTACTTAAATTCAACAAAATTTACCTAATTGGATAACTAAAAAAGTTACCCGTAATTTTTTAAGTGTTAATCTAAAATGAAATGTAGGCATACTACAAGGCCAATAGGCCTTGTAGCTATACTTAAAGTCGGTGACATGACCAGCTTCCTTTAGAGTTTGCTTTAGATTATTTTGATCCGCGAAGCTATACTTAAAGTCGGTGACATGACCAGCTTCCTTTAGAGTTTGCTTTAGATTATTTTGATCCGCGACAGTGGCAGTGACAGTTGGCCTTTGTAACCATGTCGGAAACTCAGATTCCTTTAATCTGAGGTCGGAAATAATATATGTGTTACTAGCGCTCTGCCCGCGTTTTCCAGGATAATAGTTAAGTATCCTATACCTTATTCCGGATCTAGACCATGATCCGTATAGCCACCATAAGGAAAAAAAAATAGTAAGTAATTTGATAAACGTGGAAACAAAATCTGTCAGTTGTTTACCAAAATTTTAATACTTTCAATAAAAAAAACACTCAGAACTGATAACAGACTCAGAACCAACAGAACCGTTTCGTGTCAAAACAGCAAGATATGTCAGTCACTGTGAGCAGCGAAAATATTTATGTGAAGACATATTAATTTCTTCAAAAACACATTATTTTAGGTCAGTTGCCAAATGTTTAACGACTTGAACCGAAATAATGATGATATGGAACATTAATATGTGTATTTTGGAATGACATTTTTTTTGGTGATTCTAGATTTCTAGCAAAAAAGCTGGGTTTAGCAAAAAAGTTAGTTTCTAACTATTTACGCACCGCACGCGGTGGAAGTATAATTTTGTCCTACATCTTCAATAATTATAAGTCATACTTCAACCAATTTAATCAAAATTATTAAAAATTGATTTACACTCAAACCTTCCTCATAAACCACGCCATCCGTAGGTGAAAACCGTATGAAAATCTGTTCAGTACTTTCTAAGATGTTGCGTTTTAGGAATAAAATTGACGCGGCGGGGGACTTATTTTTATATTATGTGATCATTTCACGCTGACATTTAATTCAGTTGTATTTATTCATCAGGGCACATCTTAATAACAAAGACGAAAGTTATCTGTTCGTTTAGGTGTAAAGGTAGAAACCGCAACCCACTGCAAATAAATTTGGTCGAGTGTGTTTGAGTATTGTTTTACGAAATGTGGTCCGGTCGTCCATTTGCGGTCCAATGTTTGCGAACTTCGCCTCTAAAACATATTTGATAGTTAAACGTGCCAGTTGAATGTAGACCGTGCGAACCATAATTAAATCAGACATTTGTAACTGTCAATCTAGTTCGAAAACCGAATGACTGCGATAATTACCGAAAACTGCCGAGTGTAGCCGAACGAACCGCAATGCCACAAGGGACAAACTTTACGAAGCAGTTTTAGAAACAACTGTTGCTAAAATTTTGTTTTCTAGTTACTGACGATTTGTTGGTAACAACTAACATATATAGTTATTAAATATTGGCTTCAACCCATTAATGGCCCACTACTGGGCACGGGTCTCTCCTCTTGAGGAGGCCTAGAGCATACTCCACCACGCTGCCCCAGATTTTTTCCCATGTAGGTATTACTTTTTAAAACTCATGTTCAATTTATCTATGGTGCCAGTTAAAAGCCAAAAAGTTGCTAAATACATAAAAATGGGTAAAAACCACAGCCAGATTGGGCACAAACAATTTACATTTTAACACACTCTGTTTCAAAGTTGATCACATGAAATCGAGTTTTCCATTCATTATCAACATTGACCCTTCCGCACAACGACAAATATCGAACTGGATAAGGCATATCGATTACAATATACGAGTATATCAATTCATGAATAATTATTGCATCATTCGTTTCAAATTTTACAATATTTCCGGAATTTAAATAATACCCATAGTGCTGAAAAAGAAAATATTATGAATCTTCTTGACATCTAGGTAAGTAGGTAGATAAATAAAATTTTAAGAAATGTGTATTTAGGCACTACTGTTGTTACTTTCTCAAGAAAATATTTAACAGATAGAACTACATAACTAAAACAGCCTCAATATAATGTAAGTATTGCCTTATAAATTAAGGCAATACTTACATAACATTGAAGTAAAAATTTAAATAAAAAAAATAATAAAACTAAAAAAATACTGAGAAAAAATTGAGAACCCCCTTTAATAACCACATCAAAAGTGACGTCACTATAACAAAAAATATACATGTATAAAGGTCACGTGTCACTTCGTCAGCTTACAACATTATAAGGTAAGAAACAAGAATAGACAGCAGACAACGAGCTTCTCTAGAACAATCACAGCGAAGTGCAGCCCTCTTCCAGTAACTTTACAGCGGTTTACCGTTGCGTTTGACACTAACAAATGGAACAGGATGGGGACAGGATGGGACATGCTGACCGCGATTAATTTGAACACTTTGTAATTATGTAGCCCGTAATTGAATATTGCAACTGTTTATTGTAGCAGGGTTTCTTTGGTTTTATTAATAATTTTTCTTTTAATAAACGCTTTTATTTAGTTTTTTACCGTCTTCAAAAAAAGAAGGAGGTTCTGTGGAGGTTAATTGGACGGCATTTTTTTATGTGTGTTCCTCATAACTTTTTGATGGGTATACCGATTTTAATTATTCCTTTTTTTATTCGAAAGCTGGTACTTGTTACATGGTCCCGTGGCTTCTTTTGGCGGTGAATAGACACGTCTGTGTTTTAGTGGTGTTGAATCTCACAAGATTGGGCTCGCCCCACTCGGATAAAGTCCGAGGTGTCTTCAAGAAAAGAGCGAATAAGCTTTTACTAAGTTAATGCGCTCACCACCTTGGACCATAGCCATACCTTCACTTACCATCAGGTGGGTTTGTGGTCAAGCATTAACTTATTTGTGTAAAAAAAAGTGTGAGATTCACACGTTCCGCCATGTCCTCTATTTCCGACTGAATTTCGTCCCTATTGACCTTGTCTTGACTGTCCGCCCTGGAACTTGGTAGGTAGATATCTTTCTACCACTATGTTACCATGCCATTACCTTACCATAGACACCGCACATGAGCAGGTCATTAATATGTAGCAAGAAAAGGGTGGCAGAGAAAACAGACTGCAGAGGAACTCCGGCATTTGTAGCCATCGTTTCCGATGAACTGCCATTGACTACAACTCGGAAAGACCGGTCGCTCAGGAAGTCCTCAACACAGTGCATAAGGCCTGGTCTGGAGGGGAATATGACGAAACAGATTACACCAGATAGTGATCAGTGGTATCCAATGGGGAAGTAATCTCAACTGTATATCGGTCTGGAGCGGTTGTCAGCAGAAGGTCCAGGCAATTGGTTGTGTGGCCATCGACATCAGGCACCCTAATCGCTTGCTTTACCAGCTGGGAGAGGCCTAGCGATGTGGCAAAATTACACGTTTTCCTCCCAGCTTGCTCCTCTAGTATGGGAACAACCAGTCCTGATTTATTTGCGTTAAAATTCCCTAGAAAGATGAGTTGAGCCGAAGGGTACTGACGAAGGAAGGTCTATATTATAAAAATTAAAATAAAATTCACTTTTTTGGCAAATTGAGAGATCAAAACGGCCGGCGAGCGCATGAGCATAATTATAGGCAATTCGCCAATACGACCAACTAGCTACCTCGCTCGCCCGCGGCGGTTCGCCACCGTTAGATCGAGTGAATTGTCGGGACATTTTGTATTGTGTCGGGACTCTGGACACCAATTATGAAATGTCTGGACAATCCAGACGAATCCCGACCATCTTACAACCCTATAATACACTCGAGTTTGGTTCCAGAAGAGGTTTTCTTAACAGTCATAGGTACAGACATTATAAACTTAATGGAGGCCTATGTCCAGCAGTGGACCTCAAGGCTGGTGGATAGATGATAAACTTAATTAAATAGGTACTTGCTTTATTCAACTTCTTTATTTATTGACTACTAACACGTATAATTTATTTATTGACTACTAACACATAGCGCTCACTAAAATAATTTTTGAACAGTAATACAGTACGGCCGACGTATCTTGGCGAGTCTGAACTTCGAAGTAAGTTCTAAGTGCTACGCAGTAACTTTTTAGCAGTAGCTTATTCGGCAATGTTCGGTACGCGGTATTATATCTCAGTCACACTTTAGCATTATGTGTCGTGTTCGTGTCGCTATCTCTGTCTTACATGCGCTAAATTTCGCAGAGCCTCTATGTTCAGACTTGTCAAGATACGTCGGCCCGTACTGGACTTAAGTCCGGTTTAGACGTATTAAGTAGTTAAGTAGATAACTAAATTTTAACTAAATTTTAAGTGAATAATTTTTAGGGCGTGTCCACACGTAATAATTTAGCAAAGCTCTTTAGTTCATACAATAATTCTACTTAATTACTTAAATATTTTACTAAATTTTAACTAAAATGTACCTGTCCAAACGTGTCAAGTGATAAGTCCCGCCCACCTACTTAACATAGAATAGATTTTTTTTTAAATTACTTGTCTACTTGATTACAAAATTGTAACTACTAAATTGTCCGTTTAAACGTATTAATTTACAATCTACTTAAAATTTAGTTAACTACTTAACTATTTAATACATGTAAACCAAACATTAGTGAAAATTAGGTAAAAAAGCAAAGATTCGATCACATTTTCTCGGGGGCCAGTATCAAGCGGTCGCTTCCTACTGTATCAGCTACGCCTCGGTAACGGCCTATAATGCTGAACGCACATTTGTCCGCACCGTCCGCGCCGCGCGTCGGACGCATCGCATTTGTATGAAATCAATCATATGATAGCCCGATGCGGATGACAGATGCGGACGCAATCTGCGTTCAGCATAATAGTCCATTTTTTTGGACAAATCTTAGGTATTTGGTTAACAAACTTGGCACTAATTGTTATTGACATTATTATATTTTAAATTAATTAAAAAATTATTAAACAGAAGTTCGTTTTTAATTTAAATGATTATTTGTCTTTAAATTCTTTTTACAAATTACGATAAAAAGACTGCAAGATTGTTTACAAATTAGTACTCCACTAAAACAATGGAGAATAGTGTATGAGTGTGTATGAGCAATGGTAATACGCCGTTACGTGAGGTTACCACGTGTGTGCCGACTATTACCAATTACCATAAAAAGGCTCATATTTATAAATTATTTGTCCAATTAGTGATAACGAACTAATTTGTATCAGCTGTTCTGTGACTAATGGGTATGAAACATGCGAGAAATAAATTACTCTTTTGAGGAAAGACATTGCTATTGCGATAGAAACATACGAAGCTAAAAATGTGATGAGATTACTCTCTTAGTCTCTCTCTCTCTCCCATAATGCACGCTCGTAGGACTTTGATTTGGCAAAGTTTAAGTTAACACGGAAAGAAGACAGAAGCCTCTTAATTATAAGACTCGAAGGACAATTTGAACTTTTGTAAAATGTGGCTGAATATTTTTTTATAGAACCTTGTGATTTATTTCAACTTACCTGATTTGACGGTTTATTAAAAGTTTGAAAGTAATTTAATGTTAAAAAACTTTTAAGAAGATTAGTCGAAGGTAGTAAAAATAAAATCTTTTTGCTCGAAAATCTAAATCAACCAGCCAATCGAAGAGCAACTATCCGAGTATACTTAGAAATAAATAATTAAAATAACTGATCATTTGTGGACACAGCAGGAAAAAATAGATTAAAGAGCCAATTTACTGAAAAAACAAACAAAATATCGAATCAATAATACCTTTACTAGGGTAAATTTTTGACGTTTGGGAAGTCAACCCTTTAACTATGTTCCGCTTTAGTTTGTAGTACTATATTTGGAACACCCTGTATAAAAAGAATATAGAGAAATATATAGGTATAATTTTGTCAAATTGTTTCTGTTTCGGACCTAAATGAAATAATATGATTATTTAACCCACGACGCCACACGTGTCACCAAATCCGAAGATCACGACATCACGGTCGCACTACATGGCTCTCTCACGTGTAGACCTCACTAATATCTTACTAATTACTATACAATAAATTATAGTAAGTTTTTCTACTGATAAAATATTCCAATAAGAAAAACATATTGCGTCTCAAATAAAATAAATTATTATAATATAATAGAAACTTAGTTTATATAATGCCACTTAAAACACGTGTAGCCTTCGCAGCATGCGACAGTAATGGCCGACCAATACGGGACCGTCGTCTAAGTAGGCGGTCTTGATAAATGCAATTATGATTCAAAGGTGATAATTATCTTGTTATTTTTCATTAAAAAATAACAATAAATTAATTATATGCAGACGATAACAATGCAGCTAAGATAATTTATATTACTGTGTTAAATAAATTATTTATTTGTGAAGTTACTTGTGTTAAAAGGACGTTTATTGTTGTCAGCTTTTCTTAGGCCACGATGCAGGGTTAGTGCAGTTCGCATGCACTCAGTTCTTATCTAAGATTTAATATACAGGTCCTAGTGTTTCTACGACACCACATAAATTGAAAGAGGCATTTATTTGAGCGAGTCTTCATGCGCTCAGCATACGAGTAGGATGCAGTTGTCTCGACTGCATTAAATGTGCATTTAAGACTACTAATATCATCAATCAAATTTTATTTTTCCTTGAACGCAAGATTTAACCACTAACATTTAGGTACATCTAAGTAACTATCTTAATCTTTGATTACAATACTCATGATGCAGTTAGAATTTTGTAATAGTAATATTAGTAATGTGTTGTATTTACTTTAAGTTAACCTAAGTAAGATTTGCGTAAAGACTTATATGTATTTTCTAAATAACAACCTAAACCTGGATCGATTATCCTGGTTCGGTTGTACTTGTACCTATCATCTTCATGAATAGTATTAGTAAGTAATAAACTCTAATGAACTAATATAGTATATTCTTCACTGATTAACTCATTATACGGTAATGATATCAGTTCGGATGCGGAGTGAAGCTAACGAAAGGACTGATCTATCTGCACTTAGTGAATCAAATCAACGAAATTATCCAAACACATCAATTTATCTGTCATCTTGAGCTTCCATAAATTAATCTTTCAGCCACGATGCTTATTAGCCATCGCTCATCGGATTGTCTCATCCGAGAGACAACTAATAGACACAACATACAATTTATTTTAGTCAACGTAACTGATTCGTTTGCAAAGTTATTAGAGTTCCGAAGTAAAATCGCGATGAAACTATAAGTTTTATCATGTCCGTCCTTCCGTCTGTCCGTCTGTCTGCCCGAAGCAAAGCGCCGAAAGCTGTAATTGGGCATGGATATAGTACATATTTATTAAAACTCCAAAATCGTAGAATAAAATATTGAAAAACATTTTTTGCAGGGTACGTCCCCTACAGGTAACGCGAGGATGAATTTTTTATTCGTCGCGTACGCTAGAGTGTGGGGTATCGTTGAAAAGGTCTTTCAAATATATTATGGGTCTTCTAAGACCATTTTTGGAATTAAGGTCCGTTTGCGAAATATTTGGCTTTAAAGTGTTAATTTTGGTTAAAGTTAACGTCCCCCCTCCCCTGCTGGCTAAACGGTCGGAGTTACACCAGTGAAAAAATTCTCTAAAATGGGATATATGATGAATTTACAAGGAAAACTATCAAGGCTATGTTAACATAAGTAGTCAATGAGTAATAGTCGATAAACTTACTAGTTCGGAACCCTACATTGCACGTGACCTGACACGGACTCAAACTCGTATCTCATTCAAAAATCTGTATCGAGTACTTTATGCACTTATGTGCATAATCCTTCTTCCTACTAATATTATAAATGCGAAAGACTGTGAAGATGTTTGGATATTTGGTTTACCATCAAGCGCAACTATTGCATTGTAAGGATTGAGATTTGTAAAGATACTAAACTTAAAAACTAGGGTAGTTATTTTCCCAGTAACAAGTTCCCGTGGGATAACATGTCAGACGTTTATAATATGTCTGTGACCACTTCCGCAAGTGAAGCCAAGGAGCCAGCAAGGGCGAAATCTAGTGTGTCAAAAATTTGAAAGAAGAAATAAAAATGGTAGTCTGTAAAGTCGGTTTACGGACGGTAGTTTAACGTGACAACGTCATGACAAAGCTCCGCTCCGCTCCACTCAACTACGATCGCCTACGGCTCGCTTACGGCATCGGCTACGATACGCCGATCGTACCCGATCGTGCCTCACTCTCTCGCTTTTGCCGCTCTCTCGCTCGCGGAACGGGACACTTTTTCGTGCATGCAGCCCGTGTTCATCGATTTATAAGATGTTATCACGTCAAAAATAATATAAAGTCTTCTGACCTTTGGTTTTGACCCACCCGTCTCAAGTATCTACAAGGATATAAAGATACAAAAGGACTCCTATCGCTTATTTCTATCTAATAACGATCCTCTTGAACTATTCATGAAACGAAAACTTATTCATTAGCATAAAACGGTCGTATAATAGTTATAAAATTTCTCGAGTAATATAGAATTTCTCGGAACACCTATGTTACATCTGGGCTGTTGGCATAAAATTAGTCACAGAGCAAAATAAGCAATGAAAGCGTTTAAAGCCCTTGAAGCTATTCAGAAACGTCTGTCGTAAAATTTTATACGCATCTCGCTCTAACTGCAGAAAATAGAGGAAGTGCGAGGGGGACAAACTTGGCAACATTGTAAGAGAAAATCCATGACAAAAGCGGAATGAGATAGCAGTGTAGCGTATTTTAACGCGCTTAACTAGGTAATATTCGATTTTCTAAGTATCGACTTGAGTGACGTGTGCTAATAAATCGCATAAACAGTACACATAAACATTAAAGTTTTTACGATTTAAGCAAAAAATAAGTTTTTAAACATATTCTTTCGCTTGAAACCATTTCGCAAATACGCTGCGTGACGTGAAAGGAATATAACGTTAGTTCAGAATAGTTCAGATACGAGAACCGAGTCTTCAGTGTTGCTATGGAAAGACACGGAATAAGTAAAATTTAGTAGGTACTTTATTTGTAATAAAAGCCAAATGTTTACTTTATAAAATCTCAGTAAAGTCATCAAGAAATTTCAAATAACAATAAAAAATACTTAAATATAGGTATGTTTAAAATGACAAAAATAAAATAGTAAAATAAAAAGTAATAACAATAAACAAATATATAGTAGGTATACTATTAAATTACCAAGAATTAAAAAAATACAGACATTAATTACCTGCTTAGTCTGTAAAAGCAAAAGTATTTTTTTTATAACCGACAACTATGTAGCATTAAATACAAAAGTAAATGTTACCACATGACATGTCATAAATACCCACATTTCGTGCGGACCTCCCATGTGGATCGCTTACCTGAAGACTAAAGTCCTCATTCTGTCTAGATCTAACGCATAGGGGATACGGGTAATCAGTCCTGCGGTTAAAAAACTACAGAGTTCTCACAGAAATAGTACGGTCGTAAACAAAGAACCTACCTATATATTATGCAGATGTTGCTGTGAAGACCGCTAGGTCCAACAGCAACTGTCTTTTCGAAAAAAACTTAAGGGAAAGAAGCGGAAAAGAGGTTTCACAAAACGAAATCACGATCGTAGAAATAGGATAAAAATTTCCTTTATTTCTTGTCCTGGAAATGGACTAATGCATCACAAGTATCATCTTAATCTGTAAAACGGTAAACGCGTGATGAAAATAGTTACGGCTAGCTTCCTACCAACTTCATTCTAAAGTCAACATCGACAATAGTTTCCGATTACTACTGCAAGCCAAGCAATTTTATTACATATTATATACAGGGCTTGTTTCACAATCTTCAAGTAAGTCCGAAGTAAGCTATTCGTTGGTTAAGTTGACATTTCGTGTATGTAAAATGACACTATAACGTCACTTTAACCGGCGAATAGCTTATTCAGGACTCTACTTGAAGATGGTGAAACAAGCCCACAAACTCAAACTCGAGTATTCCTAAAATTAAAAATATTAACATTATCATTATTAATATTTATTACATGAAAACTCAATATAAAGCTTGATAACCTCAAACGTTCTAAATGAAACATTAATGAAAAACGTTCTACTATCGATCACTGCTGGACTCTGCAAGGGATTTTTAAATTTTAAATATTAGCAGGTATTAACCTTTTTAGCACAAACAGCTGAGACAATTCACCTGATGGAAAGTGGCCGAAGTCGCCCATGGACATCATCAACACCAAAGGAATTTAATAACCGAAGGCCGACCAAGAAAACAGAGAGGTATAGAAGGAAAGAAACCGTTTATAACAAGTCGCCATCATTGTCATTTCTGATTGTTATCTATTCTATGTACAATTTACTGCAACATTGCCCAATGTTTTTCTATTGGCAGGCTCACGTTTTAGTATTTTACGAGACGACCAACCATAATTGAAAATGAGCTACGATGTTTTTATTACAGTTACGTCGTGCGAGTTACGTATGTGTTCAAAATTAGGCCTTACTCACATGGGCTTACAGTTTTATTTAGTTCAGAGTTTAGACAAATAAAAGAATTCTAGCGTCTATTCATCTATGTATGTAAGATGACTTTGTAAAAGATTTGTTTTATTGCTTCATAGTTCATATTCACTTTGCAGTAAAAAGCTGTTTTGTTTTCATATTTTCTTATTCTCTTCATGTCTAACGCCCCAACTCAGAGTCGCTAACGGTTACTTTCATCGCTCCTTAGTAAATCACCATACAAATTCTGTACTAAGGAGCGATTTAAGTAACCGTTAGTGACTCTGAGTTGGAGCGTAAGGGTACTCAGTACATAAAGGAGGTCAGTTGATATAATTATGATCAAGTCTTAGTCCTAAAAAGGAAAGGACAGCTAACTTTAATTTATATACTATCACATAAGCCTACGAAAGGTCACAGTTACAGGTCAGGTTAAATAAAACATTACGTTAAATAACTTCGGTCAACAAACTTAAATTGAACATTGGTTCGAATAAAATTTTCATCTCTAGCTATCCGAAGCAAAGAAAACCGTGCAAAAAAAACTAGATAGCATAATATTATAAATTTTATCAAAAAAATGACCGACCTTACAAAAACAGTCTTCGGGAAAAGTAATATATCCTAATCGCCATATATACCTATAATATTTGAGGAATTCCTTCAATTCCCCATGGATCCCATCAACTCCGATATGTGACACTTACAATTTTTTTATACTATTTCTTACATCGCCACTGTACAATATGTACAGTAGCGGTCCTAAAATAGAACCCTGTGCAACGCTATCAAGGCCCAATTTGGAAGCAGTATTTCCAGTAAAAAAAATATTTCCAAATCTGTTACCAGAATACGGCTAACATAAAAAATACAACCGAATTGAGAACCTCCTCCTTTTTTAAAGTCAGATAAAAATAACGAGCAAACGACCCAACATGAAATATACGTTGCTATAACATAATTGCAAAAATTTTATTATATTTCTGCGAACCTACGAATAAAATACAATTTGCCTACACGCCACTCATTATCCAACCATCTTTTACAGGGTACTATTACCGAGATTCCGCTTAACATTTTTACAATCTCTAATTGCGGATTATAAAACAGTAAACGACTGAAGTTATGGCGCAGGTTCACCGGGATACAGAGGATACTAAGACTGTGTTACGCATAACTGAAGCTTAACTAACCGTCAAATCTCTGATTAAGTTTATTTTGCGTCAACCTGTTATATATTGTACGATAATCTTCGGTTAATTGATATCAGTTTGCTTTTCAATTCACTATAACTTACGTGAAGAAAGTTTTGCAGGCCCTAGACAATGGATCCCATTTTCGTTGCAATTTTTCCATCTCTCCTATTCCAAAGATTCTGGCGGTAAGACCCAAGGTAGAAAGCCACCTTATTCCACAAAATAAAATGACATTTTATAATCCATTATGAATCCAGTAATAATTAAAATATAATGCCACTGCTCTCGACAGCAGCACTACTATCATAGTACGGAGTCGGTGCATATCATTAAATATCAGTCCATTTGATCGTCGATTTTAACCGACAGATAAATTTTAGCAAATTGTTAAACCGGGCCTATAATGCAACTCATTTTAAAAGTATCTATAATATCTTTATTAGGGACATGAAAAGTAGCTGGAGGTTTACGACTTGTGTAGGGGGAAATTAGAAAATCGTATCTGCGCTCTAATTTCAACATCGCTGCCAAAATAAACACGGATCAACTTTATGCATTTTAAGAGCAGCTGCAATTTGTAATTTGTTGTTTTGACCGGCAGAAGTGAATTTACAGTATTCAAACATTACAAAGTGTGCACTGTTCTCGAAATATACTTACATGGAACATTTTTACTCTTAGTCTGGATCGCTTATTATGATTGAGTCGTCTATAGTAAATAAAACTGTAACAGGGTCGAATTATTACTTTAAATATTTTTTCATAATTTTAAAACTTAAATTAAAATTAACCTTTAGGAAAAAATCTTTCATAGTTCTAACTTCAACCTGTCACTAGATCAGGTTACACAGGTTACACTCTTACAGAGGTCATATACAACAATTCATGCTTCTAGAATTTCTACATGCACTTGTTTAGGCTGTGTCTTATCTGTTAGTCAGCCTGCTCGCGTTCTATTAACCTGAAGTTGTAACTTTATAAGAAATAAGGTTAGAAAATGTAATGATGAAACAATGATGTTGTATGTATAATCTTTGTTCCGAAACTAAAACGATTGACAGAAGGCGGTGCTCATATTGTGCTTACTTTGCCTACGCCTTGTAGCGCCTAACTCTATAAAATGTATATTTGTCCATTAAATGACAATTTGCAGTTATTGCATTTTCATAAACATAATCTATATCTATACTAATATATAAAGAGGAAAGATTTGATTTTTTGTTTGCATTGAATAGGTTCCGAAACTGCTGAACCGATTTCAAAAATTCTTTCACTGCTGGGAAGCTACACTATCCCCGAGTAACATAGGCTATATTATATTTAAAAAAATTAGGGATCCTTAATAAAACTTCAATAATGTAACCCAAGGTGTAAAAAAATAAGAAAACCGAAGCAAAGCGAGGGCGGTTACTCGTTCAAAATAAATGGAGAAGTTTGTAATAAACTTCTTAAGTTATCTAGTAATATAAAATTATATACAAGTCAAATTGTTTTACACAGGATATAGAACTATCCTCCTTACCTTATATTATGATTATAGATATAATATTAATATACATCAGGTTTTACTACTCTTAAAATTGTAGATATAGATACCTATCAAGATTATCAAGTCACTTGGTCGGACATTGAAAAATAAATTAATGATCAAACGATTTAGAGTTTCGACCTTGGTTGATTGTCACTGATTTTTACCTAAAATATGTATATTATAATACTAATGAGATAAGATTAGCTAATGTCCATAGGCAACGCTGACCCCATACTAATACTTACCACTAACCTACCGCTTGGATAATCATCATTTATTCTATCTTTGAATAAAAACGTTTTTCAGCTTGGTGTTTATTAATTCAATACTAGGAAAATTTTCAGCTGAACAAAAAGCTTGCTATCAAAATGCTAACCTATTTATTTGTCACAGAGTTATGTCGCTTTCACCTCTTGCAACCTACCCACAGATTACCCCCAACCTACCTTACCTCTGCTTGTACTCAGGGTTACCAGATGACAGATTACTTCCCAAACATATTTGGAAGTGTAGCTTTCTGTCAGGGAAATAGAAAAGTAGAGTTATGGCTTAAATCGTAGGGCGTGGAATATGTCAAGCTCATCCGCGATATTTAGAATTAAGTATTCTTATCATTGATGGGTGAGGCCGCCAAAAATACTTATTATCAGGTCAGTGACCTCCAGGCTCCAACTTCAAAAAGTGTTATGTGATTGTAAGCTACGTACTTACTATTCACTTTGGCTTTAATCGACAGATTATCTATACATCTATACAAATAAATAAAATTGGAGTGTCTGTTTGTAATATTAAAATAACCGCTTTTTATTAAGTGCATTTGGATGTATACACGGTACATATACCAAAACAACATTTTTTACAATTTTTGTCTGTCTGTCTGTTTGTTCCGACTAATCTCTGAAATTAGCTGGACCTATTTTGACGGGACTTTCACTGGCAGATAGCTGATGTAACAAGGAGTAACTTAGGCTACCTTTATTTTAGAAAAAATAGTTTGTTAGGCGATACGAAGTTCGCCGGGTTTAGTAAATATAATCTTTTAATTTGGAACTCTTAATTAAGATTGAAATATTTTTTTACTTTTATGTTACTTTTAGGTTAATATTTTCCACAATATAATGATAACATCATAGACCCATATGTATATAACATACACTTTTATGTTAGGTATATGAGACCAATATGACGTCTTACTGATATCTACCATTAAATACTGACACGTAATGTCAGAATGAACTGGTAACTCTACTCGTAGTTTCATTCGCATAACCAACATAGGTATCTACCAAAGATATTTTACAACATCATTGGTATCTACCTAAGTACCAACATACGTACTTAAACTATAGAAGTAGTTTCATTGTAAACTAGCTGTTACCCGCGACTTCGTCCTCGTGGTATTTAATATTATAAAATTTTTCATTGATCCTATTTTTATTTTATTTTTTTCTAAAATTAAAGTAGACTAAGTTACTCCTTGTTACATCAACATCTGCCAGTGAAAGTCCCGTCAAAATCGGTCTAGCCATTTCAGAGATTTGTTTGTTCCGACAAACAAACAAACAGACAGACAGACACACAAAAATTGTAAAAAATGTTTTGGTACATTATGTACCCTGTATACATCCAATTGCACTTCGTAGAAAGCGGTTATTTTAGTATTACAATCAGACACTTCAATTTTATTTATTTGTATAGATTACACCCATTAAGGAAATTTTATATCCATTTTATTCAGGTATTGATTGATTGGATGCAATTACGCGTACCTACCTAGTATTATTTATTAGGTATGTTTAAATTACTTACGTACAGATTTAATTACAGCGTGAAAAAGGAATTGTTGGAATTGTTAAGTATTTTTATTAAATGGTTGTTATTATTTATATGATTACTATCGTTATAAATTATATAATAAAAATTACATTAAATAAACTTGACAAGTGCGAGTTAAACTCGCTTGGAGATGGTTCCGTACGTTGATTATGTATTTACTGTTATTTTTCTATTTTATTTATTTTTGTCATTTTTTAAGACCATAGTTAATTTTTGGCTTTAATTTTCGTTCTTTCTTGAATATTTTTAAAACTATCTATTGTAGAACTATAACAAAATATATTTGAGATCCTTACAACAAGCCCGTTTATTTGACATACACACGATACGGTTTGCAAAACAGTTTTTGTTTAATTTTGATTTCGTTAAATTTATTTTTTCAAAATTCAGTTGTTTACTTTATACCTTCGTCTTTAGGTCAAAAAAAGTACCAAATTTCAACTCACTTGGTCCAGTAGTTTCGGAGTAAATTGGCTGTGAACGGCGGTCCCCCAGACGCACGGGTGATCCTATAAGGCCTAAGTTTTTCGTTTTTTCGTACGGAACCCTTAAAACGGGTTATATTGTCGGTCTTGTAATATTTTAAGACTGAAGCTTGTGTATTTATGCAATACCTAATTATATTTTGTAATAACATACTTCTATAATAATGTAAGTTTTTATGAATAAGTATGTGTTTTGTACATATTTTATACGTTATAATTATAACATATAGGTACCTAAATAAAATACGATAAAAGAAATCAGGTTCATATGT
This sequence comes from Thymelicus acteon, assembly GCA_951805285.1. Taxonomy (NCBI): domain Eukaryota; kingdom Metazoa; phylum Arthropoda; class Insecta; order Lepidoptera; family Hesperiidae; genus Thymelicus; species Thymelicus acteon. Next base: position 8,041,090 of record OX638232.1, read on the forward strand.
TACTTAATAGTACAGTAGAAATCGAAATTTAAAAGACTATAATGCTGTTTTAGCTGTACACTGTCTTAATTTATTCATCTTTCGTAAATAAATACAAATGATTGTTTCCGAAATTTAATGCGCTTCGTCATTAGTCTTTTAAATAGCGACTTTCAAAATAATGAAGTATTGCTCACCAGAACATCCATGTGTGTGAACAGCCATAATGTCCGATGATATTTGCAATACACAGCATCGCACGCAACGCACTTTCCATACACACAGTTACACCGCACTTGTAAAACAAAGTATCATTCGCAAAACAACTTCATCGACGACGATAGTACACCACTTATATTATTTATTTCGCTCAGCATTTTCCTACAAAAAAGAAAACAACACTGTAAAAAACAAAATAAACACACTGGCACAACACTTGATAACCGGTAAAAAAAACAACGTCACTGACATTTAATTTTTAAATTTAGAACTTCTCTAATTTCGTCCGGTCACTGTAAAGTGGAAATCACTACTGGTTAGCTGTGTAGTGTTGTACAGTGTTGATTTTGTCGAATTCGCTGACCATTAACATTTCCCTTGTATGTGTGCAAGCAATATTGTTGTGTGTAGGTATAAGGTAATTACAATGTAGTGGGTGCGATAGAGTATTATGTGTTGCATGCTTTGGTGGAAAGAGAATTTACAGTCCATTTGATAAAGAAACTAATAATGGTGCTAATCTGCTCACCAAGTACCGGAAAGACCTGAAGCCTCTTCCAACTCGTCTAGTGGGGTCACTTGATAGTTAACTCAACCAGAGTGCAGAGGGATTTAGACAAGCGCCGGAGTATCCTAGTCTATAGGACTTGATTACAGAATGAATTAGTAATATTTATGAAGAATAAGTTAAGCCACAAGATTGGCGTATGTATATCACTGAGCCGTACATAAATCTAGCGCGTAGTCAATTTTGTCTTTGTTTCAATCCGTGTGTACACAGTCCCATACCATTTTTCTTCAAAACGAGGGAAATGTACGACAGTACGGCTTAAAGGAAAACTTTCTTTTCAGAGAAATAGCGACTCCCAACTTGTTTTATTAATGACAGACACAAATCAATCTACAATTTATTTTAATATTTCCTTCAGACTAACGAGAAACTAAACTGGACATGCAATTAAAAATCTTAATTGCGTAATTTTTTACCGCTCACTAATTATAACGAAAAGTGAATGCAGGATATCCATATGTTTCTAATTAATCATACGAGTTAATTTTTGTAGTAAGCCGATGACGTAATGTATAGAAAATCATAGAGGAATTAAGGCGCATAATGATATTTGGTAGTTACTGCCCTTTATTGAACAAGCTATGAAAACAATGAAGCAAGGCTTCATTAGACTATATTATATTTTCCAAAATTTTAGCATGTTAAATATTTTTTTTAATTTTATTAAATACGTATTCGTAGTTTTTTTTTTATAGCATAATCACTTGTAATAATAATATACTTAAAAGCAGATACTTATTTTTTTCTGCCCGTCAATAGTTAGGCAGCAGAAAATAAATGACCATTTTAAAATGCATATAATGGTAAGTAAAAGTATTAATAACTGTTTTAAATCCATTGTACATAATGATTATGGTACAATAAAACGTTCCAACGTTATTGTGTTTGTATCTTGTACCAAATTAAAAATGCACTATCGTTCGAACATCAATTATAATTTGTAATGCGTTGTTTTTTAGGGAGGGGCCTCACTGGCGCTATAGTGGGGACGAGCCTTAAAACACAAGGCTTCGTTTCGGACTGTAAATTCAATTTCTTTATGGTGCAGGAATGTTTTAAGACTTTTAAGTGAATGTTTTAGAAACCCGATCGGCCATGGAACCAAGAATGTTAAACAAAATAACTTTGGCTCGATCACCTTAGGTGGTAAAATGTAGTTTTAAATGTAGAGGTTTAAATAGTAACAATCGGTAATAAGAAAGAATTCTGATGTTTTCCGTCGTGTATTCCAAGACTGAAGAATTCTTTACTTAATGAAATATTAATGTTAAGGCTTAGATTGAATTTAATAATCCTTTGGGTCCATATTGATGCGTTATAAGAACTCATCTAGATCTTTTATGGATATTTTAAAATAAGTAAAAATATTCTTGATCACACTACACTAAAAGGGCCTGAATACAACACCAATAGGAATTGAATAATAATATACTTTAATTTATCATTATGAAATGTTTAGAAGCTATAGGAAGATATTATGTATACGATTTTTTTTGTGTGTATACGTGTATATATGTGTGTGTGTATGTATCTGTGAGTGTTAGCACTCGCATATAATGATGGTTGTTTCAAACAACAAATATTACTGTATTTAAAGTCCGTACTGGCGCGTACTGGAGTTCCGTAGCTCGAGCCCGTCAAAGATGTTCAAATTGTGCTTCTTCGCGTATTCGTTGATTATCACTTTTCCTGTGGACAAGGGATAGTACATTTCTTGAACGCTGGCCAATCGCAATGCAAAAGCGAACTGCAAATTGAATCTTATTAAAGATAAGTTGACGATCATCATGGCTCGTGATTATTTATAGAAATACTAGTGGGATACCCAGTGTTCCACTCCGCTAACAAAATTTCTGATGACTGAAAAAAAGACGGACGTAACCTCGTCTAATCGAGAGTGAAGCATAGCAATGGCCGCCCGCTTACCATGTGCGTAATTTTTGATTCACGATTGACGCAGTATGGTGTCAATGTGTGGGTGTGTGTGCTTGTACGAATAGAGAGTTGGTATTATATGGGTGCTTCACTAAATTTGTTGTAGGGATTACGTCCGTCTTTTTTTTAGGTCCATGCACTAACGCTAACAAAACTGATGATGACAATAACTGATCAGTTTTTTTTGTGCTGACAGTATGTTTATGTGTCATCTTTACATATTAACTTCAAATTGTTGTATGGGAAAAGTGGAAAATCGACTTTATCAATGGACAGAATGTGTCTATTGCATTGTTTTAGTGGTCGTAAACCACCTTCGGATTATTGCCTTTCAAATGAAACCATTTTGGCATATCGGTTGGTTGATTAAATCATACCTTACTTATATGGATAGCATTTAACATTGATAAGTAATAACAGAATCATTCTGAAGTGTTAAAAACACTTTTTGTATCATGCAACTTTTTGCTGACTGTACCTTTCAAAATATTTTTTATGTGCCGTGTTTCTGGAGATTACTTCTTACGTTGTGCTCACAGAATTCCTTTCTCTTTATAATATTATTTTGTATAAAATGTATAGATTCACGGGCAACAGTTAGTATCAAACTGTTCGCATGTTTTTGCGGCTAAACAAAACTAATTAGAAAACATTTGAGGTCCATAATGAGGTACGAAAAAGGCGAGCGGGGATTTATTCGGTCGACTGGTAAAATAACATTTATTTTGAATTCGATTTTGTTTTAGGACATTGGACGGATAGATACAAAACTATATACCTATTACATTTATCAATTGAATGATTTTGAAACTACATATATCACGGACATAAAAAAAGAACGGACGTAACCTTGTCTAATCGAGAGTGAAGCTGACAGCTGACAGCTGACAGCTCGCTTACCATGTGTGCGTAATTTTGTAATTTTTGATTCGCGATGGTGTCAATTTCGTAGCCGTATGGTGTCAATGTGTAGGTGTGTGGACTTGTACGAATACAGAGTTGGTATTCCTATGGGTGCTTCACTGAATTTGTTCTTGGGATTACATCCGTCTTTTTTTTACGTCCGTGACATATAATATGTTAAAAGTAAATATAAAAATTATCAATAGCTACCTAGTTATTCTTTGATTAAAGCATGACGACGATAAAAATATTCGGATAATAATTAAACAACTGTATAGTTAGGTACATAATACATATTGAGCCATGATGTTTTCTTTTAAATTAATTTTTAACCGACTTCAAAAAAGGAGGTATTCAATTCGACTGTATTTTTTATGTTTGTTACCTCAGAACTTTCGACTGGGAGAACCGATTTTGACGATTCTTTTTTTAATCGAAAGCTGGTGCTTGTCATGTGGTTCCACTTAAATTTGAGCGAGATCTGACGAGTTATTTTTGAGTTATCCTTAATTTTGAAGTCAGTTATTTTTGTCACGAATTATAATACAAAATGTCTTATTCAAGTAGGCATTCAAGTTGCAGTTCAAATACAGGTACACAGTTCACAAGTTTGCAATATTTTTCTAAAAACCATAAGCTGCTAATATTCGGTTAAATATAACTATCAATAATAATTTGACAGTATGGTAGGTTTCAAATGAAAAAAAATTCCAAATATAGTAAAATTACCAAAAATGAATATAACTAAATTGAATTTTAAATAAATTGAAGGTGAGATTACTCAAATGTTTCAAATTATACAACAACTTGGTATAATTTAATGTTTTGCAAAGTTATCACTAAATATAAACATTACCAAATCCTAATTCATAAAATAAACCATGGGTTAATATATTATTGCTAAATGAGCTTCAATTTAGAAAATGGATAACGGCTCACAAGCAAGTAGAGTCAATCAAACATCTGAGTAATTTATTACTTTTTTTAATAATTACCATTCATTTGATGAATATACTCATTCGATAAAAATTTTGAAAACATTATATTCACTGAATAACTTTGAACAAATTTAGCAGCGTAAGATTTTTAGCCAAAGTCGCCAAAAAATAATTTCAAAAACATGGAAAAGAAGAAATAAACAATTTCCTAAAGCATTAACGAATAAACACAATCCATCACTAAGTTATTACATGTACATTAAAGGAGTCTGTCTACCCACTAAAGCGTACCATACAATGACCGTGCTATGAAAGTATCAGGCATAGATAGTAACGATACGCTCATGCCCACTCTAACGGATCGACGGCGTTCGATGTCCGTATCATTTTCGTCCACAATTTTAGGCACTCCGTACATGATACGCGACGGTGTAGGTCGGTGGTGGAACGGTCTAGTCTAGTGGAAACAGTGTTATACTTTTCAATACAAATAATATTTTTTGTCTGACTCCTTCCTAGCACGGTCATGGTGTGGCACGGTACGGTATAATGGGCAGAAAGCTTTATAGGTAATACTTTGAGATTTTAGTCTCTTAAACACCTAATCATCAATTTTATAGGTTTTAAATATAAAGTCACTCAAAGTTTGATTGATTGTTACATTACAAGTGAATGCTCATTAGTCCTCATCGTTCAGTGAAGATGATTGAAATCGATGATAAAAATGACGGCACTTATCATTCCCTCTCACTCGCACGTTGTTCCTGTCTTTAGTCACACCACACACGTCGGTACGGCACGCAAAAAATATACCTAATCAGTCTGGATCTGCTGTCCCGACGCGCTCCGTTCTTTGTAAATTCATTGTTAAATTGTTATCTTTCCCAAAGTATTTCAACCAGTATTCAATATATAAAATTATAAATAGATATTCTATCTAATTACGTATATTGAACTCAACCTCAACTTGTAGGCGTTAGGTTTTATATGTTATACGAAAATACGGAACCCGTGGTTTGCGATTCCGATTAGTAATTGGTCGGGTTTTTAAATATCTTGCTAATATTTATTTTCAAATAACAAAGGTCTATTAAAAAATATTATCTATTTATCTGTTTTGCTGACGGTCCTACCTATCATTACAAGTACGAACCGCCATTTTAGATTCGTTTCTTTAATGGCGCAGATTATAACGCAATTAACTCGAATTAGTCGGTTGTAATATTTAGGTGAATGCCCTCGCAGAAAGAGTGACTTTATAGAGATTTGTTAGTCTTAAAAGTAAAACGGGGCCGAATAAGGAATATTTGTTAATTAAAGCGGTCAAAATTGTTTTTAAATTATATTGTTTTCTGCTGATGTGTTGACATCATTCAAATAAATCATTGAATGGTTTGAATTGCACTGGGCATAATTTCATGATCAACTTTTATAACAATATTAATCTACTAATTTAGAAACTTTTCGCCTGGAAATTTATGTTTTCACGTCAATACTGCTTCAATTTTTTGTTGTAGTTGGCTCATTAAATAATTTTGGTCGGGAGACAGAGAAGTTTTCGTTTGACCAAAAATTAACACGCAGCATTATTTATAATTCCAGAGTAAATTTAATATAAAGATTAAGAAGCTTCACGGAGATATGTATAAGATGGTATTTAATTGTTGTCTGAATCTGGTCTTAGTTACAAAAATCCACACATACCTACCTATACCATAAACCTACCCAGTAAAATTAACAAATGCTAGTGTTGTATGAGTATAGATTTTTTAGTAGCATTTACTGTGTCGCTATGATTTTTTGTCTATCGATTTTTCAGTCTGAATGTGTCTTTGTTTCAGCTAATCTCAGAAATGGTATAACCGATTTGGAAGTGTTATACTCAGCTTTGGATAGTATTTAAAGTTTATTTAACTTCAATTCATATTTTTATATATATTTAACAATCCCGCTAAAGACACTTTATAGACGCTAAAGAATAAAAGAAGTTTAAAGAAGTGAGGGGGATTACAAGAATAACACTAAATTGAACTACTGAATTGTTCTAGACTTTCCCTCGTTCCTCAAAACATTTATTGCATTATTAGTGATGGATGGTGCATATCGTTAACGCTTACGATATAAAAAAACACAAATTTAACGGTAGTAAATACCGTAGCGCTAGCAAACAAAATATAAAGAAATCGCATAGCAATAAAATAGCACGCTATCATGTTTATTCCATTATAGGGAACCTTAAAATTTATGAAACAAAGTTTTAAATTTTAGATAAAAGATAAGTAATGAAATGTTCAACCCACGCGCAATGTAGGGTTCCGAAGTACATAATAAGTTTATCGAAATAGTTGGGATTTGTGAAATAAATATTTATTGCCATTAATTTGAACGTGGCCATTTCATTTTACCCGTATATTTAAAAATGGAATAAACAAGAGATGATACAATAATAAATTAACAGCTTACAATTAAAAAGCAAATAGCAGAGCCATTTAAAATAGTTAAGGTGCTTTTATAGAGCTAAAAGTAAAGTCTCAGAAAACGGTTGAGTCGTGTTATCTGACATTTATTTGGTGTATTTTTATGAATAGTGTTTTAGTTTGAAATGTAATTCTTTGTATTTTTAGTACATCACAGATTCGTGGCAACAGGCTTCTTTTATTTTGTCATTAGGTTGACATTAGCTCATAAAAACACCTAAAATAATAATACTTTATATACCTAATACATATATACGCATCAATTCATTATCCTTATTTTACCTACATTGCAAATCGAGTCGAACAAAATTTATATTCCGATTTTTTTCGCTAGTTTTAAATTGTCTAGGTTGATGGACATCTGTTTTAGCAGTTTTTTTTTTCGAATGATCAGTTGCTCTTCTAGCTGATACCTATATACTGGCGAGACAGTCTATTCTATTCTCTTTCTCTCTCACACACACACTGTCTCATTCTTTCCCTGATTGAGTTGTGTTTGTGTGTGAGCAATCGCACGCATGTATTTTTTTAATACTTGTGGAAGAAATCACGCACGCACTGAACAAGAAGTAGTTATACATTAACCTCTTTATTTAAATAATGTACTTACTCAAACGAGTTTGTAAATGTGCAAAAAACATGTCGACAGCATTTTAATGAGAGTGTAGCAAGGGGCGTGCTGTTAATATTAAAAGTTATTAAAAAACTCTATCTTTTATCTTACTTTATATGTTACAGGTATGTCATCCTTGTAATACTTTTACTTTATGACGAAACTAATTTATAATGAAATTACGAATCATGAGTTACCTACATTTTAACTGTAACTTATTATAACATGTGGTAGGTAGGGTTCAGACTGTGTTATTTGTCGTTTAGAAGGCAGTCTATTAAAAACTAATAAAAGTTGATCTTCGGTTCAATATAATTATTTATTTATTATTTTCACATAATATGCATATCAAGTCTCTCATTGCTTTTATTCATTAAAAAAGGCCCTTGGAGACTTCGCCTTGAGGATAAACATTATTAATCAACGACTTGCTATATACGATGCAAAATTTGATTATAAAGCACAATTAAATAAAAAACATTATTTCAATTCAAGATCAGAAGATCAGTTTTTAATGGAGTCGATATGATATCCTACCCTTCCATTTTTAGAAATGTCGGCTCCATACAGCTTCTGTTCTTTATTTATGGTGCTACCGTGGTGCTACCAGTGTCAAATAGATATGAAATAATAGCAAAATGAATTTATTTGCTGGACACATTGTCGTAAATCATGCTCGTTATAACCATACATCAACAATCCGCGAATCATTCATACGTTAGTATATTCTAGGTACGTATGTGGTACTGGATTATCATCCAATTGATTGATTAGAGGCAATAACAGACTTTATTAAGTGTGTAAAAATATATCTCTATTGGGAACTAAGACACAATATTTATTTTGCATATTAATATTGTTTGTACGTATAATGTGATTTTATGTCCAATTATAAATAAGTATGTTTAATGTTTTCTAATTTAACCGGTTTAATTGTGAAGCCAGGATTTTTACCTAAGTATGTTACAATCCAAGAAAGGTAAGCCTTGTTTAGAGAGAATTTGTAAAAAATCCCTAAATCAACTCCATTCATTTCTAAAAAGCTATATCTAAAGGTTTCAGTAACAACAATATATTTTTTGCACACTAAGTCAAAAGCAAAAGACAATGTACCTACTCATATACGAGTATGTATATCATTTCCTACGATAGGGATATTTTAGTTTACAATTTGAAATAAAATTTAGTATCTCACCAATAGTAACTGAATTAAGTATTCCTTGTCTACTCGGATTACAAAATAATAATAATAATAATAATAATAAACGCGTGGCATGGACAACACATATTATAACACATCACAATAACACCCAGGACCCGAGTACAAATATTTATCTGTCACATAAATATCTTCCCCGGCCAGGAATCGAACCCAGGACCCCTCGCTTCGCAGGCAGGTTCGCTACCAACTAGGTTTCAGGGTCGTCTAATTTATCTAATTAACCGAATCATTAACATGTCACGTCGGCCGATCGTATAACTGGCTATCACGATACACATCGAAATTTCTTGACAATCCGAAGTATTCGGCGGATGATAGCGAACCAAATCATGGAATATCGGCATATCTTAAAATGTCGATATGTTACCGGCAAAACCCGATTTCAGGTTAAACTAGTTTGGCCTAGGCCAGACTAGTTTGGCGCGACACGATTAGGCAAAACTAGTTTCTCGTCAGTCTAAAACTGATTAGAGCCGAATTGTTACGGATTTATATTTATTCGACAAATCTTTGTGCTTTAAACCTCTTAAATTACAGCTATTTTAGTCACGACTGCACTTCAAATTGTATTCGAACACCAAATGTAGTAAATTATCACCAAATTAACTGCTCGCGTATATATTGTTTCTTTTGGATTCTTTTAATTTCCAGATGTAGGTCGAAATGGTTACAAAACCAACTTAGTCAACCCCGACTCCACGTGGTACTAGTCTGCCCTACCCCTAGAGTGAATGTAAACCCCGGAGACGCGGAGGGAGAGCAGCCCCCGCCCGCTGTAACCAACTGCAGGCACCATGTGAGCCGAAGCGGCTGAGGCTGGTCGCCGTAGGCGACCAAAAAGCCGAAGCTGCGTAGGCGAGCATGGAGTGCCTGCAGTTTGTTACGCAAGGGCGGAGGGGCTGCACTTCCCGCAGCGTCGGAGACGTTCGGAAGCCTGTTTGTGAATCAAAAAATGAATTACCATCTTTGGTTATAATTTTACATTAAAATGCTGTTTTAATTTTAGTGATCATTTATTACTTTTGGGTTAACATTGATTTATTTGGTGGTAAGTTAAACATAAGCCAAACTTATTGACGAGAAACTAGTTTTGCCTAATCGTGTCGCGCCAAACTAGTTTGGCCTAGGCCAAACTAGTTTAACCTGAAATCGGGTTTTGCCGGTAACAGATATAATGAACTAAACAATTAATAAACCGACAAACATAAACTATACAATTAGCATCCAAAGTACACGGTAGTTAATTCTAATGACTGAATTGTCTGCTTTTAAATAGTAGTATTATGTTAATACAGTTTTTACGGTCCACCTGCGTTTGAGTTTTTGTCTGTAAACGAGCCTAGAGTCTAGACAATCTCGGTAATATATTACTCGTAGTTTAAACACTATTTGCTCCACATTTGAATTAAACAATGGATCAAACAGGTAATATAATACCGCTAATATTATGTAGCTATTAACACTTTTTAACACTTATTAACACTTCTATAAATATTAAAGCACTTCCGACCTAAGTAATAACACCAAAATTTTAATTGTAGGAAAAATATTTATAAGAATCTTATTGAACAATTAATTGTTACGTTTGGTTTAGTAAAATTATGCATAAATACGAAATTACTTTTCAAGATGCGTTGGTAGTTTTTTTTTGTACTTACCGTTCTAGCATGCGTTTACAAATCACGTGTATAATATAGTTATAGAGAGATATGCATATGAACCATATTTTAATTATATCATAGTTAAATATATTTTAGTAGGTAAACAACAGGGTTAAAATTTGTATGACTTACTTAACATTAAATTTAATAGCGAATTAAAAATAAATAATCTAATAAATCTACTGTATGAGTTAATAGGTACTGCTCTTACTCCACTTACCTTCATCAATCTTGCGCGAGGCTTCCTCGAGATCACTGCCTGCGTAGTTGAGGATGACGAGCACCAATGGCATCATCTCCCAGGAGTAGTGGAACTTCTCCAGCAGCTTATGACAGTTCTCCACTAGCGTCTCCAATGACACTGCTGAAATAGAAGGGCTGGGTTAGTAATGGATTTTCAAATAAACTTTCAACCCCTATTTACCATTAGGGGTTGATTTTCCAAAAAATATGAAATTAGGAATATTAATAATATTAACCAAAAATCGTAGTTTTATCCCAGTTTTCGTAGCGCTTACTTCAAAATTGGGGGATTTTTAAACCTTCCATTTGGATTCGTTATTTAATAAGCAATGATGAAGTTTAAGTTATTGTATTATCTTTCAAATAGTTTGACCATAGGCTATTACATACGTGTTAGTAATCATAAACGCTTTCACACTCATACCCCCGCAGTAGGTTTTTACCTGTGTGGCGGGTGGCATGGACACATACTTATAACACATCACAATAACCCCATGACCCTAGTGCAAATACTTATCTGTCACATAAATATCTGCCCCGGGCGGGAATCGAACCCGGGACCCCTCGCTTCGCAGGCAGGGTCGCTACCGACTAGGCTACAGGGTCGTCATAGCGATCGTGATGATAATAAGTACCTAATTATTGTGTTGAAAAATAACATTTAAGTTTCGGCACTCCTTCGTATACATTTTATGCCAAAGCTCACACTATTCTGCACCTATGCACAAAATGCTTAAAACAAAATATTTTTAAATAAAGCTTTCTTTCAAGCTCGACATGGATTCGTAGTAATGTTTTCAATTTATAACTATAGCGCGCTGTGCACGCGGCTTTGCCCACGTTTTACCTATATTATCTTATTCCAGTGATGGTCTACCTGTGTGCTAAATTTTATGAAAATCTGTTGAGCAGTTTTTGTGTGAAAAAGTAACAAGCATCTTTACATCCTTATAAACTTTCACATTTATAACATTACATAGTAGGTTACATAATTACAATACATTAATGAGTGAATGAGTTAATAACAAAACAGAGACTCGATTGTTATATTGCCGACTGGCGACTTATTATGAACCCTTAATTCCAGCCATGTTCCAGTGTTAACGTCAAATTCGTATTACCAAAGCAGTCACGTGACACTTTTTAGCCAATAATACGTCGTTCAAAGCCCGATAAATTAATTGCCTGGAACATGAATGGTTTTTTAAAAGTTCATAATAGGCCCGCTGTAGTACTTACTAAGAAACAGTTAATATACAAACATGTCATTCAACACTCCAGACTGTTTACATCTGTGACCTAACCCGGAGATTAAAGAGGTGTCACCCGACACTTCCGGCGCGACACTAAATATTTATGTTTATTAATTGTGTTATTAAATTACATGAACAATTTCTTGGGATGCATGTTGATTTTTAATACGAGTAGCATCTATTAAAAGTAATTTAAAACATTCAATATTTTATTTGGGAAATAACTTTGCGAGTTTTTTCTATAATACGGAGGGTAAAAGTAATGTTAAGTCTGCTAAGGACTTCCATATTTTAATTTAACGAGCTCAGATTATCTAGTTTTAAATGATTTAGCTGTATTGGGGCGGCTTAGAATACTAACCCCAATCCCACGCCGGGTGGGTGTAGTAAGAGCAGGGGCGGCTGTACTTTAAGTGCACTCGTGCGCCGAACTGCCAAATTTTAATATATTAAAAAAAATAAAACAAAAAATGTTTAATAGTGTCTGATTAACGATCTATTCAATATTAACGAAATTATGATGAACCAATTTAAGCTCTTTGTTAAAGTATTAAGAGTCATTATCGCGAAAATCGCTGTAAAATGGTTCACGGTGCGCTAGCCAAAGCGCACGGCGAATGCTCATACAACTTCTATGAGATGCAACCGAAAACGCCTGGCGCGTGAGACAGAGCTAGTTCAATAGAAAATGTACGGCGAAATAAGACGTTTTCGAGCGCCGCACGAGAGAACCGAAAATTACCGAGCGGAACGAGGTTTGACGAAATTTGCGCGCGCTACGCCCGGCGCGGCGGCGCGGCGGCGCGGCGCCGCGCTATACTGGCTAAGGAGTTGCGTTTGTTTACATTCTGCAAGGATTTTCAGTATTATAATATTATATATAGTTACTGAATTGTGGGACATTGTACGTAAATAGCTGTAAAAATGAGTATTAACTTTATCATTTTGGAAGCAATAATAAAACTTTTCAACAAAAATTGGAATTAAAATCGACAGGATTATTTTTCAAACACTCATCTATTTATTTTTCAAACACTCATTTAAGGACACTTTGAAGACGTTTATAACGATACAAATCCATCCAACCGTTTAGAAGGTCTACGCGCGAAAATCATAACCGTTCTTTGGTAGACATTAAAAATTAAAATACGCTGATACAGTGCACCACCACTTCTAGGATCCACCAGCCGCCACTGAGTAAGAGGCGACTAAATCTCTATCTCAAACGATGGAACTAAATTCCTGGTGTTTATTAGCAATATGGGGATTGGGGACCCCATGAGGTCCCACAATAATAGAAGATTTTTTTGTTCTTTTCTTATCTCTTTCTTGGCCGGCAACGCATCGTTGATGCCTCAGAAGTCGCTGATGTCCATGCGTGATAATAGCCACTCAATCTTTCTGTCGGTTAATTCAATAAAAAAAAAACTAATTTCCAACGGTGATTACTTTCTAGATGATCTGTCAAGTAATTTTTGCTCAAGACATAAAAAAATACTAAACCTCATTGTAAATCGATCGAGAATACCTTGTTTGTATGCAGAATGTTGCTTAGCAATAAAGAAATCCCAGTTTGAGGGTTTATTGAACCAAATCGCTTGCTTGCGGTCGGTATCGTATGGCGTTGCGGTTCCGGCAATACATTTGAAAATACCATTACTGTACGGACACCATGATGTTGGGATCGCGTAGGATTGTTCCGGTCGTATTAAAAAGAATTAAGGAGGCAATGACCGTGAAATTTTCTAGTGGGAGGTATGAAAAGGACTTGAGATTATTTTGCCTAACGCTTCCCGCCCACGTCCGAATAATCGGTGACCGCTTTTTTGTAGGAGAAAAATAGAACGTACACAATAGCAATAGTGCAACGCACACGTCCTTCAGAAGTCGGTCAGAAATAATATGGAAGAAAAAATCGGCCCGATTATCGGTCCTACAAAAAGACTGACGTGGGCGGGAAGCGTAAATGGTGTTTTTTGGGTTTCGAATTTAAATAAGAAACCTTATAGTTTCGTCCTATCCGTCGGTCCGTCCGTCAAGAGGCATAGCGCCGAGACCCTTAGTGCTAGAAAGCTGTAATTTGGCATGGATATTATTGGATATATAATTTACTTATATTTATTATAACTCCAAAATCGTAGAATAATTATTTTTTTCAGGGTACCTACAGATAACGTAAGGATGCATTTTTTTCGTTGCGTACCCCATAGTGTGGGGTATCGTTGAAAAGGCCCTTAAAAAATATCATGGGTCTCCGAAGACTATTTTTGGATTTAGGGATTCGTTTGCGAAATATTTGGCTTTTAAGTGCTAATTTTAGTTAGAGTCAAGTGTACCACCCCCCTCTACCAGCTAAACGTTTGGAGATGGACAAGTGAGAAAAATCTCAAAAACCTATCATGGCTATATTAGCATAAGTACTTAATGAGTAATAGTCGATAAACATACTACTTCGGAACCCTACATTGCGCGTGGCCTGACACGCACTTGCCCGGTTTCCTCATATCTAGTTCCTACCTAAGAATACTAGAACCTTGTTATTAGGTGTTTATTTATTAAAACTTTATAAACAAAAATACCGACATCATTTAAGAAAACCTGGTTCCCCTAACTTAATAATAATGATACAAAGATCAAGTTACACTTGTCTTGTAAGTGTTGGTTGCAACCGCAAACTTTGTGCCTAGATTTCGGTTGATTTAGCTTTATTACTTTGCTAGCTGATGCGGTAGACGGTAGGTACTACTATATAATTACTTTGTAATCAAATAATTTAAAATGTAAATGAAGTTAAAATAAGATGGTCATAGTTCACAACCGTTTTGTTTTGGTAAAATGGAATGTTAACGATCATTTTGAAAAATCAATTTAAGAATTGAATATACGTTGACCCTGCTAAATTCTTAGTCTTAGTCTAAGACAGATTAGATTAGATGATTCCCTACGCAAACCTCCACGTTACCCTGCCTTAAAATACCAAGAATTTTTTAGGAGAAAAGTGTCACAGGCACAGGCCCGTTCAGGTCGGGTTACCCGGTTGTCCGTCTTATTTTCGAGTAGGTATCCATTTTTAAAAAATCACTAGATTCAAATTATTAAGACAGTTAATTGCATAACTAAATAAAGCTTTATTGTTATTGGATCGCATAGGTAATACGCTGATGGCAACATAAAAGTCTTTGATTAATAATTTAGGAGAAAACAGGTACTGTACGTAGTAGGTAGGTAGTGTACCTAAAACAGCACAAGGGATCTTTGAAAATTCATCCCCTAACAGACCTTAGGGAGTTGATGTGGTATTCAGTCTACTTAACGAAACGAATAAGTATCTAGACTAGTATAGAATAGTAAGACTAGTATGGCAGGAATTTTGAAAATCTTCCTCCGCAGACGAAGTCGCACTCGCAGGCATCAGTTAGTGGAATAATTAAATTTGGTAAAAAATTTGTGATATAAGAATCACCAAATCATAAAGACCAAAGAATTAAATATTATTAGAGAGTTGGACCTACCGTGGGATAAATTATTTATTGTAAACCTTGAGATTTTGTTAATATTTTTTGTCCGATTGCAATAGAGGTAGTTTCGATGTAACACCAAGATTACCTAAGTAGAGAAGTGTAAGATTAGTGTGAATTTGTGAAAAAGTGGGAAAAAGAGTAAGACTAAGGGTTCTTGAGCCAGTGGGTGCCCTTAGGTTTTTAGCAACCTCTATTTCTCAAAGAGGTAGTCCTCACTATTTGTAAATGTCTTCTCTTATCTCTCTAGGCCTGCCCTTATTTCAGTGTGAAACTTTCCATTCGAAATAAAAATGATTAAGTTGGGCTAGAGCAAAATCTACCATGCTGTCCAGATGCTTGAGTGTGAATTGATACCAGTAAGAATGAATGGTCAGCCCACGAGTCCGAAGATCTTAGGCCTGAAAGTCTCCAACATACGATAATTATTTTACTACGACTGCTATCTAACGTTAAAACTTATTGAGCCCTCCACAGCACAATCTAATTGATTCTACATCAGATTTCCATACCTAAGTCTGCTGGAAGAGATTTCTGTGAGAAATTAACGGTAGGTACGTAGGTAACTTTGTACAAAATTTATTTTATTTATTTTATTTATAAACTCTTTATTGATTGTACACCATAAGTTTTATAATAATATACACAAAACTTTTACAACTAAGCACAATACAAAGGGCGGCCTTATCGCTTACAAGCGATTTCTTCCAGGCAACCCAACAGGATGAAGGAATAGACAAGTCTGGGAGAATGTGGAGGGTAGGGTGTACACATAAATAAAGTAATAAAAACATAAAGGAAAACAAACTATTTCAGTAAACACATAGATAACGGACTGTATGACGTAGTATGACGTAGAACGGTGAACAGGAAAAATGAAAACTGAAGAAATAAGAGTTAGAGATGTAGGTAATGCTTCTTTACTAATTTCTTAAAGGAAAGTAAGGTCTCAGCTTTGCGAATTTGGAGAGGAAGGGCATTCCAGAGACGTATAGCAGTTAAGGTAAAAGAATTTGAGTAAAAGGAAGTGAAATGTCTGGGAGTTTGCAGTATAAGTTTTTCGGAAGACCGAGCACGACAAAGATAATTAAATCTATTACGGAGATAGCTAGGGGCAGAAGGATCAAATAACATACAGTATAGCGCAGAAAGTATGTGAGTATTCCGGCGAAGACGGATAGGGAGCCACCCGAGTTTAGCACGAAATTCGGAAACATGATCATATTTGCGAAGTCCAAATATAAATCTTATACAAACATTTTGAAGACGCTCGAGTTTATTAAGTTGCTCCTCGGTAAGATCTGGATAACATAAATCAGCATAGTCAAGAATCGGCAAAAGAAGGGATGTAGCGAGAGTAATTTTAGTGGAAATAGGAAGGAAATTCCGCACCCTGCGTAAGCTGCCCACGGCAGCAAAGAGTTTCCGGCTAACCTCGTTAATTTGGGGCGACCAAGAAAGAGATGAATCCAAAATTAATCCGAGGTTTTTGACAGTTCTAGTGAATGGAATGTGAACGCCGTCTAGAACAACCGCGGGCAACTGTAGCCAGTCTATTTTCCCAAGCAATCTGGAACTACCGACTATTATTACTTGGGACTTACCAGGGTTGACGCGCATCCCGTATGACTGCGTCCAAGAGGATACTTTTTGTAATTCTTTATTTAGATCGCTAATAGCCCTTGGTAAGTCAGGTAACGGTGATTGAACATAAACCTGTAGATCATCAGCATATAGGTGGTAGGGAGAAGACAAATGGAGGCAGATAGAATTAATAAAAATTGCAAAAAGAAGTGGAGACAAAACGCCACCTTGCGGTACGCCGGCATTTACTACAGACCAAGTAGAAAATGTGTCACGAACTTGAACACGCTGTCGGCGACCATGCAAGTAGTTATAAAACCAGTCAATTACGGTCGGAGATATGTTAATAGTGCGTAAAATCCCCAATAGGATATCAAAATCAACACAATTGAAGGCATTGCTAAAATCTAACAATGCCAACGCTGTGAGCTGTTGGTTGTCCATACCAAATCTGATGTCGTCGGTTACTTTGAGCAATGCCGTCGCTGTATTGTGACCTCGACGGAAGCCGGACTGAAAAGGACTTAGGATATTATTATTTTGCAGGAAGGAACTCAATTGCTGTTGGACAAGGCGCTCAAGTACTTTGGATAGGAAAGGTAAAATTGCAATAGGACGATAGTCTGACGACGAGGAAGGATTGGGTTTTTTAGGAAGTGGGATAATTTGAGCGTCTTTCCAACTTGAGGGGAAGGAGCAGGTTGCGATGGAGAAATTAAAGATAGATGTAATAAAAGGTAAGATAATGTCAAGTATAGGAAGAATCATATTGCGACTAACGCAATCCACACCGACGGCATTGGAGTGGATCAACATTACGCTACGCTTAACATCACGATCCGTAAATTGTTTAAAAATAAAATTAGGATGATCAGGAGTAGGAACCAAAGAAAGATTTCTTAATGTTGCAAATTTAGTGCATGCATTAATGCTACACGAAGATGAAAAATGATGGTTGAGAGAGTTTAGATCTGTGGAAGAAGTAATTGAGTTAGAATTATTATTATTACGTTGTTTCCCAACTCCTAGATTACGAAGAAATTTCCAGACCCTAGAAGGATCTTCATTTTGCACGGATACATGAATATGGCGTCGTTGTGAGTCCCTACACACCGTATTGCTGCGATTGCGAATGCTTCTATACTTTTGGCGGTTCTTATCGTTCGGATTGGCTTTAAATTTTGATTTAGCATTCTGCTTCTTTGCTAGCAGAGCTTTAATGCTGTCGTCTAGCCAAGGGGCAGGTAAATGTCGCACTCGTATAGGTCGAACAGGCGCATGGCGATCATAAAGCTGAACAAGTAAGGAGTTGAAAATAGCAACCTGTTCGTCCATTGTCGGAGCGTTAGAAACCGCTTCCCAATTGATGGCAAGAGCATCTTCCCGAAGTTTTTCCATATTAATTCCACTAAAATTACGCTGAAGGAGAAGTCTTGACTTAGCTTTAGGAGGTTTAATTTTAAAATGTAAAATTTATTGTACTATGGGACATTTACTGTATTTGTGTACCTGAATTGTTAAGTAAAAATTTGTTTTTACTGGCAAATGCACACACTTTGATCCCCAAAAATAGGTTCAGGTCAGCAACATCCTTTATCTCCCGTTAAACCTAACGTAAGTGTTACAAGTAAGTGACTCAATAGTTTTATTTCTCTGCTCTGTCTACAAACAAAGGCATCCACAAACCCATTGTACCTCACGTTAATTTAGTTCCGTACATGGCCATATCCTTTGTTATACGAGTAGCTTAGGTAGTAAATACATTTAGAAGCGTTTTATTGCTTTCTGTACCTCTGAGTGCAAGAACAATGGCTAAGCGTCCATTTTATGGATAACACAACCCACAACTTAGTTACGAATGAGTGGCTAGCTCATCTATATAGGTTGAGAAAGTTTTTTATGTTACAAATTTATTTTAAAGTAATCTAGATTTTACTTGGGAATTATCCTTAAATTTTTGGGACAGTTTGGTGATTACACAATGGCGGTGTTTCCACTCACTAAGCTCCATAGCGGCCAGTGGGCCTCAAATTTCTCTCAGAATTTTTTAATGAAAATTTTAAATGGGTGAGGGTGACCTGATTGGTCACCGGATGTGATCAAGCACTTACCTATTCCTTCCAACTAAGAAAAAAAATATGACATTTGGATTTAAAAAAAAAACTGAAAACAGTTAAAGAAAATTTAACCTCGGTGCCCCTGTACCTTTGTTAGTAGGTAGGTACTTACCTATATTTTCTTATTGGATCTAAATAATCTACAATATTTTTACTACCTAGATTTTGCCAAGTAGGTAGCGAGTCAGGGACTACCTACTACCTACATAGAAGCTTATTTAAATCAATTGAAGACAATCACATAGGTAAACATGACGCAATATTTTATTAATTTTGAGCATTAATAGCGCTGGAGGTAAATTCTACTTCAAGTACCTAATTAATTAAACTGTAGGTTTAATTCATAAATAATTATTAGAAAGTGCGTAACTTAAACATAAAACATTATGGCAAGCTTACAAAAAATACTTGTTTTAAAGAGTTCATTATATGAACAGCGGAAATAAATATAATGCGTAAGAAGGCGTAAACGTAAAATAAAAACATTATTACCGGCATAACGCATCGACGCGCTTTGCCTTACGCGACCAAGTAATCGAGTGTCGATGTGTGGCGCGTAAACGGCCGGCCAATAAGAGCGCGTCGCCACGCCTACGGCTCTCGCGATTGGGCGATGAGCCAACTTTGAATATAGAACCGCTTTTTTTTCTCTGACGCCTACGTAAGTTCAGCCAAGCACGTAGACAATTTTCTGCCCACAGCCGCATAGCCTTGCGCGGGAAAACCGTTTATATTTCGAAAGGCGCCAATGCGGAATGGAATGTTGATTGCTGTCAAGTAAGGAGGTGGCCACATACGGAAAGATAAACGAAGATTTCTTATCTGATTTATTCTTAGTAGACATATTATTATCATATAAATAATACTTGTTGATTTTTTGTAATCAAACTAAAGGCTGTCTTGTTGCTGATACCGCCTGGTAGAGCAGATTAATGAAATTGAGATACCTAGGTTGCCTAATTGAGATTCTTAATGCTCTTATTTCCTAACTGTATTTTCAATAATTTTAAAATATAAGAAAATCTAAATTTTATCGCAGTTTTATTTCTTTGGAAATTCTATAGCCATGGCGATAAAGAGGGCCACTAACCCCTTCACCAATCTGAACTGGAGCAGCGTGGTGGAACCCTCAAGAGGAGAGACAAGTGCTCAGTAGTAGGTCAATGGGTTGAAGCCATGGGGATAGAAAACAGGCATTTCTAACTGATCTGCTAGATCTAAAAACTAAGCTTCCTTTAGGTACCTAATCGTAATAAGGTACGAAACTCTTAAAGTAGGAATCTCTTAAGATAATCTGAAACCTAGGTTACCTATCGATCTCTACCAATCTTCATTTTAGCAGCATGCACTTCGCACTCTAGGTAAATCTCCATAATTACTCAGAAACTTTACAAATGGTTCTAAAACGTAATTTTTATTATGCGTTGCGTGCGAAAATATAAAATTAACTTAGCCTAACTCGAAACATTTATAAAAGAACCACTAGAAACTACGGAGTTTTACAATAAATAGGAAAGTCACGACAATTAGAAACAGCCAATCAATTTTCTTTATCAATTACGAACACCCACCCTTATTAAATGCAATATAGGAACAGGCGTGTCCAATTAACCGAAGTCTAAATAGGTAAATTAATTAACAGGAAAATGTATCATTAAGTGCAGTAAATAGTAGTAAATATCGTAACAAGTCGTAACGTGAGTCACTTAATTAGTTTTGCGATAAAGAAACTACCATTCACCTAGAACTAGGCAAATGTATGAGTAGATCATTTTATTTATTTTCAAAATACTCTCTTTCAAACCCCCTTGTTAAAACAGAACAATTTCAAGGCACCAAACTTCAGGAGTTTCTTTTTCGCAACAACAGCAAAGATTTCTCTCTTCAATTTAGATATAGATATAGATATAGATATAGATATAGATATAGATATAGATATAGATATAGATATAGATATAGATATAGATATAGATATAGATATCCCTTTAAACGAGCAATTTTTGTACCTATATATTTTTTCTGAGTCTTGGAAACGGTGCCAAAGATTTTCATGAATTTAGTATGCAGGGGGTTTCGGGGGCGATAAATCGATCTAGCTAAGATTCATTTTTAGAAAATGTCGTTTTATCCGTGTTTTCTTTCAGGCAATGAAAAACTGCTAAAATAGACCCTTCTTGACATCTATTGGCGAGTAGCAACACTAAAACTACTTCAGTAGATGGCGTTGTTTGCTAAAAAAATACCGAGAGAAGCTCAGTCATCTGGATACTGATAAGTTTATGGACGCTATCCTTATTAATGCCTGGGATCTTCTCGATGTTCATTCACGTATGTCCTATAGGTGTTCCATTTTTAAAGTCCTATTTGGTAAACAATTTTACAGTGTCGTATTGTATTTTGTATCGTAATTTATAACGACGTATAATAAAGAATTTACAGACAAATAATAATCCCACCAAAACATTTTCATCTAAAATGTTACCAAGTCCATATTTTTCTACATCAAAAAATTATCAGATCAGATCTCTTATACAGCCAAGCTATAACCTTAGTCAAAATAGCCACATGGCTTCATCATGGCTTAGCCTTTTTAACTACATTAAAAATATATTTTAAAGCATATAGGTACGTATATCAAATTTTTAATAAGTACCTACCTACGAATAAGTATATTAAATGTTTGCCTATTTAATTGGAGATTTGTATGAAAATTTTAAAATATAAAAATTTTGGTAAGTACTTTTTAGGGCTCCCTAGCCAAATGGCAAAAAACGGAACCCTTATAAATTCGTCATGTCTGTCTGTCTGTCTGTCTGTCTGTCTGTCTGTCTGTCTGTCTGTCTGTCTGTCTGTCCGTCCGTATGTCACAGCCACTTTTCTCCGAAACTATAAGAACTATACTGTTGAAACTTGGTAAGGAGATGTATTCTGTAAACCGCGTTAAGATTTTTACACAAAAATAGAAAAAAGATCAATAAATTTTGGGGTACGGAACCCTTCATGGGCGAGTCCGACTCGCACTTGGCCGCTTTTTATTTTAGCTAATCAAAGTACTGGCCCAAATTATCTATACAATTTTCCATTTTGATGGCAGTATGTTTATCCCTTTACTGTAGAAGTCTGCCGGACGGGAGGCGATGAGTCGGCGAAAGCGTTTTGTACTGCTACTGCCTCTCGGGTTTGAAGTTTTTCCCACTTAAAAAAAAGCGGCCAAGTGCGAGTCGGACTCACCCATGAAGGGTTCCGTAGCAGCAAGTAACATAATATAAAAGTTCTTGTAGTTCGTTGTAACTTTGATCAATGTTTTTTGCGGTTTACGATTTATGACGTACTTATTAAAAAAAAAAACTTACTAGATCTCATTCAAACCAATTTTCGTTGGAAGTTTGCTTGGTAATGTACATCATATTATTTTATTTTTTTTAGTTTTATCATTCCCTTATTTTAGAAGTTACAGGGGGGGGACACACATTTTACATCTTTGGAAGTGTCTCTCGAGCAAACTATTCAGTTTAGAAAAAAATGATATTAGAAACCTCAATATAATTTTTGAAGACCTATCCATAGATACCCCACACGTATGGGTTTGATGAATAAAACATTTTTGAGTTTCAGTTCTAAGTATGGGGAACCCCCAAAATTTATTGTTTTTTTTTCTATTTTTGTGTGAAAATCTTAATGCGGTTCACAGAATACATCTACTTACCAAGTTTCAATGGTATAGCTCTTATAGTTTCGGAAAAAAGTGGCTGTGACATACGGACGGACAGACAGGACGAATCCATAAGGGTTCCGTTTTTTGCCATTCGGCTACGGAACCCTAAAAACTGTCTAAATTAAAAAAAAATGTAGAAAACTATTGAGGCAAGGTCCGGTGAGTACGGAGAGCTTTCTGCTGTAACTCTTGTAGCTTTGCGATGGTCTGTCGTGAAGGTGAACTTGCACGTTGCCGTGGAGAAGCAATGGGGAAGAGCGATTGACCAGTCTTGGTTGTAGAATTGCGAGCTTTTCCATCATTGTTTGCAATTCTCGGCAATAGACATCTGACGTCACTGTTGTGCCCTTCGGTAAGAAGCTGTGATGTACAAGTCCGGCACTGGTCTACCAGACAATCACCATCATCTAAATATGAGTAATCTTTTTTTAGCGCACTGATTACGTCCTGTACCCTGGTCCACCCACTAAGACGAATGGTGTCGTACATTTATATGTGTCGTACAGTCACCTGCAGAGAAAAGTAACCCATCTGTTTACAACGCAACAGGCAACGGAAACGTTGCTGTTCGTATATTTATAAACAGATGGGTTACTTTTCTCTGCAGGTGACTGTATAAGATGCACTTTTCATCGCAGGTAACAATTCGATTTACAATTCCCTCGTTTCTATGCCGATTCAGTAGTGCTTTGCTTGCTTCGACGCGCAAGTCTCGCTGTTGGTCGCTTAGTTCGTGTGGCACCGACTTATCTAGTTTTTTTATCTAGATTTGACGCAAGTGCTTCAATGTTGTTTTGACACTAACTCCAAGGCCCGCGGCAAGCTCAGCCGTAGAGCCGTAGCCGCTTCCACTATCGCCTTCAATTCGTCGTTGTCGACAATGATTACCGGCGGTGGCGTAGCTAGCCCTAAAGAGGCCCAATATCAATATTTGTTGTAGGGCCCCCAAAATGTCAGCTGTCATACCTATGTAAAAGGAGTGCCAACTGTAATGGTTGTAGGCCGCTGGCGAGCTTTTTTTTGGGAGTGTTAGTGGGGGCCCCTATACGCTGGGGGCCCTGTATAATTGATACGGCTGATAAGGCGGTAGCTACGCCTCTGGCCGACTGCGAGACTTGTTCTTCAGCTCAAACTTTTCAGATTTAAAACGATTGAACCAATAATGAACCTTATTTATGCAAGCAGTGTTAGGGCCGTGTCGTGTTGTTTACGCAGCGGTATTTCCACATAGGAACTTGTATTCGAAAATTGTACGAATTATCAGTTTATCCATGCCGCACAAAACTACCACAAGTTCACAAAAACAAAACACTATCTAAAAACAAATGACTGAATTTGAAATAAAATAACATGGCTTTCGAATAAAATTTATCAGAATTTCGAATTGCGCGCCAATCCCCGGATATTTAACTTAATATGAAAATGATCGTTATAAAATCTACAATTTCATAGGTAAAAATACCTATTATATGAACAGTCAGCAAAAGAATTAGGTATGCAGGGCATGATTCTGAAACCTTCTATAATTATTAATATTACTGAATATTTGTGTTATTATACTTATTATCATTGTTTAATGTTACCTTATACATAAGGTATGATTTTGTAATGATAATAACTGTAACATTTTGTAATATTAATAATTACAGAAGGTTTTAAAATCATGCCCTGCATACCTAATTCTTTTGCCGACTGTACCTACCTCTACCAGGGATATTGAACCAAGTTCTACTCATTACGTAACCGTTACGGGAAACAAAAAAAAGAAAAACCCTATGCGGTTATTTGCTCACTACAACCGCTTAAGCACCAACTCAAAAAGTCGTGCCAAACGTCGCATTATTATTTTAAATACTCGACAGCCATTTTGAAACGTGGTCGTTCCCATTTTTATTGTCCATAGACAACACATAGTTGCTTATCTGTCGAAGGTTAAGTTGGATCATAAAAGTTTATGGCCAACACGACACCCAAGTTGAAGGTTTGCTACCTGTTCTATTGATACTTCAGAATCTATTGGTTGCTACTTACAACCAATGGCCACGAGTTTCCTTCAGGGTCTTTATGATAGGTACTGCCAAATGATGTCACTAAATTTAGTGACACCATTGTGTACCGTTAGGGTAGGGTTACCGTATCCGGAAGAGATTTTTTATGATAATATTATAATTTATTTATTTAAGGTTTACCAACCAATAGGTACATGATACACAAAAAATTCTAAATATCTAACTAATCTTTTATCTAAAATTCGTGTTCCTGCAATTATAGATGAACACAGAATGCATATCCTATCTATTCCATATCCTTGATTAAATAATATGAATTGAATGGTCACAATAATCACTCGTTGTCGTATATAATCAAGTGGTGTACAAAGTACGAATTGTACAATCAGTAAAGAGTTTAATGATAACTCACGGACCTAAAAAAAAGACGGACGTAATCCCAACAACAAATTCAGTGAAGCACCCATAGTAATACCAACTCTCTATTCGTTCAAATATACACACCCACACATTGACACCATACTGCGTCAATCGCGAATCAAAAATTACGCAAACATGGTAAGCGGGCGGCCATTGCTATGCTTCACTCTCGATTAGACGAGGTTACGTCCGTCTTTTTTTCAGGTCCGTGTGATAGCTATTAAAAATAAACAAACAGCCATAGCAAAGACAGCAACTACATACCTCCTACAGTCTATGCTAAAAAGAAATTCTCCATTCCCGTGGGAACTTGGGAATAAGTGAAAGAAAAACAAAAGAAAACGATGTGACAAACAGAAAAGAACAAATGCATACCTCCTTGTGCATATCTAAACTCAATCGTGTTCCTGTCAACTTGGCTTGACAGAACTCAATTTTGGCGGCAGTTACTGGCTAGTAAGCCAACAGTTCCTCAAATAGGCGTTCCTAGATTGAATTTCATGGCAATTGGCGTTCCCGCCTTTATTTGAAAACAGTAGAATATTCGTAAGTGTTATCGCACTTCCTGCGCACTCTCCCTGCGGTCACGTAGGCAAGCGCACACAATGTACGCGTCCTGTGCGCTCAATAGCCCGTTGTGCGCTATCGCCCGGACGCAACGTCACTTTATTGGCGCGAATAATCGGTACCTTTCGTCGTAGGTCGCAGTTTGTTTATACCTTTTTGTGTATTTACAATATTAAGTTTCTGCTCTGGTTCTCTATCGCATTCTAATAAATAGATTCTGTGGAATGCAATTTAAATATTAACTTTAAAGCTTTTAATTGGGTGGCTATTGAATGGGTTAGGATTATTTTATTCCTGGTTTTGTCAAGTAATAATAAAGCTTCTCCAGTCGTACCAAATGTACACAGATAGCTTAATAAATGAAGATTCATTGGACGGTATGGATTTTGTTTTATTTCAAATACCTACTCTTAAACTTTCAGGTACCTATTTTCCCTGGGGCAAGACTTAGGCAACCAGGTTTATATGTTTCATTTCCAAAGGCAGTTTTCACAGGGAATTTTTAACATTTCCAAGACAGGTTCCGAGAGAGGTACTTTTTTAAGTAAAGGTATACTAATGACTTTACCCGCGTACTAACAAAAAAAATTTAAAAGAAATTTTATTCCATTGAAGAGAAATAATGAATGGATAAGATATTTCTTAGTCGGTGAAAAAAGTTATCTAATATTTAAACATTAAGGATTTTCCTTGCATTTTGTTTGGAATTAGGTATTAAGAACTACTCATGTTTCCTTTGAATAGGGATAGCTAGCTTAGAGTAAGTACCCAAACACTATTTTAAACATATTTCAAAGCATTTCTTGCAGATCACGTCATTACAAGCTATAAAACATACGAACGGCCTTGCAGCAAAATTTATAGGTTTTGCATGGCGGCCATAACTCACCTTAATTGTGGTTACATAGTAACTGAATTGCTGGACGACGAATCATTTGCTAGAAGGAGTAAAGCGTGGGTCGTGAGGTAATGTAAGTTCGTGAAGGTGATAATCATAAATGGGGTGTTTAGAGGTCTTTCAAATAGGTACCTACTTTTTACTTTTTATGTGATATTGGTTTGAAAGACCGTAAGAAGTATGATCCATAATCCATATTGTCAATTGGCAATGACGAAACAATACCTACAATAGAAGACAAGAAAAACTGGGAGGTTTGCATTCTAAAGATTTCTAAAGCTAAACAATGATTCCCTAGCGTCTGATACTCGATTTTCAGATAATCTTGATTTAAAAATCAAGTTGTTACAAAAAAATATTAAATCGATAAACATTATACATACCTATATAAAAAATTTAGACGAGTTCACTATTGGGTAAACAAACCTACACCATCTATATATCGTAGTTTAAAAATAAGGCTGACACAAAATGAAGAGAATTTAATGTCAAATAAAATCATTTAATGCCAAAACTAAGGGGCCATCCATACATTACGTCACACATTAGGGGGAGGGGAGGTCGATGTAGTGTGACATTGTGTGAAATGGGGTGGGAGGGGGTCGTAAGTTCGTGACGTCACGTCAATCTATATATATAAAATTGAAAAGCGACACACCGCTGATTAAACAAAAAATCTCAGAAACTGCCGAACCGATTAAGATGAAATTTGGTAGGTAGATAGTTCCTGCTAAGGAGACGTCCACTAAGAACGGATTTTTGGAAATTCATCCCCTAAGAGGTACAAATAAGGGTTAGAAGTCATTTTCATACAAACCAACTTCGTCAGTTTTAGAGTTATAAATATGAAATTTTTTATGTTAGTTTATAGTAATAAACAAAAGTTAACTTTAACACATTTTTTTGGAAAATCATCCCTTAAAGGGTTAATTTCTTCAATTTAACTTAGTACGCAACTTCGTCATTTTTGAAGTTAAAAACATGAAAATTTACTTATTAGTTCAAAATTAGAAAAAATTTAAGGGTTATGTGTTTTTTTGGAAAATCAACCCCTAAAGGGTCGAATAAGGTTGTTCAAGATTGTATGGGAACTTCGTCAGTTTTGAAGTTAGAAGGGTGAAAATTTATATATAAGCTTATAGTTAGACACAAAAAATAACTGTATCACTGTTTTCTCGAAATTCATCCCCTAAAAATAGGGGTTGGAAGTCTTTTACATATAAATCAGCTTCGTCAGTTTTAGAGTTATAAGTATGAATTTTTTTATGTATGTTTATAGTAATAAACAAAAGTTAACTTCAACACATTTTTTTGGAAAATCATCCCTTAGAGGGTTAATTTAATGGATGGTACTTAGTAGGCAACTTCGTCATTTTTGAAGTTAAAAAAATGAAAATTTACATATTAGCTCCAGTTTAGAAACAAAATTTGTAAGTATTATGTTTTTTGGAAAATCATCCCCTAAAAGGTTAATTAAGACAGCACAAGTTAGTATGGCAACTTCGTCAGTTTTGAAGTAAGAAGGGTGAAAATTTGTATATAAGCTTATATTTAGACACAAAAAATAACTGTACCAATGTTTTCTCGAAATTCATGCCCTAAAAATAGGGGTTGGAAGTCATTTACATACAAATCAACTTCGTCAGTTTTAGAGTTATAAATATGAAAATTTTTATGTAAGTTTATTTTTATTAACAAAAGTTAAAATTTAGCTGAAAATCATCCCTTAAAGGGTTAATTTAGGGGATGGAACTTACTACGCAACTTATTTTTAAAAACATAAAAAAATTATATATTTGCCCAAGATTGGAAAGAATCAGTAATTTGTTTTTTGGAAAATCCTCCCCTGAAGGGTTAATTAACTAGGGAGTGCAAATTAGTATGGCAACTTCGTCAGTTTTGAAGTAAAAAACTTGAAAATTTATATATTAGTTCAAGATTAGAAAGAAAATTTAAAAGTTGTTTTTTTTGGAAAATCAACCCCTAAAGGGTTGAATAAGGTTATGCAAGTTAATATGGCAACTTCGTCAGTTTTGAAGTAAGAAGGGTGAAAATTTGTATATAAGCTTATAGTTAGACACAAAAAATAACTGAACCACTGTTTTCTCGAAATTCATCCCCATATGGGGTAATACTAAGGGGTTATAAATATTTAAGAAACTACGTTAATTGTAACAGGTTTTTTGGAATTTCATCCCCTAAGAGGTAAATAAAGGGGTTGCAAGTTTTTCCAGGACTTTGTCAATTTCAAACTCAAAAATAAGTATGAAAATTAATATGTAAGCTTATAGTGAGAAACAAAAAATTTGTGTAGAGGACTTTACGGACGGGAGCGGGACACGTGAGAGGGACAGGAAGCGAGAAAGGGACCGCGAATGGGAGAGGGACAGGGAGCGGGAGAGGGAGAGGGAAAGGGAGAGAGAGGGAGAGGGAGAGGGACAGGGCACGGGAGAGGGAGAGGGAGAGGGACAGGAAGCGGGATAGGGCCCGGAAGTGGGATAGGGAGAGGGAGAGGGAGAGGTACAGGGAGCGGGAGAGGGAGAGAAAAGGACAGGGGTATTATTGTCTGTTTGTCTGTCCGGGCATCACATGAAAACCCATGAACTGATTTCGACGGAAATTAGTTAAGTTGTTCCTTATACTTTGGATCACGTTTTAAAAAACTTTTCGTCCCGATAAAATTAAAAGTTTTCCCAGGAAACAAGATGAAACTTAGTATGGAATATTTTTAAAATACCAACGTCTTGCTTTAAATTTGAAACAAACGTTCTTCATTTAATTGATGGTATACATGTTTTCGGGTTTTTCAAAATTTTTCATGAAAAAGAAAAAAACAAATTAATGTTAATGTTGTTTATTTTTCAAAATCCGTTCCCGGAGGAATGATTTGTGATTGTATCGTAGGTTTCAGTATATAAATTCCTAAATATAAGTACTTCAATATAAATTAACCTGTTTTTAAATATTCTTCTGCAAGGGGTACAAATATAATAAGCATAAATTCCGCATGCGAAGCTGCGGGCAACAGCTAGTCTAATAATATAAATGATATGTATAGGTAAATATTAAAAAAAACAATTAATGGAAATAAAACTTATCTCGGAACTGCTGTTTTAATTTAATAATTTCATATGTGACGTCACACTAGGGAGGCGAGGTCTCACAAGTGTGACCAGCTGTGACAAGGACAGGGGGAGGGGTCAAAAAGTCATAAAATTAGTGTGACGTAATTTATGGATGGCCCCTAATCTGGTTTTTTAAACTAAATTAATATTTAGCCGCATTGGGGCGGCTTAGAATACCAGCCCCAATCCCACGCCGGATGGGTGTCGTAAGAGGCGACTAAATCCGGCCCGCTGGTGGTAGGGCCCCTCGAGGGATTGTATTGGTAATAAAGATTTTAATTGTTAATTAACACCATTATTACTATTACTATTTCTCCATGGGGTTCGAATGGATAGCTACCATTCTTGAGCATGAGTGAGTCGCCAAACGACTCGTCGTGATCCGGCTGGCAGCCGGAGAGCTTTCTTTTTCTTCTCTCTTTCTTGGCTGGCAACACATCAGTGATGCCTTTGGTGTTGCTGATGTCCATGGGCGACGGTAACCACTTTCCATTAGGTCACTCAGGTGGATCGTCAGCTCGTTTGCCAGCTATTTCCATAAAAAAAATCTTTAAAGATAAGATTGTTTACAAAAGTTTCGTCTAAAAAAATTTACAACTACAACCTATAAAAAATTGCATACGTTCTTTTAAAAACCCTACAATCGTATCTAAGCGCTCTAAGACGAAACATTATATACGAAGAGCGCTCTAGAACTCATTAATATCTGTCTACAGACCCCGCCCTATGCGCAGCTACATTACGCCACTGCGTAGATAAAATCTTACCGTGTTAACATTACTAAAGCTATCGACCTTACTGCCATAGTAATAAGATGGTGAGGGAGTAATGTGAACGCCTCGTTGACCGGAGAAGTGATAAATGATGCACAGACAATATTTACTCCATTCTATTCTTTTTGATTACATGGCAAGAGTTTAAAATTGTAGCGAAAGACGTAAGTGATTGTCTTTACGAATCAGCAGACGAACTGATGATAGGTTATCATGATCAGTCATAAGTAGATATTATATGCAACATAAAAAGCTTGTTATATGCATGCAAATATGCATGAAAAATGCTTGAAATATGCACGAAAATATGTAAAATATGCAAAATTAAATGATAATTTTTAGGAATCCAAACAAAGAAAACTACTTCGGAACCCTACATTGCGCGTGACCAGACACACACTTGCCCGGTTTTTTAATATTTTTATAAACGCAAACGTATTGTTCCAAATATTCAGTAGTGAGATTGTGTCTTCGATCATTCAAAAAATATTAATATACGTGGTCGCTCCACATCCACTGAGGTGACTGGGCAGAATTTGAACTTTGGTGCTGTATTAGTACTTTTAGTTTCCGGCAAAAGTTCTAAAACTATCAATTAGACACGATAATATGCATCATAACTAGATCTTAAGTAAAATATGCAATTACCGCTGAGGATGGCTTAAATATGCAAATGCATATGCAAATATGCAAATGCATATAATCCGGTCTCTAGTCATAAGTACAATAAAGGACTTTCAGCTTTGACACGGAGATCTTTTAATACTGACTGATCAAAACACGTATCTCTTGATTCTAGTAAAGCGTGAGTACCGTGGGATGATACGGTGCACTTGGGTGATAGTCCAACAGAAACTGAGTGCCACTGACATGAGCGAATACCGCCGGGAAACTGTACAGAATTTTTTTTTTATGTTACTAGCTGACAATCCACTTAACGGTAAATAGCGCATGGATGTTTGGCGTTCAAAGGCATCACCGATGTGCTGCCGATCAAGAGTGGAGAGAAAGAACTGGCTCCCAAGTCCTCAGCTGGAACACGACGGGTCGTGTGGCGGCTGACTCAGGCAGGAAGGTGGCAGCTAGTCAGGCCAACTAACATACTTTGTACAGTAATCTCTATTCAGCTTGGTGATCCATGAGCAGGTAAAGTTGATTTGGACTGAGAGTTGGAGCCCCTTACACCCCGAACATGACTTTACACCCCTACAACTTATAGGCTGACAGTTTTTCTACGGCCGTTTTCAATAATCAATGTATCCTTTATCTATACTAATCTATACTAATATATAAAGAGGAAAGATTTGATTTTTTGTTTGCATTGAATAGGCTCCGAAACTACTGAACCGATTTGAGAAATTCTTTCACTGTTGGGAAGCTACAATATCCCTGAGTAACATAGGCTATATTATATTTTCAAAAAAATTAGGGATCCTTAATAAAACTCCAATAATGTAACCCAAGGTGTAAAAAAATAAGAAAACCGAAGCAAAGCGAGGGCGATTACTCGTATATTATATATCTAATATATAAATTTCTCGTGTCACGGTGTTAGAAGTTGAACTGCTTCGAAACGGCTTGACCGATTTTCGTGAATCTTAGCGTGCATATCGGCTAGGGTGGAGAATCGGACAACATCTATTTTTCATCCCCGTAAATTTTAAGGGTGGTCCACCCCTAAATTTTTTATTTTATTTTTTTAATCTTTTGACAGAACGAAGTCTGTCCGGGCAGCTAGTAATATTATAAAGAGGAAAGATTTGATTATAAAATAATAAACAAACGCTTTCACACTCATACCCCCGCAGTAGGTTTTCACGCAGTAGGTTTTCACGCAGTAGGTTTTCTGTCCTGGACTGGACCTGTGTCGCGGGTGGCATGGACGACACATATAACACGTCACAATAACGCCCATGACCCGAGTACAAATTTTATCTGTCACATAAATATCTGCCCCGACCGGGATCGAACCCGGGACCCCTCGCTTCGCAGGCAGGGTTGCTACCAATTAGGCTACAGGGTCGTCATTGTTTGTTTGCATTGAATAGACTCCGAAACTCAGATTAAATAAAAGGCTCCGAAACTACTGAACCGATTTAAAAAATTGTTTCACTGTTGGGAAGCTACACTATCTCCGGGTGACACAGGCTAAATGATATTTTCAAAAAAAATAGGGATCCTTAATAATACTCCAAGATGTAAAAAAATAATAAAACCGAAGCAAAGCGAGGGCGGTTACCTACTCATCTCTAGATAAGTAAAATAATAATAAAAAAAAACTATGAATTTTGACAGTTGCCAGTTAACTGACATTAGAATGATAGACAGACAGAATATTGAGAACGTTATCTACATATTAACTTTTTAAATAATCTATCATAGTTCATCATCATCTTGCCTATTTGCCTGCCATAATTTTATTTAGCGCTAGAGTAATATGTTTTTTCTTCCAGACTTCCCTATCAGCCGTCATCTCTAAACTTACCTCTTATCTTTCATAATTATCTTCTCTCACACAATCCATCTATCTTTTCTTTGGTCATTCTCGTCCTTTAATCTAAAAACTATATTCTAAATAGGGATGTTGTTATAATATGTTGAATAGTAATTTTAAATGAGAAATCATATAATTACTTAAAATATCATAATAGGTACTCTTATAATAGATTAAACTTACCGTTCTGGCAATTACTATTCTTTATACTTGCATGGTACATGAGTTAAGCCGAAATAACTACTTTGGAGTCATAAAACCAGGATAAACTTAAGCTCCAGAAAAGCACTAAGCTAACGCAGCCAATGAAAAGTTTTTATTACCGCTATGAAGACTTCACATCAAGCATAAATAAAGTTAACTAATTCCATATCTACTTAACATAAATAGAGGTGTGTTATATAGGTAATAACTTATGAGTATCCTTACTTCTTAACGTATGATATTGAAGGGTAAAGACGTACACGATACTAAGAGCAGTCATTGATGTTTCTTACTTCCCGAAGATTGACTGGTAGAAAATGCTTTTAGCATTAAGTCTGCCTTAGTACCTCTTACACTGTAATATAGTTCAAAAATTTAAATAAATAAGAAGAAGGATAAATATTAAGTTGTCTTAAATTACTTTTACCACAGAATTGTTCAGTAAACCCACTGGTTTAATCACTAATCAGTATTAGAGAGAGGAATAACTGACAAGGATGAAACGGGTAGAGAACATTAAAGTAAAATGTACTAATGTACTAAAGTACCGGAACAGACATCGCGAACAATTTGTCTCAAACCGAGCCTCTGTTTTTCTTTCAAAATCGAACGAATCCATTGAAAGTTGAAGCCCATTGCAGCCAGTTTCAGTGGAAAAAACTTCACGGTATCGGTTCTATACTTACGGTAGCAATAATACTTCAATGGTAGAGAAAAAGAAAGTTAAACAATGTTAGATAAGGGCCAACATATTTAACTGTGTCAATGTGGAAACTCAATCAAATCAAGGAATTTTACAAACGTATAGATGAAACGTAACGAATCGCAAACACTAGAAAGTAAATGGACTATTCCAGCGAGGACAGAGTGTAGCATGAAATTTTAAAATAGGTACGGCCATATTTGCAAGGGCTAAATATGATCCCGATTTATACGTTTTGAATTTGCTCAAGCTTGTTAAACGCTCCTCAGTGAAATTCAAGTACCAAATAGACGTTAGCATAGTCAAGTATCGACCATTTTAATAAGTAATATAATAACTATGTAGAGCCATATGGTCTCGTCTTATTTTACACGAGTAACCGCCCTCGCTTTGCTTCGGTTTTCTTATTTTTTTACACCTTTGGTTACATTATTGGAGTTTTATTAAGGATCCCAAATTTTTTTGAAAATATAATAAAGCCTATGTTACTCGGAGATAGTGTAGCTTCCCAACAGTGAAAGAATTTTTCAAATCAGTTGAATAGTTTCGGAGCCTATTCAATGCAAACAAAAAATCAAATCTTTCCTCTTTATATATTAGTATAGATAAAAATGTTTTTGTTGGTTATTATATTCTACCGAGTAACAAGTTACATTAGTTACACCGCATCTACGAGTATAGTATCATCATTTCGCCGTATTAAGATTACCCATAGTACTACTGATTGTGTTTAAAGATTTACAAACAAATATTAAGGATGTCGTAATCTGCATTGTAAACTTATTTCATAATAGAATGATGTAATCCATTATTTAACATGCATTATTGTACGCACACATACATGACAACACAATTGTAAACCAGTTACAATCGTTTGTTTATTATTGCGATGAATCTATAGGAATTTTTTTTAAACATAGGTACCTAAGGACATATTTTAACTTATGTTACAAAATTGTAGAAACGCAAGATTTACTAGATACAAAGGTATTTGTCGATTCCCAAGTTGACATTTTATTTGATGTGGTTTGCGATATCCTAATTTTGCTACAGGTTACCCGTTACAAGGTGGAAGGACTGTGGTGAGCCAACCGTAGGCCGTATTTATATGGAAATGTGTGAAGCTAGAAGAGTTTTTAAGTCACGTTTAAAATGGTGTCAAAACCACGAAGACCAAATTAAAATGGACATGCTAGCTTCACATCATACAAATAACAATTTCCGGGGATTTTGGAAGGCCACCAATAGATTGAATAGTCGGCCGTCCCTTCCCTTGAGTGTCGGTGGTGTGTCTGAGCCTGACGCAATTTCTAACCTGTTTAAGGAACACTTTTACGTGAAGTCTCCACGCGGGCCTTCCACTTCATTGCTCAATGTTGAGACCGGCATGGAACTGAGGATTCAGTTTAACTCGAAAGAAATAGCGCATACAATTAAGCATATGACAAGAGGTAAGTCCCCGGGTCATGACGGTCTCAGTATTGAACATCTACAATATGCGGGATCACACTTGCCAAGAGTCCTAACCATGCTGTTTAATTTTTGTATAAGTCACAGTTTTATGCCTGAAGATATGATGAGGACGATAGTTGTACCGGTTGTAAAAAATAAAACTGGTAATTTATCAGACAAAACCAACTATCGACCTATCTCGCTGGCTACGGTCATGTCGAAGGTGTTTGACAGCATGCTTAACAAACATTTATGTAATTTCATTAGCCCACATGATAACCAGTTTGGTTTTCGAACTGGATTATCCACTGAGAGTGCGGTTCTGGCTGTTAAGCATGCTGTCACATACTATTGTAGACGTAAAACTTCAATTTATGGATGCTTTCTTGATCTGTCGCGAGCATTTGACCTGGTTTCTTATGATATACTGTGGAAAAAGATGGATGAGGTGAATGTACCACCAGAGCTCACTAACATTTTCAAATATTGGTACGGAAACCAGGTCAACTACGTTCGATGGGCAGGAGCGCTATCCCGTCCGTATGGGTTGGAGTGCGGGGTGAGGCAGGGCGGCCTAAGCTCACCAACGCTCTTCAACTTGTATGTGAACGGGTTGCTCGGCGAACTCAGCAGCACAAGGGTCGGCTGTCACATAGACGGTGTTTGTGTGAATAACATAAGCTACGCAGATGACATGGTGCTGCTGAGTGCGTCGATATGTGGTCTTAGGAAGCTGCTGGCCATATGCGAGGCTTATGTGGGAAGTCATGGTCTCACCTACAATGTGAAAAAAAGTGTGGTGATGGTCTTTGAGGCCGGAGGCAAAACACCAGAGCGAGTTCCACCTGTCTCTCTTAACGGTACAAATTTAGAACGCGTGTACCAGTTTAAATACCTTGGGCACATGCTTACTCCGGACCTCAGAGATGACGCCGATATAGAAAGAGAGCGGAGGGCATTGTCAGTGAGAGCGAACATGTTGGCTCGCAGGTTTGCACGTTGCTCAAACAATGTAAAAACTACGTTGTTTAGAGCTTACTGCACGAGTTTTTACACCTGCAACCTGTGGGCCAATTTCAAGCTTAAATCTTACAATGCCCTCCGTGTACAGTATAATAATGCGTTTAGGGTGCTTATGGGGCTGCCCCGATTCTGCAGCGCGTCAGGGATGTTCGCGACAGCGCGCGTAGACTGCTTCTATGCCACGATGCGCAAAAGATGCGGGTCCCTGGTGCGCAGACTGCGGGGCAGTACCAACAGCATCCTAAAGATGATTGCCAGCAGGCTAGATTGTAGGTATGTGAGTCATTGCTGCGCTGTGTCCAGTGGTATGGCGCAGCGGTGACTCACATTACCTTATACTAGAAATTAGTTTTGTTTAGGTTAGGTACTAACATAGTTATAAGTCTTACTAACAAATATGGGTCGCTGTTACTCGATACATAAATAAATAAATAAATAAAATAAAAGTTACAGGATATAAAACTTTATATCATATTTGCCATCGTCACTGTCGCCTATGACTTGAGAGAACTATTCCTTCGCCTTTTTTCAAAACTCTATGTGATTAGGGGCCATCCATAAATTACGTCACACGTTAGGATTGGGTCGATGAAGTGTGACATTGTGTGACAAGGGGTGGGAGGGGCCCTAAATTTTGTGACGTCACATTTCAAAATCGAATAATTGGTATGTATAGGTAAATATTAAAAACAATTAATGGAAATAAAAGTTATTTCGGAACTGCTGTTTTAATTTAATAATTTCTAGGTGTAAAATTTCATAATATGTGACGTCACACTAGGGGGGGGAGGTCTCACAAATGTGACCAGGTGTGACAAGGGGGGGGGAGGGGTCAAAAAGTCATGAAATTTGTGTGACGTAATTTATGGATGGCCCCTAAGTTGATAACGCTCCGAGAAAACCCCGGAAGGAAGTTAAATCTACAAATTTTCAGCAACAAGAACATTCAAATACAGCAATAAAAAAATCTCAATTACGTTCTGAGTACTGTTTTAGAACAGCCAACATAAAGGTAATTTATGAATAATAATGTCCAACCACCCACGACTCAGGAAACCTCAAGCGCTTTGTATAGGTAATCATTATTATCCGTTTGTAATCTCTGTATCATAATACAATAAACGCATTATAAATGTTAAAGTCCATTCACGTTATTCGGCGTTTCCTTTACATACCACCGTACACCCTAAACATGCGTATTGACCCTCCTCGATGTAATCAATCAATTCCAGTCACACACGGACAACGACACAACATCACGATGGTAAACGCTTCCAAAAAACGATTTGTACCGTCAATAATGCGACCACCATGTGGAGCATGGTCGCGAAATGCTCCATTCCGAGGTATTCGTGGCGCGCAATAATATGGACCCAAAAAATACATCGCTCCTACCTCCTTAGCTTCTCACAGCCGACAACGCATTAACCAATTCATTGGTGTTGCCATACGCGTCGGTCCCAATCGAAGTAAAATAAATTAAACGAAACACGCATTTTTAATGCACATTATCGCTTCGGCTCGACCAGCAAAAATTATATTCGCTAATAAAGAAAAATTAATTAATTATGTCATTAACATTTCAGTGTTTCGAAATTTGTGAGGCCGGTTTTTATTTACTGTTAATTTATTTCTGTGTTTTACTCTGTGAGTGTACGAGTACGGTACTTTATGTCATTTATCAAACGTTCTCAGAAAACAATTTATTATTTTATTTATACATTTACTTCAAGTTCTGTAGGGCTATTCAGTTTTGTAACTTGACAGCGGATTCCGCGATGAGTGTCAAAATTGAAGTTCGAGTCCGAGATCTTGATATGTGATTCTCGAATCATTTGGTACGCACTTGCGAAGTGAAGGGAGTCTTGAACTCAAACGTCAAACGACTAAAGATGGCGATAGCTCTTGACTAACTTTTCGTTTGACAATTGGACACGAGCTTCGACGGTGACGTAATTCGATGATCGAGAATAATAAATATGTCATCCTCTAATCATCTAGTACGGCACTTGCGAAGTGAAGTGATCCTAGAACTCGAACGTCAATTTTGAAACTCCGCTGTCAAGTTACAAAAGAGAATAGCCTTCCTGATGCAGCAGAAGTGATTTTTAACCGTCTAATTCTAACAAAACATAATAGAAGTCAAGTAATGTTTTGAGATTGAAAACTATTAAATTTTTAAATTAAAAAATGTTATTGTAAAAAAATACTCAAGAAAATTGTGAAAATATGGTACCTATAGCAAGTTGCCACACCCTGACAGGGTAACTTTCAAATCTCTTTTAATTTGTAGGTATTCTACAGATCCTGGGTTTCTATCATGTTACTTTAAACAACATTTTAGGTGCCTTGATAGCCATGCCAAAAAATAGGAATGCTTGCGATGCTATTCTGAAATACTTAACTCGACCAATCCTGCTCATAAATACCAATCAATTAATTCAAGTCACAAGTGTCTCAACACATTCTGCGTACAGACCTATTATAATATAAACGATACGAGGAAACTCTTAATTTGTTTCCGACCATTCAGATAACACGTGTGTGCCCTAGTCTCAATGTTTCCGTGCAAAAGGGTCATAATGCAAATTTGTATGCGAATCAACAATACGAAGAATATCAGGTGTTTTGCATTATAATACCAGTCTGCTTTAAGTTCAATGATTGCTAAGTAGTCTTATTGCGATCAAATTCAATACATGCATGGAAATCTGAATCTATAAATAGTTTAAAACAATGTCACTATTCCTGTCTTTATCTTTCTGTGCTTACCTAATTATTTTACAGTCGTTCCCAATATTCTACTCAGAACGTTTAGTAGACGTACTTGACGTGAAAATTAACCCTTAAGAGGATAAAACAATTACCTGCCTAAAAATGTTTGAATATTCGCTGAATTTTCCTTTAAAATTAAACCTAAATAAGCAATAATGAAACATCTAAAATACTTTTTTTTTTCTATTAAAAAATTAATATATATTTGGATTTATAGATTGTAAATATACATAATTATGTATAACAGAACAAACTCTAGAGTCAGGAAACTTTGTTTCATTAAGTCTCTGTGTCTAAGTACTGTTTATATTCCAACAACTACTTGAATATTTTATTAATGCAAATAGAAAATTAGTTCTATGAAAATATTATTTAAATTCGACGCCGGACGCAAAGGGGACACTCAGTCTCATAAAACGTCGAGCAAAGATTCAGAACTATGCTGACCGTGTCGCGTTATACAAACAAAACTTTAATGATAACCTCTAAATGGTACACATGATCGATTCTTATATTTTATCAATGCATCCGTTGTGTCTAAATGCATAATTTTATCATGTCACGTGTCTTGAATTCTCACTGTCGTTTATGATACAATTCTGGAGAACTGGATTCTTTGTCACTTGAATTTTAATGTGTGATTAAATATTGGCGAAGTAATCTTTTGCTATAGACCGAAATGACTTATTCTAGATTGAACTTTATCTTACCCCACAATTTACTTTTCTTTCAATTATTTAGATTTTCTTCTTAATTTTTTCACATTTTAATAAATTTAAGTTTAATTTTTTTTAATTATTCGCTACCAACTACACAACTTACACAGGATTGATTTGAAACTTGAAACAGAGGAGCCTAAAACAGTCGCATAATTTTTATGCGGCTTTCCGACCAATTAAACCTACCCTAGCGTCGATCACTTCTAAATCACGACACCCCCTTGTCTATCAGCAAGTTAAATGGCCCGGCAGTTTTTTTCTTTTGCCCGAGCAGCTTTATTCGCAGTTTTACGATCGCCAACAATATTTTATGACAAGGAGTGTATCGCAATGAGTTGCATCGGTTCTATAATACTTTTAATTTCACCGCCAGAAAACCATAAAAATATGCAAATGCGATATAAAACTCGTCCGCTGGCAACAATAAAACGCGATTATCCTGTAGTGAGATAGCGGGAGATATCGTTCCTACTCGTATCTGACCTGTCGCGACATTGGATATTGGGGATCATCTTCCAGAGACCATCAAAGGTCTTCTGAAAGTCTCTGTGGATGGATTTAACAATAAAAACTCCTTAGACAGCTCTCACTATCCTCTACTTTCTAATTTACTCTCGGGGTTTGGCGAGATCTCTTATGGACTGAATTTCATGATTGTGAAAAATTTGGGCATCATTTTACAGTTTAGTGAAAATATTTCGTTGCACTGAATTTTGATAGATTTTGACCTTGCGTGATCTGATTTTGGGAAAGCAAATACTGGTAATTAAACGGACTTGAGAAACGGAAATGAGACGGAATCTTAGGGGTTCCATCGAGTGGCGTAATATATTTCAGATCCGTTGTCAATTATGAAGATCCTTAATCCTTAGTCAGCAATGGGCTATGCGTGCTGCCATTCGTATTTTTGAGTACGCTTGTAATGTATCCCCGGTAGCCGTAATTAAACAATAAACTTTAGCTTAAATTATGTCATTGTGATTATGCAGTCATGATTATGCGTCATTGAGTAAATTAAAACCTCGTAAAATCTCTAATGTAAAAGCCGCAACGATTTGGGTTTTATAGCAAATTGGATTATGACCTACCGCAAAGATGGGACATTTTAGGGTCCGGATCTCTAAAACTCACTCGAATTTGTCTCTGTTTTTATTTTTTGTCCGTCTA
Organism: Thymelicus acteon; assembly: GCA_951805285.1. Taxonomy (NCBI): domain Eukaryota; kingdom Metazoa; phylum Arthropoda; class Insecta; order Lepidoptera; family Hesperiidae; genus Thymelicus; species Thymelicus acteon. The sequence continues at coordinate 8,082,367 of OX638232.1, forward strand.
AAAATCCATTTTTGTTAAAAAACAAACGCAATACAAGCAGCTACCTGATCGAATATGGTCATCGTTGCCCATGGATATCATTAACAGCAAAGGCATCACCAAAGTGTTGGTGGCGAAAACAAAAGCGAGGAACCTACATCATTCCTGGTTCTCACTGCGCACACTGCGCTCAAAGAAGTTAGTCACATCTTAAGTATCTGATAGAATGGTGATTGATTACGAGGTTAAAACCCCCACTATGCATGAGTACCTTATTGATCAAGATTGATCAGGGTTCAAAGCTCACGGAATTTCATGTGCCTCCAACCAGAGGGACCGTTTGACGAAGTCTCATCTGTATGTTTAGCCGTACCTTACGAACAGGGGAGGATAGCTTGGACTTATTTATTTATTTAACACTATTGTTTGTACACCTTCATAATAATTATATAGAGAGCACAAGGAAGGAACACAAAACAAAGGGCGACCTTATTGCTTTAAAGCGATTTCTTAAGACTTAAGATGGATGAAGTACTTGGCTGGCTTCAACCCATTAATGGCCCACTACTGAGCACAGGTTTCTCCTCTTGAGGAGCATACTCAACGCTGCTCCATTGTGGATTTGTGGAACCCCTTACCCCAAGTGGGATGAAACCCTTACCGCACCAAATTTATTCATTCGTTTATTCATTTAACTTCCGACCGTGCCCGTCGTTGCTTGCTCGGTCGATCACTTAACAATCACACCAAACCGTCTAGCTATAAGCACTTGCTCACTCGGGCATGATATGATACGTTACGTAAGCCAAATGAGACAGCTACTACTTCTTAAGTACACTCCATTTATCAGATTACAGGGAGACTAGACTGATGTCTAGAGCATTGATAAAATGTATTTATTTATCTTTTTAACTATATTGTTACTTATCTTGAAGTGAGATAACTGTTGCTTCCTTGCAAATCACTTAATGTGTTGTTAATTGTTACACGTGTTTAAGATAACAGGTATTTGTATAGGATTTGTTAGTAATAATTGATACTAGTTATGCTAGACTTTAGTTCTACCACAGAAGACATAATAGTACTTTCTACTTCTGAAGTAAGTACCTTAACCAGATCTACAAAGGTTCATAGACAGTTTTGATTGAAATTGTACTTTACTTCGGATTTTCGGAAAACATTATGCCTCAGTACCCTCAATCGAAACAATTGCTGACTTTTTTAGTTTTATGATTAGTATAGAAGACGACACTAAAACTCTAAGATGGACCTTCAAGTTAACATTTGTCAACAAAGAATTTATACGAGCATTTGTAACGTTGATCCGAAGTTTCTTTAATTAGATTGTCATGAAAATTTGATCATACAGTCGCTTCTCTACCCTGATACATCGGGTTACGCAGGCGAAACTGAACTCAAATGTCAGGGGCGTAAGGTTAGAATTAGCTCAGTCCATACAGAGTAGCAGTGGGATTTGCGTGGACAGTCCCACCACAATTACTGTTCTGTAGTGACCCAGTGCTAGTAACCTATTTGGTACGAAATTGAGTTTGTCCAATTCCATCAAAATTCGATATCTAGTCTTGCATTGTAAATATCTGCGCAACGCTGACTGTCTAGACTACAATAGTAGATAAGTTATAAGTTATAACCAAATAGAGTTTTCAAGTTTGATAACAGTATGTTATTTCTGTTATTAAAGATTTTGTTAATTGATAGTCTCTTTAGTCACCACTCTACCTCTTGAATTTTGTAACTACTGAGGCTAGAATTTTGAAAAAAAAATACAGAAAATAGTTCTGTCTTTACTTATAAGTATATTACAGGAAAACCTATAAAAGAAGGCTATAGTCTTAAAGAAAACGACAAAAATAAATAAAATAGAAAAATAACAGTAAACACACAGATTAATGTACGGTATCCTAAGTTTTGACATTAAAAATTTTGGGCATACTATCTAGATTATCTGACTTCAAAAATTGATTTTTTTACTTAGAGAGCTAAAATTTATGGCAAAGTAAAAGAGGCTAACATTAAATAATGAAGCTTATTTATGTTATAATTGACAAAAAAACAGTATTCCAAAACGATCTTATTCTACATTTTCGAAAGGAAACTTGCTAAAATCTGTTTCATGGAATGATTTTTTGGCAGATATTTATTTAATTTAGTTGAATTTCGATAAAACTCTTCCTGTGTGAGGTTTAATGAGTGTGACTTTTAATGGGTTAAAGCCAAACGGAGTGCCGCGTGACATTTCAATACCAGGTGCATATCCGTTAATTGGTTCTAATTAAGAAAAACTGTAGGTATTTCAACACATTGTTTACAGTTCTTTGGCATCGTAGCCTCTTAAGGGTATGTTTAGTGTTGCTATCCGTCCGTTATCAACGCAATTATGAGCAGTTGTCTAAATAAAACATTTAGTTATTTCAGTTATGAATATTATCGTGAGATATGTGTTTACCACAAAGTAGAGTAGGTTATCTGATTTAGTACAATTCAGCTCAGAGGTTCAAGACTTAGCTGCAACAGTTAACCCTTGCGGCTATAATTAGATACACTTACCACTACTAACTGCAAAATAGATATGTGCCTACATGGTATCGATATAAAACTAAAACGTATTTTTTAACCGACGAAAAAAAAAGGAGGAGGTTCTCAATTCGACGCGTATATTTTTTTTTTTATGTATGATCACTCAGCAATCGGCACAGGGTGGTCCGATTTTGATCATTCTTTTTTTAATGGATAGGGTATATCTTGAAGTTGGTCCCATATTTTTTTGAAAATTTTATTCCTACCCTAAAGGTACGAAAATAGGGGATGATTGATTATTCACCCACGGAATTTTTGCCCGTTACCCCAATAACTTTGTACTGGATGATCCGATTTCGATGATTCTTTTTTTATTGAATATTGTATACCTTGAAGTTACTCTTGTTTAAATTTGGAAAGAAAATTTTACCCTTAAAGGTACGAAAATAGGAGATGATTTATGTTTCAACTACTATATTTTTACCTGGTAACTGAATATATCACCAATAACTTAATAATTTTCATAGCAACTAAAAATTAAAAAATAATTATTTTTTGACAAAAAATAAAACCAACGAAAAAAAACTGAAAAGCGAAAAATAAAATAAACCATTTAGTATTATAAATTAAGATCCTAAATTAACTGAAAATAAATAATTTTGAGGCGGTGCCAAACCAATGAAAAAACAAACGGTGAAAAGATGTGCGCCGCGCTGCTGCTGCCGTGTGCATCGCATGCCACTGCCCTTATAAAATGAACTTTACGTAATTAATTTTGTTTGTTTGTTTGTTTGGCACCGTGTCGAAATTATTTATTTTCAGTTAATTTAGGATCTTAATTTATAATACTAAATGGTTTATTTTATTTTTCGCTTTTCAGTTTTTTTTCGTTGGTTTTATTTTTTGTCAAAAAATAATTGGATGTGTTTTATGCGAATCAACGGATGTCGGCCGTAGAAGTAGCTTAACATTTTAGTACTTTGTAATAGTAACTGTTTCGACGGTTTCCTAGCAACATCTATGACAAATTCAAGAAATGTAATGTGACAAGGTACTAAAATGTTAAGCTACTTCTGCGGCCGACTTTACAACGGATAACCAATTATTTCTAACCAATACACGGGTCAATCAAAGAAAGTTTTTTTCCGATTGAGATACGAATAGGAGGTTAAAGTATTAAAGAACTTAACCATAATAATGAATTACCATGATAATGAAAATAAAATTAAGCATAAATTACCCATGGCATAGCACCGCTGGCATTTAGTACCAAATCTGCCAAAGACTTAACAAAATTCTTGTTTTATCTATGACATTGCAACGTAAATCAAGTTGGGTGTTTTAATCAATCTCAGCAATTACTGGGTCACATGTAATTTGCTGCGACAGTAAAGCGGGACCAATAACCGTGTCCTGTACTAATTGCAAACATGACCATAAAAAATTAATTAACAAGCCCAGGGCTACCAACTTTCAGTTCACTAATTGGATAGTTATAGTTTACTTACATTTTTGGCATTAATTATTTATTTAATGAAAAAAAAATACTATTTCTTTGTTACACCTTCACCAGATCAGTCTGAAATGTTTAATACATTATTGTCAACCGCACAGACAGATACATTAAAAATTTTAGAAAAGTTCAAGAATCCTCATCTCTACTACCCTATTACGATTAACAAAATATAATTATCTTTGGTGGCGGGAAACAGGCGATTACTATAATAAATTTTTAAATATTGCCAACAAATTATCTAATATTAAAACCATCAAATCAGTTGAATTATCAATAAATAAACACCACTGGCCAATGGCCCATTTCTGCAAGGTATTCCAAAAAAATTGTTGCCTATAATATTATAGCATCTCAGTTTTACTGATCCCAAACGGCTTGCTAAAACAATCTTTTTTACACGCTTTATATTAGCTTCACCTGTATGTTTGTAACCGACTCCTTTGGACTTAATTTTGACCCACTTAAAACGGTCAGATTTCTTTCAATCTTCATAGACTTATCGTTGACAATTCAATACTTAAAGAAAAATGAAAGAAAGAAAGAAAAAATCCTAAATTTCATTTCAAAAAATCAAACTATTTTTAATTTAAAAAAATAAATAATAGTTAAAAAAACTAAAATCACGCTTTTATACAAAATCCAACTAAAAAATTGAACTGCATTTGAATTACGAATCGTGAATTACGAGTATAAGCGTGGGGTGCATGGTGTCAACGAATAGAAGGGATAATATCTTAAAAAGCACCCCACGCTTTTAATTTACGATTCTTAATTCAAATTTATTTTCTTTTTTGCTTGATTTTATATAAAAGCGTGTTTGTTTTTTAACTATTATTTATTATTTATAACACTGCAACCGTTTTGTAGTTGATACGATTAAAATTTGTATAATATTATTTTTTAATTAGATCCCCAATGGCTGCGATATAGATATTGTTTGTTAAAATTAACTGATTTCTTTTAGAAACTGTTATAAAAATTTGATTGTCGACCGAAACAACTTATGAAATGGCATTTGTGTAAAAGCGATCTACCCACTTTCCCAAATTCCTTTCAACTTTAGTTTGCACTGTGTTGTACAATCACTAGAAGGCAGTGTCTTCCCAAAATTATGGACTATAATTTTATAACAGTGTAAAATGAAATATAATACAAACTACTTGTAATTAACAATTACAGAAACAAATATTTAAAATAAACAAAACAAATATCTACACATAAAAGTAATTCCACGATTGCTATAGTCCTCTTAACTTCAAAAAGTAGCGTGATTAGCAGAATTAAAAGGCACTGAACTATTGTTACTAGCGTAGGTGAGCGTAGATAAAAAAACGACACCGCGAACCTGATGTTTGCGCAATGAACTGTTGCCAATTGGCTACAGATTTCAGTGGGTTCATTCGATTTTGAAGAGAACGGGGGCTCGATTTTGAAACTATAATAGCATAGAACTTTCCGGCACGGTACTTTAGTACCAACATTATACTTCTATGTTAAAAGGTACATTTGATCTCTGATAAATCTAATTGTTTACTTATACAAATAGGTATTATAAAGGGAGAGGGCGAATTATATGAGCACAACGACATAGATAGTTCTCCAGAAACATGTCACCTATAACAATTTTTTTCCATTACTTAATTGCACGGACCTAAGAAAAACACGGACGTAATCCCAAGAACAAATTCAGTGAAGCACCCATAGTAATACCAACACTCTATTCGTACAAGTACACACACCCACACATTGATACTTCACTGCTTCAATCGCGAATCAAAAATTACGCACACATGGTAAGCGGGCGGCCATTGCTATGCTTCACTTTCGATTAGACGAGGTTACGTCCGTCTTTTTTTCAGGTCCGTGCTTAATTGTTACTTTTTTTTCATACAGTAAAATTAATATCGTAAACGGTGTAAATAATTGATGCATGTACCTATCGTCTCCGAGGAGCCAACCTTAATGTGAATCGCTAAATTAATCCAAGGTTCTGTTGAAGTGATTGACATACGTGAAGATTAGCTTAATTACAAATTTGCAATAAGCATTTAACTCACCAATCGTTTTGAATCTTATATCCATGGTTTTTTTTATGGAAATAGCCGGCAAACGAGCTGACGATCCACCTGATGGTAAGTGGCTATCGTCGCCCATGAACATCAACAACACTAAAGGCGTCACTGATACGTTGCCGGCTAAGAAAAAAAGAAGAGAAGAAAGAAAGAACTGGCTCTCAAGCCCCCAGCTGGAACACGACGAGTCGTTTTGCGGCTGACTCATGCTCAAGGGTGGTAGCTATCCAGGCGAACCCCATGGAGAAATAATAATAGTAATAATGGTATTAATTAATCCCTAGAGGGGCTTTACCACCAGCGGGCCGGATTTAGTCGCCTCTTACGACACCCATCCGGCGTGGGATTGGGGTTAGTATTCTAAGCCACCCCAATACCTACGGCTAAAATGCCATGTATATTTAACTAAGTTGTATCGCTGAATCGTACCATACTTGTATAACAGTTCAATGTAACCAGACGACAATTACCTCAGAAACTCCAACTCATTATGACATTCGTATCTTTTTAGTCAAATGTCAGACGTCAGACTTCACGTGCCATCAATTAAATAGTTAAAATAACCCTTTTATTAAGGCGTTTGAGAACAATACCAAACGAATTACAGCGTTTTGCCATGAGGTGCGAAGTGAGGCGAAAAGAATTCCATTAAAACATTGGCACCTGCAATGCCGCGCAAAATGCGACCAGTCCGAGCGAGACGGAACTTATTCCGCGAACACCAAGTTATGGGCTCACAAAACGTCAGGAGAATCATCAATGTTTAAATCGTAATATATTGAAGAATTTCGCAATTATCATATTTCATACAAATTTACGACGTCTAGGCTCTCTCGACTGACATCTATCCGGCTGGATCCTGGGAGGTCATAAAACGAATAAACCCGCTCGTAATAAACGTGTTTCATTTTGTATGTAGTATAATTATAAGGTGTGGCGTATTTGTTTACGATTTTTTTGTTTCGTATCTCGTACGGCGAACGTTTACGATCCTCTAAAAAATATATTAGACAGTATGCCGACAATAGTGAACAGAGTTGAACGAAATTTGAATTTTGCATTAGTTTAATGGCATGCAGCGACTGCAGTGAAAAAGGTATGTTTGCAGAAGCTCGGGTTGATGGCTTTTTCGTCATGGGGTAGTAAAGGCCACCTCAACACTTCACAGCTTGCAATAGCAGCATGCTAAAGATGGTTGTGTCGCGTTAAGATTGTCCCTTGTTTTAAGGGTTCCGTACCCGAAGGGTAACTTAAGTAAGGGGCACTTGGCCGGTTTATTTGTTTGCAGTTACGTATGTAACAATTTACCCTCAGATCCAAGCTAGGCGCGACCTTCACCCGTGTTTTATACCCATTTCAGCATACTAAAAAATACATCGCGATTCGCGAGTGGGTTGACTGAAAAATTCCTGGCCAGATTATAATTAATTAAAATTTTAACAACCAGCATTTTCTATAGGCTCCATATTTTGGTTAGTATTAAACTATTTTTTAAAGTCATTAGTGCAATGTTTTATAAAAAGTAATTTTTAAATTTTTAATGTGTAGTAATTAAATGTTTAAACACTTTTCATCCAATAAAGAGATGGGTGAAGGTCGCGCCTACTTCGGATCTTAAACCATTTGTAGGTGCCGAGAAATACTTTAGTAGAGAACAGTAGGTAGTATATTGATTTTATTATCATCATCATCGTCGTCGTCGTCATCATCGGATGATACTTAATAAAGAGTATTTAGAATTTGCTGGTCCTCATCGACTCTGAACTGAATTGAATTAAAGGTAACACTCATTTATTTATGACATTATGACTGACGTTACCTACTCGTAAAAGGTTACACAAACGCATGTAATTACAGGCGTGAATGGGTTATTGTTGTGGTGAAGATAAAATAAATAATACACCGCAAACAGGTCCAGAGAACCTTATGTACGTCCATATCTTGGTTTATAAAAATTCAACTTCCGCTACAAACATAATGGCCGCATTTGAAAATTGATCGATAGATTAACTTGAAATTTTTGTACAAATAGTATTTTTATAGAAGAGCACTGTGAGCAGGTACCTACCTACTGTCATGAAGCAAAGGTAAGTTTAAGTAATAAAACCTACTAATTTTAAGGCTTTAAAGTTAGTAGTTAAAGTAGGATCGCGATCCTAGTTGAAAGTAGAACTGGTAGCATTGAACTAGTATTACTAGCGTATAGAACAGACACCGCGAACATTGGGTTCGGGGGTGTGCATTGCAGCCGGCCGGCTGCATTTCATTCTGTCACTCGGCTGTCACTCGGCTGCGCTCATGGCGGCCGCATGCCAAAATTGTTTATGAAAAAACTGAAAAAATGCCGTCGTGCATAATAAGAACGTATCACAATTGCACGACAAAAACAACAAAAAGAACGGAGGGCAAGCCGGCGGTGGAACACACATTTTGTTTGAGATGTCTCCTCTATGTATGTATCTCAATGACTGGTAGCTATTTTATCTGTTCTAAAATGTGTTGCTTGCAGACGTAATCGCTGCCATAAGATTTGAGCCACGTCTTTCAACAAAACAAATGAAATCAGGTAAGTACAGTTCTGAAGCAATGAACCGAGCTTGCACTCGAAGTTTCGACAACCACCTCTCACGAAACAACTCAAAGACCTCTCGTGTAGGATACGAGCACGAATTTGATCTGAAAAATTATCTATACTAATATATAAAGAGGAAAGATTTGATTTTTTGTTTGCATTGAATAGGCTCCGAAACTACTGAACCGATTTGAAAAATTCTTTCACTGTTGGGAAGCTACACTATCCCCGAGTAACATAGGCTATATTATATTTTCAAAAAAATTAGGGATCCTTAATAAAACTCCAATAATGTAACCCAAGGTGTAAAAAAATAAGAAAACCGAAGCAAAGCGAGGGCGGTTACTTGTGTTAAATATTTCGGTGAATATTTTAATATATTTATTATATCGCGGACAATATAATTAAGTTTTAAGAATACGTTTAAGTTTCAAATGTCAAGATTTTTACTTAGCTGTCTCATGTCTGCTTTGTTGTCTGGGTCGGGACGTGAAGTTTTGGACATATCGTTTCATCGAAAATGTATACGATAATGCATACGTCACGGAGGCACGGACGGGACGGGAACGGGGTACGCGTATATATTATGTCCCGTCCACGTCCCGTCCCCGTCCCGTCCACGTTATGCAGCGAGCTTTAATCTCACAATAGTACTGTGTCTTTATGTATCTACGGGTGTCCAATTTTAAATGACCGTAATTTAATATAATAAAATAGACCAGTGAAATCTTAAAAAAAACGTAGCATTATAAGACTTTTTTAAGATAAAGTATTCAAGTGGATTTCAATAGCATGAGTATAAAAATTACAACAAAATTTACTACCTACAATAATAAATTTGATAATTTGTAAAGAATTTCCCTATTGAAAACTTTAATATACTAGATACGAGTAAACTAATACAAAATTTATTCTACCAGAACAAATTACCTGTATAAGCACACCTCAAGCTTAAATCTCTGAAAGTTTGCCTTATGAGTGGAGTTCATGAAACAAGTAGGTAAGATAACACTAGTAGAATATATCTTTGAGTGTGCTTAAGAAACAGCAGTCTAGGATTTTTAGGACGAATAAATTTTCTAAACGCATGTTTTTAGCGTGTGATATTACCAAAAATTTACCTTTCCTAAATTAAACTACTAATTTTAGAACCTGGATCTCCATAGAATTCTCTAAATCCAGGGGTATTTTTACACATCTCTATTTATTTTTATACGACTGTCTGTAAATATGTTAGTTCTTTTTTTCCAAAAATCCTTTTTTTCCAAGGCATTGTCAATTATTAAGAACATAGATTTAAAGCCAGTGTTAAGCCAGCCTAAAAGCAATATTAAATTTCTATTGTCTACTAAATTATATATTTTTGTGTTCCAAAGGCATCACTTGTCCAACTCCAACCGTTTAGCTAGCAGGTGGGGGGGGGACAATTGACTCTAACCAAAATTAGCACTTTAAAGCCAAATAAAAAAACGAAAAAGTAGAAAGGGGTTATTGCTTTTTATGTACTGTTTTGCTTTGATGAAATAAGCTCTAAGATTAGTCACTGCTTGCTATTCCTTTGCCAGTTTAAATAAAGATTACGCATGAAAAGGGCAAACGACAAAGCAAATTGAACCAAGTGGGTACATCGTATCGATTCGGCATACTTCCGTCAGCTGAATTGATGCTCAGCTGTTTCTGACGGGAAGAGTTATGGCATCAACTGTAGCTATCTACCTACGTAGCTACGTATATCAATATCTCTTGCATTCGATTTTCAGTACGACAATGTAGGCAAAAAAAAATATGCGCAACGATGAAACTGTATCTAAACCACAGATCTAAACTGTTTTCTTACGTCATCTTGTGATTATTGAATGATGAGATAAATAAGAACTTTGAATGAAGCATGTAACCTTTTTTCATTCAGATTAACAATAAATATAATTAGGAAAAACCGTTTGTCCCACAATTTCAATTTTTAACTATTTCCATGAAAATAGTGGATCCTTAAAACTCTAAGATATTACCCAATTGTAACAATTTATTGGTTACATTTAGTAGTTATTTTATAACTTTATATTACTAGTTGGAACTGAGTAAGTTGTTAAGCAATTAGACACTAAATGTCTCGGGCGAAGCAACTGGATTCAAACAACCCTTCTTTTTAGTTTAATTGTACTTACATCCTCACCGGGTACCTTAGTAAGCTGGTCGCTCCTTAATTAATATCACAAACAATTACTGTAAGGAAATAACCCCTAATTCGCGTTCGCTAATTGTTGAAACTGCAGACATTCACCGTCCACAGACATTTTTAATTAGCGAGCCATCTTATATGTATATATGTATAGCATAGCACCCCAAACCCTTTTAGCCGAATGGGTATTATCCTGGCGGTCGTAAACAGCCTTTATGGGCCATAAAACCAAGTGGAGATACACATCCGAAGCCAGTATACATTTCGCATACTTGTTGCACTTTTATAACCAATATATTTCGGTTTGATTTGTAACTTCTGGACGTTGGAAAATGGAAACTAGCTTTTTTTTGGTCCGATTGTATCTGTGTCGCGTGTCGCACTATCGGCGGGTGACCGATATCTTAATGTGGGGCTGACAGCCGATATCGAACATTATTGGAATCATAGATTGACGAGTAGAAGAGATGGGCGATAAAAAGATTAATTACAGTTTACAGTGCTTAGATGTCATACGCCTCGTATTTTTTGTTCTCAATAAGCAACCAATAACTGAATAAAAAATGTAAAATATTTTATTTGTGCCGTTTAATTATAAACAGAGTCTGTTATTTTTATTAATTCTATTGTATTTGGAAAACAGGCATTTCGTAGTCTCCATTTTTCGATGCTCTTTGTTTTTACCACATTAATCTATGATTTCAAAACTGTCACGAATCACGATAGTCCTATGAACTATGCCTATGAATTAACAAGGTGACAGAACTGTCGTGTTAACGTCAGATTGAATCTGTATACTTATAACAAATTAATATGATTGACTTTATTAAATCTTAATTAACAAAAAAAGCATAAATATTGCCTCCAAAGCTTGGTTAAAAAATCGAATAGGAATTGTCATCACCCCATCATCTAGCTCATAGCTGTTCTGATATGCAAACCTTGCACTACTTTGCAGTGACAATAAAGACAAAAAAAAAAACATTGAACTACGACTATAAAACCACTTGCCCATAACGGAAATTAATTGAAATTCGCCTGTGCTCTGAGTTGCGTATGTTTTTGAGTCGGACAATTTCTATGATAGTTATTCGTTACCTGTTCTCGCTATGACAAGAACACGAAATGCGACGATGTATGCATATTTTATAGTTTTACTGCACACGCAGGTACAAATGCGTACGCGATAATAAAATATGTTTATAGGACAATTCGAGTCCAGTACTCGGAGCTGGCCTGCCCTTTGTTAATTTATAGCAAAACCAATAAATATTCTAAATATATTTCCAATTATTTTAAAGCAAATCATTGGTGTTGCTTGGACAAAAATCTAATTTTAAAAAATCACTGTACTAGATTTAATTCTATTCAATAACAGGCGCTCTTGTTTTTGACGTTAGGAGAGAAATCTTTGCAAAATATGTATCCGATTTATAATACGTTAAGAATTTTTTATATGTGGGATTTCTACCCATAACAATGCTATCGGCAGGCATCTGGCACTAATGGGAAAACTACGAGATTTCGTTCTCAGGGTGACGATACACCACGCTGGTATCACAACACTATACTATAGGTACGATTAAACATAAACTATACGATTCAATGCCAGCAATCAAACTGCAAATTTGCTCGTTTTATTTTTAATACTTTAAATGTAAAGTTTTTAAATCAACAAAAGCAAGGTGGCTCAATTTAAGCGTCCGGGAGTATATTTTTATTATTAAACTAGATAAACTTTGTCGCATTTAATTATTTAGCCGTAAATTTTACGATCGCATCTACAGTAAAATAATAACCTTTTTAATTTAATATAAATTTTGCTTTGTATGAAAAATAGCAGAATATACACACACACACACAGCCTTGTTTCCGTGTTTCAGATTTCGCTTACGTCACTTCCCTTATGACAGTAAGGGCGTCCCCACACATAACGGGTATCCGCTTAACACGCCGTTTTCACCTAAATTGCTGGAAAAATTATAAAATAAAAATTCTAATAGATCTAAACAGATTCCACTGTTATGGCGATACTTAAATACCCACTAGGTAATAAGGAGTTATGTTCAGTCGTAACATAACATCGAAGACTAAGTTCGAGGTAACAAACAAGACTTATAATACTCGTAGTACAACTATTACAACTTTCTAACGCCCCAACTCAGAGTCACGAACAGTTACTTTAATCGATCCTTAGTAAAGAATCATCATACAAAATCTGTACTAAAGAGCGATTTAAGTAACCGTTAGTGACTCTGAGTTGAAGCGTTAGTGTTGTGTGACAACTTCTTAGTGGGATGGACGGACAACAGACGTAACTTCAGCCATGCCGCCAGCCTGTTAACAAAGCCGATATTGAAGATCCCCCTAATCTAGCCACGCGAGTGTAATCTAACCATAACAGATGATAGGTGTTAATATAAGCCACAGACAGGCCATAGCCATACTTAAGCCAGATAAAAGCCAGGTCTTTTTGTACTTTATGATGTAGCAAAAATAATAACTTTAATTGTGTCATTGAAATAAAAGCCTAAATTGTTGCAAGTTATACATAATAACGACTATTTCACTACATTAAGTAGCATGCATGACTGTTTTATACTGCCATTTAATTAAAAATACGTAATTAACTTATTAATTCTAACCATACCAAATCCGGCTAACCTCGAAGTTATTTCGCTTATATGGCTGTAACCCAGTAACTTGTAAGGCACGAATCTCTCCTCATTAGAGAAACTCTATAGTGCTCCAATATGATTTGGTAGTGGTTCAATCAAGTAACGGAGTTTCTTATGCCACCTGGAAGCCTCCGATAAGTATTAAAAATCGTTTTATCTAACGACGAGTGAACGCCCTCGCTTTGCTTCGGTTTTCTTATTTTTTTACACCTTGAGTTACATTATTGGAGTTTTATTAAGGATTCCTAATTTTTTTTAATATAATATATCCTATGTCACCCGGGGATAGTGTAGCTTTTCAACAGTGAAATAATTTTTCAAATCGGTTCAGTAGTTTCGGAACCTATTCAATGCAAACATATTGTATGTTTCTAATCTAACAAATCTTTTCTCTTTATAATATTAGAATAGATAAATACCGGGTCCGTCGACTTAACGTGTTTTACGAAGGTAAAGAAATTTTGCACAAACAATACCTTATTTATTTATGGATATACCGTTGGTTAAATAGTAAGACCGATCATTATCACTTACAAGTTGATAAATACATTTGGAATAAACTTCTTCCCACACATTATTACAAGGAAAGTTTAACTTGGCCGGTTTTATTTTATTTTTTCTGTAATACAATTAAGACTAAAAAACAGAACAATATTTGTCTTGTCCTTAAAAAAATTGTGTGTGTCAGCTCCGATGCATAACTGGAGTTTACTCCTTACGAACGATAATAAACAGGGTGTCACCATGCAGCCGAGAGTACTATGTGGTGGGGGGTGCGCAGGATAAGTAGCGCACGAACATAACGCATAACGTAACATAACGGAGAAAGTTTGATTTTACTCCCTATAAATTTTCATATCCCGAGCTTATGTATTGAAAATCGATACTTAAGGAGTAAACTGCAATAAACACCAAAAAACTTAAAAAAACATTCTTAGGCTTCGTAGCTGATGAATTAATTTTGAAATAATAACTTCAAAATAAAAGTATAATTTAAATTATTACAGTATCCGGCCAAGTGCGTGTTAGGTCACGAGCAACGTAGTTGTAAGTTTGTCGACTATTACTCATAAATTACTTAATCTAACAGAGCCGTGATAGTTTTCCTTTTAAATCCATCATACATGACATGCTCTAACCAAAACTATTTATTATAAGTACTATTATTTCTTCTGTGCCAAAACTAGAACTTTAGAGCTGAATATTTCACAATCAGATCGAATCGCCCTGAATCTAAAAATGGTTTTTGAAGGACTTTTTAAACAAAGCCCCACACTATGGGAAAGACGAGGAAAACACATTTATCCTCACGTTACCTGTATTAGAGGTACCATGAAAAGAAAATGTTTTTAAATTTTATTCTACTTCGCAATTTTATTAAATATGTATTTCCATGACAAATTACAGATTTCTAGTACTAACCGACGGACCAAACAATAAGGATTACGTTTTGACTCCGGAACTCTAAAAAAACTGTTATTACGTATAATTTTATGTTATGGATAATATTATTATGAATAACCGTTTTAACCAAACAAACTCACTGAGTTTACAAAGTTATTCTGGGTGCTGATAAACGGAGTGGTGTGACAGGCAAATATTAGAGCTTCGTCTGCACGATGTCCAACTTTAGACTGTGTACGGACGCTAAAAACTAACAGATAGGTAAAAATGCTACCTAATTTGCCTAAATAAAAATCCCCATCTAAAAATCTGTTAACGTCATTGGCCGAAACAAAAGGCTCTATTGGTCTATTGACCTGAAACACTAAAATATAATATTGAAGTTTCTGAATTGAAAATAATGACGTCAAAAAATTACTATTAAATAAATTTTGTAAAATTATACTATTTATTAAATCTCAATTCCTTTCAACATCCTTATTGGTTGACGACACCAGTTTTCAGTTAACTCGTCGCTTGTTGTTGACTGTCGTCAGTTGTCTGTTGACACAGTACGGCGTGGTGCACATAAATATAGCTTTGCAATTATCATACACGACGACTTGCAACAAATACACGCTGAAAACATGCAAGCTCCCGTAAACCAAAGTCGGGGTAGGATATTGTACAATAATATGTTAAAATAAAAAAGATGGCTTAAATTACTATGTATTTTACGTAGAAAATAAGAATTTAGCAGCAATTTATTTTGAAGTCAATCTTTAATCGATCAAGCACTTATCACATGATAAGCTATGGTTCTGTACTGTGAATTTATTAATATTTAATTACCTTGTGTTTATATTTTGTATTACAATAAGTATGATTATTTTTCCGACCCAAATATCGACCAATAGAATTGCACCATTCGACGTCACGTGGTACAACCTACATGGTATTATACTGATAATTTTTTGAAAATTTTCTCTGGTACTTGCTATATATAAAAAACAAAACATGATCCAGTCAAATTAACCACACGTCAAACTGACAGGTTGAATTCAATTGTGAAAATTGGAAAAATAATCCCCCGAATACCACACGACCTTCAAAATTATCTGGCATTTCCCTCAAGGTTCCCTGCAAACAAATAAAATCGTCAAGTTTTTCAGGAAAAATCACTCGCGCTTCGCGCTCGTGATTTTTTTACCTGAAAAACTTGACTCCTTCATTTGTTTGCAACGAACCTATCGGGAAATACCCGATAATTTTGAAGCTCTTGTGGTATTATAAGTGAAACTATATTTTACTAGCAAACCCGCCCTCGCTTCGCTTTAACAAACAGCTGAAATGTTTTATGTTTCCATACAATTTCTTTTTCAATTTCAATGTTTCTTTAAAATATAACATAGACTTTAAGTTGAAGACTTCTCAATATCCTAGTGAAAGTCCTGCTATAATCCGTTTCGCGGTTCCAGATACTGTCCGCCAAACACAGTTCCTCCTGTGCTGACGCGGCGACAACCTCGCCTTAACCGTACTTTATTTCGCGCGAGTTTCTAAATTTGCGACCGTTCCTAACTTATTCATTTTAATGATTATCGTGTAAAAGACAAATGTATTACATCTATACTAAATACGCAAGGTAATAAACGTATTAATTTCTATGCATTTTAACACTATATCTATTTAAAAAGTTGCAAATAAGTCGTTACTTTAAATGATTAACAATTTTAAAGATAAAAATAGTTACTGTGAGTTGCGCACTTTTATTTAGAACTCTTTAAGAGGAACATTAAATTTTCTCCCTTATATTATTTTCTTGTAGATACAACTATTCACGCAGCGTACACGGTGAAAGTCTCGTAATGCACGCATTTTTACGACCTACTCAACGAATATCGTCATGGCTCAAGCTAATTTATACATATACATTAACATATTATTATAGCCTATAATCATTTCAAATAATGTACCTACCTTTCAAATGGTGAAAGAATTTTTCAAATAGGTGCCTTGGTTCCGGAGATCCTTTTCCAGGAAATCGTGCTCACAAAATTTGTCTTTTCTCTTTATTATATTATATTATTAGTATATTTAGTAATATTACAGATTTATTTAATCCATGTTTTCATGCATGGATTGAATTGTTAGTTTTCTTTAAAATATACTTTTTCAATAATCTCTGGCTCGAATCCCATTAGGATTTTTTTCATTAAGTCATTAAGCTCCTAAATAATAAAACATGACACAACTAATTATTGACAATATGTTTCAATGTCATGTACTCGTATAACGTAATGACACCCATACATAGTTACATCATAAGTAAACCTGCATACTCTTACTACTTATCTTAATGAATTAAATTAAATAGTACCATAAGTTTAACGTAACAAAACAAAGCTTTAAAATACTAAGACAACTTTACGACTGCGTCCGTTTCGCCATGAGCGCCGTCAGCTCAGCGGTTTTTACGACACGATTTAAGGATTCGCTCCCTAATACGGACGGCGACCGCACGTCTAAAATATTTATTGATTAATTTAATACACGAACAGCTTTTTTGTAGACATCATCGAAAAGGTCGAGAAATAACACGCGTTTGTTAAATAGCAAGATACTTTCTTTGTTTGTAACTGCGATGTATGGGAAATGACTGATTTCAGGGGTAATTGACCCGATTCTGACCACGACCTTCTCTGGTATTCATGAGCGATAGTGACTTCTTTTTTATGGTAATAGCTGGCACACATTATAATTAAATTTCCGCACTTCTACTTCATGTTAACTTTCACTATACTATAATAATCAGACTCCTACGTGCGTGGATTCTTCTTAATAGGGGTTACAAATATTTTCCCTTGACGTATTAATATATAGGTATGTGGATGTATATATTTTGTTAACCTTTCAAGGCACTGTGATATACTTTAAAAAAAACGAAGTTATGTGTAGCATAATCATTAATTGACTCCTAGTTCCACTGCGTTTCTTATTAACAGTATTGACATAAGTAAGCAGAATTTAACCTAATTTGTGCACGTTTCCCGAAGCTACAAAAAATACACGTGCCAACCCTAAGTTCGTTCCGAAATAAGGAAGATTAAGTTTAGTGACTAGTCGTAAAACGCCAAACGATGGATAGGGCTGCCTTCCACAGATGTGTGCTGCAAATAATTTATTATATTTTGAGTCCATGTTTGAAAGGGTCATCTTTTTAAAAGAGAAGCACATTGGTTCTTAGAAAATATGTAAATAAAACCCAAAAATAAGAAAAATATATAATAAGTCGAAGTCCCGCCAGATCTCTCTTGGTGGTAGCTGGAACTTGTACCAGTAAGTTTAGTCGTACAAGGTTCAAGAAGAGGGAAGGATTTTTAAAGCTAATTATCACATTTTAGAATATATCACAAAATCTTCTCTGTCATCTTTAGTGCGACCCTGATAAGTTATCCCATGTCTGGCACTTTTGGTGATAATAATTTGCGCTGATGTTTACTATAAATCTGATGTTTTGTTTGTGGGCTATTTAATTTAAAAATAATATCTTCTTAAGACTTGAAAAAAAATTCTATCATAATTATTGTAATAAGAATCAAAGAATACCGAATCTATGTTTTTATTGAAAAATTTAAACATAATTTAAACTAGACATAAACAAGAGACAAGTTGACAACCCTATGTTTACGCTAGTACCACAGTACCCCAGTAACCTTTGCTTGACGCTTCAAGTGCCAAACATTTCTCCGTCTTCATTGCTCAGTGCACAAAACTTTTTTTATTATAATCAATAGAACTTTGTAATTTAGTGATAGTTTCATTAATTATATTTGATTTGAAGATTGGCATAGTAGATAAAAATGTAATCAATAACATATCAGTTGGTCAGACTATGATGAACCTGCCTGTCCAGCAGTGGATCTCGTGTCTTGGGTTCGATTTCCGGCCAGGAATAGCAATACTTCATAACCAACATAATCTTTCACCACTATTTCTTACTATTTACTTCGTTTCCAAAACCATGGTAGAATAAGAAAATTATTCTCATCTGGACTTCTAACAGATCTTAGGTAGCATCGGTGATCACTAGCGATGAACTACAAGCCAAAACATGGATACATATTTAATTAGCGTATCAAACGTGCATCGTTATCACAACGACATTGTACGTGTCAAGTTATCGGATAGCAAACAGTGTTCGTAACATCAAATAAAAATTATTTATGTATTATGCAACTACGCGAGCGTATCAGTGCCGTATCTCGCACAATAAAGATAACCTTGGTGTAGGTCTGTATCCGAATTACCGAATGGTTACGTCTCGACTGTCTCGAGTCAAGAAGACTCTTTTTAACCGACTTCAAAAAAGGAGGAGGTATTCAATTCGACTGTATTTTTTTATGTTTGTTACTTCAGAACTTTCGACTGGGTGAACCGATTATAATGATTGCTTTTTAATCAAAAGCTGGAGCTTGTCATGTGGCCTCACTTAAATTTGAGCTAGATCTGACAAGTAGTTTTTGAGTAATTTTGAAATCGGTTATTTTTTTCTTAGTAAAATTCATTTTTATGTTATTAGTAAACGCGTGTAGCGTTACCAGTTACCACTTATCAACCTTTTTTTTTCGTGGGGAAATCCTTATGGATACCACTGTAACACGGGGAGTACAGTGGTTATGTCGGACTTGATCTCCCACCGACTAAAACCCCACGGTGTTCCACTTCGTTGCTTTATGGCTGAGTCCCGACGCTTTCGCACACATCCACAACTCATGCAGCGATGCCTGTCAAGCCAGGGCAATGGCACTCTGGGACTCTGAGATGTCCCTTACATTTCCAGTCCCATTCGGAGACGCATCAGGAACACAGAGATGCGCCTTCCACCTCGAGGACCTGCGTTCTACGGATGACAGGCTCCCCGGACCCATCTTCCGGAGGTCCTTTTCAGGGAGGCAAGCGCCGGTCAATAGCCAGCCGCCTGCGCCCGACTCGCCTGCGGCGGAATATATCAGAGCCCACGTCATTGCTCGCTCCGCCGCGCCGCCTCCTTCTGCGACATCACTTCCTCGCAAAAGGAGACCATACTCTGTTTTTTTTGTTTGTTTGATGTCTCTTTTCATCGTCTTTTTTGTGTGTAATGATTTTTAGGGTTCCGTAGCCAAATGGCAAAAACGGAACCCTTATAAATTCGTCATGTCTGTCTGTCTGTCTGTCCATCCGTATGTCACAGCTACTTTTCTCCGAGACTATAAGAACTATACTGTTGAAACTTGGTCAGTAGATGTATACCGTAAACCGCGTTAAGATTTTCACACAAAAATTGAAAAAAAAAACGTTAATTAATACGTGTAACCGGACAATTTAGTAGTTAAAAATTAGTATGCATTTAAACAAGTAATTTAGAAATATTTCTATTTTCTGTTAAGTCGGTAGACGGGGCTTATCACTTAACACGTTTGGACAGGCACTTTTTAGTTAAAATTTAGTAAAATGCTTAAGTATATAATTAAGTAGGTTGTGAAGAATTGTATGAACTAAAGAGCTTTACTAAATTATTACATTTGGACGCGCACTTAAAATTATTCACTTAAAATTTAGTTATCTACTTAAGTAGGTACTTAATACGTCTAAACCGGACTTAAGCCAATGGTCGACACTTTATTCCATTTTTCGACGAGGCTTATTTAGTGAACAATCTTTGCACTACTTTTAATTGCAATATTAATTTAAATTTGTTAAAAAATAATAATAAATAGTAGACTAAAATTAATCTTGTCATTATATTATGATTATTTGTCTTTAAGTTTTTGTTTCATTCTGCGTCAGCCTTATTTTTAAATTATAAATTACTATAAAAAAAGACGCTGTAACATTGAACTAGTATTACTAGCGTATAGAACAGACACCGCGAACATTGGGTTCGGGGGTGTGCATTGCAGCCGGCCGGCTGCATTTCATTCTGTCACTCGGCTGTCACTCGGCTGCGCTCATGGCGGCCGCATGCCAAAATTGTTTATGAAAAAACTGAAAAAATGCCGTCGTGCATAATAAGAACGTATCACAATTGCACGACAAAAAACAAAAAAGATAATGGTATTACTTTATCATCGGTAAGAAAACAAAATATTAAGTTAAATCAACTAAAACGAATTTAATTAAATTATTGTGCAATGTTCCCGCCATTTTAAATGAAAAAATCATAAGGAGCGTTTGAACTTGGCAAGCCACTAGCGTGTTAATGGAATATATAAACTTGCTTAGGTTGCCGTCTTGGTTCGACAAGTGTCATATACAAAGTTACTCTATGGCAAGTGTGCAAACGAGGCTTCTAATTTGAAAAGAGAACGGAGGGCAAGCCGGCGGTGGAACACACATTTCGTTTGAGATGTCTCCTCTATGTATGTATCTCAATGCGCTGTAAGAATGTTTATCAAATAGGACTTGTGTATAAAATGGAGTATTCCTACTACATATATGAGTACTGTACAAGCCCAATATCAAGTAAAGCGCACGATAAGCGTCTGTATCCATGTTTCCATTAAATCTATATTCTTGTCCTATTTATCGAATGTTCCTAAGCATAGGAAATAGGAACCTACCACTAATCATGTTATCGAAGCAACACAATGAAGTATGGAGGTGTGACCACAATAAATCGCCTTCGCTTTAGGTACAATAGCTGGAGATATCACTGACGCAAATTATTCATTATTATTTAGTATCGGGCACAATATATTGACCCTTTAATTTTAATCGCAAAGGTTATTGCAAATTGGTCTTGTATACCTAGGTTATACCAATACTCACGTAGATAGGTGGTAGGTACCTATTATCTTAACCCTTCCCTAGATTGGGTACTGGAGCACCCATGAAAATTTTAATTTCGATTTTATTTTATATGTTTAATTAGGAGGAATAATTTAATTTTATATGTCTAAGAGGATAGGTACGTAGGCGAACTAAAATTACCCATATAGCTCGTAGCTCATACCCGGCTGAAGAGGACTGATTATAACCGATGGGATCAAAAAGTCCTCGAATAGCAGCCACGTCTCGGAAAGAGGTGCACTGGTCCACCGGCCAGGTGGACTGATGATCTAAAGAAGACAGCGGGAACCGCTGGATTCAGAGGACCCAGGACTAGTTGGAGTGGCACCAAATAGAAGAGGCATATTTCCAGCAGTAAACTATTAAATTAAGATAGATAGAATTAGAAGAGATTTGAATTGTCACGTATTTTACTCTGGAGTCATGGGCTACCTTTTAGTGGTGTGATTTGGTCAATATTATGAATACAGCCGCACAAAGAAGAAGAATCTACGAGTGTTATAGCGTGCGTGCGTGCGTGTTATAGTGTTATAGCGTCAAATTACTAATGAAGTGAGTAATTTGACTCAGATAATGACGCGATCTAATGCAGCGATCTTGGAAATTTCTATGCCAAATAATGACTAAATATTACTTTTGTTTCAGTTCTTCACTATCAGGGACGCTGCAGTTTCAGGAGCAAAATCGAAAACAATACATATGTGTAATATTTTAATTTTCTTGCGACGCCTTGTTAAAGGGGTATACAATGACATAGCTAGCCCTAAGGAAGCCTCATATCAATATTTGTTGAGGAGCCCCCTCAACGTCAGCTGTCAAATATAAAAGGAGTACCAACTGTAGCGGTGGTAGGCCGCTTGCGAGCTTTTTGTGGGAGTGTTAGTGGGGGCCCCCATACGCTGGGGACCCCGTATAATTGATACAGCTGATACGGCGGTAGCTACGCCGCGCCCCTGGGGGTATACCAAAAGTGCTCAAGATCATGTATTTTTTTAATGTTTAACGCAGATTTGTATAATAATATCCAACAATATATTAATTGATATGAAATATTTTTTGTGAAACTTGTTTTTTATTGATGATAATCTTGGATTGTAATAAGACTGTATTTACCAGACAGTGTACGTTCTAGGGTTAAATATCATAACATATTTCACTATCGGACAAACAAGTTGAAACTGCTTACTTTATTTTAACATTTGATGTAGAGTACTCTCTACCTAGTAATTAATTTATTGATGATTAATAAAATTATGTATAGGTATTATTCATCTCCTGAGGTACAAAATATTTTTCTTCGTTTTTTTTTTCGTAGTGTTCTTGAAGTTTCTGCTAACCCTTCCCAGCCTTGTGGACTTAAGTGACTTTACCCCTTTCATGCATTTAGAGATCCTAAGTCACTGGTAGTACCTAAATTTATGGTTCGGGCTGATGGTATAAAAGAAAGTCTTGAATCACTGACTGAAGTCATTAACGGCTTTGAGCTAGAAAGCTGACATTTTTCAGGTTTCTTTTATAAGGTGTAAAGACAAATATTAAGATTCCGTACTAGTAAAAAATACTTTGATCATGTTCTTTATAAATGTTTAAAACATGAAGTATTGAATTACATTTAAAGTATTTTATCGTACAATAAACTCAGCTAAGCCGCCCAACGTCTTCACCTAAATACATACATTAGTATATAAATCAATAAAGCTTTAACGTCCAAACACGCCATTTTACGTTAGCCACAAAACCAGTCACAAAATCACACAGGGCTGTTCCGATTTTACGTACAAACGACATTTTCGGTCTTATAGCATTACTTGGCCCGCCTTTTATTCCCCCAACCCTCGAGCGAGGGGAGTAATCCAGTTTCAAAGGTAGAGCGAGATAGCAGAATAACTGCAATATACAGGTTATTACGTTAGTATATGAAGGATAAGGATAGAAAATAAGATGGGCGTTACTTGTAACGCAATAGTTGTAACGTTTTTGCGTGAAGCGAGGCGGTATTTGTTTCCCAAGTATCTGTTTACACTGCAGTATAATGGCGGTGATGTTTTTCTTGTTTCTTTTAGTACGTAATTAAAGTATTTATTGTTCGAAGAATAAACCCTTAGTACTGTAATTAGCGGCCGCATTCAAGACAAGCATGCCTTTGAAGTAAGGCAAGTTTATTTAATGATACGATTGACAGGTTAGGCGCTAAATTATGGTAATTGGGAATGTAGTAGATTTAAAAAATTATTATCCAAACTATTATTAATGTGCCATTACTGGGCTAAAGTCTTACGATATACGATACATTATTTTAGTTTTTTTACGTAATGAGGATAGCAAACTTGCAGTACCACCGTCCCCTGACGCCTGTGGACATCTGTGTTAAAAGTGTGAAAACACGAATAGGATTGCAGGACTGTAATGATCGTCTACTTTTCCTCTTGAAGAGGCCTAGAGCCCGAGCACATACCCAATGTATGTGGTAAGGTATGTGCTCGATGCCTAGAGCACACTCCACCACGCATGGTGTGGATCGGTGAAGGGATTAGTGGCCAACCCAAATGTCTAAAATTTTATATGTCTTGATGTATGTTTATATCTTACGATAACAAACAATACGGTTGCTTGGGCGGCTTAGAATACGAGTACTATAGAATACGTAGGGCGGCTTAGAATACTAACCCCAATCCCACGCCGGATGGGTGTCATAAGAGGCGACTAAATCCGTCCCGCTGGTGGTAGGGAACCTTTAGGGATTATATTGGTAGTATTGATTTTAATTTTTAATTAATACCATCATTAGTATTATTATTTCTCCATGGGGTTCACCTGGATAGCTACCACCCTTGAGCATGAGTCAGCCGCCACGTGACTCGTCATGTTCCGGCTGGGGGCTTGAGAGCCAGTTCTTTCTTTCTTTTACTTCTCTCTTTCTTGGCCGGTAACGCATCAGTGATGCCTTTGGTGTTGCTGATTTCCATGGGCGACGATAGCCACTTACCATAAGGTGGATCGTCAGCTCGTTTGCCGGCTATTTCCATAAAAAAAAGAACTGACGGCTTCACCTGCCCTCCAAAGCACGGGTGCGTTCAAATTTTATTTGCCATTAGCGGTGCAGTCGCCCAACCAACTACTGACCGCGCCTGCTGTTGCATATTCAGTTGATCTCTTGGAATCGACACAAGCCGCCGGGCTATGAGAACTTCAATAGGTATAACTTTTAGCTTAAACTATGGCGTCGTACTCAAGCCATTATATACCAGCCTGTTTTAAGAGATTCAATAAACAAATAACATAAAATCGGTAGACTCGCAGAAGTAACTATTTTAATACCAAACTCCAATACCTACTTGAAGTGGCTCTTTTGAAATTAGAAGGTAAAACAAAGAACAATTAGCAGTAAATACAAAATACATAAACGTTATACAATTTGTTTGATTCTATAATCAAGCGGCGAATATTATCAGTATCAACTCGTTGACACCAGGTTATCAGTAGGTACTATTTGATTACCTACATTGCAGCGACCGTCTTTAGTTTGCATACTTTACATTATCAATCTCGCCAAATTGATATTAAATGTCATTGAGACGAAATGAAATGTTATTTTATTGAGTAAATCCTATTTCGGAACAGTGTCCTTTGCTACTGAATGTAGGATGTCTTGGCTATAAATCTAACAAACATACATTTTAGGGCACACAGAAATAAATATTTGCCTGCCCCACCAAATCAGAGAACAGATATGAAATGTAAATATAACGTTCCTTACATAAACAAGGATGTAGTAATACATATTTATTTTTATGTAAATTTGAGTAGTCTTAAATTTACATAAATGCAAGTTCAGTCATTGCTCATTATTGTTATAGCGATACAACGTTATAAACTTGGGAGCGTATGGGAATTTAAACATTTCTTTCATTGCAATATAATATATGCGTTCCTGGGAATTCTGCATATTTTCAAAGCGTCTACATAATCAATAATTGCTCAAATTTTTTTTTATTATTTATTCTCCGTTTCGTCTTCTATCATCATATAGGTAGGTACATTTTTGAAAACCTTCTTTATAACAAAAGATCTCCAATATAAAAAAAAATTTGAACGAACAAAACATATAACAACCTATTTAAAGGATTAATTGAGGCAAAAACTAAGCTTCATTCAGATATTTAATAAGGTATTTTCAAGCATGAAATAAAAGCATGCACATAACCTAATAAATGCAACTATTTTCTATATTTTAAGGCGCGGTGTGATCTCAATATTCACAAAACTGGGTTTCTTTGGTGCTCGAGTACGAGGAAACCCAATGAAAATATCGCACGCAAAAAATACAGAGCATAGAAAAAGGTCTAATGAAAAATGTTAACCGAATAGAATATTAAATAGTTGTTTAATATTTCCAATAAAAAATCGTAATTTGCTGTACAAAAATAAACTTAATCGTCGACGTTCTCTGAAAATACATTTCAGCGGTAACAACATATTTTTTTTTTGAGAATATAATACGTATATAGTTTTATTAAAACTTAAACCGGACAGATATTGAATTTAATGTGTATATTCTGAATTATCTAAGGAAAACCCTGAAATTAAATGTTTATTCGCAATCTAGTTACATTGTTAGCAAAAATATGCTCTGCAATTTTGAACCCTATTCAGCGTCACGTAAATGTAACATTAGATTAGCGCAGATATGCGGTTGTGTGAGTGAAATCAACGTTTTTAAATCGTAGTCATACCGCGCCTTAAAGTTAAAACTGTTTTAGGCGCGTCGGGCGTCGAGATGGGATAAAATCAATCAGCTCTCTACACCGTAATCATTTTTATCGTCATCTACCTGTAACGCCATCTCTGAGAGAAGTACAGAACTATAGTTACTTAATTTAAACTCGTATTTATGACAAAATTGCAGTTTATATATACTTTACGAGGCGTTGGCAGCCACAAAATGTAATGAATAAAAAAACACTTCATTGAAAAGTATTTCGTGCACAATAAAATATTTCCTGACGATTCAAAAAATACACACGTAGTAGGGTCGTTTCGCCTGTTCGCGTCCATTTAGTGCAGTTGGCAAGTTTGACGGCGATAATAAAAATGTCCCAGCACTAATTTCTATGAAAAATTTATGTAATGTATTCATTATATAGTCTATTTTAAGATTAACTTTCAGTTTTATTAGAAACATCTTGTGTTTTCTTTTTAAATAGATAAACTTCAGAATTAGGCGTTTTACCCACTTTGCGTCCACAAAATCCAAATTGCGTCCACCCGTGGACCATTTAGCGTCCAACAGCTTAGAAAAGGAATATAGGGGTGAAATTTTGAATAATTTGTAAAGAAAGATTGTATCTTAATAATTTCTTTATTTAATAATATAAATATTAAAAAATCAACATTACAATCATCAAAAAAACCACTTAAAAAAATAAAAAAAAAATCTTCTCAACATTGGTTGTATCGATTTATTAATCTCTCGAATTTCATTTAACGCTTTCTTTAAATCTTCTTCTGTGTGTGTTCTTTAAAGCTTATTGCATAGCTTTTATCGCGGGCTTGAGCGCGGCGAGCGAATCAAGAAAAACCGTAACGAAATAAAAGGTTACACCGCCCACTTGCACTCAGTACTAGGATAGCAAAAACATGCAAGCAAGTGTGCCAAAACAAAGCTGGGGTATTAAATTTCTCATCGGACTTGTTCACCTAGTAGCAATTAATTAAAGCGAGTACTAGGCGCACAGAAGTCTTCGAGGATGCGACATCAGTGATACTGTACAGGCCATAGTATAGTGCGGTCTTATTTACTCTTCGGTATTTTACATAAGGCACAACAGTGATGTCTATATTACGATCATGCACATTAGGTTATTATTGCTGTTTCTCTTGTCATGCCGATTAATATGCGGAGGAGCGACAGTGATAGAGTGAATCTATCACTGCCGCTCTGACAAGTTGTCAGAGCGCTCTGACATCACTTGTCAGAGCGGCAGTGATGGATTTGTTCTATCACTGTCGCTCTTCCGCATATTGATTGGCATGACGGGAGATATGGCAATAATAGCTTAATGTGCATGATCGTGATATTGACGTCCCTGTTTTGCCTATGCTAAATATCGAAGAGTGAATAAGATCGCACTGATGTCGCATCCTCTAAGACTTCTGTGCGCCTAGTACTCGCTTTAATTAATTGCTACTAGGTGAACAAATCCGATGAAAAATTTAATAACCCCAGCTTTGTTTTGGCATACTTGCTTGCATTTTTTTGCTATCCTAGTACTGACTGCAAGTGGGGGGTATGAGGTTTTATTTTGCAACAAATGATATGCAATAGCTTTACCGCGGCAGTCCCCGAGTGCCACACGTTTTTTTTCCTTCTTTTTTCTTGTCTCCGAAGAACTCATCTTAAATGAAAAAAAATAAGAATGAAAGAAATTACTCATTTCAATTAAAAAAATAGAATTATAAATACGTACTCTTAATAAAAAAATGTACAATAATAATAAAAAATACATTTTAAATTATTTTTACAAGCAAGTATTTAACGAAAACTGTGGACGCAATTTGGTTTATTATTATCCCCTGTAGGTATAGTTTGCGTCCACTGCGGACGCAAAGTGGAAGTTTTGTAAAATTCGATGTAGTAATTCGCGTCCACCTTATTTTATTCGTTAAATATAAAAAACATAAGGAAATTCATAATTAATATTATTCCTTTTTTCATCATAAAAGTGTAGAAACAGCTATGTATCCTAAAATTCACATAAAACAATAAAAAACTTACCATCAAACGCACCGCTGCACACTAATTTTTATCTAAATATCCCGCCCATACGCACTTCCTTGTTGAACAGCCGAGACTAACTATTTTTTCTAAACGGGATTGGTTTGACGCACAGAACTTTTGTCCATGTGTGCGTGCCTCTTATACATTGAAGTATAAGCGGTAATGACTTTTCGTTTGATTGGTGTGTTAGTTGACTTATTTTCGAGGATTTTTAAAGGGAGATCCGCAAAATGGACGCGAATTGGGCGATGGACGCGAACAGGCGAACTTACCCTAATTGTTCAAGTTTTAACTTCTGTAGGCACTCCCGGAGTGCATTTTTTTTAAATGTACCTTTATCTAAAAGTACCTACTTCTATTTTATTATTGTTATTGGGAATCACAGCATTTCTTGTACCTACTTCGGGCTTCATGCAAATATGTCAACTCATTACTCTGATTTGTTCAATATTTATGCAGCATTATTGACTTTATTCAGTAAATTACAAAAAATGTAAAGTCACCGTCTGTATATTAAAGATGACTAATTTGTGTCTTATGCATACGAGGACTAAAATCTCAAAACATAGAACACATTGTAGTTCAATCAACTCACATTATTACACTGGTAAGAACAACAAAGTCACTGTAAAATTAATAAAATAACTCATACAGTATAGCCACTTGTCTCGACGTATTACTCTTCGTCAATCGTCGCGTGCTATCGTAATTACCGTAATTCAAAGTAAAGATAACCTTCCCATACAACAGTGCAGTGTTACCAACCAAATCGACAGTCAAAAGCATACATTGTCACAAAAATTATTTCATTATCGATTGCACTTAAACAATAAACTTGACAAGTGCGAGTTAAACTCGTTTGCAAAGGGTTCCGTACGTTGAAATAATGTATTTACCGTTATTTTTCTATTTTATTTATTTCTGCCGTTTTTTTAAGACCATAGAATTCTTATAGGTTTGCCTTTAATATTTAAGTAAAGAACGATTATCTGTATTTTTTTCAAAATTCTAGCGTCAGTAGTTTCGGAGATAAGGGAGAAATGCTAAATTTTTGACTTTAAATTTTCGTTCTTTCTTGAATAATTTTAAAACTGTCCATTGTAGAACTATAACAAAAATATATTTGAGATCCTTACAATAAGCTCTTTCACTTGACATACCACATGAATCATGATACAGTTTGCAAAACAATTTTTGGTTAAATTTGATTTCGTTAATTTTTTTAATTCATTTGTTTACATTATACTTTCGTTTTTGTGTCACAAAAAAGTACATGAGTACCAAATTTCAACTCATTTGGTCTAGGTGTTTCGGAGTAAATTTGCTGTGAACGGCGGTCGTCCAGACGCACAAGTGATCCTATAAGAGTTCCGTTTTTTGCTTTTCCGAACGGAACCCTAAAAATGACCTCCGCAACTTATTACACAAAGATAATGAATTTTAAACTGTTAATTTTATCATAATTGCGCCGGTCAATGTTTTAATTTTAGTTAGCATTCTCTCAGGCTTGATGTCATTATTGATGAGTGTCAGAATATGGCATGACTATTAGTACTCGTATTATCATTAGAGACGTTTTTGCTGAAGCTGAATCGATCAGACTGGCCACTGGCCACCTGATAGTAAGATGATTATGGCCTAACGATTGTTAGGTGGTCTAGCGAGGGCTAAACGTGTTCCTAAAGAGACGGAAGCGCTTAATATATTATGCCACCAGCAGCCATTCAAACAAATACATGCTTATAGACATACATACAACAAACAAACCCCACGGCCCGTCGGACAACAGGTGCTTCGATTTACCTACATAATATAATGCCTCTACTTTACCACCGACAACATGGACTTGTCAACGTAAACTGATATTAATTTAACATTTTAAATTAAGCGTAATGTGTATTAGGTGAAGAAACATGAGTGTGCTGTTAACCGTTAAAGAGTTCCCTCGT
The DNA here is from genome assembly GCA_951805285.1 of Thymelicus acteon. NCBI lineage: Eukaryota > Metazoa > Arthropoda > Insecta > Lepidoptera > Hesperiidae > Thymelicus > Thymelicus acteon. Next base: position 8,112,842 of record OX638232.1, read on the forward strand.
CTGGAGCCAAACCTGAGTGTAGTCAGGTCATGCTGGTCAAAAGAATGCATTTCAACTCCCCAGGATAGAGGAAGTAGATTCAATTGAGCGTGATCTGACCCACATAAACTGGGTAAGATAAATACAAAAGGTGATATTTGATATGCTTGCGTTAGATATTTGATATGCCTGCGTTAGATATTTTTTTAATTTTTGGAGTTTAACTCCTTTATCAATTTTCATATTTAAGCTCGTGGTATGAAATTTTGTGGGGAGTAAAATCAAACTGTCTCCGTTACGTTATGCGTTATTTGTAACACAGAATCTAGATGCCGTTGGACGGCTGATCAGTAACAACGCCTATCTAATGATAATAATCTTGGTACATTCTGTTGTGATGATGTCGAACATCATCATCATCATCATTCATCATAGTTCATCATAATCATCATCCGTTGTTACTGATTTGACGATTGCAAACTAGATGGCGTTAAACTCCAGTCGTGCGTTGGAGCTGATATACATTTTTTTTTAATTAATTTAGAAATAAGCTTCATCGAGAAATTATAACTAAAATAAATTTGTTATACAAATGAGCCCACAGATATAATCAAAATCTCTTATCTTAATTTTGGTAATTTATTTTCATACAGCTATTTTTTCTTTGTCGGGCTTGGCGCTCGCCGCGACGACTTAAAACGGTTGAATAGATGATAGCGTTTATATTTTAAGTAAATTAATACCTAAGTAGGAAGTTAAGATATCATGATCACTTTACATGCACTTTATCTGTTACATTAATTATATATTATGAATATTTAGTGCAATAAAATAATAATAATAAATTTCGATGACAGAATATCATAGATTAACGCACACTTAACTGGTTATCAAGGAAGGACTTTATACATTAACACATATAATATCACTCAAACGTATAGATTAATGATGAAAAGAGATGTAGAGTTTATACAGACTTTTTGAAAGTCAACGAACGCCATTGTTTCAATAAAACCCTACCGTGAGTGGACCCGGCAGAAGAAGTAGCAAGACAGAAGTTCATACTATAGGTAATTTATGGTGTACGGTTCTTTTAATCGACATAAATGGGCTCTGAGAGCTAAGTAATTTTGCAAGTAACAATAAATTAGTCCATTTTTTAGTTTTCTCAATAAATTATTACACGTATTTATACCGATGCATTTTTTAAATATTTTCTTGTATCTTTTATTCCAAATATAAACGATTCAAATTTATAATAATACATAATCACATATTAATCGTATTCGTTATTTATTATAATAATTCCTTATTTTAGTTAATAATTAATTTTCGGTTTTTGTTTTATAATTTAATAAAATTAAAAATAAATCCTACATAAAATTAATATTATCTTTAGGTCACTCTGTCACATTTTGATGTATTTTGGCCCCCAAGAATCGTTTTTGACATATATAGGCGATCCTAATCTTTAATAGAAAGGTAATAATGCTGATAGTTCACTCTTTCTTCCGAATCCGAACGGCGAGCGGCGTTTGAATGTAGAGACAGATATAACCAACTATCCAACATTGTAATATACCTAATTTTTGACACTCCATCTCTCAACCTCTCTAATCTATGATCAGAGTCAGAATAGTACGACTTTGTATAAATATCCAACACAGTATATTATTTATATGTGCATTTGTTTGTTGTTTTAATTTGACACGTTATAATTTAGTTCTATAATAATAGCGACCGCTAGTAATGTATTCGCGGAATCTAGAGCCGCTTTACTTTATTTAGCTTCGCCCGGTTTCTATAACGGATAACTTATCTACCCTACAGTTAACGATCCGATACTTTTTATATTAACTTAATTATACTTGTGTTTGATTAACGAAAGATCCTCTATGTAGGTCTATGTATATATCCCTATAGGTACAACTACGTATGTAACAATACAATACAATACAATACAATACAATACAATACAATACAATACAATACAAATTATCTTTATTGTACACAAAAATTACAAATGAAAATACACATAACTTTATTAAAATGAAAAAATGCAGTTACTATGATTTATAATTTGCAATTAAAAATAGATACGTATAAATGACCCGTTAATCAAATAATGTTTTGAGTGCTATTTTGTGACAGCGGCAATTAAATACAAAATAATATTGTATCTTAAACCGATAGAATAGGGTAAACATGGAAATTGTAAAGCACCTGAACCACGTCCCTCTTTCGCAAAATTTATTATGAACTTAGGCCCGTATTAATAAACCGATCTAAAGTACTCTGCGATCTCATGATTTAGTCTGAGATGATGGCATTGAGATTTGATGAGATGGCAAATGGTTTGAGATGATGGCAAATCGTACGGGCCCTGGACATACTAACAAATTTACACACCTTTATAAAAGTTTGTTTTTTAATGACATACGCTTATGAACTGTTTTTCCCAGATCGATTTTTTTTATCCATAAAAGCAGTCCTTGTTCTTATTTTGTTTTTACAACAATTAGTAGGAGTAGGGGGGGTCGTTTGACAAAATAATACCTATAGGTAATTATCGTTCACGCTAGACACTTGGTTCTCACAAAGCGAGAGAGTAAAACTAAATAATGATGATTTAATGATGTCTCTTCGGACATGACAAGATGTCTGGGTAAAAAATTAATGATTAACGTCACACTCAGTGAGTTACATGCAACCACAAATAACTTCATTCTAGTAAGAGATGTAAACCAACTTACTGAGCGTTAATTTTAGTGTTAAAATTGTCTTTTAAGCTACGAGTATCTAAGTCGTATTCATTATAATTTTAATTTAGTTGTATTTTTCATAAGTGTCGGGTTTTGGATTTATTTATTTTCTTTCTTGCTGAATAACTTTAATATTATGGTGACTTGTAGTGCACTTTGTAAAATGTAAGCACAACAAGGATTTTGTTGAATAAGTAATAAATAAATAAGTCATTGCTGAGTCTTTGTTCGGGTCAATTAGTTTTGGGTAATTGTCACGACTTCTTTAGTAAAATACGCATAACGCCAATAATCTATGCGTAAAACAGTAATAATGTCATACAAAATTATCAAAATTTAAATTCGTAACAATCTCGTAGTAAACAATTTAGATTTTTTATGTTTTTGATTTGGCGTCTTGTGACTGTTTACGTGTTTTACAATTTAGTATTTAACGTTTTGGTTATTTGACCTTATGTGTATATGACCTTTTACGTATAATCCTTTTCTTTTTCTTATTAAGGTAATGCTTGACTACCCAGACGGTAAATGCGGTGTAATCTTGGGCAAGTAACGACTGAAAGTCTGGATGTCACACTTACGAGAGTCGAGAACACCGACGCGGAGACTTAGAAAAGGACTTTATTTGGTATAAAAACCCACCCTGTTATTAACCGACTTCAAAAAAGGAGGAGGTATTAAATTCGACTGTATTTTTTATGTTTGTTACCTCAGCACTTTTGACTGGGTGAACCGATTTTGATGATTCTTTTTTTAATCGAAAGCTGGTGCTTGTGTGGTCCCACTTGAGCTAGATCTGACGAGTAGTTTTTAAGTTATTTTGAAGTCTGTTATTTTTTCCTTGGTAAAATTCAGATTATTGTATTCTCTTTCCTTACCGTATTAAGATATCCATGAAAATATCGATAACTGTAATCTGAATACCATGTAACTGTAACCATTTTAATTCCATGAACATTTAAAATATTAGATTAGACTCATCCTGTATTAAACAAGAAAATGTTACATTGATGTCAATTTAACCCTTACACTACGCGTGCTTCCCTATATGACGTAATATAATCACGTACAAGCCATCAATCGCTAAAGAAGCAACACTGTCACGCGAGTGAGTGAAGTGAACGATTGAATGAGCGACACGGTGGCCTACATTGTTCATTCTATTAGCCTATATACGGCGACGAGATCAATTTCAGACAACTTGCCTATAAGAAGACCGATTTAAGTGATTGATTTGTTAGTCTAGAATCTAGATATTAAAATATAAATAAATACTCATAGTACTTCACACTCATAACCCACACTAGGATTCCCTGTGTCGTGGATGTTATGGACAACACACTAGACAAGAGCATTCACACCCAGACCGAGAACAGAAATTCAAACTCATCATTCAAATTTCCGCCTCGATGGGAATCGAACCCAGGACCCTTAGTGCGGCGATCCGGCGTGGTAACCATTGCGCCACACGGGTCGTATAAGAATCTAGTAAGCCGCGAAAATTTAAACGTTAGTTTTACAAATTGTATCTAATTCCGAGTTTTGTTAATAAACGCGCACAATTTCTCCGTCGTATTACGATTTGTTCCGAAAGACATAATCATGAACATAATAGGTATAAGACATCAAAATAAATATATAATCGTAGCAATTAACGCTTTAAACGAGAAGGTTTATTCCTTTCGTTCTATAATTCAGAAACATCATCGTTATCATACGAACGATCAGTCTGCCTAATTTTTTTAAGGCAATTTAAATTTTTCAACTACTGATTATTTTTCATTGTACAATATCACACGCAATATTGTGAGTGAACAGGCCTAATGATGCTAATTCAAAATAACTCTACAAAAAAATATTTTTTTTTTTACATTTGTGAGCAATAAAAGACTGTCGAATATAAATCATAAAGAATAAAGATTTTATGAATGATTACAATTTAAATAATCTAAATTTTACTAACAAAAAATAACCGACTTCAAAATTACTCAAAAACTACTTGTCAGATCTCGTTCAAATTTATGTGGGACCACATGACAAGCACCTGCTTTTGATTAAAAAAAGAATTATCGAAATCGGTTGGCGTGATATTGAGTTATTCGTCCATTTGTCGCGCACATACTTAATGCAAATTTAAGACTTATATGGTTTTCTCATGGATGCCATTGACAGATCTCAACAAAATTTAAGTGGGACCACATGACAAGCACCAGCTTTCGTTTAAAAAAAACAATCATCAAAATCAGTTCACCCAGTCGAAAGTTCTGAGGTAACAAACATAAAAAAAAACAGTCGAATTGAGAACCTCCTCCTTTTTTTGAAGTCGGTTAAAAATATATAGATTGTACCAAATATGAACACTCAAGAGAACGTTTCCGAATAAAATTGTTACATTTTTTATGTAAGAGGAAATGGAATCTTGTAACGGTGTTGCAATTATTTGATAAAGTTCTGCAAAATTACTAAATAAATTAAACTGTTCTTAAAACGGATAATTTTCTTTAGGTACATTAGAAATTAAATTTCCAAACACAAGTTTAACTCATCTAGCTAATGATATTCTTTAAAGAGTTACAATTTGATAATGCGGTTTAAACACTGTTTTTTCAATTTGCAGTAATTTTGCAACAAAGGTATGTATTAAGATGAAAATATCATCATCATCCGGTGCACAGATTATTTAATTATTTTACTACCTATTCAATGCACAACACTATATAATTATATTAACGGCACGGTTATTTTATAATTTCATAAAATAAATAGGTACTAAGTTACATATACTAAGATTGTATTATGTTAAACACAATCACAATAAATTGTTTAAACATAGTGAAGTGGTAATTATGGTGGTATAATATAACCCTAATAAATAGATAATTAACGCAGCGAGATCAGGTATATACCTATGATATCAACAAAATATAAATAATATGGTTAGTTATTGCACACAACTTATGCATTTTGTGTTCGGAATATTTGTGTAACCACACGATAAAGACACACAGGTGTAAGACGATAAGTATAGTCCGTGCACAAATCTTAGAGACTAAATTGACGTTTCATGGGTGACCAGTTTCGGGTGCAAATTAAATAGTGATGACCATAAACCAGAAAGTAAATCGGAAAAATATTCGCAGCTTTTATAGTGGGTCGACAATTTGTGTGATAATTGAAGAGTCCCTAAACTAGTGTAAAAACTAGTTTAAGCAACCATTATCATACATATCTATAATATGTTTACTCTTACTAACTGATTTTAATGGTTAGGTATTTTGCTTACAAGAACGAGTATTTTGTTTTCGTTACATTCGGTATACAGCTAATTTTATACTATTTAGCTGGATACTAAATATCTAGGTAGATATGAGTGTCGCTACTAATATGTCACTATATACGACTTACGCCATACTTTACGATTCAAAGAACCGGAAAAGTAGATCGCACTTTAGCTGGTATCATTATTTCGAACTTTGACATTAGTAGTTGTCATTTTAGTCTCTTTTTGGACATGGTTTAGGTCTACATCCCTTTCGCCCGGTAAGAATATTTCGGTAGTCACAAGTGACAAGGGTAAACTCATTTAATTATCAGGTTAATTCGGTGAAACAATATTTGAATTGAGACCCACAGAGATGTGATGTGAGTGGAATATTAAAAGTAATTGAAGTGCAAAAGCAGAGGAAGAAAAAAGATTATTATTCAGTCTACAGAGCTCCATCGTGGGTCTCAAGTTAAAACCTACCTATCACCGAATTAAATAAGTCACATAATCAGATGTTTAGCATAGAGCTATAATACGGATAGACCATAATAGTGTGTTAATAATGTTAAAAATAATAATATAATTAATAATATTTACTATCGGACTCTACAGAAGTTATAATAGAGTTAGTTCACTTGATTACCGCGCCACCTACCTGATACTATTGTAGCTATCGAATATTAATAATCTATCCCTCAATAAAATTGGTGTATTCGCCTTGTGCTTACGCGATCTCTAACAGACGTGTTCCAACCACCTATACCTATAATACACATGAAGAATTAATTTGAATTTAAATAATTGTATTCAAATTGGCATACTTCACTGTCAAGTAGGTACCTGAAATGGTCACTGCTGGGATGCATGGGTACAGAGATTTACTACATCTATACAAATAAATTGGAGTGTCTGTTTGTAATATTAAAAGAACCGCTTTTTACTAAGTGCATTTGGATGTATAGACGGTACATATACCAAAACAACATTTTTTACGATTTTTGTCTGTCTGTCCGTTTGTTCCGGCTAATCTCTGAAATGGCTGGACCGATTTTGACGGGACTTTCACTGGCAGATAGCTGATGTGACAAGGAGTAACTTAGGCTACTTTTATTTTAGAAAAAAAATAGTTTGTTAGGATACGAAGTTCGCCGGGTCAGTTAGTAACCAGTAAGTTCGATTTTCAATACATTATACGAGTAACTTTGTTCTAGCTGTGAAGCTGTACAGGCCGCTAGGGCCAACAGCAACAGACTATCCATTCGAAAAAAATTGTTCTATGTCTTTTTGACACATCAATGCATCTACACTATCCCATAATCTATGCATTTTTGTGGTACACTTTACTGAGACTAACACTTTCAGGTTTGAGCTTTGACATAGTATTTTCTATTCATATTGTCTAGATGTGTTATCAATCACAAAAATATTATTTTATCCACTTTAAAAAAAAATAGACGTAATAACAATTTTAACTTATTTACTAGTTGTATGAATAAAATACTTGTTTAACATAGTTTTTCGCTATACACTAGAGTTATAGAACCTTATAGACCTACATATTAACAATTACAATAAATAATTAAAGTTTGCTTTTCTTTTGTTCTTGATTTTTAAAGCAGATATTTTTATTTATTTCATTACACGAATAAATTACCTACATACCTATTTTTTATATGTTTAAAAAACGCAATAATTTACTTATTAATTGATTATTATATCGGTTTAGTCATCAATATACCTACCTATATATTTTTTATTTTTATTCAATAAGGTCTTGTATAGCGAATGCGCATACCGCATCGGGAACAGCGCCTTTACACTTCACGGCTTGTTTACACTTCAAGATACACTCACGACTTTTAAACAAATTACACTTGACACTGCGGTTCAAAGTAACTGCTTCTCTTCCGTACGCTTACTAATAATAGACCCGGCGAGTACACTGCAGTCAGTAGGTGCAGATTCTGATACTGATTAATACCAAGGTCGTTTTACAGTGCACTTATCATTATCAATACTTGTATTCGTCGATCTGTTCTCATAATTTACAGATATTTGTATCATAATTTACGAATATTCACTGAATGTTTTACATACAAACAATTCCCGATTGATAATAATAAACAAAACTGCATCCAAACCCAATCGCACTGTTACTATGCCTTTGCACGTGAGCATCTTAATGCGCGCGGCTTATCGCGTTATCAGTTATCTTATCACAGCGAATTAAAAACTCACCGGGTTGCTGCGGCGGCAAGAGGGGCGGCATGGGATGCTGCGGGGGCACCGACTGGGGCGGCGGGGCGTAGGGCGACACGCCGGGGGAGTCGGGCACGGAGTCCATGCTGGGGGACCCCATGGACCGGGCCGGCGGCGGTGGAATCACAGGGCTCCGGGGGGCCTTGACCACGGGAGGTTCCGGACGCTCGAGTTCTACACCGGGCGCCTGGAGTCCCGACTCCATGGCCCGCGCTCGGGCTTCATCCTGCGCCTGCGCACGCCGCAGCGCCGTCTGCAGCGCCATCACCCTCTGGCGGTCGGCCGTCAGCCGGCACTTCTCGCACATGCAGTTGCGGTACTTGCAGTAGCGCTTGTGGCCCTTCAGCTCGACCTTGAGCCGGTGGTTGCGGCAGCGCGCGCAGTTGGGGGGTGCGCGCGGCACCGCCGAGCTGGAGGCGCCGGGCTCCGAGCGCTCCTCGCAGTCGTCGGGGGTGCGGCGCCTCCACGCGCCCACGGACACCATGGCTCGGACGGTAGGAGCTCGCGGATGTCGCGCGTCACGCCACAGTCACCTGTCACCAGTGTCGTCACACAACCGACGCGCCGCGCGGACACGATGCGACTGCTCGCCCCGCCGACACCGCCGCGCCCCGCCCCGCCCCGCTCCCCACCGCCGCGATGCATTTGTTACGGTGCACTATGCAATTCTATGTAGCGTAATCCGATCGGACAGTGTGCCGATTGTGATAAGTGGATTAAGAATGCTGAATGAAGATGTCACAATGTTGCGCTTGCGTAAGTAAAGGAATCAATTAATAGGCAATTTCAATTCAGAAACAGTGGTTTTGGAACTACATATTGCTGTCTTGTCATATTCATGAGTAATGCATTGCAACTTTCACCTCACCACCCCACTATCAACAACCTCAATTTGCATTTCCCAATTTACATAATGAGGGATTTTGGTAAATCAAAATCACATGAACAACAAGTTGGAATATTTTGGTATTTAAGGTATTTACTTGAGTTAACATTTTGTATACTGCTACTAGAAATAAAATGTTAAATTCACAGTAATCAAATAAGTGTGAGGTGTCATAAAAAATACCTTTAAAACGAAATTCTTTTCACCATAAGTAGCTACATAGCTGGTATAGCTACACAGGCTTTAAAACAGGCACAAGGACATAGTACCTACCTACCATAATATTCTTTCGGTACGTGACATTTTCCTTTAACAATTAAGACGATTTTTAACAGTTAACCACAACCGCAAAATTCGTTAAGGAACCATTATTGAATTCTTAAATTACGTCTTTGCCAAACCAATCAAAATTATTATATTCTTTCAAACTATTTCAGACAATTAAGAGAAAAAACCAAGAATTCGTTAAAAATTGTATAGTGAAAATAAAATCATTCTCAGATTTATCTGAACTGAAGAACGAAATGGTCACTAACTAACATGAATTTATTCGCATTGCAAAATGGCACACTAATAAATGCCCTGGCTGCGTGTGGCTGCACTTCCATCCGATCGCGTGCAACACCGTACACCTTGCAACTCTTGGACACGATGCATTGGACGACGACTCTGCGATCAAGCTAACTTCAACTGTATAGTCATTATCATAAAAACCACATTCTACGTAATCATCAGTTGCAATGCTAGCAACTCTTGGACACGATGCATTTCACGACGGCGCTGCGTTCAAGCTAATTTAAACCTTATTTGTAGAAAAACAAGGATGGCATTCAGCATTTTTGAAGTTGCAATGCTATAATCACACTACGATACCTGTGTGTGCGTGCACACATACAAAGTTTGCACATGAAAGTAAATGTCAGTGACGTTTCTACGTGTGCTCAATTCGCGCTTTGATGCGTGTGTGTATCAATTGACAAATTTTCTGTCTTGTATTTACAAACAAATCCTTAGACTTGTTTGATGCAATATTTAACTCGAATGCAATATATCGTAAAACGCATCACCTTGACATAATAATTACAAAAATATTCATCGTATAATTGTAAAAAAAGCGCGTCAGTGAGCAGAGGGATTATCATTTTGATAATATCTTAAAAATCGTATAATTGTAAAAAAAAGCGCGTCAGTGAGTAGAGGGATAATCATTTTCATAATATCTCTTAAAAAACAGCCCACACTTTTTTTACAATTACATTATTCTTAATTCAAATTTATTTTCTATTTTTTTATTGGATTTTCTATAAAAAGCGTGTTTTTAGTTTTTTTTTTTACTATTATTTTATCTCTAGGAGACTAGGCTGAAGTCTGATTATTTGAACGTACTTATTATCTAATATTTGATTACGTTAATTGAAATGAAATTTTACTCGATGTTGTTATACAGAACATTTTGCGAAAGTCAAACTACGTCATTGCTTCAAGGAATCCCTACCGTGAATAGTCCTGTAAGAAGTAGCTGCAAGAAACTCCTAAGGAGGGTTTTCCTACGCACATTTACTGACAGACCTTCTACTTATCGCTGTCAAACTCATTTCGAATGCCGTCTTGCTTTATATAAATCATGTAGTTTTTAAACCGCTGGATAGGTACATCTCTGAGCAATTAATTATAATGTGATAAGTAGGGACTGTCTGGTAGAGATATGTAGATTCTACAAAGATATTCATGGTGTTTATCTTAATATATAAATTACGTGTCACGTTGTTTGTCCGCGATGGAGTTCTAAACTAATTAAACGATTTTAATCAATTTGCACATCGTGTGCAGTTTGATCCAACTTGAAAGATAGGATAGACGGAAGGTTTTAATAAAAAAAACTTTTGACAGAACGAAGTCTGTCCGGGCAGCTAGTTATATATGTAACACTTTTGTTAACTTATTAGGGTTCCGTAGCCGAATGGCAAAAAACGGAACCCTTATAGATTCGTCATGTCTGTCTGTCTGTCTGTATGTCTGTCTGTCTGTCCGTCCGTATGTCACAGCCACTTTTTTCCGAAACTATAAGAGCTATACTGTCTAAACTTGGTAAGTAGATGTATTCTGTGAACCGCATTAAGATTTTCACACAAAAATAGAAAAAAAACAATAAATTTTGGGGGTTCCCCATACTTAGAACTGAAACTCAAAAATGCTTTTTTCATCAAACCCATACGTGTGGGGTATCTATGGATAGGTCTTCAAAAATGATATTGAGGTTTCTAATATCATTTTTTTCTAAACTGAATAGTTTGCGCGAGAGACACTTCCAAAGTGGTAAAATGTGTGTCCCCCCCCCCCCCGTAACTTCTAAAATAAGAGAATGATAAAACTAAAAAAAATATATGATGTACATTACCAAGCAAACTTCCAACGAAAATTGGTTTGAATGAGATCTAGTAAGTAGTTTTTTTTTAATACGTCATAAATCGTAAACCGCAAAAAACATTGATCAAAGTTACAACAAACTACAAGAACTTTTATATTATGTTACTTGCTGCTACGGAACCCTTCATGGGCGAGTCCGACTCGCACTTGGCCGCTTTTTTTCAATTACAGGAGAAATTATAAAAGGTCCTCAACAATAAAATGAAGACTTTTTGGATACTCTTTAGCCTTGGAAGTAACTCGTGGACTAAGGTCTAGGCCTCTACAGAAAGAGAGACCTGTAGAGAACAATAGGCATGATGACAGTGACTAAAATGCACTAAAATGTCTAAAATTATGTATTTATTTAATGAAACCCTATTGATGGGTTACAAGACACGCATTTATTGTATTGTTATGAGCGAGATTAACAATATTTTTGATAAAATAAAACTAAAAAATACGGCAAGCCGCCATGATATTATCTTGAAAGCCAATCAATCTCAATCAGCGCGAATTACGTCACGCTTCTTTAAACAAACGAATATGATCATACTGATAATGACATCTTGTCTATTATTTTCCTGAGACGTGACGTCACAAGCGACGCGATGACACTTTGAAGTGTTTTGGTGCGAATTTTAAAGTTATAAATTGAAATGTACCTACCTATTTATTTTATACTAAACCTTATTTTTTTGCGGAAATATGATATACATACGTACGTTGTAATTATAATACATTTCCCAACAATATAGAACAGTATTTCAAAATCTGTCATCATGCCCATTCATGGGTTAATCTTACCCCACTACTGAGCGAAAGTCTCTCACCGGAGAGATAAAGATACGATGGCAAAGTTGAAATTCGGAAACAACAATTTACAAAAAGTAAAAGGGAAAGAAACCGATATTTCAATGCAATTCTTTGATGCAATTACATGGACTGGTGACATTGATCGGTTCAAAATATAAATATCGTGAGTACCCATTGTATTGAAAACATTTAAAATCTGTCACATAAATGTCTACCATAAACAGAAAACCCGATTCTCGGCAGGGTCTAAGTGAGTGAGTCCTTATCGAAGGACTCGAATATAGAAACGAAAAGTATTGATGTGAATCAAATTGATTTTGAAAAATTGATGTGATCAAAATGTTCAAAAACAGGACATAATAATAAAAAATGAGAGGTGTCAAGGGACACCCGGATGGAACGAAGTTCCTTTCGATTAATACTAAGCGACCAGAAATCTTCGAGGGTGCGACAGTACAATCATAGTATGTGGCTGTCTTATTCACTCTTCGGTATTTAGCATAGGCACAACAGGGACGTCCATATCACGATCATGCACATTAAACTATTATTGCCACTTCTCCCGTCATGCCAATCAATATGCAGAAGAGCGCCAGTAATAAATTTATTCTATCCCTGTCGCTCTTCCGCATATTAATTGGCATGACAAGAGAAATAGCAATAATAACTTAATGTGCATGATCGTAATATAGATATCCCTGTTATGCCTATGCTAAATACCGAAGAGTAAATAAGACAGCCACATACTATGATTGTACTGTTGCTCCCTCGAAGACTTCTGGTCGCCTAGTAACTCGCGTTAATTAATAAACGACGGCAAAAAGTGTCGTTACAACTTTTCGTCCCAATTTTTTCCGCCTAGCCCCCTTTCGCAACGCGCGATAAGGAACTTCGTTCCAAAAATATTGTGTCCAGATAAATCAATCGATATAGAAAAAAACTCGACGACTATAACAGACTGTAGTCTTGTTACATGTTCACATATGGATCCATATGGATTAATGTTATCAATATTACTATTAAGTCATTGATATTGTTACTGGTATGGTAATATTAAGGTTCCAGGTAATGTTAAGTTACTGGTAACCATCTGGCTTGTGTCAGCCACCAAACGACTCTTCGTATTCCGGCTGGGGGTTTGGAAGCCAGTTATTACTTTCTTTCTCTCTGTCGCCCTTCATTCTTGGCTGGCAATGCATATATACAAAGTTACTCTATGCAATGCATCACTGATACCATAGATTTAGAACCAGTAGATTCTCCCATACATTTGACAGAGCGAAATCGCCAGTTTTAAATCTACGAGAAAGATTTCCATTATTTGTCACAACTCACTCATTGCTTGCACTTGTGACAAACAATGAAGAATAATTTGGCTATTTGGAGATTTAAAGTTTCAGTTTGTTTTTCAAGGAGAAAATGGTAGTAAGTTTAAGTATATAAGTCTAAGTATGATGGTAGCAGTATTCTGGGCTGCTTCTGAGCTGCTTGTTAAAATTTTGTTCTTTTAAAGTAACCTCAAAGAAACGTAAATTTTCTGTCTGACTGAATCTATAAGTATGTATTTCATCTATGAGTGATGCCTTTAGTGTCGCTCCTGTCCTTTAGCAAAGGTGGTCACTTCCATCTGGTGTATCGTGAGCTCGTTTGTCAGTTAGTTAAAGCATAAAAAACAAAAGTCTTACCATTAGTTAGGGCAGATCAGAACATATTTTTACCCTAACCGTTGGAAATCGAGACGTCTCGCGTAATCCAGGGAACTTGAATACACTATCTGTAATCTTTCGTCACCTCTAGTCGACACCAACTGACCTAATGGCATCATTAGATGAAGGACATTTTTCAAAACGGAGCGGATATGAATGGTAAACGGATTTACTACAAACAAGACTGCAGCCTAATCGGTAGTGACTGCCTGCGAAGTGATGAGTCCTGCGTTCAATTCCCGGTCGGGGTAGACATTTATATGACAGATAAAATAATGTGTGTTCTCGCCTTAGAATAATAAGCGTTATTTTTCTAAGGTTCTCGCATCGTGGGTGTTAGATCGTGTGATGTCTTATTTGTGTTGTCCATGCCATCCACGACACAGGGAGGTAACTTTCTCACTTTTATTCACTTGCTTAGGGGTCATCCATAAATTAAAATACACTAATTTCATGACTTTTTGACCCCTCCCCCCTCCTAGTCACAGCTGGTCACATTTGTGAGACCTCCCCCCCAAGTGTGACGTCACATATTATGAAATTTTATACCTAGAAATTATTAAATGAAAACAGCAATTCCGAAAAAAGTTTTATTTCCATTAATTGTTTTTTTAAATATTTACCTATAAATACCAATTATTGGATTTTGAAATGTGACGTCACGAAATTTAGGACCCCCTCCCACCCCTTGTCACACAATGTCACACTACATCGACCACCCCCCCCCCCCCCACTCTCCACTAACGTGTGATGTAATTTATGGATGGCCCCTTACTCATTTGTAAGCTTGTTTTTAAACTCCCGATAGGGATATGAAAACATTGCATTTTAACAAACAAAGATCTCCCGTAGAGTTAATAGTGATTTAATTGTAACATAACAATTAAACACAATACATGTTATGCTATGAATAAAACTTCGATAGCGTTACATGAATACTTTACTTACTTTTTAGGGTTCTGTAGTCTAAACGGAACCCTTATAGTTTCGTCATGTTCGTCCGTCCGTCCGCAGCATAGCGCAGAGTGCTAAAAAGCTGTAATTTGGCACATACAATACATTCATTAAAACTACAAAATCGTACAATAATCTTTCAGAATACTTCCCCGACATGTAACATGGGGATGTTGTTTTTAAAAGGTGATTGCCATAATATGATGCCTGTGCAAAGACCATTATTCGACTTAGGGGTACTTTTGTGTAATAATCAGCTAGTGCTAATTTTGGTTAGAGTCAAGGTCCCCCCCCCCCACCCCCCCAACAGCTAAAAGGTTGGAAATGTGAAATGATAAATTAAAAAGGAAAACTATCACGGCACGGCTAGAGTAGCTATAGTAGTTAATGCGTAATAGGTAGTCGATAAAAATTAAAATTACAACTGTACGGAACTCAACGCGTAACCTGACATGCACTTGGCCGGTTTTTGTACTACATATTTGTATTTATCACACTAGATTGAACCACGCTATCGCGATATTTATATCTCAAAGCTATTAAATTAGCAGCACTGTAAAACATTAAACACAGTATAATCAATAGAAGTGATCAACCGGGACGACAGCTAGATAGGTTTTAGATAACTAGATGTATATAATGGCAACACTTTTAACAGACTTCAAAAAAAAGGAGGTTCTCAATTCCACTGAATTTTTTTATGTGTGTTTCCTCATAAATGTTTGATGTTATGCTTCTTTAGGCGCGTTACGAAATAAATGGAAAAAATGATGAGAGTGAAATTTTAAGATTTGTCGCATGGTGACGGTGACTCAAAAGGTGAAAAAAAAGTCGAAAGCTTGTGCTTGTCATGTGGTAACATTTAAATTTGGTTTAGGCGCAAAATGTCCGATTCGCATAATGTCCGATTCGCAAAATGTCCTTTTCTCAGAATGTCCTTTTCTCAAAATGTCCTTTTCGCATAATGTCCCAATTCGCAAAATGTCCTTTTCACTTATCATTAGGGGCCACCGTCCATTTTTTTCCATTTGTTTTTTTTAATATTGTTTTTTTTATTTCTTTTTTGAATATTGTTTGTTTTTGTTGTTTTTTTTGAAATTTCTTTGGCTTTTTTTGAATTTTTTTTGAATTTCGTTTTTGTTTTTTTTTAATTGTTTTGATTCTACTACGTTGATGATGTTCTTATTTTATTTTGAAGTCGGCTTTTTTTTGTAAGAATTATCTTGAACTTATTCGATCTTCGAAAATGAAGCTTGGAGTAACAAATGCAATTCAAGAAGGATTCACACATCAAAATCTAAATAACTTATAATGAGAACTGTAGCAGGGCCAGATATTTTTCGTTTTTATATATCACGGGGGTTCATCGTCCTGATGATCTTCGTCCAGAGATACAGATCTGTTACTGAGTGATAATGGAAACAAATTAGATAAATTAATAATTAAGTATAATTAATGTTAACTAAGTATTGTATTACCTACTATAAAAACATAAATAAAAGAAGCTTTAATACTTTTGAAAAAAGCAGCCGATTGCATGTCAGTGGACGCGTGATATAGAGTTCCGTAGTTGTAAGTTGAATCTGCAAACCCTTTCTAGCCGTGATAGTTTTCCTTGTAGAATCGTCATATTATTTATTATCAGTTCAAGGGTTCCGAAGTAAAACCGGAACCCTTATAGTTTCATCATGTCCGTCCGTCTGTCCGAGACCCTTAGTGCTAGAAAGCTGTAATTTGGCATGGATATATATATTTATTAAAACTCCAGAATCGTAGAATAAAATATTCAAAAACTTTTTTCAGAGTACCTCCCCTACAGTTAACGTGAGGATGAATTTTTTATTCGTCGCATACCCTATAATAAGGGGTATCATTGAAAAGGTTTTTCAAAAATATTATGGGTCTTTTAAGACCATTTTTGGAATTAGGGGTCCGTTTGCAAAATATGTGGCTTTAAAGTGCTAATTTTGGTTAAAGTTATGTAGGTATATCCAAGCCAAATTACGGCTTTCTAGCACTACGTGTTTCGGCGCAATGCTGCGGACGCACGGACCAACGGACGGACGGACGGACATGACGAAACTATAAGGGTTCTGGTTTAACTACGGAACCCTAAAAAACAACGAGCAAAAAACATTAGTATTACCTAATGATAATTTCCTACTACGTATTACAAAGTTGTTTAAATCCCGCGGTGTCTTAGATGCTGTGCGTGGAATCTCCAGTTTTTACCCATCCCTTGGATTGGACTCTTTATGGGGTATTTGACTTTAGTTAGTCATTCTATTAGCCGGCATTTAATTTATTATACGTTTAATTTAGCGTCACAATTTTTGAACTAGAGATGACCTATGTCTGGGTTTGCATATCGATAAAATCGCACCCTTAGAATGAGAGTGACCTAACTCAAAAATTGAAATTTGTGGGAAATGAGCAAGAAAGTTTTCAAAAAAGTATATATCGATGAATAGAGCGATCAATGAAAGTGACCGATTATTAGGTTGTCCTTTTCTTACTCATAATTCGAGCTTTTTTTCATCACAGGGTTTTAGGGTACGCATTTTAGGTAAGTTTATAGCAAAAACAGAAGTTACAGGAATTTTGAGTTAGGTCACTTTCATTTTAGGGGGCGAAATAAAGCTTAGTGCTATTAGTAAGTGGTACCTAACCCAATCCAAGCAGCAAAAAGTGGTCTTATATTAGTCAGGGATGCATTTTTAATCAAACTAAAAGTATTTACAATAGTATTAAAATAACAACATGTCTGTGCTTAAAATATTCTTGTAGTGTCATATTCTGTCTTTAATCTAGATTTAGTTCTTAGATTTTAGTTTTAGTTTCTAACGCCCCAACTCAGAGTCACTAACGTTTACTTAAATAGCTCCTTAGTACAGAATTTGTATGGTGATTCTTTACTAAGGAGCGATTTAAGTAACCGTTAGTGACTCTGAGTTGGGACAGTAGCTTTTAATGCCATTTAAGTATTATGGCTTCACCACATTAGAGCCTCACTAAAGGACATTGAAATGAACAAGGAGTTAGTGGTCAATTTGTGTGTGGGAATGCTTGATACTAACTAACCATCATGCTTTATTATTATACCTTCCGACCCTGGAATCTCTTAAGGGAGGCCATAAACGGTCAACTGTATTAGATCAAGTCTGCAGTTTGACTTGACGTGGCATCCAGTGTGCATGAGATAGATATATGGCCAAATAGCTATACCGTGGCCATACACGATCAAGTACCTATACTGGATGCCGCGTCAAGTCCGCTTGACGCTTGATCAAGTACTCTTGATCGTGTATGGTCTCCATAAGGATTTGACCTAGCAACCAATGCGACGCGCCCGCAATTGTTTAACTCGGTCGATTGATCATATTACCTACGAATTACGATCGACGGGCTATTAGCGCTTACAATTTCTTTTCCACGTTCACATACATTGATGCATATTCATATGTATTCAATACACACAGACGCATACATAATTCCTTATAAAATACATACAGCACAGAGAATGAGAAGAATGAGAGGGAGATAAAAAGAAAGAGACACACCTACAATGTGGTCAACGAACAACATTATCTCTCAGATTAAATATTAAAGCATTATCTATACAAATTACAAACTACTTATCAGCCAACTTGTAATCCAGTCCGTCGCAATCCAAGCGAATCTGTGTTTTTTGATCAGACTCAATCGAAAATGTGCCTAACGATCAGAAAGATATTACAAAAAAAGCGGCCAAGTGCGAGTCGGACTCGCCCATGAAGGGTTCCGTAGCAGCAAGTAACATAACATAAAAATTCTTGTAGTTGATCAATGTTTTTTGCGGTTTACGATTTATGACGTGTTAAAAAAAAACTACTTACTAGATCTCATTCAAACCAATTTTCGTTGGAAGTTTGCTTGGTAATGTACATCATATATTTTTTTTAGTTTTATCATTCCCTAATTTTAGAAGTTACAGGGGGGGGGGACACACATTTTACCACTTTGGAAGTGTCTCTCGCGCAAACTATTCAGTTTAGAAAAAAATGATATTAGAAACCTCAATATCATTTTTGAAGACCTATCCATAGATACCCCACACGTATGGGTTTGATGAAAAAAATATTTTTGAGTTTCAGTTCTAAGTATGGGGAACCCCCAAAATTTATTGTTTTTTTTTCTATTTTTGTGTGAAAATCTTAATGCGGTTCACAGAATACATCTACTTACCAAGTTTCAATGGTATAGCTCTTATAGTTTCGGAAAAAAGTGGCTGTGACATACGGACGGACAGACAGACAGACAGACAGACAGACAGACAGACATGACGAATCCATAAGGGTTCCGTTTTTTGCCATTCGGCTACGGAACCCTAAAAAGTAGTAGTTTACAATGGGTTTAGCAACATATCGATAATATATTGTTAAAAAGATATACTACATACAACAAAGATACACTACATACAACAGTTAAAAAGATATACTACATATCTTTTTAACTGATGTAAAATCACTACTTCTGAATAGAACTATAATGTCAAGGACACCGTTGACCGTATTGGGGCAAAAATACTGACCCGAATCTCATGCCGTCAGATCAAGATGTCGTAAGAAGCGACAGAAGCCATCAATCCTGCTCAGCCTGCTGCTGCCTCACCAGACTTTGCGTAACGATTATTTCTTTCTCTATTATTTCTTGATCTACGCAATTATATTCAAAACTGACGAAGTGTCCATACTAACTTGCACTCCCTTAATTAATTAACCCTTCAAGAGAGGATTTTCCAAAAAACACATTACTGATTGATTGTTTCTAATCTTGAGCTACTATATAATAATTTAAAAAAGAGTCTATGTATGTCACTAGCGCGCCGACGATGAAAAACGTAAGAACAGGCAATTGGCCGTTCTGCTCGTATTCGCTCTGTCAATACAAGACGATAGGCACGCTTTTGTTGTTGTCAGAAGTGCTTGACATTTTTGACATACAGCGTTAAAATGCCTTCATGTATTATACCAATGTCATTGGTGTAGTGAAACAAAAGATAAACGTGTGTTATAGCTCTTTTCGGAACAGATTTATTGGGTCCTTGTTCCAAGCACAAAGGTCTAAAATCTCATCACCCATCAAATCTCTCCCACGAGTTACGTACTAGACAGTTACATAGAAATTACTATTAATTTAACAACCATATATCGTTACCATCTTTACGGTCCATCTCAAAGAGAAACAATTTGCCCTTGTAACCCGGAGCTATGGTAATCAGCCATAAATATGGATTATTAATATCTTAGTAAATAATTTGCAGTAAAAACTTTAAGTGCGCAATTCATTACTTCAGTCGTTATGAATGGAGTAATAGTTAAGTTAAAGTATGATTTGCAAAGTAAATTTTTGAATTGTACAAATATTCAACAATCTCCAAAGTAATTCTTACAAAGTATGAAGAAAAAAATGTCGTCCATTTTTATTACCAGCAATTTTATTTATTAAATTCTACGATATTACAACATCCGGAACTAAATATCTAGCAACTAACAAAACATCGATCTTCCCATGGGAATGAGATGTTTTACCGCGATAAGAAGTAGCCTACGTTGTTACTCTCCAGCCTCCTAACTATCTCGACACATAGTCATACTGTATCATAGCTTCGTTGCGACGTGAAAGAAGGACAAACAAACAAACAAACAAACACACATTCGCATTTACGAGTATATAATATTAGTATGGAAGTATGGATTTGTACAGGGTGTAAAACAAAGATAAAAATTGAGGTATGAGGGTTAAATTTTTCTTTACTTCTTATTCTCCTCTCTTTCTTCTTTCGGTGACGATAGTCACTTACCATTAGGTGGATTGTCAGCTCGTTTACTGGCTATTTCCATAAAAAAGATCCGTAAACGAAAGTGTTGGCCTTAAATTTTGTTAAAATTAAATATACTTAAAGTCGTTAGAATAACTCCGCAAGTTATCTGAATGTTTCTTTTCTACGTTCATAATTAATAAAGTTCAAATGAGACTTGAAATGGTTACAGTTAATATTTTATACTTAAGGCGCGGTGTGATCTCAATATTCACAAAACTGGGTTTCTTTGGTGCTTGAGTACGAGGAAACCCAATGAAAATATCGCACGCAAAAAATACAGAGCATAGAAAAAGGTCTAAAGAAAAATGTTAACCGAATAGAATATTAAATAGTTGTTTGATATTTCCAATAAAAAATCGTAATTTGCTATACAAAAATAAACTTAATCGTCGAAGTTCTCTGTATTTTCAGCGGTAACAACATTTTTTTTTTTGAGAATATAATACGTATATGGTTTTATTAAAACTTAAACCGGACAGATATTGAATTTAATGTGTATATTTTGAATAACCTAAGGAAAACCCTCAAATTAAATGTTTATTCGCAATCTAGTTACATTGTTAGCAAAAATATGCTCTGCAATTTTGAACCCTATTCAGCGTCACGTAAATGTAACATTAGATTAACGCAGATATGCGGTTGTGTGAGTGAAATCAACGTTTTTAAATCGTAGTCATACCGCGCCTTAAGTAAGTAAAATTCTACGGGTGACGAGCAAAAATAATTTATAATTAGCTTTCTTTTTATATTATCTAAGGCACTGATGAAAGTGCAATGCTAAAAGCAGTATATTTCCTGAAGTATTATGGCATAGGTACTTTAAGTTCAGTCGGATTATACTAGACATGCAAGGTCATATTAATTCTCAAACTTTTAGTGTTAGGTTTTTTATTAACCTGAAAGGTGATTTGATTTCCAATAATGTTTTAAGGGCCAACTGGCCAAGTGAATGGAACACTTTTTACAGAACATGTGCTTTGAAAAACTGATCTAGACATATTTATTTTATTTACCAAACTCGATATTTATTCTAATCATTGGTGAACAATAAGTAATTTGTACATCCTTACCCTTAACCTTACCCTTTTGGCCCCCACTAACACTTCGAAAAAAAGCTCGCCAGCGGCCTACGACCGCTACAGTTGGCATTCCTTTTATATTTGACAGCTGACGTTGAGGGGGCTCCACAACATACATACATATACATTATACATATTATGTATTGATATGGGGCCTCCTTATGGTTAGCTACGCCACTGCATGGCCGACACAATATAATAATTCACAATAACACCCATGATCCGAGTACAAATATTTATCTGTTACATAAATATCTGCCCCGGCCGGGAATCGAACCCAGTACCCCTCGCAATGCTACAGGGTCGTCAACTCGATAACTTGGAAAATACGGTTCAAGTTTAGAACTCAAGTGCTAAACGGAAAAAAGGCTTAGATTTATGCCTTTACTTTTGATAACTAACAGTATTTTACCATAATAACATTATATACAGGATGAATTTTTCAAGTGAAGAGCGTGGATGCCCAAACCCAAAACTACGAGGAATACCGAAAAATGCTCAACGGAGTGTTGGGGCCGATTTTGATGAAAAGTAAAACTGCATTATTTAATTTTTGAAAAATAATATTTCTAGCCAGGAATCGAATCCGTTGATTTTGAAAAAAAAACACATCCACGCACACTTGAAAAATTCAACCTGTTTATTACATTATATTACATTACCTTCCTAAGTCGTCCTGAATAAAACGTGAGAAACTGGGGGCAACAACTATAGTTAGTAATAAAATTTAATGAACACACAATGTTTCGTGAATGATAGCGATCTTCGTCGAATGTAGAGCATAATTATTTGAAATCATGCGACAAATGATTACTGGGTTCAGTTTAAACTTTATTTGAATTGAAAAAGTAAATGATCTGCTAACAAAACACTGAAATAATATTGTTTTTACAAGGAATAACTTAGTGCTTGACAACAATCACATTTGATGGTAAGTGGCAATGAAGTCCAAGATGGTGAGCGCACTAACTTAGAAAGTTATTATTATTTCTCCATGGGGCTCGCCTGGATAGCTACCACCCTTGAGCATGAGTCAATCGCCAACGGCTCGTCGTGTTCCGGCTGGGGGCTTGAGAGCCAATTCTTTCTTTCTTATTCTTCTCTCTTTCTTGGTCGGCAATGCATCAGTGATGCCTTTGGTGTTGCTGATGTCCATGGGCGACGATAGCCACTTACCATCAGGTGGATCGTCAGCTCGTTTGCCGGCTATTTTCATAAAAAAATATTTTGTCAACAAATAGGTAAGTATGTCATCCAAAGTATCAATGGTATCCTATTTATCTTATTTTTAACCGACTTCAAAAAGGAGGTTATCAATTAAAATTAGACTTTACACTTACATAATTATGTAATGTTTGTTATTTTATTTTCATTGTAAAATATTCACATATGGACGTGACTTTGTATGTTGCAGTTCCTCACAACTTGCAAATTTTTATAGGTAATGTTTCCGTATTTGTATACGGAATTTTCCGATTTTCCGTCACAAGTTACGGAAAGGCTGTACATATAATAGCCTATCCTATACCTGTACAGTAATGAACTTTCAAAGGTGATGCATGGATGGGCATGAACTTATTAATTTCCTGGGATAATAATTATTTTTATGTTGTTCAATGATATAAATTAACCATAAAGTCAAATGACGTGTAATCTAAAGGTACGAGGTACCTGAGTGGTTTCCACTTGATGCTGTAACGACTAAAAGCAAAAAAATACTACCGTAGATACAATTAGCAATTCTCATAAGGTATCGATCACTTGATTTACACAAATGGACAATGATGTTTGCTCGTCTAGCCTATATAACGTATGCACAATAACAGTTCTAATAATGTACTTAAAAATACAGAACCTCCTTACACGACACACGTTCGTGTATTATTTTCCACGGTCATTACCGCGCGTGGGTTTAATTGATAGTGTTCGTAAACGCAATTATTTTTATCTGCATTACACTGCTGCAAAGCTCCAGAAGCTTTAGTACCAATAAGAACCGAATCTAAGTGAAATGTCCCAAAATAAAATATGGTGGTACAACTATAGGACAGAAAGCCGCAGGCTTCGTCCAAAAATGAGTGTGGAGACGATTGTACGAAAGGCTTTTGGCGCCACTTTGAAGGAATATGTCGATAACGGGTCCATTGGAGGCATTAAACAGATGTGCGACCTAAAAGCTAGCCGTAAAGAACGGTAAGGTTTCCTGGAAAATCTGGAAACAATGAAATTGTTACATGAACATGACATTATAGATGCTGACAGACAGCAATTACCAATAATAAATGATCGACAGAGTTAAGGAGCTTTTGACGAGGTTGAAAGTTGTATGGGTGACTATTAAGCCTAGTGCATACGTAACGGGTTTTTTCCCGTACGGGATGGGACGTGAAGTTTTGAAAATATCGTTTCATATAAAATGTATACGATAGTGCATACGCAGCGGAATCCCGTACGGGACGTGGCATGTACAGGAAAAAACCCGGGACTCAAGCTGATGTTTATTAGAGTTAGGAAGATGATTGGATTCGTTCATTCTATTTAAAACAAGTTCAAAACAACAACATCATCAAAATGAAATCCAAAACAAAAACCGTGCTTGAGAACCGCAATATTTTTTAGAGTCATCTACGCTGTCTTCTTCAGTGCGATGGTTTGTGCCACGCTCCATTCGTTGACCCACTCCTGGGTCGAAAGCACCAAAAACCCTCTGATAGTCACCATGGATTCTGACACTTATCCCATATCGCAGATTGATTTTCCAGCTGTAGCTCTCTGCAACATTAACAGGATCAGCAAGAAAGCTTTAAATACTGCTGCTAAAACTTCGTGAGTAAAAGACTTGTTCTGTTTCAACTTTAATACTAGGTAGGTATGTCTACGACAAAATACATTACAATTTAGACTTACTACGATGCACACGATATTCTTGTAAAAAAAGGTCAAAAATTGGCTTAAAAAACTTGACTATAGTGAAACAGGCTATTATGAAAACTAGTTTTATGAATAAATTACTATTGTTTTAATTATTTGTTTTCTTATAATTTATTTATTTATTTTCATACTAAATACATACATATATACATACACAGAATATATACATATACTTATTATACATCCTAATGCATATCTATTTATGTTAACATAATATAACTCATGTGCCTACAATAAAAGAATCGATTTTTGTAGTTACCTATCTATCATAGAATTCTTTGTTGTAAACTTCTTCAATTTAAGTAATTGAATTAATTAACTCAAGATCTTGGTATGATAGCCACTTTAGAAAGAAAAAGAAAGAAAAACGTTTATTCCTGTGCCAATTAGGTACACGCACGAACATAGATATCAAAAAAATTACAGACACAAAAAATAGAAAAAAAAAAAAAAATTCCGACTACATTGGTTGTTTTTTGTCTTTAGTTAGTTCTTTAGTTACTTATTAGTGAATCCTAGCTTCCTACAACACAGGGAATCCCAGTGTGGGAGCTAGTGGCACTGAGAATTTTGTAATGATTGTTGCTGAATAAATCATTTTTCATTTTATAATAATTTTTACTTTCATCTGTAAACCTACGACAATGTAAGAACAATTTAATAGTTAACGTCACGCCAAAAAAAATGTGACTGTGCGGAGTTCCCTAGTTTGAATCCAAACCTAAATATTGTAAATCTGTATATATTATGTATATGTGTATATATTTATATGTTTTATATTGATATTTATCATATTTTTATTTTATATAAATGTAAATAAGTAAATAAGTAGTATTTCTGTTTTTGTTTTTGCTCTTTTTTTTTAGATATTTTTTTCTATGTAGTTTTAACACCTGCCATCAGTTCTTTTCACATCCACCCAGGGTTGATTGGTGGACAATGTACAGTGGTTGGTGGACAGTGGACAATTATTAGGCATTAAGTTTGCTCTTTGTTTATCCTTTTTGTTTAAGGTGACATAAATATGAATAAATAAATGTATCATCAGGTCATGCTCACCAAAGAAATGCATTATCATTTAAACTAAAGCATAAAATGTATGTATTTATGTTAAATTCAATTCCTTAGAGTTCCATTTCCATTTGACCCACACAAATAGGGTAAACTAAATAAAATCGGGTACAACTGGATTCCATAAGCTATTGGTTATAAATAAAACTTAAGCTCGCAAAACTGAGCATGTATAACTAACATACATGTATGCATCCAATAAAACATGCACCCAATAAAACTGGATACCAACTAATGTTTTCTTAAATTTTCAGTGAATTATACTTATCTTTACACAACGAATCAACACTAAGGGAAGTTGAATGGTTCTTCTTACAATCAGGAAGGCTCATAGATTATACGTACGATCCTGCTTTGAGGAATCATCATTTCTTACAGGCGAATTCGACACTCGTTAAGGAAACGTGGGATTTTATTGAGCATATGAAATATGTACGTTTTTCCGTCTCTTTCTCTAGCACTATTATTATTGGAGACTTCCAACAAGAGATAGGTAGTTATTACTCTCGGTGCTACTTGCGTTGCAATATTACTGCGCAAAATCGTCTCATTAAGAACTATATAGGCTATCCTGGTTAGGGCTTGCGCCCGCTAGCGACGACACCGCATACCTAAGGTGACCATACGTACCGCTTTGGGCGGGATGTCCCGCTTTCCGGCTGTCTGTCCCGCTGTCCCCCGCGAGAACAAAAAAGTCCCGCTTTGTACCAAAGGTATATAATACTAGCTGACCCGGCGAACTTCGTATTGCCTAACAAACCATTTTTTTTTTGTAAAATGACAGTAAGTAGCCAAGGAGTAACTTAACTCCTTGTTAAATCAGCTATCTGCCAGTGAAAGTCCCGTCAAAATCTATCTAGCCATTTCAGAGATTAGGCGGAGCAAACAGACAGACAAAAATTGTAAAAAATGTTGTTTTGTTATATGTACCGTGTATACATCAAAATGCACTTAGTAAAAAGCGGTTATTTTAATATTACAAACACACACTCCAATTTTATTTATTCGTATAAATGTATAGATATATGTGGTCGTGTTACATTGTTTCTATACGTTTATGTACAGGTAGACGCCTGATGACCTTTTTTTTTAGTCAGCGCTGAACCGATTTTGCTATTAATAGTAATTATTATTGTATACAGAACTCCGTCCGTCCCGCTTTGACACGAAAAAAATGGTCACTTTAGGCATACCTTGTCATCATACCATTAAAGGTATATTATATTATTTATTTCGTTTCAAGAAAAAGCCTTGGCATGCTGTGCCCCAGTCGGCACAGGCCCTTAATGACATTGGCTGAGTGATAACAATATTATGATGAGTATTACGAGATGTTCCTATGTGTTCGCAATTTGCAAAACATCAGCGAAAATTGTTTCAGGAATATATAAAGTGTATTTTCAGGTAATATCTGTTTCACTTTAAACATTCCTGACTAAAATTTTTAAATCATTTATTTAAACTGTTTTAGTTAAGATATGAATTCAGGGCGAGATGTTCTGGTAACTTCAGATGATTACACCTATTGGCAAAAAGGCAAAAAGAAGTGTCTGTATGCATAGATATATTTAAGTCAATGTCTGTATGAGAAGGAATTTTTGAAATTGATTCAGTGGTTTTTGAGTTTCAAATACCTCTTTAAAATATTAGTTTAGAAAACAAAACTATCAGGGGTGATTTAAATTTTAAAATTTTTAGTTATTTATTTCCACGATGCCAGAGACTTCCATGTACAATGAGTTACAAAATCACTAATATTTTTTTTTAATGCCTACTGTCACTATACAATGATCCAAATTGTTTACAGTTAGAACCGAAGTGTGAAGATATGCTGATAAAGTGCGCGTGGGGGGGCGAAGATGTGAATTGTTCCAGTATTTTTACAGTACGTCGTACCGTATATGGCCATTGTTGCGCGTTTAACTACGTACTTGGATATGAATCTGCTGGAAAGTAAGTGACATTTAGAGAAAGGAACCTTTTGGTTAATTAGTTAAAGTTACTATTTAGCGCTAACAACCCGACACTGCTTGCATCAATTCTACTGATATTATAAATGAGAATGTTGGATGTTTGTTGTTCTTTCACGTAAAAACCACAGAACCGATTTTCGCGAAATTCAGAACATAGGTAGACCATGATCTGGAATAAAACATAGGATACTTATTATCCCAGAAAACGCAGAAAAAGCTGCGGGTAGAACACAAGTTGTATCAGTATGATTGCCCGAAAAAGGAAACATTGAAACCAGCCAGACGGAAGTTACATGGGTGACCATCAAGGCCGTGTTGAAGCTATTGGAACTTGGAAGCCCGGGGCATATTAGGATAATGGGGCCCCTATGACATTGACAGAACACTATTTTGTTAGAATAAACAAAGAAAGTAGATAAGCAAGCCTCTAGATTTATGCAAAAGCTAATAAGCAAATTGATATTGTAGTCAATAATTTAGGTTCGATTTATTCGAGTTAAAAAAGTTTTCGGTAATAAATATCGGTTATCTTTTAGTGATCTGGCAGGAACTAGGGGGTCCCTATCGATCACGGGGCTTTGGGCACTTGCCCAGAGTGCCCAGTGGGAAAGAGGGTTCTGGTGACCATGTAGGGTTCCGAAGTTATAAGTTAATCGACTATTACTCCGTAACTACTTACGCTAACATAGCCGTGATAGCTTTCCTTGTAAATTCCTCGTATAAGTTATTTTTGTGAATTATTCGATAGTCGTACTACAACCGTTTAGCTTGCAGGGAGGAGGTACATTTGACTCTCTCCAAAAATAGCATTTCAAAGCCAAATATTTCGCAAACGGATCCCTAAATCGAAATATGGTCAGAGTAAACCCATAATATTTTTGAGTCCTTTTCCATACTTTGATGTAAACGAAGGGGAAAAATCATCCCCAGGTTACCTGTAGGGGAGATACCCTGAAAATAAATGTTTTCAATAGTTTTATTCTACCGTTTTACTGTAGTTAAACGGTACCGTAGTTTTGATATATATGTATATCCATGTCCAAGGCAAGATACAGCTTTCTAGTGCTAAAGGTCTCTGCGCTATACTGCGGACAGACGGACGGACGAACGGACATTACGAAACTATAAAAAATTGACTTTGGAACCCTAAAAAACAGAAAGGTACTTGCATATAACTGCCCCCTTGGATTTTGTACTCTTTCCAGTAGGTACATATGTACGTGCCCACTTTCTTCCATAAAAGTTCATATTTATTATTCTATAACAGGGACTAGGGGGAGTCCAGGGAATCTGCCCCCCTTCCCCAATTTTAATGCATATATACGTCTATAATATGCATAGGTACGTCTTCACCTGGTCTCGGTGGTGGGATGGGTAGACTCTATGGTCCACTGTGTCACGCGTTTCTCTCGGACTTCGATAATAGCGGTTGATCCTTGGATTCATATTTCCAATTCGTATTTCAAATTTTGAATTCCCCAAAATGATTATTTTTATTATCCATATCGGAAAGTCGGATGATCACGATAATTGGTTTGAAAAACTGACAGTTGCGGTTTGACTGTCATGACTTGTTTATCTTTGGCTTGGTCATTTACTTTGAATGATTTTGGTAGTGTATTGTATGATTTTGCTACCTACCTATTGGTGGTCTTTGGTAAGCTTACTTAATTAGAGATTTGGTCGGTCGATTTTTAAATTAATTACTACATTGCCATTTTAATATGTGGGAATGGAGTTGATCATCAATTAAGGCATATGCTAAGTTATAATGAGCAAATTTACCTACCTGATTAGCTACGTCACTCCCTTAGAATGTAGATACTACAGTCAAATATTTTATGCCGAATTACGAATTCAGTTCCGATGCTGGTTAATCATCAGGCCATCAGACGGTTCATCGGTTTATCTGTGTGTTGTCCATTTATTTAAAAAAAAAACTGTTGTTGTTGATTCCGAGCAGTATCTCGCAAGTTCTATAATATGTTCAAATGTAGTTTATAAAGCAAAAACTGTTTACATAATTAATTTTAATGCACAAGAGTTATACTTGCACATTCTACGGCTTACATCCGCATACCTATTTCTCTTCATGGAGGATGAAAGACTTTGCGCCAAACCTTCTAGGGGATCATGAGTTATGTGAGGTTTTTATCACTTGTAGGTGCAAAAATATGCATTCAACATTATGTTTCCAATCAATATTACTTTTTTGTAGAATATTTAGTTACATCACCTTCTTAGAACACTAGATACTTAGTTAATTATAATATGCAGTGATTGAACTTATAAAACGAATAAAACAAAAAATTCTTCTACAACAACACTTTTTAATTACTTTAATGCAAGTAAAGTAAGTATTAGAGATGCTGTGATGATCTTGGTGTAACTATTGGGAAATTTGGGAATAAAGGAACATTCAAATGTGTTTCTTCATTTGTTTTTATAGATAGAATCTTCGCGATCTTCTTCGTTGCCATTTATTTAATCTGAGGTTCTCATCATAAGCACTGAATTCCTGTTTAATTTTAAGCCAATTATTATAAGTTGCCGATTGATGTCGATATCCATGTTTATAATAACTACAAGAGCCACGAGAAGATAAATAATTTCTGCCCATGGACATACACCATAGGTAACACTGACTCACTGCCCCAAAGAAAGTAGAATGCCACTCCATAACATTCTCCTACCCTCGAAACTTTATCCTCAGAAGGTTAGAGAATACCCAATCCCCACTTTGTTAACAGCCCGAACGAGACAATCGCATCGATAAAGAGACAGAGCGTACCAGGTCTGTCCAGTGGATTGATCGTCGTCCTGGACCCCATGGTCGATGACTACGCCTATCCCATCTACCAGATGTTTGGTATTGAGGTAAGTTCAATTGGTAAATAAACTATCTTACCTTTTGTCACAAAGTAGAAGATAATATCCAACTATTAAAGGTCTTTGCAACGATACCCCACAATATGGGAAATAATTCATCCTCACTTTACCTGTGCCAAATTACCGCTACGAGTATTAGCACTAAGGGTCTCGATGCTATACTGCGGACGGACGGACATGAAAAAACTTTGGGTTCAGTTTTGAGTAAGGAACCCTAAAAATTGTTATCGTTTTATTAAGTTCTAAGTGGCCATCCATAAATTACATCACACGTTAGGGGGGAAGGGGGAGATCGATGTAGTGTGACATTGTATGACAAGGGGTGGAAGTAGTTCTAAATTTTGTGACGTCACATTTTAAAATCGAATTATTGGTATGTATACGTTAATACTTTAAAAAAATTATGGAAATAAAACTTATTCCGGAACTGCTGTTTTAATTTAATAATTTCTATGTGACGGGTTAAAAGACAGGCAGACAATAATAATTAAAAATGTTTTAGCCTATGAGCCGTTTATTTCTATCTATTTATAATCCTAATATTTCTTGGCTCACAACATTGTCAAAAAGTCATAGTACCTATTTGCTATTGTTTTAGCTATGGCTACTAACTTATCTTTCTTTCTTTTTCTTCTCTCTTTCTCTCTTTCTTGGCTTCAGTGATGCTTTTGGTGTTGCTGTTATCCAAGGGTGACGATAGCCAACTTACCAACAGGTGGATCGCCAGCTCGTTTGCTGGCTATTTCCAGAAAAAATCCAGAGATAATTGATAGATTCTGCAGTGAAACGACAAGTGCACGATCAGAACTGTTTATTGTGATAAGGCGGTACATATGCACGCATAAATTTACTGCTACCTCCTCATATAAAATATACTACAGATTCCACCTATAAAAATCTGTTAGGACATGTTATTTCCAGGTGCTGATATTTGACCCCACGCACTTCGCTGATCCTACCGGTGGACGGGTCATCCAACGTAACGTGCAGCCGGACGAAGCTGTACACTTCGAGATCCAGTCCATCAAGCAGGTCGCCACCAAGGAAGTGCGGAAATATCCTTTTTCTACTGTAAGACATCGTCACTTATAACACACTCGTCGAACTTATAACACCGTTCTTCCAGCGTCGGAGATTAATAAACATTTGGCCGCGTTGAACAGTTGTAGATCTTATACTGGACATTGAGTCTGGGATAAAGCAAAATGATATTAATTACTTTATAGCACATCTATAATCTTAGAAATCCGCATTGTGGCTTTACTGAGCGGAAAACCCATCAAGCAGTTCAACCCACTAAAACAGTCTTTCTCAAAGTGAGGATCATGATATAATTTTTTGAAATCCTTATGGTGAGGTCTTTAATTTGATACCCAAATAATAATAATAATAATAATAATAATAATAATAATAATAATAATAATAATAATAATAATAATAATAATAATAATAATAATAATAATAATAATAATAATAATAATAATAATAATAATAATAATAATAATAATAATAATAATAATAATAATAATAATAATAATAATAATAATAATAATAATAATAATAATAATAATAATAATAATAATAATAACCCCCCCGGGGGATCACCTTGACGTGGTGGGGGGGCTTAGGAGAAAGAAATTTGCACGTAAAGCAATCTTGACTATGTTGTATATAACACCTTTACAACTCTTTCTCCAACTAACGATCCCAACACATCCTCCTATCTCCGTGTCTGGCTTGAACATCTTAAGCCTTTTGAGGAGGAGATATTGGCAGCATTAAGCTGAATACTTACCAATGTCTAACGGAGAAACAATACCTTTAAAACAACGATGCGATTAAGAAGTAACAAGAGACTACCCCAGGCGGGTACCAGCGATGGAGAATCCCGCCCCGGGCCTTCTGGCACGGGCAGCCCTACGTACTCTGGGGGGGGCACCGAATCGTTGCAGCTTGTCCAGTCCAAGACTGTTGCAAGCCCACAAGGTATTACTCTATCATCTGTTTCATCAATCACTTCATCCAACAATAGTGCAGCCCAGTCACCCAGCTCATCACCGCATTCGTTTATGAATTCATCTACATCTCGCTCACTGACAATAAGCCCAATGTCGGTAGCTGTTGAGCAAGAGGCGAAAGCCAATGACCTTGCTCCCACTATCGTCACCACAATGAAACCAGCGACCACGAAAGCTGGTAAGCCCCGTGTGCGCATGAAGTGGGATAAAGAAATAAACATATTCATAATGCGCACATATTATGCAGTAACTAAATTAGAAACTGATTTTACTACATATAGGCAACAAATACATGAAAAATTCATTCAAAAATACAAAAACATAGACGTCTCAGAACAAAGATTATCAGACCAAAGAAGAGTCATAGTTAGAAATAAACGTTTATCAGATGAAGAACTAAATAAAATAAAGGAGGAAGTAGCGAAAGAAATAGAAACAGATAACTTAAACACAAATCAACATTTAACATCTCATTCAAAACAAAACACTCACACAACACAAACTACTTGTATTAAAAATGGTCCTAGATCTCACCTAGATTTTACCATACCAGAGAAAAGGGTTGGCGATGATATACTATTTAACCTAGGGTCACAGCAAGAAACACGACAGAATAAGACACATGAAAATAAGGATTTAATGAAAGAATTGAATATAAGACTCGAAGAAAACTTAAAAAAATATATTGGGACTTACCCACTAACTAGACCACTGTTACCTAAGATAAGACCAGGAACGTATTTGACACAGTTAATCGAAGAATTCAATACACATATCCTACCACTTAAATTAAACACTTTAGAAAATATCACAGATACACATACTTTAATATACTGTACAGCACTAACAATTATAGAACATTTAAAATTGAAGACGTACAATAGGCTACGAACATACAGAAACAAACCAAAACCGGCATGGCAGATTAGATTAGAAAAAGAGATAGAAGAATTACGTAAGGACATCGGTAGATTAACTCAATACAAATTAGGAAATAAGTCAAAAAAACTGCTTAAAAAAGTAAATGAAATCTTAAATAAAACAAAGCAGCACAGTACACATGAACAACAGAATAAGAAAATAAATGAACATTTAGATACACTTAAACAAAAATTAGCCTTAAAAAGCCATAGATTAGCTAGATACAATAAATCAAATGATAGAAAGGAAAATAATAAACTATTTGCGACATCAGAGAAACAATTTTATAGAAGATTGAAAATAAAAAAACAAAATGGTGACATAACAAATCCGCCCGATAAAAAATCAGTAAAAGAATTTTGGTCAAGTATATGGACTAAAGACACAGAACATAATAAACATGCCGAATGGATTAATACAGAATTAAACCGAGCAAATATGATATCCGATATGAAATTTGAAGATGTAAGTGAAATAGAACTAGGTATAATAATAAATAAAACTCATAACTGGAAAGCCGCTGGGGAAGATGGAATTCATAATTTTTGGTTTAAAAAACTTCTAGTAGTGCATAAAATTTTAGCTAAACAAATTAATAACATACTTGTAGGTAATTGTCAACTCCCCGAATTTTTAACAAAAGGTAAAACATTTCTATTACCCAAAAGTAATGAGACTCAAGATCCCTCTCAATATAGACCCATAACGTGCCTTTGTACTTTATATAAGATAATCACTTCCATCATAGCTAACAGAATTTATAAACATATAGAAGAATACAATATTCTAACAGAAGAACAGAAAGGATGCAGAAGATACCATCTAGGATGTAAAGAACAGCTAACAATAGATGCGTCTGTATTAAAATATGTCCAAAAAACTAGAAAAGATCTTTACGTTACATATATTGACTACCAAAAGGCATTTGATAGTGTTCCACATGCTTGGCTTATCCAAGTTTTAGAAATTTACAAAATTAACATTAATCTTATTAATTTCCTTAAGACAACTATGTCATTTTGGCGAACTACTTTTGGCGTAATAAAATGGACGAAAACTGAGTTGAACCAGCTTGAAAGAAAAACACGCACCACACTTACACAATTCCGTTATCACCATCCAAAATCAGCAATAGAACGTATTAATTTACCAAGAAAAGAAGGAGGAAGAGGGCTCATAGAAATAACTCAATTACACGATAGACAAATTAATTCTATGAAAGCATTTTTTAATATGAAGAAAGAAAGCAGTGACATACATAAAGCTATAGTAGAAATAGATAATAAATTTACACCCCTAAACTTACGTAATCAAAATATGGAAATAATAGATTTGAAAAAGAACAAAGAAGAAAAACATACTAAGTGGAAAGGAAAAGAGCTACACGGAAGACACAAAAAAGACCTAGAACAAGTAAATATTGATGAGGAAGCGTCAAACAAATGGTTAGAATTAGCAGGTCTTTTTCCGGAAACAGAAGGTTTTATAATAGCGATACAGGACCAGGTTATAGCAACAAAAAATTACAGAAAATATATTTTAAAAGATAAAAGTCTTACTAATGATCTCTGTAGAAAATGTTTAAATAAGCCAGAAACAATACAACACATTACGGGTGCCTGCATTAAACTGACACAAAACGACTACACACACAGACACAATCAACTCTCCAACATCATACACCAAAAACTTATTTTAAAATACAAATTGTCAATGGACCCACATACACCATATTATAAGTATACACCTCATCCATTGTTAGAAAACACCACTCATAAAATTTACTATGATCGTTCAATACTCACAGACCATACAATATACAACAATAGGCCGGATATTACACTAGTAGATAAAATTAAGAAACATGTATTTATAATAGATATCGCAGTACCAAACACAAACAATTTACAATCAACAATAGTAGAAAAGATTAGAAAATACACCGAACTACAAGAAGAAATCAGAAGAATATGGAAAATGAAAAAAGTAATAATAGTGCCCATAGTTATCTCCACAACCGGCGTAATACCAAAACAGCTCTTCCATAGTTTAAAGATATTAGACCTCCCTAAATTTAGTTACATTACTCTCCAAAAAGCTGCAATATTGAACACATGTCGCATTGTCCGTAAATTTTTACAGTTAGATAGTGACAATAGTGCTGTAGAAAATGTAACACCAGAAGCGTAAGTGTGTATGTAACTTAATTGTAAATAACACTTGGTGTAAGCCCGTGTTATTTATAACTACCTGGTATATCCAGTGAAAATAAGTAAAAAACCAAAAAAAAAAAAAAAAAATAATAATAATAATAATAATAATAATAATAATAATAATAATAATAATAATAACAACAACAACAACAACAACAACAACAACAACAACAACAACAACAACAACAACAACAACAACAACAACAACAACAACAACAACAACAACAACAACAACAACAACAACAACAACAACAACAACAACAACAACAACAACAACAACAACAACAACAACAACAACAACAACAACAACAACAACAACAACAACAACAACAACAACAACAACAACAACAACAACAACAACAACAACAACAACAACAACAACAACAACAACAACAACAACAACAACAACAACAACAACAACAACAACAACAACAACAACAACAACAACAACAACAACAACAACAACAACAACAACAACAACAACAACAACAACAACAACAACAACAACAACAACAACAACAACAACAACAACAACAACAACAACAACAACAACAACAACAACAACAACAACAACAACAACAACAACAACAACAACAACAACAACAACAACAACAACAACAACAACAACAACAACAACAACAACAACAACAACAACAACAACAACAACAACAACAACAACAACAACAACAACAACAACAACAACAACAACAACAACAACAACAACAACAACAACAACAACAACAACAACAACAACAACAACAACAACAACAACAACAACAACAACAACAACAACAACAACAACAACAACAACAACAACAACAACAACAACAACAACAACAACAACAACAACAACAACAACAACAACAACAACAACAACAACAACAACAACAACAACAACAACAACAACAACAACAACAACAACAACAACAACAACAACAACAACAACAACAACAACAACAACAACAACAACAACAACAACAACAATAATAATAATAATAATAATAATAATAATAATAATAATAAATGCCGTGTGGCACCGGCAGAGTAGAATAGTGCCACCCCTTCCTATCCCGTGGGTGTCGTAAGAGGCGATTAAGGGAACTGGGGAACAAATTACCATCTAGGTTCCCCGAGTGATGTAGCAACCACTCACCCCCCCCCCCCCCCCCTTTTTATGATGATGGAACGAAATGAGAATGCGCGAATAGGGCCGCTACCTGGGGGGCGCCAGGGCGCGTCCGGGGCTGGCGCTGGACGTGGCAGCATGCGATCCGCCAGCCACACCAGTCGGCCGCCACTACCACCTCGGCGGCCGGCAGAACCATCATCCCCACCAGAAGGCTTGGCACCGACAGGGTCTTCGACTCAATCTTCGGGGCCCGCCACTGGTGGAGTACGCCGCATGAGATGGACATCCCATATGAACGAAAATGTCATGCGTGCGTACTACAGGGCGACAGAGGGGGAAGCCGGACGGACTGGCTACCGAGCCGCTATGTACCGCGAGTTCTTGCTGCTTGAGCCGACTTTAACTGTCACGGAGCAAAACCTGGCAGACCGGGCTCGGTATATTCAGCGCTCGAACACCTTTAGCGCTACCGAACTCGAACGGTTACGACGTGAGGCTGTTCCAGAAGTGACAACTCCAACCACAGAGCAAATTGTCTCTCTGGCGGACCCCGTCCGCGAAGAGACGGACGCTAACGCGCAAGATTTGCCTGTGGAGGAGGACACGGAGGTAACAGTTTCCCTTGATATAGAGCGAATGAGAAGGATTCTAGGAGAGGCGATTTCTGAGATCCAGAGCGCTCCTGTACAGAACCGTCCGCGGCTCTCCCGACTCACGTTAAATGTAGCGACGCGGGATGTCATTGAGGCCATAAATAAAATGCTGCCTCAATACCTTGAGCGCAGCACTGGTCTGGATGATACGGCTTCTATTCTCTTTGGTGCGGCCTTAGCTGTTCACCGTTTCATGGGCGTTCAGACCCAAGAGCGGTGGCACTCTACTCCAAGGCGAAACGCGGAACCAGCCTGGAAGAAGAGAATAGAACGCCGTATCACCCTTGCCAGAGCTCTCATTGGCAGACTGCGAAGCTTCAGGTCGGGCAATACTAGACCAAGGATTGTGCGCTCTGTTAGAATAGCCTTCAATGGGCTAGGGGTGAGGCTAGATCAGCCCGACATAGATCAAAAACTAACGGAGCGCATCGACGACCTGAAGCAGAAAATCGCTGCATGGGGGAGCCGCATTCGACGATACTCAGAAAGAGTCGAGCGCTTTCAGCAAAATCGCCTCTTCTCGAGTGATCAGAAAAGGTTTTATAAAAAACTGGAGTCCCCAGCAGTCTGTTCTACCTCTCAGCAGCCGAGCCCGGCCGACCTCATTGCCTTTTGGCGAAGTGTGTGGTCAAGAGAGGTGGAGCATGAAGAGGGCCCTTGGATTGCGGCGGTAGAGGAAGCATGTGCCTCAATAGAGCAGATGAACCCAGTCACCATCTCTCCGGAGGATGTAGCTGATGCAGTACGCCGGGCCGCGAACTGGAAAAGTCCGGGACCCGATGGGCTGCATCACTACTGGCTGAAGGGTTTTTCGCTCTGCCATGCTACCTTGGCTCGACAGTTCCAAGACGCTCTCGAGCAAAGGGCACTCCCGAGCCTTTTCACCACCGGGATCACTCATTTAGCTCCAAAGTCCACCGATGCCGCTGACCCGGCTAAGTACCGCCCCATCACATGTCTTACTACCATCTACAAGACATTGACATCCGTTCTGAGCATCAAGATTTCCCGTCATGTAGACGAGAACAGCATAATATCTGGGGCTCAGAACGGATGTCGGGGTGGTAGTCGTGGTACTAAGGAGCTCCTTCTCATCGACTCCGTCGCGGGCCAACTGGTCAAACGCAATCGCCGGAACTTCTCCGCAGCCTGGATTGACTATAAGAAGGCATTCGACTCGGTACCCCATTCATGGCTCCTGAGGGTCCTTGAGCTGTACAAAGTCGACAGTACAGTTCAAGACTTCCTCAGGGAGTGTATGGGGCAATGGAGCACGATGCTTTGTCTCCATGGTGAGCGGTTGGCGGCTGCGGATGACCGGATAAAGATACGGCGGGGTATCTTCCAGGGCGATTGTCTGAGTCCACTATGGTTTTGTCTGTCCCTGAACCCGCTCAGCTCTTTGCTGGAGAGATCAGGGACAGGTTTTCAGTTTCGGAGAGGAGGGACAAAAGTGCCTCACCTTCTCTACATGGATGACCTCAAGCTGCTAGCTCCCAATGCCACCCGCCTGAGGGATTTGCTGAATATCACCACTGAGTTCAGTAGCTCCATCAGGATGGAGCTTGGACTAGACAAGTGTGCGGTCCTGCATGTGGAGAGGGGACAGGTTACTCATTCGGCCGAGATTAATCTCGAGCCGACTAGCATCAGGACACTCTCTGAGGCTGAATCATACCGGTATCTGGGTATGTCACAGTCTGGGGGTGCATGAGACGGACATGAAACAATCAGTTTGCGAAGCCTTTTTTGGACGCCTGACAAAAGTTTGTAAAAGCTATTTGTCGGGTGCCAATAAGGTTCGAGCTTATAACGGTTGGGTCGTGCCCGTTCTCATGTACACCTTTGGCGTACTCAGATGGACTCAGACCGAATTAGACGCCCTGGATAGAAAAGTCCGCACGACTATGACACTCTATCGCATGCACCACCCGAAATCGTCTGTTATGAGGTTGTATATCCCCCGAAAATGTGGCGGTCGAGGAGTATTGAGCATCAAGACCATGCATAATCGGGAGATATCCAACCTCAGAACCTACTTTGAGACGAAGAGGGAGTCCCCAATGCATAGAGACGTCATAGAATGTGATAAAGGACTTACTCCCCTATCTCTGGCCAAACCCGAGTGGCAGAAACCGGTGGTACTAAACACCTCTGACCGGGAGACCGTATGGAAGGAGAAGGAGTTGCACGGACGCTTTTTTAAAGCTCTTCATGAGCCGTACGTAGATAAAAAAGCGTCCGTGCAATGGCTGCGCTTCGGTGACCTCTTTGGGGAAACCGAAGGTTTTGTGTGTGCAATACAAGATCAGGTGGTTAAGACGCGGAACTACCGAAAGTACATCCTGAAGGATGGCACTACCGACATCTGTCGAGCTTGTCGCCATCCCGGTGAGTCACTCAGGCATGTGCTGTCGGGATGTTCGGCTCTTGCTAACACTGAGTATCTGCACAGACACAACCAAGCGGCCAAAATCCTTCACCAAGAGCTTGCTCTGAAGTACGGTCTCCTGGATGAAAGAGTGCCGTATTATAGGTACACACCGATGCCAGTACTCGATCGTGACGGAGTTCGGCTCTATTGGGACCGGTCCATCATCACAGACAGGACGATTCTGGCGAATAAGCCTGATATCGTGCTGATGGACCGGGCACAGTCGAGGGTGTTTTTAGTGGACATCACCATCCCACATGACGAAAACCTCGTGAGAGCGGAGACAGAGAAAAAACGAAAGTATCTAGATCTGGCTCACGAGGTTTCCAGCATGTGGCATGTGGAGTTCACTGAAACCATCCCAATCGTCATATCTGCGAATGGGTTGATCCCAGTCAGCCTCGCTCACCATATGAGGCGACTGGGGTTCCGTGGCAGTTCGCTCGCAGCCAAGATGCAGAAAGCGGTGCTGCTAGACTCGGCTAGGATAGTCCGTTTGGTCTCCCCTGCCGGGGCGTAATCCTCCACCCGCTACAAGTATTATTTATGTAGAGTGTATGTAAGTTTATTTATTGGTATATATTTATGTTTATTATATAACTTTTTTTTTTTTGACCCTATATGTATTTATTTTGTACGCGGGTGTGAGAGTCGAAAATATAATAATAATAATAATAATAATAATAATAATAATAATAATAATAATAATAATAATAATAACAATAATAATAACAATAAGCCCCCCAAATCCTTTCTTACGTCCGAGTCGAACACCAGACCACGTGGGGGGCGGGCAACGTGTCAGATGAGAACTTACACGGCTAACAAGGAAGGTAACCCATTAAAAATATGGAGAACACATTTAACAGTACAAGTATAGGGCCGCTGCCCGGGGGCTATCGCCGGGGCACGTCTGTAGCTGGCGTCGGACGTCTCAGCATGCTAGCCAGTGGCTCTCGACGCGCCGGCTGGTCGGAAGTCGGGGACAGGGGGGTTCGGGAAAGGTCTCCAGATGCTACAGCCGATGAAACTACCGGTGATACTTTGCAGAGCAGGGATGTTTCTCCCGCAAGCTCTGCCGGTACACTGGGATCGACCACAGGATCTTCACCCTCAAAGGTTGACGCTAGAAGAAAGTGGTCCAACTCAGAACATCAAGAACTCATGTTTTGCTATTACACAGCTAAAGCCGGTGGACCTGGCTATATGAAAAGACTTGAAAGTCTTTTTAAATATAGAAACCCACACAACCCAAAGTCTAGGAAATTTACAGGGAATACATTGTCTAACCAAGTACGCAGCATATTGTCCCGCAGATGCATTTCAACAGAAAATTTAGAGGAAATTAAAAGAAAAGCGGAACAAACATCAGATGCATCAATGGCAACACACACACAACTAACCACAGTTTTAGAAACAAACGACACACAAACAGCACACAATGATGTATCGCCAGTATTAATAACTCCTAGGCAGACTCCATCGACATCTGAAACACATATGAACACATATACCACACTAACCAGTGAAACAGAAGTACACGATATTCAAGTAAACGAAGACCAAGAAAAAATTATCCTAGACTTACTACAATCATTGGCGGAAGTTAAAGAAACACCAATAGAAAACAGACCTTTTTTGCCTAAACCTCAGTTCAATAAACAATGCATTACAAACCTAAATAAAATAAATAAATATCTACCGAATTTACTAGCCACTAACCAATCATTACGCGAAATAAATGACATAATTTACGCATCAGCCAAAACCTTAATTATAAGCAACAAACAAATACCGTTTTTACCACCAACAATAAAAAAAGCTAAAAGAGACCCGCCGTGGAAAATAAGACTCAGACGAAAAATAGAAGACTTTAGGAAAGAATTAGGGAGATTTATAGAAATAAGAGGAGGATCTAACAGTAAAAAGATGACTAAAATAAAACAAAAGTTATACAGCAAATACGAAATAAATAACGAAGACGATCTACACAAAACCATAGAAATATTAAAACAGAAAGTTAAAGCATTAGCAGGTAGATTACACAGATACGATGACATAAATAAAAGGAAACTTCATAACAAACTATTCTCAGAAAATCAACACAAATTTTTTAGAACACTTAACAATACACAACAAAACCCCACTCAAATCCCAACACAAGAAAAAATAGAAGAGTTCTGGAGCAATATATTATCGAATCCAATAACATATAATAAAAATGCAAGCTGGATGTCAGAAATAGAAAAATTAAACGAACAAATAGAAGGGCACAACTTTGAAGAAATAGATGTAGAAAAAGTAAAGCATGCGGTAAATAAAATTCAAAATTGGAAGACACCCGGGATAGACAAAGTACACAACTACTATCTTAAATATCTAACAAGTACACATCAATACATAGCAAAACTATTTGATAAAATAATAAAAGGAGTAGAACCCATAGAAAGTTGGTTTACAACTGGTCAAGTAATTTTAATCCCTAAAAATCAAGATACAGTAGACCCAAAAAACTGGCGCCCTATTGCATGCCTACCTACAATGTACAAAATACTAACTTCTATAATAGCCAACGAACTTTATAAACATTGTGACAAAAATAACATTATAGCTCCGGAACAAAGAGGTTGCAGACGAGGTGCTCGTGGGTGTAAAGACCATCTCATGATCAATAAGGCTATCC
Source organism: Thymelicus acteon (assembly GCA_951805285.1). Classification (NCBI taxonomy): domain Eukaryota; kingdom Metazoa; phylum Arthropoda; class Insecta; order Lepidoptera; family Hesperiidae; genus Thymelicus; species Thymelicus acteon. The sequence continues at coordinate 8,155,732 of OX638232.1, forward strand.
TTGAAGATGCAAATAAATGTCAGAAGAATCTCAGTCTAGCTTGGATCGACTATAGGAAGGCCTTTGATAGCATTTCACACGAATGGCTAATTAAAGTACTAGAATTATACAAATGTCCACCTGTTATAACGAACTTTCTTAGGATGATCATGCCGACGTGGAATGTGATCATGACAGCCCATGGAGCAAATTCATGTACCACTACTAGGCCAATATATATACGTCGTGGTATATTCCAGGGCGACTCTTTATCACCCCTATTATTTTGCTTAGGTATTAACCCCATTTCACAAATACTCAATAAATATCAGTTTAAAGGATACAAATTAAAAGATGACAGCACTATTAACCACTTGTTATATATGGATGATTTAAAAATATATGCAAATAACAAAAGTAACCTCAAAGTATTAATAGACAGCACAGAAATATTTACAAAGGATATAGGTATGCAGTTTGGACTCGATAAATGTAACGTTTTACATCTAGTTTCTGGAAGGAGGAAAGAACATCAAGGTGACGGGCATGTCTTGTTGAGCGGTGATGAATTCAGACACCTACAAGTGGAAGAAAAATATAAATACTTAGGAATAAATGAAGCTGGAAAAGTAGATCATAATGAAATTCGACAACAAATGCAAAAAGAATACTACCGACGTGTAAAATCACTCACAACATCACATCTTAATGCAAGAAATTTATTGCGTGCAATAAATATCTATGCTGTACCAGTTTTATTATACACTTTTGGCATAATAAATTACAAAACTACCGATTTAAAAAAAATAGACGTTAAAACTAGGAAAATACTAGCAATGAATAAAGCACACCGACAGAAAGCAGATATAGAAAGATTATACTTACCAATAAACCAAGGAGGTCGAGGCTTAATAAATTTAGAAACCCTACATAAAACACAAATAATTAAATTTAAAGCATACATAGAATCTGAAAAAGACCATATACTTAGTGCAATAGCTGAACATGATAGAAATAAAGATAAATATTCAATAATAAAAGAAACAAGATCAATATTAACAGAAATAGGATTAGATAACAATAAAGTATATACAGACAAAGAATTAAAAAATGCAGTAGTTAAAAACAGAGTAGATAAAATTAAAGCAAAACCGTTACATGGACAATTCTACAAAGCAATTTTAGAAAAAGAAAATATTGATAAAATACATTCATTTATTTGGCTTAAAAAGCAACCAGTTTCAGCAACTTTAGAGTCATCAATATTTGCAATTCAGGATCAAGCAATACTCACAAAACAACACCAAAGAGACATTTTGAAAACGACTGCAGATGGAAAATGCCGCCTCTGCTTATCAAAAGATGAAACCACACAGCACATTATATCCGGATGTGAAAAGCTAGCTGGCACATACTATACCAAACGACATAACAACATCGTACAATACATCTTTTGGACCCTAGCTAAAAAGCACAAGTTTCAGGTCTCTAATCTGTGGTGGCAAGAACAGCTCACGCAACCACAGGTAATAGAGAATGAAACTGCAAAAATAATGTGGGAAATACCCGTACAAACAGATATCACAGTAGTACACAATAGACCAGATATAATATATATTAACAAAATAGAAAATAAAGCATATTTAATAGACGCGACAGTACCATCAGACTACAATATAGGACCCAAAGAAATAGAAAAACTCAGTAAATATCACCCACTTAAAATAGAAATAGCACGACTCTGGAAAATACCCACCGAAGTTATCCCAATAGTAATAGGTGCAACAGGAGTAGTAGCTAAAAGCCTTCACCGATATTGCGAAAAACTCAACTCTAATATAAACACACACATCATACAAAAACAAGCAGCCATACACACAGTAACCATTCTCTCCAAGGTGTTAGGAGATTCCGTGTTTCTCACGGGGGGAACTGAGCCACCCTTTCCCTGAGGGTCTCGGGGCGGGCGCTCAGTACACCGAGTTAATACTCGAGTAGAGGAAAACCTCATCAAATAATATAACAATAATAATAATAATAATAATAATAATAATAATAATAATAATAATAATAATAATAATAATAATAATAATAATAACCCCCCAGGGGACTACCTTGACGTGGTGGGGGGGCTTCAAGGAGGTCTGCGCAAACCCAGGATATAACACCTTTCCTACCCTTAATGGAGATCTTTTAATAAAGCCTATATCATCTTGGCTTCGACCTCCTAACTAACAGTCCCAAACCTAATCTAAGGTGTACGGAACCGTGCTGAGGGATGAATGGCTGGGGGGAGCCCAGTTTCGAACGGTCCACCCTCGTTTTGGGCGACGACGAGGTGTATAAATTAGCCTTGCTTCAGTATGCGGGGCTCTGCTGAAGTTGACCTTTTAGTTCCCTAGCTGTTCGTGGGAATAATTATGAAATCTTCAAATAAACAAAATAAAAACTTTAAAACTAAATTATTCGTCAATTCTACCGTTCAAACACGTTCGTACAATCTAAGATCGCAATCCAAATCTTATCAGGTAATACCACAAGCCGATGCTAGTTGCAATCCTATGAAGATTGGTTACAGAGATGAAATAAGTTGTCAAGAACAAAATGGACAACGACACTATAATAATCATAAAGAAACTACAAAATCTGCCCCGTCATCGCCAATATCATCTACTTATAGTCTTTTCCAATCACATCAATCATCCCGTTCCACAACCACATCACCTATGTCATACGATGTTGCCCAAGAAGCTCTTCCTAATTCTCTTGTGCCCGCGAATGACATCACAAACTCTACGCGTGTATTACCAAATGAATCGACAAACTACGTAGATCATCATAACTCACAGTCACCACTTCTCGACACTAACACACCAGTAAGAAGTGTTTTGCGGGAAATGCTTCCTGCAACCACCCTTGCTGGAAAAAGTAGACAACGGATGAAATGGACTAAGGAAATTAACATAGAACTCCTCCGTTGCTACTACACTGTAACGATGTGTGAAACTGATATGACCGCCTGGAGACCATTGTTACACAAAATGTTTATAGAACAATTTCCAGAACTGAGTCATATTACAGAACAGCGTCTATCAGATCAAATAAGAGTCATACACAGAAACAATAGAATACCATTAACCGAGCGAGAAAGCATAAAACAGACGATTCCACAAACACTTCCATCCACAAACAACATTAATTATAATATAGGAGAAGATACCTGTAACATACATACACATAGCAGTCAAAACCCAACCACGCTAGTTACACTCACTATACAAGACACACCTAATACACATCAAACGTTGACCCAGACATACGAATCAATCACAATCAAATCCACCTTTAGAAAATAATGAACACATACATACACAAGAAAAAGGGCCAACAAATACACCAGTAAGCTCTCTAGTTTATGAACAAATCGAGAACGTTTTTAATGAAATGATCATAAAATACACAGGTACAGACCCGACCCCGAATTCCTAAGATTATTAGATCCAGAATTCCCAAGTTACATACAACACGCCAAATGATAAAAACAGTTAATATCATTAACGGAATAGTAGATAATCACCTTAAAAATAAAGACACCATTACGTTGGAAGACGTTCACGATGTTATATATTGTGCTGCACAAACAGTAGTGACATTCCACACTAAACAACCTAAAACAATAGTAGATCAAATCTCATCAACACCTAACAACAAAACAAATGAGCACAGGGAACCACAGTGGAAGAAACGAATAGAAAAAAAGATAACATTACTAAGGAAAGAAATAGGACAGCTTACACAATATCTAAACGGAAACCTTACGGAGAAAAAACAAAACAAATTAAATCTTAACAACAGAAATAGACAAGAAATAGTTGCCCAACTTGATACAAATAAACAAAAACTTCAAGCACAAGCTAAAAGGCTGAACCGATACAAAAAAAGTAATAAAAGGAAGTCAGATAATATTTTATTTCAAAATAACCAAAAGTTATTCTACCAAAAACTCAACGCAGAGAACATTACAGTTACACAACAACCTGATATAGCATACATTAAAACATACTGGGAAAACATATGGTCAAAACCAGTACAGCACAATACACATACAACATGGACTGAAATAGAAGAGCAAGAGATGGAAAACATTGAGCCTATGCCAGAAATCACAATAAGTAAAGAAGATGTAACACACACAATAAAAAATACTTTGAATTGGAAAGCTCCTGGACCTGATAAAATTCAAAATTACTGGATTAAATATTTAACCTCAACTCACATATACATAGCAAACACATTAAATAACCTCATTAAAAACCCACACGATTTGCCTACGTTTCTTACTCAAGGAGTTACCTACTTAAAACCCAAGGATAACGATACAACAAACCCAGCCAAATACAGACCCATAACATGCCTTCCCACGATTTACAAACTACTGACATCCATCATCACACATAAAATCAACTCACACATCTCCATAAACAAAATCATACCAGAGGAACAGAAAGGTTGTAGTAAGGGATCAATGGGTTGTAAAGAACAACTGATAATCGACGCAGAAATACACAACCAAGTAAAACATAAGAACAGAAATCTATTCTACTCATACATAGATTATCAAAAAGCTTTTGATAGTGTACCCCATTCTTGGCTACTTTATGTTCTAAAGATATACAAAATTGACAATAGTGTGATTCATTTCCTACAACACGCAATGAGTAAATGGACAACCAAACTTAATTTAAAAACAAACACAACGACACTTAGTACTTCACAAATCAAAATTGCACGCGGTATTTTCCAAGGCGATTCTCTTAGTCCTCTGTGGTTCTGTCTTGCGTTAAATCCACTCTCCAGAATTCTGAACAACACTCCCTACGGTTACATAATAAACAGAGAAAACAGAACCAAAATTACACACCTCTTATACATGGACGACATAAAATTATATGCGAGTAACAGACAGGAATTAGACCATCTTTTAAGATTGACAGAAAAATTTAGTACCAATATAAAAATGACTTTTGGAACTAGTAAATGTAAAATCAATAGTATTACGAAAGGTCAGCACAGTAGAACAAACTCATTTGAACTTGAATTACAAGGCGGGACGATAGACAGCATGGAACCTAGAGAAACATATAAATACTTAGGATATCAACAAAGCACATCTTTAAATCACACAGATATAAAAAACACACTAAAAAATAAATACAAACAGAGACTGAATAAAGTGCTCAGTACCGAACTATCCGCTAGACACATGGTAAAAGCCGTTAATTCATATGCCATACCAATCTTAACTTACTCTTTCGGAATCATTAAGTGGACTGATACTGAATTAAATGCTCTTAACACCCTGACTAGAACAATAAGCAATAAACATAACATCCATCACATACACTCTGCTTCACAAAGATTTACATTAAATAGAAAGTTAGGAGGTCGCGGATTCATTGACATAAAAAATTTACACTACACCCAAATAGACAATTTGCGGACATATTTCTTGCAAAAAGCTACCAACAGTACAATACACAAAGCAATAGTAAACATGCCTCACCCTGGGACACCCTTAAACCTAAATAGCAACCTATATGACCCAAAAACCAAAATCCAAAATGTTGCACAGAAGATTAAAAACTGGAAGGATAAAGCGTTGCACGGTAAGTATCCCTACCAACTGGAACAAGATCATGTAGACAGAAATGCATCAACCGCCTGGCTGACAAACGGAAATATATTTAGTGAAACTGAAGGATTCATAGTAGCAATACAGGACCAAGTAATCAAAACACGGAATTATTCTAAATATATCCTAAAAGAGATAATAGAAACAGACAGATGTAGATTGTGCCATAAATACACCGAATCACTAGATCATATTACAGGAGGTTGTAGCGTACTAGCTAACAAAGAATACACACATCGCCATGATAACGTCGCAAAATACATCCATCAACAACTTGCACTCAAATACAAACTGACAGACACACACACACCCTACTACAAATACAAACCGATGAGCGTGCTAGAAAATAATACTGTAAAACTTTACTGGGACCGAGAAATCATTACCGACCGAACAATTTTAAGTAATAGACCCGATATAACGTTAACATTAAAATCTAAAAAGACCACTTACCTCATAGATATTGCCGTTCCCAATACAAACAATCTTAAACAAAAACACATTGAAAAAATACAAAAGTACTTCCCATTAGCCGACGAAATCAAACAGATGTGGCACCAAGACACAATCCAAATTATACCTTTAATTATCTCCTCAACCGGTATTATCCCAAAAACGCTACACACTGCATTAAAAACGCTCGACTTACACCCGAAAACATTTATTCCAATACAAAAATCGATTGTAATAGACACATGTTCTATAGTACGCCGCTTCCTAAATCCAACCTTACTTACACTTCAAAATTTGCCACATAGTAACACACTTACACTTACATCCTCACACACGCAAGCCATGTCGACAGACACACATTCAGCACAAAACACACATAATCATCAATCATCTTGAACACACCACACTCACAAAGGAACCAGAATACTTGGCAAATGCTCGTACCTGGTTCTTAATATCCGACCTCGGGTCGAGTTTAAAGAAATATCTTTCTAAATAATAATAATAATAACGCTTCACATAGCCCCACACTAGGATTCCCTGTGTCGTGGGTGCCATGGACAACACACAACATAAACAAGGACATTATACACCCAGACCGAGAACAGAAATTCAAACTCATCATTCAAATTTCCGCCTCGCTGGGAATCGAACCCAGGACCCTTGGTGCGGCGATCCGGCATGGTAACCATTGCGCCACACGGGTCGTATATTGCATTATTATATTTATTTTTATTTTTTGATACTTCAAATAATCGCATCTCACAGCCACTATATTTGTTTTTGAAGTTATACTTCTTTAGGCGCGTTATGAAAAAATGATGAGAGTGAAATTTTAAGATTTGTAACACAAAAGTGTTACTTTTGGATGAAGCTGCCCGCAAAAAGATGCGCGCACATCATTGTGAAGTTGCCCGCAAAAAGCTACCAACAAAATCGAAATAGAACCTCTATTAATCATGTAGATATAAATTAAAATATAATATAAATTGGTCTAGCAATTTAGAAGATACGAGGTAATAAAGAATATTACACGCATACTTACAAAATAGGGGCGAAAAACATAACCCTTCCTGGCAGTCAATCAATAAACGAAAAGTAATATTAAAACTATTTCTTACGCACATTTAGGAGTATCTGCTGAAGAAAATTGTTGCCTCTCAAAGTGCTTAAGAAAGGAATTCGTTTGAAGACCACCGCACTGCACTAGACTATCATTGTTTATGTAGGACACATAAAAAGTCTGCTAAGTACATTGGTCATGGCATGGCCATAAATTTCTTGCCAGTCACAAACCTACCTATATACTTTACATTTTTTAAATTTATTTATTTATTATCTACCCATGACACCTAGTACCTTACATGTATAAATTAATTTATTCATTACTAAGGTGACCATACGTACCGCTTTGGGCGGGATTGTCCCGCTTTGAGGCTGTCTGTCCCGCTGTCCCCCGTGAGTTCAAAAAGTCTCGCTTTGTACCAAGTGTCCCGCTTTAGTTTATATTTACTTACTTGTGGACATGAAATTCTTGAAACTGCGAGATTTATGCCCGATGACCTTTTTTTTAGATATAAATAGTAATTAATTGTATACAAAATTCCGTAGGCGCCCCCCCTTCAACACGAAGGCGCCCGATGACCTTTTTTTAGTGCGCGTCCCGCTTTCAGTGGTCAGAAAATTGGTCAGTTTATTCATTACCCAATATACACCTCTTTAGGAACAACGTCAAAACACAAAAACTTACTTAAACTACGATCTTGAACGCTTAATAAGATAACGACCTTACTGTGCCTAAATTATACAGGTTTGACCGTGTCACAGTTATTATTATTTGTAGTTGAGGTAGGTCCCAAAAAGTAAGGTTCGTAACTCAAGCGGAGATCACGCCTGACAAAATTATGCGTGGCGGCGCGTTGAGGTTTGCCTCTGCACGCTTGATCAGCAAAAACTATCTATTGTGAGGAACACCGACGATGATAGAATTCCACACTGAACTACAAGAAATGATATATTACATATTTAAGCTGAGTTGTTTTTAGTTAACAAGCATTAATATTCAAAAAATGCGCGTCAATGGTGATGAATGATTAAACAACTTAGTAAAAATATACGTGTCGAACCGTCGGTTAAAAATACAGTGAGTGGTTTGAGAAATCGACTATTATTCGTAAACTAACGCGTCTAACATATTATTATTACCATTACTTCAATGCCAATGGAGATCCATGAAATAATTTTTAAAGTGAAAACTTCTTTAGGCGCGTTGGGCATTTTTGAGATGGGAAAAACCCATTGAAGTTGCGACATTGTTACCGTAACCGACACCTCAGAGAAAACTTCTTAGGCTATTCGCCCACGACCGATAATCGGTGACCGATTTTTTGTAGGAGAAAATTAGAACGTACTAATAGCAATAGTGCAACGCACACGTCCTACAAAAAGTCGGTCAGAAATAATATGGGAGGAAAAATTGGTCCCATTATCTGTCCTACAAGAAGTCTGACGTGGGCGGGAAGCGTTAAGCGTGTTGGGTATTTTTGAGATGGGAAAAAACCACTGAACTCGCGACACTGACTTCTGTATATAAGTTTGGTATTCATTTCAAAGAATACCAATTAATTAAATTTCATATTTCATGTAAGTATTTGTAAATTTACGTTTAAAGCAATAGATTGCAATTTTTGTATATAAAAATAATATCTATATATTATTTTTCATGTACAATAGCGCATAAAATAAAAATTGTAATATAATTTTTGTAGTAGTAGTTAAGATAATGAATAAAAACACTTTATTTAAAAGTATTTCCAGCACAATAAATTAATTGCTGATGATTCAAAAAATACACACGTAATTGTTTAAGTTTTCAATTCTGTCTAATTAAATAAAAGTTGCGGAAAGAACTCATTTAAAAGAACAAGGTGTAGACGACAAAGTGTACCACCCACGATGGAGGCACTTTCGTGAGCTCTTTATATAATGCCTCGAATAAATGCGAATACATGTCATATTTTGATAAACTTTATGAAATCAGATAATGAGCAATAGTCTTATTTGTGTTAGGCTAGGACGTAGGGTACATTTTTCTCCGTCTTACTCTTCTTCAGATAAGAATGTTGCCGTATCTAATTTCATGACGTTTTAAAAAATTGTACATTCCTTTAAGAACATTATAGAAAACCAAGTGTCTCCTCACTTAGGATCATCGCAAGCCGCCGGGCTATGAGCACTTCACTTTACTCATAATATCTACTTCATTTATTCACTCTTAATTTCAGAGGCAATGCCTATTCCACGATGAGAGCCCAAAAGATTTCAACAGGATGTACTCGTACAGCGCCTGTATCGTCAACTGCCGGATCAGGACGGTGCAGTCCCTCTGCAAGTGTACGCCCTTCCAACTGCCTACCGACCGTCATCGGCCCATTTGCACGGTCAACGACCTCTGGTGTCTTAATAAACATAAAGGTAGGTAAAGCAGCTATTTTGCCTGGACAAATCAGGGATCTGGAACACAAGTTGTTCCACTGTAAATTTTGGTGACCAGAAATGGGTCGGTCTACAGTACGAGTAGATTATCCTTTGTTTCTTTGGGTTGGTACTAAACCGCCCACACTACAAAATGCAATGCGTTTGCGAAAAATAAATTTCAAGGAGTTTAACTAGAGATATGTTAACCTGGTTTTTGGATTCCGGATTCACTAGGAGTTCCCTAGAAGCTACTTACTTAGTTTTACCCATTTAATTAATTTTTAGAGAAGCTCTTCTACGTATTCCCGAGGGGTGCTACCAACTATGAAGGCCTGGAAACAGAGTTGCAGAATTCCCTCAACTGCCCCAATTGTCTTCCTGATTGCGAGCTAACCCATCATTCGACAAAGCACTCTAAAGTACCCATATATGACCGGAAATGGGACCATAAGTACTTCAGTGATCATTTCTTGTAAGTAGTGATTTAAAAAATTGTGTTAAGATTTCAGCCCGTAAAAAAAAAAATTACATTTCTGAGAATATATTTTTTAAACGGCTAAACTGCCGTGACTGCGATCCATGCAATGGTGTCGAAATATCGGCATAAAAAGTAAATATCGTAAGTACCCGTATCAATCGTATCATAGTAAAATGTATTTAGTCCACGATTATTTCTTTCACCTGATGGTAAGTAAGTGGCTGTCGTCGCCTATGGACATCAGCGACACCAGAGGCATCACTGATGCGTTCCCGAAGAGAGAAGAAAAAGAAAGAAACAACTGTCTTTTGTTTTGCAACTGACTCAGGAAAGAAGGTGGTAGCTATCCAGGGGGATTCCACGGAAAAGTAATAATAGTATTAATTCAAATATATTAAAATTTATATTACCCTTATAATTCCTCCGAACTACCACCAACGGGCCGGATTTAGTCACCTCTTATGACACCCATCAGACGTGTGATTGGGATTAGAATGCTAAGCCACCCCGATAAGCTGAATGTAAACAGCTGTTTACATTGCTCTTAAAGTTTTTTTTTAATTAAAATAATATAACGTAATTCGAAAAGTACTTATAAGTGATAATCAGTGTTATTAATGGGCAATTCATAAAGGTACATATAAAGTACTTACATGTAAAGTAAAACTGAGCAAAACCCGCACGACTTGCATTTCTCAACTTCTAATTGCACTAAACCAAGCTTATTTGAATAATATTCTATATATTTCACCATGGCCACTATCACCAATATAGAGAGTATGCACAAAAAACTGGAACTCAGCTGGTCGCGTAAATTAGCTGAATTTGAAACTCGACTAACAGCAGCAGCATCCACTCCAAGCAACCCCAGTTTGTCTCAATTAAGCAGTGAATTTAATTCCTTTAAAGAACTTGTCACTTCAATGTTTACCCTTCTACGAGAACAAATCAAGGACTGCTACAATAATATTGACAACATAGATATGAGGCAACGTCAGAAAATTCTTCTCTTCAATGGTATCCCAGAAAATCCTGAAGGTGATGTGGAGGCAGAAGTTATTCGTGTTGTGCAAAATAATATGGGGCTAGTTCTCTCTGAAATGAGTTTGAAGCGGTGTCATCGATTGGGAATCTCAGCTGAGGGACGAGTTCGCCCTGTTCTGGTACACTTTAATACCTATAAAACCAAGACAGATGTATGGAAGTCCAAATCCAAACTTAAAGGAACCTCAGTCACTATTGCAGAGTTCCTCACTCATTCAAGGCAATGTATCTACAAAAGAGCCCGAGAAACTTTTGGCATGAAGCAGGTATGGACTCTCGATGGGGTTATACACATCAAAATCCCAAAAGCCGGTCGCTATAAGGTTGTCACTGATGACGAGTTGTCCAATCTAATTGCCAAGTATCCCGCTGGCACTGGTGACTCCAATGATGGGGGAAAACCTAGTGAGTGCGCAGTGGCCTCCATTCCGCATCGAGAGGCCCGGCGACACCAGGTTCCCGTATCGATTGCCGATGATTCAAAGAGGCCGAGACGACCTACTACCAAGAAGTAGGTAGTGCATTGCTTTCGTCTTGTTCTCATAATACACAGTGAATTACATTACTCGCTCTTTTTATCTGTAACTACCTCATTTATATTGTGATAATTTGATTGCATTTGATTTGATTGCTATTTTCACAAAACTTTTAATTTTACCAGTGGCGTAGCTAGCCCTTCCGGGGCCCCGTATCAAAATTTTGCCGGGGGCCCCCTCTCGACTCGAGGGTAAAGATCTTTCTCAAAAGAAATAAAAAAGCTAGCGTGAATTAAAACAAATATAATATATTAACATCGATTAATAAACCACATACAATCAATATTCTAAAATTTTTATCTGGGGGCAGATCTATCCACCTCAGGGCTTAATACAAAGTTTAACGCTGCCTCCTGGTCAGCAAAGAAGCAAATGACTAAAAGGAAGGCAATTTAAAGTTCATCGGCAGAACTGGCTAGCGAATGGACGATTACCCCTCTGGTAGTCGAGAATTCTGGTCGCTAGCTCAAGCTGCTGAGGGTAACTTCTGTCGGTCGTCTCTTCCACAACTGCGTAAATCGGATGACTCCGTGGTCCATACGGCAAAGGGGAATGCCGAACTTCTTGGCATCCTTTTTGCCGCCAACTCAACTCTTGATGATAGAGGGATCGCCTCCGCCTAAAAACCTGTGAGAGCTTGATACCAAGAAGTTGAGAGGACCAGACGGTATTCACGCAGTGGTGTTAAACATGTGTGCTCCCGAGTTCATTTCAGCCCGGGATCTAGGGGGGGAGGGGCAAACCGGGGCACCCGCCCCGGGCGGCAATTCAAGGGGCGCAAAAACTATAATATAGTATGATTAAAAATAAAAAAAACTTGCTGCACAAAGCGCCTAGCATACGGAAGCCTGGCTGGGAGAATAAATAAATTTATTATAAAAGAGTTCTTATTGTCCTATTCACGAAAAATGCCAACTATTATTTATTTGTGAGTTTTTTTTTATCTTATCTCTATAACTATCAAGTTTCTGACCCGGTTCGAAAAATTGTAGATCCGGGGCTGGTTGATTCCCGGTCTTAACGTGCTTATTCTTATTCTATCTTATACCACATGATACGTCTTCGTGGAAGGTTACACTTTTTCATTCCATCCACATAATGGGCGATCTCAGTGACCTGGCTAACTACAGGCCTATAGCGATAAGCCTAAAGCCTCCCTGCTTGCAACGGTAATGGAGCGCGAGATTAACATGCAGCTCCTGGGATATCTGGAAGATCATCAGCTGATCTGTGATCGACAATACGGTTTTTGCAACGGTCGTTCAACTGGTGATCATCAAATTTATCTTACGCACCTGTAGGCATCGTCAGGCTATTGATCGCAACGGGGAAGCACTGGCAGTCAGCCTAGATTTCGCTAAAGCCTGTGACCAGGACTGGCACAGGGAGGTCTCACGAAGTTAACATCTTACGGTCGCTGTGAGAGATTATGCAGTTGGGTAGTCAGCTTTCTATCTGAGCGATATATCAAGGATGCAGTAGATGGTTGTTGCTCAGATATGAAACATATAAAATGGAACACCAGTTCCCCAAGGGTCTGTGGTATCTCCTACGCTGTTCATTCTGCATATCAATGACATGGCATGAGTGGCAACTGTTGCTATGCAGATGACAGCACAGGGGATGCCTACTACACAGCCCCCCTTAATTCCTCTCAGTTGCAAAACTTGCAAGTGGCGGATAGCAGGCTTAAAATTGTGTTGGAAGCCGAGAACACTCTGGAGTAAGTCTCGGAATAGGGTTGACTTAATTTAGTCGAGTTCAGCCCCACGAAAACATAAGCTGGCGCGTTTACCGCTAAGAAAACCCCATTTTTCATAGTGCCTCAATTCCAGGGTACCGCGTTCATCACTAAAAGTGTTGTAAGAGTATGATTCTGGGAGTTGACATCTCGAGTGATGTGTAGTATCAGCGTCATTTGGAAGCCAAGGCTAAGTTGGCATCCAAAAAGCTTGATGTTCTAAACCGGGCTAAGGAGTACTCCACTGCGAGCGAGGCATCTGCTCATGCTTTACAAAGCTCATGGCCGAATTGAAGTTTTATCCACACCGATGAGACTCGTATAGAACCTCTACGGTCCGATTCTCCCGATCATTTTTACCACGCACGTGCTATCTGTAGAATGAGCTGTGCTATGTGTAGAATGAGCTTCCTCTTGAGGTATTCCCGGAGCGCTGTGTCATGGGGTTGCCGCCTGCATGTCCGCGCAGCACTCAGTTCCGGAGAGCATCATGAGTCGTGTAGAACGTATTTATTTGTACATTAAATATTTTGTTTAAATTTTGATTAGGGCATTTAAATACTGATTAGAAGTTTTCTTATTTATCTGTACTGCCTGTTTGTCTTCAATTCGTCGAGATTCCAGATTTAGAATCATGGCCTCTTAAAGATAAATTTATATTTATAAATTTGATGCTAAAGTAATTAATTCATTAATACGATGAAAGATGGTCCAGAAAGTAATTGTATTGTTGATTTCACTTTTCAATGAAGTATCGATGCTTTCCGGAACATTTTTCGATTCATAATAATTAATTTCCGGATCATTTCACGAATTATTTCTAAGGCGCATTGGGGGCCCCCTCAGCCCCGGGGCCCCGTATAATTGATACGGCTGATACGGCGGTAGCTACGCCCCTGAATTTTACTAATCACGTCAAAGTCAAGTTATTACATTACGCCGATCAGATGTTTGAAAGTGCAATAAAGCTAAAGCAATTGACGTATCTGTCATTATTGTCATTGTCAAATTGCAATACTGTTGCAAAAGTAATTTGATTATACTGCCATAACTTTATAGTCCTTTTAATATTTTAATACTTTTGTTTTTAAACCGAGTTTTGATAAAAAAAAAAATTATATAATTATTAAACTGATCTAGCATAAAATTATTTTTTTATATTTTTAAACATTGATGTAAACAGTCGACTATTGGACGGTGCGTTAATTGTATTATGAATTATTTTAAGTTAATGCGGGTTTTGCAATGGTGTTATTATTATTTTTGTTGTTGATTTTATTTTTGTATTTTCTTTATTTTTATTCTTTTTAAATATTTTATTATAATACAGGTATATATTTATACGTATAATGTCAGACAGTGAATCTTTTTATTCGGCAAACAGTTCAGTTTCTTTCGAATCGTGTGAAGAGGTGGATTTAAAACAGCAGCTTGCTGGAATATTTCGCTCTAGGAAATCTACGCTGAATATTTGTCACATAAATGCACAGAGCATTCCACAACATTATGCAGAATTAGAGGCGTCGTTCAATGTTGATTTTGTTCATGCAATTTTAATATCTGAGAGTTGGTTAAAACCGTCTTTGCAGTCTTCACTTTACCCACTGCCAGGTTTTGTACTCGTGCGTAACGACCGAACGACTAAAGGAGGCGGCGGAGTTGCCATATACTTGCGCAGTTCGATTCCGTACAAATTACTATTAGCATCTCCCTCACAGTACTCTGGGTCTGCTGAGTACATGTTCTTAGAACTGAATCTTACGGGTATTAGAGCTGTTCTTGGAGTAGTGTATTGTCCACCTTCTACCAACTACTTTGCTTCTCTTGAAGCAGCTTTAGATAGTATTGGGTCTGAGTACACACACTTTATCATTATGGGTGATTTTAACACAGATCTTTTAAGGGGTTCGCCCAATGCTCTGAGGTTTCGCAACATTATTGAGTCGGTCAACCTTTCAATACTTCCATTAACAGCAACTCACAGTAACATCAACTTTGAAGATTCCTGGATTGATCACATCATAACATCGCTACCCGAACGGGTAAGTAACTACGGACAATTATCAGCTCCAGGTTTCTCAAGACACGACTTATTATATGCTTCATATAATATATCATTACCTAAGCACCAAACAGCTATTTTAGAAATGCGCAATTATAGTGCAATTAACATCGATTCTTTGAAAATGGATGCTGCCAGCCTTGATTTTAGTCCAGTATGGGCGGAGTGTTCAATAGATAACAAAATATCAAACCTAAATAATTCTGTACTCCAGTTGTTTGACACTCATGCTCCAAAACGGAAGGTCAGGTTGAGCCGTCCTCCTGCACCGTGGATGACAAGGGGGGTGAGAATGGCCATGACACGTAGAAATCGTGTGTTTCTTAAATATAAAAGGGAGCGTAGTGATGAGAACTGGTTGTGTTTTAAAAGGGCTAGGAATAGATGCAACCAGATGGTTCGAACAGCAAAACGCCAATACATTCATAATAATATCCTTAATTCCTCCCCCACGGATACGTGGAAATTTCTCAAATCTCTTGGCATTTGTAAACCACAAAAAATTGATTTTGGTCCATCACTCACATTGAAAGATATTAATAATCACTTTTCCCTAGCGTCATCACTGGACCCTATTATTCGTACTCAAACGATTGCTTCCATTGTAGCAATGCAGTCATCTCTTACAGTAACCTTTCAATTCTCCCCAGTTACCCAGGAAGAGGTTAAGAAGGCTGTTTTAAGCATTCGTTCCAAGGCTGTAGGTTGCGATGAGATTAATAGGGTAATGATTGTTTCCATCCTTGATAGTCTTCTTCCAGTTATAACGCACATTATAAATTTTAGTCTCTCCACTGCCCAATACCCTTCGCTCTGGAAGAAGGCGCTAGTGCGTCCTCTACCTAAAGTACAAAATCCTACCCTTCCTAGTCAATTTCGTCCAATTTCCATTCTCCCATTCCTTTCCAAAGTTCTGGAGACCTGTGTTTTCAAGCAATTATCTAATTTCATTTCCTGTAATGACTTGCTGAGCGTATACCAATCTGGATTTCGCTACGGTCACAGCACCACCACTGCGTTAGTTAATGTCACAGATGACATAAGGAAAGCTATGGACCACAAAAAACTTACGGTGTTGGTGCTGGTAGACTTCTCTAACGCTTTTAACACGGTCGACCATGAAATCCTTATTTCCATCTTAACCCATCTACAGTTCTCCCCTGCTGCCCTGGCGTGGTTTACAAACTATCTTCGCGGTCGCCAACAAGCTGTTACCTCTGGGCAGGAATGTTCAGAATGGGCTGAACTTGACAGTGGCGTACCGCAGGGCGGTATACTCTCACCTATCATCTTTTCTTTATTTATAAACTCTATCTCCTCTTCCTTCACCTGTTCGTACCATCTGTATGCTGATGACCTCCAATTGTATGTTCACACAGATACAGAAAATCTTCACAGTGCTATTGGAGAATTGAATGTGAACTTGGAAGCTTTATCTAACTGGTCGCATAAATACGGGGTTGCTGTTAATACTTCCAAATGTCAAGCTATGCTGTTAGGTAGCTCGCGAATGCTGGCTAAGGTGGATCATCTCTCTTTACCTTCCATTTTATATAACAATGATGTCATCCCCTTAAGCCAATCTATTAAGAACCTGGGTTTGTTGATGGATAGCACACTATCGTGGCGCCCACAAATTAGCTATATCAGCCAAAAAGTGAATGCTTCAATGCATTCACTATATAGACTTAAAAACTTTTTATCCTTCAAGACCAAGCTCATGCTAATACAATCAATTATACTCCCCATAATTGACTACGGTGATGTATGCTACCCAGACCTAAACGAAGAACTTCTCAATAAACTGGAACGCCTTCAAAATAACTGTATCAGATACATATTCGGTCTGCGTAAATATGACCATGTCACCGAATACCGTCGCCAGCTTAAATGGCTGTCTATTCGTAAAAGGCGTAATTACAGAATTCTCTCTATGCTTTATTCCATACTGAATAATGCATCTTCTCCACCATACTTAAAGGAAAATTTTCAATTTGTTTGTGACACTCATGATAAAGTCCTTCGTTCTTCGTCAAATTTAAAACTTCACATTCCACCCATCTCTTCTGGTTTTTTCCATTATTCATTTACTGTTCAGGCAATACTACTCTGGAACACTCTACCTGTAAAATATATCCGGAAGGCCCCAACTCTGTGGACGTTCAAAAAACTAGTTCGCGAGTATTACCTTTCCCTTACTGACTGATTTGTCGTTTAAGAAATACTGTGAATACGCTGTTGATATAAATTGTATATATATATATATATATATATGTGTGTAAGTGCACTGTATATATGTATAATGTATGTATATATTTTGTATATGTATGTATGTATTTAAGTATGTATGTAATTAGATATTTATTTAGTGAAAATAATTTTATAAATATAAATATTAATTAAATATTAATTCTACTGTAGCACCTACCGCAACTTTTAACCTATCGCCCAGGGTTGACTGGTGGAGAATGCCATCAGGCATTAAGTCCGCCCATTGTGATCTAGTTTATAGGTTTACAATAAAGAGTAAATAAATAAATAAATAAATAAATAAGACTTAAACGATGAATTTAATTTAAAACATGTATGCACGGACATAAAAAAAAGAACGGACGTAACCTTGAGAGTGAAGCTGACAGCTGACAGCTCGCTTACCATGTGTGCGTAATTTTGTAATTTTTGATTCGCGATGGTGTCAATGCCGTAGCCATATGGTGTCAATGTGTGGTTGTGTGTACTTGTACGAATACAGAGTTGGTATTCCTATGGGTGCTTCACTGAATTTGTTCTTGGGATTACGTCCGTCTTTTTTTACGTCCGTGCATGTATGTAACATATTGTTATGAAAGTTAAAATGCTATTATCGAAAGCAAATTAATTGTAAGTAATTTTATAGCAAAAACCTGAACATGTCAAAGAAAAGCATCCTTTGCATCTATCAGGCTACCACTGACGGCGTTCTCAATCGTCTGGACGTCGTATCCTATTGGTTTGAGATAATAAGTAAGTAGATACATTGCAGAACAATTTTTTTTAAACGCTTACACACTCATACCCCCGCAGCAGGTTTTTTCCTGTGTCGCGGGTGGCAAGGACGACACAACACATCACAATAACACCCATAACCGGAGTACAAATGTTTATCTGTCTCATAAATATCTGCCCCCGCCGGGAATCGAACCCGGGATCCCTAGCTTCGTAGGTAGGGTCGCTACCAAGTAGGCTACAGGGTCGTCATTTAACTATTATTACTAGTGTATAGAACCAACACCGCAAACTCGATGGTCGCATTGATGATTGGTCGTGCAATCACTTGTAGTTCATGACATGAGCTACAAACTCAATGATATTATAATGTAAAAAGAGTATATTTTTTTAAATATTATTGTACAAACTATGATTTAGTACCTCTCCTGGCGTCCGCACTGCCGTGCCTGCGGCGGCTGTGGCACAAATTTTGTTCGCGATGTCTGTTCTAGTTAGTACGTACATTATACTTGATTATTAAATAATACGAGATTATTTGGCTCACTATTACGTGTTTCACTTGGGGGGGTTAATAACGAAGGGAACTCTTACGTGAACAATTGAAATATTTTCTCTAAAATATACAGGGCGGTTAATATCTAATAAATAATAAACTTTATTTCGACCACAGACATGCATATCTGTGATTTTGACCAACAAAAATGTATAGTCTGGTCAATTTAGACCAAAAAATGATAGTGAAGGTGCATAAATTCCCAACAAGCTGAAAATCAGTAAGATTGTTCAAAACATAATTATAAATAAAAATTTTAAGTTCCCCATCATTCCCGTGTATGGAAAAAAAATATTCAAGGTCAAAGGTAAAAAAAATGAGTTTTTCGTGATTTTCAGCAAAACGGTAAGTTTTATCAAAAAGTACCCCATAGAAAAATTGTAGATCATAAAATTATCTATAAAAATCTATCAAAACTTTTTTCCTACAAGCCACCGTTTCTGAGATATAACGATTCAAAAACGCGCTAAGTACACTACCATGAGGTAGCGTGGAAACGTGTGCATATTATGACGATAAAAACTTACAACTTTTTGAACCGTTATATCTCAGAAACGGTGGCTTGTAGGAAAAAAGTTTTGATAGATTTTTATAGATAATTTTATGATCTACAATTTTTGTCTGGGGTACTTTATGATAAAACTTACCGTTTTCCTGAAAATCGCGAAAAACTCATTTTTTTGACCTTTGACCTTGAATATTTTTTTCCATACACGGGAATGATGGGGAACTTAAATTTTTTATTTATAATTATGTTTTGAACAATCTTGCTGATTTTCAGCTTGTTGGGAATTTATGCACCTTCGAATGTCTAAATTGACCGGACTATGTAGGTACATTTTTTTTACATATGAACAAATTAATGTTTTCCGATTTCCTTTTATTATTCTATCTAATAAATAATTTCTACTTACCTATAAATAGGTAGGTATCTACTTACAATAATGTTACTGCAGACCACAGAGTACTTAAGGCGCGGTGTGATCTCAATATTCACAAAACTGGGTTTCTTTGGTGCTCGAGTACGAGGAAACCCAATGAAAATATCGCACGCAAAAAATACAGAGCATAGAAAAAGGTCTAAAGAAAAATGTTAACCGAATAGAATATTAAATAGTTGTTTAATATTTCCAATAAAAAATCGTAATTTGCTGTACAAAAATAAACTTAATCGTCGACGTTCTCTGTATTTTCAGCGGTAACAACATATATTTTTTTGAAAATATAATACGTATATGGTTTTATTAAAACTTAAACCGGACAGATATTGAATTTAATGTGTATATTCTGAATTATTTAAGGAAAACCCTCAAATTAAATGTTAATTCGCAATCTAGTTACATTGTTAGCAAAAATATGCTCTGCAATTTTGAACCCTATTCAGCGTCACGTAAATGTAACATTAGATTAGCGCAGATAATTATGTGGTTGTGTGAGTGAAATCAACATTTTTAAATCGTAGTCATACCGCGCCTTAACTGCAGACGTGTAATTAGTTCATCATTTTGTTGAAAGTTTCGCATTTGATCTGTTTTAGTTTTTGCATTTTTATTTTTACAGGTAACGTTGGCGGTATCTGTGGAGTGCTAATTGGAATTTCTATCATACCACTGTTGGAGTTAATTTATTATATGTTAATTCGATTTCCTACAATGACGCTACAAATATATTATGACGTTGATAAATAAACCATTAAAGCACAACTATCTTTATTATTTACTCTCCAATATGTTTCCAATCTTTAACTGCAACTTAAAATAATCAGAAAAACAATAAAAAACATGAATTAATTACATGAGGTATCTGAAGACGGATGACGTAACATGGATGACTATTTTTCTATGGTGTCCATGTTATCTATAGGCCCAGCCCAGGATATTATAATTCGATTGTGTTCAAATTTGTAAGTGCTTTGTAGTACTTAAAATAAAAATAAAATACCTGACTAATTATTATTGTTACATTTCATTTATCACCTTGCACAAAAATAATCATATTAGAAAAACATCAGTTCTAGATAAAGATAATTTTGAAAAAAATATAATAAAATGTGTTAATTCAATATTATACTTCTTAACTTCCAGAAAATAATTTATATTATCAATAGAAAACATTTTGAAGAACCATATGAAATTAGGACATAATTGGTCCCAGTAAGTATGGACACCCTCCGAATACAATTACGAAGGACTTAGCCTCAATCCGGCCTGTGATTAATCGAAAATGGCCATCCATCCAATGTTAAGTCATCCGTCTTCAGGTACAGGTACGAAGATTGTTATCCAGTTAGACTATATTATCCTTGGTCCCGACCAAAGAGTCTAATATTAAATGTCTCGTCTCATAGATGTAGTACAGGATCATGGAGTAATAAAAACATTCAAAAATGTTTATCATTCCTCCAACGTATTCTAAAAGAAATGTAACAAAATTTAACAAGCAGCCCAGAATACTGTTACCCACCATCGTACTTATACTTATACCAGGCCTGGCGCACTCCACATTTTAGCTATGACGTTACAAGTACATGCAGCGTTCGGCATGCCGGGCTAATTCAAAAAATTCATAATGGCTGTACACGTTCGTAATCTATCCCATAAATTAAAAATTAAACATTCAGAAAAAAATAGAAGATTAAAAATTAATTAATTTTTATAAACGTTACTTTTCTTCATGTCATCACACATGTGACATATCACACGTTAGTTCGATACAACACGCTGCGTCGCGCTATTCCTACGATAATAACATAAATGAAGGTGAAAACATACTGTATCGCATTCCGCTGCTTAAACAATAACAAAGATCGGAATCTCACGTTTTTCATAACACACACATACACATAATACATGAGGACCATTTGAGGACCATGGATATTTTACTTTAACAGGATACATAACTTGTCTTCATAGAGGTACCTGAAGACGGATGACGTCACAACGGAATTGACCATTATTGTATGGTGTCCATTTTATTTATAGTCATCATTATATATCATTTGATTGTGTTAAAATATTTTTATAAGTGCGGTGCATTTAAAATAAAATGGTGTAACGTAATAAATAATATAGTTTGATTTCGTTATCACCTTAAACAAAAATAATCAAAAACAACAGTTTTTAAGATATTATATGGATAATTTTGAAGAAATTATAATAATCGAATGGTCATTCCGATGTTACATCATCGGTCTTCAGTATGCTTAGTGCGAGTTTTACTTTACGTAACGGGCTCGCAAAGTAAATGCGAGTTGGCTAAAATTTGTATGGGAGCGAAGCTTTTCTTTTCACTGCCCCTAGATGGCTCTGCTAAGAGTTGCACTGCACACAGGTATGCTCTTTGAAGTTTGTGATCCAGGTATAATATATCCATGGATATATTACTATAACTGGATACATAACTTCGTAGAGGTACTTGAAGACGGATGACGTCACAACGGTAAACTATTATGCCGGTCACTCACATTCGCGCGAATACGCGAACCCACAAGTGTGGGACGACCTTCGCGAATGATTATGCGAAGTTTTCGAGGCATTCGGGGTTTTCCAAGCTGTGTCGGTTTTTTGTCGCACATCAAAGCGCGCGAACCTCGAACCTTCGTGTAGTCTCCCACACATTCGTGCGACCAGTTGCGCACACGACTAAAAAGGTGACGTATGTCTTAATTTTTCGTGATTCGTGGCATCTAATCGTACTACCATTTATTTTCTGTATTGAAAATGGATTTGAATGACAACAACATATTAACAACAGCAAGATTGAACATTCGTGAACAAAGTGTAGGAGGAAGCGGAAATGGGCTTGTATACTCATATGCAAACCCATTTATTTGCCTGACCGCCCTTCACATATGTGCAAACATTCGTAAAAATGTCAAACATTTGCGCGTATGTGAGTGACCGGGGTTAGACCAATCACAGACCGAATTGAAGTTATCCTTCATAATTTTATTGTAAGGTGTGCACACTTCAGTGTTCTCGAACCTACCGATTTTTCGGTATTTCTACCGATTTGGGCTCTGTTCTACCGAAATACCGAAATGCAACGATTTTTCTACGATTTCAGAGAATACGAGGAAATTCTCCCGATTTTTCTACCGATTTTACATATTTTTAAGTTAGCAACCCTTCTCATTTATGTTTTACGTTAAGAGGAATGGGGAATCCCTCATCATAGATTTAAAACCAGTAGATTCTCCCATACATTTGACAGAGCGAGATTGCCAGTTACAAAATCTACGTGAGAGACAGACAAAAACATTATTTTTTGTTCCCGTCACTGTGGCCGATTAAACATAATAATATAGGTATATTGTTTATCACAAGTGCAAACAATGTGTAAGTGGTGACAAACAATGAAAAGTGAGTTGGCTATTTGGATATTTAATGTTGTTTCAGTTTGTTTTTTAAGCAGAAAATCGTAGTAAGTTTAACGCCCCAACTCAAGAGTCGCTAACGGTTACTTTAATCGCACTTTAGTCTTTACTAAGGTCGTACCATTATACTTAAACTTATGCATTTACGCCCCAACTTAGAGTCACTAACGATTACTCAAATCGCTCTTTAGTACAGAATTTGTATGGTGATTCTTTCTTTAATCACCAAGCACAAAGTGGCGCATTTTAAGGAATTGTGACCAAATTAAAGCATTTCCTGATGATATACAACTATTTTGGGATCAAGTAAGTTTACTTAAGCGTGACGATGACACTCAAATGTTTCCTTTGTTGTCTAATTTAATTTTTAATATTTTATCACTGCCGCATTCATCCGCCAACGTAACAAAACAGCGAAATAGGCTGTCTACTGAGTCCATCGCCGGTCTATTACATGCAAAACGGCTTTTTGATGACGCTAATTGTTATGACTTTGAAATTAATTCAAAGATGACCACGGCTATAGCCAAAGTATATTGGTATGGTCCTAAGTCCTAAAGATCTTAAAAAAAAATAATTATATATTGTCAAATATTTTTCTGTATAGTATGTGTTTATCTAACCTGTATAAGTGTTTTGTAATTTTACCGATAGTTTAAATAGCTTTGAATCTTTTTCTGTTTGTTAATTAGGTGTATTTGATGTACAGAAATTTCTATATAAGTTTATTTTATGATAATAAAACGAATTTGATTAAATATTGTATATTTTTTTGACATCTACCGTTTTTGGGTACAAATCTACCGATATTTTTGGGCAAGTCTACCGATTTTGGACTTTTTCGTTCGAGAACACTGGCACACTTAGAAAAATTATGTCCTACTTTGATATGGTGATTTAAAATGTTTTCTAATCATTTTTCTGGTGGTAAAAAAATATAATATTGAATTAACACATTTTATTATAATTTAATCAATTTTTTCATCATGAAAACTGATGTTTTTATATGATTATATTTGTTTATAAGATTATAACGAAATCAAACAATATTATTTATTACGGTTATTTTATTTTAAGTGCACCGCACTTATAAAAGTATTTTAACTCAATCGAATGATTATTATATCCTGGGACTATAGATAACATGGACAGAATAAAAAATTCCGTTCTGACGTATCCGTTTTCAGGTACCTCTACGAAGTTATGTATCCAGGTAGTGTAATATATCAATGAATATATTATCCAGGTTTGAATTCTCAACAGCATCTTTAATTAACAATTTATTCTGTGGTATCCAGATTATATAAACAAAACGTTTACGAAGACAGCTATTATTTCGTTAGTCTTAATAGACGTTATTATTCTAAATAATTCTTTTGAATGACAACGTTTGAAAAAGTGTAATTTTTGAAATCTCAGTTTATCTATATGAATTGAATCATTTATTTGGAAGGATTCCAATTTGTTATACCTTATAACTGATTGTTTTAGCTATAATAATAATACATTCAACGGTTACATAACATCACCGTTCACCTTGTACGTCGGTTGATTGATGTGATTACTGTGTTTTCGGTGTCTTTTGTATTTGGGAAACAGCTACTTCCAAAAATGCACGTCAGTTATCATCTGTCAAAGAGGCCGTGGCAAAGTTGGACAAAGATTTGGAGTCGCAATAGAAGATTTCACGTTACAATGTCCGCTAATTTACCACCTGGTAAGAATGATGGTGAGTGTAAGAAAGTTTAGCACAGTATATTTGAGAAGATAATGTGTTGCCTGATATTTTATTTGTGTTTTAGGAGAGGACCCCGTTGAGGCATCTATCCCGCCAAATACTGTAGCTGTAGAGAGCCACGGTTCTCGAATAAGAGATCTAGATGTGGACTCTATTAGACGTTATTTGGCCCAAAAACTTGGATTCTATGAGCCAGCTGAACCATCAGCCCCCGTGGAAAAAGTGTTGGATGAAGTAAATTTGGATGGCATAGTAAAATGGATTAAGAATGAGAGATGCAAAAATGTTATTACATTAGCTGGAGCTGGAATATCTACATGTAAAGCTCTATAAATTATTTTCACCACTAAATATTTCAGAACATTTAACTTAGTAACATTTGTTTGTATGATGTTAGCAGATACATTTATTCAAGTTATCACAGGTTTTAGTACCACTATAATGTATAGATTTTCGAGAACCAATTCATTTGCTCAAAGATAATATAGATGACTCATTTTATCAATCTCAGTGTGTGTTCTTGTCTTTATGTATTGTATGTGGCACCCAAAATATGGGCACTACTAGTGTGGGGCTATGAGTATATACCAATTATATATGATGACAAAATCTTGTTCAAACACAGACTTTGTTTTAAAAGTATACTTTAAAAAATACCCTTATAATATATTTAAGTGTACAATAAATCAATATTTAAGTATTAGCATACTTTGTCGAGGCACTTGTACATTCTTATTTTTTAAAACTAGTGCTGTGCCCATGGCTTCCCCTGCGTTTTCTGAAATATATACCATAATATGTCTTTTCTGTGTACTAAAATTCATAAATATCCATTCATTAGTTTTCGTGTGAAATAGTATTTAATACATATTTATTTTAGCAATAACAAGATTTTGTAATGTTTCAGCTGCTGGCATACCAGATTTCCGAAGCCCTGAAACTGGACTCTACCACAACCTACAGAAGTACAATCTACCAGAACCGCAAGCAATATTTGATATCACATTCTTCCGTCAGAATCCAAAACCGTTTTTTACATTGGCAAAGGAATTATTCCCGGGCAGTTTTAAACCTACGATCTCACATTATTTTATAAGATTGCTTCATGAAAAAGGTAATATTATTCTATGGTAATATTAAATTCACTTTTGTAATGTATTATGATTAAAATAACACTGATGACATTTATATGTGGGCTAACTCATTGACCAATTGATAGCTTCGACAAAATAATATAAAAAATAATTCAGTAATAATTTTTTGCACATCAATATGTAAGTAAAAGCATTAATATTTTATGTGACATAATCAATAGGTTGTATGAAAAAGCTTCACAAGACATTCTTAGCCAATAAATGCTCAAAGTCAATAAAATAGATAATTAAAATTTTTGTGTTGTGTACGTTGTAAATGGATTTACATTAATTAATAAATAATAAAACAAACAACAGTGAAACAAAAAACAAAAAAAAAACAGTGTCAGTTAACTTAAAGCATAAAGCTGGAGACTGACTTCGTCCATTTGTTAATAATGTGTCATTCGCGGTAAGCACCACATGCTTCACTCGACTGTTGGTTTTTTCGAGAATTCCCTTACAAATGTTACAAGTCAGTCTTTGGTTTGAGTTACATAAACTCCAATACAAGATACAAGTCAGTCTCCAACTTTACAGAGTTATTATTTACTTATTATTATTTAGATGAAAAAGATAGAATGAGTTGAATTTTATATAATAACGAGTAACCGCCCTCGCTTTGCTTCGGTTTTCTTATTTTTTTACAACTTATTGGAGTTTTATTAAGGATCCCTAATTTTTTTTAAATATAATATAGCCTATGTTACTCGGGGATAGTGTAGCTTCCCAACAGTGAAAGAATTTTTGAAATCGGTTCAGTAGTTTCGGAGCCTATTCAATGCAAACAAAAAATCAAATCTTTCCTCTTTATATATTAGTATAGATTAAAATTAATTGTTTTATGTTTTAAAAATTGATTTCTTTCAGGCTTACTACTCCGTCACTACACCCAGAACATAGATACCCTGGAAAGAGGAGCCTGTATACCAGAAAGCAAGATAGTGGAAGCCCATGGAACATTCTATACATCACACTGTTTGGAGTGCCGCAAGGAATACTCTCTTGAGTACATTAAAGGTTTTTGCTTTCATGTCTTACATAATATTAACTTTCTATAAATAATTTCTAATAATAAAATTGTAAAGGACTAATTAGTTGAATTAATTTGGTTACTTTGTAGTAATCTAAAATAGGAGAGTATGAATTGTTTGATTTTCTTTGTATTCATAGAATAGGGATGTTGACACTAACTGTAAATTAATATTAATTTACGTTTAAATATTAGTGGTAACATTTAAACACCTAAAATATTATCTTTTATCAAAATCAATCACAATTAATTAAATGTAATTAATCTAACATTTTAAAAATACTACACACTGTCATGTCATGACCACAAATGCCATTTTGAGCATATGACATCATTGTTTGTATTCTAAAAGCAAGTTCAACAATCTTCAATTAGACTGCTAGTATGGAATATCAGTTAGTGACGTCATGTGACGTTTTTGGTGGAAAATTTAGTGATGATTTATATTTATCAATTTTTATTTTTAAAATGAACATTATTATTTTTATAATATTTCTTTCATGAATATTAAGGTTATATCTATTAAATTAATTTGAATCCCAAAATTTGTAAACTTGGTCTATCACTATTAGAGTAGCATTATTTATTTTATTAACTACACCTACACATGTCACAATATGTCTGTGAAACTTTTCAGAGATAGTATTTGCAGACCAAATACCAATCTGCACGGAATGTCCGGGAGTTGTAAAACCAGATATTGTTTTCTTTGGGGAGAGTCTACCAGATCGTTTCCAGCAGTGTGTCTCGGAAGACTTCCAGAAGTGTGATATGCTCATCATCATGGGATCTTCACTTGAAGTGCAGCCATTTGCATCATTGATCGATATGTGAGTAAATGTTTTAGTTTTCTTTACGTTTTTGATTTCTCGTGGTCTTCCACTCTAGACCGTTCCATGAACGACTAGCGTCAACGCATATGAAATACAACGAACATTCATTTCCTTCGAGAACCTGACATTTTGGTCCTTCGAGCCGGATACGACTAATTGGTATATGAATACAGAACCCAGTCCATCCTTTTCAGTGGTCATAGTAGAGCATATCATGTTGCTCTCTGTGCTTGAAACGTTCTTAGATATAGGTATCTTATGTATTGATTTGAATTTAGTTATGGATTTAGTTACTGACTCCGCAGCTATACCTACTAATCATAGTGAAATATAACCTATATCACTCAGAAATAATGTAGCTTTCGACTAGTGAAAGTATTTGAAAATCGGTTCTGTAGTTTTTGAGTTTATCCATTACAAACAAAAAATCAAAACTTTCCACTGTATAATTTTAGAATATTTTAATTATACCTTCATAGACTTGCTTACATGTAATTCACACTATTTTGTATTTTATTAGAAAACTATACCTACAAGCACAATACAATTAACAAGTATATTTTGTCTTCATCCCCTAGGGTACCAGACTGGTGTCCAAGACTGCTGATCAACAGAGAGAAGGCAGGCATGCGGTCTCCCCTGCTCCGACTGTGGGGGATGATGAGTGGGGGATTGCAGCTGGATGAGGACGCAGTGAGAGATGTGGCCAGGCTCGGGGACTGTGATGATGGCTGCCAGGATCTAGCGGATAGGCTGGGATGGGGTGTAAGTAATATGGTTATGTACATTATGATACACCTGTATCAGTGAGTACCCACTAACAATATTTATTTTGTACATCTTTTGAACTGAGTTCAGCTGTGATAAACTCGGTCGAAATATGACATTCTGGCTTTTTTTTCCCATTTAGCAGTTTTTTATTATGGAAGTTCCCATGAGAATGGATTTTTTTTTTTACTTACAATAAGTTAATGCTTGACCACAATCCCACCTGATGGTAAGTGGAGATGTGGCTATTTCCAAACTCTGTAGTATCTAAAATCGTTAAAATTAATCGAGTATATTACATATTTTAGAAAGAAAAGATTTTTTTATACTGGTTTAGCTCAAAACTACTGGACCAATTTTAAAAATTCTTTCACCAATATAATGCTCTTTTCTAACTAACATAACTGTTTACTTCTTATAAATATTATTTTTATTTATGATATTAAGAAGTTACTACTTAGTAATAAACATTGTACAGGACGAGTTGCGGGCACTAGTGGCCAGGGAACACGAGAGGTTGGAACGCGAGGGACACCTGACGTCGCCCCACGCCCCGGTGTTGCCCCACGCTCCGGTGCTGCCCCATGCCCCAGTGGTGCCCCACGCCCCGGTGTTGCCCCACGCCCCGGTGCTGCCGGAGACTCCGCCCCTGCCCGGGCCCAGCGAGCCTAAGCCCTGAGCATCTACTCCGGTGTAGCAGGCTCTGCATTCCTACAGTACTACAGTGCTTCTATATTCATCGCCAACCTTTATGATGTTATGGTGTTATATATGTATACCCCGTTTTATAGACGACTCTAATTTGGTAAGCAATTTTGGCACTTATTGAATTAATTTAAATTAATTATTTGACTGTATACAGACTGACAGATCTTGAAGTTTATTAATGGCTCCATTCAATCAAAACAAATATAATTGTAACATTCATTTCTGTCATCTATATGTATATTGTATGTATATATAAAAGCGAAAGGAGACTCGTCGCTAATTAAACAAAAAATCTCAGAAACTACCGAACCGATTAAGATGAAATTTGGCAGGGAGATAGTTTATGCTAAGGAAATGTCAGCTAAGACAGGATTTTTGGAAATTCATCCCCTAACGGGTTAAATGTGGGGGTTAGAGGTCAGTTTCATACAAACCAACTTCGTCATTTTACAGTTATAAATATGAATTTTTTATGTAAGTTTATAGTTATAAACAAAAGTTAACTTTATTGTGTGACAAACTAAGATTCATTTGGAAAAGCAATCCCTAAAGTGTATAATTAGGGGCTGAAATATGTATGGAACTTCGTAAATTTTGGAGTTAGAAATGTGTAATTTTTTTCTTGTATTAGGACATAAGACTCATGGTTAAAAACAAAAGTTAGTAGTGACAAGTTTATTTGGACAATCATCCCCTAAAGGGTTAAAGTAGCAGGGTTTGAAATTATCAAGATAAATATGCCTCTTGATAATTATTTATCAAACATATAATAAACTTTTCAATCCTTACAATACTGATAATCATTTTTGATATAACAATAAAATAAACACATTTACAATCAAGTTAATCTTTTATTAAGCTTTCGTTTATAATTTCAAATTAAAACTGGGCAAGTGCGTGCTTCGGGAAGACATGACGAAACTATAAGGGTTCCGATTTTACCCCGGAACCCTAAGAAGGTATAAAATCTTGCAAACAAAATAGAATAAGCTTAATCAAAATCAATCAACTCACTACGTTCTAATTAATCAAATTAATAAGAAGTAAAATATCCTCATCCTCCTCAACTGCATGGAGATTTTCCTAGTAAAATTTAAGAGAGGCAGATTATATTTATCAAGGATAATTATCATATATTTATCGTGATAATTATCAACGATGATTATCGCTTTGAACCCTGGAAAGTAGGGGATGAAACTTAAAGATGCAAATGTGAAAAATTAATAACTCAAGGGAAAAATTAAACGTTATAGTAATATACATAGATTAGCTCATGGTTAGAGACATTGGAAAGGGAAGAGGAGATGGAGGAAAAAGGAATTTAATGATCTCTGATTAGTTAAACCTATGTAAACAATAAAAGTTTAGTTAAAAGTAACATTATATTCATTGATTGTTAGGCGATACGAAGTTCGCCGGGTCAGCTAGTCTATAATATATTCAATTCGACTGTGTTTTTTTATTATTTCGAGTATTTGTTATTCCTTTCGACTAGGTGAACCGATTTTCATGATTTTTTTTAATCGAAAGCTGGTATTTGTCATGTAGTCCCACTTAAATTTGAGCGAGATCTGACGAGTAGTTTTTGAGTTATCCCCAATTTTGAAGTCGGTTATTTTTTGACAAGAATTACATTTATATTCTCATTAGAAAATCAAAAGTTTTCATCATAAATTATTATTCATGTATAGAAATGTTTCATAATAATTCATAAAAAGGCAATTTTTATATCAGTTACTTATTTATGTATAGAAATGTTTCATTGCTTCCAATATATATACATATATATACATACATAAACAATTTAAAAATGTTTTTGTTTCCATTCTGTCCCACTTTTAGTCTCCAATGCTTTCATGAATAATGCTATCGATCTTAATAGAATAAGAATTCATCATGACATTGGTTGAATCAAATTTTTCACGAGGACCTATTTTAAATTACTAGGCGATTTAGAAATAATAATGTGCTATAAATATTAATCAATAAGCAATAGTCTTGTGATTTCAATATATTTATAGAAACTGTATTGCCACAGAGTAATAAGCCAGAGGTTACATAATTAGTACTATGAATACGGGTACTCAAGATTTGTATTATGTACTACTAAATTTAATAGTATAAACGGGTTGATGACCCTTTAGCCTAGATGGTAGCGACCCTGCCTGCGAAACAAGGGGTCCCGGGCTTGATTCCCGGCCGAGGCAGATATTTATGTGACGGATAAATATTTGTACTCAGGTCATGGGTGTAATTGTCATAATGTTATATGCGTCGTCGGTCGTCCATGTCACCCGCGAGACAGGTAATAACCTACTGCAGGGTATGAGTGTGTTAGCGTTTATTTTATTCAAAAAAAACAAATGTGTACTACAAAATTAAGTAGTACATAATACAAATCGTGAGTACCTATATTATAGTTAAAAGGCTCATGAAATTGGTACCGTAATATTGATTACTCTGTGGTATGTAAAAGTTTTCAATTTAGATATTCGTTACAGTGCCTCATATTATTATATGCTAATTTATTCTAATTAGGGGTTTGATAAGAATTTTAAGATAGATTTAATGTACTTGTGACATACAAGATAGTTGATGTTGTAATTGATAGATGAATTGACTAAATAAGTTGCCGAATAAACTATTCGAAACTATTACTAATTATAGTTTTAAACTTCTCATCTTGGTATAAGGTAATTTTACTTCATATAATTATGTGACTATTTTACAAGTACATATTTCATATATTTTTCAAAGATAGGTGAAAAATGTTATGACCATACCAAGTCATTGTGGGAAAATCAATCCCAGCTTCAAATAATTATGAATATGTTACAACAATCAATTTGTAATTTACTACTCGGAACTTATTTTTTATTTCATCTTATTTATTTGTAAACTATATGATTATTCATCAAAAATGTTTAGAAAATAGCAGTGTGAATATACTTATGGATATGAGAAAAATATTTTCAAATGAGCAATAATAATATTCAATGTGTTGTCGAAATTAATTAAATATACATACATATTTGTACTTATATTTAAACTTACTCGTAATTATATCACATGGTGGTCCATTTGTCTTCTATATTTGTTTTTCGCTCTAAACAGTTGGCTACATTTATTTTTAATTTTTACCTGATTACGGCAAAGGTTTTTTTAGCAGTCTGTGTATGTTTGTATTTATGTTCCACAGTAGCACCTAACTTGGGTACTATTATAATTATGGTTTTTATTTTATGGGCCCGTTTCAATGAATGAAAGGAAAATGTGCAAGCAGCACATCTTTAATGTATATTAAAAATGCACATTTTTAATGTGTAGCCATCGTTTTCTTAGCTTCAGCGAAGCGAGGGGTCCCGGGATCGATTCCCGGCCGGGGCAGATAATTATATGACAGATGAATATTTGTACTCGGGTCATGGGTGTTACTGTGATGTGTTATGTGTGTCGTCCATGTCACCCGCGACACAGGTAGAAAACTGCGAGCGAGGGTATGAGTGTGTAAGCGTTTATTTATTTATTTAATATAGTGTTGTAACTTGTAATCCAAACGTCTTATGATACAGATATACTTAAAATATATTTAACTTTAGAAATAGTGTTATTGCGAAAGTAAGTATGTAAATGGACTAGTTTATTATTTTTGTAATAATTAAGCTTGGGGGATTTTAATTCGCATCGCATTGCAGAGACATCCGACAGCAATGCTCGTTAGGTACCACCCATTAATAGTCACAAATTCTCTATTTTGTGGGTAAGTTGTTTAAGTTAATGAACTAATATACTAACGTGTTTAAGTTAGTACCTGATTAACGGAAGACTTGGAATAGGTTTTCGGTAATGCGTTTATCAGGTCATCTTGAATAGAACTGTTCAATTTGTATCTCATGATTAATTTTGCGATGCAATGCGATTCAGCGTAGTAAGAGCGATGAGTGAGCGTAACACGGATTGGCAAATCTTTTTATTATGGATTAGATTCTTATTGATCGATATTTATTCAGTTTTCCAGAAATTTGATATCATTCCCATGCATTTCACTATACTCTATTGCTGCATTTCATCTATGGTACAGTATAATTAAAAAAAAACTGTTAACAGATAGCAATAAAAATTAAATATAGTTTTTGTGGAAAACTGAAAAAAATATCCTATTAATAAAATGATATTATTCAAGACAATATTAAGGATTTGCTATCTCTTTCACAAAAAAGATTGTAATGAGTCCAATACCTGTAATATAACGTAGCATTTTTATATAGTTTTAAATTACTTATTTGTAGAAGTTTGCATGATTATATTGATTATTATCCTCTTTATAATCTTGAGTGGTACAGGGATATGGTACTTCCACCTATATAAAATACTTTAAAACTCCTTTGCCCAACTAATTGATTATAAAATATGTTATCTATTACTAATAGATGATTTAATTCACTTGGTTTTATGGTAGAATTTTTAATGATCAAAACATCCTTACTAGAATGTTTTATGATAACACCTAGTAGGTAGATTTCAAACTAATACCTGTTATGCTGATTAGCCTGATAACTTGTTGAAAATACATTGTAATGCATCACAATTTATAGTTGTAAAATAATGTCTTCCTCACAGAAATAAACAAATGGTGCAATAAATACTGTTATTTATTTCATTATCCAGGTATTGGACGACTAGATGTAGGTAATTAAGAACCGGTGTTCAATGTAGTGACGAGGTTTTATTGAAGCTTTATTTATTATTTTTATACATAGTGGGGTATTTTAAATGTTGTTTAGTTTGGTTGGAAAAAATAACTAGATACATATTCTGCCTGAATCTGCATTTTTATTTTATAATTACCTACCTATATTATAATGTGAAGAATGAAGAGACGTCATTTATAAGAAACTTTATAAAATTGGATACGGCAACACTCATCTGTAGCAGAGCAAAGGGGGGCAAAACGTGACTTATGTTACATAACATTTGCTCGGTGCGCTGTGGTGTGGACACACCAGTGGGACATACCGGTGGGACCACGGAAAAGATCACACAAATTTAGAATTTTCAAATTGTATACATAATATTTCGTCAAGTTCAAGTCAAATATTTCGCACACGGACCTCTTGAATCCAAAAATGGTTTTTGGCTTCTTAAACCCTTTATATTTTTGAGAGAGATCCTTTCAACGATACCCTACACTATGGGGTAAACGAGGAATAAAAATGTATCCCCACGTTAACTGTAGAGAAAAAAATTAAAGATTTTATTTTACCAAATTTAATACTTTTAATTTTAATAAATATGTATCACATATCCACGCCAAATTACAGCTTTCTAGCACTAAGGGTTTCTGGTCTATGCTGCGGACGGACGGAAAAGTGAAACGGTAAGAAAACCATAAATAAAAAATATATGAATATTATTTTCTATTTATTTACAATTACAAAGGCACAACATTTTAGAAATCACTGTCAAGTGGCAAAGCACTGCTAATAAAGTTTAAATATAAATAATAATTTATGTTGACGATGCTTATTTGAAATGCCCTTAATCACAATGGCGGATTGTTATTATGTGATATTTGTCGGTCATTCTCTTACTTCTTCATGCGTAGTATAATTCATTAACACATTATTTATTTATTTATTTATTTATTTATTCATTGAACGCCAACATAATGTACACTGTTATTAACTAATTACAAAATATATCGAGCACTAGGGCCATATCGTAAGTGTCATTACAATTATAGGCGAAGACCACGTGTGTAAAAGAAAGCGGTAACATTTTTAAAAATCCAATATATAAAATTAAAATCAAATGAAAATTATATTTATGATTAATAATTAAGATAAAAAAGAAAACCTAAGTCAATATTAACAATTAAAACAAAATTAAAAATATATTAAAAATGAAGTTAAAATTCAATTGAAATTTACATTACATTACAGCCTTCTTCAAAATTGCATGTTCCGATCTGTCTAGACAAAGGGACACGAGGAAGAGGCCTTTGGGGCCTACAGGGGCCCATAAAAGCATCAAAACGTCGAGTCTTTATTTTTCTTATCCGGCTGTTTTCGTAAGATAACAGTCGTTAAGTCATGTCGGAAGACCTCGGGCGGCATGAAAACTGAAACTTGGGATGGCCACTAAGTACTAACCCCTCCAACAATCTGCATTGGAGCAGCGTGGTGGAGTATGCTCTAGGCCTCTTCAAGAGGAAAGACCTGTGCTCAGTAGTGGGACATTTATGGGTTAAACTCAGTCTTTATTTACACGATTAATTCTTGACAAAAAATAACCGACTTCGAAATAAGGGATAACTCAAAAACTATTCGTCAGATCTCGCTCAAATTTAAGTGCGACCACATAACAAGCACCCAGCTTTCGATTAAAAAAAGAATCATCAAAATCGGTTCTCCCAGTCGAAAGTTCTGAGGTAACAAACATAAAAAAATTGAGTCAAATTGAATACCTCCTCCTCTTTTGAAGTCAGTTAAAAAGAAGGTCAAGCTGTCTACATATCTGTCAGTCCGTATTTTTTCTCAGAAATTTCGTTTTAAATATCCAGATTTGATGAAATACTTATGGATATTTTTTAATCGAGAAATATTCTAATAAACCTAAAAATATAATACATACAAAAATACATGTCTTAATTTTGAAACTAATTACTTACTAATATTGATGTAAATGTTTATTGTCCTTATTAATTTTTACGAAATAAGAGTTTGTCACTTTATATGTATGTTGCATGAACCTAAATTATTCTTTACTATCTTAACGGGCCCCAAACTGTGTACCCCTGAGAAGCCTACGAGCCTTACAAAGTCCAATTTTATTCCTTAGCATCAGTAATCCCTTCAGTACTAATCGCAAACATGGCTTCCGTTTCCGGTAAACATGGACTATCATAAATCTTGCATACTCTATTGTCACCCCTGCCTTTACGGAGGTATAATCTGGTTGTAGAAGCGTGGGCAATGATATGCCCACCGATGGGCTTCTTTGTATCCGCGTTGAACACGCCAACTGCGTCCACTTGAGCTACCACTTGGTTTGTTATTATAACGGCTACACCAAACTGAAATTAAATAAATACTTAATTATTTTACTAAACATAAATTCGGATTAATTTGTTTTAAGGGTCTTAAATAGTTTCCATAATTCATCAGCTTTGCGTTTGAGCCAAACTGGAACGAAAAATTAACTGTTAAAGAGCAAAGCTTATATTGAAATGCCTTTCTATGGGTCAAGAAGGAGCAGAGGTAACGTTAAGCTAGTGTAATAAATGCGTCCTAATGTCACTACAGCTTACTGATCTATGGTTACCCTCGGCACTTCTAATTACAATAAATTAGACCTATAAAGTATTTTATTTCTTTGACTTTTATGAAAAACCATAAAGATAACAGTGCAATAGCTAAAATATATTTATTAAGCATTTATGAATAAGGCCGATAGACTACATTAAAACTATACCTCATCAGCTAGTCTAAGCAACATTCTCATGAAGCGTCCAAGGTGCAGTTGTCTAGAGTTGAGCTCTCCTCGCCCGGAGTAATCCGTCCTGTATAGAGCTGTAGCACTGTCCACTATTAGTAGCGAATATCTGAAACATGACAGTCAGACTGGTAATGACAATCAGATATCATCTGAGAGGAAGACCCCTGCAAAATGCATTGTCATCAGAACTAAAGCAATGAAAAATTGAACTCACTTACCCTGAGGGAGAGGGGTAAGTCTAATTAAGCATGAAATAACTGCTCAGGGTAAACTAAATAAAAAACTAACGCCCCAACTCAAGAGTCACTAACGGTTACTTAAATAGCTTCTTAGTACAGAATTTGTATGGTGATTCTTTACTAAGGAGCGATTTAAGTTTTTTTTTTATGGAAATAGTCGGCTAACGAGCTGACTATCCACCTGATGGTAAGTGGCTATCGTCGCCCATAGACATCAACAACACCAAAGGCATCACTCATGCGTTGCCGGCCAAGAAAGACAGAAGAAAAAGAAAGAAAGAACTGGCTCTCAAGCCCCCCCAGCTGGAACACGACGAGTTGTTTGGCGGATGACTTATGCTCAAGGGTGGTAGCTATACAGTAACCGATAGTAACTCTGAATTGGGATGTTAAAAACTTGAATTTAAAAGTCCCACCTTGATTCAGCCATCATCGCACAAGCCTGCACCAGCAGTTGCGTCTGATGATCAGTGTTATACGCCCTCGCATATGCTACGTTATCTAGCACGGCCGCCCCTTCCATGCCATATCTCTGGGCTACTGCCAACAACCTCTCCGGCCGGAACGTACCTTCAGTGTCTATGTACATGCATTTGCCTTCACCCCCCGATTGTTCTATTGGCAGCTGTAATTGGAAATTAAGGGAATTTTAATTATCTATTACATTATTTTTCCTTTTCCATTATCATTCACATTTGATATTCATACAGAAACTGTTAAATAACAGAACTTGAGTCTCCTTCCAATATATTTTATTAGATTTTTCTTATACCTAATACTTTATACTAAAATACACATCTCACTATTTCTAGATGACCCTGTAGCTGAATTGTAAATGAACCTGTTGAATGAAAATGATGGGATCTGGGTTCAGTTTCATAATGATGGTAATGCCAACTGCAACCAGGAATCCTATTGGGGGGTTGTAAGTGTTTAGCTTACATTATTGGCCCATTAATAGCTACTGACTACTGAGTTTCTCCTGTTACAGAGGCCAAAGCATATTTCATCACGCTGCTGCAGTACAGGTTGGTGGAGAGGTTAATGGCCAATGTCATGTCGGAAGTTCTCATGCACAGAGGACTCCATGGCTAAAGTTTTTGATATTAATAAATAGCATTACCTGGCATGTCACAGCTAAAGTGTGGCATAGTTGTGTTTTTCCTGTTCTAAACTCTCCAAAGATTTCAGTAATGGATCCTGTCTCAATACCACCGCCTAGCAGCCTGTCCAGCTCTTTTGATCCTGTTGTCAGTTGAATTATCTCAGCCCTAAAAATGTTTATTTATTTTTTACAGTGTTTTTAGAATTTTTGTCCATATCTTTGTTCCGCCGTATTGGGGCAGCTTAGAATACTAACCCCAATCCCACGCCGGATGGGTGTCGTAAAAGGCGGCTAAATCCGGCCCGCTGGGGGTAGGGCCCCTCGAGGGATTATATTGGTAATATTGTTTTTAATTATTAATTAATACCATTATTACTATTATTATTTCTTCATGGGGTTCACCTGGATAGTTACCACCCTTGAGCATGAGTCAGCCGCCAAGCGACACGTCATGTTCCGGCTGGGGGCTTGAGTGCCAGTTCTTTCTTTCTTTTTCTTCTCTCTTTCTTGGCCAGCAATGCATCAGTGATGCCATTGGTGTTGCTGATGTTCATGGGCGACCATCAGGCTTACCATCAGGTGGATCGTCAGCTCGTTTGCCGGCTATTTCCATAAAAAAAAAAAATTTTAATGAAACCTTTAAATTGTTGCTTCAAATAAAAACATACCTTTTCTGATGGAATTCTGTGGCTGTAGTAAACCCCATGGGAACCAACTTGGATGCTTCCGACAATATTTTGTCAGCTTTTGCCTCTGAAATACCTTTGATAGTAATAAGCCATTTTTTTGGTGCATAAGCGACTGATTCAACTGTGTGATACCCCGCCTCTTCTAACTTCTTAATATCACCTGATGTTATTCCATTGCCCTAAAACAAATTGTAAATTATTTAGTTCAAGTAAATAAATGAGAGAAATAAATACGGCGATTTATGCACGTTTATTTAGAACAGAACTTACTTCGAGTTTATTGATCAGCTGTGGTCCGCACTCATCCAAATCCTCATCCACCGAAACTGTAGCCGTTGCTGCTGATGCAGTTGCAGTCATTTTATTAACAGAAAAGATACATTGGAGGGAAAGCAGTACGCAAACAATAAAATTGATTTTGAATTTGAAAATCATCTGACATGTCAAGACAAGACTACAAATATTCCACAGAGTCTCAACTCAACGCAGTATACATACAAATAGATTTCATAGAGTATAGAGAAGGCAGAAGGAGGTCATCTCATAAAGCGGAAAGTTCAAAAATGAACATAGCTGTTGTAGACGGAGCAACGTTTGCTGAGTTATGCCTAGTGCATCCGCAGCGTCACCCGTAATGAATAGTGCTAGTGTCTGAAAAATAGATACTCTTAATTGGACGCGTTTTCTCGGACACTTTTCATAAACAGAGATGGCCCTCCTTCTACTCTATCCTCCATGGTTCGCATGGCTATTGTTGAGCCATAGATCTGTCTTTTGAATTTTGACGTACATGACGTACGTACCAGATGATACCCCATTTACACGCGCGCGCGAGCCACGAGACAATCCGCGAGACGCGCGCATACGCGCGCGTGTGAACAGGGCGCTCGCGGATCAGACCGCGGCGCGTCTCGCGCTCGCAGGGCTCGCGTCGGG
This sequence comes from Thymelicus acteon, assembly GCA_951805285.1. Lineage (NCBI taxonomy): Eukaryota > Metazoa > Arthropoda > Insecta > Lepidoptera > Hesperiidae > Thymelicus > Thymelicus acteon. The sequence continues at coordinate 8,195,789 of OX638232.1, forward strand.
AGCGGTTTTGTATGCGCGCGCCAAAGGGGATCGCGCGAGCGCTCGCGTGGTGTTCACACGCGCGTAAGAGGCGTGGCTTACGGACGCGCCACGAGACGGTCCGTGACACGCGCGTGTAAATGAGTTTAACATAACATCTTGACAGTTGACACTTGACATGACAGCGATTTCGCGAATCGCGATTTGTTTTCCTTCTTTCGCAGGCCGAATGAAATTGGAGTGATTTTAATTTTCAGTTGCATTTTAAGTTTTTAAATAAATTTAACTCATTTAAAACAGTATTATGGATGATATTAAACTGGTAATCCGTGGCCAAGAGTTTAAAGCTTCGAAAGCAAAGCTCTCGGAGTTTAGCGATTATTTTCGGGCAATGTTTAGTGGTAGTTACGTGGAAAATGACCAAAAGCAAGTCAATATAGATGTAAGCCCAATCAGAATTAATACTAATTCGCTTGTTTAACTAAGGTAAACACGACCTAATAATATTTGTTATATTTTAGGTGATAGACCCAAATATAATGAGTATAATATTGCACTACTTCCAAATTGGTTTGATTGATCTCTCAGAGCATTCTCTAGCTACTGTTGAAGAACTAGCTATTGCTGCAAATTTTCTGCAGGTTACAGAACTAATAAAACAAATTCGGTACTATTTAGATACTAATTTATGTGTGTCTAATTGGGTACAAATAATGAAGATAGCTGAATCTGGTGCATTCCCGGAACTGGAGCGACTAGCGACGGTCCACGGCCTCCTTTCCTTTAAACATATGAAGCCAGAAAATATTCCAACAATACACAAGTTATTCTGGTATCTATCACATCCATATTTAGATGCAGAAACAGAATTTGAAGTATTTAAATTTGGACATGAGTGGATAATGCATAATGAGAGTGGTGGTGATGCTCTACTGTTAATTCTCTGTTGCTTGGATTACAAAAGACTTTCCAGCTCTGACTTACAAAAGATGGTGGGCTTGCTCGGTGAAAACTACACTAATAGTCTGGCTGAAAAAATAATTGAGTGTCTCAAGGAGCATTCTGATGGCGACAAAGAATTCTTCATGTCCCATTTCACCAAACATAAGACAAGCATTTGTAAAAAATATACCAAGAGAGTGTACATGGAAGTTGTGAATTTGATTAGATCAACAATAACACGGATGCTTGTATATACTCCTGCAGTACCGATGTGGGTATTGAAGGACAAAAAACCAGACGTAGTGCCGCACTGCTTGTACACATATAAACAGGACACAGGATTTGAGAAATGGTTGGAAGTGGCCGATAAGAATTTATGGGGTTGGAGTGTCATTTCATGGGGGTTAACCAGGGTAGTAGTGGTGTGTGGAGAGCATGGCAGAGGTACGGGAGCGTTCATGAAGGATGTCAAGGTCTATGATGTTTTGCGGGAGGAGTGGACTCAGCACGGTGTGAATTTGCCATTGCGCCGACACGCTGGACTGGCCATCATTGGTGATTCACTCTACATGATGGGTGGAGTGGGTGGATATAGGTATAATATAATAATAATATAATTGTATTATAACTTTTTTAGTTTTGAGAAATATTATACAATAACAAAAAAAATGTGAAACTTCATATTTATATTTCATATTTAGTTATTTTAGTTTTATGGTTGTTGTTTTAGCATACCCTTGAAAAATCAAGGAAATTAAAAAATTCCTTGAAAAATCTTGAAATTCCAAAAGAATTGCATAAAAATGAGAATGTTTTGTCCCCATTATGTCAATGCCAATAGAGAAGTTTCACTGTAAAAAGATATACTTTAAGTTTGTTCTTTAATCTGACATCCTAAAATAAATACTGTAATTTGATTAAAAAGTTATTCCTGAACATTGCTTTACAAACATTTTCTAGTCGCCGAACAAACTATAACAAACTTAATTATTGTTTGAGTTAGTATGTTTAATTTTCTTACAGGATAGTGCTCGACTCGGCCATAGTTTATAATTTGAAGCAAAGGACTTTCAGAAAAATAGCCCCACTGCCTGGTCCAATCCAAAGTCCTTCTGCCTGTGTGCACAATGGAGAAATCTATACATGTGGACAGAAAAATATTTATAAATATGAAAGCGAAAAAGACCGATGGATAATAGTTGTGAATACAGAAATACGAGCACATAACATGGTCTCTTTTAAAGGCTATATATATTTTACTCAGAATTACTTTAACGATTTCTACAGAGTAAAGCTGGATGATTCAGAAAAACTAGAACTGGTCACCCAATTTACAACCATTCCAGCAGAGTTGTGTCACTTAGGTAATGCCATTGAATAAATATTATAATTATGATTATAATGTATATTATGCAGAAAGAAAAGTACTTAATTTTTTAAGATTATAATTTAAATGTTTTCATTTAAATTTTATTATTATTAGTTTATTATATTAATATTTCCATAAAAAAAAACACTCCCCGTTTTTGGGAACAGTCAGTTATCTTTCATAGAAATGGCCAGGAATTGAACCCTAAACTCCTGGGATATTTGATAAGAGATTCCTCTAGGACTTACTTGTGACTGCTGCCCTCTGCTTGACATCATAACAATATTAATATTGGTTTAAACTTTAAAATAGCAGGAAATAGAAAAATTAATTCTATTAAACCATTGTATTGAAGTATGGATCAGCTACAAAATTTATTTCAAATCTGGGTTTTTTATAATTTTTTCATTGTCTTTTTAGGAAATCGTGTAATTGCATTAACACGGACCATGTGTGGCCATTCAGACATCAGCGCAGTTGAGGAATTTACTGAGAAGCATGAAATTGGTGATCGACCAAATATACTATGGGCACAGTCAGACTCAGAGTTAAATGTCAATGATGTAGCTGGCTCCTGTGTCTTGGTGTTGCCCATGCCACCAGTTGATGTGGAGATATCTCAATCCCACAAACGCTATCTCGAGAGGTTTCCTGAAGAGTGAAGTTATTAACTTATCTTTACCAAGTATTTTGTTGAGCGATTTTTTGATCTCTTATACATAAGTGTAAGTATATTAAAATATAGAATTTAAGACAAGATTGTTTACCAGATAGGACTCATCTGAAAAAGAATGTTATGTTTTATGTTGTCTTTTAGATCCTCAATTTTGTTTTTGAGATAATTCAAATTACTAAGATAAACTTATGTATAAATAGGCATTTGTTGACAATTGTTAAAACTGGTCAACATGTGGCCAGTACTGGCCAGTAGTAAACCCATACCTACAAAGGAAGAGAGTAGTTGGGTTGTGATGATGATGAATTAATCTGTCCAATTGTCTCATGTCTTGAAACTTATGTATTGTATATTTTGCTATGAGACATCCTTGGGATGTTGTATTATGATTGATAGGAAATGCGCATATGTTCAGCTCATCATATTATATATATTTTTTATATTTGTCTGACATACTTCTAATAATAAATTATTTTATTAATATTTTACTACAATTCTGTATCAATGATTGTGCGGTTAAAGTTAGGGCGATTTGTTATATGTAGTTATAGTTTGTTTACACAGAAAAGATTAGTTTGAGGAACTGACAAATTAATTGTAGATTTAACACTTTCCAATTATCTTTTGTGATATACAGAATTTTAAAGATAAAGATGGATAAGTAAGGGTTTAAAGTTAATATAAGTAAGAAAAACTTCTATTTGTTATTCATTTACATTTATTTAGACATTCATTTACAAACATAAACATACTATTTTATGATTTGTGTACATACATTTTGTACAATAATAATTTCTACATTGAAAGAAATTTAAAATGTTAATACTCGTATTAAACTACTCATTACTAATATGATAGCATTTTATGCGATTTTAATGAGACTAGTAGTAAAATATCGAATTAATAAAATAAATCTTTGCATTTATTAGGTATACATTTTGAAGCGATCCAAATTAAACATGGTGAAGATCTGTTTTTAATTATATTAAGTTATTTACAATACATAAAACTTGCAAAGAGACAAGCAAAAAGTTAATTAATCTCTTAAGTTAAGGCCACTCAATATTCCTACATAAATATATTTTATATTAAAATATGTATTAATATAATAAAGCACCATACTGAAGTCATTCTGACGTGGTTCACGTAAGTCATTATGTATGAAGTCATGATGGCACTAGTCAACATTTAATTAATAATATAATTAAATTTAATTTAAATGGGTCAGTTGTGCTTTAAACTCCATAACATTATTCTAATTATTATATCTATTAAAAAGCTCATTTCCATCGCATTTATTCTTATATCTACTGTGAATTGACATTTAAATAATTCATTTATAATAAACCAGTGTTGTACAAAAAAGCATCATAAAATTATTATACATTCTGCATCAAAATTATTTTTTGGCATTTAAATATAACTATTGGAAGCACTACATGTAATAAATGTAAGTCTGAAATTAATTTCATACATATTATGAGTCTTGGTAAATTTGTTTCTTATCCATTGTGCTTTAAATTCAGTTTGTAAAGTGGTAAAATCATGTTCAAAAATATATTAAAAGGCAGTTTACGAGAGGGTTGCTAAAGGCACATTGTCAAGGCTCTTAAGATTGTTTATCGGATCGGTAACACGGGTTACATTTTACAATTTCTTTCCACTCAGGCACAAATTTAATTCTCAAGTTTATGTCCACCCCCCTGTGAGTTTGTGGAACAATTCTTCATCTAAAGTCTGGTTGGCGTCCTTAGATCTCATAGACAGGAAGATGTAACCTCCTATGAACTCGTGCACTACCTTGCAATCAGCTGACTTCACTGAGAATATGATATTGCCCTCTTCAAACTGCACCATCATATGTTTGATCTCCCAGTTGACATTCCAAGCCTGAAAATATTAGAAATATGCTTTTTACTATATAAATATAAACAAGCGCTTTGGCCGCGTTTTCCAGGCTAATAAGTACCTTATGTTATTCCAGATGATCTACCTGTGAGCTAAATTTCATGAAAATTCGTTCAGTAGTTTTTGTATGAAAGAGTAACAAATATTCATACATCCTCACAAACAAATTTTCACATTTATAGCATTAGTTCTATAGCCCAAATGTTAGTCGTGTTTATTTAATAAATGTTGGAACTGTAATTGTTTAACTTATATTTGATGTCCATTATGAATAATCTAATACTTATTTAAATAAGATCCCTTAGGTTAGGTGTATATTTGTGTACAACAGTATTAATTATTAACATCATTTGATGTAAAATATATCAATTTTATGTGAAAAAATTTAAACAAGTTAATAGAACTTGTCATAATAATATGTGGTGTTATAAATATTTGCTCAAATAAAGTTTTTTTAGTTTCAAGTTTGAGTACTTGCGAAAATCTTGTATATTTTTCTCAAATCAATCAACGATTTTAATTTTGCATTTCAATTTAGAAATTATATTGTAGTCCTGCCCCAGTTGGGTCATTAAAAACTCTTTTTATAAATTTTTAATAGTAACAATAGTGTCTGATATTCATATAATATTTCTGTTGACGAGAACTAAAATTACACCCAACTACAAGCTAGAGGGCACGTCTGTCCTTGTCCGTGTCTGGCACAAGACTGGCACATAGACAACTACCCTCCGTTTTGATGTTCACGAGACTGCATAATTATAATCTATTGAATAGGTATGTATAATACAAATATTATTAAGACAGTCTCCCGCAATTGGTTCTGCTCAAATTAGTTATATAAAACAAGTTTGTAATTAATGTGGGTATTATTTTAAAAATATGTGCTGAGGAGTTTCTTTCGTTACTTTTTAGTGGTAGATTCGAAAGGTTTCACGTTCAGTTTATTTTATGGAAGTAGCCGGCAAGCGAGCTGACCATCCATCTGATGGTAAGTTGGCTATCGTCACCCTTGGACATCAACACAATAATAATACAATAATCCCTCCATGAAATATATGATTTGAGTTTGAAACGCAACTAACCTTCATAGTACAAAACCGCCAGGTCTTGATATGATCGCCAGTGTTAGGGTCCAGTCTCATGATCCTGTTGTTAGCGATACTGATGATCTCATCCTTGCGGTGTCCCATGAAGCTGACAACGAACAGAGTCTGTCCGTAGTCCGGCAAGTTCTGCCATGTCTTGATGTATTGCAACTTCGCTTCCAGCAGCGGTAGGTCTTTGACGTTCGCGTGGCTTTCTAGTACTCGTTGAGTGAACTGAAAATAAAAATTTTGATTGAAGAGTTTCTTTTGCCGTTTCTTCTAAAGACGAAACCACCGTTGACGACCCTGTAGCCTAGTTGGTAGCGAACGTGTCTGCGCAGCGAGGGGTTCCGGGTTCGATTCCCGGACAGGGCAGATATTTATATGACAGAATGATATTAGTACTCGGGTCATGGGTTTTATTGTGATATGTTATATGTGTCGTCCATGCCACCCGCGACATAGATAACCTAATGCGGGGGTATGAGTGTGTAAGCGTTTATTATTATTTATTATTACCGTTGGCTAAACGCATGCCCGTGTACATTTATTATAAAATAATTAAGTTCTCATAATGAATTCTTTTTCTGCCGCCATTTCTTTACCTTCACGACAAAGCACTTTTCTGAATTGGTGGTAAATTCAAAAAATTGTCGTGCAGTAATACAGTTATATAGTGACATTTTTACCGTTTCTGAAAGGCTGATAAAATAATCAACTAACACATTTAATAACATAACATGTCGATCAAATAAAATCCAGGTTCTGAAACGACGTAATGTTTAACTTTAAGTACTCTGTGCTAAAACGTTCTTAAACATGATGTTCAAAAAATAATGCTTTTAGCAACTTGTTTATGTATATTTGTGACTTGATTGAGGTTCGACAATAGATTGAAAAAATCAATAACAATAGATTGCTTACTTAATTTCTAGTAATTTTTTCAAAAACCGAAAAAGATAATAATATTATGTTCAAGTTCCCTCACCTTCCCCTTAAGCTTCTTCAAAAACCGCGGCGCGAGATAGTTCTCCGGCTGTAGATGGTCTAGGTGCGGCAAGCTGTGCTGGTTGAGCGCGGCGCCGGGCTGGGGGCGCTGCAGGGCCAGCAGGGACTTCACCGCGGCTGCTTCCGTCCCGAACGTGGGGTCCGCGAGCGACCGCCCGCGGGACCCCAGCCGGCACGCCGCTACCCAGTCTGCATATTGCTCCTCCTGTTGATGTATAAGTAGGATAAGAGAAAATAGGCTAACGGCTTTATTGGTAACGCTGAATAAAGCTATTTTAGTTGCACTGTTATATGTTTTATCTTTATCGTTTTTCATAAGAGTGAAAGAAACAAAACACTAAAATAAAACATAAACGTGTACTTATGTACGCGCGTGAGAAGTTATACTTCTTTGGCATCATTAAATTAATATTTAACATTAATAATTTAATAATATTTAGAATTAATTATATTTTAATTTATATCAATAAAAAATACATGACTAAAAGAGGTTCTATTTTGTTGGTAGCTTTTTACGGGCAACTTCATCCTGTTACTTTTGTTACAAATTTTAAAATTTCACTCTCATAATATTTAAAGCAGTTTAACTTCAATAATTTGCTTGTTTTTACGAATAAAAGGGTATGTATGTGTATGCTAAAATGCAGACATGCAGCTCACTAGATTTTGTAACGTTTGAACAAGCACAAAGCTGCATAAGCAAATGGCAGAAAAATGTGCTGATTCACAATAGTGTTAGATTAAAAATAGGTAACGCAAGTTACGCAATTACATAGCCATTAGTCATAGAATAATTTATTTTAAAATAACCGTAAGGAAAATAAAAATACCAAAATTATTATAAACATACATTTTCACATTTGAGCCACAGCTCGTGCATGGCGTCCTCAGAGGGCACTTCCAGCTTGATGCTATATCTTCCTGATGCTGGATGAGCGTCCGGTGTAACCTGTCGTTCAAAATATAAAAAGTTAATAAAAACATTTGATGACGTCAAAATAATTGTGAGTGAGATTTTTATGTAGGAAACGGATTTATATTGTAAGTTGTAGTGGTGATGGTGACAACCCGTGTAGCGCAATCGTTACCATTTATTGGACCACCATTCAAAGGGTCATGGGTTCGATTCCCAGCGAGGCCGAAATTTGAATGATGAGTTTAAGTCTCGCTTTGGTGTTTTGTCCACGGTACGCACGACGCAGACAAATCTAGTGAGTAGCGTTTATTATTATTATTTCTCGCTTTTTCAATGTCTTCTTTCAAAAATTTCGATCACTGCACAAACATTACTATTCCACTTTCTAAACAGAATGACTACCTCAGCGCCCCTCAACTCGACGCTATACGAGGGCGGCTGCGAGGCGGCGGCCTCGCGCGACGGGTGCATCCGCAGCGTGCCGTCGCGACACGACACCCAGCACCGCTTGTACGCCTTTAGCGTGAAACGCTTCGGTCTGGAACGTAAACGTTGATATTAGTACACAGAGCTAAAGAATAAGGTATGCATCCTCCATTTCTTTAGACAACACTTATTTGGTAAACAAACAATTAATAAAAAAAAATTGGTGAATAGAAATTACTTTTGTTTAAAAATGTTTATTTATTCATCTTCTCAAATTATGATTATTTCAGTCTTATTTTTAAATTACAAATAACGATAAAAAGACGAAAAAGAAGAAGTTTGTTCACTAAATAGGACTCGTCTGAAAAACTGAGTATAATGGTGAACGCATATTTATCCGCACCGTACGCGCCGCATTTGTATGAAATCATAATATGCCCCATGCGGATGACATGCCGCATAATGTGCGTTGAGAATAAATGTACATTGTAATAATTAATTTCTGTCACTTTGTAAGTCACAATATTGATCACACATTATTAAAACTAAAACTCTCTCCGAGCCGTGCGCTATCTGTACGAAGTAGGTATAAACAAGTACCTATAACTGTAGGCATAGCCAACGATAATATCTATTCCTAGATAACTCGAGCAGGCCATTTGACCATGTCGCCATTTAATTGGTCCCCTAGCTACAATATGTTAATTGCTAGTTGCAACCAATTACTCATATACCGTTGTCGGTTGATTTATGAACGGACAATACTTACTGATATCTAAATATGGAATCAAGGTTTTGTAACATTAGAGCTAAACTTTGAAATAAATTGTAATCAATTAAGAACTAACTGAATCAAAATTGTTTCGTTTTTATAAATACACACTTAACATCAAATTTTAATAAATTATATAAACATACTTTAGTAACATAATAGGTTCTTTAGTGAGGACAATAAAATTAATATGGGATGTTGGGACAATAAGTAAATTAATAACAATATATAATACATAATAGCGTGTTCATGGTGTTTTGCCTATGGTACTGTGTAAAGGGTTTGGGGTGAAAAAAACCTCTTACGCCATAGCACAGTACTGGTTTTGACACTTGCTTTGTCGCACGCCGCGCGCCGTTCGGGAAGAATGAAAGAAGAAATTATTTAATAAATATATTGAGATAAATAAAATATTAATGTAATAAATGATATTATTATAAAATAAGAGAATTCGATACATCATATAGGTATAGAGATATAAGTATTAAAAACATAATATGCAGTGTAACCCTCATTACAACTAAAATTGTCTCTTTCTTGGCTCTTCATATAAATAATTATCTTTCCGTGAAGCTGCCTCTGGCTAGCTATTGCTCTAACCTTGCCCTCTTGCTTGAATGAACCCCTCAAGAGCCAACTTCTTTTTTCTCTTTTCTTTCATAGCCGGCAATCGCCACTTACCATCCATATGGCTCGTTTGCTCGTTAATCAACTATTCATACAAAAACACATTTTTAACCGACTTCTAAAATTGAGGTTTTGTATTCGATCGCATGTATATTAGTATGGCCGCGATTTTCTCAAAAAACCAATGTGGAAATTTTTTTGTGGAAGATTTTCTTTTACCATAACACCAATGCCTTACCTCAAACACTTCAAGTACCCCGCCAGCTCGGGCACATGTGTAATATCCTGTCTTGCAGGCGGTCCGCCCTCCAGTTGCGCCTGCAGCTCGCACAGCGCCGCGTCTATCTCGTCTTCCGGCGCCGCCTGGGGCGCGTGCCCGTCGGCCGCGTCCACACTGCCGCCTGCTAGCGTCTGCAGCTCGATTTGTAACTGGAATGATGTTATAGGTTAAATCAAGAACTACATCTAAGAACTACATGTGAACGGTAAGCTTCAGAGGTAATTCAAAACGGATCACGTGAATTGGACGAATCGCCTATTAGGGGTTATCCATAAATTACGTCACACGTTAAGGGAGGGGTGATGTAGTGTGACAAGGGGTGAGAGGGAGTCCTAAATTTTGTGACGTCACATTTCAAAATCGAATAATTGGTATGTATAGGTAAATTAAAAAACAATTAATGGAAATAAAACTTATTCGGAACTGCTGTTTTAATTTAGTAATTTCTAGGTGTAAAATTTCATAATAATATGTGACGTCACACTAGGGAGGAAGGTCTCTCAAACGTGACCAGGAGCCCGATTCTCATTTTAAAGAGATAATCTCTAAGTTAGAGATATCTCCAATCCTTAAATCTCTACGAGACATGCCGGCAAAATCTCTAATGTATCCAAAAAAGTTATTCTGGGGCACATTAGAGATTTTTTCCGTTTCATAGGCTACAGCAACGCCAAGTCAACAAAACTTGATTACACTTCAAAAGTGGTTTTAAAATACTCTTATCAAATGAAAATGTAATAAAATACTTTAATATTCATCCTTAACTACCCCTGTATTGTTAGAATTTCTTAAATGCAATATTGCTTAAAACCATTATTATTGCATATTTTATGTCAAAAAGACTTGCCACGTACCGTATAACGAAACATTCATGTCATGGCAAAATGTCAATCAAAGAGTATGTAACATGGATTTAATAGTGTAACTGGATTCCAATCTTCGTTGAGATATATACCTGAAGTCGGATGACATCACAATTGAATAACCATTTTTCTATTGTGTCCATGTTATATATAGTCCCAGGTTATATCATTCGATTGTTCAAATATTTTTATAAGTGCGGTCTACTTAAAATAAAATAAATGAACCGTAATATATAATATTGTAATAAATTTATTATTCCAATATTATTGTAATAATATTGTAATTGTACCTAACCGTAATAAATAAATAATATTGTTTCATTTCAATATCACCTTACTCAAAAATAATCATTAATAAAAAAAGCAGTTTTCATGACATAAAGATAATTTTGAAGAAATTATAATAAAATGTGTTAATTCAATATTATATTTTTTTAACCACCAGAATTATCAACAGAAAACATTTTGAAGAACCATATCAAAATAGGACATTATTTTTCTGTGTCTGGAACTCTGGACACTACAATCATGAAGGACAACCTCAATCAGACCTTTGATTGGTCGAAAATTGTTATTTAATTGTGATGTTACGTCCAGCTAGGGTATTATATCGATGGTGTGGACACCCTACAAATATGAAGGACAACATTAATCCAGCCTGTGATTGTTTGAATACGGTTATTCATTAAGCATGATGACAGTGAGTAAAAATCACTAATATTATGTATTTATTTAATGAAACCCTATTAATGGATTACAAAACACGCATTTATCGTATTATTATGAGCGAGATTAACAATGTTTTTGTTAAAATTAAACTACAAAATACGGCAAGCCGCCATGTCTTGAACGCCAATCAGTCTCAATCAGCGTGAATTACGTCACGCTTCTATAAACAAACGAATATGACCATACTGATAATGACATCTTGTCTATTATTTTCCCGAGGCGTGATGTCACAAGCGACGCCATGATACTTTGAACTGTTTTGGTGCGAATTTTAAACTTTTATTTGAATTGTATTTTTTTATACTAAACTGTAATTATAATAATATTTCCCGAAATTATAGAACAGTATTTCAAAATCTGTCACCATGCCCATTGTGACGTCACGTCTTTAGGTACCTCTTCAAAGTTTGGGATGCAGTTAGACTATTATATCCATGGTAACCAATGTCACTATTATATCCATGGTAACAAATGTCAAGATTGTCAAACGAATGTTTTGACTTTTGAGTCAGTTGTTGTTGTTTATTATTTTACATAAATGCAACGATTTTACATTTTTCTCGTTAAATAGAAGAAAGACTTGTTATCTAATGATTTACCAAATCATAATATTTTACATCGTAAGGAAAGCTGCACACTTAAACAAGCCCCTTCGCAGTGAGATGCCCGTTGGTCAATTGGATAAAGACGGTTTCACTGAAGTGAAGAAGAAAAAGAGGTAGCCTCTTCTTCGTAACCAGTGTGGTACAGCACTGACAGGATTTAACCATATAGTTTACATATAACTTTGCTCGATAAACTTGTCATTGTCATCGTACACTGTGATCACAGAACACTTATACCCTGCTGTGATTGGTCAAAACGCGTGACATTTCAATCTCGAACGCTCCGGACCATACGTTGTATGTCGAAGGAAAAGGCTCAGAGATATCTCTAATGTGACATCCCGAGAATAAGGAAATTAGGTTTCATTAGAGATCGGCCATGTTTTCAAGAGATATCTCTGTTAGACATGTATCTCTACGAAATGAGAATTGGGCTCCAGCTGTGACACGGACGGGGGGAGGGGCCAAATGAAATTAGTGTGACGTAATTTATGGATGGCCCCTTAGGCCTGACTGACGTTGACTTAAGACTCGTTCGTAGCCTCTCGGTGTGTAACTTCGACCAATGATAGTGCGCAGATTTTCATCCATTGTCACGTGATCCGTCTTCAGCTTGCCGTCCAGATGCATAAATATATTAGTTTTCAGTTAAATTAGATTGTACACTTGGCAAAAGAGTTTGGTAAACAAGGCAACGTTCCGTAATGTTCAATATTAGTATAGACTGTTTGTGTTATTCTTATTATCAATGTTATGTATATGATATCTATATAAATAGGTAAGTAATGAATGATTTAACATTTATGTAAGAAATGAAATTTGGACTGTTGTGTATTGTTAGGGTTGAAGATTTTCTGATGATGGAAACCATGAGGAATTGGGGGAACTCCTCAAATATTATAGGTATACATATTATGACGATTTGAATAAATGGGTATTTTTTTTTTGCAAAATTTAGAACAGGTACTATGTTTTATTTCGAGTTATTGACACATTCATCAGCTAACAATCCTACCTGCAGCGCAGCAAACAGCAGCATCTCCTCCTCAGTACAATGCACCTCCTGGTTGAGGATCTGCCAGCGCGCCTGCTGGTACAGCTGGTTCAGTCGGCACGCGTCCTGCGGCCGGGGGGTCAGGTCGAAGAACGAGTAGAACTTGAACCGCAGCTGCAGAGTGTCCCACTCCCGCACGTACTGTTCCATTATGGAGAGGGAGGAGTCTAGCCAGCTGTGAATGGTGACGTTGGCGTCATTTTTAACCGACTTCAAAAAAAGGAAGAGGTTCTCAATTCGACTGTATTTTTTTTTATGTTTGTTACCTCAGAACTTTTGACTGGGTCAACCGATTTTGATGATTCTTTTTTTAATCGAAAGCAGGTGGTTGTCATGTGGTCTGATAAGTAGTTTTTGAGTAATTTTGAAGTCGGTTATTTTTTGTCAGTAAAATTTAGATAGTTGTATGAATAATATTACCGAACAATTTAGTAGGTATCTAAATGCCCTCGCTTCGCCTTTTACTTTTCGGTAATCCTCCACTCGAATAAAAATGTATGGATGATATTCATTAAATTGACGTAACTTTTGTGAATCCATTGAATAAAACAAACACGATGTAAATGTTAAGGTTAACCTAAGTTCACTAAAATACATCCGTAAAAACTACATCTTAATCTGTTAAGCTGTTCTGAGATTAGCCGGAACAAACGCACAGACAAACAGACAAAAATTCTAATACTAATTTTTATTATGTGATCTATTGCATTAATAAATATGCCTAATAAGTTTTTCTCTCATATCTTCCATCTACAGACATCGATCAGTTACAATTTTATTATAATGTATTGATGACGATATCACTCACCCGACATTCATCCTCGCGCGTTCCAACAGTGATTTGGGCGTGAGGAGAGTCTCCCTGGACTCCCTGTCGGGTTCCAATGGTGAATCTGCCAGGGACAGCTCAGCCAAGGAATCGATGGCATCGTAAGAGGCGGCCCGCGGCGGCGTACCACAATAACCACCATCGCTCGACCCATCGCTCTGTGTGCTGTAGATGTGACCGCCGTAGCGACGGAGGGTTCCGTTCTAGAAAGTATTCATATTATTTACTAGCTGACCCGGCAAACTTCGTATCGCCTGACAAACTTTTTTTTTTCTAAAATAAAAGTAGCCTAAGTTACTCCTTGTTACAGCAGCTATCTGCCAGTGAAAATCCCGTCAAAATCGGTCTAGTCATTTCAGAGATTAGCCGGAACAAAGAGACAGACAGAAAAAAAAATGTAAAAAATGTTGTTTAGGTATAGTATGTACCGTGTATACATCCATAAATGTACTTAGAAAAGAGCGGTTATTTTAATATGTATTACAGACAGTCCAATTTTATTTATTTGTATAGATTGAAGTTATACATAATTATACATTATGTATGTAACGTCAAAAAATAAACAAACAAGGTGATGACACAACTTTGATAGTGAATAGAAAATTATCAACAGTCGAACAACAATTGAAGGTCTAATTTAGAAATCGATAAGAGTAAAGAAACTATAATCCTGTTTTCGTTTTATAATATTGTCTAGGTTAGTAATTCAATTAGGAAAGGAAGGCTAAAAAACTAGTCGTCGATGAATTTCTTATGTATCTAATTAGATGACAAAAAAAACCGGGCAAGTGCGTGTCAGGCCACGCGCAATGTAGAGTTCCGAAGTAGTAAGTTTATCGACTATTACTCATACTAATACTAACATAGCCGTTATAGTTTTCCTTGTAAATTCATCATATAACCTATTTTTGAGATTTTTTCACTTGTCCACATCCAACCGTTTAGCCGGGGACACTTGACTCTAAACAAAATTAGCATTTTAAACCAAATATTTCGCAAACGGACCCCTAATTCCAAAAATGATTTTAGAAGACCCATAATATTTTTCGAAGAACTTTTCAACGATACATCACACTATAGGGCACGCGACGAATAAAAAATTCATTCTCACATTACCTATAGAAGAGGTACCCTGAAAAAAATGTTTTTCAATATTTTATTCTACGATTCTAGAGTTTTAATAAATAGCACTTAAGGGTCTCGACGCTTTACTTCGAACAGACGGACAGACGAACAGACATGACGAAACTATAAGGGTTCCGAATTAAAATCGGAACTAAAAATGAGCAGACTATGTATTCTGGGGTTAAAGGTAACTAGCCAGGCAGGTTCCATGGAAAGATATAATATTCATAACTAATAATAATGTTTACCTAATATTGATAACATATTCCTTACGTGGAGCCTTTTTAATAAGCAGGGGACCGGCATCTGTCGCCTGTTACACACCGGCAAATACTTGAGACTACTGTGGTTATAGCGTTTAAAAAAATAAGCTGCCTAAATAAGGCCTAAGTAAGATATAGTTAAAGTTACTTAATAGCTGATGTTACCTGCTGTGATGCCACCGGTGTGGCAGAGAGTGATCTCGGAGGCGGAGGGGTCGCCGGACAAGGCAAGCTCCTGTCCAAGCTATTTGAAGACCCTCTGGTGGCCGCTATGAACGTATTTGTGTCTGGTGGCTGCGTAGACTTTATCCTCTTCGCTTCTTTCAGATTCTGATAGTTCTGCTTTAGGTGGGAAGCTTCCAAGGGATAGCACAGTGAGAGTTCTTCAGGATGACGTATGCCTGAAATTATGAAACGTAATGACTGCAATCGTGACCTTAAAGCGTAACCTTAGTGCAGGTTTAGGTCACAATGAGCTATAAAACATTTTTTAATAGTCTATTTTAATAGTGTATTTGCAAGTTAGGCTCCAAGATTAGTTTTTAGAGCATACTGTTTATAATAATTATAAATTTTACGTTGTATGATCCACGCCCCATAATGTTGAAAGTCGTAAAAATAAAAACAAAAATTTTCGTGCTAGGTTACCCATCACAGCGCACATTTGACTAAACATCGGTCGTAAGAAGATAAGGTGGTAATGCTAAAATTAGAAATTGAACTTTTGGAACTCATGTTTTGTACGAGCGGGTACATTGACACCAATGTTTGTTTTCTACAGTTTGAATTTCACCACACGCGAACATCGGCATAGAAGTTAGTAGTAGGTATGTTCAATTTCTGACAATTGGACATTATGCACTATGGAAAATACATACATTCATATATATTGTTTTAATTACCGACAAAAGAGCTTACGAGCCGTTTGATTGTAAGTGGTCATGGACATCAGTAATTTTGGCAACAACGTTGCATTGCTGGCCAGGAAAGAGAAGAACGAAAGAAATAACACACAATATAAAGTAACTTACCAAGACTTTTACAAAGCTGCATAACAGCACTGAAAGTGTCTATGGAGAAGTCGATTTTGCAGTCGATGTATCTGAGGTCTGGCAACTGGATCCGCAGTGGCTTGTGCATGGGTGTGAAGTGGAGCGCTGCATCCGCATGGACGCCGTACTGGTCCAGGGTGTGCTTCGGTCTGGAGAGCCATTTGTTGCGCGTAGGCCACCAGAGGGCGTGATCTGACCAGTCTTTCTTGAATTCTGTGGAAACAAAAGACTAGGTTTAGATTTTGCTAAACGATGAGTGCTAAACTGCTAATAGTTGTTTTATCAGGACTAAATGAATTGAGTCTAAATGGCGCATTCGATCAAAACTATATACAACTACTGCCTTAAATGAATGCCAGTGTTCGTTATTTGTTAGTTATTTATTTTATTTTGTTTGTCATTCCCCTTGCAATGCATAATCGTTATCCGGGAGTGTGGGTGTGTATATGTGTAAGCAGCATTGTAAAACTACTGCACTAAAAGAGCTCACTTTTAAACAACGCTTTTGTGATTTAATACAACAATGGTCTGCCGAAGTGGGGATACATTTAAAGAATCATTTCAACAGTTGAGGAAAAAATATCAAACCAAAATGAGCGTGTCAATGATTTGCGTGTTCAAGTAACTTCGCTCCAGGCTATGTACAGTCAGACCAAGTGAAATAAAAAATCTTATCATCCGGTCTGAGCAGTGTTACGGGTTGTCGACACCACGAGAAAAAAGTCTAGAAAGCGATCAGTAGCCCCGTGACGTCATCTGGCATTGCACATGAGTTGACGCGTTAGATGACCCTTGAAGTTTATGAAACCTCACCTTCTCATCTTTATTTAAAGGGTCTAAGAGTGAACTCTGTAGCTCAAGATAGAATGGACGTTGGATCGTGAGCGTTCACTTCGCTACGCATGACTCACATTGAAGCTGGTTCAAGGGACATCGTCAGACGAACAAATTGTAAATCTAATTACACCGTTATGATGACTCATAACGAAGTAGATGAAATCCAAAATTTCTTTTCGAATCAATCGAAACACGATTATGTAGCGTTAATTTACGATGCAACTAATTTGATAACATGGTGATTTATCTCCAAATAGTACATTTATCAGCAATATAACAAAGACAGTTGATAACATGTTGTACAAACTATCGTAAACTAAATGTATTGCTATGTTACAGCGATAAATTGAATGAATATTCGCGTATTGTCACTGGCTCTAACAATAATAAATAACGAGATAGAGGCGAACAACTGACAAATGAACTTTAAATCATTGACTTTTTCATACATACTTCGTTACATTTTTTACATAATATATACATATATGTATATAGTATGTACAATGATCGATCATTGAGTTGTAGTAGTATCTAGTAGTAGTCTTAGAGATATCCAAATAAAATTATTAAATTAAAGAGCTCACCAGAAGGATTTCAAAAAGGTATATCATGATTTTTTGATAGCAGGCGGGTTATTTTTAATTTTATACTAGTTTTATGTGTGTAGGTAAATTTTTATTATATATTTTAAATCATTAAAACAGTTATTTCATTTTATTTTTGCTTAAAGATAACTTATTTCATTACAATTCACTATTATCTCCTCTAGGTAATTGGCCACATAGTTATCGTGTCAGCAATCAGCATACAAAGAAAATATTATTTTAATTGATACTCTGAAATTCTATACTTAGAGCAACCTTAGTTTAAGTTTTTTTTCTGTTTCTATTCTAGAATACTGATAATAAGATCTATGTAAGACTCTTCATCATCTACAGCTAACACATCATAAATACACAATAGCTCATTATCACGCTTGTTTATACGGCAATGGACATAAATGGCGCACTCGGTTCTATCGTCCTCACCACATCCATATTTGTCTCAAGAACTATCTCACACCCATACCACGTATTTGTGTGTATCACTTTGTTTTACTGTCCGATCATGTGATTTCTTCTTGCTATAAGCGATGTTCGTAAAGACTGCGACTGCTGTTTATTTATTTGGTTTACTAAGGTCATTAGTACTAGTTATGTATAACGTCATTAGCATTAGTAGTAGTAGTCATTAGTATTAGTAGTAGTTTTCTTATCACCCAAACATCTTAATGCATTCAATAATGAAGATAAGTTCATAAAGATCAACTTTGTCAACTAAAATGTAGAATGACCGGACTAAATAAGTTCGGGATTAGATTTATACTCTATTCTTTTGATATTCTTAGAAACTTTAATATATTTTGCCAAACCTGCTCCAAACATTTTTCATCTTTATAAAATTTAAAATTAAAATATTTCTTTAATCAGTCACATGTCAAACTCGTTTAAATATTTTATTCACTGTCGTTTTGTCCATAAATAAATCCTCTAGGAAAATGTAAAACATGATTTAGCAACCGTTCCTTACCAGCATCAATGTTATGCGGTATTTCTTATAATGGGCATTCGTTTTTACTGTATCGTCAACAAATATCAGTGCAAAAAAACTCATCCCATAAAATGTAAAAGACGGTGGAGACCGTCTTGCCTGTTCAGATAGTTAAGTTTTTAGTGCCAGTAAATATTTCAACAGATCGTAAAAAATTTACCTCAAACACAATTTTGTTACCATTGGGAATTGGGGACACGAACTGTAAACATTTCTAGTATGCTTGTTACGATTTGACGATTCTAATATTTGTTAAAGATAAAATACAGAAGAAATACTTGTTAGTCCGTTAAATAAGACTGTTGACATAATTAGCATATAAAGGGCAAACATTGAATTTAAGATAAGAAAGTATAAACTGATAATGAAGAAATAGAAACAAGACTGGATTATGTCGAGGATTTAGATAACGCAATGACCTTCTACATTGAACGCTTACATAATAATACTTGTTGATTAATAATTCAAATCGCCATTCGCTACCATGAACGGTGATACACTCGATGACAAGGCGCCAACACATGTCTATGGTATACAATATTCAAATTGATTTGCACAGCGCATACCACAGCTAGCAACGAAGTATACAGAATGTGGTTATGATCTTAACGATCACAATTATTACGATTAATCCAAATGGAATTTCATATAAATCAGTATTGGAGGAAAACAATATTGCCATTAATAGTGTGTCTGAGGACAAGATGTTCAGTTTCTATTAATTGGTTAGTTCTCTGTTTATCGGCAATTATGTGGAGCAAGATATTTCTGACATGGCGCGACAGTTCCTGCGCCGGCGTCGCGACGACAGACTGATGTTATGACGTCTAAATATATTTAGCTTACTTTGTACATACGTAGGAAGATACGGAGAAGTCAAAATATGTGTATCTTGACTTAATTTCTCCTTACAGCATCGAGCGTATAATATAATTTATATTGATTGTTGCTTAGAACCTAAGGACAGGTAAAATAGCCGATTGTTTGCTACCACCTGGTATCGTCTGCGAGGACGCATACATTTGTCAGGATGGTCGATTGTTAGGGTTTAAAATTAATAACGAACAATGCTGCCTTTTTTTCAACAACGAGACATTATTTCGGGAATTCATTTTACTCCGCAGCACCAATAATTTGAGGAAGCCCTAAAACAAAAATGTTGACGACAAAAATGTTGACGTTACTAATTTTATTCAAGCCGTCCTACCATTTTCAAACAGTCGCAACTGGACAAATAATTGAAGTACCTATTTGTGTCTTTTTACAGCGTACAACTGTTTTAAACTGTACGTACAATTTTTTTTAATGTAAAAAAACTGGATGTCTCATTCACCACGCTGTTCCTGCAATTTTAGAGCTACTGTTTAGAGAATGGATAACATTCGGGAATAAAAGGTTTTGAAGGGCGATTTAGTCGAAAGGAGAATAGGATGCCTTTGACTGAAAAAAACATGACTTAAAAATTGCAACTAACAATCTAAACAAACGCGAAGTTTATTTAATATGCATTTCATACGTTTTAATTACATATAGAAAAAAATACAGAGATTATTTATATAAAATAGTGGAATAAACAGTTGCGGTCCTAGAGACACTCCCTGTAACACAACTTTCGATTGGAACGTTAAAATGTCTGTTAGAAGATAATACCGTTCTTAGATATAATTTTATCATAAGCGTAATTCATGTTTCGATAAATGTTTCCGCTACAGCAAATATGTGTAGACGGCGGACTGAAGCTACAGTTCCTTATAGGGTTCGATGTCGAATGCTTCACGGAGTACAAAGGATCAGTGATCTAAAGCTGTTTCTGTTTGTTTACTACGAACCGCTACTGCTGATTAATGGATGAAGCGCATACGCATACAGTTGCTCGATGCATATTAATAGTAACTATTCGTTTTGACATAACCTCGGGCTAGGTTTGACTGACGAATGCTTACTCAAAAATTTAACTACCTTTTTGAATATTAAAAAACAGGTTGAAAATAAAGTAAAGCTGATCTAAGATCTTGCATGGTGCAACACTTATACCTGGAACATGTACATTTTTTGTAAAGGCTTTTTCATTCGAAGCTTAATGTATGAGAATATTAAATACTTTATAATTAATTCTGTGATGGGATGATTACTAATTAGGTTTTAATTAAGAAATATTAATTAAGAACTACGATAATGATGAAGAAAATAAGATTGTATTATGACATTATCCATTAAATTAAAATCAAAGTAATATAATACCAATTGAAACCTTTATAGTACCTAATATAATTTCAAAACATTGATACTTATGTCAAAACAAGTTTCAAAACAATAGATGGCAGAACCTTTGTATAGTTCGCCTGAGGCCAGACAAGTAGACAACAATCTGAACCATCGTAGTTAATTTTGCTTTGCTGCAATTTGCTTATATAGCAAAGTCTTGTTTGAATAGTGGGACACTTATAAATTTAACTAAAACTGTTGTCGGGTTAATGATTTGTAACGTTCTTGGTTAATCATATGGTCTGTATGGTCATTTTCTATTGTTACTTCCATATCAATAAATCCTACAGCTATGATTGAAATGTCTTCTAAATTACAAAAGATCAACTTTCAACCGACCGCTTAAGGACTGTTTCATATCGATCTCCGTAATAGTAAAAACCTCGGTGGAATTCGCATCTGTCCTTATAAGATTGGTATTGGTGACACAAGCGATTTGGATTGTGGAGTGTCGTGGGCGAGCATCCCGCCCACGGCTTCCGCAGCGGAGGCGGCAACCACCTGATAGCACCGGAGGTGAATAGGGTACAGTTCTTATGCAATTCTGTAATGGGAGTACTTGCGACTGATGGCTTTGAAACTACAAAGGGTAATTTTCTAAGGCTATGTAGAAATGATTACAAGGATTACTTCTCATGTAGATTATGAGGTTAGTTAATTATGTATTAGGTAAGTGAGGTAATAACTACTTGTCAAGGCTTGAAGCAATCAAACAGCAGCAAAAATCCAATAAACAACGATGACCTTCCAGATCATAAATAATAAAGAGTTCTTTCTATAGCCAAGATAAGCACTAGGGACACTAGGGTGCTCAATTGTTCAAATGGGGCTATGGACAACAACGTAAATGGCATACATTTATAATTATTTTAAAATACATGATACAAAATTCGCACCAAATTATGTTGAAAGTATTTTACGGATATTTACGGCTTCTTTTTTTAAGATTTGTGTTATCTATATTCTATATCTATACTAATATATAAAGAGGAAAGATTCGATTTTTTGTTTGCATTGAATAGGCTCCGAGACTACTGAACCGATTTGAAAAATTCTTTCACTGTTGGGAAGCTACACTATCCCCGAGTAACATAGGCTATATTATATTAAAAAAATTAGGGATCCTTAATAAAACTCCAATAATGTAACCCAATGTATAAAAAAAATAAAAAAAACCGAAGCAAAGCGAGGGCGGTTACTTGTTCTTAATATACAAGCATTCCTTACATTGACAGTTAATATAATTATAATTAGTAAACCAAATCTTGCAAAGCTTTTGTCACCACACCGTTGACAATACTATTTTTAAAATAAACAAACCCGTCTCGCAGACGACGATTTCCGTTGAGTGTGATATTTCAACGGCCCAATTTAACCATAGGCCATAGAGATCAGAACAGGTGAGCAATAACGGTAACCATTGGCATATTGCCAATGCATTTGAAACCCTTTGCGATCTTTATCTTACCGCTTTCGAAACGCTTGCAAGCAGTGACTGTCATAAATTTTAATAATACAGTCGTGAATGATTCTGAGAAACACAAATCAGCTAACGGATACCCATTCTGCTAGATTTTATAGCTAGTAGATATTATGGGAAGCGCTTCACAGAGTGGTGTTAATTGTGAAATTCATAAATGATAACCAAAGTAAGACATACCCGATCGCTGTCTTGTTTTTAATGAATTAGCAACATACATTGTAGATAATTGATGAGTAATACCTCATCAGTAACTCTGTCATCTGTCATGTCCTGGATGACAGATTTATTCTCTTAATAAATTAAAGCTCATGTTGACCTTCAATTAAAATGCATATGAAAGTTAGGCATCCTGCCTAAGGCCTAAGGGGGAGATCTCTAGTTAACAATATTTACAATTTTGAACACTAAGGGTGCGTTTCCACCAGAGCTGCGTAGCGAGGGATGTGTTTTTATGAACCAATAGAATCGCTAAGGTGGAAACGCACCCAAAGGCTAGCTTGGAAAATAATCTTTTTGGTAAATATTTAACATAAGACCTTACCGTGAGAATCGTTTTATCAAAACAGAGAATGTAACTCCGACATCAACTGACAGCGAAGTTGACGCTCATATTTTGAAGATAAAATCTGTCGGTACCGTGTGTTTTACTTATATACGTTCAGTCGCCGAAGTGTGTTATTTAAACTTCAGAGGGTTTTATGAAATGAACTGCATTAAAAGAATGATAGCCTATTAGATTCTCCACATTTATTTATATCTAGATACTGTTGATTTATAAATTTACTATACCTTTAATAAACTTCACAAGTGCGAGTTAAACTCGCTTGGAGAGGGTTCCGTAGGTTCATT
Organism: Thymelicus acteon; assembly: GCA_951805285.1. NCBI lineage: Eukaryota > Metazoa > Arthropoda > Insecta > Lepidoptera > Hesperiidae > Thymelicus > Thymelicus acteon. Next base: position 8,219,324 of record OX638232.1, read on the forward strand.
ATGTATTTACCTTGCTTCTCCTATTTTATTATCTTATTTTATTTTATTAAATTTTGTCCTTTTTTCAAAAACCATGGACTACTTATAGGTTTTCCTGTAATATACCTATAACTAAATACTATTTCCTGTATTTTTCTCAAATTTCCAGCCTCAGTAGTTACGGAGATAAGGCGGAGGAATGGTAAATTTTCGTTTTAAAATTTCGTTCTTTCTGAATAATTTTAAAACTATCCATTGTAGAAAACAACACATATAACAAAAATATATTTGAGATCCTTAAAATAACTCCTTTCATTTGACATACACACGATACGGTTTGCAGAACAGTTTTATTTTTATTTCGTTAATTTTTTTTCCAAATTATTGTAATTTGTTTTCTTCATGCCTTCGTTTTTGAGTCACAAGAAGCACATGATTACCCAATTTCAACTCATTTAGTCCAGTAGTTTAGGAGAAAACTGGCTGTGAAGAGTGGTCGGCCAGACGCACGAGTGATCCTATAAGGGTTCAGTTTTTCGTTTTTTTCGTTCGGGACCCTAAAAATGGTCATAAAAATAATCTAACGGACTCTCTGTCAAATCAAATGCAAATCGACGACATTGATACAATTAAATGATGAAATACAAATATCAAGTACAACATTTATGAAGAAGGAAATGTAAAATAACAAATTAATTATGTATTCAGAAGTGTAAAAATGGATGAAAGATTCGCTTCACTATCAATATTTATACAACTAAGTATAGGTACTATACTTAGTTGTATAACGGAATAATATTTACACTGAAAATGATTATTATATTTGCACTGCATTATTCATTACAGGAACTAATATCTACTGCATCCGTTAATAGTTTAAACCATAAAAGGCAACGATATTTTATTTTCGTGAAGACCTTAGCAAACTATTATCTGTAGAAGTCAATGGTCCAAGATCCCAGGGCCAATTGACGTCACGTATTTTCTGACGGACGAAATGTGGACGATTGAGTAGTGTTAGTATGTACTATGGTCGTATGCCTACCTGCTAACTTGGTCAAACGGCCAATTGCCAGGTATCAGGTGATCAAGGTACATAAAAACATTACAAACTTCACGTATATTCTCATGGCTGATTTTCACGTATGTTCTAGATAATATAGTTAAAAATAAGTCGTCAATACTCCCAGACACTTTCCGTCGGCCATATTGCTTTGCAGACGCTTTAAATCTCCAAAAATAATTAGTTATGTTCGCGCCTACACCAAAACAGAAATTTTTAACCGCGCAGTTTGATTGCTCCTCGAATTCTACAGGAGTCGATTAGTGTAGTTACCTTTAAAATATTTTTTCTTTGTAAAGCCTTCATATAAATCAAGTGAAGTGATTCGTAATCGCCTTCAATACGGGACACGAGCTCATCTTCTTAAAACGAAACCTAAATCAGATGATACTTGTATTAGGAAAAGTACTGAATACAGTTTGTGAAATCATAAAACATCTTTTATTGAGCAAGCAACGCATGATTCTTTTATTATACTAAAGTTAGCCGACGGTTTTTTTTCATTTAATAATTAGAACTAAAAAATAATAGACCATACCCTCACTCTTACAGTTTACTCATATCAATTTATTATAAATATAAAAAAAATCAACAGAACATATATTGTCGCTTACAGCAACACTGGAGCGATGGTTGCTCAATAAAAGATGTTTTATGATTTCACAAACTGTATTCAGTACTTTTCCTAATACAAGTATCATCTGATTTAGGTTTCGTTTTAAGAAGATGAGCTCGTGTCCCGTATTGAAGGCGATTACGAATCACTTCACTTGATTTATATGAAGGCTTTACAAAGAAAAAATATTTTAAAGGTAACTACACTAATCGACTCCTGTAGAATTCGAGGAGCAATCAAACTGCGCGGTTAAAAATTTCTGTTTTGGTGTAGGCGCGAACATAACTAATTATTTTGGGAGATTTAAAGCGTCTGCAAAGCAATATGGCCGACGGAAAGTGTCTGGGAGCATTGACGACTTATTTTTAACTATATTATCTAGAACATACGTGAAAATCAGCCATGAGAATATACGTGAAGTTTGTATTGTTTTTATGTACCTTGATCATCTGATACCTGGAAATTGGCCGTTTGACCAAGTTAGCAGGTAGGCATACGACCATAGTACATACTAACACTACTCAATCGTCCACATTTCGTCCGTCAGAAAATACGTGACGTCAGTTGGCCCTGGGATCTTGCTCTACAAGAGTTAGCATAAAGAATATGGGTAATGCATTGAATACAAATGTAAATTTATGATGTTAATAAAAATGACTGAGCTTCAAATGGTACTGATTTGTAAAATATGGATGAGATAGAAGACCAATTATTTAATTGTAACGGATATTAAAAACTCTACTTATGAGTTTTACCCATAATAATAAGTAACGACGTCATGTATCGGGTCATAGCAATGAACCATAGATTTAACAAAAGAAAATTATGTCTGAAGTCTGAATAATCGCTCAAGTCAAACAGTTCAGAAGTTACAGACACAACAACGTACATATATACATTATATGTACAGTTATATTAAACACAGTCTTTATCGGAACGAGATAACTTAGAAACTCAAATACGGTAAACATCAAAAAATTATAAACGCCTGATAGCCTAAAGCGAACAAATTGCTTCAGGTGCGATTACTACCCAATTTTGTAAGTGAAGATCATAATTAATTCCTTTGCGACTTCCTGCGTAGCAATTTTACCTTCCTCTACGAAAGTCCTTAGTAGAGGTATGTATGTATGTTGGGTGTCTGTCCTTTTGCTTCGCAATTACGTTATTTATATGAATGATTTATTTAGTTACACACAATATTACGCGATTGATTTGCATTCCAGGGTCCAAGCTAAATCTAAAGCATGATCTAAGACAATGTAGGTCATACTGCTGAACAATCTTACCGATCGATTAATTTATTAAGGGCCACTATACTATAACATTAATCTAGGTATGTAATTAATAAAACGCCAACGGGCAACTGACTGACAGACAAGGCACAGCCTGAACCAGTTGATATAGAAGCATGTAACTTGGTACAAATGGTACAGATAAAATATAATTCATTTCCAATAAGCACATTCCAGGATAAAAAGTAGCCTATATGTTGCCAAATAACCAGAGCTTGTCCCAGTGAAATTCCCATTAAAATCGTGTAAAAAAGTTCAGCTGTTTCAGAGATTAGCCCGGACAAACAGAAAGGCAGGCAAATAAAAAGTTTGTTTGTGTTTCATTATCGTGTAAATAACTAAGAAACACAGTTATTTTAAAACTATAGACAGGTACGTATTAGATATGTGCAAGATCCGAACCTAGATTTATCTACGGTCCAGCAAATACTTTGTACAACTACTTAGTATGTCCATCAGACTTTGGAGGTCCACTGCTGGACATAGGTCTCCCCTAACTTGCTCCACTCTGACCGGTCCTGAGCCTTCTGAGTCCAACGGATGCCCGCTGTCTTCTTCAGATCGTCAGTCCACCTGGTCGGGGGACGTTCTACGCTCCTTTTTCCGAGACGTGGGGGCCATTCGAGGACCTTTCTTCCCCAACGGTTTTCTTTCATCACCAAACTTAGTATGTGAAACTTTCTAATTCATAGAACATAGTACAAGTAAGTACGTATTGAAGTAACATTTTGTATAGTACATAACAATAGTTAGGATTATAGTTCTGTTCGATTCCTTTGTTACGACAAAATTGATGGTTCCGAAACAACTTCTACGTGGGTACCGCAGCTGTACGTAGGTGTTCTTTAATGAGTGAACCATTCAGATAAAAACATTAAACTTTATGAATGGTTTTAGTTAAGACCGCTCACGATGCCCTGTCCGCATTAAGATTTGAGACGATTCATCAAAACTTTAACACACTTTTTATCGACTTTCAAAAAGAAGGTTCTAAGTTCGACTATTTTTATTTGTCACAGAAGCTAACCAAACTATATTGATATTAACGACACACTTATGTAAAATCTCATGATACAAACTCATAGAAATGAGATTTGCGAGTGCCCTAACCTAATTATCATTTTATATTTGAGGTCCTTAAGTATAAATTGAGAGGGCTATGTTGGAGGTCGTACAAGAAGTTTACGCCTTGGCCCACACCTCGGAAACTTTTTAATGACATAATTAAAGTGACAACCGACCGCTATAAATCCAGTAACGTAAAGTGGTCATCAATGAAGGTAAAGTCAACTTTATCAAGTAAAACCTGATGAAGGAGCCAATCGAAAATGAATCTTGTTACGAAGAAATTGGTATAATTTTGTTAAAATCTCAGTGAGATATCGATAAGATCGAACTACTTACCCGAGATGGAGATAATAAATTCGGCACTTTACTAGTCGATTCTCAGATCCAACATGATAACGGTTGATTGTGATATTATCAGATCTTTTAGTAAGTTAAGGTTAATATATTAAATTACGTTTTTGTGGGTCAAAATGTACTAGAAATGGACGAGATATAAATAATGAGTATTTTTATCCAAGGGTACTCCAAATATTGAGAGTTCACGACATGAACAGAATATAAACTATTCGCGTGCCTTTTCGGCTCGCGTCAAATATGACACGTTCACAACATAGATTAAAGGATATTATAGTTATTGTAATTATTTATTCTTGTCATACCGCGAACGCGTGAGTACATAAGTACCTAAGCGTGGGGAGTCATATATTACTGTTTTATTAATCCGAGGTGCCGAAAAACGAAAAGCATATACAAGCTGCCTACGCAGATGAATATCTGTACGCATAACAATAGAAACCGATTTGCTCAAATAATTTATACAATTACCTCGGCAGTAGTAGCGTGAAATCGGAAATACTAGCCACTTCTGATCGGGGTCCATTTCAAGAATTAAATGATCCGTTTCTACCCACTCGGTTGGTTGTAAAGCATGAAAATAAACTTTAATGTGTTCGCAGCAAACCGCGCCATTTTAGACTCTTAAAATAATATTGGAAACCAAGAAAGTTAGAACAAAACATTTATTTTGTCAATTCACAAAATAATACACAGGTAACTGAGGGAACTATTATCACAGTATAAGTTCCTTTACTGTGCTATTATGGTTTAATCTCGGCTTGTTTCATGAAGCAAAGGGAGGACCATAACAGGCCGCGAAGTTTTCAATTCTTACAGAAATAGCAAATGCCACTGAAACTATGGACATCTTTCCAAATGCAAATAAAGCAACAATCCTATCCAAGGTCAGTTACAATTTGTGCAGGCTACTTCTGCATGGGATTAATGAGAAATAGGGTTTAAAGCAAGACGCTTTCGCTTCAATTTACATGTATTTGGGAACTCCCGTCCCAAAAGAATCTCAATGTCATCCTGAAATTACCCTTTTAATTTAAAAGCGTAAAGAATTGGGTCACAGTCCACTTGTTCAATGGTCATTTAAAACATTACACAATCCTAAACTCGATTGTGGAGGTCAGCCGCAAATAACAGAATGGCTTTGATACTTTATGGTTTTTGATTATGTTTCGAAGCAATTACTATACCACTACAACTGTCTTTCTGCCTTGCTCTGGTCAAGTACAGAGTAGCAGATTTTGATAGCTTTTGAGAACATAACGTAGATCTCTCAGTATAAAAGGTTTCAAAAAAGGTTTAAAAAATTCTTCTTCGCAGCTCCTGATAAATAATTTGTAATACGCACATAACTTTGAACGATGACGTGCTTCTACAGTAATCCAAACTTGAATGCTAAGTCAAAGAAGGAATTTCGATATAAGTCCTATGAATATTATAAATGAGAAGTTTAAGAAGATGATTGTAACTCTTTAACGCAAAAAATAATGAATGGATTTTAATGAAATTTACCACATAGGCAGATCATGATCTGTAATAAGATATAGGGTACGTATTATTCCGCATATAAAATATAAAAGTCGCGGGCAGAGCGCTAATATCAATATATAATTTAAAAATAATAATAATAAAAATTGTAAAATAGTAAACATGTTCAATTCCAATGTGGCAACGCAATTGTTAATAACTAGGCAGAGAACAATAGAATACGTGGATAAATGTTTTTGTTCGGTATAAAAGAGTAAGAGAAAAATAAAATATTTAAATTCAACATCTGTTACGTTAGAAAGAATTAATGAGATATAATTATGCCCAGCGGAACGGTGACCAGTTGAAGATGAAAATGATCACTATCCCAGTATAATTGTTTTCGTGAAAATAAAAATAAAAATTGAATCGCAATTTTTTATCACGTTTTTATGTAGTTTTATTTGACAAAAATTTTAAATCCTTTGGATTTGTGAATTAAACCCTAAATCAGGCCTTTATCCAGCAGGTTACTTAAAGGTTAATAGAAATCATAGAAGGTGTCTTATGCAAAGAGATTCAAGATCTTAATATGTAACCTCTCGCCATCTGTATCAGTGCTAAGACAATATCAAATGTCCATGAGCGGCCATAAACAATTACGTCAGCATTAAAATTACCCATTTGCATAATAACGAAAACAATTCTAACCAAGAAGTGTGTTGAATCAGTGAAACGAATTATGTACACGTAGTCATTCGCTGCTAATACCAGGAAACTCATCTGGAATAACAGGATGAGGATCATTATGTATGTAAGCGCAAAGTGTTCGTGTTACGCTTTAAATGTGATTACTATGTGGGCTTCCAATGACACCACGGTTGATTACCTGCAGGGTCTGTATGACATCTTACATGTATGTAGTTCCGGCAACGATAATTGAGTCACCTCAGCTCACATTTTAATCAAAATGGACTAACTGTAGAAAGAAAAAGAAAAACAAACATCAGTTTGAACTTTGAAGAAAAGTCGTAAAATAGGAATTAGTATCAAAGATTAAAAAATCCTCGCATAAAATTTCTTTCGTTTGTATCAAAAGATTCAAATAAACATAAACCCAAAACATCGTAAAACGTAGGCAGATAATAGAGATACCATTTAGCGGTGACGACGTCAACGTACCGATAGCAATACCCTTCTAAAATCATTAAGACCGCAACATGTTTCGACATCGCGTACGTATTATTGAAAGAGCAACGCCCACTGGCTACAACTAGTCAAAGGGCTGCCGTATAAAAATATAATGTACAACTGCACGTAACAATTTAAAAGCTTAACCTCCCATGGGTGGTATGCTTGTGGGATCATTAAATTCTGGACGGGAATTAAGTGATAAGAAGAAAGAAAATAAACTAAAGGCTACTTTTAAACCAGTCAGATTAAAAGAACTTCTTAAAGAAGATGTACACGATCAGAGAGTATTAAACAGTAAATATACGATCTGTACAAATGTTTGTAATCCGCTTTTTATCTTGATTGATAAAAACACCGTAACACGCATGTGACAAGAGCTGAACCTCATTGACAACTGGTTCATTGAGATGTGACAGCTGTTCGTAGTAGAACGCCTTCGACAATAATAAGATTAGATAAGCTAATAATATTATACTCTACTGGAAAAGTCTGTTATTCCAAATTCGTTCCACATTAATATACGCAGATGTTTGTTCCACAAGAGAGCACAATTATTTCATTTGAATGCGAATTCTAATTTCTAAGCAAACAAGGAATGCCATCTTGAGCATAGTGTCAATTTTGAAGTTTGAAATTATTTTTATTTCCAGTAAAACTTACACAACCAATCACCTCAGTAATGAGAAAATACAACATAATATGAAAAAACAGCTGCAGTTACAAGGACAGAAACATAATCGATGAACTAGTACTTTCTCATCTCCTTGTTCACTGTATTTTTTAAAATCAATGAGCGTCATGTGTTTATAAGAAGTTCGACGACGACGTAAGCCAAGTTCCTAAGAACGTTTTTCTGTAGCTAAAACCGGTAAGACATTTACTGAATTTTTAGAAATCTAGAATATTCACTGTGCTATATTTACTGCATAAAACGACGTAATTTGGAGGGTGAATTGGTTTCATTACTTGGTTAACACACAGACATACACGGTCCTCTCGATGCAAAGCGTGTCCGAGTAGGTTCATATCTATGGCCATCAGAGGCCGAGCGAGAGCGTGACAAACCCAAATTTTTATGGTGAAATAAAAGATTGCCTCAATGACAATCATGGGACCACGCACGCCGGAGGTAATCTCAAACAATTATTTTCAGAATTTCATCATAATGACGGATAAATACCAAAGAATTTACGACGCAAATCAACGAACCTTTTATACTTTGATGGTTTTATTATTTTGAGGAGTTTTGAGGAACTTGTTATTGGTACTTGTTTCTCCAATCGGTCTCCAATGAGTAACTGAAATAACTTTTTAATTGCGACTCTATGGTACTTATGTCACGGTAAGGTAATCAACTTACCACATATGGATTCATATTCATGGAAACAAACTTGATCTCCTTACCTTTACCTGAAAAATAGAGAAATACATTAATTTTATATAGTAAGCATGGCAGAACAATTAAAAGTAAACCAACTTAACAATAAACTTCGCTATGAATTTCTTAGTTCATTCTAAAACTATATTTTTCTTAGAAGCTGGTTACACCCAACGTTAAATACAATACGTTGCACACTTTAGGTGAATGTGCAGTTGTAGCAACACCAGCTAATATTGTCAGATAACTGATAAATCTTGATTACTTCAAAGACACACAGTTCATCAAATTCTGGCTCACGAATTAACGAATAATTCAAATTCATTCAGAATTCATTCTTTCGTCAACCAAAACAAAAGATATACCTAATAGAAAGTGAATATAGAAAATCAGTCGGTCAAAAGTTAATCGCATCATAAATTCTTCAAACATCGCAAGTGTTGGTTGACATATTTTATTAACACTGATCAACCCACACCATAAAAATAGTGGGCGAATAGTGAAAGTGGTCCTACGCAATACCCTAAATTATCCACATTTTAAGCTCATAATAATCGGTCAAGAATCGAAATATTGAAACGCCATGGGCAACGCATGGGTTTCTGGCCGGAACTAAGGAGGCATATAAAGTTATTTATTTGCTTCATCACTAAATCAAGATCGATCGAAGAGATTGTCCAACCAGAGCATACGATGAATGTAACGCTTAACATAGATGATTTTAAAAAAGGGATTCATTGAAGATTATGTCCTAAGGAAATAAAATATTTTGGGTGTGCTACTGGTCGTCCATTAGGTTTTATTAATCCTAATTCCCAACATTGCTTAAATGTTGACAACATTCTGAACCTTTAAAATAATTGTTGCAACACTACACTTAAGTTCATTAGCATCAGTCTTGACGCTACGAAATCTGATGATCCAAAATTTTGCAATACAGGTAATACGATATCCAGCCTTACAAAGTTAATTAATTACATATTTGCACTACATACTGTGTAACAGCTACCCATAACCCAGTTAGAAGTAATTGATTACACCATTAAACGCTGGGCCTTTCGAGAGCTTCAAACCACCTGATTACACATCTTTATATTGCACAAGACATTTCTGTTCTTAGACGAGATAGTTGTAGAATTGAATCTATCATCTTCGTTCACTGTCTAGCTCGAATGCCAAGTATAGGAGCTATGCAATTAAACAAGGCTAGAACAATTATCAATTGAGGCGCGATCTGCTCGGTCCATTAGCGTTTTCTGGCTAAATAATCATACCTATCGAAGCCCCCCAAATTGGGAGAGGTGCCGTATTAAGAACATTACAGATCAAATTCAACACGAACAAGCGCGGGATTGTTCAAAGGGTCAATGAACCCGTAATGTTTACTGAAGATGTGTTCAAATACGGTCTGAGGAGAGCGCGAAATAATATGAAATCTCAGCAAGATGAATGTCTGATAAGCGATAAAAATCTTCTTATAAATAAAAAGATACGATAAAAAGTAGCACGCGAATTTCTTCCAAACACAACGTATCTTATCTGTTTACGTCAATAACGTCTTAAAACAGATAGCTAAGGACAGTAACAGGGAATGAGTATCCTTTAACTAGTAATAAACAAGAAGTCATTTCGTAACTGGAAAGTGTCCATCGTTGACTGGAAGCGTTAAATTAGCAGAGACGACCTCCATCATCCACTTAGCACGCTCGCGAATCGTCGTCCCAGCCAATCAAGTCGTTAACCTACGCCAGCGAGCTCGTAGCCTTATCGTCATAGTGCTTATACCAAACTTATCTCTACCCTAACCGGATAACTAACATCAAGTAGGGCGTTAAAAGCTCTATTCAAACTTCACATTATTTTCACACACCCATAAAAACTTTCTCTCTTGATCACTTCACAACTCGTTAAAATCTTTACTACTATTCTACAATTATCTACTTTTGTATTTGTATACCGTGGCCATATGGTAAACGACAGAGCATGCATACAAACGTTGAATGAAGACCGCAAATGCACTGACGTCACGCACAAATATTCAATATGGTCAACAGCTGTTTAAATTGCATTGTGATTCTAACATTAGTGCATATTAATCGAATGTTCAACGCATGTAAGCGTAGAAAAATTATAGAGGTTGGATACTTATGGTTTGTTTATCGAAAACTTGTAATAACATTTACGCAACCGAATGTTCCATTGCGCAAGTTTGGACAATAGTAAAACAATGTCAACTTTCACCATTCATCAAGTCCAGATCGTAAGATATATAACTTGGTTCATTTAATTTCGTCTAATCTTATTTATAAGCATATCCAACTATAACCAAAATGACAAATTGGGAAAAACCAATGAATAAAACTTACACAACCTGTGTCTGTGCGGAAGCACAAAATAAATACATTACAAACAATGACCTTTTTAAACATCTTAGATTAAAAACACCTACAACTCGAGAACAAACATACATGTTTGATAATAATATCAAACATTTATATATTGATAATTATATCAAACATTTATATAAAAAATTATCTGTCACATAAATATCAGCCCCGGAAATCGAACCCGAGACCGCTCACTTCATACACGTGGTCACTACCAACCACGGGGTCAATGAACAATGAAACAACTTGGACGAGTAACTCATAATTTACCAGACACGTACGAATCTTTAGCGTATCAAAGACTGTGGGAATGAAAATGCATCATGTTTCTCAGTAGTGTTCGGTGCCCAACAAAATCGTTCATTTCCCACTATTAACTAACATGGTACAGAGGTAACGCTTTTGTAATCGAACGAACACTCAAACAATGACCTAAATTACAGTTACATCAAATGGAAATAGCATCCATTTAGAGCGTGACATCCAACCAACCTCCGTTTGTTTAGTTTCTGTACTACAGAACATAGTTGACATAGTTCATGCCACTGAGTTATATATGATATTTCTTGTCTAAGCTTATTATTGTTTACTTTCACTATTCACATAAGACAGAAAATTCCTAATAGCCCCATCCCCTTCAACAGATTTGTGAGCGCATGGGTCTCTTCTCTTGAGGAGGCCTAAGAGCATACTCCACGTTGATCCAAAGCAACCGCAGCGTCGAAAGTTTTGCAGCCCGAAGACTGACATGGCTTAACGACTGCTTAATGATAACAATCAAGCGAAAGCTTTACAAGCCCTCCGAAGCACCCATTTGCTTTACCAAGATATTATATTGTAACAATCCACGTGAACAATTTTCTGAACACCGATAAATATTAAGGCTTCAATAATAAGGGCATCCTAATGAAACAGTTTAAGATTGGATGCGTTGATTAATAAATCGGTTGCTCTCAAGTAATAAATTCAAATTAAAAAGCAATTTCTTTCGGACGCCCAAGACGTCTCCAGGCTATTAATTATTGTGATGCCAAATGACTATCTCAAATGATTTTATTCAGTTTTATTACCACTGTCTGATAATCAAATGTAATTAATTGAGTTAAGATATATGCTACATTGAGTTTCGCGCGACTGTTTCAGAAAAACACATTTCTTAATAATATTGGTCTCTATACCGATATATTAAGAACTACGTACTTAACCTACCTACTATTTTATTAATTACGAACATATAACTCCATCACCGTTACCTTGTTAGTATGTCGCCTATCTGTTCTCGTATAAGTACTTAATCTACACTAGAAAGGTATTTTATACTTTTATGCGTACGTTATCAGTGCTTTCCATTTTAGCGTAAGTGTTTCTGGCTATCTCAGACAGATAGTGATATACGCAGATATGGCGAATGATCGATTATTTTATATACATATTTTACATTTACTGTTATACTTAATTGATTTTCACGATTGGAAGACGTGTTTACGTCACTGCTAGATAACTTGTGGCGTATGACTTAGTTTGAGAATGGACTAACAACCTGAGGTTGTTACAGTAGCGTAGCTAGCCCTTCCGGGGCCCCGTATCAAAATTTTGCCGGGGGCCCCCCTCGACTCGAGGGTAAAGATCTTTCTCAAAAGAAATAAAAAAGCTAGCGTGAATTAAAACAAATATAATATACTAACATCGATTAATAAAGCACATACTATCAATACTCTAAAATTTTAATCTGGGGACAGCTCTGTTTCGTTTCGGGAGATCCGAACGCGAGCGCAGACTCAGTAGCCGATGTGATACGACAAGGCATCATGGTCATTGTCAACTACATGGTCATCCGCGTGCACGCTTATAGATCTATCCACCTCAGGGCTGACGCTGCCTCCTTGTCAGCAAAGAAGCAAATGACTAAAAGGAAGGCAATTTAAAGTTCATCGGCAGAACTGGCTAGCGAATGGACGATTACCCCTGTGGTAGTCGAGAATTCTGGTCGCTAGCTCAAGCTGCTGAGAGTAACTTCTGTCGGTCGTCTCTTCCGCAACTGCGTAAATCGGACGACTTCGTGGTCTATACGGCAATGGGGAATGCCGAACTTCTTGGCATCCTGTTTGCCGCCAACTCAACTCTTGATGATAGAGGGATCGCCTCCGCCTAAAAACCTGTGAGAGCTTGATACCAAGAAGCTGAGAGGACCAGACGGTATTCACGCAGTGGTGTTAAAGATGTGTGCTCCCGAGTTGATTCGAGCCCCGGATCTAGGGGGGGAGGGGTAAACCGGGACATCCGCCCCGGGCGGCAATTCGCCCGGGCGCAAAAATCATATTATAGTATGATTAAAAATAAAAAAAACTTGCTGCACAAAGCGCCTTGCATACGGAAGCCTGGTTGGGAGAATAAATAAATTTATTAAACAAGAGTTCATATTGTCCACTCACGAAAAATGCCAACTCTTATTTATTTGTGAGTTTTTTTTTAATCTTATCTCTATCACTATCAAGTTTTTGCCCCGGTTCGTAAAAATTGTAGATCCGGGGCTGGTTGATTCCCCGTCTTAACGTGCTTATTCTTATTCTATCTTATGCCACATGATGTCTTCGTGGAAGGTTACCCTTTTACATTCCATCCTCATAATGGGCGATCTCAGTGACCTGGCTAACTACATGCCTATAGCGATAAGCCTATAGCCTCTCTGCTTGCAACGGTAATGGACCGCGAGATTAACATGCAGCTCCTGGGATATCTGGAAGATCATCAGCTGATCTGTGATCGACAATACGGTTTTTGCGACGGTCGTTAAGCTGGTGATCATCAAATTTATCTTACGCACCTGTAGGCATCGTCAGGCTATTGATTGCAACGGGGAAGCACTGGCATTCAGCCTAGATTTCGCTAAAGCCTGTGACCAGGACTGGCACAGGGAGGTCTCACGAAGTTAACATCTTACGGTCGCTGTGAGAGGTTATTGGGTAAACAGCTTTCTATCTGAGTGATATATCAAGGATTTAGTAGATGGTTGTTGCTCAGATATGAAACCTATAAAATGCTAGTGTTCCCCAAGGGTCTGTGGTATCTCCTACGCTGTTCATTCTGCATATCAATGACATGGCATGAGTGGCAACTGTTGCTATGCAGATGACAGCACAGAGGATGCGTATTACACAGCCCCCCTAATTCCTCTCAGTTGCAAAACTTGCAAGTGGCGGATACCAGGCTTAAAATTGTGTCTGAAGTCGAGAACTCTCTGGAGCAAGTCTCGGAATAGGGTTGACTTAATTTAGAAAACCCCATTTTTCATAGTGCCTCAATTCCAGGGTACCGCGCTCATCACTAAAAGTGTTGTAAGAGTATGATTCTGGGAGTTGACATCTCGAGTGATGTGTAGTATCAGCGTCATTTGGAAGCCAAGGCTAAGTTGGCTTCCAAAAAGCTTGATGTTCTAAACCAGGCTAAGGAGTACTTCACTGAGAGCCAGGCACCTGCTCATGCTTTACAAATGCTCATGGCCGAATTGAAGTTTTATCCACACCGATGAGACTCGTGGAGAACTTCTACGGTCCGATTCTCCCGATCATTTTTACCACGCACGTGCTAACTGTAGAATGAGCTGTGCTACGTGTAGAAGAGCTTCCTCCTGAGGTATTCCCGGAGCGCTGTGTCATGGGGTTGCCGCCGGCATGTCAGTTCCGGAGAGCATCATGAGTCGTGTAGAACGTAATTTTTTTGTACATTAAATATTTTGTTTAAATTTTGATTAGGGCATTTAACGCATTTAAATAACTGATTAGAAATTTTTCTTATTATTATCTGTAATGCCTTAAATTCGTCGAGTAAGACGAACTGTCTTAAATTCGTCGAGTTTCCAGATTTAGAATCATGGCCTCTTAAAGATAAATTGCATGATGCTAAAGTAATTAATGCATTATTACGATGAAAGATGGTCCAGAAAGTAATTTTATTGTTGATTTCACTTTTCAATGAAGTATTGATGCTTTCCGGAATATTTTCGAATCATAATAATTAATTTCCGGATCATTTCACGAATTTTTTCTAAGGCACATTGGGGGCCCCCTCAGCCCTGGGGCCCCGTATAATTGATACGGCTGATACGGCGGTAGCTACGCCCCTGGGTTGTTATGTTATTTTATGAGGGTGTTAACAAACATAAGCAACAAACGAGACGTTTTATATTATGTCTGATACCAACGAAGATACGGAGCTTTATCCATCCTAGAATCCAAACCAACCTCTCCTGCTATAGCGCCAGGTTAATAGGAGGAACTATTAAGTTCGCTGGGTCTGTTCTACTTCTGTACCACTCATCAAGTTTAATACCGAGTAGTAAATCGTGCAAAGTAGAATTTAACTTGACAGGCTAGGCTAGCTAGCTACTAAGCTCCAACTAGCTAGAATCTACTACGTTTACATAGTATTAGGCAGGAAATCATTTAAAGCATGGTTTCCTGTATCTCTCACATGGTCATAGCTGCCTATGTCGGCAGTATTCACTGAACACACGGATATGGTGTGGTGTGGCGCTGGATTTTTATATGTTATTTATTCATGAACCCAAAACGGAGGCGTAGGCCATTCCTATAAATTATAACAGTTTACTGTACATATTAATATAAGTCTTGTATATTCGTATTTACACACAATGCCGTCCAGTGTAGCGTTGCGTAATTCTTAGGGTGCTCACACACCAATCGATCGATCGACGATCAAAAGTGATGGTGATGGTTTTGCTGCTAAATGGACATCGATAAAACAATCGAAGATCGAATTAGTGTGTACTTGAAAACAAAAAAAAACACGATTATATCAATAAAATCTGGTTACCCCACGGACCAGGAAACAACTCGCCTCGGCGCGGCGTATAGCGAAAAATGATAAGAGTTTATTTTCGTTCGTATTCTCAGTACATGACATCAGCTTGGAAGATGCAAAGGTTGTGAGACACCGAGGTTGGCAACGGACCATGACCTGGTTTACATTATTTGTGGAGTTGAATCACTTGATCTGCCCAAACCAAACAATAACATAACATTCCGCAACTCGCAATGTAAACATCGATAAATGTTGACGATTTACGATCTGTTAATTTATATAGAAAACAAATGACAGATGTAAGTATTTTTACTCTGTTGTGTTGTGGTGGTTAGTATTTTATTTACTATTTCTTTGCTTTGTGCCATTCAAGCTCCTCCTTCTAAAATCAAACGAAAATGTTTCATAGGGTCTAACGTTTCATTCCTTTTTAATATTCAGGAACACCCCCCATTTTATCCATGAACGATGATTGGCACGTTACATTAGTAGATATGTGACGTTGAAACTTTTTTCAACTATCAATTCTCAACTCTTATTACTTACGAAAAGAAAATATAAACCATATTTTAAGTACTTGAATTTTTAATTCAGCGTCAAGGCAAAAAACCTTATTTCGATATTTCTATCAAAAAGTTTCATTGAATTTAAATTTAGTGGAGCGTAACATCTCGAGATCTCGACAAAATCAGATCTCAAGAGCATAAAAAACGAACCAGCTGGCTTGGTCAATGTCACAATTCAAAATGGTGCGAGTTTTTAAAACGTTTTATAAATAGTCCTGATAGCGTCACCGTATGTTACATCACTGGGCTTGGGCGTGTTATGTTTATGTTGATCTTTCCACAATTAGTAACATAATATTAGAAGTTAGCTTATTCTACATTTAAATAGTCCTAGCAGACAAGCCGTCCAGTACCTGGTTACCTTTAACCATGAAGGCCTTGAACATCTGTGTGCCCAAAGGCATAACCAGCAGGCCGTTAAAGAAATTAATGTCGACTGACCCGAAATAAAATTTCAAGAGTTAGCAAATAAGTCGTAAGTTTCAATGTAAACATTAAAAATATATTTTATAATTAATTATGCATAGAATAAAAGAAACACAAGACAAACATAATTATGTTAAGATAAAAGCGATCAGTCTCCGAATACAAACTATGCTTTGGCAAGTTGTTTATAAATAATTTAGATATATAGTTTTATAATTAAGTAAATAAAAAAAAGCATGTGGCATTTGCCAGTTAAGGTTTGCGATTGCTACTTTAGCAGGTGAATTTAGGAAACAATACCAAAAACGGTACTAAGGTGTCTTCCACCGTAAACTTCCCACCTTCCTACGGCAACGCATCAGTGATACCTTTGGTGCCTTGATGTCCATGGGCGACGATAGCCACTCACCATCATGTGGATCGTCAGCTTGTTTGCCGGCTATTTCCATAAAAACTATAGTGTGAAAGGGGATTGGGAAAGTAAAGTATCGTCCATCTTTTATAAATGACACCGTCAGTTGCTGCGGTTCCCTTGAATCGCACAAATTTTGAGGTTATAGATTATAATAATATTGTAGCTTGGTGAAAAAGGTGTGGGTGGCCCCGTCCATTATCAGTGTTCCAGCGCTTTCCGGGTTAAATTATGATTGATGGAGTGATTCCGGTTCTTCTGAAAGCCTTTCTCATATATTAGTATTTCTTTTGCAACACGCAACGGTGTAAGTATAATGGCTTTAACCTCATTCAAGAACGAATATGGTATGAATATTATTGGTGCATAATTTTATGTTAAGTCGTATTTTTCAATAAAGGACTGAATTTCATACCAATGAAATTAGGGGTTTTAAGTTAATCAATGGATCTATTATTGTATACCTGCCTTTTTAATCCCTTAAAACGTGGTTCATGTATCATTGTGGCAGTATATCTTAAAGGTAATTGGTAACAGCGGACGGTTGTATCAACTTAGTGTCCCATGACACCACTCTTTTATTTAACATTCAGCGCATCTATAAATCTAGCAATAAAATGTTTATTTTCCTGAATAACAATGTGAAAATAAGCAGATTTCAATAAGGATCAAAGTCCAAGCGCATTATAATTATATTTTCCCATGATTGAATCCGTGACTGCGCGGCCGCGCGGGCGCCGTTACCGCGGGCGCCATAGCCAAGCCGCGAAGCCGCTGCGCGTGCGCAGGGCGGATACGTTATAATAATAGCCTTGTCTATTTTAGTCAGCCGACCCGACTCGGGCCTTAGTGTCCCGCCATGTGCTACTGAACGCGTCTGGGATTAAACTTATTGAAATTAATTGAATTCCACCAACTGTGATTCAGGCTACAATTGGTATTCGGTTTCAATCTCGATGTGATCGTTTGTGACGTGCTCGCATCCCTCGCATGTGTTTAAGTCGATGTTATGTTTTGGTTTGAAGATGTTACACTACTTACTAAATTTAAGATACTGTTCATACGATCAATACACGAAGATATTTTTATTAGTTTCTTTATTTATTTAATACACAAATCGATTAAAATTAATGACCAAGTGTCGTAGTGAGTTTACATGATTCACTGTGTAGTTTGATTATTCTTATTATTCAAATAAATCCCATTATTACAAGCAATCTTCAAACCTGTTCGTCTCCCATTTTTAGGGTTCCGAAGAAAAATTGGAGCCGTTATATATTGAAAACATTTATTTTCAGGGGCTCTTTGAGGTACATAACTTGAGAATGAATTTTTTACTCGTCGTTACGCTTTTATTACAAGATTTCAATGAATTTATCAGATCTCATTGAGAGCTAACTCTACAACACCTGACTCTACGCATAATATTTATTCCGAAAATCATCTATCGTCGTTTTAGAAAATCGTCCACTAGTTACTATGTACTTAAGATAGTAGTACAAGCGTAAACCGTTAAGCAGCGGTAAGTAAACTTAAGAGGTATCAGTGTAAGTGAAATGTCAACTAACCTATTTACTTATCGCTCAGCACAATGGGACAGAATTCGTTTGCCACGTCATTATACGCGTAATGCGTCTTCTAAACAAAGCCGTCCATTCTCATGACATTTGTCTACTCAGCACAGGCGGAGTTAGAAACTCCTATTTACAAATATTTGTCTCCCCACTTGCCACCAACAATTTTCGCGTGGGAACGCTTGCCCACCGTATCACTTATTACTAGTCTGAACCGTACGTCGTTTATAATACTCCATCAATCATTATTGCTTTGTGATAGAGCTCAGAATCGAATGTCTTCGATTGTGGTTACACCATCAAAACCTGTGTTACTGCCCTGACGCAGACATGTTAGGTTTCTTTCTCAGAGACAAATTTTAGCGCTTCAGTCAAGACCAGTCTAACAACTTTCATTTTTAAACAACTGTTGTTATTAGTGTTGATTAAATAAGTCTCTATGACATTAAGAGCTTGTTTCACAATCTTCAAGTAAGTCCGAAGTAAGCTATTCGTTGGTTAAGTTGACATTTCGTGTATGTAAAATGACACTTTAACGTCACTTTAACCGGCGAATAGCTTATTCAGGACTCTACTTGAAGATGGTGAAACAAGCCGTAAGAGTGATGGAAAATCCGTGCAAATATTGTACTGATAACTTTTGTTTATACAAATACAACTATAATATTATATGGTTCTCTTTTGTTGATTAGTTTATGTGTCTGTCCAATATAAGGCAAATTCAATAAACCTTCACGAGTACTACGATCGTCAGCAGCTAATGAATAATGATCTAATGACTATTTAGATCGATGCGTCATCGCATCTGCTCATTCCACCGGTTCGAATAGAAGAAACATCGTAATATATAATTTTAACATACCAAGAAATGTAAACACAACGCGTGCTCACATGTTTTGATCTGGTCCAATGCACCATAGATTAAATAAGTATTGATGCAATTATTACATTGAAATTATTAAGAACATGCGGGTGGTCGTAAAGGGTTTTATCAACCAGAATCAATTTCGATACTAAAAACCTACTCATTCACTCATTCATTACGTGACTTGCGTTCGACCTCTCGCTTGAATAAGCCCGAAGAAAGTGTTGATTAAAAATGAAAATAAAAACACGATTCATTTCAACAATAGAAGTCTTTCATTTAAACCAGCGAGCCTGACTTGCACGAAACTTATCAAGAAGAATACGACTTACAAGTAACATTTTAGTTATTAAAAGTTTTATCATTATTGGGTTTATACATAACTTAAGGTTATCGTTTTGATATTTACGGTGCAACTATGACATCATTTAAATGTTTCTCTAATTTAATGAGCCATTATTTAGTATGTCTTTTTGTTACACTATGAATTCTAAGCAGCAGAAGAAATCAAGTGATGAACAAAGTTTTCAATAACAGATATTCTGTCTTCTGTCTATTTAATACTTCCGACTGAAGTACAAACCTACAATCTTAGTTAGATGTGAACAATCTCAGATAATGACGCAATATCATTTCAAGTATCATTAAAATTTTTATAGTATCACTCAAGTGACAAGTCTTATATTAATGATCAGATCTCAAGTAAGTCAAGTGCATAACTTGACACCGTAAATTAATCTTGTTCTTTTCTTAAAATTCACCAACAAAACACAAAGACGATTATTGTATTGTATTAACGAATGTCTTTTGGGAATGTTCAATCTTCTTGACAGCCAAACACGAAGACATAGT
Organism: Thymelicus acteon; assembly: GCA_951805285.1. Taxonomy (NCBI): domain Eukaryota; kingdom Metazoa; phylum Arthropoda; class Insecta; order Lepidoptera; family Hesperiidae; genus Thymelicus; species Thymelicus acteon. The sequence goes on from OX638232.1 coordinate 8,239,638, forward strand.
GATTAGCGTTCACAACAAAGACGCACAGGAAACCAATAATGCTAGATAGAATTGGAACTTCACATTAAAAGTTCGGAAGAGGTTTCGCCCAAAAGAGAAAATTAAGAATATCCCAAATACATTCCAACCACATACCAAGTGGCAGAAGACTGGTGTAATTTTAATGTTCTGGTGCATTGACCCTGAGCGACCCCTCTACAAGCCGCGTCGAGAGGGCTTCCTTGCGAATTGTCATATCAAAACCGGATTTGATGAGCGTTAAATTATTTTAAATTAAGTGATGTAAAACTTTTCGGTTTAGTAAACTTTGACAACAAAGCTACCTGATGGCAAGCAAATATGAAGTTCAGGATGTGAGACGCACTTGTCCTAGACTAAAAAACTAAAATAACAAAAGATACTACCTACTCAAATGTACAAGACTAATTGTTTAAAAACGATGGAAATGAATCAAAAGAGCTAAACTTGAATCTGAATTGGATAATATCAATAATAAAGTAAATGTTTATAAAAATCTTAATACAATGCTTTCAAGACCCCCGAAAACCTGTGCCTCAAAACCAACTGAATCTTGAGACGATGACACTAAATATAGCAGAAATTTGTTACGAGTACATACGTCCATCTTAAGAATTACTTTAGAATGGTTACCTAATAGGGACTATAATTTGTTCTTTAAAGGGCTTCTTGAAGAAATAGGACAGATACGATAAGAATCTAATTTCTATTTAATATGATGTTTGTGATATACTTAAATAAATTTCTTTACAAGGTTCTGATTTGTTTATACAAATCATTCATCCAAGAGCAATGCTTCCCTCAAGTTCCTTTTTGATATTTATGTTCGCGGTTGTTTGTGCGATAAATTCTGCTACCACCTGTTTCAAATAATTCAAATTTAATAGAATCAAAATTAATAATTTGTATATTAATAGAGAAAGCTTCAAGAATGACGGCAGTTATATCTTGTCTCTATCCCATTTCTTCATTATTAATTATCAAAAACAATTCTTTGTTTAAGCCTGTTAATCTTACTTGATATTCATTGTTATGGACAGCTGATAATTGGTAAAATTCGTTCAAAGTAAGAATATCGATAGACCTAGGATAAAATTGGTTATAAATAAGGTATCAGTATTTGCATATCCAATTTTGAATCTAATTTACATTACAACGTTCTCGTTGTATATTCAAAGCGGCAATTTCATCCATCAAAACCAAATATTTGTTCCTACTCTGCAATCATCCCAGTTAAGTCCTGTTCTCAATCATCTTCGAATGTAGAATCTGCAACATGTTGAATTATTTACTCATTACCAATATACGAATTTATCGACATATATGCATATACACCCATTGCTATTTCCACGAGTTTGAATGGCTTGACGTGTGTTTCTCCCCTATAATTCTGATTTATTGAAGGATATGTCCGTCTATGGCGTGCATAATATTATAACAAGTCGTCATACTGTAGCAAACTTCGTATTCAATTAATATTGGCATGAGAAATGAATAATTAGCAGTGTGAATGAATGAGTAGCTCGATAGATTCATTTATTTATGAATGACTAATTTAAAATATTTTTTCCGATAAACCTTGCCCGAATGATTGTAAAAAATAATAAGTTTAAAACGCTGCCTACATGGTTCCCAGTACAGTAAAAAGATCAAAATTGACTGGTCAACTAGAGTTAGATACTGCAACACATGAAATTATAGAAAAAGGTTTTATGAATTCTTCGGTGTCGTTTTGCTGGTTAAACTACATGACACTTTAATTATGTCAGCACATTAATATGTGGTAATCAGACCAATAAATCGTATAAAATATGCAAGGGTTTCTTTTCTGAATTTATTTCTGCATATCAGGAGGTCCCAAAATGAATTTCCTTTGAAACGTTCAGTTGTAGATAGATGGGTATATTACACGTATATTTCTGCGCCCGCGCAGCTGAAGACTGTAACACTAATACAAGTTGTATCTCATAAACAAAAATTGTTGGCTTGTATCTCATAAACAAAATTTCTTGATTGACCTTTCATCGATGAATGTTTGCATCTATCTCGGTTACGTCCTAAAAACTAAGATTAGCACGAAATGAGAACGACTGACTTAAATTATTATGACATACCTATTGGAATACAGCAGTGCATGTTCACTGTACAATCTGTACTCTAATAAATTTTACGTTTGGAGCTTTAAATACGCCATTACAATGCAGTATTGAGAAATGAGATCACTTCTTAGAAATATGTCGCTGATTTCACCCTCTTTGTATTAAAAGCGTTGGAACTTGGCAAGATGCAATACGTTAGGCACAAGATTGGTTTTTTTTTGGATAGCAGACCCTTTATTCACTATCTAACTACAATATAATCGAAATGAATAAATAAATAAATATTAATGTAGCATCATGATGATGATTCTGTAAATAAATAATTAAAAATACTGAAACGGATTGGTACTGATTTTTTAGCCACCACAATTTATGGATAACCAAAAGGGCTAATTCATGACGTATATAGTTCATAAAAGTACTATATTAAATATCGAATGTATTTATGAGTAATAACTCATAATACTCATAAAAACTCGTAAATAATCACATCAATACAAATAAATAAAATTGGAGTGTCTTTTACTAAGTGCATTTGGATGTATATGTTACCGGATATCTGTATAATTCAGCATTCTATACAATACCTAGGCAATGTATAGAATATCTAAAACGTTCAGGTAACGTTTTGAATATTATTTATTTCATACTTAGCCCAGGCATTCTATACAATACTCCATGCGTAGTTGGTAATGTGTGTAAAAGACGGTTCTCTTCTATTAAGCTGCCTTTTCGCCGAAAATTGTTTGGCCGATTATCACTTGCCAACTAACGTTTCGCAGAATTTTATTTCGCCGAATAATCATTTGCCAACTTATCACATTTTTTTTTAATTTCCCAACCTAACAGTTGCCAACTGTACGTTTGGTCTGCCTTTTATAATGACACTTTTCAAAAGGCCAACTTTCAAGTAGCGAATGTTTCAGTTAGAGTAATATTCATTTGGTTGTATATTGTTTATAAACCTAGGTTTGTAAATTTGCGGTTCTTGTTATCTTTATTTATTTATTTATTTATTTATTATAGCATTACCAACATAAGATACAGTTTCATCATTTGCAATACAAGTTGTTACTTATCATATTAAATCTTACTGTTCCTACAATTACAGGTAACCACAGCATGCTTTGCAAATAGTCATCTTCCGGTGACATATGCACTTTTAGGGAGAATTTAGGGGTTTTTGATACATAAAAAGGCTTCCAAACATCTCCGGCGCTGCGGGAAGTGCAGCCCCTCCGCCCTTGCGTAACAAACTGCAGGCACTCCATGCTCGCCTACGCAGCTTCGGCTTTTTGGTCGCCTGCGGCGACCAGCCTCAGCCGCTTCGGCTCACATGGTGCCTGCAGTTGGTTACAGCGGGCGGGGGCTGCTCTCCCTCCGCGCCTCCGGGGTTTACATTCACTCTAGGGGTAGGACAGACTAGTACCACGTGGGGTCGGGGTTGACTAAGTCGGTTCTGTCACCAATTTTGAAAAGTCCGAAGCTGCGTAGGCGAGCAGTGTAGTGTAGGAGCCATTAGACTGCATCTCTCCTTACCACCAAGCGTGATTTCGGTCAAGCATTAATTTAAAATGTATAAAAAAATATCTATTCATGCAGGTTATAATTTGTTTTGAGTGTGTTTTTAAGTAAATTCTTAATTCCACCTCCATCCAAGTTGACTATACATACCCAAATCTAACTTTATTCATTGCCGGTGGACCTGCAGGTATTCTGTACAGTAGTTGGGAAACGTATACATTACCTAGGCAAACTATGTAATGGTGATAATATTCATATAATTTAATACATTGCCAAAACGAACCAGGTATTATACACATTTCCTAGGAATTGTGTTGAATACCAGCATTATATAGATATCCGGTAACATATACACGGTACATATAACAAAACAACATTTTTTTAAATTTTTGTCTGTCTGTCTGTCTTTTTGTTCCGGCTAATCTCTGAAATGGCTGGACCGATTTCGACGCGACTTTCATTGGCAGATAGCTGATGTAACAAGGAGTAACTTAGGCTACTTTTATTTCAGAAAAAAAAATATTTTGTTAGGCGATACGAAGTTCGCCGGGTCAGCTAGTAGGCAAATACATTGAGATACATTGCGAATAGCATATTATATTACGAGTATTTTCCTTTGAAAACCTACAAGGATAAAATGCGAAATTGCGTCACTACTCATACTAACAGTGTCATGGAATTAGCAAGAATATTTATTATTAAGTATTATTCAAAACCTCACAACTCATCGTTTTAAAAACCCCTGCATCGAAACATCGTCTTAGCAGACCCTTACTATTTTGGGAGACTTTCTTAACGATACCCCACGCTATGGGGTATGCGACGAAATAAAAATTCATCCCCATGTCACCTGTAGGTGAGGGTACCCTGATAAAATGTTTTTTTAATAATTTATTCTTTCATTTTGAAGTTTTAGCTGTGGTTTTAGTAAAAGATGTATATTCATGCCAAAATTACTATTAAAGTTCTTTAAAAATTACATTGTATATTTCATATACCACGTAATTTTACAAGAATATGACAATCACAATAAAAAAAACAATCCTAGCCCAGGTTCCTCAGCTATATACACTGCTGTACCATGTAGATAGAATAACCCATTAAATTGTATGATACCTACAATTTCAAAATGTTGATAACATTTTTTGTCTAAAAACCTAATGAATACAAATTATACTGCATACCTATTTGGCGCATCAAATTTTTTCCGCACTGTCCTTGGCACGAAATAATTAAGACAACAAATGTCACGCAAGCCGATGTTATTTTATTTTAATGTATGCTACATTAACATTATGGTACGTGGCGTGATGACGCCGCCGTATAGGTTGGGACTTGGGTCGAGGTTGAGCGTGCAAAACATCAGTATTATCCATTCCAAAATGAGATTTACAATTATTAATGTTATTCAAAATTATTGCCTAAGTGTCAGCTACAATCTACATTCACCATAAGCCATTATAATTTTAAGTATATCTTATACTATTAAACAAGTATACCATTAAACAACCGCCTTAGGTAACAATTGTGATGAAAATTGCAAATGAAGGATTTTTGGGTAAACAAATAGTTTTATCAAAAAAGCGGCCAAGTGCGAGTCGGACTCGCCCATGAAGGGTTCCGTAGCAGCAAGTAACATAATATAAAAGTTCTTGTAGTTCGTTGTAACTTTGATCAATGTTTTTTGCGGTTTACGATTTTAGACGTATTAAAAAAACTACTTACTAGATCTCATTCAAACCAATTTTCGTTGGAAGTTTGCTTGGTAATGTACATCATATATTTTTTTTAGTTTTATCATTCCCTTATTTTAGAAGTTACAGGGGGGGGGGGGACACACATTTTACCACTTTGGAAGTGTCTCTCGCGCAAACTATTCAGTTTAGAAAAAAATGATATTAGAAACCTCAATATCATTTTTAAAGACCTATCCATAGATAACCCACACGTATGGGTTTGATGAAAAAAACATTTTTGAGTTTCAATTCTAAGTATGGGGAACCCCCAAAATTTAATGTTTTTTTTCTATTTTTGTGTAAACATCTTAATGCGGTTCACAGAATACATCTATTTACCAAGTTTCAATGGTATAGCTCTTATAGTTTCGGAAAAAAGTGGCTGTGACATACGGACGGACAGACAGACAGACAGACAGACATGACGAATCCATAAGGGTTCCGTTTTTTGCCATTCGGCTACGGAACCCTAAAAATCAATTGAATTGATATAGTTTTTAATTGAAAGTAGATAACGCTGGCACTACACGTGTTTATACATAGATGAGCCCCGTTTAAAATCATTATTGTTTTATTCCTTATAATTCTAGCATTTCTAGCTAGTTTTCACCAATATATCATTCAACATGAAAGTGTTAAAATGTGACAATAAACGTTTAATTTATAACATAGGTAGGTACTTCGGTTTGCTTCGACATCTATAAAGAGAACAAGCGTCATCTTTATTGAAACACTCAAAAACTTGAGTGCAATAGTAATATTTCTTATCTAATCTAATAATAACTCTCAGTGAATCTTGGTTTAGCTCAAATAGATACAATATCATTGACGTATTTTGGCAAGAGCGTAGGAGATACGTTATCCTAACTAATAAATGCAAAAGTGACTTAATTTTGTTTATTACGGCTTCTCGCCCGTACTATTAAGTAACAGACCGGGTTGAAATTTTTCATATTTTTTATCCAGAGCACACAGTGGGTCCTTTATCTAGGAAATCATGCTTCTAAGTATATAGTAACTGAAGCCGCGTGAAAAGCTATTTTTCCGGAGTAGACAAAGCTTGTATGATCCTAACCTTAAATGGTTCACATTGAAAATTCATGGGAATATAACAATTCAATTTAGTTTATAAATAAAGTATTGCTACACACATTGATATAGGTAGATTTATTAATTACCTTATGTCACATGTTGTGCCGTGTTTTTTCTTCGATCAACAAGTGACAATTAGGGCTTGTTTCACAATCTTCAAGTAGAGTCCTGAATAAGCTATTCGCCGGTTAAAGTGACGTTAAAGTGTCATTTTACAACTCAACAACAACAGTCAACTTAACCAACGAATAGCTTACTTCGGACTTACTTGAAGATTGTGAAACGAGCCCTTACTCTGTTAAATTATTACCCCTGATATTATGATGAGAATTAATTTAATAACACAATATGTATGACTGTGTAGATTAATATGATTTGTTTACAACAATATTTTTTTTGCTTATAAACAAATGTATCCGTTGACTACACAATATTACTCGCTGTGTAGTAAATATTATACATGTTTATTATTCATATTCGTACAAGTACTGTAACATAACTTTGATGTTACAGATGTGTAGTGCCGTCGACTTCCGAGCAGTAAATTTTACCGCACCACGATCGAGGACACTTCAGACCATAAATGTATTATAAATATTCCTACTAACAAAGTCTTCTAAAGACCTAGAGACAAGGTGACGACCTGCTGACGAGTCAATAAAACAAGATAAAAAAAGTAACATGTAAATTTTTGCGGAACAAATGATGGCGAAACGAGCAGGCGACCTACCCGTAGACAAGTGAATAAAGTAATTCAGAAGGAGAGGAAAGAAGAACGAAAGTACTGGCTTTCAAGTCCTTAACCGGAACACAACCAGTCGTTTGGCTATCTCAAGCAAAACTTGCTTCTTGTTTTACAATTTCAACGAAGATAACCGAGAGCCATTAATAAAGTAGACACTGTAAAAGGATATAGTTACACTGCGGCTTTTAACGGCGGCATTGAACCACTTTTTAGCCATTTTCGTGAACAAAGGTTAGACTAGACTGTCAGGCGGGTCAAGGTTCTTGAACGGGTACGACGCAGGACGCTCCTTTTATTTACCGACCCATTAAAGCTCATTGTTTTCCCCGGACCTCCTTTGTTCAGTACTTTATAAGTTAATGGGGCCTTTTATTAGCCAATTTCTCGAGTGCGCTTCAATAAGGACATCGGGAACGTCACTTACAAGGTACAAGTGAGATGTTGTACTTATCTTAAATCTCATCTCATGGAGATTGGTAACACCAAAGGTGATACCTTCTGGATTCATTCTGGCTCTCCAAGTATTGGACACTCGTTACACGAAAACTGTCCGGATAGTGATCTCCTACAGGCGGGAAGATTTGATATAGGCGTAAGTACCCAGCTTCTGGCAGTGAGTATATTTTATGAATCATAGTTCATACAACACACATACAAATTTAATATCATACCTTCCTAATAGTTTCCTCCTTTTTGAAGCCGGATAAAATCTCTCAACAACTCATCGTTACCCACAAGTGCAATGCGGTGAAGTATTCTTTATCTCAGGCTTTCCCCTTTGTGGGGTGACTTAAGTACTGTTTTACACAGGAGAGTATTATTGCGTTTTTGTACTTAGGTTGACGTCAAAAGAAAATAAAAAGTACGGAAGTAATAAAAAGTTACAAAATATTATAGATATAATTCAAGGGCAAGGGCGCTTTATTGATGTTGCAACTTGTTCTTGCCCTTTTTCTCGCTTATGTAAATATAAAAAAATAACAATAATAAACACAAAGGACAATAAAAAATGTAATTAATCGATTGAACTCAGACGTTTGAATAAAGCAATATTTTTGCGAGTTTTGTTTCCATGTCGCCAGTTGATTTACGACGCAATACAACTTAAATTAAACACGTGACCAGTTAGGCCTACTGAATCAGAGAAATACAAATACTTGAATAATATTTAATTTATCGGTTAATTTAATATAAAAAAATAAAAAAAATATAAAAATATAAATCTTCCGTATATTTGTGGGCTATAAACTCTAAAAAGATGATGGATGAAACTTCGTGTTTTTTTTCGTTGTAATTTTTATTCCGAAGTTCCCTCGGTAATGGGCAATTTCGAACGTTATAGATTGAGTTTATAATTTGGCACACTTTCTACTTTCGTTGCTATGAATTTCACAATGAAGCGAAGGAATTTCAGACCATGACGCAAATTAACTTTATAAAATTCCACTATTATGACATAAACAATAATCAAGAGTAAATTATGCCTTTTTGTACAACTTGTCCAATTTATCAACCGAATGAAAACACTTTATACATGACAGGCGTAAGTAAATCGGTAATACTATTACTTATTACACGTAATTGGCCCCTTTCATAGAGAAATAACCAAAACAGCCTGGCAGGTCATAACTTGATTATGGCCTTAAAAGCGCTGAATCCTTGGATTGTTGCCGTGACATCAGCGGCGTCTGCGCCAGAGAAACCGGTTGAAATGATACAACCGCTACAGTCATCAACTCTTGAATCATACATGGCATTGTGGTTTTTGTTAATTATTACATGCCTGTGCTACGTCAAGCCGAATGATTATAAAATAACTGGTGAAAAGGGTGCGTGCGTGGCTAAACTATGCAATGTGAGACCAGCATATTTCCTAGAATAAAAAATAAAATTTTGCTAATGTGGTTTATTTTATAATAGTTGAAACAGTATAGTAGTACAGTGATTGTTAATTTAATATTCTATTAACAGTGTCTATTACAGGTAAAGAAAAATAAACAGTAACTTTTCTATCCATCCAAAAACTACCGAGGGGAGAGTAGAAAGGGAGTAGAGATTAGACGAGATGAGGACACAAGAAAAGAGAGACTTAAGTGAAGATGAGACGAGGACGGAGTTGACGAGATGAGACGAGTCATTGTCATTGTCCATTCAAGACATAAAGGTTTAAAATATTTAAATCAAATGTTGCCTGTAAGTCTGTACGACCATAACTATATCGTGGCGCTTGTTTTAAAATTTGTAATTCCAATAATAACTTAAATATACCGTACTTAGTGTTTTGTGAGCCAAAGCGCGTGTTAACTTTGAATAACAATGGCTGTTTAGATGGATTTAACTTTCCTCGTAAGGCTATAACGGGAGTTGCTATTTACAAAATCGCGCACGTGCTACGCCATCAACCCATAGAGGTGAAACCATTTAATTTACATCAATCTTTCTACATCTTTGTTTTAGATCCATGTTTTCTAAAGTTCATTTGTTCCTGTTTCAATCATCCAACAAGTAAGAATAAAACTGTATCCTATTTAATAGCCTAAGAAATTATTAAACAGCCGAGGCATTTGAAATAATAAACTCGCGAAAATACAAATTGATAAAACAGGCGTAAACATATCGATTTTAAACGAACGTCGATTTCATCGACACGTACAATTTATAGCGATTGCGATGAAAAATGCATTAACCATTGTAACATTTTCTCAGTGACATTATCAAATTGATATACTGACTGTATTGGCTACGGAACGCGTAAATAAAGGTCCAATAGCGGATACTGACGGTCAGGCGTATGCGCTGTCTTATTTATGGACTACGTAACATTGCTGTTTTTTTAACACTAGGTACACTACACATAAAGGGAGAGAAAGAAAGCATTTATTTCGCCGCTAAATATACTGAACAATATGTCCAAAATTATGAACAATGTGCAAGAAGTATTGTATATTGACTTGACGTGATTATAGAATCAAATAAGTCTCAAATGGGACGAAACGTTAATTATTGATCATAAATGAGTATTTTTAAAGTTATAATACTTACACCTTTCCGTTTCAACGGAGAGAAAGAAAGCATTTATTTCGCCGCTAAATATAACAATATGTCCAAAATTGTGAATAATGTGCAATAAGTATATTGACTTGACGTGATCATAGAATTAAAGAAGTCTCAAATGGGACGAAAGATTAATTATTGAAAGTCATAAATGAGAAGTAAATATGTAATACACCTTTTCGTTTCTATGTTACGATGAGGATGGAAGAATAATTCATTCTTGGTCATCAGTGTCGTGTTACCGATGTACGCTTTTTATCAGGTGGTTGGCAGGTCAATAGGTACTAACAGTCGTAACAATACCAACTAAACTAGGGAGTCGTCAATAATATTTTTGAGAATAGTTAAGTAATTAATTAGAATTACTGTTATCTAAGATCATTTATCTAGAATGTTATTCAATAAATCAGTTATTTTTGATAGTGAATAAGTAGCAAGATATTAATATTATTAGGATCAGAAACAAGAAACAGGAACGGGTAAAAGGTTGACTGACAGCTATAATTGAAGCAAACGCAAACATAGGACTGTGGTTTCTAGTTTTATACTCAGATGGTCGCAGAAATTATATGTCAGTGTTGATGGCCCTAAAAATATTGACTGTAAATTGAATACCTACTCTGTTTGAGCCTTTAACGTGCTGACACGTGGACATTTGTGGAGCTCACGCATAACAGGAAAATATTGAAATGTTTCATTCCATTAAGTGAACTAAACTACCGTAACGTAAACAAAATTACTGTCAATGCTCAAGTTAAAAGACCGTGCAATAGAACGTAGATAAAGAAATGAAGGAAGGAACGAAGATAATTTACCGTTTCCCTAGGTTTGATATTTTACGAAAGAATCAAAGACAACGGAATGATTGATGCAAAAACCAAAGGGTTTGTCGAATGATAGATTCTTCTTACTGTACGGATACCCAGAATGTCCTGTTAAATCTACTAAAGAACTGGCACGCAACAAAGAATGAGAACAGTTTATTCCTATAAAATATCGTTGACGAAAAAATCAAAAAGTCATTAAAATGCATTATTGTACTAAATACTTAAATACTGTGTAATCCTTGATTTGCTATGATGGAACTCTGTATTCTATTAGATAAACATTGAGGTCATCTATAATATGTCTTGAGAGTAATTTATGTGCAATCCGATCAGGCTTTGCATTGCAAATTGGTTGCACTGATGGCGGATGGCGGGCCAACTACACCAGCCATTGGAAGCGACAAGTTCTCTACTCATATTTGTATCGTACCGGCCTCACATCATGTTATTGTTATATGTCCTTTCTAAAAAAAAGCACTTAATTTTTTTTAATATAGGGCTTTATTAGGACTTATGAATGTTTCATTACCAACCCTAATCTCTTCATAATTCGAGCCTAATTTCATATATCTATTGGACCCTTTTATATCCTGTTCTTTCGTCCCAAAACAAATACTGTAAAAAGCATGAATTATTTTTTCTGTAAGCAAGACATAAAACTACTTAGACTAGTAAAACGCCCGTTAAGATTCAATACCCAAAACAGATACCGTGCCAGCAAAATAGTTGCATTGAATCGTAAAACTATTCACATCTAATAGGTTGCAAACAAACCCTCCCGCTGCGCACGACGCCGTCTTGTCCATAATGGTGTGATGTGAATGCATTAAACGAAATGGGTTTCTTGCCTCGTTCCATTTCCAGTTGACAATGTCGCTTTATGCAGGGTTAATAGGGAAGACACTGCAGCACTAGTTCAACGAAATGGCACGTGCAGTTTCTTGTCGATTGTAAAAAGGTTTACTACCACTGTAGCAAGAAGCATTTTACATGTTCTTAAATGTATATTATAATCTCGGTTGAATATCTGCAGGTGTACATTGGTATCATAAAACTGTAATTTATGTCTGTTTTAGAAAAATAGAATTCGAGAATTAATTCAAAAACTATTAGTGAGAAGGGTATAATTATGATGCCATGCTATTAGGGAAATCGTGAGATATGCAAGTATCCTTGTGCGTATTGTAAGATAGTTATAAATACACAAAATCGATATCAGCTTGCTGCAAGCTGTTTCTTTGCTGTAAATGTACACAATTGACCAACCTGAATGTAACATCTAGAATCAAGACAAAACGACTTTTAAACCGAAAGACGGAGTTAGTCATGGCAAGACATTCGCATAAAGCAATTAGCTGGTGCTGGTAGGGAGAGGGCCGGAATGCGCGCGACCGTTAGTCTCCGGCAGGTATCCCTAGTTGGTGACATCGGTTGAATGGTCGCAGTCGCAGCCTCGCGATGAGATCCTGACATTCCCCAGCCATTTGACGTCAATCCTGGTCAGTATGTTGGACTGAATGCAGTATGCACTGAGCACTTCGTGTGTGACATGAATGACTTAGTTTGATTTCAATTTGAAAATACATAAATCTATTTCTTTATGAACTTAGTTTTACATGAAAATGCATAGAAATATATTTTTTTACTAAAAACACAACATGATCAAGCACGCAATGCCTAAGGGTACGTGATTGCCACCACAGGGACAAGTCAAAGTTGTTCATGTAAATGCGTTAAACAAGAGCCGTCACCGACGCGTTGCCAACAAAAAACCGACTGGCTCTGCATAACTGCAGGCGAAAGATATAAAAACGTTTTATTACAATGCTGCTTCCACGTACAATTGTTCAACAAAACGTCTTGAATAACAACAAAACGTCTTGAAGAAATAGTAACTCTACTTCACTTTACGGCCACTACGAAATACGAATGGTGCAATCCAAACAGATGTCCATCGATTTATCAAATGCACGGTATTCGTGCTGGGTGATTTACGCAAGCAAAACGCCTTTTGTTGAAGATGAGGCTGTTATTACTTATTATATTACAATGAGATTACCATTCACTGTACGCTGTAAATGTGGAGTATAGAGGTAGTAGTAATCTAGTATAGGTTTGAATTATTGCAACGCAATTGCAATTTGAAAACAATTTGATAGGTCTTAAAATTTCAATTAATTTCGTATTATTAAAAAAATTAAGTTAATATGAAAAACACTGTATTATAACGTATTTAATGTTGCACTTTAAATAAAGAAATAAGGTTATTTGTCTCATTTAGAATTTCCATTATGTCATTTACATAGCTTTTATCTGATTTAAAAAAAGATTAATTAGGTATGAATCAAATTATGTTATTGAGTTTAAATAAACGTAATATCAGCAACAAACATTTGGTTAAGTAAAAATCGTCAAGAAAGTTATAAAAATGTTTTAGAGGTGACATTCCGGAGATAACCGACGCAGCAAGGAGACTCACTCGCTGAGAACATATCGATTGTCCCTGACAAAGGATTTATTCATCTAGGCACTCCATGCGGGCTATCTCCCGAAGTACCCACACCATGTTGACACGAGGGCTTCGTAAAGTGGTGGGGTGTCGCGTATCATCGAACAAGAGATAGCTCACGCTCCCTGCCGACACGTACCTGATAACATTGGATGTTTTATAGAGCAACGAAATGGAATTTACCCTGTTTTGGTAATTTGTTAAGTATCTAATTAAGAATTTAATGAATATAATCGCAAACCTCACAGATTTCGTCCTGTTCCCACTTGTCGTGTGTTTGACGACTATGTATGTTTTTCTATTGTTCCAAGAACACACTTAAAAAATCGACTGAACATATTTGAAATATTTAAATCATCCTTTAACACCTCAAAGGCATTGTAAGGTTAGATATGCGACGCGACGGATTTCTGGTAATTAGTAATCTAGAGATTCCATACAATAGCCAGGAAATTCCTTATTTATCGATGGTCAAATTAGGCATGACATGTCTGTAAAGTTTACTTACTTTGTCTACTAAATTTATCGCCGATAGAGTATAAGGTCAAGCAGGCGAGCGATCTTATGGTAAGTGGTCATTGCTACATTGTAGAATACTAGTGGATACCCATCGTGTTCTACTAGGCTAAAAAAAAATCTGATGACAATGTCAGGTCAGTGTTGACAGACTTTATTATACTGTAATATTTGATAATTTTAACTCATTACCATTACAATGTTTACGAGTATACTAATTAAGATGTTAACTAAACTAAAGTCCAAATGAATATTTTGTTATGTGATTCTGTGAACTAATGAAGTTGAGTGTTTACTTTCCTAACCCTCTAATTTATTGTTTACATTGTTATGATATATAAGCTAAGGATCTAGTTGTAATAGGCAGTTCTTCTTCAGTTATTCTACGACGTTTTATAAATAGTAAAAGCTGCAACAAGTCATTTCCAAGGCCCCTTCTGACCACCGAACATTACAATACCATCTTCACATATTATTTTTATTTTGTATGAGAAAGTGAAAAATCGACTTTATCAATGGATCGAATGTGCCTAATGCCTTGTTTTAGTGATCTCAAACCACCTTCGAATCATTTTCTTTCAAATGAAACTATTTTAAGTCATATCTGTTGGATGGTTTCAGTCTATAGAGGACATCCGTACAAACATTTTTTGTGTTTTATGCAGGAACCCAATATTAGTTAAACATCGCTTGACCTACAAATACGTGTGTTTCATCATGTGAATACACACGGTAATAACTCCTCACTGTAGTAATAACCTGTTGAAGATCTTTCACCAGTCCTCCAGGCGAGTAATATGCAGCTATGTCTGCGTCTACACTACACGCTAAAAATACGTCCAAGTCAACGCCCTAACAGTAGGTGATTGCATGGAACAACAATGAGCGGATGATAACGCCTTATCTAACTACCGGGGGGAGGGGGGACGCGCCGGAAACACGCTAGTCTGATCGAATGCGCAAGCGCATCGTCAGGAACTTATCTTGTTTAAAAATGGAACCGAAGAAACAATTTAAGAACTGTACAGTTGAAACAATATTTGTGTATTAGTACGATAGCTATGTTGGTAGAATTTGAGGTAAAGTTCTGCTAGAGGCAGCGGTCTTATGCACGATGCTGTTATCAAAATAATACGACTACCGTACATTCCATTGTATATCTGTGGCAGAGACGCGTGAACTGATACGTAATCGTTTAGCGATAGCGTTGCTAGTTTACAGAAACATCAGATTCACGAATCACGATTTAGAAGGTGCGCGCCATTTTTGCAAAGTGAAAACAACATTCAGTCTTCAATCTTAGAAATTTTCTCAGAACGGTTTGAAGTGGCTCCTAAAACTTCACGTGTGAATCTGTGTGCAAAATACTGGCTCGATTCGCGAAGGTTAGGTAGTCTTCAACATTCTTACGGGAAAAGTGAACACAGCCGCGAAATCCCCCACAACCCCTTTCGTTTCAGCATAGTTTTATCATAAAATTTGCGACACATAATGTATGTGGCAGGTCAAGTGCCGGTATTGGTAACACCAAGTCCAAGCTTAGCGTATTCCGTACTGACGTCTAGCTGACCTAACTGAATTTTCAAAGAAATTGACAAGATCTCCGATAAAGCTTAAAGTCGTGTACCCTGAATCAGCATGTTTACTATAATTTAGTAAAAGATATGTAGCAAATTATTTCTTTTTCACTTATCATTATTTCATATCATATTTAAGTATAATAAAAATAACTCGCCACAGTCCTCTTTCTTAAGATAAACGAATGCCGTAATATAATATGCCATACATATAATCTAAGATATACGACACAGATGTTATGTAAATGTCTATCTTATCTACAGCAAAAGGTGCTTAAGAAGAAGTGTTGTTTATGAAATGTTTGCTCGGATTGTCGCAAGAATGTTAAGATAAAATAGGTAATTATGAACTAGATTTGCTGCAAAAGCGATTACACAACTCACACATTTTAACGTTAAGTAATGAAATACCTAGTACCAGTTATTGAGCAGTGATGTTAATATCATGCAAAGGTACATTAATATTCAAAGAGACACTCTTGGAATCAACAAGCACCAATTATTTATAATCATAAACGTTATTGCGCTTGTTTTTTTTACTGAGCAGTGTTTTTATGTAATTTATACGAATCGATCAATTCTATCGTAAAAACATTATTGTGTTAACAAATCAGTAGTAGAATACGTATAAAATTGATTAACACGACATGAGGTAGGTATATTAATATGTTCACAATAGAAACATCCATAATATAACCTTGGCACTCTCAGTATACATTTAGTGATACGAGTAGATGATTGTTGTGGGGTCTTGATAGTAAGTCATGTATTAATTGTGTTGTCCATGCCGAATATTAATATAAGAGTCTTACGCCCCAACTCAGAGTCGTTAACGGTTACTTAAATCTCTCCTTAGTACAGAATTTGTATGGTGATTCTTTATTAAGTAACAATTAAAGTAACCGTTAGTGACTCGAGTTGGGATGTTAGTGTCACTATGTGTCCGTCTATGTAAAATATTTTCATCAGGCATCCACCTACGAGTACATCCTCTTTATGTCGTGGATAACTTTAAAATCATGTATCAGAATTAATAGAATTTATGTTAACCAATGTAGATACGTTATGTTATGCCCTTACAAATCAACCAAAAAATCTGTTCCGAAAAGAACTACAAACACAGACACGTTTATCTTTTGTTTCACTACACCAATCACATTGGTTTATTACACGAAGGCATTTTAACGCTGTATGTGTTACAACAACAAAAGCGTGCGTATCGTCTTGTATTGACAGAGCGACTACGAGCAGAAAGGTCAATTGCCTGTTCTTAAGCTCTTCATCGTCGGCGCGCTAGTGACATATCTACCTCTTTTTACACACTTTTTATTAGCTTCACCTGTATATACATATGTACGTATGTTTGTTTGTTTGTTTGTTGGTTTGTAACTTGTAACCAACTTCTTTGGACTTGATTTTGACCCACTTCAAACGGTCAGACTTCGTAGAATTATCGAAGGCCGATGACAATATATCTAAAGAAAAAAGAAAGGAAAGAAAAAACCTAAATTTTATATCAAAAATCAAACTAAAAAATGAAAAAATAAATAATAATTAACAAATAAAGAACTATAAAACACTTTTATAGAAAATCCAACTACTTAAAATAGAAAATAAATTTGAATTAAGAATCATGTACAATGGGGTGCATGGTGTCAATGAGTAGAAACGATAATATCCTCTCAACAGTTGACGCCATTTTATGTAATATCTGAATAAAAACCCCACGCTTTTTTTACAATACACGATTCTTGATTCAAATTTATTTTCTATTTTTACTTGCATTTTCTATAAAAGCGTGTTTTTAGTTTTTTTTTTTAAGTATTATTTATTTTTTCATTTTAATATCAATGATGTTAACAAGACTAGGTACGTAATACGTAACTAAAGCTTAATCAATTTTGCACTTTACGAAACAACTTTGCAAGTTGCATAAACGTCAATTATTTATCGGTCCCTATTATTAAGTCGATAATTTAAGTAAGAGGTTTATTTAAATTATACTCGCGAAAATCTCTGTTTTGCAATAAAAAACCCACTCTATTTTTAGAATATAAGAATACAAGGTTGATACAGCTGAACATGGAGTCAATAGTAAACAATAATATCTATGTGAATTTACTGACGATGTAATTCAGACAAGGCACTTTTTGAAAACCGGAACTTAACCATTATACATCGGAGATTATACAATATAGTATAATAACATCTTAAAGTGGTCTGTGGCTATCAAAAAGAACCACTGTTGTATGACGGTGATCTTAGATAAATTATCATATATAGCTTAAATATTGTATATATAAATCTTAATATATATAAATTACTTGTCACATTGTTTGTCCGCGATGGACTCCTAAATTACTTAACCGATTTTAATCAAATTTGCACACCGTGTACAGTTTGATCCAACTGGAAAGATAGGATAGACGGAAGTTTTTAATAAAAAAAACTTTTGACAGAACGAAGTCTGTCCGGGCAGCTAGTTATCTTATACAGCAATCAAAATCAGGACCAGGTTAATTATGCAAGGTGTCAAAACATAGTCACCCAAATCCATCGCGGTGTTAACAATGCTGCTTCAATCTAAACTGTTCACTGAATTATCTTGAATAATTCATAATGCATTCGATTACAGTGGGCGAATTTCGACCGCCATCCGCCATGCGCCATTTTGAAAGTTGAATCGTATTTGCGTAGGTGCGGAGCTAATTTACTATAATCTAGGCACTATTAAAAAAAACTATGTTATTACATATTTTTTATTGTACCAACTACCAATACCAATATTGCCATTCGTAAATAAGATGGTCAGTAGGGAGTATGTTTACATAATGAATCTGATAGCAATGATAGCTTATCGATAGATCTATAAAATCTACTTTCGTAATCGAAATCAGTATTTTGCATTTTTTTACCGAGTATGTAGAACTCGCTTGAACTGTTGCTAAGATAATTCAAAGAATAATAATCAAAAACAAAAAAATTGGTGTAGGAAAATTAGACTTTGGCGTCATATTTTCAACTCATTTTACGAGTTATGTTACTTTAGTTAAGAGTTGAGCTGAGTTATGTTAGTTATGTTACTGGTATGTTAAACAAATCTCTCGAGGTTTTGGTGATTAACAAAAAATTTGTAGCAAACGTAAATAAGATTCTTAACATTTCCATAATTTTTAGGGTTCCGAAGTAAAATCGGAAACCTTATGGTATTGTCATGTCCGTCCGTCCGTCCATTCGTAGCAAGGCTCCGAGACCCTTAGTGCTAGAAAGCTGTAATGTGGTATAATATACATATTTATTAAAACTCCAGAATCATAAAATACAATATTGAAAACATTTTTTTTCAAGGTGTCACCCCTAAATGTAACGTGAGGATGAATTTTTTATTCGTCGCGTACCCTATAGTGTGGGGTATCGTTGAAAAGGTCTTTTAAAAATATTATGGGTCTTCTAAGACCATTTTTGGATTTGTATAGATATATATAGACCGTTTGCGAAATATTTGGCTTTAAAGTGCTAATTTTGGTTACAGTCAAGCGTCCCCCCCCTGTTGGCTAAACGATTTGAGTTGGTTGGAATTTACAAGAAAACTATCATAGCTATGTTAGCGTAAGTAGTTAATGAGTAATAGTCGATAAACTTACTACTTCGGAACCCTACATTGCGCGTGGCCTGACACGCACTTGCCCGCTTTTTTTGTAACCAGGTTTCATTTACATGCAATGATGGATGATGCAGGATGATTATTTAAGGAATTTAATCATTTGAAAACAGTTGGGTTATTTTAACTGTCTTGATTGAATAAAAACTCGTCAAGCAACGTATCGTCCGCGAAGGACGTGTGCCTGCGTACGCGCATCTCTCTTCTCACTCCCACATTATGTTATCTCTGTCTTACCGCCCGCAAATCAGGTATTGCTTTTATTTCTATCAAACCAGTTTAGGGTCTGGAATAGTAGCCAGAGTGTAATGAATATTGTTATGCAAACTGCGAATTCTTCAATCCTCTTACTATGGTCCATCAAGATTTGTATAAGAATTTTATAAATTAGTGTATTAGTAACTATAAATGGTCAGAAACTAATCAGGTATAAAAAATACCTTTTATTATAATTTTTAAATAGCATTCAAAACAGAGCAATATACAGACTCGAAATAATTTAATAATATTCCTACCATGCAAAATTTGCCAACTATGACTCAAGTTGATGAAGTACAATTAATTATTATTTTTACACTTATTCTGTAGGTGAGTCATGACTAACAGAAGTTTTATTAAAGCATGTACGGAAAACTGTGAGGTAAATTGTCTAAAAATATGAAGAACAACAGGAAAGAGGATACTATTAATCCTCACTTGAAAATCCACTTGTAACTAAGTATTAATTTACTAATTTCAAGTGTATCAATGTTGTATGCACATAATTTTTGGGTTTTTACCACTGTTTTCAAAAAGTTATTTTTTATGGAGAAGAGATTTAGATTTCAGAGGTTTACTTGGTATTGATTCCATTTTTAAAGGACAGTTCAACCCAGTAGCTCAACTGCTTCTAAAATGTCGACAAATCCTGAATGCTGTATCAGATCAGGTTCTCATAAGAATGTATTATCATTAGAAATAAAGCAGTGTAAAATTTCAACTATTTTTTTTGGATGAGAGAAAGTAATTCTAATTTTTCAGCTTCCAAGGCAAGTTAAATATAAGCCCAACGGATGAAGGAGCCTTCTTTCATCTTTGCCTCAGAGTTGTGTCATGCTGTGCCAAATTCAATCAAATATTCTGTTATTTAATTTAGATAATGTGGTTACAGCAACATCACAGTCACAATAAATGGAAGTGAGTGACTACTGGCAGGTACATACAGCATGAATTTTTTCAAGTGTGTGTGGATGGCCGAATCCAAAACTATGAAGAAAAGCAAAAAATGTTGGAAGGAGTCTCAGGACCGATTTTGCTGAAAACCAAAACTGCATCATAAAATTTTTGAAAACATTCTAGCCAGGAATCGAACCCCTTGATTTAAGAGAAAAAAAAAATTCACTCTGTATTATTACATTCAATAGTGTCACTAACAAGGATCAAATTCTGAAAAGTAATTGAAAAATTCACAAATGCCTTTTCCAATGTGATGGAAACTTCCCACTATACAACTCACTTTGTCCAGCTATTACCAAATCTAAAAAGTATAACGGGATTGCTCTAGTACAAAGCGATTGCTTACATAGCCTTCTTTTGAAATGATTATCTACACAAAAAGTGTGTTTGAACTCCTCAGTTTTTAGTTGTTTGGTGAAGAAAATAAACATTTAGTGTATAATTAATTTATTCAAATATAAAAGGATTAATAACTTAATTAAACCATTTTAATAAATAATAATCTGAGGACTATATTAGCGTGATTTAATAGTCTTAGTTATTTCCACTGCTGCACTGCAAAGTTAAGGGAAACTTAACAAACATACTTCTTTCATCTCAAGAGTTAACAATAGTCCATGATATCAACTTCGCTACTCTATTTGTAAAGTATGACTCATACGAAGATTATATTCATTTAATATGGCAAAACTGTTCAAAGTTCATTAGAAACTAGTTTAATGTTTTCCAATAGCTTACCGAAGCTTTCAGTCAGTTTCAGCATAACCCCTCCGATATGCATGTCTCCCTTCACGACCATAGTGCGCTTTTCGTTCAGATCCGTCACGTAGATCGTCAGGTTCCATGATCCGTCACCAACTATTTCCCCGTCTGCGAGCATTTTGCACTAGTTCGTTATACACTTCTACACTTAGTCACTTCTGATGGCTCATCGCGACAACTAAAAAGTTTAAATTAAAATGAATTTTCTTTCGACACAACCACTCCACTGGGCTCTACTAAATGACACTGAATGAACTTATAAAATTACTTAATGTCGAATGATGAATTAAACGAATGAATTGACTCTGAATGCATTGTCTATGAGACTATGACTATTTGTAGTCTCTGACCACAGACCATTAGAGATGTTTCCTTTCCAAGAGCATATTTTCTAAATTATAGGAAGATATTACTTAATAATATTACGGCTGAAGCTAGTCACCCGGTAACCGGACGAATAAAATAACTTTAGTCGTTCGTAACGTCCGGCCTGTGATTGGTCGAATGGTCATTCCGATATGACGTCATCAAACTTCAGGTACCTCTACAAAGTCTATCACCCAAACTCAGAATCACTAACGGTTACTTAAATCGCTCATTAGTACAGAATTTGTATGATGATTCTTTACTAAGGAACGATTAAAGTAACCGTTAGTGACTCTGAGTTGGGGCGTAAGTCTATGATCCAGATAGAGTAATATATGCATGGTTTCAACCATGTTTCAACTACCAAATTTTCATTCAATCATTCATCATTTCTTCATTCATATCTCAATGTCACGATTGTCATGTCAAGTCAATGAGGATAGAGGAAAGGATAGAGTAGAAGGAGTGCCATCTCTGTGTATGAAAAGTGTCCGTATTAACTCGTTCAATAACGGGTGGCACTGCGGTGCGCTAAATAGTTGAGGTTAGGAGTATACTGGCATTATGGAGGGTACTATAAAATTTTTGAAGTTATACTTCTTTAGGCGCGTTATGAAAAAATGATGAGAGGGAAATTTTAAGATTTGTAACACAAAAGTAACAGGATGAAGTAGCCCGCAAAAAAATAGAAATAGAAACTATAATAGTCATGTATTATTTAAAGATATAAATTAAAATATTATTATTTGATTTATCTAATACTTTAAGTTATTAAATTATTAATATTAAATATTAATTTAATGATGCCAAAGAAGAATAACTTCTCACGCGCGTACATAAGTACACGTTTATGTTTTTTAAATATTGTGTACTGGCATTAGGGAGGGTACCATGAAAATGTTTATATAATTGAACTCAGCAAACTTTACTTCATCTACAACAGCTATGTTCATGTCGTTAGTTCTCAGACACTAGCGCCATTCTGGAAAGTGGAATGGCCATTATTGGAACCTCTATTTTCAGTAAAGAGCTGGACACTTTCTCAACTTTCCCCTCAAATGAGATGGCCCTCCTTCTACTCTATTCTCCATGTGTCAATGTCGTATATACAAAGTTACTCTATGGTCAATGTCAAGCTTGATGTCAAGTCAAGTCCACACTGCCATTATGTTTTGAATACGTTTCTTTTTTTCTGTTTTAATAATTCGTATGAATGAATTAATTAAAAACCTATTTAAACCTAGAATTTATGTTAAGACTTACCAAAATTGTTTCTGGTGAACAAAAACTTATACCACTGTGTAATTTTATTATTCTATTGGATCATACGGTGATGTGGTGAGCTGGTGATCCATCGTATCAAGTAATATCGAAGATCGATGAGCCGCAAAAATACAACTACAGATATGGTGACCAAAAATAAAAACAAGGGTTAGTTTTTACGCTTTTCAAAATATTATAGTACATTAATTTTGGCCATTATAATGATTTATGCTGAATTGCTTATTTCAGTGCTATCAACACCAGACCATGCATTGGATTCCCCATCAAGAGATAGCGATTCGATGTATGACTCCGAAACTGCCAGTCCAATTCCTTTTCTTTGTACTCAAGATGGCGCAGAAGGCTCAGCAGATGTGGTCTGGAATTATTATAGTTCAAACTCAAAAACGTCTCATCCAAAAAACTCTACGCCCATCAGTAAGAAATCTAAAAAGTCTCACCGGTTAAAGTTTGCTGAGAAAAAATCCCATGCAACACAACATAGGCGCACAAAACTAACACAGAAAAAAACACAGCTTCCCTTGGAGTTATTAGAATTAAATCAGTATGTTGACAAATTAATGGAGGAAAAGTCTAAAAGCAGTCAAGTTTCAAAAAAGCCACAATCTGGTAGTGAGGAAGATATATTTAGCGAGGCTCCTGATCGTTCCCCAAAAAGCATATTTAGAACTAAAAAGTGTCTGAGAAAAAATGTTTTAAGCTCTCGGTTTAGTAAGCCTGAGTCTGAAACAGGATTAGAATCTGACGATTCGCTCAATGAATGTCTGCTGATGGCTAGTCAAGCTGTTGAAGAAAAATTTCTAAACAATAAACCTACATCTCTCGATTCCAATGTACACCCAGACTCTGATTTAAATATGAATGACGATTCAATGGATGCCATCTTAAGGAGTGTAAAATCACCATATATAAGTAAGCTTAAATGTGAATCTCCTGGACTTAAAAATGATTCATTTGATAGTTTACTGGGTAATTTAAATGATAGTGCATTGGAACGACTATCAAACATGCCTGTTGTAGATAGAAGAAGAAGAAGTATAGATAAAAGTAAGCTACAAGATACAAGTTGGAAAGTAGAAGATGTAGTTGCCCATAATGATAGTCCTTCAAGGTTTTCCTTTATTCGTCACAGCTCCATGCCTGTATCACCATCTATTCCTAATCATAACATAGTAACAACTTCTAATGCATTGTCGCTTGGAAGATATAATTCAATGCCATTTAATGACAGTAAACAAAAACAAACAGGTAAGATTTTTAATGATAAGTTTTAAGTATGATATAGAAATATTTGTTATTATATTAATTGATACTGCTATACTGTGATAACTAATAAAATTTGATTTATTATTTCATTTCATTTAATATTGTACTGTTTTATTAGAATGTTAATTTTTATACATAAAAACTTGTAAATTTTTGCAACTGGTTCCATAACTTCAATTGCATCAACACTGGGATAATTATTATTTATTAATGTTTTACAGGTGACTCTCCCATAAGATGCACACCGTTGGAAATACAGAAGAAACGCCAACAAGCCCGGGAAAAACTTCTTGCTAAAAGACTTTTGCCATTTACACAAACACAGCAGTCGGGTGTTGTAATCCCTTCACAATCAAATGAAACTGCAAAAAATTGCAAGTTTGAGTTAAAAGTTCCTACAGTTAGTCATTCAAAGAAAGATATAACTATTCAAAAGTCTGAACCCTGTTCTATAAAACAAAATTTAATACCCAATTCTAATACCAGTGTGAATATACAATTAATAATTGAAAAGAAAAGACAGGAAGCCCTTATGAAATTGAGACGTAAACAACACCAAAAGTAAATGATTTTCTTTACAGAAATTATATTAAAAGTAGTTCCTTCTATTCAAATACTTACACTGTTTTGTGGAAGTTTTGACACTCAGTTAATAGTCTCGGCGGTACTCAGAGTCACTTAATGGTCACTTAAATCACTCTTTATTACAGAATTTGTATTGTGATTCTGTACTAAGGAGCGATTTCAGTAACTGTTAAGTGACAGTGCGGCAGTAAGAGTGTTTAATTTTGAAACAACTTTAAAATTATGTTATACCCAAACAATGTGACTATTAATGTAGAAATAAATGGTAATTGGTGGTTGCTAAGCAGTCCAAGGTCCTAATGTAATTTTAAAATTAGCTTGAGATCAGTTTGCTTGTATACTTTAATAATGTGATAAAATGATTATTAAAATTTAAATGTTTGTTGATTTTAGTTAAATGTTATTTTGCATGTTGATACATACTTACATTTAACATAATTATATACAGATCGTGTCACTTATTATTTTTATTGTCTTAGTAAGTATTGTATTTTGTAAAATGATCAGTAAGTACCTACCTATGTAAATCTTACTATTCCACTATGCATTATCCTAATATTAAATTGTGAAAGTTATAAGTGTCTTCACATATTTTTTTCCTTCATGCTGGAATGTCAGCATTATTAAACTGAGTTAGAGTTTTGGGTAGCTAAGGTGTCTAGATTTCGACCCTAAAATACTTATTAACTGGAAATCAAGACTATGTATAGAAGTAGGTACTCGTTATATTTTGATGTTTTTGACGCAGTGATGGACCTAGAAAAAAAGAGGTGGCTCGACTGCTTACTTGTGTAATCGCTTGCTTACATATGTAAATAGAATTATGGAACATTTGGAATTAAATTGTTAAATTAATATCTCATAAAGTTTTCTTTTAAAATTCCTCAATATGACGTCATATACGGCATAACGTCGTGTATGCCTTTGTTCGCTCCATTGCTTTAACCATAAACATCATTAAGTCAATGTCATGTAGTTTTATTAATTTTTTTGTCAGTGTCATCATAACTGTCAAAATGTTATGTCTGTCTGTGATCTTCGCAATAGGTTAGTGTAAATTTTGTTAGTCGATTTATATTCTAAAACAAATCTCAAATTATCCAATAGTTTAATGCAAGTCTGTAGGTGTTGTAAAATAATAGGTTTCTCTTTAATTCGAGAAGCTGTGAATTAAGCGTGATTAGAACGAAGTCGCGAAAACGATAACTTTACAGCCTACTGTAAAAGAATAGTCGACGCCAATTTACCATACTTATTTCATTATCAAGGCACAATGTCATTGAACTACGCGCGACAAATCTCCAGAGCAATATGCACTGGAGTTTACAAATGTAATATTCAAGTTAGATCAATACAAACGACGCAGTCGGCAAGGCTTGGCATGATACCAATCGTAGTCGAACAAACGGGAAGAGGTGAGCGAGCATACGACATATATTCCAGATTACTCCGCGAACGAATCATTTGCTTAATGGGACCCATCAATGACGACATAAGCTCATTAGTAGTGGCTCAATTGTTGTTTTTACAATCAGAGTCTAGCAAGAAACCTGTGCACCTGTATATCAATTCGCCGGGCGGTAACGTCACGTCAGGCTTAGGAATATATGACACAATGCAATATATAACTCCTCCTGTAGCGACGTGGTGTGTTGGTCAAGCTTGCAGTATGGCATCGCTTCTTTTAGCAGCTGGAGCGCCTGGCATGCGTCATGCGCTTCCCAACTCTCGGATCATGATCCATCAACCTTCAGGAGGTGTGAGGGGGCAGGCTACTGATATCCAGATTCAGGCTGAAGAGATACTGAAGCTTAAAGCTCAAATTAATGGACTGTATGTTAGGCATACAGGACTGGCAGTTGAGAAAGTTCAGACTTCAATGGAGAGAGATCACTTCATGTCCCCAACTGAGGCTAAGGCTTTTGGTTTGATCGACAATGTTCTGGAACATCCTCCGTCTCATGCTATGGAAAATGAATGTACCACAGCATCTGCTAGCGGAACGACGGGTGGCAATTAGTTTTATTGTCTATTTACTGTTATAGCAGCATTGTTATTGTTAAAATGGTATAAAAGGATAAAAATAAATTATATTTGTATATATATACAACTCGCTATTTTATTGGAAATGTCTTTTTAGTAGAATCTTTAAACACAACTTAATTGAGTATAAACAATTCTCAATCTATACTAATATTATAAAGAGGAAAGATTTGATTGTTTGTTTGCATTGAATATGCTCCGAAACTACTGAACCAATTTAAAAAATTCTTTCACTATTGAGAAGCTACACTATCCCCGGGTGACATAGGCTATATTATACTATCAAAAAAATTAGGGATCCTTAATAAAACTCCAATATTGTAACCCGAGGTGTAAAAAAAAAAGAAAACCGAAGCAAAGCGAGGGCGGTTACTCGTTTTTAATAAAATTAATGTTGCCACTGACTTCTATGATCTATTATAATTAGGATTACCAACTCCAAATTTGAAAAGTCCAGACAATCTATAAAAATTCTCATAAACAAATCCAGAAAATTCTAAAATGGTCTGGATTTTTTAGTAATTTTTTTTCGCACTACTGAAGGAAAACACTGCCCCGCATTTTTTTATTATTTTTGTGCTTTAAATATAGAAAATACTGTTGTTTGAAGTAGTAAAATTTATAATATTTTCTTAATTTTAGTCTTTTTTATTTAGATTTATTTCAGTCTTGGGACAACTAAAAAAGCCGGACAAATTCTAATGCCGGAAAAAGTAGGACAAAAGGTCAAAAGTTCGGACATATCCGGACGGCTCGTAACGCTAATTATAAGTAGGGGAGCCCAAGAGGGGATTTTTGGATTTACTCGAGCGCAGCTTTATTGATCTGAGAGAGCAGCAAATTAATATCGGATATCTCACATATTGATAAGTACCTCCAGACAGTATGAGCCTTTAATGTAGGGGCGGAACCTTGATTGACGGTTTTTATTACTTTTTTTTTTTAATAACGCTTCACACTCATAGCCCCACACTAGGATTCCGTGTCGTGGGTGCCATGGACAACAAACTAGACAAGGACATTCACACCCAGACCGAGAACAGAAATTCAAACTCATCATTCAAATTTCCGCCTCGCTGGGAATCTAACCCAGGACACTTGGTACGGCGATCTGGCATGGCCATTGCGCCACACGGGTCGTCAAACTTTTGGCTTGCGGAAATCGTCAGATTATATTTATTTTATTATCCTGGTATATTACCTTAAAAAAAAAACAACCGCTCTCATGCATCGGTGATGTCTGGTGTTATTGAGGTCCGTAAGGGACGACCACTTATCACCGGGTGGCTCCTACCTCGTAGGCTCGTTATTTGACTCTTTCCTACATAAAATATATGTTTGGGTCCACCATCCATATAATCAACATACGAGTTTATTCATACCTAACGGACAGGCTCGGGTAAACTTTACAGAGCTTTAGTGGAAATCTTTTGTTGTATTGTTTATTTAAGTTCACTACGTCATCCTCAGAAATACTTCCTCAAATGATGGTCGTTAAACCAAGATTGATATGTTTATGGTGACAAACGAAGCGACTCGTTGGCCTTTTTGTTTTACTCCTATGAAACCGTGACTCGACATCCCTCAGACAATTAATATTCCTTCGCATATAGAGTGTTAATGTTAACATGAAGCTATACAGCAAGTAGGTACTCTTATTTGATAAATTAACGGATATGGAATTATGCGTGAAAATTCCTAATGAGTAACGTAAGATTAGGCAAGCCATTAGACTCCTATGCTTTTTAATGAAAATGACCCGTAAGTAGAATCGGCAGATTCCTGAAGAAAACAGAGAGAACCCATTTGTTCTAGTTCACAGGAACGTGTAGGACTTTCTCTAGATTTGAAAAGGGTCCATAATAAATAAGTATCAAGTAGCTATGCCTATGTATAAACACATAAAGAGAAAAGCTTTGTATCCAATTTAAAGAACACCTACGGGCGCACGAGGAGTCAAAGGTTACGTAGGTATTATAGTTTAAATAGATGCAAGGAGAGCTAGATTGTAGTGTTACAAACTCAGAATACATTTTTTTTTGTATTTTGAGGTTACAAATATGTTTCCTACAAAAATAGTAGGTACCTACACGCTGTCGATGTGAAGATTGTGAAGAAACCTTTTGATAAATTGAATTATGGCACAGATTACGGTCAAATTTGGATTGCAGAGCAGATCTTTCTTATTACTACTGGACTACTATTACTACTGGACTACTATTACTACTTATTACTATTTATTCTAAAATCAACTGAAAAATCTGCTTACTAACTTCCTGCACACATCTGTCCCGGATATAATGGACCCAGCGTGTCTCGGCACAGATTCATGGGTACTAAATCTACTCTGACCTTCTTTAGGTACCTACTCCTCTCGTTCTTTTATTGGTCCTTCCTAAAAAAAATAAACCAGTGCTTCTAAATTAGGTTTCAAGGTATTTCTATCTTACGCCGCTAGAGTGGTCTTTTTGGACTCGTATGGTTTATCTTTATTCCTACGCATAATCGCACATTAAGTTAATCATCTGTAGCAGTAGATATCTAGTTGCAAAAAACTTAGAAAGTTTTATCACGGGACTAGTTGTAAAGCCTTCCGTGCTTCGGAGGGCACGTAAAGCTTTCGGTTACGGTTTCCATCGGTACTAAACTTCTATGGCTGACCCACAACGGGTTGAAGTCGTCACTGACTTTTATACCTACCTACATCGCATTCTAATTGCACAACAAAAAGTTCTACATGTTCAGAAAACCTCATTTACATTTTCCACTGTGAACGTTGCACGTAAGAGCTTAGTTAGCTTCGCTGTCATAATTTAATAATACGTAAAACGCAAAATCGCTATAGCTATAGCTATTAGATAAAAAATCTTTTGATTTAAAGTTTATTCAATGAATAGGTATGTGTGTCAATCGTGAGGAAAAGCTAGGCGCTCTAACTAACAATAAGGTATAATAGTTAGGTTCCTTTAAATAGTAATAGTATGAGATTCAAAATACCTGAATATTTCCCCATCCAGCCACGTAAGCCTTAGTTTTTTTTTTAGTAATTTTAGGATAAGTACCTGATGTTAATTATCACTCGTTTGATATTATCATTTAAAGCCAGTTCTTTTTTCAAAAGTATGAAAGCAATATCGTTTACAATGTGTATCTACCGTTTGATAACCCAATCATTGAATGTAAGTAATAAATACCTTCAGTCCCGGGTCCTAGGTTGAAGCTAGCTAGATACATGACTATTCTATGTCACTTTGAAATACTTTATGCTTTAACAATCCCATCCTGATCATAAATTAAAATGTAATCTTAATACTTTGGAAATGTGTTTTAAGAAATAAAAAAAACTTTTTATATAAAAAGGGTTTATTATATTTTACTGGACTATAGAATCTTACTATTGCTTGGACCTCAATGATTCTTTCTTTTTTCACTCTGTCACTATATAAAAGAATGAAATTACACCTTTAAGATTAATAACTAATTTTTTCACAATACAATCGTTTGGCTGCATTTTTGATCCATGAGTAGAAATAAGTGACATTGGTGTATGTCACCAAAGCTAAGTGGGCGTTACTTCTCCAGGAAACAATTCCTAATTGTCGATAGTCACTGGTGATAAGAGCACTTCCAGAGTCACCCCTGTAACATAAAATTTTTGTGCCTCAAATATAGAAAGTAGGTAAATTTTATGTTGTTTGAAGTACATAGTAAAATTAATATATTTTGCTCATTTTAAAGTCTTTTATATTTAGTGTTATTTCTGGGACAACTAAAAAAGCACACTCAGACTAATTAAATATGCTAGGCGCTTTGTGGAGGAAGTTCTTTTATATTTAATCATGCTATATTATAATTTTGGCGCCCCCCCCTTAAACTGGCGCCCGGGGCGGGTGCCCCGGTTCGCCCCACCTAGATATTTCTTACAAGAAACAGTAGATACATGCTGTCGATGTGAAGATGATGAAGTAAACCTTTTATAAATTGAATTATGAATTTGGATTGCAAAGCGGATCTTAGATAAATGGATGTAAGTAATCTTTTCCATTAAAAAACTTCCTTTAAAATTACTAGGTAGAAAACTTCGCGAGCCCTCCTAAAGCACCGCTTTTTTGCTCGTTACTATTTACCTACTATGAAATCAATAGTCCGTGAGCCAGATAGTATTTTTTGTCAGTCATTTCCTCTCAAGCGATAACTCGTGAAATACTTCAGAGAGTTGCATTATATAGCATGGTGAACGTCAGCTGCCGCTCCAAGGGTGGGTAGGGGGGCGGCAGCCTTTCAATCATGTAAAAAAAATTGTTTTCAGTCATTTCCTCCCGACTGAAAATTTGTTAGATGACTTAATTATTTAAAGGTAAAAAAAGTCAGCTGGCCATACCGTGGTGGATTATACGTCAGCTGGGCGCGCGCACAGAGCCTAAAGTAAAATAACTAGTTACGTAATTTCCTCTCACTTGAAAATGTGTCAGGTGATAGTTTACGTGCTATTTTGAATAAACAAAAACATCAGCTGGCTCTAAGTTGGTGGATTATACGTCAGCTTGGCACGCGAACATGCAAAAAAAAATTTTTTGTTCAGTGATATCCTCTCACTTGAAAATGCGTCAGATGATACTTTACATGTTATTTTGAGTAAATAAAAACGTCAGCTGGATCTATGTTGGTGGAAAGGTCGTCAGCTGATGCAGTGAATGGTGGAGCTCAGAAGCCAGGCGTGAGCGCCGATCGCTTATTTACATTCGTCAGCTGACGGGTTTTCCACCAACTTAGAGCCAGCTGTTGTTTTTGTTTATTCAAAATACACACACAGACACATTTTCAAGTGAGAGGAAATTACGTAACTACAGTTATTTTACTTTAGGCTCTGTGCGCGCGCCCAGCTGATGTATAATCCACCACGGTATGGCCAGCTGACTTTTTTTACCTTTAAATAATTAAGTCATCTAACAAATTTTCAGTCGGGAGGAAGTGACTGAAAACAATTTTTTTTTACATGATTGAAAGGCTGCCGCCCCCCTACCCACCCTTGGAGCGGCAGCTGACGTTCACCATGCTATATAATGCAACTCTCTGAAGTATTTCACGAGTTATCGCTTGAGAGGAAATTGGTCAGGAAAATCTGTCGCTAGCTCACGAACTACAACTACAAATCAACTAAAAAATCTGCTTACCTCGCGGGTCTGTTTGCATTACTTTGCGTTGTTCCTGCACACATCTGTCCCGGATATAATGGACCCAGCGTGTCTCGGCACAGATTCATTGGTACTAAATCTACTCTGACCTTCTTTAGGTACTTCACTTGTTTTACTTTTGGTTCTTCCTAAGAAAAATAGAAACCAGTGCTTCTACATTAGTTTTAAAGGTATTTCTAGCTTACACCGCTAGGGTGATCTTTTTGCTCTATGGTTTAATTATAAGTATGTATAATGGCATAAATTTCTTCACAATAATTTCATGACTTTTTGACCCCTCCTCCCGTCCTTGTCACAGCTGGTCACATTTGTGAGACTTCCCCTCCCTAGTGTGACGTCACATATTATGAAATTTTACATCTAGAAAATTTAAATTTAAACAACAGTTCCGAAATACGTACCAATATTCGATTTTTAAATGTGACACCACGAAATTTATGACCCCCTCCCACCCCTTGTCACACAATGTCACATCACACTACATCGACCCCCCCCCCCCTCCTCCCTAACGTGTGACGTAATTTATGGATGCCCCCTTAAGTTAGTTATGCCGTAGTAGTAGTTGAAAAGTACGTAGAAAGTTTTATCATGGGTATCCACTAGTGGTAAACATTTCTTAACCACTTCCGTGATCGGAGGGCACGTAAAGCCTTCGGTTCCGGTTTCTATCGGCACTAAACTTCTATGGCTGACCACAATGGATTGAAGTCATCACTGACTTTTATACCCATACTATACCGCGTCCTAACTGCACAACAAAAAGTTCTACATGTTCACAAAATCTCATTTTAATTAGTTCTTTACATAAGAAGCAAAAAGTAAGTCAAAGCTTAGTTCCCTTCTCTGTCATAAGGCTTCGACGAAACTACCACTTGACAATGGTGAGTGCTCCGAGGAATTGTTCGACTTGATGCCTACTCCACCTTTTCATCATTGCACCACTCGCCAAAGATGAAGTTTCATCCACACGGATTGGACCTGTGGAGAACCTCTACGGCCCGATTATCACGATCTGTTTTAGCACGCACGTGCAAAATGTGGAATGAGCTTCCTTCTGAGGTATTCCTGGACTGCTATGACATGGAGTTCTTCAAAAAAGGTGTAAAAGAAGTTCTCCTTCAGGGCCGGCGAGGCATTGGCGATTCCTCTGGTATTGCTCATGTCTATAGGTGACCACTAACCATCAGGTGGCCCGTCTGCCTTTTTGTCAGCCCTACAGGCAATTAAAAAAAACGTGAAACGCGCAATTGCTACATCTATAAGATAAAAAATATTTTGATTTAACGTTTATGCTATGAATATATGCGTCAATCGTAAGGAAAAGGTGGGCGCTGTAACTAATGATAAGCTATAACAGGTACATACCTACCTTTGAAATTATATATTTTGTTTTTATGTACTGACTAAAAGTAACCGATCGCTTGAAGAGATCCGAATTCAAGTACATAAGATAGACAGATTATTTAAAGCGATTAGCATGAAATTCAACATACCTGAATGTTTCCCCATCCAGCCACATAAGCCTTAGTTTTTTTTGTAATTTTAGGATAGCTAATGTTAATTATCACTCGTTTGATATGATTATTTAATGGGAGTTCTTTGTTCAAAAGTATGAGAGCAATATCGTTTACAATATTTAGCGGTGAATAAAATGGATGATTCATTATCCTTAAAGACTCTCTCACTGCTCCTGTGTATTGTGCCTGGAAGCAATAAACAAATACGATTGAGATAGCAATCACTAAATACATAGTTTGATGAACACCTGTTAACCTAAAGGTGCTCCCTCACATGGAGCATTCGCCTGTAATGTAACGTTTCGGATTCGATTTTGAGAATTTGATGTTGTATTATTATAGGTATTAACATTGTATCATCAAGTTGCGCACTGTAATTCTTGCTTCACCTCCCTCACTGTGTAATGCTCGACTCTGTAACGTTACATTACAGGCGAATGCTCCAAGTGAGGGAGCACCTTTATGT
Source organism: Thymelicus acteon (assembly GCA_951805285.1). NCBI lineage: Eukaryota > Metazoa > Arthropoda > Insecta > Lepidoptera > Hesperiidae > Thymelicus > Thymelicus acteon. The sequence goes on from OX638232.1 coordinate 8,273,695, forward strand.
GTATAATAATAATAATACTGGCGGCACGCTAAGAAGGCCGTTTTGACACATTACAATAGTGACGGAACATGATTTAATTATGTATCGAAACAAGTTAATTGTTCAAAAACTAAACGTCTTCACCGTTTTACTCTAGAGAAAAAATATATTTTGCTGTTAGCCGGTTTAAGGGGAACAAAGCAATAGATTATGTAAAATTTCAACTCCTTAGGAAAAGAGGAAGTAGATCTGATTTCGCTTGCGAGATTTGACCCAAACAGGGCAAGCTAAATAAAACCGTTTAAATAAGTAAGTATATTGTTCAATATTGTGCGAGAGAATTCTATAAGTTTTGTTAATGTAAAGTACCTATAGTTAAGTTACAACAAGTATCATATACCTACTATAGTATAATTTAAAGTACAATATTTAAATATCGTATGTAGATAGGAAGGAAATAAAAATCAATAAGTACCTACCCATTGTTAAATCAAAGTCAGCACCTGTATTGTAAACAATCCTACCTAATTTTTTCTACTTTTCTTTTTTTTCATGAAAAGCAGAAAAGCAGTTCGGTAGTTTTAAGGGTTGCGAAGTAAAATCGGAACCCTTATAGTTTCGTCATGTCCAAGCAAAGCGTCGAGATCCTTAATGCTAGAAAGCTGTAATTTAGCATGGATACACATATTTATTAAAACTCCAGAATCGTAGAATAAAATATTGAAAAACATTTTTTTGAAGGTACCTCCCCTACAGGTAACGTGAGGATGAATTTTTTATTCGTCGCGTACCCTATACTATGGGGTATCGTTGAAAAGATCTTCCAAAAATATTATGGGTCTTCAAGGACCATTTTTGGTATTAGGGGTCCGTTTACGAAATATTTTGCTTTAAAGTGCTAATTTTGGTTAGAGTCAAGTGTCCTCCCCTGCTGGCTAAACGGTTGGAGTTGGACAAGTAATAAAATTCTCAAAAGTAGGTTATGTGATGAATTTACAAGGAAAACTATCACGGCTACGTTAGCATAAGTAGTTAATGAGTGATAGTTGATAAACTTACTACTTCGGAACTCTACACTGCGCGTGGCTTGACAAGGACTTGCCCGGTTATATTTAATTTATCGCTTTCCGTCAAACAAAGAAACGCCGACGGGGACTTGTCATGGAATCGACATCGCGACAGCTCACGTGAGTCCGGGCAGCTATTCAAATCTTGCGGACGGCACATGAGAGCCCAGCTACTGGCATGCGAATACACTATGGGTATACTAGGCATAAGTCGGCAATTCGTATTGTGTGAACCGGTCATAACATCCGTCTTAAATCTAAAGCGGTCCTTAGACGATCATGCAGTATAATCAGATACGAAAATGCCTTTACCTGTGTCGTGGGTGGCATGGACTACACTTATAACACATCACAATAACACCCATGACCCGAGTACAAATATTTATGTCAAATAAATATCTACCCCGACCGGGAATCGAACCTGGAACACCTCGCTTCGCAAGCAGGGTCGCTACTTACTAGGCTACAGGGTCGTCGAAGCATGATCATGTTGAACGATGGACCGTCATGCAAGACATCAAACATTTTAGCACATTAAAGCAATAGTACATTGAATAGGTATAGGTACTCTACTCTGTACGTAATTACATGTCACGCTGCATGATCATAGGAACCACTTTGTATACAAAGAAAAAAACACACCTCTCTGCGATCTTCGCATCCTGCGTGCGCGGTTACTGTAAGTTTTTCTTTATTTAAGCAATGTGCTGCCGTCAGTAATATGAGCTGGTTGAGCACTGAAGAGCCACATATACTTGCTGTTACCTTATTGCCGCACTTTATGTGCAAAAACACAGCATGAGGAAAGTTTGAAATATCTGCCCAGCTTCCCCCTATTATCTTCCCTTCCAGCGTCATGGGGCGGTCTCCTGCCATTGTGACAGAACATAGAGTTACAATTTCAAAAATAGTTACGGATAACAATTTTAAAATTCGTTGAAACATATTGTTCAATCAAACTATCAAGTGACGTGACGCATATGAAGAACATTTTGCGTCTTTTATAGCCATTAAGATAAGTAATTGCCATAAAGCGTAATTGAACATGATTCCATTGCCTTTTACGAGTATTGGCGATACTCGTGTAGATCGTGAATTGTGATTGTTTACAGAATGTAGTATCTACTAATGTGGTTTTCTTTGAACACATCTTCCAAAAAACTCTCCAGCAGAATCACCTGGATCGTCAATTACAGATATGTTACGATAGTCCATAGATTATGATTACGATGACATTTTCATAAATTTCAGAGTAGATTCTTGCCAACAACAACAAGAGTGCCACGCGTAAGATACTCTTAAGTCAGACACGTCACGCAACTACCCGGAGGATTGCAATGCACTGGCCCAGAATAAGGTCAAGTCGTCGCGTACTTCGTGTCAATGTAGGTTGGTGCGATTCAAAACATCGTGTAAGCTGCAGTTCTTTCATGATCTGTGAAACCGGTGAGGCTTGGGACCGATCGTGCTTGGTCAGTTGTCGGCGCATGCGCGGTCCCCGGGTCGATATACAGTGACGTCAAGAGGAGTAGGGCCTCAGTCACCCGCCGCCGGCCACAGCGCGAACATGTGGTTGCAATGTTTGGCTGCGACGGTGCTGATAACCGCGACCGCGTCTCGCGAGGTCTTTACGAACTCTTTCCTAGTGCGGTTCAAGAGATCGCTGCGCCACGAGGAGGCCCAGCTCGTCGCACGGCACCACGGCTTCGATAACCTCGGCCCGGTGAGCCGCCACGTGATTATACGTAAACATAAGCATACACCCGCGCTGCCAAATCTTTAGAAATATGATTGGCCTCATAAAGACTTAGCTGAAATTTTCCATTTAGGTAACGTCAATGCAAAGGACGATGGTAATAAAATTTGCAGTAAACATAAAACAGTTACGTTTAATGTAGCGTAAAGACTGAGTAAGGCTTCTAATCTGATGATAGGGTCATTAAGATTTAAGATCGACATGTTCACAGCCGATGGTCGTTTAGTATTAGTAATGACATGTTTGTAGGACCAAGTTTAATTACCATGTGATCAATTGAAGTAGAGTTATCAACTAGTAATAAAACTTTAAAGTAGGTATAGCTTTTATATTTGGCAACTTAATATGACATGAGGAAAGTTAAGTTTACTTGAATCAACATATATACAGTAGGTGGGTGTGATTTAGTCCCCTTGCCCATCACATTCTCTTAATTACTTAATATAATCTGGTTTTTACCTGTTTGTCTACGAAGATCGTCTTAAACTAAAATAGATCGTGAAATTTTCTTTTTATGAATTAAAGAAACGTTAAAAAGCTAAGAAGCGTTTTAGCGCCTTTTTTATCTTTGATTAGTAATTTCAGGTGTGTCGGTGACCAAGTATCTATCATTATAACATATTAAAAAATGTAAGTGATAGATTGGCCATCTTGATTTATGTATGCCATTCAAGGGCTTGATAGTAGAGAGAGTTAAGTAGGCGTACTATGGCGTGTTGGTTATCAATAAGTGGATATGAGCGATACGCAATGATGGCGGGAGATAAGAAACACTTCCATGACATTAAATAGCTACTGAAATGCGGGTTAGTTCAATGTACCCACGCGTTTTTGACTGCCAAGTAGGTAGGTAGGACTCAATTCACCCAATTGTGGTAAAAGTCATTTTGATGGGGAGCCAAAAACTCTAATTATGGCAATTATGGCAAAAAAGTAATAATTTCCTATAGATAGAAGGTATACTATATTATAGACAAAGTTTGGATGATTCATTCTGTAAACCTATTGATTGTGTAGCATCGTCATATTATAATTATTTATCATCCTTATCCATCTCTTGATAAAGGTTTCGTAACACCCATATTTTGTAATCTCATTCATTCAGTTCAGTAATTACAATAGTAAGTCCCTTTTCACATGCATACGGTTAAGGCACGGTCGCCGTGCCGTGCAAGGTAGAAATGTTTTAACAACGAGGGCTTTCACATGGTACGGCGACCGTGCCGTGACCGCGTGTTGCCCATGTTGTACCACTATAAACATGGTTTGATGCGGCAACCGTCTTTTCAGTCATGAATGGACTTGTATAGATGCGTTCACATGAACACAGCCGCGAAATGGCATGGCAAACTCGGGAAATGTCATTGGACCGCTTATAACTCATCAAATGAGCTCTTTGACATCCAAAAACTATCCGAAAATACTTTTTGTTACATTTAATAATAAAAAATAACATCTTCAGCCACTGATAATGCTGACCGTCGTTGCCGCCGCCGCCGCCAGCGCGGCAACGGGCGGGCGGAAACCGTGTCCATGTGAGAGAGTTAGCACGGTTAAACGGCACGGCGACCGTGCTGTGACCGTATGCATGTGAAAAGGGCCCAAGGGCGACACACGGTTACGGCTCACAGCCCGGTCGCCGTGCCGTAAAAGCTCTCATTGCAGCTCATACATCTCTACCTTGCACAGCACAGCGACCGTGCCGTGACCGTATGCACATGTGAAGGGGGGCTAATATGTTCGAATATTTGTTATTGTTGTAGTTTGGTGACAATATATTCGGAAAATATTCCATCTGTTTGGAATCATTATGAGAGATTCCTGTTCAATAAGATCCTTTCAGCAATATTTTTAAATATTTCCTAATATTGAAGACTCTGTAGCCTAGTTGGTAGCGACCCTGCCTGCGAAGCGAGGGGTCCTGGGTTCGATTCCCGGCCGGGGCAGATATTTATGTGACTTGACCTGATAGTACACACAGGTTTGGCTCCAGCCGAGAGAACTCCTTAATAGTTAAATAGGGACTGTCCCAATTTTTTTTCTTTCGTAGTATTGACTGTATTGAATTAAATTGTATTGTATTGTATTAAATTGTTACTTTCTTTTTTTTCTCTATCTTGGCTGGCAACGCATCAGTGACGCCTTTGGTGTTGCTGATGTCCATGGGCGACGGTAGCCACTAACCATCAGATTAAATGGATCGTCAGGTGGTCAGTCGGCTATTTCCACATTAAAAAAAACATTTGCATAAATTACTGACATTATTAAAATTAGGTACAGAGCCAGTTATCACCCTCTTTCTAAAATTAACTGTGAAATATTTTTTACGTCACTTATTATCATATTACAGCCCGAAAATTCGGCTTTTGTAATACGGCCGTCAGTTTGACTTCCATTTGTCCGCAGAGAAGAGCCTTAATTTACGATAAGGCGCTTCTATTACTTTCAGCCCACTTGTTTTTATTTATTTTGAAATAACAAAAATAACTTAAGAATTTGAGTGGGCTTGATAAAGCAAAGGCGCACTGACTGAAAGACAATCTTTTTTAGTAAAATATAATTTAGACCATTTGGATACGATGAAAAAAAAAACTTTAAAATTTGCGACGCCTGTAAAATAAAGCTTTTATATTACGAGTATAATACGTCATCATCATCACCATGTCCATGATTACTACCACATCGCCGTTCTATGTGTGAGTGTAATCGAATCGGTTCGATTGTTCGAAGCTTCGTTTTTGTGCGTTATCAATTCATGTCGTACCATTGTAAATATTGTAATCCCTACGTTTGCACGCAGGATGTAGTGCAGTCATTGTCTATAACTTAGTAACTTAGTACCTTCCTACGTTTATACGCAGGACTACACTACATAGTGTAGTCATTGTTTTACAGAGTTTGAAAAGGAAGTTGTGCGATCATCAACAAAAGCATCGCATCAACAATTCTTTTCAGCCTTCCACTTCACAGAGACAAAGCTTTTGGCTGACGGCATCTGCTAAGGAAAACAGACTCGTTTTATACATATTTAAGTAGTAATACGAGAATACCTATTTATGTATAAATTGGGTACGAACCGGCAGATTGTGTCGATCTTTTATTGACAGAGTTAAGCAACAGCGGTCGCGGTCGGTAGTTGGATGGGAGAACATCAGTGGCCAACGATTTTTGAGCCTTTCCTGTTTCTGAGGGCACGTAAAACTGTCGGTCTCGATAGTTATCGTAAGATAACAGCCGTTAAGCCAAGTCGGGGGACATAGGGCGGCACGTAAACTACCGGTATTTAGGTTGGCCAAAAAGCGTTCCACCAATCCGTAATGGAGCAGCGTGGTGGAGTGTATTCTAAGCCTTCTCAAGAGAAAAGTCCCACGCTCAGTGGTGAACCGGCGATTAGAATTAAATTAAATGAAAATACTTTATGCTCTTAGTAAACAGGTACAAGATAATAACACAGCATTTTCTTCAAACCAACCAACGGTGATATACATAAATCATAAGTTGAATCATGACCACAGAAGAAATAATCTAAATTTTACTGACAAAAAATAACCGACTTCAATATTACTCAAAAAGTACTTATCAAATCACGATCAAATTTATGTGGAACCACATGACAAGCACCTGCTTTCGATTAAAAAAACAATCATAAAAATCGGTTCACCCAGTCCTAAGTTCTGAGGTAACGAACATAAAAAAAAATACAGTCGAATTGAGAACCTCCTCTTTTTTTTGAAGTCGGTAATAATAGTACTTGTCATGCTAGAAATATTTTGAACGGATGTAGGAAAATTAAGTAGGTACATACATCTGATACATCAGTAAATATAACTTTTATATTAAACAATGTAACTTTGCATTTATTTCGAAATTGTATAATGATTTAAAGCAGGTCATGCAACACGCAATACTTGTATGTCCGATTTAATCTTCGAAGGTAACGAAGGTGCTTTGAGGATATATTTGTAAGACGACTTTACTTACATGTTAATTTAAACTTACCCAACATAAAGAATTCTATTTGAATTCTTATTCACGTAATAGAAAAAACAGTCAAACCTGAAACCTATTTGTGAATAAGAAATATGGTTATTTACCGACGTATCCCGTTATATTATTGGTTTCTTGACCTACATATGATGGATATATAATTTTTGTATCATATCGTTTTAAAAAGCATTGATGACTGATTGTAATAAATTACTTTTATTATACATCTATCGTATACACAAACTTTCTCATTTATACTATTAGTAGGAAGAAATGTAGTTCCAGAGAAAATTAAATGTATGAGACGGACGAGCGCAAACACTAGTAATACCCGTTTACTCGTCCGATTTACGGAACCCAAAAAACAAACTCGTTTGCAAATCCGCGAATATCCTTCATAAGACTTCGTTCGTACATATGTATGTATGTAATGAGGGATTTGATCGAGCCCAAGTGTAAACGAGGGATTCATGTTACTTATTACTGGGATATATTTGATATTATAGCTGGGTCGGTATCTGGAAACGTTAAGTATTCCATATTAATTTTATAAGTAAAATACATAGCTTACGTTTTTTTGAAACAAAGAATATGAATTTTTGTTATTTAATATATGCTACGAAATAAAATGTCGAAACAAAATAAAAATTGAACTCTGTTGTCCTGTGATACATTCCAAAAGTAAATTATATTGTAGTGGGAAAAACAGTCGTAAGTTAGATTATAAACTAAAGTTACAGGACTCAGTCACATTTTTTTCAATACTAAAGAAACATTATCCTGTAGTGGTAATTTAGATAAACTAAAGTTAAAAGTTAAAACAGTGACGCCCCAACTCAGAGTCACTAATGGTTGCTTAAATCGCTACTTAGTACAGAATTTCTATGGTGATTCTTTACTAAGGAGCAATTTAAGCAACCGTTAGTAACTCTGAGTTGGGGCGTAAGTTAGATAAACTAAAGTTACAGGACTCAGTCACATTTTTTTCAATACTAAAGAAACATTATCCTGTAGTGGTAAAGTAACGTCGAAATATTACAGAGAAAGTAAAGAGGGTGTCAATTCAGTTACACTATATTGACGCTAACCTCATCACTGTTATTAGTTAGTGGAGAGAAGATAACAGCTCCTATTTCCAAGCGATATAAATAGACAAATGAAGGTTGTCGCTACGAGCTCGTTTGCGATAGATGGACAAATTGGGGGCTATTTCACTCCGGACGAATGCTAGTGATGTGTCATTTTGAAGTTGTACTTCTTTAGGCGCGTTATGATATAAATGGAAAAAATGATGAGAGTGAAATTTTAAGATTTGTACACGGTGACGGTGACACAAAAGGTGACGAAAAACGTTTTTTTTTGTTTTTTTTTTTGTTTTTTTTTTTTTTAATTTTTTTTTTTGAATGTTTTTATTTTTTGATGCCAAAGTATAACTTCTGACATGCATACATAATTACACGTTTATGTTTTTATATCATAATGTTATAACACTTCTATAGAGTTGTTCTTGTAGTTAATCTAGTTAGGTGTATTGTACACGATAATGAATAATGTAGGTAGCTACGGAGCTACGCGGCGTAGCATGCTGCGGGAAAAATTTTTTGTAGGCGCAGTTTAACTGAAACACATTTCCATACTAGTATTCGTTTAAACACTCATAATAAACCGGTGGTCTATAATTGTAATAATAATAATAATAATATTATTATTGAACGTTTATATTTATGAAACCGCTCTTCCACGAGTGAAACCGCGGGCGGATTCTAGTACTAAATAATACAGTTATAGTCATCTAGATTTCTGTACACAACTACTCAGATGCTCTAGAATAGGACGCAGGTGTGAACACTAAAAAGGGGTCCCAGTAAAAGCTGTTCTCAGTTAACGGGACTACTTGAGAACGTAGCCTTACAATAGCTACGGGCCGGTCTACGCGCCGTAGCACTTGTAATCTCTCAGTATATTCTATACTTGAGTCAAACTCGTATCAGAATACTTGTCAATAAATCGTAAAAATTCCTTTATAGGGTTTTCACAAACTGATTTGTATTTCGCACACCAAATAACTATTAAAGAACGAAATAATCATTAAAACGTTTGTGACAACTTCATTATTTTAATATTGACCTATAACAACAACACACTAAGAGAAAACGACGTAAAAACCAACATCTTAAAACAATTTTCGTCATGAATAACTCACGCTCGCACATCCTTAATTTCGTGAAGCAACTTCAAACCTTTGTAGAAACTTATTGTTTTGAGGCCGGCCTACCTATGACTATAAATAGAAATTACTACGAAAACCTCACAGCTATAATGGCGCTTACATGCTTTGCAACTTGGTCGTATTATATTATTTCGAAATACAGTGAAATCAACTTATCTGTGACTATAAGGAGGGCGCTGCCGGACGCATTGGACCAATCATAGTGCGCATAGTAGTAATTTATGAATGGGATGGCATTAGTTCCAATTTTCGCCACGTCACAAATAAGTTCTTGAGAGATGGCACTGTACAGATTATACAGATATTTCATTCCACTCAATATGCATGAGCATAAAATTATTTATAAGTTAAATTTCATTAAACAAAGCCGAATAACATTTTATATTTATGTTTATGTATTTTAAAACAGTCTATATCGATTTTATACGTAACTATTCCGTGTTATTTTAAACTTTTGCAAAATAAATATTATGTTTAAAAATAAAATAAAATTACAAAGAGTGGAACGGAACGCGACTTGCGAACTCCAGATTTAGTTCAAACGTACTTTATACGACCAAAAGTTTCACGCACCTGTTTGTTTGTGGTTGCTAGGCAACACAGTCCTTATGTAAATTCTGATTCGAATGTGAATATAGTGTAGTTAGTACTTATTGTATCTTTGAAGCATTCGTGAAGGGTTTTAATTCAAATTATTTAATGCTAAATTAATTAACTTCTGAATATTAAACACGAGTAACCGCCCTCGCTTTGCTTCGGTTTTCTTATTTTTTTACACCTTGGTTTACATTACTGGAGTTTTATTAAGGATCCCTAATTTTTTTTTGAAAATATAATATAGCCTATGTCACCCGGGGATAGTGTAGCTTCCCAACAGTGAAATAATTTTTCAATTCGGTTCAGTAGTTTCGGAGCCTATTCAATGCAAACAAACAATCAAATCTTTCCTCTTTATAATATTAGTATAGATAAGAATTAACGACGACGCCAGCCATTTTACTAAAGCTAAGGTATTTTAAAAACGGTCGAGCCACAACAGACACGACAAAGTAAATACAATTAAAATCCTCCAGATCCTTCCGGATCTTAATTAAACTTTCACTTATAATGAAAGTAGGTACACACTAAGATTAATGGGTAAGAGTTGAGCAAAGTTATCAAGGTACTGTTTCCACCGGAATTTCCTATTGGATAACGCCAAATCCATGCTTAACTATTTCCGATTATTGTTCTATTCCGTCTAGCTTACCACTATGGGTTCATAAAATTCTCTTTTATACGACTTTTGTAACCCATTCTAAATTCGTTATTACATGAGAAAGCACAGTTTTTAAGAAAAATATTTTTTTTTCAGTGTTAAAGTAAGAAGTTTGAAATTCAGTTCCGTGTACCTATACACTCGTATACGTATTAATATTTTTGTAACAGGTGCTTAAAAACGACTACGTGAAGACTTTATCGAATTTTAATCATCATTATAATAAAGCCATATAATTTCATTATAAATAGATTTACGAATAAATGTTTTTAGTTCAAATTTAATTTTAAAATATCGTCAATGCGAGTAACTAAAAGGAATTCCCCTTGAGACGTAGCTGACTAGCCGTTAGCGTCTGTATTCAACAGCAAAATGTTACATTATCACAAATAATGTCGAAACGTTTAAGCAAGTTAATAAAAGCTCGATGGCTGACAGCGGTTGCCCAACAAATAGTTTTTCCAATGAAGAAAGTTGTACCTAACGTATAACTTTTTTCATTTCTTTCTTTCGACCTTAATTATTCATAAACGATCTATAAACCCGAACCTAGCGATTGCACTGTTAAAATATGTTTTATCTTTATCGTTTTTCATAAGAATGAAAGCAACAAAACATTTTATAAGCCTTATTGTTTTGTTTGATTTTATGAAAAAGCGGCCAAGTGCGAGTCGGACTCGCCCATGAAGGGTTCCGTAGCAGCAAGTAACATAATATAAAAGTTCTTGTAGTTCGTTGTAACTTTGATCAATGTTTTTTGCGGTTTACGATTTATGACGTATTAAAAAAAAACTACTTACTAAATATCATTCAAACAAATTTTCGTTGGAAGTTTTCATGGTAATGTACATCATATATTTTTTTTAGTTTTATCATTCTCTTATTTTAGAAGTTACAGGGGGGGGGGGGACACACATTTTACCACTTTGGAAGTGTCTCTCGCGCAAACTATTCAGTTTAGAAAAAAATGATATTAGAAACCTAAATATCATTTTTGAAGACCTATCCATAGATACCCCACACGTATGGGTTTGATGAAAAAAACATTTTTGAGTTTCAGTTCTAAGTATGGGGAACCCCCAAAATTTATTGTTTTTTTCTATTTTTGTGTGAAAATCTAAATGCGGTTCACAGAATACATCTACTCACCAAGTTTCAACAGTATAGCTCTTATAGTTTCGGAAAAAAGTGGCTGTGACATACGGACGGACAGACAGACAGACAGACAGACAGACAGACAGACATGACGAATCCATAAGGGTTCCGTTTTTTGCCATTCGGCTACGGAACCCTAAAAAGGGGGTAAGTATCAAGATGAGCTGTTCAAACTCATTTGGCAAAAATGCTTGATCGATTTTCCTAGGGATTTTAAATAATTGGTTTTACTTAATTATTTTTGACATGGATCTCTCCTTATAGCTGTGAATGCCTAGAGCGTACTCCAACACTCTGCTCCAGTGCGGTTTGGTGGAGTGAAGGATTTGTCTTGTTTTTCACTCTCTCTGGTTTAAAAACACAATGTTTGAGTAACAATCCCTATTGTATTAGGAAGTAAGCTTATCAAAATGATCCAGATTGACATAATGAGTAAAAATAGGTATAGGATAAGTACTATTATGTCTTCTGCGGTATAGTATAGGTAAGATTTTCGATTTACGAACATAGCATTTCGATGGTAAATCGAATTCCATTCCACGGAAAGTTGGAATAGAAAAGTTTCCCGACATTGCAAACATGTCAGTAACGGCGTGCTGTCGAAACTTTTCCTCTCAGCCAATGTTGTCGATACTTTCAGGAACTTCCTCTAATACCAGATACCTACCTGTCCAATGCTTACTTGATGAGACGTGATGTTGACATCTTGTAAGAAAAAAAACCTTTGTTAAGTCCGTTCCGCTCACTCGTTGGCGGTGGAAGCGCTTCTATTAAAACTATTGCGAGTTGAACGGAGTTCGTACGGAGTCCGTTATATAAGCCATATACCATAACTATGTATTGGTATTGTCGCCGATAAAGGGTTTCAAAACTGTTTATTATAATAACTATTTATTGAAACGTTCACTCGGTTTATCTGGTATCATCGGTATTCTCGGTAAAGTCGGTATTAAGGATAAAGGTTTTAAAACTGTTTATTTTAATAACCATTTATTGAAATGTGTACTCGGTTTACGGTATCATTGGTATACGCTTATTCTCAGTAATGTCGGTATACGAAATAACTGATTAAATGAAATATTTGTGGTATTATACCAGTAAAGGTTTATTGAAATATTGAAACTGTTTATAGTTTATACCGCGTCTTCATACTTTACCGCGCAAAGCCTCGTATTCACGAATAAATGGTTTCTCTCAATAAATAATTTTTGTAACACCTGATACCGTATTTGTGGTATTATGCAAATAAAGGGTTATTGAAACTATTTATAGTTTTTACCGCCCATGTCTACCACCTAACGTGTGACGTAATTTATGGATAGCCCCTTGAATGCAATCCTCAACCGAAGCACCGTGGACAGTAGGCCTAAGGCTGTTATGCCTACAATTATGACATCACTAATAATCATTTCGCTGGAACAAGAACATGTAACCAAAAATATACACCCTGGTCGGGAATCAAATCCAGAGTTCGATTTCAAGCTAGATACTTAGCGTGTCTACTAGAAATTAAAAAATAATTAAATGAAACTCTATTAATAACGATAATCTATACTAATCTCTACTAATATATAAAGAGGAAAGATTTGATTTTTTGTTTGCATTGAATAGGCTCCGAAACTACTGAACCGATTTCAAAAATTCTTTCACTGTTGGAAAGCTACACTACCCCCGAGTAACATAGGCTATATTATATTTTCAAAAATATTAGGGATCCTTAATAAAACTCCAATAATGTAACCCAAGGTGTAAAAAAATAAGAAAACCGAAGCAAAGCGAGGGCGGTTACTCGTAATATATAAAGAGGAAAGATTTGATTTTTTGTTTGCATTGAATAGGCTCCGAAACTACTGAACCGATTTCAAAAATTCTTTCACTGTTGGGAAGCTACACTATCACCGGGTGACATAGGCTATATTATATTTTCAAAAAAAAATTAGGGATCCTTAATAAAACTCCAATAATGTAACCCAAGGTGTAAAAAAATAAGAAAACCGAAGCAAAGCGAGGGCGGTTACTCGTGTATTTATAAATCGGAGAATATACGATATTATATTCATAAGAAACTCAAAGGTCGCCATGAAGGTGAGGATTTTACTGCAAATATTCCGTCACATTATAAATACCATGTCTCAAACACCATGGTGACATCATAACGACGTCACCACTCTGAATCAATTCCCACGTCTCTACCCACGTTTTCGTTATCAAGCGTAGGTCGGTATTATGTGTAGCAGTGGATGAAACTATTAATATTTTATACTTGGCAGGACATTAACACCTTAGTTTTTACTTGATACACTGACGCCCCAACTCAGACTCACTAATGGTTACTGAAATCGCTCCTTAGCACAGAATTTGTATGGTGATTCTTTACTAAGAAACGATTTACGTAACCGTTAGTGACTTTGAGTAATCTATTAGAAAATTACGACTTATCATTATTCCTAGTGGTTCGACCGTCAGTCGCGGGAGAATCTTGGTTAAAGTTAAAATTTTTTGGACGTAGGTATAATGGTATAATCCATTATGTTCTCAACTTTAAACACATTTAGCGGCACTACCAAATATCCAATAGGTAGGCTTATAATATGCAGTACCAATAGGTAGGCTTACCATTATGCTGTGCCGGTCTGAAGACATTGGTCCTGGAGTCATTTTTCCCGGTTTTTGTTTTGGTTTTCAGCCCAGTATTCACGGTACGTTAGTACGTCCGGTAAGTTAGCCGAAAAGAAACGTGAGATGAAAATTCTGGTCCAAATCAGATGAGCCAGAAGCTTGGTATGCCCATGCCTGTCCCAGGTTTTTAACCGTCTTCAGTAAAACATGGGTATAAACACAGACATGTATACCTTGTCTGTGGGTATAAATCATTTTGTAAAAAGGCTTTTGAATGTAGAAATAATATTGTACTTAGTGATTTTCCCTAAATAGAAATACCGAGGTGGAAATATTTATGTTATGAAACCTTCATTACTTACATATTCGGGTATGGTGTGAGTCGAGCCACAGTGTAAGTTAGTTCAGTAGTCCAACTACTTTACTATCGGATAGAAAGTAGATACCGTCCAATAGCTCATATTATGGTATAGAATTATTTACATATAACAAAAAACAGATTCTGCCCGCGGCTTCACATGCAGAAGAGTGATTTCACAGACATGTATACCTCCAAAGCATCACACGGGAACATATAACCGGGATAAAATCTAAACCCTATTTTTAAGTCTGCAGATGGTCTGTACTTAGTCAGACTGAGTGCAAAGTTTCATCTTAATGCGTACAACGGTTAACTCGTTATGGTTACCCAAACATTTACGGCCGGTCTCAATATTATACTGTCAGTTGAGCTCTGGTACATAACAGAGATAAAAAGTAAAGATTGATCTCCCGGCAACTGCCGTCTCTCAAATCAAAAGTAAGCAAACAAAAGTAAGATCATCGGTAGATAATATTTCAGTGACATTTCTGCCTCTGGTTTTTACGTCCCTCTCAAAATTTCGTTTTCGCATAACAATATATTTTTTTTATACTTTTATACTTTTTAATACTTTTTATTATAAAAGGAACTCAGTGTTTTTGATTATAAACTTATTTCATTTTAATATTAAAATGATAATTTGTTCCAAATGTATTGTGAATTTCGCGGATGAAGTTAATAAAATAATGATAAATGTAACCTGGAACAATGCTTCAGTCTCCCGAACGAAGTGTTTATACCCACATGTCCGGGGCCCAAGTTCAAATCCTGGCACGCACCTATAATTTTCAGTGCGTATTAGAAGTTAATTATCACTAGCTACGGTGAAGGAAAACAAACATCGTAAGGAAACCTGCAAGGTGAGTTCTCCATAAAGTTCTTAAAGGTGGTTGAAGTCTACCAATCTGCACTTGGCCAGCGTGGTAGGCCCCGAACCCAGCAGTGGGACAGTTATGGGTTGTTGCTTTTTTTTGCTTTTAAACGAAAAAATTGTTGCCAAATATACTAAAGAAAGTTTCTTTTCAGATGAAGTCCAGACCCTTCACAAAAGATGAAGTACCTTTCTTCATAAGGCCCATAGCTATTGATGTAGCAGGGATACACCATTATTTCTGAAAAGGCGAAATGTGTTTGTAATAATTTCAAAATATATCTTACTTAAAAAGCTTAGTGTTCTTGTTTTATTAAAATACCTACTTACCTAAAACTTTAAAGATAGGAATTGTCCTCAATTCTCATTCACTGCCGTTTTGTTTAATCTGAATATAGGTATAAAAACTTATAAACAAAATTGGATTCACACAATTCAGTCATATATTTTATACGAGGATAATTTCGACGATCTTGGTACCGTATTAAAAAAGCGGCCAAGTGCGAGTCGGACTCGCCCATGAAGGGTTCCGTAGCAGCAAGTAACATAATATAAAAGTTCTTGTAGTTCGTTGTAACTTTGATCGATGTTTTTTGCGGTTTACGATTTATGACGTATTAAAAAAAAAAACTACTTATTAGATCTCATTCAAATCAATTTTCATTGGAAGTTTGCATGGTAATGTACATCATATATTTTTTTTAGTTTTATCATTCTCTTATTTTAGAAGTTACAGGGGGGGGGGACACACATTTTACCACTTTGGAAGTATCTCTCGCGCAAACTATTCAGTTTAGAAGAAAATGATATTAGAAACCTCAATATCATTTTTGAAGACCCTATCCATAGATACCCCACACGTACGGGTTTGATGAAAAAAAAATTTTTGAGTTTCAGTTCTATGTATGGGAACCCCAAAATTGATTGATTTTTTTTCTATTTTTGTGTAAAAATCTTAACGCGGTTTACAGAATACATCTCCTTACCAAGTTTCAACAGTATAGTTCTTATAGTTTCGGAGAAAAGTGGCTGTGACATACGGACGGACAGACAGACAGACAGACAGACAGACAGACAGACAGACAGACAGACATGACGAATTTATAAGGGTTCCGTTTTTTGCCATTTGGCTACGGAACCCTAAAAAGGCGGAATCAAATACACAGGCTTCATAAAATTCATTATCATTCATCACTGATTAATAAATTCATGATTTTTTCATAAATTTTCTTTACAATACGAGAAATACACCAATTATCCGTCGAAATCGAGCGACATGAAAAACTCCGATAATTGGTAACTTCTATTACCAACAGTTAGCTGTCAAAGCGTTATTGAAACGCAAGTATTTATTTTTGTATGGACCAACATACCTACGGTATGACTTGGCCCTCCGAACGGTAGATCAATGTCATCGGTAGATATTTTCTATCCACCGAAGGTTATTGAGACGCAAAAATTGACAAATATGACAGATGACATACTAATGGTAGCTTTATCTACAGTTTTTTATATGTTAGTACATTATTGAGACCGGCCGTAAAACATCTTCACAAACTTTAGCTTAATATTAGAAGGATTACAAGACCAAGATGATGTATAAAATTTTATAGTAAATTTATCGTAACATTTGTAAAAACTAGCCAAGTCGAATCTTGAGCTTGAATTACATTTTCTTGTAACTAAAATTTTAGGATTTACTACTAGCGAACTGAGCACCTACGAGTAGGTATAGTATATAGTTCTAAATTATTTTGTGGGCGAATTCGACAAATATACATATTCTTAATATTGAATTTGGCTCTTGTTGATGGGTTTAACATTTTATATGTATTCACATTTACCTGAATGTATAGAAAGCTGTAGCTGCACCGCGCCGCGCGGTTCGTACGATTCACCTGCGAAATATTTCCGTTGGCTGACTGTAAGAAAAACTGGACGTTTCATGGACTGTGGTTGTATTGTACCTACTGTTTATGTAGGTATCTTATGAAGTATGCGAACATATACATATTGTGAAGTAGGTAGGCAAGCTTAAACATTAATGCCTAAGCTTTGTAGAGTATTTTGGGACGACGGAATGTTTAATTTTCTGTATGTTAAATTTAAGGATGACGTACAAGGGTTGCGGTATATTTAGTCGTTCATTAGTCATTCAGGTTCATGTTATGGCCGAGTTCTGAAATGTACAAAACTTGACATTCATTTTAATTTCAGTTTGGTATTTTGTTGTACCTATTTGTCTTTTTCATATGAAGTAAAGTATAAATGCAAAATTAGTAAAATCGAATGGACAATTCATGATTGAGACAAACATTTATTTATTCTTTTATTTATTTAAACTCTTTATTGGTGGTACCACTCACCAATGAAAAAAATTACAAAGAAAGGTACACTAATAACTAATTTTAATAAGCACAATACAATGGGCGGCCTTATCGGCTTATCACTAAAGCAATTTCTACAATTTGTAGCATGTATCTACTTAGGTATCAATCAGATGAATGCTTGTTTCGAGTCTTGGGTGTGTGTTTATTGTGTGTCCATGCTGTTGGCTACACAGGATTCACGACGATTGTCAGCAGCGTATATAATCTAAATTTTACTAACAAAAAATAACCGACTTCAAAGTCTCAAAAACCACTCTTCAGATCTCGTTCAAATTTATGTGGGACTACATGACAAGCACCTGCTTTCGATTAAAAAAAGAATCATCGAAATCGGTTAGCGTGATATTGAGTTATTCGTCATTTTGTTGCGCACATCTTAACACAAATTTACGACTTATGTGGTTTTCTCATGGATGCCATTGTCAGATCTCAATAAAATTTATATGGGACCACAAGATAGCCACCAGCTTTCGATTAAAAAAACAATCATCAAAATCGGTTCGCCCAGTCCAAAGTTCTGAGGTAACAAACATAAAAAAAATACAGTCGAATTGAGAACCTCCTCCTTTTTTTGAAGTCGGTTAAAAACATAATTCTTGACGAAAAATAACCGACTTCAAAATAACTCAAAAACTACTCGCCAGATCTACCTCAAATTTAAGTGTGACAAGCACCAGCTTTCAATTAAAAAAAGAATAATCAAAATCTGTTCACCCAGTCGAAAGTTCTGAGGTAACAAATATAAAAAAATACAGCGGAATTGAATACCTTTTTTGAAGTCGGTTAAAAATAGATATTACGGCAATATCGTTGTTAAACTTTTCTGCAGTTTTTTTCTTTGTTTGTCATTTACAATTTTAACAAAGGCGCGTTTGACAGATATAAATAGTTAGGTAATTACCCTAGGGGACGAATGACGATTAAAAGTCTAACCCGTTTTATAATAGACTAATTGTTTTGGACCATACAAAAAGATAATAACTATGCAGTAACGTGGCTATTTATCAGTATTTCAACGAAATTCGCATGGAAATGGACAAAACGTAAACCTGTTAACGTATGGCCGATTGAGCGTAGGTAATATCCGGTTAAACGGACAACCGGAACATGAGCTACGTTTCTCGAAAAAACAACCCAAATGTACCCATCGAAAGGGTGACTTATTTAGTCCCTTTAAAAACCTATATTTGAGTTATTGAGAACAACACAATAAAAATAAATTAACACCATAAAAGCGATTACATACGTGCTAGGGATTGCAATCCGGTGTCATTTTCAATCCGGCCGGATTTTACCGGATTTTCACCAATCCGGCCGGATCCGGCCGGATTCGGCCGGATCCGACCGGATCGATCACGCGATCAGAATTTTTCCTTCTCGTTCCAATATAAACTGTTTTTGAGGTAATATTTTTTTTTGGATTATAAAGGAACGCAAATGTGAGCCGTAATAAAGCCGTAGCACCTAATGATAATCATCTTAATATTATTTCGAGGAAAATTTTGATATTTTATTATTTTTTTATAATGGATATAGTCAAAAACTATTGGAGTAATTTCAAAAAAATTTACACCAATAAAAAGATACATTATTCCTTAGTGAGATAGGTTATATTTTACTGTGATTAATAATATTATGTTTTTTCTTACTTCATCAAAAGTAAAAATGTTTGACGCCCAGCGAAGTGGCTACGGTTCAGCTCGATTATCATATAGGGTATCATATAGAAGTTGCCACCCGATGTTCTTTGACTGTATTTTTTTAATAAATGAAAAACTTTAGTTGTGCTATTGGATTGTGGATGGTTACTTCATGTCTAAATATTTGTTTTCATTATGTAGAAAAATGATATCAGCCAAGTGGCTGCCACTAGAATCGGGCCTGTATGGTCCCGATTTATGGCATTTTCCATCACTCCCGCCAGAACTTTTGGCGAAAAGTTTCCGCATTTATGACGGATATTCTCTTTGAGGGCTTCAATCCGAGGCTTGTTGACATAAGCTCGTGACTTTAAGAAACCCCATCAAGAACCCAATAAGTCTAAAGCAGTCAAAATGGGCGATCTTACCGGCTGGTGCAAATGACGAAAAACGAGAGATTATTATGATTACTCCGTGTTTTTGAGGAGTATAGCGATTCATGTCTTATTGACGTGTATTTTGTATCTGTTTTCTACACAAATGTCACAGCAAAACTGATATTTACCGCCATTTAAAAAAAATATAGCATCTTCCGATATGGTAATGATGACTCTTGCGCCACCCTATGTTATACCTGCATCTGGATGTAAACAGTCCGAAAACTGTAATTTTAATTAGAAGTAAAACAGATTGTTAATACAACTTATCTTCTAAAAAATACGTATATATCAATTGCTGTATTTCTTTCTCTTTATTTTCTTTAAGAAGGGAGCCAATAACAAGTGTAAATGTATACTACTACACTTCTTCATAATAATATGTTTAAGGGCGTTTTTCTGTTGTAGTGTTATTGCGCATCAATTGAAATGCATCTACAGCTTACAGCTACATCCATTTAGGGCAAATATTACAAATTATAAACAAGAAGTAATATTAACGAGAACATAATTTCACACTTTTGTAACTTACAATTTATTCATTCAGTAATTTGTGTTGTACATAACATCCATAATGAACGTTAGGAATACCGGAATGCCATGCTAAATTAATTACAACATCTATACCAGGCATTTACAGCATCTACACTAGCAACAGGATGGTTATTTTGTCAAAAATTTGCGTGACCGGATCCGGTCGCCGGATCCGGTAAATTTGACCGGATCCGGTATGCGTAAAAAACGCCGGATCCGGCCGGATTACCGGATCCGGTTTTCCGGATTGCAATCCCTAATACGTGCACATAAAATTAATCATCTGATCTAGCAGTTGCTTACAGAACTAGGAGTGTTATATCCTCCTAATGGCTAATAAAGGCTGCGCCCTAAATATTGACAAGCGATACGTAAATGGAATATAGGAATAATTGCTATCGTTAACGCTTTCCGCCCACGTCCGATAATCGGTGACCGATTTTTTGTAGGAGAAAAACAGAACGTACCGATAGCAATAGTGCAACGCACCTACAAAAAGTCGGTCAGAAATAATATGGCAGGAAAAATCGGCCCGATTATCTGTCCCCGACGACCCCGCGCCCCGGCACATACCTGAGTTTAAAGTAAGCATATTTTACACAGCGAATGGATATTAAACGCACCTTTGTACTTCTAAAACGATGTAGGCACGGCATGAACGAGGCAGGTATAAGGGAGATTCGTAGTTATAGATAAACCCAGTACATATTAGGTCGTATCTCAGTACGTATTAAAAGATAGGGACACGTTGTTAAGTATTAGAACGAAACTAACTTAATTAACTTAACTGAAAGATTATTACCTACTACACAATGATTCCCTATGTATTTAAACAAATTACGTAATTTATGTATCATGAACGACTCGTCGGACATATATAAACCCTGCGTGGTTTGCAAGGTCCAACTCTTGTATGAAAAAAATGTAAAATATGTGTAAAATAAATAAATAAATAAATAACAATGACACGATTTAAAGAGATTCTAATGACATCACTGTTATAAACGTTAAAAACACACTCATATCCCGCAGTATGTCCTGTGTCACGACCATGCCACGCATAACATCACTATTAGTCACTATATCACCCATGACCAGAGTAAAAATATTTATCTTTCACATAAATACCTACCCCGGCCGGGAATCGAAGCCAAGCAGGCAGGGTCACTACGAAATCTACCAACTAGCCTATAGTGTCGTCAATTTTTATTATTTAAGCTTTTTATGTAAATAGCCGCCAAACAGGCAGGTCACAGTTGCAAATTGATATCAGAAATGTCAGACAAAAAAAAACATTTCAACATTTTCTTAAAATTTTCAATATTGACTGTATGATCGACTTTAAACCACTGCGAACGCTACTTGCAAAATGTTATCTTTAGAACTATGAGACTTCTGAGAACATCAGTTTGCCTTTTATCCTCAAAACATACTTACTCAGAACTTTAAACTTAGTATGTTACTATTCTCCTTGTCGTGGAAGATTGTACAAGCACTTGTACAGTCTGCAACAAATTCAAATTCAATTTGAATCGCTCAATAATCACTTGAGTGCTCGCGCCTTGAAGAAACAGCAAGAACTACAAACGAACAAAATATATATTTTTGTTATTGCTATTACAAGTTTTAAGATCGATAATTTGTTAGCATATTACAGGTAATATGTATAGTACACCATCATAGTAATGATATAACCCTTATTAGGTGTAACTTGAATGAAATGAATTACGGCTTTATTCTTAAACGCTTAAAAAACACAATAAAAACGAAACACTCTTAAAAACGAAAAATCAAACACTTTAAAAGCCTTCTATAACTTTGCTTGTTTTTTAGGGTTCCGTACGGAAATATGAAAAACGGAACCCTTATAGGATCACTCGTGCGTCTGTACTTTTGTACTTTTTTTGACCCAAAGACGAAGGTATAAAGTAAATAACTGAATTTTGAAAAAAGCATTTAACGAAATCAAAATTAAAGAAAAACTGTTTTGTAAACCGTATCGTGTGTATGTCAAATGAAAGGGTTTGTTGTAAGCAACTTAAATATATTTTTGTTATAGTTCTACAAATTCTACAATGCATAGTTTTAAAATTATTCGAGAAAGAACGAAAATTAAAGCCAAAAATAGATCATTCCCTCCCCTTACCTCCGAAAATACTGACGTTAGAATTTTGAAAAAAAATACGGAGAATAGTTCTTTACTTAAATATTACAGGAAAACCTATAATAAGTCTATGGATTAAAAAAAAACAGCAAAAATAAATAAAATAGAAAAATAACGGTAAATATAATTATAATCAACGTACGGATCCCTCTCCAAGCGAGTTTAACTCGCACTTGACAAGTTTATTTGTAACAACCTTACGTTATAAACGTGCGCGATACTAAAATCAATTTTTTACATAACCTACAATTTTTTTAAACATGAGTTAATTTTCTTCGTTCGTGCGACATTCTTTTCATTACATCACATTCCCTGTGATGTTATAATGTATACCCATTTTTCAGACGAAACTTATTTGGTAAACCACCTTAGCACTACTTTTAATTGAAATATTAATTTAAATTAGTTAAAGTTAAGTTAACTTAAGTTTCGTTTATTGCCCGTGGTCCGATCGCCGAGTTCTACTCGTCGATCCATGGGCAATTTTTTTGCCTGTGGTTCTATCAATCGAACCATCTTATAAAAATATGAAATTGTATTGGTACTAGATGTACTGGAAGAGTAGTACCAAGATAAATATTTTTACCCATGATACTATTAACATTATTTAGAAAGAAAAAAAAACATAATTAAATTACATTTCGTGCCCATGGTCCTTTCGTATGAATAAAATTTATAGAAAATTAAACTTTTTTTAAACTCAAGACAATCAAAAAAATATTTTGCTTTCTTGTCTAAAAAACTGAGTATACTTCTTTCACACTACTGCACTGTAGGCAGAGGTAATCCTATTTGCTAACTCTCTGAAGTCTGGCGTTTAATTTTTTTTTGTCCATTTATCCATGCCAAATTACAGCTTTCTAGCACTAAGGGTCTCGGCGATTTGCTTCGGATAGACAAACGGATGGACAGACGGACGGACGGACAGGCGGACGGACGGATAGACGGACAGACAGACATGACGATACTATAATGGTTCCGATTTTACTTTGGAACCCTAAAAATAAGGGGAATCTTTTCAACACTCTAATAAAATAATTTTTTGCTTTTAACACAGTTCCAAAATTATTCATTTACCGAAACACAACAAAGAAACTTGCTTGCAACTTTACGCGCTAACCGTACATGCGTATTCTTGTTGTATTCTTTTCAACTAGTGACAGTAGACTGTAGAAGTTTATATCGCTCTCCGAGGAACAAGTTAAACATATCGAGCCTCAAGCTCTCGTGTTGTTACAAAGTATCACTTCGCTTCTGTGAGTTTTGTTTGAAATTTGCTAATAAAATACATGTTTTATTTTGTACACGCAAACAGATACAATTAAGTGCGAATACTGTCTTACTTTCTTAATTTTTAAGTTTCTGTAGTAAAATCGGAATCCCCCCCCCTGCTTGCTAAACGGTTGGAGTTGGACAAGTGAAAACATTCTCAAAAATAGCCTATACGATGAATTTACAAGAAATACTATCACGGCTATATTAGCTTAAGTAGTTAATGAGTAATAGTCGATAAACTTACTACTTCGGAACCCTACATTGTACGTGGCCTGACACGAACTTGCTCGTTTTTTTAATGAACGTGTATTGCTGCGTCGCATACGCATTTTTTTTTATCTTTCCTGGAACCAATTCTAATTTTAAATTTAATAAATAACAATAATTACCCGACTGCCAGAACGGCTTATGTTTTTCGCGCGTATCTTGTATGTATGTATTTATATGCATGTAATATTCTTTATTACCTATTATTCTTTATTAATATTATTATTATTTATTTTATCTTTCAAACCGCTGGACTAATTTATGTAATTAAGATATCGTTAGATTCGTCTTGATAACCCAAGTGTTCTTAGATAGGTGACTTTACAAAAAAACAAATATGGTGGCTGTGAGATGCCATTGTTTGAAGTATCAAAAACTAAAAACAAATCGAATATTGCAATATGGGTATCAAATTAAAGAGCTCACCATAAGGATTTCAAAAAGGTATATAGTGATAGCTTTTTTGATAGTAGGCGGGTTTTTTAATTTTTAAATTTATACTAGTTTTCCACATCAAGTTAGCAGGCTTTTTCAGCCTGAAGCCACTTCTTTAATTGTTATCTTTGTTGTTGTGTTGATATTTGCTCGCAGTTACGTAGCATAAATTGTTTATTAGGTAAATGCTAATGAAACTCAGGGGCGTAGCTACCGCCATATCAGCCGTATTAATTATACGGGGCCCCCAGCGTATAGAGGCCCCCACTAACGCTCCCAAAAAAAGCTCGCCAGCGGCCTACGACAGTTGGCACTCCTTTTATATTTGACAGCTGACGTTGAGGGGGCCCCACAACAAATATAGTAGCTACGCCACTGATGAAACTTGTCTAACTGTTATTCTATTTGATTGCTAGCCGGGCAGGTCTGTGCTGGTATTGACGTTTTGCACTCCCAATTTTAGTAAATCCTATTTAGTATTCTAGACTGATATAAGTTAGTTAACTCTGTGAAGTCTCAAAAGTTATATGATATTCAATAACAAAACCTAAAATTAAGTACTATTTAAAATAACAAAGAAATTTACTTGAGTTTTCGAATATCGTTATTGCAAAGAAAAAATATCACTAATACCATAATACATTGCTTATATTACCTACTAGCTGACCCGGCGAATTTCGTATCGCCTAACAAACTATTTTTTTTTTCTAAAATAAAAGTAGCCTAAGTTACTCCTTGTTACATCTGCTATCTAAAAGTGAAAAGTGAAAGTCCCGTCAAAATCGGTCCAGCCAATTCAGAGATTAGCCGGAACGAACAGACAGACAGACAGACAAAAATTGTGAAAAATGTTGTTTTGGTATATGCACCGTGTATACATCCAAATGCACTTCGTAAAAAGCGGTTATTTTAATATTACAAACAGACACTCCAATTTTATTTATTTGCATAGATGTATAGATGTATAGATTATCCGGGATACATCATTACAATCATTGGACAATGACGCGGACATGGCAACGATGGGAACCGACGAGAACTGTAATCCTCGGTCTGAACTGCGCAACCGACCGTAGTTGAGTGCTTATTGCCTAGTTACACTGACCGAAACTAGTTCCTAGTGTTCCTACTAGGTATTACTGTGTTGACTCGGCCCAGTTTTGCATGGATATTAGACAACTTTGGCTTCAACTCTTTCAAATTGGAATTTCAGGAAGCATTCAGTTTTTATTTCCCATTTTTTCTTCGTTCTTGCTGTGATCATGATTATATAAGTAGAAAAACAGAAAAACCTAATTTTAGTACTTCAAATAAATACTGCATTAGATAATTTAATCGTTTGTTAGGCAGTTAATCAATTCATTAGAAAATCTTTAGGTACCATTTTTGCTTCAGGTAGGTATGATCAGGAACTCGAAACAGTACTATCAAGGTTAATAGTTAAAGGTAGTGTGGTCAACATCATGCACCACATACCCGCTTACCACCAGGTTGGATTGTGGTCAAGTATAAATTTATTTTTGAATAAAAATGGTTGTCTGTAAAGTCGGTTTACGGACGGTAGTTTAACGTGACAACGTCATGATAAAGCTCCGCTCCGCTCCGCCCCGCTTCGCTCCACCCCACCCCGCTCCACTCCACTCAACTACGATCGCCTACGGCTCGCCTACGGCATCGGCTACGATACGCCGATCGTGCCTCTCTCTCGCTTTTGCCGCTCTCTCGCTCGCGGAACGCTACATTTTTTCGTGCGTGCGCCCGGCGTTCATCGTTTTAATAGACGTTATCACGTCAAAAAGGTACGTATTTCCTTTGTTGTTTTGCATGGTAATATAAAACATAAGACCCGCACTTCTCCCTCGGCACCCAGGTGTAGGTATGTGTAAAATACTCTTTTGCCCCAGTAGCGCGTGTCTAATGTGTATTCAGGAACTCATCGCTAAATACAGTTTAATCCGCGGATTACGTTTATGTGCGTACGACCGGCAGGAACACCCTCGTCGGTCAGCGGAGCACGTATCTGGATTACGGATAAATCGATTTAACATGATGACGTAGACCACTGATTATTATACAAGTGATATTTAGATTATTACTAGCTGCCCGGACAGACTTCGTTCTGTCAAAAGTTTTTTTTATTAAAACCTTCCATGTGCCTTAAGGGAGATGTAAGCTATCCTATCTTTCAAGTTGGATCAAACTGCACACGGTGTGCTTTGATTAAAATCGGTCCATCGCGGATAAACAACGTGACACGTAATTTATATATATTAAGATTAGCGCTCTGCCCGCAACTACGTCCGCGTTTTCCGGGATAATAAGTACCCTATATGTTTTTCAGATCCTCATCTACCATTGTGCTTTTCATGAAAATCTGTTCAGTAGATTTTGCGTGAAAGAGGAACAAATATCCATACATCCTTACAAATAAACTTTCGCATTTATAATATTAATTATTTATAGTTATTATAAGTTATAATTAGTTATTATAAGGACGTATGGATATGTGTTCATCTTTCACGCAATTAGGATATACTGTACCCGAACTTGTTTCACTTCGGGAAACTTCTGCCTCAGAAGCTACACTGGTTACCAGTTTACTAGTAAACACGTGTTTATACGGAATTTTTAAAGTAATATAACTTCTTGTTTGTGGTTAAAATAGACGACACACTAAAATACAACTAAAGTACCTACAACATACAAACAACTAAAATACAACAAATCAAAGTCGTTATGAAAATACCTATATTATAGTACTTAGCTGCATCAAAATATTGTTACTTTCTGTTTGTTCAAATTTACCCCACAGTTACTGCTAAAATTCAGCGATATCACATCATCTTTTAGTCAAAGTCAAAATCATTTAAATATTCAAAGGTGCTTTGTTAGAACCACACGAAACTCCTTGCGGTAGGTAATTTAACCATTTAAGAGTTATGTAAAGAAAAGCTCTGTTTTATGCTAAAGAATTACTCCTTAGCATAAAACATCTCCAACTTGAGAAAAAAGGCAAAGGCAACACATATCGAGACGTGTACAACTGTACAATTGCGACATACCCTAACGTATTCATAAGTATATACTTTCACATAAGATTCGCATTATCCCTCTCAGGCTAGCTTTCATCTGTATGCGTCACTCAGCCGTTCTCTGCAGCGATTTTCATGAGTAAAGGGAAAATGTGTATGCTCTGGCATTATGATCCATTCATATGGTACTTTCATATTATGTAAGTACTTATATTTTCATGGATGGATATATTCTTGAATAGGAACGCTTGTTTACTTCCATTCAGATGGAAATGGGCGGTAGTCGAAAAAACCTTAATGAAAAAATATGTGGCATTAGCATTAGCGTAGCCAGCCATGGGCTCAGGGTGGGGCAGCAGTCTAAAATAATATGTAAATGGCAATCAATACGCGCGCTTTTTGTTTTGATCGATTTTTTTTTGTCGACTGACGACTGTCGAGTGTAAACTTTCTTACAGATATTAAGTATTGTAGTTAGTACCTAGATAAATAAGTTTTTTAAGTTTGATTAGTACCTTACAGGTCAGAGCCAGGGTGGGGTATGCGCCCCACCCTGCCCCACCGTGGGGCTACGCCCATGGGGGTCATGGGCATTAGTTAGGTAGGAGGGGAGTAGGATTAACAATAATAATATGATATTGGTTTCATCCTAGATTTCGAAAAATATGTTTTGGACTCTAACGCCCCAACTCAAAGTCACTAACGGTTACTTAAATCGCTCCTTAGTACAGAATTTGTATGGTGATTCTTTACTAAGCAGCGATAAAAGTGCCTGTTAGTGACTCGAGTTGGGGCGTAAGGAGCTTTATAAGCTTAAGTAAATGCGGACGTCCAACAAATCATCAAGTATGATGTTTATAAGAAGCTGCTTTTTCTGTGTTTGCATCTAGATCTACAATCGAGTTAAAATGACAATACAATGAGGCGTAGGCACGTACTAATCCTACTTTTCATTAAACCTCATTTCAAACATGATTTTAAACTTAACTCATCGTGGACTGAACACATTTTTATTATGATACGGGTACTCACGATATATATTCTTTACGTCGATATTTCGACCCAGTTGCAGGGATCATGGTCACGGCTAGACTGCGGTGGCGCGGAAATATCGGCGTATAGAATATATATCGTGAGTACCCGTATCATAGTAAAAATGAGTCATTTCAAACATTGAAGCATGTCTTTATAGCACATGAATTTATAGATGCTTATTAATAACAAAGTTTTACGCAGTTTCGATAAACCTCACATCGCAATCCTCGGGTTAATTAAAATTATTCTATTAAAACTTCTACTGAACTTATGAAGAGTTTCATCTGATGTGTTTCATAAAAGTAAATATCACTTCAGAATGACACGTTGAAATGAAGGAAGTTTTATAGATATTGGAATAAAAGATGCGAAGAGACACATATAACCTATTTATAATAGATATCTATAGAATTCTTATCAAAATAAGTAAACTTATCGTCTCAAGTGTTTAAAACAAAAGACTTTTCCCTTTTGCTGTAATGATATTTAACAAAATATAAATACCTTATTCCCTTACAAATCAACCAAAAAACCTGTTCCGAAAAGAGCTACAACACACACGTTTATCTTTTGTTTCACTACACCAATCACATTGGTATAATAATACAGAAGAAATAATACTACTTTTATAATATACGAAGGCATTTTAACGCTGTATGTTAAATATCAAGCACTTCTGACAACAACGAAAGCGTCTTTATCGTCTTGTATTGACAGAGGAACGGTCAATTGCCTGTTCTTACGTTTTTACGATCGTAGGCGCGCCAGTCACATATCTACCTCTTTTTACATTATAACTAGCTGCCCGGACAGACTTCGTTCTGTCAAAAGTTTTTTTATTAAATTTATTTGGTTAAGTAGTTAATGAGTCCATCGCGGACAAACAACGTGACACGTAATTTATATATATTAAGATTATCATTGTTTTCCTGCATATAATTTGGACGAATGGTTAAAGAGATAATACGACATCTATCTTCTAATATATAAAGTTCTCGTGTCACAGAAATTTTGTTTGTCTGAGAATAGGACGTAAACTCGTTTTCATACCCTTAAGTGATAAGGGTGGTCCACCCCAAAACATTTTTTTTAAGTTTTGGAGATTTTTTTTATTTAAATTTTTTTATGGAAATAGTAGGCAAACGAGACGACGATCCTCCCGATGGTAAGTGGCTGTCGTCGCCCATGGACATCAGCAACGCCAAAGGCATCACTGATGCGTTGCCGGCCAAGAAAGAAAGAAATAACTGGCTCTAAAGTCCGCAGCCGGAACACGATGAGTTGGCTTTAAAAAATACATACAACCAGTGACTTAGCCAGCCCTAAGGAGGCCCCATATCAATATTTGTTGTGGGGCCCTTGACGTCAGCTGTCAAATATAAAAGGAGTGCCAACTGTAGCGGTCGTAGGCCACTGGCGAGCTTTTTGGAAGTGTTAGTGGGGGCCCCTTTACGCTGAGGGCCCCGTATAATTGATACGGCTAATACGGCGGTAGCTACGCCTCTGCATACAACCCTAAATTTTCACCTTTCTATCATATAATAACCTCTATGAATAAGTTAAAAACTTCTATGAATAAGTTGAGATCCTTTTAAGTGCAAGCAAGCCTATTTTCCTGAGGTAATGCTTACTTTGCCTGTGTACCCCATCCGTCTCTCAGGTAAACATTTACCGCTGCACAATTTACGTACGCTCCCTCGGGTAATAGTGTAGTGTGAAATCGCTTACGTATGAAAAGCGTGTTTTCATTGTTCTCAAAATAGTTGTGTATTCCCTAGAACAGGAATAGATCTTAATAATAGTAGGTATGTATAGTAACCGCCCGCGCTTCAAGAAACTTATGCAGTAGTACCCACTCGAAATAAACTCATATAAATTTAAAAATAAAAAAAACTCACCTATCAAAAAAGCTATCATGATAATTATACTTTTTTGAAATCCTTATGGTGAGTTCTTTAATTTAATAGCCATGTTGCATTATTAATTTTTTTTTTATTTCACTTATCTAAGAGCACTTGGGCTGTCAAGACACATCTAATGATATCTTAATTATGTAAATTGCATAGATAAATTGGTCCAGCGGTTTGGAAGATAATTTTAATATGAGGTAATAAAGAATATTACACACATACGAGATACGCGCGAAAAACATAACCTTTCCTTGGCAGTCGGGTAAAAAACAGATGGAATTTTATGCTTAAATAGTTTTTAGGGTTCCGTAGCCGAATAGCAAAAAACGGAACCCTTATGGATTCGTCATGTCTGTCTGTCTGTCTGTCTGTCTGTCCGTCCGTATGTCACAGCCACTTTTTTCCGAAACTATAAGAGCTATACCATTGAAACTTGGTAAATAGATGTATTCTGTGAACCGCATTAAAATTTTCACACAAAAATAGAAAAAAACAATAAATTTTGGGGGCTTCCCATACTTAGAACTGAAACTCAAAAATGTTTTTTTCATCAAACCCATACGTGTGGGGTATCTATGGATAGATCTTCAAAAATGATATTGAGGTTTCTAATATCATTTTTTTCTAAACTGAATAGTTTGCGCGAGAGACACTTCCAAAGTGGTAAAATGTGTGTCCCCCCCTGTAACTTCTAAAATAAGGGAATGATAAAACTAAAAAAAATATATGATGTACATTACCAAGCAAACTTCCAACGAAAATTGGTTTGAATGAGATCTAGTAAGCAGTTTTTTTTAATACGTCATAAATCGTAAACCGCAAAAAATATTGATCAAAGTTACAACGAAGTACAAGAACTTTTATATTATGTTACTTGCTGCTACGGAACCCTTCATGGGCGAATCCAAATCGCACTTGGCCACTTTTTTTTACGTATCCATCCATCCATCCATCAGCCCTTTGAGATCCACTACTGGACATAGGCCTCCCTTAATCTACGCCACTCAGACCAGTCCTGAGCCTTCTGAATCCAGCGGATATCCGCTGTCTTCTTCATTTTACGTATATACCGAATGATAATAAATAAGTTAACCCAAGTTGCGTACATTTGTACCTAAGCATTGTACATAGGTAAAAATTCTTCTAATTTAATTCCTTAAGAGTAGCCGGAATAAACTCAGACAAAAAATCTTAATGTCATTGCTATGGGAATCTATTGAGTTAATAAAAAACCTCCCAGTAATAGGATTACTTTGATTATAATATCTTAAATGTACCTATAGATAGATATCATGGCAATTTTATTAATACGATAGGTAGGTACGTTTGATTATATGTATAAAACTGTAAGGCAGAGTCCTTGGGATGAAATTAAGCTGAGGTTACTATTATAAAA
This sequence comes from Thymelicus acteon, assembly GCA_951805285.1. Classification (NCBI taxonomy): domain Eukaryota; kingdom Metazoa; phylum Arthropoda; class Insecta; order Lepidoptera; family Hesperiidae; genus Thymelicus; species Thymelicus acteon. The sequence continues at coordinate 8,305,493 of OX638232.1, forward strand.
ATTATACATAAGGTACTGCTTTTGTAGAATTGTTATCATACATTTGAGTCTAATTAAGAGTGCTCAATGCTTGTTAACTTGTAAACGAATCTTATTTAAAATTAAATTGCTTTAACACGTTCACTGCGTAAGGATTTTTAGTGTACTTTTTGCTGGTGCGTCGTGAGGTTATATTGACCCACAGAGGACCTTTTTACAGTGCGGCGTGAGGTCAAATAAGCCCTCATTCAGTTCTGTATTGATATAGGTTTTTCTCAATGGGGATATGTATTATTGAATATATTTTATTTTGAGGTCAAAGACTAATAACCAAGCAATATATACCTAGCTGCGTTTTTAGCTCGCTTGTTTCGTTTAGCCTCTAAAAGAGAAATAATTTGAGAGGTCAATTTGACCACACAACGCACTGAAGATATCAAAACACTAGTGATGGGAAACACCTCTATTGTATAGCACTCGACAAATTTTCCCAGAATTTTATTGACAATTTAATTTTTAACCTTGTAAGTCACATACGTGAAAAATAATAATAATACTAATAAAACTTTATTTCGGAAAAAGTCCATATGATGTTAGTAAGTACAAAATTCTTATAAACTACTAGCAGCGAAACCCGGCGTTGCTCGAGTTAAAATACATCACAAGTTTGATGGTATAAAAATATGTAAGGATCTATAGAAGATTCCAGAACGATTACAATAGTTGCACACATTCTGAAGTTTTCAAGAACATTCTAGAATTTTTTCAGAACTTTCTAGAACATTCCAGATCGATGACAACAGTTGCACACATTCTGGAGTTTTCTAGATCATTTCCGAAATTTTTCGAACTTTGTCAAAGTTCTCATGAGTTAGAAAAGGACAGAGATATGTTTTTTCACATTTTCGCCACCCCCAACCACCCCCTTCCACCCACAGCCACCAAACTCTCTTACTTTCATCAGGAGACCAAGTTGCACACATTCTGAAGTTCTAGAACATTCTAATTTTTTTTAGAACTTTCTAGAACATTCCAGATCGTGACAACAGATGCACACATTCTGGAGTTTTCTAGATCATTTCTGAAATTTTTCGAACTTTCTAAAAGTTCTCATGAGTTAGAAAAGGACAGATATATGTTTTTCACATGGGTTAGAAAAGGACAGATATATGATTTTTCACATTTTCGCCCCCCACAACCACCCCCTTCCACCCCCCGTCACCAAACTATCTTACTTTCACCAGGAGACCAAGGGGTATCTACCACCCCAACGGGGAGTCGATTGGAATTGGTGGTGATAGAGAAAACTGTGTCTTCACGTACTAACATTAGCATTTTTTAATATATATTAGATTGTTAGTAACATAAAAAAGGCGGCCAAGTGCAAGTCGGACTCGCCCATGAAGGGTTCCGTAGCAGCAAGTAACATAATATAAAAGTTTTTGTAGTTCGTTGTAACTTTGATCGATGTTTTTTGCGGTTTACGATTTATGACGTATTAAAAAAAACTACTTACTAGATCTCGTTCAAATCAATTTTCGTTGGAAGTTTGCACGGTAATGTACATCGTATATTTTTTTTAGTTTTATCATTCTCTTATTTTAGAAGTTACAGGGGGGGGGGACATATCTTACACTTGACGACAACACCACACGACTTTACTAATATAATACTATATAATATTACTTTACTAATATAACTAACATATCAAATTAAAAGTTGCAAAACATATATTTCGTACGCGCGAAAAATGGCTCAAAGCGACGTCTTCCTTATCGATCGCGTGGCACAACACTAAGCGCGCGAAATGGCGCTAGCGCAACGTTCAGTGCGGGTGTGAGGTGCGCGGAGCGCTAGGTCATATTGACCTCACACCGCACTAGAGTGAAACAATTTTCTTTAAGTGCGGGTGAGGTCATATTGTCTCACGAGTGTTTGAAAATATAGGATTGTTCACGTTAAAGCGGCAATTGCAATGGTATATAAATCTTTTTCCTACGATAGAAATACACAAAGTTAAGCCTTCCGCACCAGGAGAAAGAACGCTATTTTGCTCGCCGCACCACATGAAAGTTCGCTGTGAGTCAATATGACCTCACAACGCAGTGAACGTGTTAATAAAGTTAATAAACGACTATTGGAATAAAACTTTACCTAACCCAGGGAACTAAGTCCTCCATTTAAACTTTATAATACGACTCGATTCTGTTCTACAGTTGTCTTTTACTCGTCATTAAAAAGGTTCTTTAGTGCCGAAACAGACAGACCCTCCTTTACCCCTCACCTCATCTTAAATAATTAAAAATACCTCCTGTAACAGAATTTTTCCAATAATAATATCTAAAACTGTACAGAAATCGTGGCACTTTCATTAATAGGTTAGGTACCTACGTATAATTACAAAACTTTGCCTAGCCCAGAGAACTAAGTGTCCTCCGTTTAAACTTTATAATACGACTCGATTATGTTCTACAGTTGTCCTTTATTTACCCGTCATTAAAAAGGTTCTTTAGTGCCGAAACAGACGGACCCTCCTCAACCCCCTCACTTCACCCTAAATAATTCAGTAGCAAGGCCCCGAAGATCCTTTTTAATGTCATGTAAGCGGTACCTATCTATACATCTATACAAATAAATAAAATTGGAGTGTTTGTTTGTAATAAGTATTAAAATAACTGCTTTTTACTAAGTGTATTTGGATGTATACGGTATATCAAAACAACATTTTTCACAATTTTTGTTTGTCTGTCTGTCTGTCTGTCTGTCTAGCTGTCTGTTTGTTCCGGCTAAACTCTGAAATGGTTGGACCGATTTTGACGTGACTTTCACTGGCAGATAGCTGATATAACAAGGAGTAACTTAGGCTATTTTTATTTTAGAAAAAAAAAGTTTGTTTGGCGATACGATGTTCGCCCGGTCAGCTAGTAGTACCTATATTAGGTATTTCGATTTAATCCATAAGGAGATTCTACAAATACTACTACTAATACCCAAGACTAGAACAAAGTTCTTCATTATTAAAGTTTATACTAAAGTAATTATTGTATAATTTCCGCAGCTTCAAAGCATCGTTGTAGTGGATATAAAAATTTAAATATTAAAATTTATGCATGAATATTCATCAAAGATACGTAGGTAATTTGATTTTCATATAACAGAACTCGAGAAACCTATATGCTTGTGGGTTTTCCATTACGTTCTTAACATATTCCACATTTTATTCTTTTCATTTTGTTCACTTCATTACGGTCTCTTTGTTATGTTAATAATTACATGAATAGCACGGACCTGAAAAAAAGACGGACGTAACCTCGTCTAATCGAGAGTGAAGCATAGCAATGGCCGCCCGCTTACCATGTGTGCGTAATTTTTGATTCGCGATTGAAGCATTATGGTGTCAATGTGTAGGTGTGTGTACTTGTACGAATAGAGAGTTGGTATTACTATGGGTGCTTCACTGAATTTGTTGTTGGGATTACGTCCGTCTTTTTTAGGTCCGTGATGAATAGTAACAAAAATAAATAGGCGTCCATATAATCTTATCTGCACATGCGTTTCTGTATCGCTGGTCACTCTCTTCCTTGAGTCAACGTGTCAAACCGAACATAAAAATAATAAATAAAATAAATAAAAAGCCTTTTATTTCTTGCCTCATTTCATTACAGTTTTTTGACTAAAATTTGATTGATTTGAAAATTGAATTTAATTTTTTTTAACAATAAGAATATAATTATCTGACTAAAAAATTAATTGTAAAATCATGACAAATTAATAATGAAATTAATGTTTTTTATATCATATTATTGTATAAAAAAAAAATTATTTCATATTATTGCATAAAAATTATTCACTTAAAATTTTGACTTAATACGTGTACCTAAACTACAGACACAAAAAATGATAGTTATGAACAGAATTCGAAATTAGAATGATCGCTCGATGGTTATCTAACATCATAACATGCCTGTGGCTATAAAGCTACAAACAAAATCTTGCTAGGCCAACAAGTTACAAGGTGACTTGAAGATTATGAATAAATTGAATTGTACGAATAGCCGTGAATAATTGCAATGACCCGAGCTTCTGTTTACAATTTTATCGTTCAAGATTAATTGCGCTATGTTCCATTCTCGTTTTTATAACTTACAAAATTTAATTTTACGTGTTACGTTCCTGACAGGTAATTTTTCAGGCCTAGCTGCTGAAAACGTTTGGTTTATGATACCATTGTTGTAGTAATCGCTCTATCAGCGGCTGGAGATTGTTTTCGTGGACAATGCAGCTGACTGTTTGATGTTGTTTCATTAAAATTAATTTAGCTCTTTTTAAAGCGATCGCAGTTTATAAGAATACTAGTGGGTACCCGGTGTGTTCCACTACGCTAAAAATTATTGTAAGAGAAAAGTCGAAAATCGCAAATGTTTTATTGGTTTCAAACCATCCTCGAATTATTGTCTTTCAAATGAAACCAGTTTGGGGCATATCGGTTGGATGGTTTTGAAATCTACAGAGGACATCCGTACAAACATTTTTGTGTATATGTATAGATTTTATTATAATACATATAACCTATCTATACAAATAAATAAAATTGGAGTGTCTGTTTGTAATATTAAAATAACCGCTTTTTACTAAGTGCATATGGATGTATACACGGTACATATGTTACCGCAAAACCCGATTTCAGGTTAAACTAGTTTGGCCTAGGCCAGACTAGTTTGGCGCGACACGATTAGGCAAAACTAGTTTCTCGTCAGTCTAAAACTGATTAGAACCGAATTGTTACGGATTTATATTTATTCGACAAATCTTTGTGCTTTAAACCTCTTAAATTACAGCTATTTTAGTCACGACTGCACTTCAAATTGTATTCGAACACCAAATGTAGTAAATGATCACCAAATTAACTGCTCGCGTATATATTGTCTTTTGGATTCTTTTAATTTCCAGATGTAGGTCGAAATGGTTACAAAACCGACTTAGTCAACCCCGACCGCACGTGGTACTAGTCTGCCCTACCCCTAAAGTGAATGTAAACCCCGGCGGCGCGGAGGGAGAGCAGCCCCCGCCCGCTGTAACCAACTGCAGGCACCATGTGAGCCGAAGCGGCTGAGGCTGGTCGCCGCAGGCGACCAAAAAGCCGAAGCTGCGTAGGCGAGCATGGAGTGCCTGCAGTTTGTTACGCAAGGGCGGAGGGGCTGCACTTCCCGCAGCGCCGGAGACGTTCGGAAGCCTGTTTGTGAATCAAAAAATGAATTACCATCTTTGGTTATAATTTTACATTAAAATGCTGTTTTAATTTTGGTGATCATTTACTACTTTTGGGTTAACAATGATTTATTTGGTGGTAAGTTAGACATAAGCCAAACTTATTGACGAGAAACTAGTTTTGCCTAATCGTGTCGCGCCAAACTAGTTTGGCCTAGGCCAAACTAGTTTAACCTGAAATTGGGTTTTGCCGGTAACACATATACCAAAACAACATTTTTTACAATTTTTGTCTGTCTGTTTGTTTGTTCTGGCTAATCTCTGAAATGGCTGGACCGATTTTGACGGGACTTTCACTGGCAGATAGCTGATGTAACAAGGAGTAACTTAGGCTACTTTTCTTTTACAGAAAAAATAGTTTGTTAGGCGATACGAAGTTCGCCGGGTCAGCTAGTTATATTAAGTTATATAAGTAAACGATTTGATATGATCAATTCACACAGTATATTTTGTTTTGTTTTTTGGTCTGCAACTGGTGGTTCTCGTGATCTATCTTTTGGCAACATTCCACTAACGGCCGGTCTCAATATTATACTATCAGTTGAGCTCTGGTACATAACAGAGATAAAAAGTAAAGATTGATCTCCCGGCAACTGCCGTCTCTCAAATCAAAAGTAAGCAAACAAAAGTAAGATCATCGGTAGATAATATTTCAGTGACATTTCTGCCTCTGGTTTTTACGTCCCTCTCAAAATTTAGTTTTCGCATAACAATATATTTTTTTATACTTTTATACTTTTTTATACTTTTTATTATAAAAAGGAACTCAGTGTTTTTGATTATAAACTTATTTCATTTTAATATTAAAATGATAATTTGTTCCAAATGTATTGTGAATTTCGCGGATGAAGTTAATAAAATAATGATAAATGTAACCTGGAACAATGCTTCAGTAATAACAAAACGCAGCATTTGACGTTTAGTACTGACAGGTTTCCTAGACAACCACGACATGTTATTGTCATTTGACATTCGTTTATGTCGTTTGGTTACCCAAAATATAAACAACGTGTATGTTCTCATAATTTTAGCAATATTAATTAGTTTTATAAATAAATGAAACACAGTTCAACAATTACCGTGAGTATAGACTTTATTTGTTAATAAAATAAAATATATTATTATTATGTAAACAAAAATTTGTAGTAATTGTAAATTGTTGTAATTGTAGCAGTGATAGCCTAGCGGTTAGAACGTTGATCTCCCGATCGAAGCGTTTATTCCCACTTGTCCGGAGCCCGAGTTCAAATCCTGGCACGCACCTATAATTTTCAAATATTATGTGCGTATTAGAAGTTAATTATCACTAGCTTCGGTGAAGGAAAACAATAAACATCGTAAGGAAACCAGCACACCGGAGAGTTCTCCATAAAGTTCTTAAAGGTGGTTGAAGTCTACCAATCTGCACTTGGCCAGCGTGGTAGAATATGGCCTAACACCCCTCACATTGTGAGAAGAGACCCGGAACCCAGCAGTGGGACAGTTATGGGTTGTTGCTTTTTTTTTACTTTTAAACAAAAAAATTGTTGCCAAATGTACTAAAGGAAGTTTCTTTGCAGATGAAGTCCAGACCTTTCACAAAAGATGAAGTACATAAGGCCAATAGCTGAATATATGTAGCAGGGATACACCATTATTTCTGAAAAGGCGAAATGTTTTTGTTATAATTTCAAAATATATCTAACTTAAAAAGCTTAGTGTTCTTGTTTTATTAAAATACCTACCTACTTACCTAAAACTTTAAAGATAGGAATTGTCCTCAATTCTCATTCACTGCCGTTTTTAACCGACTTCAAAAAAAGGAGGAGGTTCTCAATTCGACTGTATTTTTTTTATGTTTGTTACCTCAGAACTTTCGACTGGGTGAACCGATTTTGATGATTGTTTTTTTAAACGAAAGCTGGTGCTTGTCATGTGGTCCCACTTAAATTTGAATGAGATCTGATAAGTAGTTTTTGAGTAATTTTGAAGTCGGTTATTTTTTGTTAGTAAAATTTAGATTATGTTTAATCTGAATATAGGTATATAAACAAAATTGGATTCACATAATTCAGTCATATATTTTATACGAGGATAATTTCGACGATCTTGGTACCGTATTAAAAAAGGCGGAATCAAATACACAGGCTTCATAAAATTCATTATCACTCATCACTGATTAATAAATTCTTGATTTTTTCATAAATTTTCTTTACAATACAAGAAATCTACCAATTATCCGTCGAAATCGAGCGACATGAAAAACTCCGATAATTAGGAACTTCTATTACCAACAGTTAGCTGTCAAAGCGTTATTGAGACGCAAGTATTTATTTTTGTATGGACCAACATACCTACGGTATGACTTGGCCCTCCGAACGGTAGATCAATGTCATCGGTAGATATTTTCTATCCACCGAAGGTTATTGAGACGCAAAAATTGACAAATATGACAGATAACATACTAATGGTAGCTTTATCTACAGTTTTTTAAATGTTAGTACATTATTGAGACCGGCCGTAAGGGTACATTATTGATGTCAAGAAATCTTAAAACTTCACGCTACCAATGTTTTTTTTATTATAACACGGCAGCATGATTATCTAGGTGCCTGTATGTAGCTTTACCTGCGTGCATGCATACCTATGTATGTTGTTCTTTTTAGCAGATTAGCGTAACCATCAAAGCGTCAAATCGCAGAAGTCACGAGTTCAGGATATTATTCCTTCAACTCCTTTTAAATATTTGTATGATATTGAAAAGGTCAAAAAATGAATAACAGCAAAAAATTACAAAACTAAAATGTAAAGGTCTTTCATTCTGATAATTGCACATTCCGATGTTTATTGTTTTACTTAAATTAACACGGCCAAAGCAATTACGTTGATTAAAACAACACCTTTCAACGCTGTTCGCGCACATAACCACTGAAATGGGTCCACAGTCCACTACCCATATTTATGATTCAATAACATCCGAAAATAAGCCGGGCGTTTTCAACGTTGTTGATAATATCATGTTGTTCTTTCTTTCTTCTATCTACGCCGGCAACGCATCTGTGATGCTTAGGTGTTACAGATGTCCACGGGCGACAAGACAAGTCTTAGAATATAACAAAACTATATAAAGTACCTAAAAAACCGCATAAAAATCGGTCCATTCGTAGGAGCTATGACGCCACAGACAGGCACACACATACAGACAATCAAACTTATGACACTCCTCTTTTTGGGGTGGGGGGGGGGGGGATTAAAAATAGAATTTAGGTGTTAGGTTACTAATGGTAACAAATTAATACTTCGTCGTTCTTTTCCAGGTATTAAAGCCTTACTGATGACGTTACCCACGCACCTTCATAAAACTAAATATTTTTCAGATTGCTATAAAAAATATTCCTACTTATGATTCAATTAAATACGAAATAGTTTTTACAAATATTGATTTAAATTCATCACTCTTAGCAAGCAAATACACATTTAGTAACAATAAATAAAACCCCAAACTAAATTTTAACTTTAAAGCAATAATAGTATCAAAGAGCTTTGGTGATGAAGAAACAATTCAAACAGAAGCTGTTTGTAATAAAACAATCTCAGCGTCCCTTCGTAACGTTGTTATGTCGGAAAATGTTGAAGAAAATCTTGTTTTCTCCTGGGATAATTAGTAAAGACAACGAGTTAGTAATTAATTCACCTGACTTTATTGGTAATTCTAGCGACCTTCATAAGATTTTAGATTATTCTTTACTACGATACTATTCTGTTAACATTATAACGCCTCCTAAAAGTGGGGCATTGGCGCAAATAATTTCAATATAAATTTGGGGCCTGGTGGGCAAAACCGACACAAACTTGATTACATTTTCGATTCAATCTTGTTTTTGATTAGTTCTTGAATATCAAATTAAGTTTGGATTTTTATTGGATTTCAAGGAGCAGTAGCTTTTTGTTTATTTCATTTATTTATTTATTTGACTAGGTTTTTCTTTATTGCTACGATGGGATGTGATGATATAATATGACAGCCACGACGCGAATTTCGCTATGTGGTCTTTCTGTGGTTGCCACAATGCGTCGTGTTAGCTGTAGCATGAATTTTGACATGTGGATGTTTTGCGGTGACCACAATGTGTTGTGACTTCGTTTCTGTCTTTGAACGTAACATCCGACCGATCATGGATGGTTAGGTCAGGGCCTATAGCTATAGTTAACCAATAGTTGTCTACTTTGTTGGAAAAGCGTTCATTTGTCACATGATACGGGTAGTAATGGCACTGTCAAGTTCATGGCTGACTGTCGGAAAGCAATCTATAGTGTGTAGGCTAATGTGAAGACATGCCATTTTTTAATAAACCCTATGAAATTGGATACGGCATCACTCTTATCTTAAGTACAGTAAGGCGGGGCAAAACGTGACTTGTGTTATATGATATTTGCAGTAGTATTTATATTCAGTGTCGGTTTTAGCACTACCAGCGCCCTAAGCGAGATTTCTACGGTGCCCCCAATGCCGGCGTTAGAGCCATCTGACACCCCTGGCAAGAATATTGTTGCGCCCACCTAAGAAAATATAAATCGAGCTTTTTTTGCTCGAAAATTTTTTGCTGAACCAATGAGAACGTTTATTAAGAATTTTATTTTTCCTTTTTTTTGCTCCTCACTCCAAATGTAGCGCCCCTCCAAATTTGGCGCACTAGGCCGTCGCCCCAACGCCCCACCCCCCTAACGCCGGCTCTGTTTATATTTATCGTAGATGTTATATTTACCCCATCTTACCCTATAACATAACCAGATAAGAGTGTTACCCTATCTGTTTTTTTGACATTTATTTGACCTGTAGGTATGTTTAATGCTACAAACTCGGTAAAACGGTGATTAAGTACTCTGTGACTCGGTTCATATGTACAAGGTTGTAGGTATGGATATTATTAATCACGTAAAGTGTCGGACTTATTGATGTTGAAACATTAACATCGTTTATTGCCTCATAATGGTCTCATAATAATTTAAACGATTTAAACGAAATTATCTCACAAGTTTCAAAATCGCTGAGATAAAAGAAAAATGTTCGAAATCTAAAACTATTGTGTAAAATTGTGGATAATGAAATACATTCAAATACATTCAATGTTCGCATACATATAGCAATAACAACAAACATTAATCATCTCTCCAACAATTTATATTTCTAGAAAATTAATTAATTAATTAATTTTTAAGCTTTCTGCCCACTACTCCGTACCACACCATAAAACATTCAAGGAACATGTCAAACAAAAAGTATTATTTGTATTCAAAAATTGACATTATTTCCATTATGTCGCGTAACGCTTTTTTTATGGAAATAGCTGAAAAACGAGCTGATCTACCTGATGGTAAGTGGCTATCGTCGCCCATCCACATCAGCATCACATCAAGAAAGTAAGAAGTAAAAGAAAGAGAGGATCGAAGAAAATCGCATGAACATAATATTATTTCGTATCCTTAGCGTATCCGTGAGCCTTGGTAAGACAGCTAAGCTAAGAGAGCAAGTAGGGAAGTTGAAAAAAATTTCACTTGAAGCCAGGAAAGCCCTGAAAGGAATCCTGACGCAAAACAACAGCTTCCAAGTTACATAATATATTATTATTTTATATTCGAATATAATATTTCTAAAACAACAACACCATTTATTTTAATTATGCAATGTCATTAAAGTTGAACCGATCATAAATCACAGACTTTGAAACTGTCAAGATCATTTCGTATTCAGGATGCGAGCGGTTGTATATTGCGTAGAAATGTAAGTTTCCTCGTGTTTATAATGAACTTGAAATTCGTGTTTTAGAGTTTCTGGACACGGCGTATTTTTAGATTGAGGAGAAGAGGATGAAACTTGTGCCTGAACTCGAGACATCTCTGGAGCGGGTCTCGGAATGGGGCAGGCTAAATTTAGTCCAGTTCAACCCTGAGAAGACACAAGTTTGCGCGTTAACCGCTAAGAAAACCCCATTCGTCATAGCACCTCGGTTCCGGAACACTCCTCTTAACATCTCCAAAAGCATTGGGATCCTTGGTGTCGACATTTCAAATGAAGTTCAGTTTCGGGACCACTTGGTTAGTAAGGCCAAACTAACTGCAAGGAAATTGGGTGTGCTCAATAGAGCTAAACAGTACTTCATGCCTAAGCACAGGTTGATGCTCTATAAGTCACAAATTCGACCACACATGGAGTACTGTTCCCATCTTTGGGCCGGACCCCCAGCTGGCCAAGTGGACACGTTTGACCGAATTCAACGACGAGCCATTCGTCTTGTCGACGATCCCAAGCTTACAGACGGATTAGAGTCGCTTAATGTGAGGAGAGACGTAGGCTCGCTATGCGTATTCTACCGTCTGTATAACGGGGAGTGTTCTGAAGAACTGTTTGGTTTAATTCCTGCGGTTGATTTCCGTCACCGCACATCACGTACCAGGTTCCATCAAAAGCAAAAAAAGCAACAACCCATAATTGTCCCACTGCTGGGCTCGGGGTCTCCTCTCACAATGTGAGATGTATTAGGCCATAGTCTACCACGCTGGCCAAGTGCGGATTGGTAGACTTCACACACCTTTGAGAACTTTATAGAGAACTCTCCGGTTGCAGGTTTCCTAACGATGTTTTCCTTCACCGAAGCAAGTGATAATTTACTTCTAATACGCACATAATATTTGAAAATTAGAGGTGCGTGCCAGGATTTGAACTCGGGCCCCTTCGTTCGGGAGACCAACGTTCTAACCGCTAGGCTATCACTGCTATTAGTCAGGTTCCATCAACACCACCTAAATACCTGGCGTTCGTCCACAGTTCGGTTTTCACGTAATTTCCTACCACGGACATGTAAACTGTGGAATGAACTTCCTGCACCGGTGTTCCCGCTAAACTATAATATGGGGTCCTTCAAGAAGCGGGTCTTTTCTTTTCTTCGCGGCCGGCAACGCATTGGTGACGCCCCTAATGTTGCTAATGTCCATGGGCGGCGGTGATCACTTACCATCAGGTGACCCGTCTGCTCGTTTGCCTGCTTAAGGCATAAAAAAAAAGAATTGAGAATATTATATTTATATATTAAAGATTTTGATACATTGCATTGAAAATATATCTTTTGGTGTATTAGACATTTTTGAATGTGTGAATTTTCTGTCCGTGATCGCAAGTGTTTCTGATCACTTCCTATCATCAGATGGGTGGGCTGCTCATTTTTTTTAAGGTATTTTCTAAAGCTCAATCGAAATGGATGGCTTTATATCAACTCAATAATATTGAGCGCTATGAAGGCAATTTGGCCAAGCATTGGCTGGAAAGTGATCGCCATTCAGAGTTTACTGCTGGTACTAAAGTTTGTTCGCATGGGGTAATAACAGATTGTGCACAGACAATAAACGTGTAGAATTAACGCATTTAAATGCGCAATTTTTAAATTTAATGAAGTAAAAATAAGTGTCATAAAAGTTACATAATCGAATTCAAATGGAGGAAGTTCTCAATTTGTTTTTTTTTTAATGTTTGTTACCTTAGAATTCACTCAATTATGTACCAATTTTGAAAATATTTTTTTATTAACCCTTATTTATTAACCCTTATTAACCCCCGACGAAAAAATTGCAATCGTGTAGGCATCGTAGCTCCCAAACGGATGAACCGATTTTGATCTAGTTTTTTTTGTATGAAAGGTGACTTAATCGAGAGTGTAAAAACACTCATAGCTAAGAAGCTATGTTTAGTGTGAATAAAACTGTCGGGGTTGTTTTAAATTTTAATTTAAGATTATTAACAAGAGCATATTTTCCAGATTGGTTCTAAGTTTAACAAAATTCAGATATGATAGGAACCATGAGGAATTCGGAACTCCTTAAATAATATACCTACACAGTGGCAATTTTGATGTAGGTTTTTCGGAGACGTTTTCTATGAAGTTCGTTGGTTTTTGGCATAATGGTATTTGGCAAAATTAAGTTTACCCCTGCGTAATGAATATCATAAAAAATATCTTACCGCCTTGCTAGCTAAGTACCACTCTTCTAAAAGCAACGGCCTTGGCATGGCATTTATATAAAAAGTCGCTGTATGCAAAAATAACAAATTTTCAATTTTCAAGATTTTATCTTATTGTTAGAAACAGAAAATGTCATACATAAAAATAATGGAAAAATTTAATTATTTCGAACTCTATAGTTTGACTATTCACAAACCTCGAAAAGATACAATTTTGTTAATCGCAAACAAAAACCACTTTGGTCATGGCACCACAGTTTTGTTCTAAGTACAACATTCTTCTGAACATCTCTAAGAGTATTGAAATCCTAAGCGTGGACATTTCTCGCAGACTATACAGTTGTTCAGGCTACAACCACAAAATTTTATGAACAACATTCACGCACCCCTTATCCTCAATTGGTTTCTGCCATTGTATTGGAAGAGCGCCTATCTAAATTGAGTCAGGGTGGTAATAATGTTATTTATTCTACTCAAGCGAACACAAAAGTTTATTTACCGGGTTATTGATTGGTAAATGAAGATATTCTTAATGCTGTTATTCTTATACGGAGCAAACTTGCTTCTTTAGCTCGTTGTATAATCATTCAAAAACAAACGGGCGGACTAAGGGTCAACGCACATTTATTCGGCGCCATTCGCGTTTCGCCGAATGATTTTGGTTACACTTATTCGGCTCGGCGAATGCGAACGGCTGCGTACGGCGCTGAATACGCTGCCGTAGAGAGTGTATGTTCCTTGGTTCGACGTCGTACGCGGCGGAACGATAAAACACATTTGTCGTCGTTTTCTACTTGTTTACCGCGAAAGCGGAATCGACGCCGAAAAGCCGAAAGGACGCGTACGCACCTCCATACAAAATCGTTGTTTACTATGGACAAAAGCCGAATGGAGCTGAATAAATGTGTTTTGACCCTAAAATGACAAGTGGTCATCGTCGCGCAATGAGGAACAGTTTTGGGCATTTGTGACCACCCCTACACATATGAGAAACTCTATATATTATATATATATCTATATATCAACAAAAATATGTGTTGTTCTCGGTATTGGATATACTTACCTAATCTTACCTACTAAAATTTTCTTGGATATTTGATAAACGCAGTTAAGCTAAATTTTGCAAACACATGACTACTGTACACTGTAAGTTTACTGCATTTATTATTATATATTTTCCATGTTATTATTGTCCTAAAGTCCTAAGTCATTTACATGAAATCTTTTCCCTTATTCACATAATTATTACCTATTACAAGAATTCCTTATTTTCTTTACTGGTATTATTTATTATTTATGTATTAAAAACAACTCCTTATAACTTTAAATTAAGCTAACATATTATGTAAAGACTTCCAAAATAGAAAAAAAATATAACATCTTTTGTGATCTTTGAAATTTTCTTTACATAAATACTTCGCCTTTTTCTACGTTATTTTCGATTGAATATAAAAACCTACTTGTTTATAAAATAAACTACCTACTGGTATTTGTCGTACGCCTGAAACCATTCAGTTTATTGAACAAAACGTAAATATTTACTCCGTCGGCTTTTCTACTTGAGTCGAAGTTTGTACTAAAGATTCAAATATTTAAATTCCATTTACATTTTGTTGAGAAGCTTGAATTTTACTGAACATGTTTAAAATTTTAATTTAATTATTCCCACGAACGGTAAAACGATTCAATTGTAGCGTTTCAGTTCTTTTCTACTTAGTATATTGAGTCAGAATATTTATTGGGTGAATAAATTGATACCCTTTAACATATTCGAATAGTCTTCTTCATCAGATTAAGTGTTTGTGGGTAAAATAATAGTATAAAAAGGTTCAGGAATGTCTGTAACTCTATAAAGAGGATAAATAAAATGTTTTGTGCCTACGATTCGTATATTAATTCATTTGCCGTTTCCATACAAGTACTACTCGTACATTATTAACAAACTTTAGTTTTCATTGGAATATGGAGGTTAATTTTACGCCGTATTGGGGCGGCTTAGAATACTAACCCCAATCCCACGCCGGATGGGTGTCGTAAAAGGCTACTAAATCCGGCCCGCTGGTGGTAGGACCCCTCGAGGGATTATATTAGTAATATTGATTTTAATTATTAATTAATACCATTATTACTATTATTATTTCTCCATGGGGTTCGCCTGGATAGCTACCATCCCTGAGCATGAGTCAGCCGCCAAACGACTCGTCGTGTTCCGGCTGGGGGCTTGAGAGCCAGTTCTTTCTTTCTTTTTCTTCTCTCTTTCTTGGCCGGCAACGCATCGGTGATGTCTTTGGTGTTGCTGATGTCCATGGGCGACGATAGCCACTTACCATCAGGTGGATCGTCAGCTCGTTTGCCGGCTAGTTATTTCCATAAAAAAAATATGTTAATATTGAACAGGCTAAAGAGGTATGTATATTACTTGGCTGAACTCATTCATGATATTTGTTACTAGGCTTTTATGATATCTGGCTTATTACATACTTACTAGCTGACTGGACAAACGTTGTTCTGCCAAAAATATTTTAGGGGTAGGGGGATGAAAAATAGATGTTGTCCGATTCTCAACCCTAGCCGATATGCACGCAAAGATTCACGAAAATTGGTCGAGCCGTTTCGGAGGAGTTCAACTTCTAACACCGTGACACGAGAATTTTATATATAAGATTACATTTACATAATAGCAATTTGGAAAAAAAACAGCATCCGAATGTTATAATATAATTTTATTATGATGTTATTGTTATATGTATATTTTTGGTTACAAAAAAGTTCAGCGTTGATGATTCAGCAATCATTTTTATATTTCAAAATGTCTAATGTATTTAGAATTAAATTTATTTGTTATTCGCATTAAATTATGATAGCTGGTTTTAAACTCCATCAGAACCTATAACTATACGCCATATAACTATAAATACCAGAAATCTCCTCAGCAGCCAACACCCCAAACACAAAATTTAAATAGCTTTTTAAAAGCATTTTTTTCTTTAGTAATCTATTTATTTTTCTATAGCATATTGTGTATATCCACAGGTTTTGAGCTCTGACACCGAATGGCACTTCACACACCGCGGGCTGCCCCACGCTCGCCCACGACGGTCCATTGCACACACCCGGTTACTCAAACAACACCCCCTTGTAAGTATAAAGTTTATTTATTTATTAACATTCATTCAAATATCTTACAACCGAAGAACCCAATGCGTAAGTGTAGTTATACAACTTTACAAAGAATTATTAATAATGTCAAATTTATAAATACAATCATCGTAGTAGTAGACCCTCAAATCAAATAGGTACAGTCGGCCGTAGAAGTAGCTTGACATTTTAGTACTTTGTAATAGTAACTGTTTCGACGGTTTCCTAGCAACATCTATGACAAATTCAAGAAATGTAATG
Organism: Thymelicus acteon; assembly: GCA_951805285.1. Classification (NCBI taxonomy): domain Eukaryota; kingdom Metazoa; phylum Arthropoda; class Insecta; order Lepidoptera; family Hesperiidae; genus Thymelicus; species Thymelicus acteon. The sequence goes on from OX638232.1 coordinate 8,322,132, forward strand.
TGACAAGGTACTAAAATGTTAAGCTACTTCTGCGGCCGACTGTACCTACAAAGCTTCCTCGCAACGAAATAAATGAGGGCTGGTATTAACGGTATAACTTGAAAGTAACTTAATGTTGTATTTTTCGGAGATACTCGTATATGCCCAAAGCTTTATTATCGTAGAATACGGATTATAGTAGAAATTGAAGAAACTTTCGCAATATTTGAAACGAAAATACAGTAACAAGCTAAATAAAAGTAAAAATAATATAGCCTTGAAATTGAAATATCCAATTACGGTTATATGACTAAGGCGGGGCCGTATTAAATATAACAGAAGCCTCAGGAAAATGCTGATTAAAATAACATCAGATGATAATTCCTGCGAACTTTAGCTCACTACTCTTATAAATAAAAATGTCGTTTTCAATCATTATTGAAAATTGTATTCTGTTACCGATTTACCTACGTCTGAGAAAATTAGACTTTAAGTCGTAAATTTTTATTTTTATGAATGTACTAGTTTAGTTAACTAGTGGGTACCCGGCATGTGCTACTACGCTAAAATATGCCTAATACATTGTTTTAGTGGTCTCAAACCGTCTTCACATTGCCTTTCAAATGTAATCGTTTGGGGCAAATCGTTTGGATAGTTTCAAAGTCTAAAGGACATCCGTACAAACATTTTTTAAGTTTTATATGTATAGATTATTAAAAGAGGAAGCGCTCATAGCCCGGCGGCTTTCTTGAGAGCTTTCATGCTTTAAAGGGCACGTAAAGTTTTGATCCCGATAACATCGTAAGTCGTTTACCCATGTCGGGGGCCTTCGGGCAGTATGATTTCCGACACTCGGTATGTCCAATCACCCTTGTACTAATCTGCACTGGAGCAGCATCGTGGAGCTTATGTTCTTGGTCTCCTCAAGAGGAAAAATCTGTGCTCCAAAGTGGTTCATTATTTGTTCGAGGCGTATAAAAGAGAAAGCTATTTTTTATATTTTATTTGTCATCAATTTATTACATGGTGCTGACCACGGTAGCTTTTAATGTGTAGTTTTTATTATATTTACTAATCCCGATTCTCACACATGGCCTTATTTGACAGAGGCCTGGCCTACCCGTTTGTTTGCGACTCTACGACACTGCAATTCAATGATAGTGCAGAACCTCGATTTTTACAAGCTTTTATTTACTTTCATTAAAATTGTTCCGACAATCAAGCTACAATCCAAGATTTCTAATACACTAACACCCTTATTAATAAAAATCGCTTAATCCAAGCATCATCTGAAGCTACACTTGGACTAGTTAATTCTGGATTAACTAAGTAATAACTTCGTACTTGCAATGTTATTAATAAATATGGAGTAACCTCGAACTAACAATACATTTCTTAGTCCGGTTTCAACGAGTAAAATATGGCAACCTTTAAAATTTAAAAGTAAAAAGAGTGAGTCAGTGAATGACTTCATGCATTAAAATGACAGTGACAACAATATTTTGGGATTGACAACTTCAAACGACCTGATCAGCTTTCAATTTCAAGCGCCTAATTTCGCTCCTCGGAGTTTATTTCATGCTATGGTTACTTGTTAAATTTAAAATTGATTTACATGAACCAAAAACGTGCTCGCTCAGTTAACTGGGATGAAGAAGAAAAGGTCAAAGAAAATATCAATGTGAATGACGTTTAGTTAGAACAACGAAGTACTCTTGATATGCGTCAAGTCAACGTCAATGTCGTCAATGCACGCCTAGTCCACGCCTAATCAGTCGCTAAACTATGTAGCGACATGGACTAACTTTGATTCTGAGATTAGACTCGGAGTAGCTTACTTCTTCGTTACTCTATATTTATTAATACTGAATTTAATTAAATCTTATTTACGACAAGTTTTAAAGTTACTCTTGCTTTAGTCTATGTTTATTAATATGGCCGTAAAGGATTACAATGAATTTAAATACGTTACATTGAAGAAAGATGCCTTATTTAAATTGCAAGTAGGTACTACCTATTTCGTTGAAATTGTGAGAGGAATTTTATTTTTAAAATTACTTAGTTCACAAGCATTTAATACTAGAATTTTCGCTTAAAACAAAAGAGAAAAATCTCCCTTCTTCATGCTCTCTATATGCTTTCGACTCTCATGGTTTTTAGGGTAACTTCGAAAATTGAAAAGGGGAAATTTCGTTTTGCTGAAAACTTGTCACCAAAAAGAGATAGTCGATCCGACGACTTCTCGATTAATTTATTAGCTATCACTAATATAACGACTCCTTCGCACTTTCGCATATAATTTCAATATTAATAGCGATTCATTACAGACGGATAGATCTTATAGATTTAATTTAAGTTAATGATTTATGAGGTGTTTTAGGGTTCACGAATATTTGAATATGGTCATAAAAATTTTTGTGCCACTGAATAAATAAACTACCATTATTATACATAGAATCATTAAATTGACGATCTGAAAAAAATAACAATCCAAGTGGGAATAAGGCATTGGTTTGATTCCGATTTATGGCGTATTGCGGATGATGGTGTCTGACCATTCATTCTTGATAGAGCTACATATATCCGTCTGGAAATAACGACGTCAGCTCATAACTTTTTCGTGCTATCGTGTATTATTGTTTGATTCGGGCTTTCTGTATATGTATGTATCGCTGGAATTATTTTGCCTATAAAATAGGTACCTACCTATCCCACAAAAAGGTGAGCTATAACGAGACATGAATACTGTGTTCATTTTTAAGTCCATATTATTATTTACGTTTTATGTTAGAACAAGTAACACAGAAATGTAGTAGGTATATGGCGATGATATACATTCTATATGATACGGATTGAAAAAAGAGAGGTTTGGACGAATTCCAAATAGAAAATGGGCAACGCTTTTAAATATTAAAATTTGTCTTTTGCTTACTTAAAAATTGTTAAATTACGCTTTCGGATTCGCTTGGGATAACTTCAACTCATTAAGGCCCACTACCGAGCACGGGTCTCTCCTCTTGAGGAGGCCTATTAGTGGAGGGGTTAGTGGCCTCCCTAAGTGTCGGAAGTTTTTATGTCGCTCAAAGGCCTCCGACATAACATAACGACTATTACTCGTACCTTACGTTAACAACTGCGTTGATAGTGTTACTTACTGTAAATGTGTTTAAAGAATTTATTCTCATAAAGACAACAATCACTTACATGAGAACTTATTCTAGCAACCTAAACTAAACTAAACCAGCCCGCTGGTAGTAGGGCCCCTCGGAGGGATTATATTGTTAATATTGATTTTAATTGCTAATTAATACCATTATTATTATTATTTCCCATGGGGTTCGCTTGGACAGCAACCACCCTTGAGCATGAGTCAGCCGCCAAACGACTCGTCGTGTTCCGGCTGGGGGCTTGAGAGCCAGTTCTTCTTTTCTTTTTCTTCTCTCTTTCTTTCTTGCTGATGTCCATGGGCGACGATAGCCACTTACCATCAGGTAGATCGTGAAATCGTTTGCCGGCTATTTCCATAAATAAAAGACTTATGTTTCGAAGTGACCCAGATAGGGACGAGAGTTTTGTTCTTATATGTTCAATCTGTATATTCCATTGTTAATGCTTTAAGAACATTTTCTAGTATCAGAATCAGTTTCCGAGATGTACATAATAATATTATGTACCCATTTCTTCTCCTCCATGACAAAGTACCTGTCCTTCTAAGTACTCACTGACAGCAACTTATATTTAGTTACAAAAGATTTTAATTAATTTTCGAACAAAACAATACTTTTCTACTCGAAAACTATGTCTTTTATCAAAGACTTAAGGATAAAAGAAAAAATGCTCGCTCAAAAAACGTATTTAACATAATCAATTTTACGTCGCAAACTTCATTACTTCTTAACTTTCACGTTGAAAAATACGAATTTCTCTTCGTTCGAACTAAACTAATGAAATAAGCCCAACGTGATCAGAACCTTTTAACAAGGTAGGACCTAACTCTTCGAGACACATCTATTCGGAAATAAAAGTAACATGTTTATTTTTACCCGACTGCCAGGAAGGCTTATGTATTTCGCACGTATCTTGTATGTACGGACAGACAGACGGACAGACGGACGGACGGACATAACGAAACTATAAGGGTTCCAATTTTACTTAGGAACCCTAAAAACAAGTTTTTATAGCAAAAATTATGACTGTGTTCACCATTGAGGAGTTTCTTTATTTGAAGCCAACTCTGGCAGTGGCAGTCTGTGGCAGTCAGCTTATGCTGGGTTTTGGAACGAACTATCATAATATGTACTAAATTAATGGATATAAAATTTTATGCATGTTATCCGTTAAAGAGATACCCTGTCTGGAGCCAACTCTAGAAGTATTATCAGGTCACACTTATCATAATAATGCACTGTCATCGATACCAATTACTCTTTGATTATTGACTACAATGCTTTTAACTGTAATTACAAGGGGTTCAAGTGGAACAGAGAGTGTCCGGAAACCCCCTTGGCGTGTCAAGCGGAATAGTTAGTGTCCGTAGCGCCCCTAGGGAGTTGACTGGTAGCGAATACCATGAGGCATTAAGTCCGCCCGTTTTAATCTAGTTTTCTATGGCTTACAATAAAGAGTAATGAGTAGAGTTTAAGTTTTGCTAGTATCATTGTTACCCAAGTCTCTTTTATCCTCAGGTCCACACAGCAATCCAACAGACAGGGTTCAAACGAGTCAAGCGTGGCTTCCGTCCCCTGCGCCTTCCAGAGACCGAACCTGCTGCTGAGCCTCGCGACCCCTACTTCCCCTTACAATGGTACTTGAAGAACACGGGCCAAAACGGGGGGAAACCCAAGCTAGATCTCAACGTAGAAGCCGCGTGGTCTCAAGGGTATACGGGGGTCAACGTGACAACTGCTATAATGGATGACGGTAAGCTTTGTCTGACTCTTTCTTTTTGTCTCTTCTTTCTTTACTGTCATTCGAGTCAATTATTTTTATGTAAGTAGCCAATTATTTTCAAGAAACTTTTTAGAGAGCGTATTTAGACGTCTACTTTCATGTTATTAACTTTCGCTATTCTTTTGAAATATGGAACAGGGCAGGTTGTCAGTGTTGTCAACCTACAGCCTATTACAAGCATTTTTGCGATACGATAGACAAGAGTAAAAGATCGAGTATTAATTTAGTATGTAGAAAAACAAAAGTAAAGAATATATCAATAATGTGTACAATTGTTTGCAGGTGTCGACTATATGCATCCTGACTTGAAGTATAACTATGTATGTATAAATTTAATACATTTTTTAAATTTAATTGTTACTTATTCTTATATTTGTCGAAAATTCCTCGAATAATGGCTTCAGCAAAAGGAGCATAGGTTTCTCGACCAAGTGGACTGATGGACTGATGAAATGAGAAAAACAGCGGGAAACCGCTGGATTCAAAGTGCCCAAGACTAGTCAGAGGCACCAATTAGGGGAGGCCTATATCCAGCAGTGGAGTACAAAAATTTGATAGATAGATACGTAGAATTATTTTCGTGACCTTGATTTAGCTACTAGGTAATTACGTAACTACGTTTTAGTCATGTGCCAAGAGCGCTCCTAGAGAGTTTCCTAATTAGATTCTGAGTGTTTTGAGCGCTGAGCTCATATAATCCGTAATCATAGCGCACCTGCCACTCGCATCTACCTCGATGAAATATGTAAGCAATTTGTGGGAGTGAGGAGGCCTAGAACATACTCCACCACGCTGTTCCAGTGCGGATTGGTACAGGGGTTATTGGCCAACCCAAATGGAATTGCAAATTAAATAAAAGCTTGCAAAAATGATATATGATGTAAGATACAAAATCTTCATAAACTGTTGAATATACAAAGATTTGTATTAGCGTCGGGATGTAGATAGATAGAGGTTTCGAAGAACATCATCAATCGTAGCCTTGCGATAAGGAAATAACCTATCTTCGGATGTAGATTGATGGGGAAAACTCTCTTGATGTACAGTGCGAGAATCAGATAAAGTGGCTTTGAAAAATATCAATTTATAACGCGGGTTTATTTTAAGTTTCACTAATCATTATAAGTACAGTTCGGCCGCTGTATCTTGGCGCGTCTGAACTTCGCGCAGAAGGCTGCGCAGTAACATAATTCGCCAATACTCGATACGCGGTGTATTGTGTCTCAGTCACACGTTAGCATGTTCGTGTTGCCATCTCTGTCTTACATGCGTTAAAGTTCGCAAAGCCTATGTTCAGACGCGCCAAGTTACAGCGGCCGTACTGTACTATTATTTCTTTTCACTCAGTAATATTCAGTACTAGTGGATACCCAGCGTGTTCATTGCATGCATTGTTTTAGTGGTCTCAAACCACTTTCGGATTATTGCCCTTCAAATGTAACCATTTTGAGGCATATCGATTGGATGATTTCAGAGTCTATAAAGGACATCCGTACAAACATTTTTTGTGTTGTATATATATATATATATATATATATATATATAATATATAGAGTAGTAGTAGTAGCAGATTTTATACTCTAATTTATTGTAGGAATCTTAACAAAATCGATATGTTATACTTAAATAAATGCTTATGGTCCTACCTTTTCATAATATACGAGTAACCGCCCTCGCTTTGCTTCGGTTTTCTTAGTTTTTTACAACTTATTGGAGTTTTATTAAGGATCCCTATGTTTTTGAAAATATAATATAGCCTATGTTACTCGGGGATAGTGTAGCTTCCCAACAGTGAAAGAATTTTTTAAATCGGTTCAGTAGTTTCGGAGCCTATTCAATGCAAACAAAAAATCAAATCTTTCCTCTTTATATATTAGTATAGATAAAAAATATATACACAGTCAATGCGTCTGGAATTCTGAATGTATTGTTATTTTATTGAAATAAACAGTTTATGCTTAGCATCTCTTGCTTTCTAGGTCTTTATGATATAGGTATTAGGTATATTATTATTTTCTTTATCTATATTTTATGTTTATATGATACGAGTAACCACCCTCGCTTTGCTTCGGTTTTCTTATTTTTTACACCTTGGGTTACATTATTGGAGTTTTATTAAGGATCCCTAATCTTTTTAAAATATAATATAGCCTATGTTAACCGGGGATAGTGTAGCTTCCCAACAGTGAAAGAATTTTTCAAATCGGTTCAGTAGTTTCGGAGCCTATTCAATGCAAACAAAAAATCAAATCTTTCCTCTTTATATATTAGTATAGACTAGTGGATATCCGGCGTGTGCTAATACGCTAAAATTTTTGTATGGGTAAAGTCGAAAACTGACTTAATGAGTGGACCGAATGTGCCAAATACATTGTTTTAGGTTATCTAAAACCATCTTTGCATTATTTCCTTTCAAATGAAAGCAGTTTGGGGCACAGCAGTTGGATGGTTTCAAAGTCTATAACGGACATAGCCAGAAACGTTTATTTTTATTTTTATACGCGTACCTTTATAAATTTTCTACATAAATATGAAAATGATATTTTTTATCTTAATTTTGTTTTGTTTCAGAACGCAGAAGCATCTTACGACTTCAGCAGTAACGATCCATTCCCGTATCCAAGATATACTGATGATTGGTTCAACAGGTAAAGTTATATATATATATATTTATTTATTTATTTATTTATTTATTTATTTATTTATTTATTATGTTACACCAACAAAGTAAGCACTATGGCGAGCATAAAATTATACAACATTGAGTATTAGCTAAGTGTTACTTCACTTACAGGTGTAAACCACATAACATTCAGGCAACATTAAGCAATACACAAATGAAATAACATTGTATATAAAATTAATTATGAATAATAAAATTATATAAAAATGTCTACAGAATCAGGAAACTAGTACATTAAATGAATTACATTATATGAGTCGTATTTCACCTTAAATTATACAATAATCTTAATTTATGTATATTAATATTAATGATTGAGCATTATTCATGATAACAAAAATGAATAAATGGAATAATAAGTAGTGGATGATAATAACAATGTAAATAAATTATAAAATGAAATTTTTAACATTGTTATAAACATTAATAATCCCAGGGTTAAGAAAACAAATGGCAATGCATTGTTGAAGTCGCCCTTTGTACCTACTAAACAAATCACACATTTAAAATTGCACGTAATTTTTTTATCACCAATCTTACATATTAGGTACGTCATATATTTTTTATTTAGTTTAGTACTCATGTTATTTACTTCATTCTTCACTCCACACCTTAAAGTTTTCTGGAAGAGATTGCTGTTTAGCGAAAAGACCCCCTTTTGTACTTCTTTTATATTTACATAGATACATTGTACTTACTTAAGTACATTAATTTATTATTACTAATTCCAAAAAACAATTTGATACGACAGTGCAAATCGAGCAATGGCTCGAATTATTGACAATAATATGTAAAGAAATCGTTTATTTTCCACAATCATTACAATAATTAAAGTTTAGTTAACGATAAAAAACTATAGTATTTTAGGAAGCTGTTACCCGTGTCATAGGAGACCGTGTCGCAAAACTAGTGACTATTAAAAAAAACAAAAAACCCGGTATTTAACTTACTTTAATGAAAATTAAAACACATCCTAAAATCATCCTAAATTCCCTAAAATACCAAATTTCATTTTTAGCTTCATGTTTTTTCTTATCAGTTTAATAGAATGAATACTTTAAAGTTTAATAGAAAACTGTCACTAATTGACTTTGAAAACTGTTAATTAATGTTCTTTGACGCATGTTTGACGCTCTCTTATAAACTTTTTATAGGATAAAATAAGTGGAACAAACTTCGCATAACCATTTTTTAGAGCCATTAATCTTGTCTGAAGACAGACTTTCTAATATCCGTTCAAACGAATCGCGTTATTTTACCAAATAAGACGTAATCGGTAGATCTTCCTCTTTTTTGATATATATGTAGCACATAGGTTTCTGAGTTTTTTGTATAGTTAAAGTTTTCACGGAGATAATCGACCTTCATTTATTTTATGTATCCTGAATATGATAAGGAAATTATGGGGCATAAAACCATAACATGATTTTACTCTTTTTAAGTAACTTTTATTTGTCACATTAAAATGAAAAAAGCAAATTTTGAGCGGTTTTTTGTAACATTATATTACGAAGTAAAACTATTGGTAATAAATTCAGCACACACCCCTTAACCTAAATCGGTTTATATCGGAGCCAAATTAATTAGATAAATTACTTCGCAAAGATTTATTTACTTCGTGGGTGAAAGTAATTTTATTTCTCTTTAATATTCTGAACCCTGGCCCATCGATAAATTACTTTTAATGACAGAATAAAATTAGCTCTTAATTACTTTGCTACTTGATTATATAGCAGACATATCGCTAGCAATTTATTTAAGGATCCTTTATTCTAATCTAAGGAGAACTGTCGTTTATAATATAACAGGGTGTAGGTTAAGCACAAAGTCATTGATAATTCAGATATTACGTCATCACTACACTATCAAATACACTATCAAAGATATTTTTTTGTTAAATTTAAAGATTTTTTATTGGTCCAAAATATTTTAATAACAGCCCAAACCCACCTTATAAGCAAAAGCAACGCCTGTATTAGGGCGAGGGGTTCTAATATACAATTGTATTTTATATTTTGTAGGTACCGTACCTAACCTAACCTAACCTCACATTGCTTTAGATCAGATACGTTCAAAGAATAAATCAACTTAAAAAAAAATATTTAAACTTAGAAAGCGATAAATGACGGAGTATTTTTTTTTATAGCCACGGCACGAGATGCGCAGGGGAGGTGGCAGCAGCCAGGGATAATGGCGTCTGTGGCGTCGGAGTCGCGTACCACTCCAAAGTAGCTGGTGAGTATCTTTAAGACATATACTTACTTACGTGTTTGGATTTATCATAAGCCTTGGGTTTCCCGCGTTATATACGAAGGTCAATAATAGCGCAAAACTGAACTTTATGTGCACTCGTCGTTGTGCATAACACTTCACATAACACAAAAGCAAATAATTATAATTCTCGACGGAAAATAACCGACTTCAAAATAACTCAAAAACTACTCGTCAGATCTAGCTCAAATTAAAGTGTGCTACATGACAAGCTCCAACTTTCGATTAAAAAAGAATCATCAAAATCGGTTCACCCAGTCGAAAGTTCTGAAGTAACAAACATAAAAAAAAAGAAAAAATACAGTCGACTTGAATACCTTTTCCTTTTTAACCTACTTCAAAGAAGGAGGAGGTATTCAATTCGACTGTATAATTATAGAAAGCTGGTGCTTGTCATGTGGTCCCACTTAAATTTGAACTAGATCTAACGAGTAGTTTTTGAGTTATTTTGAAGTCGGTTATTTTTTTTTGGTAAAATTCAGATTATTTGAAGTAGGTTAAAAAGAACATTTGTTTTCTTGTTTTTATTTGCATATTGAGTAAAAAAACTAAATCAGTGAGTTCACACTTAGCTTTTTTTGCCATTGCGGCCTTTGGGTAATTGCATTCGTATACAATGTGACTTTTTAATCGTCTCTTTTAACAATAACACTCGTTTCGTCGCGTTGTTTTTGGACTTTTTAGTATGCCCTCGTATCTTGCTTTAATATACCCCAAAGGTGCTCTATAGGATCAATCCTATAGATCTCAAGATCGGTGAGTGTTCCTGCCAGTTTAGCGGAACAATATAGAAATAGTTGTCCTTATCTACTGCTTTTATGGTATGTAATTTAGCTATGTGAGTTATGGATGGAAGAGGAGGAAGGGCAAGTTCTGAGTTCAAGCATGTGTTCAAGCGCGTTGACCACGACAAGCTATTCCATCTGATGACCATTGACACACCCGAGACAAACATTTCAAAGTAGTAGTAATCACAGAAGACAAATAGTTATTATATCGGTAAAACTTACAACAACAAACACAAGTGTTGGGCTCAGCCCAATGAAACGACGATATCCAACAGCTATTTTATAATACTTTTCCACAAGCTAATTTTAACACTAAAATTAGGTTCTACGAGTAATATTACTCGTACTAACTTCCAGAGAGACATGACTTTTGCAACCGACCGTTCAGGCCAAATGTCGAAAGGCGAATGAATCGCGTTCAGTGCTCTTTGCTGTAATGTAATCAATACTGACTGACGTTGAATCAATACATCAATACGCCTGACAGAGACTGATGACAGTAGGCTGCATATGTCAAATACCATACCGATATTCACGATAGTTATACAAAGAGAATGCATTACACTGTATTTATATAATAGCACGCTAACACAAGTAAACACAAATAGTTATTTTAACGGTATGGTAATCTATAGTTTAAACCATGGGTTCATATACTATTTAAATCTAAATACAACAACAATTTAATAAGCTTGTAAAGTAAACTTGAACTGAAATTGTGAAACTTGTTTCACGGAGATGATTAGCACGCAGTTACAAACTTGTTGTTCGTTAATTTTGCAAATTAAAGTTGTGTAATCAGTGGTTTGTTAAAATACAAATTTATTTAAATTTACTCGTTAATATTCTATTCTTATTTAAATATTTTTATTTAATTGCTGTTATCTTAATAACATAACATAACGTAAAGTATTTTACAAAATGCTGCGAAATCCGGTTTCTATGAAAATTCTAGCTAACCTAGTAGATTTGTTTTAAAGATAATCAAAATTTTACAAAAAATATAATCGAAATCAACAGTTCTCGAACAATTAATAAAATAATCTAAATTATAACCGCCTTCAAAGAAACAGTCTTGGAACAAGTAATAAAATGAGAACATGATCAGATCAATGTAGTCGAAGTCAATTAAATACGCATTATTAAAGATAACTCAAAAACTACTCGTCAGATGTCGCTCAAATTTAAATGGGACTACATGACAAGTACCAGCTTTCGAATATAAAAAGAATAGTAAAAATTGGCACACCCAGTTGAAAGTTATGTTATCTAATTAACGTAACTTATCAACAGCGATAAGTAACGTTAGTAAGATTTATCGTGTTCAATACTTTTAAGCGCTCTCCTATAAAATTTGTCATTTGCAGATAGGGTCGTCGGAACCGTCGATTTGCAAGTTTGTCCTTTCAGAATGTTCACATTCATGTTTCACGTAATTGTAATTTGTTACGGCCGATGCCCGTCACAGCTTGCTACGTTCTCCTAGTAATGACAACATTACCATCTCTAATTAAAGAATAAAATTAATCTGAGATTACCATAAATAATTTTGACCTTACTGTCTTACGCAGAGATTTAATTATCGAGTTTTCGGCGTGATTCGGGTTGTTAGGATAGTTAGGTACGCGTAGAATTCGAAGTTTAATCCTCAGATTATGTGATTGATGATGATTGAGTGATTGACAAAGGGGTACTTTATTACCACTCAGACAACTGAACGTTAATTACCTATACTCTTTATCAATGTAGTATATAATATTATCAGCTAAAACGATCTATCTAGATTACTAAAACTGACTGTAGATGGCCTCGATAAACACATTACGCACAGTTGGGAACAAAAATAGACATTGCAACTGAACATGTATATTGCGTGTAAATGACGTGTGTTATCGAAACAAATGGCTTCAGGAAGGCTATTCTGTTTTGTAACTTGACAGCGGAATCCGCGATGAGTTTCAAAATTGAAGTTCGAGTCCGAGATCTTGATATGTGATTCTCTAATCATCTGGTACGCACTTGCGAAGTGAAGGGAGTCTCGAACTCTAACTTCAGTTTAGAAACCCATCGTGGATTCCGCTGTCAAGTTACAAAACAAAAGTGAACTTGCATCATATTGACATGTCATTATCTAATCATCTAGTACGCACTTGCGAAGTGAAGTGATCCTAGAACTCGAACGTCAATTTTGAAACTCCGCTGTCAAGTTACAAAACAGAATAGCCTTCCAGCTCGGCGGCTCTCGTGATTGGACCGGATCGCTTTCCACGTTCGGTTATGTATCCAATGGGCATTTCGAAAATTCTATAAACCATTGACTTACATGTCATATTGAAAGTCAAAAAAGTATAAGTGCCTATACTTTTTTGATGAGAATAATTTATACGGTAATGAAACAAAACTCCGGAAAACAATTATGTTTACAATAAAAAATAAATTATAATACTATATTAGTCTGAGTATAATATTTAGACTACGGTGTCTTGTTCTTTAATCTGAGTCTTATCACTGAAAATCTCGTAAAAATTACGGCATTGTAACAAAGACGAATATAAAATGGTTGGTTATGAATACCTACATAATTACCTAATGCTAAAAAAGAGGTTCCTACAAGTTGAAATGAGGAACAAAACACGGAATAATGTAAAAACTTAGCGAAATGATGGCTTCTCTATAAAGCGCACTTAAGCTTTGACTTTTCTCAGGCAATATTCAACTAGTCACAATTTAACTAGATGTCTGACACTTTGTAAATACGAAAAATTTAAAAAGTCTATAAAACTGCTTATTTTAAAGTTGATTTAGGACCATTACTTTTGTTTGGATAATTTCAAGCCTGACGAAGCCTAAGTACCTATAACTACTTATTATAAGTACTATTATTTCTTCTGTGCTATAACCACAAAGACATAAGAGTAGGTACACGGACGTAAAAAAAAGACGGACGTAATCCCAAGAACAAATTCAGTGAAGCACCCATAGTAATACCAACTCTGTCGGTATTCGTACAAGTACACACTCACACACTGACACCATACTGCTATGACATTGACACCATCGTGAATCAAAAATTACAAAATTACGCACACATGGTAAGCGAGCTGTCATTGCTATGCTTCACTCTCGATTAGTCAAGGTTACGTCCGTTCTTTTTTTACGTCCGTGAGTAGGTACTTATAATCTAAAATAACCTACGCTTTATAGATCGCGCCCTTCGTGGTGTTAAGTACCTATTCAATTTATTTTAGCGACCTAGGAAAATATTTTTAATGTCCTTTGAAAACGTTCGTCGTCTTCGGTTCAGCTTTAATGTGATTCATCAATATTCTAACGGCACCTAGTAATAACGCTGTTGAATTTATGTCCGTTCTAAACTGATACATAAATAGGCGACGAAAAAACAGTTACGTCTATAGTACATAATTATATAACATGGACATAGAAACATCGATTGAACCATGATTGAACAGGTGGTCGTGTCGGGTTGCGGTCAGCTGAATGCGGTTGACATGGCACACTTACAAGTACAGTCGTCCGATCCGTAAATGCGTTATCATAGCAAAATTTCCTATATGGTAATACGATAAATACCCTGTAATTGTGTCAATATATTAGTTTATGGTAGGTATGGTATAAAGCCATTAGGTAACTTAACACCGGTTAGTTAAGCATTTCATAATGAATTTGACGACCATTACAAAAGTTAAAATATTAAAGAAACTACCTCACTAAAAGCCACTAATGTAAGGTTAACGGCAAGCTTAACTAAACCGGAAAAATGTATTTAAAAAAAAATTGAAAGAAATTTCTGAAATTATCTGGTCTTCAATTATCTGATTTTAAATTATTTATCTCTATGATTGCCTCCATTTTGCAATCGATATGCAATTAATTCTTCGTCTCAAAACTTAAAAACGTTCAGTTTCTCAAAGACATCTTTCACGAGTCGAATAATCTATAACTCTACGTTGGCAGTTGTGAACCATTCATCTTCAATATTGAACAAATCTATTATTCATCGAAATAGGTTGAGGAATGGGCTGCAAGGATTTCGCTCGTCAGGGTAGGAAAATCTCTTCGTATTACGATCCCATAAATCTCTTCGCAACTTTAACAAGCGTGGATCAAAGGATATATAAATAAATGTGCCTTCGAAGCTCTATCAAATTGAGCGTAACAGCAATGGTATTGGATATCGCGTGGATATATTACCTAGGAGAAAATAAAGTTTGTGATGTTGTAACTAGAAAAATGATTTCTATACGCAGATACCAAAGTAGAATTTCTTATTTGACTTCAACTATATAACACATTTTAGGCGTAGAGCTGTGAAAGTTCGTTCAGTTGTAGCTGGGTAACTTGTAATAAAAATGAAAACTCTATGCTGCAGTATAGTTTGCATTGAATTGAAAGATAACATTGAATTACAGTATCACAATATTTAGTTATTTAGACAAAACTTTAACGTGGCGAATTTGATAATATAACAATAATAATTTCAAATTATGAAACCAACACATTCGACGCTACGCTTCGACGCGAGTAAATAAATTATAGTTTAATTTTAAGTAGCTATTAATATTGCATTTTCTTGCTTATTTTAATTATTGTTATCATTTTATTTTGCTATTATCCCTTTCTATAAATGGGTTTGCTGTGTTGTACCTTAAATAAATGTGTTTTCTTTCTTTATAACAAGGAAATGCTTCATAATTCCCCTCGCTTCGCTTTGGATACCTGGCTATGGTATGTATGTAACTATCACGCACATAGTCAAAAATTCGACTGCCAGTTTCAGAGATAAACGCGTCCAAACTCAACAAACATGAAAACTCTTCAGTTTTTATAAAGATGAGGAGAAAACAAATTAAATCAAAGCAAATGTTTTTAATGAAAATTGGTTTGGTTTACAAATACTTTTTGAAAGTCATGCAAGTTACGCCAATGCTTCAGACAAGGCCCTACTGTGAGAGGGCCCGGGAGAAGAAGCAGCAAGAAATTACTTGTTTTTTTCCTGCTCACAGTTACAGATAACACTTATCATCTACTACAAGAACGTATATAATATACTGTAAAATACCACTTAGCATATATATTGTATACTTAATGAAAACTGCCGTTTTTGTCATAAAATTATTATTGAATATTAAGCACTAACACTAATATAATTAAAATTATTACCACTTAGCTTAATTAATAACACTTAGCATATATATTGTATACTTAATGAAAACTGCCGTTTTTGGCATAAAATTATTATTGAATATTAAGCACTAACTAACACTAATATAATTAAAATTATTTAATAAGAGGTAAGCAAAAAAACTTCTGTTTTTGCGATAGGTACTAATCAAAAGTCTGTGAAGATGTTTGTATGGTTCCGGTATTCCAGTTGTATGATTCTCTGGGATGATTTGGACGTTAAATTTTTGCCTCCTACTCGTAGGTAATTATCCCAGAACAATATTTACACAATTCCAGAACACAGGTTTCATGATGCAAGAAGTTGATGATAAATATAATTATAAGTATTATTTATGTGAACAGATTAATACTACAAAAGTGGTAAATACCACTTTTAATGTTAATTAAATCTCATTACAGTTCGTGGGCTGAATGCCAACCTACGTAATTTAGTTAATTACGTAGAACAAAAGTGCCCAAACAATGGCAAATGGAACTGGAATTGTACGTGCCAAGTTTTTGAACAAAATGAAATATTTTTGGTTACACGCTATTTTGAGATTAACGGAGTCTAAAACAATCTTATTTCTAGAAAATAATAGGATAATTAAGGGCAGACTTCTTAAGCTTTAGGTCTTTCCAGCAGCAGTATAAAATGTCTGTGGTAGCATGCGGTCAATCCGAATGCAGTTTCTAAGGCATTTTGTAGTCTGATTTTACCGCATTCCTCATAAAAACAGTTTGCGTCATCTAGTGTCCCATTAATAGGTGGAAATTTCATTGCATCATGGATCATAAAATGTGCCTGTTCGTCAATATAACCAGATTTAAACAATATGCAATACAGGAACTTTTTGTGAGGCAGGTCATCCGGCAGGGTCCAGTTCATAATTTTGCGTACGTCCTTTGGATCAACTCCGTATTCATTACCGCAAATTTCAGCATTATTACGGAATGCTAAAACCTGTTCAGGAGCCACATAAAGTGCTATCTGAAATATTAATAATATATGCTTTGTTATTATTATTTTATCTCTGGATTCATTTGGCTAACAGTGATCGCAAAGCCTGGCGGGTAAATTACCACTTTACGACAGTTCCCAGAGACATCCAAAATGAGGGACTTGTTCAGGACGGTGAACCACGAGCAGGCGAAGTTGGCTTGGACTCAAAGATGGATTGATCACCTAAAACCCCGAAGCTCACTCCCTTTTACTCTCCTTTAAACACCTATAGAGTTTTCGCCTATCTTATAGTGATAGTAACTTGATAAAAACATTCAGTATCACTGTCTTAATGACTGAAAGGCAACAAAGTTTTAATCATCTCTGTGTAAAAAGTCTTTAGAAGTAGGAACGCCGAATTAATTCCTCATTCAAAATTATTGTATTTTATTACTTATCTTGTTTGCAGATAAAATTATGTATAGGTAAATACTATATTGAGTTCTTACCCTGTTTTCTTGACACCAAACTGTGCACAAAAACACGCAAACGAAGAAAATTAATAACATTTTCGTTTCAATCACTATGATGTTACTCACGTATTAAGAAATCATAAAATTAAAAATATTTTATGTTACAGCGTAGGTATATCTCCTTGCAGTTTGCATTACTTGAATGCAAATTTCAACATAGCCATCACTTTAAATACCTAAATAAATTTTAACGGAAGCTTAACGTTAGTTTTTTTGGTATTATTCAAATTAACTCTACATATTCGTTATGTAGGTTGATGTATTGGGGCGGTTTAGAATATTGACTCCAATCCCACGCCGGCATGGGATTCACTGCTGTGATTCCAGTTGTGTCTCGATTTGTCACTTGAGAAAAATTGTTGAGAAAGTATATCTTTCCAGTCAAGGAAGTATTTTGACACTAAGTTAAATCAGTTATAGTACTTAAAAACTAATAAATGATAAGAAGAAGGGTAGATATAGAGATACATATATTCGTACATTACTAATAATATTGTATTATTAAATTAAATAATATTGGCAGTCAGCACCGCAGGGAAGACTATGGACATATAGTAAAATTGGTGGTTCTTTCAATGTGAATCTAACTTAAAATGTAATTAGAATTCACTTAGATAGACTTCATCTATCTTACTGTAATAACCTACCTTGTAGTGTTGTGACACAGGTGACCCCCAATAGATACCGCAACTGACGCGCGCCAACACGTACATGCATTTGCATGTTCACGACATTAGTAAAACTATGTATTTTATATGTGTATCATTATATTGTCGTGTACTGTTACTAATTGTTACTAATCTTTATATATATATATATATTTTATTTTAAAATATTTTTTTAAACTTCTCTGGAAGTGTTTGTAAAAAACAACTTCGATTAAATTTAATTTTTCATTTGACTATTTTCTTTTAATTGAATGACTTGTAAACCACTAGTTAACTATAGTATCACTTTCTTCATTTGGAATATGTTGTCAGCATATTGAACTTTCTAGGAACGTTATTGCACTGTGGCATCGATACGAATAACTGTTATACTCTTCGGAATGCAGCCTTTGTACGATGTTTTAATATTCATGGAATGTCTCTGACAAAAGTTTCAGAATTCATCCGAATAATCCATATATGTGTGGATTTTTAATTTTCTCTAAAAAGGTACAACTCTTTCAAATATTTTAACTGGAATCTTTTTACGAAGCACGAAATAAAAGTGAAGATACTAATATATTATGAGTACCTACTCAGTAGGTATATCTTTCCAATCTGCATTGCTTTTTTTGTAATAAATTCAACAAAGAGACAAATCTAAGGCGTGAATAAGTATACAGGATAATCGGTAAATAGCAATTTTTAAAAATCCTTGGCCGATTCCAAAGAACCGGCCAAAATTGTAAAACAAGTTTTCTCAATCATCCTAGCTAGAAGTGGGTGACTGCATTTGTTTTTCCTTCGATTTGATCTAACTTAATTTATTAATACTGCAAAGATTTATAATAGGCTTTTCGACGATGTCTACAATCACAATAATTTTAAAAAGGTTTTAAATGAATAAACAATTAACTAGTTATATATAAGTAGGTAGTTATATAATAATAAAGAGCATTGAAGGAGGCACTTAGTAAAAATATTAAATAAAGACGATAAACTAAAATAGTAATCTTTCTGTTCCAATCGTTTTATTAAATGCACAGAAAAAATAATTACATTGTCCTAATTCTATTTTATACCTACACATATTATTAATAATTGTTTAACGAAAGCTGTGTATTACGTTATCACTTCATAACTTATGTATTATTTATCTATAACCTGTAAGAGTCTACTTACATATTTTTCAAACAATAATATAATTCTTGACAAAAAATAACCGACTTCAAAATTAGGGATAACTTAAAAACTATTAGTCATAATATCTCGCTCAAATTTAAGTGGGACCACATGACAAACACCAGCTTTCGATTAAAACAAGAATCATCAAAATCGGTTCACCCAGTCGAAAATTCTGAGGTAATAAACTTAAAAAAAATACAGTCGAATTGAATACCTCCTCCTTTTTTGAAGTCGGTTAAAAATTTAAAAAAGTGATGGAAATATTTTGAAAGTAGTTATAGATAACAAACATAATTAATACAAACGCTTTGAGAACCAGCCCGTTTTTTAAATGTCGGTTAAATCTATATATATAAAAGAAAGTTGTGTTAGTTACACTATTTATAACTCAAGAACGGCTGAACCGATTTGGCTGAAAAGTGGTGAGGAGGTAGCTTAGAATCAGGAGACGGACATAGGATACTATATATACGATATTTTTATCCCGGAAAATAGACCTGTTCCTGTGGGATTAGGTAAAATTTTGTTATATGTAGTTGATAGATTAGTTATTTATACAGATATAAAATAAAGCTCGGGGATGGATATAGGATACTTTTTATCCCGGAAAATAGACCGGGAGCGGGAGCGGGAGCGTGAGAGGGAGAGGGAGAGGGAGAGGGAAGAGCACACAGAAACTGTAACGGCTAAGAACGGCTGTACCGATTTTAATGATTTCTAATTTGTTACATTCTTAGGCGATACGAAGTTCGCCGGGTCAGCTAGTAGTTTTATAAATGAAAATCAGGCTTATTGAGCTTCAGGTTTTTGAAGTGTCACTACAAAATGTCCGTGGTAACATGTGGCCAATCTAAATGTAGTGTCCAGGGTATTTTCTAGTCTGATTTTAGCGCATTCCTCATAACTATGTTTCGCGTCATCCTGTGTACCATTAACAGGTGGAATTTTCATTGCTTCATCGATATTTATATTAGCATTTTCGTCAATATATCTAGATTTTAACAATACACAATACAGGAAATTTTTGTGTGGTAGGTCATCAGGCAGGGTCCAGTTCATAATTTTACGTACATCCTTTGGATCGACTCCGTATTCAGTGCCGCAAATTTCAGCATTTTTACGGAATTCTGAAACCAGTTCAGGAGGCATGTAAAGCAGGAGCTGAAATAAAAATAATAATGGTATTTATTATTATTATTATTTAATTAACACTAGTTAGTCTGGGTTTTTAGTTTCTGGTTAGTTAGCAGTAGTTAAGTATATAATGCAAATACCGTCGGGAATAAACTGAGCAGTATAGGTAGTATTATTCAGTAGTTTTTAAGCTGTGGTCCGCGGACCACTGGTGGTCCCTGGAAGTATCCGAATGGTCCACCAAGCTTTCCTAAATATACGGTTCCTATTTAAATATATACACTTAAAAAAGATAATTACTTCCAACAAATTTTAGAGTGTTTTATTTAAGCAATTCGAACAACGAGAGATAATTTGTGTTCAATGGCAAGAGAGAAATTTTGTTACATAGTAGGGACTCTAAGAACTTAACAATCTGTGGACTGTACCTCATCTGTTGTTAGATGCAAGAAGAAGACATACAATACAATAGGTATATATATTTGCATGAACATAGGTAATATACATAAAAGATTACGTTACATTTTTAGGTCCGCCAACTTCCAGTTACCATAGAAGGTGCAGTTGGTTTGAACTCAAGAATGGATGGAGCCCCTGCACTCCGGAGCTGTCTCTATCTTTCTCTCTCTTTTATAACTGTAGTTTTTCTCCTATATTATGTTCAACATGATTTATACTGATAGTGACTTGATAAAAAAAATTCACATAATCTACATAAGTTGAGGAAAATAATACTACTTCTCGATATAAAAAGTGTTCTAAATTAAGAACGCCCTAAATAAGTCTTTGATGCATTACTCTTCAATTTTTTTTTATTACCTAATGTTATGGTTACTTAAAAGATAAAAAAATAGCAGATTGAATCCTTACCCTGGTTTCTTTACCCCAAACTGAACACAAAATGACACAAAGGATGAATATTGATAACATTTTCGATTTAATCATGGCAATGATACATTTGCATAAATTATTACAAAATTAGGCAATATTTTAAGTAAGCGTACGTATCGCACAGTTTGAAAAAATTTAATGAACATTTCAACCTAAAAATTGCTTTAAATACCAACCATTTTACGCGGAAGGTTAATTTTTTTAGTTGTTATTGATGTAATTAATTAACATATTATTCGTTAACTGACTAATATGTAGTTGTTAAATTAACTTAAGTTTTTGAAGAATATTAAATATTTTTGATTTCACAATAGTATGGATCACTATTGTGGTCCAGGTACGCCAATTACAACACTTAAATGTTCAAAATACATAATTATATTCAAATAATTGAATACTGAACACTAACTTGGTCGAAGCCTATTCACTCTTGACTTAAAGACACCCACGTTATAATCAGAGGGGTACACACCCACGTGGGCTATTTATTTCAGTCCTTTGCGGTACGCATAATAAAAGCAAAAGCAAAGCGCGACGTCCGCACCGGGGGGATGTTGACAACGAAGGAATTAATACCCACCGTGCGTCTGGATGTTCGATGGTAGAAAGGAGAAGGGGGAATTAAGTCATGTTATTCCTAATCCTACGCACACTCTAGAAAATGTATCCTATACAATACTGAGAGGCTCGCAACTCTGCGTGTGCTCGAGGCTTTGTAGATTAAACTCTATCAGCTTTAGGTCACCAATAAGATTCTTAGCACGCCTCTCCATTGAATCCAATGCTGAAAGATGTCATTTAGCTGCACTAGCCCAAATGTGACAGCAATACTCCACACAAGGCCGAACCTGAGCTTTGTACAAGATTAAAAGCTGTTGTGGTGTGAAGTACCGGCTTAGCTAAGACGCTTAGCTTCCTAGCAGCAGTCTTAGCTCTGGATTCAATGAACCGCCCAAAGTTAAGGTTTGAGAGTATCTCAACTCCTAATAACTGAAGGCGGTTAGTGTATTCCAAGGATACATTCTGGAAAGTAGGAGCCAGGATGAAAGGGTTCCTTTTGGCGGTGAATAGTTGAGTGTGAGATTCACACGCTCAACTATGGTCTCTCGTTCCTCCGATTGACTCAAAAGTCAAAAGCCCTTTCAAAGAATTTTATATTAATAACATCTAGACTGTTTAAGACATACATACACCATACTATTTAATAATAATTAAGTATGAACATTGTTATGTCTTGAATTGAATTTGAATATTGGAGATCTTGTACGAGCAAAGATTATACGGTGTTCACTTTGTAAAAATTATTGGATACGAGCAATACGATGCTATTTTAATCTCAAAAATAAAAACAATGCTGATAAATATTTCAAAGTACATTATAAATGTCAAAAATCATGGGCACCAATATTAAGAATTGAAAAGTAGAAATTTATAGACTTAGTGGAAGAATTCATGAGAATTCTTGGAGTAAATATTCAATAGTTTAATATTAAATGTTGAAATATGCATTAAAATGTGTTATGTTTAAGTGTTTAGAAAATCGTTTTATTTATTTTACCTGCTTAATTACATAGATATTGAGTCTATTTTAAAACTTGAAAATCAACTGGGATTGTGTTGATTTAACACGAACAATATTAAAATATTAAGAATATTAGTACATATAGTAAAATAAGATTCAGTATTCAATTGTAAAACGCTGTACCTATTAAAATATAACAGTGATTTAGTATTTAAGCATTTAGAGTATATCCATAATGCAACATGTATTTCAGTATAAGATTATGCTCAGTATTCAATACTCACTTATAATACCACAAGAGCTTCAAAATTTTCGGGTATTTCCCGATAGGTTCGTTGCAAACAAATGAAGGAGTCAAGTTTTTCAGGTTAAAAAATCACGAGCGCGAAGCGCGAGTCATTTTTCCTGAAAAACTTGACGATTTTATTTGTTTGCAGGGAGCCTTGAGGGAAATGCCAGATAATTTTGAAGCTCGTGTGGTATTCGGGGGATTATTTTTCCAATTTTCACAATTGAATTCAACCTGTCAGTTTGACGTGTGGTTAATTTGACTGGATCATGTTTTGTTTTTTATATATAGCAACTACCAGAGAAAATTTTCAAAAAATTATCACTTATAATACCACAAGAGCTTCAAAATTATCGGGTATTTCCCGATAGGTTCGTTGCAAAAAATGAAGGAGTCAAGTTTTTCAGGTTAATAAATCACGAGCGCGAAGCGCGAGTGATTTTTCCTGAAAAACTTGACGATTTTATTTGTTTGCAGGGAACCTTGAGGGAAATGCCAGATAATTTTGAAGCTCGTGTGGTATTCGGGGGATTATTTTTCCAATTTTCACAATTGAATTCAACCTGTCAGTTTGACGTGTGGTTAATTTGACTGGATCATGTTTTGTTTTTTATATATAGCAACTACCAGAGAAAATTTTCAAAAAATTATCAGTATAATACCATGTAGGTTGTACCACGTGACGTCGAATGGTGCAATTCTATTGGTCGATATTTGGGTCGGAAAAATAATCAAATATAGCAGTCATTCAGTATTTAAGTATTAGCCGCACCATTAAAGAAACGAATCTTAAATGGCGGATGGTACTTGTAATGACAGGTTAGGATTTTGTTATTTGAAAATAAATATTAGCAAAATGTTTAAAAAGCCAACCAAGTGCTAATCGGTATCGCGAACCACGGTTTCCGTATGTTTTCATAGCATGCGGTTAGACAAAGCGCCATAGTCAGCTCTACTCGAAAAGTTAATATAAAAGCGTAACCTAACAATAGAATTTTATATTGAATACTGGTTGAAATCCTTTGGGAGAGTCCAAGTGTCCAACTGACACTTGGCCAGTTTTTGGTAGATAAATTATTGTAATTATTATTACTCCACAGGAATATTACACTTAATAAATAAAACAAGAAACTAACAGAACTAGTATATTAAAACTTTATTGTTTAGACATCCCTTCACCAGGGTCAATTTATTGCTTGCTATACCGGTGTGTGACTAAAGACAGGAATAACGTGCGATTGAGAGGGAATGATGGGTTCCGCCATTTTTGATTCGTTTGTTTAATGGCGCAGCTGTACTCAGTATTCAATCATTTGAATATATCTATCTGGATCACTATTTCGGTCCAAGTAAGCCAATTATCACCTACTCACGCTATTTTGAGTTTCACCTGTATTTCACCAAAAACCGACTTTAAACAAATACTCTTCGAAAAAGGACCTATGTCTTATAACTAGGTCTATATTTATTCATTAACATTATATAAACAGTAAGCAGCAATAAACAAAACCACTCTATGTATTTATAATATTTGAGGAATGATCTCAATTCCTTATGCATCCCAAATACAACCAAATTGAAAAACTGCTGCTTTTTTTGTAGTCGGTTGAATAATATAATCTTGAAGTCAGGCTTGTTAGGCTTCAGGTTTTTGAAGTGTCAGTACAAAATGTCCATGGTAACAGGCGACCAATCCAAATGTAGTGTCCAGGGTATTTTGTAGCCTGGTTTTAGCGCATTCCTCATAAAAATGTTTTGCTTCCTCTTGTGTCCCATTAATAGGTGGAAATCTCATTGCTTCGTCAATCTTTAAATGTGCTTCTTCGTCAATAAAGCTAGATTTGAGTAATACACAATACAGGAACTTTTTGTGAGGCAGGTCATCAGGCAGGGTCCAGGTTGTAATTTTATGTAGGTCCTTTGGATCGACTCCGTATTCATTGCCACAAATTTCAGCATTTTTACGAAACGTAAGAACCAACGCTGGAGGCACATAGAGCGTTATCTGAAATATTAATTTTATATTATAAAACTAAAATCAATCTATAAATAGTTTTGAGTTCTGTGATAATGTTCTTTTGTTTTTATTTAAAACGAGTAACCACCCTCGCTTTGCTTCGGTTTTCTTATTTTTTTTACACCTTGGGTTACATCATTGGAGTTTTATTAAGGATCCCTAATTTTTTTTGAAGATATAATATAGCCTATGTTACTCGGGGATAGTGTAGCTTCCCAACAGTAAAAGATTTTTTGAAATCGGTTCAGTAGTTTCGGAGCCTATTCAATGCAAACAAAAAATCAAATCTTTCCTCTTTATATATTAGTATAGATATATTTATGTCATTGTGTGTTATTTATTTTGATGTCTTTAATAATTATCTATACTAATATTATCAAGAGGAAAGATTTCTTTGTTTACATTGAATAGGCTCCGAAACTACCGAACCGATTTAAAAAAAATATTTCACTGTTGTGAAGCTACACTATCCACGGGTGACACAGGCTACATTATATTTTCAAAATAATTAGGGATCCTTAATAAAACTCCAATAATGTAACCCAAGGTGAAAAAAAATAAGAAAACCGAAGCAAAGCGAGGGCGGTTACCCGTTAATTATAAAGAAAGAAACTTTGTTCCAATTGCGTATCCTAAGACACTCCTATATTCTGTATTACGTTATTTACTGGTGAATTTTAGATTGATTAAGATTATGTACTTACCCTGTTTTCTTGACCCCAAGCCGTGCACAAAAAGACACAAACGATGGATATTAATAACATTTCAAATTTTATCATGGTAATGCCGAGTACGAGTAACTTATTATAAAATTAAATTAAATCTTTCAAGTATTGTTAATTTACGTAGACTTCTTTTAGTTTGAATTAGTTAAATGATTAATTTCCGCAGTACTATTGCTATAAATACCAAATTTTTACTACTAACAACACGAACAATGACGTAAATTAAACAAAAAATTCATTAAAAGCAAGTAGGTACCTACTTATGTATTATGTCTATAATAAATTTTTTATAGTGATAATATTATCTGTGATGTAATGACCTTGTTAAAAATTTTTTCAAGGTGGATTCAGCTGTTCCTCCTACTAATTGGATTAGTGAAAATCCAGCGTCTTCAAACAAGGGCCCTGTATATAAATTCAAAAGCTTATAAAAATAGACATTATAAATTTCCATTACTTCGATTCGACCGTAATCGAATTTTCCATGTTTTATTTCATTCTAGTAGATACTCGACGTGTTCTACTCGTACTACGCTAAAACAGAAAATTCGAAAATCGAAGATGTGCCTACTGCGTTTTTTTAGTGATCTCAATCTGTCTTTGCATTATTGCCTTTCAAATGAAATCAGTTTGGAGCAGATCGGTTGGATGGTTTCAAAGTCTATAAAGTCTATAAAGGACATCCGTACAAACATTTTTTGTGTTTTATGTATATTATAGAAGATTGACATAAGGGAATGTGTTATTTTCTTTTATAAACGTACTGTAACATAACTACGTCCAGCAGCTTTCTACGCCTTTTCTTCATGTAAATTTTTCCAATACTCAGTCTTACAATAAGTAGTACGAGCGTGCATTATTAAAGGGGTAACAAAGTTTTCTGTTCACGTATTGATATACAGATTTATTAAATCCTTGCGTTATGCTTACTTTGTTTAAAGTATGTTAGTGTTACTATATTATTTGATATTATTTAAGGCTTCCTAGCTACTTCAACGACTGGTACTAAATGTCTGTGGAAACATCCGTCCATTTCATTCATGGTTTGCAAGTTATTTTCTTTTGTAATCTTATTGCAGTCCTCGTAAATTTTCTTAGTTTCTTCAAGCATTCCATTGATAGACTTGAACGTCACTACTTTGTCAATTATAAAATGTCCATCCTCGGCTATGTAATCTGATGTAAAGAAAATACAATAGAGGAATTGTATGTGGGGGTTCGTCTTTAGGCATGGTCCAAGTCAATACGTAAGTCGTTGGGGTCTACTCCGTATTGTTCGCCACAAATCGCAGCACATTTTCGTAATTTCAATACTTGTGGAGTAGATACGTTGACAAATATCTGAAAAAGGAATTGCTTGTCATAAAGCAATAATATCTGGAAAATTGCTTGTCGTCTCTTTAAAAAGGAACTGGTTTTTCAAGACCTATTATAATTTTTGTCATGGTCATAATCACTGTTAAAATAAAAATATGCAACACGGACGCCTTGGAGGAGGGAGGAGTTTAATTTTTACTAGATTAATTATTTATTTCCTTCATTTTTTTTTACACCGCAGTTTTTACAGAGTCGATAGGTATCTACCGTAATAATTGAGGTGTTTTTAATCCGTTCCCGCATAGCCCCGAGTTTGCATCAGTTTTGCCCGAGTAGCATGAGCTTGCAATAGAGATCATATTGTATAAAACCGGATCTACAGTAACTAAATTACTATCCATACCACAGTTCTAGTTTCAAACTTGATTCACTAATAATTAATAACGTTTTAATACATATACATATGTACATACATGCCTATATACATTCAAGCAACCGCGTCTTGTCAATGTCAGTTCGTATACTTACATATTAGACCAGGGCTGAAGCCTTTGAAAATGGTAAAAAGTGAAAAAAAAACTACTGGGCCTTACTACTTGTTATTTCGTAGCAGCTACCACACAACAGTTACCATAGTAATGTCTATTTTTTTATACCATCAGAAAGTAGAGATTTCAATGAACAAAACTTTTTAAAAAAGCAGGTATTTTGACGTGAGTATTGGAACGAAGTTCGAAAACGAAGACGAAAAATTGGAACGAAAAGTTGTAACGAAACTTTTTGCCGTCGTTTATTAATTAAAGCGAGTTACTAGGCGACCAGAAGTCTTCGAAGGTGCGACAGTACAATCATAGTATGTGGCTGTCTTAATTACTCATCGGTATTTAGCATAGGCACAACAGGGATATCTATATTACTTGCCATGCCAATTAATATGCTGAAGAGCGACAGGGATAGAATAAATCCTTCACTGTCTCTCTGACAAGACACTTGTCAGAGTGTCTTAATTTTTTTTTATTTTTTTTATTTTGTCTTTTACAACTAATTTATTGAGCTAATGTTAGATCGTGTTGGTTAACGTCGTCGTCGTATTGTTTAAAAATATATTTCGCCTGGAAAAAGAGTGATCAGTTAGATCGGGATCTTAGATCTTTACCGCTTAAGTGCTTATATAAGCTTATTAAGTAAGTAATTAGACTAAATTTAGTCGTCTAAATTATACATATGTATGTAGCTACGTACGTTATATACGTTGCTGTATCATTAAAAACCTATTTGCTTTTTTATATAGCAATGTATGAAGAATTGGGATCTGAATTTAGTAAAATATAATAAGCCTATTTAAGCACTTAGGCTAAAGGTCTAACACCCCAACTCAGAGTCACTAATCGCTCCTTAGTACAGAATTTGTAAGGTGATTCTTTACTAAGAAGCGATTAAAGTAATCGTTAGTGACTCTGAGTTGGGGCGTAAGTCCTTAGTTCGCAAAGTAGTCCAGGTGGACCCCCACTGCCCCCAGGGGTCCACGTGAGATTCGACGTGGGTCTACGTTGGCGTGACAAAAATATCAATCAATTAATTAACCAATCAATTCTCACTTTTTTTTTCGAAAACTATTAATCTCTATGTAATCTAAACACCACCGCAACGCAAATTTTCAACATTAGATCTAATCTTTACATTTTTTGTCAAGTTTTGGGAATATGGTAGAAATGTAGCTGCAGGGGGTCCACCGGAACCAGCTAAATTTTGAAAGTGGTCTATGAGAAAAAAAGTCTAGGAAGCTCTGCTCTAAGTGAAGAAAAGGTCTAGTGAAAAAAAAACAGTAATGTTCACGTTGTAGGTTATACATATATAGGTACAATATAATATACTTATGACTAAAAAAGAAAAATTTATCTTCATTGCTATAATTACTATAATTACGGGTTCTCTGTAAAAACTTAGTTACAAATTGTGTTCGTACCTGATTTGCAAACTTATTGTTAATTTAGCACATAATGAGATTTTTAACATTTTAAATAAAAAATATCATTTAAGCCGACTATTAAGCATGAAATTTTAGTACAACTTCATCAAAAAATATATTATTGTATGCAATTTTAGTGTTTTTGTAGTTTGTAGTTAGAAGTATTGACTGAATTTATTTTACGTTTATTTGTATAAAACACCAATAAAAGTCTCGTTTTACTTCGGTTTTATTATATTTTTTTAAATAAAATATAGCTCATCTTACTCAGACATAACAGAGTATCCTATTGTTGAAAGAATTTTTGACCCGTCCAGTAGTTTTTAGGGTTCCGTAGCCGAATGGCAAAAAACGGAACCCTTATGGATTCGTCATGTCTGTCTGTCTGTCTGTCCGTCCGTATGTCACAGCCACTTTTTTCCGAAACTATAAGAGATATATCATTGAAACTTGGTAGGTAGATGTATTCTATGAACCGCATTAAGATTTTCACACAAAAATAGAAAAAAAGCAATAAATTTTGGGGGTGCCCCATACTCAGAACTGAAACTGAAAAATGTTTTCAACAAACCCATACGTGTGGGGTATCTATGGATAGGTCTTCAAAAATGATATTGAGGTTTCTAATATCATTTTTTCCTAAACTGAATAGTTTGCGCGAGAGACACTTCCAAAGTGGTAAAATGTGTGTCCCCCCCCCCCCGTAACTTCTAAAATAAGGGAATGATAAAACTAAAAAAATTATATGATGTACATTACTAAGCAAACTTCCAACGAAAATTGGTTTGAATGAGATTTAGTAAGTAGTTTTTTTTAATACGTCATAAATCGTAAACCGCAAAAAACATTGATCAAAGTTACAACGAACTACAAGAACTTTTATATTATGTTACTTGCTGCTACGGAACCCTTCATGGGTGAGTCCGACTCGCACTTGGCCGCTTTTTAAATTTATCCAATACAAACAAACATAAAACCAAAAATTTCCTTTGTATAATAAAATTGTAAGTGTAGATTACTTTTAAATATTTATTTAACATTTGTTATTATTGCAGTGATACATTATTTAAACCTAATTTAAGTCTTCTTAGTTTCGACTGTCGGTATAAAATATCTGTATATATAAAATATCGGTATAAAATATCTGTGGTGGTGTCCCGTCCATTTCGTAGATAGTTTCCAAGTAATTTCCCTTTGTAATTTTATTGCACTCCTCGTTAATTTATCTAACGTCTTCAAAGGGTTCCATTAATAGGTTTGAGCTACATCATTTCGTCAACCTTAAAATGTCCGTCCTCTGTCACATATCCAGAAGAGAAGAAGATACAATAAAGGAATTGTTTAGGGGCTTGTTGCCTGTCTTATTTTCGTTTATAATTTTACGTAACGCATTAGGATCCATCCCGTATTCTTTGCTACAAATTCCAGCAAATTTTCTTAATTCTAACACTTGTACAGTAGATACCTTAATCATAATCGGAGATATTAATTGCTTGCTATATTTGTGGTATGTTCATGTTTAAACAAAAATATTATAACCTATTAGCACGGACATAAAAAAAGAACGGACGTAACCTTGTCTAATCGAGAGTGAAGCTGACAGCTGACAGCTCGCTTACCATGTGTGCATAATTTTGTAATTTTTGATTCGCGATGGTGTCAATGTCGTAGCCGTATGGTGTCAATGTGTGGGTGTGTGTACTTGTACGAATACAGAGTTGGTATTCCTATGGGTGCTTCATTGAATTTGTTCCTGGAATTACGTCCGTCTTTTTTTTACGTCCGTGCCTATTAGTAAGAGAATGGTTTTCCTACTCTAGATATTATGGCTATATGAAGAGATTTCTAGATTATTTCAAGAAAAGCATGCAAGCGTTACACAGGGTCGATACGTATAATTAAAATACATACAAGCCACATATATGTGAGTAATCACCGTGATCAAATGCTGCTAGTATTTTGGCATCACGGATATTTCAATATTGGAAAAAGTTGGAAACAACAAAACTTTGAAAGTGCTTCGGTCATCTGAAGGACACTTGAAAAGTTTGAAGATGTTTTCTGACGACCGACCCTATTCTTCAAACAGCTGGTGAAATGTTCTCTCTAGCTAGTGCTGCGGTCACCCGTACCTACAACTTTTTCGTTTGGATTTTTACCTTTTTCTGAGTTGAAATAGAATTTGCCATACATTTCTGTGTACACCAGAGAATAACGTTAGCTTTTTCGTAATATAGCAATGTTTTGCGAATTAGTCTTTTAATTTAAGAAAAGTTAATAATTCCTTTCTCAACCTCAGTTTGATTAGTGCCCGCAACTCCGCGTGAATCTCGGAATCGTGGATCTTCAATTATTTCCACTGTTGATCAGAGTCGTACGATAAAAAATTAATTGCTGATTCTTAAATATTTCAATTAATAATTATACTTCATAGACACTGGTTATTTTTAATTATTTAATTTATAAGGTTATAACACCAAACACCTCATAATTTTACTCATTATATTTCTGTGATTTTTAAGTAATTATAATAAGTATTTTGTCAGGTAAGTTAATTACATTATACATGTTACATTATACCAAAACTAAGCGCAACACAAAACAAGTCGATTCTGATGTCTGTCTATCTGCTTGTTTGTAAACTGAGCTGATTTTAGCAGACTCATTGGCGAGAAGTTACTAACAACAGTGATTACATTTAAGAGCGCGGATATTTATTTTGTCCTGTAAAGTATTTGATGTGTATAACCGATATGAAAACTTACTTTAAAATTAAACAGAGCCTATGGTATCGCAACGATAGCCACTTACCATCAGGTGTATCGACAACTTATTTATCGGCTTTTCCATAATATTCTAAATTTTACAAAAAAATAACCGACTTCAAATAAAATGAGAACATCATCAAAGTAATCGAAAACAATTGAATACGCATTGTTAACGATAAATCAAAAAATACTCGTCAGATCTCGTTCAAATTTAAATGGGACCACATGACAAGCACCAGCTTTCGAATATATAAAAAATCATCAAAAAACATTCGAATTGAGAACCTCCTTCTTTTTTTGAAGTTGGTTAAAAAATAAGCCCGTTCATTACAAGTTTCAAATATTCTAAAGGTTAAATTACCTCTGGCTTCTATTTCTGTAGGTCTATAAAACCCGACATATTTAGGATTCGAAGTATCGGCCTCTGGTATCGATACCGAGTACTCATGCGGTATCGACGGGTAAGGTATAAAAGTACTCGATACCGAGGTTTCATATAAGTACTTGCGAGTGAGTACTAGGTAAGAGTATCGAGTACTCATTATCGAGTATCGCGAACAAAAGTTTCGATACCTACTCAGTATCGAAAGTATCGTTCGAACCCTAGTCATATTGTATTTTTTTAAATATTTGCTGTGTACAGACAGATATTAATCAGTTACAATTTTATTATAAATACATATGCATATATGGTAATGATTAACTTGATATTTTTGCCGCGATTGCACGTTATTTATTCATTTATGTTTGAGGAAAAGATCTTAATTTGGGAACAGATTGACGTCACAAAGTTTTTGCTTTGGGAGGTTATACTTAATTTTATCTAGAAGGTATAACTGGGCGACTGAGCTCTGTTTGGTTGAAAATAGAGAAATGTTTATATCACATACTAGGTAACAGAGACTAGAATCGATATTTCGTCCCCGTAAACCTCTATACCTATTGCATATTTCATCGAAACCGTTAGAGCTGTAATCGAGAACGTGATTACAAATTAAGATGACGTATTGAGTAATCCTATACCGAGCAATGTTTTTTTATGTACATATTTTAATACGAGTAACCGCCCTCGCTTTGCTTCGGTTTTTATATTTTTTTACATCTTGGGTTATATTATTGAAGTTTTATTAAGGATCCCTATTTTTTTTTTGAAAATATAATATACCCTATGTCACCCGGGGATAGTGTAGCTTCCCAACATTGAAAGAATTTTTCAAATCGGTTCAGTAGTTCAGAGCCTATTCAATGCAAATAAACAATCAAATCTTTCCTCTTTATAATAAGTATAGATAACAAAGTTTTGATGCGAATACACCTGATCATCAATTATTGTAGGAATTATGGCTACAAGCTATTAATAGCCCACTTTTGGGCACAGGTGAGGAGGCCTAGACCATACTCAACCACGCTGCTCCAAAGTGGATTGGGGGAGGGATCATCTAAATGACGGAAGTTTTTATGCCACCCATAAGCCTCCGACATGACTTAACAACTGTAAAATTACGATAACAACCGGCACCGACGGCTTTAAGTAACGTACCCTCCAAAGCACGTGAGCGCTCAAGAAATTTTTGCCACTAGCAGTCACCCGACCAACTAATGACCGCGCCCGCCTCGGTCAATCATGTAAGATCGACACAAGTCGCCGGGCTATGAGCTTTTTTAACCGACTTCAAAAAAAGGAGGAAGTTCTCAATTCGACTGTTTTTTTGTTTGTTACCTCAGAACTTTCGACTGGGTGAACCGATTTTGATGATTCTTTTTTTAATCGAAAGCTGGTGCTTGTCATGTAGTCCCACTCAATTTTGAACTAGATCTGACGAGTAGTTTTTGAGTTATTTTGAAGTCGATTATTTTTTTCTTGGTAAAATTCAGATTATTGTACCTCCGAACCGATAATACGAGTATAGGAAACCTAGTAATTATCCTCATTTGTGAGTGTGGGTTATCAATACCTGCTTACCTACTATGTATTCTAATTCAATCTTATTTATATTTTCTTCTTTAATTTATCAGGTATCAGAATGCTGGACCAGCCCTACATGACGGACCTGATCGAAGCCAACTCTATGGGACACGAACCCCATAAGATTCACATCTACAGCGCATCATGGGGCCCTACTGACGATGGAAGAACCGTGGATGGACCTCGTAATGCAACCATGAGAGCTATAGTCCGAGGAGTTAACGAGGTAATTTATTCCATCCATTTTAACTTTTACGGTTAATCACGATGTCCAATCATAATTTAATGTCCAAAATCAATAAACAGAAATAAAACTTTAAGAGATGATCTGCTTCAAAAATGAATGTGCATCCGCATTATATTACTGTTACAGCGTGTAAATGAAAATATTTAGGAAACATATTATGTTAAAGAAAGGTAAGGATTTTTTAGGTAAATTTGAGCATATTTCTCAAAAGTCAAAACACAGATTTTGTTCATTTTTATTCCAATAAAATGTTGTCTCAGCATCAAATCAATTATTTTATTTTAAACGAGAAATGATTGATGATGAGTGATTTTTAACCGACTTCAAAAAAAGGAGGAGGTTCTCAATTCGACTGTATTTTTTTTATGTTTGTTACCTCAGAACTTTGGACTGGGCGAACCAATTTCGATGATTGTTTTTTTTATCGAAAGCTGGTGGCTGTCATGTGGTCCCACATAAATTTTATTGAGATCTAACAATGGCATCCATGAGAAAACCACACAAGTCGTAAATTGGTGTTAAGATGTGCGCGACAAATTGACGAATAACTCAATATCACGCCAACCGATTTCGATGATTCTTTTTTTAATCGAAAGCAGGTGCTTGTCGTGTGGTCCCACATAAATTTGAACGAGATCTAAAAAGTAGTTTTTGAGACTTTGAAGTCGGTTATTTTTTGTTAGTAAAATTTAGATTATTTAAAATCAGAAAGAATTTAGGTGATCCAAGATTCCCGTACTAAGACCCTTATTTGTGAAAAATGTGCCGTTGTCATGTAATAAAGTTTACATTCATTTAAATACATATTTTGAAGATAACATCATGGTCAGTATGAAATTTTTCCAAAAAAAATTCATTGCAAATCCGTGTGGGCCATAATAATTTTCGAATATTTTTATGTATTTTATTTATCCTTTCCTTTCTTATTCCATTCGCCATCCAAATTGTGTGGGCAGGGCAAATACCTAAATTGAAATACATTATGTATGATATGAATGAACAATACAAAAAGATGAACGAACATGTAGGCATACTCACTCGAGTAATAATAGGTTCCTTTGCATTTATATTGAGCCACAGCGAACACTTTCTGAAACAATGCTTTGGGTAGAAAGTGTACGACTCATCGATCACTAATAAAATAATAAAAAACTAAATACACAGTCAGGACCAAAAATCGTTCTCACTTTTTAAAAGGTGCGCTTAAAGAAGTCCCGTTCTAAAGCTGCCCCGGCAGTAAATAACCTTTGAGCTCGTTCTAAAACTGCAATTTGCAATAACTAAAATTTGTAAAATTAAAATAAACCCCTCCCGATACCACAGACAGACACACATGTCTAACTTATAACACACCTCATTTTGCATCGGGGGTTAAAAATCATACATCTCGGGCGCTAAAAAATGTTGAAGTTTGATATTTTCAATAGAGGTGTACTCGTATATTCATCACGCTGACAAAGTGGCAGAATGCTATCTTAGCAGCGTAAAGACCACCTACAATAATTGACAATTGTACCTATTTAATGTAAGTCTCGCCGTGACCACGTTCCATGTAACTGGGTCAAAATATCGGTATTACAAAATACAAATCGTGAGCACCTCTTGAACTTAAAATGTATTCGTTTCATCTTCGGCCTTAGAAAATGATATGATCACATTTCTTATTTTCTCCGCCAACCTAACCGTAAAATGGCTCACAATTCGATAGAGATATTAATCTTGTATCTATACTAATATTATAAAGCCGAATAGTTTGGTTGAACGCGTTAATCTCAGGAACTACTGGTTCGAATTGAAAAAATATTTTTTTGTTTGATAGTACATTTATCCAGGAAGGTTATAGGCTATATAACATCATATATGTTAGTAGTTAGTTTTTTCCACAAATTAACGCGGTTGAAACCGTAACTAGCTGTGCTAGTTATACTATAAACACAGAATCGATTGCTATGACTTACAATTATTATACCAATACATTCTAATTCTCAACTTTTTCAACCTTATTACTATTTTGTAGTTATTTTTTTTTATTATGGGTTCAACTTCTTTTATAAAAGTCTCCGCTCTAAGTTGCCTTATTGCCGTTACGAAATTGAGGTCATAGTGAAATACATAATTATAATAATAATTAAACTGTGAGGTATTTAAAATTTATAGTAGACGAAGTCAAAATTAACTTAATGACATAATTAAACTTCTCTAACGCAAATAATTGCTCCTTTATATACAAAAGCCGGTCGCTTTTGTTTAATACTGTACAATACGTAAAATAAGTTTTAGCGTTGTGAGGTAAATTAGAAAAACGACCTTTGAAAACAATGGAATACTCTGCTCGCTTAACTTTTACCGGGAAAGTGCTCAGGCAAAAAATTATACTCCGCACCCTTTGTTCTTTGACGCATTTTATTTAAATATTTATTATTTTAATTATGTAGAAAATGTGCTTTATACATTTATTTATGTAATCTTTATCCGTCAAATGAGAGACAAGTAGTCTCATGGTAATTGGTTGCCAATAAAAATCTGTATCATCAAGGCACCATCCATCAAAGGGATAATTTTATAAGGGGCTCTATTTAAGTTGAATCATTTTGGGACGTTAAAGTTGATCGGTTGGCCGCTGCGCTTTGTACAATCCAATTTAATCCCGATGGCACTCTTTGGTGGTAGGGTATTTCACCCGTCTGGCCACCACCTACCAACTTCCTGAATTCACCACCACAATTTATTTGAGTGGGTCCCAGCTTCTTAGTCTGTCCGTGTGATTAGAACGCAGAAATAATTACCATTGTCCAGGAATTAGACTCCTATGTCCCGGATTTTGCCGACAGAGAGGTGCAAGGAGCGCTAACCGTAGACACGGGGGGCGTCTGGCGAGTTTTTTAGAAGAGCGCTACGTTGAAATTTAATGAAGTCCGTCAACAAAAGGGCGCTCCCACCCCGTCCCCCCAAACAATCCTGAATAATGCGCCACAAAGTACATAAACACTGATAATGCACAAATGCATCGAGGCCTGGTAGAATTGTCCTGGAAATTTTATCCCCGTATCTGGTAACCCTAGGTAACATACTCTGTGACAGGCGGACGGACAGATGGACGGACGGATAAAAGGATGGACAGCGGACTTATTATGAAAAGGGTCCCGTTGGTAATCTTTAGGTATAATCCTAAAACGGGTTGTGTAGCTTTGTACTGCTTATATAAATAACTAAACTAATAAAATGATTAATAGATTTATGATTATATTACCGATCTAAAACATTGCATATAGCTTAGTCTATTATAAATTTTATGATCATTACCATTTGATCCCTGTCGTCTGGAATCGACGCAACATGTCCTTTCTTCACTTTATCATTAGTCAACGAAAGAGTCACTTCTTTCCTTACTACATCATCCTTCATATAATCCATCCATCTTTTCTCCGCTTTTCCTTTTCCCGTGCAGCCACGTTCATATTAATATAATAACTCCATTAATCACTCCCTTTCTACCATTCTTCATCCGCGTTCAACCTCTGCAAACGTTAGCTTCGAATGGATTTTTTTTGAAAATCTGAGCTACGTGTTATAAATTGTTAAACGGAAATATACGAGTACGTAAAATATGATGAATAATAAACAAGCAGTATTATCTAACGTTTAAAGTCCATTTACTTGGAAGTGTGTGATTTTATTCGTGAAGGAAATTATTACAATTTCATACTGAAGTATATACCTTTATTTAATTGAACTACATGTACTTAGTATA
The DNA here is from genome assembly GCA_951805285.1 of Thymelicus acteon. Lineage (NCBI taxonomy): Eukaryota > Metazoa > Arthropoda > Insecta > Lepidoptera > Hesperiidae > Thymelicus > Thymelicus acteon. Next base: position 8,359,891 of record OX638232.1, read on the forward strand.
AAAATACGGATAAAATTCGCCTCAATAATTTCCTTCACGAATAAAATAATAATATCGCTCACCTAGTAATATAATGGCACATCTGCAAAAAATGCGAAATTTAGTTTATATGGTATACGTGTTTAAAAGTGCTTAATCTACATAGTGGTAAATATGTATTAATGTCTATACTAGTAACCAAAACCATACAATCTGATAGAAACGTAAAAAGAACCCATAAATTAATTTTAAACATTTTTATATAATTTTTGAAATTCGCTTCTGTAAAATATGACAAACGTAGATGTGCCGTTGTTTTACTAGGTGAGCGATATACTCGTATAGAACATGTACGTACTACCTATACAACGTGTACTTGAAGTTGTGCAGTAACTTTACCAAATGATTCTATAGCTTTTACTAAACATATCTTATGCAGGAACTAGTGCATTATAAAGCTTAGTTTTTAAGTTATTGATAATTCCATTTAATATGGGTGTACATTGTAAAAGGGTCTTTATTTGTGCTATTTTGCCGCTTAGTACGGTCATAATCATTCAAACTATATTTGTTCCATTATAATGTCATATCATTATTGGCTTGACTTGTCATTAAAGGCCCATTTAGACGGAGAGTTTCTCGTCTCGAAGAAGCCACGATCGAAATAATAAAAAAAATATTTCTTACATTTACACCTCTCGCTCTTTGACGACAATTTCCTCGCAATGGAATATTGATTGTAAACTTAACTCCAATGACAAATCTCGCACTCAAAACGTTTTCAACCATCTTGTACGATACACGTATGAATTTGAAAAAATGTAAGTCAAATACAAGTCGAGATGGTCGTAAGTAATCTTACATACAATGTACATACAATGTAAGGTTACTTACGTTTAAGACGTTAAGACGTAGGAAATTATCGCCTTGATCGATAAGTTACGAATGTCATATGAGATAATCGTAGGTGAGAATTTAGTTCTTTCCTGTATGTAAACATTTGATACGATAATGGTATGGCGATTATTACTAGTAATAGTAGTGTACGATAGATACTAGAAAGTCTCCGTCTAAATGGGCCTTAAAGTAAACAAACATCGTAAAACTTTTCGAACTAGTATTATAACCTATTTGGTTTTGTTAATGTCAATGGTCGCACAGACAGCAAAATCGACGAGAAATAATTGTTAACGTCAATAAAAATTTACTAATGTCAATGTTTCATATCAGTCATAATGCGACATTGCCAGCTTGCGTAAAGAGATTACACATTAGGCAATTTACGTTCAAGTATTTAGTTTGTATGAAAATGAAAAAATAATAATTCAATAATGAATCCATTACGAAAAATGACCAATTTAATGGTCTGAATAACAGGCCGAAGTTCCTGCACAACCTCAGGAACACGTTGTATAATTAAAAAAATTAGACTAACGTTTAAGACTTGAATCAGGCTAAGTGAAAGTCATTCTCTCTCCGCCCTCCTAATCTACATATAATCTCATCAAAAATATAAATTGTGAAATGAGAGCAAAGTTAAAAAAAATAATTGAGATCTAAAAGGGTGTCAAGTTCTGAATAGAAAATACAAAAAATTTAGTCACAAGATCATGAAATTTAAGCTCTATATTTGACTTGGCTAGTTTTCACAGGCTATATTATACATATTTGTATAATCAACCTATCTTCGTTAAGTCGTTAAGCACGAAAAATATTCTATGTGTTTTTCTGTTGTTGTATCTCATTGTAAATGAGACTATGTTTTGTATGAGAAATAAATTCCTAAGTCATACGCAAGTTAGTGTATGACTAATATGACTATGTTACTTTGGTTTAGTAATAAAAACTAGCCAAGTAAAATGTAGAGCTTGAATTTCATGATCTTGTGACTAAAATTTCAGGATTTTCTACTCAGAACTTGGTACCCTTTCAGATCAAAATTCTTTTTCTTTGAACTTGGCTCTCATGTCACATTTATGTTTTTGATGAGATTTCTGCTTACTTTTCATCTACAAATCATTAGAATTTAGTGCAAATTAGTTTAATTCTGGTTAATAATTAAATCCAATTAATTTTGACGTCCACGGATGAAATGTTAATAATAAAAATTAGATATCAATAATTTTCAGTTTCTAGGTCATCTGGAAGTAGGTAAGGTTTTTGATCCTATGTCAGTGAGTCTGTCACCAAAATTCGGATTTTTAAATGTTAATACTATATCAATAACCGTGTAAGCTACATTTATGAAATTATGAATTCTAAAATATGCTAAGGGGATTTCATAAATGTGCCAAATTTCATGCATACAGGTTAAATAGGTCTCGAGTTGTGAAGGGGTCAAAAGTAGCTCGAAATGGTTCGTGTAATATTACACATGGCACTGCGTTAGCAGTTCTCTTTTTTTGAACTTTGGCTGGGTACGCTGCCGCGCGTCTAGATCTCCTCATTATCCCTCCTCTTTTTATCAAAAAGAAATTCAAAGGAGTTCGTGAATAAACTATTCAATAGCAGCTCCAAAACTTCCAGAAACAAAACAATTGAAAATTTTTGCAATGAATTCTTTTCCCACAATCGCTGCCATTTTTTCAAACGTAAACTTGATTTCAATTAACAGTGTTATTCTGAATTCCCACTGTAAAAAGGCAAGACTTAGTCTGGGAGTGTTTACTCTTTAAATGAATGTTTATTCTGTGTTTATTCCTAATGGCTGTTTTGTGTATTTGTGTAGCAAATTGTTTTGTGTTTTGTTGGTTTGTATAAATATTTTTTATTTCACAATATCAAATTCAAATATTAACAATTTTTGGTTTACTAATTTGTATGAATAAAGATAATTATACGATGTTTTTTCTTAGACTACGATTGCATAATGAATCTTACATATGCACGTTACTTAAACTCGACGTCAGTAAACAGCACTTTTTGAGTATTCTTGTTATTATGATCAAAATTTTATAAAAAAAAATTCAATATTTAATAAGGAAAATCTTAGGTTACAATGGTTTTTTTTTAATATTATCATTGCGTTAAAGTTAATACATCCTCAATCATTTCAATAAAAGCTATTGAAATATCAACTGAAGTATAAATCACATTGATGATATTCTATGTGATATTTGTGCGACATATCCAGGCCAACAAGAGCCGAACGTTAGAGACCCTGTTACAACTGTAAACAGGTCAATAGGACAGATGTGTCCACATTGTCTTGTAACGGAGGGGACAATTTCAATTGACCTTCCCTCTATTTACTTCACTATCAAAGATAAATTGTCGGCCTTCTTACTGTTTGCCAAAACCCACGCAATAATGTAAAGGATCATGCTATGATATTTTGGTAAATAGTTTGTGTAACTCATTCCCAAGACGTCCAGGAAAATAAAAGGGCACGGCGTGTAACCTTGACCAAGTCTCAGGGGCAATAAGTCTTTCATCATACGAGGAAACTTGCAAATTTCCCTTGGGTCTACCAAACTAACCCGTCTATCCCCGAATCTGTAAGGATCTTTTAAGTTGTGTTTATTTTAGGAAGTAGCTTTTGATTTTTAATTATTTTTATAGGTATTTTCTGAGTATTTATTCTTTTATTGTAATAATAAATAATCACTCTCTTTTTTTTCTTTTTATCTTTATGACCTTGATTTTTAATTTTGTTGATTTTGAACATCTTTAAAAATTTATAAATAGAGTATCCGTGTTACTGTAACGTTGCGGAAATTACAATTAAATCTTTTTTCGTTCGAATAATCCTTTTCATGTCCTTTTTCGTATTAATAATGATCAAAACATATTATATTTATCATCGGCTTTATTTTGGAAAATTGTTTTAAATTTTGATTGAGATTGGTGTTCCAAAGGGCACATTCACGATTCGATTCGAATGATTTCGGGCAGCATAAAAACTACAGACACTTGAGTTGGCCACCACAGAGTACGTGAACACCAATGATATACATATCTAATTATGTATAACATTTTTGGTATACGCTGAGTTTTATTGCCATTATTAGCATTAATCTAACAAAACACACTAAAAGGTGGAGCTAAGAGCGAGGAATATTCACTAGTCCTATATACTGTAATAGGTTCTAATGCGAATTGGCGTCATGACTTAATAACATGCAAATTGTTGCTTGCTGACATACATTACTGGATTAGGTTGTGCGTCCTAATCTAGAAACATTAAACGTTGTAAAAAGAAACCTTATTCAGGGTGTCTCTTCAGCAGCGAATCACCCATAAGGGAAAGATAGTTTGGGATTTGAAATATCAGATGTAAAAAGAATATATCATACCAGATGTTAAAAAAATAACCTTAGAAAAAGTGTCACCGTTTTCCATATTTTGACCTGTGCAGGAGCCCTAAGAAATGTTTTTTTAAAAATTCAGCAAAGTATTGAATTGCAGGAACATTTGTACCAGTATACATATGAACAATATTTCCGCTGATGAAGTTGCGGATGTCTCGTGAGATATACCTCCACCCATCCATCCATCAGCTCTTGGGGGTCCACTACTGGACATAGGCCTCCCCTAATTTGCGCCACTCTGACCGGTCCTGAGCCTTCTGAATCCAGCGGATGCCCGTTATCTTCTTCCGCTCATCAGTCTACCTGGTCGGGTGTAGTCCTATACTCCTTTTTCGGAGACGTGAGCGCCATCCAAGGACCTTTCTTCCCCTTATTTGCTTCGCTATTACTGCGGCCTTTAGGTCTATAATAGACGATTCAATCAGCCTCTTGTGGATAGCACCTCTTTTCATGTCTGTGTAGACCAAGATGGAAGCGACAGTTTCCACCGTAGTGGCGACAGGATAGCGTAGAGTGGGCTGGTCTGGAAGTGATTTTCTGTTTCTTGTCTCTCCTGCCTAATGATAGTCTGTCATGATAGTGACAAGGCACGCTTGACACAATCCTTAATAATGTTCTAGAGCCCATGAATAATGACCATGTATTTACAGGGCAGGAACGGCCTGGGCAACATCTACGTATGGGCGAGTGGTGACGGAGGGGAGGATGACGATTGCAACTGCGATGGATACGCGGCTTCCATGTGGACTGTTTCTATCAACAGGTATGCTGTTTCTTCATCATTTATAACGACCCTGTAGTCTAGTTGGTAGCGACCCTGCCCGCGAAGCGAGGGGTCCCGGGTTCGATACCCGGACGGGGCAGATATTTATGTGACAGATAAATATTTGTATTCGGGTCATGGGTGTTATTGTGATGTGTTATATGTGTCGTCCATGCCACCCGCGACACAGGCAAAAACCTACTGCGGGGGTATGTGTGTGTAAGCGTTTATTTATTATTTATTTATTATGCTTGTTGCTAAGGAATGGAATAGATTGTCCACGTCGGTGTTTCCTTTCGATTATAATCGAGTGGATATTATGATATTTAACTTGTGTGTCTTCAAGGCAAGAGTTGATATACTTTTATTATTTTAGTTCTTCTTACCACGCAAGATTACATCGCAACTTACCATCAGGTTGGATCGTAGTGAAGCAATTAACTTATAGACCTTATCTATACTAATATTATAAAGAGGAAATATTTGATTGTTTATTTGCATTGAATAGACTCTGAAACTACTGAACCGATTTGAAAAATTCTTTCATCGTTGGGAAGCAAAGAAGAAACATTATCCCCGGGTGACATAGGCTATATTATATTTTCATTTATATATATAATTTTTATATACATATAATATAGCCTATATTATATTTTCAAAAAATTAGGGATCCTTAATAAAATTCCAACAATGTAACCTAAGGTGTAAAAAAATAAGAAAACCGAAGCAAAGCAAGGGCGGTTGCACGATAAAAAAAGTCAATCAAAACTAAAGAACCTCTCTAGTTAGATTCTCTTAGGACCTCTAAGCCTCTCTTTAAATATTTTTATAGCTCAGTAATACTGAGGATGTAATTCACAAAAGTCATTAATTGAGGTGTAAGAAAATATGAAATATCTGTAGGGACAATATTTAATTTATAGTTACCCCGGGGTAACTTAAAATTACAAAGTAATTTCGAAATCTCCCTGTGATCCTATTATTGATGTTTTAAAACTTAACCTAACCTAACGCGTTGTTTTTAGGGTTCCGTAGCCGAATGGCAAAAAACGGAACCCTTATAGATTCGTCATGTCTGTCTGTCTGTCTGTCTGTCCGTCCGTATGTCACAGCCACTTTTCTCCGAAACTATAAGAGCTATACTGTTGAAACTTGGTGAGTAGATGTATTCTGTGAACCGCATTAAGATTTTCATACAAAAATAAAAAAAACAATAAATTTTGGGGGTTCCCCATACTTAGAACTCAAACTCAAAAATGTTTTTTTCATCAAACTCATACGTGTGGGGTATCTATGGATAGGTCTTCAAAAATGATATTGAGGTTTCTAATATCATTTTTTTCTAAACTGAATAGTTTGCGCGAGAGACACTTCCAAAGTGGTAAAATGTGTGTCCCCCCCCCTGTAACTTCTAAAATAAGAGAATGATAAAACTAAAAAAAATATATGATGTACATTACCATGAAAACTTCCAACGAAAATTGGTTTGAATAAGATTTGATAAGAATTTTTTTTTAATACGTCATAAATCGTAAACCGCAAAAAACATCGATCAAAGTTACAACGAACTACAAGAACTTTTATATTATGTTACTTGCTGCTACGGAACCCTTCATGGGCGAGTCCGACTCGCACTTGGCCGCTTTTTTTAAAACAAGCCCCCGGCAAAGAAAATATCGTATTCAAAATAACTGTGAAATTCAAAGTTACCTATACAAAATACTGGTTGACTGACTACGGAAATTAAAAAATTGGGATTATTTTAGACGATTTATGTAATGCCATGTATGATATCTACGAACTGGGAGAAATTATACCTGGGGTATATTATGTGACATAAATATATTTGTCTATATTTCTCTAACAAACTAACTGATTACAAATAAACGATATAAATTGATCTCTTAATAAAAGAGCACGTACTACGAAAGTCAATTAATCTCACTCTATTCAATTATCCCTCAGCAACGCCCGCTAACAAGGCACTTAGCACTAGAACTCCTCTTGTATTACCAGTTAAACACTTAGTTACAAGTTGTTTAGCAAAGTTCACAAAGTGAATAATGATAGACACTGCACCAGGTACAGAATTGCGTTATTTACGTACATTTCGTGGGTACGGAATGTTTATATTGTATGTAACCGCTGTGGCCGGTTTCACATGCGTTAATTTGTGGAAAAACTAACTTCTAAAATATATGATGTTATTCCTCGATAAATGGACTATCAAACACAAAATAATTTTGCAATTCGAACCAGTAATTCCTGAGATTAGCGCGTTCAACCAAACAAACAAAGAAACTCTTCAGATTTATATTATTAGTATAGATTCAAAGGTTTTATTTTTATTGGCTTTTAGTAACAAACAAAACGCACACATGTAGGTCTGTTTACCACCACCACACATAAGAGGTCCCTGATACACTGTTGGCTAAGAAGGAAGCTTAAACAGCTCGTTTCCTAGCAAGAAAAACAACATTTTACGGTTTATTTTAGGAAGATGTTACCAATTATTTACGTAGCTAATAAGCCTTACCACCACGTAAGAGTACCCACTGTTGGGATTAAACAAGGGCAACCCCAGCAACCTTCGATGACAGATATCAATGAGTGCCCCATTGCTTCGTCAATTATTAAGCTGGGTGTACCTACCATAAGTAGGTACGAGAGACAGACTTGGAGTCTACAGAACTACCAGAAATACACACTTCTACAAAAGCTCGAATGGAGTTCCCGAACCCTTGAAACGGCCATTCGGCATAGTACCTAACCATTGCGTCACACGGATCGTCAACTCATTATCCCATGGGCTTACCAACAACAAAACCGGTACTGGAGTTATTTCTGCGTACAGGTATAATTGCCGTTAATTATCTCTGATGAAGAGTTTACAATGATTAAATATTTAAATTAACTTCTCTCTCATCCGAGACCATTTGTTATGCAAATGTACGTAAATTTAAATAAACAATGTTTGTAATAAGATTAACTTTAACCAGTTACGAGTATCGTTAATCGTTTAATGGACTTTATTCGAATGGATAAAACCTAGTAGAAGGTAAACGGGAGTCGGGAGATAATAATACTAAATTATAACTTAAATATGACCGAAAAATCTTTGTTTAATTTAATTGCTAATAACTATATTACTTTTATAAAATTTACACAATTCAGCTCAATACTGATTACGTATTACTTATATATAAACGGAGTCCAAGCTTCAAAGTAAATAATACCTGAATACAGATCACTTGATATTGCATGAACAATTTCGACCAATCATAGGTCGTAAGCCACTCTACAACTCATACCACTCTACGTGTCACGTAATCCGTTTTTGAAGCTTGTTCGAAGCAGGTACCTTTTCGAAGCTTGGGATCCATCTATATGTGTAAACTTCTTGGTGGACGGTGATGAAAAGAGAAAAACGTATTGTCTGTGTAGTCAACGTAGTCTCTGGAGATAGTTTCTTTGGTATCTTCGTGTATGCGTGTGGTAAAATCAAGGAAGAACACACCAACTCAACCTCCCAACATTTCAGCGCGATAAACGACGGTCAAAACGCCCACTACGACGAGTCGTGTTCCTCCACCCTGGCCAGTACCTTCAGCAACGGCGCCCGAGACCCGAGCACCGGGGTGGCCACCACCGACCTGTACGGGAAGTGCACCGCCACGCACTCCGGGACTTCAGCCGCCGCGCCTGAAGCCGCTGGGGTCTTTGCCCTCGCTTTGCATGCTAAGTAAGTCGTAAAAAATAATTTAAATAAACTAAGAATTATTGAAGAGCTCATAACCCAGCCAACAGCTTGTGTTCTGTGTGTGTGATCCTGAGTGATCGAAAAAGTTAAGCAACAGCGGGGCGGTCGGTAGTTAGATGGGTGACCGCTAGTAGCAAAAATTTCTTGAGCGTTTCCGTGCTTCGGAGGGCACGTAAAGCCGTCGGTCCCGGTTGTTATCGTAAGATAACAGTCGTTAAGCCATGTCAGAGGCCCTCGGGTGGCATGAAAACTTCCGACACTTAGGATGGTCATTAACCCCTTCACCAATTCGCACTGGAGCAGTTTGGTGAAATATGCTCTGGACCTCCTAAAGAGGAGAGACTCGTGCTCAGTAATGGACCATTAATGGGCTGAAGCCAAACTAAGATATTTGCAATATCTGTTACACAATTTACACAAATGTCTGTGTTCGCCGGGACACACGTGTCGTCTATTTAGATAGGTATATAATATTATTATCTACTTATTGATCAGACGAAACTGTAACAGAACTCTCCTTTATTTATATACATATCGACACACACATTGATTATGTTATTATGGTTTATGTTGTGTGTATGTATAAAATAATCCGCAGACGGACTTTTATCAATATGATTAGGTACTTATACGAGAAAATTACCATAATTTTTTGACCCGGAAAATATAGTATGAACTCTCGAGAAATAGGAGGGAAAATAGAAATGTCTTTATTATGTTTGTCTCCATGTGTCAGTTCAATAATTGGAAATAAATAAGTTTATCCGTACCGGCTCTTCTAGCTAAACTTCAACTACGTGTATTACATTCTGGTGTTTTAACATAAGTCTTAAACCCCGGTAAGTATAAAAGTGCTCTTAAAGCTTAGTGCAGTTAAGGAGCACTTTATTTTATATCGCCATTGCACTAAGCGATCTACACGACTCTAAACTACATTGTATTTACTGTGTTCAACGTTACGGACATAAAGGTTTGAATTTTAACTTAACGGTTGAAGGTAGTTTGCATGACATAAAAAAAGTACCTTTCAAAGTCGTAATAAAGTTGCTGATACGTAAAAGGTCTATATTAAACACTTATAGCCTGACGACTTGTATTATCAAATCGAATCGAATCGAATTCAGCTGTGGATGCGATCGATAGTTCGATCTGTTCTCTAGTTATAAAAAAATCTTGACTACATTCATACTTCGTAGTGGAGAAGTGCCAACAACAAAAAAAAATCGATACTCAGGTCTCGAGATGGTCCACCAATACGCAGTGGAGTAAAGTGCTTAAAGTAAGCTCTTGATTACTTCAATTACCTACCCTCAATAAGGGTAACCTGTATAGGTACCTTCAAAATAAGAACGATTTTACCGTTAGCAGTGAACCCCGTTTTTCACAAAATTGTTTTCTTTGTATGGCTTTATACTGCTATTCAGATACTTTCTTAAAAGGTTAGAAAGACTTGGCACGTTACTCATGAATAGATACTTAAGGAGTTCATTTCCAGTCAACCCTTCGGGCTATAAAAAAACAAAATTGTTTGCTCAGCAGCTCAACAGACATAGAGATAAATACATTTTAGCGTAGAATATTGGATATTCTATCTCCACAACCATTATTGGCAATATTATCGCGTCTTCATACAATAAACAATTCGGTAAAACGAATACATTCGCTTTAGTAACATAACACCAGTTTTTCAATATAGTTTGTCCTTTGTCGGTTTGATTTCTATTGTTAAACGCTCTTTCTTGTTAGAAACATCAGTATGTACTTTATCGAAAACAATTTTTGGTATTTTTCAAATTGCAATAATGATATGACCACTGCATGGATTCTCAAGGAGTTCTTATCAATACAAACATCATGGGGTAAACATGAAATATTTATTTAATAAAACGCCTGTTATAAATGAATTTAAAATGCGATTACAATATATGAAAGTAAAGATCGTAAAATTATCCTTAAGCGAAGGGAGGGCTAGTTTAAAGAACATTAACTATCGAAATACATAATTTTATCTCTACAACTCTGTGTTTACTATTTAGACCTCTCTTACCTATTTATATCCATCCATCCATCCATCAGCCTTTACGAGCCCACTGCTTAACATAGGCCTCCACTAATTTGCACCAATCTGACTGGTTCTGGGCCTTCTGAATCCAGCGGATACCCGCTGTCTTGCTCCGGTCGTCATTCCACCAGTCGGGGGGCGTCCAAAGATCCTTTTTCCTTTACATAGATATAAAAGAGGAATATAATATATTTAAAATTTGTTTCAGCCCCAGTTTAACATGGCGGGATATTCAACATCTCACGGTTCTCACTTCGAAAAGGAATTCTCTTTATGATGCCAAGGTAAGACTATGCAGGATAATCTTAAAGAACATGTACGCTCTAAGACTGAAAAAATAGTCCACAACGCATTGGAGTTTTTTTTAACCATCCTCATCGTGAAATTCGTGACACAATCACAACATAAAAATGTCTAGGACGTCTGAGGATTTTTACAGTATAGTGCTCTAGGGTCGTTTTAAAATTAAATGTTTAGAACGGGTTTAGTTTTTGGTGCCGGAGGGCCTCGTACTTGTATATCGAAGCCACAAAAACTACTCTACTTTCGTGTATCTACACGCACTTACACACACACGTCAATAAAGTAATAAATCTGAAACTAAACTATCAGCATCATTTTAGGGGGATTTAATTTAACTGAAAGCAACGCGAAGGCTTCATTTACACTTTCAAAATTGATTACACTTTTTGTTAGGATTCATGCTTTATTTTTCCTTTTTTATTTATCTTATAGTAGTATGAGTAACCACCCTCGCTTTGCTTCGGTTTTCTTATTTTTTTGACACCTTGGGTTACATTATTGGAGTTTCATTAAGGATCCCTAATTTTTTGAAAATATAATATAGCCAAAGATATTGTATGTATGCCTATGTTACTCGGGGATAGTTTAGCTTCCCAATAGTGAAAGAATTTTTCAAATCGGTTCTGTAGTTTCGGAGCCTATTCAATGCAAACAAAAAATCAAATTTCTCCTCTTTATATATTAGTATAGATAAACACTACGGTACAGGCATTGCGTGAAATTTTGTAAAGAAATGCTGCAAAAACATTTTTAATATTTATATTGTCTGTGACGAGGTTATGTTTAATGGCCTCGTTTTTCACCCGTCACAGCGACACCACTGGTGATAACCGAGCTCATTATTTTTGCAGCATTATGATATTTATGTTTCTCTGTATGTGGCGCGTGTTTTGTTTTAACTGGCTAAAAGCGCCTTTTTACAGCTTGGAATTTAAAAAAAATATGTAAGGGCTACTTATACTTAGCACATGGCACATTCGAATCCGAAACACATTAGCTACATTGAAATAATTAAGCCTCCTTCGTATATTTGGTCACGTCTATCTGCCAAGGCGAGCGACACTATTTTTACTGAAGTTTTTTGTGGTTTTTTAATCTTTATCATTTCACTTTAGCTTCTTCTATCAATAAACTATCAACTGGTAACAAAGTATCGTTTAAATATAGGTAAATTCTATCAAATAGCCACCGTAGAGATTTCCAACGATGCCTCTACCTCATGATTTTTTTAATAATCATCGTAACTACAATAAATAAAGCGTATAAAAATACTAGGTAGGTATTTACACAAAAATATATTAAAATGTACCAACAATATTTGGTTAGGAGCAAAGTCGAATAATCTGAAATAAGCTTTTATTCATTACGGTCAGAATTCACTAGACACTTGTACAAATATAATTAATTCCTTAGAAGAAAAGTGTTCACAAAATATTTTCACTGGCGTCATTGTTCGCCGAAGTTGACGTCTGTGATTCATTACTGCTTCTCGAGTCTCTTGACCTCATATATTTTAAAGTAGAATTTTTAAGGACCTTGTCCACGTGAAAAGTAGGTATATGAAAATTGCTGCGTTTGTTACACGGTATCTTTAAAAGTGACTAAAGAAGTTACGTTTATACATTTCATGTTTTTTCCATGTATAGACCTACCTATGCAATACGATTTCTACAAATTTTCGTTATCAGACTTAATTCGTACATTTTTGTTTGAAAGTTGATACTTACCAGCAAAAAATTTCTTTCATATAAATAGTGAAAAACAGATCATGAGATTCAGAGTTAAATATTACAGACATGAATTTGAGTCACAACAAAATCTCGTTAGCATTTTCATAAAAATCATATTCAGCATATCCATCTTATTTTGTTAGTTGTTATCTTAGTTTGCTCTGAGTTCATCGTAGTCAACATTATATTCTCTTTGTATGTTATTTTGATGTACAAACAAAATTTTACTAACAAAAAATAACCGACTTCAAAATTACTCAAAAACTACTTGTCAGATCTCTTTAAAATTTATGTGGGACCACATGACAAACACCTGCTTTCGAATAAAAAAGAATCATCGAAATCGGTTGGTGTGATATTGAGTTATTCGTCCATTTGTCGCGCACATACTTAATGCTTTAAAACGTATATGATTTTCTCATGGATGCCATTGTCCGATCTCAATAAAATTTAAGCGGGACCACATGACAAGCACCAGCTATCATCTAAAAAAACAATCATCAAAATCGGTTCACCCAGTCGAAAGTTCTGAGGTAACAAACATAAAAAAAACGGTCGAATTGAGAACCTCCTCCTTTTTTTGAAGTCGGTTAATAAAACGTAGATATTTGTATTGTATTGAATATTGATACATATAGTGTATTGTATTGCTACGTACGTGTTCCAGGGTCGTTTCCACTGGACTATGAACGGCGTGGGTCTGGAGTTCAACCATCTATTCGGGTTCGGAGTCCTGGACGCTGGAGCGATGACAGCTCTGGCTGCGAGCTGGCGCTCCGTGCCGCCCCGGTATCATTGCGAGGCTGGATCTGTTAACACTCATACGTACGTTACTTGTATGTTAATGTGATGTTTGTGTGAATTTTAGATATAGTTAATAGTATCAGGCGTTACTTTGCGGAAATCCATTGTTATTAAGTTAGTTTTAGTCTACTTTGCAACAATCCGCGGATAACATGTATGATGGTATATACTTTAAGACATGCGTGGCACCACCCTCCCTCCCACAACGGAAACATGCACTACAATAATTAAAAGTATATACCAACATACATACCAGCACCAACACGTGTTTCGCCCCGAAACGGAGCATCATCAGGTTAAGTTGACTCTACGATGGTTAGTCGCAAAGTGAACATCGTTCACTGAGCGTGGCGTATTTATACCCTACTCGCCCACTGGTTATCTAATGACGTTGTTGATAATTAGTGATTCACGCCGGCAGAAACCGGGTCTGACGTAATCTGGTGATTATTACTGTTGGAAATCCTCAGTAAAGGCGAGTTGGATACATTAATTTGTTCATTCAGCAGTGTAAAACTTGTGTTAAAAGATGTTGTTACGACGGAGCGTTTTTGCGATTCGCTCTGAAATTGGACCGAGATCGTCGTAACAACATCTTCGTTGCATTCAGAACAAACAATTCTTTCCAATCTATAACAAACTGTAAAGATAAAAGAGGTAGACATGAACAATCAGGTGTCTACAAGATTGTTTGTCCTGATTGTAATGGCGTGTACGTGGGTCAAACTGGTAGAAATTTTGACACACGTTACCGGGAACATATGGCCGCATATAGGAATGGTCACGCGGATAAGTCTAACTTTGCTAAACATTTAATAGAATCAGGTCACAGTTTAACTAGTAACCATACATACAATATATTACATAAATCGGAAAAGGGTTTTGAATTAAATATACTAGAGCAGTTAGAAATAATAAAACATAATAATAACCCAAGTTTTACACTGCTGAATGAACAAATTAATGTATCCAACTCGCCTTTACTGAGGATTTCCAACAGTAATAATCACCAGATTACGTCAGACCCGGTTTCTGCCGGCGTGAATCACTAATTATCAACAACGTCATTAGATAACCAGTGGGCGAGTAGGGTATAAATACGCCACGCTCAGTGAACGATGTTCACTTTGCGACTAACCATCGTAGAGTCAACTTACCCTGATGATGCTCCGTTTCGGGGCGAAACACGTGTTGGTGCTGGTATGTATGTTGGTATATACTTTTAATTATTGTAGTGCATTTTTCCGTTGTGGGAGGGAGGGTGGTGCCACGCATGTCTTAAAGTATATACCATCATACATGTTAACTGCGGATTGTTGCAAAGTAGACTAAAACTAACTTAATGAATTTTAGATCATGGGGCAACTATGAACAACGCAATGTGTTTGCCATGAATATGAGCTATGAAGTATGCATCGAACTATGGATTATCCAATGAACTATGCTATGAAGTGTGGACAATACAATGAACTATGCGTTTGTTCGCACTTCGTCGGATTCGCAAAAGGTCGGATTCTCATTTCGTCGGATTCAGTACAGTCAATAACATAAATAACGAAAAGACTATGAACTATGAACTGTGAACGTGTGAACTATCCAAAGAACAAGTCTTTTCCTATTTTATTTCTCATAATTCATCAAGAAATTCACAGAATTTATTCTGTGAGGAAACATATGCCAGTTTCTTTAAGATAGGTATGCACACAGGGTAGGCATGAATTGTCTATGATGTCCGTTTGAGAAAGCTGACATCAATACAAATTCTTTAAAGACAGCTGTCTATATCGTTTTTAGGGTTCCGAAATAAAATCGGAACCCTTATAGTTTCGTCATGTCCGTCCCTTTTATTCTTTCATTTGAGGTCCGTCCATCCCCGTCTTTCAAAAATATTATGGGTATTTTAAAACCATTTTTGGATTTAAGGGTTCGTTTGCAAATTATTTGGCTTTAATGTGCTAATTTTGAAATAGGAAATTGAAATTTAATTTTAAAACAGGTTATGATGAATTTACGTATGATGAAGTTACGTGGCACGGACGGGGTTTTGAAAATATCGTCGGCGACGATGTTTTTGAAAACCCCGTCCCGCACGGGCCACGTTCCGTACGGGACGGGGTTTCGCTTCCGCTGCGTATACACAGTCACCCCGTTCACGACGGAGAAAAAGTAGTATAAAATTCCCGTCAGCGACGGGGAATGCCCCGTCCCGTCCCCGTTCCATACGAGGAAAAAACCCGTAACGTATGCATTGGGCTTAATAGTCGATAAACTTACTACTTCGGAACTCTACATTGCGCGTGGCCACGCACTTGCCTGGTTTTTTTCATCGCAATTGTAACGCTAGTTGTAAATGTAATATCTGACGGAATAAATATGTTTTCCTTCTTTCTATTTCAGGGAAATTCCATCAGAGGGCAGTATAACGCTGCAGATCGATACGACGGCGTGTGCCGGGTCTCCCAGTGAAGTGCGCTACCTGGAACACGTGCAGGCAGTCGTCAGCGCCAACTCCACGCGGCGAGGGGACCTGGAGTTCTTCCTTACCAGCCCCATGGGCACCAGGTATGGAAGTTAGGCTGGTTACAGGCAATTGAGAAGACAGGCAGCCTACAGCCAGGGTTCAGTCAATACAGAGGAGGTCTACAGCATAGGCCACCGTGCGTCTCCAGTGTTGGTGAATGAGTTTGTGGCTTAACCAAGTCTGAAATTTTTATGCCGACCGAAGGCCTCCCATAGAGCTTAACGCCAATATAATGATAACAACTAGGACCAATGGCTTTGTCTTCCGAGGCACGAAAGCACTCAAGAGTAACTAGCGATCACCTATTCAACTAATGACCGCTGCCGCTGTTTCTCAACTCGGTCGATCTCCTAGGATCAACACTAGCCTCCGGGCTTTATAGCCTATAATTTTTTTAGCCTATACTTTATATACACTTAAATAAACGCTTACAACGCATTCCTACCCCCGCAATAGGTTTTTACCTGTGTCGCAGGTGGTATGGATGACACATATATATCACAATCACACCCATGACCCGAGTACAAATATTTATCTCTCACATAAATATCTGCCCCGGTTGGAATCGAACTCGGACTAAAAAATTCGGACTATAGGTAATCCAAATATTTATTTACTCATTAGTGTCATTACAATGACAGCGGATTTCTGCTAAAACAAATTCATGATGATCTGATGCATATGGTTTTGTTCTTGATTTTCCAGATCAATGATTTTAAGCAGACGAGCCAACGACGACGACAGCAGGGATGGTTTCACAAAATGGCCGTTCATGACGACGCACACTTGGGGCGAGTACCCGCAAGGAGTTTGGACCTTAGAGGTAAGTTTTATTACTTCCCGGTATTCTGTATTTAACCTTTATTGACCAAAATAAAATCTCACGGTACAAATGGTATTCTGTATTCGAGTATTTTGTATTTCGGGTGTTCTATATGACGAATATTTTGGATATTCTTATAAATCTACTATGCTGTTCAACAGATTAGTAGAAAGGTTACTAACCAACACAAGTGTTTGAAGTTAACTTCGCTTAATGACTACTTAACTCTTGTTGCTAGTTAAAACAATATATGACGTTAATTAATGCAAAGCTGTAAGTGCATTTTTACGACACATCACATTAAGTACCTACAAAAAGATAGATAAAGGGGCAATTATTAAATTTCAATGTTACATTGAATAATTCTACTGAAAACCTACTCGTAGAGCCGTATTAATAAAGCATTAATTCCATCTATTCTTATAGGTATCAAACGCCCCAACTTAGAGTCACTAACGGTTACTTAAATCGCTCCTTAGTACAGAATTTGTATGGTGATTCTTTACTAAGGAGCGATTAAAGTAACCGTTAGTGACTCTGAGTTGGGGCGTAAGTGTATTCAAATAAAGACCAAAATGAAATAAACAAAATTTGACGTCTCCCCTATCCGCAGGCGCGTTTCAACAACGGCGCTGAGGGCGCGCGGTCATCGGGGGCGCCCACCGCAGGCTGGCTGCGCGGCTGGTCACTCGTCCTGCACGGCACGCGCGCGCCCCCCTACGCCCAGCTTCAGCCCCAAGACCCGCACTCCAAGCTCGCCGTCGTCAAGAAGGCGCACGAGGATAACGCACTCAACTAAACGCACGATGGTCTAGGAGTGAGAGGATTTTATACTGATAGTTTCTACAATAAAATTATACGCACTGCTCTTTAACTTTGTGAAATCACTTGATACTAAAGACATGTCGTAAATAGACCCCTCTTTCCCACTGGGCACTCTGGGCACGTGCCCAGGGCCCCGTGATCGATAGGGGCCCCCTAGTTCCTGCCAGATCATTAAACGATAACCGATATTTATTACTAAAAACTTTTTTAATTCGAACAAATCTAACCTAAATTACTGACTACAATACCAATTTGCTTATTAGCTTTTGCATAAATCTAGAGGCTTGCTTATCTACTTTCTTTGTTTATTCTAACAAAATAGTGTTCTGACAAAGTTATAGGGGCCCCATTATCCTAATATGCCCAGGGCCTCCAGTAGGTTAAAAACGGCCTTGGTCGTAAATATCGCAAATCAAAGCACCTACTTACAACGCTATGTGAAATGCATCAGTCATGCCTTTGGTGTCGCTGATAACCATGGGTGACAAAGCCAAGCATCGTTGATACCTTGCACCTTGGCTTACAACACTCAAGCCGTTTAATGCATCAGTCATGTCTTTGATGTCGCTTATGTTCATGGGTGACGGCACTTGCCATCAGGTGGATCGTCAGCTTGTTTGTCGGCTATTTCCGTTAAAAAAAGCCGTCTCCACATATCTAAAGTTAATCGATGAGCCACTGTTCTGTAATACAATTATTGATATGCTAAATTTACGTATAATATCATTGATGATAAAGACATATTGTAGACGCCATAAAGCAAGCCGTTCGTCCTAGTGTGGTCGAAGTCGGTGTAGGTACAGATTCAGAAAGAAACCTATACTTTTAATATATCAATAACGTTCTGTTATTGCACTAGCCTATATTTAGTGGCACCGCAGTGCCACTGCCAAGGAACGTAAGAATACTAATTATATACTTTTTAATATTCGAAACAGTTTTAGTTTGCTAAATATAATTTTCAGAAAACTTTTTTATTGTGAAGTCAACAAAAATTGATAGAAACAAGTCTCTAAAGTTCCTTTCCTAGCGTAACTTAACCTGACCTAACCGAAAATCCTTTCCCTTTAGCTCCTTTGCAACACTCCTCTTTTAATGTCTTGGTGCACACAAATTGTTTGTGAAAAAAAAAACGGTAAATAAACGATATTTTATTCGTTCCTATCAAGCGATCAAGGATCAAAGCACAGTGGAAATACTCCGTTATCGAGGGCTGCCTTATAAGGTTCAGGTACTTCTTTGCGTTACTTCATTATAAATCCTCTCATTTCTAGATGTAAAAACGGCAAAAATTCCGCTCTTTTATAGTAGGCAATTATTGACTTTTTTCATCAATAAACGTTATAAAAATAATATGTAAAATCAACAATATTTTTAGATGATATATTTATTCTCAAGAGATATTTTTTTATTTATTCAGTATGAGTATCCTTTTAAGTATTTTAGCGTTCCTTCTTTCATTCATATGTTTTCCTTCATTTTTTATTGTTATAATGTTTTGTCTCTTTCTTGAGAACCAGCTCAGAATGAGACAAAACTAAGCGTTTGTAATCCTTCATATTTTGTGAAATAACCAAATGTTGTTAAAAGAATTTAGATTCAGTAAATAACATTTCTTCCAGTCTTTTTACAATAATCTATCCGTAATTTTTGGATCGATGAGTTACCTACAGTATTACTATAACAAGTTACACTTCACTAGACAACTGACGTGAGGATTGTGAACAAATAGATTATTGAGAAAGGCCGTTAATGTATCTAATTAAATACTTATATTGTTATTATGTAATCCAGCTTTGTTCCTTATTTAAAGAAGGAGAGCTTATTTTGAAAGTATTTAAAATGTCAATATTTTGTATACAATTGAGGATGAAGTAATTATTTTATCATAATAATCGTATATTTTTGTTGATTACTTTGGTACTTGTTGATTGTGTTAATTTTTTGATTGTTTAAATTATTATAAAATAGATATTTGCCTTTAACGTGACAAATTAAAAATTATTCGTATCTCTTAGCTTCAAAGAACTATTTAACGCGATCTAGATAATTAATTTTAGTAATAGTACTACCTACTGAACAAAAATATTGTATTTTTGTTGTTTAATTTGGTACTTTCCTAGAATGGTATAGAAAACTAAATTTTGTTCATCTTCTTTACGAGACATAAATAAAGATATATAATTTTATCAAGGTACATATCAAATTAATATGGAATATGCAGAAAGCAGCAATTTGGTGAATATCTATATTTTGTACAACATTAGAAGTTGAGCAAGATTTAATACAAATTCATTATAATAAAATCATTCTATAAAAATTTATAACATTTATATTAACCAATATAAAAACCTTTATATATAAAATTAAAGATATAGTATAATTCATTATGAGTAGTAATTGCTAGAACAAAAATTGTATAATTTCCAATTTTTTGAGTTAATTTAAAATAAATTTCAAAATTTTGAAATGGGTGTATTTAACCCAGCTAAATACACTCTTTTCAAATAAATCAAATTCATGGTTCATACTATATTCAAATAGTATGCTCCCTGAAAAATATTTCGTATTAGACAATATACAAAAATATAAAGTTATCGATATAACATAAGATATAATAAATAAATATGTTTACATGTAAACGCGATTAAAGAACTTAATTTTGGGCCCAGCGACAGTAGTTTAAGAGGCTCTTTATAACTATTTTCATAAGGAAATAATATAAAATACATAAATAACTCCATCATATGTTTTTTTATTATATTTTTCCGATTAGTACTAGACTTTTTTTGAGTAAACTAAATATTTATTTTAAATATGCATTAAAATCTGAGAGCCATATTACAATTGCTTTTGCTTAATATATTTTGATTTACTTTAATTAAAATTTTTCTATACTAGTTCTGTAGAATTCACAAGTAGGTTAGTTGTTAAACGCATACGATCATATAAAGAGAATTCTATTAATGTATTACTATTATAGAAATATAATGTGATTTGGTGTTGTATTTGAATTAAACGAAGTTTTTATAATTTTTGATCCTTTCCCTTATGGTTTTTGACTATGTTAGTAAAATTATGTGTATCTACCTATAGTAAAAAAAAATTAAATCCTTTCCTATAATACATTTTAAAATGGATCTCAGCATCAGAACATAGTCGTAAAAGACAGATGTAGACAATTATTCATACATATTCTTTCTTGAATCAATCGAAAAAATGATTAACAAATAATAAGATTTTGTTTATTCCTCTAAAGATAGTTTAAAATTTATTACAATTAATAAGAATGCAATACAAAATTGGACCAGTCTTATTATAAGTCATACAAATACAGTAAATACAGTGGACTGTAAACGCTCCAACTTAGCACTTGAAATAAAAAAATATAAGAGTTTTCATAAAGAGTTTAATTTTAATTTATGTAAATATAACAATGTGGCAGTTCGTAATGTTAAAATTAAAATGAGAAATAACTTACATAAAATCAAAAGATTAATGACCGGTAAAACAGTCTTATGAAAAGGAGTTTATTATACAAACGCTTATAATGTAAATATTAACATTATTTACAATGTAAGTATAAACTATTGAAGTATTATTACTAGCATATGGTACCGACACCGTGAACACAATGTATGTCCCAAGGAATTGGCGCCGATCAGCTTCAACTTTCAATGGATTTGTAGATTTTGAAAGGAGAACGCTCAATTTTGAAAATAGAACCTCCTGGCGGGACACACATTTTGTTCGAGATGTCTGTTCTATGACATTATACTTCAATGGTATAAAGAAAGAAAGTTTAATAGCGGGCTTTTGCTGAAATAAGAAAAAAATATATTTACTTTTGAGTTTCACTTTAGTAGTTATTCATCTTTTTGTACATAATAATTGATCCTTTTAAACGTGGGTGTCTATTACGTGAATGAATATTGGGTACATTTCTTAGTATGTTATTACTTTAGTATTATAGTATGTTTTTATCAGACTGTCAGGAAAGTTGTATGTTTGTATGTATGCATGTAATATTCATTATTACCTCGTATCTTCCAAACCATTGAACGAATTTATATAATTAAGATATCGTTAAATTCGTCTTGATAACCCAAATGTTCTTAGATAAGTGAAATAAAAAAAAACAAATATGGCGGCTGTGAGATGCCATTGTTTGAAGTATCAAAAAATAAAAATAAATCGAATAACGCAATAAGGGTATCAAATTAAAGAGCTCATTATAAGGATTTCATTATCATGATAGCTTTTTTGATAGCAGGTGGGTTTTTATTAATTTTGAAATGTATGTTAGTTAATTTGTTATTACAGGTGTTTACTTGTATCTGTGAAAGTCTAGATTAGTCGTCTGACTGGTCGGAACTATCCGAGGTACGATATAAGAGCCATTTGCGTCAAGACCGCTCTTGCACCTAACGAGTCTGTAGTTAGTGTAAGATAGTAGTCGAGTGAATCAGAAACTTCGTCGTTTTTGTGTAACTACCACTTTATTTCAGTTTCAGTTACATATCTGTTTTTATTTCTCGATGCGAATTTAGAGTTTAATTTTTTTTTTAAATATGAATTTAACAGAAAATATCGCTGATGATTAACAGCAATTTGTTCTACTATAGACTAAATACGACTAAATCTACCTGAGCTGTGTCGAAAAAGTATAGTATTTTAGTATCTTAGATTTTAGTAAGTAACTGCATAATCTTAATATATATAAATTACGTGTAACGTTGTTTAACCGCGATGGACTCCTAGACTACTTAACCGATTTAATCAAATTTGCACACCGTGTGCAGTTTCATCCAACTTGAAAGATAGAATAGCTTACAATATTCCTTAAGGCACACGGAAGGTTTTTAATAAAAAAAAAACTTTTGACAGAACGAAGTATGTTCGGACAGCTAGTCTATACTAATATATAAAGAGGAAAGATTTGATTTTTTGTTTGCATTGAATAGGCTCCGAAACTACTGAACCGATTTGAAAAATTCTTTCACTGTTGGGAAGCTACACTATCCCCGAGTAACATAGGCTATATTATATTTTCAAAAAAATTAGGGTTCCCTAATAAAACTCCAATAATGTAACCCAAGGTGTAAAAAAATAAGAAAACCGAAGCAAAGCGAGGGCGGTTACTCGTATTTTATAAATTACATTATGTGTGGCACGTGAGCCTTGAGGCCTAACACTCACTCACATTAACTTGGAAGAGCAGTATGTGCCCTCACAGAAGCTGAGGTCTGTTATACCTCACGACTCAGTCACGATACAATATTACCTATGGGTGTCTCTTCTAGTAGTGAATCGTGTATGTCTCAATTGATACAATATTTATAGCTGTCTTTAGATTCATAAAGATTAAGTAACTTCGAACTTAACACTGTAAACACTAATTCAATCATTTCTCTCTGAAACCCGTTTCATGACTGAAATAAGTGATAAAGTACTTAACAAGTTAGAAATACCAACAAACGTTAAAATTATCAAACACCTTCCCATCCACTTAAATCTAATTCATCTATAAATAAATAACTATTTATACACTTGAACGCAAATTCCTTTCGAATTTACTAGCACTTAACACACTCTAATTGTCTCTAGGGATGAAGTACGCAAACTAAACTCCCATTTCGTTGTACGTCCGTCCGTTCTGGTTGGGAACGTCGATGCCTCGCTCCGATATCCCGTTAAGCCCATTCCTGTGCTCACGGGAGCTTAATTGTCAGAGGTCTGCAAAAATATAAACAAACGGCTTTAGAAACATGATTAAGGAATAAAATTTGGTTTCAACACATGGACGGCCCACTAGTGATCACGGGTACGTCCTCTTGAGGAGGCCTAGAGTATACTCCACCACGCTGCTCCAATGCGGGTTGGTTAAGGGGACATATCGAGACCGACTCTGCTTTACGTCACATCGGAAACACGGAATGGATCAATCGAAAATTGAAGAGTCCCTATCCTTCGTTCATCTATGTCAGTTCAGACTTGAATAGCAGCGGAGGAATTGAAATGATTATTTCTTAACTAAATTAGTCTTAACTAAATTTTGTCAAGGGTGGACATAGTCGTAGATGATTTTAAGGGGGCTTGAACCTCCTAGCCTGAAGATAAGAGTGTGACTAAACGATTTTTAATTAGCATTTATGTCATTACATACCCATGGTTTCCTGCTGAAGTTCCAGCTTATACGCGGGATTGTCATACGGCGGCAGCGAAGAGTCCCGCGGAGCGGATGGCACAGCTGAAATACATCATAGTAAAATGTATGTTATAGGTATAGTAGGTACTAATAGTACCTATGCATAGTATTGTTTTAGCGCTATTCGTTACACGCCCTAAAATAAATATTAAGAAGATAAATAATAAAGACCTAACAGCCCTATCAAGATATTCTAAATTTTACCAAAAAAAAAACGAATCAAAAAACAATGTGAAAAACCTATATCAAAATTGCCATAGGTACATCATAACATAGGTATCTATGTTTACTTAAAATTTGAGGAGTATACCAATAATCTTTAAAGTGTTTCACTATTCCTTAAGGATCCCATAATACCTAACTCTTACTCCATAAATAATCAATCTGGAAGCTTAAAATAAAATTGACGAAGTAAACAAAACACAACCTATAAGATATATTTGATAACATTCGTTTGATAAGCACGGAGCGTGCTCGATGTCGTCTCACCACCAGGGTCAGCTAAATAAAACCATTTCACATTTTAATAACCGAATTGAGAACATCCTTTCGAAGTCTATCAATGATCTGCAAGGCTATTCTGTTTTGTAACTCGACAGCGGAATCCGCGATGAGTTTCAAAGTTGAAGTTCGAGTTCGAGACTCACTTCACTTCGCAAGTGCGTACTAGATGATTAGAGAATGACATATTATATGTATTCGGTAAGAATACCATACCGAGGCCATCTTTAGTCGTTTGAAGTTCGAGTTCGAGACTCACTTCACTTCGCAAGTGACATATCTAGATGATACAAGGTCGCTTTCGAGTCTCACTTGAGTGAGCTTCGATTTCAAAGTATTTTAGACAAAAGCCCTCCTGGTAACATTGAGAACCTCCTTTTGAAGTCCGTCAGTGATCTGCTAACATTGAAAACCTTTCGAATTCCGTCAATGCAACTTACGTGTGATAGGCACGGAGCGCGGCCGATGTCTCCGCACGACGACGAGCAGCAGCAGCACCGAGGTGAGCGCCGCCAGCGCCGCCACCACGCCCACCACCACCAGCGCGCCGTAGTAGTCGCCGCGGGGCGCGCCGCGGCTGCCCGACACTGAGGACGCTTCTATCACGTCTGTGGAGAGTACGGATCATTCATTACTTGAGACTGATGAAGTTTTACATACTTATATGTAGTTGCCCGATACTGATGACGCTTCTATCACGTCTGTGGAGGAATGAGGGTCGTTAGTGATTGAGACTGAGGAAGATTTACAATTTACATATTGTTAATGTGGTTGCCCGATATTGAGGACGCTTTTATCATGTCTGTGGGGGAATGATCGTTAGTGATTGAGACTGTGGAAGATTTACAATTTACATATTGTTAATGTGGTTGCCCGATATTGAGGATGCTTTTATCATGTCTGTGGGGGAATGAGGGTCGTTAGTGATTAAGACTGAGGAAGATTTACAATTTACATATTGTTTGTTGTCCGAAGTTGAGGACTCTTCTATCGCGTCTGTGGAGCAATGGTCGTTAATGAGTAATACTGAGGAAGTTTTATATACTGTTACTATGCAGTTAGAAAACACAGTATAGGTATATTACACTGTTTTGTAATTACCAGATCTATTAATATAATTATCTAGCAAGCAAGAGATACTCATTTTCATCATCTTAAGTGATAGCAATCTTAATAAAATCAATAATTTGCTTAAGATTAAGAATAACAGTGAGTGTTCTTCAAACGAAGTGTTACCATATTTTGTGTTCTTGTGGTAATAATTAATTATGGAAATGGTAATAGTCATATGATGGAACTGGAAACGCTATAACTTTGTCTTGAGTGCTTATAGCCGTATGTCAAAAAAAATGCTATTTTATATTAATTTAATAATAAAGTGATTGTTCCCAAATACTTACTGTCAATAGGTTCTGCAGAGTCGTGTGACTTGGTGTGGATCTCAAGCACATTGCTTGTCTTGATTTTACCGTTCGTCAAGAACAGCTCCAACCATACCAGGCATCTGTAAGTTATGAAAATAAACTCAAATATCGAACTACAGTTGTGAATAAACGCACGTTGTACCGGTATTGACACTTTTGGAGGCATTAAAGTAGAATAGAATCAGGAAGCTACATAAACAAAATGATTTTTGTACCAATAATGGACTCCCGAACCCACGAGCATGCGTTTTTTAGGCAGGCTCACTATACATATACTTGGCTACATGTTTTGTAAATAAGGCAGGCAAGATCAACCCTTAAATCCACCCATTTGAAACGTACGTTGGGTTTATCCATACATAATCAGTCACACATTACAGTGTACCTGGTTTGAAATATCAGTTTATCGCACAAAAATCGTAACTCGTTTGCATTAAAAAAACAATTACTAACTTAGCATCAGCTTCCAGTCCAGTCAAAGTAATGGTCGGTGGGGTATCCCGGACCGCTAGTCGGAACGAATCGTGCTCCTTCCTGGACTCCCCACAAGCATGAGCGGCGCGGTACACCCTCACCCATCTCTCCGCTGGCGCGGGAATGCCTCGCCAGGTCAACTCCACTGCCTCAGAACCCACGGATTTCGCTTCCACGATCACTGACCAGTTGTATGGATCTGAAATCAATGTGTTGTAATAATTGAACAAGGATTTTTGGTACGCATATATTAATGATAAAAATTATCCCCTAATAAGTATTCAATGTTCGCCTGAAGTTAAGAGTAGGTCTAAAAGACGGAAAGAGAAATTATTATGGGTATCAAAGGATACAAACAGCCACAATAAATGTGGAGCAAGGCATGGAATAATACTGTGAAAAATACATACTTAAAGAACACCGTGTGATTCCATCTTTTTTTTTTTAAATTGAAAGATCTTACAGGTAGACAGTGGAAGATGAACGAGCTTGTAGAACAAAAGTTATACGAAACCATATTTTACCAAATGACAGTAAATATATACTAAAGAAGAAATTCCAATGTATTTTCAATCAGGTACATAATGGTAAATAAGTTTCCAAAATTAAGCATATAATCCAACAAACCAATATAAGGTGCTGTCGTAAACTCAACCCTGGCTGGGTCGAGAAGTTCCGTGGTGGTACGTAGCGGAGGAATCAGAACGAGAGACGCCTCATACCGAGTCCCTGGCCGGAGATTCTGCAACTCAGCCGTGGACCGACTGTGATGGAGCAATTCCGTCATACTGTATATCGGCGTTCCCATGGGACGGTATCTAAAGCAAGGACAAGATTTTTAAGTATAAGTTCACTATATACCTATACAAAATTGTTTTGAAACTATCCGGACTTTATTGTGGCCCTAAACAATTAGGTCAGTTCCAAAATATTTATGCTACTCAATGGTTTAAACATGATAACGACTAAGGAAAACATCGAGTGGTTTTCATCCACGGCATCCAAAGCAAAGAAACTGACCGCAACTGAGTTGCTTAACTTTTTCTCAGCTTTATGATTAACACAGGTCTGAGTTGGTTAGGCTGAGTGTTTCATTTGATGGGAGTAAATTCTTAATCTCATAGACTGTAGTAATATGGTACTTGTACTGTACCTAATCACTAGTGATGTGCACACTTGTATAACACAGCAAATAATAAATAACTAACCTGACTTGTATGCCATCGATAAATTGCAGTTCCTCTTCCGTAAAGTGTCTCCAGCTTACATGAGCGGCCGTGTCATTAACGTCGACTACCGTCAATTTGCTGTCGATTTCTATCCGTTTTTCCTCGACTGGCGGAAGCTGTAAATAATTTATTTATATTTCATATCTTGAAAAGGAAGTACCTATTACTTATTGAATGAATCGATATCGTGATTAAGATACACATAGTCATTCGACTATGTGTATCTCTTCTTTTCGTTCTGAACAAAGCCTAAGCACAGTTTATGGGTCTCATCCAATGAACTAATATTCGTTCACTGGTCTCATCCTTATATTCACATGAAAGTAGACACATACAAAAACCGGGCAAGTGCGTGTCAGGCCACGCGCAATGTAGGGTTCCGAAATAGTAAGTTTATCGACTATTACTCATTAACTACCTATGCTAACATAGCCCTGATAGTTTTCCTTCTTTTTAGTCTATGATTTTGGAGTTTTAATAAATATATATATATCCATGTCAAATTACAGCTTTCTAGCACTAAGGGTCTCGGCGCTATGCTTCGGACAGACGGACAGACATGACGAAACTATAAGGGTTCCGATTTTATTTCGGAACCCTAATAAAATACACAAGTCTAAAATTCTCACCGTTGGTAAGTCTTGAGTTCGGATGGAATAGATATCACTCTCTGGTTCAATTGGAAGATTGTGAAGGTACAATTTACCACGAATCCTATAGATCGTAGATGGCTTCAAGCCAGTTAGTCGGAACTCCAACCGAGGAGTCGTAAGGATTTCGTCAGCTGGAGCAAATACCTGTGACACCCAGTGGGAAACATCATCGTCCCTGAAAAAAAGTATTTAAATGAATACTATTTTTAACACTCTCTGACGTGTCTGTGTATCTATGTGTCTGTCTATGGCAACGTAGCTCCTAAGCGAATAGGTAGACGTTTTAATAGTTTTAAACGTTTTTTTTATCGAATGCCTCGTCTGCCAAAATGGTTTTTAGCTTTGTTTAGTGAAAATGAAACTGTCGGGTTTTTTTATTTTAAAAGTTATCATGTCGAGCAAATGATCAGGTAATAGAAGTTTCAATATGATTTGCTATGAACCACTTTGCTTCATGATTCATTCTTGAACTTAACGCACTATAGCACATTACATCATCACTTTCGATCAGTAGCGATTACAGCAAAGCATTCACAAAAATTGGCTACATACTGAGAAACAACGAAAATTGCGTACAATTGATTGTATAAAGTAAAATCGAAGAAAAAAATTGTAAGAGAAAAAGTATCATTTAAAGCACGTGCCGATTATGTCAATACAAATTAATATTAAACTAGCGGCAATCTATCACAGTTACAAGTAATTACAGATACTTACGCAGAATCAGTAAATCTCAAGTCTACGCTTCCTCGAAGTCCGACCAACACAGATGGCAGACCAAACAGCATTTTCACACTTGTAGGAGAATCGGATAGTAAAGATATCACCGTCAACTTCTTATTATCGTCACCGTTGTTTTGAGGTATGGGTAAACCTGGAGGTAGTCCATCCAGGGGGTTATTAGGACGATGAATGTTGTTCTGGTCATAATCAGGAATATCTTCTTGAGGATAGCGATTTCCTGGAGGTACAGTTGGGAGGAAAGAAGGAGGTCGAGGCGCGTTTGGTGGCAGACCTGAAAACATTCAAACTGTTGATTGATTGTTATTTTTCATTTCTCCAATAATAAACATACATGAAAAAAACATAAAACAAAGAACAGGGGTATTACAATGGACGCATGCTTAGGTGATGAAGTTTATGATTACTTTTGTAAGAATGAGGTGTGGATATTTAGTATGTTTTTAAGCTTACAATTATTACGAAAATGTTATTGTTGTTAATAAGACATTGAATCAGTATTTTAGTTAACAAATCTACTTGGTTCTATCTAAAGGAAAGGATGTCAGTCAAAAACAACAGTAAATTATAGTCAGTCAAATTGTCTACTAAACTACGAAGAACTTTCGACACCAAGGCTAGGTCACTGACCTGCCGCGGTAGAACCGTGGCTTTTTTCTGCTGACCGTCCAAGATTCCTATTTACTTCTGATTCGACCTCCATGTTGTTTAGTAGGTGCTCAAATTCTAAAGGGGAATATGTTTTGCCAGGTATTCTTGAAGCCTTACTTTCAGGCTTTTGTGGCAGAACTCTGAACAGTACCGTCTCATATGGATTTGGAGCTTTAGTCAGCACATGTTTTTTACTATCTGGTTGTTCCCATAAATCATTATTAGGTTTTTCAGTTTGCCTCAAAGTGTTCAGATCCTTGTGTCTTAGTACAGTCACTTGTTTTCTAGGAAAGTCATTTGCTATGTCGTGGTTTTCTTGTTTAAAGGGAATTGGTAGGGCAGGTTTTGGTGCTTGGTAACCAAAGGAAAGATTGTTATAAGGGAACGGTTCGAAAAATTTTTGACCCATAGCTGGCAAATCTGCAACTTTGTCTGATAATTTGAAAGGAAATTGATTCATTTTTTTGTCATAAACAGGTAAGAAGTGATAAAGATTATCCACCTGAGAGAGAGGTATTTTTTTGACACTGTCATGCATTTGTTTGACAAACATGTCGTGAGGACTTAACGAGTTTGATTGTAAAGCTTGATTTGACTGTGGAAGTTGCCAAGCGTCGTGCAAATTACTATCAGATAAAATTATATCAAAAGACTTTTTGCCTTGGGAGCCCGAGCTAGATGATAATGTTACACCGGTTTGTGTCTTGTGATACTGATTTGGGAGTTGCATACGTGATTGAATATTGGTGTCTGGTTCCCAATTTTGGTTATTTTTCATAACATCACCAGGGTAAATAGTTTTGAAAGGCGAACCAATGTCTTCTGGTGTAAATACTGTTATATTGTCAACTTTATCGGGTTTCATTCGTGGTTCTTGTTGTGTAGCTTTATTAGGGGCTATTTTGGTTTTGAAAATTTTGGGAAAATTTGTTTTCACTGGATTATGTTTGTGAATATTGGTGCTCTCAGTGACAACTGGAGGAGTAGGTAATATAGATTTGGTGAAGGGTGGTATTATGGGTGCGACTGGAGTCACATAGTTCACCATTGGCTCTTCGCCAAGAGTCGGCATGCTATATTTCTGAAATAATCCCTTTGTTTCTGCAGCTGTAAGCAATAACAATGTGTAGATGAATGATTTGATAACATGCAATGTTATATGAACTACGATTGATGTATTTTTGAGACTTAAGCTAAAGACATTTATTTGAATGAGTTTTGTTTAGCATGCGACAACGCAATACACTTATAATTGAACCGGTACAATGTACCATCTACCTTACCATGAGCCACACAACCCCACTGTTTACAACAGTCCTCATCAGATATATTGACTGGCGCTGGTCGATGCATTGGAGGACAGCGAAGGGTTTGTGGTGGAACAGGAGACAGGGGAGAACAAGCTTCTTGACAGTCCAGTTCGCCGTTCTCACAGAAACAATGTTCTTCGCAACCAGTTAGAGTTAGAGGTACTTCACTCCAATTGGGGATTCTGAAAATGATTGGCTGACTATAAATTACAGTACTGACATAATTAATAAAAAAAAACTATTGATTAGCCCAAAAAAACTTTTAAAGGTTTTAAAAGCAATACTTAAAATAAGAAAAAAAATCAATAGTTCCTGGATTAAAGGGAAACTTACGCAACTCCTTTGTAATGACAGGTGCCATCGCTCAAACATCTAGCAGTCCGTGGGCAGCAGTTGGGCGGCTGTGATGGAGGAGTTGGTGCCCATCGTACACAGCCCTTGGACACTAACTCCAGACCCACGTGGTTTGGGCACACTAATGGTGCACATTCTTTGGTATCTGGACCAGTGCATTCACAAAGTTCTGTACAGCCTATATGAAATTCCTCACCTGTAAATAAAAAATGTATTATCGAAACATTATTTAAGAATAAGAGAAAATTTTAAATTGTTAACAATTCATAAAAAAAAACAAATCAAATACAAATTATAAATACCTGGAAAATAAAGAAAGGCCTCCATCCATTTGAAAAAGTTGTACAAGGGAAGAAAAATTTGCATCTAATATTATTACAGATAGTACCTATGTATAATTATGGTGCAATAAGAGAGAGAAAAAAGTTAATGTTACCTACCGACTGGATAAAATTGTCCATCTTGGTAACAACCTATTTTAGTCGTATTACTAGAATCTTCAATAGAAACTTCATTGATTTCTGCATCAGAGCTTGTTATCGTAAAATTAAACTTTGTACCAGTTTCTCTGGTTTTCAATATATAATCTTTTCCCCCATCAAGATTGAGGATAAGATTTGAATATTTCAATTCGATGTCCTTGTAAGTTTGACCGCCATCATCGCTAAGAAGTAGATGAACAGGATCTTCGGTGCTATTCACATGAATGAGATTAACTTGTACACTATTATTGTGCAATACTTTGATTGAACCTATAGGTTCAACTAAGACGAGTGGCCTTGATGGAGACTTATGTGCAGTAACGACTTCGTCAAATTCTGTTGGGGATTGCTGAAAACATTATACTATTGAGTATTTTGCCGGCTACTCATGATACACAGTTCAACACCAACTCGTCATTTATAGTTTTATGCAAGTTGTTACTGGCTATAATTAGCCATAATCGTGATTCACTAAATATCGATCTTTAATAGTAAAAACTACATAAAAACCTGTTTATAGAAGGAAAAATACTACGTAACTAAATTTAAATGAAGATAATTTATAAATTTTATCGAATGGGTCATAAAATCGATTATTAATGTGAAAATGAGTTACTTCGGTAGTCGTGGTGGACGTTGAACTGGTGACATTTTCCATGGGTTCTTCATGATCATCATGGGAGACGTCACAAACTTGGATCTCGCAGCATTCGTCCTTTGGATCCTGTACATTGATGCATTTGTCTGATGGTGGAAGGCGGTTGCATCTAAAGGGAAAAAGTTAATGAGTTACATTTCAATTCATATTTTTGGACACCTAAATTGAATCTCTTCGATTTTTTGCTTGAAAACGTATCACACAAAATTCTCCTGTTTTTATTTTTTGATGACTTAGAATATTGCATTATCTAGATTAGCTTTAAGCTGTGGAAATAATTAACGCAGTACTAATGTCAACAATGTTTTGCGTACTTTTACAAAACTAGAATGACTCAAATCTGAACTGTATTACTACGATTCATTAGGTTTCATGCATTGGTATGCTCACCTAGGCTTGCAGGTGACAATAGAATTCCTCTCACAGACACAAGTCTGTTCACAACCGATGTTCCACTTGTCGCCCACTAGATGCGTGTCATTTCCATACCGACACACTTCCATCATTGTTGGTTTCATATCTGAAAACGAATTCAGGTTTACCGTTGTTTTTGTTATGTTATACAGTATATGTATAGAGCAAAGCTAATGAGCCGCATGATTGATTGTAATCACCATGTATGCATATGCATAAGACGCTTTGCTATGAAGAACGTAGTGAATTTGTTTCTTAGTTTTAAGGATTTTCAGTTTTCAATTCTGTAGAACGAAGAGATGGTGGTCCATGTAGTCTAGATGAGATGTCATGGTAAACCTATTCCTGACGTTAAATATTTACTAATTTGCAAAACTATTTTTTAAGTATTTCCATCTACAGATAACGACCGTTACAGTTTTACATTAGCAATGATTATTTTTAGTAGTACATCAATTCCTACCTCCATTGCCCGTAGCGCAAGCTATGATAGAACAGCATTCATCAACAGGTGACTCGAAACACAGCGGGTCGTTAAGGCGTCGTCCTCGCCGTATGTATGGTCGTTTGCATCTGGGGGAGCAGTCGAAGGAACCTCCGGGAGAACACTCGCATATCTCCTCGCAACCACGATCGATGTGTTCACCAATCTGCGATGGTTAAAAACATAAATAATGATAATGGATATTGAGACTGATTAAAAGTTTTGCTGTGGTTTTGGTAGTGTTTATAGCTAATCTTGTCACTGTTTTCCACGTAAGTGATACAGACATACTAGTTTAATTTTTAAGTCAAACTATTCCATGTATAGTTATATTTTCCCCTGTGTCTACTGTAGATGGGAGAGAAGTTGGTGTAAAGAGAGTTTTCTGTTTTAATAGAAATTTCAAGTTTACGCGTTATATTATGTATTTACATTAATGAAACGACACAGCAACACTACACAAATATATTATTATGTACTTTTCAAAGCTAGCCAAAAATCTTACCTTGTAAGATATCCCATTTTCTATACACGTACCAGTTTCTTCTGACCCTTTGTCTGTACTTAGTAATGGATGAAATGGCGCTTGTAAATTAGTATAAAACTTGTCTGGTATATGTTTATGTTTTGCATCATTATCTATAAGTCTTGATGGTTCGTCGTCATCGTCACCATCTAAGTTAACATCACTGAGGTCCACTAAACTTTTCTTTGGTCCTTTTTGATTTGTTTGATTATGCAATGCGTTAGCAAAATTTTGAAGCTCATCTACATTAAGATTCAGTAATCTAGGCTTAGGTTTAGCTGATTGCTCGGTATCGTCTGGTACATCTTTAGTCTTAGTCGTTGTAATTTCTAATTTTTTTTCTGTGGCGCTGTTTATGTTTTGTGTTGATCGCGTAGGAGCCAGCGTTGTCGATGTTGTTGATGGGATTTCAGTCTCTGTGATGGGTGCTGAGGCAATTGTTGATAATGGCACATCTTCTTCTTCGTTCGCTAGTTTACCTGTAACAAGTAAGTACTTATTAGATTACAAATTAGAATACATTTTTTGGCAAGGAGGTTTGGAAATAGCGGCTTACGATCATTAATAAACTAGCTATTAAAACTATTTAAATTAAAAAAAAGAAAACTTTTGTTTTCACGTTTCCTAACTTGCTCCAAAAGCATATTCTTTTACTCAGTAGGTAATATTTTTAACCATAGCGATATTCAAAAGCTGTTTCGAAAAGAAAGTTGAAATACGATTCGAATAGGACAAGAAAAGACTCATAGATTTACCCGAGGGTCTAAGATTGGATCGCGGGTAAACACGTTTCAAAAGCTTGCACACAATCCTTGCAGTTACATCCTGGGATTGCATATGGAGGATGCATTGAGACGGTAATAGCCGCGGTTGGCAATCCAAACAGACTTGTGCAAAGTCTAGAATCTAGATGCATCTACGCAATTCACAAAACACCTAGACGCTTACCACATCTTTGTGTAATCGTACTAGGCTTCCGTCGTTGTAATCATAGGCAGCATAGCCTATGTAATACGAGTATACCATAATGCTTTTTCCACTTTTAACCGACTTCATAAAAAGATGAGAATATGATGAGAAGGTATTTATGTATTTTTTAGTAATTTGATAGAGTAGGTTACTCTATCAAATTCTAATAGATTTAATTATTCCAATCTTGGTTTCGTCTTTTGTCTACACAAAATTAAAGCCTGTTAATATTAGTATTTATGTATTTTTTAGTAATTTGATAGAATAGGTTACTCTATTAAATTCTAATAGATTTAATTATTCCAATCTTGGTTTCGTCTTTTGTCTAGACACAACTGAAGGCAGTTAAAATTCTAAGACAGCCTTACTTCTTATTTTAATAGGCAATACTAGTGAAAATAGTAAAACGCAAATAAAGTAAATAAATAAGTAAATATATCGGTATTGATATTGTCAAGCTAACAATGTCACTGAATTAAACCGTAGTGTACTTTCCCATGGACATCCTATATAAATAAATAAGAATTAGAACAATCGCTGCGTGACTAGTCAAAGGTCAGATTAGATAAATCCTGATCATCAATGACATTTAAAATGAATTGATTGCGTACGCGAACATTACTAACACGGTATTTTATTTATATCATAAATATCACAGATAAATATTATGTGAAAATCCTTGATCATTAATTTTCTTACTACGTATCATACATGAACCATATACTTATTACTCACTTACGTGTTAATTTCTTAGTTCTTTATACAACCTTTATCCACTGCTTATGATTTATGTCTAAGCTCTATTTATTCATTCCATATAGGGTAACTACTCAAGTACAGATTTATTTTTCAATTGTATTTAAGTACGTGGAATTTAAGTTATCCATATAAATATAAATTACGTGTCACGTTGTTTGTCCGCGATGGACTCCTAAACTACTTAATCGATTTTAATCTTTGCACACCATGTGTAGTTTGACCCAACTTGAAAGTAAGGATAGCTTACATCTCAAAATAAAATAAAAAACTTTTGACAGAACGAAGTCTGTCCGGGCAGCTAGTATAATATAATCAGAACACCTGATGTTTTGGTCACTTATTTCTGCTTTGCTCCCCTCCCAAGGTACTCAGACCGCAGTTTTAGTGTCGGAGGTAGATTTCAGGCTCCAAAAGTCAATTTCCCATTGACTCTTGACTGAATATTATGTCATACAATCATGGCATACAACCCGTCTGTAATAACTTCGATGTGACAGATGTCTACACCGATATAAAAACGCAGTTCAGTTTGTCCGCTCATTTATCGACTATTGACACATAAAAAAGCGATATCACGGAAAAGGACTTCCTTTAAAACAAGGCTTCAATAACTTCCTGCTCTATAAAATCATGTTATGTATATTAAATGACTTCAACAGGTGGGAATCTCGAAAACTTTAATAAATCACAATATAAAACCGGCCAAATGCGTGTCAGGCCACGTGCAATTACCACATCTTCACTTACCATCAGGTGGGATCGTGGTCAAGCATTAACTTATTGTAAGTAAAAAAAAATGTTTTTTTTAATGCTTTTAGCAGGCAAACGAGCAGACGGGTCACCTGATGGTAAATGATCACCGCCGCCCATGGACATTAGCAACACTGGGGGCGTCACCAACGCGTTGCCGGCCAATAATGGGTTTGTATAATGGGTTTCATCATTATATGTAACTTGATTACTCGTTAACCTGCAAACCCTTATCAGCAGTGATATATTATTTCTTTTAAGTAGATACCTTCTTTGTATAACGATGAATCATGTCATGCGGAATTCTCTGTCTTCTAAAAATGAAAGTGTTACCGATACTTAATATAACATACGTTACCTACATACTTAACCTACTAGTAACAATTTTTTTTATTATTAGTAAGACTGTAGGAATGTTTACAAAATATTACGTTCATGGCCTCAATCCATTAACAGCCCACTACTGAGCATGGGTCTCTCCTCTTGAGAAGGTTTAGCTTTAGAATATACTCCGCCACGCTGCTCCAGTGTGAATTGGTGGAAGAATTAGTGGCCAACCCAAGAATCGGAAGTTTTATTGCCGGCCTAGGGCATCCGACTTTGATTAACGACAGCGTGGTGGAGTATGCTCTAGGCCTCATAAAGTCGAGAGACCAGTGCTCAGTAGTGGGCCATAAATAGGTTAAAACTAGCTACTCATCAAACTACAGATAATATAGCTATTTACAAAGTGATATAACAATTAAATGACGTCAGCAATATTAATGACACCATTTAAATATTATTAGGTGAATCATATCAATTAGCTTTTATAAATATGTATCTACTTATCTGAACGTAGGTATTAAATTTTTTTTTTTTTGTGGGAATAGCTGGCAAACGAGCTGACGATCCACATGATGGTAAGTGGCTGTCGTCGCCCATGGACATCAGGCACACCAAAGGCATCACTGTTGCGTTGCTGGCAAAGAAAGAGAGAAGAAAAAAAAGAAAGAAGGAACTGGCTCTCAAGCCCCCAGCCGGAACACGACAAGTCGTTTGGCGGCTGACTCATGTTCAAAGGTGGTAGCTATCCAGGCAAACCCCATCGAGAAATAATAATAGTACGAGTAATAATGGTATTAATAAACAATTAAAATCAATATTACTAATACAATCGCTCGAGCGGCCTTACCACCAGCTTGCCGGATTTAGTCGCCTCTTAAGACACCCATCCGGCGTGGGATTGGGGTTAATATTTTAAGCCACCCCGATACGGCTTTCAATTTACTTAATGAATTTTCAATTTACGTCATAAAAAAGTGATAACTGTATAATTAATTTTGTGATATAATTACATCGACAGAGCCATAAAATCAATCAAAGTTTATTGAATATTGTATGATTGGCTGGTGGCGTTACCAACGACCTTACACACCTTTCATGGTTAACAAAATGTAGGTTAGCAAAGGACGTCGAAGGCCCAGGCCCGGGGAACCGGTTTCTCGTAAACAACTCAAGAATTCTTTAATTATTGCATCTATCTACTTTACACATTGCAGATAAGTAGTAATTTTGTAACTATTAATTTGTTCGATGAGCCTACATACCTACTTGGATTCGAGTTTTGTAACATGACTGGAAAAACTCCGAAGACGTCACATCTATAGGTGCGTATATTTTTGCATACCTCTGTTAAATAATAAATCACGCTTTTATTGTAAACACAATAATGATAGGTATACTTTACCGCGGTGTAAAAACTAAAAACACGCTTTTATAGTAGGTACATACATTAAAATAAAAATAAAAATATGTGCTATTCGCCGTTTAAGGCCATCTCTTAAAGCCATCCATAAGCGTAGCAGTATTTATTCTAGAATATAACATTTATCAGAAGAATCAGAAAGAGCCATTTAATTAATTTAAATGGCTCTTTCTGATTCATTCTGAGATTCCTTTTTCTGGGGCCTTTTCACATTGCAGCCGCGAATCGTGATATCTTGACGATAGCGAAATGACACGCCACTATCATTTTATTTATAGGAAATTATAGAGTGATAGAGCAAGATGAAACATTTCTTGTCTTTTGACAGTTTCCGGTTTGTTCTATAATCTGA
Source organism: Thymelicus acteon (assembly GCA_951805285.1). Taxonomy (NCBI): domain Eukaryota; kingdom Metazoa; phylum Arthropoda; class Insecta; order Lepidoptera; family Hesperiidae; genus Thymelicus; species Thymelicus acteon. The sequence continues at coordinate 8,398,457 of OX638232.1, forward strand.
GGTTTCTGTTATCGCCTGCAGTGTGTAAAAGAGAACACAGCTTAATTTTTCGGTGTTTAATTTTAAGGCATTTCACTTGATGCAACATGACTTGTAGTACGGCCGTTTGTGATGAATTGGAAAGATAAGGCAATGTTAATGTATATACGAGATGAAACTGCCAACTAATTATAAATAATGGAGTTTGAAATCGTATTTGATTAATTTCTTAAAGTAAGGTTATTCTTAACCAATTCTGCGGCGAAAGTATTATAATGTTAAGTAACATAATATGTAATTAGTGTAATTACTAATTTGCTAGATTTGTTATCATAAAATCTGGAGTCTTAAGACGAAAGATGCGATGGATGCGATGGATGAATAATTTAAAAGATTATTAGAAAATAAAATAAATATTATTATTTTTGGTATTTTGCTCGGATCGTTTTTAATTTTTCATTGCACATGAAGCATGTATGCATTATTATGAACGTATTACCTACACCTAAAATTATGAACTGTTCCGTCAATTCATATTAAATAACGACTTGGCTGAAATATGTGAACACCTACCTATTTGTCAAACGAATTGATAATCCTCTTTTCTTTTACATTTCAATAAACCACAGACCCTGTTCCAGTTTCACAACAGAACGTAAACATGTGTATTAATCAAACAGTGACGTACCTACCTTGTTCTACAAGCAACTGTCGACATAATTTCGACAGCGTGAAACCTCTGCACTCAATGAGTAACATGCTTACATGCCAGGTGCGTGTATCGCGAATCGGTGGCACATCCGTTTCACACGTACCTAACGCTCACCGCATTTAACTTGGGAAGTTCAATGATCCGTAAGATATCCTTGTGGGAAGATGTCCTTTAATGATGACAATAACGTTAATACACGTTGCAATGCATGTTTGACCTTGCTGTAGGATTTTCCTACCTGATGGTAAGTGGAGATGCAGTGATGGCGAACGCACGAAGTAGAAGCCTGTTTACACTTTTCTTGAAGACTCCCTTAAAGGCGGGTTAGAACGTGGACGCAGGCAAGCTATTTCAAGCTATTCCAGTATAAATAAGACATCACAGTGCCCATAAACCGAGAAAAAACATTATTAAATATTTGCTTCGACCGGGGATCGAACCCTTTTCTTCGCATACAGGCCATACAGCACAGACACGGTATGGACGACGACGGTAGAGACGGAGGTTTGGTAAAGACCAAAGCGCTACTGGGGTTGTCTTTGTCATCATTGTAACCCATAATAATTCAGCTGGACTCAGCCAAACCTTACTAACGTTTGAGAATATTATGGATAACGCTCAGATGTACAAAAAATTGTATAGGAGTATATCAATGATATTATAATTTAAAAAGAGGTAGATATGTCACTAGCGCGCCGACGATGAAGAGCGTAAGAACAGGCAATGGACCGATTGGACCGTTCTCTCATAGTCGCTCTGATAATACAAGACGATACGCATGCTTTTGTTGTTATCAGAAGTGCTTAACATTTGACATACAGCGTTAAAATGCCTTCGTGTATTATACCAATGTGATTAGTGTAGTGAAACAAAAGATAAACGTGTGTGTGTTGTAGCTCTTTTCGGAATAGATTTTTTTATTTGTAAGGGCATAACGTATCTATATTTTTTAAATATCACTGAAAGTATATGCGATATTTTGCTTCACCAAAGCTACTAATTAAAGCTAATGGATAAAAATGTATTCGAAAAATCTAAGTTACGTGCAGTAATCGATCTGGAATCCATACGAGAAACGAACGCTGGAATTAGACCAGCTAGTGTATCTCCGCTATTTAGTACACCACTATTTCGTTACTAAAAGCTTAGTAAGAATGTAGAATGGTCTATTGCCTCATACGCAGTTTGTGGAGGTTTACAACTTACTTCCCATCTATATAAGTTTTGGGCAATATAAATACTTATGATTTCTAAGTTCATACAATTTACATAGGATTTCTTTGACCGTATTAGAAGCTGCATAATGATATTCATGATGTCATTGCAAGGCCAAATTAATATTCATAATATTCATAAAATTTCTGCTCCTAAAAACACATCCACACCGGTTCAGACTGTGATGGAAATTTACGCTAAAATCGAAAGTCGACTTCGCGAAGCTATGAGACCACGCTTATAAATCTCACCTACAGTTGTCAAGGCTTCCGCGAAATCTTTAGTTGAGACTTTACTGTTGGTGAGATGAAAATCAGAAGAACAAGGCCGGAGTACCTACAATCTAAGTGTCATCAGTGGCTGCAGTCCACTTTCACTCGCCACGTATGTCTAAGCAGCACAAGGTCACCACACAATGGACCTTAGTGCCTTTGATTTATGAGACTCGCATTATAAATCACGACGTGTCTTCGAATGAATGGAAGTTGAAGGCTTTCAGTGCTAATGGTAGATTTGCTTTTGTCGGAGAGAATTGAGCATTTAAAATATCTAGTCATGTCTTCAGAAATGAAATCTGCAATTATTGCACCTGAATCGGTCTCATTAATACTTAAATTATTTTTCACCCTAAAATGTAGTCAAAGAAGCAAGGGGTAATTGTTGCTGGATGACCAAGGGGCATCCCGAAGAAAAAAGCAAAGGGATGTGAAAGATTTTGTCCATGCTGAAATTGAAATCTATACGTTCTAATTCTCTAATTCTAGACCTAAAGAAGTTTCTACAGATTCTTAGGTGAAGGTGTTAATACTATCTTAATCAAACAATTCTCCATTGCACTGGAGCAGCGTGTTGGAGTAAGCTCTAGGCCTCTTTAAAAGGAGAGACCCGTGAACAAAACAATACCAATCCTAAGCTAAAAAACCAATAAGTATCTACCTACTTACATTTCAACTTCGACACATCGACGCAATCTCAAAAAAGAATAATATTTCTTTTGCCAATTTACTAACCCGTTTGGCGATTAATCAGAAGTAGTGTTCTCGTGTTCAAGGCAAAAAAGCAATAAAAGGCTTGCTTTTTACGATTTTACATCACACCAGCCAGCGATGCGCCTACGCAGGCGTCATGGTTGATGGATATTATGTCAACGTCAGTTAGTTCAGTTACGTGCGAATTTTAGTGCGTTCAATCGTAATAATTTCAGGCAATAGTACCTACCGCGGAATGTTGAAGTAAACGAATGTTATAATGTTGTAATTGTTTAGAAAGAGACCATTGTAACTATCATTTCAGTCCTCCTTATTACATCTGTTACGTATTCATGTCATTTAATTATTTTACGATTGAACATAATACATTCGAATTTGTTGTACTGAATGTTCGGAGAAAGCATTTTGAGTGTAAACTTTCAAAAACTGTTTTATAGAAAGTATATACAAATATATTGATAATAAAGTTAAAAGACTATTACTAATAATCAAAAACATGATTTCTGATCTTCGGTATATTCCGTATAAACTCAAGAGAACAACAGAACTGTTATTAATTTAGTATCTATCGTAGTGTTTACGTATATCATCTTTGAAAAAATAACTTATGAAATTATAAAAAAATCACTTTTGAAAAATACTATAACAAAATAAATATGTCATAACTCATAAATATATTTTCGACCACTTATTCCCTACATTTTTATAAACTGAACACATAAACACTAAACAAGATACGGAAGCTAAAGATAATAATTATGGAAGTTTTAATCAGAAAAAAAAAATTATATTTATCAATACTACTCAAAATGAGTTTCAAATCTAAATGTGTAATAAAAAAATAATCGATGTACGTAACTACGTATTATCCGATAACATGAAAGATGTTACCAGTTAAAAATGAAAATTGAACTAGTGACAAGAAGACAAAATACCTTAGCCGAAGCATCAGTGAATCACGATTCCACGATTCGGTTCCACCAAATTTAAAGTTTTTTTCTTTACAGACCCGTCGCTGACGTAACGAATGATAAAGATATGGCGATTTAGTAACTGCATTAGTCATAGCAAAACAGACATTTGAAGATGAGAGGTATTTTTTCAAAGGTTATATAGGTGTCGCCGCGGTGATCGAATTGTTGAGATTGAATTGATTTAGAGACCAACTGCAAGGCACGGGTCTTCATCATTTCCTTGCGTATTAGGAAAATGCGTAATATGGGGCGTATTTCACCTGCTGTCCAGTATATTCGCATGTATTCACCGGTGTTACTGGTGTCAATAGGCGACGGTAATCTTAGCATCAGATGGCTCGTCTACGTACATCACCTAGTAACATAAAAAATACAGCGTTGCGATTTCCGCCCTCTCTCGAACAGGGTTAAGCGCATGAAATAATGATTGGTACAAAATTTGTCGCCATACTCTACAATTTATTAATAGATGTTAACATAATTGAAGCTATAGAATCTGAAACCTAGATGTACATATGTAAGATTTTATGAGATTACGACGCGCGCGACATGTATAGAACGCTAAAATTATTGTCTTATTCTAAGATGAAATGAAACCCCTCATTTGACTAGGCTAAGCCCCTTCTACAAGCGATATGCTTCAAGTGATCAGGGCCGGATTTAGAAGTCTGGAGGCTTCGTTGCAACAAAGGAGTGGAGGCCCCCTGGCCCCAAATTATTTTCCAAATAAAATGAACAATTTTTTTCAGTCGACTTTTTCTATAAATAATTTATTGTAAAACCAAATAGATTCTTTTAGTATTTAACAAACATCAAAATATGAAAGTAAAAGTTGTTTACTAGTGTTTACTAGTCGGTTTTTTAAATATTTTTTTCCGAAGTTTATTATGGAAGCCCCGGGGCTGTAGCCCCGGTTGCCTTCCCCTAAATCCGGCCCTGCAAGTGATACAAAAATTGTTATGTTTTGTCAATTTCCTACATCAGATCTAGCGGTACCTATATAATAACTTCAAAAAATGTGAATTATTAACTTTAAAAAGGTAAATTATGAGTGTATTAGATGTCTCGCCATATACCTACTTCATTATATTTTACGGGTTGAATAGCATGGTTGGTTATAACAGTTACTTCTATAAGTTATTTCCAATTCCAAATTCTTGAGACATTTCTATAATAATTATGATGGCGATAACAGTAAATGGTAATTTAAAATTTTCTTAATAAACTTATTAAAGTTATTTTTATATGTTACTCGTAAATACTTCCCTCACTTTTCCTCAACATATTGATGATGATTATTATTATAAATCCTAGGTCATCGTTATTAGACTAATGGGAATTGAACCTTCAATCTGCACTCTAATTGGATCAGCTACTTAGAAGCTCACTTGGAGCCAAACAGGAACATTTAAATTATAAACTTATGCGTCATCGTATCCAAAATTTGTAGTGAGGTGAGGTTCTGACCGCAAATTAACAATGCCAACGCCTTAAGAACAGTCGGAGGCGGTTATGGTGTTGTTAGGTCGAAAAAACTAATGACCCAAGTCCATTCCAGTCAGAATGCCGACATTACAGACATTCATCATTCAAAAAACGCGAACTTAAATTACAGATAATTTAAAGATGCCACTATATTATTATACTTAGCTAGCAGGCAAGTAATGTACTAGATTTATTATGTTTTGTACTATACGTAGGTATTTATTACTATTATTGAGTTTCTACAATAATAACACACTTTTATAATACAACGTCTTTTCTATTTCTTCACTACGTTCTTTAAAAATATTCAATTGATTTTGGTGCGGTTTTGACCGTCATTAAGAAAGTTTCTTTTGGAGCTCTTTTAGTTTATTATGTAGGGTATGCAGTTTTATGTGACCAAAAAAGAAGACATCGAAAGAAAGAAAGAAGTGGCTCCCAAGACCCAACCCAACCCCAAACCGAACACGAGGAATAGTTTGGCGGTTGACTCAAGAAAGATCAAAGCAAGTTTAATTAATACCATTATTACTATTATTATTTCTCCATGGGGTTCGCCTGGATAGCTACCACCCTTGAGCATGAGTCAGCCGCCAAACGACTCGTCGTGTTCCGGCTGGGGGCTTGAGAGCCAGTTCTTTCTTTCTTTTTCTTCTCTCTTTCTTCGCCGACAACGCATCGGTGATGCCTTTGGTGTTGCTGATGTCCATGGGCGACGATAGCTACTTACCATCAGGTGGATCGTCAGCTCGTTTGCAGGCTATTTCCATAAAAAAAAGTCATGATCCATAAAATTTACTACACATTTTATTAAGTCATTGTTTCTGTTTAAGTGCCGAAAAGAATGAGCACATTGTCATGTATTTATGGTGAAAGCATTCAAAAGTGATAATTCCTTTCTTTGTTCTGTGAAATTGGTTAAATCTGTTAACGTACGGACGACAATGAAGTAGGTTAAATATTCTTCATCACGCATGCTGTGTTAATAAAGCTCTCATGGCTTGGCATATTGTGGCTTCAAGAGACTTCGGAAGCAATCGCGAATTTTGAAGCGATTCCGTAAACAAGATAAATTCAGTTGTAAAATAAAATAATAACAAAGTATACGTATGTCAGTAAGTTTGATTAACGCAAAATCACGGTGCCATTATAAGCTTCTAACATTATATTTACAATATCTACATGGTTACATGGAGTATTCCCTAGATTTCACACCTTCTCAATTGCAAGAAATTGAATTTATACAAATCTGGTATAAATTCATTTGCACTTATTGCATGATCATTACTTACTCGATTGAAATAAGACTGCAAAGTATGTATGATAAAATAAGTATATTTCCACCCACGCTGAAAATTCTACAAAGTATAAGATTTTTATTTCCACGTTACTTTTAAAAATGAAATACTCAGGTTTAAATAATCCTAATGATTCCTTTAACAACCTACTATTACCATAACCAAATTATATTTAAAAACAAGTGTAAATCAGCAAAAAATCTAACTTTATTAAGACGTAAGGTAAAACTAAAGACAAAAACCGTAATGACAACTGTAACTGGACTGGAAACGGTAAATGAAGTAGAAACTTAAATAAAGTAGTTTCTGTCTCAACACCGGCGTTGCGGACATTGCGGACATTGCGGACATTGCCGGGTTGACCAACTTACAATGACCTGTGAAGACATCGGATCGTGTACCGCACAGATAAGTAATGTTCTCGACTTTGCATTGTTATTTCTTATTGTTTTTGTGTTTGACCTAATTTTTTGATGTGAAACATCTTTACGCGAGGGGTAAACATGATTTTAGACTTGGTGATCGTGGCGACGCATTTCGATGTTTCACATCTGCCAGCCGTGACAGCCATGACAGCTGTTCTTTTTTATACAAATGTAATGCATCTGATGATCGAAAGAACATAGTCACTGGTAAATTATTATAATGAGTCAATAAATAATTATCTGTGGAGTTAAAGGATACTGGTCAATGCTATTAACAGATATCTTTGTGGAAGTCCACTTAACGTATCAGTTATGAAGAAAACATCTCAACGTGTCCTACGAAATAGGGAAAGCTCATTTTTTTTGCGACTATCTGGGTAATAGAATCAGTATTAACCATCTTAATATTATCCATCCGAGCAAGTTTACTATTGACTTGTCGATCATTTATGATTGACACAACACATGCCGAGCTAAATAAACGTTTTTAAGTGGCTGTAATAGAAATAAACAGGAAATAACAAATAGAACCGATTGAATGTTTACTTCAATCGCATCCTCAAGGTCATAACTTTCAGTAATCTAAAACTTTAGACGTCAAGTGTTTACTAGATAAATTAAACGAAAAAATCAAGGTTTTTATTTTTTCTAGTCATAAATATGATTTCGGCATAGACGTCCCCTCTCTCTACCATGACGTCGAAAGCAAAAACGAATATTTTTTACGGTTACGTAGCTACATTAGGGTTGCCAGATGGCAAGACTGAAATATCAGGACAAAACTTCAAAAAATCGGGATTTCTCGGGAAAAAAATATTGTATTTCGGGACATTTTGTAATTTTTTCGGGACTTGTCTGGACATCATGTGAAATTTCGGGACAATCCAAACGAATTCCGACCATCTGGCAATCCTTAGCTACATACGGGACGTCAAAATGCATAAATAAAATGTTTTTGTGTACTGTAGGTACGTTAATCCATAAACTGATTACTACTTTTGGTAGGTGTAGCCCACTGGACCTTAAACGCGTGTAAACAAGTGTTTTAGCAGGTGCATCAGACGTGAAAACGTATAAACCCTGTAGTAGGTTATGTATTATCTGTGTCGCGTGTGGCATGGACGACACATATAAAACATTACAATCACACCCATGACCCGAGTACAAATATTTATCTGTCACATAAATATCTGCCCCGGCCGGAAATTGAACCCGGGACCCCTCGCTTCGCAGGCAGGGTCGCTACCAACTAGGCTACAGAGTCGTCATAGGCGTCGAATGTGTATGAATAAGCGTCGAAGGTGTAAATAATAGTAAATATGTGTACAACTCACTAAGTTCGCTATCGCAGTCGGTGTACTCATGGTTGCAGTCGACGGTGTAGGCGGCGGCGCGCGTCCACACCACCACTGCGCACGCGCACCATAGCGCCAGAGCGCGCGTCGTCCACGCCATCACCGTGTCGCCATCTGGAGAGGAAAGAGAGGTAATAGGTAGATATTAGGGGTTAGCGGAAAATATAGATAAATTAATTAATATTGAATTCGATTTCCGAGTGAAACCGGTTCTTAATTTAATCTTTATTTGTAAGTACTCTCCCGCTGTGTCTCATGCTTAAACTAGAATTTAGTGAATAATTTTTATGAGTACTTAATTGGGTTGATATTATCAAAACAACAGGAAAGGAAAATATTATGAAGATATTACGAGATAAAATATAATTATGTAGATAATATAGAGATGGAATTAGTTCATTCAAAATCAAGTTCATAGTCTGTAGGTCACATCATTGTAATTAGGTTGAAGAATTAAGTAATTTTATTAAGTATCAAAGCAAGCAAAAGACAATAAAAAGCGATATAAATTTAATTTAAGAAATCAATCAATACACATAAAAAAATTATAGGCTTTCAAACATAGAGCAATAATACTGCGTTTTGTTTTTTGTTCGAAATAAACACCTGTGCTCCATATTTTCAGGTAGTAGTATTATATGGCATAAGATTGAGCTCGCTTAGCAGTTTCAATTTCGGTTTTGTGAAAGCGTAAACGCGCAACACGTAAGTAATATTAGCACCTGTCTTCAACATACTTGTATTGGTAATATTTTTCCTCAGTAAGTTGACTTACGATGTGTATGTCATCATTATGTAAACTGTTTGTGTGTTAGTAATCTCTGATCAATATATACCTAATGGACGGAGTAAGGCCTCTGTGTTCGGTTTACACGTATTAAGTAGTTAACTAAATTTTAACTAAATTTTAAGTGAACAATTTTTAGTGCGCGTCCACACGTAATTTAGTAAAGCTCTTTAATTCATACAATTCTACTTAATTACTTAACCCTTTTAGTAAATTTTAACTACATTTTCAGTAAAAAGTGCCTATCCAAACGTGTTAAGTGATAAGCCCCGCCCACCAACTTAACAGAAAATAATTTTTTTTTTAAATTACTTGTCTACTTGATTACTAAATTTTAAGTACTTAATTGTCCGTTTACACGTATTAATTTACTTAAAAGTTAGTTAAAATTTAGTTAACTGCTTAACTACTTAATACGTGTAAACCGAACATTAAAGTGCGTTTTACGTAAGGCTGCACTTCGCTATGTTGGTAGCATTGAGCAACTATCTAATATTAATTGAAAAATAAGTAATAGTGTAAAGAACTAAATACACGGTTTTATACTGTCATTGTTGTAGATATTGAAGAAAAAAATTGGGACTGTGCTCTTAACCATTAAGGAGTTCTCTCGGCTGGAGCCAAACCTGTGTGTACTATCAGGTCAAGCTTATCATAACAATATATTGTTATCTGAACTAAAGCAATATGTACTTAACATTTCAACTCCTAAAGATAAGTTGAAGTAAGTCTAATTAAACTTGCAAGATTTGACCCAAACAGGGCAAGCAATATAAAACCGTTTAGTAAAATATTTACTCAGCAATAAAAAGTAGGGCAATAGAGCAGAATTTCTGAATAAGTAAACTAACGTCAAAATCTTGAAGCGGTAATATTTAATGGTTTTGGATTTAGTTTTTTGCGTTTGCCAAATATACGTATTTGGCTTCAAACTGCTAATTTTGGTTAGAGTCAAGTGGCCTCCCCCACTAGCTAAAAGGTTGGAGTTGGACAAGTGAAAAATTGTCAAAAATAGGTTATGATTTTACAAGGAAAAATTATCACGGCTGTGTTAGCATAAATAGTTAATGAGTAATAGTCAATAAACTTACTTCTTCGGAACCATACATTGCGCGTGGCCAGACACGCACTTTTAGGATATCAGTTTTTATGATATCTAGTAGGTCAACCTCAACCTTCCCTTTAAGTTTATGTTCTACTTTTAGGACAACCTGCGTTTGAAAAAACCAGATCCAATCTATTTTATCGGTATACAAATTGAACATTGAAAACAACCTCACTTTATGGTTCACTTATTAAATTGATTACGTACTATTGACCGTGACATAAACACCCAACAGGCTGTAGTCGCACCATAACGATCCAGAGTCACGATCATATCATATTTACTATTAATGGACGACCCTGTAGCCTAGTTGGTACCCTGCCTGCGAAGCGATATTTGTGTGACAGATAAGTATTTGTGCTCGGGTCATGGGTGTGATTGTGATGTGTTATGTGTGTGATGTGTTATGTGTCGTCCATGCCGCAAGTGACACAGATAATAACTTACTGCGGGGGTGTGAGTGTGTTAGCGTTTTTTTATGATACAGTTAATAGTATCAGGCGTTACTTTGCGGAAATCCATTGTTATTAAGTTAGTATTAGTCTACTTTGCAACAATCCGCGGATAACATGTATGATGGTATATACTTTAAGACATGCGTGGCACCTCCCTCCCTCCCACAACGGAAACATGCACTACAATAATTAAAAGTATATACCAACATACATACCAGCACCAACACGTGTTTCGCCTTTGCGACTAGCCATCGTAGAGTCAACTTACCCTGATGATGCTCCGTTTCGGGGCGAAACACGTGTTGGTGCTGGTATGTATGTTGGTATATACTTTTAATTATTGTAGTGCATGTTTCCGTTGTGGGAGGGAGGGAGGTGCCACGCATGTCTTAAAGTATATACCATCATACATGTTATCCGCGGATTGTTGCAAAGTAGAGTAATACTAACTTAATTTTTATGATACTACATACAATACGCCGGTACTTCACACCACAACAGCTTTTGACCCTGTACAAAGCTCAGGTTCGGCCTTGTGTGGAGCACTGCAGTCACATTTGGGCTGGTGCAGCTAAATGTCATCTTTCAGCATTGGATTCAATGGAGAGGCGTGCTAAGAGGCTTATTGGTGACCCACAGCTGATAGAGTCTAGTCTACAAAGCCTCGAGCACAGGCGCAGAGTTGCCAGCCTCTCAGTATTCTATAGGATACATTTTGGAGAGTGTGCGCAGGAATTACATGACTTAATTCCCCCCTCTACTTTTTACTATCGAACATCCAGACGCACGGCGGGTATTCATCCCTTTGTCGTCAACATCCCCCCGGTGCGGACGTCGCGCTTTGCTTCGTCTTTTATTATACGTACCGCAAGGGACTGGAATAAATTGCCTGCGTGGGTGTTCCCCTCTGATTATAATGTGGGTGTCTTCAAGTCAAGAGTGAATAGGCTTCTACTAAGTTAGTGTGTTTTACCATCCAAGGCTTCATTACTGCTTACCATCAGGTGGTTTTGTGGTCAAGCACTAACTTATTCGGTATAAAAACAATAATAACATTAGTAAAGTCAAAGAAGAGATGAATATTTTTATCCATACCTTTTTAAAAAACACGAGAAAATTTTAACAATATTTCTAAGTCCTTAAAATACAATTAGTCAATTAATCAATATTAGTAAGTACTTTAATCTAACTAGGACCTATAATATAGTATACAGAAACACAAATAAATTCAATTGTCACATACCAACCCAAACAAAATCTTTATTCTCTAATGTAGACTTCTATTACCTTTATTTGTTTCACTTGTATAATAATAGCCGAATAGCCTACTTATGTATACGTGAAACTGTATCAGTTTTGCGGTATATACCTTGTAGCAATTTGATCTGTGAATGACTTTGTGTTCAAAATCAAGTAATTATTACTTGAGACGATAATACTAATACATGTAGGTACTTAGTAATGTGCATTCCGCGGTTTACACGTTGTATCATTACGTTTTCTGCAATTGAAATCCGTGGATGTAGGTATATGCAATTTCAACTAGTTTTTTATAGCTCCCGGTCCCGGTAGAGAAGTGAACAGAGCCATTTTGATTTTCACTGCTCAGACCAGTCAGAATATTAGTGCTTTTTTTCTAACGGAACTTTATACTTTTATATACCTATACCCTTTATGATTATTTCAGTAAATATAATATTAATATTACATGCGTAAATCACGTTTTATTGAAAATGTGACGCGAACAAAGCTACAATTTGCTAAATTTGAAATTCTACGTATTACAAAATAAGATAAATTATACGAAACAGTATAATATTAGAAAAATTCTATTCTAAAACAATTTCTAAAAGCTAATATTGAATTCAACCATGAATGAGTAGTCACATGAGTAAGTTACCGTATCGAATTCAAAAACTCGATCACTTTTGCTTATTACGTAATGAGACGACAAAAACTTGAGGTGGGTGGGTGGGTAACTGGGTATTTGACACTCCTGCCATTGTTTGTAAAGCAGTTATTGTTATTATATAAATAGTTATCACTTTCTCATAACGTTCAATATATGACAAGGCAAAAACTACAGAAGTTAGTAAGAACTAAGATCAGCTGTTTCCCACAATTATATTATACTTATATTTAACGAGTAACCGCCCTCGCTTTGCTTCGGTTTTCTTATTTTTTTTACACCTTGGGTTACATTATTGGAGTTTTATTAAAGATCACTAATTTTATTGAAAATATAATGTAACCTATGTAACCCGGGGATAGTGTAGTTTCCCAACAGTGAAAGAATTTTTCAAATCAATTCAGTAGTTTCGGAGCCTATTCAATGCAAACAAACAATCAAATCTTTCCTCTTTATAATATTAGTATAGATGTAATGTATTGTATAATATGTGTATGTACCTACCTATGTCTTTATATTAAGGTTGATGTTTGTCTTGCGGTCAAAATTCGATCGTAACATAATTTTTGAAAATTTTAGGAAAATTTTCTTACATGCTTTTGTTTTATTCCGATTTCAAAAAAAAATAATCGAATCAAAAAAATTTAATGAAATTCGTCTGATAATTAATCAGAGAAAAAAGGGTTGTTATTGTTTTCCTTAGCCTTTTTATACTTAGTATGTAAAGAAGTAAAGATTTTCATGCCGCTCATAGAATTCCTACACTACCTAAATTCCATTTAGAATATCGCAAATTTGTAATGTGATTTAAGGATTTCAAGATAGGTCTATGGTTTCATGTTTAGCAATTTGCTTGGATATACCAATAAAGACGAAAGTGCGGAAGCTATTAGTAACGTAGACGTACTATACAACCAATTGAAAGTAAACAATGGAGAATTGTCGACAGCGTTTAAAATAAATCGTAAAAGCAATGTTAGAAAGCGTGGGTACGTAAGGTAAGTATTCATGTAGGTATGACTTCATTGCGGACGTATATTTTGCAGCAATAATTCAAATGATACCTTGAAATATGCCGGAAACTTATATGTCTTAGCAATAATTAAGAAAGATAATTCACGTGGTAAATATTTTAAAATTGCTGACCAAGCTGACGCGGTTCTGAAAACGGGCAAACTCTGCCGACCGACGCTTACAGCTAAGAGCGAATTTGCTTTATGCGTTGCGGCTTGTGGCCCTAAGGATACCACAATAATCGTACTTCTTAATGAAGTAATTGCTTACATAAGTAGCACATGTGTGCCTTCCTCACAAACCCAGTTTACACGTAATGTCGTGAACTCTTGTCAGACAATCGGCTTGTTTTCTCTGCGTATGCTTCCCATGTCAATATGTGAGATGGCCCCATTGTTTGTTTGTAGCTACAATAATGTAAAAGCTTCATGGAACGTCAGGTAATTTTGATTTTCTGTAAGCTACTTGATTTTAAAACTTACGTAGTAAAATTGTAATAACTTTAATAGTAATTTTTAATAGTAAAAACTTTATTTACGTCGCGACACTTTATTCCGCACATCGAATACTAAACAAATAAGGTAAGATCTTCTTAAGATTGACCGTTTCTCGGTGGTCATACTAGTATGTCATATCATGAGATGTAATTTGAAAGGTAGAAACCTAAATTCTAAGTAAAGAATTTACTACAAAGATCAATATTCTATGGCACACATTTATGGAAACTGTACTTCCTCATACGCTGTCATTTATCTCAATCCCATGGCTCCTGTGAAAGCTTATTCAACTTCTTCTAGAGTTAGCATTAGTCTACTTTCAACAATACGCGATTAACATTAAATGCTATGGTGACAAAAATAGAGTTGCTTATTTGCATTAGTATACAAATACATATACAGGGTCGCTAGGTCGCTACAACATGATTCTGTGTCGATGTGGACAGGAACGTGGCACCTCCATCTCTCCCACAAGGGAATCACGTACTTCAATAAATAAAAGTATACAACAACATACAAACCAGTATATGTTTCGCCCCAAAACTGAGCACCATAAGTTGACTCATGATAGTTAGTCGCAAAGTGAACATCGTTCACTAAGTACAGACTCTTCTTCTGAACTGATTTTTTAATGTTTCTGATGATGGAATCGTGCAATGGGCAGTAGAAATCTGTCGAGTTTGGGCTCATTTGGTTTCACCAGTTGCGTATATTATACTAGTGAAGAAGGGTCTTTTTTCAAATCAGTAGTTTTGAAATCATCGCGCTGAGGCGATAGAGAGATAAGATAAATTTTGTGTGACGACCCTGTAGCCTAGTTGGTAGCGACCCTACCGGACCTGCAAGCGAGGGGTCCCGGGTTCGATTCCCGGCCGGGGCAGATATTTATGTGGCAGATAAATATTTGTACTCGGGTTATGGCTGTTACTGTGATGTGTTATGTGTAGTCCATGCCACCCGCAACACAGGTAATAACCTACTGCGGGGGTATGAGTGTGTTAGCGTTTATTATTATTTATTATTATTTATTTATGTCAGTCCGTCGCAGCTTCGCGTCGAGACTCATAGTGCTGGAAAGCTGTAACTTGGCATGGATTTAAATAACTGTATTTACTGTATTTACTGTATTTACATCTATTCTATCTTCATTCCTACATTTATTCCACGCTAATTGTTTACTTAACCCGGACGGACATTCTATGTAATAATAACGCATAATTACAAGTAACTCTGCTTGCACAAATGCAATGTTCAACGCAACTGCATTGCACCTAAATTATTTGAATTTCAACATTGCGCATTACCGTCTTTAAGTCGGCATGTTGTAGCTCAGTAATGCTATCAGACAAAACATGAGTTTTTATACTTAATTAACTGTAGTATGCACTAAGAAAAACATTTTTCACACATTTTTAAGAACTGCATAATGAATAAGTAATTTTTTTACAGGCATAGTCTGTATCAAAATTAGAAAATTACATAGAAATGTCATTAGTCCTAAATCAAACTTATACACAGGGATACACTGTTTTTCAGTAAAAAACTTGGGCCAAAAAGTAAAAATCAAGTGTCCAAGTTTAATATTATTTTTAGCCGACTTTAAAAAAAGGAGGAGGTCGAATTGAGAAATTCGACTGTATTTTTTTATGTTTGTTACCTCAGAACTTTGGACTGGGTGAACCGATTTTGATGATTCTTTTTTAAATCGAAAGCAGGTGCTTGTCATGTGGTCCCACGTGAGCGAGATCTGACAAGTAGTTTTTGATTAATTTTAAAGTCGGTTATTTTTTGTTACTATTTAGATTATATGCTATATGTTAGCTACCACCCTCTTACTTGAGTCAGCCGCAAAACGACTGTCGTGTTTCAGACTTGTTTCAGTTCTTTTGGTCGGCAACGCATCGGTTGTCAGCTCGTTCATCGACAATTTATATAAAAAATAGACATTATTGAAAATACCCTGTTATCACTCCAAGCTGCTACATACTGGTAATTATCCACATGGTTTCTCACGTAAACAATCGCGGCTCTACACAGGTTTTTCGCTCCTAATCGGTCACAGATTTCGTAACTTATTGTTGAACAAGAAAAGAGCATTGTTCGTGTTTCAACGTGGGTAAGAATAGATTGGCAATAAGCAACGTCGAGTAACGACGGATTTGTTCACATGTTCACTGAATTGTTAGTGTTACCGAGGCTATTCAGAGTTTTAACTGCATTGTTTTATACATAATATCACTATTATAGTGATGTAAAAAATGGGTCTTCTGTCTTATCCCTTCAAAATGTTGATGCTTCTGTGATTGATGTGATACGCCATAGTAGATACCCGCCCCGCACCCAAATTATTTGCTTTTATTTTGGTGCCGTCGACTTTATTCACCTGAGCTAATTCACCCAGTGTACCTACTTTATTCACCTATGTACCCAGATTATTTAAATCTACTGACCGTGGTGAATTTTAACAAATTATTTTATCAGATACCATTTCACAGTTGCGATTGTGTTTATTATAAAAATAATTAAAAAATAGTAAATAATTTAATTAATGGCGATGAAAAATGGGTATAATAACCAATTGTAATAACAGTGAATTGCGTATAAATACACACATTACACAAGGAACAAAAATCGACATTACAAGTATGAAGCGGTCTATTTTTTTTATATCTTTATTGCACACCATAACTAAGATAAAAAAGCTTAATTATATTAAAGTAATTTGTACACAAAAGGCGATCTTATAGTTAAATAGCGATTTCTTCCAGATAATCTTTCAGATAATCTTATACTGTTATCAAGTTTATCAACGTACAAGACGGCCTAAGGGTAAGTAGGCCTTTGGGTAAAAAGAAAAGAGAAATCAATACAAACATAATGAAATAATAGATACTGAACAATATAATGTTGACTAATTCATATTGTTTAGAAAACGTGTACCACCTATATGGTTAGCTTTTTGTCTTAAGTTAACTGTATGAACGCAAGCCAAGCGTTGACTTTCCCGTATACTCATTTATTATATCCTGAGTGCGAGTTTGTTATTCATAAAATGGATTGGAGATGTCGGCTTACAGTTCAATGAACCGGAGTTATGAGAAAGAAAAGTATTAAGTATTGAATACCATATAATATGGTGCCAGAGAGCTGCATAACGAAAGATTTGATTGTATAACTGTTTCAGTCATAACTATACTCATAAATGACAGAAGTTATTTGGAACAATACAAATATTTATAAATATAAATGATTATAGTATAAGCTGTTATAATAAACTATCGATAAGATTTGCGTTACTTTGCAAAGGGAAATGAAAGTTATAGAGTTCTTTCTAATTAAACGCATTCATAGTAAAGATAGAAGTTGTTATACCTATAGAGCTGCATTCAATCTTCAATCAGCCAGCTTGCTTATCTATATCAAGATATCAATAAAGGTAGGTAGGTATAAGTTAAACGAAATAATTTTATTTATAAAATGGAAATAAGTTAAAAGGTTATTTCAACTGTATAATTCTGACATTCGTTTTCAACGCTTGATAGTTAGTTGATTGTTAAACACTATAATATACTGATTATACAGTAGGTATATAATAAAATAATAAAGTTGCCTTTATTTATAACCCATTACATAACTTACCTCCGCATAAGGTTTAATTTCGACCTTTACAAGATACCGCCTTCCAATTAATTGGAGACGCGAATGTAGGTAGGTTTTCGTTCGGTAGAGGTAGGTACCCATATAATTTTGACAGGCAAAGTAACCGTACATCAGAAACTGTTGATCGATAGCATCTCGCCCATTGAGGAGGGTTAACGGAGCGAGACGGGATGTAAAGGAATTTGCGAAATAATCTTCCATATTGTTTTAACTGGTTTTGCATTCGAGAGGTTGTATTGTATTCGGTAAACAACTTTTATTTTTTTATTTATGTTGGCAAGTACTACACAAAACAGCATTTTATCTAATAGTGACATATTATACACAAGTGCCACAACAAACGCCCCAACTCAGTGTCACTAACGGTTACTTAAATCGCTGCTTAGAACATAATTGGTATGGTGATTCTTTACTAAGGAGCGATTAAAGTAACCGTTAATGGCTCTGAGTTCGGGCAAAAGTGTTTTATTTTATTTTTATTTTAAATAATTATTGTTAAAAATATAATAGCTTTCGGTATTTTAATTACGATTTATTGGACGTACGTTTATTCGATTTTTTAGAAAAGTAAGTCTTACAGCTGCAATTCGGAACACCTACTCATAAAATATAAATAACGTTGTACCTATTTGAATAAATTAACCTACACGCATGCACTACGCAATCATTTCTAAGAACGGTAGATCATATTATGAGAAGTTCTCCTTGAATATAAAATTGGTGACATTTGATGTATGCAAACGTTGCTCATTTATAGATAACAACAAATCTTGTGTCTGTGTTCCGTGCAACAAGCGGTACAAATAAAAATGTTATTATCATAAATTGCTACAGATTGCGAAAAATAACCCTTAAAATTTCGGAATGGATAAAATTTATTAAAACGGTAAAAATTTATCCATAAAATAAATCCCTAAAAAACGGTGTAAAAGAAGAAGTCATAAAATTGCTGACACTATTAGATATGTTTTGCATTGGTTTGGAGTTAATTAAAAGCTTCCCTAAATTTACCTCATCATCATTTCAGATCATTCAGTAATTACTTACCCTTCATGCCTCATCACAATGTATAATTAATTTAACAGCAGTAAGTTGTGTGCAATACATCAGTGAACCGCATCCAAATCAATAGAGCCATTTCTAGCAAAAAATAACACACAGACATCAAACAAACAGGCAATAAAAAAAACTATTATGGAATCTTGTGCTAACAGTTTATACAGTATTAGTACTTATTTCTCAATATCGATCATACAGTCACTACACTCAGACATCGATCAGTTATACCTTAATTACCGTTAGATTAAATCCTCCAATGAGTTTGATCAACATGGTCATTGGTCGAAAATAACCTTAACCCAGCTCATATAAACAGCCTCTCTACAGTAATTAGAATGCTTGTTGCTCTGACTGAACCACTCTGAACAGATATAATCTGGCAAAGCGATCGGCTATGTCACTTAGTTAACACACATCAATTAAACATAATGATTTATCTCGTTAAGATGAGAAGTGTCATGAGATGTGACACTGCTAAATATTTAACACATATCTATATTCTTAAATTAAACATAACTGTAAAACTTATAGTTAAGACTTTGATATGGTTTAACAATTAGTTAACAGTAACTGCCATTAGGAGGATAATATTATATCTTTATATTTTAATTTATTTACATCTTTTACATCTTTATATTTATTTATTTAAATTTACCTCTCTACCCATAAAATTACCCATTTCTTGTGGGTCAGTCGGCAGTGACTACATAATGAACAGTCCCGGATTCGAAATAACAACATTTGTGTTCGTATGTGATTGTTATTGTTTTTTGTGGATGTGTGTCTGTCCATGCCACTCGCGACACATAAAATCCTTACGTGGGGGTGTTAGTGTGTGGACGTTTATCATTATAATCATTACTGGCAACGTGAAAATGTAACCCTTTCAATTCTGTAAGCTATAATAAAATTATATTCGAAATTGACATTCAGTAACTATTTAACAAAAGTTTTGCGTTTAAGGGAAGATTTAGTAAGACATTTCATTGAAAGAACTTATTCCTTACAAATCTATGTAAAACATTTCATATAAATTAGGTTGCCAAGACTTGCAAGCTCATAACGCGTTCACTGATTAACAGTTATCCGACCTCAAGAAGAGCCAAGAGCTATACAAGGTTTAACTTAACAAACCTATGTACATTTTGGTCAAAAAGTGTACTCAAATTGAAATATTTGGCCATTTCGTAGAACATCTATTCCTTGACGAATCCTACCTACAATAATTTTCTCTGGAAGTTTAGCGCCAGCCGAAAAACATAAATCAATACTCGACAGCTATCGATTTAAGTTAAAACTAGATAGATCCAATCCTCCTCCTTTATTATTATAACTAGAAGTAAAATTTTGTTTTTGAGGATGTAAGAATGTTTGTTCCTCTTTCACGCAAAAACTACTGAACAGATTTGTAGGAAATTTAGCGCAAAGGTAGATCATGATGAAGAAAAACATATAGGGGACTTATTATCCAGGAAAGCAGCAGACAGCTAGTTTTTAATTATATTATATCAACGCTTGAAAGGCAAAAATTACCAAGCAACATGTTGACAACTTTACACTACAGCATTTTAAAGTTAAAATTTTTGAAAAAAAAATCGTAATAAATCGCCTTTTAGTCATAGCTACTTAATTCCAATGAATTTTACATGCAGTTTAAATGCTTAATAAAGCGATTTTTACGATTTTTTTTTCTAAAATAATAACTTTAAAATGCTCTAGTGTAAAGTTGTCAACATGTCGCTTGGTAATTTTTGCCTTTCAAGCGTCGATATGTTAAGTGAGCCATAATGTGACGATGTAACCCTGTTAACGTCTCTATTCAGTTTTAACCACAGACTGTGGTTTAAGCCCCCACTACTGTATCGTAAGTAGCATAATAGCGCACAGCCTACAGCTTATAAATCTCAAGTTACTTCGGAGATACGAATATGCGGGATTAATATTGTAATCAACATGGTACTGAAGTTACCAGAATATAGGACGAAGTTAAACTAAATAGAATGGTCATTAAAGAACGATTTTTTTCTGAAAATGTTTTGTCAATTACATTTAATTCATTAAAAAAATTACTCGTCTATAAACTAGATTTTTGACGTTTTGTCATGTTTTGTAAGCTAATTATTAAAATAATTATTTAATTATATATATATAAACCTTAACATTAAATATTTAATTTTATATAAACCTCTTTATGCTAACAGTTTATTTATCGTTAATCACTTCTACCTGTAACTCTTGCAATTGGTAGAACATAATGAACAAGAATATCACATTAATTTTATAATGTATTCACATCTAGGTATTTCATATTTTTAAGGTTTAGACAAACCTCTGTACCGTCTATAACCCTATGGTTCACAACTGGTAGGTACACAATGTACACATGGGTTGAATGCGGGCGCAATACACTTGTCTTGTGCAAGGTTCCATTTAGAAAGGCAAACGTGTCGATATGAGACGAACGTCTTCACGTCTGCAGTCAATGGACACAAAGTGGTGTTAAGGGATTCGTTCGTGAGATGTTCGAATGAGTTCAGTTTGTGTCAAGAGGCTTGAAGTGGCTAGAATCACTGAACGGTTTTCTTGTATTACGTATAAGTTCATTTTAATTGTTTTTAATTTGAAAAAAAAAAAATGTAAAAAAATACTTATGATTGTAGGGAGTGTGATTACTGTTCAGAATATTTATTTTGAAAGACAACAAATTTCATAGGAAACCGTTAATTATAATGATTTTGGTTAATTTCATCGTTAATTTTGGTCGCATTTATTATTCGCACTTACTAACTTTAACAAATTAATAAAATATGTGTGAATTTAATTACAGATAATGCTTGCTAAATTTAATGCTTATGAATGATGATGAATTTAATTTTAATTTTTAATAAAATTTTAAATGTCATAATATTACTCTAACGCCTCGGAAAGGATCTGTAATGTCTAACATTACAGATGTAAGTTGAATAAATAGGTAAATAAACTAATACGTAATAACTGCCATAACTGAGCGACTCACGTTACCTATGGCCCTTATTAATACATTTGTGTATTTGTGTATTGTTAATACTTTTTATAGCGTAACTTATATTTTATACCTGTGACTGTTTTTTTGTACCAATAAAAAGTATTTGAATGAAGTAAATTAGCCATAAATAGGATCAAACAGTGAAAACGCTTATCCATCTTACTGCTTTATATTATAGCTTATATTATAGCTGATCTACAAAATCACACGTCATTAAGTAATAATGTGATTGGGTAAAGATATTAAATTAATAACCTTTAATCTAGCCCTTTCCTTCTTTAAATTTGTTAATTCTGTATCTTTCTATCTGTATTCCATTCAAGAAATCTTAAGTGTCCATAACTACGAAAATTTTTTAACATAGGCATAAAATCGATAAGAATCTGTTTACATTAAGCGTCTATTCAAATTATAAAATTCTCATGTGACTGTCCTTGAAAGTTGGATTCAAAGAGGTCAAGCCCGTAAGGTCGACGGAGCTTACACGTTGAGGTGTTTTACCACGAAGCATCCATCTTTTAGGTTAGTCAAATATGTAAATATGTACCTACCTACGTACCTATTTGTTTTATAAAATTAAATTTGCAAAGGGCCTACGTAGGTATCTACCGAAGACGAGTAGAATTAATTAGTAATGATGTTAGGAATTTTTATGTTATGGGAAATTTCAAGAAACAGGTGTTGCAAAGAGAACATAAAGAAAATTTATTTCATATCAACCTCAGGTGAAAGAATATTTCATCTGAGATATCAACTTATTAAACACGAGTAACCGCCCTCGCTTTGCTTCGGTTTTCTTATTTTTTTACAACTTATTGGAGTTTTATTAAGGATCCCTAATTTTTTTGAAAATATAATATTATTATGTTATTCGGAGATAGCCTATGTTACTCGGAGATAGTGTAGCTTCCCAACAGTGAAAGAATTTTTGAAATCGGTTCAGTAGTTTCGGAGCCTATTCAATGCAAACAAAAAATCAAATCTTTCCTCTTTATATATTAGTAGAGTAGATTTCACATAAAGCACATGTTGTAGAATCTAAAATGACATAACAATAAATAGAAAGAATATAGAATAGGAACGAGCGCTATTCTAAATTTAAACGCTGTTTAAGGTTGTGTCCATTATCTTAACAGATACGTAAATATTATCATGTAACCTGTAATGTAGCTATTAGGAAATAAATAATACATTTTATACAACCAGAACATAATCAGACGCCAGGTTTGGAAAACTTCTTCGTCAATGTGTTTGTAGTAATGACAACACGAGGAATCTTTGTGTGTGACTATGTACCTACCGTTATTTATTTATTATTATAACGATACTAATAAATGACTGGTACAACAAATCGTTTGACGTATCATAAAAAGACCGGTGGTTCACCGAGCAACACCGTCGCGTATGTACGGAGCGCCAAAAGTTGTCGACAAAGACGCCATTGATCCGTTTCAGTGGACATAGTAGAGTGTATCTATATTTTTCCGTGCCTGATACGTTCATAGCACGGTCTATGGTACGCTGTAGTGGGCAGTCCTTTAACGTTAAAAAAATTTAGGATCTCTTTATAAGGTGCGCCCACTTCTGTCTAAAAAGTGCTAATTATCCGTAACTAAAAATGGCAATCCCCGTAAACGGTCAACATCGAGTTTTATCGAAGCCAAAAACTGTTTAGGAATGACGTTTACGCTATTTTTACAAAACTCGTCATTCCAAAAGCTGCGTATCCATTTGACAGCCTCGCAACGAACTGCCTCATCGCGAGCGTGCCGCGGGCTGCAAAAAGTTCATGCGTCTCCACTTGAGCCACATACAAGAGCATCGAGGCAACAAACCTCAACCCAAGCCACAGTTCTCTCAGTTTTGGTCAACCGTCTCCACTGAACACATGGCTCGCACTGAGATGAGGCGCCTTTGAGCACGGACGTTTACCGACATAACATGATTAAGCTCGCTGCGCGGCCGCATATTTTGGTTCAAGTCGCCGCAAGCCTCGACTCGCGGCACGGTCTCCACTTGCTCAACCGCGGGTCGAGGCAGCTACTCGACCCGCGGCTGCCTCAAGTGGATGCGTGGCTTTATACGATAGGTCAAAATTCAATTGAAATTCAGTGAAATCTTAAAGGTACATAGTGTATTATGAAACAAGTAAATATACAACTATAAAAATATGTTCTTGATTTTGATGTAAGTTACGGGAAAACTGGAATCATTTCCTTATTACACCTGTCTTAATTAAAATCTAAAATGCTGCACAATTTTGGCATAAATCAATAGGGACGATTTATAATAACGAAGCGCAGCAATGCGTCAAAATTCGTGTGAATCGTATCGTTTAATAAAAAGAATATCGCTTTGGTCCGTTCGTCTATCGTAGTATCTTCTATAGTATAATAAAACATACAGTACATTGAATATTTTTTAAAACTTTCGATTTGAAGTGCCCCCATTTCAATAACGTGTTAGAACACAAAAATATTTTTTTAGAATTATTGTCTGTCTGTCTGTCTGTTTGTCTGTCCGGGCATCACATGAAAACCCTTGAACGGATGTCGATAAAAATTGGTAAAGTTGTTACTAATATTCCGGGTCATATTTTAGGACACTTTGTATCCCGGAAAATTAAAAGGTTTTCCTGGGAAACGGGATGAAATTTTGTATGGAATATTTTTAAAACATCAACTGATTTGCTTCAAAGCAACAAATTTTCCTTGCTTAAATTCATGGAATATATCTTTTTTAGTTTTTCAAAATTTTGCAAAGAAAAAAGAAAAAAATACAAATTAATGTAAAATTGTGAATATTGCTTATTTTTTAAAACCCGATCCAGGTGGAATCCTTTGTGATTTAATCGTAGGTTTCAGTATATAAATTATTAAATATAAGTACTTCAATATAAATTCACTATTTTTTAAATTTTCTTCTGCAAGAGTAAGGTAAAACATAATTTCCGTATGCGAAGCTGCGAGCAACAGCTAGTATAATAATATTATATCAAGAAAATAATTATTGTAATTGAACGATAGTTTCGACTGAGATGAAAGTTCAATAAGACTTACATTCTCTCGGTACAAATACTCCAGTCTACAAGTCATTAAACCTCGCCGGTAGTGTAGAGTTAGTTAGGATGTAGTACAGTTGCACGAAAGTTTAACCGTACTAGATTTCGCATGGTTCGTCGTTACAATGAATTTATGCTAATATATAAATATTTCACTGTACTGGTAGTTGGTACTCATGATTGAACGCTTTAACGTATTTGGAAATAAAATCATAATAAATTAAACCGCGCCAATTTTAGTCTTCCAAGGGTTTAAAATAGCTGATTATTGGGCAAAGGCAAGATTGAAATATATAAGTAAAACGCCGGCTAAACAATCACTGGGATGATATTTGTTTTACGGAATATGTCAATAGTTATTCAGTAAATATAATTACATATAGTAATTTATATTAATAAAAGCCATAATTATAGTGATTTATAGACATACCTATTTAAATTATTTCTAACTTGAACCTAGTCTGTACTTAGTATACCTATAACTGAATTTTCCAGTGCAATTGTAACTTCTTAAATAAAAAGATGTCTCAATCCACATTTTGGCAGCCCTAATGTAGCGACTATAAAACACCGCTACGTTTAAATCGATACAGCAAGACGCTATGGAATACGCAAGAAGAATATCGTATGAATTCGACATACCATAGTATGGATCCGGACTAACTGCTTTTAAGGGCAATGACATAAGCATGTCTTTTTGCGAAATGATGCATAATAGGAATTTGATATTCTTCATTTGATATTCTTCATTCCTTGTTGGATTGAAAAGAAACGAAACGAAAAATAATTTTAAACGCGCGATCATTTAAAACGTGGATTTTAATATAAACGCACAAGACTGTTTTCAAGATGAATTAACATTTCGATAAAAACTAAACAAAATAATTTACGATATAATTTACGTAGTACGTATTGATATATATAACCATCCATATAAAACATAGAAGACGTAAGTTAAGTTGATATCTGCATAAGAAAATGTCGTATGTAAATCTATTGGCATCCAAAAATCACAAAATAATGTCTTGAGCGTTTACCGAGTGGCATCTACAAGTATGTATATTGGATCTTCACACTTCACATCTAAATTGGAAAATGTCAGGTGCAAAAGAATCCTCTATAGCTACACTATCCTAAGCATCTGACATCCAGATCTATTGACATCTGACATCCAGATCCATATTAGATCCGCCTCGTATGCCATATCGTTCTGCTCTATCATTGCATATGACCAGTATGACGTATGTATGCCGGTTTGATGTACAGTTTCAAATGTAAACAATGGTCGATGTAATACGGATTGCATGCTCGACCGGTCGGTGTGGAATACGTAAGTAGGTACGAGCACTTATGTGAGCTACTCGTATCTTTTGTCTTGCGGCACTTTTTGGTACGTTTGGTTTTTTTAGGTTAGGTGGTACTTAGTTGAAAATTGTATAATGTCTGCCTACAGTGCCTAAAAGTTCTGTTTTTATAAAAAAAAACAACGCGCAAAGACCTCCGATAACAACCGTTACGGTACGGTTGCAGCTTTACGTGCCCTCTGAAGCACGGAAGCGCTCAATAATTTTAACCGACTTCAAAAAATATTCGACTGTTTTTTTATGTTTGTTAGGTACCTCAGAACTTTCGACTGGCTGAACCGATTTTGATGATTCTTTTTTTTAATTGAAAGCTGCCAGTTGTTTGTCATATGGTCCCATTTTTTAAGTGAGATCTGACGAGTAGTTTTTGAGTTATCCCTAATTTTGAAGTCGAGGCTAGGCGGATACGTAGGATAGATACAGACTGCTGGGCTAAAAATAATATTATTTAATCGAAAACAATAACAAAATAGTTGAGTTACAAAAAATCTTGTTTTGACATTTGAATTGTTTAAAAGTTGACGCTGTTTAGGTAACCTTGAATTTTTATCGGAAATATTCTGTAGGTACGTTATAAATCGGTAAACTTCTATAAATAAAATCTTCTATAACTATAAAAATTGCTGTTCGTTTGTCTCGCTAAAACTCGAGAATGGCTGGACCGATTTGGCTAATTTTGATCTTGAAATGTTTGTGGAACTTCAGGGAAGGTTTAAAACGTGAGAAACATAAATAATAAGTGACGAAAAATACTAAAAACGACAATTTAATTTTCCAATACAAAATGTTCCAAGCTGTGATGTCTTTTGTGGTTGTCAAGTATTTATAGGTGCGTTCAGAAATTTGTCTGTTTCATAGCTGTAATATGAGGTTCGATCTCTTTCTAACTTTTTTATTTTGTAACTGACAGTTGAGGGACAGGGGAAGGGAGAGGGAGAGGGAGAGGGAGAAGAAGAGGAACAGGGAGAGGGAGAGGGGGTGGGGAAGGGAGAGGGAGTTTTAGGCGATACAAAGTTTGCAGGGTCAGCTTGTAATAAATATTTTTAAAGTTTAATTTTATACCTACCCGGAATTACATTTTCGATCACTGTATTAACATAACAATTTTTATAAAAATCACAGGGATAAATAGAAACAATAAAATATCTAAAACATCAAGACAACTAAATATTGTTTACAAAGTTCTATGATTCGTTGAACTCTATTGTATGGAGAAGATTTCACCTTGCGCTCTACATTCTATGCAACGACAGTGTGTCGAGGAATAGAAGGGCTAGTTGTGAAAAACAACAATAATTTTTGATTTATTTTCTTAAAGGCATAGATTTACTTATACTAAAATTAAAAATCGAAAATATATCCTTCCTGTTTTTGGGATTAAAATAGTTCATAGATTTGAAAAAAAATGTAGCATATAATTAAAGGATTAAACTTCTAAAAAAATACGTAATGCTTTTCTATAAGACTTATCTACGACAGACAACCCTAACGGCAGTCCGATTTGACCACAACCAATTTTTTATAAAACAGTTTATTCAATACGTGACCAGTCAATTACAAAGTTAATTACGCTTGCTGCGATCCCCAATCAGATTATTGGTCAAACCGTTAGAACTCATTAGTGATATCTGTATAAAAACACGTGACACACACACACGCATCAGATGTAGAAAAAGCAGACTAGCTAGACGAGTGAGAGGCTTTCTTTTTAAGCCAGCAATGAATGGTAGATGGTAGAGCGTCCTAAGCAAAAAGCACTGCCCAACTAATTTCTACGCTTTGAACTGAGAAGTATTATAGAACAGTAGAACAGAACTATTATAATGTTATGTTACAATTGCCATCTGGATTGTTTTAGCCTAAAAATCAATGAATAACATAAAACTAAAATAAGTAAAAATTTAATCATTTATCCGCCAGCAACAACTTCCAGATTCATAATAACATAAAACATTAAAAGCCGAAAGCTTAACATACCGGTGGCTGTAGAAAAACGTCAGGTAGCGAGACTATCGCCAAACTCGGGAATCTTTCGACTGCCGAAACACAGTTTAAAACACACCACTTGTAACACGAGTTTGCACTTAGAATTTAGTTTAGTTTCACGGAAGTAGTTTGTTAACACGTTTGATGAAACACGCGTGGTTGAAACGACGCTGCGCGCGGTACTGAGGCCGTTGAGACCGGTTCAAGATTTCTCCCCGTAAACAACGAAAGCGAACCTCCGAGCCTTTCTTCGACTGGTGGCGAAACGCATCAGGTAACTACTATTCATTCTCGAACGCAACACGATACAGATTTTAAGAAATCGCTTATAAATGCCTTTTAGCTAACCTAAAAATTCCTCTCCTGGCATTCAGTGTATTCACACTTGTAGCCAGTTATATTGTACAAACTTTGATCGTAATAGCTAATTTCAAATTTTTTACTATTCCTTTTAAGTATAAAGCATCAATTTGTTAGGAAAAATTGTCATCAAACGATTGCAGAGATTCTGGGAGTTGACATCTCGAGTGATGTGCAGTATCGGCGTCATTTAGAGGCCAAGGCTAAGCTGGCCTCCAAGAAGCTTGGTGTCCTGCATCGGGCTAAGCAGTACTTCACTGCGAGGCACCTGCTAATGCTTTATAAAGCTCAAGTCAGGCCCCACATGGAGTACTGCTCCCACCTCTGGGCTGGGGCGCCGCAATACCAGCTTAGCCCATTTGACGCCATACAGAAGCGCGCGGTCCGAGTTGTCAACGACCCACGAGTCACTCACAGGTTAGAACACTTGAGTTTCAGAAGAGACATCGGTTCTCTCTGCGTGTTCTACCGACTTTACAACGGTGAGTGCTCCGAGGAATTGTTTGACATGATGCCTACGTCTCCTTTTCATCATTGCACCACTCGCCGAAGATTGAAGTTCCATCCACACCGATTGGACTTGTGGAGAACCTCTACACTCCGATTCTCACGAACTGTTTTGCCACGTACGTGCAAGCTGTGGAATGAACTTCCTTCTGAGGTATTCCCTGAGCGCTATGACATGGGATTCTTCAAAAAAGGTGTAAAAAGAGTTCTCCTTCAGGGCCGGCGTTGCATTGGCGATTCCTCTGGTGTTGCTCATGTCCATAGGCGACGGTAACCACTTACCATCAGGTGGCCCGTAAGCTTTTTCGTCTGCCCTTCAGGCTATATATAAAAAAAAGAGATAAAGACATCATAATATAGCAAATATAGAAAAGGAGAAAAGACTCCTATCTCCTAGAAGTCGGGGTTGAATTGTATATTAAACAAATTAAACTGAGCTTAACCAACTTCAAAAGACCTGGCGCCATAATCTAGTGACGTGGATCTAGTCACCTTATGGAGCCTGGTTCAAGCCACCTCATAGAGACACTTTAAAAACATAATAGAACAACTGCCCAATCCTCGAAGGATCGCACCTACTCAGATTTAGTTTAGTAGCTACGATTTAAAATTCGTTATCGTGACAAAAATAATATTTTTTTATAAGTACTTACTGTATGAAATATAAATTGTAATCAAGATTATTCCGTTCAGACACTTCCATTTTGTACTATAAAGACTCTAAAGAGACAAGATTATACTTACCTCAATATATTTTAGCCCATTACCATAGTAGGGGAAATGTAGAGGCTTTCTTTGACTCACATAGCGTTCGATGACGTCTCCACAGTCAGGATCTGCTTACGAAATCGGTCAAGGTGTTCAAAAGGATATTGTGGTGATCATGATGCAAGACATTATTCAATCATTCAACCCAAGGCTACCTGGGAGGTTAACAATGACATGAGACCATTCAAAGTTCGATAGAAATTAGAATTTAGAAAGTTTCGTTTGTATGAAATAATGTGTGATTGGTGAGATTTTATTGTCTCTTCTAGTGAACGAGTCGAAAATATGTACATATAATGCTGTATTAGAGAGACTTCAATGTAGATATGTGCAAAAGTTTATAAAAATTAGTTCAGTAGAAGAATTTGAAAGGCATAATCAAAATTCTCTGCACTTATATTCTCAAAACGTGAAACTTTACTGGGTCATGTTAAATAAAATCGTATATTAACGTGAAACAGTGGGTTGTAAATGTCAATTTGAATAAGAAAACATGAAATGGTTAACGTAGGCCGCATAGCAAACAATTTTTCAAAGGCATCTTTACAAACAATACAAATACCGTGCCTGTTTAGATTTACAATGCCACACGCCATTACTTCTGAAACAATCGCAGGATGCGAAGTGCGAACGCTACAAATGTGTAAAATATTTTCTTCTTTTCATAATACTTTTAGTTAACTGATCTACATATCATAGACGGAAGTTACACAGGCAAAATTATTGACTATCATTTTAATTAATGGAAATAGCCGGCAAACGAGCTGGCGATCTACCTGATGGTAAGTGGCTATCGTCGCCCATGGACATCAGCAAATCATACTATCATACATATCATCAGAGTTATATCTTTGTATACATATGGATCAAAATTTGTATAGGGATATAAATTCTATCCTTTTGTCTAACACTGTATGTAATTTATGTAAAAAAAAATAGATTTTTATTATAACAAACCAATAGTTACCTATTATTCGATTTTAAACCGAAGATGGGGCATTTGAACATCTTCACCCTTATATTCATAATTTGTACCTTATCTGGTCTCTGAGTCGTGTATGCATAGATGTACCCAGCATGGGACATCGGTTGTGAAGAATACTAGTAGAGTGGCCTGAGTGGCGAAATTGGTGGTGTGTTGACGTATATGCATGAGTGACTGCAGGCATAGTTAGTTGGTACAGTTGATTCTATCATCTTAAGGGATTTGATCAAATCCCTTAGGGAATTGATCAAATCACGGATTCCTTCATTTCCCTGCGACATATATAAATGACGACCCGTGTGGCGCAATGGTTACAATGCCGGATCGCTGCGCCAAGGGTCCTGGGTTCGATTCCCACCGAGGCGGAAATTTGAATGATGAGTTTGAATTTCTGTCCTCGGTCTGGGTGTGAATGTCCGTGTCTTGTGTGTTGTCCATGGCGCCCATGACACAGGGAATCCTAGTGTGGGGCTATAAGTGTGAAGCGTTATAAAAAAAGGGATAAAAAAGATCATTAATAAGGCCGTATGTGTCGCGGGGCTTTGCGAATCTTTCGATGAAGGAACCATTGCAGTCACGTGATCGCCAAAGAAAAGGGCATTTCCTCTGTAAATTCTCTTAAATGCGGCCTTATTGCATTCATTAAATTATTAATGAAGTTAGGTACTTACCTATCCTACTACTTAGAAGGGTCTCTCCTCTTGTGGAGGCCTAGAATTTACTCCACCACACTGCTTCAATGCGGACCGGAGGAGAGGTTAGTGGCCAACGGCAAGTGTTGAAATTTTATACCGTCTCAAGCATGGCCTCCGATGTGGCAACAACTGTTGTCTGACGATAACAACCGGGACCGACACCTTTACGTGCTTTCCGAAGCATGGAAACGCTTCAGGTGTTTTATTGCCATTAGTGGTCACTTATCGGTTTAAAGATTCTTTATTTCCCATAAGACATAATTTAAAGTTCATTGTCACTTACAATGAGAAACTTAATATCTATATAGATACAATACTAGCTGACTGGGCAAACGTTGTTCTGCCAAAAATTTTTTAGGGGTATGGGGATGAAAAATAGATGTCCGATTCTCAACCCTAGCCGATATGCATGCAAAGATTCACGAAAATCGGTCGAGCCGTTTCGGAGGAGTTCAACTTCTAACACCGTGACACGAGAATTTTATATATTAGATATTCCGGCGCAATTAAATTAAATTAGTGCAAAATAGTGTGGGCGCATGTATGTATGTAATAGCGTACATATATATGTACCTTTCTTACTATGTGTGTGTGTATATGTATGTGTGTTAGCCTGCGTACTTACATGCGTTCGTGTGCTTGTGTGTTCATGTATGGTTGTGATTGTCCAAAGAAAGCTAAGACAAATGTAAAATATATTGTCGTAAGAAGTACTTTTAGCTTTTAGATATTTGATTACTATTTGAGTTTTGTGTGCGTTTTCATGTGTTATCCAATTATTAACCGCGCCCACTGTTGCAACTCGTTAGATAACTTAAGATCGACACAAGCGCGCGGGCTATAAGCGTCTCACTTTTTCGAAAAATGAACACTTTGATGCTTTTGTAGTTTGGAAATGTCGTTAGACAGTCAGAACTATAGATGGTTCAAACCACGGAACACAGACACAAGTGGAAATGGTACAAGTGTTGATTAGTATGGGAACCGTGCTAGCCAAATAAACACAAGGAAATCCATAATCGTATTATTTACAACTAAGAAACTCACATTTTAATTGGTTGTTACTTGTCAACTACGAATAGTCTAAGAAACTCGCTGTTTATAGTTGAAAATGCACCTTAATCTTTGATGTTAATTCTTATTTTTCCATGTCTTATTCAGTGACCTTAGAATCTTTATCAATTATGATCATAATACTTTTCAAGTTTATCTATCCACCGCTAGATGGCAGTATTCTGCGTTACAAATAATATATACTTAACTTCTTTACTAATAAGGTTGACAAAACCATATCATACAATGTCAATCTTATGGAAAATAATTAAATAGTTCCATCTACTGAACGCTAGATGTCGTGACTGGAGTCTACAATAGATTGAATAGCAACCTTACAAGTATTTCGGTAAGTTACATTTTTGGTTAACAACATCATACTGTGTTTGGTTTAGGCTTAGAGATGTGCGTTGTGCTTTTTGCCGCGTTATCGATATTTATATTGAAACTGGTACTGTCCGAGTGTCCGACATCATAAGATGTAGATCCGTCATATTGGTACTTAAACTTCTTGTTTTTGTACTGCCTATATGAACACTTGATCATTATTTTGAAAGCTTATATCTCAAACACACGGATCTAAAAAAAGACGGAAGTGATCCCATTCAGTGAAGCACCCATAGTAATACCAACTCTCTATTCGTACAGTACACACACCCACACATTGACACCATATTGCGTCAATCGCGAATCAAAAATTACGCACACATGGAAAGCTGGCGGCCATTGCTATGCTTCACTATCGATTAGACGAGGCATTACGAGGCGTAGACGTGACCGTAGCAATTTTTATCAATGTTAGCTATCTAAACAGTCACGGAATACCAAGCCTAGGCATTTTTAGCAACGAAAATAAATTAAATATACTTTAATATGTCGATAAGTGAAATTTCAATGAAGCTAAACGTAGCTACAAAAACAATGCTGATATGAACTGGGATGCATTTCAACCTTAACATTATACAAATAAGGTAAATTTATTTTCTTGGAATTACATTTCTTAGACATGCTGTGCCAGTCACGCGCATGCGCTTATATTCCTCGTCAGGATCCTAGATTATGTACCAATGATTTCAAATAAAAAAATTCATTCATATTAATTTTATACATTTTTATGATACAACACAATACTTTATTGCACACCAAATAGCAGAACTGTACATACATATGACGCATATCCCTAAAATAAAAAAGAATATTATTATTATTATAAATTGTAATATTCATATTATGAAATACTTTTAACTAAAAATAAAATTACAAAACTGCCGATATTCATATATTTGTACCCCATCCCTGCCCGAGTAGCAGAAAATGTTCTAGAAAACAATAGCCGAGTAGCAATATTATCTAAAACATAAAACGAACCTTATTGCCAAGTGACTGAGTAGCTTTTTGATCATAAATTTTATTATTTCCTTTATTTATGTGTTTTGAATTTGAATTATTACGAAATAAATTAAAAACTAGGCTTATTTGTGGTATAAAACACGGCCATGAAATAAATTCATTGCTCGCTATTATTCCTGCCCTCCAAAATTGTACAGTAAGGCATATTTACGTAATTTAAGACAAATTTTATTTTACGTAATGCACAACCGACGCAGCTCAGTGACAGTTGAGTTATGCCGGCAAGTATGCGGAGCTCCTCTTAATGTTAGTCGCTGTGCCACGCCCACATCGCACTTCCACTGGTGTCTGTGTTCCGTGGTTCAAACCATACGAAACGCACGTAGGTACGGCTAATAACATTCTATACCTGTCCTAACAGTATTTTCATAATATTTAGGCTCTGAAACAAACTTTAGTGGGATTTCACTTCTTTTTACCCCACTGCCAGGAAGGGTTATTTAAGTTCCTTATGACAATATTATGCATAATTGCATAGGTATGGCTATATGTAGGGGAAAATCCATACAAACGTCCATCCCCTAATTTAAAAGGAGGGGGGTGATTTATTATAAACCTAAAAAATATATTTTGTTATTGGTGTCCCTATAATTATTATTAATTTTCCCTCTAGCATCATTATTTGCGGAAGTCTCATACAACCTACCATCCCCTATTTTAAGGGGTTGAGGGGAAAAAGTTCGAAGTTTTGGATTTTTTGTTTGTGTACTAATACTAGCTTACATACCAAATTTCAGCTTTCTATGATTTCAGGAAGTACGAATAAATTTTGATGATCATCAGTAACAAAATCGGTTTTTTTTTAGATATCAATAAAATCTAAAGTATAAGAGCTATGCAGTTAAAACTATGTTTAACTAGCTGACCCGGCGAACTTCGTACCGCCTATTTTTTTTCTAAAATAAAAGTAGCTTAAGTTACTCCTTGTTACATCAGCAATCTGCCAGTAAAAGTCCCGTCAAAATCGGTCCAGCCATTTCAGAGATTAGCCAGAACAGACAGACAGACAAAAATTGTAAAAAATGTTGTTTTGGTATATGTACCGTGTATACATCCAAATGCACTTAGTAAAAAGCGGTTCTTTTAATATTACAAACAGACACTCCAATTTTATTTATTTGTATAGATATAGATAAGTCTACTATTGACACCACAGAACATCTAATAATTAGTTAGAAAGGAGTTGTGGGCGGGGCAGGCGCGCCAAGACTATGAGCAAACGTGCATACTTCACAAAAACACGCGATCGCGCTGTTTAGTGACTCGCGACCTCCAACGGAGAAAAGTACTGCGAAACACTGCGACTAAATTACGTGAAAATGCCTTCATGTGCGGTAATTACTTGCCGTGCACGAAGCCAAGTGCTTAACATAAACAAAGGAAGCGTTTCTTTTCATCGGTAAGTAAAAAAACTACGATATTTTAGTTTAAATCCTTCAAAATGTCCTTCAAATAATTCTTTTCCCAAAAAATATACATTGCAGGCTGCATGCGCTCGTCATTTTTATCACATCAATTCGAACGCGTAATGTATTGCGTAGAAGTAGCTCTAGTGTTGGTCGTAGTCAGTGGCGTAGCTAGCCCTTCCGGGGCCCCATATCAAAATTTTGCCGGGGGCCCCCTCTCGACTCGAGGGTAAAGATCTTTCTCAAAAGAAATAAAAAAGCTAGTGTGAATTAAAACAAATATAATATACTTAAATCGATTAATAAACCACATACAATCAATACTTTAAAATTTTAATCTTAAGGCAGCTGTTTCGTTTCGGGAGATCCGAACGCGAGCGCAGATTCAGTAGCCGATGTGATACGACAAGGCAGGGAATTTTTTATTCGTAACTCATATTCATCGGTGGTAAAAACCAGCTCTGGTATAGCAGTCCCTGTATCTCGGCATCTTACCAAAAGCATGCCGCTTAGGAGGTAATCCGCGTGCACGCTTATAGATCTTTCCACCCCAGGGCTTAATACAAAGTTCAACGCTGCCTCCTGGTTAGCAAAGAAGCAAATGGCTAAAAGGAAGGTTATCAAATAATTATTTTAGAAGTTACACATTTTACCACTTTGGAAGTGTCTCTCGCGCAAACTATTCAGTTTAGAAAAAAATGATATTAGAAACTTCAATATCATTTTTAAAGACCTATCCATAGATACCCCACACGTATGGGTTTGATGAAAAAAAATTTTTTGAGTTTCAGTTCTATGTATGGGGACCCCAAAATTTATTGTTTTTTTTTCCATTTTTGTGTAAAAATCTTAACGCGGTTTACAGAATACATCTACATACCAAGTTTCAATAGTATAGTTATTATAGTTTCGGAGAAAAGTGGCTTTATAAGGGTTCCTTTTTTTGCCATTTGGCTACGGAACCCTAAAAAGACTTCTTATTGTCCCATACACGAAAAATGCCAACTATTATTTATTTGTGAG
The DNA here is from genome assembly GCA_951805285.1 of Thymelicus acteon. Lineage (NCBI taxonomy): Eukaryota > Metazoa > Arthropoda > Insecta > Lepidoptera > Hesperiidae > Thymelicus > Thymelicus acteon. Next base: position 8,435,018 of record OX638232.1, read on the forward strand.
TTTTTTTATATTATCTTTATCACTATCAAGTTTCTGCTCCGGTTGAAAAAAATCGTAGATCCGGAGCTGGTTGATTCCCCGTCTTAACATGCTTATTCTTGCTTTCTTATGCCACATGATACGTCTTCGTGGAAGGTTACCCTTTTTCATCCCATCCTCATAATGGGCGATCTCAGTGACCCGGCTAACTGCAGGCCTATAACGATAAGCCTATAGCCTCCCTGCTTGTAATGGTAATGGAGCGCGAGATTAACATGCAGCTCCTAGGATATCTGGAAGATCATCAGCTGATCTGTGATCAACAATATGGTTTTTGCGATGGTCGTTCAGTTGGTGATCATCAAATTTATCTTGATCGCAACGGGGAAGCACTGGCAGTCAGTCTAGATTTCGCTAAGGCCTGTGACCGGGACTGGCACAGGGGGTCTCACGAAGTTAACATCGTACGGTCGCTGTAAGAGGTTATGCAGTTGGGTAGCCAGCTTCCTATCAGAGCGACATATCAAGGATGTACCTAGTAGATGGTTGTTGCTCAGATATGAAACCTATAAAATGCTGGTGTTCCCCCAAGGGTCTGTGGTATCTCCTACGCTGTTCATTCTGCATATCAATGACGTGGTATGAGTGGCAACTGTTGCTATGCAGATGACAGCACAGGGGATGCCTACTACACAACCCCCCTTAATTCCTCTCAGTTGCAAAACTTGCAAGAGGCGGATAGCAGGCTTAAACTTGTGTCTGAAGTCGAGAACTATCTGGAGCAAGTCTCGAAATGGGGTTGACTTAATTTAGTCGAGTTCAACCCCACGAAGACACAAGTTGGCGCGTTTACCACTAAGAATACCTCATTTTTCATAGTGCCTCAATTCTAGAGTACCGCGCTCACCGTCACTAAAAGTGTTGTAAGATTTTGGGAGTTGACATCTCGAGTGATGTGTAGTATCAGCGTCATTTGGAAGCCAAGGCTAAGTTGGCTTCCAAATAGCTTGATGTTCTAAACCGGGCTAAGGAGTAGGTATTTCACTGCGAGGGAGGCAACTGCTCATGCTTTACAAAGCTCATGGCCGAATTGAAGTTTGATTCACCTCGATAAGACTTGTGGAGAACTTCTACGGTCCGATTCTCCCGATCACTTTTACCACGCACGTGCTAACTGTAAAATGAGCTGTGCTACGTGTAGAAGGAGCTTCCTCTTGAGGTATTCCCGGAACGCAGTGTCATGGGGTTGCCGCCGGCATGGCCACGCAGCACTCATTGCCGGAGAGCATCATGAGTCGTGTAGAACGTATTTTTTTTGTACATTAAATATTTTGTTTAAATTTTGATTAAGGCATTTAAATTTAAATAAATGATTAGAAGTTTTTTTTATTATTATCTGTAATGCCTGTTTGTCTTCAATTCGTCGAGTTTCCAGATTTAGAATCATGGCCTCTTAAAGATAAATTGTATGATGATAAAGTAATTAATGCATTAATACGATGAAAGATGGTTCAGAAAGAAAATTTATTGTTGATTTCACTTTTCGATGAAGTATCGATGCTTTCCGGAACATTTTTCGAATCATAAATGATTTCCGGATCATTTACGAATTTTTTCTAAGGCGCATTGGGGGCCCCCTCAGCCCCGGGGCCCCGTATAATTGATACGGCTGATACGGCGGTAGCTACGCCCCTGGTCGTAGTAAAAGATGACATCGATATTCGATAGATTCTTTCGAAGTTATAATAAAAACAACGTTCTTAAGTAATGTGAATGTGGCCAGATAAATTTAATATTTTATGCATTGAAATATAGTTTGAAAGAACATTGACGTATTTTACTAGTAACATTTATTATATTATATATTTATCAGTATTTTATTAGTAACACTGGTTTATATTATATTTTTCAGTTAGATTTTTGGCAGGTTATTGTTGTTTGAAGCAGTTACTTCTTGTTTATTATTTTGTTAAAATCTATATCTAATCTAGCGTTCATGAGTACCGTCATTGAACCTAGGTGGCATGCCTATGAGTACCGCCATTTTGAAAATCGGCAGTTGGTTTGATCACACGGTGGTTCAAATTGTTATTGCAGCGCCACGTTACACTAGGGGTCCTAGGTTCAAATTCCATATCTGTAAAATTTATGGAATCCACATTTTCATGTTTTATTCTAATAGAATTTAATGAATTTTAGTTTCCCGAAAGATTCAGTTATACGAGCTCAGTGGATCGCTGCAACAAGCAACCTGACTGGATTCCTACTAAATGTTATTTTTATGGATTTAAGGTAAACGTTTATTTTACACATCTGTCGACCTTACGAAAATAAATACCGATAAAAGTTTATCGTCAGTCAATCCTTAAGCTACAGTGCCACGCCTCTCACGCACACATAACAACCCTCGTGCGTATTTGTTCATTTTCGTAGTAGTAAGCAAATGGAGGGGATCGAAACGGCGACAGCGGTTCTCGTACAAATTACGCGCTATGCCCTTTCTAACTAATTATTAGATGTTCTGTGATTGACACTATATCCCGCGAATTTTGTTTATCTGTTATAATCAAAACCCAAGATATGAGGGTTCCAAAAAACGACGAAGCGCTTTGAGAAAAGGTAGGTAGTGCCCTCGGAGGGTATCATATAATTGAAAAGCAAATAAAAAACAGCCTTAATAAATATCGTTTTATTCAGAGATCTACTCTATAAATTTATAAAAATGTCGCCACTACATGTTCAATTTCACATCAAATACTGAATAAAATTCATCATTAGTCAATATATTCAACACCTAATTTAGATTAACTGAACTATTAGAAACTAATGAATTAAAAAGCAAAACTATAAGATATTTCTTTCAAGTAAATAATATAATATAAGACACTTGTGGTTTCTTATCAGAAGGCACAGCTTTACCAGTCAGTCTGAAAAAGAAAAAATATTTTTAAATGACAATTAATATTAATTTGCGTGTCAATTTTTTTTTTTTTTTTTTTTTTTTTTTTTTACACTAATAAGTTAATGCTTGACCACAATCCCACCTGATGGTAAGTGGAGATGTGGTCCAAGATGGTGAGCACATTAACTTAGTAAAAGCCTATTCACTCTTTTCTTGAAAACATCCACGTCATAGACTGGCGGGAACGCCGACGCAGGCAAGTTATTCCAGTCCTTCGCGGTGCGTATAACGAATGACGAGGCAAACCGCGTCGTTCGTACCGGCGGGATGTTCACGACAAAAGGATGGATACCCGCCGTGCGTCGTGTCGTTCGATGGAGAAACGGAGATGGGGGAATTATCTCAAACAATTCCTGCGCACACTCTCCGAAATGTGCCCTGTAGAAAACCGAGAGACTGGCTACTCTGCGCCTGTGCTCGAGGCTTTGAAGATTGGTCTCAACCAAAACTGGGTCACCAATGAGCCTCTTCGCACGTCTCTCCATCGAGTCCAAAGCAGAAAGGTGACATTTGGCTGCGCCTGCCCAAATGTGCGAACAGTACTCCACACACGGCCGAACCTGAGCTTTGTACAAGGTTAAGAGTTGCCTAGGTGTGAAGTACCGTTGTACCTTTGCAAGGACACCAAGTTTCCTTGCAGCAGCCTTAGCCTTGGTCTCGATGAACCGCCCAAAGTTGAGTTTCGAGGATATCTCTACTCCTAATAACTGAAGGCAGTCGGTATAATCCAAGGACACATCCCGAAAAGTAGGAGCCAAGGTGAACGGGCTCTTCTTGGCGGTAAATAGACACGTCTGCGTTTTAGTGGCGTTGAATCTCACAAGATTGGCTTCGCCCCATTCGGACACAGCCCGAAGTGTGAGATTCACACGAGCCACCATGGCCTCTCTTTCAGACTGAATTTCGTCCCGACTGGCCCTGGAACTTGGTACGTATCTCTCTACCACTGTGCTATCGTCTGCGTACCCATAGATACCGGGCATAAGCAGATCATTTATATGTAGCAGAAATAGAGTGGCGGAGAGAACGGACCCCTGAGGAACTCCAGCATTTGTAGTCATCGTCTCCGATGAACAACCATCGACTACAACGCGGAAAGACCGGTCGCTCAGGAAGTCTTTTACCCAGTCAATAAGGCCAGGGGATATGCCGTAAGTTGGAAGCTTGCTTAGAAGGCTAGCGTGCCAGACCTTATCAAAGGCCTTCGAGACGTCAAGGGAGACAGCAAGTGCCTCCCCATTTTTCTCGAGGGCCTCGCCCCATATATGTGTGGCATACGCTAGAAGATCTCCTGTTGATCGGTTTCGGCGGAACCCGTACTGCCGATCGCTAAGGAGATCATTCTGTTCAAGGTATGCCATGAGGCGCCTATTCAATATACGTTCCATAATCTTGCAGATTATGGAGGTAATTGAGATAGGCCGATAGTTGGCGGGGTCAGCACGGCTACCTTTCTTGGGCACGGGCTGCACGTTGGCAAGCTTCCAGGATTGAGGCACTGATCCAGTCTCAATTGAGAGGCGGAACAGACGTGTCAATACAGGAGACAACTCGGGTGCACATTTCTTGATCACTATCGCTGGAATACCATCCGGTCCGCTGGCTTTATTCACGTCCAGACACCGCAAGGTTTTAAGGACTTCTTTGTTTGTAATACGGATCTCCGGCATAGAGATACCGCAATGAGTCAACTGAGGTGGTACGTTATTGCTGACATCCAGACGCGAATTCTCAGCAAAAAGAAATGCGAATAAGTTCGCTTTCTCCTTAGCCGTATGAGCCAGGGAACCATCCGGTTTTAGCAGCGGAGGCAGCGTAGGCCGACAGAAATTATTCTCGACCGCTTTGGCGAGAGACCAAAAAACTCTACTACCGGACGGTTGGGTACAGAGTTTTTCGCCGATGTTAGTAATGCGGACGGAATTTGCCTTCTGTAATGCCTTTTTGTATGACTTGGCGGCTTGATTAAAAGCTTTCTTCTTAGCGCTGACGTCCGGAGCTTTGCGGCTTCGAGCATCCACCCAGGCTAAGTACGCTGAATGTTTGTGTTGCTCAGCTTGCTCACATTCAGCGGTAAACCATGGGCGAGCTTTGCCACCGATGGGTACATCAGAAAAAGGGATAAAATACTCCATCGCTTGACGTACCACATCGGTTATAGCATCCGCGCAGCTCGACGGATCGTCAGAAGAGAAGCAAAGCTGCCGCCAAGGATAAGACGCGAAGAAGTGTCGCATCTCATCCCAATCTGCTGACTTGTATCGCCACATTCGTCGGTTACCACGGGGCTCGCAGTCCGGAGGGGAATATGTCGATACAGATTTCACCAGACAGTGATCAGAAGTTCCCAACGGGGAGGAAACCTGAATATCATACCTGTCTGGATCAGTTGTCAGCAGAAGGTCTAGGCAGTTGGCCGTGTGGCTATCGATATCGGGCACCCGTGTCGCTTGCCTTACCAGCTGAGAGAGTCCAAGCGTCAAGGCAAAATTCCACGCTTCTCTCCCAGCATGGTCGGTTTTCTGGTATGGGAACAGCCAGTCTTGATGACAGGCGTTAAAGTCCCCCAGAAAAACCAGCTGCGCTATGGGGTGCCGATGTAAAGCCATATCAGCTGCCTCGCTGAGATGTTGGAACAGACGAGTTGTCTCCTGGTCACCACTGTGCGATCGGTAGACACAGGAATATAGGATCTTGTCCGCACCTGTGTCTACCAAAACCCAAATTGTGGAGAGAGTGGGGTCTTCAAGATGGCGGAGACGCTGGCAGCAGATGTCGTTGCGGGCATACACACAGACTCCGGCGCGAGGGTGAAAATTATGCTCTAATGTGTATCCTGGGTAGTCGAGGTATGCCGCGCTCAATGGACATCTAATCTGCGTCTCCGTCAAAAAGAGCAGGTGCGGCTTAGCAGTCTCAAGGTGGTGGTGGACTGCAGTGAGATTGGAGTGCAGCCCACGGATATTTGTGAACTGCACTTGGAGTGAGGGGACGTGCAACCGCTGTAAAAAACTTTTTCCCTTGCTCTTTTTTTTCATTTTACATTTTGGAGTGAATAGGATGGGAGATGGCAGTTGAACAAGGCGTCACGTTGCTGACCAAGCGACGGTATCAGGATCGCTGCGTCATTGGGGGCTTAGTCTGGAGACCGCGGGGACGCCCGAACCCCCCCGGAGATCGCCATCAGGTCCCCTCATCCGGTCGCCAACCGGCATGATGGAGCCACTCCGGGATTTTTCGCAGTTGGCGGGGCAGCCTTTCGTGGGTGGCTTTCCCACTACTTGGGCCCCCTACTGACTACGGTCGGCCAGCGGTGCACCGTGCTTCGGATCCCGCTGCCCTCCGCGACTAAGCTCCCGACACAGCAAAAACCAATCCGTCACAGCCGGTCCGCTAACGCAACGCAACTGTTCAGACCCATCTCCCATTCGGCTTCACCAGACATCATGCCGGAACACGACGAATCGTTTGGCGGCATGGCTTTGTCCAGTGGGTGGTAACTGAAAGCCGGCAGCCGATGTTATGGCCTACCACCAGAGTTGCTGCTCGTTTAGCACTACCCAGGGGACACGTGTAGGGTAATCATGTCTTCAAGTAACTTCCTACGGACGCGAGCAGCTCGTCCCCCAATATTACAGATACATCTAAAAATTCTAATGATTTGTGACAACGATCCTTGTAACTGGGTCGAAATATCTTTATTATAAAATACGAATCGTGAGTAGCCATTACATGTCATTTAAAATATACGAAGTTTTTGAAAATCACTTATCGATTTATATTAACTTTTAAAGTTATAATGAAGACTTTCCGAGTAGATAATATAACAGGCGTAATACATCAGACAGGAATAATATTAATATCATGTACTACCATACAACTCTGTTTCACCCGCGTTAATTTGTGGAAAAACTAACTACTAAAATATATAATGTTACTAGCTGTTGCCCGCAGCTTCGCATGCGGAAATTATGCTTATCATATTTGTACCCCTTGCAGAATAAAATTTAAAAACAGGTTAATTTATATGGAATTACTTATATTTAGGAATTTATATACTGAAACGTACGATATAATCACAAATCATTCCTCCGGGAACGAATTTTAAAAAATAAACAACATTAGTTAACATTAGTTTTTTCTTTTTCATGAAAAAATTTGAAAAACTCGAAAACATGTATTTCATCAATTAAATGAGGAATGTTTGTTTCAAATTTAAAGCAAATCGTTGATATTTCAAAATAGTCCACACTAAGTTTCATCTCGTTTCCGGTGAAAACTTTTAATTTTATCGGGACGAAAAGTTTTTTAAAACGTGATGAGTAACCAAAGTATGAGGAACAACATAACTAATTTCCGTCGAAATCAGTTTAAGGGTTTTCATGTAATGCCCGAACATACAAACAGACAATAATTTTAAAAACAAAATTTTTGGTGTTCTAACACGTATTGAAGTGCTCCTAACCGAAATTTTGAAAAATATTATATGTACAGAAAAACTGGCTCTTGAGTTTCATCAGAAAAAAAACAAAAAGGTCCCGTTATTTCCATCCATCCAGGAGTTACATATCTTATCTCGAAGTAACACCACCAGATTCTAAATGGATCAGTAATGAACTGGTTTTACGATGTCAACATGAACAGTACAAATATTTTAAAAACGGTTCTGTTGTTTCCATCTGGACACTTACACTCCCTCTCCCTCTCCCGCTCCCACTCCCTCTCCCACTCAAACTCTCTCTCTCTCTCCCTCTTCCTCTCCCGCTCCCTGTCCCTTTCCTTCGCCCGTTCACGGTCCCTCTCTCTCTTCCTGTCCCTCTCCCACTTCCAGTTCCTCTCTCGAACTCGGTCCCTCTCCCGCTTTCTGTCCCGCTCCCTCTCCCGCTCCCTGTCCCTCCCCTCTCCTTCTCCCGCGCCTAGGTCCTCTCCCGTTTCCTTTCCCTTTCCCTCTCCCGCTCCCCGGCCCTCTCCCGCTCCCTGTTCCTCTCCCGTTTCTGGTCCCTCTCTCGCTTCCTGTCTCTCTCTCCTCCCCCTACCGTCCGTAAAGTCCTCTACATAATTTTTTTGTTTCTCACTATAAGCTTACATATTATTATTTTTCATATTTCTGAATTTGAAAACGACAAAGTTCTGAAAAAACTTGCAACCTCTTTATTTACCTCTTAGGGGATGAAATTCTAAAAAACCTGTTACAGTTAATTTTTGATTTATTTTCACATTTCTGAGTTCGATATTGACGAAGTTTCGTACAAATTTACATCCCCTGGTTTTACCCCTTAGTGGATGAATTTACAAAAAAAAAACTGTTACAATTAATTTTTGTTTCTAATTATAAGTTGACATATACATTTTCACATTACTGAGTTTAAAATGACATAGTTTATTAAATAGATATTTACAACCCCTTAGTATTACCCTATATGAGGATGAATTTCGGGAAAACCGTGATACAGTTAGTTTTTGTGTCTAACTATAAGCTTATATACAAATTTTTATACACTCCCTTAATTAATTAACCCTTCAAGGGAGAATTATCCAAAAAAACACATTAATTACTGATTGATTGTTTCTAATCTTGAGCTAATATAATTATAAATTTTCATGTTTTTAACTTCAAAAATGACGAAGTTGCGTAGTAAGTCCCATCCCCTAAAGTAACCCTTTAAGGGATGATTTTCAGCTAAATTTTAACTTTTGTTCATAACAATAAACATTCATTAAAAATTTCATATTTATAACTCTAAAACTGACGAAGCTGATTTACATGTAAAAGACTTCTAACCCCTATTTTTAGGGGACGAATTTCGAGAAAACAGTGAAACCGTTATTTTTTGTGTATAACTATAAGCTTATATACAAATTTTCATCCTTCTTACTTCAAAACTGACAAAGTTCCCATACAAACTTGAACAACCTTATTCAACCCTTTAGGGGTTGATTTTCCCAAAAAACACATAACCATTAAATTTTCTTTCTAATTTTGAACTAATATATACATTTTCATGTTTTTAACTTCAAAAATGACGAAGTTGCGTACTAAGTTAAATTGAAGAAATTAACCCTTTAAGGGATGATTTTCCAAAAAAATTAGTTGAAGTTAACTTTTGTTTATTACTATAAACATACATAAAAAAAATTCAAACTTATAACTCTAAAACTGACGAAGCTGATTTATATGTAAAAGACTTCCAACCCCTATTTTTAGGGGATGAATTTCGAGAAAACAGTGATACAGTTATTTTTTGTGTCTAACTATAAGCTTATATATAAATTTTCACCCTTCTAACTTCAAAACTGACGAAGTTCCCATACAAACTTGAACAACCTTATTCGACCCTTTAGGGGTTGATTTTCCAAAAAAACACATAACCCTTAAATTTTGTTTCTAATTTTAAACTAATATATAAATTTTCATGTTTTTAACTTCAAAAATGACGAAGTTGCGTACTAAGTTAAATTGAAGAAATTAACCCTTTAAGGGATGATTTTCCAAAAAAATGTGTTAAAGTTAACTTTTGTTTATTACTATATACTAACATAAAAAATTTCATATTTATAACTCTAAAACTGACGAAGTTGGTTTGTATGAAAGTGACTTCTAACCCTTATTTGTACCTCTTAGGGGATGAATTTCCAAAAATCCGTTCTTAGTGGACGTCTCCTTAGCAGGAACTATCTACCTACCAAATTTCATCTTAATCGGTTCGGCAGTTTCTGAGATTTTTTGTTTAATCAGCGGTGTGTCGCTTTTCAATTTTATATATATAGATATAGCCTGTAGCCTAAATAAATGGACTATCATACACAAAAAGAATTTTCCAATTCGAACCAGTAATTCCTGAGATTATCGCGTTCAACCAAACAAACTCTTCATCTTTATAATATTAGTATAGATAATAATCTATCCAACCAAACCATAATTAAACTATATGCATCAATAAAGCATAATCTTTGATTGGAACAGTTGTATTTACAGTCAATTATTTATTTAATTACCTTTATTTGTTGTGTATCAATTGTTCTGTTCATGCGGGAAAAAATAACTTTTCTTCTTCTTTATAAATGTCGTGTCATGGTGATCTCTGCAAAACAAATTTCGCATTATTTGACAAACAAACAATAATATTCTACAAACTATACAAATGCCTTCAACTAGCACATAATTCTGCAAAGCAATTACTAATTAAATCTAGTAACTAAAGATTTAAAACAAATAAAAATTTCAAATCAAAATCATTTATCACTAACATACAATTTTACAATTACAATTCTACACTAGCAGATATTGTCATACTTTAAGTTCATACTTTGCAGAACTATGCACTTACAGATTTCTTTAAGTATATCCCTCCGCTTAAAAATGTGCCAAATTCCGGATATGTTTTTATAGAACGAATACTTCTTTGTGTCCCTTTAGAAAACATTAAGTGTTAATTTAAATAATATAAATTTTATAGAGCCTCATGTATAAATCTTTAAGAGCATAGTCCGCAAGGGGAAGTGGATATTAACCTGTCTCATAAGGAATTGAACGATTAATGAAATCACATTATATTGTGCTGCGTCCATTCCATACTGAAATATACTATTAGCACAGTACGAAGACATGGGTGCGAGGCATATGTTATACAATAAAAGAGCATACATCCATTTCTGAGTACTTTTATTCGCCTGTAGCCTTCTCTCACTCATTGGCCTTTTCAAGGAACCACTTTGAATTTTCTCATTCGATGTTGGCTTATTCGAAACATTTTCATCAGACTTTTTTGACATCGCATTCAGTTCTTGAGATGATTCGAATCTAAACAACTTGAGTTACGTTTTATTTAAGAATAAAATTATAATTGATTCAGTGTAAATAAATCTGTACACTCACCTCTTGTCAAAATATGAAGGCGGGGTGGTTTCCAAGGAATATTCTGCACTCGACGGCTGAAAAGAAAATAACACAAATGACAAAAAAAAAATTAACGCTATCTGATAGGTTTACAATATTTTGTTAAATTAACAATTAATAAAAGTTATTGTGTTGTGATGTCTCTTAAAAGAAGGAACCCGCCCGCGCCGATGAGGCTGTGAAAGGCCACTGTGATGCATTACCGCAATACAAAAACATCACCATAGCATGTTGAAAACTTCATTCCAATTTGAGCGACGCGGCGACGTCGTAACTTTTTACGGGAAAAAATTGTGTGAATTGTCTTCCACTGCTGATGAGCAAGTTTCCCTTCAAAAATAACAATATTACGTATACCGATGATTTAACTATGCCGTCGGAACATTTCACACAAACATTCTTCATACAAATAAAACGCAGCGCCATCTCTCTATCTTACAAACACGAGTGGGATCAGTGTCGCCATATTGAATATTATGTACTAAGCTTGGTCCAACTAGACGAATTAAAGCACCACGCGTTCACTTTACCCCTATCAACACAACACAAGCCAACATAACACCATTGAAGTATAATGTCATAGAACAGACATCTCGAACAAAATGTGTCCCGCCGGGAGGTTCTATTTTCAAAATTGAGCCCCCGTTCTCCTTTTAAAATCGAACGAATCCATTGAAAATTGAAGCCGACCGGCGCCAATTCATCGGGACATACATTGTATTCGCGGTGTCGGTTTTAAAATTTTAACTTTAAAATGCTCTAGTGTAAAGTTGTCAACATGTCGCTTGGTAATTTTTGGTTTCAAGCGTGGTTATGCTAGTAATAATACTTCAATGCATAACGCTCACATTATTCTCCTTATTATCGCTATCGGACGACGCCCTCCTCCTATTCTTGCACAGCTCGGGCTGACACCTGCAGCCGCCGCCACATCCCTTGTCCGTCTTCACGCAGCCGCACATCTTGGTGGAGCAGCTCCCGCGACACGTGCACTGCGAGCCGTCGCTGCGCCGCTTCACCGCTTTGCTGCCGGCTGTCGATGAGTCGGACCCGTCTACCGTGAAGTTCATTGTCAGACGGGAGCGTTGCGCCTGTAATGGGTAGAAAAGGGAGTTAGACTATGGAACGCGATATTTGTTAGTTTTAGACTTTTAGAGTTGTACCATCAATAGACAAAACTTTGTTTTTAAATGCGTCAAGTGACCGACTACACATTGTTTTTGTTACACGATTTTTAATGAAATTTCTGTTAGCCATAGCAGTTCTGCCATAAAGCCCTAAAGGCAACACTGAAAAGTCAAAACTGTACATTTGGATACCACATAAAGAACACAGTACAATACTAATACAACGAAAATAAATCCTAAACCTATTATAAATGTGAAAGATTGTAATATGGATGTTTGTTATTCTTATATGCAAAAACTACTGGACGGATTTTTGTGAAATTTAGCACACAGACCATGATATGGAATAAGACTGTTAGTAAATGGACACACACATTCCCGGTGTCGCTGGCAACATCGACATACACAAATGATATATTACCAAGAACCAAACAAACATTTATCAAATTGAATCCTGGAGCCTTCGCTTCACAGGCTGGGGCTTCGCACACATAGGTTAACTACAAACTAGACTAAGGATTCGTCATTGAATAATCAAAAACTCACCTGTATCCGCTTGAACAGCGGTGTAGCTCTCCAGTCGGGGTCCTTATCAGGGTCTTCAAACTCGTCATCCTCCTCATCCGTTGGTTCCACGTACTCCACTTTCTTAACCGCTTCAACTGGGTCCTTCTTGCTACGTTTCTTACCCTTCTTGCCAGCCGCCCTCAATTCTTCCAATTCATCAACCAGCTTTTTCTGTGAAATTGAGCATTGTATTTAAAACGGAGTTCTATAACGATGTCAAATACATTACATTAAAATCAACATCAAAGATTTTCAATTTGCAAAATACTAGCAAATGAGCCCAAACTCGAGGTTTTGTGTGTAATAATAGATAATGAGTTTCATTACCAACTCATGAGTCCATTATCAGACCTTCATAATAAATTTAAAACAATCATAAGAAACTGTTTAGAAAGCTCACAAGGTTTGAAACAAAGCAATACATAGGGTCAAACTAAATGAAAGCATTTAAAAATTGTATAATGTGAATGCTAAAACAAAGGGTTTTACCAATCTCAACTCAAATAGAATTAAATTGGTTAAATACAAATGCATAGCAATGTGTCTATTTTCAATTTTATAAGACACAGACTATTGATATTGTATAATTATCTTAAAAAGGCTGGATGGCTGCTTATGAAGTACTTATCCAGACTGTCTAACGCCCCAACTCAGAGTCACTAACGGTTACTTAAGTCGCTCCTTAGCACAGAATTTGTGTGGTAAATCTTTACTGAGGAGCGATTAAAGTAACCGTTAGTGACTCTGAGTTGGGACGTAAATGTTAAAAATGTAATTTAATTTCTCAAATCAATAGCCAGACAAAAGTTCTAAATAAAAAAAAATGGAATAATTTTCAAATAATTGTGATTTTTAAAATTTTTCGCATTCGTTAAATTGCTCAATGTTTGTACTTTCCAATAAAATATTATGAAACATTACTATCGACAAGAAACTATTTACTACCATGCAAACAACAAATCACATTTAAATCAGTCTTTAATCACTTTAGCTTACAGGCAATAACTTAAAAAAGTGATTACAAATTCTGATTTTGTTTACAAAAAGAGGAAAGACAAAACATGGATGTTGAATATAAAAATGTATGTAAATAGTATCTCTACATAAAGTATTTAAACGTAAGCTATTTAAATAAATATTAGTATGATTGAAAAATTGCAAGAATGTAATTTTTTTAGATAACGGGCCATCCATAAATTACGTCACACGTTAGGGGGGGGGGGGGGGGGTCGATGAAGTGTGACATTGTGTGACAAGGGGTGGGAGGGGGTTCTAAATTTCGTGACGCCACATTTCAAAATCGAATAATTGGTATGTATAGGTAAATATTAAAAAATAAAACAATGGAAATAAAAGTTATTTCGGAACTGCTGTTTTAATTTAATAATTTCTCGGTGTAAAATTTCATAATATGTGACGTCACACTGGGGGGGGTCTCACAAATGACCAGCTGTGACAAGGGGGAGGGGTCAAAAAGTCATGAAATTAGTGTGACGTAATTATGGATGGCCCCTAATATGTATTTCTCAGGCTATAAGTTTGTAACAAGAAAAACAAACAGCTATCTTTGGGAGAACTTTTAAAACATTTTTTGTCATTCACATGCCATGAAACTAAAAACAAAAATAAATTTGTTATGTATTTTTAAATTAAAAAATATTTTAAGTATCTTTTTATAGTTAATAACTTAAGAGATTTTTGTTTAAACTACACCCAAGTTCCATACAGTGCCACCAACTTATCTGTGAATTGACGGAGGGCGCTGTCGGACGCATTGGATCAATCATTGGACGCAATTCGAGACGTAGTAAATGTCAATGAATGAACGCAAAGAACTTACAAATGGAGCGGCATTAGTACCAATTTTCGCTATTTCACAGATAACTTGGTGGCACTGTACCATCGTCATCACCAAATCGAACTGTCAAACCATCAACATACATTCTCCTGTTCGACTTGCTCCAGCCTCTCCTGCTGGTACTGTATCACATTCTGCAGATGTTGGCACGCCTTGCTGTTGTCCCCGCGCCCCACCACGCCGCGCTGGAGCGCCACCAGGGCACTTAGCTGGAGAACATGGAATACTACCATTAATACCTTTTTTATATAAATCCTCAAATGCAACTGATGTTTTGTGGTTGAGGACAGTAATGCCCCTGCCAATTAATCTATACAAATAAATAAAATTGGAGTGTCTGTTTGTAATACTAAAATAACCGCTTTTTACTAAGTGCATTTGGATGTATACGGTACATATACCAAAACAACATTTTTTAAATTTTTGTCTGTCTGATTGGTCCGGCTAATCTCTGAAATGGCTGGACCGATTTTGACGGGACTTTCACTGGCATATAGCTGATGTAACAAAGAGTAACTTAGGCTACTTTTATTTTAGAAAAAAAAAATAGTTTGTTAGTGAAGTTCGCCGAGTCAGCTAGTTCTTTTAACTAAAGCGGTAACAATTACATTCGCAGTCGTGGCCAGCAGTTAGCATGCTAAAAGGGGCGTGGCCCTGTTAATGCTAATACTGCACGTTAAGCGATAACTCGGGTTGCAGTTTTTTTGTCTCGTAAAGGGATTTTATTTTGCTGGCGACCTGCGGCGTTAGGCCACTTAGTAAAGCTGAGGCCAAACGAGCGTATTTTGAGCTGCGAGTCGAGAGAAATGAGACTGTTTCATACTAAAGTCCAAACTCATTTTGCGTCACCATGTGGTACAAACAGGACCGTAGTATGAAACCGAATGCCCTTTTAATCGTTTTTCGCGACCCTAAAGCACGTTCTGGCGCAGCCATTACAATTAACATTTCTTGTGTACGATGTGAAATGCGGATCATTGCCCTACACGATTAATAAGCACGTGTTTACATCACCAACCAAACAAACTCACCTTCTGTTCACTTTGCAGCTTCACCATAGCCAGCTGCCTCTCAAACTCCGCCTTGCTGTTATCAAACTCGATCGCCAATCTGTCGTGAGCCTCTTTGATCTCCTCGTAGCGCGCCTGATAGCCCTTCTCACTCTGGTTCTGTAGCTCTCTCTTCGCGTCCACCAGCAACTCGAACAGACACTTGAGAGCCACCTTCGCTTCCAGCATCGATTGGATGTTGTCCCACTGGGTGCGGGATTTGTTTTCTGGTGGATAAGATCATAAATAATTATTGACATTGGGATGTTAAGAACCACTTAAAGGATAAAAAAGTACGTTTAAATCATTGAAGTATTATTACTAGCATACAGAACCGACACCGCGAACACAATGTATGTCCCAATGAATTGGCGTCGATCGGCTTCAATTTTCAATGGATTCGTTCGATCTTGAATGGAGAACGGGGGCTCAATTTTGAAAATAGAACCTCCCGGTGGGATACACATTTTGTTCGAGATGTCTGTTCTATGACATTATACTTCAATGGTTTAAATCAACAAAATCAAAGTGGTTCGTAAATATACTCATGTAGGTACCGAAAGACTGACTACATTTTCAAACGCTTTTATTTAGCTTATGTTTAATTAGTTTTAAACCATCAATTTATTTTCTAATAGCTACTGACCCTGATCAGCGGTAACGATCTTCTGCTGTAGATCTGATATCTGCGCTTTCCGCAACGCCAGGTCATCTTCTAACTCTGCGATCTTCTTCCTGTTCGCTTCGTCGTCGGTGCTGTTGCGGAGGTTCTCTATCTCTTCTGTTATCCAAGCTCTGTACAAGATCAGTGGATTACTTGCTATTTATATGTTATTTCAGTGTTGAATATTGTGGTGTTTTCGGTATTCAGGGTCCATACAATATTACAATATAAATATGCAGGTAAAAGTGTAATGAAATTGGCAAAAAAAAAATTGTAGCCAGTAAATATAAATATCTCAAGATATCGAATCGAAACAATGGCTTCAACCCATTATTGGCTCACTGCACATAACTGAAGAAGCCTAAAACATGTGCAGTACCTATGTATTATTTTAACGAGTAATATACATTTAGGACTTGGGGACATCATTTAAGTGTATTCAATTCTTCAAACTTCAATTCTCATTCTGTTTTTAACACAAACATTCGACGACAAATTGTAATTCCAGCGGTGCTGCCACACTGCAGTTATTAAATGATTTTATACCGGCAACAACAGCAGTGGAGGCCTATTTCTATGGAATTGTACCGCATTGAACTGTACGAAATTGTACGACACCATAATATTGTTATCGTCAGCAGCAAGGCTCACTCATGACGACAGTATTATGTATGTGTATGGTACACACTCATACTCCCGCAGTAGGTTTTCACCTGTGTCGCGGGTGAGATGGACGACACATATAACACATCACAATAACACCCATGACCAAATTACAAATATTTATCTGTCACATATATATCTACCCGGCCGGGAATCGAAGCCGGGACCCCTCGCTTCGCAGGCAGGGTCGCTACCAACTAGGCTACAGGGTCATCAATATGCATATGTATTATTTATGTACACAATACATATACATATAAGATGTTGTTATCGTGACGTCCAATGAAGAAACGACCATCACCTGTACTCCATGAGTTCCTCCAGCGACTTCTCAGCCTCCACGATGCTGAGATGCACCTCGAGCTCCTGCTCTATGTACTGCTGCACCGCGCCCGCCTTCACACTGCCCTTGGCGTTGCGTTTCATTGCCGTGTGCTTCTGTCTGTCCAGTGCCTCCTGTCGATATATACAATATTATGAAAAAACTAACATAGGGTGTGACGTGATGTGACGTTAGTAGTATATTTAAATAGCTGTTTACAGTGTCAAGTACTTATATTAAAATTCATCGTTTCACATTGAGTTGTGCTATTGTCATGTTCATGGACGTACCTGGGCAGGGGAATTGGTGAATGAGATGTGATTTGATATACAAATGGAATATTTAGCCAATAGGACCTTTTGTCAAAGAGATCTTTTGCGAATAGGATTATTTGCGGCTGTGGGAATATGTTGCGTTGTGAATGGGATGTTTTGAGACTAAACCGTTGGAGCCGGCTAAAACATTGTCAATATCATGTAAACAGCTTCATAAATGGCACATAATATGTCAAATGCATCTGATGTATGTATGTGTACGCGCGTACCTTGAGTCGTTTATTAACAGCGACCGCCTCCTCCATCTTCCGTTTGAGCACGTTCTGTTGCTTCGCGTGCAGCGACTCCATGCGCGCCATGGCAGTCGCGCGCTTGCGCTCCTCGTTGCGCAGGCGCAGCATCGCGCGCTCGTTGTCCGCCTTCCACTTGCGGAACTTCTCGCTCTCTTCGCGCATCTGCTTTATTATCTTCACCTGGGGGATAGCGGTGGATTGGTAAAGGAAAGCAGTATGCAATTTTAGTGTTCTGCCCGCTACTTTGTTCGCGTTTTCCGAGGTAATAAGTACCCTATGTCCTATTTCAGATCATAGTCCTGTGTCAGGCCTGGCGCACTCCACACTTTGGATATGAAGTTACAAGTACATGCCGCGTTCGACGTGTCGGGCTAATTCAGAAAATTTATAAGGGCTGTCACACTTTAGTAATCTATCACACATGACGTCATCACACATGTCACACGTTAGTTCGATACAACGCGCTACGTCGTGCTAAGCGATATTAACTAAAATTAAGGCAAAAGTGTATTTCATCGCATTCCGCTACCCAAACAATAATGAGGATCCGAATCTCACGTTTTTCACGTTTTTTGTCGTATGTCATTCCAGATTTGATACGCATACTTACATAAAAACCTAGAAATAATATTTGGTTCATAGACAAGGTAAGTACCTACCAACATAATGCCGAATGGCCATCTTCTTATGTTAAAGTACCTATACAGACTGTCAAATATAAATTTTCAAATAAAATAGTTTTCTGATCTATATACTACTAATACCTACTTACTTAGCCTAGATTTATTTGAAACGTCATTTGTTCATAAAAGTAGCATGGGCATAATAACTGGTAATTAAACTTTCAGATTAATTTATTATGTCAAAAGAGACAACCCTAACATTGCCAGAGAGGATACGAGATAGCGTTAGAAAGGGAAGCAACTTATTACTGTTGGTGATATAGCATTGTTCGACTGGAATTACACTTTACTGTGTTGGAGCAAGAGTCGCTATTTATTTAAATGATTTTGCGGAGTGAGTCTTCTGTACCAATAGGTACTATTATGTCTTCCGTGGCAGGATTCAAACACAAGACACATATGTAAATTATTGTGGATCACTTGATTTAAAGCCCACTATTCCGCATAAAGACCACTGAATCGAAAAATGTTTTTGCGGACCCATAATATTTTTGAAACTTTACAACGATAGCTCGCATTCGCACGTAAACGAGAAAACCCCACTTGCCATGCCAAATTACAGCTTTTTAGCACTAAGTTTCTCTGCGGTATGCTGTGGAAGGACGGATACGACGAAATTATAAGGGTTCACTTTGATTATGGAACCCTGAAAATATATGGTACTAACCCGCACTGTAGCACCAAGAATGAGTTACCCCATTTGTTTAAATAAGAAACGTCAACTAACCTTAGTAGCCTTCATAGCCTGCAACTCTGCATTGAGAGAGGCGATCTTGGCTTCATTCTTCTCCTTAGTTTTAATAATATTGGCCTGTTGCTGACACCTCTTCTTCAGTTCTGTTATCTCTGACTCCAGGGCGGAAACCTTGGTGCGACGCTCCTCGTGTGACGGGTCTTTACTCTGTAACAATAATTCAAACATAGTAAAAAAAACCGGGCAAGTGCGTGTCAGGCCACGCACAATGTAGGGTTCCGAAGTAGTAAGTTTATCGACTAATACTCATTAACTACTTATGCTGATATAGCCGTGATAGTTTTCCTTGTAAATTTGTTATATAACCTATTTTTGAGAATTTTTTCACTTGTCCAACTCCAACAGTTTAGACAGCAGGGGGGGATACTTGACTCTAACGAAAATTAACACTTTAAAGCCAAATATTTCGCAAATGGACGTTTAATTCCAAAAATAGTCTTAGAAGACCCATAATATTTTTGAAAGACCTTTTTAATGATACCCACACAATAGGGTACTCGATGAATAAAAAATTAATCCTCACTTTAACTGTAGGGTAGGTACCCTGAAATTTTAAAATTCCAACTGTTTAATGTTCCTAAGCTGATTGAAAGATAGTAATTAGTCACAGTAAAATCTCGGCATGTTCAAGTTGATCATCAGATCAAAACATTTTAATCTTACCTTAGTCTTCAACTGTTGCATTAGCTCATCTCTCTCCTTCTCCAGATGAGCTATCTTCTCCTCATTCTCTCGCAGATTGTTGTGGCTGTCCAACATTTCCTTGTTGTTGGCCAGTATAGCTTGGACCACAGACGCTTTGATAGCCATCGCGCGGTTTAACTCCTGCAATTCTTGGTTTAGTGCCACCTGGAAAAAATTGGTAGTGTACCATCAAAGCACTGTCTATTGCTATAATGAGGTAACCAGGTAACAATCAAAGCAAAGAAAATAACATAATAATATGAACAACGCTAATTCATAACACTTTCACTAATTCACAATGCTAATTAAACAGGCAATAATAATTTGGTATATAGTACACACATATTAATTTGAAAAATAAGGGGTGAATGCACGATTGGATACATTAACCACTGTGCTGTTCATTCATAAAAATCTTATAAGTGAATAACTTATAATAGTGTAAAGATAATGTTTTATACATATATATAAGATCTCAAATGAATACTTATATGATTACTTGAACTTGTCTTCCAAAACTATTTTTCCACATATACACTTGCAACTATCCAGTTATAAATGGCAATGTATTTATGTGTATTGGGTAGAGAATACAATAAAAATCTGATCAGATACCTGTCCCATCGCCCTCTTCTCCTCTTCCATAACAGCCTGGTCTTCATTCAACAGAACATCATCATCCACTTTCTCATTGTCATTGTCGTCTTTAACAAAAGACAACTTAATCTCATGGTCTATTAACTCCTCATTCGTCTTCAAGTTCACCGACTGCAGGTCTTCTAACCTCGTCTTGATTTCTTTCAGGTAATCAACCACACTAGTCTTTTGAGCTTCATCGTCAGTTGTGTTCAAATTATCTATAGTCTGATTACACTGTTCCGTTAATTCATTCAGTTTACGTTCGATTTTGTCTTTTGCTGCCTCGGCCAAGAGTGCTTTTTCACATAAATTAGTATTCTCTATTAACATATTACCAAGATGTTCGGTGACTTGTTTATGTTTCTTCAGCAATTCAGCATACTTAGCTTTCTCTCTGTCTAACTCTTCTTGCAACTGTTCATTGTTCTGCTCGCTTATTGTTGGTAGTTTACCAAGTAATTGTAGTCTGAGTTCGTTAACTAAGTTATTCAGTCTGTGAAATTTTAAATAACGTGACACAAAAAATTTTTACGATATAATTAAAAACAGAAAAAACCTTTCTATCATGTGGCTACAGGTTTTTTTAACCAAATAAGAATTTAAATGAAATCAATACTACAATCCCACCTGAGGACAGGTGGTAAAGTATTTTTGAATAAACAACAAACTTGAAACACTTTCATTTATTTGATAAAAAACTGCTTTCAAACCATTGATAGAGATTTCCCTCTGTCTATATCTTACTAATAATGTACCTACAAAATTATATAAATTGATTTTTGGTGTAGGTATTCACCTGACAATTTCAGCTGCTTTAGCATCTTGGTTAATAACTGGCTTATTTCTAATGCGCCTAGCGCGGTCAGCGTATCTCAAAGTTGAGACTGTTTCGTCCAAGTTGTAGTCCGCTGGGCTCACACAAGCTACCATTAACGTGAGAGAATTGCCGCCAAGACTGTCTGTAAATATGATTATTAGTAAAGAATTCATCTATACTAATATATAAAGAGGAAAGATTTGATTTTTTGTTTGCATTGAATAGGCTCCGAAAGTACTGAACCAATTTCAAAAATTCTTTCACTGTTGAGAAGCTACACTATCCCCGAGTAACATAGACTATATTATATTTTCAAAAAAATTAGGAATCCTTAATAAAACTCCAATAAGTTGTAAAAAAAAAAAAGAAAACCGAAGCAAAGCGAGGGCGGTTACTCGTCTTAAGTAAAATAACAAGTAGCCTTTGACTCAAGAGATAGATAAAAATTTACAAAATCTTGATTTTCTCTTATTCTGTTCTACCCTTGAGCGTTTTTTGCAATTCATAGTCGTTTAATCACAAGAACATTGTATCAATATTCTTGTGCACATGAAGATAACATAAAACTATTAATAACTTAAGACTTGTGAGTAAACCATCCATTATCCTGCATTATTTCAAACTTACACTACAGCAAAAGAATCAAGTACCTTGCAATAGCCTTGTCAGTTTGCTATCCCTATAACTAATAAAGCTCCGGTTAGTCCCGTCTCCCAACGCCGATATCACGTTGCCTAGCGCGAGCAAACCCTGGTTGATCTTCACCCCTTCCCTCATGCGCTCGCCCACCGCTTTCGTCTTTTTAATTCGCTCCGAGCCAGCCAAATCTACTAGATGGAACTTGGATGTTGTTGCTACGTTTCTGTAAAGTAGATACAAGTTTAAGTTTGGATGAGCAACTTAATAGGCAAAGGTTAGTTTCGAATGTATAAGAAAATTCTATCCTCAGTTTGTAGTTTTCATACAATTCAAAAAACTCCAATTTATGGTGATTGAATTCTAACATCAAGATATTTTATTGTACCCGAAAAAATGACTTTAAGTTAGCGAATTTAGCAAATATTAAAAAACAATTGTATCCCTTCAGTAACTTATAATAATCAAATATACACATACTTATCAGTGCGACTCTCTTTAGCAATGACGATAGTGAAGACAGCATGACTCCGACTGGAGGCTTGGTTCATGGCAGTGGATCCCGTCACACGGCCAGAGGAACCCCTCTCTAACACCATCATAGTCTCCATGGTCGAGGTTACCGGCAACTCTGTTATACCTGTTGAAGTCAATTTAGCTCTTATAATGAAGCTTTACTTCTTTTCGTGACATAAGATTAATTTATCTTATAATAAGGGAGTAAGTTTTTTAATAACTCTTGTACCAGTAGCTTATACTGGTATCCCAGTAATTTGTCATATAAGAAAAGACAAAATATGTACCACTTCTGAAGACTCATTTTCAGTATTTTCATCTATGAAACTAGCAAATATATAAATAAACATACCAATATTTAAAAAAAAACATGTTCAATGTTTTACAATTAGTCATATAGAACATGTATGTTACCTGGTAAAATGACCCCCTTATTGATATCCTCCCTTATCTCAATAATACTGTGCCCCCTCTCCTTCCCCGAGAGTAAATCAAAGCATTGCTCTTGATATAACTCCATAAATGATACAGTTACTTTGAAGGTATACTTGTCCTCATGAGTTTCTATAAAATCAAATATATCTGCAACTGCTAGGGGAATCACACCTGCAATAGAATTTAAATTTGTTTAATTTTATTGGTTGCTTCACCTGTCTTGATTAATAGTAATTAAAAAAAACCGGGCAAGTGCGTATCAAACCACGCGCAATGTAGGGTTCCTAAGTAGTGAGTTTATCGACTATTACTCATTAACTACTTATGCTAACATAGCCGTGGTAGTTTTTCTTGTAAATTCATCTTATGACCTATTTTTGAGAACCCCACACTATAGGGTCTGCGACGAATAAAAAAATCATCCTCACGTTACCTGTAGATACCTGTGGGAGATACCCTGAAAAAAAATATTTTTCAATATTTTATTCTATGATTGTGGACTTTTAATAAATATGTATATCCATGCCAAATTACAGCTTTCTAGCACTAAGGGTCTCGCCGCTTTGCTTGGAACAGACAGACGGACGGACGGACGGACGGACGGACGGACGGACGGACGGACGGACGGACGGACGGACGGACGGACGGACGGACGGACGGACGGACGGACAGACGGACGGACATGACGAAACTATAAAGGTTTTACTTTAGAACCCCAAAAACGAGCGAAGGAGTCACACTCACGTAACGAGGGTTTGACACAAACATATAGAATCAAACATTGCTATTACAAAAACTGAATTATGTTAACTGCCATTGGATCAACATAGGTTGCGATCAAATTACAAACTGCAAATAAGTGACTTTTTTGTGATATAACTTAACTTCAAATTGTTTTGGATTTTTAACTTCCAATGCAAAAGACAGGTGTTATAAGTTTAACGTGTCTGTGCAATCATAGCTCCCAAACGAATAGACTGATTATGATGCTGTTTTTTTGTTTGTAAGCTGATGTGATCTTGATGGTTCTTAGCTATGTTTAGTATAAATAAAACTGTTAGGCTGCATTTTCACCAGAGATGTATTGTGAGGGATGTGTTTTTAAGAACCAATAGAATTGCTTCATTTACCTAGCCTTAGGTAAATGAAGTAGGTTCTCACAAACATCCCTTACTATGCATCTCTGGCAGAAACTCAGCTTTAGGGGTTTCTTAAATTTTAAAGGACAATGCCCATCTGTGCCCCAGAAATGCCCAGATAAATTATATTACAAGATTGCTCTAATAAATAATAACTAGAATTATGTTGTTAATTTTAAATCATATGAAGCACTGGATAAAAAATTAAAAATTAAATTAAATTAATAGAAAATTAAGTTCCTAGTGAAAAACTAATAGCAAGACAGCATTGCAATAAAATGTATATAAAACCAGTAGGAAGTTATCATGTTTAATGTCCAATATCTTTTGAACCGGTGCTTTATATGACATTAAATCTAGATATCATATAAATACTGTTAAAAAGTTATCATATGACATAGAGCTGCAATTTGGGCATTGCATGGCATTGCTGACTTTCAGCTCCATACTAATATGGGCATGGTTCTTTATTGTTACTTCCTTTACTTTGTGCATACTGTATAACACAGCCAAATTTCATTTCATTTCATTCTGATCAATCTTGCAACAGCTCAGAATACCATTATTAATAATGCTGATATTTCACTGCTTTTCATATGAATTGAGTAGCAGTATAGTTGACTCCAGTAAATTATATGAAGACCTTACCACCCATAGTTGCTTCATTCAATCACTTATTTTACATGAACAAAATAGGTAATCATTAGCAAAGCTATCAATCTCACCTAGTTTACTGGAGTCTCCATCAGACCCAGAGTAATTGGTGCCCATGGTATAAGTTTTACCAGACCCGGTTTGACCATATGCCAATATAGTTACATTGTAACCTGAAAAAACAAAGACATGAAGAGTGGGTCATTTTAATTATAAACAAGTCAGCTGGTGAAAAGTATTAACTGCCTCTCACGGACATGTCACTGAAGGCATCAACCCAAAACATAAATTAATTTAATGAATTAATCACTTGTAATGCTGCCACTGCAATTTTTAAAATTATACTTCTTTTGGCACATTTGGAAAAACCTATGAGAGTAAAAATTTTACAATGTGTGTGCACACCAACAACTGAAAAGCAACATGATGAAGTTAGCTGACAACTGCCACTCAAGTTTCCATTTTACGATGCGCGTGCACACCAACAATCAAAAAGCGACATGATTAATTTAGCAGACAAGTGATTCCTTGTACAAAGAGTTGTGGCATATGAGATGAAATCTTTAGCTTCACACTTTTTTTTTTTATTGAATCATCTCAACCAGAGATTGGTTGGGAAGAGGTCTTAATTGCCCCATTGCAATCAAAACTTGTTGGAGATGCATAGTTTATTTTTTATTAAACTATCAAATCTTAAATCGAAAATATCTAAAAATAGGAAAAGGGGAGGAGGTTGTAAAGGATTCAATTGCATCATGGTTTTCAATATTTCTCTGTGACATATAAGGAAGAACAATTTAAAATATTCTATTATTAAGGAAACGGTTTAACATCTGAAACTAGGATAACAAAGCATACTGAACAGCTATATTAAAAATTGTCAAGAATATTATGACGGATCATCATACCTTGAAATAGTTTCTCAATGAGTCCCTTAACAGCAGTGTCATAGAATTCTTGTTGAGTAATATGTTGCGGAAACACATAGTTGTATGTAAATGCTAAATCTTTGATAGTCACTTGAGGTTCCCCACTGATCACCTCAATGCACTCATCACACCCTCTCTCGGTTTCCTGACGCATCAAGGGCCTGATGCGAAGAGCCACCTGCACTGTGTCTATCGCTTTATTTTCCCCGTCCACCATTTTGACTGTTCACTGACTATCCCTCAGACTTTTACAAAAATTATACCGTTCACTAAATATTCAGTGGGAATAAATAACTTTTTCATAAACAAATCATGACCGAATACGGAATGGGACACTGTCAATATTTTTCATAAATGCAAACGGCTATCATTGTTTCATTTCGGCCAGTAGATGCAAGCTTCAACTTTACGCTGAAATTAACACAAATTTAGAGATCAAGATGTATTTCAAGCAAGAAAAAGAAATGTCCTAATTTATTATGTCGATTGTATTATATTTCGCATACTTACCGTACTTCTAACTGGTCCCGGGCTTGCTTTACGTTTCACAGAATTAATTGATTACAATAAGGAAAGGGAAACCTAAAATTCAATTTGCTTACATAAAAAGTTCCTTTGATCACTTTAAAAATAACAAATTGAACGAGATCATTAATGAAACCAAACGAACGATATTTTCAAATTTTAAACAAAATACAACGGACGTGAACAGATCAACAGACTGATGACTGATAGCTATTGCCGGCAGCTTTACATAGACAATAGAGAAAACCACAGACTAATTATAATAGATACTGTGAGACTAGAATTTTATACATTTATAATTGAGAAAAAGAAGATTTGACTGGACATACTCATAGCTCATGGACAACACAGGAAGAGAACACACACACCCAAACTCAGAGTTTAACCCAGCCAAGACAAAAACAGTGCGCCTCGCTGGGAACCCAGGGGCCAGTAGAGGCCTAATTAATATGACCTTTAAAAATGTTCCAGACAATCAACTATCAGGTTTAAACTGGCTTGAATGGTCGAAAATATTCATATATTGTCGCGTGATCGTTCTTCAGGTACCTTAAAGAAGCTTGGGGTCCGGTTTATATATAAAGTTCTTGGTTTTCATATTCCTTAAATCATGGATATATTACTCCACACACACCCAAACTCAGAGTTTAACCCAGCCAAGACAAAAACAGTGCGCCTCGCTGGGAACCCAGGGGCCAGTAGAGGCCTACTTAATATGACCTTTAAAAATGTTCCAGACAATCAACTATCAGGTTTAAACTGGCTTGAATGGTCGAAAATATTCATATATTGTCGCGTGATCGTTCTTCAGGTACCTTAAAGAAGCTTGGGGTCCGGTTTATATATAAAGTTCTTGGTTTTCATATTCCTTAAATCATGGATATATTACTCCATGGATATACATATACTCTATCTGGATCATAGACTTGGAATACCTGAAGTTCGATTCTGACATGACGTCATCGATGACGTCATATCGGAATGATACATTCGACCAATCACAGGCCGGATTGAGGTTGTCTTTCATATTTGTAGGGTGTCCACACTTACATAGAAAAATTATGTCCTATTTTGATATGGTTCTTCAAAATGTTTTTTATAGGTTATTTTTCTGGTAGTTATCATTATAATATTGAAATAATACATTTTATTTAAATTTCTTCAAAATTACTGAATTTAAATTATTGCATTAAGAGTAAAATAGAAAATTAAGGTACACAATTACGGTACATCCTTATTATATTTTAATCTTAGATGTTTTTAAATCATTATAAAAAATCGCTATATCCTGGGACTAAAGATAACATGGACACAATACAAAAATGCTCCTTCTTTTACGACGTCATCGATCGTCAGGTACTACTACGAAGTTATTTATCCAGTAAGAGAAATATATCCATGTATTACTTTAACTGGATATATAACATCGTAGAGATCCCTGAAGACGGATGACGTCAGAATGCCATTTTTTTATTGTGTCTATGTTATTTGTAGTCTCAAAATATGTATATCATTCGATTGTGTTAAAATTAGAATATTTTTATAAGTGACGTGCACTTAAAATAAAAGAAATGTACCGTGATAAATAATATATTGTTTCATTCCATTGTCACTTTTAATACAAAAATCTATATACCTATGTATTATATATTAAAACAAAGTTGTTTTAGTTAAAACACCATATAACTCAAGAACGGCTACACCGATTTTAATGATTTTTGTTTCGTTAGATTTGTATCGACCCGGAATAACATAATAACAAAAAATATATAGAGAAAAGGACAAACAAGAAATAAACATATTTAATGAGAACAAATGACAGCTGTCAAAACAAATGACGTTTGACAATTGTCATTTGTTTTCACGGTTGTCATTTGTTTTGACGGTTGTAATTTGTTTTGACGATTGTCAATTATCATATCTTGATGATTGTCACCGGACCTTAGCTTGACATCAAAACTTGGTTGATAACTACAAGTGTCAAAGTTAGCGAATAGGCCCGCAGTTTAGTTATAAGTCACATTACATTGATTTGATAGGCGGTACAATGTTCGCCGGAACAACTAGTAATCCTAAAAAAATAAGTTTTTTGACTTAAGGATAATTTTGAAGTAATTTAAAATGTGGTTATTCATTATTATAATTTTTTACTACCAGAAAAATTTAAAGAAAACATTTTGAAGAACCATATCAAAATAGAACATCATTTTTTTAAGTAAGTGTGGGCACCCTACAATGATGAAAAACAACTGCAATCCGGCCTGTGATTGGTCGAATAGTAGTCATTTCGTTGTGACGTCCATCTTCAAGTACCTCTACCTAGCTATATATCCAATTACAGTTATAAATCATTGATTAAAGAAAAAGTAGAGGATATGCCCTAAATTGCATATACATTTTTTCATTATACATATATTATGAAAATATGACCCGAAACACCAAAAATACATCTGTCCTGTTCTTACACGCGACAATGTAAACTTAAAGAAAGAGTACAATACATGTAGCATATTTCAATTTTCTGGCAACATTTTAAAGAAATCTATCTAAGCTCCGCCTTGAAGCCTGTTTTCGGACGCCATTTTATGAAAACAGTTGCTTCTAGGGATGTTCGATCCAGGTGCCTTGTATCGATACTCTATACAGCCGAAACAAATGTCAACAAACCATTAAACTCGTTTTATAGGGTTTTTCACCAACTGACATGAATTTGTACACCAAATGCGTTTTATTTAGACAAACTCCCATTAAGGTATTTGTGAATTCTTCAATAAATACATATTGACCGATAACAATTATAAACTCCAAGTAAATGTAGAAATAAACAAAATTAAATAACACCGTCATCATTCAAACACTTTGCAATGACAATCTTATTTCCAAGAAGAGATTTGAAACGTTTAACATAATGGACTATTTTGCCCTAATGAGTAGTTTGTCTAAATAAACGCATTTGGTGTACAAATTCATGTCAGTTGGTGAAAACCCTAGAAATCTATTTTAATATAGATAATATTTATTATGGATGTATTTCCGAAATAAAATTATTAATATTATTATTATTATTATTAACAATAATCTTTAGTTTACATTTGTATCGGCTGCAAAACGACTAGAGTATAGATCGATATGGATCGTATCGCAGTGTGTCGATCCAGGTATCGATCCTAGTGATTTGATACTGATCGATCCAGTATCGAATGATTTTTTTTTAATGGAAATAGGCGGCAAACGAGCTGACGATCCACCTGATGGTGAGTGGCTATCGTCGCCCATGGATATCAGCAACATCAAAGGCATGACTGATGCGTTGCCGGCTAAGAAAGAGAGAAAAAGAAGAAAATAAAATTTTAAATAGGAATGTTTAATCCGGGTGTTTTATGTATCGATAGTCCGGTTCGTCATGAATATCTCAATAAATAGTCCAAATATCGATTCATATAATTAAATATACCTGTAAGGTGGGTATCGCGGCCAATATAATATATATATATATCAGCGACCAAAGCGTTGTCAGCCAAGAAAGAGAAAAAAAGAAAGAAATATGTTAATAAATGAAACATGATACATATTTTATATTTTATTTATATTTAATACTTATAATTTAATACGATGTTTTGTATCGATTCATAATCGAATAAAAATCTCGAATTCTAAATAAATATATATATCTTTAAGCTAGTATTAAGGTTAATCGTTTTAGATTAAATTTTATATTAGATTTAATTTTATTCAAAATATTGTATAATTAAATACTGAAAAAGTTACTTAAGGTTTTTTAAAACAATGTGGTATGTTGTAGGAACATCATATAAATAATAATATCTCACTCTATAACAGTATATTTGATTTAGAACTCTTGTGTTTTATAAACTAATTAATCAAATAAATTCATATCATCATATATTTTTTTCTTAAAATATTATATCGATATGTGTAAAATACAACACTAATTTGTGGACGGAGTCGACGCCATATTTGAGAAACTTTTGGCTTCAGATCACGTGACCTTATTTCCTATCCTCTCTTTTTCTTTAATCAAAGTTATAAATCCATGCCGTAGGGTGAATTCGCCAAAGTCACAAAAAAGATGTTCCGATTGATAAAAAATTTAATTTACTACTTTTATAATTTTTTATTTTAGAAACTGCTTTTGGGTGAATTCGCGTTTTTGAATTATTTTGGTGTTCTTTTTTAAAAGTATGTGGAAATGCGTGCAAAACCATGAAAAAAATTAGCACATAAAATTTCCTTTCTAAGCCTACAAAAGTCCTCAAAATTCGTTATGCTAATCAAAAGTTATTGGGTCGTAAATTTTTTTATAAGAAATGGTAATGATATTGAGCAGCCTGGTAATGACTTTTATTTAACGGTAATGACTTTTTGTTAGCGGGAATGACAAAATTTAATAATAATCAAAAAAAATTTAAAGCCGTGTGTATTATAGTTATGTCTATAAGTTGCATATGAAGATAAAAAATGTCAAGCTAAAACCACTAATTAGAATATTATTGGTAACGAGATTGGCAGTAATAAATTACGCAATTTTATTCTAAATATGAATTATTAGTTCATGGAAATAAAATTACCTCTGGTATTTGATCTGGTATTGAATTTGAAATTTTGTGGGGAATGTCTGTTAAAATTATAAATAATATAAAAGATGTGATAGTCCCTTATTTAGCTAGGTTAGTAAATAAATGTGTAAATCTAGATACTTTTCCAGATCTAATAAAGTACAGAAAGATCATACTGATTTTTAAATCTGGGGACAAAACAGGCCTTAATAATTACAGACCTATTTCTATTTTACCTACGGTCTTCGAAAATAATTAAGTTAAATTAAACGCTGAAGCACTTCACCGCTTGTAATTTACTCCAACCTGAGCAATACGGTTTTACCGAAAGCCGTAATACAACAAATGCAGGTGCTAGGCTTCTCAAACTTATCTTTGAGACCTGGGAGAATTCACAAAATTCCATAAAGGGTATTCTGTGACCTGTCTAAGACGTTTGATTGTGTTGAACACTAAACATTACTACTTAAGCTACTACTACAGCATCAATAACAATTCACTTAACTTGATTGTGTCGTACTTGACGAGTAGAATCTAATGTGTTAGTGTAAATGATAAAAAGTGATCGAGATCTCAATCTGTGATGGGTGTACCACAGGGCTCGTTTCTGGGCCCCTTCCTTTTTCTAGTATACTTAAATGATCTGCCGTATTAAATTAAGAAATATGTAGACATTATCATATTTGCTGATGTCACTTCTCTTATATTTAAGACGAATAGAAATAAAATAAATGACGATGTAAAAGTTCTCAGGTTTGTTTGTCACACCGGTTTACTACAAATAATTTACTGATAAATGCTAAAAAACTAAGTATATAGAATGTTTGCTACCAAATGGAATAATACGAGACAGTCCCCTTTAACACGTACAGCAGTACCAAGCGCGTCACTTCACTCTGCGACTAGTAAAAAAGTCCGGTTTATATTTGATTCACCTTATAAATAATGAAATTATAACTATGGAAAAATCCACGGTTTTCTTGGGTGTCACCTTAGATTCTAAACTACAATGGGGCAATCATATATCGGCTTAGTTAGTTAATGCGATTAGAAAGATAAGACAGTTTACTGATGTAGAAATTGATAAACTTGTTTATTTTGCACACTTTCATAGCCTCATGTCCTATGGTATATTGATATTATTGATGTGGAGTGCAGAGGCTGACATTGATGCGATATTTGTTTTGCAGAAAAGGGCAAGTAGGACCATCTATAATTAAAATTACGCCACTACCTGCGGGAGAGATTTAAAGAAATAAGCATATTAACAGTAACATCTCAATTTATTTACAATTATATTTTATTCATAAAGAAACAACGGCGGTTGGTTCAAGCAAAATAGTGATACGCAAAATCATCAAACTTGAAACAGACATACTTTTGGTTACGGATTCTTTTCACCTACCTAGAGTACAACGTTCTTTTGAGCGGCTCTATGTACGTTTTTACATTAAATTACCTAAGTACATGATTTGCTTATTCAAATGTATAAGAGATCTCTGAAATCCCAGCCAGTAGGCAAAGGATATTATAGTATAAATGAATATATTATTGACAAAGATGCACGTAAATTAGCCATGCATCCAGTTCCGCGTCAGTCAGAACATCTTGTGTAATAATTTCATTATTTTAAAAGATGTGCTGTGGAGTTTCTTTACGGATTTCCTTCTCCATGACAAAGCACCGTTCCGAAATGCTGTTAGATTTGAAAAATGACGTTCATAAGTGTATCAGTGATATCGACATGAATAAAAGATTATTTCATCTTATTTCATTACATTTTTGGAACGAAGTTCCTTATCGCGCGTTGCGAAAGGGGGCTAGGCGGAAAATTTGGTAACGAAAAGTTGTAACGACACTTTTTGCCATCATTAGTCATTTTAACTCGTGCGGCGTCGTTACATGTTTCTCTGTCTGTTCTCTCTCTCTCTTATAGAAAGCAAGCCAGATATTTTCGTTTCTTGCAGTAAGTACTAGGATAGCAAAAACATGCAGCAAGTGTGCCAAAACAAATCTGGGGTATTAAATTTCTCATCGGCTTTGTTCACGTAGTAGCTTGCTACTAACGAGGAAACTTTAATTTATTTTTCTTTCCAGAGAATTTTCTTCAGAAACTTTTCTTTATTTTCTTTTCTTCTTATCTCTTTCTTTGTTCTCCTCTTCGTACAATGCACAATCTCCTCTGATTTCGGTTTATCTCCACCGTCTAGCAATTTTTTGTTTCTTTTAACGGTTTTGGCCTTTATTTGCATTAAATTTTCGTTTATAATTTATTTTACTAAAAAGATATTGCAAAATTAAAAAGTTTTGTAGATTCTTTACCAACAACTTGTAGCTCAAATTTAATTTACAACACACATATCAAAAATTTATCGTTGAAAAAGAAATTGCTAGGTCTCATTACTCAATCAAAATTGATTTCAAAATCTCCAATCGTCATTACCATTCACACAAAATCATTCCCATTTACAAAAAAACAAATGGGAATGATGCATATGGTAATGATATTTTTTTCTTTTTTGCTTAAAATTCATTTTGATAATCATTAATTTAAGAACTCTTTGTGCCAGTGAAAATCATGTTCCTATTACACATACGTGTGGAGTATTAAAATTAATGTATAATTTATATTTACCTTGTAAGTCCAGTAAATGGCGATGATTCAAAATCGGGACAAAGTACTGAACGTTGTTGTTTTTCATGAATAAAAGTTGTTTCTCCATGCAGCAGTAAAAAGTTGGCCTGTTCCACTTTTTACAATGGACCAGACGAGGAGAAACGAGGGGTACTTTATAGCGTAGCCCAAAAAACATTTGAGAAATATAACGTTTGACGGTACTGACATGGAGTTGACGAATTTTCATGACTAAATTTTAATTGATGTTTTTTACTAGTTCTGCACTGCTGATTTCATAATATTATATGTTATAATGTACCTAACTAGATATTGTCTCAAAATATAAAATTAAACACGCAATGTGTAAGGCAGGTTTTTCAAAAAATATTTTGGAATATCAATATCAGCAATTTCCCTACAAATGGTAATGATGTTTTGGGTGTGTTATTCAATTTTTTTTATAAATTACTTCAAATAATGTAATGAAATATGTGGGCGCTTATGTAAAAATATGTATAAAAGCAGTTTCTAAAATAAAAAATTATAAAAGTAGTAAATTAAATTTTTTATCAATCGGAACATCTTTTTTGTGACATTGGCGAATTCACCCTTTTATACATATTTTTACATAAGCGCCCACATATTACATTACATTATTTGAAGTAATTTATACAAAAAAATTGAATAACACACCCAAAACATCATTACCATTTGGAGGGAAATTGCTGATATTGTTAATCCACAATATTTTTTGAAAAACCTGCCTTACACATTGCGTGTTTAATTTTATATTTTTAAACAATATATAATTAGGTACATTATAACATATAATATTATGGAATCAGCAGTGCAGAACTAGTAAAAAAAATCAATTAAAATTTAGTCACGAAAATTCGTCAACTCCATGTCAGTACCGTCAAACGTTATATTTCTCAAATATTTTTTGGGCTACGCTATAAAGTAACCCTCGTTTCTCCTCGTCTGGTCCATTGTAAAAAGTGGAACAGGCCAAATTTTTACTGCTGCATGGAGAAACAACTTTTATTCATGAAAAACAACGACGTTCAGTACTTTGTCCCGATTTTGAATCATCGCCATGTACTGGACTTACAAGATAAATATAAATTATACATTAATTTTAATACTACACACGTATGTGTAATAGGAACATGATTTTCACTGGCACAAAGAGTTCATAAATTATTGATCAACAAAATGAATTTTAAGCAAAAAAGAAAAAAATATCATTACCATATGCATCATTCCCATTTGTTTTTTTGTAAATGGGAATGATTTTGTGTGAATGGTAATGACGATTGGAGATTTTGAAATCAATTTTGATTGAGTAATGAGACCTAGCAATTTCTTTTTCAACGATAAATTTTTGATACGTGTGTTGTAAATTAAATTTGAGCTACAAGTTGTTGGTAAAGAATCTACAAAACTTTTTAATTTTGCAATATCTTTTTAAAATAAATTATATAAACGAAAATTTAATGCAAATAAAGGCCAAAACCGGAGTAACAAAAAATTGCTAGACGGAGGAGATAAACCGAAATCAGAGGAGATTGTGCATTGTACGAAGAGGAGAACAAAGAAAGATATAAGAAGAAAAGAAAAAAAAAAGTTTCTGAAGAAAATTCTCTGAAAAGAAAAATAAATTAAAGTTTCCTCGTTAGTAGCAAGCTACTACGTGAACAAAGCCAATGAGAAATTTAATACCCCAGATTTGTTTTGGCACACTTGCTGCATGTTTTTTCTATCCTAGTACTTACTGCAAGAAACGAAAATATCTGGCTTGCTTTCTATAAGAGAGAGAGAGAACAGACAGAGAAACATGCGCACGCCGCACGACATGTAACGACGCCGCATGAGTTAAAATGACTAATGATGGCAAAAAGTGTCGTTACAACTTTTCGTTACCAAATTTTCCGCCTAGCCCCCTTTCGCAACGCGCGATAAGGAACTTCGTTCCAAAAAATGTAATGAAATAAGATGAAATAATCTTTTATTCATGTCGATATCACTGATACACTTATGAACGTCATTTTTTAAATCTAACAGCATTTCGGAACGGTGCTTTGTCATGGAGAAGGAAATCCGTAAAGTAACTCCACAGCACATCTTTTAAAATAATGAAATTATTACACAAGATGTTCTAACTGACGCGGAACTGGATGCATTACTAATTTACATGCATCTTTGTCAATAATATATTCATTTATACTATAATATCCTTTGCCTACTGCCTGGGATTTCAGAGATCTCTTATACATTGGAATAAGCAAATCATGTACTTAGGAAATTTAATGTAAAAACGTACATAGAGCCCCTCAAAAGAACGTTGTACTCTACGTAGGTGAAAAGAATCCGTAACCAAAAGTATATCTGTTTCAAGTTTGATGATTTTGCGTATCACTATTTTGCTTGAACCAACCCCCGTTGTTTTCTTTATGAATAAAATATAATGGTAAATAAATTGAGATGTTACTGTTAATATGCTTATTTCTTTAAATCTCTGCCGCAGGTAGTGGCGTAATTTTAATTATAGAGGGTCCTAATTGCCCTTTTCTGCAAAACAAATATCGCATCAATGTCAGCCTCTGCACTCCACATCAATAATATCAATATACCATAGGACATGAGGCTATGAAAGTGTGCAAAATAAACAAGTTTATCAATTTCTACATCAGTAAACTGTCTTATCTTTCTAATGGCATTAACTAACTAAGCCGATATATGATTGCGCTTGGTACTGATGTACGTGTTAAAGGGGACTGTCTCGTATTATTCCATTTGGTAGCAAACATTCTATATACTTAGTTTTTTAGCATTATCAGTAAATTATTTGTAGTAAACCGGTGTGACAAACAAACCTGAGAACTTTGACATCGTCATTTATTTTATTTCTATTCGTCTTAAATATAAGAGAAGTGACATCAGCAAATATGATAAAAGCGGCCAAGTGCGAGTCGGACTCGCCCATGAAGGGTTCCGTAGCAGCAAGTAACATAGTATAAAAGTTCTTGTAGTTCGTTGTAACTTTGATCAATGTTTTTTGCGGTTTACGATTTATGACGCAGTAAAAAAAAACTACTTACTAGATCTCATTCAAACTAATTTTCGTTGGAAGTTTGCTTGGTAATGTACATCATATATTTTTTTTAGTTTTATCATTCCCTTATTTTAGAAGTTACAGGGGGGGGGGGACACACATTTTACCACTTTGGAAGTGTCTCTCGCGCAAACTATTCAGTTTAGAAAAAAATGATATTAGAAACCTCAATATCATTTTTGAAGACCTATCCATAGATACCCCACACGTATGGGTTTGATGAAAAAAACATTTTTGAGTTTCAGTTCTAAGTATGGGGAGAACCCAAAATTTATTGTTTTTTTCTATTTTTGTGTGAAAATCTTAATGCGGTTCACAGAATACATCTACTTACCAAGTTTCAATGGTATAGCTCTTATAGTTTCGGAAAAAAATGGCTGTGACATACGGACGGACAGACAGACAGACAGACAGACAGACAGACATGACGAATCTATAAGGGTTCCGTTTTTTGCCATTCGGCTACGGAACCCTAATAATGTCTGCATATTTCTTAATTTAATACGGCAGATCATTTAAGTATACTAGAAAAAGGAAGGGGCCCAGAAACGAGCCCTGTGGTACACCCATCACAGATTGAGATCTCGATCACTTGTTATCATTTATACTAACACATTGGATTCTACTCGTCAAGTACGACACAATCAAGTTAAGTGAATTGTTATTGATGCTGTAGTAGTAGCTTAAGTAGTAATGTTTAGTGTTCAACACAATCAAACGTCTTAGACAGGTCACAGAATACCCTTTATGGGATTTTGTGAATTCTCCCAGGTCTCAAAGATAAGATTTGAGAAGCCTAGCACCTGCATTTGTTGTATTACGGCTTTCGGTAAAACCGTATTGCTCACGGTGGAGTAAATTACAAGCGGTGAAGTGCTTCAGCGTTTAATTTAACTTAATTATTTTCGAAGACCGTAGGTAAAATAGAAATAGGTCTGTAAATTATTAAGGCCTGTTTTGTCCCCAGATTTAAAAATCAGTATGATCTTTCTGTACTTCATTAGATCTGGGAAAGTATCTAGATTTACACATTTATTTACTAACCTAGTTAAATAAGGGACTATCACATCTTTTATATTATTTATAATTTTAACAGACATTCCCCACAAAATTTCAAATTCATATATGCCTTTCTTTACCAGAGGTAATTTTATTTCCATGAACTAATAATTCATATTTAGAATTGCGTAATTTATTACCGCCAATCTCGTTACCAATAATACTCTAATTAGTGGTTTTAGCTTGACATTTTTTATCTTCTTATGCAACTTAAAGACATAACCATAATACACACGGCTTTAAAAATTTTTTGAATAACATTAAATTTTGTCATTCCCACTAACAAAAAATCATTACCGTTAAATAAAAGTCATTACCAGGCAGCTCAATATCATTACCATTTCTTATAAAAAATTTTACGACCCAATAACTTTTGATTAGCTTAACGAATTTTGAGGACTTTTGTAGGCTTAGAAAGGAAATTTTATGTGCTAATTTTTTTCATGGTTTTGCACGCATTTCCACATACTTTAAAAAAAAAACACCAAAATAATTCAAAAACGCGAATTCACCCCGTATATAATAAAATCTATGGTTGCTTGTCTTTACTTGTTTATGGTTTTAAATGTCAATATGTCTTGACAAGTAGTGTCACTGACTGACAACAACGAACGAATTCAATCAATTAACAAATGAATCAATCAAACAAAAGTCAAACTAAAAGCGAGCGAAATTTGTGAATCGTATTTGTAAATGTTTAAACAAATCAAAAACAATTAGTTATTTTTATGTGATAATTCGTGTTTTGTGTAATACGTGGCAAGTTTATGGTGGAAAGTTGTATTTTTAAATTTGTTTACTGATTTTGCTGACTGGGTTGTGCGTGCGTCATGCCGCCGAAAACAAGAGCAAGCAAGAATGCCAAAGCTTCAAAAGAAAACATTGGAATCAGCTGTAAAACTAAGACAAAAGCAACAAGTAAAGTCTCAAAATTGCCGAGGAAAGCGTTGGCGGACAAAACTAACTCAGCTTCGGATGACGATGCAACAATTTTAAAAACGAAACCCAATAAAAGTGTTGGTAATGAAACTAATTTACTTATTAAACATAGACCTCGTCGAGAGAGACGTCTTCCAAGTAGATATGTAGAGAATAATGGGGTAGAAAATCTGTCACACAGTAAGAATGTTTCAGTTGAAAATGTGGGAAAATCAAAATCCACGCCTGTCAAACAAATTCCAGTAGCACTGTCTCCTCTGAAAACTCCTAAAACAAACTTGGATAGTAGTCTAACCGCTCCACGTCCTAAAAGAATCTGTCGGCTACCATCAAAGTTTGATGATCATTCAATAAGCCCCAGCAAATTTGTACCAGTGCAACCAGCGTACGCAAGTACACCCAAAATTGAAAATAAACCTAAAGAAGTTGAGAAGAAAACCTCAAAAAAGAAACTGACACCCAAGACAGCTCTTACATCTGGTAAGGTAATATCAAGTAAAGCAAAAACTAAGAAACCTGTAAATAAACAACTCAATAATACCTCTGAAGCAAAAAGTCCAAATAGTAGTGCAGATACCAACAATAATGCTAAGACAGACCGCCTACCTCGCAATAAAACCAAAAACAAACAAGATACTCCACCAAAAGTATCAGCATCTAATCTTAAAACAATAGTGACTAAAAAGCCTGTAAATAAAAATGATTCAATAAGAATTCTGGAAGACAGAAGCAAGTCATTGAAAAGAGATGCCAGTAACTTTGATGTTTATGAATTTACATATGATCCAAATGAGGAGCCACCACCTCAAAAAAAGAAAAGGAAAAAGCCAGCAAAGAAGCGTGAACCGAAGCCTAAAACAGTGTTTTTTAAGGATACTTATGACAGAAACTTGGCTAAAGCTCTAAGAAACTTGAAGAACACAATTTCAGAAAGAAATAAACCTGTTAAACAAACTAATGAAAATCCT
The DNA here is from genome assembly GCA_951805285.1 of Thymelicus acteon. Lineage (NCBI taxonomy): Eukaryota > Metazoa > Arthropoda > Insecta > Lepidoptera > Hesperiidae > Thymelicus > Thymelicus acteon. The sequence goes on from OX638232.1 coordinate 8,474,360, forward strand.
GCACCAGAAAAAGCAGAAATATTGACAGCACATCCAGCCACTGACACCGTAGTATCAACATTCACTACAAAACCTATTCCAAGTCAACCATGCAATACAGACAAAAGCCACACCTCAGTAAAAAACTATAATTCTGTGAGAGTCGAGGATATTGCATTGGATTTCGAACAAGACAGTTTTGTGGATGATGTCAATTATTCACCGGCACATTATGGTAGTCGGCCAACTACTCCAGCGATCCATAATGATATACCAGTCTCAGAGATGCATGCTCCTAATAATGATGCAATGAATACTCCAACTCATCAAAACAATCATTCAAATCTCCCAACAACTGTCTCTAATGATCCATTAAATCTCAGAGAGGAATTGAGCTTCTTTGATGATCAACCAGTGGCTAGTAGTAGCATGAATGTTTCCACAAGAAACCCTGCTGCAAGTCCTTGGAGAGTGGAGTTTGGAAGTTTACCAATAAGATGGCAAGTTAATACTTATGTAAAACCAAACATGACACCAGCTTTTGACAGTTCATTCATGAACTTTAATGAAAATAATAAGAAACATGTTTATACAAATATAGTACCTGAAACAAATGAGGATAATGATGCCCCACATATTTATGAAGACTATGCATCAAAGTTAAAACAAACAAGCATCATATCATTTATAAAAGAAGTTGTAGAAAATAAAGCAAAGAAAAATAAAGATAAAATGACGCCAATTAAAGCGAATTCTCTTTTTGAAGACTTAAATAATACTCCAATTAAAGAAGCACCTTTAGCACAGAATGATCATGTAACTCCTAAAAAAAATGCTCAAATAAATGTCGAGTCAAATGAACAAAGGACTCCGTCGAGTGTCAGTAATATATCCAATGAAAATGAAGTCTCAGATAATTCTAAAGGAAATGAGAAAGAAAGCAGTAAAGAAAGTACCAAGAGCTCAAGTAAGAAGAAAAGGAATAAAAATGTAACATATTTTGGTTTTGATGAAAGTGAAAATGTTGATCAAGAGAATGTTTCTCCAGTTAAGAAGATAGATAAACGGAAATTACGTGCATTAAAGCCTCGTTCTAGAGCGGTCCTTCAGGAAATTAATGAACAAAAAGGACCAACTCGTGCTGTGTTACCTGTTGCTGTTAAATCTAAACAAATTCAAGGTTCTGAAGCTGCAAATAGTCTTTTTGATCAAATGATATCTGCCACCGAGCCACCGGTCTTCCCTGATAAGAATCCTGTACAAAATACTGAAGCTACCAACATTACAGAAGCACAAAATAATGTGGATTTGAATGATGATCAGTCTGTCCATTTATTTGAAGATCTGGAACTGGTACATCATTTAAAGGTAATTTCATATTTCATTATTAATTTCATTATTAATAAAGTAATAAAGTAATTTCCTTATTTCATTTTTGTTATTATACAACTTTTCTTACAACCATAATTAACTTTTTTTTAATTATTCTGCAGGTAGATGGACATCATCAACTAAATGTTAGACTTAACACATATTTGAGGAAGCTGAAATTTTTATTCCTCATCTATGCATTGCTAGCTGGCTGGCTCTGTCTTGTTTGCATAATATCTGTCACACAAGTTTAATTATTACATATGCCATGCCTTTGTTTGAAATAAGGCAGAATTGATGCCACATTATACTAGTCAGTTCTTTCTTGCCTTGAGCTCATAGCGCATATGTTTCAAACTGTTATTTCTTCATTGATAACAAGGTAACATAAATGTTAACGTTATATTTAATAATATTTTTTCTATCAAATTTACAGGCTTACAGAAAAAGTTATGGCAAAGCAAAGAAAGCAGTAACATTCCGTCAGAATTCCATCTCCGACAGTGATGTTCAGCCCAGCGATGTAGCTGAGCAAAGTGCCTCCAGTGATGACGATGATTCGCTTGACTTGACATTCAAGGTCCCAGAAATCCAGCCCAAAAAGACGACAAGGAAAAAGAAGCCCAAACAGATAAAGAAATCTAAGAAAGAGGTATGAGTTGTATATTTTATCTAATTACCTACTTAGAGGTTATTTAAGTAATAATGGATCCTATCCAGAAAAGGACTTTTTGTGTGCTAGTGTTTTTACATTCATATTGGTATTAAGGTACTGCACCTTCAATCTTCACAAAACTGGTTTCTTACACGCTCAACTACGAGGAAACCAATTGAAAATATCCCACGAAAAAAATACAAAGCATAGAAAAAGGTCTGAAGAAAAATGTTAATCGAATAGAATATTAAATAGTTGTTTAATATTTCCAATAAAAAATCGTAATTTGCTTCACAAAAATAAACTTTAGTGTCGAAATTCTGTATTTTCAGCGGTAACAACTTTTTTTTAAGAATGTAATAGGTATAATTATGGTTTTATTAAAATGTTAACTGGACAAATATTGAATTAAATGCGTATATGCTGAATTGGTATGAGTTGTTCCATACTTCCTTAAGTCTGAGCTAACCTATGCTCATGTTTTATCCTACAGGACCATGCTACCCAGTTTTAAAGTACTTGCTTTAAAAAACTGCAATACTTTTCTAATGTTTTCATATTCTTAAGTAAGAAAAGCAGAAGGCACAAAAAATTTACTGAAATTGTAGTGACTAGAGGAATTAATGGGAGTAATCTAGGTGATGATATCCTGCTAATATTATAAATGTGGAATTTTATGAGGATGGATGGATGTATGGATGTTTGTTGCTGTGTAACGCAAAGTAAATTGAACAGATTTTCATGAAATTTAGCACATAGGTAGACCATAATCTGGAATAACATATAGGGTACTTAATATCCCGGACTTTTTTTTTATTATTTTAGGTTTTAAAATATTTTTCTATGAGACAAAATGAGGTGATGGTATAATCGCAAAAATGTATTAATTAATAAATTTTATAGTCCCAAGTTCAAAGAAAAATTACATATTTAACAAATTTGTTTTACTCTATTATATTTAGATATGCTTTTTTTTTACAGGAACAAGAAGTAGAGGCTTGGGCTGCCGGCTTCAACTCTATGTGTGAGGATATCGAAGAATTTGATTTAGTTGTTGAGTAGGATTATAATTAGCATATAAGTTTTTAAATTATTCAGTTATGAACTCAAGTGCAAAAGCACTTTAGGTTGTAAGGTAAAAGATAAGTAAGATAACTCATGTTTTTCTTAATCACAAATCTTCACATATTAAGTTTACTTTTAAAATCACGAGATTTTATTTTGCCATTGTAAGTTTGCCATTTAATTTTAAATTAAAATCAGGTCTGACAACTTATTTACTTTTATATAATTGTTTGCACTACGAAATGATTTACGTCTTAGGGGTCATTCATTAATTACGTAAGGACAATATTAGCCATTTTTGACCCCCCTACCCCAATGTTAAGTGCACGTAAGATTTCTCTGACTCCTTAGGTACGTAAGATTTTATATTGTTTTAGAAAAAAATTAATTGCACCAGAACTCCTAATTTGAAGCAAGTCAAAGATTTTTTGTCTTTATTAATAGTATTTCGAGTTGTAAAATATTACGTAGGAATAGCTTTACCTCCTCCCGCTAAAAGATAAGGGCACGTAGAGATTCTGAAGATCCCACTTAGGATCCTTAGGGGCCATCCATAAATTACGTCACACTAATTTGATGACTTTTCGACCCCTCCCCCCCCTTGTCACAGCTGGTCACAATTGTGAGACCCCCCCCCCCCTAGTGTGACGTCACATATTATGAAATTGTACACCTAGAAATTATTAAATTAAAACAGCAGTTCCGAAATACGTTTTATTTCCATTAATTGTTTTTTAATATTTACCTATACATACCAATTATTCGATTTTGAAATGTGACGTCACGAAATTTAGGACCCCCTCCCACCCCTTGTCACACAATGTCACACTTCATCGACCCCCCCCCCCCCCTAACGTGTGACGTAATTTATGGATGGCCCCTTACGTAATTAATGAATGGCTCTTAGGTCATTTCTATTATGAACAAATGAGTTAAGATCATCGTTAGTATTGGTTGTTTATTATTAAGGTTAAAATTGTGTTTCTTTAAATACGTCGCAGGATTTAACGTCGTATTGAGATTTATTTTTACAATGTTTTCAATTAGGGTGAAATTATTTTTAATTGTGTGTTTCAATTTGAAATGCTAATAATTTGTAATATTGTTAATATCATTAATGATTTGTAAATAATATTGACATTATTTTCCAATTAATTTTAACAGAATTACTCAAATTACTTTTAAGTGTGACTTAAATGTTAATTTATTTTCAACGCTGGCCATGTTTGCATTGGTATAGCTAGTTGTATGTAAGGGTCTATCAATTTTATTGGTAAAATTTTATAAAAAAAGATAAGCTGTTTTATTTATCGCAGAAGGTGCAGATAGAATAGTTGATTCAATTATTTAAAATTATTTACTTATTTAAAATATTAAAATGGTGAAATAAAAAAATGGGTAAAGTGCGAGTCAGACCATGTACCTACGCTTTACGGTTCCGTTTATAACGTTCCACATAATTAAAAACTTTTTTGAACAAAATTTTATATAAAGGAAAAGGATGAAATATCTAAAAGTTATTGAAAAAAAAGTATACTTAATTACCTCCTTTAAAAATATTAGGACTAGATAGAGCGTAATATATGCATTGATATATAAAAAACAATATCAAAAAGCCAACATTACGCGGTGTTCCCAGGCGGTCACCTATCCAAGTACTGACCGCGCCCGACGTTGCTTAACTTCGCTTCGGTGCGATGTTGCTTAATTTTGGTGATCGGACGAGAACCGGTGTGCTCACGTGGTATGGACGTTGGCAACAAAGCGAACGTAAAACTGAGATACATGATAGAAACTTTAGTTTAAAAACTTTTATTTTAATAATAATAATAAAATTAAAAGACTGATAGCATCCTTTTTTAACAAAAACCTGAGAAATGTATATGTAATGAAAAGAAGTTGCTTGAAGAAAAATATTGCCATCTAGCGAAAACTATGTTAACTACCTACTACATATTAAGTTTTAATATGGCTTTATGCGTTTCTTTATGTAGAGTAGACTAATATTAGAGTACTGATGAAAGACAAATTTGTGTCATAAATAGCGAAGGGAATTTTTAATTCATTTTTTTATCTTACGCGGACAGTGATTATGTAGTTTACATAATGTATTATTAGATGTCGCTTTTTTCATATGGAATTTTGCAGTCTCGCCACTAGTGTCATCTGTCGGGCCTGTAATAAATTAAATTGTTGTATAGATGACTAAAAAGTATCTTCATTAAATAAGAGATGGTGTTTGGCATGCATGTGAGCGTAGGAATTCTTTGCTTGTTTATCTTTATAAATTAAGTTAATAGTTTAAAAACTAAATAAACGGTTTTATAGCGCCACTGGAGGAATTAAGAAAAATAGGAACTAAAGAAAAAAAACCGTTAAGAAGTTCCCTCGTCTGGAGCCAACCCTAAAATATTATCAGGTCATGCTTATCATCAAAATGTATTGTCATCGGAACCAAAGCAATATGTAAAATTTCAAGTTCGTAGGATGAAAGGAAGTATGTAGTTCTACTTAATTTAGCTTGCAATATTTGACCCAATGGCCAAACAGGGCAAGCTAAATAAAACCGTTTAATAAAATAAATTTTATTTAAGAAATATTATTTTCAACCCATAGTTTGTACCTATTTAATTAAAATAATTAAATTATATCATAATTATACATATAACACTAAAACTATATTTTTTATTTTAATAATAAAGTAGGTACCTGATTATTATTATTATGTATAAATAGATATTAGGAAGCGTACACATTCTCGCCGTTTATTGATCGTAATATCACACAATGGCACGATGGGCCACATGAAAATAGAAGTTCTTTATGCAGTATAGAGATGCACATTTGGAAATGAGTAGGTCTAGGGTGTAGGTATAGGTCATAATCGTTCTATTAGCAAAATTATTGTAGGTATATTTTTCCCTTAGATAGCAAGTTACAAAAGTCTGATGTACTTATATGTGATGTGACGACTGTATCATGAATGATTCACATTAATTTATGTTGCAAAACAGTTGCACCTGGGCCAGATATCTTATCAAAGTGCGTCGTGCAACCACACGAATAAGGGTTCTTAAATAGCATCCGTCTTCACAAACGCCACGGGTTGTTTACTAGATAGGTACCTACCTCATTGTGATTTGTGAGAATAGGTAGGTAGGTAGGTAGGTTAGGTAAACCCTGTCCACAAATCTTAGAGACTAAAATGACAACCACTAATGTCAAAGTTTGAAATAATGATACCAGCTAAATTTGTGCGATCTTTTCCGGTTTTTCGAATCGTAAAGTACATAATATCTCAGAATAGTGACATATTAGTAGCGACACTTATATCTACCTAGATATTTATAGTATTCGGCTATTTATAGTATTATTTTTAGTATTCGGCTAAATAGTATAAAATTAGCTGTATACCGAATGTAACCATATCTAACCAAATACTTGTTCTTGTAAGCAAAATAACTTTCAAATTTAGTTAGTAAGGGTAAAATATTATGGATATATGAATAATAATGGTTGCTTAAACTTGTTTTTATACTAGTTTTAGGGACTCTTCAATAATCACACAAATAGCCGATCCACCATATAAAAGCTGCGAATATTTTTTCGATTTACTTTACGGTTTATGGTCATCACTATTTAATTTGCACCCGAAACTGGTCACCCATGAAACGTCAATTTCTCTAAGATTTGTGGACGGGCTTTAGGGACTCGGATTTAGTATCTTTTACTTATTTTTCTGAATTTCGCTCCAGTCTGATATCTACTTCACTCAGGATTGGCTCATACATACCTACTTAAAGGTAATGTGTCATCAAAACTAAAACAAAATTTAAAATTTTAACTTCTTCCTCTGTTATCAGAGGAATTGTAGGAGAGGATTTAAGTCAGCCTGCTAGATTTGACCCTCACAAACATTGCAAGATAAATTTTTTATTTTAAAATACTCCACACCTAAGTAGGTATTTCCTTCTAATCATTTTTCGCCTAATTATCTAAAAATCAAGAAAATTAGGTACCTAATTTCGAACGAATAAAAATTCGAAGATTCTGCATTCTTATTTTCGAAACAACCACAAGATTTTGTTTTTATAACCTACCGCAGTGCAGAACCTACTAAGTGAAGAGTCAAATTTTTTATGAAGTACCTAAAAAGCAAACCATTCATTTCCTCGATAAACGTAATGTTCAAACATTGAACTCAATTCAAAAATGGATTCCTCAAAAGTTTGCCTACGGTTGGCAGCGGAAAGTCCCGAAACGCAGGGCATCTATCTAATTAAAACTGAAAAATTAATCCATCCAACAAAGTAAGTATCCCGCTCTGCCCTAATGTGATGGCTGACGATATTAAAATGATTGCTCTTTGGCAAATATGGCGGCCGGTTGAATTATACAGCGGAAGCAAATATTACCCTCGCAAACACACGTCCCGGGAGAGCGAGCTAGTTCGCGCACTCAAAATTAAAAGCACACAATGAAAATACTGAACCGAGTACCCCTACTCAGATACCTTGTCGCGAAAAGTGAGTGCCTACTCTAAACCTCACTCTTAACACTAGGGTAAAGTGGTTCGGCGCATTGTTGTCAATGAAAACAGTCGCCGAAGTGTTTTTTTGTTTATGAAGTCTTCGATGTTGCCACTCGAAAATAAATAGCTCCGCGGTAACGAGCGCAGCTCTAACAAGCTGTTACAACGCTTTTATATTATATCGATTCGCTTTTGTTTTGCAATTATGCGGAATAATGATAGTTTTTTTTTCAATTCACTTTAATAGATCACAATATCAGTTATTTTTTCTCTTGTTTATAAACGCATTCGCTGTTCACCTACTAGCTACCCGGCAGTCTAACTTTTGTTGTTTGATAGTTAAGTCTATCTTTTGTTCCGTTAGTGATTATCGAAGCAACTTCATAGCAGTTTACTAGCTCTTAGCTCGTATGTGAGTGGACCTTTCTATCCACAAAAGCTTTCTGTTCTTCGGACTGCAGTGCAAGTAAAGGCATCTTGTTACCAAGCCTTGCTTTTATCTTTGCCATTAGGCGAGATACCGCCTAAATAATGTAGGTATTTATTACTTTAGAAGCATTCTAAAGTAAAATCAGAGGACTTAGAAACTAGAAAATACCTGCTACTTGCTGCGCCATATTCTGAGTGCGACCATTTTCTGGCATGTTGGTAGCTGACACTTCGAACGGATTTTAAAATTGTTGTATTATGTATGTATTCTGAAATACTCTAAAATATGATAATTTTAGACTAGGTTTTGGTTTTTTTTATGTCAAACTTCAAACATTGAGATACAAACTTAGGCCGCTAATTGTAAGACTTCATCTTCGAACATCCTCAGGAAAATTTTGAGTCTGATCACGGACCTTAAAGAAATACGGACGTAATCTCAAGAACAAATTCAGTGAAGCACCCATCGGAATACAAACTCTCTATTCGTACAAGTAAACACGCACACATTGACACCATCGGCCGCCATTCCGGCGCCGGACCGCACTCGAGTCATACGGACAACGGGAGTTGATAAAGAATAATAAAAATACCTTTGTGTGCTGTTAAAAGTTGCAAGAACAATATTAATTCAGTTAAAAAACATAAAGGGATCACCTTTCACAAGTAAGCTTGTAATTTAATCACTGATTTCTTTTATTTTTCCTAAAGTTATTAACAAAATAAAACTAGAAAAATTGTAACCACAAAATCAGCCAGTGCTGCCAACAATATTGCATAATAATATGCTAATACCCAGAATGTGTAGGAAAATTATAGCATATATAATACTCGAGTTTCTTATTTTAGTTTAAAAGTATATATTTTTGGGGTTCCGTACTAAATAACAAGGAACCCTTACCTATATGTTTGCCATGTCTGTCCGTCTGTCCGTGGTATTGCTTACAAACTAACAATATTAAAAAGCTGAAATTTGGTATAGATTAAGGTATATTAATTACGTTAAGATAATGGTAGAACAAAATTTGAAAAAAAAATTTTAGGTACCTCCCCTATAAGTAAAGTGGGTAAACCAGTGTATTTAATCTGTTGTCAATTAATAAAATTCATTAATCTCATCAAATATAACAATTTGCATTTATTGAATGTGGAATGTGTTATATTCGATTTACATGCATTAAGTATTTAAGTAGATAACTAAATTTTAAATGAAGAATTTTTAGTGTGCGTCCAAACGTAATAATTTAGTAAAGCTCTTTAGTTCATACAATTATTCACAACCTACTTAATTACTTATGCATTTTTACTAAATTTTAACTAAAAAGTGTCTGTCCGAACGTTTTAAGTGATAAGCGCCGCCCATCTACTTAACAGAAAAATTTCAATCTTTTTTTTTGTTTACTTGCGTACTAAATTTTAACTACTAAATTGTTCGTTTACCTTATTAATTTACTTAAAATTTAGTTATCTACTTAACTAATTAATACGTGTAAACCGTACATTACGGAATAACTATTCAGTAAGTAATACATTTATTACATAAAAAAAATATGGGGAAATGCTCATATTGTGGTAACCCCAAAATTACGCACACGTAGTAAGCGATCGGCCATTACTATGCTTCACTCTCGATTAGACAAGGTTATGTCCGTTCTTTTTTGACGTCCGTGAGTCTGATATTGAAAACTTGTTCTGTATTCCAAGGCAGTGAATTGAGATCTACCCACATCTATTTTTAAGAGAATTCTTATAAATGATTTATCTCAGACTGTTCCGATCGCTCGTTCTCTAGGTGAATATCTACATCACCTCGAACTCTCGACTTAATCAATTAACAATTGGACTATTTTAGTCATTTAATGAAAGGGTGACCGCGCGAGCAGGTTGGCCGGGTCGGGAATATTAACCGCAATTCTCTGTCAACATTCGCAAAATTGACACGTCAAATATTTGTAACTTCGTCCTGGGACCACGTTAGACGGCAAACAGAATCGTGTCTGGTCCTCCCTTAATTTCCGATGTTTCTACACCGTCCTCGCTTCGTTCGAGTTTAGATCTTGTGTTCTTACAATTGAGACGAGGTTACTCTGTTTAAGGAGCGGCGAGATAGCCGCTTGTCAAAACAAAATGGCGCTGACTGTGTTTGAATTGGGCCGTATCAGTCGCGAGCGGAGATTCATTTTGTCGCCTTGCTTAAGATCGTAGTAGTCTCCTACATATTGTCTCTGTACACACGTTGAGTGTGTGCTAGCATGTTGGCTTGCATTTAAAGCTAGCTACAAATTTGTTGTTTCAGTACAAATACTATGATGATATTGTTTGCAGTTTGCCTTTCGATCGAGGAGTTTGTTAGGCGGCAAGTGCTGAGTAACGATGGAACGAATGTAAAGCATAAGTTCTACATAAACACCTAGGATTACCCAGACATCCTTGAATGCTCTTTATCGCCACTTCACCTCGACGGTATTCGTGGTAGCATCCCTGACCTGACTGGCTAGCTGTTATATTCACCACTAGCTGATCCGGCAAACTTCGTATCGCCTAACAAACTATTTTTTTCTAAAATAAAAGTAGCCTAAGTTACTCCTTGTTACATCAGCTATCTGCCAGTGAAAGTCCCGTCAAAATCGGTCCAGTCATTCCAGAGATTAGCCGGAACAAACAGACAAACAGACAAAAATTGTAAAAAATGTTGTTTTGGTATATGTACCGTGTATACATCCAAATGCACTTAGTAAAAAGCGGTTATTTTAATATTACAAACAGACACTACAATTTTATTTATTTGTATAGATGTATAGATGTGTAGGCTGTGATATAATTCATGGTGATAGCTATAACAGTGATACCAGTAATAGCACATCTGTTCATTTGTTTGCAATGTACATAAAAAATGGTTGGGTAATTTAATCTAAGCCCAGCCTAATAGAATACTAAATATTATCTATATTAACTAAATAATATCTATATTATCGGTTTTACCTACTTACCTATTACCCGACATAAAAATTAAAAGAAGCATACTTAACAAATATTATATTGTAAACTTTACATTGCGACGGTAAATATTAAATAATATGTGTACAGGTAAATTATACTGTCGCTAGCCGGTCTGGAATGTACCTGCCGTTCGGTGTTGCCATTATCATAAACCAAACACTTCAATATTTACCCACACAAACAAGGGCGTAATTTTTAAATAAATTGTGGCATTTCGCAAAATTGCTTCAGCAAATAGAATTGTGGACAAGAGTGCGCGTGAATGTGCGACGAACTTTTTCTGCCCGTTATCCGTTCATGAGCTTCGGGTCTTTGCACACAAACCGAAGGTAATTCGAGTAATGAATCTGTTTCGCGATTGCAGTTTAAATTTTCAAAACCGTATTCGGTTAGTAAGTCCTCTTTATAAACGTTTGAATTTAACAACTCTTAGGCACGGACGTAAAAAAAAGACGGACGTAATCCTAAGAAAAAATTCAGTGAAGCACTCATAGGAATACCAACTCTGTATTCGTACAAGTACACACACCCACACATTGACACCATACGGCTACGACATTGACACCATCGCGAATCAAAAATTACAAAATTACGCACACATGGTAAGCGAGCTGTCAGCTGTCAGCTTCACTCTCGATTAGACAAGGTTACGTCCGTTCTTTTTTTACGTCCGTGCTCTTAGGTAACTGTCTCATTTCTGGGTTTGGGTTTTCTCTTGTATTATGAGGAGTAAAGTACTAATTATAAGTACACTGGTAGAGAATGTAGAGATATTATATTGTCCACTATGTTTTTACACTGCGGCACTGGAAAATAATCCATAAAAATAATAGTAGATGAGTACTTAAATGACAAAGACGCATGGAAATGACCAGCTCTGCAACCAGTTCCGTCCAAGCTAGTGACATTTTTTGTATAAATAAACTAATGTATTTTTATTTTTAAAATATGTGCTGAGGAGTTTCTTTAGGGCTTTTCTTCTCTTCCATGACAAAGCACTTATCCGAAAAGCTGGTTGATTAAAAAAAACATGCATAAGTGTATCAGTGATACCTACTTATATGAATAAATTAATTTGAATTTGAATAATAAACCTACACTAAATTAAGCTAACCTTACATATGTTATTACAAATATTACAATAGAAATACCTTTGCCATTATCTATAACTATATACATAAATCAAATATAAATAATAAAAAAAAACTATATGCATATAAACCACAAAACATGTCTGTAAAGTCGGTTTACGGACGGTAGTTTAACGTGACAATGTCATGACAAAGCTCCGCTCCGCCCCACCCCGCCCCGCCCCGCTCCACTCCACTCAACTACGATCGCCTACGGCTCGCCTACGGCATCGGCTACGATACGCGACATTTTTTCATAGAGGCGCCCGGCGCTCATCGTTTTAATAGACGTTATCACGTCAAAATGTTTGTACGGATGTCTTTTATAGACTCTGAAACCATCCAACCGATATGCCTCAAAAATGATTTCATTTGAAAGGCAATAATCTGAAGGTGGTGACCACTAAAACAACGCATTAGGCGCATTCGGTTCATTGATATAGTCGATCTTCCACTTTTCCCATACAACAATTTGACGATAATTTGTAAAGATGGCGCATCAACGTCAACGTCAACACAAAAACACAGATCTAAATTTCTAATCAGAAATTTTTTTAGCGTAGTGGAACACGCCGGGTATCTACTAGTTTATGAATAAAATTGACGCGTATACCAACCTCGTAGAGCCTGCGGTCTACAAAAACCTAAGTCACCTCCATCCCATTAATCCATAAGTCCCCATACATCATCAGCCTAAGCCTTAGTCCAAGAGCTTGAGAGCGGGCAATAGTTGGATGGGTGACCGCTAGTTCTTAATTACGAGAAGAGTAACTTACGAATAAGCGGAGAAGAGTATTTCTTTTAAAGGTAGCTTTCTGGTGAACCTCCGAAATAAGGTGAGTAAACTCTAACCAAGAAGAGATGAAAAGACCTCCAGATAATATATTTAAGCCAAGGCCTGGTCCCAAAATATTCTTCATTCATTTCACGTGCGAGCGTAGTTTTTTCGTGCTTAGAAAACGTTTTACCACATACATTGTTATCAGTCGCCGCCACGTCCGTAAGAGTGGCAGATGCGTGCAGTGCTGTATTTACTTAGGCCGGGTACGTTTTATCGGGGCGTTGCATGTCTGGGGGAGCGACCTCTTCTAATAATTGAATATCTTCTACACCTCACCTTGGTTATCTACGTTTTATAGGAGTTTATGACCATCGTTGAAAAGAGGATGTTTTGCTTTTAATTTGCATGCTTCAAATATGTTTCTGTCGCTTGTGGAAACTAGGTACTCATAAATCCTATAATGAAATAAAAAAAGACTTGTAGTTTCTCTAAATTTAGTGTCCTTGGTGGATTTTGACGACCCGTGTGGCGCAATGGTTACCATGCCGGATCGCCGCACCAAGGGTCCTGGGTGCGATTCCCAGCGAGGCGGAAATTTGAATGATGAGTTTGAATTTCTGTTCTCGGTCTGGGTGTGAATGTCCTTGTCTAGTGTGTTGTCCATGGCACCCACGACACAGGGAATCCTAGTGTGGGGCTATGAGTGTGAGGCGTTATTTTTATTTTATACTAGCTGACCCGGCGAACTTCGTATCGCCTAAGAATGTAACAAATCAGAAATCATTAAAATCGGTACAGCCGTTCTTAGCCGTTACAGTTTCTGTGTGCTCCTCCCTCTCCCTCTCCCTCTCCCTCTCCCTCTCCCTCTCCCTCTCCCTCTCCCTCTCCCTCTCCCTCTCCCTCTCCCTCTCACGCTCCCGCTCCCGCTCCCGAAAATTTTACCTTATCCCATAGGAACAAGTCTATTTTCCGGGATAAAAAGTATCCTATATCCATCCCCGAGCTTTATTTTATATCTGTATAAATAACTAATCTATCAACTACATATAACAAAATTTTACCTTATCCCACAGGAACAGGTCTATTTACCGGGATAAAAAGTATCCTATGTCCGTCTCCTGATTCTAAGCTACCTCCTCACCAATTTTCAGCCAAATCGGTTCAGCCGTTCTTGAGTTATAAATAGTGTAACTAACACAATTTTCTTTTATATAGATAGATTCATAAATACATATGTTTTACAGTAATTAATAATAGTAATCGCTTTATGATTTTCACATTAGGTAGAAAGTTGGAGAAAATACCCAAATTTAATACAATGTGGGCAATATCCTCCCCACGACTGATGTTTGCTGTATTTAGTCCATATGGATGAAACTGTTTTACTGTATATTCCTATTCCTATGTTTTGATGCTTTACAAATCCTTACTGTTGTGAGTATTTTTAATATTAGAAAAAGAAATCCAGAAAAATGAATCGTATGGTACATCTAAGAATTATACTGCCGTCGTAAGGAAAAAAGGCACAACTAACATTTTTTTTTGCGAAATTGAGTTATATTGTATTTGGAATCAGGAAAAAATGCCTATCTTCCTAAATTTTCCTAGATTTTTAGGATCACGCTAAACAGGAAATACCATAAGCTTAAAGGGCACAACTGAACTGTGACAAATGTGCTCTTTTATTTAACGTTTACCAATACTATTATACTTAAACCTTAACATGTAACGTAAAAGAACCGTCACAACTGGCAGTTATACCATCATGTATCATATTACATGTATGTATTATGATCACTTTTTACTACAATGAAAAGGCACAGGTGAATAAAAGTGCCTTTTCATTGTAATATTTTATATTTTATTACCTAAAATATTACATTGAAAAGTCATATGTGGATTTGTGCCTTGTAGACTTGATATTACTGATTTTATTTGGATTTTTAAAGTCGATTTTCTCGCAATTAATGTAAGATGTGCCCTTTTTCCTTATGACGGCAGAATAGTTCTAAAGAAAACAGGTACTCACTTTCTGCTCATTATTATTTATTAAGCATCAGGCTCCTATTAAAAAATCATTTTTCTGTATTTCGAACTGAAATAAGCAATTAGGTAAGCAATTTTTTGCCAAGAGCTTGCCAGACGATTCTTATACATTTGCGCCAGCCGGAAATAAATTCGAATTTTTACCTACCATAAACAACCTAACATGACCTTAGCCAGCAAGTAAAAACCACAGTAACGTAACAGCTAGGTGTAATTCCCAGCCGTTCCCACCGGCCATAAATAAGGCTCGGCAAACACACGGACCGTGCAAACAACATAAAACACGAATGATTGCAATTAAAAACGCATCGTGTCACGTGCCGCGGCCATTTTGTATTCACTAATGCTTGATGTTTCCCAACTTAATAATGAATGAGTTGCTGGAAAATGTTTTAAGCACAAAAAGGTTATTTATTACTACATTTAATATATCTATACAGTCTTAAGCTAAGTATGACTAAGTTTTACGCTGTATAGAGGCAACTTAGAATACTAACCCCAATCCCGCGCCGGATGGGTGTCGTAAGAGGCGACTAAATCCGACCCGCTGCTGGTGGTAGGGTCCCTCGGAGGGATCATATTGGTAATATTGATTTTAATAGTTCACTAATACCATTATTAATACTATTATTATTTCACCATGGGGTCCGCCTGAATCCCTGGACCCTACAATCCTTTAGCTTGGGTCAGCCGCCAAACCACCCGTCGTGTTCCGGCTAGGGGCTTGAGAGTCAACTGTTTCTTTCTTTTTCTTTTTTCTTTCTTGGCCGGCAACGCATCAGGTATGCCTTTTGCTAACGGCGACGATAGCCACTTACCATCAGGTGGATCGTTGGCTAATTTGCCGGCTATTGCCATTAAATACTCAGGTAGGTACTTGGGCGGATTTGTTAAGGAATGGCATAGTATCGGAAGTTCTTCTATTTCCGGTTTCCCGTAACTTTCTCAAGGCACATCTAGATGGAGTTACAGTCGTCTATAAAACGAAATATTTTTATATAAGTACCTACCTTTTTTTTACATAACATTGTCAAAGAAGTTCCCGAGCGATTAGACAGTTTTCAAAAGACCCATTACATATTTATAACGTCGGCTTAGATTTTTATAAGTATTTTTTATTTATGGGGCTGAATCGCCCGGGGTGCTAATATCGGAAGATCGTGGATGATCCCTTGCAAAGGCCGCGAGGGCTGCAATGGGATGGGCGTAAGGGCTCGCTCTAGGGTTGTCACTCGCATACAATTTAAGTCAATTTAATAGGGAATTAAATCTTCTAGACACATCATTTTAAAACAGTGTCTAATAATAATCTACTAAACATCTATTTAAGATTATATTTGTGTCTAGTTCCGTCTTTTTAAGTTTATTTCAAATCTAAATTTATATAAAAAGCTTCTATATAAATCTCAGATATTAGGTATCTTTGAAGAATTAACTTAAGTAATTCCTAAAACAGAAAATACATTTATTGGTTTATTTTAAATTATTTTTCAAAAATTAATCTGTAATTGACTTTATTAGCTTCCGGCGGAAACGCCACCTATGTGTTTTTAACTCGTAATTTACTTAACGTTTCCTGTTCAATCCGACTTTATAAAAGGCCACTCATTTAGTCTCATGCTCTTCTCGATATCTTCGTAGTAGGATACAGACGTATTACTTCCCAGTTTAAAAAGGGTTAAATATAACATTATTAGTTTTAAACTAATAATGTTATATTGTTATATATATAATAATGTTATATATATATATATATAATTAAAATATTAATCTTGACGTTTTCTTTACGCCCACATAACCTTCTTATAACATTTAATATTAAAATTAATTATCTTGTTTTTTCTAAACATCTCTAACATTTAAATAATTTTGCTAATTATGTTCCAGTCGACAACCCTAGAACACGCCTGAGGCCTAACAGTTGTGATTTTATGCACCGGTTCTTACATTTGACGTTTATTAAGAGAAGAGAATTGTTTGCGGGCGGGTACTGATTTGCGATGCATTGTCAAATGTTGCCCAAGCAGAAATCAGCCCTTACGAGAGATGAAACAGGGCAATCAAATGTATTTCTATTTCATTTCGTTTGTATATCTTACAAAAGATTTCGGCGCTTTATTAGAGCATCTATTTTTAAAGATAAAGTTTATTTTACTTAAATATTTCTTTCAAGCAAGAATGTTTTGAAGTAATTTCAGAGGTTTTATTTTTATCTTCGAATGTTTGAGTTTGAGAAACTATTTTCGTTATCTGCAAACGAAAGCAATCATTGAAAATAGACTAAGAACTTCAAATAGATAGATAAAACATAAAGCACTCCTACTTTACTGGAATGTCGAATGTATGTATCTAATATGTACCTATGTCATGTACGCCCTCTCACATAGACTTCGAGTCCAGTATGGACTCCATATCAGTAGCCTCGAAGTCCATATTAAGGCCATTGGATCCGTTTCTCCATCGAACGACACGACGCACGACGGGTGTCCATCCTTTTGTCATGAACATCCCGCCGGCACGGATGGCGCGCTTTGCCTCTTCATTCGTTATGCGCACCACGAAGAACTGGAATAGCTTAGCGTGACGTGGATGTCTTCAAGAAAAGAGTGACTAGGCTCATGTTTTCACGGTTAAAAAGTTATCAGATGTCATTAATAGCCTGCTCTACAATGCCTGACTCTACAAGCATTAAATTAACTCTACAGTCCCATTATCATGATAAAAATGCCTTTTTTACTACAGAACCCTTATACTTTTATGTCGTCCGTCAGTCTGTATTAAGTTCGTGCTTTGTATGGTAGTACTACTACTAAGTATAATATGAAAATGTATGGTAAGTAAGTAGAATTTTTACCCGAATTTTCAATAATAATTTATAGTCGAATTTCGACCACTAACGCCCCAACTCAGAGTCAGTAACGAATACTTAAATCGCTCCTTAGTAAAGAATCACCTTACAAATTCTGTACTAAGGAGCAATTTAAGTATTCGTTAGTGACTCTGAGTTGGGGCGTAACAGAACATTCGTTTACAACAAGATATATACATGCAAGTAGTCTGATGTGATCCAAATTATTTTTTGCATAAGGAAGCCAACGTAAGGAATATTATATAGAAGAGCAATGCGATTCTACGACACTGAGTGTCGCCATCCGGTCACATACACGACTTAATCTGAAAACAAACAGACACACATCTATCATTCAAGTAACCTGATGTCCTCTACATGCTACATGTGACTTTGTGGATCTGAGTGTCAAAGTGTCATACGTATGTCGCTTTTGATTGCGGGTAATGGACACTTAAGGACGATACATAACGTTAATAAATAATTTTAATGTTATAACTATACATCATACTACCATTAATAATTTGACATTAATTTAATGTTAAGTATTAGAGAACAGTTAAGAAGACGGTTTAGTGACCCTGCCCGCTAAGCAAAGAAAAGGTTCCGGGTTTGTATCCTGGCCGTGACATTTATTTATTAGGCCGGTTCTCTGTGATAGGAGTTGTAATAGAATGCAAGTCTCGTTAGCGAATCTTCGACCATAAATCTACCTACTTACGCCCCAACTCAGAGTCACTAACGGTTACTTAAATCGCTCCTTAGCATAGAATTTGTATGGTGATTCTTTACTAAGGAGCGATTAAAGTAACCGTTTGTGACTCTAAGTTGGGGCGTTAGTGCCTGGGAGTCCAGCCTACCTTCAGCCAATGACTATAAAGCTCATATTCCTAAATTTTCGCCAAAATCACAGCATTAACATAACAATGAGGTCAAACATTGATCTATCACTAAAGAGTCGATAATTGATCCCTGATCCCTAGACCCCTAGCTCGGTAAACAGGGTCACACTCATCTGCGCCCTGGTATCATGCAGTTTCGAGTTCTATTTATCATTTTCTAAGAATTTCTCGAGTCTGCCGCATGGAAATATTTTGAGATAGGAGCGACCAAATTTACTTAGCCAGATAAGCGAAGTAACGGATGCCCGCTGTTTATGTCTTAGCCTTTAGGTATGTTGTGTGTGTACTATAGAACAGTTTAACATGATATTAAAGTTCATTAAAAGCTTTTTTAACCGACTTCAAAAAAGGAGGAGGTATGTAATTCGAATGTATTTTTTTATGTTTGTTACCTCAGAACTTTCGACTGGGTGAACCGATTTTGATGATTCTTTTTTTAATCGAAAGCTGGTACTTGTCGTGTGGTCCCACTTAAATTTGAGCTAGATCTGACGAGTAGTTTTTTAGTTATTTTGAAATCGGTTATTTTTTTCTTGGTAAAATTCAGATTTTTTCAGTTTCACCTGCCCCTGGTAGCATAAGTAGGTAAACAAATCTACCAAATTAAAGACTCAGTGTTCTTGCCCGTGTTTGATTTAGTAAAATATGTAATAGTTAATTAGAAGACAATGCAAGCTACCTTGATCATAAATCCAGAATGAACCAGCGACTCTGAAATTAAATGAAGCCCTGAACTTCGGTCTTGTTTGAATTGTCCTGAGATGTGCTCAGTGGTGATATCCAGGGTCGGATTATGAAGCCAGAAGGTAGCTACGATAAAAGCGTGCTTTGAGCATTGGAGTATTATTATTTTGACGACCCGTGTGGCGCAATGGTTACCATGCTGGATCGCCGCACCAAGGGTCCTGGGTTCGATTCCCAGCGAGGCGGAAATTTGAATGATGAGTTTGAATTTCTGTTCTCGGTCTGAGTGTGAATGTCCTTGTCTATGTTGTGTGTTGTCCATGGCACCCACGACACAGGGAATCCTAGTGTGGGGCTATGAGTGTGAAGCGTTAATTATTAGCATATAGAACCAACACCGCAAACACAATGTATATCCCAATGAATTAGCGCCGATCGGCTTCAATTTTCAATGGATTCGTTCGATTTTGAAAGGAAAACGGGGGCTCAATTTTGAAAATACAACCTCCCGGCGGGACACACACACTTTTTGTTCGAGATCTCTGTTCTATGACATTATACTTCAATGGCTTTGAGTTCATTTTACTTGTTGAGTAAATCTTTCTTCTACAATGATTACATGCTATGCTATGGTCTTTTCAGGAGAGACACCGAAAGTCTGATGATTTGGAAGTCTTCGTGAAAAATGTAAATTGAATAGGCTTTTAGTATGTCAGTGCACTCACCATCTTTCATGAGGAGAGATTGAAGACAAGAATAATAATAATGCTAAGAAAAAAATATTGTATCTACTTACCTACACTACACTAATAATAATGACAAAAAAATATTAATTGTGAAGTTAAACTTAAGTACATAATTATATGTATATTTATATAAAACTTACCAAATGGGGCAACAGGGATTGATTCACCGATTGCTGACATGATGCCATGGCCACGTGCAGCGCTGTTTCAGTTGCCCCCTTCTCCCTAAGATGTTATGCGCATTAAGGCCTTAGCCTTATTTTTCGACAGTAAACCTCAAGAGTATGTAGGTAAATGAATTATGTATTCGGTGTTCGTGAGTACACACTAAGTGCTACCGTCGTTGGTTGATTTTATGTCTTCGTGTACACATACGATACATATGTACATCGTGGCTGCGGCTGGGAAAGTTTGAGTGTGGTCGGGTTGTGCTCAAAACATTAAACAATATTTTAAATGCAACATCCTTTAGATTTTTTTGTTAAAACCTTTTCTTGACGACCCGCGTGGCGTAACGGTTGACAGCCGGACTGCCGTTCGAAGATTATGAGTTTGAATTTCAGTTTTCGATTTGGGTGTAGGCTCGGCCCAATAAAACGACGATATTTCACAATTATTTTAATTGCACTTTCCATTACATTCATCTCAAAATAAGTTATCACTAAAATCAAAGACTTTAATCAATAGAGAAATAACTTTTGCCTCGGGTTTGCATGCGACTGTTTAGGTCGACTGTCGAATGGGGAATGTTCTGATTACTCAGTTCTATGCTCTAACGTCGACATCAATGTTGTTGAGTTGGTGAGCATTCACCAGCGCCACCAAGTGACGACTGATGATAGTAGTATATTTTAGTGAATACCATACTTATATTCATAATAGTACAAAATAATAGTCCCAAGGGTACCTTACACTGTAATAATAGAAAGCACGCTAACATGGGTGAGTGTGTTCTTGTTTTTGTGTGTTGTCTATGAAACCCACGAAACAGAGAATCCTAGTGTGTAGCGTTTATTATTATGATTTTGACCTAACTAGGTCGTAGGATGTTGTTGGACTGTTCATCAACTCCGTGTTCATCATCCTTACATGCATGTCCGGTATCCATGAATTTTTTATCAATATTTCAGGGGAAATTAAATTTTAGGAACTGAATTTTTGAAGTAAAACTTCTATAGGCGCGACTTGCGAGTAACTCAGATTATTTTTCGGACGGAAGTATTCGGACGGAAATAAGGCTCTATAGTTGTTGAATGTCAAATGAAAACAAACCATAAACAAAATTGAAGTACAGGTACATATTTCTATTAAAATTACATTGTACCTGTGATAAGCCTACATATTAAATAAGTATCACGGGGTAACGAATAACGGTATCATTAACGGTAATTATAAAAATTAAAATGTTATATTATATGTGATGTTTTATATTATTTCGTAATATATATCGTTATTACCTTTGATGAACTTGATGAACGCTATTATTATGTCCACAAAATGGTTTTTGAGATATGAAGTTTTACTTCAATCGCACGTAAAGACACGCACACAGTTTTTTTTTGCACCACGTGGCTAGGATGGCCATGCTATAAAGAAAAATGAATCTTATGATACCAAATGGATATCATAAAATCCGTGAAATGCTAGCTAAAATAAATACCTACCATACTTATCAACGGTTTTGGGGTGTAATGGAAAGTGATAAGTTGCTTGAAAAGAAACGAGAGTGGGATACTAGACAACTCAATGACAGAAGGATACCTAATACATTTATTGTAAACGTTAAAAAAATCGAGAGAGTATAAGCGAGAGATATCATTGAGAGATTTTATAAGATACTAGCTGCCCGGACAGACTTCGTTTGTCAAAAGTTTTTTTTATTTTGAGATGTAAGCTATCCTATGTTTCAAGTTGGATCAAACTGCACACGGTGTGCAAATTTGATTAAAATCGGTTAAGTACCTAGTTTAGGAGTCCATCGCGGACAAACAACGTGACACGTAATTTATATATATTAAGATTATTACGTTAAAATTACTTTCTTGAAAACCAGCATTACGCAACTATGAACCCCCAGAACATTATGATAACCCAACAAGCAAAGCTAATACAAAATCTTAGTTTCCATTATAAAGTTGCAGAAGAAAGGTAAGTCGATCGTCGGTACTGCCAGACAAGCCTGTGCAAACATCGCAGGAATTAGTCCAAATTATGCCCCTCCGCCTCTCGCCCCGCTCCGAATCAATATTTGTTGTCCGCACTCTTCTGCCTTAATACAACACGCACAAAACCCACGTACATTCAACATTGATCTAAACTAACCCGTAACTGTAATGAACAGTGTCCCCTTTCTAATGAAAGTTTCGCGGCTCTTACGTCGCTTCATAAGCGGAGCTCGGAAGACTCATCCCCGCTATTGCTATCTCTTTAAACGCAATGTCGTCTCGTTTTAACGGTTTTCCGCGGGATATCTATACAGTATCGGACCATGCAACTCGCTTAGATTTAAATATAGATCCCATGTACAACAGAATATTATACAAGCGCCGTTATTCTCATTCGTTCGTATTTAAACGCTGCATGGACAAAAACTGTGTAAAAATCGAGGTTATAAATTTTTAAGATTGGATTGATTAGAAGTTGGTGGAGATTAAAGTACGATAACTGAATTGTCTGCTATTCGTAGAAAGTGTACAATATAAAAATTGTTTTAGATATGTAACATACTAATGACGCCAAGACCTTTGCGAAGTCATTGTCTTGAGTTTTCATTGTGTTCATAGTGTGACCATATCCCACTGACATAGCTAATTAAACTAAATAACACATTTCTTGCGACTTACACGTCAATTAATATAAAAACTCGCGTCTCGGCTCGTGTTGAATATTCATAAAGAGCTGTTAATTGCACAAGTCGGCAAATACGTAGGAGAGAGCGACTCCACGGTTCCTTCCCCCCCCTCTCTCGCCGAGGGGCCCGTCGTAAAAGGCCAACCCTCACACACACAGCCTCACACATACTGATGCAAGAAGCGCGCGCAACCGGGAAAACTACGGCCTTTTACGTACGTATTGTGTATGAGAACTCAAATGTAGTATACGGAAATGTGTTACATAAATCTTCGTTCAATATAAGATTAAAAATCTAACAAATAAAAATAAATGTTCAACAGACGATGAAACGATGGTTTTCAAGGTTAAAGATCATAATTATTATGGTCTTACATAAGTGGAGAATATTCTCGTTTTGTACGGCTTTCCAAACCAAACGACTAGACATTCTTTATTTCAATTCAGCTTAATGATAACCGTAATTATATTGAAATAACTCAGATCCTATTCGCTGGTTTTAAGTCCTTGGAGATACACAATATTCAGAGGGGAACACCGATCTCCATAAAAAGAACCCGTTGCTTACAGGTTCTAGATTTTCTAAAAGATGACAAACAAACGCGAAAACCAACTTATTTGTTTAATTTTGGTAATTGTTTCAGATTAGCTTGTGCTAATCTTTCTCAATTCCTTTTGGAACCAGAGTAGGATAAACAAATATTACGATAACAGTTTATCTGTGGTTTGACCAACTACTATGTGAAATACGCGTGTTGGCTGTGTGCGCATCTATTTACGCGACAAGTAAATATGTACTCGCGCCGTTTGTGGAGGCTGCATTAATAATTCAATTGGCCGCCGCTCAGGTAGCGTTTAAACGATTTTTAACTTGCCGTCAAACGCATTAAATCTTTCTCTAACTGTGATTTTTACTTGGCAACATACAAGTTTGATTTGATTAAAAAAATCTGGACCAATCCGGTTCGCACTGGATTGGAGTAGCTCTAAGCATTTAATCAATCAGTTTACGTCATAATGCTTGCGCATGTGTTTTGAACCATATTTCTACATAAGGTTTGGGAAAACATCAACAAGGATTTGGTTGCTTTTTAATGAATGATAGTTTAGTATTCCTAACTCCCTTTCTGCAATGTTGCTCTAGGATTCTCTGTCATCTATAATTCTGATAGAACTGTGCTTGCTGGTATTTCCTCTTTATGAGGTTGTCCAGTGTGAGGTGATCTTCTTTCTTTTTTCACATTTCCGGCTACTGCCTATTCATGCTTCCAAACCAGAAGAACTGACGAAGACCACGGGCATCCGCTGGAATCTTTCAGAGAGACGGAACTTACGGGAAGCCTATATCCAGCTGTGGTTGCCCAAACGATGATGAATGGATAATGGCTGGATTAAGGTTTCCGTCCGTTTATAATGGCTTTAAATTAGCATTGATACAATAATTATTTAGGGTATTTTACACTATCGACAGATAATAATCATCTAATCTAATCGATGATTATTCACCAACATATTATGTGAGCCCACCAAATGTAGGCTGCTTATTTTACTTTGAAGTTTTCAAATTATATAAAGTCGATAACACTATAACTCATTTAGCCTGATATGTTAAGCCGTAAGAGTTGAATAGCAGTTGAATAGCTTGAAACGAACTAAAAGTATTCAACCATTCTTATAAAACTGCAGACCTATTTGAATAAAGTACAAGGAACAAAACGCCAGTCGTCACAGTTAAAAGGCCATTGATTGGAGCGAGTCGTACAAACGGACAAACATCCCGCCGCAACGCTCGGTTCCATTTCTTTGCCAAACACTAATATTTGGGGAGCACGTTCACGCGATTAGACTCAGTTCTTCCTTTTGCAATGTATGCTCGGTCATTTAGATTTTTGTAAGGGTCAATGTTTATTTATTTTTTATTAGACAAGGGTTTAATGAATTAGCTTTTGTTCGATTTATTGCTTAAGATTCTTTATTATTCGTAAGAGTATTAACGACTGGAGCAACCATTAATGTGACAATTAAATAATTGGTCTCTTATGTATGTCTGTTGTCTCATTAGTGAATGATGTGTTAAATAACATGTTGGTATGTATGTTATATGATCTTCGTGCGAGCACGAATGCGCTTAAAGAAATTTTGCCACTAGTGGTCATCCATCCAACAACCGACCACGCCCTTTGTTATACAACGCGGTCGATTACTTAGCGACAAGAATCACTGAGTAGAATACCAATTTAATAATATGCTTCTTGGACAGGATACTGGATAGAGATATTAGATGATACAGGATAGGTACACAAAACGCTCATAGCCCGGCGGCTTACGTCGATCCTAAGCGGTCGACAAAGTTAAGCAACAGCGGGCGCAGTCGGTAGTTGGATGGGTGACCGCTAGTGGCAAACATTTCTTGAGCGCTTCCGTGCTTCGGAGGGCACGTAAAGCCGTCGATCCCGGTTGTTATCGTAAGGTAACAGTCATTAAGCCATGTCGGAGGTCCTCGGGCGGCATGAGAACTTCCGACAATTGGGTTGGCCACTAACCCCTCCAACAATCCGCACTGGAGCAGCGTGGTGGAGTATGCTCTAGGCCTCCTCAAGAGGAGAGACCCGTGCTCAGTAGTGGGCCGTTAATGGGTTGAAGCCAGGTACACAAAACAAAAGAGTTCAGTATGCACCGCACACTAACAACCAAAATGTGTACATTAAGGGATGATAATTTCAGTCGACACTTAGGACACTTATAAATAAATAAGTAAATAACGCTTCACACTTATAGCCCCACACTAGGGTTCCCTGCGTCGTGGGTGCCATGGACAACATGGACACACTAGACAAGGACATTCACACCCAGACGGAGAACAGAAATTCAAACTCATCATTCAAATTTCCGCCTCGCTGGGAATCGAACCTAGGACCCTTGGTACGGCGATATGGCATGGTAACCATTTCGCCACACGATTAGGTATCCACAATATCCGTCGGTATCCACGTAGACGACAACATATCGATATTGCAAAATATATTGAGGAAAATGAGATAATCAATACCAAGTTATGAGTAGTAAACACATGGTCCTGTCGTAATAATCAATATTTATTCAAGATATTTTATATTTATTATCTATCTACCTACTAGCAGGTATAGAATTTCAAAGAGGAAGATTTTCTTTCAAGCTTGAAATTTTCCTAGATCTAACATAAAATATACCGGTTGTTATTGAGGTTGTGCACAAACTTTACCAAATGATTCTATAGCATTTACTAAACATATCTTATACAGGTACTAGTGCATTATAAAGCTTATTTTTTGAGTTATTGGTAATTCCATTTAATATGGGTGTACATTGTAAAACGGTCTTTATTTGTGCTATGTTGCCGCTCAGTACGGTCATAATCATTCAAACTATACTTGTTTTATTTTAAATGTCATGTCATTATTGGCTTGACTTGTTAATAAAGGCCCATTTAGACGGAGAGCTTCTCGTCTCGAAGAAGCCACGATCGAATTGATAAAAAAATCTTTCTTACATTTACACCTCTCGCTATTTGACAACAATTTCCTCGCAATGGAATATTGATTGTAAACTTAACTCCAATGACAAATCGCGCACTCAAAACGTTTTCAACCGTCTTGTATGATACACGTATGAATTTGAAAAATGTAAGTCGAATACAAGTCGAGATTGTCGTAAGTAATCTTACGTACAATGTGTACCTAAATAGACGTAGGAAATTATCGCCTTGATCGATAAGTTGTAACGAATGTCATATGAGATAATCGTAGGTGAGAATTTAGTTCTTTCCTGTATGTAAACATTTGATACGATAATGTTATGGCGATTATTACCAGTGATAGTAGTGTACGATAGATACTAGAAACTCTCCGTCTAAATGGGCCTTAAAGTAAACAAACATCGTAAAACTTTTCGAACTAGTATTATTACCTATTTGGTTTTGTTAATGTCACTGGTCTCACAGAGAGCAAAATCGATGAGAAATAATTGTTAACGTCAATAAAAGTTTACTAATGTCAAAGTTTCATATCAATCATAATGCGACGTTGCCAGCTTGCGTAAAGAGATTACACATTAGGCAATTTACGTTCAAGTAGTTAGTTTGTATGAAAATGAAAAAAAAAAAAAAATTATTCAATAATGAATCCTTAACGAAAGATGACCAATTTAATGGTCTGAATAACAGGCCGAAGTTCGTGCACAACCTCAGGAACAGGGTGTATAGAGTCCCATTAGCATATAAAGGGGTTAAGCCTCGAAGTCCAACTACTGTCAATGTATTATACCTAAACAGAATTTTCATCTTAATGCAAAGTAATTGGATTAGGGGGCTTAAACTTAACAGGACATAGTACCTACTTACTACATGTTTAAGAAATACAGTACTACCAACCGAGTTTATCTCACCATAGCTAACCTATTAGTCATATCAATGCAATTAAAACACATATTAGCAGTTCTTCGCTTTCTCTCATAAAGTCCTATGTACACTGGGGTAGTTAAAGTTAGAGTTGAGCGCCCCTGTATCTTTGTTGAAATATTTGCAGTGTAAGCGGCGGTGACTATCCGTTAAGGCGCGGTCACATCTACCATGGAGACATGCAAAATTTCTTGCGAAATGGATTTGTGACGAAGAATTAGCTCTTTTTAAA
This sequence comes from Thymelicus acteon, assembly GCA_951805285.1. Lineage (NCBI taxonomy): Eukaryota > Metazoa > Arthropoda > Insecta > Lepidoptera > Hesperiidae > Thymelicus > Thymelicus acteon. The sequence continues at coordinate 8,502,044 of OX638232.1, forward strand.
ATCTTTCTTATACTTATTTACAGTAATAATAATCCCAGAAATGTATGCTACATTTGTTATGGCCAAGAAAAAACGAGAAAAAAACAAAAGTGTGGTTTTATGAAACCACGATGCAAGTGAAACTTTTTTTCGGTTTGTAGGCATTTAACTAAAAAAATTTAGAAAATTATTCGATTTAGGGTATTAAACTTTCATTTTTAATCTAACTTCATTATTGAAGAATGACAATGATAATGGGAAATCAATAGTAAACAAAATATTCAATTTTTAAATTTGATTTTAATTTGCGTATTACAGTATGGAATACATAATTAATACAATCATTTTGATGATAAACGCATGTTAAAAACAAAGAGCAATATTTATTTAAATCATTGAATCTTCATTATTATTCTTACTCCAGGGCCGGCTGTAATGCGACATGCGATAGATGGACGAAAACTTATGATGGGCGATAGAATAAAAGTGTCACTTTAAAAACCAAAGAACGAACTGGATTCCGTAATGAAATTTTCTTTCTTTTCCTTTTCTTTTTCTTGATCAGCAATACGTCAGTGATGCCTTTGGTGTCGTTAAAGTCCATGAGTGACGACGATAGCCACTTATTTACATGAAAAACATACCAAGGCAGCATAAACGTTGTACAGTGTTCGTCGAAACAAATCAAGCTTTTGTTAGGCATTCATCCTACAGCCGATACAACTCAGACCCGACAGATCTGGCGTGACCTTTACGCATACGTACCAATGTTAGGTGCTGGTTGATTGTTGATACAGCAAATTTGTTCTCCGTCTCACTCGACGGCTGGATTAGCCTGTTTTTCTAGTAGAGATAACAGTTTTATCTTGTTGAATATTAATTGTTGTGTGTACGTTGCGAAATCTTAAGCCCTAGGTGACGAGTGCACTGTGCGATGAATCATTACATGTTTTTAGATGTTTTGAAAGAAACGCGTACCTATCTAGAAAGTTTTAGTCACATTTGGAAGAATTGTAAAAAAGTAGAAATTCTTTTATACACTCTATGGTCTGCAGTCTGAGTCAATGTTAATGTTTAAGACAAAGGTACTTAACTTAATAGGTTCTTAATTCTGAAATCTTCATTATGTTCAGGATGGAACCTATGGGTATTATGTTTATTTATTTATTAAATAATCGCCGACAAATTTAATGTCTATTGATTTTAAAGGTTACTAACGCCCCTATACCTTCCTTCTGTGTCAATATTATAGGAAGGCATAGATGCGATGCCGGTATCTGCCGGTTAGAAATAAAGTGGAAAGTCTTCTTCTAAAAAATATTATTTCATTTGACATCTGAATTTGCTAAAGCTAATCACAATAGGATAATCCGAATAAGATAATAATCACTATAAATTTTACAGGTATTAATGTAAGTTAGGTATTTCAGATGGTAGTCATAATAACAATTTTATGGCCCACCCATAAATACTTTTCGTATGACGAAGGCGTTTACCAGAATTCGTAATTTAAATTTCGAGCGTGGCATCGCGTCGTAACCTCGATCTGTTCAAAATGGCCGCCTTATCGCCGCCATGTTTGCGGTCTCCGCTGCGCAAGAGTTTGCTCTGAGACCTGTTTTATAGAGGTCTTTACAATGTACTGAACTATGAAGACTTAAGGATTATGCTGTTTACGTAATTTAACGATGTATTTGTGTTTTTCTTTAGTTCTAGAAGCTATTGCATTCCCAGTCGCACAAAGGAGATAAAGTAAACTTACCTTCTTCAAGGAAGGTGAAATTTACTTACCTTCTGTCATTTACATTTATAACTTTAATACATACTTAATTACAAAATCCGGAGATAAGTAACTAAAATAAACATTAAATGAAACAATAAATATTCTCAGGAGTTTACACATACAAAGTCTATTGAAATAAAGCCCATTGCCATGTCATTATCCCTTTTAACTAAGGGTTGCTAAATGTAGGTGAGATCTCTTTACTAGAGACCAATTCGTATTGGGCCCGTCTAAATATATGCTCGACACACAGAACGACACACAAACATAGTGTGTACTCGGTATACACACCGCGCTTGCACAGAAAATATTTGGTAACACCGCCGATGTAATCCAAGGAGTTTGCCCTGATATATTAAACACACATGTGTCGATCGTTGTGTCGACAGAATTAAAGCGAATTAAAGCAGTTTGCGCGAGAGCGGGCGTAATCGGTAAATTATGTGGGACAGGTTAAGCGTATCTTAACAGGAATTATAGGATGTATACGAAGGTACCTATATCACATTGTTTACGTAATTCACACATATTATTATTGTACGTACACTTAGGGCTTGTTTCACAATCTTCAAGTAAGTCCGAAGTAAGCTATTCGTTGGTTAAGTTGACATTTCGTGTATGTAAAATGACACTTTAACGTCACTTTAACCGGCGAATAGCTTATTCAGGACTCTACTTGAAGATGGTGAAACAAGCCCTTAGTGATAAACATGGTAGGGAGGTGAGGAAGTTTCTTTGCTCGTCTAAATTCCGTCAAAAAAGAAAAGAAAATTCTTCGATCGATCAACATTTGGCTTGCATAGGCTTTGAATTTCCTTACTTCCAAACAGCTTGACTTTTAGCTTCCCAAACACAAATGGAACGATAATGAGATGGAATTAAGAGTCATTATAATATGCCTGAATTTAAATTAAAAAAAATCGAACATCATTTTGAAATAATGTATTTTTTTTCGTAACTAGATAAAAATTTAACATAAAGACCTATTCTGCCGTCCCCGTCCATATTTTCCGCTTTCTCCAACTAGACTGCTTTAAGAATTTAGAAGACAAAATTAATTTGGAGCGAAACAGTCAACAGTATCATTACATGCACGTGATCAAACACAGCGCACAAACAATGGAGCTTGCAATCGCTGGAACAGAAATACGTCACTAGAATTACTTTGTAGTTATTTAGTATTTCATATGTTTACTCCGCTCAAATAAGTGTGTTTTCAATATGCTTCAGGCTCTTATTGAAAATATAGACAGATTTTACGGTTAGTCTATGATATAGATTGGAAAGATAAGAGGATATTAAATAAAGACAATTTTCTTGGTCACTTTTTAAACTTGGGTCAATTTGATTTTGAAATTTGTATTTTAACCGTACTTGGGTTGATGTTGTTTATTTAATTTTTAAGCCTGATCAATTACAATGTTTCGTTCTTATTGTGTTACTAGCTGACCCGGCGAACTTCGTATCGCCTGACAATCTTTTTTTCTAAAATAAAAGTAGCCTAAGTTACTCCATGTTATATCAGTTATCTGCCAGTGAAAATCCCGTCAAAATTGGTCCAATCATTTCAGAGATTAGCTGGAACAAACAGACAGACAGACAAATATACAGACAGACAAAAATTGTAAAAAATGTTGTATTGGTATATGTACCGTGAATATATTATATCTAAATGCACTTAGTAAAAAGCGATTATTTTAATATTACAAACAGAAACTCCAATTTCAATTATTTGTATAGAAGATGTATAGATTCATAATATTAGTAGGATACTAAACAACACGTCTCGTTACTAGGTATATCTACCTAAGGTCTATAAGCTCCAAGGTTATCAGTTTCTGAGTCTATACCAGTCAGCGATTGCAGTACCTTACGGCAAAGGGTAGACCCAAACCTTAATTCATCAAAGTGTGTAAATGTTGGTCAAGCGTTGATCAGCACGCCCAGTCGAAACACGATCTATGACAAGCCAATCACTTACCTCTGTGTACAGTCCCTTATAACATCCTTAAATTAAACACCTATTTTGCTGTCACCGATTTCACAGGGCATGTACACTGGAAAAGTGGAAATATTAGGGCATTTGAAGAATTTTTAAATTTAATTTTCTTCCAATCTAGACGTTGAAAATAAATTATCTGTTCATGTAACCATCCCAATACGACGAAAACACTAGTTATAGTAGTGAAGCACTAGATTTTTACTTAGTTTTAAGTTCTAGTTCCAGGTCAACGTAATGTACCTAAGCCTTCATGAAAAGTTGGTTTATTATTTCTTCATGGGTTCGGGGTTAGCCTGGATAGCTCCCACCCTTAAGCTTGAGTCATTCGCCAAACGGCTCATCGTGTTCCGGCTGGCGGTCAGAGAGCCAGTTCTTTCTTTTTCTTCTCTCTTTTTTGGATGGCAACGCGTTAGAGATGACTTGGTGTTTCTGATTTCCATGGGTGACGATAGCCTCTTACCATCAGGCGGATCATCAGCTCGTTTGCCGACTTTCAGATGAGGACAAAACAAAATTATGACGAGAGACTTGTCTTGTGCCTTCATATGTTACAACTAACAGTTATTCATACATTCGGATAACCCGAGGAAAGCAGGAGATAGCGATAACCAGCTATAAGATTGAAGAGCCTAGAAAGAATTAAAGTTAGCTAACAGGTCTTTAAAATGCTAAGGAATCCTCTTTTATTGCAACAGTTCATGGGTAAACACACGACCCCTTTTATCAGATACTATTATAGAAAACTCAATAAAATGCTCCACCCTCCAACTCAACAACGACATACGTGTCTTCGATGATTACTACAGTCGATAAACTATCACGTATTCTTAACCTACATATAGACCTGCAGTCGATTACGCAATATTTGTGAAATAAACGAGCACCACAGGTGGCGACTTTTCGAAAACATTTTCAATATTTGTTCGACAAATGTGTGGCTGTGTGCTGTTACCCCTGACAGTGACCTTGGAAGCCAGCTTCAGACCTGATAACTAGAGTTAATATTGGCACCGTACACGACACTGTTTGATGAACGCTCAACTCTATCAATATATAAACATAATATTTATATTTGAAGCGCTTTCGGCCCGTAACAACGCCACCACTTGTGTAATTTGTCGCTGAAACTGATAATCTGGCCTATGTACATACGTATGGGAACGTGTGCGATTGTTTGTTTTGTTGTTTTAAACGTTTTGGGGAGTTCATGAAATTATTCATTTGCGAGCGAGTTCTTTACGATGCGATTTTTGTAGAGTCGTGATGATTCGCTTTTATTTAAAACAAATCATTAGCTTTGGGGAGATGCTTAGTCATTTGAGCATCTATTAAGAAGAGACTTACTTTGGTACATTACTGGTTATTAAGCATTTAAGGTAGGAACATTATATTAAAGTAGAGCTGTTTATTTATATTTAAGTAACATAAAATGTGTAGTAAATATTGCAACTTACACCCAATAATTTTACGTACCTCCGCGTTAATTTTTATAATAGACAATCCCTACTAGTGTCACCTTTATTTCTGCTGACATGTCACATAAAAATACATTTGTACAATTCAACAATGTATGGCGTAAAAAAACCCTTTTAACAATGTATATGTGACTGATTGAATTAGGACTGCCTTGCTTAAGTTGTCTTATTTAAGTTGCCACTTAACTCCTATTCCATATCAATAAAAATTATTCTCAATCTAGCAGAGTAAACGCGGTTCTAGCCAAAAGCGCAAGTCCGGTCAATGTTTGAGTTTTCAATTCATGGCTACAAAGATAGATATATCACTTCACGTCTAATACATTGTATATTTGTTTAGCGAGCCACATGTAATTGATGTTGCTGGACCGTGCTTCACTTAAGTATTGATGAAAATATTTATTAATAGTGTTTTAGAAGAGGTAACGGAAGGGAAGACGAGACAATAAGAGTGAATCGGCTTTTGCTAAGTTAGTGCATTGCGTATTTAGATTAAAAAAACGAAACGTAGAAGAAGAAAAAGGATGGCAGGTATTTTACTAGAATATAACTTTGGAGTTGGACACATTGCAAAGAAATACCACCTGCCAAGTGCCATCTCAAAAAATAAGTTTTCAGTTTCTTAAGTTTTTGGAGAATAGTATTCATAAAGATTGCCTTAAGAATTAGAACCTCTCTCATGATAGTTTAACACTGTATGAATATGTAACTCACGTTCAAGACATATCGCCCTGAGAGGGTAAATCTGTGTTGTAATTTATATAAGCTTAAAATTGACATCGCTGTAATGATTATAATTTAAACATTCTTGGAAAATATTCCTCGTTACGACGAGGAAAGATTAGTCTTTAGTCTAATCGGGATTAAATTTGGTTATTCAGAACCCAGCAACCTTCAAAGGGCCTTGGTGCCTAAAACCTCGTCCGTTGTTCAGAAGGGTCTACCACCAGGGGTGCTTGCCTTCTAGCATGGAGTCTCTTACAACGTGAAAGTTTTCATAAAGATTCGTAATTTTACTAAGACAGAATATTTTAGTTAACTTTTATGCGACAGAATTAAAAAGTGTGGTAGAACAAATCTACACTCTGGATGTGGAACATTATGGAACTATCTAATGACATCCACTTTTGCCGTGATTTGATTTGCATTTCCTTAATTTCCAAGTTCTTAAGCCACGGTGAAACATTACATTAAGTATGATGAAACTCACGAAAAAGAAACCGATAAAAAATATTAGATTATTGCAAACCGAATCGCTCACAGGTTCTATTTCCATCGGAATGCAGTAAGCAAAGATAGCTAAATAGTGTATTTTTATGTCATTTCGCAGCGGCCATAATCTACAGTTGTCTCATAAGCCAGATCAAATAGTGTGTGGACGTGCGACTTGCAATAATTATGTTTGCCAGAAACGTTAGCACTGCCGCCATCTTGCACGACTCACGGACAAATGATGTGGAAAATTACAATATGGAAATATACTTCTTTGGACAGTAAGAAGTATGTTTATTTATGTAACATTTAAAGAAGCTTAATTATGTAATTTTCAGTTAATTTTATTAATAAAACACATGTCTGTCTGGTCTGCTTTGCCGACAGGGATGAAATAAGGATAGAAGACGATACGCCTTATTATAAACGTTGACGTTGCTTAGTGAAGATAGCAGGAGCGTGAGGAAGCCTGCTAAAAGGGGCCCCGTCGACCTCACTTCATTACATCTTCTTCACACCAATTAGACACGGACGAGTTTGTCATATTGCAATTAGTTTTAAAAACAAAGTCGAAGTATTAGTATCTAACCATAGATTTTGTGCTTCATAAAGAAGAAAGGTCAACTTTTTAACCCAAGTTCGGTTGCCGGATCACGTTGGAAGGTGTTAATGAATTACACACGAAGACCTCACTGAGGTTTACTGCCGGCCTACATCATACGAAGTGTGGAATGTTACGTCGTCTTAAGGCCACACCACATTAAAGTAATGGGAAGTAGGTTCACCGTTTTACCAAAGGTGGATTAGGTAAAAATTTACGACGATCCGTTTAGACGCGGGCGGGCGAGAACTGTATGGGCAAGACAATTAGTTCCACGAGTTTAGTGGTGTTCAGCTTCAACAATATTAGTTATTACTACATAGAGAATTTGATAAACCTATAAATTCTATTAACGATTTAATTAAACTCAAACGTTCTGGACACACGTGAAAATTAGTATTTGGGTACATGTAGCAATTTAGAGCATCTATAGTAGGTCTATAGATAATGTCTTTGTCTATATATAAGCTGAGTCGAATAGAACAACGTTTTTAGACCGTTTAAACCGTAAAAACACACTGTGGATTCTTAGATCTTGTTTTAGATCGTTTGTCTTGTTCATAATAACGCTTAGGCCGGCCATAGACGGACCGCATGTTGCAGTCGAGACTGACAGCAACATGCGGTCGCCGCACGGCGATCTGCAGTTTCCATACTAAATTCATATCCGCAATACACGGACCGCTCGAGCAGTTCCTGAGCGGCTGAGCGGTCGGAGCAGTGGCCCTGCGGACGAGTTTCGCCGTGCGGTCGACTGCTTAGAGCTGCCGGACCCACCATACACGGACCGCTACAAGCGGTTGCTGCCGACCGCGCGCCACTCCCTCTCCGCTCCCCGCTGAGTACCCATTTTGCAATCTGTCCGTTGTATTTTATGGCTTAAAATACTAACTAATTCATCAAATGAAACCACGGACATTCTAAAGTAGTTAAAAAACTTTTTAGCGTCTTCTCTCAGCTGGGGATACAAAGTATGAAATATTTCATGCTGTTCTCTTGATTCTAGTATTGGACGCACCCACATACTACGGTGTCTTCTACGCCTACGCTTGCGTAATAGTAGTACAAGAAGCAGTGTTTCTTCATCGAAATCCATCTTGTAAATGAACTCGCATCAGTAATCTTTTGCGGTCGAACACAACTGCTCCAAACAGTCGTAGTCGACTGCATTATGCGGTCGTGTTGCAGTTGTGTACGACTTCAACGCGACCGCTTTAGAGCAGTCGGTCTCGACTGCAACATGCGGTCCGTCTATGGCCAGCCTACACACTCATACCAGTACGCAATAGGTTTATAGTTTTATACCTGTGTTGCAGGTGGTATGGACGACACATATAACACATCACAATAACACCCAACAAATATTTATCTGTCACATAAATATCTGCCCCGGCCGGGAATCGAACCAGGGACCCCTCGCTTCGCAGGCAGGGTATCTACCAACTAGACTACAGGGCCGTCAACAAAAATTAATAATAAAAATTAATAACATTATAATTATTATTTATTAACAGCTTTTTGTTTTTCGGATACATAATATTTTTTTAATATTTTTCGCATCATGTCCTTAATGAATTGCGGAGTAGCATTATAATATTTTGTCAACGGCTCATCGTGTTCCGGCCGTCCAGCTGAGGGCTCAGGGGCCAGTACTTCCCTCCTTTCCTCTCTATTCTTTCTTGGCTGGCAATGCATCGGTAATATCTTTGGTGTTGTCTGATGATTGGCGACAGTGATCATTTATCATGAGGTGGTATGTTAGTTTGTCTGCTATTTACATAAAGAAAGGGGATCAAAAAACGAGTTACCTAATAGTTAAAAACTAAATACACGGTTTTATATTGTCAATGGAGGTGATATTCACTAAATATAAAAAGTTGTGACTATATGCTGTTAACCGTCAAGGTGTTTTCTTACCTAATCCTTATCTAAGCCTGTATTTCAGTATCAGACCATGCTTATCACAAAAATGTCATCAGAACTAAAGCAATATGTAAAATTTCAACTCCTTAAAATAAGAGGAAGTATTTCTCACATACAGTAAGCTAAATAAAACCGTTCAATAATTAAGTAATATCGTCTTTCCGTAGTAGTAGTTAAGTGATCTAATAACAAACTGTTTTCGTATTGACGCTGTTTATCAGTATTCGGGCAATATACAGAATTAATTTGTCGAGTCTTAGATATTATTTTACTTGTAAACATTGACTGTTGAACGTTTATTGAGGCAAATATTTAATATTTGATTATAATAAGTGGTACATGATTGCAACGTATTTGTAGTTCGACTACTGTTGAATCAAAAGATACATGCTAAGACAAGTATTAATATTATTTGCAAATATTTTCGTGTACATTGTAGTTTGGTATATTGTACTCTTGTAAGATTTTGAGATGGATTGGAATGGAAGTTGAAAATTATTTTTGACATTTAAAATGGTTGTTTAAATGAGATGTTGATGTACAATAATGTATGATTGTTGTTTATAGTTGAGTGGTGATTTTACCCCTTCTGAAGATTGTCCACAAAGTTCAAAGACTTGTCTGACTTTACACAAATCGTCGATAGCAAAATTGTGCTATGCTCTTATTAATTTGAAATGTAGGTACTTTACGAAAGTGAATAAAACTACTACTAATACTTCAAAAATACTTTTAAAACAAGCTTTTAAAATTTTGTGTTTATCCTGTCATCCATAAAAGGAGTTCCCACGTCTGGAGCCAATCCTGAACATAGTATTTGGTCACCATTATCATAAAAATTCACTGAAACCAAATCAATTTGTGAAATTTTAACTCCGTCGGCGGATAGAAAGTACTTTTAATTCAGATCTTGCAAGATTTGACTCTACATTACGTGGCGTAAGTGGCTATCGTCATCCATGGGCATTAGCAATACCAGAATTACCAAAGGCATCACTGATGCGTTGCCGGCCAAGAAAGAGAGAAGAAAAAGAGAGACAGAAGTGGCTCTCAAGTTCCCAGCCACGAATATGACGAGACGGCAAGGGGGTGGCAGCTATCAGCAGTGGCAGTATTTATGAACTATTCAAATCAATATTACCAATATAATCACTCAGAGGGGCACTACCACCAGCGAGCCGGATTTAGTCGCCTCTTACGATACCCATCCAGCTTGGGATTGGGGTTAGTATTCTAAGCCGTTCCACTACGGCAAGATGTTGCAAAAAATAGTAAATAAAATTTGCATCCTGCGTGCAACGTGTCTTCTACTCGGAACTAACAACGTGTCTTTCGCGAACTAACTATCCGCTGTTAATTAGTAGGAATATTCCATGGACTCGTCACACGTCCGTACAGTTATCTGACGATAACAGCGTCTTGCTTTATCTTGACGTTATACAGCGTGTTCCAAATTAAACCTACATCATACCTAGTTGTACTAGATAGACCTCACTTACGAGTAGGTATACCATTATACTTACTATTATGTTTTATTTTCAGGTCCATTTCTTTGTTGCCTTAGTTCTTAGCCTGCAAACCCCCCGTTCCACCGCTCTTTCAATTAAGGTATAATATAATACGTAGTTCAAAGTACAAAGCTATACATTGAGTACCTACTTCAGATTTTACTGCTCACTGTGAATTGCGGAATTGGCTATTAGACAATTTTTGGAAAAATATTTTAAAATTTTCGTAGTTTTATTTTATACCTCTTACAATATTTATTTTTCTCATAAAAGTGTTACATAGTAGGAAAAAAATAACTTTTAATCCATTAATTTTAAATTCGCGCGAAAATAGTCCGCCATCTGTCACTTGCTGGCTGTGACGTCATATTTCAATTAACAAAAGTTTACGCTCTAACTCTGAAGATATTTTAAGTGAAAAACTTACACCTTTTTCACTGGAATTGTGAAAATGACAAGCTACAAGACGTGTGCAGTGCCTATGTGTAGAAGTACTACAATTAAACCTGACAAATTGTTTATACCTACACGTTCCTAAATGCCCTCAACGTCGAAAGCAGTGGTTACAATTAGCACGTCAAGACCCAGAGTTAACATCTGTTATATCAGCAATATTCTTTTGTGAGGACCACTTTGATGTAAGTATTTAGAAGAAATCAACTTAGCCTCTGATTTACTAAAAAAAAAAACAAATTAAACCTGACCTAATATTGTTCATAAACATAACCTATAAGTCATTTAAAATCATTAGTAATATGGTGTCGTTAACGGGGCGTTGAGGAAAAACTTAGAAAAAAATCCCCCTGTGACCACTTAGCAAAACTGACCAATTTTACTTTATTAATTTCAGTACTTACAAGGAGGTTTTTGCAATCCGAAACTCGGTAGAGCAAAAGTCAGGGTTACACGCAAAGAAATTTGCGACCATAAATGAATCAACTTGAGGCAAATTCGGACTGTCAGCTTTTTTATAGCCTTACTCCATTTTACAAAACCTCTCAAAAGCACAAATCAAAATATATCTCAATCAATATAATATAATCAATATAATATAATCAATAATATAATCAAAATTTTCTCAGTAAATTGTACAGTGCACACGATATAGTTAGTAGTACACGACGCTTTATTTATTGAAGTGTGACGTCATAACATGCTCAATCATGGCCGCCCGCGTTTCGGTTCTCGTATCCACAGGTAAAAAAACTCAAATCTATTTTTCAAAAGTAAAAATATTTACAATTTATTTTCATGCAAGAAACGTATTGTATAATTATTGTTAACCATTAAGCAACCATATTTAACACATTTCATATTTTACCGTGACAACTGTCAAATAGCCAATTGTTTAGGTTACTGAACATTTAAAAAAATATGCTACCTATATATTTATTTTACTCTTTTAATATTATTTTGCCCTGGCATCACAGGAAGTAATCGAACGATTTTTGCATTATTGCTATTCACATTTAACGGTCATACTGGTACCAGTACCAAAAACTAAAATAACGACCGCTCTTGCTCCTATAAACAACCTCCCAAATGTTTGAGTAATAGCAAAAAAAATATTTTTTCCTATATTATTTAGCTCCAAATTTTTCTTCCCTTTATTTTGTAAACATGCTGTAGTCGGCACAACATTCTATCTCGCCAAGACTTCAACGAAGGCTCATCTTGAAGTCTATCACTCATAAATTAGCGTCATACCCTGAGCCATGTGATTTCCTGTGTTTGAACAGTCTGAAATATCTAATGTTTTTAATTACCCCCAATTATGTTGTCACTTGACTTGGTACTAAGCTATTTATATTTCATTTCGGTCACATGAGTTCATTTGTCACGTAATTATCTATACCTATACTAATATATAAAGAGGAAAGATTTGATTTTTGTTTGCATTGAATAGGCTCCGAAACTACTGAACCGATTTCAAAAATTCTTTCACTGTTGGGAAGCTACACTATCTCCGAGTAACATAGGCTATATTATATTTTCAAAAAAATTAGGGATCCTTAATAAAACTCCAATAATGTAACCCAAGGTGTAAAAAAATGAGAAAACTGAAGCAAAGCGAGGGCAGTTACTCGTTTACTAATAACCACAGTACCTACGTAATAGTGGTGTAAGTTGATAAAAATAGTACTTAGGTACATAAAATTAATATTACCAGAACTAATTTGCAGCCCTACATAGGCACATAAAAAGGTCTTATGTTTGCGACCATTATACCAATGTTCACTTATCAAATAATGTAATCAAATATTGTGAAAGGCTGTTAATTCGGACTCTCAGAATATTCTGAGTTCGGACTTGATCTTTGATTCAGGTGCGGTATATTGTATGTAGGTAAGTACCTACCTTTATATGTTTTGCTTCCGAACCAGCCATACATAAATTAAACTATGAAACAGTGTATCAAAGTGTGTTTGCATTGCATAAGATGTGCACACGACATCTTAATATTATATTTAGCGAAGACGGCACTAACGAACTTCTTGAAATTAGTGAGGAAGGGAAATGTTTTAGTAATTTTAAGCAGAGGCGGCTTCTCATTGCTTTGAATTGCCTAGCTTATTGTGATGGAAAATAATTGAATTACAATTTTTTTTGTATCGTCACTTGTAAGAAATGCCTCTTTGATTGGTTGAGAGATTTCATATCAAAATTAAATTATTTTTCTTTCTTTCTTTTATTTTTTTTCCCTCTTTCTTGGCTTAACGCATCAGTGATGCCTTTGGGTTGCTGGTGTCCATGGGCGACGATAGCCACTTACCATCAGGTGGATCTCCAGCTCATTAGCCGGCTATTTCCATAAAAAAATATATTTTTATCATATGTATTTTGTATCATTTAATATATCAATAATCCATGAAGTCCATTCAATTAAGTTGAATTAAGTTAATGGAAAAAAGTTAAAACTCGTAAAACAGATAAAAATGAGGGCCTCCTGCTTGGCTTTAGGCCGGTAAGTCATGTGATGCCCATGGTTTAGGTGTTGCTCATCGCCACTCATGGACCTCAACCATTTTACATGTGTTGGCTCATCTGTCGGCTAATTATAAAAAAAAACACATTATTTTTTGCTTAAAAGTTTAAAATTTGCATTGTGAACACTGTATGGGGAATCACACCAAATTTCCCATTGCGCGCCGGAAACGGCTTGTTATGAAGTCAAAGAGGACATTATTTGATTAACACTAATTAGTGTAAACCGGCTTTACTTCTTAGCGATCCAACGAAAGTGCCTTAAGACTGTACTGGATAACCAAGTTTCAGTTTAACACCCTTAACACGAAGTACATAAAGTTTAATTTTAATTGATCTCCGAAAGATCCCGGTTACGTAAACCAAATTCGGGTTTTAGAAAGCACAGCTTTCTACGGACGGTTTTGTGTCTAAAATTACAATATTACAAATTATACATGCGAAATGTGTGTAACCAACGCTGTAACGTGTATAAATTAATGAATTCCATTTATTAACGACGCATGTACCTATAGTAGGTATATTGAGATAGTATAGGTTTCTACTTAACTAGGTACCTACTAAGAACGACCAATACAGGTTTTCTTAGCAATGAAATAAAATAACATTGATTCAATTTATCATCTCGATGCCATAAAAACACAATACACACCTACCTATAACTAAAATAAAACGAATACTTTCTTTTGATGTCAATTATTGTTGACATAATAATTATGAGCTAACGATTACCTGATGGTAAATGGCCACAACTTACTTCTGAAAGTTTTGGCATCATTTCGGTTAATAACAAGAAACATTACTTTTGCGGAGGACGCCTTTCATGAGTTTCACTTTCATCAACTCTGCTTCAGCGGGGGATCTGCAAAAAACAAAAGTGTGGTTTTATGAAACCACGATGCAAGTGAATATTTTTTTTCAGATTGTAGGCATTTGGCTAAAGTTTTTTAAAAAATAATTCGATTTAGGGTATTAAAATTGCGATTTAAATCTTAACTTAATTATTTAAAAATGGGAATGATAATGGAAAATCAATAGTAGACAAAATATTCAATTATACAATTTACTTTCAATTTGCGTATTAGAGTACGGAATACATAATTAATACAATCATTTAGATGATAGAGCATATTAAAAACTAAAGCAATATTTATTGAAATCGTTGAATCTCCATTATTATTCTTACTCCAGGGCCGGCAGTAATGCGACATGCGATAGATGGACGAAATATTTCGGCGCGATAGAATAAAAGTTTCACTTTAATAAGTTGAGTGACAGTGCAACCTAAAACTATTTCACAAATTATAACCACTATACAATAAACTTCATCACGTACCTAACCATAGGTGTATTTTGCAGGGACCGTTTTAAAGTTGTATTGACGTATTTTGTCAAGAGCATTTTCACACTGCATTGTCTTATAACTGTATGTCTCCCTTTACACAACTGACCTGTTAAACCAACCCTAGTAATTAGTACAACCGTCAATCGTTTAGTGACTGAACAATGTCTTCCTATTCAATAAATCAATCGTGATTCTCCCGATTTCACGCACAATTCCCTACAAAGGATCAAGTCAAACGCAACATCCAAAGGGCCTATTCACATCTAAACGGCAGCTAACAACATTATACCCGTGTAATACATATTTCATTATTACTTGGGCCTTTTATGGAATGTTTAATTTTATAGGCTGGCAACTTTTGGCGCAATTTTTTTTCACAGGGAACCCAACAAAGCGAGGAGTGTTGAATGAGGGGCGTTGTATTGTTGTAAAATATTTTTCTCTGAGCATTTAAACTGTTATACTTTGTAGACATTAGTAAAAGTAGGGTCACAAAATAAGTCTTGATTAGTTATGAATTTTAAGACATTTTAAAATTGGATTTGCTTGTTTTAATTGTAATAAATTTAATTTAAATTGTATTTATTATTGTGAAAAACATAATTAAAGGAATTGAATTGCTGCATTTACCACATTTTAACCCCTAGCTTTTAAATAGTTTTTTGCGTTTATATTTTCGATATAAGTTGAACAGAAACCTCCAACATGTCCAAATAATAAATAACTATTGTAATTAGGTACAATAATTATGCTTTCCATAAAAAAATAATTACACAGCTGTCCATCGGATCTCGGACCTAAGACAAACATAAAAAAAATCAAAGTGGATCATAGAATCAACAGTTACCTAACAGTTACATCAACAGATCAAAAAATTTAATTCCATTAATGTCTAACCTGCTGACGGTACAATTTCCACGCGGCGGCGACCTCTGTAGCCAGAACACACCGCATTGCCGGGACACCGTTCCTTCACTTCCGCTCGTTCGTTCCATTCGTTCTATTGTACAACGGTCGACAACCACCGGCCGCGACAATGGACCAGATCCAATCCCATTCAAAAGCGCATCGTTGAGGTTTATTGGATCAGCGCTTGATTGATTGTGCGATTGATGCGATTTTTTTGTCGCTACAATAAAATTCTTAAGCCGCTTTTTGCAACCCGATAATATATTTTGATTTGGGCGTGGCGAATCGCGAGATCCTTTGGCGTTTCCGGATGTTTTTCTGGTATTGATATAGGCAGTCTGCAGTCTTCCAATCCAAATAGCGCGCGTAGGAATAAGTGAAATTATTTTAATTGAATAATGTAGATAAAAACATCACACACTTAGATTTAACCGCTTTCAAAGGAGTTTGGGTTTTAGTTTAGTCTAATCTTAGCCTAGGAGTTGTACCCCACAATTTGAACGCCAAAGACTAAAAAAATCCTGCTGTATAAATTTTCTATTAATTGTTTTACATCCGATTAAATTCCTTTACTATTTATGGTTACAATATAAAAATATAAGGATATATCATTTATCGGAAAACTAGTGGATACCCAGCGTGTTCCACTATGCTAAAAAAAATCTGATGACAATGACAGATCAGTGTTTTTGTGTTGACAGTATGCGCCATTTTCACGTACTTATTATCTTCAAATTGTTGTGTGGGGTAAGTGAAAAATCGACTTTATCAATGGATCGAATATGCCTAACGCATTGTTTTTGTGGTCTCAAACCACCTTTGGATTATTGCCTTCCAAATGAAACCATTTTAAGGCATATCGGTTGGATGGTTTCAGCGTCGTTATAGGACATCCGTACAAATATTTTTTGTGTTTTATATATAAACTAGCTGTTGCCCGCTGCTTCGCACACGGAAATTATGTTTTACCTTATTTTTACCAAAAATAACCAATATTCACATTAATTTGTAATTTTTGTCTTTTTTTTTGCAAAATTTAGAAAAACTGAAAAATACATGTTCCATCAATTTGTTGCAAATTTGAAGCAAATCGGTTGATGTTTTAAAATTATTCCATAAAAACTTTCATCCCATTTCCGGGAGAAACCTTTTAATTTTCCGGGATAAAAAGTATCCTAAAATATGACCTGGAGTATTAATAAAAACTTTACCAATTTTTATCAAAATCCGTTCAAGGGTTTTCATGTGATGCCCGGACAAACAGACAGACAGACAGACAGACAGACAATAATTCTAAAAAAAATATTTTTGTGCTCCAACACGTTATTGAAGTGCCCCCTAATCGTAATTTTTAAAAAATATTCTATGTACTTACAGAAAATTTGCCCTTTGAGTTTTATTATAGTATAGATAGAAGATAACATTACCTAAAAATCTCTAGCCGGACGGGCGGAAAGACGGAAAGGACAGACAGTAGGTAGACTTTTTTTGTTAATACGCTGTTAAAACGGCAAGTGCGGAAATACTTAATTTTCTCCGAGCAAAATACTTGTGAGTTTAACTTCCACTAATACATATTTCAGAATTTATTACCATGAATAGTACAAACACGATTAATTGTGTGAATCGAGGTGAATCGGGGTAATTTCAACTATCCATATTTTGTCAGGTTTCTTTCAATACTGCCATCGGAGGTCGACAATGTATTTTGATTTGGGCGTGTCCAATTGACATGGTACCGGAAATGTTACAGGTAGCTTACTTCGGTAATATTACTGTACACTTGTGCAATTAGTCTCGCACAGTACAATATTATGGTATAAAGGTTCCTTTTAAACTTTTTTTTTATTTCATATTGAAGTAATACAAGAAGCGAGGTTGGTGATATGATTGAGATTGTACCAGAATTCAGAATCCTACTTTCTACTAATATTATAAATGTGAAACTTTGTTTGTTTGTTTGTTGTTCCGTGAAAAAGTGACAAACATACATCATGTTTGTTACCCTTTCACGCAACGTTAATGTTTTAAAAATAAAATACGAAAATTTAAAAGACAATAATTTTATAAGTTTAAGAATTTATAAGTATAAAAATCTAGGTTTATAAAATGAAAAATGTGTAATTTATAATTTCTAAGTGGCCCATTTATTTGCTATTTGCTGCTTATAATTGCTGTTTTTTTTTAATCTTTTGACATACCTTGTGTCTTCCCACAACGCATAATAATTGATCGTGTGAATCGATGCATGCGACTATTTCTCCATCAAATTGGTCAAATGTCCTTCAATACTCGCAACGCATTGTGTGTTAACTATGGAACGATAATATATCTGATTTGGGCGTGGCGAATTCTGTTCCGGAAGTTTTACACAACGTAATAGAAGTACAAGAAAAAAATGCTAAAAACAGGTAGTATGAAACTCATGTAGTATTTTGGTTCGAGATGTGTTTCGTAGCGTGTACGTTGTTCAATTTTATGTAAATAGCTGAAGGACTAGCAGACCAGCCCTCATGCAAGTGGGCACCGTCACCCAGGGCCATCAGTACACCAAAGTTTACCAAGTTAACAATTATTAACTAGCCAAGTCCTCTGAAGTTTAAACATCTTACACCTAATCGCAAACCACTGACCGAGAAAAAAACTGTCACTTAATGTCTGCCTCGAACCGGAAACCCTTCTCTATCACGTCTCTATCCTGCTTTAAATGTACGTTAATATAGAGTCGGAGAATGCGGAGTCGGATATACAGGTCCTCCGAAGCGTAGCAGTTTTATCGCTTTCAATACGGACTTCCAAAAACTATTTGAACAAGCTAAGTTTTGGCATCATTTTGGGAGCGAAGGAACTATTCCGGAGCACTTGTGTTTGCGTCACGCTATTTACGAGAGCATTCAAAGCTTCCAGCCTTCCTGTACCGCTGCTACTAAGATATTTAAGCCAGTAAATACGGGCGTTGAATGACAATCCGTGAAATGGGTAATGTGATGTATGTTTATATCGATGTGGACTTTGCATTTCGTGATGGTGTGTTGTAAGGTTGTAAGTTGGTGCATTTTGCCTAAGGAGTAACGATACAGTTCTTTTTTACAAGCTTTTAATTAACTTACCCTGTTTCTGTGCGGCTAATTTTGCAGTCTAATTAGACCTACTTCCACTCTTCCTAAGCCTTCAATCTTTCCCCACTCAATATTACTTAAGTAAATCGATCATACGTGATTCTTTTTTATGGAAATAGCCGGCAAACGATCTAACGATCCACCTGATGGTAAGTGGCTATCGTCGCCAATGGACATTAGCAACACTAAAGGCATCACTGTTGCGATGCCTGCCAAGAAAGAGAGAAGAAAAAAAAGAAAGAACTGGCTCTCAAGCCCCCAGCCAAAAAGCAGACGGACCGCCTGATGGTAAGGATCACCGTCATGGACATGAGCAGTACCAGAGGAATCGCCAATGCGACACCGCGCCGGCCCTGAAGGACAACGCTTTTTACACCTTTTATTTTTATGATCAACAAGCCGCGGGTACAACATCCAGTCAGTATTATCGGTAAAAATATTATAGGTAGTTGTGATGTACATACTTAAAATTTGCTTGAATTTTTCATAATCCGACATCCGTCTCGTTGGACTCACCTTGTTCCATATTTATGTACCGGTGACTCATTGCGGTTTTTCAGCAAATTGAAATATAAATACTTAAGGCCGTCTTTTGTGTTACCGGTAAAATCAATTTTACGCCAAAGCTAACTTTACCTAAGAATCATATTTAATTTTTTTTCACTTTAAAAAGTTTTCAATTTTTTATTTAATTATAAGCAAAAGATTTGGCCTGTCTGAGCTATTCACATAATGTTTCTGATATCATTGGTCCGAGTGCGATAACCTCACGTAGGTATTAGGTACAGCATGGATTTTTGTACGATTTTTAGTAATTTATATAAATGATTCGTTAATACGATTGGTAGAGACGGACAACAACTTTTTACATCGCATTTCGTTTATTATTTCCGGGAATACAGATCACGTTTCACAGCTAAGCCAGAATGGTTACGGTTTTCGGCTGTAGGTATATGGCTTGTAAATATGATACAACTGTACTTACCTTGCCTGGATGTCGAACCCGAATCCTTTACTTGACAAGCGGGATCAAATCTGTCACATCGGAGTCCAAGTAAATAAAATTAAAATAAAATAATAATTGACTTTTATTAAATGCTCATCTGCAATTAGTATTCAGATCCACCATTTTTATTTACGAAGACAATATTAACATATGCGTTCGTGGAACAACAGCAGCGGTTTCCACTCACGCGCAGGGCATCTTACGTAACTAAAGCCGAGATCCGTTTTCAACACAAGCTCAATTTCCCATTACTTTGATAAAAACAAGGAAATATAACACTTATTTCTTAAACGAAAAGGTGTATGTTTTAAAAAAATAAGTACTTTACAAAATACGCATATAAAATTGTCGGTCAAAGGACCGTGACATGTTTGTGTCACCGTGAATAAACGGACATACACTGTGGTCGTTGCATGCATATAGTTACTGGAGAAGAATATTCGATTCTTTTAAAAACCATAATTAGACATACTTCTGTACAATACCAATACGGTACGTGATGCGTTTTGACTGCATAAAATCTTTCAAGGAAACAAACGATGAATTAGCATAGATATAAAGGAAACTTCTAGGGTTCCGCTGCAAAACCACTATCCACTTTTGTGGTTAAAAGTGTTAAAACCTATGTTTTGAAGAATAGTAGAGTTTAATTTGGATTTTATCTTAATTTGACAGGAAAATGCAACGGTAAACTTCTGAGAAATACTCGTTTTACCATTTTTCCGTAAAGAACTAAAGAGTTAGTTCTAAGGTAAGATACTTTGTCTTCAAGCCTTTTTCCCGATCTCCGATAGGACTGATTTTGGATTTCCTTTATAGGACAGTTCTAGAAGGAGCTGAAGAACTTTAATCATCTATCATCAATTTTAAATCACCAACATATCACCTGTGAATCCCGTGACGTTAAGGAAGTAGAATCACTTTTTGCTTTTCACATGCGATTTTCGTCTAGTACTAGTAATTGAAAAAAAATATTATATATTACATCGTATAACCGTTTATTAAAAACATAAACAGTTACAAAAATTACTATTTTTTTGATTAAAGTAGTTTAAGCGTAGAATAAATAAATGTAAGATTACTTTACTAATATTAATACTATTAATATTAATAATAATGAAAATAAAATAAAATATAATATAATTAAATAACATTAATTTCTAAAATAAGATTAATTCCTTAATTCTACATTAACGTACACGATCAAACAGTTAAGCGTCGTATTTGTAAACCTATTCATCAAAAAGCCTCATTAAATATCCATTTCAGATGTCTCATGTCACATCTCAGATGACAACGACCAACAATAGTATTTACATTCGATGTCAGTTTGTTTTACATCCGAAATACACTTTGAATGCGCGTAACATTTTTCTTCTCGCATCTTTCGTTCCTTCGGTCTTTCATTCCGTAATTCCGATGGCTTTTGTCCACGAAGAAAGGTGAATGGAACACGGAATAATAATTTGTCGCTGTAGTAGAATCGAGAATATTAAAAAGAAAAAAATGTTTAGTGATATGACAACACCGCCACGTGTTGGCGGCACAATAGACTGTCTGTGGTCAGAATGCCTTTGTTACGTTTTTTCTTAATGTCGACTTTTATTCAGCATAATGATTGTACTTAATTTAGGATTGTTTCGTTTAATTTCAATTTACGAAGATTCTTAAGCCCCAACTCAGAGTCACTAATGGTTACTTAAATCGCCCCTTAGTACATAATCACCATACAAATTCTGTACTAAGGAGCGATTTAAGTAACAGTTAGTAACTCTAAGTTGGGGCGTTAGAGTCATTTTTTCTTCCATGTTTACAAATTGTGTTAAAGTGTTACTTAATTGAATCTTGTTACCAATAAACTATTGGAAAGAAGTAAAAAAAAATCCGAGATTTTTATGATATTACTTAGACGACTGTGTCTAGTTGGTAGCGATCTTGCCTGCGAAACGAGGTTCGATTCTGAAGGTTTGATTCCCGGCCGGGGCAGATATTTGTGTAACCGTTTTTTATTTATTTTATTTATATTAATCCTTTTTGTAATGTAATTTATAACATCATGTAGAGCCTTAGTTCCCAAAGTGGTACAGGTGAACCCCCAGAGGTCCACGGGAGACTCGACAGGCGTGTCAAAAAAATCACTCATTTAATTAACCAATCAATTCTCACTTTTTTGAAAACTATTATTCTCTATATAATCTAAACTCATCCGCAATGCAAATTCCCATAGTTAGACCTAACCTTCACATTTCTTGTCGAGTTTTGGAAATATGCCCGGACGTAAAAAAAAGACGGACGTAATCCTAAGAACAAATTCAGTGAAGCACCCATAGTAATACCAGCTCTGTATTCGTACAAGTACACACACCCACACATTGACACCATCCTGATATGACATTGACACCATCGCGAATCAAAAATTACAAAATTACGCACACATGGTAAGCGAGCTGTCAGCTGTCAGCTTCACTCTCGAATATACAAGGTTACGTCCGTTCTTTTTTTACGTCCGTGGGAATATGGTAGAAATGTAGTTGCAGGGGGTCCACCGGAACCAGCAAAATTTTGAAAGTGGTCTATGAGAAAAATAGTCTGAGAACTTCTGATGTAGAGTATTAATTTTGATGTAGAGTTTATTTATAAAACTACTTAGTAAAAATGTTTTTACTAAGTAGTTTTATAAAACTACTTATATCTATCTATACACTTAAAGAAAATTGCGTTAAAAGTTGACTCGTAATAACGTGAAATAAACAACAAAATATTTAGATGCGTGTTCTCGGTAGGCTCATAAATTCGCGAAATGAGATTTATATCAGGATTAGAACAGTATGGGCGATATCACTACGATCCTATATTTTATGAGGCGAATACGAAATCAAGTGAAATTATGTAAGTAAATATTTATAGTGAATTGAGTATTAATTTGTAGATATTATTATGATTGTTCTCTTCTTTCTTATTGTCAGCTCCCTTGATACGTCTCTGCAAATTATAGAATATTCCACCATGACAAGGTCGATAGTAGTCAATAATAACTAGAGTGTTAACATGAAGAAGTTGATAGATGGATAACGCAGGCGTTGAGCGGTCACGGTATTTTTAATACCTACATGCCATAGGCAAGGCAAAAGGCAATCTTTGAAGACTGCTCTTATTACGGTGATATGGACTCCAAAACTCGCTATTTTCGAGTGCCCTTCTTCGAAGAAGAGAGAAGAAAAGAAGAGGGAGATGGTGGGAGGAATACGAAGGAAAATTTAATTAACAGAATGCTGAAAAGTAAAAAAGGATGGCAGACAAGTACAAGAATGGCAGAAAAGTACAAGAATGGCAGAAAAGTACAAAAATGGCAGAAAAGTACAAAGATGATTAGGAATATAATGTTATGAAGACAGAAAGATGAGAAGGAAAGACAGAGAGAAAACGAACTCTAGATTAGACAACTTCATTTCCGAAGTGACGCCGTGGCGGTTCCGGTAAGGTGAAGTGATGAAATGGATGGAAGGTTTTAGCCCGTTACGCACTGAGAAGCCTTCTCGGTGATTCGGACATGCTAGTTGTTCTAGTCCACTTTGTATCCATGAGAATTTCACCCAACCATATAGAGAAAAAATTACACTAGTAAAATTATTTAACTTTGATGAATTTATTTATTTATTTATTTATTTAATCTTTATTGACCACAATACAGGATTAAGGTACAAATGGCGAGCTTAATGCTTAATGCATTCTCTGCCAGCTAACCATTAGGCCAAACAGAAACACACGAAGAGCGATATTATAAGCGGAAGAAAAAAAAATATAAATATTATTGTAAAAAATAAATAACTACAACAATGAATTAGTATTTTTATGTAAATAGCTGAAAAAATTCTGACCAGATGTCTGATGATAAGTGGTCCACGTCACTCATGAACATCGTAAGGCATAGTCACCCATGTAAGAAAATAATAAAGGAAGAAGTGACTCTTTAGCGAAGGCTAGGTTGTTTTATCGAAAAAATAACAAGTTAAATTGTTACTACAATCATTGTCTGTTATTTTGTCTGTGGTTTTGAAAATAATGTAGATGCACATAAAAAGGATTCTATTCGCAAATAAAATATGTCAAAACCAAGTTCCGAATACAATAACAGAACTATGCATTCGAGGGACCACGTCTTGATCACTTGAAGTCTTTGACATGTCATATGCTGGCAACATCAAGGGCCCTTGAGAACTGCGTAAAACTTATACAAAAATCACAATAGTTGCTTATGATATTAATTCAAATACAAGCGATTTTAGCTCTTAATACTTAAATAATAAAGCTAAGTTACAGGTCGCCGTCATAGCTGCATTGCCCGATTTAATACTATTAGATATTCAACCTTATTGTAGAAATATAAGGAGTTCAATTTCATTTAACTGCAAAAGCATTTCACTAGAGCAATCAAGCAGTATAGTTCGTTTATGGAACGATAGTTTTTTGCAATAGTAAGCCCATGTGACGTTAATCTTGTTGCAATTGTTATTTATTTATTTACTGCATGCTTAGAATAATCCCATTTATTCCGAGTATTAATGGGATCGACGGATTATTTTAGTAGTAACAGCAAAGTGTATTTTTATAACCGAGGATTTTTATTAAAAAAGGCGTTTTCATTAACAATTTCTTTTCAGGTAATAGGTGTTTCAACTCTTCTAGGTCATGGTTTCAATTTACCTCGGTAGGAGGAGAGTTAAAACAAAGCCACCAATTATTGTATTTAAATGGACTTTTAATGGGTAAAAAGCAAGTAGTGGCGGTTTTCGTCCTGACGATGACTATCGATATAGGTCAACATCAAGAATTATTTATTTATTTATTAGTTCACGTACACACAACGGAATGTACAATTAAGAAAAAAACATACTGGTAGTTATGTACAAAAGCGCTGCTTATTTCTTAAGAAATTTTTATAATTACATATAATTATATTACATATAATTAAAATATACACATACAATTCAAAATAGAAGTATACCTACATAAATAATACCTAAAATTTCTAAGAATCCTGGAAATTTCCGTACAAAAGGAGGTTACTTTGTATTTAATAAAGTAGAATTTTATTAGTAAAATAAAATTTCCGTTTTGACCACGGAACCCTAAAAATGGGGTAAGCATGAAATTGATAAATACTGAAACTTGTAAATAATATTTTGGATTTGTGTACTATTTGTGAACGCTAGAAATGTTTTTGGAAGCGCAATGAGGGTAGGTAAAGATAGGTTTTGTAGTTAATAAAATTACATCGTAAAAATATGTAATTAAATTTTTTATTGTTACCTACACATTTTATTCTGCCGGCTATTAATGAAATAAGTTATCGACGCCAAACATGAACCGTTCAACAAAGATCTTAGCGAGCAATTTTAGAACAATTTCTTCTTAATATTCCTCACAAAGTTGTAATTAATTAACAAGGAAACTTTCTTATGCTCCGGAAAACCTTCCTTTAATCTAAAGTTGTGTAAAATTCACAAAAACTTTAAGCCTCACAGAATCGACTAGTAGTTTGCTCAGCGAACTTGTAATAGGTTTATGCTGTGAATATTTTAATTTGTACTTTGTAATTTTAGGCTAAATTCAACTCGTTTTTGTGAACACGAATTGGTGATTTCGTGAAAAGTTACAAATTTTATGAAACACCGAAAGTAAAATAGTTACTATAGTCCGGTCTAGTAGGAAACTTCACATACATTAAATCAAAATACAAATACGGTCAAAACCATTGAAGTATAATGTATAGAACAGACATCTCGAACAAAATGTGTGTCCCGCCGGGAGGTTCTACCTCTTCAAAATTGAGCCCCCGTTCTCTTTTCAAAATCGAACGAATGCATTGAAAATTGAAGCCGATCGGCGCCAATTCATTGGGACATACACTTTGTTCGCGGTGTCGCTTCTATGTGCTAGTAATAATACTACAATGGTCAAAACCCCACAAAATAATTGTCTCATTTTCTATACTACTCACTGGATCAATTAATACTTTTAATTTTAAGATTTACTTATTTTCTTGAAATTTCTCGTGAAACACAAGCTGTGTTTTATTTATGTGTATAAGAATTAGCTGTTGGCAGAGTTTACAAAGTGGGTTCAATATTTACAAATCTTGTAGCAACCCCGTGGCTGTGGCAACTCGAATGCAAACAGTTTTTAATCGACCGCTAACGTTGCCGGTTGCCGTGTCGTTTACAGAATGGAACCTGTAAACGGCAACTTACAAAAATTTCAACGACGACTAGCAACTTCTCAAAGTGCCTGTGGTGTAAAAACATAAAACTTAAAGCCAGAAGGATATAAGTTGCCGTTCTTTATTGATTTTGTACTATTTCTGTAAAACTATTCTTATTATAATGGAATTATTATTTCTTGACTTCGCAAATATCTTACACTACCGCTCAGCCCGGGGCTTATCTAAAGTTTCCGGGAGTACCTATCAGTAGGTACCCTATATCTTATTTCAGATTCAGTGTACTGAATTTCATGAAAGTCCCTTTCATAGTTTTTGCGTAAGACTCCCAATATTAAATGACACAAATGAGACAAACATTCATATATCCACACTTATAAAATATCAGAAGGAAAAAACATGAACAAGATTTTTCTGCGTAACTTTTAATAAACAAATTATTTTCAAGCATCAGCAAATAGAGAGACATTTGTACCTTATGCTGAAAATGTAATTTATTTTTGTATAATTATTTAATGCTAATTAAAATTAACTCACGGACTAATTCTGATTCCCAGAAACCATCTCAACGTCGTGTGCTTAGAAGTTTACACAGTATTTTAATTTAAAATAGGTATAATCGCTTTAGAAGCGAGAGTTTGTAACAAGGGAAGTTAGGAATTTCTGAAATGGAGGTACAAGACAAAATAATAAAATATTAATAAAGCCCGGAGACGGTGGAAAAGTTTCATCAGGGGCAAATATTTGTGTTTCAAATAAGGCGCGCTCGCGATATGATGGGGTTACTCAGACTCGAACCGACTACCCGCTACTCCCGTATTAATTACTTTAATTATCGCAGCGTAAACTCCAACCAAATTATAACCTTACTTTGTTACTTACAACCCTTTTCACAGTACCTAAGTGTAAGCAGACATGTATCTTTATATTTATGTAGTTTGGTTTTTAATTAGATATCAATTCTAATTACATTTAATAAAGCATAATGGTTAAATTTAGTTCATTAATGTCAACTTTAAACTACTTAATATTCGTTATAATTGCTTTTTATTTATCGTAACAAAAGACACTGTCCTTTCGCTAACCCTGAAACTTTAAACAGGTTTAATTTCTCAAATCCTTTATTTATTTATTTATTTATTTATTTATTTATCCTTTGTTTTATATTGATGCCTAGGCCATAGAAGGAACCAAATTTTGTTGTTTTATCGACTGTCATCGATAGCTTCGGTTCTGCGTTGATGGAACAGTCAGAAGAAAAATACCTTCAGTCAGTAACAATATTGATCTGTAAAATTCAAGAATTAATGCACGTTAAAAGGCCAAATACCAAGAGAACTCAACAAAATACATTGTATCAAACTCAAACGCGAGCTACTGGGAGCCGTCGTAACTGTAATAAAAACGTTACATTGAAAGCTATTAAAACCGAGTGCCTAGTTGTAATGTAATATTAAAACTCTTCTAGACTCGTGCCGTACAAAATAAATCAAACAGAACCAAAGGCAAGTTGTTAAAATTCCCTGTCTGCGTTCTCCGAGCCGGTTGTGAGAACGAACGTTTTAAATAGCATTCGTTCATTCGTTCATTCGTGGGTTCGTGGGTGGGAAGCTGTAAACTGTAGACTTAGCATTAAATTAGCTTAATTTAAGCAATATTACATCCAGTGCTGTTTAGTTCAGAACACTCAGAACGAAAGAGAACGGAGTCAGAGTATAACAGTATAAAACATCATACAGCAAAAAGACTGACCAAACTATCTATCCATCCATCAGCCCTTGGAGATCCACATAGGCCTCCCCTAACTTGCGCCACTCTGACCGGTCCTGAGCCTTCTGAATCCAGCAGATGCCCGCTGTCTTCTTCAGGTCGTCAGTCCACCTGGTCGGGGGGCGTCCTATGCTCTTTTTTCCAAATTATATTTCACTTTAATTAATTATTATTAAGCACTTGCAAAATTTTCACTATTAAAGATATTAAATTACTTATTATAGAAAGTATTCCTTAGTTATATAAAATAGTTATGTAGGTACATTTAGATATGGAATGAAAATAAGATCTTATATTCTTATCCTTGTACATTTAAATCCGCCCCTAAGTCCCGCCCACGCATTAGCAGACTTCCTCTAGGGTTAGGGGTACTTTAATTCGGTTATAGATATTTATATGTAAAGCGATGCTGGTTGCAGAATATTGTATCTTAAATTGCCGAATGAAGGTTCTATTTTATTATTACAAGTTTTGCGATTACGAAAGTTAACATCATGTTAAATTTATTGAGACGTACCAGCTTTTTGGGCTTTGAAATCGGTGTTAATATTTAAGTATGTATACGTATATATATAGTAGCGGACTGGCATGAGAAATGTTTATTTATTTATTTATTTATTTCTTAGGTAATCCTACAGCGTTTACAGAAATACTTATTGTATACAAAACAATAAAATTACTTAAATACTATGGCCAAAAACGGATAAAATTAGCCAATGTTCAACAAACAATTCACTTGGTGCCAAATCCTAACAGTACTCCTTCGTAGCGGTAGGATTTTAATGCTTGGTAAGACTTCCTTCACCAAAGCAGATAAGCTTTGGCGATGACCTTGTGGATTGTGGATTTTTCATTGTGGATGTCCATGGGCAGTACTGGTCACCAGACTGCTTACTAATCTCTATAACATTTTAGTTGGTACTTTACTATTATTGACACACAATTAAACTGGATGTTCGTGGTCGTTCTGAGCTGGGTTCAGATAAAAAAGAAATTGTTTCCATACATGGAATATTTTATTTGTATCTACACTTTATAATATGGTTGTCACAGAAGTCAGATTTCGACTTCATCCGTTTTATTTTTAAGTACCTATTTAGCTACAATAGTTACGTAGCACAAAAAAATAGCAGTTTTCCAGGGTAGAGTCAGCATAACTAAGAATAAAGCAGAATATTATCAGCGCAACATTGTCCCTGATTGATAGGGGCCAAAACAACGCATGTTTGTTTTCAATTACACGGCGCTCGCTGTATGTCTCATTGATGGGGATTGACGGGGATATTGTTTGCGTCCGGGGCTATTTGTAGCTAAACAAAGGAAAAAGGGAAGAAAGAACAAAGTCTTAACCCACAGTTCTCCCGTCGCTGGGCCTGGGTATAATCATCAGAACAATAATAAATGGACTTTTCCTCATTTACGTAAGAATATAACCTGAGATGTGAGTAGTGAAGACACTAAATATTGTAAGTGAACTCTGATATGAAATGATTCGAGTTTGGGCTCGTTTCTTTGTCTTGTGTCTTATAAAGTATCTCTGGATTTCATCCAAAGTCTGATGATTAAGCCAAAGGGTGTTTGTCTAAGACAAAACCATGCTTATGGTAATTTTAATTATGAAACAAACACTCAAGAAATAACCATAATGTTTTATTTGCTTTATTCCACTGGATGCCTGGATAATCCTTTTGATTAAGATCAATGCCTGATTTATTCTATTAATGATATAAATGCCTTTACATTTGTGAGGATGTATATATGGAAGAAGGTGTATTCTACGGCGTTGGTTATTCACACGGACGTAAAAAAAGACGGACGTAATCCCAAGAACAAATTCAGTGAAGCGCCCATAGTAATACCAACTCTATTCGTACAAGTTTACACACCCACACATTGACACCATACTGCTATGACATTGACACCATCGCGAATCAAAAATTACAAAATTACGCACACATGGTAAGCGAGCTGTCATTGCTATGCTTCACTCTCGATTAGACAAGGTTACGTCCGTGGTTATTCAACAATATTTCTTTTATTTTGCTCCAAAACAAATTTCCAGTTCTAACGTTTACATCAGTAACAATCTCTATTACTCCATGATCACTATTCGAATCCCGTCGAATGTCCCACACGTATTGTTTTCTAAATAGATTGAGATTCCTTATTCTAAATATTTAGTTTTTCCTCATGACTTCCTGTATGACAGCATCTGCATCGGCCGATGGTTTTAGAACCACAGAGGTCGCTCGCCGACATCTATACTAATATTAAAAAGAGTAAAGATTTGATTGTTTGTTTGCATTGAATAGGCTCCGAAACTACTGAATCGATTTGAAAAATTCTTTCAGTGTTGGGAAGCTACACTATCCCCGGGTGACATAGGCTATATTAAATTTCCAAAAAAATTAGGGATCCTTAGTAAAACTCCAATAATTTAACCTAAGGTGTAAAATAATAAGAAAACCGAAGCAAAGCGAGGGCGGTTACTCGTGTATAATTTATTATTATGTTTATTATTCTTTCACGAAAAAACTACTAAACCGATTTTCATGAAAAGCACCATGATCTGGAATATGATATAGGGTTATTATTATCCCGGAAAACGCAGGAAAAGCTGCGTGCAGACTACTGGTAGGTTTATATCTACTAATCATCTATGATTACCAATGTAAAAAAAAGTATCAAAATGAGCAAACGATTCGGATGTGGAACTTCATCCACCCTCATTATATTTCCGTATGAAATTAGTGCTAGTAGGTGTGGGTCCTCGAAGCGACGCGTGGCTCGCGTGTGGCGGACACGTGCCACAAACACATGCACGTGTGTGCGCAACTCGGCACGATATTAAAAGGAATACGTTAATACAATATCGCGTGGCGTCACTGTGGCCGATACGTGCCACATTGTAGCTAGTGCGAGATTGAAACACTTAATGTCAGTGATACGAGGATGGTTTCGTAAATTTTTGGGGTAACGGTCATGGTTTAAAGACATGAACGCGATGTAGGTCTTGAATTGGGGTTATGATAAATAATGTCAGTTGCAAGAATGCCAGCTGATTAAATGGAGTGGTTAACTTTGTCTCTTGATATTAATTGGCTGAGTCAAAAAATTTGTTTCCAAGGTGACGACAAAAATGTGTATTGTATAAATTTGCTTCTAAGTCGATTAAAAAAATTGATAAAAATATTTAGGTAGCTATATACTAAGATGTAACGAGCAGCAATCGTACCAATATTGTACAAGTTAGTGTGGGTGTTTGTTACTCTGTCACGCGAAAACTACTGAACGGATGTTCATGTAATTTAGCGGACAGGTACAATCTGAAATAATATTATCCCGGAAAATATAGGGTACTTATTATCCCGTAAAATATAGGGTACTTATTATCCTGGAAAATATAGGGTACTTATTATCCCGGAAAATATAGGGTACTTATTTTCTCGAAAAATGCGGGCAAAGCCGTGGGCAGAGCTTTAGGGTGTTTTTCCACCAGAGATGTGCTATGCAGCTAAGCTGCGAAAATGTAAACCTAAGCTACGAAACTATGTAACTGTTTCCATTGATGCTAAGCTATGTACCGTAGCGAGTAAGATGTGCTATGAAGATGCGTTGCCGTAAGGTAGCTGTGTGAGGAAGATGCGCTGATCGAGCTATGCGACGTATAGACTATTGGGCTAACACGCGGAGTGCGTCCGTGCGGCCTGCTGGAATACATAGCACGCATCCATAGCACACATCTACAGCACGCATACTTCCATATAGTAACGTAGCTTAGTTGAATCCGTTTCCACCAGCGCTATGCTATGTGGAGCAATGAATATGATTGGTTGATAACAAACGCATCCAAAGCAACGTAGCATAGCACATCTGGTGGAAAAGCACCCATAGTCTCGTAATATGACGTATGTCTACTACTAACTCTAAAGTCTAAACATACTAACTCTAAATACACCGCAATCACAAGAGCCGTCTCTTTTAATTATTTATGTATCACCCCTACAGCGAAAATCTTAATGTCTTGTAATAAAACAACCCCAAATTAAAAGCTATCTGTATAGCATAGTATGGCAACACTGTTCCCTTCTAATTGCCTGTCTTTGTTTACTTTTTGTCCATAAAATATCAAAGTAAGCGTAAAACATTTTTTTTCTTTATTGACTTTTTAACACGCTATCATACCATTGATTAGTTAAAATTTTCGTTTACGAATGTATTAAGAATTAACACCATACTATGCACGGGATAATTGTGAATAAAATATAAAAAATTAAGAT
This sequence comes from Thymelicus acteon, assembly GCA_951805285.1. Lineage (NCBI taxonomy): Eukaryota > Metazoa > Arthropoda > Insecta > Lepidoptera > Hesperiidae > Thymelicus > Thymelicus acteon. The sequence goes on from OX638232.1 coordinate 8,534,161, forward strand.
CTTAAAAGAAATTCTGTCCTGATAATTTTAACAATAATAAACCAATTTTAACGCTATTACAACAGTTCCGTAAGTAGGTATCAATTATTTAATTATTTTAATTCCTAAAAATTCATCATAACTCTTATATTCTATGAACGTCCTCTAAAAGCGTCCATCATTGGCACCTTAACCGTATATACCTACTTAGAGACACTTATGTACGTCTTTCTTAGAACATAATTGCGAAGCAAGGGGCAAGAGTCACGTCTGCGGCAACGCGATAGCAGGCCCGTGCCTGCCCCTGCCTCCCCGGGATTAGAACCGAGCCCAAGGACCCCAAACTTACCAAGAAACTCCAACTCGCCCGATTTATAACGGCTACAAGTTTGGAGTTGGAAATTTATGGTGAAACTTGTAATCGCCGCAGCCGTTTCTGGCGTATTATTGCTGCTTTATGTAATGTACTGTTTATGTACTTAATAGTTAAATATTTTCTCAGATTTAGTCGAAATTTCAATATATTTCAAAATACTCAGGCCTTAAACATGGTTTGACAAATGCCGTCTATCGATAACAATCAGGTTCGACGGCTTGTTCCTCCGAAGCATCCAAGCGCTCAAGAATTTTTCTGATAGTAACGTTCTTGCATCTACCTTTTGACCTCGCGTACATTTGATTGACTCTAGATTAGTCTGGAATCTAGAACGCCATAAGCCCATTTTAAAATATAAAATGTATTTGAAAAATAAAGCTTCTTCGAATATTATTAATACATAATATGAAGTTATACAAGCAACAGTAGATATTGTTGCTGACCACAGCGACATGATGTGGTTGTAATTAATTGGAAATGGGCGGAAACACCCGCAGCTCGCTCCAGTTCGCACTAATTATATATTATCACCATTGTTTTGTGTCATTACTTAACTGAATTACAGATAATATGAACTGTAATTAATTACAGTAAGTAAGAAAAAATTATTACAACTTACGGACCTGAACTATGTAAGATAAAATAAAAAGGTCTTTAGCAGCGTTGCGAGATTTTTAATCTAAGCTAATTCCTGCGATTTAGGCACCTTTCAAAATTTAATTTTGAAATTTTGTTTTTTTTTTTTACTTTAAAGGCATCCTTAAATCTTCCATTTTTAAAGTCAGTTGAAAATGAGTTGTGAACGCTCTGTGATGAACGTGGTAGAAATGCTAAAAAGGATCGAAGAATAGGCACAACAAAAACTTGTTAAAATTTTATCGCAACAAAATTTTACCGAAATATTTTCAATTACAACAGAAAAAGCCATCGTTAATCAAAGTTCAGCTAGTTACATAAATGTCAATAAATTAATCAATAAGGGTCAGCAATAGCGTAAATTGAAACGTATCGGCTCATTACCACCCCAAAATGTTGACGTGTGATTTAAATTGGCGACATTTAAAACCGGTGCATTAACTTAAATAAGCTTGTCATTTGGCCAGGGCACATGCCAGCCCTATTATATCCACCTACAAATTATTACAATTACACATTAAACTGTTAAAATTGCGTCTGGGTGAAATGAAATGTCGGGATGGGATGACAAGGCTTTGGAACTTACGCCATTTTGTTTTTAAGATAACAGGCTCGTAAGCGAGACACACCCTAATGTTAATCTTTATTAAGGGGCATTATACTCGTTGATTCAGAAAGATTCGTCACGCGGGATTTGATCTGAGATTTATGTTTGAATCGGCAAAGGTCACGTTTATCGCGTATGGATTTATTGTTACGATCCCGGGTTGTGTTAACGTGTCTTTTACTGAAACTGTCAAAGATTTTGGTGTATGTTAATGATGACATGATCCTATGTTTGATGGCACTATACATACTTTATATAGATGACATAAGACGTTGATTGTGACATACCTTAGCGCTAGGACTACTAAATTAATCCTAGTGCAGCGTTTTAAGGATGGGAATGATTTTCTTATGACTTGTTGAAGTATTTTGTCCTTGTGATGTGATGATTCGACTTACGAAAATGCTTAAGGTAATGATAAACAAGCAGACAAACCATTTAAAAGTCATCATCGCCAGATATTCTTAAGACCAAAAGGACCTCTGAAACTTTGACTGTTAAGAAAGAGAACCCGCTTTTATCGGCTTCTGATGTAGCAAAAGAAACATGTTAAAATACATCACAGTTGCTTTTACAAGGAAGGTAGATTATGTAGTTTTCAAGGTCGTTAAAGAACCATGAACAAGTACGGCAGGAATAAAGGGAAGTACAGAACCCAGCGACTAAGAGAGGCTAAGAGAGCATAAGCGTTATTGCTTTATCAACAGGGTGCATTACAAGTAGTAGATTCGTTTGGAAGACAAGGATGGATGGAGCCTCTTTCACTTCCTTGACATCCTGCCTGTTGCAACACAGTGCAAAGTAACTTTAAGGACAGGGATTCCAATTATACTTAAGTTCAAATTTGTTTGGAAATAAAGTTATTATTACCATTAGATAGAAAGATAAACTCTTTATTATTTGTAGACCAAAAATTGCACAAAGACATTATATTATTATTCCAAAAATGTCTATTATCTGTCTTTTCAATTACCTTATGAATATTAAATCTGACTCATAAAACTCTAGTGAACTTAAAAGGCACTCGAGGCAACACAAGCTAGAAGTATTGCTAAAACGGTAAGACTTAAATAATTCCAACTCTGTATAATCAATTGACCCTTACGTCTTAAAGCGCCACAACTGTATAACAATCAAGCATAGTTGGGGGTGGTTTATTTATTTTTTATGGTCCAACAAATTCGCGGAGATCGACATAGGGTAACCTTAATGAGATGCGGTGTAAACACGGAATTCCTTGGAGACAACCCTCCCCTAAATTTGGTACGTTTTTTGATTTGACGCGGGTATTTCATGGTGAGTGTTATTTGCTTTCTGCGCTATTCTGTGTGATGTTCGGATTATTCAGAGTTTAGAGATTTCTATTATCGAAAATTGAATGCTTTCCTAGTGTAGTCAATGCCTGAGTCTGAGTATTCGATAACTAACCAACTCTTTTTCCGTATTGGCGTTTTTCAACGATGCCCATCCGAAATAGCTATAGCTAGCAGTTTCAAATTCATGCAGCAGTAAATTCCATATCTTACGTATATAATATCTAAGAATGCGAAGCAAAAACATAAAGGAACATCACTTATATCATTGCTACACATTTGCTACATCTAACGATCCGAAACAATGAATATCTACATGTAAATACATTTTCGGAGAAACTGTGTCACAAATAATAGGTAGAGTCAGAAATTTTTCAGCATTGCATATGACGTCACTAGTGGTTACGTGTCCTAACTGTAGTAGCCAAGCTTGATATAGGTTGCTTAATAAAAAATGTATCCCAACAATCATCAAATGTTCTTTAATTATGTCCCTAGAGACTGCAAGCACGATTTTCGTGACGATTACTTACAATAACGGCATGCTCATATGGTACGTGTGTTACCCGAGTCTGATATATCACTTGGGTTTTTAATTATTCAGAGACGTGTTTGCGCAGGTGTGACGACGCCCTAAATACCGTGGTATGCCTTAAGCCTGACAATGGTCGAAAAGTGGCTTTAATTGCAGTATTTTTATCACCTACGCCACGGTTGAATTGCGGAGATATTGTGTTCTCTTCAACCAGTGAAATCATCGTAACCCGTACTTTTGTAATTTAAATAATTAATTTATTGGATTAACTGGTTTAATAACAACTATATAATTATTATAATATTATGTATAATGTAGGTTTAGGTAATAAGATCTTGAATCCAATCAGTAGATCATTTTAGACTAATATCAGTGTTTAGAACTCCGGGGCCAATTTTTTTAGCGATTCTTTTTTTTCCCAGGGAGAAATTCTCGAAAAAAAAAACTATAACGCGGCGTGCGTTATTGTATTATTTATGTTCATTTTTAAAGTAGGCGATCTCGTAAAGATTTCTAGGAAAACAACCAACCCATGAAACATTCATAAGACGAACGGTGTTTTAATTTGTTTGACTGTAAATTTATTAATTTATTCATTCCTTCTATTCTGCGTTGGTCGTCCGTAGGCGTGTCGTGTGTATTCGCGACATAGCGGCTGGCTACACGCTCGCGACACAGTCGACAACTCGCGCGATTGTTTGCTTGCGAATGTCGCGTGCAATCGTTGTTCATTTATTTATTTAATAACTGCTGAAACCGTGTGAAGTTGAGGTGTTAAGCTGTCGTTTTTTTTCATGAAAATAGCCGGTGAACGAGCTGACGATCCACTTGATGGTAAGTGGCTATCGTTGCCTAAGGATATCAGCAACACCAAAGGCATCACTGATGCGTTGCCGGCAAAGAAAGAGAGAGGAAAAAGAAAGAAAGAAAGAAAGAAGAAAGTTGATTCTATTGTTATGAGATGTAGAAATTGTTCCTTTCATTCTACCCTTGCGCACTTTAAATACTATTCCGAATTTTATTTAATTGGAATATTATTCGATGTTTTCTAGTTTCATTTGGTAAGATATTTAATACTTTTGTCAAATTGTCGCCCCCTGTTTCAAGCAAGAGCAACTCCGCAAGAAGAAACTGCCGTGTCCATTAGTGGGCCATCTTGAGCCCAAGGTTCACTTATTCTGTTCATGGGGGTACTCGTTCGTGGGGTTGATGAACATGCTGTCATTGCTGTCATTGGAATTAAGTAGCTATGACTAATAGGCGATTTTTTAAGATTTTTTTTTCTAAAATATTAACTTTAAAATGCTCTAGTGTAAAGTTGTCAACATGTCGCTTGGTAATTTTTGCCTTTCAAGCGTCGATATGTATGTTTTAAGCTTTCAGTTTATGCATTTTATTTGAAAACTTTCATTTTTGACTGTGCTATACAGAAATCCAGACACCATAGATTATGGAAAGATCCTTTAAAGATGCAGTGAATAACAATGGGTTTATTAAAAATGGAGTATCATTTCTGTAAGTCATAAGCTTCTACTTATAACCTATGTAGTCTCGTTCGTTCCTCTTCAAAGTTCTTTAAGCGCACAAGTCCGCTGGCGGAAGGGTGTCTTTCATAAAGCGAATTTAATATTTGAAACTTAATTTCGCAAGATGAGACGATGGCTCCTACAAAGTATCTACTATACAGTATACATTATAAAGAAGCTACTTTATGAAAAACTGCTACCTATCTTTGTTAGTTGGATGAGTCCAGTTTTCTAGATTAAAGAGGTTTTATTAAATAACGCTGAGTTTATTGCTGTACAGGGTACACTTGTACCGAGTAAAAATAGTTAATAAATATTTTTTAAACATTAGCACACAAGACATAATAGTATATAATGACAGTTGGTAGATATTAACTATAAGATATCTAATGTTTTCAGTAAATACAAAACAAACTCGACATAATAATTTAAAGCTTTAGTGCTAAATAAATATTTTTGCATTAAGATGTATAATGTTAAACCTATGAAGAAATAATTTTTGGAGCGCCCAAATTAGTATTTTTAAAACCAAACGTGACGCAATAAAAATCAGCCAGAACCTTTTGGAATTTAAAATTAATTACAATTTAAACCAAAGTGTCAATTTAAATTCAGCACGAAAACATTTGTTGCTAAACATTACAACGGCTGCAATTACCGAGTCCCTCCTCAAATCAATTTCTATCAGCCTTGCAATAAAAGGGTGTCTACACACTAAGCCGTGTAAGAGCCCTACGTTTAGCGCCCCGTTCACTACAATACGCTGCTAATCGCACGACAAAAGAATGGTTTAGATATAAATACAAATCGTGTTGTTTTCGGTCAGCACCCCGCGTTGCAGGGAGAGGGATTGCGCAATGCAAGATGGATGTAACTGAGATTTGTCGCGAAATACTACTTAGACGTTAATTTTTACTTTATGTTTAGAGACTGGCTTAGTCAACTCACAAAGGAGATAATTATTTTGAGCTTTTGATAGAGAACTACTTTTTGGTTTTTAAAATGCTGTGGTTTGTAGGTGACATAGTTTCGTCTCGTATGAATGTAAAGGGAAATATAAAAATATCGTAAGAAATAACGAATCTTTTAATGAAAAACTCATCGGACCACTGATCGTTTCACCATCTTAATGAGATGTCTGATATCTGGGATTATTGTTACTAAATTCTGGATTTAATAATTACGAGCGTCTAAATAAATAGCTATGATTTATAACATTTTTTACTCTACAAGTCTAATATAAGAATATTAATTTAAACCAAGCATGGAACAATGACTCTATCGCTAAAAAGTAATTTCTATTACTTATCTATCATTTGATTAAAACTTCCTTCAGTTACTTTACGTGAACAATGGACATTAAAGTAATTTTTTTAATAAAAGTATGTCTGCGCATACTTTCTACGAATATTTGAATGTGAATTATTTGTGAGGATGTATGTTCATTATTCTTTCACGCAAAAACTACTGAACGGATTTTAGTAAAATTCAGCACACAGGAAACCACGTTGTTCTCGAATATCACGTTTTTTCGAATTAGTTGCTGTTGGCTCTAACAGCCTTTATAGCTTCACGCAGACAAGTGGGCGAGCCTGGAGAGACTGACGAGAAATAGGGTACTTACTTATTATCCCGGAACACGCGGACAGGGCGCTTGTTATTACATACATGACACTTAATATCCTGAAAACGCGGAAGAAGCTGCGGGCAGAGTTTCTAAATTTTATCTTTATAGACTTTATTTATAAACAATAAACTAACACACATACACATCCACACACTTAATCATTCACACACACATGCACTCACACACATACACGAACTCCCACACATGTATGCTCACACGCACTTGCACACACACACACACACACACACACACACACACACACGCACGCACACACACAGAGACACACACAAAATTATACACACTTATACAGGCTGCACATTATTGTTGTAAAACTCCAAACCTATCTTGTTATTAGCATTTTTTTATGTTCTAATTTTAAGTTAAGGTCCAATAAATCTTGATGTACAAAATGGAAGAGGGACCCCCTAACACAGGCATTACTGATACTTAAAAGGTGGGTCCCAACAACATGTAAATATGTAACATTTTTGGGCCGATAAAAATTCTTTAATTCTTTATTTCTTTAATCTTACTTTATTACTTAGTTTCAATCAAACTTTTGTCGTAGCTTGCGATACGTCACATGTGCAATCTCACAGCGCTCCGTGGAGGGAGTGCTGAGATTTTTATTGTTCGTATTTGATCGCGGATCACACGATGTGGGCCGGATTATTGCGACGCGTCCGAATAAATTATCGCTGTTTTATTTGGGGCAACTCCACTTGGGGCATAGGGCAACCCCACTTGGGGATATGGAGCTATTGTTTTGGGGCAATCGAACTATTCGGCTGACAAATAGCATCTGCGTTGTTTGTTACATTTTATTTGATTTCTTTGTGCGTGGGTGTGGATGTGTATTATGTTAAAATAATAATGAGTTGATGTAAAAACAATGAAATAACTTACATTGTTAAATATTGAAAGGAAATGTAAAATAAAAGTCGCGTCGATGTTGATGATGCGTGAGACAGGCCTGCTGTAATTATATGTAAAAATACTCATATTTTTAAGAAATATAATTGAAACATTTAATTTTGACCGACAATTTATTTAAATCTTTTAAGACTTGAACATGATGTATATTAGTTACTAAGATGATGTGTTAATTACAATATAATGTATAAACAGAATTGTAAAACACAGAATAGAATATATAATATATAAATACCAACAAATTGTATCTCTATGATGTTACTCTACGCAGATATAAGCTTGAAATATCATTGTAGTCGAATATTAATAATGATGGATAATATCGGGATTAACTATGTATCAGTGAAATTTATACATTTAATTATTTTATTTTATTTATACTAACTTAAATTACTCTTAACAGACTGGCATAGCATTAAACAAATCGTCCTCATCCATTGACATTGATATTTCATTTTACTCACCGAATCATTATTATAATGAATCGGAGCGCGAAAATCAAAATAAGCGCGTGTTCACCACGAAATTTCACGCGCAACTAAATCAATTATGACGTGTTTCAAAATACAGGGTGCGCGGGAGTCGGATAATAGAGGGACGGAACAATACTTGTCGGCTAAACGCCTGCGGTCCCGGCTTATTATGTAGAGGGTGATTTTTAGCTTCATAGGCCAGATGTGTAATATCTTTTCGGACTAAATAACGTATTAACTTAAGAATACATATAGCTAGTAATGTACACATTTCATTCAACAATAATTGTTTTTTTATCATTTGATATTATAAAAAAATAAGTAACATTAAGCAAATATTCTATGTTTATTCACTAACCTAGCAAAATAAATAAATAAAATAATAACTCAATTTATATTCATAAGCTCTACACAATGCACAACTCAATGTTGTCGGAAAACAAAAAGAAATAGATTTGATAAATTAAAATCACCCTATAGGTATAAGCCTAGGCCTGGAGCCAGGGCTGCCAAGGCCCGGCCGAACGCTAATACTCCAAATTGACTGACAGCCAGAGTTAATAAAAGCTGTAATGTTAGCCATATGCGCGCCCTCGTGCTATATTAATACCGCTTATTACTTATTCGATAAATGAACGATTTATTTAACTTTAGATAAACTTTCTGCCAAAATAATCGTACTATTCCTTAGCAAATTCACTTCTGTGTGGGATAAGGTTTAAAGAATATGATAATATCTTCCATAATTGAAAAAAGTCAATAAAATTATTTACTTTTAAATATTCGGTAGCTGTAACATCTTAACGATATAGACTCGTTTTCTTCTATGCGGTTTATAAAAACCTCTATACGATATTAAAATTACATAAAACCGGACAAGTGCGTGTCAGGCCACGCGCAATGTCGGGTTCCGAAGTAGTAAGTTTATCGACTATTACTCACTAACTACTTATACTAACATAGCCGTGATAGTTTTTCTTGTAAATTCATCAAAAATAAGGTATACCTATTTTTGAGAATTTTTTCACTTGTCTAACTCCAACCGTTTAGCCAGCAGGGGGGGGGGACTTGACTCTAACCAAAATTAGCACTTTAAAGCTAAATTCTAAAAACGGTCTTAAGGGACCCATAATATTTTTGGAAGACCTTTTCAACGATACCCCAAACTATAGGGTAGGTACGCGATCAATAAAAAATTCATCCTCACGTTACGTGTAGTGGAGACAGCCTGAAAAAAATACTTTTCTATATTTTATTCAACGATTCTGGAGTTATAATACATATATCCATGCCAAATTACAGCTTTCTAGCATTAAGGGTCTCGGCGCTTTGCTTCGGACAGATGGACGGACAGACGGACGGACGGACGTGATTAAACTATAAGGGTTTCGATTTTACTTCGGAATCCTATTAAAGGACACTGGCGAGATTTGGTTCCATTTTTATCACTGCCAACAAAAACAAGACTCAAAAGTTTAGTTTTAAGACATATTATGATGATGATTAAATTATTTATGAATACCCAGGCCCCTCCAGGTAGCAGTTGAAAAAAATAGATTGTTATTCTCCATTTTTACGATAAACATTCGACATCATGTACAATTCGATAAAACAATAAGTACTTACAACTGCTTTGGGGAGTACCGCTGTGGGTTTTAAAGCCAAAGCGGTACAAGTGCTAGAACCCGTTGGGACCACTCAAACTCACTGCAATGGTCCCTTCACTTATTTGAATATTTTCTAATATTTTTATTCCTTGCGATTATCAATTTACTCAGTTGGAATTATAGAGTAAAAAAAAATCGGAAACTATCTAACGCCCCAACTCAGAGTCACTAACGGTTACTCAATCGCTCCTTAGTACAGAATTTGTATGGTGATTCTTTACTACGGAGCGATTAAAGTAACCGTTAGTGACTCTAAGTTGGGGTGAAAAACCTTTATCGTTAAATCTTTGTATCTTGATCAAATTTTGTTTTTATTTTTTAACCGACTTCAAAAAATGAGGAGGTATTCAATTCGACTGTATTTTTATTTTTGTTACCTCAGAACTTTCGATTGGGTGAACCGATTTTGATGATTCTTTTTTAATCGAAAGCTGGTGCTTGTTATGGCCCCACTTAAATTTGAGCTAGATCTGACGAATAGTTTTTGAGTTATTTTGAAGTCGGTTATTTTTTCTTGGCGAAATTCAGATTATTACATTTTTGTAACCAAACCTGGAAACCAGTTTGAATATGGCTCAAAATAACTACGTTCTTGCAAGAAAAGTAGAAACTATTAGCGGGATAATAGTGGGATAGACCAAAGATTTCAATCGGACTATTGACGGGAAGTTGGTAACCATAACTGGCTAGTAAGCGAGATGAATAAAAAGAGGCAAACACCCTACCATGCAATAATGCATTAATTCAAGTATTAACTAGGTATAACATCTTACCTTCTGCTTTAGACAGCCGCCAATCCTGTTGCGAAAGCTTCAAAGTCAGTTCATTCTTTCTCCTCTCTTCTTTCCTAGCCGAAAGCGCGGTGATGTCCTACGCTGACAACTTACCATCAGGTGCTCGGTGGCAATCTAAGAAAGATCTTTGTATAAGTTCATAATTATTCTTAAAGCCCTTGTCACACTATCAACACGGCACGATATAATCGCATAATATAATCGACAGCAGAAGTGGTTTGACAGCAACAAATTTTCGCCATGTTTTCGCATGGCGGGCCTGGCGCGCTCCTTGAACCTGTCAATTATTGCCCCCTCGTAAGACGAGCACACGCACATGGTGGTATAACTCGACTAATAAAACTTAAATAAAACATTCTTACTCTACTCGATTTTACTCATAAAGTACCTAATGGAATCGACTAAATTATTAACTTTTTGATTATAGGAGTTTACTACTCCATATGAATCGATTTTCATATAATAAGTTCGGGGTATGAAAATTTATGAGGAGTTAAATCAAACTTTCTTCGTTACGTTACGTTACGTTATGCGTTATGTTCTGAGTAAACTCCAGACGTGCGTCGAATCCGACACACACAATTTTTTTTAAATTGACTTGACCAGTTCAACTTAATCTGACGTAAATAATTTATGAAAAGTTGGCTTTGCAGTTACAAAGTCACATTTATAATTTCATTTTTAGATCACTCAAATAAAATTTAATATTTATTAATTACCTACTATTTGTACTTGATAATTCAATCCTAACCGTTTTATTATCGAAGAACTTTTTGTAAAAAAATCTATCAAATAAGATTCAAATGTTAATGTATAAATTTTTAAATTTATAAAAACTGTTTATAAAAAATATTCAGCGCTCCATTGTAGATCAAATTGAACACACGAGTGATCAAGTCGACTCAGTCACGTTATACACGAGGGAAAGCGTAGCGCTAGTATCGCACAAACGTCGCCAGATGGCGTAGTGTTTGCTCGACCTGTTTAAGTAGAACTTTGAATTTTCAACTATTAGCCATACGCTATTCCCTGACACCTGTCTATGTTTACTCTGGGCCCCAATGGAGGTTATTTTGAGAAACACAAACTCTTACAGTAATTATATTTTCTGCTAAAGTTTGGTTAGGTAATGGCAAAATAATTTACTGTTTAAGATGACACGTTTTATTTATACATTATATACCTACCGTCAATTATATAGTCCTTCATCATATTTAATTATCATAATTCAAACGATTATTAATATTGTTTGTTATTTATTTTAAATACTTTTTATTGTTTCATAATATAAAAGGAAATCTTTTCTGGGAGTGAATGAGTTTATAGTGAGCAATATTATTTTGTCACTAAAATTTATTATCATCTATTGTAATTATTACCGGTTTCCTAAGTTAATAAAAACAGTTAATACACAGGCTAATCGATAAACCCTGGCACCACGGTGAGGATTACCTTGGCCGACCCAAATTATTCAGTTCACCGGTTAACAATTAAAGTTGGGCAGTGTATAAATCAACTAAGAACTCGACATTAGCCCCTATTAAACTTTACAGAGCCTTTATAATTGCCTACGCCATCCACTGCCCATTAGATAACATTTAATGTGTTCTACAAGTTATAGAAGACGAGCTTTGTGATCTAGGGGTCATAATATCTCGAAAAATTACCTAAGTATTATTTACAGATATTAGTAACTATACTCTAGTCGTTTTGCAGCCGATACAAATGTAAACAAGCTCTCTGCCTGCGGCTTTGTCCTCGTTTGGGAATAATAAGTACCCTATATGGCTTTCTAGATAATGGTCTACCTGTGTGCTAAATTTCATGAAAATCTGTTCAGTAGTTTTTGTGTGAAGGAGTAACAAATATCATCATAAAAAAGAAAAACCTAACCAATGCTAAATGATAGCATTGAAGAGTATTTAATCGTACATTATTAATATTATTATTATAGAATGTTTGTTGTAAGTATAACAAAAATCGCTTTCTCTTGTATCTTAAACCTCCTCTTTACATGGAAGGGCGCACGCGATCGTTGAAATTGTCCGCGTACAACTCGATAAGGATCTGGACATATGGAAGGCTTAAATAAACTTTCATAAATACAGTTTATCGTAAAAAATTGTAATTATTGTAGAAAATATTATAGTCGTTTTGTCATCGTATTATTTCATCGAATAGTAGGGTCTCCGAGGGATTTTAAGGTTTGCTACAACCAAATGATAATTCTTTCTTGTACCACAGATGAGACGTGTTGGCACGATGAAAAAGAAGTGAAAAAGTCGTCCGTCTTCATTTCAACTTTCAGTGCTACTTAACTTATCCTGTTCTTACTATGTTCAATGGAGAATACAAGCATTTCTTTATTTTTAATCGATAGTATACTCTAATATAATTAAAAAAAATATAGTAATATTTTAAAAGTATTTTTTTTTGGTACGTCAAATAGTTTCCGAGATATTTAAGAGTTTAGATTCGTTTTCAAAGCTTTTGTGACGTCACTTTGCAATGATCGCTCAGTGCACGATATTCATGACCTCTATCCAATATGTGAGAAGTTTGTGTAAAAAATGTTAAAAAGGTTAAATCCACAGATTAGTAAATCGTGTGTTGTACCAAAAATCAAAATCTTTAAAGCAATGCACCTAAAAAGTTGTTGCACGGTTTCGTAGTCAGAACGTCATTAATACCATTATTATTTCTCTATGGGGTTCGCCTGGATAGCTACCACCCTTGAGCATGAGTCAGTCGCCAAACGACTCGTCGTGTCCCGGCTGGGTGCTTGAGAGCCAGTTCTTTCTTTCTTTTTTTCTTCTCTCTTTCTTGGCCGGCAACGCATCAGTGATGCCTTGGTGTTGCTGATGTTCATGGGCGACGATAGCCACTTACCATCAGGTGGATCGTCAACTCGTTTGCCGGCTATTTCCATAAAAAAAAGTTAGAGCTAAGAGCGCTTTGTAATATGACGTCACGTGTGAATGGTGGCCCATTCGTAATTAAAACGATCATAATTGCAAAAAGAACGGGACTAAAATGAAACAAAAACAGGTGTATTTATTATTATTGTATTGTATTAAGGCATGGCGGCAAGGAGCACCCTCTGCTAACATTTAGGGTCCTTCACTTCCTTTTAAAAATAACCATGAAATCGACGCTTGAAAGGCAAAAATTACCAAGCGACATTTTGAGAACATCACACTGGAGCATTTTAAAGTTTTTAATTTTAGAAAAAAAATCGCAAAAAATCGCCTATTAGTCATAGCTACTTAATTCCAATGAATTTTACATGCAGTTAAAATCTTTAATAAAGCGATTTTTACGATTTTTTTTCTAAAATTAAAAACTTTAAAATGCTCTAGTGTAAAGTTGTCAAAATGTCGCTTGGTAATTTTTGCCTTTCAAGCGTCGAAATGTTTTTACGCGTTTCTGTTACAGTGTCGGTAATAGAAGAAACGTAGCCGAAGTCGGTAGTTTCTTTAGCCTGTAACACATGAGCTTCCGTATCACAAGGTCTTAAAAGCAAACTAACCTTTATAGCAAAAGGACCTGGGTGTTACAGATGTATGGGCTATGGGTCAGCAGCCCTTCAATATCTTACAGCTATACAGGATATATTTTGGAGCGTCTATTCAGGGATTACACAATGATGATTAATTCCCCCATCCCCATTCCACCATCGTACATCCCAATACACGGCGTATCCCTTTTTGCGTTAACATCCCTCACGTATGGTCGACGCCTATTGCTTCGTCATTTGTTATGCGTAATGTGCAGGACTGGAATAAGTTGCCTATATCTGTTTCTATTCGATTATAACATGGAAAAGTGCATTATATAATGTGTCGAAAGAGGATCAAGGTCTCTTGATGGGCTTCTCTATAAAATAAAATTTATAAAAAATTGGCTTTGTAAGGGATGACCATCTACATTACATAACACTCGTTGGAAGTAAATTATTTATCAAAAATACATTCTTTATCACTACATTGTACCTCTATATGTATAATAAGTACAAGTAAGACTCATATACCTCCTACTCCTGAAGTACTTAGAGTATTTTTCTCCTCTTACTCCAGGTCCCCGCATACTTGGTAGTCGTCCGCTGTACCAGATTTATCTAGAGATGCTGCTGATGAAGAGGCAAGCCATTTGAATCCCAATAATAGCGGTGGAGGGCCCTTCACTTGCCTCCGCGGAAATGCGCCGCATTGCACAGGTCAGCTGTCGACAGAGGTAACCGTTGACACACATCCTGTGTGTGACAGAAATAGGCAACACAATGGTAAAGAAAAAATTTTTGTTTGTTTAAATATTTACTTAACTGTTAAATTTTTACTTGGGAATAGAGTATAATATAAGTAAAGAATAATATGAAATGCTAAAAACATTCTTTTTTCTTTATTCAATCTCTCAAATTTATGAAAGACTGAAAGAATTGAACATTATAACACGGACCTAAAAAAAAGACGGATGTAATCCCAAGAACAAATTCAGTGAAGCACCCATAGTAATACAAACTCTCTATTCGTACAAGTACACACACCCACACATTGACACCATAACGCTTCAATCGCGAATCAAAAATTACGCACACATGGTAAGCGGGCGGCCATTGCTATGCTTCACTCTCCATTAGACGAGGTTACGTCCGTCTTTTTTTGAGGTCCGTGGATTATAATTATTATGTTACCTAATCTGAACTCTCAAAAATGTCGTTTATAAGTACCAGTACAAAATCGCACGAACCCTCAGTAGCTACTAAAATAAATTTTTACTCGTAATTTTATTTTAACAATGACACAGGTACACAGAGACATGCATTAACAAGAAAATCCTATCTTGAAAGTCTGGTCATTTTATTTGCTAGTCTACACTGAATAAATAAACTGTGTTCTGTATGTTTCTGCTCTGTACCGAACAACGGTCGGTGGGGGGTTTAATATTAAAAATAAAATAGAAGAGAAACGATCTCAGTGTAGTGGCTCGCGTATTGTATGCTTTTTATTAAACGCCCAAATCGCTACGAGTACCGGCTTTTGCGAAGATATTAAGTCTATGGTTATTGTATGTACTTATTACTTTGTGGAACGCTGTAGAACAGGTTGGTCAAAAGTTCTACTTACACACTCTACTTACACGCTAATCTTTTGTAGTTTCAATAGGAATCATCATGGTGGAAGGAAGGAATCATGGTGAACTAGTCATAGTTTAGCGCGTTAGTTTAAGTTATTTAACCTTATGTCAGGCTAACTTCATACGGTTTTAAGAATCAATCAGGTACGGACGCAAGTTTCCTCATATATTCTTTCCTCGGTTGATTCTCCTTTACCTTAAATTTTATTTTCAAACACTAACGTTAAGGTAAAAGATTGCGGTGTTTTACATCTACTTATTACAACTTAGTGCGGACATCTTGATGGGAATTTCTGGAATAAATAATCCCTTAGAACTTCTACCCTCTCTAGAGCATGGGAGCTTATTACATGACGCTGCTCCAGTTCAGATTGGTGAAAGAGTAAGCGGATTTTTGCGAACTAACAATAGCGACCACGCAAAGATTAAACGTGCCCTTTGGAGTACGGAAAAAATCAAAAAGTATAACTGGCATTCTCGGTCAACCAACTATCTAACGAACTATATAGAAGTTTCTTCACTCGATAGACAGGAAACGACATGCCTAACCCTTCAAGATATGACCACTTCAGCATGAACACAAACATAGGCAAAAAACCTCACAAGGAGGTCGAAACTAGAGACTTTAAGATGCAAAAAGGATACCTGATAAGACCTTAAGCACCATACTGTATAAAGTTACCGCAAGCACGCTTACATATTTCGTTTATTTTCCCGCACACAAGCGCATGCATAAAACATGTGACTACCCTTGTCGGTGAATCTGTAGACAATTCCGTCAAAGCTCTGCTGTGCCTGAGTTCTCTTTGACAACGCGTCAAAGGCCGCCTTGTTTGTGCCTCTCATAGCTCTGCCTCTTGCCTCTTCAGGTAACAAAGCGCTAAGGGAATATTGATTAAAACTGCGATTGCAGCTCTATCTACAAACTAGGTAACTCAAAATATTAACATAGGAAACTAAACTAGCAAATAACTACGTGGCGGTTATTACGGAGTTATCAGCAATTTTTAACATTCCCTATTTTTCGGAGAACATTTTACTAAAATTTTTGACAAAGTCAAAGCATTGACGACCCTGTAGCCTAGTTGGTAGCGACCCTGCCTGCGAAGCGAGGGGTCCCGGGTTCGATTCCCGGTCGGGACAGATGTTTATGTGACAGATGAATATTTGTACTCGGGTCATGGTTGTGATTGTGATGTGTTATATGTGTCGTCCATGCCACCCGCGACACAGGTAATAACCTACTGCGGGGGTATGAGTGTGTTAGCGTTTATTTATTTATTTATTGCATGTAATAGGAAAAATATTTACTAAAGATATATTAAAATTATTTTAAGTTATTAAGGTATGGTGTATGTTATAATGGGTGTTACAGTGATGAGCTATTCCATCTTTGAGTCCAATCCAACCTTCCATGCACTTGGTGTACCGTGTCAGGTTTTTCCCACTAGTCAAATTGAGTTTTCCTGTGATGCCACTGGCAACTGGCAAATAGTGCCATTACCAGTAGTCTTAGTAGTCCCATGGGACAAGTGGAACCAATATAATAATGCAAGTGTTCCAAGCCCTCCTGTTTGAGATTGCAGGAGTCTGTATCAATCATCCTGTTCTCTCAGCCTCATGCATGGTGGTTGAGTTTCTTACCAGCTTGGCTCCATACTTTTCGACCTATGATTAACCGCGTCGATGAGGATTTTGGTACTTATGATGTCCATTGCTGATTGTCACAACTCCGTCAGATGGGTTGTCTGTTTGTTCTGCTATTAAAAATATTTTTTTGTTGATAATTCCCAAAACATAAGTCCGTTTTTTGTGGAATGATTCGTTTAAAGCCTTCATGTTTTTTTATGGAAATAGCCGACAAATGACAGCTGACGTTCTGCCTAATGATAAGTGGCTATCGTGGACAGCACCGGCACAATAACTGGTGCGTTGCAGGCCAAGAAAGAGAGAAGAAGACAGAAAGAAGATCTGGCTCTCAGACCCCCAGCCGGAACATGACGAGTCATTTGGCGACTGACTCAAGCAATAGGGTGGTTAGCTATTGCTAAGCACTGCTAATAGGGTTGCTACCTATTGGTATTTAGCCAAAACACTACATTTTACCCTAACGTTACTGAAATATTATATCGGTGAAAACATGATGTTACCGGGAGTAAACACACAGAAAAAATTTAATTAAATGATTGTAAATCATGATTATTCGATTGATTTCTCTCATAAATACCCTAATAAAAGTTTTTCTCAAATAACTTTAATAAAGGTACTACCCATCTTACAGTTTAAATAGGTTAGGATATTACATAATTTATTAAAATGTTGATTGTACATACATTCATGCACATATTTCCATCCTTAGCGAACAAATCTTTGAGAAAAAAATTAGATGAACCAATTTTGACATCATCATCTATAATAGATCGGTTGCAACACTTGCAGTATGTAAAAAATATAACTAGCATCATCGAAGCCCATCACTCGCTCTTGGGCAGAGCATCGGCCATCTTGCAAGTGGCTCACTTCAGCCACTTCCTTTGTGGGTGATTAGCGGGTCTCATTAGAGCTGGCAAGTGGATTAGCACCTTGTTCGCTCGTTCGCTTGTTGCACTCTTATTGGAAGAGCGTGAGTGTGTGATAAAACTCGAGAACGGTGTCAAGTGTCGAGCCTTGCATTTATAATACGTTGCATTTTGAGACATTTTACGTGTGCGAGTTCGACTTAGTAGGAGAATTTTAGGCACGTACCTCTAATATACAGATAGAGAAGTCTGCAGCATATCAACAACTCTGTTCCAGTGCTGATTGAAGTATACCAAAGTTACGTCCATTAAAGAAATAAATTTTACTATAGTAACTATTTAAAAAGTAAAGCTGTATGGAGTAGCGATTTGATTTAATTAGAAGATATCTAGAAAAAAATGTATAAAATAAGACAGGTCACGTGATATAACTAATTTAAGAGATTGGGATAAAAATTTAAAACCTTTCAAAATTCAAAACCTTTCGACAATTTTGATGAACCTTGTTGACAGAGAAAGAGACCGATGGTACACGAAGTAAATAGAGAAACCCCAATAACCTGTTCCTCGTCGGATATTTGAGGGTATCAGGCAGATCGGAACACGGCCATACAAACAGAGACGGCGGTCGGGAACACACAAACAACCTTCATACGGAATTCTCAAAAACCGACGTAGCGTTGTCTCGCTTACATCAATATTTGTTCTGGCCAGTTATTGGCGAGTACTGCCGGGAGGACAAGTTGTGTTTATTGAAACTTTTTGATCTAATGGAGAAGTGTGATGGATATTATTGTCTTTCCGTGAAGCCTGCCTGGCTAGCTATCACCTTCTTGTTTGAGTCAGCCGTCAAACGATTCGTCGTGTTTC
This sequence comes from Thymelicus acteon, assembly GCA_951805285.1. Classification (NCBI taxonomy): domain Eukaryota; kingdom Metazoa; phylum Arthropoda; class Insecta; order Lepidoptera; family Hesperiidae; genus Thymelicus; species Thymelicus acteon. Next base: position 8,553,149 of record OX638232.1, read on the forward strand.
GGTTGGGGATTTGAGAGCCAGCTATTTTTTTCTCTCTTCCTTTCTGGCCGTGTATCTAGATGACGTCTAATAAGGAAGTCTGAGAGAAAAGAACATTGTGGTCGACTTTTCTCCCAAATAAAATTGGGAAATGGATGGAGAAGAAGATGGAGACGTTTAGTAATTACCGAAAACATGACGTAACTTTTCACTATTTAGAGAATATGGCGGGTGTAGATGGCAGTTTTTTCCTATCGTATAACTGAACCATTCAGAGCTGAGGAGGAGATGCGTCATCGAATGAGAAAAAGATGAAAAGGGAATTCTGAGACAGTGCTGGCTAAAACAGAACATGGGTCTCGCTTTTTAACAAAGAACTAGAGGCTAACATATTTTAGACTAAAAGCTGAAACCCACCATTACTCAGTGCTTGGTTCTTAATACTTTGCTCCACCACAATAAAGTAGTCAATGGTAATTTAACTTGTGACAAGACAATACCAGCTGGAAACCATGGCTTTACAATTACATGGGCGTTAATGCTATGTGCACCGCACCACCGACCCGGTTAACAAGAACTAACAGTGATACAAAACATACGATTTTAGTTATACAAATCCCAGAAAGAGTAACACGATACATAAAACTTTTTGAAAACAATTTCAACACATCTGTTGACGATTATACGTCTCCAGATCTTTTTCACTTTGTAATAGACTGGCGGACAGTCACATGACTATATGTTCAGACAAAAGAAGTCTATTCACGACGTGTTTATTCACAACACGATGCTTTTCATTTCATACACACTAACACTTTATCACGCGATGATACTTACTCGGCGCTTTTCCTATGTCTGTTGTGTTTTGTTCTAGGGGTGCTCCAGGTAACGTGTTGATTAGTATTTTAGTATTACCAATTCTGGATGTATTTGGTTGAAGGGTCCGTGCAGGTAGGTATAGTGTAATAGTTTGTTGGTTTCCCGCACTGGAGCCTAAGATTTCATCATTTTGAGATAAGATTTTTTTCAACTAGTAAATGTAAATTGTGAAAACATAGTGAGGAAGTCTGCATTAGTGTGAGTTCTCATATTGTATGTTTTAAGGTTTACGCACATTTACATCTACTAATTTTGCCATCGTGTTGGCCTGTACATCTAACATTATGAGAAGAGACTCTTGGCAATCTTGAGACACATGGATGCGATGATGATGATGATGATGATAACGAAGCGTGTTAATGATATCGCACCAGTTGGTAAAACATCTATGGCCAAATCTTTTGTTACGCCGCAGCGTTCCTAATATCCAGTCTCTCCTTATTCGTGTCACTTTGACCGGTTCTGTGCCTTTTGAATTCAGCAGATACCTGCTGTTTTCTTCATATTAATATATCACAGAAATCAGACTTAGAATCCTGAAAGTCATGAAAATGTCATCGGTATTTGGTATGGTTTTTGTGTGTGGAGATAGTGAGGAGGGTGAAGAGTAACGTAGGCTACTTTTTACCGCGGTAAAACATCCCCATGGGAAGATCAATATTTTGTTAGTTGCTAGATATTTAGTTCCAGATGTTGTTAATAGATGGCGTTAGTAAAATTCATTTGCAAGTTCTGAATCACACTATCAAATGATACATGTAAATTAGTTAAGTGTTAGGCAACTAAATCTAATCTAACTTAGCAAAAGTGGGTTTTTTTTAAATCGATCTCTACCGCGGGCGAAGATGCGAGCAAAAGCTAGTTTTACATAATTTAACACAATATCTAACCAATCATTCTCAGAAGCTTTTTCAAAAATGCCTGCTGAACGCTCTACAATCGTCTTTAACGAAACATGTACATATTCGTATAATGTAAGGTACGTAGTTATTTCCTAGACACCTCACATATTTCTCGCAACGCCAACACGTACGTTCCCCGAAACGTTAGCACCTACATGCGAAGCGATCTTGTTGAGAGTGTGCAATGGTGTTTTACTAAAATTCACCCGGCTTACACGGAATTAGAGTTTCCAGAAATGGCTGCAATGGAATGGTTTTTCAAAGCGAGCGAAGATGAGACAGATTGAAGTGGATGGGTGCGTAATTGATTTAAAGTTTTGTTGTTTTTAGTTTTTCTCATCAAGTTAGTAGTGTTTCTAGATTTTCTCATCTTCAAAAATAACGAAACTTAAATTCATAACTGGGTTGGAAAGGACAAAATATTTAAATCTCAAATCTTTACATCATTACATTTATATTATTAAAGAAGTATTTTATATTTATGAGCACGTGTGTGGTATGTTATTTTTCTGTCGATATTTATTTTGATTTTTGTCTCGAAATTGTAAATTTTATAATCGATCTGTTATAGAAAAAAAATTGAAGCCAATAAGTACCCTAATAATTACATATACCGTAAGGATTTTAGTATGAGGATGAGGATTTTAGTATGATTTTAGTATGGTGTCCAGTTATGTGTACATCTTTGTAACACAGTCTTACTAAGTAAATAATAGTCGAGGAACACGAGACTCAAATATTTACAATAATTATGATGAAACTTTACAACATACCTATAGGTATATCCTGATGAGTATTTTATAAAAACAAAATATAATTAAATTTAAAATAAATTAAATAGGTACTCAAAATATTAAAAGATATATTTTAATATTAATATAATATTATCATTATGATTATGATATTATATTTATGATTTGTGTATTTGTTAATGAATAGGTACTTATGTTTAATTATAAGGTTTATTTTTAATGTTAAAGCCTACCGCACATTCTCATCATAACTAAGGGTTGATTGACTGAAAATGTCACTTGGCACTATGTTCGCCCATTGTACCTATACCTAAATTAGCAGAAAAGGGTAAAAATAAATAAATTAATTAATATTTTACAATTTCGATACGAGGGCAAAAAACTTGGCGAGGCCTAATTCTCCGCTACACAAGTCTTTCGCTCCACAGATTATGTAGAATCGAGCCATCTAATATTCCCTCAGTCTCGCTCAGCCTACTTCAGAGGGGATGTTCTGCGCGGGTTTGATTTAAACATTTTTAAATTTTCACGTCAAAGACAAATGAACAAAGGATCCAAACAACATTTTGATGTTCACGTATTGTGATTAGTTCCTGGGATGGAGACTAGATACTGCCAATTGAATAAGATCATTGCAAGTGGTTTATGAGTCAACAACGTCCAGTCAATTTTGGTTCATAAATAGTTATAAGATTATTCCTAACTATATGTACTATGTGGTCTATGTGTACTATTTGGATAAACGTCACGAATTTCATAAATTATGAAATCTGATAATCAAATGGTAGGAACCTACTTGTGATGGACATCAGTGGATATCAGTGATAGTATCATGTATTGTGTAACGTCACCGTTCTAATGATTACATAAGATTTGTTTGTTTTCATGAATAATTTTCTTTTGTTGTATTATTGTTTGATTACTAACTTAATTCGCCCCGCTGGTGGTCGGGCCTTCGAAAGGATTATATTGGTAACATTGATTTTAATTGTTCATTAATACCCTTACTACTATTATTAACTCCATGGGTTCGCTACCACCGCTGAGCATGAATAATTTTCTTTTGTTGTATTACTATTTGATTACGCAATATTTTATTTTGCGTCTCCATAACCAATAACGTGTTGCCAATGAACTGGTCGATAGCTTTGGATTTACTGATGCTTATGGACGACCACTATTCATCGACTGCTGGGCCATTTTCCAGGCTTTTTACTTATTTGCATTAAAAAAATATGATTACTGGTGAAGTGAACAAGATGGCATTAGATGACGGAGTTTACCCAGAAGTTAGGTCGCACAGCAATGGCGGCTCATATCACATTACATTAAACATGTAGTGGCCGGACAGCGGCGTCTTTGATACGCCCCTCTGCGGCCACTCTGACGTTCGGAGTTAGGGCTTTATTCCGCTCTATGCATGGCAAGCGTGGTATAGTTTACAGCCAAAGTACGGGATTAACTTCTGCAATCAAGGATGCATAGCTTGGCGAAATGCAAAGGTGAAAGCAGCAAAGGTGAAATGTTTTCGAACACCCGATTGGAAAAAAATCCTTTCATCAGTTACATATGTTCTGTAGCGCGGAAGTTCTACCTAGTACTATAAATAATTTTCCTATGAATTTAATGATATACTTAACTCGTTTATTGGTATCGTTTTGGTGTTAGTTTGGATTACAGTTGCATAGCATTCAGTGGGAATCAGTCTTTATTCTGAACGCTGCAAACGCCCACTTAAAGAGAATTAAAATAACATGAGCGCTGAATGAGACTAGTCCTTTGAGTTACAAGCATACAAACATTGACTTAAATGGATAGCAACGTATGAACGTATTACTTGGATATGCTATGAAGTTATATAGAATCCATACAACGTTCCTAATTATTGCAATTTTGTACTGAACTAAATATCATAATATCGACGATGTAGCGAACACATTGTGAATGTAAACAGTATCGATATTAAGTCGACGGTTGCAAAGTAAAAAAAAATATCTGCAATTTTGCGGTTTTACGATTATTCCCCTAACTTAATTGAAATTTCCTTAACATGGCAGAAAAAAAATTCAGATATCGGCTTATTTTTTGCACTTTTAAAACATAAAAGCCTACATCTAACCCTGTTTTGTAAAACTGCACGTTGTAGATGCGTACATCTAACCGATGGCCGTTTGTGCGCGGGACGCGGGATTGGTGCGCGGGCAGTCGTAATGTGTTATCAGTCAGATGACATGTCCTTCACCGGCCGGCAATCTTTTTCTTTTACAAGTAAAATGTAATATGTTAAAAGTTTGTATGAAAGTATTTTGATAATAGTTAACAGTTTGAGTATGTCAATATACTTAGATAGATTTATCATAGTCAATAACTTCATTTTATAATAGTAAATGACTTTTAGTATTTACTGAAAATTTTGAACCATACTTCCCTAAATCTATATTTAAATTTCCACGTAGATACGACCAAATGGCACTTAACACGGCTGCCACATTTTGGAGTACTATTTAATTATATGCAGACAACTACAATATATGTTAAAGTAAAAGATAAAGATGCCTTATTAAATAATAAAGTAATGATCAAAATTTCAACAATCTTGGTTCAAAAATAACAAAATGGGAGCATTACCTATTTCCTTTTATCCACGCTCTTGAAAAGTAGCTGTTTTGCATATAACAATTTTTATTTTGCACCCGTCGATAAGTAGGTATACGTTAGATATTAGGAAATTATTCTTAAAATTATTTTATCTTTCTTTTCTTTGTTGTGACAGTTAACCCGTCTCCACAACACCAATACGCATATAGAAGTCTTACTTCAATAAATAAATAAATTCAGTTAATTCACTGAATAAGCTTTCAGTGTCAGTAGAAGTGCAGTGGTATCGGTCGTCGAACTCTCTATCGACAAGTTTACTATCAAGGTGGTCGCTGCACCCGAGTAGGGTTGATAACGATCTCATAGGTTGCTCACTAGTCTTACTACCACTGACTCGCTGATTCCAAATGAAATATTGGAGATATTTTTAGAAACCCTATATGGAAACACGGATGGAGAATTTTCAGACGTTTTACTTAATTTATACCTACATCTATACAAATGAATAAAATTGGAGTGTCTGTTTGTAATATTAAAATAACAGCTTTTTATTAAGTGCATTTGGATGTATACACGATACATAACTAAAACAACATTTTTTACAATTTTTGTCTGTCTGTCTGTCTGTTTGTTCCGGCTAATCTCTGAAATGGCTGGACCGATTTTGACGGGACTTTTACTGGCAGATAGCTGATGTAACAAGGAGTAACTTAGGCTACATTTATTTTAGAAAAAAAAAAAAGTTTGTTAGGCGATACGAAGTTCGCCGGATCAGCTAGTATATAATAATAATAAAAATAAAATCTCCTAGTAGCAACCCTATGTAACGGATATCCCACTTTAAATTTATCTGTCCGTGCTCTATCGATTAGCCATTTCCATGCCACTCCAGATTGTAGTCTATTCGTTATTCTTGCGAAAAATAAAGCAGTTTCGTAAGAGTCAAGTCGACTGGAGCTGATAGCTGATTTTTATTGTAATTTATATAGCCGACTATAAAGCACTCTGCCCGCGGGTTTTGCTCGCCTTTTCCGAGATGATAACGACGCTTGAAAGGCAAACATTACCAAGCGACATGTTTAAAACTCTACACTGGAGCAATTTAAAGTTCTTAATTTTAGAAAAAAAAATCGTAAAAAATCGCCTATTAGTCTTAGCTACTTAATTCCAATGAATTTTAAATACAGTTTAAATGGTTAATAAAGCATTTTTTTACGATTTTTTTCTAAAATTAAAAACTAAAATGCTCTAGTGTAAAGTTGTCAACATGTCGCTTGGTAATGTTTGCCTTTCAAGCGTCGATAAATATCCTATGTACTATTCTAGTCTACCTGTATGCTAAATTTCACGAGAATCCGCTCAGTAGTTTTTGCGTGAAAGACTAAAAAACATCCTTGCAAACTTTAACATTTATAATATCCTCAAATACCCATCTATGTTGTAGTCTTTAAGAAAAGAGTGAATAGGCTTTTTCCAAGTCAGTGCGCGTACCATCCTGAACTTCATAGCCACTTACCATGTGGTGGGATGGCAGTCAAGTATTCCCTGAAAAAACCAAAAAAACGTTCATATATTTAATGGTCGATGTATGATGTATAGCTAGGTGGTAAACTGGATGATACAGAGCCTAATGACCTTAAACAGGGAGACAAGGTGCCATAACCTTGACTATAATGTCCATTATTTAGCGGGCTGCACCACCAGTAGAGGTGGCTGGCTTGGACTGCATGTGGATAGATCCTCTTACACTCTGTATTCTTCCTTTCTTCTTCTTTCTTCTTTCTTACCCGGCAACGCACCAGCTTTGGTTTTTTATCTGCTTTTTTCCTTCTCCTACAATCAAACATTTTTTTCATATTTCCGTTGCAGTATCGATAAGATTTGATGCTTAGCTTTTTGCTTAGCCCTAAGCGCCTTCTAGATTGTGGATGACCTTCAGTACATACATAAAGCGACTAACTTACACGTGGACAAAATTAGGATATGCTCAAGATTTGGAATAGAGTACCTTTTTAAAAAAATCAGTTTGAACTTCATATTCTTCTTAGACCCTTTTGGATAAGTACATAATAATGACTCAAATGACTCGTATTGAGAAATTATTTCGTATTAAATGTATCCTGCCTTGTGCTCAATAATTACTAGCCAAGAATTGCCTAACACCACCGCTTCAAGCTATTTTGAACCTTAATTGCTTAAAATAATTTCATATCGATTCATATGAGTATGTGAAGAGAAGACACGGTGCAAATATGGAAAACCGCCATTTTCTGAAGGTGTTTCCTTGAAGCGCACACTTGTCTTTGTTTGTTCAACTGAGATGGCGAAGAGACGAAAAAACTCCAAAACCGGCTCGTCCAATTTCGAAAATATTTGGTCTTATAAACGAATACGGTCTGCAGAAAAAGTCATTTTAGTCACACAACGGTCCTACTTTGAGGCTCGATTCTCTTTTTGGAGTTCCTTGGTCAAAACAGAACCCTTATAGATTGGTCATGTCCGTCCGTCCATTCGTCTGAAGCATAGCGCAGATACCCTTAATGCTAGAGAGTTGTAATTTGGCATGGGTATCTTCTCTTGAGCTGTTTATCACGCCGACAAGGTGGTGGAACAAAATCTTGAGAATTGAAACTGAAATTTCCTTAGGGATCTCCCCTGCATAAAGTTTTTTATAGTAAAAAGATCAGGGCTTTAGCATATATATAATATTAAAAGGCAAGGTTGGGTTAACCAGTTACGAATATCAGTCGATGAAATTAGACCTAAAGAACCCAACAAATTGTAGACTACGAGTATAATGCGCATGGCCTGACACGCACTTGGCTGGTTTCAGCTTTAAATAGGTTAATGGTTAAGGAGTTATGGTCTGAGCAAATAAAGGTTAGCTGGTTTCATATACATAGCTTAACGTTATGGTGACTGTACACACTGTAAGCGTTACCTAGGATGTAACTAAAATGTACTTAATTAGGTGAAATCAGCTCTATTCCTTTCACGTTTAATATCTGCACAAAATGTAACTATCTCTATTTGACGATATTGTTTTGAAAATTTATTTATTTACTCATTTAATTTTATGGAATTCAAAGATCATTAGATAACGTTCAACATGAGTAGTTGTACCTATACTCCGATATTACACAGCGACTGAAAATACGTATATCAATTAAATAATAAATATTATTATTCATAAAACAATACCATTCATTATTTATAATTTAAAATACCTGCTTACTGCCTCCTGTAAAAAAAATTGACGATCTTTGTTAGTATTTTTCATCCTTGTTTTGCTGTCGGTACTTTACAAGCAAGATGGCGGCGAGCAATGGCGCGGAACGCCTCACGATGAGGCCCGTCCAGCATTGCGACTTGTTTTGTACCTACATACAGAAATATATTACGTGACTATGTGCCCGTGAGGTCGCCTCAATGTTAAACACTTTTTCATAATTTAACAAAATTATTTTTGCATCTGTCCACAGTTTACTTTCTAGGTGCTGTTACTATACAGAATTAAAACAAAATGAGAATAATAATTTTATAGGTATAGGTACCTACATCTAAAGCGCTAAAAATATTTCAGCATTAACTATCACTCCAAAACATACTATAAATAAACTTAATTTGATATTGAAGATTGTTTTCTTACATTCTGTTTTTTTATTAATTACTCATGCAATGCCTAATTATTTTTTAATATTGATTGGGGTATAAATAAATATTACCATTACCTATTAAAATTATCCGTAAAAGTACGTTGGTATAGAAGGAACAATACAGGCGAAAAGTCCGCAAATCAGGGGAATGTGATCAAGGAACTATTATTACCAGCGCGGCGTACAGAACCTGCGAACCGAACACCGCGAAACCGATGTTTGGGCAATGAACTGTAGCCAATTGGTTACAGTTTTCAGTGGACTCGACTGAATAGTCGATTTTAAAAAGAGAACGGGGGCTCAATTTTGGAAATAGAACCTCCGGGTGCGACACAATTTATTTTCCCGATGCCTGTTATGGGTACACATTTCAATGTAGGTCCTACCTACTTCAATTAATGTGATAAATGAATTTGAATTTAAGCACTTCGACGACAAACGTTTTATACATGTAATAAGTTAATGCTTGACTGCAATCTCTTCTGATTAAATGGCGATGAACTCATTAAAAACTCTTCTTGCATACTCCGTCATCACAGGCGAGCTGAAACATTATTTTCATCGTAGGTTCAAACAACTAGGCTACCTTTTTTTATGGCAAACGACGTTTGACGGCTGACTCATGCTCAAGGGTGGTAGCTATCCAGGCGAACCCCATGGAGAAATAATAATTTACTTATTTACTTATTTTAATAATATTACCAATATAATCTCACCGAGGGGTCCTACCACCAGCGGGCCGGATGTAGTCGCCTCTTACGACACCAATCCGGCGTGAGATTGAGGTTAGTATTCTAAGCCGCCCCAATACGGCTAAACCTATATCTACATATATACTTTTTTAACAATTATTAAATGAACAACAAATTCTCTCATGTTCTCAAAGTCTCTATTCCTCGAGTTATTCTCGTCTTCCCAGATAAGTGTGTTTGCTCGTCGGTTCCGGGATGTCGCTCGGCTTATCTAATGAGAACTGATAACACGGGACGCTCGCCAGGTGATAATAGCCGTGTTATGGTTCTCGCTTCGGGTACCTGCGTGTTGTAAATTAGGACGGGCCCATCGTAGTTAATGATTCAAATAATATAGAGTCGGTTTGTTCACACCCATTCATCACTGGGATCCTGTGTTGCGAATGGCACGTTCTACTCAAAAATTCAAAATTCAAACTTCTTTATTCATGTAGGTATCACTGATACACTTATTCACGTATTTTTTTTAATCTACCAGCTTTTCAGAAAGGTGCTTTATCATGAAGGAGAAGAAAAGCCGTAAAGAAAGTCCTCGGCACTACTCCTTAGTAGGTACTAGTCTTACTTACTATCTTTTCTATATCTTACTATTTTAAATGTGAGTTTGTGAAGATCTTCGGAATTTTCATTCCATCACGCGCATTTGCAATTGTGTGGATTAAAATTAAACTTAAAATTAAACTTGGAACATAGCGAACCTTGTCCAGAATTAGAAAACGGGTTAGATTTATTCCTCTCAACTCTTTTGAGTTCATTTTGGAAGGATAAGGTAAATTTAATTTAGGTGGCTTACGCCCCAACTCAGAGTCACTAACGGTTACTTAAATCGCTGCTTAGTACAGAATTTGTATGGTGATTCTTTAGTAAGGAGCGATTAAAGTAACCATTAGTGACTCTGTGTTGGGGCGTTAGAGTTCACAACGTCAATGGACTTCCCAGATTTTATTTATGCGCAAAAAACCCCAGTCAATTCAGTCGACAACTAAATATGGGATCTACTCAGATTTAGCTAGCAAAAGTTACCTGTATTATGTTAAGTTCATAACTTTTTTATTGAAATATTAAGCAGCAAATCCCTAGCCAGTCCTCAAAGTAATTAAGGGACAAAATTAAACCAAATCCGATTAAAAGTCGACAATTCAATCGAATTACGAATTCAGAATAAACATAAGTCAGGTACTCCATTAAACGGACATCGGAGGAAAATTTTAAAAGAAAATTTGAACAAATCGCCGATCTCTGAAGGAGCGATGCCGAGGTCCTTTGCTGAATAAAGATTTTTTTTTAAATTGCACCTTAATTGTTGGCCGAAACAAAGTAATCGAGAGTGAACCAGGATTTAAAAAATTAACGAGATATAAAACTACGCTCTAGATTTTACTGGTACAGACAGAAAGGAAAATGGTTAATGTAAAGACATATAAACATTAGGAAATAAAGGCAAGACTTAATACTTATATTTATACTAGAAATATTTAACATTTACATAAACAATTAATAAATATTTACAAAATGATATAGTGTTAAGTTTGCTAATACCGTTAAATAAAAATAAGTTAACATATTCCTTTTATAAAACATCTGCAACAATATTAATAAAAAACAAAGATTTTTAAATAGGTACCTAATCAGATCGTAAAACAAGGCGCAGGTAATTAATATTTCTCTGTAACTGCTTAAATAGTAAATATGTGTAATAATAATACAGTGTATGATTTATGCATACACTCAACAACGACATAAGCAAATAACATTTTACTATAAAATCTAATATTAGTCATACAATAAATATGTAACATTCTTCGCATAATGAGTAATTTAAATTGTCAAGGGAGTAACACGACAAGTTATTTAAAACAAAACCTCTGACATGCATTTGTTTACCACAAATGCATAAATAAAATGTTCCTACATTTATTTACACCTTGAAATTCATTAATTTAATCTGAAAGTTTCAATTTTAATTGCGAGAATGTGAATAATCTGTATTGTGTGACTGTGTAACCCATGTTCATGGATATTGACAAACCTAACATTAAATTAATGTCAACAATGTACTCATATTTTATTCAGTTAATAAAATAGTTATTTGTAGTCTTACAGATAAAAAGCTTTACCCGTATTATTTACTTATCTACGAAAACTTTAGTTACACCAAATTTCCTGAACGCAATTATATTAAACTAGCTGACCCGGCGAACTTCGTATCGCCTATTTTTTTGTAAAATAATAGTAGCCTAAGTTACTCCTTGTTACATCAGCTATCTGCCAGTGAAAGTCCCGTCAAAATCGGTCCAGCCATTTCAGAGATTAGCCGGAACAAACAGACAGACAGACAGACAAAAACTGTAAAAAACGTTGTTTTGGTATATCTACCGTGTATACATCAAAATGCACTTAGTAAAAAGCGGTTATTTTAATATTACAAACAGACACTCCAATTTTATTTATTTGTATAGATTATAATTAAAAAGTACTCCTTTTCAGGTAACTTATTTTTCTTCAAGATTGTTTTCATGTTACTAAAAGATCCCTGATAAATAGAAAGTACCAACTAATAATGTCACAATGTTCTTGGTTCTATTTGATATAATGCTGTACGCGCCGTGATTAGTCTGAATCGATGTTTCTACTCAATTGAACTTATAAAGATTCCGGCAGCCTCATTTCTTCATCTCATTAAACAATCGTTAAGTTTATATTATGAAAAATCTCGTAGGTACTCAAGTTGGCAGAGGAGTCAAAGGTTCGATTCCCTGGGAGATGTAATAAAAAATATAAGTTAAGTTAGTAAAAATGAGTGAGTAAGCGTTTATTTTATTCAATTAATATTCTTTAAACTGTCCCAGTTACGAGCATAAAGCTTATTTCGTTTGTTTATAAAAGCTGACGTCATCCGCGAACTCTACATTAATTAACTTATCTAAATAAGAAGCTGAACAATTCTTGATTTAATTTCGCTCTGTAAATACGGACATGTAAATTACCCTGTTTCGTAGAAAAAGTTATGTCAAAGAGAGTCAGCTAATATTAAATCCGAGTAACAGTCCGACGGCTTAAACAATAATGAACCAACAATTCGCTGTTAGCTTTTCAGTCTTCCTTAAGTAGAATTAACATTGCTCGATGAAGTCATTTTTATATATCATTGTCATAGTTATATTGCTGTAAATGACCATATAGCCAATGCTTAGATAAGCCTAAATTGTAGGCAAACGACCATAATAATATTATATAGCCAAGTTGTTGTGTTGCCAAATGCAGAGACTCAGATTTGATTCGTGTCCCGAGCCATTGAGATCTATTATGGACAGAACTCATACCCCTTACGTGACGGTTTTGTTTTCGCTATTTGATAGTAAGTAGTAACGGTTCGTGTTTTATATAATATAGACTAGCTGACTCGGCAAACGTTGTTCTGCCAAAAAAATTCTGGATATGGACACCTTGATTTGGTTATGAAATATACTTTAAAACCTATCCTCATTAGAATATACACGAATATTATAGCACAAATAGCTATACACGAAAAATTTCATAATTACCAAGAAAAAAATAACCAACTTCAAAATAACTCAAAAACTACTCATCAGATCTAGCTCAAATTTAAGTGGGACCACATGACTAAAAAAAGAATCATCAAAATCGGTTCACCCAGTCGAAAGTTCTGAGGTAACAAACATAAAAAAATACAGTCGAATTGAATACCTCCTCCTTTTTTGAAGTCGGTTAAAAAGACTGAATTCTATCGGTTCAAAATAACCAATTCGGTCAAGTGCGTATCAGCACGAGCAGTTAAGGTTCTGTAGTTTTAAGTTGATTCATTACTTCCTAGCTTTGCTAGTGCACCTTTAAGATTCGTTGTATAAATATACTTCTATTGTGAATTTTTTCATATGCCCAACTGACTGCCAGACTGACTGACCAGCCGTTTCGAGCACTATTACGAGTAATTTAATATCATTTGTTAGCAGCATCAACAGCAACAATTAGGTATAAGCAGCAGCAATAACAATCTGTTTAAGATAAGTTTTAATTTCGAATGCCTTTGCGGTGTTTTGTTGGATACAGATCTGTCTCATACTTCGGGTGGAGTATATCACGTTTCTCCAATCTGGACTGGGGTAAGCGTTCCTTACACAATATATAACCTTCCTTGAAGTTAGCGTTGCTAGACGTCCGGGTAAAGCCGGACATAGGCTTTTTGAATGCGTGTCTGGCCAAATTAAACGGTGTTCGGCTTATCCGGTTGAAGAAGACTGATTCGTCATTCTATTCTATTTTTATTTCATTATAATTTAAGTAGATTTATAGTAAGTAACAAAAAAGCCTGGTTTCAAATACAATTTTTTTGTTGTATCAATACTCAGACAATGATGACATTCTTAATAATTTAGGGTGTCCGGTATTTTTAACCAAATGTCCGGCCAGACTAGCTGGTCTGTCCGGCTATTAGGTTTGACGACCTGGCAATCCTACTTGAAGCACTTATAGCCCAGTGACTGATGTCGATCCTATACGTCATCGACCGAGTGAAGAAACAGCGGACGCAGTCGGTATTTGGATGGGTGACCTCTGGTGGCAAAAATTTCTTGAGCGCTTCCGCGCTTCGGAGGGCACGCAAAGCTGTCAGGAGCAGCGTGGTGGAGTGTGAAAGAGGAGAGACCTGTTTTCAGTATTAATAATAATAATAAACGCTGTCCGTATTAATAATAATAATAAACGCTAACACACTCATACCCGCGCAGTAAGTTTTCACCTGTGTCGCGGGTGGCTTGGACGACGCATATAACACATCACAATCACACCCATGACCCGAGTACAAATATTTATCTGTCACATAAATATCTGCCCCGGCCGGGAATCGAAGCCGGGACCCCTAGCTTCGCAGGCAGGGTCACTACCAACTAGGCTACAAGGTATTAATGTGTTGAAGCCAGCCAATCATCCTCAAAGATGCAAGTTACTAGTTGTGTGTGGTCTTCGTGTGTTTATTTATTTATTTATTTAAATTTATGTCACCTTATACAAAGAGGATAAACAAAGGGCAAACTTAATGCCTAATGGCATTATCCACCAGTCAACCCTGGGTGGATGTGAAAAGAACTGATGTGTGTGAGTGTGTTCTATGGTACCCACGACACATACCCACACATCCCTAGTGTTGGGCTATGTATAAGTGTGTAGTGTTCACTTCTTGTCCGTAGTACGCAGCGTTGCCAGATTTTCTGATTTTCCAGGAGATTTCCTGATTTTTCTACAATTCTCCTGATCTACTGATTTTATTATTGAGTCTCCTGATATTTGGGTTTCGAACTATAATTCACGAACTATGCGTAAAAATCTGAATCTTCTGACTGCATCAATAATTTCTAACACTATCAAATTTGGAAAATATGGACACACTATAACATTTATTATCCTAACTCAGTCGAATACTAGTGTTTTTGCAATAAGATTAATAAGTCGTAATTTTAAAAAAAGCCCAAAAATCCCGCCAATACTAGGCGACTAAACTAAATAGGTATGTTTTACGGTAGTAGCTTGATGTTGTAAGTAGGTTACATTACAGTGGTAACTAACGCCATCTCTTAACATAATATGAAGAGTAAAATGAGCAGCTAGCGCCATCTATCCAGCAAGAAAACGAATCTTCTATCTTGTTCCTCGCGCCATCTATGAATAACTTAGCACTTTTTAAAGTAACACAAGGAGAATCACAAACATAAGAAACACTGTATAATGCTCCCTATCTCATTTTCTCCTACGTTAAATCTTATGAATTTATGTGTCTGTCTCTTTTTACTGTCGCTTTTTCGTTTCATCGACTTTCAAATCACAACGATGTTAAAGAAGTTTTCACTTCAAAAAACAATAATTGTTTTGATTTTAAAGTAAGCGAAAAAATGTCAACAAAACTGAATAGTCAAATGTATAAATTATATATGTATGTATAAAAAAATTAACAATAATTTAATTCAGTAAATATTTTGTTTATCTCCTGATTTGTCAGACCAATCTCCTGATTTTTTTGCTCTTACCTCCTGGAATTTGAAATTTTGGTCTGGCAACACTGGTAGTACGGTTGAGATTGTCCTTTTATAGCGTAGCGTCATTACTTACGTAGTTAATAAATAAAATAAAAAAATAAAAAAAAATCTGAGTATTTTCTAAGTGTTGCTTTTAATAAAGAACAACTGCTGTAACTCATCCTCGCTACACTACACTTCAGTAACACCTATTTCATAATGATAAGATTATTTACGTCGACTTATTCATTTGTGAACCCATTAAACAAAATAAGGAAGTTAGATGTAGCTTCCTTACTTCCTTGGATTGTTCCAGTCCATTAGTGAAAATCACATCCAAATTGGTTTAGCCGTTTATAAGATTAGCAGTCCGAACAAACGCAGAGGCAGAAAAAGAATTAAAAAACATCACAATAAAATCTATCGCGATAAAATACCCCAATGACTGCTTTTAATAAATATTTTTCATAAACAGTCATAAATAAGCTGAATTTATATGTAGTAATAGTAATAATATAGTAAAAAAATAATAATATAGAAGTGTGTTCGTCAACAAATTCACAGCATTACCATCCAGCCCTTGTATCCGTTGCAGGCGGTAGTATTGACTGAGTCCACTGCGCATGTCTGCTGCCACCGATGTAGAGTCACTGGATGCGACATGCTACTGACCGACGCACTAGGCTATTTGAAAAAAATATAGTTTTGTAGCAGGGTTAGTATTATGTCGTTGGATTGCTATAAAGTATACGAATAAAAATACTAGAATTCCATCCTTGTTAGCGGCGGTTTATCGAGTGGTGTAATAATATACCCCATATTATTATTATTTTTTTAATCAAAATCGATGGGTTTTATTCCTGGCTAGGAACGTAGATTATTCAAAAAATGTATGATGCAGTTTTAGTTTTCATCAAAATCGGCTCCGAGACGCCTTTGAGCACTTTTCGCTGTTCCTCATAGTTTCGAAATTGGTTGTGGATAGTCCACTTAAAAAATTAACTCTGTATAAAATAAAAAAATAAAAAGATCAGTATCTCTGCCCAAAGATATTTCCTATCCATTCCATATTTTCCAATCCTCCCTCGTGCTTAGTATATTTTCAGGCATGCATCATTTTTAGTTTAATTTTTGTTTCAACCTTTTATGACGAGTTCAGAGTAAATAAGATACACCTATAATAAAATATTCTAATTTATTCTTTCAATTCATTTTTCAACTCGTGAATCTTTAAAAATACGATGTCTTCTACCGAACAATTATAGGCAGATTATACCTACCTACTGTAGACGAATATTCTAATAGTGTCACTCATATTAAGTATTGAAAGCGATTCTTCTAGTATCTTTAAGTTCATACACGTCTAAGAATACAGTATAAAATATCTCGCAATTAAGAGTATATCTTATACAAATAATACTTAGTCGTTGAAATCAGTAACTAATTCCAACGACAAATTAATGATCATAATACTCATAAACAAGTACATGTGAAACATTTAAACAAATGTCATATATTGCTCAGGAAATATCCATAAGATCTAGTACCTAACATACATCTACAATTCCACAATTTATCTATGACCTAGGATACAGCTACAGCAATCATTCCGAGGTTATTCCAATTTCGTTCGCTGTAGTAAAATAAACAGAATGGTAGAAACGTGATGTTTCTAATAACTATTTACCCAGATGCAACAGTAGTCAAAAACAACAGAGCTACAAAAAACGAAACAACACATAAATCAAAATGAAGAACAATCCATTAACTGGATCTACAATAAAAAAGAAAACAGGGCGGTCTGCGATTGGCCGCCGCGCTAACTGTCGTCCCTGATTGGCCGATGGAGCGACTGCGTTCGGAAACTCGATACTTTTTAATAATGGCTCCTTTAGCTAATGCGATCGGCTTTTATATTACATCGTCGGTTAGTATTTTATTACATGGGACCCAAATGCGGTAAGTGCTACGGTAAGAAGATACGCCTTGTTCAGAAATTCTCATTGCGGTCCGATTCGGTCGGATTATGCCGGATGAATTAGGGAAGGGATGCGGGATAATTTCTAGAGATAATATTTCAATTAGTTTATTGCTATTTAATACTGAGGAATTATAAGGATTATAAGGACACATATCTGAATATTTATACGCAAAAGATGTTATTAGATATACTTAGTGCAAACTTTGAGAAGCACCCAAATTTAATCTAGTTTGTGATTACATTGAAATTAGCTAAAAACGATATTAACATGTTATGTACAC
This sequence comes from Thymelicus acteon, assembly GCA_951805285.1. NCBI lineage: Eukaryota > Metazoa > Arthropoda > Insecta > Lepidoptera > Hesperiidae > Thymelicus > Thymelicus acteon. Next base: position 8,570,958 of record OX638232.1, read on the forward strand.
GTCACTCATCATCGTCAAAACAAACGTTTACTGTAGTTATCGTTGAAAATCAGCCGCAATTGAGTTCTAATAGATAAAACAAAAAATCACAAGCGCAATCTAGAGAGGCGGGACTAATCACAGTGCAAGCACTGTAAAGCATTATCAAACAAGTTATTGCTCAAATACGCAAGATACACTCGAGCCTCTCTCATTGATGGGGCTGTGCAAACAAAAATATCGACTATTCGATAACGGCCGCGCCGAGAATCGATACTGACCCCGCGTTGATATCGCGACAATGAGCAAATACGACACAAACGAGATGATAAAAAGTGAACGCGTTGTAGGTACCTGAAATAAACATATTCTTTAACAGCAAGAAATAGCTTTAGATGACATAATGAGTTAGATACTCATTAATTTTGTATAGAGGTCAGTCATGAATGACCGTATTTTGTCAAAAAAGTCTGTTTTAATGTCAGAGTCAGAGAGAGAGAGAGAGAGAGAGAGAGAGAGAGAGAGAGCGTCTGATGTTACTATGCTTATTTTATACTACAGTTCTGTTCATTTGAAAATTAGTGTTCTACGTGCAACAGATTACCTAAGCAATCAATGTGATGACATTACCGTCTCTGGCCGACGTAAATGGACGCCAGTTTTTTGTTGACGATTTCTTAGTAAAGGCATGTAACGTTTTTAGCACCCATAACTTCACGTATCGTTCTTACTCAAGCTTTTAACATTTCCTCAACACACGACTGTATTACTCAACCATACACCTTCACAATATCAGTATGACTCGGAACGGAAATATGCGATATCAAAGCCATCGTTATCAACAGTTTTGTTTGAGAACGTTATCGATTCAAATTTTAATGTTTGACTGTCAATAATAAATATAGGCTTTGTTTTGATGATTTGCTACATTTCGAGTAGGTGTTCGATCAACACTAAATAGTTCAAATATTGAGTTTAGTTGTTGTTCTGTTTGTTGAAATAGCAACCGAATGATGTCTTAAGTCATTCGAGACATCAGACTATGATAAGTCGTAGGTACTCAATCAATTTACCATGATCCAGCGCATACAATGACCAAACAATTGTTTGTATGGCAGGGTAGATACAAACAACAAACGCAGATGCGTTTGTTTACTTATTAATGCTTGGAATATTGGTTGCCTGGCCACTATTTACTATACCTGACCGTGTGAATATGACATACCCTGATGGGTAGAAATAATGTGCTTCAAGAAATACATATAATAGGCAGAAAATTAACTACTGTTAAAATATTAGATATTTTAGATTTTCTAATTATTTCTCCTTTGTAACCTCTAATATTTAAAATGTCGATAAAGTCAAGTATGAAAATAATTTCTTAAAAATGTTAAGTTATGTTAAGGAAATTCACCAAATCCGATTTCTGAACGTGTGACCAATATTTTGAATAACACAAAATGGCGGCCGTTAAGGTCAATGCACTTCGCTGCAGCGATCGTCCGAAGCTTAAGTGGTATGATTGAGTGGACAATTAGACAGTTCGTAAACAGACATACACGATACAGCGTAGGTATACACTACCTTGCCAATTACTGTGAAACCTTTGCAGAGTAAATAAAGCGATCAATTATATCTTCTAATATAAGAAGAACACTTGGTACACAACCTAGCGAAGGAAAAATTAGGACGATAGTTATAAAATCTAGGGTTGGTAATTTATTTTTTCCAGACATAGACTACCTAAATGCATCTAAGTTTCAAAATGATGATAAAAAAATACTTGATACTGGAAACTATAGATTTAGAACCAGTAGATTCTCCCATAGATTCGAAAGAGCGAGACCGCCAGTTATAAACTCTACGTGAAAGACAGAGACAAAAATGTTATTTTTGGCCCCGTCACCGTGGCCGATTATTTTATACATATACATATGTATATTGTTTGTCACAAGTGCAAACAATGTGTGAGTTGTGACAAACAATATAGAGTGAGTTGGTTATTTGGAGATTTAAAGTTTCAGTTTCGCGTAGCAATATTCTGGGCTGCTTGTTAAATTTTGTTACATTTCTTTTAAAATAACCTCAAAGAAACGTAAATTCTCTGTCTCATGTGCGGCCACGCCGTGGTTGAATCTATAGGTAGGTACTACATCAATGCTGTAAACTGGATAAAATGAACCTTTATTAGAATTCTCAATCTGTTTTGTTGCTAGACTAATTCAGACTATGGTTATGCCAGGTGGTTATTAGTGAGTAGGAAACTGTTAAGAATGGAATTTCAAATTATCCACTGCAGGTTAAACAGGGATTAAAAGTTTTTTTGAAAATTCGCTGACTTTAAACACCAGACGTCAGTGCTATCAAAATTTTTATTTGGCTTTCTGGTTAGAAATGATAAAAACTTGTTTCAACGTTTTTACAAAAACAACACATAAGGTGGTTTAGTAAGGGATGAAAGTTTGTTTGAAGTTTCTATTTCTGATCTCTGTTTAAACCATAAAATATCATGTTTAGAATAAATTATTGAATGAATTATAGCTGTAGTCAACGACAGGTACTTAATAGATAAATCCCTTATAAAATAAAAAAGCCAGGAAGTCAAAGGAAACTGGGTTAGAGTAAACATTACTAAATACATACTTATTCTCTTAAGTTTATTCATAACAAAGCTACATACAAATGCCAGTTATCAATGAATACAATCATGGTTATAATAATTAAGTATATTCGATGTATTTTATACTGATGACAACATTATAAAAATCACATAGGTACCCTATATTTTGTTAAATTCCTTTTTAAAGAAATGCATTGGGTAGACAAGCACTTACAAATTAATTTAACAAATAAAAAATGGTTGTCTGTAAAGTCGGTTTACAGACGGTAGTTTAACGTGACAACGTCATGACAAAGCTCCGCTCCGCTTCACTCAACTACGATCGCCTACGGCATCGGCTACGATACGCCGATCGTAGCCGATCGTGCCTCTCTCGCTTTTGCCGCTCTCTCGCTCGCGGAACGCTACATTTTTTCGTGCATGCGCCCGGCGTTCATCGTTTTTATAGACGTTATCACGTCAAAAATGTAAAATGTGTTACAGAAACGAGACTAATAATATTATTACAATATGTATAAGTTACGTGCTACCAGCCACCACACAAATGTTAGATTTGATAACTAGTGATAGATGGAAAAACAATATTAAATAGGTACTTCATAAGAACAATTGAGAAACACACTTTGATTTGACGCGAAGATTTGATTGAATAGCATATAATATAAGTAACATTATTTTTAGTTTTACTACAATATATATCGTAGCTAAAAGAGAAACTGAAGATAAATATACCTTAGCAATTTAGAATAATGATACTTTTCTTTCTAAGAACAATTAATGTATGGATTTACATCCGCTCTTTAAATTTCATGAACTTAGGTTACGTAATTAAAGTCAATTAATTATTTATTATAATGAATTCAGTCATTCAGGACAATACAATAGAACAACTTACCTTCTTTAATTCGTACCACCTTTTACTCGTGATCAGAAGAAGCTATTGTAAGAAAACGTGACGTCATGGAAAGTTTTCCGTGGATTAATTTCGCCGACGTCTCATAAATCATGAGTGGACGACATAAGATACGTAATAAATTGGACAGGGCATATTACCTACCTTCTCAATTCTTATAGTAAACTAGCTGACACGGCGAACTTCGTGTCGCCTATTTTTTTTAAAAATAAAAGTAGCCTAAGTTACTCTTTGTTACATCAGCTATCTGCCAGTGAAAGTCCCGTCAAAATTGGTCCAGCCATTTCAGAGATTATAGACAGATAGAAAAAAATTGTAAAAATGTTGTTTTGGTATTATGTACCGTGTATACATTCAAATGCACTTAGTAAAAAGCAGTTATTTTAATATTACAAACAGACACTCCAATTTTATTTATTTATATAGAAGACTGACTGTATTATGTTGATATCCGCTTTATAACTTTGAAAGGCGTATTTAAATTGTTCCTCTAAAATATTACATACTATTCATTTCCTTTATTCAAACGATTAATGTAATTTAATCAATAACCCCATCCAAGCACTATTACTTAGTGTAAAACAGCGAGACCAAACTGCTAGAAGAATTGGCGAGCGTTCGTGTATTCTTCTTGTTTCTGTTGGAGTGTTATGAAGAAAGAAGACAAAAGAGTAATTCGTCTCAATTCTCAGTAATTCTCTCAAAAACAGTAGGTTTGTTAGCAACCATAGACGCGTTTTAGGTATATATCCAAAACGAAAGGAATGCTAATCATTTGATATCGCGAAGGTTAAGTGCAACGCAAATAAAAGATCGTAAAAAGGACGTGCAACTAACGTGGAAACTTATTATCAATATACATATAACACAGACATATAAACAGAAGCTATATTTACTTACTTAGGTATATGCTTAAAGTTAAAGTATAAGATCTTTTTAACGTCCACGTCTGCTTCAATTTTGATCCGGTTTCCATTGCTTCGTAGTATTAGCATGGTAAATATTTCTTCTTTGTTTTATTTCGGTCTTCTCACAAATTAAAAGTAGGTAGCTAGGTAGGTACCCATATAACTTTAAATAATACTGTACATACATAATATACCTATTTAATCGACGAAATCACTATACATTGATGTATTAATAAAAAGCTAACGTTATTTTCTGGTTAATACAGTAATGTGTGACTAATTAGCAACTGAGTTTAGAAGAATGTTTATAAGCCCTTATGTAAAACTGAAGGTTCAACCAATTTTAGTAGGTAACGCCCCAACTCAGAGTCACTAACGGTTATTTAAATCGCTCCTTAGTACAGAATTTGTGTGGTGATTCTTTACTAAGGAGCGATTTAAGTAACCGTTGGTGACTCTGAGTTGGGGCGTAAGTTATTTAACTCAGTAAACATGCCTAAAATCTGTCCATTTGACGAATTATGTAAAATATAATGATAACAGATGCGGGGTACCGGCAATACGGCTAAGTGCCGTTCCCTGATGGATGGTGTTTGCTCGGCAAATAGTTTTCAATAGTATGTCGCCGCCTGCTGACGCGTTATAAGATTTCACTCACCCAATTGGTTCTAGGGGTGATCTTGAAACACCAACGGAAATATATTATGATATTTTTTTATATTTCAAATATTTTTTGTATAAAATCCTTATCGTGTAAAACCAAAAATAGTTTTGGCCTTTTAAATAAGGTTACTTTTATAATCAAGTTAAGTTATGAAATAAGTAGTATTTAAGACGCTACGTTGCCGATACATTCATTAAATTTGAGTTTAAAATAAAAGTTTACAAGGGTGTATTAGTTATGCTCAGTGTTCAATGTAGAGATATAACGGCTGCACTCAGAGTCACTTAAAGGTTACTTAAATCGCTCCTTAGTTCAGAATTTGTTAAGTTTTAGTTGACTCTAACGCCCCAACTCAGAGTCACTAACGTAAATCGCTCCTTAGTTCAGAATTTGTTAATTGTTAAGTGACTCTAACGCCCCAACTCAGAGTCACTAACGTAAATCGCTCCTTAGTTCAGAATTTGTTAATTGTTAAGTGACTCTAACGCCCCAACTCAGAGTCACTAACGTAAATCGCTCCTTAGTTCAGAATTTGTTAATTGTTAAGTGACTCTAACGCTCCAACTCAGAGTCACTAACGTAAATCGCTCCTTAGTTCAGAATTTGTTAAGTGTTAGTTAACTCTAACGCCCCAACTCAGAGTCACTAACGTAAATCGCTCCTTAGTTCAGAATTTGTTAATTGTTAAGTGACTCTAACGCCCCAACTCAGAGTCACTAACGTAAATCGCTTCTTAGTTCAGAATTTGTTAAGTGTTAGTTGACTCTAACGCCCCAACTCAGAGTCACTAAAGTAAATCGCTCTTTAGTTCAGAATTTGTTAAGTGTTAAGTGACTCTAACGCCCCAACTCAGAGTCACTAACGGTTACTTAAATCGCTCCTTAGTAAAGAACCACCATACAAATTCTGTACTAAGGAGCGATTTAAGTAACCATTAGTGACTCTGAGTTGGGGCGTAGTTGCCGTAGTAAATGTCTCTTACTCACTACATAATATGTCATTGAAACTGATAAATATTTTTTGGTTGAGGTACATTCCATGCTTGATAACGTTTTCCTAGGCCGATATAATTGTCCGTCGCTACTACATGCGCGCAAAGCCCGACGGCTTGCGTGGACCGTTAGTGATCGAAGTTAAGCAACTTCAAGCGCGGTCGATTATTTATCAATTTATCACTGATAAATTTCGTAGAGCTTTATGGTTAAGAATATAGTTATGCTGAGAGAAGAGAATGAGAATGCATGAGAGAGAGAATGAGATGAGAAAGCGAGGAATTCATAAAATTTGATTACATACTGATTTTCAATAAGTATCATGAATTTCAAGAAAAAGTACACTATATTCATTGAAAAAAGACAAAACCTCTTAAAAATAAAAAGAATTTATTTTTAAGAGGTTTTGTCTCTCTCAACTCAGTATCAGAGTCTTTTAGTGTTATGCGGATAAAGACCTCATTTATACTGTTACACGAATAGGTTAACCTGAGTATCAAGGGACTAATTTTCTTAGCGAAGCAATACCGGCTGCTAGGTCGCGTTAGCAGCTGCTGATGTATTGCAGTCAATTTGCCACATCATTTTCAGGGTGCAAGCGTCGGATTTTTCCTGATAAACTGTAAGTTCAGATCGGTGGAGTGCAAGCGAACCGACTTTTTCTCCGTGTTGACGTTCGAAATGTTAGTAGACCTAACATAGCATCCGATAACCGGACAGTATTAAACCAGTATTAAACCGTTTTGGATATGTATGTTTGGATGTTTTGGATATATGGAGAACATAATTCATTGACATCGTAGAAGTTTTCATCTTAGATCTTTTATTTAAGCTTATATATGTATATATGTAGGTTTATTTTGTAAATATATATATGTATTTATGTTTATATTTGTATGTATGGTATGTATATTTTATGTAGGTATTTGTATGTATGTATATAATTTACTTTATTAACCGCCTTTCGTGCATTTCTCTTTTGTCCAATGGTTAGCTGGTAGAGAATGCATTAAGCATTAAGCTCGCCATTTGTACCGTAATACTTGTATTGTGGTCAATAAAGGTTAAATAAATAAATAAATAAATAAATAAATAAATAAATAAATAAATAAATATTAAACAGTCGTTGTTATATAATTGTGTACGGTTTGTCCCGTACAATTCATTTGAAATCCTATCATTTCCTTACGAAATGTAACTTATAAAGAAACAAATTAACGTGTTTTGCGTTGCTATTTGCGACCAGGTCATATACACTTCAGTATTGATGTAATTTCTTACAACAATGTTGGTGTTAAAAAACCATGATTAGGAATTAATTCCTATTAAACAGCTGTATTATAATAATACTAAGCTGACCCGGCGAACTTCGTATCGCCTAACAAACTATTTTTTTTTCTAAAATAAAAGTAGCCTAAGTTACTCCTTGTTACATCAGCTATTTGCCAGTGAAAGTCCCATCAAAATCGGTCCAGCCATTTCGGAGATTAGCCGGAACAAACAGACAGTCAGACAAAAATTGTGAAAAATGTTGTTTTGGTATATGTACCGTGTAAACATCCAAATGCACTTAGTAAAAAGCGGTTATTTTAATATTACAAACAGACACTCCTTTTTTTATTATTTGCATCGATTAAAACTGCTATTCACCCCCTGTTCTGTCTGGTCACCGTTACGTGTCCACCAAAAACTTACCAACGATTAACTACTCAAACGAGTATGTTACCATTCGTATTGCGTTGGCGACATATCATCTTAATAATTGATTTGCTCAATAACACTCGTCGTGTTGACATTTGACAGGCTTGCAAGGTAACGGCACCGATTGCTGTACCTAAATACCGTGTGCTTTATATTTTTGAGTTTTAATTTTTTGATAACGTGCTTTTTCTAATCTCATGTTATTTACATTTTTCTGTTTTTAAGTCGCTACGTATTCAGGTTAAGTAGTTCAAGAAGTAGAACATTGTTATATTGTCCCGTTCGATTTATTATGCTTAAAATTTTAATATATAACTGATTATTTTTCACTATACTTAATACGAGTAACCGCCCTCGCTTTGCTTCGGTTTTCTTATTTTTTACACCTTGGGATACATTATTGGAGTTTTTATAGGATCCCTAATTTTTTTGAAACTATAATATAGCCTATGTTACCCGGGGATAGTATAGCTTCCCAACAGTGAAATAATTTTTCAAATCTGTTCAGTAGTTTCGGAGCCCATTCAATGCAAACAAAAAATCAAATCTTTCCTCTTTATATATTAGTATACATTATGTCTTATCCCAGGTTTTGAAGTTCATCTATTTACCCTGTAGTAAATACTAACTGTTATTTAAAGCCCTCATCTTTTATAATAGTAGTTCTCCGACCTTGGGCAATGATAACTTCCTAATTATGTATCATAGACATCACTACACTCAGGAGGTACAAGTATCTGATAATAGGATAATTCTTGTTAAATATAAACACAATTTAAATAAAATAATAATTGCATACAGATGCTAACCAGGGAATATTCTCACAACCGTTACGTCTAACAAAGAAAGTGTTTTATTTTTATTATCATGGTACAAAACATACAAAAGATCAACACGAGGCTTCGCTGACATAATATCACACGCACACACAAAAAGCTTTACAAAACGAAAACACAACACTGGCCACGGACCGAAAAAGTAAAAAATCTCAAGTGATTCACTATAAAACTCGTGGTAAAACCAATTTATATTTGCGGGTCAACAAAAACGAATCGTCCTTTCGTATCACTTAATACGTTGTAATAGAGTCGATTTAATTTAACGTTAATTTATTATAATGGTTCTTGTAGGTTGGTGATTGAATTTGATGACTTGTAAAGTTTTTGAATGGTCGTTATCAGTGTTTTGAGGAGGTGGCCGAAGCCCGGTAGCCTCCCGGTAACAAGCTGAATGGAGTGACATATGAAATAAATAAAGGAATAATAAAACGATTCGCCCACACATTGTGACACGTTTCCATTGCTTGCACGAGACGTCCAATACTGTTCATGCAATCTAAAATATTATTATATATTATACCAGTAATTAACAGACTTGAAACAATTCATAGTAAATGAAATTAATATTAATGAGATTTTATACGAAAAAAATATTATTTCAGTAACACATTTTTTTTCACAAAAAAATTTTCCAAAATGTTTGATGTGAATTCAATTAAAATATAATAATGATGATATAATTTGCTATGAATTTAATTTAAATTTGAATACAAATCAGGTTTAAGAAAAAATATACTAATATGCTTTAAATCAGCCTGTCTTTAATCATACTTTCGTCAACATTTACTTACCTACAACACTAACAAATTACCTATTAAAAGACAAACCAATAAAAGAATCTCCATAGAAATTGTGTAGTAAGGAGCGATTTAACTAACCGTTAGTGACTCTGACTTGGGGCAAAAATTAGTCGATTTATTAATATACATTATGTTTTTTTAATAATGATAAAATAACAAGTTATCTGAACTATTTTGTATTATATCTACTGAAGCAACAGAACGGTTTCCTGATCTGAAATCTTGTATATGATATGCATCTGAAATATACATAATTATTCATCAAAAATTTTTTTTTTATTTAAAAATAAACTCTTTCCGTGTCAGTAAGATGTGTCACAAACTTAAACAAATGTATCAATGGAGCTGCGTCCGTCTGAATGTTGAAGTGAACGGTGGGTCAGCTGTAGTGGTTAGTTTTATGGCGGCTGTAAACCACCCGCGAAGCCACGGGAGATACACCATAAGAAAAAACTTCTTCATTGAGCCATTGAGAATTTTTTTTCACATGCAAGTACTATCGTATTATGGTGGTCAATGTCCACATTTAAATAACTCTAAATTAATTTACTTAGTAGTTATCCTGTGACGGATAATATTCTATGGGTATCTATACTTAAATAGGGTTTTTATTTTCCTAGAAAGTAAAGCAAGATAACTGCGTAGTTAAAATTAGAAAGTGTTTATAGAATAATAAAATCTGTAAAATGAGGTAAATGATAAGGATATTTAATGTATTAGTTATTAAAAGTACTCTAATGAAAAAAGTTTAAGTCTTGTAAATATTTTAGAGTAGAAAAGCATAAACGGCTAAATATATTCGAACAATATTTATAAGTTGACATTTCGATCACGTAACATTACTGAGGCTAAAAGTTATGATGTAATCCTGATTTAGAAATGATAATCAAAATCGCAACTGTAAAATGGTCAGTATTATACCACATTAATTGATTAGGCCTATTGGCTTTATCAATACAAAACAGTATAGCCAATAAACATAGATAAAATAAACATCATTAACGAACATGATACCATCATCGCTTTATCTTAAACAGAAGTTTGTAAAATTAAATATATGTAAAGATGAGTAACATTCCATTTATAGATATTAACATCGCCCTGTGAATGGCCACCGCTGTACGTTTGCATTTTTATTCGTGTGCAGTTTCGCTGATTTCTTAAAACAAATTAACACCATCTCTGTGTTAACCCTTTTGTGTTATTTTATGGTTTTATAGAGGTTATTATAGATAACCCGTCGGCGGTTGCGCAATGCCGACAAAAGTGAAATTATCCGGCAGTAAAAGTGGCTCTATGAGTCTTTTATGTCATTTTAGTCATTACAACATTGTGCCTTCCGCCGCAGGTATGACGGGCCTTTGTTTGAGAAAGGGTTAGTAATAGCGCCTAAATTACTTTTTAACCCTATCGATGCTTTTTATTTCACTTTTAAATAGATAGTACACTTAAAAAAATTTGGTTATTTTTACATAGGTATAATTATTGGTGTTTGACTTATGTTTAAAATGATTTCCTAATTTAGGACGAGTTTAATTGATTATGTTCTTTTTTCAATCAACCGGCTGATTTAAAACTACTTATTGCCAGTATAAATAAAAAAAACTTACTAATTTCATTTATGAAGTACCAAATCTTAATACCTATCTGTTATCTACGAAAATAAAAATAAATTAAACGAAATGTATTGCGTCCCTATATTTTTTTTAATATCTTATAAGTTAAAGCTTGACTACTATCCCACCCATATATACCTTCAACTACATGTGACGAAATAGGATCACAAGAAAACAGACAAAAAATAATTAAAAACTTTGTAATTATGAAGAGTAAACTGCGTTAAAGCATCATTCATTAAATATAAAGTCATTAATGTTCATATCTTATATAACAGTTGCCCGAATATAAATAAATAAAATAAAAATATTTATAATATTAAGAAATTAATAAAACACTGCAAATTTTGTAAACTTATTTTATTAACTCTGAAACTAACAGATGATATTATAAGTATCCTATCTAGATTCGAGTAATACGACATTAATATGTATTTATAGCTACAAGAATAAATTTAGCAGTAAAATCTTTGTCCGTGATATAAGTCGCTTATTTACTTTATATTTGGCAAACGTATCTTAGAATAAAATTTTGGTAGGTATATACCTACTTAACCAAAGATTGTTTTCTGTGCATAATATAAAATATATAACTATAATTGTTTTTGTATCCGCAATGAAATCAACAATATATAATGCAACTAAGTTAAGTATTCTCACAGTAATTATGTATGTATTAGTTATATCTACATTGATATGCATAAACAGATTATTAGCAGTGACCACGATCATATATAATTACGAGTATATATTATGTAAAGTATATGATATACATATTATGAAGAAAATCCATAAGTATCGTAGGTTATTGTGCATCATCCATGTACATTTAAAATTTATTTTAGTAAATAAACAAAATTTATAGTTGATAAACTGTTAGTATATTCTTAACATTAGAACTACTAATAAAAAACTATTTCACATACATACGTAGGTAATACGATTTTTTTTCTTATGTCACTTCCTATGTTCAAGTGTTTATATGAAACTTTACTAAATATAACACATTTTTTGCTATTTTTCTGTTCTCGTACAAATATCCATAAAAGAATTAAAAAAACATCTTGTCTGACCATTGCCGAGCAGCGATAAGCTTAACAAGGAACTGCGATACGTCTTGAACATTTTACTTAAACAACTAAAGCGTCAAATGAGTAACAACGAACATTACTGAATGAAAAACCAGTTCTTAAACAATTACACTAAAATTTGACTGTGATTTCAACTATTTATGAATTGGCCTACACACATCGATCTATAATCTGTAATAAAAAATATAAGTGATCGAAGCCTACACAAGTAACTTCAAGCTTTTCTCTTTATTATCTCAACGAGTAAGCGCCCTCGCTTTGCTTCGGTTTTCTTATTTTTTTACACCTTGAGTTACATTATTGGAGTTTTATTAAGGATTCCTAATTTTTTGAAAATATTATATAGCCTATGGAACCCGGGGATAGTGTAGCTTCCCAATAGTGAAAGAATTTTTCAAATCAGTTCAGTAGTTTCGGAGCCTATTCAAGGCAAACAAACAATCAAATCTTTCCTCTTTAATACACCCTTTATAATATTAGTATAGATGATTTCAAACTTTCTAATACATTAAATGAATGTCACCAAATATGTACGTAGCGTATTTGAATGAACGATAAATGAAAAATAGCCACTAGGTATAGAAGTATTCAAACGAGTAATCATCGTTTGTACCGCACTTAGTGAAATTTGTATTAGGTACTTGCAATGCCTCGTTACTATTAATCTTATTGTAGGAGAGTACAAAGAGTACAAAGAGGAGTGTACAAAATGAATGAATTAATAAGTCATCGTCACCAAATATTAAAAGTAATAGCTATAGTTACTGCCGGTTAACATAGGTACCTATATGATTTGATAATCCGACCAAAATTAGCATCGATTTCCTGATACACCGTTAGTAGCCTTTAGTCCATTGTATGACAAGTGCATTAGGTATGTGAATAAATAAATTTATTTTCGTTATAGCGTTAAGTAGCTGTCTTGACAAGTTTAAAGGTCGGTGTCGACAAGGTTTCTGAGCTAAATTATGCATAATTCAAGGATTACGTCATACGAGTAGAGCAGAAGCTAGGTATAAAAAGAATACAATAAGAAACGGATAAGTGTAAATGAAACTTACATGTGAAATGAATTTATCTTTTTAACCGACTCAAAAAAAGGAGGTTCTCAATTCGACTGTATTTTTTATGTTTGTTACCTCAGAACTTTGGACGGGGTGAACCGATTTTGATGATTCTTTTTTTAATCAAAAGCAGGTGCTTGTCATGTGGTCCCACATAAATTTGAGGGAGATCTGACAAGAGGTTTTTGAGTAATTTTGAAGTCGGTTATTTTTTGTTAGTAAAATTTAGATTTCTCCTTAAAATTCAATGATTTTGTTTGTTACCTTACTCGTATTTATTTAATGCTTTATTGTACACAGGTTTTAAAACATAATATGAGACTTAGTACAAAGGTGAATTTATCTCTAAAAGAGATCTCTTCCAGCCAACCCATTTGATGTGAGAAAATTAAATGTGGGAGGGATATGAAATGTATACTTATAGAGGATTATAATAAACTTATATACTACACAGTGTCTATGCACGTATAGATATAATACACATACCTACAAATAAACATACATAATGAATACATATATGCATCTCAATATATATAAATTACGTGTCACGTTGTTTGTCCGCGATGGACTTCTAAACTACTTAACCGATTTTAATCTTTGCACATCGTGTGCAGTTTGATCCAACTTGAAAAATAGGATAGCTTATATCTCCCATAAGGCACACTGAAGGTTTTAATAAAAAAAAACTGGTAACAGAACGAAGTCTGTCCGGGTAGCTAGTGTTTTATCTATAGGTACTAATATTATAAAGAGGAAAGATTTGATTGCTTGTTTGCACTGAATAGGCTCCGAAACTACTGAACCGTATTGAAATATTCTTTCACTGTTGGGAAGCTACACTATCCCCGGGTGACATAGGCTACATTATATTTTCAAAAAAATAGGGATCCTTAATAAAACTCCAATAATGTAACCCAAGGTGTAAAAAAATGAAAAAACCGAAGCAATGCGAGGACGGTTACTCGTATATTATAAACATAAAACTTTCGATCATTATGCTTTAGACGTTCAAACGAAAGCTAATAATCATTAATAAATGATTGAAAATCCATTTACAAAACAAAGTTTAATCAGCTACGTAAGATTAGATCTGTTAAGACAGCACCCATTAATAATAATAATTTTTATTATAAACTAGCTGACTCGCCGAACGTTGGTCTGCCAAAAACTTTCTGGATAGAGACACACTAATCACCTAGCGGTATGAAATATACTTTTCGACCTATTCTCATATCTACCAAATATACACAAAGTTTACATGAAATCGGTCGAGCCGTTTTGGAGGAGTGCGACCACAAATTGCAAACACACGAGATTTTTATATAATGAGTAGATATAAAAAGAGAAATTAAAAACAGTAGATCGTCATCAAAATAATTGTTTTACTTTCTTTCATGAACTGTCTTTAAAATGTTTGTGTACACAAAATATTGATATCAATATTTTACTACTATGGAATTTTTCATTTCCTTCATTTTGCAATCGAAGCAAAATGTGTATTAAAATCAAGAATTTCAAGTGACATTAACATTTTGTGGCCCAGAAAATGAATATTGAAAAATTATTGTGTATGTAAAAAAAAATATACTAGGTATGTGTTCTTATTAGGTGTTTCTAAAGACGATAGTTTTTAACTTTTTATCATAATACCTATACATTTTACGCAGAGTTACATAACGTTATATGAAAAAAAGCTTTGTTTAAGTACGATTTAATAAATTTTTATTATACGTTTGCCAAACATAATCATTCATAAATATTAATAAATGCTAAATTGAAACTTGCACATAAATATATATTTAAATGAAATGTTGAGAAGCGTAGATAGGAACCTATCTTACACCAAACACCATTATTTAGAAGTCATTATATATTTATCTTAACGTCTATATTTACAAAACTTATCTACACTCCTAAATGCGATGGTCGAGAGGACTGTAATTCCATTTCACCTATCTATTTAATTAATTTATAATTATTTTATACACATTTGTTTCACAAACGACATTGCACTGATCGGTCCACGATATGACGTCACCGCTTACGAAAATTCATATACCAACTCTTTTGTTTTTGAACAAAAATTAATAACTACAAAACGATTGATGAAACAGATTATAATTTCATTCAATAAGAAGTTATACTATTTGAGGTGTTTTTTTCTTTCGAAGTCTTTCTAGCCTTGCAGCTAATTTTAGATCGTATGTTGATCAAAATTCGATTAGGCATTATAGTGAAGATAATTAATTATATTATACTCACAATATCTTATGTTAATCCAAATGATCAATATTTATTAATTAATTATTAATTAAAGAACACACTCAGGGTTAATCTAAAGTTTTACGACTGTGGTTCTTTAAATATACAATAATCTTCTCTAAATACTACATTCTTGAATCGAATTGTGATCATAATCACGACGTATAGGGGAACTGCTGTTAACACGAAAGAAAGTTAGAACTTCTGTATCAAAGAACTTCAGTTAAATTAAAATTTACATAGTAATGAATTCGCTGTCAATTCTTCGAAGCACTAATTTTAGACTTATTCATTGAATAGTAAAGAGCAGGTTCTTAAAATCAGTTATGTAACAATTGATATTTACTACATTTTAGAAAATGTATGTAGGTCAATTTGCTTCTGTAACTTTAACGTATTTGATGTAACAAATGGACATATGCGAGAATTCTTCACAATTGGGAATCATAGAGAAACATATTCCTAGGCCATGGAGAAGTCATTAACAACAATGAAGAAGATGGTTTGTTTACTTAGCGCTAAACAAAAGATTTCAACGCGCTCGCTCAAACAAATAAACATTTGACCGTTTGTTTATCAATGGCTGTGATAGCGATAACCGTATCATATCGATCGGTTTACTGCGATTACTGCGTCCGTTGTATCACTATGCGTCGCTCTCAACGGGTGCAATGTAGAGAAAGCTCACGAATTCATTACAATTTAAAATGCAAATATTTTCGTTTTTTTTTTCGTAAATATAGTTATTATGCGTAGTAAACGGAGTCACGCATTAAGCGTGAGTGTTCCAATAAGAGTTGGTATAGGAACCACTAAGGGAGTGGAAGGACTCGTCGGGAGTCCCGCGCTCAGTTAGGCCTATCCGCGCGGCGCCTGGCGGCCCGCCGACGTCCTACCAAAACTCGCACATAGTACTCCTAGCAAATATTTACACCAACGATTTACAGAGGGACGACGCCGCCTATATCACAAGAACACAAATCACGCTCACGAGGAGTCTCATCATCAAGTCTATGGAAACGGGCGTTGGGCACGGCGGCACTTACCGGCGCGGCCAGGGGGCGCTGGGGTGCGGCCAGGACACGCCGGGGCGCGCCTACGCCAGGGGGTACTGTCACAAGGGCGGCTGCGGGTGCGCGTGGTGGTGGTGGTACAGCGGCGACTGGTAGTAGTTGTCGGGCGCGTGGCCGTAGCCGTAGTTCACGTCGTACATCTTGAGGTCGGACTTGGTGTCGGCGCCGGGCAGCAGCCGCGTGATGCTGAAGGGGTGCGGCGCGGGCGCGTAGCCCGTGGGCTCCTGCTTGAGCTGCGCGTAGTGCTCCAGCGCCAGCGGCGTGTGCTCCGGCAGGCACAGCTCGGGCGCCGCGTGCAGCTGCGCCAGCAGCTCGTCGCGCATCTCCTTCTCCTCCCCGCCGCCCCCGCCGCCCGCGCTCTTCTCGTGCGAGTGCTCGCGCTTGTCGTGCGAGCCGCCGTGGTGGCCGTGCGGGTGCGACGCCTTCTGCGCCTGACGGATCGACTCCTTCTTCTCGTCCTTGAACCGCTTCTGCCGACGCAGGAAGCAGCCGTTCTCGAACATGTTCCCGCTGTCCGGGTGCAGCGTCCAGAACGAGCCCTTGCCCGGCTTGTCCGGCGTGCGCGGCACCTTCACGAAGCAGTCGTTGAACGACAGCGAGTGCCGGATCGAGTTCTGCCACCGCTGCTGGTTCTGGCGGTAGAACGGGAACAGGTCCATGATGAACTGGTAGATCTCGGAGAGCGTGAGCATCCGCGACGGGTTGTTCTGGATGGCCATCGTGATGAGCGAGATGTAGGAGTAGGGCGGCTTGGCGTGCGTGTAGGAGCGGCGGTAGGTCTTGTCGTTGCGCGCGCGCTGCAGCGCCGATGTGGGCGAGGCGGCCTCCTGCTCGCGCGGCAACGCGCCGTACGGCACCGCGCCGCCGCCGCCCATGCACGATGCCATGGTGCTGGGCGGCGAGTAGCCCACGCCCGGGGAGCCCATGCACGAGCTGCCCGCCACCATGTTGTTGGAGTACAGGTTCGGGTAGGGCTGCGAGGGCATGCAGCCCATGCCATTGACGTAGGGCGGCGCCAGGCCCGGCGAGAGCGAGGACAGCGTCGCGGACGTCGGCACGTCGCCGTACGACAGCTTCTGCGAGATCATGGCTAGCGCATCACCCGCGCGTGCACGCCGGCCAGGGGCAAACACTCGCACTGATTGAAAAAGTAAATAGAGGACGGGGGCCCGCGCGCCCCTCCACCGCCGGCCATGGGACCGAGGGGCGGGGTCAGTGAAGCTCCGCCCGCCGTGCGTGCGCACTTCGCTCCCCCCCTGCGTGTCCCCCTCCCCCGCCCTCCGCCGCTCACCCCCCGCACGCCCGCAAAGCCTCGCGCATCGCCACTACCGATACCGCAGCTCGCAAAGATAAAAACATGGGAATCATAAGTGCGTTAGGCGGAATATGTACTTGTGTGGAGCTTTGAATGTCGCGTCGCTGATTGTATCCAGCGCAGCAGTATAACCGTACCGGCTGGCAGGGTGGAGCAACCGATCGGAGATAGATAAACGTGTGTAAACGTTCATGTAATTTGTGTGGCTATTGTCTTCGATTTCGGTTAATTTGTGAGGTTAAAAGCTTACAATTTTCAGATCTTGCAGTGTTTCGAATGAGTTTGCAACACAAAGCATATTAGTTAATATAGCGGCTGAGGCCCATACCTCATTTTCAGGTATGATAAAGTTTGATAAAACTATAAGTTCGTACCGATCTCTCTTAGTTATTTTCCATCAATAATACGGTGTTTGTACCTACTTTAAGTGAGTAGAGTCTTGCGTAAGAGACGGCCACTTTAAGGATTCAGAAGATAAATTAGTTTAACTATGGCAGTAGGTGTAGATACCTGGCATAAGATCTATTACCTATTTAATTAAGCATATTTATGTATACTATGGAAGGAAATTGAGCAAAAAATTACCTACTAAAAACCTCGATTTTTTTAAATAATTAGTTTTATAGTCATGTAGTAATAATTTAAATTTAACTAGATAGATTTTCAAAATTTACATTGGTTGGAATATCTGTTATTCAAAAGGTTTAGCGCATCACTACAAAAAGCTCTGGAATTCCATCAAAATTGAATAACGCTTTCCGAATAACGACTGATTAAGAAATACTTATATAACATATACTTTATTTACACGTATGGGGCCGGGCTGCATTTCATTATTATGTTTTGCATTGTATGTTTCAATAAATATTTCTTAATCTAAAAAAAAATGTAAACTAGCTTCTTAAAAAATACTTTGAAAAAAAGAATATATGTAATTGTTTAATCTAATTTATTAGATTCAAAAATCGTTACAATGTTAGGATATCTTATAGGTATAGATATGCTATAAAGATATACCTACGTATGATCTTAAACTCCAAAATTAACTTAAAACTCAGATAAATATAAACAGTAGTTAAGTAGTTAAGTAGATAACTAAATTTTATCTATGTAAATTTTAAGTAAATTAATACGTCGTGTAAACAGACAATTTAGTACTTTTTAGTTAAAATTTAGTTATCTACTTAACTACTTCGAACATTACTATCATACATTTTACCACTATGGTCCGGATAAGTATATACTTACTATGAGTAGGGAGATACCTAATACATAGCTGTTTTCCAGTTCCATGGACGTAATGTATGTAACGGTTTAATATTCTTAGAAATACTTAATAACCCAAACAAAAGAATTTCAGTAAAGAATAACAACATTAACGACATCCAAGAGCGATTAATGAACCAAACGTCTCATTTGTTGCTAAACAAATATATTAAGAGACGGTAAACACATTAACTTTGAAATTGATACTTATTACAATAAGTCATTTAGTTAATGTCTTTATTTAATTTGTTATTTTAACCGTTATCTTGCAGATAAATAAGTTAGCTGCATTAGATATTGAAAATAACCATAACTCTGTTATGAACCTCACAAATTAATCCTTGCATTACTAAGAAAAAAAAATGACTTCAAAATAACTCAAAAACTACTCTTCAGATCTAGCTCAAATTTAAGTGGGACCACATGACAAGCACCAGCTTTCGATTAAAAAAAGAATCATTAAAATCGGTTCATCCAGTTGAAAGTTCTGAGGTAACAAACATAAAAATACAGTCTAATTTAATACCCCCTCCTTTTTTGAAGTCAGTTAAAAAGACAATTCTATCGGTTCAAAATAACCAATTCGGTCAAGTGCGTGTCAGCACGAGCAGTTAGGGTTCTGTAGTTTTAAGTTGATTGATTACTTCCTAGCTGTGTTAGAGCACCTTTAAGATTCGTTGTATAAATACACTGTATTGTGAATTTTTTCATATACCTAAATATCTAAAATTTATTATTTAGCTGGGGAGGCGAGGGTCAGGATTCTATTCATTCTTATAAAGTTCGGCTAATTCTCGAAATTCGACCACTATCATTTTTATATTGTTTTATTGCTTTTCTTATTGGTTATTTATTCTATTTTTTTAATTGATACCCTAACACTAAATCTCGTTAATAGCTATCGAACAAAAACAATTTACATTCAAAGTATTATGTAAATTGCAAGTGAAAATTCAAAGCGTGCAGAATGTCTCTATCTTTGTCTTTTACTCTCTGTGTGACTTAAATATCACAAATATTTGAACATTGGAATGCAAATTAAACTCATGACAGGTTTTGTATCGTTAGTTACCAATCGTTACCTATGTGCTATATCGAAGTCCTAAGAGCAATACTCATTGGGTACCTGCGGTGAATTTCTAATGGGCTTACGCCCCAACTCAGAGTCACTAACGGTTACTTAAATCCCTCCTTAGTACGGAATTTGTGTGGTGATTCTTTACTAAGGAGCGATTAAAGTAACCGTTAGTGAGTCTGAGTTGGGGCGTTAGTCAATCTGTTTAATGATCTTTAATTCTAATTTTACGATGACTTTGTTTGCAGCATCGTAAAACTAGTTTTTACGACACTGATTTTCACATTCTGGCTGACCTCCTTTCAAGTTTCGGTAATCATTACGCTATAAAGAAAGATTTGATGAAGTAATTAAAGTGACCTGCCAACACTGATGAGTCTACTACTCTATAAGTTTTAAATAAACGCTTACACACTTACACCCCCGCAGTAGGTTTTTACCTGTGTCGCATGTGGCATGGACGACACATTAAACACATCACAATAACACCCATGACCCGAGTACAGATATTTATCTCTCACATAAATATCTGCCCTGGCCGGGAATCGAACCCGGGATCCCTCGCTTTGGAAGCAGGGTCGCTAGTGTAGTAGTGTCGCTACCAACTAGGCTACAGGGTCATTGTAAATGATTGATATATGATAAAATGTTATGCTGTAATAAATTATAAATGACGAGTAACCGCCCTCGCTTTGCTTCGGTTTTCTTATTTTTTACCCGTTGGGTTACATTATTGGAGTTTTATTAAGGATCCCTAATTTTTTTGAAAATATAATATAGCCTATGTTACCCGGGGATAGTGTAGCTTCCCAACAGTGAAAGATTTTTTCAAATCGGTTCAGTAGTTTCGGAGCCTATTCAATGCAAACAAAAAATCAAATCTTTATTTATTAGTATAGATATACATTATAATTCTTAATTTAATTTATCAAATAGGAATACGAATATTATTATTTACTCAACTCTTAATTTATTGTAATAGTAAAATGAATATGACTTTTGAGTACTTACCCACCTGTGCATTCAGTTATGTATATTGAAATTCAGGAAAATAATATTGAAATTATCTTTGATAATCACATATTTTTAAGTTATGATAAAATCTATTTAATTTAGGTACCTACTTGGGTATATACTTCTAAATTTTACTTTGTTTTTTTTTAATTCCTCATCCTCCCACAACAGGTAGAAATTAGCGGACCTAAACAACATTATATTCTATTGTAATCTGTATTATATAACTATCCATATTCATGAAAATAAACATATTGTATTATATTCTGTATAATGCTTTCAATTATAGTTTGTGCCAACTCCGTACTTGTCAATATTAAAAGTGTGGTGTACTCAAAAATGGAAAATGGATAATTTTTGCTTTGCCAAATAGCCCATATAAAATAATTGGTCATATGAATATCGACGAATATATATCATGTCTAAAATATATGACGACCCTGTAGCCTAGTTGGTAGCGACCCAGCCTGCAAAGCGTGGGGTCCCAGGTTCGATTCCCGGCCGGGTAGATATTTATGTGTGATGTATTATATGTGTTGTCCATGCCACCCGCGACACAGGTAAAAACCTACTGCAGGGGTATAAGTGTGTAAGCGTTTATTTACCTACTATTTATTATTTATTTATTTCAATAACAAAACGGGAAGAATTGTGTCGATATTTGATGAGACGAAAAATTCAAATTATTCTACTCGGTTCTATGCACTGAGGTTAAACCAAGATAACCACGCCATTTTTCACTCACTAAAGAACTATCGATAAAAGTAAATGTATCCACTTTCTACAATATATTCTGACGCCACTAAAATGTTAGGTAGATATTGTTATAAACTTGAAATAGGACTGTTGTGTTTTAAATTTATATTGAACTGAAATAAAACACTAGTATCGATCCTATTGTATTATATGTACCTTCATTACACCGCCGCTAGATTACTTGTGGTCCTGTGCATAATAAATTATAATCTATACTAATATATAAAGAGGAAAGATTTGATTTTTTGTTTGCATTGAATAGGCTCCGAAACTACTGAACAGATTTGAAAAATTCTTTCACTGTTGGGAAGCTACACTATCCCCGAGTAACATAGGCTATATTATATTTTCAAAATTATTAGGGATCCTTAATAAAACTCTAATAATGTAAGCCAAGGTGTAAAAAAATAAGAAAACCGAAGCAAAGCGCGGGCGGTTACTCGTTTGCAATATGGGGATTTATAGAAACGAAACATCGATCCAAGTCTCATATCGTCTCATATCATCTCACATATATGCGAAAACTCATAAAAGTTGTAAAAGATAATATTATGTGTTAGTATTGTAGACATAAGACACTGTATGTTTCCCAAATAAAGAAAAATTAATAAAATATCTTGTGAAATTCGTTTATTTTCACCCGAGAGTTCAATTGCCTAGATTAGTGAATTAGTTAATAATAAATAAATAAATAAATAACGCTTCACACTCATAGCCCCACACTAGGATTCCCTGTGTCGTGGGTGCCATGGAAAACACACTAGACAAGGACATTCACACCCAGACCGAGAACAGAAATTTAAACTCATCATTCAAATTCAAATACTACAAACCCAGGACCCTTGGTGCGACGATCCAGCATGATAACCATTGCGCCACATGGGTCGTTAAATCGTAGTTAAAAATTAAAAGTTTAAAAAAGAAAATTAGATATTTAAGACTAGAGACAGTATGTTTTTAAACAGTCAGAAGCAAGCAGGCTGCAGGCCTCACACCCGACACCGGGTGACCGGACGACAGTTAATGGCCGTCGCTTGTTCCTGTCAGCGGGCAACGTGATGCCTCGTCCATGCTTATACCACACTCGTTTATTCATATGAAATGAATATTTCACTTCCAATATTATAGAGGAAAGCCTTTTTCAGAAACTACTGATGCTAGAAAATAAATAAGGCTCTTTTTGTTGCTTAGGCCTATAAAGCAAGTGTTTTGGGAAATTCATCCTCTAAAGTGCAAATTGGGGTTGAAAATTTGTATTAGATGGGTGAAAAAATCTTTTTGTCTTCCGTTTTCAGGGATTCGAAACATTGGTCAGTCACAATTCAATATATATGTCTATATCGAGTTTTTCTTTTTAAACATTCGACATAAATAATATTTTTAAATACTTTGCGCTATTGCGTCACAATTAATAGTTTAACAAAGAATAACATTGTATTGTTCTACATTAAACCCAGTAGCGCTTCTTCTTATCTACGTGCCTACCAATTATTTATCAGAAATAAACAAAACAGTTAATTAGACAAACACAGAGTCAGCCGAATGTCTTCAGTCCACAAACAATTCTAATTAGTTCGCTCCATAATCGCTAACAGACGGCCAAGTTCCCTAATTAGATACATCTTGCTAACATTTCTTACTTAAATTGCGACCTATTTTATTATTGTCATAATATTAGTACTTATTTATTCTAGTGTCTCAAATTACCTTGGCCTCAGATATAAAAACACGCGATCAGTTTATATTTGTGTTATGAATTAATTGAGACTCCAAAGCTAGTTTACCTATACCAAATCGCAAATAAAAATATGACAATCATTGAAGTATTATTACTAGCGTAATGACAATAGATTTTATTAAAATATCGTCTTATGTGTAATTCTTAGTGTTAGTATAAAAATACATTAGAGAAACACTGCAAGACACAATGCATCACGAAAAGGCAAATTTTATTTTTCGAACGGAAATAAGGCTCTTTAATATAAAGTTAAACCATAAAGAAAATTAAAAGTACAGATACATAATTCTATTGTATCTGTGACAAGTCTATAGATTAAATAAGTATCCCGGGGAAACGAATAATTATAGCTTTATTATGGTATTAATAATGATAGTTATGGCTTTATATTCTCTATTATTTATATATTATTTGTAAATACGTGTCACTAAATTCGAAGAAGTTTTACTTCAATCGCGCGTAAAGATTACACGCACACACTTTTTTTTTGTGAGACATGGACATCAGGTACCTACACCATAGATATCACCGATACATTGACGGCCAAGAAAGAAGGGATAATAAAGAAGAACTGGCACTCAAGCTCCAAAAAAGAACATACCTAATGTGTCATTTGACGGGTGACACGATAATATGGTGGTAGGTAGCAGAAATAATGTTATTACCTCAGGGGTTATTACATTCATATTTTAATATGAACGTAAAATCCTACAACCAAGCTGGGGACCGGCTTTTGTCGCCCCTTATGACATTCTATTCTACCGGCATGGGATTAGCGTCAGTATTCTAGGCCATTCTAATGCGGCCAATTTTGTTGAATTTCTAGAAATCTTGGTTGTTGGTGTCCAATGATCTTCCTCTTTTAATATAAGATCATTGTTGGTGTCCAATTCGATTTTCGGCTCAAAGAAAAAGAAATATATAGATAGGTCTAAGAGTAGCTAGATGGTGAATGACCGCTGCTCCTTTGGACATCACTTGCTTCTCTTAATTCCCGATTACGAATACGGAAATAAAAACGACTTTAGTCACCTATTTCCGACTTCTTCAATACCAACATTATTCGCAGAAGACAAAAGAATCGTCAAAATTCAACAACAACAAAGGTAAGGATCAAGATAAGATGTCCGTCACAACAAGATTGCATTAGCGAGGATAATGGGCAGGTAAGCTGCAATAAGCTCAAATAACACAATAACGGCACGTTACTTAGACTGTGGTGTAGGGTGTCCACGTCGTGTGAACACTAAAGCCCAATGCATACGCAACGGGTTTTTTTCCCGTACGGGATTTCGCTGCTTATGCACTATCACATTTTCTATGAAACGATGTTTCCAAAACTTCACGTCCCGTCGCGTACGGGAAAAAAAACCCGTTACGTATGCATTGGGCTTTAGTAAAACATAAAATGGGACAAGTTCAACAGACACCTGATGACACTTCACTTGGGATAGGGTTATTCGGTTTTGTATGGTGGTAAACGAAAAAGGATCCAATTTTTCGTTTTCTGTTAACAATGCTAGGTAATAATTAAATAAATACTCTTTTAAGCACCTCTCCGTAATGTTTCTGAAATCGTGCTTTTTACACCGCTTTTAAAATAACGACAGAAATGGCGGGATGGCGCGTAAATCATAACAGTTTTAAATGTTGTGTACTACTTCATAATTTAATAGCTAAGTGTTTTCTTATACAGCAGTTTTTCTTTAATTAGCCTGAATTTATTAATAGTGTCTATACTAATATGTAAACTTCAACATTTTCAGCTTACACCGTACAACAACAGAACGTTCGCGTTAAATTTAGACCTTTTTGTGTGTCTTTTTGTCTTATTAATATGTAATAAAATGCTTTCTTTTTTTTGTTGATATTTTTTTAATTTGACAGAATATGTTCAATACATTACATAATACAATTCAACATAATATTATAAAAGAAAAAAATAGCGTTATACAGACGCACAAACATGAAATCAAATAGTTCTACATTAAATAGCACGATTGTCCTAATCTCTGCGCCATCATGTGGACACCCCAAGGTGCTATCTCCATCCATTCATTACAAGATCCTTTGAAAGTCACATCTCTTTGTTGTTAAAAGATTGAGCAGAATATGACGTGAGAATTTAAGGTCTTGAAACAACCACCTACGCGAGTGACGGGGTTGACTGATTGCTACGTGATTTTATTTTGATATACTTTGTAATCGAAATTCAACCGTAACATATTATAACGAAGTGTTAATTCACGTTGACCAATGATTGTTTTATTTTCTTTGAAAATTGTAAATGTAACATTACATATAAAACTCAGCTTTGCATTTCTTCTCCATATCAACCTTAAGCTTAACAATTCCCAATTTTGCCAATATGCTAAAGTGCATACGTTATTTTTAAAGAGGGGTATTTTCTCTCCCAGAACTTAAACACCAACAAGTGCAACCTGGCACCATAAACTGATATTGTTGAACCAGGGCCACGGACCTGAAAATCGGACGTATTCTCGTCTAATCGAGAGTGAAGCATAGCAATGGCCGCCCGCTTACCATGTGTGCGTAATTTTTGATTCGCGACTGAAGCAATGAAGTGTCAATGTGTGGGTGTGTGTACTTGTACGAATAGAGATTTGGCATTACTATAGGTGCTTCATTGAATTTGTTCTTGCGATTACGTCCGTCTTTTTTAAAGTCCGTGACCATGGCACCCTGTGAGTAGGGAGGTTGACTCGGATTCAAGATATGGACTTATCCCGCTACGAATGTTAATTGGGTATCATACCGGCCATTAAAGAAACGTTCTAAAGCGAATTGGTAAGATAATTTCGACTTTTTGCGTTTTTGACCATTTGCGTCTTTGTCAATTTACGAGTTTGACAATATGAGTATTTGACATTTTGCCTGAAGCGTTTTACTTTTTGTCATTTTACGTGTTTGACTTTTTGCGTTGTTGACCTTATGAGTATAATCCGTTTTACTTTCAAAAAGCCCTCATTTATGCATTCTATTTTCCGATCTGTCATTAAAAATCTATGAAAACGATTTCATCATCATCACAATCTCTAACTGTACCATTAATGGACTCGGTGTCTTATCATATTATGTGGGGTCAAAGATATGTGGGGTACACATCTTAGTCTACCATGCTGGCCAAGTGCGGATTGGTAGACTTCAAACACATTAGAAACATTATGGAGAAGTTCATTACTAATCTCTGCAATCATAGAAATGATAATAAGCACCGCACTAAATTAAATATTTTAACAAGTGTGTACATCTATACTAATATTATAAAGCTGAAGAGTTTGTTTGGTTGAACGCGCTAATCTCAGGAACTATTGGTTTGAATTGAAAAATTATTTTTGTGTTTGATACTCTATTTATCGATATATAACATCATATATTTTAGTAGTTAGTTTTTTCCACAAATCAACGCGGGTGAAACCGCGGGGCGCAGCTAGTGTCATATATAAGTCGGAACCTGGGTATATTATCATTAATGCTGATTAATTGACTTAAAACAAACAAAACTGAAAAGACTGAGTCACTTTTATTTAAGGTCGTTAATTTAGGTTGTAAATGGAGTAATAACATTCATAATTCGGCCGGTACAACCCTGCTTCATACGTCATACCAGGCTGGTATTTACGAATGTAAATAATCGACAGTGCGCAGTGGCACTCGTCCACATTATGTACATACTCAAAACGAGTGCCACTCCTCTCTATACAGCGCCAATGTTTTAATTTGAAGCTCATAGAAGACCTGCAGCGAAATATGAGGTAAATAACCACTGCTATGTAAATTTAATCGGTCGGTTTGCAATATCCAGTATGTTAAAACAGCCTTTATAAATAAATCAACACGGCTTTTGGTAGTAAAATTAAAATTACCTCGAATTTATCACTACAATCATACAATGTGGTAAAATGTTGTTGATGTAGAAAGAAGTAGTGCAAGAAAATTGCTACGGTGCCTACTACACTCATTTTAACTTCGGTTTTTTGTTTTTTTATATTAAATAAATATTCGGTATTCGTATAATGAAAGACAATTAATATTTAGATATGAGCTTAATCAGGATGGATTTTCACGGGACACCTATCCAAAGCCATATTAACATTCGCGCCATTTTAGGGTTCCGAAGTAAAATTGAAACCCTTATAGTTTCGTCATGTACGTTTGTCTATCCGAAGCAAAGCGGCGAGACGTCGAGACTCCGGAATCATAGAATAAAATTAATATTGAAAAACATTTTTTTCAGGGGGGATTTTTTATAGGGGAGGACCCTATATGTAACGTGAGGATGAATTTTTCATTCGTCGTCTACCCTATAGTGAGGGATATCGTTAAAAAGGTCTTCTAAAAATATTATTAGTCTTCAAAGACCACTTTTGGAATTAGGGATCCGTTTGCGACATATTTGGCTTTCAAGTGCTAATTTTGATTATAGTCAAGTGTCCTCCTCCTGCCGGCTAAACGGTAGGAGTTGGACAAGTAGAAAGATTCTCAAAAATAGGTTATATGATGAATTTACAAGGAAAACTATCACGGCTATGTTAGCGTAAGTAGTTAATGAGTTACAGTCGATAAACGTACTACTTCGGAACCCTACATTGCGCGTGGCCTGACACGCACTTTCCCGGTTTTATTTTCGCTGTGTCAGTTTTGGCAGACCTCTTTAGATTATTAAAAACACAGTTTATGGGGCTATTTATTAATTACGTAGGTACGTATCTTGAAGGGGGGAGGGGGTAAAGCCATTCGTACATAATATTTTACAAGCCAAAATACTAATAGTAAAGACTAAAAAAAGTTAAAATCTTTGATTTAGGGGAGAGTGGGGTGACACCGGATATTTAAGAAAAAAACACCATAAATTCATTAAAATGTTATATATTTAAAAAATCAACAACACTTCTCAAAGAACATAAGTAAGACATTACTTTGGCAAAAAATATCCGAAATCAATAAAAATAAAAAGAAGTAGAAATTTATTTTAATGAAAAACATAAATCCGGATTCACCCCATACCTATGGGTAAAACCGGATACGCGTTTTTAGTCAACGGGGTGAATACGGATATTTTTTTATGCCTTAAGGAAGCAAACGAGCTGACGGGTCACCTGATGGTAAGTGATCACAGCCGCTCATGGACATTTGTAATACCGGGGGCGTCACCAATGCGTTGCCGGCCTCGAAGAATAACAATAGACCTGCTTCTTGAAGGACTCCATGTCAAAGCTTAAATTACATGAAAAGCGAACTGTGGACGAACGCCAAGTATTAAGGTGGTGTTGATGGAACCTGATACATCGTGATGCGTGGTGACGGAAATCAATCACAGGTATTAAACCGAACAGTTCTTCAGAACATTCCCCGTTGTACAGACTGTAGAATACGCATAGGGAGCCTAAGTCTCTCTTCAACTCAAGTGATACTGAGGTCTTGTAAACATACTTATGAAAAAATAAATAAAGTAAAGGTTTAAGATTTTAGGTAAATAAACAGACATAACCTATTCAATGATTGGGGGTGACACCGGATACCCGATATCACCCCGTCCGGTCGTACCCCACAGGTGCCACTTTTAAAATACTACTTGCAAAATTTTTATTCTTAGACTCACAGCAACAATTAATGCTGTTTTTTTAACTTAAATAACCAAGATATTATGAAAAGAATGTTACATTATGATTGTACATGGCCAAAACAAATGAGAATACGTCAAAAATTACAAAATATTAGATAACTTACCAATTTTTTCTACTTTGTGGAGTACAAGCACGTGATGAAATTCTATCCTGTCTGCCTTTTGCAAGCAAACTGCCCGAGTGTTCCCAAATAACGTTTGACTATTTAGAACGAGATAGCTATATGCCTACTAGTAAAATAACAACTATCTGTTTTCACCCCCTGTCCGGTTTCCCCCCACATTCCCCTACGTCAAATTATAAGATTTACTGCAATAGATCCAATTCTAAAACCAGATTAAATCTTAGTACGTAAGAAGAAGAGGATTCAGAGAAATCTTATGTGCTCTTACATGGGGGTAGGAGGCGTCAAAAATGGCGAAAATTGTCCTTACGTTATTGATGAATGGCCCCTATAAGAGCAAAGTTAGGTTACGTTATTCTATGCCGACATAAATTATAAAAATGACAATATTTCACATATATTACGTAATTAACCAAAATACTAATTCAAGGTTTCAACTATAGATGGCGAGGTGTAAATTATTTTCTTAGTTATAACATTGAAGCATTGAGGTTCGATAAAACGTTTTCGGGTTTTCCTATCAGAGGCACCATGGGTGGTCCCGCACCATGCCACTTAGCATGTCACACAAAAAAATCTACCGAAATAATATGAAAATATCACACTCATAACAGGTAAAGGTGTGTATGGACATTCCAATCGCTATGGTTATAAGGTATATTTAAAGCTCACTCGGATTCTTAAATATGTTCTCCTTTGTTTGTGCGTTTGTTTCTGCTAATCTCAAAAATGGCTTAACCGATTTGAATGGTGCTCACACTATGTTTTAGCAAGCTTTGCATGAAAAGTTTTCTTTCATTTTTTTGTTTTCAATCTGTCAAATCAATAAATAAAAAGAAATTTAATTTAAAGAATCATGTAGGTATGATTTTTTTTCAGTGTGAGTACGAAAGCATAACAAAGCGAAGGCCATTACTTTAAGCACTATTTCAGTAATACAGCATGAAGTATAGAAGGTAGAAGGAGGGCCATCTCCGTATATGAAAAGTATCCATAAAAACGCGTCCATTTACGGGTGGCGCTGCGGTGCACTTATGTTCATATCGCTACTTTTGACACTGGCGCCATTCACTACGGGTGGCATAACTCAGCAAAATTCACTCCGTCTACAACAGCTATTTTTATATCGCTAATTCTCAGACACTAGCGTTATTCTGGAATGGCCATTATTGGAACCTCTCTTTTCAGTAAATAGCAGGAAACTTTTTCAACTTTCCCTTTCTATGAGATGGCCCTCCTTCTACTCTATCCTCCATGGTATACAGCTTGCAGAAATAACTGGCCAAATGAAAGGTGGAATTATGAGCAAAGGTAGTGTGGTAGACTATTTTCTTTCAAAAATAGCGGATATCGGCTGGATTCAATAGTGTAGTACAACAAGAAGTTCAGCAAAATACTTCTAAGATTTTTATTCCAAACATGCACTTTCTGTATTTTTGAATGATTTAATTTTTTTAATTTGCTCAAGTTATTCCATTTACCCCAACGCGATTATAAAAAGAGTCGAATACGAGTACAAAAGTGAAAATCTTATAGTATAAAAAAATGCGATGGAAACCTCAAATGCTCTTGTAGCTTAGAAATTGAGGACCTTGTGATAAATAAAAAAGTGTCATCAGCCTACGACCAACCAGTTCTTGGATCAACCAGCCAATCAAATTTTCTCATTTCACTTCTCAAAGTCTTATCCACGTTAAGTCGAGCATCTATCTCTCTTTGTTTTCCTAGGTCAGGTACGATGCAAGCTCACAGGTATCTCCGGTCGAAAGCTCCCTTTGGTTGGAGAGCTTGTTTCTTTTTCCTTTTCACACGATAACGAAATAACATTTTGACCAAATCACTGTAAAACGTGTCCGAGAGGCTGTGACTATGTTTATTTTTACTATGAAATGTTTCTGCAATTATGATCGTAACATAACACAATATTGAACTATGAAAAAATACGTTCATTCCCAACTAGTTCTACTGCTTACATAGTTCTATTAGGTATATCGATTTAAAAGACAGCGACAATTTTCAGACGATTTATTTAATTGGAGCTAGAATATTTTTTACAAAGGTAGTTATAGGCTTATATGGGTCTGGTGAAAATAACAAAAACAGTTAATGAATATCATTATAGCGGTAAAATTTAAACCTGAAAAATCTAATCAAATCATTTTAATAATTAGAGCATCATTTAACTCATCATGAATCCTTGCTATCTATTTCACACTTGGTAATTTTGCTGTGGGTGGACATTGTCTTATTGGATCTATCACAGAATTAAAATGCTTGTTCAAAATTGGTAACTGAAGAAGGTAACGAATGAAAGGTAATGTATGCTATTCATTTTATTTTTCTGATGTTTATCTTATAGCTTCCTATTCTTTTTTATTTGGCTTAATTTGATTAATCCTATTAATATTATAAATGTTAAAGTTTTTGAAGATGTTTGAAATTTTGTTCCTCAATCACGCCACAGCTACTGTTTGGAATGGAGACAGCCTTATACCCTATTTTCTATCCCGTAAAAATCCAGGGTTCCCGCTGGACTTGTAAAAAATCGATATCCACGCGCGTTAATCCACGGGCATCATCTACTAATATTATGTATCCCAATCCTTCTACTTATAGGTGCACTTTATTTTTATGAGATTCAATAAATCTAAATTAATTAATAAAAATTTTCGTTTTAAAACCACTACCGCGTGCGAAGCCGCGGGCAAAAGCTACCTACAGATACATAGTTAATTAATAATACCTAATCCTAAAAAGCTACATCACTGTTGAATCTGTCTTTCTTTTA
Organism: Thymelicus acteon; assembly: GCA_951805285.1. Classification (NCBI taxonomy): domain Eukaryota; kingdom Metazoa; phylum Arthropoda; class Insecta; order Lepidoptera; family Hesperiidae; genus Thymelicus; species Thymelicus acteon. The sequence goes on from OX638232.1 coordinate 8,603,204, forward strand.
TCATTGCATAATTTTAGATTCCTTATTAAGGATGCCAGGATTACCATTACCATTATATTGGGACATACCGAGGGTGGAAATAGCCTTATTTTTGCTAAGTACCTACAAACAATTACATCGAGGGGCTATTGAAATTACTTTGGGACATTCTCATGTTGTACTCTCAAAAACTCGCGCCCTCTTTTGTACAAAGATGAATGGGTTTTACCGCGTGTGTGCACTTTAAAACAATTAAAGTTATGTCATAGAACCATTGCGAATAAGGGTTGCATTACATGCGCCAAAACACAGCTATGGAAAACCATCAGATTTATTAAAAATGTTTGTTATTTGTTTCCGTTATTAATAAAATCATTTTTTAATTTATTGTCTGAATTATATGTCTGTTACATTATAGACCTGTTACATTGCAGTTTAATGCGATAGCTTTGATAACTTTGTTGATAACAAGTTTCATTCAAAATTTTACAATGTAAACCCTTACAATGAACGTAGTGTAGAACGAAGTGTTTCCTCACACTCATATTGTTCCTTTTTTTCATATAACGAGCAAAGCACTTAAGTTACTAAATCTAAAAACAGTTCAAAAAGTCATGTAAACCCCCCAGATAATATTATCAACCCGTGATTCGCGAAAGTCGTGCATACCCACGCATAATCCCTCAGAAGTGGGCGCCTCGAGGGACCTCTGGGAACCTGCTTAATATCGTGGGTTAAGGGAACTGTGGGTACCAGATACGGTGCTTAGCACTCGTAATGCGGACTTTATTCGGGACAATCGTTGCCCGCGGGAACTAATCTCCAATGTTTTGCGGCTATGACTGCGTAATTGAATGGGTTTTGCGAGGGGAGATATTGTTTTATGCGAGTTTTATTCAACCTCAGGAGTAATCACTATTAAGTAGCCATGTGAACATAATTTTATTCTCCGTCATCTAATATTGTTAATTAATTATAATAAAATGTTCTAAAACTCTGAATTTATACATTTTCTACATGGAGCATTGAGATAGAAAGAGGGCCATCTCATATGAAGGGAAAGTTGAAAAAGTGTCCAGCTGTTTACAGAAAATAAAGGTTCCAATAATGGCCGTTTCTGAATGGCGCTACTGTGATACAAATAGCGAACCATGAACGTAGCTGTTGTAGACGGAGTGAAGTTTACTGAGTTATGCCTAGTGCATCCGCAGCGTCACCCGTAATGAATGGCGCTAGTGCCGTTGGTGTCCGCCAACAGCACCGCAGCGCCACCCGTAATTTTACGTGTTTTTACGGACAGTTTTCGTATACAGAGATCCTTTTCTCTATTTTCCATGATTTTCTAATGTTTAAATGAATGACATAATCGTATGAATTCGTCTATCTGTAACGGATTTGTATATATAAGTACTAATTGATATATTACCAGTTTACAGTAGAAAGGTCCCAGGGACACCAGTTGACAATAATAGGAACCTTTTAAAATAAATAAACACTACATTCTCATCTTATAGCCTCGCACTAGGTTTTCCTGGGTCGTGGGTGCTACGGATAACACGCAAAGACAAATTCATGTTATCATGTTATTTAATTATCTCGTGTAAAATGTAACTATTACGCCCACAGACATAATATGTCTGTGATTACGCCCGTATAGAGCAAACTGCAGTGGTGTTGACTGTTAGCTATACCAAATCAATTATTATTTATTCTGTGGCTATAAAATGACCAAAATAACAACGAACAATTTATCACCAGTGATGTCAAAATTACGTTAATTTAATCGATAGATACATAAGTTCAACGGGAACAGACTAATATTGACAACATGTAATGGAATTAAATGAAGCTTGCCTGGGGACTACCACCTTGCTTGATTTAGCCGGTCAGCCGCCAAACGACTTGTCGTTCTTCTTTATTCTGTCTACTTTCATAGTCGGCAACGCATCGGTGATGCGTATTGTGTTACTGTTCTGTTGACACAAGTGTGACTACTTTACATCAGGTGGCTCGACAGTTCGACTGTCAGTTACCTATTTACAGTAAAAATGTTAAATCTTAAAATGGTCAATATACCTACCTACCATGTATAAGAAATACGCATCTATAAATCTATAAACAGAAGATGTGACCTCAGATCCCACGAGATTCAGTCCAAACTCTATTTCTGCGCACTCAGAAACTCACAGCACAGAGTAGTCAATTAAAATCCAGACACTGACAGCGCATTTCATATGTTTATTAAAAACGTCACTTAGTTAAGTACAGCTCCAATATATTCTAGTAAGATCGTTTAGCGCATCCCACACAAGTTACAGCGCCTCGTTAACTCCGGAATAAATACATGAACCGTGCGGGGGTTGCATCTAATTAAAGGGAGGGGTAAGATTCGTGGGGGGAGGGAGGCTACACGGTAGCCAAGAGGCGTTAAGTGGCTCCCGCAGTAAAACCATCATAAACTTGTGTCTCGCTATGACTGGTACGGGGGAATAATGTACTGGAATTGTATCTTTCTTTCGTTTTCTTCTATCTTTCATGGCCGGCAACGCATCATGATGCCTTTGGTGACGCAAATGTTCATGGGTGACGACAGCCACTTACCATCAGGTGGATCGTCAGCTCGTTTGTCGAGTGTTTCCATTAAAATAAATCTTTTGAAGGTCACCTTGTACTATGAACGTGGATAACATTGAGAGTTAGGGATCAATGTGGTGCCGGTTAAGTACTAGTCTAATCAAATCACTAATCCACTGGACCAAAACAGATTACATTTTAAATGGGTGAATATCAGTAATGTGCATTTTTTTCAAATTTTGGTGCTGATATTTTTTCTTCAGTTTTCGTGAAAAATGAGGAACTGGTATAAGAAAAGAAAGTTTAACAATTCGACTTTCTTTTCTTATACCAGGTTCTCATTTATCACGAAAATTGAAGAAAAAATTTCCCCGCCAAAATTTGAAAAAAAATGCACGTTTCTGATATTCACCCAAATGTCAAATTGGTTCAGTGGTTTAGTGATTCGACGATAACTCTTTTTTTCACTTGACAATTTTTATATTTTTTAAATGTTCATTGCCATAATAAAACTCCGTTTTTCTGCATGTCAAAAATGACATGAGATTCTGGTACACCTATAGGTACTATATTTAAATTTCTAACAGAACCGACTATATCAGCATCCATGTTAAAAATACTACACTTAATAATTAAAACTTTATAAAGGAAAAAATATATGTATAATGTTTAATATTTGTCGTGGAACCAGCTATACCAGCGGCTGTACGGGACCACCCTAGCTCAAGTACGCTTGAACTATTGACTACTTCTGCTTACCGGTACTGTTGCTTTTAATACACTACTTTAATACTTTATGAAGGTAATTGGAAATTCACACGATAAAGACAGACGTCACACGACAAGTGTTAGGTCGTCTAACATTTAGTTCTGTGTTAGTCTATGATAATCTGTGGTTTAGCGGATATGCTAATTTTGTCTTGTATGTTGGTAACCGTGACGTTGTATTTCTCTTCCGTTTTTCAATGTTCCAAGCAATAAACGTGTGTGAAACCCCTCTCGGATCTTTTAAATTACAACAGTCCATTACAAACTCTTTCAACAAGTCTGCAGGTACCTATGAGTGATATATGAGTTACAGAGGTACGGAGGTACAGGAGTACGGCCGCTGTATCTTGGCGCGTCAGAACATCTTTGCGAGCTGTAGCGCATGTAAGACAGAGATGGAAACACGATACAAGATAAAGATAGCAAGATATAGCGGCCGTACTGTATGTTACAAGTGATCGCCGTTGATGAAAATTCGATAGGTTTTTGTTTAGTTATCCTGAAGTTATCCTAGATACATTTTTTAAATCGTCTACTTAAAAAATAAATGTTGGGTGGGGCTTGTTTTATCAAATAAACTTATGTAGGTATAAATAAATATTTCCTTTTCAGTGTTGTATTAAATACATGTAGGTAAATAAATATTTCCACTTTCAGGTTGTAAAAATAATATAATGTGGTGGCACATCTATTTTTAAACTAGTCGATGTCTAAATTATGTTATTGATACTAAATTCATTGTAACCGATCTTAAAAAATACCATTATGATATTCCAAAAGGCTTACCTACTAATTCTAAGCATTAATCCCCGTATTCATGAAACATAGATACACACATTACCAACCTATTTGCTTATGTAACGATACAAAACTTTAAATTGTACAAAGAACTTTATTTCTCTGTGCAAGCCTTGCATAGGTAGGTACTTTAACGATTTTTACTCATGACAAAAAGTGGACCACGCGACATTCAAGTAGGTACCTGAACATATGAAGATAATTAACATTATTACTATAATAAAAAAACGACGAACATACATTATACATGGGAATACCTACAAAGACAAGGAGCAGAAATCATAACCCTCCTTGTGTCCGCAGTCGGATAAAAAGACCTGCTCACGTAACCTGCCTCAACAAAAAGGGTCTTGGTCGAGAAAAGCATCTTATTAAATGTTTGTCTAAGCAATTAAACAGGTGCAAAGCAAACAACGCCTGGGTGGTCCGCCGCAACAACCATTTTGTTAAAAATCACAAGCCCACGCTGCACTGCGATCATATTTTTATGTATCTCTAATTAGTGAGGTTTATTATACCTATGGTTGTTTTTAGAGTCCGACCGAAACTGGTTTTTCAGCCGAAACCGAAACCGAAACCGAACCTTCGGCCTTAGGTCCAGTTTCGGCCGAAACCGAAACCGAAACCGAAACTTAGGGTGAGGCCAAACGAGCGTATTTTTGGTGCTGTGAGTCACGTGAAATGAGCTGGTTTCATACAAAAGATCTAATTCAATTCTTTGAAATTTGTATTTTACGCGATTTTACGATTTACGCTATTTTACGCGACGCACAGCTCAAAAAATACGCTCGTATGGCTACACCATTAGGGTATTTTTTGAGCTGCTCATTTGTGGACCCAACAGAAAAAAGTAGGTTAAAGGAGCCGAATTTTTTAGGTCAACCTTCAAGCTATCTGTCCCTAAGTTTGACCCACTACTTACGGGACACCCTGTATAGGTACTGAAATCTTGCGTGTTTTTTTTCACATTTTTATTTGTAGGTACATTTTTATGTGTATTAACTGCCTTCAGTTCGGTAAACTTATCTTAACGTAAACGACAAAATTCGAAAAAATGTGGGTACCTATAGATGAACGCTGTTTTTAACCCCTGACGAAAAAAGAGGGGTGTTATAAGTTTGACGTGTCTGTGTATCTTTATGTCTGTCTGTGGCATCGTAGCTCCCAAACGGAGGAACCGATTTTGATCTAGTTATTTTTTGCATGAAGGTGACTTAATCGAGTGTGTAATTAGCTCTGTTTAGTGTATATCAAACTGTCGGGGGTTTTTTAAATTTTAATTTAAGATCATTTAAATAGATCATTTAAATCTTAGCCCCATTTTACTAAAATACGTCAGTGAAAACCGCATGCAAATTGATTTAGCCGATTTTGAAATTACCCTGAACAAACGCACATAAAATACAAAGAGACGAAAATTCTAAAAATAATTGCTATGGTCTCTTTTGCGTTGATTTTTGTGTACAGACATATCGATCAGTTACCGTTTCATTGTAATGGATGATTTGGGATTTAGACTTCGAAAATACTACTAGTGAATGCCCTCGCTTTGCTTCCGTAAACCTTTCTGTAAGCCCTCACTCAATAAATGTAAGTATGGGCGAAATTGACATAAAGTAATATATTTATTTGTAAACCGTTTGAAATAAACCAACCACTAAATGTTAACCAAAGCTCACTACAATACGTATGTATTGTAAGTTATAAGGGAGGGAAAACCGCAGGTAAATCTGTTATGTCGTTCCTGAGAGTAGCCAGAACAAACGCACAGATAAATAGACGAAAACTACTTTTTATATAATCTATTACGTCTAATTAATACCGCTAGTAAAAGTTTTACTTAAATATCTTCCAGGTACAGTTTCTATACCATGCTTGGATGTGAGTTCCGTATCATTATCATATCATTATCTATACAGCATTAGACACTATATTATATCCTTTTTTCTACCTGTTGCCGTTATTAATATCGAGCAAAAAACGACTAAAATCAAGCGCCAAAGCACCCTGTGCCCTGTCAGACACTCTTCAGATTAATGAACAAATATAATAAACATGTTAAATCAATGACTTCACTTGAAAAGTCAGCGCCCACGGGTTAGCCACGAACTTAACCGAACGACGCACGAAAATTCACGAACACAGAGTTTCGGTTTGGCCGAAAGTTTCGGCCAAATTTTTCCGAAACCGAAACCGAAACCGAAACTAGATTTTTTGGCCGAAACTGGCCGAAACCGAAACCGAAACCGAACCTTCGGTCGGTCTCTAGTTGTTTTTGAATAGCGTCGCTAAAAGGGGTGTGAAGATTGAAACCAACGAACACCCAATGTTTTAGGGTTGGGATTTGAAAGAAATGTTTAAAGTGATACTTCGTTGATTCGTATTGGCGTGGCGTGGTGATTCGTATTGGCAATATATTACTTGAAATATTTACACGTTTGGTTTTGTCCAAAATCAAATTGTCTTCCCTACGTTGGTTAATTACTAAGGTACTAACATTACATTTAGGGAACATAATCCTGACCTGCATAACAAATAGAAACGATTGATTCGGTGAAGAAAACATGGCGTAGAAACCACAGTATATTTTATCCATAATTTTGTTTTTTAGTCAATATTTCCGTCCAATTGTGTATAAATGATGGTAAGAGGCCTTATAGGTTTCAGAGCTTTAGATTTTTTAATTGACAAAAAGTTGTAGATATTGTGTCAATCTATTTTAAAATATGTATTTTAAAAGCCTTAGTCTCTCTAGTAATCTAATCTTTTAAATATTTAGCGTTTATTAGAGTATTTAGTAATTTCGCCTAAATTACTAAATTTATTATTATTACTATTTTAAAATCTTTTCTCGACTGAAATAATCGGTATCTAATATTATTGTGTGAATATAATTTTAGTCAGGAATAACATTTAGTTTTACCCAAATTAACTGATATCATAGTTCATATAAATTATATTTTAAAGGCAGCACTTTGAGAAAGTTATTTATTGTTATTGAACTTGCTAAATAAAAATATTTTTCATTTGGGCTGGGCCGATAACCTATTGAAACAAGATGTTCGCAATATGCAATTGTTTTATTCTGTTTTCAAAAGAAGAATCAACAACACATATATACAAGAGCATACCTACAGATTAAGTTTACCTATATATTTTGTGATAGACTATAATAACAATTTTATAGGTAAACTCTGTTCATTCACCGCTTCGTAGAATCGAATCACAATGCCAAAATATTTTTTAATAAAATAGGGTAGGTTATTACGAGTATTTTTAGATAGTTCAAATCAAAACATGTCGTGATTAAGTTCTCAAATCGCGATTCGTAACAGACTTAATTAATTATATTAAAGGCAAATAAAACGCGCGTGGCCCGACCGCGCCCACTTCAACGGTCACGGGTGACCGATTTCCGAACGAATCGCATGCGTTTGAGTTGCAAACGCAATAATAATATTATTCTATAAACCATCCGCTACTCAGATTTATTCAAATTACCGAACCCTATCACCGTGAAATAAAGTCTTTTATCGTTATAATGTACCTACCCGCAATGTATTTTTATTGTCCGAGCAATGAGAATGCGTACTAAAATAACCTCAGGCAGGAGGGTTAAGTACGTAACTAAACCGATTTGTTTATACTAGAGATTTAGAAGATAATAACTGAAATAAATACTTAATTAAAATTGAAGAGGCTATGCATTCAATTTATATTTATTTCCCACGGAAAGCAATAGGCAACTTTACATAAATGGAATTAACTAACTTATAATATAAGTTCAGTAGAAATATTACGTATTGGGTTTTTATTGAACTTATCAAGCGGAAATATAATAACTAACTACCTATTTACAGTACGGAGATTTCGAAGAGCAAGTAATACTTACCTATCAACCTATCTATCTAAAGTAATTGGGCAGTATGGGCACCCCTTTTCCATACTTGCCATACATAAAACTTTAAGTTCTATGGACATCCTTCATGATCGGCGTTGGTCGCTACCATCAGGACACCAGTCTTTCACAAGGGACTACCGACTAACCAACCATCGAGCAATCGGACAACCTTATGGTAAGTGTTCATCGTCACCGACTTTTGCAACCTACTAAAGGTATCAGCCAAGGAAAAATCGGGGGTCCCAACCGTGTTCTTTATCATCGATTAAAAATGCAAATTCCTAAAAGTAACTAGATACCTGTACTATGCGTAACACCACTAAGCTCATTGCCTCATTATAACCTCATCCCTTTACCGGCACCCTTGCGTTACCTGTATTCCCTATACCCTCCGATACTCCCACGCGACCCTAACACATTAAAATAATACTTGTAAAAATATAATTATAATTACGAACGCGCGCCAGAATTTCCGCTCAATGATAACCGCTTTTTCGAACGCAGACTGATAACTGTCAGTTTGACAGCCGTTTTTTAGTGTTGCCAGTATTAATATGTAATTTGTCGGGATGGGTTCTGTGATAACCGCGTTCGAGGGGTGTTTGATTGATTAAATAAGCGTGCACAAGCAGATAGGTAGTGGTTAAATGTATTATAATAATAATGACGTGCGATATCGTTTTAGACAATATTGCGAGTTTTATATTGGTTTTATGGAGAGGGTTTCAATTGAATTTCGGTTTCCGCCGGTGTCATTATACCAACTCATCTCTAATTTTACATTTGGTTTGACTGGTAAGTATGTATGTATCTTTATTGGTCCGGTGAATAACGAATTTATCTTTGAATGCACAAAATTTTAATTACAGAAATATTTCCAGAAATACCTAGATACCTTCGTAATGACCAACAGTATAATTTTGCTAACCTGGATGTACCTACCTCTAGTTTTTTTAAGTGAAAACTTTCTTAGGCGCGTTGGACATTTTTGAGGTGGGATAAAACCAATCAGTTCGCAACACTGTCATAATTTTAATCGACAGGTACCTGTGGTGCCATCTAAGAGAGAAGTACAGAACTATAGTTACTTAATTTACAGCTCGTATTATCAAAATACGAGGCTTTGGCAGTCATTCACTAAAAATGTAATGAACAAAAAACACTTAATTTAAAAGTATTTTCGGCACAATAAAATATTTCCTGACAGTTCAAAAAAATACACACCTAATTTTTCAAGTTTTAAATTCCGTCGGCACTCCCGAAGTGCCTTTTTGTGTTTTTTTTTAATGATCGTGATTTATATAAGAATAAGCTGTAAGTGTAAGTAAGTGTAAGTTGTAAGTAATAAACAGAGAGGAGCAGAAAGTGGTGGGCAGGTTAGATGTTCTGTTCTGGAAGAAAGAGATAAAGAAATGTAATAAAAATACCCAGCGAGTAGGATATACCTACCTATTCGGAAAAATAGTTAACTTAAAATCAATGTACGAATTGTTGTAACTCATGATTTTACTTTTTATCATCACTCAATGAAAAAATATGTAGGTTGTTTTTTAATTTTTCACAAGATTTCATAATTTAATGAGGTCACACTAAAATGATTAACACATTCAATCACTGCTTAACGTTCACATCGAAGCTATTGTATAATCGGACGGTGTTGTAGACGCCGTCTATCGGTAGGTAGCTATCGGTATAACCGCGGTAGGTGGGGTTTAATCAAATTATACAAATTGCAACATACAATATTCATCGGAATAGGGACGCGGTTCGTCACATGTTAGCAGTAGGTACTAACCTACTGTTAGTAGGCACGTTTCAACGTCTGTCAATGCTCTCCAGGTATTCCCTATTTTTTTTGTAGTGTGGAAGGAAGATGGAATACCCGACTAGTTGATAAGTATCACAGTATTCTGTGAAAGTGAGAAATAGTATAGGAATTATCAATGCAAACTGTACGAGAAGAGAGTTCGTATTAAACCTTATTCAAAAAATGTAACTTTCTCTCCCCACTCTTTTTTCAGGCGAAACATAACACCACGTAGATCAAGATCTTAGATCTTATACCACATTGTACCTAGATCTGTATCTAGAACTTAATTTCTTACCATTATGGTGTAGAACTTACATTGTAAAGTCGGACATGGCATCGTGATAACATTATAAGAAAGCCCTAAGAACTTGTCAGACTTGGCAACGTATTTTTGGTGAATTATTGCTACCTATTAAGGTAGTAACTAAAGATCTATAATTTTTTCATAGACACAGGTATAAGTACCTAATATACTAATAATATAAGTACATCTTGACACTTTTAGGGCCTTTATTAGAAGAAAAATCGTACCTTCTCCTTACAACTTTAATATCATTCATAATGTCCTCTTATAATTTGGATTGGATGACATAAAAAATTAAACAGCGTGTAATTTAATATTTTGTCGATATATCGTCCAAAATCGAGTCAACACTACCGAACAATCGACAAGTGTGATTAATTCATGTTCATTAATGAGGTCGGAGCTTTTTAGCGACGTGAGCCGACCGCCATTGATTTGTGCCCAATTTGTCCGCTGCGGTCGACTGAATATTTGATCACTGTCTGCGTGTCTACTCGTAGGTACCCACGCTGAAATATTAAAAAATAAACCTGGGAAATGACGCGCGATTTACTTCCCAATAAGCTGTTTGTTATTGGGACGTTAGGGAGGCGTAAACTTCATTCTTAAGTAACCTAATCGTCGATGCTTGTAACTCTTGTTAGCAGTAATAATTACCGAAAAATAAGTTTCCAAGACTGAAAAGTTCTTAAGGCTATCCTTAAGAATTACGAGTGAACCGAGAAGGCTGAATTTTGGATATTACGTGAAAAACTACTTGTCAGATCTAGTTCAAATTTATGTGGGACCACATGACAAGCACCTGATTTCGATTAAAAAAAGAATCATCGAAATCGGTTAGCCTGATATTGAGTTATTCGTCCATTTGTCGCGCACATACTTAATGCAAATTTAAGACTTATATGGTTTTCTCATGGATGCCATTGTCAGATCTCAATAAAATTTAAGTGGGACCACATGACAAGCACCAGCTTTCGATAAAAAAAAGAATCATCAAAATCGGTTCACCCAGTCGAAAGTTCTGAGGTAATAAACATAAAAAAATACAGTCGAATTGAGAACCTCCTCCTTTTTTTGAAGTCTGTTAAAAAGCAACAAAAAATTATGCATCAAAATTTTCGTATCTTGACCAGATCTTGACGGAGAACCGAGTTACTGTGAAAAACTGAATTTAACCTTTTTTCAAGATGACAGAAAATGCACATAGGAAATCTTGGTCGACAATTTGAAGTTAAGATTTTCTAGACTCCCCCCACTTAATATCCAAAATTTAGTCTTCTCGGTTCACATGCATTTCTAACCCGTTTTTCCCGACGTAATGAATGACTATTACGGCACAGTAAAAGGATAATATTCCTTATAATTACGGGTATTGAAGCTGGGACGTTTCACTTTGTACACAAGGACTAATTAGCTGAGCTACAGGTCGATCACCGAATCAAGTCAACTTGTTGACGGGTAGCGTACGGTGGTACGGTTATCCGGAGCCTAGTGCATGGGTTCGCCAGATACATTTAATGAGCATTTATCTACCTACCAGCTAAGGAATATTGTTTACAATGTAGTATTTCAATAACGACAGAATCCCTACCATACCAATCAATGAATAATGATAATGATTATCTAGTTAAGTGCCACATAAGTATGCAATTAAAGTTTCACCTTGTCAATGTTTCCCACAACGCGTCCGATGACGCGTACGGAAGTTCCCACCCATCCCGCAAGATGGCAGCACGCGACCGCCACGCGCGCGCGTGTCGCCCACCCTTTGCGCTTTTACTGTTTTTATTGAAAACGCTCAAAAATAATGGAAACAATGCCCCTGTTGTCTCACTCTCGAATAAATTACACCCGCAAAGCGAGGGTTAAAATGCAATTGAACTAATCATTATTAAAACATTAACCAGTCTGGTTAACTCAACCATGATGTATTAGATAGACGGATGTAGAACCAATCTGAGAGAGCTCAAAGTATTGAAAGGACATTTAAATGGCTGATAAACCAATGGACAGGTAGGTATCTTACGCCCCAACTCAGAGTCACTAACAGTTACTTAGATTGCTCCTTAGTAAAGATTCACCATACAAATTCTGTACTAAGGAGCGATTTAAGTAACCATAAGTGACTCTGAGTTGGGGCGTTAATGGTAAATAATTTATCACCATCGCATTTTAATCAGTAAACGATCTGTTTTGGGTAACTAAACCGATCACTGATGCTTTGCCAGCCAATAAATACCCGCTAATTAATCTCTTTAATATTGGAGTTAGTTAATGAAATAAGTCATAGTGGATTGGTTCTAGAAAACATATTATAAATGCCATATTTATAGGCCGGGGACGTTAATAACAAAAAAACGTGAATACTTTAAAATGATTTATTAAAAATAGTTTTCATACCACCATTATTATAACTATTTCAATTGGGATTATTGCGATCAACAAAAACTAAATGAGTATTACAAAATTAATAGTAATAAGTATAGTCATATACTAACACCTTCATGTGACATAGTAATAAACAAAAATACCTTAGTGAAATTAAACACACAAAGTGGATTAAGTGAAAAAAATGAGTAATAATCAACTTTAAAATACAACAAGTTCAAAATAAAATTCTCCCTTTGGGCGGATGTGAGTTACATAATAAGGCACCAATTATTCGATTTCAATCCTATAGGTAGGTGTATTAATGTGAACAATAGGTATATCTTAATATTGTTTAATAAGTTAATGTGATTTTAAAGCAAATTGTTGAAGATCTTACTAATTTTTGAAGCTTAAAATTTAGGTGAAAAAGTAAATGATATTTTTATTTGAGATAAGGGATTGGATTATATTAAAAAAAGAGAGGTGTCAAGGGACACCCGGATGGAACGAAGTTCCTTTCGATTAATACTAAGCGACCAGAAGTCTTCGAGGGTGCAACAGTACAATGTGGCTGTCGCACCCTCGAAGACTTCTGGTCGCCTAGTAACTCGTTTTAATTAATAAATGACGGCAAAAAGTGTCGTTACAACTTTTCGTCCCAATTTTTTCCGCCTAGCCCCCTTTCGCAACGCGCGTTATGGAACTTCGTTCCAAAAGAGATGTAGCTGATAACTTATTTACTGACTTTTTTTCTTTACTAATCTTAACAAACTTGAAAATAATACAAAATGCTGAATTCTCGCAATACGTCAACAATTTGCTTTTATAACAGTAAAGCGGCAGTTACATAATAAATTAAATAGTTTCTACATTACTCGCTAGTGTTAGGAATAATTACTACAATAAGTGCTAATCTCGAATTTGGTATGTTACTTACGTAAGTATAAATTAGTTAAATCAGTCTATACTAGTGTGACGTCGGTGGTTAGTGAACAAATAAACATTTTAAAATGTGAATTAACGTTATGTAATTTCAAACATAGAACATTTTAATTACTTTTACCGAAATTATTGTTCTTATTCTAAATAAAAAATTGGATGACAAACTTCTAATTCTTCTTCTTCTTATCTTATTTAATCGTGTAACAGTATATGATAATTTTAAAATAATTCACCTCCTGTTGTGTAATAGTAAGACGTGAGTACAGTAGTTTAAATCTTGAATCATGAAAAGTTACAAGCGTCGAAAATATAATCAACGGGTAATTTGTTATGATTTAAGTAAATATTTTGATAGGCATACGCATAAAGCAACATTGTCAACTTAAGAGCTAAAACCAAACGTGAGTTTTTAATTTTGCATCATAAAAGCACACACATGAACAAGTTACTGTGATAAAATAAATAAAAACAAGACCACAATTTGTTCCTTTGACAAACACACAACACCCTTTTGTGTTATAATAAATTAAAAACACACGAAAACCCAATCATAATCCGTTAAAAACAAGTGAATAAAAACAAACTTTAAAGAACACAATAGAGAGCACAATTTAATTAGGTATAACATAAATTCGATTTTCACACAAAAATGTACTTCACGAGTGACTGTGTATTAAGAGTACCAACATAGTTTTCAGCCAGACGTTTAGCTGATAGTTCACCGTATCTATTAATAATATATTTTTATAGTTTGGCGGATAAATGTAAAGAGTTGATCAGTTTTCTTAGGAATACCTAAAATTATTATGAAGAAAATTTTACTTATATAGTTATAAATGATAGTATGGAAAACAATATGAATTCAAAAACGTCTAGCTGATTTAAAGCACCGCTAAGCGAGTAAAGTGATCGCTAAGCTAATTAGCAAGACTTTCGAGACAAGAAATGACACCGCAACGAAGACCTTGTAATTTAAAATTAGGGCTACCATTTTTTCTTTTATCAATCACTATATGTCATTGTATATAAAAGCTTTCATTACACGAATCAAATGAAAAAAAAAATACAATAAAATTATAGAACGAACATCTTTGCAGTACCTACAACTTTGTAAATCCTACAATTTGTAACAAGGATAAAACCAAAGAAGTTTCTCAGTACTTAGATAGTTACAATTTATAGTTAAATCATCAATGATAATAGATGGGCCATCTATTGGTTGGGAATCCGCGTCAGTCGTCATAAAATTGGAGTGTCTGTTTGTAATATTAAAAGAACCGCTTTTCTGGATGTATACACGGTACATGTACCAAAACAACATTTTTTAAAATTTTTGTCTGTCTGTTCCGGTTAATCTCTGAAATGGCTGGACCGATTTTGATGGGACTGGCAGATAGCTGATTTAACAAGGAGTAACTTAGGTTACTTTTATTTTAGAAAAAAATAGTTTGTTAGGCGATACGAAGTTCGCCGGGTCAGCTAGTCAGTTATAAACACAAAAGACATCATAAGCGCGTTGTCTTGTATTCGATAAAAAGTTGCCGTAAAATTCAAATGGTAGCCCTCGAACACACTTTGACTTAAAACACATCCAATAAAATTATGCACGAATAAAAGATATCACAAAAAATACAATCTTAGGTCATCTAAGTAAAATAGCATTCCTTGCCACATATTTAAGCGATCTAAACTAAGATAAAAGTTCTCGTATTTGTATATCTGTAAAATGAGCATTTGGGACGAAAAACTTTAGTGTATTAGTTTAAAAGTAAATCAGCAGTCTTAAATACTTATTTTAATTTTAACCATATTGTGAATCAATTTTTCATGCTGCGCTATAAAAATTTCAATGAATAATTATTATTTAGGATCCCTCTTATACAATGAATCGCTGATACGTTGAATTCGTTAAATTACAAATAGAATAGCAAAGAATATAGGATAATATTCGTCATTAATTCAACCTATCAATTACTTATTCCGAACAATAGATGTCAGTAACCTTTTTTAGGCATAATGCTTTTATAGTCTGTGATCTACGACAAATAAAATTGTGATGTGTAGCTACTCTGTGGCGAAACATTAAGATTTTTACAAACAACCAATGGAGGTGTCAAAAGCAAATTAGTTGAAAATTGCAAAAGCCAACATCTTTATTCCACGAGTTTGTATACGTATCGTCTGACATAAGTGTATTGACAAATAGATGTACACATACATTTATATGCAAACGACGCGTAATAATATATTACTTATTATGTACTATGTTTCGAAGCCTGCATGTATGAGTAACATGGGGAAAGATATATTTTTTTGAATTTAATGAAGATAATTTCTGATGAAATTTAAATCTGAAATGGCTACACATGAAATAAATAAACAATTAGCCGATTTTATAGAAGACACCACTACTATATCTTGAGTGTTACAATTTTATTATAACTATTAAGTAAATCTATATCTATTTTTACTTCAATTATGATACAACTCTACATTTGGTACTTACACTAATTGTAAGATATTACCAAAAAGCTCGAAAATTTTGCATTTGAACATTGAGGTATAAGTATACATAGAGAAGACATCTCAAACAAAATGTGTGTCCCCGCCGGGAGGTTCTATTTTCAAAATTGAGCCCCGTTCTCCTTTCAAAATCGAACGAATCCATTGGACATTGAAGCCGCGCGGCGCCAATTCATTGGAACATACATTGTGTTCGCGGTGTCTGTTCTATACGCTAGTAATAAATTACTTCAATGCATTTGAATAGGAAAAATTGTAACATTTATCATCTATTATTGCTTCTATTGCATACTATGAGTAAACCTTAATTTTTATATTAACCTTCGGATACAATTTTCACAATTATTAACATACAATTATTTCGCACGTCATTAGAATTCAATCGATAAACACTTTTTTCGACTAATCACTACGAGAGTCCAATTCGGTGCATCCCAAAACAGCTGATTTTTAGAGAACCCTATCCAAGATAGATCGGAGTAAATCCGTGGCTACGTACCAGACGATTTCTCCGAGGTCCGGTCGCTACAAGTCAGTCACGGGCCCGAACACAACCGTCGAGTTATTGCTCGAGTTCGCGCTTGTTCGGCGAGCACGCTCGGTTCTGCTCGCGTCGTGTTCGGCGTCGCTCGGCAGCGAGTCCGGACCGTTGGTCGAAAGCTGCACACCGTTGAACTTTGAACGGAGCTGCGTCACTAGACGCTCGAGTCTGGAAGGTTGTATGTTGTTTTAATGTGCCTTGTAAGGGACATGTCTCAAGTCAAGTCGTGGCTATCGAGCTGTTAACTTAATATACGTATTTAAGTTAACAGCGTGTTACATACGTGTTAGTAGATCTTGATCAGCGTTTAAAAAATCGGCGGTTCGCGAAGTACAAAATATTTGGTTACGAAGTCCGGCTAAATCGCCATGGTGACATGTGATCTGAACTTAAATGTTACGAGATCCTGCAAGTCATTCTTTTATTAAGGTTTAAATATTGTGATCCTTAAATACTAACCCCTCCACCAATTCGCACAGTAGCAGTGTGGTAGAAAATGCTCCAGGCCTCCTCATGTGGGATGAGATCCATGTTAAGTAGTGGGCCATTAATAAGTTAAAGCCACTGACAGGTAGGATATAGATATGTAACGTACAGTGCCACCAACTTATCTGTGAATTGACGGAGGGCGCTGTCGGACGCATTGGACCAATCACTGGACGCAATTCGAGACGTAGTAAATGTCAATGAATGAATACAAAGAACTTATGAATGGGGCGGCATTAGTTCCAATTTTCGCCATTTCACAGATAACTTGGTGGCACTGTATATGACTCACTTGAGCGCATGTTCGTCAGCGTTCTGCTTGGCCTTCCGCGCCTCAGCTATCTCTTTCCGCAGCCGCAGCCTCTCACTCTCGGGGTCCTCCACGTTGCCATTCGTCATTCGATTCTCCGACGAATCGATTCTGGTTACAATGGTTTTTACTATTACCAAAACAATCATGTTTAATTTATAGTGCGTCGGGTAAATGTGAATACGTCAAATTTTAATAAATATCTAAAAATAAGATGCAACATCTGAAGTAGTGTAAGTCGGGGCAAATTATGACAGAGAAAACTGACAGGAGTACAAATACAATGGCAAATGTCATATAATGTCATACTATGCCTCAACAATCAAAATTTACCCTGTTTTCTTGTCATAAACTGTGTGTGGCAAGTATTATCTTAATCCGTACAACGGTAAGCGCGTGATGAAAACACAAATATCCAAACATCTTCACAAACTCACATTATAAAATACGAGTAACCGCCCTCGCTTTGCTTCAGTTTTCTTATTTTTTTACACCTTATAGGAGTTTTATTAAGGATCCCTAATTTTTTGAAAATATAATACAGCCTATGTTACTCGGGGATAGTGTAGCTTCCCAACAGTGAAAGAATTTTTGAAATCGGTTCAGTAGTTTCGTAGCCTATTCAATGCAAACAAAAAATCAAATCTTTCCTCTTTATATATTAGTATAGATAAGATATCTATATGATTTTAACCAACTCACCCATTGGTCAACCTGAGCGTTCTGAGCTCGTCTTCCAGTTTAACGATCCGATCCATCATACGATGCTTGTCAGCCTCCGAAGCACGCAGAGAGCTCTGTAACAGAAGTATCCTGTGAACACGACATACTACACACCAGCTAATTTAGGACTCCGAACTTGACCCTGCTGACATTTGAGAAAATAGCAAATAAATTGATTTGGTTTGATTTGATTTGATTTGAATACTCCAAAAATACGCCTCAGCCTCCAGTGCATTTCTTTAGATTAAGTAGGTATATTATATTTTTTATTTATTTATTTGAAAATCTCTATGTAATATCTTTTTGTGTATCTAAAAGTGTATTAAAACTTGTAGGTTGAAGTGGTAGGTAAAAATTGTGTTTCAAAAAATAATTAATCAAGGATAAAACGAGATTGATTTTGACGACCCTGTAGCCTAGTTGGTAGCAACCTTGCCTGCGAAGCCAGATGTCCCGGGTTCGATTCCGGGCCGGGGCAGATATTTATGTGACAGATAAATATTTGTACTCGGGTCATGGGTGTTATTGTGATGTGTTATGTGTAGTCCATGCCACACGCGACACAGGTAACAACCTACTGCTATGAGTGTGTAAGCGTTTATTCATTATTTATTTATTTATTTTAAATATCACATTTGTTTCTAAGCATTGCTAAAAAACTACTTCAAAATTCTTCGAAAGCGTCATGTTAAATACATCCTCTTATTATAGGTCCTCTAAATAGAAGCGCTGTCAGCTATTCATGCGCGCGCATAATTAGCTAGCCGTTTAACTATCGCTTACCTACTGCTAGCCGAGCTAGCGAGTCGACCGGCTAAAGAAAATGCATCCTCGTACCTTTAATAGATTTGTGCAGTATCGACTACATGTTTATTGAGCACAAAATTTTTAAAGTCGAAATGTTGTAAAGTTTTCAATTTTGTGTTTTATGTGAAGAAATAATTCATTGATAGTAGTTTAAACTATTTCAACTAAAAAAGTATACTAGTATGTTAATTCAAAATCTATCAGAAAACAAAGTAATTAGCCACATAAGGCATGAGACAAGTTTATAAGTATAACACCTATACCTAAGGTAATAAATGCAATTACTAAAATCATATTTCAAATTGGATACCTTACCAATAAGAAGAAAATGCTGCGGCGGCGTGGTAAATTTAGATAAAGTGATTGCCTTCATAGGTAAATGTATTTACGATGTACAAACTGAAGCGGAATTATAGAAAAAAAAAACCGGCCAAGTACGAGTTGGACTTGACCTTGAATATGAGGAACTATAAAAGAAAAGTGTCAATGTGTATTAGGTAAATAAATAAATAAACGCTACACACTGACAGTCCCACACTAGGATTCCCTGTGTCGTGAGTGCCATGGACAACACACAAAGACAAGAATACAAGAATACACCCAGGCCGAGAACAGAAATTCAAACTCATCATTCAAATTTTTGCCTCGCTGGTAATCGAACCCAGGACTATTTCGGTCCGGCATGGTAACTATTACGCCTACGGTCGTATTAGTCCGCTTAAAGCTCCTAACATGAGACCCGCTAAGGCGTTAAGTAAGATTACACGAACGTGTGCGTACACCGATGCGCAGACAAACAGACAAACAGACGGACAGCCGGACCCGGCTAATTTTATTTGTTCCGCCAGTTTCGTGTCATTAGTGTTGATGTATTGCCGCCATTGACCATCGCTGTTACATTCTGGGAGATGGTCACGTACGGAAAAGTGAATTTCACGTAAAGCTTTTAGAAAAGCGAAGATTGTCGAAAACCTATTATGTAGTCGATGTGGTCAAAAGAAATTCACACGATTATATGTTTTCCAACGCTTGTATCGTTTTGTATCCGAAATCCTCTTCTCTTAGATATGTTGGAATCATCTAAATGGAAGATTTTGGAGGTAATGCGACTTAGATAATCGTGATAGTTACTAAATCATCATTTGGTTTCTGGACTTACACCGTATATCCGATAGTACCATTCCATGGCGGTACACGTTCAAACTAACTTTACGAAGAAAGGAAACATTGGAAGCTCTTATCTCAAGAGCGGTAAACGCTTTGTGTTCCGTCAACAATTGGATAATCCAAAATAATTTCGTATCCGTTACTAAAACCGGTAAAATATTCACATATCCGTACAAATCCAGATCCGTAATTTCATATTCATAACGTGGTAAAAATAGCGACTTCATCTGTCCGTCACTTAAGCGCATCGCAATGCATTAAGGTGTGAGTGCGAAGTTTGCGCATTTTCGCACCACAATTAACTTATTATGAGCCGAGCGCGCACCGCGAGCGGTAATTATACGCGCAAACTTGACGCATGTTGTACCCACGCGCATTTCTGTGTGCATTCTATTTAGATGGTATTATTGTATATCACTACATGCTATTTAGATGGTATTTACTATTTAGGTATGTAATATGTATATCGCTACATGTTGTTTCTGTCTGTCTGTGTAAATGCAGTAATACCTAATAAGTGAAACGAATTCTCATTTGGTTTATATAAACACTTATTGTTGACAAACGCAAGGCACATATGCGAGTCACCATCGGAAAAAAAATTGCTGCTAACGTTGCTTTTTCATAAGACCGGGACGAATTCCGCTAGAACATCATATACTCGTATTTATGGAGCACTAGGTAAAGGTAAGGTAAGGGATCCCCATGCTCTGTATACCTGCAAATTGGCAAGGTTTTGGTAAGCAAGCAATCACAACCCGTAATAAGACAATACGAGCCAAGAAAACGTACATATAATATTAAAACAATTAAATTGTGATATCAAGTCGACTAACGTATCTACGTACGTACGTACAACTTCAACCCAATCGATTCAATTTCAATTTGATTGAAAGCCGAGAACGCTGCCCTTTTGGTCCTATATCGGAACTGAAGAGCAAAGCAACACTCATACATAATGTCCATAAAATAGTTGTGTCAGATATGAGAAACCTGTACGATGTTTTGTTCATAAGTTTCGAAAATTTAAAATTAAAAATATTTTAAACACAGATAACCAAAAGAGAGAATAACTTTCGAACCTATTTATGTGTTTCGTTTTATTTACGTTCCCTAAAATAAAATAAATCATGACTTATTTACTAAATAATTGTCATTAAATCATGATTTATTTTAATAAATAAGTCAAGATTTATTTTATTTCAGGTTTAATACGAACAAACCTTATAACATTTTTTATGGTAATAGTCGACACCTAAGTAAAAGGTCGCCATGGATATCAGAGACACCAATGGTAGTGCCATTGATCTTTGTCAGCAAAGAGAGAAGAAAAAGAAAGAAAGAAACAACTACAAAAACAAAACTCTTTTTAAAACATCATTCGATTTTAAATAAAGTAAAACACTTGGCTACGCAGGAATCGAACCCTACGTCACCGGTGACGTCACGCGCGGTAGGGTGGCGCCACTGCAGCCATCCACTTACATCTGCCAATATTTGCCCAGCGCCCCTCCCTCACGCACCCGTTCATATTTCAACTGCCATCACGGGGGTTGGTACACTACAAAATACCAGGTTATATTGGCTACGCGTCACACCGTACTGAATTTGTCAATTGGAAATAATTTATTGTATAGATTGACATGTTTGCCAACGATACGATAAAAACTTATTTATACTTATTTTTACAGTTTAAGAATCACGCGAAAACTCAAACTTCATTTTTTTTCTAGACTCTATTAAATTATTTTAAGAAACGAATAGGCAATCCATCTGCAAAAAACTATTGAATGCAATTTTTTTTAAACTCATTACTTCAAAATCATAGGGGCTGTAATTTATATACCTAAGTTTAAAATGTCATGTCATGTTGTATTACATTAATATTATATGGGATATATTACAGGTATGTATATTATAATTATGGAATATTAATTCAAATACTGGACTTGGTTTTGTTTGGACTTGTTCTAAAATTATGACGAAGCAACAGTTATAACACAGAACCCCAAAAGTAAAAATAAAGTGTTTTTCAACAGTATAACTATGTAGTACTAATTATTTATTTTGTTCTACACTTAAAATTTTTTTTATATACTTCAACATTTCACTTAATATACCTTTTATAACGCTCTTCTTTATTTCTTTTATATACGTTTCAAACAATGTAACGCTACGGTGTAACAGCGTGACGCCAAAGCAAAAACACATACGAATGCCCCCGTGTTAGGATGAATCGATGCGTTCCGCTCATCCAACTCCGACTCACGGTGATTTCATAAACCGGCATGCGGCGTGCGTGCCAGCATTCCCTTTGTAAACAATGCCGCAGTGCCGCCCTAGTAGCTTCGTGGCGTGTATAAATCGAACCAATCACGTAGGTTAGGCATGTGAGAGCAGTCGGTTTATCACACATCACACGTTAAAGCTTTCGAGTTTGCAAAGGCCTCAGGTTACCGTTTATTCTATGCTCCCGTTTTTCTCCGTATCAGACCTGAGTTATATTTTTTATCGGTAAACAGTCGAGAAACAAGCAGAAGAACCACGTGATGGCAAGTCGATATGGCCCTTTGATAAAGCTAGTATGAAAATTATAATAAAAACAAAAAATATTATTTTTTAGCTTAACCTTAAACTCCTGGATTCCTAATCTTTGGTGTTACGCACATTCCAAATGAAACATAAAAACATAAACCTTTATCACCGAAGCATGCGAAACGTCTAGTTAAATAAATAACCTGTGCATAAAAGCCGGAATCTAAGGCAATAAAAAAAACATTTACATTGAACATTTCGCATGATCACCTCGCAGACGCGAATCGCTGAAGTGGCGCGTCTACTACACAAACACTCGAGGTGCGAACCGACCACCCACAGCGGAGACACACGACATGTTGAGAAAAAATTGTCATGTTATGTGAGATACGAGTGCTTCCCTTGTTATTTTTCTTCAGGTGTATTAGTCTGTATATCAGATCCCTATAAGTATACTAGCTTTAGATAACAAAACTTGACAAGTGCAAGTTAAACTCGCTTGGAGAGGGTTCCGTACGTTCATTTATGTATTTACCGTTATTTTTCTATTTTATTTATTTTTGCCGTTTTTTTAAGACCACTGACTTCTTATAGGTTTTCCTGTAATATTTAAGTAACGAACTATTCTCTGTATTTTTTCAAAATCATAGCGTCAGTAGTTTCGGAGAAAAGGCGGAGATTGGTAAATTTTTGGCTTTATTTTTCCTTTTTTCTTGAAAAATTTTAAAACTGTCCATTGTAGAACTATAATAAAAATATATCTGAGATCCTTACAACACGCTCTTTCATTTGACATACCACGTACCACACGATACGGTTTGCAAAACAGTTTTTGTTTAATTTTGATTTCCTTATTTTTTTTCAAAATTCAGTTGTTCTCTTTATACCTTCATCTTTAGGTCCCAAAAAAGTACCAAATTTCAACTCATTTGGTCCAGTACTTTCGTAGTAAATTGGCTGTGAACGGCGGTCGCCCAGACGCACGCGTGATCCAATAAGGGTTCTGTTTTTCGTTATTTCGTAAGGAACCCTAAAAAGGTGTAAAGTGTTCTCCTTCAGGGCCAGCATTGCATTGACGATTCCTTAAAGGCGTGTTTCGATCTCTAGCGTTATGATCTGATTGAAAATCTAAACTGCGAACGCATTTCAAATTTTGGAGTGATCATTAGGTATATTGCCTTAATATAATTTTATTAAATAAACGAATTACGCCCCAATTCAGTCACTAACGGTTCCTTTAATCGCTTCTTAGCAAATAATCTCCCTAGAAATTCTGTATTAATGAGCGATTTAGGTAACCGTAGTGACTCTAAGTTGGGACGTTAGTGATCGTCTACTTTAAAAATTAATATGGGGGCACGGTAAATTATTGTTATAATATCTACTAAGTGGCAATATTTAGGATACATTTTATTATACTCTCTGTGCCCCGCGGTTTCACCCGCGTTGATTTGGTCGAAGCGTGATTTTATATAGACTACACTACAACTTGCCTCGATAAATGGACTAATTATCCAATACAAAAATAAGTTTTCAATTCGAAACATTATTTCCTGAAAAAAGCGTGTTCAAACAAATTCTTCAGCTTTATAATATTCAGTATAGATAAATATAAATAAACATTTCTACTTCAATTTTGTATTAAATAAATATCTCCAGTTTATACAAGTAGTAACAATATTATTTAATGGGAGCACGTTCATTTTTCAAGTAAACGATCACTAACTAAATATTTGAAGTAATTTTTATGGGAAATTAGCTGACCCGGCAAACGTTGTTCTGCCAATAACTTTTTGGATAGGAACACCCTAATCACCTACGGCCGGTCTCAATATTATACTATCAGTTGAGCTCTGGTACATAACAGAGATAAAAAGTAAAGATTGATTTCCCGGCAACTGCCGTCTCTCAAATCAAAAGTAAGCAAACAAAAGTAAGATCATCGGTAGATATTATTTCAGTGACATTTCTGCCTCTGGTTTTTACGTCCCTCTCAAAATTTAGTTTTCGCATAACAATATATTTTTTTATACTTTTATACTTTTTTATACTTTTTATTATAAAAAGGAACTCAGTGTTTTTGATTATAAACTTATTTCATTTTAATATTAAAATGATAATTTGTTCCAAATGTATTGTGAATTTCGCGGATGAAGTTAATAAAATAATGATAAATGTAACCTGGAACAATGCTTCAGTAATAACAAAACGCAGCATTTGACGTTTAGTACTGACAGGTTTCCTAGACAACGATGACATGTTATTGTCATTTGACATTCGTTTATGTCGTTTGGTTACCCAAAATATAAACAACGTGTATGTTCTCATAATTTTAGCAATATTAATTAGTTTTATAAATAAATGAAACACAGTTCAACAATTACCGTGAGTATAGACTTTATTTGTTAATAAAATAAAATAAAATATATTATTATTATGTTTAGTAAACAAAAATTTGTAGTAATTGTAAATTGTTGTAATTGTAGCAGTGATAGCCTAGCGGTTAGAACGTTGGTCTCCCGAACGAAGCGTTTATTCCCACTTGTCCGGGGCCCGAGTTCAAATCCTGGCACGCACCTATAATTTTCAAATATTATGTGCGTATTAGAAGTTAATTATCACTAGCTTCGGTGAAGGAAAACAACAAACATCGTAAGGAAACCAGCACACCGGAGAGTTCTCCATAAAGTTCTTAAAGGTGGTTGAAGTCTACCAATCTGCACTTGGCCAGCGTGGTAGAATATGGCCTAACACCCCTCACATTGTGAGAAAAGACCCGGAACCCAACAGTGGGACAGTTATGGGTTGTTGCTTTTTTTTTGCTTTCAAACAAAAAAATTGTTGCCAAATGTACTAAAGGAAGTTTCTTTGCAGATGAAGTCCAGACCTTTCACAAAAGATGAAGTACATAAGGCCAATAGCTATTGATGTAGCAGGGATACACCATTATTTCTGAAAAGGCGAAATGTTTTTGTTATAATTTCAAAATATATCTAACTTAAAAAGCTTAGTGTTCTTGTTTTATTAAAATACCTACCTACTTACCTAAAACTTTAAAGATAGGAATTGTCCTCAATTCTCATTCACTGCCGTTTTTAACCGACTTCAAAAAAAGGAGGAGATTCTCAATTCGACTGTATTTTTTTTTATGTTTGTTACCTCAGAACTTTCGACTGGGTGAACCGATTTTGATGATTGTTTTTTTTTAAACGAAAGCTGGTGCTTGTCATGTGGTCCCACTTAAATTTGAATGAGATCTGATAAGTAGTTTTTGAGTAATTTTGAAGTCGGTTATGTTTTGTTAGTAAAATTTAGATTATGTTTAATCTGAATATAGGTATATAAACAAAATTGGATTCACACAATTCAGTCATATATTTTATACGAGGATAATTTCGACGATCTTGGTACCGTATTAAAAAAGGCGGAATCAAATACACAGGCTTCATAAAATTTATTATCACTCATCACTGATTAATAAATTCATGATTTTTTCATAAATTTTCTTTACAATACGAGAAATCTACCAATTATCCGTCGAAATCGAGCGACATGAAAAACTCCGATAATTGGTAACTTCTATTACCAACAGTTAGCTGTCAAAGCGTTATTGAGACGCAAGTATTTATTTTTGTATGGACCAACATACCTACGGTATGACTTGGCCCTCCGAACGGTAGATCAATGTCATCGGTAGATATTTTCTATCCACCGAAGGTTATTGAGACGCAAAAATTGACAAATATGACAGATAACATACTAATGGTAGCTTTATCTACAGTTTTTTAAATGTTAGTACATTATTGAGACCGGCCGCTACCCGGTATGAAATATACTTTACGACATATTCTCATATCTACCCATACATTTTTTTATAAAAATCGGTCGAAGCCTTAATCAAAACTACACTGGTTATAATTTTGAATACACCATCTAGTGTCAAATGGTGAAACTAACAAAACATGAATATAGTAACGACATCTATCCTTTCAATTTGAAATAAAAATGACTTGAAGCAGTTTTAGACACGCTTCCTAGATGGCGTTACTTAGCATAAACCTCAGCAAGCACGACCCATATTCTTATCTATCCATAAATATTTGGATAATAGGTAAAGTGTATGCCCAACGATGTGCTCGATGGCCTAACGCTACAAAGTTGTGATTATTTTTTAAGTTGCTAGGCAACTGACTTGATGATAATGAATAAACAATATTGAGAACGCCGCTACTCGGACATGAAAGTCGCTTCCTTTTTTTACACGCTTTATTAGCTTAACCTGTATATTGTATGTTTGTTTGTTTGTGACTTGTAACCGACTCCTTTGGACATGATTTTGACCCCCTCAAACGGTCAGACTTCTTTCAAACTTCGTAGACTTATCGAGGACCGATGACAATTCAATATTGAAAGAAAAAAAGAAAGAGAGAAAAAACCTAAATTTTATATCAAAAAATCAAACTAAAAAATGAAAAAATAAATAATAGTGAAAACTAAAAAACACGCTTTTATACAAAATCCAACTAAAAAATAGAAAATATTATAAATTTGAATTACGAATCGTGAATGAAAAGCGTGGGGTGCATGGTGTTAATGAATAGAAGGGATAATATCTTAAAAAGCACCCGCAGCAAAATTAATAGTCTTTTCGGCACGAAATTTTACGAAATAATTATTATCCTTATTGTCTTTATGTTATCAAATTTTAACCATCTTTACTGATCAATTTTCCATTTAACTTACCTTGATCTCTTCAAGAGTTCTTTCAGCTAGTTTCGCCTCCGTTGAAGCCAAACCATTCTGAAAAGAAAATACTTTTAATCAAGAGGATAAAATCTAAACTAATATTATAAAGAGGAAACTGGATCGATTTCAAAAATTCTTTCACCAATAGAATGTTCAATTGTTTCTGAGTAACATGGGCTATTTTATTTAAAAAAAAAGAAATCTATACGAAAACCGAAGCAAAGCGATGGCGGTTACTAGTCCATAATAAAAAGGCTGGTAATGGCGATGCATTTCTCATAACTTTATATCATAAGATTTTATATTATTCAAGTGAATGATGAATTGATTATAAAAGATTTGTGTTAATACTAATAGTCGTAAATGATTTAAGATAATAATGACGATGTTTAAACAATGTTTTGATGTTTTTTTTTTTACCAAACGTAATTTTAGCAGATTTTATGATTAAACGACCGACTTATCTCACCAATTAATACCTTACGAAGTTGGTCTTTACCACGCCGAAATCGTTTTTAAATAGACATGAAATTCTTCTGTGCTATAAATTATTCTTTCAACAAAACAGCTAACATTATGCAAATTATCATCAAATGTCAAGTCAGAATCCCGTTATTTTTTAGAATTTGCATACGTCCTCAAGGCCATTCCCCAAATCGCACCGTGTCGTTGAACTGCGAAACGCGAGACAGCAATGCAATTTGGAGTACGGCCAAGTTATTTTGAAAAGGACGCACGTTACTCTGTAATACTTACAGACAGATAAAGCCTGCCCTACATTGTCGTTGGAACGAAAAGAGTAATGAAACTACGAAACGCTGACATAAGATCTACTTCCAAACTATTTTTAGATTCCATATATGTATAATGGTACGTACATTCATGTCGTTACAAGCCTCTTAGAAGTGTATTCCTCACGATGTTTTTATGCTTTTTAAAAAAAATTGTGATACTCAATGTATGATATTCAAACCACTACATGGTTAGTGCTGCTTAATTTTTTTATACTTAATTTAATTTGATGGATATGACGAGAAGACACTTTTGTTTATATAAAAGCTCACATTATGGCTTACGCAAGCAACGGGAAAAAAATTGGGAAAAAATCATCCTCTAAGGGTGTGAAAAAGGGGTTCAAACTTTATACGGGATGGGTGAAAACGGAAAATTCATCTTTTATGTTGAAATTTTGAACATAGACAATTTCGCGTAAATAAAGAACGACGTGTTCCTAATTAAGACTGTCTTGTTTACAGTCTAGGTTGAAAGTTTGTATGAAAAAGATATAAAGATAGGTAGAGTTCCTTTTATTCAGAAAAAAAAATGTCGAAGTCGCATGTAATAGTGCTGGGATTTTATAAATTACGAGTAACCGCCCTCGCTTTGCTTCGGTTTTCTTATCTTTTTACACCTTGGGTTACATTATAGGAGTTTTATTAAGGATCCCTAATTTTTTTGAAAATATAATATAGCCTATGTTACTCGGGGATAGTGTAGCTTCCCAACAGTGAAAAATTTTTTCAAATCGGTTCAGTAGTTTCGGAGCCTATTCAGTGCAAACAAAAAATCAAATCTTTCCTCTTTATATATCAGTATAGATAACATGACAACATGGTAAGTGCCTTCGTAAAACTTTCACGGTCAAAAATATTCCGAGAATTCGTTACAGAATTCAAGTCTGGCGCCAACATTATTACTGGTGTTATTACTTGCATAAATTGAACTGTACGAAAATATTGGGGTCGTCTGGGACGTTGGTATTTTGGTACTTACTATAACACAATGATAAAAACGTAAAATAAATAAATATATTATACTAGCTGCCCGAACAGACCGTTCTGTTAAAAGTTTTTTTTTTATTAAAACTTTCCGTGTAGCTTAAGGAAGATGTAAGCTATCCTATCTTTCAAGTTGGATCAAACTGCACACGGTGTGCAAATTTGATTAAAATCGGTTAAGCAGTTTAGGAGACCATCGCGGACAAACAACGTGACACGTGATTACAGCTTCATAGCAGATCCATCAGGACTCGGGATTAACGAGTAGTGAGTTGAAGTTGTAATAGAAGGGAGCTGAAGAAATTGTCATAATCGTTTTTAGGGCTACCTACACCATAAGTGGGAATGCAGAAGGATATTCCAGCGTCCAAGCCCCACTTATTTCGCATTAACACCAGCTTCCAAGGTTACCACCGCAAAAGGTTCTAGGTAGCGTTTTAAAATTCCACTTGATGTTAAGCGGCGATAAAGTCCAATATGGTGAGAATTTGTGATTAATGAATACAAGTAATATATATTATAGTTACTGCGTTTCAACTACTAATAATTCCTATTTCAATACACAAATAAAACATCAACATACGTCAGTCCTTTCGATGACCATAGCGCGTATCCTTGAGTACATGGCTTCTTCGCGCATGCGCGCTACGTCACGAATCTCTCGCACCAAGTCCGTTAGGAAGCCCGGGGAGTATTGCCCGCCTATGAGACCTGGAATAAACAAACAGACACATCATCAAAATTCAAAATTCAAAATCATTTATTCATGTAGGTATCATTGATACACTTATGCACGTCATTTTTTTTAATCAACCAGCTTTTCGCAAAGGTGCTTTGTCATGGGAGGAGATCATCATTATTATACTTAAATCTACTTATATAAAACAAAAAAAATGTTTCCGCATAAATGTACGTTACAGACTTTGAAACCATCCAATTGATGTGCCCCTAACCAATTCCAACCACTAATACAATGCATTAGGCACATTCGGCCTATTCATGAAGACTTTTCCGATACAAAAAATTTCCGAATTTTGGTTTTCTTTTTTTAACGTTTTCGCACACGCCGGGTATCCACTAGTCCTTAATAAAACGCTTACTGTATCTGACTGACAGACAACTTACAGCATAAACCTATAGTGGATCTATACTCCATACGATTTGCAGCCCAAACAAATGTAAACAAACCATTAAAATCGTTTTATAGGATTTTTTGCCGACTGACATGAATTTGTACACTAAATGCGTTTTATTTAGACAAACTACTCATTAAGGTTTTTGTGAATTCTTAAATAAAATACATATTGATCGATAACAATTATAAATTCCGAGTAAATGTGGAAACAAACAAAAGTAAATAACACTGTTCATCATTCAAGCACTTTGCGATGAAAATCTTATTTCCAAGAAGCGATTTGAAACTTTTAACGTAATGTACTATTTTGTTTTAGTGAGTAGTTTGTCTAAATAAAACGCATTTGGTGTACAAATTCAAGTCAGTTGGTGAAAATACTAGAAAACGATTTTAATCGTTTGTTTACATTTGTTTCGGCTGCAAATCGCATAGAGTATAGATTCCAGATTCATGAAACTTTGAACAGAGGTTCCTTATAAGTGTTGGAGGAGGAGGGATAACTGAGAAGGGATTTCTTGAAATTAATCCCCTAAAGAAAAAACTTTGCTTAAGCACCTGTCTATTATAAATTATAAGTCTCTATCTAATTATAAAGTTAAATGTCTCTATTTCATTGAAAAGTTTAAGCTATTGCAAAAATTACCTTCTGATTTATTTAATCACTAGCGGGCACAGTTCGCTATGGTATTACCGTAGCAACATTAGCATAGCGACGAACGTAGCAACTGCGCCAAATTATAAGTCAATCTAACGCTTGAAATTTCGATTACTATGGGAACTTCGTAATAAAAAGCATAATAAATACACTCGTTTGCTAAAACAATATTTTGTTTGAATATTCTAAGTCAATTTATGAAATAATTTTGGAAATTTACGGCCACAAACGTACGAAATGTTTATATTCAAAAATTTTAAACTCTTCAGAAGATTTCATTTAAGCAAATAAAGATTGATTGATTAAGGATTACATTCCATTGTAGCGCACACACGAAAAATTTATTCCTTTTTCTTCTCTCTTTCTTGGCCGGTAACACATGAGTGATGTCTTTGGTGTTGCTGATGTACATACGCGACGACAGCCACTTACCATCAGGTGAATTGTCAGCTCGTTTTCCGGCTATTTCCATAAAAAAGGTATAACCTACTTAGTCCAAATTACACATTTTAGTTCTTTAATGTAAGGTTATTTACCTTAATTAATAACCAATATTTATGTGTAGAATACATTAAAAGTTAGATTAATGTACCTAAAGAGCAATTTAATCGCCGAGAACTTTCATTGTCCAAAAGAAAAAGAAGAGCTTTTGGGGAAATTATAGGAAACAAAGTTAAAGGCAAAGAAAACTAATTTTCTTTTGTGTATCACCACATTTAGGTATGTGTACCTATATCATGTCTACATCATTGAAACTATCGATCGGATTCGATCGCTATTATTTTGCTTGCTTATTATACTCGCAATAAATCTTTAGTTCGAGCTCAACATTGATTATACAACATACGAATTTGTGTTTTGATTGCATCCTTTGCTCTCTTGCATAATGCACGAACAAAGAAACAAAAATACAAATAGAGAAAAATTGTTAAAAAATATTTTTTATACTCATAAACTTCCTCAAAAGTTTTTCATATTTTTTTAATATGTATGTTATATACAATCATTACCTACTCTAAGTTCTAGCACGTCTAGAGGACAGCAGGTGTAAAAACTTTAATGCAACGGTATCTAATGCAATATTATGTAATTAGAACACAATTCATTGATACGCAAGGGATTAGGAAGTAGGACGAAAATTAACTACTCGTCAGGCTAATAGCTAGTTAATTTATTAAATCATTCTATAAGCGAATAGATAAATCGAAACGAAAAAACATTACATACTAGCTGCCCGGGCAGACTTCGATCTGTCAAAAGTTTTTTTTAATGAAATTTACGGATTTATTTACGGAAGGTCCGTGTGCCTTAAGGGAGATGTAAGCTATCCTATCTTTCAAGTTGGATCAAACTGCACACGGTGTGCAAAGGAGATCCGCCAAAGTGGTACCGGCTTGTACATTAATGAATTTAGTATAATATATTAGTCATCTTATGTGCTTAACCATGATATAAAATATAAAGTAGTACGTAGTTGCAAAGTATTATTTCATTGCTTGTTATTATTTACTATATTTACAATTCCCCTTATTACTTTCCGTGAAATGGAACGTTCAAAGATGCATTAGTGATGTGATCGTAACTATAAGTAAAAAAACAATCGATTCTCTTCAAATGCAAAAAGATAAATTCACTTTACTAGAATTAGTGCAATTACCAAAACATAATTAAAATAATAATATTACATTAATGCAGAATAAAAAAAAAACAGGTAGAAAAATATACGAAGCGTAATAAATTCCCTTTTATAAGTATAATAATGGTGCAAGCGATGGATCGATGCGTCGTAATGAGAGTCGATATTATTTGAAAGCCGCTGCTACGTCCCTTTTTGTGTTATTGTCAACAGTGTCAGTCTAACGTTAACTAATGTCACTGTCTGTCACAATTTCAGTTGTCAGTCAGTTGGACATTTTTTATAACATAGGCATGACACCAAAGTAATATAAATGAAACAGCCACAGTCTTGGACAACAAATACATAAAATTATAATTTTATAGTAAAAAGCGATGCATAAAATAAATGAACTGATTAAAATCGGTCGATAGGCCAATATTAATTATTATTGATTAAAAAATAATAATATTATGCGTGTATCGTCATTATTTATTATAAGAATTGGGACTATTGAGTAATATTTAAACCAACATATCACTTATACCCTGCTAGCTGTCGAGGTCAAATAAACTTCAATGTGCATTAAAAACCCTGATGAATGAAATGGTTAAAGTTATAACATTGTACATTGTTGTACATCTCGGTACCAATTCCCATACTAAAGTGGCGGGTCTCCTTTGATTAAAATTGGTTGAGTAGTTTAGGAGTCCATCGCGGACAAACAACGTGACACATAATTTATGTATACATACATTACATAATTATGATTACGAAATAATAGATTTTTGTAATGAATGAGCAGATGATCAAGTCTCTTGATGCTAAATTAAATAGTCACCGAACCCCATGGAAATCCTGAAAAGCATCACGGATACTTTGCCGGTAAAAATTAAGCGGATCTATTATAACTGTTCTTTTAATAGGCTTCATTAGTTTTCGGAGAGGCCAATTTCTCAAAGAATTTGCAAACATAAAAAATACGAAAACAGTCTTCATTTGTGGTTAATGAAGCATTTGAATGACAGTAAAAAACATATCAAACAGCCGAGATGATCGAATTTACATCGACTAGAAAACTGATTTATGTACTAACGGAACAGCTTAGAGCTGTAACTAATTGTTGATTCATGTGGAAACTCTGACATGACATAACAGATCTTAGTTAATTACACTTTCTCATAGCAAAAACAAATCCGGTTTACACATGTCACCTCTGGTGTTGATGAACTCTGTACGCGACAATATTTTGCAACATCCTCAAGAGATCCATAAACTTTTTTACTATTAACTGTTTTTTATTACACTATTATGTACAGCGTGTACTATAAATTTATAAAAAGCGGCCAAGTGCGAGTCGGACTCGCTCATGAAGGGTTCCGTAGCAGCAAGTAACATAATATAAAAGTTTAGTTCTATAGTTCGTTGTAACTTTGATCAATGTTTTTTGCGGTTTACGATTTATGACGTATTAAAAAAAAAACTACTTACTAAATATCATTCAAACCAATTTTCGTTGGAAGTTTTCATGGTAATGTACATCATATATTTTTTTTAGTTTTATAATTCTCTTATTTTAGAAGTTACAGGGGGGGGGACACACATTTTACCACTTTGGAAGTGTCTCTCGCGCAAACTATTCGGTTTAGAAAAAAATGATATTAGAAACCTCAATATCATTTTTGAAGACCTATCCATAGATACCCCACACGTATGGGTTTGATGAAAAAAACATTTTTGAGTTTCAGTTCTAAGTATGGGGAACCCCCAAAACTTAGTGTTTTTTTCTATTTTTGTGTGAAAAACTTAATGCGGTTCACAAAATACATCTACTCACCAAGTTTCAACAGTATAGCTCTTATAGTTTCGGAAAAAAGTGGCTGTGACATACGGACGGACAGACAGACAGACAGACAGACAGACAGACAGACAGACATGACGAATCTATAAGGGTTCCGTTTTTTGCCATTCGGCTACGGAACCCTAAAAACTGGGTCTATACATAATTAAAAGAATACAAAACTTGAGGCCAAGGGAGTACTCAGCCTCTGGCCCAAGGTGGGCAGAGCCAAGGGGGAGGGGGCAAACCATTTTTATTTTATGATATGAGCTATTATCTTATCTCTATTCTTTTGGACATCTCTGTCAGTTTAATTTAAAAGAATACAAAACTTGGGCCCAAGGGAGTACTCAGCCTCTGGCCCAAGTTGGGCAGAACCAAGGGGGAGGGGGCGCCCCATTTTTATTTTATGATATGAGCTATAGTATCTTATCTCTATTCTTTTGGACATCCCTGTCAGTTTAATTTAAAAGAATACGAAACTTGGGGCCAAGGGAGTACTCAGCCTCTGGCCCAAGGTGGGCAGAACCAAGGGGGAGGGGCAAACCATTTTTATTTTATGATATGAGCTATAATATCTTATCTCTATTCTTTTGGACATCCCTGTCAGTTTAACTATCTGGGTGTTTTATCGAGCACCACGCGGAAATTACAAAAGCAATGTTGACAGTTCGAAAGCCTTAATTTCAATATAAAAACTGTCGAAAACGAATCCAACTTGATTTGATATTTTGATTGGATTCAATGTTTCTTTTTTAATGAAAAAAATAGGATCAACGTTTTTCAAATTTTGAGCCACCCATTGACGGAGCGCTGCTAAAAATTGATTTTCATTCTCGAAGTCGGTTTGCACAGAAATAAACTCCTTATTAAATTTTAATACATAAAACTCTTGGAACCAGACTGACTAATTTGTCATCACAGAACCTAAAGCTAGGTACATAATTAATGAATGAATTTTTTTATTTTATAATATTATTCTGTGTTTTAAACTCATATTATAAAGAGGAAAGTTTAGATTTTTGTTTGAACAATCAAACAAAAAAAGCGGCCAAGTGCGAGTCGGACTCGCCCATGAAGGGTTCCGTAGGAGCAAGTAACATAGTTGTAAGTTGTAACTTTGATCGAGGTAAATTGCGGTTTACGATTTATGACGTAGTAAAAAAAAACTACTTACTAGATCTCGTTCAAACCAATTTTAAGTGGAAGTTTGCATGATAAAGTACATCATATATTTTTTTTAGTTTTATCATTCTCTTATTTTAGAAGTTACAGGAGGGGACACACATTTTACCACTTTGGAAGTGTCTCTCGCGCAAACTATTCAGTTTAGAAAAAAATGATATTAGAAACCTCAATATCATTTTTGAATACCTATCCATAGATACCCCACACGTATGGGTTTGATGAAAAAAATTTTTTTGAGTTTCAGTATGGGGAGCCCCCAAAATTTACTGTTTTTTTTCTATTTTTATGTGAAAATCTTAATGCGGTTCACAGAATACATCTACTTACCAAGTTTCAACAGTATAGTTCTTATACTTTCGGAAAAAAGTGGCTGTGACATACGGACGGACGGACAGACAGACAGACAGACAGACAGACATGACGAATCTATAAGGGTTCCGTTTTTTGCCATTTGGCTACGGAACCCTAAAAATCTAAATGTAATGGATAAATACAAAAATTAATGGACCGATTTCAAAAATTCTTTCACCAAAATGATTAGTAATATTTTTTATGTTGTATACAAAACATGTTACAGAACAACGTCTGACTGGTAATACCGTAAACATTTACACCTGTACATAAGCGTTGAATACTTGTACAATCCAAATACCTAATAAAGTATGTGAATAATGTTTGTACATTGACTTTATAACATTTTACACAAAAACCGAAACCCAAATGAGTATTTAAATTAATATTATTGGCACCGAAATTAACTTTTTCTACCACAGTATTATTGTACAACAAAACTAAGAAGCACCTATTACATGAACGATATTTCATGCAAATATCTCATGTGATATAACCAAACGTAGCGTTTGCTTAATGAAACAAAACGGCTTCTTGCCCCATTCTTATTCACATGGCATGCGAATAATAACTGTATGCACAAGAGCTTACAACAATGCACGGAATGGATCCATTCGCTATAAATGGCCAGCACTCCACTTACCGACTCCACTCACTAACTTCTCGTCCAGTCTTTCTCAAAGTCAGTTAACAAGCCGAAAGACACCAACGAGAGCCAAAGACGTTCAGAGGGGCGTTACAACGTACTCTTCTCAAAAAATATATTTCTTACTAAATTTAAATTTAAAATTCTGTATTAAGGAGCGATTTAAGTAACCGTTAAGTGCTTGAGTGCGGCTGTAAATATTGCAAATTTGTTATTATTAAAATGCATTTTGCTATGGTGGGCTCATGGTCTTTAAATCCTACATTGTAGAAGGATCCCGAATTCAATTCTTGCAAGTGAAATTTTGAAAAAATTGGATCCCGCAGGATTCATAATATTAAATCCCTTTTATATCTTATCCGATTGACTTTTCTACTTGGATAGGTATATTGTGGAGACAGGAATTGTGCCTTTTGCAACTCAAAACACACAAGACAAAAACTAAGAAATGTTCCTATTCCTAGGATATGAAGTGATCGACGAAATCTGTTATTTCATATTGTAATTCCGTCTATAATTAAACTACTGCTCTGCTCGCGGCTTTGGCCGCGTTTTCAGGAAAACAAGTAGGTATCCAAGAATATGTTATGGTGATACGTACAATGAAAGAGAAACGAAAATCCATACATCTTCACTAACAAACTTTCACTTTTATAATAAGTATTAGTAGGGTTATGTAAAAAAACAAAACCTAAACTTTGTTACCTACTTATCCACAAAAACAGCTTATTAGTACCTATTATACACACGTTGCAACGGCACTGGCTAACAAGTCATTCATAACGGTAAATCTGTCGTTTGACATATTGCCAAACAAAAAATGTTTCTGCCAATTATTATCTTGGCTTCAGCCCATTATTTTCATAATACACGGTATCTATAAGTTAAACGCAATTATATTTTTAATTTAATTACATGACCTGATACCTACATATTCCACCTGGTTGCTTCAGTGCGGATGCGTTTGAGGATAATCCAATCGAGTGAGTTGTAAGCCGCTTGAAGATCGATAAGGTTTAACGTATTTCGAATGATAACGATGAACGTCCCTATGGAAGTACGAAGGCACTTGTACTATTAATTATTAAAATATATATTAATTAATTAATGTATATTACATGGATAGTAAGTCTTTTTATTATTTTTTTACTTAATATACATTAAAGCTTGACCACAATCCACCTGATGGTAAATAAATAAATAAAATAGGACTCATGGAATACGGAATCAGAAAGAAATTCATTCCACCTATTTCCATTTTAAAAATTGACGTTATAGGATCTATACAAATAAAATCAACATGTATTAATACATGTTAAGTACATAACGTAAAATAAAATTCTTTGGCGACTATTATTGCAAATCAATCGTTTTAAAGCTAAGTTACAGACTTGCGTGATACTGTGACCTAGCTAGATAACCTTGGAGATGCTCGTACTCGTATCTAATACGTAAGATCGTTAATAGTCTCACTTGATACAAAGTTATTTACTATTATTATAAAATTAGAATTATTTTAATTTGCGATTGTTATACCTATCTACATATTATATATTAATACAAAGACTTTTACTAATGTTTGTATGTTTCTGTATTTTTCTTTTATTATACGACTAGCTGTTGCCCGCAGCTTCGCACGCGGAAATTATGCTTATCACTCCCTTGGGGTTTGAATTTTGATAAATCCTTCCTTAGTGGATGCCCACGTCATAAGGGGAATACGTGTGCGAAATTTTAAGTTTCTAGCCTCAAGGGTTTGGCCTGTGCGTTGATACATCAGTCAATCACTTTTGCCTTTTATACAATATAGATAATTTTAAACTGTTTTTTGTATTCATTTAATCTGCGAGATTCATTTGGTTGGTAGCAGTTTTCCATCTTAATATTTTTTAAAACAGGAAGTTGGCTAATATTACACAAGTAGCTACTAGACGGAGCACAATACAGTAATAAAAAAAGTAAACAATTAAAAATTTATTAGCTAATTTGAAATAACAATGATATCAACTGAGAAAGTAGGCCAATGTTGATCCTTATCACAGCAGAAGTATTGTGCTCAATGGTGAAGGGTTGCCAACCTTTTCGTTAAAAACAGGATAGTTATCTTTATTTTGCTCTTCAACATGGCTTACTTTTTACAAAAGAAGTATTGAAAATACTGCTTTCATCGGCGCTACATAAAAGGTATCCAAACTTATAAACTTTATTTCAACTTAAACTTATCAACTTATTTTCATGGGATTTATTTATTCAGTTTTAATTATCAAAATATTTATTTTAATTATAACAATTATGACTACTTGAAAAAAATTATAATGAATTGTTAATTTATGTAATAAGCTACAAAAATGTGTTTAGAAATTTAACTCTGTTAAAAAATTAATCACTTTATTTTTCTACAATACTGATTACTTTATTTCGCGTAAAAGTTGGCAACCCTAGTACTGAGACACAATAAAAACTGCAACATCATATGATTGGAATGCTATCTTTAATAACTTACTGTAGCAAAAAGTTAGATGAGCAAAAACGCCCGTATAGTGATCACATTGACTCACACTATGGAGAAAGTGCATATTGAATTGCAATTTCTTTTAAATTTATTTGATTCAATTCATCAAAATTATTTACGAATCTATACTATTGTCAGTTATAACTGAGTTTATACGTTTTGGATCGCTTAGATAGTAAAAAGTAGGTACTTGAGTGTGATACGATACAACTGCACTAATGCTTTTAAGATATTTTTTTCTTTTCCTATTTAAATGTAATAGGTACAAAAACCGCTAAACAATTTTTAATATTCTGAAACCCTATTCATTTACATAAAAACTGCCATAATATAAGATCAAAACTTATAGGAGTAGTAGAGTCAAATCTGGGAGGTAAATAAAAAAATATATATCATACTGATAAAATGCTTACCATTGCCATTTAGAGGAGAATGAGTTGGTGTAGCGCCCAAACCCGATGAACTTTTTTGTAAAAAAATATTTTGCTGCCTTACATTTTCAAGCTCCGCTGTAAGAGTGATGAGACATGATCAGAGAAATGCAAAATTATACATATACATTGTACATTCACTTTTAATTACAGTCATGGATAGTCTGAGAGCAATATAGCACAAAGGGATTTTTTCTTATCCGAATATTTCTTCTTCTTCTAGAAGAATCCGTTCAAATAAAAAATGGTAAAAAAATGAAGATGTTCTAAGGATTAACCAACATACTAAAAAAAAAAAACTAAAAAAATGCAACCGAATTGGTTTCCTCCTTTCTTGGAATCGGTTAAAAAATTTGTATTCATTATATAAAAGTCTAAAAGACTCAAAAAACCTGTAACAAGTACTACATAATAATTGTAAAAACATTTCACATACAGTTGCACAACAGGTGTAATAATAATTTACGGTTCTGTAATTTAACATTTTTAAGGGTTGTATTGTCAATGATGCAATCATTAATATTATATAATTATGTTATAATAATATGAAGCACGCTTGTCTATCTTAAAAGTAAAGATGTAGGTTCCCAGTTATTTAGTTTGATAACAGTTGTTTAGCCATTGCAGTATTGCGGATAGCATAAGAACTTCTGACAATTGGGTTTACCACTAACCCTTCAATTCTCCAATCCGCAACAAAACAGTGTCATGAATATGGCTAGGAATTTTGAGGAAAGACCATGCTTTGTGATGACAGCAATTACTAAAAATGTATGTAAAAATCATCTGGGTATTACAATATTGCTTGTTTTGTACATCTATACATTTGAATATTGAAGTTTCTTTGTTTTTAAGTGTGGGTGTCATTTGATGTATGATCTCTTGCTTTATGTTGCATGTGGGAAGCAAGGCTGTGTCATATGCACCTGTTACTTATATCAGCCATATTTGAAAGTGTAGGTGCTTTAAAGTTAAGAAATACTGGTGATGTCACTATTTATTATGTACTGTTAGTACTGTTACATATGTGTGCATACCAATATATTTGAGTTCCTACCCAATAGCTTATCTTTAGTCAATGTCTCAATGTAATTCTAAACTTATAAAAGGAAGTATCTAATCAACATCAACTTAACGGTAAATCTCGCTGGCCAAGTACTGTATTTTTGATGTATGTAATAAGGATAGCAAAATTTCTAAATAAATACAATACAAAATTGACAATATTATATATATATTTTTTATATCATACTGTAGACAAGCTACCTGTTCTTAATTATAGCTAATCAGACTGGTAATATAGCCTAAAACCATGCCTTAACATTGGTACTGAACTGGACCATACATAGTACAATGATTTCCAACAGAAGAGACCTGACAACATAGCTTCATCCATTATTCAGGGTGCACCACAAGCAGGGAAGGTAGACTTGGACTCACACCCATCATACACCCCTACACCTTATGACCCTAAAACATGCAGTTTGCACTCTTTTCCTTTACCAATTCAAGTGATTTCAACAATTTCATTCTTCACACAATGTATGAAATTAAAATTATCATTACTTTTTGGAACATTATTTTTTCATTAATTCAATTTGTTTTGTTCAATATTAGGACCAGTTTTTAATTTACATTGTAATAAAACCATATCAAATATAGTCATTAAACTAAGAGTTAGTTTGATGACTGTGATAGGTGAACAGAGCTGTGATAAAATTCCATAAATAACTATGTGTATAGGTAACATAATTAATGTAATCTGTATCACCAGAATAACAACGCCACTAAACCTACATTATGTAAGCTAACAATAGATAATGCTCTTGCATATTCATGTGTTGTTTTGACTGTGTAAAAACAAGTAAAAAACCCATTGAAGTAGCCACTGCATATCATGAATAGTTAATTATGATCTTATATTATATTATATTAGTTAAGATAAACCTATGTTAAATAGGATTTTTAATTGGTAACATTTATCAAGCAGTATTCTGTAGAAGGGCTGGCTTGTAAAAATTTATGTAAAATTTAACTACTCAATATATTAGCCTCAACCTTTTAACAATCAAACTGTAAAGCGTGGGCCTCACGGGTCACCTCATAATTTGTCAATCACACCTTTTACCATCACACAGAAAACATGAGATGTGATCATAAGTAAATTATCAATGTAATCCATAATACTGTGTACTACTAACCTCTAGTGTCTTGTAAATCCTTATTCAATCTTTCATTAACCATTTTCAATGAGGATATTTGATCCAAAAGGCAAGACAAGAGTCGACTACCCACTTGACTTCCAGACATGTCCGAGCTTGTTTCCGACTCTGAATCCACATCCTTATTGGCCGGTCTAGCAACATCTGGAAGGGCTCTAACACAGGGATCGCTGTATCTCCTGGCATTGCT
This sequence comes from Thymelicus acteon, assembly GCA_951805285.1. NCBI lineage: Eukaryota > Metazoa > Arthropoda > Insecta > Lepidoptera > Hesperiidae > Thymelicus > Thymelicus acteon. The sequence goes on from OX638232.1 coordinate 8,645,051, forward strand.
GTCGTCGTCTTTATTAGGGGTCTGGACATCACTAGTCGAGTTAGTGTCGCCCATCGAAGTTACTATCGGTGGCAGGCTCGTGTAGTCCTGGCTGTCGGTAAAATTCTTCGGCTGCAAGTAGCTGCTATGATTCAATGTGCAAGGAATGTTGTTCGCGGGCGTACTGGTCACTTCCTCCACTTTGTTGTCGACGCGTCGCCGGCGGGCTCTCTGCACCTGAACACTTTTGTTTTCACTTTGAACGTAACGGCACTCAGGGTTATAGTGGGCCGGCATTAAAGGATTATAGTATGTCGGCAGTGTAGGCAGGGACATTGGCTCGGGTGTGCATCCATACATATTGTATCTGCACGGATCGTAACCCGGCGCGAACTGAGCACCGCTCATCGTCCAATTCATGTTTGAATTTTCGAAGAGATCGAAGGTATCCATACTCGGTGTCGAATCTTGAATCTGGTGCATCGTTTTATCCAACCATTTCGTCAGGTAAGAGCTTCGGCTGTTGCGCGATTTTTTCCGCTTTCCCGAGGGACCGTTGCTGTTCATCGATGCATTGCCGACATTGCCGTTTACCTGTTTCGGTGTTGAAGCCATTGAAACGAAAATTACAAACAATTATCACAGAAATCGAGCGTGCACGCACTATCACCAAGATCAACTGAATATGATACAATATTTAACTCATTTTTATATAGAGAGTTATCAAATAATATGAGAAATACCCGTACGAAAATACGCACAAAATAGGTATCGACAATGAAATGAACGAGCAAGCACAACAAGCAAGCAAGCAAAGTAACCAATACGTTTTATATATGCTTTTGCTTTTCTTTTGGATGAACGACTGAATGACAAATTGATGTCATTCAAACGTCATTGTGATATTGACAGCTAATATCTATAAAACCCATGGATAATATAACTCTACCTGCATCACTGACTTTGTAGAGGTACCTGAAGTCCGATGACGTCATAACAGAATGACCATTCGACCAATCACAGGCCGGATTGAGGTTGTCCTTCTTAATTGTAGGGTGGATACCCTACAATTAATTTAAGATTAAGAAAAATTATGTCCTATTTTGATATGGTTTTTCAAAATGTTTTCTATTGATAATTTTTCTGGTGGTAAAAATTATAATATCGAAATAATACATTTTCTTAAATTTTAACGTGATAACGTCTTATAAATTGATAAACACGGGCTGCATGCACGAAAAAGTGTCCCGTTCCGCGAGCGAGAGAGCGGCAAAAGCGAGAGAGAGAGGCACGATCGGCTACGATCGGCGTATCGTAGCCGATGCCGTAGGCGATCGTACACTATATTCACATTCGGATCAGAATTTACGTAAGCATTGTGTTGCCTAGCAAACACAAACAAACAGGTGCATGAAACTTTTGGTCGTATAAAGTGCGTTTGAACTAAATCTGGAGTTCACAAGTCGCGTTCCGTTCCACTCTTTTTAGTTTAATTTCTTTATAAACATAATATTTATTTTGCAAAAGTTTAAAATAACACGGAATAGTTACGTATAAAATCCATATAGACTGTTTTAAAATACATAACCATAAATATAAAATGATATTCGGCTTTGTTTAATGAAATTAAAGTTATAAATAATTTTATGCTCATGCATATTGAGTGGAATGAAATATCTGTATAGTCCCGTCTGTGAAGAACTTATTTGTGACGTGGCGAAAATTAGAACTAATGTCACGCCATTCATAACTTACTAATAGCGCACTATGATTGGTCCAATGCTTTTGACAGCGCCCTCCTTAAAGTCACAGATAAGTTGCAAGCAAGCAACAACCCATAATTGTCCCACTGCTGGGCTCGGGGTCTCCTCTCACAATGTGAGGGGTACACAGGCCATAGTCTACAACGCTGGCCAAGTGCGGATTGGTAGACTTCACACACCTTTGAGAACTTTATGGAGAACTCTCCAGTGTGCAGGTTTCCTCACGATATTTTCCTTCACTGAAGCAAGTGATAATTAACTTATATAATACGCACATAATATTTGAAAATCAGAGGTGCGTGCCAGGATTTGAACTCGGGCCTCTCCGTTCGAGAGACCAACGTTCTAACCGCTAGGCTATCACTGCTCACAGATAAGTTGATTTCACTGTATTTCGAAATATAATACGACCAAGTTGCAAAGCATGTAAGCGCCATTATAGCTGTGAGGTTTTCGTAGTCATTTCTATTTATAGTCATAGGCAGGCAGACCTTAAAACATTAATTTTGTGCAAAGGTTTGAAGTCGCTTCACGAAATTAAGGATGTGCGAGCATGAGTTATTCAATGATGAAAATTGTTTTAGGATGTTGGTTTTTACGTCGTTTTCTCTTAGTGTGTTGTTGTTGTAGGTCATTAGTAAAATAATGAAGATGTCACAAACGTTATAATGATTATTTAGTTCTTTAATAGTTATTTGGTGTGCGAAATACAAATCAGTTTGTGAAAACCCTATAAAGGAATTTTAATGGTTTGTTGACAAGAATTATGATACGAGTTTGACTCAAGTATAGTTGAGTGAAGCGGAGCAGGGCGGGGCGGAGCGGAGCGGAGCTTGTCATGACGTTGTCACGTTAAGCTACCGTCCGTAAACCGACTTTACAGACAACCATTATTTTTCAAAATTACCGAATTTAAATTATACATCGATGGTGGAAAGGCATATTGTATTAACCGCCATTTAGTAAAATGACCAGGAGAGACGATTAAAGTTTTAAAAACTTCATAACTTTTAAAGTATTGAAGATATACTCTATGAAATTAAGGCGAATTAGTAATAAAATGTATTGAAATGGATACATGTAATAAAAAATAACGTACGTCTAATATTTGTATTAATTTATGGAGTTGATACAAAATACCACAAATTCTCAGATAGGTAAAATTAGTTTATATCCAAATATTATACACAAAAAATTTCAAGCAAAGTGTTTTATATCCAAAATATAATTTAGATATTTTCAAGTAAATTGTTTTATATCCAAATAAATGTAATATTACTATCGAGTAAAATGACTTAAAAACAAATCCAATCATGACCAGAGAGAGGTAAACACTTTTATGTAACTTTTTCATATCTATGCGAACCTGTAAAAACAGTTGTACAGACATCACTTTATTCGAACAAAGAGGGCCAAGTGGGTTAACCATACACTTAAATATAATTTAAGCCACAAACTAAACTTGGGAAAACTTAACAAAATCCTGAAAATTGTAAAAAAAATAAAAATGAAGGTAAATGTTTTACTAAAATTATATTTATCAAAATAATAGGCATACTAGGATCTAAGACTGGTCTTTCGAATCCGTTCTTTGAACTTTGTCCTGAGCCTTCTGAATCCAGCGGATGCCCGCTGTCTTCTTCAGGTCGTCAGTCCACCTGGTCGGGGGGCGTCCTATGCTCCTTTTTCCGAGACGTGGGCGCCATTCGAGGACTTTTCTTCCCCAACGGTTATCGGTCCTTTGAACTATGTGGGCAGCCCATTGCCACTTCAGCCAGCTAATTATTTGAGCTATGTTGGTTACCTTTGTTCGCCTACGGATCTCCTCATCTCTAATGCGATCACGTAAGGAAATACAAAGCATAGCCCTCTCCATAGTCTGCTGCGCTACTCTGAGCTTGTGCATTAGGCCAATAGTAAAACACCACGTCTCGGATCCGTATGTCATCGCTGGCAACACACACTGCTCGAACACCTTCGATTTATGTCACTGAGGTAGTGTTTCGGACGACAAGGTATGACGCAGTTTTCCGAACGCAGCCCATCCGAGTTGGATTCTACGAGTGACTTCTTTCTCGAAATTGGACTTACCCATCTGGTTCACTTGTCCCAGGTAAATGTATTTGTCTACAACTTCGAGAGCAGCGCCATCAACAACAACCGGTATGGGTGTGACATGGACATTCGACATGGTTTTCGTCTTGTCCATGTTAATCTTAAGACCCACCCGTTGTGAGGCGCTGTTCAAGTCCCCGAGCATTGTACCAAGTTCTTCCAGGGAACCCGCCAGGATGACTATATCATCGGCATATCGCAGGTGTGTGATGTATTCACCATTGATGTTGATGCCACGTCGTTTCAACTCCATCAACTTGAAAACGTCTTCCAACGCAGCGGTGAACAGTTTTGGGGATATGACATCCCCTTATCTGACACCTCTCTGCATTTGGTTGGGGTTCGTTGCTGTGTCGTGTACTCTGACAGACATAGTGGCATAATGAGTACAAACACTTCAACACCTCGATATACCGGTAGTCGATCCGGCACCGCTTCAGAGAATTTAGTATCGCCCAGGTCTCGATAGAATCAAAGGCTTTCTCAAAGTCCACATAGGCAATACACAACGACAGATTATACTCCTCAGTCTTTTGTATAATCTGCCACAGCGTGTGTATATGATCTATGGTGCTGTAGCCTTTTCGGAATCCTGCTTGTTCGTGAGGCTGGAAGTTGTCAAGCCTGCGTGCAATTCGATTTGTGAGCACCCTCGTAAACAGCTTATAAACGTGGCTAAGAAGTGCAATGGGCCTGTAGTTCTCCTTCTTGAAGAACAGCGTCACCACACTTCTGCCCCACGCTTCCGGGGTAGTTCCATTATTAAGACGGAATCGAAGAGTTTTTGGAGCGCCATTATAAGGGGTTTACCTCCAGCTCTTAGTAGTTCGGTTGTGATTCCGTCATCTTCCGGTGCCTTGTTGTTTTTAAGCTGTTTGAGAGCCTCTCTAATCTTGTACAGGCTGACGCCCGGGATATCCTCTGTGTAGTGTCCGGTCAGTTTAGCTCGCTTGTCGCTCTGCCACGTTTCCGGGGTAGTTCCATTATTAAGACGGAATCGAACAGTTTTTGGAGCACCACTACGAGTAGAAGGGGTTTACCTCCAGCTCTTAGTAGCTCGGTTGTGATTCCGTCATCTTCCGGTGCCTTGTTGTTTTTAAGCTGTTTGAGAGCCTCTCTAATCTCATACAGGCTGACGTCCGGGATATCCTCTGTGTAGTGTCGGGTCAGTCTAGCTCGCTTGTCGCTCTCCTCACGAGGAGGTGGAGCTTGAGAGGAGGCATACAAGCGTCCGGAGTATCTCTGTTTCTCTCAGAACTCCTGGTTTCGACGAAACCATGGTGCCGGACTCGGTCTTCAACCTCGTAAACTGACTTTGTCTAATAGACAGATCCCTAGCGAACACTTTGGAGCCCTGGTTTCGCTCAATTGTGTTTTTTACAGGATTTGCGTTGTGTTTTCGCAAATCACGTCGCCTACACTTGGACATCTGTTCATTGAGCCGTCGGTATTCCCTCGTAGAGGTTGGAGACTGCACACATAGTTCTCGTCGATCCATCATAAGACCGAGAGTTTGTTCTGAGAGAACCTGAGATCTACCACTAGGGTGGGTCTTGAAATACTTCGACCCTACCTCGTGGATAGTTGTTACCATCCTGGTGTTAAGCTCGTCCACTAACGTGCATGATTCTAGGCACGCAAAGTGGTTTTGCAGCTCAAGTTGAAAGTTTTCGGATCACTGGATTTGGACGGATGTTGGGCAAAGCGTAGACTTCATCAGGCGTGACCATTCCAGCTTCAGGCAGATATTTAATGTGCCTCTTACAAGACGGTGATCGCTTCTGGTTTTGAACCTGCTGATCACAGAGACATCATTAAATATGTGCCATTTGTCTGCCAGAATGAAGTCTATCTCGCTTTTCGTGGAACCATCAGGACTTATCCAAGTCCACTTACTTGCTTGTTGAAACTTACCGTAATCGAAAAGTCGATTTTCTTTTTAATCTTCGTTAATGCAGTTCTTAATATTTTTTCGCTGCGGCGTCGATTCATTATGCTTAATAGATTTAATTTATTTCTAAATAAAATAATTTAGTTCTACATAAAAGAAAATAGTATTACTAATAAAAAGCTTATAATGGTAAGGACGGAAAATCAAAGCAATTAATTCAACAATAAACAACACGTAACTGAACAATAACTTACCTAAAATACTTAAATAATGGCGAACCCCGAGGTTTGACAACGGCACGAAGTGCGCTCAGCCGTCCTCTCCGACACAAGAGAGGTGTATGAAGCGCCTACGCATCAGCCTGTACTTAATATTATCGTCTGATTTACTTGCAATTTGCTTTATTTTGTACGAGTAACCGCCCTCGCTTTGCTTCGGTTTTCTTATTTTTTTTACACCTTGGGTTACATTATTGGACTTTTATTAAGGATCCCTAATTTTTTTGAAAATATAATATAGCCTATGTTACTCGGGGATAGTGTAGCTTCCTAACAGTGAAAGAATTTTTCAAATCGGTTCAGTAGTTTCGGAGCCTATTCAATGCAAACAAAAAATCAAATCTTTCCTCTTTATATATTAGTATAGATGATTTAACCACCAATTTTTGTATGCGATAAAAAATTGTAAAGTAGTTTAATGCCAAAAATAAAACTAGTACAGTCAGTTTAAATGCAGATTTTATTGGTAAAAAAAAACAAGTAAATTTGTTTTATTGTATTAAAATTGGTTCTAGAAATAACAGCAAAACGACTCAACGCATAATGTTACCTTATTTTGTATAGGTAAAATGTATTATCTTGCAAACAATAGCATTTTAGAGTAGAGTAAAATGTATTAACTTACAATGACTAACATTTAAAATCGGAGTAAAATGTTTTAATTCTGTTGATGAAGAAAAGTCAAGTTGGATAAAATGTATCAATTACAAAAATGATAATAATATAATTTGGTAAATTGTTTTATCATTTAAATTTAGTTAAAGTCAAGCAAGGCAAAGTACCATAACGTAAAATTTTTAGTTGAGATGTGTTTTAATGACAAAATCCACTATTTACTATGGAGTTAAAACACAAAAAAATATGAAAAACTTCAAAATCATAGGTGTATTCGACCATAAAAGTTGTCAGATCGAGCTGAAACTAGGACCATTCGAAACTTCGGACTTCAGGTCGAAAGTCAGTGATTCAAATAGGAGTAATTTGTCCATGATAAAACCATAGATTTTTATTTTTTTCCGCCTTTCTTCAGATAAATAAGAATGATGCCATATCAACAGTTTTGCCAGGTCCAAAAATTATATGACGGTATATTTTCTCATAAAATACGGTACATTCTTTGAAATTATGTGGTCCGTAGACATTAAAATAGGGTAGAAATACGGTACATAATTTGAAGTAAAACTAGGTAAAAAACTATATTTTCTTTAATTTTGTATAACTTATAGTCGAATCACTAATCCACCGGACCGATTGGACAGAAAATTAAGTCACTTTGTGAACTATTTTGGCCGTAGTAATAGTAATAAAGAATTCTTGGTCCATATAATATACAATATGTTTAAAATCTTATAATATCAATGATTCATATCAGAATCGATTCGTCACATTTTTCGTCAAAAACTTTGATACTTTAAATGTCAATTTGGTCCGGTGGATTAGTGATTCGACTTTAGTTATTTCCTATCTAATCGAAATCAGACAAAACCTCCTCCTCTTCATTGGTTTTGTAAATATCAAGTCATCTTATTTCACCATCAGACTCATTTTTGTCGTTTTCCAATTATACATATTGTTTTCCACAAGTCCAAACAGTATGTGAGTTGTGACCAGTAACATTTAATATCATTGGTTGTGACAAACAATAGTGAGTTGGCTATTTGGAGGCTACTATGACGGTACAAGCACTATTTAGTAATGGGAAAACCAAATCGATTCCAAGAGGCCTCCACGTGCGGCACCCCTCTCGCCCGTCTAGGGCAGCGCTCACCCTTACCCACCCAGCCAGCACTCAGTAGTACGTGCGCTGAAAGACTTCGTAGTGAGAGGTTGCGCGTATCATATTTCTCAGTTACTGTAATTGTAGGTATACCAGTAATTGTAGGTCCTTAAGCTTTTTAAGGGTAGGTAACCAGACTCAAATTGTAATCCAGTAGATACCAAGATCACCACCGGGAGATTCACAACCGAGCTTCTAAGAGCTGGAGGGAAACCCCTTCTAGTGGCGCTCCAAAAACTGTTCGATTCCGTCATTAACACTGGAACTACCCCGGAAGCGTGAGGCAGAAGTGTGGTGACGATGTTCTTTAAGAAGGGCGATAAAGCCGTTTTGAAGATCTACAGGCCCATTGCACTTCTGAGCCACGTTTATAAGCGTTTTTGAGGGTGCTCACAAATTGCATTGCACGCAGGCTTGACGACCTCCAGCCTCCCGAACAAGCAGGATTCTGAAAAGACTACAGCACCATATACCCACACTGCGGTAGATTACACAGAAGACCAAGAAGTATAATCTGCCGTTATGTGTTGCCTATGTGCAGTAGCGGCGTTAGGGTATGGCGCGGTTGGGCGACCACCTAGGGCGCCAGGTTTGAAGGGGCGCCGCAGGTAGTCATAAAGAAACCCTTATAGTTTCGTCATGTCTGTCGGTCCGTCCGTCCATCCGCAGCATAGCGTCGAGACCCTTAGAGTCCGGTCAAAATAGACATTTCAAATAACAAAAACTCTGACAAGCTGAATTTTGCTAGAGACCTATATCAATATCAATAATTATCTTGCAGTAAATACAGTGTTTTCCCATAAAACTCCGTTATAACCAGTGGCGTAGCTAGCCCTAAGGAGGCCCCATATCAATATTTGTTGTGGGGCCCCTTCAACGTCTGCTGTCAAATATAAATGCAGTGCTAACTGTAGCGGTCGTAGGTCGCTGGCGAGCTTTCTTTGGAACTGTTAGTGGGGGCCCCTATACGCTGGGGTCCCCATATAATTGATACAGCTGATACGGCGGTAGCTACGCCCCTGGTTATAACAAATCGTAGAGAAGGTCTACCGGGGAAACCACGTTAAACAAATTAATACGCCAAGTACATTACATCATAGGTGGTGTGGAAATGTGTGCATATTATCATGTAGAATGTCACTCCTTCAACTTTTAGAATTGTGATATCTCAGGAATGGTGATTGTTAGGAAAAAAGTATAGGACCTTTTTTGTAGATAATTTTATAATCTACAATTTTTGTCTGAGTTATATTTTCGATAAAACTAACCGTTTTCGAGAAAAATCCAATAAACCGATAACTTTGATTTTTGACCTTGAATAACTTAGCACACATGGAATCGATGGGGACTTTTGGCACCTTATTTCTACTGGTGTACCCAAGGTCTCTAGCAAAATTTAGCTATGTCGGAGTTTTTTGTTATTTGATCATTATTTTTATGTCTAATTTCACTGAATTATTAGGGCTGGAAAGCTGTAACTTGGCATGGATTTGCATATGTACCTGGTTAGTACTAAATTCTCTCCAGCGGTGCCGGATCGATTACCGGTATGTCGAGGTGTTGAGGTGTTTGTACTCATCTGCCACCATGTCCGTCAGAGTACACGACACAGGAACGAACCCCATCCAACTGCAGAGAGGTGTGAGACAAGGGGATGCCATAAACCCAAAACTGTTCACCGGTGCGTTGGAAAACGTGTTCAAGCTGATGGAGTGGAAACGACGTGGCATCAACATCAATGGCGATATATATCCCACACCTGCGATATGCCGATGGTAGTCATCCTGGCGGGTTCCTTGGAGAAACTTGGTACAATGCTCGGGGACTTGAACAGTGCCTCACAACGGGTGGGTCTTAAGATGAACAAGACGAAAATCATGTCGAAGGTCCATATATTATAGACGAATACAATTACCTGAGACAAGTGATCCAGATGGGTAAGTCCAACTTCGAGAAAGAAGTCACTCGTAGAATCCAACTCGGATGGGCTGCGTTCGGGAAACTGCGTCATATCTTGTCGTTCAAAACACTATCTCAGTGCCTGAAGTCGAAGGTGTTCGAGCAGTGTGTGTTGCCAGTGGTGACATACGGATCCGAGACTAATCTCAAAGAGAGAGATTAATCTCAAAAAATTGTAACACATTAGAAGTAGCACACAACAATAATTCCTTTGTGCAAAACAATTGTATTAAAAATGTTATATTTAGTGATGAAATTGGAAGGAATTTTGGCCAATTAATAAACATTTATTCGGGGCTCAGCTGTGTTAACCATTGTTTTCCTGGATTATCATTAAATGATATTTTTGAAAAAATTCTATGCAGTAAATTTGACAGTACTACAAACTTAATTATTTTTGTTGGAAATAGAGGTAAAATAAACAGAAAAATGTTAATATATTATTATAATAAACTATGCACACTAAAAGCTAAAAGTATTGTAATGTTTACTTTACCTTACAGTGAGTGTTTGCCACAAGAAGAAAATAACATTAGGTATAATGTAAATTTAGCAATGTACACTATGTCTTTACACAGTGATAAATATTTAGAAATATTTGACATTAATAAATTAATTTCTAGAAGTTATATGACTAAAGATAATTACTATCTGTCTAAGTATAATAAAAGACAAATAGCATGTTCGCTATCATATTTTTTTGACAATTTAGCCAAGAATTTGGCTGGTACTCCTGCTTTTATTGAGCAGTCACTTAATGACATTCAGCATGCATCGTTGGAATACGTTCCAAGTAATTTAAATTAGTCTGTAAGACAACAGAGAACTACTCTAGCAATGTAGTGACAAAAGGAAAGCACTATAATTTAAATATTGTGCACCAAAATATACAAGGCTTTTCTGGCAAAGACTTAGAATTAACTTTATTATTAAATGAGATGAATATTGACATTATATGTGTTACAGAGCACTGGCTAAAAAAATCTGAATTAATTGTATCTATAGATAATTACAGCATAGGCAGTTCATTCTGTAGGCAAAAATTGATTAGGGGAGGGTCATTAATAATTATACATAATAGTTTGAATTATAAGGAACGTAAAGACATAGTATCCCTCTCTATTGAGCATAATATAGAACTTTCATGTATAGAGCTTGCAAGGGTTATAATTGTATGTGTATATAGACCACCTGCAGGCAACTACCCATTGTTTGAATCCGCTATGGAAGATGCTCTGAAAATTTTATGTAAAAGAAATAAAAAAGTAGTTGTTTGTGGAGACTTCAATATTGATATTTTAGTTTCAAATTCTACCTCAATAAGGTTCATTAATTTGTTTAAATCATTTAATTTGGGTTATGTATTTTTTGAACCGACAAGGATTACTCCATCATCGGCTACTTGCTTAGATAACATCTTTTGTGATTGTAATGTTATCAATAAGTCTATATTAAATTGTATTTGTTCAGACCATAGCGGACAATTAGCCACCATTGAGTACCATCATGACCTATCACAATATACTATATCTTGTAGACCAATCACACAAAGACGTGTTAGAGATTTTACAAACAATATTGCTAGAAAAATTCCGTTCCTACAAATTTCTGATGATGATACAACGGATCAAGCATACAGTAATGTGTCTGGATTAATTAATAGTGAATTTAATAACATTTTTAAGCAAAAACAGATTAAATGTGAGAACCTTAAAACTAAATTTAGTGATTGGGCAACTCCTGGTATATACAAAAGCAGAATTAAACTTTTTGAACTTTATGCAGATAAATCGACTTCCACAGACCCTGAATTTTTAAATCATGTTAAAATTTATTCAAAAACGTTTAAACTAGTCTGTGCGAAAGCTAAATCAATTTATATTGCTAATAAGATTAAGAATTCTGATAACAAAATCAAAACTACCTGGAACATTATTAATAAAGAAACAGGTAAAGAAAAATTTAAGGATCATGAGTATACTTTAAAGGTCAATGATAAAAATGTTACTACTGATAGCGCAGTTGCTTGCGCATTTGAGGATTTCTTCTCGAAAATACCACATGAAATAACAAAAAACTTAAACGCGAGCCCTCAGCTTGCTATGACTTTAATGGAATCGTGTGTTGAAAAATGCCTGACTTCATTTAGCTTCAAATACATTAATTCTGATACAATTATAAAGACTTTTAAGTCTATTAAGATCAAGAAATCAGGTGATCTCTGGGGTCTTTCTACTATGATAATAAAACCAATAATTAATTCCATAGCGCCACATCTAAGTCACATTTTCAATAAATGTATTGACGATGGTAGCTTCCCCAATCTAATGAAACATGGTAAATTAATCCCTTTATTTAAATCTGGAGATAAAAGCGACCCCACTAATTTCAGACCCATCTCAATGTTACCAGTTCTTAGTAAAATCTTTGAAAAAGTTATTTATAACCAGCTGCTGTCTCATTTCTACTTAAACAATTTGTTTCATGTTAATCAGTTCGGTTTTTTGAGAGGTAAAAATACCACTGATGCAGGTATAGCACTCCTTAAGCAAATTTTTGATGCTTGGGAGTGTAAGCAGGATGCCATTGGTATATTTTGTGATCTCTCAAAGGCGTTCGATTGCGTTGATCACAATATACTGATAAATAAACTTAGGCATTATGATGTCTCAACACAATCAGTTGGCCTTATAAAATCGTACCTATCCGACCGTATTCAAAAAGTAGTTATTAATGGCAAGGAGTCCCCAGGAGCACACATTACTATGGGAGTGCCCCAAGGATCAATATTAGGACCACTGTTATTTTTAATATATATCAATGATCTTCCTTATTTCACAAAGGACTTGTGTGAAACTGTATTATTTGCAGATGACACCTCATTACTTTTTAAAGTTGATAGGAGAAAAACATGTTTTGACGATGTAAATAATACTGTTTCCCAAGTGTTGCAATGGTTTACATGTAACAACCTTATGTTAAATGCTAGTAAAACGAAATGTATGAAATTCACTTTACCAAATGTAAAACAGGTACCAACTCAAATAGTTATAAATAAGGAAGTACTTGACCTTGTAAATTCAACGAAATTCCTTGGCATTACTATAGATTCACGGCTACAATGGAGTCCTCATATTGAAGCCTTGTCTGGGAGGCTGAGTTCAGCTGCTTACGCGGTTAAGAAAGTAAGGCTCTTAACTGACGTAGAAACAGCACGGTTAGTTTATTTTAGCTACTTTCATAGTGTCATGTCTTATGGTCTGTTGTTGTGGGGCTCAGCTGCAGATATTGAGTCTATATTTATTTTACAGAAAAGAGCAGTCCGTGCCATTTACAACCTCAGGCCTAGGGACTCGCTTAAGGATCTCTTTAAGGAAATTAATATTTTAACTGTGGTGTCACAATATATATTGGATAATATTTTGTATGTTAAGAAATATTACGATAGTTTTCTTATGAAGAGTGACATCCACAATATTAATACGAGAAATAAGGCTAAACTGATTGTACCAAATTTTAGACTCTGTAAAACTGGTGGCTCGTTCATGGGTACATGTGTAAAGATTTATAATAAAATTCCATCGAAATTTACAGAAATGCCTTACCTTAAATTTAAAACTCATATTAAAAGCATTCTTATGACGAAAGGATATTACAAATTAGATGATTATTTTAAAGACAAGACTGCTTGGACATGAGTTTTATGAATATAGATTGTAGTAGATGATAAGTGCTATCTGTAACTGTGAGCAGGAAAAAAACAAACCGGGAGTTTCTTGCTGCTTCTTCTCCCGGGCCCTCTCACAGTAGGGCCTTGCCTGAAGCATTGGCATAACTTGCATGACTTTCAAAAAGTGTTTGTAAACCAAACCAATTTTGAATAAAAACATTTGATTTGATTTGATTTGATTTGATTAGACGTGGTGCTTTACTATTAGCCTAATTCACAAGCTCAGAGTAGCGCAGCGGGATATGGAGGGCTATGCTCGGTATCTCTCTACGTGATCACATGAGAAATGAGGAGATCCGTAGATGAACAAGGGTAACCGATATAGTTTAAAAAAAATTGCCAGTTGAAGTGGCAACGGGCTGGCCACATAGTGCAAAGGACTGATAACCGTTGGGGAAGAAAGTTTTTCGAATGGCGCACACGTCTCGGAAAAAGGCGTATAGCATAGGACGCCCGTCAGAGTGGCGCAAGTTAGGGGAGGCCTATGTCCAGCAGTAGACCTCCAAGGGCTGATGGATGGATGGATGGATTATTACCAAGAAAATTATTTGCAAACAATGGACTGACGATGGGCAGGGAGAGGCTAGTGACCCCCATAAGCGTGTCCCATTTTATTTTTAAATACGTGATTGTTTATGTACTATAACAAATTATAAAAATTTTAATCACAATAACATTGGAATGTGTTAGGAAAAAGAAACAAAAAATAAATGACAGTAGGTAATTTAATCTCAAAATATATATACTTAATAGAAAGTGATTTACTTATAACGTTATTTCATTTTTCAAATTATTTTAAATATAATTATAGATACATGTTAAAATAGGACTACTAATAATAATTATATATATTTATGAACGAAACTTAATATTTGACATAGATTATTTTTTTCTATGGCACAGTGTAAATTTTACTTTAATAGAAGTTTATGATAATATAATTAAAATATCCAGAATGTGACATGTGAATTATGAAAATTGGCAGTAGGTAAGTAATCTTATTGTATACCTTTTTATTAAACAACAGGGTGTGCTCATTAAAAACATCTTAACACCATGACATCTTGGAAAGAAATAAATTTAATTTACGAAAATTAATAAAATGTTATTTCCATTCATATAACAAAAATACATGATAACAGTGAACTTATACACATTGCAATATAAGAAAATAATCTTTCACACCACCACATAATAAATTTAACATTTTTATCTTATAATTATCTAACTTATATATTTTCTATTAGATACAGCTATCGAGATTTTAATTAATGATATAATTTGCATCACTTAAAAATATAAAAAAAAATTGCTTGCATGTATTGAAAATTGTACTTAAAGTGTAAATTATTGGGAGAGTAAAGTAAATTTGGGGGCATAATTAGGTAAGTATAAAATAACTTTTGTCATACCTAAGTCGTTAAATATTTACTATTGGTAAATATAGCAAAAAATAAATATAACAATATTTATTCGAGAGCATGTTATGTAGGTCCTTCAGAATATTAAAACTACTCAATGAAATAAAGTTACTCCAATGTGTACTAGTATAAAAGAAAAGTTAAACATTATATTATATTATTACATGTTATATAACAAAGTAACTTTACTGTGGAGATATAATATAATTTAAAACTCATTATAAGATGTCGAATATTTTAAAGATACTTATATAATATTGTCATTTAATGATTTAACAATATGTAACACATATTTTCCAGAGACAAAGTGCTGATAAAATGTTATATTTTATGCCTATTACTTATTTTATTTATATATTTGATAATATGTTCCTACTTTCTAGTTGAGTATATAAATTTTGATCTTTAAAAATTAAACAAACAACGATAAAATAGATCGCCTGCTTATACGCAGAAAACACATTAAAATAATAGTTAATGAGCAAGATACGATATACTATCAAATAAATTGATGATATCAGTTGGTGTTCAACCAAACACTACAATAAATAAGCTGGTTGAAAATTAATTGCTGAACGTAAATTTAATGACAATTTAGATCCATATTTTATCAGTTTCCTCATTAGACTCAAGGCAAAGAGGTATTATTTAGATGTGGCAGAGGCTTTAGCACATATTATTAGCCTTATTTGTCCCTATTAAACTTCATTACACTTACAAAGACACTTATGACTACAATAAAATAAATTGTATAACATATAATTATATTTCCATTCACACTCGTTTCATCTCGTTGTTATAAAGGGATTCCAAAGTTATGAAATGTTAGAAATAACATTCACCTTTCTAAAGTCCATTCACTTCGTCAAACATCGCTATATATAGAGTGGGAACTGTCATTAAATAAGATAATTACAAAGATAATACAAAATCACTAATCAAAAGATCTCGTTCAATTGTGCCCAAGAAACGTATAAAGTATGTCACAATAACACTTTGGAATCCCTTTGTATATATATACTTCTTCCTACCCTTTTCAACCCTGCATTCATTCCGAGTGATTTCTATCGGAAAGATATATTCCATCGAGGCACAATATTCCTAGCACCATTTCTATTGGAATGTGTGTAAGGATATCGATATGCGAGACCATAATAAATATCAGTTATTGGTCGGGTATGAAATTAATAAATTCTTATGAAAGTCAAAAATGCTTCAGAAACCAGTATTCACATACTTCGACAAGGCTTCCAATAAATGTTAGAAATCACCCTTCGCTCATTCATAGATTCATCTAAACTAATTTAACATCGTCGAAAGCTGTGAGTAGATCGCTAGTGCCTTGTAGCATCTCCGATTCGTTCCAGAAATCAGACGCAGACATCGGCATATTGGAGTCTATCAGGATGTCGTTGGATTGTAACGGGAATCCAGGGCTGGTCTGCATTTTATTGGTCAAGTATGGGTCGTAACCTTGGAGCATCCCGCCAGTCGGTGAGAGGAGTCTACTGGATGGACTACTCATTTGACTGTAGGTTCCAACCGGCGACAAAGATTGTGGTGTGGAATAAGGGCTTATCATCCGTTCTCGCTGGGCAGGACTCACTGCCGGGCTGTAGCTTGGCGTGTTTGGGCTAGAGGGCAAAGAGTACGTGGGACTGCCGACAATGAGAGTAAGAGGCGACATTGGATTGCTCGCGACGTTTGTCCGCATCGGAGGACTGTTACCTATAGGAGTGTTCGCGCGCATCATTTGTTTGATGGGAGCGTGGATTATATTTATGACTGGTATCTGCATAGTCTTCAAGGTCGGAGAACTTCTTGGCGGTGCTTGCTGGCGTGAGTTCAGGACAAGTTCATAATTTGGGAGCATTTTCGGATGAATCTGCTGCGTCACTGGCTTTACTGGATTCTGAAAACATAAACGTAGTTATGTTAGAATAGAAAAGTATAGTTTATCAGGAACTGTATAGTAAGGCTAAAGAGATGCAAGTTGATATTTAAGACATGGAATTTAATAACTCAAGTATTAGCTTTAACCAGAAGTATAATGACGATGTCGTCTATTAATCATTTAGCTGCTTAATTAAGATATGATCCGAATTAAAATTTATTTGGCTACAGTCATAACAATAAAATCTTATGATCAGTGAGAAATATGTTCACAATGACTAATATTTTTGTCTTTTTTGCCTGTATTAGGTATACCTAAAATGTTCTCGATATTAGCTTGGTAAATAAAGTTTGTACAATTCTCTAGAGCAGCGTTTCTCGTTATATTTTCCCCGGCTGGGTTACTTTTATGTTTCCCGTTCGTGACCCAACTTTATCAACTATCCTGTATAAACTGGCAAAATAAATCAGATTCAAGTATGTAATAAAATCAAAGAGAATTATATTTTTAGAATAAGGAACATATTAAACATATAGTTTGATCCGGTATTAACCAGGTCATAGTTTGTCTAATGTTACGACCTGATGGCTACATTTTTCTTGACTCAGTGCCAGGTCACTTTAGGGATACGCTCTTACATTAAGGTTAATAGTATTACACGTTAATAGTAGTTACACTCTAAACTAAATTGTCAGTCTTGATTACGATACTAGTATAAAATCAAGCATTAATTTCATTGTGGTCGTAATTTAATGAGTAGAATTTGATCAATTCAGATGTAGGTAACCTCAGGTGCGTGCTAGATATTGCAGAACATCTTCAGTTGCGATAGATTGCGGTTGAGGAGGGTTTAAGCGGGTAAAAATCCCGCATAATCAGAACATTCCATAAAGCAGCTCTTAAAGATTTCCTTTTTTATACATAAATGATGGCTTACGTATTTTAAAATTAAAAAGTGGTCTATTTATAACACAACTTATTACAAGTAGTTTATGTGCGAGTATAACGAGATACTAAGTATCTTTATCCGCCGTAATCTCCCTATTTCTTTCCGGTCACATGATCTATTGAACTGGGGACACATTAAATGATTTATTGCATTGTTTAGATCATGGAGTTAGTTAAGCTGATATTCTCATAGTAAGGTTCTCGTCTTTGCCAATTATCCCAGCCAATGCTATTTGTACAATTGTACAATAATAATAATGATACTACGGTTAATGTGTTTATTTTGTTGTTCTCCTTTGGGATAAAGTAAATGTTCTGAATATGAGTGAATTCAGTTTCAATTTATTTACGAGTTCTCGTACATATACTTAAGTAGAGATTTATATTAAAAAGGTATCAACTTTGTTCTTAATCCTTGGAAAAATTATGTCTTGAAGTCGACTGATCGAATATTCGAGATTTTAAATGGCACTAAACCTAATAAAATCTTTGTTAGTATATGTAGGTAATGTTAGTGTGTGACTTGTGACTCTTGTGGGACATGTTTATACTCAAATATTTATCTGTCACTCGATCAATCGAGCTCAATTTTCTGAGTGATGTTCGCTGCATTAAACGAATTAAATTAGAGGTGCTGCTACTGATGTATTACTGTTCTTAAAGAAGGTAGATTTAAGCGTTTACGATGAGAGATTTTTGCTAACGAATATTCCCATTTATCTCCAAAATGGCTACACCGATTTAGATTTAGTTTTATATATCATATCAAAGCCAGTACTACTACGTGACTATGCTAAAATAGAATAAGTTGCAGGTACCTGTATAAGAACGCAGTACAAAAAAAGCTGAAATAATATGGTCTCTTTCTATCCGGTTTTGTTATTCATAGCCTTCTTAAAATTATGATAGGTATCCCTAATCACGTAATGTTGTAAACTTGTAAAGTGTAATGTTACAATACGGCACTTTACTAGATTTACCCTAATTTGTTTATATACCTAGGTAAAAATTGGGTCACTCATCTTTAATACACTACGGTTGTTGTTTAAGCATTTTATGTAATTTAAGTTTTACAGGTACATCAAAAGATGTTCTTTTAATGAACATTTTTATGTGAATTTAATTAATAACCAAAAATAGGTGTGTTTCTAACATTATTTCAAGATATGTCCTACGGATGAACCGATTTTGATCTAGTTTTTTTGTCTGAAAGGTGACTTAATTCAGAATTCAAGTTTCTAATTTACATACTGTTTATTGTTGTTTTTAATTACTTTACTGGATAAGTTGCAAAGTTCTACTATGTGATCATTATTAGAGCATTATTTTCTTCGTATTAAAATAAATATTTTCATTTTTCTCACGAATTCTAAACATCCACTAATTATTTTGATTACAACCTTTCATTTACAAGTCTCATACCTACCAATCTATAGATGTCTGTATAAAGAGGCTTAAAGCAATTTTGGTCAAAATTGTTCTTTGACCTATGGGCGACGGTCTTTGGAGTACAAGACATATATCTATGTATAATAAATGTTATTTCTGTTGTATCTTTATATATCGTTGAAGCAACAGATGTTCACAAAAGATGAAGAAACTTTTGAGCTCAGTGAGTTAGGCAGTTAGGGTCTTGAGTAATTTACTGTGTATGGCATATATCTAATAAGTTTATTATCTTACCAGGAAATTCGTATTATTACATTATAATATACTTTAACGCAAGAAGTAAACTTGTTTGTCAAACTATCACGCTCTTAGCTGGACAGATTGAAAAAAAAAGTAGCTATATAGAAATACGAGTAACCGCCTTCGCTTTGCTTCGGTTTTCTTATTTTTTTACACCTTGGGTTACATTATTTGAGTTTTATTAAGGATCCCTAATTTTTTTGAAAATATAATATAGCCTATGTTACTCGGGAATAGTGTAGCTTCCCAACAGTGAAAGAATTTTTCAAATCGGTTCGGTAGTTTCGGAGCCTATTCAATGCAAACAAAAAATCAAATCTTTCCTCTTTATATATTAAGTATAGATTAGGTATGTCAAAACATGTGGTATTTGTAATTAATCAAGTTTAATGAAAGCAAATCAATATTTTTTCAATTTTATTTCAAAGATAATGGCAGGCAACTAAACGTTAAATTATATTAATTAGAAAATAATATACTTAACAATTTTTTGTTAATAATACTAAACAGTTATGTTTTCAGACATTACAAATTGCACAGCCTTAACTTGGTTATCCAATATTGCAGCTAATGGATAATGAGGTGGACCGACTACACACCGATTAGTCGGGAAAACCGACTATTCGCCATGTTTACTATTCAGCGACTAGTCGGCAAAAAGCGCCGAATATTCGGCATTTATCTTCACTATTAAAAATAAAGAAAATGTAGAAAACTACTCAATTATACAATAAGCATAACTAGATTTATTTTAATAAATCCCACAATAAAGAAAAATACTTTATATGTGTAACAATAATAATTAATTAACATGTTTGTAATTTTAATTTTTTTGTAGTTATATTTTCAATTGTATTTAACAGCAGTATTTTTTATTTTATTGGATCAAGAAAGGTAAATTATGGTGAAAAAACGTCAGATTTTGAGCTCGATCAGGAAGTAATCGGTTTCTTCTATTTTAAGAAATATTTGACCGAATTAGTGTCCGAATGTCGGCCGATTAGTGGGCAATTTTCTTACCGATTAGTCGGCTAGTCGGCTGACGGCAAAACCCATAGTCGGCCCATTACTAATAATTATTAATATTTTCATCGTTTGTAATTCAGTAAAGCAATAAATCTACCTTTTAATTAATTCACTTTTCCATTCACCAAAAGGTAAGATATCAAGAAAGGTTATCTTTGAACCAAGTGAACCTGTATCTCAGTGGTTTTAATTCACTGTTTAATAATTAAATGTTTCAGTAAACAAAATTAATTGCCGAGATTCAAGATCATAATAATATTTATTATCATTATTGTTTTCATTCAATAAAATGGTAATATGATATTACGCATATATAATTATATTTTTTTATTATTTGTTATTGTGTTTTTTCTGAGTTAAATGTATGTTCTTAGCGCTTAAACTGTTCCTTTTATACCAATAGCAATTATGTATTCTGGGCTAATAGTTTGAATTGAACATGCATAATATTATTCCTGGTGACGAAAACTTAATTTCTGTTTAAAGCTAATACTTCACAGGGATGTTTGGGAGAGGAAGATTAGGGTAATAAAATCAACTTGCATCTTTTTAAATATTTTCTTAATCTCTTTTAATATTGGAAATCTTCGATTTAAATTGATTTCTATCATATTTCGTTCAAGAAAATAATATTTTTCTAAATTTTACATACTTCCATTTAGACCTTAAGTTAATAACAACGATGACAAGTTTAAAATGTCTACAAACATACAATTTTACGTCTTTTAAACATTTATATTCTACAATTTAATAATTTCGTATTGCGATGACAATGGCCAAGCACAAGGTATCCTAAATTCGATTATCCCTAAAACCTTCGAGTAGGTATCTCGTAGCTGCTAAAATTTCAGTTTATATACCTTTCATAGAATATATAACGAAGTGCAATAGATGTAAAAATACTAGACATACTACAATGTAACGTAGATATTAAAATGTTCTAAAACAATAAAAAATATTAATGAAACAACACCATTATACTTTGATCTACCTTGTACTTTGTATGGTTTTGGCAGTGACATTACACTTTCACCACTAGCAAAGTGTCATAAATCGCCTTAATATCTACAGTAACTGGTACCTATAAATCAATTAAATCTAATCATCGAACGACACGGTGCAACAATGTATAGTAATCGAAACTGTAACAAGTAGACTCACGAAACTGATACAAAATTAACAATAGACTATAACGACAACTAAGCGTAACATCCTAAAAACGAATAAATAGCGACGAGTTCAACAATAGGTACTGAATGAAACCTAATCATTCTAAGACATAACATAAGACGAGCACGGCTAGACACCGTCGTCACTGAAGCGACGGTAACTTATAAATCTACGAGTAATTAACTGTTCATCATAACCACAACGATATGCGCACGTTAAACTTAACAACTAGTACGAGTATAAGACTAAAAAAGATTGCATCATTTCACACCGCACGACGAAGGCGACACCGCCTAAGAGAACAGTAAAAATACGAGATTACCAGTCAGCGGAACATTAATACGCTAATGTCTCAGTGAATCCAAAATTCCAAACCCACAAATCGAACTAACTGCTAACTAAGACTCGTCCGGCCAGCGACGCCATATTATTGTCGGTTATTCGTTTAACGATACAGTTCATGAAATTAATATAAACACTGAAAATGTCTGTATATACGGGATATCACAAATTTTGACGGCACTGCATCTATTTTCAGCGTAACAGTTCGCATTTGATCTGATCAAAACCGAACGTTTGTGTGAAAAGAGAACTCTTATCTAAACCAACTGATCACTGGACGCTTTATCACAGTTTATGCTTCACAGAGGCGGATGCCTCATGCTTTTGCCTTTTGACGCGGCCGGCATTGTACCATGCAAATGTAACCAGCATCGACGTCACAGCCGCTCACCAGAAGGTTCATGAGGACGCTTGAGGACGGAGAAGTGGAACTCGGCGTGGACACTGGCGAAGGACTGCGCTTGGCGCGTTTTGCCCTAGGTTCCTCCTCCTGTTTTAAGACTCTTTTCACACCTGTGTCCCATGTTGATATACTTCTGCTTGGAATGAGACCTGAAAGAACAGATTCTTGATTATTATTTTGTTTTTAATTAACTGACCAGTTTGACAAAAGCAAAAGTCTGGTAGTAAAGGCATACCTGGGTCTGAGTAAATATTGGTAATGAGATCCTGTGGTGGGGGACCGGTAGGTGGTGCTGCTAGCAAGCGTTGAAGAGCGGGCGCCGAAGTTGTTTGGGGCTCAGAGCGCTGCGGTCTAGCTTGGCTCACGTTATCGGGTAACGCCCCCCACATTACTGCCGGTTCCAGCACCGGAAGCTCATCGGTAGCCGGTATAAATGGAGAATGTCCATCATCGATGTCATTATCCGACCTTGCACTATCGAAAGCATCTAGAGATAATTCTGTCAGTAGCGACGATTGTTCACATGACGACTCAGTCTCCTGAAATAGTATACAACTCATTAACGTCATATAAATTTATATGATATATAATATACAAACTACTCGTGCAAACTCACATAAATAAAATGTATAATGTAAGCTTATGACGTACCTGGGGTTCAGGGGAGGATAGCAAAGAATCGCCGATTAAAGAATCAACTGGTGAACCGTTGGCTAAATCGTCGCTCAACAAACTGCAGTAGTTGTCATTCAGCATAAAATCATCGAACATATTATCAAAGGTAATACAAGCGTCACCGGCTGTCGGTGCCAAATGTGTGAGATCTTCCGGCTCGTCTTTAAGCACTGAAAACGATATATAAAATTGTAAGGTAATTCTTGTTGATGAAAACGAATTCAATAAAGCGAGCTACGGATACCTAAGCTGATGCAGTTCAAGTGCGACTCACTTGTAAGTCCCTCGTCTGGGGAGAACATGAGAAAGCCTTTGTTCATTTCTTTCTTTCGCGGCGCAAAGATCTGTTCGGTAACGGGTATGGGGCGTTCGTCCTCGGGTAGGATGGTGGCGACTATAGCACCGTTGGGGACGTCGGTGGGGGCCTCACAGATCGATGGTGGCACCGGAGCGATCGCGGTCACTTCCACGACCGGCTTCAGGTCTGCGTGCTGCACTTGGTGCGCAGCGAAGACCTCATCTTTGCACTCGATACCGCTGTAAACATAAAGCCTCAATAGAAATGTTGCAAATGTAACAATCAAACGAAAAAAGATCTGCCGCTTTCAAATCGATCCTATATATTTGTCATTTAAGTGATAATTTAGTCATATTAGACACCATCCGCTACAAAGCAGTGAATGATGAACAAACATGAAGTTATCCATGTTAATTTACTTTGCAAACGAGTATGTGCAAAGAGCTGCAAGTGTGAATAGTTATTACCTAAGCGCAATCATAAGAACGTTCGGTGTGAGGTGCGAGATATATGTACCTACAGTGATGTGTTCGTTTTACCGGCGAGTAATCAGCCAACAATAGTCAAGGTCAATCATTAAACTTACAATCAGAGTGAGGCGTGGAACTGATAAACGATCAACAGATACGCGCTAGTTTAATTCGCTCTTCTAATATTGAAATGTTGACACAAATTCTACATCCATATTTCATCCAAAAAGACGAGGTAAAACGAACGCGGGTAAAACGAACAGCGATGAATATTTAGGTAGACAAAGATAACATTAAGAATTCATGCAAATATAATGGGATAACAGGGACAGATTATGTGTAATACGGAACGTCTCTACGAAACAACTTGAAATATCATCAACAAAATCTTGAGGAAAAAAGTTTAGAAATAAAATCGACAAATATTCCTTTTTTTACCTTATAACTCTTATAAGTCAATGCTTGACTACAATCAAATTTAATTTAATTCAATTTCGTATTTAAGTACTGGATAACCGGATTTATATAAGACAATTTTTTACGACGACCCATAAATTAAAAGTAATTATTTGTTATGTTCCCACAGTCAAACTAAATTTTAAAAGTTTTATAAATATTTCAACTGTACTATGAACACCAGTGTACTGTGATAAAACTACTGCCACTTTGATAGAATCAAAGTAGCCATCGATAATAAGGTCAGTAATTTGCTATCTTCAATGTAGTTTGAGCTTTAACTATGGTATTAATTAGTGCAAGAGAATGATAACCTAATAACTGATCGCCTAGGATATGCGTCAATGGATTATAAGACTTTCAATTCAACGATGTTGATGAAGATGGACCTATGTGATAACAGCGTTATTGACTCTATGAAGGTTCAAGTTTCTATTAACCCCGTAGATAACGAGATAATGCGTAAATAAAATCTAAATTTACTACGTTATCAGGGAAGTTTGAAATAAAATAGACTAAATTCCGAAAGTTCAAAAGATAGGAAACTGGAAAACTTAAGTACGGACTTTGTTTCAAATTGTTAACTACAATTAATTGTGATGAGGAAGTAAATAACTTGGAATTAGTGCAAGAGAATGATAACCTAATAACTGATCGCCTAGGATATGCGTCAATGGATTATAAGACTTTCAAGTCAACGATGTTGATGAAGATGGACTTATGTGATAACAGCGTTACTGACTCTATGAAGGTTCAAGTTTCTATTAACTCCGTAGATAACGAGATAATGCGTAAATAAAATCAAAATTTACTACGTTATCAGGGAAGTTTTAAATAAAATAGACTAAATTCCGAAAGTTCAAAAGATAGGAAACTGGAAAACTTAAGTACGGACTTTGTTTCAATTTGTTAACTACAATTAATTGTAGATGAGGAAGTAAATAACTTGGACTCGCATAAAAAAACGGAAACCTGTAACTTGGAAATAATTTAAATTATCGCGAAGACGATAAGCTTTAACTCCAAAAACAAGCTATTCATCCCACTCTACACATAAATCGTAAGTGGGGTTTGTTTCAATTCGCTGTTTTCGAAAGTGAATTTAACCGAGCGAGATGGCTAAACAGCCGATATGAGACTAGAAAGAGATGAACCAGTGGTAGTAAGTGCGGCCTTGCGAACGACCTTGCTTGGGATACCCCATCCCCCTGTGGAACCCCCATGTTTTCTTTGAGCCGGCCATTCACCAATGGAAGTGAAACTGAAATGCGCGCGCATCGAGAGCACACAACCAGCCCTTATCGATTGTTGGAGAAACATTCCTAACCGAGGGACATCCCGTCTCAGGTTAGCCTATACCGAAATGCCTAGGCTGTCTGACTCGTCTGCTAAATAAACCTTTATGCGATTGTTATTTAAAAATAGAACTAATTGGATTAGGTTATACAACCTCAGCTTTATGTTATATATCGGTATTATTTTTACTTTGACACATTTTCGTTCTACATAGTTAAGAATTAAGAATATGTTGTACAAGGGAACCCATTGTAAAAATATTCCAATACGATTATGTTGTAATAAGGTAAACATCTTAAGATGAGAGCACAGCTGTTTACTGATGTCGACCTTGGCCGTGATACCGTTCAACGGGCAGACAATTCAACAATTACATCTACACGGTCGAGGGCATTTCAAATTACGTCATCAATCTTAGTTATACAAAATACTAATATCTAAATTTCAGCTGAGAGATACGTAGTTAATCTTTTCTAAAATGTGGCTTAATTAAAAGTTAAAACTGATTGTAGCTTGATTACAGCCCAAGGTCTAAAAGACATAGCGAATAGGGGCTCAAAATGCTAAGTTGGCAATAGGGCTTGAATATCGGAATCTCGGAATCTCGAAATATCGGAATCTCGGACCGTGAAACCCGATATTACAATTCCGATACTGAGTGATTCGATATCGTAATATCGGAATCAGTATTTTTTTATTTTAATTTAAACAAAATGATTTTAATGCGTGCCACAAGGTATATTGGTCACTAGGTCATAAAATTGAGCATGTAGATAGATATATTTTAGCTGTGTAGGGAGGTAGAGTTAATATCTTTAACCGTATTCCTGTTGTGAGTCTGCTCAGCCTACTGCACGAATAATGCGATACGGAAAAAATCTATTCTAAACATAATTTATCCCCTTAATCTCGGTATACGTAAGTTAATAATTTCATCATCTTCTGTAGATCATCTGTAGTTCTGTACGAATCTCTAGTTGCTGAAAATTCGCATCTAACTGTCAATGGCCATTCACCATTCAGATACCTCATTGACCATTATATATCGGAGATTCTAGATCTACAACAAAGGTTTTTAAGACGTTCTACAACAAAGGTTTTTAAAGTTCTAGACGTGAACAAAGCTAGTGGACCAGATGGTATTCCAGCTCTCTCCAGTTATCACAGTATCTACTGTTTTGCCACGCTTGGTTCGTCTCTCAATTAGTACTAGTCTAGCATAGTGCCTCAAGCGTGGAAAATTGCCAACGTGCAGTCCGTGCCCAAGAATGGCAATCGAGCTGACCCTGCTAATTAACGGCCAATTTCAATTACCTACATACTCAGGAAGATTATTATTGAACATGCGCCTCGTTGCATACCTAGAACACAATGATCTCCTTAGTGACCCTAGCGCTATAGCCTAACGCATAGTGGTATGCCACTCTACCGCATTCTAGCGTATCTCACCCACTCGTATTTGGGGCGAGGACCTTAAGAACAATGCCTTTTTCCCTTGACATCTCGAAGGCCTTCGATACGGTTTAGCATGTTAGCCTATTAATCATGCTTCCTGCGTATGTCCTATTCCCTGGCCTGATCAGCTGGGTTAAAAACTTTCTGAGTGAACGTTCATTCAGAGTCGTTATCAAAGATTATTCGTCCCAAGCAACCTTACATCACATATTATAAACAATGCCTGACTTCCTCAGGGATCTTTTGTCTCCAGAACTCTATTCCTGCTGCATATCAACGATCTGGTCGAACGATACCTGGCAAGCTTCCGACCAGTAACGACCAAAATACAGTCTGAAGAGAGGCCCGGGTTGAAAGAGTGAATCACTGCCTTAAGTCACCGAATAGGGCGACGCCAATCTTGTGAGATTCAATGCCACAAAAACAGAAGCATTTATTTTGGCCCTACTTTTCAGAATGTATCCTTGAAATACTCCCACTGCAAGAAATTGAGATATCCTTGAACCTTAAATTTGAACGGTTTATTGAATCCAAAGTTAAGGCAGGTGCCAGGAAACTAGGCGTCCTAGGCGTGTTGCGATATTTCAAGT
The DNA here is from genome assembly GCA_951805285.1 of Thymelicus acteon. Classification (NCBI taxonomy): domain Eukaryota; kingdom Metazoa; phylum Arthropoda; class Insecta; order Lepidoptera; family Hesperiidae; genus Thymelicus; species Thymelicus acteon. Next base: position 8,672,676 of record OX638232.1, read on the forward strand.
CACATCAGCTTTTATCGTTGTACAAAGGATAGCTTCTGCCGTACAGCTTCAGTTCATTTGGTGCAGCTGAATTTCATCTATCAGTAAAAACTATTTTGCGATTCAAAAATCTTAAAAAAATTAAGGTAGTGAATTTTTAACTCGAAAACCAAACCGAATTGAATAGATTTAGGTGATATTTGCAACGAACGGGAATAAAATAGTATTAAAGACCTTATTATTTCATTATCCTATTGATTAAAAACCTTTTTACTATCCAAGAAGTCCTACTTTACAATATAAAATTAAATTTAAATGTTTAAAAATAAATTGTATAATTCCGATATTGATATCGGAATTCCGATATTAGCATCAAATATCGAAAATCAATATCGGAATTGAAAACCTTCCGATATTACAAGCCCTAGTTGGCAATAACGCACATCTCATTGTCTCCATAACTGAAGAAACTTCAGACATTAAAACAATTGACAATGCTTCATTTATTTAATTTAATTATTATTTTTGGATTTAAACTATTCACTCTTTAGCAGATTAAATTGTAGCATTCTGATTTTTTTATTTACCTCCCATGAACAGAAATCTTATCATCAGATCCTATATTGATAAATTGCTGAGAAAGTAATGATAGATGATTCTTTAATGCTATTAAGTAAACCCTTTCTTTTTACTGTGAAGTACAGTTAAAAAATAATATTTGAAATCCTTACATTTGTGATTTACAACACGGACGATCCAACACAATAAATGATAATTATAGCAACTGTAGTTAAAATATATTTAAATGAATTATGACAAATTATCACCATGATAATTAAATATTTATTTATCATTATGAAAGTCGCTGTGATGAGATAAGATAACGTGATTACATTAAAAATGTTATTACTGTCAATCATGGAAATTGCCAATTAATTGTTGGCAATGTTTTAAATATTTGATAGATGGGATGTAATTTAATAAAAAAATTAAAGAAACAAAAGAAGTTTTTTGTTTTGATTAATCGTTAGAGTTAGGGCTTATTTCACAATCTTCAAGTAAGTCCGAAGTAAGCTATTCGTTGGTTAAGTTGACATTTCGTGTATGTAAAATGACACTTTAACGTCACTTTAACCGGCGAATAGCTTATTCAGGACTCTACTTGAAGATGGTGAAACAAGCCCTTAATGTATTAAAAATAAATTAATCACAAATATCTTGGCCCTAGTCTATTTCCGTAATCGAATCAAAAAATATAAACTTGCTTTAGGACATAGATAAACAAAATGATTTTTCCAAGTAAGCCAGAACATACTGCTTCTTCATTCATAATATCGAACAGTTTTTTTGCTGCTACTAATATCTCTTTAATTACGAATGAATAGTGCTGAATATTGTACACAGGTCTGCCAATGGCGCGGCTCGAAGACCGGCGCGGGAGTCAAGGCCAAGCCGGTGGCGCGGTTATGTAATGTAACTGGCTGAGGACAGCGGGGGACGCGTTCGCTAATTTTAGCGGATCTCGAAAACAAGACGCAACCAAGCAAGAGAGAGAAAACGCAGCGCCCGGCGCTTCACGCGTGCATCTCGATTGAGACGATGACAAAAATAAGCTAAACAAAATAGTAATGCAGACAAAACTATTTCACAGCTTGCGAATGACTGCATTCCACGGCATAAACAATCCTAAATACTTCACACTGATGTTATTGAAGTAACAACTTCACGTTTTATAATAACTGCAACTATACATAGATACGATGAAAAAAGTTAGACACACTAGCGTTATTATTATGACTAACGATAGTTTGATGGGAAACGCTAATTCAGATTCATTTTCTGCGAATAACAACGTTCAGAAACGCAACAAATTCCGTGATTCCAATTATACGAAACTCAATATGCAGTAACCTATATTACTAACTACCTTCCATGTCGAGTAGTTGTTTGATTTAAAACTTTGAGACGCAGAATTTTATCAAGCACTCATTCAGACACAAGCACTTTCCACTATGCACTGTCACTTTGTTGTAAATCACTGATTCTTACCATGTTGTATGTAGTGTAGAACTATATTCGAATGAGATACAGTTAGTATTCGAGTTGGCCGGCGAGTGCGGAAATTAAAAGCGAGCGGCTGATCGGGATCGCAAGTTTGTGCCGTTGGAGTCGTACGCATGGGATGTACGCTTGCGATGAAGTCCGTGGCGCGAATGATACGCTCAGCGATTGGTGGCGACGGCGCACTCGTGACTCTCGTGACGCGACCCACCTAAACACACACACACTGCACAACCGGCGACGTAACCTGATGATAAATATTTGAGGGTTGCCGCACCGTTCACTCGATGGCCACGCGGGAAGATAATGAGGTTCGCGATGCTCGCGATCCACCGGTGATCTGCTCCGATCACGGTCAAGTTAACACTACATCATCTGGTAACGATGTGATAATCACACGTTTTTACAAGGTCTATTATGAAGTAAAGATAAGAATATATTACCACTTAAACAACGCCGATAAGACGATATTACAAAATTGCAACAGTATTGAATTGCAAGTTGGGTATGGCAACAACGCAAACTCGCGCGGTATAAGTGCTATTTCGGTATTGCAGAATCCTGAAAAGGTCGATAAACTGCGACAATAATAAAATTAACACGAAGCAGGTGCAAATGAATGTTCTTCAAATAGTTTTGAATAATAATGAAAGTATGTAACATTAATAATACATTTTTATATCATAAAATATAACTTGACATACAAAATGATATACCACAATAAGTAAAATTTTAGGTTGTTTGAATTTTGATCAGTGAGAAGAAAAGTTATTTAAGTTAGTATTTTTTAGGAAAAAATATTGTCCCATTTTAACGATACTATTTATCTTACTGGTGTCGCGCAGTGAAGTTTAATTAATTTTGTCATAATGAAGTTTTTATAATATTAAACTGGAAGACGATTTTAGGATAATAATTTGTAACATTTAAAAAATTTAAAAGTAAAGGTTATTTTATAAAAGCATGTAAGATACATTAAAAATAAAGTTACTATCCATCAGCGTCAATTCAATTTAAATTATTTGAAATTTTCATTTCCAAGTTGAAGCACAGAAGAAATAATAGTACTTATAAGTAGTTGAAGTAAAGAATAAAAAAAGTCCATAATTTTTTTTCATATTCTGTCATTATTATGATAGTGGATTTTAAGTAGTTACATCGTACATACATAATTGTGGAGAAATATTAATACTGTAATACGCATTCCTTTATTGTTCTTATAATAATTACTTTATACCAAATATTAAGAAAGGAGGAATTAAACTTGAAGTTGATAAATAAAATATTAAAAAATCAAATTTTAGATGTTTGTCAAATCAAACAACTTTTTTCCCTATAATTTATCAAGATGTTAGAAAATTTGGAGTAAATTATATTTGCAATAATTAAGTATCTTAATTTTCTTATTACTCAAAAAATAAAAAAAAGTTAAAAAATTAACGCAGGCCTAAAACAAAAAAATAAATAATATATTCAGTAGTAACAGCGCTTAGCAATAAAGATATCATGAAATCAAATTTCAAGGCAGATTGCGGGGGACAACAGTGCAACCACGAAAATTAATACCGATTAAAATATAAATAGATACGCTATTAGTCATAGCTGCAGTTCAAATTCTACTGCAAAATAAAGCTTAGGGGTCTCAAATGCAGTGGTTTCAACTTCACAATACCTCATGACGTAACTGTACTTCGCCATTGTGAAATGGCTATAAATATTTGTTTTATATAGAAGTAACGTGCGTCTAAACGACCTTGGAATATGCAGACAATACATGATTGTCTAAGATTTTTGAGTTTGACTGACAAATGTTAGTAGGAAAAATTCCATAATTATCTCCGGTATTTAGATTAGAAGCGCAGCATTTAAATATCGCGATTACAAGTAGGTAAAGCATAAAGATTTCAGAAATATTCCATAAAGATGATAAAATAGATTTACATGATTATGAAATACCTCTACTGATCCATCACGGTATGCGACACGAAGCCCGACATTCGATACGAAAGTATGAAGCCGCGTTGTTCTACAATTTAGCCGTGTAATATGACACTGAGCTCTAATGGACCCTGCAGTGCAAAACCATTGAGCCTCTAAAAGCATCTAAACTTGCCAACTCAATGTCAACATTGCTTTTATAAACGATAAAATAAATGAGGATTGACTCAAAATTAAAAATCAGTCACATGCTTCTGGAAAACGGATGATTCAATCTAGACACAACTGATTCTATTTTGGAAACGCCTAAGCCTGCAGTCCATGAAGGTATAAGCATTATACATACAGAATCGTAGAAAGAAGAATCGTCCAATAAATTTTCTGAATAATCTTGAGTCTCTTCTAGTTTGTTTTAAAATTCATTAGCTTCTATCACGCACGGAAATAAATGTCGAACTTCAAGCGTTGTCAGAAATCTACAACTAGTGTTGCTAGTTTGCTTCGAATGTTGTTACTGAATGAAGCCTGCGCGCGAATCATACTTATTGCACAAAATTTTGAAAATTTAAATCGTGAGCAACTTATACAAATGTTAACGTAACAGTTAATAAACATAATATTATTTTAACATTGTAACTGCTACTACAATGAGATGTTAAATGAAAATAACATTGATAGAATTATTAAGATGTTGTGATCCTGATAATGATGTAACCTGATGTAAGTATTTTTCGATGACTAAGGGAACGAATTTGAGAAATGTAATACATATAACAGAAAGAAACTTGTTTTAATAAATGCGTAGTGTCCCTGTTGGTCTACTACACTACTTTCATGAGAATTTTATATATTCCCAAATGTTCGACTTTGAGGTTTCATAATTTTATTATCCTCTTATTACTTGTCTTTTATAACGTATAGACAATGATGAAAATTTTATGCTTAAATGGAGGAAATATGGCGTAATAAATACTATCTTTTAATGAAAATCTTCGAAGATAAAGATCATCAGAAGGAAATACCGACGGACTTTAAATCCCACTCAATCCGAGGTAAATTGTGAAAAGGAAGTACTCTAGGGATGAAAATTCGTAATCGGTAAAATTCAAGTAAGCTCTGCGGATTTCTGCTATTACTTTGGTTGATCTGCTAAATAACACAAATAAGACTGTTTACGAAACAAAATAAACAAGTACCAATTCAGTCATGAACGAAGGCCTTTTGAAAACCTTAATTGTAATGTAATCCTCTGCTTTCATTTCGTTTAAATACTAATTGTTTGATATTATAAATTTGTTGTTTAAATATTACCCAATAGTACCTGCTGCGGTAGTTCCAACGTGCGAATTACGAAATCCACTTACAGGACTGCATATCGTCAAACAATTAGGACGGGTGGGAGACTTGCAGCGGTTATTGAACTCTAGTAAGCCCCACCCCCAATTTGGACTTGCCCGGCTACGTGACTTAAGCGCCGTACATACAATCTTGAATTGCATCACAGTTACCAATTTGGTTGTCTAGAAACACCTTATGCGTCACTTTTTGGAGAATTCGTGAAAGTGGGTTTAATTTCATTATGATGTACGCGCAGACTAGTCATCGTCGTTATCAGGTATTTTTTGAGACTGAAAAGATATAAAAAGTTTCTTATCAACAAAATTGATAAGATTAGCTTTCGACAAAAAAAAAATTCAAACATTTAACATGTGGTGGGAGATATGTAGATACTGCAGCTATTTTAGGGTATTTATACTAAATGTCAAGGCCGGTGAAATTACAATCAGCTGGAATATTTAAAATTTTAACACGAGCAAACGGATTTACATCTACATTCAAATATTAGAACTGGTTTGTAGATCTAATACACATTCTATTTTCAGTCGTGTTCGTCCATCCTGCCACGTCAACGAGGAAAAGACTACACAAACTAGGTATATTCAGCTTACGTGACCAACCACACGAAGAAATTGGTTACTGGCGTTGCTGCGCTCGTGGTCAGCATAAAATATCTATAGAAGTCGAACACTCCTCTAGCATCTTACATGTGTACAAAGTGATGTATGAATACATGGAAGTTTTTACTTGACTGTATTGTAAACGCTGCTCATAGGATATTTTAAAATTGTTTCAGAGTTCGTCGTACAGCGCTCATAAGAACCTGTCTGTGGATTTCACAAATATTTTATTATGACAGGACAGAACATTTAAACAGAGAATCATCTATTATGGGTATGTTGCAAATTAAACGATTTATTTGCATATTAGTTTCATAATCTGCAATTGACGTGGTCAAGCCAAAGGTAGGTACAATAAGTACATTTATAAAAAGTATCACAGACGATGAACAGACAAGGACAAATAAAAAATAAACATCTCTTAAAGTTTATAATGAGCAAAGCAATATAAATTACTGTGCCTAATACAAAGCGATGTGATCATGAACATGGAACCATATAGCCAGATAAGGAGAAGGTCAATGACTTGTTTTAAAATAAATATATTTAATAGTCTAAACTGTAAGACGGAGTCGAAGCAAGACATCCATAATAAATAATCAAGGGCAATATGCGAGATACAAACGAATGTAGGCATACTACATATCACGACGGAATTTCGTACGTCACAACTATTGACCCTTTTCCTGTTTCATTCGCGTCGCAATCTTCTCATTTAACAAATAATCCAGTGCTTCTGATAATGGGATACAGACCACGAACAGATCATTCCATTAAATCAGTTTAAATGATTTGCGAATAATTTAAAAATAGCTATAAATAAAATTTTCATTGATAAAGATGAATATATTACAAAACAGGATTCTTAAGCGAATCATATTATAGCAGAGAAAGGAAAAGTATTACAACAGAGACAAATGCTTTGGTTTCTAAGACTATTTTCTGAGTAGAGCCCACGCAAACTAAGCACGTAGCAATCGGGACGATAACCGGAGAACACCAACGCTCCCCATTCAACTAGACACGAAAACTGCAATGTTCTAGTTGGAATAGGTAGTAGGAAGGATGGGTGAATAACCTAGGGAGGGAGGTTGCAGTGCATTCGCCCGAAGTTGCATAAACGGACCGACGACCGAGCTACGGTTTAATATCCAGGAGGGGCTGAGCTCCATTTATTTTGTTATTTCATGATTGTATAATTAAAATAAATATTATCGCCAGTTTTATGATCTCGATCCAGTTAAATAAAATATTTATAAACTACACAATGATATAAAGAGAATATTAAAGTTGGTAAATTATAATGCTTTTTTTTAATAAGCAAATTGCTTATACATTTGAATAGATAATGTGTATTCTAATGTGTAAATAAACATTGAATACATAAATAATGAATGGCTTATTCCACGATAAATTTAAAGGTTCAATAACCTATTTACGTGGATACCGACAGAATTTTAAGAGCAAAATAGCTTAATGTAAAACCTCCACATTACGGATAAGTAAATGGAGCACATGCAATAAGAAAAATGGCGTGTATTCATTCCAATAACAAATATCGATTGTTTTAATAATATCGAAGAGATTTGTAGGATACTCATTTGTATCTAATTCTAAATCATAACATTAAATACCTCGTCAACTTTAAATAATTATGAATACTGTAGGGGTAAGTTATTAAGGATGGAAGGAGGAACTGTCGATAATTATAGCATGAACAGCACTACAAATTAATATTTAGATTTCGCTGTAATTCTCAGGATGAGAGTATAACAAAACGGTAACAGAAAGAAAAGCAACAGTCATTTACAATTTGAGATTATTAGAAAAAGGACACAATTACTCTGCGAAAATTACAAGAACTTGCTTTAACATTTATGTTTTCTGGATTTTTTGTTAATATTGAACATAATGATTTATTACATAAAAATCGTGAGTTAGATATAGATATCCTTAGCACCGACCAAGACATGATTTAAATCTAATAATATTCACACGTGGCCCTTCGAATGCAGTGGTTACACATGTATAGAGTCACGCGTACTTGCATTGACCCACTTATTGCATAAAAATAAACATTTTATGCAGCAACATGTCGGCCAATTTGAGGCTTGATTTTATCTTATTAGGTTAAATAATACTGTGTAAATTATTTTTTAACTAAACTTCAATAAACAAGAATTTGAATAGAAAGAAATATCGTTGTAATAATACACAAACCGACATGAAATACATTCACAATAATCATTGCGAATAGTGCGATGTTTATACAGAGGATGATAAAAACCTTGACAGATACTACTCGTATTATACACCACATACCATTATTATATAATACTGTCAATGGAACGCTTTAACTATAGACAAACTGACGAATGTAGGAATTAGTAGAACAAATTTATAAAGAGAAGGATTCTGTAGAATAGAATAATTTTTGGTACGTTGTACGTGCAAATAATGTACCACTTATAAATGCACTGGAAATTACAAGGCACGTGTCTTACATGTGTTATGTTAACGTAAGTAATCAGTTCATGGTTTCTGCCTTTCGCTTTGTTATGGATTAGATTTTAATTTATGTTATGTTACTACCTAGGACAAGGTTTCTTAATGCACGTACTGTATTTTAACCGAATGTACTCTTGTGGCCTACAAGTTAAAGACAACATTTTTTTTGCTAACACACTCATAACCCCGCAGTATGTTATTACCTGTGTCGCGGGTGGCATAGACGACACATATAACACATTACAATCACACCCATGACCCGAGTACAAATATTCATCTGTCACACAAATATCTGCCCCAGCCAGGAATCGATAATATTGGTTGAGTTCAAATATTTAACCAATAATAAATACTTACCAGTCATCAGGCTGATTTCGAGGGCCTTATCATTAAAAAGGATGGTGAAGATTAGAAAAGAAAATATTACTATAGGTTAGGGTGTCCCAAGACATAAGGGAAAAATTTTTTTTCGCGAAATCAAATACGCATACCCTCTATTTTTATTCGAATTGACCTCATTGACTCAAATAATAAATATTATTGCGACTGGACAACGATAACCCGTGCCGACTTGATGCCAAACTTTTGACGTGAAAATTTGTACTGACTTACTGTAGGAGGAATTAAGAACTTAATTTTTATTACTTAATTAAAACTCCAATACACCCAAATAGTATATTATTTATTCATTTACATTAAAAAATATTATAATTGTTCAAATTTTCTTTTAAACTTTGTTTTTTAGAGTCAGGATAAACCGGTGTTCTTGTATGCAACGTAATATAACAAAAAATAACCAACTCCCAAAATTACTCAAAAACTACTTGTCAGATTTCGTTCAAATTTATGTGGGACCACGTGACAAGCACCTGCTTTCGGTTAAAAAAAGAATCATCGAAATCGGTTGGCGTGATATTAAGTTATTCGTCCATTTGTCGCGCACATACTTAATGCAAATTTAAGACTTATATCGTCACTGGAAAGCCAATAATACTAAAGCGCCAAAAGGCCATTTTACAGGAGAGCGATTTAAAGTTATTTTTTTCACAAAACTGAGCATAACTTTTTTCTTATTGTCCAATCTGAATGAAATAAAAGCAAAAAATGGTTGTGATAATGTTATCTACCTACCTGAATTAATATTTTTGTCATATTTCTTATAATTCAGGAGATAGCTGTCGCTTTAGTACAGCTACTCTGGAAACATCGTAAGCAAAAATAACTAATCTTCACGATAGATTTTAGGTACAGCGATCGAAAAATACTAACAAGTCAGGTTCCTTCATATTCATGAAAGGAAAAAGTACTAATATGCCTTATGAGTCGATAATGTCTCAGGGTAATAGTACTTAACAGTAAATACGGCGGTAAAGACCGTAAGGTAAAGCAACCTATAGCATTATAAGTTGGTATTCTTGTCGCATCAAAAGGACTTACAGGAAAATATTATCATTGAAATGCAAATCCATTTTACTTATTCGACGCTTGTGACAATTTTATTGTATTATTTATGTATACCAACAAAAGAAGAAAATGAAAGAAACAGTCCATATTCTAATGTATCAAATTTTCTCGTTTTTAGGGTTCCGCAGACGGAACATAGCGCAGAGACTTTATTGGTGTATTGGTTAAAAAAAACTAGGTTACTACTTAATAATCTTTAATGAACAATAAAATATCTGTCTTTTATATATTTTTACGGTGAACAGGTACGCAACACAAAAAAACATGATTAAATTGGTTTTTACCAATAACGATTAAAAAAAATACTGATATTTTAACAATTTTTTAATTTGGTTTCAAGGATGCATTAATTAATAAAGAGTACCTAGGTACTATACAAGATCAAATGTCGTAAAAGTAAATAGCTTAATTAAATCGATTTTCAAAATTGTTTCTAATCATACATTTTTTTATTAATACAAGTGGTATCTACTTATCACTGTATGAGATCAAATTCAGTTAACAACTTAATGAAATAGGTGTTTATTAATTATGATGTATACAAATACTATTACTAATACAAATATGAAAATATTTCTATTAAGTCTTTAAACTTGTTGCCTAATTATATTATAATTAACAACAAATATAAGTTACAAGTAAGTAGATATTAAACCTCTTACTTACTTGTACATACACAACATCAATTGTGACGAAACCTCGGAATCCAATTACTTTGAATGTGTTAATATGAAAAAAACCATAAAGGCAAATCAAAAAAACAAAAGCGGACAAAAAAATTATAAACTTCTTCGAAATCAAAACCTAACAGTACTTCACCAATAAAAAAATACGTTAAATGTTGTCTTCAATATCCGTATCTTGAAGATTATCTTGGACATTAAGGGCATTAGGTAAATTTTCATATTCGCGATGAAAAATTTCAGGAATTATCTTTGATGTACAAAGTTTACATAAATCTTGGTATTTTTTCTTCGACACGGGCAGTTTAGTTTTATAAATATTTTTCAGTTGTAAATTTTTATTTTTATTTGTTACTTCTATCTCTTCTACTGGACCATCTGTCGCCATTGTATATTTGACAAATAATTTATGTGGCTCAGATTTTTTTAATGTCGCTGTACGTATCTGCAAAGTGAAATAAAGTTATAATACATTACAATGCAATGTTAATCTGATGCCTTCTGATGCCTTTAAATATAAACGTGAAAAGTGAACATTAGAATAACCTTTGATATTTTACCCACAAGATTCCCCTTAAAATATTTGTCTCCAATAACATCCCATCCATAAAAATCCTTATTAGTTTAGTTAACACTTCTACGTTATAGGGCTTGGGATTTTTTCGGGCCAACATAAAAACAGTGGACCACTGTGAAGGTGTATTATTAAGTATTATTTTATTTTTATTTTGTCCGGGGCAAGAGTCACTATATAATAGAAGATATTTAACTGAACCACGATCGTCTACCATCTTAATATATTTTTCTAAGATAGTGCACACCTCGTTTGCATCCCGTTTTCCTTCGATCGCAGTCCAAGAATAACAGTTACCGTCTCGTGTTCTGGACTCATAGAATGTGAGATTGTATACAGCCAACTTACGACTGTAATACAATAACATGCTCTTGCCATATGGTGTATTCAGAACTTTTTGCAAGTCGAAGGATACACAAAGTATGTTTTCATCTTGAATTTTTTGGTGAGCTTGAAATCTCTCGTAAGTTTCCTCTTTGTCTTTAAGATGAGCCAGTTTTTCTTTTTCACTTTCTCCATTTTCTTTCTCGAATCGCACACATTTCATACATTTATCTTTACGCGGAATGTGGAAACCTATATTGAATTCATGAAAAACTCTGAAAAGTCTTTTCTCCCACTATCTCTTTATCTTCGGAAATCATTTTTTCTTTGTAAATTTTATATAAATTACTTAAATTTCGAAATTCTTGAAAAAGATAAAATCTTTTTGAATTTTTCCGGCAATAATGCGATGGTAAATATGGTAAGCTTTTGATGTAATTCCTGGTTTCCTCTAAATTTTTTTCTGAAGTTTTGTTACTTGGAATATGCTTCCCACGCAAATCATCTTTAGATGAGCCGTAAGCAGCTTCTGTGATAATGTTATATAAATATTTTTGTTTAATATCCAGTGAGCTCAATAAAAATTTTAAACAAACTTTCCTTTTTCCCTCGCCTTCATTAATAAAATAATCATAAGTGCATTGCCTGCGACTTTGATCATCTTGGGTACGCTTTCTCTTAATCGCTTGTTTTTTAGCATTGCTTACTAACCAATCTTTACGTCGCTCATTATTAAGACTCCAGTAGTGATCAAAAATTGCTTGTCTTTTGTGTGTAGTTATCTCATAACATTTATTGTGGCAGTTATCTGCTGCGCATGCATTACTCTTTAATCTTTTTGCTTCTATAATTTTCCCTGAAATAGATGTATATTGCTGGCCAGCGTTTTTTAGACTAATTCTAACTTTATTCTTGTTAATTCTGTGCTCTCTTTTTTTAACTCGCAATTATTATCTTTTATATGATCAGTATTATTATTTTTATTTGTCTTTATTTTCTTTTTAGAGTTATATAAATTATATACCGCGTAATTATTGATTATCAATTAATGTTCGAAATAAACATTAACTCAATTTTTATTATGTATTCATTTCTATTAATCTATTTATTTTAATTCAACAATAAGATCAATTACGAACATAAGGCGGTATAGTAACACTGCGGCAACATATCGCTATCTCGCCCGTACATGGAATGCGACGTTTTTCTGTACTACTTTATGCTTTCTATCTCTGTCTACGTTTAACTAACATTCTTTACAATTTATTATAGACCCGACTAGATTAGACAGATAGCTGACCCGAAGAACTTCGTAGGTATCGCGTTTTTTTCTAAAATTTTTCTAAAATAAAAGTAGCCTAAGTTACTCCTTGTTACATCAGCTATCTGCCAGTGAAAGCCGTCAAAATCGTTCCAGCCATTTCAGAGATTAGCCGGAACAAACAGACAGACAGACAGACAGACAAAAATTGTAAAAATGTTGTTTTGGTACATGTACCGTGTAAACATCCACTTAGCAAAAAGCGGTTATTTTAATATTTCAAACAGACACTCCAATTTTATTTATTTGCAGATGTATAGATTCAACAGTTCGAGATAGTATTAAAAAAATGAGAGGTGTCAAGGGACACCCGGATGGAACGAAGTTCCTTTCGATTAATACTAAGCGAGCAAAAGTGTTCGAGGGTGATACAGTACAATCATAGTATGTGGCTGTCTTATTCACTCTTCGGTATTTAGCATAGGCACAACAGCGACGTCCATATCACGATCATGCACATTAAGCTATTATTGCCATTTCTCCCGTCATGCCAATTAATATGCGGAAAAGCGACAGGGATAGAATAAATCTATCACTGTCGCTCTGACAAGACACTTGTCAGATATAATAATAAGATAAATCTATCACTGTCGCTCTGACAAGACACTTGTCAGAGTGGCAGTGATGGATTTGTTCTATCACTGTCGCTCTTCCGCATATTGATTGGCATAACTGGAGAAATGGCAATAATAGCTTAATGTGCATGATCGTAATATAGATATCCCTGTTGTGCCTATGCTAAATACCGAAGAGTAAATAAGACAACCACATACTATGATTGTACTGTATCACCCTCGAACACTTCTGGTCGCCTAATTACTCGCTTTAATTAATAAACGACGGCAAAAAGTGTCGTTACAACTTTTCGTCCCAATTTTTTCCGTCTAGCCCCCTTTCGCAACGCGCGATAAGGAACTTCGTTCCAAAATTGCGTATGTTGGTCGACGACACACACGACTATAAGGTAGGTAGGTATTTAATAGGTAAGTTAAACTAACGAACGGCGACTAACGAGATCGATTGTAAGCGAGCGAGCGAGAGGCGATAGCTTGATGACTCGAGCGGGTGGGAACAATCGAGACAATCGAAAAACATCTCGATTGTTTTCTCGGTCAGCGAGTAATCGGTCATCTCGATTGTAAATTTCGGATATTCGCGATTGTCTCGATTGTTGAAACATCTCGCAATCGCGCATCGCTAAAGCAAACTGCTAAGATCAACTAAAGTGCCGCATACTCCCGCGCAAAATATTAGTTAATAAATACTAACCGAATCGTAACCAAAACAAAATGGTATTTAAAAATATTAAACGAAACAATTTTGGTACGATTTCACACATCAAAATGCTGAATAACCTATTTTTTATTTTGTCGAGTAAATTAGTGCAGCTTACTATAATTATTTATCAATTTCACTGCACGCAAAATTTTCTTAATAGACACTTAAATACTAAGATACGTGAAGCAAATTAACTTAAAAGTGTTTCCTGTCTGAAAGTGCGTAAACAAAATATACTAATGCGCCACGCTTAGCAATTTCTGCGTGAAGCAAGTTTACTAACGTCTTATATCAACAAGTATTTACGGCCGGCAAAATATTCTAAAGTAACATTATCGCCTAAAAAAGGGTATTTTGCGCTGCTGAACAGCCTTATTATGGCAATCGTCAGCGAAAAAAAATACTGAACTGACAAAATTTAAAATTTTATCATAATTTGTATTACATTAGTAATATTCCCTAACTGTAAATTATGAAAATTATCCAATTTTTCAGTTGCTTAAGCGCCAAAAAAGTGCTCAGATCGTTATGAAACCCAGTTCAATCGACGCAGAAAAAAAAATCCAATCCAACGATATATATAACTCATTTTCACCAAAATGGCGCTTAAGTATTATTGGCTTTCCAGTGACGATATGGTTTTCTCATGGATGCCATTGTCAGATTACAATAAAATTTAAGTGGGACCACATGACATTTCCTTGAATTATTTCTTCCTCTCTGGTTAAATTTTGAACCATTTTAACTTTAGTTAAAATCCACATCCTCATCATCAAACAGTGATAATATAGTAACTTTGTCAGTTTAATACCACAAATGCTGAGCAATCTTCTGCAAGGCTGCTTTTGAGATCGTTTTATCAATTTTCTCGTAAGACTTCATTGATTTCAAAGAGCACAAATCTTGGTAAGGTGATTTTATTGCTGAAGTGCATTGAAGCCATGGTTTAACGTAGGATATTACGATGAACAAGCAAACGTCAATCAATGCCGCCTTGTCTTTGCTTGTGCTCTTGAATTGAGCACTAAGTAACTATATTTTCAGGGAATAAATCGCTTTCGCCATCCATCCAGCTTGATGCATGACACCTGGAGGTCGGATTTTAATTTTTTTCTCGATATTTTCACCCAAAAATATCACAGAAAGCTCTATTAACTCTCGATAATCATCTCTATAATCTTTTGGCAGTTCAGTTCGGTAAAACTCTAGCAAGTTGTCAATTTCGGAGTCAGTCAGGTGCTGTGTAAGATTTTCTCTATAATTCTGTATTTTATCAGTATTAAACGACTTGTAAGGGTACATAAAATGATGTGGAAGGAGTCGGCTCAGACAAATATTTAGCACGTCGTTTTTCTTATTCGATAGTTCTGTGGCGCGCTCTTTCCTCTCTATCAGTAAAATTTTTATCCACTCCTGCTAAGTCACCAGGTCGGCCTGGTTCTCTTTAACGCTGTAAGAAGATTCTATCCTCATTTATTTTTATTAATTGAAGCGCATCAGCGTGTGTCATGTCAAACAAATTATCTAAATTGTTGACAAAAGCTTGACGGCGCTGTTTAAATACGTCTTGTGTCTTTTGTGCATTTTTTTGCAAGTCCCTCCAAACTTGATATAACTTTACACAAAATTATCACAAAATTAGGCAAAGATTTTGTGAGAATACGCGCTTTTTCCCAATTGATAATACACTCGCGAATAGTGATATTCGCGCTTTCATTGACAGTTAAATTCACTTCACGGATATTGTAAAGTAAAACTGCTAGAACTTGTCCATTACACGGAAGTTTTGAACCCGTTATTTGATGTTTTACGTTACCTATTAAAAATTTACCCCTTTTAGAACAGCGTAATTGCACTGACATGTCGACTGATTGAAAACAATGCGAGTTCTATAACTAAATAACGAGAAATCACAAGCACATCGACACGTTAGGTCGCGTCAGCCGTAGAGAGTAAGTACTTACATGTATCGATGTAAGTCGGCACGGGTTACCGAGGCCCTACCTACTTAAAATTTTATTTATAATTGTTTTGACTTAAAAGTAAAAAATTAAGAGGGTATGCGTTAAAAAAAAACGACTTTGATTTTTTTGGGACACCCTACTATAGGTGTACCAAAAACTCATGGCATTCTTGACAAGCAGAAAAATAGGTTTTTTATATGGCAATGAATTTTTTTAAAACTATAACAATTTTAGTGTCAAGTCAAAAAAAGAGTTGTATGGAATTTTTTCTTTTTCTAAAATTATGATTATTTTCGATTAAATACCGACAATACCTTTACGATCACTAACCAAAAATATTATTTTCAATGTTTATTGAAAAACATATGAGAAAAAAGGTGTATTTTAAAGACAATCTACAATATTAATATTATCCATCTCGTAGGATTGACTCGTTTTGATACTTATTTTTCTTGATTATATTTTTTTAGTAATTAATCTAATTATGATTTCTTTATAATATGTAAATAGATTTGCAAATGATATTAAAATAAATGAAATTAAGAATACAAACATTGTTACAAATTCGAGATTGCAAAGATGTTGTGAATATGACATGAAAAGTTACATCATGCAAAGTCACGTAACTGGAATGTTAGAGAAGCAACTCATTATTATTATCTATTTATTCTCTTCATCGAATGAATAAAAAATACCTATACAGTTGCATAAAATAAATTACCTAGTCACTCTTATAATTAATTGTAATATAAAAATATGTGCATAATATAACATTGTTCTTTATATATTTTCATCTGAAGTTAATAAACCAGACATATACCTAATGTGAATTATGAAACTAACACTATGATAAAAATATCAACGATCAACAAGTTTTATTCCAATTTCCCCAACGCTTGGGAGTGTTGCGTCTCCAATTCTAATTACCCCATTTTGCCATCAAATCCTGGTACACCTATACATACATAGTTACTGGTTGTAAAATTCCATGATATTTATCTTCTAAATAAAAGGATGATACGTGTTAACAATATAATGCTAGTAACTTATCTAACGCATGTTAAAACCTACGAGTACATGTAATATATTGTACATTGCTGTAGGGGCGAGAAAATATCATGGGATGGGATGAAAATACATAGTAACCATATATGAGATAACCTGTCAACCCTGGATCTGATAACATATGCTCTGATCTTTGATGTTACGGCTGTTTTCTTAGCTGTAGTCAGCAGTGATAAGATAAATTTTCCATTTATCCAATGAACACTTAGACGCAAATAAACCTTATGGTTATGTTAATATGAGGGCAATCGATTAAATAGATTTAACTATAACCGAGACCAACCTATTACCAATCATGTGATACACTGTAAAAACAAGTAATGTAACAAAACAGATAAAAGTAAACATTGCATTCAGTACTTAACTAGAACACAACACAAAACCATTCAGTACATCAGATGCTAACAATTACATCAAATTATTAAAAGACGTTGACATTATTATGTAGGATAAAACATAATACAATCAAAACAAAAATTCGCTAAATAGACAGAATGTATTGGCGCCGTTAATCTTATAACACTGCATAAATTCCCTAGCTATTATGGTAAAGTAAGCAATTTAACGCTTAGCTGAACTCTGCTGCTCCAAAACTAAAATTTGAAATGGATTTATAAACTTAGAATATTTGGGGGCTTGGAAAAAAGACGGCCGATATGTCGTACATGTTTAAGGACATATAATTTTTTTTGATCTAGATTTTTGAAAAGGGCATCTCAAAATTATAAATATTGAACTTTTGTCAAGAAATACACAACATTATGACAATATGTCCTATACATCAAGGGAGGATTTGATCTAAGAGCCACCTGCAATGATTTCGCAACTCCGATACACAGTAGAGGGCACACGTTCCTCTATCCAACCACTAATGGCCGGAATTCCTCAGGGATCTGCCCTTTGCCCTTTAATCTATATGCAATAAAATAGCGATATGCCTAGACATCCAAATGTGGAACGCTCTATTCGCAGACGACACTGCCCTGTACACCATTCACCCTACACCTGCCCACATCACCTCAATCCTCCAAGCAGCGACCACCGACCTAGGCAGAAGTTTAGGAAATGGAGAATAGAGGTAAAAGCCCAAGAAAAATTCAGCTATTTACTTCAACAGATCAGAGCGATTTTGAGCTTCCCACCATAGCTAGATAAATATACGAAGAGGCTCTTAAGACTTAGTTCGAATCAGCCGCGAACCATCCCAACCTCTTGGTAGTCCAGGCAGCCAACTATGTCGTTGATAGGGGGGCCAAACTCAGACGGCCTAGACATGTGCTAAACGACCCTGATGACGGGATCACGTTTGCAAACGTCGCCACCGGTGGCGATGAGGCCCCGTTTTTCACACGGCCGCCACCAGGCAATTCGGCGTGGACGGTAGTCTAGCCTCGACGTTCTCCTCCTAAGCCGAGGTCCGAACTCCAAAGGGGGTGCCCTTAGGTCGTTTGCATACCCTATTTTTCGAAGAGGGATGCTAGTTCTCCCTTTTTGCAATTTTATTCTTCTCGGCTGAGCCTTTCCAACCAAGTAGAAATTTTATGTGTAATTTATTTTGTCGAATTAGGTATAATGATGTCAACCATCATTACTATGACAACATTCAAATCAATGGTCAAATTCGCCCTAAGTATGCCTTGCCTTGCAGAAAAAGTTGATAGCTGAAAATGTGAAAAGACTAAATAACAGTAACTAAATACATCACGGTTGATTTAGTGTGTGAATTTGAAACACCAAATAAAATAAGTGTCAGCAAAAGAAGGTGAGAAATTTCATAGAAAGAAAGTCAGGCAGAGTATTCTCAAAACTTTTTGACTTTTGCTCGAGTCTTTTACAAGTTTGGATTGAGAAAATGAAAGAATTAAACTAGATAGAGAGTTGTTTTGCTGTCAACTCAGTAATTAGTGTTTAATCTAACAAAGTAGAAGGCGTTATGACAAAATATTTATAAGATCCTTAACAAAACTCCAATAAGATGTAAAAAAATAAGAAAACCGAAGCAAAGCGAGGGCGCTTACTCGTAATTAAATATTATTATACCTCAATAAAATTTGTATAGGTAACTTTTGTTTTTTATTCTAAGATATTTTTTTTTGATAATACTTACCTCCGGTAATAAGTTGAATTTTCAATAGAGAATACTGAAATATCACATTTATAATTAAGATAGAAGCGTCTCAAAATATACTTTTGACATAATTTATTTCTTGCATAAAAGATCATTAAGAATTTTGAGATACTACATGTTATATTAATACGATTCTATTACTTTAAATTAGTAGTTTATTTATAGCGCGACGGTAATAGAGTTGTTGATTACAAATGATCGAACTCAATTCGAAGAGATTGTGGCCATACTAATAAAAAAAAAATGTATTGTGATACTATATTGTTGTTGTAAATGATTGTATAACTTGGGCAAATAGAAAATGCGGTTGGTTTTAGTTTGGTTTTAGTGGTTTGGTTTATGGATGGATTTTGTTAATGGATGACATCATTGGGGTACGTCACACCAGCGAACGATTAGAATTTAATGTAACGCCATCTATCGATTAGCATTAAAAAATTCAGCGATCGTTCCGTTGTAAAACACATTAAGGTCAGAAAGACGCATGAAAAATACGTAACACCTGGATGGCCACAAACCATTAATGGCCCACTACTGAGCACGGGTCTCTCCTCTTGAGGAGGCCTAGAGCATACTCCACCACGCTGCTTGGCGGATTGGTGGAGGGTGAAGTGTTTATCACGCCTACATTTAGGTATTTCCGGGAATAGAAGTTAAAACAAATAAGATATACAATTTAGAATAGATAATAGTCCAGACAGCGTGCTATTGAATAGGACAGGACAGGAAGGAACAACATAATTTACGGCCTTTGTTTGGTTTCCCATATTCGTAACATTAAACATTAATTAATGAATACTATTGTTTTACAATATAATGTTCAAAAAATTTTGTCAATATATAATTTCAACATCATTGTTAATTTTGAAATTGTTATCATCATGTAGCGAAGGGTTTAAACTTTAATCTCCACAGCTAGGATTCGAATTTTCTACTATTTCATATTTCATATTAATGTGGCTGGGTAGTAAGTGGTAAGATATAAAATTAACTTTTCCTCCTATTAAGGTGATCTTAATTCTTGATGATTTTCTTTACAGTACGTTTAGTGTGGAGAGTTTAATGTGGACTTCTACTGATCTCCTCGAATACACAATCAGACATTAACGACTTTCTTACATTATCAATAACAAAGTGTTTATCACACCATCTCTAATATAGTTATAAATAGAGAAAAAATATGATAATAATACCTACATGGGCGGTCATAAAAGAAATTTATTTCGCTTCGTGACCTCGACAGTAACAGCCAAACAAATCCGGAGGGTTGGTGGGCTATGGGCTATAAACAAAAACCAGTGGGAAACATTTCCACACTTATCGACAAAGAAATTCGTTATAAGTTCAGGAAACGGCGAGAGGAAGGCAATTTTAATTAAGTCTCATGAAGTATTTGAGATAATTGGTATAGAATTTATTGTAGTGATTTGTCGAGTTTTTGTTTTAAAATTTTCAAGCGTATGTTTTTATAGGGTGACAAGTAAAATTTTATTATGCTGAGTTGTGATTATGTATCTAGGACTAAGGCTCATTTGCATACTACATGAATTTTTATTGTTCGCCTTCTGACAAGAGTACTTTCTATTTTTTGTTATAATTTTAATTTTTCGAAGTAGTAAGTTCATCGACTATTACTCATTAACCACATAAGCCAACATAGCCGTGATAGTTTGCCTAGTAAAATCATTATCATTATAACCTATTTTTGAGAATTTTTTTCACTTGTCTTGTTTTCTAGCACTAAGGGTATCAGTGCTTTGCTTCGGATAGAAAGACGGGCAGACAGACAGACAGACGGACGGATAGACAGACGAACGGACATGAAGAAACTATAAGGGTTCCGATTTTACTTCGGAATCCTAAAAACCTGACTCAATTCAATGGGTTTTACAGAATTTCAAACGGTTTTTATTTATGTAATGTGCTAAGTTCGCTGAAATAACAAGATCCATTAAAACAAAATCCATTAAAACGGGCTGAAAATCTTCTACTCAGCAAAGATATTTATTATTTTTTCTCCAGAAATTCAAGATTGAAAGTTGAAATGGAATAGCATCGTAAAAATGTCATAAAACTGAATCTCTGAAAAATGTGCAAACAGATATTTTATCTTTCTGTGATTAGAAATCTTTGAAGCTTGCGTATTGGAGATTTGGTTTAGTAAAGTAAGCACGATGTTTAAAAACATTTACTAGAAATAATTAACTCACTCAAGCTAGGATATTATGAATTACTATCAAATATATACTGACAACAGATACGTTTAGAAAATTGAGCTGGTTATATTTAGCAAAGTAGAGTGTGTTAGTCTTAAATATCACATTAATCTTATTTAAAAAAAACCGGGCTAGTGGACGGACGGGCGGACATGACGAAACTATAAGTGTTCCGATTTTACTTCGGAACCCTAAAAAAATGCCAGATGTATTTTGCACATTTTACCCAAGTTAAACTGGGTCCAAACCAAACCCAGTTGCATGGATCTTCGTCATGGCTAAGGCCTACCGAATACAGAATTGTTACATCGATCATACTGCTGCAACGTATCTACATACAAGAAAATAACAGTATACAAAGTAATAGTTGCTACTAAAAGCCACTCTTAGTGAATTCTAAAACGTAATCGTTGAATTTATTATAGTTTCTAATTCCAAAAGAAAATTAACTTAAATGCTCGTTATCGGCAAGAATTATTTGTTTAGTTGCTAACAGATACCTACAAAAATAATTGTAGTCCACTTGGCAAGAGCAATTTTATTTTATTACCGCACCTATACTTGCAACATTTTGCATAATAATAATTATGTTCATTCTAACAGCTGCCAAGTAATGTACGAATGCAATTTAACGAAACGTCAATCTAGTCTCTTACATGTAATACGCATTGTCTCAAGATTTGTTTCGAACGATTTGTCTAGATACTTACATAAAATTATTATTACCAATATCTTTCCAATTATATAATTATTCATGCTGTATGGCTTAACCGTTTACATTTAACACAAATATAATTATTTCGTTTAAGACGATGATTGATTATTATGACTGGAGCCAATGGAAGAAACAGTAGTCAAGTTATTTGCAGTTTGTATTAGTTTCAGGATCCGTAGCGTGCCAAGGTCAACGTGGGAAGTAGGGTCCAAATCCATTTTCGTAAGCCAAAGGTCGTAAGTATATTAATGATGAAAAACACAGACAAAACACGATGCGAAAAACAAAGCGAATGCGACTTGAAAGTTGAACGTAGATTACTATGTCCAACAATTGACAGTTGAGATTACTACATAGAGTACTTTCTTATATGATTACTATGTCCAACGATTGACAGTTGGGGATACAAACAATGCATCGATTCGAGCATGTTTGCAAAACATCGATATATTGTTCATTATCGTCAATTATTATAAAAGCAACGTACATAAAATAATATGTTATTCTAGAAAAATAATACCCAATTTATAGTTTATTGCTTTTTATACGTGTATCTTACCAAACTTAACTTTTTGTCGTGAGAATTAAAACTTCCAAATAATATCGATATATCGTGTTTATTATCGTTATAGGAATAATGTTGCAATTCTACTGACGTGACTACCCTGTGTATGTGACAATAGGAAGTGTTTATCAGTAGAATGTTACATTAAATATATTATTTTAAAAAAGTAAATTGATACAAAAATAATTCGCGTGTATAAGTTTAAAAACAAAAGATATTTTTTCGTGTAATTGTTTATTTTTGAGCATCCTGTCCACGAATAGCCGAAAATGGACATAGTCCTTTTCGGACAACATCGGGGGAGCCTGCGGCTACTAATATTAACTCGACAGTCGATTATCGAAATAGCCCGCATCGACTACGCGGTTAGTATTATTGAGGATCATATTAACTTGTAATATCCCATACTATATGTCTACCCTTAATTCAAACCACACGCATTAAAATAATTTAAGTAGTATGAAACAATAAGCATTTAAAACAAACAGGTACTAATTTACAAACCTCATAAACAAAAATAGACGTGGGCAAATGAATGGTGCCAAATTTCAAGCAGATAGCGATAGTAATTTCTGAGACATGACCGTGACAGAGACAGCCAAACATTCAAGTGTCGGTTGGTAGTCAACAGAGTACAATAAAACAAACATACAAAATTAACTTACAAGACAGTTTCAATACGCAACATCTAAAGAGACCGGTGGCTTTGTAACGAAGCATAAAACAAATGGCGGAGAAAAAAGGGCTTTGTGGCCGCTCTGAATCACTGCAGTGTCGGTTACTGGAGGGCAAATTACATAAGACTCCGCACTGCACGATCAAAGGATTACAAGACACCTTTCTTTATAGCCTGGCCTTACATCGATCGAGCCTAGCTAGACTTAGCATTCTACGGGAGGTCTCACCATTACTGTCCTAATGTCAGCTAAATTAAATATCTCTTTTATTCTATGTATTTTTGGATAATCGTTATAGTTACAAACACGTAATACAATTATACCTTGACGGAGATTGTTTTTTATGATAAGACATCCATTGCTGATTGCGCAAATACGCGTTTTTGGATCTAGACACGCGTGTCAAGCCAATTTCAAGCTAACAGGACTGGCGAGCAGCACCGTGTGTAATATTACACGAACCATTTGGCCCCCTCATAACTCAAAAACTATTCCACATAAACCTGTCAAATTTGACTCATTTATTGAGACTTGCAAAATACATATGTATGTGCTCCAAATTTCATAAACACACCTCAAACGGTTATTTAGATATTAACGTCCAAAAATCGTCATTTTTATCACTGACTGACCTATAGGTCAAAATTCTAACCCAGTTGCAGATGATCTAGAAACTTGACATTTGTCATCAAGGTATTAGGCGATTGTAAAGGAAAAAACCTAAAAACTAAAAATTATTGATAATTAGTGAAACGAGTGAATTAGCTGTTCGATGTAATCAAGTCAAATGCAGAGCTTGAATTACATGTTCTTGTGACTAAAATTTTAGAACTTGGCACCCATTTAAATCTCAATTTATTTTTTTGAAATTGGCTCTCATTTCACATTTATGTTTTTGATGAGACTCTCCTTTTACTTTATCTAAGGCCCGCATGCGAATAATTGCCTGCTACGTTCACATATATACACATACACATGTATAGACTACTACCGCGCCCGAGAAAATTAGAACATTAGCTGCAGGCAACCAACGTCGTTGAACAACTGGGTTACTGAGTTGTCATTGAAAATATTTATGATCTATGTATGATGTAATGTATTTAAAAGTAGATTTTTTACCGTTGCTAAGATTTATCTAATACTTGAAGAAAGAACTAAAAATTAATATGCAAGTCTACCAAAAATGAAATAAATAAAGCATCTAATCAATTTCAACCGTTGCAATTTAAACAAACCACATAATTATCGAAATTATGACATTATATTAACAGGATAACATATAACTAGGCCGACTCCGTCCAACACGTATTATTTATTATGTAAGAAAATTTATTATAATTTACTATTCGTTTCACTCGTAAATATAAAACGTCCATGCTTTTGACAAAAGTTGACGTACAATTATAGTACATTTCATTAAGAAACTTAAACCCACCGCGAGTGCTTGACTCACGCGATATCGTCCGAGTCAGGACCCAACTATCGCAATAACTCAGGGAATACTCGCAATACTGTGTAGTATTGTTAGCCTTCGTGATAACTGACACGAAGGAAATTGTGACTTATGTAATAAAGATAGCGAAAGGCCCTTTATTAAAAGTGAAGAAAGGAGTGGGCCATCCAGATAAGGCATTCGTAATATAATAGACGATACGTACGAAGGTAAACGATACGTATGAAGGTAACAATAGACAACTGATAGCAGATAGTATCGCTACATAAGCGGCAGATCTTAAAAAACTCAATTCAATATTTCAAAAAAATAAGTAAACAAAGGAATTCACTTACCTTTTATATATGGTAGACAGGAAAAGTCTAATTTTATTAGTTTCAAGCTGAAATATAATTCATAATGAATCAGATGTACCGTCAATTTCCGCTTATTTCTAGACTTACCTGATGACGTAATTGACGCACACCACGCTGACTGGCTTCTGTTGCTTGTCCGTGATGACCGTAGCCTGAGTTTGGACCCAGGCGTAGCCACCTGTCTTCGCCAGGAAGCGATACTGTCCAGTTTCGCATTGTCCTTTGGAGAATACTGTAGAAAGAAACATTAGGAATTACCTTTAAAATATTACACCATAAAACCATTTTGTGTGACTTTGGATTGAAGTGACTTGCTAAAATGTTTTAGGCGATATGAAGGGTTTTCATCTTTAAAATAATAGTAAAATCTCAATTAGCATGTCACTCTTCTGTCCTCAGGCTTCAAAGCATTTATACAGACATACAAAGATTTATACAGACACAAAAAACGTTTCTAAGCAGTCATCATGGTAACACAAAGAAATAATAGTTATTGAAAAACGATCTATTTCACGACCCGATTCCATCGAGATATCGAAAAAATAATTTAACAAAAGGATCTGTCGCTTCGTAACTTTTCTTGGGATTAATATAACTTTCCGATAAAAACAAGGCCAAAGGCACGAATCAGCATAACAAAATTGGATCATGTCGACGGGAAAAATAAGTTCCCACCAAATTTTGTAAAGGTGAATGACCGGCATTAATCCTACGCCTCAGACTTGTGTAGGCAGACTGCATGAGTGATTTACAAAGGAGTGTACACAGACAAATAAGAGAACGTTAAAATTATGGGAAAGTAATTAGCTTAAGGACATCACTAAATGTAAGGGCATATGAAGTACTGTTTGTCGTCCATCCCGTCAATGAAAATGACAGTAATAGCAGGATGTATGTATGTCGGGTCAAATCCAATAAGATGATGCGAAAGATTCGAAGCTGTACCTGGTTAGCATTTTCAGCCAAAGTGACCATGGAAAATATAGGAATATGCGCGTTAGGTAAATAAAATAAGTAGTTTTCGTTTTACTTTACTTTTAATTTACTTCACAATACAAACCTAAATGCTGAACCAGCGTGTATAACAACGTTCAACATAAGCTGGTTTATAGATACAATAAGAAATTCATAGCACATTAAAGTATGTCAAAAGATTCTCAAGATAAATAGCTAGGGATGATCATTATAATAACATGCGGTCCCCTCCGAGCGTAATACCAATTTATTTCTTCTTACTGAACCGGCTTTTAAATAAGTATCACGTGACTCTTATAATGTTGAACTTTGGAAAACATTTCAGAAGTACAATAGGTATATTATGTCTGATGTCATAAAATAAGATAGGTTGCTTGAAGCCATCAAAAACCATCATCATAAATAGGTATGATAGTTTAAGAAACGATGATTCAGGTTAATGTTGAACAGAATAACTTTAGTAGATTAGCTATTACAATAACACCGGTGAACTACTTTGATACAAATATAAAAAGCGCAACGCCCACAAATAAGAATAAAAACACCGAATGTGCTTACGTTATAACTTATTACCGACAATAGACCTCAATCGTGTCCACCAAATGGCGTGTTCACGGCCAGTAAGCTTCAGAGGACGTAAGAAACGGGAACGCTAGGAGTCATGCGACACAGATAAGAGTTCACCCACCCACGCCAGGTGAAAATAATTTTTAGAACCTCTTAATATGAAACTCTCTAATAAAAAAATTCCAGACGTTTTTGTCGCCGAACCCTCGTGAAAACTCGCCAACAGCATCAAAATTTTAAAGAATGTAGTCAGCTTTCAACGTTACGTAGCTTTGTAATTTTTTTACGGAGTGCCGAGTCCTTTGATTAAAGGATTAGTTGCGTTTAGTGGCATTTATGTCTTATTATACGACGTTATTATGTTTTTAAAAATGTTTGGCGGAATATTACACGTAATCAAATTTTACGTGAGCAAGATTCACTTTGGTTTAATGCCAAGCGACGCGCTTAGCAACACGTACGAGAAGTAAGACAATTTGTACCTATGTACCTATACAATATTTGCGATTCGCTCGAAATCTCATTGCTTTGAGAAAATATTGCACAACATTAGTATAGCTAAGTTTGTTTAGCTCTCATATTTGATGATGATGTTATGCTTCAAGTATTTTACACACGTGTGCATCGCTTCATTTTGCTTTCATACTTTTTACTCAAGATTCATTGACTTCTTTATTAGACGAAAAAATTCGCAATGTTGTCATTTCATTATGGAAATTAATTAGCGACAATGGTTGTTTAAACAACTTTAAATCGTTCTAAAGCCTAAACTGTTACTTAAAATGAAAAATAATGAAATGAACCTAAAAATAATTTTAAATACCTATTCAACGATACCCCACATGACTTAAGACGATTTTTTTTCATTTTGACAATATGACGTTTGGTTGTCGCTGTGACTCTGGTCTCTACAACGCCACACAGACACAGGAACAAACATACATAGATAGATAAAGACATTACCCTTTGCGTCGCGCAGTCGTGTAAAAATATAATTTATAAGTGCATCAGCGATAGCCAGGAATTGAATTGAAATAATTTGGTTGGAAAATTAGATTCTAGCTAAAAATATGATCATTAAAAAAAGCAATATTTTGTTAATGACTTGTCACTTCAGACACCACTTACACCTACACTCTACAACGTAAGACTGTCTTTTGTTATCAGGTCCGTACTTAGATACTGCACATCCAGCAGTCTTTCACCAGACAGTAACCGAAGAAACATAATATACGTCAGGATGGTAAATGAAGACCTTCGTAAAAATCAGTGACATTAGTTCTTAATAACCAGTTGCTGATGACGTTTTGCAATGGAACAAGTTTCAAAACGATCCAAAGTCCAAACACATGATAACCAAAAACCCAAAACGATTTCAAGACAATTTTTAACACAAACCAACACATAAAAAAGTAATAATATACTTTATTACAATGTTTGAGATAATGTAATTAAAAGAAAAAAAGTTGAAAAAACATAAGGTTCAGAATGGTGGAACGATTCTAAGTTGGTTTCTTTTTATAGCTCTGGCCGAGTCGAGCCTACTTTTGTTAATGGTCCTTACATTAACTCGCCGAGTAACTTCGGCACAAACGATTGTTTCAATTCTGGAGTAAAACCATCGCAGTAAGTGAATTGCTAACACAAATCATACCTACATTGTTATGGTTACTTTGAAATATAAACGTCATTTTTAGGGTTCAGTAGTTTTTGATTCCTCATTGGGATCCCTCATAGTTTCGTCATGTCCGTCCCTCCGTAGTATAGCGCAGACCCATAGTGATAGAAAGCTGTAACTTGGCATGGATAGATATATTAAGGTTGGGGTATCGTTGAACAGGTATTTCAAAAATAGTAGGTAAAACTTTCTGCCTAGATTTGTATAATACTCATTTTTGAATAATGGTCTTACTTTCAAATCATAAACTCAATTATCCTATTAATATCCATATTTTCTTCTTTATTCTATGTTGAATATTTCATTTAACACATGTACACACACAAGAAATTAAAAAACAATTTTTACTAACATAAAAGGATTTTGATAGGTAAGTATTTGAAAATAATCGCTTAGACAAGAAAATATGTTTGAATTCTCATGCCAACATATAAGACGATCACAGGATAACTCTCTGGATATAAAAAATCGAATTGGATTTATGTAGGTATTCACTAAGGGTTTGGAATTCGTCTGCGCAATATCTTGAAATTTAGTAAGATTTAAATCAATTGTGCTATTTTCTTTTCTTTCATTGCATGCTGCTTGGCTTTTTCCAGGAAACCATGAATTGTTTCCAGAAGAAAGGACCGATCGTCTTCTAATGTTCAAATTCAAAAGATCGCTTCTAAAACATTATTGAAGAGGTAAGTTACACAATAAAACACGAAAACAAACATTATAAAATGGTCCAATCAGCATCATTTTCGCTATCACCTCATTTTATTGTTACATTTACGACAGTCAGACTAAGTTTTCACGAGTCTAATAAAATTATAAACGAGGACGCTTCAAAACTCCAAACATAATGAATCATGGCAGTAATTTCAGTAGGATTGTTATTCTTGTAAACATCAATGAATTATATTATGTAGTCTGTCAACTCCTAGGAACAATAGCGGTGGAAACCAACTAGGCAACTATTGATCTGGCCTTTTTTCGAGATAGTCCAGACCGAGTCAATTTCCACACCAAATTGACAGCGTACAAAAACATCTTTAGTCACGGTAATTTAGAATACAGAACTACCACGATGATGTATATACGCTTCGAAACACGTCACAGATCAATAAACAAAATTATTCAACATTTCAGACCAGTATTCAGAATAATAATGGTTAGAAAATTAACACATTAACCACGTTGCGCCATAACTAGGTCTATTGTTGAATTTTCGCAAAACCAAATAAATTTTAAGATGCGGGCGCTGTTGAAGACAAGTTAAATAGGACAAACTTCCATAAGAAAATTAAGGTGATCAAATTGCAAAGGAAAACGGAATTTATGCGTGCTCTTTTATTTATCTTTCTAAAGTAGTAAGTTTATCGACTGTTACTCATTAACTACTTATACCAATATAGCTGTGATAGTTTTCCTTGTAAATTCATAATTTAACCTATTTTTGAAAAATTTTTTCACTTATCCAACTCTAGCCGTTTAGCCGGCAGGGGACTTGACTCTAACCAAAATTAGAACTTTAGACAAACAATACAAACAAATATTTCGCAAACGAACCACTAATTCCAAAAATGGTCTTATAAGACCTATAATATTTTTAAAAGACCCTTTCAACGATACCCCACACTATAGGGTATGCGACGAATAAAAAAATCATCCTCACGTTACCTGTAGCGGAAGTACCCCGGAAAAAAAAATTCAATATTTTATTCTACAATTATTGAGTTTTAATAAATATACAATGTGTGTATATCCATGCCAAATTACAGCTTTTTAGCACTAAGGGTCTCGGTGCTTTGCTTCGGACAGACGGACGGACGGACGGACGGACATGACGAAACTAAAAGGTTTCCGATTTTACTTCGGAACCCTAAAAATGTATATTTGAGGCAGAGGGACAAGGTTATTTGGGCCCTTTTCCCCAAATCACAGTACATTCTCTTGGGATAGATCAAATTGGTGGTTACCGGAATCTTGCTATCTGCATTACCCAATGAACTAATATACGCATGGAAGCATCTTTGATGCCTCAAAATAGCGCAACGAAAATTCACCCGCGGTGGGCGGGGCTTATAAACTCAACCAAAACGCGAATCAGTCAGTTCGGTGTCACTCGTTCGGACGGTCGTTGACTTTAAAAGTGTCATAAACAAGATTTATATAAAAATTTGGTTTCAAAATGCCTTCATGTGTTGTGAAATGGTGCAGAAATCATACAGATCACCTTTCCAAGGGTTCCGAGGATCGTGGAATCACATTTCACGTGTAAGTATACCGAAATCTAAAACTACAAAAATCTATTAACTTTCTTAATGATGTGATTATGCATAATGTAGTAAGTATATTATATTAACTATTTATTAAAGAAATGAAATTCGCTTTATTTTTGATTTAGATTCCCACAAGACCCGAGACGTAAAAATCTGTAGAGACGTAAAAAGCTGTTCAATTAGAGAGAGAGGATATTGACTGGATACCTAGCAAACATTCAACAATATTTTCGATTCATTTTAAAGAAGGAAAATGTTTGTCGAAGAAAGGATTCCAGATGATTTCTAAAAGCGCTGTACCAATTTGTACTGTGAGTATCCATTTAGTTTTTTTCGATTTAGTTACTGTAGTAGATAATAACTCAGTATAATATATATATTTATTACATTTTCAGATGGTGCATTTGGTGCAGTTAAATATCATCTATCAGTAAAAACTATTTTGCAATTCAAAAATCGTAAAAAAATTAAGCTAGTGAATTTTTAATGCGAAAAACAAACCGAATTGAACAGATTTAGGTGATATTTGCAACGAACGAGAATAAAATAGGACTAAAGGCTTTATTATTTCATTATCCTATTGATACTTTACAATGTAAAATGAAATTTAAATGATAAAAAAAAACTATGTATAATTCTGATATTGATATCTGAATTCCGATAATAGGATCAAATATCGAAAATCAATATTGGAATGGAAAACCTTCTAATATTGATTTTCGATATCCGATATTGATAACCGCTATTACAAGTTCTAGTGTGTACTGTGTATTTTTTTAACAGTGTTTTCGACAATCATAATTTTAATTGATTAATTTGTAGAATCACTGCAGTACAATAGTGAGTACTCAATATATTGTTTTTAGTTTTTACTTCTGTCGGCAGTCCTTATAATTGCCTATGTTTTTACTATTGTAAATATATTGTTTTAAGTTGTCAATATATTGGGTGAACTTCCTTTTAGCTCATATTTCCGATTGATCTGAATTTTGGTATAACTATGTAATTCGACGAGCTGATAACGAATATTATAGGCAAAATACCCGCATATTTCAATGTCAAGTCAACCTTGAAAAAATATTATTTTTAATTTATTACGTTTATTTGGCAAAATATTAATTTTACGGAAAAATGTTTTCTACAAAAGTTGTAGCCCATTAAAAGATTGATATTCTATGTTCGATACATTTTTCTTGTGGAGCCAGTGATTTGGGAGAAAAATGCGAAATTATTTCCGCATAATTATGAGTAGTTTGCCTATGATATTCGTTATCAGCGCGTCGAAATACATAGGTATACCAAAATTCAGATCAATCGGGGGTATGGGCTAAATAAAACGAAGTTTATCCATATAATGAGTTTTCACTTCAATCGGCAGTCCTTATAACTGCCTATTTTTTACTATTGTAAAACAAATAACGTTTACAAATAATTCATTTTGTAATGAGAGAAAAAAATTGGCATTATTATTATTTTATATTATATAAAGACCATTTTTATTATTGTTTTATTATGACTGGTTCTCTCATACAATTCACATCCACGGAACAGACGACCTGACTGACAATGCGACAACGCATTAGACAGTGCACTGAGTGACACTGACGCGCGAACCAATTGGCGTGATCGGTTCATGCCGAGAACCAATCCCGTTTGGCGATTTCGCATGGTTTGACAACTACTTGCAATAAACCAATTGATGAGTTTGTATACCGTAGTGAGTGGTTTGTGTATGTATACTTCGTATTTGTGTGAGTTTTGGTGCTAATATTTAACGTTAGAATGTACTGAGAGGCTTATTCCATAGTATATTCGTTCACTGGCATTACCAGTATCATCTCTTTCTTGATCCCATTCTAGATATCAAAAACCTTCTTCTTATAATAAGTCTAAGAAGAGCTTAAATTTTAGCAATGGCTGGCAGCAATAAATGGCAATATCAACATTATATTAGAAAGTATACTATTATGATGGTTGTAAACGTCACGGAATTCTACTTTCATTACACTACATTACAAAATACATTAGGCACTTACTTGAATTACAGATTATTCATTAACAAGTAGTAGGTTTTTTGGCACCTTTGCAATTCATCCAAAAAAATAAACAGTTTGAATTACATGGGTGTCTCATCCGTATTCGTGTTAGAATATAATTTAATTGTTGTTTACTATATATGTGTTATCTCCTACTTAACTCTAATCATGACTGACTGACAGACAGCGCACAGCTTACACCTGTGAATTTATAACTAATATTGGGGAGGAACATTGAGAAAGGATTTTTGAAATTTCATCCTCTAAAATAAAAAAGATAAAGTATGTATCAGGATCAATATTTCTTTGGACGTAGCCCAAGCTAAATAAACAATTTATTGTGGTAATAGAATAATGAGTAAAGTATGTTATTTGCGTTGTCAGAAGCTATTATTATGATAATAGCACTAGTAATTTAAACATTAGACAACTATTTCACACATAAATGTTAACAATGGAAGTCTACACCAAGCGACAGAACAACACTGCGACAATTAAAAAACAATTAGGTTTCCTATAAGTAATTAGGTTGGGGTAAATTGAACAGCGAATAACGTCATACATTTACCAAGCAATATCCATTTGCTTTCCTACCTAAGAATCAGAATGGAAATGAAATATGAATTTTGCAATTCACCATAAATTTTAATTTATTATTTTACCCTGATAACCCACAATATTTGAATTAGTTTATTTCGCGTACGTTAACGTAAATATTGAGTTGTTTAAATTCTACTCATACTAAATTTCATCATTTTCCGTCTAGGAATTCGGAGAAAATCTATTGACGGGCTGAATCAAGTAGACAAACAGACAGTCCGATAGTAAAACATACAGAAAGAGCAATATTATTAATCAGATATCTAAAAATTAACAAAAACTTTTAAAGCACCGCAAAAAATCTACTGATTTACTTTCAAATTCCTGCATGTCAACTAGTATTTTAAATGTACCTACTGATTTTCAACGATAACTTTCAGCAACTACTGTTTCCTTTCGGACAAATATATAAATATCAATTCCTAAACTACCTACATCTTTATTATTAACGAGTAACCGCCCTCGCTTTGCTTCGGTTTTCTTATTTTTTTACACCTTGGGTTACATTATTGGAGTTTTATTAAGGATCCCTAATTTTTTTGAAAATATAATATAGCCTATGTTACTCGGGGATAGTGTAGCTTCCCAACAGTGAAAGAATTTTTAAAATCGGTTCAGTAGTTTCGGAGCCTATTCAATGCAAACAAAAAATCAAATATTTCCTCTTTATATATTAGTATAGATTTATCATGCACACATGCAGTCCGATGAAAGGTAAGTAGTCTACAGTCATTGATCATCAGAAACAAAGTACGAACATCGCTGTAGCGCCTGCAGCCCTACTTGAGATCAGAGATTTTATTTTCACCAGTGTGAACCGAGGTGAAGTATCTCATTTGCAAGCTTCGCTGGTCCCAGTACCCTTACTACCGAAACTGAAGTGACGTAGATAAATTGAACATAACAGATTTATTGTAAGTATATAAGATAACAATGATATTACTAGTACGGTAATTTCTGATTTAAAGTAAGAAAGTACTGGTAAAATCTGGCTATCGCTAGGCGGAGCCAAAAATGTAGAATCGTCATACTCGTTAAACTGCGAGTGGTGATAAAATTTTCGCTTGTTATCTGCCTCGTCTGGACAACTGGCAATTTTATCTGCGGTCACTACGCCAAACAAGTCTCGTTCAGATTGAAATACGTTATCTTCTGCTTTGGTGTGGTGTATACAGGATCTATAGATATAACAACTATAGGGTATTCCTCTAGAGCCGAATAGGGAGCCACTTGAGATTCTTGCGAAACCGAGAAACATGAATGGAAAAGTTAATTCCAAGATAAAGTGGATATGATATTTTTTAAGCTTTTAACCTTCATCCAGTGTTAGAAGAGTTATACGTCATAAAGTAAAGTAAAGCAAAGCACAATTAAAGTGTCTTACTAGCTGTTCTATAAATATGTACATAATATATTTTATATAGACAACCTTAACGATGTTTTGACGCTTCCCATTGTACCTAAAGGCCTAAAGGGCCTATTGGCCTAAAGGGCCTACTTCTTTGCTAGGATATAAGCGAGATTTTTTTAAAGAGTTTGAAGTAATATTCGCGGAGCCCCTACGGAACACAAAATTTCGTAATCAATAAAGTTTATTGCTAAAACTTTTCGACAATGCCACATATTATTATTCTTTTTCCTTAGGTTTTTGGAATTGCCATAG
Organism: Thymelicus acteon; assembly: GCA_951805285.1. Taxonomy (NCBI): domain Eukaryota; kingdom Metazoa; phylum Arthropoda; class Insecta; order Lepidoptera; family Hesperiidae; genus Thymelicus; species Thymelicus acteon. The sequence goes on from OX638232.1 coordinate 8,707,689, forward strand.
TTTTGTTAGATATCTTGTCTAAGGGAATATTTCTACAAAGAAACCTTCTAACTTTTGTTACATAGGCCTATCGTATATCATTGAAATATGTGGGAGCCATATCTTTTTACATGGTTCTAAAAAGCATGTACCCATATTAGATCTCACAAACATGACAATGTGTAAAATCGCTAATAAATGGGGGTTTGTAAACAATATCACTAATATCTATGATTTGCGGCTATTAATTAATACATATTTCATTTGCATTCATGTGAGTAACATCAAAAATAATTGCAATCAATACTGAACAAAATTCTCCGTCACAGCAAAAACCAGTCCTTCATTGTGGAACGTGAAATTCATAAATAATTCAGGACGCTTTTGGATCTATACATTACAAACTCGGTTCAATATTTTTCAGTGAATACGCTAATAAACCGTGTCCCTGTAACGTCAATTTGTCAAAGGTGATCGGATATGCATGGAAGGATCTCACCATGACATAAGTTGAACAAAATTTAGAGCACTTTTTAGTACGTAAGAAACTAAAATACCTCACCTACGAAGATAAAGAAGGTGCAGGAAACTAATTTCGCTCAACAATAGCGCCAGTAAAGTGTGCGTTAGTGAAATCATTAATTTTTATTACGCACGTTTATTATGAGTTAATTATTCTATTCAGTAGTTGGACCATCCGATGGTTTATGACAAGTTATAATAATAAGACATGTTATTCATTACTTTACGCTACTACTTCTAATACGAGGTATATTATACCTCGTATTAGAAGTATTAGTATTAGTATCGTAGAAGTTGTAGCTGTAATAAAAACTGTATTCGGTCAATGTTCTTTTTAACGTCGGCGTGTTGATGTTTAACGATTACAAAGGAAATTAAGCATAAAAATCCAGTATATTTGAATCATAAAATTAATAAGCAGTAACCTGCCATATTTCAATAGTGACGTATATTTAAATGGACTAAGTTAAGCGACCCAATGACTAAAGTATAATTAAGTATAGAAATTCGGTTAAGGTGAATTCAAGAGTTTAATAAGCAGTAACCTGCCATATTTCAATAGTGACGTATATTTAAATGGACTAAGTTAAGCGACCCAATGACTAAAGTATAATTAAGTATAGAAATTCGGTTAAGGTGAATTCAAGAGTTAAGAAGGCACAGAGTTCATCTGATTGGCGCAAGTTATGAAAAGGAGGAGAATGGAAGATAATAAATGAATAGAAGGAATAAATGCATAGATAGTTATCCAATAAATACATACACAAACACTACACAAAAGTTTACCGGCACACATAGCTCACAGCATAAATCTTAAATTTAGCACGTATAAATCATGTTTTTTCTCCATGTGTATGCTCACTCATAAGAACATTGTTTGCCTCAACCGAATGCGGCGACAAAAACACATTTACTGTTTTCTTAGAACCTGGTGGTCTATGTTATTATTCACCGAGAGTCAACACTCGAAAATCGAAAAACATCGGAAATTTCAAATACTAACAGTCCGTTAAAGTGTAAAACATCTTCATCTCAAGTGCATAACAGACCGGATTGAATGTCGAAAGGAATTCGTCTGCTTTCTATGGGTTTGGATGTCGTAGAAAAGGTGCCACTTTATTTGAATAAACCTAATAGAATGTAGAATGTGGACAATGCGGCATCCGTACCGTCCAGGCACGTATTATATTCAGGCGCTCCGTGTTCAAATATCAACACAGAATCGTTCGTATCGGGATTTTATAGCTTGGGTAGTTTTATCACATAACTTTCGCTAACGTAAAACGTTAACTTGAACAACAATCAGGGTGAAAGCAAAAGGTTTCAAAACTTTAATGAGTTAAAAATTTCAAATTCCCAAAAAGTGCAAGTCTCCAAAATGTCCAAAATTCAATATTTATTTGACATGAGACAGTAGAATTTTGTAAGTCGGTATTTGGTTGATAACCGTTGATTCCTTTTTGTTTTCAGTAAATTACATAGTAGATATTAAATAGCTTAGATTAACAAAACAATGTTTAAAAGCGCCTTATTCTTTCCTGTTTCATCAGATCTGATCTCTGATCTGCAGAGATTATTGTGTATTCATGTGTATGTTTTTTGCTATCAGTGATAGCAAAAAACATACAATATAAAATGAACATTGCCTAATTTACGCAAGCAATCGTAACATGTACTAATTAAGAAGAGAATTATGAGCGTCACAACCACTAATGACAACTAACGCTGACGAGACAACGCTAAAGCCTTCGCTAATTGAGGGCATTAAAAGTAAATTAGAACAATTCAAGGACAACGTTATCGGTACTAATTTTCTTACTTATGTATCAGCTTAAAACAGAATTGCTAATAGAACAGGCCGATACCATCGAGACGATACTGAAAACAAGTACAGTTCTCCGGAACGTTGATGTATTCTTTCCCAGTCTCCCGTAATATTTTTATATCAACAAATATCTAGCGATCATGTTTAATTCATCCAGCGTAACATATTCGTCGGTCTAAATTAATACGATTTAGAATATCATCGCGCCCACTGTCAATCCTGCGGAAATTTCAATAACGCTCCGACACAGACCTGATGTATTTACAAATAAATAAATTCAGTCTTTTTTTATTTTCATATTTAGTATTTTATTTTAGAAATTAACCGCCGCTTTTTAGAAAAATGTGATATTAGTACAATAACTATCTAGAAAATGAGAATGGTTGGCTTCAACCTATTAATGGCCACTACTGAGCACGGGTCTCAACTCTTGAGGAGGCCTCGAGAATACTCCACCACGCTGCTTCAGTGCGGATTGGTGTATAAACAAGGAATATTATTTGACGTGATCTGTTATTGAAGTTATACTTTTTATGCGACTTGCAAAAAGATTGCGTTAAACGTTTGCGTTACCATAGAGTACAATGTAGTGAAAACACTGGATAGATGGCCCTAGCTTCTTATTCTTATCTTAACCTCTTTTAAAATTTAATGTTATTACTTATACAAATCTCACAGAGTCTCAACAGCGTGATTCAGGTTCCTGAACAACGCCATCTAGTTTGTGCTTGTGTAAACATAGGTAGTACACAAGTAATATTTTATTATTTTTATTTAGTACAAAAATAGTTTTTGAAAGATAATTAAAACTGATACATGTTATTAAATTAAATATTTATTTAATTATGTCAAAGAAGTATAACTTCTCACGCGCGTACAAAATTACACGCACCCTTTTTTTATAAATAATTGAAAATTTAAAAAACACAGCTATTTACTTAATTTTGAAAAATGTAGTAGAGTACTCAGTTCCGCTTAGTAAATAGGTACTTATATATTGTTCATTATTGTTTTTTAAAAGTTGTGCAGAGAATCTTTTTCAGCGTTCTTCTTTTCAATGATTATTGTTTTCGGAATAGGTAGGAGTAGATAAAAAAATTTACTTGCAAATTGTATCAGTGGTATTGGGTATATCACTGAATATAAAATGATTTAAAATCACAACTCAGCGAAAAATAAAGTTTCCGAAACATCTCGAATATCAACACAACAACATCATCAAAATACCAATCTAGTTGTTTTCGTACGTTATTGTGAGTTTTATTATTAGAAAAAGGTGACACGATGACATTGAGTCTTGCTCGTAGCAATTGGGTTACTAAATATTGATGCAGAGCAATATTTTTGTATGTAACTTTTAGTGTTATCTCCAAGCAAGAGTGTTGAGATATGGTGAACAATTTATTTGGGAGTACTGGTCTGGCGAGATGTTACGGATGCGAGGGAAGCGCTCCATTTCCTGCCACTTTGTAGTTCAACCGCGCGAAAAGTCAGCTCCTTTATTTGCAAATGAAGAGCAATTTTGATTTAAATTCTTTCGTAGAACCGAATTCTAATGCGGTTTTTTTGTGCCTGATAAAGTTTCGAGAACACAGGATTTTGAGATTGATGTATACGACGATGACGTTGAGAGATTTAGTTACTTGAAGACACTATTTTTGTTTTATAAAATAACATAGTTAAGATACAGTATCCAGCTTTACAGTTTAGCACGGTTAAACGGGAAACATCAATTTAGCACAAATATGGTGAAGTTAAAAATGTAATAAAAATTAAATACACGTATTACAATGAAAGGTAATAAGCTAATAAATTAGCGGAAATTTTGAGTGGCGCTGAAACGTACATTTCGATTGTAACATATGAATCAGATGATGTTTATTTCTGTATATCTATTTATTTGGGTAATCTTGCGTTCAAGTTGAAGGCAACGGCTAAATTTACGAGCGACGCGTGAGCATTACTAAATCTAAAAATGTTTATAGGTTTATTTATCGTAGCAGTTAAAGAGCTACATTTTATTACACGATAAAATTGGAAAATGAATGGAACTCGAAGTGAATTTTTCTAGAGATTTCTACCCACCATGAAGGACATAATGATAACAAGAAGATCAAGCCAGCAAGATATGAATCAAGCCAGAATTGGACACAATGAAATAGGCAAGCAAAATTTTATAAACAGTAATTATAAGTAGGTACGTGTGTCAATGAATCACTTAACTACAAATCTGATAAATCTGTGTGATCCTTTTAGGATTTATTTATTTTTTACAGATAAAGAAAAGCCTGAAAATCCAGGTTTATTTATCTCATATCTGTTATTGATGTCATAATCATTATACACAAATTTATGTTCAATTTCAATGTTTCAGAATTTTTTCATTTAATAAACAATAAGATTCCTGGTTAACTAGACAGCAATATTTTTGTTCAAGCAATCTCAGCAGGAATCAACTAAGACAATTGAAATCTGACCTCATGTCATAACGCACCCGCAACAAGTTATTAATTTATTTTGTTTACCGTCAGTCAATTGAACTAAATTCCTGGCGTTGCTGCCAAATACGCTTGACTTCCCATACTTCTGGAACCGCGTGATATTTCCTTGTTCAAAAATATTTAACAGTGAACAAGAAATTTAAAAAATTGGCAAAGACACTGCAATTTTATACGATGGCCGTTAGAGTTTTATTTAGCCGGCAGCGTCAGCTGTTCTCTTATCACACGTTGCGTACGTGATAAATATCTAGCAATATACATGTCACCATTCATTAAATTCTATTACGGTTGCTACGCACACGATAGCACAAGCGACCATGACCCCACGCGATGACGTATTCAAATCAAATTTTGTTTAGTATCCACGTAACATTAGGAACATCGCATACTGTTGTATTTCTATCTCCTGAGATTGCTCGAGTTGATGCCTCAATATTATCGAGATTTCTTCTATCTCGGGAATACCCAGTTTTGTGTATATTTGTACGAATGGCGGTTTTTTATGTGAAGTCATATTTTAAAAATAATGTTAACACTTGTTCGTCACGCTCGTTTTTTACTCCATTCTTAGTAACATACTAAAACACATAAGCGTAATGATAATGCACAATTTCAGTTTCAAATACTACGATTTAACTCAAATATGTGAACATCTCTTTGTTTTAATATGTTTTTAATGAATCTTCAATGTCAAACCGAATTGTTAATGACGGTTATAATGTTGGAATGAGCTGAAGTCACACTTAAAAAGAAATTTCATTACAGAAACAAGATAAATTACGATACGCGTAACCACCTAATTTTACGTTATTTTACGTTATGACGCTATAAAATGATTAGGAGTAATACACACATATAATCAATTTAATAAGCAATAAATAAGCAATATTCGTAATCATATAACCGTTAAAAGTATTGTAACAAAGCGGCGCAATGGCTTTGTTACAATGTCAACCAATTTAAAGTTTTAATAGGTTTTATACTGCATTGATGATCATATCATAAACTATTACTGTACCCACTTGTATAAATTGTGCGTATTTTATGTACCTGCATATTTATACGTTATCGTATGTATACTATTCAATTTATGCACCAAATCCTTCAGTTTATGAATAATCAAAATACGTATATTACAGTGGGTAACAAATATGTAAGTTAACACGTTCCATTTCAAAGGTCTTATTACTTATTATTAATATCTTATTACTTAGGACCAGTTTTATTTACCGGGATAGAAAGTATTCTGATCATTCCAGTGATTTGCGATTAATAACGAAAATAGAGAAAACAAAAAAAAATGTCTTCTCTTCTGCCTATTAAAAGCATCTAGGTACCTATCTTGTTATATTGATTTACAGAATTGGCCCTGGTATTATAACATTCTCCTTCAGTTAAATATAATTGTGGCATTGTAATGTACCCAACCGCTCGCATCAACATATGGGAGGGGGGTTATCGTGTCACATTATAATCTTCATTTCATGTAGATCGATTCTCATGTTACGCACTAAACCGCACAATAGCACATATACGTTTATTTTAAGACTAGGCACGTGGTTTTTAATATCTCAATATAAGACTAAACAATCTTATATTAATAATCCTAATACTATATATAATATAATATATTTATTGTAAGTGCTAGTTCCCTTTGTGGGAGGAGAATTAGATGTACCTACTACGTATATCTAGTTTAGAAGAGTTACACTAACTTAATAACACTATATTTTTGCACAGTAACGCCTGGCACTATGCAGTATTTTTGTTTAAGTCATATAAATGTCTGTCTGCAGCAGCCGGGACCCCTTTCTTAACTATTTTTTAACCGACTTCAAAAAAGGAGGAGGTTCTCAATTCGATTGTATTTTTTTTAAGTTCGTTACCTCAGAACTTCGGACTGGGCGAACCGATTTTGATGATTCTTTTTTTAATCGAAAGCTGATGGCTGTCATGTGGTCCCATATAAATTTTATTGAAATCTGACAATGGCATCCATGATAAAACCATATAAGTCTTAAATTTGTATTTATACACCTCTTCTTCGTCTTATAGCTCTTACATTCGCATTCGCCATTTCTGTTTGTGGTTAATCGACCGCTCACTGCAGACTTGATTTGGTCAGTTCATCGCATGGGTGACCGCCCACGCGGTCTGGTACCTTCAACCTATCCCTGTTCGACAAACAAGGCGTTCGATAGAGGTAGGTATTTCGTCTCCGGGAGACGTCTCGAAAAATTTTTTTAAGAATGCTACAAGTTGGTTAAACAGCCGAACGTAAATATGTATTAACATTGCAACAAGCAATAATGTTATGAATTATTAAGAGGTATCTCCTACTAATGACATGCAATATCACGGAAGCCGAAGACGTGTGAAGCCACACTAAATCAATCCTGTCGCACAGGGTGCTTGTGGATCTTACGTCAATCGTGACGTCACACGAATCGCGTAGTCATTTTGTTCTTACCATAGTCACCAAGTGAACATTAACACCATTGCTAACAAAAATGTTATAGGTAAATAAACTTCTATGTCTGTAACACCCCAACTCAGAGCCACTAACGGTTACTTCAATCGCTCTTTAGTAAAGAATAACCATACAAATTCTATGCTACGGAGCGATTTTAGTAACCGTTAGTGACTCTGAGTTGGGGTGTAAGTCAGTATTACCTAAAACAGCTTGGTTTAACTTTGTGTAAAATATGATATTCAAAGAAGAAAATAATAGTATCTACTTTGCTGTTACAAAGCAATGAATCATACATTTTCATTATTTAGTCTATTAACATTTGTAAAGTTGACGTCTTTGGTGCTACTGACGTCTGTGGTCGCCGTCGGTAACGACTTACAATAAAATAGCTTGTCTGTCCTATTGTCGACTATATTAAAAAAAAATAACGTTGTCCCATCTGCCATTCTCAAAGATTTCCTAAACATCAGACACGTCCAAGACTAACGACATTTATTTATAAAAGCTCCTATTTACAAGGGGCAAGATAATTCAGTTACAGTTGCAAGTACGTGTCACCATTCCTTAAATTTTCACTGAGACGCTAATCTGGACTGTTCGAAAATCTTGTTTTGCCAGACAATTTAATTAGGCCTGTGAATTTGATGAGACGTTGTGTAAGTTGGAACTATTGGTAAACAAAACAACTAACCAACTCTTCCGTTCCGCTTTACACCTTATCCAGTTTCTTCATATTATAATGTAATGCAAAAATAAACTTAGGAAGTTTATTCCAATGTAAATGCGACCCAAAATATATGCCAACGTTTTAAATTTTACAGAAAAGCTTTAAAAAAAATTGACGTCAAAACACGTAAGTACCGAATGTATTCATTAGATTTCTTAGGCACTATATTCAAATAACCTAGATGACGCCATCTGAAAAGTGGAACAGCAAAAGTAATTGGAACAGTTGGCTATGTTATTTACGATGCTAAAATTATTGAGATACATTGACTTTACTAATTTGCAATAAAGTCCTGCAAATATTCATCGTCCACTATACTAATGTTTATTTTTATAAAAAGTATAGTCCTCGAAGTTCAAAATAATAAATTATATCATAGATAAGGACCAAAACAACAAGATACCTTCGTAGTTCGGAGTTCGTTGAGATCCTGTTTGCAGAGTAAATGTCTGTGATTTCCGGTCGGGGCAGATTTATTTATTTTGCGAAATGTTGTCTATGCCAATCACGACACAGGAAATTCCTGTATAGGGATTAGGGATGGAGGTGTACGAAAAAAAACGTATATTTAAACATTAAATCTGAGTGAAACCTAATGTACTTAAGTCAAGAAATATGACAGAGGAACACAAATCACATAATGAAGATCAGCATTACAAAGCGAATCTGAGAATCATCTGATGATCCTTGAAAAGACATCGAATAGACAACGTCAAGTTGTTGATGTTTGACTACGATTTGGACGGTATACATAGGCACATGCCACGATACGGTATACGATATACGTACGGCTGACGTAGACGGTAAATTGTTCTTGTTATCACTAACTCGTATACGCATAGACGATGAAATGGTAAGTGATCACTGCCGCCCATACACATCCGTAACAACGGGGGCATTATAGACTCGTTGATGGCCAAGAAGGAATCACTGAACTCGCAAGCAGTTCAAGGCAACAATTCAATCGATACATTAAAAATATAATAACGATGAATAGAAATATATTTACAAGATATGGAAGTCAACAAGGTATGTGAGGAAATTTATCATCATCATGCATAAACATAGCGAGTATTAGTTCGTCATCATTCTTTTGTGGTGTACTATGATAATATTTAACTTCTAAACGTGCGATTCAGAAACAGCTAATTGGGAAGAAAAACAACGTGACAAGTGAACAGAAACCTTATCAAACAACGTTTTAAGCTATTGGAAAAAAGTTTTAATACCAAATTACTTTATAAGGGTTCTTTGTCCTAGTTAAATTGAAAAGGGTAGACTTGGGAATTCCACAGCAGTTAATTAAGGCGGAATTGGGTAATCATCAAAATAATGTCCCAGAAATTCAACAATGATCCGGCAAAAATTGAAAACGTGTAACTGTCGAGTCGACGCTCAGAAACTGCTGAGAGCCGGGCTTCCGACCCGCATTGCTTCTGTTACTTGTATTACATCCTGCGTAGGATTATATGCTTACTAAAATAAAGGTCATAAGCCCCAACTCAGTCACTAATGGTTACTTAAATCGCTCCTTAGTAAAGAATTACAATACAAATTCTGTGCTAAGGAGCGATTTAAGTAACCGTTAATGACTCAGAGTTGGGGCGTTAATAGGGTAATCCTCGATAAAATGATCATTAACGTTTCAATGAAGCATTAGGTATTTTGTGTTTACGTTTTGCAGGCAATTCGTTTTAATTTGTGGAAATTTAATTCGAGTCCATTATAGTTTGAAACTTCAAGGATCACTTCAACTCTTAATAATTCATGATGAAGCAGCGTGATTAAAGTGCGTTCCAGGCTTTCGCAAAAATGACATGAGCTTCATGGTTTACAGCTTAGATTTTAAAGCCAAAAAGGCATTACACGATATTAAAATAACATTTTAAAGTCTCTCAAGAGAAGCGAATTCTTTAAGTATTAAGTTACTTTTGATCTGGAAAATTAATTCCATAAGGTGAGCTTTGGCAGAACGTATAAAGTATGCATAGGTTTGGAATTAATTTTGTTGGTAATATTGAATAACTTTATAACTACAGCAAAGTATTAGAGAAAGTAAACACTGAGAAGATATTCTGAAGGTAAGAACTCTTTGTAATTTGTGATGCCAATCAATAATGTATAAAGTATCGCAATTATTATCGTATGTAATTTGCAAACAATAATTACTTTTACATTTCGTTAAAACAGACGTCTAATTGACTTAAGAAGTACATACTTACCGTCGCCTATAGATTGCGCAACAACAGAAGAGAATAAGAAGATATATTAATAATATTATTCGTAATTTACGATGGTATAATTATGATAGAGGGCATCTCCTGAAGGGGCTCTCCCCTTCCTTCGGACCCGCCCTCAGTAGATGGCCATTAATGGGTTAAGGCCACCAAATAAATACCTAGGCAGGTGTTGTGTCCCATAAAAACAACCATTATAGTTAAACAGACATCAAGCGAAATTTCATTCCTGCTCAAAAGAAGTCAGAAGACATACTTAAATCTTTTATTTATTCGTCTCAAACGATCGAAAAAGCAATACTTCGCTCCGATAGAAAGAAGCACAATAACTTGATACGCGAGCTCAGACGATCAATACGTCGTGAGACTGTAAACAGAGCAGAAAAGAGTTCGTACATGTAAAAAAAGAACATAAATGCCAATTAGATAGACAACGCTCAACTTTTTGAAATTGAAACAATGCTACTTGTTAGTTACGGTTGGTAGACGCTTACTTGGCTTTAAGAGATATTTGGAAGTTCAGGAGTCAGAGTCAGTTTAAGAAGTTAGAAGCCGAAGTACATACAGTATCAAAAAGTATAAAAAACTTATAAAAAGATAAATAAATACCCAAAATAAAAATTTCGTTCCCGATCTTCATGTAGGTACATGTCTAAACAGCATCAGAATAGATTAGAACTTTAACTGCAAATATCAGGTAAATGGTGTCACAATATTAACTACATATTACTAACTGACCAATTACTATGAAGTAAGTTTGCTGGCAAACTGAGAGGTCCCTGTGAAAATCCTAATGCGTGGGGAGGAGTTTACGGAAAGTCGGATGTTTAGTGATATTTTGGTCAATTATTTCATAAATAAAATACCTAGAGGCTATTCCAATGTTACACAATATTATTGGGTACACAATGACACTTTCTTCATAGAACGGACACGCGACGATCGATCGTAAGAGAAGTCGAGGGCTGGCTCTTTAAAAGACCTTTTGAATGAGCCCGAGGGCTAAGCAAATGTTTTAAGCGAAGTGGAACTAACTTTATATGAGTATAGTGAGAATATAGTGAATGTGACTTTTGTCTTTTACCTAATTCTGCAAAGGTTGATTGTCCCACATAACTTCGAATGCCGAAAGCATAATATCTATCTATCATGGTACTTCGAACTTGGAAGTTAAAAGAAACAAATACTGTATATTAAATGAAAACAAATCCTTTATTATTTTTTAATTTTATTGTCCATAGTCCATCGTCCAACCTCCATACCTGGGGGGTTCTCCATAATACCATATTTCAAAAGTACAAAGATCGTGACCGCGACTACCTGCTACAGTTAAATATGCAGTTATGCTGACTGCCAAACCTATCTAGTAATCGTTGTAATATTAACGCCTTTACCTTTGCCTATGAGAAATCTTTAAGATGAGATATTAATGAGTTGTATAATAGTCGTCTTGCATTTTTAGTAGCGTCAATTCTTAAAAAAGTTATATCCAACCGTCAGCACGACACTACTACCACAACCTATAAATAATTTTGCTGTGAATGTAATTTTAAAACAAAAAGCCACACGCAACCCACGCCAGCCGTACCTATTAGTGGTGTCTTTAAAAATTCAAGAATGACTCGATTCATGATAAATTACTCGCCTCGCTAGTTTTGAAAACAATAAGTCTCAAGTAAGTCATTGGAAACGGTTTAAACGAGTGAATTTACTGGCATCCAATAAAGATAATCTAAGGGTTTTAACCACGGCACAATTTTGCTGGGTCGGTTTAAACGATTTTTTCGCATCTTCGTAGTTAAATAGGTTAATGAAAGGTATGGTCGTTTGGGACGTGTACGGAATCAGAATTTATTGTACTTGTCGGCTTCAATCTGCTAGCAGGTTAATGGACCCGGTCCCTCTTCCTAATTGAGGAGCCCTAGACCATACTCTTGCACATGTGGAGTGACTCCGGATTACTGAACAACCCAAGTGTCAGAGGCTCATTACGCCGCCGGAAGGCCTCCGACAAGGATTCAGAAATGACCGCACCCGATACTGCTTATCTCGATTGATAACTTCCGACAGATATGACATCGGGCTATTACAATCGCTCACGTTAACAATAAAGGAACTTACTTTTATGTGTAGGATACCAGGGTGATAATAGTAGATGTTTACGGTTCGCCTGTTAAGGCACCAACCAGCACACCCACAAATTTTGCCGTGACACAAATGGCTTTCAAAAACATTTAATCCGCAGACCATTATTAACCTGGAACAATAGCCTACGGTACTAAATCCTTTTGGATCCGTTAGTCCGTCATTTGAACCGTCACTTTGTCTATGGACACTTGTCCAATTTACACGACACGCTGTGTGCCGCCTGGGAATCGTATAACTTCGTCAGTTTACGATCCTTACCGCGTTATCGTCAAATCTTCACCGAAATCGTAAAATTCAGAACTAATATGCAATAATATGAAATTGGACGCAGAAATTGTACCTTGTAGGGAAATGCGCGATATCAGGAAGATTATTGACTACGCTATTAGGATAACATTACTCAATGATTTTCACTGGAGCTCTGCAAACCTACTACGGTAAAAACACGTGATCTTCGAAGGAAATGGATTAATTACAAAATATGTTATTATTACATTCGTTCAACAAAGTCAAGAAATTATTTGATCTAATATTGTCTCAGAATTTGTTCACAATATTCTACCACAATAAGCCTGTATATTGATCATACCTTCTACGGACTTCTACCTGACTTCTACCTGACTTGATGGGTATTTTTTTAAATTGTTTATTTGCTCAGTGATTCTTTCGAGATTTGTGAAGTAATTCTTTTTTGTTTGAAATTCGTGGCCTATTGTAGTCGGCCCTTTAATAAAATCTTGATGATAATTTTGAAGACACTTTGGTCTCCGAGTATAACAATAATCATATTCACTAATTATATTACTTTAATTAATTATAATTATAATTTGACCAGCTGTGACAAGGCGGGGGGAGGGGTCAAAAAGTCATGAAATTAAGTGTGACGTAATTTATTGATGGCCCTTTGCCCAATACATATTTTTTATATTTTCGACTAATTTCATTAGGGTTCCGTAGCCGAATGGCAAAAAACGGAACCCTTATAGATTCGTCATGTCTGTCTGTCTGTCTGTCTGTCTGTCTGTCTGTCTGTCTGTCCGTCCGTATGTCACAGCCACTTTTTTCCGAAACTATAAGAGTTATACTGTTGAAACTTGGTAAGTAGATGTATTCTGTGAACCGCATTAAGATTTTCACACAAAAATAGAAAAAAAAACACTAAATTTTGGGGGTTCCCCATACTTAGAACTGAAACTCAAAAATGTTTTTTTCATCAAACCCATACGTGTATGGATAGGTCTTCAAAAATGATATTGAGGTTTCTAATATCATTTTTTTCTAAATTGAATAGTTTGCGCGAGAGACACTTCCAAAGTGGTAAAATGTGTGTCCCCCCCCTGTAACTTCTAAAATAAGATAATGATAAAACTAAAAAAAATATATGATGTACATTACCATGAAAACTTCCAACGAAAATTGGTTTGAATGATATTTAGTAAGTAGTTTTTTTTAATACGTCATAAATCGTAAACCGCAAAAAACATTGATCAAAGGTACAACGAACTACAAGAACTATTATATTATGTTACTTGCTGCTACGGAACCCTTCATGAGCGAGTCCGACTCGCACTTGGCCGCTTTTTATTTCAAATTTCACTCAATCAATATTAAGAAGAAACATTGTTGGACATAACCCTCTCTTAAATGATGGCAATGAGACTAGTACTAATAATTTGGAATTTAAAGGAGTCATTCACCATTGCTTCACAGTAAGTCTCAAAACTTTCGCGGTCCTGCAAACTGTATCTGTACAATCACTTATACCCATTCAACCAGCTAATTCTACGATTTATAAGACAATCTTATTTTGTGATTGTGAATCTAGTCGCGTAACAAAATACGGTGGGTGTTCCAATTTCCACTCCCGTGACACGTGACACTCTGAACCTATGAGCACTTACTTGGTGATGTTATTTATGGCCAATAGGGATCTTAGATTCGTTTCTTAATTACATAGTTACTGAGGATGTCCCTACCCAACCAAGTAACCCATATTAGAGAGCTCAGGTAAAGGATCACGTCACACATTTTAGGTTGTATATTGTTGTTTAATACTGTCAGATTTTTTAAGTGCGTGGCACCATATTAAGTTAGTTTTATAAATATTTTTGTAGGCGCCTGTATGTTGCTACATGTTCTAGCAGCTGCCATTAAAGTTACGTAATTTTATCTAAATTAACTGACTAAAAGATTAATATTTTAATATATGTACATCAGAACAATGAACTAATAGCAGAACAACAAAAGAAGACCAACAAAATGCATGAGAGGACTACATTACGTTTGTAGACGTAAATGGAATCAAATATAAAAATAGCAATATACAAAGTTAATGGTACATAAAATAAAGATAAGAATCCTAAACTAAGCATTTCAAGGTATTTTTATTTGGAAAGTATAGCCATGAAAATAGGTCTAAACCACCGGGTAAGAATAACTAAGTAATGCCAAACACCACTAACATGGAATTCGTAAGAACGAACTAAAGGCAGTCACGAAATCAGTCGTAAATTCTTTGCGCAGACAGTAAAGTCAAATAACTGAGAAGAATTCGCTCGACAATTTTCCTTAAGGAATATAGGGCATGGTCTCATTTTTCACAGCAGTTTCGTAAGTAATAGAGATAAGTTGATCAACGCTACGCAAGCACTGAAGACAAATTGTATTAAGTTTTTCATCCATTTACTCACAGAATGTTGCGATATTTGAGAAGTAGGTATTACTTTGAAAATAGTGAAAATTGATGGAAGTAATTGAGTAAATCACACATCAAAAAATATTTAAAACTATTTACAGATAAAATTCTCTACTTCTACCACTGGTCTACTCGAAACAAAGGAGCCGTGGAGCGTTCTTCACTATGCTGCTCTAATACGGGTGAATGAGTTAGAGGCTAAATAAATGGAGGTCTTATTCCTCGGACGAAAGTACAACTATTCTCTATAAAATAATTTTGATGACAGAAAAAACTTTTCAGTATTCTCAGCATTACGTATAGACTGCCTACATAATGTAGCATTTCTTTTAAGATCAAGGTATCTCTTAAAACAATAGAACTACCACTCGACTCCGTTGTATGATGTGAAATGAAGAATTTTAGGAACGAGGATCCTTTTATTAAATAAAGTAAAGCTATTTTCGGCATGTTTAATATTTTTTATTACGAAACCCACGACACTTACGTGGTACGTCAAACTTATAATGAAGTTATGATTTTTCGAGTTTAGTAGACAAGAATTTAATGTAAGTACCCATAAAATTTATTATAAAAATGTTTTTATTAAAAATTATAAAATATTTTTTGAAAGTTAAATTAGATATGTAAAACCAGATTCAATTCAATTCAAAATAATAACAACAGTACAGTAATACATGAACAGTCGACAAAAGAATTAAGTATCTAGGATTCTAAAACCCTCTGTAATGTTTAATATTACACGTTGTTTACGTTATTATTATCAATGCTAACATTGATAGTAACACAAACAATCTGTAATATCAATAATAACAGATTATTTTAAAATCATGCCCTGCATACCTAATTCTTTTGCCGACTGTACAAGAGAACCGTCAAGTATATTGTTCAAACAAGCACAGATTAAAGAATATGGATCAACCGGTAGCTAAACGTCGTTTAAAGCAGTTCGAATCTGGTTATAACCAGCAGATGGTCCAATACGATCACGCGTCCGTTGTCCGAGTATTGAAACAAACAACCCTATGTAATATCTGTACACCAATATTACATGGAGTGTGTTACGTAAAGCATCACTGTATTTTCGAAGACTTGCTCACTAATACTTGTAATATATTGTCTAGGCAAGGACGACGCCAAAATAAGATACGAAAAGTTTTGTACTCGTAGTACCGATGTCTGTGAAGTATTTTAGTACTTTTTGTGCTATTTTTACGCCCATTGCCCTTGAAAGTCTTAAAACCTTAACTCCCTTCTCATATAGGGTTGCCAACCGTACTTTAATATATAGTATTGTACTGTATTTCGGGTCTGTGTACTATATAATTATCCTGTTGAAGAAACACATAGTACGCAAAAATACTATATTTTCAACACCGAAATCTAACAAACATATCTTTTATTTTTAAAATTTATGAACGTGCATTTTCATTAACTTTTGACTGATCTTCTTCATCTGAAAAATACCATATTTCGCTAAAGAAATGCTGGCAACCCTATACTCATACTAAGAGTTTTGTTAAAATTGAATGTTACATTAAACATTTTTTTTAATGTGGCAAACTTAGCCCATGGACATTAGTAACAGCAAAGGAAAATCCGATGCGTCAAACAATTAATGATAGTAGCAAAACTACAAAAAATATCTTCATAACTCATCCTATCTATATCAGTCAGTTATCCGGACCGAACCCATCATAACGCAGGAAGTGCGCGACCTTCCAGCTGCCGTACAGTTATTCTGAGAAACGCACAATCACCGGATTTGGGATCTTTGAGTACGTACCTGCTTGTTTTTTGATGACTATCAAGCAATGGGGTAGACGCAATGATCTTATATTAAAGACGAGAGCGAAATTCATACAAAAATATGAATGGAACAATGGATCCTTATCACAAAGCTTAATTTTTATCTTCAAAAATGATAAATTGATCTTATCAATGTTGTCAGTAGACACGTCATACAGCCTTACCTCGCCTATGTAGATGAAGAGATTTATATTCAACAAGTAAATTTCTATATTCATTCACGCTATTTTTAACCGAGGAATCTTGAGACCGACCGTGCGTTGTGTAAACAAAAATCATTGTTATGTAGTTTAATAGTAAGTAGGTCAAATAGATTGTTTTTTGTACGATTATCTAACATAAAGTTTGCTACCTCAACCCCATGCGAGGGTGTTTTATATTTTTATACCACTGACCTGGGAGAAAATTTAACAAATTAGTAACTGAATATTTGATAATAATATGTTATTTCATTACCAGGCTTGTTTGTATAAATACGTTTGTTTGTGCACAAATACGCGAAGTTTAATCAACATTTTTTTTCAAAACAGTAGCTTTTTTCATGACGATTCGTATACAATAAAATAATACAACAGAATTTGAGAGGCAATTTCAAAGTTTCTGGTGGAGAGATTAGTTTTCGCTCAGTTCTACACATTCAAAGACTGAGAAGGTTGCTGTACAATTATGCAGAGGTAAAATTACACGAACCGACGCGTGTCTTCGCATTAACTTACAGTAAAAAAAATACCGATGATAACCAACCTAGCCTAACCTGTAACCTCTTCTTCTTCTGACAGTGGTAGAAACTAAAGGGACGATTGAAGGAAGCACCTTTTAATTTCATTACCATCATACCACATACATTTCAAGAGCCTAAGTACTATTGATTTTCTTCGTGTGTGTCAATTTATTATACTATTAGAAATATTGGTTAATAAGTGGTAACTGAATGGTGCAACTAAAGCTAAAGAAAAAACCTGAATAAAGCTAAGAATTAACACCCTCTTAATCTAATCTGAGACGTTCATTCATAAATTCAAGCAGAATGGAGTAAAAATACAATAAAACTTCACATGTATGACGACTTCAACTCATTTACAAATCCTTGTTTTTATTTCATTGTTATTGTGATATACAGAATATTATGGAAAATTATCACTTTTTTAATACAAATCAGAAGCATAATAAAAACAGCAATATTTTGTGTAGCATCTTTTTATCTTGTATTGTGTCATCATTTCATTTTGTAACAATAGGTACTTACTGATAAATGACGTGATAGCATTAAGAAAAGATATAATATTAAAAACCGCCATAGATCAGTAAACAGTTACCCAATTTTTTTCATCAACTACACATCGGCGATAAAATGTTTTATTTATCTAAAATTTAATTTACTATTTTGTATTATAGAAAAATGTGCATTCAAAGCATTTACCTCAGCCTGCATAATGTATGTCATGTATATGTCGCAGGAAGTTTGTAAAGACGACTTATTACATTAGCAATGGTAATTCAATAATGTATGCGGTTCATTGTCAAAGGTTACAAAGGACTGTGATTCAACATTTTTTCTTTATTCCCATAACGTTAGTACTACGGGTATTTGTTTAGAATGTTAGATGAATTGCCTTTTTTTGCATAATTATATTTATATAGTAGTTGATTTTGCAATAAATACATAAGTTATATTCAATAAATAACATGTAACTTCATAGGAGTAACATATTATCTTCTTGAATATACGTGATGATTCGCATACGCGAAACAAGAAAAAATGCATTAATCAGCTCTTATGAAAACCATTAAGGGTTACCGCATTATAAAATTTTAAATTATACACAATGCCCATACTTTATTTTTTATTTCATTACAATCGAAATATTTTCGAATTTGTGATAGCCGTCCTGTAATGACGTTAATGTCTAGACGGTCGGTCTCAGGTATTTTTGCGACGTCAATGCAAGACTTTAGTAACTACAATGCAATCTGGCAAACATTAATCTAGACACGCGGCAGCGTGTCAAGCCAATTTCAAACTAACAGAACTGGCGAGCAGCACCGTGTTTAATATTACACGAATCTTTAGGAGCTACTTTTGACCCCCTCATAACTCAAAAACTACACATAAACCTGTCTTTGACTCATTTATTGAGACTTGCGAAATGTAATTATGTGCTCCAAAGTTCATAAACACACCTCAAACGGTTATTTAGATATTAACGTCCAAAAATCGTCATTTTTATCACTGACTGACCTGTAGATCAAAACTCTAACCCAGTTCCAGATGTCCTAAAAACTTGATATTTGGCATCAAGGTAGACTATTATAGTCAAAATTATCTAAGATGCCCATAATGATAGCTGCTATTTATTAATATGAACTAACCTTGTATGGGTGTCTTTGAGCGAAATGGAATATTCATTTACTTGACATGAATAGTTTAATACTTACGGACAAAGGATTTTGCCAAAATTTGTTAAAAATCCCTACTCATTTTCATTGGCGTTGATTATAAATCATATTATACGTTAAGATCTAGTAAAAATCCCATCACATCATAATTTATGCAAAATTTAATAAAAATATATGACGTCGAAACAATCTTATATGAAGAAGCCTAAATCTAATCTGACGTAGGGTGATGTGACGGCTTGAAACCGTTTATAAAACCAATCATAATCGATACATTACTATAATCGAAATTTAAAAATGAAAATTGATTAATTTAATTATATTGTTAAAAATGATTTGTTTGCATTTGAATTTAAAATTAGGTACCCAATAATACCACGAAGAATTGGATGCTAACAAAGGACATTTTCCATTATGTATGGGCACTTCGCCATCCATGGACAGTAACTGCAGATAATATGTTATATGTAATTATGTATTTCAGATTGCGGTAAACATTTTTTTCCAACAAAATAATAATTATGTATGCATGAATGTGTCTTACGAAATAAGCAAGAATTTATTTACTGTAGTTTTTTCCTGACGCTCATAATATGTATAATATTATGTCAAAATATTATTATGACTCTGAGCGGGACTTTCATTCTATCATGATCTATCTTTCTTTCTTTTTCTTCTCTTTCTTGGCCGGCAACGCACCAGTGATGCTTTTGGTGTTGTTGATGTTCATGGGCGAATGGATAAAATAATATTTTATTGAAGTCGTAAATAGGTACAAGTACCTACATATTGAGAATACGCGGTACGAGATAGCTCAATCGAGGTAGTAGGTAAGTAACTAGGTACCTAAATATTCGCGTTTTTAGTTTAAAATTTAAGTATCGAATCGATTAGAAGGTCTTATAATTTTGAATCGATTTGTTGTAAAAATTGGTTTCTTTCGTGAACCGATTTTTTTGTACATCTCTGATGTCACTGTGATGGCAAACGACAAATTGGGCTTCTTAGTTCGCGGTGACTATAGGCGTATGTATATGTTCTTATGACTAAAATTTTTGGCTTTTCTACACAGAACTTGGCACCTATTTAGATCTCAATTCTTTTTTTTTAATTGACTCTCATTTCACATTTATGTTTTTGATGAGATCTTCATCTACCAGTATTCATGACGTCACTGATATGTCGACGTGAAGGGTAAAACCTATTAATACAAACAGTAAAACAAAACAGGTAAAGACAAACGTCTAACTCGAATATTGTAATAATATTCCTCCTACATTAAGGATAACGGGTCATGAACGGGATAGGACATTACTGGAAAATATACTATTATCTAATACTTATTTAAGTAGTCGTATAGTAAGTATAGAGGTATAATATCCAAGCCTTCTGAAGCACATAATAGAAAAAAAATGTTGTTTATTATTTATACCTATATTTTTTATTCAAGATTTTCGTGGATCGGACTGCGTTTTAAATCATAAAAATATTTCCCCAAAAATTTTCAGTTTTCAATGGAAAATAGTGATAAGTACTAGGGCTTTCATCGAATATTCGAATATTCGAATAATTCGAATAATAAATTCGCTCAAATATTCGAATACAAGGATCGAATATTCGAATATTCGATCAATTTCTACAAAACCTAACTCAACACCAAATTCGGATTCCAATGTGCACAAAATAGTCAAATACAATTTTATAGTGCATGCTGATATGCAGAATGAACAGCGTAGGACATATCCTTGGGGAACACCAGCGTTTAATAGGTTTCATATATGAGCAACAACCGTCTACTACGACCTTGATATGTCGCTCAGATAGAAAGCTGGCGACCCAACTGCATAACCTCTCACAGCGATCGTAAGTTGGTATCTTAGTGAGACCCCCCTGTGCCAGACCCGGTCACAGGCCTTAGCGAAATCTAGGCTGACTGCCAGTGCTTCGCCGTTGCGATCAATAGACGGTGCCTAAAGGTGCGTAAGATAAATTTGATGATTACCAACTGAACGACCGTCGCAAAAAATGTATTGTCGATCACACATCAGCTGATGATCTTCCATATATCCCAGGAGCTGCATGTTAATCAGGCGCTCCATTAACGTTGCAAGCAGGAAAGTTATAGCTATAGGACTGTAGTTAGCCGGGTCACTGAGATCGCCCATTTTGGGGATGGGATAAACGAGGGCAACCTTCCACCAAGACGTATCATGTTGCTTATGCCAGATATTCTCGCTATCTTATGATAGTGAGAATAAGCACGTTAAGACGGGGAATCAACTAGCCCCGGATCTACGATTTTTTCGAACCAGGGCAGAAACTTGATAGTGGCATCCTTCTCTCCATCGTTTGAGATACTTAAAAAAACTCACAAATAAATAATAGTTGGCATTTTTTGTGAATGGGACAATAAGAACCCTTTTTTAACAAAATTTGTTCTCCCAACAAGGCTTCCGTATGCAAGTTTTTTATATGATTTTGGCGCTCCCTGAAACTACCACCCGAGGCGGGTGCCCCGGTTTGCCCCCCTCCCTTAGTTCCGGGGCTGGAGTCAACTTGGGAGCACACGTCTTTAACACCATTGTCTGGTCCTCTCAGCTTCTTGGTATCAAGTGGCTATAAAGAGCTCTCTGACAGACTTTTGGGAAATAGTATATCATTCAATGAGCTCGCACACTGCAGGATGTTAGGCGGTGTGATCCCTCTATCATCAAGAGTTGAGTTGGCGGCAGAAAGCATGCCAAGAAGTTTGGCTTTCCCCTTTGCCGTATGGACCACGGAGTCGCCCGATTTACGTAGTTGTGGAAGAGATGACCGACAGAAGTTACTCTCGGCAGCTTGAGCTAGCGACCACAATTCTCGACTACCAGAGGGGTAATATACCATTCGCTCGCCAATTTTGCCGATGAACTTTGCCTTAGTTTTAGCCATTTCCTTCTTTGCTGACCGGTAGACAGCGTTGAGCTTTGTATTAAGCCCTGGGGTGGAAAGATCTAGGTACATAAGCGTGCACGCGGATGACCAGGCCTGGTAAGCGGCGTGCTTAGATGCCGAGATACAGGGACTGCTATACCAGAGCTGGTTTTTACCACCGATGGATATGACAGATTTACGAATAAAACAATACATGCCCTGTCGTATCACATCGGCTACGGAGTCTGTGCTCGCGTTCGGATCTCCCGAAACGAAGCAGAACTGCCTCCAGGGTAAAATTTTCGAGTATTGATTGTATGTGGTTTATTAATCGAAATATGTAAGTAGATATATTTTATACTTCTTTTAATTTACGCGCGCTTTTTTATTTCTTTTGAGAAAGATCTTTACCCTCGAGTCGAGAAGGCCCCCCGGCAAAATTTTCATATAGGGCCCCGCAAGGGCTAGCTACGTCACTGCGTAGTGATTAAGTACTCTCTGGCTATGGCTGGCTACCTTGGTATACTTGAAAATTCACAAAAAAACTCATAAAGTTAGATGGATTAACGATATCAACTACAACATACATTCGTTCATTTAACACGAACAAAATCAAAATATTGTACTTGCAAATTACTCCTAAGTTTAAGAAACACATGATTATTAAAGTTTTTTTTTATATTCGAATAATATTCGAATATTCGAATAGTTCCCAAAAAAAAAATCGAATATTCGAATATAAATTTTATCGAATATTTGTAACCCCTAATAAGTACCTATTTCAAGGAACTTATTTTGTTTAATTGAATGTTGAATTTGTTCATCAAAAATTTGTAACATCATAATATCTTTAAGTTGTTTTTATGTAAGTCTCAGAAAGCACAAACAAACGAACAAACAAACGCTTTCGCACTCATACCACACACAGCTTGTTATGTTGACTCACGGTGTTAAAACGTTATAGCCAAACTTTGAAAATAGTCCAACATCTAAACGACATAAGTTTCGACTCCCCGTAGCCACTTCTCCAATTTAATGCCAAATATTTAGCATAACATTATGAGCTAACAGAGGAAATTTACGCCCAAAGTAAATTGTATTTGTCAGTGCGTAATAATTTACAACTTGGAAATGAATATTTATCGACTTTCGGTGTTGTATTCTTAGCTCATAAGGTTAGTTAGACAGCATTAACATTAGTTAAAATCTTTGTCAAAATTGTTTTGTGTTCTGTCTTGTTGAACAAAGTTTCTACAAAGAAGAAAAAATATTTTGTTTTCGACAAACGATCGACGGTCGACGATAGATCGACAACCTGTTCTAACTAACATTAAAAAATTGATAGCAAAGTTACTTTAATATTCTTTGGTATTTTGATGGTCTGAAAGTTTTAACTGAATTATTGAATAATATTATTGGCGTAAAAACACAAGGAAAGTCAAAACATCAACAGATGTAGGACATGTAAAAAGTGCGGAAAAATATACTTAGGTACATTACGTATATAAGGGGCCATCCATAAAATACGTCACACGTTAGAGGTTGTGGGGGGGGGGGGGGGGTCGATGTAGTGTGACATTGTGTGACAAGGGGTGGGAGAGGGTCATAAATTTCGTGACGTCACATTTCAAAATCGAATAATTGGTTTGTATAGGTAAATATTAAAAAACAATTAATGGAAATAAAAATTCTAGGTATAAAATTTCATAATATGTGACGTCACACTAGGGGGGAGGTCTCACAAATGTGACCAGCTGTGACCAGAAGGGGGGGAGGGGTGAAAAAGTCATGAAATTAGTGTGACGTACATAATTTATGGATGGCCCCTAATCGCAGCGAATATCTTATATATAAAATTCTCGTGTCACGGTGTTCGAAGTTGAACCCCTCCGAAACGGCTCGACCGATTTTCGTGAATCTTTGCATGCATATCGGCTAGAGTTGAGAATCGGACAACATTTATTTTTCATCCCCCTACCCCTAAAAATTTTTTGGCAGAACAACGTTTGCCCGGTCAGCTAGTAATTATATAGGTACCACTACCTACTAAAATTTTGTTTGATGGTGAAGTTATTGTGTCACCGCCAACCGCATTTCTTCATACAGATAACGATAACATAATACTTAGATAGGGCGGGCGACGCGTTTATTTAATTGTATCTATCTGCGATTAATACATTATCTTTTTTTTTTTTTTTTTTACACTAATAAGTTAATGCTTGACCACAATCCCACCTGATGGTAAGTGGAGATGTGGTCCAAGATGGTGAGCACATTAACTTAGTAAAAGCCTATTCACTCTTTTCTTGAAAACATCCACGTCATAGACTGGCGGGAACGCCGACGCAGGCAAGTTATTCCAGTCCTTCGCGGTGCGTATAACGAATGACGAGGCAAACCGCGTCGTTCGTACCGGCGGGATGTTCACGACAAAAGGATGGATACCCGCCGTGCGTCGTGTCGTTCGATGGAGAAACGGAGATGGGGGAATTATCTCAAACAATTCCTGCGCACACTCTCCGAAATGTGCCCTGTAGAAAACCGAGAGACTGGCTACTCTGCGCCTGTGCTCGAGGCTTTGTCCGTTAACCGCCGACTGAGATATAACGTAGTACTGAAAGTTATATCTACTAATATTACAAAACACTCTAGGACAAGTACGTTACATAAATGTGTTACACTCTTGGCCAGAAATATTGTATCCAAGGTAAAGTTCTGATTCAGGGAGGCAGTGCCAAAAGGGAAAACAGCAATACACAATAGTTGTGTTGTGAACTTCAAAATCATTTTGCAACAATATACTAGTAGCGTCATCTATGCGACACGCTAGGTAACTGAAATGATAAGTATTTGAGACAAATTCCTGCTGCTCATTTAGTGCAAACCTTCGAGTATAGAGGGCGCGATTAACTGATTCCAAAAATATATTTTTTAAAGATATTTTTCTAAATGATACATTTACATGAATATAATACTAATTATTTCGTAATAATCGCTTTATCGATTAATGGATTTAAATCCTTGAAGTCAATGATTTACAATAAAAACAGTACTTACATGATTTGAACTGATGTGCCAAAGCAGCGCTGTCAGCTGCGTGGTGGTATTCGTACAAGGAACGGTCTACGAGCTCGTTCGGTTCGAAGCCCAGAGTATTCAACAGACTGGAAAAGGAAACCGATATTGTAACCTTGAAATTAAAATATTTCTAAACTCAGAGCGACATTTGGGGCCATTTTTTATTTATTAAATGTAAATGCAACAACATATTCTACCTCTTTCAAACTTTTGTTTATACTTCATATCTATACAATATTTTACTGGTTACTTATTTAAAAAAAAACGCTTAAAATAAAATAAAAATGTAATAGAAAGTGTACAGATAAATTGCACAACATTTATCAATGAAGAAAAAGTTGATAATTTATCAAAGGATGTCCTTAAAATAATAAAGTATCTTTTTTTTAATAAGTCATTATTATTAAAAAAAATATATTTTGATTTGTAAAAAGCTAAAATATTACATAAAAACCTTGTAATTTGGTAATTAATTTGTAAAACCTTAATATCAATGTAAAATTAATAATGAAACCAGAAAGCAATATTAATTTTAAATACTATTAGACATCATTACTACCATGAAAGTATTAATAGTTTCTAAATAAAATAGTCCTGTCCACATCACAGCACAAAGGTCATTTCTATGTGACCTAGTCCCATGATTAGGTTATGTTTAAGTACCGGTATTAACACAGTTAACCTTGAATGACCTATGGGTGTTTTCTACGTATCTAAAGAAGTCATGTTTCGATATAATTTCTACATAATTTTAAAGGACGAGAAAGAAAACAAACAAATACCTTTGCTATCCAAACAAATTCGAAAAAGGCGCCATCCTACATTACATTCACTCAAACAAATACACAAAATAGACACCACTTCACTTAAAACCACTGAACACCCCCTGCTTACCGAATGCAACAGTCGTAAGTTTATCGCATACTGACTAACTAAACCGCGAAATCACATCATGTTTAACCTACAAAACACATTTGAAGGTGATATTTTGTTGATATAACGCTATTATTTTGAATTGTTCGCCGCGAAGGTCGAAGCGTTACGGGTTTCATGCAGCCTAAATTTTGCCAGGTAATACTAACAACAATGGATGTAGAGCGCCATCTATTTAAAGAGGTATGTAGGACGGTCGAGAATCTTGGAAGTTATTAGTACTCTTACTTTCACTGTGAACCTAAAGATGGCGTTATCTTTGTTAGAGATGCTATGATAATATATGTAATAAATAATTTAAATGGTTATCTTTATTATAGTAAGTACAAAGCTCTTTTTGCCAACCACACAAAGGGTGTTAAGAATCTCAGTTAAAGATTTCAAATCAAAGGATCACTAATAAACATCGCATTCAATGTTTCCAAATTCAATATTTGTCCTAAATTTCCACTAACGCGAAAATAAAGTTAATACGAAAGAAAACCAATCATTTTTAATTTTAATCATGTTAGTTGTGTTAATTTTCGACTCAAGATCCACAATTTCTTCAAATCTTATAAAAAGTTAGCAGCAATCTTGAAAAAAAAAAACATTTATGGGAGGTAATAGCGACTATTTCTCTTCGCAACCCATTGGCCCTTGGTGCATAGCGATTGGTATACCCAAAGTATAAAGATTGGCATGCTAATCGTTGTAATTTTCGTTTTTTGACCTGGCCAATGTTTATACTATGTAGGTGCCAATCTTTATACAAATTATTAAAATTTAACGATAGTAATGTATTCAAGGTATCTTGGTATTCATAGACTTAAATATATAGACGGGCTGTTCCGAACAAAATTCGGGTCACATTTTTCTTACTCACTGACAGCTTGGTGACAGCGCTTCGTTCGGTCAAATTCGGTTCAAGATGGCGGATATCAAAATATTTTTTTTTAAATGCAAGTAAAAATATATTATTTAGCAATTATGATTTAAATAAACTCAAATAAAGTTCAAACGTAAATAATGAAGACGTTTTAACTGTACCTACACAATAAACAATATGCGTTATTATGTGTTCTTGAACGGTAGGGGATTTTCAAAAATGACATCTACTTGTCTCGCTTACTCGCAGCCGACTAAAATGAGTTGGCACCATTATGTCAACGTAGGTGTCGAAACTTTTAGTACTGAACAGCCTGTCTAGTATAGTATATACATATAGGTCTATGTGTTTATTACACACGAGTAACCGCCCTCGCTTTGCTTCGGTTTTCTTATTTTTTTACACCTTAGGTTACATTATTGGAGTTTTATTAAGGATCCCTAATTTTTTGAAAATATAATATAGCCTATGTTACTCGGGGATAGTGTAGGTTCCCAACAGTGTAAGAATTTTTGAAATCGGTTCAGTAGTTTCGGAGCCTATTCAATGCAAACAAAAAATCAAATCTTTCCTCTTTATATTATTAGTATAGATAACTAACACATAACATTATTACACATAACATAAATTCTTAGTTCTTATGAATTTCGTAACAAAACACTGCTTTCGTTGCAGTCGCCGCAACCAATTACGTTTGAAAGTATTATAGACACAGAAAAATAATAATATTTTTTCTGGCCTCGCAAACCAATACAAAACCTGTAGTTATAGATGTAAATTAAAAGGTTGAAAATCTAAAACTAAAATTAGAACTTCACCTGTCCTCAAATAATTCAAATAAATTTCTTTACTCTCAAAATTATTTTAAACACCACCTGGGTATTCCCAAATGAAATCAACATTTTCATAAGTGGGGCAGGTAACTTGACACCCAAATCATAGATGTCACTACGATACTTTTTCTTAAAAAAAACTCAATAACGTGTTTCCTTGTGTGTTTAAACCTATAATAACTAACGTTATTTTACTCACCCCTCATCAGTATAAGTGAACTTCATATCAAGGCTATGTTTGGAGAGAAAAGTCTTGCTGTCGAGATATATCTCGATGTTGGATGGATGCGGGATTGGCATCCCCACAGCCACCAGCGAGCCTAGCTTGTTCTGTATTTTGCTGTCCCCGTCTTTCTTCTCATCTTCTGGCTCGTTGTTGTTACTTTCCACGTCCTTCTGTTTATCTTCTGATGGCATCAGCATGTGACCGGTGACATGGATCACCTGTGAAGGGAGAAGATGTTTTTATCAGTAAAGATAAAATGAGATTTCTTTCTTACTATTTTTTTGGCACGTTGCTAATCTCCACGGGTTATGGTAATCACTTATTATCGAGGCTCTGCTCATTTTCATAAAAAAATCTGAGAATAAAGTTGGATACCTATTTGTGGTCGATCATAATGATCTATGGATTCCTCAAATCACACGTCCTTTTGTTTTAGATCATATTTACTATTTACGTAATTTATATTTATGTAGTAATATTATATAGCATGCGTCATATTAGCACAAAAAATGTTAGAGATACTAAAGTAATAAAATTGTTCGAAACACATTACTAGTACTATAAAACTAAATACATAAGTACGTGCTTTATTGTGATTCCTTGTTTTGTTACATAACTGATTCATTGAATAAAAAAACATATATATATTATTTCAGATAAAATAAACGGAGCGTTTAAGGCATTAAACAGGCAAACGAATAAAAGAACCACCTAATTGTATGTTACAAAGGACCTTAAAAATATCCAAGTAAAATATAACTTTTATGTACAAATTTATATCATCGACCTGCCCTATCTACAAATTACTTTTTTCATGGTTTCATATCTATGTATTTTTTTTACTATATTATAAATTACAACTTAACCACAAATCCATCTGATGGTGTAAGGAGATGTAGTATAGGGTGGTGATAGCCTAAAATACTACTAGAGTGAACCAACTTCACATAAAATTATTTAATTTATTATATTACGTCAGCAAGTGTTTACTAAAACCAATATCCTATGCCTAGTAGATCAATTACATTATAATCGATGAAGCGATCATTTTGACACGTCATGAAAATTAAGTATACGTGAGTAGGGACACAAATCACATATGATTGTTTATATTGCAGTTCATAATATTAAACAAGTGTCCTATTACCATAACCTAAAAATGTAACAACAGAACCTTGATGCTTAGGTGAAGGCGTCAGCAAAACATTGCTTTTTTATAATTACAAATATTAAATAATTTATCCCTTTTGTCTTTATGTAAAAATAGGTTAGAAACATGGAGGTCGACACTTAAGTTCGTACTTTAGTAGTTTTAGTACACACCCTTAGTAAACGTTTACATACAAATATTATTTTATGAGGCGTCACTCGATATTTTCGAATATTTACCTATTGATAATATCGTGTGCAATATGTTTTGGAGTACGGGTTATTCGTCAAATAATAGCGATATGACTTACTGCGAGGTAATTGATGCTTAAATTAAGTTAGTATTAGGGCTTGTTTCACCATCTTCAAGTAGAGTCCTGAATAAGCTATTCGCCGGTTAAAGTGACGTTAAAGTGTCATTTTACATACACGAAATGTCAGCTTAACCAACGAATAGCTTACTTCGGACTTACTTGAAGATGGTGAAACAAGCCCTTAGTCTACTTTGCAACAATCTTGGGTTAACATGTATGATGGTATATACTTTAAAGACATGCGTGGCACCTCCCTCTCTCTCACAACGGAAACATGCACTACAATAATTAAAAGTATATGCCAATATACATACTGGCACCAACACGTGTTTGCACCATCGGTTTCGTTTAGTTTTTGCGACTAACCATCGTAGAGTCAACTTACTCTGATGATGCTCCGTTTCGGGGCGAAACACGTCTTGGTGCTGGTATGTATGTTGGTAATACTTTTAATTATTGTAGTGCATGTTTTCCGTTGAGGGAGGGATGGAGGTGCCAACGCATGTCTTAAAGTATAATTATATACAATCATACATGTTAACCGCGGAATGTTGCAAAGTAGAGTAATAGTAACTTACTAACAATAGATTTCCGCAAAGTAACGCCTGATACTATTAACTATGATGCTTAAATTATACTTTTTTAAATTCCCACTGACATCTTTGATATTTCTCGGATGATATACGTGATTCTTTATTAAGCGATGTAAAGTTCAGCTTTTTATTTCATTGTTCCATATGCCTCTACCAGAACTTAATCGCAAAATAGCCAAGAAATCATTATCTCTTGAACTAACTTTTTTTGTCAAAAAAAAAATGTTAAAAGAAGCCGATACTTTTCGTTTTTGTTTCTTGTGGTACCTATCAGATTTCTTGACTGCCGCTCTCGGAATAAACTTGTTTTGACATCAATGTGTCGATATGTCTTGATTACATCAACTACGAGTATTACATAAAGTGATTATATCAACGATTATAATATTTCTTCCTCGATATAGGCACACAAATTAAAACCCTATTTCGATAACATTAAGGTAAATTTACTCGTGAGCGAATTATAACGTGTTCAATACAACTGCATGACAACTAAGCACTCAAGGATAGTATGACATTACAAATAGATATTAAATATTTTCCATTATAAATGTTTTTTATCTACAATATCTATTTTCACGACAAATGTCTGTCCTCTTTTGAGTAGATACTTAAATTAAACCATATCTATAATGTTATACAACTTCCATTATCATGATGAGATGAGATCGGCATTTTAGCAGTCTCAAATGTTCGTTGAGATAAACCAAATATTTTTGAATTATTTCACACAAACTTCACATTTATAATATTAGTATAAAAGTAGGATAGTTTACTTTCAATACGTAGATAAATCAGTTTCCACGTGGATTATTGCGGAAAAACACAGTTTGCGTAGTATCAACAGTTATCGATATAGGGCGAAGCCTTGGCCTAATGATCTTCATATTACAACAGACTAATTTACTGTCAAGCTTCCTAATTAAATATTAACTTAGTTGCGTTGAAGTATGGTTCATTTGACATTAACATTTAATAGGGCGTCGTAGTCATAGTACCGCGACCGGTTTGTATACTACTAAATTATGTCTACATTCTCACATATTACACTTCTTTTAATAATAAAAAAAGCAGTCAAGTTCGAGTCGGACTCGCCCATGAAGGGTTCCGTAGCAGCAAGTAACATAATTTATATTTCAGTTGATTTAATGAAAGGTAAATTGCGGTTTATGATTTATGACGTATTAAAAAAACCTACTTCCTAGATCTCGTTCAAACCAATTTTCGGTGGAAGTTTGTATGGTAATGTACACCATATATTTTTTTTACTTTTATCATTCTCTTACTACTACTCTTACTACTACTTACTCTTGCAATTACTCGAAAAATTACATACATTCTCATCCATTATTGAAGAAAATAGAATTACTTATGAAGAAAACATTAGCTCACTAAATTGTAAATTGTGTAGTTTGCAAGAATCCTTAAAAATTATGACCCAAAATTATGAAGGATCTAAAAAAGAGATTAGGGAATACATACTGGCTTTAAAATGCTTGTCTGATGTCTCTGCAAACAATGAGACCATCTCCAAAAGACATTCTATGGCATCCGGCCTAGGTGCCACAGAACCATTGACATACGAGGACGCACCAGTGTGTGAGCCATTAATCTCAAAACATTGTAAGACCTTAGAAGTAGCACACAACAATAATTCCTTTGTGCAAAATAATTGTATTAAAAATGTTATATTTAGTGATGAAATTGGAAGGAATTTTGGCCAATTAATAAACATTTATTCGGGGCTCAGCTGTGTTAACCATTGTTTTCCTGGGTTATCGTTGGATGATATTTTTGAAAAAATTCTACACAGTAAATTTGACAGTACTACAAACATAATTATCTTTGTTGGAAATAGAGGTAAAATAAACAGAAAAATGTTAATATATTATTATAATAAACTATGCACACTAAAAGTTAAAAGTATTGTAATGTTTACTTTACCTTACAGTGAGTGTTTGCCACAGGAAGAAAATAACATTAGGTATAATGTAAATTTAGCAATGTACACTATGTCTTTACACAGTAATAAATATTTAGAAATAATTGACATTAATAAATTAATTTCTAGAAGTTATATGACTAAAGATAATTACTATCTGTCTAAGTTCAATAAAAGACAAATAGCATGTTCGCTATCATATTTTTTTGACAATTTAGCCAAGAATTTGGCTGGTACTTCTGCTTTTATTGAGCAGTCAATTAATGACATTCAGCATGCATCGTTGGAATACGTTCCAAGTAATTTAAATTAGTCTGTAAGACAACAGAGAACTACTCTAGCAATATACTGACAAAAGGAAAGCACTATAATTTAAATATTGTGCACCAAAATATACAAGGCTTTTCTGGCAAAGACTTAGAATTAAATTTATTATTAAATGAGATGAATATTGACATTATATGTGTTACAGAGCACTGGCTAAAAAAACATGAATTAATTGCATCTATAGATAATTACAGAATAGGCAGTTCATTCTGTAGGCAAAAATTGATTAGGGGAGGGTCATTAATAATTATACATAATAGTTTGAATTATAAGGAACGTAAAGACATAGTATCCCTCTCTATTGAGCATAATATAGAACTTTCATGTATAGAGCTTGCAAGGGTTATAATTGTATGTGTATATAGACCACCTGCAGGCAACTACCCATTGTTCGAATCCGCTATGGAAGATGCTCTGAAAATTTTGTGTAAAAAAAATAAAAAAGTAGTTGTTTGTGGAGACTTCAATATTGATATTTTAGTTTCAAATTCTATCTCAATAAGGTTCATTAATTTGTTTAAATCATTTAATTTGGGTCATGTATTTTTTGAACCAACAAGGGTTAGGTACTCCATCATCGGCTACTTGCTTAGATAACATCTTTTGTGATTGTAATGTTATCAATAAGTCAATATTAAATTGTATTTGTCAGACCATAGCGGACAATTAGCCACCATTGAGTACCATCATGACCTATCACAATATACTATATCTTGTAGACCAATCACACAAAGACGTGTTAGTGATTTTACAAACAATATTTCTAGAAAAATTCCATTCCTACAAATTTCTGATGATGATACAACGGATCAAGCATACAGTAATGTGTCTGGATTAATTAATAGTGAATTTAATAATACTTTTAAGCAAAAACAGATTAAATGTGAGAACCTTAAAACTAAATTTAGTGATTGGGCAACTCCTGGTATATACAAAAGCAGAATTAAACTTTTTGAACTTTATGCGGAAAAGTCGACTTCCACAGACCCCGAATTTTTAAATCGTGTTAAAATTTATTCAAAAACTTTTAAACAAGTCTGTGCGAAAGCTAAATCTATTTATATTGCTAATAAGATTAAAAATTCTAATAACAAAATCAAAACTACCTGGAACATTATTAATAAAGAAACAGGTAAAGAAAAATTTAAGAATCATGAGTATACTTTAAAGGTCAATGATAAAAATGTTACTACCGATAGCGCAGTTGCTTGCGCATTTGAGGATTTCTTCTCGAAAATACCGCATGAAATAACAAAAAACTTAAATGCGAGCCCTCAGCTTGCTATGACTTTAATGGAATCATGTGTCGAAAAATGCCTGACTTCATTTAGCTTCAAATACATTAATTCCAATACAATTATAAAGACTTTTAAGTCTATAAAGATCAAGAAGTCAGGTGATCTCTGGGGTCTCTCTACTATGATAATAAAACCAATAATTAATTCCATAGCGCCACATCTAAGTCAAATTTTCAATAAAAGTATTGACGAAGGTAGCTTCCCCAATCTAATGAAACATGGTAAATTAATCCCTCTATTTAAATCTGGAGATAAAAGCGACCCCACTAATTTCAGACCCATCTCAATGTTACCAGTCCTTAGTAAAATCTTTGAAAAAGTTATTTATAACCAGCTGCTGTCTCATTTCTACTTAAACAAGTTGTTTCATGTTAATCAGTTCGGTTTTTCGAGAGGAAAAAATACCACTGATGCAGGTATAGCACTCCTTAAGCAAATTTTTGATGCGTGGGAGTGTAAGCAGGATGCCATTGGTATTTTTGGTGATCTCTCGAAGGCGTTCGATTGCGTTGATCACAATATACTGATAAATAAACTTAGGCATTATGGTGTCTCAACACAATCAGTTGGCCTTATAAAATCTTACCTATCCGACCGTATCCAAAAAGTAGTTATTAATGGCAAGGAGTCCCCAGGAGCACACATTACTATGGGAGTGCCCCAAGGATCAATATTAGGACCCCTGTTATTTTTAATATACATCAATGATCTTCCTTATTTCACAAGGGACTTGTGTGAAACTGTATTGTTTGCAGATGATACCTCATTACTTTTTAAAGTTGATAGGAGAAAAAAATGTTTTGACGATGTAAATAATACTGTTTCCCAAGTATTGCAATGGTTTACATGTAACAACCTAATGTTAAATGCTAGTAAAACGAAATGTATGAAATTCACTTTACCAAATGTAAAACAGGTACCCACTCAAATAGTTATAAATAAGGAAGTACTTGACCTTGTAAATTCAACAAAATTCCTTGGCCTTACCATAGATTCACGATTACAATGGAGTCCTCATATTGAAGCCTTGTCTGGGAGACTGAGTTCAGCTGCTTACGCGGTTAAGAAAGTAAGGCTCTTAACTGACGTAGAAACAGCACGGTTAGTTTATTTTAGCTACTTTCATAGTGTTATGTCCTATGGTCTGTTGTTGTGGGGCTCAGCTGCAGATATTGAGTCTATATTTATTTTACAGAAAAGAGCAGTCCGTGCCATTTACAACCTCAGGACTAGGGACTCGCTTAAGGATCTCTTTAAGGAAATTAATATTTTAACTGTGGTGTCACAATATATATTGAATAATGTTTTGTATGTTAAGAAATATTACGATAGTTTTCTTAAGAAGAGTGACATCCACAATATTAATACGAGGAACAAGGCTAAACTGATTGTACCAAATTTTAGACTATGTAAAACTAGTGGCTCGTTCATGGGTACATGTGTAAAGATTTATAATAAAATTCCATCGAAACTTACAGAATTGCCTTACCTTAAATTTAAAACTCATATTAAAAGCATTCTTATGACGAAAGGATATTACAAATTAGATGATTATTTTAAAGACAAGACTGCTTGGACATGAGTTTTATGGATATAGATTTTAGTAGATGATAAGTGCTATCTGTAACTGTGAGCAGGAAAAAAACAAACCCGCAAGTTTCTTGCTGCTTCTTCTCCCGGGCCCTCTCACAGTAGGGCTTTGTCTGAAGCATTGGCATAACTTGCATGACTTTCAAAAAGTGTTTGTAAACCAAACCAATTTTGAATAAAAACATTTGATTTGATTTGATTTGATTTGACTTATTTTAGAAGTTAAGGACACATTTTATCACTTTGGAGAAGAAGTTTAAAAAATGATATTACAATAGAAACCTCAATATCATTTTTGAAGACCTATCCATAGATACCCCCATAGATAAACACGTATGGGTTTGATGAAAAAAATTTTTGAGTTTCAGTTCTAAGTATGGGGAACCCCCAAAAATTTATTGTTTTTTTCTATTTTTGTGTGGAAATCTTAATGCTGTTCACAGAATACGTCTACTTACCAAGTTTCAACAGTATAGTTCTTATAGTTTCGGAAAAAATGGCTGTGACATACGGACGGACGGACAGATAGACAGACAGACAGACAGACAAACAGACATGATGAATCAATAAGGGTTTCGTTTTTTGCCATTTGGCTACGGAACCTTAAACATTTATTATAACACTATTTGTTTACCAAACATTACATTGATATCGAATATCCAAGTGTGTCTATTTTGACAATGACAACAATAAAAAATACTTTTAATTGGATATAGCAATTTGGTGTAAACCTTTAAAATTAAAATGGTACCTTGGAGAAATTTTGAATAATCCAATTCAATAAGCCAAGCCAAAATATGAGTAACACGTAGACACACACACAACAAAAGCCCGGCGAACGATAAATTCTTCTTCCATTTCTATTAAAAATCTCACCTTGTAGGAAGCAGATTTGAGATGCACGTTTCTCCCCTTGCTGGTAAGAGTACACTTGAGTCTGAGCAGCATCTCGCGGCGCCCCCCGCCGCCGGGGCGAAGCGCCTCGCGGATCTCCTCGTGGTCGCACGGGTGGCTGAACTCGAACACGCTCTGACCCATTATCTCCATCTGTGGATGTGAATGTTGGAGATCATTATAATTTGTTGGATAGTTGAGAGGGTTGTGTGTAAAAGTGAACTACCATAAAGATGGGCATTCTAGGCTCTAATTAATAAACCCCTGCGATCTAAAGATTGGTTTTATGATGCTGACACATGTCATAATTGTATGTAAAAGTGACATTATGTAAGATCTAAAGTCGCGCTCTTGAGCCGAGGTCTGTTCATTAGACTTTCATCCTAATAAATGACCACTGTAGTGAGTAGTGATACTAATGACTAGTAAAGTTAATGCAATATAAGAAATGGACGCATGTTTTCTCTCTCTCATCAAGGAATTTGCAAATTGCAGTTTTTCTATGTTCTGATAGATGTGTGTCGAGCTTCCAATATTTAGCGATCAGACAATGTGTGCCTATCGTGTGTCTCTCTTTGGCCTGTTTTGTTTATACTTGGTTAGCTGGTAGAGAATGCATTAAGCATTAAACTCGCCAATCGTACCGTAGTTAAATATTGTGGTCAATAAAGTATAAATAAATAAATAAATGGTGACTGTTATTTTCTTTGTGGTGGTAAAAACAACTACAGGCCACTATAATAAATAATGATAAATAAATAAACCTGTGGCGCGGGTGGCATGGACGACACATATAACACATCACAATCACACCCATGACCCGAGTACAAATATTTATCTGTTACATAAATATTTGCCCCAGCCGGGAATCGAACCCGGGACCCCTCGCTTCGCTGGCAGGGTCACTACCAACTAGGCTACAGGGTCGTCATATATATACTCATAGGCTGATATTCTCGGGTAGCTGACATTTGAGGGTACCTAGTCCCAGTAATGTATCAAGCTATTTAAGTGCGTATTGACTAAGGTAGGTAACTCTAGTACAAGCCCGTAGGTCAGACAAAGGCTACTGACAAGGTTAAACGACCTTGCTTATCAAACGGTTTACCTCATGATGACTGAACTATAGTCGCTTATATTTATTCTAGGACTCCGATTATTATTGTCCGAACCGATATTAACCTATTCACAATCTCTGTAACAACTAACATGTTTCGTGGATTTTTATTTATCTATATAGACACGCGGGAGCGTGTCCAGCCAAGTTAAAAAAAAACTTATAATGGAACAGCGCCATGTCTAATAATATTACATGAACCATTTCGAGCTACTTTTGACCCCTTCACAACTCGAGCCATATTTAACCTACATACATGAAATTTGGCACATTTATTATAGCGCCTTAGCTTATTTAGAATTCAAAATTCCATTAATGTAGCTCAAACAGTTGTTGATATATTAACGTTTAAAAATCCGCATTTTGGTGACTGACTCACTGACATAGGATCGAAAACCTAAACTACTTCCAGATGACCTAGAAACTTGAATTTTGGTATTAAGGTAGACAGACATACATAAAGGAAAAAATCTAAAAACTTAAAATTATTGATAGGTGAATATGTAGAGTAATTTTACAAATAACAATTAGCTAACAACAACTAGCCAAGTCAAATTTAGACCTTCAATTACATGTTCTTGTGACTAAAATTTTAGGATTTTCTACACAGAACTTGGCACCCATTTAGATCTCAATTCTTTTTTTTGAACCTGACTCTCATTTCACATTTATGTTTTTGATGAGATATATATTTACTCTATTCTAAATCTAAAAAAATTGATTAAAATGAGTGGAGTTATGCCTTTTCTTTCAGTCAACCCTGGGCGATAGCTAAAATCACCAAAAAATTTTACATTTTATTATGGACAAATAGAATATTGAGAAAGCCACATATCGTTATATCCAATTAGGTATGTACAACTAAAATCTAATTATGTATCAATATTATTAGCTGTGTGTATTTGGTCTGAGTTATGTAGAATGTCGGACAATAATGTTCGTATGCAAGTAATTTTAGTACTCCTGCAATGTAGAGGAAAATTATGCTGTATAATAGAATCATGTGATGTGCAAATATTGCCAATTTGGAGCCGGCATAACATTTTGTCCGCCTTCCAATAGTTTACATTTCATAATGCAATTCCATATACCTACAAGTACTACAACTCATAAATCGTATACATGCACATATGTAGGTACATACATACATACCTAACATAGGAATAGTGTTTGTGAGTTTTACAATGTATTTTTTTTGTTTCATATTAAAAATAACTACATGGTATTCATGGTAATTAAAACCTGGGACTTTGCGGGAGGGTCACTACCAACTGGTTTTAGTAATTGCCACCAGTTGACTGGCGACCGCGATCGGGAGAACTCAATCGATGTCACGGTTGACAAAATCCCGAGCTATGAGCTGTTCATTGAACTAATCTATAATATTATATTATGATGTCAGGTAAAAGATAAATAAACATCTAATCTATTAGGTACATCGTGATTCTGTACATAAAGACCCATCAATTAAAATGCGCCTCGTAATCCGGTTTTCCCGGTAGATTGACATCAGAGCCTTATCAGTCTACAATCTTTGTGACTGCTTAAGCAATTTACTTATGGAAGCTTTTACTGCGTGCCACGCGGCTGCAACAACACAGGCCGACAAATTATTTACCCAGATATCAGACTATACATTTCAGTATTTCGATGCGCTGAATCTGACCGCAGAATTGCTCTATCGCGTCGGGATTTTGAGATATACTTTACGTTATAACGTAACGTAGCCCGCTAGTTCCTTTTTCCTCCAAAAATTTATCAATTGCATCTGAAAGTACTAGTTTTTTCCTTTAAAATGACGTTGAGTTTACTCAAATATCTTTTTTTTTCGCTGAGATATCGCAGATGGTCTGTCGGTGCTGTACCCGAGTCTACCCACTGAGACGATCACTTAAGGTTGTTGTACAAGACCCACTTTTCTTCGCAGGGTAACAATTCGATTTAGAATTCCCTCGTTTCCATGCCGATTCAGTAGTGCTATGCATGTT
This sequence comes from Thymelicus acteon, assembly GCA_951805285.1. Classification (NCBI taxonomy): domain Eukaryota; kingdom Metazoa; phylum Arthropoda; class Insecta; order Lepidoptera; family Hesperiidae; genus Thymelicus; species Thymelicus acteon. The sequence goes on from OX638232.1 coordinate 8,747,065, forward strand.
TCGACTCGCAAGTCTCGCTGTTGGTCGCTTAGTTCGTGTGGCACCCACTTATCTAGGTTTTTTATCTTTCCGATTTGACGCAAGTGCTTCAATGTTGTTTTGACACTAACTCCAAAGCCCGCAGCAAGTTCAACCATAGATTAAGTTGGATAAGCTTCCACAATTTTATTTATTTTTATTTATTTATTTATTTCATTCCGCTTCAATTCGTCGTTGTTGGTAATAGTTACCGCCCGACCGCGAGGCTCGTTCTTAAACTCATAATTTCCAGATTTAAAACGATTGAACCAATAATGGACCTTTGCAATAATGTTTTTGCATAAACACATGCAAAAAGTGTTAGGCCTGTACACGTCGTTACAGTTTCATGTTGTTTGCGCTGCGGTATTTCCACGTATTTCCAAGTCATATGCGGTATTTCCAAGTCATATTCGAAAATTGTACGAATTTTCAGTTTATCCATGGCGCCAAAAACTATCACAATTTAACAAATACAAAACACAATCTAAAAACAAATGACTGAATTTGAAATTAAAATAATACGGGTATCGAATAAAATTTATTTCAATTTCGAATTGCGCGCCAACCCACAGATAATTAAATTTGAAAATGCTGGTTATAAAATCTCCGATATCATAGGTATAGACCTATTATTACTTTAAACTGGTGATCCTACTAAAAATATACATATAAACAACTGTTGGACGATCCTTATCTATGTATTAGATATGCAAAATAGATATGCAAATAGACATGCCAAGTGTTTTCTTTGTAAACAAAATAAGCCATTAAAATAACGTAAAATTTAAAAGCACTGTAAAATTCGACGAGATCGACGAAAACCAATTAATTTTCTTCATTTACATTGCAAATAATAGATTATTATCAGCCGGTTTTGAAAGGGTCAAGGCAAATTAAATTAACCGTAAGGGCAGATAGCTCGAGGGTGGACCTACAAAATGTCAAAAAATCTTTTCGAGATTTTGACCTTTTCTAAAAATTATGAAAATTCGGCTCCTTACCCTAATTTTTCCTGTCAAGTCCACAAATTAGCAGATATTTTGATATTTTTTTCTAACAACTCTCAGATAATTGCTTTACAATTATCAGTAATTTTGTTGAAATTATTAGAGAACCCTGATAAAATATTTCTACATTGGATATTTTTGTTTTTGATTTTCTTCGACACAACTTTGACGCGAGGTGGTTGAAAAAATGTACTGCGCAAGTATGGAACAGAACTTTACAAAAAACAATTCAATGAAAACTGGTATTATTTATTGTTGATTTAATACTAAATGATCCGAAAGACTTGTACCGTTTTTTAGGGTTCCGTAGCCGAATGGCAAAAAACGGAACCCTTATGGATTCGTCATGTCTGTCTGTCTGTCTGTCTGTCTGTCTGTCTGTCTGTCTGTCTGTCTGTCTGTCTGTCCGTCCGTATGTCACAGCCACTTTTTTCCGAAACTATAAGAGCTATACTGTTGAAACTTGGTAAGTAGATGTATTCTGTGAACCGCATCAAGATTTCACACAAAAATAGAAAAAAGACAGTAAATTTTGGGGGTTCCCCATACTTTGAACTGAAACTCAAAAATATTTTTTTCATCAAACCCATTCGTGTGGGGTATCTATGGATAGGTCTTTAAAAATGATATTGAGGTTTCTAATATAATTTTTTTCTAAACTGAATAGTTTGCGCGAGAGACACTTCCAAAGTGGTAAAATGTGTCCCCCCCCCCCTGTAACTTCTAAAATAAGAGAATGATAAAACTAAAAAAAATATATGATGTACATTACCATGAAAACTTCCAACGAAAATTGGTTTGAATGAGATCTAGTAAGTAGTTTTTTTTAATACGTCATAAATCGTAAACCGCAAAAAACATTGATCAAAGTTACAATGAAGTACAAGAACTTTTATATTATGTTACTTGCTGCTACGGAACCCTTAATGGGCGAGTCCGACTCGCACTTGGCCGCTTTTTTTTTTGTTTCGTATGATAAGTTGCTGTTGGCCCTACTCGCCTTTACAGCTTCAAGGGGACTGTGGGGCGGATCCTGGAAGGGACCCAACCGAGAAATTAGAGTGCTGGAGTGGACCGGTTGGTACTTGCTTTAAAAATAGTTTTATATTATGTATATTCAACAAGGAAAAAGAAAGAGAAAGAAATATAAGTAAAATAAATAAAGGCCGTAAGTTGTTTATCTATCAAAACTACAAAATGACAAAAATGTAGTACTTTTGTAGACAGTAAGGCAATAAGCCATAGTGAAAAACTAAGTAAATTATACTTTAGATTTTATTGATATCTAAATGTAAAGGACGGATTGGCCGTTTCGCTACCGTCACAAGGAGCTTAAGGTGAAAGAAAAATTTATTCACACTTTACACAAATCAGTTAATGCCATAATACCTACCACAATCCCACCTGATGGTAAGTGAGATGTGGTCCAAGGTGGTGAGTACATCAACTTAGTAAAAGCCTATTCACTCTTTTCTCGAAGACATCCACGTCATTTCTCTCAGTCCTTCGCGGTGCGTATAACGAAAGACGAGAGAAACCGCGTCGTCCGTACCGGCTGGATGTTCACGACAAAAGGATGAATACTCGCCGTGAGTCGTGTCTTGTGTCGTTTTCTGTAATACAATAGTTACGAAACGGCTAAGCTATATATTTTGATTAAGATGTAATGTTTGAGAAGATAGGACTTGTATAGTTAGGGTGTATAGAGTTAGAAGTTTGGCTCTACATGAGATCTGATGTTTTGATATAGAGCCATATGGTCTCCTCTGATGAAAATTTTTTTGGGGAGATTTATTTTACAGCATACTATTCAACCTGCCATCCGTTAACGGAAACTTAAAAAAATAACAGTTGCGTCACCTGAAGCTGCAATGTGTGCACAACGCCTAAATGGTTAATCTGTGTTTCTATAAATACTAGACAGAGTAGCTTTAGGTCGTTACTCATACGAGTATGTATGGTACAGAAATGGCGGCCCACTCGTGACCCTGTAGCCTTATTTGTTGTGTTGTGACCTTGCCAGTCGAGCAAAGGGTTCTCCTTTTGATCCCTAGAGCCGGGTCCGGGGCAGACATGTTGTATGCTAGATAAATGTTTGTTCCCGGGTCTTGATTGTTTGATGTCTCATTTGTATCTGTCCGTGACACCCGCAACACAATCCTTGTGCAAACGTGTGAATACGTGAGCGCTGTTTTAATTAAAACCACTTTTATGGTGTCGCGACAAATGAAAACATTAATTATAAGTGTTTTTGTTAACTGGCGCTGGGTTATAGGTCATTCCAAGTAAGCGTAAGAGTAAGCTAGGAATTCGATGTATGACGGTATGAACGTTTTGCTTTTCCGAATTGTTAAATAAAATAGTTTAATTTATTGCTTAAAATGTGTACCTACTGACTATTGACTAAAAGCAATTTCAGCATACAAAAAAGATAACAATATGCGTGCGTATGTATGAATATGTGAAGTTTGTGTGTATGAAAGAGAGTGAGACAGCTCTCTATAGACCGATCCCCTAATCGAGCGTATCTGTATATTATGTGTGTCGTACTGCCTGCATGTTGAGATATTCTTATGTTTGGTTTACATGTATTAAGTAATTAAGTAGTTGACTAAATTTTAAGTAAATTAATACGTGTTAATAGGACAAATTAGTAGTTAAAATTTAGTACGCAAGTAAACAAGAAATTTAGATTTTTTTCTATTTTTTGTTGAGTAGCTGGGCGGAGCTTATCACTTAACACGTTTGGACAGGCCCTTTTTACTTAAAATTTAGTTGAAATTTAGTAAAATGCTTAAGTAATTAAGTACGTTGTGAAGAATTGTATGAACTAAACTGCTTTACTAAATTGTTACGTTTAGACACGCACTTAAAATTATTCACTTATAATTTAGTTATCTACTTAACTACTTAATACGTCTAAACCAGACTTTACCTGTGAAACGCCAAGATGTTCAGCAATATTATCGCTGCAGTACACAATATCGCCCGACTGAGACAGTACCAACACGAAGCCGTCCAGCGCCTTCATGTAGGACAGTTCAGATTGCACCTCCTCCAGCCCTTTGGGACTCTGCAGCTTCGGCGGATCCGTGTCTTCTGGCACTGGAAAATAGAAGACACGTGTGACAGGCTTTATTTATTTATTTATTTATTTAACACTTTATTGTTTGTAGACCAAAACATAATATACATAAAGAGCACAAGGAAGGAACACAAAACAATGGGCGACCTTATTGCTTTAAAGTGATTTCTTCCAGGCAACCCAGCAGTAAATTGAATTCAACAAGAACAGAAAGTGGGTAACAGGCGTACTACATAATGTAAAACAATCATATAAGAAATTAATAGAAGAGAAGAAAGATAAAGAGAAAAGAAAGTATTTTCAAATAACAAATTAACACTCTAATAAAAGAGCAGTGACAATGAGAAAGTATAGCCAAGAAAAGGAAAAAGGAAAGGAAGAAGACAAATTAGGAAAGAAGATAGTGTTCTTTTAGCATTCTTTTAAAAGAAACTACGTTTTCTGCTTTCCTTATTGCTAGAGGTAAAGAGTTCCAAAGACGTATAGCAGTCAGAGTGAAGGATTTATGAAGGAATGAAGAGGTGTGTGAAGGGGTTAGTAAAGTAAGATTGTAGGAAGAACGAAGTAAGTGATTATGGGATAGATAACGATATTCAAAGTTATCACGCAAAATTAAGAACTTTTAACGCACATAAGGCTTTTGTTTTTATCAGACTTTTTCTATCTTGATCTATGTACAATGCAGATATAAACTGTCCATTACTTGGCACATCAAGAGCGGAGACCAATAGGAAAAAACTGTTTTGTTGTACTCCGTTTTTAGGGTTCCGTAGCCAAATGGCAAAAAACGGAACCCTTATAAATTCGTCATGTCTGTCTGTCTGTCTGTCTGTCCGTCTGTCTGTCTGTCTATCTGTCTGTCTGTCTGTCTGTCTGTCTGTCTGTCTGTCTGTCTGTCCGTCCGTATGTCACAGCCACTTTTCTCCGAAACTATAAGAACTATACTGTTGAAAATTGGTAAGTAGATGTATTCTGTAAACCGCGTTAAGATTTTCACACAAAAATAGAAAAAAAACAATAAATTTTGGGGGTTCCCCATACATAGAACTGAAACTCAAATTTTTTTTTTTCATCAAACCCATACGTGTGGGGTGTCTATGGATAGGTCTTTAAAAATGATATTGAAGTTTCTAATATCATTTTTTTTCTAAATTGAATAGTTTGCACGAGAAACACTTCCAAAGTGGTAAAATGTGTGTGTCCCCCCTGTAACTTCTATAATAAGAGAATGATAAAACTAAAAAAAATATATGATGTACATTACCATGCAAACTTCCAACGAAAATTGATTTCAACGAGATCTAGTAAGCAGTTTTTTTTTTAATACGTCATAAATCGTAAACCGCAAAAAACATCGATCAAAGTTACAACGAACTACAAGAACTTTTATATTATGTTACTTGCTGCTACGGAACTCTTCATGGGCGAGTCCGACTCGCACTTGGCCGCTTTTTTTACTTTTACTTACGAGTAAAGTATTACTTGCATAATCTCTTAAAAGTATGTACCTAATATTCATATCCGTGTTTTTTAAAATAAATACATAATCTACCGAAAATATAGGTACGTTCTCTTGTTTTTATAGAGAAAAAGGATTTTAATCCACTCTACCCCAGCGTGACTCGTAAAAGACTGTCGTTAGTAAACAAGCAATTCCTTCCTGTGTAATAAAGTTCTACGCCGTAACAACACCATCGACCTTCGTGTTCCATAAGATACGAATTTATCGTAAACTTGACCTTGCTGCCACTGTGGATGGTGGAAAACAGTTTTTGTACGTTGTTTTTTGTACGACTCTTGTTGGTATTACCTATTTATAGACCGGCGATATTACACCCTTTTCATTGCTAATAGACGATAATTCAATTATTGACTGTAGCATAGTTAAATCATTGACAGTTTATGGATAAAGGAAGCAATGAAAATATTCATGTTTTCGTGCATAGGTACGTTTGAAAATTCGTGTAGAGGTGTGTGTTGCAAAACATGCTAGCTTTCAAACATATAGACGAACGAATTTTAGGTACCTATAAAAATCTGATTTTCACCATTGATATACAATCGATTTTCTCATGCTCAGATACTTAATATGCGATGCTCAGTAGTATAGCATTAATGAGTTGAAGCCACTTGATGCTAATCGATTTTCTGTCGTATATCAAGATGAGAATCACCTATGCTTAACAATTATGTATGGGTATGTTATCAACGATCATTTAACTAATTCAAAACACGCTTGCGGCAATGAATTGGTTGGTTGGAAAAACCAACAGATCGATTCAATGTTAAGTAATCTTCGTAGTATTCTAACATAGCACACCTGACTTCCTAACACTTAATTCAAAACGGTTTTTTCCCACCACATGTTTGTAAAAATCTAGACGGCTATTTTCTAGTCTCCCTAAATCATTTTGTCCATGTAATTTCCTATACTAATAAGCTTGTATTATTACCCCGTTAAAATACTTATAATTACATTAAGATTGTTATTACATTATTGATTACAGTAAGATTGTCATTAAGTTCGTTGTCTTTTTGACTGCAAACATTTTAATGAAAGCGATAACAATATTCCAAGAATCCTTGCAAAATCTATACAAATAAATAAAATTGGAGTGTCTGTTTGTAATATTAAAATAACCGTTTTTTACTAAGTGCATTTGGATGTATACACGGTACATATACCAAAACAACATTTTTTACAATTTTTGTCTGTCTGTCTGTCTGTCTATCTGTCTGTTTGTTCCGGCTAATCTCTGAAATGGCTGGACCGATTTTGACGGGACTTTCACTGGCAGATAACTGATGTAACAAGGAGTAACTTAGGCTACTTTCATTTTAGAAAAAAAACATTAGGCGGTACGAAGTTCGCCGGGTCAGCTAGTCACGTAATATGAGTAAAACGATTATTTTCTAGCGCAACAGTAGTGTTAAAAATTAACGAAAATAAACTTGACAATTGCGGGTTTAAACTCGCTTGGAGAGATTCCGTACGTTCATTATGTATTTACCGTCATTTTTATATTTTACTAGCTGCCCGGGCAGACTTCGTTCTGTCAAAAGTTAATAGTAAAAATTAAATAAATTTTCCGAGTGATCACGTTATTTATATCTCAAGTAACAATAAACGACGATTACTTACAAAAATAAGTTTACAATTTTGTAGACTACAATACTTTATAAACTTGATTAACTCATTCTAATGCTTTTTGGTATACAAAAATTTTTGTTTGGTTACTTGGCGCGTAAACAAATAAAGCTGATGGTTTCCCAACGCGGGAGCAGGCAACATACAACTCTCCATGAGAGAAGCATGGGTTTTCCAGATTAACGCCACAAATACTTAAAGACTGACTCTGTGATTTATTTATGGTCATTGAGAAAGCAAGCCGCACTGGAAATTGCAGTCGTTTAAATTCAAATGGTACGTCAGTTGGTATCATTGGGATGCGGGGTATCAATTTTCGTTTTAGAATTTTATTGTTGCTTCGACTACATTGCTAAGTAAAATTTTCACTGATAGCCGTGTGCCGTTACAAAGACGCGGTCGGTTAATATTTCTTAACATTATGACTACCGATCCTACTTTCAGTTGAAGATTATGGGGTGGCAGTTCTGGAAAATCCAATGAGTTTAAAAATTCTGGTGGATAGTTGACGACATCATCTTGATTAGTTGCCCAATCAACTAACTGATTTGTATGTCTTAAATTCACCGGCAATTTCATTTTGAATTTTGAAGTTTATTTCATCTATTATTATCAATGCCTTTATCAATTTCTTTTGTGTATTGTAAATGTATATTCGCTGTTCTAGTGCGCATTTGATGCAAGATATCGTCACACATATCATCTTTATTTTTGATCCATAAATCAATTGGTTTTGACGGGAAGCATGCCGATATAATTATAGAAAACAATGTTCGTATTTGCTGAGGTTATGAAGAAGTTACAGCATCATTTAAGGTTTGATCCCAATGGGAATCATTTTCTAACAGTTTCAAACGCTGACAGGCTTCTCTATAAGAGCCACATAATTCGCCATTTACAGTTCGTAAATTTTGGAATGATGTTGGGCCCCGAACATTGACTAACAGTAATCGCAAATAGAAACACTCATTATTGCTTGGATGGACTGAATAAATTCAAGCAATGGCATCAGTGTAATATACATTGCGATAGCCTGGAACTGGATTTCCTTGCTTCCGTCGTTGAAATTTTTTTGAGGATTGATTTCAAGTGTAATATTTTGGCATTTCTGAGTATAGCAGTGTTCGGGCAAAATCATCATACTAACAAATATCAAAAAAACTGGTCAAGATTGTAGATGGTGGTTGAATAACTCGTTGTAGTACATTCTGTGCATTAAAATATTCTCTTTGGCCATTTTCTAAGTTGACTGCTAAATGAACTACAGTGGGGTATCTTTCATGAATGGGAAAAGAAAAAATGCGCCTAATTGCTTCATTACTACTAACGTTACGGCCTATTTGGTATTGATTATTTTCATCAATAGAATTCTCAGCACTAGATCCAATCACAGCCACATTGTGAACTCTTTAATTTAATATCCATATTGCATTATTCCATTTATTTTTATTTTTTGATACTTCAAACAATGGCATCTCACAGTCACCATTTTTTCTTTCACTTATCTAAGAACACTTGGGTTATTACGACGAATTTAACGATATATTAATAATAAAAATCCGTTCAGTGGTTTAGAAGATATGAGATAATAAAGAATATTACAGGCATACAGGCATACATAATTACATACATACAAATAAACCTACACACAAGATACGCACGAAAAACATAACCCTTCCTGGCAGTCAGGTAAAACGTGCAAGTGCGTATCAGGCCACGCGCAATGTAGAGTTCCGAAGTAGTAAGTTTATCGACTATTATTCATTAACTACACATTAAAATCAAATTTTTTCGCTTGTCCAACTCCAACCGTTAAGCCGGCAGGGAGAGGAACACTTGACTCTAACCAAAATTAGCACTTTAAAGCCAAATATTTCGCAAACGGACCTCTAATTCCAAAAATGGTCTTAGAAGACCCATAATACTATTGGAAGACTTTTTCAACGACACCCCACAATATACGCGGCGAATAAAAAATTCATCCTCACATTACCTGGGGAGGTACCACGAAAAAAAATGTTTTTCAATATTTTATTCTACGATTCTGAAATTTTAATAAATAGGTATATCCATGCCAAATTACAGCTTTCTCGCACTAAGGGTCTCGGCACTTTACTTCGGACGGACGACAGACAGACGGACGGACGAAACTATAAGGGTTCCGATTTTTCTTCGGAACCCTAAAAAGGCTATCATTCCCTTTTACGCATATTATGTAGTGTGTAAAGGTGTGTGAGCAATACAGCGTCACTGAATTATATTTAGTAGCGAATGTTAATGTTTAAGTACCAATTTTCCTCTGGGAAGTCCTGTAGTCATTCTCAAGTGTTCGCAAGTTATACTATCCATACAAAACAGGTATTAGGTAAGAAGTCATGAAATATCGCTGATATATTTATGACATGGATACATAAGACTAGTAGATAGAATACCTACCCCTGATAGAATACCTACCAAAACCTTTTTTTTGATTATTTAATTCGCTTCATTATAATGTTGATGACAAAAAGAGATGAAAGGAAGGTATTTAAAAACAAACTTAATTTTAACTTCATTTTTATATTCGTATGAATGTCATACAATCGTTTGTTTGTGCATTTTGGTTTCGCGTGACAAGCGTGTACAAGAACTATAATTATATTAGTTCCTCTTTACATCTAAATTATTGGAAACCGGATGACAATGCCATAATTATGTCGCTGTAACCTGATATTCCCAAGATCGTAATTCTTAATAAATAGGACATTAAGTAATAATTTGATAACCATTCCATTCAGTTATCTGAATTATTCTCAAAATAGAAATTAATAATCTTTGGCAATAAGCCTTATTTTCAGTAAATAACTTGTTGGTTTCATGTTTTGCTTGTATCAGAAGTGGGATATAACCTCCCATCAAGTCAGAGCACAGAAGCCACTACGATATTATTTCAATCAAAATTAAGACTTTACCACCTTTTGCTACAAAGGCGGCGTTCAAACATAAAAATATTCATAAAGATCAGCATGGACTACTTACGCAAAGACACGACATCGCGTACTTTCAGGTAAGAAATAGCCAAACGCATCACTGATGCCTTGTCTAGTTGTTCCACTTCCTCCTTCTTGGCTGGCAGAGCAGCGGTTAATTCCGCGAATATCTGCATCTCTTTCGTGCGCCGACATCTTGCTGCTACGCGAGATTTCTCCTTCCGCTTCTCGTTATTCCTGTGGGCAATAATAAATGGCCATAAATCATGTACCAGGATAGCATAACAGCGATAGCCTAATGGCATAGTGGATAGCCTAGGCGCACTTCTTTTACAAAACATGTGCGAATTTTAGAAATTAACCATCACTGGAAACTGAAGGAAAACTTCGTGACGAGACCTGTCCACCTTAGACTTCTACATTTTCTAAAAGGCGTGTAAAAGTTTGCCAATCCTCAGTTGGCCAGTGCAGTGTACTAAGGACTTAACCTTTCTCAATGCGAGAAAAGAATCTAGCGACAAGCAATGAGACAGTTATGTTTATAGGTAATGATGATGGTATCAGGATATAAATATCATATTCACCCTAGTAGGATAATCCTACTACGAATCTCCACCGAATCAAACTATAGATACACTTTGAGATCTCTTTACAAGAGACCCATGTTTTGATTGACCCTTATCAATCAAAGCCATAATTTTTTCAGAACTCAGAACCAAAAACCAAAATAAATATTACATGCTCATACTCCGGTATTAGATTTTTCATTGTTGTAATTTGATAAACTGTGTCACAAGACTTATGGATTTACGTCACAAACAACACCCAAAAATAATTTATCATGTCTGCCCTGGTAAGGAATTGGACACCAGACCCTTCGTTCGGCAGACAGGCTCTTTGAAAGATGTCAGTCAGATGTCAGATAGAAGTATATTTATAACATGGGGTTGGTAGATTTTAAACTTTTTTTTTACCTGACTGCCAGTGTTAATGACGGGGATGGTCGGTGAAATAAATAAAATATATTTTAACCGTTTGGAAGTGAGTGTAAGGTTTAATACATATAAGATCAGACCTCAGATGAAGGAATCTGAGGATCAGACAGAATATTTACAAGAAGAATAACAAAACAAGAAATAATAAAAAGTGCTCGCCGATTTAAATAAAGAATAATAATAAAATTAAAAATCCTCGAAGTGAAGAAGAAGATGACGTCTTGGACGGCTTGTGTTTTGCCACGAGTCTTTGACATGCGTGAATATGCCCCCAGGCGTTGAACCCTGTGTGTTCAACTAACTTCATTCATTTGTTGGAAGTGGGCAGATTCAAGCGAATGATCTCCGGATAATCCCGTTTGCCGTCTTAATGTCTGCTACTCGACTATTGTTGTCTGGACCAGGAAAGAGAACCACAATTCTTCCCAGTCTCCACTTCATGGGCAGCAAGTTACCTTCTTTTATAGCAAGGAATCGATCTCTAATGGTTTCGATGGATTCTGCCATTTTGGTACTCAGAAATATATTATTTGCTCCTTGGTGTGCTCCGTGTCAGTGGACGTCCAATCAAAAAAGCGGCCAAGTGCGATTCGGACTCGCCCATGAAGGGTTCCGTAGCAGCAAGTAACATAATATAAAAGTTCTTGTAGTTCGTTGTAACTTTGATCGAGGTAAATTGCGGTTTACGATTTATGACGTATTAAAAAAAACTACTTACTAGATCTCATTCAAACCAATTTTAAGTGGAAGTTTGCATGGTAAAGTACATCATATATATTTTTTAGTTTTATCATTCTCTTATTTTAGAAGTTACATGGGGGGGGGACACATTTTACCACTTTGGAAGTGTCTCTCGCGCAAACTATACAGTTTAGAAAAAAATGATATTAGAAACCTCAATATCATTTTTGAAGACCTATCCATAGATACCCCACACGTATGGGTTTGATGAAAAAAAAATTTTTGAGTTTCAGTTCTAAGTATGGGGAGCCCCCAAAATTTATTGTTTTTTTTCTATTTTTATGTGAAAATTTTAATGCGGTTCACAGAATACATCTACTTACGAAGTTTCAACAGTATAGTTCTTATACTTTCGGAAAAAAGTGGCTGTGACATACGGACGGACAGACAGACAGACATGACGAATCTATAAGGGTTCCGTTTTTTGCCATTTGGCTACGGAACCCTAAAAATAGCCAGATGTCAATGGGGTTAAATCGTCTAGATGCGATGATAAAGGAGTGATTGGTCGCGAATTTAGAATAGACTCAATTTGTGTTACAGTGGTATACAAATCATCGTAGGTCAAATGATGAATATTGTTTTTTTTTAACCGACTTCAAAAAAAGGAGGAGGTTCTCAATTCGACCGTATTTTTTTTTATGTTTGTTACCTCAGAACTTTGGACTGGGCGAACCGATTTTGATGATTGTTTTTTTAATCGAAAGCTGGTGGCTGTCATGTGGTCCCACATAAATTTTATTGAGATCTGACAATGGCATCCATGAGAAAACCACATAAGTCGTAAATTTGTGTTAAGATGTGCGCGACAAATTGAAGAATAACTCAATATCACGCCAACCGATTTCGGTGATTCTTTTTTTAATCGAAAGCAGGTGCTTGTCATGTGGTCCCACATAAATTTGAACGAGATCTGAAAAGTAGTTTTTGAGACTTTGAAGTCGGTTATTTTTTGTTAGTAAAATTAGGTTATTAAACACATACCTTTTCGAAACGGAATAAAGTTTATTCCCGCTATCGATAATTTTTGGGGAGCCAGGCACACACATTTTCACGGACAACTATACCAAAACAATTCCAGAATTTCACCACAAACTTAAACACTAAATTAATGAAATTATTTAAATTAACACGGTAAAAACATGACGTTACTATACTATATAAAGTCGTCTGTCGCTAACAATTAACTGCATAAACTAAATTAATATGTCATTATGCCCTACAATAGGTATCACTTGTTCTTAATAGCATGTTCAACAAATGCGTCACAAATGTGCCTGAAATAGATTGGTACAAATATTAAACATTTTTTTTAATGATGCTGTTTTTGCTTGTAGATTCTTGGAGATGAAATGACATAATTAAGAGATCGCGTTTATAAAATGTGACTTTTTTATGTAAATAACAAGTTAAAAGCGCACGAGCCACTTGATGCTAAGGTGACACCATGGCCCGTGGACGTCCTTAATAGCAATTGCTTGCCACGCATAACCGACGCGTTGGCAACCAAAAAAGAAGCGACGGGGGTGACTCTCCATTACTATAACATCTATTGGCATTAGCCGCATGAAAATCTGTGGAGCAGTTTGTGACATTGTAAGTTTTCTTTCGCCATTCATTCATTTCTCCTTGCTAGACCACCAAGTAACGCAAAAGAAATATACGTACATATGAATCATTAATACCCATATGAACAGACTAATTTGACTTTGATTCATTCACCATTGTAGTTCCGTATATTATGTTTCTAAGTAGTCAATAGCCAATCCTAAACAGTAACATAGTACGATTCGCAGTGATTGATGGTGAAACAATGGCCAAGCGACAAGCATGATCGCCATCGGAATGGGCCATGGTGGACTAAAGCCATAAAATTAGCAGTATTGACGCACGACAGGACGTGAGCGGACTGGTTAACTGAAATGTTTGCGTTCAATCTCTTTCGTCTACTGACGCAACGGAAAACATTTTCGAAATTCCTTAATCTAATATTTTCCTTAAATTAATATTTTGTTTCAAATTCATTTAAACAATATTTATAAGTCATTTCAGATGAGACATGAGAGGTAGATGCGTGCCTCCTCATTACTATAACAAGGAATACCGATTTCCATATACTACATTGATTTTCTAGTCTAGGAATTGGTCAAACTACGATGACCGTACTTTCATACAGACAAACACACAGAAAGACAAATAAACACAGTGAAGCACACATCGGCCGTAAGGAACGCTAATAATGACAGGGACAGGACGTATTGGTACTTCGCTGTCGGCAGTTAAGTGGTCTAATTTGGAGATATGATAAAAACTATTTCGAGTGACCGATAAGATTGGACGGCGTCGCATGCATTGAGGAAAACACGGCCCAGTGGATATTTTACCGTTAATAAAAACTTGACTAAGACTTAACAAGAACAATCAATGTGCTGAAGAATTTTAATAATACGATAGAACGATCACGCAAGAAACGGTAATGGACTACTGAGTCGATTAATCGGTGAAACAATGCAGAGATAATAATATCAAGTAGGTTGCTACAAGAACCATTGGAGACTCGAGATTCTCGAGACCATGACCATGACACTTCACTTTAATAAACAAACAAAATTAATTACGTAAAGTTCATTTTATAAGGGCAGTGGCATGCGATGCACACGGCAGCAGCAGCGCGGCGCATTGGTTTGGCACCGCCTCAAAATTATTTATTTTCAGTTAATTTAGGATCTTAATTTATAATACTAAATGGTCTATTTTATTTTTCGCTTTTCAGTTTTTTTCGTTGGTTTTATTTTTTTTCAAAAAATAATTATTTTTTAATTTTTAGTTGCTATGAAAATTATTAAGTTATTGGTGATATATTCAGTTACCAGGTAAAAATATAGTAGTTGAAACATAAATCATCTCCTATTTTCGTACCTTTAGGGGTAAAATTTTCTTTCCAAATTTAAACAAGAGTAACTTCAAGGTATACAATATACAATAAAAAAAGAATCATCGAAATCGGATCATCCAGTACAAAGTTATTGGGGTAACGGGCAAAAATTCCGTGCGTGAATAATCAATCATCCCCTATTTTCGTACCTTTAGGGTAGGAATAAAATTTTCAAAAAAATATGGGACCAACTTCAAGATATACCCTATCCATTAAAAAAAGAATGATCAAAATCGGACCACTCTGTGCCGATTGCTGAGTGATCATACATAAAAAAAAAAACAAAAAATATACGCGTCGAATTGAGAACCTCCTCCTTTTTTTTTCGTCGGTTAAAAAAAGAAGCAAACGAACCAACTGATAGTGTTATTCAAGTGGTTATGGACGTTATGGTCAAGAATAAAAAGAGAAGAAAGAAAGAACTGGCTTCCAAATCCAAGCCCTCAGCCGGAACACGACAAGTCGTTTAGCGGCTGCCTCGTGCAAGAGGGCAGTAGCAGGCCAGCCAGGCTTGATATCCATCAAGATAGATACAAGGAATAAGTCCAAATGATAGACTTTAGTCACTAAGTGATGGGGTTTGAGAGTCCAGAGCCCATACCGAAATTGGTACAACCCGCTGATGCGTCGATTGGGCAATGGATCAGTAGACTCGTAGATCGGTAGATCGGTCTTCGAGCTATACCTAAGTAAAAGTGCATATTGAAATATCGCCACATTTGCTAATAATGTCAAATCTTACAAAAAAGATGTAACAGTACAAAACCTGCAATTTACCTGTAAACATACAAGTATACTTACGTAAGTAAATAATATTATTGAGCAACTAAAAATGTAGTAGGTACTAGCCACGATAATACCAGTACATTGACCTCTTGTTACGTACGCATAGTAGACAAAAACTCGTATTACAATGTGCAGTATTACATGAATGTACTTTACATTCATTGATGTGAATATGTTTAGTTTTAACACATTAATAGTCCACTACAATCAGACCCCTCTTTCCCAATGGGCACTCTGGGCACGTGCCCAGGGCCCCGTGATCGATAGGGCCCCCCTAGTTCTTGCCAGATCACTAAACGATAACCGATATTTATTACCAAAAAACTATTTTAATTCGAATAAATTGAACCTAAATTACTGACTACAATACCAATTTGCTTATTAGCTTTTGCATAAATCTAAAGGCTTGCTTATCTACTTTCTTTGTTTATTCTAAGAAAATAGTGTTCTGACAAAGTCATTGGGGCCCCATTATCATAATATGCCCAGGGCCTCCAGTAGATTAAAGACGGCCTTGACTACAATGTCTTCTCATTCCTGTGGACTCCTGAAACATACAGCACCATGCTGATCAAGTGCAATTTCAAGGAGGAGTTAGTAGTCAACCTATTATAATATCCATCTATCCATCCATCAGCCTTTACGAGTCCAGTAGGTAGCGCAGAAATGGTCCCTATTTATTGAAATGTATTGAATATTTTTTTAGAAATATAAAATAGAAATGTTTTTTTTTTTTTGTTTTTAATTACTGCCTTATTTCAATCAGATGCTCAATTACGCGGTAAACATAATTATGATGATACTTGACATATTTAAAACATATAAAGGGTCGAGACATCTAGGTTACATTTTATTCTGATTAATGGATATTGGATACCATCTCCCGAAGGACGTACCAATAGGAGATAAAAGTTGTATGAAGGTTCTGTTCTGTTAAGTTCCTTTCTGTAGATATTCGTATTAAAATAATTAAACGAGTAAAAGGAGTGACGCCTGATAATAATTGCAGTAAGTACTCGTTTCGAGAACAAAATTATGATGAACATTAGAATTAAGCGACGTGAAAAGCGATTTGTCTGTAAAATATTTTCAGTTTCAATTAAATTGGTATTTTTTTTCGAGGGGGAAACCTAAAGATACCCGACCCTCATCAGCCATCTGCTGCATAATGTGAGGCTCCGGGATCTCTCATGAACGCACCGGAGCCTCCCCTGCGCAGCTGCGTACTGAATTTCCCATTCTCAAACCCGCCGTTGCCCTTTACGAACAGGATTGGCCCTCTCCCGATCCCGCTTGGCGGTCTCCTTCTTTACCATCACGGTTTAGTCCTAATGCCTATTATGTATGACCATTTAGGGATTAATACTTTGTAATTCCTGATTCCTGAACCAATGGTCATGTGGCAAACATTTTCAAATAATATCGTCACTATTACGTACAGTTAGTTATCTAAAAGTTATTTAAATGTCTCTCTCTTTATTCTATACTAGCTGACCCGGCGATCTTCGTATAGCCTAACAAACTATTTTTTTACATCGACTATCGGCCAGTGAAAGTCCCGTCAAAATCGGTCCAGCCATTTTAGAGATTAGCAGGAACAAACAGACAGACAGACAGACAAATATTGTAAAAAATGTTGTTTTGGTAGGTATATGTACCGTGTACATCATATCACATACATCACATACATCCAAATGTACTTAGTAAAAAGCGGTTATTTTAATATTACAAACAGACACTCCAATTTTATTTATTTGTATAGATGTAAAGATAATATTATAAAGAGGGAAGCTTTGTATTTTTGTATGTTTGTAACGAATAAACTCAAAAACTACTGAACCGATTTTAAAAATTCTTTCACCATTAGAATGCTACATTATCCCTGAGTAACATAGGCTATCGGATTTTTGGAAATGCGGGATGCATTTCCAAAAATCTGATTTTTGGAAATGATACGAAGTTCGCCGGGTCAGCTAGTATAAGTTATTCTATTATATATTACGTCTAACGAGACGAGATAAAACTGGCCTTTACTGTTTTTTACTTTCATTTTTAAACTAGCTACCCCGGCGAACTTAGTATCGCCTAAAAATCCCTAATAACCTCTCCCGCTCTCTCCCTCTCTCCTATTAAGTTAATTTTGGTTTCTAACCATAAGCTTACAAATTAATTTTCACATTTCTGAGTTAAAAAATGACGAATTTCCTTAAACATTTACAATAAACATTTACATTTAAAATAAGGGGTATTTTACCTCTTAGGGGATGAATTTCCAAAATTCCGATAACCTATGACACTCATAAATAATGTGGCTTTCTATTGGTAAAAGAACTTTCAAAATCGGTTCAGTAGATCCAGAGATTATCTCATACAATCTCACAAACTTTACCTCTTTACAATATTAGTATAGATTACTATTGATTAAGCTGATGATTTATAATTCTAGGTAGGTAATTTCGTTATTCTGTAAGAAGCAATTTAAGTAACCGTTAAGTGACTCTGAGTGCGGCCGTAAGTTTCCTATTTTCGGAAAACTTACAGCGCAAGTTCTTATTTACATTTAAATAATATTTTTTATCTTCCTGGCTCTCACTTTGCTACATGCGCTGAAAAAACAAAACAGGTGTCTGTCTACAATCAAAAATATAATTATCAAGACTTGCTGTGCGTTATCAAACGATTTTTAGTAATTGTGACGTTTTTCTTACTCCCATCAAGATAACGTAAGCTTCGAGTAGGTAGATAGGTACTCTTTAGAGAACAGCATCTTTATCACATAACATTGATATTAATACGTGAACATATAACAAAAAGAGGGCATAAGACTTATCTATGTAACAAAAAGTTTATTGGTAGATAATGCTCGCCCTTTGTTTCACGTTGATTTTGTCACAATAAAGTTTAAATAATAACTCCCAATACCTACATTGTATGATGCCATAAACGTAAAGAAAACAAAATAAGTCAACTATCTGTCAACTAAACCCCAAATAGAGAAAACTACATACATCTAAGACAAATTTTATTTAAAGAACTTCATAAAACACTAACGCCCCAACTCAGAGTCACTAACGGTTACTTTTATCGCTCCTTAGAAAAGAATCACCATACTAATTCTGAACTAAGGAGCGATTTAAGTAACCGTTAGTGATTCTGAGTTGGGGCGTAAGTAGGATTAAAAAAAATAACCAAATAAAGAAGCAATTTTATTTATCATTTGTTTAATAATTTGTAATGATGTGTCACCACTTGAAGCCATCCCATTATCTGACAAGAATCTTTAAAAACGCAAGACTTTTACGAATCTTTACACACAGTACTTACACAGTAACAATAATGCGAACATTCATAAAAAATAACCTTGAAAATTTACTTTAAATATGGTAAATATTATTTGTACAGATTTAAATATCTCGCTAGTTGTTTTGATATGGAAAACGAGTCAAACTAACATACCTACACTTCTGTTTAAAGAAGAAAAATGTTTTTAAGGTAAAACCTACAATGCAATCTATTTAAAGAGATAAAAATGTACAAGACAGCTAGTAATTTTTTTGCAATAAAATGGCGAATTTAATATAAAGAGCACTGCATATGGCTATACTGAATCCAAAAGAAGTTTCTCATTACTAATTAAAATTATTAAATATGTTTGTATCATAACCTAAGTTAATCTAAAATTCAAAATGCTGTATTTAACGGTATCAAAATTATTTGTTTGTGACAACGAACATATTTTGTATACTTTCCAATATCGGTTCTCAAGAACAACCACAGAGTTAAGAAGAAATTGTAAATGATTATTGTTCTAGAAATCCATACACATGAAACAAACAAAATAATGTGGGACAAGGGGCATCACAAGAACTTTCTGTTATTATGATTCCATCCATCCATCCATCAGCCCTTAGAGGTCCACTGCTGGACATAGGCCTCCCCTAACTTGCGCCACTCTGACCGGGTCGTCAGTCCACCTGGTCGGGGGGCGTCCTATGCTCCTTTTTCCGAGACGTGGGCGCCATTCGAGGACCTTTCTTCCCCAACGGTTATCGGTCCTTCGAACTATGTGGCCAGCCCATTGCCACTTCAGCCGGCTAATTCTTTGAGCTATGTCGGTTACCCTTGTTCGTCTACGGATCTCCTCATTTCTGATGCGATCACGTAGAGAAATACCGAGCATAGCCCTCTCCATAGCCCGCTGCGCAACTCTGAGCTTGTGGATCAGGCCAATAGTAAAGCACCACGTCTCGGAGCCGTATGTCATCACTGGCAACACACACTGCTCGACCACCTTCGACTTCAGGCACTGAGGTAGTGTTTTGGACGACAAGATATGACGCAGTTTCCCGAACGCAGCCCATCCGAGTTGGATTCTACGAGTGACTTCTTTCTCGAAGTTGGACTTACCCATCTGGATCACTTGTCCCAGGTAATTGTATTCGTCTACAACTTCAAGAGCAGCGCCGTCAACCACAACCGGTACGGGTGTGACATGGACATTTGACATGATTTTCGTCTTGTCCATGTTCATCTTAAGACTTAAGACCCACCTGTTTCGAGGCGCTGTTCAAGTCCCCGAGCATTGTACCAAGTTCTTCCAGGGAACCCGCCAGGATGACTATATCATCGGCATATCGCAGGTGTGTGATGTATTCGCCATTGATGTTAATGCCACGTCGTTTCCACTCCATCAGCTTGAACACGTCTTCCAACGCAGCGGTGAACAGTTTTGGGGATATGACATCCCCTTGCCTGACACCTCTCTGCAGTTGGATGGGGTTCGTTGCTGTGTCGTGTACTCTGACGGACATGGTGGCTGATGAGTACAAACACTTCAACACCTCGATATACCGGTAGTCGATCTGGCACCGCTGGAGAGAATTTAGCACCGCCCAGGTCTCGATAGAATCAAAGGCTTTCTCATAGTCCACATAGGCAACACACAATGGCAGATTATACTCCTCGGTCTTTTGTATAATCTGCCGCAGTGTGTGTATATGGTCTATGGTGCTGTAGCCTTTTCGGAATCCTGCTTGTTCGGGAGGCTGGAAGTCGTCAAGCCTGCGTGCAATGCGATTTGTGAGCACCCTCGAAAACAGCTTATAAACGTGGCTCAGAAGTGCGATGGGCCTGTAGTTCTTCAAAAGGGCTTTATCGCCCTTCTTGAAGAACAGCGTCACCACACTTCTGCCCCACGCTTCCGGGGTAGTTCCAGTGTTAATGACGGAATCGAACAGTTTTTGGAGCGCCACTAGAAGGGGTTTTCCTCCAGCTCTTAGAAGCTCGGTTGTGATTCCGTCATCTCCCGGTGCCTTGTTGTTTTTAAGCTGTTTGAGAGCCTCTCTAATCTCATACAGGCTGACGTCCGGGATATCCTCTGTGTAGTGTCAGGTCAGTTTAGCTCTCTTATCGCTCTCCTCGCTAGGAGGTGGATCTTGAGAGGAGGCATACAACCGTCCGTAGTATCTCTCAGTCTCTCTCAGAACTTCCGGTTTCGACGAAACCATGGTGCCGGACTCGGTCTTCAACCTCGTAAGCTGACTTTGCCCAATAGACAGATCTCTGGCGAACACTTTGGAGCTCTGGTTTCGCTCAATTGTATTTTTTACACGATTTGCGTTGTGTTTTCGCAAATCGCGTCGCCTGCACTTGGAGATCTGCTCATTGAGCCGTCGGTATTCCCTCATGGAGGTTGGAGACTGCACACATAGTTCTCGTCGATCCCTCATAAGACCGAGAGTTTGTTCTGAGAGAAGCTGAGATCTACCACTAGGGTGGGTCTTGAAATACTTTGACCCTACCTCGTGGACAGTTGTTACCATCCTGGTGTTAAACTCGTCCACTGACGTGCACGATTGTAGGTACGCAAAACGGTTTTTCAGCTCAAGTTGAAAGTTCTCGGATCCCTGGATTTGGACGGATGTTGGGCGAAGCGTAGACTTCATCAGGCGTGACCGTTCCAGCTTCAGGTCGATATTTAATGTGCCTCTCACAAGACGGTGATCGCTTCCGGTTTTGAACCTGCTGATCACAGAGACATCATTAAATATGTGCCGTTTGTCTGCCAGAATGAAGTCTATCTCGCTTTTCGTGGAACCATCAGGACTTATCCAAGTCCACTTGCGTTGTGGCTTCTTTCTGAAGAAGGAGTTCATCATGAAGAGATCTTCCTTCTCCAAAAAGTTGGCCAGCAAGTTTCCTCGGTGGTTCCGTCGTCCAATTCCGTAGGGACCCACTTTCCTCTCGGCGCCACTTTGCGTGCCCAGCTTCGCGTTGAAGTCCCCCATCACAACATTGAAGTGAGCTTTAGAGGTATGTATGGCTCTACTTATGTCCTCATACATAACCTCAACCTCATCGTCGGGATGTGTCGAAGTCGGCGCATATACCTGTACAACCTTCAACGTTATTATGATTACGTAAGGCTAATTCCAGAGAATCGCAGAAAATATTGATTTGTTTATGATATCTCAGCATCAGTTAATCTGATTTATTACAATATATTAACTGGAGCCGGTGTTATGGCCTTCGATGCGATTTTGTTTATCTATCATATAACACATGGTTTTTTTAATCCAATCGTGTATCGATTGCCTAATTGAAATTAAATGTTTATTAAGTTCAACTTTTTTTTTAAAACCAAAACATAATCAAGGATATCACAGTACAGTGTAGGTACGTGTAACACGTATTCACGGATACATTGTAAAGTAGTTTGCATGAGTATCCTAGGTCCATAAAACGTTGAATACTATTTCACTAATGTAATTTTTAGCAACACTAATCTTCATAATATGAATCGCCCTCATGCCAATGATACTGACGACTACGAGTAAGAAGACGATTGAATTGAAAACCATATTTTGCAATAGGTGTCGAAAGATACTTTTGTACCACATTGTATATGGTATAATAAAGTTTAAATAAATAAATGTATAAAAGATTTTCTCCTGTTTGAACATCCAAAACGTTTTATAAATATTAGGGATTTTAGCTTATATCCGAATAGAGAAACCAAATTGTGTGTGCTCAGTTATTGGCAACTAATCGCAGCACACTGCACAACTCAAGGTAAGGGTAGTTAATGAGTGCCTCTTCGCCTTGCTTCTTGGCGGGAACGCCCCTCTTTTCTTCAACAGAACTGTCAAAGGGCGCCACAATCACTATGCTGGAGTAGTTCTTGGCGGTAATCACAGACAGCAGTACAGGCATTATAAGCTACCGGCGTTCAAAATTGCCAACAGGGAATAGCTATAAAGTGAGATAACTTTCCCATAATTATAATAATGGCGTTTACACATTTTACTTCTAAGCCGTGACCACGACCCAGTTGGGTCAAAATATCGGCATACAAAATAAATATCTTGAGTACCCGTAAAGTAGTGAACTTTCTCATATTTTAATAAATTTAAAAAAGTAACGAGAGCTTACAGACATTATTAACTTCATAAAAAACATGTAAGAAGATGTGAGTGTACTGCAGAGGCGTAAGATAAATACGTTTCGAATGAAACCGGTATGTTAGAGCGAAACGTACTGAGGAAAAATATCGAAAGCTGCCGAAAATACGAGGAGACTATAGGCGCCGCATTTAAATTATTTAGCTGTTCAATTGCTGTTGACGTTGAATGAACGATCATTTGATATGTAAGTCACACAGAGTCAATAACATCCACTTTTGATAATGTATGGCGATAATAAATGGATAAATTAATAAATTAACACGAGGCAATTAAACATCCTCTGGAAGATAGAAAAACATCATAGTATTTAAAACATTATTGCTCATAGTCGCGAAATGAAAATCTTTCCTTCGTTTCAAACTTAAAACAACAATACCAGGACGACATAGGTTCGTGTGTGATTCTGACCACTTACTGTTCCTGTGTAAACAAATTAAAATCTGCATTACATAACAGTGAAGCGTATATTTCAAGTGAGCAATTGGTGATGATTGCAGAAATAATCACGCTCCGTCCGCCAATTGAAGCCATAGTGACGTACTCCGCTTTATATGTCCGTCTATTATTGATAACATTCGTATATTACTAACTGCATATAGTTATGCTATTTTCCAAGCTTTTGATAAACAAAAATCTCTACATTTTTTGGTTTAAGAAATTGAAATTAGCGTGATAAATTCCAAAACCGTAAATTAATATTATACATAAATGAAAAAAAAAACGAATAATAAGATAGGTGTCCCAAATAGACAAATTGGGTACTAAGACTTAAAATCTTCCATAAGCTCTATCTTCTGATTCTGGCATTGTAAGCATGTAAGGTAAAAATTAATACAAAATTCAAGATACGCCATTTTAATTTAGTACATAATTTTACTATAATAGCACTAGTTATTGAGTTCTCTTACTTCTTTCTTAAGATTATTTCCTTCTTCTTCTTTCATATAGGTATATGTGAATATTAAATGTAACACTTGTTCTCGCAACATCGGCTACCAAGTTTTCCTCAATCATTAACTTTTGTACTCCAAAAGCTATTATAAGATCATTATTACTTAATTAATCCATTTGATACTTGGCACAATTGCTGTTTAATAGGTGCTATTGTAATGGTAATAACATACTTGGTCATATAATGCTTATCTTGAACGAAGACCAAAGAGTACGAATATTAAACACTAAATAAACTGTTCAAACAAATCGTTTTCAAATACATTGGTCACTGTTAATAATAGTTTCGTAGACGATAATTTTAATAGTGTAAATATTATTGGTTGAGTTTTTAGGATGATTCTTAAAGAAAGAGACTATTTCTACTGTTATACAGAATGCGTTAAAACGGTTACCACAAAATATTGTTTACGAGAGCGCATTTCGCACGATTTTAACTATGGCTGATAGCCAAATACACAAATGGTGCAGATTAAACATGTTTTGAGGACAACACTGAATAACTAAATAGATTCATCGGTTAAATGGTGCGTAGGAGTTTCGTTTACCGTATCTTGGTCTTTAATTTTAATTCCAAACCAAGGTGGTAAAAGCAAAATATTCACGTTACATACATAAGTAATTATATTGATAAAAAGCTTACCTACATAAAAAAACAAGTTTCGAGTTTAAGCCTTAAAATTCTTCCATAAGCTCAATCAAGTGTGATTATAGCACATAATATTGTCTTGCAAATGACCTGCAGGAAGTACATCATAATGTCTAACGCGTAGATAATTTATATTGTGTACTATTAAATCGTTACGTCTAGACAAGTCTGGAATAATTTTAAAATTAGTTGCAGGATCTCTGTCACGTACATTCTAAGAAATAAGAATCGATTAGATCCATATATTAACGCTATGGACAATGAAGAAACACAGATAAGAACGAGTAAGGGAGACCGAGGAGAGTTGGGTCATTTTTTGTTTAAGCCTGTAACTTTTCAAATAAGCGACAGAATAGAAAGTGCAATACACTGAATGAAACCTTAAATCCTATAAAATTTGGCACTTTTCCCTTTTTAGTAACAAAAAAAATTTGTAGATAACTGGTGACTTTGTTTCAACTCTCCTGTTACCGAGATAAATTGAAACAATGGTCTAAGAGAGTTGACACACTTATAACTTGGAAAGTATTTTTTAATGAAAACGCAGCTTACGAAAATAAACTGTATTTTATACCTACAGCCAACCGTAATTTGTCATGTGTAATTAAAATATTGAGATTTGAGAAGATCAAAGTTGAAACTATCAAAAATTTATCACAATTAAAGCAGAAATAATCGTCCAAGCTTCTTTTTATAAAGCCTACTTGGCTACCACCCTCTTCAAATGAATTCCTCAAAATGAAGAAAGCTCAATAATACCATTACAAAAAAAAATATTAATGTGAAATAAAACGCCAATGTAAAAAAATGCAAACGAGGTGAGTTGAACCATGGCTAAAAAAAAATGAGAGGTATCAAGGGACACCCGGATGGAACGAAGTTCCTTTCAATTAATACTAAGCGACCAGAAGTCTTCGAGGGTGCGACAGTACAATCATAGTATGTGGCTATCTTATTCACTCTTCGGTATTAAACAGGGACGTCCATATCACGATCATGCACATTAAGCTATTATTGCCATTTCTCCCGTCATGCCAATCAATATGCGGAAGAGCGACAATGATAGAACAAATCCATCACAGCCACTCAGACAAGTGTCTTGTCAGAGTAAATTACTTAAAAAATAAATAAAAAAGTAAAATACTTTAAATATTTCACAAAAGCATAATATTTTTGAAAGACCTTTTCAACCATACCCCACACTATAGGGTACGCGACGAATAAAAAAATCATCCTCACGTTACCTGTAGAGGAGGTATCCTGAAAAAAAAATTTCAATATTGTATTCTACGATTCTGGAGTTTTAATAAATATGTATTCGGACAGACGGACGGACGGACGGACAGGACGAAACTATAAGGGTTCCGATTTCACTTCGGAACCCTAAAAACAAATTAAGAAATTATAATTAAGTTACAACCTAGGGTCGTTTAAATCTGAAAAATCAATATCATTATTATAATATTTTAATAAAAACATAAACGTGTACTTATGTAAGCGCGTGGGAAGTCATACTCCTTTGGCATCATTTAATAAATATTTGATACTAGCTGTCTTGGCGAACTTTGTATCGTCTAATAATCAGTGAATGTACTTTGTCGTTACTTTTAATTTTTATAGTTTTGGTAGGTTTAACAAATCAGAGACCATAAATTCCCTCTCCCTCTCCCTCCCCTCCTTATATAAAAAAACAATATTCAAAAATACAATATTCAAAAAAAACAATATTCAAAAAAATTACATTCAAAAACAATATTCTAACAATATAAAAAAAAACTAATCATTTTTTCAAAATGAGCGTTTTTAAAAACGCGCGTGCGGTTTTTGTGTCACCGTCTGTGTTACAAATCTTAAAATTTCATTCTCATCATTTTTAAGGTTCCGTAGCCGAATGGCAAAAAACGAAACCCTTATGGATTCGTCATGTCTGTCTGTCTGTCTGTCGGTCCGTATGTCACAGCCACTTTTTTCCGAAACTATTAGAGCTATACCATTGAAACTTGGTAAGTAGATGTATTTTGTGAACCGCATTAAGATTTTCACACAAAAATAGAAAAACAAAAAACAATAAATTTTGGGGGTTCCCCATACTTAGAACTGAAACTCAAAAATGGTTTTTTCATCTAACCTATACGTGTGGATATATCTATGGATAGGTCTTCAAAAATGATATTGAGGTTTCTAATATCATTTTTTTCTAAACTGAATAGTTTGCGCGAGAGACACTTCCAAAGTGGTAATATGTGTTTCCCCACCCTGTAACTTCTAAAATAAGGGAATGATAAAACTAAAAAAAAATTATGATGTACATTACCAAGCAAACTTCCAACGAAAATTGGTTTGAATGAGATCTAAGTAGTTTTTTTTAATACGTCATAAATCGAAAACCCAAAAAACATTGATCAAAGTTACAACGAACTACAAGAACTTTTATATTATGTTACTTGCTGCTACGGAACCCTTCATGGGCGAGTCTGACTCGCACTTGGCCGCTTTTTTCCATTTATTTCATAACGCACCTAAAGAAGTATAAATATCAAAAACTAGTTTTCCAGCCTTTTCAATTCCCAGTCGGTACAAGCACTACACGGGGATTTCCCTTTTGCTTGGCTTTCACATGTCAAACAAAAGAGAAATCCTCACGCTGGGTCCACGCAATCCCTTGAGAGCGTTCTTTTTTGCGCAAAAATATAGTTAAATGAAATAAAATGAAAAAATCAAAAAAATCGTGATTAATTAGGATTTTTTTTAAATCGTGCTTTTTTCGATTTTTTAAAAAAATCATGATTTTTCCAACCCTGCTTAATAGTATTCGGGTCCTACATTCTGGGATATGTATGATAAGGCAAAAATTTTATACGGTTGTCTTACGTTTTTGTCAATAAAAACTTCACACGGACTATTGCATACATTTCATTACAATGACTATTACATAGATTTTTACAAAATTTTCTCCATCGATACGAAATATTGTGAACTTTCCAATGACAAAAAACATTTACGGTCGTTATGCCATAATGAATTGATTAAAACGACGGACGCCGATACAAGAGCAGTTTTCGGCTCTATTCTATTAACAATAACTATCAGTTAAATAAGCTAAGCACATATTTACAAGCCTGTTAAAATTTGTACAGTTGATAAGGTAATTGACTGCGGTCGCATTATCATTGCGCTTGTATATCATACGAGTATACTAGGGTTACTTGTTTAGAGCAATTCTATTACACAAATAGAATGGAGATAAATACAATGGAGATATGAAGAATCAATATGTCCAGTAACAATTAAACGTAAAAAAACTTAATACCTTTAAACGAGCAATTCTTGTATATACATAGTGCCCCTGAGGTTGTGCAGTAACTTTACCAAATGATTCTATAGCTTTTACTAAACATATCTTATACAGGAACTAGTGCAATATAAAGGTTATTGAAGTTATACTTCGTTAGGCGCGTTATGGAATGGAAAAATGATGAGTGAAATTTTAAGATTTGTAACACGGTGACGGTGACACAAAAGGTGACGAAAAACGTCACGCGCGTTTTTAAAAACGCGCGGTATGAAAAAATTATTATTATTATATTTATTATATTGTTTTTTTTTTTATATTGTTAGAATATTGTTTTTGAATATTGTATTTTGAATATTGTATTTTTTAAATATTGTTTTTTGAAAGTTTTTTTTTTATTTTTTTTGAAATGGTTTTTTGAGATTGTTTTTTTTATTGTTTTTTTATGCTAAAGAAGTATGTTTGTACACGTTTATGTTTTTTAAGTTATTGCTAATATGATTTAATTCAATTTGGGTGTACATTGTATAAAAGTATCTTTATTTGTGCTATGTTGCCGTTCAGCGCGGTCATAATCATTCAAACTATACCTGTTTCATTTTAAATGTCATGTCATTATTGGATTTACTTATCAATAACGGCCCATTTAGACGGAGAGAATTTCTCGTCTCGAAGATGCCATTATCGAAAGAATATAAAAAAATCAATTGCCTCGCAATGGAATATTGATTGTAAACTTAACTCCAATGACAAATCTCGCACTCAAAACGGTTTCAACCGTCTTGTAAGATACTCGTATGAATTTGAAAAAATGTGTGTCGAATACAAGTCGAGATTGTCGTCAGTAATCTTACGTACGTAATCTTCTTACTGTAATTTCGCTGTATAAATAGACGTAGGAAATTATCGCCTGGATCGATAAGTTACGAATGTCATATGACTTAATCGTATGTGAGAATTTAGATATTTCTTGTATGTAAACATTTTGATACGATAATGTTATGGAGATTATTACTAGTGATAGAAGTGTACAATTTCTCGAATCGAAACGTGCTAGAAACTTTCCATTTAAATGGGCCTTAATGTCAAACATCGTAAAACTTTTTGAATCAGTATTATTACCTATTTGGTAGTGACAACACTGGTCGCACAGACAGTAAAATCGATGAGAAATAATTGTTAACGTCAAGAAAAGTTTACTCATGTCAATGTTTCATATAAATCATAATGCGACGTTGCCAGCTTGCGTAAAGAGATTGCACATTAGGTAATTTACGTTCAAGTATTTAGTTTGCATGAAAAATAAAATTTTAAATTAAAATTTCGGTATGAATCCGTAACGAAAAATGATCAATTTAATGGTCTGAATAACAGGCCGAAGTTACTGCGCAACTTCGGGAGCACGTTGTATATTTTCTGATTCTCAGAAACGGCGCCAACGATTTTCTTGAAATTTTGTATGCAGGGGGTTTCGGGGGCGATATATCTAGCTAGGATTTATTTTTAGAAAATGTCGTTTTATCCGTGTTTTCAGGTAATGAAAAACTGCTACAATATCATTGACTCTTCC
The DNA here is from genome assembly GCA_951805285.1 of Thymelicus acteon. NCBI lineage: Eukaryota > Metazoa > Arthropoda > Insecta > Lepidoptera > Hesperiidae > Thymelicus > Thymelicus acteon. Next base: position 8,776,677 of record OX638232.1, read on the forward strand.
TGACATCTATTGGCGTTTAATAATACTATTATTATTGGGAGCAACTAACTGCTTTAACTACACAGAGCTACTTCAGTAGATGGCGTTTTTAAGCAATACTAAAATACTGAGCAAAGCTCGGTCATCCAGATATTAATCATTAATATAGCGAAGACTTTAAAATTTTACGTCAAATTAAAGTTGAAATATTGATGTAAAAGTCAATAAACATTAAACAGTCGGAATATTGACAGAAAATGCTTAAAACGTAAAACTAAACCGTAATGCGGAAAACATTAGCATAATAATTCATAAATAAATATTAAAACTATTTAAAAAAATATACAGTCTGCCAACCCTAATCACAAGACATCATTAAAGGAGTAAGGTTATCGGTTTGCTGTGAATATTAGTGATCTAAAGGTGCTCGCTAAATAAATAAACATTTTATGACATGAAATAGAGGAACTGGGTTAAACACATTCACTGGACATTAGCATGACATTGTATGCCCGAGATTCCCTATTATAATTTAAAAATAATACAAAATATAAATAATAAACCACCTTTGTATTATAGTTATTGATAGGAATAATGTCCATGCTGACCTATAGATTTACAATGTTCAAAGATCGTCGCCTCGTGTTGATTTTAACGGATCGACCAATTCAAACAATACGGACGCAGTAGATTCAGAAGTGGGACGGGTGACTGCTAGCGGCAAAATTTCTTGAACGTTTCCGTAGCTTTGATATCAAACCTTCGGTCACAGTTAGTTTTGTTAGATAGCGTACGTTAAGCCAGACGCCTTTTTCGTAATTCTGTCGCTAGGGTCGGGCTACTAAGAAAATTCGCATTCGAGCAGCTTGAAAGATGATGAGAAGGAAATTAAGAGATATAGAGAACTGAGGGAACTGAGAAGAGGGAAGAGTAATAGCTGAGTTTGAAACTAGTCACATGCGATATCACTAATCAGAAAAGATCTCCGAAACTTGCGTAATAAGAATACAAAAAAAATTGACTTTAATTTGAATCAATCTCAATCCTTAGAAGTAACAATTGATCTGTTACAGATTCAAATAGGAAAGTTAGATTTTATACTTCATGTTAGTAGGTATGCTTTGTACTTAGGTATATAAAGTATTCAATTCAAAAAAAAACTTACATGATCAATTCCACGATGTTGTCCATACTTTAAAAAAAAGTTTTATTTACTGCAAATATTTATCAAGATACATCGCTAAAATATTTGACTTCAACATTTTTTTAATATAATTAAATTCACACGTTTATGAACAATAACTATTATTATATCTGTAAGTAATGAGTAACTTAAATATTTCTTTGAAAGTAACAGAATAATTTTGATAACGTAACTTATTCAAAATCTCAAACAAGGTAGCGAATTTAACAAAGACAATTTCAAACAAAAATACTGAATGTTATAATCAAAAATTCAAAATAAAGAATTGCAACCACACCGATCCGGAAGTAAGAACGTATTGAAGAGGCACGAAGCCGACGAAATCGAACACACCTCCGATTGGGTAGTGTGGGCACACATTCCACATGCCTCCATCACCCGTAATGGTAGTCACTATGTCTGGAGTGCAGAATCACACAAAGTCTCACGTGTTCTAATCAGCTGATAAACACTCATTGGCTCACTTCCAAACAACATGAGTAACAGAGATATGATGAAAGCGCAACTGACAGATATCGCGCGATGGATATCGCGACTTTTAAACATAACATTATATGCACAGAACAATTATATGCAATACAATAAACAATTCATTTCGTTTTTAATAGCGGTGTAATTGTGTATAAGACGATAATTATCTAAGTTACTAATGACGATGATTACAATTTTTTTAATGTTTTTTTTATTTAATTTATTATTTTTATATTATTTTATAATTATATTTTTATATATTTTTATCATTCTAACAATAAGATGGCTTTATAACAGACTATTTTAAAATTATAATTATAATTATACATATATCTTTGCTCCTTCAATATCGTTACGGAATACAGTGCTTTTATTTATGTCTACAATTTGTGTTGTACAAAACGCTTGGTTAAATGATTTGAATCTGATAGAATATGGCATTTATTGTAACCTCCAAGATATGTTTGTATATTATATTTTCTTAATTAACAGAGACGATTTAAATTAATATTCAAATAGATATTAAGCAGTGAACTGTTTTTATATTATCGTTTATCATTAACAATCGATCAATAATTTGTGATAAAAAATTACGTGAGGGCTCAAGGGGAAATTCAATAATAAATCATATAATTATTCATGTTTTATGTAAATGTTGAATAATGTAAAGAAAATAAACATACATTTCCAACGATTCACGACGATGGCAAAGGTTTTGATTCCGTTCTAAAGGATATAATATAAGAAACGAACAACGCAGGAAAGAAAAAAATTCTATCGCAGTAACACACTTCAGCACATTAGTTATCTATACTAATATATAAAGAGGAAAGATTTGATTTTTTGTTCGCATTGAATAGGCTCCGAAACTACTGAACCGATTTCAAAAATTCTTTCACTGTTGGAAAACTAAACTATCCCCGAGTAACATAGGCTATATTATATTTTCAAAAAAATTAGGAATCCTTAATAAAACTCCAATAATGTAACCCAAGGTGTAAAAAAATAAGAAAACCGAAGCAAAGCGAGGGCGTTTACTCGTAACTTATAATGATGATGAAGAAAACAAGTGACAAAACAAGTAATTATGCGCTGTTTTCTCGGGACTGTGTACGGGTGATATGGGGACTCCAGTTATCATGGGCCATAGGTACGTTGATGATAGCCTGATATTAATGATGATAATAATATTTTTGTAGATCACATCATCGGCAGAATTGAACTTGATAATTTTTTCTGTTTGGAAAAATAAAAAATAAAAAACTTTTATAAAATTAATCTGAGAAACGAATCCCTTCATACGTAGTTACGTAAACGTTATTTATTATTATTTATACTCGTAAAGTACCCCTTATTAAATGAATAAAATAAAGTACAGGCTCTTGCTTTTCTTTTTTAGATATTTAGACAAATTGCATCAGTAGCTGAAAGTTTTAAAGAATTGTCCAATCGTTTCTAGCCCTGTTCTAAACAAAAACAGGCAAATAGAATCAAATTTTAAAAAGATTCGATCATCTACACCACGAGTACACAACATGTGAAGCTGCAGCACTAGGAATATTCCTATGATTATCCAAATTTCTTAAACTTGAAGACAGCTGATAAAGTCCACGATAATCTGCAGCTGTCGAAATATTTATCGATGCATTGCATATTGCCTAATGATTGAATCATATCAACTTATACCTAATGTTATCTTTAGTGAGAAGGTTAGTTTTGTAATGGTATACCTATTTGAAAAAAATGTTGAGATATTCTTGAACAAAATGATTCTGCGATCATATAAACATTTGATCAGCAGCATGAAGCAGAGTGAGACTAAGCAGTAAATAATCATATATTTTTTAAATTTTTAAATTAATAATTAATACCTTAAAAAAATTATTGAGTGTGACGTACTCGGTTTTGACGCCGCCCGCGCAACCTAAAAATGTCGCTTGGAGGCCCATTTTCAGCGTTAAATTAAAATTATAAATAATGGAGATAGAGTTCCGGGAGTCGGGAGTTATTTTTTGAAATTTTCTCTTTTTTAAGTATCTTTTTTAAAATTTATTAAATGTTAATAGTTTCGGAGTTATTAAAAAAACGAAATACCTTTTTTGCAAGTTAATTTGTTAATAACTTTTGCAATTTTTACGTGCTGCTAAACATTTCCGAAACATTTTTCTAGACATCATTCCGGACAGAATGAGCTATCGCACGTATTTTTAAGAGCAGTATCTCTATTTTTCACTATTTTGAACTCATTGCTTAGACTATAAAGTATCATTATATTAATAGGTGAGCAAAAAGTTTGTACGCCTTTTTACGACAATTACGTGGACGGAGAAGTAAGAAATTTGGCACTGTTAAAGATTGCATGGAGGACTACAGAAAGCATATATTTTTGTGTAATATGCATTAGAAACACGTAAAATAAATAAAATACACATTACACACACTATCATGCATTTGACACGTCCACGTATAGGTTACATTCAAATTCAAATGTTTTCATAAGTCAGAGACAGACAACACTTTATCTTTGCTTGTTTTTATGAATAAGGGAGTGAGACTTTAATTTTTATTGTTTGTGCTTTGCTCCTTCGAATAAATGTTTTTTCTTGGTTTCTTTCAATTGTCATTGTCAATCTCAATTAGAGTTGAATTTGACACTTATGGTAGAATTTTGACGCAGAACTAATAGAATTAGTTTTGTGTACAAAATGTATCAATATTACAATTTTATAATTACATAAATCTTAAGATGGTCGCTTGATAAAAAAATTTAAATGTTTAGTTACAAAAGAAGAATAGGCAATCATAAGCAGGTCTCCTGTTACTTTCCTTGGCAACGCATCGATGATACAATTAGATAGTTCGATAAAAAAAAAACTGCAAGCCATGCACGTAAAATCATTTTACTGATGTTTCTCCGAGCTTGGTTGGTAACAAGTCACATCATAATATTCTGCAGGGTACACCATGAGCAGGTGAAGTTGGCTTAGAGGGTGATATTAATTTGATGGAAATCCCTTCAATTCTTATAAGTGACATATCCATAAAAGACAAGTGAAGTTGAGATGAGAAAATAGTTGGAGAAAGATACTTAAATAACGGTCTCGATTTGGATTTTCAGGACGCGGCTAGTACTATACTGCCCACCTTGTTCCGTGTTGGAGAAGCAGTAAGTTAAACTTGTAAAGATAATTTTATTAGAAAGTGAAACTGTGATTATAGAAAGAATTGATTCTGAACAAAACTATAAGACACTATCCAACATTAATTCCTAATAACATATTGTTACCGATAACATGTTATGTTAATGTTTGATATTGAAGCCAGTACAATTAAGAGTTTGAAATACTATATGTAGAACCCAAAATTACTATTAAATGGCACTTACATAAAATCTTCTAAATCCACGACATTAGTGTATTGACAGGCTTGACCGTCAACATTATAGCACATGGAATCATAATCCCACTGATGGCTCTGATTACAGGGAAGGTTCAAGGAATTTTGCACCAAATGCTGTTGAGGATAAACCACATTTTGGGGATGCATTGGAACTTGTGGATAATATTGCGGCGCACTGTCACACATTGGATAGTTATTAAAGCACTGGGTTGAGAGATCATTGCACATATATGGCACGTTTGTATTGTAAACATTGTAATCGCACACGTTATTCACTGGCTGTTTGATCCACTGACTCGCTGGACACTGAAAGCTCCAACCTGTCTCCTCGTAGCCCACAACTGGGCACTGCTGGGGTACTCGCTCATCAGTCAAAAGCATATTGCTGATGAAAATCCAAGTTGCATTCAAAGGAAATGGCAAAGCAGTCCATCAGTGAGCGTAATCGACATACGACTGATAGCAGTAAAGATGGGCTTATCTCTCTTCGCTAACTCGCATGGTAGCAAAAAGTTGATATGAGATAAGAAAACACACATTAAATTCAACGCTGACTTCTAAATGAAATTGACAGCCATCATGGAGTCGCTAGACATATTTGTCCTTTGTGCTCAAGAATATGAGACGTAATTTTATCTTTCTTAGCAAAATGATAAGGATAGCTGCGCCCTTATTCAAATAGCTACTCTAGGAAGTAACAACTAGAGCTATTTTTGAGTTTTATAGAAAACTAGCGCTGTGGCCGCGGTTTTGTCCGTGTTTTCCGGGATTATTTTTCTAGATCATGGCCTATCCGTGTACGAAAAATGAAAATCCGTTCACTAGTTTTTGTGTGTCACAAACGTCCATAATTATACATCCTCACGAACAAACTTTCACATTTATAATATCAGTAGGATTTTCTCCAGCACACAAAGGAACGAGACTTTTTCGTCGATTGGTAGTATTGGTACTAGGTATTTATTTTAGTGTAAAGTAAGCAATGATTTTATGGTTTTAATTTTCAAAGGGTACAGTGATGCCAATCCATGTGATTCTTGAAGTAAAGCTACGTCACGTAAAATGATAATTAATAGAGAAATGTAGAATCAATAAAATAAATATTGACAACACGCTTAAACTGACCCGTTATGCTAAGCGTGACCTGTATGTACTATGGACTTTAATATATGTATGATAAAACTTCATTTTTCAACCTATTCTAGGATACTATTTTTTCGAAATTTTATCAACCAAATAAAAGTCCATAATTATATCAATTTGACAGTGACATTTATTGTAATTATAAATGTAAAATAAATTACGATAGAAACTATCACTAGATACAAACACTAGACTAAATTCGTAGCAAGCAGAATTCTTGCCAGAATCTTAAAGGTCATTAGACTTTCTATATAAAATTGGTTGCCAAGATGTTTATTGCTCATTGTACCCAATAGCGTGGGCTTGGAATTAAGGAAAATAACTCGGCAAAGAATCCTCGTGACAGGTTATATGAAATTTCATCAGATAATCTGAAAGATTTTAACAGTGATTAATTAACATCACATTTCAAGAAAAAGAACTTAACTATTAACAAAGGCACTGTATGTAACTTTGCACACAATCAAGTAATCAATCGATCTGGCCTGATTTGCATAGTAATTTCACATTATTCATTTCAGTATATTTAATAAAGAATTTAATTCAATAAAATAAAGATACCCATTGTACCTATATACATAGTAATAATATGTTTTTTTGAAATAGGTCAAACAGGTTGGATTATATTATTCCGAAAATACGAATCGAATTTTTGAGACCTAATTAATTTTATGCCTGAAGATGTGAAGATATTTTCTTTTGTACCTACATATAGTTATAGTGTCATTTGTTTCTGTTTTTCAGTCTAAAGAAATAGTTAACATAGTTTTTAAAGTAAATTTTTCGAATCAAAGTATAAATCGTTGAAAAATTTCGCTGGTTAGACAACCTATTGTTTTAGTAGATACAATGACGTGATTTTTTTGTAAATGCACCCATTTATCTACAGTCTACACAATGCCATATTTTTCTGTTGAATCTGGTTTATAGAAATACCTCTAGTCATTATGGTTCCCTGTTGCTCGATTTGAAACACACTGATTCATATAAGGCACAAAAAACAAGTCGATTGACAGCACACGAACGTGGCTGTGCTTTAATTGAGGTGGCGATTCACTAAACGATGTGTCCCTCTTTTTATGCGTACAGATTCAAAGATGTGGCTTGATAAAAAATGTCTTACGGCTTTCAAAAGATTTGAGCGAACGGGGCTTAGGAATGAGTGAAATGGATACAAAACTGGATAAATGAAGTAACTAGACTTGAATCAATATAAAATGTTATAATTTTAAATTATAGAGGAAGCGTTCTAACAGCAACAAGCTTATTGATTTGACATTAATGAAGTTTATTTTTAACAAGTATTTTAATAAATAAACTTCATTTAGTCTCAAAAAGAATTTTCTTAATCCATTCTACTACTCGGTTTATAGTTTTGGAGAGAACTAGTTACTGGCATCATTAGCCCAATTAAGAAATGAGCTATCAAAAGTAAACTTGAAACAGGAATAATTACGAGAAAGATAACATATCAACTATAACATGATGTTAACATGAGAACAACTAATGAATGGAGTAAAACTTATGGGTGGTATGGTATGACCGTATGAGAGGAATAAATGCATTGCCATTATAATTTCTGTTTTGCTCAATCGCATTATGATTTGAAGTATGTAAGCATGTCAATATATCTGTTTCATTGTACGTAATTTTTGATTATAAACTATCAAATTGTCCAGATGATCAGCCTTTGTAATTAAGGGTCAAGAATTTTTTTCTTTTATTCGATATACAGAGGAGAAACCCGATTTCCGGCCACGAATTATATGTCATCTGTGCTAGGAATAAGACTAGACAAGAGTAAACTATATACCAAAAAATTCGTGTTATTTACTAAATAATCATATTTAAATCTGAGCCTTATCTGCATTTGCTAAATGAGCAAAATAACACAAAAAAGTTTTCATAGTATTTACCTCATTACAAACGATTTTATAATCGATTAAATCGATTGATTACGGAACTTAATAATATATTTTATGAATTATTATTCATTGTAAGTACACAATTAGTTCCTTTCTTACATGTTTTCTTATTCATTGTATAGCTAAACTATGTAATATATTTATAATTACCATTAAATCGTTACGCTAATTAAAAGATATTTCGAGTATTTTGACATTGATTTCGAGACATTTGAATCGATTGACAACAAAGATCTCTGGTGTAATCCCTATCTAATGTCATTTTGGTTACCATAGCATTTATAAATAACACCATTGTCATTCATCGTGCATCTTTCTACGCTTTTGTGTATTTTTACTATTAAATTAATATTTTCATCGTATTTGCAGTCCTATTTACTACTGAAACATTTCGAAACGCACACAGTTATATTAATTTTCTATTGTATTCGCTTTCGTAATAGTGTTTTGGTGAATGTGTTTTCGCTTTAACTTCTGGATTTGTTTTACAAATATTGCATGCTCAGATGAATGAGATTGCATGAATATTGGACTCCGAGATCGCCTGTTTTGTGACTGACCTTTGCTAAACACTAGATGACGTACCCTACACACCTTTAGAATAATATAATATTATGATGTGATGACACGGACCTAAAAAAAAGACGGACGTAATCCCAAGAACAAATTCAGTGAAGCACCCATAGGAATACCAACTCTGTATTCGTACAAGTACACACACCCACACATTGACACCATAGGGCTACGACATTGACACCATCACGAATCAAAAATTACAAAATTACACACACATGGTAAGCGAGCTGTCAGCTGTCAGCTTCACTCTCGATTAGACAAGGTTAGGTCCGTTCTTTTTTTTATGTCCGTGTGTGATGATAACTAATAAAATCTCTTTAAAACATGAAATTGCTTTTATTAATAACGAGTAACCGCCCTCGCTTTGCTTCGGTTTTCTTATTTTTTTACAACTTACTGGAGTTTTATTAAGGATCCCCAATTTTTTTGAAAATATAATATAGCCTATGTTACTCGGGGATAGTGTAGCTTCCCAACAGTGAAAGAATTTTTGAAATCGGTTCAGTAGTTTCGGAGCCTATTCAATGCAAACAAAAAATCAAATCTTTCCTCTTTAAATATTAGTATAGATAATATTCACCCACCTACTTAGTTTCAACCATTACCTACTGTTTAAGTAGTTGTATTTTGTTAGTGTTTATATGTGATTTTAATTTTTACTGCGTCTTATGATCATAATTATTCCTAATACTGTCAATATTAGAGTAGGTTTTGGTTTGAGGTAATAAGTCCCTAGTAACAGGCTTAATATATGCTGTGAGTGACATGAGTGTGACATAATCATATATAGGTGGAAATTCTAGGATTTCATTAGTTGACCATTGCTAGCAGATGTGAAAATTGGAGAAATTAAAGCTTTTACAATGATCTAATTGACCACCAATTTTCATTCTTGTCTAATCTAGGCCGGTGTCTCTATGGAAGATGGGCTTCTCCTTTAAATACGTACGTTCTAGGTACGTTGCAGCATAAACCAAAAAATAAGGTTACTTTATTAGATAGTAATACGAGTACTACGGAAGACATATTAGTACTTATAATAGTATACAGCAATATAGGTATCATATCAAATTAATCTGAACGAGCCTGTAAAAGAGAAATGTTATCATAAGCCCATTCTGAACACTTATAATTTCAACCCAATATAAGATCAGAGCCAGATCATGGACGCGGCGAAGCTGCCAATGCTGCAGTGGCAGTAAAAACTCTTTACACAGTTTTTTGTATTACAAAAAATATTATTTATTTCCGAGAATGTGACACATTTTTTCACAATAAGATACTCATTGTATAAAAACTATTAAATAGTCTTTCTAGCTAGACACACGGTAGCGTTTCAAGCCAATTTCTAGCTAGCAGAACTGGCGAGCAGCACCATGTGTAATATTACACGATCAAGTCAAATGCAGAGCTTAAATTACATATTCTTTTTTTTGAAATTGGCTTTTATTTCACATTTATTTATTTATGTTTTTGCTGAGATAAAATAACAAAGAAATACGTTTTATTTTAGCAAGGCCAAAATAATTTCTATATTACATAGCGTATGTTCATTGCCAACTCATCCAAATTATTGGACCGCAGAGCCTGTATAAGATTAACATCTTGTCCGTTATAGTATTGTTCCTTTATAGATCCCTCATATTAATTTCACTTAAATATCTGTTATGTATAGATAAAATAAAATATACAAAAAATATACATATAAAATATACATGCTATACATACTATACAACTATATACTGCTATGTGAAGGAAAACATCGTGAGGAAACCTGCACACCGGAGAGTTCTCCATAAAGTTCTCAAAGGTGTGTGAAGTCTACCAATCCGCACTTGGCCAGTGTGGTAGACAATGGCCTGTACCCCTCACATTGTGAGAGGAGACCCCGAGCCCAGCAGTGGGACAATTATGGGTTGTTGCTTTGCTTTGTACTTATAGATAAACCAGTTACAATATTGTTTAATATTATAGATACCTCTAACTTCTATACTTCTACATTATTTGGTGCATCCACTTATTATTTTTAACTGTTTGTATTAGGCATTTAAACTGTAGATAAATAAATGCATCGCATTACCATAGTTATCCACGTTGCGGTGTTATCTCCATTAACTACTTACTCGTAGTCTGTGTCGTAGTTAACCTAATTCCTTCTCGGCGCCCGCTGGCGTTATTACTACGCAGACAAACAATAGTTATAAAAGTATGTATTCAGTTCTCTAGCTTCTTAGTATTGTTTATTAAAACCACTTACATTTAGGACTTTGTTAAGTCTTGAGACTTGCCGAATATTGTCGGCATACCTATCAGTATGTCTACCCACTTAAATTCAGACATTCAACTTAATAGCAACATCACGGAACGCCTTTTCATACTATCATACCATAGACTTCGAAACCAAAAACCCGACTACCAACTTTGAATAGCAAGGCGATTTGAAATCTTCTAGTTGCATGAGCGCAATTTTCACGAATGCCACATGACATGCATGGACATTCGACATACAGACAATTCAGTCAGATAAATATTTTCTCCGGCTGATAATCTACCTTCTGTTCCCGGTTCTCCTGTCAAATTACAACCAATTGAACTATAGGGCCACCTTTACAAAATGTTCAGATATATTATAACGGAATTTACACTACATTAAATATACTGTCACCTTCCTGCTCCGTGACTATATCAAATCTGGCTATGTACGTGTAGATTGAAATAAACAAATATTTTTTAATGTTCAACATTAATATATGAATACAACACTCATTTTTAAGCACTATAACGCTTCATTTAAACATTATAACGGTTAAAGTTAACAATGTTAAGCTGTTTTATTCAGCGGTATACGATCCAAGCCTGGTAATTGACGTCATTGTATTACAAATGAAGTAATTGTATGTAGTTGTAGAACTTAAGATAAGCGTTATAGTAAATACTGCCAAGATTTCGTTACAAAAGTACCTACATTTTTGGTAACGTTGACACGGGAGACAAACTGCTCTTTTACAGCTTCTGAAGAAGATTTTTCTCGAATAAATCCTGTGGAAACCAATCGAGCGTTATAGGCACAAATCTTTTCTCATAAGTGAGGAGGCCTAGAGAATACTCCATCACACAGCGTAAAGGAGTCGCACTGTTCCAGTGCGGGTCGGTAGAGAGAATAGTTCCCATCCCAAACGTCGAAAATTTTACACAGGTTGCGACTGAATTTAAGGATCCGGGACCGCAACGTCTTAACGTCCCATGCGATTTTTTCCACTACATGCGCACTCTTCCACAGACCCAAACGGTCGACCACTTTTGATCGACATAAGCCGTCGGGCCATGAGAGATTGTTATTTTATGTGAGTAGCCGACAGACGAGTACAGGAGGGGAGCCACCTAACCAGTTACAAGGTACAACCGATGCGTTGCCGGTCAAACTTCAGCTTCATTATATTAGTATGGATTTATTCTCGGGATCGTTAAGGTACCAAGAGCCACTTAGATGAGATCACTCACGCGATAATCATCACGACGGTCACGATGATGAGAAGTATCGGAAAGTATCAGAACGAAGAATGATATTATGTAAGCAGATCGTCCTAACATAGTTTCATATTTTCCCACATTTCGATTGTTTATTTGCATGTTCGTTTAGGTAAGGTAGTAAATTCGAGAAACTTTTGACTATAGAATTTATATTTGGTTGAGCAGTTTGGTGGGGTACCTGCGCACTATCATCAATTAGGATAGCTTATAAGGTGCCCGTGCCCTGAGATGCGTCGCTCACGGGTTGAGGTTAGCATTTAATTGAATACAATCAGAACACACAAACAAAAAACTACACAAGCACCTTGTTGCCATGGTTACCATCATGAACTCTCATCATCTCATCCTTAATGTAATGTGTCGTTTATCCAGGCTCGGTGGATATCCAGAATTCGCTTCGGATTGTTCTTCTAAATTATACACCGTAAACACAATGACCAATTCTGAGCCAGTTTAAGGGTGTCTAAACAGAATAAGCCAAATCAGCAATATTTTAAAAATCCATTTTTCCGAACACCCAACACCATGTTTACCCAATCTACGTTAATCAAACGGGGTTACTGAAAAAACCTTTAAACCTTTAATAGGGCTTCCCTAACGCCCAAGAAACTTTCTCCAATTCTCTCGATACAATCAAATTTCAATAGCCAAAAATATTACCTGGGTAATATTTCCTAGGATTAATAGAATTTACCTCCCACATTTCAATTACATATGACCTAATTTTGTAACATGCCCGAAGACTGCCACAACACTTCAACTGCAAACAACCGCATTTAAAATGACTTTCCATTGTTAATCATTTACTTACGGCGTATTTAAAGTATTTTAAATCATATTTTCATAGCAATAGAATTTACAATGCTATATTTGTACTAAATGAATCTGGCCTCAATGCATTAAGAAAATCAACTATTTTCAATGTACAGTGATAGTGTAACGATAGATCGATATCATATCGATAAATAATCAATTTTAATGACGCCACTAATGACGTGTCTTCAACTATGACAACAAAGAGGGCTTTGTCGTTTGTGAGGAACAAACGACTCTTTAAATTAATAAATTAATAATTAAATACATTCCTGAGTACCCGTATTCAGAATCGATAAGAATAAAGACTTAAGGGAATATCTTCGTTGATGCCATAGATATTGTCTATGGTTGATACAACTGGATAAATAATATTGAACTGCTAAAATTCACTATCATACTGTACTACTCATTGTCAGATAACGATAAAGGCCATATCCTTAACAAACCTGATAACATATTAAATTAAAATTACTCGCTATCTTTAACGTCACACACATCATTTTTTGCTGATTTCACCGCCCAAAATGCAATTAATCAGGTGGGATTACGGTCAAGCATGGTTTCCATCAATTTGAAGAGTTTCTTTCGCCGTTTCTTATCCTCGAGGACACAACACTTCCCGAAAAGGTTAAGAAGAAAATTACGTTTAATTTATAAGTGTACTGAATAAATATCCACAAGGTTAATGAATTTGAATTTTTGTGAACAAAACAAGACTGCATTATTTTAATATCAACCGATTTAGGTTATAAATGTTAAGATACAAAAAGATACATTCGACCTCATAATCGACAATAATAAATCAAAGTACTTTCGTTATTCGTTCATGTCAGGTGCTTAATATCGAAAAACTATGGAGTTATTATTCTATAATATTTTTTTTATTCTAATGTCAATAGCGTAATCAACGTTTTCTTATTTTATGTATGCTTCAAGTTTTCAACTCGAAGATAACGCCTATAATTATGATCTACGTGGTAGCCATGTGATTAACGATAATCGTTACATTCATCATACCCAAAATTATAATATTAAAGAGGAACCATATGCATTTAATCATAATGTGTAATCCATAACAATAAGTACTACAAATGCTTTAAATAAATTAAGCATGTTAACGAGTTAGTAAATCGCGTTTAACATCGTGTCAAAGTCTCATCTCGATGTGATCAAGATTACTGTATAATATCTTAAGGAAACAATACATGTATTACAATAAATAATTATATGATATAACCATAATTTATCCGGTGAATCTCATCCGTGTTCGAACATGACATTGTAGTTAACTGTGAACTGGGGAAGTCAGCTTTTTCAGTGGACAATCGCAGAGACGGGCTACATGATAGCAAAATAGATTTTTCTAAATATATCATAGAACATTATCTGCTTAATGGATTCCGTGTGATACCGTAACACCCAGATTATTTTTAAAATTTGCTATGTAGCATACCTATTTAGAATTATCTATAGTTTCTTTAGACACGTCTTCAAAATGTACGAAGTATGGTCGAAGATGATATAGAACCATCCTCTCATTACTGTTTTTCCTAGTAATAGTTAGAAACTTTCTAAAAATAGGTTATCAAAGGAACAAGTTACTTCTGTAAACATGTTAATGCCATCAGCACAACATATAATGCGCGTCACATTATCAATTCTTAATACGGGTGAACTACTTTATGCAGTAATCCAAACGGTGACGTTGTCTTTGGGTTCAAAGGGAAATTTCCACAGCACGATATAATCATTAGGGGCCATCCATAAATTACGACACACTAATTTCATGACTTTTGACCCCTCCCCCCTTGTCACAGCTGGTCACATTTGTGAAACCTCCCCTCCTAGTATGACGAACATAATATGAAAATTTTCAAATTTTACACCTAGAAATTATTAAATTAAAACAGGCAAAACAGCAGTCCCAAAATAAGTTTTATTTCCATTAATTGCTTTTTAATATTTACCTATACATACCAATTATTCGATTTTGAAATGTGATGTCACGAAATTTAGGACCCCTCCCACCCCTTGTCACACAACGGGTGACGCAATTTATGGATGGCCCCTTAGCCATTTCAACCTACACTGATAAAATCGGGTCATCAATGTTGGCTGGGAAACGAGTTGTGAAAGACACAACACCGTAAAGAATCCCCTGTTTAACTTGTTTACGTTTCCATGTTCTGTTGAAAGATGAGTTGACGAAATGCTTTTGTACCTATTACTATTCTGTAACTACAAAGTTGGTACCAAGATAACTAAATTTTATACCAATCTTTGGCTCAAACATTAAAATTCCAGACTAGAAAAGAATTAACTACGACAACGCTTTAAAATTTTGTGAATTCGGCTAACCAGAACCAGTTGATTAAAATGGTATATTTTTGACTTTTAAGTAGTTTCACTGTAAACGAACATTAAACTGTGTTACCCAAACGTGACTTAGTAAATTAATTGTAGGAACGTCCGTCTTCTTATATCGCTGTTTTTGTTCATATTTATTGGGTCACTGCAAAACAAGGTTCTTCTCGGAAACACCGCCAATTTACCCGCATCTTAGTGAATTCATAAGGAAATTATAATGCAGTGTATTTTTAACCGACGAAAAAATAAGGAGGTTCTCAATTCGACACGTATATTTATTTTTTATGTATGATCACGCAGCAATCGGCACGGGGTGGTCCGATTTTGATGATTCTTTTTTTAGTGGATAGGGTATGTCTTGAAGTTGGTCCCATATTTTTTTGAAAATTTTTTATTCCCACCCTAATGGTACGAAAATAGGGGATGATTGATTATTCAAACACGGAATTTTAACCCGTTACCCCAATAACTTTGTACTGGATGATCCGATTTCGATGATTCTTTTTTTATTGAATATTGTATACCTTGAGGTTACTCTTGTTTAAATTTGGAAACAAAATTTTACCAATAAAGGTACGAAAATAGGAGATGATTGATATTTTACCTACTACATTTTTACCTGGTAACTGAATCTATCACCAATAACTTAATATTAATTTTCATAGCAACTAAAAATTAAAAATAATTACTTTTTAACAAAAAATAAAACCAACGAAAAAAAACTGAAAAGCAAAAAATAAAATTAACCATTTAGTATCATAAATTAAGATCCTAAATTAACTGTAAATCAATAATTTTAAGGAGGTGCCAAACCATGTGCATCGTATGCTGCTGCCCTCATAAAATGAACTTTATGTAATTAATTTTGTTTGTTTGTTTGGCACGGTCTCAAAATTATTTATTTACAGTTAATTTAGGATCTTAATTTATGATACTAAATGGTTTATTTTATTTTTTGCTTTTCAGTTTTTTTTTCGTTGGTTTTATTTTTTGTTAAAAAGTAATTATATTAATAGTACACAGCTCAGATGAAATTTCATCTGAGGTACACAGTATCTAACATTGTTTGTCATTTTACCGAACTAAGTAATTCCATTATGTACAGAATATATGTAAAAGTTAACAATCTAGCGCCCCAACTCAGAGTCACTAACGGTTATCGTTCCTTAGTAAAGAATCACCCTCAGAAATCACCAAACAAATTCTGTACTAAGGAGCGATGTATGTAACTATTAGTGACTATGAGTTGGGGCGTTAGTCATAAAAATAACATACGCATGTTATATTCATACATTAGCTTTTGCGTATTAAGTAGGATAACCAAACGGCAGTTTGTAAAAGTAGTGGCAACTACTTTTAGGGTTCCGAAATAAAATCAGAACCCTTATAATTTCGTCCGTCCGTCCGTCCGGCTGTCCCAAGCAAAGCGTCTGCGCCGAGACCCCTAGTGCTAGAAAGCTGTAATTTGGCACGGATATAATTATATCCATATTTATTAAAACTTATAAGTACTATAATTTCTTCTGTGTTAAAACTCCACAATCGTAGAATAAAATATTGAAAAACATTTTTTCCTCCCCTACAAGTAACTTGAGAAGGATTGTTTTATTCGTCGCGTACCCTACAGTGTGGGGTATCATTGAAAAGGTCTTTCAAAAATATTATGGGTCTTCTTAGATCATTTTTGGAATTAGGGGTCCGTTTGCGAAATATCTGGCTTTAAAGTGCTCATTTTGGTTAGAGTCAAGTGTCCTCCCCATGTCGGCTAAGCGGTTGGAGTAGGACAAGTGAAAAAATTCTCAAAAATAGGTTATATGATGAATTTACAAGGAAAACTATTACGGCTATGTTAGCATAAGTAGTTAATGAGTAATAATCGATAAACTTACTACTTCGGAACCCTACATTGCGCGTGGTCTGACACGCACTTGCCCGGTTTTTTAAACATTTGATTGTGACTTATTCACAGATCCCGAGTTATGGATATTCTTAAGTACTATCTACTTAATTAGCAAAAAATTCGTCACCATAAAATTTAATCAATGATCTTCGAGTGGCTTTATGTTTAGATAACTGCGAATTGCTAGAAATTTTACTGTTAACAGTCCCAACGGTAAACGAAATGCGCGTGGGGTTTCACCAATACCCAACAAAGAGAATTTGAAGAAATCATAACATAATCGAGGAAAATTGTTTTACAAAAATTGCCGAAAAACGAGCAGAGGATCTAGAGTTCGTCTATTTTAAAAATAGCGTGCCCCCACTAAATAAAAATGATTGTTACAACCTCAGAATACAGAACAAATCTACTTTATGCTGTTTTTCGTAGTTCGATTGTTACGACATGTGAGTAGAAATCTATACTAATATTATAGAGGTAAAGTTTGTGAGGTTGTAGGGGGTAATCTATGGATCTACTGAACCGATTTTGAAATTTTTTTACCAATAGAAGGCCACATTATTTGTGAGTGTCATAGGCTATCGGATTTTTGGAAATTCATCCCCTAAGGGATAAAAACAGGGGTTGAAAGTCACTTTCATACAAACCAACTTTGTTATAAATAAATATGAAAATTTTTATATAAGTTTATAGTTATGAACGAAAGATAACTTTAACACATTTTTTTGGAAAATCATTCCATAAAGGGTTAATTTAGAGTATGGAACTTAGTACGCAACTTCGTCATTTTTGAAGTTATAAGCATGAAAATGTATATATTAGCTCCAGATTAGAAACAAAATTTGAAAGTATTACGTTTTTTGAAAAATCTTCCCCCAAAGGGTTAATTAAGGGGGTGCAAGTTAGTATGGAACCTTTGTCACTTTTGAAGTTAAAAGGGTGAAAATTTATATATGAGCTTATACGACAAAAAAACTGTATCACGGTTTTCCCAAAATTCATCCCCTAAAGGGTAAAACTAAGGGGTGGTTAATGTTTATTGAACTTCGTCATTCCACAACTCAGAAATGTGAAAATTAATATGTAAACTTATTATAATTAGAAACAAAAATTATTATAATCTGGTTTTTTTTTTTAAATTCATCCCCTAAGGGGTAAATACAGAGGATGTAAGTTTGTACGAAACATCGTTATTTTCGAACTCAGAAATGTGATGTTTAATATGTAAGCTTATATGTAAGCTTATTTATATGTAGTTTAGAAATGGCACATTTCACCTATCACTGGATATATCACTTGTTATATATGTTACCGGATATCTGTATAATTCAGCATTCTATACAATACCTAGGCAATGTATAGAATATCTAAAACGTTCAGGTAACGTTTTGAATATTATTTATTTCATACTTAGCCCAGGCATTCTATACAATACTCCATGCGTAGTTGGTAATGTGTGTAAAAGACGGTTCTCTAAGCTGCCTTTTCGCCGAAAATTGTTTGGCCGATTATCACTTGCCAACTAACTTTTCGCAGAATTTTATTTCGCCGAATAATCATTTGCCAACTTATCACAATTTTTTTTTTATTTCCCAATCTAACAGTTGCCAACTGTACGTTTGGTCTGCCTTTTATAATGACACTTTTCAAAAGGCCAACTTTCAAGTAGCGAATGTTTCAGTTAGAGTAATATTCATTTAGTTGTATATTGTTTATAAACCTAGGTTTGTAAATTTGCGGTTCTTGTTATCTTCCGGTGACATATGCACTTTTAGGGAGAATTTAGGGGTTTTTGATACACAAAAAGGCTTCCAAACATCTCCGGCGCTGCGGGAAGTGCAGCCCCTCCGCCCTTGCGTAACTAACTGCAGGCACTCCATACTCGCCTACGCAGCTTCGGCTTTTTGGTCGCCTACGGCGACCAGCCTCAGCCGCTTCGGCTCACATGGTGCCTGCAGTTAGTTACAGCGGGCGGGGGCTACTCTCCCTCCGCGCCTCCGGGGTTTACATTCACTCTAGAGGTAGGGCAGACTAGTACCACGTGGGGTCGGGGTTGACTAAGTCGGTTCTGTCACCAATTTTGAAAAATCCGAAGCTGCGTAGGCGAGCAGTGTAGTGTAGGAGCCATTAGACTGCATCTCTCCATACCATCAAGTGTGATTTCGGTCAAGCATTAATTTAAAATGTATAAAAAAATATCTATTCATGCAAGTTCCAAGTTGACTACATATACCCAAATCTAACTTTATTCATTGCCGGTGGACCTGCAGGTATTCTGTACAGTAGTTGAGAAACGTATACATTACCTAGGCAAACTATGTAATGGTGATAATATTCATATAATTTAATACATTGCCAAAACGACCCAGGTATTATACACATTTCCTAGGAATTGTGTTGAATACCAGCATTATACAGATATCCGGTAACATATATACTTCACCTTGTCACACCAGTGACATACATCGAAACCGTCTGTTACATTTATCGCGAAGGTGATTTCACCACAGTATTCCTTTTACTGTGACTTAACGCCGGCCACCGGCCAAGCTACATATAATTCACAGAATTCCATCGTGCGAAAGAGAGAAAGCAACATTTGTGACTTGAGCCGTGCGGCTCGTGCGTGAGCGACACAGTGCCATCAGCTAGAAGAGAGAATTTGTTTAAGTGAAATTGCATCTTATTCTCAACGTCATAAGACTTAAGTTTGTCTGATTTCTTTCAACTTGCTTCGTTAATAATATCGCTACGATACAAAAACTTCAAATGAAAATGAGTCTTATTTTAAAGAGGGTAAGGTTTTGATTAAACTATGTAGGTACTTGATATTTATAGCCACGTCGTGTCTCGTAAATTCGTGATACGGTGACTCGGTGAGATTTCACTTCACAGTTCATTTGTAATCTTTACTTACTGCGCGCTACCGGTGGTGATTTATCACCGGTGATATAACAGTGACAAAAATGAATAACTTCATCGACTTGATATTGAAATAAAAGTAACGATATTTCCCATCGCTAATGTAGTTAGAAAACAAAATTAACTTAAAGGGACAGAGAGAGGGAGCGGGAGAGAGAGGTTATTGGGGATTGTTAGGCGATATGAAGTTCGCCGGTCAGCCTTAGAATATAGATTATCTCAGGAGGGAAAAGGAGAGGGAGAGGGAGAGGGAGAGGGAGAGGGAGAGGTAGAGGGAGAGGGAGCGGGAGCGGGAGAGGGAGAGGGAGAGTTTAACCAAGTCTGGTCAAATAAGAAAAGAGAAGAAAGAATTCCAGACAAATGTACTTTAATATATCAATATTTTCTAACCAAAAACCAGAAATTACTTAGTGCATTTTAAAGGTACGCTAGGAAACTGCCATATGCCAGTATTTTCCTTTTCATCAGTTGATCTGTTGTTTGTGATATCGAACAAAATGGAATCTTATGATGCATTCATACTTTCATAAAAAAGCTGTAAAAATTTAACGTCTTAGAAACACTGCAAGAATGTCAGTAGATAAAAATAGACAGTGTGATACGTATTGGTACAGGTTGGACAGTGATTTGGGTATCTTATCGCATTTCGTTTTGCCAAAGGTAGTTGCGTCTAT
Organism: Thymelicus acteon; assembly: GCA_951805285.1. Lineage (NCBI taxonomy): Eukaryota > Metazoa > Arthropoda > Insecta > Lepidoptera > Hesperiidae > Thymelicus > Thymelicus acteon. Next base: position 8,797,584 of record OX638232.1, read on the forward strand.
ATTCAGGACAATAGTTTGTCCTTGTTTATGAAAGTTGAAATGAAAATGAATTTTCAAGTCACATCGTTTGTGCTCAAAGAATTTAGTATCTCCTGATCATATTTAAAATTGAGTTTGTAATCAAAATTTACAGTTGCTTAACTTGCTTAGTACTAAAAGCATTAAATTTACATTTTTACAAAGTTTTTAAAGTTCCGTAGTCGAAACGGAACCCTTAAAGTTTGTCTTTTTCGTCAGTCCGTCCGTCCGCAACATAGCGCAACCTTTTTTTCAGGTACAGTTAAAGTGGAGATGATTTTTTTCTCAGTACTACCCCTTAGTGTGACAATGTAGAAATTTTATAGGTTTGCAAAGACCTTTTTTCAATTCAGGGGTCCGTCTGCGAAATATTTGGCTTTATAATGGTCAATTTGATTAAAATCAAATGCTAGCTAAATGGCAGGAGGGAGATATTGTGACAAAAAATTCATCAAAATGAATTTTAAAGGAAATTTATCGAGGCTAGATTACCTTATGAACTTACAAAACAACTACGGAACTCTTACCTTACACATGGCCTGATACACAATTGGCGGTTTTTTTATTATGTATATTTAACCATAACTACCCACTTAGGTTTAACCTATGTTTGCTCTGCACTTTGCCCCGTACGTGCCCCGTCCTGCCCCGTCCCGTCCGAGATTCCGTTGCGTATGCACAGTCGCGTGTCGCTTCGTTCGCTCCGGAGAGCAAAGTAGTGATGCACGTGTATTATTTACCTACTGTATGTGCTAATCACCTTGTACAAAAATAATCATTATAAATACATCAGTTTTCATAACATAAAAATAATTTTGAAAAAATTACAATAAAACTGTATGTTATTTTATTATTGTAATTACAAAATAATGTCACCCATATGATTACAATTATATTATAAAATAAATGTTACATGATAATTTTTTTTCATGATTAGTCATACGAAAATACTTATAAAATTGAGTCTCATCATCTAAAAGTTTTTATAGAAAGTGTAGTACTCTCCTTCTTGTTCTCTTTTCTGCCATGCAGGATGTACAGCAAATCTCAAAAAAGCTTATTCTACGTCATCTAATGCAATAGCAATTAAAGCTAATTCTTCAAAAGAAAAATGTATCTTTCTTTATTCACAACACTAGCACGTTAGGTCCGAGTTACCGTCACGTTGCGTATGCATTAAAAATTCCCGTCAGTGTTTATTAACCACATCCCGTCCACGTCCCGTCCCCGTCCCGTCCACGTTACGTATGCAGCAACCTTAATTTGGTAGCAAATTTTACAATTTACTACATTTGACTTTTTAAAACAATGAAATACATTAGATAAATGTAGTAAAATTCAGCTTCATAAAAATATAATTATGTAACATAATTATTATTAAATTTTCAGACATACCTTTTATTTGAAAGCTTATCAAAGATTACTACATCTAATAAATAAGAATCTCATTTCACGGTGTTTGTGGTCGAACTCCTCTGAAATGGCTCGACCGATTTTCATGAAATTTTGTGTATTATTGGTAGATATGAGGATAGGTCGTAAAGTATATATCATACCGCTAGCGGCTAGGTGATTAGGATGTCCCTTATCACAATCTAGATATAATTTATATGGCAGAACAACGTTTGCCCGGTCAGCTAGTACATTTATCATACTAATATTATAAATGTGAATGTAAGTTTGTTTGTTACGCTTTCCCGCGAAATTATACTTCACCGATTTGGCTGAAATTTGGAATGGAGATAGCCTATATCCTGGATTAAAACAGGCTACTTTTTATCCCGGAAAAGTTCAGGGTTCCTGAGGGATTTGTAAAAATCGATCTCTACCGCGGGCGAAGCCGCGGGCAACAGATAGTATTAATATAAATTGATGACTCATACCCCTTATTAATAGTCAAAATATGAGAAAAAAAAAATATTGTGGGTACCCGTACTACAGTAAAATATGTTCAGTCCATGATGACTGATCACAACCTCAATGCATGCAACTGAGTCAAAATATTGACATAATATATACAAATAAATAAAATTGGAGTGTCTGTTTATAATATTAAAATAACCGTTTTTTATTAAGTGCATTTGGATGTATACATGGTACATAACATTTTTTACAATTTTTGTCTGTCTGTCTCTGTCTGCTCCGCCTAATCTCTGAAATGGCTGGACCGATTTTGACGAGACTTTCACTGGCAGATATGTATGATGTAACAAGGAGTAACTTAGACTACTTTTATTTTAGAAAAAAAAAATGTTTGTTAGGCGATACGAAGTTCGCCGGGTCAGCTAGTACAAAATAAATATTATAGTGAGTACCGGGGGGCCATTCATTTACGTAAGGGTCCCGAGGGGGGCTCAGGAACTATTGGTTCGAATTAAAAAAATATTTTTCTGTTGGATAGTTCATTTATTGAGGAAGGCTTTAGGCTTTATAACATCACGCTGTGACCAATAGGAGCGAATCAATGGAAAATGTTACAGAAACGGGAAAAATTATTCCTTTTTGAGAGCTTCCGTTGCGTGCGCTGCATTAACGGTTTAAGTGACGCAAAAATCATGTATGATGAAATTGTTCCGGAGAGGGGGGGGGGGAGGGCAGGAAGAGGAAATTTAATGGTCTCTAATTTGTTAAACCTACCAAAACTATAAAAGTGAAAAGTAACAACAAAGTACATACATTCAATGATTGTTAGGCGATACAAAGTTCGCCGGATCAGCTAGTATTTTATAAGTAGGAACTGCAGTTAATTCTATTATTTAAATACTGTTTAACATAATGTCTATGGAAACATATATTAACAAATGGACTTTGATTAAATAAATTTATCTAATCAAAACCAAATATTAGGCCTGTCAAGGTTTATTTGTTAATAAACTCAACAAAATGTTAACAATTTCAGCTAAAATCATGTTTTAATGCTTACAGTGTGATTCTACAAATAATGATATTAACTATTATGTTAAAAAGAGAGATCAGCACTCATATTTTTTTTACAACAGGATTTGCTCTGTTGAAGTTGGTTTGGACATACATAAACAACAAATGTTTATGGGCTTGTTTCACCACCTTCAAGTAGAGTCCTGAATAAGCTATTCGCTGGTTAAAGTGACGTTAAAGTGTCATTTTACATACACGAAATGTCAACTTAACAAACGAATAGCTTACTTCGGACTTACTTGAAGATTGTGAAACAAGCCCTATGTCACATAAATCTATATAAATAAATAAAATTGGAGTGTCTGTTTATAATACTAAAAGAACCGCTTTTTACTAAGTGCATTTGGATGTATATACGGTAGGTACATATACCAAAACAACATTTTTTACAATTTTTGTCTGTCTGTTTGTTCCAGCTAATATCCGAAATGGCTGGACCGATTTTAACGGGACTTTCACTGGCAGATAGCTGATGTAACAAGGAGTAACTTAGGTTACTTTTATATATTTTAGAAAAAAAATTGTTTGTTAAGCGATACGAAATTCACCGGGTCAGCTATAGTCACCGCGAACTAAGAAGCCCAATTTGTCGTTTGCCATCACAGTGACATTAGAGATGTACAAAAAAATCGGTTCACGAAAGAAACCAATTTTTACAACAAATCGATTCAAAATTATAAGACCTTCTAATCGATTCGAAAATTAAATTTTAAACTAAAAACCGTAATATTTAGGTACCTAGTTACCTACCTACTACCTCGATTGAGCTATCTCGTACCGCGTATTCTCAATATGTATCTACCTATTTACGACTTCAATAAAATATTCTTTTATCCATTCGCCTATGAACATCAACAACACCAAAAGCATCACTGGTGCGTTGCCGGCCAAGAAAGAGAGAAGAAAAAGAAAGAAAGATCATGATAGAATGAAAGTCCCGCTCAGTTTCATAATAATATTTTGACATAATATTATATTATGAGCGTCAGGAAAAAACTACAGTGAATAAATTCTTGCTTATTTCGTAAGACACATTCATGTATACATCATTATTATTTTGTTGAAAAAAAAATGTTTACCGCATCCTTAAATACATAATTACATATAACATATTATCTGAAGTTACTGTCCATGGATGGCGAAGTGCCCATACATAATGGAAAATGTATCATCCAATTCGTCGTGGTATTATTGGGTACCTAATTTTAAATTCAAATGCAAGCAAATCATTTTTAACAATGTAATTAAATTAATCAATTTTCATTTTTAAATTTCGATTATAGTAATGTATCGATTATGATTGGTTTTATAAACGGTTTCAAGCCGTCACATCACCCTACGTCAGATTAGATTTAGGCTTCTTCATATAAGATTGTTTCGACGTCATATATTTTTATTAAATTTTGCATAAATTATGATGTGATGTGATTTTTACTAGATTTTAACGTATAATATGATTCAATATAAACGTATAATATGATCAACGCCAATGAAAATGAGTCGGGATTTTTAACAAATTTTGGCAAAATCCTTTGTCCGTAAGTATTCAACTATTCATGTCAAGTAAATGAATATTCCATTTCGCTCAAAGACACCCATACAAGGTTAGTTCATATTAATAAATAGCAGCTATCATTATGGGCATCTTAGATAATTTTGACTATAGTATATAATAATATAGTGTAGAGCCTGCTTAATTTATAAAGATAATTTTTGACCAAGAGACACTGTGCATTCTGTGATGGTATAAAAATGATTGATGTCAGTGTTTTGCTATAAAAAATGATTGATGTGAGTGTTTTGCTACCATACTTTGACTTATGTGTTTACTTCATTACATTATCACAAAATTAGATTAAAAACAACTTAACCTCAGATTTTTATGGACTAACAAAAATGCAAGTGTAGTTCAAAGTTTTGGACACAGTGATTAATTCATATGTAACTCCAGTTTTATGTTTAATAAAAAAAAACTTTTTACGGAATAATAATATTCTTTACAAAATACAATTGAAACAAGGATTTATCCTACTTATTCATTTATAATATCTATTTGATTCTTTAGTTTGAGGTCAACCTAATGACATTGCATGCTTACTGGTTGTGGCTAATCAAATGATCATGCTACTGTATCAGTAATATTGTCACTAAGTTTTAAAGGACCAATTAATTGTTCATCAGTAAAAATGTATGTTAGTGGTATAATTAGCTAACCTGGAAAAGTGGTCTATGTTACAATATATAAAAATTAGTGAAATTAACATTATGACCACTTTAGAAGTTTAAAAAAATTAAGTTAATATGGAGGTAAAAATGGGTCAAAAACCTCTTTTGCATGATATGTATGTTTATTATTTTTTATAATCCATATTGAACATGGACATATTTTATCAAAAATATAGATGTAGACCACTTTAGTTCCATTTTAGTTGCCTAGAAAAACTTAATTCCTAAAATGTGTTGCAGTTTTCTTTCTATGCAAGGCCTTCTGTCCCTCTATCTATCATCACTACACTATCATCAATTATTGTCACTTGCTTGCAGCTTGCATAGCAAAAGTATGAAATCTATCCACAAAGTAGGGTCGTCACGTTTGTTTCAATATGCAGCTTGCATAAAATCATCAAATGACGTGCCATGGACAGTAGGCCTAACAGGCTCTGTCTATTTGGCAATCCAACCTCCCCTGCTTGTTGTCCATGGACTATTAATACATAAACACTCCTCAATAATAATAAACGCTCACACACTCACATCCCTACAGTAGGTTTATAGGTGTTGGGGGTGGCATGGACGACACATATACACATCACAATAACACCCATGAGGGAGTACAAATATTTATTTGTCACATAAATGAGTACAAATATTTATAATGTCACATAAATATCTGCCCTGGCCAGGTTGCTACCAACTAGGCTACAGGGTCATCAATGCATTAAAAAGGTTGGTTACAAAGGGGAATCAGTATGACATATATGTAGTGGATTATGTCAAGCTGCAACTAGCAGTGTATCATACAGACATGTGGATTTTAGCTACATACATGTCAAGAGTAAAGATAAGTTCAACCTAAATAATCTTGGTAAATGAAAAACTTATGTTTATAGGACATAATTCCAAGATGGTTCAATAAAATTAAACAATTGAGATGGTATTAATTATAACATTAAATATTTAATCTAGTTATATTTGTTATTCTGAACAATCACAAGTAGCAATTTAGTAAATAGTACTTAACTGAATCGAGAATTATGTTAATAGTAATTTCATCACTTGCATTGTATGTTATTAATCATCTGACTATGATTATTATTTATGATCTATTAGGCAAAATTTCATCTATAATTTGATGTCAAATTTATAATTATAATTCTATTCAATGCCTTTGAGTAAAATGAAGGCAATAATATTAAACATTTCATAAATACATCCTTTTGGAGGTTCATAATTAATATGTACTGAGTTTTCAATAATAATTTCTGGTACAAAGTGTTTTTATTGTAATGAACAATATCCTGCAATTAATAGGAGCAAAGATATAACCTAATACAATGATCAATTCAACCTTTAAACATAACTGAAATCATAAAAAAGGATATTTGTTATGTTTGTAAAACAAATACAGAATTTTAATGTTAATGATTCCCAGCAAAGAGAAAGTTCATAGCTTGGGCACCTTGTCAAGTTGTCACCAACCAAACAGGAAAATGCGTTTCTAAGGTTATCCATACCGTAGGATTATATATTTTGATCGTATTAACAACACATACTTCATACATGTCCAATAAAATTAGGTAACTTACCTCCGTTTCTGGTTCGTAGGTTTTGAAGCCATTTCAGTTTTTATCATTGTACTATGTCACTATTATGAAATTTTACGATATGACTACAATCTTAGAACACTGCCAAGGAGAGTATCATATCGCTTTTCACAACGTCCAGCCTCAAATTTTTTTACGATTCAATCACAAACAAGTCTCACTGATCACAATTTAGGTCATTTTATAATGCACTACACAAACAAATTATTTTTACTTTGTTATCGTGAACTTGCACAGAGGTATTCTGTGGTATTTGGGTAGACAAATCACAAACTCCGCAAAGTTGACGACGGAACGGAAAAATAATTAAGATAATGTTGCCAGACTTACAAAATAACTAGCACAGTTTTTCTCTGCACCTCTAATTAATATATTTACATCTCATTTTATTAATTTATTTTATATTTATAAAGTTCAAATTATTTTAAAACAAATAAAATTATAAATCCAATGGAATGACCGCCTGGACTTTATTCATGAAATTAATATTGACAATTAAAATTATTTATGAAACTGTTTTCATCTCATACTAATATACTTTTTGTATTGATAATTTTATTATCTTCATTGGCTTGACACTTGGCTTTCGCTTGGCAATATTATGTTTGATATTGGCTTGACACGCTTGACACGTCCAATTCAAGATGTTGTCGCTATAACGCCAATAGATGGCAGAAAAATGTTATAATATAATTTGAACCTCAGGCTCAGTATAATTTGAAGATTTTCATTATGAAAAATCACATGTAATTTAATTAATAATTTTATTATACCTATTATCATGTTAAACACTGTACCTTGCATGTTCAGCATGTTCTTATTATGTGTGTATGTAGTAGGGGAAACTCAGGTATATTGGACCGCTCGACTCTAATTTGGACCACCTTCAAAAATTAGTGTTACCGTAATTAACTAATTATTATCATAGTGTAGACTGTAGTGTAGTATTTGTAATGTTTTGAGTGCAATTTTTCAGTGATAGTGCTAAGGGCATAGTTAAATGAAAGGTAAGCTTTTATTTTCTTAAATTTTGTTTGTTTATCCATTATTTACATGTAATCAACTGGTGATGAACGTTTACCGGTTTTATGAGATTATGTTTTGGTTGTATGTGTTTTCTTATAAAATTGTATCGTTCGTTAAAATGGACCACATGAAGTTTGATAAAATCGACCGGTCTAATTAATCTAACTATTTTTCGTTTCTGCAGATGGTAGTTTATCTTCATCAGCTCAAGCTCTTGATCGCAATGTGGAAGCTCTGGCAATTAGCATAGATATCGCTAAGGCCTTTGACCGGGTCGGGCACAGGGGCCTTCTCACAATATTACCATCTTACGGTCTCCCTGAGAGGTTATGGAGTTGGATAGCCAGTTTTCTGAGTGACATACCAAGGTCGTAATCGACGGTTGTTGCTCAGATATAAAACCTATAAATTCTGGCACTCCCAAGGGTCTATACTATCTCCTACGCTGTTCATTCTGCATGTCAATGACATAAGAGTGGAATCCATTGCTATGCAGATGACAGTACAGAGGATGCCTACTACACAGCGCCCGCTAATGCCACTCAGTTGCAAGTGGCGGATGGCAGAATTATACTTGTATCTGAAGTCGAGAACTCTCTAGAGCTAGTCTCGTAATGTGGTCGACCTAATTTGGTCGAGTTAAACCCCGCGAAGACACAAGTTTGCGCGTTTACCGCTTAGAATACCCTATTCGTCATAGCGCCTCAATTTCAGGGTACCACGCTCACCGTGAATAAAAGTGTTGGGATTCTGGGAGTTGACATCTCGAGTGATGTGCAGTATTCGGCCTCATTTAGAAGGCCTTGACAGACGACCTTGCGCGTCTCGTCGGGTCTGGCATTTTGGATCGGCGGACTGGGATGGTTTGCGGGAATTTTATTCATCGTACCCGTGGAGGCGCATTTGTTTCTCTTCAGCTGATCCCGATGCTTGTGCGCTTTCCATAGCCGATGTGGTACTCCAGGGCATGGAATGTTACATTCCAAACTCTGTGGTACCCGTTGGTGGTAAAACCCAAGCCTGGTTTGACAGAAACTGCTTTAAGGCAATAAGCCTGAAGCAATCTGCTTTTCAGGATTGGGTTGTGGCGCGTGAGCTCGGAGACGCATCTGTGAGTCGGCTGAAAAAGAAATTTAATGCTGCCTCGTGGTCCTCAAAAAAGCAAATAGCCAAGGCAAAATTCAAGCACATTAACAGAACCGGCAAGAGACTGCTGAACTATCCGTGTGGTAGCCGAGCGTTCTGGTCTCTGGCCAAAGCCATTCAAGGCAATTTCTGTGTATCGTCCCTTCCTCCTTTGCGCAGAGCAGATAATACCCTGGCCCACACCGCAAAAGAGAAAGCCGAAATACTGGGCACCCTCTTTGCGTCGAATTCGACTGTTGATGATGGGGGTAACACACCGCCAACCATCCCGCAGTGTGGTGAGCTGATGCCTGACGTGCATTTCACACAGAATGCCGTGCGTCAAGCTCTTTTTTCCCTTGACATCAACAAGTCGAATGGGCCAGATGGTATACCTGCTATTGTGCTAAAAACGTGCGCTCCGGAGTTGACCCCGGTTTTAACGCGCCTATTCCAACTCTCTTATTCTGCCGGCATTGTCCCGTCTCCATGGAAGGTAGCTCTGGTCCACCCTATTCCCAAAAAGGGAGACAGGTCAAATCCATCCAACTACAGACCAATCGCCATAACCTCTCTGCTCTCCAAACTAATGGAGCTTATAATAAACACTCAACTGCTCCGGTATCTAGAAGATCGCCAGCTGATTAGTGACCGTCAATACGGTTTCCGCCACGGCAGGTCAGCTGGCGATCTTTTAGTATACCTTACTCATTGCTGGGCAGAAGCAATCGAGAGCAAGGGAGAAGCATTGGCTGTAAGTTTGGATGTTGCAAAGGCCTTCGATAGGGTGTGGCATAAGGCATTATTGTCTAAACTTCCTTCCTACGGAGTACCCGAGAAAATGTGCAAATGGATTGCCAGTTTTTTATCGGAGCGGAGCATCAAGGTCGTCGTTGACGGAACATGCTCAGATACGAAGCCCATAAATGCTGGCGTCCCACAAGGCTCTGTGCTTTCACCTACACTGTTCATCATGCATATCAATGATATGCTGGACATCGAGAATATTCATTGCTATGCTGATGACAGCACGGGTGACGCCCGTTATACAGGCCGAGCAAACCTTTCTCGGGTGCAGATTGAGGAGAAGCGGATGAAACTTGTGTCTGAAGTCGAGACATCTCTGGAGCGGGTCTCAGAATGGGGCAGACTAAATTTAGTCCAGTTCAACCCCGAGAAAACACAAGTTTGCGCGTTAACCGCTAAAAAAACCCCATTTGTCATAGCACCACAGTTCCAGAACATTCCTCTTAACATCTCTAAAAGCATTGGGATCCTTGGTGTCGACATCTCGAATGAAGTTAAGTTTCGAGACCACTTGGTTGGTAAGGCCAAACTAGCCGCAAAGAAATTGGGAGTGCTCAACAGAGCTAAGCAGTACTTCACGCCTAAGCACAGGTTGATGCTCTATAAGGCGCAAATTCGACCACACATGGAGTACTGCTCCCACCTTTGGGCTGGAGCCCCAGCTAGCCAAGTGGATCCGTTCAATCGAATTCAACGGCGAGCTATTCGTCTTGTCGACGATCCCATGCTTACAGACGGACTAGAATCACTCGAATTGAGGAGAGATGTAGGTTCTCTCTGCGTATTCTACCGTCTGTACAATGGGGAATGTTCTGAAGAACTATTTGGCTTAATACCTGCAGTTGGTTTTCGACACCGCACATCACGGGGTTCCAGGTTCCACCAACATCACCTGGATACCTGGCATTCGTCCACAGTTCGGTTCTCACGTAATTTTCTACCTCGTACGTGTAAACTATGGAACAAACTTCCTGCATCGGTGTTCCCTCTAAGCTATGACATGGGGTCCTTCAAAAAGCGGGTCTATCGTCATTTTCTTGGCCGGCAACGCGTTGGTGACGCCCCCAGTGTTGCTAATGTCCATGGGCGGCGGTGATCACTTACCATCAGGTGACCCGTCTGCTCGTTTGCCTGCCAAAAGCATAAAAAAAAAAAGGCAAGGCTAAGCTGACCTCTAAGAAGCTTAGTGTCCTGAATCGGGCTAAGCAGTACTTCACTGCGAGGCACCTACTCATGCTTTACAAAGCTCAGGTCAGGCCTCACATGGAGTAGTGCTCCCACCTCTGGGCAGGGGAGCCATAAAACCAGCTAAACGAGTCACTCACAGCTTAGAATACATGAGTTTCAGAAGATATATCGGTTCTCTCTGCGGGTTCAACGATTTGCGGAAAAATCATCGAAAACATTTCATCGAATTACATTTCATCGAACACATTTCATCGAATTACAATTAATCGAATCGACATTTCATCGAAATCACAATTAATCGAATGATCATTTCATCGAAAACACATTTAATCGAATTAACATTTCATCGAAAACAATTAATCGAATGTCATTTCATCGAATGACAGTTCATCGAATGACAATATATCGAATTACAATATATCGAATGACAATATATCGAATGACAATATATCGAATGATAATATATCGAATGACAATATATCGAATCACAATTGGCCGAATCGAATGATATAATTTTCATATGATCATTAATAAATATTTATTTACTATTTCAAACGTCACACATCCTTGAAAGGCAGCATTAAGACATAAGCAGCATGCAACATACAACAAGCACAGTTTCTGTCACGGCTCCGGCGCTGCGGGGCTCCGGCGGTCCCACGCGAGCTTATCTACGCCGGCCAGCCTCAGCTGCTACGGCGAGCATTACAACCACCTGCTCCTTAGCTCGCGGGCCGCCTCGCCCCTCCGCGCCTACGCGGGTTTACATTACACTCTAGGGGTAGGGCAAACAAGACTACGTGGAGTCGGTTTTGCAGCGATTCGTTTCTGTCACTAACGTAAACGTTCTGAAAAAAAATGATTCAAGGAAGAAAGTAAAACTAAAATTTTTATGTACATAAAAATGTTAAATTGTTATTGGTCAAAAAATAAGAAATACAAAAAAGTTATAAAAAGCATTAAATTGTTTCTGTTTATAATAAAATCTTTAAATCTTTTAAACAAGAAAAATTGCAATTCGAGGAATTGTCATTCGATGAAATGACATTCGATGAAATGACATTCGATGAAATGACATTCGATGAAATGATATTCGATGAAATGACATTCGATGAAATGACATTCGACGAAATGTAATTCGGTTAATTGTCATGCGATTAAATGGTTGTTCTACGTAATGCTATTCGAAGAAATGTCAATCGATGACTTGGTTGTTCTACGTTTTGTTATTCGACGAAATGTTTTTTCGATGTATTGTGTTCGGCGAATTGTAATTCGATGAAATGTTTTCGATGATTTTTCCGCAGACGGGTTCAACCGCCTTTACAACGGTGAGTGCTGCAAGGAATTGTTAGACTTAATGCCTCCGTGAAGTTTCATCATTCCACCACTCGCCAAAGATTGAAGTTTCATCCACACCCATTTGACTCGTGGAGAACCTCTACGCACGTGCAAACTGTGGAGTAAGCTTCCTTCTGATGTATTCCCGGAATGCTTTGACATGGGGTTCTTCAAAAAAGGTGTAAAAAGAGTTCTTCAGGGCCGGTGTTGCTCTGCTCATGTCCATATGCGATGTGGTGGTGACCACTTATTATCAGGTGACCGTCTGCTTTTTGGTCAACTTTTTGGTTTCGAAATGTTTTATTTCCATTAATTGTTTTTTAATATACAGCGTGGTCAAAAGATGTTAATAAATATTTCACCCCCCGCTTCTCCTCGTGATTCTCTGACCGAATAAACAAAGAAATAATAAAAACATCCATAAATCACAGAGATAATAATATCAAACTAAATACAAAAAATCTCAAAACGTGTGGACGCCTTAGCAGAGCGTTGAACTCACGTTATCAGCAAGGCTATTCTGTTTTGTAACTTGACAGCGGAGTTTCAAAATTGAAGTTCAAGTTCAAAACTCACTTCACTTCGCAAGTGCGTAATAGATGATTAGAGAATGACATGTCAATATGATGCAAGTTCGCTTTTGTTTTGTAACTTGACAGCGGAATCCACGATGAGTTTCAAAATTGAAGTTAGAATTCGAGACTCCCTTCACTTCGCAAGTGCGTACCAGATGATTAGAGAATCACATATCAAGATCTCGGACTCGAACCTCAATTTTGAAACTCATCGCGGGTTCCGCTAGGTGAATGACCTGTTATGTTCAGTTTACATTAAGTAGTTAAGTAGGTAACAAAATTTTAAGTAAATTAATACGCGTAAACAAACAGTTTAGTAGTTAAAATTTAGTACGCAAGTAAACTAGTAAATCAGATTTTTTTCTTATTTTCTGTTAAGTAGGCGGGGCTTGTCACTTAACACGTTTGGACAGGTACTTTTAGTATTGAAATAACACTAACTGAACTAAATTAAAACTTAATTTTAAATTATTAACTTTAATTAAATTAATTGAACTAATGAAACACATTTACGATGCAAAGCACCAAGGATAGTTTTCGCGATACACGTTAATGCAATGCAAGCGTTAGCGACGGACTTGCAGAGACAGACGGTGTGGCCCGTCACCCGTAGGGATGTTCGATCCGATCCGATACTTTTTTGGACCGATACAGTGGGATACGATCCGCTCGATTTTTGTATCGATACAATGGCAATCGATCCACAGGCGGATCGAAACTTATGTAAGTTGGATCGGATCATTCGGACCGAATTAAGGAGATATGTAATGTTTCAAATTTAGAAAAGGTAAACAAAAATACTTAGCCAGATAATATTAGCTGATCGATTATTTGACAAATCTGTAAAGAGGATCGAATTAACATAATTATGTTAATAATTATGTTAATTATGATAATTGTTTTAACCTTAGAGTTAGACAAAATACTATTAATTGACAGACGATACACATGACACGTGGCTCGGATCGAAATATGGAGTTGGCTAATTGTTTTAAACTTAGAGCTAAACAAAATATCTACTTCGTTATTGGCGGATCAATGCAGTAAGGAGGATCGGATCGAAATATGGAGATAGTAGTAGTTTTAAATTAGAGGTAAACAAAATAAATGTAGGGAAAGTATTGGCGGATCGATACTTAAAGGTGGATAGAATTGAAATCGAAATTTTGAGTTCGGATTAGGTAAAGAATACAAAATGTTTTTTATCTTCAAATATTTGATTCGATCCGGATTGATCCAAAAAATCGTATCAAAGCAAATCGATACCTGGTTCGAACATCCCTAGAAAAAGGCGAGCGTTTGCGGCGTGTCCTTGCGACGTGCCGACAAAGCGGTGCGACTTTTAGGCCGGGTACACATTGGGCGCTTTCAAACGGGCGCTTTACTAACACGAGTTTTGAGAATCAGGAGTTCTATTGAAGTGTATACATGCAAGCGCGCGCTTCTGGTCAAGCGTGCGTCAAACGCGCGTTCACATATTTTCATACGAACGCGCGTTACGCGGGCGTCAGCTGCGCGCTTCGAGATACATGAGCCGCCATCTTGTTGTACATTTAATCGCGCGCTTTGGTGTAGAGTAGAGTACGTTAGCACGTTGAAAATGGGGACCGAACATTTCGATACTCATTTCTTTATTGACGAAATCCATAAGCGACCAGCTATTTGGGATATGAAAACACACAAGTAATCACTTCGACATCCATTTTCGAACTGAGCTAGAAATGCTCATCCTACTTAACGCTCGCTGAACGCCGTGCCGAACTATGTGCCTATCAACCCGCGCACAGCGCAGTGCAGAGCACCCAATGTGTACCAGGCCTTAGGCGGCATAATTCATTGGAAAAAAGCGAGCGTTTGCGGCGCGGCGTGCCTTTGCGGTGTGCCGACTGAGAGGCGGTGTTCCTTTGCAATATGTAGGTTACTAGGTCACCGCTTTCTCGAGCGGTGTCTATGATTAACGTATTTTAAAGGATAATTTGGGTAAAAATTAAGGTCAGATTTTTTTTACGTATTCGGTCAGAGAATCACGAGGAGAAGCGGGGGGTGAAATATTTATTAACATTTCTTGACCACGCTGTATACCAATTTTATACATACCAATTATTCGATTTTGAAATGTGGCGTCACGAAATTCAGGACCCCCTCCCACCCCTTGTCACACTATGTTCCCCCCTAACGTCTGACGTAATTTATGGATGGCCCCTATGGCTATCTCCATTCCAAATTTTAGCCAAATCGGTTTAATAGTTAAGGCGTGATTGAGGAACAAACATCCTAACATCTTCACAAACTTTCACATATTTTACAATATTAATAGGATAAATGGAAACCTGAAGACTTGCAACGTGCCATGCATAGTGATAAAAATATTTTGTAGTTTTACTGTACTTATTATACTTAAGTACTATTATTTCTTCTGTGGTTTTACGTTTTATGCTGAAGTCCAATTTAACAACCCCTTGGTCCAATTAATCGTACTGGTTGGGTAATTTGAACCTGAGACACGCTCTCACATTTTGTTGAATTTTTAACGGACTTCAAAAAAAGGAGGTTCTCAATTCGACTGTATTTTTAGGGTTCCGTAGCCGAATGGCAAAAAACGGAACCCTTATTGATTCGTCATGTCTATCTGCCTGTCTGTCTGTCTGTCTGTCCGTCCGTATGTCACAGCCACTTTTTTCCGAAACTATAAGAGCTATACCGTTGAAACTTGGTAAGTAGATGTATTCTGTGAACCGCATTAAGATTTTCACACAAAAATAGAAAAAAAAAAACCAATAAATTTTGGGGGTTCCCCATACTTAGAACTGAAACTCAAAAATGTTTTTTTCATCAAACCCATACGTGTGGGGTATCTATGGATAGGTCTTTAAAAATGATATTGAGGTTTCTAGTATCATTTTTTCCTAAACTGAATAGTTTGCGCGAGAGACACTTCCAAAGTGGTAAAATGTGTGTCCCCCCCCCTGTAACTTCTAAAATAAGAGAATGATAAAACTAAAAAAAATATATGATGTACATTAACAAGCAAGCGTCCAACGAAAATTGGTTTGAATGAGATCTAGTAAGTAGTTTTTTTTAATACGTCATAAATCGTAAACCGCAAAAAAACATTGATCAAAGTTACAACGAACTACAAGAACTTTTATATTATGTTACTTGCTGCTACGGAACCCTTCATGGGCGAGTCCGACTCGCACTTGGCCGCTTTTTTTTATGTTCGTTGCCTCAGAACTTTGGACTGGGCAAACCGATTTTGATGATTCTTTTTTTAATCTAAAGCTGATGGTGATGCTGATGATGAAGCGGGCGGAGGTAAGTGGTTAAAAAGCGACGTTACCAACTCGCTAACGGTTTTAAGTTCCGAAAAATCGGTACTGTTTCAAATCACCTTTTTTCAAATCCCCTCGGTCTCCCCTACCTAGAGACTTAGTAATGCGCATAGCCTACCTACTTATTACTCTTATTACCTACATTGGTGATAGATAGGTACCTTCATAATATTCTTTTAATAGGTATCTAGCGTGTTAGTAATATTACACGCATTTCTTGGACACAATTAAAGAAAAATAATAAATCCCTGACGTGTGCCTAGCTTACACACACAAACGGTCTTTTTATTTTTGCTTCGACTGCATGATTCCTGATTATTTACTCAGTATGCGATTCACGTAAGATGTAGGTATGAGGAATATTTTGTTGATTGCTCTTGTTTTGTTGATTACAATAAATAGGAACAGTCATCTCCTTGAGTTCCATATTCCAATACTTCCTATTTTATTATAACAACATAACATTATATTTTTTTGTGCACACATAATTTAATTTCTTCATGCCATAGATGTTTTTGGATAGAATAAAGGGTTATCTATCCATCTAAGGTTGTCAGTTGTCAGGTACATTTTATGCTTCGATCGTCGTTGCCCGTTGGTCATCTAGTCAGCATCGGCGGCGTGGCGGCGTCTTGATCAGGGTTGAGCTGGAGGGATTTTGAGCGCCTTTTGGTCAACACTCTCACTTAAAATCTCATAACCTCATAAGAGTCATAAGTGATCGTCGGGAACTGAGTAGGTATGTATTTTAGCTTGTTGACAATTTGACACAAAACTAGTGTAGGTACCCACTCGTTACAATCGTTGACATAATTATTGCACTCTCACCCGCACTTAGACCTAAGAACGAAGTCGCAGTAGCGAAGTCTAAATTAAAGTGTCAAAATTTACAGGGCAGGAAAGAACTTCTCATCACTAACATTCACCAATTGTAGCACATGAAATAAGAAATAACGCTCCGAGAACCAGAACGTTTAATATTACAATGGAGTCATACGGTCGCATTTTCGCCAACGCTTATTTTGTTCTGCCAGCTTGTTTTGAGGCGAGACACGTTTCTATACAAGTTTCATGCGCTTAAATGAACACACGTTGCTTATGCACACTTCTGCTTCTGTATTTATGAGCTCCATTATTATGTTTCGGGCGAGCTAGTTTCGGTGGCATGTTGTGTGATGGAGGATCATACGGCACACCGCATACGGTTCTAACAATAAGTTTGAGAAAAAATAGAGCGTGCTTACGTAATCCATGTCGCTAATTGAGTGCAGTTTTTGTTTACTGGCCCAGAACCGGAAATTTCCGCGATTTTCGATACCAAGATTTTCGGTAGGTATCAAGCGAATTAAGAATTACTTGTAAGTGACTCTGTAGCGACCTGGTGATAACGCTGTAATATATTATGTTTGTAATTAACAAATTATTTTACACAAAATACCTCCATCGTAATGATAAATGCGCAGGCGCTGCTTTAACGCCACTACCAAGCCCCGTGGTATCGAAATATCTGCATAAGTACATTTGCTTAGTATTCTGAACAATTACTTTGTAGTTAAGACTCAGAAATAGGCAATGAATTGAGGTATTCCTCAATATTTGAAATACTAACTATCCACATTGTATCTATGCCGCATATTCTCATTACTGTGTCAACACAATCAGTGAACGTCAGGCGCATTTGAATACCAGATTGATTGCGATCGAGGTATTTTACTGGATTGGCTTAAATTCTTACTCATTAAGGCCTAGCCATCAGTTAATTAGAATAGTAATTGGACAGCCAGAATTATATTATTTTATTTTAATTGAATATTATTGCCAATATTTTAATTGTGTTGTCAGGGATTAAGCCGGAATCATATAATTATCATAATTTCATTCTTACAATATTTGACGATATCCTACGTTGAAAATTACGTTTATTCCCACTTGTCCTTTTCAGTAGTTCTGTTGACAGTACTAGTGGGAAAAAATTCCCACTAGTAGGTGCTGTGAGTTGGACTATGCTTGACACTACCTATACAGGTAATATTGCTTATATACGTACAGGTGAAAAGGGAGGTATGTAAATAAATATTTCCTATACAAAATAATTCTTGTTTGTCAGAAGCTCGAAAGCTCCCAAGCGCGGCGCAGCTCTGTCCAGCCAATTGGCTATTAATTTCCCCAAGGCCATATGACCCTCATACAGCATGTCATGTGTTATGCACTCCTGTAGTAAAATTTTAAATTACATTTAAACTTAGTGGCGCTGAAGAGACTGATTGTTTTGATCTCAACAATTCTCTAACAATTTCTTTAGCCTTCTCATTATTGGCTACATTGATTATGGATTCAAATAATTTGTAGTCTAATAATGAAGTGCATGAAAATAAATAAAAGAGTTGTAGATATTCACACAGTACATTACATACCTACCTATAACTATACTACTTGTACAGGAAACTTGCAGACGGGCCATGTGAAGTGAAGCCTAATAATTAAAATCTGGTGGCTCAAACGCTATTCATGAAATCATGAAGGTTGGCATGGCACATCTACTAAACGAGTGTTTAATTAAGTACCTCTTGCAATAAATCTTTTCAGTCTCACCCGTCTGTCTGCGTGAATCTGTAAAAGGCCGCTAAAACTGTCCATTCAAAAAGGAAGACATCCAATATTAATTAATGTTTTCTTAAAATCATGTAATAATTTAGGTATTTTTAATACACTTCACTATATCCTTTCAAATAAAAAATAATTTTCCAAATCCGTGGTTATTTAACGGAGTTTTAAGGTAACAATCATACACAACAACCGATATGCAAACCTCATTTTTTAAGTTAGTTGAAGAAGTATCAAGAATTCAATTTATGAGAAAGCCCTGTATTTAAACACGATATTGATGCAGATACCAATTTATGACTTTATGGCCTAGATGGTTGTCGGTACTCGGTATCGTAAACGTTGTAATGGGCGCCAGTAATTGTTTAGTGGTGAGTGCTTTCCGTCTCCATTATCTTGACCACAATATAGGAATCTAATATATTGTGTCTTGACTTACCTAAGAAAGATCCTTTCGTGTACAAGTAACGTCGACAAAACTGACGAATCTATTCTATAGTCTGTTTTTAGACGATCCTTATTTTGTACACAATCTTACAGTGTCTTTTTATCGTAATTTTGTTATTTAAAAGGCAGACACAAAATGAAAATAATTTAAAGACAAAATAAATAATCATTTATCAATCCATTTGACGACCCTGCCTGCGAAGTTGGGGTCCCGGGTTCGATTCTCGGCCGGGGTAGATATTTATGTGACAAATAAATATTTGTACCCAGGTCACGGGTGTTATTATGATGTGTTATGTGTCGTCCATGCCACCCGCGACACAGGTAAAAACCTACTGCGGGAGTATGAGTGTGTAAGCGTTATAATTACACATAATATAAGTACTTTTAAGTACCTGATAAAAATTAACGAGCCATTGTTTTTCTTTATATAATATTGTTGTGAATATTCAAGGGTAGATACTAGTAAAGTAGAACTTTAAAGTCTTGTATAATTATAAGAAAGGATTAATTTTATTTTAATATTATTTTACAAATTTTCAAAAATCAAAAATGACGCCGGAACTCACGGAAAAAGAGGCTGCAAGCAACTTATAAAATGTTGAAGCGCAAAAATAGCGGAGTAAACAGTGGAAAATTTGAAATAGCCAGACAGTTTATTATTGAAGAGTCAATCATAAACTCTGTTCATCTTTTTGCCAATTACCTAAGTAGAATAATTAATCAGTTTTTAACAACAAATAAAGTTTGGGAAAATCTTATGACCTAGTAAGTATCCACTCATTGAATAACGGTTATGAAGCATAATAAAATAACAGTGAATAAAATATTGAGTCATAAAATTCGTGAATAAAATAATAAACAGTGAATGAAATAATAAATTACTGTGAATAAAAATAAGCAATTAGAGGATTCTCTGCCCAATGATTCGCGCGGTAACTTTGCGCAAGAGGACTTTATAGTCTACATCGAATTTTCCACGTAAATATAGGTATGTTACGTGTATATGTAAGTATATCTGTATAATAATATATTTAAATTGCTCTGTAATATATCTAAAGTGCTCTTTAATATACTTTCTTGGTGGTATGCGAAGTTCAGTCACTAATCAGCAGTAGGACTAAGTGAACTCTGTAGCCTTTATTACCCATATTTTGAGTTGAATTGTTTGTTAATTATTTAGCGAAACAGACTTATCACTCCTTAGATTGTAGTGATGAAAATAAATAACAAATTCCAAGTAACTCATAAGTTCATTCTATTACATTTAGTCAAGACTCAAGACCTATTTATGTCAGTGACTCACCTCTTAATAAAGAATAATAAATTTCAATCTCTCTCACATTCAATATAACTCATTTAAACTTAAAAGGAATGTAAGTGCTATTATCTATCCTGTGGCACCACAGTGTGGCACACACAACGTCGCACACACAAACACATACCATGTTCATCTAAGTTATTAAGGATATTTTTATTTCTTTCTCTGTTATTGTTCTCTGCTCTTTTTGCATTTCTTTTTATTAGTTATGTAATGGACACATAATAGACATAGCTATCAGAACTCTGAAGGAAGGCATGGAGCATAAAGCTCGCCATTTGTTCTGAAACTTTTTTATGGTAAAATTAAGGATAAATTAGCTGCTTATAGCCTCACCTTTTATATTGCAAAGGAATAGCACCCACTTCACATGAGATCTAAGGGGTAAAAATTTCATGAATATTTAAAAAGGGTACTAGTAGGTATAGATGTTACTTATGTTACCTATAGATGCAAAAATAAGATGTATAGAATAGTTGTACGTATCGTATTAAGAAAGAAAAAATACGTTCCTCTTTGTGTCAATAAGGAATGAAGATTTACCCTACTTATTGGGATAAATATTAATAGTCATAAATTAAGAATAAATTCAATGGACACGAAGTACCATACCTAATCTTTTTTATATATCGCCTTAACTATAATAACAATCGTTTACTTTAAGTTTAGTCTAAAATACAAGGGTGAATAATTGTTCATTAATGCACTCATTCTCGTTTATAAATAACTTCGCGTCTGAGCGGCGCCTTTGCTGATTCTGCGATTTATTGAGATAGCTCAGCTCTCGTTACTGAGCGTTAGAACTATAGTTAATTTAACACGCTATTTTATTAACTCTGCAGCACTAACGAGCAATTGTTTCCAGTGATAGTTCACAGAATATCACAATTATTTCAAACATTGTAGACTTTGTTGTGTGCAGGCGGATGTATAAAATTTATATCCATGTTTAAAACATAAAAACGATACACACAATGTTTTCTTACACTGACGCCTCAACTCAAAGTCACTAATGGTTACTTAAATCGCTCCATAATACAGAATTTGTATGGTGATTCATTACTAATGAGCGATTAAAGTAACCGTTAGTGACTCTATGTAGGGTTGTGAGATATTATTATATAAAAGAAAGCGTTCATCGCAATTGCGAGATTGCTACAAAAAACGTAGCCTCATTGATTCTGTTAAAATTCAGGTTATTCAGGTACTTAGCAGCTACAAAATTATCCGTTTAACGAAAAAAAAATAGGATAGGAAAGGATAAACATGTTTTTTATTGAATTTCTAAACTAACTCAGGTATTATAAGCGATGAATTCATTTGAGTCCAGGTTTCCTCTGCTGCAGCTAGACTCTGCCAAAGCTGATGAGACACGTCAGACATGCCAATTCCATCCTGTTCGAAGCCACGGAGCTATGTAGGTTAGCCTACACAGTATGGTCTGTTATGCAACTTCAGCTGCTACTACTCAAGAAGCCCTAATACCTTTAAGGCTCTGTGGTATCTTTTTCTAACCAAGAGAAAGAAAGAGAGAGAAGACATTTATTTTCCTTCCAAAATCGACAGTCTCATCACAGCAGACCGACGTTTATATCAAGTATCTAATATCAACCAATCATTGCCATAAAGATTAGAACCAATAGATAGTGGTAGATTGAAACCAGGCTACCAGGTACTTACATGATGAAAATCCCAATAAAACAACGTCAAAATTGCAACGAAAATTTTCTGTTTTCTATCTACATTATAAAGCTACTAGCCAACTACTTCTCTAAAAGCCCAAGTAAACAAATAATCTCTCGCCCCACGCTCGCCAATTACAAGCTGGATAAGATACTTATCTTTTACCGCTGGCTAAATGTACTGTAATTATCTATTCCGTCCTATATTAGGGACGTGCTTTAGCTCCGTACTGAAACAAGAGCATGTAATACGGAATACTTAATAGGTATCCGTAATAATACCACACTGCAACAGATTTTTCTTCTTTTGTTTTATCTTAGCGAGCAGTTCTAGGTGAAATAAAAAGATTGACATAGGTCAATAGAAATATTATACACTTCAGTAGATAAATTATTACAAATGAATTATGCGACTATGAGACGTATTTATATCTTATGCGATACTATTTATAACAAGTGCTGAAAGCTCTAAATTAGCTTCCAAAACAAAACAACAAAAAATTACCTTTCTTAAACATAAGATAGGATGGTACTGAACCAATTAAACTATCATAGCGTGTTTGTGCGATTTTTAGGGTTCCGTAGCCGAATGGCAAAAAACGGAACCCTTATGGATTCGTCATGTCTGTCTGTCTGTCTGTCTGTCTGTCTGTCTGTCTGTCTGTCCGTCCGTATGACACAGCCACTTTTTTCCGAAACTATAAGAGCTATACTGTTGAAACTTGGTAAGTAAATGTATTCTGTGAACCGCATCAAGATTTTCACACGAAAATAGAAAAAAGACTGTAAATTTTGGGAGTTCCCCATACTTTGAACTGAAACTCAAAAATATTTTTTTCATCAAACCCATTCGTGTGGGGTATCTATGGATAGGTCTTCAAAAATGATATTGAGGTTTCCAATATCATTTTTTTCTAAACTGAATAGTTTGCGCGAGAGACACTTCCAAAGTGGTAAAATGTGTGTGTCCCCCCTGTAACTTCTAAAATAAGAGAATGATAAAACTAAAAAAAATATATGATGTACATTACCATGAAAACTTCCAACGAAAATTGGTTTGAATGAGATCTAGTAAGTAGTTTTTTTTTAATACGTCATAAATCGTAAACCGCAAAAAACATTGATCAAAGTCACAACGAACTACAAGAACTTTTATATTATGTTACTTGCTGCTACGGAACCCTTCATGGGCGAGTCCGACTCGCACTTGGCCGCTTTTTATTATTCTTCAGACCATAAAATATTAATGTCCACTGTAAATGTACTTGAAATTGTATAAAATTTCATGCATTGATAGAATATTAATGTTTTTGGTCTGCAGCGTATCCCAACGAGTCCACACAAGTCATAAACCGGTTTAATGCATTCCTCGCTATTATGGAAGCCGCAAACTTATTAATAAAACCGAATGTTGGTTATGTTAGTTACCTACATACTCCAAATTGCAATACAATATTAATTGGTATTATGAAAATGGTTCGGCAGAAGGTTATCTTTAATTCATTCATTAATTAGCTATGCCCTACGGAGTTCATTATGAAAAAGCCGAAGTGCAGTTACACCTTGTTTTAGCACCTATTTACAGACAGACGGGCGGACGGACGGACGGATGGACGGACGGACGGACGGATGGACGGACGGACGGACGGATGCACGGACGGACATGACGAAACAATAAGGGTTCCGTTAAACAGGGTATTACAAAAATACCCGTAAAGCCGAAAGGAGATTAAATGGGGCCTTATAACGAGTCCATTCACAATATTTAAGAACCGTAGGAACGCTGTATAACATACCCCAAAAAAATAAAAATATATTATTAATTTCACTGATGTGCAAACCCTATTTCAGTAAAATTAAAGAGTTAACAACGCAGAATGTACCTACATTTCTGCCTAATTCTACATAATAGAAGATTTGAAATTGACAACATATTTTTTTTCCAACTTGACATTTTTTGAAGCCAGTACTTGAGTATAATGACATCCTTGTATTGAGGTAGCAAACATTTATGAATGAAAAATAGAAAAACTATTAAAGTAGACAATTATTAGGTAAAATAGGTACGTAGGCCTTTCTGTTACATAATCTGGTTCCCTGACATGACAGCTTACTAGGGTTGACAAAATATTTGGCTCTGATAATTAATTATATTTTTACGGGGTATTTTGTAACACGTTGTATAATACCTATTAATTTCTCAACACAAACAGGTACAAAACAGAATAATTATTCTTATGTAAAATTTGTGGGATCTAGGATATTTGAATACTTACTGCTTGAAGAAGTTTGTTTCAAACTCTTTTTGAACTGCGCCACGCTTCAACAAATCATTCCTTCAGTGGTCCCAAAAGAACAAGCGACAAGAAACTACCGAGAAGCTTTTAAATATTTAATGTATAGATTTGGCAACCTTACAGTTTTATTATTAGCATTGATATAGTAGGAATAGCATGTATATCTTAAGTATAGTCGTGAAAAATATCCCACACATACCACGAATTCCAATTTATCTATACTAATCTATACTAATATATAAAGAGGAAAGATTTGATTTTTTGTTTGCATTGAATAGGCTCCGAAACTACTAAACCGATTTCAAAAATTCTTTCACTGTTGGGAAGGTACACTATCCCTGAGTAACATAGGCTATATTATATTTTCAAAAAAATTAGGGATCCTTAATAAAACTCCAATAAGGTGTAAAAAAATAAGAAAACCGAAGCAAAGCGAGGGCGGCTACTCGTATACTATAAAGAGGAAAGATTTGATTTTTTGTTTGCATTGAATAGGCTCCGAAACTACTGAACCGATTTGAAAAATTCTTTTACTGTTGGGAAGCTACACTATCCCCGAGTAACATAGGCTATATTATGTTTTCAAAAAATTAGGGATCCTTAGTAAAACTCCAATAATGTAACCCAAGGTGTAAAAAAATAAGTAAACCGAAGCAAAGCGAGGGCGACATATATAAATACATAATGTTATTCCAACCGGCTCCCACAAAATGGCCGTCGGTAATGAACGATTTCATAAATAAACCTACTTTTATATTCAAAAATTACGTATTCCAGAACCGACCGACAGTTTATAATCTATACTAATATATAAAGAGGAAAGATTTGATTTTTTGTTTGCATTGAATAGGTTCCGAAACTACTGAACCGATTTGAAAAATTCTTTCACTGTTAGGAAGCTACACTATCCCCGAGTAACATAGGCTATATTTAAAAAAAATTAGGGATCCTTAATAAAACTCCAATAATGTAACCCAAGGTATAAAAAAAAAATAAGAAAACCGAAGCAACGCGAGTGCGGTTACTCCTATGTTTATAAAGTTCCACGGTATTTATGTTTGTAATGTAAGTAGGTACCTACAGTGTGAGAGTTAAAAAAAATTGTAATGCACTATATTATCCTGAATTATAAACGAGGAACATAAATTATCCTCTATCAATCCAATTATTATGTAAATCTAGTATTTAGGTACTTACTTACTATACTTATTTATTTATTCACCAGTAAATAAAGACAAATGCAAATTCTTCTTATAAAATAAAAAGGAATAAACCTGCAGACAAAATACAAATTGAGAATCTTTTGTGTTTCGGTTTAAAATATTCAGTACAGTTTCACGCCCAATTACCTACCTGTGATTTTCAAAGGAATACATAAAATTTACAGCGACTACATTTTGTCTTATTATCTGTCGTAACGGAAGTAATAAAAACCTGTGATAGTTGTGATAGTATCTGCAACAAACTTGTCCGACAGGCAATTACGGCTGTAAAGTACCCACGATTTTTAGTAAAAGGTAATTAAATTAGTCATTAGCATCTTCTGAACATTGGGCGATGTTGAGTGGCCCCAGTCATTTATGACTCCCAATAAACTCGTTAATTATTATCAAGCATATTAAATTTAATGGCGTATACCGAATAAAATTAATAGCAGGCGTGCTTCTTTAAATATTAATTTTAGAAATTCATGTTAGTTGTCTGTAACCAAGAATTATTTTTTTCTTGCCAGGATCAATCGGGCCACGTAATGTGCAGGGTTCCGTAGTTGTAAGTCAATTAATATAAATATTTAAATAATTAACTACTTAGGCAAACCTAGCCGTGATAAAATTCCTTTTAAAATCCATGCTACAGCCACGGACCTTAAAAAAATACGGACGTAATCTCAAGAACAAATTCAGTGAAGCACCCATCGGAATACAAACTTTCTATTCGTACAAGTAAACACGCACACATTGACACCATCGGCCGCCATTCCGGCGCCGGACCGCACTCGAGTCATACGGACAACGGGAGTTGATAAATAATAATAAAAATGCCTTTGTGTGCTGTTAAAAGTTGCAAGAACAATAGTAATTCAGTTAAAAAACATAAAGGGATCACCTTTCACAAGTAAGCTTGTAATTTAATCACTGATTTTCTTTATTTTTCCTAAAGTTATTAACAAAATAAACTAGAAAAATTGTAACCACAAAATCAGCCAGTGTTGCCAACAATATTGCATATGCAAATACCCAGAATGTGTGGGAAAATTATAGTATATATAAAATCCTCGAGTTTCTTACTTTAGTTTAATAATATATATTTTTGGGGTTCCGTGGTAAATAACAAGGAATCCTTACCTCTATGTTTGCCATGTCTGTCCATCTGTCTGCGGCATTGCGTACAAACTAACAGTATTAGAAAGCTGAAATTTGGTATAGATTAAGGTATATTAATTACGTTAAGATAATGGTAGAACAAAATTTGAAAAATTTTTTTTAGCTACCTCTCCTATAAGTGAAGTGGGTAAACCAGTGTATTTAATCTGTTGTCAATTAATAAAATTCATTAATCTCATCAAATATAATAATTTGCTTTTATTGAATGTGGAATGTGTTATTTTCGATTTACATGCATTAAGTATTTAAGTAGATAACTTAATTTTAAGTGAATAATTTTTTGTGCGCGTCTAAACGTAATAATTTAGTAAAGCTCTTTAGTTCATACAATTCTTCACAACCTACTTAATTACTTATGCATTTTTACTAAATTTTAACTAAAAAGTGTCTGTCCAACCATGTTAAGTGATAAGCCCCGCCCACCTACTTAACAGAAAAATAGAAAAAAATCTATCTTTTTTTGTTTACTTGCGTACTAAATTTTAACTACTAAATTGTTCGTTTACCGTATTGATTTACTTAAAATTTAGTTATCTACTTAACTACTTAATACGTGTAAACCGAACATTACGGAATGTTATTCAGTAAGTAATACATTTAGTGTTTAGATTTTACTACTACATAAAGAAAAAATGGGGAAATGTTCATATTGTGGTAACCCCAAAATTACGCACACGTAGTAAGCGATCGGCCATTACTATGCTTCACTCTCGATTAGACAAGGTTATATCCGTTCTTTTTTAACGTCCGTGGCTACAGCCAAGATTTTTTCACATGTCCGACACCAACCAAATAGTACCTAAATAGCTGGCAGAGTTGCGGAAATTACTGACCGTAAACAAAAATATTTTACCCCTTTGTCGACATTAAAATACGTAGGTATTACAGCTTTCTAGTACGGTCTCTGAGCTAAACTGCGGAAGTGCGGACTAACGAAAGAACTAGACGAAACTAGTTACTTATATGGTACTATTAAAACGTTTGGACTGGTTAAGTAGTTGATTCCCGACGAATTTGATACAGCGCGCGGCGACGTCTTTGCTCGTAAATCGTAAATATTTGATTACTAGAATTTCGTCATTACTGACAAGACATATAAGACTTATTCCTAATTTTTAAAAAAGATTGTGTAACAGACACCTAAATAACCTTAAATAAACATAATAATAGAAGAGACGATGATCGATTTAGTTTAAATTCATTTCGTGGGTACTTGAACTTACATCACGATTCTATTGTCACGAATTGACCTTTTGACGGACGAGAAATATTGATATGAAGCAATACCAGTACAGTTATAAATGTTACAACTAAAATATCAAGTGAGACACATTAGGTTTTATCGTTTTAACATAATTCGATCGCATTTAAAGGACAGAATACCTAGGTATAATACCTAACACAAGCTTAGCAATAATCGACTATTGAGTTGAGATACACTAGCTGCGTCCATTCTTGATAATAGGTATATCGTACACGAAACGCTGCCGTTCAGTAGATTAGAATGACTGGACTGGACCATGAGCTTTAGTCGACTGTAAAGCAATTCCGTTATTTTAAAATTACATGACTAGAGAATTGTACTCGGTCCTCTTTACTTCGCAGGCAGGTTCCCTACTGTACCAACAAGGCTACGGACGACAACATTAAAGGTGTTTTTTTATGGAAATAGCGGGTGAACGAGCTGACGATCGAGCAATCCAGGCGAACTCTATGGAGAAATAATAATAGTAATAATGGTATTAATTAACAATTAAAATCAATATTACCAATATAGTAATCCCTTGAGGGGCCCTACCACCAACTGGTAGCTATCCAGGCGAACCCCATGGAGAAATAATAATAGTAATAATGGTATTAATTAATAATTAAAATCAATATTACTAATATAATCCCTCGAGGGGTCCTACCACCAGCGGGCCGGATTTAGTCGCCTTATACGACACCCATCCGGCGTGGGATTGGGGTTAGTATTCTAAGCCGCCCCAATACGGCGAAAAGTTATTTCCGTGGTAAGATATTTCCGATTTTCTTTTCATTATTTGACCAGCGCATCGATGATTCTATATATTATCTGACTGCGTAAATCCGTAAAGGATCTACCTTTCAGATTACAGGACTAACAGCAACTCTCTTTTCGGAAATGTTTAGGTAAACAAAAAATCATAATTATTATGTAATCCACATTCATCAAAATCCGTTTAGACATTTTTGCGTGATTGATAACGAAACCAAGAATAATTTACTCTACGAGTATAATAGGTCAATCAGGTTGTAAAATATTTAATACTTTGGTAAACTCCTCTTTGTCGACAAGATAAAACTTAACCAAAAATAGGTAGGTCATTATTATCTTGTGAAGAAACCGTAGAAATTCGAGCCCATTTATCTTTCGGCGAAGATGCTGGCCGAGGGTTAAAACTTGAGGAGTTATATGAGTCAAATAAATTATAAGCCCCGTCTACCCAGGGATGCCAGATTATTAATGAAGGCATTAAGATTCCAATGATTATAATCTCACCTGTTGTGGTCTTACTTCCACGTTTTCATGATTTAATTTATTTCTTTACTTGTAGCTGCCACCATACCAGGCTAACACTAAAAATTTTTGGTAAACTTTTCGGGTTACAGAGAATGGGTAAATATCGGAAACGTGCATTTTTACTTCTAAGTCTAATTGTTACACTTTCTTTTCTTATACCAGGTCCTCATTTTTCACGAAAACTGAAGAAAAAATATCACCACCAAAATTGAAAAAAATTGAAAACGTTTCTGATATTCACCCGAATATTCATTGTATATGTATTTATTATAAATTTTCTGTTCTGTTTAAGGGTCTCTCGAATGAATGTTTTTTCTTTCTTTCTTTTTAGGGTTCTAAAAAAATTGGGACCCTTATAGTTTCATCATGTCCGTCCGTTCGTCCGTCCGACCGTCCGTCTATTCGAAGCATAGCGCCGAGACCCAGTGCTAGAAAGATGTAATTTGGCATTGATATACGTCATACTTTATTAAAACCCCAAAATCGTAGAATTGAACAGTGAAAAATATTTTTTCCAGGGTACCTAACTACCTACCTCTCATACAGGTAACGTGAGAATAATTTTTTTCGTCGCGTATCATATAGTGTGGAGTATCGCTGAAAAGATTTTTCAAGAATATTATGGGTCTTTAAGGATCATTTTTGGATTTAAGTGTCCGTTAGCGAAATATTTGGCTTTGAAGTGCTAATTTTGTTTAGATTCAAGTCAAGTGTCTCCCCCCCTATCAGCTAAACGGTTTGAGTTGGACTAGTGAAAAATATCACAAAAATAGGTTATATGATGAATTTACAAGGAAAACTATTCCCGCTATGTTAGCACAAATAGTTAATAAAAATTTACCCCACAATTAAAAAACGTCTAAATAAATTTTCAAATTGACATAGTTATAATTTTTGTGGACCTATTAAATTAAACCAGGCATAAAAATAAGTCGTCTTTTGGAATAGTGGGAACAAACACACATACAAAAATTCTAAAATCTACTTTATAGTACTATTATGTCTTCATTAAGTTAGTATTGGTCTACTTTGCAACAATCCGCGGATAACATGTGCCTATACTTAATGGTATACAATTTAAGACATGCGTGACACCTCCCTTCCTCCCACAATGGAAACATGCACTACAATAATTAAAAGTATATACCAACATACATACCAGCACCAAAACGTGTTTCGCCCCGAAACGGAGCATCATCAGGGTAAGTTGACTCTACGATGGTTAGTCGCAAAGTGAACATCGTTCACTGAGCGTGGCGTATTTATACCCAACGCGCCCACTGGTTATCTAATGATGTGTTGATAATTATTGATTCACGCCGGCAGAAACCAGATCTGACGTAATCTGATGTTTACTGTTGAAAATCCTCAGTAAATGCGAGTTGGATACATTAATTTGTTCATTCAGCAGTGTAAAACTTGGGTTATTATTATGTTTTATTATTTCTAGCAATAAATAAGTTTTGCTTGAATATTTTTTAAGTAGGTAGACCATACCTACATCGGTCAGGTTCAGTTTTATTATCCGCCTATTATTGAGCCAACACTCCACGTTATCCAAAAAAGCGGCCAAGTGCGAGTCGGACTCGCTCATGAAGGGTTCCGTAGCAGCAAGTAACATAATATAAAAGTTCTTGTAGTTCGTTGTAACTTTGATCAATGTTTTTTGCGGTTTACGATTTATGACGTATTAAAAAAAAACTACTTACAAAATATCATTCAAACCAATTTTCGTTGGAAGTTTTCATGGTAATGTACATCATATATTTTTTTTTGTTTTATCATTCTCTTATTTTAGAAGTTACAGGGGGGGGGACACACATTTTACCACTTTGGAAGTGTCTCTCGCGCAAACTATTCAGTTTAGAAAAAAATGATATTAGAAACCTCAATATCATTTTTGAAGACCTATCCATAGATACCCCACACGTATGGGTTTGATGAAAAAAACATTTTTGAGTTTCAGTTCTAAGTATGGGGAACCCCCAAAATTTAGTGTTTTTTTCTACTTTTGTGTGAAAATCTTAATGCGGTTCACAGAATACATCTACTCACCAAGTTTCAACACTATAGCTCTTATAGTTTCGGAAAAAAGTGGCTGTGACATACGGACGGACAGACAGACAGACAGACAGACAGACATGACGAATCTATAAGGGTTCCGTCTTTTGCCATTCGGCTACGGAACCCTAAAAAATGTAAATAAATAAGATTTAAGAAAGTATATTCGCCTCAGTGGGATAAATAAATAGAACACAGGACTTATTTTATTGTTTTAATACCGGATCATTGTTTAGTCACGCTACACGGACAAGGAAAGCTAGAGCGAGGGTGTATTAAGTACCTACCATTCATAATACATTACAACTCATAATTATTCCAGTATTATAAATATTATTTTAAAAACACATAAATAATTATAATCTTACAGTTATGCAGATAATGTTCTGTTTAATATAAAATATGATATAAAGCGTTTCATTAGCTTTATAAAATAAGTGTTGGTTGTTTAAAATTTATACGCAGATAACGGCATTTGAATATTTAAAGTACTGTAAGAAACTATAAAATATTTTTGAGTAACAGGCTACAAGATAATGGTAATCTCAAGCTCGTGATGAACTCTACTGCTGAACATTTAACGTTGCAACACCAGACCTTTTCTATTGCATTTCTTGCAGGCTGCTAACTGATGGTTCTGTTAGACTCTGGTTTGATCTATATAATTGTGATTCTTTAATGTCTTTCACAGTGAAAGACTATAGAAAATTACAAAGTAACGTTTTGACTAGGGTTCCGTACCTCAAAAGGAAAAAACCGAACCTTTATAGAATCACTTATGTTGTTGTCAGTCCATCCGTCTGTCAAGGCCTTTTTCTCGACACGTGTGTAGGTATAAAACTGAAGGTAATTTCCAATCTGCAAACTCTTGAAGCTTTAAAAAATCAGGCTTTCAGTGCAATAAAGTGGCCGTTTATGCCGTCAAAATTGACACCCTTAAGGAAACCAAACCAACATATACCTAATATAATAATCTAACTGCTTACCCTTACATAGGTATATAATAAATACATACAAAGATATATAGTTATTGTATCTTTACAAGTAAATGAATATTATCTTTCTTTATAATGTTTGTACAGAACCTTTGGTGCGCGAATCCGGCTCGAACTTGGCTGGTCTCTTGTCCTGCTAGCTGCAAATTACTTTCTACATTCATCCGTGGATTCCTTAAATCATTCTTGGTCGGCAGTGTGTCAGTAATGCCTTGGTTATTCGCGTATTGCTTGCTTGTCAGTTATAGACTTAAAAAGGTTAAAAGTATATCTATAAATTAAAAGCTATAGTCTGTGGCAACCCTAATTTTATCTCTAGATCTAAACTAAAGAGGCATTCTTCTGGGAGGTCTGTAAGAAAAATTAGAGCTATTTAAGGATTAATGTGAATGAATAATAAACGCAATAATTCTATTATTCTAGAACTTTATCTTCACGGTGTACCTAATTGGTTGGTATTTGTTACAAATGATCGTTTAGACAAAATGCTTGACCATCGCTAGTTCGTAGATAGGTATATCATATTATAATATATTCTTCTAACGATAAATCTTCTATATGAATCTATTTTCATACAGAAGATTTATCGATAGTAATACTCCTCAAAAAGTATTTATTAATTTTTACTGTACCATCATGGACAATATGAAAACATGCAAGTTATGCAAACCGTGCACAAATAGCGATTTATCTGCAAGCGATTATTGGGTATTACTAGTACATATATACCACAAGCAACACAAGAGCCTTTTAATTAAAATACACAATACATTTTTATGCAAATACACTTAAGCCGCTAGTAACTATGTAAGTAAGGTATGTGTTTACATTTTTTAAGAGAAGCAAGCAATTTTTTAATGAATCATTTAATTCATATGTATAAAGTTTGAACAGGTCCGTAATTTTTACTCTATTTTGGTATCTAACTGGATATCTATAAGTTGCTAGAGTAGATAAGTATACATAAAGCTATTTAAAAATTATCTACCCTAATAGATTGAGCTTCGACTATAAAATTTTCGATTTGATACCACTTATAGGGTAAGGCAACACTTGTCTCATCAACGATTTTTTAAATTTTATATTTGGTAAATACAACCTGACGATAAGTTTCGGCTTGACTGAGTCATTCAAGTAATAAAGTCATTAACGTACTAACTTCATTTGATTTAAAAATATGATGTAGTACATTCTTTGTCAATATCCCTTTTTAAAAACTGCACAAAACCTATTTTTTTTTGTAATATGATCCGAATACTTTTACTACTGTTTTATAGAATTCCACGCAGTAAAATACATACATAATGTATGCAATTACCTAAACAGTATACTTACATAACAGTACTAAAATACACATCTCTCTTGAGTAGGTAGACCAAATTTCATTGTATGAAAATGGGTTAAGTATCGTTGACAAAATAGAAAGTTTTCAATTGTAGACTTGCACTAAAGTCCGGTTTACACGTATTAAGTAGTTAAGTAGATAAGTAAATTTTAACTAAATTTTAAGTGAATAATTTTTAGTGTCCGTCCACACGTAATAATTTAGTAAAGTTCTTTAGTTCATACAATTCTGCTTATCTACTTAAGCATTTTACTAAATTTTAACTTAAAAGTGCCTGTCCAAACGTGTTAAGTGATAAGCCCCGCCCACCTACTTAACAGAAAATAGAAAAATTTCTAAATTACTTATCTACTTGATTACTTAACTACTTAATTACTAAACTACTAAATTGTCCGTTTACACGTATTAATTTACTTAAAATTTAGTTAACTACTTATCTACTTAATACGTGTAAACCGAACATAAAACTAAACTTTTGTGGGTCAAGTAGAAATTAAATTCGGATATACTTAGTGTTTGTTTTAATTATACTGTATTGACCGCGTTGCTGAAGTATTAATGACTGTACATTCCTACATTAAATAAGGCACAACGCTAATGCATTTTAGAGTTCAACCCAACTGATCCTGCTTGTTTTTTTCGAATGAAACGGCTGTTGGGCTAGCAGCTTGTAGAGCTTCAAGCGGACAAAGGGGCGAGCTTGGAAAGGCTCAGCAGAGAAGAAAATTTTTGCGAAAAGGGAGGACTTCCTCTCCTTCTCCTCCTTCCAAACCCAAACTCCTTCGGGGCTTGGACCTCGACTTAGGACGTCGCTTAGAGGAACACGTCGTGGCTATACGACTGCTCATGCTGGAATGCCTTGTGACGGCCATATGGTCCTGCCTGTCCCTGAGGTACATCATAATAAACAACAAATGAGAAAAAGCCCACGTCCATCTGTGACAAATTTCAAATAGGAGTATAGAAGAGACTGTAGTCAGAAGGCCACGTTTGTGTTAGGTGTAAGAATATCAGTATTTATTATTCGTAGTAAAAAGACTGTGGAATTTAGGACTGCTAGTGTAGTCCTGTTAATAAATTTTAGTAATCGTCCAGTTAATACTCGTTGGATTGGTCCCACATTGGTCACAGAGGACCACTACTACCACTACCACTGAGGACAGATGTATATGTTACCGGATATCTGTATAATGCAGGTATTCAACACAATTCCTAGGAAATGTGTATAATACCTGGGTCGTTTTGGCAATGTATTAAATTATATGAATATTATTCACCATTACATAGTTTGCCTAGGTAATGTATACGTTTCCCAACTACTGTACAGAATACCTGCAGGTCCACCGGCAATGAATAAAGTTACATTTGGGTATGTGTAGGCAACTTGGATGGAGGTTGGAATTAAGAATTTAATTAAAAACACACTCAAAACAAATTGTAACCTGCATGAATAGATATTTTTTATACATTTTAAATTAATGCTTGACCGAAATCACACTTGATGGTAAGGAGAGATGCAGTCTAATGGTTCCTACACTACACTGCTCGCCTACGCAACTTCGGATTTTTCAAAATTGGTGACAGAACCGACTTAGTCAACCCCGACCCCACGTGGTACTAGTCTGCCCTACCCCTAGAGTGAATGTAAACCCCGGAGGCGCGGAGGGAGAGCAGCCCCCGCCCGCTGTAACTAACGGCAGGCACCATGTGAGCCGAAGCGGCTGAGGCTGGTCGCCGCAGGCGACCAAAAAGCCGAAGCTGCGTAGGCGAGCATGGAGTGCCTGCAGTTTGTTACGCAAGGGCGGAGGGGCTGCACTTCCCGCAGCGCTGGAGACATTTGGAAGCCTTTTTGTTTATCAAAAACCCCTAAATTCTCTTTAAAAGTGCATATATGTCACCGGAAGATAACAAGAACCGCAAATTTACAAACCTAGGTTTATAAACAATATACAAATAAATGAATATTACTCTAACTGAAACATTCGCTACTTGAAAGTTGGCCTTTTGAAAAGTGTCATTATAAAAAGCAGACCAAACGTACAGTTGGCAACAGTTAGGTTGGGAAATAAAAAAATATATGTGATAAGTTGGCAAATGATTATTCGGCGAAATAAAATTCTGCGAAACGTTAGTTGGCAAGTGATAATCGGCCAAACAATTTTCGGCGAAAAGGCAGAGAACCGTCTTTTACACACATTACCAACTACGCATGGAGTATTGTATAGAATGCCTGGGCTAAGTATGAAATAAATAATATTCAAAACGTTACCTGAACGTTTTAGATATTCTATACATTGCCTAGTTATTGTATAGAATGCTGAATTATACAGATATCCGGTAACATATACATATGTATAATGAAATGTGTATAGTGGATTCTGGAATAAGTGTGACCGGCAACCAACATCCTTCCCTATTGTGTCTCAGCATAATTTAAATAAAACTCGTGATGTATTTTACCCGACTCTTCTGTTATACAAATATCAACCAAGAAATATTTTAAGAGTTTCAGTAGCCGAATCATATCAAATAACACATCGATGCATAGATACGGATCTCCATAGGCACCGGTGAGTGCCGTTCTTCTTGTTCTTATTGGCTATTGAAACAAAAACAAAAATGTATCCACGAACTTTATACATATGTAAATTGTATTGTTCGTGTGCAATTGTACCCGAATGCAGATTTATGCATAACTTAAGCTTTAATCATACTTTGCTTTCTGCCGATAAGGTGTATAAAGTAAATAAAATTAAGACACCAAAGAGTTTCAATTATTTACACGGAAGATACCTAGTGACATTACGTTTAAAAACCACTTTAAATCTAAATCTATTTTGGTTCCAGCAAGTTGTCTACAGTAAGTTGTTTTTGTTGTTTGTAGTTTCACGAAGACAAAGGGTCAAGTTAAGAAGTAAACTAGAAGTTGAATCAAAGTTTTCAAACGCCGTGGCTTGCTCTTTATGTGAAACCAAAACAAATTTATGATTTCGAAGTGTATGGCTCGCCAGTGAAAGTTAACGCTACAGTCCGTCCCATTTAGGGTCACCAACTCGAAACATTCCGGACAATTTAGCTGAATATTAAGATAATAACCGGACATTTCTAAAAAGTCCGGACATATGAGTGAAAAAATAATTACCGCGCACTACGCATGGTGTATACAATAGACACTTACCTTGCTATAAAAACTGATCAGATACTTCTAGAAAGTCGGCCAAATTCGAAGGCCGGACAAATCCATATACGGTTGGTAACCCTAGTCCCGTAGTCTCACGCCACGGAACCATAGAAATGTACTTATAAATCAGATGTACAAACAAAATCCGTTTGTTTGATATATTATAGGTACACACGTTTTGAGATGGATAGCATTTGTCAAGCTCTTAAATTTTTTCGTTTGTCATTTATTGGGCTAATATCAATATGTAGAGATCGTGATTTACCTACATCAAGAGGCGAAATAAAGAGGCGATATTATATGAATGTAACTGATGATAACAGTACTAAAAAATAATCTTAGTACCTACATACCTAATCATTACATTAGATTCAACCCGTTAAAGCAGGGTTTCTTAAAGTGAGGTCCACGGACCACTTAGGGGCCCGTATCATGTGTATCAGGGGTCCGCAGTATGTCAGTCTATAAGCATATTTATTAGGAAATTGTGTAGTAAACTTGACGAGACGCATTGTCGTTGTCGGGTGGCGAATTCAATAGTATTCAACTTATTTATTGATCTGAGTTATTCAATACGTAATCACTGCACGCTGACTTATATCGACGCTGTCTTAGCACCAATAAAAATATTTTTTGTTATTATAAATAAGGTTTTTTTTTTTCATTTCCAAAAATATTTTTTGACAGGGGTTAGTGGAATTGTTTAAATTGTGAAAGTGGTCCGTGACTGCAAAAAGTTCTACAAACCCTGCGTTAAAGGTACGGGTCTCTCTTCTTGAGGATGCCTCAAGAATACTCCACCACGCTGCTCCAGTGCAGATTGGTGAAGGTCAGATGGAGGTAAAGTGGAATCATCACATTAAGTAACACTTATGTAGTCCACATTATGTACAGTTACAACAATTATCGCACACATTTCTAAATTTTTATAAGTAGGTTCTTACTTTACAAAGTAGAATGAACGAAACATATCCCACAATATTATCATGTAGTTCAAAACGCGCCTCACATCGTTCGATTTAATTATCTCAAAGTTTGGTAATGAGTGCTCAGAATTTAAACTAATTCGACTTCGCTCCACATACCGTAGGGTAAATCAGAGGCGTTACATCGTTTCCCAGTTTAAATTACATTGTAGGTAGATACAAGTCTATTTCTTGGTATTTGTCTCTGGAAATATATTAATAAAATGTAGCTGGTATGTTGTTACGACCTACCAACAATGGCTACCATGCCGGATTGCCGTGCGAAGGGTCTTGGGTTCGATTCCCAACGAGGCCGAAATTTAAAAGATGAACTTTAATTTATTTTCTTTTTGTGTTTGTGTGTTGTCCATGGCATCTACTATACAGGGAATCCTAGTCTGTAAAACAAAAAAAATATTACACATACAATAAACTGACTTCTTACTTCTTGAGCCAAGCATGCATCCTACACGGTTGCGTGGCAATTATAAAGTTCGCATTATAGATTAGCTCGCTCGGTAATTATTATCGCAAACTAAAGATTCTCATTAAAAGATGTAATTTTAATTTTAACTTGAACTTTATAAAAAGCTAATAAGTTAGGTTTTTTTAATTTACAATATTCATTTTCATTACAAATAAGTATAATTTTATGGTATGTGCGTAATATAAAATTATATCGTAATTGTTCGTAGCTAAAACTAGCTCTAGTAGGGTGATAAAGGATTAGTGTGTGGATGCATCCAGAGGCGTATTGAGCATACACACCTTGGCAAGCTCTGAGCGGCGCCCGGGCGCCCCTCTAGTAGCCAGCACCCTTCAGCGATTTATTTCGTTACTCCAAACGTGGCGCCCGCTAAGAAAGCTCGCTAAGGTAGCTAATCGCTACTATTTCCGCCCTTCTTACAAGCTTGTCTTTCTAACTTCGCGCGCCTTCTTATAACGTCGTGCCCTTACACACGTGAATAGTTTGCCTTAGAAATAATCCGTCATTGACTGAATGAGTTTGTATTAATTTATCCAAAAAGCCCAGTTGGTTCATACCGAGAGATAAATCACGGGTTCAATTCCCGGTCGGAGCAGAGATTTATGTTTTTATTTTTATGGAAATAATTGACATAGGAGCTGACAATCCTCCTGATGGTTAGTGGCTGACATCGCCCATGGATATCAGCGACACAAAAAGCGTCACTGATGCGTAGCCGGCCAAGAAAGAGAATAGAAAAAGAAAGAAATAACTGGCTCTCAAACCTCCAGCCGGAACACGACGAGTCGTTTGGCGGCTGACTTACGGCCGGTCTCAATAATGTACTAACAGATGGAAGACTGTGGATAGGGCTACCATTAGTATGTTATCTGTCATACTTGTCAATTTTTCATGAAAAATCCACCGTCTATCCACAGTCTTTCATCTGTTAGTACATTATTGAGACCGGCCGTTAAGCAAGAGGGTTGTAGATATCCAGGAGGACCACATGGATAAATAATAATAGTAATAATGTGATAGATGTGCAACCATCATCCATCATGAATCAACGTTCCAAAAATATTTCGGGAATTCAATAGCTTTAGAGCACGGACCTAAAAAAAAGACGGACGTAATCCCAAGAACAAATTCAGTGAAGCACCCATAGTAATACCAACTCTCTATTCGTACAAGTACACACACCCACGCATTAACACTTCACTGCTTCAATCGCGAATCAAAAATTACGCACACGTAGTAAGCCCGGTCGGCCATTGCTATGCTTCACTCTCGATTAGACGAGGTTACGTCCGTCTTTTTTTCAGGTCCGTGCTCTAGAAGTTTAGGAATTTTTGTCACTTACCAGAGTCTCGTATTCCTTTTTGAGAGGCCTGAAGTAATTTAATTCAGAGAAACGTTTCAGTGGATCCTGATGTGGGTCACAGTATTTTTAAAGAAAATATTAGAATAGAAGCGTATTCACGAGTATACCTTATACCTGTAAATTGAAGTAGGTAATTTGTTTTGACTTCTGAGTGGTTTCATTTTGGCTGGCGTGTCGTAAAAGAGATTATCGTCTAGTCTTACTGTAATGGTTTTTAATCTAATGACTTCATATACATATTTCGTTGGAAAGTGGATACTACTGATCTGTGATACTGTGATCTACCTATTTTTATGTATTTCTTTATCCGACAAAAAATATAAAACTTTAATTACATTTATTAAGTCGAAATATTTTTTTAGTATGAAAATAAATGAGGTATGAGTTTCTTTCTACTAAGAGTAGTTATAAAAATATAATTGCTATTTTGTTATGTATTTAATAGTATTAGTTTCTACTATGGTACCTACTTATAATGTAAAGTAAAATGATGGCTTAAGATATATGAGTTAGTATAATTATGTCAATAATAATTTTATCGTGTTCATAAAAAATATTAGATGAAGTCAATGCTTTCGGTCATTTTCTGCTCCGATCCGAGAGTTAGGTTACTACGAAGTTTTATTGGCCTGATGATTTATGTTTCCTTGAAATAAATCTTCCCTTACCACAAATGACTATTTCACTATAATGTAAGCGACGTACATATATTATCTGGCACAAAATAAGGCAGTTGAAAAAAACGTAAATTAAAATAGAGAATTGAGAGTAAAACCCCCGTATTCAAGAACAACACTGTGAGCTCTCACAGTGTTTGCGAGTGCATAGTGGCATTAAAATCATTTCGTAAACAATACTTGATTGAAGTCCTTCGCTGTGCGTTTGTCAAAATTGATAAAATAGCTGCCGAGCTACTTTACCGAACGCATAGTGTTGGTTTGACTTCTATCAAAATAGAAAGAAAGGATCGATTGTTTGTATTGTTATCTTTGTCTTTTGCTTGTGTCAAATGACTAGAGTGAAGTTAGCCGCATCAAATGGACCAATAAGAGGGCTGTATACAGCCTGTGTGTCCGCACAGCCAAGTGATACTTAAGGGTCGACTGTGAAACAGAAGGGTTGCCATGACGAACGCACTGAGAAATGCCTTACTTCGCATAGTATTGCTTCTTTACTTAAACAAGTATTGTTCTTGAATACGGGGGAATCTTGAAAAAAGGAATCTACTGTAATTGAGTTTTTAGTTTTGTCTACTGGAGATTTTTTCTGTGTATATGTTTTGTCTATATATTTTTTTGCTTTTTAAATAAACTGGGCTCAGTATCTGGCTGTTCTACCTGTTTCACCCACAGTAATCTACAGTAAAGCTAAGATAGACTTACAGACAAACAGTAACAATTTAATATTAGAGAACTGGTGCGTGAACGTCGGTTGTTACGATAATATCGTGATAATGAGCCCGGACGCTAACGAGACCTTTCATACCGTCCGCGTCAGTGAAACACGTTTTTTTTTAATTATATTGACAGCCGCGATGCATCTCGACTGCCGACAACCGGACCCCCTACCTCACTTAAAACGAACCATTGTTTACATTAATGACTGTGTAATATGTGTTTTCGTTTTATACCTACGTTTAATGATCGGTTTGATTTTGATATTTTTGGTCATTAATTGGAAAGGTTTTGTGTGTCAAATAACGATGAAGTTTAAGAAATACTTTAAGATTGTTGTATATTTTTCTGACTGGTAAATTTAGTTTTTGTGTTTGATATTTATTAAACTATGCTATTTATTTTTATAGAGTAGATTAATTTTAAAGTGTAGTTTTTTTACTCTCAATATCCATTAGGAGATAGGTACCTAATATAATTTCATTACTCTTAATTGGTAATAAAGTCGGTCTCGCAAAAAGCATACTTTGTTACTAGCTGTTACCCGCGACTTCGTCCGCGTGGTATTTAACAAAAAAGTTATTGTTCTTTTTCTAAAACTATTTTTTTCTAAAATAAAAGTAGCCTAAGTTACTCCTTGTTACATCAGCTATCTACCAGTGAAAGTCCCGTCAAAATCAGTTCAGCCATTTCAGAGATTAGCCGGAACAAACGGACAGACAGACAGACAGATAAAAATTGTAAAAAATGTTGTTTTGTTATATGTATCGTGTATACATCCAAATGCACTTAGTAAAAAGCGGTTATTTTGATATTACCAACAGACACTCAAATTTTATTTATTTGTATAGATATAGATGTACAGATATAGATGTATAGATATAGATGTATAGATATATTTATATTGAGGTAGAGTCGATCTACACATACATAATATGTACGGGTATAAATTTTATTTAATGTGCATTTTACTATAATACGCGTACAATTGCATGGATCGTGGTCACGGATGAACTATCAGAATACAAAATAAATATAGTAAAACTCGTATTATAGTAAAATGTGCCGAATCTACGATGAGTTAATTTTAAAAGCTTTTATTATTGTAGGTTCCTATTGTGATTGCCTAGTGGTTTGAAAACTCGGCGGCGAAGAGTTCGAATCATACATATTGTAATTAATTACCATTTTTAAGAAGAACATAGT
The DNA here is from genome assembly GCA_951805285.1 of Thymelicus acteon. Taxonomy (NCBI): domain Eukaryota; kingdom Metazoa; phylum Arthropoda; class Insecta; order Lepidoptera; family Hesperiidae; genus Thymelicus; species Thymelicus acteon. The sequence goes on from OX638232.1 coordinate 8,840,031, forward strand.
GAGAAAATCTGCATCATAGGGATTTTTCGATAGGACCTTTGATGGTTCGTGAAGACTGGTTAATCAGCACTTATGGGCTTATTAAATTTTACTTAATTCAGTTACTGATTCGTCATTCATTGCTGTATTACTAAACAAAGCTAACGTTATTTTGACGGATTAGTCACTGAATCTAGTAAACTCATTAGCCAGTTTAGTGGACTTTATAGTAGACTTTTTGTTACTTACAATTAGTTAATACTTGACTATCACCTGATTGTAGCTAAGTGGCGATTGTAAATCGCGCTATTTAAAATAAACACGATATATTAACTAGCTGACCGGGCAAACGTTGCTCTGCCATACAAATTATATCTAGATATAGGGACACCCTAATTACCTACTGGTATGTAATATACTTTACGACCTATTCTCATATCTACGAAATATACACAAAATATTTCATAAAAATCGGTCGAGCCGTTTCAGAAGAGTTCGATGACAAACACCGTGACACAAGACTTTTATATGTATATCAGACAAGGTTTTATAGACTTACTTTGTTATTTAATTTTTTTTATGGAAATTGCCGGCAAACGAGCTGACGATCCATCTGATGGTAAATGGTTATCGTCGCCCATGGACATCAGCAACACCAAAGGCATCACCGATGCGTTGCCGGCCAAGAAAGAGAGAAGAAAAATAAAGAACTGGCTCTCAAGCCCCCAGCCGGAACACGACGAGTCGTTTGGCGGCTGACTAATGATCAAGGGTGGTAGCTATCCAGGCGAACCCCATGGAGAAATAATAATAGTAGTAATGTATTAATTAATAATTAAAATCAATATTACTAATATAATCCCTCGAGGGGCCCTACCACCAGCGGGCCGGATTTAGTCGCCTTTTACGACACCCATCCGGCGTGAGATTGGGGTTAGTATTCTAAGCCGCCAAATAATAAATAATAATATGTATGAATTATATTGCAAGCTGATTTAGAATTCCTTTCTCTTATTCTACGGAGTTGAAATTTTACTCCGATTTCTTGGGTGCCGATGAAAATATTTTTTTATGATATGATGACCTGATTCTACGCCTAGGATTTTTATCTTGTAAGGGAATACTTCAAAATTGGTCACTTATTTATTAAAAATCAGTTGTGATGATTTGGTTCTGAGGGTTCTCCTCAAATAAAATTTAGATTATCTTCAAGTCAGGCAGGAGTAATAAAGCTTTTACAAGCTAGTGCGGTTCAATATCCAAGAATATTTAGCCACATATCAAAATGTAGAATTATAGTCGAGTATAATAAGCAAGGAAAATCTCCAAAACGGTATACGAGAGCTCATCAATGGGACAGTTAAGGACCGTGATTAAAGAAATGACGAATGAAACAGAATAGCATAAACATTGACTTGTTAAAAAGGCCTTTGTGCTACAGAGGATTTTATGGGAACATTCACAAGGGAAATGTATTCAATGACAAGAATACAGAAAGAGCGACAATCCGAGCACTGATTGTGTAAAGTTGATTAATTCTGCGTCATATTCAGAGTGAATTTGTGTTTCCTACTTGCTTTTTATCGTTAATAAATTCATTCGCTTTGTTTTTGTATTGATGAAATTTAATACTCAACACGGCAATTCAGTTAGAAAAGTTACATTTAATTTCAATAAATGAAAAGGTTTTCAGCCTTTAATTTGTAAAATTTATCTTAATTGTAAAAACAGATATATTTACATTTATCTACTTTTCTTAAATTGATAACTTTTTATGTAAGTAGGTAAATAGGTATTTAGACTTTATAGATTGACACCTCATGTTCGTACTTAAATAAACCATCACAAAAACTACTCCGATCTGAACTGGAAGCTTCATTCGGCAAAAGCTAAGGATAAAGCAAAAAAAAAGTTTTTTTCTTTAAACATGCTTTTAACGCCAACTTCAAAATAAATCGGTAGGAAGTTTATTCAAAGTAAACAATCTCTTCTTCCTTTTCATTACAGTTTTTTTGTAATTTTGGAAAAGAACATTCGGTTAATAATATTAGGCAATCTAATTACCGGAAGTGTTACTGTGACGACTGATTCTCGGCTAACGAGCCACGCGCCAGGGTAATGGCCGCCGTATCCTGTGAGAAATTGAATACAGTGCAATCACGAAACCACGTCTGTAATGCCTAAAGGTTTTGAAGGAACAATTCATTTAAAACAAACTGAAAAAGTAAAACTGTTTTTTAGCTGTTATCTGGACTCTACTCGTTATTGAGGCTTCGTAGACCTCATCAAAAATCACTTCTAAAATGAAACAGCAGCATACGTTATCTAAGGACAATTTACACAATCACAAGATGTTAAATATATTTAGAATCAAAGACATGTTGTCGTACCGAAATATCAGTGATTAAAACAAAATGGTATTTTAAATGTTCTTGATAAGCTTAAATTTATCTTTATGGTCGTATAAAATATCAAGATAATAAAATGATGCTTAATAAAACACTGGATTCTATAGGGACACGCATTATATGTCACGTTATGTTATCGTATTACTCGCGGCTTATCAATTGCTATGTTATTTTTAATGGTCATTTTTTTAATGCTTTGAGCAGGTAAACGAGCAGATAAGTCACCTGATGGTAAGTGATTACCGCCGCCCATGGACATTAGCAACACTGGGGGCGTCAACAACACATTGCTATGATATATTGCTAGGTTGATAGACCCGCTTCTTGAAGGACTGAGCTCAGAGGGAATAGCAATGCAGGAAGTTCGTTCCAACAGTTTACACGTGCGAGGTAGAAAATTACGTGAAAACCGAACTGTGGACGAACGTCAGGTATCCAGGTGATGTTGATGGAACCTGGTACACCGTGATCTGCGAGGATGAAAATCAACCACGGGTATTAAGCCAAACAGTTCTTACATATAGTACATTATCTGCTCAACTCAAGCGATTCTAGTCCGTCTGTAAGTTAGGGATCGTCGACAAGACGAATGACTCGCCGTTGAATTCAATTGAACGGATCCACTTCGCCAGCTGGAGCTCCGGCCCAAAGGTGAAAGCAGTACTTTAAGTGTGGTCGAATTTGCGCGTTGGCGTGCTTTTTCACCAGAGATGTGCTATGTTACGTTGCTGTGGATGCGTTTGTTATCAACCAATCATATTCATTGGTCCACATAGCATAGCACTGGTGGAAACGGATTCAACTAAGCTAGTTTTTTATATGGACGTGTGCGTGCTGCAAATGTGTTCTATGGATGCGTGCTATAGATGCGTGCTATGGATGCGTGCTATGGATGCGTGTTATGGATTCTAGCAGGCCGCACGGACGCACTCCGCGTATTTTCCCAATTGTCTATACGTCGCATAGCTCGAACTACGCATCTTCCTCGCACCCGCTACATGGCTCATCTTCATAGCACATCTTATACTCGCTCCGCTACATAGTTTAGCATCAGTGGAAATGGTCACATGGTTTCGTAGTTGAGGTTTTACATTTTCGCACCTTAGCTGCATAGCACATCTCTGGTGGAAAAGCACCCTTAGAGGACATCAACCTGTGCTTCTCCCAATTTTTTTGCAGCTAATTTTGCCTTACTAACCAAGTGGTCCCGAAACTGAAATTTATTTGTAATTTCGACACCAGAATTCCAATGATTTTAGAGATGTTAAAACGATTGTTAGGTTATTTCTGTATTTCGAAAAATAATACGACCAAGTTGCAAATCATGTAAGGGCCATTATAGCTATGAGGTTTTCGTAGTCATTTCTATTTATAGTCATAAGCAGGCAGACCTTAAAACTATTTTGTGAAAAGATTTGAAGTCGCTTTACGTAATTAAGGATGTGGGAACACGAGTTGTTCAATGATGAAAATTGTTTTAAGTTGGTTTTTACATCGTTTTCGCATTGTGTTGCTGTTATAGGTCAATAGTAAAATAATGAAGACATAACTAACGTTATAATGATTATTTAGTTCTATAATAGTTATTTGGTGTGCGAAATACAAATAGGTTGGTTATAACCCTACAAAGGAATTTTAATAGTTTGTTTACATCGAGTCCAAACCAAATGTGAGTGGAGTATAGGATACAGATCTAAGCCAGCAGGGGTTTGAAAATACGATGAAACGCTTCAATGAAAGATACATAGTAAGTGTAGTTCATCTTGGCGGAGGCATACCGTGTTCCTATATAAATAAACAGCTAAATGTTCCCACGCTTCTAGGTTTCCTTGTGTCGCGGTAGTGGGTCAAAGCACACATAGGTAGTGTTTTGTGGTCGCGGGTGGTACACATACGAATACAATTAACATTTCACAAACACCCACGTCCGCAGAACAAACTTTGAATATAATTTAGTATTTAGTCTCCCATATTATAGTTGTTTTCTGAAATGTCCATTAGCCGTATTATTGGCGGCTTAGAATACTAACCCCAATCCCACGCCGGGTGGATGTCGTAAAAGGCGACTAAATTCGGCCCTCTGGTTGCAGGGCCCCTCGAGGGATTATATTGTTAATATTGATTTTAATTGTTAATTAATACCATTATTACTATTATTATTTCTCCATGGGGTTTGCCTATATAGCTACCACCCTTGAGCATGAGTCAGCCGTCAAACGACTCGTCGTGTTCCGGTTGGGGGCTTGAGAGCCAGTTCTACCTTTCTATTTCTTCTCTCTTTTTTGGCCGGCAACGCATCAGTGGTGCCTTTGGTGTTGCTGATGTCCATGGGCGACGACAGCCACTTACCAACTGGTGGATCGTCAGCTCGTTTGCCGGCTATTTCCATAAAAAAATAAGAAATGTCAATGTTGTTGTCTCAATTTTCGTGCTTGTATCCATCTTGTGATACCAGATTTTTTATTATACGAGTAGAAGAGAAATCCTTTGTACCCCTTTATTAAAAACGAGTAACCGCCCTCGCTTTGCTTCGGTTTTCTTATTTTTTTACACCCTGGGTTACATTATTGGAGTTTTATTAAGGATCCGTATTTTTTTTGAAAATATAATATAACCTGTATCACCCGGGGATAGTGTAGCTTCCCAAGTTTCCCAACAGTGAAAGAATTTTTCAGATCGGTTCAGGAGTTTCGGAGCTATTCAATGCAAACAAACAATCAAATCTTTTCTCTTTATTATATTAGTACCTATAGAAAATAGAACATTGAAAAATGTCATTGTGAAGTAACTTTCGAAATGTAGTTTTACTTACTTGTTACTAATAAGCTTTCGATAAACGTCTTTTAGCTCAATCGACAAAATAGACAAAATTATCTTCTTCGTTAATAAAGGTAAAGGTTGTTTGAGCTACCTAATTAAATAGTAATGAAGAGAAAATGTCAATGGTAATGTTGCCAAAGGAATTAATAACAAAATTACTTTTTCTTGCTAATTATTAGTCCCCCCGCTATTTTCAGTTGGTTTACCTGTGTCGCGGGTGGCATGGATGACACATATAACACATCACATTGACACCCATGACCCGAATACAAAATATTTATCTGTTACATAACTGAATCAGCCGGGAATCGAACCCGGGACCCCTCGCTTCGCAGGCAGGGTCACTACCAATTAGGCTATAGGGTCGTCGAAGTATTTCCTTACTTAAATTACAATTTATTTCTTTTCATACTTTATTTTCATTTCAGTATAATCACTTTGCGGTCTGTAAGTTAAACATTTTTTTAATTTAAGATTTTGTAACCATATTTTGTTACCTTGAAGTTATTTGCTCTCGGAATTAAATTGTAAAATTAAATTAAAACTTTAGGTCTTATATTATTCTTTTTTTAATCATAAAATTTGCTTCTAGCGATAAAATGAACAAATATTAACTTGAAATTAAATTAGCGGTAGGGTAATTTGAACAACTAACAAAATGCTCGGTTTTCCGTCTTCACGGCAACTAAGTTTTAATCCTGATAAATATATGTAGGTACGTAGTAACAGCCTTCGAGCAACAGTATAATGATCATTATTTTAATAATAATATTTTAATAACGCTTCACACTCATAGCCCCACACTAGGGTTCCCTGTGTCGTGAGTGCCATAGCGAGAACAGAAATTCAAACTCATCACTTAAATTTCCGCCTCGCTGGGAATCGAACTCAGGACCCTTGGTGCGGCGATCCGCCATTGCGCCATACTGATTGAATACAAATTAAAAATAAACAGGTAGTGACAGGCTTATGGTATGAACGTTACGACTGTAGGGTATAAAAGTAGAAAGGTTAAATTCGATTTCATTTTCGATTATAAGTATGTCCTCATATTTTTAAGGTACATGCATCAGTGCAGGAAAACAGCGTGTGAAAACCTCTGTACCTAAGCATTCTCCAAAGTGTGTGAAAACTTAAAATCGCACTTGGCCAGCGTGGTTGACTATGACCTGTACCCCTCACATTGCCAGAGGAGACTCGGCCTGGCAGTAGGGTTACCAACAACAACATTTCTTTAGCGAAATGTAGTATTTTTCAAACGAAGCTATAAAAAAATGTAGTACACTCAAAAGTACTTTTTACGGAAAGAAATAGGATTGTTTGGCAATAAAGAATATTACGAGTTGATTTATCGTTTTTCAGTACAAAATGGATGGAAAATGTTTTTAGCGATTTCTGACATTTCTAGTACTCATACCTTTAATGGTCCCGTAGAGTATTTTGATGCCCATACGAAGTAGGATCGATACGCATAAAAATATATTTTTTTTGGATTTTAGCCCTTTTTTCGCTGACCGTAGATACATTTTCTCAAAAATCTGTGAATGCAGTTCAGAATGTCTTAAAAAGTTATGGATAGTCTTCTAAGAAGGTTTTCCTGTAACTATAACGGATAAGGTACCTGCCCTTACTGACCCGTGTCAAAAAAAAATCCACCCTGTATATAATAGTACGGTTGGCAGCCCTACCTGGCAGTGAGACAGTTAATGGGTTGCAATGGTTATTACTCGTATTTTACAATAAAACAGTAATAAATTTACCAATTGTCTGCTCTGTTATTATACACTCGAATAATTTTAATCGAAAATTTATCACATTGCAAAAAATCAATTTGTATCTCGTAAACTCTGATATACCGTAGAGATAATAATAACAGGGCCTTTTTAGTTAAGTATATTAAAAATATCCGAAGTGTACCAAATTGGCAGTTAACTAAGAGCAACAACGCCGGTAGGTACCCACCGTCCAAATTTAATTACATGGAAAATTCGTTAATTATATGATCCGACTTTACCTCCTACATCATAAAAGTAATAAATCCTTCGAAATTGATTTTCATCTTTCTTTAATCAAAATTTTTTCATCATAAATGTCGCTACGGTTAAAGTTATTAATATTGTAGGGTCTATGACATAGTATGATTGTATCACACACGGAATACAGAATGTCTCTGTAATTCGTGGTATCACATATCAATCGCATATGAAAGCTTAATTATACGATCAATCGTGCGCGTACAAGGCTGATGTAACGTACATATATATGTATAGGTTGTAAACAAATACATATTGATTGAACCACAGGTTTGAACAATATATCTGACATAATATGTATGATAAATCTAGATTGAACATAATAACCTGTGCAATCTGGAATTTCAGTGTAGATTTAAAATTAACTATGAACACGATAGTATTTTCTGCAAGGGGCTTGGCTTCAAGTAAAAATACTTATGTTAAATTAAGGTCGCTAGGTTAAATTAAAGTAGAAGTAAGATCCCCCCGCTCAATGAGGTTCAAAATTACACAATAATTCTAGGTTACCCGGGTTGACTGTTTTTTATGCGACGTACCTAGGTAATTAAAGTAAAAAATGTTTATCTCATGCAGACTTTCTTGTTGCAGAGTTGTTTTAAAAGTAAGACATCACCGGTAATCTAAGTAATTTTTTGGGTGCAATTTATAAGACGAATGAGTTTATAATCGCTGCTTTTATGTCCTTATTATCAACTCGCACCGAATTGCCTATAGACAATATATTTATATTTTGAAAGTCACAATTTAGTATTAAGTATTTATATTCCATCCATCCATCCATCAGCCCTTGGAGGTCCACTGCTGGACATAGGCCTCCCCTAACTTGCGCCACTCTGACCGGTCCTGAGCCTTCTGAATCTGAAGTATTTATATTATAAACCCCAAAAATTACCATTGACTGACGTCCCACCACATATAACTAAAGATTTTTGACTGGGCCTGGGACTACCTTTCTTATCGTATCATCTGCTTATGGCATCGGCTGACTGGCTGATCTAGTCCAATATTTATTTGATTTACAAAATTATTTATTTAACATGTGCTGTTACATAATTCTGTAGCCATTCTTTAAATTTTACTAGTGTATGTACTTAAATTGATGAATTTCATTGTGCAAAATTCCATTATATGCAATAATGTATTGAACCGGACGTGCGGACGAGCTCGCTATCCAAGTGCAGTCTCATTCCAATTTGTCCTCAAAATCTACCACAAAATAACGACAACAGAAGCAACAAAACTTTAATACAGCGCGCTCGAGCAACGCACACATAGACATTGTTCATGGACACGAATAATAAATCAACATTTTATCAAACAAATAAACGACTTCAAATAATGGTCTTCGAACATTATTGCTTTGCTTCGATTTGAGGAGCTTGCTCAGTCAACAAATGAATTTAGATAAATATATGACCAAGTCGGAAGTAAATCCTTTCAAGCAATAATTTTCCAAATAATTTCATAAATAAAGTAGTTCTGAGGTAACAAACATTTAACAAATATGCAATCGTATTGAGAATCATCCTCCCTTTTTTGAAGTTCGTTAAAATAAGAGTGAATGATAACGATGTCTATATGTGCTTTGCTTGAGTGCGCTTGTATGGAGTTATCCTTCTGTGTATCTATTTGGTGCTGTTGTATTGGTAGCTGGTCTGGTCTGCGTCAATAGTGAAACCTTTTCACGGAATTACGTCGCGTCTATTTGACCAGTATTTCGAATCACGTACGAAAACCAAGTGAAATAAGAAAAAGAGATGTGTGATATCTTTTATTGCACTGCGTCACTTACTATTATTACTTACGGACCGCAACAAAACTATAGTACACTATACATTTTAGATTATAACTTTGAACAAAATGAAACTGTTATCTTTTTAACCGATTAAAATAGGAGGAGGTATTCAATTCGACTGTATTTTTTTATGTTTGTTACCTCAGAACTTTCGATTGGGTGAACCGCTTTTGATGATTCTTTTTTTAATCGAATGCTGGTGCTTATCACATGAAAAGCATAATAAAACAACTTGGCTAGATAAGAAAACAACCGCATAATATAAAAGTGTGCTATAGTTTTGTCGCATCTACGAGTATATGGCGGCACTATCATATTCGGACCCATAAGTTACACTATAGTTATCTCTTTCTAACATATTTATCCATACAACTTAAAATATAAAAGTCACATTTTGCTAAAAGTTATAATCAAAAATGTATAGTGTGCTCTAGTCTTTCATCTGAGGCTCTAGTTTTGTCGCGGGGTGAATATGCTTGCTATTGATTTTGTAGTAAAAAAATCAAATTCATCATAATTATGTATATGCGTTATGATTAATTTTAGTTGAATTCATAGTCTATAATAATATGAACCAATCGTTTAGTTTAAATTTAAAATACTTATAGTGTATATGTAAAATAAGATACTCATCACAAAAACAAGATTATTGCTTAAAAAATTATTCGTGAACACCTGACCTACCATTACACTCACAACATAAACTTGTTTTTATCTAAAGTTTATGTATGAATGGGAAAAATTAACTAACATGCGTCTTTTTTTTTCGAATGAATAGTTGCTGTTGGCCCTTAGTGTGTTGACAGACAAAATAATTTAAATCCATGCAGAGAAAAAAGTAACACATACCTACATACAAACCTGAAAATTATTACGCGTAAATCAGCATAAACTAGCCTTTAAAAGTACTCAACCGTCAAAGCGTCCAATAAAAATGTCATTAATCAAAACAGTTAAGAGTGTTCACCAATGAGAGTTGCAAAATGATTGCAATCATTTATTCCACATTCTCCATATTTTTTGTAACATTCTTGAGCCCATGACTTAGAAGACTCCTGTGTCCCTGATTCAGGATTCTGTAACTACCTTCTTTGATTAACTACTTTCCTTGCATGATGGTAAGCTTTTTTTTACTTACACTACACACCTCTAACATAATTTTCTTAAAAACCGTAAAATACTTCACCCATCTCGTACCTATACACTTTATTAAAGTTTAACAAAAAAAAAGTTGAAATGAATGACTTTTGGAAGTTTTCAATAATGCACCTATCTATCTGTAGTGTCTGGATACGTTAGTACGTAAAGTAAAAACGCTTCAAATACTTTACACTTTACTATCGTGACTTTTGCAAGTTGCTAGATAACTAATCCAACTACAGAACTTGCGGATTAGGGATAGATTAGGTAGGTTTTAAGAACGGCCGTTACCGAAAAGTTTTTGTTATCCCATCTGTGATACGAATCCCTAAACTAATCGAACAACATTATCTAACGCTCGAGCCGTCTAGTAATTAATTTGAAATCAGAAGCGTACGTCGACAGGTATAATTAAAAGAGCATTTCAATTATCTGTTCGAACATTCATTTTGAACAAGTGCCGACAGCGACCGTACGCTTTTCTGTAGTCAAGAACGATGTATTATCTAATACGGTACTTATCTTCTTAAATGCGGTTGTGTTAAAATACGATGGGCTTAAATTATTCTGGGCTCTGATTGTTATCATCGACTCTGTGCGACCGTTTAAGGCTAAGCGTATGCTGAGACGCAGACGGCATAGTTTCACGTGCTATACAGAGCATTTTGCTCGTGGAACACACAATTTCTGTCCTCCTCTGCGCAAAATAACAGCGAATTTAATTGAATTATATTGTCAAGTGATATTTGTTTGATAATCAGGCTATGCTAAAAAGATATTAAAGGACTTATTATATATAATTTTTTTTTATGGAAGTAGCCGGCAAACGAGCTGACGGTCCACCTGATGGTAAGTGCTATCGTCACCCATGGACATCAGTAACACCAAAGGCATCACTGATGCGTTGCCGGCCAAGAAAGAGAGAAGAAAAAAAGAAAGAACTGGCTCTCAAGCCCCCAGCCGGAACACGAAGAGTCATTTGGCGGTTGACTAATGCTCAAGGGTGGTAGCTATCCAGGCGAAACCCATCGAGAAATAATAATAGTAATAATAATATTAATTAGCAATTAAAATCAATTGCCAATAAACAAAGATTGTTGAGTGTTTAACTAGATAATTTATTTGCCACTAACTGCGTTTCAGAATAGCGTGCCTAGCTTGTAAGTGACCAATATCTGTTCTACGCTGCTGTACCTATCTTTAGGTACTAAGCTGTCCACATCTCAATCTCAACAAAGCCCGCCGAAGGTTTCGTCAGTAAATTAAATACTCTAACTGCTAACATAAGTGTTTATAGCAGTGACCGAAAAGATTTTTCATCGAACTTATTTACTACGGTAATAACTCTGCCAGTCTTGTGTCATGAGCACGTATTGCGCTAAGTCAAATAATTTTCGTGAAGTTAAATTGCGAACAAAATATGATATGAAGAATTCCTTATACGCAATTTCAGTACCTACAAAAGTAAGGCTGAACACTTATCACTTACTGTCGTGAATATTTCATACTAGATAGATCATTTCATTCTAGAAACTATTTTTTAACGTTTATTAGCTATACCTAGTCCATTTTTCAGATGAATCTTATTTAGTAAGCAAACTAACAGGAGCTTTTTGTCGTAATTTGTAATTTAAAAATAAAGCAGGCATAAAATGAAAATAGTTTAAGAATATTTTAATTACTTACATTAATTGCAGGTATTATTTAATACTTTTTATTTATAAATGATATATGACAGTGATTTTGCAATTTATTCTAATAATAACACTGTATTTTGTCGACGTCTGTCCATGTTTTTGTATGTTGACCTCAGCCGCGCATCTCGCAATACGAGTGCGGTTTTCTATAATTATCTATTCTGTGGTAAAACGTAAAATTTGATGCATATTTATTATTTATATTATGTTTTATTTTGATACCTCACGAAGTCGAAAAATTAATAATAAAAAATATTCTTAAGTTTTTTGGTAGTCCTAGTACCATGAAAAAAACTGATTAACTACTAATGGTCTAGCCACGGCATTGCCGGCGTTTTATGTGCCACTATGTATAAATTAAAATCCGTTCAGTAGTTTTGCGTGAATGAGTAACAAACATCCATACATCCTCATAAATATTTACATTTATGATATTCATAGTTCTATTGGTAGGACAGTAAGACTGTAGGACCATAAACAATATAATCTGAATTTAACCAAGAAAAAAAATTACCGACTTCAAAATAATTCAAAAACTACTCGTCAGATTTAGCTCAAATTTAAATGGGACCACATGACAAGCACCAGCTTTCGATTAAAAAAGAATCATCAAAATCGGTTCACCCAGTCGAAAGTTCTGAGATAACAAACATAAAAATAAAAAATACTGTCAAATTGAATACCTACCTCCTTTTTTGAAGTCGGTTAAAAATTGAGATTATCTAATGTTTTGCGACCGAAATTTAAATCCACTATTCACTAAAATAGTCAAACCACGGTCTCTAATTGCCGTTAATGTAGGTAATTACGAAATTATTCGGTCGAGTATACAAATGACCATTTCGACATTTCGTTAGCATTTAATACTTTTTATGTATTCACATATTCATGCAGAGCGTCTCTCACGGAGTTTTACTCGATAATAATGGAATACTAAGTAAATTATCCCAAGCAAGTTGTGATATCGTATGAAGTCTTAATTAATGATAAGATTTTTTTAAGTTGTTAAGATAATCGAGATTTAAAACTAAATATAATAATTAATAAATGACACATGTGCATACACCAAGACGCACATGCATACACACACACACACTGGTTATTACTTTGTGACAAATTTAAGAATAATTAAGTAAAATATACATCCGTTATTGGCTTTAGACCTATATAGGTAATAAGTTTTGTTTACATTTAAACCGTCAAAAGCCGTGGATTTTGAAATAAATAAATAATTACAAGTAAGAATACTCAGGTATAGTTTGTCGGATAATTCTGAAAACATTTCCAATATTAATGACTCTAAAAAATCAGGCAGGGCAGTAGTCTCAACTGTAATAGAGTGAGATGATGCCAATCACAGACATGAACTAAAATAATTCGTTCACTGGCACAATATGGCATACATGACATTTACAATAGTATTTATATTTGTCATATCTGTCCAATGATGTTGTATGTATTATCTGTCATATTTTATTCACCTCACCCACTTCCCAAGCAGTGATAGCCTTGCGGTTAGAACGTTGGTCTCCCGAACGCGAGGGCCTGAGTTCAAATCCTGGCACGCACCTCTAATTTTCAAATATTATGTGCGTATTATGTTAATTATCACTTGCTTCGGTGAAGGAAAAAATCGTGAGGAAATCTGCACACCGGAGAGTTCTCCATCATGTTCGCAAGGGTGAGCGAAGTGTTCCAATCCGCATTTGTCCAGCGTGATAGACTATGGCCTGTACTGCTCACATTGTGAGAGGAGACCGCGAGCCCAGCAGTTGGACAATTATGGGTTGTTGCTTTGCTTTTGTTTTGCTACTTCAGATAAGAATTTTGTATTGTATTTTTATTTTTATTATAACTTTATATATATTTCACATTTATCCGACACACTATAAAAGGGTAAAATATATTTGTGTCAACCAATGATAAAAAATATAGATATGTCGGAAATCAGTAATTTCAAATCATTAAAATGGAACGTCAAGCTGGAACTAGCTTGGGTGTATTCGGAAGTTGAAGATGGCAGCACTGTGCAAATTGTCTACTGTCATTTGAGTACACGCGGTGGCGGGGGTCACAGAGCACAGCTATTGACTTGCCAACCGGCAGCGGGCACTCTTTAGACAGCCTCCGAGCTGAGCGGACGATAAAGTAGAACGTCGTTATTATGGCCGAGTTTGATTTGCATTAGCATTGCACAACGTTTACTTTATGGAGAGCACAACTGGGTACAGTGTGTACTGAAGGACTGCGATAGAGCAGGTATTGCGTGTGTTGACCAGTCAGTAGCGCGTTATGCCGGAGCCAGCGAGAAGTGCACGTGGACTGTTTTCTATGCACAGTCATACCCTTTGCGAAGAGTAGCACCCATGCGGCTGTGATGGTTCGCTTCTGATGAGATAGGTCTTAGTGCCAGCGATTGGCGGATTTATCACACGGGTTTTAATAAGCGCGAGAGGCGCGGGCAAGTTGTGGAGCCGGGATGGCTGTGAGTGTGCAATGCGACGTGTGAATTATGGTTGGTTACCCTGAATGCCGCACCGCGATGTAAATCCGACTTCACCGCGTTCCATTAGCGATTGGTTATGTTATTCGAGCGACATAGTAATCTGTTCAGAGCCATGTGTATCAGTAGTAATTGCCTACTAAATTAGTAGCAAGTGTAAAACATGTGTTTCAATGGGTTTCTAAGTAAAATGATGAAAACGCCCACAGTTTATTATTTTCTGGACCACCTATCTGCGACATCAGATCGTGGGATAATGAATCCGAATTTCAGGTTTTTCAGATGGCTATCTTGATATGATATTACAAACAGTGGACGGCGAACATGCGAAATAAGGATTCGTTTGAGGTTATAAACGTAAGGAAAGTAAGACAGCGATTCGGTATGGCATTTTTATTTCATTATTATTATTATTGGTAAGCTCCTGCAGCCAGCATGTTATCTCGTAGCGAACAGAGCTAGAGCTCTTCATTTATCACGAACAGATGCTTGATGAACATCCTCGTTGACTGACGCGTTGGCAACAGCTTTCCTTATTATCTGCCTGAACTCCTGGCCAACACTGGTCTCAGTGTCCAGGCAACGCCTGGTTGTCATATCCGTGGCGTCTTTGTGGCGCGTTACATAGCACCAGGATCATACGTTTCTTTTGCTGAGTATGGTGCCGAGTTACCGAGTAACCGGGTGTATTAAAAGAAAAGTTATTTTCTAAACGGCGCACACTTTACAAAAAAATAGTTACCTTAGGTGAAAGAGATAACAAGCTATTGCGATAGTGCAATCCCCCACATGGATGGCATTTTTGTTCTCATTTGTTTAATTTAATTACCCTTACTGAATTACATTTTATTTAAATTTCTATTCGATGACTGCAAGCGACAAAATAATAAAAGGTATCACTAAGCAGAATCAGAACATCCGATAGTATTTTTGTGTAATATCTTGACTTCCAGTGTAAATGGTGCCGTCATCTTGAACTGTAAAAACACTTGACAGAATGTACAAAGTTAAGGTCTCGTGAATTTGATTTTTAATAAAAATATTGTGCTTCTTGTAGCATCTAGGTTTTCCTGAAAATAGGACTGATCGGAAAGAGTTTAAAGTGGAGGTGAAAGTGTTTAAAGTGGAGGTGTGCGTAAACAACAAATCGTTTCACTTCATTTGTGCTTGATTCAACGAAGTGTTATAAAGTCTTTGCACAGTATCTTTCATCGTAGTTATTATTAATTTGCGCCAACAGAGTTATTCAAAATCAGTGCAAGTATATTGTTTTGTGACACTAGAAGCGTTCTGTAAATGAGATAAAGAATTTTCTGTTTTCTAACATCTTGTTATTATTTAATTTATCGTCTACCCTCAGTTCATAAAAATAACATTTAGAAATTTCGTGTCTTGTCGTTGTTTTTTTTTTGTGTGTTTCAGATAAACTAAGTGACAGTGACTGTTGTATGGACATGCAAGCTTGGAAATAACCAAGAGGCTATCATTGCGATTGCGGCGTAATGATACCGGGCATCAATGCAGGTAGCGTTTGTTGATAGTGATACTGTTGGGAGCGTATCCGGCTTCTTGCACTATGGCTTGCAATTACCATCAGAGACGATGACATGATTATAACAGGTGATCTGTATTGTTTCTTTTCTTTGTGGCTTAACTAAACAATAATTATTCCTTGTCGAGTTTGTGATAATTATGCGATTTCGCATTTGATATTTGATAGTTACCTGGGTTTGGATACTTGACGATTTCTGGTAACAAAGGATCTGGTAACAAAGGTCACTGGTCTTTGCTCACCCAACATTAAGTAACTGGCACCAAATGAGTGAAGAATAGACGTTTTGTTACTTACAAGAAACATCTAAAGATAATTATTACTTTACTGAAGAGTTGTGCTGTTTTTGAATTATCTTTAAGACAGACAGGATGACATAGTGAGAAAATTTAATAGTTGCAGTTTTTTTTTTGATTTTAAGATACCTAACCTCGTCAAAGTAGAAACGTACCATGGCTAGTTGCCAGTTCCGTCAGATGCACCATGATCTTTGTGTGTGATAATTATATTAGGTAAAAGTTAAAGTGCTTAAATATTACTAAAATTAACACATCTTATCTTAGTGACAATATCAAATTATAGTATGCACTTTATGATAGATAAGGAATTAAATAAAGGAACCCTTTTCTCAATATTCACTGCTACTGAAACCTGTAATTGCTCACAGATTAAACAGTCAACTGATTGACGTGATATAAAATGTACCCATCGCAAAGTAACTCAATTGAAATGACTTACAAAATTCATTAACAGCTATGCTGCAGTAAGCTGGTTCTTTGGCAAGGGAATATTATTGTGGTCGTATCACATATTATCATGGGGAACGCTATTGTATAGCTGTCACTTCCTTCTCAGCTAGTTCAGAAAGACTGTTTGAAACAGGTGATCTGCATTTCACAGTAATAACGTTTTACTTCAGCAGGTAGGTACTCTTTTGCCGCAGTGTTACGCTTAAACGGGCTACCCACGTAATTTTCTTAAAAAAAAAAAATCGAGTAAACACTCGTAAGGGTGGTGAACGTACACGTATATTGGTCGCGTAAGGTCTAGTTTTTATTTTATTTTATTATGTAGTCAATTTCAGTGTACAAACCAAATTGGAAAATAATAATTTGTTGGTTGTATCCTGGAGATGCCTTTCACTTTCTTCGACAATTGATTTGCTGGTTTACCATATAGTGAGAGGTCACAGTAATAGTAATCAATCGGTATTGAGTTCTAAAATTCATAGAGTAACTATTTGAATGAATCTTATTGAAATTAATTGTTGCTTTGTTGAATTTTATCCAATGTAAGCATTCAATGGTAATGCAAAGAGCAAGCTACCTATTTTTTTTTGTTGCGGAAATTATTTATTGTCCTGGGGAACGCGGTACGCAGTCAACTTTGATAGAAGTCTGATTTTGGAAGAAACCAGAGACGTTTTCTGGGGGAATTACACCATTAATTTTTTATTTTTATCTTTGAAATTATCAGCTTACTTAGTCGTTCTTTGACCACGACTATGAAGTAACTACGTTAAGTGTAAATTTTGGTTGAATATTCGTTCAATGTTGAAATAATTTTTTGGTGAAATTCAAATACCTTAGTCAATTTAGTCATACAAGGTGAAAATAACTTGACAGAGTGACATTGTTTTCGGTTGGTTTTTAATGATGCGTGGAACGAATTGTTTGAAAATCACACATTATATTGACATCACAAATTATTGAGTCAGACATTTTTTTGGTAGAATATTTCAATTTTACGAATTAACTCATTTATTATGAGCTATTTTAGTACTTGTGAAGTACTCGAAATATTTACGCAATAACCTCGATGCATGGGCTTAGCTACCACTAGCTACCACCTAGTTGGCTTAAGACGATAACTGTACAGCCCTAGTGTGATTCGATGCTGACGATTCTTTTTTTTTACGAGCGCAGGTTCAGTGGATGCGTCGACCAATAGATGCTAAAAGACCATTACGTTCTACTCAGATCAGGGGCCAGGGTCAACGCTGACCCTCAACAATTTAGAGATGGCTATAGAAATTTAATGCCTTGATGATCAAGTAGCTTTCCAATAGATCAGGAAAGGCCGAGCTAAAGAGATACTTTTGTTTGTTTTCTTGTTACAGATTAACCATGATAGTGAATTTACTCTATGATGTATACAGCGTTCCGATTCAAGAGCTCACAAGCTTGTTCATGTGTTTGTACACCATCGCGAGTATGGGATCACAAAGCACCCACGAGGACGTGGGGCCTGTCATGATGGCCGTGTCGGAAATCAGTAATTTCAAATCATTAAAATGGAACGTCAAGCTGGAACTAGCTTGGGTGTATTCGGAAGTTGAAGATGGCAGCACTGTGCAAATTGTCTACTGTCATTTGAGTACACGCGGTGGCGGGGGTCACAGAGCACAGCTATTGACTTGCCAACCGGCAGCGGGCACTCTTTAGACAGCCTCCGAGCTGAGCGGACGATAAAGTAGAACGTCGTTATTATGGCCGAGTTTGATTTGCATTAGCATTGCACAACGTTTACTTTATGGAGAGCACAACTGGGTACAGTGTGTACTGAAGGACTGCGATAGAGCAGGTATTGCGTGTGTTGACCAGTCAGTAGCGCGTTATGCCGGAGCCAGCGAGAAGTGCACGTGGACTGTTTTCTATGCACAGTCATACCCATTGCGAAGAGTAGCACCCATGCGGCTGTGATGGTTCGCTTCTGATGAGATAGGTCTTAGTGCCAGCGATTGGCGGATTTATCACACGGGTTTTAATAAGCGCGAGAGGCGCGGGCAAGTTGTGGAGCCGGGATGGCTGTGAGTGTGCAATGCGACGTGTGAATTATGGTTGGTTACCCTGAATGCCGCACCGCGATGTAAATCCGACTTCACCGCGTTCCATTAGCGATTGGTTATGTTATTCGAGCGACATAGTAATCTGTTCAGAGCCATGTGTATCAGTAGTAATTGCCTACTAAATTAGTAGCAAGTGTAAAACATGTGTTTCAATGGGTTTCTAAGTAAAATGATGAAAACGCCCACAGTTTATTATTTTCTGGACCACCTATCTGCGACAGATACGTTATGCCCTTACAAATCAACCAAAAATTCTGTTCCGAATCTCAGTTTAAATCAATCATTCATCAATCATTGGTATAATACACGAAATCATTTTAACGCTGTATGTCAAATGCCAAGCACTTCTGATAACAATAAAAGCGCGCGTATCGTCTTGTATTGACAGAGCGACTACGAGCAGAACGGTCAATTGCCTATTCTTACGCTCTTCATCGTCGGCGCGCTAGTGGCATATCTACTTCTTTTTTACAATTTAATATCATTGGCGTCAACTTTACTTGGTAGTGATTCGGGCCTGTGTTGGTTAGGGCTAATTGTTTAGCTCTAGAATAATCAGCAAAAGAGAGTATTTGCAAAAATCTTGCAAGTTTGCAAAGAACCGGGTAATTTAATTGTCCTAGTTATTAAAAGTTTTTTTCACGGATGCGTTGCCGGCCAAGAAAGAGAGAAGAAACAGAAAGAAACAAAGAACGAAAAAATATTTAACTTGCTTCTTTCGTTAGTTTGTCAGCATGAAATATGTATGGGTCAAATCTTGCAAGCTGAATTAGAGATACTCCTGTCATCATACGGAGTTGAAGTATATACCTATTTATACTTTGGTTCTGACGATAATGCATTTTTATGACAATGGTGACCTGATGCTATGTACGCTCAGGGTTCGTTGGCTCCAGATGAAGGAACTCCTCGATGGATAACATTACCTACAGACATGAACTAGTTCCATAGAGTAACTTGACTAGTTCTAAGCTTCGTCATAGCCCCGTTGCCGCGCTGAGGGATGGATCGTTCTCCTGCTCGTTCTTAAAAGTATTTTATTTAAAAATATGAATTATATTTAATGACGAACCCCTCTCCCAAAAATTTTATCACCAACCGCGTCCGTGGTTAGATTACGATTAGACACTTCCTTTTTAGCGTTTTGAAGTAAAATCGGAACTCTTATAGTTTCGTCATGTCCGTCCGTCTGTCCGTCTGTCCGAAGCAAAGCGAAGAGACCCTTGGTTCTAGAAAGCTGTAATTTGGCATGGATATATGTACCTATTAATTATTTAAAACTCCAGAAACGTAGATTAAAATATTGAAAAAATTAAATTTTAGGGAACCTACCCTACAGGTAACGTAAGGTCGCGTAGCCTATAGAGTGGGGTATTGTTGTAAAGGTCTTTCAAAAATATTATGTTTTTTCTAAGACCATTTTTGGAATTAGGGTTCCGTTTGCGATACACATATTTGGCTTTAAAGTGCTAATTTTGGTTAGAGCCAAGTGTCCCCCCCCCATGCTGGCTAAACGGTTGAGTTGGACAAGTGAAAAAATTCTCAAAAATGAAATATGATGACTTTACAAGAAAAACTATCACGGCTATATTGGCATAAATAGTTGAGGGTAATAGTCGATAAACTTACTACTTCGGAACCTTACATTACGCGTACCCAGACACGCACTTGCCCGGTTTTATCGTTATTATGAAGTGTCTTTTTTGCCTACGGTGGATAATTTTCTATCTAAAACTCAGGCGTGAATAATGTAACTGTCCGGGATGGCGGGATTACGATTGGGCGCAACGGGATCGGGCACCGGCTGTTGTCTTCCTGTGTAATGCTCAGGACAAAAGTTGATACATAAAGGGATTGATGCGGTGACCTGGGAAAGCTTAGTCAACAGATACAATATTATACAGTAAAGATATCAGTAAAGAGATTATATAGTAAAGATGTGCCCTAAAAACGATTAATAAAATTAAAAGAGATGAATTTAGTGCGTCGTTATAATTATAGCCTGAAACCAGTGTACAATCAAGACGCTTCCGCAGAATGTCGAATTATGCTTACATAAGTGGTTAGTCGAATTATACTTAATTGGTTAAGAAGTTCTGTAGGAATGAAAGTTTAATAAATAAATTCTCTATAATTATGTTAGTCCAGATGGTCTACTTTATGCTGAATTTCATGAAAATCTGTTCAGTAGTTTTCATCAACAAACCTCACAACTTTCATATTCATAATCTATACTTCTATACTAATATAAAGATGAAAGATTTGATTTTTTGTTTGCTTTGAATAGGCTCCGAAACTACTGAACCGGTTTCAAAAATTCTTTCACTGTTAGGAAGCTACACTATCCCCAAGTAACATAGGCTATATTATATTTTCAAAAAAATTAGGGATCCTTAATAAAACTCCAATAATGTAACCCAAGATGTAAAAAAATAAGAAAACCGAAGCAATGCGAGGGCGGGTTGCTCGTATTAGATATATTCATAATATTAGTAGTAAAGAAGGGTAACTTTAGGCTACGTCGTAGTCTGGTGAAAAGGTCAGTTCCCTCAGTGCAGGAAGCAAGCAGCTAATGAGTCGAACCCGTCGAACCTAAATTCTATTCTTCTATCTGTCCACCTTAGTTCAAGTTAATTACAATAAAACATCAGTTAGGTATAATCGTAAATTATCCACAAAACCTTTTATATAGTTAATCACGTTCGTATCAAATGACGCATTGGAATTTTAAATGAAGTAGATACCTTACTCTCACACTATACAAATCGCATGTTTAATCAATTCTTCGAAAACCTTTTGCCCTTTGGCAACTGAAAAATTAATATCATTCCAATAAATCGGGGGCTTTGAGTTTGAAATTAAATATAAAGATGAATTTTTATATAGAAGCTTTATGACAGCTGTTGTCGCAATGCGTAAAATTCTGCGTAATAAGATGGTTATTGCAAATTGTGCGAATCTCAACCGGTTTGGAAACTTCTACCATTTAGCAGATTGTCGGTCATTTCGAGCGAAATTTTTGCGTGAGTTTACCGAGGTGACTCGTCTTCTTAATGATTGGAGTTAGAAAATTGATAATTTTAACTGGTCACTGAAGTCTACATTTATTTACAATCGACATAGTAAGAAACTAAAATTTCAGAACTTTTAGGTCCATAAGTTTATCACATCATTGGTAAGTTTAGATATTTCTGAAACCTATTACTGTAACCTTTTGTAACCTAGTCATAACCAGTTATCTATACTAATATATAAAGAGGAAAGATTTGATTTTTTGTTTGCATTGAATAGGCTCCGAAACTACTGAACCGATTTCAAAAATTCTTTCACTGTTGGGAAGCTACTCTATCCCCGAGTAACATAGGATATATTTAAAAAAATAGGGATCCTTAATAAGACTCCAATAATGTAACACCAAGTATAAAAAAAAAGAAAACCGAAGCAAAGCGAGGGCGGTTACTCGTATTAATTAAATAGGTAGTGGCATTACTTTTATAATAATAATATTTATTACATAGTATGCATTAGATAAACACCTAGGTATTATACGCAATATCTAGAATCTAATCTTAGTGAAACAAATACTCAAGTATTCAGAACAAAATTAATTTTGTATTGTAATAGGTGGGTTCTAAGTTATTGCGCGCGCATTTGCTATAAATACACAAATAGCAAAGAATATCGTGCTGATATTGATAGTGAATAGCAGCAAGAAAACCACATAGATTTTTGACAATAGACACATCATAATTACTAGGCATTTAGGAGAATGTTGCATTGCTTTAATTGATTGTAAAACGTCTAACAGAAGCATACAATTTAAGCGTTTTTTTTAATTTTATTTTATTTCAACCTTTAATAATTTAACCAGAAGCATTTTGAGGGTGATAACCAATTATAAATATAAGAATGATGTCTCCTGAAGTACAGCGAGACTGCTTCACTAGTATAAAAATAAAATAGAGTTATAAATGTTTCTGTAGAAACGTAGGCTCAGCGTTACTTCGTATTTATGTACCTATGTCACAGATGTTTTAAAGTGCGCCATTCTTTTACTGTGTCGCACTGCAGTCCCTTAACCTTTGAAGCTGTTAAATTATTTTGTAATCGTTATTTTTCATTACATAGTAGCCTCAGGCGCGGTTCGATGAGGTTGTAATGAGAATAAGATACGTGTTCGACCAGCAATAGATTTTGTTGTTGATGGTACTCATGGTGAGTTATGGTGTTGTGATTGCGTTATGCTAGTGTGTTTGTGAAAGTGATAATGGTATGAACGATTATTTTTATATTGTGGTTATTGACTTAAATCGTAGCAGTAAGATCTACAGGTCGTATCGTTGGAATAAAAATAGAAATTAGAGATGAAACGGATAGTGATTTGGCCGGATACCGGATACCAGATATTCAGTAACATACGCAGCCGGAGCGCCGGATATCCGGTACCTGGATATTCGGCGCTTTATTAGTGATTGTCGCGAACAAGAAAAACAAAATCCGATTGCTAACGAGATTAACTTTTTCTTAGACATCTCGAATCGATCGCAATTTTATTATCCGGTATTCGGCCGGATACGGAATTACTATCCGGCCGGTTGTGAAAAAAGTGGCCAAGTGCGAGTCGGACTCGCCCATGAAGGGTTCCGTAGCAGCAAGTAACATAATATAAAAGTTCTTGTAGTTCGTTGTAACTTTGATCGAGGTAAATTGCGGTTTACGATTTATGACGTATTAAAACAAAATTATTTACTAGATCTCGTTCAAACCAATTTTCGGTGGAAGTTTGCATAGTAATGTACATCATATATTTTTTTTAGTTTTATAATTCTCTTATTTTAGAAGTTACAGGGGGGGGACACACATTTTACCACTTTGGAAGTGTCTCTCGCGCACACTATTCAGTTTAGAAAAAAATGATATTAGGAACCTCAATATCATTTTTGAAGACCTATCCATAGATCCCCCCACACGTATGGGTTTGATGAAAAGAAAATTTTTGAGTTTCAGTTCTAAGTATGGGGAACCCCTAAAATTTATTGTTATTTTTTTCTATTTTTGTGTGAAAATCTTAATGTGGTTCACAGAATACATCTACTTACCAAGTTTCAACAGTATAGTTCTTATAGTTTCGGAAAAAAGTGGCTGTGACATACAGACGGACAGACAGACAGACATGACGAATCTATAAGGGTTCCGTTTTTTGCCATTTGGCTACGGAACCCTAAAAAGGCTGGATACGCCAGATACCGGATAGTTACCGGATATTCGTTTCATCTCTAACGGAAATAGAATAGAATTAATTATTTCAATCCTAAAGTTAATTGTTTTGTTGATAAGACATATTTTTAAGTAGGTACCTAATACCTGTGCTAGGATGTTCCGCTCTTCCATCTTACAAAATAACTACAGAATTTCAAGTTATTATTATGTGCGGATATTCAGCGACATGGTTTACACCTATTTTATGGCTCTATGATTACTATCGTTATAAATGACTCCGACACAGTAAAGGAAATATTATTATATACTCTATAATGATATTATTCTTATACTGTGACTCCGACCATACGCGGTCCGTTTTTGTCACAAACCGTTTACCACACCTTTTAATAAATAATAGTTAAAAAAACTAACAAACACGCTTTTATAGAAAATCCAACTAAAAATAGAAAATAAATTTGAATTAAGAATCGTGTAATTGTAAAAAAAGCGTGGGGTGCTTTTTATTAAGATATTATCCCTTCTACTCATTGACACCATGCATCCCACGCTTTTATTACACGATTCTTAATTCTAATTTATTTTCTATTTTTTTATTGGATTTTCTATAAAAGCGTGTTTTTTAGTTTTTTTTTAACTTTTATTTATTTTTTCATATTTTAGTTTGATTTTTTGAAATAAAATTTAGGTTTTTTTTTCTTTCTTTCTTTCTTTTTTCTTTATATATTGAATTGTCATCGGTTCTCGATAAGTCTACGAAGTTTGAAAGAAATCTGACCATTTGAAGTAGGTCAAAATCAAGTCCAAAGGAGTCGGTTACAAGTTACAAACATACAGGTGAAGCTAATATAGAGCGTCTAAATACGTATATCACGGTAATGGACGCTTTCTGTCCGCGTGAAGCTGTAATGTAAAGGCTGATAGGGCCAACAGCAACTGGCTTGTGTTCATTCGGAAAGAATAGCGTACCTATCTACATAAATATGCCCTAGGAACCAAAACTAAATTGTGTATGTTATTATTTTTTTAATACTTTTTTTTCTTATGGAGTACAATAACTTTAATAAACAGGCATTAAGTACGATATATTAACATTTCAATACAACAAATAAATTTATATTAATAAAACATAATATATTTTATTGTATCTAATTGAGAACTTCCTCCTGTTTTTGAAGTCCGTTAAAAAAACTCCAGAATCGTAGAATAAAATATTAAAAAAACATATTTTTCACGGTACTATTTTTGGAATTAGGAATCTGTTTGCGAAATATTTGGCTTTAAAGACTTTTTGTTAGAGTCCCTGCCGGCTAAACGGTTGGAGTTGGATAAGTAAAATATACGAAAAGCGGCCAAGTGCGAGTCGGACTCGCCCATGAAGGGTTCCGTAGCAGCAAGTAACATAATATAAAAGTTCTTGTAGTTCGTTGTAACTTTGATCAATGTTTTTTGCGGTTTACGATTTATGACGTATTAAAAAAAAACTAATTACTAAATCTCATTCAAACCAATTTTCGTTGGAAGTTTGCTTAGTAATGTACATCATATAATTTTTTTAGTTTTATCATTCCCTTATTTTAGAAGTTACAGGGGGGGGACACACATTTTACCACTTTGGAAGTGTCTCTCGCGCAAACTATTCAGTTTAGAAAAAAATGATTTGATGACCCCCAAAATTTATTGCTTTTTTTCTATTTTTGTGTGAAAATCTTAATGCGGTTTACAGAATACATCTACCTACCAAGTTTCAATGGTATAGCTCTTATAGTTTCGGAAAAAAGTGGCTGTGACATACGGACGGCCAGACAGACAGACAGACATGACGAATCCATAAGGGTTCCGTTTTTTGCCATTCGGCTACGGAACCCTAAAAACCTCAAAAATAGGTAATATGATAAATTTACAAGAAAAACTATCACGGCTATGTTAGCATAAGTAGTTAATGAGTAACAGTCGATAAACTTACTACTTCGGAACCCTAGATTGCGCGTGGCCTGACACGCACTTGCCCAGTTTTTAAACACAAGAGTGACTGACTGACGCGCCACTAACTACTTAATTGAAATGTACATCTGTAATGTCATTAACGAGCAAAATGCAGTTAATCACAATCGGAAGAAAGAGCGTGCAATCGTTAAGCTGTTCTGAAGTGCGTTTGCTTTCTCTCTTTGTTCTAAGAGCGTTTCATAATACAGTTCTCTCGGCAGTTCCCTGTTCTGCGTAATGTTTACCTGACTCAGAACTTATGTGTACGGTGTCCAAACAAACCTAAATTTACTGACGGTGGCACACATTCTGTTTTGATCTAAAACAACTCGCACTATTACGCCAGTCTGCACGCGACGGATCAAAACCTTTTAAGTGTTTAAGGAAATAATTTGAAGTAGGTTCCGTCCTAGTTTAGTTTCAAGGAACCTATGAGTAGGTATGTCTTAGAGTACCATCATTACAATGTAATTCACTAATAATAAATAAACGCTAACACACTCACACCCCCGCAGTGGGTTTTTACCTGTGTCGCGGGTGCCATAGACGACACATATAATAAATACATCACAATAACACCCATGACCCGAGTACAAATATTTATCTGTCTTATAAATATCTGCCCCGGCCGGGAATCGAACCCGGGACCCCTCGCTTCGCAGGCAGGGTCGCTACCAACTAGGCTACAGGGTCGTCATAATAATACACTAATAGTCTCACTAGTTTTCTTAAATATCTTCCATGTACAGACATACATCGATTAGTTACAGTTTTATTATAATAACTACTAGTAGATACTCGCCGTATGTTACAATTATTACAACGCTAAAAGAAGAAATACCTACATAAATTCGGGATTTTTTTAGTATGGGAAAAGTCGAACTATCTTCGCATTATTGCCTTTCACAGGAACCAATTTAGGGGACATCGGTTGGATGGTTTAAGAGTGTAGTGTAATAAAAGGTCGCAGGTGAACTCCGTAATATAATTTGAATATTAATTGTTAATTTGTGAAATCAGTAACAGTAATGAGGTAATTTGTACCCATGATATTATAATGTAAAAAAGAAGTAGATATGTCACTAGCACGCCCGCGATGAAGAGCGTAAGAACAGGCAATTGACCATTCTGCTCGTAATCGCTGTGTCAATACAAGACAATACGCACGCTTTTGTTGTTGTCAGAAGTGCTTGACATTTGACATACAGCGTTAAAATGCCTTCGTGTATTATACCAATGTGATTGCTGTAGTGAAACAAAAGATAAACGTGTGTGTGTTGTAGCTCTTTTCGTAACAGATTTTTTGTTTGATTTGTAACAGTTTTTTTTTAATATCATTGATTTGTACTAGGTATCTATTATTTTGTGTGTCTAAAATAATCTTAGATTAAATATCTTTTAATAAATCGTTGCTATTTTACAAAATTTTTGGTATGCAAGTTGATATGATTGAGATGGACTTTACAGCTTTTAATAATAATGAGCTTTTTCGTTATCAGTACATCGGCAGCTTTCGCAAAAATATTCTGATGTGTACCTGCTTTACCTTATTGCATTTTAATCGGCAGAGCCATTACCAAAGTGTTCTACTTAAGTTTTTGCAAGAGGCAAAGTTTACTGAAAGTTAACCATGAAACAAGATTACGAAGTTTCTTTATTGAAAGAAAGAAAGAAAGAAATAAAAGATTTATTTTATTAAGCATTATGCCACAGGCTGTAAATTGTCATTTATTACAGTAATTATGAAAGTTAACAGTTATATTGTAACATTTAATTTACTTATTTCACGGAACTAAGAAAGAGAAGCATTGTTTTAATGCTTTTAACGAAGACATTACACATAGAAAACGTTTTCTTTGTATTGTATTTGCTTACAAAAAGTTGCTCCGGCTTTCGCTTTGATCTTTAACTTTGAAACTTGACAATAACGAATAGCGGATTATGCTTGTTTATTTATATCACTAGTATCACTTTGTTTCGCTTCGCTTCTGTTATCTTTTTACTTACAATAGTTATCACAATTCACAGCACTCGCCAAATAATAACTTTTTAAGGCAATTATTGATATATAATTATGTTATTGCAATTTTATGCCTTTATGTTGTTCTTGAGATAGAGGTCATACTACACATATCTAAAGAAAATACCGCCGTATATTGTGGTTGCGGATTGTTGCAAAGAAGATTAATTACTAACTTAACAATAATGGATTTCCGCAAAGCAACGCTTGTTATTAGCCATCAATGGAATCCTTCGTTGGAGATCGTTCGCGAGGAATAAGGCAATATTACACTGTCTATTATTACTTATATTTCTGATATTTCCTATCTGATTAGAGAATAGCTAATCATCGTTTCAATCCCTTTGTTCCTCATTCTATTCAACCAGTAGACTGACTTGGCATTTATTTCTGTAAACAAAGTTTGGGAAACCAATAAATTATCTCCTCGACTAAATGTTGGACTATTTTAGCAATCGCGTTTTAGTGCCATCCGCAAACATACTGTTGTGGCATGCGCTGGGCTAGTATGAGTTTGATTTTAGACTAGGACACGTCGACTCAATTTAAGTTATGTATTTTATGTTCAATATACTAAAAATATATTTAACTAGCTGCCTGGACAGACTTCGTTCTGTAAAAAGTTTTTTTTTTATTTTGAGATGTAAGCTATCCTATCTTTCAAGTTGGATCAAATGGCACACGGTGTGCAAATTTAAAATTTTAATTCCCCGATTAAACTGGATAGTGCAGGGGCCTCCAAGGCCCGGCGCCGTAGCCTCTTCCGTTCTGCAGCAGGGTGTACCACTATAGATTGGCATGGTTTCAAAATAGAAACATTCAAATCACCAATATTGTTTCAAACGTCCTGTTGATTATTAATCTGGAGTTTTATTTACTAACGCCCCAACTCAGGGTCACTAACGGTTAATTTAATCGCTCCTTAGTAAAGAATCGCCATACAAATATCGTACTGAGGAGCGTATTAAGTAACCGTTAGTGACTATGAGTTGGGGCGTAAAACTTTTACATAGGCTACATTTAATTTGTCTTTTCTATTTTTCTCTCAAATTCTACAATCGTGATTTATTACGCCCATCTTACATGAAAAGTAAAATGATTTGTTGTCCCATAAAGACGCCTGCACTTTTTACACAAGGTGGCTAGTAACTGGAACAATCCTTTCTTTTCATTTTTATGGTCACCTTCTGCGAATCGCTCGCAGAGGTTGGCACAAAAGCGATTTTCAAAACATTATTGTTAGCCATTTTGTACAAAATATACGCGTTTTCTGTTCGACAAATTGCTGCTATGATTTACTGGTTAACGCCTCTAGTTCGCGTAATAAATAAAGCAATTGTAGTTTGAGTCATAGGCTTATTAGGATCTATCTATGGTGGTTAGATTTCTTATCGATTGTTATTATGTGGAGGCACTAAATGGTTCTTATCAGATGCTGTTTAGTCAGGATCGATTTGAGGTTTTTAGGGTTCCGTAGTCAAAACAGAACCCATATAATATACGTATTTATATACTTAGTTTCGTACATACATATGTTTTAAAACTACGAAGTCGTAGAATAAAAATGGTTGTCTGTAAAGTCGGTTTACGGACGGTAGTTTAACGTGACAACGTCATAACAAAGCTCCGCTCCGCGATACGCCGATCGTAGCCGATCGTGCCTCTCTCTCGCTTTTGCCGCTCTCTCGCTCGCGGAACGCTACATTTTTTCGTGCGTGCGCCCGGCGTTCATCGTTTTAATAGACGTTATCACGTCAAAAAACTTAAAAAAAATGTATCTTAGGATATCTTCCCTCCAGGTAAGGTGTGGATTTTTTATACATAGGTCTGTAAAGAGCATTTTTCGATTCAGGGGCACGTTTGTGACATATTTGGTTTTAAAGCTATTGCTTTGCTAATTTTGGTTAGATTCAAGTGTCCCCCCAAGGGGGCTTGCCAGGTAGGCGTTGGATATGTGAAAAAATTTACGGCAGCAGGAATTATAATAGCAATAAGTAGTAATAGTCGATGAACATAACATAACCCTTAGATGAACGTAACCGTAACATTGCACGTAGTCTGACACGCAATTGGCCGGTTTTTTTTTATATAAATGTTTCAGTTTTTATCAAAACAGAATGGCTGGCTTCAACCCATTAATGGCCCACTACTGGGCACGGGTCTCTCCTCTTGAGGAGGCCCAAAACAGAATACTTATGTATTTTATTTTAAAATCTTTTTTTTTTCGGATGTGACGTATTCAAACCAACACAGTCATATTTAATGTAACCACTTTAAATTCTCTTTTTTTATCCTCATAATAAATGCAAATTAAAGCTAGAGCACCAACCCGAAAAAACCATTCCACTAAATCCTTCGTCTTATTTTCCAAACTATTGATTATTCTAATGTTACAATTAAAATTCGTCACTTTGCGAGCGTAAATTGGGACTGAATATTTTAAATGGGTAACAAGAAAGGAATTGGCGCCGGACAAAGTTTGGCCCCGGGGACTGGGATGACTGCAGTCTGTTCTAGAACTGCTATGCGTACATCTGGCGCCTGGGTTTGACGCTTTTCTAATATTCACTGACATTTATAAAAATTTCTACCTACTTTTATTTTTCAGAGCATAGGCATAGGCACATTCTTTTTAAGATGTTGACCATATAATTTTTCAATTGGGTGTTTTGTTTTGTTCAAGTCAACTACAATGACGGGTTACTCGTGAGAAATTATCGAGATAGTGGGCTTGTTTCACCATCTTCAAGTAGAGTCCTGAATAAGCTATTCGCCGGTTAAAGTGACGTTAAAGTGTCATTTTACATACACGAAATGTCAACTTAACCAACGAATAGCTTACTTCGGACTTACTTGAAGATTGTGAAACAAGCCCAATGTCTAGATTGATTAGTTATTTCAGTTAATGTTACGTTTTGGCATTTATAAAATACCTGTACTAATATTTCTCGGAGAGTGTATGGAAGAAGTATAGGCACTTTCTTTTTCGAATTAATTGACACCTAATTCTAATATTTCATTTAGGAATTTTGTCCAACTTAACTACAATAACGTGTTATTTGTGAGCAATGTTTGAGATAATGTCCATATTTATGAGTCATTTTATTTATAGTGTTATGTTAATTTTTTTGGCTTACAAATGAGCAGTCGAAAAACATTTTTAAACTGTCACTATTATTTTTATTTTAGAATGATGTTTGTGAAAAGTTTTCTATATACAAGTTTATATAATGTTTATATAGAATGTTTATATACAATGTAGGTGTATTTAATAAATAAATAAATGTATTTATTTGCATCTGCGCAATAAACGTACATATAGCAAAATTTTCACGACCTGTGTGGCGCGATAGTTACCATGCCGGATCGCCGCGCCAAGGGTCCTGGGTTCGATTCCCAGAGGCAGTTTGAATGATAAGTTTTAAATTCTGTGCTCTGTCTGGGTGTGAGTGTTCTTGTCTCTGTGTGTTGTCCATGGCACCCACGATACAGAGAAGCCTATATGGGGCTGTGAGGCCTTAAGTGTGAAGCGTTAAAATAAAATTGCTATGCGATTTGCCCTTCGATCACTTATACAAGAAGAATTGTTTTATAAGTGATCGAAGGATTTGCCTCTTATTTTTTATTGTGCTATGTGCCATGGATAAATAAACAATAGAACTTGATCCAAAGTAATATTACAACGCGTACATGAAAAATGCAGATAGACTATTATGAATTGGAATTCAATCACGGGTTACACAAAAATGTATTACAATTTTTTTCCTAAACTCTGTTATACGCAAATTAAACGTATCAAGATTCGATTAGCGAACAATAAATAGTTTTTGCTTCGAAACGTGAACGCGAAACAAATCAAGTATAAGGCTGCGTGCGGCGGTCTGTGATTCCTGTGAACACGGGCCTGAAAAAAGACGAACGTAACGTAATGGCCGCCCGCTTACCATGTGTGCGTAATTTTTGATTCGCGATTGAAGCAGTGAAGTGTCAATGTGTGGGTGTGTGTACTTGTACAAATAGAGAGTTGGTATTACTATGGGTGCTTCACTGAATTTGTTCTTGGGATTACGTCCGTCTTTTTTTTAGGTGCGTGTCTATAAACAATATTTAATACCAGTGGAATGAATATGACTTTTTGTACAGTTCGTAAGTTAGTTTATGTTGACTGTACTGTACAGACAAGTAGTTTAAGCTGTTTGTAGTGATTTGTAGTGAGCTGTAGTTATTGTTAACTGTAGTTGGTGGGATCCTGGTGTTTGAGGATCCAGGTTTGATTAACGGCCGAAAAAAATTACTTGATACATGTTCGTTTGTGTTCAAGACGGCTGAAGATGTTAATTGGCTCCTGTCGCCCGTGGAATGAGTAATCAAAGTCATCACCGTTTCCGACTCGGTGCGGTGAGGTGCGGTTCCCGGTGAAATATTATTGATATTAGACGGTTATATATTTGATAAAATTTTGATTATTTATATGTTAACTGTCAAAGGAGCAGACGAGCGTCCTGATGGTAAGTGGTCAAAGTGATCATAGTGATCACTATGATCATAGTTTTTGGCCGGCAACGCGTTGGTGACGCCCCCAGTGTTGCTAATGTCCATGGGCGGCGGTGATCACTTACCATCAGGTGACCCGTCTGCTCGTTTGCCTGCTAAAAGCATAAAAAAAAGTCGCTTATGGATACCAGCGACTCCAAAGACAACTGAACGACGATTCATTTGGCGACTGACTCAAGCAACTGACCGGGCAGGCTTCACAGAAATATAAAAATTGATTCATAATAACATGAACACATGATTTTGAATTTTGCGATAAGGGAAAATAACAAACACATAATAAAACAGTTAGTTACTATAAATAAAATTCGGGATAAAATTTAAACATCTGTTCCCGGGTGACCTGTTAAAAAAGATGCGGCTAGGGGCGGTCAATTTATAAGCGATATGGAAGCTGCAAAAACACAAATAAAAAAACACCTCGGACTCGAATTCCACAGTATTTGCCAACAAAAATATCGAAAAAATTCTAACTCGTGTTGAAATTGACGCGTTTTATCTGCGAGATTAGTTTTAAAATCTTAATAAACATTGTTTTTGTCAGAAAAAGTTAATAGACTTTTTGTTTTGTGTGCAAGGCTATTGTTTGATTGAATTTCCTAATATTGTTGTGCCATTGTAAACGTCTCATGTTGAAATTCACATTGAACTCTCAACCCTACAGCATTGTACCAATTTTTTTTAGTCGCCAATATTGAATTACCGACTAAATACATTATCTGATAATAATTACGACTGGATGGATATTAATCTATGACATTGTTGCAAAAGTTCACGAACACTGCTCAGATTAATTTCGTAAATAGACATTTCCTAGTGTAATAATAATTAAGTACCTAATTGGTAAGTTTATCAAAATTATTGTTTCTAAATTATAACCAGTTTTGTTTGTTTGCATTATCAATAACAACAAAATCCCAATGTATAACAAAATTATATCTGGATACATTTTATAACACAGAACTTATTACAATACGCGTTCTACTTAATATCATTCTCTTCCAGACAACCTATTGAAACAGGAAGCAAAATTATTAAGAATAAATGTGTTTGTCAGCAGCTAGTATTTAGTTATAAGTCCGCCGACGTTAAGCAAACTTATAAATTTATAGAAAACGAGTAACCGCCTTCGCTTTGCTTCGGTTTTCTTATTTTTTATACCTTGGGTTACATAATTTTTTTTTGAAAATATAATATAGCCTATGTTACTCGGGGATAGTGTAGCTTCCTAACAGTGAAAGAATTTTTGAAATCGGTTCAGTAGTTTCGGAGCCTATTCAATGCAAACAAAAAATCAAATCTTTCCTCTTTATATATTAGTATAGATTAAATAGATGTTAGGGAATCCTTGTGTGGGGTTATGAGTTTGTAGAATTAATTTATTCACCTAGGTATATAGTAAGTGCTGTCAACTATCCGGTGCGTAGGCGTGATTCTTTCTAATAAACTAATTAAACACATTACACGTCGATCGTCAATCACTCAGCCACCCTGTTATATTTATAGTCACATTCATTACAGTAACCGACAGCACGAGAAGTCGACTAATAAAACTTTGTTGGCAACATGGAAGAACGGTCCGAAAACTTTTCCAACTAACTGAACTATCGCTTTGAACCTGTTAAGCACTTAAGGAAGACGTTAAACTAAAGTGCATTTTGATTCGGAGTTCCCTATCACTCTTTGAGGTAGCGCCGCTTTATCTAACTAATGTAGCTATCTAATCTAGGTGATGAAGGGGATACAATAAAAATTACGAACGTTTAAAGAAGATGTACTTATTCAATCAAACATCTGATTGATCGCTGTTACTTAACACTTGCCAATTCACCTTTAGAAAAGCAAATATAAAAAATATTAAACTACTTCAAAAAATTAAATACATATTTTTTTTATAAAATATGTGAAAATAGGTCATTTTTGGGTGTTTGTTTCAAGAGGAAACGATCATCAGCCCTACAATAATTAATTTCAAGAACGAAATCTATCCCACACGGAGTTGTTAACGTTGAAATTAATTTAACCAGTTTTTTACACTTTTTTAATCTGTTAATGACTTGTTGGATGCAGACAATGTCGGATGCACCTTTGAGCGTGTGATTGCTTACTATATTTACGTACTTACTGTAAAAATAATTTAAATCTCAATTCTTACAAGATTCGCGTGGTTGAACTCCAATTTTCAAGACTCCCTTTGGAATAACTTAAGCTGTTCTCTGTCGATCTCAAGGGGAACATTCGTCGATTTTTTACGTAGGCTTTTGAATTTTAAGTTCCTTCAATCTTTGAGTTACTAACCTTGGCTTTTTTTCCTTTTTCCTTTCGGTGGCTGCACTCTATCACCTTAATTCCAGCGGTGGGTTTTATTAGAACTATTGCTATCTACTATTCTCCATTCATACGTGAGAGAGATAGTGAATGGTCCCTCCGCGTCGAATAAAGTTATCCAATAAAGTGTATTGTTTACTATCAATTTGTTGTCAGCTAATGATACCTTTGTTAGTTCTAATTACCATGGGCGGCATTTGCCACTTTTCATCGAGTCTACTCGATATGAATGAATGAGTGAATGAATGGATGGATGAATGAAAGAATGATGAAGGGATGATTGAAAGAAGAAATAAGAGAATATATAATAAATTAATTAAATATATTATTTATATACGTCCATATTAAATGTTACTATATACATAAATCCCAGTATTAATATTACGTCGTTGACACGGCGTACAAATAAGCTTTTTAATTCCCTACAGTTGATTAAACGTGTTATGTTCAACGAACCACGAGTATTATTATTTATAATAAATCAATATTATAAGTATTATAATATTCACTGCAAGTACGCACAACACTGTAGGGACAACCGTCCGCCCCGAGTTCCCAGTATCGACTGACCTTCTTGTACCGAGTTAGGTACTCGATCATTACTTAACATCGAGTAATCGAATAATACAATAATGGAATAGATGATCGAATGAACTACTTCATTCGATCATCAAGCGAGGCGCCATCTAGCGACACCAGCACACAACTCTATACATAACATCTCTTCCTTTTTTTTAATTTATTTTGTTTATAATGCGTGTGACTATATTTATATGTCATTAATTTATTGACACAATTGAGCAAACATATAGTAGAACTAATTTGGATAGATTTAAACAATACACAGCTTTATAATTTATTTCTTCAACGTTCCAAATTCCCGTTGCTTTTCTACTCTATAATATTATGTACAATATTCCTCCTGGATCTTGTGCCAGTTATATTAATCCTTATATTGATGTTACTTCGCTGGAAAGCCTGAAACTAATTTTCATATATTAGATACTTTCGCATACCTGACGGTAGTGTTCCCTAATCATATTATCATCTTTTTTTTTTGTTTTTGGTAGTAGTAACAAGGTTAACAAAAATTTAACCATAAACAGCTGCTTTGGTTGAAAGCTTAATAGACGCTGTTTAATGATATATTTTATACAAAAAGGTTTTGACCAAGGACTTATACACATCTGTCAGTGATCTAATGATAATAATATCATTATCTACTACATGTTTTCACATTAGAAAAACACTTTTATGCTGCTCGAGACCTGTAACATACAAAGTTATTAGTTAACGAAGTAAGATCGCCTGTATAGAACGTCTAGTGATCTAAGGCACTTAGATAAAAAGTGGAAGATCACCTGCTCGATGAAAAGATGCCGTTTGCCACAGGATGTTCCATTGTGAGGTTTTCACATATTGTCACAAGTCCATACCTGGCAACACATCGCCAGTGCTGCTGTTACCCAGGACGTGTACCATCATCGAGACGCCACATCTACAGGTGCTAAGCGGGAAGCGATGCGCAATGGAGAACAAACAGTCAGGAGACTGACAGTTTTTTTAAAGTAATTTATGTAATTTATAAGAATTTATCGTTATCATTATTTTGATCCATTAACATGGTACGTTTTCATAGCATACTGAAATATAGAATTATTACACCGAGTTGCTTCTTTGCAATTTTATTGTGTTTTACGAACCCATGCAAGCTTATTTTTGGAGTGAATCTGGTGGAGTCCTGATGCTGACCTAGTCTGTTATTTATTTTACTTAATAGTTATTGGTCAGGAAATTAAACTGGCTTTTAAATCACACAATCACAAAAACACAGCCTAGATCTATCCCACTTGATGTTCGGTTAATCTGTTTTCGTAGATGGTGAAGTTTCAAATCATAATGTTGATGAATAACTAAGGTAATTTTACCCATAATTAACATTTTCGTCTCGAATGACTGAGTAAATGAATCTGTTGACCGCCCAGCATTTTCATACTGGTCCCCACAAAATGGCTGAAGGTATATTTATCCCAATACCCAAATAAATTATGAATTCAGCAAACTTGATTACTCTGCATACAATTTTTTGATTGTTTACCTGATTACCTTGTGAGATTCAACGCCACTTCATTCACTTCAACGTCCGTTCATCTTGACTGCTACTCTTCAGAATGTATCCCTGAAATACCTCGGCCACCCTCAGTTATTGGCGTTGAGATATCCTCGAACCCTAGCTTTAGCGGTTCATTGTATTCTAAGCTATGGTCCTGCTAGGAAGCTTGGAATCCTAGCAAAACGCTTTTAACGCTTTTGCTGTCACTTTTGGCTGGTGCTGCCAAAGCCTTATGTCAGCATTGGATTCAATGACGAGGCATGCCCCAATGCCTTTTGCTGACCTTAAAATTGGTTGAGACCAAATTACAAAGCTTCAAGCACAGGCGCAGAGTTGGTATCTCAGTATTCATAGTATTAAAACCTACATTAAGTCGTCGTCACCACACCAGCTTCACCAGCGTCAGAAATTCAAACTTGAATGGAATCGTGACGATCCGGCATGGTAACAATTGCGCCATACGGATCGCAGAGTTAAAATTTGTATGTGATCTATACTAATATATACAGAGGAAAGATTCGATCTTCTGTTTGCATTGAATAGGCTCCGAAAGTACTGAACCGATTTCAAAAACTCTTTCATTGTTGGGAAGCTACACTATCCCCGAGTAACAAGGGCTATATTATATTTTCAAAAAGTTAGGGATCCTTAATAAAACTCCAATAGTGTAACCCAAGGTGTAAAAAAATAAGAAAACAAAGCAAAGCGAGGGCGGTTACTCGTTAAAGATATTTCAATCGCTTGAACATATAACAATTTACTTGCACTTGGAAGGCTAATAGGCAATGATATGATATATTCTTATAACAAAATATTATTTTGTTAATGTTTCTTCTTAATTAACCATATTTCGGTCATTGAATTAAGAATATTAGATCGTTGGAACTTCGTGGGAACTTGGAACAATTGACTTGGAATTGGAAGAATTTATTTTGTTGATATTTGTTTTTGATTGACATTTATCTTTTCCTTTATCCATATTTTTTAAAATTAATGTAATAAAATAATAGGTAGTTACCTAATTTTTGTATTTTGTTAGTAGATACTATTGAGCTCGATGTAGTGTCTCATTGTCTCTTTACTATGTAGCCAAAATCATAACCTGACATATTTTCTTTATTTTTCCGCTACTCAAAAAGAATAACTATTGCAAGATATAAGATGAAAATATCTTCTGAGTCTGTTAGTGCTCATTGCCACATGGATAAATCGTTATTTTTTCAATAATAATGTATTAATAAATACTACTACTAGTACTAATAGTACTAATAAATTATTGTGGATGATATTATATAAGAATTGTAAAAAAAATTAAATAATTATCATGAAAGTCGAGTCCGTTACCGTGAACTCATAACTGCTGTCGTTTGTCATACTTCGTCATAATCTGACTCGAATATGTGAACATATACCAACTCCTCTGTAACGAATCATTATAAAACAGATTTACAGATACCTTACATAATAATTGAATTCTGATGCCGAAAGAGTATCATCTTTTTACTTGATATCTGTGATTCATATTGATTGGGGTAACTTCCTGAAAACCTGCAATTTGTTATTTCATGCCGCGATTTCATATCGGTGAAATGTGGTCGATTATGATGGGAATCATCTTCACATCGTACTACCACGGCTACCACTAACGTAGGATAATGTTTTGTTATAGTATATCGTTAATACCAGCACCAACTGACATTGTCATATCAGTGCAATAACCAGGAGAGAGAGATTACTATTACTTTAAAGTTTAAACTTTGTTAAACAGTCCTTTTGTCATATTTTAATATTTACGTCGGTTCCATGGAAGGAAATGCTGTTTTAGCATTAGTTAAATTACCTATGCTATGAGTAATGTTGGAGTGCAATAAAGTTATAATTTTCCTTATTTTTGTTTTATTTTACAAAACAAACTATCAAAATATTCATTCAATATAATTTGTCTCATTATGATGTTGTTCCAAATGATGTCGTGTCCCATTATGTCCCATTTTGTAGTTTGACATTGATTTCGGAAGTAGTTGGATCCTGTAAAATATCTCTTTTGTGATAGGTCACACTATAGTACTGTTGAACACTTCGGTTTGTTAATTCCTTTTTATTGTCCCTTATGTCTTAGCCTTAAGAAGGGAACCAACAACTATTTATTGTGACGGTACTGTCACACCAGTTGCGTGTAGTTAGAGGAAACAGATACTATCTTTCAGCACATGTTATTTTTGTCACTTTGTTAGGACTAGCAAATATACCTAATTTTAAATACACTCTCTATAGTGAAAGTCGATTAATGTTAAAAGTAAATAGATTTTGAACTGTGAAGTGAATTACCTCGTGTGAATTTTTGGATTTAATTTTTTCACCAATAATTCTCATCAATAGATCTTTAAACAGTTTTAACATGAAGATATAATAATATTTTTATGTTATGATTTCTCGGTAAGTGAGTTATGTTAATTCTTTATGAGAATTAAAGTCCTTCTTAAACCGTAAGATGAGTGTGAAACAGCTTCGAACAAATGTAGTCTTAATTAGTGTTACTAGTAGGTAATACTTGCTAGTTTTAACATGAACATATTACATCGCATCTTTAGGAAGCGAATTGACGCTTTGTTCGAATTATTCGAATTATTGCGTGTTTCTACATGTTTCTGTTGATGTTATTCAGTGGCATTAATGAATTTTAGGGCACTTGTTGGTTCAACCGGAGTTAAATTATAACATATGTACTTTCTTCGCCTATTTCTCTTTGAAAATGCGTGTCTTCGAATGATCGAAGTGGTACATTATATGACGTATATATAATTATGTCATGTGATGTGTATGATGTAATTTGTTTATTTCTTGGTGCTTGACTTTTTTATGCCGTGCATTTTGCCGGACTTCCAACGTTATATCATTTTTTAGCAGAAGTAGGTATCTGTGCTTTAGATAAATGTTTATAAGAATAACTTCTATTTTTAAGGATATTTACAATAGCGTATTCATGGTTTGGTGTGAAATAAATAACAAATGCTGATTTATCTATGATTTCATTGATAGGCATTTTATGCATACCCTCCCTTTTTCAGTGAGAAAATAGATCGGGAGCAATATAGACGAAATATTGTGATATATTACTTGTAAGTTTGCTCTCTTGCACAATGATGTGCTCTATAATTTTGTTCATCTCAATTACAATTAAACAGCGTGTATATTGTTATTTGTATTTTGTAAAAGCCATTACGATGTATGGTATATTTATGATGCACAGTGTGTTGATTTCTATAGACCTCTTGTCTCCAAGATTATATTATTATTATTATTATCTATAATTTGTTATGATAGGCCCTACTTTATGAGACCTTAAGAGTAAATTAATTTGCATTTACTGAATACCAAATATGTTATTCAGGTGAATACACTTGTAGTGTAACGCAAATAACACCAAAATAATATGGATAACTCACTTTTTATCTTATTATTCCTTTGTTTTCCTTGACTAATGCATATATTTTGCTGTTCGAAATCTAGTAGGCATTATTTAAAGTATTTTTGTGTACATCCTATACACGTGCAATGAATGATAATATCTTTGTCCTTATAAAAGTGTATTTTAGACGTAATAAAAATTTAATGGTGAACCTTACATCCAAGCAATAATTATATTTGTTTTGGTATGCATTACTCGGGAAGCAATAATTAGAAAATGTATTATTTTAGTAATAAATATTTTATGATCGTTTTATTACCAGTAAATAATTGCAACAATTTACACTTTTTAGCCTTAATAGTTTGATGTAAACCTGACAAAGGTTGGACTATTACATTGTGATAATGAACGCTGTAGAAGTTACGCGTTTTAATGAACGCTGTAGAAGCTTAGATTTTTTATAAAAATATTCCAGGTACTTACATGCTTGTGGCTCGTATCTGCGCGATCACGTAATCACGCACGTTCACACGCTAATATTATTATTTTTTGATTACATTGCATCCCTTAGGTGCTTCACCAGCGGATCGAATTTAATCCACTGGTCGTTCTTCATCCTCGTCGCCAATGTTATGTTCAACGAACCACGAGTATTATTATTTATAATAAATCAATATTATAAGTATTATAATATTCACTGCAAGTACGCACAACACTGTAGGGACAACCGTCCGCCCCGAGTTCCCAGTATCGACTGACCTTCTTGTACCGAGTTAGGTACTCGATCATTACTTAACATCGAGTAATCGAATAATACAATAATGGAATAGATGATCGAATGAACTACTTCATTCGATCATCAAGCGAGGCGCCATCTAGCGACACCAGCACACAACTCTATACATAACAAAACGTAACTCACCAAACTAATTTGTACACAACTCTAATTAATTATAATTGCCTTGCTTAAGTTATTTTCATACAAAATGGGCTGAAAACAATTTAAATTAGATTACTCGCAGTCCACTATTGAGTCGACGTCACATTTCGTGGTTCTTTAATCTGTGCTCAAACAAAATAAAGGCCACTCTACAATGTAACGGGAAAGGTACTCAAATTTCGTTCTGTTAATCTTTAATGCTCGTAAAATTACGCGTTGAACAAGTGACCAACAAATCATGCATTTTTGTTGCACAATGCAGGCCATTCGTAAAAGGTGATTATTTATTATTTACTGCAGCTGCACTCTCAGAAGACAGAAATAGCGCTACACTCCGTACTTACTCCGATATTTTTCACTTCATTTTATTACCGCGTTGTTCTAAAATGTTAGCATGCCTACAATGATTCAAAATATTAAGTTGAATTCATTTGTTGAAATGCTTGTTTAAACTTTTTTACATGGTCATAAATCTTTACATAATTTTTAATAACTACCGCTCCGCGGTCGACCATTGACTTTATTTAAATATTTTATTATAGCACACTGTGACCTACAATTGCATTTAGGTCACGTTTTTCCATGCGTAACGTAGCCTTTTCTTACACGGTGTGAAAAGCGTGACTTTGTTTTTTGCTTGTAAACGCACCTCGTTTAGCCCCCTCGTTACGCTCATGCGCAAACTTTACACCCGTGCAATAAAAGGTTACTTTATGCACCGCGCGCCGTATCTTAATAAACGTATTTTTACAATTTTGCTTTCTACAGTTCTTCTCCGTTTATACTTGGTAAAGAAATGTACCAATTATCACTCAAACTACTACTCAAACAGTTTTCTCTTCACTTTTACTTTAGGTATAAAAGGCGATATTTTTTAATGAAAATTGCCGGCAAACGAGCTAAAGATTAGGTGGATCTTCAGTAAGTGAAATTGTAAGTGAAAAAAGAAAAAAAGAACTGGTTCTCAAGTCCCCAGCCGTAATACAGCTAAAACTCTCCGTCCGTTGCACCTGTGCTGTCATGTTTACCTGATTAGGTATTAGAAATAAAACACAGTATGGTTTTCAGTGATACAACACACTCGCTCACTTGACGGCTAGATGGTGAATGTCTCGTGTGCGGGTAGTGCAGATACCCTTTTATTATTATCTATGTCACAGCACCTACCTACTTCTGTATCTATACTTAGTTAAAGCAAGTTAGTATAATTATATTTTGAGACAGTATTTATTATGATATCTCATTTTGCCGCAGGTGTTAATTTGCCGCAGATTTTAAATTGAACAGCTATACTTATTAAAATTATAGCTATAAGACGGCCGCAGCGCAGATACGAATGATAATGCCGCAATGGACTGAGATAATCATGAATAAGTATTATGTTATTCAATTGTTATACAAATTAGATAAACGCCTGAGGTAGAACAGTTCTGTTATTATCATAATAATAAGTAATAAATAATAGTTTTTCAAATATCTTCCATGTATGGACATCAGTCTGTCGTAGTCAAAACCGACTTTAAAACCAGGAGTCAGTTCTCAATTCGGGTGTATATTTATTTAATGTTTGTTACACAGATAATATTTGGTTTATTACCTCAAAACAGAACTCCGTCATTTATAAACCGATTTAGAAAATTACCTATTTCAAAAGAGATAGATTTTCTTCTTTTCTTCTTGGCCGGCAACGCATCAGTGATGCCTTTGGTGTTGCTGATGTCCATGGGGTACGATAGCCACTTACCATCAGGTGGATCGTCAGCTCGTTTGCCGGCTATTTCCATAATAAAGATAATTCCATGTTGTTCCTTTATTTAGGCGACAAAATTAAGTTCTGATGATTTAATTGAGGAATTGAGGGAACTGGGAACTCCTTTAATAATATGGGAATTATGGCGATTCTGACATAGGTTTGTCGAACACTTTCTTTAAATAAAATAAATTTCTTTAAATTCTTTAATTGAATAATCAAATAGGTAATTTTTTAAATAAAATTTAGATCAGACATATTACTAGCAAAAAAGCGGTGCTTTAGGAGGGCTCGCGATGTTTTGTTACCTAGTAATTTTGAAGACAATTTTTTCAAGATAATTAACTTGTAATGTATATACGACAAACTGTCCGTCTACTTCATTGCAGAACATGATTTATATCGTTCTGGAGCAGTTGGCAGTCTGAAAACTGTTTAATATCCAAAAATAGCTTTAAGTCGTCTGCAAATAACAGGCACACAGCCGCGCTGACCACATCCGGTAAGTCATTTATGAATGTTAAAAATTCTAGAGGTCCCAAGTTAGAACCTTGACTGATCCCAGAAAACGTATTACACGATTTTGAAACATATCCATTGTACTGAACATACTACCTCCGGTTACGGAGGTAGCAGGAGAAGAATTTAAGTAGTATTTTATCTAATTAATTTTGGTTGTTTGTTTGGCAGGGTCTCAAAATTATTTATTTACTGTTAATTTATGATTTTAATTTATAATAACTAAATGGTTTATTTTATTTTTCGCTTTTCGGTTTTTTTTTTCGTTAGTTTTATTTATTG
The DNA here is from genome assembly GCA_951805285.1 of Thymelicus acteon. Lineage (NCBI taxonomy): Eukaryota > Metazoa > Arthropoda > Insecta > Lepidoptera > Hesperiidae > Thymelicus > Thymelicus acteon. Next base: position 8,883,930 of record OX638232.1, read on the forward strand.
TTAAAAAGTAATTATTATTTCGTCATATTTTTTTTCATTTGACTTTCTTCTTCTTTTCTACATTTTAACATATTATGTGAATTTTTAATACTACCTAATCTATCATAAGAGAATTGTTTATATAACGCTAATCTTTCAATTGTTCTTACTCTTGAAAACGCTATATATGTATGTTAAACCAAGAGACGTTTCTTTATTTCCAATACCTATAACTGCTTTGTCTAATGTTAAACCTTGTGACTTATGTTTTGTAATGGCAAAAGCTAATTGTAATGGAAATTGTTTCCTAGAGCAATTAATATTTTCACTTTTCCAAAATTTAGTTATAGGTGGTATTGGAACACAACCGCTATTATTATAAGTTGAATGAGAATAATTTTCAAATCGAACCATTTTTACTCGTGGCATTTGATCAGGGGGACTATAATTTTCTTCATAAATTACTTTTTAACAATATATAAAACTAACGAAAAAAAACTGTAAAGCGATAATCTAAATTTTACTAACAAAAAATAACCGACTTCAAAGTTACTCAAAAACTACTTGTCAGATCTCGTTCAAATTTATGTGGGACTACATGACAAGCACCTGCTTTCGATTAAAAAAGAATCATCGAAATCGGTTGGCGTAATATTGAGTTATTCGTCAATTTGTCGCGCACATTTTAATACAAATTTAACGACTTATGTGGTTTTGTCATGGATGCCATTGTCAGATCTCAATAAAATTTATGTGGGACCACAAGACAGCCACCAGCTTTCGATTAAAAAAAGAATCATTAAAATCGGTTCGCCCAGTCCAAAGTTCTGAGGTAACAAAGATAAAAAAAATACAGTCGAATTGAGAACCTCCTCCTTTTTTTGAAGTCGGTTAAAAAATAAAATAAACCATTTAGTATTATAAATTGAAATTGTCTTCAAAATTACTAGGTAAGAAAACTTCACTAGCCCTCCTAAAGCACCGCTTTTTTGCTAGTATTAATTCTTATTTTTCCATGTCATACTCAGTGACTTTAGTATCTTTATCAATTAAGATCATAATACTTTTCAAGTTTTTCTATTCACCGCTAGATGGCAGATTCTAATAGTCTCAGATCCGACTGCAGAATAGGGATGTTGACACTATCAGTAAATTAAAATAAATTTATGTTTAAAGTATAGAGGAAAACATTTAAAAACCTAAAATATTATTCTTTTGTCGAAATCAATCACAACAAATTAAATATAATTATTTTAAAATGTTAAAAATAGTACTCACCGTCACGTGACCTCAAACGCCATTTAGAGCTTCATTCAACGTCATTGTTCGTATTTTATATGCAAGTGCAACTAACTTCAGTCGACAGATAGTATTGAATATCGGCTAGTGACGTCACGTGACGTTTTTGGTGGGAAATTTGAAAATGATTTTTATTGATCAATTTTTGTTTTTAAATTGAAGATTATTATTTTTATAATATTTTTTTCATGAATCTTAAGGTTCTATCTATTAAATCAAATTAAATCCTAAAATTAGTCAGCATCCCTAACATATTCATAATTAGGAGAATATATAATTACCAGGTTGCCTATCAAAATTTGGCCGCTAGTATTTTTAATGAAATTATTTTTAATTTATTTTTGGGAAAAAATTTCGTTTACTTGTTTTTTTTTTAAATAAAATCTCGTCTATATCACGACTATTTAAATAAAGATTCTAATAAATCACGGTTGCCGTTGCGCAACCCGCCGCACCTCTTCGCAGCCAGGTGTAAATAGGTATGACTTCGATACATTTATACGTTCATAACGTCATTTATCCATACTTATATTTTAAATATGAAAGTGTGTTTGTTTGTTTGTTTGTCCGTCTTTCACGTTGCAACGAAGCTGTTATATGGTATAGTTTTTGTATATGGAGATAGTGAGGAGGATGGAGAGTAACGTAGGCTACTTTTTACCGCGATAAAACATCCCCATGGGAAGATCGATATTTTGTTAGTTGCTAGATATTTAGTTCCGGATGTTGTTAATAGATGGCGTTAGTAAAATTCATTTGCATTTCACGCTATCAAATGATACATGTAAATTACTTAAGTCATAGGCAACTAAGTCTAACTAAGTAAAAGTAAGTAAGGATTTGTAAAAAATCGATCTCTACCGCGGGCGAAGCTGCGGGCAAAAGCTAGTTAATTATATATCAAATTAAAGCTATTTTTTTTCTATTTATTATCGTATATTATCGTATATGGGTTTTTAGCAAAATACAGATGAACGCACTAATCCTGCAGCCGGATCTTAGACTATACGTAGATTCTGCCATCTAGCAAATAATTCCGTCTCCTGAACGCTAGATGTCGTGACTAGAATCTATATATTGAACCTTAGGGATATAGTGGTAAGTTATATTGTTGGTTATCAACATCATCCTGCTTCTTACTTTTATGGGTTTAGGCTTAGAGATGTGCGTGGTGCTTTTACCGCGTTATCGACAATTATCGATATTTATATCGAAACTGGTACACTACAAGGCCGTACTACCGTAATCGTAACCATAACCGTAACCGTAAACTTCTTGTTCTTGTGCTGTCTATGTAAAAACATGCTTAAAATTTTTAAAGCTTACACGCCGAAGACAGACAGTACAAGGCGAAGACGTGACCGTAGCAATTTTTATCAAGGTTATCTAAGTAAACTGTCACGAAATACCATGCCTGGTCGTTTTTAAGCTCAACTTATTTTGATGGAATTATATTTCCTAGCTTCGAAGCGCTCATAGCCCGGCGGCTTGCGTCGATCCTAAGCGATCAACAAAGTTAAGGAACAGCGCTGCAGCGGGCGAAAAAATATAATCGCCACTTACCATCAGGTGGGATTGTTGTCAAGCACTAACTTATCTTATGTAAAAATAAATAAATAATAATATTCAAATAATTAATTATTGATAATAATGTATAGACCAAGTTGACTGTTAAAGATTGCCAACTGGCATTAACTACTTATATGTATGAATTATAGGTTATTTGCGAAGATATTTTCTCTATAAATAGCCATTTTAACCCTTATCAGTCGTGTCTTGGTCGTATAACATTACATGGTAAATAAAATTACAAAACTACGGTATCGATAAAGTAGCTCATCCCTGCCCGAGTAGCGGAGAGAGTTCTGAACTTCTGACTGTTCTGGAAATCGATAGACGAATAGCAATACCATTTAAAACATAAAATGAACCTTATTGCAACAGAACTAAAGTAGCTTTTTGATCATACATTATATTATTTCCTTGTATCTGTATTCCGTGGGAAGTTAAATTGAAGTATTTTTTTAGTTGTTCTACATGTCCATAGATGGCGTTAGTAATACGATAAAAATCGAATTTCTAAAAAAAAAAATTTTAAAGTGGACAAAATAATATTTTGATGATAAATAACACATCTAGACACGAATAGAAAATTCTATGTCAAAACTCAAACCTGTAAGTGCAATAGTTTCTCCATAAAAGGGATAGAAAATTGTATGGATTGTCGACTATTATTTAGGGCTCGCTTCGCTCGCCCTGATGATACGTTTACAAGGTTGCTGGTTAACTTATTACAAAATAACCCTTTCTAAAAAAAGTCAACCAGTTTATTTTGAGAAACAGCAGTTTATAAACTGCCCAGTCAGTTTTATCGTTACCCTGATTAAAAGTTTTCCTTGTCGAACACATTTTAAAGTAAAAGCTTTTCCAGACGGAATGTAAAATAGCTTACTATAACTAAGTTCTGGAGATTGGTAAAACTTAGGTAGATAACTCATTGATACATCATAATTATGTAACGTTTTGACGACCCGTGTGGCGCAACGATTACCGTGCCGGATCGCCACACCAAGGGTCCTGGGTTCGATTCCCAGCGAGGCAGAAATTTGAATGATGAGTTTGAATTTCTGTTCTCGGTCTGGGTGTGAATGTCCTTGTCTTTGTGTGTTGTCCATGGCACCCACGACACAGGGAATCCTAGTGTGGGGCTATGAGTGTGAAGCGTTATTATTATTATTATTAATTAACTTTATTAATACATATGAAAATACAACCACTCAGGAATGAACATTGAATAACTAAGGAAAATTTATCTTCTAAATATACAAATTGCTATTATTATCATGCTTTCCTTAATCCTGCCAAAACATTTAATGTAAAATAGATTGCTTAGGCTCACAAGTTCAGACCTTTTATAATGAAAAACCAAGCACATAATGTTACACAGTTTCGCGGCTGGTGTAAAGAAATTAGGCCTTATGTCTTACAATAATTCTGAGAAACAATCTTCCGTGCCCCGAGTTTTTTTAACTGGTAGATGATTTAAAGTATTTTTATGGATAATTTTATTCTTATACTAGCTGACCCGGCGAACTTCGTATCGCCTAAGAAACTATTTTTTTTCTAAAATAAAAGTAGCCTAAGTTACTCCTTGTTACATCAGTTATCTGCCAGTGAAAGTCCCGTCAAAATCAGTCCAGCCATTTCAGAGATTAGCCGTAACAAACAGACAGACAAACAGACAGACAGACAAAAATTATAAAAAATGTTGTTTTGGTATATGTACCATGTAAGTATATATCCAAATGTACTTAGTACAAAGCGGTTATTTTAATATTATAAACAGACACTCCAATTTTATTTATTTATATCGATAATTCATTTCTTGTATTTCTTTTATAACGAGGTAAAATAGAGAATCAGTCATAAAAATCTATAGTTACCATAAATATTTTCAAGATTCTAAATACATGAGGCATTGCATTTGATATGACTCCTCATCTTTCTCTTAGTGTTATCATTATTCCTGTCGGTGAGTAAATGGATTGATGATTGTAAACATTAACTAACTTGTCAAGAATACATATTGGCAGGCTGTTACTGTATACAGGATGATATTTTACAAGCGTTTGGAATGTTTGTATTCATATAATAAATCATTATACCCATAATTATGTAATGTTTCGACGACCCGTGTGGCGCAATGGTTACCATACCGGACCGTCGCATCGAGGGTCCTGGGTTCGATTCCCAGCGAGGCGGAAATTTGAATGATGAGTTTGAATTTCTGGTCTCGGTCTGGGTGTGAATGTCCTTGTCTAGTGTGTTGTCCATGGCACCCACGACACAGGGAATCCTAGTGTGGGGCTATGAGTGTGAAGCGTTATTTATTTATTTATTATTATTCATTGCATGAGCGAGTTTACTATCTTAATGCGCGTGAATCATTTGTCGATTGATTTAAATTCGGATGTTTAGGACTTTAGGACACAACTCAATTCAGGCAATTTTGTGAGATGATTATAGAAAGTACACAATTATTGTTTGTTTAACATTGTTTAATATTTAATCATGATTTATTTCAACAGTATTAAAATTAGATAATATAATTAATACTTTTGTTTTCTCTGTTCTTTTTCAATCGGAAATTCGTTGGTGGTGTCACTTTACTTTCAGTTTCCTTGTCCTTTGGTATGACTACAAATGCAACATACGCATTGAAATCCTGACCCTTAAATTAGTTTAAGGGCTTATACCCTGGTACGGGCTTAGCCCCGTGCTATAGAGGACCGTCATTCGTATAACTCGACCGAAATATCTGTGGACCTGGCTCAATGACGTCATGCAAACTGGAGAGATAGCAAAGAAAATCGAGATGTAAAGATTAAAAATATTATTTTGATTTGTGTGTATCTACTTTTTTGCACTTTTATACAACTTTTAGATCAATCTGTACTTTATAGGGTTCCGTAGTGAAAGAGCCGTGTTTTTTTCATTTTCAAAGAATTGGATTACTTTGAGCACTAAATTCCGCTCTGCACTATGTATTGTCCTACCCATCTTTCAACACTAAATAATAATAAACAACAAGAAAAAATAAATAACAAGAAACAATAAACAATAATACGATTACGAAGCAAGAATAATACACGTGCGTCGGCGCTTGTTTTGGCAACGGTACTGGATAGGCGAAAACAGGGTGAGGTCCGAGGAAGCGGGAGCGGCATCGAATTCCAGCGAGGTCCACAGATATTTCGGGCGAGTTATAACAACTCGTTTGTTCGCTTCTGAAGTATTTGTAACAATTATATATGTAATTATAAGAAGTGTAATATGTAATTTGTGTAACATTAGCAACTACTAAATCCACTTAAGGCTCTTACGGATTCGAACACGTATAACTTACACCTGTCTGAAACGGGCCTTTGGAGTGAAATTGTGAAATTCAGAAATTATTAAAGTTTACAGTTAACTTCAGAAGTGGCTGGAAGTCGACTGCGAGATAGTTTTTGACAGTTTGGCACATCGCCGCTGTCCGCTGGCTGAATGACAAATGGTGCAACTTATTGGACGCACGATTGCGCTCTCGCCAAGTTGCAGCGAGTATGTTTTTGACCTAAGAAATTTTATGCAACATGAAAATAACATTGTATACAATTAATATGGATGTTGCTCTTGTGTGTGAAAAAGTTTTAACTCTGTTAAGATTTAGTTTAAGTTATAAGATAAGTTTAATACGTTTAGATTCTCTGGTTATATCTACTGGTCAGAATTCGTTTTGGCTGTGGTTACTAGCTATTTAATAAACGAATATGCTATCCGACGTGAAACGAGAAATTACTAATGAACTTATAATATGGAGTAATAAACATGGAGAATAGAATACGGAGAATATTTAATTATCAATGTTTTCAAAATTTAATAAGATTAGTTGGGTAGAAAATCTCTTGAAGAAATAACATAATATAAGTAAGTACATATATGTATACCTATATTAAAAACGCTAATGCATGTGGTATAAATGCCTACAAAAACAGAGAGTCATGAAATTGTGCGGTATCAACATTATTAAATGTGCTTGTTAAAGAATTCTCGGCGTTCGTTGTATAAATAACTGGTGTCTCCTGCTGTCGACTGCCGACCGTTTAAATGATTCAGTGCTTGATTCAATTAACTGTCTTCAAGTAACTGGAGCGTTATGCAATAGGGTCCGAATAAATGAAAATTAAACTTGTTATGTTAAAATTACAGCCAAGTTTTTGACTTGGAAAAGATAATTAGTTATCTAACCTAAACATATACCATAAAAATTTGGAATAGCGCAAACCTATATAGTAATAAAGACTACGGGCTTGTTTCACCATCTTCAAGTAGAGTCCTGAATAAGCTATTCGCCGGTTAAAGTAACGTTAAAGTGTCATTTTACATACACGAAATGTCAACATAACCAACGAATAGCTTACTTCGGACTTACTTGAAGATTGTGAAACAAGCCCTACGTCTATTGTGGTACTAATAAATGTAGTAATAATAATTGTAGTATGTAGTTTAGTAGTTAGGCCGTATTAATAAGCCGTCTATGGCTCGTATTCATAATCCGATGTCGGCTTAAGATCCGTGATCTTACATCTTACAAATGTCATTTTTACATTACATGCTGTAGTGTATGTGCGATGTGACATACACTGTCTCGTGTGTCTCTGTATTAAATGGCAAATGTCACTGTCACTTACGTAGTGGTTACGTACTCAGAGTTGTGCGCTGGTGTTGCTAGATGACGCCTCGCTTGATGATTGAATGGACGAGTCCATTCGGTCATCTATTCGATTATTGTATTATTTGATTACTCGATAACATGACCCAACTCGGTACAAGAGGGCAGTCTCAGCGGAGACCTCGGAGAGGACGGATGTGTCCCTATAGTGACAGTAACGTGCCATAGTAAAATACGTAGACATAGTCGAGCCAGTGAACAGTGATTATATTAATACACATCGGATATCCTACACATGCGATTTGACATATTTCAGCATCTCAAACCCTCATCTCAAGATTCGCTTGAGACCGCAGAGATCTTGAGATCGGTTTATCAACACGGGTAATGCCTTTTGTTTTATAATCTGAGGGCTTACGTTAAGACAAGGAGTAAAGATCGATCAAGCAAGAAGCCAAATGAACCTGGGCATACTTTAAATTATAAATTAAAAGGTAAATGTAAGTCAAAATTATATTTTAAATAAGTTAAAATTAACAAAATAATGAAATCTGTAAATAGCAAAGATGACTTACGCCGAGCTTATTACCCTGTGTAGATTACGAATTAATTAATCATTGAACAAATTCATTAGCATCAAGTTAAAACAACTTCGAATTGACTCTTCTTGAAGATTTGATAATTATATCTTGTTACTGTTGAGCGCAATACAACGTTGATATAATTAAGCTCTCGGGATTTCAAGTTTGCTTTCTGTATTTGTGTCACTGATATTTGATACAAAATAAAGTATTTCTCATATTTCTTCAGTTTGATACTCATGATTTGAAGCACTTCTACAAAGAAGTCAAATATAAATTTGAAGCGAAAGAAATAACTTGCAACAAAGTTTACTTTAACGACTTATTCTCAACTTTATTTTTTAGGGTTCCGAAGTAAAATCGGAACCCTTATAGTTTCGCCATGTCCGTCCATCCGTCTGTCCGTCTGTCCGTTCGTCTGTCCGAAGCAAACCGCCGAGAGCCTTAGTGCTAGAAAGCTGTAATTTGTCATGGATAAATGTACTTATTTATTAAAACTCCAGAATCATAGAAACAAATATTGAAAAACATTTTTTTAGGGTACCTACAGGTAACGTGAGGATGAATTTTTTTTCGTCGCGTATCCTATAGTGTGGAGTGTCGTTGAAAAGTTCATTCAAAAATATTAAAGTTTTTTTAAGACCATTTTTGGAATTAGGGGTCAGTTCGCAAAATATTTGGCTTTAAAGTGCTAATTTTGGTTAAGAGTCAAGTCCCTCCTGGCGGCTAATGTGTTCTAAAATTCAGAAGCTTAATTAGTTACTTTCTGTGAAGGATTTACCTAATATGTATATTCATTATGAAACGTTCTATAACTTATGGTACAACCTATAATTATTTAGGGCCTACTAGGAAGGTATTGGTGTTTATCACGCGTAGATCTTTTAATTTTATAAATACAGACCTACCTGTTATTTATTCTAGACATTTACATACTTAATCTTGATTTGTTTAAAAGAAAGCATAATTAAATATATACCTACCTAATTAAAACGAGAAGGGAAAACCGTAGTTTCCTATTTTATGGACAATGCAGACACGTAAGAGTCTGAAAGTTCGTGTAGCTAAAGTTTGGGCGGAGAAGAAGTGCAGAAAGCTAAATTGTATGTAAAATAGGTATGAAAATTACATTTATCAAAAAAAAGTATAAAACATTTCAAACAAAAAAAAATTGCAACATAATCGGTCCATTCGTTTAGCAGCTACGATGCCAAAGACAGTCAAACTTATGACATTTTTTGCGTCAGGGCTCGGCGGTTAAGAAACCACATATCAAAACAAAATTTTTACGTTCGCAATCAATTGAAATCCAGACTTTATTCGTCTAAAGCCCCGCTAAGCTGTCTTGCCGCACTGCGCTGTTCTTTTAGGCTTAGAGATTTAATCCACCGTCAATGTGCACGAACCTTAATGATAAATTAATATTTGACGTTGTCTCCAACGGTTTATTACTGTACCACGAACTGTGTTATTAAGAGAGTAATAAAGTTTCCCTTTATATCTCTCTCAACAATCGGAAAGGCATAAAGAGTGGCGATAAACCATCCTAGCTCCCGTGTCACGCGGGGATCTTAATTTGAGAGCGGTAGTGTTATTACTGGCCGTTAATATTATTTATTTATTTAATTAATATGGGTTCGATGACTTTTTGTTTAGCGTTCCTTGAGCAATCAAATTTTGCCTAGATGATGTGATAAGATAGGGCAAGGTGAGGTTGGGATGCAGATGTCAAGCCATTCTTTATCAAGCCATGAACTGAAACCAGGTAAAGTAGTTTTAAAAAAAGTAGTTATACACTTTTGGGACGTTTAAAAGAAGCGATAAACTACAAGTTTTATTTCTATTCATGTTAGCGTTTATTTATTCTGTTTTCATACAAATTACACTAAGTGTAAATAATTTTTCTTCCGCCTTTGAAGAGGTAGTATTTAAGAAGAGAGTGAATAGTTTAACAATTCGCCCCAACTCAGAGTCACTAACCGTTACTTAAATCGCTCCTTACTACAGAATTTGTATGAAGATTCTTTAACAAGGAGAGATTAAAGTAACCGTTAGTGACTCAGAGTTGGGGCGTTAGTACGCTCGGTAGGTTAGTGAATTGTGTAACTATCTGCTTGAAAACGAGCTGACGATCCACCTGATGGTATTGCGAGGGTGCAGATCCTCCACAAATATAATATAGTAAATCTCAGGGCTGGGCAGGGTCATATGTTAATAATAGTCCCAATAAACCAAAGTTATTTGTAATCATGTAACCAACACAAATGGAACAACAATGTTAATTTAGTACATTAAAATCATTCATTGTAGGTATTAATAAGTTTAAAGGAATAACCATGAAAACAATATCAATAATACGATATTCTTCCCGTATGGGAACCCAGCTGACAGTTGCATTTTCGTAAACAAACCCAACTGTCAAGATTTAAAAATTTAGAAGAAAAATGCAACTGCCAGCCAAGGGATATTGAACGAGGTATTATTATACCTCGTTACAATACCCCGGGCTCCCCTCAAAAAAAAAAAAAAAAACTTGTTTTTTTTTTTTTTTTTTTACAATAAAAGTAGGAATTAAAACTAGAAGTACAACAAATTAAAAAATATATAACATAAAATAGTAATTGAAGGAGAAAACGAAAAAAATAATAATAACACATTATAACTAAATAATAAGCAAAACAAGAGAAGAGCAAACATATAAAATTAAGAAATTAAAAGCTAGAGACAACATAAAAAGAAAATAACAAGAGATAAAATAAAAGTAAAGTTAAATTAAAAGATTAAAACTATACGTGACACCTGGGCTTCAGATCTTTAACATGCCACCGGCCTAAATGATGTCCTTCATAATCTACCAGTTCGTAGACGAGAGGTGAAATTTTCTTTAATACTTTACACTTTATAAATTTTGGAGCTAATTTTGCCGAAAAATATTTACCTGAATCAGAAATTTGGTAATTTCGTTTCCAAACAGTATCACCCTCATCAAATGATAGATGTTGACGTTTGGTATTATAATGGACAGCATTCGACCGATGTGCATGCCAAAGACGAGCCTGTACATCGTTAAATAATGTCGAAAGTTGGCCAATATTATCTGCAAACTGATCACGAGGAGCAAATATTATTTCCTCGGATAAATCGGAATCACCATAGACGGACCCACAAGGCACGAGTTCCCTTCCGAATACTAAAAATGCAGGTGTATACTTGGTAACTTCATTAACCGCAGTATTCATCGCAAATTGAATCTTATTTAAATTAAGATCCCACGTGCGATGATCCCGATCAACAAAAGAAGCTACAACAGTGATAATTGTTTTATTGTAACGCTCTACTGTATTCACCTGAGGGCAATGTAGTGGTGAGTAGAGCACTTTAGGTATATTGTATTTACGGAACATTTCCTGTAAATCACAACTAATGAATTGTGGACCATTATCCAAAAATATGGTTTCCGGTATACCGTACGTCATAAAAACAAGATTTTCTAAAATATGTTGTATAATAGCAGTCGTAGCACGTTTGATTGGGAATAATAAACAATATTTACTAAAACAGCAAGTAACAACAAAAATAAATTTATTTAATTTTCGCGTCATTGGTAAAGGTCCTATTAAATCAATTGATATAGCTTGGAAAGGTCTGGAACAAACCTTTGGTTCACCCATTAAACCTATGGTTCTCTGAGTCTGATGTTTGTGTTCCAAGCACGTTTCACACTTTGAGACAAATTTAGCAACATCGCGATACATTCCTTTCCAAAAATATCTTAATTTAATTCTCATATATGTTTTATAAGTACCAAAATGACCACTTGTAGGCGTACAGTGATTTTCTTTAATAACATCTGAGACATATTGAGAAGGAATAACCTCCTTCCAATCAAATTCTGAACTAATAAAATTGTTACTCCGAACGTATCGAAATAGTTTATTACTCTGTATAGAATAATCCGGACAAGAAGCAGGAGTATTTAGGCATTTAGAACGAACATCATTATACCATGTGTCATTCGTATGTGCTGGGTCATATTGTATAAGATTAATACACGGAAAACGTGAAAGAGTATCTGGTACCAAATGATCCTTCCCTTTTTTATGTTTCAACTCAAAGTTAAATGCAGATAAGCGAATACTCCAACGAGCCAAACGTCCTGTAGGATTGTTTAAATTAAGGAACCATTGTAAAGCAGAATGATCTGTATAAATAGTAAACTTAGTACCATTATCCAAATAACAACGCCAGTGTTCTAACGCTGTTATCACACTTAATAACTCTCTCTCAGTAATACTATAATTACGTTGAGCGCCGTTTAATGATTTACTCATGTATGCGATAGGTTTTTCAACTCCATCGAACTCTTGAGCAAGCATTGCTCCTAGTCCATAACTGGAAGCGTCACAGTGAACAGAAAAAGGTTTAGTAAAGTCCGGTCTAGCCAGTAAAGGAGCAGAAGTTAAACAAGTTTTAAGATTGTGAAAAGCTTTATCCGCTTCATCAGACCAAACAAAAGTAGGTGGTTTAGAACCCTTTTTACCAGTTGAAGTCAGTTTATTTAAGGGTGCTACCATATCACTAAAATCCGGTATAAAACGACGGTACCAGCTCGCAGTACCTAAAAACTTTTTAACATCACGAGCTGTTTTAGGAGGAGGAATACCTAAAATAGCTTTGACTTTTCCGGGGTCTGTACGCAGACCATATTCATCAACAATAAATCCAAGATATTTTAATTCCTTACGAAAGAAAACACACTTTTTAAAATTAACAGTAATATTTGCACTACGTAATTTTTGTAGTACAGTATTTAATGTATTTATATGATCCTCAAAAGTGTTAGTAGCAATAACAATATCATCCAGATAACAAAATACTTTATTATCATCAATAGTTGAGAAAAGTGTATCTATAAATCGTTGTTGAGTCGCAGGAGCATTAGTTAAACCAAAAGGCATAACTTTAAAACAAAACATACCACGACCAGGTACATGGAATGCTGTTTTCAATCTATCTTCCTTACGTAATGGTATCTCCCAAAAAGCTTTAGCTATATCAATAGAACTAAGGTACTTAGCGTCCCTAAGGTTATCTAAGATATCGTTAATAAAAGGAAGTTTATACGCGTCTTTTCGAGTAATAGAATTTAATTTTCTACTATCTACGCAGAAACGCCATTCACCGTCTTTTTTAGGAGTAATGATTACAGGGTTAAGCCAAGGACTTTCACAGGGTTCAATTACATCTAACTCTAACATGTTATCGACTTCAGCTGAAAGAGCTCTTTGTTTTTCAGGTGAAAGCCTGTAACAACGTTGACGAATAGGCAGATGATTGTCAGTGTCAATCATATGTTCGACCAAATTAGTTCTACCTAAAGGACAAACGTCAGTTGATATGTTTTTAAATTCTTCAATAATTTTATCTGCTGACAACCTTTCACTATTATTTAAATTGTCATAGTGCGTAACTTGATTATCCTCACAGTCTATTAAAAATATAGGTTCGTTAGGATATTTGGTAAGTTGAATGGCATCGAGAACCTCATTGGTTATCATAAATGCTTTCCAAAAATCAATACCAAGAATTAAAGATTGCTTAATATCAGGTATTATATGAGCTGTTATAGTGTGAGATTTATTTTTAAAATTAATGGGTAAATTAATTGTACCAATAGATGAAATGTGTTGTCCATTAGCAACGGAACCACTTAATTTAAATTGAGTGTTAACGATAAAATTGTGTTGAACGAGTTGCAAATGTGCGTTATTACCAATAATTGTGATAGGACTACCACTATCCAACAGGCCAGCAAGAGTTACATTATTTACTTTAATGTGTATAAATGGCCGTTCTAAATTACGTTCATCGTTAAAAAGGATTGTAGACATGTTGTAAGAACGCATGAAAATATTAAGCTGTCTAAGCCAGCTTTCCCAGTCAGCTCTACAATCCTTCCCTACTAGTTTTTTTTTTGGTGAAGTTTCTAAAGATTTTTTACAATTAATACATTCTGTAGCTTTATATCCTTTAAAACCACAACGAAAACAAACCACATCTGTCCGTTTACAAGAATGTAGATTATGCGTATTAACTCTACATCTCGGGCAGAATAAAGGTTGAGAAACCGAATAAATAGCTTGAGAGGTCGTAGGAATCTCAGGAGTATTTAATGATTCGTAGAACTTGCCAGCTTTAAATAAGGAATCGACAGAAATTATATTTTCGGGTAAAAGCCTACCCCGTAAAGATGATGATAAATTTCTTTTAAGGTATTCTAATTTATTATCATCTGACAAAGGTACTCTCAGTTTCTCAAATAGTGTTTCCATCTTTGTGAAAAATGTTATCACAGAATCAGTATCATTTTGTTTACAATTATCAATCAATTTCATAATTTTATAGTCATGATCATGAATGTCAAATGCAAAATAAAATTCATCTTTGAAATTTTCCCAGCATTGTAAATACTTGACTTTATTACGGAACCAAGATAAAGGTGTATCTTGTAGCATGTCATACAACGAAAGGAACAATTTTTCATTTGAAACTCTATGATTTATTGCAAATTCTTCAACTCTTTTTATAAACTCTCGGGGACAACCATCACCTTTATATTTGAACTTTTTTATTTCACTTAAAGCCTTATCATTTAAACATGATAATGCTTGTACTAGTTTGTCTAAGCTAACGTCTTCATTAACTGACTGTTGAGTCGTTGAAGAAGATGCAGGTGAATTTATTATAAAATTGAACTGTTTATTTAAAGCCAAAAAATCGTCCATTGCTCTTTGATGAAGAGTAATAATAGATTCGTCATGATAAGTTTCAATTTCTAAAAGATCGCATCTTCCAAGTAGATGTTGGAAGTAGGTTTCTAATTTACTTTTATTTAAAATAGATGGCTTTAACTCATATAATGATAATTTTCCTTTTAAAGCGATTAAAATATTACGTATCTCCTTTAAATCTTGTTCTACAGGATAAGGAGAAGAAGATGTAGTGATACCATTATTAATTAATTTTATTAACTGCTCCTTTAAAAGAGGAACAGACTCACGCGGTTCTTCGCCGCGTGCAAGGATCTCGTATATTAACTCCGATTTATTAAGGAAATTAGGATTCATTATAATTATTTTATTCTAGATTATTGCAGATAATATATAAGTTCTGTTCAACAGGGTAATAATTGTTATTGTGAACGTTCGTAACAATAAATATAAAATTTAATATTATATCAATAATTCATTGACAATCAATAATTAATCGTCACTAAGCAACAACAACAAAATGCCATTTTGTGTCATAACAATAAAAATTACAATAAATTATAATTATAAGTATAAAAAAATGACTCGAATAACTAATAAGGGCCGCTATGGGATGGGGACGATAATGTCTTTTAGAATTTTGAAAAACTTATCGGACGGACAAAATGACTTAGACGTACTGCATTAGGACGGAGTACCTGCGCAAGGGTTGCTCGCTTCATTCCACAGTTCAGTATCAAGCCATCTTCACCAGCCTTTCTGCCGTCCTCGAGGTCACACACGTAGTGTATATATTTTACGTCTGCTTCAGAGAGCTATAGACCGCACATTCCTCTATGTAGGAGTTGCGAGATATCAGTATTAGGTATTTCAATCCGTATTGGGCGCCAGTGCGAGGGTGCAGATCCTCCACAAATATAATATAGTAAATCTCAGGGCTGGGCAGGGTCATATGTTAATAATAGTCCCAATAAACCAAAGTTATTTGTAATCATGTAACCAACACAAATGGAACAACAATGTTAATTTAGTACATTAAAATCATTCATTGTAGGTATTAATAAGTTTAAAGGAATAACCATGAAAACAATATCAATAATACGATATTCTTCCCGTATGGGGCATATTACATTGTCAATATTATCACGATCCTAGTATCGCAATATCGCAAGTATTGAAATTGGGCTATTACATTTTCAATAATATCATCATCAGTACGTCGTTGAATTTACTAGAGTAAGTCGTGTTATATTATGGACTAGCTCCTACTCGCGACTTTGTCTGTGTGGAATTGAGAATTAATAATTAAAAAGATCCCGGAAAATGACAGTTTTTGGCACCGAGGGTTGTGTTCTTGTCGAGGTCTTCATTCTTTTTGATAGTATTCATATGTATAATAGTAGCTGACTCGGCAAACGTTGTTCTGCCAAAAATTTAGGGGTGGACCACCCTTAACATTTAGAGGGATGAAAAATAGATGTTGTCCGATTCTCCACCCTAGCCGATATGCACGCTAAGATTCACGAAAATCGGTCGAGCCGTTTCGGAGGAGTTCAACTTCTAACATCATGACACGAGAATTTTATGTATTAGACTAGCTGACCGGGCAAACGTTGTTCTGCCAAAAAAATTTAGGGGTAGGGGGATGAAAAATAGATGTTGTCCGATTTTCCACCCTAGGCCTAGCCGATATGCACGCGAAGATTCACGAAAAACGGTCGAGCCATTTCGGAGGAGTTCAACTTCAAAAAAGCGTGACACGAGAATTTTATATACCTACTCGTATTAGATTTATCGTTCGGATTCCACAAAGACGGGCACGTTTCAAATACAAGAATGAACTCTTTCAAGTAATTTTTTCCCTATGTCATCAACGAGAACGACAGAGCGTAACTTTTCGTCATTCTCACTACTCGAACGTCGTTCCGCCATGGCTGCAAGCGAATAATGACAGAAAAATATCGCGAAGAGCTTACATTTCAATATTATTGAAGCCACGCCCCCTTAGTATCGCGGATTTCAAGATTTCCGAATATTCTGTGATATTATCACGATACTGCGATACGGCCTATTACACTATCAGTAATATCACAATATCGTGATAATATTGACAATGTAATATGCCCCTATGGGAACCCAGCTGACAGTTGCATTTTCGTAAACAAACCCAACTGTCAAGATTTAAAAATTTAGAAGAAAAATGCAACTGCCAGCCAAGGGATATTGAACGAGGTATTATTATACCTCGTTACAGTATATGACCACAGACCCTTTGACTTCAGTAACACCAAAGACTTCACGTCTAAAATACAAGAGAGAGAAAGGATTTCTTCCTTGGTCACAAGCCTCCAATTATAATAAATATGGGTTTAATATTGTGGATAGTAAATAAATAAAACGCTAACACACTCATACCCCTGCAGTAGGTTATTTACCTGTATCGCGGGTGGCATGGAGTACAGATATTATACATATCACAACACCCATAACCCGAGTACAAATATTTATCTGTCACATAAATATCTGTCAGGGCCGGGAATCGAAACCGAGACCCCTCGCTTCGCAGGCATCGTCGCTACCAACTAGGCTACACGGTCATGAAGTAAAATCAGTAAAGGAAATATGTTACTGTGTAATGTCATTATTATTATTTACTAATATTAATTGAGTTTACAAATACTTGATTTATTTATTTATTTATTTTAGTTTAATATGATTGATAATATTAATATGATATTTTAGTTTAATATTTTAGTTTAATGATTTAGTTTAATAATATCAATAAGTTGAGTTTAATAGCAGACGCCTCTTGAGAGACCTCCCTCAATAATAAATAACGCTTCACACTCATAGCCCCACACTAGGATTCCACGTGTCGTGGGTGCCACGGACAACACACTAGACAAGGACATTCATACCCAGACCGCGAACAGAAATTCAAACTCATCATTCAAATTTCCGCCTCCCTGGAAATCGAACCCAGGACCCACGGTGCGGTGATCCGGCATTAACCATTGCACCACACCGGTTGTCTATGCAATCAATATGCCCTCAATGCAATTCAGTTCGTTATTTTTATTTACCCTGGTATTCCTCTATTCCTGGTTTTTAAACATAGACGACAAAGTAACAATTAAATAGAGTTTAAACATAGTCTTAGTCATCAATTATGTTTCGAGGTCGAGTACAAGTAGAACTTTAATAATACTTAAGTAACATCTAAGAAACAGGTACCTGACTTATAATTGCTTCTGGAAAATCTACTATTACGCTGCGGTGTACAAACAAAGAAAATACTGCTCCATTTCCCACCACGTGTGTAGTATTAAATTATACTAAGTATTTGAATACTACGAGTATATATAATAATATGTATTTGAGTACTACGGGTACCTATATGTGTAAAATGTATATTCAGAAGCCTGAAAGAGAAACAAATTAAAACGACACTATGCTGACAATTTTTAAAAGCTTTTATTTAGCTTGACTTCAATATTATTATAAAAATCATCATAATACCTACTGCATTTGTTGGATCCCATTATCAGATCTGGATTTTGATAAATACGGAATCAATGTGAATAAAAAAAACAGTTCATAAATGACGTTGTTCTAAGGCATCAAACATTTAAAAAAGCTACTGAATTTGAGAACGTTTTCCTTTTCCTTTTTTGAAGTCGGTAAAATACAGTTTTTCGAAACGAGAAGCAGATAAAAAAGCCGTTTCACATTTTGCATTACGCCTGCAACGTGGTAATGACACCGTGTACTCACGTCAAAAACAGCTTTTACACACGGATACAGACGTTTTGCCGGATTTTAAAACCGAACGTCAAAAATACTGTTTGACATTTGAAATGTTTTGATGTTATCTTAACAATATATTTTTTATTGTTTATTAAGATATCGTTAAGTACCTACTTCTTGTAATTCATTTTGTGAAATCTATACTAATATTATAAAGAGGAAAGCTTTGTATTTTTGTATGTTTGCAACGAATAAACTCAAAAACTACTGAACCGATTTTCAAAATTCTTTCACCATTAGAATGCTACATCATTCATGAGTAACATAGGCTATATTTATTTCTAGAAAAAATTAGGGATCCTTGCTTAAACATCAGTAACGTGAACTAAAGTGTGAAAAAATTTGCTTAAAAATTTCTTTCATCGCATACGCTGCGGAAACTATTGATGATAGAACAAAAAAATGTTCTACAATATTATAGAACATATAAATATCTACGAAAAACCTCGCGATAGTATATGTCCAACTATTGTCGTTATGTCACTATAACCACTTTTTACATTTTAAAAGTTAATAAAAAAGATGACCAAAATCAGATCATGAAAACCATACCTTCGTATTAATCCTTATCCAAATAAATCATTTCATATTCAAAACTGTTTCAATACCTATAGATAACTTTTTGAATTACTCAAATCGGACATTCCGTTCAGAAGATATTACGTAGTAAATGAACTACGTGACAACGTGATTGTACGAGTAGCAACAATCATCACCGGCCCCGCGACCGGACAGCTCGCGCATGTTCAGCGGATCCCGATTATGTAACACGGGCAGGGAGGAGAGGGGAGGGGAGGGGAGGGGAGTGGGAGCGGGAGAGGGAGAGGGAGAGGGAGCGGGAGCGGGAGCGGGAAAGGGAGAGAAAGAGAGAGAGGGAGAGGGAGAGGGAGTTGGAGAGGGAGAGGAGGGGGATGGGGAAGGGGGAGGGAGAGGGGGAGGGGGAGAGGGAGCGGGAGTGGGAGAGGGAGGACACGGAAACTATAACGGCTAAGAACGGCTGTACCGATTTTAATGATCTCTGATTTGTTACATTCTTAGGCGATACGAAGTTCGCCGGGTCAGCTAGTGGTTAATAAAAAGCTTCCATATAGAATAAAGAAAATGGACGAGCAGCGGTAGATTAATCATTTACGATTGACGTCAACCCTCGAGTCGAACCTCAGCCATTGTCCTGTGAGCGACGAAAGAGTTGCGACTCGATGCGATGCCAAGCGACGCCATGCGACGCGACGCGACGCGACTCATTATGAACAAAACTACAAACTAACGTTTTGTTTCTACACATTTCCGATCTCTTTATGGATATGTCGATTACTTTATGAATGACCCAGTTGGCTTCATTTACGACCCTGTAGCCTAGTTGGTAGCGACCCTGCCTGAGAAACGAGGGGTCCCAGATTTGATTCCCGACCGGGGCAGATATTAAATTTTTGTGACAGATAAATATTTGAACTCGGGTCATGGGTGTCATTGTGATGTGTTTTATGTGTCGTCCAAGCCACCCGCAAAACAGGTAAGGGGCCATCCATAAATTACGTCACACAAATTTCATGACTTTTTGACCCCCCCCCCCCTTGTCACAGCTGGTCACATTTGTGCGACCTCCCCCCCTAGTGTGACGTCACATATTATGAAGTTTTACACCTGGAAATTATTAAATTAAAACAGCAGTTCCGAAATTAGTTTTATTTCCATTAATTGTTTTTTAATATTTACCTATACATACCAATTATTCGATTTTGAAATGTGATGTCACAAAATTTAGGACCCCCTCCCACCCCTTGTCACACAATGTCACACTTCATCGACCCCCTCCCTCCCCCCTAACGTGTGACGTAATTTATGGATGGCCCCTAATAACCTACTGCGGGCATAATTATGAACATAACTAGCTTCTACCCGCGACTTCGTCTGCGTGGACTTCAGGATCTTTAGAGGAATGAAGATTATGATCAATAAATTATGATCAATAAAAGAAATGATAAAAACATCTATGCTAGCCATTTTTAATTATACCACTTATCTTGAGGGAACGGTCTATCCCCGATATAAAATTTTAAACTTAACTCACCCAGTTTTAAACTTTACCACCATGGAACAAGAGCCATGCAACTGGGTCAAAATATCGGAATACAAAATAAATACCATAAGTACTCGTATTATAGGAAAATCTATCCCCGATGTAAAAAGTACCCTATCCTTTAATGCGGGATATTAAATATCTGGGAATCAAACTGAAACTAAATTCATTTAGCAGTTTAAGCGTCAGTGAATAAGAAACATTCACTTAATTTCATTTTAAAAATGGTTTAAAAAATAACAACAAATATCTTTGAAATCAATTTCGTTATTTCCGTTCGTTCAGGTGCTACATAATTATTTGGTCTTCAAGATACACCACCAGGCCCTAAGTTTGGTCAATAATATGCTAGTTTTGCAATGTTAAAGTAAAACCAACTATGTAATATTTTAAAAAAGTGTTTCCGTTATTGCCACCCGATCAGGAATTACATATCATTTTATCTCTAAGATCACTATCTGGCCCTAAGTCAATGTTGTACTGGTTTTGCAATGTGAATGTTACTAACAACAACAATCGCCCATGTAATAACTGCTGTTACTATGTATATTTAGCACGCGCCTCATGGTATATCTAGAATACAATGATGTTCTTAGCCATAGGCAGTACGGGTTCCGCCGAAACCGGTCGACGGGAGATCTTCTAGCGTATGCCACTCACATCTGGGACGAGGCCCTCGAGAAAAATAGGGAAGAGCTAGCCGTTTTTCTTGACATCTCGAAGGCCTTCGATTGGGTCTGGCATACCAACTTTGTGAGAGCCAACGTCACAAAAACTCAAGCGTGTCAATTTACCGGCAAAAGAAGCCCTTTCATCTTGGCCCTTACTCTTATAATACGGGTGTCTTCAAGTAAAGAGAGAATAGGCTTTTAGCAAGTTAGTACGCTTTACCACCCATACTTCATTCCCACTTACCGTCAGGTGGCTTTTTAGTCAAGCATTAGCTTATTTCACATAAAAGTTCCATTTTTTTTACATAAAATAAGTGCTTGACAACAATCCCACCTGACGGTAAGTGGCGATGGAGTCCAAGATGGTGAATGCACTAACTTAATAAATGCCTATTCATTCTTTTCTTGAAGACACCTACATTGTAGTTGGACGGGAACACCCACGCAGGCAAGCTATTCCAGTCCTTCGCGGCACGCAGTATGAAAGAAGATGTGTATCGCACCGTTCACAGCGGTGGGATATTCACGACATATGGATGGATACTTGCCATACGACGGGTTGTTCGATGGAGGAACGGGGCTGGGGGAATTAGTTCATGCAATTCCTGAGCACAATCTCCAAAATGCATCCTGTAGAATGCCGAGATCCTGTAGAGCGCCTGTGTGCGAGGCTTTGCAGGTTGGTTACCACCAAGTCTGGGTCGTTAATGAACCTCATTGCACGCCTCTCCATCGAATCTAAGGCTGAAAGGTGACATTTTGCGGCACCGGCCCAAATGTGACAGCAGTACTCCACACATGGGCGAACCTGAGCTTTATACATTGTTAAAATCTACCTCGGTGAGAAGTACTGGCGCACCCTTGCAAGGACCCCAAGTTTTCTTGCAGCCACTTTAGCTTTGGATTCGATGAACCTTTCATAGTTGAGGTTCGAGGAAACTTCAACTTCCAATAACTGTAGGCGGTCGGTGCATTCCAGGGATACATTCCGGAAAGTGGGAGCTAAGGTGAACAGGCTCCGTTTTGCGGTGAACAGACACGTCTGCGTTTTAGTGGCATGGCATAATTATTTTGTGTACCCAAGATACACCATCAGGCTCAAGTTGCTCAATGATGTATATAGGCTTTGCAATTTCAACGTTACTAACAAAAATATTTTTAAATCTTGTTCAGATATTCCCATCCGTCGAGATTCACATATTTAGCCTCCAAGATAAGTACACCAGCAGGCCTTAAGTTGGTCATTAATCTACTGGTTTTGCAATGTCAACGTTACTAAAAACAAATATTTTTTATTCCTGTTAAGTAATTTGCACCCGTTCAGGAGTTACCTATTTGTTCTCCAAGACACGTCATGAGACCCTTAGTTGGTCAATGAAGAGCTGATTTTACAATGTCAACGATAACGAAAACAAAATATCTTTAAACACCGTTCTACCTATTTTTTTCTACCATTGAGGAGTTCCTTTATCTCCAGATATTTAGTACTCTTTATCTCCAGATACCATCATCAGCTCCTCACTGAATTTCAATAGGATTTCCTTGACAAAATACCCAATGTTATACAAAAAAGCATAATCCAAATTGCTTCATAAACAAAGAATTTACTCGTATTAACTAAAATCATGGATATATTACTCTGTCTGGATCCATAGACTTTATAGAGGTACTTTAGGATCAATGACGTCATATCGGAATGACCATTCGACTAATCACAGACCGGATTGAGGTTGTCCTTCATAATTGTAGGGTGTACACACGTAGAAAAATTATGTCCTATTTTGATACGGTTCTTTAAAATGTTTTCTGTAATTCTTCTGGTGGCAAAAATTATAATATTGAAATAATATACATTTTATAAGAATTTCTTCAAAATTACCTAATTTAAATATTTGCGTTAAGAGTAAATTGAAAATTAAGGTACACAATTACGGTACATCTATATTATAATTTCATCTTAGATGTTTGTAAACCATTATAAAAAATCACAATCAAAAGATAATTATATCCTGGGACTATAGATAACATGGACACAATACAAAAATGGTCATTATTTTATGCCATCATCGATCTTCAGGTTCAACTACGAAGTTATGTATCCAGTTAGAGTAATATATCCATGACTAAAATCAGTGATTCAAAAAATTACTGGCCTAAACGCATGCACAGCTATAGAAAAATAAAGCAATTTTGACATTAGGCTAAAACCGCACTAGGATTTTAAAGACGTACGCACTTATCCGACATTTTAATAATGACTTGCTCAATCGGTTCAGGAAAATATTTTTTATTATAAAGTAAATATAAAAAATAGAAAGACATTTACGAATGTTAAAAACCAAATTTGATGATCTTTTGCACTCAATTAAACCTGATACGATATCACTTCGATAGCACTTCTTATTGAAAGGTAGGAAAAAACTTGATAAGCTACATTGAAGCATTATTACTGGCGTATAGAACCGATACAGCAAATACTATGTTTGGCCCAATAAATTGGCTGCAGTGGGCTTCAATTTTCAATGGATTCGTTCGATTTAAAAACAGAATCTACCGACGCGACACAAATTTTGTTCGCTCTCTCTGTTCTGGTACTTTACTATATTATACTTCAATGATAAGCTACCAGTAATTTTCTTTATCGTAAAATTATTATTTTTTGTAACTCATTGGGTGCATGAAGCGCGTTATAAACCCTAGTATGTAAGCAGCCTTAGTTTTCCACAAAAATTGTTTTGTTGATTTATTTGATTTTATATAAGATCGATGGCTACTAAACCTCGCATTGTATGATAAAAAATATCACAATGTGCATCTCCGCACAATTGGTATAATGTTAGTTATTAAAAACAATTAACCATATTACAACTTAATCACTTAATCAGCTGATTGAAGTTCGGCCATTTTTATTTCGTTCATCTGTCATGTCAGTGTGACGAAAAACGGCAAACTGTTTTTCTATGACTAAATTGTACCTCTTATCCCTCAGGAACAGGTATATTTTCCGGGATAAAAAGTAGCCTATCCGGTAAGTTAGGTTGAAAGCTATCCGTGTGCCAAATTTTATCCATATCCGTTCAGCCGTTTTTGCGTGATTGAGTCACAAACATCCAAACATCCAAACATCCAAACATCCAAACTTTCACATTTATAATATTAGTAGGAAGTAGGATTATCGTTTATTTATTTCTTCAACCCATTAATTACCCACTACTGAGCACGGTTCTCTCAATATGAGGAAGCTTAGAGATGGCAAATGACTTCCAGTAATGTTAGAATTTTAATTGCAATCTTTACAGTACACATTATGTTCGGGAAATAATGCCTTTTAATCCTGACATTATTCAAATGAAATCGTAGCAGCATTAATTAGGACACTATTTTACTGCGTACATTCAAAATAGATGATTCTATTTATAGCTAAACAAACTATACATCTTACTGACTTTCTTGTCTGTTTCATACTATTTATGGAATAGACATTATAATACGCATGTAATAATATTATTTTTCCGACCAAATTTTCGTCCGCCCACATATGTATATTTTCGTAACAATGATTTTATTATTGTGTCTATCTATTGTTATGGTGTAACATTTAATAGGACCTTAATATTTGGGATTGTTGTGTTGTGAGCTATTGTGTTTGATTTTATGTTCAAGGTTCTGTTTTTCTTTCCCGTCTGGCAAGGAAGGGTTATGTTTTTGCCCGACTGCAAAGGAAGGGTTATGTTTTTCGCGCGTATTTTGTTTGTATGTATGAATGTAACGCAAGTGTTCCTAGATAGGTGACGTTAAAAAAAAACAAATATGGTGGCTGAGATGCCATTGTTTGAAGTATCAAAAAATAATGCAATATGGGTATTAAATTAAAGAGCTTATCATAAGGTTTGCAGAAACATGATGGATTTTTAGGGTTCCGTAGCCGAATGGCAAAAAACGGAACCCTTATGGATTCGTCAGGTCTGTCTGTCTGTCTGTCTGTCTGTCTGTCTGTCTGTCTGTCTGTCTGTCTGTCCGTCCGTATGTCACAGCCACTTTTTTCCGAAACTATAAGAGCTATACCATTGAAACTTGGTAAGTAGATGTATTCTGTGAACCGCATTAAGATTTTCACACAAAAATAGAAAAAAAAACAATAAATTTTGGTGGTTCCCCATACTTAGAACTGAAACTCAAAAATGTTTTTTTCATCAAACCCATACGTGTGGGGTATCTATGGATAGGTCTTCAAAAATGATATTGAGGTTTCTAATATCATTTTTTTCAAAACTGAATAGTTTACGCGAGAGACACTTCCAAAGTGGTAAAATGTGTGTCCCCCCCCCCTGTAACTTCTAAAATAAGGGAATGATAAAACAAAAAAAAATATATGATGTACATTACCAAGCAAACTTCCAACGAAAATTGGTTTGAATGAGATCTAGTAAGTAGTTTTTTTTTAACACGTCATAAATCGTAAACCGCAAAAAACATTGATCAACTACAAGAACTTTTATGTTATGTTACTTGCTGCTACGGAACCCTTCATGGGCGAGTCCGACTCGCACTTGGCCGCTTTTTTACATCATGATGGCTTGTTTGATCGCAGGCGAGATTTTTTTAAAGATTTAAATTTATACTAGTTGTGATCAAGGTCGTGCTAGTTTACGTGATTTTTAGGGATCCGTACCTCAAAAGGAAACAAGGGTTCCGCCTTTAGGATAATTTTGTTCTCCGTCTCTCTGTCTGTCGTTAAGGTACGAGTTGAAATGCATATATTTTTTTAATACTCAGTTCTGCGACCCCTCGAAGGAGTAAAAATTATTTTTTCTTGTATCTTAGTCACTCCAATCAATAGATATGGCCATTTATGCCGTATTTTTTAGTAATTTTGGCACTCTCAAGGGACTCAAAACCTACAGAGTACCTCCAGTTGATCTAACTAAAATCATAAATTGTTTGTATTTATTCTATCTAATAGCCTTTTAAAGTAC
Organism: Thymelicus acteon; assembly: GCA_951805285.1. Classification (NCBI taxonomy): domain Eukaryota; kingdom Metazoa; phylum Arthropoda; class Insecta; order Lepidoptera; family Hesperiidae; genus Thymelicus; species Thymelicus acteon. Next base: position 8,910,307 of record OX638232.1, read on the forward strand.
ACTGTTGGACATAGGTCTCCCCTAATTGGCGCTACTTCGACTGGTCCTGGTCCCTCTGAATACAGTGGCTTCCCGCTGTCTTCTTTAGGTCATTAGTCCACCTGGTCGGGGGGCGACCAGTGCTCCTTTTGCCAAGACGTGGCCGCCATTCGAGGACTTTGCGACCCCATCGGTTATCTGTCCTTCGAACGATGTGGCCTGCCCATTGCCACTTCAGCCGGCTAACTCTGCGAGCTATGTTCTTGTTGAACTTTTGTTATCTCGTAGTGAAATACCTAACATAGCGCGCTGTGTGACTTTGAGCCTTCGAATGAGGCCAGCTGTAAAATACTACGTCTCGGATCCATAATTATGTTAAATAACACTGACAACACACATTGCTCGAACACTTTCGACTTCAGGCACTGAGGAATTTTGGATGAAAAGATATGTCGTAATTTCTTGAATATCTGCCCAGCCGAGTTGGATTCTTCGAATGACCTCTTTCTCGAAGTTTTACTTACCCATCTGGATCATTTGTACCAGATAAATGTACTCGTCGACAACTTCGAGAGCAGTGCCGTGAACAACTACCTACCGGTATTTTTGTCTTGTCCATGTTCATCTTAAGACCCACCCGTTGTGAGGCACTGTTCAGGTCCCCTAGCAAAGTACTGAAGTCCTCCAACGATTCTGCCAGGATTACTATATAATTATATCGTCGGCAAATCGAAGGTGTGTGAGGTGTTCACCCCATTGATGTGAATGCCAAGCCCTTTCCACTCCATCAGCTTGAATACATCTTCCAAAGCAGCGGTCAACGGTTTCGGGTTAGTTTGTATTTATTACTTAAGTAATATTACTTACAAAGCGATATATTTACAGAATTAGCAAGACATTGTGACGTTAGGTATCCATAAAGTTTAGAGGTTTGTATTTATTAAAATGGTTTCCGCTGGCCTACGTTTATTTATAATCGTATAGCGATGAATAAGTTAGCGCCGGAAAGGCAAAAACAATGTAGGAGCGCAAAATGCGGAGACATTTACTTATTTCTTAGCTCTTGCCCGCGCTGGGACTCGGGTCACAATTTTTGGCAGGAATGTTTTTGTCACATTCTCAGAGTAAACTAACGGTTACTTAAAAATCGCTCTTTAGTACAGAATTTGTATGGTGATTCTTTACAAAAGAGCGATTAAAGTAATCGTTCGTGACTCTGAGTTGGGGCGTTAGTTTCCAAGAAAATTGTAATATTTTAGCTTAATAATAATATTTTAAAAATATTTTTAAAAACAAGCTTTTAAAATTTTGTGTTTGTACTTACTGTTGTCTACACAGTGCTAAATTTTATTTCGTGACTAATTTTCTTAGCACACAGTGCTCAATTTCATGAAAATGCGTTCAGTAGTTTTTGAAAGAATAACAAACATACATATATCCTCACAAACTTTCACATTTATAATGGTAGAAGGAAAGTAGGATATATCCGTTATTTGACGCCAGTTTGACGCCAGTTTGACGCCAGCTTTTCGGTTTTTGCGTTTGCATCATCTTGCTATAAGTACGGTGTATAGATACGGTATTAAAGGTAATAAAGCACGCCTTTTTGAATTTGTCTGAGAAAGTTACCAAGATATTTGTCGATTTTTATGTTCATTGTTGTTACTCAATAGTACATGTGGGTGGCCTTAAAGTGTGTTGATCGATGTAGGTACGTCACTTTCCTACATTATACCATCAATCTTTGTTATATCAAATACAGGTATATTTAGCTTTGTGCTATGTGACGGAGGAATACATTAAATAAAAGACATAGTGGCATCCTTTGCAAGGGAATTCTTCTTAATTTATCAAAGGCTTCTTGCTATATTCATTCCTACTTTCTCTTCAGCCTCTAAGGTTGACTGTTATTTAATTGGCATTAATAATTCCTCGTAGGTGTATTATACTATGACCGGTGCGATGTATATGGCTACCATGTCTTACCACCGTTCTGGGTTCGGTTCCCAGCGAGGCAGAAATGGAATGATGAGTTTAAATTTCAACTTAGTTTTTTCAATGGACTTTTTTAAGTTAATATTTTTACAAAAGTACAAAAATTAAAAGTAAGTACTTGTTATTGTTTTAAATTAACGTAATAGAGACATGTTTATTTTCAAAAATAATCGTAAAAATATTGTTTACCAGTGGTGTCATAAAGATATGTACTATTTATACCCTGAAAAGCTGTAAAGATTAACAACCGGCTACAGCTGCGAAAGCTCCCATATTGGACAAACAAATCAAACAAAACATGCAATTTCTCCGCGGATTAAACCAGAACGTACCGACGTGGTTTTTAAAACTCCTGACGCTAAGGACTTAACTACGTGTTTACTAAGATTTAATTGAAAAAATAAACGAATTTTATGTAGAGTCATCACATTTCTCGATAATATTGATGGATTGAGAGCTTCAGTGTTTTCTTTCCCAACATTTTGTCAATTTATCTATTGCTTCATGTTTGAGACGAGCAGGTAATTTATTATAACCCAAATACGGCCCAAAAGGAGGGTTATAATATCAACCCTTATTCGTGTGAATATAAACATGTAATTTATGTTGTATGTATCTACAAATGTATGTATTTATTTATGTATGTATGTGCGAATTTTTCTCTCATCTCTTACCGCAAAACTTTTAAACTAACCGTACTTAAAAAATCAGGAGAACATTAAACTTTACTGTTGTGCATTTAACCTCAAATACAAATAAATGAAACCCACAATAATAGTACCTGTACCTATAGGATCATTATCTGATGATAAAAAGTACGTTAATTTACATAATTACTGACAACGATTCATAATTCAATCATTATCGCCACGTAATCATCTGTGTAATTAAAAGCCATTTTAAGAGAATATTAATTAAGTGATTTTATGGATCATTGCTTATTCTATGGGACATCTTGGACGACTGTTGGAAAATCGTTTAATACGTTTAAAATGACCGGATGGTAAGATACTCGTATCTCTAGATAATATCTACCGTCATGTTGCTGTATGTACATGTATTTTAGTGGAAGAACCGCACTGTAATGTTCGGTTTACACGTATTAAGTAGTTAAGTAGTGAACTAAATTTTAACTAAATTTTAAGTAAATTAATACGTGTAAACGGACAATTTAGTAGTTAAGTAATTTATTAGTTAAGTAATCAAGTAGATAAGCAATTTAGAAATTTTTCTATTTTCTGTTAAGTAGGTGGGCGGGGCTTATCACTTAACACGTGTGGACAGGCACTTTTAAGTTAAAATTTAGTAAAATGCTTAAGTAGTTAAGTAGAATTGTATGAACTAAAGAGCTTTACTAAATTATTACGTGTGGACGGACACTAAAAATTATTCACTTAAAATTTAGTTAAAATTTACTTATCTACTTAACTACTTAATACGTGTAAACCGCACTGTAAGTGACCGATCGAGTTAAGCATCGGTAGTTAGTTAAGTGTTAATAGCGATAATGACAACAATGAAAGGCTAACGACTGCAACAACAAATACTACAGCAAGAACAAATGTCAGTAAGTAGGTAGCTCATTTCAAGAAATTCTTTAGGTATATCAGTGTACCTACCTACACTTGTAAATGTACGTAACTTTTAAAACTAAGTAGAATCCCAGAAAAAAACATAAAAGTGTGGTTTTATGAAACCACGATGCAAGTGAAACTTTTTTCGGTTTATAAGCATTAAACTAAAAAAAAATTGTGCGTTTTTAATCTTAACTTCCATCCATCCATCCATCCATCAGCCCTTAGAGGTCCACTGCTGGACATAGGCCTCCCCTAACTTGCGCCTAACTTAATCTTAAGTTAATTATTGAAAAATGGATTTTTTTTAAATCATTGAAACTCCATTATTATTATTATTACTCCAGGGCCGGCTGTAATGCGACATGCGATATATGGACAAAAAACCTGAACACCTACCACAGAAAATTTATGTGCAGTTTTTGAAATGTAAATATTTATTGATCGATCATGTCGTGTAAAGAAACTAGTGTTGATAAAAGGCTCGAGCCTTCCGAGTCTAGAGCTCATTGAAGGCTCGAGCCCTCTAATAAGGCTCGAGCCTTCGCCTCGAGTCTTACATGAAGGCTCGAGGCGGAGGTTCGAGCTCTGGTCCAGGGCTCGAGTCGAAGCTCGAGCTTTGTCTTCAGGGCTCATTCTGTAACACTGTAATTTCAGGGTCCCCTAACCAAAACGTACTGTGTTTTGACTACGGAACCCTAAAAAAGCCTTAACCTTAAAATTTTAAATTAGGGCGCGCTGCGAATTTCAAATTTTTGGAGTTTTCTCCTTAGGTATAGATTTTCATAATGAAGAATGTTAACTAATTTTGATTATTAGCACTCCATAATCTCTGTCAAAAATAAAAAATACTAGTGAAAGAATTACTTCGATACGTCAATTAGTTTCCGATTTACAAGTAAAACAAGTTGTAACCGCACGACGCGGGCTGCCGGTGACGGTGTGACGTCATCGTACAACACGCTCCAGTCTGGCTCACTCTGTCCGCTCGCGGTCGCGCGCCCGTGCCTTCGAAATTATACCTAAATACCTACTTTTAAAAATGTCCAATCCAAATACTAGGAAATCATTATGTTGTGCCTAAATGTAATAATTACTTTTTAACGAAAAATACATCCGACGAAAAAAAACTGGAAAGCAAAAAATAAAATAAACCATTTAGTATTATAAATTAAGAACCTAAATTAACAGTAAATAAATAATTTTGAGACCGTGCCAAACAAACAACCAAAATTAATAACATAAAAATCATTTTGTGAGAGCAGCGGCATGCAATGCACACGGCAGCAGCAGCGCGGCGCACATCTTTTCACCGTTTGTTTTTTCATTGGTTTGGCACCGCCTCAAAATTACTTATTTACTGTTAATTTAGGATCTTAATTTATAATAGTAAATGGTTCATTTTATTTTTCGCTTATAAGTTTTTTTCGCTGGTTTTATTTTTTGTTAAAAAGTAATTATATTTTAATTTTTGGTTGCTATGAAAATTAATAATAAGTTATTGGTTAATTTTTGGTTGCTATGAAAATTAATAATAAGTTATTGGTGGTAGATTCAGTTACCAGGTAAAAATGTAGTAGGTGAAATCATCAATCATCCCCTATTTTCGTACCTTTAGGGCTTTAAAATTTTGTTCCCAAATTTAAACAAGTGTAACTTCAAGGTATACACTATTCAATAAAAAAAGAATCATCGAAATAGGATCATCTAGTACAAAGTTATTGGGGTAACGGGTAAAAATTCCGTGGGTGAATAATCAATCATCCCCTATTTTCGTAACTTTAGAGTGGGAATAAAATTTTCAAAAAAATAGGGGACCAACTTCAAGGCATACCCTATCCATTAAAAAAAGAATCATCAAAATCGGACCACCCTGTGCCGAACCTCCTTCTTTTTTTCGTCGGTTAAAAATACAACTACCAATTCGCCGGAAAAGTTGTTTTTTATAGTTCCAAAGGACGTTAAAATGCGAAAAAAATGCATAAACGTTATGAATCATCCATTTTATTAATCGAATAATATTTACTATTATTACACTATTAACTTATACGCGGACGAAAACAACAAAATACTGCGCAAGCTATTACACCTACTATAACCGCTGGCGACTTAGTTGCGGCCCGCGCGGCGCGTTGTAATATGACGTCACAAGCGGTCACGTGACTGTTAGCGGGACTCGATATTTTTCGAAACTTTGAATGCCTATAAAATCAAAACTACTGGGTATTTTTGACTACAACAAAAACTAGTGTATTTGTATACATACAGGCTTTACTGAGACAAAATTTCAAGCGATTTGACATACCTAGTAACATTCTCCATTAAGCCCGCGGTATGAAATTTTATGGGGAGTAAAATCAAACTTTCTCCGTAGCGTTATGCGTTATGTTTGTAATTCGTAACATAGAATCTAGATGGCGTTGGATGGCTGATCAGTAACACTAACAACGCCATCTTATGATAGTAATAATCTTGGTACATCCTATTTTTATGATGTGAAACATCATCATCATCGTCATTCATCGTTGTCATCATTAGTCATCTTCATCATCTCCTTCATCATCATCACCACCATTCAGCATCATCAACATCATAATCATCATCACTATCCATTATCATCATCACCATTCATCATCAACACCATTCATATTCATCACCATTCATCATCATAACCATTCATCATCATTGCCTTTCGTCATCATCATCACCAGTCATCATCACCCCCAGTCATCATCACCACCAGTCATCATCATCATCATCATCATCATCATCATCATCATCAGTCATCATTATCATCATCATCGTCATCATTCGTCATCATCATCACCATTCATCATCATCGCCATTCATCATCATCACCATTCATCATCATCACCATTCATCATCATCACCATTTTTCATAATCACCATTCACCATCACCATTCATCATCATCACCATTCATCATCATCACCATGCATCATCATCACCATTCATCATCATCACCATTCATCATCATCACCATTCATCATCATCACTATTCATCATCATCATCACCAGTCATCATCTCCCCCAGTCATCATCATAATCATCATTCGTCATCATCATCATCATTCTTCATCATCATTATCATTCTTCATCATCAACATCATCCTCCATCACTATCATCATCATCCATTGTTTGACTGATTTGACGATTGAAAGCTAGATGGCGTTAAACTCTAGGCGTGCGTCGGAGCTAACACACTTTTTTTTTATTTTAAAGTAAAAATATTTGTATCAAACTTTTTTATAAAGAACCAAATTTGGTATACCTATTGAAACAAAATTATTTTTATTAGATAGATTGCTAAGTAAATAAAGCTCGAGCTTCGACTCGAGTCTTCAATTGAAGGCTCTTGAGCCTTTAAGGCTCGAACCCTAAAGGCTCGAGCCTTCTAAGGCTCGCGAGCCCTTAGGCCTCGAGCTTTGAAGGCTCAGTAGCTCCGACTCGGAGCTCGAGTCCGGGACTCGGAGCTCATTTTTTTCAACTCTAAAAGAAACATAAACGACACTACCTTAATACATTTGCATTTACATTTTTAACGTATAAAGTATCACAAAAGTATGAAGCATCTGTCCATGTCTCGTAACGGAACCTCGGGTGTCCCATAGCGTAGATCTCCAATAATTCATTACATTCTAAATTCCTCTAAATGGGAACACATGCTAATGAACTGACCAGCGAAAGAAGGCACCTGTTCTTTACAAGGGCTATTTATAAAGCATCTATATCTTATCGAAGCTCTCATGGCCCTTAGGGACTTCCTTGCACTGGCGATGGTTTTCTATGTTGTCGATTTCAATTGGCATGTCTACAAAAATATGTAAATCTTAGATATATATAAAATTCTCGTGTCACGGTGTTAGAAGTTGAACTCCTCCGAAACGGCTCGACCGATTTTCGTGAATCTTTGCGTGCATATCGGCTAGGGTTGAGAATCGGACAACATCTATTTTTCATCCCCCTACCCCTAAAAAATTTTGGTAGAACAACGTTTGCCCGGTCAGCTAGTATCTATATATACATACATATTATAAAATGAAGTCGACCGCGTCTTTCTGTCTGTATGAACGCGATAAATTAAAAACTATCAAACGGATTTTATAGTTTGTTTGTTGTTATGTTAGTTGGTTTTATAGTACGGATCAATAGATGTGTGATTCCTGAGGAAGGTTTAGGTGTATAGGGGAATGTGGGGTGACACCGGATAGTTAAGAAAAAAACACCATAAATTCGTTATAATGTTATATATTTAAAAAATCAACAACACTTCTCAAAGAACATATGTAAGACATTACTTTGGCAAAAAATATCCGAAATCAATAAAGATAAAAAGAAGTAGAAATTAATTTTAATAAAAAACATAAATCCGGATTCACCCCATACCTATGGGTAAAACCGGATACGCGTTTTTAGTCAACGGGGTGAATACGGATATTTTTTTTATGCCTTAAGCAAGCAAACGAGCTGACGGGTCACCCGATGGTAAGTGATTACAGCTAGGGCATGGATATCGAAGTTTCGAGATTTCGCAATTCCGGAATCTCGGACAATTTTTCAGTTCCGGAACTGAGTGTTTCAATATCGAAACTTCGATATTCATTGTTACTAAACGAAGTAGATATTTCGAGTGTTCATTTATTTCTGAACGCACCCACGGACTCAATCACCCAATTCCCTTTATTCCTTGTGTACCCCTTGCACCACCATTATTACCTTTATAGATTAGCTAACTAAGAAATTGTAATAATTGTGTGAAATCGATCTTTTTTTTTCGTATTCAAAAGCAGCATTTGATTCAGAAAGATTTAGTTGTAATCCATAAATATTAAAAATTATGCTATGATAAACACATCTGAAGAAACTTTAATCAAATATCTGTAATTTATTTTATTATGCATCCATCCATCCATCAACCTTTAGAAGTCAACTGCTGGACATAGGCCTCCCCTAACTTGCGCCACTATGACCAGTCCTAAGCCTTCCGAGTCCAGCGGATGCCCACTTTTCTTCAGGCCGTCAGTCCACCTAGTTGGGGGGCGTCCTATACTTCGTTTTCCGAGACATGAGCGCCATTCGAGGACCTTTCTTCTCCAATGGTTATCGGTCCTGCGAGTTATGTGGCCAGACCATTACCACTTCAGCCGGCGTATTAGCTTTACTCCGTCGGTTATCCCAGTTCGTCTACGGATTCATCACGTTGAGAAATACTGAGCATAACCCTCTTCATAGCACGCTGTGCAATTTTGAGCTTGTGGATTAGGACGACAGTAAAGCACCACGTCTCGCAAGTAGTATGTCATCACTAGCTACCCACACTGCTCGAATACCTTCGAAATCAGGCACTGAGGTAGTGTTTTGACGACAAGGTATGACGTGGTTTCCCGAACGCAGCTCAATTTGGATTCTACGATTTATATCATTTATCCTAGGTAAATATAAATAAAAGAATAATCGTCTACAACTTCGAGAGCAGCGCCGTCAACAACAATCGGTATGCCTGTGACATGGATATTCGACATTATTTTCATCCCACCAGTATAACTATGTCATCGGCATATCGCAGGTGTGTGATGTATTCGAAATTGATGTTAAGTTCACGTCGTTTCCACTCCATCAACTTGAACAACGTCTTGCATCGCAGTGTTGAACAGTTTTAGGGATATAACCGTCCCCTTGCCTGACAGCTCTCTGCATCTTCAGTCTTCCGAGGTAGTTCCAGTATGGATGACGGCTTCAAACAGTTTTTGGAGCGCCACAAGGAGGGGTTTCCCTCCGTTCTTAGCAACTCGGTAGTGATATCGTCACCTCCCGATGCCTTGTTTTTTTAAGCTGTTTTAGAGCCTCTTTTACGTCATACTGGCTGAAGTCCGGGATATCTTCTGTGTAGTGCCGGGTCAGTTTAGCTTGCTCGACCCTCTCGCGGGGAGCTGGAGCTTGAGAGGAGGCTTACTACCGTCCGTAGTATATCTCAGTTTCTCTCAGAACTTCGGGTTTCAACGAAACCATGGTGCCAAACTCGGTCTTTTATGGTCGGTATTTTATTATATTTGTTGCTAATTATCATAATTATATGTTATCCTGTTTGATAGTGAGCTACTGTTGCAGTATAGCTTGTTTTACTATGATTATTATGAAGATATTTACTTAAAGTAATTTTGATAAACGTATAAGAAACTCTTTTAAACAAAGCTAAATGAAACTGAATACTGTTGTCTGTATAAAAAGTAAGATTTTACTCACTTTACCTGAATTTTCATTAAATAATTAAAAGTTCGTCAAATAACTTTCAAATCTTTTATTTATCCTCAACAATGTATTTACCCACCAAGGAAGGGTTATGTTTTTCGCGCGTATCTTGTATGTATGCATGTAGGTATTATAATATTCTTTATTACCTCATACTTTCCAAACCTCTGGACCAATTTATATAATTAAGATATCGTTAGATTCGTCTTGATAACCCAAGTGTTCTTAGATAGGTGACGTTAAAAAACAAATATGTTGACTGTGAGATTCCATTGGTTGAATTATCAAAAAATAAAAATAAATCAAATAATGAAATACGGGTATCAAATTAAAGAGCTCATCATAAGGTTTTCAAAAAAGTGTATCATGATAGTTTTTTGGTAGCAGACGCTTTTTTTAAATTTTTAATTTTAAACAACCAATATCGAAACCAATTCCGGAATTCCGGAATCAGGGCTCAATATCGAAAACCAGTTTCGATATTGAGAATAGTTCCGATATCACATGCCCTAATTACAGCCGCTCATGGACATTAGTAATACCGGGAGCGTCACCAATGCGTTGCCGTCTTCGAAGAATAACAATAGACCTGCTTCTTGAAGGACTCCATGTCAAAGCTTAGTGGGAACACCGATGCAGGAAGTTCGTTCCACAGTTTACACGTGCGTGGTAGGAAATTACATGAAAAGCGAACTGTGGACGAACGCCAAGTATTAAGGTAGTGTTGATGGAACCTGATACATCGTGATGCGTGGTGACGGAAATCAATCGCAGGTATTAAACCGAACAGTTCTTCAGAACATTCCCCGTTGTACAGACTGTAGAATACGCATAGGGAGCCTACGTCTCTCTTCAACTCAAGTGATACTGAGGTCCTGTAAAGTAAAGGTAAAGGTTTAAGATTTTAAGTAAATAAGCAGACATAACCTATTCAATGATTGGGGGTGACACCGGATACCCGATATCACCCCGTCCGGTCGTACCCCACAGGTGCCACTTTTAAAATACTACTTGGAAAATTTTTATTCTTAGACTCACAGCAACAATTAATGCTGTTTTTTTAACTTAAGTAATCAAGATATTATGAAAAGAATGTTACATTATGATTGTACATGGCCAAAACAAATGAGAATACGTCAAAAATTACAAAATATTAGATAACTTACCAATTTTTTCTATTTTGTGGAGTACAAGCACGTGATGAAATTCTATCCTGTCCGTCTTTTGCAAGCAAACTGCCCGAGTGTTCCCAAATAACGTTTGACTATTTAGAACGAGATAGCTATATGCCTACTAGTAAAATAGCAACTATCTGTTTTCACCCCCTGTCCGGTTTCCCCCACATTCCCCTAATTCATTATGGTTTTGTGTAAAATGACCAAAATCAACGCGGGCGAAGCTGCGGGCGAAGCTGCGGGCGGAAAATAGTATTCATTATTCAGCAGAATGCAACATGAATAAATTATTCGCAAGCAATAAATTATGTTTTCTGTAACGTATTCTATTTGAAATCGTTATGCAGTACGAGTTCATGTCTTTAGTTCTGTACAGTGAATTTGTTTAAGGGCTGCATTTCGTCAAAGCAAGTAGGTACCGAATGAGCGGATTAAGATTGAACATCTGTGAGGTGAGAACTGAGAATGCTCGGAGTGTTCTGTAACCACTTCAAAATTTAATCTAAAGGGGTCAGCTAGCACGTCTCTCGGTACCTTGGTAGAACTTTAAACAAGACGTGAACAGACAGTGTAGTCGAGAATATAATCTATATTGCACGTTAATAATTAGCATTATTATTATTTTCAATTAATTTGTATACGAGTAACCGCCCTCGCTTTGCTTCGGTTTTCTTATTTTTTTACACCTTGGGTTACATTATTAGAGTTTTATTAAGGATCCCTAATTTTTTTTGAAAATATAATATAGCCTATGTTACTCGGGGATAGTGTAGCTTCCCAACAGTGTAAGAATTTTTGAAATCGGTTCAGTAGTTTCGGAGCCCATTCAATGCAAACAAAAAATCAAATCTTTCCTCTTTATATATTAGTATAGATTACAAATACTATACAAATTATCTTTATTGTGCACATAACATTAGAATAGGTAATTACCTAAAACAGCGATCTCTTCCTGGCAACCATTGAATGGAGTAGGTACCTAATTAAACTTATTTGTAAAAGAACAGGGTGAAGAAAATAACAGTACACTCGTTTAATATAAAACAGTATGTCAGCAGAATCAGATTATAGATATCACTTATATTTTACAATAATACTAGCTGCCCCGACAGACTTCGTTCTGTCAACGTCTTTTTTATATTATTATTTTTGTATGCTGTATCATAAAAAAATAAAAACAAAAAATTTTGTCAAGAAATAAAAAAAATTAGGGGTACCCTTAACATTTAGGGGGATGAAAAATAGATGTTGTCCGATTCTCCACCCTAGCCGATATGTACGCAAAGATTCACGAAAATCAGTCGAGCTGTTTCGGAGGAGTTCAACTTCTAACACCGTGACACGAGAATTTTATATATTAGATAAATGATACGAGAAGAGAACCGGAAGAAGAAAAAGAAGAAAGTAGGACAGAAGTTACCTACTTATATTAATATCTGAGCCTTCAGAGTTGGTAAAATAAATCAGATTTTTTTTCACATTCAATAGGCATGATGATAGTTAGTAAGCATCACTAAAATTATGTGTTTATTTAATGAAACCCTATTAATGGGATACAAAACACGCATTTATTGTATTATCATGAGCGAGATTATTATTTATATATTATGATAAAATATATAATATAGATATTTTGATAAAATAAAACTACAAAATACGGCAAGCCGCTATGATATCTTGAACGCCAATCAGTCTTAATCAGCGCGAATTACGTCACGCTTCAGTAAATAAACGAATATGACAATACTGAAAATGACATCTTGTCTATTACTTTACTGAGGCGTGACGTCACAAGCAACGCCATGACACTTTGAAGTGTTTTGGTGCGAATTTTAAAGTTATAAATTGAAGTGTATTTATGTTATACTAAACCTTTTTTTTTGCGGAAATTTCAAAATCTGTCATCATTGCCTATTACATAATAATATTATTACGTTATGAATTAACGCAATACGCAATCGCAATGACATTCGAGTGTGGTAGAGACATGACACACGAATGATTCCACTAATTAATACATTTAACGGTTGGTTGATTAGTGTTGTAACTGTAACTAACCGGTGAGTAAGCAAAGTAGGTAATGTACCAACATATTTACTATTATGCTTGAGTAGGTATCGTAGGGGTTAAGTTATGTAATTAACCATTAAACAGTTATGTTGATTAACTAGTTTCTCGACGTAAAAGGGGTTTTATAAGTTTGACGTGTCTGTCTGCGTGTTTGTGTCAGTGTGTTTGTCTGTGAATCGCAGCTTCTAAACGAATGGATTGATTTTGATCCAGTTTTTAGGGTTCCGAAGTAAAATCGAAACCCTTGTAATTATGTCATGTCCGTCTGTCCGTCTGTCCGAAGCAAAGCGCCGAGACCCTTAGTGCTAAAAAGCTGTAATTTGGCATGAATATACTATACTAAAACTCTATATATTTACTAAACTAAAAATCATAAAATAAAATATTGAAAAACATTTTCAGGGTACCTCCCCTACAGGTAACGTGAGGATGAATTTTTATTCGTCGCGTACCCTTTAACGTTGAAAAGGTCTTTCAAAAATATCATGGGTTTTCTAAGACCATTTTTGGAATTAGGGGTCCGTTTGCGAAATATTTGGGTGTAAAATGCTAATTCTCAAAAATAGGTTACACGCTGCGCTGCCGGGTCACAGCCAGGCAAGACTACAGATTTGTCGTGTTAAAAATCAAATAAGTAGGTTACATTTATATTATAATTTATATTCTTAAATATAGAAAAAGCCTTATTACATTTTACAGGATACAATGTTAATGGCGCAGGATAGTGACCCTCTTTTAATATTAACACCAGTTACACCAGGAAATTAAGGTAAAAGCGTGACCCATCGGATATCCGGGAACCGAAATATTTATGTTTGTGTATTTATCCGGGGCGCACGGCTTTGATTCGGCTAAGATAAGAGTCTTTACTCTAATAAATTAAAAAAAAAAAAAATTTTAGGAACATTGTTCTTATAATACCTATGGATAATTTTTTATGCTGTTGCCATTTACTTATTGTACAGATATAACTGCGTAAGGGCCAACGCGCCCTCAAGATTAAATCAATGTAACCTATTATTTAATGCAGTGACGCTGATCTCATCTACGATCAGGTACGAGAGGTCAAAAATGATTAATGTTAGAGGTAAGTTTAAATAAATAAATAAATACAGTACCTACGATGTTTTCTTGCATGAACAACATTTATGTGAATATTCCGGCGGAACTATCCTTCCTTTTGAAGAAATTGGCCATTGCCTTACGTTTTAGTAAAACATAACAGGTAACTTCAGATTGACTTATTTTTAATTTCAATTCCAAGTAGTGATATAATAATATGTACAAAATATTGTAAGAATGTTCTAGTAAACATGCGAGGTATTTTTATAAAATTTTCAGGAAACTTCCAACTCACTAGTTTCTAGACCAGACTTCATATTATAAATTATGATTCCCCATGTAGTTATAAATTTCTTCTTTATTCCTAAAGTGAGAGCTGAACTTATCCACAACTCAAATATAACATCGATTTCAGAGTTATCCAAAGAAAGCTTTTATATTAAAAACAGTTCACGCTACACTGAATAATTACACTATAGCAACAATAATTTCTATGCCTAAAAGTAATTGTTAGAATTAACAAAAATATTTTCAATGTTTTTATAATGCACTTTTTTAATATGAATGGTATTGTTTTACAAATGTTAATATAATGTATCACATCAAACAATAAACTAGTTTCACAGAAGAGTGGTTTCATGAAACAAAGTCACAAACATAAAAGAAAAGCGGGCAAGTGCGTGTCAGGCCACGCGCAATCTAGAGTTCCGAAGTTACTACTTCGGAAGTTTATCGACTATTACCACAGAAGAAATAATAGTACTTATAATAAGTACAGAAGGCGAACTCCGCAAAATCATTTTAATAAATAGCGACTCTTGCTCCAACGCAATAAAGTGTATTTCAGGTTGCACAGTGCTAACCAAAAACGCGTATTGTAGAAACCCGATTCGACCCGACCGACGGACTTTATAACCACGGAGGTAGGTTAGGTACTATTACTAAGAATAAGTAAAGACTTTGTGCAGGTAAACTTTCTCATTTATTTCTGGCACTGGGCCGAATACTTATATCATTTACAAAGAATCTCAACAGCGTGATTCACAATATAAATTTATAGCGACATCTATTATTATTTGTAAGAATAATATTTTATGTTCTATTTACAAATTATTCTTTATTATGTATTTAAATTCAAATCACATTTGACATCAAAAAGATTTCAACATACTGCCAGCCAAAAGGCAAAGTTGAAATTTGCCTTTTTCTAGCAAAAAACATATAATATTTAACAATTGGATACTTTCAAAATTAAATTAGTTATATAAAATTTGTTTTAACTTCAAATTGCAAACACGAAGAAAACTTTAATAAAATTCAAAATAAGAAAAAGTTCCCAAACACGTAAAATGACAGTTTAAAAATTCAAAAATTCAAATTAAAAGTTCAAGTTTATGCAAGATAAAATTCAAAATAGGAAGAAGTTCCCAAACACGAAAAATGACAGTTTAAAATTTCAAAAATTAAAAGTTCAAGTTAAGTTCCACGTTCAAAAAAGTTTTGGAGAAATTAATCACTGATTCACTGCACTTCACCTTGTGACTTGACATTTACGTCACATCCCTTCCGTGATTCCCTTACGTTGCGGCACCTCTGCAACGTGTGGTCGGCAACTCTCCTGGTTGTTTATCCGTACCACTATCCGCGTCCGTCAGATCGGCGCCTGACAGTTTCCTCCACTTTGGTGATGAGACAACACTCGCGTGATACTCCACCCGCGTGACGAGGACTCTGCCGAAGACTCCGGTTGATCGATCGAGTCCCAAAACAACAGGTAGGTATTCCCCTAGATCCGTAATTGAATACCGACTTCCGGTAAGTTTCACAGATCTGGTCATGAACACTACACTGACTGCCGGCAAGGATCCGGCTCGAAGGACCATGTAGAAACCCGATTCGACCCGACCGACGGACTTTATAACCACGGAGGTAGGTTAGGTACTATTACTAAGAATAAGTAAAGACTTTGTGCAGGTAAACTTTCTCATTTATTTGTGGCACTGGGCCGAATACTTATATAATTTACAAAGAATCTCAGCAGCGTGATTCACAATATAAATTTGTAGCGACATCTATTATTATTTGTAAGAATAATATTTTATGTTCTATTTACAAATTATTCTTTATTATGTATTTAAATTCAAATCACATTTGACATCAAAAAGATTTCAACATACTGCCAGCCAAAAGGCAAAGTTGAAATTTGCCTTTTTCTAGCAAAAAACATATAATATTTAACAGTTGGATACTTTCAAAATTAAATTAGTTATATAAAATTTGTTTTAACTTCAAATTGCAAACACGAAGAAAACTTTAATAAAATTCAAAATAAGAAAAAGTTCCCAAACACGTAAAATGACAGTTTAAAAATTCAAAAATTCAAATTAAAAGTTCAAGTTTATGCAAGATAAAATTCAAAATAGGAAGAAGTTCCCAAACACGAAAAATGACAGTTTAAAATTTCAAAAATTAAAAGTTCAAGTTAAGTTCCACGTTCAAAAAAGTTTTGGAGAAATTAATCACTGATTCACTGCACTTCACCTTGTGACATGACATTTACGTCACATCCCTGCCGTGATTCCCTTACGTTGCGGCACCTCTGCAACGTGTGGTCGGCAACTCTCCTGGTTGTTTATCCGTACCACTATCCGCGTCCGTCAGATCGGCGCCTGACAGTTTCCTCCCCTTTGGTGATGAGACAACACTCGCGTGATACTCCACCCGCGTGACGAGGACTCTGCCGAAGACTCCGGTTGATCGATCGAGTCCCAAAACAACAGGTAGGTATTCCCCTAGATCCGTAATTGAATACCGACTTCCGGTAAGTTTCACAGATCTGGTCATGAACACTACACTGACTGCCGGCAAGGATCCGGCTCGAAGGACCATGTAGAAACCCGATTCGACCCGACCGACGGACATTATAACCACGGAGGTAGGTTAGGTACTAAAGTAAAGACTTTGTGCAGGTAAACTTTCTCATTTATTTCTGGCACTGGGCCGAATACTTATATAATTTACAAAGAATCTCAACAGCGTGATTCACAATATAAATTTGTAGCGACATCTATTATTATTTGTAAGAATAATATTTTATGTTCTATTTACAAATTATTCTTTATTATGTATTTAAATTCAAATCACATTTGACATCAAAAAGATTTCAACATACTGCCAGCCAAAAGGCAAAGTTGAAGTTTGCCTTTTTCTAGCAAAAAACATATAATATTAAACAATTGGATACTTTCAAAATTAAATTAGTTATATAAAATTTGTTTTAACTTAAAATTGCAAACACGAAGAAAACTTTAATAAAATTCAAAATAAGAAAAAGTTCCCAAACACGTAAAATGACAGTTTAAAAATTCAAAAATTCAAATTAAAAGTTCAAGTTTATGCAAGATAAAATTCAAAATAGGAAGAAGTTCCCAAACACGAAAAATGACAGTTTAAAATTTCAAAAATTAAAAGTTCAAGTTAAGTTCCACGTTCAAAAAAGTTTTGAAGAAATTAATCACTGATTCACTGCACTTCACCTTGTGACATGACATTTACGTCACATCCCTTCCGTGATTCCCTTACGTTGCGGCACCTCTGCAACGTGTGGTCGGCAACTCTCCTGGTTGTTTATCCGTACCACTATCCGCGTCCGTCAGATCGGCGCCTGACAGTTTCCTCCACTTTGGTGATGAGACAACACTCGCGTGATACTCCACCCGCGTGACGAGGACTCTGCCGAAGACTCCGGTTGATCGATCGAGTCCCAAAACAACAGGTAGGTATTCTTCCCCTAGATCCGTAATTGAATACCGACATTACCGACTTCCGGTAAGTTACACAGATCCGGTCATGAACATTGAACACTACACTGACTGCCAGCAAGGATCCGGCTCGAAGGACCATGTAGAAACCCGATTCGACCCGACCGACGGACATTATAACCACGGAGGTAGATTAGGTACTATTACTAAGAATAAGTAAAGACTTTGTGCAGGTAAACTTTCTCATTTATTTGTGGCACTGGGCCGAATACTTATATAATTTACAAAGAATCTCAGCAGCGTGATTCACAATATAAATTTGTAGCGACATCTATTATTATTTGTAAGAATAATATTTTATGTTCTATTTACAAATTATTCTTTATTATGTATTTAAATTCAAATCACATTTGACATCAAAAAGATTTCAACACGTATTGAGTTACCTTCCTTTCTAACACTATCGCTTACCCCTCTAGCAATGTTAGGGTTGTATTTTATGAGACACTATTAAATTAATCTGAAAGTTTAATGAGAAGTTAAATGCCTATGCTACTTTTATGAAGAAATGAGAAGATGGCAATACGGCATAATATGTTAGTGTGTACATACTTTGTTTATGAAACAAATATTATCTCTTTTAGGTGTTTAGGCAACAGAAAAAACAGCCGATCGTAGATCTCAAACATCAAATTAATATTCTTTCAACTCTTAATTAATTGTAAGTACCTAACTAGTAACTGTACTACAATAATAAAATTAATAATGTGAATATGGGAGACATAAATAAGGCATAGATTAATCTATGTAAATAAGGATAACAAATGTCAACAACGTCAACCTACTGACTAAATAGGTAGAAGTTCATTTCTTTACCTTTCGATGTCCTTAGGGAATGTAAAAAAACGTGAGATTCGGATCTTTGTTATTGTTTAAGCAGCGGAATGCAATGCAATATGCTTTTGCCCTCATTTTAGTTCTTATCGGAGGAATAGCGCGACGCAGCGTGTTGTAACGAACTAATGTGTGACATGTGTGATAACATGAAGAAAAGTGACATTTATAAAAATTAATCAATTTTTTTTCTGAAAGTTTAATTTTTAATATGTGTGATAGATTACGAGCGTTTTACAGCCATTATGAATTTTCTGAAAAAGCCCGGCATGCTGAACGCGGCATGTACGTACTTGTGACGTCATAGCTAAAGTGCGGAGTGCGTCAAGCCTGCTATTACTCATTAACTTTCTAGCACTAAGGGTCTCGGTGATTTGCTTCGGACAGACGGACAGACGGACAGACGGACAGACGGACAGACGGACAGACGGACAGACGGACAGACGGACAGACGGACAGACGGACAGACGGACAGACGGACAGACGGACAGACGGACAATCGGACAGACGGACGGACGGACGTACGGACATGACTAAGGGTTCCGATTTTAACTTCTAATTTTTATTAGAGTTAAGAAGTCGAATTGAATACTTACCTCCTCCTTTTTTGAAGTCGGTTAATAAATATCGAGAAATACTTTTAGTGATATAAAAGCTCCAAGGAGAATTGCCAAATTTTGACGAGTAAAAATATTGAAAAACAATGGTTAAAGCTGTTCATTGACAACTCTCAGCAATTACTTAAAAAGACATAAAGCAAATCATACTTGCCTGGCATCGAGAAAGATATTACGAGTATAATAATACTTATAGATTGCGATCGAAACGGCCTCAGCATAAAAGACCAATGTGCCACGATTCATAAAATGTTTTGTCTCATTTTATCTTTTGTCGCCATTATAAGAATTGTAATTAACTAAGTGATAGTGGAGTGGTGTATTAATTATGACGGTCGTCGATTGCTATTAAAGATGAAAGTAATTATTATGAATATTGTAGGGAAAATGATCTTTCAGGCCAGTCATCATAATAATGGCCAGTGTGTAATTAGATCCAGTTCCCTTTTTAATACTACATCACTTATTTGAATAGTTTAATTTTAAAATTATAAAGGCACACACGTAATTACATTTGGACAGAACAAAAAATAACATTGGAAGACGGATGTAAGAGGTTTTTTTTATGCCTTAAGCAGGCAAACGAGCAGAAGGGTCACCTGATGGTAAGCGATCACCGCCGCCCTTGGACATTAGTAACACCGGGAGCGTCACCAACGCGTTGCCGGCCTCGAAAAAAACAATAGACCCGCTTCTTGAAGGACCCCATGTCATAGTTTGGAGGGAACACCGACATACATGTACATTGTCACTGTAATATAAACTACACTACATTAATTTTTAATGCTTTACTTTTTAGTTCTTACGCTGAGGTAGTGCTATTTGCTAAGGAAATAATTTATATAATCTGCTATCCAGTTTTTCAGACGTAGGTACAAGTCTACAAGTCTAAAACTGACCTATTTACCGACAGCCCCCAGAAATTGAACCTGCAACAACGAATCCCCGTACTTTCTAAGTAACAGAAACATGACATTTACAAGAGCACTTATTAGTTATTACATGCGAAAGAAAAGGACCGAGAGACATACTAATCCAAACCTGTCGTAAGTATTTTGAGATAATTTTAATCTCGTTTTGTTGGATGCACTAGACTTGACTAGACTGCAGAGTTCTTGATTCGACATCAAAGGAGATTCTTTATCTATGACATTAAACAATACACATTAATAATCTGAATTTTACCAAGAATAAAATAAACGACTTCAAAATAACTCAAAAACTACTCGTCAGATCTAGCTCTTTGAGCGGGACCACATGACAAGCACCAGCTTTCGATTAATAAAAAGAATCATCAAAATCGGTTCATCCAGTCGAAAGTTCTGAGGTAACAAACATAAAAAATACAGTCGAATTTAATACCTCCTTCTTTTTTGAAGTCGGTTAATAAAACAAACACATTAAGCATACATAATATATTATTAAATTATATCGTTTATCATATTAAATATCATTATTTGACGAATTAGTCAGATCGGATACGTTATACCTACCCTTACAAAACAACCAAAATATCTATTCCGAAAAGAGCTACAACGCACACGTTTATCCTTTGTTTCATTACACCAATCACATTGGTATAATACACGAAAGCATTTTAACGCTGTATGTGAAATGTCAAGCACTTCTGACAACAACAAAAGCGTGCGTATCGTCTTGTATTGACAGAGCGACTACGAGCAGAACGGTCAATTAATGCCTGTTCTTACGCTCCTCATCCGCGTCGGCGCGCTAGTGACTAATCTATGTACCTCTTTTTTATATTATAATATTATCATTGTGTTCGCTTTGTATTTTATTACATATGTTACCGGATATCTGTATAATTCAGCATTCTATACAATACCTAGGCAATGTATAGAATATCTAAAACGTTCAGGTAACGTTTTGAATATTATTTATTTCATACTTAGCCCAGGTATTATATACAAAACTCCATGCGTAGTTGGTAATGTGTGTAAAAGACGGTTCTCTAAGCTGCCTTTTCGCCGAAAATTGTTTGGCCGATTATCACTTGCCAACTAACATTTCGCAGAATTTTATTTCGCTGAATAATCATTTGCCAACTTATCACATTTTTTTTAATTTCCCAACCTAACAGTTGCCAACTGTACGTTTGGTCTGCCTTTTATAATGACACTTTTCAAAAGGCCAACTTTCAGGTAGCGAATGTTTCAGTTAGAGTAATATTCATTTGGTTGTATATTGTTAATAAACCTAGGTTTGTAAATTTGCGATTCTTGTTATCTTTATTTATTTATTTATTTATTTATTTATTATAGGATTACCAACATAAGATACAGTTTCATCATTTGCAATACAAGTTGTTACTTATCATATTAAATCTTACTGTTCCTACAATTACAGGTAACCACAGCATGCTTTGCAAATAGTCATCTTCCGGTGACATATGCACTTTTAGGAAGAATTTAGGGGTTTTTGATACATAAAAAGGCTTCCAAACATCTCCGGCGCTGCGGGAAGTGCAGCCCCTCCGCCCTTGCGTAACAAACTGCAGGCACTCCATGCTCGCCTACGCAGCTTCGGCTTTTTGGTCGCCTGTGGCGACCAGCCTCAGCCGCTTCGGCTCACATGGTGCCTGCAGTTTGTTACAGCGGGCGGGGGCTGCTCTCCCTCCGCGCCTCCGGGGTTTACATTCACTCTAGGGGTAGGGCAGACTAGTACCACGTGGGGTCGGGGTTGACTAAGTCGGTTCTGTCACCAATTTTGAAAAAATCCGAAGCTGCGTAGGCGAGCAGTGTAGTGTAGGAGCCATTAGACTGCATCTCTCCTTACCATCAAGTGTGATTTCGATCAAGCATTAATTTGAAATGTATAAAAAAATATCTATTCATGCAGGTTATAATTTGTTTTGAGTGTGTTTTTAAGTAAATTCTTAATTCCAACCTCCATCCAAGTTGACTATACATACCCAAATCTAACTTTATTCATTGCCGGTGGACCTGCAGGTATTCTGTACAGTAGTTGGGAAACGTATACATTACCTAGGCAAACTATGTAATGGTGATAAAATTCATATAATTTAATACATTGCCAAAACGACCCAGTTATTATAGACATTTCCTAGCAATTGTGTTGAATACCAGCATTATACAGATATCCGGTAACACATACATCAAAATTAGTTTTGTTAGCTGATAAACAAAGAAACATAGTGCTTCTTTTTTTTTTCGTAATATTTCGCATTTCCAACCACGTACCTCTCGATCGCACTCACGACCCGCGCTAGCAATCCAAAACAACTCCAGCGAATGCTGTGCGCCTAGTGTCTTATCTTAGTACGCACCTTTATATATCATGTCACATTTGTCTGTCGCATCGTAAAAAATTTACTCTCATAGGTTTTTCTAAACGCGCCAAAAGAATTAACTTCAAAAAAACAAATAAAAAATAGATGATTGGTTAAGCACTATTTTGCATGAATAGACGCGGGTCGTATTGCAATTGTTCGCGGGTCATAGTTTGCCTATCACTGATCAATAGAATAGAAAGAAAAATATATGTAAAAAATATTACTCCAGCCTTAAAAAACCTTTCCATTAAAACATCTTTATTTTATTTAATGGTAAAAATTGAATTTGTTACTACAAACCGGTCAAAAAGGTCAACACTATTCAGTAAAGCTAAAATCCTAGGTGAATAAACAAACGAAGCAAGTTTTTAATTCGAAATAAATGTAAAAAATACACAGTCCTTCATTTGCAAAGCTACAAATATATTTTATTTCATAACTATGATACATATCCCAAAAATACCAATACCTGTTTGATTTGAATCGGATGTTTATTTCCAAAGTAAGATGGGGGTGAAAACTGATTTATTGCCGCACCATTTGTAAGATTAAACGGGAACACCTGGTGGCAGCGATACTTGGAAATATTTGTGAAGAATTCGGCATTCGTAATGCTATAACACATGGCAAACGAACGGAAAACATACAAATACGACGCTACTGCTACGAATATTAATACCCTATATGTAGTACCCGCACTTCGCTTCAGGCGCCTTACGTTTACAAATAGCACCTGTACCCGTAACAATTCTTATTCATTTTTATCTGGCTCAATAAATGTCAAGTTTGCCCCATTTTATTGTTTAGCGATGTCCTATCCATGTTCTATGAAGAATATATATTTTATTTATTCCAGTAGCTAAACAAAACAGCTACTTGACAGTTAATTATACGACACTTAGGGCCTCTTTCACCACCATCAAGTAAAGTCCCGAGTAGGCTAATTACCGATTAAAGCGACGAGTAACTATACATACGCATTTCACAATCAATGAATAGCGCTACCCGTCAAATAAAGTAGCCAGTAACTTACTTGTAACATCATCTGCCGATTAGTTTGTCTAATTGACCAGTAAGGTACGTGCAGTGAAGTAAAAAACTATTATGTATAGCTAACCTTATAAATATATTTATTTGAAAATAAATAATTAAACATTTACTTATTTCATTTATCGATAATCAAATAGACGATTTCGAAAAATTTGCACGAAAAACACCAAGAATAAAGTCTATTTAATATCCGTGTTGATTATTTTACCGATTTTGATGAAAATGATTTTTTTGCTAGATTCCGCTTGTTTATTACTTTTTTTTTAAACAATGGATATTAAAATATATCTTTGTTACAGAGTAAAGTTAGCACTTCTTTCTCTCTTAATTACATCCATGTTTTACTAATTTAATATCGGTCTAAACAAAAACATCAAAAACTACACTATATTCACATTCGGATCAGAATTTACGTAATCACTGTGTTGCCTAGCAACCACAAACAAACAGGTGTATGAAACTTTTGGTCGTATAAAGTGCGTTTGAACTAAATCTGGAGTTCGCAAGTCGCGTTCCGTTCCACTCTTTATAATTTAATTTCTTTTTAAAGATAATATTTATTTTGCAAAAGTTTAAAATAACACGGAATAGTTACGCATAAAATCGATATAGACTGTTTTAAAATACATAAACATAAATATAAAATGTTATTCGGCTTTGTTTAATGAAATTTAACTTATAAATAACTTTATGCTCATGCATATTGAGTGGAATGAAATATCTGTATAATCTGTACAGTGCCATCTCTGAAGAACTTATTTGTGCCGTGGCGAAAATTGGAACTAATGCCATCCCATTCATATTTTAATAATAGCGCACTATGATTGGTCCAATGCGTCCTGCAGCGCCCTCCTTAAAGTCACAGATAAGTTGATTTCACTGTATTTCGAAATATAATACGACCAAGTTGCAAAGCATGCAAGCGCCATTATAGCTGTGAGGTTTTCGTAGTCATTTCTATTTATAGTCATAGGCAGGCGGACCGTAAATAATAATTTTGAGCAAAGGTTACAAGTCGCTTCACGAAATTAAGGATGTGCGAGCGTGAGTTATTCAATGATGAAAATTGTTTTAAGATGTTGGTTTTTACGTCGTTTTCTCTTAGTGTGTTCTTGTTATAGGTCAATAGTAAAATAATGAAGATGTCACAAACGTTATAATTATTATTTAGTTCTTTAATAGTTATTTGGTGTGCGAAATACAAATCAGTTTGTGAAAACCCTATAAAGGAATTTTTATGATTTGTTGACAAGTATTATGATACGAGTTTGACTCAAGTGTACCTGCGAATTTTAATAACACCAACTTATACAAAACCTTTTTAGTAATGACGGACGGACTGGCACTTAACCGATTTGACACGTGTTTGACATGTGGCAAACACAAACTGACCGAATGCTGGAATGCATTATGACAAATCATTCACCTAACCGCCAAGTTGCTACTCGGAACTACATTTTATATTGTGAAACTGATAAAAGTGACTTTTACTTGCCGATTAACGTTATTGCAAGTAACTACTAATGACTTTACTTGACGATAGTGAAAGAGGCCCTTAATATCTGAACAAAAACTCCCTAATTTGTATTTCTTATCCAGAGAGAACAGCTCTATTATCTATCATATCTATATTTTATATCTTATCTATATTTTATTGGGAACTTCGCTTATATCTGTGCGAATGTTATAATAATTATCTAATATTAAAATTAAACCCTCAGATGAAAGGTCTGAGATTAAACCCTCAGATGAAAGAATCTGAGATTAAACCTATGTCATTATGTAGGTAGGTCAGTGCCTATTGTAGTGTTTAGAGGGTCAATAATACACACATTTTACTCTGTAATAGGTGAGGTAGGTACGCGTAAGGCGCACGTCTGTACACTGTACTCAGCTCGCAGTCTCGCTGCAGACTGCCCAGTGTTGCCCGCTGTACACATACACTACATCCCTTCTTTATTTTATAATAAATAATAATTGATTACAACTGTTCGACAGCAATTAATATGTTGCAAACATCGAGATAGATCTGACAATAATAAATTATTTAATATCCAACGTTTATTTTCTTTGTGTTATTCATTATCATTATTGTTGTACAACATGTGTTTCCCATTTCTGTACATCGTTTTCACCATCAAAACTCACACCACTATGTGAGCGCAGGGTTAAAGTTTGGTGGCAATCTGTTAGCCTCAGTTTGTTATTATTCATCGATATATTTTCCTGTAGCCAATTTAGAATCTTGTAGCTCACTTTGTACTGTCCACATATGGTTTCCCTCTTTTCTTTAATTGAAACATAGACCTGCCAATTCCTGTCTCTCACAATACTGCCATTATTAGGGTGAAAAGTATTTTAGTGGAAGTGATTGGAAGCTTCATAAAAAATTAATCTTGTTCGCATAAGTCAAGTTGGAGATCTTATCTCACATTTCACTAAATACAACTCTTGTAGATCATAATTATATTTTTAACAACGTGAAACGTAGCTTTGAAAGTAGATTAACCCAAGCCATTTACCACAGTCGTCTACTTCAGTTATCAAAAGTAACAACATAACTTCTGAAAAATCTCGTGGAAGTCCCTCTATTGTCACGGCTCTCCCAGCCGATATGCATATCCATTGAGTGAATATATGTGTGCAATATGCATCACCCATACACACCCCAACCTTCACTTCTTCAACTTCATAACTTTCTTTCTCGAGATGGAGACTGATCTCGTATCGTTCAGTATCATGATTACCTATTTATAGGTACTTTACTTACAGGTATTTCCCTAACGCTGTCTTGTTTTCTTCAAGACTAAGTGAGAACAAAACTCTTAAATTATTTATGGAAATAACTTTTGCTATTCTGACTTATCGTGATATTACATTCCAATTTTTTTATAATATTTTTTTTTTTTTCAAACGTTAATCTTAAGAATTTTGAGTCATTCAACTAGACATAATTCATGATGTCAATATAATATCTACAGTTCATACGACTCGCTCAGCGCATTATAAGAACTCAACTTTAAACAATTTTCCTACGTGACATTGTTATTTCCATCTCGTGTCACTAAGAAATTGAAACTATTGGCCAGCCATTCATTTAATGCCAAGCTATTTAATTCTACCACCAGTATTACACTGTGAAAGTCACAGGCCCATTTTTGAGGGTGCTTCATTTCATGGTACGGGGTAAATGTTGAGAATCTTAGTCATTTAACAAGACTTAATTCATGATATCAATATAATTGTCTACAGTTCAAACAACTCACTCCGCGCATTATAAGGGTCAACTTTAAACAATTTTCCTATGTGACATTATTATTTCCATTTCTTGTCGCTAAGGAATTCAAGCCATTGGCAACCCATTCATTTAATGCTAAGCTATTTGGTTCTACCAGTATTTACACTGTTAAAGTCACAGGGATTTTTAGAATAGTACCAATAGAATCTCTAATAATGTTAAAAAAAAAATATTGCTTGTGAAACTACGATCACAGCTGACCAATTTATTGTATCTTTAATTATTATGCGAACTTGAGTATTCACTTCATTATCTTAACACATGGTTCACTATCAGTTTAGTCAGTTAAGTTATGATTCTCTGGCAATTTGCGTAACCTTTGCTTCCCAGAGGAGTTTCCAATCGTTGACAAGCACTCTGTGCGAGAATGCTTTGTGAGTTGGTGGTCCTACGTGCACGGTTACACCCACTTACACATATGTACATTCGGCTTAAGTGTTGTGGCCACTCCAGCTTCTAGATCAAGATCTAGTGCTTTCAACTTCCACAACAATAACTTTACTTTATACTTGATAGATCTGTAATACAGAAATATAAGACCAACGACGAGCCTCGGACTGTACTGCTTTAGAGATAAATCTCTAAAGTTGCTACTTAGCACTGTCATTCAACATCTTTTTTAGTGTCCTTCTTAGTATCTTGGCTAAGTCTGACATAAATAAATCGAACCACTTTGTTAACGCATACTCAATAATTTCAGTATGAACCTTGCCCTTGGTAGGTACTGTAATTGTATAATGTCGTGAAAAGTATGTAAGCTGATTAAAATAACCTTTTGGTCATTAGCCATCACTTGCGTATTTATGTCGATTTTACATGAAAAGAGCGCAGAGAAACACCCAAGGTGTTGTCGTTCTGCAGATTTCAAGTTGTATGCAAGCCGGAAGCAAGAGGTATCTCACTGAAGGCCTATCATATTACATAGTAATAAGTTGTATCTACAACTATATAAACGTCAAATACAACGTCGTGTTTTATTGGACTAGCCCCATATACCAAAATGCTATTTCTCAGTGTCTCATTATCTCCTTACTATGGAGACAAAATCATAACTTTGACATATTTCCTTTATTTTTCGGCAGCTGAAAATATTACCATTTACATTGCAATGTAAAGATATTAGATGAAAATGCTACGATCTTCTGAGTCTCTAAGTGCTTATTGCCACATGGATGAACCTTATTGGATATATTATTATTATTTTTCCAATAATAATAATATATCCAATAAATTATTGCGGATTATATTATCTAAAAATTGCAAAAAAAATGAATATAATGATCATAAAAGTCGAGTCCGTTACCATGAACCCATAACTGCTGTCGTTCGTCATCATGTGTCATAATCTGCACAAATATGTGATATGTTCACATAATACATATTATACTCATTTATTAATGAATTATTATAAAATAATGAATCTTCAATGACGGAAGTATGTCATTGTACATGTCATACATGATGAGATTCAAATTTACTTCAAAAGAAGTTATGGAATGTTAACACATTAATGGAATAAAATACCAATAATCACTGTCTTACTTTTGATTCCTTACATAATACTTGAATACTGATGCCAAATCATCTCTTCACTTGGTATTTGCGATTCATATTGATTGGGGTAATTTCCTGAAAACCTGCAATTTGTTATTTCATCCCACGATTTCATATCAGTGAAATATGGCCGATTATGATGGGAATCATCTTCATCAGACATCTCAAATGGTGTCTCATGAATTATATCCAACAGACATCTTTGCCTTTCAGTGATATTCATAACGGCATATCCATAAAATATTAATTTGTAAATATTTGCAGCCACTGTGTATGCATGGCTTTTTTCTTATGTAACATTTACATGACTGCGTAGCCTTAAAACATTGATTTATAAATATTTGCGGGTACCATATATGCATGGCTTTTTCTTATGAAACAGTTACATGACTGCGTAGCCTTAAAACATTGATTTATAAATATTTGCGGGTACCGTATATGCATGGCTTTTTTCTTATGAAACAGTTACATGACTGCGTAGCCTTAAAACATTGATTTATAAATATTTGCGGGTACCATATATGCATGGCTTTTTCTTATGAAACAGTTACATGACTGCGTAGCCTTAAAACATTGATTTAGCTATAAAAGCGTTACAATATCTCTGACATTTTAGACGGGACTTTAGTATTCTCCATAGTACATCCATCCTTAAATTTTAATATACCTTTTAGGAAATACTCATTATGTTGAATAACTTCCGCAAACACTATATTTTAATGTCTTTTATAATTTGGCTGAACATAAAAATGTTCCACGTCACTTTACCCAGAACTTTGATTATTCTTCTCGAAACAGCCATCCTTGAGCCATTACGAAAATTTTTGAATGAATGAAACAGTGAAACGGTTAAGCTATCAAGAAATACTAAAGTTCATTTTTATTTATACAAACAAGAAGATAAGTATATTACAATAATAACGTGCTTCTTTCGAGCATTTTTTTTGTACACAAGGTATAGCATTCTCCTTACGAGTCTTGTTTAAATTTGCGTGCCCCTTACAGGCCTTTTTGTACTCAAGGTACATTAAAAAGCTCCTTACGAGTCTTGTTTAAATTTGCGTGCCCCTTGCAGGCCTTATTGTACTCAAGGTACATTAACAAGCTCCTTATGAGTCTTGTTTCAATTTGCGTGCCTCTTGTAGGCCTTTTTGTACTCAAGGTACATTAACAAGCTCCTTACGAGTCTTGTTTCAAATTGCGTGCCCCTTGCAGGCCTTTTTGTACTCAAGGTACATTAACAAGCTCCTTACGAGTCTTTGTTTCAATCTGCGTGCCCCTTGCAGGCCTTTTTGTACTCAATGTACAGTAACAAGCTCCTTACGAGTCTTGTTTCAATTTGCGTGCCTCTTGTAGGCCTTTTTGTACTCAAGGTACATTAACAAGCTACTTACGAGTCTTGTTTGAATTTGCGTGCCCAATCCGGACTTAATACTTGTAACGGGACAAGTGGGATAGACCCGTACAACCTGCGTGAACCTTGACGTAGCTACAATTATCAATATATTTAATTTAATATTGGCTTTAGCGATAAAAATATTAACATATATAATGCTTCAATATTGCTACGTAATACGGATTTTAAGGTATAATAAACTTTTTACATATTACGTGCATATGCATAACACAATGTTTGTAGCACTTTACAGGTTCTTCCTTAATATGGTTGTATAGGCCATGATCTTTAAGTGAACTGTATTGGCGTGATCATAATTATAATATTGAACTGCTAATTAATTAGCAAAATTACGTCTAAAACTTGTTTAGATAATCATAATCTTTTCAATTCACAGTAGAACGGTATTTGAAATATGAAAACATTAACCACAGCATTATATTAATAAGTGGGGTAGATTCTCAATCGTTTCTTTCCAAGTTATTGTAAGGGTAACGTGGAGCTTCACGTTTTTATTAGATACCCACCAAATACAAACAAAACTTAGGATATTGTTATTGTGATGCGGTAGCTTTATTTGAAATAAGAAACGAAATAAATTACTCTTTCACATACTACAATTTCCTACAGCAATATCATAGGAAATTTATGGTCTATTTGAAATAATTACTTGAGGCATGGCCCTTTGTGAACAAAATGATTTGCATGGCCTTTTAGTTTTGATGCTTAGATTTTCTGTACAAATATGGCAGTGGTACTTTAGTTGCCAAGTTCTTATTAAAACGTTAACACTGAAATAATTGTTACTTAAGTGCACGCTATTAGGTATCCCCACATACAAATTATGTGGTTGTAATGTAATAATACACTTTACTTACTTAAATACGAATATAATAGAACACATATTCGTAAGGAATTTGCCTGCCCGAACATTGCATACGCAAGCAAGGGCATTACTCCTTCTTTTTCTTCCAACATTTTTTTGGTAATTCCTTATTAGTTTTTTCCGTCGTCGCCACTTGTAGTGTTTAGAGGGTCAATAATACACACATTTTACTCTGTAATAGGTGAGGTAGGCACGCGTAAGGCGCACGTCTGTACACTGTACTCAGCTCGCAGTCTCGCTGCAGACTGCCCAGTGTTGCCCGCTGTACACATACACTACACCTATTTTATCAGTTTTCTACGATGATATTGTATGTGTAGGTTTTCTACGAAGATAATTTTGGGCCTCATTGTTTTACCATGTTTTGTTGCCAAAAACGAAGAAATATTACTAATTACAAATTAAATATTAAATGAAACCTACATTTCATTTACGTACAATATCTAATAATATATAATCTCTGTATATAATAGGAAAGTAAAAGAATATACCTAAATGTCCCGAGCACATAACGGCACTAGTTTTCAATTAGTCCGTTAAGGTTCTTTACTGTAAGTATCTAATTAAAGTTAATTACTGACTTCAACTTCTTAGAGGATTTTATGATGTCTTTTAGTAACTGAGATGGCCTGGGGCATGGTGTACCAAGTTTCCCAAACAAAGGTTATTAAAAGAGTTTTAGTAGAGTTAGTTACCAGATGGTTGGCCACTAACCCCTCCACCAATCCACACTGGAGCAGCGTGGTGGAGTATGCTCTAGGCCTCCTTCAGAGAAGACAACCGTGCTTAGTGGGCCGTTAAAGGGTTTAAGCCAGTCAGCCAGCCAACAGACTGGACACAAAGTGGGCAGGACTGGACGGAGATGGGGCTTTGACGAGACGTGATCAAGTTGTATTGTAGGTATAGGGTATATAGGATTATATGGAAGAAGCCACCATGGTTGATTTCTGGGCCGCTCGTAAGCAAATCAGAGTTTTTTAACCTAGAGAGGAGGGCAAATTCCTCAGGTTTCCCTAACTAGCAACCAGATTCAAGGTTTAATTAACATGCGTAAGCTCATGCAATGGAAAGCTCATGCAATTTTCTCTATAACGTTCACCTAGTAGGTACCTACTACCTATCCAACTAACAACTGAGTCCGCGTTCTACTTCGGTCGATCACTTTATGATTGAGACAAGCTGTCGGGCCATAACCGCCAATATAGCCAATACATTTCGTATACAAATTTAATCGATGATTCACTTCGATCACTAATAAATAACAGAACAGTTCTGTTATTAGTGATCGAAGATGATTCATTTAATTTTATTCTAATATTTCGACCTACATAGTTACGTAATTAAACTAAAATGAAAAATGTGTATTTTTTTGTCCAGTAGCACATACCTAACCTACCTAATAAATTTTTTTGGCGTTATTCTCACATGGATTTGTCGCGTAAATTGTGTAAAAAGTGTCATTATTAATTGTGTAAAAAATTAATATGTACTTCATAAAAATACATACCTACCTATGTGCAATTTCTGAAAACCCACTAGATCAGTTGTAATAAACCGATATTATATTGACCTGTCAAACCAAATTGTCAATTATGGATATGGTGGGAACAAGCTGGTAGGGCTGTGAAACAAACTGTTACTATATAGTTACTTACCAATAGGTAGGTACTGTTAAGTATTCTGGGCTTTTACTTACTATGTTAAACTGTGTTTGAAAATTGAGGAATAATAAGTGTCAGTATAATTAAAGATTCTCAATGAATCTGCTGTGAATTTTTAATCCACCTTGAATATCCATAGCCAGTTTATTAAAGTAAACCTAAACTGGTTCATTATGATAGGAATCGCTGGGGAATTACTTTAATAAGATGAAGAGGATAGGTCCTCGTACAAAGTTTTGACTCTTAATTCTTATTTTCCACCTTTTAAGGATTAATTTGAACAAAAGCTAATTATACACTATTATTTTCTTTTAATTTAAAGATAATTTAAAGTCAACAAACAATATTTTTTCACCCACCCCATACAAAATTTCAACCACTTCAGCTATGCCATAGTTTCTAGCATCGACACCTTTGGTTGAGTTTATTAATCAAACGCACAATAAGCTATTTTTAAATAATATTTGGTTGAAGTGATTAGGCAAACTCCTTATTAATGTTATTTCATTAGCAAAATCTCACTAATCCAGTAATCATTTTAACGTAATAGTCGATTTAAATGTAATCACCTAACAACATTTTAAACCACAAACAATTTATACACATTACAAGTTTTATAATCCGTTAGCAAATTAAACGATAATTATCTAACTGAAGTGGCACAGCTTTGCATATTCAAAACGTACCAATTTTAATCAATCATCTTTATACTGTCCAGTTATGAGTTATTTATCAATATTAATGAATAAAATATTATGTAGAATAACAAAGTTGTGTTTTACTCGTATTTTAACCGCAGGAACTTTGCAACTTGGATGAAATGATTTGTTGAATCAGTAAAAAAATAAGATAAGAAATACGGATTTCTGCCAATGTAGTCTTGCTTATGCTTAATAGTTTTATAAAAATTATAGTTTGCAAGAGAGGTGTAAGTTAGTACTTACCTACAAATTAGATAAACTTGCATATGTTATCATTAAATTGTCTATACAAATCTATACTAATATTACAAAGAGGAAAGTCCTTAATAAAAGTTCAATTTCATTATTAAAGGTGTAAAAAAGGTGTAAAAAAAAATACTTAAAATATTCTTTACATCGCGTGCGCTGCGAAAACTATTGATGACAGAATAAAATACGACTACGACTAGACTACGACTTTACAGAACACATCATTATTTACAAAAGCGGCCAAGTGCGAGTTGGACTCGCCCATGAAGGGTTCCGTAGCAGCAAGTAACATAATATAAACGTTCTTGTAGTTCGTTGTAACTTTGATCGAGGTAAATTGCGGTTTACAATTTATGACGTATTAAAAAAAACTACTTACTAGATCTCGATCAAACAAATTTTAAGTGGAAGTTTGCATGGTAAAGTACATCATATAGTTTTTTTAGTTCTATCATTCTCTTATTTTAGAAGTTACAGGGGGGGGGGACACACATTTTACCACTTTGGAAGTGTCTCTCGTGCAAACTATTCAGTTTAGAAAAAAAATATATTAGAAACCTCAATATCATTTTTGAAGACCTATCCATAGATACCCCACCCCACACGTATGGGTTTGATGAAAAAAAAATATTTGAGTTTCAGTTCTAAGTATGGGGAGCCCCCAAAATTTATTGTTTTTTTTTCTATTTTTATGTGAAAATCTTAATGCGGTTCACAGAATACATCTACTTACCAAGTTTCAATAGTATAGTTCTTATACTTTCTGAACAAAGTGGCTGTGACATACGGACGGACAGACAGACATGACGAATCTATAAGGGTTCCGTTTTTTGCCATTTGGCTACGGAACCCTAAAAAGTGTCGCGACAGCATATTTCTAACTATTAGGCGCTCCACCCACTGCACCGCGCACCGCGACAGGGCGCGGGATGGCAGATTTTACCATTGTATGCAAATATCTCAATTTATATAGAAATCAAAACACTTCCTCAGTGCCTGAAGTCGAAGGTGTTCGAGAAGTGTGTGTTGCCAGTGATGACATACGAATCCGAGACGTGGTGCTTTACTATTGGCCTGATCCACAAGCTTAGAGTTGCGCAGCGGGCTATGGAGAGGGCTATGCTCGGTATTTCTCTACGTGATCGCATCAGAAATGAGGAGATCCGTAGACGAACAAGGGTAACCGACATAGCTCAAAGAATTAGTCGGCTGAAGTGGCAATGGGCTGGCCACATAGTGCGAAGGACCGATAACCGTTGGGGAAGAAAGGTCCTCGAATGGCACCCACGTCTCGGAAAAAGGAGCATAGGACGCCCCCCGACCAGGTGGACTGACGATCTGAAGAAGACAGCGGGCATCCGCTGGATTCAGAAGGCTCAGGACCGGTCAGAGTGGCGCAAGTTAGGGGAGGCCTATGTCCAGCAGTGGACCTCTAAGGGCTGATGAATGGATGGATGGATATAGAAATCACGCCTAGCACAACACACTGCCGACGCGGAGACGCGCGGGAAGGCGGCCCCGCGCGCAGTTTCTGCCGATCTGCGCGGGAGTGCGGGGCGTACCGCGGGATATGACAGATCGCGCGGTGAACATATGAGTTTATGCCGTCGTAATCTGCATCACCGCGCGGGGGAGCAGATTACACCGCTAGGTAAGGCAGATCTGCGCCTCCGTCGCCGCGCGCGTTATCTGTCGCTCCGCGCACCGCGGCGGGACGCGTCTTCAGTGGGTGGAGCGCCTTATAGTTATGCCACAATAAGTCTTCTTTTATTTTAAAAATTTAATTTAAATGTCGCCGCTAGAAAAGGCTCTTTATTTGTATCTTGGCATTAACCCTTATCAAAATAAATTACTTCATATTCAAGACTACTTCAATACCTTTATATAACTTTTAGAATTATTCAATTCGGCTTGAGAGCCAGTTCTTTCTTCTTTCTTTTTCTTCTCTCTTTCTTAGTCGGCAACGCATCGGTGATACCTTTGGTGTTGCTGATGTCCATGGGCGACGATAGTCACTTAACATCAGGTGGATCGTCAGCTCGTTTGCCGGCTATTTCCATAAGAAATAATTAGAGGTTTTCAAAAATTAATTCCAATCCCCGTATTTCTTCTCTCCGAAGAATATTTTGGAGATATATTTTTTTAACACGAATTCTAATTTAATTTAATATAACTTATATTGAAGAGTGTTCCAAATTTCATGCCCTGAGGAGTTTCGTGTAGATTTTCATTGCAAGCAAATTAATCGACTAATGGAATGTAAAACATTAACGAACATACCGTTTTAAGGAATGAATTTGTACAATTACATCCACACTATAAGGATTTAAAGTGAACTTTTTTTGTTTCTATAGGTTAGAATTAGAACCCAGCGTTTCGAAATTATGTTATAAAAATTATTTCCAAGCAATAAAAATAGGTGATAAGAGTGTCTATATTATGGGTAGATAGACAAACAGCATATTTATGATTCAACAAAGGTTTAATTTTTTTAACGAATAGAAAACTTTAAAGATAGTTTGAGAGAAATAAAACTAATAAATCAAAAACAAAGAAAATAAGTATGTACAGTCGGCCGCAGAAGTAGCTTAACATTTTAGTACTTTGTCACATTACATATCTTGAATTTGTCATAGATGTTGCTAGGAAACCGTCGAAACAGTTACTATTACAAAGTACTAAAATGTTAACTACTGCTACTTCTACGGCCGACTGTACCTACCTACGTATTTAAAAAGCAATGAGTGCATCACGTAATAGTCTCAATTATTGATAATACTAAGACAATGTATGAGACATAATAATACTCTCAAAGCAAGAATTGCATGCTCGTATGCTAATATGACATAAGAGGAATTTGAAGCTACAGTCATAGAATATTCACTTTGTAGACGGTAGCGATTTCAAACGGGTCGGTTTATTGATATTAGGCACATGGTAGCAAATGCCCTCGATTCGAGAAACCCACGCCTTGTTACCCCCCACTGGAAAATTTACCCCAGATTTAAAATTGAAATTGAAACAAATATTTACGAATTAGGTACATAATGTAAATAAAACAAATATGAAATATTACGGAGCTATTACACCAGTGAAATCCGAATCCGACTCGGTTACGCTGTTTTTGAAAATAGCGGGAACAAATGCTCAGAAAAAAACAAAAACAAAAAATTTAAAATCTCTTACCGCTCATCTAGATGCGTGTCTCGCGGATCGTCTCGTGGCACGTCCGTAAGCCACGCCCCCTACGCGCGTGTGAACACCGCGCGAGCGCTTGCGCGAGCTCCTTTGGCGCGTGCCTAAAAAACCGCTCCCGACGCGAGCCCTGCGAGCCACGAGACGCGCCGCGGTCTGTTTACACGTGCGCGCAAGCGCGCGTCTCGCGGATTGTTTCGTGGCTCGCGCGCGCATGTAAATGGGGCATTAAAATCACTGTAAATGATCTATTCAATATTGT
Organism: Thymelicus acteon; assembly: GCA_951805285.1. Taxonomy (NCBI): domain Eukaryota; kingdom Metazoa; phylum Arthropoda; class Insecta; order Lepidoptera; family Hesperiidae; genus Thymelicus; species Thymelicus acteon. The sequence continues at coordinate 8,947,269 of OX638232.1, forward strand.
AATAAATACTTCTCCTTTAATAGTCATTCTCAAGTATCTCCCATATACTATACCAGAAACAGTTTAACAGGGATAATAAGTACTCTGTGTATTATTCCAGATCATGGTGTTTACCTGCGCAAAATTTCAAGAAAATCCGTTGCAAAGTTTCTGGTGAAAAGGTAACTAATAAACATTCATACAAACTTTCACATTTATAATATTAGTAGCAGGTATATGTACCTATTGGTAGGTATATATGGTACTGGATTTCCCAACAAGTCCGCAAGAACATACTTAGCGTCTTCCGTCTTCCTACTGTATGAGAATACAATAAAGTATTTTATACTGTATTGTACACCATTAATACGACTGTATATAGAAAGAAAAATACAGAGGAGACATTATCTAAGACGTTTATAACAGGTGTGAAAATAAAAGGTTTTAGAGTGCGAATGTCCGCCTTGACTTCAACAATCTCCTTAAGTCATAAAGCACCCCGAAGAACGGATGGGCCTATAGAAAAGCAGGCGAAAATCTAAATTAATATAATAAAAGCAAAGCAAAAGCAAAGCAACAACCCATTATTGTCCCACTGCTGGGCTCGGGGTCTCCTCTCACAATGTGAGGGGTATTAGGCCATAGTCTACCATGCTGGCCAAGTGCGGATTGGTAGACTTCACACACCTTTGAGAACTTTATGGAGAACTCTCCGGTGTGCAGGTTTCGTCACGATGTTTTCCTTCACCGAGGCAAGTGATAATAATTAATTTCTAATACGCACATAATATTTGAAAATTAGAGGTGCGTGCCAGGATTTGAACTCGGGCCCTATCGTTCGAGAGACCAACGTTCTGACCGCTGGGCTGTCACTGCCATCAACTAATATAATAATAATTATAAATTAATATAATAATAATAATAGTAAAAATTTCTTAACATGCGATATGGAACTCAATCCATGTGAGATCGATTCGGACTTAAAAGATTTTGTAGTTTTTGTTGACAAAGACAATATTCATGCCCGGTTAAGTAGCTTAACTTAGTAAGCACATTAATGTTATTCTTCATTTCTGATATAGTCGACCCTTTATCACATTCGGTGCCTTGCCGGACAAGGGGTCCTCAGTTTTCTTGATTTAGGTAAAAAAATATTTCACAGATACTTAATTGTTTGTTTCAGGTCTTGGGTACGTGTGATGTCTCATTTGAATCCGTATAAATATAAATACTATTTTCTTTTTGGTCAGTGTTCTAGACCCAATAAATTGTAAGGTAACATTATTGTTTACCCATCAAAACAAAAAATAAAAATCACAAAAAGAAAGTCCCTGAACAAGGCAAATAAATTAAAAAGGAAAATATTAAAATCGTTTGTGAATTCATAAAATGTTTTAAAGGACGTTATATTATAAGGAACAAAATACTTTCCAACCATGTTCTTAATTAAAAAGGTGTTCTTACTTATTGCCAATACCAAGTTTCCTTCAGTACGTCGAGCAAAGAGAATAAAATATTAGCGTCTTGGGTACCTACTCCTTAAAAAATTGTAGCAACCTTTACGTCGTTTGATAAAATAGACGTAACGCCATTAGAACGATGTCGCACCGCAGTACGATGCGTTATCGCAACACAAAAATTCAATGCATGCGGTATTGCACGTGTTGTCGGCAACTTCCACGATGCGCTGTGCCACTTTGTAGAAAATTGCAGTGCGTCATCACACCTCAATAATGTGACCTCACCTAAACACAATGACATGAATCTATCCCAATCCAAGTGGAATTTTTGCCAAAAACAAAACATAATTTTATTTTTGTAAACCAAGTGGATTTGGTTCAGTTATTTGTTTCAGTAAAAGGGCACTAAAGTTTACAAATGGTTTTACATTTCTGTCCATTGACGCCTTGTGTCGACGTAATAGGTAGACCATATGTATGTCTGTTCATACAAGGCACGGACGTTCAACCATGTTATATTTTTAAGTCCCTCAAGGTATTTAAACGCTCTCCAAATAACTCCCGTCGATGGCTCTGTCAACAAATTAGTGGATCAATGTCAATACGGCGTTGTTTTTCATTTTAATGAGCCATTGGAACTATTTTAGAACGATGAATGATCGTTTTTTAAAAGCTTTATTTAATTTAATAGTCTTTTGTTTTAAGTTCGATGGTAGCTGTTACTTGTTAGTCATGCACATGTGATGTTAAAGGTACTTCGTTACTAATATTCAGTCTTTTTGACATAATCGATAATAGGTAACGTGAAAGTTAGTTTCTTGCTTGTCACATAATGTCTGTGAAGCCTATTTGACTCTACCATCCTCTCAGTCGCCAAACGATTCGTCGTGTTCCGGCTGGGGGTTTGAGAGCCAGTTTTGTTTCTTCTTTTTTGGCCGGCAACGCATCAATGATGACTTTAGTTTACTGTTGTCCATAGGTGACACTTTTTCTTTACCAACAATGTGTTGGCTATGCCTCAAGTGTTTTCTATACTAATATATAAAGAGGAAAGATTTGATTTTTTGTTTGCATTGAATAGGCTCCGAAACTACTGAACCGATTTGAAAAATTCTTTCACTGTTGGGAAGCTACACTATCCCCGAGTAACATAGGCTATATTATATTTTCAAAAAAATTAGGGATCCTTAATAAAACTCCAATAATGTAACCCAAGGTGTAAAAAAATAAGAAAACCGAAGCAAAGCGAGGGCGGTTACTCGTTAATATATATGTTGCTATCTTTTAAATCGTCTGCTCTCAGCTATTTACATAAAACACTACACTACAACGAGTTGACGGATTGCTTTACAGAATAACAATTTAAAGTTTTCTCCATTTTGTTTTATTTGGAATGTCGTGCGAACATTTATTTTCAGATGTAGGACACCCGCTTTTCCGTTTAAAATACTTTTAACGTAATTAAAACGGTGAGAATAAATCAGTTTGCATCTCATCATATCTGAAGAATTTATTTGGTTTTAAAAATTATATTTACAGGTTTTCACGAAACGGATTTGCAAGTTGATTTGCAAATCTCGTGTTTACGTGTAAATAGTGATCAAGAATGCGGTAATATGAAGTGCGACTAGATCTAAGGAAATATGTGCAAATTGCTTTTGGTTTCAACGCCACACCTTATGCTGCTGTTAATAATACCTCAAATTCAAATGTAAAGTTTAAACAAAATGTTGTAACTATAATTAAATCTATATTACTAGAAGAATGAGCTGTAATTTTGAACATACCTCTAGATTGTATTAAGTAACTAGATGGCGCTCGTGCCTTGGTAGGGAAAATTTATGTCTTAGTACCCAGACTCGAAAATGTTGAGACGGTAGAAAAGCTTGATTCAAGTCGCTTAAGCCGTTTCAAAGATAAGTTTTTTTTTTTACTTAAAATAAGTTAATGCTTGACCACTGTCCCACCTGGTGGTAAGTGGAGATGTTGTCCAGAATGATGAGCGCACTAACTTAATAAAAGCCTATTCACTCTTTTCTTAAAGACATCCACGTCATAGGTTGGCGGGAACGCAAACGCAGGTAAGCTATTCCAATCCTTCGCAGTGCGCATAATGAATGAAGAAAGTGATAAGTGGAAACAAACGCACATATAAACTTAATATAAGGTTAAAAGCAAAACATCTAACAGAGTATCGTAATAAATATTCATTGATTGTTATACTGTTGAAGATATTTTGCCTGAGCAAACTATGATTCGATTTTGTTGTATATTGCTTCTGATTGAGTTTTAATCTTCAGGTAATATGGCAGTAGGGATAGCAGATGGAAAATTCAACAGTTATGATCCAAAGCCTGACATCGAAGTCTCGAGTTACTGTCGCAACTGGCAATTCTGAGTGATAAACCAAATCAGAATTCAGAAATAAATGTTAATAACAAACCAATAATAGATGCAAATTAGAGTGGCGCCACCAACGCCTGAGACGTCACTTCCAGCTCTTAACGCTCAGAGAGCTACTCCTTGTACACAAGTGCACGGCTTAGTGCAGAGGTACACAACCCACGTACCGAGAACCATTTAATAACACATTTCTACGTTTCTTTCATTTTTTGTATGATTTTTTGTGCGTCTGCCTTTAACGATATACTTATTTGAAATTACTATCTCTCAGCTTCCATCAGCTCTCTTATTTTCTCCTTTTTGGTTGGCAATAAGTCGGTGATACTTCGGTGTTAGGTACTAATGTTAAAAGGCGAAGGTAATTTAAACCATTTTGTTTATTCGTATTTTTTACTTCTTTTTATTTCATGTCAGTTAACGCTTAACAACAATCCCACGTGATGTAATTTCTGTTAGGTATCTCATCTCCGAAGGTACATTTTAGGATGTTACTCATAAATTTCATAGTACTTGTTTACAGACGCGATACTAAAATGAAGAGAGGGCGTTCGTAGTAATCATACGTACTACTTGTTTACTGGGCTTAAACGAGCAATACCCTGGCTTCCAAATTGGATATTCGCAACTCCGTAAAAGCCTTTCACGGATAAATTTCTCGATACGCTTCAATAAAAACTTTAAATTTAAAAGATCGCTTATTCACTTTAAAATAAAATCGAGATATAAAAAATGTATGTTACAATTTCGCAACAGAAATTTGGCCAAAATCATTTGGTTTAAAATGGTAGTTCAGTGTATAACTAAAATATATAAAAATCTATTTTGGGTAGGTCACTAACAGCTCCACCAATCCGACGCCGATTACCGATTATATACGTATACGTATTATATGATTTCCTTAAAAAATGTTTCCATAAAAACTGCACTCAATGTTGCATAACCCTGATGCAGTGTTAGGGCGATCGCGCCGCCTTAATCCTAGACGCCTATAATTATTCTGGCCGTAACACGTTCCCAAGGCATCATTCTTAAGCGGAGCTTATGGAAATTGACCGGTTAAGCGTTTTACGCTGCGGCGAGATAACGTTGATGGTCAGAGAATTGTTAGCGATTTTGCGATTGATATTAGACGATTCTGCAGCTCAGTTGACCTCATCAGTGCATTGAATACCATTGATTGACGTCCTACTGGTATTATAGGTAATTTAGTTTTTCAGTGCTAATAACTTCCATAAGAAAATCGTATTAGGTGCATATACAACTATAGGTAGGAAATATTAATTTTTCACTAAATTCAACAAGTACAGTTCGGTCAGGCGCATGTAATTATTCATAACAATGTTTTAAATAAAAAAAAAGATCTAAAAATTAATTACTGAAAGAATTCCCCTTTATATAAAACCGAGTTTTAATCTGTAATAATTATGTATACAGGTAGAGATATTATCATTTCATTTATTACATTAATAACTAGAACCAATAACTTGCCGTAAATTCTGAAGCTCATAGGTATGAACTTTAATAGCAAGATATAACTCTTACTTAACTGATAATTGATTACGTACATTTGCCACCGGCCCTTTTTAGGAAAATCTTTTTAAATAAGTTTCTTTTACTATGATACGGGTACTCACTATATATATTCTATACGCCACCATATATACCATACCATATTATTATACCGTATCATAGTAAAAATGTGTTCAGTCCACGATGAGTTAAGTTTAAAATCATGTATTTTTAAATAAGTATTTGCTTATTTTCAAAATGTTCGTCCTTTAGTCGGCAAAATATGTAGCTACCGTACATACATCGAATCTTTTAATCCTCTAATAATCCGCTGGCAGTTGAATAAGACCGTATGGTTGAATACGCGTCAAGTCCCTAAGAGAGTCTTTAGTAGTGAAAAGTTAAGCTCAACTTACAAAAAAGTCATGAATTCATTCCATTCTTTCTCTTGAATCACTCATAGTTTGAAGCTGTATCTGTAATTCTGTACTAGGACTATGGTAGACCAACTTTAAAAAAATCTTTTACGATTCCATGTTCCTTCCGTAAATATTAAAGAGATTTGTTGACAAACAAAGAAAAAAATACACTGAACTGTTTTGTTTTTGTCTATTTAAATATAGATTGTAATATAAATGACAACATGACATTAAAGTAGTGATTATAACAGTGGTACTTTAAAGCAATTATTATCCAATCTACGTCAGTACTTACTAATTTGCCTGGTCTCAAAGGTCGTCTTTGATGTCTTCATCTGAATACCACACTAGTATTATTGAAACATCATGTTGTTAAAATGATAATCACTGCAAAAAACACTTTAATTATTAAACTGTTACTGCAAATTCACCGTGGCAAAATTAAATTGATTTGTTCAGGTCGCAGTGCAGGCGAGACTTATGATAAACAATCTTTACTTCAAAACAATTAATTATACTAGTTCGTACGTGCGTCGTTGCGTACTGCGATTTTAGTTGAGTGATGTCGTTTATTTATAACCATTGCATATTTAGCCTATACTTTCTTAAAAAAAAGGTGTGTGTCAGCTCCGACGTACGGCTGAAGTTTAACGCCATGGTGATGATGATGATGATGATGATGATGATAATGATGATGATGATGATGATGATGATGATGATGATGATGATGATGATGATGATGATGATGATGATGACGATGACGACGACGACGACGACGACGACGACGACGACGACGACGACGACGACGACGACGACGACGACGACGACGACGACGACGACGACGACGACGACGACGACGACGACGACGACGACGACGATAATGATGATGTTTCACATCATCAGAATAGGATGTACCAAGATTATTATTATCATTAGGTAGCGTTATTACTGATCAGCCATCCAACGCTATCTAGATTCTGTGGTATGAATTACAAACATAACGCATAACGTAACGGAAAAAATTGATTTTACTCCCCTTAAAATCTCATACCATACGGGCTTTAATATGAAATCGATACATAAGGAGTTACACTCCAAAAATTTGTGCGTAGTAATCACACGTACGAATTTAACTTCTTTTGGACATAATTATGATTTATTTTTGTATTAAATGATAAATGTTGTTGATATTTTTAAATTTATTACCTTGTCTTTTGTTGTGTTAAATGTTCTACCAAAATTAAAAAAAATACGTCACGTATTTTTTGTTACCAAGTCTATAATAATAAATCGTCTGTCTAGTATTTTGTCTATAAATTATAAATTTAAATAAATTTTTTAGGGTTCCGTAGCCAAATGGCAAAAAACGGAACCCTTATAAATTCGTCATGTCTGTCTGTCTGTCTGTCTGTCTGTCTGTCTGTCTGTCTGTCTGTCTGTCTGTCTGTCTGTCCGTCTGTCTGTCTGTCCGTCCGTATGTCACAGCCACTTTTCTCCGAAACTATAAGAACTATACTATTGAAACTTGGTCAGTAGATGTATACCGTAAACCGCGTTAAGATTTTCACACAAAAATTGAAAAGAAACAGTAAATTTTTGGGGTTCTCCATACCTACATATAACTGAAACTCAAATTTTTTTTTTCATCAAACCCATACGTGTGGGGTATCTATGGATAGGTCTTTAAAAATGATATTGAGGTTTCTAATATCATTTTTTTCTAAATTGAATAGTTTGCGCGAGAGACACTTCCAAAGTGGTAAAATGTGTGTCCCCCCCCCCCCTGTAACTTCTAAAATAAGAGAATGATAAAACTAAAAAAAATATATGATGTACATTACCGTACAAACTTCCAATGAAAATTGATTTGAACGAGATCTAGTAAGTAGTTACAATGAAGTACAAGAACTTTTATATTATGTTACTTGCTGCTACGGAACCCTTCATGGGCGAGTCCGACTCGCATTTGGCCGCTTTTTTTTTACTTCGGAACCCTAAAAATGGTAATACATTTCAAATAAATTGGATTCCAAGGTTGATGCTGACGGTACTCCACTATACTAATAAACGTTATGCTCATGTTTTTGTAGGGTAAATGTACGGTAAAAATTTGAAATAGGTAAAGTTATAACGTGCAAGAATAAATCTAGGTAAATCCAAGTCAAAAAACACAGGATCTACTTTCTTTACACCGTCATAATCACATAGTGATCAGTAATTTTCTAGTTTTTAAACGTACTTTCAGTGGCTCTCTACAAGCCTGACGAAATTCCCCTAAAAGCTAATAGCTCGGGGCGTTAATCTGCAGTGACAAGTGCTGCAGAAGATATACTGAGCCGACAACGAGCAGATTGCACCGTACATCTCTGTACAACGCCAACGGCCTTTAGACTGTTTCGACTTTTACTTTTGTTTTGTTGAATCTATCAGTCTCTTGTCGATGTTCAAAATCATGTGCTAGTCATGTCTCGTACTTATGTGAAGTAATCGTAGTATGTAGCCTTCGTTAGAGGGCCTAAATTTAATTATTAATAACAATTTTCAAAACATTTTTAATTTACAGTCAATAAGAAATAAATACTTGTAAAAGGTATACTCGGTACTGACGCTAATTGCGTCGTCATTTACTATGCGTATTTCGAAGGACGAAAAAGATATACCCGTACCGTATGCTAAAATTTTGGTGTCTTCAAGTTAAGAATAAAAACTAATAAGCGCTTTAACATACCCCCAGATTACATCGCCCTTTATCATCTGGTTTCTTATACAAAAAGCAAAATATTTTTACAACATGTCTTTCAATACCATACAAATCTCATAAATAAATCATATTGTGATGTTTCTGAGGCATTCGTAATCCCTCGAGCCCGCATCATTTTAAACAAAACATTGTTTTTTCGTCTTTTATAATTAGACACGCAATCCTCATATTGTGTTTAAGTTACGAAATTCGTCCATCTTTATGCTCAAATCAAGTTGTCCCACGATATAATTAATCTAAACACTATATAAACACAATTAAAATAATAACTACTACAATATTACGTTACAATTATAAATTTACCTACTTACAATAATAATTTAGAGTGACTTTAATTGTTTAATAAGTAATGAATACCACTTGCCCCGGTTTTGATTTAAGGGTGACTCTCTTATGATGTGAATATTAATAACTGCTGATAAATAATCCATTATTCCTGGCATGAAATATATTTATTAGTGTTGACTGATAGCAGCTCGAAATAATGTAACAGTTAATTACAGCTCCTTAACGTATTAATTTACATGAGAATATCATTTTATATGTTCACCATGTTCTTACATGTTATTTATCTATCTATAACATAGTAATTACTAGTTTAATTATAAATAAAGGTGAAATAATATGTATTTGAGTTACTATTCTTTATAATTACCCCTGGCCAAGAGGGACAATTTGGCCAAATTGGCAGCTTTTACACAATTTTTGAAAATATTTTGTAGAGCTCCCAGGTAAGCAGGTTTTCTCAGGAAGTAAGACTTTTTGTTATTTTATTCTCTAAAATAGACGGTAAAGGTTTGGATAAAGAAATACTTTTGTTCGATTTATTGTACAACTTAACAAGTAAGAACTTAAAAACTTAAAAAAGCAAAAAGCAAGCAAAGCAACAACCCATAATTGTCCCACTGCTGGGCTCGGGGTCTCCTCTCACAATGTGAGGGGTACAGGCCATAGTCTACCACGCTGGCCAAGTGCGGATTGGTAGACTTCACACACCTTTGAGAACTTTATGGAGAACTCTCTGGTGTGCAGGTTTCCTCACGATGTTTTCCTTCACCGAAGCAAGTGATAATTAACTTCTAATACGCACATAATATTTGAAAATTAGAGGTGCGTGCCAGGATTTGAACTCGGGCTCCTTCGTTCGGGAGACCAACGCTCTAACCGCTAGGCTATCACTGCTTTAACTTAAAAAAACTTAAAAATAAAAACCATATTCAAGGTTTTTTTTTTTAATTTACCTCATAAATGGATTACGAAGTAGTGGACTAGAGCTAGAAGTCGCAAAGGTGCAAAGAAAGATCGTGCCCAATTACACAATTGAATTTGATACCCATTTGCGACTAAGTAAAATAGCAATTAAAAACAAACTACTACAAAACGGAGTAGATTAATTTAATTAACTAGCTTTGAGTCTTATTGCTGAGTCATTATGGTTCAGTAAACCGCACGCAATTGAAAAATTAATATTTCAACACTTAATAAAATCGACTGAAAAGAAATGAAGTAGTTCCGCCGTTTCCTATTGAAAATTTTCATTAAAACCGGCTCACGACTTCGCTTGTGTGAAACAGAAGTACCTACTTGTTTTGAGCTTTGAAGTTCGTTTTATTATATCAAAGTCATTTTACGAGTTTAATTAAGAATTTGTTATTTGTTTTAAACCGTTATAGGTACGAATTTGATACATCATTTTGACGTTGAGTCTCTTTCTTACTTCATAAGCTCTAACTTTACAGAAAACATACAGCCTAAACAAAACCAATATGACACAGACACATATTGTACAGAGATTTTTTATAGAGTGAAGGGAAGCACTAGTCTAAGAAAAGTTTTTCGATATACCACACTGGTAAAAGGCAGATCTAGATTTATATGCTAATACCTGGATGACCGAGTTTTGCTCGGTATTTTAGTGTCGCCTAACAACGCCATCTACTGAAGTAGCTCTGTGTAGTTAAAGCAGTTAGTTGCTCCCAATAATAATAGTATTATTAAACGCCAATAGATGTCAGGAAGAGTCAATGATATTGCAGCAGTTTTTCATTGCCTGAAAACACGGATAAAACGACATTTTCTAAAAATGAATCCTAGCTAGATTGATTTATCGTCCCCGAAACCCCCTGTATACTAAATTTCATGAAAATCTTTAGAGTCGTTTCCAAGACACATATTATTATTATGTACAAGAATTGCTCGTTTAAAGATATTAGATTTATGCTATATCTCTCTTGGAATATAGATATTTCTCTATATATAAAATATAGAATATATCTCTCTTGGAAGTCTCATATTTCCGCGAATGATGTCGCGGGCACCAATGCAGTATTGGGGCGACTTAGAATACTAACCCTAATTCCACGCCGGATGGGTGTCGTAAAAGGCGACTAAATCCGACCCGCTGGTGGTAGGGCCCCTCGAGGGAATATATTGGTAATATTGATTTCAATTAATTAATACCATAATTACTATTATTATTTCTCCATCGTTCGCATTGATAGCTACCACCCTTGAGCATGAGTCAGTCGATAAACGACTCGTCGTGTTCCAGCTGGGGGCTTGAGAGCCAGTTCTTTCTTTCTTTTCTTCTCTCTTTCTTGGCCGGCAACGCATCAGTGATGTCTTTGGTGTGGCTGATGTCCATGGGCGACAATAGCCACTTATCATCAAGTAGATCGTCAGCTCGTTTGCCGGCTATTTTCATAATAAAAATAGTATCTAAATAATTGTGTATAGAGAAAATACTACACTTTACCCAGAAACATCATGGTGGTACATCAGCTTGTCAATTTTCTATAGAATACGTTGAGAATTCTTGGTTGTATTCTGATTTTGCTTGTGTTGATTTGAAAAAAAAAACTGTATAACTTTTTAATCATTAGCAAGGTCTTATTTAAGTTTTTATAATTTATTGCTGAAATATACTTAACTTAAAAAGTTTTCATTAGAATGCCGAGTAAATGGAGAAATTGGTCGTTATACTAAAATAAACATATTTAAAGTTTTTATTAGCAAATAACGATATCTTTATTTCCAAATACAACTTGTTAAAACGGATTCAGCTAAAAGATAGATTACTCAATTTGTCCAAACTTAGATCGAGTCCTTATTGTGATGGATGATATCTCAAACTTACCTTGTATTTTTATTTTTATTTTTTACGTAAATACAAAAATGGTTTTCAGTATATTACATCATACTTTACGTATATGGTAGCAGGTAGCATCAAATCCTCCTCCTCCTCGCGTCGTTGTCCTCACTGCTGAGGGACGTGACCCCCTCCACGGATCACCTTCTCTTTGACGACGTTGCGCCATCGGTTCCTGTTACCGGCTGCGTGTATGGCCTCATGAACTTTGCTACCTAATGTGGTGCGGATTTGGTCTGTCCAGCGAATTGGGCTTCTTCCTCGAGGTCTTTTCCCTTCGATCTTGTTTGTGACGACAAGCTTCTCGAGGATCGAGCTTCTCGAGCATCAAATATATACACAAAAATTCAGTAATATTAAACACTAGCAGCTGTGCCCCGCGGTTTCAACCGCGTTAATTTGTGGAAAAAACTAACTACTAAAATATATGATGTTATATAGCCTATAGTCTTCCTTGATAAATGGACTATCAAGTCTATCAAACATAAAAATAATTTTCCAATTCGAACCAGTAGTTCCTGAGCGTTCAACTAAACTCTTCAGCTTTATAATATTAGTAGGTACCTATAGATTACGGAATGTTTTGTATCATGCTCTGAATACCTAACTTTTTTGCTAATTCTACCTTTATATTATAATTCGATACGAAGTTTACGTATGTATAATCATATGTATATGCACAGACATTTATTATGCAAAGTATATTTAAACTATAAAAATCTCGTGACACGGTGTTTGTAGTCGCACTCCTTCGAAACGACTCGACCGATTGTTATGAAATTTTTTGTGTGTGGTACTTGGTAGATATGAGAATAGTTCTTAAAATAGATATATTTTATACCGCTAGGTGATTGGGGTCCAGAAAATTTTGCCGAGTCAGCTAGTATACAGATATCAAGCTAGCAAATATAAAGACTTGCCTAGACGGAACCTAAAAGCCTTTCATGATGGATCTAAATGCAGTAGCCAGCTTTTGTACGTGCGCAATCACTAAAACGGCCAATGCAATTTTGCGACAGAAATTGCGCTGCTTTTGCAATTTGTCTCCAAGCAATTTTGTCACCTTTGAATCCCGAATTGACTAGTTAAAGACTAAAGATTCGTATCGACTAAATGAGTGAACATGCTTGTAAGAATCCGTAGTAAAAACAATGTGATAATTTTAAGTTAAAAAACAGCACGCATAAGGTCATATACATCTCGTATAAGGGGCCGTTAATTAATTACGTAAGGGTCTCGAGGGGGAGAGGGGGTCCTCAAAATCTCTACATGCCCTTATCTTGAATGGGGAGAGGGTAAAGCCATTCTTACGTAATAGTTTATAAGTTAAAATACTAACAATAAAGACTAAAAATATTTGGAAGAAAAAATATGAGTTTTAGTGCTATTCATACTTTTCTAAAACCAGAAAAATCATACGTAAGAAGGGGGAAGGGGAGTCCGAGAAATCTTACGTGATCTTACATGGGGAAGGGGGGTGGGGTCAAAAATGGGCAAAATTGTCCTTACATAATTAATGAATGGCCCCTAAAGCGTACGGATTATACTCTTAAGGTCAAAAACGCATAAAGTCAAACACGCATAAAGTCAAACACTCATTATGTCAAATCCGCATATCGTCAAAGACGCACAATGTCAAACACGCTCAATGTCAGACACGCTCAAAGTCAAAAACGCATTTGGTCAACCCTCATTTGGTCAAACTTTCCCTGCTCGCTGTCCAACCTGAACAATATTGGTAGTGAACAATAGAGGTTTAATACCTTATGGCTTCAATCCATTAATGGCCCACTAGAGAGCACGGATCTCTCCTTTAGAGGAGGCCTAGAGCATACTCGACCACGCTGCTCCAGTGCGAATTGATAATACCTTATACTATATTCTATATATTAGTAAACGTCTTCGCTTCGCTTCGGTAAAACTTTCGTTAAAATAAAATAAAATGAATGAATGAGTGAGTGAATGAGTTAATGAATGAGTGAATTAATAAATGGAGGCTAGGTTCACATGAACGTGCGATACTAGTTTTTTTAATGTAGAATATGTAGTACTTGACCACAAAACCACCTGATGGTAAGCGGTAATGAAGTCGTGGATGGTAAAGCACACTAACTTAGTAGAAACCTATTCACTCTTGACTTGAAGACATCCACATTATAATCTGACGGGAACACACACGCGGGCAATTTATTCCAGTTTTTTGCGGTACGCATAATAAAAGACGAAGCAAAGCGCGACGTCCGCACCGGGGGGATGTTGACAATGAAGGGATGAATACCCGCCGTGCGTCTGGATGTTGGATGTTAGAAAGGAAAGGGGGGAATTAAGTCATGTAATTCCAAAATGTATCCTATAAAATACTGAGAAGCTGACAACTCTGCATCTGTGCTCGAGGCTTTGTAGATTAGACTCTATCAGCTTTGGGTCACCAAATAAAAGACTATGTTCATATGGCCGCGCAGTACCGTGCGGAACGATCACCGCGCGGTCATATGAACGTAGCCTTTTATTTAGTTGGATCTTGTATCGCGCGGTTAGTCATGTGAACCTAGCCTTAATTGTCGTCTGGTCTGAAGCAGAGAGAGAGGTTAGAAACCGGAGGCGGATTAGAAACCGGAGACCTGTTTGAGGTCAAAGTCGGGATTGGAGAAGGAGTCGGCGTTGGAGTGGAAACGGTTTGGGGTCGGAGTTGGAGTCAGGTTCGAAGGCGGGTTCGGGCTTGGATTCGGATTTGGAAGTCGAAATAATAAAAAAAAATCAATATCATACCGGCCAATGAAGAAACGTTCTAAAGCGTATTGGGTAAGATAATTTGACTATTTGAGTTTTTGACCATTTGCGTCTTTGCCAATTTACGAGTTTGACTATATGCGTATTTGACGTTTTGCCTGAAGCGTTTTACTTTTTGTCATTTTGCGTGTTTGACTTTTTGCGTTTTTGACCATAAGAGTATAATCCAAGCGTACTTAGGCTTTGCTCAAACTTGAAATTATCCGAACAAAAATAATGGTACTACAGTGTGCAGTCAAAGTCTAAGTACCTACAGACCTACTGTTTATAAATCTCACTCATAGCCCTACAGTTTATTTCATAGTGTTAGTATGTTAGCAACTGCGAGTGCGGACTTGAATGAGCTATTGATAAAACTTGTTTAACACTTCGCTATCGATTGTTTTATCATGTTAGTTCATTGCAGTTAAGGCCATGAGGAGGCATTAAAATAATCGATAATTTGACAACAACATACAATAATATTTTATGTTGACAACTGGATCATCTGTAAAATAATCAAATTAAAATAAATTATTCATATATCACTGATACACTTATACACGTCAATTTTCGTTGTCTACCACCATTTCAAAATGGTGCTTTGTCATGGAGGAGAAGAAATAGCGAAATAAAAACCTCAGCACATCTTGTAAATAGCAAAAAAATCAAGTGTACTACTAGGTAATGACAATAGATGATTACGCTGTCAAGTAAAGAGACGAAACAAAATATAAAATTGTTAATTATGCCGTCATGTAATAAGTAAAGTACATATAGGTACCTCAGATGAAGGAAATAAATAGGTACTATGCTACTGAGCTTTTTACAGTTTGAAATGTTTTTGTATACCTCAAATAATTTAATGTAGTAGGTATTTTTTGTTTTTTTTCATAGAAATTGAGAAAATTTAAAGATTTAAAGATTTATTTGTCACAAAAAAGTTTCACAATTTAAATGATCGTAAACATCGACAATAGTTTTAAACTGTGTCGCCGCTATTGTGTAGTGTGTGTGTGTGTGTGTGTGTGTGTGTGTGTGTGTGTGTGTGTGTGTGTTGTTTGTTATTGCGTGTGTGTTTACAAGGAATAAATTATAAAATATTATTAGAAATAAATAATTCGGTCTCATCATACGTTAACTTTTGCAAGAATTCTGACAATTTTAATTTGCATTCATGGTACCTAAGTGGGTATAGATGTAAGATTCCATTTACTTTATTATATATTCGTGTTGCAAGATAATCAAAATGATGCTTAGCTAATACACCTTGTTATATCGAATATCCGAGCTGCCCGTCGAGAGTTTGAAAATCAATGCAATGCAAGTAATACGGTTTTAAAAAAGGGATATTTGTTGACCAATAATATCTCAAGTAAACATTAACTTAGGTGGAAGAGTAGTACCTATCCTCTGAGGCAATTTTATTGTTTTTTGTATTCAAATTCAAATTCAAATGTTTCTATTCTTTCTTGTCTTGTTAGTTATTACTAACAAGACAAGAAAGAATAGAAACACTGACGCAGACACTCATTATCTATATATATAAAATTGAAAAGCGACACACCGCTGATTAAACAAAAAATCTCAGAAACTGCCGAACCGATTAAGATGAAATTTGGTAGGTAGATAGTTCCTGCTAAGGAGACGTCCACTAAGAACGGATTTTTGAAAATTCATCCCCTAAGGGGCACAAATAAGGGTTAGAAGTCACTTTCATACAAACCAACTTCGTCAGTTTTAGAGTTATAAATATGAATTTTTTTATGTTAGTTTATAGTAATAAACAAATGTTAACTTTAACACATTTTTTTGGAAAATCATCCCTTAAAGGGTTAATTTATTCAATTTAACTTAGTACGCAACTTTGTCATTTTTGAAGTTAAAAACATGAAAATTTACATATTAGTTCAAAATTTGAAACAAAATTTAAGGGTTATGTTTTTTTTTGGAAAATCAGCCCCTAAAGGGTCGAATAAGGTTGTTCAAGTTTGTATGGGAACTTCGTCAGTTTTGAAGTTAGAAGGGTGAAAATTTATATATAAGCTTATAGTTAGACACAAAAAATAACTGTATCACTGTTTTCTGGAAATTCATCCCCTAAAAATAGGGGTTGGAAGTCTTTTATATATAAATCAGCTTCGTCAGTTTTAGAGTTATAAGTATGATTTTTTTTTATGTATGTTTATAGTAATAAACAAAAGTTAACTTCAACACATTTTTTTGGAAAATCATCCCTTAAAGGGTTAATTTCTTCAATTTAACTAAGTACGCAACTTCGTCATTTTCGAAGTTAAAAACATGAAAATTTATATATTAGTTCAAAATTAGAAACAAAATTTAAGAGTTATGTGTTTTTTTGGAAAATCAACCCCTAAAGGGTTGAATAAGGTTGTGCAAGTAGTATGGCAACTTCGTCAGTTTTAAAGTAAGAAGGGTGAAAATTTGTATATAAGTTTATAGTTGGACACAAAAAATAACTGTATCACTGTTTTCTCGAAATTCATCCCCTAAAAATAGGGGTTGGAAGTCTTTTACATATAAATCAGCTTTGTCAGTTTTAGAGTTATAAATAGGAAATTTTTATGTATGTTTATAGTAATAAACAAAAGTTAACTTCAACACATTTTTTTGGAAAATCATCCCTTAAAGGGTTAATTTCTTAGATGGACTTTAATACGCAATTTCGTCATTTTTGAAGTTAAAAGCATGAAAATTTATATATTAGTTCAAGATTAGAAACAAAATTCAAAGGTTATGTGTTTTTTTGGAAAATCAACCCCTAAAAGGTTGAATAAGGTTGTGCAATCAGGTAGTATGGCAACTTCGTCAGTTTTGAAGTAAGAAGGGTGATAATTTGTATTTAAGCTTATAGTTAGACACAAAAAATAACTGTATAATAGTTTTGTTCAAATTCATCCCCCAAAAATAGGGGTTGGAAGTCATTGAATGTATTTTATAGAGGAAGAGGGACAGGGTGCGTGAGAGGGAGAGGGAGAGAGAGGGAGAGGGACAGGATGCGGAAGAGGGCCCGAGAGAGGGAGAGGGAGAGAGAGAGGTACAGGGGCAGGAAGCGGGAGAGGGAGAGGGAGCGGGACAGAAAGCGGGAGAGGGACCGAGTGCGAGAGAGGAACTGGGAGCGAGAGAGGGAGAGGGTGAGGGACAGGAAGCGGGAGAGGGACCGTAAGCGGGCAAAGGAGAGGGACAGAGAGCGGGAAAGAGAGACGGAGAGAGAAAGTGAAGGAGAGAGAGAGAGAGAGATAAGGAAACAGAGAAGGAGAGAGAGAGTGTGTGAGAGGGAGGGAGGGAGGGGGTTTAAGTGGGAGAGGGAATGGGAGCGGGAGAGTGAGTGTAAGTGTCCGGATGGAAAGATATTTATACTGTTCATGTTGACATCGTAAAACCAGTTCATCATTGATCCATTTAGGATCTGGTGGTGTTACTTGGAGGCAAGATATGTAACTCCTGGATGGATGGAAATAACGGAACCTTTTTGATTTTTTTTAATAAAACTCAAGAGCCAGTTTTTCTGTACATTAAATATTTTTTCAAAATTTCGGTTAGGGGCACTCAAAAAATTTGTTTTTAAAATTATTGTCTGTCTGTCTATCTGTTTGTCTGTCCGGGCATCACATGAAAACCCTTGAACTGATTTCGACGGAAATTAGTTAAGTTGTTCCTTATACATTGGATCACGTTTTTAAAAACTTTTTGTCCCGATAAAATTTATAGTTTTCCCCGGAAACAAGATGAAACTTAGTATGGAATATTTTAAAAATATCAATGATTTGCTTTAAATTTGCAACAAACGTTCCTCATTAAATTCATGGAATACATGTTTTCGAGTTTTTCAAATTTTTTCCTGAAAAAGAAAAACTAATTAATGTCAATGTTGTTTATTTTTCATAATCCGTTCCCGGAGGAATGATTTGTGATTGTATCGTAGGTTTCCGTATATAAATTCCTAAATATTAGTACTTCAATATAAATTAATCTGTTTTTAAATTTTGTTCTGCAAGGGGTACAAATATGTTAAGCATAATTTCCGCATGCGAAGCTGCGGGTAACAGCTAGTATATTTATAAAAGAACGCTCTGAATACCGTGACAACCTTATCGTCTATATGTAGCAAGAGCAATATCGAAAACGTGAATATGAACTCGTAGGGAATATTTGATACTAATTCTATGTTTTACAGCGTCACATATAATATTAAAAACATAAAACCAGTACTTATAGTTTATTTATATAGCGCAAATGAAATTATTGCTCTGCTACTAAAATTAACATCTTAACATTTTTATGGTGTCTTGATGGCAGCACTGTCAGTCATAAATGCTATATTCTTATTAATATTTTAAACTAGCTGACCCGGCGAACTTCGTATCGCCTAACAAAATGTTTTTTTTCTAAAATAAAAGTACCCTAAGTTACTCCTTGTTACATCAGCTATCTGCCAGTGAAAGTCCGATCAAAATTGGTTCAGCCATTTCAGAGATTAGCCGGAACGAACAGACAGACAGACAGACAAAAACTGTAAAAAGTGTTGTTTTGGTATATGTACCGTGTATACATGCAAATGCACTTAGTAAAAAGCGGTTATTTTAATATTACAAATAGACACTCCAATTTTATTTATTTGTAAAGATGTATAGGTGTGAAAGTTTGTAAATATGTTTGGATGTTTGGATGTTTGTTCCTCAATCACGCCACAAGTACTTAACCGATTTGGCTGTTTGGAATCGAGATAGCCTATACCCTGAATTAACACATAGGCTAGTTTTTATCCCGGAAAAGTTCAGACTTCCCGCGGGATTTGTAAAAGCTCGATATCCACGCGCGCAATCCACGGGCATCATCTAATATCTAATAGTAAAAAATCTATACCCACGCGCGTGAAGCCGCAGATATTGTCTAATATTATGTATCCTAATCCATCACTCTACTTAAAGGTGCACTTTATTTATGTGGTTCCATAAATCTAGTAAATTAATTAATTAAAAATTTCGTTTCGAAACCACTCTACTGCGGACAGCCGCGAGCAAAAGCTAGTAAAAAAATTAACAAATAAACTCTTACACGCTCATACCCCCGCAGTAGGTCCCAGTAGGCCCCTGTGTCGCGGGTGGACATCATTATAACACCCATGACTCGAGTACAAATTATTTATCTGTCACGTAAATATCTGCCTCGATCGGATTCGAACCCGGGCTTCGCAGGGTCGCTACCAACTAGGTTACAGGACTATATTGTAGACGAACGTATCGACGCGGTGTTAGGGCAAAAGTGGTAAAACGTCATCATGGAAACCATCGACCATTCTGGATGGAACTGTTCAGAACGGTTGAAAACTAGCATCATGAATGAGCATAGCTGGGATTCAAATGACCAGAGACAAGCATCCTTCCTCAGGGGCCTGTGTCAAATAAATATTTTGTTTCTTTTTCTTTATATAGTTTTTTTTTATGGAAATATCCGGCAAACGAGCTGACGATCCACCTGATGGTAAGTGGCTATCGTCGCCCATGGACATCAGCAACACCTAAGGCATCACCGATGCGTTGCCGGCCAAGAAAGAGAGAAGAAAAAGAAAGAAAGAACTGGCTCTCAAGCCCCCAGCCGGAACACGACAAGTCGTTTGGCGGCTGACTCATGCTCAAGGGTGGTAGCTATCCAGGCGAACCCCATGGAGAAACAATAATAGTAATAATGGTATTAATTAATAATTAAAATCAATATTACTAATATAATCCCTCGAGGGGTCCTACCACCAGCGGCCGGATTTGGTCGCCTTTTACGACACCCATCCGGCGTGGGATTGGGGTTAGTATTCTAAGCCGCCCCAATACGGCGAAATAGTATATGCTATATCCTATTCCGTTGTTTATTAAAGTGTACTATATAGTTGTTGTATCAATGAAGCGCACTTACGGCCGCACTCAGAGTCTCTTGCTGGCGGCTTGCGTCGATCCTAAGCGATCGACAAAATTAAGCAACAGCAGGCGCGGTCGGTAGTTGGATGGGTGACCGCTAGTGGCAAAAAAGTTCTTGAGCGCTTCCGTGCTTCGGAGGGCTCCGGTACGGTTGTTATCGTAAGAACAGTCGTAAGCCATGTTGGAGGCCCTCGGGTGGCATAAAAACTTCCGACAATTGGGTTGGCCACTAACCCCTCCACCAATCCGAACTGGAGCAGCCTGGTGGAGTATGCTCTAGGCCTCCTCAAGCGGAGAGACCCGTGCTCAGTAGTGGGCCATCAATGGATTGAAGCCAGCCAGCCAGAGTCACTTAAGTACCTGCGACTTTCCTCAAGCAACAGTAAAATGTAAGCAACAGTCAAAAGTATTAAAAGACTTGACACTTTGCTAATATGAAACAATTAAAAAGTCTTATGAAACGACTAATGTTAAGGAAATTTAGGACCATTATTTTTGTTCGGATTATGTTAATTTAACCAAAGCCTAATCACGGTTTAACGATCTTACCCTAGGCTGGGGAGGTTGGTTTGACTTTGAACTCAAGATGGATGGAGTTTAGGAGTTTAGGAAAACTCCATATTTCTAGCCGAGTAAAAAAACATTACCCCTAATATGTTGAGTTAGGGGCCATTCACAATCAATTACGTCACACGTTAGGGGAGAGGAGGGGGGGGGGGTCAATGTATTGTGACATTGTGTGACAAGGGGTGGGAGGGATCCTTAATTTCGTGACGTCACATTTCAAATTCGAATAATTGGTATGTATAGGTAAATATTTAAAAAAAATGGTTGTCTGTAAAATCGGTTTACGGACGGTAGTTTAACGTGGCAACGTCATGACATGTCATGTCTCCGCTCCGCCCCGCCCCGCTCCGCTCGACTTAACTACGATCGCCTACGGCTCGCCTACGGCATCGGCTACGATACGCCGATCGTGCCTCTCTCTCGCTTTTGCCACTATCCCGCTCGCGGAACGCTACATTTTTTCGTGCGTGCGCCCGGCGTTCATCGTTTTAATAGACTTTATCACGTCAAAAATAATGGAAATAAAAGTTATTTCGGAACTGCTGTTTTAATTTAATAATTTCTAGGAGTAACATTTCATAATATGTGACGTCACACTGGGGGGAGGTCTCACAAATGTGACCAGCTGTGACAAGGAGGGGGGTAAGGGTCAAAAAGTCAAAAAATTAGTGTGACGTAATTTATGGATGGCCCCTTAGGAGGAAGATGAATGCTATGCTATGATAACTACTGTCAAAAGGCATATTATAAAGATACGGGCTTTTCACGAACTTTTAAAAAACACGTTAAAAGCACAATACGCAAGGTTTTTATATTCCTACAGTATTTAGGTGAGTTCTACAGTAGTTATATGTATTCAAAACGTCTATTGTTTTTAAAACATGTAGGAACAGAGGAACTCTTTTGACCCGATTCTTCTCCAAAAAAGAACCCAGGTAATCGAAACATTGGTGTATGACGAATGGTCGAATCTATATGAATAAATGAATTATAATGCTGATTTCAAAACAAATGCTATTGTAGAAATCTGTTCGTGGAAGTATGTGGTTTTGAGAACGAGGGAGGTTAACCATTTTCTTAAACTCTAACTTCTTCCTAGGATTTTGATAAAGCTCTACTCTTAAAGAACTGAAGGAAGTTTTATTGTTAAGTTCTAACTATAACTTAATAACTAATTAAATTGTTTTCAAATTTATTAGGGGGAGAAGTTATTTCTTTCTTTCTATCTCTTCTTTCTTAAGCGGCAACGCATCTGTGATATCTTTGGTGTTGCTGATGTCCATAGGCGACGATAGCCACTTACCATTACTCGTTTGCCGGATAGTCACATAACAAAAAAAGTAAAATCTAATCTCATGTATTTCGTAGACAGAAAGCATAGTAGGAAACAACAAACTTCGTATTACAAAGGGTACAATATTAAAATATACAATAACCATTACTGTTAATGTTCACAAAAACTAACTTCTACTACATTTTCAAAGCCTTAACCTCATAGGTGGTCGCTATGAAAAAAGTTAATGAACTTTTGCCACCGGCATATGAACGTGTTTTATCCACTAAGGCCTTTTGAAAGCGCGTTATAAATTATAAAAGCTATATTTTACTTCACAGGAAATATTATGTTCCCTGCTTTTTAATAACGTTAACAACATAAATGTTTTATTTATTGCATTTTAACGACGTTGTTCGAAAATTTGTTGCTTACGAATACATTGTCTGAAATGTTTGAATTTTCGCAAAAGGTACGAATTATTACGTTTTGTTTATGTTTCTGAAGTAAAAACAAAATTATAATAAAATGTTCTCAAAGAAATGTATTATCATAAATTGTTACTAAGTTAATATAAATCTACTTTGATAAATTACTACTTTGCTATTATCTGCTATGGAAAGTCACGATGCAGTATTTAATTATGTGCATTATTTAATTGTGTATATATAATTGCCTATTAAACAATTGCAATTGCATAATAAACAATAATAATTGCATAATAATACAATAATTTAACTTAACAACTGGAACACGTTTTACAAATTACAGTGAAAATTATAATAACTCCTGTAATAAATATTATGTTTCACCAGTGATAAGCTCGAAACAAACATTATTCAATAAACAAATCAAATCAATCAAAAACATTTTGTAAACAACCTGCCAAGTCTCAATTAAAATGATGTACATAAAACTATATCTGTTATTCTAAGTTATCATTACTAATATGTTAAAATGAGTAACGGACAAATAATTCAGGTTTAGAAACCAATATTTTTCGACTAATAAGTATTAAACTGTCATATGGGGTAGAAAGGTAGTTTCAGGTTTACTTACTTACAACCGTTGTTTATCAGTATTTTACAGCAACGACTATTTAGTCATCAAAATATAGTTGCATTTATTCCTTCCCATTATAATACTTTATGTAGATGCAGAAAATGCTCATTACAATTCAAACAGAATGTCTCCTATGTGATAGACTGATAACATACATTGATAATTACAACATATAAAGGATGCATGATATTTTACGTATACTGAAAGTCATAAAAGGGTATTATGTGGTGTTTTAGAAATTCTATCAATGCTGTTACAAAACAGTGCAGAGTTTTGGACTTTACTTGGCGGACACACTACCGTACTCCTTATGTTATGAACAGCAATTCACAACATCTATTTTAATAATGTATTATTTGTCCGGAGTTTCTGAACGCAATAAATAAGTAAAAGTTTCGCCGTAATAGCTGTAATGGCAAACTTTTCTTGTTAATTAGCAAATAAACAAGGTTTTCTCGTAACTAATATAATTAGCGGATTGATAGACGATATCATTAAGGTAAGATAATTCTAAGCACGCACATACACGGTAACGTACGCTTTCTTATTTTAAGCAAACAGAGATATAGGTACAATTTATATAAGTCAGCAAATAAACATTATTGATAGATAAAAGCTTAATATGTAGTTTGGATTTTAAATGTACAATTTTTAATATCTATAATTTTCTACTGCTAGAAAGTAATTTAAAGCTGTAAAGACCAATTATTTAAGCTCTTGTTGTAAAAATATAATATATTTTAGCAAATTAATGATGAAAATTTATTTGCGAGTAAATCTTGCTGAAAGTGAAAAAGAAAAATATCGCGTAACGCGACTTTGTGTCATGGTTAGAAAATATCTACATTTCGAAATTACAAGCAATTCCATTTCCTACAGTCTTGACTGTCTTTCCTTTTGGATTCCCGGGGCACATTAGGATAATGGGACCCCTGTGACTTTCACAGAGGACTATTTTGATATAATAGGCAAACAAAATTGATTAAATTGTTATTTCTTTAGTTACGTCAAATGTACCTACCTATAGATAATCTATACTAATATTATAAAGACGAAAGATTTGATTGTTTGCATTGAATAGGCTCCGGAACTACTGAACCGATTTGAAAAATTCTTTCACTGTTGGGAAGCTACACTATCTCCGGGTGACAGCTATATTATATTTTCAAAAAAATTAGGAATCCTTAATAAAACTCCAATAATGTAACCCAAGGGGTAAAAAAATAAGAAAACCGAAGCAAAGCGAGGGCGGTTACTCGTGTTTATATAATCCCGAAAAGTGACTCATTTAGCATGCACATTCACAGGTATTAAGTGTAAATACCCGATAAGCGAGCATATGAACTACTTAACTGATGATGAGTGGTCATCGTCGCCAACTACAAAGTGGTCACCAATGCGTTGTCGGCCAAGGTATTTTTACACAAAATAAGTAAATCCTTGACTGATGGATGAAGCAAAATGGTAAGAGCATTAAGTTAGTAAAAGTGTACATTATATATATACGTATACCCATTTTAGTTTTACAGGGCTGCTTGGAAAAAAAAAAACAAGATTTGATTGCTTGAAGAATGGGTCCCGACTGTTAATCCTTCTATGGTTTAGTGATTCAGTATTAGGTTTAA
This sequence comes from Thymelicus acteon, assembly GCA_951805285.1. Taxonomy (NCBI): domain Eukaryota; kingdom Metazoa; phylum Arthropoda; class Insecta; order Lepidoptera; family Hesperiidae; genus Thymelicus; species Thymelicus acteon. The sequence continues at coordinate 8,972,177 of OX638232.1, forward strand.
CAACATTCTAAACTACTGGGCTTATTTTTTCTTTTTAGCTTTTTTACGCAGTCGGGTTTTGTTCTTGAAGACTCTTACATTGCAGGTAAGTGGGAACGTCGAAGTAGGCAAGCTATTCCACTCTTTTGCCGAAATTAAAAAAATAACTGGTTGTCAATCCAATGTAACATTATCACACATAAGTTATTATTATTGTTATTATCAAATCGGGATCTAGGGGAAATTCCTAGATATTTCAGTCCAATTTAAACGTCGGTCTGTCAACTTGGCTCGCCTGTAATTTCAAGTAACATAGCATTTCTGTATTCAGCATTGCTGAAGTTCGTAAAACTTAAGTTATTCACATTGTTGAGAATAATATAATTTCCTGTAACAATCATTCTGTGTGGTATGGTTCCATGTAAGAAGCTTCACGTTACAAAATTTTATTTAGATTAGTGGAATTGTGTACGAATGTTCGTTATTGTGAGGATAGAAGAAAAAAAATTAGAAAGTTGTGCGGAAATTTAGTTTAAGAAAACTTAACGACCATACTAACTTATCTAATGTAATCTTAACAACATATTTTTGGAACGAAGTTCCTTATAAGGGGGGCTAGGCGGAAAATTTGGTAACGAAAAGTTGTAACGACACTTTTTGCCGTCGTTAGTCGTTACAACTCGTGCGGCGTCGTTACATGTCGTGCGGCGTGCGCATGTTTCTCTGTCTGTCTCTCTCTCTCTCTTATAGAAAGCAAGCCAGATATTTTCGTTTCTTGCAGTAAGTACAAAAACATGCAAGCGAGTGTGCCAAAACAAATCTGGGGTATTAAATTTCTCATCGGCTTTGTTCCCCTAGTAGCTACTAGGCACACTTGCTGCATGTTTTTGCTATCCTAGTACTTACTGCAAGGAACTTCGTTCCATCCGGGTGTCCCTTGACACCTCTCAAGTTTTTTTAAATTTTATATCTGTCAGTCGAGGGAGAGGGAGAGCAGAGAGAGAGAGAGAGAGAGTCAGCTAGTAGTAAATAAAAATAGGTTGTGTAGTCGGTCGTATATTAGATATTATTAATTATTAATATAATAATTCCGTAGAGTATTATATTTAAACGCGCTTATTTTTGGAACTGCCAGTTGGATTCAAATTATTTTTGTGTATGGTAACCAAATGAATGGTTCCCCATCCCCATAGCTACATATATCATTAAATAATTAGTTCATGATAAAGCTTAAAATTGTGTTAGGTAAAAGTTAAACCTAAGTAAATTACTTATATTATTGCTTCTTCCCATAAGCTTCACAATAGCAAGCTTGTCGATGAGTTTTTGTAACGGATATCAGCACAACTAGTAGACTATGTAGTTCTTTACGTTGATTTTGAATGAATATTTGACTATTTTTTTAACCGACTTAAAAAAATGAGGAGGTATTCAATTCGACTCAGAACTTTCGACTGGGTATTGGACTGGGTATTCGACTGTATTTTTTTGATTTTGATTATTTTTTAAACGAAAGCTTGTCATGTATGTAGTCCCACTTAAATTTGAGCGTAATCTGACTAGTAGTTTTTGAGTTATCCCTAATTTTGAAGTCTGTTATTTTTTTCAAGAATTATTACAACTCACTGTTGATATCGATAGAGTGGCAGTTCTGTCTATTTTAGTTCTAATAATGATGAGTACCTGATAATGGAACTAAAAGGAAGGAATTAATCACTATTCCCAACGATGTCCTATATTTTACTGCAAATAAGACATTGTACTATCTAAAGTATCTGTAACCGCAATTTTTCGCTTCAAAGATAAGTAAGAGTAATCGAGTCAGTATAAACCAGTAGCAGTTAACCACAGCAATAGAGTAAAGATACGTTACCGGAGACGTTAAGTAAGTTCGAATGCGGTTAAAGCTAGATATTGGATAAAATCGTTTAAAATTTCAGTGTTACTGATGTTATAATGAGATAAAATGTATATTTATGTAGGTATATGTAAAGAATATGTGTATGAGGAAGGTGTTGGTCTTCCACAACCAATATGTGGGAGCAATTATCCTCAACTTTATACTTTGTATGAATTTTGTTTCAATATACTATTTTTTATCCTTATTCTTAAAAAAATGTATGTTTGCTTGAATGCTTATAGTATAGTGGTCTGCTATTGGTACGAACTTATGTTGTTTGATACAATATAGGAATTTTTTTCGATGTAAAATATCCATCTCAGGAAGGTATTTAACATGATACAATGATTGTCTACATAACGTACTGGACTCTGGCATCTACTCACTGTATGTATAAAGGGGTAAAGGCACTGCGCTGGGTAAACTAAGATTTCACACACCTTTGAGAACAAAATGAAGATATTTTCAATATGCCTGTAGGGTTTACCTGTATCTTTATATGGAGGCCTCTATGAGAAACTGATGTACCTACATACTGGCTGGCTTCGTTAGAAAACAAAATGATATTGGAAAGTAATCAGTTAAAAATGTGACGACTTGTATTACATTATGTTATCCTCAAAAGTTTACCCGAAACCATTTCAGAATTTCAAACAAAAAATCGAAAGGATAAACACCACTGATTAAACAAAAATCACAAAAAAATATATTAGTTGTGCTAATGGGAAGGATTTTTAAAATGACACAACTAGTTGTGCATACATAGTTGGTTCATCAGGAAACCGCGCAATCGACGCGTAGACAGACAGACATCTCAGTAGTCCAACTGTATAAAACTTCGTTAGTCTGTGGTACTTTTCCGTCGACGTTTATAAAGTAAGTATACCTTTTATGCTTGTTAAGAAAGTACTAAGCACAGATAAAGTATCACAGAGACTTCAAAGCTGGGTTAACGAGTAACGTGTAGGCACCGTGAGATTTATAATGGCTTCATTACGCGGGAACCTCGTGTATTCAACGCGGGTCAAAGTGCAGTGCTAGTAAAGATATCGGTGCAGTGCTGTTTAGCAGAAGGCAACATTATCAAGTTAGTAATAATGATGACCAGTCTTGCCTCCCTCGGCTCTGCCTTGCCTCAAAAGCGAGTAGGATCGAAAATATTTGACTTCCGGGACATAATTATGAACCGCCTTGGTTTTTGATATGTGAATTTTCAAGAAAAGAGTGAATAACCTTTTACTATGTAAGTAAGGAAATCAAACCTTGAAATCATAGACATCTTAAGATCTTTTTATCACTAGGCCCCAGTGCCCCCAATGTAGGAAAGTGCGTATCAACGTTTATTTTTTATGATATACCCGTATCACAGTGAATTATTCGAACACTGGATTTATTTACTGAATAAATAAATATCAAAACTGTGTCGTGACCTGACTCGCACCTGTGCTGAATTAAATAATGTATACGTATAGTATAGAAACCATACGGTTCTTTATTTCGATCATCCATTTTTCACATCGCCGTATCCTGACAGTGACGGAGGCTTGAATGAGAAATGCGCGCAGTTAGGGACCTTCGATACGTGCTCCGTTAACTAAGATATATAACATTTACTTTTATTACCTGTTTATTAAATTATGGAAATTGATGCTACGTAAATATTAAGGATAGAAAGGCACAATCGATGCATTTCATCGTAACTTTAAGACGGAAGTAGGAAACAGGCGTCATTATTTGAAGTGATCAATATTGTACATAGACAACACATAGATTGGCTTTTATATCAATTAGTTTTAATGCATCTGTGACAACTTCCTACCGAGATAAGACCATGACCTGTGACCATGACGTAGTCAATTTTTTCATGGCGTAATTTGTAATTTAAAAATAAGGCAGGCATAAAATGAAAAGAATATAAATATAAATTATCATTAAATGTTAAAACTATTTTTTTACTGTATTATTGTATTATTATTAAAGTAAAACTTCTTCTTTAGGCGCGACTTGAGAGTAACTCAGATTATTTTTCGGACGGAAATAACGCTCTATACTCTATAATCTTTTGACGCAGTTTTCGCTATTTAAAAATGAAAATAAAACCATAAATTAAATTGAACTACAGATACGTACTTAACTCTTTTAAGATTACATTGTGTCAGTCTATAGGTTAAGTAAGTATCACGGGGTAACGAATAATTATACTCGTAGCTTTATTAACGGTAGATATAGCTTTATGTATATTCGTTTTTGTAAAGTGTATTGTTAATAAATATGAGTCAACTGTAATATGATATTTATTTTAAATTAAATTATTTTTTTTTTGGTAACACGTGTTTTTTGGTAATCAACGTCAAAGAAATTTTACTTCAATCGCGCGTAAAGATTACACGCACACACTTTATTTTTTAACTAATAAGTATTTAAATAAAACGATCTATACCATAAAGCGAATAGATTACTTCCTTTTTTGAATTCGTTAATATTTAACAAAAGTTGAGTGTAGATTTCATACAAAGGACTCGCTGATTTGAATAAAATGGTAGAAAATGGTATGACAGCTGGTTGGCGATCAGACACGAGAATTTATTCAAGCAAATATAAGTTTTCTGGCAAATATGTAAATATTTTTATTACATAATGTGATGACTGATGACTAATAGGACGTCCATAAAATTAATTACTGAGTATTCTTTAAAACTTTAGTCTCCAAAGAAATAAAAGAAAAGATTTATTATCAGCCGAATTACAGAAAGACTTTGGGACCTGAAACAATTTAAACATTTTTTTCCTTTTAAGACCAAGTTAATGCTTTGTGGCTGTGATTGATTATAGGGATGAGTATCCCGAAGTTCCGGAGCCGTGTGAAGAACTTCTTAACGAAGTTGAGTGCTTCCTCAACTATTGTCCTTTTCATAGGACATGCCATGTCCATGTCACAATTGAAATTAATGAAAGTTTATAGTTTACTTAAATAGTAAAGCCGCAAAACAGAAAAGGTTTCTTGGATCAATAATACCAATAAAATATGCAAAATGCCGCTGGATTCAGGGGGCCCAGGACCGGTCGGAGGGATCAATAATTCCAAAAAAATATGCAAAATGCCGCTGGATTCAGGGGGCCCAGGACCGGTCGGAGTGGCACCAATTAGGGGAGGCCTATGTCCAGCAGTGGATTTTAAAGAGCTGTTAGATAAATAGATAGATGCAAAATGCTTTTGATATTTCAGTAAATCTCTAAAATCACTGAAAAATTTAAGCAAAAAGCTAAAACTACCTTAAAAATTGCAAATGCTCAACTCATAATGATACTTTGTCTGAGTGTTACACATTTTCCGTGTGCCATTTCAACTCTTGTACCAAATTTGATGGTATTTAATAATAACACAGGAGTACCCGCAATTCGGTGTCCGTAAAAAAATATACAAAATAAATATGCAGAGAACGTACGAAAAATAACATTATTCCAGATCCGCCCAAAAATAACATTGAAAATAAAACTAGCGATGTTAGCGCGTGTGCTCTACTTGAAATAATTCCATTCGCGTAGTGAACTTTTGTACAAAGGTGAAATAGTATTTCTGAATAAATAAATATAAGAGTTTCATAAACTCACAACTTTACACTAGTAACAATAATATTGCAATTAACTAGTGAGATGTTACCATCCATGATGTGTACATGCAAATTCGATGTAGCTACGTGTACGTATGATGTACGTACGATGTACGTACGTTGTGCGTGCGATGTATGTGGGGTGTACGTACAATTGGTACGATGTAAGTTTCTTTTTCAATAATCTTGTAAAACCTATGGTGAAGTAGTAAGGAAGCGATATTTATTTTCTCCAAACCAACCCTATACTGTAGCTGTTCAAATGAATAAGTGAATTATTTTTGCAAAAATGTATAAAATGAAAAAAAGGCAAATGAACTCTTTCTAGTCGTTATTAAATTTAATATTAATACAGAGAACCACATTAGATTTTTACGACAGAAGCCCGTTCTCTGATTTCTGATAAAATAAATAAGTATTACTTAAATCTGTTTCAGACGCCCCGTTATGAGCTACGTGCCCTGCAGGGTATTGCTTTTACATTTGCTTTAAAATGTTTCATTTGAAATCCGACTTAAATAAAATTTGTAACATAATATTTCTAAAAGGACCTACATACAAAAAAGTACATAAGGGACCGCTTTTGGCGATAACATCTGGTTTCCATTTGCAATCTAAAAGAGGGTAAAAATAAAGATTATAATTATACGATTTGAACTATACTTTATTGCAACATAAACGTGTGTACCAACTCGAGATCGAACACCCGGCCCTTTGCTACCGGTGGACTTGACAATAATAATACAACGTAATGCATCTTGCGTTGCAATCTAAATTCTAAAGTTTATTCGATTCATAACTGTTCCAATTAAATTGCTTGAAATGAACTCTGATCCAGTCAAGTGAAATGATTAATGACATAATAGAAATTAAAATGGTTGATCATCAGATGAATGGTATTTTATGAAAAACGTATTCAAATTCGAATCCTCCATCTATTCTCACTGGAGGAGAAGTGTGGTGAAGTATTCTTTAGGCCTCCTCAAGAGAAGAGTTGAGTGTTCACTAGTGAGTCATTCATGGGTTGAAGCCATTCAAATTCGAATGAAAAGTTGTACTAAAAATATAAAATTAAAAACGTTATCAAATTGTAGTTGATGGCCTACTTTTTACGTTTGCACGTCCTGGGTCGAAAATGAATCCGGCACGAACAAATTACAATATTTAAAAATATGTGTGCGTTTTAGTTATTATTTATCACTGGCTTCGGTAAAGGGAATCAGAGAAAATGCATAGGTACCTACCTGAGATTCTGGGTATTTTTTGCAAAGGTCTAGTCTGCCAATTGACACATAAACATCGTAGACTATGGTTCTAACTTACCTCTCATATTGTGAGATAAGACGCAATCCTAGCAGTTGCAGTGAGACAAAAGTTTTAACAGCCATATCATATTTTTCTACACCAAAAATAAAAACGAAAACATCTTCCGAGTTCCCGTATAACATCTGGTTCCAAAAAACACAAAACTCGAAAGAAGCTCGTCAAACAGGTTCATAAAAAAAAACAATCAAAGTATGAATCAAAACCGGAGTAAAAACAATTTTTATTTTACGTCTTGGCCGTGTCTTACGTAGCATTATGCGAATGGAAAATAAATTGATATATTTAGAAAACCAGCTCGACAGCGCAGAAACCGCATTTATTACGTAGCAGAGCTTGCAATACCTACTTGCAATCTTAAATCACCTGCAACTGAAATAGTAACTCCACCTTGCGGCGTTCGAGAAACAATATCTGAGCTCCAGTACTTTAAAGTTCGCAGTTCATTGAACAGTTTCTGCTTTCATCCATAAATGAGACTTTACAGTAAAGAGCAGTGGTTCACCCATGCACAACTTCTAAAGTTGTCTGCTGTTGAGACAAAATTGTCTTGTAACTTAGGTTAGGTCTAGGTAATGAGTTGGTAACAAAAAAATAAGTCTACTTAGCCGCAATGGATATAATATGTACCTATTTGATATCTATGCAGATTTGAACATAAGAAAGTATTATTGATGTCTAATTCGTATAGTATTTTTTGGTTTAGGTACCAACATTGATTATGGAATATTACTGCCAGTGGCGTAACTAGCCCTTGCGAGGCCCTATATCAAAATTTTGCCGGGGGCCCTCTCAACTCGAGGGTAAAGGTCTTTCTCAAAAGAAATAAAAAAGAGCGCGTAAATTAAAACAAGTATAATATATCTACTTACATATTTCGATTAATAAACCACATACAATCAAATATCAATACTCTAAAAATTTTACCATGGAGGCAGCTCTGTTTCGTTTCGGGACTCCCGAATCTCCCGATTCGGGAGATCTGAACGCGAGCACAGACTCCGTAGCCGATGTGATACGACAGGGCATGGAATGTTTTATTCGTAAATCTGTCAACTTCATCGGTGGTAAAATGAAGAAACTATTATATAGGGAATAGGAAGCTTACTGAATAAATAAAGACTGTGCGTGAACTAAAACATTGTATAAATATAAAAGGAGTACAAAATACAGAATGGTAGAGCAATAGCAGTATAAAAGTCAATAGAGAAAATATTCTGTCATCTTCAATAGACAGCTATGTGTTCTTTATTTGAAGCTGGCTGCGTTCATAATTCATCATAAAAACCAGCTCTGGTATAGCAGTATCTCGGCATCTAACCAAAAGCACGCCGCTTACTAGGCCAGGGCTTAATACAAAGCTCAACGTTGTCTACTGGACAGCAAAGAAGCAAATGGCTAAAACTTAGGCAAAGTTCATCGGCAAAATTGGCGAGCGAGTGGTCGATTACCCCTCTGGTAGTCGAGAATTCTGGTCGCTAGCTCAAGCTGCAAGCTGCTGAAGGGAAACTTCTGGGTAACAAAGGGGAAAGCCAAACTTCTTGGCATGCTTTCTGCCGCCAACTCAACTCTTGATGATAGAGGGATCACACCGCCTAACATCCTGCAGTGTGAGAGCTCGTTGAATGATATACTTTTTCCCAAAAGTCTGTCAGAGAGCTCTTTATAGCCACTTGATACCAAGAAGCTGAGAGGACCAGACACTGGTGTTAAAGACGTGTGCTCCCAAGTTGCCTCCAGCCCCGGATCTAGGGGAGGGGAGCAAACCGTGGCACCCGCCCCGGGTGGTAGTTTCAGGGAGCAAGAATATCATAATATAGTAGGATTAAAAATAAAAAACTTGCATACGGAAGCCTGGTTGGAAGAACAAATTTTGTTAAAAAAGGGGTCTTATTGTCCCATTCACGAAAAATGCCAACTATTATTTATTTGTGAGTTTTTTTAAGTATCTTAAACGCTGGAGAGAGGGATGCAATTTCTGCCCTGGTTCGAAAAAATCGTAGATCCGGAACTAATTGATTCCCCGTCTTAACGTGCTTATTCTCACGATATGATCATGATAAGATAGCGAGAATATCTGGCATAAGCCACATGATACGTCTTGTTGGAAGGTTGTCCTCGTTTATCCCATCCCCAAAATGGGCGATCTCAGTGACCCGGCTAACTACAGGCCTATAGCTATAACTTCCCTGCTTGCAACGGTAATGGAGCGCGTGATTAACATGCAGCTCCTGCGATATCTGGAAGATCGTCAGCTGATCTGTGATCGACAATACGGTTTTCGCCAGTCATTCACCTGTAGGCACCGTCAGGCTCTTGATCACAATGAGGAAGCACTGGGAGTCAGCCTAGATTTCGCTAAGGCCTGTGACCGGGTCTGGCACAGGGGGGTCTCACGTAGTTACCATCTTACGGTCCCTGTGAGAGGTTATGCAGTAGGGTAGCCAGCTTTCTATCTGAGCGACATATCAAGGTCGTAGTAGATGGTTGTTGCTCATATATGAAACCTATAAAATGCTGGTGTTCCCCAAGGATATGTCCTACGTTGTTCATTCTGATTTCTGGATCATTTTACGAATTTTTCTAAGACGCATTGGGGGCCCCCTCAGCCCCGGGGCTCTGTATAATTGATATGGCTGATACGGCGGTAGCTACGCCCCTGATTACTGCTTAAGAATCGTCTTCGCTTTATTACGTCCATTAATTTAACGTTGGTGACAGTGGTGTTATTCATTTTTACAGTGAAGGGAAAGGAAATTACGAAAATTATTATTGTACCATGATTTTATTTTCTAAATTATTAAATTGCCTAAGTACCACAACACAATACAAGGAAATAGTAAAAAATTGAATCCTGATCATTTTAAAACCTAATCAAGACAAAATCGATGACAAACATGAATAAATAAAAATAAATCTTATTTGAATCTATTGCATAACATTTGTTTAATTTTTTCATTAATTAATTACGTTACAGATAGTAGGTACTAACATCAATGTTTTTATTACTATGGGAAATACCGCTCTGAACCTGTATTTACTTTTTTTAATGATTCTTTACCTCGCTTTCCAAGTTGGGTTTTAACTGTTAATTAGTAAAGGATTTCTTATAACCTGAATAACAGGAAAGGAACCGGTAAATAAGTCATCAAACAAATTAGAGTGTAATTTTATTAATGACGACTGATGTAGTTTTATGAAGCAATATTATTAGCACAGAATTGCCAACACTGTCACAAAAAAACTTTTCTATATTATTGAATAATTAACATAATCTAATTTGTTGCAGAGGTTTTTTTTTAGTAATACGTAAAATTAACAGATTTTATAAATATATTGTAGAGGCAGCAACAGTATTTTTTATTATTCTGTATACCTAATTGTCTGTTGAAGAAAACCACTAAATATTTTCAGATATTAGAACTATAATGTATATTTTACTATTCACACAAGATTTAAAAATGTATGATACTCTCAGAAAATGGGAGAAAAATATTACTTTGAATATATTTTTAAGGGCATATTCCTACAGACAGATTTTTTGCTTGCAAAATGTAATAGAAAATTGAGTGAAAATGTTGAAAACGGCTGAGACAAATATTGAACAGCAGTTATTGGCAACTGCAAATATCGAGACCTGATTTTCAGTAGTATACTCTAAAAAAAGCATAGATTGGCCGATTCGCTTTTATTACTTTTCTGTTATGCAATAGTTCGTAACGAAACGGTTAACTCATATATTTTGACTAAGGTGTAACGTTTCAGAAGACAGGACTTGTATAGTTAGGGCGTGCAGACTTAGAAGCTTGGCTCGACATGAGATCTGATAACTTTTTGATGTAGAGCCATATGGTCTTGTCTGGACAAAATTTTTAACCGACTTCAAAAAAAGGAGGAGGTTCTCAATTCGACTGTTTTTTTTTGTTTGTTACCTCAGAACTTTGGACTGGGCGAACCGATTTTGATGATTCTTTTTTAATCGAAAGCTGGTGGCTGTCATGTGGTCCCATATAAATTTTATTGAGATCTGACAATGGCATTCATGATAAAACCATATAAGTCTTAAATTTGTATGAAGTAAGCGGGACAAATGGACGAATAACTGAATATCACGCCAACCGATTTCGATGATTCTTTTTTTAATCGAAAGCAGGTGCTTGTCAGGTAATCTCACATAAATTTGAACGAGATCTGACAAGTAGTTTTTGAGTAACTTTGAAATCGGTTATTTTTTGTTCGTAAAATTTAGATTATACATGAAATTGTTTCTGATGGGATATATTCTGATGATTATACAAGAAAACAGTATTGGATAATTTTCAACTGATAATACTAGTAGATAATAACCATATAATTTCAACAACAGCGCTGAACGAAAATTATGGTTATAACGACATTATGTGTGATTTCACATTGATACATTCTTTAATATTACGAGTATCCGAGCGTATATCTAATACATTAGTGGGTATTGTGAGAAGGCCAGTAATATTGTCAAAATTACTACCAAAACAATGTGTCGGACGGACAATAGACCCTTTGTTTCGGGCACCCACTTTCCTAGAGTGACCACAGAGGTAGGTAAACCCTGGTTTTTAAATTTTGAGGATATGTTTTTTGGTTGTTACTAATAATATGCAATAATTTGATAAGTATATGAGATTTTCATAGTTTGACATTATGATCTTTCGCATATAATCCAATAAAGCAAAGCAAAGCAATGCAAAGCAACAACCCATAATTGTCCCACTGCTGGGCTCGGGGTCTCCTCCCACAATGTGAGGGGCACAGGCCATAGTCTACCACGCTGGCCAAGTGCGGATTGGTAGACTTCACACACCTTTGAGAACTTTACGGAGAACTCTCCGGTGTGCAGGTTTCCTCACGATGTTTTCCTTCACGGAAGCAAGTGACAATTAACTTCTAATACGCACATAATATTTGAAAATTAGAGGTGCGTGCCAGGATTTGAACTCGGGCCCCTCTGTTCGAGAGACCAACGTTCTAACCGCTAGGCTATCACTGCTTGCTATCAAGGCTATAATCCAATAATACTGATTGTAATTGGAGACGTTGTAAATTGTAAATGTAAGTGCAATAACCTATTCGCTCATTTTTAAAGACACTGCACTCGTATCAAATGCAGACGGAAACGCCGATTCTGGCTAACTACCTTCGCAATACGAATAACGAGAAAAAAAAAGAACAGCTGTCATGGGACGGCTGACAGATGTGAAACATCGAAATGCGTCGCCACGATCGCCAAATCTAAAATCAGGTTTACCCCTCGCGTAAAGATGTTTCACATCAAAAGCAAAATAAGATGTTCACGACTCACTGTATGTGATCGATAGTGGAAAAGAAATGGAAAATACCTGACGAAAAACTATTTTGATTCACTTGTAATACAATGTCATTTTGTAATACAGATAGGATCTCTATTGAAATTAAAGATATAAAAATGGTTATAGACACGTGAATTTATAGAAATGAGCGTGTTGTACATCATCAAAAAGGCAATACATTAAGGAATCAAAAATGAATAAAATATTTTCTTCACAATGTTTCTTTGACTTCATTAACATAGCGTTCATTCGTGGCCAGCAGCGCATTAGTGGCGACCTTATTATTCCGAAAATTGGGTGGCGGCCACTAATTACTGTCAACTGCCGGTCTGTTCGTTCATTAAGAAAACAAAAAACAAACAATCAAGACTCTTAATCACGATTTATTTACCATTGATTGAATTTAAACAAGCAAGAATGTCCTCGTGAAACAATAACTATGGTGAACTTAGCTAAGCTATTACGCGTGGAAGTCAGTAATGAAGCATATAAACTATCGCGGATTGCCGGTAATTACACATTTTAGCATACTACTGATAACGCCCACGTCGTTTAGAGAAATATTGTGACATCCATTTGTGAAGCACCTTTAATTAACTTCAATGGTAAAATAATAAACATATTTAGCTCGTGAGAACTTTGCATTCATAGATTTATATTCAGCGATTTGTAATGGAACAAATGAAAACAGCCAATTTTTTAATACACAAATCAAATCCTTTCATTTGATACCTCACTCGGATATAATATTCGCTTAGTATCGTTTATTCATCCCCTTTTTCATCCCCGATAACTATTAAACGGCTGAATCAATTTTCTTCAAACGTAGCCTTAAAAACTCTCGAATAAGATTTTTTTCAAACAAAAGCAACTAAATCAAAATCGGTTCATCCGTTCGAGAGCTACGATGACATGTAGATAGACAAACACGTCAAATTCATAACACCCCTCATTTTTGCGTCGGGGGTTAAAAATACAGACCATAAGCTTTAAATATAAATATTTAAAAACTATACTTATGATTAAAATCGTAAGAATTATAAGTAACATCAATCAATGAAATAGAGGTTATCAATTAAATATAAATTAAATTGCAGTTTAGTAAAAACATATTATCTAAGCTTAGGGAATAATTACAACATAAATCTTTTAATACCTTCAATGTTATTAAGTTTTTTACGTATTCCTCTAGTTAATTGCAAAACTAAAAATAATTTCGTTAACAGTCCATTAGTAATAATCATTATTAATTAAAATATTTGATTTTATATTATATTCGACCAAATTAAAAATACATTATAAATAAAGGAAAAAATAATATAGTTTTAACATTACTTATCATATCGTTAACCAAACTCAATGAATTTAGGTATATGGCTTCAACCCATTAATGGACCCACTACTGAACATAAGTCTCTCCTCTTGAGGAGGCCTAGCCTAGAGTATACTCTATGTTTGAATTTGATATCCAGATTCCCATAAATCTAAAATCACTCAATAACCGAGCTATTTTAATAAAATTATTTCACAAAGAAAACACGTCTTACTTTTTCATTTTTTATTACGGAAGAGACTACTACTCTGTGTATGAAGTGTCCGTAAAAACGCGTCCAATAACGAACGGGTGGCGCTGCGGTGCGCTAATCACTAGGCATAACTCAGCAAACTTCATTCCGTCTACAACAGCTATGTTCATTTCATACCATAATCACTCTGACGCCAACGCTATTGTCGTAGGATGGTGGTAGGTACTGGAACCTATACTATAGAGAAATAATCAACCAATTTCCGCTTGGTTTTGGCGCACTTTTCAAACAAAATATATGGTCGGAGCACACTCATAATATGATATAATATAATGGTGAAACTTCTAATTTTGCACGAAATCATAAAGGGAATATATAAAAATTAAAAAAGCGTTTCCAACAATTAAGTTAACAAAAATTTAAACAATAATCTAAATTTTACTAACAAAAAATAACCGACTTCAAAATTACTCTAAAACTACTTGTCAGATTTCGTTCAAATTTATGTAGGACCACATGACAAGCACCTGCTTTCGATTAAAAAAGAATAATCGAAATCGATTGGCGTGAGATTGAGTTATTCGTCCATTTGTCGCGCACATACTTAATGCTTTAAGACTTATATGGTTTTCTCATGGATGCCATTGTCAGATGTCAATAAAATTTAAGTGGGACCACATGACAAGCACCAGCTTTCGTTTAAAAAACAATCATCAAAATCGGTTCACCCAGTCGAAAGTTCTGAGGTAACAAACATTAAACACTGCCACTGTCTTGTCAGAGCGACAGTGATAGATTTATTCTATTCCTGTCGCTGTTTATTTAGATTTATGCTATTACCTGTTCATATCGTGATTTCTCAGATACTAGCGCCATTCTGGAATGGCCATTATTGGAACCTCTATTTTCAGTAAACAGCTGGACATTTTTTCAACTTTCCCCTCATATGAGATGGCTCTTTTTCTAACTCTATACTCCATGAAGTTTATAAGAAAAATGACACAGATTAATAAAGTTAACTGTTGAACAAATATAGTTTAATCTGTTTAATACTCTACGCTGCATATAGGTATACTCGTAATAGTAAAAAATATACGATAACATTTCAATTTAATTTTCTATTAGGTAGTAATTAAAATACAAACCCCTTTCCCGCGGTGTTAATCCTACGCGAGCGTATAATCCCAATCCTATAGCGATTGGGTTACATAATTCGCAGGCTTGTTTTAAACCCAGATTTGCAAGTGATAAATTTTTAAAATTTGCGACGTACTCGACTGTGGCGAAATGTTTGCCGACTGATACAGGCATCATACTTAAAAAAATGTTAAAAAGCAATATAAATGTAAATAATAATGTCATCAATGTTTAGAATTGCCTTCTAAGAAGATTCTAAGAATCTTCCAAAGGCATCATGTATCCCGAAGAGTGGATTTCATCTGCTTTAGTCAAGCTTAAGTAGTGCTTTTTAACCGACTTCAAAAAAGGAGGAGGTTCTCAATTCGACTGTATTTTTTTATGTTTGTTACCTCAGAACTTTCGACTGGGCGAACCGATTTTGATGATTCTTTTTTAATCGAAAGCTGGTGGCTGTCATGTGGTCCCATATAAATTTTATTGAGATCTGACAATGGCATCCATGAGAAAACCACATAAGTCGTAAATTTGTGTTAAGATGTGCGCGACAAATTGACGAATAACTCAATATCACGCCAACCAATTTCGATGATTCTTTTTTTAATCGAAAGCAGGTGCTTGTCATGTGGTCCCACATAAATTTGAACGAGATCTGACAAGTAGTTTTTGAGACTTTGAAGTCGGTTATTTTTTGTTAGTAAAATTTTAATTATACCGTGAAATCTTATCACTAGACTTCGCTTGTCGGATATTTGCTTAAAAAATGCCATCTTTTTATAATTGTCGTTTAAAACAGACATCCTTCCAGAAGAAAAAAGAAGCGCGTTAAAAAATTCAATATGGAACTCGTTCATGGTTCTTTCTTGGCTGGACACGCATCAGTGATGCCGATGGGCGGTAGCAACCAGTGCGACCACTTAATTTAAAGCCTTCTTGTTCGAGGCCTATTACACAAAAACATGGCCACAACAACTCAAATAAAATTTCTCCCGGACCTTAAGATCCTAACAAAGGCAATGTAACTCAATCGTAATAGCCTACATCTGTCAACCCATTTTCTTTTACGAGTCCGTTGACAAAATTCCATTCGGTATTGTACAAGAATCTCATGTTTTTATTTATATTATTGTCGTTGTTTGACATGTCGCTTTAATAATGAAGCGATTACGCGGCGCGTTTGAGGAGGGTCCGACACTGTGATGCTTTTACGTTTCATTAATTAGTTTGGGACATCTGCGTTCTCGATTACATATTTTTAGGGTTCTGTGTGGGTGATAGTAAAACAAGTTTTATAAAAGCTTAGGTCTGATTGTTTGTCTTTCACGCCTCCTTTTTGAGTTTTATAAAAACAGCTGAGACATCTAAAATAAGTTTTTTAAATTCTGAAAAAAAGATGTTTATTAATTAAGAATCTAATCTAGACAAAGGTGGTTTTTGTTACAAAATCTAATGAACTTTACTGAATAAAAAACTAAATTACCTACCCCTTTTTATGTTTCTTTCAATATTATGAGTAAAGTACTGATATTTTCCATTTTATTTTTGTACTCAATTAAGGACACTAAATATTTCTAGGTAAATTTGATGAGTTTGATTTGATACACTGATTGTTTTAATTACTAATGTTTAAATATTATGTAAGGTACCTGCGAGTAAGAAGAGCCGGTGTCTATCAAGGTCCATTACTACAAAAACACATTTCTCATACATTTATTTAGATTCTATTCACATACATATCTAAAGGACCAATGGGAAGGCTAATATTCGAAAGAGCCACCTCATGCGATCTGCCGTCTTGGCACTAGCCACGACATCGTCCGACGAGTAGTTTTACGTCACTCATTATTAAAAATTTTCGTCAAGAATAAAGAATTTTTATTCTAAAAATATAAAAAAATCTATAAAATAAAATTAAGGGCTTCAAAAAACACATTATCACGGACAAATCAAGGTAAGTTTACAATTAATTTTACTTTGTATGTACATTTTTCATTTGATTTTGTAAAACTAGTCTTAAGAGTCTAACAAGAGCCATATTCCGGGCGGATAATAGAGGCCGGCCCTTTAGACCTATGAATCTTGTAACATTTTAACATAATCTTGGTTAGACTACTAAAATCGATTTTCTATAATATTATTGTTATGTTTCTAAGATTGACTGATATGTATATCTGCTACTTTATATTTCGTATGTTCTTATGGCCCTTATTGGGCCATCAATATTTTTTTGTAATTTTATTAGACTCGATTTGTACTTCCTACCTAAAATTGTAAAAGAGTAAATAATTCATTGTTCAAAAACATGGTATTTTAGTCGAGCTTGTATCCAAAAACTTTTTTATTGATATATATTTGTTACATAAGTTTAATAAGGTCCACGATTGTTTTTTTCCTATAATTAGTTATAGCTAAATTGTGATTCAACGCTAAAATGATAATGTAAGATAAAAGAAACTAGAAGGCTGAGTGACAGTTAACTTTACTCTTTTAAATAGTATAATAATCTGTGGCCCTTATTATACTACCCAATTTTAATAAGGGCCAAATTTAAGGTTTTAAAAAGACCCTAATTATTGATGAAACTTGTGATAAACGACCAATTTTTGAACTGTTTTAGACGAACAAAACTTTAAATATTTCTATTGTGAATTAATATTTTGTTTTATTTATTAATTTATACCATTTAATCAGCTTTTAATTAAGGTGGCCCTTGTTTACCCCATGTACCTTATAGTAAATTCATTCGCGCCCTGGCGCTTACGGACGAGAAATAATGTGAAAAGTGGGAATACCTGGCCTTAATATCTATGCAAGAAAGAGAGCTGAATAAAGCAAATAGATACTTATCTACTACAAACTTTTATGAAGTGCAGCTAGTTAGATTTGATTACAAAAAAAATCTTATAATTTTATGTACCTCTAGGTACCTAATAATGATATTTGCAAAGTTTAAAATATAGTAAGAATTGAAAAATAGGCTAAAATATTCATATCACAATATTTAAAAACTAGCCTAGATCACGGTATCACGAAACCATTTTATGCTTCGATTGATATACGACACATTCGAATATTCTCTTTGAATGTTCCGGAAATATTGAAAATATTCCCGGATATATTTACCGAACCAAACCCAACGCTCGAATCGCTTTCGGATTTGACCGGTTTTTATTATTTCGGAAATTAAACAACTATTGACCGCCAAGGGTCACGATATGTTTACTTTCTCAATAGATATCTATAAATAGTGTTTATAGGTTTGTCGGCATTCTCTGATATTAGAGGCTATATCGAAACTCGATAGAATGTCTTAATGCATCGGGCTTTCTATTAAACGCTGATTGCGATACAGAAGAGTCATTTTGATATTAAGTCGTCGTTATCATTTCTTGGGCAAGACACTTCTATGTTTATTTAATGATCTGTAGGATGTTTTATAAAAGGGCTTAAGTAAGTATGAACCGGTCTCACGTGAGATCTCATTACGTAATTGCATCTGAAAATAGTTTTTTTGAAAATTAAAAGGTTTATCGTTTTACTAATATAGGATATTTAGGTACCTATCAATAAAATTTAAAGGTAGCATATCAATAAAATTTTATTTTTTTATTTTTATTCCCTAATTTCTGAGAATAAAAGTATACATACCTATACGGAGTGAAACTTATTTTTATCCGACTGCCAGGAAGGGTTACGTTTTTCGCGCGTATCTTATTGTTTGTCTGTATTGTAACTATGCATGACTTTCTTTTTTTAATGATTTTTTAAAATTTTTAATTAACATACGTTTTGACTTTAGCTTAATTTAACTACGAGTCTGCAGAAATATAAATTCAGTATTGATGACTTTAAAGCCAAATGTAGTTTAGTATACCAACATAATATCTGTAGTATATATCACTTAGGTCTCGAGCCATTAAGGAGTAGATAATAATTACGTCAAATCAGTAAACTTTAATAGTTACAGAAGTGGACCTTGATTTCTAAAAAGGCGAAAAAAGGCCTTAAAAATATCAGAAAAATATATAGACACGTTCGTAGGGTATTTTTTACCCACAACAGCCGCGAGAGACCCCATCTACAAAGGGCAGACGACCATCAGTCGATAAGCTCAAACCTGTCAATCACATGATGGACGGTCGTTAAAAAAGGTAGCTCAGAAAGTTTCACATCCTAAACGACATATTATATCCCATAAAAGTGTTTTAAGCTGAACTACTAAAATCTAAATATTTTCAGTATTTGAATTGATTTCAAAAGATGAATAAATAAAAAAGTTTTTGTCATAAACTTACGTTTTAAAATATTTTTTTTGTAATAATATTTTTTATTGTTGTAGCAAAGTGTGACTCGATAGACTAGCATCCTAAGGCGACACATGGCTGTGTATTTCCATGCATATGATTTTAAACTTAAAACATCGTCGGATATTTACTCGTATATGCCACCCTGAATGTAAATAATAACAAGAATGTTATTGATGTATGGTCGATTGAATAAGCAAAGGGCCCGCATTATTAATTTATTATCATCAACACTTTCAACATTTATATTTGACTTTTTATCGTGGATTTTAGAGGTTGAATGATAGCTAGGCTAGTAAAATACCTTGATTCGTGAGTATTGTCGGGATTAAATTTAGTGGAACGGAGCCCAATGACCTCTAGTTCCTGAAGAACCAGACGCCATCGTCTCGTCTGTTATTCAGCAGGGTGCTCCACGACAGGACAGTTGACTTGGACTCATGGCTGGATGGATTCTCTCATACGGCTTACCCTTCCACCAAGCGCCATTCTAGGCCGTTGCACGAAACTCACAATGCTCGCAACACCTACTTGTCAAAGAGAGTGAGCTGGTCGGCCCCCTTCGCACAAAGTCTTCTCTGCTGACAGCAACAGCTCGTCTCTACATGTAACATACCCGATAAGCATTTTTGTAATAGATATAATATTCAAAGGTTCTGTTTATCTCTAAAGAAATTTCTTCCAGCTGGAAGAGGTGACAGAAAGGTAGATAGCGTGCACAAAATAAAAACAAGTAATATACTTAAATATGAATAAATATAATAAATATAAAAATACCTTATAATAAACATACCTATAAATATAAATAAAATACATATACAACATATATAAATAATATATAATAATGTAAATATATAAAACTACGTACAATATAATGAGAGAAAAATAAATTAAAAAATAGAAAATTAAATCAATTATTAACTTAAAGATAAATAGTGTTAAAGTATTTGAATCACGTATATTAGGCAGAAGGTAGTTTCATAGTCCGACTGCATGAACTGAAAAGGAATGGGTGTAAGAAGAACTTTCGTGTTGGGGATATTTGAGAAGGGTTCTTAGGTGAGTCCGGCAGGGAGCACTAGATAGACGAGCGAAGGAGAATCTTTCGCGTAGGTAAGTCGGGGATGATGGAGAATGCAGAATCTTGTAAAGCAGACATAATATCCTAGTGTTACGGCGAAGGCGGATAGGGAGCCACTTGAGGTCCTTGCGAAGTTGAGAAACATGGTCATACTTACCAATTCCGAAAATGAATCGAATACACAAATTTTGCAAGCGCTCAAGTTTATTTAGAAGCTCCTCTGTAGCATCCAAGTAGCAGGCGTCAGCGTCAGGTAGGATTAATGTTTGAGAGGGGGAAACTTTAGTTTTAAAAGGCAAAAATCCTTGGAGACATTTTAGCGAATGGAAAGCATAATGCACCTTACGACCAATCTCACTGACATGAGCACGCCACGGGAGATTAGAGTCAATAATCTCTCATAGGGCTTGTTTCACAATCTTCAAGTAAGTCCGAAGTAAGCTATTCGTTGGTTAAGTTGACATTTCGTGTATGTAAAATGACACTTTAACGTCACTTTAACCGGCGAATAGCTTATTCAGGACTCTACTTGAAGATGGTGAAACAAGCCCTTATTGTGTCATTGTGTAACAGCAAAAGCTTAAGTAAACTTTCCCTCCCAACAAAGAAGTTGAAATCCATTCATTTTGTGTATTCCACATAATAATATGACTTCCAAATAATATATTTTTATAATCGAAATCATACTGTACGTGTCGAAGCGAAAACTGTTTGCGGAAATCGTCGTCCGAAAGCAGACAGTTTATCGGAATTGGATCAAGATCGGTCAACCAAATATTATTAAAATATCGCTGCGGACTTTATAAAATATATCGCTATATTTTGATACATGGTTTATTGGTTTTTCTATGAATTCATTTTGATTATTTACCGTATCATATTAGCAAAATAATATACTTATAAGTTATTAGTTGAAAATGGATCGCAATAACATTCCGTATAATAAAATTAAATGGTTTTGTCTTTCCACTTAACTTTGATTGACTTTACTTCACCACTTTTTGGTTATGGTAACGCGAACGTGGTAACGCTTAGAATACTTAAATTAGACACATAAAAATATTCCAATAAACAATACTTTTTTATGTTGGGCATTTTGCACGTATGGTCAATGTTTCACCAATGATTAGAATTGTGGCGAATTTACACATATTTTTTGTGACAAATTTGCTTTGTGACGAATTTACAACAACCCCTTTTTAACCGCCTTCAAAAAAGGAGGAGGTTCTCAATTCGACTGTATTTTTTTTTTATGTTTTTTACCTCAGAACTTTCGACTGGGTGAACCGATTTTGATGATTGTTTTTTAAACAAATGCTAATGCTTGTCATGTGGTCCCACTTAAATTTTATTGAGATCTGACAATGGCATCCATGAGAAAACCATATAAGTCTTAAATTTGCATTAAGTATGTGCACGACAAATGGACGAATAACTCAATATCACTCCGACCGATTTCGATGATTCTTTTTTTAATCGAAAGCAGGTGCTTGTCATGTGGTCCCACACAAATTTGAACGAGATCTGACAAGTACTTTTTGAGTAATTTTGAAGTCGGTTATTTTTTCTTAGTAAAATTTAGGTTATTTTCGTGACGAGTTTACTTTGTGAATTTACAACAAATCTGTTAAACTGCTTGGTTGGCTTTGTTAAAAAGTTATGTTTTAAAATAAACAGATCAACAAAGAAATCTCTAGAAATATTTTAGTGTGGGCCAAAACGGGTTTGTCTGTGGCGTCATATGGCTTTCGTACGGGTCAACGAATGAGAGATAATCGCCACCTGCAAATACCTCTTATGCATAAAAACAAGCAAAGATCTGGCTTAAAAAATATTTCGTTTATTTCACTTATGTAAAACGATAAGGATAAAACATATTAGGGGCCATTCATAAATTACGTCACACTAATTTTATGACTTTTTGACCCTTCCCCCGTCCTTGTCACAGCTGGTCACATTTGTGAGACTTTTTCCCCCGTAGTGTGACGTCACATACTATGAAATTTTACACCAAGAAATTATTAAATTAAAACAGCAGTTCCGAAATAAGTACCAATATTCGATTTTGAAATGTGATGTCACAAAATTTAGGACCCCCTCCCACCCCTTGTCACACAATGTCACACACAATATAAACCCCTCCCCCCTTCCCCCCAATGTGTGACGTAATTTATGGATGGTCCCATAAGTGCAATAGCTAAAATAGGTTTATTTATTTAGCGTTTATGAATAAGGCCTAGTCTATAACACTACGAGTATAAGCTAAGTTATTGTTTACATAATATTATTGATAGTATTACTGGTACTAAAATGTGTAATGTGATGCATTATAATACAGTACAAGTGAAACACATTAATATTGGTCTCTAAAATTATTGCTGGCATTGTTTAACAAAAACAGTTGAATTCCCGGGATTTCCGTATTTCCCGGCATGATTGCAATTTATCAAGTAAAACAAAATACTTATCCGTATTATGACTTTCGAATATTTATTTGATCAATATGCGACGTATAGAATTAAAATACTCGTATGCTACAGTTTATAAAAACCAAAAATTACTATTGTGAAAGTTATTAATATCTAAATTAATTTTTATTAATACTTTATTTTATAGGTAGTCTAGGTATCCTTTTCATCAACAAAATAGTTATTTCATCAGTGTCTAAGCATTCTCTATCTACATGACCTTAAAGTTCCTTTTTTTATGGAAATAGCCTTTTACTTACCTTTTTTAAATTACTACCCTTAGTTTTACCTTTCAAATATTTCTGTGTTCTGTATCCCGTTGAAGCATTGGCTTCAACTCAACAATGGGCACGGGTCTTGCCTCTTGAGGAGGCCTAGAGCGTTCTCTACCACGTTGTTCCAGTGCGGGAACAACTTTATTACTTTATAAGTATTATTAAGTCACTAATAATAACTCTTAAAAATTTTATGAATAAAATTAATAAAGAGCTATTAAATAAAATTGTAACACGTAAATATGTAGAACTTAAACGTAAATATAATTGAAATATTTAGATGTTTGCTGGTGACCACTTGGGTATCATCATCCAATGGCCCGTCTACAGCAGTACAAGGCTATCAAACTGTAAGTATGATTTAAGCATCATTAAACCGCATCACTTGCCAATTAGATACAGATGACAGCACACATCTCAGAGCATTATGGAAAATTCGCAGACATGCAAGATTTTCCACTCTATTTTCGATTACAAAAGAAGTGATAAATTTTTAATATAGTAGCTAAATAATTTTCTAATCAAGACGTGCTTTTAGAATTTGAGCTTCGATTTCAGTCATCCAATCTAAATTCTTTACCGGACATAGGTACCTACGTACCACCTCTTGAGGCTTCTGAATCGAGCGAAAACCCGCTGTCGTCTTCAGGTCGTTCATAAAGAATTACGACTTCATATAAAATCCATCGAACCCTTACGAAAAATAACTTGATATCCTATTACATAAACTCCCCAATGTGTTCATTGAGTTACTCTCATTTTAGCACTCTATCGCCCCCAAACGAAATATAGGTACGGCATATTTCGATATTAGGCATCCCCAATACGGGCGTTTATTCAGCTGGAGTTCAATCATTTGTTCCGTAGATTATAAAGGTCTGTTTACAATTGTCATGAGCAAATATACCCTTTTCCTTATCTAAATATTTTATGTTAATACAAACCGTTCCAGGCACTGGTTGAATACGATGAGGAATGCAAAATGTTTTTACGATTATGGTTATTCGTAACGTTCGCAAGTTTGTTGTAGAGTGCCATCGCTAGAAGGCAAAACTGGATATGGTTGCAAATTTCATGTCGGTGAAAGGTAAAAGAACTTTGTTGAACTCTGTGGTAATTAAAAATGGCAGAAAAAATGTTTAAAAATTTTAAAAATTTGATAAGATGGAAAACAATTAGAAAGGTTGGACAGAATTTAAGGTAAACAAATATCGAATAGAGTAAACAAAGCAGCTTAACCTAGCCAATTAATTTATCTACTAGTAAAAACTATCGACCAAGTGGTAAATAATTAATATCACACATTCATAGGTAATAATGTGTGTCTGTGAAATCCAGTGTTCATTCTGAAACCTTCAACGCTTTCAGTGAGAAAGAAAACCAACCGATCACCTCACGTCACGTCATACCTAGTTAATTCATTGCTACGTACGTATACCAGGAAAATGATAACGATGATGAACTAACATTAGATCTGCAGCCGACAGCATATTATTAACGCATGATTTGTCTCTCACAAATATAAGTCCATCAAAAACTGGTATCAGAGATAAAGGTCTCAATCCAGTTATAACAACTAATTAGAGTTGTAGATCAAGTAAATAAAAAATTATCTATGCCCAAACTGTCGTACGGTTACTGGTCATGCGCCATGTCATGCGTTGTGCCCCACTTTCATTACCATCAGATGATCAATCAAACAATGACAACCACAGTGTGGAACCGGCATTAGGTAATGGGTTTAAGGGACCACATAATAATATATTCGAATTATTCGATCCCGTTTTTATTTCGGTTTTTATCTATACCAATATATAAAGAGGAAAGATTTGATTTTTTGTTTGCATTGAATAGGCTCCGAAACTACTGAACCGATTTTAAAAATTCTTTCACTGTTGGGAAGCTACACTATCCCCGAGTAACATAGGCTATATTATATTTTCAAAAAAAATAGGGATCTTGAAACTCCAATAATGTAACCCAAGGTTTAAAAAAAATAAGAAAACCGAAGCAAAGCGAGGGCGGTTACTCGTTAAGTAATAAAAGCATGAGTCGATTTATACGAAACAGTATAAAGGAGGTGGCCAAGATGTGCCCCGGAAATGGTTAAAATACG
This sequence comes from Thymelicus acteon, assembly GCA_951805285.1. Lineage (NCBI taxonomy): Eukaryota > Metazoa > Arthropoda > Insecta > Lepidoptera > Hesperiidae > Thymelicus > Thymelicus acteon. The sequence continues at coordinate 8,997,242 of OX638232.1, forward strand.
TTTATTTGTACAAGGTTTTAGTCCTCTGAAAAGACATGTATTCCATTTATTTTAACATAACTAGAATTTTAATTTTCTTCTGAACTCCGCAGTGAGTAGCTATAATAAATTAACAATAATAATAAGTTGTATTGTATACACTTAATCTTCTACTACCTCCATTGCTATCACTGGAGGTTGACAATTGACTGACAGAAATGCCAATGTCTGCTATACTGCCATTTGCCAAATGCCAAAAGAAGATTTTTGAGTTTGATTTCTGCAAAATAATAATTGTGTTTGATTTTTTGCCATGAAGTGCATTAATTGCGCGGTTGATATTGAGCGCATGGCACGTCACTCAATATCTTCGCTAGCAAGAAACTTTCAATCCATATTGGTAGAATAGATCACTGCAGTACAGGTATGGCATTATCAGGTGATGACATTAGTTTGGTATTTGGGGTGGGCACGTCACCAAGATCACATAGAAGCCCCCTCACCTTATTTACCTTGTTTGATACTATTGTTTTAATTCCTCAATTTTTACTTAACATGTGTACTAAATGTACCTATATAATTAAACACTTAATAATATCAATGTGCAGTTTTATTTATATTGCTTGTGAATATTTCCAGGTAGGTAGGTGACAAGTTAATACATATGTTTTATTTAGTACTGCTGGTACTTTTTTTGTACTAATAAAGTCATAATTAAAGTAAAATAAATTAATAATTGAATTATCCAAAAGATAAATAGTATTTATTTCATATAAAAATCTCTCTTTAAAACACTTTTCCATGCTTTTCCACGATTACTTACGTTTTGCAGAATGTCAACCTACAAGAGCTAAAAGGGCTCGTAAAAGGAGAATCCCGAGTTCTACAGATTTTTATTGATAAAATTATTAAAGTAGATAGTGTAAGCTTTAATGTAAGGTAAAAATAAAATGTGTACATTATACTTCACAAGTGGGGCAAACGCCCATACAGATGTTGGCCACCTCCTTTCATATATTTACGAGCTTTATTATTTTACTTGAATTTAACTTGTTGACTAAATGACTAGACTAGATAAGGGGTCATCCATAAATTACGTCACACTAATTTCATAAATTTTTGACCCCTCGCCCCCTCCTTGTCACAGCGGGTCACATTTGTGAAACCGCCCTCCCCTCGTGTGACGTCACATATTATGTAATTTTACACCTAGAAATAAGTTTTATTTCCATTAATTGTTTTTTAATATTTACCTACACATACTAATTATTCGAATTTGAAATGTGAAGTCACGAAATTCTGGACCCCCTTTCACCCCTTGTCACACAATGTCACACTACATCGACCCCCCCCCCCACTCCCTAACGTGTGACGTAATTTATTAATGGCCCCTAATGTAATGACATCACATGATTTAATAGCCTATAATCAGAGGACGGTCAAAACGCTTCTAACGACTCCACCTAATTAGGTATGTCGAATTACGAAAAATAGTTTAGACGGGAACAGATCTTAATATTATGAATACATGAGATCATAATGCTTCGCTGAATCCGGTTGATATGGGTTTTTACCAGTGCCTTCTTAATTTAGGTTTGTACCAGTCTGGAAAGCCCAGCAACTAAAATAAAAAGTTTCACGTCGTCTTTTGGTGTGCTAACCATTAAGTTAGAAGACGTTTAAAGTAATTTAATGCTATAAAGTGATTTTCAACTAAATCTTGGGCGTAATGTTGGTAGCATTGAAATAGGAGTTTAAAAATTAAAATGTTATATGAAATGTAATGTTTTATATTATCTCGTAATATACATATATATATCAATAATCAATAATAATAATAATCATTTAATCATTTCATTTTTCATAGGTACAAATATGGTTGGAGTCCCTGCCTTCAACCTTAGTTTGCACTGTGTTGTAGAAGGCAGTGTCTTCCCAAAATTATGGACTATAAATATAACAGTGTAAAATGAAATATATTATAAACTACTAGTGATTAACAATAATACAGCAACAAATAAAATATGAAAAATAAAGAAAACGAAACAGTTACAAAAATAATGCAGCAGTGTGGGGGCTTCTGTGTCTTTATGTGGGTGTTTTGTGTGTGTGTGTGTGTGTGTGTGTGTGTGTGTCTCTCTCTCTCTCTCTCTGTGTGTGTGTGTGTGTGTGTGTGTGTGTGTGTGTGTGTGTGTGTGTGTGTGTGTGTGTGTGGTGTGTGAGCGTTCGTTTAAATCAAAGTACTCAGCAGACTTTCCGTTCCTTCATAATCATAGCTTTGCAGCCATTCAAGACCTAGACGTTTTATTTTATAGAAATTTGAACCTTTTGTTCTTTTTTTGGCACTAAAAACATTATAAAATTTAGGAGCCAGATACAGGTAATGCCGTTGTGCAAGAGCACAATTGAACCTGGGAACTGGGAACCTATGAAGCCTTTTGTTGGTAATTGGTACAACTGATGCGGTCTCGATGTGATACCGTTTAATACAATTAAGAATAAAAAGTTTCCTAACCGACAATACGTTGCATTTATTACCTTTGATGAACTTGATAATAACGCTATTAAGATGTCCATAAAATGGTTTTTGAGATATAAGACACCCATTGCAAAGCTACTAAAATTATGCCCAACTGCAGATTTAGTTGAAAGGCGCTATACCTACTAAGCGCATGGGAATCCCCGATATTTTCAAATACTAGTTTCGTCACGAACCAATTTGAAATTTGTTTACTTATTAGGTATGTTAGTAGTTATTATGTTATCTCTTAGTTATAAAAGTAACAATTTCATCACAATAATACTCAGTCATTATAAAGATGTCGTCATTAATACGACGACTGCTCATTTTATAAAACTTGTAGTAGGTTACTGAGTACTTCTTTTATGAAAGAGAAAAATATTTTCTATATTAATATTTTCAATTTAATCTCGGAAAATATTCGCGGTGCTTCGTGCGAAAAACGCTTCCTTTTATGAACGGTATTATATTACGTGCCCAGAGATAGGATGGCTAGATGTGTCAGCATTATTATTTTTATACAAATAGCTAACAAACGGCAGACGAGCCCCCTAATGGCAAATGTACATCGTTGCCCTTGGACACCAGGAACGTCAAAGAAATCACCTATGCTTATCCAGCCAAAACTGTAACCTGAAAATCCTGATATCAATGATATTATTGGACTTTATGTGTCTTTAGAACCGATAGACTCGCCCCTAATATATGCACTTATTAGATAGAGCTACGGGAAAAATTATACTATGATACAACTAGCTTCTACCCGCGACTTCGTCTGCGTGGACTTGAGAATTAGTAATCAAAAAAGATACCGGCCAAATGCGAGTTAGAGTTGCGCACCGAGGGTTCTGTCCAAACTTACAGAACCGAATCACCTGGCTGCATAGGCGAATAAAGTCTACTAAAAGTAGTAGAAGCGCTCATAGCCCGGCGGCTTGCGTCGATCCTATGTGATCGACAAAGTTAAGCAACAGCGGGCGCTAGTGGCAAAAATTTCTTGAGCGTTTCCGTGCTTCGGAGGGCACGTAAAGCCGTCGGTCCCGGTTGTTATCATAGGATAACAGTCATTAAGCCATGTCGGAGGCCCTCGGGTGGTTTGAAAACTTACGACATTCGGGTTGGCCACTAACCCCTCCACCAATCCGCACTGGAGCAGCGTGGTGGAGTATGCTCTAGGCCTCCTCAAGAGGAGAGACCCGTGCCCAGTAGTGGGCCATTAATAGGTTGAAGCCAAAAGTAGAATTAAGACACCTGGGTGAATTAACTCAGGTGAAGGCAAAGTCGACGACACCGAACATAAGAGGAATGTTAAATCATTCAGTAACAAACTTAAATTTGCCGCTGGAAAACTGTCATTCCCATACATGGACATAGCGGTCAATTGACCAAAAACTTAAACTTATTTAAGTTTGTTTGGAGTTATGCCTCCACACATTACTAAGATAATAGGGTTGACAGACAGACAGTCGGACAACGAAGTGATCCTATAAGGGTTATGTTTTTTCTTTTGAAGAACAATACCCTAAAAAATATACAAAAATTATATGTAGTAGGTAGCAGCACATACATAAAAGCAGTCAAAATAATATTTATAACCTGTAAACACAACTTCCATGCTAAATTATTATACCCCTTTTTCTAAAGGAGTAGATCCATCCCCGAGCCTCGAACTCGAACGACCCAGTCCCGACGAATATGCGCCCTATTTTTTAATGCGGGATATGAAATAAGTGGGAGCCAAATTTCTACCTAAAAAAATATCTAAATATAAATTTAACAAATATTAGTGGGATTTTATATGATGTACGTATATAAAATCCCACTCAGATCCTGAAAAGTTCAACGTTGTACTGGTTTTGCAATGTCAATGTTACCAACAACAAATAATTTTAAAAACCTTCAGTTGCTTCCACCCATTCTACAGTAACATTCTGGGAGTAATATTCTGTCTCTAAGATACACGACCAGACCCTGAATTGGTCAACGATGGACTGGTTTTATAATGTAAGTATCGCGATCGTCACTGGAAAGGCAATAATAATAGAGCTCCATTTTGGCGAAAATGAGTTATATACCTACATCGGATATCTCGGATACATCGGATTGGAAAAAATAATCCAAGTACTGGAATACTGGACTGCTCCTATATATTCATATATGTCGAAAAATGTTTGTACGTAAGTATAAACAGCCAAACCTAACCTAATCGAATTCTTCTTCCATTTGAATTACGTAGTGTTTTTACTTCTTTCTTCATTTTGACTTAATGTGTGTTAATATTATGTATTTTTTTATCTGACCAAGTAATAATGTCTGTGAGACGGTCCTCATTCTGTTCACCAGATCACGCAAATCGGGTGGTTTAGCAGGTACCTGAGATGTACTATATTATTAGGTTTTTCGGTCAATGTTTGATCGCGCCGACCACGGGCCATATGAGTCGCTCAGGGACGTCTCGCCCCTCCACACTTGACTGCCTGAAAGTTAAACGCTTATGTGGGAATTCAGAAGTCCGAAGAGGCCAGCGATCATTGAGGGGTTTCGCAACCGCGACACCAGCTAGATTTATGGTAATGAAAGGATCCCCTACGCAATATCAGGGCCCACCTCTCAACCGGAGAACTCTATTCTCCTGAATTTATTCCTGAATAACTCTGGGATTTTTAAGTGTAACTTCCAACTACGTAAGGCCGAGCTTTTCGCCCAAAAACCTGGTCCAAATGCCAGAAGTATGTATTATACCTGGAAAACGTTTTAAAATAAACTTATTGTTTTTGACTACTTTGAAGTTTGTGGATTAGACAGCGTGTTATTAGTTTATTTTTACTACTATTTATATACCTTAATTAAAAGCTTTGCTAGATCATAAAAACTGTCTCTAAACTTGATAGAATGGAAATTCAATCAATCATAATTTATTATTTTTTCTTTCTTTTCTTTCTTGGATGACAACGCATGGGTGATGCCTTTAGTCTGATCACGGACGACGCACTCAGTCATCCATGGAAAACGGTGACCATTTACAATCAGGTGGCTCGGCTGCTCTTACGTGGCTATTCGCAAATTCAAAAGTATTTTAGTTATTTGTATTGCACTTACGTCCGGTCATAAAATTTACCTACGCCAACTTGGAACTCATTGACCAGTATCTAGGTGATAGCAGTAGATGATTATTCGCAAATATTTTAATTTTTTACTCATTTTGATTAATAAATGTGCAAACGATTTGTATTTTTAATATTATCTACTATTTCTACATTACAATAAGGAAATCTAAATTATAATAATTTTCGGAATTTAAGATTTTTATTTATTTACAAAAAAAAAACATTTTTTGGAAAATTTACTAAATTGTGTCATAATATTATCGCTAACTCTGATCCACACACCATCATACAGTCAACCTATATTAATCCGATAGCAAAATCTAACTTAGTTATGTCTTATTAATTGGGTAGGGAAACTAATTTACTTAAAACTTCAATGTTTGACGACCTTGTAGCATAGTTGGTAGCGACCCTGCCTGCGAAGCAAGAGGTCCCGGGTTCGATTCCTGGCCGGGGCAGATACTTATGTGACAGATAAATATTTGTACTGGGGTCATGGGTGTTATTGTGATTTGTTACGTGTCATCCATGCCCACCTGCGACACAGATTAAAACCTACTGTGGGGGGTATGAGTGTGTAAGCGTTTATTTATTTTATATATTTTAAAATATATAGGTACACATTAATTTCAATAAAATATTTATTCACGGTATAATAGCTTAAGTCTTGTTCTCAGACCTACTCAGTTACCTAAACTGACATCTGTTGTTGATTAGCAGAACTAATTCACTGCAAAATCATAAATTAAAAAAAAACATGTACACACTAATTTTTTTTAAGAAATAACGAATATTTCCGATACTAAACAGTCTCTTTTATCCCTCTATCTGGTACTTTCACAATTTCTTGCTGTTATGTGGCGTATCAAAAAGTCCTATTTGTTGATATTTCGGCTTTTACGCAACGTATCACAATAAAACGTACACCAGATTTTAAGTTAGACCACCAGCAATACAACTGTGAAAACCGCATTCAGTTTCATCCAGTAGTTTTGGCGTGATGCGGTGTCAAACATACAGACAGACAAGATTTTTAAAAATGACAGATTTGCAATCTATTGCTCCTATTGAGTCCCCTGATATCAAATTTTCTTAAATATCTTCAATGTACAGACATTATCGAGTTACTGTTTTATAATATATATAGATTACCAGGAGCGCATAGAAGGAAACAAACTCTATTGATATTTGTTCGTAAACTTTCTTCTCTTTTGTTTCCAGCAACGAGTTGGTGATGCGTTAGGTTTTACAGATACATGTCCATCGAGGAAGGAATAAAATTAAGTGAAATATCTTAATGTACAAAACAAGAATATACATATAACATATCCAGAGGCCAGGGCTGTGTGCGGAGTTGAAAGTTGTTCAATTCAAAGGACTACCTTTCGCTTTTATAAAATGGAGTTAGATAACTGTCCTTGAAAGCTTAGGCCTTTTTACCCTTGTTACGAATACCTACTCTGATACCTACTTTTAATTTAGGTTTTGGTAATCACAGTCCAAATAAGAATTTGAAATCCAAATTAAATTATTATTTATAATTTTTAAGGGCAATTTAAAATAACTACAATGAAAATATACATAAATTTGCTATGAGACCATATTTTAAGATGACTAAGCTGTTAACATCAACCAAAAATGATGTTATCCGCTATACCCAGTGCTTCCTTGTATAATTAACTTTCCTTAAAAAAAATTATAGCAAAATTTTTTTATAGTTCCTTGTATAGCCGGCATACGAGCCAACGAATCGCCTGATGGTGAGTGGTCTTCGTCGCCCATGGATACCAACAGGCATCAACAATGCGATATCTCAGTATCTCTATCTGAAATATCTCAGACATTAACAATGCGATGCCGGCGAAGGAAGAAAAGAGAAGAAAAGAAGAAACAACTGGTTATCTAGCCTCAGCTGGAGCATGACATGTCGTTTGGCGGCTGTCTCCAGCAGTAGGGTTTATTTTGCGATTCATTTTTTCTGCCAGAAAAAAGCGCATCTATTCGTATCTAATGTCTTCGAACAAAATTTTGAGTGGTGTCTGCAAAATACAGCCTACTGTCCACGGCGATTCATTTGACGATTGCATGCAAGCTGAAAAATTAATGGGCAATCGGCGAAACAAATGATGCGACGGCGTCGATGCCGCTCAGTGAACAGATTTCGTTACTACGCAAGATGCAACTACGTCTCCTTTTCATCATTGCACCACTCGATGGCCCTGCTACTACATAAGCTACACACGAATTATTTATTAAACTTGACAGATGAAATGAAATAAAGATATTCATGAAACATAATTTCGACATGTTGTATTTTATCACGCAAATGAAAGAAATAAGAGTCGCAATCATCCTGTTATCATCCAATTGAAGGTGAACCATCAAGTATTCTGCAAATTGGGCGATACGCTTCATCGCCGTTTATGAGAAAATATTATTAGGATCCCTCCGTTGTGCAAGTTTAATCCAGAAGTTTTCCCGCGCCAACCAAGCGTAAATTATTTTATAATACGAACAGAGCTTCCAAAAGTTAAAACGTAGCGTTTGGAACTTGCAACCCGATCCTCCACCGCTGAAGCAAATTTTCAAACCGCTTTGACATTTTTGGTTTGTAATTTAATACTATAACAAGCAGATATATTGCTACAAGTATCGACGTATTAAGACGATCTTGTAAGTTGACAATGATAACGTTTGAAGGTGCACCTTATAACAAACGAGTAACCCTCGCTTTGCTTCGGTTTTCTTATTTTTTTACACCTTGGGTTACATTATTGGAGTTTTATTAAGGATCCCTAATTTTTTTGAAAATATAATATAGCCTATGTTACTCGGGGATAGTGTAGCTTCCCAACAGTGAAAGAATTTTTGAAATCGGTTCAGTAGTTTCGGAGCCTATTCAATGCAAACAAAAAATCAAATCTTTCCTCTTTATATATTAGTATATATTACCCTCACATATAAAAAATGTAAGCCCGTACGACGCATATAATAAATAATAGTTTATTTAAAAAACACACTTTTATAGAAAATCCAGCTAAAAAATAGAAAATAAATTTTAATAAATTTGAATTAAGAATAGTGTAATTGTAAAAAAGCGGCCAAGTGCGAGTCGGACTCGCCCATGAAGGGTTCCGTAGCAGTAAGTAACATAATATAAAAGTTCTTGTACTTCATTGTAACTTTGATCGATGTTTTTTGCGGTTTACGATTTATGACGTATTAAAAAAAAACTACTTACTAGATCTCGTTCAAATCAATTTTCGTTAGAAGTTTGCACGGTAATGTACATCATATATTTTTTTTAGATTTATCATTCTCTTATTTTAGAAGTTACAGGGGGGGGGACACACATTTTACCACTTTGGAAGTGTCTCTCGCGCAAACTATTAAATTTAGAAAAAAATGATATTAAAAACCTCAATATCATTTTTGAAGACCTATCCATAGATACCATACCAAAGATCCATAGAGACATACGGACGGACAGACAGACAGGCAGACAGACAGACCGACAGACAGACAGACAGACAGACAGACAGACAGACATGACGAATTTATAAGATTTCCGTTTTTTGCCATTTGGCTACGGAACCCTAAAAAGCGTAGGGTGCGTAGGGGCGTAAGGTATTAACCCCCGTATTCAAGAACAATACTTGTTTAAGTAAATAAGCAATACTATGCGAAGTAAGGCATTTCTCAGTGCGTTCGTCATGACAACCCTTTTGTTTCACAGTCGACCCTAAAGTATCACTTGGGTGTGCGGACGCACAGGCTGTATACAGCCTTCTTATTGGTCCATTTGATGCGGCTAACTTCACTCTAGTCATTTGACATAAGCAAAAGACAAAGATAACAATACAAACAATCGATCCTTTCTTTCTATTTTGATAGAAGTCAAAGCAACACTATGCGTTCGGTAAAGTAGCTCGGCAGCTACTTTATCGATTTTGACAAACGCACAGCGAAGGACTTCAATCAAGTATTGTTTACGAAATGGTTTGAATCACCCTATGCGTCCGTGAGCACTGTGAGACCTCATAGTATTGTTCTTGAATACGGGGGTAAGTATAAGTAAGATAGTAAGATATTAAGTATCAAAATGATAATCCTTCTACTCACTTTTACTCCAATCACGCGTAAAGATTATACGCACACACTTTTTTTATTACAATTTATTTATTTTATATGTTAAGGTAGGTTAGGGCCTAGTAACTGCTACAGTCCTATGCAAGGCTTGTCACAGATCTATCTATCAGAAGATCTATGGGCGGCAGGTGTATCTTGCTTATAGCCATTGCTTAAGTGACTACCTAACAACTAATACATAATATAAGTTAATATTTTGCTATCCTTATCACATAAAATAAGAAATCTTACTAATTTTGCTTATAACCATAAGCCTAAGTGACGACCAGACAACTGCATAATACAAGTAAATAAAACGGAAACAAACAGAGCTTTCCCATTGAGACCACTTTAAGAAAATTAAAATGTCATTTTATAAATCTTATCTGTACTATATTTTCACACCATATAACTTCAGTAAGTTTAAATTTACTTAATGCATGTCTTATTAAAGAATATTTTTTTCATTTATATTCAGTTACTCATCAATGCGACCTCAATTTCTGAAACAGTCTTTAGAAACTAGAAACAACCTATGTGAAGCTGAAAACTGAGTATAAAAACAAGGTGTTTTAGGCGTTTTATTTTCATGTACGATATTTTACTATAGGGTAAACAATCAATTATTTTTTGCCCAACTACCAGGAAGGGTTATATTTTTCGTGCGTATCTTGTATGTATGCATTTAATATTCTTTATTGCCTCGTATCTTCCAAACCGCCGAACGGATTTATATTATAATAATAAATAATAATAAACGCTAACACACTCATACCCCCGGAGTAAGTTTATACCTGTGTCGCGGGTGGCATGGACGACACATATAACACGTCACAATAACACCCATGACCCGAGTACTAATATTTTCTGTCACATAAATATCTGCCCCGGCCGGGAATCGAACCCGGGACCCCTCGCTTCGCAGGCAGGTTTGCTACCAACTAGGCTACAGGGTCGTCGATGTAATTAATATCGTTCGATTCGTCTTGATAACTCAAGTGTACTTAAAAAAAATATGGTGGCTGTGAGATGCCATTGTCTGAAGAATCAAAAAATAAAAATTAATTGAAATAACCCTAAGGATTTCAAAAAGGTATATCGTGATAGCTTTCTTGATAGCAGGCGGGGTATTTTTTTTAAATTATTAAATGGGTAAATTATTAAAATTATTTATTCTAACACTTTCTGCTCGCCAAATAACAGCTTTCTATTTGGATCTTTGAGCTCAACCACGTACGGACGGATGGAAGAACGACATAACGAAAGGATAAACTCAACAAGTTAGTTGCTCAAGTTTTTAAATAAAATGTTCTAATAATTTTGCAACAAGCTTCCCGCGCTTCTTATTAAAACTTATATAGCTTAACATTGGAGCGAAAATAGCGCGCTATGATCTATACGATTTTAAATCTCGTTTAACCGAACAGCTAATTCTCGGGGTACTTACTAAGTTTGGGTTGTAAAAAAAGATATGTTAAGCTTTTGTATGATTCGTTGTAAACTAATACTATATATAATCTTATTGGATGCATCATGCCTCATAGTCAAATGTAAGTGCTTCTCTTGACACTAGTAACTAAACTACATTACGATACGGTGTCTTAAGTGTTCTATTAATATTGCACGGGCGTAAAATTAGAGCCAGAGCGTAGCGAGGGTGCTAAACGCCGTATAAAGAATTTGTATACATCGTGCGAAAACTCGTCTATAGATAATTTAAATTACACATCTTCGCAAGCTGAAAAAACTACTTTGATCACGAACAGATACGAGTATAATACGTATAAAATAGTACATTGTTAACATTTTTAAATTAAGTATTTCATTATTTATACTCTATTGAAAATTCATTCATTCAATAATCTAAATTTTACTAACAAAAAATAACCGACTTCAAAGTCTCAAAAACTACTTTTCAGATCTCGTTCAAATTTATGTGGGACCACATGCCAAGCACCTGCTTTCGATTAAAAAAAGAATCATCGAAATCGGTTGGCGTGTTATTGAGTTATTCGTCAATTTGTCGCGCACATCTTAACACAAATTTACGACTTATGTGGTTTTCTCATGGATGCCATTGTCAGATCTCAATAAAATTTATGTGGGACCACATGACAGCCACCAGCTTTCGATTGAAAAACAATCATCAAAATCGGTTCGCCCAGTCCAAAGTTCTGAGGTAACAAACATAAAAAAATACAGTCGAATTGAGAACCTCCTCCTTTTTTTGAAGTCGGTTAAAAAACATAATTCTCATCGAAAATTTAAAGTATGTTTCAATAATTTTTATACTACAAAGTAAATATATACTTTGGCAAATATCAGGCGTGGGCCTTTGTTTTTATGAAGGCTATCTCAATTGTTAGAGAAATCGTTGACCGTTACTAATCCTAATGGCTTTTGCAATAATGACCGAAGTTCGACGTAGGAGGCGGCCTAAAATTATGGTTTTATAAAACAGGTTGTTCTGAGAGCGGCATGAGTCATTTTTTTGAATTTTGAAGTACCCCATCGATGAGTACTGGAGTTTTTACAGTTACGTGACATCACTAGTAATTATTTATTAAAAAATTTAGATACGAGTAAATGCAGTTCGATAAAAGATATTTCTCATCATAGTGTCACTTTCCATGCCGTAGCGAATTTTGAAAGTAATGTTCTAAAACTTAAAAAATGTTTTAACTCTCCTCGGTCTCCCCTAAGTATGTTGTTATATCATAATGCTTCTAATACATATGCATCCTAACGTGACCATCAACGCGTTAAAAAAAATTATAACATTAATCAAAATTGGCCAACGGTTTAGCTCGTCAATTAACGCACCAATAAACGGGATAAAATGCGCAGAACTTCAAAGCTTTTAACGCGTTATCTAAAGCGCGTTGCGTTTGGGTGCAGTCACCTAACGTTAACGCAAATGTGACAGGAGCATAACTAACAAACCTACCTATTTCAAAAGACGATGGAACTTGTTCCGCCTTTTATGGTCAAATTTGTCAAGGTAGACACTGGTCCATGGGTGTTTACGACCGTGTAACATGTTCCATGTAGTATGCTGGCCCCTGATCTCACGAGGTCCGGGATAAGTTCATGTTTTAGGTTCTGTGACTCGTTTATTATGAATGATAAATAAACGTAGTTTATTATAAATGTACAGTGTAAACACTCCCGCTGTAAAAATTTAAGGCGACGTGTGACATCGTTGCGATGTCTTTATATTCTTTATAAAATAGTGTTGCCATTTATGGCTGGATTCTTCCTATGCATTCCTTGGCGATACGAGAATATTATTGTAGTTGTTATTGATTTTGGCATTGCATTATTAATGCACAATAATATCTATAGAATTGATCTATAAATCCGACGATTAATAAAAGGTAAGTGAGTATGAGTGAATTTATTAGAAACTAGATTCTGAATCTAAAATGGCAGTGTGTCGTCACTCGTCAGACCAAGGAAGGGGGATCACACGTCATGTGTGACAAGGTCGAGGGGAGCGTCTCCAAAAATAATGAGATTAGTATGACATATTTAGGAAGAACCCATACATACAGGCTGGATGTAGCGTTCCAACAAGCGCTCTAATTAGGAGCGACCTTTCTCGCTAAATTATTGTCTATAATTACGTTTTGGACATAAAAACAATACGAAAAGTTACATCATAGTAATAAGCGGCGGAAGAAAGTCACAAAACGATTTATGCAATGAACAGTTACATTACAATAATTGTTTTCCTTTACATTTTAATAAAATATATCCCATGTAGGTAAGTCAAGTTATTTAGTTAAATATTTTTCATGTACGTATCATTACCAAAAATTAAATTTTAAAATATCAAAATCTTGCAACGAAAAATATTTTAACAGCATTAGGACATTAAGGACGACCTTAGCCTTGTTTGTAGCGACCCTGCCTGCGAAGCGAAGGATCCCGGGTTTGATTCCCAGCCGGGGCAGATATTTATGTGACAGATAAATATTTGTACTCGAGTCATGGGTGTTATTATGATGTGTTACATGTGTCGTCCATGCCACCCGCGACACAGGTATAAGCCTACTGCGGGGGGGGGGTATGAGTGTGTAATCGTTTATTAATTTATTAAAATTATTAAATGAGCATAGTAAATCAAACACCAACATTTATAAAGACAATTTATTTTCTAATACCGTGTGTTAAAATTAAATTCCTGTATAAACATTATTGAAATTGCTTAATTAAAACCGGGACAATAATGTTGATCAGAAAGCCCTCTCCTAAAATAATTTATCCACCTGAAAACACGTTAAATGTAAAGTGTTTGTATACAGTACAGGTTTGTTAGGCTTTTAATCAAAGATGTGGGCATGAAAATGGAGAAGAGGGTGTAATTTTGCGGTTGGTCAATTCTGATATATTTGTGTACATTGCTTTATTTAAGTTTATTTTACAGTACCTACAATATGTGTTTAAACATCGTCGTTGCGACTTTAAGTCCTCTTACATAAGAGGTATGTATACATGCCACTTTTGGCAAAATCACTTTTTTACGTCAAATGATTCTACATTTTGAAACAATATCGAATTCAAAAACTCTCATTTATGTACGAAGTTTCCATCGTAATTTATTCACCAAATTCAAAATCACCTGTGTGCTTGCTAAACAAAATTTTATCGATTTTTATCGATTCTCTCAAAAAGATGATTTTTTACACATAAGAAGTCATAAAGTCGCAACGACGATATCTAAATAAATAACGTATAGTCGGATCACTAATCCCCAATGGATTAGTGACCAGTTTGACAGAAACTAATGTCACTGCGAAATAATATTGCCGTAATGATAGTAGTACTTAGTCACTTCTTGGTTCCTAAAAAATACAATGTTTGAAATCATAATGTATCAATGATTCAAATAAGAATCGGTTTAGGTATGACGATAATATTCATTTTTCATCAAATACTGACTACACTGTAAATGTCAAATTGGTCCAGTGGATTAGTGATTCGACTTTAGGTAGTTCATATTCATACTAATGAAAATGTACTTACCTATACGAACTGTATGTTCAGCAGAATGGACTAAATATTAATCTAGTATTACTCGTATTGTTCTTGATGATGATTATACCTATAACATTAAAGTGTAATTGGCTTCAATCCATTAATGGCCCACTACGGAGCACGGGTCTCTCCTCTTGAGGGGGTCTAGAGCATACTCCACCACGCTGCTCCAGTGCGGATTGGTGGAGGGGTTAGTGGCCAACCCGAGTGTCGGAAGTTTTCAAACCGTCCGAGGGCCTCCGACATGGCTTCACTACTGTTATCTTACGATAACAACCGGGACCGACGGCTTCCCGTGCCCTCCGAAGCACGGAAGTGCTCAAGAATTTTTTGCCACTAGCGGTCACCCATCTATCTACCTACCCACCGCGCCCGCTGTTGCTTAACTTTGTCAATCGCTTAGGATCGACGCAAGCCGCCGGGCTATGAGCGCTTCAAATAAATAAAGTGCAATCATTGAAGTATTATTACTAGCGTATAGAACAGACACCGCGAACACAATGTATGTTCCAATGAATTGGCGCCGCGCGGCTTCAATGTCCAATGGATTCGTTCGACTTTGAAAGGAGAACAGGAGCTCAATTTTGAAAATAGAACCTCCCGGCGGGGACACACATTTTGTTTGAGATGTCTTCTCTATGTATACTTATAACTCAATGAGTGCGATTAATTAAGTCAAGTTAACTGTCGTAACTATGTCATTTAATTCCATGATTTAAATGGAGGATAACAATCAAATATGACTTAACATGTACTTAATCATACAAGTTTATAATCGAATCTGCCTTAATTTACCATTAGTAACTTGAATCGTATAGGTACTTACCTAGTTTGAGAACACCTGGAAATTGCAAATACCACTGCAGCTACATAAACCATGATACATGTAAGAAAAATGTTACAAACTCTAAAACTTTCCTAATGTAACACACTTCAGCGTTCGCTTTCAAAACTATAAATCGTTATCTCATGCGCGCCATACATCTTTCATCCACCTTGTAATTAGGGTGACAATGGATACGGGAGACAAAGAGCAGTTTTTCCATCGGATAAATTAATGGGCCATAAAATTGTGGTCACACCCTGGGCGACAAGGGAACAGCATGACACCATCGTAACAATGTCCTCAATTTATTAAATTGTTTAGTGATACACAATTTTTTACCATGCGTGTTATCGTCATCGACCTCGATTAAATGAATGGCTTGTTACACACTAGCAAATTACCTAATAATCATTACGATCTATTTTTTGTCACTAATTACTGTTCTTAGTAAACTGTGATGTGTCATGCAAATGTGTGTGAACAGAGTGTGTAGGTACTTAAAAAAATATTAAAATGTTAAAAACGTTTAAATTAATATTCTAATTATGGACATAACAAGACCTTTAAAGAAGACTTCTAAAATCGATCGTGATATTTTAACGTCATTGTGTGTTCGATCGCAGTATTCCAGAGCTAGAAATGGTTCTGTTTTTAACCAACTTCAAAAAAAGGAGGAGGTATTCAATTCGACTGTATTTTTTTATGTTTGTTACCTCAGAACTTTCGACTGGGGAAACCGATTTTGATGATTCTTTTTTTAATCAAATGCTGGTGCTTGTCATGTAGTTCCACTTAAATTTGAGCTAGATCTGACGTGTTGTTTTGAGTTATTTTGAAGTCGGTTATTTTTTTCTTAGTAAAATTCAGATTATTCGTTATGTTTTTCGTGTAATTAATGTCCACGGGCGATGGTGATCATTGACTATATCAGTATATCAGTTGAAGATCACTGGATTTTTATCGCCCACTTTATACTCCACGCTTACTTGATGACAAAGTTCATCAATAAAGTAGCAGTAATATTTGAGCGTAACGTAAATATCAGCTCTGACTTTAACATTACCGTTAAAGTAAGAGCTGAAACTGCATTTTAATATAGTTAGAAGACTTTAAACAACATTTGTGAATCTTAGTAAAATTATTAAGTATGAATGTAATGTCACAACGGCTCGTGGACATTCATTAGCTAATAATAAAATATTTCTCGACCTTGCGATCCTAAGTCCTGACATCTAACAGTGAGATGGTAAACTCAGTCAATCAAGTCATAGATATAGGTACTTACAACCAGACAACCGCATTAAAGATTAGGTGTATTAAAAAACTAACCATCCCAGTTTCGTATGGATAGCAAAATAATACCAAAAAAATTGCATAAAAAAAACCAGAACAAAAATCTGTTGTCCTTTACCAAACACAGGATCGTCAGAATCACGTTGGGCTTTAAAGTATTCTTGAAAATTTCTTCTTTCTGGTCCAGCTGTTTTAGAATCCAGAAGAAAATATATATAGGTATACATCGATTTTCATATCACAGATATAATTCTACTGGTAGTAGGTATACCTGTTTTCTCGCTTACCAACAATGTAATTTATTACCTGCTTGTCAACTCGTCGGTGCCATGTAGGTGCATTATCTTATAGCAATAATTTGTCTCTGCTCATCTTGGTTCGTGTTAAATAATTCTCCGGTTTTTTTTAACCTTGTCAAGTAGTAACTGATATTTATGGTTCCGTAAATCTACAGGGTGTCCAACATCCGACTAGCGATAATATAATTTAAGGGCATAAATAGAAAAATAAAAGGTATAAAATATGCCTAAATTTGTCGACAAATATACCCTCTTAAGAGGGTCTCCGAAGGTGGTTTGAGACTATTAAAACAATGCAATATTACACATATTAGGCACATTCAGTCCATTGATAAAGTAGATACCTATCCCACTTTTTCCATAGAACAATTTGAAGATAATATTATTATGTAAAGATGACGCATCAACGTCAACACAAAAACACTGATCTGTCATTCTCAGATGAAACTTTAAATTTTTTTTAGCATAGTGGAACACGCCGCGGCCGCGTACCCACTAGTCTGATTATAAAACTGATAAGGTTTCAAGATCACTTTTAGACTTTCTGTTTGTCTGTCTGTAATTTGAAGTACCTAATGTGTGAAAGTAATTTAAAGTATGTAAAAACACCTGATGTGAGAAGTAACTCTGAAAATCTGAGTAAGTTCAAAGAGAAACTTACTCAGATCAAAAGTTAGGAAAATGGAACTCGTTGGTCAACTAAAAATGTATGAAGAATAGAAACAAAAAATTACAGCGAAATCATAAATAACGAAATATAATAGTACGGGGTAAGTATCTATTTCAATGTATATAATAATATAGACACAAGAGTAATCTTATCTTATATACTACGAGTAACCGCCCTCGCTTTGCTTCGGTTTTCTTTTTTTTATACCTTGGGTTACATTATTGGAGTTTTATTAAGGATCCCTAATTTTTTTGAAAATATAATATAGCCTATGTTACTCGGGGATAGTGTAGATTCTCATTAGTAAAAGAATTTTTGAAATCGGTTCAGTAGTTTCGGAGCCTATTCAATGCAAACAAAAAATCAAATCTTTCCTCTTTATATAATAGTATAGATAAAATTCTCGTGTCACGGTGTTTGAAGTTGAACTCCTCCGATACGGCTCGAACGATTTTCGTGAATCTTTGCATGCATATCGGCTAGGGTTGAGAATCGGACAACATCTATTTTTCATCCCCCTACCCCTAAATTTTTTAGCAGAACAACGTTTGCCCGGTCAGCTAGTAGTCATATAATAATCTAAATTTTACTAACAAAAAATAACCGACTTCAAAATTACTCAAAAACTACTTGTCAGATCTCGTTCAAATTTATGTGGGACCACATGACAGGCACCTGCTTTCGATTCAAAAAAGAATCATCGAAATCGGTTGGCGTGATATTGAGTTATTCGTCCATTTGTCGCGCAAACACTTAATGTAAATTTAAGACTTATATGGTTTTCTCATGGATGCCATTGTTAGATCTCAATAAAATTTAAGTGGGACCACATGACAAGCACCAGCTTTCGTTTAAATAAACAATCATCAAAATCGGTTCACCCAGTCGAAAGTTCTGAGGTAACAAACATAAAAAAATACAGTTAAATTAAGAACCTCCTCCTTTTTAGGGTTCCGTATCCAAATGGCAAAAAATGGAACCCTTATGGATGGTATGTCACAGCCACTTTTTTCCGAAACCATAAGAACTATACTGTTGAAACTTGGTAAGTAGATGTGAACTGCATAAAGATTTTCACACAAAAATAGAAAAAAAAAACAATAAATTTTAGGGGTTCCCCATACTTAGAACTGAAACTTAAATTTTTTTTTTCATTAAACCCATACGTGTGGGGTATCTATGGATAGGTCTTCAAAAATGATATTGAGGTTTCTAATATAATTTTTTTCTAAACTGAATAGTTTGCGCGAGAGACACTTCCAAAGTGGTAGAATGGGTGTCCCCCCCCCCCTGTAACATCTAAAATAAGAGAATGATAAAACTAAAAAAAATACATGATGTACATTACCATGCAAACTTCCACCGAAAATTGGTTTGAACACGATCTAGTTAGTAGTTTTTTTTAATACGTCATAAATCGTAAACCGCAAAAAACATCAATCAAAGTTACAACGAACTACAAGAACTTTTATATTATGTTACTTCATGGGCGAGTCTGATTCGCACTTGGCCGCTTTTTTGAAGTCTGTTAAAAAACAACTTTATGTGTTCCAAAAGTCAATTAAGAGTAAATCACAAACTAAACAGATGAAGAAATACAAGAGGGGGCATTATCTCTAAATAGCTCTTTTCAAGGGCCTAGGGCTTCAAAGGGCTTTAATGACATGAGAAAAAGAAAAGTATAGCGTTGCGATTTACATATTTTTTTATTGTTGTATTATCTATTATTAATGTGGTAATAATACCGTTTGAATTAGTATCAATTTCCATTGCAGGCCTCTTAAAGTGACGGAAAAGCGGAGGTAAAGTCGAAAGACAATTCTGTTTATTTATTAATAGGAACATTTTCTGGCAATTAACGCTCTAGCGATCCAAAATGTTACCGTAAATGGGTTTTACGCACGCGCCATAATAAACATTTTGAGTACATACACACTTATAAGTACATTCTACGGGTAGAATTAATAAGGTTACGATCACAACGCATTATTATCATTGCTAAAACTTCTTAATCAAATTACGGGCGAGGCGACATGGTAGAAGCTGACGTGGTACTGACATGTACGTGATATGTTTTACGATAAGCCCATAGAAGGATGATTGAGTTTATAGGTTTCGAAAGTTGAGATAGTGAAGTTCAGTTAAAATGTACTGTGAAAAAGATGGTTATTTGATTTTTAACTTTACTATGCATATAGTAGGGAATATATTACGCACTTGGGTTGCCAATTGTAAATAAATAAAATCACTTATGACTTAGAATATTCCAAGCAGCTTACATTTCAATGAAAACTCTTTATTGTTTTTTTTTTTGCTTTTTTGTGCATATAATATTATTTATTACCTGGCATTTCCCAAACCGCTGAACGGATTTATGTAAATACTAGCTGTTGCCCGCAGCTTCGCATACGGAAATTATGTTTTACCTTATTCGTACCTCTTGCAGAAGAAATTTAAAAAACAGTTAATTTATATTGAAGTACTTATATTTAGCAATTTATGTACTGAAACCCACCATAAAATCACCAAGAATTCCTCCAGGAGCGGGTTTTGAAAAATAACAAATATTCACATTAATCTGTATTTTTTTTCTGTTTTTTTTTGCAAAATTTAGAAAAACTGAAAAATAAGTGTTCCATCAATTTAAGCAAGGAACATTTGTTGCAAATTTGAAGAAAATCGGTTGATGTTTTAAAATTATTCCACACAAACTTTCATCCCGTTTCCCGGGGTAACCATTTAAATTTCCGGGATAAAAAGTATCCTAAAATATGACCCGGAGTATTAGTAATAACTTTACCAATTTTTATCAAAATCCGTTCAAGGGTTTTCATGTGATGCCTGGACAGACAAACAGACAGACATACAGACAGACAGACAATAATTCTAAAAAATATATTTTTGTGCTCTAACACGTTATTGAAGCGCCCCCTAATCGAAATTTTTAAAAAATATTCAATGTACAGAAAATTTGCCCTTTGACTTTTATTATACTTAGGGCTTGTTTCACTATCTTCAAGTAAGTCCGAAGTAAGCTATTCGTTGGTTAAGTTGACATTTCGTGTATGTAAAATGACACTTTAACGTCACTTTAACCGGCGAATAGCTTATTCAGGACTCTACTTGAAGATGGTGAAACAAGCCCTTAATATAGAAGAAGATAACGTAAGAGTCGTCTTGATAACTCAAGTGTTCTTAGATATGTGAAATTAAAAAAACAAAATACGGTGGCTGTAAAATTTGATTGTTTGAAGTTTCAAAAAATAAAAATAAATCTAATATTGTAATATGGGTATCAAATTAAAGAGCTCACCAGTGGCTCATCATAAGGATTCCAAAAAGGTATATCATAATAGCTTTTTTGATAGCAGGTGGGTTTTTTTTTAAACTTATACTAGTTTTAAGTCTGGACGTGGTCTGTCTATGTGCCAAGTTTCATCTAAATCCGTACAAAGGCTAACGTTAATGGTAACCCAAACATCTTCACAAACTTTTGCATTAAAAAAAATACAGTCGAATTGAGAACCTACTCCTTTTTTTGAAGTCGGTTAAAAATATTAGTAGGATTAACGTTGTTATTCTTTGTTGCACTAGTCCAATCATCCGTTTCGTATTACGTAATAGATTCTCATACGACCTCGGATGGTGACCGGAATGATTTGAGATCTTACTTGGACACGCCATTCACTGACACCTTTCGGGTCTATTTACAGCAATAAAGATTTAACAAATTCGATACGCTCATTTAAAAACTAATTCCATAGGACTATTTATTTTTTACTACCTAAACATCTATGTGTCAAAGCAATTACGTTTACAAAAACCTTCGTGAATAGTGCGTGTTCATGCGTCTTACGATATTTTAATATGATACCGGTACTTACGATAAGTATATTTTAATTGTACGACCATGATGTGTTTTATTTATTGAAAAAAATCATGTAGTAAATACCACATTAGATAAAGACTACCAGAGAGCAAATAATTATTTAATAGGTTACATAGATAAAAAAGAATAGTTTGATTCGAATAAGGTACCTACATGTAGTTGTCATTGTTGTAAATAAGCCTTTTTTATCTCACTATATTTATATTATCAAAGGACGATCTTAATGCCAGCAGCTGGCATTGTCTCACCGTCAGAACTTATATAAAGTTGAAATGGCATTTTTCCGACTTCGAATAGTCTTGGCACTAATAAAGTTTCATTGCAGTTTTGCATGGTATCGCAGAAACCACTTAACTTCAAGTAGACTGCACCGCTTTTAATATTTTCATTTTAATTAATAAATTAATTGGCTAATTTATGGAAATAAATCTTTTCATGCTTGTGGAGAAAACCTTCGTACTCTTTTTGAGAATAATACATGCACGTAAGAGTCTGATAATAATGCAGTAGTCGGAAAAATGAGATAACTCGACACACTCATCACTCCACACTAGGATTTCCTGTGTCGTGGGTGCCATGGACAATACACAAAGACAAAAACACAAACACCCAAACCAAAAACAGATATTCAAACTCACCATTAAATTTTCCCCCTGGCAGGGAATCGAATCCAGGACCCTTGGAACGGCGCGGCGGCGCGGCCGCGGCGCGGCGGCGGTCCGGTAATCATACGGGTCATCAATTTGAAAGCAAACTTTGTTTCGTTATTCGATAGTTAATTTTTTGCTGACTTCCAAAAGACATGAATGCAGTGGGAATATAGGTATACTTCCAATGCCAAGATATAATTTTAACGCGCAATTATGTACCCTTTTCCAAACCAATAATCTTTCTTATTATCTATTGCGCCAGATCGACACTTAGAAGCTCGGGGTAAATTACACTTAATTATGTAACTGACCACTCAACTTCCAAGAGTTCCGATTGCATAAAAACCCAAGCTGGATTCACTAATTAAGTACTGAGTTCCGTAAACTTTCCCATTCAAAAATATTTTTTATCAAAACTAAAGATAATTATAAGTTTTTCTTGCTCACTGTTCTACGTTTTGCTCAGTCCGTCATCTGTGTGTTTACTGAATTAGCTTGTTTTCCTTTAAGTTTTATTACTTTATGTGTACACCCTACTCTCCAAATTCTCCCAGACTTGTCTTTTCCTTCAACCTGTTGGGTTGCCTGGAAGAAATCGCTTGTAAATAAGGCCGCCCTTTGTATTGTCCTTAGTAGTAAAAGTTCTGTGTATTTTTTAATATGATATTTACGGTGTACAATCAATAAAGAGTTTATAAATGAAATAAATATAACATTACAAACTATTAGTTTCCAGTTCTTACTTGCTGCTTATTTCTTCTCACAGTTGAGCCTTGCTGAAGCATTGGCGTAACTTGCATGACTTTCAAAAAGTGTTTGTAAACCAAACCAATTTTGAATAAAAACATTTGATTTGTTTTGATTAAAATATTTACCATAAAAGAAATTAATACATCTTCCGAGATGTAGTAATATGTTATATTTTATATTCTTCAGAAAATTTAAGACTAAATAATAGGTTCTCTAAGCAATAACCAAATATTTCCTTTCAAATATGGAACCGGAAATAGAAATTGTAAATTTTCGTGTTTTAGGTATGCTTATAATTATAAAGTATATGCCCTTAAAATGTTTTGTTATAGATCTTCTTTGACTGCTTCATGATAACCTTAAAGCTCAAAATTTATATCGTAGATCGCGCGAAAGTCCTCCAAAATTCCGATTTTATTCTTTGAACAGATACGAAACCCTGTAAACTATAATTTACTGGATTTTCGCTATATTAATCGAAAATAAATGATGAAAATACGAATATGTTCAAGAATACCAATTACTAGGCCCGTAAATTGACCCCTAATTGAATACATTCAACAGATCGAAGGATTAATGAACCGGCTAATCCGGCTATTGATACAGAGTTATGTTGTACATCCAAAATGAGAATCGCCTATCCATTTCCGTTTTTCATCCATACTCATCCTACCGGAGTTGCAAGATCGGAAGCACGGAGGGCGGCTTGAACTCTTGAAGCTCTGGTTAAGTCAGTCGAATTTTTACCACGGTTGGAACCGCACGTCTCGTAGCGAAGCGTCGCATTTCGTTCGTACGATCGACTCGTTAAATTTTGAAGGATTATTTAGTTCTGTGTTTTAGTGCTGTGATTAAATAAAAAAAAAACTGGTTTTATTTGTGCTCAGTTTTATGATGAATTACTGATTATTGATGACTGTGAGGAAATATTAGAAGGTAACGCTTCAATCTGTTTGTATTTTAAGGACTTGGTGAGTATATTAGATATTCGGTATAGCAAAATATTGTGAAGTATTCGGCGTATTTTCGCCATCCCTAAATTTGACACAAACTTCATAAAGGCTTTGCATCAATTTGAATTTGTTTAAAGCGTTTACTAAAGACGTGGGCTTAAGGAAAACATTATTTTAATAAGTAAACAGACATCTAAGTTCGAACAAATAATTATTTTGTCATTCAGTTCATTTATTCAAGCATAGTTAATATTTGTTTTGGTCATTTATTTTAAAATACCGTCTTTCTTGCGGTCGCAATCAACACCAACAACTTGGCGTGTTCAGTAACCACCAAAAAGTTCATTCTGTTCAATGAACTTCAGAACTCAGTAGTGAAAAATTGGGTTCAAGCAACATGCAAAAATAAATGGATGAAGAGAGTAAATAAAAATTAAAAAAGTTGAAACACCATCAAGAACAAAATCTACCAAATAACTTTAAAAAGTGAAAAATAACTAAAAGAACAGGTAAGACGTATTAATATATAATATTTCAAATAAATTAAGAATTTTAAAAATATATACACTTACGTGATGCAGTGATAATATCTTTAAAGAAGTTGATTTAATAACGCCCCTCAATTTAACTGAGATTCTATACAATGTTACATATTGTTAAGAATGTTACAATGACGACAAAGGTCAATGTTTTTGGGTTGACATTAGTGATGAGATGTCGACATAATATCGTCGAATACATTTTTAAGTTTTTGAATTTCGTCATTTTTTTGGTTTCCATAGTCAGTACGGAACTCTTATAGTTTCGTCATGTCCGTCGGTCCGACATCGCGACAGTCCGTCTGTCCGCATTATAACCCTTAATGCTAGAAAGCTGTGATATGGCATGCATACATATTTATTAAAACTTCAGAACCGTAGAATAAAATATTTCAAAATATTTTTTTTAGGGTACCCTACAGTACGTACCCATAGTGTGGGGTATCGTTGAAAAGGTCTCTCAAAAGTATTATAGATCTGCAAATACCATTCCTCAATCCAGGGGCCGTTTAGGAAATACACGGCTTTAAAGTGCCCATTTTGGTTAGAGCCAAGTGACCCCCCCCCCCTTCCCCTCCGACAGCTAAACGGTTGAGAAAATTAACAAAAATAAATCATAATGATGAATTAACAAGGAAACCTATCACGGCTATGTTAGCTTATGTAGTTCATGAGTAATAGTAATAAGTAATAATAAATCTACTCATGACAGAGTGCGAGTTTTTAATCTTGAGTTGAACCACAGAAGAAATAATAGTACTACACAAAGTAATATTTTTAAATGCCTTAACCTTGCACGATAAACTGGGGTGGGGTGGCAACGGTGGAACCAATTATACCTCATAATTATGCGGTGAAATTGCTATTAAATCTAATAGCAATTTTGTGCTTTGGTCTTAAGGTTAAGAGGTTTAAAAGTTTTGAGAATGGGCTTCGTATCCATTTATTTTTCTTTAATCTGTGGAATTATGATTACGTTAGAATTACATGACACATCCTGAAAACTGGCTATCCACAGAAGATTCCAAAAAGGTGTCGTAAACTTTATTAAGAATTCTGTGGAAGTATGGTGAGATTACAATAAAAAGGATCATCCTGAGAAATCTTGATATCCTATTATAGAAAAATCCTGAGGTGGTGGCCCTAACTTACTCAACAATTCTGTGATAGATATTATGATTAGATTAAAATTACATGGAACATTCTGAGAAAAAGTTAGATATCCATAAAAGTCATGAATAATGCGATATTCAATAATCCTGAGATTTCTTAAATCTGGCCGCAATATTATCCTGAGAATTTTGTATAATACCTGAGTTCGAAGGAAGTATAAATGTTAGATAATAGTAGTAATTCTGTGATACTTCTATAACTAGCTGGCTTTAAATACGAATTTACTGACCTCCAAACCCCAAAAGCGGTATATACATTTAGGAATGTTTTGCATTGTGGTGAGGCTTCAAATACGACTTTTAATATTATCAAGAATCATTAATATTATTAGGTACTACTATTATTTATCTTTCCGTGAAGCCTAATGCTTAGCTACCCCCCACTTGCTTGGACCAGCCACCAAATGACTTATCGTGTTCCAGCTTGGGCTTGGGAGGCACTTCTATCTATCTTTTTCTCTCTTACTTTCTTTTCTTTCTTTCTTGGTCAGCTTGGTCCTATAACAGCTAGTCTCATTAAAACTATTAGTTGACAAAGTTCAGGGTGTGAAGCAAAGTGTATGTCTTTCTCAAAGCAAATTCCTCAGAAAGAGTAATGTGTCGGCTTGCAGGCTTGTAGGCCCCTACTGCTTCAATATGTCAGCGTACGCTCAAATTAATGTATTCAGTCCAGTTTTATAACTCTCTCGTTACGTGTATAAAAATAGGCGGGTCGCGATTTTTAATGACTAGCTAATGAGTTCAGTAACCCTGCTTTTATTTTGTTTTATTCAACTTTTCTGATCAAACTATAGGGAGGTACCCACTTAGGTCAAAGGAGGTATTCTATAACAAACCACCGAATGTTATGCATGATGCTTTATTACTAATCAACACAAATACCATTACATTGATTTTATATATTATGTAATTGATTATAGATTGATTACATACACCTCAGGGGCGAGAGAAAAAATACAATTGTTAGTGTTATTTTTTTATACTTCTGAAACTCAATCACACCGTAAATAATTTAGTTCTATTTTTGTGAATAATATCCTCTTTGTTATTTTTCATAATTATGACATTAATACCTAAATCTTCTATTACATTAGACCTTCATTTTTTAACAACATTTTATCGCCACTGTCATATGATACATTTCTAATTTTTATATCGTACGAACATTTATAGACCAGTGCCGATAATTTTTGAAACGAAAAAAAAATATAGTAGGATGAAACCCATTCCAAAAGGAAGAGAATATAACGAAAATTAAAGGAAAAATAAATTACGGGCGATCTGAGGTCGGGCAGTGGGGGGAAGGGGGGGTTTAAGAGTAAAACACGGTTTATCTCGATTTCCGGAAAAACTACAAGTCCTATTGAAAAAAGTTAACTGGCAAAGTTGTAGGTAATATAATAGGCATACTTTTTTACATAACCTCAAAATTTATGTGAAAAATTAAAAAAAAAAACACGTTTTTGGTTTTTTATTTTTATCTTTTATAAAAAAAAAATTCACGAAATTTGGTGAAAACTTACCTTTGTATGTCCTTAACATACTGTAATTTTTTTGATTCAATAATATATTTTTTTTCACCTTATTTTGACCTTATATCGAAAAAGCACCCTTACTTTCAGTCGAAAAATCTCACGTCAAAAAATCTGATTTTTTTTAAATTCGGTTGTTTTTTTTGTTCGTTGGAATCTCTACTTTCTAATGGTTATATAAAAAACTATACACTACTATGGTAAATGTTCTCAGAAAATGCAATGAAACGACAACTATTTTCGCATGTTTTTTGCAATCTCATATGCAATCAATGGAATCCGATTTTTTTTTGCGAACATAGTAGTAACATTCTAATACTTAAGTGTTCTAAATCACTCAATCACATCAAGGTTTATGAAGCCGCCCTCGCTTTGCTTCGGTTTTCTTATTTTTTACACTTTGGGTTACATTATTGGAGTTTTATTAAGAATCCCTAATTTTTTGAAAATATAATATAGCCTATGTTACTTGCGGATAGTGTAGCTTCCCAACAGTGAAAGAATTTTTAAAATCGGTTCAGTAGTTTCGGAGCCTATTCAATGCAAACAAAAAAATCAAATCTTTCCTCTTTATATACTATACAATAAATAAAACACTCCTTTTTGACGTCGATTTGTTTTAATCTAGTTAGTTTATCTATATCCTTTTCAGGGTTCCGTAGCCAAATGGCAAAAAACGGAACCGTTATAGATTCGTCATGTCTGTCTGTCTGTCCGTCCGTATGTCACAGCAACTTTTTTCCGAAAGTATAAGAACTATACTGTTGAAACTTGGTAAGTAAATGTATTCTGTGAACCGCATTGAGATTTTTACGTAAAAATAAAAAATAAATAAAAAAAAATTTTTGGGGCTCCCCATACTTAGAACTGAAAATCAAAAATTTTTTTTTCATCAAACCCATACGTGTGGGGTATCTATGGATAGGTCTTCAAAAATGATATTGAGGTTTCTAATATCATTTTTTTCTAAACTGAATAGTTTGCCCGAGAGACACTTCCAAAGTGGTAAAATGTGTCCCCCCCCCCCTCTGTAACTTCTAAAATAAGAGAATGATAAAACTAAAAAAAAAATATGATGTACTTTACCATGCAAACTTCCACTTAAAATTGGTTTGAACGAGATCTAGTTACTAGTTTTTTTTTAATACGTCATAAATCGTAAACCGCAATTTACCTGGATCAAAGTTACAACGAACTACAAGAACTTTTATATTATGTTACTTGCTGCTATCTTCATGGGCGAGTCCGACTCGCACTTGGCCGCTTTTTATTGATAAAAGTCATTTCTGTCGAGTTATTACGTATTTTTGGTAATTCTACGAATTTTGGTTAATCAAGGTTGTTTAAATTAGAATTACTGAAAATCTCTACGTTTGATTCATTTCTTAACCTTGTCGTCTGTGCTCTTATCATGACATTTAAAATATCCGTATTCATTTTCTTTCTGCGTATCTGATGTTATACAAATCCTAGACAAAGCGTCTGCTATACTATTTTCCTTTCCTTTCACGTACACAATTTTAAATGAATATTCTTCCAATTCTAGTCTAAACTTTAGCAGTCTACTCGTCATAAAAGTACTAAAAGGTAACTATATAATCTAGGTATATATCTATCTATCTATCTATCTATCTATCTATCTATCTATCTATCTATCTATCTATCTATCTATCTATCTATCTATCTATCTATCTATCTATCTATCTATCTATCTATCTATCTATCTATCTATCTATCTATATATCTATCTATCTGTCTATCTACAAAACGATTAGGTATAAGTACCGATTAGGTCGTCTAATTTTTATAATATAATATGGTCTTTCTAATGGACTGTTCTTTGTCACTTAAAAAATAATTATGAATGAAATGTACATCGCATTGGCACCGCATAATCATAGGGCTCGGTAACTTACGTAATTGTCGATCCAAGATTATTATTGTTATTAAGTCCTGTAATAATAAGTGACTATTATTTTTTATCTCTTGTAGATTATTGAAAAGAGGATGTTACCTTAGAAATTTTAATAATTTTACTGAAATCATAGATAGCTACGTGACATTACGTAATTTTTCTGCTCCTAAAAAATAATTTAAAAAGGTATGAAAATTTTATAACTTTTCTAATTATTTCCAGACATCAAAGGTTTATTTATCTTAAAAAAAATTCTAACGTTAAGTTCTAACGTTAAATTGACCTTCTAATTAGGCGCAAAGGAATTACCTGCTGCCGATCCGAAAAAACTTGAGAGGGTGTTTAATATTCAAATGAGGTATTTTACAACCTTCTGAAGTTTTCTTTGATTCTTTAATAACTGAATTATGTCCAAGTATTATGTTTCTACAAAACAATGAGGCATTAACGTTAAGCCCTTTTCTGGAAGCTTGATGAAATCTACGTGATGAATTCTACGGTATTGAATTCTACGTGACTAAATAACTGCGAGACGGATAAAATAGCTATAGTTTGTCGCATAAATGTGAAGACATAATTTTTTAATAAACTCTTAAAAATCAGGTAAGGAAACACTCTTAGCTATAATAGAGTAAGCTGGGGCATAGTAGTACATAATTAGATTATGCGAAATTTTGCAGTAAATTAAAATTCAAATTCAAATTCAAAATCATTTATTCATGTAGGTATCATTGATACACTTATGCTCGTCATTTTTTTAATCAACCAGCTTTTCGCAAAGGTGCTTTGTCATGGAGGAGAAGAAAAGCCGTAAAGAAAGAGTAGTATTTGTATTTGTCTTATCTGTCATATTTTGCCCCGACTTACCCTACTTCTTTAAGTACTTTTGTAAGCAGTGATAGCCTAGCGGTTAGAAAGTTGGTCTCACGAACGGAGGGGCCCGAGTTCAAATCCTGGCACGCACCTCTGATTTTCAAATATTATATGCGTATTACAAGTTAATTATCACTTGCTTCGGTGAAGGAAAACATCGTGAGGAAACCTGCACACCTGAGAGTTCTCCATAAAGTTATCAAAGGTGTGTGAAGTCTACCAATCCGCACTTGGCCGGCGTGGTAGACTATGGCCTGTACCATTCACATTGTGAGAGGAGACCCCGAGCCCAGCAGTGGGACTATTATGGGTTGTTGCTTTGCTTTTTGCTTTACCCTACTTCTTCATAGAATTTTCGTTTATTAAAATTTCAAATTACCCGACGAACTATAACAAAGCTGAATTTCTATTACAGTAAAAGTTTTATTATTCGCACAAAAGACTTTCAGGAACTTCGCCGGACTCCGCCCATGGAGATCTATAAGCAAATATTTAAAAGAATATTCAACAAACAACCGGCCATTACTTGATTACGAATTCATAGAGTTGGAAACTTCTGACCATCGTTCGCTTTCCTCTTAGTAATGTGACTTTTGGGGCAAAAGAAATTAGAAATTTGAATTTACTCAAAAAGGAAACTTGTTTGTTGATCGACATACAATTTTTGGGTGAAAGGTGCTCCATGTATATTCGAGACAAAGTTAAACTGCTAGTGATGTCAGTTGCCAAATGGTAGAACCATATAATATACACATATTATTCTTAATATATATAAATTACATGTCACTTTGTTTGTCCGCGATGGACTCCTAAACTACGTAACCGATTTTAATCAACATTGCACATTGTGTGCAGTTTAATCCAACTTGAAAGATGGGATAGACGGAAGGTTTTAATAAAAAACTTTTGACAGAACGAAGTCTGTCCGGACAGCTAGTTCTATATATAATATTATAAAAGTATATAAATATACATATAGATAACTAGCTGACAGGGCGAACGTTGTTCTGCCAAAAAATTTTAGGGGTAGGGGAATGAAAAATAGATGTTGTCCGATTCTCAACCCTAGCCGATATGCACACAAATATTCACGAAAATCGGTCGAGCCGTTTCGGAGGAGTTCAACTTCTAACACCGTGACACGAGAATTTTATATATGTTACCGGCAAAACCCGATTTCAGGTTAAACTAGTTTGGCCTAGGCCAGACTAGTTTGGCGCGACACGATTATGCAAAACTAGTTTCTCGTCAGTCTAAAACTGATTAGAACCGAATTGTTACGAATTTATATTTATTCGACAAATCTTTGTGCCCCCGTCGGTTACCGGGAACGTGGATGCACGTTCGAACTCAAAGGTACCGCCGCCGCCGCGATTCTAACGAGTTAAACCTCTTAAATTACAGCTATTTTAGTCACGACTGCACTTCAAATTGTATTCGAACACCAAATGTAGTAAATGATCACCAAATTAACTGCTCGCGTAAATATTGTTTCTTTTGGATTCTTTTAATTTCCAGATGTAGGTCGAAATGGTTACAAAACCGACTTAGTCAACCCCGACCCCACGTGGTACTAGTCTGCCCTACCCCTAGAGTGAAGGTAAACCCCGGAGGCGCGGAGGGAGAGCAGCCCCCGCCCGCTGTAACCAACTGCAGGCACCGCCAGCCGAAGCTGCCGCAAAGCCGAAGCTGCGTAGGCGAGCATGGAGTGCCTGCAGTTTGTTACGCAAGGGCGGAGGGGATGCACTTCCCGCAGCGCCGGAGACGTTCGGAAGCCTGTTTGTGAATCAAAAAATGAATAAGTTAAACATAAGCCAAACTTATTGACGAGAAACTAGTTTTGCCTAATCGTGTCGCGCC
Organism: Thymelicus acteon; assembly: GCA_951805285.1. Taxonomy (NCBI): domain Eukaryota; kingdom Metazoa; phylum Arthropoda; class Insecta; order Lepidoptera; family Hesperiidae; genus Thymelicus; species Thymelicus acteon. Next base: position 9,029,238 of record OX638232.1, read on the forward strand.
AAACTAGTTTGGCCTAGGCCAAACTAGTTTAACCTGAAATCGGGTTTTGCCGGTAACATATATAAGATACAGATATCATACTCCAGACGAAACTCAAGTCAGGTAATGGGATTTTATTTTCCTGACTAGCTTCAACCCTCCTTATAAAAATGAACAGTCAAATGATTTTAAAATTTTCGGTACTGGACAGATTACTACGAATAAAAGGGTAGGTATTTATTTATGCTTCTTTCTTGGCGCATTACATTGGCAATCGCCTATCACCGGCTCTTATCATAAAATATACAACCATCGTGATTAGTGATTTAATTACCTTGAAGAATAAGTTAAATTAAATCAATCTGTTGACATTAACGAAGAGAAGAAATGTCAAACACATATAACTTATTTCTACATTACAATACAATGGATTCTGAAGCCAATGCGAAGTCGTCGTATATCTAATGACTTCATACTCCATTTTGACGCTTGATTGAAGAGACTTGACACCTAGTTACAAAAGTTGTTTTATTGCATTATCAATTTTAAACAGCATAGGATAACGGTTTTGTTCTAAACTGTATATATTTTATTAAATAAAAGCTGCCAAATTGATTTGGTCAATATAGCGAACGCCATCTAAAACTGAATGGAACTGTCGCGCTGGTATCGCGTACATCTAAATTTCAAATAAAATCACATAAATAAAATAACAAACCAAGTGACACGTAGAAAGAAAAAAAAATATGTGCCTGAGCGAAACTAGTTTTGCTGATCTGGTTATTTCTATTTGGTATTTTCATTTAAATATTCATCTTTACTATAGCAACCTTGCCAACAAGTTGTGCTTGTGAAGTGACGCATTACTTAATGACTTTATTATAGAATTGCTCACCAAGCCCCATAAATATCGCTGCACTTTACAAAGTCAGTACGAAGACATCCACGGTCTATTGATGCATCGTTCCTGTGTGCCCATTATAAAACCTCTTACCTGTTAACCAGGAATATTCTGAATCACTTTAAACTTATCAGTTATACGTATGTCAGGTACCTATATTATCTCTCAATTCCGTGCATACTCTCCGATTCGCCTTTACTAGTTCCAAGTTACTTTAATTACTTGTCTCGGTAAAAGAAGCACTGGTCGCCCCCCGACCAGGTGGACTGATGACCAAAAAGAGAAAGCGGGAAGCCGGTGGATTCAGAGGGCACAGGACCGGTCGGAGTGGCGCCAATCAGGGGAGGCCTATGTCCAGCAGTGGACTTTAAAAGGCTGTTAGATAGATATATAGAAATTACGAGCAAACATGTTTCGCAGAGTCTTTTGTTGTTATTGACATACTATTCCTAATAGTATTGACCTACTTGAATGAGAAAACATTTAATCTACAACAGCTATTATACAAATATTATAAAAGAACAGTATTAATAAAGTGATTCCTATGCCAAATGTTATGTAACCAATTAAGCTTACCTAATTGTGTTACCAACAACAAGTTTAATTAACATACAAAATTTCCATAATATGATTCATCTGCTTCATTAATGATACTTCTGCGTTAAAATTAATGACGGTTTTTGGAACGAAGTTCCTTATCGCGCGTTGCGAAAGGCGGCTAGGCGGAAAATTTTGTAACGAAAAGTTGTAACGACACTTTTTGCCGTCGTTAGTCGTTACAACTCGTGCGGCGTCGTTACATGTCGTGGGGCGTGCGCATGTTTCTCTGTCTGTCTCTCTCTCTCTCTTATAGAAAGCAAGCCAGATGTTTTCGTTTCTTGCAGTAAGTACTAGGATAGCAAAAACATGCAAGCGAGTGTGCCAAAACAAATCTGGGGTATTAAATTTCTCATCGGCTTTGTTCACCTAGTAGCAAGCTACTTTGCTTATTACTGATTTTGGTTATGGTAACAAATATTTTATTATTTCGAAGAATCCCATTGTTTCGAAAAGTTATGTTCAGTTACAAATATTAAACTATATAAAAATTGTAAATAGGATATTGAAATAATTACATGGCAACAATTTCGCTTTATTTCTTAATTATTGATTTTTTTGAGCACTACAATATTAAGATACAACAAAAAAATAAATAACTATTAGCGTTTAAGTTAAGTATATAACTATATAAAAAGGACGATTCGAAATGATTCTAAGCTTTTTAATACGATTCAGTTACGATTCTGATAGGATTTTATTTCAGCGATCCGATACTTTTGTTAACGGTTCCGGAGCTCTACAACATCCCTTTCAATCCAATTAATATAATATTAATGAGATTTGACAATCTTCGTACCCAAGATTCGTATTATGTTTCTGAAACAGAAAAAAAATGTCAATGAACAAAGCACTTGTAGCTACCAAACTAAACAAAAATAAAGAAATCGGTTGACAAATAGGAAAAAAGGGATGGGAAAAAACAGATGGAGAGTCTACTTTTCCTCGTCCATTATACAAACAAATACATCCCTTAGCATTTTCTCTAACACCCTTGTATAGATTACGTTATCCTTGAAGAGCTTATGGGTCGTTATTTAACGCTGAACTATTTGTTCAGCGGAGTATGAAAAGGGATATTTGATGTGTCGAGTACCAATATTGAGTGATCGGCATTGGCTATTTATTTTGAGAGAGATCAGTACCTACTTCATTAGATCGCTATCGCCCCAACTCAGAAAGGTTCATTTATTTAGTCGTAAGGCGTCCATAACTAATTGACATTAAATATGTTAAGCATCGGTTCATCTCAGAGTCATAGTGTCAAATTTAAGTGACCCTATTGCGGACCAACGTCAAATAACCTTATCAATAATCATATCGATGGAGAGTTAGTGTAGCCACACGTAAAATACGTTGATAGTAAATAAAAGATAATATTTATTTAAATGCTTTTAGAACTATGATTTGTACTAATATAATAACAAGAAATTCGTTTACTGTACTGAAGTGAAAACTTCTTTAGCATCGTTGTCATTTGAAAGTCGATGAAACAAAAAAGGGACAGTAAAAAGAGATAGACACATAAATTCATAAGATTTAACGTGGGAGAAAATGAGAAAGGAAGCATTATACAGTGCTTCTTATGTTCGTGTTACTTTAAAAAGTGCAAAGTTGTATTCATAGATGGCGCGAGGAACAAGATAGAAGATTCGTTTTATTATTTATTGTTCCTGCTTCTTATTTTCACCTTATTTAACTAGCTTAATGAACAGAAGATCAACCTAATATTTAGTGATTACCGTTGCTCATGGATATCAGCAACACCAAATGCATCATCGATGCGTTGCCGACCAAAGGAGGAGAGAGAAAAATAAAGATATGTCTCCCAAACTTTTATGCCCACTTGATCAGACTGTGCTATGTCTGTCGGTAGCGTTTTAAGTGAATGGTTAAGAAGTACTTCTTACTCTTCTTAGGGCTTGTTTCACCATCTTCAAGTAGAGTCCTGAATAAGCTATTCGCCGGTTAAAGTGACGTTAAAGTGTCATTTTACATACACGAAATGTCAACTTAACCAACGAATAGCTTACTTCGGACTTACTTGAAGATTGTGAAACAAGCCCTTAGCAAATATTTGTATTTAACTTTCGATTAACTTCACAACCTACCTAACTACCTAACTTTGAGGCATAAGAAATGAGGAGTGGAATGAAAGGCACAAGTTTGAGATTAACATTATTTGGTAGATTGTGTACTGTAGAAATTTTACCCCATTGAAGTCTAGAATCTAAATTGACATCCTAAAAGACAGTAGATTGTTCCAAAACATGATTTAGTTATATATACTTAATTTAAGGTTTTTATGAACTTCTCATGCATTTTTAGGGTTCCGTAGCCGAATGGCAAAAAACGGAACCCTTATGGATTCGTCATGTCTGTCTGTCTGTCTGTCTGTCTGTCTGTCTGTCTGTCTGTCTGTCTGTCTGTCTGTCTGTCCGTCCGTATGTCACAGCCACTTTTTTCCGAAACTATAAGAGCTATACCATTGAAACTTGGTAAGTAGATGTATTCTGTGAACCGCATTAAGATTTTCACACAAAAATAGAAAAAAAACAATAAATTTTGGGTGCTCCCCATACTTAGAACTGAAACTCAAAAATGTTTTTTTCATCAAACCCATACGTGTGGGGTATCTATGGATAGCTCTTCAAAAATTATATTGAGGTTTCTAATATCATTTTTTTCTAAACTGAATAGTTTGCGCGAGAGACACTTCCAAAGTGGTAAAATGTGTGTCCCCCCCCCTGTAACTTCTAAAATAAGGGAATGATAAAACTAAAAAAAATATATGATGTACATTACCAAGTAAACTTCCAACGAAAATTGGTTTGAATGAGATCTAGTAAGTAGTTTTTTTTTAATACGTCATAAATCGTAAACCGCAAAAAACATTGATCAAAGTTACAACGAACTACAAGAACTTTTATATTATGTTACTTGCTGCTACGGAACCCTTCATGGGCGAGTCCGACTCGCACTTGGCCGCTTTTTATATAAAAAATGTTTTGGGGTTCATTAAATATGTACCTTCCAGAACACTTGGGACAGATAGAGAAGTGAAGGTTGTTGAATAGAGGGTACTGATTTTTTATTCAAGGAACCCTCTATCACAGAAACAGGCCCGGAAATAAAGATACCTACTTATTTACGCTGTAGGGTCGCTTCTTCTTTATTAATAAAGAGAAACATAGCGAAGTTTTTAATTTAACCATTGTAATTTTTCCCTGGCCACTAACCCCTCCACCAAACCACACTGGAGCAGCGTGGTGGAGTATGCTCTAGGCATCCTCACGAGGAGAGACCCGTGCCCAATAGTGGGCCATTAATGGGTTGAAGACAATTTTTCCCTGTTCTGTAGAACCGATTCAAAATTGAATATGTTAGGTGTGCAAAACGGTCATTAATCACAGATGTTTTAGCGTGAATAGAAACGCACTGATGATTTCGCAATTTGTTCGCTAAAAATGCGTCATTATTCATTTCAGACAGCATATACCTACTGTTTTTTTAAAAATACCTACATGACTTTTATTTGCGTCAATATTGTTGATAATTAGCATAAAAGCATACTTGTTTTAAGGCAGTGTCAATGGCGAGTAATAAACACTATTCTTAGTTACTCAATATTAAAATTGTTATTGTCGAACCAAGGGATGGAAGTTTCGAAGGCCTCCGACATGACTTAACGACTGTTATCTTACTATAACAACCGGATGTGACTTGACTTAGGTTAACGTGCCCTCCGAAATACGAAAACGCTCAAGAAATTTTATTCATCCAACGTCGATTACTTAGGGTCGACCAATGATATGTACGAGTATAAATAGAGGTAACGTATTATTATCATGAGTAACTAGAGGTAATTTTTTTCCGTTATCCAATTCTGTTCAATGAATCTCACCAATTTCGAATACAGAAAAATCTGTTCTTCGTATTTCGAGGAAAGATTTGATTGTTTGTTTGCATTGAATAGGCTCCGAAACTACTGAACCGATTTGAAAAATTCTTTCATTGTTGGGAAGCTACACTATCCCAGGGTAGCATAGGCTGTTATATTAGGCTATTATATTATATTAAAAAAAATTAGAGATCCTTAATAAAACTCCAATAATGTAACCCAAGGTGTAAAAAAATAAGAAAACCGAAGCAAAGCGAGGGCGGTTTAATTACTCGTATTTTATAAAACTACAATGTTCTTACCAAGGAAATGAACTTAGAAGAATGAAGCCAGTTGAAAGGATAGAATTGATGGAATGTGCATCGTAAGTTATGCACGTCAGACAGTGAGATAAGCTCTAAGTTTGTTCTGAAGCGGCGCCGGAATAGCTTTGTCAGATTGGAGGGTTTGAGGTACCATCTGAATACTAAAATCCAATGGTGCATCCACACTGTAGTTACTGTTTAAGGAGCAATAATATTTACAAGTGTGTGCGAGAAACTTTTGAAAACAACAGTTTTTGAAGTGAAAGTAATAGGGGGAGAGGGAGCGGGAGGAGGAGGGGGAGCATGAGGAGGTGAGGGGCAGGGGGAGAGGGAGCGGGAGGTTAGAGGGAGATGGAATTTAATGGTCTTAGATTTATTAAACCTACCAAAACTATAAAAGTTAAAAGTAACAGCAAAGTATATGAATCACTGATTATTATTATACGAAGTTCGCCAAGACAGCTAGTGTTAAATATTTATTTAATGATGCCAAAGAAGTATAACTTCTCACGTGCGTACATAAGTACACGTTATATGTTTAGTACAAAATAGTTTTTGAAACATAATTAAAACTGTCACATGTTATTAAATTAATACCTTTATTTTTTAAGGTTTCACTTCTACCACGTGTGAATTGCACACATTTTAATTTTTTGTTGTTAATGTTGCTGAAATAGAAACGTTGTTCAACTTTTGGAAAACAGTCAACAAGTAGTTACAATTGTGACCATAATTTGTTACAGAATTTCCGTTGCGCAGACTTAATACGTGTTTTAACACTCGCCTAGTGCTGCGTGTTACTTTTTGTTATGACGGTGTGGTGTTGGATATTGCTCACATTCAACAAACTGGTCAACAACAATTGGTCGCTAACGTATAATGTTGATGGTTTTGTGTTGCGTAATGTTTCTCAAAAAGTAACTGCGTTGTGGATGCACCATTATTACGTTTAGATCGATTCCTTTTACCTGCTTTGAAGTACGTTCAGACGTTGTATCGTACATACGAGTAGATTGTATGTAACGATACTAACAGGATTGAGTTTGTACATGGAAATTTTAGCGTTGTTTGGCATTCCTATCGATATAAAGGCCAAAACATTTTCTTATGAGTATTGTTGCTTTCCTTCTTTATTCCTTCTACTTTCTTGTCCATGGGTCCTTATGGTTCAGGGGCGTAGCTACCACCGTATTAGCCGTATAAATTATACGGGACCCCAGCGTATAGGCGCCCCCCGCTGACACTCCCAAAAAAAAGCTCGCCAGCGACTACTACAGTTGGGCACTCCTTTTATAACAGCTAATATCGAGGGGCCCTACAACAAACATTGATATGGGGCCTCCTTGGGGCTAGCTACGTCCCTGTTATGGTTCATATTATGTCATGGCTTCTCCGCTCGTTTATCCGCTGTTTACATGAAATAAAGTCTTAGCCACAACTATAGAATAAATTAAATTCAGAAACCACAAGTGTTTCTACATTTCAAAATAGAGTTTCAACTATCAAGAGTCGCGATGAATTTCATTCTCGTTTGATTAATTTTAGTTTCAACAGATTGCCGATACCTTATTCATTCTTGTTTGATTAATTTTAGTTCGCCAATAACAAAGCCTCTCTTAATTAAAGAGTTCGCTATGCCCGCAGTTCATACTGGAGTTTTAAAAAGTAGTTAGTAGATGGCACTTTTTTCATTAGCCACGCTTGAATTCGCACTGTCTACCAATCATTGGGATTCTAGTGGAATTTTGTTCAAATTTCTATATATTTCAAATCAATCAAATCAAATCAAAATAATTTATTATGGACAGTAGGTATACAAGATTTGGTACAGTGTTGACAGTTTTATAGAATCGCTCCGTCCTACCCATCAAGGGCGTATAATATTAAATATAATTAAGATATAATCTAATAATACATTTTAACAATGCAAAAGATAATTTAATAATACATATATAACAATGAGAAAGTCGGACCAGTCTAATTATTATATCTATTTCATCGTAGCAGTAAATATAAAATTAATTACCTAAATATTGTTTAAAACCAAAAAAAAATATAAAATATTTGTAAGGTTTTTGTATAATTTATATTTTCTAGTATAATAATATTTTTTTTTTTATAATATTCAAGTACTAAGTGACGAATATAATTATTAAATATACCGGTTTACTTCATTTGTTTTCTAAAGTGGCATACTATAATTATGTATATTCCGCAATATTAATATGAAATAACTAAAAAAAAAATTACCTTCAAAGCAAGTTTAATCAAAGCTCATTTAAGTTACTCTTACTGAATAATTATTACCCTATTGATGTTCGGGCAGTCTTAAATAATAAACTGTGAATAAATACGTGATGAATGCATGATAATCGAAAAAGTGTGCCAACGAAATAACATAAAATCAAGGCCGTCTTTAAGCTACTGGGGGCCCTGGGCATATTAGGATAATGGGGCCCCTATGACTTTGTCAGAACACTATTTTGTTAGAATAAACAAAGAACTGTATTACATTATTGAATTGTAGTCAGTAATTTAGGTTCGATTTATTCGAATTAAAAAAGTTTTTTGATAATAAATAATTATCGGTTATCGTTTAGTGATCTGGCAGGAACTAGGGAACCCCTATCGACCACGGGGCCCTGGGCACGTGCCCAGAGGGGCCAGTAGGAAAGAGAGTTCTGCATAAAATACAATGTTCATAAAGATGTGTGTGCTTAAATAAATTTTATTGGTATGTACAAGTACCTTCCTACATAATTATAATAACAATATAATTATATACATACGTATAATAAGAATATAATTTACAATTCTTAGCTACTTCAATCCTTAATTCTGATATGAATTCGTAATTGTATTTTTGACAGGAAAATCCCTGATGGAAAAGTTTTAACGTCAAGAAACTTACCATAACGTTCAATTAACTCGCCCAAGTCATGTTCTACTTTTGTGAAAGAATTTTAACGAGAAACTTGTACCATTTTTCAAGTTAATGTGCTATCCAAATTTTATGTTATGCATAAGCCATCTCTTTCTTATGTAAATCTATAATATTCAACTTCTGTATATTTCTAGTCAAAAACATCTAAAATTGGTCGAATTCCCCCGGGAATAGAAAATTTCAAGCGTTCGGATTGACTTAAAATTTGTCATAGTTGCTACTTTCGTCGTGACGGTAATTTTAAGCCACAGTCCATAGTGAAGCGTTGCCGAATTTTGCTATTATATCTATAATATTTTAAGCTACTGAATATTTTAATACGAACTGAAAACCCATTTCGTAATCTGGTACTCTCAGTAATTAATCATTTATTTATTGTAAAACCACACATAAATTAAAAAGCCTCAAATCATTTAATATGTCACTAAAGGGATATTTTTTAATACGTAAATATTTACAGTATTTATAAATAATTTTATTCAAATTATTATCAGAAGGTTAGGCACCAAACAGTTTAATCTATGTCAGATAAACTTAAAATAAAATGGATAGTCACAATATTATAAATAATAATTACTTAATCCAATAAAACTCCTTTAACTATTTGTACTGAAACCAATTTAGAGTTTAACAATGGGTGAAAAACTTCTCAACATTCTCTACTACGCTAAGAAAACGTAAATAGGCATAATCAAGTAGGATTCACAATAAGTTACAACATAAGGCTGTGTGCCTGTGCCTCTAACAAAAAGATTACGCGCTCCGAGAAACCCTCTTGGGAAACCTAGCTTAGTTTAACTCTGACTTATAGATATGTTTGTTTACCCTAGCTTGTATAATCTAGAAAATGTCCTATTTGTCTAGGGTATGTAACTGTTTAATGATATGTAATTTGGTACGAAGCGTAGACAAACTAATACAGTCTCCATAATCGTTGAGTTTGAAAGGTAGAATCCTTTTTAAATCGACCATGTGAAATTTTCTGCTCACCGACTTTACTTTTTGGTTGACAACGCATCGGTGATGCTTTTGTGTTGCCGATGTTGTGACCTTAGCTGCCGAGCAACTGACCCCGGGTTTGATTCCTGATATCATCTTATATTTCTAAAATTTAATATTTCGTCAACAATATGTATTTTTGTTGAGGTATTCATTAAGTAATGAACAAATACGTATACAACACACCGCCTTATTATTTATCTTGTAAACAAACATTATATGGCATAAGTATCTGCCCTAGCCAGAATTCGAACCAAGAAATATTTTCCTCGTAGCTAAGACCACTATACAATTATATACTAAGCCTTTGTATAAGACAAAAGTTTAAAAAATAACTTTAAAATTTGAAATAGAAATTCTGCACGCATATTTTTTGTGACAACTTCGTTCCGTTTGAAGTCGGTAAGTATATGCAATAACGAAATTGCCGTCGGCTTGCCTTTGATATTTGTAGCGTGCCTAATCTCTAATGTTTATTATCATCATCATCACCATCACTTTAATGCCATACTACTGGGTGTACTACATCCACTCCTCAAATCAGGAGAGGATGAATGTAAATATAAATAACTATGCGTAAATATAAACTATGCGCGACTTCCCACCCTTACGACAGATTTTTGAAAAATATGGAGTCTACCAAATTCAAATGTATTAAAAATAATTTTCCAATCCGGTTAATACATGAGTTTTGAGTTCAAAAAATATATTAAATTTATTTAAAAACGAGTAACCGCCCTCGCTTTGCTTCGGTTTTCTTATTTTTTTTACACCTTGGGTTACATTATTGGACTTTTATTAAGGATCCCTAATTTTTTTGAAAATATAATATAGCCTATGTCACCCGGGGATAGTGTAGCATCCTAACAGTGAAAGAATTTTTCAAATCGGTTCAGTAGTTTCGGAGCCTATTCAATGCAAACAAAAAATCAAATCTTTCCTCTTTATATATTAGTATAGATAACCGCGCTCCTTTTTTTGAAGTCTGTTAAAATAATATTTTTAACCTAGATTTCGTCCTATGCTTGTTTTGACTTTGTTGATTTATCAAGAAGAGGTTATCAAAATACATTATATTTGTATCTGCATTAAAGACCGAAGCATGAAGTTGTGTCGAAGCGGAAGGCAGGTGTCATGTTTTATGCATGAGAAGCACATTTAATACTGAACGCCATCTTCGACACACTATAGGTTAAAGATTGTATGTACGTGCTAGGAGTTTGAATAGTTACAAATTGCAATACTCTCGCTACGAAATAAGATTTACTGTTTAACATGGAAATCCAATAAATGTGTAGGTACTCCTAATATTTTTCTTTTGAAATTTGGAAGCGTAAAAAAATAAAAAATAAATAATGAAAAATTTCATACGATTTATGACTTTTGTTCTATGGGGCCATCCATAAATTACGTCACATGTTAGGGGGGAGGGGGGGTCGATTTAGTGTTACATTATGTGACAAAGGGTAGGAGGGGTCCTAAATTTCGTAACATCACATTTCAAAATCGAATAATTGGTATGTATAGGTAAAAAAAGTATGGAAATAAAAATTTATTCGGAACTGCTGTTTTAATTTAATAATTTCTAGGCACGGACCTGAAAAAAAGACGGACGTAATCTCAAGAAAAAATTCAGTGAAGCACCCATAGTAATACCAACTCCCTATTCGTACAAGTACCTACACAAACTCACACATTAACACTTCACTGCTTCAATCGCGAATCAAAAATCACGCACACATGGTAAGAGGGCGGCCATTGCTATGCTTCACTCTCGATTAGACGAGGTTACGTCCGTCTTTTTTTAGGTCCGTGTTTCTAGGTATAAAATTTCATAATATGTGACGTCACACTAGGGAGGGAGGTCTCACAAATTATGACCAGCTGTGACAAGGACGGGGGAAGGGGTCAAAAAGTCATGAACTTAGTGTGACGTAATGTATGGATGGTCCCTAAGGTCTTTTCAATTCTAATAAGTAGTATAAAAAAATAATAGTGTTTTAATACTGTCATTGACGTGCGTTGGTGTAAAATATTATAAAAATATATTAAATTTACAGCATAATTTTTAAATTAGTTTCCTTAAAAAATGGAAAGAAAATATAAATAAAGGATTGGAAGTTTTATTGTAATAACATAAAATGTACTACTGTTACGCATGAGGACCTTGGCTGTCTGCTCACTTACCATCAGGATCATCATCATCAGCATGATATCTGAAAGATTGACAAAAAAGTGCGTAGAAACTTTTCATAATTCGGGTTCCTTGCATCCTTTTTGATCCTCAACTTTCTATACATCTAGACAAATAAATAAAATTGGAGTGTCTGTTTGTAATATTTAAATAACTGCTTTTAACATAGTGCATTTAGATGTATACACGGTACATAATTATACCAAAACAACATTTTTTACAATTTTTGTCTGTCTGTCTGTCTGTCTGTTTGTTTCGGCTAATCTCCGAAATGGCTGGACCGATTTTGCCAGGACTTTTACTGGCAGATAGCTGATGTAACAAGGAGTAACTTAGGCTACTTTTATTTTAGAAAAAAGTTTTTAGGCAATACGAAGTTCGCCAAGTCAGCTAGTCGGTGATAACTTTGGTATTACTGATATCCATGCATGAATGTGACCCATAGGTGTGACCACATAACATCCGGTGTGTCTTTTGCTCATTTTGTCCGCTATTTATGTACATAAGAAAGAAAAGAATATAATGTACAAGTTTGGGCCTATTATAATTATGGTAATTATTTTACCGACTTCAAAAAAAAGGAGAACGTTCTCAATTCGTTTGTATTTTTTTATGTTTGGTACCTACGAACCATTTATTATGAACCGATTTGGAAAATTATTTTTTTACTTGAAATGTTAAATCGGTCCAATATTTCATTTTCAATCAACAATTTTCAAGAATCCATGAATTGAGGGAACTTCTCAAATATATAAAAGGAATTATGTCTATTGTGATTTTTATAAAGCTTGGCAATATATTTTTTGTCGTCCATATCTAACTTTATTTCGTCGAAGTTTTAAGTACTATTATTTAGAAAGGAGACATTTTCTATAAATAAATAAAGAAATAGGCACTGTTGCGAACCTTTTTTAAAAATGTATAGAGTTACCTACATGAAAAAGGTAAACAAGATGAAAAAATATATACATATCTACAACCTTTTTATTGACTAAAAGCTCTATCAAATTAAGTCTTCAATTTTATTAAGCCTGAAAATTAAGCCTGAAAAAGTAATATTATAGTTAAAAGCATATTTTTTTGCTTCTGCAGTATTATTTTGACATGACCGATGAAAACAAATTTATTCCTAATGTTTTGTTGTTGGGGTAACGTTTTATTGCTATGTTAAATGCTATCATAATAATATGTCTGTTGTCTAACGCAATACTCAGATTGTTAATCAATTTTTTTTTAAATCGAAACCTAGACGACAAAAATGTTGTCGATAAAACAAGTTGATAACAATCGCCTTGGCTTGACTTGTAGAGTAACCAATAGACATTAAGCCATAAAGCCTAAAGATGTTACAATAAACCACGGACGTAAGAAAAAGACGGACGTAATCCCAACAACAAATTCAATGAAGCACCCATAGTAATACCAACTCTCTATTCGTACAAGTAGGTACACACACCCACACATTGACACCATACTGCTATGACATTGACACCATCGCGAATCAAAAATTACAAAATTAAGCACACATGGTAAGCGAGCTGTCATTGCTATGCTTCACTCTCGATTAGACAAGGTTACGTCCGTTCTTTTTTTACGTCCGTGCAATAAACATAAATAAATGAAAATCAAAATAAATAAAAATCGTCGCGTAACAGCGCTTGTTAAGTCCACTTTACTAAAAGCACGTGCTTGGCTTGCAAAGGACTGGCTATAAGGAAACGGGTCTCATTTTGTGAGCCGTTATGAAATTTTGGACTTCAGAAATCTTGTTACTTATACTGATTTAATTTTGTTACAACAATTTGGTATAGGGATGTAACAAATAAAGCTTCGTACATTATGGGCCTATATTTGTCTTTGTTCTTTAGCGTACAGTAAGATAGGTGAGGGGGAAAGTCATAAAAGGTTATTAAACAGGCGTAAAATGGCTCATAACTCACACACACACACACACACACACACACACCCACACAGACACACCCACACACACAGAGAGAGAGAGAGAGAGAGAGAGAAAGAGAGATAGAGAGTGCGGGAGAAAACTGGTATGTAATTTTTTATTTTTTATTTTATTATCTGTATTTTTGTTGATTAACACTATGTTTTGTCGAAGCGGATGAGTGGGGGTACCTGTAACACAGGCCATGAACCAAGTACAGGGCTCTTGCGACTTGTGAATGTGTATCAATAAAGATTTCTGTTTTTTTTTTCTTTGCCACTGAGTTAAAAAGCATTTATTAATACACGGTTGTAAAGGTTCCCTGCTGAGTCCAAGCCAACCTAAACTGCTCGAGGTACACCCTCTTACATCCTGGTAAAACGGATGAGACTACTACGTCAACCTCCTGTTCAGTGGTTCATAACCTTTTATTGATGAGGGATCATATGAAAAAATTTCTGCCTTGCCGTCGATCACTAAGGGAAAAGGGAAATTTTACATTCCATTTAATACATACATATATAGCAGAAAGGGTATTATATGGTGTTGGTTATTCAATAATATTCCTTTTACTTTGCACCATGATATATTTCCAGTTCTCCTAACGTTCACATCAATATTCCAAAGTACTTCTACACTACGTGATCATCTGTTCTATTCTTATTGACAATTCCTTAATCTAAATATGACATGTCATTTCTTATATGCCAACCTCTGCATCAGACAAGCGTGTAGAATAAAGAGGTCCGTCCCTGGACCTTCACTGGAGATTCGTGGCCTCACCGACACATATATAATATTTTTAGGCAGGTTTTGCGGACACTAAATACTTCCAGGAATCACTAGTGGTCCGCAGAACATAGGTTAAGTACCACTGCTCCCGTTAGGCTCTGTACCACCCAATTCCTGACGGTCGAGCATAGTGGTAAAAATAAGGACCTGAGATTTAATCTAAGACAATTTTCCGACAATTTTTTCAAGGACCGTAAAGAAGGCACAAGCGTCCAAAAGGCGGATTCTCAACCCGCTAAAGTACAATATAACGAAAGCTCACGAACGCCTATTTTATACAAACTTTTGATGAATTAATTAGGAATTCCGAAGTGACTACACGTCGTAAAAAAGGGGTTTCCATTCAAGCCGCCCTTTGACGTTTGCCGCCTCCCAAATTGAGATTAAAAACATAACAGCCGGTGTAAATAACTTTGAAGCACTTTCACAGTTTCTAGTTTGAAATACGGCTGTATTGAGTCATAAGTCATAACTTAACATTTCCCACGTTCCATCGTTTAACCGATATTCATAAATTAGCAGAGAGAGTTAAAGATTTCAAGGGTTATAATCTAAACTACGCTTTAATGCTTTAGTGCTTTAGTGCTTTAATGATTATGGCCGGGTATTAATAAACCGATCACAAGATCTCTGCGGTCTCAAGATTCCGTTTATTCCCACTTGTCCTGTTGAGTAGTCCTGTTGACAGGACTAGTGGGAAAAAAATTCCCACTAGTCCTGTTAACAGAACTAGTGGGAATTTTTTTTCCCACTAGTCCTGTTAATATAACTCAGAGGCACGTTTACTGTATTGAATTTTAACAAAGTTGAAAAAGTGTCCAGCTGTATACTGAAAATAGAGGTAGTCAGTATCTACCACCATCCTACCACAATAGCGCTGGCGTTGGAAAAACTACGATATGAACATCTACAACGACGGAGTGAAGTTTGCTGAGTTCAATAAAATTTATCCTAGGCTACGGTAGCGCCACCTTTAATGGACGCGTTTTTACGGACACTTTTCATACACAGAGATGGATCTCCTTACCCTCTATATTCCATGGGTTTGAGATGCTGAAATATGTCAAATCGTATGTAAAAATGACATTTGTAAGATCTGAGATCTCGTTCTAGAGACGAGATTGGTTTATTTAAATGAGCCTAGGTCTCTAACAAAACCAAATGGTTTCTTTTATTCATAAAAACTCCTGTCACATACCTTTCAAATCATGGAAGCACTTGTGAAAGATTTTGCCACAAGTCTTTGAATCGGTTCAACTTTGCGAGTAGGTTAAAAGTGAAATATGGCAGAGTGAGTGTCAATCAAAGCTGTCTTTAATGAGGTTCCATTACTAAAATACCCGATACGTAACAGGTTTTTGGTTCTTTAAATTACTAACCTTCCAACGTTATTATTGGCTCCAGTCCCACATTCCACTGGTTATTATCACCAAATTTGGAACTCAGTCGCAAAAATACTGGTTTATGAGTACCAAAATAAAGTTATTTATAGTCAGTTCGCTCAGCACCACAGTTATATTTATTCTTTCCTACTTGACCTGACGAACGTTGTTTTGTCTAAACAAGAAAATACTTTTGTTTAGTTATACATATGCTCATGACATTAAATAACTTCAATATTCGCAAAAATGAATAATAATTTCATTTTATGACGACATTTATTTTTATATCTACTTGTACAGACTTACTTTCTATTTTTAGTTTTACCTCTTTAGGGAATATATTTAAAAAACCTTTCATAGTACTCTCCCATAAGGAACTGTAGAAAGTTTCACGCTTCTAGCTTTACTTCTTCGGGCTATGCGTTATCTAAACTTACTTTCGTGTCACCTGAGTGAATTCGCAAAGGTGATATTATATTAATTATGTTACTAGCTGTTGCCCGCGGCTTCGCTAGCGGTAGAGATTGATTTTTACAAATCCCTCGGGAACCCTGAACTTTTCCGGGATAAAAAGTAGCCTGTGTTTTAATCCAGGGTATATATAGGCTATCTCCATTCCAAATTTCAGCCTAATCGGTTAAGTAGTTTTTGCGTGAAAGCGTAACAAACAAACTTACATTCACATTTATAATATTTGTATGATAATACATAAAGTTATTATTTAGTTTAAGATTATTTTTCTAAAGTTTTGGATGTGTCTTTTAATTATTTTTAAAAATTTAATGTACTATATATGGGCACTCTGTCGCATTGGGTTTTCACCTGTAATAGACATTGTGTTGTGAATAAATAAATAAAATAATAAAAAAATAATAAGTCTTTCAGTATGTCACCGTTAGCATTTTATTAAGAAGACTTCAACCCGCAACTTTGCCGTCGCGTCGGAAGAGTGGTGTCCCAAACATATAAACGTCCAAATCATCCCACGGGAACATATAACCGGGATAAAATCTATCTATCTATCTATCTATCTATCTATCTATCTATCTATCTATCTATCTATCGATAAAATATATCTATTATTTAAGTATAGACATTCTCTGTCTGTGTGCCAAGTTCCATCATAATCCAACAAATTAATACAACGGTTAACCCAACCCAATCACCTTTTCAAACTTTTACATTTATAATATTAGTAGGAACATTTCATTACGCTAACTTAGACAATATAAATGAGTTTAATCCGAAGCATAATAGATACTGAATATTTATTCATACGAAACTGCGAAACATATGTCGAAATAAAATTTTATTCGACATCGTCTCTATTCAAATTAGAGGCTACACCCACTTAACATTTTAGAAGCGCGGTAGTAGTAAAGCCAAGTTATTTATTGGAAATGAATTCGCAAACACGCTTAAAGTTTGTTGTTTGAGAAGCTTATCCGGCAGGCAAAAATATGCTAGAACTTTCTTGATATTTGTATAAATTCCCTGGATCTAAAACTTCTAAATTCAATATTTTTGGTAAAATAAGGAGATTCAACAAAATAATCGAAAATACTATGTAGTCTGAGAGATTCATAGTATATACAATATAGAATTATTGTTGACACACAAACCGACAAGTGTTATAAAATCTATTGCGTTAATAATTAAATTAAACCCTCAAATATCTCCCATATAGAGACATATTGGTACGTTACAGGTATATTATGTTTGTTGATGTTTTTCAGGAATTAGTAGTTCTGTAAAGATCAATGATTATAGTTTGTGGACTTTGTATTTGTCTCATATCCATAATGTTAACTCCGATTCGTAGGCTTATATTGATTCGTGGCAGGAAGTGAATTTTGACTATAATAGGCAATCAAAGTTCGGAGTTAATCCTATGATTAACATTGAACACAAAGATAATTCCTCGAAGCCAAGTATCACGACTACACTTTATAGATAAACTAGCTTCTACCCGCGACTTCGTCTGCGTGGACTTCAGGATCTTTAGAGGAATGAAGATTATGATCAATAAATTATGATCAATAAAAGAAATGATAAAAACATCTATGCTAGCCATTTTTAATTATACCACTTATCTTGAGGGAACGGTCTATCCCCGGTATAAAATTTTAAACTTAACTCACCCAGTTTTAAACTTTACCACCATGGAACAAGAGCCATGCAACTGGGTCAAAATATCGGAATACAAAATAAATACCATAAGTACTCGTATTATAGGAAAATCTATCCCCTATGTAAAAAGTACCCTATCCTTTAATGCGGGATATTAAATATCTGGGAATCAAACTGAAACTAAATTCATTTAGCAGTTTAAGCGTCAGTGAATAAGAAACATTCACTTAATTTCATTTTAAAAATGGTTTAAAAAATAACAACAAATATCTTTGAAATCAATTTCGTTATTTCCGTTCGTTCAGGTGCTACATAATTATTTGGTCTTCAAGATACACCACCAGGCCCTAAGTTTGGTCAATAATATGCTAGTTTTGCAATGTTAAAGTAAAACCAACTATGTAATATTTTAAAAAAGTGTTTCCGTTATTGCCACCCGATCAGGAATTACATATCATTTTATCTCTAAGATCACTATCTGGCCCTAAGTCAATGTTGTACTGGTTTTGCAATGTGAATGTTACTAACAACAACAATCGCCCATGTAATAACTGCTGTTACTATGTATATTTAGCACGCGCCTCATGGTATATCTAGAATACAATGATGTTCTTAGCCATAGGCAGTACGGGTTCCGCCGAAACCGGTCGACGGGAGATCTTCTAGCGTATGCCACTCACATCTGGGACGAGGCCCTCGAGAAAAATAGGGAAGAGCTAGCCGTTTTTCTTGACATCTCGAAGGCCTTCGATTGGGTCTGGCATACCAACTTTGTGAGAGCCAACGTCACAAAAACTCAAGCGTGTCAATTCACCGGCAAAAGAAGCCCTTTCATCTTGGTCCTTACTCTTATAATACGGGTGTCTTCAAGTAAAGAGAGAATAGGCTTTTAGCAAGTTAGTACGCTTTACCACCCATACTTCATTCCCACTTACCGTCAGGTGGCTTTTTAGTCAAGCATTAGCTTATTTCACATAAAAGTTCCATTTTTTTTACATAAAATAAGTGCTTGACAACAATCCCACCTGACGGTAAGTGGCGATGGAGTCCAAGATGGTGAATGCACTAACTTAATAAATGCCTATTCATTCTTTTCTTGAAGACACCTACATTGTAGTTGGACGGGAACACCCACGCAGGCAAGCTATTCCAGTCCTTCGCGGCACGCAGTATGAAAGAATATGTGTATCGCACCGTTCACAGCGGTGGGATATTCACGACATATGGATGGATACTTGCCATACGACGGGTTGTTCGATGGAGGAACGGGGCTGGGGGAATTAGTTCATGCAATTCCTGAGCACAATCTCCAAAATGCATCCTGTAGAATGCCGAGATCCTGTAGAGCGCCTGTGTGCGAGGCTTTGCAGGTTGGTTACCACCAAGTCTGGGTCGTTAATGAACCTCATTGCACGCCTCTCCATCGAATCTAAGGCTGAAAGGTGACATTTTGCGGCACCGGCCCAAATGTGACAGCAGTACTCCACACATGGGCGAACCTGAGCTTTATACATTGTTAAAATCTACCTCGGTGAGAAGTACTGGCGCACCCTTGCAAGGACCCCAAGTTTTCTTGCAGCCACTTTAGCTTTGGATTCGATGAACCTTTCATAGTTGAGGTTCGAGGAAACTTCAACTTCCAATAACTGTAGGCGGTCGGTGCATTCCAGGGATACATTCCGGAAAGTGGGAGCTAAGGTGAACAGGCTCCGTTTTGCGGTGAACAGACACGTCTGCGTTTTAGTGGCATGGCATAATTATTTTGTGTACCCAAGATACACCATCAGGCTCAAGTTGCTCAATGATGTATATAGGCTTTGCAATTTCAACGTTACTAACAAAAATATTTTTAAATCTTGTTCAGATATTCCCATCCGTCGAGATTCACATATTTAGCCTCCAAGATAAGTACACCAGCAGGCCTTAAGTTGGTCATTAATCTACTGGTTTTGCAATGTCAACGTTACTAAAAACAAATATTTTTTATTCCTGTTAAGTAATTTGCACCCGTTCAGGAGTTACCTATTTGTTCTCCAAGACACGTCATGAGACCCTTAGTTGGTCAATGAAGAGCTGATTTTACAATGTCAACGATAACGAAAACAAAATATCTTTAAACACCGTTCTACCTATTTTTTTCTACCATTGAGGAGTTCCTTTATCTCCAGATATTTAGTACTCTTTATCTCCAGATACCATCATCAGCTCCTCACTGAATTTCAATAGGATTTCCTTGACAAAATACCCAATGTTATACAAAAAAGCATAATCCAAATTGCTTCATAAACAAAGAATTTACACGTATTAACTAAAATCATGGATATATTACTCTGTCTGGATCCATAGACTTTATAGAGGTACTTTAGGATCAATGACGTCATATCGGAATGACCATTCGACTAATCACAGACCGGATTGAGGTTGTCCTTCATAATTGTAGGGTGTACACACGTAGAAAAATTATGTCCTACTAGCTTCTACCCGCGACTTCGTCTGCGTGGACTTCAGGATCTTTAGAGGAATGAAGATTATGATCAATAAATTATGATCAATAAAAGAAATGATAAAAACATCTATGCTAGCCATTTTTAATTATACCACTTATCTTGAGGGAACGGTCTATCCCCGATATAAAATTTTAAACTTAACTCACCCAGTTTTAAACTTTACCACCATGGAACAAGAGCCATGCAACTGGGTCAAAATATCGGAATACAAAATAAATACCATAAGTACTCGTATTATAGGAAAATCTATCCCCGATGTAAAAAGTACCCTATCCTTTAATGCGGGATATTAAATATCTGGGATTCAAACTGAAACTAAATTCATTTAGCAGTTTAAGCGTCAGTGAATAAGAAACATTCACTTAATTTCATTTTAAAAATGGTTTAAAAAATAACAACAAATATCTTTGAAATCAATTTCGTTATTTCCGTTCGTTCAGGTGCTACATAATTATTTGGTCTTCAAGATACACCACCAGGCCCTAAGTTTGGTCAATAATATGCTAGTTTTGCAATGTTAAAGTAAAACCAACTATGTAATATTTTAAAAAAGTGTTTCCGTTATTGCCACCCGATCAGGAATTACATATCATTTTATCTCTAAGATCACTATCTGGCCCTAAGTCAATGTTGTACTGGTTTTGCAATGTGAATGTTACTAACAACAACAATCGCCCATGTAATAACTGCTGTTACTATGTATATTTAGCACGCGCCTCATGGTATATCTAGAATACAATAATGTTCTTAGCCATAGGCAGTACGGGTTCCGCCGAAACCGGTCGACGGGAGATCTTCTAGCGTATGCCACTCACATCTGGGACGAGGCCCTCGAGAAAAATAGGGAAGAGCTAGCCGTTTTTCTTGACATCTCGAAGGCCTTCGATTGGGTCTGGCATACCAACTTTGTGAGAGCCAACGTCACAAAAACTCAAGCGTGTCAATTCACCGGCAAAAGAAGCCCTTTCATCTTGGTCCTTACTCTTATAATACGGGTGTCTTCAAGTAAAGAGAGAATAGGCTTTTAGCAAGTTAGTACGCTTTACCACCCATACTTCATTCCCACTTACCGTCAGGTGGCTTTTTAGTCAAACATTAGCTTATTTCACATAAAAGTTCCATTTTTTTTACATAAAATAAGTGCTTGACAACAATCCCACCTGACGGTAAGTGGCGATGGAGTCCAAGATGGTGAATGCACTAACTTAATAAATGCCTATTCATTCTTTTCTTGAAGACACCTACATTGTAGTTGGACGGGAACACCCACGCAGGCAAGCTATTCCAGTCCTTCGCGGCACGCAGCATGAAAGAATATGTGTATCGCACCGTTCACAGCGGTGGGATATTCACGACATATGGATGGATACTTGCCATACGACGGGTTGTTCGATGGAGGAACGGGGCTGGGGGAATTAGTTCATGCAATTCCTGAGCACAATCTCCAAAATGCATCCTGTAGAATGCCGAGATCCTGTAGAGCGCCTGTGTGCGAGGCTTTGCAGGTTGGTTACCACCAAGTCTGGGTCGTTAATGAACCTCATTGCACGCCTCTCCATCGAATCTAAGGCTGAAAGGTGACATTTTGCGGCACCGGCCCAAATGTGACAGCAGTACTCCACACATGGGCGAACCTGAGCTTTATACATTGTTAAAATCTACCTCGGTGAGAAGTACTGGCGCACCCTTGCAAGGACCCCAAGTTTTCTTGCAGCCACTTTAGCTTTGGATTCGATGAACCTTTCATAGTTGAGGTTCGAGGAAACTTCAACTTCCAATAACTGTAGGCGGTCGGTGCATTCCAGGGATACATTCCGGAAAGTGGGAGCTAAGGTGAACAGGCTCCGTTTTGCGGTGAACAGACACGTCTGCGTTTTAGTGGCATGGCATAATTATTTTGTGTACCCAAGATACACCATCAGGCTCAAGTTGCTCAATGATGTATATAGGCTTTGCAATTTCAACGTTACTAACAAAAATATTTTTAAATCTTGTTCAGATATTCCCATCCGTCGAGATTCACATATTTAGCCTCCAAGATAAGTACACCAGCAGGCCTTAAGTTGGTCATTAATCTACTGGTTTTGCAATGTCAACGTTACTAAAAACAAATATTTTTTATTCCTGTTAAGTAATTTGCACCCGTTCAGGAGTTACCTATTTGTTCTCCAAGACACGTCATGAGACCCTTAGTTGGTCAATGAAGAGCTGATTTTACAATGTCAACGATAACGAAAACAAAATATCTTTAAACACCGTTCTACCTATTTTTTTCTACCATTGAGGAGTTCCTTTATCTCCAGATATTTAGTACTCTTTATCTCCAGATACCATCATCAGCTCCTCACTGAATTTCAATAGGATTTCCTTGACAAAATACCCAATGTTATACAAAAAAGCATAATCCAAATTGCTTCATAAACAAAGAATTTACTCGTATTAACTAAAATCATGGATATATTACTCTGTCTGGATCCATAGACTTTATAGAGGTACTTTAGGATCAATGACGTCATATCGGAATGACCATTCGACTAATCACAGACCGGATTGAGGTTGTCCTTCATAATTGTAGGGTGTACACACGTAGAAAAATTATGTCCTATTTTGATACGGTTCTTTAAAATGTTTTCTGTAATTCTTCTGGTGGCAAAAATTATAATATTGAAATAATATACATTTTATAAGAATTTCTTCAAAATTACCTAATTTAAATATTTGCGTTAAGAGTAAATTGAAAATTAAGGTACACAATTACGGTACATCTATATTATAATTTCATCTTAGATGTTTGTAAACCATTATAAAAAATCACAATCAAAAGATAATTATATCCTGGGACTATAGATAACATGGACACAATACAAAAATGGTCATTATTTTATGCCATCATCGATCTTCAGGTTCAACTACGAAGTTATGTATCCAGTTAGAGTAATATATCCATGACTAAAATCAGTGATTCAAAAAATTACTGGCCTAAACGCATGCACAGCTATAGAAAAATAAAGCAATTTTGACATTAGGCTAAAACCGCACTAGGATTTTAAAGACGTACGCACTTATCCGACATTTTAATAATGACTTGCTCAATCGGTTCAGGAAAATATTTTTTATTATAAAGTAAATATAAAAAATAGAAAGACATTTACGAATGTTAAAAACCAAATTTGATGATCTTTTGCACTCAATTAAACCTGATACGATATCACTTCGATAGCACTTCTTATTGAAAGGTAGGAAAAAACTTGATAAGCTACTTTGAAGCATTATTACTGGCGTATAGAACCGATACAGCAAATACTATGTTTGGCCCAATAAATTGGCTGCAGTGGGCTTCAATTTTCAATGGATTCGTTCGATTTAAAAACAGAATCTACCGACGCGACACAAATTTTGTTCGCTCTCTCTGTTCTGGTACTTTACTACATTATACTTCAATGATAAGCTACCAGTAATTTTCTTTATCGTAAAATTATTATTTTTTGTAACTCATTGGGTGCATGAAGCGCGTTATAAACCCTAGTATGTAAGCAGCCTTAGTTTTCCACAAAAATTGTTTTGTTGATTTATTTGATTTTATATAAGATCGATGGCTACTAAACCTCGCATTGTATGATAAAAAATATCACAATGTGCATCTCCGCACAATTGGTATAATGTTAGTTATTAAAAACAATTAACCATATTACAACTTAATCACTTAATCAGCTGATTGAAGTTCGGCCATTTTTATTTCGTTCATCTGTCATGTCAGTGTGACGAAAAACGGCAAACTGTTTTTCTATGACTAAATTGTACCTCTTATCCCTCAGGAACAGGTATATTTTCCGGGATAAAAAGTAGCCTATCCGGTAAGTTAGGTTGAAAGCTATCCGTGTGCCAAATTTTATCCATATCCGTTCAGCCGTTTTTGCGTGATTGAGTCACAAACATCCAAACATCCAAACATCCAAACATCCAAACTTTCACATTTATAATATTAGTAGGATAGTAGATCCTACTTCTATATCGATATTTAATAAATATAATTATATTATATAGGCTATAATTATAGCCTATAAAATATTTGTTGTTTGGTTTTTACTGAAATTAATTAGTAGATAAATATATTTTTTTCATAAATTTCAAAATCAATCATGTTGAGTAATGCAATATTTTTAAATGTAAAAAATTTGTAAGATTGCCTTTAAATCCCTATTTACTAAAGGTTGAATCTGCACGTACATGGAAAATATTAAAAGAAATATATTTCATGTAACACTCGTACATCGATCAGTTAGTTTTACCATAATTATGTATAATTAAAAAACTGAAAATTACTAATGAATGTGCTACATTTAAGATGCTTTTTAGAAAGGTTTTTGTAATAAAATTCAAAATATCATCCCCAACTTCTCACCCGTCCGTAACCCCTGCTATTCACAAAACAATTTTATAAATGGCTGCTACATATTTTCATAACGTGTGTGGAAAAAATTTTTGCAAGAATATTCTTTAAGAGAATCTCGGTATCTTTATATTCGTTTATTATGAGATCGGCGGATGCTCTTAGGTTTAAGTAGTAAACATTTTTAAATATGGGACACATTAATTAATTCCAGTTAAAAGTAAATAAAAATTCAAAAAACACAAACTGACGACAATAATTTTAAGTCATATTTAATTGTTGTCGCGGTCGGGAATCAAACCCAGGAAAAGTCCTGGGTTGTAGAAGAGCTTGCAAGTAAGATCTTTTAACGGGGGGTCCCAACTACAATCTTGTAATAATCTCGGACTTTATAAAGAATATTTGTTTTTTTTTTTTTTTAGCTGGGTCATAATTCCGTAAAGCTATCTACCGATTAATGCTTTTCCGTCTCAGCATATTCTATTCATCTATTCAATCTTCTTCTTTTCAATTAAAAATTGAGCTTACTCAGAGCTTATTCTTTTCTTACTTTAAAGAGTAAGGAGAAAATCTTAAGAAAGGAGCGTTAAAGTAAGCGTTGGCGTCTACAATTTATGTATCAAGCTCTGCGAAGAACGGAAATATGGCCAATTATGCTCTCGTGACTGATACAGCTGGTTTGTGCTTTTGTTCAATTTCCTACTAATAACGTGGAATTCTAGGATAATAATGCATCAATATCGCAGTTACTATTTGTGAAATAACGTTTCCAATTGTCTGCGAAAACATCTGAGAGCCAAATAAATGTTGGCGAGTTAGAAGAAATATGTAAGAGAGTTAAGCAACGTAGTTTTGAAAACCACTTTTGAAGACAGTCAGTTTCGCAGGTTTAGTAGATGACCCATTTTAGTCGCTTTGCACAGATGTTCAATCTCAGTCGGTTAGATACTCGTGAGTTTTATTTACTAAGTCAAAGGTAAAATAATCAAGTATCGGTTACATTTCACACACGTCCGTAACGACATCATTTACCTACATTTACCTTCAAGTTATTAAGAAACCCTTTTTGAATATTGTAGCAGTGTATTTGTAAATACCTACTACTTTGGTTGAAATGCAATGAAACGCATGGGTTTCCATCGTTCTTGTCTATTTTAGTATTGGCATCGCTTAGTACAATCTAGAATAGTTTTCAGCTCTTAGTTTAACGCTATATTTGTTTAATTATTACATTACGAACATTCAACAAGGGCGATGACATTCGTATGGAAACTGCTCGATAACTACCGAACAGAATTTAGACGTTATAGGTATCTTTGGAATCGTCATAAATTCGTCTTCTTGAATATTATATTAGATTAGAGATTCGTGATAATCTAATTTCTAATATTTTTGACAACTTATAACTCATTCAAAGCATAGACTAGATTGGTATTTATTGCGTTTTGATATCATCACATTCAGCCAGACGTTTGTCTATGGTGATACATTCCTTTATTTGTTTCTCCGCAATTAAACATCCGTTCTACGATGTACTCATATATTTTCGCTTATAGGAATATTAGTAACATTCCTGATATGAATTATTTAATAATTTCAATTATCATAAATCATCATATTAACTGAAGTCTGTGGCTGTTAAACGTTTTGTACTCTGTGAGCAGTGAGCGATGTACGATTTCCGATATCGACGGATGTTATCGAACGAACAGATGAATCAGTTCGGCTCAAGCGCTCGCGCAGGATACGCGTGTCGTCCTGCGCGACTGACCGGCTCATTTCGAACGGCAAGGCTCCGCATGGCCGCCGCCACATTCCTTTGAGAATGTACGGTTTTGCCTGAGTTTTTATTCAATGGCGAGTGCGCTTCTCGCAATGTTTAACTTTCCCTAGTCAGGTTGGGTCGCCACCCGCTTCCTTTGATGTAACTTAGAGTACTTATTCCGTAATTCATCGTACGGCGCGCCATGGGACCGCCGCCATCTTAGAACTTCACGACCGTGTTCCACATAACTTTATTTCTACATGATGGACCGGGACTCCTCCCGCTTCGCGAACGCGAGATCACCGGCTGGGAAGGGTTTCGTCGTCTCCAGGTGCCGATGACATACTCGGTGAAGAGCTCTCTCCTCGAGTGCTCTCCACGCCACGCCACGTCACGCCATGATGGCTTTGCTTTAGACGGGCGTCCGCAGGGCTAGTTTTCTAGCGTCTGCTGGTCATCCCAACCAGTAGATGATCCCAAGGACTCACCGCGCTCCACTGCTACCGCTACCGTCTTCTTGCATGATCACGCCACACCACGCACCGCACGTTTCTTTCATCCGCCTGCCTGCGCTTACCATCCAGGATGCAGCTGCAACCCTTGCCATCACGCTTCAGCTTCGAGGCGCGCCACCCAGCGACGTCACGCCCGGCAGACAACCGTTCTTCGTTCGTCTATATTACGCGTGCGGAGTGATGCGTTCATGGTACCATGTAAGTCAATTTAAATAACCTATTATCTGGCCAGAAAGTGTAGAATCAGTGCGCGACGTATTCCACGGGCACCGTTGCCCTACCGTTATCACGGATAGCGTAAATAGAACTCTGTTAACGTCACATAACCTAGCCTAAATTTGCATGCTTTAACATTGTCTCTGCGGACCGAGCCGCCATGTAATTCGCGATTTATACCAATATAATATCTGGTCCTAACTACCATCTTTTATTTCGAACAGACATCCCACAGGATAAGCCTGCAAGAGGTCCTTGATCCAATAGTTCAGTGTATCTACGAGAGCCGAAGGAGTAGACCATTTATTGTAATTCATACAAATGATTTGTTCGCGTAGAATTTGACTTTCCTCTCTATGCACTTATAACCCACATTAGTCGTATATTAGCGACCATACCACAACCTCTCTTTTTTATACGCGACAATGGCGCCCGAACAGTACCTACCATCTTTTATTCCAAATAGACATCCACATTCTTATAGTTCATTGTTGCTACTACACTTCTTTTTTATACGCGACAATGGCGCCCGAACATATTTAATTATCCTTATCCTGTGGATTCTGTTTGGGATATTTTTTTCTTCTTTTTCGGTGAAGTTACTTTTTACATCAACTTTTGGTAATTTTTTTTGAGTTGTCATATTTTTGTACAAGAGAAACTATTCTCCAGTACCGTTTGGTAACTAAACAGTGAATTTTGGTTTGCATTCTTTGGAATGTTTCCTTAACGGAACATTGATTTTTTTTGACAAACTTACAGGTTTGTATATTTTTTAGCAGTCGCAAACAATAATTATAAAAATTTTATTATTGTACTTGCAATTTTTTTTCTCTGGATATCACAGCCCTCGACTATATTGTTAGCGAGGTCTGGAATATACCAGCCTTTTCTTTTCGTGCAAACACTGTTTATTTACCAAAACTAAAAAGTTGTTTTCACAACTATTTTGTAATAATGGCGACCCCACTTGAAGAAGCTTTTCATGACTCGAGCGATAACTTAACTGATGATCCAGATTTAAAAGAATCTTTTAGTAATGTGACGCATAGGGATAAACCCATCTCACAGCCACAAACATCAGCCTCTTTGTTTCATGGTTCAAATTATAATCAACCTGTCCAAAGTCAACCAGATAATAGGGTTACTTATGTGATGAGGGATGACAATCTAAAATCGTGGAATTTAAAGTTCACAGGCGATTCAAGTTTAGTGGATTTTTTCTTGCGGATTAACGATTGTATGAGATGCAGGGATATTCCGGAATCAAAAGTTGTCAAATGTTTTTCAGATCTCTTAGGAGGCAAAGCCCTCGACTATTATAGGCAAATCAGAGATTCAGTAGTCACTTTAGACGATTTACAGATTAAATTTAAATCATTCTTTACAGCCTTTGATAGCGACTATGTTTTAGAAAAACAAATTAGGGATCATAAACAAAGCTCGAATCAACCTTTACATATGTACATTTTAGACACGCGGTTTTTGAAAAATTAGCTATTTTAGTTGAAGAGGATCACCGGAAATGGCCGACATTTCTCCCTCAAATACAACTATACTTAAATACTACAATTAATCTTGCTACTGGTTATACACCATACTTTTTGGCTCGAGGTCGAGAACTCATCGCCGACGGTGCAATGCACATCTTAAGAGGCACTGCTCCACATTCGGATGATGAAATCGAACCAACACCTAGGAACATAACAGCTCAGTCCTTAAATGACCTGTCAGATATCTTCCAACGTGTAAGCTGTGCACTGACCAAGGCGTACAAACAGAACGCTCACAGATATAACCAGCGTCGCCGAGAGCTCAGGCTACGCGTTGGTGACATAGTGTGGAGGCGTAACTTTGTACAGTCAAACGCAGCAAAGTTTTTCTCAGCTAAACTAGCACCGCGGTTTGTCAAATGTAAAATAGTTGACAAACTATCTGATGTTGTTTACCAATTAGAGGAAATTGACACAAAAAGTATTGGGAAATATCATGTAAAGGACATTATAAAAGTGCCACAAGGCGTATAACATGTGCAAGTATTTTTTTCTTTTTTCAGTGTGACAAAATTTCAATTTTATGTCATATTTTGAGATTTTCTTATTCTCACCTTTTTGGACAAAACTTAAAAGTTTTTGTACCTGTGTACTCCAAGAAACTCAGTACTGTTTGTTTGATCAAAATCGGTTCAGTACTTTTCTTTAAACAATTGAAATTAAGTTTTCACTTGTTTCACTTTTGGTACTTAAATGTACATTTTTTTGCACTATTCATGAAAATGAAAAGTGGTGTGTGTATACACATATTTTTTTTCCTTGGAAACACAATTTTTATCAGTTTTGATCTTTCATTGTTCCCACAATAATGGAGAACAAGTTTTTTTCTTGAAGAACTTAAGATTACCCTAATCTTATTTCTTACTTACAATCTCTTGTATGAGTCATCACTCATAATTTTCTGGACTTTGACAATAACCAGCTATCATTCGATGATGAGCTGATGTTACCTTTTCCCAGTCGCTTGGCCAGCACTGTGGTTCCCTTTAGAAGTATATCATACATATATTAAGTAAATGTATCATTATACTTACATAGTAATTTTAAATAAACTTGGTATATTTAAGCTTGCTTAATTTAGTTGGTATTACTTACCATACCTTTTTTTCTATCAATAAATAGTATTAAATACTAGGTTTATTACTTTAGATAATACTCAATACCGAGCAGTCGTATACATACTGGGTAGGTATAGCATTATGGTTACTTCTAGGATATTATACCTTAGTTGTTACATCTTTGTAGTTTTAAATGGGGGCCCTCCATTAATTTAGACTATCTAATTAGATATAGATGTTAGTTTAAAAGATAGGTGTTAAGCTTTTATTTCACTAAATTCTGAACTTCAGTATTGCTAAGGCTAGTTCCTAGTGATAGTAAAAACTTTAACTTAGGGTTAAAAGTTTTTTTTTTCGGTAACCCCGGCTGTGTCGGCTAACCGGCAGTTAGCCTCTTTTGTTCGAAGGGGGGTATTGTAGCAGTGTATTTGTAAATACCTACTACTTTGGTTGAAATGCAATGAAACGCATGGGTTTCCATCGTTCTTGTCTATTTTAGTATTGGCATCGCTTAGTACAATCTAGAATAGT
Source organism: Thymelicus acteon (assembly GCA_951805285.1). Lineage (NCBI taxonomy): Eukaryota > Metazoa > Arthropoda > Insecta > Lepidoptera > Hesperiidae > Thymelicus > Thymelicus acteon. The sequence continues at coordinate 9,059,836 of OX638232.1, forward strand.
TTTCAGCTCTTAGTTTAACGCTATATTTGTTTAATTATTACATTACGAACATTCAACAAGGGCGATGACATTCGTATGGAAACTGCTCGATAACTACCGAACAGAATTTAGACGTTATAGGTATCTTTGGAATCGTCATAAATTCGTCTTCTTGAATATTATATTAGATTAGAGATTCGTGATAATCTAATTTCTAATATTTTTGACAACTTATAACTCATTCAAAGCATAGACTAGATTGGTATTTATTGCGTTTTGATATCATCACATTCAGCCAGACGTTTGTCTATGGTGATACATTCCTTTATTTGTTTCTCCGCAATTAAACATCCGTTCTACGATGTACTCATATATTTTCGCATAAAGGAATATTAGTAACATTCCTGATATGAATTATTTAATAATTTCAATTATCATAAATCATCATATTAACTGAAGTCTGTGGCTGTTAAACGTTTTGTACTCTGTGAGCAGTGAGCGATGTACGATTTCCGATATCGACGGATGTTATCGAACGAACAGATGAATCAGTTCGGCTCAAGCGCTCGCGCAGGATACGCGTGTCGTCCTGCGCGACTGACCGGCTCATTTCGAACGGCAAGGCTCCGCATGGCCGCCGCCACATTCCTTTGAGAATGTACGGTTTTGCCTGAGTTTTTATTCAATGGCGAGTGCGCTTCTCGCAATGTTTAACTTTCCCTAGTCAGGTTGGGTCGCCACCCGCTTCCTTTGATGTAACTTAGAGTACTTATTCCGTAATTCATCGTACGGCGCGCCATGGGACCGCCGCCATCTTAGAACTTCACGACCGTGTTCCACATAACTTTATTTCTACATGATGGACCGGGACTCCTCCCGCTTCGCGAACGCGAGATCACCGGCTGGGAAGGGTTTCGTCGTCTCCAGGTGCCGATGACATACTCGGTGAAGAGCTCTCTCCTCGAGTGCTCTCCACGCCACGCCACGTCACGCCATGATGGCTTTGCTTTAGACGGGCGTCCGCAGGGCTAGTTTTCTAGCGTCTGCTGGTCATCCCAACCAGTAGATGATCCCAAGGACTCACCGCGCTCCACTGCTACCGCTACCGTCTTCTTGCATGATCACGCCACACCACGCACCGCACGTTTCTTTCATCCGCCTGCCTGCGCTTACCATCCAGGATGCAGCTGCAACCCTTGCCATCACGCTTCAGCTTCGAGGCGCGCCACCCAGCGACGTCACGCCCGGCAGACAACCGTTCTTCGTTCGTCTATATTACGCGTGCGGAGTGATGCGTTCATGGTACCATGTAAGTCAATTTAAATAACCTATTATCTGGCCAGAAAGTGTAGAATCAGTGCGCGACGTATTCCACGGGCACCGTTGCCCTACCGTTATCACGGATAGCGTAAATAGAACTCTGTTAACGTCACATAACCTAGCCTAAATTTGCATGCTTTAACATTGTCTCTGCGGACCGAGCCGCCATGTAATTCGCGATTTATACCAATATAATATCTGGTCCTAACTACCATCTTTTATTTCGAACAGACATCCCACAGGATAAGCCTGCAAGAGGTCCTTGATCCAATAGTTCAGTGTATCTACGAGAGCCGAAGGAGTAGACCATTTATTGTAATTCATACAAATGATTTGTTCGCGTAGAATTTGACTTTCCTCTCTATGCACTTATAACCCACATTAGTCGTATATTAGCGACCATACCACAACCTCTCTTTTTTATACGCGACAATATCCCAACACGCAAAACCACATTGGTGCCATGGATTTCCGCAGGAAAACTTATAAAAAATTTCTGAAGTATCGCTAGAAGTGAATAGCTACGGTGTGAATAGCCCTGAATATATTTTGGGTGAGCATTTGGAAAGGTGAATAAAACATTTTCGCTTTGTAAACTGGAGCAGAGATAAATGACCTTGAGGTACTAGCACCCTGGTAGAGTTTCGTTGAGTTTCTTATATTAATCTTTGCATAATTATTATGTAGTTTATGTTAGAACATTATCAACATATAAATGAAACTGTGAAAATCATACAAACTTGCGTCCTCCATCGTCATCGCGCGATATTATATCGCATCAATGTCGCATGTGTGAATAGACTTAATGGAATTGGAACACTTTTACTATAAAAGTCAATATGGAATTTATAAAGCGAAAAGATTTTATTCTCCCGGTCGCGCTTACCGAAGCAATATTTATAGCTACTTCATGTCGTTTCCCCTCTGTTTTATGCAACCATTTCGTGTAATCCATTCGACATGTGTTAATACGGTTATCTACAGACACATGTCTCGTATTGTTGTCAATTTAATGCCTTTGTTTTGATATATTTTTGCCTCAGATAGAATGTAGAAATTTTAGCATTGAAATGTGTCATGTAAACAATTATTAAAGTAAGCCCGGGATTTGTTGATCGAGTCACATATGTGCCCTAAATTTTTAATCAGAGATCTGTCAAATTTTTTTAGTACCAAAGATATTTTTTACTAAGCTTATTATGTTGGGATTTGATTGCAGCTTCGCCTGCGAAAGGGTTTTTTCTCGTAGAAAGTAGGTTGTGCGATGTACCAGTCTTAAATTGCGAATTCGGTACAAAATATATCTCAAGCCTTAAATAGGCCTGATCAAATTTTGAAATAATCAAACTCGCCAAATTCCAGACTGCAGAGTAGTTTTTTTTAATAATTATTGAGAATGTTCAACATGCGTTTATGGAGTGCTCATAACGTAGAAGTAGTAATGCTAGAATATGTTATATGATGGTACTAGAACTGATGAGGATATTTCTAAAGTATCTTAGTACCTCCAGTTAAGGATTATATTTGCCGATTATTGTCTATTGCATAAATCGCTTTATAAGAATGAAGTTGAAAAAATAATGTCATAAATAATGTTTTAAAATAGGAATAAAAAGAAGTACATTTTATCGCCATTTCAGCATAACCAGTTACTTATACCTACAAGAAAATTATTCAAGAAAAAACTTGTCACCTACGAAGCAACGATTTGGTCAAAAACTCTACATAAACTTCCACTCTTTTTCAACCTATGTGATCAAATACTGAGCTTACATTACTTACTTTTGTGATATATTTTTTTTTACTGAAAACCCAATTAAGTATGTATGAATCCTTAAGTACCTATATGATTACTTTTTAACCCCCTTATAAAAAGGAGGAGGTTCTCAATTCGACTGTATTTTTTTTTTCATTTTCATTGATTAAGCACATGTTTTATTCATACCTGGAATACTTTTTATTCAATTAAGATAACGGTAAACAGGTTTAACAGTTCTGTTACGAACTTTTTGCTCTTGCTAGCAAACAGTTTTTTGCGTTCCTAATGCTTGTTTTACATTATTTATGATTGAACACACCGAGAAAATACTTACGAAGTAACTAGTCGATACGAATGTTTGAAATAACATTCATTAATCAATTTCCTTATTTACATACAGTTTAGTTACATATTAGGTACTTTATTCGCTTTTTTATTTGTAAATAACATCCAAGTAATTGATTTCATATAAGTAGGTGAACTACGTCGAAATAGCGAAAAAAAAATATATTAAACTTTCGTTATACCAAAGAACATACGATATTTTGAAATCATTAAACTGAATAGGTACATCAAAATACAACATTTACGATATATCGATATCACCGACGACGTTACGTTACGTTACGTTACTTTTTTACGATATGCCAATTATTATTTTTAATTCCTGTAAAAATCTTCAGTTTTCTAAATAAAAATAATGCATTAAATATTACTAATAAAGTCGTAGCCACTGTTTTACCGTTCTCGCGCTACTAACAGAAATCAGCCATTAAATCGATATCAAATCGATGTTCACGGTTTAACGTCTTGTTAATTTATTTTACATCGTGAATGTAGCAATAGCCTTACAAAAACATACGGGTAAACCAGTAGATCACGAAGTAAGATTAGTTCTAAGAGAAAGATTTCCATTAAAATGTTTTGTCAATTGGACAAGCACGTCAGCCAATACTTTTTTGGCAACCTGTTTGAGTTCATTTCACTGTCTAACTTATCCAACTTATCTTGGATGGATGCATGGCTAGGCTCTACCATCTATTTTAATTCCAACGGTATTAATGCATGATGTAAAGGAGTTTGAATCGCCTGGCCTGCTACTACTCATTGTTTGAAAACGACAACGAAATGTTTGTTTTGATTGAAACGTCGTCTTCGAATTTGCGTCCCCTGCTTCTTATTTTTTGACTTCAAAAACCGAGCAAGTGCGTATCAGGTCACGCTCAATTTAAGGTTCCATAGTAGTAAGCTTACTGACTATTACTTATTAACTACTTAGCTAACATAGCCGTGAATTGTAGTTGTAGTAGGGTACGCGAGGAATAAAAAATCATCGTCACGTTACCTTACCTGTAGGGGAGGTACCCTGAAAAAAAATGTTTTTCAATAGTTTATTCTACGATTCCGGAGTTTTAATAAATATGTATATCCATGACAAATAACAGCTTTTTAGAACTAAGAGTCTCCGCGCTTTGATTCGGACAGACGGACAGACATGACGAAACTATAAGGGTTCCGATTTAACTAAATATAAAAGTTCTTGTAGTTCGTTGTAACTTTGATCGAGGTAAATTGCGGTTTACGATTTATGACGTATTAAAAAAAACTACTTACTAGATCTCGTTCAAACCAATTTTAAGTGAAAGTTTGCATGGTAAAGTACATCATATATTTTTTTAGTTTTATCATTCTCTTATTTTAGAAGTTACAGGGGGGGGACACACACATTTTACCACTTTGGAAGTGTCTCTCTCGCAAACAGTATTCAGTATTCAGTTTGAAAAAAAAAATATTAGAACCCTCAATATCATTTTTGAAGACCTATCCATAGACAGACAGACATGACGAATCTATAAGGGTTCTGTTTTTTGCCATTTGGCTACGGAACCCTAAAAAGGAGGAGAATCTCAATTCGGTTGTATCTTTTTGTTATGTTTGTTATTTCAGACGTCCTACGTTTATCAACCGATTTGGAAAATACTTTTAATTTGAAAGGATTTGCTTCCCGATTAGTTCTATAATAATATGAATCAAAATTCAATTTGTATGATGAAATCCATGAAAAATTTGTGAACATCTAAAATACCTACGTATGGCGATATTGTTTGATATAATATATGCAAGGATAATTATTTTTGCAGATATTTTTCTCAAAGTATTTCTGTCACGTCGGTTATTATTTTGGTAAACATTTTTTTCTTCGATGGTCACTCAATTTGTTTGTTGGTTCATAATAAATCAAACATCTACTCAGCCTCAAGTCATAGCCCCAAGCTTAGTGCGTGCCTTAATACCAAATGTGTTGACACTAATATCTTGTTCGTGAATGTTTGAGGATTAAAAAAACCCGTTTTGTTGTTGCAATCTTAAATATACCGTTTAGCAATGCCAGTTTAAATGGAGTACAATCCAATAATCGTTTTAATCAAAGAAGCACTGTAAATAAAGCTATAACCTTCTTTAACACACTTTCTCTTTCACACACACACATATGTAGGTATATATTTGACAATTTTAGTTACATGTTGCGCTTATAAACACTTTAAATATTTTTTTTATAAATAACCGTACAATAAGTTTAATACCCCTCGAAAACGCAATCTGTGAAGCTTATTAGAAAACTAATCCAATATCCATGATAATTACAAACCCCGGAATATTAATTAATCCTTTTCTAAGACCACTGAATGAATTGTTTAGTAACTGTTAGACTAAATTTAGGTTTAAAGGATCCTAGTCTTGAATGAAACCATGTAGGTAGTTAGGTACTACATTATACGAGAACTAAGAAAATGTATTGAATAAACCTGCAAAAAAACATACTTAATAACGTATTTTTCACGCGCATTTCAACCACGAATACCATCATTTCTACCGATGAAATTTCCGTATTTAACGCTCCAATAGTTCCACGAGGCATGGGAATAAATTCTAAAAATAAGATAGGAAAAAGCATTGAAGTATAATGTCATAGAACGGACATCTCGAACAAAACGTGTGTCCCAGCGGGAGGTTCTATTTTCAAAATTCAGCCCCCGTTCTCCTTTTCAAATCGAACGAATCCATTGAACATTGAAGCCGATCGGCGCCAATTCATTGGGACATACATTGTGTTCGCGGTGTCGGTTCTATATGCTAGTAATAATACTTCAATGGGAAAAATTCATGTTTTTAAGATGGTTGTCTTTTTTGATAGCGTCGGTAAACATTATGTGGGATAATATTTAATAAAATTTATTTAATCTTAAAAACCACCTGCAACCTTCTTGGTTACGATTTAGCCTGGGAAGTCCCAGGTTATATGTATATACAACCTGGTTGTATATATAACCAGGTTGTATATACAGCTATATAGCGGATACTTAGGACCAAATAAATTATATTTAACAAAAACAAGTCTTTACCTTTTATAAATTTGGGAACTAAAACATGTCTATGTAATTTTGTTCTTTATAGTACTTCCTTTATTTCTAATGTCCTTCATGGATTGGATCACCTAAGTCTTTCTATACCAGCCAACAAAGACTATCGGCTTACGCGTATCGAAGTTCGTTTTCCTCATTTTAATGCCTTAAAGCTTTTTCTAATCGTCTTAATCCGATTTCACGTCTGCTTGTATGGAGACAAACTAACGGGATTTACGTCACTATTCGGTCTACTCATAATCTTTAGCATAATAAAATTAATACATAGATAAATTAACTATAGTGCGTTTTATGTAAGTGCCTTTGCTGTCATACTAATAGTATGGACTGGTAATACAACAAGAATATGCCAAGTATCAACGAAATCTGCCAGTGGTTTCCACGTGATACTCACCCAGTCTGAAAAAGATTCCAAAAATGCAAAAGTGAAAATTCGTGTAGGTACTCTCGGTACGGCCTTAACTGGAAATTAATTTTTTTTTGGCATTATTGCAATTGAATTGCAAAAGATAAGAGTTACTAGGTAATCGTAGCAACAAATAATTCAAGTTTACATTAAATTTCATCGTAATATTTTGATTTGATTTTTTCCAAAAAAAGGAAATAAATTTAAATTTTATCAAAAAAATAAACGACTTCGATGAAATGACTTTCGATGAGGATCACTAGTTACTTAGCGCGTAACATATAGTTTAGTATTAACATCTGGATATTTACAACTAAAAGATTTTCCAAAGCGGTTGATAAAATAACTGAATCCTGAGGTACAAAGCAAACAAAATACAACGTTCTTTATGTTAAGACGATTAAAAACAAAAATAAAATATGTTTTGCATATCGATAACAAAGTACCTAACTTAACATTTCCATAAAATATTCAATGTACAAGTTTGACCCCGTAACAGTTATAATAATACTATAAACTATTAAATAACATCATTAATGGTATAACAAGTCGTATGTTTCGACTCCAGTGGATCTGGTTTACTTCAGTCGTCAACCATTTTACCTCGTTTCCACGATTTAGGCAAATTTATGCAGATTACTTGTAGAGGCAACGTCGGTAAGAGACTGTTAATAAATATAGTACTTCGTAAATACTTATTTCGTAGCTTCAAATACTAAAAAATAACATTTTGGAAGAAAATTTTGAAAATATAAGTGCAGGCTTAATAAACGTAATTATGTATTTTAGATGTTTTAATCAACTCACCATGTAAATGACTCAGCTGTAATCTATAAACAACGCCGTAGATCACTCGTACGTCAGACTTGTATTATAAGTCTTTTAAAAAATCTTTACTTTTATGTTAGATTTTCTATACGTGGTAACATAATATTTATGTTATACTAATGGATACACGGCGTCTCCTACCACGCACAAAAAAATTGTATTTAAAGGTTTTCAAATGAAACCATTTTGGGGCATATCGCTTGATGGTTTCAGAGTCTATAAAGGACATCTATACCATTGAAGTATTATTACTAGCGTATAGAACAGACATCGCGAACACAGTGTATGTTCCAATGAATTGGCGCCGCGCGGCTTCAATGTCCAATGGATTCGTTCGATTTTGAAAGGAGAACGGGGGCTCAATTTTGAAAATAGAACCTCCCGGCGGGGACACACATTTTGTTTGAGATGTCTTCTCTATGTATACTTATAACTCAATGATCTATACAAACATTTTACGTATTTTATATAAATAGATAAATGAGTTTATCACGCTGGTCAAGAGCTTCGCATTGATCCGTGCGTTACTTGTGTAGTGTTGCTTGCCTTTATGCATGCGTTGGAGCGTGACCTGGCCAATGTTCAAACCACTAAACTAATAATAGGTCTATACAGTCATAGACATAATATGTCTATGACTGTAGACCGATACTATTTTTATGGTCTACTAGCGTTCTGCCCGCGGCTTTCCGCGTGTTTTCCGGGTTAATAAGTACCCTATGCCTTATTCCGGATTATGATCTATCTGTGTTGTTAATTTCATCAAAAACCGTTCAGTAACTTTTCCGTGGAAGAGTAACAAACATCCATACACATTTTTACATTTATTTTATAAATAACTTAATTTTTGCCCGCGACTCCGTCCGCGTATATACACTTTAACCCTCTAAGTTCTTTATTCCATTAATAATCGCACTTTTATTGTAAATTCCTTCGCCTTTTCACCCTCTTTAGGAATTATTTCCATAATTATTATTATTATTATTGACTGTGTACAGAAAATACTAGTACAGAAAGTGTCCTCTTCTTTTAGATGGCGCTACTGGTACACAGCTGACTGTAAAAATAACTGTTTTTGGTCGCAGATAAGTTACTAATGCGAAAAATTTATAAAAATCATCCTTGAAGCTTTACTATATGCTTACTATACGCTCCAAGAATGTTTTTTTTTTGTATTTATTGTGTAAAATTTTGAGCTCAATCGGTGCAAAACTTTTCGAGTTTTTGAAGCGTACACAAAGCAACTTAACCTTTTTATAGTTATATATAGTTTTATAGATATTAAGTATGGGATAGTGTTATAAGTGTAGTAAATATTGGTAGTTTTCTTTTGTTCTAGGGGTACTTAATTAGAGAAAAACTTTATGAAATATCGGTACAAGTTTATCGGCGTCGTAAAACTTTCAGCTTCAGCTTTAAAGTCCTGAGTAATAACCTCTTTTTATGTATTGTTTAAATTAATGTATTATTAACTACATATATAAAATAGGTTTATGTGTCGCACATTCATATCATTATTTTCATTCACAAATGTGGTTAACAAATCCTCTATCCAATCGACCCAAATTCTGAGCGCAATGTAATTACGAATATTCGTACTTACCAACCTAACGGGAACAGCAAATCTATATCATGTTTACTCGTATTCCTTGCATAGTTAATGTTGCGGGGAGCGGTGTTAACAAATACTTTGGTATGTTTACACGTTTATACGTTCTGTAATCAAGTTTCCCAGTTCCGAGACCCTGGATATAATTACCACCAGTTAATAAAGCTCGTTCACAACAACCGAAAACAATCTAACATTGTGTACCTGGCATTAGACCCCTTGATTGGGTTTTCTTTGCGGGGTACACTGAATGAGATGAAATTGAATATTGTTTGGCTTATCAGGTGCAATTGATTACTGTAGGAGCTGTTGTAACCTTGCAAGTAAACGAACTACCTTTTTACGATAATACGAGTACTCACGATATTTATTTTGTATTCCGATATTTCAACCCAGTTGCATGGATCGTGGTCACGGATGAACGTTTGAGTTCATCCATGAACGTTTGAGTTCATCCGTGACCACGATCCATGCAACTGGGTCGAAATATCTGAATACAAAATAAATATCGTGAGTACTCGTATTATCGTAAAATGTGTTCAGTCCACGATGAATTAAGTTTAAAACGAACTACTTAATTGTCACATGGACATTACAAACACTAAAGGCATTAGTACCATCGGGATTAAACTGGGTGGTTCAGGACCCCGGGTCTTCCACCATTCGTTAGTCGTTCTCTGTTTAAGAAGCTGCAGCAGGGGACGATGGTTTGGCTTGAAGGATTGATCCAGCCCCTTACACCTCAAAACGTTGAAGTTATCCAAAACTATTACAATTTTAGCGTCAAAATCGGTTTCTGCTATGTATCTCTGCAATGCGACATGGAACTTTCAAATTCAAATTTTAAATCGTTTAGGTGTTTTATCAATACTACAATACAAAAAGAGAAAAAAATATAACATGAAAAATGTTAAAAATCTGATAAAATCGAGGAACAATTTTATTGTTTTGAATACAAGGTTCTTAATCTGATATATAATAATCTCGTGTTACGGTGATTGTGGTCGCACTTCTCCGATTTTTATGATTTTTTGTGTATATTTGATAGATACGAGAATAGGTTAAAGTATATTTGATACCGCTACTAGATGATTAGGGTGTACCTATCCAAAAAAAATTTGGCAGAGCAACGTTTCCGAGTCAGCTAGTAATTTATAAATATTCGTACCTTCCCAATAATCTCCAAAAACACCTACTGCTTTAAATAAAAATTTTCGAATGCGTGTGGTTGGTTTACACTTGAAAGATTATTTTAGTCCAGTAGATGAAACTGTTGTCAAAATTCACAAAGGTACAGAAAACTAAAACCCAATGCATAAGTAACGGGCTTTTTCCCTTACGTTTGGCTGTTTCCCCGTCCCGTACGGGCCACGTTCCGTACGGGATTCCGCTGCGTATGCACTATCGTATACATTTTCTATGAAACGATGTTTCCAAAACTTCACGTCCCGTTCCGTACAGGAAATACCCCGTTACGTATGCATTGGGCTTAAGTACAACAAATATTGAATCGCTGCCGTTACTAAAAAGAATATCACAGTGAAAGGTATGGTACATTAAAAGTAAGTAGGTATTTGATATAGAAAACTAAAAGAGAAGCCAAAGTTTTAGAAATATTGAAATGAAAATAAGAAATACAACTGTCTGAAAAAAAACGAATTGTACGCTGCACCATGTCTATATCTATTAGATACATCTATATCTATACAAATAAATAAAATTGGAGTGTCTGTTTTTAATATTAAAATAACTGCTTTTTACTAAGTGCATTTGGATGTATACACGGTACCTACATATACCTATCAAAACAACACTTTTTACAATTTTTGTCTGTCTGTCTGTCTATATGTCTGTTTGTTCTGGCTAATCTTTGGAATGGCTGGACCGATTTTGACGGGACTTTCACTGGCAGATAGCTGATGTAACAAGGAGTAACTTAGGCTACTTTTATTTTAGAAAAATAGTTTATTAGGCGATACGAAGCTCGCCGGGTCAGCTAGTAAGTACTATTATGTCTTCTGTGGTTGAACTACAATTTTCCTTTGAGGTTAGATTTTAGAACTGATAGGATTATGCTACAGGCTACAAATAATAGTATAAAAGAAGGAACGGCTACGTTTCTAGATACTTTTGAGAATCAAACGGCTTTGTTCTTTCTTTCTTTGGTTCTTTGGTTCTTTGGTTAATCTTAAAATCATTATCCTTTCTTAGAATTTCTTTGAAGAATGTCTAAATAAGTGATTTAGGTTTTGTGTTGTGGCTTAAATTATCTCGCTCTTTCATTACGTTGTTCATGATTATAGAAGTTGTTTTCTTCGAATATTCTTTGTTGTTTCAGTATCTAGATAACTTAATCGTTAGAATGTAGTTCACAAACACATAGACACACGTGATGTGTAATAAATGTTACCACTCTTTGCATGTAAAGATTTCCTTATCCATCAATCTAAGTACTTTACTTCGACTTAGATCACAGAATAGATAATAATAGCCTTTTCGAATTACTGAATAAATGCAAATGAATCCCTTCATAAAATCTTTAGGAAAGCTTGTTTTCGGCATTAATTTGCATAAACTCGAATGGTTTTAGACACGCATGTCAATCCCTATCGCACATTGTAATCGATGACCTTTAAGCTTCTTGAGGTTTCAATTATATGTCGCAAACGATAAGATTACTATCTCATTATTAGTATTTTAGTTTATGGGAAACAATTGGTATTAGGCCTCGCAGTGTTAGCCTAGTTGGTAGTCTGACTGTGAAACAAGAGGGAGGTGATGTGTCTTACCTTCGCAGTCTAATTCACGATATCCTTGTATGTATTCGTAGTGTACGATATTCGTACTGTATATTTATTTTGTATTGTACGATATTCGCGGTATAAAACCTATATATAGGACTAGCAAAGAGCAAACGTTGCAAAGTGAGGTCGGGGAACCATGAAAATTGCCACAATTTTTAGGGTTCCGTAGCCAAATGGCAAAAAACGGAACCCTTATAAATTCGTCATGTCTGTCTGTCTGTCTGTCTGTCTGTCTGTCTGTCTGTCCGTCCGTATGTCACAGCCACTTTTATCCGAAACTATAAGAACTATACTGTTGAAACTTGGTAAGGAGATGTATTCTGTAAACCGCATTAAGATTTTTACACAAAAATAGAAAAAATATCAATAAATTTTGGGGTCCCCATACATAGAACTGAAACTCAAAAATTTTTTTTTCATCAAACCCATACGTGTGGGGTATCTATGGATAGGTCTTCAAAAATAATATTGAGGTTTCTAATATTATTTTTTTCTAAACTGAATAGCTTGCGCGAGAGACACTTCCAAAGTGGTAAAATGTGTGTCCCCCCCCCCTGTAACTTCTAAAATAACAGAATGATAAAACTAAAAAATATATATGATGTACATTACTATGCAAACTTCCAACGAAAATTGATTTGAACGAGATCTAATAAGTAGTTTTTTTTTTTAATACGTCATAAATCGTAAACCGCAAAAAAATCGATCAAAGTTACAATGAACTACAAGAACTTTTACATTATGTTGCTTGCTGCTACGGAACCCTTCATGGGCGAGTCCGACTCGCACTTGGCCGCTTTTTTTTGCTTTCATAAGAATTCGCAGCAAACTCGCGCGCTTTAAATTATCACATTTTGCAATTTATCTACAAAGCTTTCATGATATCCTATTAAAATTAATAATATTAGTTCTGGTTATAAAAGACAGGGATCTGAAATGGTTTTTACGGGTACCTGAGATCTTTAAGCAATTTATATTTGCCTTCCATTACCTTCACATTCCTTATCCAAGTTAATCTTTGCTTTTAAACTTGTATTTACTTTAAGTACTTTGATACTACTGATCCTTTCAGAAATTATCTTCGTTTGTTTTGTTATAGAGATAATTTTCTTTGACATCTTTCTCATCTGAATCTTTATCATTCATCCCCAAGAATTCGTGAAAAAAGTTTAATGGACCGGTTTTTTAGACCGATTAGTCCATCCATCAGCCCTTGGAGGTCCACTACTGGACATAGGCCTCCCCTGACTTGCACCACTCTCACCGGTCCTGAGACTTCTGAATCCAGCGAATTTTAGACCGATTAGGTACTTTATATCAAAATAGATATTAATTTTACCACTTTAGATATAAAATTAACAAGAATCGCAAATTTCTATGGTAAAGGCCATATCAAATGCTGTATACGTCGTTATTTGTTTTTCTAATTACTGTTACCGACATTAATTACGGAACTTTAACTACTTATATCACCACAGTGGGACACTTAATGATATGGTAGTTATACGTTTGAACGAGGCCTTTGTTTTTGTTTACAGGCATTATTCTGTTTTTACGAATTCCCACGGGGATTAATTATATTTTATCTACTCTTTACAGCAGTGACTTATCTATACTAATATTTTAAAGAGGAAATATTTTATTGTTTGTTTGCATTGAATAGGCTCCGAAACTACTGAACCGATTTTAAAAATTCTTTCACTGTTGGGAAGCTACACTATCCCCGGGTGACATAAGCTATATTATATTTTCAAAAAAGTTAGGGATCCTTGATAAAACTTCAATAAGGTGAAAACCCAAGGTGAAAAAATAAGAAAACCGTAGCAAAGCGAAGGCGGTTACTCGTTTTAAATAAGTTATAAATTTATCTTCTTGTACATTTAAAAACATGGCCAGTAAAGTCAGAACTATAAAATGTAGTTTTGACAAAGTGGTTCATATATTTAATATTTTATACTAAGCTCTGATACGCGAACTAATGAGATATAGCTAAACCTAAACTATATAGTCAAATAGTTATCAAAAGTAACAACTAACATATTTTTTTTCATTTTTTTTATGGAAATAGCCGGCAAACGAGCTGACAATCCACCAGATGGTAAGTGGCTATCGTCGCCCATGGACATCAGCAATACCAAAGGCATCACTGATGCGTTTCCGGCAAACAAAAAGAGAAGAAAAAGAAAGAAAGAAAGAAAGAACATAACTTGAAGCTTTATATAATTAGTCGAGAGTAAATAAATAATAAATAATAAATAAACGCTAACACACTCACACCCCCGCAGTAGGTTATTATTACCTGTGTCGCGGGTGGCATGGACTACACATATAACACATCACAATCACACCCATGACCCGAGCACAAATATTTATCTGTCACATAAATATCTGCCTCGGCCGGGAATCGAACCCGGGACCCCTCGCTTCGCAGGCAGGGTCGCTACCAACTAGGCTACAGGGTGGTCATAGTCGTAGTCGAGAGTCATAGTTGTTCGAGCCCTGAAGAGTTTTCTTAGTAACATTACCTAAGTAAAATAATAAAAATAAAATACAGTATCTATCTGTAACTATATAATTATTATTTATCTAGACTCTACGATAAAGAAATATGGCAATTTTTTGACATAACTGTTTAACAAAGTTAAATTACAGAATAACTAATTACAGTTTCTGAGATACTGTTTAAACCTACTATGTAGTACGTAGCATCTCAATGATAAGAGTACGTTTGATATTTTTTTATATAAATTTGTAATTTACCTTCAATGCTCTTCCCCAGATTCGTTGCGAGATTTACACCCCCCGCGCATCCCGCAAGACTCACTTGTCTGGACGCCTTATTGGTCCATACACTATAAAAGGTAAGTGAAGTTCTTCTACGGTCATTAAAAAGAGCGTTCCTACATGGCCATAAATCTCTTTTCCTGAATAAAAAAAAAAGGATGAAGACGTTTTTTGTGAAAACCTCTCCTTTTTAAAGCATACAAAACCTTAATGCAGTTGAAAACAACTTCAAAATGCATATTTAAATCCGGGAAGGGCTGCATTTTATATAATGTTTTAGTAAAGCGAGAAACTTCACGCGGGAGATTATATAAACTGAATTTTAACACTTCGCTTACTTTTCAGTTCTCGTATAATAAGCGTAAGTGCACTTTAAGTTATTTGTACGAGAGGAGGTCAATTGGTTTTTATTTAATCCCGTTGCAAATATTTGTATTCAGCATAGAAAATTTCAGCATGTTCTAAAAATGAAAGTTTACAATAAGTTAGAAAAATCCGTTGAGTTATTGCATGGAATCGCACGTACGTAGTGGAAATCCACGAACGAAAAGTTGTAGGATTAAATATTAACAATACGAAGTTATATTACTGGTATAAAAAAGATTGTATGGCCTTTTAATAATTTACAAACTTCCAAACTACGATTAGCTTACCTATAAGCATATTAAAAGGCAATTGATTTCTTCTACGTATCGACAGACTTCTTATTATACATTCATAAGATTCATGATACACGTAACAATGATGATTGTGATTGACGTGTCATTTGTGATGTAACGCAGACAAAACTGAGCGCTAGTAAAAAATTTGTCGTCACCTTTGGCAGCCGTATACCACGTACTCCTTGCGAGTATTCACGCCAAAACCTTATTAATAACCATAATCTAAATTTTACTAACAAAAAATAACCGACTTCAAAGTTACTCAAAAACTGCTTGTCAGATCTCGCTCAAATTTATGTTTTTATATTAAAAAAAGAATCATCAAAATCGGTTCACCCAGTCCAAAGTTCTGAGGTAATAACAAAAAATACAGTTGAATTGAGAACCACCTCCTTTTTTGAAGTCGGTTAAAAACCAATAAACGAAATAGATTGCAGAAATATACTTACTGAATTGCCCGTGAACATGTAAGAATTGCTTAAAACTATTCAGAAACAAGAGTTTATCGAAATGAAGAATAAACTAACCAATCAAGCTTGAGTCGTCAGGACCCAGGGCCTCTAGCAGATGTCTCACAACCCATTTTCCTTTAAAAATACTTATTGTACTTTACTTTCCTGAAATAATTCTCTATCATAATTTAATGAAAAACATTATGATTTATGATGACATGCGTTCTTAAGCGGTAAATAATCAGATCAAATGCTCTAAAACTACTTTAAAAAGATGTCTTATAGTATTAAAACGAAGCTGTGTGTCATGAGAGTTACGTGAGTTGTAAAGATAATACCAACATAGTAGTAATAAAAGAATCTTGCACTCTTTCAGATAATAACAGTGATGAGAAAATTACATTTAATAGAACAAGGGCAATCACTGTCCTCTCTGGATATTAACGCCTGCTCCTTCATTTATTTCTTCGTCTTGAAAAGTATTCAACAAAGAACTGAATTAACATAAAATTTCCTTTGTTTTATTATCGCTTTCCTTTTGTTTTCAGGGTTCCAAAGTAAAATCGGAACCCTTATAGTTTCGTCTTCTCCGTCCGTCCATCTGTCCGTTTGTCCGTCTGTCCGTCTGTCCGTCCGTCCATCCGTCCATCCGTCCATCCGTCCATCCGTCCGTCCGTCCGTCCGTCCGAAGCAAAGCGTCGAGACTCTTAGTGCTAGAAAGCTGTAATTTGGTATAGATATCCATATTTATTAAAACTCCAGAATCGTAGAATAAAATATTGAAAAACATTTGTTTTCTTCAGGGTACCGCCCCTACAAGTAACATAAGGATGAATTTTTTATTCATCGCGTACCCTACAGTGCGGGAAATCGTTGAAAAGGTCTTTCAAAAATAGTATGAGTCTTCTAAGACCATTGTTGGAATAAGGGTCCATTTGCGAAATATATTTTAGCTTTAAAATGCTAACTTTTGGTTAGAGTCAAGTGTGCGTGTGTATGTGTGTGTGTGTCCCTGTGCTGGCTTTAGCCAGCAGTTGTACGACTTTTACCGTTTACGGTGCAACCGTACCAACCGTACGAACTGTTGTACCGTTTAACCAGCAGTAGCCGTTGGACAAAAATAGGTTATATGATGAATTTACAAAGAAAACTATCACGGCTATGTCAACATAAGTAGTTAATAAGTAATAGTCGATAAACTTATTACTTGGAAACCCTACATTACGCGTGGTCTGACACGCACTTGCCCGGTTTTTTTCAGATTAACACCAAGTGATTAACGTAGCGAAGTAACTTTTGAAGAATACCTATTTCATTTCTTAACCAACTTCAAAAAAGGAGTTTCTCAATTCAGCTTTTTACTGGGTGTACCAATTTTGATGATTCTTTTTATAATTCGAAAGCTAGTACTTATTATGTGATTCCTTTTAAATTTGAGCAAGATCTGACGAGTAGTTTTTGAGTTATCCCTAGGTTTGAAGTCTGTTATTTTTTTAGAAGAATTATTTGTGATATAACTATTTTAGTTGCCCGCTTCGCTTTATTTGGATTAAATTATCTATTTTACTGCTAGAATTGCATAGTTAACCATATCTTTATCACGCAAAATTTTTATTTATGACAACTGCAATTGACGGGATGTTATTTACTACTCTAGTGATCTCACTGTGAAATCAGCAATATAGATCTTTCTTCATGGAGGTTATGCGGGAAGAGTTAAACAAAGGATCCAGACTTGACTATTTAAATATTTAACGATGTACGCCGCGACATCGTAGCAACCGCGATCACATTTTTAAACATTACTCTCAGTCTCTCGCCACTGCAACAACAGTACAATGAGCGCGCATTTAAAATAAAGTTTTTCAATCGTTCAAATCTGATCACGAATCACGATAGTAAACTGTTTTCTATACTAATATATAAAGAGGAAAGATTTGATTTTTTGTTTGCATTGACTATTCAATGAATGGTTTCGGAACCTATGCTCCGAAACTACTGAACCGATTTGAAAAATTCTTTCACTATTGAGAAGCTACACTATCCCCGAGTAACATAGGCTATATTATAATTTCAAAAAAAATAGGGATCCTTAATAAAACTCCAATAATGTAACCCAAGGTGTAGAAAAATAAGAAACCGAAGCAAAGCGAGGGCGGTTACTCGTAGTTAATAAATGTAACAAACATTTCTAATATTTCAATATTATTAAATGTTAAAGCTTTTAGTTTTTTCTAGTTTTTCGATTGTTTACTAGCTATCGTAAATAGATAAGCAGGTCATACCACCGTATACTAGTATCCTGGATTAAGTACCTAAGTATAGAACCCACCAGCAATCAAAATATTTTTTAGGAAATAGCCGACAAACACTGATGCATTGCCGGCCAAAGAAAATAAAACAAAAACTATAAGGATTCCGATTTTATTTCGGAACCCTAAAAAGACAGAAAGAACTAGCATTCAAGCCCTCCTACCTTTACACGACGAGGCGTTTGGTGGCTGACATAAGCAAGAAGATGGTGTGGTGGGGATCCAGGCGGAACCGGTGGAGAAATAATAATAGTAATAATGGTATTAATTAACAATTAAAATCAATATTATCAATATATTCCCCCCCTCCTATCACATCCTCATAGAGCGTGATCCTTTGAATAAGAAATATTTTGTCATCATTGACAAAAGCCAAAATCTTTAACATATATGACGATAAAATAATGAATAACACCTTATTTACATTGACGTGTTCGAATGTAACATTCTCGTTCTAGGTCTAGTCTTAACATTGTAGACTTCCAGTTATCTTTTAAGTTATAAAATATTCAGGCATATATGTAGCAAGTTTATTTGGTGACAAAAACAGCAATTTCATTCATAATGTCGTTGTACGGTCGACAGGAGGACAGTAAAAACATACATTCTCAGACTTGCTCCCAAATTCGTTAATATTAAATGACAATGGGTTCCTAGGTTTCTAAAATCGAGTCAACATCTTTGTTTATTGTATAAATGTTTTATTTATTACGTAATAGCTTTTTACATCCCGAGGAACATAAAATAAGTAATAAACCTTGTTAAGAAGAAAATTAACAAACTTATCCTCATAACTGAACTTTCGTTTAAATATTTAATGTTCTTCTTGAACTGAAATCTGAGATTTTTTGAAAATTAAGTGACAAACAAACAAATGTAGGTAAGTACAAATAAACTTATCTCAAAAACCATTTGGTATGAGAACATTTGTACAACAAATAGAGGTCCTTGGCCATTATTTAATGTGCTAGAAGCAGGAGATTTGCTTGGACCAACACCAAATCATAGATGCATTTCCAATAATAATAATAATAATCCTCTACAATTTCATCATCCACCATCAACCATCAATCTTCCCAATAAAACCTCCTCAAGCACTTGGCCATGACCCGCCGCCGCGGTTGAGGTTGTAGGTAATCACCCTTCTAGAAAGGAGAAATTATCGAATTAAATAATAATAAATAATAGAAGCGCTCATAGCCCGACGGCTTGCGTCGATCCTATGTGTTCGACAAAGTTAAGTAACAGCGGGCGCTGTCGGTAGTTGGATGGGTGACCGCTAGTGGCAAAAATTTCTTGAGCTTTTCATAAGATAAGAGTTGTTATCATAAGATAAGAGTCGTTAAGCCATGTCGGAGACCCTCGGGCGGTTTGAAAACTTCCGACACTCGGGTTGGCCACTAACCCCTCCACCAATCCGCACTGGAGCAGCGTGGTGGAGTATGCTCTAGGCCTCCTCAAGAGGAGAGACCCGTGCCCAGTAGTGGGCCATTAATGGGTTGAAGCCAATTAATAGAAGTCGTTATTTGGATTCATAGCCAACTAAAATACTTGATCAAAACACAAAGAAATAGACAAAGAGTTCTTTATTATTGTTTATTATTCTAGGAATAACCTAAAATTAATCTTACGAATAACAGTGGATAGAAGAATTAAACAATCTATTGTAGAAGAAATGTAGTGCTGGGCGCACAGGGTTCAAATTATATTTACGGTATTCACTATAAATAAGGAAAAAACGGAAAATGTAATCCGCTTATATTTTGCCTTCGAAACATAACTAAAATCTGTAAAACCGTAATTGATTTGAGCATTAGTATAGGAACGAGATATTATCATCAACCCTTGTATTTCACCTTTCATTGATTTCAATCTCAGGTTAGCAGGTAGACTACAAAGAGATTTACCAAAGCAATAACGGAATCTTTCCTAGTTTCTGTCATGAAAACGTAACCGCTTTTCCGTAATGAGGGCTATAGTTAACGATCTCGTGAAGTTCTCAATCAAAAACGTCAGAAGCAGAATGACTTCTATGGGAAAGGTTTACTTGTCGTGCATTTGTCGTAGTTATTGATGTTGCCAAAGAAAATTCAAGACATTTAAGCTTATATTCTTATGTAAATAATCAAACGATATAACTATTATGATATGGATACTCACACGTATACTAAGAAATTCACCGTTTTTTTTAAACAAGGTTTCACCAATACAATCGGGTTACCTTAGCTGGTGTTTGATGTCTACGATTGGAAAAAGGTTTTCACGTCACTTTCTACCTACCTTTCTAAACTAGAAAGGATTTCATGCATCATTTTTTCCTGAGTGCTATTATAAAAGCAAAGCAACAATCCATAATTTGTCCCATTGCAGCACTGCTGGGCTCGGGGTCTCCCCATAATTTGTCCCACTGCTGGGCTCAGGGTCTTCTTTCATAATGTGAGGGTATTACCATATTGCCATAGTCTACCACGCTGGCTAAGTGCGGATTGGTAGACTTCACACACCTTTGAGAACTTTATATAAAATAAAGCTAAAAAATTCATATCCTCTACTCTGCTGGGCCTAGTCCTTTTTGCGTCTACGACCCTGTAGCCTAGTTGGTAGCGACGCTGCCTGCGAAGCGAGGGTTCCCGGGTTCGATTCCCGACCGGGGCAGAATTTTATGTGACAGATAAATATTTGGTCTTGGGTGTTATTATGATGTATTATACATGTGTCGTCCATGCCATCCGCGAGTACCGCGACACAGGTGAAAACCTACTGCGGGGGTATGAGTGTGTAAGCGTTTATTTATTGATTCCATTGTGCATTGCCTTCGACTTCCTTCTAGGCTGTTGACATGTTAGTGACGCCCCAGGTATTGCTAATGTCCATATACCGTAGTGATCCCTTACCATCAAGTCTCCAGTTTGCTCCTTTATCTGTTCAGCATACCCAACAGTGTAAGTCATAATCGTATGGGTCATAATCGTATGGGGTCATAATCGAAATAATGCTATGTTGTTAGTATACTTCGGGGGTCAACTGAGGGTGTTAAATTCGTGGTAGAAATTACCATAAAACAAAAATTTCCTCCATCATCATCCACATAAACACCTCTGCACGGTGACAGTTATAAAAGTTGCTTTAATGACCGGACATTGTTTGAACATTTGTACAATGTTCGTGCATACACTTCTCTTCCGGTCAGGTCAAGGACTTCTGCACGGTACGTATGTATACAAGGTAATTACTCAAAATAATCCATGTTGTATGTTATACTGCTTAACACGTCACATGACAGAGTACAATGTTGTGAGCAGTCAGTTTTTTAAAAACTTTTAATTTACCTGTGTGTGCCACACAAAACACAAATTTGATTAATTAAATCTTGGTAAATAAGTTTTACCCGTTTCCCGAACTTATCTCCTAGATCTTTTTTTTCTGTTTGTTTGATGGCTGTTAGTAAACACGTGGATTGGCCACCTGATGTCATTACTATTGAACCAGACTTCTATCTAACTAACGCCCCAACTCAGAGTCACTAACAGTTACTTTGATCGCCTAGTAAAGAATCACCATACAAATTCTGTACTAAGGAGCGATTTAAGTAACTGTTAGTGACTCTGAGTTGGGGCGTAAAAGCATTAACGAAATACTGTAAAGAAACAACCCGCAACTCCGCTTAATTAAACGACTAAATTTTAAGTCACAAATTCACTTATATCAAAACATCATAATAGTAGAGTTGTTTTTAAGACCCAGATTTTCAACTATTTGTCACGTTTATGTGGGGGGGGGGGCTTTTAGACGGATGACAACGAAGTTGTTGACAGAATCTATTAGTTTCATTAAAGTGTCTGTCCAATTTAAAGTTTTAGGCAATGGTGAAATGAACCGTCACTTACATACACGGGTCATAATTGAGAAACTGTCAAGACAATTAGTTTCTCGCTTAACACGTTGATGCGAGAATGTGGGTCGCATTTTCATTATTCAAGAACCAAGCTAACGACAATAGCTATCACGACACAGGAATTGCGCTCCAAATATTCTCATTATTTGCTTTATTCCGGATCAACCATTTTCAGTTTTCATTTTTGTTTCAAATTGAATTTGCAGCAGCAATCAAGAATACAGTTCATCAGAGGTTGCTTCGCTATAGTTAAAAAATACTTTTTGACTTTTTAATACAGTGTTGGTCCAAATTTGGGTTACAATAAAATTAAGTTTCAATCCATCAACTATATTATTATCTGCACGGGGGTCGATTGTCGTTTCCATGAGTAAACTTTTTTCGTCGTACTCTTATAAATCCTGATCGTCAGCATGATTCTTTAAATCTTATAGCGTCGTTTAGGCGCAATAGAAAATCCTTTTTTCTTACTACCTAATATTTTTTTCTAATAGTAACGCATACTCTCTTTTTTTGGCAAACCTTTGTACTCGCACTTATAACAATTAAGCTATTCGTTATTCATTAATAGCTATTCATTAGTCATAAAAGCTATTCATTAATATCAGGCATCATACAAATGTTAACCCAGTTTTATCAATTTATAGATTAGATTTTTAACCCCCGATTCAAAAACGATGTGTGTTTTAAGTTTAATATGTGTATCTGTGTATTTGAGTGTATGCCTGTGGCATCAGAGCTCCCAAATCGATTCGAGTGCGGTTTATTTTACAACTGAAATCCTTGTCTGTCGAGACCGTTCTCGGAGGTTTTTAAATGTTTAATTTGATACTTTATTATTCTTTACATTGGAAATCAATCACAATGGATAGGTACATAAAAACAAGAAAAACACATATTAACAGAACTTTCAATATAGTTACTTACTATTTTATTTACGTTAGGTACCTCTTGTCCAACGGGAACAGATTCGTTTTCTCCACTGAAAATTATCCTACTATGTCATCCAGGTGATAAACTACCTCCAAATCCGTGCAACTGTTTCTACGTGAATGAATTATGTACATACAAATTTTCACATTCGTAATTCATTGACTATACAGATTTAATACACATAAAATGTTTATAGGTATTATTCTGATGCATAAGCATACAATGCCGCAAATTTTCATTTAAATCTGTTTTGTAGCTTTTGAATGACAATATTATAATTGTTACAAACTTTTGCAATTATAATATTAATGACATGTTTAACAAAAATCCAACCACAAATTGATGTACAGTTGTTTAAGGTCAGTAACGAATGATAGACACTGCTGAAAACTAAAACAAATTAAATGTCTCATTTATAAGTCTATACAGCCCCTAATTCCCTCCAGACATTAGGTTATGAGATTATCACTAACAAATTATAAAACTGTTAAAACTTGCAATTAGACAACAACAAAATTAACAATTACGATAATATTTATTCATACAATTTAATTTTCTGAGATAAGTAGAGTACACTTTAGTAAGAACCTTTTTTAACCTGTTTTATTTACTATCAGTTTATAATCTGGCGACAAAATTATTAACTTCTCCTCTTCAAACTAAGCAACAATGTA
Organism: Thymelicus acteon; assembly: GCA_951805285.1. Lineage (NCBI taxonomy): Eukaryota > Metazoa > Arthropoda > Insecta > Lepidoptera > Hesperiidae > Thymelicus > Thymelicus acteon. The sequence goes on from OX638232.1 coordinate 9,083,678, forward strand.
GCTTCGATGGTAATACAATAATCATATCATTTTAAATCTGATGAGATTTCCAGATACTGGCCATAACAACGTCCTGAAAAAATTAAAATTCTGTTTAAAAAATCGTGTATTTTGTTTAAGGAATAAATAAAAGCGTTCCACATTTAAATAAACTGTCAGGTCAACCTCGTTTATCACGTTTCCATTTCGTGCTCAATTGTTCCTGTTTACAAGATGCTCTGCACGTTCTTATTTAGAGTAGACAACTGCTACTGTGGGTACGAAAGAACCCCAGGGTTTCAGTTTACGATAATTTGTTGAAATTATTCACTTCAGGCACCCTTCACAATATTTTTCCCTGTAATGAGCCGAAAGGTACTCGTTCACTTGTAAAACATTTGGTAGCCGTTCGTAAATGAAGCGCCTTAGAATTCTACCAGAAAGTAGAAATTAGGATTCAAAGATTGTGACGCATTGCTTGTCAAAAAAGTGATTAATCTTCTTTTTATGGTTCAAACTCTGAAACTCAACTGAAATGTAATATTTATCTTCATATTTTACAAATTATTTACCTACCAGGTACGCAGTTACTTTAAATCTTACCACAAACAAATGTGTTGTCGGTAATCTCCGTGTGAACCTTCACCATGGTTGTTTTTCTTATATTTTCAAATTCATTCATTCATTCATTGTATTTATTTCAGATAACTTCGATCCATCTTAATATATATAAATTACGTGTTACGTTGTTTGTACGCGATGAACTCCTAAACTACTTAACCGATTTTAATCAAATTTGCACACTGTGTGCAGTTTGATCCAACTTGAAAGATAAATAGACGGAAGGTTTTAATAAAAAAAACTTTTGACAGAACGAAGTCAGAAGAAATTAGGTAAAAATGTTAAAAAGCATGTCAAAATGCGTCTATGATATATATAGACTCTATATCATCTCTTAATAAATCAAATGTAACCTACAAATTATTATTCTTTCTATGTCAGCTATTTACGCAAAAATCAACATCAATCCAGTTGCATATTTTTCCGTTACCAGGTAGAAAATAACGACTTCACACGGATCAAGTACTCGCATAAACTCTCCACAAAGTTTCAGGCACCGAGTTAACCTATTTTATTGTCAAATACTATCCTGCTTCGGCATTAATAATCTCAATATCAAAGGAACTATTGAGTCGACAGTGCTATAAATTGAAGACTTGTAGACCTCGGGGAAAACTTATTTCTAGCATCCTCGAATACTACCTAGTATAAGTAAGATGGAAGGATTTCGTCTAACAAGATTCCCTACCACATTTTCCTTATAAGTTAAAGCGTTATTCAACTTACTCTCAGGCCTGTGAGGTTCGTAATTAATTAAATTTTACGGGATACAATAGCTGTTGTTTAATATACTTACGTTGTTTAGTATAGGTATATGCTTTGCATTGTCAGAGATTGATGGAGAAAGTTTAAAGATGTTTTTTTTATTGTGTTTACCACTTGTGTTAATGAATAGGTACACAGCTTTTATGTTAATAATAAAAAATTAAAATTAGTCAGTAGGTTACCAATTTTTTATTTATGTCTAAAATACTAATTAATATGAGTTTTTGTCCAAATTAAGCGATTTTTATGGATTATTGAGAGGGTCATAAAAATATAGGTATGTATTGTACAAGAGAAATGAAGAGACAAACTTTTTGTAACCGCAGTTCTCTCTCGTTTAAAATTTGTGAATTATTGTTAATGTGTAGCGTTAAATTATAGTTAAATTATTATTAATTGGTTATGCGGTTCTCATAAATGCCAGTAAATAAAATTGAAAACGTCAAAGCAGGCCTACCGCTCACGCGTATCACTTTACATCAATTAACGCACTTTAACGTCCACTGATTGCTTTTTCGCTGCTTCGATCTTGGAAGTTTTACAAAAAGAGACCGCGGTTTTTTTTGATTTCGTTATAGTTTTTACGACGACACACGAGTGATCCTATAAGGGTTCTGATTTTTGTCTTTTTCGTACGGAACACTAAAGTAAAACGTTAAATGTATGACATTTTTCTTTCTACTATTGTAATAATTATTAATTTTGATCGAAATAGGTAATACTTGAAACTTTCGTGAAATGATCTAAAATGTTTTGAATAATATTGTGAGACAATATTGCTCAACTATTTCAATATTCCAAATTTAGAACAGACCACATCACTTTATTTCTACTATGTATTTTATTACTTTAGTTAAGTGGTTTAACTTAGACACATTCATACATTATGTTAATGTAAATAGTAATTCTAATTTATGCAAAAACGTCTCTGAATACATGAATTGTACCATAAGGATCATTATTTATTTAAAGTAGCAAAAACTCATGCAAACATATCATAATTAAATTTATAAATAACAACTTTAAGTATTAAGATAATGTGTGTAATCTATCGATAACTTAATTTACATGGTACGCAATTTACGCTTATGTTATTTCAAGTTCATTAGCTTTGAATGTTATTAAGTAATCTCCATGTTTTCCATCGGTTATTGATCACTTGCAAAAAGTAAATTACTTAACTTCGCAGCTACGTTGAGCTCAACGGGTGCGTTTATTATATAGCGACATGACTGAAATAAGGTACCGCGCCGTTGCTAAAGTTTGTGACCTATAATGATTATTAATGTGATCAATAAAACGATACCAGCAAGGCTATTCTGTTTTGTAACTCGACAGCGGAATCCGTGATGAGTGTCAAAATCCTGTCTTTAATCGTTTGAAGTTTCACACTCATCGCGGATTCCGCTGTCGAGTTACAAAACAGAATAGCCTTACAGGAATATAATAGAAAATACATAATAATAGAAATTAATTAATGAAGAGAATTAATAAAAACCCTTCTTGAAATTCAATTTGATTTCTTTCCTCATTGAAACAGACTGAAAAGCAGTTAAATAAAAGTTTTTAAGCTAGTGGTTAAATATTATCTCGCGTATTGCATCCCTAATTTCATAAAGTCATATACGTACTATAAATTAATTAACCCGTTGTTGGTGAAGTTGAAGTTGTTGTCGTTGTTGGTGAAGAAAAACAATAAGAAACGTGTAGTGGCATTTTGCATGTTTGACTTTTTGCGTTTTTGACCTTAAGAGTATAATCCGCCCGCCCATTCATTGCTGAAGCCTTTTTCTCATAACCATAACTTTGTTTCTATCCATTCCTTAAATGGATTGTAAATTTGGCATCACCAATGTTGGGATTAATACGAAAGTCATAAATAAAAACGTATAAATATCCTACAGCTCAATTAGAGTAATGGCCGGCTCCATTAGACCTCCGTACATCTGACGGAATTAACCCTATTAGCCCAGTAACGTTGAATTCTCTAGATAACAGATCTTCAGTGAGAACAAAATGGATTGTTTCGGATGTAATAAAACAAAAACGTCTATTACTACTTTTATCTCGTCATCGGGAATAGCAAGCCATAATGTTATACAATTTGTCAGGCAGAGAATAGCGATTTTTCTTCTTAAGGCTAGAAATAAATAACAAATTTTTCTGATGAATATGGAAGCAAATTAAGGTTTATTAATATGGTTGCAAACCGACGTCCGGAATAAAGAAAAGTGATTGTATTAAGTCCTTTTTGCATTAGTCTGAGTGTGGTCTGAGTTTTAAGTCTAATTTGTAGTCGTGTATAATTTTATTTAATGATGTAGGGTTCTTATACGACTAGTTAGTTACAATTCTTAAGAATACAACTATAAATGTTTTGTCTCGTTTGCAGTGCTGGACAACCAATTTCTTGGACGGCAACGGCTCGGTGTTAACTGGTACGTATGTGGTGTTGGTGGTACTCATAAATGTAATTTTACTGCTATAACTCACATGGGATGTAACTTTATGAGCACATCGTTGCTGACGTCACAAAATAGGTTTTGTGCTGATGCTAACACGCCAACACTTATTATCGATAACGTGTTGGTATAAAAAATATACATAATTGTATTAATAATACAAGATTTTGTAAAATAACCTAGTAGAGGATTAACTATTTTCTTCCCCTTTCTTTCTTGACACTACTTCTTGTAACTACGATGATCACCGTCATATCTGGTCTGAAGTAGTGACGGCATGAATATAAAACGGCCAAGAGAGAGAGAGAAGAAAAAGAAAAACATAAACGTGTACTTATGTACGCGCGTGAGAAGTTATGCTTCTTATATACACATAATTATATATATACACATAGCTTATAAACTAAAGAAAACTAGGTGTGTGTATAAGTTGTCTTATTTATAACAACACAGTCAAATTACCTAGTTTACAATTTAGTGCATATAACATCAGATTACAGAATATGAGTGAGAGACGCAAAAGAGACCCCATATTTAAATAAAAAAGGGATACTAAATATGGGCGCCAGGAGGGAGCTACACTATGCTTCGATAGTTCAAAAGGTAATCTGGAACAAAAAACCAGAATATCTATTTGAAAAGCTTACCTGGATTAGAGATATTTGCCATCGAAGTATGCGCTCTCATACACAGATGCTTCTCCACATACCCGCACACAAGACAGCTAGATACAGGAGCTGTTTCAAATTCACCGCAGCTAGAATTTGGAATGACCTCCCACCACCTATGAGAAAACAAATGTCTACAGAATGCTTTAAAGTAAAGTATAAATTAGCCTTATTAAAAAGACAACTCGCTGCGGAGAATTTGAAACACCCCTATGTTAAATTTTTGAACCTAAGAGATTATTTTGCCACAAGCAAATATAAAACTCTCGGATACAATTAATTACATACACACCATGCACATCACAGGCGCGCGCACACACACACACACACACACACACACACACACACACACACACACACAGACACAAACACACAGACACAAACACACGCACACACACACACACACACACACACACACACACACACACACACACACACACACACACACACACACACAAACGCACACACATGCTCCAGTTTGTAATTAGTGTTCATTTTATAGTTTTTAATATTTTTATTTAATTTTTGTTTTTCTCTGGTGAGTTACAATTTTTTTTTTTTCTTTTTTAAATATATTCTTTATGGCGATATTTATATGTCAGGTAAATGGGGAACCAACAACCCTTGTCTCCCGCATAAGAGCTCAGGGAGAAGGGGCCAGCTGAAAAACAGCACTGCACGAGATCTTTTTCTCGTGCCTAAGCTGAGATGGCTCCTTTTGCCTCAATTTTGTTTATTTTTTCTTGTTTTAAAAAAAACTGTATTTTATGTTTTTATAGGCAATAAATGTTTATTATTATTATTATTATTATTATTATTATTATTATTATTATTATTATTATTATTATTATTATTAAAATAATAAATGTTTAACTCCAACAAAATGTTACATGAAAATTTCTGGAACGGAAAATATTCCTGGATAGGCTAACAGTTACGGAAACTTTACGTCACATACTTTGAAATTAGATGTTAGCTGGGATTTTCGGTCGGAAATCCTTGGAAAGATATTACATTTATCGGATTTTCCTAAACGTTCATTATCCGTATAAATAAAATGAGAAATCCTGGTCTCACTGGATGATTCAGCAATGCCCAGCCCGAACTTTTGGAGCTAGAAGGCAAAACATTATTTAATTTTATGCAGACAAGATGCTAAGGCCTTAAATGTTGACGATGGTCCCTGTAACTGTGTAAAAATATCGGCATTATAAAATGCAAATAGTAAGTACCCGTTGCATTTAAAATTTTTAGTGTCCGATTCCGCGATTATATGTATTCTATAATATATAAAATTCTCGTGTCACGGTGTTAGAAGTTGAACTCCTCCGGAACGGCTCGACCGATTTTCGTGAATCTTAGCGTGCATATCAGCTAGGGTGGAGAATCGGACAACATCTATTTTTTATCCCCCTAAATGTTAAGGGTGGTCCACCCCAAAATTTTTGACAGAACAACGTTTGCCGAGTCAGCTAGTAGCTTTATAATAGGTCACTAAACGATTTCAGGATTTTTTTTTAATTAGCCTGGGAAGTACAACAAACACGATTTTATACTATCGCTTAAATAAAACTTTTAATTGGACATGGAGGTATATTATTAAATGATAATTAGAAGCAGTAAATATTTTCAGGATATTTAAAAAATCTAATTTGGTATAGAAGTTGCGAAGATTTCTGAATCCATGCGCGCGTAGCCGAAAACAATTGCCAGTATTTTATATAAAAAGATACTCTAATTTTCATAATCGCTTTAAGGCTTCGTAGGGCCTGTTAAGAGCCGGTCTCAGATGTTTAGCTTAAACAATCTTAACTTAACCTTTGCTTATTTATTTAAGTATTTAATCTTGAAACCCAAAACTGTGGTACAGTTGGCGGACTGGGCTTAAGAGTATTCTTTAATAGAATCTTCAGAATGTGCAGACAATACAATTACAATATGGTACAATAATGTAACTCGTTGGATGGAAGAAGCCTTTATATTATAATTTCTTATATCTTTCCTCTTATTTATCCTTCCGACTAATATTATAAAATGTGAAAGTTGGTCACACTAGTTTGAAAAGTACAGAAAGTAGGTAGTTCTTTACTTATATTTTACAGGAAACCTATAACAAAAGAAGTCTATAGTCTTTAAAAGGTGAATCCCTCTATCGTTGATAATCAACGTAAGAAACCCTATCCACGCGAGTTTAACTCGCACTTGTCTGGTTTTTTTTTTGCTATGACAGCTATGTATGAAAGTAAGCAGGAGGGCTATTCTCTAAAATACAAACTCGAAATCGAAGCTCACTCAAGTGTGTGTGAAAGCGAACTTGCATCATCTTGATATGTCATTCTCTAATCATCTAGTACGCACTTGCGAAGTGAAGTCAGCCTCGAAGTCGAACTTCAAACGACTAAAGATGGCCTCGGTGTGGTATTCTTACTGAATACATATATCTCATTCTCTAATAATCTAATACGCACTTGCGAAGTGAAGTGAGTCTCGAACTCGAACTTCAATTTTGAAACTCATCGCGGATTCCGCTGTCGAGTTACAAGAGAGAATAGCCTTGCTGCTCCTGCACACAAACTCAATTTTCAATCAGCTCTATAATGTAACTATCTATGTGCGTCAGTGCTTCCACCTATGAGATTTAAAAGCGCTAAACGCTCGTATACGAATAAGTAATGTACAGGAAGTTGCCACCGCACTTTTAAGGTATCGCGATTCTGGTGGATGTTCTGGGTTGTTCTAGGTTTATTCTATACTGTTCTAAAATATCGCGTTCGAAGAAAATTTATTTGTAAGGTGACATCATGTGGGTGAAGTTGGCCCAGTCTTTTCGAACTAAAAAATATGCTAAATAATAATAAGTTGATTCTAATTTGCTTCGAAATATTTTTGTATTTATGATATGTAACTATAGCTGCTCTTCTTAAATATTAAAAGTTTTGTGACCTAAATGACAATTCAAAAAAAGCTAGTCAATCCATATTAAAATTTGAGAGTAGTAAAATAAATTACAAGGATGAATGAATGCGTTAGTGGTTTTGAATAATGTGTGAGAAGTGTGTAAGTAATGTGTTAGTGTGCGTATGTGTGTGTGTGTAAGTGATTTGTTTAACGTACTATTATTTCTTCTGTGGTTTAACTAAAAGACTATACAAATTCTTCCTTATCATCACAAGAGAGTTAAAAGCCACTGTAGACATTTGGTTTTACATATACTATCATACATTATTTCATCCTACACTATAACTCCTTTAATCAATTTTATAATACTCGTACAGGCAATATTATAGATAACATTCATCATCTAACATTAAAATAAGTTTGTTATTATTCTTAGCAATTTTCCCACTGAATAAGAGAAATAATGAGTGACTCACTCTTGGTTATTCAGCACTTTTGTTTCATTTATCTTTCATTCATATAAAATAGAATCCTTTGGTTTCCTTCATATTGTCTAATACAAAAGGTTTATCATTCGATAAATTAACAAGCGCTCTATTTTGTTTCCTTTCTGAATAGAACATTACGCAATTAAAGCCTTTTAATTTTTTAAAAGGGTAAAGGTATTTTGAAAGTAATAATGCTTTAATCCATTAACGACTTTCTGCAGCCTGTTCTCTTTTCATAATTAAAAAGGGATGAAATATATCCTACTATTTTATATCCTACCTTAAGTGCATATTAGGGAAGATGTTAGTAAGGAGAATGTAAAAATTTTATGTTAGGCTTTCAGCCTCCAACAAGACTTTCCGATTTCTTGAGCAGTTATCATCGATATCAGAAAAAGTTTCGTTGGCGACTCCTCTAGTGTTGCTCATGTCCGTAGACGAAGGTGACCACTTGCCATCAATTAGCCCGTCTGCTTTTTGCCAGCCGTCCAAAATAATTTATTCATACAGATATCACTGATACACTTATGCTATTATTTTTCTAATCTATCACCATGTTGGAAAGATGCTTTGTCATGGAAAAGAAATGGTGAAAGAAATACCTCAGCACATCTTTAAAAAATACATCCAATCCGTATATTTGATCAAAACATATCACTAACTTGTTCGGAACTCGTTGCAGAACTGGTCATTTCCATGCGTCTAATCACAGCTATAAAAGTATCTACGAACGCCGACGAGTCGCTCTTTGAATTTAGAAGCAGTGATAAAATTTGGGTACCTAATGGATAATAATAATATCTAAACCGTTTCCGCGTCTACTCGGTCGATAGTTTACGTTGCCGCGTTCAGGTAAACGCTTGAAATGTATTTCTTACAAACTGCAGAATATTCACATGCTAAAGCGAAATAAATCACAATTCTCCATTACCGCTTTAGATAAGGGAAACTTGTTCCAGAAATTATATATCAAAATTAAATTTACAACGGTTCCTGCAAGACGTGTGAAATGAATTAAGGATTACATACATCCCGCCTAAAATATTTAATATTGTACATATTCAAACACAGGCGACACTGAAATATTAATATTGAATTCTGTGTTCATGTTTGTATGATATTATATTTAAGACGAATTCGAATATTAGATTTCTGAGTCGGTTAAATTGTTATTCATTTTCAATGTGTCAGTTGCTTTTAACCTTTGTACAGCTTGCACCTGCTTATAAGCTGCTGCCGTTTATATTTAACTATGATAATATCACAGTGATAACAATGACTAATATCCATGATAACTCAAAATATACTATCGTGAGTACTTAAAGTAAAATGTACGTATGTGCACAAAAGTGAAATAGAATAATTTTAATATTATCTACTATTGATAATAATATGTTTCACATACTGTCACAAATCAAGAATAAACTTTAACAGCCGCTTTAACGATGGCGGTATATTTGACAATGGGGGAAAAATATTCTGTTTTGTAACTCGATAACGGAATCCGCGATGAGTGTCAAAATCCTGTCTTTAGTCGTTTGAAGTTTGACACTCAGCGCGGATTCCGCTGTCGAGTTACAAAACAGAATAGCCTTAAGCAGTAATAGAATTCCCTAAGAACGTCCCCACGTATTGTTCTAAAAAATGACACATTCCCTAATCTAAATATTTAGTTTTTCTTCATGACTTCTTGTATGACAGCATCTGCATCGGCCGATCGTTGTAGAACCAAAGAGGTCGCTCGCCGACATATATATCACTTAATAAACTTATATCATAATAATAATGTAATAGTTATTATCAAATAATAAAACCGATTCCATTACCTTCAAAACTTGACATAGAAGATGGAAAAATGAATATTATCATATCATTTGGTTTGGCCGAGTATCAAAGCCGCAAAGCTAGTGGAGATTAAAAATGACTGGACCATTCAAGGATAAGTCTGGCTTCGACGGATCGTTCTGCGAGCATCGTTTCAGTAAAAACGAATAAAAATATGATAACAAAACACTATCGACTGGGAAATATTGTTTCACAGCAGGGCGTAAGTATACTTACGTAATTTCAAAGAACTGACATTTTTTAGGTTGTGTTGTGACGCAACTTACTTTGTTGGTTATGTTGCAACATGTTTTATTTTTATATAGGGTAGGAGGGTGAAAATTTGGGTTCACAAGTATCTAAAAAATCTAAAAAAGATACAACAAAAAAAACATATCTGCATAGGGTAAGATAGATAGTAGCATAGAACACCCTTATCACCTTTGGTATGAAATATACTTTATGACCTGTTCTCATATCTACCAAATATGCACAAAAAAATCATAAAAATCGTTCGAGCTGTTTCGAAGGCGTGCGACTACAAACACACGAGACACGAGATTTTTATGTATAAGATTTATGGGAGCTTTCATGCTATAATGACATAGGGCGTATTCAAGTAGAAAGCTGGCTACTGGCGCCGATTTACCTGCGCTTATCGGAACCGATCCGCGCAGGTAGTCGGCGCAGGTAGTCTCTATACTTTGTGCCGAACCACCGCCGATAAGCGCCGAACGTCGCGGACAAGTTCCAACCAAGGCTATTCTGTTTTGTAACTTGACAGCGGAATCCGCGATGAGTGTCAAAGTTCGAGTTCGAGACTCACTTCACTTCGCAAGTGCGTACTAGATGATTAGAGAATGACATAATACCGAGGCCATTTTTATTCGTTTAACGTTCGAGTTCGAGACTCACTTCACTTCGCAAGTGCATACTAGATGATTAGAGAATGACATATCAAGATCTCGAACTCTAACTTTAATTTTGAAACTCATCGCGGATTCCGCTGTCGAGTTAGAAAACAGAATAGCCTTGCTGTTCCCATAAGCTTGCTTTATATAGAGATTATCTCAACGGCAGTACCGATAAGCGCTGGTTGGTAGATCGGCGCCGGTAGCCAGCTTTCTACGTGAATACGCCCTTAGTCATCGTTCTATTCGTTAAGATAAGCCATATTGCACACTATAAGACGGGTCAAGGCCTTTTTAGGGTTCCGTAGCCAAATGGCAAAAAACGGAACCCTTATAGATTCGTCATGTCTGTCTGTCTGTCCGTCCGTATGTCACAGCCACTTTTTTCCGAAAGTATAAGAACTATACTGCTGAAAATTGGTAAGTAGATGTATTCTGTGAACCGCATTAACATTTTCACATAAAAATAGAAAAAAAAACCAATAAATTTTGGGGGCTCCCCATACTTAGAACTGAAACTCAAAAATTTTTTTTATCAAACCCGTTTGGGGGGTATCTATGGATAGGTCTTCAAAAATGATATTGAGGTTTCTAATATTTTTTTTCTAAACTGAATAGTTTGCGCGAGAGACACTTCCAAAGTGGTAAAATGTGTGTCCCCCCCCCCTGTAACTTCTAAAATAAGAGAATGATAAAACTAAAAAAAATATATGATGTACTTTACCATGCAAACTTCCACTTAAAATTGGTTTGAACGAGATCTAGTAAGTAGTTTTTTTTAATACGTCATAAATCGTAAACCGCAATTTACCTCGATCAAAGTTACAACGAACTACAAGAACTTTTATATTATGTTACTTGCCGCTACGGAACCCTTCATGGGCGAATCCGACTCGCACTTGGCCGCTTTTCTTTTTTAGACCTTGCTGTAATCCGTTAATTCGTAGGACCTGTAGTATAACTTACTGATTGCTACAATCACACTGCAATGAACAATAAGATTTTTAAGTAGGTATGAAGTGGGTTGCAGCTAATTCATTTACATTAAAAAAAGTAATAATCAGTGTAGGATGTACGTACCAAATCTATATATTACATAATACAATGAATGTACCAATGTAACCTTAGACAAGGATCAACAATACGTTTTATCGGGCGATACCTATCTCATGGCGCCAGAGACAAGCACTTAAGTCGCCATTCAATGCTGACAACGTGACTTATTACGAAACTATACATTAAAAGCATGTCATAATAATGGCTGTGATTTATACATGAAGTTCTGCAAACATAGACCGTTAATAAAGTTAATTATTGTCAAGTATGAACTATCTATTTCTTGATGTTACTGAGAGACTAATCCTGATCATTCTATTTCTTATTCAAGGATGGTACCTAACATAACAATATTTTAAAAACATAATGTGTATAACGAAGAGTACACCGAAATTGAAATGATCTGAAAAATTTCAGGAGAAAAATATGATTATCTGTAACGTAATTACAATGAGAATTTCCATTTAAATTAATTAATTACTTTACTGATTTTGATTTTATCAGATATTTGATTCACTTATTATGTACCTTGTTATGTTTTCTTCATCATCAGAACTCATTTACTCCTTAGAACATACATGTCATAATTTCAATAACAAATCGGGTTTTAAGCGTTGGTAGTTTAAGGCCATGTTTCAACTTACTTTTTATCGCTGATGCCAAGAATTACTGCAGCTAGCAAGGTGCCAAAAGCGCTCGCAGCAACGCCGCATTGAACAGGCAAAGCGTCGTAAAATTAATAAAAGTACACTTAGTTACAACTTGCATTAAAGTATGATAATTTTGGATTTAAGGCTTAAATACGACACACTACAAACAGGAATTAAAAACTCTGAAAATGCATATCCCACTCTTCTCGTCTTGGAGAGATATAAAAATTATACCGTCCATATTGTCCTACTAATATTATAAATGTGAATGTTTGGGGATATATTAGGATGATTTCTTTTCATCACGCGCTAATCGTTGTAGGGATTAAGATGAAACTGGGCACACAGAAAGTCAATGTCCAAGACAAGGAAATAAGAGATTTTATCCCGGTAGTATGATCCTCTGGGATAATTTGTACGCTTATATCTTTGTGACTTCGTTTCGTGAAACCATTTTTCTGCGGGTGGAAACAAGTAACTCATAGTTATCATCAGACTTCATTGATCAATAATATAACAGCGTCAAGCGTCACAAAATAGAAGCGCAGATAATAATCTAATTCATCAGTAACACCGAAAGCGTCAGGTTATTAGAATCACCACAAGCAAGCATTATCAGCGAAAATTGAGACGAGATTGCAACCGGATTACAAACCAAATTTTTTTGATTGGTTCTCGAAGGAGATTAAACCGATGCATAAGCAAATTTCACTGGGATTAAACTAGGTGACGACTGACGGAGCCCTGTGACTACAAAGAGGAAAATGACGCTTTAGCCTTATTCGCTGTTTGACAAGATGCACCACGATTTGGATTTTTAATTTAGATTACAGGATGGATGGATATACATCTTGAAAATGTAAATATAATGACTATATTTAACCCCCGTCGAAAAAAGAGGGGTGTTAAAAGTTTGACGTGTCTGTATCTGTGTATCTGTGTGTCTGTCTGTTGCATAGTAGCTCTCAAACGGATGAACGGATTTTGATCTAGACTTTTTTTATGAAAGGTGACTTAATTGAGAGTGTGCTTAGCTATGTTTAGTGTAAATCAAACTGTCAGGGTTTTTTTTTTATTTTAATTTAAGATTATGTACCGTTACGCTACGTATCTTATGGTTTCCCTGCTGGTTTTTTCTTATTGTTTTAGTAGACCCATAATTATTCTTGCACAATTATGTCACTGTTATTTTCTCTTACAATCTCGTGAGATCATTGTAAAATCCGGTAAGTTTGGCTAAAGCCATTATTATGTCATGATTATTAATCATGTAACAATGATTAATCAGTGATGAATATATTTTTGTCATTTCATATAATATAAATATTTCGTAAAATAAAGATTGATGCGTCTATTCAGCACGATGACCTCGTATATTATTAAACAACGTTTACTCATATTTTAAATCGTAAAATATGCAGTAAGGTAGTTTGTGAGATGAAAAGCTGGGCATAGAGATCCTTACAGTATTATATTGTCGTATTTTATACTAACATATTTATATACATAATGTATGATATTATCATTCACATCCGGTAGGTAGATCATTCGTCGCTTCGATCTCGATCGTTCTTTCGCATAGAGATCCTTACAGTATTATATTGTCGTGTTTTATACTAACATATTTATATACATAATGTACCTATGATATTATCATCCACATCCGGTAAATAGATCATTCGTCACTTCGATCTAGATCGTTCGTTCGCATAGAGATCCTTACAGTATTATATTGTCGTGTTTTATACTAACATATTTATATACATAATGTACCTATGATATTATCATCCACATCCGGTACGTAGATCATTCGTCGCTTCGATCTAGATCGTTCGTTCGCATAGAGATCCTTACAGTATTATATTGTCGTATTTTATACTAACATATTTATATACATAATGTATGATATTATCATTCACATCCGGTAGGTAGAAACTTTAAAATTCCACAGGCGGACGTCATTTGAAAGAGAAAGAACAGGTTGTGATATACCTGGAGTCTTTGTACCGGAATAAAAGCCACGAATATATTAAAGTAAAATATCAATACTAATATTATAAAGAGGAAAGTTTTTTGTTTGTAGTGGTTAGACTCAAAAACTACTGAACAGATTTCAAAAATTCTTTCATCAGTAAAAAGCTGCATCATTTCTGAGTAATATCTGCAATATTTTATTTAATACAATATTTTTTTATTTTTAAAAAGTTGAGGGTTCTATACGAAAACCGAAGCAAAGCGAGAAAGATTACTAGTTTTCAATAAACTCAAACTCATTTATTACGAAATTACGAAAAACTTCATAGTTACAACAGTTATTCGACTAAAGACTCGTAAAAATGATGTATTATTCCATTCCAGTAGATTTGTGCTCGGTATTAAATGATACAAAAATAAATGGGTACGAAATAGAGGGAAAAAGGTGATAATAGGATAATTAAATTGAAAATTCATTAACGAGACTGCCTTGAATTAATTATGCTTGTTTCTTGTTAAACTATTGCGTATTTCACAGTATCACTATTGTGCTTCTATTAAATACTAGCTGTTGCTCGCGACTTTATATGCTTATTCTTCAGCAACAGGTCTATTTCCTGGGATAAAAATGGTTGTCTGTAGAGTCGGTATACGGACGGAGATTTAACGTGACAACGTCTGTTCGTGGTATAAGTTTTTGTAACATAGAATTAAATGAAAATCACAATTTTAAATTCATAATTCACTGACATAATTCGTTGACGCCAGAAACGCTCGCGTAGAAGAGAGACGCAAGGCGCGCGCCGGTCGAGCGAGCCTCTCTCTCGCGCGCGCATGGTAACGTTCCAGCAAATCTTACACAGTTTTCGTGAATGACACCCGAGTCAACCAATTTATAAGACGTTATCACGTCAAAAAGCCTATGTCCTCTCCAACGCTCTCTTTTATCTCTGTACCAAAATTTAGCAAAATCGGTTCAGTGGTTTAGGCGTGAAAGTGTAACAGACAGGCAGAGTTACTTTCTCGTTTATAATATTAGCAGGGATGTTATTTAAATTGTTTCGTATAAATACTATGTAGGGACTGTAAAGAAATGTTACGGTTAAACTTACTTACATGTTTCAACATATCCCATGGAGTTTCGCGTGATTTTAATTTGTAAATAGCTCTAATTGGCCTTTTATGCAACACAAATATTGCATTAACATTAGCTGGTTTAATCCTCATTAAGATACTGCAGGAATAGCAGATTTTACATCCGCAAATTGTCTTTGTAATGGCATAATATTATACCGATCTACTAGTTTACATTAAAACAATATATGGATGCCCTACTGAAGTTTAGAATGAAGTGACACCTTAAAAATCTGTGGGTTTTTACATAGTACAGTTTCTTTATTTAGGGATTTTACTAAGTCGTACATTTGGTAGCGTAAATTCCACTCACGTTATTTTCTTGGAATTCATTGGGCCACCAATAACCATAGCGTATTCCGAGAAATAATTGTGATTATTTTTCCGACCCAAATATCGACCAATAGAATTGCACTATTCGACGTCACGTGGTACAACCTACATGGTATTATACTGATAATTTTTTGAAAATTTTCTCTGGTAGTTGCTATATATAAAAAACAAAACATGATCCAGTCAAATTAACCACACGTCAAACTGACAGGTTGAATTCAATTGTGAAAATTGGAGATTTTGCATGAAAATGAGTCGATTGGGACGGAAAAATAATCCCCCGAATACCACACGAGCTTCAAAATTATCTGGCATTTCCCATCTGAAATACCCGATAATTTTGAAGCTCTTGTGGTATTATAAGTGAATATAAATATTATTCACCTGTTCCGACGTTTCTGATCCATCATTATCCTCACTTACAGGTAACTATGGTTGAGTAATAGAAAATGTCATGGACGGTTAGAGATAAATAAACTATGCGTAGATTACTATTTTTTTTAAGATTTCCAAGTATAGCTTGCTTCGTTAGCTTGCAACCGCAATCAACGTGCAATTTGAGCTTGAATGTAATCAAGCACATAAATCGCAAAATATAACCACGCAGCTTACAACCGTGATAGGATCTTAATTTCGTTACCTTTATCATTTTTATCTCCTGATTTTAAACGCTACGAAAATATAGGTTTTAATTTCCTCGAACCCTTTCCTGAGGTTATAAAAATATTTTCATTTGGCGAGGTCTGCTTTCGTAATTTTTTGAGATAAGAGGCTGCTCAATTATGACAAAAAATGTGCAAATGGAGACCCGAACAAACAGCATTAACGAGTCGTCCCGCGCCCGTCACGCGCCCGTCACGCACAATTTGCTGCGCCCGAGGTACCAAGTGCTGTCCACGAATTCACAATACGAGATTAAGGATGGATTCCAAATATTTTTTCGTATATTTTCCTAGAGTGCCGTAAAATTACCATAATTTGAGGGTGGCTGCCCTAATGCCTAAAGGTCCTAACTCCTAACAAGCGGGAGTAAAGATTAATTTATCATTTATTATGAGCCGCGAAATTTACGGATTCTTGCAGTAGGATGTTTAGATTTAGACGTGACACAGATCGCTTGGATAGCTTTAGAATAACTTGTCCATAAGGTTATCTTATTCCGAAGTAAATAATCTTTATAACTTATAAGAGATGTTACTCGCATAATTGTAATAATGCTGGCAAGTATTACGAAATGTAACGTGTCAAAGGTCAAAAGAGCTGCCACAGTAATCATAGAGAGTTACATTCAAAGAGCAATCGAAGATAATGCTTCACTAACAAGAACCTCATGCAAAGTGGATGAAATACCAATGAAATTGTTTACCTTGTGTCAGTATACTAACGAGAATGTTGTATGTTGCGACAGACCCTCCAATTCTCAACTATGACATTCATAGGTAAGATGATGTAACACTAGAGCATCAAGTTTTCACTATATAAAAAACGAGTAACCGCCCTCGCTTTGCTTCGGTTTTCTTATATTTTTACACCTTGGGTTACATTATTGTAGTTTTATTAAATATCCCTGATTTGTTTGAAAATATAATATAGCCTATGTCACCCGGGGATAATGTAGCTTCCCAACGATGAAAGATTTTTTCAAATCGGTTCAGTAGTTTCAGAGCCTATTCAATGCAAACAAACAATCAAATCTTTCCTCTTTATAATATTAGTATAGACTAGCGATCTGCCCGCGACTTTGGTCGCGTTTTTCGGGATAATACCCTACCCGAGTACACTATATTATTATTATCTTATTTCAAATCATGGTCTACCAGTTTATGCTCACTAGATATTTTAACATTCAAACGTCGCCGCAACGTTGAAAAGTTCATTCCGATGTCGAATCGAAAATGTACCTATACCAGATGATAAATTATTACGCACACAAATAACATTTAATAAATGACGAACATTATTTACAAGGATTTAAAGATTTATTTAGAACAAAAACAATTTTACAAATTATATGTTCGTAGACACTGGGTATAGTATCAATTGAGTTGTTTCCTAAAAATTTTTTTTGTTTTAAATGGAAAGTTCATATATAAGTTTTATAACAAAGTTATTTTAGTTTTTTTTTATTCGCTATAATTTAAAAGTTACATCAAATCAAAAATACGTTTTTGAATCCAGTACCGAAAACACTCCGACAATTCCCGAATAGATCCGAGCGCGCGTGTGACGTCACTTTGTTAATTGCTATTCATTGCAGCATACAGCTGATACTGTGATTTGACTTTTAACTGATAAAATCTTGATATTATCGTCAATATATTGATAAATATATCAAAAATGCTAAACCTTAAAAGTTATCGTGCTTGTTTTGTACCATTACGTGGGAATACTACAAAAAAAAAAACACCCCAAAGATAGTTTTAAATGTGTACCTGTGACCTTTTCGGTTTTCCCGAGGAGTAAGAGGTAAAATTTTAGTTTTCGTTCATAGATTCGTTTTTAGGGTTCCGAAGTAAAATCGGAATCCTTATAGTTTCGTCATGTCCGTCCGTCCGTCCGTCTGTCCGTCTGTCCGTCTGTCCGTTTGTCCGTCTGTCCGTCTGTCCGAAGCAAAGCGCCCAAACCCTTAGTGCTAGAAAGCTGTAATTGGCATGGACCATTTTTGGAATTAGGGGTCCGTTTGCAAAATGTTTGGCTTTAAAGTGCTAATTTTGGTTACAGTCAAGTGTCCCCCCCAACTGTTGACTAAACGGTTGGAGTTAGACAAGTGAAAAAATTCTCAAAAACAGGAACAAAAAAACATTTTACAAGGAAAACTATCACGGCTATGTAAAACATAAGTATGAGTCATAGTCGATAAACTTACTATTTAATTCGGAACCTTACATTGCCCGTGGCCTGACACGCACATGTCCGTTTTTTTATGAAACAACTCATGGTTTTATTTTATTAGGTTAGGAATTTTGCAACGTTGATCTTACTCAAATTCAATCAGGATCTGATGATGGGTCCTGGGGCTACAAAGTGGAACACGTGGTAGAACAATGGTAGAGTAAAACGGAACCATGTTTAAAGATATTAGTTATTATTATCGTTAACATTGTAAAACCAGTAGGTACATAAATAAATAAATAAACGCTTCACACTCATAGCCCCATACTAGGATACCCAGTGTCGTGGGTGCCATAGACAACACAAGGACACACACTCAGACCAAGAACAGAAATACAAACTAATCATTCAAACCATCTCGCAGCATCCACCTCGCATCGAATCGAACCCAGGACCCTTGACTTAGCGATCTGGAGTGGTAACGATTCGCCACACGAGTCGTGATCATTGACCAACTTGGTGTATTTCGGAGACAAAAAAAAAATATATATTGTACCAGTTTTATGTACAAAGCGCGTACAGACCCATACCACCGCAGTAGGTTTCCCTGTGTCGCGGGTGGCATGGTCAACACAAATAATACGTCACTATAACACCCAAGACCCGAGTACAAATAATTATTTGTCACATTTTATTAGATATGGCCGGGAATTGAACCTGGGACCCTCACTTCGCAGGCTGGATCGAATCGCTATCGACTAGGCTATAGGGTCATCATATGTATGTACCTACTACTAGCATAGAATTTCTGTAGTATTGCATTGTGCATTTTTTTATTAATCACATTCTTCACTTCTCTCAGGATC
Source organism: Thymelicus acteon (assembly GCA_951805285.1). Lineage (NCBI taxonomy): Eukaryota > Metazoa > Arthropoda > Insecta > Lepidoptera > Hesperiidae > Thymelicus > Thymelicus acteon. The sequence goes on from OX638232.1 coordinate 9,103,139, forward strand.
CATATTTAAAATTTAGGTAGACGAAGTCGCGGGTAGAAGCTAGTTGTATGATAAATGAACTATAATTTTATCATACAACCCTGATTTATACCCTTAACACCCGGCCCTGATTTCTCCCAGACACGATTTACCAGTAAACAGTGTAACCTTAGGTATCTAAATTTATTTAGTGTGTACAATCAATAGAGAGTTTTATTATAATATTTAATGAAGAATAAATCATTTAACATTTAAATTTACAATAAAATTACGTGTTATGAATATCTTTTTGCACTAAATTTTGGATATTTTTACTCAATTCACGTAGAAGCTTCTAACACTGTGTAATTGCTTTAACAAAATGACGTCACTAACATGGCGACCAAATCTGGCGCGTTTGTAGTCACGTGATTCTTTTTGAACTTTTATCAATTTTGAATTCATTATTATTAATATTAAAAATAGTTTTTAAGCGTTTTTAACAATGCCAATTAATATAATTTGTGTTAAAGATTTAAAATACATTTAAAAAAAAAATATTTTTTTTAAAATGAACAACTCAATTACTGTATTGCCACTGTTTACGCCAACCTCGAAGTACAATGTTTCATTATTACTAACATACAATATTATGTTAAATTATTAACAAATTCAAATATTACTACAAACTGAGATCATAATTAGATTTACATGATAATATTTTGTCGAATGTTTACATAATAATAATGTATGTGAATTTGAGTGTGTGTGTATGTGTGTGTGTGTGTATATGTGTGTGTGTGTGTGTGTGTGTGATTAAATCAACTTTATTTATTTATACCCCTTTAAATGACTATGGGCGAATATTTATGTCTATGGTAGATGTCTATGACCTTTCCTTAAGATGCTTCGTCTGCTCATTTGTCTATATTAAAAAAACACATTATATTTGACCAACCTTAAATTACTAAGCGGTCATGGGTTTCCAAGAAGTACTTAACGCCTCTCCACTTTACAGGCTTGTTCTACACTTAAGATTGAAGTTAAAACAGCAATTATTTTAGCACTTGTGTACACAGTTTAACTTAGGATAATAGTTAAGTAGCATAGACGAGATTTAATCATATTCATCGATTAGAATAGTTGGTTGTCAACTTTATGCGTATCTCACATCCAACTTTATTGGTACTACCGAGGCATAAATTAATTCAACATGGATTCATAAGAAACCTTTACATAATAATTATATTGTTGGAATACAATGAATGTTAAATGACGATTCGCGTAAATTAACATGTAGACATGAAACAAATGGCATTTTTTTCAGATTACTTTCTTATCTATACTATAATATATAAAGAGGAAAGATTTGATTTTTTGTTTGCATTGAATAGGCTCCGAAACTACTGAACCGATTTGAAAAATTCTTTCACTGTTGGGAAGCTACACTATCCCCGAGTAACATAGGCTATATTATATTTTCAAAAAAATTAGGGATCCTTAATAAAACTCCAATAATGTAACCCAAGGTGTAAAAAAATAAGAAAACCGAAGCAAAGCGAGGGCGGTTACTCGTATTAACATAAGCATAGCTGTTGTAATGGTGACAGGAATTAATTTTAACGCTGTACGGGCTGAACCTATAATAGCTTCATGGGCTGAACCCAAAGGAAACAAAATATTACTTGCTCTCTTATCAAACAAATGTAATTTTGAAAAAAATGTTTAAGTTAGCTGTTGAATGGTTACTTAACATTGACTGAAATGAATATTTTATATCATTTAATAAATTATATTATGTTTGTAACACACGTTAGGTATCATTTTGTAGAATGTATCTTTCTGCATTTCTTCTCCGTGTAAACTGTAACCGACTCCGATATACATGCATTATACTTTAAAAGTGTTAAAAAGGGTTTATCTATACAAATAAATAAAATTGGAGTGTCTGTTTGTAATGTTAAAATAACCGCTTTTTACTAAGTGCATTTGGATGTATACACGGTACATATGTACCGTATATACCAAAACAATATTTTTTACAATTTTTGTCTGTCTGTCTGTCTGTCGGTTTGTTCCGGCTAATCTCTGAAACGGCTGGACCGATTTTGACGGGACTTTCACAGGCAGATAGCTGATGAAACAAGGAGTAACTTAGGCTACTTTTATTTTAGAAAATAATTGTTAGGCGATACGAAGTTCGCCGGGTCAGCTAGTCTTCACATAATTATCTACATTCTTAATTATTTACCTTTTTTATACATTAAATAGGTACTATTTTTACGCAGATGACGTCACTCAGTGAGACAATATGAATTTCAGGATGTGAAAACTACTTAGTCCAACTTCGACTCAGTCCATTAGAATAACAAACGACAATATCACGTTACGTTCTCGTCCTGGAGTTGGAAAATAATGTTCCATTAAGTAGGTATCCATTTACTTGTATAAATATATTAAAATGTACCTATTCATGGCTCATACCTGGTATCTGGTATAGCATTAAAACAGATGGATTTGTGTGAGGGTTCATATTACATTGGCTCTGAGTTTTTGTTGCAAATTATTGATCAAACTGTCATGTCCAAATGTCAGAAAATCTGATACCTACTGGTAACATCAGTGTGAGATGTTTGATGAGGTTTTTTTACAAATAAGTAGAAGGTGTTCAGTACGGGAACATAAGAAATTAAAGAATAGAATGTCTGAATATAAGACTGTAATTTTTCAAGGAGCACACTGTGCATTTAACAAAATCAACGGAAATTTTAAATATAATAATATGATATGTCGCGAGTATCGGCGCGTGAGCGAGTGAGTGACCGCAATGAGTGACCGTGATGTGGTAGGGGTCCAGTTGGCCCCGCCTCTCCTCCCAGTCCCCGCGGACATCCCCGCGTAATAGGTAGATTGAATAATGGCGTAGACATACTCCCGGCCCTGGAAAGCTTAGCAGCTTTCAAGCTCCTCTTCAACATCCGGCCTTGGGAGCAGGCAGATCCTGTTAAGGGCGCGTCGGATGGTGCCTCTCGCTGTGGCGATGTCAGCGACGCGTGTTATGCCATCTGAACCCGGGAACAGCTTCGTGATACGTCCGAGGCGCCAGTAGAGCGGTGGGGTATTATCTTCCTTTAGGATTACTAAGTCGTTTAGCTGTAGGCTCTCCGCAGATTTAGTGCGCCACTTAGTCCTTGTCTGAAGCTCGGCGATGTATTCATGGCTCCAGCGCTGCCAGAAGTGTTGCCTTATTTGCTCAAGGCGTTGGAACCTGTCGAGACGGTTAGCATTAGCGGCTTGTAGACAAGGTGAAGGCAATGACTGGAGGGGTCTACCAATCAAAAGTGGCCCGGGGTTAAGGGATAAAAGTCTGTGGGTGAGGAGCTCAAAGGACATAAAGGTCGGCTATTGAGGATACTTTCTATTTGAGCGAACAGAGTTGTTAACTCCTCAAAGGTAAGGTGAGCAGTCCCTAAAATCCTAGTCAAATGGAATTTGGCTGATTTCACACCGGCCTCCATCAAGCCATTGAAGTGAGGAGCGTACGATGGTGAGAAACGAAATTCGACGCCCTCGCTAGCGGCAAAATCAGTGATGGACTTAGCGTTACTGTCAATAAATTGTTTGAGCTCCTTGGAGGCTGCAACAAAGTTTCCACCATTGTCACAGAATATTTGATTCGGTAGACCTCTACGGGAAATAAAACGCCTTAGACTTAAAATGAATGCGTCTTTGGAAAGCTCACTTACTGCTTCTAAATGCATGCACTTATATCTAAAGCATACAAAAACACATAAATAACATTTTGTAATTTTACAACCACGACCTTTGCGATCCGTAATCATAAATGGGCCAGCGAAATCAGTCCCCACAGAGCGGAAGGGAAAATCAGGAATTAGTCTTTCGGCAGGTAGGTTCCCCATTATGGTTTGCATTGTTTTACCTTTAAAACGCCTACACACGTTACAGTTACGTGCTGTGCGACGAGCTAGATTTCTCCCACCAATAGGCCAATAACGAGTTCTAATAGACGCCAGTAGCGCTTGTGGGCCTACGTGAAGGAGCCGTCGGTGTTCCTGCTCGAATAAAAGACGAGTAAAATGATGTTTGCTACTTAATAACATGGGATGTTTCATCTCAAAGTTATATTCTGATGCCTGTATTCGACCACCTACTCGGATAATTCCTTCATGTAAAAAAGGATTAAGTGTTGAAATGTGAGATCTTGAATTAAGTGATTTTCCTTTTAGTAATAAATCGAATTCTTTGGGGAATGATTGATTTTGAGATATGTAAATTAATGTGTGAAGAGACTTAGTAAGTTCAGAAACAGTTAATGAGCCTGTATATTTATTAGAAGGATGTTTACAATTATTAATAAACCTGTTAACGTAACAGAAAATATGTTGTAATTTTTTTAAGTTAGAAAATCTATCTAGTTGAAATGATGTGTCTGTGTTTTCAGTAGCAATGGAGTGTGTCTTAATTTCAGGCAAATCAATATCAATGTCAATTTTTAAATGTTCACTGGGCCAATTAGACTCAGGTTCTAACAAAAACTTGGGACCGTTCCACCACAAATCACATTCTGCGACTTCTTGTGGATTTACGCCACGGGAGAGTAAGTCAGCGGGATTATGTTCTGTGGGCACGTGATGCCATAAAGCAGTATCGGTCAGTTCTCTGATTGCCGCAACCCTATTTGCAACGAACATTTTTAAGTTAGATGAACCAATCCGCAACCAACTTAGTACAATATTAGAGTCGGTCCAATATACCTGTCTTGCTACGTTGCGTCGCAAGGCTTGTGTCACAGAAGAGCTCATTTCAGCCGCAAGAAGAGCGCCTGAAAGCTCTAGTCGAGGAATAGTAATAGTGTTTGATGCTGGTGCGACACGGGATTTGGCACATAACAGCTGGACGTGTACTTGCCCTCCCTTATCAATGGACCGAAGGTACAAGCACGCGCCATATGCACGTTGAGATGCGTCACAAAAACAATGTATTTCAACGTGTATGGGGTCCGGGATAGATACCCATCTAGGTGTAGACAACTTAGAAATTGACATGAGCCCGTCACTAAATGCCTTCCATGTTTTTACCACGTCCTTAGGCGCAGGGTCATCCCAGTCCAGCTTTAAAGACCATAAGGTCTGAATTAAAATTTTGGGAACGATAGTGCACAAAGATAGGAGGCCCAAGGGATCAAAGATCTTGAAAGTTGAAGACAGGATGCTCCGCTTAGTGACGGGAGCTGAATGGTCCACTAGCATAGGGAAATGAAGTCTATCAGACGATGGGTTCCAGTCCAGGCCTAAAGTATTATTGGAACTGCTAAGCTTGAGGTTTCCGCAAGACTGGAGCTCGTCTGAAGGTAAGATAGAAGATGAATTGGAGCGATACTTTCGCAAATTAAAGCCAGCTTTGTGAAGAACTGTGGATGTTAATTGTTGGATTACACGAAGTTGATTTTCGTCATCATGACAGGTCAACAAATCATCAACATATATGTCGCGCTGAATGACTGTTTTAATCATTTTATCCTCACACTCCTCACCTATTTCCCATAGGCACTTAGTAGCGAGGTAACTGGCACTAGCAAAACCGTAGGTGACTGTATTAAGTCTGAGGGATTGTAATGGCTTATTTTCTGCATCACGCCACAGAATCATTTGTAAGTTACGGTCAGACTCGTCTATTAGAACCTGGCGGTACATTTTTTCAATATCCGCTGATAAAACGTAACGATGTTGACGAAATCGAATGAGGATATTAAAAAGAGAGTCTTGAATCGTAGGGCCTATCATTTGAATGTCGTTTATAGACAAACCAGATGTAGTGCGAGCTGACGCGTCAAACACGACACGAAGACGCGTGGACTCGCTGTCCTCACGAATGATTGGGTGATGCGGAACAAAGTAGGCTCCCTCAGGCTTGTCTTCCTGTGAAACTGACAGATGACCTAGTTTGTGGTATTCATTTATGAATTCTACATAAGCAGACTTAAGGTGAGGTTGCCTACGAAACCTACGTTCTAGATTAAGGAATCTACGTTTAGCCAAAAAGTAAGATTCGCCTAGGCAGTCTGGCTCGTCGATAAGTGGTAGCTTGACACAAAAACGACCCTCTGTGGTGCGTTTGGTGTGCTGCAAGAAATGAAGTTCACAAGCCTTTTGTTCTTTGGTAAGAAGGGGTCTTTGTGGCAAGCTTTCCAGCTCCCAAAACCTTTTCACGTCATTGTGAAGTTCGACTAATTTATTGTTGCTGTCAATATTGACTAAATTGCATTTTATTTCGCTATTGATGTTACGTGTATTATAGTGCAAGGGACCTGCGATGAGCCATCCTAATTTGGAGTCATGTAGAATAGGGTTGCCCTTTCCTAAAGCGTGCTGCTTGGTTCCAATAATGTCCCAAAATAGGTCAGCACCGATGAGCAATCCTATTTCAGACGGCTCATAAAAGCTGGGGTCTGCAAGCTCGAACGATTTTAAGTTTAAATGTGTAATATTTAAAGTAGTCTTAGGTATTGTTCCTGAAATTTGAGGTATAACTAAACATGATGTAATAACACTGAATGGACGTATCTTTGATTGAATGCGTATGTTACAACGTTCAGCATTTAATTTGTACATAGTGTTACCTATACCGATTACATTTTTAGTATTTGAGCTTAATGAAGTTAAATTTAATTGTTCCTTTAAGGACTCCGTGATGAAAGAAGACTGACTGCCATTGTCTAATAAAGCTTTGGTAGTAACCAATCTGTTATTATTGGGATTAATAATGTCAACTAAAGCAGTGCATAGCAATGTCTCAGCGCGTGTGTGTGAAGAATGTGTGTGTAAAATAGCTGACATAGAAGCGTTCACGGAATCTGCATTACTAGTGTCAGGCTCAGTAGGTTTATGTAGATGAGTATTGTGACGTTTTTTACAAATTTTGCATGTTCCTGGCAGTTTACACGCACGCTGGTTATGGCCCTTACGCAAGCAGTTTGTACATAGTTTTAATTTAGTTACAAAGGCAAGTCTATCATCAATTGACTTGGATTTAAATTGTGAACATTCGTAAATACGATGAGTGTCGCCATTGCAAAAACTACATTTATTCAAACCTTGAGATCCTGTATCAGCTTCATCAGCAGTAACGAACGATTTTGTGTGTGTATGCGAGGTTGATAATTGTTTAGAGCTTTGAGTGTGATTTAGTGATGATTTTATACTCCTATCCTGCTTACTACGATAAACGGATTCGAGAACATCTGCTCGACCTCTAATAAAAGATATAAATTCATCCAAAGTAGGCATCTCCAAAGCGCTAACATTATTATGTATATACTCCTCCCATTTAACTCGCGTATTACTATCTAATTTCGCTGCAAACATGTATATGATTACGGTATCCCAATGGTCGGTTGGCTGCTTCAAAGTATTTAAAGCGCGCATATTTTTAGTAATGTGGTCCACAAGAAACCTTAAAGATTTATCTGATTCGCGTAACGGTTCAATGCTGAATAAAGTCTTTAAGTGATTATTTATTAATTGACGAACATTATTATAACGCTCACAAAGGATTTTCCATGCTTCAGGATAATTATTGTCGGTAACTTCGAGATTACTGATCACACGCGCAGCTTCACCTTCTAAATAGGAATTTAAGTAATGAAATTTGTGTATATTTTTAATTTTAGAATTATTATGAATTAATGAACTAAATGTGTCACGAAATTCCAACCATTTATAGAAAGTACCATCAAAATTGTTTATCTTAATGACCGGTAAGCGAAACCCGATGACCTCATGATCATCTTCGTCAGCTGTGGTGAAACTACTGCTGTGCTCAAGCGTCGACTTTTTAGCCGAACTGTTTGCCGAAATAATTTCCTGTGCCTTTGCGATGGAATTGTGAAAAGCTTGTTCAATTACCTCTCTTGTGTCTAATTCAGTGCTTAAACTTTTTTCATCTATCCCCTCGATTTGATTTTGCACGCTATCGAACTCGACGAATAACGCCTCGATTTTAACTAATCTTTGTGTTAGCACGTTAACATCAGTAGTAGTAAGTTTTTTACCTTGACATTCATCTAATTGATTGTTAAACTTAGTAATTCGTCCTTTTATTGAAGCACGTTTTAAATTTAAAGACTTATAATTATGCTCCATACTAAAGAAGTCAACGCGCAAACAAAGCAAACGATTAGTGAGCAATAAAAGTTATTGTATGAATACAAATACGCTCCTCGCTTCGATGACCGTCGCTCGGAAACCGGTGTGCACCAGGTGACTCAGCGCGAGAGGAGGGCCACCGCTCTGCAGCAGCACTCACTCGATGCGCGGCCGCAGTCAGCGCGAGGTCTCAGGATGCGATGCTAGTGTACAAGCGAAGGGCGCACGGCACTCGGTAGCTGGAATAGATTGTTGGAATGCTTTGTATAATTACGTAAGGATACACAATAGGGAAGCGAGTGATAGTTATTACTGGATGGTGAAATTGAGCAAACTGTTATTTAATGAAGTGCTTTATGATATTGGCAACTTTAGGTACAGGAGACAGTATGTAAATTATTATCATTCGCTTGTGTTTTTTGTTATTAGCCTCTGCAGTAATTGCGTGCACGTAATGCAACGAAGAAATGAATGCGTTATTGATATAGTTAAGCACAGTGCGCTGTTTATCGTTGTTTGCAGTTCAAAATAGGTTTAGCTATTATTGATTTTAATTGTACATAGAAGTAGATTATAGGCAATAATATAATTATTGCAGTGAAGGCTTTCAAGTCGAAAAATAGATGCATACAAATGCGACAATTGGCAAAGTAAGTAGGTTTGCTAAGCTGCAGAAATTTAGATAGTCACTTAATATAATTATAGATTTACTAATATAGTATAGGAAGTAAGACCTTAGGTAGGCAAGCAAAGATAGATTGATATTTGCTAATAGGGTATAAAGTTAGGCAATAGTTTTAGAAGACCTATTTAGCAAATAAATTTCTTATCGCTCTGCTCGCACAAATAGATGGGTCGCATGGAAAAAAAAGGGTTAAATAAGGAACGGGCTCACTTTTGGCTGGCAAACCGCTGCTGCGACTGCGACACGTGGACCACTGTCGTCTGCTTGGCCGGCTTGCGATGGCTGCAAAAGTGCTTCTCCCCCGTTTCTCTTGACCGTATGCTGCCCTGGGTGACTTGTAGCGGTTGTAGTCCGTTTCGAAGAAATTTTCGTTCCGAAGTCAGATGACCGCCACGACGTAGTTAGCGAATGGCCACTTGTGTGACACGCGGCGCGGCAGTTATCGGGCACCGTCCGATAGTGCAATAGTTTTTGTATGAAATATAGGCACGGTCGCCACTTTATGTTCAGTACGGGAACATAAGAAATTAAAGAATAGAATGTCTGAATATAAGACTGTAATTTTTCAAGGAGCACACTGTGCATTCAACAAAATCAACGGAAATTTTAAATATATGATATGTCGCGAGTATCGGCGCGTGAGCGAGAGAGTGACCGCGATGAGTGACCGTGATGTGGTAGGGGTCCAGTTGGCCCCGCCTCTCCTCTCAGTCCCCGCGGACATCCCCGCGTAATAGGTAGATTGAATAATGGCGTAGACAGAAGGTATATACCCGTATCTGGTTGACTGGAATGTTTTATCTTGTTTAATTTAATTTTCATACTAAAAATTATAATAATATGATAATTATCTTTAAAAAACTGCCTTCAAAATTACTAGGTAGAAAACTTCGCGAGCCCTCTTAAAGCACCGCTTTTTTGCTGGTGATAATACTTAATATCAATACGATAATGTAGTTTAATCCGCAGAGGACAAAGTCACCTGAATCGTTAAACAAATACCTTGGAGTTTGGAGTAAATATCACGACTCAATGTACGCAGGGTGTGATCTTTTCCAAATAATGACCATAACTCCTAACAAACATAATACCGTCATATTCGTCGATGTCCTCGCACACAAGGGGATTTTCACCTGCGGTACTTTTATTCCCTCGTGTGCTTCAGTGGCTACAGTAATAATCATTATATTATTATAACGAAGACAAAAGTACGCCGAGGAATGTCTCTCGTCTGTTCATTATCTTTATTGTAGGTACCTCCATAACATAAAAACATCTTTTTAATAAACAAGCGCAAGCAAGTAGACTCAATAAGTTAAAAAAAAACGCTTTGTAGGTAAACAACTCCAACTAATTTTGTGTTGGTTTTTTATAAAAACTTCCTGTTCTATTAGACCGGGTTAGACTACAGAAGTTTTAAAGCACAATAAAACGTACACAGAGCAAAGAAAAAGTATGTTTAACCGACTCGTCTTTGTTTCACTTTTCGAGGCTTAGGAGTTTTATTCATAGCGTTGCTTTGGGCTATGTTCCGAATTCTGGATATAAAAGGCGAAGTACACTTGCGAGTACAATAAAATTTCGAGTCTAACAACAAATTTTGTTTCGGGTAATTAATATAAAATATATATACCATAGGAGTACATACATGGCCATTGGTAGAGTTAGAATTATTGCTGCTATTAACGATCCACCTTCGGCTTTTGTAGCTTTAGTTTAGACGTAGAATCGCCTAAAGTTACAGATTGTATAATTAGTCGTTGCGACTAAGACCTCTTATGTGTATAAATCAGCCATCAAAAACAAAACTTGTAAAAAAACCAAGTCTCGCAACTCAGTTCTTCTACCGTAAAATGTTGTGAGATCCATGTAATACCAAGTCGGTTAATTTATTCAGTTCCTACTTAAGGGTCCTTCTGTCTTAAGTTGTTACGTAATTAGCTAACCTAACAAGTAACAACATCTTATAGTGACCATATTATCATTATTAAAAATCTTTTATGTTTTAAATAAATAGATCGATTTGGCCATCGCATGAAAACACAATGTATCTCACAAGTAATACCTACATATTATATAAATTTGATTGTTTAGTGCGATTGCCAAGTCAATCTATTTATTTAAAACATAAAATATTTTTAATATTGATAATATGGTCACTATAAGATGTTGTTACTTGTTAGGTTAGCTAATTACGTAATAACTTAAGACAGAAGGACCCTTAAGTAGGAACTGAATAAATTAACCGACTTGGTATTACATGGATCTCACAACATTTTACGGTAGAAGAATTGAGTTGCGAGACTTGGTTTTTTTACAAGTTTTGTTTTTGATGGCATCTCATTTCTTTTTGTAGATAGTTCTACTTTTTTTCCTTTTACAAGTTACCTTTGAACATAATTATATCTAGGTACCTATCTACACCTATTATTCCATTATATTATATACAGGTACACTGATTCATTCACTGCAAATGTTACTTTGTTATACAGGTACAGTAATTCATTAACTGCAAATGTAACTTTGTAATCCTATATATTTATATGGGATTACAAAGTTATTTATGCAGTTGATGTATCTAGAAAACTGGACCGAAATTGCAAAATATTTTAGTTTTCCCTTGATCTATACACTAAACACTAATTGTGTTCCAAATTTGAAGCTTCTATGTCTGCTAGAAGTGCCTTAGAGTTTTGATGATCGGTCAGTCAGTCAGTGAGTGACGAAATTAAGAAACTTTGACTAGTTATAATTCTCAAACTACTAGTTCAAATTGAATGAAATTTGAAATATACCGTGTTTATACAATGCCTGCTTGGTTACTAAAAATTCAGGCTTCTAGCTTTATCCACAACGAAGTTATAGGGGGTCGAAAATGGCCTGAATTGCTTCGAGAAAAGGATGGTACGGCCGTGCCGCTTTTTTGCTCGACTTGGCGGGGGCACTGCCGTGCCCCCAGATATTTTTGAGGAAATCGATAAAAACTTATAAAGTTTTATTTAGCAAGCACATAAGTGATTTTGAATTTGGTGTATAAATTACGATGGAAACGTCGTACACTTATGAGAGTTTTTGAATTCGATATTGCTTTAAAATGTAGAGTCGTTTGACGTAAAAAAGTGATTTTGCCAAAAGTGACACAACACATAAGAGGTCTTAAAGTCGCAACGACGTATGTAAGTAATATATTTATATTATGATCATATAATTAAGAATAAATAAGGGTTAACCACGTCAAATTGATAGAACGGAATTAACTAACGTAAAAAAACGTAACAAAAGGAATTCAACTAATTTTTGTATTACTTATGTCAAGTTCAAAGCAAGAAAATGTCAGATAAAAATTTTACTGTGTCCACGAATATTTAGATTTTAGAACAATTTAACAAGAAAAATATTTCCGTCCACAGACCACACTCATAGATAGACAGAAGAATGTTTGAAACTTGCATCAAATCAAATATAGCTGTTATAAACATGAATGCACATCAATGAAGATGTTTCGTCCCGCATTACCGAACACAAATATGGATTTGTTTGAACATTACGCTCAGACGCCTTGCTTTCGTTTGCTTTGATTTAATATAACTCGTTCCGACATTCTTCTAAACTTTCGATGAAAACAAAATTATTAGAACTTTCTGGCTTAGGCGTATCTGTACTAAGTTAGATCCTTGTATTGAAGCTTCAATGAAACGTAGACAAAAGAAAATAATAATAGAGAAAAGATAAATCGATTCGTCTTATTAAGAATTTTATTGAAGTTTCAGCGTTTAATGTTTTTTTATTCAAGTATAAGGTAAAACTTATCACTAAGGAAAGCTGGTGCTTGTCATGTGGTCCATTTTTAGACGAGTTTATTTAGTAAACAAACTTATTATTTTTATTTTTATTGTATTTTTATTTTATTTTGTAGTGATTTGTGATTTGAAAATAATGCAGGTATTAGTGAAAATGAATTTTGGCTACATTTTATCATTTAATACTAAAACAAATTTATGTTTGCTATTAATTATTTTTAAACTAATAATACAATAAAAAGTTGTGTCAAGATTGTTAACCATAAGAAACGTCTAAAAAATGGACTAGTTTTTTTATGTGAAGCAATAATCTAAATTTTACTAACAAAAAATAACCGACTTCAAAATTACTCAAAAACTACTTGTCAGATCTCGTTCAAAATGTGAGATCACATGACAAGCACCTGCTTTCGATTAAAAAAAGAATCATCGAAATCGGTTGGCGTGATATTGAGTTATTCGTCCATTTGTCGCGCACATACTTAATACTACTGTTGAATTCTTTGTGCTTCAATACGTGTTCTTCAATATCACGTTAATATTAAAATTCAGTGGTTATTGAATGAAACCTCACCATTCGTGGAATTTCCTAATAACCGATCTAGAGGCATGAGAGGCATTTTTGTAGTGCCTGAGCTGCTATCAGATTATGTAACTGGCTCAGCTGCATAGTTTGTAGTTTGTAATAAACCAAGCTAACCAATACTTAGATTCAATAAAACCGTATATATAGAATACAAAAAATATAGCCAGCTCTCAGTTATTATTACTGTGCTGTTCTTTTGAAGTAATAAATTTAAATGCCAAGAACATATTCTTAGAAAATAAACGTTTTTCGCTTGTATTGTACTTTTTCTATGATACGAGTACTTAACGATGGTATCATGCAAACGGAACGACATATCGGCATATACATAAAACATCGGTAATAACTGTACAATGGTGAATTGACTTTAAAATAATAAATAATGATGTAGTTGCTAACAAATGCAGTCAATAGTATCAAGCGTTACTTTGGAGGGAGGTGGTATTATAATGACCTAATAACAAATATCGAAACCTGATCTAAAGTTATCTTAAACTCCTGCATAAAAAATTACTCATACGATTCTGAGGTCATACGTATCGATGCCATAATTACAGCCTACAATCTTCACTACGACAGAAGCGTGTGATATGAATAAAAATATATTTAAGTACCTCGCTATACACTTGTAATAAGACACGTGTCTTACAGTGAATGGTAACGTTTTATCACATGACATTCCTACTTCACATTATGGGATTGAAAGAGAACATAGGGACTAAAATCATGCGAAGCGACATTTTTATGTAAATTTAATTTTCACTGAGTCTCGCTAAATTAAATGTTTTTATATATGCATGACATAACATTGACGATCCCATTTTCTAGACGATAGACGGTTGACCTCTACGACGTCTCGGTTTCGACTCTCGATCGACGAAGATATTCGTCATATAAAAGATCACATGAATGTGTGTTCTCTAGTCGTGGGTGGGAGGTGAGGTACACAAAGCGAAAAATTCTAGTGAAAGAGACAAACACCTAAGTTTCTTAGACCCTTATAGACCTTATAGTTGAGGAAATAATCCCTTTTAGCGTGATTCATCAGCTATTGATTCAGTTGGAAGATAACCCGCTTTCAGTTCGCTTCAGGAATCAGAGCATCGTAGGCCCGTATTAATAAAAAGATCTCAGTTTATAGAGCGCGATCTCAAATCTTATAAATGTCACTTTTAAATAAAATATAACGTATGCCAATATCTCAAATCGAATCGTAAAATCGCAGATCTAAGATCGGTTTATTAATACGGGCCTTAGTGCAGAGGTGTGAGTTGATTGTGTTTTTTTTTTATAATATTAGCAAATAACATAGTGGAGCTAAAACCAGCATAGGGATTTTTTGTATGTATTAGTTTGTTTTACTCTTATTTTACTTAATCATTTTTTACTTAACAAGTTCATACAAATATATTGTATTACAACGCAAGATTTTTCTACTCTAAACTATGACGCCCTCGAATCGGTGACTCCTATAATTACCTAATCACTGAAAAGATCTTTATTTATAAAATCTTAATAGACTAACCTTGTCATATAACCTTAATACTACAATAAATCTTAATCTAAAGCTATACAAGCCACAATTGGTGACCTACAACCCCAGAGGGAGACCAAGCCGCAAGGGCATTTGCCACAATTGGTGACCTACAACCCCAGAGGGAGACCAAGCCGCAAGGGCATTTGCCACAATTGGTGACCTACAACCCCAGAGGGAGACCAAGCCGCAAGGGCATTTGCCACAATTGGTGACCTACAACCCCAGAGGGAGACCAAGCCGCAAGGGCATTTGCCACAATTGGTGACCTACAACCCCAGAGGGAGACCAAGCCGCAAGGGCATTTGCCACAATTGGTGACCTACAACCCCAGAGGGAGACCAAGCCGCAAGGGCATTTGCCACAATTGGTGACCTACAACCCCAGAGGGAGACCAAGCCGCAAGGGCATTTGCCACAATTGGTGACCTACAACCCCAGAGGGAGACCAAGCCGCAAGGGCATTTCATCTCAGTATTACATCTCAACCTCGAATGAAATCTTGGTTTGAATAAAACATTTGTTACACTTAAACGGGGCTCCAAATCACTTTATTCAAACTGATTTAATACCCGTCTCCCGCCTAGCTTTATATTTTCATAACCGGAAAATATCCCTAGAATATAGGGGTATAATATTTTATAGAACACTTGTTGTTCGGTTAAGGGTAGGTTCGGCCAAACTTTGTTTTGCGAATAAAATGTCATGTCTGATGGTCATACTACAACATACTGTGCCTAAATGTTGTCATAGTAAAGGCGGTTGACACCATTGAAGTATAATGACATAGAACAGACATCTCGAACAAAATGTGTGTCCCACCGCCGGGCTGACCCCCTCCTCCTCTGTTCTTTTTTCAAACTCTAGAAGGCGTCTTTACACACTTGCCACAGAGTAACTTTGTACAATGACACGATTTTTTCATTCAAAAATGGCGGAAACATTGCACATTAATAAAATAAATTCGTTTTGGTTTATTTCCGTCAATGTTTTGTTTCCTTACCGATGCTAAGTAACACAACTATCATTTTTTTCGTAGTTGATTGATTTTTACAGCTTTCTTTAACGTATTGCGGCATTTTTGAAATGTTATTTTGTCACAATTTTGGCATGTGGCCGCCATGAGCGCAGGCGAGTGACAGAATGAAATGAAGCCGGCCGGCTGCAATGCATACCCCCGAACCCGATGTTCGCGGTGTCTGTTCTATACGCTAGTAATAATACTTCAATGGTTGACATCTATATTTTAATACGTGAAGGAAAATCCTTTGTAGAAATCGTCTACTTAAGATGAACGTACCCCCACTAAAAGGGAAATGTCTAGGGGCACTCTTTATACCGTATGATATTCGCAAAGACGCTTTTATCGAGATGTATCGAAAAACCTAATAATCTATACATCTATACAAATAAATAAAATTGGAGTGTCTGTTTGTAATATTAAAATAACCGCTTTTTACTAAGTGCATTTGGATGTTTACACGCTACATAATATACCAAAACAACATTTTTTACAATTTTTGTCTGACTGTCTGTATGTCTGTTTGTTCCGGCTAATCTCTGAAATGGCTGGACCGATTTTAAAGGGACTTTCACTGGCAGATAGCTGATGTAATATGGAGTAACTTAGGCTACTTTTATTTTAGAAAAAAAATAGTTTGTTAGGCGATACGAAGTTCGCCGGGTCAGCTAGTAATAAATAAAAATAAACGCGAACACACTCATATCCCTGCAGTAGTTTATTACCTGTGTCGCGAGTAGCATGGACGACAGACAACACATCACAATCACACCCACGACCCGAATACAAATATTTACCTGTCACATAAATATCTGCCGAAGTATACAGCATAATAAAAAACCTGAAAAGTAAATACAGCCATGGCATAGACGAGCTGCCACCCATTTTAATAAAAAAATGTGCAGAGGAATTGACACTTCCTTATTTTTTACTAATCAATCAATCACTGCAAGAAGGTATTGTCCCTGACCTATTAAAAATATCTGTAATTAAACCACTTCACAAAAAGCAATCAAAACAAGACCCAAATAATTACAGGCCAATAGCCCTACTACCTACTTCTTCAAAAATCTTCGAAAAAGTAATGCAGAAACGTCTTGATTCTTTTTGTGAAAAATATAAAATATATGATGACGCACAAAATGGCTTTCGAAAAAAACGCTCGACTGTACTAGCGATATATAATTTCATTCAAAAGGCACTTGATATAATTAATAATAAGGAATACCCCATCGGAATACTACTGGATATGACAAAGGCCTATGATAAAGTACAATATAAAACTTTGCTAAATAAACTTTATGATTTGGGAATACGCGGAATATCACACGACTGGTTCAGTTCATACTTACAAAATCGTAGACAAATTGTACAAGTTGAATATTTTGACTCCGACACAGGTAAAATTGACAAAATAAATTCCACAATAATACACACCAATAATTCTATTCCCCAAGGCAGTGTACTCGGATGTATTCTATTTCTTTTATACATAAATGACCTTCCTAAACAATTAAATCATTATTGTGTACTATTCGCTGACGATATTTCGGTTTTGACATCTTGTAAAGACAATAATAATCTAAATAAAAATCTAACTGACATTTTAAATAATATAATTGACTGGATGAATTACCATAATCTCGAAATAAATTTCAAAAAGACAAAAATCATGCAATTTAGACCGCACCAAAAATCACCCCTTGATATTAACTTTTTATTTAATAATTTAAAAATAGAATGTGTCGATACTTTTACATTGCTAGGACTAGACATTGATACACACATAAATTGGAAAAACCACATATTAAAAATTCGGGCTAAACTGTCAAGTTTCTTATACGCACTTAAAGAGCTCAGAAAAACTACAGACCAAAAAACAGCACTGTCTGCATACTATGCGTATGCCTACGCGTGGATACGATACGGAATTTTACTTTGGGGTAACAGCGTGGATGTGCACCATATCTTTACATTACAGAAAAAATGTATCCGTATCTTAGTGAACATCAATGACCTAGACAGCTGCAAAACGCATTTTATTAAACAAAAAATTCTAACTGTAACCTCAATATATATTATGGAAGCATGCAAATTTATTAAACAATATCCACAATATTTTAGAACACGTTCGGACGAGCTGCAAAGATATCAAAGTCGTAATAATAATAAAGACAAGTTAATAATACCTCAATGCAAATTAAAAATATTTAGCTCCGGCCCAAATTTTATGTGCGTAAAAATATTTAATAAATTACCTATTGACATTAGAACAATTAAGAATGACAAAGAATTTTCTGCTACTCTCAAAGAATATTTAATTAAAAAATGTTTCTACAATTTAAATGAATATTTTGATATATAGGAATTTAATTAAATTTTACGTAAATGAACTATGTCAAGAGTCAATAAACGATGTACTATTGCATAATTATAAAATAATAGAATAAATCGGTTCGCTCACGCTATATATTGCTATACCCTATATGGGTTATATGTGACACTAATGTATAAGGCAAATTGTCCATAAATGTAACACCTAAATGTACCACATATATTGCAATAAAATACTGAATACTGAATACTGAATACTGCCCGGCCGGGAATAGAACCCGCGACCCCTTGCTTCGTAGGCAGGGTCGCTACCAACTAGGCTACAGGGTCGTCAATAATATTTCTAGTATAAAATATCTTAGGAAAACCAGTTAAAATATCAGCAGCAACATTGAATTAATATTCATAACTATCAAAAGCACTTCGTTGATACAATTTACATATTTTAAATATGAATAATTTTGTTTTGTAAATACAATTTCGAATTTATCTAATAAAGAACTGTCTGGACTCTGGACCTATCAAAACTATGAAGCATTATCTAGGCGTGTGTAAATATGACCTCAATTACTGGATAGGATAAATTAATACGGTGAGATTTTCAACTCGACCTTACAGAAACCTATAACCGCAATCAAATATAATGATTTTTTTATTTAATTCATATATCATATATATTATATAATGTTTGTCAATGAGGAGATTTCTCATAAGAAGTAGGTAATCTTTGGGCGAGGTAGTCATGTATGTAATGTTGAAGTTTAGAATAATTGAATGCGTTTATTTTTATATATATTTAGATATAGCTGTTGAATATTTTTCTGTGTAATCTTTTGGAGACAATTTTGGGATCTAATTCAGGTTGACCTATACTATAATTCTGACAAACTAATGAACAAGGCAATTTTAAAAAGTTGGTACTTACCATTAACCATTTCATGATTTACACAACAACTTACCATTTCATGATTTCATAATTCATTATTCAAAAATTCAATTAAAAATGGATGGTACGGTATAATTATGATTGGTCCAATGTGTTCCACCTTTTCAGGTATGCAAAATATCGAAAGTCATTCTACAGTATCTAAGTATATTCGCTGTGTCATTGATGACGAGACAATAAAGTGATAAAGGATCTTTCATTGTAATGTCCTCGATGACCTTTTATTTCTTGTAGATTGTGGGCGTACGAAGATTTCTCAAGTATACAATATATTTCACGAGAATTTTTATTACTCGTTTGTCGCCTGGTTTGTTAGTTCACGTTGATTCGGTTATTCATATAGATTTTGTTTCGTAAATATTTAGCTAATTAGTTAAGTTATAAATTGACAGATCTTTTTTAATGTTGGAACAATGTTATTTTACTGCCCAAATTAATAATTGATCGAATCCTTATCTTAAGACTGATGATTGAGAATTTAAATTCTATCAGTAAGGGTATCAAAAATCGGTCCATGTTTTAAAATAACAATCTTGTAAAGGCTAATGACCTGTAGAAATGTATTATACCTAATCCAAATTATGGATAACACTGAAAACAAAAGACCAATTAACACTTAACAAGGCAGTTTATTGTATGTATAAAGTAATACGATTGCATGTATTGATTTAATTGAAACGCGAAGCAACCGTCCGAACGTGGCAAGCAATCACCATAAAAATCCAATAAAGGAATGAATGAACAAATTCTAAATGACTCAATTTTCTTGCAACGCCTTCCTCATTGTCTTTTTTATACAAATTGTATATCATCTATAAAATTCTTTTGTAACGTCTTGAACCGTTCTCTGATTCTTGTAGAACACTATGTGACATCATCAGGATCAGGATTTTCACGTAGTAATATTCCTGTTTTTAGGGTTCCGTAGCCGAATGGCAAAAAACGGAACCCTTATGGATTCGTCATGTCTGTCTGTCTGTCTGTCTGTCTGTCTGTCTGTCTGTCTGTCTGTCCGTCCGTATGTCACAGCCACTTTTTTCCGAAACTATAAGAGCTATACTGTTGAAACTTGGTGAGTAGATGTATTCTGTGAACCGCATTAAGATTTTCAGACAAAAATAGAAAAAAAAAACAATAAATTTTGGGGGTTCCCCATACTTAGAACTGAAACTCAAAAATGTTTTTTTCATCAAACCCATACGTGTGGGGTATCTATGGATAGGTCTTCAAAAATGATCAATATCATTAATAGAATTTAATAGAAAAAAATGATATTAGAAACCTCAATAGGTTTCTAATATCATTTTTTTCTAAACTGAATAGTTTGCGCGAGAGACACTTCCAAAGTGGGTAAAATGTGTGTCCCCCCCCCTGTAACTTCTAAAATAAGAGAATGATAAAACTAAAAAAAATATATGATGTACTTTACCATGAAAACTTCCAACGAAAATTGGTTTGAATGATATTTAGTAAGTAGTTTTTTTTTAATACGTCATAAATCGTAAACCGCAAAAAACATTGATCAAAGTTACAACGAACTACAAGAACTTTTATATTACGTTACTTGCTGCTACGGAACCCTTCATGGGCGAGTCCAACTCGCACTTGGCCGCTTTTTTACTCCGTGGTCTGTTCGATTATCTAGTAACATTATACTTTAATGAGCAACAGTAGAATCGGATGATGCTTGGACCAAATAACATTTTTCAATTTGAAATCGCAGAATATAAGTAAAAAAAATTAACTAATTTGTATGATTGTTCTCATTCAATATTATTTTATAAACACTAAGCTCTTTATTTCTTCCATTTTTGGGGACAAGTCGAACATTGATAAAAAATTTGGTTAATAATGGATTTGTTATTCAACTATGGACAGAAAAATCATATCAGAAAAATAAATGTTAAAGAGTAATTAATACGATAATATAATTAATCGTATTTTGATAACTGTTGTCAAATGTGACTTAGGTACTACGTGAACAGTAAACAAAGTATAGAATGATTTAAATTATAATTCACTAATTGGACATAAAAAGGAATGAAACAGAACTATCAGTACTAACACTAATAATAACTAGATTTTTAATAAAGTTTTCAGCATTCATAGAAGTTAACCTAGAAAATATGAAACAATTTAATATAAACAGGCTTTATATTAAAAATAACGAATTTTCAACACAAAAGAATACTACCTACCTCCGAACATTGTTTTACGTAACGTAAACTTCAAAGAGAAATAAAAACCTTATCACTTAAAAGTAATGGAGACTTATTTAATTAAAACACTAGTGGGAATCGCCGTAAAAACGCCATAAATGGACGGGGACGAACAAATGGTACTTAATTTTCTAGTAGCACCCTTCTTGTTCCGATACAAAAAGCTCTTCAGCCAATCACGCTTGAACCCAATCGTACTAATGAGTATTATGCTCTATGTTTGGACATGAATAGTAGGTATTTTATATGAAATATATAGCTTTTACTCATTAATGGCCAATTTTGAGCACGGGTCGTGACGAGGCCTAGAGCATACTCCACCACACTGCTCCAGTGCGGATTGGTGGAGATAAATTATACGTAGATGTAATATGGACTTAATAATAATAATATGTAATGTTTGATTGTAAGTATTTATTCCTTTGAAAAATTTTATGACATCGGTTTGACCTTTTCGTCGTTGGCATAATTATTTACCGCTTTATGAGTATTTTTCGAAATTGGAGGGTTAGGAATTTGGCAACATCTGAACATGAGTGAAAATTCGGTTACTGGCTTGAGAGCCAGTTCTTTCTTTCTTTCTTTTTCTTCTCTCTTTCTTGGCCGGTAACGCATCAGTGATGCCTTTGGTGTTGCTGATATCAATGGGCAACGATAGCCACTTACCATCAGGTGGATCGTCAGCTCGTTTGCCGGCTATTTCCATAAAAAAGCACGTTTCTATTTCTATACATATAAATGTACCAGATATTGACATACATTCTACAAACTAATATATACCTACCTATATTAAATAGATATGCTTACCTATCAATCAACCAAATTATTATTATTATTAATAATAATAATAATCTCTCAGTTCGACACTTCATAATGGATTAAATTTGGGGCTTTTTTTTTACATCCTTCAAGTAGTATGTAGGAAGAGTCATCCATTTTCCGGCCAACCGGAATATTGGTGCTACGAGTATGCGCTAGATTGGAATTTTCGATACTGTCGGACCAAAACGAGTACTAGAAAGTTTTCAATTTGAGCAACAAGTCGCTCTCGACACATTGTCCTTCGTGTGTTATTTACGTCATCTGATAGTAGATTTTTCTTGCACAGTCGTGTATCCCGTATTCAGTCAGAGTCACGACTTACGTCTCAAATCTGAATTGGATGTTAAGACCGATTTTATTTTGAACTAGCTGTTACCCACGACTTCGTCCGCGTGGTATTTAATAAAATAGTTATTGTTCTTTTTTTAAACTATTTTTTTTTCTAAAATAAAAGTAGCCTAAGTTACTCCTTCTTACATCAGCTATCTACCGGTGAGAGTCCCATCAAAATCGGTCCAGCCATTTCAGAGATTACTCAGAACAAACAGACAGACAGACAGACGGACAAAAATTGTAAAAAAGTTGTTTTGGTATATGTACCGGGTATACATCCAAATGCACTTAGTAAAAAGCGGTTATTTTAATATTACAAACAGACACTCCAATTTTATTTATTTGTATAGAATTGTATAGAATGTATAGAATTTGTATAGAATGTATAGAATTTGTATAGAATGTATAGAAGACATTGCTTCATTCTGTACCAGATTTAACGTTAATTTTGGGAAACTTTCGTCAAACTTCTATAACAACAAAATATGATGAAGCTACAAAATAACTACTAAAATTTGTTGGACCCAAAAACTAAAAAAATACATATTCAAAAAGAACAATTTATTTGCCGTGTACTCGTGTTCACCTCAAAAATATGTTTTAACGAACAGGGAGTTTGTTTCCATATCTAAAATAATGATGTTTCGTTTGAAAGAAATATAGAAACGCATATCATAGTAACGACAAGGAATAATAATGTGTGCAAGTTTAAAAGTGCGTTTGCGTGTTCATGCTTGTCTTGTGATAGGTTAGGTGACGTTAAATTTAATTAACCAATAAAGGATCCCCACGTACTTCAGTCAAACATATCTACATCATTATTTATCCAAACCCATAATTATACCTAGATAAGGATTTAAAAATTTGATAAAGAGCAGCCCAACCTGAATACCTGGCGTTCGTCTACAGTTCGGTTTTCAAGTAATTTCCTGCCACGGACGTGTAAACTGTGGAACGAACTTCCTGCATCGGTGTTCCCGCTAAGCTATGACACGGGTTCAAGAAGAGGGTCTATGGTTTTCTTCGAGGCCGGCAACGCATTGGTGACGCCCCTAATGTTGCTAATGTCCATGGGCGGCGGTGATCACTTACCATCAGGTGACCCGTCTGCTTTTTTGCCTGCTCAAGGCGTAAAAAAAACGTCTTCGACATTTTAGTTGTACTAGGGAGACTAAGTACTCCTCTTTCTCTCCTTTCTCAATGTCCTTAAATAACTGAGGAGAGATAATTTAAAACTGATACCAAAAAAAGCGGCCAAGTGCGAGTCGGACTCGCCCATGAAGGGTTCCGTAGCATCAAGTAACATAATATAAAAGTTCTTGTAGTTCATTGTAACTTTGATCAATGTTTTTTGCGTTTTACGATTTATGACGTATTAAAAAAAAAACTACTTACTAGATTTCGTTCAAATCAATTTTCGTTGGAAGTTTGCATAGTAATGTACATCATATATTTTTTTTAGTTTTATCATTCTCTTATTTTAGAAGTTACAGGGGGGGGGACACACATTTTACCACTTTGGAAGTGTCTCTCGCGCAAACTATTCAATTTAGAAAAAAATAATATTAAAAACCTCAATATCATTTTTGAAGACCTATCCATAGATGGGTATATGGTAATCCTACACGTATGGGTTTGATGAAAAAAAAAATTTTGAGTTTCAGTTCTATGTATGGGGAACCCCCAAAGTTTATTGTTTTTTTTTCTATTTTTGTGTGACAATCTTAACGCGGTTTACAAAATACATCTACTTACCAAGTTTCAACAGTATAGTTCTTATAGTTTCGGAGAAAAGTGGCTGTGACATACGGACGGACAGACAGACAGACAGACAGACAGACAGACAGACAGACAGACAGACATGACGAATCTATAAGGGTTCCGTTTTTTGCCATTTGGCTACGGAACCCTAAAAATTACTCGACTCGTAATTTTATTCCGAATCTAATTCGAGATTCTGGTAGGAGTGGTAGGCTGGTAGGTCTAAATTACTGTAAATAGTGTAATTTTTGTGGCATGTATATAATTCTGAAACTTATTCGATAGTTATTCCACCTAAAAACTTTTCTTGACTTCATGGTACTCTTGACTTTTCCACGAATATTCTATTGTATTATTATACCGCAGAAAACGGGTTAATAAATAGTATTCTAACATTTTGTACCGTTTATTTTAAACGGAAAAAATATCTTTATTTTCTGCTCTTGTAATCTGTGGTTTTACACATTATGCTTAGTCAATATCGTAGTTTTAATGCCACAAGGAAGTTGAAATAATTATGAAAAATTATTTTACACACACAATATAATTTACTAAACTCATGTAATTTGCGAAATTAGATTGAACTTGAGTTAAGTTTATAAAAATATTACTGTAGGTGAGACTGGTTGTAAATTATCCATAATTATTTCTCGTAAATCAGTACCTGTTGTAGGTGAGTTAATTAGTAGTTTGTGATCTAGCCTAAAGGTATATATGTAGCCTATATATGTAGCCTAGAGCTATATATACTAAGAGGTATTTACACCAGGAACTGGATAGCTACCATTAAAATAATTGGTCAAGTAATTAGGCTTAGTTAATATTAGTCTACTTTGATGGTACATACATATATACTTTAAGACATGCGTGGCACCTCCTTCCCTCCGACAACGGAAACATGCACTACAATAATTAAAAGTATATACCAACATACATTCCAGCACCAACACGTGTTTCGCCCCGAAACAGAGCATCATCGGATGGTTATTCGCAAAGTTTGCTTTATTAACATATTATTTTATATACCATCATACATGTTACCCGCGGATTGTTGCAAAGTAGACTAATACCACAGTATAGTGTTAATACTAACTTAATAACAATGGATTTCCGCAAAGTAACGCCTGATACTATTAACTACAAGTAGGCCTAATTAGGATAAATTTAGTGCAATAAACATCAGCATTCAGTTTGGTCGAGTGTTTTAATATTATTATATACATCATACATTAATTTGGGTCTTTCGGGAATCGTATATTCGTTTTGATCGATTGAAAAACATGAAAAATATTACACGGTTTTAAAATTAGGCCGGGAGCTATAGCTAGGCCAGGTGGGAATAAATCCTAAGCCCGCATTGCATGCGTTTCGTTGGAATTTAACTAGGTTGCTACAAAGTCCGGTGAATACACAATATACAAAGAACTACGGAACTCTAAAAAGGAAGCAAACGCTACAAACTTATAACACGAGAGATATTGGACTATTTTGTCCGGACCTATGTACTGTCCTGTCCTATAGCTATCCGATACCTATCGATATACAAATAAATAAAATTGAAGTGTCTGTTTGTAATATTAAAATAACCGCTTTTTACTAAGTGAATAAAAAGTAAAACAACATTTTTACAATTTTTATCTGTCTGTCTGTCTGTTTGTTCCGGCTAATCTCTGAAGTGGCTGAACCGATTTTGACGGGACTTTCACTGGCAGATAGCTGATGTAACAACGAGTAACTAACGCTACTTTTATTTTAGAAAAAAAATAGTTTGTTTGACGATACGAAGTTCGCCGGGTCAGATAGTATAATAATAAAGTGGATTCCTTTTAAGGTTTAAGCCTCGAAATTTAATTACTTTGAATTTATTAGTCTCTGTATGTAGCTCCTAAAGTAATGGACCTATCATGATGCGGTTTTTTTTGTTTGAAAGATGACGTGATCAAGATGGTTCTTAGCTATATTTGGAACTAGCTCATCGGCAGACGTGGTTCTGTAACATGTTCTATATTTATAAAACATAAAAAATACATCTGATCACAATCAAAGCTTTTGTCACTCAGAAAACTTAGCTTTATATTGTTGAAAGGATTTTTTAAATCGGTACAACAGTTTTTGAGTTAAACCATCAGCTCTTTATAATATTACTTTAGAAAACAAGACTGCCGGAGGTGTTTTACATTTTAAAATGTATATAGTTACTATTTTGTCTGAATGAATTAGTAGATATTAAACGAAAATGTTTCGGTGAAATTAATTTAAAAATTAAATAAATTTACATCTTTTTTTTTTGACCGATAAAGTAAAACAAAGCACAATACAACAGTAAAAAAATACATTCAAATTAGCTTAGCCGTTTCTGAAATCAGCAAAAACTAATTGAATTCAATATTTAATGTTTAAATTTATCAAAAGTATTTTGTCTAAAAAAAAGGGCCCATTAAATTTAATACCAAATCATTTTATGACACGAAATAGAGATATAGAAAAACTAAGATTTTAAGTATACTCCCGTTCTAGTATTTTAGTATTTACTCTGAAAGCAACTCACGTTGGCCTACGTAATTACAGCACCTTAAGAAAGCTGAAAAGCGTCCTTAAACTGTGTTTTATAAAATAATTTTAATAAAACGCCATTAAAAAGGCTTTATACTTAATAGCTGGAGCTGAAATTATGAGTTAAGTCTCTTTACCTTTGGCAAATCAAAATAAACTTCGAGAATATTAAAATGAAAACTGGAATAATTTCTTAGTTAGTGGAATTCTATCCACAGGCTGTTTGGTTTAGAATAAGAAAATAATTCAATTTCGGGTAAGGCCCACTTTCTTTTTTTGTTTATCAAGTTTGTAGATTATATAAAGTAAAATTATTGAATTAATATTGACTAAACGTATTATTCGTAAGATTTAGAAAGAGGTATGGCGCTACATTTTGCTGATTTTTGCTTGTATGAAGACTACGAGGGCTACTGAAGGGCCTACGAGGCCTTGAGTAAAATATTAATATAATTGTGCAATTCTCTTAGTTACTTCTGTTAAAGATTTTTTTTTTATTTGAAGTATTCTTTTATTATAATAAAAGATAACAGACGTTGTAGTTTTATTTAAACATGTACAGGCAATTTCTGATGCCGATTTTCAGTTGGACGAAATTAAATTCCCGTGTCATGACGGCAATTACTAATTAGTAACAGTTAATGTCATTAATGCACAATTAAAAAACTTATAGTCGAATCACTAATCCACTGGACCGAATTGACATTTATAGTGTAATTAGTGTTTGATGAAATAAATAAATAAACGCTTACAAACCCATACCCCCGCAGTAGGTTTTTATCTGTCTCGCGGGTGGCATGAACGATACATACATATAACATATCACAGTAACACCCATGACCCGAGTACAAATATTAATCTGTCACAGAAATATCTGCCGATATATTAGGTAGACTAACTACAGCTAGGTTAGCAATTAAATAGGTACCTAGTTTTATACCTACCATACTATATAAGGACTACTTTGTAATGAATTATTAAGTGTAGATTGATTGAGCGAGCTAATATCGAAGATGAAAATTAGGGTAAGTCCTTTATAAAGGCCTTTACCTGATAATATAATAAGGTAATAGCTAATCTAGAATGCATTGAGAGATTGCGGGTTCCCACAAATTTTATTCAGTTAAATAAATATTATCAGATTATCATAATCTTTTGTTTGAATGTATTCGTGATAAGGACGTTTGAAATCGTTATAATTCGGTAGAAAGCACGAAAAATATTTAATTCCACTTACAAACGTTCATAGTTGACTTTACTTCTTGATTCAATTCAAGGTAAGTAGGTCTTCGGATATAATATTAAATTTATTTGAATCCAAGGTGGATTCTTACTAGCAAATGAAAATTAGGTACTTACCTACCTACTTGTTTATACAGTGAGATATTGCCTAATGGCTTGAACTTTGGTCCACATCATGCTGTATAACTACATCGTAAGATTTAGTAAGTATGTACGTGTAAGGAATTAATTAATGATCAATAGCTTTGGTAAAGGAAAATATCGTGAGGAGCCTGCATTGCATTGCATACCTTATATTTTATTCTAAGCTATTCATATATCAAGTCTGCCAATCCGCTCATTTTACCACGAATGCCTTGACTTACGGTCCCCTATATTTACTCTCGTAAGGAGATTGATAAGGAATAGAAAAGCATCCCTGTGACCGTGACCGATTTTTTGTAATATGCTTATACGAAAATTCTGTGTTTGTTCTCAAATATACAAAAAAAAATTGGTTGAATTTGATAAAAAAATATGGTAAGCATTAAAAGGCATTAAAGGCATAAAAAATCCGCCTCCCGTAGGTCCCATAAATTAGGACAAATCCGGGGAAGCCCGGACGGATGGCAGCCCTAGTTCGAAGCAAAGCGAGGGCGGTTACTAGTTTTTAAATAAAATAAACATAATATCAATATTTTACTCTACCTACACCTCTCTATCTACACCTTTTATGCATATTATTGCCTATCATCCTTTTTTTATTTAATGAGTACAAACAAAGGGTAATTGTATAGCAAAGTCTGTCTTTGTAATACACATAGGTCTGAAATTGCCGTCATTATTAAACAATAAAAGGACGACATGATTAATCGACTTTAATGATGAAAAAATACCATCCTGCCAATAATGCCCCAGTTCAGTGATCTACGTATCGCCTTGTAGGTAACATGTTTATTTTGTTCTAATTTTTTTTTGAAGTTTGACTTCTTCAGGCGCGTTATGAAACAATGATTATTATTATATTTATTATATTGTTTTTTTTAATATTGTTTTTTAATGTTATTTTTTTTTAATATTGTTTTTAATATTGTTTTTTAATATTGTTTTCTCATCAGTAATCAAACAAAATAAATCACTAGGGTCTGCTATGCGATAAAAACAGAAAAAAATATGAATCTAGTAGTAGAAATACAAAACATGGAGCTCCTCAAGAAAGTATTCTGGGGCAATTCCCCTGAAAAAGACAAAGCTCAGAAAAAGTGTATAATGTGTAAAACCTTAAAGAAATTTGTATTAATTCTTAAAGAAAGAACCCTTCGAGGACTGTTGCTACCATCCTGTTGTTGCACTCGTCCACTACAGCACAATATTATAGTCTAAACACGCGAAACGATTTTTCAGCTCCAACTGAAAGCTCTCGGAGCTTTGGATTTGGACAGAAATGTTGGGTGGAGATAGATTTCAACAGGCGGGACCGTTTGAACTTTACTTTGAATCCGAGTGTACTTAGTTAGGCTGGGGTTTCTTCTTGAAGGAGTTCATCTTATATAGGTGGTGGATAGGCGGGTAAGCCTGGAGAAACTTAAGCCCAATGCATACGTAACGGGTTTTTTCACGTACGGGACGGGACTTGAAGTTTTTGAAACAACGTTTCATAGAAAATGTATACGATTTTGCATACGCAGCTGATCCCCGTACAGAACGTTGCCTGTACGGGACGGGAGAAACACTGTCACCGGCGGACGTTTCCAAAACTTCACGGCCTGTCCCGTACGGGAAAAACCTGTTACGTATGCATTGGGCTTTAGTCAAGAAGACATATTTGCGAGGTTGGAATGATAGCTTCACAGCTCGAAAATTAGGGATATGCGACGTCCTAAGGGCACCCGCTGTGGGGTTTGAACGTCCTTTGTTGGAGGACATCGAAGCGAGACGAATGGAAATGCCTTGTGGCGGCTCGGCGCATTTACTTGTAAGACTTTCAATGAATAGCGTTTGTACTGTATAAGGTTATATAAATAAGTACGCTAATATGTAGCATGTATATAATGTAATATATAAGGACGCTACTCTGACCGATACGCTCTCAACTTATACTATGTTGTTGACGA
Source organism: Thymelicus acteon (assembly GCA_951805285.1). Classification (NCBI taxonomy): domain Eukaryota; kingdom Metazoa; phylum Arthropoda; class Insecta; order Lepidoptera; family Hesperiidae; genus Thymelicus; species Thymelicus acteon. The sequence continues at coordinate 9,133,190 of OX638232.1, forward strand.
ATGACATCTGGACGATCCGAGGAACCCATAACCACGTTGGTACCGATAAGTTTTTGGTTTCCCGGTGATAGAGCAGATTACCGGATTTCAGTAAAGTAAAAATTGTTATAAATAAAGTAAAAATTATTTTAAAAAATCAGTATTTTTGGTTTGTTTCGGATGATTTTCAAAATGAACCGATGTTACGTTGAAACTGATCGACGCCTGACAAAACTCAGGACGAAATAGCTAAATTTTTGCGCTATGTTGCATGTTGTGTTAGATAAAGTACAATTTTATTCAAAAAATTAAGAACATCCACGCCGCCGGCGCGGCGTCTGGTCGTCGCCGACGAAAAATCCCCCCTGCACCGCCGACGACTTTTAGCAGTACGGCGCACATACCTAATAGATATAGGCTTATAGGTTTATAAGAGAAGTTAAACGATCATTCATTCGAATATTCGAAGTACTTATAAGTATTCTTATATTTATTTATTTTATTTATTTATTTAGCATACATTAGTGTCTTACAATTTTATCTATCCAACACTCTTAAAAACTAATGAGTTAAGATATAATATAAAATTAGAATATAAAATATAAAATTATTCAGTTAGTAATAATAAAATAATCCAAAACAAATAACAAAAGAAGGTATATTCATTAAAAAAAAACAGATTTTCTAAACTTGACTGAGATCATTTACATTGTATCATAACGAAAACATTACCAAAATATTATAAAGATTATTGAAATACTCTCAGTGACCACATACCGCGAACCGCAAGACCGGACTGCACGACTGGCCCGAAAATTTTACCTAGATATTTGGTGTTTCCGCCGTCTGCCAAACAAGCAGCACAAATCTAAACCGTATCGCTGTGATATAAATTCTAAATTCACAATGATTCAAACAAATTTTAATCCTCAACTACGAAAAATAACGTTCATACGAATAAAACAGGATGTATTCAGATGATATTACACAATAATATAGTTCGGCCGCTGTATCTTGGCGCGTCTGAACTTCGCGCAGAAGGCTGCGCAGTAACATAATTCGTCAACACTCAATGCGCGGTGTTTTATGTCTCAGTCATACGTCAGCATGTTCGTGTTGCCATCTTTGTCTTACATGCGCTAAAGTTCGCAAAGCCTATGTTCAGACGCTCCAAGATACAGCGGCCGTACTGTATATAGCTAGAAGATTTGTAATTTGTTCGATGTAACCGCAAAAAATTGAGGCGATTATCATAGTTATTCATACGTAAATTACTATTAGGTATTAGTGCCATGATCCATCTAGGTATGATTTTTATAAGGATGTCAACATTTTTACTCACATATACTTCAAGGTTATGAAATACTGTGCTGATGTTATAGCTACATATTTTAATGTACAGTCGGCCGTAGAAGTAGCTTAACATTTTAGTACTTTGTAATAGTAACTGTTTCGACGGTTTCTTAGCAACATCTATGACAAATTCAAGAAATGTAATGTGACAAGGTACTAAAATGTTAAGCTACTTCTGCGGCCGACTGTACATATTATAATTTAACTCAAGGCAATCTTTTATTTAAAGAAACACGTAAGTACTTGAATATGTAGGAAAATGTGCTTGCCATTGTGTAGTTGATAATTATAAAAATAATTTGCGAAAGCTAAATTTACGATGGAGAAATTAATCGTATTTAGGTACCTGTACAGTACGTATTTTTATGGAAATAGCCGGCAAACGAGCTGAGTTGACGATCCGCCTAATGGTAAGTGGCTATCGTCGCCCGTGGACCCTACGGAGAAATAATAATTAATAGTAATTATGGTATTACTTAAGAATTAAAAATAGTATAATATTACCAATATAATCCCTCCGAGGACCCCTACCACCAGCGGGTCGGATTTAGTCGCCTCCTACGACACCCATCCGCCGTGGGATTAAAGTTAGTAAAGCCGGCCCAGTTCGGCAAAAACCTACGGTACGTCTTTGTATGTTGCCCTGCCAACCTCTTTCGTCGACTGTACCATGGGAATTCCGTACAACGGTTTTCACTATAATTTATACGTGTGCATGAAACCTATTATTGTGAAGCCACTTGAGAATTGTTGGGTTTTTCTGTTGTGTTTATAATACGAGTACTATTACTACTACACTAATTCTACAAATACATCGGTTTTCACTATAATTTATAAGTGTACATGAAACCTATTATTGTGAAGCCACTTAAGTATTGTTGGGTTTTTCTGTTGGGTTTATAATACTATTATTACTACATTTATTCTATAATAATACTATACTAATTCTAAACCGCCCCAATACGGCTAAAATGATAAAATGGAAGACGAAATTATGGATTTACGCGCTTTTCTATTCTATTTATCTTTCTATCTGTTCACCTGTCACACTCATGTTCCTCAGATTCAACAGAAATCACAGACAAAGCACAAACCTCTCTCTTAATCCTCACAACCGAATTTAAAATTACAAAAATCTTCAAACACAAAATCTATACGAAAACTAGCTGACCGGGCAAAGGTAGTTCTGCCAAAAATTTTTAGGGGTAGGGGGATGAAAAATAGATGTTGTCCGATTCTCAACCCTAGCTGATATGCACGCAAAGATTCACAAAAATCGGTAGAGTCGTTTCGGAGGAGTTCAACTTCTAACACCGTGACACGAGAATTTTATATATAAGATTCTATTCCAACATTTCTAAAGCTATCTAAAAATATTTCTATATTTAGATAATAATATTTTATGCCTGCGTGTATCTCACGTGATACAAATTCAGAATCAATCCGGTTTCATTGGAAATAACATTTGTTTCATACGACAACATGGAAGAACAATAGCGGTGTTGTTGGTACAAGTAATGGAACACTGTGTAAATTTGCTTCACAGTAAAATAAATAGAGATTTACAAATAAATGGTTTTTCCTGGGTTATGTTTTTTTTACGGAAATAGCCAACGAACGAGCTGACGATCCACCTGATGGTAAGTAGCTATTGTCGCCCGTGGACATTTGGTGTCCCTGACACCAAAGGCATCACTAATACGTTGACGGCCGAGAGAAAAAAAGGAAAGAAGATAGAAGGAAATATAAAATTATAATTAAATTATATTTAAATTAAATTATAATTAAATTAAATATAAAATTGTTAGGAAAATAAGGCAGTATACTGACGTCGAAACTGCTAGGATGGTTTATTTTGCATATTTTCACAGTATTATGTCTTATGCCATCTTGCTGTGGGGCAAAGCAGCCAGTAGGTATACAGCAAATTTTCATACTACAAAAAAGAGCTAGGTATTAGAGCTATTTATAAACTTAGGTCTCGGGAAACTTTGCGTGAGAAGTTCAAAGAAATAGGTATACTTACAGTAGCTTCACAATATATCTATAGTAATGTGGTTTTCATACGGAATAATATAAGCGCGTATAAACAAAATTTTGATATCAGTAATCGCCAAACAAGAAGAATGCACCAGTTAGTAACGCCATCTTACCGTCTTTCTAAAGTGCAGCGATCTTTTATGGGGCTTGGTGTACAGTTCTATATTTTATAATTATAATAATTATAATTATTTTATATTATATTTGCCAGTGCAATTGTTTAAGAAACATGTAAAATCTCGACTTTTAGGCAAAGGTTACTACACTGTAGATGAGTACATAAATGACAAAGACGCATGGAAATGACCAGCTCTGCAACCAGTTCCGTACAAGCTAGTGATACTTTTTTTTGTAATAAATATACCGATGTATTTTTATTTTTAAACGATGTGCTGAGGAGTTTCTTTACGGCTTTTCTTCTCCTCCATGACAAAGCACCTTTGCGAAAAGCTGGTTGATTAAAAAAATGACGTGCATAAGTGTATCAATGATACCTACATGAATGAATAAATGATTTTGAATTTGAATTTGAAATTTGAATTTGAAAATTCAACTTCCGGTTGTGGCCGCAAGTCCGGAGAAAACTTGAATTTTTTATAAATATACTCAGGATAGTATTTTAATAGAAGAGTATTTTATACACATACATTTTACTAGCTGCCCAGACAGACTTCGCTCTGTCAAAAGTTTTATTTTTATTTTGAGATGTAATCTATCCTATCTTTAAGATGAATGAAACTGTATACCTACGGTGTGCAAATTTGATTAAAATTGGTTAAGTAGTTTGTAGGATAGAAAGTAGGATAATATAATCCGTAGGCCCGTGAGCTTTGCGTAAGCTAAGTCCACCAAGAAGGTACTTGCCTCACTGCTAGGTGATTTTATTTGCGTATTCGGATCACGACGACGTGCAATTTACCTCAGCGGCCATCGGGTGTCGGTCAAAGATCTAGATATTTAAAACACTGGGATCGTTGCTCTTCTCTTTAACTGGTTTAACGGGTTGTCTTTACGCGACTTAATTGGAGCAGTACTGATACAACTTTTTATACCAGTTATAAGGCAATTTAACTCTGTTATTCCTATTTAGCCTTGGGCCCGCTCCCTGGATGTCCAATGATCGGATTAAACATAATGAACTCGTTAGAACAAAATAATTAGCTGTAACAATTTTGTATAAAATTTACTGGTCCCCGCGGAAATATTTTATTTCTAACAAAATTATACTTTATACCTATACTTTGAGAACTTAAAACAGACGGTAAATCGAATTATTGTAAAAAAAGAAAAGAGTTGTTATCAAGAGGAGGTCCGCGTAAAAACGTAATATTGTAAGTATTATCTATTTGATTTATAAGGATATGACATCGTTTCATTATGTCAGATACGTTAGAAGTGAGACGGAACCTATTCTCGTAAAAGAAAACCCTGGGTCATTACTCTCTAAGAGACCGGGAAATCCTCAGAGACAACTAGTGAGGTGAGCGTGAAGTATCGATGCGATCAACGTTTTGTCTTTAAAACTCATTTGTCTTTATGGAACATATAATAAAACTGTTATTGATTCATGTCTGTATCATGAAAGCATCTGTATCATGAAGATATCTGGGAAAAAATATTATTGTTTCTTTTTATTACGCCAAGGAATCTATTAACTGAAAGAATAAATTTAAACAATTAACATTTTTTCAAGTATTGATTCTAAGGGATAGACACCCCGTATACTACACAATATCATTGGGACACGGACCTGAAAAAAAGATGGACGTAACCTCGTCTAATCGAGAGTGAAGCATAGAAATGGCCGCCCGCTTACCATGTGTGCGTAATTTTTGATTCGCGATTGAAGCAGTGAAGTGTCAATGTGTGGATGTGTGTACTTGTACGAATAGAGAGTTGGAATTACTATGGGTGCTTCACTGAATTTGTTGTTGTGATTACGTCCGTCTTTTGTTTAGGTCCGTGCATTGAGGTTAGCTATAATGACTGTCCCACTGCTGTACTCAGTTCTCCTGAGGCATAAGGTCTAAACCTCCTTTATTATAAGAAACGATCAAAGTCTGCTGTGCCCAAAAAAAGTCTTAAGTTCCAGGATAAAATGATACAAATGTGAACTAGATTCCTATGTGTCTATTGTTTCAAAAGTATTGGCCCTAATATCGTACATCACAACGTAATAATAACATTAATAATAATAACGTAATAACTACAATAACAATTTGAGGTATTTATCAATTACGGGAGAATAATATGAAGCGTAATTATATTTTGTAGCGAGATTGAAGGAAAGTTTCAAAGAATTTTTAATAAACCAAAACTCTCTAGCACCGCAGGTATCTGCTAAGCTTAAAATCTATTATGAAGTTTTGCCCGTACAAACACAACGGCTTCGTAGCTTAGTGGGTTGGCTAACTTGGGTAGTAACTGCGACGCAACGGCTTCCAGAATCTATTCCCGATCCGAGCATATTATACATGACGGAGAAATGCATGTTCTCAGGTTGTGAGTGTTAAGGCCAATGCATACGTAACGGGGTTTTTTCCCGTACGGGACGGGACGTGAAGTTTTGGAAACATAGTTTCATAGAAAATGTATACGATAGTGCCGCATACGCAGCGGAATCCCGTACGGAACGTGGCACGTACGGGAAAAAACCCGTTACATATGCATTGGCCTTTAGTGATGTCTTTTTTGTGTGTTCATGTCACCGTCATGTTGAATCAAGGACGAATGGATGAAGAATCATATTGCTTGTGTATGAGTATGTAAACGTTTATCTATTTGTTTATTATATAAAAAAATATGATCATAAAATTAATATGTAATATATAAAAATCTAGTGTCACGGTGATCGCAATCCTCCGAAACGGCTCGACCGATTTTTATTGTATTTAATTTGTTTATTATGAGAATAGGTCGTAAAATCTCATACCGCAGCGCGCAGGTGTCAGGGACACCCTAATCCAGATTTTTTCGGCGCAACAACGTTTGCCGAGACAGCTAGTAAAACATATTATCACATTCCCAGATACATATGTATTTTATATTAAAATTATAGAAATGGACGTCAAAGTGACAATTCATTGTACATCCTTATACATGTGTGTGGTACATCCCTAGTCACGGCTCACGCAATCAACCTAAACAAAAGAATTGCGCTAGAAATTCGTTTCAAGCACAAACCACCTTGCTGAATAACCTTCTCCAGACCTCATGCAATGGAAAAGAAAGAATTTACCGTCATAAGCCAGGGACGTACTCGGAATACTTCTATTACAATGTTCGTTTTGTAGAGGTTCTGCATAGCATATATCCGAATAACGGAATCCTTTAGGATGAAGCCCATCTGTGAATCTGTCCATCTATTACGCCCCATTTCCTTGTCTTGATATCGGAATTGGATATTGAAAGTGAAGTTTTGTAAATAAAACTTATTCAAACACGTATGTGGTAAAAAAATTATCGTAATTTAAATTTGAATAACCTGAATTTGGACATCAGCGAAAACAAAGCCGGACCATAAACTAAAGATATAATTTTTGTATTTCACATGTCCTTATTAAATACGAGTAACCGCCCTCGCTTTGCCTCGGTTTTCTTATTTTTTTACACCTTGGGTTACATTTGTGACATACATAATAATAAAAGAGTATCTGTACTACCCGCACACAAGGCAGTCACCATCTAGCCGTCAAGTGCGCGGGTTGTGTTGTATCACTGAAAACCATTTTGTGTTTTATTTCTAATACCTAATCAGGTAAACCTAGACACCACATTTGGCGACCGAGGTAAAAAAAAAAAAAACAAAAGGAAAAAGTGTGAGTAATTTTGGTTCTTTTAGGTTCACAAAATGTTAACCTTGAGTTATCATACGAAAATGTCGGTGCTATTTGAAATAAGGGAGACTTGTGCTATGTTTAGTTTTGGAAAGTTTAAAAGAATCGTATATTTTTACGGGAAAAGAAAAGACAAGAGAACATTTGATAAAATATTAAGTACCTACCTACAAATGCATTTGTGTTCAATCTTTGATGATTCTTGATTAACAAAGTTGATTGTTGAATTAGTGAAGGTATTTTCTTAACAAATGCATCTAGTACATTAAATTACATTCCATATATTGTAGCCCGATATTCGCATTGATAACACATAGGTTACAAAATACATATATTAATGGTACAAAATAAAAACAATGCGTGTTGGCGCAATAATAGGTAATATATACCTAAGATATTGTTTCATTGTTGTATGGTCGGTATCGACACGGCCAGTTTACTTGTAATGTACAAGCATTGGGATTATTTGGGATCATAAAATGCGATTAAAAGGATCTTGTTCGTGTGATAGGTTAAAAAACTAATTAAGTAATATTTAGTTCACAGTGATAATTATTAATTATAGTAAGTTGAAAAATGTTTGATATTTCTACCTGCCAAAATAATAATAATAATTTAAAATGTCAATATAAATCCAAATGCAGTCTTCACATTAATATATCAAATATCGTAATAAGATAACCGTAAACAATATCATAGCGATTTTGCTATACGGTATCTTCATAGTTTGTCTCAAAAATAGAGATACTTACTAACTTACTATGTTATTTAAAAATAACGCTTCACACTCATAGCCCCACACTAGGATTCCCTGTGTCGTGGGTGCCAAATTTAAAGTATAGTACTTACGTAGCAAGTAAATTCAACGATGTTATTTTACTGATGTTATTCTAAGCAATGATATTATAATGTATAAAATATATTTTTGAATATCATTGATTCTAAGCAAAATCTATATAATAAACCACAAACAATGTTTGTTGCCATGTCCTTTAGACTGAAACTATCCAACCGATGTGTCCCAAACAGGGTTAATTTGAAAGGCAAATAATGCGAAGATGGTTTGAGACCACCAAAACAATGCATTAAGCACATTAATTTGCCGGTACCTATTAGTAGAATATAGGGTGATAGATCCTGTTGTAAGTGAAGATCCTAGCCATACATACATGAAACTGTACCTGTTTACATTTTCGAAATTAAAAGAAAAAACATACATACAAATATGTAATGACTACATATGTAATCAAGTAAAATACACTGCAAAATTGTCAGATGAGTGAAAACTCGTCAAGAACATAATATATTTGACATGTGTAAAACATTGGATTACATAAATCAAGAAGTCGTTCCAATTTTAATTAAGCTTTAATGCCATTAAAATGATCACGTAGAGGAAAAATAATAATATACATTACAGATTTGATAAACAAATAATATTTAGTTTCTGAGATACAAAAATATGATAATGATAATTAATTAGTATTTGCTTATTTATATCGTATCGAAACGTGTTTCCGATTTTAATAACCGAGCAATTTTGCATATCGCCTATCTCATTTTGAAAATATTTATTATTAACGTCAAATGGACAATTGTAATAATCTAAAATATCGAAGGGACTGAATTATTACTGTTTCCAAATCGCGGCGGAAACGATCTTGCGTATTCCTCGCTAAAACAGTATACAGTATCTCGAAAAAATTCTCTAAAGATTTCGATGAAATTTTGTAGTCAAGGATAAGTGCAAGGCAATCAAATTATTTGTATTTTTGAAAAAAAATATATATATACACCACATGCGTTGGTTACACCATTAGCATAAGTTGATTCATGGTAAAGTACAAACCAGTTATAGGAACCGTTTCACCATGATTACCAAGTAGTTCATTCCGGGTAATATTGTTCCTAACTAAAATCAAGATTGTAAATAAATTTATGTTTTAAATGGATTATACTCTTAAGGTCAAAAACGAAAAAAGTCAAAAATATTTTAACCAAATAATTTATGACATTCCTTCATTGGCCGGTATAATACTGATTCTACCTGGTTTGTACTAGAATGCAACCTATAAGCTTAGTTTTGCATCTGCTGAATAATATCGTGATGAATTGAGAAACTGAACAAACAGTTAAACCGTTAAGTAATGAAAGGCATTAAAAAACGAAAACTAACTTTCACGTACCTACATAAAATTGGAACGAGATCAAACGACAACTAAATGGAGTAGACATGGGAACCAATAATCATATTATCAGTAATCAAATATTTTGCTGCAAAATGTCTTAAATGTCGTACTAGAAATGCAAAGGTTGAAGCATAAAATACTAATAAACTGAATCAAATATAGACCATTAATAAAAGGTATTTATGGTATCGATCAAGTCAAATCAGTCAAGTACTGACAAATAATAAAAGATATCTGTTATGGTATCGAAAATCAGTCAAGTACTGACAAATAATAAAAGATATCTGTGATGGTATCGAAAATCAGGCAAATACTGAAAAATAATAAAAAATATCTGTTATGGTATTGAAAATCAGTCAACTACTGTAAAATAATAAAAGATATCTGTTATGGTATCGAAAATCAGTTAAGTACTGAAAAATAATTAAAGATATCTGTTATGGTATCGAAAATCAGCTAAGTACTGAAAAATAATAAAAGATATCTGTCATGGTATCGAAAGTCAGATAAATACTGACCAATAATACAAGATATCTATTGTGGTATCGAACCGCTTTCGAAATCAATGTTGCACTATACCGTGGGAGGTAATGTTTACCGTAATACGTCAGTTGAGTACTTACACTATTGACCAATACTAAAGATATCAATAATGATATCGAAAACAAAATATGACATGGTCACGAAAACGTCAGTTAAGTACTGACCAATAACAGAAGATTTATAATATTGAAAGAACGTTTTGATAACTATCGAAACTATTAACTTCTATACCAATTACCGCTGCTGGTCAACAAATATGAGGATATGGCTATTAATAGGAGGATATGTAAACAAAACGCATAAATTAATAGAATACCATTTAATGTTTCCTATGGTTAAAATACCTATATTCATGTATTAATAATAATGAATCTTATCGTTTTAATATATTTGCGTGCGAAGTTGTTATTAAAGGTATTCACACGCGCACCTCTAACGACCGCTCCGAATGATCAATGACAAACCGATATCACTGTACGGCTGTCTAAGTAAATATCTATATATTTGCACATTATCGCTTTATTTTATTACATATCGTCGTAATAAGCCTGAATTAACTAGTATGAGCCTGAATTCTTGCTAAATGGAATCACAACATTTGTTGTTGTGGACCAGATCTGCTAACTAAATATTGAAAATTCAATAATAATTAAAAACAATCATGTTTGAATAAGTGATAAAACAGTTATCACCGACATGTACAGGACCTACTATTTAATTGTTCCAACGAACAAAAAATATTTATTAATCAATTACAAGTACAAATATACTTTGGAGTAACTAATAAAATCCTTACTTGAAATGAAACGAAAATGAAATGAAATGAAAATGAAAGGAAATGAAATGATAATATAATGAAATGAAATGAAAATACATGTATTCCAGGGTACTAATTACAGCATAAAAAAAATAGTTACAAGAAAGAAAAAGAGATAACAAAAATAAATGTTAATAAGCAACACGAGATATATCTTATGAGTGTCAGTGCTGCAGCGTGCTGTGTGACCACCGAACAGGCCCAGACCCAGCATAAGCCGTGCTGCACAATATGAGCCGTGTAAGCACAGCGCCAGTACTTGATACGTAATTGTATTGAAAGTAATGAAGTAATAATTTAATTATGGAAAAAAAATGACGTCAATCGTTCTAAGTTTCAAGAATCACAATAATGAATTTCAAGTGTGAAATACAAGTTTTAGAAAATTATAATCCTATTAACATCCCCATGTGTAACACCGCAAAAATGTAAGAAAAGGAAAAAGGGGAATTTGGATAATAACGAAGAATTTGAGGCCTCTGGGCTCCTAGTTGACATAACACGACGCTCAGGAGCGTTGGTGTTTCAACACTCCACGTACGCATTGGTGGTAGACGCTCGAGCAAGAGACGAGATCGAAGCGGTTGATGATACTCGCACAAGCTCATGGAAGTTTCTTTACGTGTATTGCAAGCAAGGTAAAAGTATAAAAATGAGTTCAAAGTCATACTCTGCCCATAGAATGTGAATATTGCTTTGTCGATAGACTAAATTACTTACAATTAGTCAATGATAAGGTTATAAATTAACTTTGGTTATTCATTGACGCAATAATTTTAAATGAAATACGCCACAGTCAATGAAACGTTAGTCCGGATGAATTTATTCACTTCTTTGATATACTGTTTGAATTTCCTGACCAGAACTTGATAACTAAACTACATTAAAGGCCAGGTCAGCACTAAATTTGGAGAAATGCTCTCGTTGTGTTTTGTTGCAGGTCACTTCCAGTGTGAAATATATCCTTTGGTCCAGCCGTGCTGCGACGATGTACTGGGTCAGGTGCTAAAAAGTATACAAAATAATCAAATATTTTGTACCTAATATAAAGTGTTGTTATGGAGTTTCTTCAACTGGTTCTTCTCCACAACGATAACACATAGCCTACCAGTTACGTTAGGAAAAATAAAAAATAATAATTAAAAAAAAAGGAAAAACAAGGGAAAGCGGAGAGGGCCGTATATTAAGAATAAAAGAGACTAAATAAGAATAAATCATTATAAGAAAATAATGTTATAAATCCTTATAATAGTAACTTATTTTTTTGTATTCTGTAAAAATAATGATTTAACTGGACAAAAAAAAGGTAATCTTTGGAGATATAAAATGTTACGAACGATAGAAATAAGTTGTGTACTTTGTTCGAACAAATTATATTTTAATCAAAGCTGAACTTATTAGTTATTTATCAGTGGACAAATTACATAATTAAAATTTTGTTGAAAAGGAGAGATGTGACATACATAATAATAAAAGAGTATCTGTACTACCCGCACACAAGGCAGTCACCATCTAGCCGTCAAGTGCGCGGGTTGTGTTGTATCACTGAAAACCATTTTGTGTTTTATTTCTAATACCTAATCAGGTAAACCTAGACACCACAACATTATTGAAGTTTTATTAAGGATCCTTAATTTTTTTGAAAATTTAATATAGCCTATGTTACTCGGGGATAGTGTAGCTTCCCAACAGTGAAAAAAATTTTTTGGAATCGGTTCAGTAGTTTCGGAGCCTATTCAATGCAAACAAAAAATCAAATCTTTCCTCTTTATATATTAGTATATAGATTATATTTTTCCACGAATGCCAACTTTATAGTGGTCGAAATGGCAAGAAGTATTGAATTTTGCTTAGGTATTAGTAAACGGAAATGTTATTACTAGACTGATAAAACTTTTAACGAGCTTACTGATGAAAAACCACACCTGCTAAAGTCGTGACACGTTGAAGCTACAAAGCCGCGAATTTATGTATTGTTTCCTTTAATCCGCCTTAATGTTCGGTTTACACGTATTAAGTAGTTAACTAAAATTTAACAAAATTTTAAGTAAATTAATGTGTGTAAACGGACAATTTAGTAGTTTAGTAATTTAGTAGTTAAGTAATCAAGTAGATAAGTAATTTAGAAATTTTTCTATTTTCTGTTAAGTAGGTGGACGGGGCTTATCACTTAACACATTTGGACAGGCACTTTTAAGTTAAAATTTAGTTAAAATTTAGTAAAATGCTTAAGTAATTAAGTAATTTAGAAAAATGCTTAAGTAGTTAAGTAGAATTGTATGAACTAAAGAGCTTTACTAAATTATTAGTTGTGGACGGACACTAAAAATTATTCACTTAAAATTTAGTTAAAATTTACTTATCTACTTAACTACTTAATACGTGTAAACCGGACTTAAGATTATGGATGGCCCCAAATTGGTATTCTAGAATGACCTGTGTTAAACCCAGAACCTGCTTTAAGTATTTTAATGATGCTGTGACTTTTAAATAAAGATATAATGATGGAAATAAGTGTTCATAGATGTATAATAACTTAACCCCTTTGTATTTAGATGTTGAAATTAGGAGTGATTCACGTTGACAAATCTACGAGGCATTAGTTTAGTTACTATAATAAACAGCCTTTTTTGACGTAATGCAAATTTATTATTTTTTATTTATTAAATCGACAATATGCATGCTTTTTTTAGCCTTTCCATAAAATAAATCAGTAGTTATATGTAACATATTTGCATATACATTAATTAACCTGTTTTATGCAAATAGGCGGCAAACGAGCTGACGATCCACCTGATGGTAAGTGGCTATCGTCGCCCATGAACATCAGCAACACCAAAGGCATCACTGATGCGTTGCCGGCTAAGAAAGAGGAAAGAAAAATAAAGAAAGAACTGGCTCTCAAGCCTCCAGCTGGAACACGACGTGTCGTTTGGCGTCTGAATCATGCTCAAGGTGGTAGCTATCCAGGCGAACCATGGAGAAATAATAATAATAGTAGTATAATAGTGATATTTATTAACAATTAAAATCAATATTACCAATATAATCCCTCGAGGGGCCCTACCACCAGCGGGCCGGATTTAGTCGCCTCTTACGACACCCATCCGGCGTGGCATTGGGGTTAGTATTCTAAGCCGCCCCAATGTGGCTAAAAACCTCAAAAATATGTAAAAATATACACCCGATAACTAAGATATTTTGAAACAACTTTTTAAATAAAAGGAATTGTGGGCATTATAAATGCCACTCAGAAGCCACTCGTGAACTCAAATTGAAACCGACAATACTTAATCACTATCAACGTTTGTCACCGTAAAATGGTAAAATTTATTCAACAGTAATATAAAGCCTAGTACATAAAACCCGTGAACGAATTCAAATACAAATTACCTGACAACTCCCTAATTTGTTAACCGATTTGGAAAACTATTTTAATTAAAACAATCACCTTTATTGTTTCTTGTTTGTTTGTCTGTCTTTCTGTCACCCAAAAACTAGTGGGAAGAATTGGATGTGGCTTTCATTATTGTGTTGTAGAGGTCTAAATGTTTTATCTCTCGTAGCTAGGTGTACGTTACGTCATTTAAAAACCGAGATATTAATAATTAATAATGATGAATAAATATGTTACTTCCAATTGCATTTTGCCTATAAATCATGTAAAGATTTGCTCAAGATAGTTTATTTTCCCAAGAGCAAGATATTCTTAACAATGTACGTGATCTAAATTGATGGAAAGGTGGAGAAGCGAAAAATTGGCTATTCGTGCCTATGAGAATATTGAATATATTAGGTACCTTGGCAGCCTAGCAGAGGAACTTATTGGTTTTACCTATAAGAATGTTATTTTTATACTAGAAAAATATAATCTCATTCTTGATGATTATTTAACAGCTTTTGCGGTAGATGGCACTATAGTCTGATTATTAAACAATAAATGTATAACGTCGCACAAAAGTTGTCACCCGTTGTTTTTTGACTGTATTTTTATGGCCGCCGCCAGAATCGTATATAATCGTTAATAGGATAATACAAATGATGATATTCATTGTTCTTTTTATTATGAAGGATTGCTTTTCGCATTTATTTCTAGCCATATTGAATAACTATAATTCCCTTATTATGTATTACATTATACATCAGTTACGTAACTATCCTCAGATTTTATTTGAGCCTTGCGTATCTTATGCTAATTATTATACATAGAAATATCGCACATTTGAATAAATTTTACTAATAATTCTATTTAAAACTGGCTTCGGAGCATTAACTATCTTACTTTAAAACCTTGTTATAGTCTGTCTGCTCATTAAATACAAATTCGAGTTTAGTATGTGGGCGCGTTCCCGTGTTATATTATGTTTAACTTACTACTAAAATATATGATATTATATAGCCTATAGCCTTCCTTGATAAATGGACTATCAAGTCTATCAAACACAAAAAGAATTTTTCACTTCGAACCAGTAGTTCCTGGGATTAGCCCGTTCAACTAATGAAACAAACAAACTCTTCAGCTTTATAATATTAGATAGATATATAATATTATAGCGCATAATTCTTGCTTTTAACTCAAACTAGTCTTTTGGTTACGTGATTCCTCTTACGCCCCAATTCAATATCACTAACGGTTACTTAAATCGTTCCTTAGTGCAGAATTTGTCTTTACTAAGGAGCGAATAAAGTAACCGTTAGTGACTCTGAGTTGGGGCGTTAATGTATTTGGCGACACTGGGTTTGGCCCAAAACTGTACCTCATCCTCTTATATGTAGGTATCTTTTTACATTCCTGGCAATAATTTTTCATTTTTATTCTCATAGTGAGTCCTCAGCCCAACATTTCATTATTTTCATTTCACAAACAGCAAGAGAGGTCATTAACTTGGACCAGCATGTAAAATGTGCTATCAATCAAGATAAAGGTATTACTCATTAACATACGTTACCTTCGAAGGATGTAGGAATATGAAGAAAAGCTGACATTTTGGGAAAGTTGAATTATGACGACTCATTTCACGTGGGACTTCAGGTAAATATTCCAGTCACGTTGATTTTTCGTTTTTATCACGAAGAATATTGGTTTTTATGACTCTACATTGTATAAAATAGTTCATCCAACTGGAAAAATCTCAAAAAAGTTTTCACGGATCTTCGTGAAGTTTGTAATAATAGATTTAAGCTAGCAAAAGTTTAAGTATGATTTTTCTGACATATTCAGATACAAAGTAACTATTGCGAATTATAGAATAATTTTATTACTAAAGCTTTCAAATACTGTTGTTATATTTTAACTTTTAAATTACTTATTAGAACTTTTTGTATAATTTTTGATTTGTCTGAGACAGTAGCCGTTAACAGCAGTTAACTAGCCGTCATGAGCTAAATATTAAAATTACGTAACGAGTAATATAAAACTATTAATAGATGACTTAGAAAAAATCAACATAGAATAACGCAGATTTTTTCTTTACATTTTGTTACATGAGTCGAAATCGAAAGATATTAATGATATTATTATCTTGTCATTTTACTATTTCTGTTACTAAGTAGTTACAAAGTATAAAATACAATGTTCACTTTAACTTACAGCCCTAGAGCACGGACGTAAAAAAAAGACGGACGTAATCCTAAGAACAAATTCATTGAAGCACCCATCGTAATATGTACCAACTCTGTATTCGTACAAGTACACATACCCACACATTGACACCATACGGCTACGACATTGACACCATCGCGAATCAAAAATTACAAAATTACGCACACATGGTAAGCGAGCTGTCAGCTGTCAGCTTCACTCTCGATTCGACAAGGTTACGTCCGTTCTTTTTTTACGTCCGTGCCCTAGAGCTTTAAATTGTTGTATTTACATTCCATATTACAATTACGGCTTTATGCCCATGAATGAAAAAAAAAATTAAATCAACTTTCACAATTTTCACAAACGATATCGTATTTATCATAACGCTGCTTATCGCACATTTATCTTTTTGATCGCAGAGTATTTAATTTAATCTGATGATGTACGGGATTTCCTGAGCCTCGTATGAGTCACGACGTGATGATTATAATCATGACTGTGATTCATAGATTAATGAGAGAAAAGATGGATCGTAGAGTTGTCAAAAACACACAATTTTTTCCGTCGGTAATGAAGGTTTTCAATATATCTGTATATTGCTATCTTTTTTTGTAAATATGTTATATTGCATTTGCGTCCACTTATTGGTTTTTTTTATCAAGCTCGCTATTTACTTGACCTGTTTTATTGGTGCGATTTATCTATCCAATTTTATTAGGTAAAATATCTTGAGTCACGTTAACTATCATTATTATTAAGGCATAAATATTATAACTAATATTTTTCTGTGAATCCTAGAATGCCCACTCACCAGGAAATTAAATACAAACTAGGCGCCATGCCACAGGTTATTGTATTGTTTCGAATGATAAAGTTACTCTTCGCCCTATCGGTCTTTACAGCTTCACGGCAATATAGGTACAATTTATACAAGATTTACATTATACAGGACGTAATTGTGTCGTACCAACGAATTTATACAGCGTAATTTCACGAGAGTCATTAATTTAATATCTTGGTGTCGGGTTCGCGTCATTTAATTTAATACTCTTCTTACTGAAGTTAAGTTTCGCAAACTGACTCCGGGTAATTTTTTTAATAATAATAATAATAAACGCTTACACACTCATACCCCCACAGTAGGTTTATTACCTGTGTCGCGGGTGGCATGGACGACACATAAAATATAATACATAACAATCACATCCATGACCCGAGTACAAATATTTATCTGTTACATAAATATCTGCCCCGGTCGGGAATCGAACCCTAGAACCCTCGCTTGGCAGGCAGGGTCGCTACCAACTAGGCTACAGGGTTTTGTGTGCTAGAAGTCTGCTAGATTGCGGGATATTTTAACCATTAAAAAATAACTGGCGTCACGATCTCGTCCGTTGTTACCAATAGAAAATACCAACGATATTTCTCACAATCTGTTTGTATTTTAATTTTCTTTATAAAGGTGATAGATTAAGTATTTAGTCTTGTAACGAGGTATTATACGTATTTCTTCAAAATTTTTAAATCATGACAGTTTTTTTTTACAAAAATGCATTTGCATGCTTCCATCGATGATTGAGAATCGGTCAGCTGGGCTTCCATCATGGATGGAGGGTTCTTGAATCTATGAAGAACGTTTTATTATTTTAATACTACTTTCATATACACAATATTAATCTATGATTACTTTCATAAGTTTTACTAATATAATTGGTTTTGTGTATCAAATAATTTAAAACTATAAAACAATATAATACTTTTGAGAATCGGAGTTGTGCCTCATTACTTACAACTTTACCTACCCTGCCCTGAGATACCTTGAGAATGAATTACTTGTGGAGGATCTACACCCTCGCAGTCTTTTGTGTACGTCCTACCTTCATTTTTCCCAGACACGATTCTCCTCTTATTTCACTGGTCTTGGGTCGGGAAGAAATCGCTTGGAAGCGATAAGGCCGCCCATTGTATTGTGCTTATTAAGTGTTATAATTTTTTTTTCAGAAGACACGAGAAGACTGCAGGACTTCAGATGCAGGATCAATTGGCGATATGGTCCTATGAGTGATCCGGTTGACCAATGAGAGAGGCACGCGAGAGCATGGATGGACCATAGGATGCGCGTCTCCCCGGCGCTGATTCTAGTACTGCTGATCTGTTCCCCGGCCTACAGCTTTATACCTGGAGCTGACGGTAAGTAGCAAATCATCATCATCATCATCATCATCATCATCATCATCATCATCATCATCATCATCATCATCATCATCATCAAGTATGATACATATAGTAAAACTATAACTGATCGATGTCTGTACTTTGAAGATATTTGAGAAACCTATTTTTGTCTGTTTGTCGGTTTGTTTGTGCGTTTGTCCCGGCTAATCTCAGGAACGGATTAACAGATTAAGAGGCAGTTTTGGCTTAATTAAATGCAAGCTTGCCTTAACATTTATGTTTGTTTTACGAGTATTTCAATCAGTTCACAGATAAAAAGTCTTTACCGAAGCGAACTGAGGGCATTTACTTCATAAAATGCCAACTTTTACTGATCGACAGACAACGCACAGCCTAAACCAACCGAAGGGTCCTAGAAGCTTGAAACTTTGAACTGTAACCCTTTCTCAGAAAACACACTTAGGACAGATTCGAACAAACGTCATGTTACGTTAGTTAGGTATACCTATCTAAGTATCTATTCATCGGATAGCTGATGAATTAACATCTCAACTAATAAATTTCAACTTTTATGAAGCGCTTCTAAATGAATCAGTAAAGTAATTTTGCCGGAGGTAATAATGTCAGCCATCGTTACTATGACGTAAAAGTAATGAAATTTTATTTGCACACACACTTACACAAGTTTGGTACAATTCGCCCTTAATTGCTCACTCGCAAATATTTGGCTCGCAGAATAGAAAACTCAGATCCGTATCCGAATATCAAATTAATCACGGTTTGTTAATTTCTGACAATATTAAGGACACTACAAAAGTTGAATAGCCGACAATACAAATACGCCACTTGATGCTAAGCACAAGTAGTCACCGCCATCTTTGCGTGTATGGTTTATAGGCCGTACTGACTCAGAGTCACGTATTGCTGACTAAGAAGGTGGCTAACGTTTTTCGTTTTTTAGCTTTGCAGCCGAAACACTGCTCGCTATGCTCGCTCACGTCTACTTTTAATTTAAAAATAAATGAAAAAATTCGAACATCTTTTTTTATGGAAGTAGCCGGCAAACGAGCTGACGATCCACCTGATGGTAAGTGCTATCGTCGCCCATGGATATCAGCAACATCAAAGACATCACTGATGCGTTTCCGGCCAAGAAAGAGAGAAGAATAAAAAGAAATATATAGTTTTAATATTTTGTTATATGGTATTAAAAAGATATAAATCAACGTTGTGACGAACCCGAAGCCTCGTTGATAAAGAACCTGCCTGAGAACTGAAGGGTCCGGGTTCGATTCCCGGCTGAAGCATATTTGTGTGACAGATAAAATTTTGTCGGTTCGTGGCTGTTATTTGTGTGTGTTCATGCCATTATGACACAAGGAATCCTATCAGGTATAGGTCAGTGCATTTACAGCTCACTATTTACGGTTTATGAGACAGAAAAGATCAAGACAATGATGGTAGATATCTTGAAAGCAAGTTGTATTTAAACTTGTTACGTTCACAACAAAAACTTCAACAATTTAAAAGTTTCGCTTCGCTTGTGTTTCGCTCTCACAATAAAATTAAACAGTCACTGAAGGTAGGAAAACCGTCTCTTTCAAGAAATGTGATTCTAATGAGACAAAGAATAAAAAGGGGACAGGTGTTCCTTGATTATAATTTAAAATGTTTATTTTGTTATGTATGACCCGAATACAAGCAATGTTAAATTACAATTAATAATACTTCTTAAGTTTATTGATATTGTAATTACTCTATGCCCCAACTCAGAGTCACTAACGGTTACTTAAATCGCTCCTTAGTAAAGAATCCCTATACAAATTATGTACTAAGGAGCGATTTTATTAACCGTTAGTGACTCTGAGTTGGGGCGTAAATGGCGTAATACTTATCAAATGTTAAATTAACCTAACTTACTAATCTATCACACTATTTTATTTTGAGTATAAACCATAGAATGATTACAGGTTTAATGTGCCTTAGATATCCTTCCTTCGCCAACTATAAATAAATTATCGTCATCAAGTAATAAGTAGGTAATTCTGTAATCGGTAGGCAATAATGAAGTTCTGAGGTAACAAACGTGAAATAAAATATACAACCGAATATAAAAAATCTCCCTCTTTTTTTGAAGACGGTTAAAAACTTCAAAACTTTCATCCAATTCACCCGGCAGGGTATCGAATCCAGAACTACTAACACCTCAACTAGTCTACCCTCTTCTAAAGCAAAACTTATCATACGCGCAGAAATAACTTGGAAATAAAATGTAGCCATTTCATTTCTCCTTAATACAAGTTACATAAAAGCTAAAGGCAGAGACATATGTAATAAGGTATTAGTAATAATAACGGTACATTTTCCCGGTGGAATTCTTGTTCTGTGGAGAGCGTAGTTCCCGTTTTTATTTGGCTGTAACATCTATGGTACAAGAAATTATATATCATGTCCAGACGACCTCAGATGTAGGAATGCGTGTCATTTTTGTTTTGCTATTAATAATTTTTACGAATGTGACATAAAGCCAGCCCAGTCTTTTATCGAAGATTGGACTGATGGCCTGAACGAAGGAAGATTAAATCCTGAGAGCCTAAAAGCGTCAGGGTAGTCAGATCATGACAAACTTGTGATGGTCTCAAACGTTGAGTTGTTTGTTTGTTAATTGGTTGAATGGATGTAGACATTATACGTATTATTTCAAACGCTTATAAATATACATATTTACCTACATATTTAGGTATTCATTAGCAATCAAGTCTCGCTTCGGTTGATTTTGGTCTCGCTTCCAAAATCAACCGTATGAATAGTTGATAGAAGTAATTATGAAAATCTGAGAAGTTTTACGAATCAATCTGCTCATACTAATCCAAGGTAAGTTGAACCTTTAACCCTGTGCTTAGGTTAGTTCAATTAGGTTAGGTTAAATCTGTTAAGTTAATTCTTTTGATCATCAGCTAAACATTTACATTATTACGTCACAAACAAATTATCTAATGGCCATTCCCAATGTTCTATCCTCAATCCTTTGTAAGCAAGTAAAGCCCGCTGTGACAGTGTTATTTTTACGCGGCAATAGGGACCCTGCGAAGCGGGGTTTATGACAAAGTGTAGTTTTGTTGCTAAATTGAATTGAAAATCAACATTTAGTTGCCATAATTTACTATTAGTTGATAATTTTGGGTACGTTTAGATGACCAATATGTATTCGATGATAATTTTTAATGCCCAAAGAATATAGGATGAGTTAAAAATTATTCATGTATGTTACAAATGTAGATGCTAAAAAAGAACTACCACGCTAAGTTGTATTTACATTGAAGATAAATAGTGGCTAAGATAGTATTTTTTAGACGCGCATTGATGGTGACTGACAGTAATTCAGAGGACAATGTAGATTTTTAGAGGAAAATACCGCTATTAAATAGAAGTCAGTTGAATAAGCACCCTTATATAAATTAGATGCAATTAATTCACCTCACTACTATTACCCTAACTTGCCTAAAGGTTATACATAGATAAAATTTTGGGAACGTGACTATAAAACGTTTCAAAATCATTATAAAGTTTGAAATACTTAGTAACAAATAAGCAGGAAGGAAAACTAGGGTTGTTTTTATATAACTTGAACATCAAACTCAAATGACAAAGAATACCACAGTTACATATCTTTTATATGGAGAAATATTAATATTAATCCATTATTTTCAGGTCCCGTATCAAGTCAAGAGGCTTTGGAAGGAGGCAGTACGATTCTGCTTTGCGACTCCACTCCTGAAACTTCAAACGACGAGCTCATGCTTTTAGTATGGTATAAGGATAATGTACCCATTTATAGGTAATGGAATGATTTTCATTCTTTAGTTTTAACCCTAGCATACTCGACAGACGTGTTTTAAGCGACTTCAGAAAAAAGGAGGTTCTCAATTCGTTGGAATCTTTATTTATGTAAGTATGTAAGTTTCCCGATTACTCAAAGATGTCTTTACGCCTGGGTAATTTAATAATTTATTTAGTCTTTATCATATTGACGTCTAATATTAGGCATTATTCACGTGGCCCGGGCTTTGTGAGTAATACTCACAGGTAATACTCGTTTAATCACTTTGTCCATAACATAATATTTACCGAATTATAATCATCAAAATCATCGTTGTATTTCACTGATTGATAATGCCGAGAGTGCAGTTGTTTTACCACAGAAGAAATAATAGTATTTAAGGTTTTACTCAAACTATGACGTTTCCGAGATCATATACTTAGAGAAATTGATAAGTTTGGGGAAGGGGAGTTCAAGCCAGGGGGCTACCTTCTCCTGCCCGTGGTGCATCCTGGTGAATTACACCTATGATGTTAGATGTTGTTGAATTCTATAGCACCAAAGTCCCCACATAGTCCTGTCATAATAGATACATATATCTCAAAGCACATAACCACACTAACCACACTTGATATCCTTCTCCTCCCTATAATAACGTATGAATTGTCATCGAGAGAGTACGGTGTAAATACAATCATTAATGTTTGAATACGTCACTCGAAACTGTATAATTATTTATTGTGTTATAGGTACTTAAGATAGTTTATTTTGTATTGTTAATTAGTAGATATTAATATAAGTGTTAAATTTATTTGCCTAACGCATTGGGTATAGCCTGTAATGTTAGGGTGAAAAAATGAAAATAAATAAATAAATAAATAAATAAATAAATAAATAAATAAATAATAAAACCGATTCGGTAAACCGTAACGTATAAGTCTCATACGTCACCCATTCGCGCCTCAACCACGACCACGACATAATATCTTCTAAAACTACTTCTAGCTTGAAGGTATGCTCATAATAAGTATATTAGGTATACATAATTATAATATGCATACCTTCATACATAATTATACATCATTCAATATACCTACCTTAGAAACGTTCCGCAGCTCAACTACTCATTAGTTTAAATAAGATTTAGGTACTGGTATGACTGTCAGAAAGCTATAGATTTTGTAAAACAAATAGAATTATAGTAAAGAAAAATTGTAAGTGTATAATTATTAAATTTGAAATACATTTGTGGTTTACTTTGCACTATGAATGACCTATTTGTATTTGTTTTCTATATTCTTGTAGACGTAGATATAAATGTAATAGCTTTATAGAGATAGTATTAAAAATTAATACTTACCTATGAACTTAATTATTATAGTCCGTGAAAAATATTAGGTAATAACTGTAATTAACAAATATATTGATGTCAGATGTATTGGTTTTCAAATCCCAAGTGAATTATACACCTGTAAGTCGCAGTATCTCGCTGCACTCGTATATATATGTAACATATACGTATAATCCGTACATACATATAATCCGCGGCTCAATGCTCGAGTCCGACTAGAACTTTATCAGTTTTTTTGTTGTATTTTGTCGTTCATCGCCGGTAATAAAACAAGTTATCTAATCGCGTTTTCGTTGCAGCTACGACGCCCGTATTCAGACTGAATGGTCCAGCGTGTACAACTCGAGTGGCAGGTTGAAAGCGGACATCACCGTTCAGCCCACTGAAGTCACCGTCTCGTCTTTGAGAGGCGAGGACCAAGCTCTCTACCACTGCAGGGTCGACTTCTTGCTGTCACCTACTAGGAATATTGGTGTTAATTTGACTGTTATAGGTGAGTTGACTAATTTTTTATGTTTGTTGTCAGAATGACGGTATTTATCAACCAATTGGGATTTTTTTTTTGTATTTGAAACGATATATATTTCCTGATTGGTTCCTTAATTCATCAGTATTCATTTCTGAACTCCTCAAATATGATAGGAACATTAGACACAGAAGACTTTTATAAAACACGAGTAACCGCCCTCGCTTTGCTTCGGTTTTGTTATTTTTTACACCTTGGGTTACATTATTGGACTTTTATTAAGGATCTGTAATTTTTTCAAAGTATAATATAGCCTATGTCACCCGGGGATAGTGTAGCCTCCCAACAGTGAAAGAATTTTTCAAATCGGTTCAGTAGTTTCGGCGCCTATTCAATGCAAACAAAGAATCAAATCTTTCCTCTTTATAATATTAGTATAGATAAACAGTCGATCTTGTATCTGTCATTGGTAAATGATCGTTCGAGAGGCGCGCTGCAAATTTTTTAATAAGCGTTGGGAATGCAATATGAATCTTCAATTAAATTCCAAAATGAATAAGGTTATAAGTAATTGCATGGAGTGTTCTATAATATATTCAAAGGTGTTAAGTCTACCAAACTACATTTAAACAAGCGTATTTTATTATTTTTTGATTTCATTCTGAAAGGACAGGTTTTTACGCGCTTTATATTACCTTCACCTGTATGTACTCCTATGTTTGTACCTTTGGACTTGATTTTTACCCACTTCAAACGGTCAGATTTCTTTCAAACGTCGTAGACTTATCGAGGACCGATGACAATTCAATATTTAAAGAAAAAGAAAAAACAAAATGTCATTAATAGTTAAAAAAAAAAACGCTTTTATACAAAATCCAACTAAAAAATAGAAAATAATTTTGAATTAAGAATCGTAAATTAAAAGCGTGGGGTGCATGGTGTCAATGAGTAGAAGGGATAATATCTTAAAAATCACCCCACGCTTTTAATTCATAATTCTTAATTACTTAATCTAATGGATTATGCACCTAAACAACCTCTAATTTACAGCCCATAAATGACAGTAAACAGAAAACTCATATCGATTATAAACACAACAGAAAAACCCAGCAATACTTAAGTGGCTTCACAAAGATTTCATGCACCTGTGTGAACGTATAAATAATATTAAAAAGTAAAAACTGTTTTACCGATTTCCCATGGTACAGTCGACGAAAGAGTTAGGTTGACAAGATAACATACAATGGTACCATAGGTAATCTATATAATATATAAAAGGCAGTGACTAATGTATCAACGCACAGGCCAAACCCTTAGGGCTAGAAACATAAAAATTCGCACACGTATTCCTTTTATGACGCAGGCATCCACTAAGGAATGATTTTTTAAAATTCAACCCCCAAGGGGGTGAAAAGCCTAAGAGGGTGATCAGCATAACTTCCGTGTGCAAAGCTGCGGGCAACAGCTAGTGTGTAATAATACAGATTGTTTGTGTTATTATCAATATTAATGTCTATGCATACGTAACGTGTACGGGACGGGGATGGGACGGGACGTGAAGTTTTGGAAACATCGTTTCATATAAAATGTAAACGATAGCGCATACGCCACGGAGGCCCGGACGGGACGGGAACGGGGCACGCACGTATATTTATGTTCCGTCCACGTCTTAGAATACAAACCCCAATCCCACGCCGGATGGGTGTCGAAGAGGCGACTAAATCCGATACTGGTAGGGCCCTCGGAGGGATTATATTGGTAATATTGATTTTAATTGTTAGTTAATACCATTATTGCTATTATTATTTCAACATGGGGTACGCCTGAATAGATACCACCCTTGAGCATGAGTCAGCCGCCAAATGACTCGTCCTGTTCCGGCTGGCTTTCTTTTTCTTCTTTCTTTCTTCGCCGGCAACGCATCAGTGATACGTTTTGAAAAAAAAATGATTCAAGGAAGAAAGTAAACCTAAAATTTTTATGTACAGAAAAATGTTAAATTGTTATTGATCAAAAAATAAGAAGTACAAAAAAGTTGTTTCTGTTTATAATTAAATCTTTAAATCTTTTAAACAAGAAAAATTGCAATTCGAGGAATTGTCATTCGATGAAATGACATTCGATGAAATGACATTCGATGAAATGATATTCGATGAAATGACATTCGATGAAATGACATTCGACGAAATGTAATTCGGTTAATTGTCATGCGATTTAATGGTTGTTCTACGTAATGCTATTCGAAGAAATGTCAATCGATGACTTGGTTGTTCTACGTTTTGTTATTCGACGAAATGTTTTTTTATTTATTTATTTATTAAGGTTCACCAACAGTTTCTACATGATTAACAATGTGTAGATACAAAACAAAATGTCGTTATGCTACATGCGAAACCTATTACAGGCAAACACAGCTTTCACCAAGAATTGACACAGTATGAAGTGTGGGTAACCTAATAAAAAGTATTACATAATATAAAAATAGAAATAAAAACAAGAACACGACCGCGGTCTTTAGAAAATTGACTACTGACTTACGAGTTTAAGCATATTTATAAAACAACAAAATAGATTTGTCATTATTATATGTAATTTTATTATCTTATTACATCAGATATCTTTTAGAAAAATTTTGATCATTAAGATGGAGATACATTTCGCTGGCAGATGATCTTAATAAGAGAACGAAAGGGCATCGAACCTAATTGGCACACCTACAAGTCCGCCATTTTGAAAAAACCTCGATTCGGCGGCCAGTGATGAAACATGTGTCAATCGATAGACTAAATGATTATGATCAAAAAGTATTCAGTGATGAAATGTCGTAAGTGATATACTTTCTGAGATAAATGAGTTCAAAACTATAGAAAAATAAAGCAAAAAACTTCGTTTCGGCGGACATTGATAAATCATATGTCAATCGATAGACTAAATGATTATGATCAAAAAGTATTCAGTGATGAAATGTCGTAAGTGATATACTTTCTGAGATAAATGAGTTCAAAACTGTAGAAAAATAAAGCAAAAAACTTCGTTACGGCGGACATTGATGAAACATATGTCAATCGATAGGCTAAATGATTACAATTAAATAGTATTCAGTGATGAAATGTTGTAAGTGATATACTTCCTGAGATATTTGAGTTCAAAGCAGTACAAAAATCAATAATGAAAAATAAGTATATATGCCATATGTGTATGTGCTGTATAGATACTTGATTTATTAATAACGGGTAGGTTTGAATTTAAAAAAAAGCAAAGCAAAAGCAAACTACTAGGTTGTTTTATAAATAATTTATTTGCCACCAGTGGCTACAGCTTTGGCAATTACTCTAAACCAAAAGTTAAATTAAAGTAAAGTTAAATTAAGTTAAAGTAAAATTCATTATTGGCTTAGTTTTCTATATCATGTATGACAATCACTGAATCTAAAAATTCCGCTGGTGATAAAGGCAATGTTTCCTGATGTCGAGCTCATGCCAAGAACCATATAACACACAATATATGGGAACAACAGGACAAGGTTCTTTTTCCCACTATGCATGAGTAGTACCATCCCGCGATTTTATCTCTACCCTTAAGTTGTTTGTTTGGCGAATTTGTTTAATTTTTATAATACATTTATAACGTAACTGAGGTAAGGAAAAAAGTGACCGGTACACTTCAATTGCTGTATCGCCATAAACACTTAACCATAAATACGCCATAAACGCTCTGGTCATCCCTCACCTTGATTATGCTGATGTGTGTTGTACAGATTTGTCAGAGGAACTTCTGAATAAATTGGAGCGCCTTCTTAATAACTGTATTAGATAATTATATCTTCGGCTTACGTAAGTATGACCACATTTCCCAGTTCCATTCCTAACTTAAATGGCTACCCATTCGATACAGGCGAAACTTTAGAATATTCTCAACATTTTATGCTATTTTGAATAATGTGTCTTCTCCTGTTTATTTAAAGGAAACCCATAGCACTGCTTATTTCGGGAATTCCTTCACAATACAGTTCATACTGTTCTGGAACTCCTTGCTTGTCGACATCAAAAATCATAGACTACCAAAAGCTCCTTCAACAAGTCCGGCAACACTACCTGAAGCAATTAGAATGTTGTCGCCCGTGGTCTTCAACCAGATGTTATATATATGTATTTCTGAATATTTATTTACTTTATAAATAAGATGTTTATATGTAAATATGAATAAAACTGTATTTATTTAATTTTGTTTATGTATATTGTGATTTTATATGTATATAGTAATTATTCTAAATATTCATAATATTTCTTAACTGGCATTACACTGATACAGTTACAGATCCACTAGAAATAAAAAGACAATTAATTACATTTTTTTTATTTTTGTACGGTTTTGAACTCAAATATCTCAGAAAGCATATCACTTACGACATTTTATCACCGAATACTTTTTGATTGTAATCACTTAGACTATCGACTGACACATGTTTTATCAATATCGGCCGAAACAATGTTTTTTGCTTTATTTTCCTACGGTTTTGAACTCAAATATCTCAGAAAGTATACCACTTACGACATTTCATCACTGAATACTTTTTGATCACAATCATTTATTCTATCGATTGACACATGTTTCATTACTGGCCGCCGAATTGAGGTTTTTTCAAAATGGCGGACTTGTAGGTATGCCAGGCTCCATACAAAAATGTTGGAAGCCCTTTATAGATGCTGGTATTGCTAATATCCAAATCCTCAAACTGATTATATAGCCTGCTGAGGCGATGTATTGGTGAGTTAGATCCTAACACTGTTCTTCGTAACGGAGGAACCAAAGGAGTTACTTTGCAACGAGGATACTTGTAAGGCACTCTAAAGTTTATAATTTGTAAGAGTTGTGGGCAATCAAGGTTGCCTCTTAAGAGTTTATAAAGAAACATAAGGTCAGTTTGATCCCTACGATCCTCTAGAGAGACAACCCTAAATTCTCTTAGTCTCTCGTTGTAGGATACCGATTTCCTTGCAAAAGTAGTTCCACGAGCTATGTGCCATAGGAATCTTTTTTGGATTCGCTCCATTCTTAAAATATGAACTGAAAAATGAGGACGCCAAACAGTGCTGCAATATTCAAGTATGCTGCGAACTAGTGAGTAGTAAAGGATTTTTTTCGTTACGAGGCTTTTAAATACTTTTCCTTGCCGTATGACAAATCCAAGCATGTAAGAGGCTTTTTTGATAATAAAGTTCATGTGTGGGACAAATGTTAGTTTACGATCAACTATTACACCTAGGTCTCGGATTGTATCGACTTCTTGGACTAAGTCTTGCGAAATGCGATACGAAGTAGAAATATGATTTAATTTTCGTGTAATTTTTATATGAAAACATTTTTTGACATTTAGTGTCATTTTATTGTATAGGCACCAATCAGTCAATCTATTTATATCATCTTGTAACAGATCTGCATCATCAATTGATTCTATACATCTAGCCAATTTGAGATCGTTAGCATAAAGAAAGGGTGTCGAATTAAGAAAGCAGTTAGTAATGTCATTTACGAATATATTGAATAATACTGGTCCTAAATGTGAACCTTGCGGTACGCCCGATTTTATATCCCTAAGTCCCGAGTCAAATCCGCCTAACACTACATAAAATGATCGTCCGGTTAGGTAAGATTGCAGCCAATTCAAAAAGTGCCCATGGAAACCATATTTCGATAGCTTATATATTAACAGTTGATGTGAAACTCGGTCGAATGCTTTCGAAAAATCGGTATATAATACGTCTACTTGCTTATTTGAGTCGACAGCATCGATCAAGAACTCTAGGAAAGATACCAGATTAGTACTTGTTGAACGTGAGGCAATAAAACCATGTTGGTGGATAGAGAATTGCTGCTTCATATGTGACTGTATAACAGGACATATAAGAGATTCAAAAATTTTAGCAAATGTCGATAATATAGAAATAGGCCTATAATTAGAAACTAGACGTTCATCCCCATCTGTGAAGAGGGGAATAACTTTAGCTGATTTTCAACATTGAGGAAATGTACCCGAAATTATTGATTTTTTAAAGATATAAAACAGAGGCTCAGCAAGGTTGTGCATGCAATTAGTTACAAAAACCGCGGGTATCCCGTCTGGACCAGCTCCCTTGTTACTATCCAGATTTTTCATTTTCTTAATTATTTCATCCAGAGTAATTTCTACTGAGGCCAAACAACTGCCCGTAAAGTCTATTTCAGTCTGACTGTGTTGTTTACCTGTACACGAATGATCATTAGTGCTGTACATAGAAGAAAAGTAGTCAGCGAAGAGGTTACATATCTCCTCACCAGTAGTGAAGTCGACATTGCCATCGGTGAATTTTGAGGGATATGTACTAAAACCTTTCCGCTTGGCTTTCATATACGACCAAAAACCCTTTATGTTTTTACCTATCATATCCTCCACGCTGTTAATATAAGAATTATAACAATCCAATAATAATTTATCACATAATTTGTTTAAATAATGAAGCCTAATTTCATCCACGGGGTTTTTATACTTTTTAACTTTTTGCCTCATCATATCTTTTCTTTTAAGACTTTTGATCAAATCTCGGTTGAACCAAACTGGGTGCTTATTATTATTCGATGGTGCATGAAAGGGAACAAATTGTGTAATAGCCAATTTGATTATTTGATAAAAAGTATTCAACATGTCATTTACATCCACACATTTAGAAAAGTGATCGCGCCAGTCCTGTTCAGCCAGGTAGCTATTTATTTTCTCATAGTCAGCTTTCCTGTAGTTTGGGATTTTAATATTATTATTATATTTTAGCATGTGCTTGGAGAGAAATGAAATTGTCAAAAGTAACGGCGGATGAAATGTATCAACATTAACAAGAGTATCACAAACAGAATCAACAGTACAAGAATTTAGATTACATAAAACTAAGTCAAGAACTTTGTTATTTTGATTTACAATAGTGTTGTATTGTTTTAAACTATTTAAAAAGGCAAAATCAACAAGTGATTGTTCAACATTAGGTAACTTAATTTCTGATACTGAGTCGTACACATGTTGCCATTGTATGCCACCCAAATTAAAATCACCAATTATACATAAAGGGTATTCACAGATCTCTAGAATATTATTACAGTTTTGCAAGAAAGTATCTAACACTGGGGACAGTACCGGAGGAGGCATATAGACCGCACAAAACACCATTGATTTTATTGCATCCTTATGAGGAAGGTCGATACGTATCCAAATATCTTCGCATTTATTTTCCCAATTTTTCATTCTAGTACAATTAATATGCCTTGAAACAGCAATAATTACGCCTCCACCTTCCTTACCAGGATGAAAACCGGATGACTCTCTGTCTCTTCTGTATACATTATAGTTATTATTAAAAATTTCACTGCTTAAAACACTAATATTCAACCACGTCTCGGTTAGAATTATAATATCATAATTTACACAACAAACATTGCGATAGAATGTGTGAGTCTTGGTTCTAAGACCGCGCGTGTTCTGATAATATACTTTAAGATTTGACATACCTAACTAAGCAAAAAAAAAAACAATAAAACAAAATAGACAAGTTAACACAATATAAGAATTTTCTACTTATAAATTTTAAAAGGAAAATACACTAATGATTACTCCAATTTGCTCAGAGAATTAAGATTATTAATAATAATATAATCTGAAGTTTCGGTTTTCCTCATATAAATTTTGCCATTGCGCACCCATACAAACAGGTATCCCTTCTCCTTGGCTGCTGCCCTGGCTGCTGCATGGAGTGCCTTATTGGAAGCTGAGAGGTGTTCGACAATGAATATAGGAGTATTCTCACTACTCAGCCCAATATGAGAAGTATTGAGCTTATTCTTGGAGTTGGCTTTATTAAATTTGATAGAAGCAGCCAAGAATAAGTCACGGATCCTTGGTGAACAAAATCGAACTACTATGGAGCGAGGTCTGGTGCTCTTTGGATTAATTTTGGCTATACGGCTGCAGCTTAATATGTATTCATCCTTAATATCACAATTGATGGCTTGACTGATACTTTTAACGATGCTAATAACGTTTTCATTTTTTTTCTCCGGCACACATTGGATTTCCACATTGTTTCCGCGGGCAAACTGCTCTAACTGGTTTATTTTGGTCATCAATTCACTGTTTTCTGACCGAAGGGCGGCATTTTCAGCTTTTATATCTTTCACGATAACCGTAAAACTATTCTGTTGCGTGATGACGTCGTCACATTGTGTAGTTACTGATGCTAAAGAAGACTTTAATTCCGACAATTCTTTTTGAATAGGTATTAATTCAGCCGTAATTGATGAACGTATATGTTGGCTGAGTCGTAAAAAAAGATTGTCCATTTCACTATGTAATAAATCCTGTACCACGTCTCTGACGTCGTCACGAGTCAATCCGCAGTCGACCTTGGGTGGCGACTTCAATGCAATTATTTTAGGCGGTCTCGTTGTTATATTATTATGACTGGGGAAACGCAACGGAGTGTTATCACCATTGTCGCCCCTCCACTTACTAGCGCATAAGGGACAAAGCCACAATTCTTGTTTGCTGGAAGAAATTTCCTCGAAGCAAGTCGAAGTAAGACAAGCCAAATGATAACCCTTGTTACATTTTCCACAAATTACGAACTTATCATCTTCTGTGCTATCGGTGCAGCAACCCCAGTCAATATATTCCACGGGCTCAGACATCACTAGAGTAAACCGTAATAATATGGTGTGATCGGTTAAATATTTTAATAAACTCGTTCAAGTAATAGGTACACTCCAAACGCCACGCCTCGCCGGCCGTCAAGATACAAGCACTTCGCGTATTATATGATCGTAGGCACCATTCACAACGCGTCGCATACGCCGTTTTTGTCGTCTTATTTCTTCACCAACCTATCTAATTATTTAGCACGTTTGTTCTGTCGATAGTTAGGTATACGAATCACTTGAAAATTAACTTGTAAGTCCACTTTTTACCACTTATTTCGAAATTAATACTGGAGCGAGATAGTATCCGCACGACTACCCACACTATTATCGATGTATATTTTTCGATGTATTGTGTTCGGTGAATTGTAATTCGATGAAATTTTTTCGATGATTTTTCCGCAGACGACACTAGGTATGTTATAGATGAGAATAAAATTCAATGTATTTCTACCAAAAACTCTAGATGTAGTTATCACAACACTACACCATAGATTATGCCAAATTCAATAAGATCTATGCTAATAGCGATGTTTACGCCTACATGTATATTATATGTCAATATAGGAAGGTCATAGACCGAAGTTATATACTCGTACGCGTATAAGCATAAATAATGACTTGCTATAAAGGAAGGAAAAAATAAGGAAACAATCATGGAATTTATGGAGACATAAATTCCATGATTTACTCGACGCCGAAAATTTTCTAGCTGGATCCATATCCACGCATAATATATATATAATATAATATGACATCGGGGAATGCAATTTACTTGTGGTCAGATTCGATTTGTGCGATGAGTATGATGCTTGTAATTTTACTTTTTTGAATCTAGATTCATTCGAAACACATTCGTTAGATCCTTGTAATCGCTACAAGTCTTGCGACCGCCATTAGAAACGAATCAAGGAATGAATAAAATTATTTTTCATTTATAGTAGCTACAGCAATTTTATCGTGATTTCTGTAGCTAGTCATTGCCTTAATCTGTTATTTGTAAAACGAGCCGAACAAATATGGCGTGTATCAAAAGCTGCAGGTCTGTATTACCTAGAAATACAATAATACTTAGTGAAGTCGATTGCATGCGGTTTGTAAAGGAAAAAAAAACTTTTGCAAAAGAATTTTCATTCGGTTTAATTTCAGGTTATGAAATCAAATCTAGGGGATAGGTTTCCAAGTATGTTAGTGTTACCAAGTTACCAAGTGGTTACCATTTAGTTTTCATTTATTGGCATTGCGCAAGTTTTAAGGGATATTAAGTGCCCCACATCTTATTCCAGATTATGGTCTACGTGTGTGCTAAATTTCATGAAAATCCGTTTAGTAGATTTTGGGTGAAAGAGGAACAAACATCTATACATCCTCACAAACAAACTTTTACATTTATAATATTAGTAGAATAGTAGGAGAGATATTAATAATAACTTTTTGCTACAATCCACAAATTGATACTACGCATACACGGACGTAAAAAAGACGGACGTAATCCCAAGAACAAATTCAGTGAAGCACCCATAGTAGATAATACCAACTCTGTATTCGTACAAGTACACACACCCACACATTGACACTTCACTGCTATGACATTGACACCATCGCGAAACAAAAATTACAAAATTACGCACACATGGTAAGCGAGCTGTCATTGCTATGCTTCACTCTCGATTAGACAAGGTTACGTCCGTTCTTTTTTTACGTCCGTGTACGCATATCACAAAAGCGGGACGTGTGTAACAATACACATGAAGGTAGTCAAACTCATATTATGTTTGTTTAGGTGTTACCAAAAATATATTAACCGAGAAAATCTAAATTATTACCACAAAAATCACAACTAATTAAATTAAACGCAAGAGTTAAATTTATTAAATACGAGTAACCACCCTCGCTTTGTTTCGGTTTTCTTATTTTTTTACACCTTGGGTTACATTATTGGAGTTTTATTAAGGATCCCTAAATTTTTTGAAAATATTATATAGCCTATGTTACTCGGGGATAGTGTAGCTTCCCAACAGTGAAATAATTTTTGAAATCGGTTCAGTACTTTCGGAGCCTATTC
Source organism: Thymelicus acteon (assembly GCA_951805285.1). Lineage (NCBI taxonomy): Eukaryota > Metazoa > Arthropoda > Insecta > Lepidoptera > Hesperiidae > Thymelicus > Thymelicus acteon. Next base: position 9,168,123 of record OX638232.1, read on the forward strand.
AATGCAAACAAAAAATCAAATCTTTCCTCTTTATATATTAGTATAGACGATACCATCATGGTGGTCTCAAAAACCAATCTATTGAACAGCGTATTCAACAGACAGGTATCTTGAAAGTAGGTGCATGACTGACATGTTTATTCAATTATAATAAGCTAAATAAAATCTTTCCCCATTCCAAACATCTATTTATACTTCTTTGATGTATTGTACGTGTACCGAGAACACCATTTTAAGCTAATATGATTGATTTATTTATGCTTTACAATTTACATAAATGGAATTGTTTGATAAATAAAAGTTGACGTACAATCCCATTAGTGTCGACAATTTGTCAAAGCTTGTCTCAAAGGTACACAACGTAGCTCAATTATACTTCAATTAATGGGACGAAACAGTTTCATTTTTATAATACATGTTTTAATGTTTGTTGTGGAATTGGTTTTTACGAGTGTTATAATTGCTTATTTTTATGTGTTTCATTGTTGCAGTACTCCCGAGTGTCCCGTTTTTCCTGGACGAGCTAGGGAACAAAGTCGAGGAGAAAATTGGACCTTACCACGAGGGAGACACTCTTGTGCTGAGCTGTCTTGTCATAGGAGGTACAATTCAATACAAATATTGTATTGCACTGCAAGATAGAAACAAATAATGCAAGGAATAGGCATGATGACAGATTATGAAATACTATTTAATATTGTTGGGAAATATTATGTTATAATTACAACGTATTATATCATATTTCCGCAAAAAAATAAGGTTTTGTATTAAATAAATACACTTCAATTTATAAGTTTAAAATTCGAGCCAAAATACTTCAAAGTGTCATGGCGTCGCTTGTGACGTCGCGCCTCAGTAAAGTAATAGACAAGATGTCATTGTCAGTATTGTCATAATTATTTGTTTGTTACTGTCATCATGCCTATTACAGTGCGACCAACTTATCTGTGAACTGAGGGAGGGCGCTGTCGAACGCATTGGGCCAATCACTGGGACGCAATTCGAGACGTAGTAAATGTCAATGTCATTCATTGACATTAACACAAAGAACTTCAGAATAGTTCCAATTTTCGCCATTTCACAGATAAATTGGGCGCACTGTATTTTGTACTTAATTTTAATTTAGGTTACCCGTCGACCTTAGCTATCTGAATGAATGAATGAATTCATTCATTCAGCAGATTTCAATATGTACTAAGAAAATAGACACGAATAAGGACAGAGGTGCACAACTGAAAAAATATTATATGAACTTGAACTGTCTTGAATGCGAATTAATGACGTAATTATTTTTTAGTAATAAAGGTTCTTAATTCACTGACGATCCTGTAGTCCAGTTGTTGCACATCGGATGGTTTCCAGGTTCGATCCTAAACTGAAGTCGTTTGTTTCCTAGTCTTGTTTGTAATATGAATGTTAAAATTTAATAAATAAATAAATAAAATAAATAAACGCTTACACACTCACACCCTAGCTGTACGTTGTTACCTGTATCGCGGGTGGCATGGACGACACATAATAAATTATAATGCGCGCTCCACACTTCACGCGAAATTCTCGCCGAGAATCTCGGCAAGAATGTCAGCGAGAATATCGGCGAGAACTCCCTTGGGTCCACCCACACTCGCAAGGTTCTCAATACTGTTCTCGCGCTCGATGACGATGGACGCATAAGTAACTGCTGCGGCAAGCTTATTGCTATGCGCATTCGCTTATTATAAATATGAATAATATTAATAATATAAATATATATAGTACAATAAATGTGTGGTTATCCTGACATGTTTATCAGTATTTTTTTATGTATTTATGTGTTTATTTATGTATGTATGTATGTTTCTTTATAGTGTATCTATATATTTTTTTTTGATCCTAAGTAGTTTTTTTATTACAACCTAGATATACCGCCATATCGTTGTGTTCTCACTATCCGAAGGCTGACTGGGAGAGAATGCTTAATAGCATTCTTTAATGCTAATGCATTAAGTCCGCCTTTGCTATTATACAAATTGTATGGTGCAAAAAGTTAAATAAATAAATAAAAATAATAATATAAATATAATTTATACTCAGTAAATACCACAATGACAACTCTTCTAATCGGCGAGTCGCTCGCTACTGAGAAACATGCGAGTGTGGAGTCAATACAAGTTCTCGTCAGTTCCCTCTAGGGTATAAGTGTTCTGTGCGTCAGTTCTCGCGTTCTTAGCTCCTTTGTCTCGCGCCAAAAAACCGACAAAAATCAGAGAACAAGGCGAGAACCTGCGAAGATTATGTGAATCGGCTCCACATTCACGTTTCTCGTGTTTTTCTCGCCTTCTCGCGAGATTCTCGCGTGAGTGTGGAGCGCGCATAACAAATCACAATAACACCCATGACCCGAGTACAAATATTTATCTGTCACATAAATATCTGCCCCGGCCCGGAATATGTTTAATGTGTAGGTACTTACTAAAACGAACACTAAACTAAACAAATCGTAGGGGGAGATGATTGTTTAGTTATATCACGCTACCAATAATTGATTATTAAACTCAAACTTTTATATTTTATGCATGTATATTATAATTATGATAATAAATGCCTTGTCATTTCACTTGCATGCATAGAGAACAAAATATATTCTAAACACACAGCCTTTCATAAAATACCAACGTTCTGACTTGTAGGACCCTATTCAAACTATTAGGACCCACTGTCTTTCAAAGCAGTATAATCACCTAAAGAGAATAAATTACAACAACTACTTTGCCGCGAGTCCTTTGTTCTTTCTAAATATAAGCTACTATATCGCTCGTTCCCTACACCCTACTAATTGCCTACTACTTAGTAATTTACGCTGCATTCAACGGTTGGTTTCAGAGTGTTAATTATACAAAGAATAAGTACTTACGTGTGGTATAACTAGCAAAATGATTATAACATTTTTCACTGTTTGAAATGTGGCTCAGATTTTATGCACACACCGTAATTTCACCATGTTAATTATCATGTGCGACTGCATAGTTTCATTCACACGTGCGACAATCAAAATTCACGCGTAATTCAATTGCCGTCGACTTTATTCCCCTGGGTTAATTCATCCAGGCGTCTTAAATTTACTTTTAGTACTAAAATTTACCTATGCACCCAGGGAATTTAAGTCTACTGAACGAGGTGAATTTCTGTCAGTGTCGCAAGTCTCAACTCTGAATAGATCTTATATGTTGCACGACTTACATGAACAGTTTGTTGTTATTCTGCATACATATGCGGAATAACAGAAAAATTGTTTGTGGGTGAATTACCACACGAGTACAGTTCGGCCGCTGTATCTTGGCGCGTCTGAACATAGGCTTTGCGAACTTTAGCGCATGTAAGACAGAGAGGGCAACACGAACATGCTAACGTATGACTGAGACACAATACACCGCGTATCGAGTATTGGCGAATTATGTTACTGCGCAGCCTTCTGCGCGAAGTTCAGACGCGCCAAGATACAGCGGCCGAATATAGATAGTCCTAATTGTACGTAGTCAGCCACCGTGTTTGACACGCAGTCAAAATGGAAGCTAGGGCCCGTTCCTTCATTATATTCGATTTCGAGACTCGTATAGAATAGCTAAAATCTCTCACAGGCTGGCTTGTGTTATTCCAAAGTGATCTACAAAGAGCAATAGCGGGTGCGGTTGGTAGTTGGATGGGTGACCGCTACTGGCAAAAATTTAATTAAAAAGTACCTATGTTCTAAATTCTCCTCAAGGGAAGAGACCCGTGCTCAGTAGTTGGCCATTAATACCTGAGAATCGCGGCGGCGGCGGTACTTTTGAGTTCGAACGTGAATCCACGTTCCCGGTAATCGACGAGTAATGGATTGAAGCGAGCCATAAAAACTTGCGTGTGTTTGTCTCATCCGGTTTGCAATCAATCTATTAATGATAACGTAATAAAACAAATAAACGTCTGATGTCGACTTTCAAATTCTAAAGGTAAATTGTAAAACTTTAATAACTCGTGAAGTATATCCTGTGACGTATCCTTGGGCTTGTCATAATGAACTCAAATTAATAATTAAAGTTTTAACCGCTTTTATGTATATTATTATCCTTCCGAAAAGTGTTTGTAACAAACCTGCTTCGAATAAAATTCATTTCATTTCAAAAATTCATTTCATTTCATTTCATTTCTGATTTAAATAACAATAAAAGCTGACCGATAAAGTGGAAAAAGTATAACTACATGTAAATAATTCCCGAAGTGAAGAGAGAGTCCTTCGCATTCTAAATTACCGATATAAAAAAATACATTATAGATCTTACGTATTTTTAGAAATTAAGAAAATGTAGAAAATGGATTTCGCTTATTTTTACTTTTTTAGAAATTAGCACTTTATATCAGAAATCAGTTGTTTAACATACGACACATAGATATATATATATATATATATAGATATATATATATATAGATATATAATACATAGTGTCCACGATATTTTTCGTAAAGTCCGTCTAGCTACCACCCATTTTCATGAGTCAGCCCCCAAACGAGTCGTGTTCAAACTGGGGCTAGATAGCCAGTTGTTTCTTCCTTTCTTCTTTTTTCTTTCTTCGCCGGAATCGCATTGTTAATGCCTGAAATGTTACTGAAATCCATGGCCGACGAAGACCACTTACCATCAGGAGGTTCATCAGCTCGTTTGGTGGCTTTTTCATTGCACACATATTCCTCATTAAGATTCACTGGTTGCCAAACACTTGCAATACTAACATCAGATAGAAGTATTATTTTCCAATCGAAATAAAATATCTTTCCAGGTCGCCCCCCTCCCCGCATCAGCTGGTACTCCGGTGAAGTACTGGTCGACGCTTCAGACGGTATCAGCGATATCCCAGGAGTGAGAGAGAATGAGTTATACCTCCCTCTCGCTCGAGACAATGCTGCTCCCCTCTCGTGCCGAGCCACCAATACCCAGCTGACAGCACCTATTTCTGCTTCGTTGCAGATTGAATTATACTGTAAGTTACATGTATAATTTAAAATATATACTGTATGTCTAAGAGTTAGAGGTATTTATTAACGCGATAGGTCCTGTAACAATTATTTTTAGAATTTTGTCTCTTTTTCGTTGCATTTATTACTGCTATTTCTGGAAAATCAGTTTATAATACACAAAAAAATTTATATGTCAAAGAAAATTAAATACCTACTATAAATAAATGCTAAAGTTAGTTTATTAATTTCTTTGTTATGTCTTGAGTTCAACACTAACCCGACCGGCCTGAAATGTTGAACTCTTTTCAACAGCACGAAGGACAGAGTACATTTTATCCAGAAATATTACTTTAATTATAATTATGTCCAAACTAAATGTGAATGTTTCGACATTTTCAGTACCCGCGTACAATGTATCGATCCATTGGGTGCAAGGGACTCTAGAGGACGTCTTGCAGGCAGGCAAGCCGGCCATCGTGCAGTGTGCAGCATACGGGTCCTACCCCCCACCGGAGCTCTCTTGGTGGTTAGACCACCGGCATCTGACACAGCATAGCAATCAGGTAAGAGATGAGTGAAATATTTGGCTTTGGTCAGTGGCGTAGCTAGCCCTAAGGAGGCTCAACCTCAGCTGTCAAATATAAAAGGATTGCCAACTGTAGCGGTCGTAGGCCGCTGGCGTGCTTTTTTTGGGAGTGTTAGTGGGGGCCCCTATACGCTGGGATCGCCGGATAATTGATACGGCTGATACGGCGGCAGCTACGCCCCTAGTTTTCGTTTAGCTTTCTTTCTTTTTCTCTTTCCTGGCCGGAAACGCATCATCAATGCCTTTGTGTTGCTGATGTCCATGGGTGACGATATCCGTTTACCATAGGTGGATCATCAGCTCATTAGTTGGCTATTTCCATAAAAACAAAAAGAAACTGATAAAATAATTTTCTAAAACGTTTTTGAATAAGAATGCTGCCAATTCCAAATTCATTAGCTCTTTTGCTTGCAACCTTTTTTCAGAGTTGGGTGAACGCCACAGGCACTGCCATATCATTCCTGGAGCTAACCCCGACAGTGGCCGACAATGGAGCAACGCTGGCGTGTGTAGCCACGAACACTGTCATGGCGCCGGGTAGAGACTCCAAGGCAGACGTTATAATTTTAAATGTTACTTGTAAGTATCATTAATATACTTAGGGCTTGTTTCACCATCTTCAAGTAGAGTCCTAAATAAGCTATTCGCCGGTTAAAGTGTCATTTTACATACACGAAATGTCAACTTAACCAACGAATAGCTTACTTCGGACTTACTTGAAGATTGTGAAACAAGCCCTTAAACACAAGATGATATAGAAAATAACTAAATCAATTGAATTATTTTTAATCCTGTACACAGAGTACGAAAACCTTACATCCTGTAGAATATTTTGACAGACATTGTTGCCTTATGAATTTTATTTAATATGAACTTTTTTTATGAATTTTATTTAATATGAACTTTTATTTTTTATGAATTTTATTTATTTTGCTACTTAATTTTAATTAAAACCACCTACAATTAAAATTTAAGTGAGTTAAAAATCACTACACAATGTCTGGCTAAACATCCAGAAGTGGCCTTTTCCGACAGTTGTTTCGACCATAGATGTAGGTATTATCCTGCTGACGTTGGTTTTAGACTATTGCGTAACATTTATAGTAAAAGTTTGAGGCGGTTCTGGTTCCAGAACTGTGAACGAAAGAGCGTAAGTTTTAAAAATATTTTTAACTACCTGTATTATAGTTTAATTGTTACCATGCCGGTCCGCCGTGCCAAGGGTCCTGGGTTCGATTCCCAGCAAGGCAGAAATTTGAAAGACAAAGAATTTCTGTTTTCGGTCTCGGTGTGTGTGTTGTCCATGGCACCCACGACTTGGGGAATCTTAGTCTGGGGCTGTGTGTAGTGTTATTATAATTATTATTTTCAAATAATTCCAGATAGTCCAATAGTAGAAGTGTCGATGTTGGGAGATGGAAGACTGAATGAGGTGGTGGAGGTGGACCCACTGCATTTAGAATGCGAAGTGCGAGCCAATCCACCCGTTGACAAGTTTACATGGTACTTTAATGTAAGTTAACTCTTATATTTCTTTTTCTTCTCTCTTTCTTGGCCGGCAACGCATCAGTGATACTTACTTTTGGTGTTGCTGATATCCATGACCGATGATGGTCATTTACCATCAGGTGGATCAAGCTAATGTTCCCAGCCATCCCAGATCCCCGACGAAACCAGCTATGGTTTGCCGGTTTGCCGGCTGTTTCAATCAAATGAATAATAGTTAAAAAAAAAAACTAAAAAACAGGCTTTTATAGAAAACCCAACCAAAAAATAGAAAATAAATTTTAATAAATTTAAATTAAGAATAGTGTAAATAAGAAAAAAATGTATTTTATTGTAAAAAAGCGTGGGGTGCATGGTGTCTCTGTCATTGTATTTTTTCTTTCTATTTTTTTTTAAATATTGAACTGTCATCGGTCCTTGATAAGTATGCCTCAATTTAATCCGACGTCTTGAAGGAGGTCAAAATCATGTTCAAAGTTTCCATTTCATAGGCACATACTAACATACGTATGAAGCTAATAAAAGCGTGATAAAAATATATCGTTCACAACCTTGACTTTTATGCTGTCGTTTTCAACAGCGTAATTTTTAAACGTGTTTTCAATAAAATGTAAATGATTACTCACTCCATAGACTCACTCACATTCTAAATCAGAGCAAAATAAAAACACAATATTTTATATTTAATCAGCGCCATCTTGAGAGCTTTCCCGCGACTAAATCTTACCCTTTTTGATATTGTCTGTTCTACTACGAGTATACGATTAGTTCTCCGTAAGCTGAATTTATAAATGCGGTCAGAAGTCAGAACCAAAGTTTCGCGAAAATGTCGTTGTCACATGTCCATAAATTAATAATTATACATGTATAAAATCGATTTACATTTAAGATTCAATAATTTACATTAAGAATAAGATTTATGAAGTTATATTTCTTATGGGGCGTTTGGAAACAAATTACTATGCGACATCCAAAAAACGACAAGATGAAGGTGCGTGATGCTAGGCGCACAGCATTCGCTGGAGTTGTTCTGGATTGCTAGCGCGTCGGGTCGTGGGTGCAAGCGAAAGGTACGTGGTTGGATTGTTAGTGCGCGCCGGGTCGTGAGATGCCTATAAGCAAAATGCAAGTATAACTTCTTACGTGCGTACATAAGTACACACACACATACGTCTTTTTATATTATTTCATACTCAAAATGATTTCAAATCAAATCAAATCAAATCAATTGTTTTTATTCAAAATTGGTTTGGTTTACAAACACTTTTTGAAAGTCATGCAAGTTATGCCAATGCTTCAGACAAAGCCCTACTGTGAGAGGGCCCGGGAGAAGAAGCAGCAAGAAACTTCCGGGTTTGTTTTTTTCCTGCTCACAGTTACAGATAGCACTTATCATCTACTACAATCTATATCCATAAAACTCATGTCCAAGCAGTCTTGTCTTTAAAATAATCATCTAATTTGTAATATCCTTTCGTCATAAGAATGCTTTTAATATGAGTTTTAAATTTAAGGTAAGGCATTTCTGTAAATTTCGATGGAATTTTATTATAAATCTTTACACATGTACCCATGAACGAGCCACCAGTTTTACATAGTCTAAAATTTGGTACAATCAGTTTAGCCTTGTTCCTCGTATTAATATCGTGGATGTCACTCTTCTTAAGAAAACTATCGTAATATTTCTTAACATACAAAACATTATCCAATATATATTGTGACACCACAGTTAAAATATTTATAGGGACTTCGCTCATATCCTCATGGTTTTCCATATTGTTATATGAGTGATTGCTTGTAGGTATGGCGTGAGTTATCGGACGAGGAGGTGTTCCAATAAAATACGATCACGGATAATTATTCTGTTATAATAATTAACTTTAGCACTTCAAACTATTAAAATCACAAAATAATGAAATCACAAAGAAGCAATAAAATTGACATGAAAAACTATGACGTCCGCCAAACACGTGGATGCATGCGCTCTATCACCCTTTCTCAAATATAATGTGCTCTCAAGATGGCTGCCTCTCCAGCGCTTGGCGTTACGTCAGAGTGACCACTCTTAGATTCGAATTAGGAACCACGAAACATAAAGAAAGATCAAAATAAAATAAGGTTCTTCTCTAGGCGATTGCCGCTGCGCCGTCATATTTATTTCCTTAAAGAGATCCTTAAGCGAGTCCCTAGGCCTGAGGTTGTAAATGGCACGGACTGCTCTTTTCTGTAAAATAAATATAGACTCAATATCTGCAGCTGAGCCCCACAACAACAGACCATAGGACATAACACTATGAAAGTAGCTAAAATAAACTAACCGTGCTGTTTCTACGTCAGTTAAGAGCCTTACTTTCTTAACCGCGTAAGCAGCTGAACTCAGTCTTCCAGACAAGGCTTCAATATGAGGACTCCATTGTAACCGTGAATCTATAGTAAGGCCAAGGAATTTTGTTGAATTTACAAGGTCAAGTACTTCCTTATTTATAACTATTTGAGTTGGTACCTGTTTCACATTTGGTAATGTGAATTTCATACATTTCGTTTTACTAGCATTTAACATTAGGTTGTTACATGTAAACCATTGCAACACTTGGGAAACAGTATTATTTACATCGTCAAAACATTTTTTTCTCCTATCAACTTTAAAAAGTAATGAGGTATCATCTGCAAACAATACAGTTTCACACAAGTCCCTTGTGAAATAAGGAAGATCATTGATGTATATTAAAAATAACAGGGGTCCTAATATTGATCCTTGGGGCACTCCCATAGTAATGTGTGCTCCTGGGAACTCCTTGCCATTAATAACTACTTTTTGGATACGGTCGGATAGGTAAGATTTTATAAGGCCAACTGATTGTGTTGAGACACCATAATGCCTAAGTTTATTTATCAGTATATTGTGATCAACGCAATCGAACGCCTTCGAGAGATCACAAAAAATACCAATGGCATCCTGCTTACACTCCCACGCATCAAAAATTTGCTTAAGGAGTGCTATATCTGCATCAGTGGTATTTTTTCCTCTCGAAAAACCGAACTGATTAACATGAAACAACTTGTTTAAGTAGAAATGAGACAGCAGCTGGTTATAAATAACTTTTTCAAAGATTTTACTAAGGACTGGTAACATTGAAATGGGTCTGAAATTAGTGGGGTCGCTTTTATCTCCAGATTTAAATAGAGGGATTAATTTACCATGTTTCATTAGATAATTACTATTTCAGATATATATTCTGATTCAGATAATTACTAATCAAGATTAGAAACAATAATTATGTTTTTTCCTAAATTAGTTTACTTTCTTCTTCTTGGAATCCATACCTACTGTTCGTCACTCTGTGTCAATCCACGTAAATCCGTTATATTAAATAATACCTCCTCGTCCTCGTAATAAATAAACTCCCTGTATCGTTACAAAACACACCCAAAAACAAGTATGATTTATCCTTCACATAAATATCTGCCCTTCCCAGGTATCGAACTCGGGGCCTTTCGCTTCGCAGGCAGAGTTATCAACTAAGATGCGGCGGTGAAAATAAATAAGTATTCAGGGTAAAAAGTGTGTAATTTGTTTTTTTTAGGATATGGAAATAAAACCAGATGACATCTGGGGCTCTAACACGTCGTCGCCATATTTGTTCGTGGAGGAAGCAACGCGGAGACACGCCGGGCGATACGCGTGCTCAGCGCGAAACAGCATCGGCGAGACGAGAGCCGAACACATCAGTATTACTGTTTATTGTGAGTTCATTTATTTGAGGATTAGGTAGGGCACTGGCGAAGGTTACAATATTGTGATTTTCCAATCCATCAAATTATGATGGATTGTGATCATTTATAGTACGTGTAACCCGGGTTGGGTTACACGTACAATCAATTGAGCTTATGAACATAGTATTAATACAAAATACGTGATCCTCCTCTTGCTTATCTATGTATACTTAATTACTTATTAAAAAATAAATTACCATAAATACCAAAAATACCGTAGGTTGTAAGAAAATACCGGAATAATACATGACCATTTGGCAATTTTCATTATTATACGATATTTTTAAATCTCTAATTTGAGTATGGCTGTATTACATTAATGTTTAAAAAAAAATACGCTGTCATTTTGGAATTTAGAAATCAAACCATGCAGTAGGTATAGAAGATAGAAGGAGGACCATTTCTGTGTATGAAAAGTGTCCGTAAAAACGCGTCAAATTACGGGTGGCGCTGCGGTGCGGACTACAACAGCTATGTTCGAATATCGCTATTTCTCAGACACTAGTGCCATTCATTACTTCTACATAACTTCACTCTGTCTACAACAGTTAAGTTCATATCGCTATTTCTCAGAAACTAGCAATATTCTGGAATGGCCATTATTGGAACCTCTATTTTCAGTAAACAGATGGACACTTTTTCAACTTTCCCCTCATGAGATGGTCCTCCTTCTACTGTATCCTCCATGAATCAGACACACAAGGCATCAAGATTGTCATTCGTCAATCAGCTAGACTACACGTGCAATCGTGATGAAAAATATTTCATAATGATTGTCGATTGACAATCATGCTTGTACGGGGTAATATATGACGTGTAACCTTCGCCACTGATCTTGCCAAGGCACAACCAAATTAGGTATTACTTTGTAATATGGCGAAACCCGTCGTAAGATGGTTCATAGACGCAAATATAGGTGGCGCTGTACTTCATTACGAGAAAAGAAAACGTGATATTATTTTCAGACCCACCAGAATGTTCACATCACGGCATCAGCCTTGTGAAGGAGACATTGCACTGCAACGTCAGGGCACTGCCAGCCCCGGACACTTACTTCTGGCATGTCCAGCCATTCGGCATGGATGTACAGCACCTGACGACTGGATCAGCTATCCTGCCGCTAAGCCAAGTGACTGGACCTCTGGCTTCCACGCTGCATGCCAGCTGCGAAGCTGGTAACGGTGTTGCTTCTCAGGATAAGCCGTGCAAACGGGACTTTAGCCTGGAACAACTCAGGCCACCACAGCCACAGCAATGTGATCTTGCATTCGAGTATCAGGAATTTCAAATGAGGTGCATTCCAGGTAATTAAATTCTTAAACCTAGAATTACATGGCTTGTCTTTGAAGATACTACAAACTAAAAAGATACACAGACACTCAAAAGATTCGACATTGTCATTTCTAGATTTCTTTCATTACCTAAATCCATAACTTAATAATATTTTACCAACTCACGATGAAAAAACTCACAAGTCGTCAAAATAGTAGATCAAACAATCCGCCATCTTGAACTGATCGGACGAAGCGCTGTCACAGAGTATGAAAAATGCTTTAAAAATATGACACGGATTTTGTTCGGAACAGCCCGTCTTTATATTTAAGTCTATGCAGCCAGGTTCAAATTCAACTGTTATAATTTTTCCCCAGTTGAGAATGCTACCTACTACGAAGTTTCCGTGTGGCGAATGTCAACCTCAAACGCGTCTCTCGTCCTCGAACGTCGTGGATCCATGGGGTACGGGACCAGTCAGGCGCTGGCCCATGGTGGTGGCAGTCCATGGCTAGTTCGAGGGCCCTTGGGAAAACTAAAGGCCGGAGATGAGGCTGGGGCTTCGGCTTGCAACAGATACGGGTGCTCCAGAGCTCTCCTGTTGAGGCCGACGGAAAATTTACTGGAAATCGCGTCGCCTCCATGGTGGCATTGTAAGTATTGATTATTATTAAGTAAGTATTATTGTAAGTATCTGGTGGCAACTAACTCGTTAGTCTAAGAATTCTGTCAATACTATTTGATTTGAGTTTATTCCGCCAGTTAAGTAAATTCGTTCAAAAATTTATCCTGAATCTGTATATAAATAAGAGTGAACATTATAATGTTGAGGAAAAAGTTTAAATAACAACGTGCAACGATAATGTATTTTTCGCTGATAAAAAATATTGATGAGGTTATCGTCATTGTCCATTGCAATTAAAAGTGTCATAAAGTTATAAATAAATCTATCAAACGAGCTTGAGAGCACGCTTATGTCCTTGCAGATTAAAAAAATCTCAAAACAAATTATGTTTTGTCAGAAGAATACAATAGTTATTTTACAGTAACAGTCTATTATAGTTATCCTAATTTGTGATTTAAAAATAATGCTGACACAAAATGAAATGTAATAAAAGACAAATAATCATTGCCAAAACTATTTTCTGTTTAATATATTTTTTTTTATTAATTTAATTTAACATTTCCAAAGTTTGTTGACGAAAAGTCTCATCTGAAAAACTGGAGTATAATGTCATAGAACAGACATCTCGAACAAAATGTGTGTTCCGCCGGGAGGTTCTGTTCTCAAAATTGAGCCCCGTTCTCCTTTCAAAATCGAACGAATCCGTGTTCGCGGTGTCGGTTTTATATGCTAGTAAAATACTTCAATGAGTATAAAAACAATTATCCTATTCCAGTTTTGGTCCACAAAGACGTGGGGATCTCCGTGGGGGCCGTGGTCCTGGTGGCAGTGTTCCTGATCTCCACCACGCTCGCGGTGCGGCTGGCTCGCCGCTCGCGGAGGAAGTCCCCAGCACCAGTCATCCAGGTCTTGCAGCTGGATGACGTGGCTCGAGACTATTTGGATACTATTGATCGAGGTAACACACTTAAGTTGAAGTTGAAGTGGCTCGAAAAACCTACCACAATAATATAAGGGGCCATCCATAAATTACGTCACACGTTAGGAGGGAGGAGGGGGGGTCAATATAGTGTGACAAGGGGTGGGAGGGGGTCCTAAATTTCGTTACGTCACATTTCAAAATCGAATAATTGGTACGTATAGGTAAGTATCAAAAAATAATTAATGGAAATAAAACTTATTTCGGAACTGCTGTTTTAATTTAATAATTTTTACGTGTAAAATTTCATAATATGTGACGCCACACTAGGGAGGGAGGTCTCACAAATGTGACCAGCTGTGACAAAGAGGGGGGAGGGGTCAAAAAGTCATGAAATTAGTGTGACGTAATTTATAGATGGTCCCTAACGGTACTCGTTAAGATTAGTCGGGAACGGAGTCTAGTGACTAATAAGAATAATAACAAAAATGCTACACACTCATAGCCCCACACTAGGATTCCCTGAGTGTTGGGTGCCATGGACAGCACACTAAGACAAAACACACACCTAGATCGAAGAAGAGAGAGAAATTCATACTCATCATTCAAATAAATTTCTGCCTTGCTGGGACAATTAAAAGTGTTCCCTGGATTCTAATCAGGACCCTTCGAACAGTGAGGTAAATATTAGGCTACGCAGGTGGAACCAGTGCCCAGCATCAGGAGGGACCCTTCACAATTACCTCGTCCCTTATTCTAACATTAGTGCTACCAACGAGGAAACCCGTTGATTCCAGAACGTAAAGTCCGCGCGTCTTGCAGCCTCAGATCCTGCAGCAGCGGCTACTCCGACGGCTCGGGGGACTCCGCCCCCGCAGTGGACCGGCGCCGCAAACCGCGCCACACCTGGGACACCTGGGACCCTCCACCCCCTGACGTCACTTTGACGCTCCACAGAGAGAGCGAAGTATAACTGTTATGTACATTACTAGTTAACTGTAATAAAGATTAAAGTTAAAGATTTTATTGAAAATCGGAGTATTTCGTTTTATTCCAATCCTACATGAATGATTTTTGCCTTAAAACTCCCACGGTCTCTTGTCATAACTGAAGATGCCTAAAAGATATCTTCACCAAAGTGTCAAAAGTTTTTATGCTGCTGGATGTGCTCCGACATATCTCAACGACTGCTATGTAATGAATGATTACAACCGGGATCAATTGGCTTAAAGTGCCAATCGAAGCACGAAAATGCTAAAAAAATTACCACAATCGGTCGCCCTGTAGTTGCATCCCTATTATTATCTATGATAGATAGATCGGGCCGTTACGGGCCCACCCAGATAGAAGCCGTCGGCAATGAAAATGATTATAAAAAACAGGATGCTATAGACAAGGACGACGGAGAGTTCAGCATCATTGATTCATCATCACGACATCTATTCATGTTAATCATTTTTGAGGTATTAGTGTGGTTTGCAGATTCTTATCCGAAGTAGGGTAATTCGGAGCAAAATATGACATATAAGATAAATTAAGACAAATATAAATCGACGCTTGAAAGGTAAAAATTACCAGGTGAAATGTTGACAACTTTACACTAGAGCATTTTAAAGTTTTTAATTTTAGAAAAAAAAAATCGTAAAAATCGCTTTATTAAGCATTTAAACTGCATGTAAAATTCATTGGAAGTAAGTAGCTATGACTAATAGGCGATTTGTTACGATTTTCTTTTTCTATAATTAAAAACTTTAAAATGCTCTAGTAAAGTTGTCAACATGTCGCTTTGTAATTTTTGCCTTTCAAGCGTCGAAACTCGAAATACTACTGCAAAAGTCATGTAGATGTGATGATAATGATTAATGTAGATATCGCTATCAGCTGGTTGAACACAATGTTCAGCTATACAATTAGACAATGCTCAGCACACTCAGACTACGACGGAGCCGGAGACTGGTTCCCTATTTCTGTTTTGATTTAATTTAAGTTAACCTAGTCATCAAACATATTTAAAAAACCCAGCAAGTGCGTGTCAGGCCACGTGCAATGTAGAGTTGTGAAGTAAGTAGTAACTTTATGGATTTACTAATTAACTACTTAGGCTAACATAGAATTCTTGATGAATGAAGACTTCTTTATTACGATTATAAGACGGTAAAATTCACAATGTAGTCATTTCATTGGGAGTTCGTAAATTAACGAGAATGGTTGTTTAACTTTAAATCGTTATATAAACTGTCACTTAAAATTAAAAATGATGAAAGAAACTTAAAAATCGATAATACCTATTCAACGATATCCCACTTGACGTTCATCGATTTTTTTTCATTTAGACATTATGGCTTCTGGTTGTCCCTGTGGTGAATTTTAATTATTGTCATGTCTTTAGTGATACTCGCAAGGTTAAGACGAATCGACTGAGGTAAGAATCATCAAAATCGGTCAACCCGTTTGGTCTCTACAGTCCCACATAGGAACACACATACATACATGACTGATAAACACATTATCCTCCTTTTTGTCGCGCAGTCGGGTAAAAAGGATACGAGAAGACCTAGGTGGGTAATTTTCCTGCATGGTGCTTCTGAGGACTAAGTTTCCTTATTTGTACTGAGAATTAATAGGATTTGGAAACAGTCGAATTGTGGGAAACAGGTTAACAATATTTGATAACATTTTTTTATTTTAGAACGTTTCCATTCCAAGTTTTAATACCGCCTTGTAGTTGAATTGCTGACCAGTTTTATAATATTTTGTTACTTTCTGTTGGCGGTGTGAAGGTGTTGATCAACATAAAAGATAAATTCGAAAATAAATAGTCACAAAATCACGAACCCCTTCGGGCCAGCTTCATTGGTTATAGATAAACTTCCGGATAGCCTATTAGGAACTTATCTACATACCTGATAATTTTAGAAATTCAAATATTAAGGAACAACAGAAAATTGTCCCAGCACTATGACGGCTTTATTGTGCTCAAGCATCGAAGTATGTAAAGTCGGCAAGTAAAGGACATGACTTTGGTCAATTGAGAAAAAAATCAGTGGTATTTTGAACTTGTTACCGGGATCACTGTCAGAGTTCTTCTCGGCTGAGCCTCTCCAAGCTCTTTCCCTTCTGTCCGCGTGTAGTAAAGGCCGATAGACTATTCGAAAAAATTGACAGAATTACTACGAAAATTCAAAGAAATTCAGATTAAAATCAAGCAATATATATCAGTTTTATTTATCATATCGCTCGTATTTATTCTGTTGAAGAAGGAAATGAGATTGTTACATATGATGCACATCGCATCATATCGCTTATCGCATTTCGTTCATCGCGTACCGTAGTCATCGAGCGAACGTACTATCGACGAAGCAGAAAGTGCGATATGATTCCGTTCCCACGAATGCAGCCTTCTACGTAGTTTTATAAAATTATGGATTATTGTTGTTCTCACTTCGAACATAGATTGTACTTAGGAATTAATATTTTAGACATTAAATTCAGTAAAAGTTAACCGTATTTTGACTATTCTGCATCCCCCGTCTGCAGCTTACATAACTGGCGCAGTCGGTAGGATATCTGAAAGTTAGGGACTAAGCTAGGCCTACTTCGGATATCCTGAATCTACGAAGCTTCAGACCAGGAGGAGTATCCAAACTTCGATACAGCAGATACCAAAATGCGCATGTGAGTACTTTAGAATCGTTCTATTGTGGCTCTCCTTTTACTTTCCCTATAAGTATAAATTATTATTTTTTCTCCTATTTCTCGTGTAATTTTTTTTTTTGTATTACTGTGTTAAATTAATTAGCCAAAATTTTTCACCCAAGGAAATCGTCCCCTAGGTTAGATAGAGTTAGTAGGAATCGTGCATTGGACTCTGGTAGAGACTTGGATAATTCAAATAATATGGAAAATCCTAACTTAGATAAAATTTTTAAGGCTTTACAGCTATTGCCAAAGTTTAACGGAAACTGTCACGTTCTCACCAGATTGATTAAATTATGTGACGAGCTAGTTAAAACCTATATGAGTAACGAACCGGGACATGAATTAGAAAATTTAGCACTTTTAAACGGTATCCTGAATAAGGTCACGGGACCCGCAGCATGCTTAATAAATTCCAACGGCATCCCGGACTGTTGGGATGGTATTCGTTCATCATTAATAAATAATTTTGCTGATCATCGCGATGAGACCTCACTTTATAATGACTTGGCTCTTTTGACCCAGGGGTCAGGGTCACCACAAGAATTTTACGATAAATGTCAAAATTTATTTTCTACAATTATGACATATGTAAATTTACACGAAACTGTAAAAACTACTATAGAATCTAAGAGGTCCTTGTATAAAAAATTAACCCTTCAGGCTTTTGTACGTGGATTAAAAGATCCATTGGGATTTCGTATAAGGTGCATGCGACCAGAAACGATTGAAAAGGCATTAGAGTTCGTTCAAGAAGAGTCAAATACCATGTACTTACAACAAAGAAATATCCCGTTTCCCGAAAAGAAGGCCATGCCGTTCGTTCAGGCTCAAACTTCTAAAGCCCCTATGGGTTTTCATGCAACCGCGATTCCATTCCCGCGATACGGTTTTACTTTACCTAATACACCCAGACACTTGACACCACATCCGTCGCAGTATCAGCATGCTTTACCTTTGTGGAGACAGAATGAGTTCCCCTTTTACGGAGGCCCTAGCCGTACGCAACAAATATTTAGTGCGCCTCCACCAAATTATCGTTTTAATAATGCGTTTAGGATGCCACATCAAAATGTGGTTCAGAGTTCTCCTTCACCTAACAAGGTGCAGCCGATGAGTGGAGTGAGCCATTACGTTACAAAGCCTCTAGCAAGACCTCTGAGAGGTCATGACTGGTCAAAAGCTGGTAATCCAGCACCCTCTAATTATTTTAAAAGTAGATAATTAAATTATAACGAGTTTTGCGAGGAACCCTACTTGGACCCTTATGGTCATTGGGATAATTATGGTTGTTATGAATATTCCGATTTTTCTCAGACTGACAATAATGATCAGTCGTACTGTACAGATTTGCCGTACCATGCTGAGGTCGAGGAGCCTCAAGAGGTCAAAGATTACATTTCCTCTGATACTAAAAATTTTCAAAAGGAACCGAAATCAGACGCATTAGGATAGAAATGAACCTTCAAACTCAACGTATGTTGCCTTATGTCGAAATTTTAAATCCACCATTGAAGCTACTTATCGATACTGGAGCTAATCAGTCGGTCATAAGCCCTGAAGCTGTTCAAAAGTACTATTCGCATATCCCTTGTAATTATGAACCTTTCGAAATTACAAATTATCACGGCACAAGTCAACATAATTACTCTATAACGGTTCCTACTTTTTCAGAATTTCGCGAGACGGATAATATGCGTTTATTCATTTATAAATTTCATGATTATTTTGATGGGCTTTTAGGATATGATTTATTGAAAAGTTGGGAATCAAATATTAATTTAAAAAATAAGACATTGGTAACCCGTAATGCGACAATCCCGATTCATTTATACAATTCTAAAAATTGTAATTTATTTGAAATTATAATACCAGCTAATTCAATGAAATTGCTAAAAGTTCCAATTAATTTTAAAGATGGCGAAGCATTTGTTCCAGAGCAGATTATTTCCAATTGTGTAATACGCGAATGCCTCACTGACGTAGAAAACTGTCGCGGTTTCGTAGAGGTATTTAATAAAACAAATAATGATATAGTTTTTTCGATGGATTGTCCAATTCACGCCGAATTATTTAACGTAGAATGTAAGCATATTAAGCAACTTGAAATCCCAAGAGCCCGAGTTGATGAAGTATTATCCCGTTTAAGGATCGGCCATCTAAATCCTAAGGAACGCGCTAATTTAAAGAACTTATGCGCTGAATATGCTGACATTTTTTACATCGATGGTGAACCCCTTTCTTTTAGCAACAAAACCAAACACAAAATCCACACTACAGATGAGGTTCCAGTTTATACAAAAAGTTATAGATATCCGTTTATTCATCGGCAGGAAATTAAAGATCAGATTACTAAAATGCTTCAACAAAATATCATTCGACCTTCAAACTCTCCATGGAGCTCCCCAATCTGGGTAGTTCCCAAAAAATCTGATGCATCCGGTAAGCCAAAGTGGCGGTTAGTAGTAGATTTTAGAAAACTAAATCAAAAGACCATCGATGATAAATATCCTATACCTAACATCACGGATGTATTGGACAAACTAGGAAAATGTCACTATTTCACAACCTTAGATTTAGCAAGCGGATTTCACCAAATTGAAATGGATCCAAAAGACATCCCCAAGACAGCGTTTAATATAGAGCACGGTCATTTTGAGTTTCTGCGAATGCCAATGGGACTTAAAAATGCGCCGTCAACTTTCCAAAGAGTGATGGATGATGTACTTAAGGACCTTCAAAATCAAATTTGTCTAGTTTACCTGGACGATATCATTGTTTTTAGTGTTTCCCTGCAAGAGCATATAGTAAATTTAGGTAAAGTTTTTGAAAAACTTAGAGATTCTAACTTCAAAATTCAGCTTGATAAATCCGAATTCATGAAATTAGAGACAGCTTACTTAGGACACATTATTAGCAAAGATGGCATAAGACCAAATCCGGATAAAATTTCTGCTATTCAAAAATTTCCGCTTCCAAAATCTTCTACTGAAATAAAACGTTTTCTGGGATTATTAGGTTATTACAGAAAGTTCATCCCAGATTTTGCTAGAGTTACAGAACCTATGACGAAATGTCTTAAAAAGGGAGCAAAAATAAAATTAGACGATCCAAATTATGTTAGCTGTTTTGAGAATTGTAAAATATTATTGACGAATGATCCAATTAGGGCATGGATATCGAAATTTCGAGATTTCGCAATTCCGGAATCTCGGACAGTTTATCAGTTCCGGAACTGAGTTTTTCAATATCGAAACTTCGATATTCATTATTACTAAACAAAGTGGATATTTCGAGTGTTCATTTATTTCTGAACGCACTCACGGGCCCAATCATCCAATTCCCTCTATCCCTTGTGTACCTCTTGCGCCACCATTATTACCTTTATAGATTAGCTAACTAAGAAATTGTAATAATTGTGTGAAATCAATCTTTTTCTATAATTAAAAACTTTAAAATGCTCTAGTAAAGTTGTCAACATGTCGCTTTGTAATTTTTGCCTTTCAAGCGTCGAAACTCGAAATACTACTGCAAAAGTCATGTAGATGTGATGATAATGATTAATGTAGATATCGCTATCAGCTGGTTGAACACAATGTTCAGCTATACAATTAGACAATGCTCAGCACACTCAGACTACGACGGAGCCGGAGACTGGTTCCCTATTTCTGTTTTGATTTAATTTAAGTTAACCTAGTCATCAAACATATTTAAAAAACCCAGCAAGTGCGTGTCAGGCCACGTGCAATGTAGAGTTGTGAAGTAAGTAGTAACTTTATGGATTTACTAATTAACTACTTAGGCTAACATAGAATTCTTGATGAATGAAGACTTCTTTATTACGATTATAAGACGGTAAAATTCACAATGTAGTCATTTCATTGGGAGTTCGTAAATTAACGAGAATGGTTGTTTAACTTTAAATCGTTATATAAACTGTCACTTAAAATTAAAAATGATGAAAGAAACTTAAAAATCGATAATACCTATTCAACGATATCCCACTTGACGTTCATCGATTTTTTTTCATTTAGACATTATGGCTTCTGGTTGTCCCTGTGGTGAATTTTAATTATTGTCATGTCTTTAGTGATACTCGCAAGGTTAAGACGAATCGACTGAGGTAAGAATCATCAAAATCGGTCAACCCGTTTGGTCTCTACAGTCCCACATAGGAACACACATACATACATGACTGATAAACACATTATCCTCCTTTTTGTCGCGCAGTCGGGTAAAAAGGATACGAGAAGACCTAGGTGGGTAATTTTCCTGCATGGTGCTTCTGAGGACTAAGTTTCCTTATTTGTACTGAGAATTAATAGGATTTGGAAACAGTCGAATTGTGGGAAACAGGTTAACAATATTTGATAACATTTTTTTATTTTAGAACGTTTCCATTCCAAGTTTTAATACCGCCTTGTAGTTGAATTGCTGACCAGTTTTATAATATTTTGTTACTTTCTGTTGGCGGTGTGAAGGTGTTGATCAACATAAAAGATAAATTCGAAAATAAATAGTCACAAAATCACGAACCCCTTCGGGCCAGCTTCATTGGTTATAGATAAACTTCCGGATAGCCTATTAGGAACTTATCTACATACCTGATAATTTTAGAAATTCAAATATTAAGGAACAACAGAAAATTGTCCCAGCACTATGACGGCTTTATTGTGCTCAAGCATCGAAGTATGTAAAGTCGGCAAGTAAAGGACATGACTTTGGTCAATTGAGAAAAAAATCAGTGGTATTTTGAACTTGTTACCGGGATCACTGTCAGAGTTCTTCTCGGCTGAGCCTCTCCAAGCTCTTTCCCTTCTGTCCGCGTGTAGTAAAGGCCGATAGACTATTCGAAAAAATTGACAGAATTACTACGAAAATTCAAAGAAATTCAGATTAAAATCAAGCAATATATATCAGTTTTATTTATCATATCGCTCGTATTTATTCTGTTGAAGAAGGAAATGAGATTGTTACATATGATGCACATCGCATCATATCGCTTATCGCATTTCGTTCATCGCGTACCGTAGTCATCGAGCGAACGTACTATCGACGAAGCAGAAAGTGCGATATGATTCCGTTCCCACGAATGCAGCCTTCTACGTAGTTTTATAAAATTATGGATTATTGTTGTTCTCACTTCGAACATAGATTGTACTTAGGAATTAATATTTTAGACATTAAATTCAGTAAAAGTTAACCGTATTTTGACTATTCTGCATCCCCCGTCTGCAGCTTACATAACTGGCGCAGTCGGTAGGATATCTGAAAGTTAGGGACTAAGCTAGGCCTACTTCGGATATCCTGAATCTACGAAGCTTCAGACCAGGAGGAGTATCCAAACTTCGATACAGCAGATACCAAAATGCGCATGTGAGTACTTTAGAATCGTTCTATTGTGGCTCTCCTTTTACTTTCCCTATAAGTATAAATTATTATTTTTTCTCCTATTTCTCGTGTAATTTTTTTTTTGTATTACTGTGTTAAATTAATTAGCCAAAATTTTTCACCCAAGGAAATCGTCCCCTAGGTTAGATAGAGTTAGTAGGAATCGTGCATTGGACTCTGGTAGAGACTTGGATAATTCAAATAATATGGAAAATCCTAACTTAGATAAAATTTTTAAGGCTTTACAGCTATTGCCAAAGTTTAACGGAAACTGTCACGTTCTCACCAGATTGATTAAATTATGTGACGAGCTAGTTAAAACCTATATGAGTAACGAACCGGGACATGAATTAGAAAATTTAGCACTTTTAAACGGTATCCTGAATAAGGTCACGGGACCCGCAGCATGCTTAATAAATTCCAACGGCATCCCGGACTGTTGGGATGGTATTCGTTCATCATTAATAAATAATTTTGCTGATCATCGCGATGAGACCTCACTTTATAATGACTTGGCTCTTTTGACCCAGGGGTCAGGGTCACCACAAGAATTTTACGATAAATGTCAAAATTTATTTTCTACAATTATGACATATGTAAATTTACACGAAACTGTAAAAACTACTATAGAATCTAAGAGGTCCTTGTATAAAAAATTAACCCTTCAGGCTTTTGTACGTGGATTAAAAGATCCATTGGGATTTCGTATAAGGTGCATGCGACCAGAAACGATTGAAAAGGCATTAGAGTTCGTTCAAGAAGAGTCAAATACCATGTACTTACAACAAAGAAATATCCCGTTTCCCGAAAAGAAGGCCATGCCGTTCGTTCAGGCTCAAACTTCTAAAGCCCCTATGGGTTTTCATGCAACCGCGATTCCATTCCCGCGATACGGTTTTACTTTACCTAATACACCCAGACACTTGACACCACATCCGTCGCAGTATCAGCATGCTTTACCTTTGTGGAGACAGAATGAGTTCCCCTTTTACGGAGGCCCTAGCCGTACGCAACAAATATTTAGTGCGCCTCCACCAAATTATCGTTTTAATAATGCGTTTAGGATGCCACATCAAAATGTGGTTCAGAGTTCTCCTTCACCTAACAAGGTGCAGCCGATGAGTGGAGTGAGCCATTACGTTACAAAGCCTCTAGCAAGACCTCTGAGAGGTCATGACTGGTCAAAAGCTGGTAATCCAGCACCCTCTAATTATTTTAAAAGTAGATAATTAAATTATAACGAGTTTTGCGAGGAACCCTACTTGGACCCTTATGGTCATTGGGATAATTATGGTTGTTATGAATATTCCGATTTTTCTCAGACTGACAATAATGATCAGTCGTACTGTACAGATTTGCCGTACCATGCTGAGGTCGAGGAGCCTCAAGAGGTCAAAGATTACATTTCCTCTGATACTAAAAATTTTCAAAAGGAACCGAAATCAGACGCATTAGGATAGAAATGAACCTTCAAACTCAACGTATGTTGCCTTATGTCGAAATTTTAAATCCACCATTGAAGCTACTTATCGATACTGGAGCTAATCAGTCGGTCATAAGCCCTGAAGCTGTTCAAAAGTACTATTCGCATATCCCTTGTAATTATGAACCTT
Source organism: Thymelicus acteon (assembly GCA_951805285.1). Taxonomy (NCBI): domain Eukaryota; kingdom Metazoa; phylum Arthropoda; class Insecta; order Lepidoptera; family Hesperiidae; genus Thymelicus; species Thymelicus acteon. The sequence goes on from OX638232.1 coordinate 9,192,476, forward strand.
TCGAAATTACAAATTATCACGGCACAAGTCAACATAATTACTCTATAACGGTTCCTACTTTTTCAGAATTTCGCGAGACGGATAATATGCGTTTATTCATTTATAAATTTCATGATTATTTTGATGGGCTTTTAGGATATGATTTATTGAAAAGTTGGGAATCAAATATTAATTTAAAAAATAAGACATTGGTAACCCGTAATGCGACAATCCCGATTCATTTATACAATTCTAAAAATTGTAATTTATTTGAAATTATAATACCAGCTAATTCAATGAAATTGCTAAAAGTTCCAATTAATTTTAAAGATGGCGAAGCATTTGTTCCAGAGCAGATTATTTCCAATTGTGTAATACGCGAATGCCTCACTGACGTAGAAAACTGTCGCGGTTTCGTAGAGGTATTTAATAAAACAAATAATGATATAGTTTTTTCGATGGATTGTCCAATTCACGCCGAATTATTTAACGTAGAATGTAAGCATATTAAGCAACTTGAAATCCCAAGAGCCCGAGTTGATGAAGTATTATCCCGTTTAAGGATCGGCCATCTAAATCCTAAGGAACGCGCTAATTTAAAGAACTTATGCGCTGAATATGCTGACATTTTTTACATCGATGGTGAACCCCTTTCTTTTAGCAACAAAACCAAACACAAAATCCACACTACAGATGAGGTTCCAGTTTATACAAAAAGTTATAGATATCCGTTTATTCATCGGCAGGAAATTAAAGATCAGATTACTAAAATGCTTCAACAAAATATCATTCGACCTTCAAACTCTCCATGGAGCTCCCCAATCTGGGTAGTTCCCAAAAAATCTGATGCATCCGGTAAGCCAAAGTGGCGGTTAGTAGTAGATTTTAGAAAACTAAATCAAAAGACCATCGATGATAAATATCCTATACCTAACATCACGGATGTATTGGACAAACTTGGAAAATGTCACTATTTCACAACCTTAGATTTAGCAAGCGGATTTCACCAAATTGAAATGGATCCAAAAGACATCCCCAAGACAGCGTTTAATATAGAGCACGGTCATTTTGAGTTTCTGCGAATGCCAATGGGACTTAAAAATGCGCCGTCAACTTTCCAAAGAGTGATGGATGATGTACTTAAGGACCTTCAAAATCAAATTTGTCTAGTTTACCTGGACGATATCATTGTTTTTAGTGTTTCCCTGCAAGAGCATATAGTAAATTTAGGTAAAGTTTTTGAAAAACTTAGAGATTCTAACTTCAAAATTCAGCTTGATAAATCCGAATTCATGAAATTAGAGACAGCTTACTTAGGACACATTATTAGCAAAGATGGCATAAGACCAAATCCGGATAAAATTTCTGCTATTCAAAAATTTCCGCTTCCAAAATCTTCTACTGAAATAAAACGTTTTCTGGGATTATTAGGTTATTACAGAAAGTTCATCCCAGATTTTGCTAGAGTTACAGAACCTATGACGAAATGTCTTAAAAAGGGAGCAAAAATAAAATTAGACGATCCAAATTATGTTAGCTGTTTTGAGAATTGTAAAATATTATTGACGAATGATCCAATTAGGGCATGGATATCGAAATTTCGAGATTTCGCAATTCCGGAATCTCGGACAGTTTATCAGTTCCGGAACTGAGTTTTTCAATATCGAAACTTCGATATTCATTATTACTAAACAAAGTGGATATTTCGAGTGTTCATTTATTTCTGAACGCACTCACGGGCCCAATCATCCAATTCCCTCTATCCCTTGTGTACCTCTTGCGCCACCATTATTACCTTTATAGATTAGCTAACTAAGAAATTGTAATAATTGTGTGAAATCAATCTTTTCGTATTCAAAAGCAGCATTTGATTCAGAAACATTTGGTTGAAATCCATAAATATTAAAAATTATGCTATCATAAACATATCTGAAGAAATTTTAGTCAAATATCTGTAATTTATTTTATTATGCATCCATCCATCCATCAGCCTACATAGGCCTCCCCTAACTTCCGCCACTATGACTGGTCCTGAGTCTTCGGAGTCCAGCGGATGCCCACTTTTCTTCAGGCCGTCAGTCCACCTGGTTGAGGGGCGTCCTATAGGTACTTAGTTTTCCGAAACATAGGTGCCATTCGAGGACCTTTCTTCCCCAACGGTTATCGGTCCTTCGAGCTATGTGGCCAGACCATTGCAACTTTAGCCGGATTATTCGCTTGACTCTGTCGGTTATCCTAGTTCGTCTACGGATTTCATCATTTCTGTCGCAATCACGTAGAGAAATACCGAGCATAACCCTCTCCACAGCACGCTGTGCAATTTTGAGCTTGTGGATTCGGACGACAGTAAAGCACCACGTCTCGGAAGCAGTATGTCATCACTAGCAACACACACTGCTCGAATACCTTCGAAATCAGGCACTGAGGTAGTGTTTTGACGACAAGATATGACGTGGTTTCCCGAACGCAGCTCAATTAGGTTTCTACGAATTATCTCATTCAACCCAGGTAAATATAAATTAACGAATAATCGTCTACAACTTCGAGAGCAGCGCCGTCAACAACAATCGTTATGCGTGTGACATGGACAATCGACATTATTTTCATCCCACCAGGATAACTATGTTATTGGCATATCGCAGGTGTGTGATGTATTCGAAATTGATGTTAATTTCACGGCGTTTCCACTCCATCAGATCCATTTCATCCTCAAGAAGGTATTTATCCAACAAGGAAGGGTTATGTTTTTCGCGCATATCTTGTATGTTTGCATGTAGGTATTATAATATTTTTATTACCTCATATTTTTTAAACCGCTGGACCAATTTATATAATTAAGATATCGGTAGATTCGTCTTAATAACCCAAGTGTTCTTTAGATAGGTGACGTTAAAAAAAAAATACGGTGACTGTGAGATTCCATTGTTTGAATTATCAAAAAATAAAAATAAATCGAATAATGCAATATGGATATCAAATTAAAGAGCTCATCATAAGGTTTTCAAAAAGGTGTATCATGATAGCTTTTTGGTAGCAGGCGGTTTTTTTTTAATTTTTAATTTTAAACAACCAATATCGAAACCAATTCCGGAATTCCGGATTCAGGGCTCAATATCGAAAACCAGTTTCGATATTGAGAATAGTTCCGATATCACATGCCCTAGATCCAATATTACAATATCCAGATTTTGAAAAGGATTTCATTCTGACAACCGATGCTTCCAATTATGCTATAGGTGCCATTCTGTCTCAGGGGCCCCTTGGATCTGATAAACCAATTGCATATGCGTCACGAACTTTAAATGTGAGCGAAACTAACTACAGCACGATAGAAAAGGAGCTCTTGGCTATCGTATGGGCCACTAAATATTTCCGCCCCTACTTATTTGGCCGTAACTTCAAAATTGTTACTGATCACAGACCTCTGCAATGGATCATGAACATAAAAGAGCCCAGTTCTCGGCTTACTCGGTGGAGGTTAAAGCTCAGTGAATATAACTTCACTGTGGTCTATAAGCCAGGGAAGTCTAATACCAATGCCGATGCTCTTTCACGGATACAAATTAACAATGATGACATAAGTTCACTCGTAGTCAATCCATCTACAAGACATCGTTCTAACTCATCTACTCTTACAGCTAACTCTAGTTCTATACTTACAGCTAACTCTAGTCCTACACTTACAGCTAATACTAGTTCCACACTTACAGCTACTTCTACACACACAGTCCACACAAGTCAAGAAAATCCCATATTGGAGATTCCAATTTCGGATATTCCACTTAACCGTTTTACCAACCAAATTTGTTTTATTGTAGTTGATAGAAACAAGAAAAGTCCATCAATTACAAAACCTTTTGAAACCTATACGAGAACTACTATTCACCTATTAGAATCATCATTAGACGATGATGTAGTTAAAGCCATCAAAGAATTTGTTAATCCTAAGGTTAAAACAGGTCTATTCGTACATCCACAATCGGCTATGTATAGAATTATCCCCATTATACAAAGACAATTCAAAAGTTCTGCCATGAATTTAGTGTTTACAAAAACGGAAGTAGAAAATGTCAAAGAATATCTCCAACAACAGGTTTTGATTAAAAACTATCATTGTAGTAAAACTAACCATCGTGGAATTAATGAAACTTATTTGGCTTTATCTCGAAGGTACTACTGGCCTAAAATGAAAGATGAAATTACAAAGTACATTCATGAATGTAGCATCTGTGGCCAGGCCAAGTACGATCGCAATCCTATTAAACAAAAATTTCATGTTGTACCACCCCCCACGAAACCTTTCGAAATTATTCACATAGATCTTTTTACTGTGCAGGGTGAAAAATACCTTACAGCAGTTGATGCGTTCTCCAAATATGCTCAAGCATATTTATTGAGAGATGGAACAGCGTTAACTGTGGTCCAAGCTCTACTTCAGTTTTTCACTCATCATGGCGTACCTTTGACCATAGTTTCAGATCAGGGACCAGAATTTTCTAATCAAATGTTTTTAGAATTTATTAGAGTTCATAAAATACAACACCATAAAATATTAGCTCATGCTCCCAACGAGAACGGAATAGTTGAACGTTTTCACTCTACTATCTTGGAACATTTGCGGATATTAAAATTGAAACAGCCAAACGATTGTGTTAAAAATCTCATGCCTTATGCTCTATTAGGTTACAATAGTTCGATTCACAGTTTTACGAAGTGCCGTCCATTGGAACTGATTACTGGACATTTTGATCCTCGAGATCCTGTAGACATTAACTTGACCGAACATTTAACGCAACAATACTTACAAGATCATAGGAAGCGAATGGCTTTAGTATTTGACCTAATTAATAAATCTTCTCTTCATGAACGAACGGAACTAATTGAGAATAGAAACAAAAACCGCGAACCTGAACATGAATATTCCACCGGTCAGCAGGTGTTTGTACGTAATCCCATGGCTAGTCGTCAAAAATTAGCCCCACGCTTCACTGAAAATAATGTTTTAGCCGACCTACTTATTCATATATATACAAAGAAGAATCGTGGGCCAGTCGCTAAATCTCGTCTAAAAAGAGTCCCTAAAGATCGCGTATTGTTACAGGACACCAGTGTTAATCTTCCAAGTACTTCAACTGATTCACGGACAAGAACTAACGATTGACCCGTTAGACGATGGACCCGGGTTACTTCCCTTCAAATTAGGATCAGCAAAAGTAATATCCCACTATCAATCCTTCTTACAAAATATAGATCTTGCAGACATCCATGAACAAATAAAATCTTTTCACGTAAAGCTGTTAGATCTGAAAAACCAATTAGACAATAAAACTTTATTATTTTATGATCCACATATATCATTTTTGAATTCAAAAATACAAAAAATATCCAATAAATTGAAAAGTTTCGAGCCGATACGTAATAAGAGAGGTCTGATTGATGGATTAGGTTCTATAATTAAAAGTATTTCAGGAACTTGGACTATACGGATGCTTTGAAATACAACCAGGCAATTAATGTTCTACAAAATAATGAAAAGAAAATTGAATTGGAATTTAATAATCATATGACTATAAGTAAAGAATGGATGTCACGTCATACAAATCTGTTAGACAGTGTTGTTGAAAATCAGAAAAAAATCATTGAAGCTATTGATAGGATAGTTAGTGAGAAAGGTACGGACTTAGGAAAAAATTCGCAACTAGCACAGTATATTTTAATGTTAAGTGATAGCATAGAGAGTCTTTATGATGAGATAAATCAGTTAGAAATAAATCTGGCATTTATTCGTGCATCAAGCACTCCACATTCTATTATAAGCTTAGACTCATTAAGGACAATGTTAGATAGATTACGGAATTTATATCCTAAAGAAGAAATTCTTGACATTGAGCTTAGAGAGTATTATGATGCTATGAAATTAGGGTACTTTTATGTAGATAATAAAATAGTGGTAGTATTTAAAATTCCTCTTGTTTTACCGATTACATACGATTTTTATAAATTATCCATATTCCCTAATAAAAATCACTTAGCCCTTATACCTGTCCATCCTTACATAGCCATTACTAGTACCGATTCTATGTACATAGAGACAGAATGTCCGAAGACCAATTCGTGGTATCTTTGTGAGATTAAATACAACCATAAGTCTCCACATAATCCAGACTGCGTACATCAGTTGATCACCAAGCAGGACTTGCAGCCGACGTGCATCCTCACTCCAATAATTCTAACAAGAGAAGCACTTGAAAAACTTGACGATAAACACTACACTATGAGTTTTCCTGTACCTACCAAAATTAAGACGTCTTGTGGACAAGAACAGTTTAAGAGTCTCCAAGGAAGTTTCCTAGCAGTAATCCCTTATAACTGTTATCTTTCTGCACCTGGTTTTACCATTACGAATAATCACGATCACATTAAAGGACGAGCTTTGAAGATCACAGAGCTACTGCATTTACAAGATCAACCCAGAGATGAAACACCTTCTATCAAACTAAATTCTATCAACCTTGAAAACCTTCACGACGTTAATAAGAAGATATCATTTCAATCTCCGATGAAACTTGACCAGAGCGCCGATCTAAGTGTCTACCACACTACAATTCCTATTTATATAATTGTAATTATTGCCGCTGCTGTTTGCGTTGCACTCCTATGCCGCCGTATTATTCTGAAGAAAAATTTGCATCAAATGAAATCTAAGACTAAGTCTTCTACTTCGCAAGAAATTTATGTGACTATCGCCGATGAAGAGCGAATTGACCCGAAACTCATAAAAGTTCATCATGACGCCATTTCAGCAACTACTTCGTCAAAAGCCCGTCAGTAGTTGCTCAACTTCAGGAGGGAGATGTTACATATGATGCACATCGCATCATATCGCTTATCGCATTTCGTTCATCGCGTACCGTCGTCATCGAGCGAACGTACTATCGACGCAGCAGAAAGTGCGATATGATTCCGTTCCCACGAATGCAGCCTTCTACGTAGTTTTATAAAATTATGGATTATTGTTGTTCTCACTTCGAACATAGATTGTACTTAGGAATTAATATTTTAGACATTAAATTCAGTAAAAGTTAACCGTATTTTGACTATTCTGCATCCCCCGTCTGCAGCTTACATAACTAGATGACCCGTGTTATTGAGTAAGGTTGTAATTATTTACTAGTTAGTCGATAAACCTGTTTTTAACATAACATTAGATTATTAATATGAATGCAATAGGTATTTATTTTATATTGTGTGATAAATTGTAATGTTAATTTAATATAATGTAGGTAATGTAAATTGTAATATAAAATATGAATGTAAATGTAATTGATAATGTAATGGGTCCCTGTTGAGAATAGTTCATCCCTGTATAACATTTTATGTGTACCAACAGAAACATTAAAGATTATTTATATTTCTATTTCAATCTCAATCTCAATCTCAGTCTTAGTCTCAGTCTCAGTCTCTGTCTCTGTCTCTGTCTCTGTCTCTGTCTCTGTCTCTGTCTCTGTCTCTGTCTCTGTCTGTCTCTGTCTCTGTCTCTATCTCTGTCTCTGTCTCTATATTTATATCTATATCTATTTCTATCTCTATCTCTATTTCTATTCATCACTAGCGCGCGTTTTCCGGGATATTAAATACATTATGGTCTACCTATGTGCTAAACATGAAAATCCGTTTAGTAGTTTTTGCGTGAAAAAGTAGCAAACGTCCATTCATCCATACATCCTCACAATTTTTCGCATTTATAATATTAGTAGGACTAACGGATACCTGGCCTAACTTCAATAATAAATTTTCGACTTCGTGAATGGACTGAATGTGCCTAATGCATTGCTTCTATGATTTCACTAAAACCATGGCATTTTTAACCGACTTCAAAAAAAGGACGAGGTTCTCAATTCGACTGTATTCTTTATGATTGTTAAATACCTCAGAACTTTCAACTGGGTGAACCGATTTTGATGATTCTTTCTTTAATCGAAAGCTGGTGCTTGTCATGTAGTCCCACATAGAAAATGAGCGAGATCTAACAAGTACTTTTTGAGTTATTTTGAAGTCGGTTATTTGTTGTTAGTAAAATTTAGATTATTACGATTTTAAAATATTCAAGACCATTGATATAAATGTTCTACCTGAGATTAAAGCTTTGCTAATCATGGTTCTGTTCGATTTTCCTCAAAATAATTATTCCGTCCCGTATTTAATATCCACACAAACTTGATTCCACTCGCTATATGAAAAAAGCTATGCTGAAAAAAAGACGGACGTAACCTCATCTAATCGAGAGTGAAGCATAGCAATGGCCGCCCGCTTACCATGTGTGCGTAATTTTTGATTCGCGATTGAAGCAGTGAAGTGTCAATGTGTGGGTGTGTTTACTTGTACGAACAGAGAGTTGGTATGCTATGGTAGCTTCACTGAATTTGGTCTTGGGATTACGTCCGTCTTTTTTTAGGTCCGTGCAGGCTAGCAACTTCTTGCAATGAATATCAAAGTGCTTGATAATAAATTGACGTACGGAAATCGATATCGAATTAGATAAGATGGCATTCAAACGTCCCAACTCAGAGTCACTAACGGTTACTTAAATCGGTCCTTAGTAAATAATCACCATACAAATTCTGTACTGTACTGTAAAGTATGAAATCGTATGATTTTTAACCGACTCCAAAAAAGGTATTCAATTCGACTGTACTTTTTTTTGTTTGTTACTTCTGAACTTTCGACTAGGTGAACCGATTTTGATGATTCTTTTTTTACTCGAAAGTGGGGACTTTTTCAGCGAGATCTAATGAGTAGTTTTTGAGTTATCCCTAATTTTGGAGTCGGTTATTTTTTGTCAAGAATTATCCTAGGAAATCCGCTTCGGTAAAAATATAGTACCTACCCACTGTATGTACTCGTAAAGCAGCAGACAGTGTCCACCACACATGCTCTCTCTCTCTATTGATCTATACTGAAATTACTGAATGAACGCAACCACAATTTAATTTACGTCGCGCGAGTTTTTATTCATTATAATAAGAAGAGCATAATAATATCACATTATTATTAACCGTATTATAATCTTACGCGCAATCAGCTCTCTGATTCTGATCTGGGTGAATATTTGAAAATAAGCATATTCGCTTGTTTCAAAGAACGCATCAAAGATTGTTACCAAAATTGTTCTTTATAGATTTTTTATATAGTTTATTATATTACATTGTTATATATGTGAAAGGGACAATGATAAAACTAATAATGTAAAAGTTATAGACAAAAGAAGATTTTTTGAAAACGGTAATGATATTTAAGACGAATGGTAATTATTAGAAATAACTGGTAATTAGAAAATTTAAAATGGCAATTAGAAATGAAGTAACTTCCAAAATCATTCAATCATTTTTTCATAATAAAATAATCATTTTTATAATATTTGAAATAACAATTTTAATGATTCAGTCTTCTTTTTAGAGATATCGATATAATTATAGTTAAAAGTAAATAATTATAGTAAAATAGTGGATAGTAACATAGCAGTTACAAATAAAATCAATAATGTAATCATAATTAATACTATTAGTAGTACTACATTTGGGCATTGAACGTAGTTGATATATTTTTGAATTATTTTTGGAAAAAAATCCCATTTTGAAAAAACTTCGTTTCGGCGGCCAGTGATGAAACATGTGTCAATTAACGGAGTAAGTGATTATAATGAAAAATTATTCAGTGATGAAAATAAATATAAACCGTTGAAATATAAAGCAAAAAAAAAGGTCTTCGGTAAAAAAAATTGATAAGATTACATTATGTGATTACGATCAAAAAGAATTCAGTGATGAAATGTTGACAGTACTAATATTATACACCTTGTCATCGATATTAACTTCAGTTTGCAAATGTAGTTTATTATCAGGAGTTACAGCTGAAAGAAGTGTTACTTTCTCATTATCTGCAAATGGTGTCTTGATTATAACGTTAGATGTAATTTTTTCATTTTGTTTATCGTCTGCGTAAAGTACTGCTTAGCTCTATTGAGCACTCCCAATTTCTTTGCAGTTTGGCCTTACTAACCAAGTGGTCCCGAAATTGCACTTCATTCGAAATGTCGACACCACATCTCAATGCTTTTGGAGATGTTAAGAGGAGTGTTCTGAAACTGAGGTGCCATGACAACATGGGTTTTCTTAGCGGTTAACGCGCAAACTTGTGTCTTCTCAGGGTTAAACTGGACTAAATTTAGCTTGCCCCATTCCGAGACCCGCTCCAGAGATGTCTCGACTTCAGATACAAGTTTCATCCTCTTCTCCTCAATCTGCATCCGAGAAAGATTTGTTCGGCCTGTATAACGAGCATCACCCGTAATATCATCAGCATAGCAATGGATATTCCTGATGTCAAGCATATCATTGATACGCATGATGAACAGTGTAGGTGAGAGCACAGAGCCTTGAGGGACGCCAGCATTTATGGGCTTCGTGTCCGAGCATACTTCGTCAACAACAACCTTGATGCTCCGATCCGATAAAAAATTGGCAATCCATTTGCAAAAATTCTCGGGTACTCCGTAGGAAGGCAGCTGAGAGAGTAATGCCTTATGCCACACCCTATCGAAGGCCTTTGCAACATCCAAACTTACAGTCAATGCTTCTCTCCTGCTCTCAATTGATCTATTTTAGTGGTATCAAACCATCTTCGCATTATTGCCTTTCAAGTGTAACCATTTTGGGGCACATCGGTAGGATGGTTTAAAAGTCTATAAAGGACATCCGTACAAAATTGTTTAAATTATACAGAAGATATACCTTTACAACATGTAACATAGTGTTGTCACAAACTAAAGGTCATATTGATTATCTAATAAGGACTCCCTTTAGAAATTTCTCATTATCTAATTACCATCCAAACAAGCTCATTACCGTTTTATTAAAAAAGAATGGTAAAGTCCGGTAATTAGATAAACGGTGATTAGAAAATCACACATTTTCTTGAATTTCTCTGTATTTAGTGACTGTTATTATTTTTATTATTTATCTATGTAAAATAGTTGTCTATGCAAGAACCTAAGACTTACATTATGGCAGAAAAACATATCTACTTACCTTCAAAAAATTTAACGGCACTGAGAAATATTTTGAAACAAAGCACTCGTGCAGTGGAATAATTACGTCGTGCTGAAGCATGTTTTGACACTTCCGTTTGTTCGAAGAGGGAGCCACGATTGGTGGTCGAATGTTTATACCTAAAGGAGCGCTGTACAGTACAAAATAATCAACAAAATTGAAGTGACCATCCTAATGAATGGTAATTATGTAACAATGCTGGGACAAAATTCAAAATGATTTTATATAACGAAAATATGTTCTTTGCATCATGATTTTAATGTAAGGCATGCATATACTAGTCTATTATCGAAATCGTTGAAGAAAACTTCGTTCTTCGGTTGTATATTTTTTTTATACAGCATCATTTGTTGAAATCGGGGAAAAGGGACACTACTGGTAATTAGATTTTGGATTGTTTCATCACAATTTGCGCTATTTGGACTAATTATTTTTGTATAACATCTACTGCGCCAAGTAAAAGACGGTTCGGTGTTTGTAAAAAGCACCTTGTCATAATCTATAACAATAAAGAAGTATGATATTTTCTAATTGCCGCTCAATTTCTTTATTTTCAAAGAATCGCCCATCTCACAGAATGTGTATGCAGAATTTTTATGCACAAATGATGATGTGTGCGGTCTATTAAAATAAACGGGTATCGGAGAGGCCGCTATCCACCCAATGGCTTGATATGTTGATCACAACGTCACACAACTTGTTACCGTGGCTTATCACATCTATAAATATAATTAGTGCCCTCTACACGCGTCAGGTCTCAGGGTTCAGTTATGGACAAGAATCCCTCGGATTCAGAAGCGTTCATACTCAAGTACCTAGACTACCTAGTAAGGTAAAGGTATAAAAAATCAGTATAGAAAATCAAAATGTTTTTGTCATTGTGTGTGATATTATGTGTTGTGATTCTCGGATATGTAGACGCTGGAGATGCAAAACCAAGTAAGTTAGTATTGCTTATTTTTTATGTAAATAATTAATGACGATATACTTAATTGGCGGGCGTGTTGCAATTTGTTAGTTTGTTGCGTTCGAGATGTGCAAAGAATAATAAATACAATTTGTATTTTTATTCCTATTGAAATTCAGATTATTTTCATATATATATTATATTCATATTACTATATTCTTATATTATATTTATATTACTATTTAAAGTCAGATTTAAACGGCTATTACTTATTATTGGCTGTCAAACACCTGGTCCTAACTTCTGAGGCTGATCGCTATGAATTAGAAGCACTAGGGGTACCTAGTAGGTAGGTATACCGACCTGAAATTTAAATTTGTATAGTGTAGTTACATAATAAAAATATAAGCAGGTAAGTCAAGGCTTGCATACAAACGTAGGACACTTAATAAGTTTTGTGATAAAGACAAAGTACTATTAAAGACATAATACTTATTCTTTTAGTACCTAGTAGTTATTTTACATCTTTCCATAATAATCGCCAGCATGCTCTACACAAAGCTCCAATCGTCATAACCAACTTTGAAAATACTTAGCACTTGTAACTGATCAGCAGCCTAATTCACGTAAGTTAACAAGTTCGATTGCAGTTTTCAGTATATAACAAAGTACTCTGTGATTGCAGTGCAGTTGCAGTGACGTTCCTATCAAAATAACACTTTCCGTATTCTCTTAGCTTTCGCGAGCGCTGTCAAACACGCTCACGTCACGCGAGCGCTTGTCAAACATGCTCACGTCACAAAAAGGTATTCTGTTGATGCGCGTCAAGATAGCGTGTTTCCGATCGCAGTTTGAGGGTATTCTCATAAACTTCTCGGTGCGAGTTTTTATGCAATTTTGTTGACGCTTTTGTTTTTTTAATGGAAACATAATAAATTGTATTTGATTAATTAATAAGTTTATTTGTTCTCTTATATGACAACACTAACACAGAGTACTAAATAGCCGAAGAAAAGTTTGGCAGGCGCGCAGGATACGTGCAGGAGAAGTGAAGTTCACGCGCAGTTTGCGTGCAGTCGACGCGCAGTTCAAAAATTACGAGAATACGATTTAGACACTAAACGTCAACCAACGTCAACTTGATTGCCGCGTCACTGCAACTTGATTGCAGCGTCACTGCAACTCAATCGATGCGTCTTAAAGTTACGTGAATTAGACTGCAGAAGTAGCTATTTCGTAGCCAGTTGCGGCTTTTTCGGCGCTTTCCTTCGATTCGTTTACGATTCTTTTTCGGTAATAAAAAGAAATAAAAAAGTTGTAGGTTGCTGTAGGATATTATGAATTAGGGTTTAGACTCCAGATTCCTCCAATTAACGCTATTATTGAGACTTACGGGACGTCATCATTATTGCAATATGATTATGCACAGCTTTAGATTAACTTTAGACCTAAAGATTAATTAATTATTAATTTATTAATAATTACAGGCGTTAACGTCGAAAAAATGTCTGCACTTCTAAAAACACCTGGCCACTGTTTGCACCATTACAAGGCAATTTTAATTTTTTAGGTACCCAAGTATACCTACTCTATATCATAATCATATCATAAAAGGCAATATCAGTATGTATAATTATACATACTGATATTACCTTTTATTTTTCGGGTCATAATGATATATCCAAGTTTCGTCATCAGTACGTACCTCTATACTGAGTGATTCAGAACTCTTTCTGAATGACATTCTGATGACTTTTTTATAAAAAAGCTGGCAAACGAGCTGACGATCCACTTGATAGTAAGTGGCTTTCGTCGCCTATTGACATTAGCAACACCAAAAGCATCTAATACAAAAAAAGAAAGAAAGAAAGAAATTAAAATGTAGATGCATCTCATGGCACTCATCTACACAAGCCTGTAGTTCGCTTTCAAAGAGCGCAAAAGAGACAATGAAGCTTCCTCACTCCGTGATGTTGTTGTTGTAGAATCTATGAACGCTCTCCTAAATAATTCCGATATTTTAAAGTCAGTGTATGTACACTATCATATATCAGTGTATATACACCATGGATTAGCCACATGGCTAATGTATCTTCTTCTTCTACTGTTGTTTGCGGGGCCCTGCTTCTCTCATCAACTTTAAGGTTAATCTTAACCGTATTAAATTAATTTTGCTAAGTTCCCTGAGGCTGATTGTAACCGTTATTAATCTAACTGTTCAGTTTAAAGCAAATTTAAAATTGTAACTCAGTTCGTGATGAAAATGTTGCAGTAAATTATTAGAACATTGTTATTTTAATAAGCTGTACATGATACATATTTGTTCCATTATTACTATTATTATATTTCGAGCTTCTCAAAACTTATTGAGTGACCTACACATCAAGGAGAGTTACCGTTGCTTCGCAAGCCGAATGAGCGATGAACTACCTATTAACTGGTCCAACATAGCAACCAAAACAATATATTTTACAATTTAAGAAAATAATTATGGGTATGTACACTTAATATTACTATGTACTATTAGTATGTAATTTGTTACAGAGTACTGCCATGATTGTATGCCATATACTTATTGCAAGAACGCTAAACAACTAGCTGATGTGGACAAAAGCAATAATACAATAAACTTGTTTAAAAATGCCTTCTGCGGATTTCATAAGAAAGATATTGTAATGGTGAGATTTTGATATTATTATCGCATTATGACTATCACTATAACATGCCGTCAAACAACTTCTAATAACAACAGATTTAGTTTTAATAAGGTTTACTCCGTCATCAAATGAACCCGACGGAGTGAGGCTCCGTCGACATAATAGATCACTGAATTTTTTCCGTATTTTATGTATTAAGTTGTTATAAATCTCTTTGGTCGAACTATTTTGTAGTCCAGTTTTTTTACGATTTAAAAAATGAAAAAGTGTAACCGTCTCACGCGATTAAAGTAAAACCTCTTTGGCACGGTGACAGATGACGATTAAGTCAAAAATAAATAAGTCATATAAGAATTTCAAAAAGTATTGATATGATATAATAAAAATCATATCATAAAAATGCATTATCATAGAAACTTAAGCAATATACAAATTTAACTCCGTACGGGGTAATCTGTGGATAAGATGAAGTAATTCAGCTTGCGAGATCTGACAGCACTTTGGAGTAACGACCTCAGATGAAGGAATAAAAGGCAGATGGAACATTCGCAAAGAAATGTAACGAATGACGTGAAGTCACTTTTTCGCTATGTGTGCGTGACAACCTTAATGTCAACTAGCAGTGGCACCGTATGGACACGTAATTCTTTGTGTGTGTAAGGATGCCAAATGAAAAGTCACAAACTCCCGCAATTTTTTAAATGTTGTTTGACATATTTCCAACTTAACACATTATGCACAATTAAATTGGCAAATTATTTATTACTAGTGAACGCCCTTGCTTCGCTTCGGTAAGCCCACAGTCGATAAAAGTAGGGATGGTATTCTTTAAATTGTCGTGATTTTTTTATTTGTAAACCGATTCAAATAAAACAAACACTAAATGTTAACCCAAACTCATTACAATACGTCAGTGAAAACCGAATCTTTTATTAAGCCGTTCCTGAGATAGGTGGAACAAATGCATAGAAAAACAGACAAAAATTTAAGTTGTAATAAATTAATGTGATAATCATAATTGATTTTAATTTCATCACTAGTTATCAAAAAGTACACTTGTCAAAATATATGTAAATGTTCTTTTAATATAAAATAATACTTAAATATATTTAATTGTCTTAGTTAACCTATGGACTTTTTTATGCAGAATAAGTTAGTGTTTGACCACAGAACCACCTGAGATGGTAAGCGGTAATGAAGTCGAGGATGGTAAATCACAATAACTTAGTAGAAGCCTATTCATTCTTGACTCTAAGACACCCACATTATAATCTGACGGGAACACCCATGCGGACAATTAATGCCAGTCCTTTGTGGTACGCATAATAAAAGACGAGGCAAAGTGCATTTTTTTTTCTCATGTAATAGCAGCTGTCGGCAATCTGCAAAATTATAATTGAAATCATTTTAGTGAGTAGGCTAAACTAAAAACAGAAACTAAAATATAATATAATATTTTCTTTCAATCATGCATTTTATCGTGGGCAAACGTAACATTTTCAATTAACCAGGTTATAATATCCCAGCGATAGGTGTTTATGCATTGGCTGTATTTCTTGATTTTTAAGGTTTAAATAAATACAAATATTTACTTTTTAAATATATTTATTTCGATATACATTTATAAACCGACCAGTGTTCAAATAGCTCATGCATATTTCCTCAAATTTAGGGTAACCGATTTTCACATAAAGCTGGTATACAAGTGAATAATTGTCGAGGTTTTGTGTTCCGAGCAAACCGCAAAAATATTATTATAAATAAATAATAAAATAATGAACAGATACCTGTGAAAAGATATTCCATCTTCTTTTCTTTGATTTTGCGAACTACTTTTAAATAGTTTAAAAATGCAAGACGGCATTATAACTGATAAAATTATTTAATAAATTTTGACAATTGCGATGTTCATGCAATTTGACGCTTTCTTTAGTAGTGACACGAGATTGTATTAGTTTTTTATTTTGTATTATTCTTGGTAGGCTTACGTCATATTCGAACGACGTTATCTGCCTTTAATTCCTTCATCTGAGTAAGAAACGTATTTTTTTTTTAATTCATGGATTTATTTTGTACACACAAAAACATTTACAATTTAAACAATTTATAAAATAGTTTGTACAAGGGGCACTACTTATCCCTAATAAGAAATCTCTTCCAGTACACCCATAAGTGAAGTAGAGATTTAATGTGGCTAGTAAGATTTAATTCTTCTAAAAAAAAAAACTTCCAAATTAGTTTTGGAGATAACTCCAAAACTACTCCTCAGATCTCGCTCAAATTTTAATCGGATCACATGACACGCATCAGCTTTCGAATATAAAAAAAAACATCAAATCTGTACACTCAGTAAAAAGTTATAAGGAAACATGCATTAAAACACTTTTTGGAGTCTGTTAAAAATATCATTGTAATGTGTCGGTTCTTTTCTTAATCACAGATATGTTGCTCAGACTTTGATGCAGTTGCACCGACCATAAAGCCGAGGTTTGATGGAGACTACCCAAACATGGGGTTACTACCGATGACTTGCGGAAAAATTATACGAAACCGCATCATAGGAGGCGAATTGGCTGGATTATACGAATTCCCTTGGATGGCGCTAATTGCATATGGAGGTACAGTTGTGTTCGAAAATACTCATTACTATTTTAAATTATTTTCCGCAATTCTATTACAATATAGTACTATATTAGGTATTGTTTAAATAAATTCGCTCTTATTGTATTGCATACACATGGAAGAAGAAAAACAGGAAATTTCCCGTCCCGAAAATTTAAAATCTTATTAAAAATATGTTATTTATATTTTTTTTTTTATTTCAGTGAGTAAAGTCATCACATTCCTTTTTGATTAAAACGTGGAATCATTGTCCTAACAAAAATTTTGTGGTTAAACATAATTATGTATGTGGTAAACATAATGTTTATATGTTATAGCTCATGCACTACTATTCATTGGGCAACCATCGAGTTCGCGTTGTTAGTTCTATACGCTAGGAAGGATAGTTCAATGATCCTCGTATCAGTTTATCAAGTCAGATTTTACTTTTTAGATGACAAAATTTTCGGGTGTTCGGGTACATTGATAAACTCACGGTACGTACTAACGGCGGCGCATTGCGTTGTCAACAAAGAAATAAATGGCGTTCGTGTTGGTGACTATAATTTGCAAAGATTGCAAGATTGTGAAGGAAATATTTGTGAAGATTTCACACAGGTATTGTTATACATCCTACCTTTTAAACATAAATGTGAGTTTGGATGACATTTTTGTTATTCAATCAAAAACGGCTGAACGGCTTTGGATGGAATTCGGCTCAAGTTTAAAACCTGGTTTCAGTATAAATTATTATATATATATAAATTTTATCTGTTCCAGGATAGAAAAGTGGAAACAGAAATGATTCATGATGATTATGAATGGAATACGTATACGAACGATATTGCGTTATTACGCCTGGCGGCACCTGTTACCATTCCATTAAGTAAGTAGAGCAACACCTCAACAGCTGCGATTATAACGAGTCCGATGTATTTTAATTTAACCCTCAACAGCTCATTCCCATGTCCGTTATTGACGGATTGATATTATTAACGAAGACGAATAGACGCATTTGACAAATTGTAATTTAATAGTGACTGTTCATAATGACAGAATCATATTTATTTATGGTAAAGGAGAACCACATACTGTATAGAGAACTGACCCATGTTATTTACCTCTAAAGTGCCACCAAGTTATCTGTGAATTGAAGGAGGGCGCTGTCGGACGCATTGGACCAATCATTGGACGCAATTCGAGAGGTAGTAAATGACAAAGAATGAGCACAAAGAACTTATGAATGACACCGCATTAGTTTCAATTTACGCCACTTCACAGATAAGTTGGTGGCACTGTATCTTCAATGATTGAGGTATTTTTTTTATTCTTGAGTGTTAAAAATGAATATGGTCGTGAGAATGTATATGTTACCGGCAAAACCCGATTTCAGGTTAAACTAGTTTGGCCTAGGCCAAACTAGTTTGGCGCGACAAGATTAGGCAAAACTAGTTTCTCGTCAATAAGTTTGGTTTATGTTTAACTTACCACCAAATAAATCATTGTTAACCCAAAAGTAGCAAATGATCACCAAAATTAAAACAGCATTTTAATGTAAAATTATAACCAAAGATGGTAATTCATTTTTTGATTCACAAACAGGCTTCCGAACGTCTCCGGCACTGCGGGAAGTGCAGCCCCTCCGCCCTTGCGTAACAAACTGCAGGCACTCCATGCTCGCCTGCGCAGCTTCGGCTTTTTTGTCGCCTGCGGCGACCAGCCTCAGCCGCTTCGGCTCACATGGTGCCTGCAGTTGGTTACAGCGGGCGGGGGCTGCTCTCCCTCCGCGCCTCCGGGGTTTACATTCACTCTAGGGGTAGGGCAGACTAGTACCACGTGGGGTCGGGGTTGACTAAGTCGGTTTTGTAACCATTTCGACCTACATCTGGAAATTAAAAGAATCCAAAAGAAACAATATATATGCGAGCAGTTAATTTGGTGATCATTTACTACATTTGGTGTTCGAATACAATTTGAAGTGCAGTCGTGACTAAAATAGCTGTAATTTGAGAGGTATAAAACACAAAGATTTGTCGAATAAATATAAATCCGCAACAATTCGGTTCTAATCAGTTTTAGACTGACGAGAAACTAGTTTTGCCTAATCGTGTTGCGCCAAACTAGTCTGACCTAGGCCAAACTAGTTTAACCTGTAATCGGGTTTTGCCGGTAACATATACAATGTGCCACTGAGATAATTCTTGTCAAAAAATAACCGACTTCAAAATTAGGGATAACTCAAAAACTACTCGTCAGATCTCGCTCAAATTTCAGTGGGACTACATGATAAGCACCAGCTTCCGATTAATAAAGTATTAAAATCGGTTCACCCAGTCGAAAGTTCTGAGGTAACAAACATAAAAAAATACAGTCGAATTAAATACCTCCTCCTTTTTTGAAGTCGGTTAAAAATAAAAACGAATCGCTTTAAATAACGATCCAGAAAAATAGATTCATTAGCCTACTAATATTATAAATGAGTAAGTTTGTATGGATGTTTGTTACTCTTTCACGCAAAAACTACTGAAAGGATTTTCATGAAATTTAGCAAACAGGCCACAGATTACCCCAATAGATACCGCATACAAGGCAACGGACGCGCGCCAACACGTACGTGCATTTGCATGTTCACTACATTAGTGTCGACCAATACTGACCCGTCAAGTCCAAGTATGAATTAGAAATAGCCAATCACAGCGCATTTTTTGTGCCCCGCAAGCCGTGCCTTCCGCCAAATTTTGTGAGTTCAAAGTCTAAGAAAATTTCAATTATGCGGTATCTATTGGGGGTAATCTGTGACATAGGCAGACCATGATTTATCCTAGTTTTTTTGCATTGACTTCTGTGAAATCTAATGGACTCTAAAATTTGCTCAAATACTTTTTCTTCATTAAATTCCTGTATTTTTTTACAGAAAATGCAGATGCGATTTGTTTACCGTTACAGAATGAAGAAATCGTAAATAAAAATGCAACGGTAGCTGGCTGGGGGCTCACGGAATTTGGTCGACAGTCAAGCGCTCTTCGTAAAGTAGTAATCCCTGTTCGGTCCACCACTGTTTGCCAGGACTTCTACAGGTAACTGAAAGCCAGTTATTTCTTTCTTTCTTCTCTTTTCTTTCCTTTATTCCTTTCTCCTTGCCTTCTTTCTTCTCTCTTCTTTCTTGACCGGCAACGTGTCGGTGATGTTTTTGTTAAGCGATGTAGACCGCTTACCAACCGGTAGCTGTTTTTCTCATAATTACCTATGTCAACTATGTACTTTGTATAGAACTTTACATGTACCCATTGGTTCAAGACAAATAAACCATTCATTAATGCAAAAAAAACTCCCTTAAAATTATTATCCATACGTTAGTGCATTCGCATGTGAATGCGAAGAATCACACACATAAATAAAATAAAAAATATAAATATAAGTTGAGATGTTCAGGATATCCTGATTGAGCCAACGATCCTAAGTTTTACTAAATTATTAAAGATATATCTTTCTTCACAGCCATATACCTGACAAAGATCCTTGTCAATTCTGCGCTGGAGTACCCAGAAAAGACTCATGTAAGGGAGATTCTGGTGGGCCCCTAATGATTGAAACTGTGATTGATGGCATAACCAGATTTGTCCAATACGGCATTGTGTCCAACGGTCCAGAAAAATGTGGCGCACATTCACCAGGAATCTACACGGATGTCAGAAAATATGTGACCTGGATTCTGAATAACATCAGAGAATAGAGATCTAATAGTTGTACATTTGTATTGTAATTAGTGAGAATAGGACAATCATTTTAATAAAAATGATCTATTAATAAACAGATGTGTTCCGTAAGCATATTTTTAAATTTAAAAAAAACAGTAGAGAATCGCATCTGTGGCAACCAGATGATAATACGGTTATTGCGCACATCACTTATGTTACAATGGAAGCTCAGGTAGAATCAAATAAAGTAATAATATATTAATTATCTCCGCTCTGTTTACCAGGATCTACAATCTAGATCTCAAGATTATATGAAGCTTCTTATTTACTGTGTAATTTCTCGACCACCTCCAGCTCCAGCTCCAAAAATTTAGGCGGCTGATATAAACAACAATAAATCATTAAATTCTCTCGTCAAAGTAAGCGTTTAACAAGGATCAATATTAGGACCGTAGATGTTTCTCGCATCTCTCTACCAGAAATTAGTTATGATGTGATGATATAGTAGGCAGGAAATAATGTTATTTAAAGTTAAAATCTTACTATTTTGCATATTAAAAATACAATTTAAAGTTAAATAATATAAACTTAAAATATTACTATTTTGCATATTAATAACATAATTATTGTATGATATTGGAAAATTGGTTAAATAATATTATCACTACACGGAAAAAAAATGTTTTCCAAAATAATATTATAAAGAGATAATGGATAAACTCAAAAACTACTAGACTGATTTCAAAACTTCTTTCACCAATTTATAGCTACATTATTTCTAAGCTATTCTTGATTATGATTAGGTAGTTACAATTTATTATTTTGCAAAACAACGTCTGCTGGGTTAGCTAGTTCTAAATATAGATAAGAACCATATCAATCATGTCCATTCAAGCTACATTATAGGGCCGGCTACGTTGGAACGTGCAGACACAGACATGTCATACTTATAACACCCCTTTTTAACCGACTACAAAAAAAGGAGGAGGTTCTCAATTCGACTGTATTTTTTTTTAATGTTCGTTACCTCAGAACTTTGGACTGGGCGAACCGATTTTGATGATTCTTTTTTTAATCGAAAGCTGGTGGCTGTCATGTGGTCCCATATACATTTTATTGAGATCTGACAATGGCATCCATGATAAAACCATATAAGTCTTAAATTTGTTTAAGTAAGCGCGACAAATGGACGAATAACTCAATATCACGCCAACCGATTTCGATGATTCTTTTTTTAATCGAAAGCAGGTGCTTGTCACGTAATTCCACATAAATTCGAACGAAATCTGACTAGTAGTTTTAGGTGCAGCGCAGACGACGCTCTTTTTGTGCGATCGAATGTGCGGACGCACAAATGTTTATATGGCGCGCAGCCGCACTTTTTTGCGCGTCGTATGCGTTACTGCATATAATTGCAAAGGTTCTATTTTCACAGACTTAAAAGTGCGTCACGGACAGTGTGCCGTCTGCGCTGCACCTTAGAGTAACTTTGAAGTCGGTTATTTTTTGTTAGTAAAATATAGATTATTGCGGGCGTTAAAAGGAGGATTCACCTATGAAAACATGATGTAAATGCCAAATTATAATAGATTCCCTTAAGATAAGTTAGTTTTTTAATGAATTAGTTATAATAACGGTGAAGGAAACATCGTGAGGAAACCAGAACACCAGAGAGTTCTCCATAAGGTGCAGCGCAGACGACGCTCTTATTGTGCGATCGAGTGTGCGGACGCACAATTGTCTATATGGCGCGCAGCCGCACTTTTTTGCGCGTCGTATGCGTTACTGCATATAATTGCAAAGGTTCTATTTTCACAGACTTAAAAGTGCGTCACGGACAGTGTGCCGTCTGCGCTGCACCTAATGTTTTCAAAAGTGTGTAGGGGAATGTGGGGGGAAACCGAACAGGGGGTAAAAACAGATAGTTGCTATTTTACTAGTAGGCATATAGCTATCTCGTTCTAAATAGTCAAACGTTATTTGGGAACACTCGGGCAGTTTGCTTGCAAAAGGCGGACAGGATAGAATTTCATCACGTGCTTGTACTCCACAAAATAGAAAAAATTGGTAAGTTATCTAATATTTTGTAATTTTTGACGTATTCTCATTTGTTTTGGCCATGTACAATCATAATTTAACATTCTTTTCATAATATCTTGGTTATTTAAGTTAAAAAAACAGCATTAATTGTTGCTGTGAGTCTAAGAATAAAAATTTTGCAAGTAGTATTTTAAAAGTGGCACCTGTGGGGTACGACCGGACGGGGTGATATCGGGTATCCGGTGTCACCCCCAATCATTGAATAGGTTATGTCTGCTTATTTACTTAAAATCTTAAACCTTTACTTTATTTATTTTTTCATAAGTATGTTTACAAGACCTCAGTATCACTTGAGTTGAAGAGAGACGTAGGCTCCCTATGCGTATTCTACAGTCTGTACAACGGGGAATGTTCTGAAGAACTGTTCGGTTTAATACCTGCGATCGATTTCCGTCACCACGCATCACGGTGTACCAGGTTCCATCAACACCACCATAATACTTGGCGTTCGTCCACAGTTCGCTTTTCATGTAATTTCCTACCACGCACGTGTAAACTGTGGAACGAACTTCCTGCATCGGTGTTCCCACTAAGCTTTGACATGGAGTCCTTCAAGAAGCAGGTCTATTGTTATTCTTCGAAGCGGCTGTAATCACTTACCATCAGGTGACCCGTCAGCTCGTTTTCTTGCTTAAGGCATAAAAAAATATCCGTATTCACCCCGTTGACTAAAAACGCGTATCCGGTTTTACCCATAGGTATGGGGTGAATCCGGATTTATATTTTTTATTAAAATAAATTTCTACTTACTTCTTTTTATCTTTATTGATTTCGGATATTTTTGCCAAAGTAATGTCTTACATATGTTCTTTGAGAAGTGTTGTTGATTTTTTAAATATATAACATTATAACGAATTTATGGTGTTTTTTTCTTAACTATCCGGTGTCACCCCACATTCCCCTACAGTCTACCAATCCCCACTTGGCCAGCTTGGTAAACTATGGCCTTTTTCCCTCAAATTGTGAGCCCGAGCCCAGCAGTGGGACAATAATGGGTTGTGACTTAGACTGACTAGTTATGATAACGTCTTCTTCGTATGATGGTAAACATAATTGAACAAGTAAATGTAATAAAGTCGCATCACCGTATGACCAGATTTGTGGTCAAGTTAAATGATAATTGAATATATTAAAAGCTTCAGTTCGTCGAAAACACAAGGTTTCTAACCATATCTCTTAAGTACGAGTAAAAACTAAATCATAAATGAAAGAACTTGGGGAATCATACCCATCTCAAACGAAAACACAAGTTAGAGACAGGTCGTATATAATATGACATTAACAACCAAACATATGGCTTATTAAGAAAAGAAGTAAAACGTATCAGAAATTTCGTCATTGTTCTGTTTTACAGACATTTGAAACTTAGGTAGATAATAGCAATTTCAAAAAGGAAGGAGATCATACAACCTTAATACAACCTTTGGTCGCAGAGCAAACTACTGAATCAACGAACGAAGCAATGACACAAAATCCCGTCGGTTTTAATGTTATCCGACGACCCTAAAGCCTGGTCGGTAGCGACCCTGCCTGCGAAGCGAGGGGTCCCGGGTTCGATTCCCGGCCGATATTTATGTGACAGATAAATATTTGTACCTACTCCTGTCATGGATGTTATTGTGATGTGTAAGACACATAGTCCTCCATGCCACCCGCGACCCAGGTAAAAAGCTACTGCGGTGGTATGAGTGAGTAAAAAGTATACAAGCGTTCTTCAATGTTTAGATACAGCCTACCGCCAGTACCACCTACACGCCTTCTTAGCCGTGAATGTATTTATCGTTGCAGTTTCGAAGAGTATAATAAACGCGTCCGCCGTTTGTTGGATGACAATAACTCAGTAATGCGTTTGATGTTTAGGATGTAAATTGGTGACAAACAACATTTTACAATCAAAGCCATTCAGTGCTATTTATAAAAACTAACGGCTTTTGTACATGCCAAAGTAAAAACACACCTTTTCATTCGTTTTATTTTCGGTATTCGTAAATGCCATCAAAAACAAAACTTGTAAAAAAAACCAAGTCTCGCAACTCAGTTATTCTACCGTAAAAATTTGTGAGATCCATGTAATACCAAGTCGGTTAATTTATTCAGTTCCTACTTAAGGGTCCTTCTGTCTTAAGTTGTTACGTAATTAGCTAACCTAACACGTAACAACATCTTATAGTGACCATATTATCAATATTAAAAATCTTTTATGTTTTAAATAAATAGATTGACTTGACCATCGCATGAAAACACAATGTATCTCACAAGTAATACCTACGTATTATATAAAATTTGATTGTTTAGTGCGATTGCCAAGTCAATCTATTTATTTAAAACATAAAAGATTTTTAATATTGATAATATGGTAATATGATTATTATGATTATAATCTAAAACTATCTCAACATTCAATAAACGAGTGAAAGAGCATTTTTTTATGGATATAGCGAGCAAACGAGCTGACGATCCACCTGATGGTAAGTGGCTATCGTCGCGCATGGCAACACCAATGACCAAAGGCATCGCCGATGCATTGCCGGCCTAGCATTATCTTTCCTTAGAGCTGCAGTAAGTAGTAGTGAAGTGTTTTGTTGTCTATTACATAATTATGATTGTATTGTATTATCCTGTCGGTTTACACTTAAGGCGCGGTATGACTACGATTTAAAAACGTTGATTTCACTCACACAGCCGCATATCTGCGCTAATCTAATGTTACATTTACGTGACGCTGAATAGGGTTCAAAATTGCAGAGCATATTTACGCTAACAATGTAACTAGATTGCGAATAAACATTTAATTTAAGGGTTTTCCTTAGATAATTCAGAATATACACATTAAATTCAATATCTGTCCGGTTAAAGCTTTAATAAAACCTTATACCTATTATATTCTCAAAAAAATAATATGTTGTACCGCTGAAAATACAGAGAATGTCGACGCTTAAGTTTATTTTTGTATAGCTAATTACGATTTTTTATTGGAAATATTAAACAACTATTTAATATTCTATTCGGTTAACATTTTTCTTTAGACCTTTTTCTATGCTCTGTATTTTTTGCGTACAATATTTTCATTGGGTTTCCTCGTACTTGAGCACCAAAGAAACCCAGTTTTGTGAATATTGAGATCACACCGCGCCTAAGGCGCGGTATGACTACGATTTAAAAACGTTGATTTCACTCACACAACCGCATATCTGCGCTAATCTAATGTTACATTTACGTGACGCTGAATAGGGTTCAAAATTGCAGAGCATATTTCTGCTAACAATGTAACTAGATTGCGAATAAACATTTAATTTGAGGGTTTTCCTTAGATAATTCAGAATATACACATTAAATTCAATATCTGTCCGGTTAGTTTTAATAAAAC
This sequence comes from Thymelicus acteon, assembly GCA_951805285.1. Lineage (NCBI taxonomy): Eukaryota > Metazoa > Arthropoda > Insecta > Lepidoptera > Hesperiidae > Thymelicus > Thymelicus acteon. The sequence continues at coordinate 9,218,893 of OX638232.1, forward strand.
AAACTCAAAAAAAAAATATGTTGTTACCGCTGAAAATACAGAGAATGTCGACGCTTAAGTTTATTTTTGTATGGCAAATTACGATTTTTTATTGGAAATATTAAACAACTATTTAATATTTTATTCCATTAACATTTTTCTTTAGACCTTTTTCTATACTCTGTATTTTTTGCGTGCGATATTTTCATTGGGTTTCCTCGTACTCGAGCACGAAAGAAACCCAGTTTTGTGAATATTGAGACCACACCGCGCCTTAACACGATTCTACAATATTAGTTTATCCTCGGTATTCGTAGTTATATTATAGGTAATAGGTATATATTTATGTACGTATGTTTGCATTTATTTATGATTGTTTTATGCTTGTGTATGTAATCTATGGTGTATATATACTATATTATATACATGTGCGTGTGTGTGTGTGTGTGTGTCTGTAGTTCATTTGTACTGCATTTTGAGTACAGGCAGTCCTCGTACTTACGGCATGTTAGGTTCTCGAAATACGCGACGTAAATCGAAACGACGTAAGTCGAGACATATTTTTTCTTATTATGTTTACATGTAAAACTCAAGGGTTAGGATCCACACGGACTCGAAATTAAAAAAAAAACTGCATTTATAACAAAGGTTAAACATACTTTATTATCAAAAGTAAGTTCTTAAAATAATTATATATGCACTTATGAAATTGCTAGTTCTTTTCCTATGCCGGAAATCGAAACAAATGACGTATGTTTGAGGAATAGTGTCAAAACATTGTTGGATGTAACTTGAAACGACGTAAATCGAAACGACGTAAGTCGAGGACTGCCTGTACACAGTCTTTCTGCCATCTAAACATACCGCTCCCCAGTCTCAGGTCTGCTGGAAGAAATTTCATACGAAATAAGCAGTACCTTTGTACCATTCTTACTTTATGTTTTATCTGTACCTGTATCTATGTGCGCATAAATTATTAAATAAATAAATAAACACTCATGAAATTAAGAAAATCCGAATTCTATTAAAATTATAATTTAGCAGATAAAGAGAAATAAAAACTGGATCAAATGTACAACACTAGCAGATTTTGAAATAAAAGTAATATTACATTTAATTTTATCGGTTTATTAGTCAAAATATGAGTAGATAAGGAAAATAATTGGTTACCTACAAGTAGGTGGTACCTTAATAACAATTTATTTATATCTTCGAGAATTTCAAAACATCCTTATGCTCAGTGAATTTAATATGGAATTTACCTTGTTTGTCATGTAACCTTTACCTCTTCTTAGTTAATAGTAATACTGACTAGTTTTATGTTCAGTCGTACACTGCACATAAATAACTGCACAGATCATAAATTAAATCGTTTTGTAACCTAATAATTCGCACAATGGTAATAATATTACAATGCTAAATAAATCAAATGAAATCATTTAGGTTGAATGACATAAAACAGCACTAAGAGCTGCAATCAAACAATTCTTTACAAATAAATACTTACGGTCTTATTCATAAAAGCTTAACAAACCTATTTTAATTATTGCACTGTTATATTATGTTTTATCTTTATCGTTCTTCATAAGAGTGAAAGAAAAAAACAGAAGCTTCCTGTAACTGCTTGTTTTTATGGAAGTTTGTCGCCCACTATAACTATGGACAAAATATATGTTTTATTTTTGTGCGTGGACTTAGTGTGGGGTATAATATATAACAACATTGTACGTGGTAAGTTCTATTCTACTGACTAACTGTAAACTATAAAATCCCGTAAGATTATAGTGAATGTGTGGGTTTTTAATCCCAGTCAGATTATTATACCTACCTATTTGTGGGACATCAGCTTAAGTTATAGCACAGAATATATATATATATAATAGTACCTATTGGTAGTTATAGGTACTAGGATTACCAAGATTTATTCGTATTTTTATCCTTTCATTCTATGTATATTGAAATAAATTAAACTTTTAGCTAAATGCGACGATTGTATGCCAATATGGAATTGTAGAGAAGCGTCACCATATATGGACATGACTGATGAAAATTTAAAAACACTCATTCCGTACTACTGTGGAACTACAGATTCATTTAATGTAAGTTTAATTCAATGTTTCTCTTGTCTTCACATTTACAGATATTTTGAAACCCTAAAAAAGAAATTAAATAAATAATTCTTGAAAGCGCAACATCCAAGTTCTCCATTACTAAAGCTAAACTACCTAATAATTTCCAAAGATATTTTGATAATTCTTTAACGTATAAGTTTCAATTTTATCTTATTTTTTCACAATCAATTTAAAAGCTGGGCTTATTTTGTTGCTACTTTTAATTGCTAACCATAACCACAGCGAAGCGAAACTGGGTTTATCGATGTTTTTATGTAAATATGAAAAGACAAGCCACCTAGCCAAATGATCATCGTCGCCCGTGGACATCAGGACTACTTGAAGATCTTAAGGCATCATGCGTTGCCGGCCTAGAAAGAAAACAAGAAATGGCTCTCAGATATCTCCTTGGCTTGAATAATAGTCGTAAAGTTATAAATATAATTAAGTCCTCTAAATATATTATTCCTTGGTTCGCATTGTTTTCATTGAAATAGAAATAAAGATATATTAATATTAATGACGAGTAACCGCCCTCGCTTTGCTTCGGTTTTCTTATTTTTTACACCTTGGGTTACATTATTGGAGTTTTATTAAGGATCCCTAATTTTTTTGAAAATATAATATAGCCTATGTTACTCGGGGATAGTGTAGCTTCCCAACAGTGAAAGGGTTTTTGAAATCGGTTCAGTAGTTTCGGAGCCTATTCAATGCAAACAAAAAATCGAATCTTTCCTCTTTATATATTAGTACCTATAGATTAGATCATGATTATACGAAAGTATAATTGGACGTAAACTAGAGATACAATAAAAAAATACAGTGATCTAATTTCCTAAGAGCCTCTGCACACGGCGTATTTTTAAGCGCGATCGTAAGGGGAAACGCCTCGTCCGCCTCCTCATTTGCAGCGCGGAAAATGTGCAAATTCCGCCCGTTTTCGTGGGTTGCGCTTCAAAAAAGCGTCGTGTGCAAAAAAGGCTTTAAGTTACATTTAAGGAAAATCGAATTTGGCTAAAATTGCAAGTCCTGAAATGATCGGGAAAATTAAAAAAATCGCTAGAAAAATAGCTCCGTCCACTATGCTCCAACCCATCCATTTATCAGCCTTTGAACGTCTCCTAGAAATATGCCTCCCCTAACATATACTATTCTTTCTATAGATATGTTGCTCAAAGCTGACAGTAGGCTTAGCAGGCATGGAGCATCGAAACTTAAAGCTATTGCCAGATTCCTGTGGAGAAATCTACAACATCATTCAGTCGCGCCTCATAGGCGGAACTTTTGCCGATTTGTACGAGTTCCCATGGATGGTGCTTATCGCCTACAACACTAGTACGTTATGTTGCTTACTACAGATAATGAAAATAAAAAAAAAAGATAAAAAAATGTGTGTACGACGTACGTGTTAGGTATACTATTTTGGCGTAAGAACTAACATGATGGTAAGCTGACGCCTTCGTGCCTTTTCATCAGTAACATCAAAATCATCCCGAAACGTTGCCGCGTTGATGACCAAGGAAGAAAACAGAAGAAAGAACGAAATAACTGGCTCTTAAGTTCCAGCTGAAACAAGAAGAGTCGTTGGCGACTCAAATAAGAGGATGGTAGCTAGTCAGGTAGGTAGGCTTCACAGAAGAAAATAATACCACTGATGAGTTAACAATTTTGATAATAATTTTATAATTCTTATGTGAATTTTTACCACGTGTCGGATATTATAGGATTGGGGTTATTAAGAAAGGGGTAGCCAGGGGGGGGGGGGGTCGGGGGTTTAAACCCCCCCGAAAGTTAAGATATTGACATGTACTATTCACCCCATACTTTTTATCTTTAGATCTGTTGAAACATAGTCTAGTGAACAAGTTCAAAAACGTGTTAAATAGAAATAAATCTCCTATAAATATGCGCGATAGCTTATTCAATTCGGATTGACGTCTAGAAAAATAATTTTTAAGGGTTTATTAGCACATACGAAATTGCGGTTGTTATTAACAAAATAAGATAAAAAAAAAGATATTTAGTTTTTCGTTGATAACTTCTGAAATAATGATATTTAAGGAATTTTGAAAAAAGATCCTGAAAGAGGAGGAAATTTCCAATAAAAAAGTCCCAACTCCCGGAATTCTATCATAAATATTTATATATTTTTAGCTATAAATAGAGCACTTTGCATTTACGCTCAGGATTTAGCAATATTTTTTTTCAGGATTTGGTGTGCAGTTTCAATGTTCCGGGGCATTAATTAACTCACGCTATGTACTAACAGCTGCTCATTGTGTACTCAACAAGGAAATTGTATCCATTCGTGTTGGTGAATACGAAATAGGAACGGATAATGACTGCGATAATGATGTTTGTGAAAGCAATCTTCAGGTATTATACTACAATTCATCTGTCTTGAGATATAATTATTTTCAATTTCATACTGTAAATTGTTGTTTTTTATTGAAAATACAAAACTCAAGTTAAAGTAAAACCATTAAAAACTACCTTGAATCAACTGATATTAAATGAAAACAACAAAATGTACCTACTGGAGCACTGGAGACTGGAGGCAAGGCAACAAATTAATTTCGCCCTTTCTTGGACATCCCATAATGGTAGCATGTGGGTGATTGGGGATTAAACTCTACTACCATCACGTGGCCCCTAGTAAATAAAAAGCGGCCAAGTGCGAGTCGGACTCGCCCATGAAGGGTTCCGTAGCAGCAAGTAACATAATATAAAAGTTCTTGTAGTTCGTTGTAACTTTGATCGAGGTAAATTGCGGTTTACGATTTATGACGTATTAAAAAAAAAACTACTTACTAGATCTCGTTCAAACCAATTTTAAGTGGAAGTTTGCATGGTAAAGTACATCATATATTTTTTTTAGTTTTGTCATTCTCTTATTTTAGAAGTTACAGGGGGGGGGACACACATTTTACCACTTTGGAAGTGTCTCTCGCGCAAACTATTCAGTTTAGAAAAAAATGATATTAGAAACCTCAATATCATTTTTGAAGACCTATCTACAGATACCCCACACGTATGGGTTTGATGAAAAAAAATTTTTGAGTTTCAGTTCTAAGTATGGGGAGGCCCCAAAATTTATTGTTTTTTTTTCAATTTTTTGTGAAAATCTTAATGCGGTTCACAGAATACATCTACTTACCAAGTTTCAACAGTATAGTTCTTATAATTTCGGAAAAAAGTGGCTGTGACATACGGACGGACAGACAGACAGACATGACGAATCTATAAGGGTTCCGTTTTTATCCCATTTGGCTACGGAACCCTAAAAATACCATTATACATTTGTTTCCCCTTTCTAAACAATATGTTGTTATTAAATCAATATTTCATGGTCAATATCACAAAAACTGCAGAATATCAAGGTGGAAGAGGAAATAATCCACGAAGATTATAACCCGTTCCAAGGACACATGCTCGACAACGATATTGCTCTGATACGCCTCAAGGAAAATGTTTCCATGAGATTCAGTAAGTACCTATATTTAATATTTTAATTAATATATGCATACATATATAAATAAACGCTTACATACTATACCCCCTCAGTAGGTTTTTACCTGAGTCGCGGCCGTCGCAGGTGGCATGGACGACACATACTCGGAGATATACACATCACAATAATACCCATGACTTGAGTATATACAAATATTTATCTGTCACATACATAAATATTTGCCCCGGCCGGGATTCGAACCCGGGACCCCTCGCTTCGCAGGCAGGGTCGCTACCAAATAGGCTAAACATTCATTCCTTTAAATCATACCTGTCTGCATATATATAATATGTACCTACATATCATTAATATTTTATTAAGTTTTTTTTGTAAAATCATTCTAGTTGTCATTATATTATTTGACGACCCTGTAGCCTAGTTGTTAGCAACCCTGCCTGCGAAGCGAGGAGTTCCGGGTTCGATTCCCGGTCGGGGCAGATATTTACTCGTATGTGATAGAAAAATATTTGTACTCGGGTCATGGGTGTTATTGTGATGTGATATATGTGTCATCTATGCCACCCACGACACAGGTATATAAACCTTTTGCGGGGGTATGAATGTGTAAGCGTTTATTATTTAATATCCCCTAAAGGGTTTATTAAGGGGTTACAAGTTATATGAGAATTACGTCAGTTTTGAAGTTAAAAGGCTGAAAATTTAATATTAGGTCAAGGTAAAGATTAAACATTATCTCTATCATTGGTTTTTGGAAATTCATCCCCTAATCTCTTAGGAAAAAAAGGAAAATTCAATCAAAACTTCTTCTTTTTTGATGTTAGAAACATGAAAATTCACATTTTAACTAATGGTTGGACACAAAAGCTAACTGCAATATATTTTTTGGAAATTCATCACCTAACGGATAAAATTAGGGGATGAAATTTGTATGGACCTTCGTCAATTTTGAAGTTAGAAATATGTAATTTTCTAGATATATTAGCTCAAGTTAAAAAATAAAGGTTAATAGTTAAGTTGTAAATGTGAAAAATGATATATTAACTCAAAGGAAAAATTAAACTTTGTAGTATAGTAGATTGGCTCATGGTTAGTAACATTGAGAGAGGATGAGGAGAGAGAGAGGAAGAGCGATAGGGAGAGGGAGAGGGAAAGTGAGAGGGAGAGAGGAGGGGGATGGAGAGGAAGAGGGCGAGGGAGAAAGTGTGGGAGAGGAGATACGTACACACAAACTATAACAGCTAAGAACGGCTGTACCAATTTTAATGAAACAAAACTATAAATTTTTTGTTAAAGTATCACTACATTCATTGATTGTAAGCGATAGAAAGTTCGCCGGGTCAGCTAGTTAAATATATGAGAGACTCGAGGTCCTTTCATTGTTAAATAAGGTTACAATTTCTTATTTCACAGAAAATGCAGGTACCATTTGCTTACCAGTATCTAAGGAACTGAGAAATAGGATAATAACAAACCGCGAAGCCACAGTGGCGGGTTGGGGATACACGGAATATAAAAAAGAATCGACCTTACTTCTCAAAGTGGAGGTCCCAGTAATTTCGAATGAAAAATGTCACGAATATTATAGGTATTTATTTCCTTTCTGATGTATTAAAATACACCCATCTAATCTATTAACATAATAAAAAAAAGTAAACTAAAATAAAAGTAAAATATAATAAAAAAAGTAAACTTAACACACCTGGATCAATTACCCCAGATGAATTCGACAGCACCAGCATTATCATATCCTTAATAAATATTTTATTCCTTATTATATATCATTCTTTTTTTTTCTTATCTCTTTCTCGGCCGGAAACGCATCAGTGATGCCTTTGGTGTTGCTGATGTCCATGGGCGACCGCGACGATAGCCACTTACCGTCAGGTGGATCGTCAGCTCATTTGCCGGCTATTTCCATAAAAAAAACTAATATCATAAACGCCAAAGTTTCCGAGGATGGATGTATGGATGGATAATTGTTGCTATTTCACGCAATACCTGCTCAATGGATTTTAAAGAAACTTGTCAGTAATAACGCTCGTACTCGTATGAAATAATAACTGCTTCATAAATTCATACTACAATTATTCTATACTACATTTTCATACTAGTATGAATAGTAGGTACATACTAGTAGAAAAGCGAAAGTTTGTGAGAATTATGTTTATTGCTCTCTGCCACCATGTAAGTATTAGCAAACTGGTCGGACCCTTAGGGTCGAAATCGGTTTCCCAGGGGTTGAAATAAACTAAAACTGATTTTGGTGATCGACGAGGTCTAAAATTCGACCCCTATTACACAATTTCTTATTTGAAACTTTCCAGATACTGTATAAGTTTGTTACGTATACCAACTTATAATAAGAATGACTAATATTTTTTACTAGGTTTTTAAATTGGTATCTAAGTATTTTGTATCAATAGGAAAAAAAAACTAGAGATAGGGGTTTTAAAGTAATTTGGTTACGGAGGTCTGAGGTATCAGTTCATTATAGAAAAGGGGTCTCTTGCCCAAAATAGTTTGAGAATCCCTGATCTAGTTGATACAATGACCAGCGACCTCCAACAAGATGGAACGATCGGTATGGTCTCATCCGTTGTTCGGATGGATTGATGGGTGCGGAGGACGCGAGCACGAGAGGTTGGCTTGGGCTCAAGATAGATCGAATCCCTTACCGATCTTTGGAAAAGAAAAACATCTACATCTCAGGTACTTATTATAGTTACCCACAATTTTTGGAATAGTGTGAAAAAACTGTCAATAAAGTCTAGTCAACAAGTTCAAAAACGTGTTAAATAGAAATAAAGCTCCTAAAAATATGTACGATAGCTCATTCCATTCGGAATGACGTCTATAAATATGTTTTTAAGGGTTTATTAGCACATAAAAAATTGCGATTGTTATTAAGAAAATAAGATTTAAAAAAAATATATTTAGTTTTAAATTAATAACTTCTAAAATAATGATATTTAAAAAAATTTTGAAAAATATTCTGAAAGAGGAGTGGATTTCCAATACAAAGTCCCAACTCCCGGAACTTTATTATTTATAAAAAAAAATGCTGAAAATAGGGCTCCACGAAGTCGTTACGGCACAGGCCTGCTGCCTAAAAAACGGTATATTACAAAAAATATTTTTTTATAGTAAATTTCATGGGTTGTGTTCATCTAATACAGTTGATTTTCACTAGCCAATATGGTTTGTGTTTAATATCACCAAGTAAATTAATTCCTTCGTTCAAATGCCACTCTTTGAAGCTGGTTTTGGGTCTGGTCAGTTTATATTAAATAACTATTTAAAAAATTTAATAAATTATGGTGTAATCTAGACACTTGAACGAACAAAACCTCGGTGAAAAAAAATATGTCCGCCGAGCTCTTCTTATTTAGGTACTTAAGAAAGTTATGCAAAATTTTTTTTATTAAAGTTTATTATTTTGTTAATTCAAATTTTTTTAAGTTAGCAAAAAAAGAAATTTATAAAAAACATTATCAATTTTTTTTGTAATATCTTATTATTGCTGTTTTTGCATATACTATAATATAGGTATTAATTAACATTGTAAAAAAATATAATAAATGTCATTTTTTAAGAAATTGTTTAAAATAAATAGACTATTTCGGGATTTAAAAAAAATTGTTACCATCTTATTGCCATAGGGGAAATAGATTTTTTGAAAATATTTTTTGTTTATAATCGTTTTTTTATATGTTTTATATTTAAATAATTAGTTCAGAAATTATTTTATTCTTAAAAATCATCATTGACCCTTTTCAATAGATTAACAGATTTTTTTTATAAATAATTTCATTGTTTTTTAACTTATTAATTTGTTATTAACAAATAATATTAACCGTTATATTTTTTTTCGAAAACTTCAAAAAATTACAAAAACAAACTTAAGTAACAAAGTATAGAAAAAAAATCTAAAAAATAATTTTTAAAAATATTTTTTACAACGACAAAGATTTTGCCAAATATTGCAAATTAATGGTATCTTTGTCATTATAATTATTCTTTTTTTTCCTTAGCCATAACAGTCAGTCCCCTGCAGAACATAAGAAGATTTGCGCCGGAATTTACAGGAGGGACTCCTGCAACGGAGACTCTGGTGGGCCGCTCATGTTAACAGATAATTACAAGGGAGAGACTAAGTTCGTCCAATACGGAATTGTATCCAGTGGTAACATTAATTGCGGCTCGAACGTTCCAGCCTTATATACGGATGTAAGGGAATACGTGAATTGGATATTGGATACTATCAAGGAGTAGATCCAAGAACTTTATGTATACATACTCTGTATATAATGTGAGGAAACTGAAGACGGACCACGTGACATTGGATGAATATCTGCGATATATCATTGGTGAAGTTATACACCTACGAGTTGCTACGAATCTTAAATTCAACGTCAGTCAGGCCTTCATAGGTATGATCTATCCAATGATGGATAGAACGAATCCCTTACCGATCTCTGAAAAAGAAAAACATCTACGTCTCAGCTACTTAATACACTTTACCCACAACCATTGGAATAGTGTGCAAAAACTGTCAATAGAACAACGTCAAAGATCTTGTCAAATATTGCAAATTATTGGTATCTTTGTCATTATAATTGTTGTTTTTTTTATCATTCGAAATTGTTCATCCAATGTCACGTGATCCGTCTTCAGCTACCTCTTTGAAGCTTGTCATCCAGATGTATAAACTTCTTGAATAGAACTAAAACATTGTATTTTTTATTGAAGCAAATTTGGACGTGTTATATTGTAATGAAATATTTCAATATCATAATAATAAATTAAAGATAATTTCGAAAAGAAAATACTTTGCAATACCTACCTGTAACGAAGTTATAAACTAGTGTTTGGTTTATTCAATTTAATAATGAATGGATTAATGAATCCAAGCTGTTTCATTAAAATAAACTAACCCTGCTGTTGTTATACAAACAAAAATTATCTAAATTCGCTGCTAGCCTACTTTAATATCCAGCGCAAGTGTTGCATTCTGTCTTTGCGGCTTTTTAGGGTTCCAAAGTAAAATCGGAACTTATAGTTTCGTCACATCCGTCCGTCCGTCTGTCCGAAGCAAAGCATAGCGTCGATACCCTTAGTGCTAGAAAGCTGTAATTTGGCATGGATATACATATTTATTAAAATTCCAAAATCATAGAATAAAATATTGAAAAAAAATTTTTTTTCAGTGTACCTCCCCTACAGGTAACGTGAGGTTGAAGTTTTTATTCATCGCGTGCCCTATAGTGTGGTGTATCGTTGAAAAGGTCTTTTAAAAATATTCCACGACCATTTTTGGAATTAGGGGTCGGTTTGGGAAATATTTGAGTTTAAAGTGCTAATTTTGGTTAGAATCAAGTGTCCCCCCCTCCCCTGCTGACTAAAGGGTTGGAGTTGGACAAGTGAAAAATTCTCAAAAATAGGTTATATGATGAATTTACAAGGAAAACTATCATGGCTATGTTAGCAATTTAGCAAAGGCAGTTAATGAGTCCATCCATCCATCCAGCCTTTGGAGGTCCACTGCTTGCCATAGGCCTCCCCTAACTTGCGCCACTCTGACCGGTCCTGAGCCTTCTGAATCCAGCGGATGCCCGCTGTCTTCTTTAGATCGTCAGTCCACCTGGACGTGGGGCGTCCTATGCTCCTTTTCCGAGACATCTCCGTTCTCGATTCAGTGGCCGGCACGATCGCCAGATATAAATCCATTAGATTTTTTCTATTGGGGCCACTTGAAGGAAATGGTATACCTACCAAAAACCAATACAAAACAACGGAACTACGGAGAAGAATCAATGAAGCTGCCGAAAAAATAAATAGAAAAGGCTGTGCTACATTAGTGAAAACATCATTTTTGCGAAGATGTAGAGCATGCATTAGAGCTGAGGGGCGACAATTTGAGCAATTCTACTCTTGGTAACAGATGAGTCGCGAGTGACAGGTAGTTAAAAGTAAAACAGATTTTATCTTTAAGTTTTGATTAAGTTTGATAAATGTGATAAGCAAAAGAAATACAATAATGTTTTACCCAAACAAGTGAAGATAAACTGGTTATACTTGCATACTCGTTGTATGAGATAATAAAATAATTTAATTAAATCACTTCAAACAATTCGCCCGTCTGGGACTAGTTACAAGCCGTGGTTCTTCGAGGAAACCAGTTTTTAAGTTTTTATGTTAATATTATGATAAGAATCTTTTAATCTACCTTATATATTGTATATTCTACACGTTTATCGATGTTAATATTGTTATGGACGATATTTGAAAAAACTATTAGCTGTAGAACTATTTGTAAATAAAGTTAAGTTATAAAGGCAAGTTAGAAGTTTTGCAGGCAAAACGTATATTCCAGTTTTAGGAAAAATGTAATTGTTAGTAGTCATACATCACCGTATCACGATACGGTGAGATTTCACTTCACTAATGTCACTGCGACATGTAACATACGGAATAAAATGCACCCACTGCGACATTAATCGTCACTAATGAAATATAACCGTGGTGATTTATCACCGGTGATATAACAGTGACAAAAATAAATAACTTCACCAACTTGATAGTGAAATAAAAGTAGCGATATTTTCCATTACTAACCGTCAGCCAAACAGAATAGGCATGCATGATGACAGATTTTTAAATACTGTTCTATATTGTTGAGAAATATAATTACAACGTATATCATATTTTTGCAAAATAAATGAGGTTTAGTGTAAAATAAATACAATTTAATTTATAAATTTTAAATTGGTATCAAAACACTTCAAAGTGTCATGGCGACGCTTGTGACGTCACGCCTGCGAAAAGTAATAGACAAGATGTAATTTTCAGTATTGTCATATTCGTTTGTTTACTTAAGTGTGATGTAATTCGCTCTATTTGAGACTGATTGGCGTTCAAGACATCATGGCCGCCATGCCGCATTTTGTAGTTTTATTTTATCGAAATATTATTAATCTCGCTCATAATAATACAATAAATGCGTGTTTTTTAATCCATTAATAGGGATAAATGAATTAAGTACATAATTTTAGTGATTTTTACTTACAGGCATCATGCCCATTGCTAAATAGGTGAGTTTATATGTTGTTATTTGAAAATAAATATTAGCAAAATATTCAAAAACCCAACCAAGTGTCTTGTATTGACAGTCCATTCATTCTAGATTTCAATGTATGGGCGAAACGGCAATATTTATAATTTTATTAAACTGCTGCTATGTTGTACCTATAGGCCTGTACATTAAAAAAAACAAGTCTACCCTTCCCTCCTCCGTCCGCATCCCCCTCTCCCTGCTTGAAAAGTGTCCCATTTTACAGATTTTCTTAATTTTCAGAAAAACGATACAAGCTAGAACAAAATAATCATGGAGTAAATTATTAATTGATAAATTACCCACAAATAAGTTACAACATTCATTTTCATACGAATTACAGTTTCCAAGTTATGGTGCGTCAAAGCTTAGTTAAAATCTGCACTTAGCAAAAATTCAACATTTAAGAGGCAAAAAACAATAATAATTTGTAATTAATACAAGAAATGCGTTATAATAATTAACTAAGTGTAAATAAATTGTAACAGGTTGATATTTGTAAAAGCAGATATTAAAAATAATAATAATATGAGGAATCTTTGTAGGAACAACAGAAGCAAAAATAATCCTCATTAAAATTTATGTCGTTTTGTCTGTAATGTTTAAGCGCAAATCATGCAAAAAGTACTAAAGGAAATGGGATTTGGTTTTCAGTATTGTATTGCTGGAGATCTAATTTAAAACTTGGCACTTGTTTTGTCGTAATACGTTGCTTCGAAGCTGATATTTTACAATTTCCAACGTCGCAAGCATAACGTCATTGTTACTGATTTATATGAAAATGCTTTATGCCCACGACATTTGGGAAGGGCCCTTACGGCCGCACTCTGATGTCCCAACTCAGAGTCACTAACGGTTACTTAAATCGCTCCTCAGTATAGAATTTGTATGGTGATTCTTTACTAAGGAGCGATTAAAGTAACCGTTAGTGACTCTTGAGTTGCGGCGTGAGTCACTTAACAGTTACTTAAATCGCTCCTTAGTACAGAACTCATTAATGACTGTGCTGCCGTTTGTGTATAAGTGTATGTTATGTTATGTACGTCGGAGATCATAAAATGGAACGTGAAGCCGGAGCAATCTTGGGTATATTCGGATGGAAGTTGAAGATGATAGCAGTGATAACACTATGCAAATTATCTACTGCCTTTTGCACTTTTGAGTAAACTTCTCCGTTACATGTATAAGAACAGTTATTTAAAGATACCATAAGTATATCAGAGACACAGTGGTTCTATGTGCTCTTTATTACTTACTTAAGAAATAATCAGTTCCGGGAAAATTATTATCTCGCTTATTAGCTGGATAATATAATATTGCATTACGAAATGGGAGATAAATTTAATTAATAATTAAACAATCTCTATCAAAAAGGTCAGAGGAACATCCGACGGTTATGTAGTCATAATAAGATGCGCTTTGAGAAAAATAAATAGCAGATAAGCAATGTTAGCTCGTTTGATGACTCCTCTGTAGTACCTAATAGTTACCATGCCAAGGGTCCTGAGTTCTAGTCCCAGCGAGACGGAAATTTGAATGATTTTGAATTTCCTGTTCTCGTTCTGGATGCGTGTACTTTTCTTTGTGTGTTGTCCATAGTATCCATGACATAGAATGCCAGTATGGGGCACTTAGTGAGTATTTATTTACTTATTTACCTATAACCTATCGACTACTTGTGTGACTTAGAATGGTGTGGGCATACTCCACGATATGTAGATTTAGCATTACCAAAAAATGGAGAGATTCCAAGGCCAATGTATCCAAATAAAAAATACAAAATAAATGCTCATTTATTATGGTACAAAACAACTTTTATAAAATACTAAAAAATACCGACTAATATATATTATCCAAGATCCACCCCATAAATTTAGTGACGTCAGTATAAACTCCTGGATTTTCCGATCCACATTTCTGGGGTCCGTGTGAAACGACTCCGTATTGAACATATCTGAAGATATTGTTGTACTTCTCTTCAAGCATCAGAGGTCCTCCTGAATCACCGTTACAGGAATCCTTGTTAATAGTTCCAGCACACAACTGGTCTGCTGTCGCGTCTTTGTCACCTGGTTTGGCAAACCTGTAAATATAGAAATCGAAGTAAATATAGAGATCATAAAACATACAATTGTAGCTACATATTTCCAAATTGTACCTACGTGTGCGTAACTATACCAATTTAATTTATTGAATTTCGATACTACTAGAAATAAAAATTAACTAATATTATCCACATCTAGGTTAGAAATTCATTTATTGGTTACTCTGATTTGATTTGATTTGATTTGATTTGATTTGTACAATTTTATAACAAACTCCCGGTAGAAATAATGAATATGTCCATCAATAAGTTCAAAGTTTTTATAAAGCGCAAACATATAGAAAAATCCTACTATACTCGTAGCATAAAATGATAAGAAAGCGTGGGAATGAGATGTATTTATATTCCATATTTATTTGTGTGTTTAGCTTTAGGTAATTGAGCCTATATAATTTATAATAATATATTAATATTTTATTGTATTGGTTTTATTATATTTTAAAGCAATTCCATACCTATTGTATGTGCCACTGCATTCCTCAGCCGATTTAATCGGAATGTTAACCTTCCGAAGAATAGCGGATTCCGTGTTGTTTTCAGTGCGACCCCAGCCAGCTACTGTAGCTAACATGGTGCTTAGAGCTCGATGACGCAGCTTACTTGTTTTTGGCAAACAAATGCTATGAACATTTTCTGTGTGAAAATAAAAATAATTAAAAATTGATTACACTCCATCAACGAACCGGTCCTGGTATGACCATAGTTGATGGAAACAGAGAAGACGTGAAACATTTCTATGATCCAATAAAAATCGGAACCATCACCAGATTTTGTTTCCTTAGATGATTCGTTGATAAAGAGAGCTTTATTTCTATAAATAACCGACAAAAATAGCAGAAGAGCCAGCTGCATTTCAGTGGTAACATGCTCATCGGAGTCCAATAGAAACTTGCTTCATAGCCAGAGCATAGCATCATTGATTGATTAACCTACATGAAATAAATGATTTGAGTTTGACTGCTGACCCAAACATGTTCCTAACACTCCAATTTTTATAGAAATACAGATAATTTGTAGGCCATAAGGTGGAAGCCGTTAATTTCTTGTAGTTTTTCTATTTCTCCTGGAACTCTTCATCAGAACTGAATTTTGATAAATATGGGGGTAATGTGGTAGGAAACTCTTTCAAATAAAAAATAATTTTCCAAATCGAAATGATGGAGTTCTCAGGTAACAAATTTAATATAAAAAAAAAACTGAATTGCGAACTTCCTTATTTGTTTGAAGTCGGTTTAAAAGGAACTGTAGCAGTCAATATCTTATCGCCTGTTATGGAAACTGTTTGTTAGATGATCATCGATAGAATATTACATACTGTGATTGAAATCCACGTCAGCTGCTAGCCGTATCAGTGCGATGTCATTTAACACCGACGGCAAGCCTTGGTAATTTGGGTGGATCACCGACTTTTCTACTCGTATATCCTGTAATATATCATACAAATTTACTTAATTTTAATAACAAAAGTATCCGTATCTGTACCCGTTTTTGTCACGCATTTTCCATATTTCATGTTTACCTCATTTAAAAATTTTTGCGTTTCAGCTAAAACCGCAGCGGATTCGCATCTTTAATCACTGCCATGATTGGTATTAAGTTCTTAACTTGACCTTTTGCTATACGCAAACGCTATACGCAAAATGTCAATTCTTAATTAAAGTATTGGTTACAAAAAAATTCAAATGATAACCGTTTATTTAGTAGTTTTTTTTAATATGTACTAAAATGCTCATTCCGGGTGAGTAACGAAAATATCTTATATTACCTTATATCTACAACTACCAAGAATTTTTTTTTCGCTCATACAGATGAGCGATCAAATATATTGCATTTTGGCCAGGAATACGTCGAGTTACCAATAACCCTGTATACTAGTGGATCCACTACGCTAAAAAAAGTCTGATGACAAGGACAGATCAGTTGTTTTTGTATTGACAGTCTGTTTATGCGCCATCATTAGCATTACATATTATCTTCTAATTATTGTTGTATGGGAAAAGTGGAACATTGACTTTATCAATGGACTGAGTGTGCCTAATGCATTGTTTTAGTGGTCTCAAACCACCTTCGGATTATTGCCTTTCAAATGAAACCATTTTGAGACATATCGTTTGGATGGTTTCAAAGTCTATAAAGGACATTCGTACAAACATTTTTTGTGTTTTATATATATATAGATAGATATGTCGGAGATCATAAAATGGAATGCCGAGCCGGGCCAGGCTTGGGTGTACTCGGATTTTGAAGATGGTAACACTATGCAAATTGTCTACTGTCATTTTTGACACGCGGTGGCGGGATAACCGACGAGAGCTATTGACTTGCCAGCCACCAAGTAACCGTACTGACGAGAATCAGTTCTAGTCGCGTGTTGGCTTTGTAACGAGTGTAAAACTTGTGTTAATTACTTTCTGACTAAAATTATGTAAACGCCCACTGTGTTATTTTTTCCTAAACCACCCACCCGTCTTCTCCGACAGATATATTAACTTAATGCAAAGTCATTAAGGCAATATACTTACATATGTTATAAGAATATATAAGAATAAAAAGCACAAATAATTAGAGTAGACCTATACCTGTTTATGTTTTTCGCATATACCCTTTTGGCAATCAATATCAGTGTTGATGTTGTATTCCCCGACACGCACGCCGGCGATGATCCTATTAAGCACGCAGTGCGCGGCGGTGAGCACATATCGCTTGTTGATAATGCTGCCTCCGCATTTGAATTGGACGCCGTCTCCTGCAACGGGTTTTACTTTAGGTATTAACGACATTAAACCACACAGATAAAAACAAAAAACTTGAGAGGTGTCAAGGGACACCCGGATGGAACGAAGTTCCTTGCAGTCAGTACTAGGATAGCAAAAACATGCAGCAAGTGCTACTAGCTATTGCTACTAGGTGAACAAAGCCGATGAGAAATTTAATACCTTAGATTTGTTTTGGCACACTCGATTGCATGTTTTTGCTATCCTAGTACTGACTGCAAGAAACGAAGATATCTGGCTTGCTTTCTATGTAAAAAAAACTACGACGGCAAAAAGTGTCGTTACAACTTTTCGTTACAAAATTTTCCGCCTAGCTCCCTTTCGCAACGCGCGATAAGGAACTTCGTTCTAAAAAAGAAAAAACTTCATTCAGAATCGACATCGCCCGCCATCCTATGTGCGCTTCATATTTATGTTGTAGTGCTAGTGAATGAAATGAGTGTGTGAAGCTTTGAAGTTACTTTTTGCATTACCTTCAACTTGTCAGAATGTACGTGAGGACCACTCTCGGTATAATAAACTTGGCTCTAGAAGCAACTCTGACGTCCTGAATAAGACTTCCTGTGATAAATAAATGACATGCTTAATTTTATAAACTTACGTGTTTGATGAGCTATTAGGGCCATCCATGGGAATTCATAGAGGTCAGCTAGTTCGCCCCCGACGATTCTATCGCCCTTAATATCACCGCAGTCGTCGGGAAGCAGGTGCAAATTTCTGTGAGATGTTATACGGATATCTTCGGGTGTGTCTGAATTGCTTCCACTCTTATCTGTAGGCGAGAACATCGAGCAACACACCTGTAACAAATGTATATGTTGCGCTTGAAAATACACCGATATAACGCACAATAAGGACAACAAACAGGACATCCTCCAGTTTAACCTCAAAAAGGCTAGTTCCACCAGAGGAGGAATCGGAATGATATACACTCTATAACGGAGATATAACCACAGGAGGACAAACCACACTAGTTCCTTAAACTGCCTGACCATCATTAAATTAATCCTTAAATATTACATCGTTAAATCAACCCCAAAATATTACCAAACTAAATATCAAGTTACCATTACTTTCTTCACTGTACCACTGTTGTCAAATCCACAAGCCGCTTCTCGGAACAATTGCAAGGTTTCCTCAGACCTGCTGTATACGGCAAGATTGAGAGCCGGTGGACATTGGTCGAAACTTATACATTCATCGGCATCACATTTCTCTGAAAATCAACATCACATCACACCATAACAATTAACATTGGATTCGACCCATTAATAGCACACAAATGAGCACAGGTATGCCTTCTTGAGGAGGCCTAAAGCTCCACCACGCTGCATCAGTGCGGATTGACTGGCGTCAGTAGCCAACCCTAGTGTTTTCATGCTAGCGGCTTGATGGCGGCGGCTTGTTACTCAAAGATTCAAAGATTTTTACTGAACATAAAACACATGTAAACAATTGAATTTGTTCGTAGACAACTGCTATAGTTGGTAAACTGTGTTGCAATTGTTTACGCCCATTCCGGACTTACAGGACATTATGTTCTTACTTAATTAATTAAGTAAAATATGCAAAACAAATCAAAATATGCTAAAGAAATACAAAACGGTACAATATTACAAAACTAATATTTTAAACATTATAAAGTAGTGAAACTAATAAATGGATATGTATGGCTCGGTGTATATCATTTATTGAGTGTGTGTGTACATAAATAATTATGTAAGTGTATATATATATGTGTGTGTGTGTTTGTGTGTGTGTGTGTGTTTGAGTGTGTATATGTGTGTGTTTGTGTGTGTGTGTCATTTTAATAATGAAAAATTAGAGGTTACTGTGCCACAAATAAGGATTCAGCTCAAGTCGTCTTCCACAATATGACTTTAAAGCTTTATATTGGTCAAACGCGGTCTTGCAGAACTCACATACCTTTGAGAATATTGTGAGCTCTACGTCAGGTTTTCTGACAATAGGGTAATGATTAAATTAAATATTTCTTGACAAAAAATGACCGACTTCAAAATAACTCAAAAACTACTCCTCAGATCTCGCTTTAATTTATGTGGAACCACATCACTAGCACCAGCTTTCGATGAAAAAACGAATCATCAAAATCGGTTCACCCAGTCGAAAGTTCTGAGCTAACAAACATAAAAAAATACAGTTGAATTGAATACTTCCTCTCCTTTTTTGAAATTGGTTAAATAAAAGAAATGCCGCTATTGACTTTCATATGTACTTAAATCACGATGTGACGATAAAGCTGAGATTAGATCATGCTCACGATGTCATGGTGACCTTATTATCGCTGTATTGCTTCGATCACTTGTTGATCGAAGCTGCATTGTAATTTAAATATGTGTGTAATATATAATTTAAAAAAAATAAAATGAATTCATTTATGTTTATGTAGTTAAGCACCACCAAAAATATTTGGTCATAAAAATCAAGAAATAATAATAATTAAAATGGTAATATTATAATAAATAAATAAAAACTGTAAAATCAATATACCTACCTATACTGAACAATTGGACATATACATCTCCTTCTTTTGATTTTTCAATTAAATGCAATTTTGTACAATTACCTATTGTGTAGTATTTTATATTATAGTTATGACAAATCAAAAACTTACGGCTCAAACCCCCTTTGGATAGAACAAGCACCAACGCACAAATTGATAGTGTAAACATATTGATTAATAATTACTATTAAATAAATTATTTTTACTGCATAAGCTACAATAGGTTTGCCTCAGAAGGCCGTCTCCCGACAACTAATGCCAACTTGTGAACCGAACGAGCAACGATCTTACTTTTATTGTATTGAATAATAATTATTTTACAATTTACAAGTAATTTTACAAGATAGAGAAGGTTATAGGGCAACATTTATAGGCTACTTTTTACGGAATTCCCACGGAATTGGGATTTACGCATCACGGGTACAGCTAGTTACTAATATTATTAAACTAACATTTTTGTTAATTACTAATGAGCTTATCTCAAACTGGCAGTCGGACTTGAAAAAATCATCCTGAGTATGATAGCCACATAAATTTATTTATTCATTTAGACTTTATTGAATCATACAATGTATAATTATGTACTAGTGTTTATCTTCACATTCATGAGAGGCTATAAGACAAGAGGTTGCTTCTGGGCTAAGCCGCGGGTATCCGCAGCGAAGCGAGGGTTGCTAGTTGCAGGGTTGTGAAGTAACTATCTGAATTTCATTTGCAATATAAATGCAATACAACGGAGACATGTTATTTTTTAATAAGGAGAAAATTAATATTTATAAGTACTGTGGATTTATTTTGAGAACTTTTCATGAGAAACAATAAGCCATACCTAAATTATTATCATACGAGTAACCGCCCTCGCTTTGCTTGCTTCGGTTTTCTTATTTTTTTACACCTTGGGTTACATTATTGGAGTTTTATTAAGGATCCCTAATTTTTTTGAAAATATGATATAGCCTATGTTACTCGGGGATAGTGTAGCTTCCCAACAGTTAAAGAATTTTTCAAATCGGTTCAGTAGTTTCGGAGCCCATTCAATGCAAACAAAAAATCAAATCTTTCCTCTTTATATATTAGTGTATATAACAAGATGCCTGTTACAAGAACTACCTAGTTACACACAGCGCACGCCGTGAACGCTCTCAACTTCTCAAGATGCACGAATTTGACATGGATAAAATCTATAGAAATAAGATAGAAAATAGCTCAAAGAATATGCCGTACCTCGGCTACCTCTATTATATTTGTATAGGTTTTTAAGGTGCGGTGTGATCTCAATATTCACAAAACTGGGTTTCTTTGGTGCTCGAGTACGAGGAAACCCAATGAAAATATCGCACGCAAAAAATACAGAGCATAGAAAAAGGTCTAAAGAATAATGTTAACTGAATAGAATATTAAATTGTTGTTTAATATTTCCAATAAAAAATCGTAATTTGCTATACAAAAATAAACTTAATCGTCGACGTTCTCTGTATTTTCAGCGGTAACAACATATTATTTTTTTTTGAGAATATAACACGTAGGTATATGGTTTGATTAAAACTTAAACAGGACAGATATTGAATTTAATGTGTATATTCTGAATTATCTAAGGAAAACCCTCAAATTAAATGTTTATTCGCAATCTAGTTACATTGTTAGCAAAAATATGCTCTGCAATTTTGAACCCTATTCAGCGTCACGTAAATGTAACATTAGATTAGCGCAGATATGCGGCTGTGTGAGTGAAATCAACGTTTTTAAATCGTAGTCATACCGCGCCTTAAATACATAATACGAATTCATTTTCCTCCAGGATTCCTACAGAATATACCTACCTCTGTACCTAGATACAAGCACCTACCAAGTAGTATGCATCATTTTGTTACGTTTTCCTGTTATTTACTTACTGTGCCTGGGAATTTTGATTCCACAATGACTCATTCTCTCAGCACCAACAGCACATTGTTGCCAACAGTCAATTAATAAGAATGACATTTTATGACATCCAAATGTAAGGTCAACATTTTAGATATAAGTACAATTCATAAACATAACCAAATGTTTTTAGACCAGTAATTGTCGGCGAGTAAACATGGAAAAACCTGCATCATGTTCAAGAATCATGATCACATAAATTCGTTAAAATTTGTCTGTATTATCTATTAAGCAAAGGAACCCTCAAGACAATCTGATGTTCGTAGTATTAAAAAAAACCGGGCAAGTGCGTGTCAGGCCACGCGCAATGTAGGGTTCCGAAGTAGTACGTTTATCAACTAATACTCATTAACCATTTATGTATACTAACATAGCTGTAATAGTTTTCCTTGTAAATTCATCATATAACCTTTTTTGAGAAATTTTTCGTTTGTCCAACTCCAACCGTTTAGCCAGCAGGTCAAGTGTCCCCCACACTTGACTCTAATCAAAATTAGCACTTTAAAGCCAAATATTTTATAAACGAACCCCGAATTCCAAAAATGGTTTTATAGACCCATAATGTTTTTGGAATACCTTTTCAACGATACCCCACACTATGGTATGTATGGTATGATAAAACAATCATCCTCGCGTTACCTGTAGGGGTGGTACCCTGAAAAAATGTTTTTCAATATTTTATTCTACAATTCTGGAGTTTTACTAAATGTATATATCCGTGCCTAATAACAGCTTTCTAGCACTAAGGTCTCAGCGCTTTGCTTCGGACAGACGAACGGATGGACTGATGGACGGACAGACGGACGGACGGACAAAACGAAACTATAAATTACGGATAGACTATTTTTTATAAATGACAATATGTAATAAATAATAGTTAAAAAAACACGCTTTTATACAAAATCCAACCAAAAAATAGAAAATAAATTTGAATTTGGGGTGCATGGTGTCAATGAGTAGAAGGGATAATATTTTAAAAAGCACCCCACGCTTTTAATTCACGATTCTTAATTCAAATTTATTTTCTATTTTTTAGTTGGATTTTGTATAAAAGCGTGTTTTTTAGTTTTTTTTTTACTATTATTTATTTTTTCATTTTTCACTTTGTTTTTGAAATAAAATTTAGTTTTTTTCTTTCTTTTTTTCTTTAAATATTGAATTGTCATCGGTCCTCGATAAGTCTACGAAGTTTGCAAGGAGTTGAAGTTTGAAGAACCGTTCGAAGTAGGTCAAAATCAAGTCCAAAGGAGTCGGTTACAAGTTACAAGTTACAAACAAACATACATACATACATACATACATTACATACATACATACAGGTGAAGCTAATAAATAACCGGCCAAGTGCGTGCAGTGTAGGGTTCCGTGGCTGTAAGTTGAGTTTTTGTGTTTTTTATACATAAAATATATTCTTGTATTTCGTTGTGATTTTTTCACTTAACATCTAAAACCAACCAAGTTATTAAATAATTTTAATAAATACTTGTCGGCGTGATAAATTATGTACCTACACCCATATCAAATTACAGGTCTCTAGTCGGTACGAAGGTCTCTGAGCTAAACTGTGGACGGACGAACGGACATGAAGAATGGCAACGTTTAGACAACCGCTGTGTTCAAAATGAAAGGCTTAGATAGATATATAGATAGATAACTCTTTATTGTTTGCATACCACATATTATACAATAGTACAAGAATAACAGAAAAGATGGAAGTACAAAACAACAGGCGGCCTTATCGCTACATAGCGATTTCTTCCAGGCAACCTAAAAGAAGGATACATAAGAAAAACATAGAGGGCATCGGCGTGCGTAAAGTTAACAGAGAATATAAAATAATGCTTAAGGAGGAGAAATAAGTCTATGGGAGAAATGGATTATAGGAACTACTCTACTGGAATCAAGTGTCGTTATCAATACAGCAAGGACATTATAGGACTTGTAACCTGGACTCATAGCATTTATTTTGTTCGTTTGTACACCATTTAAATATTCATTCTTAAAAGCTATGTTGGCCTTTTTTGTCAAATCGAATTAATTCTTACTACTTAAAGATGATTTAAGTCTTTAACGCCCCAACTTAAGTCGCTCCTTAGTGCAGAATTTGTATGGTGATTCTTTACTAAGGAGCGATTTAATTAACCATTAGGACTCTGACTAACTGAGATGGGGCGTAAGAAGATTTAAGTATATTTGTTTCCGCGTCAGTTCCATTTTATAATTTAATGCTTTAAATTTTAATTGGCACAGGACAAGTCTTTTTGAGGTTCCGTCCAGATGGAGCGTGCAAAACTAATGACTCCGTGTAGGTAATTGAATAAAACCAGTTCACATAAAATAAATTTAAGCTTATTTATTGAAAAAGAAAATAAAGTTTACAAAACTAATCATATATACTATCCAAAATCCACCCCATAAATTTGGTGACATCGGTATATATTTGTGGGAAATTCCACCTACATATCTGGGGTCCGGATGAAACAACTCCGTATTGAACATATCTGTAGGTATTGTTATACCGCTCTTCAAGTATCAGAGGACCTCCTGAATCACCGATACATTTCGATTCGTTCTGAGATTCAGTACACAGCTGTTGCTTATCTATTGCGTATTCTTCAAAGACGTAGGCTCTGTAAATATAAAAATTCGATCATAAACACAGAAAATAATAAAGTTGATATTGGGATGTAAGTGATTTACCCAATTTTGGTTGTAAGATAAGAGGTGGAGCCATTATCCTCTAGACCCTTAGATAGACTCTAGACCCCCAGGGATCCACGGGAGACTCGACGGGGGTCTACGTTGGCGAGACAAAAAATATAATATTTTTCTGTTTATTTTTACCACTCCGAATGGGGAGTTTTCTCAATGAAATAAGTGAGAATTGATTGGTTCCTTGTGCTGTAAGTAGATGTCAAAAAAGTAAAGTTAGATGGAATCACTTTTTTGATTGGCCAACTTTACTTTTATGACATCCACTCACAGCACAATCAGTTAATAAATTAACCAATCAATTCTCACTTTTTTAGAAAACTATCAATTCGTGGTTGGAACTCAGCCGCAACGCAAACCATACTAATCTTCAAATTTTTTGTCGAGATTTGGGAATATCGTAGAAATGTAGCTGCAATAGGTCCACCGGAACCAGCTAAATTTTGAAAGTAGTCTATGAGAATAAAAGTCTGGGAACCTCTGCTCTAGAGTCTAAACCAGGCCCTCCTCCCATGCTCTTGGCGCAACCTACTGAACTACGGAATCTGTTCCACCTTGTTTATTCCCGACATTACTTGCGTAGTGGTAGGCTTAATTTTTATCTTTCTTCTTTATAGCTCTTCTTTCTTAATCGACAACACGTTGGAGATACCTTTGGCGTTACTTATGTCCTTGGGCGACGGTGGCTACTTACCAGCAGGCCTAGAAGAAGAGAGAAGAAATAAAACAGAAACCTCTCACGACACACTGGTCTGCCGACACGGGATTGGGTTCAGTATTCCGGGCCATCCCAAAACGATTACAATGAGGCTTAAATCTATACCTATCTACGTCATCATTTACTAATACATGTCCAAAAATTTGCATTCATCTGACTATAAATGAGCCAGAAGTTGTACAACTCAACCGATCACTCAAATAACACAAATGTAAGCGCTAAGTTTAATGTATCCTCGCGAAAAGACAATCAATTCTTTACCCGATTTTTTCCCTGCAGTGTTCAGCCGTGAGGATACGAATGGTTCTTCTGTGGAGAACAGAGGGCCCTGGGTAATCATGGAGTCCCCAGCCAGCTAATGTGGCTACTAAACTGTTCAGGTCTCGGTGACGCAATTCACTTGTCTTTGGCAAACAAATACGATGGACATTTTCTGTGTTAAGAGAAATATAATAGAATTACTATTGCACAGTACTAGTTCCTCAAAAAAAGCGGCCAAGTGCGAGTCGGAGTCGCCCATGAAGGGTTCCGCCGCAGCAGCAAGTAACATAATATAAAAGTTCTTGTAGTTCGTTGTAACTTTGATCGATGTTTTTTGCGGTTTACGATTTATGACGTATTAAAAAAAACTACTTATTAGATCTCGTTCAAATCAATTTTCGTTGGAAGTTTGCATGGTAATGCACATCACATATATTTTTTAGTTTTATCATTCTCTTATTTTAGAAGTTACAGGGGGGGGGACACACATTTTACCACTTTGGAAGTGTCTCTCGCGCAAACTATTCAGTTTAGAAAAAAATGATATTAGAAACCTCAATATCATTTTTGAAGACCTATCCATAAATACCCCACACGTATGAGTTTGATGAAAAAAAATTTTTTGAGTTTCAGTTCTATGTATGGGGACCCCAAAATTTATTGATTTTTTTTCTATTTTTGTGTAAAAATCTTAACGCGGTTTACAGAATACATCTCCTTACTAAGTTTCAACAGTATAGTTCTTATAGTTTCGGAGAAAAGTGGCTGTGACATACGGACGGACAGACAGACAGACAGACAGACAGACAGACAGACAGACATGACGAATTTATAAGGGTTCCGTTTTTTGCCATTTGGCTACGGAACCCTAAAAATGCCTCTAGCGTTTCAACGCAGGTCGAGTAAAGATTATAACATGAGTGTGCCCCTTTACATATACTTAAATAATGGCCTAAGATATGGTATTAGAAAGATATAATATACACTCATCCGTTATTTAACAAATGATATATGACCAAGATATTGCAGTTGGGTAGCCGAGAAATTCACGAACCGATGCGGTTTAATATATTATGAAATTATGAATAAACTTCCTTTTAGCCCATACTCCCGATCGATCTGATATGGTATATCAGTGTAGTATATCGAAGCGCTCATAACGATTATCATAGGCAAAATACCCATTTCATTTTCAAGGTCACCTTGAAAATTCAAGGAACATAATTTTATGTGTTTCAATCAAAAGATTGACACAAAACTATACACACACACAACAATACAGTTTAATTTTTTGCCGGAACAGCAATTCTTCTTTGAATGCTTCGATCGCTAATAACAGTTCTTTTATACGTGATCGAAGTCTGAAGAGCACTGCGGAGTTCCGGCGGTCTCACGCGAGCTTACATTGCACTCCAGGGGTAAGGCAGACAAGACTACGTGGAGTCGGTATTGCAGCGATTTGTATATTTCACTAACAATTGTAGAACAGCATAATTATTGACTTTTTAAGACTTTAATTCAATTTAAGTTACTTTAAATTCTATTGTAACCGTATACAAATGGTAATATGCCTAAAAAAATATTCCAAATAAAAATATGCCATCTTTTTATTATGTCAAGTAAAATAGTACCAAGAAAGAAATTCGAATTTTTCTCCCAAACCACTGGCTCTACAAGAAAAATGTAATGACATTGAATATCAGTATCCTTATGGGCTTCCAACTTTTATTTGAAATATTTTTCTGTAAAATCAATATTTTGCGAAATAAACGTGAAAAATTAAATATAATGGTGTGTTGAAGGTGACCTTGAAAATTAAATATGCAAGTATTTTGCCTATGACATTCGTTATCAGTGCGTCGAAATACATAAGTATACCAAAATTCAGGTCAATCGGAGGTAGGTATGGGCTAAAAAGAAGTTAACCCGAAATCATAATTAGCTGTTTTGCATTAACTTTTTTTTATGGAAATAGTCGGCATACGAACTCATGATCCACTTGATGATGGTAAGTGGCTATCGTCGCCCATGGACATCAGCAACACCAAAGGTATCACTGATGCGTTTGTCGGCCAAGAAAGAAATAAAAAAAAGAAAAGCAAGAAAAAAGAACTGACTCCCAACCCAAAAGCTGTGAGAATATGAAACAAGGACATAGAAAAATATAGATTGTCTACTGTCCCTCAGCACAACTAGGAAGTTGCCAAATGTTAACTGTCATTTTATTTCGTTTTTTATCTGTTTTATTTCCCCAGCAATATTGGTTTCCTTAACAAAGATACAATGACATCACAAATGTAAAATTTTGGGCGCAAACTTAGAGAACTTTTAACATGTAATGTCTCGGGAACCATGAATATGACAACATTTTGTTAGGCAATGCAGAAGGCCATTGAAAGATTACTTAATACATACTGTGATTGAAGTCCACGTCCGTCGCTAGCCGTATCAGTGCGATGTCATTTAGCACCTTCGGCAACCGGCTGTAATTTTCATGGATCACCGTCTTTTCTACTTCTATATCCTATAATATAATTTTATCATGATATGAAATGAAAAAATGAATAAAAAAATCGTTCCAATTCCAATTAATCATTTAAGTATGAAGTTAAACTACTTTTGAGTGCGTTTGGGTAATAATAATCTTGACCTTACTGAGGAGGAACGTAAAAAAGCGTCTTCGAAATACATGCATTAGGTTCAGAAGTGGACTTCGCAAATATATCCACATTTTTCGTATTAAACTCAAATAGCTCCCTATCCAACTTCGCCGGAATACTTTTGCTTGTGGTAATCTATGTAAAATCCATTAAGGATTTGATCCAATCACGGATCCCTTAATTTACCTACGACATTTATAACTCTCTACCTCTATATTTATAACTCTTCTACTTTTCTTCATAATATTTGAGTTGCCTGAAAGAATTATAGGTACTGTTTTATGCATTCATATTTGGTACGTGGAGATTACATTATTTAAAGTATATACGCACCTGAATATGATTCTCACACACACCCGTTACGCAATCAATACTAGTAGTTATATCTAATTCCCCGACACGTACACCGGCGATATTGCTATAATTGTACACGCAGTGCGCGGCGGTGAGCACATAGCGTTTGTTGATAATGCTGCCTCCACATTTGAATTGGATGCCGTCTTCTGCAACAAGTTTAATCGCTTATTGATTACTAAGTAGTCACCACCCGCGGCTTCAGCCGTGAATTGATGGAAAGCGAAAGCTTTACAGAAATATTAATGACTTAATATTAATCACAATGACAATATAAAGCCAAGTCACCAAGTTACCAGTACCACCAAGCAGAGATCTGTACATCTTAGTCTGTTGGCATGGGAATGAGGTCTGTACTCTGGGCCTTTACAAACGGCCATCAACAACGAAACTTAAACGAAAACTATCGTGAAAAGTATCAGGCTGTGTTTAAAACTAAAGGGGGCCATTGACGATGCGATCGATCGGTGCGATCGATCTGCCGGACATCGCACCGATCGATCGGTTCAAAAGTGCCGCTCATACACGAACGATCGATCGTAACGATCGATCGCAACGATCAAACATTACTTGTTTGAAACGGAAGGATAAAGACGTGCTCAAATAATTCAATACGTGCCCTACAAAATGGAAAATGAACTTCTTTTCCTTAGCTATTTGGCAGTAACTTTGATTCGGCTACAAAAGAAAAAAATAAAACTACTTGATTACTAAACTACTAAATTGTCCGTTTACAAGTATTAATTTACTTAAAATTTAGTTAAAATTTATTTAACTACTTAAATACTGAATACGTGTAAACCGAACATAACCGAACATTTTTTCTTTCTTTCTTTATTTTTTCTTTAAATATTTAATTACCATCGGTCCTCGATAGGTCTACGAAGTTTGGAAGAAGTCTAACCGTTTAAAGCTAATATAAAGCGTGTAACTAGATTCTTTCTTTCTTTCTTTCTTTCTTTCTTTTTAATATTGAATTGACATACACTGCCGATCGGTCGGTGCGATCGGTCTGCAACGACGGATCGCACCGATCGATCGTTCCGTCAATGGCCCCTTTAACTAACTTACGCGTTTCATAAGCGATGAGGGCCATCCACGGTAATTCATAGAGCTGTGCTGTCGGTGGCCATATCCTATATTCCCTAATGTTACCGCAGTCGTCTGGAAGGAGGTTCAAGTTCTTATGATTTGCTATACGGATATCTTCAGATTCTTCAGGTTCTCTGTCACGTGAGAACATCGAACAACACACCTACGAGGAATTCAATGTTTCACTAACCAGCATACACTGCAACCTAATACAATATTTTCACAATACATCGACTTAAGTTTGGCTGCATAATAAATTTATTTCAGCTATTGCACTATTAGTGAAGTGCCTGGGGGTTTTGACCTCGGACTTTTGTGATAGTGAACGAATTTAAATTATTCAAGCGGGATTTTCATTTTTATATTATAAAAAGTGCAAAGTTTACCAAAAAAATTTTTGTGCTTTTGATTTTTTTTTAACAAAAAATATGAAAAATGAATGCAATGCATATAATTTTCTGGATAAACTTCCTTTTACCCATACCTCCAATTGATCTGAATTTTGGTATACTTACCTATGTATTTTGATGTGCTGATCACGAATATAGTAAAAGTAAAATACTGTAAAATACCCGCATATTTCGTTTTCAATGTCGCCTTGAAAAAACATTATTTTTCATTTTTCACGTTTATTTGTCAAAATATTTTACAGAAAAATGTTTCCAATAAAAGTTGTAGCCAATAAAGAGACTGACATTTTATGTTCAATGCATTTTTCTGTAAAATCAATGTTTTGCGGGTATTTTGCCTATGATATTCGTTATCAGCGCGCCGAAATACATAGGTATACCAAAATTCAGATCAATCGGAGGTATAATAGATATAATGATAATGATATAATTATTTATACGAAAGTAATTATTTATACGAAAGTAAAATAAATTCCGCTGGACGTCACTTGTTTGGTGCAAAAAACCCCACGTGTAGCGAATGGATGAGGTTTGACATGTCTATGCAACTGACCAAAACCAAGCAATAAATAAGTTCCGCTGGACGGTCTCTTGTTTGGTGAAAATCAGCCCACGCGCAGCGGGTGGATGGGGTTTAACATTTCTATGCAACTGACAAACAGCTTATTTGTTGGATTGGAATTTATTAGATACAATACAACCACGAATAATCATTTTATTTCCGTAGTAAAATATGTCAATATGTGGATGGGCTTTGACATTGTCTATCTATGCAACTGACAAACAGCTTATTTGTTGGATTGGAATATAAACAAAGTAAAATCCTGTCTTACTAAATTTATAAAAGATACAATTACAAATAAGTATTACTACCAGAGAAAAATATGGCTGAGCGGAATTTGAATATTTGGTGTATGTAAAAATAACAAAAGATTTGTACTTAGGTATGGGTATATCGAAATCTGATGGCAAAATGGGGAAGTTAAAATTATGGAAAGTGACAGTCGGTAAATATGATAAAGTTATGAAAGATATTTTAGAAAGTTATTTTACTATTAATTTCATAACTATTAAAAGCAGGTAACATCCAATTGATCACGCTTGACGTAATTACTTTTAAATTTTCATTTCATATTGGCAACAATTTTTGCTAATTGTAATTGGTTAGAAAACTTGTTCTTTTGATGTTTAAGTTTGCAGATTTATTTATGAAAAAGATGAATTTATCAGTTTGACCGATTTGTAAAAAAATACTTTTCCTCTGTCATTTTGCCTTGAAATTCTGGTACACCTATAGTACTTCGGGAACGAAGTACTTGTCAGTATGGCCGTAATAGATTAGTATAAATATATACGATAACTAATAAAATTAGAATGTTTACGAGAATAAGATGACTGATGTTTTATGTGTTGCAATTATTCTGAAGGGAAGTTGAATTGTCTATACTTGGACCATTGAAATATTAATATATTATTAGCTGTTATTACAGACTTACAAACTGTTGTAAATTAACGTAAAATAATGTTTATCCAATATGATAAATTATTTGGTATTTCATTAATTTAAATTGCATATGGCAATAATCAACGATTAATAGATTATTTATTATTTATTTATTTATTTTACACACATTTTCATACATTTTTTCATACAAAAGTCGGACCTTGCAAACCACGCAGGGTTTAATCAGGTGACTTAGTTTTATAATGAGGATAGAGGTATAAAAGCAACTACGTTGTATGATCCGTTCCCAATTCTGTGCCGGTATGGTACCGAAGAAGAAGTTAAGTCAATACATTGCTATTATAAATTATTATAATAATGGTTTACTGGTTTAATTAATGGTTTTGTATATAAGTAAGTGTTCCTAATAGAATCAATTTTTTGAAAAATTATAATAAAATGATAAAAATTTACTACTTTCATATTTATTCCTTTGTATTCACCCGACTACCTATCTGCATGCCAAATTTTAAGCTTCTAGGTCACCTGGAACTGGGTTAGAGTTTTGATCTATAGGTCAGTCAGTGATAAAAATGTCGATTTTTGGACGTTAATATCTAAATAACCGTTTGAGATGTGTTTATGAAATTTAGAACACGTATGTATTTTGCAAGTCTCAATAAATGAGCCAAATTTGACAGGTTTATGTTGAATAGTTTTTGAGTTATGAGGTGGTCAAAAGTGGCTCCAAATGGTTCGTATAATATTACACAGGGTGCTGCTCGCCAATTCTGTTAGCTAGAAATTGGCTTACACGCTACCGCGTGTCTAGAACGGAACGTTTATTTCATATGTCTTATGGTAATGTCGAAAGATAAAATCTCGAATGTGCCCCAGAATAACTTTTTTGAATACATTCGAGATTTCGCTGACATGTCTCGCAGAGATTTAAAGATTAGTGATATGTCTAACTTCGAGATTATCTCTGCAAAATGAGAATTGGGCTCCTGTCGACTGTTGAATGGGAATGTGCCGATTATTCGGTTCTATGCTCTAACGTCGACATCAATGTCATCAATATGCTCACCAGCGCCACCAAGTGGCGACTGATGATTGATGATATTTTAGTCAATACCATACTAATATTCACAATTATACAAAATAATAGTCCCAAGGGTACCTTATACTGTAATAATAGAATGCATGCTAACAGCTCGGCCATCTAACTTTTCGTACGTCCTCGTACGTGCGCTATGTATCACGTGATACATAGCGCACATTATATTTTGAATTCAATACTGTACAATCATCATTTAAGGTGAAGTAAGTCGCAAATTAGACTATTTGACTCTACGTGAAAACCATTATAGACATTGAAAACCAGCTACACATCATTAAGAATATATATTTAATGAAAGATAATGATATATTTTAGTGAAGCATCGGCTCTGAAACACGATTGACTAAACTTGACTCGATAGAAAAAAATCTCAAAGTTTCTTAAAATATTACAATTTTCAGTGTGCTCACCGGGGGGAAAATCAATGGCATTCGGTCATTGTTAAAGATATTTTAACGATATTTTTTTTACACTTTCTCAATGAAATGTGTAAGTGAACTATCGGATAACATTTTTGTAAAAAGAAATATTTAATTTTATTAAATTAAGTGAGCATGTAAAAGCAGTCATTCAGTTGCGCGCGAGCCAGACGTATCGCTGGGTCCGCGCCTCCCGCTTCGCCGCAGTCGGCCGTAGCGCCTTGTGGAGAGCAGACCTGTACGACTTTTTCTCAACCTTCGCGCGCCTTTTCTAGGGATGTTCGTTCCAGGTGCCTTGTATCGATACTCTGGATCGATATGGATCCTATCGCAGTGTATCGATCCAAGTGATTTGATACGATAATCTGGATCGATCCAGTATCGAATGATTTTTTTACACTCTTTATATTAGCTTCACCTGTATGTTTGTTTGTTTGTTGGTTTGTTTGTTTGTAACTTCTCTTTGGACTTGATTTTGACCCACTTCAAACGGTCAGATTTCTTTCAAACTTCGTGGACTTATTTAGGACCGATGACAATTCAATATTTAAAGAAAAAAAGAATGAAAGAAAGAAAGAAACCTAATTACACGCTTTATATTAGCTTTAAATGGTCAGACTTCTTTCAAACTACGTAGACTTATCGAGGATCGATGACAATTCAATATTTTAAGAAATAAAGAATAAAGAAAGAAAGAAAAAAAAACAACCTAAATTTTATTTAAAAAAATCAAACTAAAAATGAAAAAATAATAGTTAAAAAAAAACTAACAAACACGCTTTTATAGATCATCCAACTAAAAAAAAATTAGAAAATAAATTTGAATTAAGAATCGTGTAATTGTAATAAAAGCGTGGGGTGCATGGTGTCAATGAGTAGAAGGGATAATATCTTTAAAAACACCGCACGCTTTTTTTACAATCACACAATTCTTAATTCAAATTTATTTTCTAGTTTTTTTTAGTTAGATTTTCTAAAAAGGCGTGTTTTTAGTTTTTTTTTTAACAATTATTTTTAATGGGAATAGCCGGCAAACGAGCTGACGATCCACCTGATGATAAGTAGCTATCGTCGCCCATGAATATCAGCAACACCAAAGGCATCACTGATGCGTTGCCAGCTAAGAAAGAGAAGAAAAAGAAAGCAATTTTAAATAGGAATGTTTGATCCGGGTGTTTTATGTATCGATACTCCGGATCGTCATGAATATCCCAATATAACTCCGGAAAGTGAAGACCTAGACCCTGCGTGTTTTGGCTCCCCTGAACCAGCCCGTCGAGGTGTTTTCACCAAGGAGCCGCCACCCCTAACATAACGACTTTCGCAGTGCTATTTGCTCGTTAGCAACTAATATATATAATATAC
Organism: Thymelicus acteon; assembly: GCA_951805285.1. Classification (NCBI taxonomy): domain Eukaryota; kingdom Metazoa; phylum Arthropoda; class Insecta; order Lepidoptera; family Hesperiidae; genus Thymelicus; species Thymelicus acteon. The sequence continues at coordinate 9,253,443 of OX638232.1, forward strand.
TATATACTATACTATATACTACTATATTCGTATGCGCATCATTAAAAGTACCCTAAGAAAGGTACTCGATACTTTTATGAGTCGGTGGTCCACAACTGTAACGGAAGTTTTCATTCTAAGTATGATACTTTTTTTCGATACTACTCATGAGTACAGTATCGATACTTTCTATTCGATACGTGTCCCTAGCCAGACGAGCGCGCGGGGATCAGGTCCCCGCGCGCCGGCTGCCCGTACGCGTCTCCTTCACCCCCTCAAAACGTCTGTGAAGTCGATACCACGTCGCCTTAAACGGACTCTCCATCAAACTTTTAAACAATCCAAGAAATCATGATAAACCTGTATCCACAGAACATCTAATAATTAGTTAGAACGGGCATAGCGCGTAATTTGTACGAGAACCGCTGTCGCCGTTTCGATCCCCTCCATTTGGTTACTACTACGAAAATGAACAAATACGCACGAGGGTCGTTATGTGTGCGTGAGAGGCGCGGCACTGTAGCTAAGGATTGACTGACGATAAACTTTTATCGGTATTTATTTTCGTAAGGTCGACAGATGTGTAAAATAAAGGTTTACCTTAAATCCATAAAAAATAACATTAGTAGGAATCCAGTCAGGTTTGCCTGTTGCAGCGATCCACTGAGCTCGTATAACTGAATCTTTCGGGAAACTAAAATTCATTAAATTCTATTAGAATAAAACATGAAAATGTGGATTCCAAAAATTTTACAGATATGGAATTTGAACCTAGGACCCCTAGTGTAACGTGGCGCTGCACTAACAATTTGAACTACCGTGTGATCAAACCAACTGCCGATTTTCAAAATGGCGGTACTCATAGGCATGCCACCTTGGTTCAATGACGGTACTCATGAACGCTAGATTAGATATAGATTTTAACAAAATAATAAACAAGAAGTAACTGCTTCAAACAACAATATCCTGCCAAAAATCTAACTGAAAAATATAATATAAACCAGTGTTACTACGTGTAAAATACGTCAATGTTCTTTCAAACTATATTTCAATGCATAAAATATTAAATTTATCTGGCCACATTCACATTATTTAAGAACGTTGTTTTTATTATAACTTCGAAAGAATCTATCGAATATCGATGTCATCTTTTACTACGCCCAACACTGGAGCTACTTCTACGCAATACATTACGCGTTCGAATTGATGTGATAAAAATGACGAGCGCATGCAGCCCGCAATGTATATTTTTTGAGAAAAGAATTATTTGAAGGACATTTTGAAGGATTTAAACTAAAATATCGTAGTTTTTTTACTTACCGATGAAAAGAAACGCTTCCTTTGTTTATGTTAAGCACTTGGCTTCGTGCACGGCAAGTAATTACCGCACATGAAGGCATTTTCACGTAATTTAGTCGCAGTGTTTCGCAGTACTTTTCTCCGTTGGAGGTCGCGAGTCACTAAACAGCGCGATCGCGTGTTTTTGTGAAGTATGCACGTTTGCTCATAGTCTTGGCGCGCCTGCCCCGCCCACAACTCCTTTCTAACTAATTATTAGATGTTCTGTGCCTGTATCTATATGAAAACACACTAGTTCCATACACTGCCTACATGCATTACCAAACTAAATATCAAGTTACCTTTGCTTTATTCACTATACCACTGTTGTCAAATCCACAAGCCGCTTCTCGGAACAATTGCAAGGTTTCCTCAGACCTGCTGTATACGGCAAGATTGAGAGCCGGTGGACATTGGTCGAAACTTATACATTCATCGGCATCGCATTTCTCTGAAAATCAACATCACATCACACCATAACATTGGATTCAACCCATTAATAGAACACAAGTGAGCACAGGTATGCCTTCTTGAGGAGGCCTAAAGCTCTGAAGTAGCAAACATAAAAAAATACAGTCGAATAGGCATGATGACAGTAAGTAAAAATCACTAAAATTATGTATTTATTCAATGAAACCCTATTAATGGATTACAAAACACGCCGATATGCTAAGATTCACGAACTAGCCGATATGCACGCTAAGATTCACGAAAATCGGTCGAGCCATTTCGGAGGAGTTCAACTTATAATACTGTGACACGAGAATTTTATATATTAGATATTTCTATTTCACGCATGTTTTTTTTTATTACATAAAACTAACTTATAAATAATATCAAACAAAACCTAAATATATGTATATATAAAACATTTTGAAAGAAAGAAAAAAGGAAGAAACATTTATTTTGCAAAATCCTACAGATTTTCGTTCATGACAAGAAGGACTTTGGCTTTATCAAACAGTTCCTTTGATATCATTTCCGAGGGCTTTCTTAAATCGCTAAAAGCGCCTCACGTAATTTATGGACACCCCCTAACAAATTAAACAATATTATTTTGGTACACCGTTTTCCTGTTATTCAGTGCCTGGGAATTTAGTGTTTTTATACAATAACTTCACGATTACCTTATCTTGCCAATATAAATAGGTCGGCCAGTAACTGCTACTTGTAAAGAAGATTAAGGAAAACATATTTCACGATGTATGTAAAACTAATTATTATGTGTAACATTACATAATTATCATCTAAGTCCTAGGTGATATAGCGCAGAATGGAATAATATCTAATAGTTTCATGTTAAACCCCAAGAAAACTAAATGTATTACATAAATTCACGTTAATAAAATGTGAGATTGGCTTTTCTAGCAGCCATGACAGCGAAACAAAGCCAAATTTTCACTGGTCGTCAGCTCAGTCGTTACACCGCATGAGAGTGCATCTGAATTTACCTATTTAGTTCGAGTTTACACCAAACTGACTTTCATGCGGGCACTACAATGAGCGCCTACTATAAGCTATATATGGTACTATATATGGTATTTTCTGCTATACCGAACGCGGCTCAAACTTGCAGATGTTACTAAAGGTCGATGCATACGTAACGTGGGCGGGACGGGGACGGGACGTGGACGGGGCATAAATATACATGCGTGCCCCGTTTTTGTCCCGTGCGTGCCTCCGTGGCGTATGCCCTATCGTTTACATTTTCTATGAATCGATGTTTCCAAAACTTCACGTTCCTTCCCGTCCCCATCCCGTGCACGTTACGTATGCATCGACCTTCAATTAACTGGTCTATACGATATTGCCTTTTTAATATGAATGTGGGCTTGTTTCACCATCTTCAAGTAGAGTCCTGAATAAGCTATTCGCCGGTTAAAGTGACGTTAAAGTGTCATTTTACATACACGAAATATCAACTTAACCAACGAATAGCTTACTTCGGACTTACTTGAAGATTGTGAAACAAGCCCTAAGTGTTATAAAATAAAAGACAAACAAAATTTTAAGCTCCTTTATTAAATAGAATGAGGAGTTTACAAAATAGCTACTAAAACAATCACTAATATATATTATCTAAAATCCAGCCCATAAATTTAGTGACGTCAGTATAAACCCCTGGGTAATTCGACCCACATTTCTGGGGTCCATATGAAACAATTCCGTATTGAACATATCTGTAGATATTATTGTACTTCTCCTCAAGCATCAGAGGACCTCCTGAATCGCCGTTACAGGAGTCCTTGTTAGTAGTTCCAGCACACAGCTTGGCGGCTGTTGCGTCTGACTCACCTGGTCTAAGAAACCTGAAAACATAATGTTCATTCAACAACATCTCTACAATATCTACAAGTTCTACAACACACTAAGATTCTCTGTGTCGTGGGTGCCATGGATACAAAGACACACAAAGACATGGATAACAAAGAAAGAACACTCACACCCAGACGGAAAACAGAAATCAATTTTCTGCCTCGCTGGGAATCGAACCGAGGACCCTTAGCGCGGTGATCCGGCTTATGGTAACCATTGAGCACACGGGTCGTCATAATCTGGTATATCGGCGTTAGAGGAAGAATAGTGCATGATCCACCATTCTACAGCCAATGCTTTTGTAGGAATGACCAGCCCCAGTGTTGAATGTTCATATGCCACTAGTCCCTATTATTATTCCGGTCTTGTGATGATATCCTACATACTTCATCTCCATCATGATGATCGCGTTTTGTTATTTTGTCAGGCGAATTGATCGGCTATCATGTTATTATATTACTAGCTGATTAAGTCTAACTATAAGCTCATATAAAAATTTTCATCCTTTTAATTTCAAAACTGACCAAGTTTTCATACTAACTTGCACCCCCTTAATTAACCCGTTAGGGGATGATTTTTTAAAAAACGTAATAGATACTTCCAAATTTTGTTGTAATCTGGAGCTAATGTACAAATTTTCATGTTTTTAACTTCAAAAATCACGTAGTTGTGTACTAAGTTCCATCCCCTAAATTAACCCTTTATGGAATGATTTTCTAAAAAGGTTAGTGGCCCAACCCAAATATCGGAAGTAATGCTGCTTCAAGACTTCCGACGTGGCTGAACGAAAGCTTACTTTTTAACCGAGGAAAAAAGGAGGAGGTTTTCAATTGGACACGATGCTGCTGCCCTCATTTTACGCTTTATGTAATTAACTTTGCTTGTTTGACCCCGTCTCAAAATTATTTATTTACCGTAAAAGGATCTTAATTTATAATACTAAACGGTTTATTTTATTTTTCTCTTTTCAGTTTTCGTTGATTTATTTTTTTGCTAAGAAGTAATTATTTACATATGTTCTTGTCAACTACAAAGCCATATGGTGGCAAGTGGAAACCGTCGCCCAAGAATATCGGTTACACTAGAGGCACGATAAAAGCAGACGGAAAGGGTCATTCACAAGAATCAATTTCTTTTGAGCAACATAGTATCTTAAATTAAATGAAGACTAAGAAAAACATGAGTTAGTTGAAAATTTATATAGATTACCACCCTGTATTAGATAAATGATAGCCTTGAACTATTTGATATAAAAGAATTTTTATCCGGTAAGCAAATGGGATGAGCAGAAACGCCTCTAATACGGCTCTTAGACTGTATTATTGGCTGTCTAAAGCTGCGACATTTTACATAATTAATTCAGAGTGGCTAACCAGCCAGTTACGATACTTGGTACTGGTTGGTACAGTGTACTTCGTCAGAACTGACAGTACGTTGCTAAGCAGAGTGCTCCACTTCTTCACGAGCAGGTGAAGTTGACTTGGACTCAAAATGTATAGACACACATACCCCTCACATACTCCAAACTATGACAACCAGCTCCGACAGCTTTACGTGTCCTCTGAAGCACGGAATTGCAAAAAAATCTACCACTAGTCACCCAAACTAGCAATGAGATTATTAAACTTGATCATTGACTAACGCTGATGGACTACAAGTACTGAATTAAACGAGATCAATTTTATTCATACCTGTTGTACAAATTACTGCAATGTTCAGCAGTGTGAATTGGAATTGTAACCTTGCGGAGTACTGCGGAACCCACGTTATCTTCAGTGATCCCCCAGCCGGTAACCGTCGCTAACTCATTATCCAAGGATCGACGAAGTAACTCAGGTGTCTTTGGCAAACAAATGTGATGGACATTTTCTGTGTGAACACAAAAATAAACAGAATTATTGACTACACTCCATTGGAGTATCATTACATGGTGCAATTCTCTAAAGGTTCCGGGAGCAAAAAAGGTGTGATGAGGGCCACTTAAAAATCTATTAAAATCGCTAAATACATGGATTAAAAATCGGAGATTTCGGAGAACCTCCCCTACAGGTAACCTTTTCAAATGATGAAGTTCTGAGATGAGAAACACTAAAAGAATACAATCGAATTAACCTCCTCTTATTTTAAAACTTCTTAAAAAACTTTATGTTGGAATGATTTAACGAGAATTACGTACTGTGATTGAAGTCCACGTCCTTAGCTAGCCTTATCAGGGCGATGTCATTCATCACTGGTGGCGTATTGCGATAATTTTCATGGATCACCAATTTTTCTACTGGTATATCCTGTAATGTGTCATAATATTTTAATCCATTTTGTAACTCACTGGACAATGTTGATTATGAGTGTTGGGTACGATTGTAGGTTGACCCGCCCTCATTACGATCAAGAAAACTTTAGTATACACACTTGATATAAAACAAAAACCTGAAAATATGTTGCCCAGCACTAAAATGTTACCCAACCCTAAAATGTTACCCAACAAATCAAATTAGGTAAGCCGTTTCTGAGATAAGCAAGTACGAATGTACAGACAAGGAGTATACTGATTTATTAAGTTTAAACCGTGTAATTTATTGGATATCATTTAATTAGCCTTCTATCTTTAAAGCTAAACTATATGCACCTGAATATGTTTCTCGCATACATCCTTTTGGCAATCAAGTACAGTGTTTTGGTCGTATTCGCCGACACGTATACCAGCGACAATCTTATTATACACGCAGTGCGCGGCGGTGAGCACATAGCGTTTGTTGATAATGCTGCCTCCGCATTTGAAGCTGTTGCCCTGTCCTGCAACAGATTATATTTTTAGTATCAACAAGGTAAAGGTCGTCATTAATGAACGCCCTTCCAGTGTCTACATCGCTCACCTAGTAAAACAACGGCACATCTACATTTGTCATATTTTACAGAAGCGAATTTCAATAATTATATAAAAAATGTTTAAAATTAATTTATGGGTTCTTTTTACGTTTCTATCAGATTGTATGGGTTTGGTTACTAGTATAGACATTAATACATATTTACCACTATGTTGATTATGCACTTTTAAACACGTATACCGTATAAACTAAATTTCGCATTTTTTGCAGATGTGCCATTATATTACTAGGTGAGCGACATTGCCTTTACCGTCAACAATTAAGAATTATTTATCAATGTGTGAAAAAGATGTGCTCAGGAGTTTCTTTACGGCTTTTGTTCTCCTCCATGACAAAGCACCTTTGCGAAAAGCTGGTAAATTAAAAAAATGACGTGCATAAGTGTATGAATAAAACATTATTTCATTTTATTTCATTTCAATAGCATCACCCATTTTCAAGAACAGGGTTCATAGTAAAATCGACTTATGCACGACAAGCAAATAAACACAAAAAAATATTTCTTTTAACTTGTAACAATTCCCAACTCAACATTTTGAAAATAAGAACCGGCGTTAATTTTAAAGTGAAACTTTTATTCTACCGCCTCAAAATTTTTCCTCCATCTATCGCATGTCGCATTACAGTCGACCCTGGAGTAAGAATAATAATGTAGGTTCAATGATTTAACTGGAGTAAAAATAATTGGAGATTCAATGATTTAATTTAATGATTTAAATATTGCCCTTAGTTTTTAATAATTATTATCGTGAATTTATTAATTATGTATTCCGTATACTGTAATACGCAAATTGAATTTAAATTTTATAATTGAATATTTTGTCTACTGTTGATTTCCCAGTATCATTCCTATTTTTCAATTATTAAGTTAACATAAAAACACAATTTTAATACTCTAAATCGAATAATTTTCTAAAAAATTTTAGTTAAATGCCTACAAACCGAAAAAAAAGTTTCACTTGCATTGTGGTTTCCTGAAACCACACAATATTTTTTTTTATCGAAGATTTCTAAAACCTACCTATAAGGACGACGAACCTACAAAGCTTTGAGCTTTATCCAAAGAATCACAAGATTTTGTGCAACATTAAGGTTTTTATGAAATATTCGGTTCTACGATCGAAACAGCAAAATAAATAATGTACAGTCAGCTAAAAAATTAGGTATGCATGGCATGATTCTAAAACCTTCTGTAGTTATTAAAATTACAGAATGTTTGTGTTATTATCATTGTTAAATGCTACCTATATATATGATAATATTAATAATTACAAAAGGTTTTAGAATCATTCCCTGTATATCTCTTTTGCTGACTGTACCAAGTTTTTAAGGCCAACCTATTAAGGAACATCCCAAACGAAACTTTTTATATTTCTTTTTATAAATAACTAACAATGTTTAACCTTACGTGTCTTATGAGAAACGAGGGCCATCCATGGGAATTCATAGAGATCAGCTATTTGACCTCCCACTATCCTATCGCCCTTGATATTGCCACAGTCGTCAGGAAGAAGGTTCAAGTTCCTATGATTTGCTACCCGGGTATCTTCCGATGTGTCTAAATCGCCAACCCTCTCATCTAAAGTCGAGAACACCGAACAACACACCTGTAAACATATTATGTAATGCAATAATAAAGAAACGATTACACACACACACTACGCGTTCACTCTAAGTTTGCCCTTACCTCCCGTCCCGCTCCTCGTACCGCAGCTCATTTAGTACGGACAGCAACGCTAGTCGCATATTTTTGAGGTCCCGTGCGCGTGCATTCTTGAGTTTGTTGTTGATTTTGATGTTACTTTCGTTAAATTATTTTTCTGTTGATTTATTTTACGTTCGTTGAATTTGTCGCTACAATGACTAAAATAGAAAATGTTTTACACAGTGGCAAACGTAATTTGTTATTTAAGTTAGTGAAATTATTTGATTACTTTTTTGTCTACAGTACCGTTAGCTGTTAAATCGTAACGGTCGACGAGGGCAAACTTGAAGTGAACGCGTAGTACTCTCGCAGTAGATGTTTACCTGTGTCGCGGGTGGCATGGACGACATATCACAATAACACACATGACACGAGTACGAATCTGTCACATAAATATCTGCTCCGGTCGGGAATCGAACGCGGGACCCCTCGCTTCGCAGGCAGGGTTGTGAAGGTCGCTATATTCGCTCATGACTTAATTGCTAGTAACGTTCGAATTGTCCTAACAATACTCAAGTATCAAACATGTGTATAATATTCGAGTATCAAACCTTTTGGAAACAAAGTGATGCAATCATTACAGTAATTTGAAAGATCAGTGACCTACATATATAGTTTCTGTTTCTTTTTATGTTTATTAGCAATAGGAAAAAATAAACACAACGAATGTTTAAAAACATGTTTAGAATTAGATTTTTAAACGTTGCGTACACAATACTGTATAAATCTTAAGACATAAAATATTGGTTTTTTTTCCATTTATTGAAGTTACACTTCTTTAGGCGTGTTATCTATACTAATATATAAAGAGGAAAGATTTGATTGATGTTTGCATTGAATAGGCTCCGAAACTACTGAACCGATTTCAAAAATTCTTTCACTGTTGGGAAGCTACACTATCCCCGAGTAACATAGGCTATATTATATTTTCAAAAAAATTAGGGATCCATAATAAAACTCCAATAATGAAATCCAATGTCTAAAAAAATAAAAAAACCGAAGCAAAGCGAGGGCGGTTACTCGTCTATATATATAAAAGAAAGTCGTGTTAGTTACACTATTTATAACTCAAGAACGGCTGAAGCGATTTGGCTGAAAATTGGTGGGGAGGTAGCTTAGAATCAGGAGACGAACATAGGATACTTTTTATCCCGGAAAATAGACCTGTTCCTGTGGGATAAGGTAAATTTTTGTTATTTGTAGTTGATAGATTAGTTATTTATACAGATATAAAATAAAGCTCGGGGATGGATATAGGATACTTTTTATCCCGGAAAATAGACCTGTTCCTGCGGGATAAGGTAAAATTTTGTTATGTGTAGTTGATAGATAGCTATTAGTTATTATTATTAGCGTCTTTTATAACTCCTTTTTTTACTTGGGAGCGGGAGCGGAGCGGGAGCGGGAGCGGGAGCGGGAGCGGGAGCGGGAGCGGGAGCGGGAGCGGGAGCGGGAGCGGGAGCGGGAGCGGGAGCGGGAGCGGGAGCGTGAGAGGAAGAGGGAGAGGGAGAGGGAGGAGCACACAGAAACTGTAACGGCTAAGAACGGCTGTACCGATTTTAATGATTTCTGATTTGTTACCTTCTTAGGCGATACGAAGTTCGCCGGGTCAGCTAGTGAATTGTATAGAAAAAATGATGAGAGTGAAATTTTAGATTTGTAACACGGACAAAAACGACGGTCACGAAAAACGTCACGCACGTTTTTAAAAACGCTCATTTTGATTTCGTTAGTGAGTAGTGTAAACTATAAAGTTCCATGTCCACGTAGTGGGATCGGGACGTATACGTGCGACAAAACAAGTTGTGCTAAATATTTATTTTATGCAACGTGTTTTAATTGTGATGTCTTTAGTGTATATGGGCGCCAATGACTAACTTTTACCTACTTTAATCGTACACTCTGCTTGTTTGATGACTTTGACATAGAAAAATCCGTATTAGATTAGGTAAAAACAAATAATTTATTTACTAACCTTCGCTATTGGCAACGCACCCCTGTTCTCAAATCCACAGGACGCTTCTCTGAACATTTGCTTGGTTTCATCATTTTTTTTGTACAAAGCAAGTTCAAGAGCTGGTTGACAACGGTCGAAGGTGACGCAATCATTGCATTTCTCTGAAAATCAAGATCCACATTCATCATCAGAACCCACATAATGTTACCACTCATGTAACCGAACCTCGCATTGCTTCGATTTTCGTATAGATCCTGTAATTATGTTTAAACAAAATAATAGCCTACGTTACTCAGAAACAATAGATTATAATATTGGTGAAAGAATTTTTGAAATCGGTCCAGTAGTTTTTGAGTTTATTCAATACAAACAAACAAAAATCAAAACTTTCGTCTTTATAACATTGAGTATAGAAGTATAGATATAAATTAAGCGCTATACCTAGTCTATGCTTTAGTTAAGCGTACAGTACGGCCGCTGTATCTTGGGGCGTCTGAACTTCGCGCAGAAGGCTGCACAGTAACATAATTCTCCAATACTCAAGACGCGGTGTATTGTGTCTCAGTCATACGTTAGCATGTTCGTGTTGCGATCTCTGTCTTACATGCGCTAAAGTTCGCAAAGCCTATGTTCAGACGCGCCAAGATACAGCGGCCGAACTGTACATGATAGTGCTTTCTTGGCGGACTTCTTCTTGTTGCTGTTCTTTCATTCTTTCTCTCTATTTTGGTTGGCAACGCGTCGGTTCGCATCGCCTTTGGTGTTACTGGTGTCAATGGACGATTGCCACTTACCACCAGGTGAATCAACATCTCGTTTGACGGCCAATTATATAAAAAAAAAAAAACAAACAAACAACTCTCACACCCTTCACACCCCACACACATCGCTTATACTTGCTTCCTTCCGTCAAGGAAAAATAGTGTATTAAAAATAGAACCTTCTCGCCAAAGTTTACATCTGCCTCTATAATTAATATTGCAGATGTTGTTGATATAAAAAAAAAACCAGTTTCCTTGGAACAAGACAATTTAACAAATTTTACCTTGCTTTTGTGTTTTGTTGTGTTGTTTTCCTGTTATTATATTATTGCGTCTGAGAGGCGCTATCGCGTACCATTATTACACTACCAATAAAATTATAAGTATGCAATGAATCATTTTCAAATTCGTGCAATTTATTGTATCATATACAATTTAATAATAATATTTAATTTAATTATAACATTACAGATTAAAGAAAATTACTTACGAGTTGTGACACTTTTGAATAAAGCTAGCACCAATGCACAAAGTGGTATTATATTAATATTATACATCTTATAAGCTGCTAAACTAATAATATATTTCTATATAAGACCTTCTCGGATGAAGGCCAACCATCCACTGACAATTCTGACATTACTTATTGGCTTTTGACTATAAACTTGTGAACAGACCGGGCAATGATCGTTCAAGTACGGTTAGGTTATTAAATTCTACATCAGATGATGATTCTGTACCTGAGGAGCAAATAACTTGTAAGCGATAAAACCTAAGTTGTACAGGGGACTGCCAAGAAAGGGTTATGTATTTCGCACGTATCTTGTATGTAAGTACGTATACATGTATGTGATACAATATCATTGTATGTGTGTAATATTCTTTATTACCTCATATCTTCCAAACTGCTGGACCAATTTATATGATATCATTAGATTCGTCTTGATAAACCAAGCGTTCTTAGATAGATGATGTTAAAAAAAAACAAATACATATGATGGGTGTGCGATGCGTTGCGTTGGTTTGAAGTATCAAAAAATAAAAATAAATCGAATATTTAATGTATTATGGGTAAAAATTAAAGAGGTCACCTTAAAGATTTCAAAAATATATCATGATAGCTTTTTTCATAGTAGATGTGTTTTTTTAATTATTAAATTTATACTAGTTCTCAGAAATAATGGATGTTCTGAACTTGACTAAGTTTGTAGGTATTATACCTACGCCAAAATTGTAACGTAACAATTCGAGTGAGCAATGTCGGCAGAAGAAAGGTAAAAAGCTAAGATGGTGAAAGGAAAAAAAGACCCTTTATTTGCAGCAGGTATATGTGTATACTAATATTAAAAAGAGGAAAGATTTGATTGTTTGTTTGCATTGCATAGGCTCCGAAACTACTGAACTGATTTGAAAAATTATTTCACTGTTGGGAAGCTACACTATCCCCGGGTGACATAGGCTGTATTATTATCTTTTCAAAAAAATAGGGATCCTTAATAAAAAAATAAGTAAGACCAAAAAAAAGAAAACCGAAGCAAAGCGAAGGCGGTTACTCATAAATAATAAATTGTTAGCATATTAATAAATAATGATGTATTTCGTTAAAGTTCAAAATAAATCAGAGTTTTTTTTTCATTTTAGTACTTAACACACCATTAATAAATATACGTTTGGTATAATTATTCAGGTATATCACCTCTAGGCTCTTCTTTTACATTTTGTTCTGTCATTTTATTTATTTCATTCTCTTGAAATGCTGTTGCCGTTTTAGTTATTTCTGATTCATCCATTACTATAATAGGTTGACCAGTGTACATATTTGGTAACATTTTCAAGCCAAAATTTCCATGTTGTTGATCAAATACCATATTTGGATAAAGTGCTTCTTGATATTGTTGATTGGCCATAGCTGGATGAAATTGGTTGGTATGATGAGCTACGTTTGAAATTATGTGCTCAATGGTATCGCCATACTGTTGATTGGCAATACTTGGAGAAATTTCATGTACGTAAGGAGAGGTACTAAAAATTAAGTCCTTATTTGTATCGCCTACATATGCAGGCCTCGGCATGTGATTATTGGTTTCACTCACTATGACATCGAATTTATTATCCAAGGAATATATTTGAACCGTATCGTCTTTTCTTTTTTTATACGAATATTTCCTTGGCATCCCAATCATTGGATATCCTGGCATCCCAATCATTGGATTTACTGGCATCTCAATCATTGGATTTCCTGGCATCCCAATCATTGGATTTACTGGCATCCCAGTCATTGGATTTACTGGCATCCCAATCATTGGATTTACATATTGCAATTCATTCATTGTATATGTTGGAGGGGTAACGTACAAAGTTGGGTCAATATTTAAGTCGCCCAGGGTCATTACTATTTGTTCATCTATTAATCTGTTTCCAGAAAAGTTTTGTAGTTTTGTCTTCTGCTCAGTTGATTTCTCAGTTGTCGTAGTTCTTGCAGTTGTAGTTTTTGGTATTATTTGATAGTCATTGGCAAAATTAGTAAGAGAAGTATTTTCATTATTTCTTACATTTTTAGGTTTAGCTCTCATCTGTTTTCTTTTCCTTCCGTCTCGGTTCTTTTCTGGTACAGCTATGTCTTCTTTTTGCCGACGAGGTGTTGATATTTGGTTCTCTTTCAGAGTTTTACGTGGCGACGTTTTTGTGCATCTCTCCTGAGTGCGTCCTGCTCCCAAATCACTCAAAAGAAGGCTTTTTAAGAAAGATAAACTTCGCTTTTGTTTTTGTCCGTTGCTAACAGGTGACGCAATTATCGTACTGGATAGTAAAACACACTGAAACATACAATAAAATTCAAATTATGATAAAGTCTACTTATAACTCTTAATGAATCTAAATTTCAATGAATATCTATTACTTGAAAACCAAATACATAAATAAGTAAACGATGATTCCACTTTTTCAAGCTTCTGATACGTGAACAAAATAACCGGTATAAAATTTATCAATTTTTTAAGTCTGGTCAACTATGTTAAAATTATTTTTTCGTCTGTCTATGCCAAATTTCATCTTCATCCGTACATCGGTTAGGTCATGAAGGTAACCCAAACATCCAAACAGTTTCACAAAAAATCGCATTTAAAAATTTTGTAGGATTTTAATATTACAATAAAGTTGATCAAATTATTCCTGCTATTTGATATAGAGTCGACTATTCCATTAAATCTTAACCCTAAAATAAACTGATAAAAATACTCACAATGACAAAATTCCACCGCATTTTATAAATAATACTTTCTACATTACACCACCGACAACTAAATAATTAAACATAATAAAAGTGAAACTTCTATATATACCAACTAGCTCTCTAGGTTGCAAGAAACTAATGAAGTTAAGGTGATTAATAAATTGTAATCACTGAAACAAACTTGAGTCATTATAGCTATTAAATTATTGGTACAGATTAACGATATTATTACATCATGTATAAGTACTCGTAACCGCCCTTACTTCGCTTGGAAAAATGATTATCTTTTTTATATGCTCACCCGAAGGCCGAATGTCCTCCTCCAAGCGATCGCAATGTCCAAAACCGAGGTCCAAACCCCACAGAGGGTGCCCTTAGGATGCTCCTAGGATCTACTTCACGAAGAGGCTGAGCTACATCTCCCTCTACGCAATACTTAATTCTCTTCTCAGTTGAGCCTTTTCAAGCTTCCCCCTCTGTCCACGTAAAGTACTACTGTTGTAAAAGCTAATAGGGCCAACAAAATTATTTACGAATTTGTTCCTTAAGTTTTTAATTCTTTATCAATCCATTAGAAAGTTACTTAGCAAACATAGACCAATTATTGAAAAGACGTTATATAATAAATCATTTTCAAATGATATGTTAAGAATTTCAATCAAGCAAATAAGTACTTAATGTCTAAAATTGGAAATGAATAATAATAAAACAGTATTACAAGTTTTTGTTTTTATTTCATTCGCATCACTAAAAGTGTAAACTAAACTAGTTGTAATTATATTAGTTAAATAGGATACATTATACTAAATAATGCTATCTCTAATGGAAGACAATACGAGTATTTAACATTAAGTTAATATATTTCAAACTAAAATTACATAATTATTCACATTACATTGGTTCATAGTTAATTTGCCTGATTTTAGCATTCCGTAAACATAATATAGTTATATTAAAGTTAGGTAAGTATTGTTTATAGGTGATCCTGCACGAACAGGACATTTATTTGAAAATTCTGTAAAAGTCAAAGAATCCGAGACGATCTTGAATGATCTATGAATCATTTGCAAAGCTTTTATAATGTGAATCATTTGCAAATCTTTTATAATGTGAATCATTTGCTAAAGTCATATAAGAAGAATAACGGTAGAATATGTCCGGAGAATTGCTTTAAATTCTATAATACGAATATCTTTCTCAGAAGTCTTTGAAAAGTTCTCTTGTATAAGTGAGCATCTTCTGCGGAAGTCTAATAAAATTTCTCTAACGAGAATCTTTTGTAATTCTTCTGAAATTTCTCTGACGTGAGAACCCTTTCCAGATATCGTATTTTTACGCGCACCAAGGTACCTCAGCATCGAAAACGTGGCGTGGAGGATGCAAAGTAGAATGAGAGGCGTGGTGAGGCTGAGGGGATCCGTGCAGCAACTCACACATGAAGCTGATGTAGGTGATCGCCAGACGGAGAGTTTCGATACGTGATAACCGCTTCTCGTATGCGAACGTTGGAACCTGGGAAAAGGGTAAGTTAGAATATGTCGTCTGTGATACACTTAAAACATCTCAAACTATTTTGCACGGACCTGAAAAAAAGACGGACGTAACCTCGTTTACTCGAGAGTGAAGCATAGCAATGGCCGCCCGCTTATCATGTGTGCGTAATTTTTGATTCGCGATTGAAGCAGTGAAGTGTCAATGTGTGGGTGTGTGTAGGTACTTGTACGAATAGAGAGTTGGTATTACTATGGTCTATGGGTGCTTCACTGAATTTGTTCTTGGGATTACGTCCGTCTTTTTTTTAGGTCTGTGCTATTTTGTTAATTTTTCATTGTCATTCCTTCTCAAAGTGGGCGATAAATTTTGCGGACAACATTTGAAGGTTTAAAGTCTTCGTAAAGAGCTTTTCGGAACTCAACCCTTAGTTGACCACACTACAAATAACAATATAAATCCCCAAAGAAAAGTGCCACCCCTATTTAAAGGCACAATTACCTTTCGCCGTAGTTTATCAAATGCCTCGTTCAGGTTGAACATGCGTCGCCTCTCGCGTATGTTGGCGGCGCGTCTCTGAGCCACGGAGGCGACGCGCCGCCGGGGTTTCTTACCACCAGGCGTGGCGCGCGCGGACCCTCGCCCGCATCCTGCTGCCGACCACACTGCCCCACACAACACAAAATATAACGGGCTACTGCTCTAGTAGTTAACACCATCGAAACACATCATAATTATAATCTGAATTTTACCAAGAAAAAAAAACTGACTTCAAAATAACTCAAAAATTACTCTGTCAGATCTCGCTCAAATTTAAGTGGGACCACACACAAGCAACAGCTTTGGACTAAAAAAAATAATCATCAAAATCGGTTCACCCAGTCGAAAGTTCTGAGGTAACAAACATAAAAAAATACAGTCAAATTGAATACCTCCTCCTTTTATGAAGTCGGTTAACAAAATAGAAAAAGCTGATCAAAATACAAAACAGGGCTAACGCTACGCTACACACTCATAGCCCCACACTAGGATTCCCTGCCGTGGATGCCATGGACAACGCACAAAGACAAGAACACACACAGCCAGACCGAGAACAGATATTCAAACTCATCATTAAAGTTTCTGCCAGGATCCTAGGCACGGCGATCCGGCATGGTAACCATTGCACCACAAGGATAGAATATACCTGGTTACTGGTCTTAACTAGTGTACTTAGTAGTTTTCACCATCAAAATACAACACAAAATAGACAAAGCTGATCAAAACACAAAACAGGGCCCAAACTAGATGTATACTTAAAAAAATAAAAGGTTTTTCAAATATATTTCAAATTACTTAGAGCTTATATGTATAGAAATGTCATAGTATACTAACCTAAATCAGCTGGAGGGAAAGCCAGGATGTCGGGGTAAGGCACTGGGGCCGGCGGGGCGTCCCAAAGTGGTCCGTATGGAGACACCTCACTACCCTGCGCACAATCATACAATTTGGTATCAGTAGTTACCACTAAAAATGTAACTTCATGTAAACAGCCGGCAAACGATCTGACGACCCACCTATCGTCGCCTGATGGTAATTAAGTAGCTATCGTCATCACTGCACTGATGCGTGGCCGGCCAAGAAAGAGAGAAGAAAAAGAAAGACAATCCGAAGAGAACATAATAATTATAATCTGTTTTTTTGTGACAACCTAGTCAAAAAACGAGCAGACGATCCTAGAGGTAAATGGCCACACTTACCATCGAGGAACACCAAAGACATCACTGATGCGTTGCTGGCCAAGAAACATCAGCTAGGTTTTTAGGGTTCCGAAATAAAATCGGAACCCTTATAGTTTCGTCATGTCCGTCCGTCCGTCTGTCCGTCCGTCCGTCCGTCTATCCGAAGCAAAGCGCCGAGACCCTTAGTGCTAGAAAGCTGTAATTTGTCATGGATAAACATATTTATTAAAACTCCAGAATAAAATATTGAAAAACATTTTTTTTCTACCTACAAGTAACGTGAGGATGAATAAATTTATTATTCGTCGCGTAACATATTATAGTGTACCTGTAGGTCTTTCAAAAATATTATGGGTCTTCTAAGACCATTTTTGAATTAGGGGTCCGTTTGCGAAATATTTGGCTTTAAAGTGCTAATTTTGGTTAGAGTCAAGTGTCGTTAGCAACCATTAGTGCGATCATTGAAATAATTTTTTGTAAATTTTAAAAATCGAACTAAGTATTAATATTTCCCTAATTCGCGTTTTGGTTTGTCATACGCACGCAATTCCCCGAAAATAATTATGACATAATGACTAACGCAAGGATTATTAAGTTAAATTCAAATACAATTTATTATTATGCATATGGGCTAAGCATATGGGTATCAACTTGTACGAGTGACTTTACGTAATTTTTCACCTATTTTCGCTATTTTTATGAAGAAGACGAAATAGCAGGGGCGTAGCTACCGCCGTATCAGCCGTATCAATTATACGGGGCCCCGGGGCTGAGGGGGCCCCCAATGCGCCTTAGAAAAAATTCGTGAAATGATCCGGAAATTACTTATTATGATTCGAAAAATGTTCCGGAAAGCATCGATACTTCATTGAAAAGTGAAATCAACAATAAAATTAGTTTCTGGACCATCTTTCATCGTATTAATGCATTAATTACTTTAGCATCATGCAATTTATCTTTATGAGGCCATGATTCTAAATCTGGAAACTCGACGAATTGAAGACAAACAGGCAGTACAAATAATAATAAGAAAAACTTCTAATCAGTTATTTATATGCCCTAATCAAATTTTAAACAAAATATTTAATGTACAAAAAAATTACGTTCTATAACGCGACTCATGATGCTCTCAGGAACTGAGTGCTGCACGGACATGCCGGCGGCAACCCCATGATACAGCGCTCCGGGAATACCTCAGGAGGAAGCTCATTCTACACGTAGCACAGCTCATGCTACAGTTAGCACGTGCGTGGTAAAAATGATCGGGAGAATCGGGCCGTAGAAGTTCTCCACGAGTCTCATCGGTGTGGATAAAACTTCAATTCGGCCATGAGCTTTGTAAAGCATGAGCAGGTGCCTCGCTCGCAGTGAAGTACTCCTTAGCCCAGTTTAGAACATCAAGCTTTTTGGAAGCCAACTTAACCTTGGCTTCCAAATGAAGCTGATACTACACATCACTCGAGATGTCAACTCCCAGAATCATACTCTTACAACACTTTTAGTGATAAGCGCGGTACCCTGGAATTGAGGCACTATGAAAAATGGGGTTTTCTTAGTGGTAAACGCGCCAGCTTGTGTCTTCGTGGGGTTGAACTCGACTAAATTAAGTCAACCCTATTCCGAGACTTGCTCCAGAGAGTTCTCGACTTCAGACACAATTTTAAGCCTGCTATCCACCACTTGCAAGTTTTGCAACTGAGAGGAATTAAGGGGGCATCCCCTGTGCTGTCATCTGCATAGCAATTAGCAACAGTTGCCACTCATGCCATGTCATTGATATGCAGAATGAACAGCGTAGGAGATACCACAGACCCTTGGGGAACACCAGCATTTTATAGGTTTCATATCTGAGCAACAACCATCTACTACATCCTTGATATATCGCTCAGATAGAAAGCTGACTACCCAACTGCATAACCTCTCACAGCGACCGTAAGATGTTAACTTCGTGAGACATCTCTGTGCCAGTCCTAGTGGCTTTAGCGAAATCTAGGCTGACTGCCAGTGCTTTCCCGTTGCGATCAATAGCCTGACGATGCCTACAGGTGCGTAAGATAAATTTGATGATCACCAGCTGAACGACCGTCGCAAAAACCGTATTGTCGATCACAGATCAGCTGATGATCTTCCAGATATCCCAGGAGCTGCATGTTAATCTCGCGCTCCATTACCGTTGCAAGCAGGGCGGCTATAGGCTTATCGCTATAGTCCTGAAGTTAGCCAGGTCACCTTTTTCATTCCGCCCATTATGTGGATGGAATGAAAAAGGGTAACTTTCCATGAAGACGTATCATGTGGCATAAGATAGAATAAGAATAAGCACGTTAAGACGGGGAATCAACCAGCTCCGGATCTACAATTTTTTCGAACCGGGGCAGAAATTTGATAGTGATAGAGATAAGATAAAAAAAAACTCAAAAATAAATAATAGTTGGCATTTTTCGTGAATGGAACAATAAGAACTCTTTTTTAATAAATTTATTTATTCTCCCAACCAGGCTTCCGTATGCTAGGCATTTTTTGCAGCAAGTTTTTTATTTTTAATCATACTATATTATGATTTTTGCGCCCCCTGAATTGCCGCCCGGGGCGGTGCCCCGGTTTGCCCCTCCCCCCCGCCTAGATCTGGGGTCCAGCCCCATCAACTCAGGAGCACACATCTTTCACACCACTGCGTGAATACCGTCTGGTCCTCTCAACTTCTTGGTATCAAGCTCTCACAGGTTTTTAGGCGGAGGCGATCCCCCTATCATCAAGAGTTGAGTTGGCGGCAAAAAGGATGCCAAGAAGTTCGGCATTCCCCTTTGCCGCATGGACCATGTAGTCGTCCGATTTACGCATTTGTGGAAGAGACGACCGACAGAACCTTAGCATTACCCTCAGCAGCTTGAGCTAGCGACCAGAATTCTCGACTACCAGAGGGGTAATCGTCCATTCGCTAGCCAGTTCTGCCGATAAACTTTAAATTGCCTTCCTTTTAGTCATTTGCTTCTTTGCTGACCAGGAGGCAGCGTTAAACTTTGTACGTATATTAAGCCCTGAGGTGGATAGATCTATAAGCATGCACGCGGAAGATCATGTCGTTGACAATGACCATGATGCCCTGTCGTATTACATCGGCTACTGAGTTTGCGCTCGCGTTCGGATTTCCCGAAACGAAACAGAGCTGCCCCCAGATTAAAATTTAATTTTAGAGTATTGATTGTATGTGGTTTATTAATCGATGTTAGTATATTATATTTGTTTTAATTCACGCTAGCTTTTTTAATTCTTTTGAGAAAGATCTTTATTCTTTACCCACGAGTCAAGAGGGGGCCCCCGGCAAAATTTTGATACGGGGCCCCGGAAGGGCTAGCTACGCCACTGCGAAATAGCCAAAGAAAAAATATCAGCTTTACAACCCCATTCAAAGTCCTTATATTATACTGTTTGCCGACGGTAGGACAACGGATTATAAAGTTCTTCAGACAGACATATTATGAAAACGCATGAAGCAAGCCTTCTAAAATCAACATGAAGTGTTTGAACTAAACCGAAGCACAGTTTCACCGTCGGAAACCCAGTAAAAAAATTATTTCCCACTTCTTTTTTTTCCACTTCCTTAAAACGTTTTGAGAGTAGTTAAAATATTTCTTTCCAGATTGATAGTTGAAAACACACTGAGAAGATAAATGGTAACCTCGTCACCACTTCGATCAGAGACGAGGATGACAAGGATGACGAGGGAGACATGACTTCAGCCATGATTGCGATGCAAAATTGGAGAGGAGATAGATAGATTTGCTATCAGAACTAGTGAACATGTCGGAGTAATGCAAATATACGAATACTTGTATATACGTGTACTCTGAGCATTTATATGAACAATATAAAACATTTTTGGCAGTTTAAAACCATGTTATTGTGTAAAGAAGGGATCAGAAATTGCCTGCAAATCAAAATCACAATCCACTCCGTGGTGCACTCGCCGGCTAACCTATACAAATTTTCATACAAATGACGCTGCTATAGCAGGTGCGTCACTGTGAGTGCGTATCAAATGTTCCTAATAGTGATACGTTTGGAAGTGTAAAAAAAACATGTTTTGTGACACCTAGAACTTTCAAAAATTATATTTGGGGACATTAGATGATGAAGTATATGGCACAAGTATGGAAATTCGTGTATGCTTAAGCAGTTGTGCCTTTAAAGTGCAAAAAAATATCGAACTACCCATCTCCCTAGTGACGCGCGGTCAAAGCCGGCGCGTCCATGTTATTTTAATCGTGTATCACCAGGTAGCTCATCTAATCATTCACTGTCTTTGATCTCAACAAGTTAGTAAGAATTTAAAGACTAAATACCTAGACGCTTTTATAGTATCAACGTAATATTACAGCAAACATTATGTGACGGTGCTGTTAACCGTTTGGAGCCAAAGCTGAGGGTAGTATCAGGTCATTCTTATCACAAAAATGCATTGTCATCAAAAATGAAGCAGGTAGGTATGTAAGATTTTAAGTCCTAAAGGATAAGAGGAAGTTGGTCTTATTTACAAACAAGACAAGATTTGGCCCCCCAAAAAGGGTAGCTGAATAAAAACGTTTAAAATGATGAAGATAAACGGCACAATCGGATGTTATTAAAACTTCCTTAAAAACATGAACAAACAAATAAAAGCCTCGTTAAATTCTGCCGTTAATATGTAGACTATTGCTACCAATAGCATCCTTTTAAAGGGTTATCAAACTTGAAGAAGCGCCATTGTTTCCACTTCATCCGTCGGCAAAGATTCTGCAACGTTCCTGATGCTTGCAGATGTTAAGTTGCGATGTCAGGCTGCGGTGACCACTTAACATCACGTGGCTCGTCTGATTCTCCATCGACTGTTACTATCACAATTTATAAGGTATATAAGTTGATAATTCTAATACTATAAAATGCGGAAGTGACTTTCTTTGTCACTCCATCACGCCTTAACACAATCGGCCTGAAATTCTGCATACATGTTGTCAAGTGCACAGAGAAGGTCTTACGCCCCAACTCAGAATCACTAACGGTTACTTTAATCGCTCCTTAGTAAAGAATCACAATACAAATTCTGTACTAAGGGGCGATTTAAGTAACTGTTAGTGACTCTGAGTTGGGGCGTTAGAGTACATTTTATTCATAAAAGCTGAACATGACTTACAGAGGAGCTGCTCCAAACGTGCGGCGTCTCGCTACCGAAGGACATCAGCGGGAAATGAATCTTGAGTGCTGGTGCTGACACTTCAAAGGAAAACTGATCGAGCCCTCGCTCTGGACTTAGCTGAGACAGACAAGGACCACCTCTTCAACCCGGCCCACAAGCCACGGAGTGTCACATTGAACTAAATCGAATTATAACTTTCATGTTATGCCGAAATATGACGACCGTTTTATTAATCTCTGAGCTCATCTAAAAACCTGCCTTAAACCAAAGAGCGGGAGCACATTTTCCGGTAAAGGAATTCTGCAGCCACCCTAACCATAGTAACAACAGATTTCTTCAACGCCATTGGTGTGTTTAGGGGAGGACAGAGGGTGGTAATTCCTGATTGGCTGCAGCAGGCGCCGTAGGCGGGATGTATTGACTTCTGGTGCCAGACACTAAGACTAAGATTTTCATCAATTACGGAGAATTGTGTAGGTTTCGCAATAATGCCTAGAAATTTTAAACTGAAAGTATCCGTACAATTCGTTCAATTTGGTTTTGAAAGGACAGCTTATAAAAATTAATTATTCCTATATTATTAAATATTTCATCCTGCAAATCGTTAATTCACTTGTGTATCCTGCTTTTTTGCTGTTATTGGAAATGCGCAATGAGTAAACTAGTAGAAATTACGTAAGGAAAAAAAACGTTATGTTCCCTCCATGTGACTTTAACTTTCTCTCTCTTTCTACGTTTCACATTTTAACCTTCTGTCCAGTTTGATATCACTGACTGCTCACTAGCCCTCACTTTACTCCTCTGGACATTTCTTTATATGTACTTAATTAATTCTTCAGTTTACGAGGATAACGCGAAGACGTGTTTAGACCTCTTGATTCAACCTTTTTAGGTAACTTTATCATTTAAAATTATTTTAATATAACGCTTCACACTCATAGCCCCACACCAGGGTTCCATGTGTCGTGGGTGCCATGGACAACACACAAAGACAAGATCACTCGCACCCAGACCGAGAACAGTAATTCAAACTCATCATCAAATTTCCGCCTCGCTGGAAATCGAATCCAGGACCCTTGGCGCAGCTATCCGGCATGGTAACCATTGCGTCACACGGGTCGTCATCATATCATAATATGATCATACATTTAATAAAACATCCGTATTAGTATACGGGTGAATTTTTCAAGTGTGCATAGATGGCCAAATCCGAAACTATGAGGAATATCGAAAAATGCTCAAAGGAGTCTCGGGGCCGATTTTGATTAAAACTAAAACTGCATCATTATATTTTTGAAAAATCAATATTCCTAGCCAGGAATCGAACCCGTTGATTTTGAAAAAAAAAACGCACCCTGTATTATTACACCATTCGATAATATTACTGAAAAGGATAACATTCTAGGAAGTAATGATATACGGAAAACTTAAGGAAAATGTTTAATTTCCATAAAATTCATATTTTTAGTACCGTATCCGTGGACCCGCAGTAATCCGGACCCTTTCTAATCCGGTGCATACTGTAATCCGACACACCTATTACTGGTGATTGTACATAAAAAATAAGTAATGACATAAGGCAAACTTAAAAGACACCTTTGAGCATTTTTTGATATTCCTAATAGTTTCGGATTTGGCCATCCATGCACACTTGAAAAATTCACCCTGTATGATATGGAAGATATTTAAGTAAGTAAAAGCCATTATTATTTGGGATAATTTATTATCGATTTGGACCCCATGACATTTTTGTGTTTTATATGTCCGTGTTTTTCTATTAATCTAAAGAACGGCTTCACAGCTTTGAAAGCAGCTTTCACTGAAGTGTTTTTTTTTTTTGAACTAGCGGGCAATCAAGCAGACGAACCACTTGATGGTCAGTGGTGAACCTCACCCATGGTCGTTAGCATCACTGATGCGTTGTCAGACATGAAAGATGAGAGAAGAAAGAAGGTAAGGAAAAAGGAATAGACTGTCTCTCTCAAGCCCCCAGCTTGAAACACGACAGCAGGAAGTTTGACAGCAGATTCAAGCAAGAAGTTGGTTAGCTACCAGGCAGTCTTTTCTTCCAAGCAAGAGAGAATGTGATTCTGTCGCTTTTTTTGACGCCATGGTTTCTCTATATGGGATTGGGGTCTGTATTCTAGGCCGTCCTAATAAGTAGGAACGACTACAAAAGTAAGTGTAGATACTCTTTTAGTAACATTTTGTTATTTCAATCGATTTGCAAAAGAAATTCGTCATAATAATTACGTCAATTCAAAAAGCCCGTCTTAACATTTTTCCAGTGTGAGGTAACTACCTACCTATAGGTTTAGGTAAGTACATATATACCACCACCACCACCAGAGGTCGCCCATGGTTACTTTTTGTAGCGATACTACGAATCTACTTGCCCTAGAAAAAGAAAAAATACATTTTTTATTAGCGTGACCATGGCTAGTTATCATTCTGCACCTGCAAACCATTTTCATTCTAAACGCATCAGCTAATCTGATATTGATTACGCGATCCCGTTGTGGTGATAGGCGTGACCCGAGCCAGATGGGTGATTCGTCGCGACTAACACGGCGCGAATATCAGATATTTGTCACTTTTGACGTAAAATTGGCGCGTATGAGGTAAATCCCGGGCCCTCGTGACGCAAAGGGTGCGTGTAACAATAGCTAAGTGTAGCAAGTGTAGTTTTAATTAAACTGTCTGATGTGTTGCTAATACATTGGAATAAAATAACTTTTTTTTTAATGTAGGTAACTAAAGGTCGATGCATACGTAACGTGGACAGGACGGGGATGGGACGGGATGGGACGTGAAGTTTTGGAAACATCGTTTCATAGAAAATGTAAACGATAGCGCATACGCCACGGATTTATGCCCCGTCCACGTTACGTAGGTATACATCGACCTTAATACAAAAAAAGGGTATTTTGGCTTCAAACTATTACTGGCCCACTACTGAGTATGGGTCTCTCCTCTTGAGGAGGCCTGAGCATAGGTCTTCCCCGTTTCCTGGTTAGTGGGCAACCCGTAGTGGCTTGCGACGGCTTAGATGGCTTGTTACGATAACAAGTAACAACCGGGACCGACGGCTTTACATGCCCTTCGAAGCACTAAATGTTTGCCACTATTGTATCGACCCTGTAGCGTAGTTAGTAGCGACCCTGCCTGCGAAGCGAGGGGTCCCGGATTCGATTCCCGGCCGTGGCAGATATTTATGTGACAGATAAATATTTTACTCGGGTCATGAGTGTTAATATTGTGAATATTGTGATGTGTTATATGTGTCGTCCACCACCCGCGACACATGTAATAACCTACTGCGGGGGTATGAGTGTGTAAGCGTTTATTTATTATTGGTTAGGTACCCATGAAAGATACAGTTACCTACTATAACTATATCCACCAAATAGTTGACGAATTATTATTGAAAGAATAATTAATATTTACTTAAGCCGCCTAAAAATAAATTATACAAAAAAAAACGAATAAGACAATCAAATAAGTAAAACGTTTTATTCCAAAGATAATTTTCATCGAATCCTCCTTTAATCTTAGATCTAACCACTGTGCCAATTTTAGTTAAAGGGGCAGTAAGCGTCTTCCGTGTCAAATTATGAGATTTAGCAAAACATGTCAACAGAATTACACGCTTCAATTACGAATCGTGAGGGGAGAATTTATTAAAATCTGTTGGAAGCGGTCGCACGTGCCTTTACCAAGGGGAGTCCAAAATATGTTTTGATATGATAAATAATACGCTCAAGGGAATTGGTATTGTTATCTAATTGGTATTAGGGCAAGGCGGAAAAGTCAAATCGCATTATAACAATGATGTAGAGAAATAAAAACGGAAGCTGTATTAAAAGGAACCTACAATAGGTTTAAATTAAAATGCATAATATCATTCATTGTTTCATCTTTGATCTTAGGTAATTGCTTACTTGATTGCTAAGATATTAATAGTAAGTAGATACATAGCAAGGAGCTTCATCATAAAGTAAAGTAATATTTATTTTATAGTACGTATTATGCCTTATACTAGGGTTGCCATCCGTCCTGTTTTCCCAGGACATGTCCTGGTTTTTGTAGTGTCCTGGGACGTCCTGGATAGTTTTTAAGCAGCGTCCTGGGTTTTTTTTTTATTTTAAAATTCACCCGCCTCTTGTAAAAAATTTTACGTTACGGGTGGCCTCACGGCTTGCAACTTGCAACTCCATTACTACGTCCTGTTTTCAAACTGAGTTGTCCTGGTTTCTCCAACTTCAAATCCTGGTTTTTTAAATTTGAGGTTGGCAACCCTACCTTATACGGACTTCTCGTCTCCATTTAGGTATTCAGTAAAAAACAACCTAACCGGCTTGTTAAACGCTCTGCATGGTGATGGTGAACGAAGATAGTGTCAGATCCTTTCTGTGTCACTGGGCTGCATACGCAGTCTTGGTGTTCAAGCAGTACTCGCGTTAGGGTAATGCGCGGTTGGGCGACCGCCCAGTTCGCCAAATTTGAAGTGGTGACGCAGGTAGTCATAACGGAATCCTTATACAGTGCCACCAAGTTATCTGTCAAATGGCGAGAATTGGAACTAATGCCGCGCCATTCATAAGTTCTTTGTGCTCATTCATTGACATTTACTACGTCTCGAATTGCGTCCAATGATTGGTCCAATGCGTCCGACAGCGCCCTCCTCCAATTAACAGATAAGTTGGTGGCACTGTAGTTTCATTTTGTCCATCCGTCGCAGCTTGGCGTCGAGACCCATATAGTGCCGAAAAGCTGTAACTTGGCAGGGATTTACATGTTTTTTTTTGCATGGATTTAATGGCAGAAGGGGGGGCGCCGTTGTAATCTTGCCCAGGGCGCTGATAGTGCTAAAACCTTCACTGTGTTCAAGTTTAGGTAATGTAAGCGATAGTTGTAACCAAGGGTTGTAATTGCACGCAGGCCGTTGCTGCTCTTTGCCAAGGAGTAGCAGTGGTTTTTTCGCCCCAAAAAGTGACAACGTTGTTTTATCGATTGAATGTAAAGCTATTTAATTTGCATTTTGAATTCAAGAGTAGAACACCCAGGTGTCGATACCAATTAAAAAAAAATATCGATGTTGAACTGACATTGGTCGATAAAGATTAGAAATATATTGTTTGTATAAAAAACTATGGACTATTTTAATTGTTTAATCAAATACAAATACATACAGCGTTTTATGGCGCATATTATACTATTTTATTTGAATCCTTATTAGTGTGAAATGTGAATTATTATTGTATTAACTACAAAGAAAGAATTCATAAAAAAAACAAAGATATTTTAGCATAATACAATGTATTAATATTTACATTTCTTATATTTAACGCCGCGCCAGTGCAATGTATTAATTTATTAATGTTACTCAACAACTTTATTTTTACTTTGACACATTAATAAATTGCACTGTAAATCTAAAACATCTTTTCCTGCAAAAGGTTCCTATCATCCTATCGATACTTAATTCAAAACTCGTTCAAAAACCATCACTGAAATCTTTTTTACATTAAACATTATTCACAATAGTTCATCCAATCAGTGCACAAATATTGATATTTAAGCTTTTTCGTTTGTTTTCTTGGAAGACTTCCCGTCAGTTTTGACGAGATGCTTCCGACGCTGTCAGGAAGCTTCCTTTAACTTCCCATTCTCGTTCGCTTTGGTGATGCGCTCCATTACCTCGTGGTTGTATGTAGAATGCAGCATCAGACCCAATACGCCAGCCCTGTTTAAATAAGATTTTTTTTAAATCAAAACTGGTTAATTAGTAACACAGATGTTGGTAACACAGATGTTGGCAACACAGATGTTGGTAACACAGTAGCTGTTTACTTAAATTTTACAATGTGGTGTTCTAATTAATCAAGAACTTAAAAATCATATGATTAATAAATATTATCCTTTATTAAATACCTAGTAAAACAAGTGTTCGACTTCCCACAGTATAAAGAATAAAGAGGATATATTTTTTTTTGACGTGATAACGTCTATTAAAACGATGAGCGCCAGGCGCATCTATGAAAAAATGTCGCGTTCCGCGAGCGAGAGAGCGGCAAAAGCGAGAGAGAGGCACTATCAGCTACGATCGGCATATCGTAGCCAATGCCGTAGGCGATCGTAGTTGAGTGGAGCGGAGTGGGGAGGGGCGGAGCGGAGCGGATCGGAGCGGGGCGGGGCGGAGCGGAGTGGAGTGGAGCGGAGCGGAGCGGAGTGGAGCGGAGCTCACGTTAAACTACCGTCCGTAAACCGACTTTACATACAACTATTTACTTTTGAAATATTCTAAAACCATGTTAGCGAAACGATGACACTTTTATTATCACAAACTACGCTTACGCACACACATGGCCTATATAAAGAAAGAAAGAATATAAGAAACAATACCTGGAAGCCATGGCCAGCCTGATGCTCCTCTCCTGTTCCACCAGCTCATCTAACCGGAGCCACTGCCTCACCCTCTCCATGTCAATCTCAGCTCTCCGCAGCTTCTCCCACTGGTAGTGCTTGAGGCAGGACTTCTTCGGAGCCCTACAGAACTCGCCCGTCGGCTCGAACACGTTCCGCACTAGCGGACACCCGCAGACGTCCGTGTCGCTCACTTTCGGATCTTTAAAGTGTTCAGGGCACATCACCTGACGGATATATAGTTCATCATAGTATTATTCTGATAATTTACTTACAATTTGTCATAGAATCTACTTTAGATACATGATCATGCCACAATTTAGTAGAAGGAAAAAAAATCTGGTCCTTCGAGCAGGTCCTTTCTTTCTTTTTTTTTCTTCTCTCTTTCTTGGCGGGCAACGGATCAGTAATGCCTTTGGTGTCGCTGACGTCAATGGGCGACCAATAGATCATTAGCTCGATTGTCGGCTATTTCCAAAAAAAAATTTTGGTCCTTCGAGCACCTAATAAAAACAAAACTTGACACTCACCCGTAACCGCTTACAGTAAGTGCCGTTAATGGGGTTGTAGTAGTCACAGAACATGCTCTGTCCGTCGATGCGCGTGCGGTGCCGGCTGCCGAACGACGCCTGAGCCTCGTACTTGATGAAGCACTTCTCCATGTGTTTGACTGCCGTGCGCGAGTGGATCTCGTGGCCGCATGTGATGCAGTACATTGATGTTTCGTCGTCTGCTTCCTGAATAATAGATAGCATGGTGAATGATTATACGATGTGGGTTAAAAGGCTTTCAATGACTCTGACAGTGACAATGAATTTTCAAATGGGCGTGGACAGCTAAATCCGGAACTGTGAGGAATAGCTAAAAGTACGGATTTTTTAATTCAAAATTTGTAACCAGGTATCGAACCCGTTCATTTAAAAAAAAACACAGCCTGTATTATTAGACTTGTCTATAGTGTCGTTAATAAGGATCAAATTCTGGGAAGTAATGACATAAGGCAAACTTAAGGAAAGCGCTTATTTTGGCAAAATGCTTTCAAATTCTTCACATTAAACGCTTTTATTTAGCTTACCCTGTTTATGTGAGTCAAATTTTGCAAGCTTAAGCCCAATGCATACGTAACGGGCTTTTTCCTGTCCCGTACGGGCCACGTTCCCTACGGGATTCTGCTGCGTACGGGAAAAAACCCCGTTGCGTATGCATTGGGCTTTAATTGGATCTTTTTCTTCCATAAACAACGAACCTTCTCCTCGCTATGCACTATCGTAGCGTTCTTAGCCCTCGCCACCAGTGCGTCCAACTGCTGGTGTTGCTTGTCTAACGCCCACAGCGCGGCCTGCGCGCGCGCCAGCCCACCGCGGACCACTTCCAGCGCCTTGCGGTTCTTCTGCTCCGCCTCGCAGCCTGACAGGGACCATTCTTGGATTCGTTGCGGAAGCACCTGCAAGAGTCATATTGTATTACTAGCTGACCCAGCGAACTTCGTATCGCCTATTTTTTTTTCTAAAATAAAAGTAGCCTAAGTTACTTCTTGTTACATCAGCTATCTGCCAGTGAAAGTCCCGTCAAAATCGGTCCAGCCATTTCAGAGATTAGCCGGAACAAATAGACAGACAGACAAAAATTTTAAAAAATGTTATTTTGGTATATGTGTAAAATTATATTGTCTGTGTACCCTACACTTCTCGCACTCATCACTGTGTCCTCCTCCCAAAGGTTGTCTGGAAAAGATCGCTCTATAGCGATAACACCGCCTTTTGCACCCCATATTCTACATGTTTTTATATATATCAATAACCTATTTGGTGTGTACAATAAAGAGTAATCTATCTATCTTCAGGTTTCGACGAAACCATGGTGCTGGACTACACTCGCTAAGTAAAGCGCATTCTGGCTCAGCCGTTAAGATTAACGTTAACGCAGATCTAGCAGCATAATAAGCGAAAGAACAGTGGTATTACCTGATATATCCTAGCAGTGGCCAATCGCAGCCCACACTGGGAAGAACAGTATTTAGAGCCATACTGCGCCGCGCGGGTACACTGAGGCCCGTAGCACTGCCTCGGCTCAGCTGTTTGCAGATGAGAGATGGATTCCTCTGGTTCATATGTCTCTCGCTCATGATGCTTCTTCTTTATTCTGTTACTGCTGCAAATTAAAACTTTGTTAGGATGGTTTACTAATGGACTAGCCAAGTCAGCTTAATTTGATCTTTTGGTTTCTAATTATTAATATTCTTTTCTTGTTTATGTATTAAAATTTTTTGACTACAATTTATTCTAATAACCAACAAAAAATGGCTAAGATTAGTTAAAGTTTCTTCTGTAATTACTTATTGCCATCAGATTAATCTACATTTAACTCGTTAGGATCCGCGTGATCGCGGTACCTTTGAGTTCGAACGTGCTGGAACGTTCTCGGTAACCGACGGGTTAATACCTGTTTGTATTGTGATTGGAGACTCTTGTTTTCCAGTAATATATCCAAGAATATTTCTACGGTAATACCTACCTAAATTTATGAATACATATGTCAACTTTTATTTTATTATATCTTACCTGGACTGCCGTGAAGTTTTCTTACTCTTGACACATATCCTCTGTTTACATTTCATCTTAAGTTTATTGCTTCCTCCATATTTATACATGTCTTCGCAGGCATCACAGCTACAACAAAATAAGATCATCAAACATATCCAGGTTAAAAACCAAAAACAACAGGTTGAAATATACAATAAACCTGATTAATTATCATATTGCTCAGAAACCAATATCATTTATAACTTACAATTAATTAAATTGTTATTGTATAAAATTGAAATTTATTAATGATTTCATTTAAAGTTTAAACTACTCATACACAGAAACACAAAAACATATTTAAAAAAATTTAATATAGATTATTATCGATATCAATATAATAAAGCTGAATTGTACTGACTCTGGCAGTCAGATTTGACAAATTAGGAGGAGTTGCTTCAGGGTTATGCAGTATCTAAGTGAAGCAAAGCAAGGGTGGGTTACTGGAAGTACATATAAATATAAATTTAGTCCCAACTTACTGTCCACAGTCATGTGTCTGTAGACAACCCGAGCAGTCTCCACAACCATCTTTGACACTGGGTCTTTTGGAGGACTTATTCTCTGAATGGTCCTTCTCTTTACGCTTCTTCTTCCTATCATCTCGCCCGCGATCAACTTCTATACAAACACATAAGAGACAATAAAATTACTAATATTAATATTCGAGAAAGATTTTCATAATTGTAATGCTTAACTTTGATATATATGAAATTGATCTACGTTAGGAGATTAACTGAGTGATTAATTATGACACAATTACTAATACAAAAATCTATTAATAAAGACATCTTTGAACTGGATGCATCGTAGAGTTAAGTTACAGCAGATTTTACAACTAATATTTTAGTTTAAAACAAATAACCTATTATGTGTTGAATAACAAGGATTGCTTAACAATTTCCTTCATAATACCTGAGTCTCCATCATTTTCCCGTTTTTGAGGCCTGAATCGTGTTTTTAGGCTAGGATCCTCTTCTCGGCAACGGTCACAAAAGTAGTTCTTTATATACTTTGCCTCCCGCTCTGAGATGTTGATACAATCTCCGTGATACCATTCCTCACAAGCGTCACAGGCTCTGGAATAAACAAGAAATTGATTAAAAATTGTAATTAGTTCTGATTGTTACATTTTATAAGTACATATTTTGATACTTAAATAGTGACTTTGGCTACCTTTTGTGGACTTTGTGAAATGTGCAAGTTCTCTTTTACAATACTGAATACAAAACACTAAGCAACAAACTGGGAATGGTATATTAACTAAAACAACTTACATCATAAACCGTGAACTATCTGATGAACGGCAAATGCAATACGCCTGCCCTGCTTGGTTCAGCAACGATGTGATCTTCGATTGTCTTTCGGGCAAATCAAATTGCTTAGCAATATCTGCTTTCTGCAAAGTAATACAAATTGGGGTAATAGTAAGCAGCCCAAAATAGTAACCTTCCAAATAACTGTAGTAATACATATTATTATAACAAAACTACTTACACTTTGTTTATATTTCTTATCCCCCATGGCTGCGGCTGCAGTAATAGTTATGAACAATTAAACTTATATCCAGCCAGAATATCTTTAAATTTTTAAATGCGTCAATGCGAATGCCGATAGAAAATTAGAAATCTGGAAGTTTACTGCAGTGGTCTCGAACGTCAAAGTGCGAAATCGGTAGAGTTGCCCACTTATTTCGGTATATTTCTACCCAAAATCGGTAGATGTCAAAAAATATATACAATATTCAATCAAATTCGTTTATTTATCAAAAAATAAACTTGCAGACTTATTTACGTCAAACACACCTAAATAAATAAAAGATATAGATTAAAAGCTATTTATTATCAGTAAATATAAAACACATATCGAGTTGCAGGACTCAAGTTGAGCATGTTGCACGGGCGCAACGCCGTTATCAATAAAAACAATTTCTGCCGCCCTCGTGACGTTACTGCAGCGACAGCGATATGTGGTATGAACTGGTGTGACTGTAGGGTTCGAACGATACTTTCGATACTGAGTAGGTATCGATACTTTTGTTTGCGATACTCGATACTGAGTACTCGATACTCTCACCTGGTACTTACTCGCAAGTACTCATATGAAACGTCGGTATCGAGTACTTTTATAATACTGAGTACTTCTCAGTGTTGTCAATGCAAGTTTTTAGACGGTCGTGTACATTACCGTGAGCTGGATCCAGTGCTGCCAATATTTATTTTATTTATAATGTGATCCTCATGAGTACTTGATACTGAGTAGTATCGATACTTTAGGGCCGATACTTTTTGGGTATCGATACCTTACCCTCGATACCACACGAGTACTCGGTATCGATACCAGAGGCCGATACTTCGAACCCTAGGTGTGAGTGTTAGAACCGTCGACACGATTAGACAATAATTTCACAAGAATGGAGAATATTTAAATTTTAAAATATTGTTATTACTCATATTTTCTTTGCATTTTATTATTTACTTAAATAATGTGAACCAAATTATACAATATCGATACTGCTTTTCGATAGCAATAATGCGCAACACTGCGCCCTCCCGTAAGAACTACAAGTGGGAGAGAGAGCGAAATACTCTCTACACCGCTCTCATGATTGAAAAAATGTAGAGCAGCTTACTGTTGCGGGATTCCCCATTCCCCTTACGTAAAACATACATGAAAAGGGTTACCAACTTAAAAATTATGCAAAATCGGTAGAAAAATCGGGAGAATTTACGTTTATTCTCTAAAATCGTGGAAAAATCGTTGCATTTCGGTATTTCGGTAGGACAGAGCCCATTTCGGTAGAAATACCGAAAAATCGGTAGGTTCGAGAACACTGGTTTACTGCAAGGCAGTGTTCTCGAACGAAAAAGTCCAAAATCGGTAGACTTGCCCAAAAATATCGGTAGATTTATACCCAAAATCGGTAGATGTCAAAAAAATATACAATATTTAATCAAATTCGTTTTATTATCACAAAATTAACTTATATAGAAATTTCTGTACATCAAATACACCTAATTAACAAACAGAAAAAGATTCAAAGCTATTTAAACTATCGGTAAAATTACAAAACACTTATACAGGTTAGATAAACACATACTATACAGAAAAAATATTTGACAATATATAATATATTTTTTTTAGATCTTTAGGACTTAGGACCATACCAATATTCTTTGACTACAGCCGCGGTCATCTTTGAATTAATTTCAAAGTCATAACAATTAGCGTCATTAAAAAGCCGTTTTGCATGTAATAGACCGGCGATGGACTCAGTAGACAGCCTATTTCGCTGTTTTGTTACGTTGGCGGATGAATGTGGCAGTAATAAAATATTAAAAATTAAATTAGACAACAAAGGAAACATTTGAGTGTCATCGTCACGCTTAAGCAAACTTACTTGATCCCAAAATAGTTGTATATCATCATGCTTGGTGATTAAAGAAAGAATCACCATACAAATTCTGTACTAAAGAGCGATTTGAGTAATCGTTAGTGACTCTAAGTTGGGGCGTAAATGCATAAGTTTAAGTATAATGGTACGACCTTAGTAAAGACTAAAGAGCGATTAAAGTAACCGTTAGCGACTCTGAGTTGGGGCGTTAAACTTACTACGATTTTCTGCTTAAAAAACAAACTGAAACAACATTAAATATCCAAATAGCCAACTCACTTTTCATTGTTTGTCACCACTTACACATTGTTTGCACTTGTGATAAACAATATATATGTTTAGTTTAATCGGCCACAGTGACGGGAACAAAAAATAATATTTTTGTCTGTCTCTCACGTAGATTTTGTAACTGGCAATCTCGCTCTGTCAAATGTATGGGAGAATCTACTGGTTTTAAATCTATGGTGAGGGATTCCCCATTCCTCATAACGTAAAACATAAATGAGAAGGGTTGCCAACTTAAAAATATGTAAAATCGGTAGAAAAATCGGGAGAATTTCCACGTATTCTCTGAAATCGTAGAAAAATCGTTGCATTTCGGTATTTCGGTAGAACAGAGCCCAAATCGGTAGAAATACCGAAAAATCGGTAGGTTCGAGAACACTGCTGCAAGGGTTTACTGTATTTGACATAAGTGACATGACAGACATACATCGAAGTCCAACGGAGACAGTGACATTGACTTCAAAAGAATTGACATTTGATTTGACTGACTTTTTTTCTGTTTTATTCACAGAGAAGTGAGACTGGCGATCATAGACCATAGACTGATAATAGCAGTATTATGATCTCAACCTCAACCATTGCTCAACTCCTCACCTCACCTCACCTCAACATTCTCAACTCAAACAAGAAGTTTAAATTTTTATTTCTTGATCTCAACAATTTTTTTGCTGTAAATTTTTGTAAACATCATGTCAACAGTGTCAAAATTATGTTAAATACAGTGACAAAAATGTCATTGTCAGTGTGTCTGGATCTGGAATGGATGGTTGTCAATGTTGTCATAGCAACGAAATGTTTATGTTATAGGTTAAAAAAATTGATTTACTTGTATCCAGACGAAAGGTATCTAATTATCCTGGTGGATTAGCTACAAGTTTTTAAATATGGAGAGTCCAGATACCCCTCAAATCATCACTCACATTGAGAAAAATTTAGACCATTCTCTCTTCGATTGTAAATGGGTTCCTTGCTCCGCGAAGTTCGTTGTTATAGGCTCACTACCAAGAGGTTCTGGGACCATAGAATTTTTCGAAATTAACTCCGGAGAATTGAAAAGTGTAAAACTAATTGAAAGACCCAATTCATTCAAGTGTGGAACGTTTGGAGCGACTAGTGAAGTTGAGAGAAGACTAGCAACAGGCGATTTCAAAGGCACTTTAGAAATATGGTAATCTACGGTCCAAATGTTTGATTTTTATTTGTGGAATAATGTCTTTTTAGACCATCTTAACTAAGGTTCATGAACAGTGCAATAATTGACATCAGACTGTTAATTTCAGTAATTTTATACAAGATTGTATTCCTTGTTTCATATGATTTCCATTAGAAGGACCATACAATTACTGAGGAGTTTTGCTATTTACTCCACCGTTACAAAATCCCGACAGGATCAAAGCATTATTGGCGAACCTAACTGCTGAAGGATTTTTAAGATAGGCCAACCTAAAAATTTGAAAAAAGAAAACTTGAATTAACTGCTCTTTGGCCTCTTTGGCTGTAATAACTGAGTTAAATAACATTTATATTATATGCACATGCCTTTAGAAGAAAGCATGATACACTCAATGAATAAATAGTTCTCCATCACATAATTAATATTCCGTACCCTCAGTGGAAAAAAGGCATAAGATGAAAATTGCATTTTTACAACAGAGCAAAAAAAAAACTGTTAAAATATCAGTAAGTAGTTTAAGTAGAAAGTAGTAGTAAGGAATTTACATTACAATTTCTTGCGCAAAACCATCAAGATTAATGACAAAAATTTAAAAAAAATTGAGCATATGCAGCTTTTGTCCCTCTTTCCAATCATATTAATAACTAAAATTCAAAGTAACACAATTTTTTTTAGCCGTATTGGGGCGGCTTAGAATACTAACCCCAATCCCACGCCGGATGGGTGTCGTAAAAGGCGACTAAATCCGGCCCGCTGGTGGTAGGGCCCCTCGAGGGATTATATTGGTAATATTGATTTTAATTCTTAATTAATACCATTATTACTATTATTATTTCTCCATGGGGTTCGCCTGGATAGCTACCACCCTTGAGCATGAGTCAGCCGCCAAACGACTCGTCGTGTTCCGGCTGGGGGCTTGAGAACCAGTTCTTTCTTTCTTTTTCTTCTCTCTTTCTTGGCCGGCAACGCATCAGTGATGCCTTTGGTGTTGCTGATGTCCATGGGCGACGATAGCCACTTAACATCAGGTGGATCGTCAGCTCGTTTGCCGGCTATTTCCATAAAAAAAAAAAAAAACTTATGCTTTTTTCCACTGAGGGTTCGATTTCTTTGGTAAAGAATCAAATGTAAAATTATATGCTTATCAAATACGAGTAACAGCCCTCGCTTTGCTTCAGTTTTCTTATTTTTATACACATTGGGTTACATTATTGGAATTTTACTAAGGAACCCAAATTTTTTTGAAAATATAATGTAGCCTATGTTACTCGGGGATAGTGTAGCTTCCTAACAGTGAAAGAATTTTTCAAATCGGTTCAGTAGTTTCGGAGCCTATTCAATACAAACAAAAAATCAAATCTTTCCTCTTTATATATTAGTATACATATAGGTTTAGAATGAAAGTGACCTAACTCAAAATTCCTGTAATTTCTGTTTTTGCTATAAACCTACCTTAAAAACCCTCCCCTTAAACCCTGTGATGAAAAAGAACTCGAATTATGTGTAAGAAAAGGACAACCTAATAATCAGTCACTTTCATTGATCGCTCTATTCATCGATATATACTTTTTCGAAAACTTTCTTGCTCATTTCCCACAAATTCCAATTTTTGAGTTAGGTCACTCTCATTCTAAGGGTGCGATATATTATGTACCTACAAGTTCTCTTAAAATTGTCCAAATAAACTAATTTACTAAGTTTATACAACTGTAGTAGAAACAGAAGTAGTAATAGTAATCTTATGTGAAATCAATCGGTTTTAGGGACATTGAAAAAAGTTGTCAAGTGTACATTGCTAAAGAGCATACAGACATTATCAATAATATGGATGGTATGGGCGGGAACACTATGTGTTGTGGAGCCCCTGAAATTGTCACAGGCAGTAGAGATGGTAATTATTTCAATTTTAATTTTTGTATACATTTTAGATGGAATTTTTAGGGTTCTGTAAAAAAATCTGAACTCTCTTCCGACAGTATGCTCTCAGTTAATTTAACATTGTTTACTAATTGCTACAATTCACTCTTCACAAAAATTCATTTATTAAACGTTTTTCTATCATGCGTTAAGGAAAATATTGTGTGTTAGTAAGTCCATTTATTTTCACAACTTGCGAATAATCTAAGTGATAGGTGCAGTGGCGTAGCGTGGGTTCCCGCCGCCTGGGGTCGACTGAAAATCTGCCGCCCCCCAATGATCTTTGCCGCCCCCATATTATTTAAAATATTTTTTTGTTAATTAAAATTAATTAAAAATTCACTGTCCTTGTTTTTTCCATAGCACAATTTACATTAAAATTTAAATAAAGAATAATTCATTTTAATGTATATGTTTTTTTATTTAATAATCGAGTGGCTTGCCGCCCCTCTTCATGTGCGGCCTGGGGCCATGGTCCCCCCCCCCCCCACGCTACGCCACTGGATAGGTGAAACTAATGAGAATAACAAAAAATTATTTACTCAGGCACGGTCAAGGTATGGGACCCGCGGCAGCGAGGCAAGCCGGTAGCGAACATGCAACCAATGAAGG
Organism: Thymelicus acteon; assembly: GCA_951805285.1. NCBI lineage: Eukaryota > Metazoa > Arthropoda > Insecta > Lepidoptera > Hesperiidae > Thymelicus > Thymelicus acteon. The sequence goes on from OX638232.1 coordinate 9,292,391, forward strand.
GAGAGACAGTCCGTGACTGCTGGGCGGTGGCGTTCGGCAACTCGTACAACGAGGCTGAGAGGATCGTGGTCGCCGGCTACGACAACGGTGACGTCAAGATGTTTGATCTGAGGAACATGTCGCTTAGATGGGAGTGCAGTTTGAAAAACGGGGTAATTATTATTTTTTGTTATAATTTGTGTTTTCATAGCACACAAATAGGCAGTTAGTTGTGACAATGTCTGGAAAGCAAGGGATCCTAGGTTCGATTACCGGCCTGAGATACCACACAAACTATAACTCACAAACTACTCAGATCTTGCTCAAAAAATGGAACCACATGACAAGCACCAGCTTTCGAATATAAAAATAATCATCAATTTCGGTACAGCCAATAAAAACTTATGAGTTAACTCACATTAAAAAACACGGTGGAATTGAGAGGCTCCTCCTTTTTTGAAGTCGGTTAAAAACTAAACACAACTCAAATGGAAGATCAGGTTAAGATTGATTTTTTACATTTGAGCAAAAAAAGGAACCCTGTGCAGTGATACTATGATTTTTCGTTTTTGAAATACAGGTGTGTTGCTTAGAGTTTGACCGCAAGGACATACCGATGAATAAACTGGTCGCAACCACACTGGAAGGCAAGTTTCATGTGTTTGACGTCAGGACTCAAAACCCCTCTAAAGGATTCGCACAGGTCAGTATTGAGGCTTCCTTTATCTTAATAGTCATGGCTGCAGCAAATAACTGAGCTACCTACCAAAGTACCGTCATAGAATTTATAAAAAAACTATGAACAAATACTTTTATGAAGTTACTTTACACAAATTTAAAAAAAAAACTCTCTGTCTAGAAAAGTTTTATGGGCCTTGATGAATCTGTACGGAATTCTTAGAAACTTGTAAAGAGTCCATTCGCACTTGACAGATTTTCTAGAGGTAACAATGATTTTACTTAAAGCCAATACGTACGTAACGGGCTTTTTCCCGTACGGGACGGGATGTGAAATTTTGGAAACATCGTTTCATAGAAAATGTAAACGATGGTGCATACGCAGCGGAATCCCATACGGAACGTCGCCGACGATCACCATCCTGGACCACATCTCCACTTACCATCAGGTGGGATTGTAGTCAAGCATTACCTTATTGTAAATAAAAAAATAAAAAAACGATTTTTTCCCGTCCCGTACGGGTAAAAAACCCGTTACGTATGCATTGGGCTTTAGTTTTAATTAAATCGTTTAATGTTTACCATTTCAAGGTGCTCAATAACTGTAACAAGAGCGGGACGGTCTGGGTCGCGCGGCATCTGCCTCAGAACCGAGATATCTTTATAACCTGCGCCGGTAACGGTCAAATCTCACTTTGGAAATAGTAAGTACCCAACTATCTTCAGGATTCAAAATCATTTAATCATGTACATAGGTATTTCATCAGTACACTTATAAAAGTATTTTATGTTCGTTCTAACCCACTTAGAAAAGATGCAAATCATTGATGTGAAGAAACGGCGCGGCGGCGAAACAAACTCCTCAGCACACCTTTTAAATTAATGTAAAAAACTTCTTGTGTACGCGGAACTGAATATAGCCTAGTTAGTAGCGAGCCTGCCTGCAAAGCGAGGGGCCCAGGTTCGATTCCCGGCCGGGGCAGATATTTATGTGACGGGTAAATGTTTGTGCTCGGGTCCTAGGTGTTATTGTGATGTGTTGTGTCGTCCATGCCGCCCGTGACACAGGTAAGGAACCTACTGCGGGGGTATGAGTGGGTATAAGCGTATATGTATATTTCCAGTGTTTGTCATTTATATACCTACCTACCTCTATAATTCACATCCGCCCAGTGGCGTAGCGTGGGCTCCCGCCGCCCGGGGCCGACCGAAAATTTGCACCCCCCCCCCCCATGAACTTTGCCGCCTCCATATTATTTAAAAAAAAAATTTCGCACCCTTAAAATGAAAGTGACCTAACTCAAAATTCCTGTAATTTCTGTTTTTGCTATAAACTTACCTTAAAATGCGTACCCTAAAACCCTGTGATGAAAAAGAGCTCGAATTATGAGTAAGAAAAGGACAACCTAATAATCGGTCACTTTCATTGATCGCTCTATTCATCGATATATACTTTTTTTTAAACTTTCTTGCTCATTTCCCACAAATTCCAATTTTTGAGTTAGGTCACTCTCATTCTAAGGGTGCGTTTTATTAATTAAAAATGCACTTTTCTTGTTTTTTTTTTCATAACACAATGTACATTAAAAAAATATAAAATATAAAATAATTAATTTTAATACATATTTTTTTTTATTTAAAAATTGAGTGGCTTGCCGCCCTCTCTTCATGTGCCGCCCGGGGCCATGCCCCCCCGGACCCCCCCCCCCCCCCGCTATGCTACTGCATCCGCCTATTGTACCGTACTTACTTAATGCAATAAAGTGTTTTCACTTCTTTTTTTCATTTCTTTCAGTGAATACCCAGAGCAGAGATCCCGTATGGAAGACAGCGAAAGCGTGGTGGGGGTACCGGGCAAGCTGAACCGACTCCAGCGGATGATGATCAGCTCGCAGCCCATCAACGCGCTGGACTGGAACCGCGACCAGACCGGCCTGGCCGTGGCCACTGCCTACGATCAGTGTGTGCGGGTGCTCATCACTACCAAACTCAATCTGCATTAGGATGTTTAATAAATAAATCTAATATATAAAATTCTCGTGTCATGGTGTTAGAAGTTGAAATCCTCCGAAATGGCTGGACCGATTTTCGTGAATCTTTGCGTGCATATCGACTAGGGTTGAGAATCGGACAACATCTATTTTTCATCCCCCTAAATGGTAAGGGTGGTCCACCCCTAAATTTTATTTTTTTTACAAAATTTTTTGTTTTTATTTTTTTATGATACAGCATACAAAAATAATAATATAAAAAAAACTTTTCACGAAGTCTGTCGGGGCAGCTAGTAAATAAATAACGCTTCTCACTTATAGCCCCACACTAGGATTCCCTGGGTCGTGGATGCCATGGACAACACACTAGACAAGGGCATTCACACCCAGACCGAGAACAGAAAATCAAACTCATCATTCAAATTTCCGCCTCGTTGGGAATCGAACCCAGGACCCTTGGTGCGGCGATCTGGCATGGTCACCATTGTGCCACACGGGTCGTCAGGTTTACAGGAATAGTGTAGCTTCTGTGTCTGTGAGTTTGTTCGCGTGGTGTAAATCCCGGCAACTTCTTTTTGGATGGATTGCTTTTTATGTGAATAGCCGATAATCGAGCAGACAACCCATCCGATAGTAAATGGTCTACGTCGCCCACGGGCATATCTGCATCAGCAACACCAGAAGAAATTGGGAATCGAACCCGGGACCCCTCGCTTTGCAGGCAGGGTCGCTACCAACTAGGCTGCAGGATCGTCCAAGGTCAGGTCGTCCCTTATAAGACAATATCCACTAGACGTAGATTGCACTTTACTATTGCAATACACCTTACTAAAAATAGTAAGGTAACTTATTGAAAACAATAAGTTCCTAATTCGTATAATAAGAATATAATAGGCACATAGTCCTTTTATGGAGGCCTTGACTTGAACGGACCTACTAAATACATACATACAGCACATACCATAACGTAATTAATTTATATGAATGTGTATATGTGTAGTATCCATTAGTTTTTGTATATCAGTTTTGTTTGAAGCAAAGTTAAGTTTTGCAGTTGGGATTTTCTTTTGTTATTTTCTGTTTTCTTCAGTGTAACAAGACTGGATCAAAAAACATTGTTATTAAATTAATTATTAGTCATTTAATTAGGTTATTTAAAGTATTTTACCTGGAATTGATGAAACCATTCGCTTATGCTTGTAGGTTTAATTTAAATGTATAAAATGAAACAACAAATAAATTTTCTAACTCAAAAGAGCGTTTTATTATCCTAGCACTTATTATAAATAAAATTAAGGCTAGCAGTTCTTATTTAGACTAAAGTCACATGTCGATTCGTGTGCACTCAGCGCTACAGTCGTTTTGTGGCCTCATGTGAATTATTCAACGATATTTCCGTTGTATCACGTCACTGAAAAAAGTATCAATTGTATCACGTCGTTCTAGGCAAGTAATACGACTGCAGGCTGGACAGTGCTCGGAACTCGCCGACTACGCCCGTTTTGAAAATAACGCTAATCACCGAACGCGTCTCAAAGCAACGCAAATCTTTAACAACACAGTACAAAGCATAAATATAGACAAATGCACTTTATTATGAGCTACACGGGCAAACGGACAGTCAAACAATTTTATTAATAATCTAAAATAAGTTTTAGGATGCGAGTAGAAAACTATATTCAAAGCTGATTCAACTGCTTACATTACAATCTTTTTAAAATCTATTATTCTAAAAACAAGTAGCATTTTATTTTCTGTATAGGGCAATCAATATGAATGTTTTTAATTTTTAACAATATGAATACAAGTCGACCCGGCTAGGCGGCTGCTAAATGTACGTAACGACACTAGACTGGGTTCAGGTTGTACAAAAACTAAATATTCGAATTTCGTTACAACGACACTACTGGCTAGAAAAACTTACATTATTTTTACAATTTTTCGAGATGATCAATGATACGGTGAAATTATATTTTAAAAAACGCTATTATACTAATCAAATCAGTAAATGAAATCACTGTAAAGTTAAACCGTTAATTTATTTATTATACTTGTAGTTAAGGAGTGCTATATAACAGTTATTAAACATTTTTTATTTATTTGTTCATCCTTTATTGAAATTGCATACCGTGGGCGGACTTCATGCTTTATTAATGTTTTCACCTTTGATTCATACAGTTATAAATATTAATACGGTATCGCCTTAACAAAAACAGGTCAGTTAAAACAAGAGAACATAGCAGTTCTTCAACATTTAGGGCTTGTTTCACCATCTTCAAGTAGAGTCCTGAATAAGCTATTCGCCGGTTAAAGTGACGTTAAAGTGTCATTTTACATACACGAAATGTCAACTTAACCAACGAATAGCTTACTTCGGACTTACTTGAAGATTGTGAAACAAGCCCTTAGCAAAATGTTTGTAGTGAAAGATATCGCACCTTCGGAATAGTATGAACTTAACTCAAAAATAATGAAAAATATAAAACATTTCATTTTTTTGCAATTCATAAAAGATAAACTTAATACAGAAATCAAATAGTTGATATGTTTTCATACAAAATAAATTAATTAAATCAGTTCAAAGTTGAAAGTTTGTAGTTTTAAAACTTCATTTTCGTGTTCCCAAAATAAATGATTTTTCGAGATACGTCACTACTATTCTGAAGGTGCGATGTGTGTATCCACTTATTATGATCACTCATTACAATGGTAAGAAACGATATAATCAGTAAATGAGAGTGTATCAAACAAATACAACAGTCAAACTGAATCACACACTATGATATCTATTCATAATGCACCCAACGGCTACAACCCGAAACACGTAGTACGCTAGCTGGCCTATTACCACTGATCTCTGTAATATAAATACAATGAAACGGTTGTAGATAACAATTTATAGTTTTAACACAGTCTATCAAAGGGTCTCAAGTTCGACTCCCAGCGAGACAGAAATTAAAACGATGACTTAAGACTTCATCCTGCCTTTCTACATTATTCATGACACCCACGACAGGAGGAATCCTATTATGGGGCTATGAATGTGCATATATTGTTATTATTATTACTATGAAACAAAACGAAATTATGCGATAGACTTAAACATAATCATGAAAGCCGTCTCCATTGCATTTAGAATAAAAAAATCAGTGCCTATAACTCTACGGCTAAAGGCTCGCTTATACACTAAAACGCATGCCACACTCAAGTATATACCAACATAAATTACTTATCGATACTTAAACGAAATGAACAGACAAATATTTACAATTAGTCTTAGCAGTTACTGCGGCAACGCACCGCCATTACATTTGCTTGCAAATCTTCAAACATACTAATCGGTGCTGACGTTCGCCGCGAGATCTACCGATTTCTATCAACGAAACCGATGATGTGGCTCTCGAGAAGGGTACTCACGATGCATCCAGTACAACGTACACTTCAGAAATAGTCAATATAGTTTTTGTTGTCATGATTATATTTCTGCAGTCGTTATAATATAGTAATTATACAACATCGTATTTTGACTTTTTCTTACCAACTACAAATATCCTTTTTCAATTACGAAAGGTATAAAAGAATTTAAATGATTCCATCGTTTTAAAATTTATCTGTATCAAAAAGTCAAAATACAAGACATTGAACAATGATTATATAACTTTGAAAGCAGAATTTATCGCTGCGGTGTAGGTATGTGTGATGTTAACCATACTCACCCGCGTCATAGACGCCACTACAATACATGACCATAAGTCGTTACTATACTTTAATTCAAACACTTTGTCATACATTGCTATATAACCCAGAAAACAACAGTAACATTTCTTGAATAATACAGCAATGTATAACGTAACAAACGCGTGACATTAATGCGATTGTTTGGTGAATGTAAAAAGCTCCTATCCATCGCCGGTCACGTATCATAGTAAATTCGTCAGCCATGTCATATCCACTTGTTATCGATCACAATGTATTTACAACATCAAAATGGATTCATCTCCTAATTTGTTGTTCATACCAACTCCATTTGGCATAATCATAATCATAATAATAATTTGTTACATTCAATTCACATCTCATGATCAGATCAAGATCACAAACTTGATTGAACAAAATAACACAAATCGCAAAATCTAATCACACAGCAAATATAAAAGTACACATATCAAAGATTATATAAAGTTAAATTATGACGGTTAATTGATCTTGTAAGGACACAAACATTTAAAATTTATTAGCTTTAGTTATGCCATCAGAGTCTACAGCTGTGGTCTATAGTCATTATGAGAGTATTCTGTGTACCCACACCCTTAGGGCTGATTTAACTAAGCTTGTATTATGTAAGTGTAATCCTGTGAATAAATAAATGAATCCGGCAAAATTAACTTAAACAACACTTTATAAACATTGTGTTAGTTGGCTTACATAGACTCTGATATAATAAGATCTTTGGTCGAATGTCGAATATGCCCTTAGGCTGAAGAAGTTATTCAATCAATTTGAGATAAAAGAACGAATCACATTAACATAATCTAGCCCAAAACAATCATTGAATGAATTTTATTATATTTAAATTATATTTTATTTCATCTAGTTTTAGTGAACTGATATAACACTTTTATAAGGTTGATAATACATATTTTTGAAATCACTTGTACATTAAACACACGTAAAATTTAATTTAAATCTAACACAAAATACACATTTAATTATATAATTAATTCAATCTGCACATCTATCACATTGTGTAATTTTATTGAATTTATTGCGCAAAATATTTCTACTTTGAACATAAAAATTATCAACCGAATTTTGAACTTTCCATAGCTAAAATATGCTTTGTCTTGCTATGTCTTATTTGATTTTCAATATGTATATGGTAATATTAAACTGTTGACATTTTTATGAATAAATGTCTTGAAAAAAAAAATATGTTTAATAAAGCCAGACGAGCATTTTTACAGTTATAAGACATCCAACATAGAAGCAATCATCTCTGCAATGTACAAAGCCTTGAATACTTTAGCGGCTAAGACTATTTTACATACACAATCATGTCGTCAATATAGACTTTACGAATTACATTTTATCAACCAAACATTACAACTTCAATATGCAGTGAATCCTAACAAAATAACTTCTCTCTATATATACTTTTATACAACTTCATAAATATTTCACTGTCATTAATATTTAATCAATATACATATTGGGTTAATATTGAGATCACATTTGTGTGAAATATAATCGTGTAATTAATTTGTTCATAAACATGGCCATAATAATATTTTGAATTAGAAAAAGCATTTAAAATATATTTTTTATAATCGTGTTAAAATCTGTACATTTATACACAAATGTGATCATAACAGGACTAAAATATTGATGATAAAATTCAAATATGGAATTAACTTAACTTTTTTATTTCACAAGCAAGGGTGTTGCTTTATCAAGCCATTACTTCATGCACAAACTGAATTTTTAATGTATGACTGGTAAATATTATATAGCTTCCAGCATGAAACATAGACTTTGGCTTTTGAAATACTTTGTGATTTATTTCGTGTTTTCCTCCTTCATATAACGTACTAGCTGACCGGGCAAACGTTGTTCTGCCAAAAATTTTTTAGGGGTAGGGGGATGAAAAGTAGATGTTGTCCGATTCTCAACCCTAGCCGATATGCACGCAAAGAGTCACGAAAATCGGTCGAGCCGTTTCGGAGGAGTTCAACTTCTAACACCGTGACACGAGAATTTTATATATAAGATGTATGTATGACATACATACATTGTGTTATTAAGTCTATATGTAAACAGATAAACACAAAACTGTTAATTAGCAACTTTTTCTCCTCGCGATTTTTTTTTTCTTCTTTTTGGTAGTAAATGACGAGCTTTAGTAAAATAAAAATACATACAAGACTGAGAAATTTCAAGCGTAATGGGTTGACTTATTATTTGGCATAGGTGGTATTTTTGTTGGTATTGTAACCGTTGGGACAGGGAAGCGTGGGCGTGGTTTAGTATAAAGTGGGCGTGGCATCGGGTCTAATGTCTAACTAACGTGAATGAGTGTGTGTCGATGAGTTAAGATCTGCTGCGAGTCAGTTTGATTGTTTATGCATGTTTTGCGTCGTCTCTTCCTTTTTTATGAAGCGTACTCTATAACGCTTTATCTGTATAGATAGTTTCGGATATATTTTGTTTCAGATATCGGATAACTTCGGCTACGATCGCGGCCTTATAATGCCACTACACTTACAATAAAATGGCAATTAAGTCGAGATTCATGCTGGAAATTATAAAATATATGACGTGTATGTTAATTACATATTATATAAAACATGTAGTTTTTAATGTTTCTCTCGTTAAAGCTAAGTTAGTTGTTACAGCTTATCCACATAATGTTGCAGTGCAGTCAGTAGTTCCATATCATATCACACTCTTTACAGTGAGACTCACGCGCGCCCCAGAATTTTACCTGAAATATGTTAAGACAAAAACGATTTACATAAGAAAGTTAACGGTTCCAATATTCTATTTATTCATAATCTTCTGTAACCCACCCAGCAAATTCTCCCAGCGTATTCATATATTTATTATTATGTTCCATGATTATACCGGACAGGCTAACAAATCCATCATGGACCCTGGGGGAACAGCTAATTAAAAGAGAGGAGGATAATTAATGTAAATAAATTTTATACCGGTAAAGTTAATCATTAAATATGGAGACCACGCTTCAAAGAGGTATCTGAAGACGGATCACCATTGGATTTTGATCAACGTGATCCGTCTTAATACCTCTTCGAAGTCTCCACTTAGTACACAAGCTTCTTGGTATGAACCAAGTATTTTATATTCTCTGGTGACTTTACGCACGCCGATGCTATGCTATGTTTTTCTTAAGTATCCTTCTTATAGGTTGCCGGAAGAAATCGCTACGTAGCGATAAGGCCGCCTGTTCTTCGTACTTCCATCTTTACTGATATTCTTGTACGACTGTATAATATGTGGTGTGCAAACAATAGATATCTACCTATCTATCTATCTATCTATCTATCTACCAAGTACCCACCAGGTGTCGCTAGCGGGCGAGCGGGCACTAGAGGGCTAGTCGAGGTTGTCCTGGAAGATGAGCCGCACGTACCCCGGCGTGCCCTGCAGCGGCGCGGCGCAGAACGGACAGATCGCGTGAAAGCCGTTCGTGCCGTGTGGAATGTCCACCGTCGCCCAGTATCTGCAATACCATATACATACGTATATTTATTTATTTATATATTCAAAATTACATCTTACAGGTTGACTAATGCGTTAGAGTAATATAAATACATTAAAATTAAATTCATAATAAAAATTACAATTAAAATTCTCATAAATTCAAATTAAATTCGTAAGTAAGTAATCATAAGGCTACACCTCATAGCTCTCATAGCTCCACACTAGGATTCCCTGAGTACTGCGTGCCACGTTCAACAAACGAAGACAAAAACACACAAACCCAGACCGAGAACAGAAATTCCAACTCATTGATCAAATTTTTGCCTCACTGGGAATCAAACCCAGGAAACTTTCATGGTAACCATTATGCTGCGAAGGTCGTCTGTGTGTTAAGTACAATATACATTCGTATATCACCAACAGTCATCTAATATTCCTTCTAATATTATAAATATGATAGTTTTTTGAAGGTGTCTAAATATTTCGATATTTAACTTTTCATCACGCGTTATCTATGTTTTAAAAATATTCATTAATAAAAATATATGTAACATTAAATAGTCCACCACCAGGTGTTACCAAATCAACTCACTTGACAGTCCGCTCGGATGCCATGTGTCCGCAGGGGTTGAACGCGTACGTGGGCGGGCCGGCGTCCACGTAGAACGCGGGCTCGATGCCCATGCACACGCGCACCACCGGCCCCGCGGTCAGACACATCGGGCAGCGCCGCACGCCCGTCTCGCTGCCCTCCGCGCCCCACGAGTGCTCACCTGGGAACAACCGACGTAACTATAAATTTTAGAATCCCCGACTCTTTTTATTTTTTATTTACAATAAAACCGCATCATAATCGGTTCACTCGTTTAGGAACAATAATCTATATATATAAAATTGAAAAGCGACACACCGCTGATTAAACAAGAAATCTCAGAAACTGCCGAACCGATTAAGATGAAATTTGGCAGGGAGATAGTTTATGCTAAGGAGACGTCCACTAAGAACGGATTTTTGGAAATTCATCCCCTAAGGGGTACAAATAAGGGTTAGAAGTCACTTTCATACAAACCAACTTTGTTAGTTTTAGATTTATAAATTTGAATTTTTTTATGTAGGTTTATAGTAATGAACAAAAGTTAACTTTAATACATTTTTTTGGAAAATCATCCCTTAAAGGGTTAATTTCTTCAATTTAAGTTAGTACGCAACTTCGTCATTTTTGAAGGTAAAAACATGAAAATTTATATATTGGTTCAAGAATAGAAACAAAATTTAAAAGGTATGTATTTTTTTGGAAAATCAACCCCTAAAGGGTTGAATAAGGTTGTACAAGTTAGTATGGGAACTTCGTCAGTTTTGAAGTAAGAAGGGTGAAAATTTGTATATAAACTTATAGTTGGACACAAAAAATAACTGTATTACTGTTTTCTCGAAATTCATCCCCTAAAATTAGGGGTTGGAAGTCTTTTACATATAAATCAGCTTCGTCAATTTTAGAGTTATAAATATGAAATTTTTTATGTATGTTTATAGTAGTAAACAAAAGTTAACTTCAACACATTTTTTTGGAAAATCATCCCTTAAGGGGTTAATTTCTTGCATGGAACTTAGTACGCAACTTCGTCATTTTTGAAGTTAAAAACATGAAAATGTATGTATTAGTTCAAGATTAGAAACAAAATTTAAAGTTATGTGTTTTTTGGGAAAATCAACCCCTAAAGGGTTGTATAAGATTGTGGAAGTTAGTATAGGAACTTGGTCAGTTTTGAAGTAAGAAGGGTGAAAATTTGTATATAAGCTTATAGTTAGACACAAAAAATAACTGTATTACTGTTTTCTCGAAATTCATCCCCTAAAAATAGGGGTTAGAAGTAATTTACATACAAATCAACTTCGTCATTTTTAGAGCTATAAATATGAAAATTTTAATGTATGTTTGTTGTTATGAACAAAAGTTTACTTCAACACATTTTTTTGGAAAATTATCCCTTAAAGGGTTAATTTCTTGGATGGAACTTAGTACGTTACTTCATCATTTTTGAAGTTAAAAACATGAAAATTTATATATTAGTTCAAAATTAGAAAGAAAATGTAATGGTAACGTGTTTTTTGGGAAAATCAACCCCTAAAGGGTTGAATAAGGTTGTTCAAGTTTGTATGGGAAGTTCGTCAGTTTTGAAGTAAGAAGGGTGAAAATTTGTATATAAGCTTATAGTTATACACAACCAATAACTGTTTCACTGTTTTCTCGAAATTCGTCCCCTATAAATAGGGGTTAGAAGTCTTTTACATGTAAATCAGCTTCGTCAGTTTTAGAGTTATAAATATGAAATTTTTAATGAATGTTTATTGTTATGAACAAAAGTTAAAATTTAGCTGAAAATCATCCCTTAAAGGGTTACATTAGGGGATGGGACTTACTACGCAACTTCGTCATTTTTGAAGTTAAAAACATGAAAATTTATAATATTAGCTCAAGATTAGAAACAATCAATCAGTAATTAATGTGTTTTTTTGGATAATTCTCCCTTAAAGGGTTAATTAATTAAGGGAGTGTATGTTAATATGGCAACTTCGTCAGTTTTGAAGTAAAAAGGATGAAAATTTGTATATAAGCTTATAGTTAGACACAAAAACTAACTGTATCACGGTTTTCTCGAAATTCATCCCCATATAGAGTAATACTAAGGGGTTGTAAATATCTATTTAAGAAACTATGTCCTTTTAAACTCAGTAATGTGAAAATGTATATGTTAACTTATAATTAGAAACAAAAATTAATTGTAAGTTTTTTTTTTGGAAATTCATCCACTAAGGGGTAAAACCAGGGGATGTAAATTTGTACGAAACTTCGTCAATATCGAACTCAGAAATGTGAAAATAAATCAAAAATTAACTGTAATAGGTTTTTTGGAATAAAGGGGTTGCCAGTTTGTCATTTTCGAACTCAGAAATATGAAAAATAATATGTAAGCTTATAGTGAGAAACAAAAAAATTGTGTAGAGGACTTTACGGACGGTAGGGGGAGGAGAGAGGGACAGGAAGCGAGAGAGGGACCGGGAACGGGAGAGGAACAGGGAGCGGGAGAGGGCCGGGGAGCGGGAGAGGGCCGGGGAGCGGGAGAGGGAGAGGGAAAGGAAACGGGAGAGGACCTGGGAGCGAGAGAAGGAGAGGGGGGACAGGGAGCGGGAGAGGAATGAGAGGGACAGGGACAGGAAGCGGGAGAGGGAGTGGGACAGAAAGCGGGAGAGGGACCGAGTGCGAGAGAGGGAAGTGGGAGAGGGACAGGAAGCGAGAGAAGGACCGTGAATGGGCGAAGGAAAGGGACAGGGAGTGGGAGAGGGAGAGGGGGAGAGAGAGAGTTTGAGTGGGAGAGAGAGTGGGAGCGGGAGAGGGAGAAGGAGTGTAAGTGTCCAGATGGAAACAACAGAACCGTTTTTAAAATATTTGTACTGTTCATGTTGACATCGTAAAACCAGTTCATTACTGATCCATTTAGAATCTGGTGGTGTTACTTCGAGATAAGATATGTAACTCCTGGATGGATGGAAATAACGGGACCTTTTTGTTTTTTTTTCTAATGAAACTCAAGAGCCAGTTTTTCTGAACATATAATATTTTTCAAAATTTCGGTTAGGAGCACTTCAATACGTGTTAGAACATCAAAAATTTTGTTTTTAAAATTATTGTCTGTTTGTATGTTCGGGCATTACATGAAAACCCTTGAACTGATTTCGACGGAAATTAGTTATGTTGCTCCTCATACTTTGGATCACGTTTTAAAAAACTTTTCGTCCCGATAAAATTAAAAGTTTTCACCGGAAACAAGATGAAACTTAGTGTGGAATATTTTGAAATATCAACGATTTGCTTTAAATTTGCAACAAACATTCCTCATTTAATTGATGAAATACATGTTTTCGAGTTTTTCAAATTTTTTCATGAAAAATAAAAAACTAATGTTAACTAATGTTGTTTATTTTTTAAAATTCGTTCCCGGAGGAATGATTTGTGATTATATCGTACGTTTCAGTATATAAATTCCTAAACATAAGTACTTCCATATATGTAAATTAACCTGTTTTTAATTTTTTTTCTGCAAGGGGTACAAATATGATAAGCATAATTTCCGCATGCGAAGCTGCGGGCAACAGCTAGTAATGTATAATATTGTATACTTTATTAATATAGTAATAATATATTTTTTATTGTAAAAAAGCGTGGGGTGCTTTTTAAAATATTATCAAAATGATACTCCTTCTACTCGTATCTGTCAATAAAATATTTATAACTAGTGACACCATGCACCCCACGCTTTTTTACAATAAAATACATTTTTTTCTTATTTAGGTACACTATTCTTAATTTATATAATATTTAAAAAGGTTACACTATTCTTAATTCAAATTTATTTTCTATTTTGTAGTTGGATTTTCTATAAACGAGTGTTTTTTAGTTTTTTTTTTACTATTATTTATTACTAACAGGTTTGTTCAGTTATTACAGCATAATCTAGCTGTTTGAACGGGATGCAGGGGCCTGAGTGTTAATACTGCAAACACCGCTAATTCTCAAAGAGTTGCACTTGAAAATAGTGTGGGAATATTGCGAAATAAATTCATTATAATGCATTGAGTATCCCACGCTGAGGCCAGTAATAAATTTCACCAACGAATTGCTAATAATTTAACCACATTCAATATTAAGACTCATTGTTTAATAGTAAGACTGTATAAAAATATAAAATCTCGATATTGTTTAATGTTACTAGGCGACAAACGGTGTACCTCTTTGGTATTGAAATTATTATTTTTAAATGTAACTAGGTAGAGTAGGTTCCTAATTCCATGGATCTGTTCTAGTGAAACAAAATATCGTCAGTTGCCTCATGATGGGACAAGTAACGAGACAATTGGGATAAACCCGACAAGATTACAATGACTCATGACTGTTCAGCAACGGGGTTTCGTGGTCCATCCAATGAATACATACGTTTATTATTCGTTATTGAAAATCGTTTAATTCGTACATAGTTACAAGGGAAAAATAAAATAATGAATGAGAGTATGCAACGTGTGCACTGGTAGCTCGCGGAGTGAGGCATCCTACACAAGCTTCTTTCATATGTAGGGTTTTCGCCAGCAGTCCCTAGATGGCACTACCAACAGCAAGCGGCGACAATGACAACAACTCATTGGGACTCATTGCGACCTCGACCAACAACTTTAGCCAGCTCACCCTGCACATGTCCGCAGTTGAGGTACACGTAGGGCTGGTTGAGGTCCTGGTGCGCGGCGGACAGCTTGCGCGGGATGACCAGCGTGTTGAGCCCCACGGGGCACTGCGGCCGCCCGGCGTTCAGCTCGTCCACCAGCGCTTCTAGATCGCGTTTTGTCTGGAAATACAAACGATGCAGGCATTGAAGTATAATCTATACATCTATATCTATACAAATATCTAAGATACAAATAAATAAAATTGGAGTATCTGTTTGTAATATTAAAATAACCGCTTTTTACTAAGTGCATTTGGTTGTAACACGGTACATATACCAAAACAACATTTTTTACAATTTTTGTCTGTCTGTCTGTCTGTCTGTTTGTTCCAGCTAATCTCTGAAATGACTGGACTGATTTTGACGGGACTTTCACTGGCAGATAGCTGATGTAACAAGGAGTAACTTAGGCTACTTTTAGTTTAGAAAAAAATAGTTTGTTAGGCGATACGAAGTTCGCCGGGTCAGCTAGTGTTAGTTATAGTAAACATAGAACAGACATCGCGAACAATATTTGTGCCGCAGCCGCCGCGCCGTAGACATGACAGGGCAGTGCGGGTCGCGCCGGGAGGAACTGGGAGTAATAAATCATAGAATTTGTAGCTCATGAGCTACTACTCATTGCGCGATCATCGAGTTCGCGGTGTCATTTCTTTACGCTATAACAGGCTGTGTTGTTGGCCAGGTTCAAATTCCTACTATCCTACTAATATTATAAATGTGAAAGTTTGTATATTCACACAAAAACTACTAATGAATATTCATAAAATTTAGCACACAGGTCAGTCATTATGTGGAATAAGACATAGGGTACTTATTATCCTGAAAACCGCGAGAACGCCGCTACTTCCTATCCTTAGCATCCTCAGTAAGTTTATTAGTAATTGCGAAGAATAAAATAGTTACAGGTACTTGTTATTACTTTTTTATAACGTTAATAATACACGTAAACGTCAGTTTTGTATTACTGTAGTCGTTTACGAATACTTCAATGGGCCATAATAAAATTGTTATATGTTCAATAAATAAATATACTTCTAAAAAAATTTTATAAATTTTTATATGTTGTATTTGTGTTCCAACACTGTTGCAAACTAACTAAAAAACCTGGTTTGGAAATTATAAGATAAAAAGATAAAACTCAACTCGTTATTTATCCTTTGATGAAAAATATTGGAAAACATGTTTTAATTATTTAGAAACTTCTTAATGGGATATTCTCAACAAAGAAATAATCGACAAAGGCCGGAGAAACGACTACGCAAAAAAATATTAATCAATCCATTATAGTTATAAATAATATTTATAAATAAATAATTGGCTTGATCTTTAAAAATAGGCAGTCAAATTAATGTTTATATGTTAATGTTTACAATAACAATATTTTAAGTATCATCCTCAAATACCCCACATTTTTAATTTTAAAGCAAAAAATATATACTACTACTGCTGTTTGGCTTTGGAAATCACTACCCTTTAAAATACGTTGTGCTCAGACAATCGAGAGTTTTAAAAAACAAGTTAAAGACTATTACAGGCAGTCCTCGACTTACGTCGTTTCGATTTACGTCGTTTCAAGTTACGTCCAACAATGTTTTGATACTATTCCTCAAACATACGTCATTTGTTTCGATTTGCGGCATAGGAAAAATAACTAGCAATTTCATAAGTGCATATATAATTATTTTAAGAACTTACTTTTGATAATAAAGTATGTATATCCTTTGTTATAAATGCAGTTTTTTTTTTAATTTCGAGTCCGTGTGGATCCTAACCCTCGAGTTTTACATGTAAACATAATATGAAAAAATATGTCTCGACTTACGTCGTTTCGATTTACGTCGCGTATTTCGAGAACCTAACATGCCGTAAGTACGAGGACTGCCTGTACTTAAATATGCCTTAATTAATAAATCTTTCCTCCTTTTATTTCTCATTTCATCACTTATCATTACAATTTGTGTAAACTTTTTACCTTCTACGTACACCGCTACCCTCTTTTTATGTGTTCTAACTTTTTTTCCTCTACCCAAAGGTCGCCTGGAAGAGATCGCTACCTGAGCGATAAGGTCACCCTTTGTATACCTTACTTTATTTTAATATGACTGTGTTTATTATTGTATTTTGGTGTACAAATAAAGAGTATTTGTATTGTATTGTATATAATATTCTTACCGGTGAGTTCTTCAGTCCTTCAGCACTTCGCCATAGCAGCGTGGCCCCACATAAGTCTATCATCGTGCCGTCCCTTAGTACATTTGTTTCCGCCTGGCAGGGTAGACCCTGGAATACAACAAAAATGCTTACTTCACTAAAACTATCGGATCCCCTTGTTATACTTATTGTTAGTTAATCATTGTCGTCCATAGACATCAGTAATCATTAGATACGCTGACTCAAACAAGAGGGGATAGCTAGCCAAGCAGACTTCAAGGAAAGATAATACCAGTAATAATCATATTAAAGAATAGACGAGTATTTAAATGACAAAGATGCATGGAAATGACCAGTTCTGCAACCATTTCCGCTCAGATTAATTAGTAAATATTTTTGTATTATTTTCTTTTTTGTAATATTTTTTTAAAAGATGTGCTGAGGAGTTTCTTTACGGCTTTTCTTCTCCTCCATGACAAAGCACCCTTTCAAAAAGCTGGTTGATAAAAAAATGATGACGTACATAACTGTATCAGTGCTACCTATATGAATAAAATATTTTGACTTTGACTTTGAGCATACGCATACCCAGCTTCTGTAGTAGCCCTGGGAATCAGAATATTTTCGCCTGCGGAGGGGGTGACAATTCAGATTATAGATTCTTTTTCCTGGGGGGTAGGCAGCTACCCCCTCGGTATGACTGATGTCCTAACTAACGACACTTGTTTTTTTGGGTCTATTCCACTTGTCTCGTTGAGTCGTCCCGTAATTTATGTGTTGTATCGAGTGCCGGAAGTCCCATTATGTCATCGAGCGCTCAAATCTCGTCAACACCACTGAACTAACGGGATGGACATTTCTTAATGTGCGTTATAGCAGGTATAATAATAGGTATTATTATGAAATGCATTCGTTAGGCTTCTAAAGTAGTACCTACCTAGTGCCGGCATGAAATTATAGTCAGTACTAGCTGACCGGGCAAACGTTGTTCTGCCACAAATTTTTTAGGGGTAGGGGGATGAAAATTAGATGTTGTCCGATTCTCAACCCTAGCCGATATGCACGCAAAGATTCACGAAAATCGGTCGAGCCGTTTCGGAGGAGTTCAACTTCTAACACCGTGACACGAGAATTTTATATATTAGATTATACATAAAGACAGTTACCTTCTGTTGCGCCGAGCGGCTCTCCCTCAACGAGAACACGGCGCCCCCCACGCTGGTCTCGCGCCACGGCCCGCAGGTGGCGCTGCCGCCGCAGAAGTCACCCCGCGGGTGCATGATCAGCACGCCGTTCGTCGTCAGCCCGTCGATCTCGTGGTTCTCCGTCCATTTTGTTGCTTTCTCCTGGAATTTGTAATGTATTTTTAGTCAATGCTAAGTAGCTTCTGCTCGCGAATTCTTCTTCGTAAACTTTAGAAGTTGAGACGTCATCAATCATCATTAAAACATATTCCTTATAATAACAGGTAAATTATGATATATTTTTAACTAGCTGACTCGGCGAACTTCGTATCGCCTAACAAACTATTTTTTTTTCTAAAACAAAAGTAGCCTAAGTTACCCCTTGTTATATTAGCTATCGGCCAGTGAAAATCCCGTCAAAATCCAGCCATTTCAGAGATAGCCGAAACAAACAAACAGACAGACAAAAATTGTAAAAAATGTTGTTTTGGTATATGTACCGTGTATACATCCAAATGCACTTAGTTAAAAGCTGTTATTTGACGACCCGTGTGGCGCAATGGTTACCATGCCGGATCGCCGCACCAAGGGTCCTGGGTTCGATTCCCAGCGAAGCGGAAATTTGAATGAGTTTGAATTTAATTTCTGTTCTCGGTCTGGGTGTGAATGTCCTTGTCTACGTTGTGTGTTGTCCATGGCACCCACGACACAGGGAATCCTAGTGAGGGGCTATGAGTGTGAAGCGTTATTTATTTATTTATATTTATCTGGGGGCAC
Organism: Thymelicus acteon; assembly: GCA_951805285.1. Classification (NCBI taxonomy): domain Eukaryota; kingdom Metazoa; phylum Arthropoda; class Insecta; order Lepidoptera; family Hesperiidae; genus Thymelicus; species Thymelicus acteon. The sequence continues at coordinate 9,311,651 of OX638232.1, forward strand.
GGTAGTGCCCCCGCCAAGTCGAGCAAAAAAGCGGCACGGCCGTACCATCCTTTTCTCGAAGCAATTCAGGCCATTTTCGACCCCCTATAACTTCGTTGTGGATAAAGCTAGAAGCCTGAATTTTTAGTAACCAAGCAGACATTGTGTAAACACGGTGTATTTCAAATTTCATTCAATTTGAACTAGTAGTTTAAGAATTATAACTAGTCAAAGTTTCTTATAGTCGCACTAAACAATCAAATTTAATATAATATGTAAGTATTACTTGTGAGATACATTGTGTTTTCATGCGATGGTCAAGTCGATCTATTTATTTAATTAAAACATAAAAGATTTTTAATATTGATAATATGGTCACTATAAGATGTTGTTACTTGTTAGGTTAGGTAATTACGTAATAACTTAAGACAGAAGGACCCTTAAGTAGGGACTGAATAAATTAACCGACTTGGTATTACATGGATCTCAACTTTTTACGGTAGAAGAACTGAGTTGCGAGACTTGTTTTTTTTACAATTTATGTTTTTGATGGCATTTATTTTAATATTACAAACAGACACTCTAATTTTATTTATTTGTATAGATGCTTCTAATTGACGGAATCTTTCATTAGCTTACGCCGGTTACAACCATTACAAACTGTAAACCATGACTCCGTAAACTACACTTACACCAGTTCTATAATTTCAGATCAAGGTCAAATCGCGCCGAATTAAAATTCCTAAACCGTGATCTGTCATTGAAAGACATTCTATAGACACGAACTATATTCTATAAACAAAAACATCGGCGTTGCACCGCATCGCAGGATTCGGTGAGACGTTTGTTTCGTATTCGATATATGTAATTTAATAATTTGGGAGCAATAAATACCATCCTCTACGATGTTGACTACATATTCCATTGCAATCTAAACTTTAATATTATAAAGAGGATTTTGTTTTTTGTTTCTTTGTAATGGATAAACTGGATAACTGGATAAACTACTGGACCGATTTAAAAATTCTTTCACCAATAAGATGCTCTACTGTATAATTTAAAAAAATAGGGATCTATACGAAAACCCTACGTAAAACGAGGGCCGGGCGGTTACTAGTCCGTTATAAATCCTATAGGTACTCAAATATCAATTCAAGTTAAAATCTACATAAAAAAGCTCAAGACAACGAAAATATTTAATGCTTAAGTTTATTTATTTATTTTTTATTTATTTATTTATTTATTTACCATTATGCACACTAACACTACAGGTCCTTAACCTAATGCGTTAGTACATCAATTTATTTCTTAATATACTCGGCTCAACGAGCCGATAATTTCTTCACAAAATATGTTTTACACATTATGTTCCACGGATAAGTAAAAGCCGGAATTGTATGTATGGCAGTTATTTACAACCTTCCGGTCAACGACAATATGGTAAACAAATCGCCATATCGTTACTGAGAGGAAGGAACTTTGGGTCGAAGACCCCGTAGCCTATTTGGTAGGGGCACTGGTAACCCTACTTACGATTCGAGGGGTCCCGGGTGCGAATCCCGACCGGGGAACGTTTATGTGACTGATAAACATTTGTTCCCTGATCGTGGATGAGATTTGTTTGAATTGGATTTGTGTTGTCCATGCCACCTAAAATAGTGCGCGGATGTGAATGTGTGTTAAGCGGTTTTTTTTAACTTCGTGATTGCAGAACCGACAAATCTTCTAGTATCTTTAGAAATAAATAAAAGGCATGTTTAGGACGGTTTTATTAGTTCAATCCAGCATGCCTACATTATACAGTCGTCAAAAGAATAAGGTATGCAGGGCGTGATTCTAAAACCTTCTATAATTCTTAATATTACAGAATGTTTGTGTTATTATCATTGTTAAATGCTACCTATATACATAAGGTATGATTTTATAGTGATAATAACAGTTACATTCTGTAATTACAGAAGGTTTTAGAATCATGCCCTGCATACCTAATTACTTTGCTGACTGTACATCACAATCTTTCTTCCTATGACGAAACTACAACAAATCGTTGCCGCTTCGAAATTCAAACCCAACCACAGTCTCTAGAATTTATTCCTTGGGGCGCGCGGGCAACGACGTTATATGCTACAAATATCATGTGTACTTACACCGAGAAATATGTTCCTGGAGGAGTCAAATCCAGCTGCGTATATGCGGCAGTTGTTGACGTCGTTCCTGTCGGCGATGATGCGGCAGGCGAACCGAGATATCGTGCTCTGCAGCACCTTCGTGTCGCCGCTCTTGTCGCCCGCCACCGTGTCCATCACCACGAAGTCGATCGGCGACTCTGATGATCTGCCGATCTGTTGACAAACATATTATTAATAGCTTTATTTAACTTCATTTTCTTCAACATTACAGTATCATATAATACCTAGGCTAGTGCAGGCACTGGTCCCTATGATACGGGCTTACCTAATTCAGGGGACAGTATTCCAATGTAATGTTAACCAAGTTGTTCAAAATAAAGATTTTCATTTAATTTCATAGTTGGTGTACATGTACACCAACATTAGTGGGTGAGGTGAGGTTAATACTTAATTCTATACTTTAGAAATGTTTTAGCTTTTCGTCACAATTAAACTACCAGGTAAGATAATATCATCATCTACATCCATTTGAAACGAAGAGATTGAATAAACAGATTGAATAAAATGCGCGATGTCGGTTGTAGATTGTAGAACATAGGGGCCATCCATAAATTACGTCACACGTTAGGGGATTTAGTGTGACATTGTGTGACAAGGGGTGGGAGGGGGTCCTAAATTTCGTGACGTCACATTTCAAAATCGAATAATTGGTATGTATAAGTAAATATAAAAAAAAATATGGAAATAAAACTTATTTCGGAACTACTGTTTTAATTTAATAAAATCTATTTGTAAATTTTCATAATATGTGACATCACACTAGGGGGGGAGGTCTCACAAATGTGACCAGCTGTGACAAGGAGGGGGGAGGGGTCAAAGTCATGAAATTAGTGTGACGTAATTTATGGATGGCCCCATATTAGGTTTAGACAGTTGATGGGGTTCGACCTATTGGTGACTCACTACTGAGCACGGGTCCCTCCTCTTGACCAGGTCTAGAACACTACCACATTGCTCCATTGCAGATTGGCGGAGTCAGTGTGGATTGGTGAAGGTAATAGTGGAATATGATGCCTAATCACAGTCAAAAGTTGACAAGTTCTGAGAGTCAAATATGGACAGCAATATTGTCATTTCCGTTGTACTCACGATTAGTAACTTTTAAAATGAACAGCAATGTATAAGATTCTGATTTTAGCTACTCCAAACAGCCCTGAACTGAGCTACTCAATTGATGTGATCCGAGACTCTAATCTGAAACCTTCATATTCTGAATTCTAAATCCTTGGCACTTTGCAGACTTGAGCCATCTTTTGCCGAATCCTACAATTTGGCGTTCAGGCATCAGATTTCAGGTGTCAGTTTCCCACTCTTGAGACCCATTACCAGTAGAGTACCAAAGGCTCATGGATCAAATGGATGCATGGAATCAAATGATGATGAAGTGCACAATGTGATCAATAGGTGTGAAGGCTGCGTTACGTCAGTGTTCTGGCGGGCGCGCGCGACGCTCCAATTGTTACGTGCAGGGTTGTATAAACTGCTGCGAAGGTAAGAATACGCGGTCGTATTCTTATTCACCTGAACAAAGCCGACCAACAAACAGATCTCTTTAATTATACAACAATACACGAAAAGCTACCTCGCTTTTTTAGGTTCGGTTTACTTATTTATTCCAATTGATACACTTAAGTAAATTAAAATTCAAGATTCAGATATGGGGCACTACTGAAATTTTCGGTTTCCGTGTTACTGGGTATAAAGCCGTACATTGTATATCACCACCTATACTCTAGTCGTTTTGCAGCAGATACAAATGTAAACAAACCATTAAAACAGTTTTCTAGGGTTTTCACCAACTGACGTGAATTTGTACACCAAATGCGTTTTATTTAGACAAACTATTACGTTATTATGTTTCAGTGCAATCCTCACCTCATCACCTAACGGAAGGAAACAATACCGCCTAGCTTGTGAAAGTATTACGAATCGTAATCCTAATTTGCGATCGGTAGAATAACATAATAATATTATTATTATATTGTTCAATTTACGTAACATTATTCGTATGAACGAGGAACGCAAGCGGAACAATTCATCTCGCTACAACACATTGTCGCAATGAATGCATTAAAAGGCCGTCTTATAAGTCTTACAGAGACATTATTGGCGTCAAAATGTTAAACTTGATACTGAGATGATAAAATAATAATAAATAATACTAATGGTATGAAGGATTTTATATTGAACTATTGAGCCTGGCATAATATGTAGTTTATCAATATATTTAATTACGGAAAATTTCAGTTTATAAATATACAATTCGTTAATTACATCATTACAGTGATAACCGAAGCAATTCTCAATAGAAAAAAATAAACGTGTACTATATACGCGCGTGAGAAGTTATACTTCTTTGGCATCAAAAAAAAATTTTCAAATAAAAATTTCATCGATGTTTTTCGTCACATTTTGTGTCACAATTTCACTCTCATCATTTTTTCTATTTATGTATGTATTTCATAACGCGCCTAAAGAAGTATAACCTAGTAACGCAAGTCGTTCAATAATAGCACGATCATTGTAAACATTTTACCATAATAAAAATTGTAAACAAAAGGTTAATGTTGTTGACAAACTGTTGACATTCAAGGGCCAAGATAACCATTAGGTTATGCTAGATACGGCTTACTTCACTGTCTTCCAACGCTTATAGTGGCCAGATATGGAACGCTTCACTCTGCGACAACGTAATCTCCGCATACCGCGCAACATCGCAATTAGCAATGGATCACACTGAATTAGCTCACAACTGCTCATAATAGGTCTGCCCTTAAAATAGCTCGGAACAAATCGACGAGACGGCATGTTGATTGAGCGCCAGGTTTAATGCGATGCGACTTTACTATTGAAGATTGATTAAATGATTAACTTAACACTGCATTAACATGTTGGTACAATTACATGGTTGGAAATATATTGGACTTTCAAGATAATATATCTTGAAGATTCCCTTTTTACCCCGTTCAGAGATGAATTTTCTAAAATCCTTAGTACTCGTAGGAACATAATAAAACCTGTACAAACAAGCTGCTAGGTCCACTGGTGTAGATTGTACGTTGTTTGTCAGCCAGTATCGGTTACTTATTTCATATTAGATTTTTCGGAGTTAGTTCGTTACTGAAAGACTCGAAAGGTCTAAGTATAAAAACAAAGTCTACAATTTTAATAGTACAAATAAACATTTAGTTTGTGACGCCTTCGTGCCTTGAAGATTAATCTGATCTGTCTGAAATCTTGCATAGATTTCACCAAAAGCGCAAAGAAGGAAGTATGTATATCACTCAGAAGTTTAACGCGCGCGATGCCACAAATAATAGCTAGTCGGTAACTTTAAAAACAATACACAACATACTTACATGCATATTTTTTTTGTTTCATGATTCATTTATGCAAAGTTGATGCATGTTAAATCGCACGATAACTTCTCTGGAACCCATATGTTGTGTATTGAATTCACACGTTTTTTTTAATAGAACATAGCCTTGAACACTGACGGCTCGTGCAGTACTGTTCTAGTGTTTATTGTGCATATTTAATTGTAACAAACTAAAACAAAAAGTTCACCATTTCGCAGGTGATTTTCAGATCAGACTATGCCACGAAAACCATTAGTAAACTCGTAGCTTAACAAAAACAAACTTCCGTGATACTGGTGAACTGTGTTAAATGTACTTAACATAGAATAGATATAAATGATTTGTTCTGTGGTACTGAATAGTGGAAAAGAAACGAGAAGTTGCGTGCACCAGGCACCTGAGCTTTGTACCTACTAACTTATCCGGCTGCTATATTATATACGAGTAACCGCCCTCGCTTTGCTTCGGTTTTCTTATTTTTTTACAACTTATTGGAGTTTTATTAAGGATCCCTAATTTTTTTGAAAATATAATATAGCCTATGTTACTCGGGGATAGTGTAGCTTCCCAACAATGAAAGAATTTTTGAAATCGGTTCAGTAGTTTCGGAGCCTATTCAATGCAAACAAAAAATCAAATCTTTCCTCTTTATATATTAGTATAGAAGTATAGATGTCTAGACATATAATAGGACCCGACAGCCACGCTCAGCGTCCGGATAAATTAGGAGGTACAAACCTCAGCTGCACCCAACTTCTTTTTTCTTCCACTATTCAGTACCACAGAACAAATATTTTTATATCTATTCCGTGTTTAGTACATTTAACACAATTCACCTGCACCAGTAGGGTTTGTTTTTGATTTCTAACTCATATCAAAACCTTTTAGACCACAGTACCATGATACGGGTGCATGGGCATACACAAAAACCTCTGCATGATAAAAGGTGTTTTCATTTTAAAACCTTAAATTCCTTTTCAGATTTTTTTCATCAATTTAAAATTATAATAGTTGTTACAATAGCTGCTATGATTGTAAATCTTAGATTTCTAGCACGCTCACTGTAATAATTATTTTATAACTTAAGTAAGTTTGTCTATGTCTAATAAGTGAAATTGTTGACTTTAGACAATAAAGTTCTTTAAACCGAAATCCGGACGCGGGAGCTTCCCTACTGGTTTTCAGACTAAAACATTAATCTAGAACGGGATTACTGCTTGGAAGACATAACAAACAAGAATTTTATAATAAAATGTACGATATAGTATAAACAGTTTTGACACAATAAAATTGTGGTTTTAAATAAATCTAGTACCTACCTGGCCCATGCGAATAATATTATAGCTGGTTTGTATAAAACTGACTTCCAACTACCAATCAATATCTTTCTATTATTCAAACCATTTAAGGTCGAAATGAACAATAGGTACACATAACACTAAAAACACAATAAGTATTAAATGTAGATTGTAGGTAATGATGACAATAAACTTAATCTATACTCTATACTAATATATAAAGAGGAAAGATTTGATTTTTTGTTTGCATTGAATAGGCTCCGAAACTACTGAACCGATTTGAAAAATTCTTTCACTGTTGGAAAGCTACACTTTCCGCGAGTAACATAGACTATATTATATTTTCAAAAAAAAATTAGGGATCCTTAATAAAACTCCAATAATGTAACCTAAGGTGTAAAAAATAAAAAAAAAAACCGAAGCAAAGCGAGGGCGATTACTCGTCACTTATAATACCACAAGAGCTTCAAAATTATCGGGTATTTCCCAATGATGTTGTATGTATAGGGAGGTAGATATGCCAAGAGGGCTCTGAAATTAAGTCAGTGGAATCTAGTCAAGTGTAGCGATTTCATTGTAGACAGTTGATAGCTGCCTTAGAGTGAGGCTGTCTATAGTTGTCATAAAAATGCCGAGTTGTGTTTTGAGATTTTTCAAAAATCATTTCTCCAAATTGAATAAGAATGATAAAGTTACATACCATAGGTAAATACATAAAACGTTATGTTAAATTTTGTTACTAATATAGAATATTTCTTTTAAAATTGATTAAAATAAAAATTTTAATTTGACACATACCATTCGTCATAGACTAATATGGCAGAAGTGAAATTGCATAATAGGTAGTGAAGATATTTCGTAAATTGAACCAAATGAAATCTTTGTTTAATGAATATGTATGTCCCCAATTTTAAAACTCTAAGATATGATATCAGGTTTTAGATTGTTTGTAAAATAAAAAAAGTTAAATATCCTTTTATCTTTCATTAGTTTTAATTTTCCTAGATTTCCAAGTGATGAGCTATAAGTCGTTGGATAAGCATAGTTCAAAAATTTCACAGCGAAGCCAACTGGATGCCTACGCTATAAGAGTTATTTTATCAGCAATAAGTGTACACAATATTCTTTTCCTGCGATTTAATATTTTTTAAATCTTCTAAAGCTTGTTGGTTAAATCCTGGATAACTAAAACTATTTTCATGCCACTTCCTTATTACACGAGGGTTGAAGAAAGGATAAAAATAAATCTAAAAATAAATAAAAATAAATCTAACACGTGTATTTTTTCGATTCACTTTTTAAATTATTTTAAAATAAACCTTATATTGTTGTAAACACACTGTGACCTAAACGCGCTACACTGTGACAAAAACCGTTAAATTCTCCCTAAAAGTGTAATTAATGTAACTTTGTAATTTTTCCGAAAGTTTATCCCGAATAACTCGTAAAATGTACTGAATGTTCTAAACAAAGCCCAAATCGCGATTTTTTTATTCTTATAAAATTGTCTTTTATGGGCCAAATTTGTGTAATCCACGCTAAAATAAAGGCGCCAGAGATATCGTAATCGCGCCATTTTTTATTATTATATAATTACATACTTTAAGTTATTTATTTTTGCAATATAATTTCAAAATGTTAAATCACAATACTACTAAAGAGTAAAGTACTATTTCTTTTATTCCCTTCTGCCTGACTATTCTATGTTATGCTTTGACAATTATGACATGTCATCGCGGATCGAAAACTAAACCTCGAAATGTATGGACATAACATATCTATGGTAAAATATCTTTGGGTATTTCCCGATAGGTTCGTTGCAAACAAATGAAGGAGTCGCTTCGCGCTCGTGATTTTTTAACCTGAAAAACTTGACGATTTTATTTGTTTGCAGGGAACCTTGAGGGAAATGCCAGATAATTTTGAAGCTCGTGTGGTATTCGGGGGATTATTTTTCCAATTTTCACAATTGAATTCAACCTGTCAGTTTGACGTGTGTTTAATTTGACTGGATCATGTTTTGTTTTTTATATATAGCAACTACCAGAGAAAATTTTCAAAAAATTATCAGTATAATACCATGTAGGTTGTACCACGTGACGTCGAATGGTGCAATTCTATTGGTCGATATTTGGGTCGGAAAAATAATCAATGTAATTTTGATAAAGTGCTCTTCCCAATGTATGTATCTGTATATATTGAAATTTTATCAGATGAAAGCGTAGCACTTAATTGCTGTGGTACATTACGGCTACCAGCGGCAATGGTGGGAAAATTGTGTCATTAAGTTACATAAATAGTTACATAGCCATAAGTCATATAGTCATAAGTTTAATACATAGCACCGTTATAAAATACTAGTTTTCATTCGCGGCTGTGTGGTTTCACAAAACGAAATCATTTACATAATAAAAGTTCCAAACATCCCAGGGGAACACACTGGACAATCTGCCCTATTTTCTTGTCCTGGACATTGACTATCAATGAGCCAAGTTTCATCTTTATCCGTACAACGGTTAGCGCGTGATATAAATACAAATATCGAATCCAAAATTCCAAACAATCATCATTAACAACGACGACCATGAACGACCACGGCGAACGAAGAGTCCCGGGTTCGATTCTTGACCCAAGTTATCGAACAATTATAATTACGTCATACCTACTAATATTTTCCATGTATGTATGTATATGTATATGCAAGTCGACATAGAGAATACTAGTACGGTCATGTCCAACAATAGCAATTCGCACAGGTAGTGTTAGCGTCCGATAGACACGTGTTTCATGTAAGACCACGCCATGGCTATACGTTATCAGCCCGCGCAAAGGTCAGGTGAATCGATCGGTATAATTTGCACGTGCACCATGCACGGCCTGCGGTAATAATTATATTATACGCGGTGGTCGCTATGCTATCACGCCATCGCAGACAGAGATAGGTGTTGCCAAACATAATATGCCGGCAACGCATTGGTGACGCCCCTAGTGTTGCTACTGTCCATGGGCGGCGGTGATCACTTACCATCAGGTGACCCGTCTGCTTGTTTGCCTGCTTAAGGCATAAAAAATATTACTGGCGGCAATTTCAATCAAAAGCTTTTACCAATATGACCTATCGATGAATCACCCCTTTACTCGTCATTAAAACATATAGAAAATACCCTGTGGGTGTGGATTATAATGACGCTATCTTTACCGGTCTCCCTTCAGTGACTGTAAGCTTACCTGGCTTGGCTTTATTTTTGACGGTTACGTACAGGTCGAAATCAGGTCCAATAGCTGGTAAACTTAACTTGTTAAGATTATCTGTAGAATTGATCTACCGTGTTCGTGTGCTTAATACATATTCCCAAACACGCACTCCCCTGGCAATTAGAGCACAAGGTAAGATAGCCGATACAACTGCGCCGAATTCTTATTACTGTTTTAAGTAACTTAACCTAACCTAACATGATGAAAGAAGTAACCAGATAAACATAATAATATCTAGCACTGCAGTGTCTACCGTGCACGTGATGTTCATTTTTTTTAACTGACTTCAAAAAAAGGAGGAGGTTCTCAATTCGATTGTATTTTTTTTGTTTGTTACCTCAGAACTTTCGACTGGGTGAACCGATTTTGATGATTCTTTTTTAATCGAAAGCTGGAGCTTGTCACGTGATCCCACTTAAATTTGAACTAGATCTGATGAGTATTTTTTGAGTTATTTTGAAGTCGGTTATTTTTTTCTCGGTAAAATTCAGATTATTCCTATAGATAGAATTCCTGTTGACCCTATCGGCCTATACTACTTCAGCGACACACAGTAAGTACGAAATGTTAATTATTTGACAGTTTCCCACTCCTGATGACTGAAATAACACTTGGAATGCACCTCGTTAGCAGCTTGACCACTTGACCAACAAGGCATGTTTCCTCACCGCAGGCACATTCGATTGCACGTCCGAGTGTTAGGATGCATTTACTGCATCACGTAAAAACCCATAGTAGTGGAATATGCATGCAAGAGAAAATTCCATTTACTCAAGCTATTTTATTGGCATGCATAGGTTAAAAGGTTAGAAGTATAATATGAATATCACTTAATTTTTGTATTTACGGCTTAATTTATCAGCGTAGCGTAATGTTTACAATATTATTATGTTAAAACTTTAGTTACTTCAAATATACCTATTCAAGATGTCTTAGGAAGCAATTACGTACATGCAAAATTACCCAGAATTGATTGAGAACAAGTACCTACCTACCAACATTTTAAGTTTTTTTCTTTTTGTCCCTTATTCAAGACGCGAAAAATTCAAGACATATCTCTGGTGTCAAACCTTGAAATACCTAGAAACGTGCCTGAAAACGACAAGGACAAGTCCCAAATGGCGAATACATTTCAATCACAAAGCGTCTGTATGAAATCTGAATCGCAAATACATATTCTACCTTAGCATGTCGGCCGCCGCAGTGACTTCATTTGGGTTTACCCGAACCAGCATTTTGCTATTAAGATAGACGTTCATACGACTCGTTTGATGAGATAACTTTTTATCGTTCACTAACGTACATAGTGGTATTAAATCAATTAAAGGACCACCCGTTCTTATGACGATCTTATTAACCCCCGACAAAAAAAGAATTATAAGTTTGACGTGTCTGTGTATCTGTGTGTCTGTATATCTGTGAATCTGTATGTATGTCTGTGGAAACGTAACTCCCAAACGGATGAACCGATTTTGATTAGATTTTTTGTTTGAAAGGTGATTAATCGAGTGTTCTTCCTCGACCCGAGTTCAAATCTATATTTTCAAATAATAATATGTGCGTATTATAAGTTAATTATCACTTGCTCCGGTGAAAGAAAACATCGTGAGGAAACCTGCACACCGGAGAGTTCTCCATAAAGTTCTCATGTGTGAAGTCTACCAATCCGCACTTGGCCAGCGTGGTAGACTATGGCCTGTACCCTCACATTGTGAGAGGAGACCTCGAGCCCAGCAGAACGAACGCTATTCGACTTCTGGCTGAGGCAAACATTGTATGGCAGATCAATGTTTGCTGCTGGGTTGGGATGATTGTTGTGTCTTAATTGCGTGTGTCCATGCCTCGCCGAAGCCTTAGCCTGGGGCTAAGCTAGCGTTTATTAACACTGATTAGTGTAAATCAATCTGTACCTAACTACACTAATCAAGCTATGAGTAAACTGAGTGGCCAATAATAGCACTCATAGCTCAGCCGCTTGTGTTACCGTATCACAAGCCTTGGGTAATAGCTTCTGAAACTCCAGTTAGTCACTAATGGCAGTACTAATGGTTTGTCTCAATATTCAATCTAACCACAATACCTATATATATTATGGTATATTGCACCAATTATTACAATATTAAAGTGTTATTTTAACAACTGCGTTTTATTTTACCTCTCAAAAATACCAGGAATTTTAAATGGATAAAGTCTTGGGGACCGCTGTAAGCAATCCACAAATTCAAACTGCGTGAAGTACCAACGGTATCGATAACCAATCATATTATCATACCTACTACAGTAGCTGTAATTGCATTTTAACAATTCAACCAATCATATTATCATACCTACTACAGTAGCTGTAATTGCATTTTAACAATTCAACCAATGATATTATCATACCTACTACAGTAGCTGTAATTGCATTTTAACAATTCAACCAATCATATTATCATACCTACTCCTCCTCCTTGCGTCGATATCCTCATTGCTGAGGGTCGTGACCCCCTCCACGGATCACTTTATTCCGGACTATCTGGCGCCAGCGGTTCCGGTTTTTTGCAGCGTGGATGGCCTCGTGCATCTTGCTGTCGAGAGTGGTGCGGATTTGGTCTGACCAGCGCATTGGACTGCGACCTCGCGGTCTGGTCCCCTGAACTTTGCCGGTGATGACTAACTTCTCAAGATTGTCACCGTCTTTCCGGGCAATGTGGCCGAAGTACTCCAGTACTCGTTGAAGGCAGATGGTTGAAAGCCTGTTCGTGATCTTGAGTTCTTCGAGTATGGACACATTAGTTCTTCTAGCTGTCCAGGGGATGCGCAGCATTCTTCTCCAGCACCACATCTCGAAGGCGTCGATACGTTTGCGGTCGTTTGCTCTGAGCGTCCATGTTTCTGCCCCGTAAAGAAATATAGAGAATACCAATGTTCGGACAAGTTTGATTTTGGTGCAATTTCTGATATTTCTATCCTTCCATATTCCCTTCAGTTGGCCCATGGCGCTTTTGGCCATTCCAATTCTGCGTCGGATTTCAGAGTCGCACGAGCCGGTGTTAGAGATACTGGAGCCCAGGTATATAAATTGATTCACTATTTCAAGGTCTAACGTCCCAGTGAGCTCCAGTTTATTTTTTCGGTCGACCACCATCATTTTGGTTTTCTCCTTATTAATCTTCAAGCCCAACTCGCCACTTATGTGTTCCATCCGGTACAAAAGACGTGCCATTTCGTCCTCTGAGGCGGCTAAAAGAGTAGTGTCATCCGCGTACCGCAGGTTAGTGATCTTCACTCCACCCACGCTTACTCCTCCTTCCCAGCCTTCCATAGTTTTCCTAATTATGTATTCACCATATGCATTGAACAAAATGGGGGACAGAATACAGCCTTGTCTCACGCCTTTTCCAAATTCAAATGGTTTTGAGATGATATGGTCGATCTTTGCGACCCCGTGGCTTTTGCGGTAAAGAGCTTCAAGAAGGGCAACCAGATGTACAGGTATTCCCAGTTCACACAGAACACTCCAAAGCTTCGCCCAGTTCACACAATCAAACGCCTTGCTGTAGTCAACAAAACACATAATGAAAGGGACGTCGAACTCGTAAGCTTTCTCCACCAGTTGCCTGACATTTAGTATGTGCTCGCGAGTGCCTCTACCTTTTACGAATCCTGCCTGTTCTTCTGGGATCTGCCAGTCCAAGAAGTACCTACTACAGTAGCTGTAATTGCATTTTAACAATTCAACCAATGATATTATCATACCTACTACAGTAGCTGTAATTGCATTTTAACAATTCAACCAATCATATTATCATACCTACTACAGTAGCTGTAATTGCATTTTAACAATTCAATAAACAATGATATAGGTACTTAATTATATCGTTGTGTAAACTTGTACCTATGAAATTAATCAATAACTAAAAAATTCTATCGTTGATCAACTCGTATAGGCTATCGGAAACGTTAGTTTTTCTTAAATTACGTAGAAATTTCGTTGTAATACGCGGGAAATTCCGGAACTTTCCCCCGACAAAACAATGTCTCCTAAAATCCGAAAAATCCGCCGTGTCGATATAACATTTTACCCAAGTCTGTACAGTCAGCGTCAAATAGATGTAAGCGGTTAGGGCAGTCAAATTGATCTCACATACATAAATTCATAAAGATGTACGCAGTCAGAGTATTCATATAGTTGTCAACATCTAAAGTGATCATTAGAACTAAGCAACATAGTTTCCAAATTCTTGTAAGCCTTCAGGATGGTCAATTTTATGTTTGCGAACAAAACGGTCAATGGTATCTAGGCATCGCGACCGATAGTTGTCAAAATACGTACCTAATCAAAATACATTTTATTACATTTCATCAAAGTGATTACTCATTTGAAACATTGACAAGATAAGTACATACTAATGACGACTGTCAGTGTCATCTTTATAATTATTTCTTTATTATAGAAGTGACCACAGATTACTTAATCACTACGTCACCACAGAGTACTTAATCACTACGTTATAAGAGACGCCACTTAGAACATTGGAAGTGACTACCATATTGCGATTCATAAACCATTTACGTATATTAGTTAATTAATTACATATCGCCATATATAATTGATAACATTTAGGTACAGGCTGCTGTCTTTCAGATGTGCAAACTTGTTGATTATTCAAGAACAATCCAGATTTTAATTGCACTGATTAATAATAATAAATAAAGATACCCGATAATAAATAAAGGTACCGATTTTTCTCTTATGGTGATATTTTATCCCCTTTGCCATTTCCATATTGTCAAAAATGGCGTCACCGCTGCAAGGGACACTATCGTTTGCAAAAGCTATTTACGAAGAGCCGCAATTTTCAGATTTTACAACTGTCTTTTACATGCTGTCGACAAAAACAAAATAGCCTTTGCGTTTTTGTTGCAAAATCGACCGTATCGTAAGGTGTTACAGTGCACGCTTGTAAAAGTTGACATACATCATTATTACTTATAGAAATATGTAGTTCTCTGTTCATTGAAAATTCTGAAGGAAAATTGTATTACTATCAGTGCCTAGATACTATTGACCGTTTTGTTCGCAAACATAAAATTGACCATCCTGAAGGCTTACAATAATTTGGAAACTATGTTGCTTAGTTCTAATGATCACTTTAGATGTTGACAACTATTTGAATACTCTGACTGCGTACATCTTTATGAATTTATGTATGTGAGATCAATTTGACTGCCCTAACCGCTTACATCTATTTGACGCTGACTGTACGCAATAGACTTCGAGATAAACTTACAACTTACTTGTGTAATCCAAATCATCCTTCAACTTCGCATCACATATTCTGTTGTAATACAAAAGTGGCATTGTATTTGTTTCGTCTGGAAAGATTACCGGACAATAAAGGATTTTCGTCTTCATATACGAACGTGCGTTGTCAAAAACCGCCTCACGGATTTTCCACCGTTCTTATCTTCGACCTATGTCCCTACGCTGCGATAATGAGGCTAGTGTGGTCAAGGAGAAACATTGTGTACATTATACATTATATATAATTTAACTGTATTCAATAAAGATCCGAAACCTGACCTGACCTTTCAGCCCCAAAATACAGCCCCGAAGCAATCTGTTCTAAAGTTCTAATATTATCTCTACAACACCTCAATTCTGTTGCACCACACTTTATTCACATAAAAAAATAAAAAGACTCCCAAACCCCGCCTACCATTAGACACGATCCACAATGACTTAAATTTAAACTAAAGGTGTGATTGTACCAGCTGCATCCAGTCCCATTCGTCTATCTAATAGTAGCTATAATAGTATGTCGTATTGTAATCGTATCATCCGCGACCTCTGTCAATGACCTTCGAGTTGGTATGATATAACAGTTGAACAGAACAGTCCGAGTCTGGTGTAACGTGAGATGTGTAACTGGCAGTAACCCCGTGTAACCCAAACCGCCGACCGCGGTAAAGCGACGCGGGGAACTATGTTACAGAACCGCGACTATTTTAAACATTCTTAATTATACACACGCTATTTAACATACCTCTATACGGCTCGGAATTAAAGTTAATAAAATTACAAAATAAACAGAACGAAAATTACCCATTATTTTTAATTGCAAATATCATGGTCAACGAAATATAACATAAGCCAAGATTCCTAAATCATGCTATCAGTATTAGATCCTTTAAAAATATTTAGGACGTGAAAGAATTATATTTTGAAGGGGTTTCTATCAAAATTAAATGGATAGTAGCCAGAATAGCAGAACGTTATCAAACTCTAATTCTGTTACAGCTTTTATGTCTTTTAATGGGAGAACGAAAGCAAATGTACACGTCATAATAAAATCTGAAGTTTACGCCCATCATACCTATTACATTTTTGAAGCACTCATAGCCCGGTAGCTTGTGCCGATCGTAATATCGGTAGTTGGATGGGTGACCGCTAGTGGCAAAAAATTCCAGAGCGTTTCCGTGCTTCGGAGGGCACGTTAAGCCGACGGTTCCGGTTGTTATCGTACGGAAACCCTCGGGCTGCATGAAAAACTTCCGACACTTGGGTTAGCCACTAACCCCTCCACCAATCCGCACTGGAGCAACGTGGTGAAATATGCTCTAAGCCTCCTCAAGAGCAGAGACCCGTGCTCAGTAGTGGGCCATTAATGGGTTGAAGCCAAGACAATACCTATTTCAAAATTATTTATACAAGAACAAAAATATACACCAGGTCCAGCATGCTTTCCAAAACGATTTATCTCGCAGTCTCAATAATTATAATTTGCTAACATAATAACATAATCACGATCTTATTATTATAATATTATCCTTGATCCGAATTATCCATAAAGTAACCAGTAACCATTGACCATGTAGACGTATGTATGTGGAATTTCGGTAGAGTGCACATAATGTAACATCGGTGAGTGCAAGAGCCTAACCGCGGTAAGGCTATCTATCCGGCGTCCATCCGGCGGCGGCGGACCGAGACCGGCATTGAAACCCGACCACAAGCACACAACACACGGCCCTGGCACTTCCTTGCGAATAATAAATAAAGAAAGAAAGAAAAACGTTTATTTCTGTGCCAATTAGGTACACACACGAATATTTACATAAAAAAATATAAACAGACATAAAAAATAGAGAAAACAAAAATAAATATTTCCGAATACATTGGTCTGTAACGCTCGCATGTACATATACAGTGGTCCAGAAAATGGAGCTCACTCAGCATAATACCGTAGTGGTAGCTACGGCGCTGATTTTCAGTGAGTCCATTTAGTGATGCACGGACATCAGTGTCTTAATTATTACGAGTGCTAGACCAGGTTTAAAACTGAGACAGTGGTGTGACGCATTCCTCACTTAAAATAATCTCGCTAAGAAGCGACGAGGAGGGCAGCGAAGTGATACGGTTTTTACACACTTTTTTTCTATAGCTGACAAGCAGACTAAAACTAAATAAAAAAATAAAAAAATAAGTGGACACAAATGCAGCACTGAACCGCTGCGGGCCAAATAAGTGGGGGGGAATAACTAGCTTTGCAACACTGTGTGTGTTTATGATTGATTTTAGGAGGGTGTCTTCTAGCCAGTTGAAATAACCTCTATGTCATTGTCTACATTGTCTATGTCAAATGTCAGTACCGTCGGGATTAAACTGGGCGCTACGGCGCCTACGGAACTAAATAAGTTACTCAGAAGGGTGCACCACGAAGGAGGTTAGTGCGGTACCTCACCGGAACGCCAAGGCGACGTCGCCGGCCACGTATCCAAACAGTTTATATTGAATTGTGGCTACGCTTCCAAATTGGCTACGTTGCCACACCGTCGCCAAGTGAAGTAGCCGCCATACATTTCAATATAAACTGTTTTGATACGTGGCCGGCGACGTCACCTTGGCGTCCCGGTGAGGTGCCGCACTTAGCTTGGATTCAAAGATGAATGAAGCCCACATGCATTACCTCTAAAACACTTCGTTATTACGAATGATGTGGTCAATCATCAGACTATCACATCACACAGAGACAATGCTTTTAATAATTCGCTTCGCTGCGGACTCCTTTTATTTAATCTATGCTTTTTTTAAATACCAGAAACATTAAAGTCGAAGAAAAATACCAGAAATCATATTACTCGTAGTATATGAAATATATTATTATATGTGCATAATCACCACTTAAAATATATGTTTACATACGTCGTGTGCTGATTCAGATATTTCACACACGGAACCTGACTATTTATTCATTCTTTTAAAAGGTATTATACTATTGAGAGCAATACATTATCGAAAGCAAACTTTCGGCAAGGAAAAACACATTAAAAACAACATTCAGCTGCGTCATAATGTCTACGAGATCTCTTGTCATCGTCAATCTATTTCAGTTTGATCAAAGATACATTTAACATGTAATGGATACGGATCCTTGAAAATTAAGCGGTTTCTAATGTATTCTTATACATGTATTCTTTATAAATCGATCTTCCGCACGAGGTACTCGATTGACTCGAGTACGAAACGTTTTCAAGAATTTCTATTGTTTGCAGTACTCGCATGGTAAATAAAGACTTTTAATAACACAAGAAAAAATGTTACATACACAACGAATAAAACTATTTAAATAACTTGTTTCGTAGAAAGATCTTTCAATATTTACACTGGCTGTCATGGGGTACGCCGACCATCTGTCAAGCGGTTACTTACTCTGATTATTGTCGGAACAGACAAAAACTCAGGTACTTAGTAAATAACGTTTCGGCACGGTTGAGTTCGGTAATGTACTGCGTTAACGGTACCCCTTTTTGCTAGGTTTAAGTGCGGTCAGTTTTCTGCACATCTGCCTTTCTATTTATGTAAGTCCTGTGATAATAATGAAGGGAATTTTCGAGATATTCTTTGCAATAAAATTATAAAACGCTACACACTACACACTCATAGCCCCACACTAGGATTACCTGTATCGTTATTGCCATGGGAAACACACAAAGACAAGAACACACACAGCCAGACCGAGAACAGAAATTCGAACTGATCATTCAAAGTTCCGCCCCGCTGGGAATCGACCTCAGGACCCTTGGCGCGGCGATCCGGCATGGATTATTCATAATCATTTAATGATTATTCGCTGTGTTATATTAACAGTCCAGTAAAAAACTTAAGAACGATATATTCGCAAGAAGACATCGATCCAATTCAAACAGTTTCTGACGCTGACTGCTTAGTATTGATTTAATTTGCTATTTAACCTCTTTAGATAGCTCGTTTTATTTGACGACACTACAACTTATAAATCAAGTGGTGCTGCACTACTGTCTCACTGCAGTTATTAAATATATGTATTTTAATACATTACTTAACAGTCTCATCTCAATACTATAAACTTTACTGGTATAGTAAGTACCTAGTTACACGCCTCTCGCACGCACACTTAGCACTTTAAGTGTGTATACATACATATACACAATACATACAGATGCTGTTGTCGTGTTCCTGTCGTCCAAAGAAGAAGCGATCATATATAGCTGTTGTATGTACAGCCAGCAAAAGAGTTAAGTTTTTGTTTCATGGCCTGCAGACCTAATTCTTTTGCTGATTGTACATAGTTGTACAACGACCTCGCCATGTCCGCCAACTTGTTATTGTTAAATAAATCAAATAATATGTAATTGCGATGATTGTTATAAAATCTGATTGCTTCTAATCGTAATTAGGTACAAAAAATTAAGTGCACATCATTCAACACATAAAACTGCAAATAAAAACAATAGTAGATAAACATATATTATGGGAGTTCACCGAAGCAATCATTAGCGGTACATTTAGGAAAAAAATCAAATTAAATAATGAACATAATTGGTTAGTGTTATTAACAGAAGTCCTAAATAAAAGGTCCGGATTCGAGTCCTATTATACGATGTTAGCTGCTAATGATGATTCATGATTATTATTAAACCGTCCATGCCATCAGAAGATGACATTATGTGTTTGGTCATTAAAAATCACGCTTTCATGATTCCATTTGTTAATTATAAGCTAACTAAAAGCTATTCCTATATCTTAGCCGGTTATTATGTTTTATATGAATTTTCAACTATATTATAATACGAATCATAATCGTTGTAGCGGGAAATGGCTGTAATCATAGTTAGTAATGAAAAGAACGGTAAAACAGTTATAAACAAAGCGATTGAAGATGACAGGAACCGCTAGCAAGCCGCTAACTTACCTACCCTACGTACTACGGTAGACTGACGGTAGGTACCCGTATCGTATAATTATCTGAATTATAACAATTTTTAATAATAATATGCACATAATATTCATAATTTACCAATTACAATAAGCACTAGCGACGGAATCCTAGGCACCTGGGGGCCTAGCCAAGACACCTTTCTACAATTGCTAACGCTTGAAAAATGTATGGAGCGAACGATAAGTCACGTGATCTAAACGAACGAATAGAAAAGTCTTAGTCAAATACACGAGGTTATCGAAGCGTTCGAGCGGATAGAATAGAACTTATCGTTTCTACAGTGTCTTTCGCTAAATGCTAGCCATGTTGCTAGTTTTGACATTCGCTTACGATTGTAAGCGTCGATTGCTTACGCTTGTCAATCGATCGCTAGAACCCAGTAGAAATGCCATAGAAATGGTAAAAAATGGCGTCTCGTACTTCGGCTCACAAAGTACTTGAGAGTTATTTGTTTACTTTCAAGTGCTTGGTGAGCTTGAGTCGACTCGGACGACTGTGCGCATTCACAAAAAACTATAGCATTCGATAAGTTGTGTATAAAATTTAATTTTACTGTCAAAATGCATACTTTGAATATGTTGTGGCAAGCTCATAACAAGGTAGTGATACTCAGGCGCCAACAAAGAAACACAAATCGCAAATACTTGGAGAAAATAGAGGAAATGCCGGATACATTGTTTGAACAGCGATTTCGGCTACACAAGACAATTTTGGCTAATCAAGAATTACGAGAGATAGGCCAATTAAAAGAAACTAATGAGATTCCTATAGAAGTTAAGGTAAGAGATTCACTCTTTACGTGTTGTTTGTTGTTTTAAATATGTAAGTTAATGTTTATGCACCTTATAAATTACCTATACCTTTGTATTGTACTTGTTGTGCGCTCTTAGTTTCTTGGCCACTGGATCCTACCAGCGTATTTTTGGTCTCACTCACCATCTTGCCCAACGCACTGCAAGTCCGCTGCATTAGGCAAGTTGTGGATGCCTTGAACCACCCTGCTGTTATAGCAAAATGGATATTTTTTCCAAAAACACAACAAGATAGAGAAATTATAAAATTTGTTAAGGTGTACTTACCTATCTAAGTATCTAAAAGTGGATGTTTTAATTTTAATACCTACTGTTTCAGATTTCAAAGAAGATTCGGCTTGCCAGGCGTAATAGGGTACATAGATTGCACCCACATTGCTATTGTAAAACCCAGTGATGAAGAGCATTTATTTTACAATAGAAAAGGATACCATTCAATAAATGTGCAAATGGTATGTATACAGTATGAAAGATACCTAGTTACAATAAATTTTCTATTTTAATATAAATAAATATAGAATGTACAATTCATTTTAAATAATTCCATAAATATTTATTTTACAGATTTGTGACAGTGATCTTCGCCTTACAAATGTAAATGCGAAGTTTGGTGGAGCTACACATGATTCACATAATTATATGGTCATCTAGTAGAGTTGAATCATATATGCGTGAGAAATGAACAAGTAGGATAGAACAATGAGGATAGTGATGATGATACTCAGCAAGCTTCCACCTCCACTGTGAATACCCAAAGTGAGCTCATCCAAGGCAGAGCAATGCTGAGTTGCTTATTAAATAGGTTACAGCAATAGGTAATTTTGAAATGTGACGTCACGAAATTTAGGACCCCCTTCCCACCCCTTGTCACACAATGTCACACTACATCGACCCCCCCTCCCCCCTAACGTGTGACGTAATTTATGGATGGCCCCTTATTTATCAATTTTTGTTTATAAATTATACATTATCATTTTAATAGATAATATTTTTTTCGTGAACATTAGGGTTCTATCTATAAAATAAAACTGAATCCTAAAATTAGTCAACATCCCCAGTGCAGTATTCATATTTTGTCTAAATTAATATTTTAGTTTTAACTGTTAATTTTGCAATTTTAATTTTTTTTTTGTAATAACAATAATTTAATTTGTTAATGCTTGAAATCTTTTTTAACATCCTTTGCTTTACTTATTATTCATTGCATTTTTTTATAATCATTGGTATTTATATGCATAATTTTATTGATTTTAACCTTAAATGGAATACTTCGTAAAATTTTTATTTCAGTTAATGTAAATTATTTCTGTGAAAACTTAATGACCTTACAATAATTTATTGTGAAAATGTTCAATCACTAATTTTATTATGACCATATTTTGTTGCTATTGATTTGCATCTGAAATTAAAGTAACAATTTACTTTTATTTTTTTAAGTTTTGCCTATGTGTGCGTGTTATATATTAGTGTAAATATATACGATAAATATAACTTATAGAATTAGGATATTTACAAAAATAAGATGACTGATGTTTTATAATTTTATATGTTGTAATCATTCTGAAAGGAAGTAGAATTGTTTATACTTAGTCAACTGAAATATTAATTTAATATTAGCTGTTATTACAAACTTATAAACTGTTGTGAATTAACGTAAACTTATGTTTATCCAGTATGGTAAATTATTTGGAATTTCATTAATTTAAATTGCATATTATGGCAATAATCAACTCATAATCGATCAGTATATAATTATTTCTAATATATATATAAGGATTGATAGGAATATGAAATATGATATAATTATTAGAATTATGCTGTTACGGAGTTTCTTTCTGATTGTTCTCCAATAACTAAAGCACATCGCGAATCAGAATCCATGATAAATGAAAAAGGTTACTCAATTAGAATTACTAATGAAGTAATAAAAATATATACCTTATATTGTGTTTCTTTTTGTGGTTAAATTTTATCAATAGCAATATAAGATTACAAACAATTCATTATTTCATAGATCCTTCTAAAAGACACACATAATTATGTAATATTATAATTATTAATCTTAATCATACTTACTTTACACCTTTCAAATTTATTACGAGTATAAGTATGTCTTTCACAGCTGTTGAATTTGTTGATGCAATAAATAAATTATATATAGTGTTATTAGTAGTTTTAGCAATACTTTAGTTAAGTTTGTTATTATTTTTCCAAAAAATAAAGTTACTGAAGTGTACCTACCTCTTTTTTTCTAGAATTGTCTATCTGCTACATATAACATTTGATTAATATAGTAATCGCAAACAGTGAATTATTGTTATACAGTGTAAAAATCCATTGTATTATTTACTTCCCTTATTTGATATTAAAAAATACATATATACAGGGTTATTGGTATGAAGCGCAAAACCACCTAGGTCAATTTTATTGTACTCAGCATTTGGAATAACTTTCATTCTGGAGCCAACTTTAAAAAGAAAACTGCGTTCTTTGGTAAGTTTAGTGTTTATTTTTATTAGGATTAGGATAAAAAATAAAAATAAATTTATAAATTAATAAAAAAATATTAATTTACAAATAATAAAATAAAAATAATAAATAATAAATAAATTATAAATTAAACAGCTTAAACTTAAAACTTCTAAAAATAATCCAGTACGAACTAGAATAGTATGTACTACAATAAAATATTTGTAGCTTTAAACCAGTTTAAACTTAAACGTAAAACTCCTAAAATTAATCAACAAAAATGTAGGTATTACAATTAAATATTTCTAGCTTTTGCGCTTGGTTTTGCTCGAGATTTTCACAAATAAAACGTAGCACTATGTCTTTTTCTGTTCTTCAAACTATTTTTATGTCAAATTTCAAATTATATTTAGTCAGCAATTTAGTGTGAAAACATAAGAAAAATAGTTACAAAAGTGAGGATAGGTAATGTAAACCGGTAAGAGAATAAAAAAAACAACGAGAAATTAATATAAAAATTATTAAACGGAAAAAATACTCTTGGAATCGTGAAAATTTGAAATAGAAATTTAATTGTAACACTGATAATAATAATAATTTATCATTAGCTCATTAGCATCATTTATTTGTTTTAAAAGTAACTTATTTTTACTAGCTAAATATTATGGATCCGATGAAAGAATGTCAGTCGAAACTTGTGATGCCGGTCTTAATAGCTGACATATTTTTTCTGGTAAATTATTAATATTATCAGCTATACTTTTAAAAACAGTATTTCTGTTTTCTTCCATTTCAATTCTTCTCGATTCCAATAGCAATTCCTGCATTTTCCTCTCGTGAAAGTTCTTTTCTCGAGTTTCCTCCAGTTGCAATCGTCGCTGCTCGATAGCCGCGAACTGCGCAGTGGCCTCTTCAAAAGGTGTTAGACGCCTGCGTGCTTGGAGCAATCGGCGACGTCGCGGTGTGGACATGGTGGCCGTCGGGGAAGGCGCTGGCGCAGCAGTACCTGACGGCCCTGCCACTGGAGGTGTATGTTGGGGAGATCGTGCAACAGAATGAGTTGCTACTGAATCTGAAAAAATAATACAGAATGATATTGTAGAACTCTTGAATTTTACAATAAATAAACGCTACTACACCCGCTAAATCCCGCTTAACCCACAATCAGAGCGAGAATATAAATTTAAATTCATCATTCAAACTTCTACCTCAGTGTGAATCGAACCTAAGACCCTTCAAAGGTCTGTCTGACATGGTAACCATTACGCCACGCGGGTCATCAATTAAAATAAATAATTATAATTCATTGCATCTAAATGTATAAATTAAACTTTGACGACCCTATAGCCTAGTTGGTAGCGATTCTGCCTGCGAAGCGAGGGGTCCCAGGTTCGATTCCCGGCCGGTACATATATTTATGTGACAGATAAATATTTGTACTCGGGTCATGGGTGTTAAAGCGATGAGTTACATGACACCCGCGACACATAGAACACCTACAGCGGGGATGTGAGTGTGTTAGCGTAAAAAAAACTTAAAGATAACCTACCTTCTAGAGCACCCGCTGCCACTGATGATGTGGGAATTCCTTCCAAAATAATTTGGGAACTGGGTTCCGCGCGGTGTGGTTCTGGCCTCTCTGAGGATGGGGCCTGAAAAATGTTAGGATATTTATGAATATAAAATAAATAAATTATTGTTTACAAGGTAGAAATCTTTATATGTGCAAAAAATTACTAACATCAAAGCCTCTCTCCTCTATATCAGACAGACCGACAGCTGCAGCCAAACCCATCACACCCAGCACCCTTTGCTCCAAAGCAGACAGAGTTTGCATGCTGCTTGGCCCTCCACCAGTAGCATTCGTTTCTCTATTTATTATAGAAACTTTCTTTTTTGTTTTTGTTTTCCAATCCGCCCAAACCTAAAAGTTAGTATTAGTTAATTTGGATCAAGCAAGTTCATTGTCAGTTAATTTCTAGGTTGTTATTGATATAATAGGTATGTACTTTAAATCTTAAACATAATTATTCTGAAGTTTGAGAATAATTCATTATAGTACTTATGATACTGAATTTGAATTACATATATCTAAATTTTAAGATAAAAGAGAAAAAGGTTCTTACTTTTTTCCATTTCTCTGTTGGCCTTGTTACTCCACCACCAGAGGAATTGAGTATTTGCCCAAGTTCCTGCCACAGACGGTCAGCTCTTATCCGGCCTTGAGCTCCTTGCTGGGGCCTTGCTATATCACCATGCCTTAAACATTATTTGAAATTATTTTATAGACAAAAAATGGTCTATTTAAAAAACTTGGGGCTTGGGGCCACTTAAGTATTTCTCAAGTGGATTGCCTAGCGCGTCTCGCGTCATTGTTTGTTTCAAATACCGCAATCAGTGTAAGAGAGATTTAAATAGAAAAGGACAATTTTTACAAATCAATGGTTTACATACGTTTCCATAAATTCTATTAAAGCTGCAAACTGCTGCGGGCTCGCTCGTGCTCTAGATTGCATCCTAAAATATATATCGCATAATTTTATTGTTTTTCTATTTAGTGATTGTGAAACTGTACATAAATTACATGTTACACTGTATAAATTATGGTAATGTAATAATAAAGATACATTTCCTTAATCTACTTACCTTAAAACACTAGTTTATAATTTACACTGTAACTTCGAATTTTTAAATTTGCGCGCAATGTTAACACAGTCGACACAAAGAAGCTGTGACGTGATGTGACGGTCTTCGCTTGACATTTGACAACACAAAAAACGCTAACCATAAACTATACCCATGGTTTTTTCTCTCGACACTGTAGAATAAGCGTCAGACACTAACAAGTGCTCTTGGCTACCAAGTTATCGCTTTCTACGATCGCAAACGCTAAAGCGTTAGCAATCGTAGAAAGAGATTAGAAACGAAGCGTTTGTGTTTTGGCTAAGGGGGCTGATAATATTATCACAATATAGGAATCTAATTCCTATATTGTGATATTATTGTGAAAGCGTTTGTTTACTAGATTTTTGGAACGAAGTTCCTTATCGCGCGTTGCGAAAGGGGGCTAGACGGAAAAAATTAAGAGGAAAAAGTTGTAACGACACTTTTTGCCGTCGTTACAACTCGTGCGGCGTCGTTACAAGTCGGCGCATGTTTCTCTGTCTGTCTCTCGCTCTCTCTTATAGAAAGCAAGCCAGATATTTTCGTTTCGTCTTTCTATTTATTAGTGAAGGAATTGTAATAAAATTTTATTTACCTTTAGTTTATAATGATTTCTTTAATATTTTCTTAGAAACATTAATATGGTCATTGTATTTCATACATGACAGGATTGACATGTTATGACAGTCGTAAATGTCTTTGCAATATTTTCTAAATTTCCATAGATTATATTATGTTTTCTTGTTAACTTATATAGATTATATCTAAAATTTAGCTTTATTGTATTGTTCTCATTTTATAATTATTTTTAAAATCAAATGGTATAGCCAAATCACTATTACAATATATATTCATAATATGTACTCATAATAAAATTAAAACTTCGCCGTACCTACTGTACACTGAGTACAGCTGACTAAGTAAGACACGAGGCTTCAAAAGATTTCTTTACTTGTCTGTCGTGTCGGTCGAAGACCCGAATATATTGGTCCACATACCCGTGGGTAGCCAGTGGGCGACACATGCGGGTACACTCCAAATTTAATACAACTAGTAACTGGCCCTCGGTTCGCCTTCGAAAAACATACTTTTGTACAACTTCATTGTCACTTACCACCAGGGCACCAGGTAGACTAGAATTCAAGCATGGAAACTTGGGTGAATTTTCATTTTTGCCATTTTTATGACGTTTTTTAGGTAACTTTTTATTTTGTCCAGTCAAATTAAGGAATAACAACTGAATTAGATTTGTTTTTTATAGAGAAAGCTCGTTATATATTGCAACTATGATTTAAACAGCAAATTCAGGAGAAAATCCAGAAAAAAGGAAAAGCCCTGTTGAAGTAAATGATGTTGTGTAGAGGAAAATGATATAGCCCATTGACGTAAATGATGAGGTGTAGAGGGTAATGACGAAAATTTAAATCCCAACGTGTAATCAACTTTTTGAGTTTTTCAAAGAGTTGGTATCGCTCCATTGAGTGCCAGAAGAGTGAGATTCACACGCTCGACCAAGACCACTTCTTCATAACTGTATTTATTGGACCGTCCGAGCGGTAGACAATTACCTCTCCACAATTGTACTGTCATCTGCGGACCTATACACATTGAGCATGAGCTGATTTCGATGTGCAGCAAGAATAGAGTTGAGGAGGAACAGACCTCTGGAATTCCAGCAAAGGTTGTCATTGCTAATGTCGAGCAACTCAGCTGAAAGGCTAGCTTGCCAAACCCTATGATGAAGATGATGCCTTTCAAGATGTCAAGAGAAACGAGGACTTCGCCTCAGGTGTGAGTGTCATATGGTAGAAGGTCTGTCGAACGGTTTCAGCGGAACCCGTACTGCCAGTCACTGAGAAAGTCATTCTGTTCTAAGTATGCCATAACGTTAGTTATTCTTAGCTTTGATGAGGAATCCAAAAGCTCTATTGGCAGATTGGTTGGCCAGAGGCTTTGTGCCATTGTTTAATACGGTCGATTCGATAGTAAGTTTTCTTTTGAATGTCTTTTTGTAGGACTAAGCAGATAGGTTTTTTTTATGGGAATAGCCGGCAAATAAGCTGGCGATCCACCTGATGGTAAGTGGCTATCGTCGCCTATGGATATCAGCAACACCAAAGGCATCACCGATGCATTGCCGGCCAAGAAAGAGATAAGAAAAAGAAAGAACTGGCTCTCAAGTCCCCAGCTGGAAGACGACGAGTCGTTTGGTGGCTGACTCATGCTCAAGGGTAGGTGGTAGTAGGTGGTTTCTATCCAGGCGAACCCCATGAAGAAATAAAAGTTAAAAGCTTTCTTCTTACATCTAATATCCGGAGCTTTCTAGCTTCGAGCATAGACCCAGGCAAGATATGAGAAATGTTTGCGCTTCTCAGCTTAAATGCTTTCGACAATAACCCATAGACAAGTTTCACCAACATTAGGACCGTAAGAAAAAGGGATGAAATAGTCCTTGACGAACCACTTCGTTTACAGCATCCTTTCAAATCGACGGATCTTTAAAAGCGAATCAGATCTATTTACAAGTATAAAATGCAAAGAAAATCAGAAAATTGCATATTTATCAAGTATATACGCACTTTTGGGTTGATTTTATGGATTAACGGCATCTTTTGAGTTAATTTCTTGGTGGCTACACTCAATCAGGTTCTTAATATTATTTAGATTCGTCATTTTCCTCTACAGGAATCATTCACGTCATTAGAATTTTGCGGTAAATGATGTAGCGATTTATGACGAAACGGTACAAAACATACCAAAACTTGCTCAATTTTATATCACTTGTAATGAAATTAAGTTATTTTTTATTACATACCATTAGGCGATATTCATGGGTACTTATTGTTGAATTATATATTTTTTTATCAAAAATATATTCAGGAGTTTGATGACGAGATTTTCTGACAAACTATACTTATCATTAACTTTCGCGTACTTTATCATATTCACAATGCATTTTTCATCCAAATCTTGATTTCAACTGAGAGAAGCGGGTGCAAGGAACACTTTGAATTGCTTTTAAAATTTTAAATAATAATTTCGTTGAACAAATTTTACGAAACAAAAACCGCGGATGTTAATGACGATAATCTCGTGACAAAATTTTAAACGGTCAAATAATGGTATTACTGTTACGTCCTACTAGTGGGTGGGTTCGAAAAATACCACTGATGTTGCCGAAGGGTACTTTATTTCACTCACAAGGTGGTACAATACTACTACACACTAACACTAACACTAACAACCGCGTAAGAGTCACTCAGTCGTTCACGAACGCGCAACACCCTCTTACTATCGCCCTGATCACGTATTGACCCGTCTGGAGTCCCAAACCTGACTCCCTTATCGCTCGTATCGCTGTTATCGCTTCGATCGTTCCGAACTGGTATCCCGAACTGGAATCCGTCACGACGACCAATTCGCGTCCTTTTATAGGTGGCCGAACTTAGTTCGCGGGTTTTCGAGAATGTACCGCACTAATCCAGATAATTAACAAAACACAGTCATAAAAGTTAGCATCAAGGTCAAGACACAAAGGAACGAAGGTCATTCGCCCGGAATACAATAGTGCAATAAAACGATTAAAGACGTCTTCGACAATTTAGGGTTCCATTTTTCCGTACGGGGTTCCGTGGTTCGTAACACTGCCCCCTCCTTAATCATGCTCGTCCCGAGCATCATTTGACCCGTGATACGGAACCAACCGATCGACGCGAACAATCTTCAGCTTCCCTCCTTCTCCTTGCCTGTCCTGCTCCGCGCTCGACTTCCTCCTCGCCAGCCCGGCCCTCCTGCGGTACTTGCAGAATCGCTGGTGCACGGACCAGAACCGTCCCCACATGGTCCTGCACATGCGCGCCTCCGCTACGATCAGCTTGGCTGCCTCCGCGAACCACTGTATCGCCTTCATCCACAGCGCGACGGCCCTATCATGGGTCCCTCCAGAGGCCCCAACGAACGGAACCCTCTCGATCCTGAAGGACACGCCGTGGAACAACAGCTGGCGCGCTGTATACATCCCCCGCAGCTTCATGTCCATCGCCACGATCACCATTGCGCCTACGCTTCTCTTTTTCACAGCACTATTAAAATCCATAAACGTGGGGAAGGGCATGCCCTCCCCGCACCACTGCAACAGTAGCTTGAAGCGCGTGCGGTACCTGATGTCGGCCTGCATCTTCCCGATCAGCGCCGAGTATGCGCTGAACACCATGCCCCTCTTCACGCTGCCGTTCACCGCCGACGAGATCTTCACGTTCTCGAAGTTAATCAAGGGGTGGTCCTCAATCTTCTCGCCACCGATGTCGCGCAGGTCCCGCTCGGCATCGTACCTGAGATCGTTGAAAACGGACGCCCAGATGGTGCGCCTGCGACCCTTCAGGTAGTTCTCGAGGATGATGCCCGCTGTCGCGCGGCCCTTGCCCACGTCGGCACCGTCGCTGATGAGAAACCCAGGCCTTGACCCATCAGATAGCAGGTGTTCGTGCATCTGCGACGCGCACACCACGGCCTCCAGCTGCAGCGCGGACGGCAGCCCGGCGCGGTTGGTGTCGTCGGGCAGGCTCAGCTCGGCCGGCTCCACCGATGATAGCGACGCTGCTACCACCACCGGATCCGAGTGCCGATGGCCCAGTCCCAGCTCCGCCGGTACCCAATCCCCACACGTCTTAGCCACGCCCATCTTCCTGTCATCGACATCTTCCCCAGTACACTGACTGTCCTCCTTACTTTCGAGACCGTCCTCCTCACTCTCAGGCCTCTCCTCCTTACTCTCCTCAACCGCCGCCATAGCCGCGCGGTCGGCCGCTGACCGCGGTGGCATCACCCCGGCCGCGCCACCATCGCTTCCTTCCTCGCTCACGCGCCGCGACGCCTGCGACACGCCTGCGATCTTCGCCACTCCGACGTCCAAGGCCCCCAATATGTCGTCCTTCAGGGACCGTAAGGTTGCACGCCACCCCTCCACCATGGCTACACGCTGCTCCTCCATGGCTGCGTCCATGGCTGCCCGCTGCTCCTCCCTCAGTGACTGGATAGCCCCCAGCAGAACCGACAGGTCCAGTCCTCCTGGAGCAGTCACAGTAGCAGAAGCAGGGGCAGGAACTGTCGCGATCACCACTCGTGCGGCTGCCGTGGTCTCCGAACCCGCAGCCGTGGTGGTCATCACCTCCGCCGTCGTCGTGGTCGTCGTTCCCGCAGTCGTCATATCCGCCGCCTGGCGTCGCGTACGTACACCTTCTTCAGCCTCCCTCGGGGTCAGTGGCATCCCCATTTCTGACACCAATTGTTACGTCCTACTAGTGGGTGGGTTCGAAAAATACCACTGATGTTGCCGAAGGGTACTTTATTTCACTCACAAGGTGGTACAATACTACTACACACTAACACTAACACTAACAACCGCGTAAGAGTCACTCAGTCGTTCACGAACGCGCAACACCCTCTTACTATCGCCCTGATCACGTATTGACCCGTCTGGAGTCCCAAACCTGACTCCCTTATCGCTCGTATCGCTGTTATCGCTTCGATCGTTCCGAACTGGTATCCCGAACTGGAATCCGTCACGACGACCAATTCGCGTCCTTTTATAGGTGGCCGAACTTAGTTCGCGGGTTTTCGAGAATGTACCGCACTAATCCAGATAATTAACAAAACACAGTCATAAAAGTTAGCATCAAGGTCAAGACACAAAGGAACGAAGGTCATTCGCCCGGAATACAATAGTGCAATAAAACGATTAAAGACGTCTTCGACAATTTAGGGTTCCATTTTTCCGTACGGGGTTCCGTGGTTCGTAACATTACAGATAATTTA
Organism: Thymelicus acteon; assembly: GCA_951805285.1. Classification (NCBI taxonomy): domain Eukaryota; kingdom Metazoa; phylum Arthropoda; class Insecta; order Lepidoptera; family Hesperiidae; genus Thymelicus; species Thymelicus acteon. The sequence goes on from OX638232.1 coordinate 9,343,734, forward strand.
CGCTTGAAAAACATTTATGAATATTCAGCTTAGACATTAATTCTTACGTATAGAGAGTAAAAAAGCATTTTTAGGGCGGTATTTTGAGTTCCTTGTGACATTAATGAAACATACCGTTAAATAACAGGGAGGTTAATGACTTTCCGAGCATTATTTTAAATTTTTTAACACTTTAACATCAGAATTTTATTATTTAACTTAATACGACTTTTAAGTAAATACATAATTAAGGTTTTAGTAAACATTTTGAGTGATCACATTTATATTCCAAGACAGAAAATTGAATAACATGCATAAATGGCAGTTTTGAAAATCCACCCACTTACTTTATAAAAAAAAATGCTAATCGAACCCAAAACAATTTTTGCTCATTTTATGGGGAGTGGAATGAATTTTTCATGCTCACCTCATTCACCTAAACTTCCATCGAGAATCACTTTTGGCTTCCCAAATTATGTATTTAGAGACAGACAAACAGCAAAAATACTTTTATTTTATAACTATGCAGCGATATGACTCAGATTTCAACTAGCATGTTCAATTACGCATTGTGTTCTATAATCATTTAATTAGACAGCTCTGTGTAGGAAGCACGAAAGATTGATCAGCGCTAGATAGGTATGGTATAGCTAGATTTTTAATAACAGTCACTGTGTCTGAGCGTGATCGATGTAACTTTCTAAGAATATTTGTCATCAATTATTATTATTTGTCGAGTCGATGGTGGCCCTAACCGTTTCAAATTGTTTGGGAGCCTCCCCGGTACCCAATAATTTCTCAGGTATTTTGTATTAAGTATAATAATTAATTAATTAACAAAATATAGTGTAAATCATACCACATCGCACACAAATGAGTGTGAATAATAAGCAAAAGTAGCTTATCTATTCTGCGGTAAAATTAGTAAACTCTTTGATCCTTCAAGAGCAACTCTAGGGGGTACGTATAATGATATAATTATGTATATGTAGAGATTGTAGTCTACATTGTAGAAGGAACATAATACGATCAAGACGTACCAATACCAATGTCTTGAATATTTCAAACTGTGAATACTACCTATATGAGAAATGAAGCTTAAAAACCCCAAGCCATTAATTGCGATAGCCGGTTATAACAATTAACCCTATTTAAGTCTATTAAACGAGTGCAGCGATATGCATTGAAACTTTCCCGTCACTTGACTACTCATTTAACTGTTTGGAAGGAATTTTTATATTATAACTAGCTGACCGGGCAAACGTTGTTCTGCCAAAAAACTTTTAGGGGTAGGGGGATGAAATATAGATGTTGTCCGATTCTCAACCCTAGCCGATATGCACGCAAAGATTCACGAAAATCAGTCGAGCCGTTTCAGAGGAGTTCAACTTCTAACACCGTGACACGAGAATTTTATATATTAGACTAGTGGATAACCGGCGTGTGCTACTATGCTAAAAAAATTGTATGGGAAAAGTCGAAAGTCGAAAATGTGCCTAATGCATTGTTTTATTGGTATCAAACCATCTTCGCAATATTTCCTTTCAAATGAAACCAGTTTGGAGTATATCCGTTGAATGGTTTCAATGTCTATAAAGGACATCCATACAAACATTTTTTGTGTTTTATACACATATATATAGACACATATTATATATATACAGATTAATCACAAATAAAAAATAATGTAAATATGATTTGTATTACACGATGTCGATAAACAAAATATAGATACCATTCAAAAAGCAAAGTAAATATTGAGTGATGATAACGGTAATAGATAGGAAATATTTAACGACTTTGAACTCTATAAAATAAGGGCTATCTGTAAATAATATTGATTCATTTAATTGAAACAATAAAACTTTATAGTTTGTTTTGAACAAGACTTAATGGTTGTTTTGCGAACAGTGTTGCTTAAGTATAAACCACAATCAATAAACGTAATACTTGAGGAATCGTCATATCTAATACGTTCAATATTCCCCATTCATATATCTTCCATCATGATGACAGCTATCCCTTTCAATATTTCTAGCCTCCTGCTCCCTCGTTCCAATAGCCCCAAGTAACATTCGGCACCAGTGACACACCGGATTTGCACACAATTTCCCATACTTCAAATGCTGTCATGTTCTTCAGATGGGCTCTGAATGGCGGTCTCATTCTCCGTTCATATTTTGTTGCACTATGTAAGTCTCTTCGTAAGCTTAACTGATGTGTACTAGATTCTTGAATTATATCGATGATTCGATTATGATTAAAATTTAAATCAATGGTTCGATTGTACTATATAATGGTTTGGACGCTTCGGTTATACTGAATTAATTAGTAAACGAGTAATTTTTACTATTTTGGTGTAGGTTCGTAGAGTTTGGGTGACTTTTTAAACGGTAATAGTAACCGCTAATAGTAGTAAACGCTTACACACTCATACCCCCGCAGTAGGTTTTTCTTTTTAAATGTGTCGCGGGTGGCATGGACGCCCGACCCGAGTACAAATATTTATCTGTCACATAAATATCTGCCCCGGCCAGGAATCGAACCCAGGGCCCCTTGTTTCGCAGGCAGGGTCGCTACCAACCAGGGGTCGTCGATAATAATGTTAGATATTCTGGGTGTTTATAACAGATTTAGGATAATGTTTCTAAATAATGACTTAGATTTATAGGCACGGACGGGCTAAACGAAGCCCATGTACATGTAGGGTTTTTCAAAACCAACTAAAACACTGAATAAATTTAATATAGAACCGACACCGTAAACACAACGTATATCCCAATGAATTGCCGACGATCGGCTTCAATTTTCAATGGATTCGTTAATTTTGAAAGGAGAACGGAGGCTCAATTTTGAAAATAGAACCTCCCGGCGGGACACATTTTGTTCGAGATGTCTGTTCTATGACATTATACTTCAATGGGCGCGATACTGTTTTATTATTGGTACAGATACCGAAACAGGTAAACCTGTATGTGGCATGCTAACACGATAACACGAACATAAATCGCTGCCGCGTATTACCGGCAATGCAACATCGCGTCAGTCCGTACGGCCCACGCAGCATATCCACGAAATAGGACATCCTTTGTGCAGTAAGCCGTTGGATTGTTTCGTAAACCCCGGCCCGGCTCAGACAAGTGGTTACGATACGATAAGACGCACCCGTACGAGGACAAAAGCAACGGAGAACGTCTAACTACCCACCCATGGCGCCCTGGTATATAAGGTCATAGATTTTGAAATACTAAGGTCATAGATGTAATAATAAGGTCAGAAATAAGTTGTAAGGTCAGAAATACGTTGTAAGGTCAAAACAACCGTATGAAAAATATTTTATTACTGACTTTCAAAAAACATAAACGTGTATAATTCGATCCTAGATCATCTGAGAGCCCGAGTCATATGAAAATTATAAAAATAGATATAACACTTACTTTTGCGAATTAGGTGCACTGTTACAAAATAAGTTACTTTTAATATCAAAATTAATCGATATGTCAGAAGTTTTCAACATTATCCATGTAGTAGTCAGTGTTAACAGATAAACTTTCACCCATACCTAGCCAGTACAGACTACAAATATGTAGGTATATACATATATCGAATTATCGAGGGTAAAATCATACGTCATAAGTATTTGTTATCTCAGTAATTAGTATGAACAAAGAGTTCTTACTACATCAGAGGGGAATTTAGTACAAGACCCGTTGACCTCTTAAACCTTACTACATAATGTGATATGCGTATTAATTAGCAATGTTTCAATGGGTCAAGCAATCCACACAGCTCTAATATACGTTTATATACGTTCGCGTGCGTATCGTGACATTCGCGACTACGATTTACGCATAACGATAACGATAACGCACATTTCCGTTTATTATACGAAAACATGATTTCAAAACATCTCTTACTTGTATATTATATAACATTTTTATAAATGCTTTCTATAAATATTCATTTTATCAAATACATTTAAGTTCTTTGCGAACCAAAAACCGCAATGAATATCTTATTTGAGATTATCACGCTCAGACTGCCTTGTTTACATAGGCACGTCGAAAGTCTACGTAAAAACATCATGTAAGAAGCACGCAGCTTATGTAAAAAGTATAAACAGCAAAGTTTGGATTCCCTCATTCCTCTTAATCACGAACCTCAAGCATGACCGCAATAAAGTAATCGCCAACTATTAACCACCAATGCGATGAAAAGGGACAAAAGGGCCGGGCATAATAGAAAGCCAGAATAATTTATAATGTACCGGAGTACGCAACGCAGCGAACCTACATAATAAAGGGACAGAAAGGTCTTTAGTGAATCTAAAATTATCTCACGTTAAACATGTAGATGCCTGCACGAACAAATGATGCGTATATTAAATACACACGGGGAAAACACATGGAAGTTTGAACTTTGTGACGTAATATTAATTATTATGTTTAATATTTTAACTTTTTAATCTTGCGAATATAATTGTTAAACGATAATGAAATCAAATATAGTTTCTCAGCCGAATTGGTTACTAAAATTAGAGGAAAACATGTATGCTACTGGCATTCATAATAAGAGGGCTCATGTGGTTTTGCTGTTGTCTAGTCGATTGAAGGATGGATGGATAACCATTGACTTCGATGATCACATCCCATCAGGTGATTCGTTTGTAAGAAAGCTAAACTATAACTAAACTGCAAACTATCTACATTCTGAAGCTTCGCTGGCATGGACGCCATGGACTGACATAATACAATCCATCCATTCATCAACATACACACACATAATTACCTCATAAACGTTGGCTTTGGACGCTGAATTAGACCTATGCATGACAATGATAACCCCTTGATCTGCCTCACTATCGATTGAGAAACGTAGACTCTCGAGCATCATACAACTCGCATGATATTGAATTTCAAGCACGTCACACGTATTCATAAGAGCATTCGTGGTGCCTACGTGAGCCGCAGTGCGTAAAACTCGACAGAATATACACAATACATGTTAACATGAAAATAATCGTTAAGGAAAAGTATTTATTGAAAAAAATGCGGCGCAAATATTTACTGACATAGATTTGTTGCTTGATGTATCAACATAACTGTATTTAGTGGGTGTAGATAAGCATACTTTATTACTTTATCCTTTTTATGCTACTAGGGCGTAGGAATATTCAAGAACTCATCCGTCTATTGGGGATCTACTAAATTATGTAGGTCTGCCGTGTACCTTATAGCACCTATCCGGCTTGCATATGGATCATCAGGGGGCTAAACATTTTTTATCTTTTTCTTACAGTTTTCGTACACTGAATCTTGTATTTATCGCAAACGCTATAAAATAGTAAGCGGTAAGAAACATCAAATATTATTGAAACGCTTTGCAACTTACACAGATAAAAACATCAAATACATAAATCATTCGGATATCCCCTACAAAATGGGAATCCCAAAATGATAATGAGCGTGAAATTCAAAGAAGCAGAGAGGAAAAATGCGGTTTGACCTGCGAGTAGATAAACCCTGTAACTTTCAGAATTTTACGCGTTACTTTCGACAACGATATAACAATATTATCTTGATTAATTTTAGTGTCTTTGAAAGTAAAACAAATTAGACAGATTCAAAATAATCTACCCGTCGACTTCATTACAAAAGAATATTTATGTGAAGGATTTTAGAAGGTCCCTTAACAATAGCTAACTGCAGTACAATATAAACATATGACATAATTATGACGAAGTTTTTTACACAATAGTACTTCACTTCCGAAATCCGTATGTTAAGTCGCACGGTTTTCAAAAGAATTTACTGACGACTGTGATTAACTGACAAGGCTATTTGTAATTTATACAAACAACAGTTTGGCAATGAATGGCCGATTGTTTACTTGCACCAACATGTGTTTCGATGTATTCGCACATCGCCTTGGTATATCCCAATTCTCGCGGCCATTGTCCGGCAGACAAAAGATCATTACAAAGATGGCGAAGGATTGGGTGGATACAATGAGTCGTGTGTCTTTCTTGCGAGAGTCGAAGAAAAAAGTTCCAATAAATGGCTACATGTTCGTGACGCCGGCAAAGTTCTGTAGCCGACCCAATTTGAGATCCCGAGGCGCCAAATTGCGCCTTTTACGAATCCGAAGGACCATTCCGGAATTGTCATTGTCAGCCTCCGCTGAAAACGTTTATTAGATCTACTTACTCACATGCACGACGTAAATGAAAATAAAAAAGCAATAATTTAATGTCCTAGTTTTCCCTTTGGATATAAGCACATATAATAATATCCTTTTAACGAGAATGTTAATACGTAAGTATAATTAAATACTGAAAGGATCAAAGGACAGTTGTTGCAAACTCATTGGTTTGTTGAACATCTTATTATGAAAGTAAGCGAAAGATATTCTCATATACACTGACAGAAAATACATAAGTAACTATGATTAAACTATGTATATTTTGTATCTTTTTAATATTCCGATGGTCATGAACGAATATTCAACATTACGCACACCATCACGCAACAAAACAAAGCAACACCTAAATAAGATCCACACCACACAAGGCAATCTTATTGCCATAACTGCAATTTCTGCAGCAACACTGCATATCAATTACGACTTAACATATTTTTTTGGTTACTTACTAGCGGTCGTCCGGTGGTCACAACGGAACCGTGATTTATCGTTTTTTTTTATTTTCAACTATTTTAATGTTGTCATTTACCTGTGTAATAAAATAAATAAAAATAAAATAAACGCTTAAAAAAACTCATACACCCCGCAATAGGTTATTTACCTGTGTCGCGGGTGGTATAGAGTGTATAGACGACACATAATAATATAACACATCACAACATCCATGACCCGAATATAATGTACTGAGCAAGAATTTTTACCATATTATATCACAAACATTAAGCACACATTTTTTTATGCTTTCGGCAGGCAAACGAGCATACGGATCACCTGATGGTAAGTGATCACCGCCGCCCATGGACATTAGCAACACCGGAGGCGTCACTAACGCGTTGCCGGCTAAGAAGATGACGATAGACCCGCTTCTTAAAGGACCCCAAGTCATAGCGTAGAGGGAACACCGATCCAGGAAGTTTGTTCCACAGTTTACACGTACGAGGTAGAAAATTACGAGAGAACCGAACTGTGGACGAACGCCAGGTATCCAGGTGATGTTGGTGGAACCTGGTACACCGTGATGTGCGGTGACGAAAACCAACTGCAGATATTATGCCAAACAGTTCTTCAGAACATTCCCCATTGTACAGACGGTAGAATACGCAGAGAGAGCCTACATCTCTCCTCAACTCGAGTGATTCTAGTCCTTCTGTAAGCTGGGGATCGTTGACAAGACGAATCGCTCGCCATTGAATTCGATTGAACGGATCCACTTGGCTAGTTGGGGCTCCAGCCCAAAGGTGGGAGCAGTACTCCATGTGTGGTCGAATTTGCGCCTTATAGAGCATCAATCTGTGCTTAGGCGTGAAGTACTGCTTAGCTCTATTGAGCAGTTGAGCACTCCCAATTTCTTTGCAGCTAGTTTGGCCTTACTAACCAAGTGGTCCCGAAACTGAACTTCATTCGAAATGTCAACACCAAGGATCCCAATGCTTTTACAGATGTTAAGAGGAATGTTCTGGAACTGTGGTGCTATGACAAATGGGGTTTTTTTTAGCGGTTAACGCGCAAACTTGTGCCTTCTCGGGGTTGAAACTAAATTTAGTCTGCCCCAATCTGAGACATTGTCATGCATTAGTTTAGTACCTAATTGCCTTTGGTGTTACGCATGTCAAATGCAATGCAATATTGAAAGTATGAATATACGAATAGAAAAGGAATGCGTAAATACCTATTTAATTTCCTTTTTCATTCAATTTCGTAACAAATTTAGTTACGCTCAAACACCGAAAACTCTCATTGAGTCAAAAAAATTGTGTATGTCAGCTTCGACCACTCCGACGTAGGCGACGTACGACGCCATCTAGATTCTGTGTTACGGTTTATAAACATAACTCATAACACATCTAACGCATAACTTAACGGAGAAAGTTTGATTTTACTCCTCATACATTTTCATACCGTGGGCTTAAATATGAAAATCTATTCTTAAGGAGTTAAAATTCCAAAAAACAGTAAACAACGCGTTGTGGCATCTGTAAAACGTACTTCTAATAAGATTCTGTTTCAAAACAAATCACATCAGTGACGTCACGTCACTAAAGCAGAACGCTCCTTAAAAACATATGTACATGCTTAGTATATGTATAATAATCTGCAACATAAGCATACTTTATCATCAAAGATCAAGTACATTTCCTACGCAAAAGGCGACGAACACGACGTAGCTCAATATTATGTTCAACTTATAATAGTTATTGATTGTCATTTCAGTAATAATGTTACTAAATTACAGTATCGGCCTTCCGATCATATCCGATACCTTAAATATCGCTTACAGTAAGCGATCGTTCTGACTGATTTATTACTAAGTTACAAGACACAATCGAATATTTCCTAACCCTTAAACTACAAACCAGGGTAGATATCTACCCCAAGTAAATTTTGAATTAGTATTCTAAGTTAGTCAGTGACATTATCGACTGAAGACCTATACCATAATTTAGTTTAAGGCGGGATTATCTCAAAAAATGGTATTTTTGAAGGTGTTTTGTTCATAAATGGTACATAATAAAATTCTAAAAAAAATATATGTTATTTTACAGTCTTTGTTCTTTGATTTCGCCCCACTTGATACACGATTGGCTTTATTTCACCCGATCGAAATAAATCCCAAAGTTGGGTCTAATTTGGCATAAAAATGTCGTTTTATTCGCTTTTTAATCGCTTCCAGATAATAAAAAATATACCACAGTATAGGTCCTATAGATACCGAAATTATTGGCGAATCATAACATGAAATTTTGAAAAACAACTCTGTCAATTCATAGTTTTTCCATTTTCTATAGTTACGAAACGCCCGACGCTATGAATCAGTCTCGCGCCAGCCGCCTCCGAGGTAAGGGTTATGTTAAATGCCGCCGCGCGACGCTCGAATTTCCGACTCGTAATTTTATTGTTGGCGCGCGCGCATTTCGAACTTATATGACGTATTAGGTACACAGTCCAAAGTATCCACACTGTTGTAATTTGAAATAATAAAAATTGTTCGTGTTTATACTTTAGTTACTGTTTATAGTATTTAGGTATTGGTATAAGTCAAGTGCTAATTACACAATTATTCTTGCCGTTTGCCGTATTGGGGCCGCTTAGAATACTAACCCCAAGCCGTATGGGTGTCGTAAAAGGCGACTAAATCCGGCCCGCTGGTGGTAGGGCCCCTTGAGGGATTATGTTGGTAATATTGATTTTAATTGTTAATTAATACCATTATTACTATTTCTCCATGGGGTTCGCGCGCCAGCCAGTTTTCTTTTTTGAAGTTATACTTCTTTAGGCTCGTTATAAAATAATTGGAAAATTGTTTTGAAAAAATGATTATTATTATATATATTTTTTTAATATTGTTAGAATATTGTTTTTGAATGTTGTTTTTTTTAATATTGTTTTTTTATGTGTATATGTACATGTATATTTGTATATAAGTTAAACAGGGGAAGGGGTGAGGGAGGGGAGCGGAGGGTAGGGGGAGCGGAGGGCGAGGGGGAGGGGAGGGGTATGGGAATGGCAACGCATCAGTGATGCCTTTGGTGTTGCTGATGTCCACGGACGACGATAGCCACTTACCATCAGATGGATCGTCAGCTCGTTTTCCGGCTATTCCCAATTAAAATATATATATATAGTAAGAATAATAAATAATAAAAAATTGCATACTCATACCCCCCAGAAAAAAATAAGACATTCAGTACAAATAAGACATCACTATAATTACCATAACCCGAGTACAAATATTTATCTGTGATATAAAAATATCTGCCCCGGCCGGGAATCGAACCCGGGACTCCTTGCTTCGCAGGCAGGTCCGCTACCAACTAGGCTACAAGGTCGACAAGTTGGTATTTAGTTATTTACGTAATATTTACTTCACACAACATTTAGTAGTAAATAAAAAAATGTCCCTTCAATGAGATTGACTTTACCGATGAGTGCTTTTTGAATTCATAAAATATAGATGGTAGGTACACAAAAAATTCTCAAAAGTCTGACCTCGGGACTAGACTAAGTTATGGTTTAATTTTACAATAAAAATCTATAAACAACAAGTAAGGGTGTTCTGAAAACTCTGTCATTTTACATTTTTACTATAATACAGGTGGGTACTCACGATATATGTATATTTTATACGCCAATATTTCAACCTAGTTGCAGAAATCGTGGTCACGGCTAGACTAAAATATGTATCGTGAGTACCCGCATTATAGTAAAAATGTGTTCAGTCCACGATGAGGTCATCTGTTATTTTATTTCTTCTGATATACCTACGCGTAATCTTCTAATATCTAATATATAAAATTCTCGTGTCACGGTGTTAGAAGTTGAACTCCTCCGAAACGGCTCGACCGATTTTCGTGAATCTTTGCGTGCATATCGGCTAGGGTTGAGAATCGGACAACATTTATTTTTCATCCCCCTACCCCTAAAAAATTTTTGGCAGAACAACGTTTGCCCGGTCAGCTAGTATTACTATAATAAAACTCTAAGGGCAAATTTTCTGTACATTGAATATTTCAAAAAAAATTCAATTATGGGGCACTTCAGTAACGTGTTAGAGCACAAAAATATTTTTTTTAGAAATTATTGTCTGTCTGTCTGTCTGTCTGCTTGTCTGTCCAGGCATCAAATGAAAACCCGTGAACGGATTTCGATGAAAATTGGTAAAGTTGTTACTAATACTCCGGGTCATATTTTAGGCTACTTTTTATCCCGCAAAATTAAAAGGTTTCCCCGGGAAACGGGATGAAATTTTGTATGGAATATTTTTAAAACATCAACCGATTTACTTAAAATTTGCAACAAATGTTCCTTGATTAAATTGATGGAAAATATATTTTTCAGTTTTTCAAAATTTTGCAAATAAAAGGAAAAAAATAAAAAGTAATGTGAATATTACTTATTTTTTAAAACCCGCTCCTGGAGGAATCCTTTGTGATTTTATCGTGGATTTCAGTATATAAATTAGTGAATATAAGTACTTCAACATAAATTCACCGTTTTTTAAATTTTCTTCTGCAAGAGTTACAAATAAGGTAAAACATAATTTCCGTATGCGAAGCTGCGGGCAACAGCTAGTATACAAATAAGTTACTAATTGGAATTCTAGATGCAATAAAATAAGAGTGTTGATAATTTTAGCTCATTTTTGTTTTAGGTAATTTTTTTTCGTAACTTTAGGTATTTTAAATTGTAATTGTTTTATTTTAATTGTAATTTAAATTGTTCTGATATAAAAAGTATTCAGTGATAAAATGTCGTAAGTGATATACTTTCTGAGATATTTGAATTCAAATCTGTAGAAAAGTAAAGCTAAAACTTCGTTTTGGCGGACATTGATAAAACGTGTGTCAATTGATAGACTAAGTGATTACAGTCAAAAAGTATTCAGTGATAAAATGTCGTAAGTGATATACTTTCTGAGATATTTGAATTCAAATCCGTAGAAAAATGAAGCTAAAAACTTCGTTTTGGCGGACATTGATAAAACGTGTGTCAATTGATAGACTAAGTGATTACAATCAAAAAGTATTCAGTGATAAAATGTCGTAAGTGATATACTTTCTGAGATATTTGAATTCAAATCCGTAGAAAAGTAAAGCTAAAAACTTCGTTTTGGCGGACATTGATAAAACGTGTGTCAATTGATAGACTAAGTGATTACAGTCAAAAAGTATTCAGTGATAAAATGTCGTAAGTGATATACTTTCTGAGATATTTGAATTCAAATCCGTAGAAAAGTAAAGCTAAAAACTTCGTTTTGGCGGACATTGATAAAACGTGTGTCAATTGATAGATTAAGTGATTACAGTCAAAAAGTATTCAGTGATAAAATGTCGTAAGTGATATACTTTCTGAGATATTTGAATTCAAATCCGTAGAAAAATGAAGCTAAAAACTTCGTTTTGGCGGACATTGATAAAACGTGTGTCAATTGATAGACTAAGTGATTATGGCAATATTACCCAATCTTATTGGACCCAACCTTAACCCCCCCCCCCCCCCTCCAAAAATTTTCCAAAAACTCTTATATCTCCTAAACGGTTCGTCTTAGACGATTTCTGACTAAATTTCCATCCCCCCCGTAGGACCCATACTTGCAATATTACCCAATCTTATTAGACCCAACCTTGACCCCCCCCTCCAAAAATTTTCCAAAAACTCCTTATATCTCCTAAACGGTTCGTCTTAGACGATTTCTGACTAAATTTCCATCCCCCCCGTAGGAGCCATACATGCAATATTACCCAATCTTATTGGACCTAACTTTAACCCCTCCTCAAAAATTTCACCTCCGCATTTATAAAAATAATTTTTTCCTAAAACTCCTTATATCTCCTAAACGGTACTTCCTAGCCGATTTCTGACTGAATTTCCATTCCCCCCGTAGGACCCATACTTGCAATATTACCCAATCTTATTGGACCCAACCTTAACCCCCCCCCCTCCAAAAATTTTCCAAAAACTCTTATATCTCCTAAACGGTTCGTCTTAGACGATTTCTGACTAAATTTCCATCCCCCCCGTAGGACCCATACTTGCAATATTACTCAATCTTATTGGACCCAACTTTAACCCCCCCTCAAAAAAATTTCACCTCCGCATTTTTAAAAATAAATTTTTCCTAGAACTCCTTATATCTCCTAAACGGTACGTCCTAGCCGATTTCTGACTGAATTTCCATCCCCCCCGTAGGACCCATACTTGCAATATTACCCAATCTTATTGGACCCAACCTTAACCCCCCCCTCCAAAAATTTTCCAAAAACTCCTTATATCTCCTAAACGGTTCGTCTTAGACGATTTCTGACTAAATTTCCATCCCCCCCGTAGAACCCATACTTGCAATATTACCCAATCTTATTAGACCCAACCTTGACCCCCCCCCTCCAAAAAATTTCCAAAAACTCCTTATATCTCCTAAACGGTTCGTCTTAGACGATTTCTGACTAAATTTCCATCCCCCCCATAGGATCCATACTTACAATATTACCCAATCCTATTGGACCCAACCTTAACCCCCCCCTCCAAAATTTTTCCGAAAACTCTTTATATCTCCTAAACGGTTCGTCTTAGACGATTTCTGACTAAATTTCCATCCCCCCCGTAGGACCCATACTTGCAATATTACCCAATCTCATTAGACCCAACCTTGACCCTCCCTCCAAAAATTTTCCAAAAACTCCTTATATCTCCTAAACGGTTCGTCTTAGACGATTTCTGACTAAATTTCCATCCCCCCCATAGGATCCATACTTACAATATTACCCAATCCTATTGGACCTAACCTTAACCCCCCCCTCCCAAAATTTTCCAAAAACTCCTTATATCTCCTAAACGGTTCGTCTTAGACGATTTCTGACTAAATTTCCATCCCCCCCGTAGGATCCATACTTAATAATAAAAATATTATCAATTTGTCAACCCGCTAAATATAGTTTTTAAAAAACTTCACGATAGTAATTTTGATATTTTTTTTTTTTTTATGGAAATAGCCGGCAAACGAGCTGACGATCCACCTGATGTTAAGTGGCTATCGTCGCCCATGGACATCAGCAACACCAAAGGCATCACTGATGCGTTGCCGGCCAAGAAAGAGAGAAGAAAAAGAAAGAAAGAACTGGCTCTCAAGCCCCCAGCCGGAACACGACGAGTCGTTTGGCGGCTGACTCATGCTCGAGAGTGGTAGCTATCCAGGCGAACCCCATGAAGAAATAATAATAGTAATAATGGTATTAATTTATGTATATTTGTCTGGAAAAAAATTACTATTGTGGTCAAAAATGACAACTGTAGCTCAATAAATACGGAAATTACATTGAAGTATAATGTTATAGAACAGACATCTCAAACAAAACGTGTCCCGCCCGGGAGGTTCTATTTTCAAAATTGAGCCCCTGTTCTCCTTTCAAAATCGAACGAATCCATTGGACATTGAAGCCGCTCGGCGCCAATTCATTGGGACATACATTGTGTTCGCGGTGTCTGTTCTATACGCTAGTAGTAATACTTCAATGGGAAATTATGATTTTTTTTCGAGAAATCAATGGGTAAGTTTTTCGGCTCTAGTGAACAATTTGATATTTGTGGGTTACTACATGTTTGCTTTTAAGCGTCGATATTGTACCTACAATATAAGTAGCCTAATAGGATTCAATATTAGGTGGTCTTTAAACAACATGTAATAACATCTATAAATTAATATATATTATATTATACAAATAAATTTATTATTATTATCGAAATAAAGTACTGAAACATTTTTCTATTCTTTATTACGTATACGTCAGATCAATAAATAGGTATAGGTAATAATATTTAACAATAAATATTGTATTGTCAAGATTCAAGCAAGATTTAAAATTGAACTACTGCTTGAAGTATAATACCGTGATGCGAAGATTTCTGGCGGTCATTGCCCTAAGTCTACAGCGCGCGAATTGCGACTCGAGGGGACGGGAGTTTGCGGGGCGCAGGGTAGCGGCTAAAATGCCTACAGCGGACGAATACTACCGCCTTAAGGTTCTAACAATAAAGTGAGGTTGCGAGACCCATCCTTTTTTGTTTACTGTGACGGAGTAGACTTGAAGCTCGTGTGGGGTTGATATCTATCCCAGTTTATTGTTCCTGTTAGTGTTTTGTGTAGGAAAGTTATTTTTCTCTTTCTTGTTAAAATAATTTTTATTCGCGTCTAACCTTATTTTACAATAAAACATTAGATACATAATTAACAATTTAATGCTAATATATTGACAAAGTGCAAGCGACCGACCTGCGAGGATCACAATAATTTTCTGCAGCGATTGTGGTGCCTTTGAATATGTAAAATCGTAACTGCACTCTTGAATATTTTTAATATCTATTAAATTTCTCTTTTTTGACATTTTCCATGAGCGAAATAGAAATACATTCTTGAAAACCGATATTTTATGGATATTTATTTGATTTTTCCATTGATCGAATTTTCAATTTGTTTGAATTTTCAGTCCCAAATAAATAGATAAATAGCATGTGTCCCCTTTGAAATGCCATTAAAAATTAGAAAATCGATTGTTCAGAAAAATTGTTATAAATTTTTGTTTCTTAAATGACGGTGTGACTGTTTTTCAGTATTTATAGCTATTCAAATCAAGTTTTAACCAACTAAATCTCGATAAAATTGAATATGCTCTACACCTCTACACCATTCTCTTGGGCAAAAAAAAAGAAAAATTCGAGTACTCCTAAGTCAAAATTACTGCTTTCAAAACGATTTTAAGAGCAAAAATCCCGTAGGATAAATATTTACCCCGGTTTGTAGTTTACGGTGAAAAAAATGGGTTTGTAGTTCTAGAGATCTGATACTAGGATAACTACACTGCATATTAGACGTATAATATCTGCGCAGAAGCGATACTCCCACAACAATGGGCAAAGCGAAGTGTGCGAGCCGGCAGATAAATTGAGTTAGCCACAAGGAGGTCAAATGCATCGGCCTAACGGGCCAGTTATAATGGCCTCCGCGTCTTGAATAGATTATTGTTGCTTTCGATTTTACTGCTAGTAGAACGATCTCATCACGCCTTTGTTTTTTTTTCCATTGAATAACAAACTTAAGCCATGTGCTTGCGAGGAACTATTCATATTCATTTATTGATTTTTTAGGGTTCCGAGTAAAAATCGGAACCCTTATAATTTCGTCATGTCCGTCCGTCCGTCCGTTCGCCTGTCCGTCTGTCCAAAGGAAAGCGTCTAGACCTTTAGTGCTAGAAAGCTGTAATTTGGCATGAATATACAAATTTATTAACATGTATTCCAAAATCGTAGAATAAACTATTGAAAAAAAAATTTAGGGTACCTCCGTACAAGTCACATGGGGATGAATTTTTTTTCGTCGCGTACCCTATAATGTATCGTTGAAAAGGTCTTTCAAAATATTATGGGTCTGCTAATACCGTTTTTAAATTCAGGGGCCCGTTTGCGAAATATTCGGCTTTAAAGCCCAATTTTGCTTAGAGTCAAGTGTCATTCCCCTGCCAGATAAACGATTGGAGATCGAATAGTGAAAAAACAAATAGAGTCAAGTGCGAGTCGGACTCGCCCATGAAGGGTTCCGTAGCAGCAAGTAACATAATATAAAAGTTCTTGTAGTTCGTTGTAACTTTGGTCGATGTTTTTTGCGGTTTACGATTTATGACGTATTAAAAAAAAACTACTTATTAGATCTCGTTCAAATCAATTTTCATTGGAAGTTTGCATGGTAATGTACATCATATATTTTTTTTTAGTTTTATCATTCTCTTATTTTAGAAGTTACAGGGGGGGGGGGACACACATTTTACCACTTTGGAAGTGTCTCTCACGCAAACCATTCAGTTTAGAAAAAAATGATATTAGAAACCTCAATATCATTTTGAAGACCTATCCATAGATACCCCACACGTATGGGTTTGATGAAAAAAACATTTTTGAGTTTCAGTTCTAAGTATGAGGAACCCCCAAAATTTATTGATTTTTTTTCTATTTTTGTGTAAAAATCTTAACGCGGTTTACAGAATACATCTCCTTACCAAGTTTCAACAGTAGGTATAGTTCTTATAGTTTCGGAGAAAAGTGGCTGTGACATACGGACGGACGGACAGACAGACAGACAGACAGACATGACGAATTTATAAGGGTTCCTTTTTTTGCCATTTGGCTACGGAACCCTAAAAATCACAAAAATAGCTTTTATAATGAATTTATGTTAGCATAAGTACTTAATGAGTAATAGCCGATAAACTTACGCACTTGGCCGGTTTTTTCTAGTAACAAGAATAGTCCTTTTTATTACCAAAATAAATAAAAAACTCCATGGCTTAAAGGTTTCTGGAAATTAAATATGTAACGTCCTACGAAACTGATTCTTAAAGGGCATTCTTTAGTAATACCCATCTTTCACTTATACCTGGAGTCTTGCGGTACAGAATTCGTCGAAAAATGTATACAAAGAGTTTCATCAGGTAGATTACAGTTGAGTTCATGTTTTTTCTCACTCCCTTGAGAACACTACGAGGAACTCTTTGGCGCGCAGGATTCCTCATGATATTGTCAGCAAACTGAATAAATTCATAATACGCACACCTTTTAGGGTGAGGCCAAACGAGCGTATTTTATGAGCTTTAATACTCATCTAAAGTCCTGTTTGTATCACACGGAGACGCAAAATGACGTTTAGTATGAAACCGACTTAATTTACGGGACTCAAAACTCAAAAAAACACACTCTTTTGGTCTCACCCAGAGGTGCGTACAGGATTCGATCACATGGGGACCTACGTTCTTAGTTTCTTACTACTAGGTTGAAACAGCTTAGGATTATTTCCATATTAGCCGATATTTCTGATGATAATATTATTATATCTAATACGAGTAACTACCCTCGCTTTGCTTCGGTTTTCTTATTTTTTACACCTTGGGTTAAATTATTGGAGTTTTATTAAGGATCCCTAATTTTTTTGAAAATATAATATAGCCTATGTTACTCGGGGATGGTGAAGCTTCCCAACAGTGAAAGAATTTTTGAAATCGGTTCAGTCGTTTCGGAGCCTATTCAATGCAAACAAAAAATCAAATCTTTTCTCTTTATATATTAGTATAGATATAAAATTCTCGTGTCACGGTACTCACGGTGTTAGAAGTTGAACTCCTCCGAAACGGCTCGACCGATTTTCGTGAATCTTAGCGTGCATATCGGCTAGGGTGGAGAATCGGACAACATTTTTTTTCATCCCCCTAAATTTTAAGGGTGGTCCACCCCTAATTTTTTTTTTTTTTAATCTTTTGACAGAACGAAGTCTGTTCGGGCAGTTAGTATATATGTATATAATATCAGTTTGAACGTCAATCATTCATCATCAACATCAAGCTCGTGCGTGCGAATGATTACTGCGATGAGGGCATAACGGTCCACTTAAAATGGCTTGTGCGTCGCGCGTCGCCGTCGTGAATACATTACGAATACGACCCGTTTCGATTTTAATAAACGCCGCTCTCGGGACGCGGGTTGCTGATCCCCCTCATCAACGCACGCTAGCCACGATAATTCTGGAAATATGGGATACTGTAATTCTTAATTAACATACACATCTCTTTTGTATGCAGTGGTATTGATTGGTTGTTGCAATGGTCACTGATATTCACAACCTGTTTAATAATGAATAATTTAAAAAATATTCTTCACAAGTTCTAACAAAATAACTTGTGAAGGAACCTTCTTCCGTCTTCACTAACATTAGTATTGGAAAATGCAATATCTATATTCCATAGTCATCACGTTCACAAATAGAATGTAAAGGAGGTAACTATGTACTAGACATAAACATTATGTAATCCGATGCACGACTGATATTTTATCATGTAGATACAAAAAATTCAATGTAATCAAGGCTACAATAATCAAAGTACAGTAACTCAATCATTATAATAAGATTAGTGCCAATGCATTCAGGACTACAGACAACAGTTGACGTAAAGTCCTCCGTAATTCCTCAAAAATAAAGAGTGTCAGTCATCCGGCCAGGATGTTGAACTACGGTTTATACATCTCAACTTTTCAAACTCCCGAGCTCAGCTTTGGGATAGGACAATTAATTACGTCTACTACAGTGTACAAATGAGAAAATACTCCAAAAGACACAACCCTATCCTACATTTCATTTAAATGTTTTATCAATGAAGGCCACCGTCTCCAAGCAACTAGACCACAAAACGAACGTTCAATTACGATTTGAATATCCGTATCCGATGTAACTTATACTGTGGTACGAATCCGAACTTCCGTTTACGTGCATATCCACGATAACATTATCACAAGCGAACGATATTTCATATGACGGACACATTACTTTACCCGCCAACCTTAAATCGTGCTCAGAATATAAATCAGTCGTTATCAACTTACTCCCTCCGTCCAATTATTCATTAGTGAAAAAGCAGGCGCGACGCATACTTAAAATTCAGCATAAAAATTTAATTTATTACAACTCAAATGTGAGTATTACTGGGAGGAGTCATCCTTGCTATAAAATTGGTAAGAACAGTCACGTAATAATTATATCGTTCGTGATGTAGTTGTAGAATTGGCAATATAATGAAATTAACTACCATTTGAGGAAATGCTGACGTTTCAAGAAATGGTCAATTATTGTAAATGAACAGATAACAGTAATTGATAAATGAGTGGTCACACTTAGGTTGGGGTAAGAGACATTAGGAACAGAAAACATACGACCACATAATACCAAAATCAAGATTATACACAACACACACACACACACAGACACACACAAAACACGAAGATCAATCGATGAATAAATCTCTCCGAAGATCTCCGAACCACAGAAATGATTAAGAAATTTAGCCATTAACGGTCACCCCGACATCCGATCGCGTCGGAAGTTCCTTAACTCGGTCGATAACCCAAGATTGGCAAAGTCGTAGGTCTGTGACCGCTTGACTTCGCAAAATACAGTAGTAACACGTGCTAAGTGTCAGTTTTGTGTACTACTGTGTACGTTCAAATTAACAGCATAATAAGTAGTAAGTCTAAGTACTAAGGTCATAAAGTAGCACCGGACTCCGGAGCTCAGATGTTATTGGCGATTACTTTAATGTTACTCTCATTCGTCTAGACGTGAAATAACAAGCAGACACACGGACCCGAGGGTCCGATGAACCGTCTCGACGTCCCCCCCCCCTGCTCCATCTTTTCATCCCGGGGAATCTTCACACGCACGCAGGGAATTGGTTGTAAAAGCGAAATGGGATCTTTTATTATAGACAATTTAATACGCCAAGATGGAACAGATTATATTGCAAACCTGTATATTTTAAATTCGCCAGACTAGTGCACACTGCACAAGTTATGATTTTAATCGAAAAGTAAGCTTGAAATCCTTAGAAGAGAAATCCTTGGTCAAATGTATCGGATAGGTATTCGACATTTTTGTAATTATTACTCCTTGATTAATAAAATCAAATAGTAAAACATTTTTGAGTGTTACTTGTAATCAGCAGAAAATCGACATCTTTTTCTCCCAAAATATTTAATAAAGAAATTGGCCACTACATTCCATGAATTTTAGAAAGTAGCATTGGCTGCAAAATTGATGCAAATTGGTCAATATTTAAAAAATCCATACCTACAAACTTTCCTGGATTTTTTTTCAAAATATTTCTTACTTATAATTACATAACCCCGAGACTGAGTAATGAAACTAATAAGTGTACCAATTTCAATTCAAAAAACGAGAAACAAACTTTGTAATTGAGGAAAATCGAGTTGCGAGCAGTAACGATCGATCGATCCGAGATCGACTTTAAATAACTTTAACTTACTTTAAGAACGGTTCTGTACTGACTTACTTACTGAAAAACTTCACAGTACAACCTGAGCATGTCTTGTTATGCACACAGACTCATGATGAGCCACTAAGCGGTCATCCATTCGAGTGCCGATCGCGCTCAAAAGGCTTCAAAATAACAATGAAAACTATTTTTTTACTCAAACACAAGCAAAATACACGCAATCAACATATCCACACAGTACAAAGCAATACATTGAAAATAGGAAAGCGATAACGAAAAAATTCTAGAGAACTAATAGAAAAATATTCCGTTAACTATTCATTTATTTTTCACGCTTGAAGAAGACGTTTCATCGTGACTAGTGACAGTTCCTAAAACGGATCCGTACTTACATAATATGTATTTACTTTATCCGCATTTGTGTCACTTCTAGCATGTGTGAAAGCCATATGAATGTATGCGCCACTGCAAAGATAATAACGGATCCGAATTATCACGATCCGGAGATTCATGTTCATCCTACCATCAATACCGTAACATTTCATTGTATTTGGAATATAATTATGTATAATTGTACCGTAATTTACAGAATTTACCCGAAGCACTCAACAGAACTTAAATGTAGAACATGCCAAGTTTTTATAGCACAAAAAATACAAAAGAATTCCTACAAAAAATAAAAAAGAATCTCATCGATAACGACCGATAAGAAACCAGAACTTACAGCATTCGTGTGAAATATTTTATCAATGAATACAAACAAGGGATCGGGCGTTCGATGTTTGTAACATTGTAACAAATTCTATGAGAGGTCGTTAGGAGGCCTTTCCTCTTCCGTGAGCCGGTGATAGACACGAACAGGTTTTTTCAAGGTCACACAGCGGTGTGCTCGCTGTGATCATCGGGCAAGGAATTATGAGAAAATGTTAAAAAATAAGAGACATTTGATGGCGCGCTCTGTTTTGTTACAATCCTTCACTCTATGTGAGTTGAACAAATTGCTGAATTTTAAAATTATTAGAATTTAAATTAAAATTAAAGTGACGACTTGGTCTCTTGGACACATAACCGTAACGTACGGTGCCTACCTATGTAACGTGACAGAAACGTGATTTTTTTTTGTGTCACTATACATACATATAGTAAAATGCTGAATGCCACATTAAGTCGTGTTATTTTAAATGTTTACCTTAAAATATTACTACCAACTTAAAAATTAAATATATACAATGTAACAACGAATGTAAAATATATATTCATCGAAAGTACATAATTTACTTTGCATTAAATATTTATTCTCCATTAGATACAGATAGTACAAAATATTCAATAAAACTCCTCATCGATTGTAATAGAAAACTTAATAGACCATGTAACAATATTTTTGATTGGAGCGATTTTAACAATAATTTCTGCTGCCATTACGTAAATTATCGTCGTGGTCGTAGGTTTTTATTACAATCTACCAATAATTTATGTTACAAAAGAATTGATGATTGAAAACATCTCAAAATGATTTGTACCATATTGTGACTTTCTCAAGCTTTTCCGTAAATGCTACAAGAGTACAGGAAAAGTATCGCTATATTATTTTCAATATTTATCATCGCGGATTCGCGGGCGATAAACTGTATAGATAGGAAGCGTCTTATTCTAATAATCTATACTAATATATAAAGAGGAAAGATTTGATTTTTTGTTTGCATAGAATAGGCTCCGAAACTACTGAACCGATTTCAAAAATTCTTTCACTGTTGGGAAGCTACACTATCCCCGAGTAACATAGAGGCTATATTACATTTTCAAAAAAAAATTAGGGATCCTTTATAAAACTCGAATAATGTAATCCAAGGTGTAAAAAAATAAGAAAACCGAAGCAAAGCGAGGGTGGTTACTCGTTGCATAATAAAATAATTCTTGACAAAAAATAACAGACTTCAAAATTAGGGATAACTCAAAAACTACTCGTCAGGTCTCGCTCAAATTTAAATGGGACCACATGACATGCATTAGCTTTCGATAAAGAAAAATCATCAAAATCGGTTCACCCAGTCGAAAGTTCTGATGTAACAAACATAAAATAATTCTTGACAAAAAATAACAGAATAAATAAATAAATAAATAAAAAAATAGTCAAATTCAATACCTTCTCTTCTTTTTTGAAGTCGTTTAAAAGTTAAATAAACTTATCTAACCTGCACTGAACGGCATTCATCACTATTATTTCCATTTTCGAAATCGAAAATTTATCTAAAAAACAATTCTTCATCTACTTTCCATTGGAATAGAAACGAACTAAACCCCCCGTTCCCCCTACCTTTAGCCGCGTGACACTTCACAACTCACACCGGCTAGGCAGCTCATGGTCCACAGACAACTTCAGTCAAGTTAAGTGGCAGCCAGGCTAGCCAGTATACGAGCCTTGTGTAACTATTCTCTCAGTGCAGATGCATTCTTGTCAAAAAAAATCGAAAATTTCTATAAAAAGCAACTCCTCAACTACCGTCCATTACAGTAGGAACTAGAAACATGGAACTAAGCCCCCCATTCCCCCTATCTTTAGCCGCATGACACTTCAACTCACGGCGGCTCACAGGCAAGCAACTTCAGTCAAGTTAAGTGCCTGTACACGAGCCTCGTGCAACTTTCCTCTCAGTGCAGATGTTATCGCCATTAATGTTGTCGTGGCACAATATCGATTGTCGCGGCGTGTTGCGCGACCGTCGGCCCGGCGACGTCCTTGGCCCGACCACAACGTCTCGCGCCTCCCCCTCCCCTTCCCCACACCACGCTGACGTCACGACTCACGCCACCCCGGTTGACATGCGGATCGGCCCGTCTGTGACGTCACTAGTCAAGATATATCCGTAATGAAGATGCTTTAGAGTTTACATATTATAAGTTTACTTGGTCGATTTGGTCACTAAAACAATGAATTAGACCATTCAGTCAATTGATAAAGTCGATTTTCCACTTTTCCCATACAACAATTTGAAGATAATAAGTAACGATGGCACATAAACACACTGTCAACACAAAAACAGTGATCTGTCATTGTCATCAGATTGCATGTTAGCGTAGTGGAACCTCCGCTATGAGTAAAATTGTTCTGTGAGTGGAACACGCTGGGTATCCACTAGTCACTAGTGACTAGTGTCTAATAGAAAAATTAGAAAATAAAAGTTAGGCTGTTAATGACAGGATAATGAAATCTTAGTACTAATCATTAATATCAGATTCATCCATTCCAATGCACTCGAATCGAAGTGGAACTTATAATAATAGAAGATACGACTTTCCTATATGACTGATGACCTGCTGTGTAGGTTAATGTACTTGATCGCTTTGTTTGTCTCCAGCTATTTAATATCGGACAAATTGATAAATTGTTATCCATAAAAAACCGTATTAGATATGAGATAACAGAAACACGAACAATTAGATACAATTACAATAATAAACTAGGATTAAAAAGAGTAAATCGTAAAGTATAGTACATCAATGTCTAATAGAAAAAAAAAGCGGCCAAGTGCGAGTCGGACTCGCCCATGAAGGGTTCCATAGCAGCAAGTAACATAATATAAAAGTTCTTGTACTTCATTGTAACTTTGATCGATGTTTTTTGCGGTTTACGATTTATGACGTATTAAAAAAAAACTACTTACTAGATCTCGTTCAAATCAATTTTCGTTGGAAGTTTGCACGGTAATGTACATCATATAATTTTTTTAGTTTTATCATTCTCTTATTTTAGAAGTTACAGGGGGGGGGACACACATTTTACCAGTTTGGAAGTGTCTCTCGCGCAAACTATTGTTACAAACTACTGGCAACACTACCAAGTAGATGGCGGCACATTATGAGTAGATTGATTATAATACTTCCTTAATTTCATATTTCATTATAATTTATTAAAAGAATATTATTAATGAACAATTATTTATTTTATACATATGTATTAATTATTTTGATTGATAAATGAATGTAAGATAAGTCATAATGAGATATTGTATTGACTCTGATTTTTCGATATAAGCGCATGTAACGTGGAGCTGAGATCATTCTGTGTAATAAAGCGTGTAAGGTGTTACTCTGCCCAAATATAGCCATACGTGAAGTATTTAAGTGTCCATTTTATTTCGGCCATCCAACCAACATCATAACATCTCAGAAGTTGGGATTCGAAAATGTCTGGGCCATATCGCAACGGTTTAGGCAAACGGAAGCGAAGTAACCCCGAATTTATAGTAAGTGATACGTGTAGTGCAAAAGATCAAGAATTTTTTTCTTCATCGCCGGATAAGGGTCGTACACAATTGAAGAAAAGGCGCGTGAGACCTACTGATGCTGAGGTTATCCCCGAGTTTCGCCCGGAGAAGAGCAGCAGTAACGTAAAAGGTTGGTTACATAAAATTGACCAACTTGGCGACGTCTACGGGTGGAACGACACAGATCGGCAATTTGTTATGCAGCTAAGGTTAAAGGGCGCGGCACGCGAGTGGTACGACGATCTAGATGACTATAACCTCACGTGGGATGAGTGGAAACATGCTCTGTTTGTTGCTTTTCCACGTTCGACTGATTATGTGGATAGACTTGAACAAATGCTGGCAAGAACGAAGCAAGATTCTGAGACCATGACGAAGTATTATCACGAGAAGCTGTCACTTCTAAAAAAATGTGGCATCGATGGTGAACGTGCGAATTCCTGCATAATACGAGGATTGCCAGCGGATTTGCGAGCCAATGCAAAGGCGTACTGCTGCGATACCCCTGAGCAACTTTACTTCGGTTATTTGTCTTCACTGGAGAATTATCGGCGATTGGATACTTCGTCCACTGCTGCTCGAGGAACATGGAGGAGAAGTGCGCCCAACACCGTGACGAACCAACATCAACTTCAACCCAGGGCGTGCTACGTGTGTCGTCAGCCGGGACACGAGGCTCGTGATTGCAGGATGCAGAAGCGCTGCGAGACGTGTCGACGCGTTGGACATACGACTGCTTCGTGTTGGTTTGCACCAGGAGCATCCCGACCACAAGACCAAAAGGTTAGCAATATTTTAAGCATTACATATATTTTTTCCGATATGTATAAAAGGATAGCATATGTGAATGGGCGCGAGGTAGTAGCGTACATTGATACTGGAAGTAAATTAAATATCCTGACAATCTCGAAGGCCAAGGGGTTACAAGTCGATATTCGACCTAGTTCTGTCACTATGACAGGCTTTGGGGGTAGTTGTGTTCAATCTCTTGGATCATGCTACATTTCTGTACTAATAGATAACCTAACTCTAAATGGAAGAGTGGAACTGACGGATTTTATAACTACAAACGTTGATTTAATAATCGGTCAAACAATGATTAACAATGATGGTGTCAGCTTGGTGACTACAGCTTCATCCGTACAGTTTGTTCCGAGTCAGACTGTTGATAGTGTACTCGCGGAATTAGATTTAAGGTCAACAGATTTTATTTTAAAGTATCCGCTTTATTTAAAATATAATGTGACGATACCCAAACAGAGTAGCCTATATGTTGAAGTGTTTATAAATTGTGAACAAAGCATTCAAGAGAGGCACACATTCTTGACGCGCACAGTGTGTTCGCAGGTTGGTGGAATGGCATATGTAATACCTTCAGTTATCATTAATCCGACGAACTGTTTCATCAAAGTCATAAATGTAGGTAACGACGATATTCTATGGGTCGCAGGGAGATTGTTAGCTAGGGCAGAGTTAGTATCGGTGCCAGTTAATCAAGATCCAAAAGTCTTAGCTGTAGATCGGTATCCGGTAAAGGACACGGTAAAAATTTGCTTAGCTGATTTAAACAAAGGACCTCTTAGTGATTGTGAAAATAATCAGTTACTAGAATTATTGAATAGATTTGGACATTCTTTTGCTAGGACCACTAACGAGTTAGGGTGTACAAATTTGATTAAAATGCATATTCGTACTATAACTGATAAGCCTGTATATTGTAAGCCTTATAGATTATCCTACAAAGAAAACGAGATCGTACAAGAAAAGATAGATGATCTTTTAGGAGCGGGTATAATAAGGAGATCTATGTCTGACTACGCCAGTCCGGTAGTACTTGTCAGGAAAAAGAGTGGAGATTACCGGCTTTGTGTGGACTACAGAGCATTAAATGCTAATACTATCAAAGATCGTCATCCTATACCACATATTGAAGACCAGGTTGCTAGACTGTCAGGTAAATATTTTTTTACTACACTCGACTTGGCCCAGGGATACTACCAAGTGCCTATTGATGAGGGGTCGATACATAAAACTGCATTTGTAACCCCTTCAGGTCAATACGAGTTTGTGAAGATGCCTTTCGGTCTTGCAAATGCGCCTGCGGTATTTTCTCGATTGATTCAGATGACACTTGGTAAGGTCGATCAAAATGTAGCTCTTTACTTAGATGACGTGATGATTCCGACGGTAACAGTCCAGGAGGGGTTAAAGTTGTTAGAAACTGTTTTAGAATTACTGCAGCGAGCTAATTTAAAGTTAAATTTAAGTAAATGTGCCTTTCTTAAAACCACTGCTACGTACTTAGGTCATGAGATTGCTGCCGGGACAATACAACCTGGGGAAGCAAAAATTAAATGTGTAGCAAATTATAAGCGCCCGCGTAATGTCCACGAGATAAGACAATTTATTGGTCTAACCTCCTATTTTAGAAAGTTTATATGTAACTTTGCACAAATTGCGCGTCCATTAACTGAACTCACCAGGAAAGATGCACAATGGGTTTGGGGTTTAGAGCAGGAGACAGCGTTTCAAACTTTAAAACAACGTTTAGTTGAAAGACCGGTTTTAGGGATATACAATAGAGATTCTGTTACTGAGCTGCACACTGATGCGAGCAAAGCAGGGTTAGGCGGGATATTGCTGCAGTATCAAGAGGACGGTACGTTAAAACCGATAGCATACTTCAGTAGAATCACAAGTAATGAAGAAAAGCACTATCATAGTTATGAGCTTGAAACGCTGGCCGTCGTTGAATCCCTTAAAAGATTTCGTATTTATTTATTTGGCATAAAAGTTAAGGTTGTTACCGATTGCGCCGCATTAAGGACAACATTAGTAAAACGGGATTTAATCCCGCGCATAGCCCGTTGGTGGCTCACTATCCAAGACTTCGACCTTGACATAGAATATCGCCCAGGCGAAAGGATGAAGCATGCGGATGCTTTGAGCCGGAACCCGGCCACAAATGCTGTCCTTATGATAGATAATCCCGATTGGCTTGTCACTCTGCAAATGCAAGACGATAAAATTCAAAACATTGTAGCTCAACTCAATGAAAATTCAAAAATTAATTTATCTGTTGATTATGTTGTTAAACAGGGGATTTTGTTTAGGAAAACTATAGCAGGAGAGCGGTTCGTAATTCCAAAATTAGCTAAATACGGTCTATTACAAAAATATCATGATCAGATAGGCCACCCAGCGTTCGAGAAATGCGAAAAGCTCATAAAGCAACAATTTTGGTTTGAGGGTATGACGAGATTTATTCGGAAATACATTAATTCTTGTTTACAATGTGCATTTAATAAAGGCAACTATGGTCGTTCAGAAGGTGAATTAAATCCGATCAATAAGCCTGCGATACCAATGCATACATTACATGTAGACCACTTGGGTCCGTTTGTCAAGACTCGTAAAGGTAATGTATATATACTAGTAGTAATTGACGCTTTCACAAAGTTTGTATTTGCCCGCCCCGCTAAAAATTGTAGCTCACTTGAAACGATAAGATTGTTACGAGAGGTTATTATGCAATTTGGTTATCCAACTAGAATTATTACCGATAGAGGAAAAGCGTTCACAAGTAGGTATTTTAAAGAATTCTCCCAAGAAATGCAGTTCAAGCACGTATTAAATGCAATAGCCAGTCCGCGTTCTAATGGTCAGGTAGAACGCGTCAATCGCACCCTGCTCAATGGATTAAACACCATGTCTGAAAGTGAATGCACTTGGGACACCAAGCTTGACGACATCGTTTGGGGTATTAATAATTCGCCAAATTCAACAACTGGTCTTCCACCGTTTAATATTATGTTTGGTCATTCAAATTCTCGGTATCCGTCTTTTCCATCTGAGGCACCCAGTACCTCGCAATCGCAGCAACAACAACTACAAGAAAATAGACGAATTGCTAAAATACGTATAGACAGAAATATGACAGTGATGAAGTCAAGGTTTGATCGAAAACATAAGAAGTGTAGGAAATATAATGTGGGACAGTTAGTTTTATGGAGAGGAGGTATATCGAGGGACCCGACTTCTCGAGTTACGAAAAAGCTTAGTGGTTTATATACGGGGCCTTACAAAGTGCTTAAAGCAGATCATTCTATAGATAATTATACAATCTCTAGTATAAAGGGCATGAAGGGTTATAAGAAATTCAGCGCTGTCGTTAGGGGAGAAACGCTCCGACCGTATGTCACAGCCATGTCTGACAGTAACAGCTCAGGCAGCGATAGAGAGGTCGATAGGGACGATTTGATAGATCTTCTTGAAAGCTAAAAGCCATTGATAACTCTTAATACTGTGCGGGCCAGGCATATGTGGTTCTCACTCGCAGTTCAATGTATTGTATAGTGGTTAGAACAGAAATTACAGCTTTGATTACATTATATCTGTATTAGTCTTCTAGATGGAAAAATAAATGTGTACTCTTCGTAAATTACAACTGCAACATTTATTGTAACGTGCGAACTATGTGTATACTTATTAATAATTATTGTCATAATCTTTGTGCACAGATTTACTCGTAGATATTCAAGGTATTTATAATACATTTCTTTAAGTATTAACAGGATTTTACTGCTTCTGTTTCAAACATATTCCCTACTAGTATGTGTTTATCTTATTAACCATTAAATAATTCAAAATATTCACAAATACATAATGTAATACAATATTAATATTAAAGACTTTGTGACATAAAACAATGAGCAGGAATAACAAAAGAATAACAACAACAATAACAAAATAATTTAATAACAAATATTTCGCTAATAACATAGTCAACAGGAAATAATAAATAGGTACTTCATTGCATAAAGGCAACATTCTTGATAAAATAAATATTACAAGAACCTGTGTGAAAAAAAAAAAAGGATGACTGTGTGCTGTGAACTGCTGTGTGACCAAGTTCAACTATACAACTACGCTTGAGTTCTGCTGTGTGAATACTAGTGAAGTTACTGTGTGATCCAATCTTCATTGCATAAAGGCAACATTCTTGATAAAATAAATATTATTAGAACCTGTGTGGAAAAAAAAAGATGACTGTGTGCTGTGAACTGCTGTGTGACCAAGTTCAACTATACAACTACGCTTGAGTTCTGCTGTGTGAATACTAGTGAAGTTACTGTGTGATCCAATCATATAAATCATAAGACGACTGTGTGAATATTATTACCTGTAGCTTTGTGATCAAGCAGGTACATACATACTCATAAGACGAATTAACTGTGTGTAATAGAACATAGATACCTACATACGAATTGATATCATTTTCTATATGTATGGAAAAGGGAATTATAGTGGAATAATATAAATAATAAACCCTAAAATATAAAAATGCTGTGTGATCAAGTTCATAATAAATATACCTACTAAATATTTAGCAAATTACCAACTGTGTAATAATATTTATATAATTACATAATAACATTAATAAATGTGAAGTTACTGCCGTAATATTCTTTTTCTGTTATAGAGCTTCATATCTACTACGCCGACTGAAGGGGGCAGCGTGGATCGCCGTGGGACACGGCTACAGCAGGATGGCCGAATGTTACAAACTACTGGCAACACTACCAAGTAGATGGCGGCACATTATGAGTAGATTGATTATAATACTTCCTTAATTTCATATTTCATTATAATTTATTAAAAGAATATTATTAATGAACAATTATTTATTTTATACATATGTATTAATTATTTTGATTGATAAATGAATGTAAGATAAGTCATAATGAGATATTGTATTGACTCTGATTTTTCGATATAAGCGCATGTAACGTGGAGCTGAGATCATTCTGTGTAATAAAGCGTGTAAGGTGTTACTCTGCCCAAATATAGCCATACGTGAAGTATTTAAGTGTCCATTTTATTTCGGCCATCCAACCAACATCATAACACTATTCAATTTAGAAAAAAATGATATTAGAAACCTCAATATCATTTTTGAAGACCTATCCATAGATACCCCACACGTATGGGTTTGACGAAAAAAATTTTTTTTAGTTTCAGTTCTATGTATGGGGAACCCCCAAAATTAAAGGTTTTTTTTCAACTTTTGTGTGAAAATCTTAACGCGGTTTACAGTATACATCTGCTGACCAAGTTTCAATAGTATAGTTCTTATAGTTTCGGAGAAAAGTGGCTGTGACATACGGACGGACAGACAGACAGACAGACAGACAGACAGACAGACAGACAGACAGACAGACAGACAGACATGACATGACGAATTTATAAGGGTTCCGTTTTTTGCCATTTGGCTACGGAACCCTAATTAAAGTTAGGCTGTTAATGACACTTGACAGGAGAGTGAAATCATAGTATAGATTCATCCATTCCAATGCACTCGAAGCGAAGGGACAATTATAATAATAGAAGATACGACTTTCCTGTATGATTGATGACCTGCTGTGTAGGTTAAGGTACTTGATCGCTTTGTTTGTTTCCAGCCATTTAATATCGGACAAATTGATAAATTGTTATCCATAAAAAACCGTATTAGATATGAGATAACAGAAACACGAACAATTAGACACAATTACAATAAAAAACTAGGATTAAAAAGAGTAAATCGTAAAGTATAGTACATCAATTTGTTATAAATAAATAAAATTTTATTTCTAAATACATAAATAGCCGATACATAAAATATTTCTGACTTCGTACAAATGCGCGCGCGCATCAAGCTAAAACTACATAAATATGGTTCATCCCTAAAATTTTAAATAATCTATATTATTAATATATAAAGAAGAAAGATTTGATTTTTTGTTTGCATTGAATAGGCTCCGAAACTACTGAACCGATTTGAAAAATTCTTTCACTGTTGGGAAGCTACACTATCCCCGAGTAACATAGGCTATATTATATTGTCAAAAAAATTAGGGATCCTTAATAAAACTCCAATAATATAACCCAAGGTGTAAAAAAATAAGAAAACCGAAGCAAAGCGAGGGCGGTTACTCGTCATAAATAAATACATAGCTTACTTGAATAACAAATTGCAAAATCTTTGATAAAATGTGTTTCCGAGTTTGATAACACGGAGAAGATAACACGGCACAACGAACTGCATATTTATCTTACTATCGGTCAAAGATTATGAAACAATAAGGAAACATCGAAATAGACTTATTCAGCAATATGCAACAAATATTTACATACAGTAAATTACGCGCCCGATAATACACAATACAAACATTGTATAAAACAATGTAGTAAATATTCATGCTAACAATATCTCTGACTGTCAATAATATATAATATTAATTTAAATTAAGTATAATTAATATTAATAAAATTAAAATACTAATTTTATTTACACAATATAAATAATTTATTTAGTGGACACGGTTCATATTTATAGCTAGCTGGTGAGTGGAATCTCAGACGTCAATGTAGCCCTCTAACTCACTATGACTATAATTTAATTCAGGTGGACGTTCAGTCCATCAATCCGCATTGGAGCTGCATGGCGGTTGAGTACTGCAGTATGATGAGCCTCACTTGTGATGTACGAAGGGACTGGCGCCCTGTAGTTGGCCATTAGGTTAACAGAGACACTCGGTGTCCATATAAATACGTATTTAACAAATTAGCGACGCACTATCATCACAGCTAGTGACGCAATTGACTATGCTAATAAATTGTGACGTATCATCTAAATGTTTACTTGGGAAGTTTCGCGTCGTGTTTGTGACAACAACGAAAATGGCATCGAACAAATAGGATGAGGTGCGGTGTGTCGACCGACCCACGCGGCAATGAACTGCCGAATCCCATAGGAATTGTCCGCAATCGAGGGAGGCAACCGAATAACGTCCACAAAAATAAACTTTTACACACACCCTCGAACAAGATTCCCTGCGTGTCATTCATGAACATGAACAAAATGCAACATCACAAACAACAGCGAAGCGAAACAAATATTATGTGTTACATAAAATATCTACACCGTTCAGAATCGAACCCGGATTACTATCAACTGGTCTCCTGAATCGTCTACTATCCTATTATTCCTATTGGAAATCTTGAAATTTGTTGAAGCACGTTTGTGCTTTAATACGTACAAGAACACATATTTCGTTTCAGAGGATAATGAATAAAAATGTCAACATTTCAGGAATATTCTCCGTTGCCGTTGAAGGCATTTAATCATAATGTGAGTTTAAATTCCTTTAAGAAGAGATACTACAGCCGAGTGGTACATTACAATACAATGAAAAGCAACATGATCCCATCACATCACGATTCACACGTCGAGTCGACATCGGGTCGTTGTACGTTGTCGTTGTTCTAGTGTCGGGGCACATGTCGCAGTGTCGTCGGGTCGGTGTCGCGGACAGTAGACCAACGCATTGTTCGCGCCGGGGGGCAGTAACCCATGTGCGATTAGATATGGCCGCCGCCAGGATACGACGCGACGACGTAAACAGAAACACTACGCAGCAGCCTCTACGCGCACTGGATGTAGGGTTGTCGAATTTTGAAATAATATTTTGTTTGTTATAGTGATGTGGTCAGCATGTTTTGTGATGGGTTTTGCAATGGTCGGCATTGCGGTGTTGCCGTGAAACATACATTTTAATAAATATATTCTTTTAGATATGACATAAATACAAAAAACATAATTTGCAATAATATTATACTAACTTCTAAAATAGATATCAAATAGCAATGTGTTAAAAATAACACTGCATAAAGTCCTTATTTATTTTGTATGTTTTAAATATTTAAATGTTAGAAGTTTGAGGCTATTTTTTGTCGAAAAGACAAAAGTTAAAACTAGAAGTGCTTGAACTTGCAATTTGGATAATTTTCATATGTTTATTATGTTAAGAGAAATTATAACAGATTTTGTACTTCATCGACATCCGACAAAACAACTTTATGTCGGGAGTTCCAGACAAATCGACCCATGTGGAGACCCTACTACAACGTGACGAGGTTCACGTAAGAGATATGATTTTGGGCGAGTTCTCACGTACACACGGTGCGCACTACTCGACTCCAGCTTAGCATAACACAGCGTCGTTTCTTAATTACTTAACTTGAAGGTTAATCTTGTCAATAACACCTAAACTACATTTATAACATATTATTATTATTAGTTTGTATTCTATCCTATCAGCTACATAATATGTACGAATACCATCGTCTATCACCACAAGTAGGTTAGGTACCATGAACCATGACTATTTCATACATTTATCAAGTACAAATATAATTCGATAACCGAATGGCGTGGACAGAATCTTATAAAGAGATATAACTGTGTTACTAGCAATTATACAACAATCTCGTATTTCTAAACCACTCGTTAGGTCGATAACCTGAAGCTATAAAAATATAATTAAATATGAAACTATGTCATTGTCATTATCACGTGGACATCGATTCTGGCACGAAACCAATGTTATATTATAAAAATACACGCAAAACATTTCTCTGCAACATTACATATTTGTCGTCTTGTTGACTGACCTTAGTGGCAATAATAATGTCGATCTATTTCGGCTTCAGATTCTATTCAATTTGCGGTACAGAGAATGCGTCAAATATGTAGGGTTAAACTAAACTGCCGATAGCAGACAAAACTTAAAAATCTCCGGACATTTGAGTGAAATATAATTATTTTGCTGGAAACATGCGGCATGAGTTTTAGCGGATGAAGTTTTAGCTAATATGTGGTTTCATCTTTTCTTGAAATGTTGATTCCACTACCATTGAATTTCGGATTTCACCCAGACATTTTAACCACACTACACAGGACAATTCCGGTTAATTCATTCGGCAGCCCAACTCATACAATATTCCCATTCCATTAAGGAAACACTACATCAGGTGGCATTGTTTATGATCATCCAACACATTGTTCCGACTCCGAGGCTTTAAAAAGTAAACAGTCGGGTGTTGGCAGATAAGCGAGCGAAACAAGAGCAACACCCGGTTCCTTGCATCATTACGAAACTAGGTGTTATTTACTCTGTCTTTCAGTTTTTATCTTAAGACACTTCCAGGTTTCCCAATCGCTCTCAAAAGTTTCGCAACTTAACAAGGCTAACCAAACTCACTTAAAGCAAAACGTAGCCTTGAGTATTATGAAATAAATATAGAAAAAAAACCGGTCTAGCGTACAGTGTACAGCTTTCTAACATTTAAGGGTCTTTGCACTATGCTGTGGACGATCGGAAACACGTGACGAAACTATAAGGGGAACCCTTGTATAAACCGTATAAAAACCTTAACCGTTTTGACCACGGAACCTTGAAAACGAATAATCGAATTTTCTATAGCGGTGGCGGTCATGGCTACGAGTTACGACATTAATTCGCTACATCAAGCATCTTCACCGCATTCAAAATTGGCGTGTGGCCAACTAAAAAAAAACTTAACACGTCTCACTTGATCATATTTTCTTTTCAGTGCAGTTATTCAAAATAAACCATTGTCAAACTTTTCGCGATATTTAACGTGTATAAAGTTACCATTAATTTTTTGTTTTCGCATTATACAATAACCATCTATTTTATGGAGGAAGTGTAATCCATCAGGAAGATTGATACGACCACATATGTATTTCTCATCTGTAACAGGCTAACAGCTATAACAAATCGCACAAAGTACAAAGGCTGCTTCGCTAACTATTTCTATTACAATGTGTATTACATTAAAAAAAACAGTAATAATTACCTACTCTATGGGAAGTTCCAGGCAATATGCCATGATAATAACCAACCGCCATAACCTACATATTTCAAGACACCAGAGCATTTCACAAAGTGGTACCGGTGGAAAAATTTCACTGTCATATTTCAACCTAATTCTTTATTCGTAGCTCAATTTTGGTTATATTCTAGCCAACATTACTTTCAACTTTTAGGCGATTTAATTTAAATGCATCCGTACTTCCACACAATCGAAACTTTCAACGTAACTCATTTCAACTCTATGAATCACTTACCTGAAACATATCCGTATCGGGATCCTCAGTATATTCCACTATGACCGCCTGGCTCCTGCTGAGTGTGTACGAGATGGAGTGCTGGCTTGCGTCAAGGATGGCCTTGCTGCTATGCGGCGTCTTCACCACGTAGTGCTTCGAGCGTCGCACGCCGTTCGCCTGCGGCCGTCTGTACAGCACGAATTTGCTGCGGCGCCGCCCTCGCTCGCCCGCCGGCAAGTAGCCATTGTATCTGGAAGTTTTTGGCGATTTAGAATCGGACGTCTTTTATTTTAACACACTACGACAAAATTAACCGACTGCAATTTTTTTATGGAAATGGTAAGTGACTATCATCGCACATGAACATCAGCGACACCAAAGTTATCACTGATGCGTATAATATGATAATATCCCTCCGAGGGGCTTTACCACCAGCGTACCGGATTTAGTCGCCTCTTACGATACCCAGTCGGCATGGGATTAGGGTGAGTATTCTAAGCCGCCGCAATACGGCTGCAACGCGTCTATAATTTTGAGACAAGTTTACACAAACCAAACTCCATCCTCCTCCTGAAATCGACTATTCAATGTTTTTACGTGTGACAGTCTTAATATCAGTCAGAAATAATGCGGGTCACCCACATCCTTTTTGTGCGGAAACACATAGGTAATGCCTTTGATTTTACTCATGTGGAATTATGACCACTTCCCGTCGGGTAGCTCTTGTGTTCGTTTGGCGGCCATAAACATAAAGTAAAAAGACACAGCGAGACATTACGAGTGCTTCTCGTAATTCCCATTGCTTTAGATTCACCGTAACATCCAACCATACAATAGAACGCGGTAAGAAATTGGACAATGTGTTGATGGCACCGTCGCATGAGAAACCGAACAAATGCCGCCTTTGTTTATAATTGTATAACCGACGTAACTCCGTTAACGTAATATTGAGTTGTACCGTGTTTTTTTTTTGTTCCACGCTGTGTAAGTCACATACTAACGTGCGCTACTAATTGTAAATTAATATGTATTTTGTTCTAAATATAAAAGCGATGCTGTCTTTAATTAGATATTACTCGTGTAAAGTTGTGTAAAATAATCGTCCCAATATTGTTTTAATCACCGACTTCATCTTTTAATTCGGTTAGCTTTTATACATTTTTAAACAATACCTTAGAAAGCGTCGCAAATTTTAAACACTTTTTAAGTAGGCAATAAATGACGAAATCGAAGTTAATCAGCGTTCCAAATTAAAGATTTACAAACCGCATCGAATGCCGCAAGAAACGTCTGATTCTTCTGATCAATTGATTCTTTCGATTTCGATTCAAGCGACCTTAACATTCTAAACAAATTCTTAAAGATTTCTTCTATCATACAACTAGTGCTTCATAAAATACGAGAAACCTAATCACTTAATACAAAATATGAATATAATACAACTATCAATAACGAAGGTTTCAAATTTCGCCGCCAGAGGCGAGCGTGTAATCCATGCTCAACGTTAATGGTCAATAGTAGGGTGAGGATCCTATTTCATGAACTCGTAACTCCAATTACGGAAGTCTACGCCGTCATCGCATGAGGACATAATGAAACCAAGAATTGGACACGTACTGCCTAGTCGGGCCGCTCCTGAATCTAGCGTGCTGTTCGACAAAAATAGACCACGATAACGCGTGCACGATTTTGTTCGTTTGCGAATTGTCTAAATTTTCATGAATAACTGAGAGTACCTAATATGTAATGTAATAACACAACCACACGCATGTCAGTTTCATATACATAACTGTCCGTCCTACTGATCTCGGGTCTCCTATTTGTGAGGGGCTCCTAAGAGAAGGCCTAGAATTAACTCCACGATCTTACTTCCTAGCGGTTAATGTAGTGACGAATGTCCTTATGCCATTTGAAGGCTTCCGTCGTAGCTTAATTACTAGATATTTAATTAACCGGGCCTAACTATTTATCGTATCTCCCGAAACGGAATTACTAAAAATAAACTTTGTCACTATTAGTCAATACCTTCACTATTAGTCATACCTTTCGAAAACTCATTTACAGTTGACACAAAGCAAGGGTTTATGAATACATCAATCAGCGCTGACTGAAAGTACTGAAACCTAGTCTGTAACTAGACTCAAACGTGACTTTAGTTCTATTTCAAACAGATCAATTCAAGACACATTGTTACTTAAGAATAAGGCTTCACGAACAAGGTATTACACCTCGTTACAATGTGATTTGTTACTTTGTTTCTCTCTAAAAATCATTGATTGGATCCATTTATTAATATTTCAGTTCGATAACAGTGTAACTTATAATCAAGAATGACTTTTTATTTCACTAAGTTTAGAGTGTTTTACCACCTAAAATATTATCACCATTTATCGGGATTGTAGTTAGGTAAATTTACTTACAACAGCATAAACGAAATTATCCAGTACAACTAAACTGGTGACATTAAATATAGATATCAAGTTACGTTTAATAAAAATAAAACCTATCACGGTGTAAACGTTACGCAAGCGCACGTATCACGTCGATTATGCGGTCGGAGAGCGTATTATGATGTTGTCGACACGGAAGAACTAATTTCACGGTTCGCTCATAAAATCAATCTCGGACCATTGAGTGGTCGTAGTGTAGTCGATGTTAGTTGGTCGTTTGCACGAAGCCTGCACTGCGCCACTCTTACGATTGTCGATAACTTCAACAAATACTAAAAATAGAAACCTGCAGGCCTTTTCTACAACCTTCCTGTATTTTCAAGCACTCGCTTTCATTGCAATCTCCTAAAAAGATTGAAATCGATTTTGATGGACATGAAAATCTAAAGTCTGATTAAAACCAGGGTCAATTTTTGAAACTTTGGACTAGTTTGGACACGTCTTAGTCTCCATGTCCCTTACGTGGAGAGACAAAGAGAAGCGAAAAAAAGCGAGAAATAGAAAACAAGAATATGCTCAAAAGGTTAGAGCTGCTTCTAAACAGATAGATAGAGATTGGAGACGATTAAATATTTATATCTGAAAATTGTATTGAAAAATCTAATGTACTTCTTAAGTAAACAAATATTCCAAGTAACTAACACAACATGATATTCATAAACTAAATGTTATGTAAATATGTGATAAACGTCAATCTTTCGATGACTCTCGTTCAGCTTAAGCTAACATTTGCTCTTTGAATGATATTAAATATTATCTCAAATAACAGCCGGTGTACTACCACAATACAGTGTAAACGGATTCCGTATCCGTATAAATAAAACATTAAAAACACCGTATATTGATTTGTTGACACTAGCTCAAAACACTCGGCCGGAAAACTAGTTTTGAATTGCAGATCGTAAGTTGCAGAGGTAGATAGATCGAATGTCATGCTACTTCTTGCATGTTATTCGTATGTATGTATTTACGGTATCGAGGATTTATGAGCTTCGTATATGGTATATGGCACCAACTCGAAAAAAATTATAATCTACAGCATGAACTACCATAGATATAATAAGATCACAACCGTATTCGTGTCTCGTTTAATATTAGTTGGTAATCCAATTCAAAACTTAAGGAGATAGGGTTGCCACTATTGTTTGAACACAGTTTTTTTTTCTTAAATAGAAAAAGAATGGCATCTGAAGCATTAAAATTTAAGTTGTAAGTTATAACTTAGGTTCGTATCGTATATAAATGAAACTATACGTCTGCTAAAGGTAGAGTCAGTTCGGGACTTGGAATAGCTGATTTTAAAGCTCTTATTACAAAACTTTTCTGTTATTAATCAATTTTAAGGTTTCTATGGAATTTTGATTAAAATGAAAGCTGTTGTATTCGGTATAACAGATTATTTAGGACTCCGACAGCATGGTATACTCAAACATCGTTATTACTCAAACACCAAGATTTGGAAAAATCATCTGGACATCTAGAGACTACAGATGTATCATGTACGACTACTTTTGTGCAGTGATCAATAACATATTTAAACCGTCATTGCACCCAACACCCTTCTTACCGGAGTACAATATCGTTTAATTCAACACGCTTTACCTCAAAACTATTAACGGCCGGTCTCAATAATGTACTAACAGATGGAAGACTGTGGATAGGACTACCATTGGTATGTCATCTGTCATATTTGTCAATTTTTGCATCTGAAAAATTGACAAATATGACAGAAGACATACTAATGGTAGCCCTATCCACAGTCTTCCATCTGTTAGTACATTATTGAGACCGGCCGTAAGTAATCAAGATGGCAACCCTAAGTGCCCAAGTATTCAGATTCGATTTGTATCTGTGGGGATCACGTACCGATCCTCCAGTAGATAGGCGATGACATTTAACGTGAATGTGACAGACTGTGGACAAATATGGAGATGCCACACTAATATGGGACATGGCTGTAAATCCCAGGAAATCTGTCATTACAAAAGGACATGAGACCAAACAATAATCCGACGTTACGACGTCATGCAAGATTGTATATTAAATTAATGCGTAGAACATGCCAATCATGTACAATATGAATCTTCTACTTAATAAAACGCGACTGGCAGATCATGCATAACCCATGGATACGTCTTAATAATTGGACCTATCACCTAGTAGAAGCATGGAACTTTGTATTGTGCATGGAAGTACTGAGGAATATATTTTTAAACCATTTATGGTTTGAAATAAATAAAATTAATTTTCGTACGTACAGTGGTGAGGAATATATCATATAAAAATTGTCTTGACTGAAAGTAAATTTTCCTGTCGTATTAAGTCGAGTGGATGACCACGAATACAACTTATGCTTAATATTTCAAACTAACTCAAAGTGAATTGTGCACATTTTACTTATTTAGTTATCAGTGGAAAAGATAATGGTCTTTTTTTATAAAACCGGGAAAGCAGGCTTTCGGCCCACCTAATAGAAAGTGGTCATCGTCGCCTTTGGATAGTCATGTAATATCTTGGAAGCAGCATGTGCGATGAAGGCAAAAAGGAAACTATTGATATGTACTTCTTTTAAGAAACCCCATATCGTTGCGGGATGGGAACACCTTAGATGTGGTCACACTGAAACTACGAACGTACAAAATGAAAATCGTGTAACTTCTTATCTGAATAAAAATGATATTCACGATACAAAATAATACAAACATGTCAAATAACCACTCCATATCATAGATATCCACGGTTCGTTGAATGGTACACTTACTATAATGACACAGCAAAACAATAATGGCACGCGTAGCTATACACATACAATTGCTATTGCTTTCAAGTTCGCGTTAGCGTAAGTTAACATTAGCGCATTTCATGAGCACGGCAATGCTATGCGGCTATAGACTACTCGCCAACTTAATCAAAGTTCGAAGATGTCTGTGTAGAGTAGAGACCTACTTAGAATAAATTCGTTCTTCCACGCCTTGCTTCGAGCAATATCGATTACTATCGACTATTTGGTCGACTTAGAGGACCGGAGTGACGCGAGACTCTTAGGGTGGGTTGCACAACTTTGGGAGGACCAAAGTTGAGCAAGTAGTATAGCGAAGAACTCCGCACTCAGATTACTTCAACGAGTAACTACGAACAAAGAGGAACTTTGTATAATGTTGTGGACACATCAACAAGGGAGTCCATCGCTTCCTTATTTGCCGGCAAGGCGTTGATGTTGGTGTTGGTTGGAAGAGCACCTGGTGTTTCTTATATCAATTCGCTACGGTGACAACTTACCATCGTCACTAATTTACCTACTACTACTGCTTTAATATTCCATTAATTCCCAAAGGCACTAAGGAGACCCGGCCAGTACAACCGATACATTTAGGCTAACGCTTATTAACAGCCACTTACACAATATAATCATCTCAAAACGCCCTAATCACCATTCGATAAAACAATGTCAAGATGTTTTCAATTACAGCTGGAGTGGCTGCAGTGTCTAATGAGCCTTGCCAATCTAACGAGCTGATTTTACGAAGCGACGACGCGATCGAGTCAAACGGGCTTCTTGAGCGAACGCCGCGCGGCGTTTGAATGCAATACAAGTGGCCTATTCAAGTCCGATCGTATTGCAAATCGCGCTATTTCAACCTTTACAAACACTAAGAGATTATACATAGATTAATTTCAATGTAATTAGAGGAAAAATGCACTCCATAATTCTTTAATTTTACGTGGTGACGATAGTTTCGGGATGCAACTTCTAAACTCGTATACAAGTCCAAGTCAACTTCCCCTTTTTATTCGTCTATTATACATGTTTGGTATACATGTCTACCTATTAAATCACTTATCACGTGCAAATCCATACAATACTTATTGAGATTGACGCGTCCACTCAGACAAAAGCAATTTTATACAAAGCAGCGATTTTCATTGTTACTTTTTACTACACAAGATAACAGGAAAATGAGCTAATACATAAAGTATAATAATGACTATAAAAACGACGATATTAACACTAAAAACAATTTCTTCCAGACGTCCAGATAGATTAACGGACACCAAAGAAATAGTAAATAAAATAAAACTAGCAAAGAAATAATGAATAAAATAAAAGGATAGATAAATTGCTAATAAAGCAAATCAAGAAAACAATAATTTTTTATGTGTTCATTGGTTTGCATTGTTTACAAATGGGAAAGAGATCCTTTTTACACGCTTTATTATACTTACAGCCGATTAGCCAATAAACGAGCAGACTCACATGACGACATTTGTAAGCTCCAAGAAAAAAGCGTTGCCGTCCAAGGAAACGGTAAAATATAAACCCGCTTCGTTAACTAGATCTCAAACCACGTTAAATTAATTTCACAGTTAGCTTTAAGTGAGTGTCATCCAGTCAGTTAGGATTACCTAAGTGGTATGGTTTCCGGCGCCCCCCAATAGTAATCTAACGTACCTAATAAGCTTCATAATATGAAGAATTGGGCATGCACCACGGACAAGGACTAGTTAGTTTTAACACATTGACTCAGTGATTGAGGCCTTAAGGTCTACACACGCATGTACGTGAATACACCTAACGGTAAGATTAAAAACATATTGAAGATAAAGGGATAGATATGAAGGAAAAACAGCATATCAGTATTAATAGTAAATTGTTAAAAACCGTTGAAAACTCCTTAAAACTATTAAACCAATCTGCATTGGAGCATTTAGAGCAGCATGGTGCAGTATGCTCTAGGCCACCTCAAGAGCAAAGACCCGTGCTCAGTATTGGGCCATTAATGGGTGGAAGCCAAATGATCGATATTTATGAACCGACTTCAAAAAAGGAGGAGGTATTCAATTCGACTCTTTTTTTTGTGTTTGTTACCTTAGAACTTTCGAGTGGGTGAACCGATTTTGATGAATCTTTTTATTCGAAAGCTATTGCTTGTCATGTGGTCCCAATTAAATTTGAGAGATTTGCGAGATCTGACAAGTAGTAGTTATTTTGAAGTCGGTTATTTTTTGTCAAGAATTACTTTTATTTTAGTAAAATAATCAAAGTGATATCATATTAAATAATAATATTATACCATAAACAAAGTAACAATGATATTATTGATCAGGTGCAATGGTCTGAATGCTCTGATCCAATTTTCGTACGGTCATAAAACAGACGTAAAATATTTTCTTTGCCGGTAATTTGAAAGGGCAATAAACCGGAAAAGGGAATGATATGATTGAAGCATCTGCGTCCCGTAGCGTTGTAACCATTTTATTGTTTTATCCGAAGAGGTAAAACAATACACAAACGCATAGTCATAATACGTTCAATAATACTAAATTGCCTTCTGTACTAATTGTATTGAAGTTAGTGTTAGTAACCTTTAGTGAGTGAATCTTTATCAAACCAGCAATGGTTCCTAGACATGGTAAACTCCGATAGGTAACTAATAACAGATTATATTTTCAAATGTACTGTCAGAATAAAATATCGATACGTAGTATGGGAAAATAAATTGGAGGTTATTTTTTAATCGGAACTATCCACTCACGAAGGAGAGGCGAAGTTCAAGGTGAATCAATAATATAAAATGGTGTGATCGAAGCCAATTAAAACTTAAATGCCTTCGT
The DNA here is from genome assembly GCA_951805285.1 of Thymelicus acteon. NCBI lineage: Eukaryota > Metazoa > Arthropoda > Insecta > Lepidoptera > Hesperiidae > Thymelicus > Thymelicus acteon. Next base: position 9,387,520 of record OX638232.1, read on the forward strand.
AGGAGAGTACATTATATATCAAATGATTCCAAAATAATTGCAATCATTATTTTACCAATGAAATAGTTTTCCTTCAGGACCAGCATCATATTGCCGACTCCTCTTGCTCATGCCTATAGGCGACGGTGACCACGTCTTATCATCAGGAAGTCAGTTTGCTTTTTAAACCCCGACGCGACGAAAAAAGAGGAGTGTTATAAGTTTGACGTGTCTGTGTAACTCCCAAACGGATGCACCGATTTTGATCGAGATTTTTTTTTATGAAAAGTGACTTAATCGAAAGTTCTTAGCTAAGTGTAAATACAACTGTCGGGTTTTTTTAATTTTCATTTAATTTTATTCATCAGCGCTTCAGGCTATAAAAAAGCTGATCCCTTTCCGTCGATTTATCCGCCTTATAAAAAACTTACCCAAGTATAACAAGTTCGCCATATTTGACAAGCGGCTTTGGCTTCTGTTCGGACCCACTCTCACCCGCCTCTTCCAGTATCGGAGAATCCGCACTGTCCGCAGCACTGTAAACAAACATACAAACATCATTATAATTTAATAAATTAGTTAATGTCTTTTAGCGATTCAGAGTGCTCAAAAGATTAAGAATAAGCACCGTACGGTTTTAGGCGTAAGTTGTACATATTTGTGAAAGTGGGCGATCATAGCATTACTTCAACAAACTACAATACTACAATATCGGCTTCAACGCACCTTTGACGTAAATGTAAATTTTTAAGTCAATCATTTAATATGTTACCCTAATCGGCAACCCTAGTGCCTAAACAATTTTCCTCAAACATTAATATATTAGAAACGAGAACTAGCCCAACGCATATCTGTGGGTCAAGAATCAAGATTCAAGATGTGACGTAGTTCGACCATCAGGCAGGAGACAGAACCGGTCTCGGACGATGCACTGTTGTCGATGTGAGCTCGTTACTTCCCCACCAAAACATTCGACCTCGCTAGGGTTAGCATCATTTGTTACAACAACTAGACAAAAACCTGATCTGAAGTTTGCAACGCACGTGGCGTTTGCCAGTGCGATGCCAGTTTTTGACCGGCGACGCATCGATGATACCACTGTTGCTGATGTCCATGGTGATCTTTATGAGATTTATCATTTAAAGAGATCCTACAGAGTCGAGAGCCCTACATGTTCCACATACTAAAATACATATTAATAATAAGACATAACAAAACGTAAGAATTGCAGAAACTGTATATTTTTGCATGGCATAGCGGACTCCTACAAGAATTTCAACATATTTTAATAAAAATGTAAAAAACACAGTCTCGAAACCTGAACAGTTTGGTGTCCCTACTTTGGAACGGAACGGCCGCGCGGCCGGGCGGCTGCTCCAACGCGTTTGGTTGGACCGACCGAGGGATGCCTCGCCGCGGCACGTGCCGAGAGTTAACAAATGCAATATATTTTCAATGACACGATGTTGCGTGATCGCTTGATAAAAATGTAAATAAACAGGAAACATGCGATCTACGGCTAGATAGTTACTAGAAACAAAAGTAGGTTTGTAAATATAATAAATGTTGGAAAAAACGATTACTACGTATTTACTAGTCGCTACTGCGACATATTTTACTACTTAAGTTTCTTTGTCCGGATGATATGACGCATATTCTTGGAGTTTAACTCTTTTAGAATCGATTTTCATATTTAAGGTCGCGGTGTGAAATTTATTAAGGAGTAAAATCAAACTTTTTCCGTTACGTTATGCGTTATGTTTGTAATTCGTAACACAAAATTTAGATGGCGTTGGATGGCTGATCAGTAACAACGCCATCTAATGAAATAATAATCTTGGTACATCCTATTCTGATGATGTGAAACATCAAAATCACCATCATCATCCGTTGTTACCGATTTGACGATTGCAAACTAGATGGCGTTAAACTCCGTGCGTCGGAGTTGACACACAATTTTTTATTACTTCATACTAGCAATGTCGCCTAGTCCAATGTCAGTCATAATTGTACTCCCACTTCTGATGGTTAAAATAAACGCATCATTTGAAATGTTAAACTCCTTATCCTAAGACAAGCTTGCTTGAAGCATTATTATTTCACAATAGAGTTAGCACTGGCAGTTTTGACAGTATTGGGAATAGACGGTAAAATACAAAATGGAAAGAATGAAAGGGTGAAGGGCTTTAGGTTTTAAACCTTCAGTTGCATATTCAAGAAAATGGAGAAATAAAGGAGGACCTCGTTTCTTTTTTGTCCATCGATGTGCCACGAAGGACCATGGAAGTGAACACTTAACTTCTGTTGGTTTGTCAAAACTGCTCGATTGTAGTTATTTACTTAATTAAAGACAAACTTTGAATAATAATTGCGAACATAATGATTGATTTGAAATCCCGAAAAAATTTCGATAAAATTTTAACAAGACAGTATCAGAACATCGGAATGCCAACAAAAAGGAAATTGGTTCTCTTGATACGATCATACCACGTGACTTTCAAAGCGAATGGTATGTTGGAGTGGTTTATCGATCGCACACACCACGCGATAAGCTATCGGTCCCACCATAACTGCACTCGGCCAACGTAAAACTGGGTCACTTAAGCTCTTAATACATACATACATTTAACCACACGTCACTCGTACTCCAAGATATAAATACGGCGCATTGTTGCCGCAGATAGTACTGTTTACTTTAAAACATTTCCTGTAATGAGAACAACGCAGCTAAGGAAATACGGCACGAAAACAGACTATTAAGTATACGATCTGGACAAAGGAACGCTCACTGAATTAAAAACTTTTAGAGCGTAATAAAAGCCAACGTAAGCAACCCGAGTAGGAGTAGGGCTAAAGTTATTGTGATTTATGAACCCGTAAACAATATACACGTAGAGGTGATTAACCTATAAGCTCCCGGCGCGGCGTGGTCTCTTTTAACGTACTTACCTAATATGTTAAAGAAATGGTGGATATTTTGTGTGGAAAGCCGACAAACGGGCAGACGGGCCACATGATCGTCGCCCAAGGACATAAGTAACCCTAAAAGGTATCGCCGACGTGTTGACAATCGGAAAACGGAGGAAACGCTTACAACTGACCGATCTTGGCTCAAGATCGCGATAATAGATCTTGCAAAAAAATGACATTTTTTACATACGATCTGCCGTATGTGATCACTTAAATCGAATCTTGAGATCGCAGAAATCTTAAGATCGATTTATTATACGGGGATTCGGGCCTGGGTGGTAGGTACTGTAGGTAGCTGATATTCAAAGTTAAAATGTCGGCGGCTGCAGTCGAACTGCTGTCGGCGTGCAGTTGGCCTGCTGTCGGCTTGCTGTCGGCGTGTCGACTGCAAGCGTCGACGGTTGCAGTTGCCTCTGTCGACTGCAACGTGCTGCTCGTGTGTAAGAGCGCTAACAGAAGAGGCCGTCCGCGTCGTCATAGCCTTGTTCAGCAGGTACCAAAAACCAGGTTGGCTTGGGCTCAAAGAGACCTTGATTTCCTAAAATCGAATCTGAAACTTAACAACTGTACGGATCGATGGATGTATTCACCGTATCATAGTAATTTTTCTATTTGTGATTATAAACAATCAGAGAAATTACTTGCCAAACCATCAATCTGTTCTTTTTCAAAAGCTTCGTGTTTGTCTTCTAAATCTTAAAACGAATTTAGAGGTTGCCAAAAAAGGTCAACTTCAGTTATTAAGAGGAGCAATTCGCCCAAAAGACGGCTAATGCTCTGAAACCACAATAAAGGTTAAATATTTTAAAATGCTTTGGCCTGAATATCCCTCTATTATTTCAGGCCTCCTCTCACAATGTGAAAGTACCAAACTACCGACCATAGTCCATATGCTGATTGGCAGACTTCAAACATTTTAAGAGCATTTATAGAGAATTCTTAGGTTACAATTTTTCCTTCACTGAAGCTAGTGAAAGATATTAATTTCTTCTAAAACTGTCATGCTACATACTTCAAACTACTGCTACTAAACAATAACAAACGAAGCCTTCATCATTACGTTTTATTACTAATAAAGATAGATTATGCCAATTTCACGCTGCTATCAACATCCAGATATACCTACTTCTCTCTATTCCGCATGTTTGAAGGTGACGTTCTTCAACCAATGTACTTATTACGGCATTGCGTGACGACGCCATGCCAATCAACTACATTTACATGTCTAGGTGCAATTGTTCCGGCGGTTGTTTCTGCAGTCTCGCCTTTGTCTAATGTTACGGTTACGTTTCGTTCTGAGATTACCTAAGAATAACAGATCGTCGGCTCAGATTTCGACTGAACGTTCATTCGATTACTTCCGAGGCGTACTATCAACAGTGAATCATCAAATATCGCATGTTGACTTATCACGATCATCGTGAAATAACCTGTTCGTTATTCATAATACGTTATTAATAGTGATTAACTAGTATGTAATTTAAATAATATATTTTTTATCTGTAAAATTCTTTTATATTTATTCTTATAATATTTTTACGTAATAACCACGTCCATAACAAATTACAATTATCCTCCTCCTGTAAAGACAATCGTTTAGTTAAGTGGCTTTTAATCGTTTAGGAAGTGGCCTTTTTGTTATTTAATCTAAGGGAAGTGGTGACTCCCACGGACATCAGTAATACCGAAGGCATCGGACATCACAGACTCTTCCCTAGCCCAGGAAAAAAACGTAGTCCCGGTTATTCCTTTATTATCGAAGTTTGTCAAGCGAAGCACGCGTCGATAACAGGCTTCGCAACGTCCGGTCAGGTTGCCACTGCGCCGTGCCGGTAAGGTGTGTGGTGTGTGGGAACGGCGGAAGTTTACAAAAGTTACACCTACACGACAAGACTGACTCATCTCTCGATTGCATTACGTCAACAGTGCAGTACCGACCTTTCATCGTAAAGCAAAGTGTCGTTCACTGTTAAGTTTAAGGCCCGGTGCCCACCGTAACGTGACAGGAAAGTGATTTTCGTCGTCGTCATGTCACATAGCACGCCTCGCGCTACTTGATACAGTTACATTATAATTATGTTGATACTAGTGGCAAGCTTTGAACTAGATCACTTGACATGTTGCTTAGATTGGCACCGGACCTAAGGTGTTAACTGAGACCGGGAGGTCGCGCAAATAAACGCTTTATTTAATATGAACTCACAATAATATATCTTAATAATTATTATTTCCTTACAAGAAAAAACTTAAATCAATCTAGTTAGGATTCATTTTTAGAAAATGTCGTTTTATCCGTGTTTTCAGACAATGAAAAACTGCCACAATAGACTCTTCCTGACATCTATTGGCGAGTAGCAATACTAAAGCTACTTCATTAGATGGCGTTGTTTAGCAACACTAAGCCAATGATTGTTTGGTTTGATGTTAGACCAAGGCCCGTAATATCAATAGCAGTTTAATCTATGATTCTGAGTTTAAACTGTCTTTGTTGAACCAACAATGAAACTAAATAAACTCAGAATCATAGATTAAACTACTATTGATATTACGGGCCCAAGAAAATCAATTGTATAATTTCCAAAAAACACGATTTACCAAAAAAATACAGAGCAAAGCTCGGTCATCCGGATACTAACTAATTATTAGCCATTTTCTTAACGTATTTTGTGTTTTCAAAATAAATAATTACATGGTTTAACCAAGCGGAAATTGAAAACCTATTCGTCATTCGCTCTATAAACCTTGCTTATAATCAGTTAACGTGTGTACTATGTATGTACAGCAAATATAAACTAGGTGTACCTTACAAAAAAGATCCTTAAAATATTATAGACAGATGTATTTCGTCTTCAAATCGCTTGATGTGCACGACGCCTTAAATAAATCTAGAGTGCACCGTAGGAAAACATAATATTCAATCATGCTCCCATCAAAATAAGCGATCATAAATCGTCCCAAAAGAGCGGCATGCCATTCTTCGCTTACCATTAGTCATACATAACATTACCCCACATAAACTTCCCGTGACTAATGTCTGGTCATTCGTTCCACTAATTTTACTTGAACATACGGATAGTTTTATGCATAAACTTAGTACGATCTATGTTATACAAGGACACGATACGGCGAGCTTTAAACTTCGCTTTAAACTTAGTTTAAGGAATGTTTTGACATTCATAAGAAAGAAGGATAAGAAAATTAACTTATTATTTTTTACGAAATCATTATTTTAACATTTAAACACAGGATTATAAAAGAATATAAAAAGCAAATTTTTATAAGTAATAAACGTGAAAATAAAGCATTCTGTAGCTACTAACTTCTATACTAGAACTTTATTTTATTTTAGCATTTATAATTAGAATTCTTAGATAAGCTTGCATCAGATCATGAGTCTGCCAGAGGACAGCACAATAGAAGACAGAATAATAGCTATAAGGATGTCTTTTAAATTGTTATCTGCGTCATTAATTATCTTTTCTTTGCAATAACAAACCGTCACTTTAATATGTTCATTACTGATTTTGATATTTTGAATGAATTTATTATATTAAAACAAACAAGATTTATTAACATTATTGATCATTAAAACCGACAATAATCAATATGCTAATAACATTGACACAGCCTACGTAGTATTTGATAATATTGATGTTGTTTAAATATATTCATCAGTATTACGTAGGATAGGAATACATCAACAATGTTATTCTGAGTTGGTCACAAGTTCATTGCTATGCCAGATGAATGTTAAGTTGCACAAGATGTTACAGTGCAACAGTCACAAGTAAGCTGACACAACTCTCAGCACCAAAACGCAAATACTTATTGCATGACGTAGGTGATTTGTTCAAAACAATGGTCGTATCAATTTCATAAAAAGAGTTCTATTTGTGTAACCAAGTTAATCGTTGCATCAGTGATCAGACTTGTTTTTAGTTACTTATACGACGTTGTAAGCTATTGTCATTCAAATTCAAAATAATTTATTTTATATATATATGTAGATACTTAATATTGTAAAAGCTATGCACTTATACCGTTCGTGTTAGAACGTTCTTCTACGTTCATTAAAAGCCTATTGATGAATTATCAATTAATAAGTACACAAATAAATAACATCCTACATTTACACTATAGTTCACGGGAGAGTTGTGTACGAAAGAAATTTTTTACAGTGCAAATTCTATATATTACAAGTCACGTTATTCAAAATCAAATAAAAAAAGACAAAGAAAACCGTGAACAATACGCAGTTAACAGTTAGTAACTTCATGGTTGTTCCATTCTATCTTTTCTACTCAACGGTATCTTCTTTAGTCCAGGTGACAATACTTTTCGAAAGCCTTGGTCGGGATGGGTCCAACTAGAATGTCTACATTTTCCTGATACCCATTTAAATCTTAAGAAACAACTCCGCCACGGTCGTAAGTGCCGTAACAATTCTTGTAATTTAACCTACAATCATCTAATCCATTTCAAAGACACTTAAACACCTCTAAAGACTAAACATTACATAACCCAAATCCCCTGTTCTTCACTTTCCCTCGCGCGAAGCAGTTCCCATGGCCAGCGAAACTTTCTACCTTGATTGCCCGCACTGGACTCGCTCTCATTTTACTTAAACTTGCTAATAACAATAAGGCGTATTGACGTAGATAGCAAACGATAAGGTGAGAGTGAATAGAATGGTGATTTGCAATAGATAAAACCAGTTCGGTCCGAGGTTTCGCTGATTAGCGAATTTAATGTTTAATTTAATGTCAATGTTACGTCTTGTACTATTATTTATTCTATACTATTATGTATTCTGTGTCAATGTGAAATTTTGTTTGATTATAAATAAATTACAATTTACTTATGAGTTATGACTTCTTTAAGTTTATAAATTATGTTTACTATGTAACCTAAGAAGTCATAAATAATCTTTATTATTCGCTGATGACTAGTTATGAGTTTTAAAAATGATCATTTGATTGTAAATGACAAAATGGTTGAGTTATGGTGAAGATATATTATATTACAGGACAAGAGAAAGTAGATGGAAGCAAAACGAGTATTCATTCAAAGCATAATATCCGTTCCTTTTGTAATTCCTATTCAGTTTTATTTTTCTTTATGTAAATAGAGCCAAACTAAGTAGCCACTGTAAGTAGGTACCGTTGCCCATGTACCTATATCAGTAACATCGATGACATCTCGGATGCGTTACCGGCCAAAAATTATGTGGGGTCCACAATATTCTTTTTGAATTAAATTAAATCCTCTTCAAAGTTTCCGATACCAAGCGCGACAGCGCGTGGGAACGCTAAATTAGGGTCTATAATATGTCATTACTTACCTATAGACTTACTTACTTAGCACTTAAATTATAATTAGCTAGATGACTCGATACCATGAGATTACCTAATTTCGGTAAAGGCATTTCAGCATGACATGTGACAAATAACATTCCACCCAAATTCTCAAAGGTCCAGAATAATTTTGTACTATACCTATGTATATTATAGTGTATCCAGCGACCAACTAGCAATAATTAAGGGCATGAAATATACCTAATTTTATCGATAAAAACTTATATTCAAACAGCAATAAGTCACCAGTCTTGCAACTTTGAGCAATGATTTTGATGTCGTTTTGTACATAATATCCTTGTTAATCAATGCATGTACTAAAAAAGTTGTGTTAATGTGCTAGTTTTCGAAGTATGTTAGAAAACTTAAAAAAACTAGTGAAAATTTTGACTACATTGAGTATTAGCACTATAAATAAATATAATAATAAATAACGCTTCACACTCATAGCCCCACACTAGGATTCCCTGTGTCGTGGGTGCCATGGACAACACACTAGACAAGGACTTTCACACCCAGACCGAGAACAGAAATTCAATCTCATCATTCAAATTTCCGCCTCGCTGGGAATCGAACCCAGGACCCTTGCCGCGGCGATCCAGCATGGTAACCATTGCGCCACACGGGTCGTATAGTCAGTGTAGATAGTATAGACGGACTATAGTAGTAATTCAGACATCTTTATCTTTGCATTTTAATTGTTAGTTTAGCCACTTTAGCCGATCGACCGAATAAAGAAACTGTAAACGCAGTCGGTGGTTTTATGGATGACCAGTAGAGGCAAAATTTCTTGAGCGCTTCAGTGCTTCGGATGGCTTACGGCATTCTTTTTTAGATTGTTTATTATTATATTTTACGTAAAATATAAAAATTCATAACTGTATTTCAGCTGTGCTCTCTTAATTATGGAAGCTGCGAAAGACAAATAAAAATATGCTGAATAAAGGTGTGCTACTTAGAAACGACGCAACGAATCCACAAAGGTGTTTGCAGCCCAACGAAAACAAACTGCTGAATATTTTGTCGAGAGAATGGCGCAACGAACATTTTCAACACATAAAATACGGAGGCATTTATTCTCGAGTTGAATAACTCGTTACATTCAAGTCTTCCAACGTCCAAGTCGTGTTAGCAGCTGAATTCAGAGAAACGTCCACCTTGGATAGGCCCGCATTGTCAATAGGGAAAAATGCGAAGAAAAAAGCATATGACTCGGAGACACTAAAGGGGATCGATCGTTTTTACAAAGTAATGCAGCCCTTTTTCTACCTGCATGACATTGCGCGGACAGACTCTTATGTCACATGGCCCCATAGCGCCAAGTTAGCCTTCGGATTATTTTTTACTTATTCACTAGCGTATAACCTTACTAAACTTGTGAGAAGAAACCCGTGTCCTGTAGTGGGCCATTAATAGGTTGAATGAAGCAAAGTCGTAAGCTGTTGTCGAGCACATACCCTGCTCGATGGTTGTCAGTGACATCTGTTCTTAACATGCGATCCTTACTTAAAGACGATTTTATCGTCAAAGTTGTATGTAAACGTTATAAAATTAAAATACAAAAGCGAATGTTTGCATTAAATTCAAAGCTGTAGTCAATGATGTATTGATTTTGACCAAATAACGTCAAACCAGCCATATCGCCATGTTTGTATAGAAACGAAACCCTCGGCTCGCGAGCCAGACTGGCACTTGTCCGACTACTTTAATAGCGCTTTACCCGTACCTAAATAGATGTTCTATCTACTATAGTGCAGCTCGACGCTCAGTCAACTGACCCCGAACTATTCAAGGGTTACCCGTAACGCGTGATTTTATACGCAAATATACGTCTGAGGCAACCTTTTGGCCTTTAAGCTACTAAAACAGTCATCGTTAAACCTACGTATATACATTATTTGGCTTCAACCTATTGATGGCCCTCTAAGTAAGGGTGTCTCCTTATAACTGAGGCGTCTTAGTGGTGTACTTGCCCCAGTACGCTGCTGCAATGCGGATTGGTGACGTACGTTATTTACTAACCAGAAAAGTATTATCAAATAAAACGCACGCATTTCCGCAATTTAAATTTATGCTACACAATAGTAATATCACGATAACGAAAGTAAATGAATGAAATCAAACAATCGTATTATGTTTTAATAGCCAGTGTAAAAACATCGTTTTTAGGGTTCCGTAGCCGAATGGCAAAAAACGGAACCCTTATGGATTCGTCATGTCTGTCTGTCTGTCTGTCTGTCCGTCCGTATGTCACAGCCACTTTTTTCCGAAACTATAAGAGCTATACTGTTGAAACTTGGTAAATAGATGTATTCTGTGAACCGCATTAAGATTTTCACATAAAAATAGAAAAAAAAAAACAATAAATTTTGGGGGTTCCCCATACATAGAACTGAAACTCAAAAATGTTTTTTTCATCAAACTCATACGTGTGGGGTATCTATAGATAGGTCTTCAAAAATGATACTGAGGTTTCTAACATCATTTTTTTCTAAACTGAATAGTTTGTGCGAGAGACACTTCCAAAGTGGTAAAATGTGTGTCCCCCCCCTGTAACATCTAAAATAAGAGAATGATAAAACTAAAAAAAATATATGATGTACATTACCATGCAAACTTCCAACGAAAATTGGTTTGAATGAGATCTAGTAAGTAGTTTTTTTTTAATCCGTCATAAATCATAAACCGCAAAAAACATTGATCAAAGTTACAACGAACTACAAGAACTTTTATATTATGTTTCTTGATGCTACGGAACCCTTCCTGGGCGAGTCCAACTCGCACTTGGCCGCTTTTTAATGACTTCAAGTGCTCCTAATTCAAGGGCAACTTCTATTGAATGCCAATTCCTATTCATAAACATTGAGGGATAGCAAATATCAACAGCTGAAGTATAATGGCATGCATTAATCAATACTCTCATTAAAATTATGAATATAAATAATTATTGACATTAAAAGAGATTAGTGCGCAAAGTTTCTGAATGAAATAAATACCGGACCATACACTATCTAATCTAAGCATTAAATAAAATAAAGCGTCTAATAAGCAACAACTACCTATATAAGACAGTAACATGGTTTATTCCACGTTACATTTACAGATATACCAATGTTGGTTTCAACGCATTAGTGATCTAGTCACTAGTGGAAGGCACTGTAATCTCTTTAATTGAGGCCTGCAGCGTACTTAGCCCAAATTGCTGGCATGCAACGTCCAATTTGAAAAATTTAAGTACTGACCAACCCAATTGTCATTCTTATCCAAAAGGCCTCTGACGAACCGACATAGTTTTATGACTTTTATTAGTACAGCCCTTCACTGTTCCTCTACTGGGCTCAGGCTTTCGCTCATATACTTCTCACGAATTACAGCCACGGTGGATTGGGACTTCACACAATGTTCGAAAATCTAATCTAACTTCAGTTATATAACTAAGAATGCCTGTTTACCCTGTGGCTCAATCGAATATTCTGGATTCTGGATAGTGCTCTTGATTCAGAGGCCTGGTTGAAGTGGCAACAAATAGGAGAGGCCTATGTCCAGGAACTCTCCAGACTTAAGATATAATCGAATATTACATTATAAACAGAAACAAATAGTAACCGTAAACTATGACGTCAATGAGGTTACTAGTACAGAGCTCATTGTTGACCAATTCACGGCGTACAACGGTGATTTTCATTTAGGGACGACCGCTCAGTATGTGTACCTTTTCACACTTTTCCGTTCACTTCAGGAGTGCCCGTTTTTAAACGTGCCTCTGAGAGAATCATAATAGACAACCGAAGATGGAACTGTTTTCGAAAGCAATAGAAAGAAAAGGTTATAACTCAGATTCTATGAACTATTTTGTAGGTTGTTGCTGCGTTAAAAACATAATTTTACAATAGTTTAACATAATAATATAAACACGTGAACATGACTAAATAAATAACACTAACAATCTGGCAACCTTGCTGGCTCAGAATTACATTACGGAGCTAGCCAACAGATACAGTGTTAGTGTGTTTTGGCGTTAGTCCGAAAATTTTAAAGAAACACTATCAAAACACAACGCGCTCATAGACGGCTTACGTCAATTGCGTATGATAATCTACTATAGGCAATAGAACTGGGAGAGCATCAGAACAACAATACACCGGTTGCCATTACCCTTCACCAATGCTTCAGTGCTGCAGACGCTGCAGTGGGATGGAGTATGCTCTAGATTTTTTTAATACGGGGAGAGGCTCATGCACACGGCAGACTGCAGAATAGATTGAAGCTAATTTTAAAGCCTTTATCAAGAAAATTATCACAAAGTATGACCTGCATTGATATTTGAGAACCTTTTCCTTTTAAGAACTTGTTCCAGCGAACCTAATGGTAAATTAATCACCCAAACGTAATTACGCGTCACCGAAAAAATTGTGATGTAATGTTGTTTTTTCGGAACATCGGAATTTCCGATTCGAAAACGCCGGATTTTAGTATTGGAATATTTACACTTTTTCCGTTGGCTGCTCGGAGCGTTACGGACTCATCTACGAGGAAGGCAAACGGTCGCCGGCCGATGGTCCAACGGTCGGATTTTTTGCGCCATCCGGAAATTAAGTCTGATTCAACAGTCATCACCGAATCCCGGATACGGCGTTATTAACGGTTTCTACGCCCCTACGTTGCACAGTAAGGATTAATATTGTGACAACGGGTTATGACTAATTGCACCCATGTGACCCAAGATGAAATGATTCTTTAACTAAAGGAACTTTTGATTATAAACATTACAGTATTGAAGTTTACAAAAATACCTCAAATTAAAATTTTATTCAAAACCTTTCAAAGTTGAGACAAAAAAGTATCAAACAACCATAGGTTAATGAACTGAGCAAATGTAGATGTAATTGACTTATCCGTCTGCCAAGGACGTTAAGACGGTTTCATGAATTCATCTTCAAAATACTCAGAGATAATCGACACTATTGACAAATCTTCCACATGAAACTGACCAATACGAACCTCCCTCTTAAGTAAACTATTAGCCATAAAACCGAATGATCAAATATAGAATCGTTAGCAAAACTACTGGTTATTTGCATAACAACTGGTTGAGAGTTGGAATTTCGCACGTACGCGCAGTTACTGCGATGTGGCTGTGGGTGCACATCCTGTGCTAGTACAGAGCTGCGAGATGCAATTTAAATGCTGGAAACAGCCTTGCCCTTAATCCGTGCCGCATTTGCACTTCAATACTGCCAGCCTATTCTTCTTTGTGCAGCATGCGTTTTATGTAGGGGATATTCATACTGAATGGTTCTTGAATATTTCTCTCTTTGGGCAAAGTAATAGACAGCAGTTTATTATAAATATCGCCCTCCTTGGACGCTTTAAAAGTAAACAACGCACCCAATCGTCAATAAGCTAACTTCTTAATTTGAACACTTTGTTGGTCAGCTCGATGTACCAGGAAACATCAAGGTTTAGTTTCGAATAATTCGAATGAAGCACAATATCCAGCGTTTTCTAGTGAAGTAGACAAAGGTTTTCCTCGAATTAACAATTCCAAAGTCGTAAATTTCAATTCAAATATTAGTATCCACATTTTTACAAATACAAATCTCGAAACAGATAAGCTACTCGTGGAAGTCATCCAATAATCATGCCACTAATTGAAATCCAATTAGATGTCACAATAAACCAGCCTCTGCAACCCTAACAACAAACTTCACAATAATCTAACCTCCTCGCTGCCATTAACTGGTTATCATTTGATTTACGATCGCCGAGACGCTGACGGGTGTTCGTTGAATTCGGCAATGTACGCACAATGAGGCCGAAGTCACGGGGTCACTGAACTTCTGCACTCGTATGCGCGCCTTGCACGTTGCAACCTCCTCAATACTGAAGTCGCACTCAAAATACGGGTTTTGACACCTTTGATTCTAATCCAGGGATGGGGAAAATTTTTCCTACAGCGCAATATTTACAAAAATAATGTATGGAGGGTCGTTACATTTTTTACTGAAGTCATTTGAAGGCCAAGTTTCTGAAATTTGGATGTGGGACCAGGGAACAACGAAATGGTTTTCCAGCGCTCTTTTGGCGCCCCTTCAGAAACTTTTCAACGCGATGTCCCTTTAAAAAAGCTCGCGTGGGATGGCCCGCGGGCCTTATTTTGTACATCTCTGCCCTAATCAATCTCAATGAACTACAATCATGTTTCACGACTTGACCTTGCCTGCCGTGCGATGTTCTGGATTACGGGACCGATAATGTATAAACGGGACATGGCATTGGACATCTGATTATGATGTCTCATTTGAGTTTATGCTTTGTGCATGTTACCTGCCACTTGAGAAATCCTAGTGCGTGGTAATGTGAGAGTATACTATATGGATTGATCTACTTAAGGTAGTTATGACAGGTACCTAATTACACATTTTTAATTTTTAACACGTACATTTTATTATGTAATATTATTTAATAGCTGATAAGAATAGCAAGCAATAACAAAGCAAATAAACCAGATAGGTGAATCCAAAGGGCCGTGTTACTACTTTTTACCCGACCGCCAGGAAGGGTTATATTTTCGCGCGTATCTTGTATATGTATATCGATTCATTCTCGCCAATGTGTTAACTCTTTTAATGAAATGACAACATTGCGATTTTTTTTGTCTAATAAAGAAGTCAATGAATTTTAACTAAAAGTGTAAAAAAAATAAAAAAAAAACCGACTGCGTAAAAAAAACTGAAAAAAAAATAAGCCCAGTAGTTTAGAATGTTGTTAAAAGTAATACTGAACAACTAAAGCATACAAGGATTAACAGTCGGGATCCATTTAAATTTTACATTTTGGTTGAAGAATGCCTCGTATTAATAAGAAACCTTGATTACAACTTCCTTCTTAGTCAGCAATACGTTGGCGACTAGTGTCACTAATGGACATGGGCGGTGATAATCGCTACCACATGGCTCGTCTACTCGTATGCGGCTTTATCACGTACAGTAAATCACAGATCATTCATTTATCTTTGGACTTTCTCCATTATAATTTAGCGCATGCAAGTTGTTAGGTAACATAAATCAATTATTGTTTGGTTAATGTTCGGTGAACGCTGTAGTTAATCATTCAATAAAATAAACGCTTACCCACACCCCCGCATTAAAATTCCCTGTGTCGCGGGTGGCATGCACAACAGAAACTTAAGGCAACATAACATCTGCGGCGACGGCACGACTCAAGAACAAACATTTGTCACATATAATATCTGTCATTATGTTCTTTATTTTATTGAATGTATGTTTTTTAACTATACGACGCACATGTCAGATACCTTTTAACTTTTAAGCTCTAAAGTCCTTATTCAACGTATCCTATCTTAAGTAAACCTACAACGTAAAAACTGATCAATCTAACTAGCATCAACACCCGACTAATCGTTGCCTTGGCTTTTCCGACGTAGATTCCGTGGTTTTTACACGGTCAACATGCCTTTATCCTATTCAACGTAAAAGTCATTTTTTTATAAATTCCTTTTAAGTTTCAACACAGATGGTACCAGGATAACATAAAAAAGGCGATTAGCAGACCTATCCCTACAGCACAGCGAATAACATCTGCCGTGCAGGTGCGACGAGTGGGCAGGTGACGCCCCGCAGTGGTAGGAAGGGCGGATGTTACATCAAACACAACCAATATTGAAATTAATTACCCAAATGCCACTACTAAGGTTATTCACATTAACTTTTGCTAACTTCATAACTATTTCTGCTAAATGAATTTTGAATTGATAAAATTGCTTTATCTGTCACGTAAAATGTACAAAATCACCCGTTTACTTTACTTAAATCGAAAGAAAAAAAAAATTCAGATTCAGCCATTTATTTACTAGTAAGGTTTTTCGAATGAATGGAATGTAGAATAGAATGTAATGAGGTTAAAAACAAAACAAGAATATGACAGGACAACACAATAACCCTGACCGAGATTATCGAAATGCGTGTACCAGAATAATGACATTATATTATACTTTTCCGAGTATTTACTGAATCACCATCACCATCACATATTATCTTGACATGCGGACAATGTGGTTCGTAGGTTTTTACGATTGCTCACATTCAGCAGAATTGCTACCCGATAGCACTCCCGACAAGAATAATAATAAACAAATTCAAAACAAAACAGAATTGAGTAACAAACTTAACTTTGACGTTGAAATACTGTCTGTCAGTCGCAAACATCGAGATTGGTTGTGGTCAATTTACAAAGTGCAAAAAAGTTTCGCAACGAAAAATATTTTTGTAAGTAACAAATAAATTTACGGTTTTCGGATATCAAAAAATATGTCATAAACGGCCGTAGGTATCATTTGATTACGTTGCCTTAAAATCTTGATATTTCACAAATCCAAGGGATTGCAGACTGAGCATTGGATACAGACAGACGGAGTCGGCCAATGAAGTGATCCTTTAAGGGTTCCGTTTTTTTACAAAAATAATTATGCCTTGAGCAGGCAAACAAACAGACGGGTCACCTGATGATACGTGATCACCACCGCCCATGGGCGAGCATTAGTAACACCGGGGGTGTCACCAATGCGCTGCCAGCTTCGACGAAAACAATAGACCCGCTTCTTGAAGGACCCCATGACAATGATGGCAAGCGGTGTCACATAAATTAGTAAGCAGATTAACTCTATTCTTCAAGATTCCCAATTCGTAGGTGGTTCGGAACTCGGAACGCTGAAGCAGGCAAGCTCCTTCGGCGTACGTGTAATGAACGAAGATGCAATTTATTTCCTTTTTAGTGCGAAACCCCAGTGTATATGACAACATAAAAATAAAAATTTATTTGATTACAAATAAAAATTCACAAAAATGGTTTCAGAATGATTTTAGGAACCGGCAGTGACAATAATAATTTTAATAGCATGACCCTGAAATTTAAATTAGTTTTCAACATTTGAACTGTTGAGCTACAGTGAGTGACTTCTATTGTTCATTAAAATTTTAAAACCACTGCACATATTTAACGGCGTAAATTTACTAACGGTGTATGAATTTATCATCATAAAATGAAAGCATAATGGCTGCTACACACTATGCCGCCGGCTTTGCCGCACAAAAAGCCGCGGCTTCTGTTTGCTTCTTTTTAGTTATTAATTGACATCTCGTACCAGTGTTGCCAAAGCTACGGCAATTACCGTGTTCTACGGCTTTCAGGCCCAAAAAAATCACAAAGTCTACGGCCTACGGCCGCCCTACGCCCTATGGCCGTAGCCAATTCTACGGCTTCTCGCAAATTGGCAGCTGTGGACACGGCCCACAGTTGATCTTTTTCCATATAAACACGGCTTTTTTATCTAATGTACACGGCCGTCTAAAAATTTGCATTGGCAACACTGTCTCGTACCTATTCGATTTTGTAGTGTCACATTTTACCACACAACACTATCGCGTAAATTCCGGGCAAGAATTGACATTGTGTACCGCACGAGCCGCGCGGCAAAAGCCGAGCGGGCATGCGGGCGGCATAGTGTGTAGTAGCTATAACACCATAGAGATAAAACGTTATAATAATTACACCTGAGAATGTACAATCGCTATACATCAAGCAAATCCGGTTAGACAACTTTTTATTATTATGCTGTTTTATGTCGACTTTATAGGTCACATTTGACGAAAAGTAATAGGTATGTGTAGGTAGATGGTATGTGAACGAAAGATTTTAAAGTAGTAAAGGTGATATTTCGAAACATTTATTTTAAAATATAACATAACTTAGTCCATAAAACTATCATATGAAGTACCATGATTTTTGGTTATATATTAATGAAAAATATTGGAATATTTTTCTATTTTATTACTCAACTAAACAAAAAAAAAATTACAATACCCATACCTATAACTTAAATGGCAAGAATCTGTTATCGAGTTGCATATGAAATCCCCATACATATTTGGACAGGAAAGCATAGTAAAATTGTATTGATAAAGTTAATAAGAACATCTTGTTAAAAACTTTTAATAAAAAATTCCAACATTTAATACTCAGTTAAAGTTTTATTATTAGTAAGGAACATGATGAAGGCTAATTTTATTGTGTTTACAGTGTCTCACGAAATTTTTCAACAATGAATAAAGTGTTAATTACCAATAAACACATAATTATTGCAGTGCTAGTGAATGAATAATAAATAATAAGGAAATATGTACCAAATATTGCCAAGAATTATAAATAACAGGCTCTTTTTCTCATGCTCAATCTTGCTGGACATGAGCTTCACTGTTTGTGGTTAATCCTGTTAATAGAAAAGGGATCTTAACCAGTAATTTTTTTAATGAAAATAGCCAGCAAACAAGCTGCCAATCTATCTGATGGTAAGAGGCTATTGTCACCCATGGACATCAGCAACACTAAATGCATCACTGATGCATTGCCGGTCAAGCATGAAGAAAAAGAAAGAAAGAACTGGCTATCAAGCTCCCACCTTTCCAAGCTTAACAGCGAATGTACAGGTAATATGGTGGTATGGTTTAAGTAGCCTGACCAACTACCACACTCTTACAAATAACTGTAAATGTATTTTGGTTGCACTATTATATAAAACCAGCTATGGACCAAAGATTTACTGGCAATTTTGAATATTTACCTATTTACATGGACGTAAAAAAAGAACAGACGTAACCTTGTCTAATCGAGAGTGAAGCATAGCAATGACAGCTCGCTTACCATTTGTGCGTAATTTTGTAATTTTTGATTTGCGTTGGTGTCAATGTCAAAGCAGTATGGTGTAAATGTGTGGGTGTGTGTACTTGTACGAATAGAGTTTGTATTACTATGGGTGCTTCGCTGAATTTGTTGTTGGGATAACGTCCGTCTTTTTTTTACGTCCGTGCCTATTTATTGATTTATGTACACACAACAATGATAACAGTGACAAGTTAAATAATAGGTGATGATGTTGCTAATGTACATGGCTTTAAATTCTACACTAACACATGGGGATTGTCCTATATGCTTTAAATCAAGCAAGTACAAATTGGAAAACTCCACCTATCTTTAGAACAGTGTTGCCCAATATGGGCTTGAAAAACCTAATTATTATGAATAACTTACTCCTGCCGTTGCAAGCTGTAGGTAAAAAAAAAAGATAATAATAAAGAATAAGATAGAAAGACTTTGAAATATTGAATAACAAATGAGAGCAAAGAAACCATATCCATTTCCTATATCATGGAGTTGAAATTACTCTGCATATCATTTTAGTTACAATGACAATGTTGACCTATGCTCAGGATTGGCTCCAGACAGGAATTTGTCAAAGAATAACATTACAGACAAGACATTTTAAATATGATAGCTCGAAGTACATTTATAACGAACAGCCCGACTCCCAGAAAACCTAGTTGTAAAGTTACAATTATAGTCTTAGGCTTTACACTATATTCACATTCGTATCAGAATTTACGTAATCACTGTGTTGCCTAGCAACCACAAACAAACAGGTGCATGAAACTTTTGGTCGTATAAAGTGCGTTTGAACTAAATCTGGAGTTCGCAAGTCGCGTTCCATTCCACTCTTTATAATTTAATTTCTTTTTAAACATAATATTTATTTTGCAAAAGTTTAAAATAACACGGAATAGTTAGGCATAAAATCGATTTATACTGTTTTAAAATACATAAACATAAATATAAAATGTTATTCGGCTTTGTTTAATGAAATTTAACTTATAAATAACTTTATGCTCATGCATATTGAGTGGAATGAAATATCTGTATAATCTGTACAGTGCCATCTCTGAAGAACTTATTTGTGCCGTGGCGAAAATTGGAACTAATGCCATCCCATTCATAATTTAATAATAGCCGCACTATGATTGGTCCAATGCGTCCGGCAGCGCCCTCCTTAAGGTCACAGATAAGTTGATTTCACTGTATTTCGAAATATAATACGACCAAGTTGCAAAGCATGTAAGCGCCATTATAGCTGTGAGGTTTTCGTAGTCATTTCTATTTATAGTCATAGGCATGCGGACCGTAAATAATATTTTTGTGCAAAGGTTACAAGTCGCTTCACGAAATTAAGGATGTGCGAGCGTGAGTTATTCAATGATGAAAATTGTTTTAAGATGTTGGTTTTTACGTCGTTTTCTCTTAGTGTGTTGTTGTTATAGGTCAATAGTAAAATAATGAAGATGTCACAAACGTTATAATGATTATTTAGTTCTTTAATAGTTATTTGGTGTCCGAAATACAAATCAGTTTGTGAAAACCCTATAAAGGAATTTTTATGATTTGTTGACAAGTATTATGATACGAGTTTGACTCAAGTGTAGATAACAAAGATTCTTTTAAATATTTAATATCTATATAAGTAAATAAATATAAATACTGCAACAAAAATCATTTTATTTACTTAAACAAAATTTACTCACTCAAAAAAATATAATTCCGAAGAAATAAAAATATAAAATATAATATGTCGACCCTGTAACATAGTTGGTAGCGATCCTTCCTGCAAGGCTAAGGGTTCCGGGTTCGATTTCCGGCTGGGGCAGATATTTATGTGACAGATAAATATTTGTACTCGGGTCATGGGTGTTATTGTGATGTGTTATATGTGTCGTCCATGCCATCCGCGACACAGGTGAAAACCTACTGCTGGTGTGATAGTGTAAGCGTTTATTTATTTATTTTATTAACCATATACCTAGCTACCAACTTCCATCAAGTACTAGTGGATACCCAGCAAGTGCTACTATGCTAAAGTAAAGAAATAAATTTCAATTCAGAATTTTTTTTGTATGGGAAAAAGTGGAAAATCAACTTCATGAATGGACAGAATGTGCCTGATGCATTGTTTTAGTGGATTTAAATTTAAAAGCAACTTTAAATTATTGCCTTTCAAATGAAATCAGTTTGAGGCACATCAGTTGGATGGTTTCAAAGTCTTTAATGTACATTGCCACATACATTTTTTGTTTTATATAAATACATAAATGGTATTTTAATTTCAAGACGTTTAGGCGATTTTGCCATGTTGCTACGTGGATATTCTGATAGTCACCCATCTAAATGCCTGTCGATTCTCTCCGTGAGAATAAAAAACAGACTTAAGCTGTTATATATACTTTTTAAATTTCTTAAATGTCCATTAATATACTAAAACTAGTTGACCGGGCAAACATTGTTCTGCAATAAAATTTTCTGGATATTGACACCCTAATCACTTAGCGGTATAAAATATACTTTACGACCTATTCTCATATCTACCAAATATACACAAATTCATAAAAATCTGTGGAGCCATTTTGGAGGAGTGCAACCACAAACAGTGATATGAGAGTCTTAATTTTTATATATTACATTATACGTAATTACAATGTAGGTTTAATTATAATTTCAATAAAATGTATTTAATTTTAAAGTCAAAGTCAAACATTATTCATGGACAGGGGAACAATGGATGTTCAACGAGTAATTTATTAAAAAACTGCTAACATATTATTTTTTTAATTACCTTCAATGAAATAAAAGAATCTCATTCTTGAAATTATATGTTATTGCTTTTAGTTTACACTTATTTACATTAAAATAGGTAACAATTTCATGACATATTTAGCAGTAATCAAAACTAAATTATCCCCATCCCCCA
Source organism: Thymelicus acteon (assembly GCA_951805285.1). Taxonomy (NCBI): domain Eukaryota; kingdom Metazoa; phylum Arthropoda; class Insecta; order Lepidoptera; family Hesperiidae; genus Thymelicus; species Thymelicus acteon. Next base: position 9,409,471 of record OX638232.1, read on the forward strand.
TCACATTTTTGAGAGTTAAACAATGGTCAATGTTCGCTTACTACTTCCTATTCATCATTGACTTTGTTGACTCAAAAATCGTAACACCGCCACAGGCCCACAGAATACTTTAATAGTACCTAGTACCTCGCCGCATAGGGAAACGAGTACCTAAATTGAGTTAATATCTAGCCATACCATACGATAGCACTGTCAACATTAACGGATCGATACGGCAAAACAACGTAAACAAAGGATTGCCAAACCCACAAATTGAACGCATTTTAGCAAAAATAAAAAGTCGAATACACATTCAAATAAACTTCTACCTCAAAATTAAAATGTAAACACATTAAACACACACACATACCTACAATACATACAATCGAGTACAAGGAATATGTTGGGTTAGAGCTAAACAAAAACAAAATGTAACCGATTAACTAATAGACGTGGGAAATTAACAATATCAAAAATGCGCTTGATGCAGTTATTTCTTAGCATGTAATACCACGTTGTAGCAAGTACTCACCGTTTTACGACCATGATAGAATCCGTCTGCTCGTTTGTGGACCCTATGATTCGAACTATAATTTACAAACGACACTAATAATTTCGGTAACACCATGAATTTCAACAAAACACCATCAATTCAATTTACAGAAATCACACATCGCTAAAAAGCGATAAAATTAAATGCACTTTTCTTAAATTCACCAAACCATACGAATAGGCACTTCACTTTTACGGACATTAATGATAGAACATTATAGATCGCGATAGTCGTACTTTATCAGCATTCACTTTTACTGCAAATCATAAATTACTGTAACGAATATTATGGAAAATGTTTAATCTCGTTTTGAACTACGACTCTTCGTAATCACAAACACAAACTAAATTGTTTTTTTATACACTATATAGCCAACTTGAAGATGACAAAGTTCGCGTCGCAAGTTAGCCAACCAAAATGTTGTTGACGGGCATATTTTCAGCCATGGATATATTACTTATCTGGATCATAGACTTTGTAGAGGTACCTAGTTCGATGAAGTCATATCGGAGCGACCATTCGACCAATCACAGGCCCGAATGAGGTTGTCCTTCATAATAGGATAGGCATGGTGACTGATTTTGAAATACTGTTCTTTAATGTTGGGAAATATATTATAATTACAACGTACATCATATTTCCGCAAAAAAAAAAGGTTTAGTATAAAATAAATACATTTCAATTTAAAAGTTTAAAATTCGCACCAAAACACTTCAAACTGTCATGGCGTGGTTGTGACGTCTGTCCTCAGGAAAACAAAAGACAATACGTCATTATTAGTATGGTGATATTCATTTGTTTTAAGAAGTGTGACGTAATTCGCGCTAATTGAGACTGACTGGCGTTTTACCTAAGATGGCGGCTTGCCGTATTTTGTAGTTTTATTTTATCAAAAATATTGTTTATTTTGGTAATAATAATACGATGTGTGTTTTGTAATCCATTAATAGGGTTTTATTAAATAAATACATAATCTTAGTGATTTTTAACTTACTGTCATCATGCCTATTGTAGGGTGTCCAGACTTAGAAAAATTATGTCCTTTTTTATACAAGATGTTTGGTAGAGGGTCCGACAAACCAAGTGAGTGTGTTCGGGGACCCATTTGGAGAATACGATTTGGCCAAAAAAAATCCCTGACCCCCTATTTTTTTTAAAGATTTTTTGTTAAAATTTTGGTTTTCACCGAAATTGTACCTTATGGCAACATCTGATTTACATAAAATCCCAATGATTAATTTGACACCATTATTCGATTTATTTTTATTATTTGATACTTCAATTAATGGCATCTTGCAGCGACCATATATGTTTTTTTTTTAATTTCACTTATCTAAGAACACTTGGGTTATAAAGACGAATCTAACGATATCTTAGTTGTATAAATCTGTTCAGCGGTTTGAAGATATGAGGTAATAAAGAATACTACACACATACAAACATACAAATATACATAAAAGATACGCACGAAAAACATAACGCATCCTTAGCAGTCGGGTAAAAATGCATCCAATAATGGGTGGCAGCGCTGCGGTGCGCTAAGCTAAATTTTATTGAACTCAGAAACTTCACTCCGCAGCTCCGTCTATAACAGCGTCAATAGCTATGTTTATATCGTACTTTTTGCGACGCCGGTGCTATTGTTGTAGGATGGTGGTAGGTACTGGAACTAATTCTATTTTCATTAAACAGCTAGATACATTTTAACTTTCCCCTCATATGAGATGGCTCTCTTCTCCTCTATACTCCATGATTATAATAACATTGCCCACACCGTACATAATTAAAAAAATGAACATTGAAGACGAGGTTTTGTCTAATTCCGATTAGTTATGAATAACTAAGTTATAAAAAATTAAAGCAAAGATTGTTTTTTATTCAAATTATTTACCGTATTTCTATCGTATCACAATGTCTACGGATCACCTAATTTCAAAGAATCTACCGTATTTTATGACATTGAAACATACCGTAATTTAATTTTTGACCTGGCAACACTGCATACATTTGGCACCTATGTTTGGCACAGCGAGATCGCCAGTTAATAAATACAAATAAAATATTATTTTTTGTCTCCGTCACCGTGGTCGATTACAAATATATATATATTGTTTGTCACAAGTGCAAAACAAATAATAAAGAGTGAGTTGGCTATTTGGAGATTTAAAGTTTCGGTTTGTTTTTTAAGCAGAAAATCGTAGTAAGTTTAAGTATTTAAGTTTAAGTACAATCGAACGATGGTAGTATTCAGGGCTGCTTGTTAATTTTTGTTACATTTCTTTTAAAATATCCTCTAACATACGTAAATTCTGTCTCATGTGCGGCCACGCCGTGTCTGAATTTATGGGTTTGTTATTTGTATGTTTTCATCTATATTTTCAGCATTCAACTATAATAATGTCTAAATAATAGAAATGTTAATTAAATTAAACAAAAGGATAATGATAACAAAAAATAAACAGGAATGAGAACCCTTTTCTATCACCACATCCACCCACATATTGCATTAAAATGAGTTTAATTTTGTCAATTTAGCAGCGCCATCTGATATCAGTTTCTAAATTATCTAAGCCATGGATATAATAGTCTAACTGGATTGTAATATCCATAGTGGTATCTGAACACCACAGATTACTGCGTTGAAGACGGATGACGTCACAATTGAATGACCATTTTTCAACTGTGTCCATGTTATTTACAGTCCCAAGGTATATCATGCGATTATGTTCAAATATTTTTATCAGTGAGGTGTACGTCAAATGAAAGAAATGTACCGTATTATATAACATTCTTTCATTTCATTATTACCTTGTACAAAAATAATCATATAAAAACATTATTTCCATGACATAAAGATAACTTTAAAGAAATTATAATAACAAAAAAATTAACAATGGAAAACATTTTGAAGACCCATTTCAAAATAGGACATAATTTTTTTACTAAGTGAGGACACCCTGCAATAAATTATGAAGGATAACATCAATCCGGCCTGTGATTGGTCGAAAATGGTCATTCAATCATGACGTCACGTCTTCAGGGACGAAGATAGCAATCCAGTTAGACTATCTTAACCATGATCTCAGCTTGGATTTGGTTTGTTTAGAAGTAATCGTGGACTTTATAGTATTACTGGACTCCAAAGTTCGAAGAGGAAGACGGATTACGAGAAATTGGGTGAATATTTTACTATGGTGTCTATGTAAACCATGTAAATTGTAAAATATTCTAATCTGACAGTGTTGGAGGGAAATTACGACGTGGTACCGAAAAGGCGGGTAATTTGAAAAATAAATTTAACACAAAATACTGAACATGACAAATTAAAGTACAATTTATTTTATTTTTGTTAAAAATTAAGATAAATAAAATATTTACGATGACCATAGTGAATTACATAACATTTTATTCTAATGTTTGGTATATTTATTGTACCTGTACGTACTTACGTTTTCAAAAGAGGCAGAATCGATGAATTTATGATAACATTGAAATTGGCCATAATAATATGTGGAAGAACTTTATAGTGTTTATGGCGATAAGCGCGTAAAAGTATTTCTGCATTTATTATGGCCAGTATTTTGCTTCGGTCTATTTTCCGTTTTCTTCTCTCTTGGAATTTGCACATAAAACCCATTTCAGTCACAAACACTTTTTTGTAAAAAAAATAGTTCACTTTACGTTACTCTTAGCACTATGTGGTACCCAAGCGTAGGTAATTTAGTTGTATTTAGTACCGTAGGTGAATTTGCTTTGTTGCTTCATGAACTAAACATGTTTTTATATAAGATCGCGGTGCATATAAGTTTTGATGTTTAGCGAGTGGGGTCGATGCGCGCCGCGCGCGACTTCGGTTTGGTTTGCATGTCCCGACAAGTCCGCGACTTCGGGCCGAGCACTCTACATAATATGCAGCCATTACAACACTATTGAAGAGTGAAGACTGATTCATTCTATTCATATCTGAAGCATGTAATAATAATTCAATGATCTGAAGTACATGTTTCCTTTTTACATTTCTATTGAAAACTTGGTAGGGCTAGGGATATTATTATGTCCCTATTTAGGTATGGATGGACGAAGGTACCTAAATATAAACACAAGTCATCATGGATAAAATAAAATATCATTGTCATGGATAAAAGACTGTACAAATAATTTATGTGAAGTAAAATCTTTTGTTGTTTTGATACAAAAATGAAATTAATATCAATGATAATAACTAATCCTATCTTTAAAAGATTGTAATTGTAAGCATTGTGACATTTGTAACAGAAAATTACTAGCGCTATCAGGTTTCGACATGTAAAAACGATAAACGATGCCATTTGTCATCAAATGGAATTTGAACCCATGATTTGAACAAAGCAGAAATACCCTTTTAATCTTTCATCTGAGAGAAATACATATGCCTGAAGATTCCACACTTGCATTCCAGCTCCTAGCCACAGAACATATATACCCTCTCCTAGCACATGCCTACTTTAAGGAGGCTGGAGGATAACTTGGTCACAAGGTTGATTACATAAAAATAAAACAACTTACAATAATTAAAAAAAGTTCTTTATTCAAAACACTGATAACCCATAATAATATACTGAAAAGGTAAAAAAACGTGAATGTATATTTTCATATTTAATCATACAGCACGGACGCAGGTTCAGGAATCATACAGCAGGTTACGTCCGTTCTTTTTTTACGTCCGTGTCATACAGGTTTAAAATACAACAATGGCAAATCGCACTTTTCATACGCACCTATTTACGTAACATATTTAAAATACATATCTGTTTTATTGTTCTGTTCCACAGCCAGAGTACAATTTGTGTATATAATACTGCCTTCTGTTCGACCACTGAGAAAATGCGTTCCTGATATTTGTCTGTTTCCTGACTAGACATTATAATGGGCAATAGCCACACTCCACAGACATGTGTGACAAATGTGGCAATAGCCAATAAGTAACCTTTTACAAAGAGAAAGAGTTGCAAAAGTGGTTATTTGAGTACTTTAATAAAAGCACTTTAATAATACGCAATAGCGTACCTTTAAATCTTTCGTGCTTCGAAAAAAGCTTAGGTATTCGAATACGAATACGCGCGTAGGGCGCGTGCTGCGCGTACGATGCTGACAAAATTAAATGTGCGATCATCTCATATATGTACCTCATATACCGATCGATTTCAGCCATCCCAAGATTTGGTTTGAGATACTTAAATTATATCAAATCGTTTGTCAAAATGACATTAATAAATCGCGCTCTTGAGCCGAAATCGGTTTGAATACAGGGCTTATTGGTTATTTGAGTACTTTAATAAAAGCACTTTAATAATACGCAATAGCGTACCTTTAAATCGTTATTACAATTTTACTTTTTGACCGGTTAAAATCAAATTATTAAAAAAATATTTTTTCTGGTAAAACCACAGAAGAAATAATAAGACAATTCTGTTGATAATAATAACCTCGCTTGACCTATATAGTACATACAAATTAATAATATACTGTTTTTTTATTTCTTTATTAAATATTAAAATTAGAGTAAAATTAAAATTTTTCATTTCAAAAATTGTTAACGTTTTTATTTATATTATTCGTGTCGGGCTAAGAAACCATGATGTCAATATTTTTATTGTAACTTCTACGCCCCTTTAAAGTGATAGGTTTATTCGGACATTAACCTATTAGGAACGCTTTCTCTCAGTGGCTGAACCCCGAATTGTAGTATATTGCCAAGCAATATAATGTAGTGTGGCGACATTGCATGACATTCAATGACGTTACCTCCAACCAGAATCACGCTATCGAAGTTTTGGGCAGCGCATATCTCCCTTTGCTGATATTATTATAATACCTTAGTTGTGAAGGTGAATTTAAATACAAAGAAAATAATATGAAATAATGATTGTGATTCAAACCTTAAGTAAAAAAATAGTTAATAACACCACTTTAAAACTGATATTTTAATTGTCAAACGGGATTTAATTTTGACTAAAAATATTATGCTAAAACTTATTTTATTGAACCGCGCGACGAATTGTAGTTTTTATATGGTATGGCTGTTGTATTAAATTTGTACTCTCATTGCTTCAGACACTTATTAAGATAAAAATCATAAATTATAATATTTTATGTTGTGTTACGTTATATAAGTCAATTTGCTACTTCTAGGGTAATCATAAAACTGCGTCATCGCAGTTGCAATTATTGACATTTTAAAAAAGACTGTCAAAGTATTTTGACAGTTAAATTACAGGACAATAAAGTACACAAACCGTTACCAACACTACTATTAATGTCAATGCAGCCATTCTACAGACCTAGACTATTAAAGGTGATCGCACACTTGTCCACATCGTACGCGCAGCACGTACCGTATTTAGACTTCGTTAAACGAAATCATATTATGATTGTACATATTATGTACAATTGTACACGTTCTTGTTTCGAAAAAAGCTTAGGTATTCGAATACGAATACGCGCGTAGGGCGCGTGCTGCGCGTACGATGCTGACAAAATTAAATGTGCGATCATCTCATATATGTACCTCATATACCGATCGATTTCAGCCATCTCAAGATTTGGTTTGAGATGCTTAAATTATATCAAATCGTTTGTCAAAATGACATTAATAAACCGCGCTCTTGAGCCGAAATCGGTTTGAATACAGGGCTTAGTTTACTTACGCCACAACTCAAGAGTCACTAAAACTTACTTAACTTAAATCGCTCCTTTTTACAGAATTTGCATGGTGATTCTTTACTAAGGAGCGATTTAAGTAACCGTTAGTGACTCTGAGTTGGGGCGTTACATGATTTCATGAGTCAATACCATTCACTAAACCTCTCAATAGCAACGCATATTGCTGGAAGCTCAAGCTGTCAGAACTGACAAACTCACTGAACTGACAAAACTACACGGAAATTATTGTATTTATACATGTTTATTTAATGATCTGTATATGAAGTAGATATTGTAAACTATGTATTTTTTCTTATAACAACGCTTCATATATAAATGAGGCGGCAATCGGCATACATTACTTAATTTTAATAAACCATATCAAGACCCTGCAATCTATACTAATATTATAAAGAGGAAAGATTTGATTGTTTCTTTGCATTGAATAGGCTCCGAAATTACTGAACCGATTTGAAAAATTCTTTCACTGTTGGGAAGCTACACTAGCCCCGGGTGACATAGGTTATATTATATTTTCATAAAAATTAGGGATCCTTAATAAAACACCAATAATGTAACCCAAGGTGTAAAAAAATAAGAAAACCGAAGCAAAGCGAGGGTGGTTACTCGTATTTAATATGTATGTAACCGAAAAGTACGTACACAAGAACAAAGATCTACAACAAGGTAATTATTTCCATATTCTCACTACTTCACACGATTCGCGATTGTAATAATGCTACAATGAAATAAGTCTTAAAATTCATCAATACAGCTTTTAACTTGATTGCTCCTGAATATTCCATTTTATTAAACAGTTGTACGCCCAGACATAATCAACAAGAACAACATTGAGGTCTTTGAAGCCAAATAAAATAAATGTAAAACTTAAACATAAATTAATAAATTAAACTTAAAAAAATAACTTCAGTCGATGCAAGTAATGCTATTCAATTTAGATCTTATTTTACCTATCTTGTATCTCCCTCTAATAATTCGAGGTTTTTTTTTTTATTGGAAATATGATTGTATTTTCAATATTCTCACGAATCCCAAGCTCAAACCTAGCGAGTCCCATGACGGGCGCCATATTTGAGTTCGTTCATACGTGACCGAATATGAGTTGCTTTTATGACGATGCCAAACTAGCCGGTCTGATGTTAAAATTGTTACCATGGTGTGGACTATGGTACTATCCACGGTAATATGTTGATATTATCGTCAAAGTTAGAAACGAGAAGTCTTGTTAGGGGCCATCCATAAATTACGTCACACTAATTTCATGACTTTTTGATCCCTCCCCCCTTCTTGTCACAGCTGGTCACATTTGTGAGACCTCCCCCCTAGTGTGACGTCACATATTATGAAATTTTACACCTAGAAATTATTAAATTAAAACAGCAGTTCCGAAATAAGTTTTATTTCCATTAATTGTTTTTTAATATTAACCTATACATACCAATTATTCGATTTGAAATGTGACGTCACGAAATTTAGGACCCCCTCCCACTCCTTGTCACACTACGTCGACCCTCCCCCCACCCCTCTAACGTGTGACGTAATTTATGGATGGCCCCTTAGGCAAATCGTTTAACCCCAACTAGGACACTACCGAGCCTATGCTTTGGAGATAACCTAATGCACATTGCGCCATAATCCACGCGCGAACCAAAACAAACAGAGGCGCGAACTTACTACATTTACTTATTATGTAGTCTCCAGTCCTAGCCGCCCAAAGCCTGCAAGCCGCGGCTTAAAGCTTATCACGCAACCAGCATCTTATTCTAGTATTCCTCATAATCGTAGTAATCCTCTTCCTGCCCGTTGTGCAACATGGCGGCCAGAGACAGCTCCTCCCCAGCGTCCATTCCGTCAGCGTCATCGTCGTCATAATCGGCAACATCTAAAACAGAAAATATAGATTAAAAAGTTTTGTAGCGAATAAAAGTATTAATTATTTTTTGACTTATAGATAATAATAATAATAATAATAATAATAATAATAATCAGAAACTAAAATTTAAAAACCCGCGACACTTTGATTTAAACTAAACGTAAGTAAGAACACTCGATTAAGTCACCTTTCATACAAAAAAAAAAACTAAATCAAAATCGGTTCATCCGTATGGGAGCTACGATGCCACAGACATACATACAGATACAGAGACACGTCAAACTTATAACACCCCTATTTTTGCGTCAGAATTTAAAAAAAGAGTGTTTAACTTACCAATACTATCGATGATTGGTGCAGGGGTCGGTGGTTTAGGTGTCGCTTGTTTGGCCGGCGGCGGCGATGTAGGGCTTCGCTCTGGGACAGGCGTTTGTTCTGCGGTGGGGGTTCGGTCTGAGACAGGGGTTCGTTCTGCGGCAGGGGTTCGGTCAGGCGCGGGGCTCTCACTGGGGTTCATCGCTTGCCCCTTCTTCTTTCGTTTACGCGGCACTGGCGAGGCTATCACTGATGTCTCCACTGCTTTTGGTGTCTTCGGCCTGTAATAGATTTTATTAGTCACGCGTTCAAGTAGTTGCAGCGACCCTGTCTGCGAAGCGAGGGGTCCCGGGTTCGATTCCCGGCCGGGGCAGATATTTATGTGACAGATTAATATTTGTACTTGGGTCATGGGTGTTATTATTTATTATATGTGTAGTCCATGCCACCCGCGACACAGGTACTACCTACTGCGGGGGTATGAGTGTGTTAGCGTTTATTTATTTAAGGGCTTGTTTCACGATCTTCAAGTAAGTCCGAAGTAAGCTATTCGTTGGTTAAGTTGACATTTCGTGTATGTAAAATGACATTTTAACGTCACTTTAACCGACGAATAGCTTATTCAGGACTCTAGTTGAAGATTGTGAAACAAGCCCTAATAGTGATAACGTTTCTACTTGTGTTGTCTGCTGAAAACGCAAAAAACTCATATTTGCGAACTTTGACCTTGAATACTTTTTTTTTGCAAATGGCGGATCGATGAGGACTTTTCACATTTCATTTGTAATAGTGTTCCGAACATTCGTAAAAAATTTTCAGCCGTCCCGGAATTTATGTAACCTTGCATGTCTAACTTGACCGGCCTATACCTAATATAAGACGTTAATTTCCGGAACTTGTCCTCTTCTGAAAATTATTTTTGTGTATGATAGGCATGATAGCGATTAATGAGGAAGGCCACAGGCTATTAGGAGTTTAGAGATATTTGAGTCTAGGTACCAGAAGATAAGCAAGGGCGGATTTTTTTTATTTTTTTTATTTTAACGACAAGCAAACAGGCATACGGCCCACCTGATGGTAAGTGGTCACCAATGATGGATGATAAGTGGTTACTAGTTAATGTAAGATAAACTCACACTTCAACAGTCGGCGTCATAATAACGGTACTAGTGGCAGGCGGCTCGACCAACGTCTTCAGTATATCGTAGTTGATCTTGGAGCTGATCTTCTTCTCAGCCAGCATCTTCTCTATCGCCTCCCCCGCCGTCGCCGCGTTGTACGTCGCCTTCTTGCGGTACGAGCCGCGGACTTTCTTCTTCTTGTCCTTGTTCTCTTCTAACTCCTTAGCGCGTAGTTCTTGTTTAACTGCAATTTTTGTTTAAGTATGCTGTTGTTTCATTATTTATTTTATAAGATACCAGCTGACCGGGCAAACGTTGTTCTGCCAAAAAAATTTAGGGGTAGGGATATGAAAAATAGATGTTGTCCGATTCTCCACCCTAGCCGATATGCACGCAAAGATTCACGAAAATCGGTCGAGCCGTTTCGGAGAAGTTCAACTTCAAAAAAGCGTGACACGAGAATTTTATATATTAAATTTTACTGATTTATTAAGCTATTACAAAAACACGTACAAGAATTTTGCGAGTGCATATTTTACTTAAATATAATAATTTCGTTTCATATTTTATAGATTTATTATAGTCATAGCTTAATATCCGCCATCTAATTATTAGAATATGAAAACAATAATGCTTCAGAGGAGTTTGTTATTGAAAAACCGGGCAAGTGCGTGTCAGGCTATTTTCATTGCCTCATTTCCATTGCATCATTCAGGCCTGGTTCATTGTAAATTTTATTCCTGACGCTCATAATGATATTAATGTTATTAAGAAACTGAGTGGGTGGGCTTATTCTATCATGATACCTAGCAGTGAGTTTTTTAGGAAAAAAAATATTTAATTATAGGGGGCCATCCATAAATTACGTCACACTAATTTCATGACTTTTGATCCCTCCCCCCTCCTTGTCACAGCTGGTCACATTTGTGTGACCTCCCCCCCCCTAGTGTGACGTCACATAATATGAAATTTTATCTCTAAAAATTATTAAATTAAAACAGCAGTTCCGAAATAAGTTTTATATCCATTAATTGTTTCCATTAATTGATTCTGGAGTATTAATAAATGTGTATATCCATGCCAAATTACAGCTTTCTAGCAATAAGGGTCTCGGCGCTTTGCTTCGGACAGACGGACGGACAGACGGACGGACAGAAGGACGGATAGACGGACGGACAGTAGGATGGACAGACGGACGGACAGAAGGACGGATAGACGGACGGACAGACGGACGGACAGACAGACGGACAGAATGACGAACACATTCTACTATAATACGAGTACTCACATACATAAGTAAGAACGCTATTACATCCCACAGCTAATACGAGAGGCCATAGAGATTAAAAAACACCCCAAAAACTTCAATAGGGAGGATGGATTCAAATTAGCGCAACATGAAATCCAATGGTTAGATTATGTAAATCCCAAAAAGTGGAAAGTGTTGTGCGGCAAGATGTGGTTAGTGTAGTGTGTTGTAATATGGTTAACAAAACGCAAAAACGAACTAGACGGAAAGTTGATAGACTTATGTACTAGTGTCAAATGTCACCTGTCATCCTGTCAAAAGTTTCTACGCGCCACCGCAGTTCATCCATGACCACTGGGTCGAAATATCGGAATACAAAATAAATATCGTGAGTACACGTATTGTAGTCGAATGTGTTCAGTCCACGATGAGTTAAGTTTAAAATCTTGGACATGACAAAACTATAAGGGTTCCGATTTTACTTCGGAACCCTAAAAACAGATGGCGCTGTACTATAAAACTTACTCTTCTGTTCCTTCAAATAGTCCGCATTAACCATATTCCACACCTTGGTCTTGTTCTTCGATTCCTCCTCAGTCATTATCAAGGAGCTGATGTATTCCTCGTCTTTCTTGCTCAGGTACAGCTCTTCAGCGCACAAATCCTTGCTGAAGTGTAAGAGACACTTGGGTTCTGGCTTGAGGAACTTATCTTCGCCTGGTTTCTCATCCGAGGGGCCGAGTCCTATCACAGCTAAGTCTGGTCCTGGAGAGAAAAAGTCATTATTTTGATATTTTTCTAATGAATCCATCAAGACGGTCCTTTGATAACATCGTTCGAGTGAAGAACAAGTTCATATTTACTACTAATATTATAAAGCTGAGGAGTTTGTTTGTTTGGTTAAACGCGTTAATCTCAGGAACTACTAGTTCGAATTGTAAAATTCTTTTTGTGTTTGATAGACTTAATAGTCCATTTATCGAGGAAGGCTAATAAAATAATAATAATATATAACATCATATATTTTATTACTTAGTTTTTTCCACAAATTAACGCTGGTGAAACCGCGGGACACAGCTAGTTTACTATAAATATGATTAAGTTCAAATTACCGAGTCCTTTTTCTAATTTTTCTTTGTCAGGCAAAATGTTTTCGTCTTTGGTGATTTCGCCGATTAAATTCAGTGTCTCTTCTGCAGCGAACCTCGTTGCTTCCGCCTCTTCTTGGCTCTTGGAACTTGTTTCTAGAAGTATTCATGGAATTATTTATGGTTAAAATAAGTATATAAGCAAAAAAAAGTTTATGGGAATATTTTGTAAATGTTCGAATAGTTTGAGGTAAAAAAACCTTTGACCCCGTTTTCCAACATTTTTTTTAATAAATAGTTCTGTTCTCAGACAAAAATAATTATATTCATCTATTTATCATTCTATCAAACCTCCGTTATTTCTTTTAATAATAAGTCACACTTTTTAGGGTTCCGTAGCCGAATGGCAAAAAACGGAACCCTTATGGATTCGTCATGTCTGTCGGTCTGTCTGTCTGTCCATCCGTATGTCACAGCCACATTTTTCCGAAACTATAAGAGCTATACCATTGAAACTTGGTAGGTAGATGTATTCTGTGAACCGCATTAAGATTTTCACACAAAAATAGAAAAAAAGCAATAAATTTTGGGGGTTCCCCATACTTAGAACTGAAACTCAAAAATGTTTTTTTCATCAAACCCATACGTGTGGGGTATCTATGGATAGGTCTTCAAAAATGATATTGAGGTTTTTAATATCATGTTTTTCTAAACTGAATAGTTTGCGCGAGAGACACTTCCAAAGTGGTAAAATGTGTGTCCCCCCCCCCCTGTAACTTCTAAAATAAGGGAATGATAAAACTAAAAAAATTATATTATGTACATTACTAAGCAAACTTCCAACGAAAATTGGTTTGAATGAGATTTAGTAAGTAGTTTTTTTTTAATACGTCATAAATCGTAAACCGCAAAAAACATTGATCAAAGTTACAACGAACTACAAGAACTTTTATATTATGTTACTTGCTGCTACGGAACCCTTCATGGGCGAGTCCGACTCGCACTTGGCCGCTTTTTTTTTAATAGGATATAGTAATAATAAATCGGGCGAGTAAAAAAAATATTGGCGTCTTTTCATAATATACTACTACAATTAAAGCTGGTAAGATGAAATGAATGTACCCGGATAAAATATTATTACAATTTATTTGACATGTGGAACGAAAACAGTATTTACTTCGTAACTTAATGGGTGCTAAATGAGTAAGGGGCCATCCATATGAAATCTTATGGAAGAAATCATCCATAAGATAACATTTAATTAACAAAAAATATCCTTTACACACAAAAAACATGACTAATTATTTATGTATAACTGTATAAAATTACACAGTTTACCATAAAAAACATGGTTATAAAAAACAAGAAGTTAATTTCACAAAAAATTGACAAGTAAAAAATTATATTTCCTATAAACGTGGTGAGTACAAATTTTTTTTACGTAATATTTATGGTGGATTTTTATTTGACAAAACTAATCAACAAATAAGATTTTTTTGTGGACGGCTTTGGCTTTGGTCAGAAATGTATATCCTTTTTGTATGTGGATACCAGAGACTTGAAACAATGACAGTTCTCAAAAAGAAATTGAAATGCGCTGCAAAAAATCGGAAATAAAATTACTTGTGGTCAATAAAAATTTATTATGACGTAAAAATAATAAATATAAAGAGCGAGCGAGCGATAATAGAACTATTAAAAGTCTTACCAGAAGGCACAATTGGCGTAGAAGGTCCAGTTTTTCTTCTCTTAGAGCTGTCCTTCTCTATTTGAGCGTCGATCTCTTTTTGCAGCTCAGTTAATTCCGTCTCACCATCTTCTTCGTCCATTAACTATGCAAAAAAAGTATTAATTGATTGAATGGATTCAAACAATATTTATTTTTATTTAAGTATTTATTTTATTTTATTAGGGTAACCAACAACACTTAGATTATAATTACAACCAAGCCATGGGTTAACTTAAAACTTAATGTTGTCTTAATTATAGGTTACCACGGCATTCATCGTGGTCGAGCTATTGTGAAAAATTATAATTATACTAGGATTATATTATGTTATTCTCAGAGTAACGGAACTATCCTGGGAAAAGTTGACAAATATAATTATGATGAATGAACATGTAAGGCAACTAAAAACAAATAGACAAGTAAAACATTTATAAGGCACAAGTTTTATTCTATGCGCGCTACCCATGGACGCCAGTTTTTTTTCGAATATTATTGTATTTTAATTAACGAATTACCATTTTGCCGGCCGTATTAACGAAATCATTACATGATAAACGCACTGTATTGAATACATTGAATAACATCGTTTTCCACAACTACCCTCGATAAGCCCCTCTATAAGGATAAGCGTCGATAGCGATAAGGTCGCCTTTTGTATACCGTACCTTGTTTTTTTTACTGTGTATTTATTTCTGGTGTACAAATAAAGAATATTTGTATTGTATTGTATTGTATTGTATTGTATTGTAATGTACCCTCACCTTAGCCAACCTCTCCTTATCCCTCTTCCTGGCAGCGCGGAACGCGGGCGGATCCTGTTCCTCCTCTAAGTCCACAGTCATGAACTCTTCCAACGTGAGCGCGCTGGACGGTGTTTCCCCGAACTCCATCAGTCGCTTCCGTATCGTTGTCTCGTGGACCTTCACTATCCGGACCACGTCGGCTGGCGTGCGAGAGAATTCGTGTAACCGAGCTGCTATTAGCAGAGCTGGAATGATATTAAGGTTCGAGGTGAAAAACTTTTTTGTAAATTAATATTATACAGACAAACGTTTTTGTTTGTTTATTTGTATAAACAAAAAACCTACTGGGCCGATTTCAAACATTCTTTTACCAATAGGATATATTATGTGGAAAATAATCTTAATTTAAAATAAAAAAAAACCCCGATAGTTTTATTTAAACTAAACATAGCTAAGAATACTCTCGATTAAGTCACCTTTCAACAAAAAAAAACTATATCAAAAACGGATGAACCGTTTGGGAGCTACGATGCCACAAACAGACATACACATCCACAGACACACAGACACATCAAAACCCCTCTTTTTTCTCGGGGGTTAACAAAAACGGAAAAACTGTCTTTACGTAATTAATGAATGGCCCTTGACTAAAGGTCGATACATACGTAACGTGTTTTTTCCCGTATGGGACGAGGACGGGACGTCGCCAAAGGGAATTTTTAATGCATGCGCAATGTGGCAGTTTACTCGGACCTGACGTGACAGTGTTATAAATAAGGAAAGATGGATTTTTCATTTGAAGAATTGGCTTGTTGCTAATACTTTAGATGACGAAGAAGCTATGGCCGGTCAAGAGGAAAAGGAGATTTTCTGTACATCTTACATGGCAGAAAAGAGAACAAGAAGAATACCACACTCTCTACCAAGAATTTTTGGATGACGAGGCTCAATTTTATAAGTATTTTCGTATGACAAAAGAATTATACAATTTGCAAAATTATACAAAGCTCGCCGTTCATTTTTGCTTGTTAGGTAAATACACAAAGTCAAATGATTTATTTCGTCATAGGAACAATCTTAACGGCTCGCTTAACGAAAATCACTGACTTTCGTTAAGTGAGCCGTGTATCGTATTGGTTTCGCATTAAAAGAAGAAAATTTGTTGCAACGAATATAATTTATGCTCGCGTAGACGTGTAGTTCGTAGTTGACATTGATAGTCATTATCTATATTTAAAAAAAATAAAGTACTTAAACACTTTACGACGGATACAAAATTCAGACCAGTATGTCGCGGCGTTGACAAGCCGTTAAGAATAATTCGTAAATTGTTACAAAACAATACCGACATAAGTATAATCACAGACATCTAATATACATGTTTGTGAGTATAATATATATTTATTATAGTTATGTCATTATTGTTGTTATTAAACATAAATAATTACCTCTCAAATTAATTACATAGTACATTTAATTATTTTATTACGTTACATTATATTACTTACAAGTGCATCACTACTTTAGCTCTCCGTAGTGAATGGGGTGACTGTTCATACGCAGCGGAATCCCGTACGGGACGGGAACGTGGCAAGTACGGGGCGGGAAAAACATCATCGCTGACGAAAACGATGTTTCCAAAACTTCACATCCCGACTCGTACGGGAAAAAACTCGTTACGTATGCATTGACCTTAACAATCCGCTGCAAACATACCGGCGCCACAAACTCCTGAAGGCCTGCGCCCCGAGTGAATGGAGTCCCTCTTCATCCGCTGCACCAGCCGCAGGGCCGTCATGCTCACCTCGTGCTGTTTCTCTTCAAACTGGAGCTGCGACGAGAACCGCAGTATGTACAAACAAGGATCTGTAACAATTAAAACACATGTACCGATTTCTGAATACAACCATTCAAACATCATCATTCACGTAGCGTATACCTATGCGTATGCTGGACCGCCGTTTGAAGGGTCCTAGGTTCGATTCCCAGCGAGACAGAAATTTGAATGATGTTAAACGCAGTCATAATTTCTGTTTTCGGTCTGTGTGTGTTAGCCCTAGTCTTTGTATGTTGTCCGTGGCACCCAAGATATTTATTTATTTATTTTAATCCACAGTCAGATTGCCAACTGGGCCTCTAGACAAAACTCTTTTCTGTTAGCGTTTACTCCAAACGTGAAACGCTACCTTCAAAATGTATGGGAAAGACATTAGGGCGCGGAATGACTACGATTTAAAAGCGTTGATTTCACTCACACAACCGCATATCTGCGCTAATCTAATATTACATTTACTCAACGTTGAATAGGGTTGAAAATTGCAAATCATATTTTTGTTAACGATGTAACTAGGCTGCGAATAAACATTTTTTTTGGGTTTTCCATAGATAATTCAGAATATACGCATTAAATTCAGTACTTGTCCGGTTAACATTTTAATACAACCATACACCTATTTATTATATTCTTAAAAACAATGTTGTTACCGTTGAAAATACAGGGAACTGGCCAGGAATATTCATTTTTTTGTATGTCATTACTTCCCAGAATTTGATTTTTGATAGCGACCACATAGCGATACTATCAAATGGCGTAATAATACAGGGAGCGATTTTTACACGCTTTTCTTTGTAACTTCTCTTTGAACTTGATTTTGACCCATTTCAACTGGTTAGATTTCTTTCAAACTTCGTGGACTTATTGAGGACCGATGACAATTCAATATTTAAAGAAAAAATAAACAAAGAAAGAAAACCTAATTACACGCTTTATATTAGCTTTAAAAGGTCAGATTTCTTTTAAACTCCGTACACTTATCGAGGATCGATGACAATTTAATATTTAAAGAAAAAAGAAAGAAAGAAACTAAATTTCATTTCAAAAAATCAAACTAAAAAATGAAAAAATAAATAATAGTTAAAAAAAAAACTAAAAAACGCGTTTATTGAAAATCCAACTAAAAAAATAGAAAATAAATTTGAATTAAAAATCCTGTAATTGTATATTACAATTACATTATAGCGTGGGGTGCATGGTGTCAATGAGTAGAAGGGATAATATCTATTAAAAGCACCCCACGCTTTTTTTACAATTACACGATTTTTAATTCAAATTTATTTTATATTTTTTTAGTTGGATTTTCTATAAAAGCGTGTTTTTTTTAACCATTATTTTTTTCAAAATCAACACGTTCGATTCCTGGCTAAGAATATTGATTTTTCAAAAATGTAATGATGCAGTTTTACTTTTCATCAAAATCGGCCCCGAGACTCCATTGAGCTTTTTTCGCTATTCCTCATAGTTTTGGATTTGGCCATCCACATCCACTTGAAAAATTCACCCTGTATATTATTCCCTTTCCATGTGAAGCTACATATTTTGTTACTATACCTAACGATTTGTACAGATAGTACCTTCATTGTAAACTTAATCATTGTATTTAAATTCCTTATTAATTATTCAAATTGACAACAATGACTGGATTCCATAATATAAATATTTATGGGTTCAAATACATACCATTCAATTCAGATAAACACTATACGACTACAATAATTCAACTCTAGTTTTTTATTTGTGATTCTCCATTATGTCATCTATATCTATACTAATATATAAAGAGGAAAGATTTGATTTTTTGTTTGCATTGAATAGGCTCCGAAACTACTGAACCTATTTGAAAAATTCTTTCACTGTTGGGAAGCTACACTATCCCCGAGTAACATAGGCTATATTTTCAAAAAAAATTAGGGATCCTCAATATAACTCCAATAATGTAACCCAAGCACAGTGTTTTTTTTGCCCCAAAAAAGTGACATTCATTTTTAACTGCAGATTTCTACTCAATAGTTCATTACAAATGCTAGAGTAGAACTCCCACGTGTCAATTATGTATACTTTTTTTTTAAAAAATGTTTAAAGTTTTCAAGGGTCCAAAGGTCAAAATACTAAAAATAATTCATAAAAAAATAATTTAACATAATAGAGTTTCGCTTGTATTGCAGGTTTATGAAGCAATTTTAGATGCATACTTTCCCGTTTTTATTAGGGTTCCGTAGCCGAATGGCAAAAAACGGAACCCTTATGGATTCGTCATGTCTGTCTGTCTGTCTGTCTGTCTGTCTGTCTGTCTGTCTGTCTGTCTGTCTGTCCGTCCGTATGTCACAGCCACTTTTTTCCGAAACTATAAGAGCTATTCCATTGAAACTTGGTAGGTAGATGTATTCTGTAAACCGCATTAAGATTTTCAAACAAAAATAGAAAAAAAGCAATAAATTTTGGGGGTTCCCCATACTTAGAAGTGAAACTCAAAAATGTTTTTTTCATCAAACCCATACGTGTGGGGTATCTATGGATAGGTCTTCAAAAATGATATTGAGGTTTCTAATATCATTTTTTTCTAAACTGAATAGTTTGCGCGAGAGATACTTCCAAAGTGGTAAAATGTGTGTCCCCCCCCCCTGTAACTTCTAAAATAAGGGAATGATAAAACTAAAAAAATTATATGATGTACATTACCACGCAAACTTCCAACGAAAATTGGTTTGAATGAGATCTAGTAAGTAGTTTTTTTTTTAATACGTCATAAATCGTAAACCGCAAAAAACATTGATCAAAGTTACAACGAACTACAAGAACTTTTATATTATGTTACTTGCTGCTACGGAACCCTTCATGGGCGAGTCCGACTCGCACTTGGCCGCTTTTTTTTATCAATAATGATAATAGAAGCCACAATAAAAAATGTTTTATCGAAATCAGTATTTATTTTTTTATAATTTTTCTATCTCGAAGTAGAACCTCTCTCTGGTACAAATACATTCCTTATACTAAGGTTTATCACCCACAAAAAAATGACTTTCAACTTGGGCCTAGGTTTCGAGAAAACGATTTTAATGTACTGAGGTCAAAAATCCAAATTTAGGGTTGTCACAAAAAGGTTGAATCCGATTCACCTTTCAAAGCGACGGTAATTTCACATTTAAACGTAACATAATGCTGATGATGGATGGATTGAATATATATTTTCAAGACAAGCTTTTTAACCGACTTCAAAGGAAGGTTATCAATTCAATACGTAATTCTTTTTAAAAACCAAAAACCATAAAAAAACATTATTGATCCAAATCTTGAATAATCTATCAATCTATTCCTTAAAAGGGATCCAACATTTTTTTGTGGAACCTGGCATACCTACAAGTCCGCCATTTTGAAAAACTTCAATTCGGCGGCCAGTGATGAAACGTGCGTCAATCGATAGAATAAATGATTATGATCAAAAAGTATTCAGTGATGAAATGTCGTAAGTGGTATACTTTCTGAGATATTTGAGTTCAAAACCGTAGAAAAATAAGAAAAAATATTTGTTTCGACGGATATTGATAAAACATGTATCAATCGATAGACTAAATGATTACGATCAGAAAGTATTCAGTGATAAGATGTCGTAAGTGATATGCTTTCTGAGATATTTGAGTTCAAAACCGTACAAAAATAAATCAAAAAAACTTCGTTTCGCCGGACATTGATAAAACTACGTCAATCGATAGGCAAAATGATTACGATTAAAAAGTATTCAGTGATAAAATGTTGTAAGTGACATACTTTCTGAGATATTTGAGTTCAAACCCGTAGAAATATAAAGTAAAAAACTTCGTTTCGGTGGACATTGATAAAACATATGTCAATCGATAGGCAAAATGATTACGATTAAAAAGTATTCAGTGATAAAATGTTGTAAGTGATATACTTTCTGAGATATTTGAGTTCAAAACCGTAGAAACTGATTGCAACCAGTATAATATACATATGTAGACAGTAGTCATTGTGTTTAACAATTTCACCTAATAATGATTTAATATTAATCGTTAGTATTGTTTGAGATAAAAAAGCTGCTTACTTTAGATAATAAAAACTTAAGGTCAAAAAAGTGAGAACCCTAACTTAAACTTTTAAAAATTGTTTTCTCGAAACCTAGGCCCAAGTTGAAATTAATTTTTTCGTGGGTGATAAACCTTAGCATAAGGAATGTATTTGTACCAGACAGAGGTTCTACTTCGAGATAGAAAAATTATAAAAAAATAAATACTGATTTCGATAAAACATTTTTTATTGTGGCTTCTATTATCATTATTGATAAAATAAAAACGGGAAAGTATGCATCTAAAATCGCTTCATAAACCTGCAATACAAGCGAATCTCTATTATGTTTAGTTTTTTTTTTTACGAATTATTTTTAGTATTTTGATCGCTTGACCTTTGAAAACTTTAAACATTTAAAAAAAAAAAGTATACATAATTGACACGTGGGAGTTCTACTCTAGCATTTGTAATAAACTATTGAGTAGAAATCTGCAGTTAAAAATGAATGTCACTTTTTTGGGGCAAAAAAAACACTGTGCCAAGGTGTAAAATAATAAGAAAACCGAAGCAAAGCGAGGGTGGTTACTCGTATCTAATAACTTTGAACGAGCATTTTATGCGTGTTTTCAGGCAATGAAAAACTGCTACAATTGACTTTTCCTGACATCTATTGGCGAGTAGCAACACTAAAGCTACTTCAGTAGATGGTGTTGTTAAGCAACACTAAGCCAATGAATGTTTAGTTTGTGGTTAGACCAAGAAAATTAATTGTTTACCTTCTATTATTGATAAAATCTTTTTAACACACGTGTTCACTTAAAAATGCCTAAAAGATTTTGATAAATACGATTATTCATATTTCATTAGTATGTAATTCTTACTTAAATATAATTTCCAAAAAACACGATTTACCAAAAAAAAAAATACCGAGCAAAGCTCGGTCATCCCGGTACTTAATTTAACAAGTGGCAAGCACTTCGGTAGTAAAATCAAATCGAAACAACATTCCAACATCACTAATTGCATTTACTAAAATGATAGGTGAATTAAGTCTACTTATATCAATTCACCTGCGGCCAGTAGATTTAAATCACCTGGGTGCATAGGTGAATAAAGTACACTAAAAGTAGACTTAAGACACCTGGGTGAATTAACTCAGGTGAATAAAGTCGAGGTCACCTTTAGTATTCAGTAAGATTGTTGTTACCACTGAGTTTTGCTAGCTTCGCCATTTTGTGATTGTACATAGTTGCATTCACGCTACCTCCAGGTAATTTTGAAAAAGTCTATAGAAAAAGAAAATGAACGACTTATTCATTTTCTTTAGGAGCCGTCTGCTGCTTGCTTGCTGCATGCGGAATGCCTCTTAGCTCTTATTGTTTACCGCATGCTATAGACCTCATAAGTGCAACGTTTAAAGATTAGATTATTTGAAAATTTGTTTAAATGAAAATTAGGTCAATTGAACCTTTTAAAACGTATAAAAAGTGCTAACGTTTTATAGCATTACGAGTAACCGCCCTCGCTTTGCTTCGGTTTTCTTATTTTTTTTACACCGTGGGTTACATTATTGGAGTTTTAGTAAGGATCCCTAATTTTTAAAAAATATAATATAGCCTATGTTACTCGGGCATAGTGTAGCTTCCCAACAGTGAAAGAATTTTTGAAATCGGTTCAGTAGTTTCGGAGCTTATTCAATGCAAACAAAAAATCAAATCTTTCCTCTTTATATATTAGTATAGATAAGTATACAACATAAAAACTATAATAAAATTGATTAGAATGAAAAAAACATTATAAGAAATAAAAATTAGATTACATAAAATTAGGTTATTTTGTTTTTATAGCATACGAAAATTATATCATGTGAACGTTATTTCAAGTCATATTATACTATCTATCCATTCGAAAAGAAAAAAAAACCAACAACAAATATTCATAAACCATAAAAAGCACTCAAGTTTTTTCCTAAAATCTCAAACATTAAGTAATAGAAAACTGGAGCAATAAGTTGGCCTACATTTAACTCGTTTCACAGTTGAAACGAGATTACGCAAATAAATTAAATAATTCCAACAAGTCATACGGCTTAAATTCTCAATTATCTGTTTTTACGTATTTGCAGTATTTGGCCTTTCTGTTGCTGATGTCCATAAGCTGCGGTAGCTACTACTTTGTCGGGTAGTTACATAAATAAACTTATCAATATCAATAATGGCAATCTTGTCTGAATTAGAGACAATTCTTGTAAATACTGCTTCTTCTCGAAGCATGTTTTTATAATTAGCTAACAAGACGTGATACTCGTAATAATGATGACGATATTAACTAGGTTAGAAGTGTAATTGTTGTACTGAGGTTCCGTGTTTCCTTGAGCCAACCTCTCCTACTTATGCAACCTGCTGAACAACGACCGAAACTGTGATTCCTTCCTGTTGGAGGTCGCTTATAGAAACTTCTTGATTTGTCAGTTATCATCGCGTCTACGAGACCACGAGGCTTCTTACCGAGAATCAATACTTTATCAGGTATTACTTTAGAAACCTGCGGCACCGGGAGGGGGGTGGAGTTAAGGGGGGAAGGGAGGGGGTGGGGTAAGGACCCCCCCTTAAAGGGGCTAAGTGAGGAAACACATAGTTTTTGAGTTTTTTTTATTTTTATTTTGAGGTGAAATCTGTGAAAACTGCTCAATATTTGTCTTAAATTAGTCTAAATTAATGTCAGTTCTTGGAGGAAGAAATAAAGTTACGACCTCCGTATGGGGAGACACACAAAACGCACCAATTTTATAAAAAAATGACAAATCATTATAATTACAAACTTACAGTATAGGTATGCACTTTTAGGGAGAATTTAGGGGTTTTTGATACACAAACAGGCTTCCAAACGTCTCCGGCGCTGCGGGAAGTGCAGCCCCTCCGCCCTTGCGTAACAAACTGCAGGCATTCCATGCTCGCCTATGCAGCTTCGGCTTTTTGGTCGCCTGCGGCGAGCAGCCTCAGCCGCTTCGGCTCAGATGGTGCCTGCAGTTTGTTACAGCGGGCGGGGGCTGCTCTCCCTCCGGGCCTCCGGGGTTTACATTCACTCTAGGGGTAGGGCAGACTAGTACCACGTGGGGTCGGGGTTGACTAAGTCGGTTCTGTCACCAATTTTGAAAAATTTAACTAGAATGTAATAAATAAATTTAATAGAGTATGACATAAACAGTAAAATTTATATATTACATTATGTAACCTTTCTTGTATTTCCTATTTCCAAATTTCATCTAGCTCGACCACCTTCCCCGGGCCACCAATCTTTCCAATGAACTCCTAATTATTATAATCATAATACATAATACAATAAAATATACCTAATAACATAAATTTTATAAATAAGTATCATAATTCGTGTTGTATTTTTTGGAAAAAACCTCAAAAATTAAAATTAAGATTTTTAAAAAACGACGCATTTCCTCACAAAAACCAACTAGATTATGATTAGGGGCATCACTGCCTATCGATTAAAGCCTAAATCACCCAGATACCGATGCCGCAGGTTTCTAAAGTCAACCCCTTTATCATATTTATACTCAGCGGAAATAGATTTATTATCCAGGAAGAAGCGTATTCTACTACTGGTATTCCTGGTATACAAGTTATAAATATGTCAAATCAGCAGTGTTGGACACATAGCTGCCCGATTTATATATTCACAAAAAATAAACTCAACCTCGTTAATTTTATTACTCGGATAAGTAGATTTGGGTACAATTATATTATTCACCACATGATTCTTATACATAAAACTGTATTATTTAACGAAATTGGGAGGTCAAAAACAGCGAAATGGAGAAAGCTTGGTGAGAAGTAGAAGGCCAAGAACCACAAAAGGTTGTCGCGCAACCGTAATTAATTACTTCATCGCATAACCAGAAACTTCTTGTCTTCATGATATGCCTTAATGACAGTACCCGGAACTTTAAGCCACTTTTATTTACTTAAAACCAGTTATAACATCCACAGATGTATCGGCAATGGTGCCCAAAAACTTCGTATCATCATGTGCTACGAAGTCTACAAGAAAAATAAGACATAATTTTATGACAGATAGAATTACATCAAGGTTCCATTAGGCTTCAACCTGGTAACAAAAGAGGAAAACATTTTGCTGCCGCAGGCCGGACAGAAACGACTACCGAACAAAGCAACTAGGCGAGTGATTCTCTCCTGGCTCCAAGCTACCAGCCGGCTGCATGCTTATAGACTATTTACCGATCACGGCACGTCGCGCATGTTAATGTCTTCGCAGCAGTGATGTTATTGTAGCTTATATTCGATAAATCGATTCGTATGTTCAGTGAAGACGATCATACAAATTTTTGGGTTTGAAATTTAAACATTTTAGTTTTTATTCCTTTATAAACCATTATTTTGTGGTGTATTTGTTATGGAGAAGAGGCAGCGAAGAACGGCGAAAGATTTTCATACAAAATATTTTAAAAAATACTAAAACATTTGTGTATTAATAATAATAAATATAATAATAATATTATAATGATAAATAATAATATTCTTAACGATGATTGTGAACCGATAAAATTAAACTGGGATCAAATAGGACTGATTGTATTACAATCGGTCATCACTATCATACGCGCACGTGAACAGCGTGATCAGCTCACGATGCATCGGCAAGTGCGTACATAACGAAAAACTGAAACGTGATTGATAATATCATTACCATCGGCTCGAGGCCACTTATTATTTTGACACTTCCAAATATGATAGGTCTCTGTGCGTCCGAATTACGTAGGCACAAAGGCTACGAGCAATAACTTTATACTGTAAGAGATAAAACATTAGATGATGATAGTCGTTTGGTAGTCATAATTTTAATCAAATCAATCGTCCTCTGGCAAACATTTTTAGAATTCCAAAACCCAAGAAATGACAGTCTGATGAAACAATCATTTATGTTGACCATTTAGCAAAATCGTTTGCAATAAATTCGTTATAATTTTATTAGCGTGCTATCAAGGGGACGATGACCAAATCGACAACCCGATAAAGTAGAAAGCTGACACTGACAACAATACCTATGATAACGTCAAGTGCGGCGAGATAAATTAGCTTTTCTTTAATCTTTGTTACATGTTGTTACGTTGTGATAAGGAGTGACATCATGCACTTTCTCGTTGGAGTCCGCTTTGTTGGAGACGGGACACTTCTCGGCTAAACTTGCGCAAGAGTCGATCGTGCCCGAGAGATTGGTGCGCCGGCGCATGCAGTCACTCGAGCGCACTAGAGCGCGCGCTTTTAACCGAGGCGGAAACGCCACGCCAAATTAAAATAAATAACCAACTGTATACAGAGTAATCTTCACCGGTTTACGTGAAATGTGAAGTGATGTGATAGTTCCTACTCAGAAATGGTGGTTCCACATCCTCAAGGAATGAAATGAAGGGGAGAGCCAAGAGAACTCCGATTAAGATATCTGTTCTTCTAGGAAAGATATTGCTCCGCTGGATTTTTACCAAAGCTGATCTCATTTTCTTCGTTTACCGGTTTGTTCTCTATATTTTTAAGCTGTTTACAACCAGTCTCAACTCTCGCCACAAGCACTTATGTGTTCCGTAACATACAACCAAAAATTAAAATTCTTGTTTTATGATATGACACATAAATGCAGTTGTTGTGTAAACGAGTCTGTTATCGATTTCTACGGTACAATTAAGTGCAATAAACAAATAGTGAAATGGAATCAGCAAATGTTCCTAGTTGGCATAGTTGTAGACTGGGTTTTTATAATCTTTTGTGAATTCCATACAATAAAATAAGTTGTAAGGTATTACCGAGGCCAAGGATTATTATGTCATAATCAAACCAGACCACACTTCGCTTAGCTGTCCATAATCATAATATTATTAAGATAATATTGCCATTGGTTATTTTGGGCTTAGATATAAAGTACCAAACTAGGTAATAAACTAATATTGTTGATTATATTTCTTCAACTTGTAACAACTTAGGCCCAAAATTACCACTACCTTTTATTAAAAAAAAAAACAACAAATTTAACTAGATACCTAGTAAGGAACTCTGAGCCAAGTTTGGTTACCAAACCGACTTTACCGGTTTAAAATTTTCATTTGCATCATTTACAAATAAAATTAAATATTTTTAGAAAATTTATTGAAGGTCGTCACAACTAACATATAACCACATCAAAACAGCTTTTGCAACAATCGCAACGCGCAAAAAACAGTAAATAATTAATGTTAATAAAATTAACCTACGACTAAATCACTAGGATAATTAATAAGTAACAATTATTTATGATTCGGCTGATTCCTAATCCCATTTAGGATTGTATACATAAACGGAGAGGCAAAATCAATTAAAATATTATGTTTCATTCATTAACAATAAATATTTCAATGAAAATCAAAATTTTACCAAAATGAATACTCAACTTTAAACTCTTCAAAAAAAAGTCTTCCAAAAAGAACCATTTTTTTTTGCAAAATTGCTAAAAATTATTTTACAATCGCCGTAGCCGCAGCGTTAAAGGTATTATAAATAAAAAAATGTTTGTACGGATGTCCTTTATAGACTCTGAAACCATCCAACCGATATGCCTCAAAATGGTTTCATTTAGGTTTTCATTTTAAAAGGCAATAATCCGAAGATGGTTTGAGACCACTAACAGAATGCATTAGGCATAATTATGCAGTCGATTGATAAAGTCGATTTTCCACGTTTTCCATACGACAATTTGAAGATAATATCGACGCGATGGATAAAAAGATGGCGCTTATAGACTGCCAACACAAAATCTATAGGGTAAAATACCCAACGATTGTCACCCTAAGCGTTTTCTCAACATTTTTTGTCATTTTAATGTTGTTTGCTTTAAAAATCTAATATTTTTTTGTTTTAAATATAATGTTTAATTATCAAGGAGAAGATTAATATGAATTTTAGTGCAGTTTAAATAATTTAATCAAGGAAAAATAATGTTTCAAACTAAAAGGGCGCAAAACTATATCGATTGACACCCTGATGTAACGATTGACACCCTGCGAGACTGTAACGATTGACACCTAGTGGGTACATTAATTCGCATTGAAAAGCTAAGTACCTTTATGGAGTTTAAGAGTTTATGTAAATGAAATGATTATTTTTTGTTACTTTTTATTTATTTATGAGTACACTAGCTCCTACCCGCGACTTCGTCCGCGAAAATTTAGAATTAGATCCAGATTCTACTAAAATTTAGATGTTAGGTTTAGATGTTTGGATGTTTGTGAATTTAAATTACAGTATCCTGCTTTTCATCCCAAAGAATGGATATCAATGATGATGATGAATGGTTATGATGATAATGATGACTGGAGATGATGGTGATGATGATGAAAAATGATGATGATGAATGACGATGCTAATTATGAAGGTGATAATGATGAATGGTGGTGATGATGATGATGATGAATGGTGATGATGATGAATGATGATGTACGATGATGATGACGAATGATGATTATGATAATGATGACTGGAGATGATGGAGGATGATGATGATGATGAATGATGATGATGATGGTGATGATGACGATGACGGTGATAATGATGAATGTTGGTGATGATGATGATGATGAATGTTGGTGATGATGATGATGATGAATGGTGGTGATGATGAATGGTGGTGATGATGATGATGAATGGTGATGATGATGATGAATGGCAAATTTCGTACAACCTAACAATCAATCAACAACGTACTCTAAAGAGTAACACTTAGATCTTAATTCTATTTCAATCGGTTTACAAATAAAGTCACCAATTTAAAAAATCGCGTGTAAAATTTTTTTTGAGTTGGGTAATGTGGGTACTAAGGCATAGGATACCTGAAGCGAAGCGAGGGCAATTGCTCCCTACTGATAAATAACTGTGTATTTCAACAGTTTCTAATTTCTGCGTAAAAATATTTTGATCCGTACGGGGTGTCAATCGTTACAGCCTAGTACAAATAAAAATGCAATGATTGACACTAGCAAAACGTAATGTTTCCTAAAGCAAAATTAGTAAAATCGTGAAAACCACATCTATTTACGATATAATTTAATAGAAACAACACCAAACTTATATATTTACTTATCAGGGGCGATAAAAATCGTCACACAATGTTAGTCCCGCCTTCTGTTTTTCTTAATTTTCATCAGTCTACTGCAACCCACGTGTCCCGCTACTTTTAAAAAATCGACAGATACAAAATGGCGGGAAAATCAACTACGAAAATGTTGCCATTTTATGAAATGAAAATTTTACTAATTAAAAGTAAAGTTACCATACTTTAAAATAATAATTTATGTTTAGTTTAGGACATAATACGAATAAGGTGTCAATCGTTGGGGGAGTGCCAATATTACTAGACGTTACCCTAATTGTCATCAGATTTTTTTTTAGCGTAATGGAACACGCTGGGTATCCACTAGTGTGACTAGTAGGTATTATTGATGTTGTGGGTTCCGTGGGATTCTTATTATTCTTACCCATTAACACACCCATTACCCATGCTGCGCATATGGGGACATACCAGGTTCTCATAAATACCCTACGATAAACCTTCAAAATTTCTGAAGTAATACTTCTTTAGGCGCATTATGAAATAAATTGAAAAAAAGCGGCCAAGTGCGAGTCGGACTCGCCCATGAAGGGTTCCGTAACAGCAAGTAACATAATATAAAAGTTCTTGTAGTTTGTTGTAACTTTAATCGAGGTAAATTGCGGTTTACGATTTATGACGTATTAAAAAAAAACTACTTACTAGATCTCGTTCAAACCAATTTTCGTTGGAAGTTTGCATGGTAATGTACATCATATATTTTTTTTAGTTTTATCATTCTCTTAGTTTAGAAGTTACAGGGGGGGGGGACACACATCTTACCACTTTGGAAGTGTCTCTCACGCAAACTATTCAGTTTAAAAAAAATGATACTAGAAACCTCAATATCATTTTTGAAGACCTATCCATAGATACCCCACACGTGTGGGTTTGATGAAAAAAAATTTTTTGAGTTTCAGTTCTAAGTATGGGGAGCCCCCAAAATTTACTGTTTTTTTCTATTTTTGTGTGAAAATCTTAATGCGGTTCACAGAATACATCTACATACCAAGTTTCAACAGTATAGTTCTTATAGTTTCGGAAAAAAGTGGCTGTGACATACGGACGGACAGAAAGACAGACAGACAGACAGACAGACAGACAGACATGACGAATCTATAAGGGTTCCGTTTTTTGCCATTTGGCTACGGAACCCTAAAAATGATGAGAGTTAAATCTTAAGATTTGTAACACGGACGGTGACACAAAAACGACGGTTACGAAAAACGTCATGCGTGTTTATAAAATCGCTCGTTTTTAAAAAAATATTATTATTTATTGTACAATTTTTTTATATTGTTTTTTTCTGAATATATTAATGTTTTTTTTATATTTTTTTGAATTTGTTTTTTTTTTATATTGATTTTTTTTTAATAAAGTGTTGACAATATTTTTAATTTTTTTTTATTTGATTTTTTTTAATTTCTTTCTTGCATATTGTTTATTTTAATTTTTTAATGGTTTTTATGAAATTGTTTTTTTTTTTCATTTTCTTTTTTGATGCCTTAAGAAGAAATACACTTCTCACGCGCGTACATAAGAACACGTTTGTTTTTTTTTAAAGTTGCTTTAAATTTTCAGTTCTTTCAATGCATTCAAGTTTCAACCTCTTAGTTCGTCTCACTCTCATCATGCTCAATTACTACTGGTTGTTTAATTAAAGATGTTTTAAGAAAAAGCGGCCAAGTGCGAGTCGGACTAGCCCATGAAGGGTTCCGTAACAGCAAGTAACATAATATAAAAGTTCTTGTAGTTCGTTGTAACTTTGATCGAGGTAAATTGCGGTTTACGATTTATGACGTATTAAAAAAAACTACTTACTAGATCTCGTTCAAACCAATTTTCGGTGGAAGTTTGCATGATAATGTACATCATATATTTTTTTTTAGTTTTATCATTCTCTTATTTTACAAGTTACAGGGGGGAGGGGACACATTTTACCACTTTGGAAGTGTCTCTTGCGCAAACTATTCAGTTTAGAAAAAAATGATATTAGAAACCTCAATATCATTTTTCCATCCACCTATCCATGATACCCCACACGTATGGGTTTGATGAAAAAAAATTTTTGAGTTAAGGGAACCCCCACAATTTATTGTTTTTTCTACTTACCAAGTTTCAACAGTATAGTTCTTATAGTTTCGAAAAAAAGTGGCTGTGACATACGGACGGACAGACAGACAGACAGACAGACATGACGAATCTATAAGGATTCCGTTTTTTGCCATTGGCTACGGAACCCTAAAAAGCAGAGGTCAGGTATAAATAATTGACTTTTGAAAAAAATCTCCAATGTCACCTCACGAGTCATTATTTTTTTTTATTTGTCAATCTTATTAAAATGTTAATTTTAATATCAATGTAAGACATGTTTATTATAATGCTTTTGGCACTGTGACAAATAATATAATAAGATTACTTTAAAATATTCCAATGAATACACGAACTCAGTGTCGAAATATAAATAAAAACTTGCAATAAGTTGAAAATATCGGAATGCCATGTGATAATAATCTGTACGTACTGTTTATTATAGTTAATTAGATTACTTGTTTGCTTATATTGTATAAAATGTAATGGAATTATTTAACTTAAGTGTCCGACTTCCTGTACATCACGATTTAACTAGAACCGCAATCATAGACATGTATTTTTTTCATTTATTATTATATTTTTATTGGCTCCGCAAACACTTATTCATCGAAATTCGCTCGAAGTTCAACCGAGGACAGTTCAGAGTTTAATACATACAAGACGCTCATCCTTTAGCACATAATATTGAATTGTATTGAGTGTGTTAACCTTTCTCACTTGGTCGTGTCGTGATGCATTCTACTGAACGCCTTAGTAACAGCTATTGTTTCGGACTTTAGAAGTTTTTTTTTTTACACTAATAAGTTAATGCTTGACTACAATCCCACCTTATGGTAAGTGGAGATGTGGTCCAAGGTGGTCCACTCTTTTCTTGAAGACATCCACGTCATAGGCTGGCGGGAACGCCGAAGCAGGCAAGTTATTCCAGTCCTTCGCGGTGCGTATAATGAATGACGAGGCAAACCGCGTCGTCCGTACCGGCGGGATGTTCACGACAAAAGGATGGATATCCGCCGTGCGTCGTGTCGTTCGATGGAGAAACGGATATGGGGGTATTATCTCAAACAATTCCTGTGCACACTACGAAATGTGCCCTGTAGAAAACCGAGAGACTGGCTACTCTGCGCCTGTGCTCGAGGCTTTGAAGATTGGTCTCAACCAAAACTGGGTCACCAATGAGCCTCTTCGCACGCCTCTCCATCGAGTCCAAAGCAGAAAGGTGACATTTGGCTGCGCCTGCCCAAATGTGCGAACAGTACTTCACACACGGCCGAACCTGAGCTTTGTACAAGGTTAAGATTTGTCTAGGTGTGAAGTACCGTCGTACCTTTGCAATCTAAAAAGTTATCTTGCTTCAACAGCAATATTAACGTTATTTAGCTTGAATTGAATGTGAGTCTTGGCATAAAATGTTTTGGTGGGATCTATCTGTTATTCCGTTTTTTTTTCAATAGTTATCAGCTATTATTCCCATGTCAGCACAGCCTACAGTTTTCCCACAAAGGACATGCCATGACGCTAATGACTGTGAGTTATTAACGTTAGGAAACATTCAGTTATTGTGATGATGAGGTAATTGTAAGGTCGTTCATTCGTAATGAATGATTCATTTAAGTTATGCAGTCTTTCGAAACTTATTAGTATTAATTTTTGGCTAACTTAACTATGGAAAATAACAACAGATTACTAGTATTACTACAATTAAAAAACAAACGATTTATTTCATAGTTATCAGGCTTGATGCTTATAGTCATACAACATAGTACCAACATTGGATTTGAAGAAGATGAAGACAGTAAGCATTCAGGCACTCAGGAGTAGGCAGAGTGGCGCAAGTTAGGGCAGGCCTAGGCCTGAGACACGCTCTCAGAGTCCTTTGACATGTAAAGTTCTTTCAAGTTCAAAATTATAGTAATTAAAATCATCACTAGTATAATAATAAATTACCACAAAGGTCTTCGACAGGGTCTGACACCTGTGCCAGACGACCCCTGGGTCTTCTCACGAAGTTACCATCTTACGGTCTCCCTGAGAGGTTATGCAATTGGATAGCCAGTGTTATGAGCGACATATTATCAAGATCTTAGTTGACGGTTGTTGCTCAGATATGAAATCTATAAATGCTAGCGTTCCCCAAGGGTCTGTGTTATCTTCTACGCTATTCATTCTGCATATCAATGGCATGCGTCATTTAGAGGCCAAGGCTAAGCTGGCCTCCAAGAAGCTTGGTGTCCTGAACCGAGCTAAGCAATATTTCACTGCGAAGCACCTGCTTATGCTTTATAAAGCTCAAGGCAATCCCCACATGGAGTACTACTCCCACCTCTGGGCAAGGGCGTCACAATACCAGCTTAACCCATTTGACGCCATACAGAAGCGCGTGGTCCGAGTTGTCAACGACCCACGAGTCACTCACAGGTTTCTAACTAATATTTTGTTAGTTGCTAGATATTTAGTTCCGGATGTTGTTAATAGATGGCGTTAGTAAAATTCATTTGTATTTCACGCTATCAAATGATACATGTAAATTACTTAAGTCATATAGTTAATAGTATCAGGCGTTACTTTGCGGAAATCCATTGTTATTAAGTTAGTATTAGTCTACTTTGCAACAATCCGCGGATAGTTATCCGCGGATTGTTGCAAAGTAGACTAATACTAACTTAATAACTTAAGTCATAGGCAACTAAGTCTAACTAAGTAAAAGTAAGTAAGTAGAATTTGTAAAAAATCGATCTCTACCGCGGGCGATGCTGGGGGCAAAAGCTAGTTCCTCATAGTTTCAGATTTAGCCACCTACGCCCACTTGAAAAATTCAACTTGTATAGACATACAATTATCAAGAACTGGGCTTCGCAGCTAGTCTCTGACAGTTTGTCTACGTTAGCTTAACATTTTTGAAAGACATTTTCTAAACAAGATGTATTTTGGTAGGCTTGGGGTAACTTTTTTAAGCCTGGGTCACATGTAACTAGATTACTAGAAGTAAATAATAATCCATTTGTCATCTAGAAACTACGATGATATTATCTGTTCGTGATCACAAGACAAGTTTTTCTCATCTATGGATAAAATAACAAAATACCTATATTAAAATGCAAAATAAAAACAACTTATGCCAAGAGGCGCTTTAACGCGAATTACATAATGTGAACCGGTTATATTAGATACTGTTGTATATAAATATTACATCTACACACCTCAATATTTTTGTTACATAAACTAAGTACCTACTTACTGAATTGCAAAACGTTTGTGGATTACAGAAGTTAATATTTCGACTAAGTGTGTCTTATGTGTCATAAGATTTTAGCTCTTTACTTGCGTGAATAATAATATTTTTAATACTAACTAGCTGGTGTTAGCGACTTTATCAGAATTGTTTTTAACACATTCATTAATTTTAAAAATTATGAGACAATCATGAATTTTTTTTTTGTTTTAAAATTAAATAGTAGGACATTGCTTTGTGAGAGTCTGGATCCGTACTAGGCTAGAGTAACCTGTATGACAGATCTTCTCCATATAATATTGATTCGGATAAGAAGAATAAACAAGTTTCAAGTAACTCGGACGAAATTTATTTTTCAAAGTTTTACAATCTTATACCTCCCATTTTACAGCTGTAGGGAATTTTCAAAAATCCTATCCTAGTGTCCCCGGCACTACACGAAAGCAACATCTAGCGCCACCACTGTTTACGACATAAATCAAAAATATGGCGCCTACTTTGAAATCCAAACGCTTCTATTATTATTTTATCTCCGTTTAAATATTAAAACAGAAAACAAGCTTGTTTTTCATACCATACAATCATCCTTATATTTTTATGTGCCTTGATCTCCTAGTGACAGCTCACAAACCACAGGGCTATATGCCGGCCAGACTAGGCTTCGGCCAGCACTCTTTATTTCAATTTTCCTTCCCTGGCGTGTGTCATTCACGCGACATGAGAACTAAATAATAAAAATAAAACATAATTAAAATGTGACTCGAACATGACAGTGTGCTGAGCATAGCTATCGATCGATGTATCAGTAATACAGGGCGCTCGGTCTAGAGAAATAGGCAAAATCTTCAGGCGAGGGCCTCTCGTCATATTCGCATACAAAGCCGACGAAGATCTCCCTTATACATCCCATTCCCATCATGAGAAAAAAAAATGATAAATATATACGTGACCAATTTGGAAGTAAGTATGTAGTGGTATGTACGTCATGAATATGTATGTTAGGTACATACTGATACATCCTTGGATAAATGAAAGATTTTTCCAAATCGGTTGATAAATGACGGTTTTCTGAGGTAACCTCCTCCTTTATGAATTCGGTAAAAAATGTATTTGGCGATCATAACTAATCTTGTAGAATAAAGGTTTCATAAGGTTTTATAAGTTTATTTTATTATTGCAAAATGTAAAAAAAAATACCTCCTACAGCCTTTAAATAACTCTTAAAAACATTTCGCAAAAATCTGCTTCTCAGGTGTAGGGATGGACTTTAATCACCTACTCACCGAAAATTAATTTGCAAATTTATGTTAAATTCTTTTTCTGTGCAGGACTTTGGGGCCATCCATAAATTACGTCACACGTTAGGGGGGGGGGGGTCGATGTAGTGTGAACTTGTGTGACAAAGGGTGGGAGGGGGTCATAAATTTCGTGACGTCACATTTCAAAATCGAATAATTGGTAGTATGTATAGGTAAATATTAAAAAACAATTAATGGAAATGAAACTTATTTCGGAACTGCTGTTTTAATTTAATAATTTCAAGGTGTACAATTTTATATTATGTGACGTCACACTAGGGGGGGGGAGGTCACACAAATGTGACCAGCTGTGGCAAGGAGGGGGGAGGGATCAAAAAGTCATGAAATTAGTGTGACGTAATTTATGGATGGCCCCTTTACCAAAAGGAAGACGCTAAAATGCTTGTTTATTTTGGTATAGGATTTTTTGCATATCTGGGTGCAAAATTGCATATTATATCGTATTTAATTTCAATGATTATCCTTAGGTGCAAGATATAATTCACGCTGTCAATCAATTCAAAATTTCATAACTCTACGCTTGATACATGCCGAGTCATGCCTCAAGGCGAGGTGTAGTGGGTATTACCTAATATTATTTTTCATTGTTTTCAGTATAGTTTGGTATGCAGTTCACGCCCGGTCATCGATGAATATCAGCGTAGACTTCTTCGAAAGCCTGATTGACGAGGATGGCCGATTTGCTGATATAAACTGTCAGGAGCCAGTACAAAGGGGACGTATGCGCGGGAATCAGCGGTCGCGACCCTTAATTCAAGGTAAATAAATATACGTAAATAACGCAACACACTCATATCCCCACACTAGGAATATAACCTCTAGGATTTTAATATACCCTGTGTCTTAGATGCCATGGACAACACATAAAGACAAGGACAGACAGCAGGCAGTCAGACCGTGCTGGTCTGAGTGAACGCTTGCGTTCTATTCCCAGAAATACAAAGAACGCAGAACGAAGAACTCAGAACGGCTGAACTCTTTCTGTCTGCGCGGGCTCTTATAAGTCTACTGCTGTACATTATGCCTCCTCTAACTCCGCCTCTGTCTAGTCCGGACCCTTCTGAATCCAATGGATACCCGCTGTGTTCTTCAATCCACCGGGTAAGGGTCGGGGAGCGTCCTATGTTCCTTTTACCGGTGCGTGGTCTCCATTGGAAGACTGGAGGACCTTTCTTTCCCAACGATTATCGATCCTTCGAACTGTGTGGATAGCTAGTTTATATTACATCTGGACAAAGTAATAATATACCTATAACCATTAGTAACCTTATTTGAAAAAATGAATTAAGTTATTTGGTTAGTGGAAATTCTACGGGCCGGAGCAATAACTTGTTGAAAAATAATATTATTAAATAATAAAACCAAATTATTTTATATATTCACTGTAACTCGATACAATAAATGCGTGCATACGTGAAAATTGTTGTCATTTTGAGCAATTCATAGGATTAATACGAGTCAACCACTTTTTTAGATAGTAAGTAGGAATTTTACAATACAAAAAATTTCAATTAACTCATATTTTTCTTGGTCTTCCTTTAATTTAAGATACTATAAGGAATTGATCCATTTGAATGACCCCTTCGGTTGGCATCATAAAATAGAGATGTTTTATTTTTCATATTTCAACAGTTCGATTTCCGGCTCAAGCAGATGATTTTTCAAAAATGTTTGAATGCAGTTTTAATCATTTTTGAAAATAAAGAAATGTTTCCTTTCCTTTCAGTAAAATGTGCTATGAGACGTAGATAGCGTGTGGTGGTGTATCGGAGGCGCGCGAGCAATAAAATTAACTCCGAATCAAAGTTAATCGTTTATTACACGTAGCACAGAAAAATAAAGTACAAGAACACTACACAAGAAAGTACACACGAGAAACGTCCATAAAACAAAGAAGGAGAGAGAGTGATAGAGTAGAAATGATAGCACAAGCACAAGCAACACGAAAATAGTCTTAGGCACTAGTTAGGTACGAGCTAGGTTACAGCGTATGCACTGGGTAAGCGCGGGGTAGTCAAGCGATCGAGCGACACGTATGAGCGCGGTGCGTGTGGAAGGCTGACTGCCGCTGCCGGGCGGCGAATGCCGCTGCGCGCGCGCTCCCGTGAAGCGGGGCGCGGGAGGTGAGGCTGGCAACCGGTTCTACCAGTAGCCGGGCCCGGCGAGTGTGTGGCGCGCGTAGAACGCCAAGGCGCACCAGGTTCGAACCCGCGGTGTGGTATGTGAGTGTATGAATGTATGTGTGATGTATTTGTGATGTATATGATAAACATAATATATTACATAGAGGTGAGTGTGTTTGTGAGTGTGTGAGATACATAATATACTACATATACATAATGCGAATGTGGTACAGAGGTGCCCACATCACTCCCCCCCAGAGACCGGGTCTACGGTCGATAGTAGTCCGGAAAACGAACTCGGCGGCCAGATCTTGTGGTTTTGCCGCCTTCCGGAACTATGGGCCTCGGCCGTGCAGGTGGAGGATTGGGTGAGGGGGCGGGAGCTGGACTAGGAGTGTGCACGGGTGTCGGAGGGAACCTAGGAGTAGGGATGGGATTGTTGGTGGGGGATGGGTCTACGAGTAGGTAGGCCGGTTTAAGTCGGTCTATCGTTACTGTGACCTCCCTGCCCCTAACCAGTATGCGGAAAGTCTTGTCCCTACGTTCGACCACTTTGTGAGGACCTGTGTAAGGTGGTGTTAAGGAACCTCGGGTCGAGTCGTCTCGTAAAAAGACGTGGCTCGCTGAATGGAGCTCCTTCTGAACAAAGGATTTATTTGTTGTGTGACGTGCAGCAGGTGTGGGTCGGATTTTTGCCGCTATGTGTCTTAGGCGGGTGGTGAAATCCGAGAGGTCGGTGGTCTCGGGAGCGGTCGCCTGGAAGAATTCTCCCGGCAGACGGAGCGGCTCACCGTAGACCAGCTCAGCGGAAGAGGACTGAAGGTCCTCTTTGAATGAAGACCTGATGCCTAAGAGCACAAAGGGCAAGGCCTCGACCCAGTTGCTATCCGCGTGGCACATTATCGCTGCTTTTAATTGGCGATGAAATCGCTCGACCATGCCGTTGCAGGCCGGATGGTAGGCGGTGGTGCGGCGGTGCTTGAATCCGATCATTCTTCCAAGGTACTGGAAGAGCGTGGATTCGAACTGCCGCCCACGGTCGGTAACGATATCGGCTGGACATCCAAACCTGGATATCCACGATAACAATGCATTACCGACCGATTCCGCGGTGATGTCTACCATAGGTGTTACTTCCGGCCAGCGCGTAAAACGGTCCACTGCGGTCAAGCAGTAGCGGTACCCCTGAGATGTTGGAAGGGGCCCTATAATGTCCACGTGGATAAACGCGAATCGAGCGCGAGGTAGGTCGAACGTGCCCAACGGCGCTGACACGTGGCGACTCACCTTGGCGCGCTGACACGCTAGGCACTTTTGTGACCACTCTCGACAGTCTTTGCGCATCCCAGGCCAGACGAAGCGCTCGGCCACCAGTTGGGCGGTGGCCTTGGGACCTGGGTGGCTGAGACCATGTAGACTGTCGAATAACGGCTTACGTAGTGACAGTGGTACAAAAGGCCGTGCTGATGGTGTGCTGACGTCACAGTAAATTTCCCTACTGCTGCCAGGGATGGTGAGCTTCTTCAGGCGAAGTGATGTTTCTCCGCTGAGGTACTGAAGAAGCTCCTGGTCCACTGCTTGTGACTCCGCGAGTGTATCGAAGTCGACTGGCAGCTGGAGTTCATCGACACGAGATAATGTGTCCGCCACCACATTATCCTTACCGGAGATGTGACGGATGTCGGTCGTGAACTGCGAAATAAAATCTAAGTGGCGGAACTGACGAGGCGAACAGTTGGCTTTCCGTTCATGGAAAGCGAAACTGAGCGGCTTGTGGTCAGTGTAGACTGCGAAGTGCCGTGCTTCCAGCAAGTGCCGGAAGTACTTTATGCTCTCGTAGATCGCGAGGAGTTCGCGATCGTATGGCGAGTACTTCTGCTGCGCGGGTGTTAAGTTGCGCGAGAAGAACGCAAGTGGTTGCCACTTACCATTTTTGAGTTGCTGCACTACGGCACCCATTGCTACATCGGACGCATCGGTGACTAAACTTAATGGTGCATCGCAGTCCGGGTGTGCCAATAGCGCAGCGTTCGCAAGACTCTCCTTACACTGGTCGAAAGCTGAAAGAGAGTCACCAGTAAGATGTACCGGCTGCGACCCCTTCACCGAGCCCGCAAGCAGGGCGTTCAGTGGGGCCTGGATGGTGGCTGCGTGAAGCAAAAAACGACGGTAAAAATTAACCATCCCCAAGAAACGGCGCAGCTGCTTAACGGTCTTGGGTGGGGGGAATTCCCTTATAGCCTGTACTTTGGCTTCCAGAGGTTTCGTGCCATCTTCTGAGATGCGATAGCCCAGGAATGTGACCTCTGGGGCACCAAAAAAACATTTCACGGTGTTGATTAACATACCGTATTCCTGCATTCGAGTGAAGAGTAAACGCAGGTGCTCTTCATGCTCGGCTTCGTTCTTGGAGAATACTAGGAAGTCGTCTAGATATGCGTAACAAAAATCTAGACCGCGCGTCATCTCATCCACGAACCTCTGGAATGTCTGCCCTGCGTTGCGGAGACCAAAAGTCATATAGGGGAATTCAAACAGACCAAAAGGTGTTGTTATGGCTGTTTTCGCGATGTCCTCCTCGTAGACCGGGATTTGGTTATAGGCTTTAACCAGGTCGATGGTGCTGAAGACTTTGTTACCAGCTATATTATGGGCAAAGTCGTGGATGTGTCGAATTGGATAACGGTCGGGGACCGTCCGCGCGTTCAACATGCGGTAATCACCACACGGCCGCCAACCGTTATCCTTTTTGGGAGCGAGGTGCAGCGGCGAAGCCCACGGGCTCTCGGAAGGACGGGCAGTGCCGTTAGAGAGCATGAGTTCGAATTCCGTCCTAGCTATCTTCAGTTTATCGGCTGCTAGCCGACGTGGTGAGCAAGAGACGGGTGGGCCGGGTGTGGTGCGGATGTGGTGAACCGTGGTGTGCTTTGGTGTCCTCGGTGTGCCAGAAGGGCGCGTTAATTCAGGGAACTTACCCAGTAATGTATGGTAACGCGTGTCGCCCGTCGCTACCTTCACAGAAAATATATTAGTATGTGCAATAGAGGCAGTTGTTGACAGCGTTGTTGTATTATCTATGACGCGTTGGTTGCGGACGTCAACTATTAAATTGTAGTGACTTAAAAAATCTACGCCGATTATGGCTTTAGTAACGTCCGCAACCGTGAAACGCCAGCAAAAATCTCGTCTTAAACCTAGATTTAATTTTAAATCGACATAACCGAATGTGTCGATACTCGTGCCGTTAGCCGCGCACAATTTGAAATTGGATTTTGGTCGGCGGTCTTTGAGAGCGGAAATAGGATAGACACACAAGTCACTGCCCGTATCGACCAAAAACTGAACACGCGAGGTACGGTCGGTCACAAACACACGTCCAGCTGTTGCGTTGCACTCGGTTGTGGCCATCACAGCTGGCTGCTGCTGCGCGGTGGGAGTGCGGAGTGTGCGTCGTGGTGATGGCTGACGCGGAGCGCTGGTAGTCACCGGCGCCGCGCGTCGCGGTAGTCGCTGGTTACGGTGTGTGGAACTGGCGGTGGCCTGGCGCGGAGCACTGGTGTGTCGATCCACCTCACGCGCCAGGTGCTGGACGATACTGGTTAGCTCTTTTACTCGTTCGGCGGTGCTGTCCGGGAGTGGAGCAGCGGGCGGGGCGACCGGGCAGGGAGCAGAGATCTCCTGCAGGCGGTCCGCCATGTCACCCAGCTGCTCGAGTGTATCCGACCGCAGTGTGGACAATACTGCTTGCACGGCATGCGGCAGGCGGTTGCACCAGATGGTGCGGACGAGGTGAGTAGGCGTAGAAGGACCCGCCAGGACCTGCAGGTGCCGCAGGAACTGTGACGGAGTCCTGGTACCGATTGCCTCATTGGTGAGGAGGTGCTCAATCCTCTGCGCATGAGAGGCGGTTAGTCGGCGAATGAGTTCGGCTTTTACAGACTCATACCGGTTGTCGACCGGAGGGTTGATAATAATATCCCTCACGGTCCGCGCTTGCTCGACGGTAAGGTTCGTAATTACGAAATTGTACCTTTCTATGTCCGTAAATATGTTATGGAACACGAACTGAGCCTCCAGGAGTGCAAACCAGAGCTCCGGGTCCTCCGAATCGAATGGCGGCACTCTGAAGGCTGCGCTGGTGTTGGTTGCTGCTGTTGCTGTAGTTGCTGCTGCGGCGGAGGTCGCGCCGCAAAGCACGTGCTGCGCCATCGCGCGGCAAGTAGGTGCGCGGCGGGCGCGTGCGCGCCGCGTGGTCGCAAGGGCGTGGCAAGGTTGCGCCCGGGCGGTGCGATACGTCGAGTCGGTGCACGACACGTATTGTTCATTGTCACTAAATTCACTGTCACTCATTGTTATTAAGCGTTCTAAGTCGGGTCACCAGTTATGAGACGTAGATAGCGTGTGGTGGTGTATCGGAGGCGCGCGAGCAATAAAATTAACTCCGAATCAAAGTTAATCGTTTATTACACGTAGCACAGAAAAATAAAGTACAAGAACACTACACAAGAAAGTACACACGAGAAACGTCCATAAAACAAAGAAGGAGAGAGAGTGATAGAGTAGAAATGATAGCACAAGCACAAGCAACACGAAAATAGTCTTAGGCACTAGTTAGGTACGAGCTAGGTTACAGCGTATGCACTGGGTAAGCGCGGGGTAGTCAAGCGATCGAGCGACACGTATGAGCGCGGTGCGTGTGGAAGGCTGACTGCCGCTGCCGGGCGGCGAATGCCGCTGCGCGCGCGCTCCCGTGAAGCGGGGCGCGGGAGGTGAGGCTGGCAACCGGTTCTACCAGTAGCCGGGCCCGGCGAGTGTGTGGCGCGCGTAGAACGCCAAGGCGCACCAGGTTCGAACCCGCGGTGTGGTATGTGAGTGTATGAATGTATGTGTGATGTATTTGTGATGTATATGATAAACATAATATATTACATAGAGGTGAGTGTGTTTGTGAGTGTGTGAGATACATAATATACTACATATACATAATGCGAATGTGGTACAGAGGTGCCCACAGTGCCATCATCAATATTCACAGTACTTTTCTTCCAACTACCGTCTTTAATTTCCACCCTGTATATTAAGTTGAAAGTCAATTCAAGCTTTTTTTAATGAAACCGAATTCGAATAATATTTTTTTTCATATCTGTGGAACCTATAAGAGAAATCGAAATCATTCGGCAGAGTCATCTAAGACAATAACAAAAAATTAAAATGACGGCCATTCCAACAAGAATAGGGAAGGCTCGACCCCTAAGCCCCCCACATGTGGGTATTTTTTTACATTATAATATCATTGTATTTTTGTCGATAAAATTAGGTATATTTTATGCCCTTAAATTATCCCTACTTCGTAACCGGACACACTGTAATCGTGTATGCTATTTAGAGCAATTGTACATTATTATTTACATTATAAAATGAGCAGGCAATAATTATTGTTAAATATCACGGAACACAGACACCAGTGGAAGTGCGATGTGGGCGTGGCACAGCGACTAACATTAAGAGGAGCTCCGCATACTTGCCGGCATAACTCAACTGTCACTGAGCTGCGTCGGTTGTGCATTACGTAAAATAAAATTTGTCTTAAATTACTTGCAATTTTGGAGGGCAGGAATAATAGCGAGCAATGAATTTATTTAATGGCCGTGTTTTATACCACAAATAAGCCTAGTTTTTAATTTATTTTGTAATAATTCAAATTCAAAACACAAATAAAGGAAATAATATAATTTATGATCAAAAAGCTACTCAGTCACTTGGCAATAAGGTTCGTTTTATGTTTTAGATAATATTGCTACTCGGCTATTGTTTTCTAGAACATTTTCTGCTACTCGGGCAGGGATGGGGTACAAATATATGAATATCGGCAGTTTTGTAATTTTATTTTTAGTTAAAAGTATTTCATAATATTAATATTACAATTTTATAATAATAATAATATTCTTTTTTTTATTTTAGGGATATGTGTCATATGTATGTACAGTTCTGCTATTTGGTGTGCAATAAAGTATTGTGTTGTATCATAAAAATGTATAAAATTAATATGAATGATTTTTTTTATTTGAAATCATTGGTACATAATCTAGGATCCTGACGAGGAATATAAGCGCATGCGCGTGACTGGCACAGCATGTCTAAGAAATGTAATTCCAAGAAAATAAATTTACCTTATTTGTATAATGT
The DNA here is from genome assembly GCA_951805285.1 of Thymelicus acteon. NCBI lineage: Eukaryota > Metazoa > Arthropoda > Insecta > Lepidoptera > Hesperiidae > Thymelicus > Thymelicus acteon. Next base: position 9,453,782 of record OX638232.1, read on the forward strand.
TAAGGTTGAAATGCATCCCAGTTCATATCAGCATTGTTTTTGTAGCTTCGTTTAGCTTCATTGAAATTTCACTTATCGACATAATAATTAAAGTATATTTATTTTCGTTGCTAAAAATGCCTAGGCTTGGTATTCCGTGACTGTTTAGATAGCTAAGGTTGATAAAAATTGCTACGGTCACGTCTACGCCTCGTAATGTTTGAGCACGGACCTGAAAAAAAGACTGACGTAACCTTGTCTAATCGAGAGTGAAGCATAGCAATGGCCGTCAGCTTTCCATGTGTGCGTAATTTTTGATTCGCGATTGACGCAGTATGGTGTCAATGTGTGGGTGTGTGTGTACTTGTACGAATAGAGAGTTGGTATTACTATGGGTGCTTCACTGAATTTCTTGTTGGGATCACGTCCGTCTTTTTTTAGATCCGTGTGTTTGAGATATAAGCTTTCAAAATAATGATCCAGTGTTCACATAGGCAGTACAAAAACAAGAAGTTTAAGTACCAATATGACGGGTCTACATCTTATGATGTCGGACACTCGGACAGTACCAGTTTCAATATAAATATCGATAACGCGGCAAAAAGCACAACGCACATCTCTAAGCCTAAACCAAACACAGTATGATGTTGTTAACCAAAAATGTAATTTATCCATTGACTTATATTATATAGACAGGCTGTTCAGTACTTACATTTTGTTCACCTGTGTTGACCCCAACTGGGGCCAACTCAGTTTAGGTCACTTTAGTCGGCTGCGAGCAAGCTACAAAAGTAAATGTCACGTTAGAAAAACTCCGACTGTTCAAAAACACTTAATAACGTATTATTGTTTATTGAGCACAGTTAAAACGTTCTCATTATTTACGTTAGAACTTTATTTCACTTTATTTAATCATAATTGGTAAGTAACTATATTTTTATTTACAGTCTTAAAAATTATTTAGTGTCAAATATTTAATACCGACATCTTGAACCAAACTTGACAGAACGAACACAGAGTACTTAATCACTACGGAACAGGGTTGCCAGACGTCGCGGAGTGAGAGATCGTACGGTGGGTAAATAAAAGTCGTATTTCCTAAGATGGCTCCAGAAAAAAAATAGTACGATTCATTTAATGTAGGTACTAAAACTTTAATTAGTTTTAGATGGCGGTCTACAAAACGAAATTGAAAGAAAAGTAATAAGTAAAACTATAAATTAAAATAAAATCTTCTTATCTTTATATATATAAATTACGTGTCACGTTGTTTGTCCGCGATAGACTCCTAAACTACTTAACCGATTTTAATCAAAGGGCTTCCAACATTTTTGTATGGAACCTGGCATACCTACAAGTCCGCCATTTTGAAAAAACCTCGATTCGGCGGCCAGTGATGAAACATGTGTCAATCGATAGAGTAAATGATTACGATCAAAATTTTACAGTGATGAAATCTCGTAAGTGGTATACTTTCTGAGATATTTGAGTTCAAACCCGTAGAAAAATAAAGTAAAAAACTTTGTTTCGGCGGATATTGATAAAATATGTGTCAATCGATAGACTAAGTGATTACGATCAAAAAGTATTAAGTGATACAATGTCGTAAGTTATATACTTTCTGAGATATTTGATTTCAAAACTGTAGGAAAATAAAGTAAAAAAACTTCGATATTCCTATCTTCAGCTTACGTAAGTATGACCACATTTCCCAGTTTGATTCCTAACTTAAATGGCTACCAATTCGACACAGGTGAAACTTCAGAATTCTCTCAACATTTTATGCTATTTTGAATAATGTGTCTTCTCCTGTTTATTTAAAGGAAACCCATAGCACTGCTTATTTCGGGAATTCCTTTGCAATACTGTTCTGGAACTCCTTGCTTGTAGACATCAAAAGACTACCAAAAGTTCCTTCAAGAATCACGTCCGGCAGCACTACCTGAAGCAATTAGAATGTCCTCGCCCGTGGTCTTCAACCACATGTTATATACGTAGTTATAAATATTTATGTACTTAATATATAATATAATATGTATATATGTAAATATGAATAAATATGTATTTATTTAGTTTTGTTAATGATATTGTGATATTTTATATGTATATAGTTATAGTGTTGATCCACTAATAAATAAAAAAGACAATTAATTACCAATGTTTTATTTTTCTACGGGTTTGAACTCAAATATCTCAGAAAGTATATCACTTACGACATTTTATCACTGAATACTTTTTGATCATAATCATTTATTCTATCGATTGATATATTTTACATCACTGGCCGCCGAATCGAGGTTTTTTCAAAATTGCGGACTTGTAGGTATGCCAACTAGGTTCATTGCCCTTTGCACACCGTGTGCAGTTTGATCCAACTTGAAAGATAGGATAGCTTACATCTCAATGTATAGTCGCAATATTATTTTATTGCAATTTTTTTTGATAGAACGAAGTCTGTCCGGGCAGCTAGTTATAATATAAATTTACATAATAACATACAAAATTATAAATGTAGAAATATCGGGACATAGGTAATTATAATGTGCGCCATCTATTGATAAATCTATGAACCTATAATAATTATATCATGAACCTATTATACTCGTACATAATTTTCTAACAATGCATACAAATACATATTTAAATTATTAATGTTTACTTACGATGTTAAAAAAAAATATAGTAGTCACTCCGAGATGAACTGGAAAAAGGCATAAATCGTATGATTGTCGCCATGGATATAATTATAACTTTTAACTGGATACATAACTTCGAGGTATTTGAAGACAGATGACGTCACAACGGAATGACTATTTGACCAATCGCAGACCGGATTGAGATTATCCTTCATAATTGTGGGGTGTTATGTCCTATTTTCCAAATGTTTTCTAATAATTTTTCTGGTGGTAAAAAAATATATTATTGTATTAACACATTTTATTATAATTTCTTCAAAATTGTCCTTACGTCATGAAAACGGATGTTGAATGTGATAATGAAATGAAACAATGTAATTTATTACGGTACATTTCTTTTATTTTAAGTGCACAACACTTATAAAAAAAATTTAACACAGCTGAATGATATCCTGGGATTACAGATAACACAATGAATGGATGAACACAATGGTCATTCCGTTATGACGTAATTAATCCTCAGGTACCTCTACAAAGTAATCCAGACAGAGTAATATAACCATGGTATATGTCCAGTTATAGTAATGTATCCATGATCTCTTTCGGAGTAGGGTGTTGGCAACACTGGGCGCATAGTGACTCTGTGATTGAGTTCTCTGTGGCACGAAAGCGTGACACGATGTGACGAATTCCTTAAAAACAGCGCGTCCATATCAGGGGCTACTCACTTCGATTTCAAGGTCAATTATGACATTAGTAAAAATTTTAGCCAATATTACAGAATTTCGTCATAAATGTTGGTAGCAACTTTTTGGTATGACAAATGTAATGATGTCAAGTTTCCGTTTCCGGTTGTCAATCGAAATGACGTTACTCTTAAAATAAAAATTTTGATATGGGGAAAACTAACAGAAAATGTTATATTTGTTATCGTAAACCCCTATCAACACTAAATTTATTTCTCGCGGCCTTTCCTGCAGACCCTGATAGGTAAGTTTCATGACTATTATTGATAATATGAATAAGCATACTATGAGTAATGTATGAAGCTTACAATTATTGAATTTATACTTTATTCATTAGAACTTTACATTGCTATATTCTTTTCATATGCTTTTAGATGTCGACAATGGGTTAAAGCCATTGGGGCGAAGATTTGGTATATATGCCTATTGAAAAGTTACACCAATTAAAATTTGTGTGCGGACGTCACTTCGCACCTTCAGCATTTAATACCCAACGAAGCAGATTACTTAAAAATGCAGTGCCTTCCAGAACTTGACGCGTCCACCTCTAGCAGACAACCTATTAACCAATTTCCCATTAAGAATAGGAAGTCTTATTAAAGTCATATTAATATCATGTTATCTATTCCTTGTATTCTATTATTGCAGGAATAATATGAAAGCAACAGACTAATGTAAACTTACGAAATAAAGAGGTAAAACCTTGTTAAGTGTAAAAAGTTTGTAATTAATGATTTTTTTTGAGTAATATGTAAGAGTATGTTAACAATTAATTATTTCATGTAGTCGATCTGATAGCACTTGTACCTTGTTGTGAGCTCCTTTAAAGGTAGGTGTTAACAAATACTTGGAATTGTTAAATAAAATTATAATATTAATCAAGTGTGGCTTTTATTTTAATCTATAATTAAGGATAAAAAGGTATTAAAGTCTAACAGCCATGAACAGTATAAAAGCACAACACTAGTTATCGATAATATTAAGCCCATCACTAGTTGACAATGTCATTTGATAGCTATGTTGGCGGCCTTGTTTCCGGTTTACCACAGATATGAATAAAACATCATTATCGCACAGAGTATTTAAAACACTATGGCTCATCGTTTATCCTGTAATGTTGGTACAAATCTTTACTTAAATCTTCTAGCTAGAGACAATGTTCTAAGTGGCGTCTCTTAAAACGTAGTGATTAAGTACTCTGTGGTCCATATAATATAAGTCAATGGTAACAACCAATTAAAATGTGAGTTTCTTAGTTGTAAATAATACGATTATGGATTTCCTTGTGTTTATTTGGCTAGCACGGTTCCCATACTAATCAACACTTGTACCATTTCCACTTGTGTCTGTGTTCCGTGTTAAATATATATTGAATATTTTTTTTAATGACAGTTGGGTTGGATCAAAAATGTTTACAAATCAATTTCAGATTCCGACCCATCCCGAATCCCGACACTCCCGACAAACACTTGTTTATCGGGCCAAATTACTTGTTTCCAAGGATATTAAATTAAAATGAAATATCCTCGCTTGTTTCACACGTCCGGTTCTGGCCCACTTCTGGCCTATGCCCCTGGCATAAAAAAAGAACACGGGCAACACTGCTGAGAGCCTGTTATTCAGTTTTTAAACCCTGGCAACACTGTTCGGATCGGATCGGCCGTCTCCGTCGTCGCTGTCCGCGCCATCTGCCAAAACAAGATGGCTGACCGACGTCATACATACTTGTTCTGAGTTCTTGTTCAGGGTTCGGTTCGGATTATAAAGTTAAAAAAATAAGTGTTAGTAAATTCAATATGTCCAATTTATGCTCTAGAATAGTGTCTAAACCTCCTAAACGGTTACAGGATGGTAGGGACAGTATGTCCGTGGCTCAAACTAATACTTGGATGAATGGTGAGCTTGGCCTTTGTAAATATTGATTTATTTCAAGGCAATCTTAAATTTAAAACTGGTATTATTTCTGCGCAGCTAATATAAACAGGTTTCAATAAACTGAAATCACAGTTAAACGATTAAACTGTTGTATCAATACCAGTCGTGTTTATACGAGGTGTTAAATAAATGAGAAATAAAGTAGTGAAAATTGATTTTTCAGCGGAAAATATAAATAATGGTGGTCTGTCCCTGTCGCCGCCTCATACTATTTCACAACGAGAAACCGGGACGCAAGTGTCACAGTGCTACAGTGGGCCGCCCTCACCGTGTGGGTCCAGCAATTCTACCCCGTCCCCAACCGTGTCACCAGCACCTCCCCCTGGCACTGCCACCGTGGATCCTAACTGGCAAGCCACTAAACCCACCGTCCGTGAAAGAAATGCGGCCATGTTTAACAACCAGCTGATGGCAGACATCACATTCATCGTTGGCAGTCCAGGTAAAGCATCTAACCAGCCAGTCATTGTTCAAGATAAATTTAATCAAAAAACATTAGTTTGGAAACATTTAACATAATATTGTGATTTATATTCAGATTCATGGTGTATATTTTGGGTCTGTCCCGTAACAACTAGACTAGAATCTGTAATTTTGCAATAATTATGTATTATTTAATTTGTTAATATGTATATTACAGGACACACACAAGTAATCCCGGCACACAAGTATGTCTTAGCAACTGGCAGCTCAGTATTTTATGCTATGTTTTATGGAGGTTTAGCAGAATGCAAACAGGAGATTGAAGTACCTGATGTGGAACCATCTGCCTTCCTTACATTATTAAAGTAAGTAAAAAAAAACTTATATCTCTCGCACAAATGAAAATAATACTTATTTATATAATAAATGAGAATAATAATTATTTCAGGTATTTATACTGTGATGAAATTCAGTTGGAAGCTGATACAGTATTGTCCACTCTTTATGTGGCAAAAAAATATATTGTGCCACATTTAGCGAGATCTTGTGTTAACTATTTAGAAACTAGTCTTACTGCAAAGAATGCGTGTCTCCTGCTCAGCCAGTCACGCTTATTTGAAGAACCAGAACTCATGCAGAGATGCTGGGAAGTTATAGACGCTCAGGTATGTGAGTCGACAGAGAACCTAGCAACTATTTGCCTTGAGCCATCCTCATCCTACAGTAGTCTCGTTATGGAATTCTCAGACTCCTCAAGCAGAAATTTCTCAAGTCCAGATTGTAAAGATATATCAACTGAAAACCTTACAAATTATTGTAACTAATGTTCCTTAGATAAACTACCAATAACATACCTTACAATGTTTATGGTAATATTCAATTGTAACAAATTCTCAATTTTTGGTTGTGATATAGTTTAAGAAGTAAATGTTCATAGTTGTCTCTACATTCCATTCATTCTATGTATCTAGTCATTACCTTTAGGTAAATAATAACACGAATATTGAACATAGATTATAGAGTTAACTGCAATACATTTTGTGTAGTTGTATTATATTAATTTGCATGTATGTTGTGATGCATGTGATGGTTGTCTATATGGTTTTGTAACATATACAATTACAAGAGACCTGAATAAACAATTAATCAAATTGTATTGCAGTTTTAATTCACCTCACACCTTCAGTAACAATATTAATTTTATTATAGGCTGAGATGGCACTCACTTCTGAAGGATTTGTTGATATTGACATATCAACTCTCGAATCAGTATTGGCCAGAGAAACTTTAAATTGCAAGGAAATCAACCTTTTTGAAGCAGCATTAGCATGGGCACAAGCAGAGTGTTTACGTAGAGAGATAGAACCTACTCCAACAAACAAGAGGGCAATGCTAGGTGGCACCATATACCTCATTAGGTTTCCAACAATGACATTAGAAGAGTTTGCAAACAGTGCAGCTCAGCTCAGCATCTTGACTCCTCAAGAGACGATAGACATATTTCTACATTTCACTGCCTCTACCAAACCCATACTATCTTATCCTGTTAAGGCTAGAGCAGGTTTAAAAGCACAGGTAAGACAGATTGCTTACTATATCATGAATATTTAATATTGTTTTCAAAATGCTTAACATAATTTCATTATTTTCAGATTTGCCATAGATTCCAGTCATGTGCATATAGAAGCAATCAATGGAGATATCGTGGTCGCTGTGACTCAATACAATTCTGTGTCGATAAGAGAATATTTGTGGTTGGATTTGGATTGTATGGTTCATCAAATGGTGCAGCGGACTATATTGTCAAAATAGAACTGAAGCGTTTGGGCAGAGTTCTGGCAGAGAATAACACAAAGTTCTTCTCTGATGGATCCAGTAACACTTTCCATGTTTATTTTGAGAACCCCATACAGATTGAACCAGAATGTTTTTACACTGCATCTGCTATCTTAGATGGGAGTGAATTGAGTTACTTTGGACAAGAAGGTTTAAGTGAAGTGTATATGGGCACGGTCACATTTCAATTCCATTGTTCATCAGAGAGCACAAATGGAACAGGAGTTCAAGGTGGCCAAATCCCAGAACTGATATACTATGGCCCTACTGTAAATACTTCCATGGCCAACACAAACCCTAGCGAAGACTGACACTTGAGAAAAAGGTGTCCTATGAACTATTACTCAGTATAGTGTTTTATATTAGAATCTTTACCAAACTCCTGGTATCTCAAGTTAATATTTGAAAACTTTACCATTCCCTATGATAAATTATCATGTTGAATATGACAGAATCTTGTGAATATTGTTAATTCAATAAAAGGAAAGTTAAGTACCTTAAGAATGTGATATGGGTGTTGTATAAAGCTCTCTATAAATTCATAGATGTAGGTGACATGCATTATAATTATAAAATTCTTCACAATATAAACATTTAGCTTTGAAAAGTTTTTGATTTATGTCTATTAATACTTACTATAGCCTTTTAACAACAAGTAAAAAATGCTATATATTTAGTTATCAAACACAATAACTAAATGTTTGCTCATCTATACAAATAAATAAAATTGGATGTCTGTTTGTAATATTAAAATAACCGCTTTTCACTAAGTGCATTTGGATCTATGCACGGTACATATACCAAAACAACATTTACAGTTTTTGTCTGTCTGTTAGTTCGGGCTAATCTCTGAAATGGCTAGACCTATTTTGACGGGACATTCACTTCCAGATAGCTGATGTAACAAGGAGTAACTTAGGCTACTTTAATTTTAGAAAAAAAAATAGTTTGTTAGGCGATACAAAGTTCCCCGGGACAGCTAGTTTACATTAAAAATTAAAGTAATATCTTATTGTTAGACAAAGATAGAAAGTGTTTTATCAATAATTTTCATGCAAAGTAACAAAAAATATGTATATTTCTCTTGAATCTGGTAATACAAATATTGCATACCTTTATCATATGTAGTTAAAATTTCACATATTACTTAGTTTTGATGACAATGCATTTTTGTAAAAAAACGTCAGCTGAGGCTGACACTACACTGTGGTTTGGCTTCAAAATGCGGGAACTCCTAACAGCATACTCACAATTTTCTTTGAATTAGAATTTGCCTCCATTAAATCCACACTATTTAAGCACATATTTCATTTTTAAACTGAATTATTTGCTAAACGTTAAGGCAGTAGCATTCATGGACTGGTCCATCCATTTTGTACTGGTTTGAAACGGATTGCGCGCGACACGCCCACAACTTTGAATCACGCGAGAATTTCGGTGAAACCGGCTATTAAAAATTCCAGTGCACTTAGATCTTGTCAATTTTGTTATTAAAATAAAATAATGTTACACACTCATAGCCCCACTAGGATTCCGTGTCGTAGGTGCCACGGACAACACCCGAAGGCAAGAATACACACACATCATTCAAATTTCCACCTCACTGGGAATCAAACCCAGGACTCTTGGCAGGGCAGTCCAGTACAAACTTATGAGACTACAGCACTTACCTGTTGGCGGAATGTTGATGCAGAGTGCTCGTGACAGCCGGTAATACGCGCGCCCCAGTTGGTAACAGCATATTTGTTGAGCATCACTAATATCTATCAGTAAGTCTGAGACGGATAGCTAAGAAATATAATTATTACAAAATATTAAGATTATTAAAGAGACTGTACTCCATTACACAGGAAACCTAGGGCTGCAACTATATTTTTGTTTTGCATTTTGTCCAATAAACAAATTTTTCAATTAAAGATTTAGTTCTGATTTTATTACATTAAAAGACAAATTTGTTTCCATAAATGATGGTAAGTGGCTATGTAGCCTTCATTAACCATTGATTTTAATTTTGACTTTCCCAATTCATGATTTAAGTGACATACGGATATTATAATTTTAACTGAAAATTTTACCAACAAACACTTCAAAACACCTACATGATAGTATATGACATCATATTGCCAAGAACATTTTGTATATTTAATTAGCATATAGTGTATGCTAATAATGGTAAGCGGTTATCGTCGCCCATGAATATCAGCAACACCAAAGGCATCACTGATGCGTTGACGGCCAAGAAAGAGAGAAGAAAAAGAAAGAAAGAACTGGCTCCCCCCCATTGTGTTCCGGCTGAAGCCCCCAGCCGGAACACAATGAGTTTCAATAGGTTCAAAATCCTACTAAAATTAAATGTGAAAGTTATATGAATGTTTGCTGCTCTTTCACACAAAAACTGCTGAAAGGATTTTCATGAAATTTAGCACATAAGTAGACCATAATGTGGAATAGGATACAGGTTACTTATTATCCCCAAAAACACAGACAGAGGGCATGTATGGAAGAATACATTTAGTTGTCGCATATTGACGCTAGAAAGCAAACACGTAGTACCCTGCAGTTGTTAATCAGAGCCGAAAAACTTTTTGATCTCTCGAAAAAAATTCATAAATTCTCTATTTAGTAGAGAACTTATGAATTTTTCTCTGTTTTAGTAGAGAAGTTATGATTTTTTTGTTGAGAAATCAAAAAGTTTTTCGACTGATCAACAATTTGATCTTTGTGAGTTACTATGTGTTTGCTTTCTAGTGTTGATATATAAACAAAAACCCTGTACCTATTTTCTTACTATAGCCGGGTAAGTTTGAACTTCAAACTAAACCTGTGATATAAAAACAATATATCAGGTTAATGTATAAAAGTTTGATAAGTTTTTTTAAAGGATACGGGCTGTGCCTTCTGTTCTGCATGTCATATAAACACAAGCAGCTTGAGTAAGGTTGGCAGGTCTTCCGATTGTAAGGTGTCGGGACAAGGCCATCTTGAAGAAGTTACAAGCAATGTCTATGCACTGCTGGTTGAGACGCAGCTGCTGGCACAGGGTTGTGATGCCATCCCTTGCCTTCCGTAGAGTTACTTCTCTTGATTCAACTCCAACACCGGCATTGAATGCTGAAATAATACATTTAATCTCAATAAATGGTGGTGTTCTAATGTCTATTGTTTTTATAAAAAGTGAACAGCTTGCAGCAAAAATTTATTTATAACAAATAAAAGAATATGTGAATAGTACATGAAATTTTATTTTCAGGTATTAACTTTATTACTGATCTTAAAATTTTATAAAAACATAATGTTAGGTGTAGAATATGTTAAATTGAATACAAGTTTCAAGATTATCAACATTTCAGTGTCATACCTCTTCCAAAACCTGATGCACCTCCTTTAGATTCAGCCGACACAAACTGACCGATAGCAGAAGCTCCGCCGTGGGCATTCTCTTGAAATTCTATCTCAGCGACTATGATATTATCCTCCAACACCGACCCACAGTTGGTGCAAACTGCATCGCCTCTTGATGGGTCCACTTCAATATCAGACGACCCACAATGCTTACATTTCTTTCCAGACATCGCGAATACAAAATTATGATGAACAGTGCGACTATTTAACCTAGTTTGTTATCTAGCTAGGCCAAAACTTGATTACACTACGATATTAAAATTGCAAGCATGTATTCTTGTGAACCACGCTACTTTCGTATCGGATTAGAATACTTCAAAGTGAACTTATCAAAGTACTTTTGCTGTAATCCAAAGTACACTGCTATGAGATATCATTTCAAGTATGGTATACCATAGCACATGTGAAGCATTGGAAATAATTGGCTCATTTCATGCGGTGTAAAATGTAAACACTTAATACCATACACAACCAACACATAGAATGACATTAATTTAATAGCATGACATGACTGACGTGCGTTGAAAAAAGGATATGTCATGTGAATGACAGGAATAACAGTACTGTCAAAAAAATACAGATGTTTATTAAGAACAGCTGTGTTAACAGATTATCAAATAAATAAAATTCTATAATAAAGTACCGGTATCGATAAAAATACATATTCGAAAATAACGAACAATCTAAATACCTAATTATCCTTTTTCCTTACGCCTATAGAATAATAATTGTAACTTAAAAACACATTTTTCATTTCTTTGTGTTCATAAAATTCCGTCTTAACGGTAAGTTTATTTCAAGGTACCTGAAGATCGATAACGTCATAACGGAATGACCATTTTTGTATTGTGTATATACATATAACATACATACATACATGTTACCGTGTTAGCTGTAGTCCCGGGAGATATTAGAAAAATTAAGATGATTAATGTATCTTATTATACTAAAAATATGCCGTAATTTTGTTCAATCATTTTCAATTTATTCATAATGCAATAATTTAAATTCATTAATTAAGAAATTTTAATAAAATGTATTATTTCAATATTAAAATTTTTACCACCAGAAAAAATACCAATAGAAAACGTTTTGAAGAATCATAGCAAAATAAAACATATTTTTTTAGAAAGTGTGGTCACCTTACAATTATGAAGGACAACCTCAATCCGGCATGTGATTGGCCGAATGATCATTCCGATTATGATGACATCGGACTTCAGGTACCTCTACAAAGTCAGTGATCCAGGTAGAGTAATATAATCCATAGATCTACCATATTAAGCTTCGATCTACCGTACAATGAACCGTAACCGTACCGTAACGATTTTTAGTGTTTTAGTACATTTTACCGTATTTTGACTCACAAAAAAATCGGATTTCAATAGGGAAAAATCTCATATTAATTACCGTATTTTATAGGCATTTCACGGAAGAATAGAATCTACCGTAATAAAGTTTTTGGACATGGCAACACTGAATGGAAGTAAATAAAAATTTTAATTGATTTATTCCAGTGTTGTCAATGCTACGGCAATTACCGTGTTCTACGGTTTTCAGGCCAAAAAATCACAAAATCTACGGTCTACGGCTCGAACCCTAGGGCCGTAGCAAATTCTACGGCTTTTCGCAAATTCTACGATCTTTTTGTTATTTATTATTTTTGGAGACATTTAACGAATGTTGAAACCCATAAAACAGCACCACTAGGCTAATATAAAAGTGTTCCTTGTTTTGTGGACATCAAATTCACTGCCGATGACCTTTTTTTTATTCCGAATGCTGAACCGATGGTATATATTGGCTTAATTGGATAGCATAATATATTGGTAGCTGTGGACACGGCCCACAGTTGATCTTTTTCCATATAAACATAAAACGGCTTTTTTATTTAATGTACGTGGGCCTTCTAAAAATTTTCATTGGCAACACTGATTTATTCTGAAACTTCTGAATAAAACAATCAAAAATCAAAATCAATCCAGGCTTTTTGGAGTTCATAGGGAGATTAGTGCGGGAGAGGGAGAGTAATTAAATACTTAATAATGTAATCTAAATCTTATCAATTTAAAATAATCCATATAATGCTAATTCGCCTACTTCTTCCCTACCTACCTACTTCTTGCTTTCCTTTTTGGCTGACTGGCTGGCCTCTTCAAGCTTTGCAGTCTTCGAAAAAATAATTTTAATAAAATTTAATTTCGAACGAGATTTTATAATAAATTTACTGAGAAGCCGCAGAAGTGCTAGTTCGTTTGTTTATTATTTTCTCCACTTCAAACTGTATTTCAGTAAATATTTATAAAGCTCGTATTATTATGTCATTGGCAAAGAGCCGCAAGATTTTTAATTCAAAATAAAAATCTACGGAACTCACATTATCTTACTTACACAGCCAACTGCACTGTGCATCATGTGCATGCATGTATATAAACTTTTCTTTGAGCTTAACAAACACAGCGAAATACAACTCACACATAAGTAAAAGATGGTTTTTACACACGAGTAAAAGAGAAATACCGATATATATATCTCCTTCTCGCATTCAAGAATTTTCAGGTCTCATGACGTCACATGTAAATCTACATTTCATTGGTTGATTATCACGCTACACAGCTATTTTGAGACGGTGAGGTCACCCTTCAAATTGCTAAAGTTGAAGTAGGATAGCATATTAGAAAAGTATAATAATACGAAATAAAAGTAGGCGGTTAGGACATTTTGCAATAACAGAGTTGGAAATTCTCAGGAGAAGGGCATCCCCAAAGTGACGACGACGTCACACACCGTGCAATGCGAAGCAAACTGCACTGATGAGTCATTGTTGTGTTCTCGACTTCTCGTTCGATATCTTTGACGCTCTTTTTATTTTGATGTGGTGCTGTCAGATAATTCATCAGTCAGATCAGAGATAGCGAGTTGTGACTTTAACATTACAATAGTGTTAAACTACGTTGTGGTAACTGTTAAAAACTTTCTTTAATTACGTAAAGTTGGACCTATTTTGTGTGTTTACCGTGTAAAGAAGTAGAATCGAACTGATGACGATGAAGTTTGAAATAAGTGATAGCCAGTCGAACCACTCGGACTTCTCCTGCGATAGCCAATCGTCGCAGGGTTCCTCCACAAACGAGTTCGTATCATCGATGCCTACTTCAAGATCTTTGCTAACGGTGAGTGCTGTAGGGCCTTGACCCTTCCTTGGTTTATAATCAGAAGTCAGAACGTATTCTGAATTTAATTTATCGATAGCATTCTATGACAATCGTCAAACAATAACAGGAAATTACGCATTAATGTACTAGCTAGAGCACAGAATAAATATCATTTACCCACTTATTTACTACTATATTATAAGTACTATATGTCATATGTCTTCTGTGCTACTATTTATTAAACAACTTCTCTATAGTAAATAATGACACCAAAAAGTTGTTTTTGGTAGGTCCATTTCTTTGCTATTTCTAATTACTTATTCTGTTTACAAAATTACTTTTGTTAGTGTCTGAAGTCTTACCATTGTTTATTTTCACCATATCGCTACATAAAAATATCAACTTTACTTTCTGTTTGACCACAATTAAACCTTAAGCTGCTGTGCAGATTATCATATGGTTTTTATCAACAATATAGTAATTCATAACCAAAAGAATTCAGTGTTGAGGTTACTAAGCTATGTAAAATCCCTGATTTAAAAAGTATCAATTGATTTGGGTGCCGTTACAATTTGTATCTTGAATCTAAGAATCATTTTTCCTGAGAGCAGGTTATATTAAGGAAGGTAGGCAGGTTACATAATGTATTTTTTGGATCCAAAAACAAAATGTTTTGTTGGATTTAAATTGACTATCTTGTTCAAGAGTTATAATGTACTCCGGGGTTAAAGGGATCCAAGATGATAAGGAGATGTAATACATATATGACATATTGCAGTAATCACATGGTTTACAAAATTAATATTTAATGTTGATTAAAACATGACGTTTATCCATCAACACTTAACTCAACACAATACAAAACTTCATCTTTTGAATTTTTGAACATTTGGATTTAAGATTTGTTTGAATAGTACATTAAATAATGGCTACTGCCACTAACCAATAACTTATTTGGTTACTTTAGAGAAAATCATACTTATATGTATATTACTACTTCCTAATAAAGTACAAAATACATACTGTATTTTTCTTTAAATAAGAGAAATTCAAATTAAACGACAGAAGACATAATAGTTTAAACATAAAACAATGGTACCAATAGCAATAGTGCATTTATCTTAAAAAAGCGGGATGAGTTGACCAAAGAAAAATAATAAAAATATTAATATGGACAACTTATCCCGCGGGATAAGTTTTAAGTGGGATGAGTTGACCAAAGAATCAGCTTCAGTATTAAAATTGAAGAATGATATTTGACATAAAACAATAATTTTGTACTTGTGGTTCACATTATGGAAAACACAGTGATATAATTTTATTCTAATAAGTAAAGTGTGATAATGATAACAATAAGCCCACCAAATATCTCCAGATAAGAAAATGATAACAGGTATGACCATATTACTCATACATGCTTCTAAGAAATCAAGACTTATATCATCTGATATTGGTTTTATAAAGTTTCTGAATTTTATTAAGATAGAAAAATATTAAAAAGTATTTTATCCAGAGTATGGTATTTGTATGACACTGGAATCACTGGAATTGTAAGATGCAACTTATTGTTATACAAATATATAAAAAATAGCACATAAAATAAACTTATCTACAGGAGAGAATATGGGCATTCTAGAGACTCCAAATTTAAATTGCATGAAATAGTACTTAAAATGAGTCAGTTATGTCTTTGAATCAATAAACTGGTTTTTATACCAAAGTAAACATTAAAAGGACTAAGTAACAAACAAACATATTCATGACAAAAGTTCCCTGCAGTTGCCCATGTTATTGCCTGTATGTTGATGGTTATATTAAGAAAACCATTGCATGTTATAATAATACCTTTGTTGTAAGTATAATATGTTTTTGATTAAGGAAACACATGTGCCATATACCTTTACTAAATACAGTATTGATATCAAAATTAACAGCGCAAACCTCAGCAAATATGGTTTATAATTAATTGTTCAAGATAGGTACTATGAGGAAGTGTAAATTTAACTTTAGACTTTGGCAACATTAAGCTACTTGTAATGTGTATGGTTTTGAGTGATCTCTGCTAGTTTTATCATGTGTAAGGTTTAATATACCATTCCGTTAACAGGAGCATTGGGCTGTAATGTAACATTATAAATTCAATATTCAGTATTGATTGAAACTAGTGAAGATATTAGATTTATTTTGAAATTTTAACACAGTATGTAAAAAAACTAATTAGGATGTTAATATCACGGTTTCCTGATGGGCCCACTACGTAGACACAACTAGTGGTATGGCAAAACTAAGTGTTCCCAGAGGCACACCTAATAATTTTTTTTGTGATATGGATAAACCTGAATGACCTACTAAATGCAGTTAAGAGTTGCACAAAGATGACTTGTTTTTCTTAGTATAAAGTTAATCCTTGATCACAAACCCAGTTGATGATAGGTTGAAATGAATTTTAAGAGTGAGCGCACTAACTATACACTCTTTTCTTAAAGACTCCCATGTCTTAGGCGGGTAGGAAAGAGGCATGGCACTTAGCTATTCCTTTGCTATTTTACGCTCAACGAAAAAAGTGCCTTCCTTCTTTCTGTTTTTGAAGCTGATTCATGTTAAGGAAAACTAGGTGGCCCGTGCTGGTGGGATGTGTACTTGCTGTACGTTATGTCGTTTGATGATGGAACGGGGATGGGGAAATTAATTCACACAATTCCTGTACATATTCCCTACAATGTACCCTATAGAAACCGAACTACTCTATGCCTAAATAAGGCTTTGCATATTGGTCTCGACCAGATCTGGACAATTAATACCTAAACATTTTGCGCTCCTTTCCATCTCTAATGTAAAGCAGAAAGATGACATTTGGCTGAACTTGCCCAAATATGAGAACACACAATATGGTTGGCCTAACCTGAGCTTTGTAAGGTTAAGAGTTAAAGGTGTGAAGTACCGCCGCACCTTTGCAAGGACCCCAGGCTTCTTTGCAACAGCTTTAGCCTTAGATTCAGCTAGGGCTAGCTGGCCCCCAGCGTATAGGGGCCCCCATTAACACTCCCAAAAAAAAGCTCGCCAGCGGCCTAGGACCGCTAGTTTGACAGCTGACGTTGAGGGAGCCCCACAACAAATATTGATATGGGGCCTCCTTAAAGCTAGCTACGCCACTGGATTCAAGTGACCAAAGTTGAAGTTCTAGAAAATTTCAAATCCCTACAAAACAGGTTTGAGCCATTAGAAAAAGTCTGAATACCAAATAAACTCGATTTTTTATGCGGCTAGCTGAAAGCGTTTTTGTCTGCAATTAAAAGCAAACAGTTTTTTTCAAACTAACCTTTCGATCATACATATCTTTTAAAATCAAATTGCTATATTTCCCTGATTAGAACCCTGATTAGAATATTAAAGACGTAAACTACATGTTGCTGTATATAATTTTACTTACAACGCAAAATTATAATTATTCAACTATTGTTTATGAGGACTATGAGGAAAATACTCAGTGAAACGGAGCCGTTGACCGACGCCGCGCGGGATGACGTCATAGCTGAGGTTCGTGGAAAACTCGCGAGCGATCTGCGCGCGCGCTGCACAAACATTGTGCTACCATCGCATCGCCTACCTGCCTAACAGCCTAGCCATCTCATATTATAATCATGATATATTATACATTATACAGGGTACGGATTACACTAAATAATAACAAAGTTGTGAGTTAAACAAGTTACATAAATATTACGATAAAACTTCGTTCCTAGCGCAGTAAAAAAAATCTAAAACGTCTAATTTCATTAATTGCAAAACGTTTCTTTTAATTAGCTTACTTCAAACACGGAGGAGTTTTCGGGAAGAATGTGCCCAATGAAACCTTGATAAAGACGAAACACGATTAAAACTTCGTTGTTTTCCCTGTGCGACAATCATAAAAGTCAGAAGTTTCAGAGAATTCAATGTGAAGTCCCTTGCTTACTACGCTATAATATTTTTAAAAATCAAAACTTTCATTAGTTTCAATGGTATACTTTGGCATCTCAGATTTCAGCATTTTCAGAGTGGAGTTCACACGTTTCAATTTATTTAGAACATAAATATTAAATATTAAATAGACCGAATTATAGATATTGGACTTGCAACTATTTACCACGTACAAAATTTATCCTTGCCAAAACTGTACTAGCGCATTTTAAACTACTGCAATAAATACGGATGATGCGAATACCTATTCTATCATCGGTAGAATTGTACTTCGACGAATTTAAACTTTTTCATAAAATGTGCGGATATAGCCGCCAACTCGGATATAACATATAGATACCGCATAGATTACCGACTATCGTAATATTGTTTTGTGACTCGACTTGAAAGTGTTAGGAGAATGTTCCCAGAAGATACTTTGTCAAACTATTTATATCCAGTGACCGAGGTTCAATTGACCTTGGCCTTCTTTTTAAATTCGTTATAGAATATTTTCTTTGAAAATGTGTCTCCTTTATTAAAATCATTATTATTGAGGAAAACATCGTGTTTGCACCAGTTAGACACGTTTAACCGGTGTAAACACGATGTTTAGGTTTGTTACTGGATGCCTTTGTTTCATTGGACTCCAATATTGTTTTACGAAATGGGGAAAATGTTCAATTTAGCTTGAAACCAATTGAGGTCAAACCCTTACCCAAGGCTGTCTTTAACCTATTGGAGACCCTGGCCATTTTAGGATAATGGGGCCCCTATGACTTTTACAGAACACTATTTTGTTAGAATAAACAAAGAAAGCAAGCGTCTAGATTTATGCAAAAGCTAATAAACAAATTGGTAATGTAGTCAGTAATTTAGATTAGATTTATTCGAATAAAAAAGTTTTTCGGTAATAAATATCGGTTATCGTTTAGTGATCTGGCAGGAACTAGGGGGCCCCTATATTCACGGGGCCCTGGGCACATGCCCAGAGTGCCCAGTGGGAAAGAGGGGTCTGCCCTTACCCAAACTTTGGTACACTAGCGCTCTGTCTGCGGCCTTTCCTGCGTTTTATAGTCTACTTGTGTGCTAAATTTCATGAAGATCCGTTCAATTGTAGTTTTTCGTGTAAAAGAGTAGAACATACTTACAAACTTTTACCTTTATTATATTAGTAGGATGTGAATAAATAATAGATACGCAATTAATAAATTATCTATTTATGTCGAAAACTTTATCTCGTATTATGATAACAGCCATGTCATAAATAACTATATTTTTATAGACTTCACTGATAATTAAGTACAGTCTTTATAAGGCATGGCTCAGATCTGGCTATGCTATGCATTATAATCTACATACATATATATGTATCATATAAAAAGCAAAAGTGATTGACTGATGTATCAACGCACAGGCCAAACCCTTAGGGCTAGAAACTTAAAATTTCGTACACGTATTCCTCTTATGACGTAGGCATCCACTGAGGAAGGATTTTTCAAAATTCAATCTCCAAGGGGGTGAAATAGGGGATAAATGTGATAAGCATAATTTCCGCGTGCGAAGGTGCGGGCAACAGCCAGTTATTTATAAAAATAGTTCGAAAAGCTGCTATCAGTTATCACATTTTATTCACATAATAAATTTGGTCAAATCTGCCCCCAGAAATCTAACTACCAACTATGATATATTGCAAAACAGCTAAACAGCACTGATTTTGATTTTTGGGGAACGAGAATAACCACAGTTATTTTTAAGACTAATAAGTCCATAAAGGACATAACAATTGCCAATTTCTTATTCGGGGTTTTCTTTGCAATCAAAATAAAATTGCCTGTACTGAGGTGCACCTGCAATACGAGTATTCCATTTTAGAAGCAGAGTTGGTATTACTATCTATGGGTGCTTCACTGAATTTGTTCTTAGGATTACGTCCGTCTTTTTTTTACGTCCGTGTATTTGGGTAATAACTTCCAGTCTTCAATTGCGCCATATTAAAGAGTTAAATCAACATGACATTCTTTATTTAACTCATGACCGTAGAGCCCCTTTAAATAGTTAACGATGCAACAATTTTTGGAAAAATGTATAAATTGACTCAATTTAGACAATAATGCGAAGTTAAATGCCCTCTGAACACGAAAACTTAACCTTCAAGATTTAATTTCTTTGGGAAACCCAACGTGTGGTGTTCTTAAATAAAGTTACTCAATAACTAGGTAATAATGTAATCATAGAAGCGATTCCAAACTGTCTGAGAATCCATGTGATACGTGATATTGCAGACGATCGAACCAGTATCGTGACTGAAACATTACGTCATCCTTGTAATCTATACCAATAACAACAATTGTAACAGGAAAATTCTTATTACTGTTATCGTATATCGAAATAACATTTCATTACATCCTTTCCTTGATGCCATTAGATTCCAAAAACCGAAGTACTTATAATCGAAATGGTAATTTGTGATAATGTTCTTCTGATATTCTTTTTTTATTAACACAATACATTTTTATAAGCTTGTCTTCTTTACATTATTTTTCTTGGATATTACATTTATTTTGTTTTTATTGTCATGTTTTTATTATTATGTATTATTTGGACGGTTATTTTGTTTGCAATTTGGTTTTGGTCAAAAACTATTAAAGTAATTTTAAATCATCACTAATATCAGTATAACGATTATTGAATTTTTAAGACATTTTGTTAAACAATTATTGGATATTAATGTGATCATGATTTTCAATGCATGCAATGTTCACACTTTGGGTGTTTTCGTGAAAAAATCAATTTAGGTTCAAGGCCCCGCTATTAACCGACGCGATACTATCAAGTTCAACCCTCGATTCGAGGAAATGGTGTGATCAGGTTCACTTCGAAACATAATTCCCAGGAGCCGTCGCCATGGAGGTAATGTTTACATTTTTAATATTAACAGTAATCGCTTCGTCAGAATTTAAACGTAATTCGTTATTTTTTTGTAATAGGGTATATGCTTTTTCTTAATTAAACATGAATGTAAACAATTGATATTTTGTTTTGTAGGATCCGCCTCGACATTCCTAGGTTTGAACACTTATATCTATAACCTGTGTGGAACCTTTGTTTGCCTGTGATATTTCTTTTACATAGTGAAATAATGTATCAAATAGGTGCAGTAGCTCCTCGCAATCGCACAAACTCACAAAATTTATCGAAAAGTTAGCATATTTTTCGTACGAATTATACACCCCTTTGACAATAAGTAGAGTACAAAACTATTTCTTCGCGTATTGTTATTTAATACTCTTAAACTATTATTGTATAAATTACAAATGTTACTGTATCAGTAATTTTGAATGACGTAAACGTTTTAGCTGTATTATTTGAATAACCAGTAATTATTCAAATGTGCAGATCAACCTATAATTTGATTGTTTTGTATGCAGAACTAATAATATAGTGGGAAGGTCTGGGCCAATAAGAATTTATGGAAGCATCAGTGTGTAACTTCTGAAATGTTTCAAAATAAGTATTGTTTACTTCCTATAGGTATTCTGCAATCAATTCATTACATGATCTACTTACAATATTATTCTATATTTTATCGCAACGATAGGAATTAGGGACCTGATTTAAACAATATGCATTTTGATGATGCCATAAGTGCCGTGAAGCCCGTGACCTTGCTAAGCTAGAAATCTGTTTCGTTAGACATTCTGACATTTTATGTGCCAAAGGATCTCGAGCCATGATTGTTGCCCATATCTTCTTTGTCCATGATATCGGTTTACTAATGCGAGGGTGTGGGTGCGTCAGCGAAGTCAGCGTTAATTTAATATTTTGGCCACAGCAGATCGTCGGTCTCAGCGGCTATTGGGAACCGATCCAATTTATTCACAATAAATAATTTCACTATTAGCTATTACGCTGCAGTTTTCTGTGTCTAGTTCAAATTTCTAACCTCATTTATAGGAATTATTTTCATTATTACTAACTTCATGATCATTATGGACTATAACAGTTCTCTTTCTGGCTTTGAGACTTCCAATTCATTTTATGATTGATAAATGAGAAAAAAGTGAAAAGAAAAAGATAAACGTGGAAAATATTTAACTTCCAAACCATCTACCACAGATTTCTGTTGATTACTCATTACTCAAGTTAAATGTTACAATATGAATGAAATGAATAGCTAAATTGTATCGGCTGGAATATTTATTTTGTTGTTTGTTGTTTTTCCTCCAAGTTGCACTTGTGACAACTTGCGTCTTGCGGTTAACCAATGAACCATTGATATAAAATTGTATGGTGATGAAACAGATTTATTGTATTTCGTTTTAATATTGTCCATGAATTCATGATCTATATTGACTGTAGAAATAACTACCTAATTGTACTATACCATCGCCATATTGTTCTAAGGTAAGATATATTCAGTTCAAAAGGCCTGCGAATGACCCAGTTAGCCTTATTGAAATATTCGTGTCAAATGCGCGTAATACTTTACCTTACCTATAAAGAGTTTCAAATTGTGAGTATCAATCAATTAGTATATCTAAATCAAAGATTTCAAATTTCGCGGAATCATACTTGTTTATCAATTTGTTTTGCCAAACTCTTTTGCGTTCTTTGAATAAATATTTCGCTGTCAAAACATAAACTGTTTAACTATTATTTAGAGAAATATTTACTCCACGTGTCATAAGGAAAGCATTCGATTGAATCACTCGGATACATTTTGAAGGGGTTAAAAAATTTGGCTTGCAGTACGAATTTTTAGAATACCATCGTACGTTACATGTTACGTTTTGATACTGCGAACCAGTTTGCGCATGCGTAGTACGTTCGCCACCATCGTACAAAACTGGCCGCGACCACGCGTACTGACTCAGTCTGATATCAAACATTCTAGCTACGAGTACGTTTATATTAACAGAAGCCTTCTTATGACTCATAGTTTTATCAGCTAGTGAATTGACACGCCGCGATTGAAGTTTTCGGCCTTGCTTTTCGTTGTTTCCGTATAAACTTTTAGTGAATTATTGGCTAGGACTGTTTGTTGTGAAAGCAGTCTTCATGTCTCAGCTGGTGCCTTACCATCTCCTCAACTGCGAGCAAGACGACAGTCTCATGTTCGCAAACGCCACGATGTTCGATTATCAAGACGAATACAATAAGCCAGTCGTGAGTATTATCAATATTATCATTTATCATTTTTGATAGTTTCAAACAGTTGTCTAGTATATTCGCCCGTTGTTGTACGCTTTCCGTGATGACCTGATGAGACGTCTTGTAAACAACTTTCCAAAGTTTATTAACTTTGCACGGAATTTCGTCATGTCCGATTTTCTGGTGCTGAATTGCTGATTTAATTTAGATACACGGACTCAGTAAATGAACAGCAAAATGACAAAAACAAGCTGAATAAATTTTTATTGGTTTTCATAATTTATCTTGCGTGGACAATAAAGCGAATATTTTTGTTGGGATTTTGTACGCAATGATCTGAAATGACGGACGTAGATGAAAACCGGTATTGTTCTACTGATATTTGAATACAAATATTTCGCCTGCTTTAATTACGAATTATAAATATGTACATGCTAACATTTTAGTTATTTAATACCTACTTTAAAAGATTTATAAGTCTTACGTTCGTAATATAACATATTTATGCCCATATTATTTTTATATATGAATATTTCGGGTTTATTTCTTAGTAGAATTATTATTATAGTAACGGTTTAACGATACATAGTTGTCAATAGTTGATAAACAAAAAGCGCGGGATGTTTTGCGTGGATTTGATATAATTCTGCACTTTGCTAATAGATGGCGTTACTTGCTGCATTGTGTAATTTATGTTAAAAAATAATCCAGGGGACTATTTTTATTCTATATTATATTCTATAATCATAATGCTTTGCATACACTACTAAATATTTTTAATTATTGAAATAATTATTGCATCAAACTAGTCATTCTGTTTGATTACATCATACTAATGTTCCTTAAAACCTGTAAAACTAATATCAGTGTTAGGATATAGGATTTTGGCAATCCGTAACCTTACGACGTCATAACTCGTACGAGGCGATGACGTCATGCTATGATGTCAGTAATGTCCCCACTAGGCGTCGATGCCTTCGCGCAGCCGATTGAGAAGTTCCACGAACTAGTTGGCATCTGTGCCAATATTAATGGATCCAAACCATTTGTTTGTAGTATATTTTGTTCAATTTATGCTTGATACCCGACATGTTATTGAGAATAGTTATCGTTCGAAGTACAAGCCAGTTCTAGCTAATAATTTTCCTCGTACTACTTTATAAATGGCGGACTAATAATTTTTGCCTTGTCGCACTATAACGCGACCAAAGTCACGTACCTTATTTCATTGTGTGCATTAATAGATTAGCATTTTTTTTAATAAAAACCATTTCATTCAGCACTTCCTCTTTGTTATGCAGTAAGGTTGTTTCGTTATAAAATTTTCCGTCAAAATTGATTGAAGTGGATATAAGACCAAATTTGAAATCTCGAATGTCGATCTAATTTTAACAATCACAATTCACTAAATGTTCGATAGGTCATATGGCTGCGACCGTCACAGTCGCAGACTTGTTTACTTTCAAAACATGTTTAATAGGTACTAATTCTATGCATGAATGAAATCCTTGGGTATTCCCAGTGCGGTGCAGCGTACAATGTACAACACAAGACACCTAAGGGTTACTAATAATCGAATTGTTAATATTATGCCCTTTTGAGTCAAATGCACGTTCTTTGTCTCGCGTCCTGCCATTTGGAGGTATTGCATCGGCTGGTCTAGAAACAACTGATCTTTTCGGATCTGATAAACGAGTCTATCAATTGCGCAAGATCACAACCGGACCTGGCAGCGGGCGGCGCGTCGGTAGCGATGGTAACCTTTGCGAGGCGAAAACTTCAAGTCCGGCTGACTTGACCTACATCGCTCTTGTGAAATTTCTCCTGCGCCTTGCTGTTTCCAAGAATGCACGTACGTTTGGGATTCCCCACGTGCCACTATACCAATGCGCCGATGTTTGATGATTTTTACCTGCTTTTCACATTTTTTTGCTCAACGTTATTAAATCACGGCGATTATTTTTTATTAGGTCGCGGTATTGCGTCATCGTCTGCTGCAAACTTATTTATACTATCTATGTCCTTACTTGTTTTTACATGTCTGTCGGAGTAGTGATTTGAAATAATAAATTGGTCTAACTAGTCGGATCGGGCAGATGCGTTTGGTCGAGCGACACCTATTAAACGGTCGTGGTCAATGAAGGCCGGATGTAAGCAATTTGTTCTAATTGTGGTGGACTTAGAATCGACCACATGGCTTGCTAAGGATTCATTTCAGATGTCATGACGTCTTAAGTTGGATTCATTAGTCGTTTGGTAGTAAGATGGGTGGTTCGTCTTTCATATCTGAAGCATTTGTAAAATTTCTTAACAAGTACAGATTACTTATTTGGAAATTGAAAAAATGAACGGATGTAAAATCTATTGAATAAAAATGTCTATTCTGGCAGATAAAGCATGTTAGGTAATCTTAGTAGGTACGTGATTCCGAGAAACGCATGATTCATCTATGATTATGTTCGAAGATCGGTAGTAAACTATTTATTACTATGTCATTGCTATATTGGCACTTCCGTTCTTCCGTATTATTATGTTATTCTTTTTTATGTAAATCTTTATCATTTCCTTCATAAATTCAACTTCACTTTCTTTTTAACTGCAACAGAAATTAATATGTTGCATTTCAAAGTAATAACTAAAAGACTACTGAACAATTTTTACTGTAGTAAATCCGTAGAATGACCCAAACGTAGTAGCGTCAGAAGGAACAATAATAAATACTGTTGTTAGTGCTAAGTGGTCGAACTAGTAACAATAAAGCGGCGGTGATTTCTTTATTACCCCCCTTAAAGATAACTTGACCAATGTTATCCATTTCGGTCCATTACATAAAGTGTAGCCCATTGTCTCCGTTACCAACATCGCTACTTTCCTAAAAGTCCTTCAAATGCTCCTTTCAAATCTGAAACGATAATGTCTGCCAGATCTTAAAAGCGAACAATGTACCTATCTATTGTCTCGAATGTTTTATGAATACATTTTTTAAATCTATTTTAGTAGTAAAAGGACATTGCAATTTTAACCTTAACGGAATAGAAATTTTAAGATTATCAATTTTTCTTGAATGTCCTGACTTCTGATTATTATCTTTGGGATTGTTATGGATAGATACCAATGATATCCAAACTTTTTTTATCGCATAAAAATGTAACAGTAGAATTTGTTCATTACATATTTTGTTCGCTCAAAGACTGAATTTATTGTTATGAAATTGTAAACAAGCATAGGTTTTCAAAAGCATTTGTAAAAGTGGTCTATCTAGATTATCTGTAGTCTATTGGCTACAAAGCTATTCTAAAATGTAGAAATAGATGATGCATTAACAACTTAACTTTGGTCGTAATTCTTGTGCCAGTATGTCGCGTTTTGTTACCTGTCGACAGGGGCACTATGTCATTGCGCCCGCGCCCGCGCCGCGCCACCCACGGTTACGGGCATTGCGTACTGCTGTTAATGCTGTTACCTATTGCTTTACTGCATCTTATTATGTACCTACTTACGTCGCGTTGAGTAGAAAGATTTTTTTAAAGGGTTCGAATTTATAACGAACTTTGAGAGGCGTGGTATCATCGTGTTTTGGGTCATTAAGTCCTGGGAACTTCTTTGTTTCATTTTCTTCCTATTCTATTATCAAAATATTATTTATTTTGTATTGGCATAAGTTAATACTGTTAATCTTCATCGTTAATACTATGCAATTCTTATAATATGTACCTAGATAATGAAGGTCGTTTTTAAGTCGATCAAGTCTTTATGAACCTATATTACAATACATTATAATAGCTAGATTATATCGTAATCTAATTCGTAGAAAAATGCTCTTGTAACGTACAATATTGACCCAACTACAATAAGGTTATATTAGTTAACTTTATGCTCGATAGTATGCAGCGACGAGGTCCAATGATGATGGTTATCGTTCCAGCCTTAGATTGAAATGCAAAGCGTGATATGCTGTATATTAATATAATCATTTCGATGAGTTATGGCGCATGCGGCCCAGATGTTTGACATGCATAATGAAGACTCCTCTGCACTTTTATGACGGGTTGTTGCATACTTTTCATTGGAATACGTGTGTGCAAGGATATGTTTGAAAATTGAAAGACTACTAATGTCACAGGTCACAGTAATCATAATGACCATGGGGATATGTTTGCTGCTAAGTCGCATGCGTATTGTAACAATTATATTATTTGAGTATGGATAATTATGGGCTGTGGATGCAAAACTGAAAATTTGATAATTTAAAATTGGCAAGGCCCGTTACAGATTTCTATCCATCACCGAACTAAAATAATCCTGATTTGTGAATTTAATTTGAAAAGTGTCTTTCTCTACAATGTAACTTCTAATACCTAATAACAACCTTATTAAAATAATAAATAATTGGAGTAAAGAACAGTCGGATTATTCATCCCTGGAATGTGTACTCCGACAGGTAGGAAAATAATAAATGTTCCAAAGAACGTAATATATTTTTCTTTTACAACACCAATTCGACGTTGATTGATGCTCCCATACAGTTAGTTACGCTGCTTATAAAGGCCAAACACACAGTAAAGCAACAATAGTTTCTCCCGAAGATCCTATTATTGTTGTAAAAAATATGAGCTCTAAACATCTTGAGTGTTTGCCGATTGTTATCTAACCATTTATTTTGTTTTCTTTCGGCAAAGACATTGTTCGGGTTCATAATAAAGTTATAGAGAAAAAAACGTTATGCGAAATACGGTTACAGCATAGAAAGATGTTGAGGTTGTTTTGTGAAATAATGTTGTACTTTTTTGGGTCTTGACAGTTTATCAATCGATATGCAACACGCAATCGTATGTGAAGGGTTTAAGGATCATAATAGACCTTGAGCTTCGGAAAGTAAACCAATTAGGCAGTTTGAAAGCTCTGTTAAGGTGGCAGTTAAATGTGGGCACACTTCGGCTCGTCCGGGTGCCGAGTGAGTCATCAGTTCGGCTCGCCCGGTATTCCGGCGGACAGTGGAACATTTTACATAGAACCATAAGAATTTGTTCCCATAAACCCTTCTACTCGATAATCTCTGCAAAAAAATCACGCACTTTGCCAAGTTAATTTTCTTTGTTTCACGAAGCAATAACAATTACGTCACGATAATAAGCATGGAGCTGATATTTACAACAGCTGCTAAGTCCTTGTTCCGATTATGGGCATGAATCGTGCTTGCAGCTCTGCAGATTACTGACATTTTCCACGTTTCCGCCTTGACTGCCTTATTAAAAGATGTCATTCTTACCAGTGCACTGCACGTGCATTAGATTATTGTTATAAAATCTTGTGTCCTACATTTATGCATTTGCATGGAATCGCCGCCGCTTAGAGTAGCTATTAATTGACCCACTTATGAGAAACAGGAACGTCACAAGCATAACATGTGTGGGAATTTAACTTGGAAGTATGTGATACTTTCATACTGTCATGCAATGTTTAAATATAAATTACAATACGTGATAGTGATATATTATAAAAAGGACAGCTAACCCTTTTACAGGTTAGTAAAACCTTGCTATAACAATTTCTGGTAAAATTCTTAGTGGGATTATAATCAATAGAATAATAATGCACATAAACAGAACTTGGATGGTCTTTATTGATTGTGTTAGCGTTTATTTATTATTATTAATTCATGAAATAAAGGGTATTTAATTTTAGCTTCACCAGCATTATCTAATCGTAACATCTCCCTCATCCGTGATACTATTGTGGGTGATGAATAGAATAAACTTTATTCCCTCCCACAGCAAAAATTGTGATAGACGGCACAATAACCGCTCTCCAATACCGACGCCATTATTTAATGAACCCTCGTCAGATGAAAAGGTCAAATTATTTGAAAAGATTAATCTCGTAATTCATGTGGGCCTTGCGTTCCACCAGATTTCTCGCCTGACAGCCTGACTTATATGACATTGATTTTGTGTAACACAAACAGTTTTTTTTACGTAACTTGTTACGACTGAGTATATTTAAAACGTTCTTTGGTGTGGCTTCTGGTTCATTTTTTATCGCCACAAAGTAAGTCTGAACGGTCGATTCGAATAATGATTCTTCATTAGGATATGAATCGTCCGGTTGAGGGATCATTTGCACGTGTATGCCAGTTTATCGAGAGTAATGCACTCGTAAAGGTTTACGACTTCGCCTGCATTTTCAATGTTATTTAAATCATTTTTGAGATCCTCTGCAGTCCGGAATGCGATTTTATGTCGCTGATTTTTATCGACGACCGATAATTTAACTTTACGACATTCTGCTGAATATTGGAACACGGTAATTTCAATGGGTTTTTGTTCGCTGTCAAGAGGAAACCGGCGCGCGTTGCTCTCGCCAAGGTCAGTAATTTACAGTCTACCGTCGGCGTCGTTTGTTGAACTATCTGTTGTATTTTCATAAAACAGTTGTTCTTGTAAACTTAAGTGGTTATATGATATTGCTCGTTTGATATCCGCATTACTTGAGTTAAACGATAAACAACGATTTGTGTCCCGATTGTCTGCTTGTTTGCTGCAATTCTTCGAATCCAATTTTGTATTTAGCTACTCCCACGCAGTTCATTATTCCGCTACATGTCAAAAGGTCTTACGTTCTATCAGGAACATGTTTTGCTGTTTTGTTTTATCTGAATCTCTCCACGTAGGCATACCGAAAAACCGAGTATGTTGTGTGGGTTCGAATATAGTGCCAGGGTAGCAGGTACCCTAATTAAGTTCTATACTTGTTATTTTAAGGGCTTGTTTTACAATCTTCAAGTAGAGTCCTGAATAAGCTATTCGCCGGTTAAAGTGACGTTAAAGTGTCATTTTACATACACGAAATGTCAACTTAACCAACGAATAGCTTACTTCGGACTTACTTGAAGATTGTGAAACAAGCCCTAACATTTATAACATATTATTTGCTCTGCTTTGAGTTAATATTATTATTAGTTAATATTATTATTAATGGTAACAAAATTTGTATTTCACGCTGTAGTGGTCGTCGGTTTTAAGTGAGCTAGTTTTGTATTCAAAACAAAGCTTTGAACTCACTTTAATCGCTAAACTAATTGAAAACCGACCCCCTTTTTTATTTATTGATGATTTTAATTTTCATCCTTAGCACATGAAACTTCGAAATTGTGCTTTGGATAAACTCAGAATTTATGACATACTTGCCCATTTATGATGTGAATAACTTTTTTCCATTATTATTCCCACAGTAAAATGTAATAGGCGGTAAATATCTGCATTGTCCTCAATCTTTCTCTTTCATATCTGTTCCCATTTGTGGCACGGAGCTCCTTCTTATATGGCAACATCGTTCGTCTTCTCGGTGAACATCGATGGACTGTGTTTGTCATACATTATTCAGTTAGTGTTAAACACATTGATTAAGCGCAGTTTTAAGACAATTTGTTCATAAGATGTTCCAGAGCAAATTTAATTATTTCACTGAAATCTTCACGTATGTTAAAGCTTCTAGTCAGTGTTTAATGACTCCCAACTATATTTATATTAAGAACTATTAAACCAGTTTACTTATATGGATAACATCATTAACATCGTAAAAGTTTAATTCTAACGACCAAACCATTAAGGATGTTATTAAAAATGTTTGCGGTTGAAATGTTTCCTACGCTTCATACAAAGTTGATTACTACGATAAGTATGATCTTGTTTTCAGTATGTTCAGCTTAAACATTAACGTTGTTTTGTCTTTTTTCTGTTTTTTAGTAGAGCTTTTCCATTTAAACTCTGATTTCAGAATTAAGTTATATTTTCGATTCATAGCCTTCATAGGTGGCCGGCTACTAATATTGGGTGTTCATGCTCGACATACCCGCACTAATTCAATTATTCCGTTTATGTAGCGAGCGGATCGCGTTGCATATTGAATTTCTGTGGCCCGGCGTACCTCAGCCCAATTAGGAGGATACTAAAAAGGTTCTGCATTTGTTTGCGCCTCATTGTTCTCACCGGTATCTGGGGTGCCGACGGTTTCGCAATCGGCGTTCTGTTTCCTCGTCTTTTTAAGGAGTCGAAAGTTGTCGATTTTGCCGCGCGTCGACCCGATGCAGTTGTGAAATTGTGCGTAGGTGCGGTGCATAATGCGCGGGGGCCCGTCTGGTGGTCGGCGGCGGCGGCGGCGGCGGCGACGGTGGCGGTGGACGACGGGTGCCGAGGGGCGGCCGGTGGTGTTTACGACTTACGATGCACCGGCGGCGCCGAGTGGGGCGTAGGCGTCGCCGGGGGGCGTCGCGCCAGGCTTATCAGACGGTGGCGGGGCCGGCGCGCGAGCCTCACTCCACGGTTTACCGCTGGCCGCGCGGCTCGTGTTCACGCTCGCTGACCCGGCTTTTAGATAACAAAAACCTTTGTCCAGTCGAAGCATAATATTTACACGCTACGTCCTCTTCGCCGCGCAGTTTTCGAGGGGGTTTTCCGACGCCGACCGACATCTGTCACCCGATTGTTTTCGTTGCGCGCACGCGTGTCGCGCCTGTTGTATCAAGTTACGACAAGTTTTTGAGTTTTTTCATCGGTTAATGTTCTTTGTTGCTCAGTGAAGTGTGATTATTGGATTGCATTTTGCAGATAAAGGGATTCGGTAAGTCGATGTAAACGTAAATAAGTTTTAAGACAAACGAACGCTCCGTTTAGTGCTCGTTCAGGATAATGACGATAATAGTGTTCGGCTAAAAACACTGTTTTTCCTCATTACGTCTCGTTGCATCATGCTTCGCCTTTAAATTTATTATTGTCTGTTGAGCGAAGGATAGTCGTAGGGAGCGGGCCGATAAGGTGTTATTTTTGTAAAGTAATCAATCATCGGAGTATTAATGGGTTGGGTAATCAGTTGCCATCGGCGCGTCGCGTGGTAGTGGCTGGCGAGGGGCGAGCGCATGTGACGCCGCGACGCTGCGCGCGCGCACCGTGTCATCGTTCGCGGTCAGTTGAACGAACCCTCCGACGACCGACGTCAACCTTGCCATAATCGCGATTATTTGCATCGCCATTGTGCCCACTGTGGGTTGTAAGCTTGGCTCTAATCGTCCTGCCACCGATAATACAGTCATTACCATCAATGCCCACCTGGGTCACCACTAAAGAGATACCACTAAGGAGCTACCATCAGCCATCAAACGTAAATTAGGTAATATTTCAACAGGGTCGATTCAGTATTTTCCTCTTGTAGGGTATTACCAATGCATTTTGTTTTTACATCTTCATATGTTTCTTATCCCTTATTATTTTAATTATGTCAGATACACCTATATGGTAAAAATTGTGCATTACGGTATGCAATTATGTGCATAACATTAAAACAAGTAAAAAAGTTTATAATTTTTTTATGACTTGTGGTATTCGTTCGTAATTCTACTGAGATTAATTAAATAATTCACACCATCTTCTTTCTACTATCCT
The DNA here is from genome assembly GCA_951805285.1 of Thymelicus acteon. Lineage (NCBI taxonomy): Eukaryota > Metazoa > Arthropoda > Insecta > Lepidoptera > Hesperiidae > Thymelicus > Thymelicus acteon. The sequence goes on from OX638232.1 coordinate 9,486,424, forward strand.
TTATCCAAAGGTTGTCTGGAAATTACAGCTCGTTCGTGATAACACCGCTTTGTACGGAGATGTATTTGTTATTTTTTACCCGACTGCCAAGGAAGGGTTATGTTTCTTACATTATTAAAAGCCAATAAAAAATATTGATTATGTAAAAAGTATCAATTGCAAGTAGGTACGCGTTTGCCATCTACCTAGTAGGTGGTCGATTTATTGACTCTTTAAGACGTAATTAGACTAATTAGTAACAAGTGACTAGTATCTACTTAATTGATTAATTAGCTGACATTAACAGCATTAAAATATTCCTTGTTTTTACTCCACAACGTATAGTTTTATGAGATCGTTGAATGGCTTTATTTTATAAACAACACAAGGGTATAACAGTTCTTGGCCTATATAATGAATTATAATAGGTACCTATATCATAATTTTTACATATTATTATTTTTATACTATAGGGTAGATTGAAAACTTTTTTTTTTAATTTTAAGAGATTGTTTCTTTTTCTTTCTTTTCTTTTGCTCACACTTCAAGTGTGACAATGGCGCCCAATATGGGCCTCTTCAAGTATGACAGTCCATAAATCCGTAAAACTGAAATGATCCCCGTCATGTCGGTGAACTTATATTCAATTAAAATGGAAGCCGTAGACTCTCCCTTTCTCTCTCCCTTTCTTTCTCTCTCCCTTTCTCTCTCCCTTTCCTGCTCTCTCTCCCTTTCTTGTTCTCTCTCTCTCTTTCTCTCTCTCTCTTTCTCTCTCTCTCTCTCTTTCTCTCTCTCTGTCTCTCTCTCTCTCTCTCTCCAGCTTTTATTGCAACCTACATAACATTTTAATAAAAATGGGGTATGGTTAGCTTAGGTAGACAGAACCCTATCACCGTTAATACAAAGCCCTGGATCTTCATTACTTTGTTTGTTGATTACCAAGAGCAAGGTGGGAGAGGATTTTTTTGCAACCAAAAAGGAAGTCAATAGGAGGTTAATGTATTGTAGATACTCGTTTAATTCCGTAGTATATATGTGTTTTGTATAAGTAGGTCCATTATTACTATTTTATGATAGTATAGGTAATATTAGTATGTAGTACTAACTGTCCTATCACTATTCCTTCTGGGTATCACGATTATCTAGCCGATAACATCGATAATGCACAATATTGGTTGAACATTCGTATCACAAACGATGGCTTTCAAGCGTACTCGTCCAGTGTACACATAGATAAGGCAAGGATTTTACAATTCCGGGTTGTAGTACAGTCTCCTGCAGAGAAAAATAACCCATCTGTTACTGTGTGCTTATTAAGGCGAGATTATTCGACCGTTGTAGGCATTTTGTTCACTTCCCTGTACCCCGCTCCCCTGAGTGTAAACTCGACCGCCGCGCCGTGAGCCGGCCGCGCGCGGCCGTGAGGTTAATGACCCCGTGCGTAGCTGTAGACCCTGTAGCCTAGTTGGTAGTGGACCTGCCTGCGAACTGCGAAGCGAGGGGTTTCGGGTTCGATTTCCGGCCGGGGCAAATATTTATGTAACAGATAAATATTTGTACTCGTGTCATGGCTGTTATTGTGATTGTTATATGTGTAGTCCATGCCACCCGCGACACAGGTAAATACTTGTAACCTACTGCGGGGGTATGAGTGTGGAAGGGTTTTATTATTATTATTATTATTAGTAACTGCTCTGAGTTGGGGTGTAAGTATATTTTATTTTGATTTATTCATTGGAATTTTAGGTGTAATAAAATAAGAGTAATGATAATTTTAGCTTATCCAGTGGAGACTAAAGGTAAGTGGAGACTGACTTGAAATTTTATGAAACGACACTGTCCAGTGGAGACTAGAGCCTAGAGGTGAGTGGAGACTGACTTGAAATTTTATGAAACGAAACTGTCCAATGGAGACTAGAGTTGAGTGGAAACTGATTTGAAATTTTATGAAACGAAACTGTCCAGTGGAGACTAGAGGTGAGTGGAGACTGACTTGAAATTTTATGAAACGAAACTGTCCAGTGGAGACTAGAGGTGAGTGGATAACAAATAAGTAGGTACTTAGACTTACATACAAAATTGACTAATATCATCTAAATACTAACAAAAAATAATCAACTTCAAAATAACTCTAAAACTACTTGTCAGATCTCCCTCAAATTTATGTGGAACCACATGATACGCACCAGCTTTCTATCAAAAAAAGAATCATCAAAATCGGTTCACCCACAAATAAGTAGGTACTTACATACAAAATTGACTAATATCATCTAAATACTAACAAAAAATAACCAACTTCAAAATCGAAACGTGTTTTTTTTTCAGAATGGCGGACTTGTAGGTATGCCAGGTTCCGTACAAAAATGTTCAAACCCTTTGGATAAGATATTTTACAAGTATGTTGAGAATGATAAAAAGTATAAGAATAATTTAAAATAAAAAACCTAAAGATATGTAAAAAATAATAAAAACAAAAAAATTAAAATGTGTGCAATTCACACGTGTTAGAAGTGAAACCTTCAAAAATTTTGTTTTCAAGATAATGAGACGAATGTAAAATTTCGGGAAGATGATAATTGTAGGTTTTACTATTCCACTCCACTCCACTCCACTCCACTCCACTCCACTCCACTCCACAAATTTTGACATTTGACTTTTGACTTTAGACTTTAGACTTTAGACTTTTTTGCCTTTTTTGACTTTTGACTTTTTTGACTTTTTTGTCTTTTGACTTTTTTGACTTCTGACTTTTGACTTTTTGGACTTTTTGACTTTATTGACTTTTTTGACTTTGACTTTTTTGACTTTTGACTTTTGACTTTTTTACTTTTTGACTTTTTGACTTTTTTTACTTTTTTGACTTTTGACTTTTGACTTTTGACTTTTGACTTTTGACTTTTTTTACTTTTTTGACTTTTTTGACTTGTAACTTTTGACTTCTTTGACTTTTTTGACTTTCTTGACTTTTTACTTTTTTGACATTTTTGACTTTTGACTTTTGACTTTTTTGACTTTTTTGACTGTTTTGACTTTTTTGACTTTTTGACTTTTTTGACTTCTTTGACTTTTGGCTTTTTTGACTTTTGACTTTTGAATTTTTTGACTTTTTGACTTTTTTGACTTTTTTGACTTTTTTGACTTTTTTGACTTTTTTGACTTTTTTGACTTTTTTGACTTGTAACTTTTGACTTTTGACTTCTTTGACTTTATTGACTTTTTTGACTTTTGACTTTTGACTTTTTGACTTTTGACTTTTTTTACTTTTTGACTTTTTGACTTTTTTTACTTTTTTGACTTTTGACTTTTGACTTTTGACTTTTGACTTTTGACTTTTGACTTTTGACTTTTTTTACTTTTTTGACTTTTTTGACTTGTAACTTTTGACTTCTTTGACTTTTTTGACTTTCTTGACTTTTTAGACTTTTTTGCCATTTTTGACTTTTGACTTTTGACTTTTTTGACTGTTTTGACTTTTTTGACTTTTTGACTTTTTTGACTTTTTTGACTTTTGGCTTTTTTGACTTTTGACTTTTGAATTTTTTGACTTTTTGACTTTTTTGACTTTTTTGACTTTTTTGACTTTTTTGACTTTTTTGACTTTTTTGACTTTTTTGACTTTTTTGACTGTTTGACTTTTTTGACTTGTAACTTTTGACTTTTGACTTCTTTGACTTTATTGACTTTTTTGACTTTTGACTTTTGACTTTTGACTTTTTGACTTTTTTGACTTTTTTGACTTTTTGACTTTTTTGACTTTTTTGACTTTTTTGACTTTTTTGACTTTTTTGACTTTTGACTTTTTTGACTTTTGACTTCAAGAAGTTTTCACTTCAATAATCATTTTTTCAAAACAATTTTCCATTTATTTCATAACGCGCCTAAATAAGGTATAACTTCAAGAAAGAAAACTGTCTCTCAAGCTCCCAGCCGTCACGACGAGTCGTTTGGCGACTGACACATGCTCAAGGGTGGTAGCTGTCCATGCGAACCCCATGGAGAAATAATAATAGTAATAATGGTATTAATTAACATTTAAAATCAATATTACCAATATAATCCCTCGAGGGGCCCTACCACCAGCGGGCCGGATTTAGTCGCCTTTTACGACACCCATCCGGCTTGGGATAGTGTTCTAAGCCGCCCTAATACGACAAGAATAATTGTGTAATTAGCACTTGACTTATACCAATACCCAAATACTATAAACAGTAACTAAAGTATAAAAACGAACAATTTTTATTATTTCAAATTACAGCAGTGTGGATACTTTGGACAGTACCTAATACGTAATATAAGAAGACGCGCGCGCGCCAAATTCGAAATTAAAATTAGTGTCGGAAATTCGACGAGGTGCGGCTGCGATGCGGATTAGCACAGGTCCTACCTCGAAGGCGACTGGCGCGAGAGTAAAATTGAGTAAATCGACGCGTCGGGCGTTTCGTAGCTAGTGGAAAGGGAAAAAATAGGAATTGAAAGGGATGTTTTTCAAAATTTGATATTATTATCCGCCAGAAATATTGGTATCTATAGGACCTATACTGTGGTATATTTTTTATTATCTGGAAGCGATTAAAACGCGAATAAAACGCCATTTTTATGCCAGATTAGACCCCACTTTGTGATTTATTTCTATCCAATGAAATAATTGCTATCGTGTATCAAGTATGACGAAACGAAAGAACAAAGACTGTAAAATAACATATATTTTTTTTAGAATTGTATTATGTACCATTTATGAACAAAACACCTTCAAAAATACCATTTTTTGGGATAATACCGCCTTAACAGATGGGTTACTTTTCTTTGCAGGTGACTGTACATACTCGTACTTCAAACACGGCAAATCGCCTGTGCTAGTCCTAACGTTATCTAGCTGTTGGTCAAGGTGATGGTATTTACGCAGGATAGATATGTATAGAATGTACGGGCAGGTTCGTAATGGCCTAGTTTCTCGTGTTTTGAGTGTTGTTTTGATGTGAAACATGTAGATTGCTAAAGGATGTTATTCTACTAATGTCCTATAATAGGTAGTCTCATTGTGGCTGTTCGGCGCTCGCGTATAAACTCTGTTTGAGTTGTAATAAAGGTTCATATAGACAAATTTAACTGTAAACGAGATAAATGTTAAACAAAATACAACATTTCGTTTAACTTTATGACTTGGCTAAAAACATATCTATACATCTATACAAGTAAATAAAATTGGAGTATCTGTTTGTAATATTAAAATAACCGCTTTTTACGCACTTAGCATTTGGATGTTTACACGGTACAGTCGGCCTCAGAAGTAGCTTAACATTTTAGTACCTTGTCACATTACATTTCTTGAATTTGTCATAGATATTGTTAGGAAACCGTCGAAACAGTTACTATTACAAAGTACTATATATCAAAACAACATTTTTCACAATTTTTGTCTGTCTGTCTGTCTGTTTGTTCCGGCTAATCTCTGAAATGTCTGGACCGATTTTAACGGGACTTTCACTGGCAGATAGCTGATGAAAGAAGGAGTAACTTAGGCTACATTTATTTTAGAAATTAATAGTTTGTTAGGCGATACGAAGTTCGCCGGGTCAGCTAGTTGTAAATATGCTCGTCATTCGACGCACAAAGGTAATTCGATATAGGCATGAATTTTAGCTGCTAAGAGGCTTGCGTTTTACTTTCATTTAGAATGATTACGTTGTATTTATTATTTATCATCAATAGCTTAAGAAATAAGTCGCGTCAAAGTGCTACATAAACTAAAAATTTACTACGTGACCGCCAAAGGTTGATAAGAGGCTCGCTGCAAAATCAGTAAGTTGGTAATTGTGCTGGCGCACGCGTAGTGATATAGTTATAAATAACATGTAATCCAACGTACTATCAGTGCAGTGCCACTGGAAAACCTATTGTAATTAAATATGTTATAACGGGCTATTATTGATTAATTATATTCATTTGATGACACTTGTCACCTCATGAGCGAACAAAATGCTTTAAAGCTTTGTGGCTTTTTCTGCTGGACAACCCTGGATATTGAATATATGGCCAGTGTTAAAAATAATCATGTCTAGACAATTAACAGTTGTATTATCGACAGGGAAATAGAATATGTCTGAATACTTAGGTACACAGCACGATAGCACTGAACTACTGACAGGCGAGCCCGTTCGGACTTGACAGTTTAAAGTTTTAATTTTTATTACGATATACATTCATAACATTGTTACATTCAAGATTAATATCATTCAAGATGTAAACCCATGCGGGTCGGTGCTCTTACTGAAGCTGTGAACGCCCTCGCCCTCATTAACACCATGAAGGGACCAGTTTTATATGGGTTATCTTTCACAAGTGATTAATTGCTTTACAGAAGGAATAAAGGAGTTTAATCTGTTGAGATGGAAGTGTATACAGTTGCCTGGACATTTGAACAAGTGTAATTTTGATTTTGTACACACTAAGTTTAGCATATACATAGATCAAAAACAACAGAACTATAAGTTCTACATTTTTATGTAGCTATTCACTTGTACAATCAAATTTATATTACTGTACATAAAAATGTTTAAAGTACTCAAACTGTTCAACAAATTAGATCGGATTGAAAACCAGCAGTTACTTTAGTCTGGGGTCCTCTTTTGATAATTAAATATTGCAAAGCCATATTGCTCGTAGAAGATGCAACACAAATCTCGAATAAATTCACTTCTGATTAAAGTGTAGAAACAATAAGTGTATCTTTATCCGTGCAATGTCTTGCGTAGAAATTATTGACTTTTAAATTTTATTTTATCATTGCAATTTATCGGCGTCCAGGCTCCTTCGGCTTTGTGCCAAATTGACTTTGATTACATTATTATGTACACGAGGGTATTGTGAGTACCTACCACCAGTTCAGCTGCAGTTATGCACGTCCTATAGTACCTAAAACGTCACAAAGACTCCGACCTGCGTGTTTTAACTGTTTGTAATCTTATAGTATTTTCTTTGTTCGTCATTATGCAGTTATGTTTATTCGCCATTTAAGGCATTTAATGATCAACGGTCAATAACGGACTTTATGTGATTTAATTAATAGAATAATAAAACTTAGTTATTTCTAAGTTATACTTTTTTAATTAATTTTAGATGCGTCATGGAACTTAGTGACAAATTAGATGTTTTAATAAGTGTTAGATTTTCCCTAACAATTAGCAATTGAAATTATCAATGGGTTTTACCGATAGGTAATTTTGCTTAATTGTAATTTTAATTTAATTTCACTTAGATGATAATTATAATTAAATGTAAGATTAATGGGTTCATAAGTGGGTTGTTTTAACTAATGTATTAAATAAGTATCACGACGTATCACGTTATAATTAATTTACGTAATTGAAAACACTATTCGATAATTAAAAAATATCGTACATCTACACCACCATAACATCTATTAACGCATTTCGACGAATAACATACATATTATAACCTGCAACATACTAAAATAAGTACATATTTTCTTCGTATCTTTGTGCCTACAACGATACATGGTTCAGTGGAGTGACGAGTCCCTATTCATAAGTTTTAGCTGTTCGTCCGTCACAGCCTTCACTACCCCCTATGGTTCCAAAACTAAGGTCCAAACTGGGTGACACCTACGATATTTACTAGTCCTTGCGATGATACCACCTGAACGATATCGAACGTGTAAGGATTTCCTTGAAAACGGGTTGTGAAATGTGGCGATGGTGATACTGGCGATAGCTGCAAGTGTTCGAGCGATTCGTGGAAATGCGATAAGTGGTCATACGCTGATTCGGATGCCACTATCTGCACCTGATAAGCTCTGTGTTCCAGTCGATTTTTTAAACGAATAACTTGATTTTTCACATCGTATTATTACGTAACGGTACAGGCCTTTTAAATGGTCAGTGAAATATACATGATATACGAGTACTATCAACAGAAACCCAGAATATTATTTATATTTTTTTTTTAGTATTTTGTGTATGATCTCTGAATCTCTAATGTATTGTATTATGTACACGCAACACAACGACGCCGGGTGCGAAGGTAGTCTGAATTCAGTAGAGCGTACAATAAGTACAATAATTTTGCCGAAATATCACAATTTTGTATAATACGAAGAAACGGAAAAACTCGCATGTCACTTATGACGTTTGACGAATTTTCCCAGGGAACAGTAACAAACGAAGAAACAAATTTTCCGCTTCGTCGACAAGATGAATTGGCAGGTTTGATTGCAAAGGAAAAACTCGAGTTATCCTTGAATGCAACCTAATTCCGACCGGTGACGTAAACGATGGGCGTTTAGTTATCTGTAGTGGTGCTAGGCGGTGCCAGGGCCGGCCGTCTCGCTGTGGCCTTTCCGCACCCGGCCGAGCAACTGCGATATTGCTGATAGCGACGAAACGCTTTCTACTGCGCACGCGCATATTACTGTCTACGGCCACGGCCCCAATTTAACTCCTGAAACTGAGCCTTATGATAATACTGATATTAGATTTTATAAATAATAGGGTAAATAGTGTAATACAAAAGTCAGGAAAGGCTGCTTTATTGCTTAGAGCATTTCATGAACATTTTATGAACGCGGCTTGTTTGCCAGAACCAGAATTTTATCAGCTACGATCTATGTACACTTCAAGAACCTTTAAAAGTTTTTAAATCGCAATCGAACCCTTTCGTAGCAATAGGCGTATTAACTGTTACGATTAACAGTTTAAAACGTTAAATTATACCGTTTAAAAAGATTATTGCCGTGAGATTTAATGTTTTTAGCATAGCCTTGGTTTGCAACTTTGCATTGCGCTGCAAATGAGACCGAAGGCTCTAATCTCAATTATGCTAGATTATCTGGTTGACCAATTTACAAATTATGATGTCGCTAAGAAACCTTGCACGAGGCGGTTCAGGCGGTGGTCGCTACCTTCAACAATTTTAAGCCTTAACTTTGTATTGTTTCTTGTTAAATATTACTGGCAATAAATTATATGTTATCCCGCAAAGGAAGGCCGTGGCGTTCAAAAGAAATTAGCATAAGTGCCGCCAAACACAGTGGCCGGTGAGACAATGGCTTTGTCTGTCTATCCGTCTGTACGTCGCCTGCTATAACTGTTGCGATTGTATTATATTTAACATCGTTTAAAACAGCCAGCCAATTGTCATGTGATTGCGATTCTGAAAACGCATGAGTCGTTGAACGCGATATTTTTTTCTATGTGGAATCTTTGCTTATAAAGTTATAATACCGGTGGAAATTACCGTCTTTGTTTATAAGTTATTCCCTTTTTATGTGAATTTTATATAATGCCTTATTCGGTTATTATTACAAGATGACTCAGTACAATTGCGTAAAGGTTCTTTATGTCGTTATTGGAAATTAGTTTACGTTAAGTTACGATATCAAACATAGCCCGTGTTTTAGTTTAACATAACATCTTTGTTACGGAAATAACACGTATTTGACGCAGTGTTTAATGCTTTTGTTCGTTAATGCGTGATATTGATTCTTTATCTATTGTTGAGTTTATTGCTGTGTGTCGGTATGAATTGGTGATTAAATATGTTTACCTACGTCGATATGGGGGATTTAAAGACATGAGACTATCGAGGAAAGAGGATGTTGGCCATGGCCATACTACCGCGATCATCACAAAAGCAAGACCATCATAAGGTCTGTGACCACAGTAACGCTACAGCAGTCATCATCATCAGGAAAATTCCTCTTTCCACCATCACCATTTACTTTATACTTTCGTCTTTGGGTCACAAAAAAGTACATGAGTACCTCAACTCATTTGGTCCAGTAGTTTCGGAGTAAATTGGAGTAGTTTTGGAGTATAAGGGTTCCGTTTTTCGTTTTTTCGTACGGAACCCTAAAAATAACTATGTACCTAGTGTGCTTACCTATTGCTTTTCGAATACATAAACTAAATACTATCTAAATTGCTAACTAATCTACAGTCAGCAAATAGATACAAATATTTAAATAAATACTTAGGTCCGGTAGGTAGTTAGGTACCAAGTCTGATGATCTGAAGTAAGCAAAGGTACATTTACCTTTGCTTATTCTTACATTACTGTCCGCGAATGAGTTCAAAGACGTCGTGAACGAAATCCTCCGAATTGACACGAAGGTGGCGGTGGCTCCCACTCGCGGCGTATGTGGGCGACGCAATTAAAAAATTAAATAAAACAAGTAACAACATGTGCGTGGGATTCGCTCCTCCACTGTCTTTGAACCTAAGGTCAGCTTTAGACGAATATACCGTGTGATCGTGCGATTACCGATATATTATGTATTGGCTACCATTCGGATTAAAAGAACAGTGATATTACTTAGCCATACATTGTAATCTTTGTTAAACCAAAATCTGCTATGTGCACTTTTTGACATGACCAATTAGGTTTTAAGTGATTTAGCGCGGTTCAACGAACTATGACCATTTTTTTCAATATTCGCTATACGGGTTCAGCAACGAGTCGGTGATGCTTTTAACTTTACTTGTGTTCATGAGACCACTTACCACACGTGGCTCGTTCGTAGGCTATTTACATAAAAAAGTGCCATGTGAAAACGACGTAATAATAAATTACAACCAGACTCAACCAGTACACAAAGAAATAATGCTGATGAATGTGTTAAATCTATTTGTCGCGGAATCAAGCGTAAACATACAATTACACACAGATCACGAACGTGTAGCTATTACTCTATTAGCACTGTTAGCAGAAAGTGATTAAAAATTGCAACATAACTTCCAATTAATTACCTCGAGATAATGCACATATGTACGCTCTAATGAGGCCACGCGAGGAAGCAGTACAGCCATTACCGCGACAATGCAATTTGCATAGTCATTTAACGCGTTAGGATTATACTTCTTTGTTCTGCCGCGCGCGCAGCTGGGCTGTTATCGCGACCTAACAATATGCCGATTTAAAACACTTCTCAGAAACAGATAACCTGCTACACCCTTTTACGATTTGCATTAAATCTCGATAAAATTAACCGAATCAAATAATTTACGATTCCCCACTTTAATCGCTTTATTTCTCAGTATTTATAGGTAAAAGAATGATTTCCACAATTCAGTGTTCAATTGGTATAGTATTCTTAGTATATGGATAATATTATTGGTATATAGGTAGTATACATATAGTCGCGATCGATTATGATACCTTTGTAAATCTACGCGCAAAATGTTTTGAGTCCGCAGTTCAAAGATGACCCATTTTGTTGTCCGTTACAATGAGCGAGCGATATAATTTGTTTTTTTTTTTCGGCGAATCGTGCGGTTTGGCAGCCGCGGCGCCGCGAGGAATGCTCGCCATTTCCGGACGATATCCGGTACTCTCGGCGCCGCTGTGCGCGGTTTTAGATAACCTTATCTCAGTACAATACCTACTAATTTTACTCGCTTTGCACAAGGATACCAGAAATGTCAATGGCCCAGCTCGGGGTTTTCCGCAATTTTTCCTGTTTTCTTTACAACTTCCTCGTTCTTAACCTTCGTTCTCGTACCGCTGCTCGCCAGGCTCCTTGTAACGCTGTTAAGTATGCTTACCTCATCGTTAACGTGTAACAAATGTATGGTGGCAACGATTTCCTTGCGTGAAAATTTCACTATGTCACCGTATGCTGATTCATAGACCGTACGTATGAATCATCGGCGTAGTCGACTTTTTGAATCAAGCCGCCGAATGAAATACGCGAGTAGTTGTGACCCGCGATAGAGAGCGAGCTGTGAGTCACGCGGGTTTTCCGAGAAACGCAGAATGGAGCAGTTTTCACGAAAGCGAAGGTCGTTTCGGGTGAATTAGGTGTTTCACGACTTTCGTTTCGGATTCTATGTTTTATATAACAATGACTGGTAAGGCTAAATCAATTCTGGCGTCATTAAAATTTATTTGCCTCCCAATGTTTCCCATTGTGCTAAGCCTGCGAGGGGAACGAGCAGGGTGCGATATGAAAGGGAAGTGCATCGATCAGCGAACCTAGTGCATATAAGTCGCGACGGTTATACATTGCTATTGTTTTTCAGAGTTCACTTTCCTTAGCGGGTCCGTGAACGGCAATGGTTTCAGTGCGTTAGCGTGCAGCGAAGCGAAGGGAAGGGCTGGGTGGCAGTGCTGGCTGGCGTGGTGCCAGGCTTTGATTTATTTTATTATTCGCTCGGTGGCGGTCAATGTCGCGACGGCGCCGTACATCGGTTGCATGTGTCGTGAGTCGTGTGTTCCTTTTATACTTCCATACTCTGCACATTTTAATGTTAGATCAGTGCGACCGTTTACGCATACTGATATTCTCTCGCCGTTGCTACTTGCGGTTATAGGCATTTGTTTGCGTTAATATTTATTTCAACGATCAATCTTAACACGAGGATTCGTAGTTTGGAATTATTTACAAATTACAATTTTTTTATATGAATATGTCATAAGAATAATAATTGTATTGGATACATTATAACATTAGTTCGCCACGGTGCCCTTCATTGCAAGAAATGAAAGGAAGCCTTGAAAGTCACCTCAATTTTTTCTACACATTAATCTACTGAAATAGGATTAAGTAATCTTACAACAAAATGAAAAAACCCAGCTTGCTATTACCTCCAGAGTTTTGAAATATTTGGGAGCTTAAAAGGAATATACTAAGATAATGATTTCTGTTTATTTAGAATGAGTTCAAGGAATTCTCTCAGCCGGCAACCCGAGCAATGCTATTAGTATGAGCAATTAGCGCTGCGTTAATGAGCTCCTAGAGCCGGCCAGTTACAGACTCTGCGGGCGTAGTAGGTACCATGGTAGGGTTATCACCTGCCAGATATTACTTATCTTCAGACTTTCGACTGAACGTAAAAATGTGTTTAATTTTCTTAAAGAGGACATGTAACAATTTGAATTATGAAATTATATTAGGCAGGTACCTAAGTAGTAATGGTATCTTCTAAATAAATAATATTTTTCGTATTATTGTAACAAAATTAAATAGTAGAACAACCGGTACGTTTTATAAAGTGGTCTCGGTGAAGTAATAACGATTGATAAAGATCTACGGATTGAGCAACCCTAACTTCATGACCATTACTTTACATCCTATCACTCCTGTGTTATGGGAATCTAACATCAACCTGAAATCGTCTTTACGGTGTAGTTTCTAAGGTTCATTTTCAATATAGTGTTTCTTGCAACCATAATCCCTGGGAAGTGTTAGGCAAGTATTGATGTGAAGAGTGCGTTCTTTATAGTCAAAGTCGCCGATACCCGATGTTTGTTTACTTCTTAGTGCAGGTTATTCACACCTCTACGTGTTTGCTTCGACAAAAAAACGCTTTTAATATTTTCATAGAGCATGGTCGTTTTCCGTTTGAGCCATTGTTTTTCAACATGTAGACAAAACAAAACAGTTCAATAGGTACATTTTCCTATTTGGTAACTTTTGACGACATTGTGTTGTAAATAAAAAAAAATTAAGTGCGCAATACGAACTTCCCACAAGAATGGAGAATTTTAAGCGTTTTGAACATAGACTTAAATATATAGACACGCTGTTCAGTACTTACAGTTTGTTCACCTGAGGTTAACCCAATTGGGTTCACCTCAGTTTAGTCTTTTGCGAGCAAGCTACACAAGTAAATGTCACGTTAGAAAAACTCCGACTGTTCAAAAACACTTAATAACGTATTATTGTTTATTGAGCACAGTTAAAACGTTCTCATTATTTACGTTTGAACTTTATTTCACTTTATTTAATCATAATTGGTAAGTAACTATATTTTTATTTACAGTCTTAAAAATTATTTAGTGTCAAATATTTAATACCGACATCTTGAACCAAACTTGACAGAACGAACACAGAGTACTTAATCACTACGGAACAGGGTTGCCAGACGTCGCGGAGTGAGAGATCGTACGGTGGGTAAATAAAAGTTGTTTATCCTAAGATGGCTCCAGAAAAAAAATAGTACGATTCATTTAATGTAGGTACTAAAACTTTAATTAGTTTTAGATGGCGGTCTACAAAACGAAATTGAAAGAAAAGTAATAAGTAAAACTATAAATTAAAATAAAATCTTCTTATCTTTATATATATAAATTACGTGTCACGTTGTTTGTCCGCGATAGACTCCTAAACTACTTAACCGATTTTAATCAAAGGGCTTCCAACATTTTTGTATGGAACCTGGCATACCTACAAGTCCGCCATTTTGAAAAAACCTCGATTCGGCGGCCAGTGATGAAACATGTGTCAATCGATAGAGTAAATGATTACGATCAAAAAGTATACAGTGATGAAATGTCGTAAGTGGTATACTTTCTGAGATATTTGAGTTCAAACCCGTAGAAAATAAAGTAAAAAACTTTGTTTCGGCGGATATTGATAAAATATGTGTCAATCGATAGACTAAGTGATTACGATCAAAAAGTATTAAGTGATACAATGTCGTAAGTTATATACTTTCTGAGATATTTGATTTCAAAACCGTAGGAAAATAAAGTAAAAAAACTTCGATATACCTATCTTCTTACTTTCTTTCTTTATTCTTCTTACTTTATACTTCTTACGTAAGTATGACCACATTTCCCAGTTTGATTCCTAACTTAAATGGCTACCAATTCGACACAGGTGAAACTTCAGAATTCTCTCAACATTTTATGCTATTTTGAATAATGTGTCTTCTCCTGTTTATTTAAAGGAAACCCATAGCACTGCTTATTTCGGAAATTCCTTTGCAATACTGTTCTGGAACTCCTTGCTTGTAGACATCAAAAGACTACCAAAAGTTCCTTCAAGAATCACGTCCGGCAGCACTACCTGAATCAATTAGAATGTCCTCGCCCGTGGTCTTCAACCACATGTTATATACGTAGTTATAAATATTTATGTACTTAATATATAATATAATATGTATATATGTAAATATGAATAAATATGTATTTATTTAGTTTTGTTAATGATATTGTGATATTTTATATGTATATAGTTATAGTGTTGATCCACTAATAAATAAAAAAGACAATTACCAATGTTTTATTTTTCTACGGGTTTGAACTCAAATATCTCAGAAAGTATATCACTTACGACATTTTATCACTGAATACTTTTTGATCGTAATTACTTAGTCTATCGATTGACACATGTTTTATCAATATCCGCCGAAACAAAGTTTTTTACTTCATTTTTCTACGGGTTTGAACTCAAATATCTCAGAAAGTATACCACTTACGACATTTCATCACTGAATACTTTTTGATCATAATCATTTATTCTATCGATTGACATATTTTATATCACTGGCCGCCGAATCGAGGTTTTTTCAAAATTGCGGACTTGTAGGTATGCCAACTAGGTTCATTGCCCTTTGCACACCGTGTGCAGTTTGATCCAACTTGAAAGATAGGATAGCTTACATCTCAATGTATAGTCGCAATATTATTTTATTGCAATTTTTTTTGATAGAACGAAGTCTGTCCGGGCAGCTAGTTATAATATAAATTTACATAATAACATACAAAATTATAAATGTAGAAATATCGGGACATAGGTAATTATAATGTGCGCCATCTATTGATATATCTATGAACCTATAATAATTATATCATGAACCTATTATACTCGTACATAATTTTCTAACAATGCATACAAATACATATTTAAATTATTAATGTTTACTTACGATGTTAAAAAAAAAATAGTAGTCACTCCGAGATGAACTGGAAAAAGGCATAAATCGTATGATTGTCGCCATGGATATACTTATAACTTTTAACTGGATACATAACTTCAAGGTACTACGTACGAGGAAGACAGATGACGTCACAACGGAATGACTATTTGACCAATCGCAGACCGAATTGAGATTATCCTTCATAATTGTGGGGTGTTATGTCCTATTTTCCAAATGTTTTCTAATAATTTTTCTGGTGGTAAAAAAATATATTATTGTATTAACACATTTTATTATAATTTCTTCAAAATTGTCCTTACGTCATGAAAACGGATGTTGAAGGTGATAATGAAATGAAACAATGTAATTTATTACGGTACATTTCTTTTATTTTAAGTGCACAACACTTATAAAAAAAAAATTACACAGCTGAATGATATATCCTGGGATTACAGATAACACAATGAATGGATGAACACAATGGTCATTCCGTTATGACGTAATTAATCCTCAGGTACCTCTACAAAGTAATCCAGACAGAGTAATATATCCATGGTATATGTCCAGTTATAGTAATGTATCCATGATCTCTTTCGGAGTAGGGTGTTGGCAACACTGGGCGCATATTGACTCTGTGATTGAGTACTCTGTGGCACGAAAGCGTGACACGAAATTTGTTAAGAACAGCGAGTCTATATATATTTAAGTCAATGGTTTTGAATAATATTTTGGCATCGTTGCTATAGTTACCGTTGCCATAGCGAAGCGTTGGCGGGTAATACATAAAATATCTACAATTATAATAGCACTTTCAGCAATCTACCAAATTACAAATGAAGAATACCTAGAGCAGAGTTCCCCAAACTTTTTTGTGTCGTAGACCCCTTGCCATGTTTTTCCGTGTTGGGTAGACCCCCTACTTACCTGATATTGATTTCCTGTAAATTTCTAACTGTAGTGAAGTTTAGTGTTAAAAACATAAAGTAAAGACACATGTTATTTTATAAATTTATTAATTGAATTTAAATTAAAACTACTCAAAATAAAATTTTGTATCTGTTATGTAAAATATACGTAGCATTAAATAATCATTTTTACAAGTTCAAAATGTATTGCGACCACAAAGCGAATACCAACATCCTACAACTTACACAATTTTATAAACATATATGATATTTTTTTTACTTCATAGGTACTTTTATAAATAATGTATATGTTTTGATATTGTTACGAACCACGGAACCCCGTACGGAAAAATGGAACCCCAATTGTCGAAGACATCTTTAATCGTTTTATTGCACTATTGTGTTCCGGGCGAATGACCTTCGTTCCTTTGTGTCTTGACCTTGATGCTAACTTTTGTGGCTGTGTTTTGTTAATTATCTGGATTAGTGCGGAACCATCTCGAAAACCCGCGAACTGAGTTCGGCCACCTATAAAAGGACGCGAATTGGTCGTCGTGACGGATTCCAGTTCGGGATACCAGTTCGGAACGATCGAAGCGATAACAGCGATACGAGCGATAAGGGAGTCAGGTTTGGGACTCCAGACGGGTCAATACGTGATCAGGGCGATAGTAAGAGGGTGTTGCGCGTTCGTGAACGAGTGAGTGACTCTTACGCGGTTGTTAGTGTTAGTGTTACTGTGTAGTAGTATTGTACCACCTTGTGAGTGAAATAAAGTACTCTTCGGCAACATCAGTGGTATTTTTCGAACCCACCCTCTAGTAGGACGTAACAATATTATAAGATAGTATGATGTAAGTAAATAGGTACTATCAGTCTATGTGTTGAGATCCACTATCGTGGACCCCCATTTTCATTTCATGGACCCCCAAATTTTTTTTCGCTGACGTAGACCCCTTGCAGGTTGTCATAGACCCCTAGGGGTCAATATAGACCACTTTGGGAATCACTGACCTAGAGTATCTTATTTATTTATAAATGAACAAAACAAATATAATAAGATTTCTCTAAAATATAATTGAACTCGGAAAAAAGTTGCAAATCATTCCAAAAGAGGCGTGCGTGATCCGAGTGGGCGTGGCCTCACCTGTCGATCACGCGGCGGACACGTGCGCGTGCGCGTAGTACGCAACTACGGATACGGACAGTATGGATGGACCGGCTAGTATAGCGACTGGCGAATGATGTAGAACAAGTACTTTGTCTCAAACCAGTGGCTTCGATTTATTTAGCGGTTGGGACTGGCCTGGACTGGACCTTATGGCTCTTGATAAAGATACTGACCCACGATAAAGAGACTATGGCTCATTATAAAGACACTATGGCTCTTGATAAAGAGAAATATATCAACAAATGATTATCAAGGAGGCTGGAAGTGACCAGTAACATCTTGAAGCAAATGGTTCCCGATATCATGGTATCCTCGATTGATGGAACCTAAAGAGTTTAGAGATACACGTACCTACTAGGTCCCAGAGGAATATACGTGTACCTACTAGGTTCTAGAGCAGCTATACTCAACGTGCGGCCCGCCATGCTTTTGTATTGACCCATCTGGTGTTACTTTATTTTATAATAATCGTGAAAACCTAAGAAATTAATATTAAATTTTTACCCTATTGCCAGGAAGGGTTATGTTTTTCGCGCATATCTTGTATGTATGTTTGTATGTAATTATGTAATATTCTTTATTACCTTGTATCTTCCAAACCGCTGAACGGATTTATATAATTAAGATATCGTTAGATTCGTCTTCATAACCCAAGTGTTCTTAGATAAGTAAAAAAAAACAAATATGGTGGCCGTAAAATGCCATTGTTTGAAGTATCAAAAAATAAAAATAAATTGAATAACGCAATACGGGTATCAAATTAAAGAGATCGCCATAAGGATTTCAAAAAGGTAGACCATAAGGTTTCATAATAGTATTTTTGATTTGATTTGTAAAGCGGTTTTTTTTTTAATTTTTTAAATTATACTAGTTTATATTTATACAAGCTTAAACGGCTTGATCGATTTCAGCTTGAGAGGGTAGGTGCCGTTACATTTGTCTTAATTCTGAGAGTGATTGATACTGGGTATATCAAAATTGAAAAATATATAAAAACTGTCGATTTTTGGCGCAATATTGTCTTCAAAAAAATTTTTTTTTCTAAAAACCTATCGAGTGGGGCATCGTTGAATAGGTATTCAAAAATGATTTTTAGGTTCCTTTCATCGTTTTTCATATTAAGTAACAGTTTAGAAAATAACGATTTAAAGTTGTTAAAACAACCGTTCTCGCTAATTTATGCATTAACTCCCTTAATGAAATGAAAGCGCTCGACAATGGGACAGATGGGACTTCTTCCACTAAATATTGTTCTAGTTTAGTGGAACAAAATTGTGCCAGTTGTCTGAACTCCAGAAAGAGACCCACTCCTCCAGTGTGGATTAATGGGAGATTGGACAAATATAGTGAGGGAAGTTTTTTTAACTAGTCAGCGCAATTATATTCAGAATTGCATGACTAAGTACAATTGCTTTGAAACAAGTAAATTGGCCAGCTAGTCCACAATCCGAGATAGCGTATGTGGGCAGCACACGTGCGGATAACGGTCTGCCTTATCGATGATACGAGTATGACTTCAATGGTGTTGTGTGTGCAACATCACTGTATTCCAAACAGCACACAGCCATAGGAGTATCTGGTTATATACATATGCACATTAAGTATGAAAGGTATTTTGCATGTGCACATAGGTGATTTTATTTTCTTTTAGTGCTTCTGTTTCACGTCTATATAATAATTATTATTAATTTAATCTTACTCTGATTACAAATATAGAAGGTTTAATCCGATTTATTTTGTTCATAATAGTACCGTACAGGTAAGGCTTGTTCGTGTGTGGTCCATATTGAGGAGTTCGTAAACATTTCGTTGCTCGTTACTACTAAAAACCACCGACCTCCAAGCCAGCTACATCTCTAAAAATTAATAGTTGGTGTGAGATATTGTTGTTTATAGAACAGTAGTTAGCGTTTATTATTATTGTTATAGTAATTGCTGACATATAAAGTCACTCTTACCTACTTCCTCTTACTATTGTTTTCTACCTCTGATATGAATGAGATTTGTACCTAAGCAGAAAGATCGCGTTTTTATACCTGTCTTGAATTACTACATGTGATGCAACTTTTAACATAAGATCATTGTGATGCAACTACAAATAATATTTTGTATCGTCTTGTATATTATGAGTAATTTTAATGAAAAAAATATATTGATTTATAATACCTAACTAGACTAGAGTACCACCTGTCAAAACTTAACATGAACCATTGTCCCATAGTAAATATATTATGTACTTACTTACGTACAGAGTGAATCGTTCAGTTGGTCAAGTTGTACAGAAATTACTAGTAGCCGTAGCAACTATGACAAGCTATTAGTGTTAAATGATCTTTACCCTCATAAAATAGTTTAACTTTATCAAAATTAATTATTTTAGTAAGTAAAGAAGTCATTATAAAATAAACAGCTCGTTTGATAGCCGACTATGGCAAATTGAAAAGGCCGTATTTACGAATAGATTAGTTATATAAATAGATTGTACGTTTGTCATTTGAGACAGAAATGTACTTTATATTTACCTAACTGTTATTCTTTTATTATGGTTCCAATACAAATATATATATATATATATATATATATATATATATATTTTAAAGTTATTAGGTGTGCAAGTAGTTTCACACAATAGCAATTTTTTAGGTTTTTTATTAGTTATGTCGTATTTAGCGTTGTTTAAAATTATTATATGTACTTATATTTTTTTCTGTATAAGACTTATTATTTACTACTTTTTTACATTAGTCCAATTGTTTCCAACATGTGTATAAATGCGATTACGCTACTTTTTTTTACGCCACCAAAACATTTTAAATAAATAATTTCAGTTTGCTTTCATACTTAATTACAAACAACTCTCTTCAGTTTTCAAAATCTAAAAGCAGAAGAAAAATGAAAAAAATCTGTCCTATTAACCTATTTGTATTGTTCTTTCACATCACTTATTTGCATGTCATTCAATTTTTGCTGGCAACGGCGCGGCGGCGGCGTCTAGACGCATACACTTTATTACCCAACCAACCAACTGACAGACAGCAGTGGTGTAGTACAACTACGAGTACAATACACTACAGCCTACAAGGAAATCTGATTTGTTTATCTCAGCCACGTTATCTACGGCTGTGACCCTCGCGTACTTCCTCACTTGCCGGTAATGTAGGTAACTGCCATACCTTCTAACTCGTATCTAATATTGTTAAATTGTTAAATTGCGTTACAAAATACTCGTATATGCAGTTATAAATAATTTGTATATATTATTATATTAGTGTCCATGGCACCCACGGCACAGGGAATCCTAGTGTGGGGCTATGAGTGTGAAGCGTTATTTATTATATTTATTTTAATTTTAAGTATTTATTTTTTTATTTCATATAGTGTAAATATTAAGTTTCTATCAATATTTGATTGTATTCTGTTTTGTCTACCTTATCAAAATAAAGTTTTATTCATATTACATGCTGCATGATACAGATTTTCATAATTAATGGCCCTTTTGCCTCATCGGTATTATCTGTAGTATCGGTATCGGAAGAGTCTCAGGTTTCGTTCCTGGCTATACAGAGGTGCAGACATGTGACAGATGTGTTTTTCCAACTTTGTTGTCCACTGGAAGAAGCCAAACCAATTATTATTATTGCAAATGAGTGATCTGGTAAAATTGTACCGCGACTAAAACAATTAAAAAACAGGTTGGAAAATAAACTATACTGCAAAGTCCAGTAGAGATAATGTAGCTGTTCTGTGTTATTTCTACGTCGCTAACGTCATTTGATAACACAAAAAAATGTGTATCATTGCGTGTTATAACGTCACACTGATAGCTATAGTCAAACTTTTTGTGATAAACGTAACAGTTGACATTGGATATTTAGATTGAATTACTCAGTTCAATTGTTAATGTCGTGTTTGCAGTTACGAACCAGGTAGATGCTAAATATAAAGTGAAAGTATTAAGTTATCGTTATCTCAGAGACGATGACGAAGTTAGGTATCTTTTCGCTACGAAGCGATGTTATTTTGTCTACACCCCCTGGTGTTTACGGTGTTCTGGTGTTTTTAATAAGATCCAAAAAGATGTTAGATAACGGTCACCTTCCGACTACCGGATCCGTTGTTGCTTCCCATCTGATCATAGCATGCTAAAGCCAAAGCTGTATCACAAATTTTGTGTCCAAAAGTCAAGTAGCAATTTAAATTTAAAAATTTCAACAGCCCTCAGAATTTGTTTTGAGTACCTCTGTCTCACCTCAATGTCGTCACGTCATTACTAGATATAGTGGTGATCTCAGACACTCGCCAAGATAACACTGCTTCGTGGATCGAAGAACACGGCTACTGTCTTGTGAAACCGTGAAAGAAAATTATTTTGTTTTCAGCAGTTTTTCAGTAGCGGTCTTAAAAATATGAGATTAAGATCTATTTTTAGATACGTCTTATTAATTAAACATTGTATTGTGATGTGATATTAAAGTCTCATTATACGATAGGAAGTGATCTAAATTAGCTGTATAAAATGAGATAAACCTGATTATATTACAGTTAATTAATTTTCATCAGCAGCATAGTACATTTGGAGAGCTGGATAAAATATATAGCCGTTTTAACGATGATGTGTAGGAATGCAGCGAATAAATAAGGCTTATTTAATTGCTAGGTAAGCACCGTGACCAATTATCGTGCGAGAGCGGCGAGATGTAGCCACCAATTTTATACAAGAGGTCGTCTTGTTAAGTGCTCTATGTTGATTGTAATTGATAAAAGCGACATATCTATAAAGCGCCATGGCCACGTCGCGTCACCTGCTACATTAGCCTACGTAGCAGCTCTTGTAATGAAAGTAGCCAATACGTCGCAGTCAATTAGTCCAGTCGCCAGCTCGCCACACATTTTAATACGAAATATTTGGTTGAAACAGCTAGTGGATTTGCCATTGCGTCCTGTTGATGTTGCCATATCATTGGTCTGTTAAGTAAATTAGGTTAAAGTGGTACGTGGTGATGGTTAGGTACTTACTAAAATATTTCGGTCATTTTTATTGAATATCACAAAAATTTACCGATGAGTGAAAGATGGGTTGTTAGTCTGAAATCGATAGTATAAAAAACTTAAAAAGGCACTCCAGTAGGTCTGTCGGCAACAGACAGTAGGTTTCATCCCACCTCAAAAATGCCTCAAGGCGCCTAAAGAAGTTTTCACTTCAAAAATGTTTTCCTGGAACAAAAACAGATATCGTCATAAATGTTATTGCAGGAGTGGGACTAAACCGAATTTCATTAAAGCAATTGTGGTAATTGACCGGGCTGCGCGCCTTCCGGACCAGCCGTCTGCTTTGTCTCCTGCCATAAGCGACCACGAGGCCCCAATGTTCATTATACATATCTACAATCGTTTCTAATATCAACACTGAATAGGTGTTGTTACTTTATACTGTACAAATGGATACAACATGAAAAGTTTCCGCAATCAATAAACAAGCAATTAATATTTTGTTCACACCTACATATAGATACATGGAATTTAATTATACGAAGCTTAATGAAGAAGATGAATTAGAGCTTTGGCTAAAAGAACTAGTGTTAAATGCTAAACCATTAAAAGTTTGGTTCGGAAAATTTCAGAAGAACCGGCAAGAAACTCAACAATTTACCACTTCCATTGAATTTAATAAGTAAATACCTAGTGTCCAGAGGTTTCAGGTGACCGAATGACAATTATCATGAAAATATATTTCCGCACCCAATTATCCATCCATATTAATTTGCCGCTCAACAAACCAGCGACTTATAAACTGTTATGTGCCTATTTAAAGGATTTTGAGTTATATGTGACCAAATAAGGCTATAATCGGTGTAACGTCGCGCCCACTGCGCCTGCGCAGCGTCCTTGCGCTTAGGCGGCCGAGCCTCCCGCCCACTGCCGCCACTGACATCCGACAAACTAACACTCATGATAACGTCATATTTATATCGCTGCATAGATTACATCCGATATAAATCCTTAATACTTAAATTACGCTCTAATCCTCAGCTCAATATTAAAAACGTGAAAGTAGGTCAGGCACCCACCAAATCAATCTTATCGGATGAAAAATATTCGAACGCTCGACGCGCGACGTCTTCAATCGTTAGTAATTTACAATAGATCGTTAATGATAAGAGAGGAGCTCCACACGTCGTGTTCGGGCTCGCAGCGGTTACCTCAGATAAGCAGTCGCCGCGGCGTGTGATGCGAAATGATGCGAAATATTTCCGGAGTTAGAGGAGTGTTCTATAAATATAATGATTCGACGTCGGTCGTGGGCGATGATTTCGGAGGAACGAGGGCGGCGCAGCGGCGGCGGCCGGCAGTAGCGCGCGATCCGCCGCGGCCGACGCCGCACGTGCGCGCGCGCAACGAACGAACGACCCGCACTCCCGCGCACGACATTCGAAGCGATATATCGCGAGAAACGATACCGATCTGCCCCCAAACCTCACACCCCACTACCGACTGTACCGACCGACTTAACCCGTCGATCGCACCGGATCGATTCTCACTCCCTGCGAGGGCGGATTATAACGAACAAATCGACTAATAAAATCGAACCGCACGAAGGTGTCGCGTCGCAAAAAGCGCAATACAATAGAGTAAGCGTCTAATTATAAACGTGGTTGAACGAGAACCGTCGAGATGCAGAACATCGATCCATTGGAGTTCGCCAACATCCTCGCCACCGAGCTATGGTGCCAGCAGGTACAGCCCTAGCGCTCCTAGCAGTGCCCCTCTAGCCCCTAGTGCCCCGGTCGAGCCCGATCCTTCACTAATTGGTGCATTCGCGACACGCAGTGTTCCAACTCCTAGAAATACAGCTAGTGTGAATAGCAATTATACAGCCAGAATTATCTTGGAAGGTATTTCCATGCTTTTGCCTTCAGTGCAATTCGTATCGTAGGCGTTGTTACTTACTCTTTAGTCTTTACCAAAGTACGATTATAAGGCGTGTTTATAAGCTATTGTCTACTAAAATTTTATTGACCATTAAATTTAAGTATTCGGCTCTCAACTAGTCAGTGTTACATGATCAAATTCAATTAGAAATTCATTAGTGTCAAGCATGTGGGGTCTAAAATAATAAATTTGCTCTTATGTTGAAAGAAAAATTAAGAATCTGAGAGATCTCCAAAATTTTCTCAATTGTCGGACGCCCCAACTCAGAGTTACTAACGGTTACTTAAATCGCTCCTTAGTACAGAATTTGTATGGTGATTGTTTAGTAAGGAACGATTAAATTAAAGTAACGATTAAATTAGTGACTCTGAGTTGGGGCGTGAGAAGTCTAGTTGTGGACAGTTACTAATTGTATGAACTTTTGTAAGAAGAATTGCAACGCATTACTTACATTGGAGAGACGTGCAACACACGTGCAATCTGTTGGCTAGAATCAAACAGCAATGATGGAACAAGTACCTAATGAACCTAGTGGTTTGCAAGTAGGTTTCCTGCAGCACTCGGGCTGTATTCGAATCTTGCTCACACCTCTGTCACAGATAATGATAGACAATTAATAACTTGTATGAACAAAGGAATAAGACTAGAGATGATACTGGAAATTTGAAAGTCTTCCACAATGTTTTCAATAATTATTACTCTGCACTTGTTCAGTCAGTGTCTTGGACCGTCCCCTCTCAATTTGATGTCTTTGTTTCCTTCATTCTTACTTCATCTTTCTTGGCTGGCAACACATTAGTGGTGCCTTTGGTAAGTAACATCCATGGACGACGACCACGTAACATCGTCATCGGTCTATTCGTTTGTCGCCTATTTGCTTTTTCTTCTCTAATAGACAGTTGTTGCTGACTCTACCGGCCTTTACAGCTTCACGCTTGGAATGATTAGGCCAAAAGTTATTTTTTCAATAATTGTTATTGCGTAGAGGGAGGACTAGCTCGCCCTTTTCGAGGAGTAGGAATCTCCTTATGGGTTCGTATCTGGCCTTAGGAGAGCATCTGCCCCCTAAGCCCGCGTGGTACAAAGGACATTTAAGTGGTTGTAGTGACACTAAAATCCATACATGTGCATGACTGTAAAGTTTAACTATTTAACCCTGATTCTGATGATATTCTATGAAACTTATTAAAAAACGTCATTATTGTATGCTGTATTAACAGTGCGTGGTTTTACGTAAAGATGGATGAGAGCGGTCGAGTGTTGTTTATTTTTCTTATTTAATTGCCCACGTGAGAGATTTATGAGTAGCTTTTAAACCGTTAATGTATCCTATCAGAACAGGTAACGTTACGTTGGCATTGAGTCCAGCAATAAAGATATATGTATACGTTTTGTAATGGATGGTTCTCCAGTGAGTGTTGTTACCCGGTAATACCTACCTATGTAGTAGACAGAATTTATGTATCTTTGAGGTTATTTTAAAAGAAATTAACAAAATTTAACAAGCAGCACAGAATACTGCTACCCACCATCGTACTGAAACTTACTATGATTTTAAATCTCCAAATAGCCAACTCACTCTTCACTGGTTGTCACAACTCAGACATTGTTTGCACTTGTGACAAACAATGACAATCGGCCATGGTGACGGGGACAAAAATAAAATTTTTGTCTCTGTATTTCACGTAGATTTTATAACTGGCGATCTCGCTCTGTAAATGTATGGGAGAATCTACTGGTTCTAAATCTATGGCTAAAGGCATAGATATCAGCGCTGGCGATCGAAATATTGTGGCTAATTTATCCTTAACCAATGATATTGCTAATACTAGGTTATGATATAAACATTGGTAATTATTATGGTAAACTTAACGATTATAATTATGTTTCACCATATTCTAAAAGTAACCTTACTATGGAATATGTTATGAAATTAGAGAATTACCTAGCCGTAGGAATTACAATTGAGTCGGTTACACGGTCAAGAGAATTGACGTGACGAATGGTGGAATAAATAAACGCTTACACACTAACACACCCCCGCACTAGGATACAATAACAACTACAATGTCTGCTACAGGATTCGAACCCAGAACAGTGACACTACCAAATTTTACCACGCTGTCGTTGATGAAACATATCAAACGAGTTGCTGTCAAACACAAATAACGACGTATTATGGAACTTTGTTAGAGTACTATTATAAGTAGGTACTATTGTCTTCTGTGGTTAGAGTTGAGATGAAAGCGTCTTTCTGCTTCTAGGGATCGGCTATCAACTAACTAGACTGAGAAAAACAAACAATTAGTATTTCTATTTTTTTTTTACTTTTTCCTTTTTAAAAATTCAATATGGATTAGGTTAGATTTTAGCCGGTGATTTCTTTAGCACACAAATAAATTAACAATTATCAATGCACATACATAAACATAATCAATTCCACTACACAATTCGTTCGCTAAGTTTGTATAATGCATAATATCAAGCATTTTGTTTTATCTTTTGATGTTATTGTTTTCGCTCGCGCGCAAATGTTTTGCTGATAAAAACCGATCGGAATGTGGAAGCGATGCAACTGTACAATAAATACGTTATTAGTGTTATTACACAATGATTTCGTACGTAATATTGTTAGATACAACGCTGTATAATAGTGGAATAAACAAAAAGTAGGACATTGTAATAGGCCAATGAGGTATGCACCTTGCAGACACTCTGATTGCAATATGCATGAACTGATCGTCAAACATTCATAAAATACATGATGATGTCATCTTATTTATATCATTTGTATCATGTTTCTTAGATTATTTTATTTATTGGACTCAATAATCTGTTAGCCAAATGTTGTTCTAAATGTAGTCAAATAATAAGGATTCTTTCTAGAAAGTATTTGGACCATTTTAACTGGAACTGACAAAGGGTATATTTGTAGTTCCAACGGCTTCCTTGATATATTAGGAATCCTGCTGGAAGGACCATTCATGTCTCTCTTTTATTTACCTATTGACATTAAGTTAACGTAATAGAGAAGTTAATAACTAAGATATAAGGCTAGAAAAAGGGCATCGAACCTAATTGGCACACCTACAAGTCCGCCATTTTGAAAAAACCTCGATTCGGCGGCCAGTGATGAAACATGTGTCAATCGATAGACTAAATGATTATGATCAAAAAGTATTCAGTGATGAAATGTCGTAAGTGATATACTTTCCGAGATAAGTGAGTTCAAAACTGTAGAAAAATAAAGCAAAAAAACTTCGTTACGGAGGACATTGATGAAACATATGTCAATCGATAGGCTAAATGATTACGATTAAAAAGTATTCAGTGATGAAATGTTGTAAGTGATATACTTCCTGAGATATTTGAGTTCAAAACCGTACAAAAATAATGCATTAAAAATTATCATTTACTTATTTTGAATTTATTGGGTCAATAATGAAAAATAAGCATTTTATGTCATATGTGTATGTGCTGCATAGGTACTTGATTTATTAATAACGGGTAGGTTTGAATTAAAAAAAAGCAAAGCAAAAGCAAACTACTAGGTTGTTTTATAAATAATTTATTTGCCACCAGCAGCTACTACAGCTTTGGCAATTACTCTAAACCAAAAGTTAAAATTCACTATTGGCTTAGTTTTCTATATCATGTCTGACAATCACTGAATCTAAAAATTCCGCTGGTGATAAAGGCAATGTTTCCTGATGTCAAGCCCATGCCAAGAACCATATAACACACATTATATGGGAACAACATGCCAAGGTTCTTTTTCCTACTATGCATGAGTAGTACCATCCCGCGATTTTATCTCTACCCTTAAGTTGTTTGTTTGACGAATTTGTTTAATTTTTATAATACATAACGTAACTGAGGTAAGGAAAAAAGTGACCGGTACACTTCAATTGCTGTATCGCCATAAAAACTTAACCATAAATACGCCATAAACACTCTGGTCATCCCTCACCTTGATTATGCTGATGTGTGTTGTACAGATTTGTCAGAGGAACTTCTGAATAAATTGGAGCGCCTTCTTAATAACTGTATTACATATATATACGGCTTACGTAAGTATGACCACATTTCCCAGTTCCATTCCTAACTTAAATGGCTATCCATTCGATACAGGCGAAACTTCAGAATTCTCTCAACATTTTATGCCATTTTGAATAATGTGTCTTCTCCTGTTTATTTAAAGGAAACCTATAGCACTGCTTATTTCGGGGATTCCTTCACAATATAGTTCATACTGTTCTGGAACTCCTTGCTTGTAGACATCAAAAAAACATAGACTACCAAAAGCTCCTTCAAGAAGTCCGACAGCACTACCTGAAGCTATTAGAATGTTGTCGCCCGTGGTCTTTAACCAGATGTTATATATGTATTCATAAATATTAATTTACTTAATATATAAGATGTTTATATGTAAATCTGAATAAAACTGTAATTTATTTAATTTTGTTTATGTATATTGTGATTTTATATGTATATAGTAATTTTATTATTCTAAATATTCATAATATTTCTTATCTGGCATAACACTGATACAGTTACAGATACACTAGAAGTAAAAAGATAATTAATTACAATTTTTTTATTTTTGTACGGTTTTGAACTCAAATATCCCAGAAACCATATCACTTACGACATTTTATCACTGAATACTTTTTGATCGTAATCACTTAGACTATCGACTGACACATGTTTTATCAATATCGGCCGAAACGATGTTTTTTGCTTTATTTTCCTACGGTTTTGAACTCAAATATCTCAGAAAGTATACCACTTACGACATTTCATCACTGAATACTTTTTGATCACAATCATTTAGTCTATTGATTGACACATGTTTCATCACTGGCCGCCGAATCGAGGTTTTTTCAAAATGGCGGACTTGTAGGTATGCCAGGCTCCATACAAAAATGTTGGAAGCCCTTTGATGTTAAACCTTGGTTTTCTTTTTTCCAGTTGGCAAACCTAGAGGGCCTCCAGTCGGGGGTCCCAACCCGCACGACGGCGACCATCACGCCCACGCAGTTGCGCAACTTCGAACAGACATACATCGAGTTGAGCAACTGCCGCGGGGAACAGAGCAACCACGCAGGATTCGTGCCACCCTCCGTCACGCACGCCAACAGTTACGGTGAGCCTCAGGGTTTTGTAGTAGTATGTTAAAGTTCTTCATGGGTGGAATTTCATACTGACCTTGAATCGTAGGAACATTTTGTCTGTATGTATGAGTTAATATGTGGATTGGACCAAGGATAGTTCAGTCTTGACAACTTATATTGACAAATACTGACTATAACTACTTTGAACTACATAAAATGCGGCCTTAAAATTGACACTGAACTTCGTGGTACTGCTATCACTCCTAACACATGCACAAAGAATAATATTTTTATGTTGTTGAATGTTATACTTTCCACAAGAGTTGAAGAATATGTCCCTCTCGTTCCAGGCATCCTGAATCCTGTAGGCGGCTACTGCGACTCGGGCCCGACGACGGCGCTGCATGTGTCGCCGGGCCCACTCTCCAGCGGCGACAGCAGCAGCAGCCCTGGCCTGCCTGCACCCAAGCGCCGCAACATGGGCGGCAGGAGGCCCACCAAGGCCCCCCAGGACCTCTCCCCCGAGGAGGAGGAACGCAGAAAGATCCGTAGGGAACGCAACAAAATGGCCGCCGCTCGATGCCGCAAACGCCGACTGGATCACACAAACGAGTTGCAAGAGGAAACCGATATGCTCGAGAGGAAGAAACAGTCGCTGGAGGATGAGATTCGAAAGCTGAACGAGGACAGGAACCAACTCGAGGGCATCTTGCGCAGCCATCTGCCAATCTGCAGGCTCGCGAAGCGCTCGGTCAGCCCTCCGGACGTGAAGCCCTTCCAGGAGACGTACGGATACCCAGAGTTACCAGATGATGCCATCCGCGTCAAGGAGGAAGTTATGGACCCCGCCGCGGACCCCGTACTGGGGCTAGATAATGATATCTATACCTCGCCGGCACAAGACAAGAGGTATGTTTATCGCATTGATTGATTGATTGAACAATTTATATTATTATGGATACGCTCGAGGACCAAAAATGTTCATTGAGCGAAAAAACTACTCACAACGCGAAATTAGAACAATGTGACTATGTCATGGAGTAGTCGGGACCCCGTTTCGCGGGGTTCCTTTTATTCTCCTAAATAAAATAACCCACTTACCGAACTGACTTTCGATTTGAGTTGAGTGTTTATTTTTTGTAATGTTTATTTTTACAACCTGAAACATTTGTAACAACCATCTCCAGATGATCCCGCAGTCCTCTCGTTTCGGATCATAATCCTACAAATAAGGTATCGTTAGAAGCGTCTCGATCATCCGCAGGGCTTAACGTTACATTGAATTCACTATCTCTCCCCCCCCCTGCCCTTTATAGATTCCTTCAAAGCGCGAGCGTTCCGTTCAAGTATTAATGTTGAACGTTGTATTGTTTCAGAATAATGTTGTCGGCGGCGAACCCTGCGGTGACGGCAGCGGGCGCGGCGGGCGCGGCGGCGGCGGTGATCTCCCTGGACACGCCGCCCGTCCCCACGCGCCCCAACCGACCCAACTTCCTCCAGGTGCCGCTCAGCCTCACGCCCGCACAGGTTATTAATATGTCATCCTCACACGAAAAGACAACAGACAGACTAGGGTGTCGTAAGAGGTGACAGAAGCCCGGCTTGGTGGTAGGGCTTCGTGTAAATGGTAAAACGCTTAATCATAAGAAACAGGCACAATTACATACATTTGCAAAAGAAAATTAGTATATAATTTCAAACAAACATGTCATTTTTACGACCGTTATATAACTTCGCTCATTTCCCCTCCAGATCCACAACAACAAAGCGCTGAACAACAACAGCAACAAAATCGCGGGCATCGAGATCAGCACGCCCAGCAACGGGATCCCGTTCAACTTCGACAGCCTGATGGAGGGGGGCACGGGGCTCACCCCGGTGCACCCGCACCCGCACCCGTGCGCGCAGCAGCAGCGCGGCGCCGACCTCGCCTCGCCCGACGCGAGCCTCGTGAGCCTCTGAGACCGGCTCGACGCGGCCGCGGAGCTGTTCGAGGCGCTGCGGACGCTGCCCGGGGACTTGGAGGCTCTGTAGCATCGGTACTCTGCGTACCGAGATGTCCACGCCGTTTGTCTCTAGACTCCGTCTGTCAGTCTGCAGAGGCTTCAATACGCTTTGTATAATGTTCTTTTGAGAAATAAATATCTCCTTCCGGTACGCCTTTTCAGTCTGCTGATGTACCAGTACGCCATTTTAAATCTGTTGACTTATTTTCCGCGGTTTCCTTCTGTCTGCAGACTGTCGGCCGCGCTCGTCAGACGGGCCGCGGCTACGTATATTGATACTGTACGTTATTTATTCAACTCTCTCCTTCTGTTCTTTACTTTAACTGGTTTACACGAATTAGGCTGATAATTACTGATTAATATTTTTGTATAAATAACAATTTGTAATTAAGAATAAATTTTAATTCATGCTATTAGTTTGTGTAGCGGACATATACGGATCGGACAAGATAAATGTAGATGTATTGTGTTTTGGGTAGGATGATTGAACTAGATCTTATCTACTTAATCGGTGTAAACCAGCACGTGTGTCCGCTCACTCCGGCCACCGGGGAGCCGGCCTACGAGAGTCAATTACTATTTTTATAAAATAGACTTGTTGTATTTCTGCAGAAATAATAATTGTGATTCTAAAATAAAACAGAGTTTTATTTGAGCATTTCAGGGATTTATTTTCGAGTTGTGCTTAATCTCTAGCGAGGCTAGAATACGGTGCGTTTTTAGTGTAAGTTAGCGTAAAAGGTCCCTTTACCTTCGATTGCAACGCGATTTTATATGTAGCGGCACAATCTATAGTTGTATGCGGATGTGTGTTAATATTCAGCGATTCTCAAAATCTTGTCATAATAAACCTTCGTGCCATTTACTACGTCTACTCTCAGGAATACAATAATACGAAATAATTAGTTAACCGTAAACTAACAGCAATATTACTTAAAATTAATGTTTCGATTGTAAGTTAGCTCAATGTTGATGTAACGTCTTACCGTTCCATTGGATTAGGTACTGGTAGTGTAGTTATCGTTAAGGATTTGTGATACGTCCAGTGATGTGCGCCTTGCGCGGCGACTCTTATTGTGAGACCAACTCATGCCTTATTTACTTCTTACTTATCTTTCGTTTCTTCTTCTATCTTCTTCAAACTTCTGTATCCCTAAGCTAAATCTGTAGATTTGGATTTGTGTCCTTCACGCATCTTTCCGTTCTGTTAGATTGTTTGTAATTTGCTTCGTGAATGTCAATTTTATACTCATAATTGTATTGAGCGGCATGAGTTATTTTTAATGTACCAATATTGAGTACTGGAATAAAACAATATATTAGTGTAAGGCAATAATTATGTTAAGAGCACTTAACAGTTTATTATAATTACATAACTTAGACCAAATTATTATTTTATGCGCTTTGTCGTAGATGTAATTAAAATCTAAGCCAAATATTGATTTATGTCGTTATTTCTAGGTTTAGGGTTAGCCGTCGGTCCCGACAAAGTATTATTGGTTAGCCGAGGAATGCGAAGTATTTATTATTATATTATTTAACCGTCTCTGAACGAATGTGCAATAATATTCGTCGCCTGTCTTTTATAAACAATTTTTTCTATAATAGCATTTGCTCGAAAATATTTAAGCATAATATGAACATCTTGTGTAGTATGTAAGAGAGATGTAATTTTTTCTAGAGGAGTTTTCTTAACGCGATAGTAGAATACTTTTGTATTTTTTCAAGAAAATTTAGCAAAGCAATATATTTAATAATGAAATTATTATAAATATTACCATCAGATGTAGTAAAATATATATATGTAAATCAGAAAATATAAATTTGTTTACGTACACCTGAACTTGAGTTTCTTTTGTTTTACTAAATTCCCACCGATCCCACTTTTTATACAAAATACGAATAATACGATAGTTAAAAAAAATATAGTTTTCTACGAAAGGCAATAATTTATACTGCCAAAACATTGCAACTATATTAAAATTAGATACCTAATTGAAAGATATACATAATCAAGTTTTTTCCCTCAAGACAAATCTAAAATAGTTATTTCCAGCAGTACGAATTTTCAAATATATTAAAGACATTTTTTTATTATTATAATCGTAATAACACAAAACAAATTTGAATTATTCAAAACACAATATTGGAAAAAAGGCTTTAATAACGTTATCATTGTAATGAAATGTCTAATTATTATATTGAACTGTACGAAGCAGAGCGCGTCGCAGGCGATCTTGCAGGTGGTTCCTGATAGCCGAGTACAGGAAGAAGACGATCTCATAGATACTGAGGAAGCTGCAGCCTAGACATAGTCCAAACACACCGCCAAGGTTTGCTGGAAAAAACGAGAACAATTTATATAATATTAGAGAAAGACACCGTATAGGTATAGGTTCAGGCGTGAAATATGAATAGGTACATATACCTACCTACATATTCATGCGCGAAGCTGTAAAGGCCAGTAGGGCCAACAGCAACTGATCATTCAAAACAAAAGGTAGGTACCCTCATCTATTATTTTATGATTTTTTATTTATTTATTTATTGGTAATTAGAACGAATTTATAATTCACTTACACTAATTAACATGTCGATCATATTTAAGTATAACAAAATTTTCCAATAAATAATAATAATGATGATTTAATAACATAATTTAATAAGAATTATTATCATAAAATAATATATGCGGGCATGTTTTCATTTATACGATAAATAATACGACAGTTTACGATACTACCTAATACTATACGATGACTAAGATATAACTCGCTTTGCTTCGGTTTTCGTATATATTAATTTTTTTTTAAATAAATATAGCCCATGTTACTGAGAAACAATAGACCTATTGGTGAGATTTTATGAAATGGGTCCAGAAGATTTATGTTATACAAATAAACATACATACAAAAAATTAAAAACTTTTCCGTTTAATTAGTTTACATATACTTAATGTTCAACATACAAGCAAAAGTGATGAGCGACATGACCGTCTCTTGCTTCTGCTTCACGATCACGGAGGTCGCGAAGAACAGGTGGTGGATGGACGTGCTCTCCTTGAAAGTCACATTTTCGCTGTAAAATTAATTAGCAAGAATTATTATCAGGCAATTATAAAAAAAATAACATTAAAAGGTGATCGCGCCATCTAGAACGCGACGGAGGTTTCCGCTCGACCCCTCTATCCGCACTCCTCAGCCGTCGCTGGCGCCCTCCTTTCCTTACCTCAACCCGCGCTCAAGACGCCGGCCGACGATCCGGCGCTCGCGCGCCATTGTGTTTAGTGTTCAATGCTACCTGCGCTCCGAGCACACGCGTCCCTCGCGAAACCCGCCGTCGTACACGCCGCGCCTCAACTAACCACGCCGTGCCGCCGGCCGCCATATTACATGTGCTCAACACACTCCGTACACCCAGTATATATGCGATAGTGTATTGTGTATCTCACGGGAAGTGCAAGCCCATTCGGGAACCCGGGACCAGCCCGCTCAACGTCGCCCGGATCACTCATCGCCCACACCCCAAGTCCACCAATCGCCGGCTATTCCCTAACTTCCCTTCAGCCCAACGACGGATGTAAGGTCAGTACCCCACATCCTTTTTGGTCCTTCGATCCTTGGAATTAGCCCTTGGTATACGTCCTCTGCTACCATCAGCTCCCGTCCCGTTAATATATACCTACCCGTAATAAAATTATTATCATTGCATTGCGTAAATTCCAATTCCGCTCGTATATCCAGGTAAATACCTATCCACCCACACCAGCTGGTTCAGCCTATATCTATTTGGTTCATAAATACCTATTTAATGTAAGGTAAAAAGTAAGTTACAAATTTAATGTAAAGTAAAAAGTAAGTTACAAAATTAAACCTACATAGTGTGAATTTATTTTTTCTCAACAGTGCAAGTAAGTGGGTACATACTGCAATTAAGCTATAACGGCAGTTGTATAGCCGATCGTAATTATCATTTAATTATTTAAAACTTTTAATTTGTCTCCGTTCTATTTTGTGTCTATATTTTGGTGTTTAAATAACAATAAATACATAGTATAGTGTTAGTACAGCTCGATTCACGGCGAATAATTCCAGCTCAAATAAATACCCCTATGTAATATTTTTAATAACGTTCACAGAGTACCTTTAATACACAATTTCAAATAGACCACTAAAGTGAAGTGTTTAGTAAACGCGTGAATAGGTAACTATCGCATTCGTAACAAGAAACGATTCGCAGTTAATATAAATAAGACTCAAGGAATTTTAGGGCCGCGACACACTCGGCACATTAATTAATTAATTATTACCTTTTAATAATACCTTTCTGCTTGTTGCATACTATTGTAACATAATATATATCCCCTTCTAGATTAATAATAATTTTTTTTCTTCTTTCTCGTGCTTAATTTTTTTATTAATTAAGATTTTTTTTTAAATTCTTAATTTTTAAATTTTATTTAAAAGTAGTTTTTTATACTTTTAAATCTGCTCACACACGCCTTGCGCCGCGCACACATTTACCGCGCTCTGCTTTATTATTCCTAAATTTTATTTAATTGTCGTTTCTTCTCTCGTGTAATATACCCTTAGCCTTGCTCATACGCCTTGCTCCGCACGCATAAACCGCGCGCCGCTTTTGTTTACGCCGCGCCGCCCAATTAAAACGCTGCTACTTGAATAATTTTTTTAAGCTTAATTTTTTTATTTTAGTTTTTTTTTTAAATATAAAACAAATATTTTATTTTCAGATTTTTTTTTAAATACGAGTTATCCTCTTGCGCGTACCTTCAGCTCTGCCCGCACGTTTTTTTTTTCTCCGCACCTATACCGCGCTTTGCTTTTTTACGCCGCGCCGCTCAGCTAAAGCGTTGCAAAGCCGACCAAGTCGCAAGCTGCTTTCTTCCGGGAAGCTTACAAAGCTATTCTTCAGCTTAATAAAATTGGTGTTGCCATCCTCGCGGGTGACACTACTAACTACACGGTCGTCGATTTCAAAGCGCGTGTAACGAAGTTGGACGACTACAAAAGTAAGCTGGACGATGTGTATGTGGAGATACTAGATGCCAAAGATTTGGACGATAAAACCGAGGCGACATACACTGAAAGCTTCGATGAGGCAAGCGAGGCTTACACACAGATACTCGTTGCCAGGGAAAGGCTTAGTTCCCTTCCGCCCGCCTCCGCTCCTCATTCTTCAAACATGACTGCGCCCGTTTCCGTTCTGCCCAAAATTGAGCTCCCTCGCTTCAGCTCTAAGTTAGAGGATTGGCCCTCATTTATTACCATCTTTAAAAGCTTGACCGATGACATGGTCAACCTCACGGATGCAGTCAAGCTGCATTATCTGCTCTCTTGTATTTCTGGTGAGGCGCTCAGCATGATCGCTCACCTTAAAATTACCAATGATAATTATAAGGTGGCTCTCGAGATCCTGACCAAGCGCTACGAGAACCGGCGCGTATTGATCGACAGGTTCGTCGATATCATTCTCGAGCTCCCACCAATCGGCTCCCGGTCAGATATACGACAGCTCTTCCTGATTCCACTCATCTCTGCTCAGTCTGCCCTGCGCAATTTAGATCTGCCCATTAAAGACTGCGATTATGTCTTCGTTTCGATCGTGGTGCGCAAGCTGAAAGGCGAACTCCGCACACTATTTGAACGCAGGCACGCATCGGGTGATCGTCTACCCACCTTGAATGATTTAATTTCTTTTTTAGAAGAACACGCGCGGTGCATAGAAACCGAGAAATCTAACCCCGCGCACTCTTCTCACTCTTCCCAGCCCATGCTCGCTTCTACCTCTGCTTCGAGAAGATCACCCAGCCTACCACGCACCCCAAACTTATACGGTCGCCAAAATTTCAGGCCAATACAGCCGGCGCAACGTTCAGCCCCTACAACTCGTCAGCCCGATACGTCAGCTTACCGACCGGTCTACTCGTCCCGTACGTCGCGCTCACCTCCGGCTGGTGCAAATAATAACCTTTATTGCCCTTGGTGCGCCACAAAAGGCCACAAACTAATAGCCTGCCCGGCCTATAATAACCAGCCCGTTCAAGGACGATGGGACTTCATTCAGGCCCGCAACCGATGCAAGCGCTGTCTGGGTCCGCACTACGAGAATGAGTGTCAATCGACGGGGCGTTGCAAGGAATGCAACAGCATAAATCACCATACGTCCCTGCATCGGCTTGGCGTTACATCACCGGTGCATTCATCAGCGCACCTTTTACCCGCGGAACTCAGAGAGCGACCACAAACGCGCTCAGCTCATCAAGCCCAAACCCGCCCAGTGCTCGCCGCTCGGAAGTCACCATCTCCCCCGCGATCTCACACACACCTGCAATGACTATCTATAATTACCGAGCACCCCGAACTCGAAAACGATATACCCATAAATTTACATCCGCACAACTTTAACCCCACGATCTCAAATACAGAACAAGTAGTATGTAATAAAATAGAATTACAACAACCATCATCAGCACAAACTCAAACAGATTCAGCTCATCCTCAGGCATCCCTCAACATCCCCATCTTATTACCAACGGTTTCGTTGGAGGCATCAGACGTACATGGCAACTTCCACAAAGCTCGAGCGTTGCTAGATTGTGGTAGCATGGTAACACTCGTAACTCAGCGCATGGCAAATTTTTTAAAATTACCTACACAACGCACATCATTGAAGATCGGGGGGATAGGAAATCAGCACTCACAGGAATCTAAGGCATCAATTACAATTATTTGTCGTCCGACACGTACTCACACGCCTACAATAACTGTTACAGCACATATTTTAAAGCACGTCACCGGTTATCTGCCCTTGGATAAATTACCTGATGTAACTCAATTACCAGGGAGCGCGCGCTTGCCCCTGGCGGATCATGATTACAATGTACCCTCTCCGGTTGATATTTTGCTAGGTTCGGACGTCCTTGGTCAAGTCCTCGACGGGACCAAGTTATCTTTGGGCCCCGGCAGGCCTATAGCCTTCGGCACGATATTCGACTATACGTTAATTGGACCCATCCACGATTCATGCACGACACCTAAAACTCGCGTGTACTCCGCTCGCACTGCCGACACAGACGTATCAACTCAAGAGATACATAAGGCAATTGAAAGATTTTGGGACTCCGAAGACCTCGAGACAACAGTGGCAACAGATACACTACAAGATCAGTGCGAGGAAATTTTCCGCTCTTCAACAACTCGTGAGCCATCGGGACGATACATGGTCACGTTACCTTTCCTTGATAATGCACCTGAACTGGGCAACACTCACGCAATTGCACTACGGAGATTTCTCAGCTTAGAGAAGAAACTACAGGCTAACCCAACTTTCGGCTCAAAATACGTCGACTTCATGACTGACTATCTCAACCTAGGCCACATGTCTTTGTGTCACCCAAGTACGTTCGCTGACAAGGCTCACTTCTACATTCCGCACCATGGCATATTTAAGTCAGGTTCAGAAAAACTCCGCACGGTTTTCGATGGTAGTTGTAAAAGCTCTAACGGTGTCAGTCTTAACGATTGTCTACACACAGGTCCGCCCCTTCAACGAGACATCATTGACATTATCATGGCGTTTCGAACTCATCCTGTCGTGTTCAGTACGGACATCCGAATGATGTTCAGGAATATTCTCGTGCATCCAGACCATAGACGGTATCAGCTTATACTCTGGCGATCATCACCGGACCAACCTCTGCTCACATATGCTCTGAACACCGTGACCTATGGGCTCCGGTCCAGCCCTTATCACGCTATCCGCACGCTCCTTCAGCTTGCTCATGACGAGGGTCATAAGTACCCCAGAGCCGCCCAGGTCATCCGCAAGGCTATATTCGTTGACGACATTCTCACTGGAGACGCCTCTGTTGAAGGTGCCCAAGCACTTCAAACTGAGCTCATAGAACTACTTGCCTTGGGAGGTTTCCAGTTATCTAAATGGACCTCCAACTCACCCAAGCTCTTGGAAAGGTTCCCAGATGATCAGTGTGATCTACCAAAGGATTTCGACATAAGCCCAGACTCTAACCCCATCAAAGTATTGGGAATACAATGGATCCCTCGGACGGACCAGTTCGTTTATCGCGTTGCCTTGAAACCTATAATTAATGTCACCAAGAGATCCATTCTCAGCACGGTTGCATCGCTGTATGACCCCAACGGTTGGGTAACTCCCGTCGTATTCCGCGCTAAATTACTACTCCAAAAACTGTGGTTGTTGAACTTGTCGTGGGATGAACCGACCCCCGAAGATATCCAAGTGGAGTGGACTCACATAGCGGAAGATCTCCCGCAACTCTCAGCTCTGCGTATTCCTCGACATATCTGCCCAAATGCTCCATCGTCAACTTACACGCTACACGGCTTCTCTGATGCCTCTGAGGCTGGCTATGCTGCAGTTGTTTATTTACATGGAGTGAATACAAACGGAAATGCAAGCGTTCATTTAGTTTTAGCCAAATCAAAGGTCGCACCGATAAAGAATCGACTCTCAATCCCGAAATTGGAACTATCAGCAGCAGCTCTCCTATCCCAGGTCATGACCAGGGTTTCAACTCAGTTATCGGCTTACATAACTATACAACATCACGTGTGTTGGTCAGATAGCACTATAGTATTAGCCTGGCTCAATACGCCACCCCACCGTCTTCAAGTATTCGAAGCCAACCGAGTAACCAAGATAAGGTCCACCGCATCCAACTACACCTGGAGACACGTCCCTTCAGCGCTCAACCCTGCCGACTGCGCGAGCAGAGGTTTATCTGCTCAATCACTGGCCACACATTCACTGTGGTGGTCTCCGAATTGGCTCATGGAGCACCCAGACACATGGCCGAAGATGCCCCCAGCTCTAGGCCACCACGCGTTACCAGGACTTAAACCCAAGAAGGTGCCAACTCATATAGCTATCCCTGACCTTGACACGGATCTCCTCACACGCTTCAGCTCTCTCGACATGCTCATCGGAGTGACAGCTTGCATTAAGCGATTCTTATACAACTGTAAAACTGCGCCCATAAATCGTCGATCTGGCCCCTTGACGGCCACTGAACGAAGAGAGGCCTTGCTCTTCTGGATAAGCTCCGTTCAACAAAACGTGTTTGCCCAAGATATACAAAGCCTTCGGACTAACGAACGGTGTACTGCAAGACTTCAACGTCTCTCGCCCTTCCTGAAAGACGGCCTCCTCAGGGTTGGTGGTCGTCTCACTCACGCTCCGCTCGGGTACGATGCTCAACATCAGCTAATTCTTCCCAGCTCAAGCCCATTAGTAGATCTAATTATTGATCATTATCATAAAATACATTGCCATCCAGGCACCGACACCTTACACGCTATATTACGACAGCGATTCTGGATACTATCAGCACGCCGCGTCATCAGACATCGTGTATATAAATGTGTAACATGCTTTAGATGCCGACCTCAGTTTAAGGCTCCTGTCATGGGTGATCTGCCAGCTGACAGAGTCACGCCACGACCAGTTTTTAGTCAAGTATCTACCGATTTCGCCGGCCCGTTTTTAGTGAAATCCAGCACCTTACGTA
Organism: Thymelicus acteon; assembly: GCA_951805285.1. Taxonomy (NCBI): domain Eukaryota; kingdom Metazoa; phylum Arthropoda; class Insecta; order Lepidoptera; family Hesperiidae; genus Thymelicus; species Thymelicus acteon. The sequence goes on from OX638232.1 coordinate 9,527,756, forward strand.
ACGCAAAACTCTTAAAAGCTTACTTTTGTATATTTGTATGTTTGTCTACGAAAGCGGTTCACTTGGAACCTGTGTCTTCACTCAGCACGGAAGCGTTTCTTGCGGCATTGCAGCGTTTTGTCTCGCGACGCGGTACTCCTACCCTTATTCGGTCGGATGGTGGTACAAATTACCAAGGCGCCCGGAATCAGCTCAGGGAAATTAAGAACTTTCTTTCGGCAAACAATGATTTTCTCACGCATAAACTTGCTAATCAGCACATAACGTGGTTGCTAAACCCCCCCACGGGTCCGTGGTTCGGGGGAATACACGAAATCGCGGTTAAGTCGGCTAAACAATTATTGTACCGTACTATGGGTGAGCAACACCTCACCTTCGAAGAATTTTCTACCCTTTTGACGCGAATCGAAGCTGTACTCAACTCCAGACCCCTTTGTCCGCTCTCGTCCGACCCATCGGACTTCGAACCACTTACGGCCGGACACTTCATTGTAGGTCGTCCGCTTACTGCACTGCCTGAATACTCCTTTGATGATAGACCATTGTCCGCTCTTAAGCGATTTCAGCTCATCCAAGCCATTTCCCAACGATTTTGGAAGGTGTGGTCCCAATCCTATCTCCATACCCTACAGACCCGTTCCAAATGGCTCGCTCCTTCATCCCCTCCCCAAGTCGGAGAGATCGTCCTCATCAAGGAGGACAACTTGGCACCGCTTCAGTGGAGGCTTGGAAGAATCATCCGCACGTTCCCTGGAAAGGATGGAGTGATCCGTGTAGTCGATCTGGACACTGCCCATGGAACTCTAAGGAGACCGGTGCTGAAGATTGCTCGGTTTCCCATTGAATCAGCTCAAGAGGACACGGCTCTCCCGCGCCTTCCCCCCGCCCCCCAGGATGATCGCGCCATCTAGAACGCGACGGAGGTTTCCGCTCGACCCCTCTATCCGCACTCCTCAGCCGTCGCTGGCGCCCTCCTTTCCTTACCTCAACCCGCGCTCAAGACGCCGGCCGACGATCCGGCGCTCGCGCGCCATTGTGTTTAGTGTTCAATGCTACCTGCGCTCCGAGCACACGCGTCCCTCGCGAAACCCGCCGTCGTACACGCCGCGCCTCAACTAACCACGCCGTGCCGCCGGCCGCCATATTACATGTGCTCAACACACTCCGTACACCCAGTATATATGCGATAGTGTATTGTGTATCTCACGGGAAGTGCAAGCCCATTCGGGAACCCGGGACCAGCCCGCTCAACGTCGCCCGGATCACTCATCGCCCACACCCCAAGTCCACCAATCGCCGGCTATTCCCTAACTTCCCTTCAGCCCAACGACGGATGTAAGGTCAGTACCCCACAAAAGGTAAGTAATTAATATAATTTACTACATACTGCCGAAGGACAGACGAACTTTAAGCCTTTATGGTTCTGCAGTAGCGTAGCGTGGGGGGGGGGGCGGGGGGGCCCAGGCCCCGGGTGGCACATGAAGAGAGGGCGGCAAGCCACTCGATTTTTAAATAAAAAAAATATGGAATAAAAATAATTAATTTATATTTTTTATTGTAAATTGTGTTATGAAAAAAAAAACAAGAAAAATGCATTTTTAATAAATAAAAAAATATTTTAAATAATATGGGGGCGGCAAAGTTCATTGGGGGGGGGGGGCAAATTTTCGGTCGGCCCCGGGCGGCGGGAGCCCACGCTACGCCACTGTGGTTCTGTTTTCATCGTCGCATAATAAATACAAAAAGTATTGTAAATAAAAATGTATGTACTGAAACTAAGTAGGTATTATATCTATTCTGTGCCATAACATTATAGAGCTAAACATAGAATATAACAATGTTACAGCGTACGGCACTAGACATTTATGTATCTAACAGTATACAACTGTTTGCTCTTGCTTCAGTCTCTGTTGTTTTTTATAATTACCACCAATATACTTAATTACAAAAATATTATATAACGTACCTACACCATGAGTGTGTGACTGAAACTGAGAATAATATGAGATTGGGGTGCTTGAACCAGCTGATTGTCAGTTGTCAGACCGAACTTTTTAAAAGGCTACTTATGTTTCCCACTTCTGATCATAATGTTTGAATGTACACTTACTAGGGGTTGTTTATAATATGTGGCAATCCGTCCAGGTTGCCTACGCTGAGCTCCAGCCGGTACCGGCGCGACTCGCAGTCACGCGGGCAGTCGCACTGGTTCGTCCGGTACCATTTGCTCATTTGCACTAAAACATAAAGAATATAGGTACTATGAATAAAACACCATCACTTTTATCAATATTGCTTAGCTACGGTTATATTTTTTTCAATGGCTACAACTTTTGCTTCCGTGTCAAGTATTGCTTCGTGGACAAGTATTTCTTCGGGACAAGTATTGCTTTGGCGACAAGTATTGCATCGGTATCAAGTATATTACTTCGGGAACAAGCATTGCTTTGGTATCAAATATTATTCTGTGACAAGTATTGCTTGAGCGACAAATAATGCTTTGGCGACATGTATTATTCCTTCTCGGACATGTATTACTTCGGGGACAAGCATTGCTTCGGTATCAAGTATTACTTCGGAGACAAGTATTGCTTCGAAGACAAGCATTGCTTCGGTTTTAAGTTGCTTCACAAATTGGTCATGTTCGTTAATAAACTGTCACAGTGCTTACAGTTAGTCTCAATAATACAAGAGATGCTGGTAACGTTGCAGGCTCTCTTGCTCTTCAGATCAGGCAAGTAGAGCATGGAACATCCGCAGCGACGCTCCAACTGACTTGCGAAGCACACCAGGTCACAGTCGGAGTTACGGTAACTTCCAAAATATGGTAGCGATTTTTCGTCTTCGAAATAACAGTTGCGGCTTAAACGATAATAAATTTCAATTTTAAAATAGTTTTAAAAACAAGTTTTAAAAATTTTGTGGTTTGCTGTTGTCCACTGTGTGGTTTCCTTATCTGGAACTAAATCAGAGCTTAGTATTAGGTATTATGAAATTTCAACTCTCTAGGATGAGAGTTAGTTCCAATTATACTTACTTTCAAGGTTTGACCCACGGGCGTAGCTAGGGGAAGGGTTTTGAGGTTCACACCAGCGTTGCCAGTTTTTTTTTTGCCAAGTCGGGATTTTGGAACTTTTTGAGTGAAAACAGCGGGATTCTTTTGCCAAAAGCGGGACATAGTAAGAAAACGTATATGTATAATCAGAAGTTTTCAAATATGTATCTTTTTATTTGAATTAAAATGACATTTACGATAGCAAAAATAGCCATAGAAAATGTATTTTAATAAAAATATAATAATAAAAATCAGATTTACCCTATCGTTAAATAGTTGAGTCATAATTGTCTTCAGAATAAAAAAAAACAGAAATAAAAAAAAATCAATTTTTTTTTCTCCTAGTAAGTGGCAGTAAGTGGTTAAATAATTATTAAAAATTAAAAACATTTGATTAAAAATTATTCATAGTGACTTTATTAAATTTAGCAGTATTTTTGGAAATTCATATTTATCTAGCACCTCTTTAGATATAATTTAGCACCTATTCGTGGTACTGAGTTGGCAACCCTGTGTGCCATCCGCTCACGCTTTCTCAGCACCTGCACGCACGGTCGAGCTATCCCCGAAAAGCGGGACTGAGCCTGTCCCGCGCGGGCATATAATTTTGATTTAAAAATCGAGACGTCCCGCCAAAATCGGGACGTCTGGCAACGCTGGTTCACACCCAAAAAAGTGTATTCCCTCATACATTTTATCTTTAGATATCTTGAAACATAATAGATGGCGCTACATACGTCGTGTGAAAAAATAAAGGACTCCCTCAATTCTCAATTTTCTTTAGGGTTATTTTATGTACTTTTAGTCGTTTTATTTTCTTGAACACCCCCCCTCCCCCCTCCCCCCGCCCCAATACTAAAACCTGGCTACGCCCGTGGTTTGACCCATTCATACCAACTAACGAACAAAGCAAGTTTAACAAAACTTTGTAACAATAAAAACCCCGTGACTGAAAATCCTCTTAGCACAAGACACTTTCAGCGGCCGCCTGTTATTTTCGCGAAGAACTTCGCGATTCACACGACATGCGGCAATTCAGTTATGTATTGAAAGTTTTCTAGTAACCTGTATGAGGGTAGTGTTTTGACTTCTTCCGAACAGTAGGTGTAGGTTGCATGTATCAAGTGGAAGGCCTCCGTGCGTGGCGGGACCACGCGAGACTCGTCATCCGACGGGAACTCGGTCCAGTCGGTTACCATCACCTGAACAAACATTTCTGAAGTGAAACTTCTATATAGAGGGGGTAGAAGAAGGCGATTTCTGTCATGAAAAAGCGTTACCGCGAAGTGACGTAGACGATAATATATCGCGTGGAAATATTTGAAGTAAATCTTAAGTAATATATAATGTAGTAGTAGGTACCTACCAGGCATAAGCTTTACAGTAGGTACCACATGTGAGAATTAATACACTCTAAGATCTAACTCACCCTAGTAGATCCAGCAGTTACGACGGTCCTGTCTACAGCATTCATGGGTTCGTAGTCCACAACTACAGTTAGCGATTCTGACAGTCCAATGGCCTGAACCAGGTGGGGTTTGAAGTCTTTAATCTTCTCATTCCTTAAAATAAAACACAGAAAAACTTTTCTTAGTTGCTTGGCTCTAGCTTTTTCTCTATAGAATCCAATGTGAAATGTTTTTTACGTTTTTTTTTTTTCGTCTACTGTCCAAAAGCCAGAAAGTTCGCGTTTGCTTCATAGCGCATCGAAGAGTTTTAGGTAAAGGGAAAGTGTCCATAGAAAACGATGACTGCTAACCATAACCATACCCAACTAAGTCGGATGATCAAAGCCAAGTAAGGTAGACTGTGCGTTTTATTTTAACCCGATAATACAATCTATGTCGAAATTTACAAAACTAGAGCAAACGTTTTAGAAAAATACCTAAATAATTAAACCAATGTACAAGATTACCTATTATTGAACTTATACATGCTGTTAAAAATGCAGCACATTCCGTGTCTGGTCAATATCGGGTTAAATAATTCCGTGCAAGGAATTTTCTGGTTGCGAAAGATACAAATCTTCAAAAATTGGTCACATTGTTGCGGCATTGATGCCATTACTTCCATAGCCTGCAAAAAACAAAAGAATGGAAAGGCGAACTTGAGATTAATTTGACTATACGTCCATGGGCGACGATAGCCACTTACCATCAGATGGATCGTCAGCTCGTTTGCCGGATATTTACATAAAAAAACTATTAGGTGTAGATTCCTACCTATTTATGGAATGAAATAAAAAAATTGCAGAAAAGTAAAATTACTTATCACTTTCCGATTCCGTAGTCAAACCTCATAAGAGCACTATTTTTGTGTACCTATAGGTACATTAATTACACCAGCGAAGTTAAGAACATTTTGCGTTGCGTATACTCTTGAGTACTTTTGATATAAAACGTTTAGAAAGCTTACCGTATATCGATTGCGATTCATAAGCATCTGTAAACTCGCAAGGCCATCGGTGTCTACGTCATCAATAAGTTGGTTGAACCCCAACAGTTTTGGTAGAATCCGTTCTAGATTCATTGATTGGAAAGCGTCTCTACCGTCACTGCAACATAATTTTTGAAACAGAGCGACAACGAAAAAATATAATTATGTAAATCCGCCTGCACTAGGATTTTATTTATTTATTTAGTTTTTAATGCACCATACAAATGAATAAGAACAAAAAGCCTTCTCTGCCAGGCAACCTTTGGGCTGTGAGAAATTAACGAAGGCGGACACATAAATACAGACGAAATATGAATTGCAACAGAAAAAATAGTAGGTACTTGTAATAAGTAATTAATAGAATATATTACTAATACATATCATAATTCACAGGATTCCCTTCTTGTGGCATATGGACATAAATAAAATTGATAAATCACAATCATCTGTATTTCGAGAACCAACATTTATCTATCACATAAAAATTAGGTCCTGAAATCCCCACCAAGAAGTCCTACGGTTTATTCCTGGAATCCCCAACAAGAAGTCCCCACGATTTATTCCTGAAATCCCCACCAAGACATCCCCACGGTTTATTTCTGAAATCCCCAGCAAGAAGTCCCCACGGTTTATTTCTGAAATCCCCACCAAGAAGTCCCTACGGTTTATTCCTGAAATCCCCAACAAGAAGTCCCCACGATTTATTCCTGAAATCCCCACCAAGAAGTCCCCACTGTTTATTCCTGAAATCTCCACCAACCATCCCCACGTTTTATTCCTGAAATCCCCAATAAAATGACCCCAAAAAACCTCCACTAACACGAGGGTCCTGTTAAAGTGCTGCATGGAGCTGACGGTGATCTGGTTGGGGCTGCAGATGGTGATGGCGGGGTGCGGCATGCTCCACAGCGGCTCGTACTGGTTCTCGATGGTGATGCGCGTGGGCATCTCATCGAACCGGTTGTAAAGCAGCCACGTCAGCAAACACGCCAGGTACACATTCAATGTCATTACCACCGTCCAGAAACATCTATGCAGTAAAATGAGTTAAATTAAAGTATAGGTAGGTACTTAGATAGTTAGGTAATATACATGGTCCGTGTTTTTAGACAAGTCTTACTTCGAAAACAATGTTTAAGGCGCTCCACCCACTGAAGATGCGTCCCGCCGCGGTGCGCGGAGCGACGGAAAACGCGCGCGGCGACGGAGGCGCAGATCTGCCTTACTTAGCGGTGTAATCTGCTCCTCCGCGCGGTGATGCAGATTACGACGGCATAAACTCATATGTTCACCGCGCGATCTGTCATATCCCGCGGTACGCCACGCGCTCCCGCGCAGATTGGCAGAAATTGCGCGCGGGGCCGCCTTAAATTGAGATACTTGCATACAATGGTAAAATCTGCCATCCCGCGCTACGCGACGGGGCGCGGTGCAGTGGGTGGAGCGCCTTAGTGTCTTTATACCTACTAGTTTCGTAGTTTGTTGTTTAAAAATAAGACAACAAATAGTCTTTATTAAAATAATAGTTATCACTTTATGTAGTACATAGTAATCATTCATACCTTGTTAACCGGTCAGGATATAAATAGAAGTATTTCAAACCCAAGATACTGCCTTCCAAACAAAACCTTCGCAATAGACTCCGAAAGTTCCCCTTCATTATGTCAGCAATACTGCGATTACAGAAAAAAATTAGGTAACTAGATAAAAAATAGGTGGTCTCACTATAGTAGCGAATTATCGGAATTACACCTACCAAACAACTTTTAGATGAAGAACTAATTGTAAGTATATTTTATACTAAAGTGTTCGATTTTAATATAATTTTATGTTCGTGTTTCATGTCAATGTAAATCAACATAAATTTGCGTGTATGTCCTTGTCCATACTCCTCATTAATTAGAGTAATTAGGTCCTACTTAATTGCTTGAAATTTAACAATGTATATCGTGAAACAGAGTGTGTGTCTGTCTGAACACTTCATGATAAAACAGTAATTAAATTAAAGTGTAATAAAAAAATGAATACCGACACCTAGTTGCATGTGGTGGTGAGTTGGTGACTGATGACACTATTTGCAAATGGTTCGATTCGCTGATGGGGTGAATGTTCTCGGGGTGTTTTTAAACGGTTTCATTCAGCTTACCCTGTTTGTGTGATTAAAACTTTTCAAAGTTAATTAGACCTGCTTCCTCTTATTCTAAGAAGATTGAAATTTTGCATATTGCTTTAGTTCTGATGACAATGCATTTTTTTGGTAAGCATGACCTGATACTACACTTAGATTGGGCTCCAGGCGGGTAACATCACTAATGTTCGGTTTATACGTATTAAGTAATTAAGTATTTAACTAAATTTAACATCCAATAGTGACATCACACACTTGCGATATGCTGATGATATAGTCATTCTGGCAAGATCCCTGGAGGAACTTGGTAAAATGAAGGGGACTTGAACAGTGCCATAATCGGTGGATTTCAAGATGAACATGGACAAGACAAAAATCATATCCAATGTCTATGTCATGTACGTACGTCCAACTTCGAGAAATAAGTCACTCGTAGAATTTAACTCGGATGGGCTGCATTCGGGAAACTGCGTCATATCTTGTCGTCCAAAACACTACCTCATGCAGTGCCTGAAGTCGAAGGTGTTCGAGCAGTGTGTGTTGCCAGTGATGACATATACGGCTCCGAGACGTCGTGCTTTATTACTATTGGCCTTATTCATAAGCTCAAAGTCACACAGCGGACAGATAGAGAGAGAGCGGATGGAAAGGGCTATGCTCGGTATTTCTGTACGTGATTGAGTCAGAAATGACGTAGACGAATAAGAATAACCGACATAGCTCATCGAGTACGCCGGCTGAAGTGGCAATGCAGCAATGGGCTGGCCACATAATTCGAAGGACCGATGACCATTGGGGTCCTCGAAGGAAAGAGGTCCTCGAATGGCGCCCACGTCTTGGAAAAAGGAGCATAGGAAGCCCCCCAACCAGGTGGACTGACGACCTGAAGAAGACAGCAGGCATCCGCTGCATAGGACTGGTCAGAGTGGCGCAAGTTAGGGGAGGCCTGTGTCTAGCAGTGGATCTCCCAGGGCTGATGGATTGACAGATGTTAAATAATAATATCTATATTTTTTTAACAATAGAGAGTTTTATAAAACGATGAAAGTTATTAATAATTCCCCAGAATTCGTGAGATTAGCCACTTTGAGCTTTATTTTATTGACTTTAGAGCTTATGTGACAGAAAAATCCAATTTTGGTGTCACTGATTTTCAGTTTTGGTGAGTACTTTCGATTTTGGTGGGCGATTTTCAATTCTGGTGGCCACACTAGACTTTGAACTTAAATATCTCAGAAAGTTATCGAGATATTCTTAGACCTCTTGAAGGTTCTTATAGCTTAGACTTTCTATTCTTATACCAGGTCCTCGTTTTTCACGAAAACTGAAGAGAAAATTTCGCCACCAAAATTGAAAAAAATGCACTTTTCTGATATTCACCCTACTCCACCACGCTGCTCCAGTGTGGATTGGTGGAGACTTTTTTGATACCGGACTTAACAGCAGTCACAATTTTTTTGTACCATTGCATTGACCATATGAAACGGTGACTTTAGTTTTTAAACGTATAATAGCTGCGACACCTACTGGCTATCGGAGTGCAGGGGTGTGATTGTGAGTAGGTATTTATTTATTATTGTTTGTGTGCAAGTGCTTGAAGTCATTAAGCAAGCAGCAATTAAGTAGTTTAAAAAATATGGGTAGTTGATAAAATTAGATGATTCATTAAAATTATTTTTTTTTACAATAATCAGGTAATTATAAAGCACAAAACACAAAATACAGTCCGCATATTCCACAATGTTCTGCTTTATTATTCATATTCAAAATAGAGTCACGCTCAATGAGTTATTAAGTCTGTAGGTAATTAGGTATACTCTATAGATAGATAATTCTATAGCGATATTTTTGTCGATTTGGAATGGCAAAAACACAAAAGGCAAAAAAAACGCGTTAATACTAGCAATTAGGGCGGCTCGCGAGCTTCTTTTATTGGGCGCCACGTTTTGAGATATGTAGAGAAACGTGTGTAATCTGGGGATCCCGTATAAATTGATACGGCGCGGCCGCGGTAGGTAGCTACGTAATAATTATTGCTCACCTAGTATCCTACCAGTTTAATTAATATCGCGCCGCAGCTTTTAAATGGACCCAAAAAGCAGCGGCTATAAAAGTTTTCTTATGAAATGTCCAGCCCTTAAGTCCGGTTTACACGTATTACGAGTAAGTAGTTAACTAAAAGGGAACACCTGTCGCATAAGTACCAAAATGAAACATCGTAATAGGAAATGTATAAAGTGATTTATTGAGAACATTTTTCACTTTGTATGTTAACACGGAAAAGTTTTTATGTTAGGATTGAATTAAAATACAATATCGGCAATTCGAGTGAAGTGCTTAGAAATTACATTATCAGAAACAAAGCTTGTTATGACAAGTATATCATAAGTAGGTAAACATAATAATATGTTGGTACTAACAACACACGTGAGTATTAGATATTGATTGTTATATTATGAATATTTAAGAGTGTTAATGTTTAACCCATGTAAAGTTAATTAAATATTTCGGAAAAAAACAAAGACCTTACAGTGTAATACTAATTCCACTTATTTCGTATTGTATTACATTCGGCTATCATAATTTATAGCAAACAAAGATTAGAGTGGTACCTAATCTTTAATAATAGGTACCCTATAGGTAATAATAGGTAGGTAATAGATACAATAGTAGAAGGGAAACTTCAACGGACAACTGGAATTAAAAAAAAAAAATATTTCAATAAAAAATATTTGAAGAAAAAACATTCCAAAAAAATATTAAAAAAATTTCAACAAAAATAATTCCAAAATATATATAAATATAGGTATTTTTTTTTCTCCCTCCGACGCTGCCGCGGCCGCCTCTCACCACACGATATATTATTATCATCTACCCGCTCCACACGGCCGAAACTCTTTTTCGTGACAGAAAAATCCTTAATAGCCCGTCTACATAGAAGTTTCACTTCAAAAATCAATAACTTCTATTGGCAGATAAATTTTTAGAACACAGAACATTTCAGTAATCTTTTAAGGCCATGAACAAAACTTTTAAATGCACAATAAAAACTAGGGGTAGAAGAACTGGGTAGAAGAATTCACTGTCTTCTTTCTAGAAGACAGTGAAAGTTACAGAAAGAGTTCAGGGTAGGTATATTACTTATATTATAATAGTAACTGTTGGTCATTTGTAAGTGTATAATGAATATGTTTTAAAATATTAGTTACTTATTACTGGAGCTAGTCTTGAGTTATGATATCCACAAAATGACTGATTCTTCTAATATTTGTCACATATTGTTGTCGTGTAATTAAAGACCTCGGTACTCGCAGGTTCTTTTTATATAAGGTTAGGTTAGGTTTTTTGCAACATAGGTATTTACATTATGTAAGATTTATATAGATAACTTAATTCCTACTTTCTTTAAGCAAACATTCTGTCAATTTCTAAAGGCTCAATACTATATAAATGTAGGTAGGTACGTTTTAAATGGCCGGAAGTATACAAAATACAATTTACAATGAATTTAAGATCTGAATAATCTTTTTTCTGGACACAATGATTAAAAACTCAGAACTTTAAAATATTATTACTATTGAAATTAATTACTATTGAAACCAATATAATTATGTTAGTTTAATTAAATTTTACATAGTACTATAAAAGCAGCTAACATTTGAATAAATCTAACATTTCAATACAAAAAGCAGTGTCCTTTGTGAAAACCACATTAGATGCCCAATAAGAACAAAAAATCTACTTACTTAAATTTATTTTTTTATGCCATACCAAATGAAAGAAAGCCGTAGGCAAATCATTTTTATTCAATGCATTTTTTCATTGTATACAATTTCATTAATATTTATTAATATTTAACACAAATTTCTGTCGTCGCGGATACTAAACATTTAAAAATTTAAATTGTAAATTAACTAAATAAAAAATAAAAAAATAAATAAACTCACGATTTTTTAATTTTATACCGATATTTCGACATATTATATACTTATGTTTATATATGATATATTTTATAAATGATCATTCAATAGGTCAATTCCAACTTGATATAGTTAATCATAAATGATGGCGAAAATTAACTAATTTAGGTAGGTACTTAATATAGGTACTATTTTAATATAGGGGTTTGCCATGAAAACAAAAAACAGCTGACTTTCATACGAGTTTAAATTTAAGGTCGAGCACGCTCTATACACTAAGTTGACCACAATTTAGTTGGTTACGAAATTTGTATGAAGTTACACAGTTAAACAGCTTTCTTCATTAAAATTCCCAGACCAACCAAGCTGCCGTCAACCGTTTCATTCAATTCAATATGGTTCAGTACCTATTACTTCTTACCAATGTAATAATACTTATACAATACTCGTATTAGAGTATGTTGGTATTCGACATTTTATAATAGTTTACCTTCGATATACAACTCGACTTCAAAAATTCTATTGGCCGTTCATTTACAGTTGCCTACAATGTTTTTGGTTATAACCGTACATATTACCTACAGACATTTATGGATTTTCCTTCTAACTAAATCTATTCATAAATATATCATAAATTGTATATTATACTTTTTATTTTTATTAAGCAATATTTATTTAGAAAATTAACACCCTATTACCTATTACTGCTATTGGTAATTTACTGAGCGTATAAATTTCCGAAAGTTCTATAAAAGTAATAAATATAATTTTTAGAATTATCTGAAGAAATGTTAAAATCTACTTTAAATGGCACATTAATATACCCGATCAGGTACTCGAATAGAATAGAAGCATTGGTATATAATTATTTGACTACGGCTCACTTATAATTTCTGAAATAAGGTAGATAAAATTATATTATTTATATTAATAACATTTCACTTTTATAAACATTACAATAACAACAAATATTAATCAAACTCTACAACAATAAAATATTATTAGTTATAAATATACAATTGACAAAATTTTATACAAAATAATTTTGCAGAGTATACATTTTACTGCAAAAGCACGTTACTACTACAAGAAGAATATTAAAATAGATTTCAAAATAAATTTGTTTGTAACTTTTTAATGACAAGAATAAAATGTAGTTGAATAAAATCGTAAATAAAATACTATTCATACGGTGTTATAGTTTGTGCTGTTGAGTGACTTACAATGTAGTAAAATTTTATTTAGAGAATTTCCTTAGAAAAGCTAAGTTATAAAATCTACCTAAACCTAATAACAAAGTAACGACACTCTTGTCTTTCGGGAAAACATTACTTATGTAGAAAATTTTATGACAAACCAAATGCAGTAATACCTACATACTACAATTAGGTACGAGTTCAAAAATGTATGTTTATGTATGTAATGTATGTCTATTTATGTATGTCATCATGATAAGCTTACTAACGTTTATCAAAATTGAGAAGTTGTAATTTAATTATAATTATCGTTACTCGTTTGTCAAAAAGTATGTACCTATATCAATAAATATGGTTTTCGTAATTCTATCTCACAAGTTTTGTGCGCTCCAAGTCTTCATCAAGATTATAAAATGCTACGTTTCGTTACATACACTCAAAACCCTAAATAAACTGCGTACATGAAATTTGTTAAAGAATCATTCTTCTTAAGAATCACGCCCTAAACCTACGAAATATAATTTGAAAATGAGATTAATTAAATAAATGCAAAAGCTATACATTAACTTCCATATACATATAGTACGCTTTCGTTACAATCTCTAACAATATTCTTTATACCACCAAAGCTTTCAATCAGTCAGAAATGTGCATGTCCTTACCAAAAAACCGGAAATACAGTGTAACAATAAGTAACACGCAATACGAAGTACACACAGGCGAAATGGTCAAACGTCGTGCGGACAATGTCCAACGTTACCAACGAATGACAAAGCATGCAAGGGTGCCAACAGTTCAAGCGAACAATAACACCTGAAGGCCAAAGGGTCGCGCGAGCTGACGCAGTCTTAGGACAAGAGCGACGTCTCCGCTCGGCGAGGGTGCGTGACGAGGTCAACGCGAGGGCACGAGGGCACGAGGTACCAGGGACCCAGGGCACCAGGGCCACACGTGCCAAATATATCAGTTTCACACCAGCGCGTCCTTCTCGCGCTACGTGGCCGACCGTCAGGAGTCCAGGAGGACGTGCCATTGTTGCACCTGTCGAATGAGTATTTTATTTATTTATTTATTAAGTCTTTATTGCAACCTAAATATAGGCTTACAAAGGACTTAATGCCTATTGGCATTCTGTACCAGTCAACCCAGGATGATGGTGAGAACATGTGGCAGGTGGCAATAAATTGATCAGTAAAAAATTTTGTTAAATTCCGCAGTAATTTTAAATTAGTAATTAAAAAAAAGCAAAAAAAATTATCAGTATGTACCTATATGTAAATTATCAAAACGAGCTTCAAGGTGTTAGTAACTGTAAGTAGATTGAACTAGTCTATGAGCTAAATTTAGCTACAATTTCGGAGGTTTATACTCTCCTTTAGATTTGATAAGCAGCGTTTGTGGGTATTATGGCTGGGCCATAAAACATATCTCCAATTTTGTGTGAAAAATAAGCACATAATATCTATTACGAGGGAATATCCGAAGAAACTACAGGTCATTATCCATCTTATCAGTATTTATTAAGGGGTCGGATCATTCATTAATTAGTAGGTAAGGACAGTAGAGATTTCGATGACATCTCCGTCCTCGGGACCCTCACGTAATTAATGAATGGCCCCTAAGGTGTTAGGACACTTACTTTGTAAGTTTTAAATCGACGCTTGAAAGGCAAAAACCGTTTACCAAGCGACATGTTGACAACTTTACACTAGAGTATTTTAAAGTTTTTATTTTAGAAAAAAATCGTAAAAATCGCTTTATTAAGCATTTAAACTTCATTGAAATGAAGTAGCTATGACTAATAGGCGATTTTTTTTTCTAAAATTTTAACTTTAAAATTCTCTAGAGTCTAGTGTAAAGTTGTCAACATGTCGCTTGGTAATTTTTGCCTTTCAAGCGTCGAAATATAAAGATGTATGACCTGCTCGCCCTGCCGCTCGCACAGCTCCCGCCAGTGGCGCTCCTCCTCGCGGCCCGAGGAGCTGTGGCCCAGCGAGAACCAGCCCACCATCTCGTTGCGCTTCACGCTGCGCCGCCACCACACCGACACCATCAGCGTCACCTCCGTCAGTTGGAACAGCGCCACCTGAACACATCGAGTACATACATCGTTTGGTTTGTAAATTGCATGCACATCCACATATTTATACTCACTAATCAACATAATATACATATACATACTCACAGGTATTGTATTTGGTTTATTTTTAATTTTATACATATTATTTTGTTTTATAACGTGAGGATTGAACCTTGTTTCCCACAACACAGGGAATCCCAGTGTGGGAGTTAGAAACTAAAAAAATATGTAACAAGAGGTACGCAATAAATAATTTAAAATTATATTTTCATTTTCATCATTGCAGTGTGCTAGGATACACTTTTGAATGATGATCTCCCGAACATGGGGACTTAGGATCCTGCACCACCTCAAATTTTAAAACGTTATGTGCTTCGGTGAAGAAAAACAGGAAGCTTAAGAGTTCACCTTAGTGTTTTCAAAAGTATTTTTTTTTATGTAACTAGCTGACACCATGATGAGACGACCAACTTATGGTAAGTGGCCACTGTCGTCCTCGGACATCAGAAACACCAAAAAGGTATCACCGATGCGTTGCCTACCACGAAACGAGAGAAAGAAAAATACGACTGGCCAACCAAAAGCAAACCCCCAACAGGAAGACAATGAGCCAAATGTTGGCAGCTGACTCAAGAAAGAACGTGGTTTTTTTTTTCACTAACTGTTACCCGCGAATTCGTCCGCGTGGTATTTAACAAAAAGTTATTGTTCTTTTTTCTAAAACTATTTTTTTTCTAAAATAATAGTAGCTTAAGTTACTCCTTGTTACATCAACTATCTCCCAGTGAAAGTCCCGTTAAAATCGGTCTAGCCACTTCAGAGATTAGCCGGAACACACAGACAGACAGAAAAAAATTGTAAAAAATGTTGTTTTGGTATACGTACCGTGTATACATCCAAATGCACTTAGTAAAAAGCGGTTATTTTAATATTACAAACAGACACTCCAATTTTATTTATTTGTATAGATGTATAGATTGTATAGAAGATGTATACCTAGATGCATAGGTTTAGTTTAAAGACCCAAATATACCTGGAAGATAAAAAGTTCTTTATAGAGCGGATTGGACTGCGCGCGGCGGGTGGTGGACTTGCAGCGGCCCATCTCCATGCCCAGCGAGCTGATGAGGACCAGCTTCACGTACGTGTCGGGCGCCTTGTTCGGGGACAGCTTGCGGAAGTGAGTGCCTTTTATGATCTGACGGGAGGATACGTTTGATTAGATGGATTAATTTTTAGTGTTTCTTGACACAATACTCACAATATTCAGAGAATATTTTGCACACTCAAGGTTTGCAACACAATATTGTTGAACTATTGCAGAGATCGGCGTACCCAGTAAATCAGAACCAGCGCAGAATTCCTCAGAATCCCTTAACCCTTAATAAATAAGAACTTTTTCAATAAGTGTTTGTCAGTACAAAACTGGTTTATACTAGGTAGTTAGCATATAAACTCCAGGGGGGCAACTCCAACGGTACTACTAGTATGATTACGTATGTGAGTGTGTTTTAACTACAGGTAGTTATACCGTGTTGTTGTCCAACGACAGTTTCTGACTTATCTACTACTAGTAACCGCCCTCACTTTGCTTCGGTTCTTGTAAAGATTTCTAAATTTTTGAAATAAAATGTAGCCTGAGTAACTTACTCGGAAAGAATAGCGCATTCTGTTGGTGAAAGAATTATTAGTTCAGTAGTTTTTGTGTTAATCCATAACACACAAACAAAAAATCAAAACTTTCCTGAACCAGAACCCACCTCGACGCTAAGATGTCCAGTAGTGGAGCTATACTGCAGCCCCAGCAGCAGCTCGGGGGCGGAGCGCGCGCTGCAGCACGACGAGGCGGAGTCCGAGCGCGCCAGGCTGCAGGCCTCCCCTCCCGCCCCGGCCCCCGTCCCCGGCGTCGTTACCGTCGTGATGGACGACGGGCTCGCTAGGACCCCGCTCATTGAATGGTTTAGCTCCAGCTTGGGGAGCTGGGAAGCAATTTAATAAAATCGTAGGTACTTAGTCGTAATAGCTATATATGCTATGTACGTTCTTATGCTTTGTATGTGAAAATACGGAGAAAACGAATTTTACCAGATGAGGTCTAGTTGATCAATTTTGCACCCCCCTTAACCCCTAAATTGTTATGGTGGTTTTTATGATAACTCTCTGGTGTTGCTCGTGTCGTGTCCAAAAATATCATCGCGCTTTTTCAATCAATATGGATTGATTATTTTACGATTATTATTATACAAATGAATCTGTACAAAGGGTCAATCAACCGACCTTTTTTTTCGATTGGATTGCTACTGTTGGCCCTAGCGGCCTTTACAGCTTCACGCGGACAGGTGGGTGAGAGAAAACATATGTGCAAGGTGCAAGGAGCAAGGGAGTGCAAGATAGTTCCACACCTCGAGAAGTAGGGGTATGCGACATCCTAACGGTACCTTAGGAAGTTGCCTGTTGGAAGACATCGGGGCGAGATGGCCGCTCACGCGAGAATTCCTTATGGCGGCCGTGTAGAAAACGAGACCTTGCTCCTGCCGGCGGCGAGGCTGTGCTTGTTGTGTGTCTATATGGTGTGTTTGTGAGGGGGGGGGGGCCTCTTGTTCTTGTTCCAAAGGGAGGTTCAACCGACCTGCAAACTCGGTTGGTGGTGCTGATGGTGCTGTCGAGGCATGAGCTGGAGCCACAGGTTGTTCTCCAGCTCAAAATTGAGTGTGGCGAAGCTCACACTGGCCTCGCCCAGCAGGCGCTGCCGACGCATGCGTTCGCACCCGTACACACGGATGCGAAGACCGAGCCCATGGACGTCCTCTGCAAACAAAATGTAAAATGAACAAATGCCTATACATACACTGACAAACTCGTTTTCAACTGTATGTATTTTTTGTATACTTTTGTATACTTATAATGTCGCTGCAACATCTATAATACGTGTTATTTAACACGGACAAGCCCCTTTTAGCGCGCTAACTATTAGCCACACCTACGTGTCATTTTTAACGCGTTAATTAACACGCTAGGACGCAGGTATGGGTATAGCAGAAATATTTATGCTAGGAGTTTAAGCAGGAACTATCCGAACCGGTCTCCGATTCCAAGTGTTTCGCAACGCACAAAAAGATAGCCGCTGCGGTTAAATCCGAATTCAGAAGTTATTTCTGATTCTGACGACCCGTGTGGCGCAATGGTTACCATGCCGGATCGCCGCACCAAGGGTCCTGGGTTCGGTTCCCAGCGAGGCGGAAATTTGAATGATGAATTTGAATTTCTGTTCTCGGTCTGGGTGTGAATGTCCTTGTCTAGTGTGTTGTCCATGGCACCCACGACACAGGGAATCCTAGTGTGGGGCTATGAGTGTGTGGCGTTATTTATTTATTTATTTATTTCTGATTTGTTAGTAAAAGCCAAGACATATTTCAACAATCTTTATCGAACGAAAACGGGGTTTGACCTGAAATCAAACATAAATTGATGACATAAATTGCTGGCCTATTTGCATTATTGGTCGCGCTTAGCACGCAAACGGAGTGGCTAACAAAGGCGTCAATTAGGTTACCTAACTCAGGTTTCGAAAATTATTCAATAAAGATTGTAATCCTCAATGATAAATTTGTTTTGCGTGTCACGCAATTTTTAATATATCTGATTAAAATAGCGCGAACAAGTTTGAACCATAACATTATCATCACAACGTGGAATCGAGTCTCCCCTGCGCAATAATTTACCTTCTACACTATGTGTTCTGTGGAAATACCATTTCCGCTCGTCCTAGGGGAACGCTTGTTAAATACTCACCTGGATTTATTTTGTGTAGAACGAAACTTTCCATGTATTGAGGATTTTCACCATTTCGTATTTTAGATTTATACTTTTGTTTTTTGAGTGGAAGCAAAACGATTCGAGCCTGAAACAAATTTTCATGTAATTAATTAATAATCTATACTAATATATAAAGAGGAAAGATTTGATTTTTTGTTTGCATTGAATAGGCTCCGAAACTACTGAACCGATTTCAAAAATTCTTTCACTGTTGGGAAGCTACACTAACCCCGAGTAACATAGGCTATATTATATTTTCAAAAAAATTAGGGATCCTTAATAAAACTCCAATAATGTAACCCAAGGTGTAAAAAAATAAGAAAACCGAAGCAAAGCGAGGGCGGTTACTCGTCTAATAATAAATCTAATTACGGACGCATACACAAATATTATTAAGTTACTACGTGAAGTGATGACTTGGAATGGCTTTGTTATTACTGTGTAAAGTTACATAAAAGTCATTAAAGGCAATGATTTCAAAAGGAAGGATAGGCGTCGGCACATTTCATAAAAATGTTCTACATATTATACAAGCGCTTCAAAAAGTAGCGCCATCTCTCTCTTACAAACTAAAAGCGAGAAAAATATTTATGTATTGAACCTTGGACCAATCTGAGTGCTTTGTTTTAAGCTCGTATTATCCCTGTCCATACGCAGTAATATTATAATTCAATGATTTTAGGAAACATTTAAGATTAGGCGCCGTCGACTTTTTTCATCTGGGTTAATTCACCCAGGTGTCTTAATTATACTTAAGTTTGTGACCGAGGTGAATTACCTGACTCTGAAGCATTTGCCCCTGGGTGCGTTGCGGCAGGGAGCGCGCTTGCAGCACGTGGACCGTCATGCTGCGGACTGGGGCGTCGTACAGCAACGTCAGCTCGACGGAACCCCGCTCTTGGGAGATCCCGCTTTCCCCGCACAGGAGAGAGGTGTCCTGCGAAGGATGGGTCAGTATTACCTTACCATGAGCGCGACAGGAGCTAATTAACGATGGCGGTAGAACTAGGACCACTAAAAACAAATTTTTGACAACTTTAAAATATTATTTGGTTCCAAACAAGATATTTTTGTAATGTTTGGCATAAAAACTGTGATTTATAAAAGATATAAATATGGCGTCATTGATTGCAACCGCATGAGAATTCGACATTACTGAGCCTAAATTGAAATTTGAAACTCACGTTATGCGCAAGTACATCGCTGTCGATGCTGCTTTGCGCCTCCAAAGTGTGGATGTACTCCGAGCGCTGGGTAGCTACATCGTCGATCCGAGTCTCTCTAATGTTGGTCTCACAAAGGCTGGCCTCACGAAGACTAGTTTCCCGAAGGTTGGTCTCCCGTAGACTGTTCTCAGCCAGACTTGTCTCTCGCAGCGCTTTCTGGACGATCTCCACGTCCACTTTCGTAACTCCTTGGTTTTCGTTCTTTTCCTCATAATGACATTCCACTTCATCCTTATCCTGAAACAGTTTGATTAGTAGGTACGTCTTACACAGATGTATGTTTTACAAAATAGCTAATTGAATACTCCACTCGTATTTATTATTCCGTTAATTCAAAATAAATTCATTTAGTTTGAAATTTACATTGTACATCATTTTATATGTACCTACCTAAGCACCAGGTCCGGATTAAACATGTCGGGGCCCCTAGGAAATTCACATTTTGGGGCCCCATTAATGTTGTTTATTCACTGAGAGTCAAATGATGGATGCTCATCTTTTTCTTGGGACGAAGGGCCCTTAGCCGATGCAAGGTCCCTAAGCAGTAGCCTTCTTTGCCTTATGGATAATAATACGGCACTGATAAGCACTATTTTTGTATATATAAGTGATTCGAAAAGGTGTTTTACAAACCATATCTTTATTATATTCTACTTAGGAAAGTGGAAAGTGCTATAATTATGTTATTTATTTATTATGTAACCGAAAAAACGTACCTATTTTGTAATATAATGCATACGAATGATAAAGTTCATACTATAATTAAATAATTATATAGTTTACTTATGAGTAGATAAAACAGATTTCCACTAACTACAATGTCTAATAAATCTATGATCTACATTATCTTCTTCTATAGATGATACAATACAAATAAAATGGGTTATTTCAACTAGACTTGGCGATCTGATACCTGTATTGAATATACGCGGATAAAAATTCAAACAGGGGAATAGCCAGAAATTAAAGGATACAGTTGTTTCAGTCCGCTAAAATTGGTGATATTTTTAGTAAAAGTCGTTAACTATATCAGACGAAAGTCTCACCTTCTGTATGTGCAAGCGCAGCTCGTCATCTGAGTCGGAGGTCTCGAACGTGAATATTCGATCGGGGTAATGGATCGGTTTCGACAAAGCATCTATAACAACACAGGTACGAACAACATCAATCGATATAATAGGCTTTAAGTACCTACAAGCTACGTCTAAACTAAACGATTTAAAACCGAGGCTGAATCTGACGCGTGAATATAATCAATCATGGAGCCAAAAGTTCCTAGGTAAAGTAGGGAAGAGCCAAATAGCCCAAAACTTAAAAGTATTGTCATGTTTCGCTTGTGAAATGTTAAAAAAGTTATTAACAGATTTTGGGTCAAGTGAATAAATGCTAATTTAATTTCAATATAAGTAGGATATAATTATAGAGGCTTAAGGCACAATATAGGAATGCTTAAGGTCTAATAAATTAAAGTCAGTTGCATATATGTAGTTTAGTACATTAACTATTTAAATATTTTATCAACTGAAGGGCTGACTTTGGGGCTAACTGAATAAATAAAACTTAATTTTGTGTTAGACACTAGACCTCTTTATGTTTTATTCACAACAACGTCGATAGAGTTTAGAGATCTATGAATCTCGTTAAGTATTTCAAAAGAAGCGATATGGATTGTTATTTTTAATGCTGGGCCAGGGGAATAAAAATATTGTCATACATATCTAATATTTAACAATATAATAAAATTATTTCACCTTACTAAAACTGACAATTCTAGCATGAAGCTTATATACCTATCATTTACAAAATAAAAAAAATCTGAGCATTACAAACAAAAATTTATTTGATAACTAACTAGGTTACTAAGTCTATCTAAATACCTATGTTGTCTATTAAACATATACATACATATATAATATAATAGTATAATTACAACAATTTATTAGTGATACTATAAAATTTTGTTTTGATTCCTGAATCTATCTACTTCGTTAAAATGGGTAGGTATAATGTCTATAACAATTCAATGAAACAAATTCATAACACGAAGAACAATTACCATAATCTATAGCCACAGAAGAGACTTACCAAACTGAGCATTGTCAAGTGGGATTCCAGGCGCGGAGATCCCAGCGTTTACTGTGAGGATTTCATCGTCACAGCGCTTCCGCCCGAAAACTGCGGAGTAGCACCACCGGCGGTTGAGAAACAGCAGGACCACCAGCACCACCACAGCGAACGCCGCTACCGCACTAATGTACGCCGTCGCCTCCACTGCAAACCAGAACTGTGTAATATCACTCACATACGATACCAGGTGAAGTAATCCCACACAACAGACGGTGTTTACCATTCGCGTTTAGACCGCCGCCGTTAGCCACCATCATGCTCGATCATCGCCGCGCAGTTATCACTCTACGCCAGCCGTTTTAATTCTTCTGCGTGCACAAAATATGAAACGTTTTTCTTGCGTTGCTTTTTCCTAAGGCCAGTTAATGGAGAAAATTAGAACGTGTTGGCACGATCGCTGGCTGTCAGTGTCGCACATGCGCGCTGACGCGGAGGCACGGCGGGGGTGTGGAACTCTCTGGTCGGCTGTAGGACGAAGGAGGCACGTTCGCAGGTATATCTATACAATCAGAGGGGTATAAGGCACTAATCAAGGCAGGATATCGTCAAGGCCGAGGGCAGTGTGACCTCGCTGGGGCCCTTGAGGAACAGTCCACGCAATACGCCGTAATTAAAATCAGCATGTTTAATCTCTATGCAATAAATATGACGGCGGGCCACCGCGAACACTTATTTTTTATATTGCTAAAAGTAGATTTGTATCTATTTATGACGTTATGGAAACGGCTTCTTGTGAATACGAAGGTACTGATTTAAGAATTCTGTAGAAGAGATTTCATATTATTTTTATTACTTACCTAAGGTAAAATTTAAGATTTATTTTTAAGAAATGAGGCACATATCTTTAGGGTTCCATGATATTTAAAATATTTATAATAAGTAGGTATTACAATCATGTAGCTGAGCTTTGTTACAAGGAAATTACCTAAGGTAAATTGGCGGTATAATTAAAAAAGTAATTAAAAATGAATTAAAATAATTCAATGAATTAATAATCCTCACCTATCTTCAAACACAAATGACAATCAGACTCTTCAAACTTAAACTCAGCACTGAATCAGGGATTTTAATTGAGATTACCTCTAACGAGGCGCTCCGACACAATCAGGACATGGGAGCTGGAGGACTGCCAACTGACCCAGAGCCCCGAGTGCCCGAGTCGCCGCAATAACAGTTTCATGTGGCTTACATAAATAATGTATTTGAACTAATCCATGTCTCGCTTACGCACCTATATGCGTATGAGTTTGTCTAATATTAATTTGGTATGGGTAAGTTTGTAATTTTTTAAGACGATCACAAAGCCTACTTGTGTTGTGACCCTGCCTGAGAAGGGTAGGGTCCCTGGTGCGATATTTAGTCTTGAGTCGTGTGTGTTGGTAATGTCGTATTTGTGATTGTGTCGATGTCATTCGTGACGCAGGTAATTTCAGTGCGTATGAGTATACCTACGAGTGTTCATAATAAAATTATAAAGTCATATTGCGAAAAATACCTATAGGTAGTATATGCACGTAATACTATCACGGGATGGGGTTCTTCAAAATTGGTTTTGGCATAATCCTTTCCTTCAGCCCCATAGTTTTTGTTAGCATGTCATTTTCAAAAGATGCCCAACTTCTGACAGTGTTTGAAAAAAACAAGAGATATATTTTTTACCCATTAAAATCCTCTTATCAATACTCAGGGGCGTAGCTACCGTCATATTAGCCGTATCAATTATACGGGGCCCCCAGCGTATAGGAGCCCCCACTAACACTCCCAAAAAAAGCTCGCCAGTGGCCTAAGACCGCTACAGTTGGCACTCCTTTTATATTTGACAGCTGACGTTGAGGGGGCCCCACAACAAATATTGATATGGGGCCTCCTTAGGGCTAACTATGCCACAGTCAATACTCTATGCCTTTGGTGGTCTGAAGAAGAGAGGAACGAATGGAGGTTTTAAAAACCACCATAGATGTTTTTATTTCCACACCCTCTCCGCCTACCATGTTATTGACTAGCCACCGCTCGAAATTGAGGTAAATTTTACTCTCCCTTTTCTGTGATTTCCAAAACTCCTAAATGTCTTACTAAGTAACAATTTTCAGGATTTGAAAGTAATAACAATAATTTCTGTGCATGCACTTTATTCCCTATTCATAGTGGAGTCCCATAATCCACTAAGTTAGTCCTTAGCATGAGGAGTGCGCCAAAGGGCGCCATCAGTAGGGCCTATTTGGGGGGCGCCTCGTTTTGAAATTATAGGGAAATTAAGCTGCTAGTTGGGCCCCTGTAAGCCGGGGGCCCCGTATAATTGCTGATACGGCTGTAGCTAATTACGCCCCTAAAAGAAGGCAAAATAAAGAAACAGAACCTGTCTCAGGCCCCAACCAGAACATGACGAATAATTTAGTGGCTGACTGAAGCAGGAGGGTAGTAGCGATTACTTGTGAGTGTGCATTTATTTATTAAAGGCCAGTTGTCAGGAGTGATGAGGCTAGCATGATTAGGGAAGCAGCGGACTATACCGCCCCTTAATCGGCTATCAAATTCCGAAGGCCACGTAATGTCCTCACGGACCCCCCAAACAAACTCTCGTCTGACTTGGAATGCCTCCTGGTCGCCTCCAAAGACTCAGACGATTCAGACGAATTAGAAATCCCAGTTGGTACTTATCCTAATGATGGCGCACAAGTTGCCTTTCGACAGCACCACAGTACTTTATATCTTTACCGTGACAGCACTCAGTGTAGTCACCGAGCGAGCGGACTCGCCTCAGATGAAGGCTTAGAGGTCGCATGACCAAAGCCGTCCTCGAGGCGGTTTTTAGTGAGTACGAATCTCACATAACCAGCACAGTCGGCTGTGCTGGTATCAGTGGCGTAGCTAGCCCTTCCGGGGCCCCGTATCAAAATTTTGCTGGGGGCCCCCTCTCGACTCAAGGGTAAAGATCTTTCTCAAAAGAAATAAAAAAGCTAGCGTGAATTAAAACAAACATAATATACTAACATCGATTAATAAACCACATACAATCAATACTATAAAATTTTAATCTGGGGGCACCTCTGTTTCGTTTTGGGAGATCCGAACGTGAGCGCAGACTCAGTAGCCGATGTGATACGACAGGGCATCATGATCATTGTCAAAGACATGGTCATCCACGTGCACGCTTATAGATCTATCCACCTCAGGGCTTAATAAAAAGTTTAACGCTGCCTCCTGGTCAGCAAAGAAGCAAATGACTAAAAGGAAGGCAATTTAAAGTTCATCGGCAGAACTGGATAGCGAATGGTCGTTAGCTCAAGCTGCTGTAAATTCTGTCGGTCGTCTCTTCCACAACTGCGTAAATCGGACGACTCCGTGGTCCATACGGCAAAGGGGAATGCCGAACTTCTTGGCATCCTTTTTGCCGGCAACTCAACTCTTGATGATAGAGGGATCGCCTTCGCCTAAAAACCTGTGAGAGCTTGATACCAAGAAGTTGAGAGGACCAGACGGTATTCACGCAGTGGTGTTAAAGATGTGTGCTCCCGAGTTGATTCCAGCCCCGGATCTAAGGGGGGGCAAATCGGGGCACCCGCCCCGGGCGGTATTCAGGGCGCAAAAATCATAATATAGTATGATTAAAAATAAAAAAAAACTTGCTGCACAAAGCGCCTAGCATACGGAAGCCTGGTTGGGAGAATAAATAAATTTATTAAAAAAGAGTTCTTATTGTCCCATTCTTTCTTTCTTTTTTTATCCTATCTCTATCACTATCAAGTTTCTGCCCCGGTTCGAAAAAATTGTAGATCCGGGGCTGGTTGATTAGCTTGTTGATTATCTTACGCACCTGTAGGCACCGTCAGGCTATTGATCGCAACGGGGAAGCACGGGCAGTCGGCCTAGATTTCGCTAAAGCCTGTGACCAGGACTGGCACAGGGAGGTGTCACGAAGTTAATATCTTACGGTCGCTGTGAGAGGTTATACAGTTGGGTAGTCAGCTTTCTATCTGAGCGATATATCAAGGATGTAATAGATAGTTGTTGCTCAGATATGAAACCTATAAAATGCTGGTGTTCCCCAAGAGTATGTGGTATCTCCTACGTTCATTCTGCATATCAATGACATGGCATGAGTGGCAACTGTTGCTATGCAGATGACAGCACAGGGGATGCCTACTACACAGCCCCACTTAATTCCTCTGAGTTGCAAAACTTGCAAGTGGCGGATAGCAGGCTTAAAATTGTGTCTTAAGTCGAGAACTCTCTGGAGCAAGTCTCGGAATAGGGTTTACTTAATTTAGTCGAGTTCATCCCCACGAAGACACAAGTTGGCGCGTTTACCACTAAGAAAACCCCATTTTTCATAGTGCCTCAATTCCAGGGTACCGCGCTCATCACTAAAAGTGTTGAAAGAGTATGATTCTGGGAGTTGACATCTCGAGTGATGTGTAGTATCAGCGTCATTTGGAAGCCAAGGCTAAGTTGGCTTCCAAAAAGCTTGATGTTCTAAACCGGGCTAAGGAGTACTCCACTGCGAGCGAGGCACCTGCTCATGCTTTACAAAGCTCATGGCCGAATTGAAGTTTTATCTACACCGATGAGACTCGTGGAGAACTTCAACAGTCCGATTCTCCCGATCATTTTTACCACGCACGTGCTAACTGTAGAATGAGCTGTGCTATGTGTAGAATGCTTCCTCCTGAGGTATTTCCGGAGCGCTTTGTCATGGGGTTGCCGCCGGCATGTCCGCGCAGCACTCAGTGCCGGAGAGCATCATGAGTCGTGTAGAACGTAATTTTTTTTTACATTAAATATTTTGTTTAAATTTTGATTAGGGCATTTAAATAACTGATTAGAAGATTTTCTTATTATTATCTGTAGTGCCTGTTTGTCTTCAATTCGTCGAGTTTCCAGATTTAGAATCATTGCCTGTTAAAGATAAATTGCATGATGCTAAAGTAATTAATGCATTAATACGATGAAAGATGGTAGAATGTAATTTTATTGTTGATTTCACTTTTCAATGAAGTATCGATGCTTTCCGGAACATTTTTCGAATCATAATAATTAATTTCCGGATCATTTCACGAATTTTTCTAAAGCGCATTGGGGGCCCCCTCAGCCCCGGGGCCCCGTATAATTGATACGGCTGATACGGCGGTAGCTACGCCCCTGGCTGGTATGCATGATGCATTCACAGCGCATCCCGCGCATTTCCGGAGGGTAGTCCATTTTCCTTGTCTGGACGCTAAATAATTAATAATCTTAGTCACCTGATTTGATACCTGAGCCTGTGGAAACATGCAATCACTTTATTTCAATCTTACCACGCACAATTCAGAAGCTTTAAGGAGATGTCTATAAATCGACAGCAATCAGGAAACGTTCTTTCCCACTTGTGCACTCGCATCCGTTGGCAAATTAACTTACGTCATAAATGGCTGAGTGGGACCTTTATGAAGAAAATGCTAAGTACTTTGTTAGTTACCTACTATTAGTACTGACGCACTTGTCACTAACTTAGGTTTTCGTAGGAGCATTCTACAATAATTTGACCAAATTGTAGGATCTTAAGTGGTAAACAATATCATGATACACTACAAGGTTTTTGACCAAAATGACTTTATTTTTCATTTTATCACTTTGTTCAAGTAACAAAAACTACTTATCTATATTTATTTACGTTGCTACCACGAACTGTAGAGGGTACTTAGCGTGATAAAATTAATGGCGTGAACCATAAAAATTGTTTCTCCATGTTACATAACAGGGTCACCGTGTCACGAATGGGCAATGTTTGCTTGACCCAAACTCATTAGGAACTTTTTATATCTCGACCTTCTAACCTAGAATTTCTTTGCGTTGTATCTATAGGTACCTACTACGTCTAACAGTTTTTGAAACCCAGCTGTAGTAGGAAGTCTTATAAAATGATTCCCTACTTAAATATATTTTAGTAGTAGTACTTACCTATTTCATTTACATCACCCAAGAGTCGTAATGCTAGTGAAATAGGACAATACTAAATACGACTCTTTAACAGAAATTATGTAGTTTTCCATCTAATTGCATCAATTAAAGCTGAGTGTAGTTCCATTTACTGCGCTAAGTAGGTGCATTCTTATATAGGACCACATCAAGTTAAAAATTACGGTTACTTATAGACGTATTTATGTATTTTAGGCTCAAGAGATGGGTAATACCTACCAGTCTACCACATTTGTAGTATTATGTCTGATACTCTCAAAGACCTTTTCCGTCTCAGTTCAAAAAGCATTGTGGCATCTACATATAAAACGTCCAAAAAGCTACATTACAGTAGCTAAGGTTCCGGAAGGGTTCCGGAGTGGAGCCCCCCGCCATAAAAATTCTCGCAACTCACTGACTTCAGTTCGGTTACGCGCTGACCTGCGTGGGCGAATCAACACGAACGCGAAGCGAAAATAACCAACAGTCGAGATGTATTGAAGTGTCCTACTTGACCAAAAGCACGTAGAGTGCGTTGCGGTGCGGCGCGGTTTGAAGCGAACGCGATCAGTTGGTTTGATTTTTTGCGCGAACTTCAGCGGCGCGGCGTATGTCAGTGGCGGTGAATTAACAATTCGCGCGCACGTAGGACAGACTCGCCGCTTCGCTCCACGTCGCACGGAATTCGCATTGGACTGCTTCGCGATCGCGTTCGCGTTGATTCGCCCACGCAGGACAGCGCGTTAGTTTCGTTAGGCTGTTTTTATTCAAGGGAAAAAAGCCCCCCCCCCCCCCCCCCCCCCGCCAAGCGGGATTCCGTCGACTCTGAGACAGTCATATTGTTACTTCCAATCTTTACTATGTCAATATAAGTAACGAAACGAACGTAATAACTAACGACGCAAATTACGACAGCTATATTACGTTATTTTTTTTTATGTAATATGCAGGCAGACGATGGTAAGCAGTCACCGTCGCCCATGGACACTCACAACACCAGAGGCGCCACCAGGGCGCTGCCGGCTAAGAAGGAAGTGATAGACCCGCTTCTCACGTTATGCTCATTTTGCGTCATTTTATTTTCTGATGCAGAAAAATAGGAAAAAATATCTAGCTTTCCCGGCTAGTTTTTCTTTATGGGCTCACATGAGTACCTACTCCTGGACCACGTCTCGTCTGAGTGCCTATTGTAGTGAGCTGATAATAAAAACTTTTATTAATATTCAATTTCATTTAAAAATATTTTACTTACTAATCCTGTCAGCATCAGCAGTAATTTATGTATTTTCTTAACTACGGAGTTGTTTTGCGGTTTCTTTGGAATTTGCTGAGGGCAGCTAGTTAAGCACAAAGACAAAAAGAATCGTAGGCAAGTCAATGACGTAGCGACTCTCGACTACTCGTTAGCGCTGGAGGGCCTTTATAGTATGCTCGAGGATGAGACGACATGGACTGCAATAATAACTTTTTACTGGACTTGTTTTCCTACTCTTCGGTGCTATGGAGACGTTTCTGAATAATAATAATGAAATAGTCAACGTAGAGCTATTTACTATGGGTTCCTATCCTTGATAAACACTTTCTTCGTAGGTATATCAAAAATAAAAAAAAGCGTTACAAGATCGTATTATAACGAAAGGGCTATGGTTAATTAGCAATCTTTTGAAAGGAAATATGATAAATATTCTAAGTTTTTAACATGGGACTTTTTGCATGTAAGGTAAAATAACTACATTTAAATTTGAAAATAACATCGTAGAAATATTTGAGTGCCATCTTAATTATTTGAGCCATTCCTTTTAGGAATTACATCCGGTAAACCAGATCCGTTTATCCGGCGGATCCGGCACTCATCAAATACGCCGGATTCGGTTTTTAATTACGTAGTGTTGCCCTTATATTAATTTTATTCTACTATTGTTTTTGTCCATTCCTAACGTTCGATAGGGATATCCCACGCAAACAAAAGCAATGAATGAATTTCACGAAGGTATTACAGCTATGAAGTTTTTTTTACGTATCTTGTAATAATTTGTAACAGAATTGCATCCAAGTATTTAGTATACACAGTGCTTGATATTTTTACAGGCTTATTGCCAGAGTGCCTATAACTATTCTGAGATTAATTAGGTGTAATATTAATAATAATAGGTGTTTCACTACGTACTGAAGGGGTTTATAACGTACATGAAGATATCTGCCCGATTTAAAGCCTGATATGGGCCGACGCCTTAATGTGCCCTACAAAGAACAAAATGCTTATAAAAGTAATTGAGTATAGGTAAAAATGTAAATCAAATTATAATTATCAATTTAATTCAATTAGTTTCATTTATTGTAATTCATTTAGTTTGGCGTCACAGAAAAGGAATTCACATACACAACAAATACAACATTATTATAGAGTTAAAATTAATTTTAACCATCAATCATAAATTAATGATAATAATTATTATTGTCAGATATAATTTAAGTCAATGAATGATTAACATTTCAGGTTATGTATGCCAATAAAGTCCTATCATGCATTCAGCATTTCTCTACTTTATTTGTAGTGTAGGTACCTACATGTGACATGGTGTGTAAAGTACTGTGGGGACATTCGGGTTACTAACTAAGCAATAAAACATCAGATTAATATTTTGAAAATGTTTTTTTTATTAACACTTACATTTTTACAGCGCTCCTAGCCAACAGAGTAATACTATAAAATGAATCGGTGTAAAGAACTGTCGAACGCAAAACAATGTTAGTCCTACGGTGTACATCAAACAATAGCTCGCGCGACTGGCGAGCCAGCCCGACGTCCCGACCCAACGGTCTGCGAGACGTAAT
Source organism: Thymelicus acteon (assembly GCA_951805285.1). Classification (NCBI taxonomy): domain Eukaryota; kingdom Metazoa; phylum Arthropoda; class Insecta; order Lepidoptera; family Hesperiidae; genus Thymelicus; species Thymelicus acteon. The sequence goes on from OX638232.1 coordinate 9,558,509, forward strand.
ACGTCATTAAACAAGCACAGAGTCACTCTAAAGAAACGAACATCCTTTAAATCTATAAACATTTCATATAATTTAGATTTATCCGCTATAATGTTATAGTTTACTCATGTAACGGGCGGCGGCGCGGGCGCGCCCGCTGCACGCACGCACCGCCCGCGCCGCCCCCTCTATATCATAACTGTATAATTTTTAAAAATCTCTAATTACGCATCCCTACATTTGTTATTATCCTTTAATTAAGAAATAAAATCTTACATATTTATCGTGAGCAGACTATTTTATAAAGTTGACGAAATCTTCTAATGATCCGATAATTAGAAAAGGAAAAGCGTCGCGCCCCGGGCGCCGGTCCGGGCCGCATGGCGCGGCGCCCCGGGCGCCGGTCCGGGCCGCTTGGCGCGCTCGCGACGTTGTATGCTTTATTTATCTACTTTACGTTTGAAAATCGGCATCGAAATTTCAACTACCTACCTAACAGTAAGCGGTAGTACGCTACAACCCAGGCACCACATCGACCTCTCATACACCATGCACCCGATCGAATCGTCAACTAAACTTTATTCACTCGAAAAATTCAACTTAATCTAATTCACTTAAATTATAATAATAATGGCTCCTTAACTGTAATATTATAACAAATGCTTTTCGTTGGCCGCCGAGCACGGAGCGCGGCGGGCGCTCGCTTCGCCCGCGCCCTTCACGACGATCATCTACCGCTAGACGATATTTTATTACTTATTACATAAGTATGTGAAAAACAATTTATTAGTATAATATTAAACTCTATCTTATAATGTCATTAGTGTGATCGATGGCGAACTAGTGTAACACGGATCCGAGTCGGCGGCCGCTTGCGCGTAACGAGGAGCCGGCGTGCGCCCCTGCCCTCTGCCGGCCGAGATTCACCAGAGATTCAACAGAGATTCACGTCGCGAAACACGCGCATTCCAGATACTCAAATCACATTAAACGATCTCAATATAAAAATAACATGATTCACAATTTTTAATTAATTAAATAATAATATGTGTATAATATTTTCAATCATCACATTGCGTCAAAACATCATACCTCACTGTGCATATATACATACATAGTTCATTGAACGACGGCGGTGTTGTGTGCGCGGACGAGGCTGCGCCCGTCCCGGTCCCGTTACGGCGAGCGGTTACATTAGGGGCGGTAACAAGCGGTGAGAAGCGTACACGACAGCGATTACACATATACCGGAACGGCAGTAACGGCAGTAACGGCACCGCGACCTCTGTCAGTCTGATATAAGAACACAAATGAACTGTACGCAGTGACTAACTGATGCACTCGGCGACGGTGTGGACGTGTCGGTGCAGCCTAGTAGTACGTCTCCTGCTCCAGCCAGCCGCCGGGGTTGCGGCGCAGGTAGAAGCGTCGGATCTCGTCGTAGATGAAGATCGACAGCATGAACGGGATGGCGGGCAACCACCACACGAACCTGCAATCGGCCAACGGGTTACTCTCTGTCTCTGTCTGTCTCTTACACCTAATGCACTATTTGAGTGTTTTCGCCACAGATATATGTACACTGGATACGGTTTTCGATAAGACAAAAGCAAGCCTCGCAGACTGTAATACTGTCCTAACTGTGTAACGATACTGTCCTACTGGTGCAATTAAAATTATCGCCAAATAAATAAGTGAAAAAATAACTATTGGGTAAAACCACGCACGGAGGCTAAAAATGTTGTGAACTCTAGCTTTTTGGTTTGAAAATATTGAAATTTGTTAACCACATTTACTACCTAAAAGACTTGAATTAATAAATTTATTGTTCTGACCAGAATATAATTTTTTTTCAAACACACTGACTTAAGGAAATAACGAGTCATATTAAATTATGTTACCCAACAACTTATGGATTCAACGTGTGGAGTGTAGACTCACTTGAGAGGGTACATCCTGAGGCCCTTGTCCATGCCGGGAGTGTAGGAGAGGAAGGCGGCGAGCGCGGTCTCGAACACCAGCCCGAAGTTGAGGGCCCAGTTGCGCATACCCTGGTGGACGATGGAGTTGCGGCGGGTCTTGCAGATGATCAGGTCGGCCCACTGCACCACCACGATCGACACGAAGAAAGCGGTGTGGCAGGTGTACTCGAGAGCCTTGCGGTCACGGTAGGTCTGGAAGCAGAGGTAAAAATAATAATAGTAACGCTTCACACTTATAGCCCCACACTAGGATTCCCTGTGTCGTGGGTGCCACTAGACAAGGACATTCACACTTAGACCGAGAACAGAAATTTAAACTCATCATTCAAGTTTCCGCCTCTTTGGGAATCGAACCTGGTGCGGCGATCCGGCATAGTAACCATTGCGCCACATGGTTCGTCAAAGCATGACCACATGTCTCAACAGTCAAACCTATCTTTCTTTCCGACAAATGTGTCAAAAGCGCCATCTCGATTTTTTTGTGAACACTACAGTGTGCGTGCATACAGAATCTATTGGTTATGTTACATATTTATTTAATGAAATTCATCCTTAGCCATTCATGCTTCATACATACCCATTCTTGTCCGTAAGAGTCTGTCAAATCGTTGATAGCCTTCGAGTCCCACTGCTTTCTGATACCGAACAACTTGAAAGGGAGGAATCCGTTTTCAGCCATGATCACGAAGTAGACGAAGAATCCGGCGGCGGCTTGGATCATGCCGATTTGGCCGTAAGCCATTGAGATAAGCCTGAACACGCCAAATTAGGTTATAATATTTTTCTAAAAAAGACGGTACTTGTATATCCTCGAGTAAGTAAGACCAGCTCAAAAATGATTAATTCTCACGTAATGCAATTAAAAATTTAGAGATTACTTATTTTTAAGTTCAGGATTAAACTTTCAAACAGTGGATGCTTGAAGGAAAATTATGCTGTCGACACTAATTAACTTTAGTAAAGTAATCATTCTAAAGCAGGTCCCGATTATAAGATTTTGCTTCTAAAATATGCTCTATATATATATATATATATATTTCAAGAAGAAATTTTGCTTGCGCGGGAAATTTATTTTGCAAATTAATGTAGCAATTGTGTCTGAATGTTTTAGAAGAAAGTTACATTGGACTTGATTAGGAAATATTTTAGGAGTTTGACTGAGTGTAAAAGTAAAATTGAATAATAAAGATATGACAAGAAATTATCTCAAGATGCTTGATATGATTTTTATTTCTGTTTCTACAATTGAACTGTAGTATAATATAAAACGGAGTTCACACAAAAGCGAGAGGGCATCCTAACTACTTGTCAGGTTGTTTTATGAAAGGATTAAATAAATTACTTTACAGTTATTTGAGTCTTTGTTCAAATTTTATTTAATGTCTAAAGTGTGCTTTTCGTCACTTTAATTATATATTAAAATTTTACTATTTCAAAATATTATTCAATGAGTGCGTCAGCTTTTCTTTCAAAATAAAACTATGGATAAGGTCTTATCCCGTGTTAAATCTGTTTAACATAACACGGAATTCATCACAAATATTTGTTTTATTTCGCACTCTTCTAATGCTTATTCAGTCATTCCAGTACAAATTTACATCCAGTCAAAAACCGTAGACATGTTATAGTAAGTTTACTCGAGGATATTAGATTTTCTAATTTGACTAACAATAGTGTCGATTAGTACCAGATATTTGCTAGTTAGAAGCAGTTTTATTCAAAGCCTTGTGTTAATTATAAGGGATGTTTGCAAGCTTTAATATGACAGCCATCGTCAGCCATGTCTTCCAAAATTTTCGAATACAAATAAACTATTCCGAAATTCAATCAATATTAGAGCAGATTCTTTAAAATTGTACTTTATTTTATAAGCGTCATATTAAAATATTGATCGATGCTGTAAAAACGAAATCAAAATTAGCACATAATACATTATAATAATTACTATAACCGATAAAATGTCACAGAATTTAATTATTGTTTGTTTATTGATTAAAATTAGAACGAATTTATTACAATTTTTGTACGTTTTAGTAGCATCGACTTCGTGCGAAGCGGAAGTCCAAGTCTGCGGGTACTCAGAAATGTAGGCTACATTACACAGCATGCAATACCACCTCACAGTTTACAACGGCGAAGAACGCACAAGCTAACCAAGAATAAACATACACACCTCACCGAAGAAAGAGGAAAGAAAGAAAACTAAAGCGGTTATGTCGTGTGTGGTGCGAAGCCAGTAGACCATAGGTCGGTCGCAAGTGCCTCGATAGAAAACTGTATCTATATAAATAAACTAAATATATATCAATATATAAACATATAAATATATACAGATAATAAAATAAATTTCTCATAATATTACGCTCGAAGTCACCTAGGTCATTCCTTAAAAATCAAAAACAAAACATGTTAACTATTGACAACACTAGATTGTTTCTACATATCTAATACAACCACACAAATTAATTCACTAGTGCGCCGCTAGGGGGCGCACTCTAATAAACCGCTAATTTGAGTTCTAACGTGCATTCCTCCGACATTACATTGCCGCAATGTCGCCTAATGATTAACTAATTTTTGAAATATGGAAGAGTGAAGATAGACAGGACTAGCTCCTCTAAGTCTATGGTGTGAATAGACTTCTATAAGGAAACTTCGTGAAGAGAAAAAACATTCTCAAGAGAGTTACTTGTACAGAAAAGATTAATTTACAAAGTGATCGGCTGGTTGTAGGTAATTTGTTTGTTGGTATATTTATTGTGTATGGCAACACAGAGTGGGTGGGTACGTGTTCGACTCGCAGTCGGCTAAGTAATTGCTCAGTGCTAAACAAGGGTGGGGTCGGAACTCTGTAATCAGTTAATCACTCTTCCACATCCATTTTCAAATGGTACTGTCGAACCACAAGTAGCCGCACGGTTCAAAATTTTAAAACAACATCATTTAAACCAATTACTGAATGCGATTAAAATTTTACGAACAAACTATTCAACGCACTTAGTATTCTCAAAGTATGCTTTATTTTAAAGAGTGAAAATTGATCCGTTGTATTTTTTAATCTAATTCTAATAATATAATAATGTAATGCATACTTTGAAAAGTAGTTGTTCTACTGTGCGTTTCGTAAAATTCTAATCGGTTTACTAGTGAATGTGGGCTAATCGTCGTGTTAACACCCAAATGAGAACTAGAAGCGTTGCCGCGGCGGCAGGCGGTGCGGGCCGACCTTCTGTTGACGAGGTTGTCCCGATAAGGGTCTCGGGGCTGCCGCTTCATGATATCGGACTCTGGTGCCTCGTACGCCAATGATATAGCAGGCACCTTCGGTAACACCAAGCAATCAGGACAAACCAACACACGCGCGACCTCTGGAGTCCACGCTCCGCTTATACATAATAAATATACGTGTACACACCCTTCGCTACGACGTTCCCGAACATCTACCGCTAGCCTCCGATATACGAGTACATACATAATACATAAATAACAGTACTATCCATAATTACTTAGAAGTGTAAGATCAATATCTGGCTAGTGATTACAATAAAGTATAAAACATTAGCGTGTTCAAAGTTCAAAATATAAACATAGTTGGCGTCTTCGATGGAGCATAGTATGAAATATCTGAAATACTACACTAGTGAAGTTCAAGTAAGCCCTATACGATACAATACTTAGGTAAAAGGTAAAATATCTCAACGTGTTCATGTACTAATCAATTAAATATACAATATAATTACATCAGAAACATGAGCAGGCCGAGAGGCCTATCCGAGAATACGAGTTGATCATGTGATGATATGAAAACCTACAATAGACCTAGATAGATGGTAGCGAGCCTATGTGAAAATATCGTGTCTTGTGTGCATGGAGATCATGAGAGGTAAAAAAATAAGATAAAAGTAGAAATATAATAATAATTACGGAAAAAAATGTGAAAGGAAAGTGTGTAATGCATGCACGACAGACAGACGACAGACAGGACAGAGACAGACTTACCTTGCGCGACCACACCACAGTTAGTAAATAGTTAAATACAGAACCACAACACACATGGAATAATGTGTGGGGACCGGGCGGTCGGCGACACATTATTCCATTGCCACATCAAGCTACGTAATAGGAAATAACTCCTGTACGTTGGTTACAGTAAGAAAAAGGTATATAAAAGACAACGCAAGGCAGAAATCAGGGGCGGTGCGATCGTCGCCTTCAATATATACGTAAGGGGAGCAGGTGTCGTGCCCACAGCCACCGTCCTCAGTCTGCAGGCAACGACCGAACTCCAATATTGAAGACTAACTTACACGTAGTAGCAAGCAAAATAGCGATAGAAAAATATCTTTGAACGAGTGCGGGCCCACTCGCGGTGTTTTACCTCTCGTTAACGAGTTTATCAGTGAAAGGATTACGCGGCTGTCGCTTCATTATGTCAGATTCAGCTTCCTCGTAAGCCAGGGAAATGGCGGGCACCTACACAAACACTAGCTATGAGAGCGAACGCTCCCCGCGCACGAACGACAAGCGTGGTGCATCGTAACACATGTGTACAACATCCAACATTGAGGAAGTCGGTTGCGACCATACGCTCGGACAAACTGACGACACCACGACACGACGACACGACGCGACGTCTTAACATTTTTACGTCAAACTGACGTCAGTCTTATTAATTGGCAAGTAAACTGAGATGTGCGCCAAGATGACGATAATTAATTTTTCTATTGATATAGAAGCAGCAGACGAGAATGCAGTCCAGCTTGTGTTACATGGCTACTGAATGCCAAGAGTATTAACTAACCTCAAATATAGTACATAAAGAAACATCTATTGTGGTTTACAAATACTTTGCTACTCTTGATTGTTTGAAGCAACTTGCTTCACCAGGTGCCTAATTGATAAGCGATCTCTTTTATAAGCAGTTCCCGAGCGTATGTTTACAACGACTTGTATCACTTAAAATTATCACAGAAAATAAAATATTAATAAACAACACATAAAAAATGTAAATCATGAAGTGACTTTATATCGCAACTCTAAACACGTCACCGGGGGGTCCAACTCAAAATTTAACCAAATGGATGACAATGGACGCTTCAAATTTGCTATTGTATTAAAGTTTTTGAAAATCGTGACGGGATGATAGTGAGAATGATATGGGTGATTTGTAATTCAGGTGTGTTGTGTCTGTCTGGTTACTACGCCAATTGTGGGGATAGGAAACATAGATCCCAATCCCGCCCGACGCTCAATGTCGTCTATGAGGGGATTCATACGAACAACACGCATTCAGTTAAAGGTTAATCAAACGTAAGCACAAAATTAAACCGTCCGCTTAAGTTAAGCCGTCACGGACACAACTTCTCACAGCAGAACAAGTCATTAGTATACACTTCAAAACCATTTACATGTTTAGAATCATCGAAAACATTTTTTACGTCACACTTCCATGTAATCATACGGTCCTACATCCAGCCAATGTTATTATAAAATATGTTCAATTCGTCAATCAAAATAGAACCTTATGATTACACCAACAAGTGTTAGATTACACCCACTCGTCACGATATCGATGCAACAGCGAAGTTATTAGCTGAAAACCAGTTAGGTTACGTTTTGGCAACACATCGCAATATTGTACTTGGTAGAGACCTCTCGTTGACAAGTTTGTCGCAAAATGGGTTTCTAGGCGGGCGTTTCATTATGTCCGCCTCGGCCGACTCGTACGCAAGCGCAATAGCTGGCACCTAGTATCAATCTTACATTAAATCTAGTAATCTATCAATATACAAAAGGCTAACAAAACAGTTCAGTACAATATCTCTATTTGTCAACCAATTTTTTTTTGTTTGGTAGCATTGAGATTTAGTGTTAACAATATCACAATTTTAGAAACAGTGAAAACATCAATTTGTTTTATTCAAGTTTTCAATTGATTATGATCTTATTTTGATCACTAAGCGAACTAGTACATTTAAATACGCATACCGCTTATGTAGACCACGCTGAAAACTCTAAGAAAGATATACAGTCATAGTTATTCTATTCTACAGTAGATGTTCAGGATTCTTCAGTCTTTTAATATCACCAACAAATTAATGTTATCCTAAACAGCTACTGCTAAGATTATTTATTGATCATAAGAACTTGTTATCCTATAATTTGTATTTATAGTGGTAAACACAACTGAGAAAAGATTGGGCTTAATTTGCTCATATAAAGTGAAACTGTATTAATATTAAATCAATTTTAAATATAACATTTACGAATGACTAGTACAGATATGCTGGCTGTTAAACATTCAGTTGTATTTACTAAACAATTATTTTATTGAAATACAAGCGCATTCGTATGTCTTTTAAGTAAACTTTAAATTCCACGGACATATTTTCATACATCCTTTCAAAAATCCTGAAAATAAATCAAGATCATAGTCTATTTACGTGTAAGTCAAACATATAAACGAAATCGAACGCGCTTGCATCAACCGGTACACGGAAGAATATACCAAAGTCACTTGACACAAGGTCGAACTTACCATGTCAGTTCCGAGATCGATGCAGAGGATGGTAACAGTGCCGAGGGGAAGGGGGATGTCGCACAGGATGAAGGCCAGGAAAGGAGAGATCTCGGGGATGTTGGAGGTGAGGGTGTACGCGATGGACTTCTTCAGGTTGTCGAAGATCAGCCGCCCCTCCTCTACGCCCGTGACGATCGACGCGAAGTTGTCGTCCAACAGGATCATGTCCGCGGCCTGGTGGTGGTGATGATGATGATGATGATGATGAATTATATTAGTTATATTACATTATGATTGTACGTAGTTTGGATAGCTCAATTGTGTATCAGAACATTGGGATTCTTAGTTGTTATTATCTGCGCATATCGGAATATTTTAAACATCTTTTAAAGAACAATATCAGGGAATCATTGTAATGATTTAGCAATTTTGTTGTATTATGTATGTTGTATGTGGTCTTTAGACGGCAGCTGTTTAAGCGAGTCAGTCAATGTTCGAAATTAGATTAGTGAAAGTCCAAATCGCCATGGAAATGTTGATATATACCACAGACTTCAGTTGTAACTGGAAGTACATTAGAACCTCACGTACCTGCTTAGAGACGTCAGATCCAGCGATGCCCATGGCAACACCGATGTCAGCCTTCTTGAGAGCGGGCGAGTCGTTGACACCGTCGCCGGTGACAGCCACGATGGCGCCCAGTCGCTGGCAACCCTCCACGATGATCAGCTTCTGCTGTGGCGATGTCCGCGCGAATACTATTTCAGTGTGGAACCTGTAGGGAAGATCGTGTTTTTGTATATTAACAAAGATAGCGACAAAAAAATAGAATGATCACGACCGACTCCAAGAATCAATGAAGGATCACAACGTGAGAAAACCTGTACACTTCTCTGGATAATGTACTCAAAGGATTTTGTCAATATACTTTTGGCCAGCGATGGCCTATACCAATCAATTTGTCAGATATCTGAACCAAATGTTTTTTTTTCTTTAAATAAACTTCTGGATTTTACATTATTAAAAAAAATATTGATTTCGCCTGCAAACATAAACGTCTTCCTCCAGCCGGGATACACTGAGTACTTACTTAAGAATCTCATCAAGCTGGTCTGAGTTGAGCTCTCTGAGCTCGGTCCCGTGCACCACGGCGGCCTTGGCTTCCCGCGGGTTGACCTCCGACACGGGGATGTTCAGCCGCGCCGCGATGTCCTCCACTGTCTCGTTGCCCTCCGAGATGATGCCCACGGACTTAGCGATCGCCTTTGCCGTGATCGGGTGGTCGCCGGTCACCATTATTACCTGAATACAATGGTGCAACGTCAGGAAACAAACGAAAGAGCATCTGGAAAATTTTCGACGTGATGCTACTTAAATCGATGTGAAACATTTATAGGAGTGATACGGATATGAATGAACGAATCAGATTTTATTTTTTAGTTATGAAAGAATTTTATTTAACTTACACTGTGGATTATGAAATCACTGACGGAAAATGAAGATAAGTAGTTTTATTACCAACTCATACTATATTTAAGTATGATAAATTAATAGATGAATCGTTCACTGTTTGCAGAACGTACGAGTATATAAAAGTTGAAGGTAGGTGTTGGATGTGAAACGTGCGCGACAGTGGCACCACCAATTACAACATGTGATTTGTAAATGATTGCACTATTGACATACCTTAATACCAGCAGACCGGCACTTAGCGACGGCGTCAGGCACAGCGGCGCGGGGAGGGTCAATCATACTCATGAGGCCCACGAAGCGGAGGTTGTCCAGGGGGAAGTTGGGGTCGTCAGTGTTGAACTTGTAACCGATGGGGTACTTGTCCGAGGGCAGTTGCAAGTCACAGAATCCGAGCACTCGTTCACCGAGACCGCCGAGCTCCAAGTAAGCGTTGTTGAATGCCTCCTTCATCTCTTCGTCCAATACCTGGTGAAAAAACAGCAAAGTGCTGAATAAGTTCTAAAACATCTCGCGCGGTCTGTAACCTTTGAGCACTTCCGTTAATGGTCACTTAAGAAATTTGTACCAGTTGCTGTCGTCAATATTAGATCGTAAATCAGCTGGATGAAGAATTTATTATGTTATACATAGTTGGGAATCAAGCTCTTTACTATTTCCCTTTTAAGCAACGAGGTGAAAATGCTGAAGACCTCCCGAAGTACTGGTCTGCAGCGGACCACTAATAGAGGGATGGTACAGAAGACTTGGCTGTAAAACCTACCTTTTCCTTTCCTCCAATGAAGATAGTGCTGCTTCGTTCCAGAATTCTCTCAGGGGCACCCTTCATTACAAGCAGATGGCGAGGATCGCTGGGGTCATCGCTTTCATGGATCGACACCTGGTACTTGTTCGTGGAGTTGAAGGGAATTTCGCATACTTTCTTGTTACGTTTCCTGATAGACATCACATCACCCAAAGCAAGTTCCATGCACTTGAGTAAAGCAGCTTCCGAGGCATCACCGGCAACTTCCTTCTTCAGAATTGGAACACCATCCTGACCACCCTTGAACTCAGCACGGTTGCAAAGAGTAGCGATTTTAGCGAGAGCCTTGAATCCGGGGCTAGTGCGGTCTATAAATAACATCGATATTTTATATTAATCACAAATATGTAGTTGACATTTCAATTAAGTATATGTAATTTATCATCTAAGCAACAAAAAGGAAAGCTAGTTACAGTGTTCGTCAATCTTTTCGGCCCCTTTTAGCTACGTAACAAGTTGAAATTAGCCACTTATATAACCACAAATTACGTCCTGCACGTACATCAAACGGACTGTAAAATTAGCCGTAAAGCGTACCATATTGAACTCCAGACTGGTCTTCAGTGGTATCAGCTTCAATGATCTGGTTGTCAAACCACATGTGCGCGACTGTCATCCTGTTTTGGGTCAGGGTTCCGGTCTTGTCCGAGCAGATAGTTGATGTGGAGCCGAGGGTCTCCACGGCCTCCAAGTTCTTTACCAGGCAGTTCTTAGAGGCCATTCGTTTGGCAGTGAGAGTCAGACATACAGTTACAGTGGCCAATAAACCTTCAGGTACGTTTGCTACGATGATACCTGGTATAGGAAATATGAATGTTAGAACCTGATGGGACGATGTCGTAAACATTAATAAATATATGCTCTTAATTAGTATTTTGAATCTGATTATAATTCTCTATTAAGTTAATGTTACATTCCAAATGAAACGAGATCTAAAAAACAATCTTTGTTCGAATATTTCTGAGAACTACAACCCTCACCTTTCCAAGAAAAACGAAATATAGGCTTAGAGCAAGTAGTTCAGTGGTGGCCGTAGTTCTAGTCGGAGTAATAAACATCGTACTAACTATGAGTTTCTGAGCATAGTTGCTACTCACCAATGAGGAAAATGACGGCATCGAGCCAGTGATAACCGAGAATGAAGGCAATAACGAAGAAAGTAACTCCGAGGAAGACCGCGACACCAGTAATTAAGTGAATGAAATGGTGAATTTCCTTAGCAATGGGGGTTTCACCGGTGTCCAATCCAGAAGCCAATCCAGCAATGCGTCCCATTACCTGAGAAGCAAATCCAAGATTATTTAGAATTGTGAAAATTCATTGTGTAACTTGAAGATTAACTTGTGAGAATCACTTACGGTTTGATCTCCGCAGCAGATAACGATTCCCTTAGCAGTACCTTCAACAGCGTTAGTGGAAAAGAAAGCCAAGTTCTTGGTCTCAAGAGGATTCTCATTAGTGAATTCAGGACCACGGGATTGGGGCTCGGATTCGCCAGTTAAACTAGAGTTGTCTACTTTGAAACCACGCGCTTCAATAATACGAATATCAGCTGGGATACGGTCACCGAATTTCACCTGGAACATATATCAATGGTTAGGTTTTTAGGAAAAGTCTTAAGGTAGGGTAAGTCTAAAGGGATTGTAGGATACTAACTTCAACAATATCGCCAAGCACAAGATCTTCCGCTCGCAGGGTCAACTTTTCACCTTCACGAATGACTGTAGCGAACTGAGGCACCATGTTCTTAAACGATTCCATAATCTTAGAAGACTTGCTTTCCTGATAGTATGAGAATATACCCGTTACGATCACCACAGCCGCTAATACAATACCAAGGTACAGGTTGTCGTCCGCAGGTTCTTCAACAGTACTCGCCTGAGAAATAAAGTGGTTAATTTGCAAAGTGATCAAATAAATTTTATTCCCTCAATACAATGCAAAATTATTTGACAATGTCAAAATCGTACCTGAATTCCGTAGGCAATAAAGCAAAGAATAGCACCAATCCACAGTAGTAACGCGAAACCACCAAACAGATTTTTACAAAACTTCACCCATTCGGGAGTCTGTTTTGGTGGCGTGAGTGAGTTTGGACCATCCCTTTCGAGATTTTCTTTTGCTTTTGCGTGACTAAGGCCCTGTAAGTAATCAACATATTTGTGATGTTGGATTATGGAATACATATGTAAAAAAACTGTAGGACGTCATCTTCAAGTTTGTGGAAGTTACTTACATTTTCGGGATGTGTTTGAAATCTTTGGTATAGTTCCTCCGGCGTGATTTTGTGGAAGTCAATGTCCAATTCCTGTTTGAGATCATCTAAATCTCCTGGTTTTCGCTTTTTCGCGGGGGGTTTCCGGCGAGTCTGTTGAGATATAAATAGCATTACGGAGTGAGATGCTAAAATGTAGGCCAAGAGGCTACTTACAGCACAACAATGAATTATATCTTTACAGGCTTCATTTTATTAAGTCTTACTGCGACAGCATGAACTATTTATGTACAAACTGGGCGTTGAAGAAACAAGAGATAACAATGCAAAATTATGTAATAGAAAATGTAAGCATGCATTACACTAATGACTAGTGAATGAAACCCGCCGCAGCGACAGGTCACATTGTTCGTCACTGGAAAAGGGCTAATATGAGATGATAATGTAAATTAAAAACCTTGTACTGTCCATCGGCAGTTCTATTATCGTCCTTAATGGGGGCGATGGTGGCGACGCGGTACGAGTCGGAACGGCCATGCTGCAAACATAACTAGGGGCTAGACACATTCTACAAGGCGGCCCTAGGGGCCATGCACTCTGTGGGGACTAGATGAGAGTGAGGATGATTGATTTCATAACCCATGATTCTATTGAACGCGACAAATGTATACATTATTGTAATTTATAAGGTCTTTACGAGATTGCTCACGCGGAATATCTTCAACAGAATCATGCGTACACACAAAACATACACGTGCAAAAGTGATTAAATTCAATAATTACATGTACGTCAATGCGTTTAGGACAAAACCTGAATGTGACAATTAAATCACTTTTGTTTTTGGGTAACAAAACCATGTTTACTAGCTGTAGCATACGGTAGACTAGAAATATTATTTATCTAACAGTAGGATAATGAATAGGAAGTCAATCAAATACAATATGAATAATTTAAAATGTTCCAACGAGAGCATCAACAATAAAATGATTCGTAGCATAGGTATGATGCACACTATTCAACGGGCAAATTAATAGTGTAGGAAGCAGAAACGAACGCGGCAAACAACAAAAAAGCAATTGTGTGGCGGAGAGCACTCGGCAACGGGGAGCGTGTCCGTGTGGCGTGACCTTCACGTATGCTATAGTCCTGCTGGGATCGCTGGCTCAATGGCACTCAATTGATCTGAACTAGTTGCGTGTGCGAACCTGAGCGTGGTGTAAGGCCATCGTATCGCCATCTACTACGTTGCCCCCATTCGATGATGCCCTGCAAACTCGACGTACAAACGTAGGTATTTGTGGGAAAATCACAAACGCCAACCGAACGCAATGCAGTTCAATTTGCGTTTACTGTTTTAATCGCCAGGAAACGCACATTAACATTTGAAGCCCGTAACGATTATTGTGCGCAAGTCAGGCACTGAATGTCACCGAAGCTATATGCGTCCGTGATGCTGTAAACAAGTGGGCCGCCGCCGTCGATAATTGATGAACATTTTCATAGTGGGCCTCATTAAACCGCGCCCTGAATTCCCCTGAAGGTTACTGCCAGAAGTGGAACAATGGATTGCGGGACGTAGTGTCGATAATAGGATGTGTGAGAACTAGTCAATGTTAGGGATAGAAAGACACCTTCTTACTCTTCTCTTCTCTCTTCTTATAGCAAGCATGTCTTTGTCAACATTTACATTACAAATAAACACCTAGTTCAGGTCTGCTTAACGAAAAGAAAGACTTCAATCGGCAAAAGAAATTATGTTTTTGTGAAGCCTAGCTTGCTACTACCCTCTTGCTTGAATCAGCTGCCAAATGACGCCAGCCGCCCAACCGGAGGGCGGTTGAGGGTTAGTTCTTTATTTTTTTCTTCCCTCTTTTTTGGCCGATAACAGTAATCAGTGATGCCTTTCGTATCGCTGATGTCCATGGGCGACGACAGCCACTTAACATCAGGTGGATTGTGAGCTCGGCTATTTACATAAGAAAAATTAAGTGACCAATAAGCTACTTGCCATTTATAGGTAACTTTAAGACTATAATTACTATATTATATTACTTTATAGAATACCTATAATTCCTACACTATACTCATTCGCAAATGAAGGCGTGCTGTCCTCATTACATAAGCGGCTCTCCGAGCGCATGCGCACTGCGACCTAACCCCCAATAGCCTCTTGCTACCCTCGACATAAATAGCTGAAAGACAAGGTTGCCACCCCCAGACCCCGTCGACCGCATTCTGTAATCTCTCTAAGGTTAAACACGAATCTGGTGGAAAATTTAAACCAGTTTTAACGAGACCGAAACTTACCATTGTGCTACGTAGACACTTTGTGGACAATTTGTCAAAGTGGAATCAAAGGACAAAAGGGCGCTCAATAACAGGGCGATAAAGTTTCAAAAGATATAGGTTTAACTATATATAATTAACTACTTAATTTAGGTGTAACTGCTTCAATTCAATGGTGCGACTCACTGGCGAATGGGTCTTTCCTCGTAAATAAGGAGCCCTGAAGTTTACTTTAGCACATTGCTAGAGCAGATTGATGGAGGGTTTAATGTGCAATCGATATTCCCAAGTTTTACATCACTCAAAGGGAATAATTTTAATCGCATTCATATAAGTTCTGAACATTCGCATGCAAATGGAACCCCAGATAATCTCTTGTTAAGAAACAATGTAGAGCAAAATAAATTCGATCAAATAATTTTAATCATTCATTTCGGGAGTTGTTCCAAAAGTCAGTGATCGACCATTCATTGTCATGGCCACGAAACTGCTTTATACCGAAAATTTGTGGTTACTATCGTAGTAGTTTCGCGACATGTGAATGGACAATTATTTTTAACGAACGCCGAGCTGTCGCGAAGTTGTTGCGTGAATCTCGTCGGGCAATTAGACGATCGTTGCCAAAATATTATTAGCGGAGCACGTTCACGTGCCTTTGTTGATATGCTCAGGTTATACTTGTTTCTAAACTTTATTGGCACTAGACGCTGTGGGCGCAGAGAAATTTATAGGTGAAAATACTGTACCGAGCGTCTGTTATTTTTCTAAACCATACACTTTTACAAGCTATTTTTTCAAGCTCACCTAGTTACGGAGAATGACATGTTGTCCAATAGGGGGTTACGTAATTTTGTTTTCTGTTTGTTTTTGATTTGATTAGGACTATTCTAACAATTGCAAAATTACACTTTCTATCTTTGCGATCTTGAGTTTCATTTCCAAGTCCTACATTAGTTTTGATATTATTACTATATTAATTTATAAGCTCTATATTGTACCTTCACTTCAGAATATTTTTGACCACTAGAATCCGAATCACTGATGATTTATCAGAATTTACTTGTATGTATGTAATTTCGTCAAGACGTGTTGTTGAACTGGAATAAGATAGCAGGTTAAATAATATGTCTCGCTAATGTTATTTTAATGTTATCTACTTATATACACATTCTGTTTGTATAAATTGGATACTCTTTTATTGTTTCTAAATACATATATTAATTACAGAAAATTTGAGCTCTACGAGCTCAATGTAAATAGCAATTATAACTTTAGTTTTGAATTTATGACTCACTATTTTGGGAATAACTATTTTACGAAACCTCAAATGGAGTTTAAAATTTAGTATGATAATTTTATGGTTATTACGTGTTTATCCAAAATACAATATAACAAAGAGATGATGATGAATGTGGTGATTCGTCTCAATTGCATTCGAATGTTAAGTTCTTAATAAGTTCACGGTTATTTTATAATGTAGCTACGTATCCATAAGAAGCCAAAAGAGATCCTACCTATATATAATTATAACCACGGTCAGTATTCGTAACATTCAAAGATCATAATATTTTGAATATCTCTGTACACATAGTCGTAGATACACCTAATTCTAATTCTGTGTACGAGTATATCATGATTCGTTGACGTTGGTACTTATTAATAGATGCGTGCCCTTCATTTAATTTCGCTGTATAATGGTGTTCGTGAGAAAATTGTATGGTGACAGTTTTCTTTACAGAGGAGTTAAAGGATCTTTAAATATATTGTTTACACGAGATTCGTAAAGAGTGAATTCGAAATGGTCCTGTCTTTACCTTGCTATAATAAAAAACGGATTTTCTAAGAGGTGAGCTGACGGACCAATAAAATAATTAAGTGATTAATGAGTTTGCTCTTTTCATCAATCCAAATATTATTTATATAGTCTAAAGCAGCCCCCCATCTCGGATATTTATTTTATAATCGCGAAAACCTAAGAAATCGATACCAATTTTTTTAATTTCTTTAACATGACTTGACTAACACGTGTTTGTGGCCTGCATAAAAAAAGACTGATTACCACTGGTCTAAAACGACCCGAGCTATTTACGGGAAAAATATAAATTTTTATTTCCCAGTAGTATCACAGACCTTTAAAAATACTTTCAATGTCATGTAGCGGTGGCTAGCTACGAAATTTTTATTTAACTGCCAAGCAATTTAGTAGTACTTAAATTATTTATGTGGTCCATAAAAACAATTGGTTGTATCCTACTCTATGATGATATAAAAAATTACGTAGCAATTGCTTGCGCGATTAGTTGAGAAAAGTTGATCCATTTAAGTAATTCTACGTAACTTTTGTGATATGCTGACCTAATGATTGTGATTGAGATCACTGAAATGTGTGTTTCGCCGGGAGGTTCTATTTTCAAAATTGAACCCCCGTTCTCCTTTCAAAATCAGACGAATCATTGAAAATTGAAGCCCATTGGTGCAAATTCATTGTGACAAACATCGTGTTCGCGGTGTCAGCTCTATATGCCAGTATTAATATATCAATAATTGACATTCATAATCTTGATGTCATGTGTCATGTCAGACATGGAAACTGCTTTTCCATTTGAAAGAAGGCCGGATATAACAGGGTGAAAACAATAATTTTATTTTTACAGTTCGTGTAAATAAATTTAGTGGTTGGTTAAGACTTTTTATGTACCTATTTAAGCATAGAAAAATTGTGTTCCATAAGGAGTAAACATTTTGTCCCTTTACTAGGAATACAAAACTTTGAATACAGTCTTCAAAGTCTTCAGTTGTACTTAGTCAATCTAGTAGAATATAATACGTAATGAATTATTTATGATGTTTTTAAATATTTAAAGTTAAAGAATACAAGTTTTGGCGTCCTTCTATATCTCTATTCTCAATAACCACCAAACACTAGGAAAGGAATACAATAGCATAAAGATGTCCTGAAATCAACGTAATGAACAGCTTTTCTTAAAATTTTTGACCATCGCTGATTTTTCTATTCTATTAGTTTTAACTAAAAACTTACATTATAATTTTGACAAAACCTGAATGTTTTATTTCGAAATTGAAACTCATGGCCAATATTATTTTAGGGTTGGACAGTAATAAGGGAAGCAATATTAGGGTTTATTAAACACAAAATTTCAAATGATATTTGTAACACTATTATTGACCTAACAAATCCTATAAAAATACAGTAGTTGTAGTGTAGGTACCTAACCTGTATCCTTCCCGAAAGTGGCGGTCAAAAAGTGCTTCTTTTCGTTTGTTTGGAATTGGTAAAAACCTTTGTTTTTATCACCATTTCAATTTATTTTAATCAAATCTTGTATGTTTCATTTCGTAGATATGGGTCTATTTGTAACCGACTTCAAAAAAGGAGGAAGTATTCAATTCAACTGTATTTTTTTATGTTTCTTACCTCAGAACTTTCGACTGGGTGAACTGATTTTGATGATTCTTTTTAATCGAAAGCTGGTGCTTGTTATTTGGTCCCACGGTCCCACTTAAATTTGAACGAAATCTGACGAGTAATCTTTTTGAGTTATCCCTAATTTTGAAGTCGGTTATTTTTTGTCAAGAATAATAATTATAGTTTATCAAGTAATGTCCATTCTTATTAATCTCAGTTTATGTCATGCTCATGAATATAGCGTGGGCTTTGTTGTAAAAATTTTGGATCGATTGGTAAAGTAATATGACCATAGAATGGACAAAACCAAGACTGTGTATAAAATATTAAAAAAAGAAAAGGAAACATCATTAAGGTAAAATATATTAACATAGTTTCAATATCTGAGGTGCATAACAAATAGATTTTTGAAATCCTCATGAAATGAAAAGTGAGCTCCATTTTCTGGGCCACTGCGACACATGCGAGCGTTACAGACCAATAATGCTGTTAATTGCTAATTCTATTTTTATTTTATTTTTTGTGTTGGTCTGTAAATTTTAATTTTTTTTTAACTATATATGTATTTTGATCTATGTAGGTATGTTCAT
This sequence comes from Thymelicus acteon, assembly GCA_951805285.1. Taxonomy (NCBI): domain Eukaryota; kingdom Metazoa; phylum Arthropoda; class Insecta; order Lepidoptera; family Hesperiidae; genus Thymelicus; species Thymelicus acteon. The sequence goes on from OX638232.1 coordinate 9,577,784, forward strand.
GTGTGGCACAGAAATAAACGTGTTTCTTTCTTTCTTTCTTTCAAATTATTTCGAAGCTTATCACAGCAAAAAAAAAATCGATTCAGAGGAGGGATTCAGTTTTGACAATATATGGGAATACCTCTTGTAAAAAATATAAGAGAAGATTTTTCATGTTGTGTTTTCCAGTATTCCACTATGGTAAGCAAGTCAAGTACTTTGTTTAGGTTAAGTTCATTTATTTTAGTTAAGTTCATTTGAATGTAGTAATACTTTTTCACTCGTGTATAATTTTTATAAAAAAATAGTAAATTTACAATTTTTATTTACAATATAACACAAGGGAAGTTACAACAGGCAACAGTTTTTTTATATGTTTGAATTCTTCAACAGATTTTAAAATTTTTTCGCTAGACATCTTGCAAGATATTTTTTTACAGACCGAAAATATCTTACAGTCTTCTTTCTATACATTTTTTTCCAAATTTATAACAACAAGCTCCACATTCCTCTATTATTCAACTACAGGATCGATTATGATTGTTTTTTTAATAATTTCCTTCCTGAATGTATCTATTTTAGCGTTCAGATTTAATTTGTTAATATTTTTCTAACGCTAACCCTAACGTACAGCTCATCGCCGTAACCGACCTCCATACACTTCGGTCAATGTTAGTACCAATAGTTATATAATTTTATAGAATAAGTACTCTACTTCAATGAATTTGTTGAATTGTTATTTTGTTTAAATTGAATTTGTATTTTAATAGTAGTGAGCATTGCAAGTATCTTTGAACAGAATTTTTTTTACTAATTGGAACTGAACTGGTTTCCACCAATATCATTGGTCCCAAAGCCGAATGTTTTCCAATCACTTGAATACACGTTAGTTAATTTCAGGGCAGTTTTTTGAGTACATAATAATGTAAAGTTGAACTAGTCTTAGTTTCCGTATGATTGTCTGTTAGTAGGCGTGTTAATACTGTCCACCTTTAAAATGGAAATATGGTATGATTTGAGACACGTGTAACAATCAGTAGAACTAGTGAAGTGAAATAAAATGTAAAATTTAATTAGTAACTACAGCTTGCCAGTTGTATGGATTAGTGAGTGTCATTACAATGGACATGTCTAAGATACTTCGTATGACGTCAGTAGGATAATCGCATGTGCATAATCGTAAATCCATTCGTTTATTACCAGGCAGTTAACAAAGGGCATTACATAAGATGTCCTTGTTTGCAAAAATCCCAATCTTTATAGCTTGAATATTATACTTTTGTTTCTTATGAAAAGCGTTGGCTACATTTTTAATTTCAATAGGAAAAGATAAGAGCGAACCACATGATGGTAAGTGGTCACTACCATCCACATTAGGGGCGTCATCAACGCGTTGCCGGCTGTTTTTTAACCGGAGTAGACGATTTTTACTGCGGGAGTAACGTTAACATCCCTCATATCTTTCCGTAATTGTTTAGGAACTTCAGTGCAACTAATTCCTGGTAGGTACAATTACGTAACGCATTTCAATAGATTTTTTGAAATTTTCTAATTTCAAGGACCACGTCTAGAAGCCTAATTGATGCGTGCGCGCTATCGTCATAAAGGATAAAGGAAATACTCCAATAGAGCGACGGCACTCTATGCGATTTAAATGACATAATGACTAGGCAATTTTCTAATAAACCTTCGGTGCTATAGTTCTCGTGTCCGAAGCACGGCCGCCTCCCGGCAACCTGTTTATCTACTTCCTTCAGGACACCTTGGAAGGAGAACACTTATTCTAATGCCCGACCAAAACGAACGAGTATGGAATCTTCCTACATTAGTAGTGATATGACTTATTGTCAGAACACAAGAGTTGATGATTGAATTCGGCTACACTTTAGAAGTGTAGAGGAATGTGATTTCGCATTTTGAAACTATTTGATTCATATTCTAATGCCAATTTGCGCCAGCTTATTCACTCAGAAAAAAAACTACTATGAAATCTATCACCACTAATCGCAAAAAGTTATTGAATTTTATAAATGATTAGCAGCTTTATGATTAACTGCAACATGTTTTTTGAATGAATTGAAGTTGCGTCCAAATTAACCGCTTCTACACTAAACTATCCTTCCTTTGTGTTCAAAATTGAAACATGATAATTTTCTATCAATGGCGAAAACCTGAATCTGTAATCGAGTTCTAATTAGAGTGTCTTTCTAATTGGAGTGTTTAGGAAGTGTTTCAGCGGCACATCTAAAGAGCGAAGTGTCTCGCTCGCCGCACAGATCGATACAGGCAGTTACGCAACCAGCCGGCGCCGTACCCGACACACTGCTCCCTTTTTGCTCCTTGTCCAATTGTTACACATAAAAATCAGCTACATTACAACTAACAAGATAAAAACTATATAATACTGGAATAAGAAATAATGAAAAAAGAAAATTTCCAAACTTCAAATGGTGAATCAAAAAAAATATCAGTTAAGGATCTAATGGTGCGCAGGCTACTGAGCACTAAGAGTGTTAGCAGAACAAAGGCTTAAAACGTGTAAATGAAACCCTTGGAGATGATGCAGGAGGCATGCTGAAAGGGCAGCAGGCACTTCACAAACGCTAGCTTCTTCGATGAACACCAGTCCCGCTGACTTATACCGCACTACCGTCGACATGAACTCACATCTTCACGGAGGCATCGAGCCATACGAGGGACTCGCTACTAAGCAAAGGCCCTTTACAAGCACTACAGCAAGCGACACTGCACTCACCTCGCCCATTTTCGCTAGTCTTTATCTGAAAGGCGGATTAAAGTGTGAACCGCCGCTCGGTCTCGTCTCTGATCCTCGACTGAGCGGGGTGGGTCGTCGCTAGTTCTGGAACAACGTTGACCGTTACGGCTTCCTCGTACTAACGAAAAAACTTAAAAATATGTGCGCTTTCACGTCGGCCCGTCGCACGGCACTGGGGCTATGTCATCGTGGTACGAAACTAAAACCCGGTATGAGAGTGCACGGGTGGAGGAGGCGCGACTGCGCGACGTTCGGCGGCCTGGCTCGGGCGGCGACTGACGATGGGGCCGGCGCGTATCGAGCCGACGGCGCACTGACGTCACACTGCGTCACGACGCCAGCGCCGCCGCTGCCACTGCCACGCGCATCCCACTGCGCACGCCGCCCCACCCGCCCCGCCGGCCCCGCCCGCCCCTCGCGTAACCTTCCACAACCGGCACCGATGACAACCTCCGATCGCCAATGTTTCCGTCCACGCACGTTCCTGTCTTTTCAATCTTTATCTGATTCCTAATCTAAATCGTTACGAAAAATAATTAGGGAGAGTTACTTGGACTTTCCAATGTGGGAGACTTCCGAGTTCCACAATCATTTTTTCACCAATAGGGTTGATAATTTTTTACGTGCCATTTGTCCTAAGGACGACGGGTAAAGGTGGACGGATAGTTTGCAGACATCAAACCAACCACAACTTCTGACAATATCGTACAGATTGCTTAAAAATCTAATATATTATGTATCTCAATTTAAGGAATTTTGAATCGATGACGATTAAAGCATCTATCGAGCGAATTGTATACATAGATAGTGAATACATTAGCGTTCATTTTATTACTTTCGCATTATGGTAATATCATAATATCCTATGCACATAAATAAATTGAGAACGTAGATGTTTTATTGCTAGCGGCTCCCGATGTGACCGCAATTCCTGTTCAAATAATTCCGCACATATCGCCATAGCATTCGCGTGTAACTAGATTTATGCCACATATTGGAATATTGAATATGTAAATTTCCAATGCTCAATTTACAAATCACATTTATTTATTGGCATTATTAAAATAAAACTCAATTTCCCAAAATATTCGTTGGACATTTACCTTGTGAACAAATTCGTTTTCGATTATGAGGGAGTGAAAATTTGATTGCAACGAAGAACAATCATGCATTCAGGAATCTATTTTTAACAAATCGATAATGTAAATTGTCATCGAGCACTTTGCGAAGGACGCAAGGAGTGATCGTCGATTAAATATAATTCCGTATTGAATGCGTTCTTTTGTAAAATACCAATTAACATTTTAAGACCCGTAAAAAATAATCAAACGACCTAAAATAAATGAGCAGGTACTTTCGCCTCACGGCTATCACTTTAATCTGGAACAACTTGTAGAATTCATAACTGGGTTCAGTGATGCGCACAATGAATTATTGAGTAGTCCAAGATGGATTTAGTTAACGTTCAAGGAAAAACATTCATAAAAGCTGGTATTTCTTTGATTAAATAAAAGGAAGTTACTACATGCCATGGACTCGAGTACACAAACTATCACTAAGCCGCTAGAAGGCGCTTGAATGAACTGCCCAAACAAGAAAACCAACCACAAAAGCCGCGAATAGCAAATGTTTTGTCTTTCAGGCCAAATTTATATATTTTATAATTTTTGTCATATTTTATTGTATTATTATTATGTCCTTTGGATAGCACGTAAAGATTGCAGGAAAATTGTTTGCTATTTTATGTTATGTAATTATAAACGAGTAATCCGTTATACAATATGTAGCTAAATGTTTAAGATTACATAATCTAACAATCTGCTATAAGTACCAATAAAACCGTAATAGCGAAACCTTTTCTCCCTGTAAATACCAATACGTCTCCTTCGACCTAAATGGCACCACATGTCACATATTAATTTCCGGTACTTGGCGTTACTCAAACGACGTAATTACGCGTCAGCAAATGTTGACGTATAGCCATCGTATTCTGTCCCAGATACTATACATCACTATTTTCATATACGTTTCGTGGTCTATATAAAGAATGCTCTATCTAAATACCCTTGGAGGGATGTGAAAAGACCCGTAGTCACATACCGATATCGGTATATCGGGATTTTCCGATGCGTCATACTACATAGCTATGTGTAACCTGCCTTCAGGTGATTAATGCTACCTCGCTGACATTAAAACTGCATTTTCCTGAGGGAGGCCACGCTAAATCGTTATCACACCGAAGGAGGTTAAGGGTTCAGGACAACATTTTATATGCAACATTACATTCTGCCGCCCGGTGCAAATAAAGCGCAAAGTTGCACACTTCAATTCCAGCGTAGCCGTGCCCCGCCCGTGTACGTATTTTCATTTTACCGAGTTCTGAGTGGAACGTGAAACAAAAGGATTTTTCTCCTCATTGTTTTAGATTGCCGAGAATGTTAGCGCAATTTATCACTTTACAATCTAGCTATTTAGCTCGCAATCTTACCTACTTTGCCATTTATGTCACCGACTATTGACCATTTGATACTTTACAACGATAATGTCTAGTGAATATCGTCATTGTATTAGCTCGAAGCTGGCCTTTCATACTAGTGATGTAATATTTCACCTAGGCAACGATGTATCTAGTCGTCCACAACATTAGTAATGGCACGGTAACTACTAGGGCAATCGTACACGTGATTCTAGAAAACCGCCTTTAATAAATCATCGGTCGGTGTCGGAGCTGCGGGTGGTGACTTGCCAATCAATATCGGTACGATGCATTAGGTGCCTGAATACGAATACGCATGCACCGACTCGACCCGGGAATTTCCCAGGCATAGGTCAGTTACACGACCTGCCGTACCCAAGTTAAGTTTTTAATTCATTCAATGCTATATTAAATAAGGCCTCAAGACGTTCAGAGGTTACCAAATATAGGAGAAAATCTTATACAGGTATCAGCCCTTTCGATTACACGATACATTCAGAAAAGCTCGCACCTTAATCGGAAAATCTGTATATCGGCAGACTTCATCAGCTTCAAGTACCATCCGGTGGATTCCCAGCTATTATGTGGCAAATGTCAGGTTCGAGAGTACAAAGAGATTTTAAGCGATAATAATTTACAAGGCGTTCATGATGTATTATGTAAGGGCATTAGTATCAGCGCCGGGGCAACGGGCCATTCCTTTGCCTCTACACCGGCTGATATGAAAATTCGTCGTGAAGCGGTCGGCGGTGAGGCGGGCGGCGGGGACACTTGGGTTGAGGCCGGGGGGTGTGTGGAGGCTCTATTTGGGTCACCCCGGGCGTCATTCCCCGCGATCAATAGCGGAGCCGGCGCGCGCCGTTCGCCCCTTGCTTGCGCCTCCGCGCCGCCGGTTACCTAACGCGTCTCGCACTGGCCCATCGACGAATTACTTTTGAAATTTTAACAATTTCCAGTTAATACTGCATCATTTGACTGTCTGCATTATTCCAACGATAAAGTCATGCCAGGCCACGTAAGGAGTTTACATGAAAAGTAGGCGCGACCCACCCCATTTGCCCCCGAGCAGGCGCATCGTCCGCCGTCTAGCTCTTATCTAGCGCGAGTCTGCCAGCGATGTTACGTAAAAACATTAAATATACCTATATCTATTTAAAGAAAATCTTAAAAATACGAGCGAGAATTGTGGAGATGAGACTTAGATAAGGCAGCCCACCGAAGCGATTTGCTGTTTTATTGGTTCTGTCTGGATTTTATTTAAGCCGACCCAATCTGGGTTTACAGCAGATTTTTCTTTGTTTCAACGACAGCTTGAAAAAGTACACGAACTTTGTTTTAATAAAAATCTATGTCCATGAAATTGAGAAAATGGAAAACAAAGGATTTTATTAACTTCTGTAGATATACCTCTATTTATTTAAATCGTCAAGGATGCGTTATCGCATATTGAATATTCAACGGCGTTGATGAAGAAGGGATGGGTTGCGATAACTCAGCGGTCAGGCTTAAATCCCAACAGACTCACATTTTAAAAGTGTGCTGAAAGCCCGTAATGAGGCGCTCCGAGTCTAGAGAGTGCTAGAATAGAGCGAAGGCACAAATATTATGGCGGAGAGACAAGGCTTCGCTAGCTAGTGGAATTTTAAATCGTTGCTTCGTACTCGGGATTTCGAATGAATCATTACGTCACGGAATTTAAAAACATAACCCAAATATCTTTCACTTCCTTTTGTTGTTTGCACCTTCATAAATTTAATGCACCTTTATTAAAATATTTAAATAATAAAACAAAAACTTTCAGAAATCTGCCTTCCGAATTCCCATTTCATTTACATTAGAAATGAATGAAGTTTCCCAACTTTTTTCATCCAAAGTACGGTCTGATGACAAATTATAATTATTGTGTATAGTATAGTAACTGAACATTTTAATATTTAAAACTTTTTTTTCTTAAATATTTTCAAGAACAACGATGCATTTACATATACATTATATTGGTAAGGAGAATAGCTTTACCTTTATTACATTATGAAGACTAATCCATGGATCGAAGTTTTAATAAGTCACTTCGAATTTCAGAAGTGCCAGAAGGTTGCGCAATCATCAAAGGGGCAGCGCCCAAGTTTCTGTGCAAGTAGTTCCAACTCAGCTTAAACTTTTCACAGATAGGAGAGAACTTACGTAGTTAACGACTTAATTTCTTTGCGTCTCGCTACTGCTTCCAGCTACTGTGAATACTAGTATATTTTTCACTAATGAATTAAGTAATCTGATCGTTATAAATTATCATTTTTGTAATACTCCGGATTTTCTCATTTATTTTTTGGACCAAAGCTCGTCCCAGTTTTTTAAACACTGCACAGAACGAATTTCATAATTCAGTAGTTTGAGATTGCAGAAAAAATAAAATTCAGAGGTGTGATATTCCAAACTGTTCGATATTTTTTGGACACCAACTTTCATTTCCTAACTTAGACAATTGTGGTTTAGGGTTGTTTTTAAAAGGAAATATATCCACCACGTTCGTCATCCAGAAATATCGTCGCTTAAACTGGATTATAAAGAGACCAGCTACCTCCAACAGGACACTGACAACTGACACCAGGGTCTTTTGTGCGTTCTTCAGCAGGTAGACTTACGAATAATTGGAGCTCTAAAGCACGAATATATGTACACTTCAAAATATACAAAATATAACAACTGGTATGGTTTTATTAATTTCCAGAGAGGATATTGCATATGCATAGCTGGATCGTGCGTGCAATTTTAACGCCAATGACATCAAAAAATTAAAATTGGAAATGTGTGTACATTTACTTATGTGTATGTGGACCTGCCTGAATATTCAATTTCATGTTCTGTGCTTATATTTCACTAGGTATAATAATGGCCAGACGCAATTCGCGTAGGTCCTACTTCAGAAATAGACTGAGTACCGCGTCGAAATAGAAGGTAAACGTAGATTCGTGCGTATGCCGGCGAACAAATGCGGTGCCAAAATGTGTCCATAAAACACCTATACTTATTGCAAAGCGGAGCACTTTGAAATGGAAATTCACAAGATGACCTTACATCACAATTGTCTGGAATCGTCTTGAATAATCTAGAGTAAAGCATGGACAGCAACATCAAATACGACCCTACTATTGTTGTATACGATATCGGTATTTTACATTATATAGCCCAATAGCAGGCCACTAACCACTAAAGCGACCATTAACGTACATTATCCATACATATTAGTTACACCAAAGGCCTCATCATTCTAGAGAATATATCTGAATCTTGTTTTGAAAAACCTTAGCGGATTCATGAATTAAACAAAGCCTCTCTTAAGATTACAGAAGTAAATTGATTGATTTGTATAGATTTGTTTGCGTTAGGGTAAGTGATATAGTAGAGCAATTCCTCGAAAGTACGGTGGGTTCCGTTAAGAAATTGCTTCCGCTTGCTATCGTTAGGAAGCAGGCATACCTATGTCGAGGGTTATGGGGCGTCCTACGTAATTCAGATGGGACACTATTTTCACTCCTAAATCGCTACATTTCAGTGAGAGGTTTTGCTGTAACAGGTTGCATCTATTTGTCATTACTATGATGTAGATCTACTGACACAATAGCCCAGTTGATTGTGACTCTGTATTCCGAGCCAGGACTCCTAGCTTCGATTCCATTCCGAACCAGACTTTTATACAACACATAAATGTTTGTTCTTGGGTCGAGGGTGTTAGTGATTTCTTATTTGTATTATTTTCATACCGAAAAAATACACAGCATTCGAGCCGAAAGTAATGACTAATGCAAACAGAACTGACAGTTCCATCACTACGCGAAACAAAAAGTAGGGCGACACGAAAGAAAGGACACGACAATATACTTAGGGAACGCTCGTCTATGATTGGCAAAACGCCTTTGAAGAGACGCTTAGGGATTCAAAGTTGTAATAATGGCCCTTTATGGAGTAGAGTTAGGATGCATTACATCCTGAGGAGCCCATCGTACATATTCACAGGAGCCAAAACTGCGCTATAAATCAAAATTATTAACGTGGTTACTTCGTTAAACCAGATATATACTTCTTTTAATAGCCAATAGTTTGTTCTTGGATATATATATCCTTAGGATGTTAAGTGCCCTCTACATTCTGCGCGAAAATTTCCAATATCAGAGGGCTCATTTTGTTTAGAACCGTTCGAGTGTGACTGTCGTTAAAGTGATTAATGGTGTTATTGCGTAAGATACTTGTTAAACTAGGATGTCCTCTGAATTTAAAATTGAATCATAATCTTGAAACCAGGACGTAAAAAGATATTGCTAGAGTTGCAGTTCAGTGTTTTGTAATGTTTTAATTGGCATTAAAATGTATCCTTTTTGAAATTAATTTTTTTTTGGAATTATAATGTTTTAAATTTCATTCCATCGTTATGGTGCGATCCTTTTTTAATAGGTATTTTCCACAGTACCAGGATGTAATTGTAATAAAAAGAGTGTAATATTTAAAATGAAACACAATAAATGTGATTTCATAGAAAAAATTATGGATTTAAATCTTCCACAGGTTTCAATTCAGAATAAAATGATTCCTGTCAAAAAATTTGATAAAACCGGGTAAGCGTGTCAGGCCACGCGCAATGTAGGGTTCTGAAGTAGTAAATTTATCGACTATTAAAACTACTTATGCTAACATAGCCGTGATAGTTTTCCTTTTAAATTCATCATATAACTTAATTTTCCAACTCCCAACTGTTTAGCCGGCAGGGGGGAGGGACAATTGATTCTAACCAAAATCAGTACTTTGAAGCTAAATATTTCGCAAACAGACAGCTAATTCCAAAAACTTTCAAGCACTAAGGGTCTCGGCGCTATGCCTCGGACAGATGGACGGACATGACGAAATTATAAGGGTTCCGATTTTACTTCGGAACCCTAAAAATGGGCTTGGTGGCAGACAACTGCATAAGTGACTAAACGGGGGTTGGGGTTAAAAGACTGAGGTGAAAATGTAGTAGTTACCTAATAGAGAAGTAATAATCTAATTTTTACTAACAAAAAATAACCGACTTCAAAGTTACTCAAAAACTTCTTGTCAGATCTCGTTCAAATTTATGTGGGACTACAAGACAAGCACCTGCTTTCGATTAAAAAAAGAATTATCGAAATCGGTTGACGTGATATTGAGTTATTCGCCCATTTGTCGCGCACATACTTAATACAAATTTAAGACTTATATTGTTTTCTCATGGATGCCATTGTCAGATCTCAATAAAATTTAAGTGGGACCACATGACAAGCACCAGCTTTCGATTAAAAAAAGAATCATCAAAATCTGTTCACCCAGTCAGTTCTGAGGTAACAAACATAAAAAAAATTCATTAAAAAGTAACTACTTCCGTGAAAAATAATAAACTTCGTGTCTAACGAATGCGAAATCTTATTTCTCTTTGATTCCCAATACCTAGCTCGTAACAAGACGTAGCTGTCTTAGAATTGAGTTTGCTGTGAAGTTAATTCTTAGGGGACTCCGCCTCAAACCGCTTCAAAGAGGATAGGCATTGTACTGGAGTACAGACTATCAGGAGCGACCCGCTGTCTCCGTGTATCAATATTAGTTTATACTTAATGATTCTAGAGTATATAATATGGAATATTGTTAAATGGGTGCAACATGAGACAACATATTATTGTACCTATATCATCGCCCCGATATGCGTTATACGCACATAAAAAAATGGTTGTCTGTAAAGTCGGTTTACGGACGGTACTTTAACGTGACAACGTCATGACAAAACATTGATGAAATGATAGCATACTTTTGTAGATAAAATTCAATCATTTTAATTAAATTACTATTATTTTGTGAAAGAGTGAAATGAAATCTACATTTTGATTCATAAATTAACTTTTATTTGCACTAATTAATTCAAATATGTTTATTACTTCGATGAACAGATTATTTACAAGTAACAATGTGCTTTTAACAATTTATTAACAACTTCTATCGTAGCCGATCGTGCCTCTCTATCGCTTGTTCCGTGCTCTCGCTCGCGGAACGTGACAGTGAGTCATGCTTTTTCGTGCGTGCACCCGGCGTTCATCATTTTAATAGACGTTGTCACGTCAATAACGTAATGCTAATATGATGTTGACAATCGATGGTCTTGTCAGTTTGTCACTAAGAGCCATCTCTTTACACATTCAATAAAATGTTATCTTCTCTATATTTGTTCAGTCAACTTTACTGATGTGGTTAAACACAGGAATATCCTACGTGATGTTATACTTATTTCTCAATTGATGTTGTGATTGACTTCTATTACATTAATACCAAACCACCCACTACATTGCGCCTCTCTCCTTACAATTAAGAAGCCTAAAGCACACTCCATCACGCTGCTCCAGTGTAAATGGGTAGAGCGGTTTATGTCAAACCATGAAGTCGGAAAGCATTATGCTGCCCGAGGGCCTTCGACGTAAGTTAACGACTGCTATCCAATGATAACAAATAAAACCACTGCTTAACGTGGCTTTCGGCACGAAAGCGCTCAAGAAATCTACTAGCTAGAAAAACCCTTTGCAATATCTAAACAAACGTGGAATACACATTAAATAAGAAAGGACAATAGTGCCATTTGGAACCTCTAGAAGCTTACGTCATTTGCGAATTGCGTGGCACAAAATTGCTATGCATGCAACAAAAATCTTAATTCCAAACTATAGCTCCCCCGTCGTAAGAGTAATAACTATCCGGAAATAGGTATTTCCTCAGGAAAAGCTCAAAATCTTTTCCGATAATGAGCTTCTCGGAACTTCACCATCCTAGTTTCAGGGCTAATACTTATAACAACACAAACTTTCTCCACTGAGCCTGTTCATAGTTAACACAATCAAACGGGGGATAACAGTTTTACCTCACCTCGATCCAAGTCGCGGCGAGGTCAGAGTGAATAAACCAACGAGGGGAGTCAATTTCCTATATTAGATTTGCCTTGCAGAGCAAAGGAACGTATTCCACGGCAGGGAAGTTTCCAACACCAGTGTAGAATAAAACAGCGCTGAATTTAACAAGTTCGATTATCTTAAGCTTACGTCACGATGTTATTTCTACCCGGTCGCAATTTAGAATGAATTCATCTCTTGGAATACGTATAATACTTAGAATCTGTATATGATATGCATTTCACGGCCACGTGGCTGAAAAACACTTTTCCGTTAAAATATAACTCTTGGATGTTTAAAACAAAAGTATGAAAATGGAAAGAACATAGTACCAAAACAACTTTTTTGATATTTGAATTCGGTTAAACAAATAATGTAAAAAAAACCACTGCGTGGTCATATCGCATGTCAACTTTTGTGTCCGAGTATTGTATATTTATTTGTTTGACGTAGCAAATAAAATACCCATTCATACATTTTTAAAATGTTATTCAACACGTAGTCCCTATTTCAAGGAAAACCGTTGTCCAGAAAATATTACTGCTGAAATTTTCGGTGCCACTTTTCTGCAGTACTGTTCTACATCAAATACGCTACATCATGTAGTAATTTGAAGATATCGCGAATCCTTTGTTCGTTGGGCTGAAAAGGCGTCGAGTGAATTGAGGCGAAAATAATAAAATATATACAAAACGATCCCCAGTGACAGGATAGTAAGCCTAGCAGGCTCTTATTGAATTAAATTTGTAGAGTACCCAACAGAAAGAGGAAATGGAGAGATTTGGCACAATCTTGGTACGTGGAAGAACGATCCTGACCAATCTTACCACTAGTACCCACCTATTTCTAAAATGAAGCAACACTGTTTTGTGCCGAAGCTAGACAATCAGTAAAGTTAACACAGCTTAGTAGATTTTTAATATATTATATTAAAATTCCACTAAGCTGTGTTAACTTCACTTACTTCTACATGTTATGTAGATACTTTTCAATAATCTTATGAGTTTTAGCCGTAGGTATTTGGGCAGCTTAGAATACCAATCCCATGCCGGCATATTAGCGTATCGTCAGAATCGAAAGAAGCTAGCCCGCTTGGTGGTAATCAGGTAGATCGTCAGCTCGTTTGTTTGTTAGTTACAAACAAAATAGTTTGCTATTAAAAACAATTCGGACTAAGTGCTTTATAACGCAAAGAAAACGACGAAAGAAACTTTTTGCACATCTTATACAATAGCTTCGAACATTAATTGCCGACAAATTTGCTTTATCAAAACCCCTTCTTAAGGTCCCTTTTACTTCTCTATCGTTTAAACACATCGACGTTGTAAGATCGCCGATAGCCATCCCGCTGATGCGGCGTTGGTCGGAGCGTGACGTCATGAGCCTCTTAACTCCCCGTATCTAGTTTATAAGTTAGATAGTGCTAACGTTCTGTAAAACATTTCAGTCTATGAAATTATTATAAAGTAAATAGAATATGAACGAATATAAACATAGCGCCACGGCCGTTGCTACGCCGATACTGTTGATTCACTCGTTTTTCGTGTAGAGACGAAGGAAGTTTATTAGATATATGCGTTCAGAAAAGTAGGTATGTATTCAGATAAGATTTATAGTTCGGTGAAATATTGTAAAAAAATGCACACGTCTCTACTGATATTAGGAATGGCATTATATATTTTACTTTAAAATAACCTCGGGATAATTATACCCCCAACCTTTGCTACAATTATGTTTGTGTACCGAAATTCCTAGCAGTAGAAACTGAACATTTTCAAATATGTCCTTTGTAATACTAGTTCTAAAATGTTATTGGTACCGAATTTGCTCTTAACTAATATGATAAATGTCTTTTTTTTATAGCGTACAGCTAACTCCCATACCGTACCATTATGCCAAATAATAGCAAATGTTTCATCGCCATATGCGATAATGTTGGCAGCACGAGACTTACAATGTATATGGACATATTAAATTAACACAAACAGTTATGTTAGTCTTCCATAAGTAAATGTTCACCCATGTAATTGGTATTCACAACAGTCCTGTGTTTATATATAATAATTTATATCACAGGTATGGTGTTACTTGATGTTGCTATGTAAATAAATTCAATCGGTCTACTAGTTATCGCAATTAGCGAACACAAGGACAAAGACGTATACTGTCTGATGACTTCCTCTGCATTATGTTACTTACATATTATATTATGTAGCAGATTTTTTATTTGAAACACGTTTATGCAAAGGCTTCAAAAATCAAATAACAGCATCGATTGAGCGCGGAGGAATTCTTTTTATCATTTACTAGTGGATACCCGGCGTGTTCCACTACGCTAAAAAAATCTGATGATTTTATTTATTTATTTTTTGCACCATACAATTAGTATAATATGTAGAAAAGGCGGACTTAATGCTAAAAGCATTCTCTCTCAGTCAACCTTTGGATTGTAAGAACACAACGATATGGCGGTTTATCAATAGGTTGTATAAAATGACACTAAATTCCAAAAATATATATCATCATTGTATCCCAAAAATTTTCCAATGCTACATTTAGTTTTCATAAGATATGATGTAATGCTACATTAAGTTTTCATGAAGTTCAGAGTATAGTGAATGTTGGTATATTGAACACAGAAAATATTACGGAAAACTTTTAACTATGCAGGTTTCTTCGCGATGATTTCATTTTATTTAATTGATTAATTCCAAATTCGATAACAAGAGCGAGCGCATACATAATTGTAATCTTATTTCATCAAACCAGAAATCGAATTTAAAGCTACTCAAAGTCCTGCTTGAATTCTGACCATGCATAGTGTAGGTAAAAATGAACCTGAAATTGTAATCTTTTACAAAGTTCACAAATGGGAAACATGTTACATAATACCAAATAATATCAGCTACATCAAAAATTCAAGAGCTTTTCAAGTAAAGTCCAGACACGCACAGAATGGAAAACCCGCAAACGGATGATATCTGAGAACCCAGCGGGTTTGAAATGTATCCTTCAAAGCAGATTAGTCCGCCAACACATTCCTTTTGAACGTACGAATATCACATCGCCACTGCATTGTTGCGTAATATCAAAGACAGTTTGTTGGACTGTGGTAATGCTATAACTGAGGACACAGCATTATACTAGGTCATATAATGTTTCTATTACTATCCTCTACTACTAACAAACTCTTTTGAAATTTTCTTATCACTGAACAGTTTATACTTAGGTAGACAATAAACTTGCAAAGTGCGAGTTAAACTCGCTTGGAGAGGTTCCGTACGTTGAATATGTCTTCACCGTTATTTTTCTATTTTATTCAGTTTTGGCCTTTTTTTGAGACTATAGACTTCTTATAGGTTTTCCTTTCTGTATTTTTCTCAAAATTCTAGCCTCAGTAGCTACGGATAAGGGGGATGGTCAATTTTCGTTCTTTCTTGAATAATTTTACAACTATCCATTGTAAAACTATAACAAAAATACATTTGAGATCCTTATAATAAGCCCTTTCATTTGACATGCCACACGATACGGGTTGCAAAGCAGTTTTTTTTGTAATTTTCATTTCATTAAAACATTTTTTCAAAATTCATTTTTTTCTTTATACCTTCGTCTTTGGGTCACAAAAAAGCACATGAGTACCAAATTTCAACCCATTTGATCCAGTAGTTTCGTAGAAAATTGGTTGTGAAGGGCGGTCACCCAGGGACGCGACTGGTAAGGGTACCGTTTTTCGTTTTTTCGTCCGGAACCCTAAAAAACGGTAGTTTTGTGCTTAAGGACATGTAAAAGATCAAATAAAAGAATAAAGATTTTTTAATAATTCAGAGGGCGCTTCAGTGCTCATGTAAACATTGTCTCTGTGTTTAAAAATTGCGGAAAATAGTTATAGTGCTAATTAAGTTGTGAAAAGTGTTGAAAACCGATAATAATGTGTAAAGACATACTTTGAATATAAAAACCAAGTTGTAATTGATTAATAAAAGTGTTAAAATTCAAAAATTCAACAGTAACGGCAAAACAGTGAAAACAGTTAAAAACTTTGCAATAGTGGCTAATGGTGTTAAAAAGTCATATATTAACGTAGTGGCCTTTCTAAGATAATATATATGATAAGAAGTAATAAGTGGAACTGTAAGCTACTAATAATTATCGATCAAGAGGTCATAGCATAGGAACCAACAACGCCATCCATAGTCGGGACGCGGAACTAACAAGTCAACTTGCCAGCCGTCAATCGAAGCTTATCGATTCAGTATTAGATGTTCAACGCCTAGATGGTGCTAGAGTGGATAGATGGTTGATTGATGGTTGTCATCTGGTCTGATAACACAACTTTTGTAATCGACTCAATATAATTTTTCCTTTTACTCTTCTCACCTTCTGAAGTCACTCACGATGGATTCTACAGATAATATTACCAAAAGAAGGAGAAAAACTATACATAACATAACACGTCTAAACAATTCCGATAGTACATTATTAGATACACATAACTCACTCATATTACCAGTGGAACCGAGTTACAACAGTCTCCAAGATCTATCGAATAACGTCATAAATACTTCAGCATGGAACGAAATGCTACGAGAGGTAGAACAATTGAGAACACAGCTAGACATAGCTAATAACGAAATTGACAACCTAAATTTAGAAAATACCCAAATCAAGAAAAAATTAAGCGAATATGAACGTAAAATAAAAATATTTAAATCTGTAGGTATAGACGACATGAACTTAAGCACCTCAACTACACCAATCAAACGTTCCGGCAAAATAAATTCATCAAAAGGACCAGCTAAATCGTCTACCCCACTTATCAAGAAAATTGACCCTCCACAACCTTACCTTCTTCCGGAACACTCAGACTGTACCAAAAATATTAAATCAGTGCGCAAATTAGACACGACAACTGTTACTGACAACGAAGATTATGCAACATCGGAGGCCGCAAAGCTAAAAACCAAAAAAACTATTTATATTCTGGGTGATCAACATGCCACTGGACTTTTTAAATTTATAGATATTTTGACATATGACAATCAAAATAAATATAGTGTATTTTCGTTTGTTAAGCCCGACTCATTATGTTGTGATACACTGCAATTATGCAATAGTTTATGTAAAACATTAAAACAGGGCGACAAGGTCATTTTAGCTATTGGAGCGAATGATAGAAATCCATACAATATTATCAATTCCCTAAGTACAGCAATACAAAAGCTTCAGCAAGTCAAAAATGTAAAAATATATATAACACAAGTATCTAACAATATTTACCTTAATGAATCTCTTTTGAATAATCACATTAGAGCTTTAGTATCTACATACTCTAGTTGTAAATTTATTTCAACGCATAAAACGATGACATTAAATGAAGCTAGGCAGTTCTTCATCACAAATCCCTCATTATATTTATGGCACCTAAGCAATTCTATAAATTTTGAAATCAATGCTGATAATTATAGTGATAAGTACTTAAATCCTAAAAATCTTAAAATCCTGATTAAAGAAAACAGATATAACATGAACGCAAAGAGTAGTATGGTGCGGGCCCCTAAGAAAGGAACAATTCCTTATTATTTTAAACAAAAACCGGTAAGCCATGTACAAACATCTAATGAAGTTCCGAACAACACAGCAGTCACGGCTCATAAAAGGGGCACGATTCCTTTCTATTTTCAAAAAATCACAAACTTAGGTCGAAGTAATACCAATAAAAGCCCCAACATTGTAACACAAGAATCACATTCAAAACGCGATACCTTTTTTCGTCCCTAAATCGCCACATACATTTAGCATCCTACACCAAAACATAGCTGGCGCAATTAATAAGTCCGAAGAGATTGAGATTGCAATCTCAGATCTATCACAACAGAATAACATACACATTGACGTCATTTGTCTATGTGAAACATTCTTACAGAAGGGTTCAGAACATTTGTTAAAAATACCCTCATTTAAATTGGCAACAGCTTATTCGCGTTCGGTTACACGAGGTGGAACTTGCATTTTAATTAAAAAGTACTTGAATTATAAAGTATTAACAAACATCCAGGACATCTCATGTGATCACCTATTTGAATGTTGTGGTATTGAGATCGTCCCATTAAATCTCATAGTGATATGTCTATATAGGATCCCTAGTGGGGACATACAAATATTTTTCACCAAGTTGGAACAACTACTGCATGGTCTATGCCTTAAAAGAGCTTACAGAAAAATAGTACTGTGTGGAGATTTTAATATAGACATATTGAAACCCACAAATAAAACACTCGAGCTAAAATCAATTGTAAATAATTACTCACTAGAAATACATATAAATCAACCTACGAGACAGCTAGCGTGTTTAGACCTTATAGTGAGTAATGTTAAAAAAATAAAGGCTAGTATACACTATCTAGCACTGTCTGATCATGAGACTGGACAAGTACTATCTCTAGAAATTAAAAACAACAAACTGAACTCCACCTTGTATTGGTATGAAATAGTACGAGACTATAATAAGGAAAACATTCAGAAGTTTATCAATTGTATGTCAGCACTCAGCTTCTGTGAGGTATATGTAGAAAATAATCTTAATGACAAATATCGTATATTCCATGAATTGTTTCAACTTTTCTACAACTTATGCTTTCCTTATGTTCAAGTAAAAAGGTCCAATGCTAACAAAATGCATTGGATGACAAATGGCATAAAAAAATCAACCGTACATAAAAGAGTTTTATACTTGACCTATAAACACATGAAAAGCAACAAAAAACAAAATGCCAAAAATTATAAAAAATATAGCTGTTTGCTTAAAAAATGTATCCATTCAGCCAAAAGGAATAGTAATAAAAAATACATAGATAAAAATAATAATAAATGCAAAGCGACATGGCGGATAATAAATAATAATATAGAGAAAAATGACAACATAGTTAATAACATGGACACAATTGTACATAATAACAAAAAATACAATAATCCATTAGACATTAGCGAAATATTTAATAGTTTTTTCATAAATCTGACTAATAAAGAAAACTTGACATCCTATAATAATGATACTAATAATAATAATACTATAAATTACAATAATATTGACATAAACCATCATAATTCATTATTTCTAACACCTGTGGATGAAAAGGAAGTAGTGACCTTAATTAAATCTTTAAAAAATACTAACTCAGTTGGTTATGATGGAATTAGCACGAAAATACTAAAGATATGTGCATTGCAAATATGCAAACCGTTATGCCATATTATAAATTCCTCTTTCGAACAAGGTATTTTCCCAGATTTACTGAAAGTTTCCGTCATAAAACCTCTGTATAAAAAACAGGACCCTAAAGACCCAGCTAATTATAGACCCATCGCGCTAATACCTGTACTGTCAAAAATTTTCGAAAAGGCCATGCTTGATCGGCTTTACAATTTCGCAATAAAATTCAATATCATAAGAAGTGAGCAATTTGGATTTATAAAGAATAAATCTACAACTCTTGCAAGCTTCGATCTGGTAAAAAAAGTTACTCAAGCATTAAATGATAAAGTTAAAGTTGTAGCCCTTCTTTTAGATATGACACGTGCATTTGACTTTGTAAACCATAATATTCTTCTCCACAAACTAAATATGTACGGGATCCGTGGAGAACCACTTCAATGGCTAAAAAGCTACCTTTTTAATAGAAGACAATACACGGAAATAACAAAATTGGTACAAAATCACAAAGTCGCGTTCAAATCCTCAGAACAGTACAACAGATACGGAGTGCCACAAGGAAGTATATTAGGACCATTTTTATTTGTTTTATACATTAACGACCTTCCACATATCACGAAGCACGATTCAATTCTCTATGCGGATGATACAACAATATTAATTAAATCTGACAGTGTACAGACTCTGAAGGCAGAAATACAGCAAACTTTACAACAGGTACTGGGTTATTTGAAAGCTAATAACCTTGAAATAAATATGACTAAAACTAAAATATTAAAATTTGACGGAGTGAAACCTCAAAATACTTTGACTAATATAATATTTGACGGACATGAAATAGAAGTTTTAAACTCTTTTAAATATTTGGGTATAGTGGTTGACGCCACCCTCAACTGGAAAATGCATGTGTCAGCAGTCTGTGACAGACTGTCAGGATTCATATACGCCCTCAGAAGACTAAGCTTGACAGTGTCTCGGGAGGCCGCACTGACAGCATATCATGGGCACGTGTCCTCTGTGTTATCATACGGTATTGTCATGTGGGGAAACTCGGTTGATGCCATAAGAGTTTTTAGAATACAAAAAAAAGCTATTAGAGCGATCTGCGGTGCTCATCCCCTTGATAGCTGTCGCCCACTATTTAAGCTACTCCAGGTTCTCCCACTTCCTTGTATGTTTATAAGAGCAGCTTGTATACTCGTCAGAGAACATGCGGATTACTTCGACATAATGAGTCCATCACTAAGAGCCCAACGTAACGTAAACAAGCTAAAACTAAGGTTACCCCCGTGCCGTTTAAAAAAAGCTGAAAGGAACGCACCTTATTCTGCCATTTCAATTTATAATAAGCTCCCAAATAGTCTTAAAGATCTATCTGATATATTATTTAAGAAAAAATTATTTAATTGGCTTATGGACCGCCAATTCTATAGCCTAAAAGAATATTTTGACATTAGAAAAGAGTGAATTTCATCAGTTTATGACAATAAGAGAATTTTGACATTGCATCTGTATGTATCCTATTAATGTATTAATTTATCTGACATTCAACACTTACTCATAATTTATTCGGCTAAATCATAGGACAATGGAATTTGTAATTAATTTAATAATAATTTGTAATAATTTATAATTAATTTAATAATAATAGAATAATATTGTTAGATCTTGGTACACTTTTAAGTTAATGTTAAAATTATTTTTATAAAATATAGTTTACTAATTACTTTTTTTGCACGCCTATGGAGGCAGAGCATATTAAGGAATATATAATTGTAAACACCTGTATAACACTATGCTCTTGCAAAATAAATGATATTATTATTATTATTATTATTATTATTAAAAAAAAATAAAGTCAAGTAGCGGAATCACAAGATAGTACAAAATATTGATGGATTCAATTTAACGATGGACAGATAGATGGACGTTACCACCGAGACCGCGTAATCATGCCTAGCTCGTGTAATGGCCAATAAAATAATATTACGGCATAGCCAGATACATACTAGATCTTTCATTTCCAAGGCCACAGAACATGTGGGACAGGGTCGGGTAGCCATGCTAAATGGAGTCCAGGGTATTTCGCGCAACGTAAATCTAACCGTGAATCAGCAGTGTTAAGAGTACGCTAGAATTGTCGTGCCCGACATAATTCAATTAAGAGCTGGACGGTTGGCCGCAAAGGTATTGTACGAATATATTTGCCGTAGAATAAAATAGGGGAAAGAGCCGTAGGAACAAACGACCGATATTAAAGACGCTTGGAGACGCCTGCTAGAGCAAGAATCTTAATTGATTTCTGAGAGAAGCTGAATTCGAAGACGGTCTTAAGTGAGACGGATCGACGGTTCCATAATCAAGAATTGAATTTTACAATTTAAAAACTTAATAAGTTGACTTTTCATTCATACACTTCGGAGACATTAGTCTGTAATGTCTGAATGTTCCATTAGCATGTTTTAAAATACCATAACTAGAACTGTGTAAATATGAAAAGTTCGTAATAACAGTAGGTAATGAATAAAAACGCAATGTGGTATGAAGTAGTGCTGTTGCGAGAATTAATACATTAAATGTAGGTAAATTACACCACTCGTATTGTAACAAAGCCACATACAATTTATGCGAGAAAGAGGTCTAGTACAGACATTATAAAACATAGTAGGGACAGACAAAACAAGCAAAACGGAGACTGAATGTAGAATTTTAAAGACGTGGATTTTCCATGAATTAAAATTTAAATCATCATACAGTATTAGGTACTACTGGGAAAGGTTATCTACAATATATTATTTTCAATACGCTTGTACATGTAGTCTAATATGCACCAATATCCATAATAATTCTGCTCTGACGGAAAACCCTCCCTTCTTGGCTTAATGTCTTACGGCCGGTCTCAATAATGTACTAACAGATGGAAGACTGTGGATAGGGCTACCATTAGTATGTTATCTGTCATACTTGTCAATTTTTGCGTCTGAAAAGTCTTCCATCTGTTAGTACATTATTGAGACCGGCCGTTAACGACAAAGGATATATCTCTCAGTAACTCAACCGCAAAAATAAAGCAAACTTATCTTAGATAAAATCTATAACAAAACTCATTGAACAGAAGGTATTGATAGCGTCCAAATTGGCTATTTACTCTTAGTCAGTAGGTGGCTGTGTGGTCGGCGAGAGGCGGTGCGGACCGGTGAGCTGGCACCCAGCTTCCGTTCCCGGACTCTCGGCTCCAGACACCCAGTTCAACGACCATAACTAATATTACAAATGGATGCGCAATCCAAAATAAAACCACGGGTTTTTAGCCCAAGAGATGACCTACACAATGCTACATCATTAAATTTTAAGATAACGAAGTTTATTCAAGATGAAACTTAACAAAATATGGATAATTAAATAAAAATCGAAGTTAGAAAACAAACGAAAAAGTTCACTAATCGTTTGCCTATGAAGCCGGAGCCTTGCTCTGAAGTAATTTCAAACGTACATAATATTTCTTTGTGAGTAATGGCTTGATGGACATGATTAATTGATGCATTGTGATATTGATGACTTTCTTATGAATCGATATTGTTTTCCACTAGACAAATTGAGTTGTTTACGTCCAACTTTAATAGCATTAATAAGTGATCATTGTAGTATCAGAGGCACACCTCTGCACATACATTACTACACATAGTTATCTGTGTGTTGAACCAGATGAAGCCTTTTAGTCGGGCACAATGGTCTTCGTTCGTTCTTATGCAAATGGGATAATTCTATAGGTAAATCGAACTTAATTCGATTAATTTTATGACGTTGTCTTATGACGGCGTTTATTAATGCATAACCGTAAGTTATATCTTTTTATATTAACAAACTAGCTGACCCGGCGAACTTCGTATCGCCTAACAAACAATTTTTTTTCTAAAATTAAAGTAGCCTAAATTACTCCTTGTTACATCAGCTATCTGCCAGTGAAAGTCCCATCAAAATCGGTTCAGCCATTTCAGAGATTAGCCGGAACAAACAGACAGATAGACAAAAATTGTAATAAATGTTGTTATAGTATATGTATGTACCGTGTATACATCCAAATGCACTTAGTAAAAAACGGTTATTTTAATATTACAAACAGACACTCCAATTATATTTATTTGTATAGAAGATTACTAACACAAAATAGAAACTACCTAGGAATAAAGTAAGTTCTTAAGATTGCACATTAAATTTACGACTTTGCTACAAAGACTATGTATAGCACTTTACAGATTAAAAACGAAATACAAGATTATTATTATTATTATACCAGACCTTGTCTGTCAGTACCTACCTACCTACTTAAAGTAGAATCATATAATGAGGACTGTTAGAAAGAATGAGAATATACCTAGGTCATAAAAAGAAACATTTAATATCATATTACATTAATTAACACATCATTAAAAAGTTCTAAGTTTTTCGGACAATTTTTCTTTAGTCAAGTCTCCTTAAGCTCCTAGAAATACGAGAACACCGCTTGATGTGTTTCGGCTGTCCTCTTTCCTCATTACGTTTTAATGTGACAATGTTGTGCAAATTGCGCGTGGGCTTGCCGCATGAATGAATTTCGCGACTAACTGACATCACTGCGCTGGCGAGTACCTGTGCGCTCCGGTTCAAGTTAAGGTCGGTCGTTTTGATTTGGTTTAACCCTGTTCCCTTATGGTATCAACAATTGTGCAATTAGTTTGTTGATTTGTAAGAGATGATTTTGTTGTTGAAGAACGTTTATTTTCACTACAGTCGCACGATCAAAATATTATTGTAATTTATTCTACATGTAGATATTATACGCCTATATATATATGACTTTCATGAAAATGTAATAATGAAGTATTTTTACGAGTCACTGACATAGAAAATTCAAAGGGGAACATAACTACCTAGCTGAAATGGCTTATGATTGATTATAGTGATGAAAATAATACTAATTGTTTGAGTGTATACAGTTAAAAGCCGACATTTTCTAAAACATATAGTAGATAAATCCCAGCTGCAAGCGAGCGTAGCAACTCAAAGGAGATTTGCGGCGTTGCATCGCTTGCCCCTCGTTGAATTGCAGATTTAATTTTTCTTCTAGCTTATCTTCCTCCCTAGAGGATTTTAAATGAACCACATATTTTCAGGGTAATACACAAAACGTAATTTTCCAGCAAAGGGAGTTGTTTCAAGAGGAGCCACGATAAATTGGACGATGATTCGCTTTCAGTAGTTCAGTATAATTTATTTGTGTGCTGTAGCGAAGCATTTTTTGGTTTAACCATTTTCATAGTTGTAAAGCACTTCCATAGTTTTCCGACAGATATTTACATGTTAAAAAAGGGTTGTCAATAGAAAAGCTACAAAGGATACCAGGAGGCATAGATACAGTCACCTGAATGTAAAACTGGTTTTATTTTAACGCCGCGCCAGTATTAAAATGTTATATATTTATCTTTGCTCTTTAAATTTGTTGAGTTTCTTTCTAAAAGTTCTTTACTCTTTAGCGCCAGAATACTCTTTAAAACCCAGTGATGTTGAGACAATCTTTTTCGGCTCACGGGATCGATCGTTTACCATGGCTACAAGAGGCGCTGTTTTGCCCATCTACATTTTTCCCGGTTTCCTTTGTGACTGAATCGTAAAGTAATTATTCTCAACGTTACATTTTAATACAACTCTTTAGTATTTTCCATTCAATGTTCTTTGAAGTGCGAATCACGAGCACATAAAACACTCCGCTTCTTATTAAATACCGTCAAGTTATGTATATGGCTCTGTATAAACTGCACGTGTTATTATATATATTTATGTAAGACGTCGAAGGGTATTGATACTTATACTATCTATACTAATATAATAAAAGTGAAGAGTTTTTTGTTTGTTTGTTTAAAACTGTAGAACTGGCAGTCAGATTTGAATTTTTTTCGTGTATGATAGCCACTTTCATGTAGAAGGCTTTAGACTATAAAACAAAAATCAATTGCTTTCAGAGCCCCGGAGTATCCGAAGCGAAGTGAAGGCGGGTTACTAGTCGTAGTATATGTATAATGAGACAACATATATCAAATCAAACGAACTTACCTGTAAGTAGAGTTCAGATTCGCCTGAAATAATTATTCTTGGAAATCATGCAATTTTCAACCAAGACAATTTGGAAAATAGAACTCAACCAATGTGTTTTGTTGAAGGTTTCGTAATCACTGTAAGGACGTTCTTCTCGACAATTTGTAATGTTATATGGCAATTTACGAATCGTGTTAAATTTCATGAGAAGAAACGACGTGAATGTCGGTTTAAATTCCATGTCACATACCTAGTATAAGCTTAGTGCTATATTATTGAAATATGAATTGCTTGTTTGATAGAAATTTCAAAAGTACATACATTTTCGAAATCGTACACTGTATTGTAGATATAAAAGATATTGCAGAAGTGTCTTACGATAGTCGGTAACATTAATACGGGGCAAAGAATAAATGATTCGATTTCAATCAGGGGTATGTGCTAGATAAATGTCTGTTCTCGGGTTTCAATATTTTATGATGTCTTCGTTATGTATAGCCATAATATACACGCATCATATCTAGTGGTTCTTCCAGCATCGTTCGAAAAGGCGCTTAATTTTATTTGTGTTAAAATAGTTATAATTATGTAAATTAATCAAAGTGCGTTAATCCGTGTCTGATATCGTAAAAAATATTACACGAAGAGGGAAAAAGATTTCCCCAGGGTAATTTTTTTATAGACGATAGCAAAAAATTTAACATGACTGAATGTAGGTAACTATCATGAAAAATGCACATTTTTAAACGATTATTCTGAAGATTAAGCACACCAAGTAATGTAGGTAGAATTATAACGTGTGAGCGTTTATTATAATTCTACTAGCCTAGCATCTACTATTGATGCAAAGTAGAATTGTTTATAACTACAGTGTAAGAGCTTAAAGCGACGTTCGTGTTAGTTTCTATTAAAGATAAGGAAGTTGTTTATATCCTGCCGTAATAACCGACGAATGAAATTGTTCAAAGCCTCACACCATTCATTTTTATGAAGGTACGTAAAATGTAATACAGTTTATTACAAACGTACTAGTGTTGTTTATGGTTATTGCAATTATTATTACACTTAACGTATTCTATCAACTTAACAATGGAGTTCTTGAATAAATACTATTAGCTATATAGTTTATCTGTATAATCGTGTTATGTAAAGAGCGTTTATAACGCGCCTATTGGCATCAATCTTATTGAAATGTATAGGATATATATTGAAAGGCCCATAGTAATTGGGGCCTTGATCGTACTCTACCAGGCTGTTTCGACAAGGATTTTGAAAGGATTATTGAAGGACAGAAGACCAGACTGCCTACATGACCACTACAACATAGCTAACGAGTTTCACTGAATCGAGATGGTGTGTGGTGGTAGGAACTTTTGTTACGAATATCCAGGGACGGAGGTGATGCTTTCTACTATTTACATAATAATAACAAAAATGAGAGGTGTCAAGGGACACCCGGATGGAACGAAGTTCCTTTCGATTAATACTAAGCGACCAAAAGTCTTCGAGGGTGCGACAATACAATCATAGTATGTGGCTGTCTTATTCACTCTTCAGTATTTAGCATAGGCACAACAGGGACGTCCACATCACGATCATGCACATTAAGCTATTATTGCCATTTCTCCCGTCATGCCAATCAATATGCGGAAGAGCGACAGTGATATAATAAATCTATCACTGTCGCTCTGACAAGACACTTGTCGCACCCTTGAACACTTCTGGTCGCAAAGTACTCGCTTTATAATTAATAAACGACGGCAAAGTGTCGTTACAACTTTTCGTCTTAATTTTTTCCGTCTAGCCCTCTTTCGCAACGCGCGATAAGGAACTTCGTTCCAAAAGTGTATCATTCGTGTCGGACTACTGGCCACGCCCGATGATCAACTCAGTCGATAACGATTGATACAATTCTTCGAAGGCGGTATAAAACCCTAGGGTAGAATACCTTATGTAAAGCCCAAGATATAGAATAGTACCTTCTGAGCATAAAGATGGTACTAATAAACCTCTTCGTATATACAACCGTAACACGCTAACATAGTCAAGGCTACCTAGCAGACACATTTGTCACTAATTCGGCGGTCGCTTATGATTGCGATTAAGCTTAACTGCTCCTTTCCTCTGAGTCATGGTTTGTACCAGATAAACTCGTTAGAAGTTCAAAGGCCAAAATCAAATCCAGCTCTAACTGCAGTGCACTCGTAGTAATAGTTCAGGTCGGACTCGATGGTCACAGATCATGCTTCTGGGTTATATACAGTTCAGACTTCTAGATATCTAAAACATTCTGGATTATTCGAAATCCGTTATTATTCATCATGCATAATTTTTCTCGTTTGCTTGTTATCTTTTCACAGAAATTCTGAAATTGGAACTTATGGGAAATACAAAAAGGGCATGACAATAGTGTCACTGAGACAATTGAAGCCCGTGGTAAACTTGACGAAACTAATCGTACGGCACCAAATGAGCAGCAGACTTCAATAGAATCGGAAAAGTGTTTGTACGTATTAATATTTCATCCCATCCTCTGCATGAAATTAAATACATCATTATCTGGGTGATTTTCATAAATGAATAAAGTGCATTGAAACAATTCACTGTAACGGTTGTGGCATCAGCCAAAGTTCTGCCCGCCAAAGCGTTATAGCGTGCTATGTGTTACTGCTAAAGCCAATCTTGCTATATTGACAATCTCTTTCAACCAAGGACGAGCCAGCGAGCCAGTCACAATCAGCCTGTGAAAGGAGGCGTCAATAATCATGCCATTTGCCATCCTTTCATGACGAGAGAAAAATATAAAATTGAAACTGTAAATTTTTGTTTTATGGTGTCATGTCATTAAAAGTTAAAGACAGAAATTGTTCCAAATTTATATCCCTCGATTCTTCGATTTTCATTCAATATAGTACATTCAGAAATACACGGTGCGCACCATATAGATATACATAGGTACATTAGTAACTGAAAATGGGAACAAAATGTAACATACATGAGCAAGCCCATAGCAAAACGCAATCAACTTATCACATTACCGCCCGAGTGCCGAGTGGCGTGGCATAAGAATAATGTCTTGTTAAATTTCCTTTTAGTGTAAAGAAGAGGGTACTCGGAAAATACATTGTCTTTATTAACATTTTCATAAGATCTAAACGGAAATTGGGGCAACGGATAAGAACATTATATATTCACAGCTGTAAATTAACTGAATCTATGGGTAATGATTTTCAGGATATGGATTATTTACGTAATCCATATTTTTGTAATACCAGAACGATTGATTACATTTGTTTTGCGTCTATTTTATAATTTTTATTGCATATTTATCTTGATCTTTTTTCTTCTCTGCGTCTCTCTCTGTCTCTCGTCTAGTTCACGTTGTGTACTTAGATACTAATTCAAAGGTTTTTGCATTACATTAGATCCTATTCAAACACCTTATTTATGTATTTATCCACATCATCTTTATTTTATCATTAAACTATTTTAACTCCGTCATTTGAAATTTCTTCATAATCCTTCAATTCCTCATGAAAACGTCAGGAAAACTATTAACCGAAGATTAAAACTGAACTGAGTAAGATTATTTTGTTGGAAGAGAAACAAAATATAACACTTAAACATTAAAATCTAAATCCCTGTTTCGATAAATCACGTCACGTAAAGCGGATCCCGGACAGGACGTCTCATCTCAACTCACGTAGCAACTATTTTTAATGGCAGGGCTTTCGCATTATGTCACCAAATTACAACGTATACAGTGGGTGTACCTTTACGAGTAAATGGATACGGGTGTAACATGGAATATCTATTTGCTTCTACTTTTTACTCTTCAACCAGCCTTAAGAAATCAGGGAATTTGTCAGAAGTCAGAATACTTAGGATTATAAGTGCAATTAATATGGGGATATTGAACTCCACTGACTTTTAAAGTATGCAATTTCCTGTAATACGAGTAAATCACATTATATCGATTTCACTTTTTTAACTATGGAGAAATATTCCTAAATACTTTATTGGCTATATGGAATTTCTTCCACCAACCTGCACTACGGCAGCGTGGCAGAGTATGCTCTAGGTCTCCTTGCCTTTAAGCCATGAAATTTCATACAAAATTTCAAACCCTCCCAACCAACCAATCCTCCATAGACACTGTAGTAGATTATAGTACACAACTCCTACGGTTCCCCTGTTATGGAATCAATAACAAACGCGCAAATATTGCCGTAAGGAAACGGCTTTCAGGAACAGTTACGACATCGGGCAATATTTTGTTATGGGTCGCAGAATATTCGGAGAAATGAAATGCCAAATGAGGCGTTCCATCTCATTAACGAGTAGCAAAACAGTTATGAATCCATATCCCAAAAACAAAATTAATATAAAAAAAATAACCATTTTTCCTTTGGGCGAATTAAGAAATACAGTGATATTGAAAGAACCACTTCGTTCTCCTCGAGTCTCGTGATTCATTTCAAAAGATTTAACTTATGAGGTTTAAATTATAAAATTGGTCAAAATGAGATAGTTACGGGCTAGAAAATTTACTCCAACCAATACAATAAAAACCCGACGAAGTGCGTCAGGTCACTTTTAGTATTAACTACTTAAGGTAAGTGGCATGGCAGTAGTAGACTGCCATGATTTTTTTCATATTATGTCCAACACCGACCATTTAGCTGGCAGAGGGAGAAGGAGACACTTGACTTTAACTAAAATTTGCACTTAATACCTGAATCGAAACATGGTCTTCGCAAAATATTGCATTTAAAAGAATTGTTAAAGAAAAATAAACTGTAAATTGAAAGTAAATTACGTATCTTTTTATCAACATTATAGCAGGCCTGGCGCACTCCGCACTTTCGGTATGAAGTTACAAGTACATGCCGCGTTCGAAGTGTCGGGCTAATACAGAAAATTCATAAGGGCTGTCACACGTTTGTAATCTATCACACATGTCACACGTTAGTTCGATACAACGTAATGCGGTGTGCTAAACGATATAAACTAAAATGAAGGCAAAAGCATATTGCGTCGCATTCCGCTACCCACACAATAACTAGGATCCGAATCTAACATTTTTTGTCGTATGTCATTCCAGTTTTTATACGCATACCTGCTTAATAAACCTGAGAGATAATATTTTCTTTCATAGAAAAGGTAAGCACATACCAACATAATGCCGTATGGCCATCTTCTTAGGTTAAAGTACTTATACAGACATCGTTAAATAAAATGGTTTTTTGATATACATACTAGCTACTAAGTAAATACCTACTTAGCCTAGATTTATTTGAAACGGCATTTGTTCATAAGTGTAGCATGGGCATATAACTGGTAATTAAACTTTCAGATTTATTTTATTATTTCAAAAAGTCCACCCTAACATTGCCAGAGAGGATAAGCGATAGTGTTAGAAAAAGAGGCAACTCATTACGCGTTTTTGATTAGCGCTGTACGAATTACACTTTCGGAGCAATAGTCGCTATTTATTTAAATGATTTTGCGGAGTGCATCTTCTGTACTATGTCTTCTGTGATTATAGGCGATATTTACGGCCTAGCATCGTGTATATAATTTATCCAGATATTTCAGGAAGGAAAAAAGAGGCTCTGTAGCATACGATACGAATCGCTATTATAAAAAAGAAATAAAGAAAACAATAGGAAGTAACAAAGTACTGTCGTAACATTCGGACATTCACTTTAAGAAAGCATAACAATAAAAAAAATAAAACACTAGACATTAAGTATCAAAACAAAAGAAGCTAAGATTCTTTCAAGAGATATAAGTACTTAGAATACAGCATGCTTGAAAAAATAAATCAATTGCGCACGGCAAGACAAGACCAAGAATACAGAAGCTTTCCTTGAAAACGATTTTGCCCGAACTAGGTTACCGAGGTAATACTAAAAACGGTCTATGTTGAACGCGTCGCTCCATATAATAGTTATGTAACACGCAGCAGTTCTGTCTAATCAATACAAAAGCACTCCATGTTGTAACAGGGCCAATGTACGAGAAAAACCTAAGAGCGCTCCAGTTGTGAGATCAGTTTTCCACCCGTCTTGGCATCGGTCTTTGCTAGAATTCGCATTATTCATAAAATTGTATGTAGATTTATCCATCGACTACGAGAAACGTAAGCTTAATCGATACTTTAATCCAAATATTCAGGCAACATCTTCAGACTTGCATAAATGCTTGATAAGCCAAATTGTATTCTCGTTTGCCAATTACGGTAACATAGATACTTAAATTGAATATACGAACAAGAGAATTGTGGACAACGTAACACGTGAACTTATTTTGGCATCAGTAGTAACTAATACATAGTCACAACGTAGAAAAATAAGATTTGTATGGCCTAAAAATAGGTTACGTAAAAGTTCACGTAACTTGTAAGCATGTACATGTAAACAAATAAATTAAGAGATTGATAGCTTCAAATAAGATGTTGCAAGAAAACGGAAGAAAGATAGGAAAAAGATAAGTTTTTGATAACCTTTTGACGTACCATAAAGTATTGCTATACTATGACAGATTTACGACTACACAGCGGACCCATAAGATTTAGGCTGTGCAAACGGCCTTACAAATATTAGCTAGTGATTATTAAATTCTTTTACGATATTTATTACTATATGTAGGATAATTAAGCTCATTAAAAAAATATTTAGTTTATTCGATGTCATGGTCCCAAGAAGGATTTTTTTAGGAAAAATATTTTAATCAGGTGCCTATTAGAAAATCAGACTTCAAACATGAAAAATTATAATAGCATTTAAAGTGAACAATTTTAATTTAAGGCTACCAAAGGCAAGTTAGTGGTATATATTTACAAATGCTATGGTAATTTTTGGGTCTTTCCATTTGCGTACATTTTCAGTCTCGTTTATGAAATTTAAGGACAATACGAGTATAAATAATACGACAGTTTTATGTGTTTTGGCAATCAACTTGGCACAAGCAAGCTTGAAACTGAATACAGTTGTGTCGCATGTGAACAAAACCATAAAGAATCTGATGATATAAATCGTCAAAAATCGAATGAACAAATGTGTTATGAACTTGGGTTAAAAAAGAGACCATGACTGACATCATCGTATTAAACGCGTAAAAACTGGAGCACGTAATGGAAACCATTAAAACCAATTAAAACAATTTAATTAACACGGTACACCATACATTTACATAACATCCTCATGGGTAACTAAGGATATGGTTAGTTATAAACGGCACATACTAAACATTTTTACGAAACATTTTGTAACATTCACAAAAAATAGTAAGATGTCGAAAGTAATATGAAAAACAAAATAAACTTATAAGTTACAGAAACAATGTAGCATACACAATAGGATACAAAATCTTCCTGCGAGAAATGTATAAGGCCTTGACTTGAGGCAACGTTGATCTAATAATCCCATTTCTTTATGGGCGGCACAATATAAAAGGTAGAATTTCAGGAAAGAGGTAACTTTGTCAATGATAGGCACGCACGACAGCGCAATATCAATATACAGATCCTTCAATATTTGTTTCAAGGACTCGGAGTCCCCACGTACATTGCAAATACAAGGGAAGCACTCAACAACACGCTCTGCAATCTTCTATGACCTTTTAAATGTATTGACAAATAGTAGGCCTTGTCATTAAATATCATTGTATTAATGATATATGAAGTGAACGAAGGGAAAGGTATATACGTAGGTATAACGTATGTATAACAGAATTGTAGCAATGTTGGTCTCGTGGTTTCAAAGTTGGTCTTCCGCAAATGGGAGCTTGGATTAAAATCCTCAACTCAACTCTAAGGGTTCTTCACAAGAGTGGTGGATGGCTATGGACCCTACTACCCCCAGACCATGGGACAGGTATGGGTGGCGAGTAAAATAATTTGGTACAGATTTTAATGTAATAAAATCAATGCTTTAGAAAATAGCTTTTGCCCGTGGCTTCGTCCGCGGTAGAGATCGATTATTTAAAAATCCCGCAGGAACCCTGAACTTTTCGGGAACAAAAAGCCTATGTGTTAATCCAGGGTGTCGGCGATCTTCATTCTAAATTTCAGCCAAATCGGTTATGTAGTTGTGGCGTGACTGAGGAACAAACATCCAAACATCTTTACAAACTTTCACATTTATCTATAACGAGTAACCGCCCTCGCTTTGCTTCGGTTTTCTTATTTTTTTACAACTTATTGGAGTTTTATTAAGGATCCCTAAATTTTTTGAAAATATAATATAGCCTATGTTACTCGGGGATCGTGTAACTTCCCAACAGTGAAAGAATTTTTGAAATCGGTTCAGTAGTTTCGGAGCCTATTCAATGCAAACAAAAAATCTTTTTCCTTTGTCCAATCTTTCCTCTTTATATATTAGTATAGATTTATTATGTGTATTATTATTTCTTCTTGTGATATAATATTAATAGGATACGACTTGAGCTTTAAACTTTATTCGCATATACTAGATTGGACATCCGCGTTTTAATATAAACAAGGCTGAAGTGAAGAGACTTGTTTGGGAAATGGAGAACCAAATTTCAGAATTCCAAGGCTTCAATTTGTTTGGAATCTTAGGGTAGGACATTTTTTTTGTTTTTCCTGTATAATCAATGCCAAAAGGATTTGGAGAACAATGTTTGTAAGACAAACACGGGCTGATTTTCTGAAGTTCCAGAACCCTCCAAAATATTTAACAAGCAGATTAATATACTAATGAACGATGTAATAAAACACATTTTATTTACAGTATCAGCTGGCACACCCACCCTTAGTGAAATTAATCTCCAAAGTAAACTCACCTTCAGCGTCTAATTAGTTCCGCCTGTTACTACTAAATGGGATACTCGAGCCTCGTAAAAAGACTCTTAACTGAATTTGGCTATTGAAATGACGTCACTAGAGGATACCTAACTGCAAGATGAATATTTAAAAAATCAGTAAGAAACTAGTTAATAAAAGACAATCATTCTTCAAAAACTTTTACTAAATAATCATTGTCCATAGAAGCTACACAGATTAAGGCTATGCAATAATTACACTTGATGAACACGCTCAGAAAATGTTATAATATAAATGATCTTTAAGAGAATTAGAAGAGAACTTTCATAGTAGTTTACACGAGTTTCATTATTACCTCTACTCTATATAGAACGCTGGCGAATATCGACGCAGAAGTCATTATAGATACGATGGCGTTATTAAATGAAGTGTCTTTTATAAGTAAGTTACTATTAAAAGTTTTAGATAGGTATTTATTAACTTATACTCCTGTCATCAAGTCGCATTCCCAGTCTATTTTGGGCAAATGTCACAATGAATCACTTTTGGCCTTTCTATTCTGAACATATGATCATGTATGCGCGATGAGTTTTCACTATACACACCTACACAGTTATGGTCCAAAACACTTGACCAAGTGGATTTTACTAATTAACGGATGAGCTAATGACACCACCAGGTTGCTCCATTCAACGGGTCTTTGTCGCCTATTGGGCGACAGTGAATTTTCTTTGTGGAAAACGAAGTAAAAAAATAAATAAAAGCCTTTATGAATAAAAACTATAATTTAGGATTTAAAATTAGGGTGCTTTTTCGATATTAAGTCAATATAAGGTGAAAAAAGAAATATGTACCTATTTTAAATCAAAAAAATTACAGTATGTAACATACAAAGATAAGTTTTCACCAAATTTTGTGAAATAAAAATAAAAAACGTAAATGATAAAAATAAGAAACCAAAAACGTGGTTATTTGAATTTTTCACATAAATTTTGAGGTTATGTAAAAAAGTTTAAATACAAAGGTTTTAGATCTTTTTATTACCTACAACTTTGCCATTTAACTTTTTTCCATAGGACTTAAGTTTTGCCAGGAAATCGAGATAAACCGTTTTTTACCCTTAATTCCCCCTCCCCCCACTTCCCAACCTCAGAACGCCTGTAAATTATTTTTCCTTTAATTTTTGTTATATTTTCTTCCTTTTGCAATGGATTTCATCCTACTATATTTTTTTTTTCACTTTTTACCGTTTTTAAAGCTATCGGCACTGGTCTATATAGTAGAATCCATAATTCGACGGACCACTTTGACAAATAAAGTGTTGCCATCTATAATTGCAGAAAATTAATGGTGAGGGGTAAGTGTCGATATTTCAGTGTCGAAACTTGATTCACCGAAAAAGTGAGCGTTGTAAAAACGTTTCGTTTAGGCAAGCAATGGAAAACCTTTGTTAAGTTGTAAAAATAGAGTTCTATTATTGTGTTTGCATTTCTTATCTAATTAAAATATCTTCCGTTTAATGATTCGATGCCAGCTAAATTTAAACAAAATTCAGTCACATTTTACTATAATAAGAAAAATGCATTAAGATGGAGTTAATTTGATTTACAAAGTAACGCAAAATATCGACCAGAATATATTCATAATATCGACAAGAACAGGCCTACAGGTCAATCAAAGGCCTATGACATATTTTAGAATGTGTATCCAACAGTAACAAGAAATAGTTTAAAAAACTAAATACACGGTTTTATATTGTCAATGTAGATACTGAAAAAAAAACATTGGGACTGTGCTGTTAATCATTAAGGAGTTCCCTCGGCTGGAGCCTGGAGCCAAACTTGTGTGTAGTATCAGGTCGAGTTTATCACAAAAATGCATTGTCATCAGAACTAAAGCACTATGTAGAATTTCAACTCCTTAGGATAAGTGAAGCAGGTCTAATCAGGCTTGCAAGATTTGAACCAAACAGGGCAAGATAAAAAAAAAACACGGACGACAACATAATATTGTGTCCTGTGAATAATGATTAACTTCCTGTATTAAATACATTGGAGTACTGTTGGATAGTTCCTTATCATGGAAACAGCATATTGAGTCTGTATCTTCACGCACAAGAAAACTCATGTTTGTCTTCAAAAATATAAGAAATATTGTTGATGTTGCATGCCTAAAAATAGTTTATTATGCGCTTGCACAATCCATACTGTCTTATTGCATAATTTGCTGGGGCGGTGCCCCCAAAACGACAGTGTTACGGATTGAGATTAAATTGTACTCGAATTGTAAGTTACTGTTCGCCCGCCAACTATTAATTCTACAAACAATTTTACTTAAGCACTCCGAACTATTCCATAGACCAGATACAGTCCGAATAAAACGCAAAACCGGAGCTCATATGGTGTGTTCAACAAAACACTGGCGCACAGCTATAGCAAAACGTCACTATTTTATGTATTTATGTAGTTCACTCGATAACAAAATTAATAAATGCCTTGATATTTATCCACTCACGTCTAACATAATTATGTAAAAACAAATGTCTAAAGAGACTTTTAACTCTCTCTTATGATGAAACGGAAGAACTTGTAAAGTCTTTTAGTCAAAACATTGTACGCCCTTAATGGGCAGGACGTAGCGATTTTGTAAAACTATTAACACTGTACCACACCTGTAAACCTACTGTCTACAATAAACTATTTTGGTTTAATTTGATTAAACAAATCACATACATACATATATACACACTAACACATTCATACATCATAACATAACAAATCACTAACATTGACAACTGAAACACAGTTTCTAACTTTCGCAGGATCATCGTTATCATTTTAAAATTATTATTATTATATATTATATTTTGCTAATAATGATAATCCATCCAACGATGGACCTAATAATTTATATCATCAAAAGCTCTCGAGTTTTAGTCTCAACTAAAGACTATATGGATTAAACGTACTGAATTCCATTTCCCAAATATTCTGTAATCCCGACATCTGTCCCCATTCCAATAGGGTATGAGAGACTCAACAAAAAGACTAGAATGCTTTCCCGAACATCATTGAATATTCAACATGGTTCACGCTAGCAATGTTGATCTCAAATGCACTTTATTGTCTACGATGAAATGGAATCCCAGTTTTACTCAAAAATTTACATTTTGCCGTCTTATTTTATAGCTTCGCGCTTAAGGACCAGTGTCTTATTTAAGATCAATAATTCAAGACTCTTAAAGTATTTAAAAAAATTAATACACATTACAAAACTTTTGTACTTCTCAGAGTCACTAACGGGTACTTTAATCCCTCCTTAGTAAAGAATCACCATACAAATTCTGTACTAAGGAGCGATTTAAGTAACCGTTAGTGACTCTGAGTCCGGACTTGGGGCGTTAGAGCTGAAATAGGCTCGACTTAAATGGACGGAGTTAACATAAACTTTGACATCCCAATTTCATACTACGGAAAGGGCTTCCAACATTTTTGTATGGAGCCTGGCATACCTACAAGTCCGCCATTTTGAAAAAACCTCGATTCGGCGGCCAGTAATGAAACATGTGTCAATCGATAGAATAAATGATTGTGATCAAAAAGTATTCAGTGATGATATGTCGTAAGTGGTATACTTTCTGAGATATTTGAGTTCAAAACCGTAGGAAAATAAAGTAAAAAACATCGTTTCGGCCGATATTGATAAAACATGTGTCAGTCGATAGTCTAAGTGATTACGATCAAAAAGTATTCAGTGATAAAATGTCGTAAGTGATATGCTTTCTGAGATATTTGAGTTCAAAACCGTACAAAAATAAAACATTTGTAATTAATTGTCTTTTTATTTCTAGTGGATCTGTAACTGTATCAGTGTAATGCCAGATAAGAAATATTAAGAATATTTAGAGTAATTACTATATACATATAAAATCACAATATACATGAACAAAATGAAATAAATACAGTTTTATTCATATTTACATATAAACATCTTATATATTAAGTAAATAAATATTTATAAATACATATATAACATCGGGTTGAAGACCACGGGCGACAACATTCCAATTGCTTCAGGTAGTGCTGCCGGACTTCTTGAAGGAGCTTTTGGTAGTCTATGATTTTTTGATGTCTACAAGCAAGGAGTTCCAGAACAGTATGAACTGTATTGTGAAGGAATTCCCGAAATAAGCAGTGCTATGGGTTTCCTTTAAATAAACAGGAGAAGACACATTATTCAAAATAGCATAAAATATTAAGAGAATTCTGAAGTTTCGCCTGTATCGAATGGGTAGCCATTTAAGTTAGGAATGGAACTCGGCAATGTGGTCATACTTACGTAAGCCGAAGATATATCTAATACAGTTATTAAGAAGGCGCTCCAATTTATTCAGAAGTTCCTCTGACAAATCTGTACAACACACATCAGCATAATCAAGGTGAGGGACCAGTGTTTATGGCGTATTTATGGTTAAGTGTTTATGGCGATACAGCAATTGAAGTGTACCGGTCACTTTTTTCCTTACCTCAGTTACGTTACATATTATAAAAATTAAACAAATTCGTCAAACAAACAACTTAAGAGTAGAAATAAAATCGCGGGATGGTACTGCTCATGCATAGCATAGGGAAAAAGAACCTTGTCCTGTTGTTCCCATATAATGTGTCGTGTTATATGGTTCTTGGCATGGGCTCGACATCAGGAAACATTGCCTTTATCACCAGTGGAATTTTTAGATTAGCTTAGAAAACTAAGCCAATAATTAATTTTAACTTTTAGTTTTAGAGTAATTGCCAAAGCTGTAGCCGCTGGTGGCAAATAAAATTTTTATAAAACAACCTAGTAGTTTGCTTTTGCTTTGCTTTTTTTTTAATTCAAACCTACCCGTTATTAATAAACCAAGTACCTATGCAGCACATACACATATGGCATAATATACTTATTTTTCATTATTGACCCAATAAATTCAAAATAAGTAATTGATAATTTTTAATGCATTATTTTTGTACGGTTTTGAACTCAAATATCTCAGGAAGTATATCACTTACAACATTTCATCACTGAATACTTTTTAATCGTAATCATTTAGCCTATCGAATGACATATGATTTATCAATGTCCGCCGAGACGAAGTTTTTTGCTTTATATTTCTACGGTTTTGAACTCAAATATCTCAGAAATTATATCACTTACAACATTTCATCACTGAATACTTCTTAATCGTAATTATTTAGCCTATCGAATGACATATGATTTATCAATGTCCGCCGAGACGAAGTTTTTTGCTTTATTTTTCTACAGTTTTGAACTCACTTATCTCAGAAAGTATATCACTTACGACATTTCATCACTGAATACTTTTTGATTATAATCATTTAGTCTATCGATTGACACATGTTTCATCACTGGCCGCCGAATCAAGGTTTTTTCAAAATGGCGGACTTGTAGGTGTGCCAATTAGGTTCGATGCTCTTTATGAGCGGAAAACTTATTCCACAGTTACGCGGATAACCCAAATTGCAACTAACTCGGCTAGACCGGGAAATAAACGTAGTGAAAATAATGGCATCGAATTAGCTTTATTCCAAATCAAATGTAAGACATTTTCCAGACGCAGAGCAAACCGAAATTGGTGGCAGTTTGGCGCCACTGCACCTCTCTTGAAACATGCGACGCCCGATCGATGGTGACCCCTTTACCGACCGATGCACCGAGCTGCGACTGCCCGGGAAAATCGTACGGCGATCTCTGTTCTTACTTTTGAAAAATCTTAAAAAAGCTTATTTCGCTGTTTTGTTAGAATCTTCCTTTGCCTTAGCAATTTTCGTGCTATTCTCAAAAATTTCATGTTACACATAAACTATTATTTCTTTTATGGTTACACTAGAATCTTGCAGAAAACATGCAACGTGTTTTTAATTCACATGATCGATATATTGTTATTTACCTTATACCTTGTTATTTTTATTGTTAATTACCTTTATAACCTAGTTAGCTCTAAGAACCAACTTCAGACTGAAGTCCTGTCTGAGGTAGATCATAGATTCTTTCTTTGAGTACTGGAACGGAATAGCTATTCTAGTTTCCAAACACTACAATTTTAGATAAGAAGAACTTATCTGCTCTCGTATCTTATTATTTTTTTTGCTTGTAGACCTCGTAGAGCAACTAGTTTACTAATGAACAGGCATCGGCCATGTTTTGTTTTTAAAAGTTGCATAGCTTCAATCCCACTTAATCAAAATGTACTCATGGGTATTTTGTTCATTCTAGCCAAATAGTAATAGATAGTAAGTGGGCAGCTGTCACTACTGTCAGGTGACCTATCTCTTCGTTTGCTGACGTATTGCTATAAAAACCGGGCAAGTGCGTGTCAGGCCACGCGCAATGTAGAGTTCCGAAGTAGTAGTCCGAAGTTTATCGACTATTACTCATTAATACCTAGTGACATATGCTAACATAGCCGTGATAGTTTTCCTTGTAAATTCATCATATAACCTATTTTTGAGAATTTTTCACTTGTCCAACTCCAACCGTTTAGCCAGCTACACTTGACTCTAAACAAAAGTAGCTCTTTAAAGCTAAATATTTCGCGAACGAACCCCTAATTCCAAAAATTGTCTAAGAAGACCCATCCTCAAGTTATCTGTGGGGGAGGTAAGGGTGTAGCTAAGGGTCTCGGCGCTTTGCTTCAGACAGACGGACAGACTGACGGACGGACATGACAAAACTATAAGAGTTCCAATTTTACCTCGGAACCCTAAAAACAGCGGATGGTAGGTACCTACAAAAGTATTACTACCTCAAAACTTGAACTATGGCTCATCAACATAGCTTTT
Organism: Thymelicus acteon; assembly: GCA_951805285.1. Classification (NCBI taxonomy): domain Eukaryota; kingdom Metazoa; phylum Arthropoda; class Insecta; order Lepidoptera; family Hesperiidae; genus Thymelicus; species Thymelicus acteon. Next base: position 9,618,865 of record OX638232.1, read on the forward strand.
TTAAGTGACAAAAACCTACTCCGCTATTATATGGTATTCAAGCAGTATGGTACCGATACTACCGACATTAATTGCGCAGAGTGTTGTCTTAGCGAATTACAGTTTTTTATAAAGGGCAATAATGTCGCGTATTCTACCCTTATTCTAACTTAATGAAATGTCGCGTATTCTCCTTTTATTCCAACTTAATGAAAGTCTTCTTCTCTACAAGTCGCACGCTAAAAACGAAATGAAACGCCTCGCACAATTTCAATTTATTTATTGTTAAGCTTAAAGGACCACAAATTGGAATAGTGAAAGCAGCGAGCGTGAAGCCATATCGCGAACTCATTTCCCGTTCTAAATTCAGGTTTTGGTAAATTGCGAAAGTAAATTGCGAAAATCTTGAGTTAATTTAGAAGGATATAAATTAAAAACTGCTTATAACCCCATTGCTGCGGTTAGGGCTTGTTTCACAATCTTCAAGTAGAGTCCTGAATAAGCTATTCGCCGGTTAAAGTGACGTTAAAGTGTCATTTTACATACACGAAACGTCAACTTAACCAACGAATAGCTTACTTCGGACTTACTTGAAGATTGTGAAACAAGCCCTTAATATTACAAAATCTGTTACAAAGAGTATACCAGTCGCACCCCTATCAATCGTAACCTATTTTTAAATGAGGTGTTACATAATTATTTTGTTATACTAAATAGGTGAATACTTGCCTACAATATTACCTGATGCCAAGCGGTAATGAAGTCATGAATAATAAAGCGCACTAACATACATTAGTAAAAGAATCCTAATATTCACTCTAATTTGAGGACACTCACATTAATTTTCATGTTTAACATTATCTAATTTCAGGGATTAGATTTCCTTGTTAACGAAAAATAAATTTATTTCTTTGTAGTGGAAATGTAGTCTAGTTAAAAAGTGTATATATATGCCAACTATACAAGAGTACAGTCATAAGCAGACATTCATGCATAGATTACCCCCAATAGATACCGCATAAGTGAAATTTTCTTAGAGTTTGAACTCACAAAATTTGGCGGAAGGCGCGGTTTGCGGGGGACAAAACAATGCGCTGTGATTGGCTATTTCCAATTCATACTTGGACTTGACGGGTCAGCATTGGTTGACACTATTGTCGTCGACTTGCAAATGCACGTATGTGTTGGCGCGCGTCAGTTGCCTTGTATGCGGTATCTATTGGAGGTAATCTATGCATTCATGGCACAAAATAAATGTTTACTCTTGGATGCAAGAAACCTCATTTGCGTATTTTCAGGCCACCGGCAGAACAGAGAACCCGAAGCACGAATATCTTATCGTTTAATTATAAACCTTACCACTCATACCACATTTAATTAGACCTCGCAAAATTTACCTTTCGTTTCAACCTGCGTGTGTATGTGTAGAGTAAAAATTATAGGAAATTGCAGTCTACGAGTACAACGCAACTTAAAACAACGCACGTGTACACAGCACTTTCGTGTACCTGCAGTTAATTACCTCCCACATCAATCATTCAACCTGTAATGAAGCTCACGGAACACCGGACGAGGCTTTCCGCAGCGTAAATCATGAAATCACAAAGTTAATGGACTATTCGCCGTGTGATAGTGAAATATTTGGAGCAAATTCTAAATGCGTTCCAACTGTGAAGGGCTGGAAAATTGAGGGATTCTTGGGTAATACGTCAGCTTTTTAGGGTTCCGAAGTAAAACTGGACGGACAGATAGTCTGTCTATCACGTAGTCGGCTAATGAGCGATCTTATGAGAAGTGTTCATCATAACACCAGGGTTGTGAAAAATGCGTTGCAGGCTACGAAGAAAGCAATGAACCTGATTTGTATATTAGTCTCTACGTTACACTACTGCCACTCGAATGTTCTCCAAAAAGGCTTAAACACGAATGTCTGTTAAAAAGTGTGCCCTCTGAAGCTCGATAGAGCTTATGAAATTTTGCTACAGGTCGCCTATGAAATCCCCGATCACATCTCCGGTCAGAGTCGATCGGGTCATGTAATGCTTTATGTACAAGAGTAAAAACTTATAATAAAACGATCATTAAAAACAAATTATTACCCCCATGACATGTCCTAATCACATCTCGGTTTCGTAGCTATTCATTGTTCGAAAGGAATAAGGGTAATAATCACCCTGTAGATTATGAGATAATAAAAGCTTTAAGGCGTGGCCAAATAGCGTCAGCATCTAAAATATTGTTGGTGCTAACGACACAACAACGGTGTAAAGGTTCGGTGGGCGAAACTGACGGACTGGGAATACAAGGGACTGGTTGAAATTTAAATTAGATTTTGTAACTACGGTAACAAAGAGACATGTTATGAGAGTGTAGCGTTATGTGAAGACCACACCTTAATATGATGATGATGATGATGTTAACGGGACAATAAAAAGGCATATTATATTATATCAAGCTAACTATTAAGCTCTTCTCGCTATAGTCATCATAAAATAAAAAGGAATGGAAATTTTATGAAAATTATTTTAGGAACACGAAAGGGATGACTAAAGGAAACTGATAGGTCAGAACTCAGAAGTAATAAGTAGTAGGTATCTAATCTACTTACTTGGGTAAATATCTATGTATTATGTAACAATATTTTGTATCTATGTACCAGAACACACGACAAGTATAACAATCATTTCTATGAAAATACGTCAAACATACACATCGATGCATTATTTGATTGAAATAAAAAGTTGCTATTTAAGTCTAATACTCATGAGCTTATTTACTTAATTAATTAAATCTAAGCTCCATAAGCCATCAAAATTTCGCATTACATCACCGTCATACAAGCAATCGCTTCAGAATAAGATTACCAAAAGTAATTTTACTCACGTTACCCTAAGATGCGCAGTTTCGAGAAAATCAAATCATCCTATTCAGTTTGCTCCCAGAACGCGTTAAATTTATAAAATAGCTATAATAAATCCTCATTCTCCCTGCCTCAGAGTATTCAGAGCATAAAGTTCAAATAAAAGTTAATTAGAAATGGTCTCGAGTGCTCCATTTGTACAAAGTGCAGAGAGCAAAAATGCATTACTTCCGTATAAACAGAGAAATAAAAATACGATGCTAGAACCTCTGTTTTTAAAACAATCTAGTCGGCAGAGGACAACAACACTCTTTCTTTTTTATTGTACTTTAGCGTTACTACTGAACGAACATGATATCTACAAACCTTCTAAGTAGGCAATCTATATCTATGTATATCTATACAAATAATAAAATTGAAGTGTCTCTAATTTCGAAATAAATGATTTTTTCGTTACTTGCACGACACTAACACCGAAAAATGTGTTTTTAAAATTGTTGTCTGTCTGTTTGTCTCCGCTAATCTCTGAAACCACTGAATGATTTTTAACAGGACTTTTACTAGGATATTAAAAGTCTTCAACTTAACATTTAAGCTATTTTTAGGTTTCATTTCCAAAGGGTTCCTTAGGGATAGTTTGTATGGAAAAATAAAAAAATGTCAGCTGATTCAGCTGATGTACAAAAAGAGTGATACATGCATTTCTGGGTCGGGGCATATGAAATAAGTTGCGTTTTAAAATTTTAATGACCTCGATATTAGTTTTTAACACAAAAATCGGAAAATATTGATTACGTTTTACCGATTGTGCCACATTGCTATTTAGAAAACAATAAAAACTTCCAATACTATAAATATCGATTTTCTTCGCGGAATTAAAAAACAGAGTTTAGGCCTCCTTAAGAGGAGAGACCCGTGCTCAGTAGTGGGCCATTCATGGGTTGAAGCCAAGTGCGGAAGAGCTTGGAAGTAGTAACTTGCAACTCGTTGTTGATCCCTTTCCCCTTGTGACTTTGTTTTACTTATATCAAATTTTGGTAAAGTCTAACCTACCAACAGTACCAAGTACCAACCAATGGTCCTAAGTTACTTATTTCACGACTAAACTAAAATACACTCAGTATAAAATCATAGTTATTGCATACATACCAATTTACGGTTATAAAATAACATTAAAATTAATGTTATTAAAACATTACGTCACAGACGCATATATTGTACAATTCATTCGCATACCTGCAAATTAAATAAGGTATAGCGTTAAGCGCGTTATTATTCTAGTAACTAGGTCAGTCCGCTTCGCCGGTATCTCTATATTTCAACGAGTTTCAGCTTACTGAAAGTCAATGATTGAAAATCAATAAGTTATGAAACTGACGAATGTAGATTTCGTAAGCTGAATCATCGACGGGAATTAATAATTCGTTTAACAAGACATTAGGTTATTTATGCTTACTAGGAAATAATAGGAATCCTATGTAATACATTTTCCGGGCTTATAGATTCTCCTAAATTCAGTGACTAATTCGTCACAAATTGCTTTAAAAAAAACCTTTACCGAAGTTGCAACCACAATCAGCAGGACCATCATTATAATTATAATATGAAATGCCCATTCGCGTCGTTCTAAATTCAATACACTTCGTTACATCATATTTACATTAAAATTCATTAATCAAAAAAAAAGTGGAAAAAAGGTAAACTTTTTAGTATTTTGCCTGTAACTCATACTAGGTTTCATCTTAATGAAATCAATGTAATTGAATTCCAAGTTTTAAACCTATTTTTGAATATAGTAGAGGCGGTCGTAGAAATAAGTTCCAAAACCAAATAATGAGATTCATTTGAGCAACGCAGGCGTTCTGTCCCGCCTGTGTCCGCTCAATACAGCTGCTACTAAGCTATATAAACTAAGCTTATACCCAAAGCTCCGACGGGGAAAGCTTTGTAACTCTCAAAATATATTTCTTGTCGTCGGGGAGCTTATCTCAGGAAGAATACCGCACGCTACGTATTACGTAACCTCAACCTCGCGGGCCTCTGACAATTCAACCCTTAAATTAATAGCATAAAACCCCCGTCTGGTGAACCTTATCTGTTCCAATGATGATACCACCCTTATTTATTAGTCTGTTCTTTAAGGCATCCATGAACTTCAGTATTCTATCAGTAGGCATCGACTTATAAGTAACTTACTGTAAAGTAAGAACAGAACCAACGTGCGCTCAGCACGTGGCACTTAAATTGGTCTAATTGGACCAATGCTTAATGTAATTTAACGCGGCGACACGCTCACGTAGTAATGGAGAGAGATGGCGCTACTTTCCTTTGTACGAAAAAAAGTTGTGTGATATTTTCCGACGGGTCTATCTTTTCTTTTAAAATCGTTATTGGTATGTATGTAAATAGCCAGCGGATAAGCAAGAGGTGACCATTAACCTCTCGTTAATGATCGTCAACATTTAAATCATTTTTGAAGGCAATAGGTCGCATGCATACTCTCTAAAAGTTGACACCAGTGTTGCAATATTTTTTCTGGGATTATTTTTCCATAATAAAAGCAGCACCATCACGAGTACACTATCTATCATTAAATTAACACATCTTGAATACATACATGTACATACCCACTTCGGGTATCATGACATGAAAAAGGGTCCAAACCCACATTATCATACTGCATTAATTCAACGTGGAAAAGTTCCTGCAATACATTGATGTAAATTGTAAAGGACGACCTTCAGACTTAGTGCCATAAAGGTCCCCTCGCACAATATTATCTCCCTAAGAGATTCTGTAGTAAAGTGGTGGTCGTTACAATCTCAATGACATTGTTCGACACGGGAGACCACGCCGGTATAAATATTCATACCTCTCAACTCGCCAAACATTTACAAAAGTTTTACCAAATTCAAGACTATTAAATGTGCATGCTCTTGAATGTTAATTCATCTACCTATTTAAATCATAATATTCGTGTAATCGTTGAGGACCTATTTTAAGCATCAAATAACAGATTACGGACTTTAACTGGGAAATAAGTTTGGAACAAGATATGCGTGTAGGGATCGAAATAGTACCCGTCTTAAGGGAACCTAAATATCAAACCACCACACCAAGTGCTACTTATAAAAAAAAAAAAAAATATTTATGAAAATATGCTCAATATAAATTAAGACCATCACTGAGCATCACTCAGGACTAATTAATGCAAAAAGAAACAGCTTGCAACCAAATAAAGATATATTTTCCGAGACGGTGCGGGTTAAGTTAGCGAACTGAGGATAGTAAATTAACAATGGTCTACTTTGTCGAACTAACGAGGTGGCCGAGTTGGATGCAATTAAAGCGCCTCAAGACGAGCGCAGCGGCTGCTTCACACTCCAGAATAATGTTCTCATTACTGCCAGGTTACACAACCTGCAACACCGAGCTCGATTGTCATAGGCTGCTGAGCTACGAGTATAATAGCTCAGCGGTGTTCAACTATACATAAAACGTTGACGCTTTTGACAAAAAATGTAGCGTTCCGCGAGCGAGAGAGCGGCAAAAGTGAGAGAGAGACGCACGATCGGCTACGATCGGCGTATCGTAGCCGATGCCGTAGGCGAGCAGTAGGTGATCGTAGTTGCGAAGAGGGGAGCTTTGTCATGACGTCACGTTTAACTACCGTCCGTAAACCGACTTTACAGACAACCATCTTTTTTTAATAGGTTTAGGTTTCTCATTAAATGAAGAGGGCACCTGGTAGAAATGGAAATACAAATATTATTTAATGAATAAAAGTACCTACTAATGCTCCTGCTACATTTGCGTCAACGTTTATGTTAACGGCTGCGCCGGTATGTGTTTTACTTAGCGCGTTAGGTCGCAGATGTAGCAGGGACATAACAATAATATTAAAAATATACATTTATAAATTGCATTAAGTAATCAAAAGGTGGAACTTATCATCGCTGACAGGGACCTCAACCATATACCCTATGGTTAAATAAATTAATAAAAATAAGTGGGGCACTGGTAGAATAGTATAAAAAGAAAACATAAGGTACGAGTATGTACGCAATTTTAAATATCTGTATTTATAGAGTTCTGTATCTGAATTTAAAGATGGATTCCGATGCTTCTCGTGGTGCATGGTTGAACGTCTCGTTTGTAAGTATCGTTAACAAACTGATGCAAAATTACACACAAAGTGTTCAAACTTCTGAGAGAATCGCAAGTGGTCTAATGAGTTTTACTGCTAGCGTGGTTGGCAATTGGGTGGGTGGCCGTTATTGAAAAAATTTGCTGAGCGTAACTTTCGAAGAGAACTTTAGGATTTCTGGTTCGATTGATACTACATAATATAAGATTGAAGTCGTTAGGCAATGTTCAGGTTTTTCAGAGGGTACAAAAACTACTGAAAGTTGGCACACATACCCATGGTGTTTGCGACCCAATAACGGGCGTACGTGTATACCTTGTTTTTTAATTTGGGGAACTTTACGCACAAAAGCTAACCATTTACTCGTAAATCATCAAAAGAATTAACTTTCAATAATAAAAATTATGTTCTCATTTATACATCAAAAATTTTCGGTCCTACAACATTCACAGGAAACAGAAAATTTACCTCGACACGGAACAATATCCCTCCTGAATCCGATTCGGACCAATAATGAAGTTTCGTAGAATTTTCACAACGAATTTTCGTACGAAAATGTTCCCCTTTCAACAGTTTTTTTTTTGTTCGACTGGATTTAATTGCAACTGCATTCTACATCGTGTTGCACCGCTGGGAGGATGAGGAAATAATTGACTGCTTTTAAATCTCACAGGATTTCTGGACTAATTGAGTGGGGTCCGCTGCATAAGGTTAAGAAGCGGTGCCCTAGTTGCCACCCACAGGAGCGCATCCAGTGATACGAGGACACGCTCTCATTCCCGACATCCTACGGGAAGTGCGACCACTTGCGTCAGCGTGCAGGACCTTAGCTCGCCGTAGACGATCTGTCAGACGATAGCTAGCAAGATATATTGCCAGACTGTAAATGGTTCTAACCTTCGTTCTACCCGTCCCACGATTGACTGTACCTTCAACGATTCCTGTAGCCGTTCCAGTAAAGTTTGCACTATTTATAATGAGATTACCACTACCGTTCAAGTTGGCCGAATCATACGCGAGGAAAATTTTTTGGCTTCACGAATAACAGAGCAAAATTTTTCAATTCTAACCTCAGGTCACGCTATCTTTGTTCTAAATCTGTAGCTAAAAAGTTTAAAGTTAAAACTTTGATAGTAACAAAGCTCTGGTAGCTTTGTCGAAACTCCTGTAGTGACGTAACTGTTAGGCTACGTCCGCACAGACAGGCGGCTTGCTTAGCGCCTAGAGCCTAGTGGTTTGCATTCTGGCTACTTGCTAGGATATACGGTGGCCGCACTGAGAGGTGGTTTGCGTGGTGGGTCGCTAGGTATCTTGGTCATTTTGCTTGTCGGCACGTTGACGAAATGTCACTCTCAAAAATATCTTACAAAATTAATGAAATAAATCCAATGAGATCATTGAATAAATGCAACAATTTCTCGTTTCAGCTTAGTTTTTGCCATTGACATTCATCAATAATATTATATCCATGACAACCCGACTGTCAATCTCATTTTGAAGCAAAAATGCCTAGCGCCTAGTGACAGAAAACCAACACGTTTGTTTACTTGGATACACGCTAAGCGCGTTGATAGGCACCAAGCGCGCAGTGCGGCCAGTCACGAACACTATAGAACGTTCGTTTTACTGAGCTACTCGCTAGGTGACTAGTTAGAGATTAGGCGCTAAGCAAGCCGCCTGCCTGTGCGGACGTAACCTTACAGTTGCGTAACGATGGAGTATAGTAGTTTCTACAGGTTTCAGTTAACAAATAACGAATCAATGGCTCAGTGCACCATTATTTATGTGAGCGTCACGTTCGCAATCAACAGCGCAATAATAATACGAGTCACGGACGGGTATCGATTAAAATCTTAGAAGTATTTTCTTTGAAATGCTCATGTCGCTATGTCAACAATGTGAGACTTAAAAGAAGTCTTCTATTCAGTGATTTGAGGAGCTATGCGATGATGGAGCCATAATATAAACCTGCTTCAATCCCAACATTCCCAACCCAACGTATGAGTAATCCATTCGCTTAGGAGGCCCCATATTATCAATATTTGTAGTAGGGCCCCCTCTGCGTTAGCTGTCTAACATATGTTATAAAAGGAGGATTATAATGTTATAAAAGGAGTGTCAATTGTAGCGGTCGTAGGACGATGGCGAGCTTTTTTTTGGGAGTGTTAGTGGGGGCCCCGTATAATTGATACGGCGGTAGCTACGCTCCTGCTTAGGCGCTTTCTCGTTTGTGGGAGAAATCTATGTTCAAGAACTAGATATATTCAAAGTAGCAGCCAATACGCTGACTTTGATAAAAATTCAGTGGCATTTCAAATAGATCCGTCCATTCATGCTGTATTGATTATGTGAATTATACATGTTGGGATGGGTCGGTAAGGTCACTCTATTCAAATATCGGCAATGATGGCGAATCGATTGAAGCCACGATAAAGAAGCATCATTACTCATTACATAAAAAAGGAACTACCGATCCTTGGTGTTCGTTACTGCCGGTTTATGGACAGATTATTTCAGATCGAAAGCAGATGTTACATAACGCTCCTAGCAACTGAATAGGCGAGAAGTGGAAGCGTTTTATTGCACGCTTGTCCCTTGGTGGATCGTTATAAATCAGGAGTAATGTAGTAATAAAAAATCTAGTTCCAGGGGAGATAGGGCTATAAAGCACAAATGTCATGGGCGATCCTCGAAGTGATTTTCCTATGGTAACCTTGGGCAGAAATAAGTTTGTCTTGGAGCGTGCTGTGTCCTCTGACACAAATGCGGATGCGCTCAATTGGCGGACTGGCCGTTATCGAACCACGCTAAACACCAACGCAAGGCTGCACTACAACTATTCCGCAAAGGGTCTCAATCTATATAATATAATTAATTATATTGTTGATGTAACACCAACGGCCCTTTAAAATAATAAGCAGTCATGTGCACAAAATTTTTGGATTTATCTGCACTTAGTCTGTATCTGCTTTACCTATAACACTGAAATTACCTAAAAATACAGAAAAGATATGTTTCCAAGAAAAAATATTCAGGCAAATGTTTGTTAATAAAAAAGTTTAAAATCAAATCCAAATATATATAATAATAAAACACATTTTGGTTACTTAAAACCTCTGAATTTTAAGATTAATGCATGTATGAAGAAGTTTGAGATTTGGTATAGTTAAAGTTTACACAGAGAAGAAATGCAGTAAGCTAAATTTCATGTATAGAATATATGTTACAAATACATTAAAATAAATTAAGAAAATAAATGATTAAAAAATGACAATGTTTAAGTAACCCTTTGAAACATTGAATTACAGTGGAACTTTGCCCAAAGATGGGGTCTCTAGTAAATATACACATTCTATAATATTGTTTTTCATTACTGTACTTCATAGGTAAATTAATCCCGTAGATATCCAGCCGCACATTAATAATTGACATTACCACCACAAACCACAAGCTGATAATCCAAGGCTGGCTAAACCACACATTTAACTTTCATAATGGATTTTAGTGGACACTGGAATGTTACATAATATCCAAAATTATGGTATTTGGAGAAACTACTGATTTCACTAGACACTAACAGTGGAATTCCAATTAGTCAACAACCCCACATAGAAACATACATACATACATACATACATACATACATACATACATACATACATACATAGACATAAACACATAACATTTAACCACCCATGACTACATCGCCACTTACCATCAGGTGGGATTGTAGTCAAGCATTAACTTATAAGATATTTAAAAAAAAACCGTCCTTTGCGGCGCGCAGTTCGGTAAAAAGGAGGTAATACAACTACAAAGGGAATATCTTATAGGGTCACCAGTTGGAAATAAAGGATAAAAATGTGTGAAAGATATTATTTACAGGAAATGAAACAGTATTTTTTTTTTATTTAAAGATATCCATTATATTTAACTTTTATTAATTAATGATGAGTGCCTTGAAATGTTTATGAATTATAATTATTAATTTATCTCAGATAAATAATCTGAATCATATGACATTCTATATATTATAGTAACAATTACTTGTTGGAGACTGGATTAATAATAATTTTTAATTTTATTGTTTAGGTAGTTTAAGGATTTTTTTTCTCTTCATGTAGGTATTTTTTATAAACTTAAGAACATCAATGTTTTTGAATCTATCACCATTTCGAGAAGGTGCTTTGTCATGGAGGAGACGAAATGGCGAAAAAACTCCTGAGCACACGCGATTTTTAACGTCATTTAAGTTTTAAATAAGTACAAAGTGTTACAAGTACAAAATATTTCAATAGGTAGATGACGAGTTATGTTATATTCAACATAATTTTTTGTATTGACTCTTGAAAACCTTGTCATGGGTTTCAGGAGACTAGGTTACCTTTTTTGATATCTTTGAGCAAGTGTGTTTATATTGTGGTTATATGGTGAAAAGTATATTTTTTATTTTTATTTATAAGTAATGTTTTACTACAAGCCAATTTTTTCTGTATGTGATTGTAGTGCAATCATATATTTCAACTACAATCTTGGCAGAATTTATTACTTGCGATAGTTTATAAAATAGGCTTGATTTTCAATACATGAATATTAATTGTATTACACTGAAGTTCCTTAAATAGAGCAGGGGAGCACTAAGTTGTATCTTTACTTATGTATCCGTTATGTAGTTGTCATGAAAATTTCTTTCATAATTAACAAAATGATCATATTTTTTCAAATTCAAATTCAAATTCAAAATCATTTATTCATGTAGGTATCATTGATACACTTATGCACGTCATTTTTTTAATCAACCAGCTTTTCGCAAAGGTGCTTTGTCATGGAGGAGAAGAAAAGCCGTAAAGAAACTCCTCAGCACATCTTTTAAAAATAAAAATACATCGGTATATTTGTTACAAAAAAGTATCAATCACTAGCTTGTACGGAACTGGTTGCAGAGCTGGTCATTTCCATGCGTCTTTGTCATTTATGTACTCATCTACAGTATAGTAGCCTTTGCCTAAAAGTTTAGATTTTACATGTTTCTTAAACAATTCCACTGGCAAATCACGTATTAACTTTGGGATTTTATTATAGAACTATACACCAAGCCCCATAAAAGATCGCTGCACTTTAGAAAGACGGTAAGATGGCGTTACTAACTGGTGCATTCTTCTTGTTTGGCGAAAATTGATATCACAATTTTGTTTATACGCGGTTATATTATTCCGTATAAAAACCACATTACTATAAATATATTGTGAAGCTACTGTAAGTATACCTATTTCTTTGAACTTCTCACGCAAGCTTTCCCGAGACCTAAGTTTATAAATAGCCCTAATAGCTCTTTTTTGTAATATGAAAATTTGTTCTATACTGGCTGCTTTGCCCCACAGTAAGATGGCATAAGACATAATACTGTGAAAATATGCAAAATAAACCATCCTGGCAGTTTTGACGTCTGTATACTGCCTTATTTTCCTAACAACATAAGCAGCCCTACCGAGTTTAGTCGCGAGATTTGTTATATGTGGGCCCCACTGAAGTTTACTATCTAAGGTCACCCCTAAAAAGACCGTGGATTCCTCCATATGCAATATTTCATTATTTAGTTTGAGAGATTTTTTGACTTTTTTAACCTTAGGTAGTACAAACTCTATACATTTCGTTTTTTTGCATTTAAAAGCAAATGATTGATAGTGAACCAACGCGACACATGCGAAAGAGCACTATTTACGTCGTCAAAATTTACTTTATTCCTATCACACTTAAATATTAATGATGTATCATCAGCAAATAGTACAATATCCGCTTGGTTCTTTACATAATGTGGTAAATCGTTAATGTATACCAGAAAAAGAAACGGACCCAAGATCGAGCCCTGCGGTACACCCAACACAGCCGGTGACCCCGATGACTTAATATCGTTTATACTAACTTTTTGTATCCTATCATTCAAATAAGACGCGATCAAGCTAAGGGCCTTGTTTTTTATACCATAGTGGCCAATTTTAAACAGCAATGTTTCGTGCTCAACACAATCAAATGCCTTAGATAAGTCACAAAATACACCTATGGCATTTTGTGATGATTCCCATGCTTCAAATATATGCTTTAAAAGCCTAGCCCCTGCATCGGTTGTACTACGGCCTTTAGTGAAACCGTATTGATCAGGATGTAATAAATTATTATTGTTGAAATGGGTTAGCATTTGATTCAATATTATCTTTTCAAAAATCTTACTAAGAGTTGGTAAAACAGAAACTGGTCTATAGTTATTAAGATTGGTTTTTTCGCCTGTTTTAAAAAGTGGTATAATTTTGCTGCATTTCATAAGATCTGGAAAGATACCTAGATCTACACATTTATTAAAAACTATGACCAAATATGGAGCTATAATATCTATAATATGCTGTATTATTTTTACCGAAATGCCCCACAAGTCACCCGTGTTCTTTACCTTCAGAGACTGAAATGCTTTAAGTAAGTCTCTAGTGGTTACATGTTTAAATTCAAATAAAGTATTACATTCATTAACATGATTTTTTAATGTGGAAAGTGCTTCCGTCAGTGAAGAAGCTAATGAACTAGTTAACGTTATAGGAATATTACGAAAGTGGTTTTCGAACTCGCTTTCCACGTCTTTATCAGCAGTGATTATATTTCCATTAATTAACAATTCGTAACTAAAATCACAGAACTTTGCGCTACCGTTCTCATTACTAATTATATTCCAATAGTCCATTAAGAATATTTAACTAAATATTCTGGACTATTGGAATTTAAAATAAACGTTTTTTTAGGCAGGCAATTTAAAAGATAATTATGACTAAGTAAGTATGAAATATGTTACTTAAATAACTCCAAAAAATAAACTAAATAAATGTACATGAGACCTTGTCTATTATACTATGCTACTTATTAGAATTATGATAAGACAATTCCTATTAGGGCAAATCCAATCAGACACATACTCAATTTCAATCATTATGAAAACATGATTTATTTAGAAAAGTCTCATACTCATAACGATTTCGTAATCTGCAGACATAAACAAATTAGAGGGCAACGACATTAAATAAAAAAAAATGATATTTATTTACCTATGTTGTATAGATGCAAGTAATTTTATTCCGGCCGCGATTAATATTATTATGCCGAGTCAAATGACTTCGTGAATGTTTGTAAAAAAATATCAGTTTTCATTAATATTCACCATTATATTATGTTCTATGGAAGTTGTTATATTGATGAGTAACTATCAAATGTTTTAGTTAGAGCACTTTCATTCAAAATAACTGTAGATTCATTAAAAACCTTTGAACATTGACGATCGTATTCCAGGGCGTGGCATTTTTCCTACTTTTAACGATTAATATATACAAATCTTATTCAACTTAAGCACGTCTATGCAATAGTTGCAATATATACCCAGCGTTCAGATATGTTACAGCTAAAAATCAACGGGTTTTAAATAAAAAAACTATACTTACATCCAGAGATTCCTTTGACGCCATCTTTCACTTCACACACAAACAATTTGACATTTTATATTTGAGTTTGACGTTTGTTTGAAATCGATAACATTCGAAACGATCGGATACTCTGAGATTAATAATAATCTCAAAATAAAATAAATAATTTTAAGTTTTAGAATCATGAACTTTTTTCGTTCTTAAGTTCTTATAATTATAAACTATAATAGGAATATAGTAGGAATATATAGAAGTGATTGAAAAACAGTAACAGCTATAGTACGCTACAAACCTACATTTTTATGAATAACAACAATAATAAAGCAAAAGAAACGTAAACTAAAAGTCTGTGATTTAATTTTAAGTTCACCGAATCCGTCCATTGAAAACACCGATCAATCCGTATTAAACTGTGGTTATTTGCACAGAGTGCTTAAACATTTAATTGTCAACTGTCACAGCCAGTGCCAGATGGTTGTCAGTTGTCAACAGTTGTCAATGTTGTGTTGTCTTTTCACTATACTGTGGCTCAATTTCATATTTTCATAAAAATTGTAATTTGTAATCATTGAAAGTTATTTACGAGATTGTAATTGTAAATAATAAATAAATTATATCTTGGTTGTGAGAAATAGAACTATTAATATGCATGCGGGCGGTTGAAGGATTAATTCATAACTTATGAAATATTTCGAAGCCGAATCTTGAATGCAAGCTGTGCTGTGTAAGTATATATATTATTTAATGCTATTCCATTTTTATGAAAGATAAGTTTCACAAATGCTATTTTCGGTTTTATGTGATAAATATTAAATTTTTGTTGTAAGATAAAACATATGAGACTTTTTGTCCATACAGTTATCATGGTGATGTACTTTTTAATGTATCTATGTATGATAAGTTTTTTTTTTGTCCATCATGAAGAAAATTACCAAAAATTAATTTCAAAGAACTGACAGGGAAGTAAATTTGTGATTGTTTTCTTTGATTGGTGTGTTTTAGGTGACAGTACAGAAAGATGAGGATCAGAAGATTGTCAACATTCTTCTGGGCAACATGTATAATTGTTTTCATATTAATATTATATGCTATGACCGACTTGAGCCTAAAGTTGCCCAGTATCAAGCCTGCAGATGTTGATGTAAGCTGACTATCTTATTATTCAACTAGACTTTTAAGTTCTAATTACATTAAAGGATTAACTGTTAGTCTTGTTATGTAGTACCATTTGAATAAATAGTAGGTACTTTTATATGTATCTGAGAATCCAACAATTTTGTTTAGTTTTGTTAAAAGAAATAAATATTATTAATTACTCTATGCTAAACTTGTTAAGGATCAATGCACAATTAAAAAAAACATTGTGAGTAATAAAGATTTACTAAAGCAATTGCAATTATTACAAATTTTTCTCTTCATAATTTTTCTTCCACTTGCCTTCTGTTTTCACAGCTAGATGCTTGGTTGCAATTTCAAATTCTAATCTTATTCAATCTGGCCATTATGGATAGGCAGCAATCCTTTAATATGCAAATTGTTCAAATGGAAACAACATTACAACATAAAAACAACACAATTGCAATAAATAACAAAAACAAATAACAAGTAAACCAAAAGCAATCAATTGCACCCATAATAACATCCTATATTTACTAACCGTAGTAATCATCAATCTTGAAATGTCTGTTTCCTAATAGTAAAATCTATTTTATTGGAAAAAAAAATTGTGTTATTGGAAAAAGAACTTTTTGGTTTAACCAAAGGAACTGTCATACATTACAAGATGTTATTTAAACATTAAAATAATTGTTTTGTTGCAGACTAAATGGACATCATTCGAATCAAAACTCCGTAACATAGAGAACGAGCTCAGTCAACACCATGCAGTGGTCGGAGAAATAAAAGAAGCAATGGAGCAAATAGCAGAACAGAGCCAAGAGTTCCATCCGCCACAGAAGCGGCCAAAGAAACTCTTCAAGGACTCGAAGCAGAGAGATTACAAAGTGGTGGGTGATGAACCACCAAGGATGCATGTGCAATTTAATACGTCCACATGTCCTATTGAACAAATGAAGTCACAGCCTGATATTAATGTAAGTAAAAATATTATTAACAAGTTGACCCAGCAGCCATTGTTTTGCAACATGTTTTATAATTAGTATATAACATAAAAAAATATTACTAATCATAAATCAAATATAGCTTTAAATATCACTCAGAAGTAATCTATACTAATATTATAAAGCTCAAAAGTTTGTTTCTTGGTTTGGTTGAACGAGCTAATCTCAGGAACTACTGGTTTGAATTGAAAAATTCTTTTTGTGTTAGATAGTTCATTTATCATGGAAGGCTTTAGGCTATCGGATTTTTGGAAATTCATCCCCTAAGGGGTTAAAATAGGGGTTGGAAGTCACTTTCATAATATGAAAAATTTTATGTAAGTTTATAGTTGTTAACAAAAATTAATTTTAACACATTTTTTTAGAAAATCATCCCTTCAAGGGTTAATGTAGGGGATAGAACTTAGTACGGAACTTCGTCAATTTTGAAGTAAAAAGGGTGAAAATTTGTATATAAGCTTATAGTTAAATATGGGAGGGGGAGGGGGAACAGAAAGGAGAGGGAGAGGGCATTTAATGGTCTCTGATTTGTTAAATCTCCCAAAACTATAGAAGTTAACTATAACGTTAAGGTTAACTATAACAACAAAGTACATTCACTGATTGTTAGGCGATACGACGATCGCCGAGACAGCTAGTGTAACTATATAGGTGCAAATTTTTTTGAAATTGGTCTTGGTCCAGTAGTTTTTGAGTTTATCCATTACATACAAACAGAAAATCACAACCTTCCTCTTTATAATATTACTTTAGATTCATAAAATTTTGCCTGCCATAATTATTGGTATATTCAGAGGCTGATTAAATGTGTATAGTGTACTAGTCAAACAGATCAACAGAGCCACTCTAGTAGCCAGTACCCTTTTAAGATCTCTATAATCTCACAATTAGATTTCAGATGCTGATATAACATCAAATCATATGTAAAACTAGCTGACCCGGCGAACTTCGTATCGCCTAACAAACAATTTTTTTTTCTAAAATAAAAGTAGCCTAAGTTACTCCTTGTTACATCGGCTATCTGCCAGTGAAAGTCCTGTCAAAATTGGTCCAGCCATTTCAGAGATTAGCCGGAACAAACAGACAGACAGACAAAAATTGTAAAAAATGTTGTTTTGGTATATGTACCGTGTATACATCCAAATGCACTGAGTAAAAAGCGGTTATTTTAATATTACAAACAGACACTCCAATTTTATTTATTTGTATAGATTGACATATGAGGTAAAGTCTGAAATCGCGCACTTGAGCCGAGATCGGTTTATTAGTGCAAGTCCCTTTATTGACGTGAACATTACTTGCAACAGATGCTGTCTGTGTATGAGAGGATAGCGTTTGATGACAAAGACGGAGGAGTATGGAAGCAGGGATGGAACATAGAGTACAAAGATAACCAGTGGAGTCAGAAGAATAAGCTGAAAGTGTTCATTGTACCGCATTCCCATAATGATCCAGGTATACAGTTTATTTGAGACAGTACCTAATTCTTCTACAGCTTATTAAATTAGTAAATTATGATTGATATCATGTTTACATTATTTATGATACTGTAGTTATTTAATTAAAATAATATGATAATAATTTTTTTTATAGTCAAATTATTATCTACTTAATTACATGTGGAGAGGATAATACTAGTTCAAAAGTTGGTCAAATCAAATTAAAATTGCAAAGTCTTAATTTAATATGAGCAATAGTTGGATTGTAAGCAAATTATATTTATGTTTTCATGTCGACATTGATTCACTACTTCCAGGATGGATCAAGACATTTGAGAACTACTACAAAACGCAAACAAAGGCGATATTTACCAACATGGTCGAGAAACTGGCTGAGGGCAGAGGAAGGAAGTTTATTTGGGCGGAAATGAGCTACCTGTCGTTGTGGTGGAACTCTGACGCCACTGAAAAAGAAAAAACTGCTTTTCAAAAGTAATTGAATTATTTTATTATAGTATAAGCAACCGTAAATATGCTTTATTTTATTATGGTATAAGCAACCGTAAATATGCTTGTGAAGAAAACAGGTGTTATTACGATTACCTACAGAGGGATTCGTACGTTAAGACTGAGTAGAATTTTAATTCAATAGAAAGAAACAAAATGAAAGATGCTCATAACTTATCTTTCTATTTCAGTTTGCTTAAATCCGGTCAAATAGAAATAGTGACCGGTGGATGGGTTATGAACGACGAAGCAAACTCTCACTGGTTGTCGATTGTGCAGCAGTTGACCACAGGCCACCAGTGGTTGCTCGATAACCTGGGCTATATACCCAAGAATGCCTGGTCCATCGATCCCTTCGGACACTCCAGCTCTCAGCCTTACCTACTAAAGCTGGCTGGGTTCGAGAACTCGGTGATCCAGCGAGTTCATTACAGGATCAAGAAGGAACTGGCACAGAATAGGCAGCTTGAGTTTCGGTGGAGGCAGTTGTGGGGTGTGTTTAACTTTCTTTCTTTTTTTTTGTATATCTTTATTCTATTTTTTTTATAGTCTATTTTATTTATTTCTTTTAATTTTTAATTTTTATTTTGGCGTTATGGTGTTTTGTCTGCTTGGTTGTCGACTATTTTTCAAATTATCTATACTAATATTATAAAGCTGAAGAGTTTGTTTGTTTGTTTGGTTGAACGCGCTAATCTCAGGAACTACTGGTACGAATAGAAAAATTCTTTTTGTGTTGGATAGTTCATTTAACATCACGCTGCGACAAATAGGAGCGAAGCATCAATGGAAAATGTTGCAAAAACGGGGAAAATTATTCCTTTTTGAGAGCTTCCGTTACGTGTGCTGCGTAAACGGTTTAAGTTACGCAAAAATCATGTATGATGGAATTGTTCCGGAGAGGGTGAGGGGAAGGAGAGAACTATAAAAGTTAAAAGTATCAACAAAGTACATTCAATGATTGTTAGGTGATACGAAGTTCGCCGGATCAGCTAGTTTATGATAAAACCATTTTTCATTCCAATTCAATATCCCTTGTGGTGCAATCTAACCGTAACAGGCCGGCGAGGTAGCGTCGCCGCCAGGATTCTTGTTTTGGAGGCTGCTGGCCATCCATCTAACTGACTATACATATATGTGCAGGGTGTTGGCCATTTGTCTAAATTAATTCTGACTGTAATTGTGCAGGGCGTTACATGGTGGTAACGTTATTTACCTGCCTGACTAGATAGATACCTTAGAATCAACAGTATTTTAGTTGCAGGGTAAAAACTCATTCCTATTCACTCTTTCTATTGTTTCGTTTGTAAAACCGGGCAAATGCTTGTCAGGCCACGTGCAATGTAGGGTTCCAAAGTAGTAAGTTACTTGTTAAATACTTATGCTAACATAGCCGTGACATAACCTATTTTTGAGAATTATTCACTTGTCCAACTCCTACCGTTTAGCCAACGGGGGGGGGGGGGGGGGGGACACTTGACTCTGACTAAAACTAGCACTTTAAAGCCAAATATTTCGCAAAAAGACCCCAAATTGTAAAATTGGTCTTGGAAGATCCATAATGTTTTTGGAAGACCTTCTTAACGATACCCCACACTGTAGGGTACGCGATGAATAAAAATTTAATCTTCACTTCTTCAGTTTTTCAGTATTTTATTATACTATATATATAGTAATTTATATATTTTTGGAATTTTAGACTAACGGACGGACATATAAGGGTTCCGATATTACTTCGGAACCCTAAAAAGACTAGTTTTATCCATGATGTGTCATTTGAATATTGTTGTTAATATCTAATGTATTTCAGATGGAGTGGGTAAAACAGACATGTTTACACATATGATGCCATTCTATTCATATGACGTACCGCATTCTTGTGGGCCTGACCCAAAAGTAAGTATATATTTCTCGAGAGAACTACCTGCTTAAAATTCAAGGCTACTTACATACCATACTATTAATGATATTAATTCAATTTTTTGTTTATAAAACGCTAATACACTCACACCCCCGCAGTAGGTTATTATTATTGTCGCGGGTGGCATGGACGACACATATAACACATCACAATCACACCCATGACCCGAGCACAAATATTTATCTGTCACATAAATATCTGCCCCAGCCGGAAATCGAACCCGGGATCCCTCGCTTCGCAGGCAGGGTCGCTACCAACTAGGCTACAGGGTCGACAAATCTCTAATTTAATGTATCTCTAATAAAAAAACTTTACACTAATTATTTTAAACATCCACACATCTGAAGTGAATCATTCCGTTTTGGATAATTATAGGACATATTTGACGGTTACTTTGATTGTCATGTTTTACAAAAAACTTTTTTCTGCCATGCCTCCATAATGTCGATGCAGTTTAATTTCAAAAATATCTTTAAATCTTTTAGAAATTGTAAACATTAAAATGGCGTATATTAAATTATTTTTCTGTACTTATTTCAGATTTGCTGTCAATTCGACTTCAAACGTCTGCCAGGGAATGGAGTCACGTGTCCTTGGGGAATAGCGCCCAGGAAAATTATACAGAAGAATGTACATGAGAGGTGTGTGAATGTTATATACTTTATTTTGTTATTTTTTATTATCACCTCTGAAAAAATAGACAAAGGGGCCATCCATAAATTACGCCACACTAATTTCATGACTTTTGACCTCTCCCCCGTCCTTGTCACAGCTGGTCACATTTTTGAGGCCTCCCCCCCCCCCCTAGTTTGACGTCACATATTATGAAATTTTACGCCTAGAAATTATAAAATTAAAACAGCTGTTCCGAAATAAGTTTTATTTCTATTAATTGCTTTTAGTATATACCTATACATACCAATTATTCGATTTTGAAATGTGACGTCACGAAATTTTGGACCCCCTCCCACATCTTGTCACACAATGTCACACTACATCGACCCCCTAACGTGTGACGTAATTTATGGATGGCCCCAAAAGACAAAATTAATACCTAATGGCAGTGGTCAAACCTAGGTGAATGTAGAAAGAACATTCTCTATCTTTCTACGAGTTAAGTTGGCGTCGAGGAGATATTGTGATGTGCGAAGAATTGTTAACTAATAAGTCGGCTCGTTTTTAGGCTATTTACGAAAATATGTTGAAATTATTTTCATGAACTCATCTGACAACCGCTAAGGTGTGATAGGTATCTTCAATCGACAAAAGAAATACCTTAATTGTATGAAATTAACTTTGAAATGCATGCCTTTTTGCTACCCACTAAAACCCTCTCAGCAGCCATCCGCCGCATATGGTGAGGCTCCGGAATCTCATGAACGCACCGGTGTCTCCCCTGTGTACCGAACTTCCTCATTGTCAGACCCCCTTATGAGTCCCGCTAATGAGTGCCTCATTGCCATTACGTAGGATATCCTACGATAACCTCGCGTGATTGGATGGCCATCCCCCGCTGCACGCCGTACAGTTTGGCCCTATAACCCGTACTCCGGACAGTCTATGCGACCATACCGGTGTGCCTAGGAACGACAAGAAATAGCTATCTCTTTATGCTACGATGAGCTTAATTAAAATTTAACTTAACGTCCTACAATTAAGTTATATTGCATAAAAATATCTTGCCGGATAGCTTGCCGAGTCGGCCCAACCCTATAGCAGTACCATGAAGCTCAAAGATTCTTCATCAGGGCTGGTACTTCATTGAAATTTCAACCTTACTCTCATACATTTAAGGTATAATTTTCGTTCGCCTGTCTGTTCACTGGCAGGATTGGTTTGATCCTGGACCAGTGGCGGAGCTTCATGAAAATTTCAACCTTACCATTAGGGATGTAACGATTCCGATTCCGATACCGATATATCGGCCGAATAATAGGCAGGCCTATATATCAGTATCAGAATCGGCAGCAAACCGATATCAAACAGTTCGAAAAGCGCGTGAAACGACTTTTTTCAACTGCAGATCTCATCTAAAATGTTTTGCGTAACAGATTACATTATCGGCTAATAAGTTGAATAAAATTTCATGTTTTCTTAACAAAAATCTACCTAAAGTAAATTTTAATTACTGACTATGTATTACTTTATCACCATCTTTGAGTGCTTTATAATAATTCATATACTTACCTCAATAAATGTTTCTTTGAATTTTGATTTGGCATTTTATTAATTTAGGTGTTTTATATTTTTATTTCTCAGTTTTCACACTTCACAATGTCGATTCGATATTAAATGTATAGTTAACTTTTATGCATTTAATAAGTACATTTTGATTTATTATCTACTAAGCCATTGATATAGGTATCGGTATCGCCGATTATTTACTACAATAATCGGTATCGGTATCGTATCGGCAGAATTACATATCGTTACATCCCTACTTACCATCATACAATAAAATTAAGGTACTTGTATTTATTTTCGCAAATGTCTCTTCACCAGAGCTGGTCTGATCCTGGACCAGTGGCGGAAGAAGGCGCAGCTGTACCGCAGCAACGTGATCCTGTTCCCTCTGGGGGACGACTTCCGCTACGACCGCGCCAACGAATGGGACAACCAGTATCAGAACTATGAAGCGCTCATAGATTACATCAATGCTAATGACGATTGGAATGCGGAGGTGAGGGTTTTTTATTTAGATTTTTTTATTGGCGCCTTAATTTTTTTGGTTACTTTTAGTTTTAAGTAATAAATAGCATTAGAGGATGTGTTTAAAATTATTTTTGAAACATTATCTTAATATATTATATAAATTACGTGTCACGTTGTTTGTCCGCGATGGACTCCTAAACGTCTGTTACGTAAGTCACTACTTAACCGATTTTAATCAAATTTGCATTGGATGGTGCAGTTTGATCGAATTTGAAAGATAGGATAGCTTACATCTCAAAATAAAAAAAAACACTTTTGACAGAACGAAGTCTGTCCGGGCAGTTAGTATTTGAAATAGAATGAAAGAAGATATCGCCGTACCGACCTAAAAGAGTAAAATATTGATCTGTTGGCCTGTTGGTGAATAATGTGGCGCACGTAACGTTATACAGCAACATCACCCCCGTCCTGAATCACATTATCGAAGTCTTCTACAATGCTTGCTTATATGCTAGTTTTGAACACGATTATTCGGTGCTCTGCCACTCTATGCTATAACAGCATCAGCTGTCCTGTCCAGATCCAATTCGGTACATTGCAAGACTACTTCAAAGCGGTGCACGAGGAAGTGAAGACGAGCAACTTCCCGGTGCTGTCGGGCGACTTCTTCACGTACGCAGACCGCAGCCAGCACTACTGGAGCGGGTACTACACCTCCAGACCGTTCTACAAGAACATGGACCGAGTGCTGCTGGCTTATGTGAGGTAAGATACGTCGTTGGAGTGTTACAATTTTTAACCCCCGACGCAAAAAGAGGGATGTTATAAGTTTGACGTGTCTGTATATCTGTATGTCTGTGGCATCGTAGATCCCATACGGATGAACCGATTTTGATCTAGTTTTTTTTGTTCGGAAGGTGACTTAATCGAGAGTGTTCTTAGCAATGTTTCGTGTAAATAAAACTGTCGGGGGTTTTTTGAAATTTTAATTTAAGATTTTAAAACCTATGTCTCGACATAATTAGTTTTTCTTTCTGTAAAAAAAGTGATATAACACTGATGCAAAGAAAAATACGGTCGCTTGTAAATTATTGATCCAATTACTGTCAAGACTATGAAGAATAGGTTACAGTCATATTGCTGTTATACCACTTGAAACTGACTGATCGTTAACTATGAACTCAATACTTTGATCGAACAATCAGAAAACGCTAATTGCTCGGTTTCACTAACTGCTTCGGTTCCGCTAACTGCTTCGGTTCGAAGGACCAAATGTTGATCTCTTTGATCTGTTTATCCATACGCACAAAAATACCTAATTACGTAAGTTACTTATATGAGTAAAACTTATTATTGTAAAGTCCTAACCTTGACATGATACAGGGCGGCAGAGATAATAACCTCTCAGGCGTGTTCGTCCCGCGCGGTGACGTACATCGTCTCGCTGCAGCTGCGCGACCGCGTGGAGCAGGCGCGCCGCGCGCTCGCGCTCTTCCAGCACCACGACGGGATCACCGGCACCGAGCGGGACGAGGTGCGGGAGGACTATGCTAAGCGGTGAGTGGCTTCAACACATTAACAGCTTACTACAAGCACGGGTCTCTCGAGGAGGCCTAGTAAGCGTAGTGTGCAGTAACCGTAAGGAAATGTATCTTAATTGTAAGGTGATATCGAGCACAAAAGTCGAAATCATTTATTAATGTAGGTATTTTTACAATACAATTATGAACGTAATTTTTTAATCAACCACCATTTCGTAAAGGTGCTTTGTTAGAGAGAAGAAATGACGAAAGAAACTCCTCAGCACATCTTTTAAATAAAATATTTTGTATGTATAATATACAGAACAAATTTGACATACCAAAGAGCACCCGCGCCTAATCTCGATCTACGTTATCATAGATCAGTATTGCGTTTATTCAGTCGCTTCACGTGACATCGTGTGGTAAGAAGGGGGAGCGAGTCACAAGCTTTATGTCTTCAATCAATTTATGTCCCAATATCTTGCAGAATGTTGACAGCGATCAAGTACTGCCAATCGGCGATCCAGCAAGCGGCGTATTACCTGCTGAAACAACCGCCCATCCAGGACCAGACGCAAGAGGACATATACTTCGACGTGGACGACATCTGGCGGAAGCAGGACGAGATACCGACGAGGATTACCATAGCGCTGGATGTGATGTCGCCGTCGAGGAGGCTCGTGTTTTATAATGCGCTCCTGTTTAGGAGATACGAGGTCGTCACTGTGCTGGTGTCTACGCCGCATGTTGAGGTCAGTGAACCTGTTGGTTATACATCTATTCTATCCATATAATAAAACTATAACTGATCGATGTGTGTACAAGGAAGATATTTGAGAAAAACTACTACTATTGGTATTGATTTTTAGATTTGATCTTTTTATAATGATTTTTAGGATCTTTGTCTGTTTGTCTCTTCGTCTAATCTCAGGAACGGCTTAACAGATATAGATGCTGTTTTCACTGATATATTGAAGTATGCTTGGGTTAACCTTTTAGTGTTTGTTTTATTACAATCGGTACACATATAAAAAAGTTATGTCAATTTAAAAAATACCGTGCATTCAGGTGTGTGGTATTCGGTTCGGTTCACCGAAACCGAAACCGAATTATAAATAAAGATGGTTATGAATCAATCATGTATATCTCAACAAAGGCAACTTCCCAGGAGATGAAAAAAAATACTGTTATGATAAAGTTACTGAAAAATTTTATAATATTCTAGCTGCCCGGACAGACTTCGTTCTGTCAAAAGTTTAAATAAAAATAAAAATAAAAATTTAGGGGTGGACCACCCTTAACATTTAGGGGGATGAAAAATAGATGTTGTCCGATTCTCCACCCTAGCCGATTGCCCGCTAAGATTCACGAAAATCGGTCCAGCCGTTTCGGAGGAGTTCAACTTCTAACACCGTGACACGAGAATTTTATAATAATAATAATAATAATAAACCTTTATTTCAGGCAACGAGGCCCATAACATAAATACCTTACAGACTAACATACATACAATAATATATACTTAAAACTAATTCACTTATTCGCGAAGTGAGACGCGCTTCCGGTGACTCCCGGTGGTCGTCGACGTCCACGGAACTTTCGGAAGACGACCCCCTTTGGCCACAGCTCCTCCTTCAGGAAAACCGACAGGAGATCGGTTGGAACACGCACAACAAACGAGTTGAAGTTTACTGCGTTGCGCGAGTCCAACTTCTCAGCCAGCACCCGGTACTTCGTCTTCTTCTCCAAATACTCCACGACGTCGGAGACTTTCGTAGTGTAATGAAGACGGGAGACGTAGATGTAGGTCGCTGGGGTGGCGGGACGCAAGAGATGGTTTTGTCCTGTCGGTGCAGTACCACACTGGTTACGACAAAGGGGCTTCCTCTTCTTCTTCTCCACTTTAATGAAGCCATCTTTGTCCGGCTGGCCAATGGACACCGTACTACGAGGGGGTTCGCTGCGGGAAACTCCGCTTTCCCTCTCTGCCCTCTTCTGTACCCGAATTTCGGGTTGCTGACGAGTTGCAGCTGCGGCATAGTTACGTTGAGGCGTTGACGTAACCATGCAAGGCAACACCTCCGCGGGGGGAGGTGCGGGACGGGTGACTCGCACGTCACTGCTTACTCGTGCGGGGGCAGTGGCCGACGATGAGTCAAGTTTCGCTGACTCGAAACTCGCTGACGAAGCTACATATGCCCCGCGACGCGTGTTGATGTTGCTGGCCTCTGGTGACGTACTAACTGCCAAAGCGTTGCGCAATGTCGCCACTTCAGCTCGTAAGTCACCGATGGTGTTTTGAGAGGCCTCCTGCTTCAGCACCACTTCCGCCAGACTCGCCTTCAGGATGCTTATATCCTTAAGTAGCCTGGTGACGTCGACGTGATCGAATGTGACGGGCGGCAACTTGTTTAAGTTTCTTGCCACGAACGACGGCACGTCGTCAGGATCAGTCTCCTTAAGAAGGTTGATAATATCTTGGAGACTCTTCTCACCCTTCTCATCCTGTCTGCGGGATGGCATCCGGTCGATCTTGCCGAGCGACTGGTACAGCAGAGTCTTCGCATCAACGATCTCCTCACGCGTGAAGTTGGTCTTACAGATCTGAATGATGCTGATCTCATCCATTGTATCAATGGCGTGTTGTAGAAACGCCAATACTTCATTGGCTACGAGCTGTTCGGAGCCCATAGCCATTGTAGCATGCAGCGGCAAACGCCGCGCAAATCGCGAATAATTAATATTCGTACGCGCAGTGAGGTACGTCCGTCGCCAAACGCACACTCACGACGACTGAGTGTTATATATTAGATAAAAAAAATATGTCGTTGTATTTGTCAGGTGTTCGACCCGGACGGCAACCCGATGATGGCGCAGATATCGCCTGTGGTGGCGGGTGAGAAGCGGCTGGGGTTCGCCGCCAACAAGTTCCAGCTGTCGTTCCCCGTCGTGGTGGAGCCCCTGGCGCTCACCGTCTACACCGTGTCGCTGCGGGATAGCATGAGTATCAACAAGTGTGTGCGACGAGTTAAAATGTCTTAATAGATTAACGCCCCAACTCAGAGTCACTAACGGTTACTTAAATCGCTCCTTAGTACAGAATTTGTATGGTGATTCTTTACTAAGGAACGATTAAAGTAACCGTTAGTGAATCTGAGTTGGGGCGTAAGTAACATTATAAAAATTCAGAATTAAAAAAAAAACTAATCGTGAAACTGATCGAAGGCAAGAAGAGCAAAGGAGCCGCTTCAAATGACTTCATGCTTTTTCGCCTCATCTTACGTGATTTCCGATCATTGTCGCATTTTGTGCGAGTGAAAGGAACTCAGTCGCGCGAGAATGTAACGACAACTTACCATGAGATGGCTCCTCTGCTATTTACATAAAAAACACTCCCATCTCCCTAGGTTGATTGGTAATGGATGCCAATAAGTCTTTGTAAATCCTTGGGTGGAAAATTCTAGGATGTTACTATTAATGATGCGGCTAGACGAATTGAGTTGTTGCATAAGTCACGACAGAACTTCGCCTTCGCCTTCACGATAACGTGAATCTTCACTGACTCCCGCTAATGTAGCCGCAGCGGTAATGATTAGTAAACAAAAGAACAGCTGTCATGGGACGGCTGACAGATGTGAAACATCGAAATGCGTCGCCACGATCGCCAAGTCTAAAATCAGGTTTACCCCTCGCCTAAAGATGTTTCACATCAAAAATGCTTTATTCTCAGGTATACGTCATACGCACGCGTCCGCGTCTACAACGCAGACTACTGGACGGTCGACCTGCCGAAGATGTTCGCGGTGGAGCAGCCGACCGCGCGACTGACTGATGACGTCACGCTGCAGGCTGGCAACAGCTCGCGTGTGGTCGCCACCATGAACGGGCTCGTCAAGGCGATCGTGTCGCCCGACGGTCGCACCACGCCCGTTCATATGGACTTTGTACAGTGAGTGATAGTTGTTACTCTTGTATTTGGTACAACGGTTGACGGATGACGTCACGCTGCAAGCTGGCAACAGCTCGCGCTTGGTCGCTATGATGGACGGACTAATGAAAGCGATCGTGTCCGCCGAAGGTCGCACCACGTCCGTTCATATGGACTTTGTGCAGTGAGTAATAGTTATTACTCTTGTATTTGGTACAACGGTTGACTGATGACGTCACGCTGCAGGCTGGCAACAGCTCGCGCGTGGTCGCCACCATAAACGGGCTCGTCAAGGCGATCGTGTCGCCCGACGGTCGCACCACGCCCGTTCATATGGACTTTGTGCAGTGAGTGACAGTTACTTGTCCGTAACGAATGTTATGTCAGTAGAATTTAAGGTTCAAATAAATCGTTATTTAGCCGTGATAAGGATCTATGCAATGGGGTCGAGATATCAGCATACAAACAAAATATACGTAACATTGAAGATTTGTATTGTAGTAAAATGTGCAAAATTTTGTTTGTCGCACATCTCGTATTATTTTTTTATGAGAAAGTCCCTCCTGAACCTAATCATAGTTAATGTACATATATAAATGTATGGAACAGTAGGTACAGGGCAAGGCTGGAAATGCCGTTACAACACGTGGAAGTTTCCGACAATGTACGATACGGTATTCGATAAATTTTTCGCGTTAATACAACTCATAGCTTTGCGTAGTGGCAACGCATTGTTGTTGCCTCGTCGTTACTTTATGTATGAAGAACGAAACATGAACTTCATCATTTCAGATACGACACGCAAAAGGGGCCGGACAACAACAGCGGTGCGTACCTGTTCATCCCGGACGGACCCGCGCAGAAATTCAAGTCGGACCCCTTCCCCGAGATCGTGGTGACCGAGGGACCTTTCAAGGCCACCCTGTACTCCGCTCTCATCAGTCCCAAGAACGCTGATATTGTACTCGCTGTAAGTATTATGATACGGGTAAAATCGAATATGTCGTTCAATAAACGCGAGATGCGACGAGACAGAACGAAGCTTGTAGAACGTATAGTGCATCGCAGCGCTTCTTTTTTTTCTATGAAAATAGCAAACGAGCTGACTATCCACCTGTGATAAGTGGCTACCGTCGCCCATGGACATCAGCAACACCAAAGGCATCACCGATGCGTTGCCGGCCAAGAAAGAGAGAAGAAAAAGAAAGAAAGAACTAGTTCTCAAGCCTCAATTCGTTCCCCCGTGTTCGTTCCCCCGTTCCGTTATATGCCTTATATGCAGTCATAAGGTCTAAATTTTATTGCCACTTAAAAATACTGCATGCCGCCTCTCGTCGCGTCTCGTTGCGATATTTTAACCCGTGTAATCTATTTATCATGATTAAGGATTTATTCTACAAATGGAATTTTTGCTTATTTGTAATGTTTCCGTTGCCAGGTGACAGTATACAACAACCCGTCGTTGCCTCAGAGCGAGGTTGAGATCACTAACACGTTCCTGATCGATCCTCAAGTGGATGATTTGGAATTGTCGATGCGTTTCTCTACGAACGTCAACAATGGGGACGTGTTCTACACCGACCTCAACGGCATGCAGGTAGGTCTGTAGGTATAGTCAGCATACAGGGTATGATTTAAAAATTCCGTATTATTTAATAGAATGTTTGAGTTATTATCAATGTTTAAAACATACTTTACGCCTGAGCGCAACAACAGTTTATATTGGTGGTTTGATATCCTGCTCGAAGGACCAAAATGAATGTAAGATGTATTTCATACATTCAATATAATAAGCGTGGTTGACGTGAGTATGTTAAAAAGAGGTTGTATGGTGGTTGTAGGTATTTATGTTTAGATGTATGAAAACCTAAGCAAAGCCCGGCGCGGTTAGTACTACTAATATACGAGTAAATTTTGTTTAAGCTCAAGTCCGTTCTAATGACCACATATGGAACATATGTTGTTCCAGATGATAAAACGCCGCTACACGGACAAGCTGCCCCTCCAAGCCAACTTCTACCCGCTGCCCGCCGCCGCGTACATCGAGGACGGCAGCACGCGCTTCACCGTGCTCACGTCCACGCCGCTCGGGATGGCCGCGCTCGCGCCTGGCCAGATTGAGGTGAGTTACACATACTTACAGTACGTTGTAAGACAGAGATAGCGACACGAACATGCTAACGTGTGACTAAGACATAATACGCCGCGTACCGAGCATTCAGAATTATGTTACTGCGCAGCCTTCTGCGCAAAGTTCAGACGCGTCAAGATACAGCGGCCGAACTGTACATAGACGCTAGTTTTACAAGTTTTTTTAAGGAAATAAGCCGATAAACGAGCTGCCGATCCACCTGATGATAAGTGGCTATCGTCACCCATGGACATCAGCGACACCAAAAGCATCACTAATGCGTTGCCGGCCAAGAAAGAGAAAAAGAAAGAAAGAAAGCTTGCTTTCTTCATTAGTTTAGTTACCATTTGTATGGAAAAATCTTGCAAGTTGAAGGAGAACTACTCCCTCATCCTACGGAGTTGAAATTTCACAAATTGATTTGTGAGAGATTTTTCGTTTTGATTGATTTGAGATTGACATAAACTGGAGAGCGAAATGCATTGGAACGATATCTGTGGTCAGGTGATGCAGGACCGCCGCCTGAGCCGCGACGACAACCGCGGCGTGAACCAGGGCGTGCTGGACAACGTGCGCACCAGGCACACCTTCCGGCTCATCGTCGAGAACGCTAACAATCCTTGTCCGGTAGGTATTACCTTTTTTATGCCACTTAGGCCCGTAATATCAATAGCAGTTTAAACTCAGAATTTAGTTTAAACTGCTATTGATATTACGGGCCTTAGTTATAACGGATTAATTTTTTTTACATGGTATTTTTTTCTGTATTGTTTTTTTTTTCTTTTTAATGGTTTTTTCGTTTTAAGGGCTTTTTCTTTTTAAGTTTTTTTCTGTTTTTTCTTTACAATACTCCGTATTCTATTCTCCGTATTCCGTCCTACAATTAGTATTGTAGTGACATTAATTTATGCCACTACATATTCTTAGTTATAATGGGTTTTAAGGACACGCCTATTCACACTCCTGTCTCATATTACCCAGATATCGCAAGTACACCAACGAAATGTAACACCTCGTTGATGTTCCTGCTTCCTTGCTTGTCCATCATGAGTATGGTTATGCACATACATGTTAGATCGTCGAGGGACCGTTTTACGTAGTGTTCATGGAGAAGAAAGAAAGAAATATTCAATGATTTTGCATTCGACCTCCAGATAGAGATACCCGGCGTGTGCTACTACGCTAAAATGTTTGTATAGGAATAGTCGAAAATCGACTTCATGAATGGACCGAATGTGCCTAATGCATCCACTGTGTAAAACCATCTTCGCATTATTGTATACTAGGCTCGCCCCACCTCAGTCGGCGGCCAGCTGTCGCTGGGCGCGCACGTCTCTGGGCAGTCGCTGCTGCAGCCGCTGCTGGTGCTGCACTACACGACGAACGAGAACTCGCCGCGCCCCGCCTACTCGCGGTCGCTCTACAGCGCCGCGGACGTCGTGCTGGCTGCGTATCACTCGCACGTGTCCGCTGAGGTTGGTGTCACGTGACTAGGAGAAGTATTGGTGCAGTAATCAAGTTTTTCAGCATCGGCAATGAATAGACGCTGCTCGAGAAGACATTTTTTTTGAAGAGGACTGTAAACTCACCCGGCAGAGTTCGATCAACTCCGAGAGTAGTGCAGAGGTCGCATAACAACTTATGCTTACCACAACAACGTTTATCTCGTTAAATAATTTCCTCAATATAAGGTTATATTGAGGACATTTATCAGCGAGCGTCCGCTGGATTCAGAAGGCTCAGGAACGGTCAATGGTGCAAGTTAGGGGAGGCCTATGTCCAGCAGTGGACCTCCAAGGGCCGATGGATGGATGGATAACCTCTTTCACACATCAACATCGCAACCATTTGGAAAATACTGCTTTATGTAACATTTAATATTAAATACTTGATAATTGTGTTATGTAATGATTGCAGAACAAGGAGGGAAACGTAATGCACGGCATGGGCATGACGTTCCAGCGGGTGCACCTCGACACCTGCTACGGGAACCGCGCCGTCGGCAAGTGGTACCCCGTGGGGGACGGACAGGTATTTACATACAGACATTACATACAATACACAACTTGTCCATGTCTTCGAGACGATATCATGCCAGTAACACGAGTCCTAACTCTCTTTGAGGTATCAGAATACGCAATTCGGTTGACGAAAACATTACGTTTGATAACAAACACGGGCCATTGGGGTAAGAGCCTCGTAAACGATTAAAGTTATCTGACTAATTAATGTGTCAATAAAGTGTTAAAAAGTAAAAAATAATATTTTGTAATTCAAACTTGAACGTTGCACTGCTGTTATAAACTTTATGATTTGTACGTCATTCTAGATTCAACTATCAGACGTAGTGGACGTGTCGGCGGAGCGCGTGTTCGACAGCTCGCTCTCGTTCAACCGTGTGCGCGGCCCGGCCGGCGCCGTGCTCACGCTGTGCCCCATGGAGGTGCGGTCTGTGTTCCTCAACCAGACGCTCAAGCATGGCTGATGGGTCTACCAGTAGCGGTTCTAACAATACGACAACTACACAGCTTTGTTACACTGCGGGTATAAAATGTTTTGTCAAACATCACATAACACGAACGTTTACTGGTGCGGTAGCCTTGCCCACGCAACTCAATGTATACATAACATGTTGTGGTCGTGTCATCCAATAAGAAGCAACCTTGCGCCGAACTTAACATACGTACAGTACCCTGATCTCTGTTGTCTTGTTTCAAGTATGTATTGGAGTTAACTGCTTTAGAATCGATTTTCATATTTAAGCCCGTGGTATGACATTTTATAAGGAGTAAAATCAAACTTTCTCCGTTACGTTATGCGTTATATTTGTAATCCGTAACACAGAATCTAGATGGCGGTGGCTGATCAGTAACATCTAATGATGATAATAATGTTGTTACGTTCTATTCTAATGATGTGAAACAACATCGTCGTCGTAGTACTAATGGCGTTGTTACTGATTTTACGATTGCAAACTAGATGGCGTTAAACTCAAACAACACATTTTTTTTATTTGACACCGGCATGCCGTCCGGGCGTCCTGGAGCCTAATTCACGTAACTTTAAGACGCATCGATTAAGTTGCAGTGACGCTGGAATCAAGTTGAAGTTTAGCGTCTAAACCGTATTCTCGTAATTTTTGAACTGCGCGTCAACTGCACGCAAACTGCGCGTGAACTTCACTTCTCCTGCACGTATCCTGCGCGCCTGCCAAACTTTTCTTCGGCTATTTAGTACTCTGTGTTAGTGTTGTCATATGAGAGAACAAATAAACTTATTAATTAATCAAATACAATTTATTAAGTTTCCATTAAAAAACAAAAGCGTCAACAAAACTGCATAAAAACTCGCAGCGAAAAGTTTATGAGAATACCCTCAAACTGCGATCGGAAACACGCTATCTTGACGCGCATCAACAGAATACCTTTTTGTGACGTGAGCATGTTTGACAAGCGCTCGCGTGACGTGAGCGTGTTTGACAGCGCTCGCGAAAGCTAAGAGAATACGGAAAGTGTTATTTTGATCGGAACGTCACTGCAACTGCACTGCAATCGAACTTGTTAACTTACGTGAATTATGCTGCTGTACATTGTTATAAAAAACAATGCACTCCACAGTTCCAAAAAAAAGATGTAGAATTATTTTATGATTGTTAGTTAAGTTTATGTTAAATGTATGGAGAATTTGGGTAGGGATAAAATCAACATATAATATAGGTGTGCAAATAAATTAAAATTTGTATGGTGTTTAAATATTTGAAACTATATAGATCAGTATACTTCGGCCGCTGTATCTTGGCGCGTCTGAACTTCGCGCAGAAGGCTGCGCAGTAACATAATTCGCTAATACTCGATACGCGGTGTATTGTGTCTCAGTCATACGTTAGCATGTTCGTGTTGCCATCTCTGTCTTAGATGCGCTAAAGTTCGCAAAGCCTATGTTCAGACGCGCCAAGATACAGCGGCCGTACTGTAATTTATGGATGGCCCCTTATGACGAATCGTTGCATTCGATATGACCGCAGCCTTAATTATCGTGTTTTTAAGGGAGGCTTCGACCAAACTATGCTGCGAATTTTCTAACTTTATAAATATTATAACCCAGCAAAATTAAGTGCACACAAAATGTTTCGTTGTGTTTTATAAACGTTTTTTATTTCTTGTTTGCTTACATGTTCATTCATAATCCATTCCTCAAGTATTCGAGGGATAGTTGTTCTGGCATAAGATGATATTTGGTCGAAAGCACCCTAAATGTAAAATGTGTAGTTATGGCAGTTTATGCACAAATATAATTGCATTATTATGCAGTCTTATTACGAGAGAAATATTTTTTACGTTCAACATTATTATATATTATTAGTACGCTTTATTGTTATTCAAAATTTCAATTGTCCTATTTTTATTGAGTAGGTAAGTCTTTATCTTATACTTTAAAAATATTTTGTTAACATTACAGGAGAGTTTAAATTTCTACTAAATGACTGATTTGGGCTAGTGACTTGATAGTATTTATTAAGTTTATATATAATATATATTTTTATTATGAGTTGATTGTGGAATGTAAAACTCACGCGTGTATGATGAATTTATCCACTCAAATGGACATGAGCTGCTGCCTGCTTTTCATGTAAAAAAAAAACTCCCCATATACGTGATAATTTAACATTTTTCGGCATTCCGCCACCCCCTAGAAGCCCCCAGCGCGCAGTAACACTTTCTCCCACTTGTACACTGATATACCAAGTCTATGACAACACCATAATCGAGAATTGATGATTAAATCATTAATATCCGAATTGCATAATAATATGTTGAACGTGCGCTTAGGAATGGCGTTTAATTGTTACTATTATCTTTATACTATATATATTTTGTAGTCCTTCATTATTTATCATCCATGACAAATATTTATAAATTGTAAGAGGTTGATCTTGTGTCTCATAATACAATATATTATCAGTCACTACTTACTACTCTTTAAAAGAATAAAACATGTAAACTTCTAGGTAGTAGATCTCAAATAACACAGGAATTCTGCGATCGAATCTAACAACTAGCGGTAATGATTTGTTCAGAAACAAAATTCTTATATCTATCGAAATCTGTGATCGAAATACATCACACGAACTTTTGTTAATAAAGTGTAGATGTGTGTAATACATTTCCGCTCATATTATAACAATTGTGGTTTATACAGGGTGTAAATTTAATTCGAGGTAAGTTTTTCGGGCTGAAAATCGCGAGGTAAACGCCCCCTGAAGTGTTTATTTCGAGTTGAATTACACGCTGTATATGTAGACCATTGATATTCTTCTTATTATCGTACTTTTTTATAAAATAGATTATTTACTATGTAATTTTAGGTACCTGCATAATACATATTGTATATATTATATTATGGTAGAGAATTAAATATAATCATGAACTATACTTGTAGTTTTTGTATGTAAAATTATATGCATCATTATTATAACATACTTCCGAAGTATTTTAAACTAAAAACGGGTGAAGTTCATTTTGGCAACCTTTAAAAATTAAATTGTGGGTTAACCATTATTTAGTTTTCGAAATACAAAACTAATTTTGTTATTCATTACTCATATTTGCTACAAAAAAAAAAACATAAGTTATATGTATAATGTAAATTGTGTCGTCGTTGTGAGATATATTAATCATGCACATATCATTACTCATTAATGTTAATATGTTACAGTCGTTCTGTATATAAATACTATTATATAATTGTTAAGTATCTATATATGTTTGAATCATGTGTGTCATGTCTTAAATTTGTTTTATAGTGGGTGTATGTACTTCTCGCCAGTTCTACATTCGAGATTTGCGTAAAATTGAAGTAGTTTTAAGTTTTATGTAAATATATATTGGTAAAATCTATTGCGTTATCATTTAACCAGAAAGCAGCCTAATAATCGAGTATTGTAATTATCAATTATTTTGATTATAAGTATTAGTTTACAACAATATATCTTAGTCGTATTGGGGCGGCTTAGAATACTAACCCCAATCCCACGCCGGATGGGTGTCGTAAGAGGCGACTAAATCTGGCCCGCTGATAGTAGGGCCCCTCGGATGGATTATATTATTAGTAATATTGATTTTAATTGTTAATTTAATACCATTATTATTTTTCTATGGGGTTCGCCTGGATAGCTAACACCCTTGAGCATGAGTCAGCCGCCAAACAACTCGTCGTGTTCCAGCTGTAGACTTTAGAGCCAGTTCTTTATTTCTTTTTCTTCTATCTTTCTTGGCCGGCAACGCATCATGCCTTTGGTGTTGCTGATGTGCATGGGCGACGACAGCCACTTACCATCAGGTGGATCGTCACCTCGTTTTTAGACTATTTCCAGAAAAAAAGTGCATCGCTACGATAGAAACTCCTAGCATGTGATAGCCTAAAGTAAAGGGTCTTATTTAGACAAGACAAGATTTACTCTTGTATATCGAACTCAAAGCGATAATAAAGAACGATTTAAAATTGCAAGGTAAATTGTTACTTCTGTCCGCAGTATGTATCTTCACTATTTTGAATTGTCATCACAGGAATCAAAGAAGAGACAATAAATTAACTTCTATTCGCATTTATTACATAAAGGTTACATAGTATACAAAATGATAACGCCAATGACAAAAACATTCTTACCCTTAACATTATATGCAAAAATGTGGATTGACAAGATTTATCACAGTTATAACAAAACATGACTATCCTAAATTGGATTGTTTATTTTACATAATACGTGACTGGTTATACTTTGATATATTCGATTACTATTCGAAAATTTTATTACATTACTAAAAAGTTTATATGGAAGGTAGCTTATACAGTGTGTCTTGCAACGAACTATAATTATTAGCGATAATTTAAGGGCATAAAATAATTATTATATCGACAAAAATATCCACATGTGGGTGTCCTCTTCCTTTTGGAATTGGCGTCCAATTTTATTTAATTTTTATTATGTTAGATGTCTCTGCCAAAAGACTTCGATTTCTCTGGACTTAAAGGTCACATATATGTTACATCTAACATAATAGTCCTATATTGGCGACAAAAGGTGACACACTCGAAATGAATATTATAAAAAGGGCATTGAACCTAACTGGCATACCTACAAGTCCGCCAGTTTGAAAAAAACTCGATTCGGCGGCCAGTGATGAAACATGTGTCAATCGATAGACTAAATGATTATGATCAAAAAGTATTCAGTGATGAAATGTCGTAAGTGATATACTTTCTGAGATATGCGAGTTCAAAACTAGAAAAATAAAGCAAAAAACTTCGTTTCGGCGGACATTGATAAATCATATGTCAATCGATAGGCTAAATAATTACGATTAAAAAATATTCAGTGGTGAAATGTTGTAAGTGATATACTTCCAGAGATATTTGACTTCAAAACCGTACAAAAATAAGGCATTAACAATTATCATTTACTCCTTTTGAATTTATTGGATCAGTAATGAAAAATAAGTATATTATACCTTATATTATGTTTGTGCTGCATGGGTACTTGATTTATTAATAACGGGTAGGTTTGAATTAAAAAAAAGCAAAGCAAAAGCAAACTACTACGTTATTTTATAAATAATTTATTTGCCACCAGCGGCTACTACGGCTTTGGCAACTTTAAACCAATAGTTAAAATTCATTATTGGCTTCGTTTTCTATATCGTGTCTGACAATCACTGAATCTAAAAATTCCGCTGGTGATAAAGGCAATGTTTCCTGGTGTCGAGCCCATGCCAAGAACCATATCACACACATAATATGGGAACAACAGGACAAGGTTCTTTTTCCCACTATGCATGAGCAGTACCATCCCGCGATTTTATCTCTACCCTCCATAGAGTTATTTATTAAAATATATACAAAATATGTCCGGTTTCCCAAGTGACGAGAATGAATCTTTGCTCGTAGTAGCCAAATGCCATCTGGAAACAGATTCGCATCATTTCCTCTGCATACTTGCACTACGTATGCACCGTTTGGTTTTATGTGCTCGCCATAATAACTCCTAGCTTGAGCGATTTGGTAGGTCCCTAACCCCATTATTATTAAATCATCTTTGGTTAAGACAGGAAATTCTTCTAGCCCGACAGTTGCATCCATTGGTTGGAAATCCACTCTGTGGAGATTTAAATTATTTTGTAAAACTATTTCGCTCAAGGTATTCGGGGCGTTTTGTTTTAAAGTAATTTGGTTAATAATTTCGTTAACTAGGTTGTGGTCTCTGTGTCGAGCGCCAAAAGCATTGAGTAAGGCGCATGCAATGCGAAACTCTTCGTTCATTTTTCTGGCAGCCAAGTTTGGATATTGATTTCTCAATTGGCGAAACTGATTTTTAATATGGCCATTTATTGTCTCCACAACCCAACGGCATATTGTCACTTTACGCGATTCATTGGCATCTTGAGTAGTTAGTTGCCTCTCGTGCATATTTTTTGTTTTTGGCATAAAAGCACGATATCCCAATGCTTCAAGTTCTTCAATAACGTCCCGAAAACCTCGATCAAGTATAAAAACATCACCAGGCAGGAAAACCCTACGGAATTCCTCATTTTCAATTAACTCGCGCATAATACTGGCGTCAGACTTATCAGCTGCATAGGGACCAAACGTTTCTATAATAAATCCATCTGGAGACACGATGAGAAACATCTTCAACAAATTGCGGTATTTATGAAGGCTGTACGTCTTTTTTTGAAACAGATAGTTGGAACTTTTTTGAATATATATGTATGTTCCGTCGCAAATTGCAATTATCCGGTTTGGTTGTTCAGGGCTTTCATGTAAAAAATTCGGTATTGATAAAATTCTTTGTCGTAATTCTTCACGATATTCCACGATTTCTCTATTGCGTGTAAGTCCCAAATGCAATGGAACGAATTCATTTAATAAATGAATACGTACCTTTTTCATTACACGGCCAATGTGTACTGGGCTTCTGCGAAATAAGGAGGATAATCTTTCGTTAGAATCACCTGTATGTATTTTGCATAACACCATTGCTAAAGCTCTTTTTGGTAGTTTAAGGCGTTGAAGCGAGGGAGTGTTGTCCAGAATACCCATAAAAGCGGTTTTACTGAAGCCAATAAAAAAATGAAAAGTTGCCTCATCTATGGTATCGATTTTTTCAAAATCTAAATAATCGATTGGCCTTTGTAACAGTTTGAACATGTCAGCTATTTGAGCTAAATTAAAAGTTTCGTGTCTGAAACGCATATAGTTCGCAAGATCCCGCCAGATAACATTTGAGTTTAAATGTTCATTACAGACACGTACTCCTGCAGGTATGTAAATATTTTGATTACGCAAAATGTCTGATCTGATTGTAACATTAATTCTATGCAAATCATAGCGGAGATTACATTGAGCTACAACGCAATATGACACAGTGCACGAAACTCTCGAAAAGCCAGTGACTGGAATTGTCAAGCTACGAGGATTTGCGGCACCTTCAAGTTCATTTTGCGAATCGCTTTCCAGAGCTTCATCTGGTACTTCCATTACATATTCTGCGGGATCTACTATTGAAACATCGTCGTCTCTTAGTGGATCACTCACTGACCCGTCAGCCGAACCTTCTGAATACGGTTCATGATCGTGGCTTACAGCATCCGCTGTTATAGTCAAGCGCTCTTGTTCTATTATATAATACCGGTTAGCGCGTTGAACACAAGGACGACAAACTCGGTCAGCTGATGTTATCTGGAATAATAATTATTTTTCAATTTTTTGTTAATTGTTTTAGAGATTATGCCTTCTGACTAGCTCATGGTGCAACTCAATGAGGCATTTTGTAAAAAGAATAATGTCCCAATTGAAAAGCCTAAAGCAAAAAGCGTTTATATCGGTCACACTAATTATGGTACGGGGGGATATAGTTCTTATATCAGAATTTCCAGTCCAAAGTCGACAGGGCGTATTAAAGTGAACATCATATTGTCATTCTTATTTCTCATGAATCATTATATTTTGAGGTTTCAGCTCGTGTACAATCCCAGAACAGCCTAACACTAAATAAATAATAAGAAAATGGTATTAAAGTTATTTTATAGTACTAACGTCCTGATCTCTGAGGCGATGGTGGGCATAAGATTGTAAATGTGGATGATCAGTTAGGTATTGCGCGGAGATCTCATAACTTCGTAGCTGTGGTCTAGGACGGCGTCCTCCCCTACGGGTGGCAGTACTGATTCCGCAAAACAAACACCGTGACCCTGGTGGGCCGGTGGTAACACTTGCCATGGTGATATAACGATAAAAAATTACAACTTAACAAGTTAACGCAACCAAAAATACAATGCAACAAAAGCAAAATAACAAGACTGCACGTGAGAAAAAGAAAAAGTACGTTTAGTGTACAACCAAATGACAGCCAAACAGCCAAAATATGACAAAAGTCAAACAAAAGATGTAACTTTTTTTAATATAGGCTATGCCAAAGAAGAATACTTTGTTTTTTTAAGTAACTATTTGTTTATTAGTCTTAAGTTGTTTATTTGACGAATTTGTTTAATTTTTATACAAAAATAATTATAGGTATCAAATACATAACGTAACTGAGGTAAGGAAAAAGTGACCGGTACCTACACTTCAATTGCTGTATCGCCATAAACACTTCTTACCGTTTAAGACCAAAATTATGTTGGTGCAGGCTCTGGTCATCCCTCGCCTTGATTATGCTGATGTGTGTTGTACAGATTTGACAGAGGAACTTCTGAATAAATTGGAGCGCCTTCTTAATAACTGTATTAGATATATCTTTGGCTTACGTAAGTGTGACCACATTTCCCAGTTCCATTCCTAACTTAAATGTCTACTACCCATTCGACACAGGCAAAGCTCTAGAATTTTCTAAACATTTTATGCTATTTTGAATACCGTGTCTTCTCCTGTTTATTCCAAGGAAATCCACAACACTGGTTATTTCGGGAATTCCTTCACAATACAGTTAATACTGTTCTGGAACTACTCTGGTACTACTTGTCGACATCAAAAAATCATCTACCAAAAGTTCAAGAATCACGTTCGGCAACACTACCTGAAGCAATTAGAATGTCTTCGCCCGAGGTTTTCAACCAGATGTTATATATGTATTTATAAATATTTATTTACTTAATATATAAGATGTTTTTGTATGTAAATATGAATAAAACTGTTTTATTTAATTTTGTGATTTTATATGTATAAAGTAATTACTCTAAATATTCATAATATTTCTTATCTGATATTACACTGATACAGTAACAGATCCAAAAAAAAGACAATTAATTACAAATGTTTTATTTTTGTACGGTTTTGAAGTCGAATATCTCAGAAAGCATATCACTTACGACATTTTATCACTGAATACTTTTTGATCGTAACCACTTAAACTATCGACTAACACATGTTTTATCAATATCGGCCGAAACTAAGTTTTTTGCTTTATTTTCCTACGGTTTTGAACTCAAATATCTCAGAAAGTATACCACTTACGACATTTCATCACTGAATACTTTTTGATCGCAATCATTTATTCTATCGATTGACACATGTTTCATCACTGGCCGCCGAATCGAGGTTTTTTCAAAATGGCGGACTTGTAGGTATGCCAGGCTCCATACAAAAATGTTGGAAGCCCTTTGCAAATAATATTTTTTTGTAAAATATTCACTGTTTTTATGATTCACTTTGGATGTTTAATTGGAAATGGCTATCAAACGTGAAAATTTTGGCATTCTTTGGCAAAGAGGTGTCTTAACACAATATCTTCTATTGTTTAACTTATTGCACATTTAGGACGGCAGTTTGTCTTTTAAAAACATGCGAATATTATTATTACTTATTCAAACTAATTTAATGGAAAAATATAAAAAAAAAAACAAATTGACACCCAACAATCTTAAAATACAAAGATACAACTAAAACACATAAACTCTTAATTCCATAACATTGGTAACTTTAACATTGGATAAGTTTTAAACCTACTAGTATAATCAAATTTGTCATCAAATCGTAAAAAAATTATTTTGTACGTAAACCCAAGTATAAGTTCCAAATAATATGGAATTGCTATTTTGAGTTTTTTATTACTGGGTTGATTTAA
Source organism: Thymelicus acteon (assembly GCA_951805285.1). NCBI lineage: Eukaryota > Metazoa > Arthropoda > Insecta > Lepidoptera > Hesperiidae > Thymelicus > Thymelicus acteon. The sequence goes on from OX638232.1 coordinate 9,661,650, forward strand.
TGAGCAGGTACAAATGAAGGTAGACTACAGCCACTTAGGGGCCATCCATAAATTACGTCACACGTTAGGGGGGAGTGGGGTGTCGTTGAAATGTGACATTGTGTGACAAGAGGTGGGAGGGGGTTGTAAATTTCGTGACGTCACATTTGAATATCGAATAATTAGTATGTATAGGTAAATATTAAAAAAAAATTAATGGAAAATGAAACTTATTTCGGAACTGCTGTTTTAATTTAATAATTTCTAGGTGTAAAATTTCATAATATGTGACGTCACACTCGGGGGGAGGTCTCATAAATGTGACCAGCTGTGACAAGGAGGGGGGAGAGAAAAAGTTATAAAATTAGTATGACGTAATTTATGGATGGCCCCTTATTACGATATTATCAAAGTGTTACGAGAGATTTTCGTTTTTGAAATGTTTATCGAGCAGGATTCAAACTTGCTTGCACTTTGCTGAATGTTATAGACTTATAGTGGCTCAAAAAAGGTCACACCAAATGATGCAAAGTCATGCTGTTTCGCTTTTAAATCATGACGCATTACTTTCATTTTATCTGCGAGTACAACGAAAAATCGTTGATAGTATAGTCATTGATTGAAATATCAACTATGGCACAAAATACTAAAAAATACTGTCTGTCTAAATCATTCAAATATCGTGGGATTTAACATAAAAAAATACTACTGATACTTTAATAATACTTATGTGACCAGCATAATTATTCCGAATTAAACAATATCATATCAAAATTTTATACATAACACTTAAAATAATAATATTACGAGCTCCACTATAACATTAATCATTGAATAGATATAATTATTAAGTAACAACTATATTATGTAGCTGCTTGTCATATAAATAAAAAAAAACTTAAGTAATAAACCCAATAAACTTAAAATAATAAACGCCCATCTTAATTACTAATCCATCCTCATTGAATCGCTTTGAATTATTTCAGTCGTCATTAGAGTAAAAATATTAAAATATAACAGGTCTAAGTACTAAAAAAGCTACTTTGTACTGATAAATATTGTCATAATAAAAAATTAATTGCTCCCCTAGACACCGATTACACAAGGACCATTGATTTACTCGCTGTTATAATATCTTTAACGAAGACTGACACATCAGTATCCCAGTCCTATTATTAAATCAATCCCTCCCTAGCTAAAATGTAGCTAGTTTCTATCCCAATATTTGATACATTCACCCAAAGTGATTGAGTCAAGTAACAAGTTTCTTTCACAACGAATAATCTCCAATAAATGCACACATATTTAACTAAACAAGAAACAATGTAAGGTTTTTACCACGGTTGGTAGCTTAAACGTAGCTAGTTTCTAACCCAACATGTAATCTGAGTAAAGTTTCTTTCATAATTAATAATAATCCCCATAAAGGCATAAACGAACACATCATATTTAATTAAACAAGAAATAATGTAAGATTAAAGTTACCCAGTTCGTAGCTCAGTACAGTCCGGCCGCTGTATCTTGGCGCGTCTGAACATAGGCTTTGCGAACTTTAGCGCATGTAAGACAGAGACGGCAACACGAACATGCTAACGTATATGACTGAGACACAATACACCGCGTATTGAGTATTGGCGAATTATGTTACTGCGCAGCCTTCTGCGCGAAGTTCAGGCGCGCCAAGATACAGCGGCCGTACTGTACTTTAGAAATGGCAAAATATGGCCTGTATTACACCGGAATGACATAAATCGACTTACAGTCTGGAAACGACATTTCGACTCGTCATGACGCAGTTGCCCGCGCCGTACTCCACGCTGATGTTCGGCAGCACGGCTCGGACCAGCTCGCAACACTTCTGCATCACTTCTGGCACCGTTTGTATCGATGTTTCCTTTGTTCTGTTAACCAAAAACAATACATATTTAACTAAACTAAACAATATGACTAAAAGAATCATTCTTTTAATTTTAATGCGCTTATTTGTTAAGACTGCTCGAACAACTAATTTGTCAATAGGGTATGTCATCCTTTTTTGAAAGTATCTAAATTAGATCCTAAGGTATTATTAATAAAGCACTAAGAAAATTATATACTTTTATTGAACAATAAGGATTTTAAAAATGATTTTTTTAACATATTAAGATTTCACGCCTAATATGACAAAAACGCTTAACGCCATAAGTATGCGTCATGCGGTCTAAAAAGTCATTGATTTTTAATTTTTCTTATTAATAAATATCGAAACAAAAATAATAATCCAAAATCAACCTTAACAGGGATCTGCCACAGCAGGGTCCAGTAAAAGACCAGGGTGACGAGGAGGGCTTCGTCAAGGTCGAGAAGAAGAAGAGGAAGCCCGCTAGTCGGAACCAGTGCGGTACCGCACCGACAGGACCGAACCACATGCTGCGGCCGGCTGTACCGGTAACGCTGTTGTACGTGTCCCGACTACATTACTCCACGAAGGTCGAGGACGTAGTGGAGTACATAAGACAGAAGACAACCTTCAGAATGAGGGTTGAGCGGTTGGAGTCTCGTCACAATGTAAATTTCAACTCCTTTGTGGTGAGATTGCCTACCGAACAGCTGTCGACCTTCATGAAAGAAGAGTTCTGGCCGAGAGGTGTGGTATTCCGGTGTTTCCGAGGCCGGTTACCGGATACCTCGCGTCACACGACGCCGTCCATTCGTGTAGCATAGTATTATTATTTATGTATAGTATTTGTATATAGCTGTAAGTTTTTATATTGTATCATTTTATTTTATTTTATATTAACTTGTATGTATTAGTTTGTAATATTTTTATGTGTGTATTTTATCTATGGGCCTTAGTTGCCTGAAAACAAATGGATAAATAAAATAAAATAAATTAACGTCAGCTGTATTATCATGACATATTTTTTTCCTATTTTCAAATCAGTCAAGTACATTTGAATGTTGTCTGAGCAAAGTCCGCGTGTAAGTTCGCCATAGCTCTCACCCGATCTTCCTGGTCCTGGCGAGCGCGCCGGCGGCGGCCAGCCCCCGCAGGCAGGCCTGGCCGGCCTCCAGGCTGAGGCTGTAGGGGTGTCCGCGCGCCGCCTCGCCCCGCGCCTGCACGCGCCGCACCGCCGCACGCCACTCGCTCTTTACCACCTTACGTCAGTCAAAGTGAAAATCATTCATTATGTGTTCCGATCGACGTCCGAAGTCCATTATGAGAGAGTACATCGTTTCCGACCCGCTTTTTCCGCTAGATGGTGCTGTTTTCTCTACTTTACCTGCGCCACAAGCGCCCCCTATCTAGTGCTAGCCTAATTAGTGATCCAAATTTGAAATCTAAATTCAAATTACATTCGACAAGCCACGATATTATTTTGTCATTGTTGCGTTGTTTTTCGAACCGCGCTATTCACCGCTAAATATAAATTTTTACAGTTTGACTTTTGAGAGAAAAGTAAAAAGTTGAATTTGTTGTAATATTTTTGTGTGTGTTTGTGTTGTTTTCTATGAGTATTTGTGATGGATGCGCCGACGGAGACATCTAGGAAAAGGAGTTCCTCAAGTTCTTCATCGAATGGAGATTCTACAAGCGACAGCGAGCCGCAAAGCAAACGCCGCTGCCGGTACGATAGTGCGGAATACAAGGATACAGGAGAGTTAGACAGGAGATTTGAGGTACTATCACAATAGTTGGTGAGTCATGTTAATAATATTTTAACGGCGAATTTTTCCCATAACAATGCTGCTTCATCTGGAATACCGCAGTGCCAACCCAATGTTACGCCGAACGTTTCATGTACCCTCGCTCATGAATTTAATTTTCAATCTCCACAAATGAACAAATTTGAAAATATTTCTAATTTGGGTGTGTCCATTAAAGAGCCTACCATGCCTGTTGCTAATCCAGATCGCGTTGCTAAAATTGTTTCCATGCAGTGGTTTAATTCAACCGAATGGAATTCTGTGCGTTACGCTGACATTCTTAAAAGGTATGTTGCTTTCCCAGCTTTTGCTGAACTTAAAGTAAATGAGGAACTTAGGCGGTTTGAGGACCCCTTTTCGCCCTTAAGATGGTTTCAGATGGAGCGAGGTTTTGCGGCCTTATCTAATGCTCTTTTGGCTCAGAACGAATTTGTTAACCAATCATTACAGGACATAATAAATTGGTCTGGGAAAGCGGACGTACAGCTGACTCCTGCCTCCCTGTTCGACAAAATCAATGAGTCTTTTGGTAAGGAATCAAAATATACGAATGTCTCCCAGGATATTCTTCAGTTGGTATGTGGCAAACGAGCGGAAGTCATGGAGATACGGCGGCGTTCCCTTCTGAAACAATTAAAGTCAAAATATATTCAGGAGGACATGAGCAAGATACCGCCATCGTCTGAGTACTTATTTAACCCAGAAGGATTATCAAGTTATCTGCAGAAGATTGGGGGATTAGATAAACTAGAGAAACAGAGTAAGTCGCGGCCTGTGCGTCATAATTCTCCAGAACCATCTACTTCTACTAATTCCTTTCGTCAAAATAAATCATTCAATGCTCGAAAGAACCCACTACAGAAGCAGATCCGGGACGGAGAATTTCGGCTTAAAAAACAAAATTTTTCAGAAAAAAAGAGAGGGGGGCAAAAGAATAAAAGCGGAGGAAGAATGGGAAATCGCCATAAATGACTCACCGACTTTTTCGGGGGGTTGTCTGCGCCTTCACTCAACCACATGGAAGCATTACAATCCGCCAAAAGCTGTCCTAAAAATGGTTTCGGGTGCTCGAATACCTTTCGACCAAGCGCCACCATTAATTATGCCGACTCTAGAAATTCTACAAAAGTTTCACACTCCCGTTTCCGCAGACATGACGTCAACAATACAGGAGATGTTTCAACAACAGATTGTAGAGTTGGCTCCTCTCACACCGTCTTTCATTTCTCCACTTTTCCTAATAAAGAAGAGCAATGGGAAAATTCGAACTATTTTCAATCTAAAGGCTTTAAATCAGTACATGACTCCGAAACACTTTCATCTATTTTACTATCAACGAATGCCGGAATTTTTACAACCGACCGATTGGATGGTCAAGTTAGACCTCAGTCAAGCTTATTATCACATTCCGATTCAACAGGAACACAGACGTTTCCTTCGGATCAGTTACAACGGTTGCCTCTTACAGATGACATGCTTACCATTTGGCCTGGCCTCTGCGCCCCAAATGTTCACCACAATCACAAACTGGACCACCGAGATGCTACGAAGGAAGGGTCTTCGTTTAATAGTTTATCTGGACGACTATCTGATAGCTCATCAATGCGAGACTACTCTCAGAGCTCACGTGAAGATCGCAATAAAGTTCCTATCCAGTTTAGGATGGTGCGTAAATATGGAAAAATCTGTCACCACTCCGACGAGGACAGTAGAATATCTGGGCATCAGCTGGGACACCGCAACCAATACAGCGTCCCTTCCCCCAGAGAAAGTGAGCAAAATCCGCCAGGTTCTATTAAGCCTACTCGCTGCCGGCAGTTGGACCCTCAAGCAGGCGCAACGCCTCTTAGGTTGTCTCAATTACGCGACCTTCATCACCCATCGGGGAAGGTTGCATTGCCGGGCACTGCAGCGTCACAGCAATCGCCTTCGCAGAGAACCTCTGAACAGCCTTCACTTCACCGAAGAGGTTTTAGTCGAGTTGAAGTGGTGGTTACAGAATGTAACCCGGACGAGACCGATACACGCAGTGGCTCGACCTGCAGACTATGTCATCACGGATGCCTCAGACCTCAGATGGGGTGCAATAGTGAACAACAAAAGTATTTATGGAGAATGGAATCATCATCAAAGGAAGTGGCATTGCAATTTGAAGGAGATGTTTGCAGTGATGGCGGCGATAACAACGGAGGCTGCTGTTCTCAGGAACTCGACAGCCATCGTTCAGAGCGACAACAAGACGGTCGTGTCCTATATAAAGAACGAGGGAGGGACAAGATCTCTACCCCTATTGGAAATGACCAAAAAGCTTCTCAATCTGGCGGACGATCTAAATGTTGTACTCATTCCTCACTACCTTACCGGAATATACAACACGGAGGCCGACAGCCTCCCGCGAGGTCAGGTCGCCTCAGAATGGCACCTGAAGCAAGAGGGATCAGAAAGAATCTTCAACCTTTGGGGAATCCCCGATATAGATCTCTTTGCCTCAAAAAATGCTCACGTGGTTTCGAATTATGTTACAAGAGACTTGTTAGACTCGAACGCTTGCTTTCACGACGCGTTCAGCAAGTCCTGGACGTACGATCTAGCTTGGATCTTCCCTCCGCCGGCACTGATTCCACGGGTGCTGCGTCATTTAAACACTGCCAGAGGACGGTACATAATAGTTGCACCCAGGTGGACGAAACCCTTTTGACGTCCCGATCTCAAGAGCCGTGCACTGACGCGGCCAGTGAAAATACACAATCTACAGCACAACTTGATAGACTCTGTAACGGGACGGCCTCCTGCTCAAGTGTGCAGTCTGCACCTGGAAGCCTGGCTTATTTCGGGTGGGATGCAGTAACAAATGATTGGTCTATCCAGGAGAAAGATCTTCTTTCATCGTGCTGGAGACCGTCTACTTTCCTGACCTACATGCCCGTATGGAAAAAATGGTTACTATGGTGTCAGCACAATAATATAAATTTCAACTCTCCTAGCCCTACCGATGTAGCTCGATACTTAGCCTTTCTTTACCTATCCGAGAAATTAGCATATCGCACGATTCTTGTTCATAAGTCCACCATATCATCCATTTGTGAAATGTCGGGTGACGTAAAAATATCGTCAAGTCCCATTGTTAAGCATAATATCTTAAAGGCAATATCCTTAGCAAGACCGGTTCCCCCTAAAGCACCTATATGGGATGCCAGAATCCTCATTAAACATCTCAGAGATACTAATCCAGATTTAACCAATTTATATGAAGTTTCCAGACGTACGGCAACTTTGCTACTGCTGTGTTCAAGCCGTAGGGTCCATGACCTGTCACTTTTACATTGTGATCCGAGTCACTTCATAGATAATAGTGATAGTATTACCTTACATCCCGCGTTCGGTTCCAAGACTGATTCGTCATCTCATCAACAAACTAGTTGGGTATTACATAGATCTCCTGATAGAAATGTTGATCCACATTTTTTGGCTTAGGTCCCTTATTAGCCTGTCTAAAGGCTATCGGAAACATATATCTAACCTCTTCCTTGTAACAAGAGGGAATGTCAGAGCAGCTACTCCAACAATTATTGGAGGTTGGGTTAAGCGAGGTCTAGTAGAAGCTGGCATACAGGCTTCACCTGGTAACTTTAGGTCAGCAGTTTCTTCCTTAAATTGGATAGAAAATTATCCCATTAATGATATTTTAACCAAAGCTAATTGGCAACATGAAACAACTTTCAGAAAGTTTTATCATAGACAAATAAATCAATCCAGTCAGAACAAAACAGAAAAATCCCTTGCAGAATATTTTTCAGTTTGTTAATTCATTTGTAGGCGCCCTTATCATTGTAATAAACGCTTTAAGGTTTTATGCATTTATTGCTAGCGTTGGTTTACTACTATTTGTTTTCATTTACGGTTATTGTTACACTTAGTTGATTATTTATTAATTCAGTTCATTTAAGTCTTACAGACGTTTATGTTATATGCTACGAAGACGTATTAAATTAATTGAGTCTTCACCTTGTTGCGTTTTAATTCAAGCCACCAGGAGATACCAAACAATTCTCTCATAATGGACTTCGGACGTCGATCGGAACACATAATATAAAAATTTTACCTTCCAATAAAATTGTTATTATGTTTCCATAGACGTCCGAAGTCCAAATAATGTCTTCCTGGTGTTCCTCTCAGCCATTTCTCATTATGAGCTGAACAATGACAAAATAATATCGTGGCTTGTCGAATGTAATTTGAATTTAGATTTCAAATTTAGATCACTAATTAGATAGAGGGCGCTTGTGGCGCAGGTAAAGTATAGAAAACAGCACCATCTAGCGGAAAAAGCGGGACGGAAACGATGTACTCTCTCATAATGGACTTCGGACGTCTATGGAAACATAATAACAATTTTATTGGAAGGTAAAATTTTTATATTATTCATGTAGGTGTTTTTTAATCGCCGACGAAACAAGAGCGTTGTTATAAGTTTGTCGTGTCTGTGTATCTGTTTGTCTGTCTGTGGCATCGAAGCTCCCAAACGGATTCAATGAAGCGATTTTTATCTAGTTTTTTGTTTGAAAGGTGACTTAATCGAAAGAGTTCTTAGCTATGTTTAGAGTTAATAAAACTATTGGGGGTTTTTTTAAATTTTAATTTAAGATTATTCAATATACTCTTGCACATAATTTTTTTCATTCTACTACTAGAAAGGTGTTTTTTTCGAGAGAAGAAATGGCAAAAAAAGAAACACTAATAGCCCAATTTTAAAATGAAGGAGAGGCCCATCGGAACAATTCAAATTTTCCTCATACAAGCAAATGGAGCTACTATTTGCATCTCTCTTTCTCTTGATGACGTGAGACAGGATCGCCATGTTGAATAATAAGTTCTTCATAATGTTCTCAAAACTATGTGAAGTATGCCAATCCACACTGCCATTCAAGAGGTGGACTATGGCTTGTACCCCTCATACTACGATAGAAGACTCTAGCAGTGGGCCTGTTCTGGATTGTGACGATTATGATGATTAATATGGTCTAGTGAACAAGTATGAGTGTTTTAACTTTACTATTTATTTACTTTTAACGCTGTTTATCTATGTAATAAATAATAAATAAACAAATAAATAACGCTTCACACTCATATAGCCCCACACTAGGATTCCGTGTCATGGGTGCCATAGACAACACACAGAGACAATATCACTCACACCCAGACCGAGAACAGAAATTCAAACACATTCAAACTTCAGCCTCGCTGAGAATCGAATCCAGGACCCTCGGTGCGGCGATCCGGCATGGTAACCATTGCGCCACACGGGTCGTCGAATGTGTTTGTGTTGTCTAATGTGTTTTTTATGACCCCTCACCTCATTCATGACTTCAATGCAGAGGTTGAGCGAGGTGAGCGCGGGCAGCACGGCCCACTGCAGCAAGTACTGCAGCCGCGCGGCCGGGCCCGCGGACACGCAGTCCCCGGTGCGGACCACCACGCCGCTTTGTACGCAATAGTCTACGGCGCTGTTGTATGTCTGAAATGAAGCGCTTATATTACGAGCGTTAGGAACTACACATACAGTTCGGCCGCTGTATCTTGGCGCGCCTGAACTTCGCGCAGAAGGCTAGGCAGTAACATTATTCGCCAATACTCGATACGCGATGTATTGTGTCTCAGTCATACGTTAGCATGTTTGTTTACTAAATAGTACTCGACGTAAAAAACGGAATATATGTCTACGCATGTACTCATATTGTATGCAACGCACTAATGCACCGCACCGCTAGCCCCGGGATCGTCGAGTTACGGACGGTCGCATGTCGCATACATATTACTTTGATAATAAATACATATATTCGTGCTCATATCCGACATTTATGTAAATTTAAGTAAAATATATTTATTTACCTTAACTTCATCTTTTTCGACGTGGAAAAATTCGAAGCGCAGCAATTGCCTCAACAGCTGGTAATCCTTGGCGCACTCCTCTGCAATTGTAATTAGTACATATTATTATTATAATTATCACATAACATGAATGTTAAAGTTATGTAAACAAACACCAACAAACGAGCCACTTGTCAACTGTCATACCCATAGTCCGGACTCCGTTCCTGGTGACGAGGTAGAGGAGCGCGGGCGGCACGAGGTAGGGCAGCGCGGGGTTCACGTACGTCTGCAGCTCTATGACGGGCACCGCGTTCATCATGGTCTCCGCGCTCAACGTGTGACCTGCGATTCAAATATACTTGTTCGGTTTAAAGAATCTTTATTTCTCATAAGATTTACATCATTATTATTATCATCATTTTAAAATGAGAAACTTAAATACTAAACTAAGTAATGGTTTGTGTTCGGCATGCATTCGTGTGTGTGTGTGTCTCTCTCTCTCTCTCTCTCTCTCTCTTTCTCTCTCTCTCTCTCTCTCTCTCTGTGTGTGTGTGTTTACTATTGCTTTGCCCCATTTTTATATTTTCGGTATAATAAGTCTAAACTAATATTATAAAGAGGAAAGTTTTGAATTTTTTGTTAAAGTTTTATATTATAACAATGTCAATATCAACCTTATCCAATTACGTCAAAATCAGCCTAATCCAATTGGTTACATAGTGCTATATCGGCAATTTAATTCAACGCCAGGTTGTCCCCGCGCTCTATTGATACGCTTACTATGCCATTAACTATTGCTATCGAATTTCCTATTCAGGACTTTGATGGTATACACGCGTATGTAATGATAGAAATATTATTAAGTCTATTCATTCCATTACAGGCATAAGCCTTATGTAGTGTGAAGTTTATCATGAGTTGTTGTCTTTGGCTGTCAAAATTTGTTCTGTCACTTCCTTAGCAATGAATTCGTGACTCCTCTATTGTGAATTTTCTAATCTTTTATTTTAATAACAATCATTTAAAATGTAGAACATTTTCGCTTTTATTTTGAGAATAAAGTGTCGCAAAATGTCGTAGCGCGTTTGATTTTCAACGGTCTGCACATTCGCCCGTTCCCGATCTTCCATTGCCAGCTCACACGCCATACCAATGTTAATAATTATGTAATACATACGCGTACGTTTAATTTCATTAAATAAAAGGGTAACTAACGTTTATGAATAAAATTTGAGACGATTCGTGAGCAGTTCTCCAAACGCTTTCTCCAAAAGCTGTATTAGCTTTCATTTGAACACCCTCTTTCTGAACAATAGTCTAACGTTCAAACACAATCAAAAAGAGTACAGTTATAGCATTGTACAAATGGTAAAGTTTTGATTTTTGTCTATTATGGCGTCCGGGCTTCCTCAGGTTTTAGATTGAATATAATAATATGTAGATTTCTAATTCAGTATAATTTTTAAGTTAATTCGAAATTATTGTTATACTTTCGTATTCATTATCTTGCTATGTCGAATCCGCCAGTAGATTCGACCTCAAATTTAATTTACTATTCACATTCAAATCTATTGTACTTTATACATTTGATAAGATAGGAAGCGTTTAGAACTGATTAGATGTAAATAGCTCTAACGATTTTAGTCACTTCCATGATTCAACATAATAATAATGTGTAATTCGACAGACAATAAAATATAAATCGATACAACAAATATAGAAAAAAAACATTTCGCACTTAGGGGCCATCCGTAAATTACGTCACACTAATTTCATGACTTTTTGACCCTTCCCCCCCCCCCCCCCTCCTTATCACAGCTCGTCACATTTGTGAGACGTCCCCCCCTAATGTGACGTCACATATTATGAAATGTTACACCCAGAAATTGTTAAATTAAAACGGCAGTTCCGAAATAAGTTTTATTTTCATTAATAAAATTGTTTTTAATATTTACCTATACTTGAGTCAAACTCGTATCAGAATACTTGTCAATAAATCGTAAAAATTCCTTTATAGGGTTTTCACAAACTGATTTGTATATCGCACACCAAATAACTATTAAAGAACGAAATAATCATTATAACGTTTGTGACAACTTCATTATTTTAATATTGACCTATAACAACAACACACTAAGAGAAAACGACGTAAAAACCAACATCTTAAAACAATTTTCGTCATGAATTACTCACGCTCGCACATCCTTAATTTCGTGAAGCGACTTCAAACCTTTGTAGAAACTTATTGTTTTGAAGCCGGCCTACCTATGACTATAAATAGAAATGACTACGAAAACCTCACAGCTATAATGGCGCTTACATGCTTTGCAACTTGGTCGTATTATATTTCGAAATACAGTGAAATCAACTTATCTGTGACTATCAGGAGGGCGCTGCCAGACGCATTGGACCAATCATAGTGCGCATAGTAGTAATTTATGAATGGGATGGCATTAGTTCCAATTTTCGCCACGTCACAAATAAGTTCTTGAGAGATGGCACTGTACAGATTATACAGATATTTCATTCCACTCAATATGCATGAGCATAAAATTATTTATAAGTTAAATTTCATTAAACAAAGCCGAATAACATTTTATATTTATGTTTATGTATTTTAAAACAGTCTATATCGATTTTATACGTAACTATTCCGTGTTATTTTAAACTTTTGCAAAATAAATATTATGTTTAAAAATAAAATAAAATTATAAAGAGTGGAACGGAACGCGACTTGCGAACTCCAGATTTAGTTCAAACGTACTTTATACGACCAAAAGTTTCATGCACCTGTTTGTTTGTGGTTGCTAGGCAACACAGTGCTTATGTAAATTCTGATTCGAATGTGAATATAGTATAGATATACCAATTATTCGATTTTGAAATGTGACCCCTTCCATCTCTTGTCACACAATGTTAAGCTACATCGACCCCCCTCCCCTCTAACGTGTGACGTAATTTATGGACGGCCTCTTAGTTACTAACATTACCTTCTCATCTTCAACTCATTTTAAACTTAGGCAATGTGAAGAATAATGATCGCAATCAGCATCAAATAAAGAACAGAGATTATAGATGACACCATTTTTCTCGTTCGTTTTTTTTTTCACTTCCTTTTGGAAAGCACCGATTTTATTCACTTTTTATTTACCTCTTATATCCAGGTACATTTATTTCATTAGTTACCTTTCATCTTCCGCTGGAACTCAGGCGTGACATGTATGGGTGGGCTGGAAACGAGCTTGAGGTGGCTCTGGGCGTCCAATCTGAACATCCGGCGGTGCACGAGCAGCACCCGCTCCACGCCGGCCTTGAGGTCAGGCTCCAGCAGCCTCGCGCCCAGCGCACCCAACACTGAGGCGAGCCACTGCAGCTCTGACAACACCTCGTCCATGTGCAGAGACCTGCGCAATGGGAAATTACATTCTATACAGGTTCTGACAACATTCTCTTCTTCTATTAGGTGTTATTAAAAGCCCGCGCAGACAGAAAGACTTCAGCCGTTCTGAGTTCTTCGTTCCGCGTTCTTTGTAACGTTTGCAATTCTATATGACGCACAAACAGCGGATTGAAATCTTGCGTTCTGTTCCCAGAAATACAAAGAACGCAGAACGAGAAACTCAGAACGGCTGAACTCATTCTCTGCGCGGGCTCTAATAGTTAGGTGTGACGACCCGTGTGGCGCAATGGTTAACATACCGGACCCGGATCACCGTGCTATAAGGGTCCTGCGTTTGATTCCCAGCGAGTGTGTGTGAAGTATGAGTGCGCAGCGTTATTAATTTATCTACTAGCTGAGCCGGCGAACTTCGTATTGGCTAACAAACTATTTATTTTTTCTAAAATAAAAGTAGCCTAAGTTACTCCTTGTTACATCAGCTATCTGCCAGTGAAAGTCCCGTCAAAATCGGTCCAACCATTTCACAGATTAGCCGGAACAAACAGATAGACAGATAGACAAAAATTGTAAAAAATGTTATTTTGGTATATGTACCGTGTATACATCTAAATGCCTTAGTAAAAAGCGGTTATTTTAATATTACAAACCACAGACCTATATTATGTCTGTGTTACAAACAGACACTCCAATTTTATTTATTTGTATAGATCTATAGATTACGTTATTTCGTTACCCAGTCCTACTCACTTACACATCCCACAACAAAGCTCAAACTAACCTGTTCTTCATAAGACTCTGCATAACAACCATAGACAATAGAGACGGCATAGTGACTATCGTACACTCTTGTTGCGCGGCCACCACGCGATCCGCCACGTCATACACGGCGGCCGTCTGCTCCCGGGTCAGACACTGCAGGTCCACCGGCTTCAGGGTCTCGGCTGTAGGGGGCTCCCGGCCGAGGTACTGGTTTAACGATATCGGCGTGCCGAGATTGACGTAAACGTTCCCGAAATGGTCGTTCAGACACTGTATCGACTTTAAGAGACCCTGAAATTATTGAAAAGTAGTTAGGTAATAAATTCGTTCAGTCCCATTTTGTATTTCCATTAACTAATCACTGTAAAAGTAGATATATGGGGATATAGGATAGGAGGGACATGTAAATTATAATCAAAATTTTACTAACCAAAAATAATCGACTTCAAAATTACTCAAAAACTACTTATCAGACCTCTTTGTCTTTGTCTCTTATCAGATTGTTTTTTTAAATGTTTGTTACCTTAGAGCTTTTTGAAGATTTTAAAGATTCTCCTTTAATCACAGAAGACATAATAGTGCTTTAATTCGAATTGGTCCCATATTTTTTTAATAATAGGATCCATGAGGAATTGACGGAAATTCTCAAATATAAGTATACACAAGGCGATTTAGATATTTTGTTTTTCGAAGTTATTTGAAATCGATAATTTTTTGGTAAAAGTTAAACTAGTCAAATATTTTAAATGTACAGCTAAAAATCTATTACTTCAGTGTCATATCTTTCTGTTTCATTCTCTCACAAGCCATCAGAAGGGTTATGAACTTACCTCAGTAGTTTCCCGGGGCTTGGGCACGCCGAGGTGTTCGTAAGCGAAGAGAGTGAGCTCTATGATCCTGTCGTAAGTGATATTGACAGGCACTATGGTGATGTCCACAACCTCGCTAGCGAAATATGGCAGCAAGGCCATTTGCAGCATTCCTGCCGACATCAATACATCATTACAACTCTTGCCTATCTCACGCACACTCAAGCCACAACTCACAAAGTAAGCTTATAGGCGCATAGAACAGAGCAGAACAGAATCGGTGTTGCAGTGAATCGTATGAGACGTTCACTGTCATTACAATAGGTGTACTCGTTAAAAAAATTTCAGCAAACTTGACGCATATGTGGAGTGAGCTTATTATTTTCAGGGCGTCGATGCATTGGCAATATCCCTAGTGTTGCGCATAAGCAATGGTAACCTTAACATCAATAGTATACTTACGACTACAATAACTAGTCGGTTGATCACTTAAAAATTACTAATTTTTACACATAATGGCACATAAAGTTGACATAACATAGCAATCCGCCTTTGTGCCTTATGCATTAGGTATTGTAAGGTCCAAAAGTTAAAATAAATAATTGGTATTTTACAGTAAGAGAAGTGTTTATTATACCATATTTAGGGGGCAAACTCTTGTTGCTTCTGCTTCTAGTACCCTCTATGAAGAACTCTAGAGGCGCGGAGTGGTACGCGACCAGGGTACGCACGTACTGTTTGAGAGTGGCGGCGTATAGCGGCGCCCCGACCAACGACCTGACAGAAGCAGATTTATGAGCCATTATTTAGCAACGCATTATTTGGCAACGCATCAGTGATGCCTTTGGTGTTACTGATGTCCATGGGCGACGATAGCCACTTACCATCAGATGGATTGTCAGCTCGTTTGCCCGCTATTTCCATAAAAAAAATACCCAATCATTGATCAAGAGCCTAGATTTTTGATCAAGAGCCTGGGTGCTTGATCAAACAACGGCGCTGCAACTAAGATTTATTTTTGTTGAAAAAATATCTCTGGATACTACAAACTATACCCAAACAATTAAATAGGAATTCTTAAATATTATGGAGTGTGTCCGTGATATAGATTCTGTTAAGTCTGTCTCGAACGAATCTCGCAATTAAACATGAATAAAACGACCTACTATATTATTTATAGTTACTCGTAACTGCCCTCGCTTTGCTTCGGTTTTCTTATTTTTTTACACCTTGGGTTACATTATTGGAGTCCTAAGGATCCCTAATTTTTTGAAAATATAATATAGCCTATGTATGTCACCCGGGGATAGTGTAGCTTCCCGACAGTGAAAGAATTTTTCAAATCGGTTCAGTAGTTTCGGAGCATATTCAATGCAAACAAACAATCAAATCTTTCCTCTTTATAATATTAGTATATGTAGATATACTCGTACTAGTGTGTACTAGCGTAAAAATGTATCGGCAGGATATTTTTTTGTGAACCAAATGTAATAAAACAAATATTAAAATGTTATATCAAAAATATATCAGCGAAAACTACATCGATGGTTTCTGAGACTAGCGAGAAACAGACAAACAGACAGATAAAAATACTACAAAATATTTTTTATACTCTATAGATAATAGATATGAATGTACAGCATGGATTCTATCCAAGATTTTATTACCTGCGAATGTAGAAGGCGCACATCTCTCGCATGCGCTGTCCAACTATAGCCATATCATGGAAGTCTGCAAAAAATTTACAATAAAAAAGAACTATTTTCTTTATACATACATTCCCCATTTTATCTCCTATGAAAATTAATTTTCAGCAATCCTTTCCTGGTACTCCTTTACACTATAAAAGCCCGTTGGCACTTTAACGAGTCGGAATCCGAAAAAGCGTCTTTTGCAGTTGACAGTTTGCATTTTGTGAATTGTTGTGAATTTCTGATTTTCTGCGTCGATATTATTAAATACACAATTGTACAATCATGCTATGAAATACTTAATTATGTTTGATGTTGGTACATAGTACATAGTGTACATACCCATCCCAGCCGCTACGGCGGGTAGGTCGATGTCATAGTGGAAGCACAGGTAAGTCATGAGACAAAAGTCGGCGTAGCTGCGATGTGTCGGTAGGAAGAGCACTGGATTATTGCCCATTGATTCTTTCAGCTGCAACATGTTACTCGTACAACACACTTATTATACATATAAATTATAACCTTGTGTAGAAGAAGCCATAACTTCTAGATAAACATCTCTTCCCAAAAGAGAGGAATCCAGTAGAATACCGCATGGTACTATCTTAGATGCAGTGTTTAGTGCTGAATGGACTAGTCTTCTAAACAAGTCATTAAGACTGGCATTCAACGCCTAATGTTAGAAACAGCATAATTATGTTACAGAATTTACAGTTCTAACAATACTTAATTGTCAATATGATTTAGATTCTGCACACAGTTTTTCGTGTCACTAATACTCAACATTTAAATAATGCAAAGAAAAAACTTACCTGAAGAACAACAGGTTCATTGACGTATACACCAATTCGCATCATAAAAATAACTTTAAGGAATACCAGTCCCACCCAGCGGACCACATGAATTTTCTTTTCAAGTGCCATTTCATCGAGGTATCCCATCATCTCTTTTTTAAGCTTATCTACTCCAACACCCCGACGTGTACTTTCCTGCAACAAGAAGGTCTCAATAAAATATGCAAAGAAAAATATATTGTAAAAGTTAAATAAACAATTCAATATATTAATAATATACAAAATAATATATATTAACAATATATTGGATTGTTAATAATATTATGTTTTATATAAAAACATACTTATTTGTACAAAACGTGAATTTGTTGACAAGTCAAAAAGCATATTTTTAGGATTAAAATGCCTAAAATATGCCTGGGCGGTCTGTTTTAAATAGCCTATTTTACCACAAATATTACATTTTATAATGAAAATTAAATATAATCATTTTATTGGAAAATTTATGAAAGATAAGGGATTGCTTAGTAGTATCAATTTATTAGATGGTTAGTAGTAACATCTTCTTAGGTTAAAGTACCTATACAGACATTGTCAAATAAAATTGTTTTGTGGTCTACATGACATACTACTAAGTAAATACCTACTTACTTAACCTCGTTCATAAGAGTAGCATGGGCATATAATCAGGGGCGTAGCTACCGCCGTATCAATCGTATCAATTATACGGGGCCCCCAGCATATAGGGGCCCCCACTAACGCTCCCAAAAAAAGCTCGCCAGCGATCTACGACCGACAGCTGACGTTGAGGGGGCCCTACAACAAATATTGATATGGGGCCTCCTTAGAGCTAGCTACGCCACTACATATAATGGTAATTAAACATTCACATTAATTTTATTCTTTCAAAAAAGACAAGCCTGACATTGCCAAAGAGGATAAGATATAGCGTTAGAAAGGGAAGCAACTCATTACGCGTTTCTGATTAGCGACAATTACACTTTATTGTGTCGGAGCAAAAGTCGCTATTTATTTAAATAATTTTGTGGAGTGAGTCTTCTGTACAATTATGTCTTCTGTGGTAGTAACAAAATAAATGACAAGTTATTAATTAATTTTATTGTGACACACTGTCTGTGCAGTTTGAAGTCAGATGGGCATATACTAATGAACAAATTCCTAATTTCTAAATACAATTTGTATATTTCACATAAATATTTCAGCCAACTTGAAATCGAACCTGGAACTTACTGGCTTTACAGGCACTGTCACTAAGTCACTATCAACTAAGCTAACATTGTAATAAGTAAGAATGTGACTCACACAATATGGGTGTATAAAATCAATTATTTATCTTTATGCTAATTGACTTAATTAAATCATGGCAATTTATAAATACACTTAAGTTGATAAACAAAGACTCAATACTGATCAATAAATACTAAGCACCATTATGTTAAACAAATATTGTTGTACCAATGCAATTATTAACATTCACTGAGAAATAATGTATTGTAAATGTGACATGAAAAACTCGAATACAAAGTAAGCCAGCCATTTATAAGATAGGTATACTATTAAAACACATACTTATCTGACTCTAAGGCTGTATGACCAGCGATATGAGATAGTTAGTCTGAGTACAAGGAAAAAATGCACTAATATGATAACTGTCTTATGTAATTTTTTTTACAGAAATAGCCAACAAACAGGCTGGCGATCCACCAGATGGTAAGTGGATACTGTCGCCCATGGACATCAGCGACACCAAAGGTGCTTGATGCCGGAAAAGCAAGAGACAAGAAAAAGAAAGAAAGAACTGGCTCTCAAGTCCCCATCCAGAACATAAACATTTGTTTGGTGCTTGACTCAAGCAAGAGGGAGGTAGTTATCCAGGCGAACCCCATGGAGAAATAATAATAGTAATAATAAAATGGTTTTTAAAATACAAAAGAAACATATTCCAATGCTACCAACATTACGTCCAAGTGCAGATTTAGTTGAAGAGCAATATACAATTAACTTGACTTAATATTATTTGCCATCATATTAGGTGATCTATGCTGTTACAAATAGCCCAAATAGGTACTATTATGTCTTCTGTGGCACATGCTGTGGCAGTATCCTAGATTCCTTTTTAAATGGCTGGCTGTAAACGCAAATGAGCAATTTTACTGCAGTCTTGTGAAGCATTTTTAACTCTATACAATATTTACTTCCATAACATGTGACATGCCAATAATATTAACTAAACATAACATACATAATTCTTACCGCATTCAAGTAGGTGTCCATAAAAACAGAATTCACAACTAAATCCTTCAGCTCTTGTGGTGTATAACATTTATCCAAGACTAAAGTTTTCTTTGGTATCCATGATCTGGTCATAAATCTGAATATTCCGAACTGAGTGTTTCTTGGCTTTAATATATCCACGAAATCATTCTGTTGATACATGGTGCTACTCATGTTTTTACCGCACGTTCGCAACTCAGCAGTTGAAATCACTGCAAATCCTTAGTTACAAACTGAATCTGATATTTTTTTTTTTTAATTAAATGCAAAAGCACCTGATGTTCTTAAAAATATTTTAAGCAGTTCAAGTATCAATTTAGTAATACGTTGGAGCGCCTGAATTGTTAATAAATAATATTTAAAGGTCTTGGATTCTAAATATTAATGCTATCATTATTTATCACGGAACACAGACACAAGTTATATACTGAAATTGAAACAAGTTAGCTTCACCGGTACTCAGTCAGCTCCAACCACTCAAATCTTGAATTGAATTTGATTTGCTGAGGAATTGAGGATTTGATTACACTCAAAATCAAACTTCAAAGTCAAACAGACACAGACAGACAGACAACACAGATTACTTGGACCATAGACATAATGTAGTATTATGTCTATGACTTGGACTCGACACAACAGCAGTGTTGCCAATAAAATTTTTTGGAAGGCCGTGTACATTAGATAAAAAAGCCGTGTTTCTATGGAAAAAGATCAACTGTGGGCCGTGTCCACAGCTGTCAATATATTACGCTATCCAATTATGCCAATATATACCATCGGTTCAGCGCTCGGACTAAAAAAAAAAAGGTCGTCGGCAGTGAATTTGATGTCCACAAAACAAGGAACACTTTTCATATTAGCCTATTGGCGCTGTTTTAAGGGTTTTACATTCGTTAATTGTCTGCAAAAATAATAAATAACAAAAAGATCGTAGAATTTGCTACGGCCGGGCCCTAGGGTTCGGGCCGTAGACCGTAGATTTTGTGATTTTTTGGCCTGAAAGCCGTAGAACACGGTAATTGCCGTAGCATTGGCAACACTCATAGATATATACTCTAGCTAGATCGACGACTTTGTAGAGGTACCTGAAGTTCGATGACGTCATACCCTAAAGTTCATTTTTCCATTGTGCCCATGTTATCTATAGTCCCAGGACATATCATTCGATGCATTTGATTATGATTTTTTATAATGATATAAAACATCTAAGATGAATATTATAGGTACCGTAATTGTGTGGTAGTTTGCAACACTGCGCCAAAAATCAATGCAATTTTTCAGAGTGGCGATTATGGTCATTGGGGATTTGTGAAGATTGTGGTCGTCATAGGTACTCGTCGTTTTTGTTTGTGTTGCATAAAATGTGGTGTTGTACTGTTGTCGATAATCAGTGATAGTCGTGTTAATATCCTTGGGTAAACTTTGAATGGTGGCTACCTGAATTTTACTTGATATGTGTGTTATCTTACCCAGGGGTACGTAAAAGGTATCTTGATGCAATTTTTGCGCGCGGAGACGCAATTTTTTTCACACCAAGAAAAGCCGAAATATATTAAATCTCTTAATTTAAAATAACATAATACATTATGTAAACATGAAATATCACTATTTTGTCACTATTATAACTATCACTGTGAATACGGGGACCCATGCAAACACCTTGATGCCTAATTTTTGAAGCGGTAGACACCAAAATATTTAAAATGAACTAAAATACTTTTCTTTTCACACGACTTAATATAAACATTCATACCGCCATTTTGACAATGTCATAGAGTATTCAAACACTACTAGAGCTATGAAGGCGATTATACCAATCAGAATCGAAATAATCATCGAATTGAATCGTAATCGTATGGTACTACGTGACAAACATAATACTACAAATTAAAAATTTGTACCTAATGCTTATAATCAAAATATTTTCATTACCTATCGAATAATTCTATTAGAATTGTATTTTGTAAATACTAATGCAGAATCGGCGTATTTTCATAATTGTATGATTTCGTTAGGATTTTTAAATGAATAGTTTTCGTATCTACCCACCACCATTACATTTTAGAAATGGTTACAAAACCGACTTAGTCAACCCCGACCCCACGTGGTACTAGTCTGCCCTACCTCTAGAGTGAATGTAAACGTTCGGAAGCCTGTTTGTGAATCAAAAACCCCTAATTTCTCCTTTAATGTAATTTTGCAATTATAATGATTTTTGTCATTATTTTTCTAAAATAATAGTAGAAGTGGTGTAGTGTCACCCCATACGGAGGTCCCGTCGACATTTATGACGAAGTTAAATCGATTAAAAGAGTTGTAATCGATTTATTGGCTGAACGTATTTACGCCAATGCTATGTATGGGAAGAAAATGTAAATTGTCGACTGTCAAGTGTCATTGTCATGTCATTAAGGCAGTGGTGTGTTTAGTGTATTGTTTTAGTGCTTTGAGGTTAGGTTCGTTTTTTCTAAATATCTCGATATTACGTGCGTCGCGGAGGATTGAGGGTGGTATCATAGTATTCAGAGTCGAATTCTTAACAGTTTCATATTTTAACGACACATTCTCGACGTTTGGCATTCGTAATTTAGAGTGTTAAGTTGAATCAAAGTTAGAATTTCAAAATTCAATAAAAAAAAAGTATTGGTTTCCTGCGAAAAAAAAATAGTAGGGGGGGGGGGTTCCTTGCATCCCCCCCCCACCCCTCCATCACCCTCCCTCCCCCAAATTCAGGTAGTTTTTTTATACATTTTTACCATATCCTTTCCTAACTGAATAATTATCAGTCCCTTCCCGAGTCTTGTTTAAAGGTATTCAAAATATTGCCATGGGCAGCAGAGGATCGGTGGGTTTGCTATCGTAAATCTAAAAACACGTAAAGCAACTTAAAGTGGAGAATAATGAAATAATACTGTACATTTAATATTACTTATTACATTTCATTAATAAAAAGCTGGAATGTGCAATCGTCTCAATTTTGCTCTTAATGCAATATTTTAAATTCAGTAATTTTGAAGAAATTTTAATAAAACGTACTATTAAAATATTATTTTTACCTATAGAAAAATTACCTACAGAAAACATTTTGAAGAACCATATCAAAATAGGACAATCTTTTTAAGTATGTAAGTGTGGATACCCTATAATTATGAAGGACAACCTCAATCTGGCCTGTGATTGGTTCTTTAGGGACTTTAGGTTATGACGTCATCGATGACGTTTTATCGAAATCGAACTTCAGGTACCTCTACAAAGTCGTTGATCCAGCTAGAGTATATATCTATGGCAACACTGCACAACAGTGATATGCCCCTGTTTTTTATTTCCGCAAACTGTTATGACGTTTCCTGAGTAGCACGATTTTATTACTTTTTAAATCTATATAGGTATATAAAATTGAAAAGCGACACACCGCTGATTAAACAAAAAATCTCAGAAACTACCGAACCGATTAAGATGAAATTTGGCAGGGAGATAGTTTCTGCTAAGGAGACGTCCACTAAGAACGGATTTTTGGAAATTCATCCCCTAAGGGGTAAAAATACGGGTTAGAAGTCACTTTCATACAAACCAACTTTGTCATTTTTAGATTTATAAATTTGAAATTTTTATGTAAGTTTATAGTAATAAACAAAAGTTAACTTTAACACATTTTTTTGGAAAATCATCCCTTAAAGGGTTAATTTCTTCAATTTAACTTAGTACGCAACTTCGTCATTTTTGAAGTTAAAAACATGAAAATTTATATATTAGTTCAAGATTAGAAACGAAATTTAAAAGTTATGTGTTTTTTTGGAAAATCAACCCCTAAAGGGTTGAATAAGGTTGTGCAATTTAGTATGGGAACTTCGTCAGTTTTGAAGTAAGAAGGGTGAAAATTTGTATATAAGCTTATAATTGGACAAAAAAAATAACTGCATCACTGTTTTCTCGAAATTCATCCCCTAAAAATAGGGGTTGGAAGGCTTTTACATATAAATCAGCTTCGTCAGTTTTAGAGTTATAAATACGAAATTTTTTATGTATGTTTATAGTAGTAAACAAAAGTTAACTTCAACAATTTTTTTTGGAAAAACATCCCTTAAAGGGTTAATTTCTTGGATGGAACTTAGTACGCAACTTCGTCATTTTTGAAGTTAAAAACATGAAAATTTATATATTAGTGCAAAATTAGAAACAAAATTTAAAGGTTATGTGTTTATTACGAAAATCAACCCCTAAAGGGTTGAACAAGGTTGTGAATTAGTATGGGAACTTCGTCAGTTTTGAAGTAAGAAGGGTGAAAATTTGTATATAAGCTTACAGTTAGACACAAAAAATAACTATATTACTGTTTTCTCGAAATTCATCCCCTAAAAATAGGGGTTAGAAGTCATTTACATACAAATCAACTTCGTCAGTTTTAGAGTTATAAATATGAAAATTTTAATGTATGTTTATTGTTATGAACAAAAGATAAAATTGAGCTGAAAATCATCCTTTAAAAGGTTACTTTAGGGGATGGAACTTACTACGCAACTTCGTCATTTTTGAAGTAAAAAGGATGAAAATTTGTATGTAAATTTATAGTTAGACACAAAAACTAACTGTATCACGGTTTTCTGGAAATTCATCCCCATAAAGGGTAATACTAAGGGGTTATAATATTTAAGAAGCTACGTCATTTTAAACTCAGTAATGTGAAAATGTATATGATAACTTATAATTAGAAACAAAAATTAATTGTAACAGGTTTTTTTTAGAAATTCATCCACTTTGGTGCAAAACCAGGGGATGTAAGTTTGTACGAAACTTCCTCAATATCGAACTCAAAAATGTGAAAATAAATCAAAAATTAACTGTAACAGGTTTTTTGGAATTTCATCCCCTAAGAGGTTAATAAAGAGGTTGCAAGTTTTTCCAGAACTTTGTCATTTTCAAACTCAGAAATATGAAAATTAATATATAAGCTTATAGTGAGAAACAAAACAATTGTATAGAGGACTTTACGGACGGTAGGGGGAGGGGAGAGGGACAGGAAGCGAGAGAGGTACCGGGAACGGGAGAGGAATAGGTAGCGGGAGAGGGAGAGAGAGGGAGAGGGACCGTGAACGGGCGAAGGAAAGGGACAGGGAGCGGGAGAGGGAGAAAGAAAGAGAGAGAGAGAGAGAGAGTTTGAGTGGGAGAGGGAGAGGGAGTGTAAGTGCCCGGATGGAAACAACAGAACCGTTTTTAAAGATATTTGTACTGTTCATGTTGACATCGTAAAACCAGTTCATCATTGATCCATTTAGGATCTGGTGGTGTTACTTGGAGACAAGATAGCTAACTTCTGGATGGATGGAATTAACGGAACCTTTTTGTTTTTTTTTAATGAAACTCAAGAGCCAGTTTTTCTGTACATTAAATATTTTTCATAATTTCGGTTAGGAGCACTTCAATAACGTGTTAGAACACCAAAAAATTTGTTTTTAAAATTATTGTCTGTTTGTCTATCTGTTTGTATGTTCGGGCATTACATGAAAACCCTTGAACTGATTTCGACGGAAATTAGTTTTGTTGTTCCTCCTAATTTGGATCACGGTTTAAAAAACTTTTTGTCCCGATAAAATTAAAAGTTTTCACCGGAAACAAGATGAAACTTAGTGTGGAATATTTTGAAATATCAACGATTTGCTTTAAATTTGCAACAAACATTCCTCATTTAATTGATAAAATACATGTTATCGAGTTTTTCAAAATTTTTCATGAAAAAGAAAAAACTAATGTTAACTAATGTTGTTTATTTTTCAAAATTCATTCCCGGAGAAATGATTTGTGATTATATCGTACGTTTCAGTATATAAATTCCTAAATATAAGTACTTCAATATAAATTAATCTGTTTTTAAATTTTCTTCTGCAAGGAGTACAAATATGATAAGCATAATTTCCGCATGCGAAGCTGCGGGCAACAGCTAGTAGTTATGTATAAAGGTGGGCGATCATGAATGATTTACATAATCGAAACATTCACTCATTACTAATATTGATAATCGATTATTGGTTGGTAACTAATTTTATTTTCATAATCGAATAACGTTACTAATTTGTATTACTAATACTAATTTTAAATCAGTCATACTCTCGACTTTAGTTAGCCATTCATTCATTCGTTATTCGTAAACCGTTGAGTAGTACCGGTGTTTTGTTTATTTTGTTGTGTGGTGACGTTAGTTTTATGTGGTGGTGATAAGTACAGAAAGTTTATAGTTTGTTATTTTTTCTTTTTGACGTATTAATTAACCTCAGAATGTTATAATGTAAATGTAACTCAGTTTTATATAAAAAAAATAGGTATTAACTATTAAACTCAAAATTAAATGTTTATTCGGTTTTATAGCATAAAAAAGTAAAAAAAAACTACTGAAGTTACTGTCTATCAATGAATTCAGAATTATAATTATGATCTATTTATTCTAAATAGAGTATATCTGGAAATTAGTATTATATTTCTCGAAAAAGTC
Organism: Thymelicus acteon; assembly: GCA_951805285.1. Taxonomy (NCBI): domain Eukaryota; kingdom Metazoa; phylum Arthropoda; class Insecta; order Lepidoptera; family Hesperiidae; genus Thymelicus; species Thymelicus acteon. The sequence goes on from OX638232.1 coordinate 9,687,419, forward strand.
AATAGTATGGAATTATTCCACTCTAGAACCTGAAAAAAAGTGCCCCAAGTTGGCAACACTGCTGAATGAGCGTCAAATGCACGAGCGACCCGCTTCGCGAATCGAAACGCTATTAGATTAGTAACTAATTTAGTAGTCGTCATTCAAATATGAACATTAGTATATTACTAATATTCAAGTCGAATGTGTACATTAGTATTAGTAGTTGTAGATTATTCGAATAGTGAGATCATTCGCAGTCGCGCACCTCTCACTCCGCCAACGAAAACGGCAAATTAGTAGAGATACAAATTAGTAATTACTAACGGTTATAATCGAGATATCTCGAGACATCTTTTATTTTATTTTTATTTATTTTATTTTATTATTTTATATTTATTTTATTTTATATATTTTATTTTATTATTTTTTTTATTCTACTTTTAATAGTACTGTATAATATGTTCTTTCGATGTTTATCATATTTGTTATTTTTTTCTTTTTCTTTTGTTTGTATGTACTAAATTGTACCAAATTTCCCCTCCTGTCGAATTAGGGTTCCTGTAAGGACATATTGGGAGTTATAAAAATAAATAAATAAAATAAAATCTTCATAATCGAATGATTCCATTATTATATCTCATAATCGCCCACCACTAGTTAAATGTACCGCAATCGCAAAGGTGTTTACGATCTATGATTGTTTTCCGATATTTGTGTTTGAAATAAATACAAATGATAATAAAAAAATAAAAGGCAGATAATTTTATAGAATTTAATTTATTCAGACTCAGAACTATAAGAGGCATCTAAATTGCTATCAACTTCTATTAAGAAATGTTCGACCATGTTGTCGATGACATGGCCTAAATGAAGAATGCACAGAGTTTGATTATTAGCACTCCATATTCTCTGTCAAAAATAAAAAATACTATTGAAAAAATTACTTCGATACGTCAATAAAGTTTCCGATTTAGAAGTAAAACAAGTTGTAACCGCACGACGCGGGCTGCCGGTAACGGTGTGACGTCATCGTACAACACGCTCAGTCTGGTAATTATGTCTATGGAGTTTAGACCTACAATAGTGCATTGATTAAAGAAAAAGTAGAGGATATGCCCTAAATTGCATATACATTTTTTCATTATACATATATTATGCAAATATGACCCGAAATACCAAAAATACATCTGTCCTGTTCTTACACGCGACAATGTAAACTTAAAGAAAGAGTACAATACATGTAGCATATTTCAATTTTCTGGCAACATTTTAAAGAAATCTATCTAAGCTCCGCCTTGAAGCCTGTTTTCGGACGCCATTTTATGAAACAGTTGCTTCTAGGGATGTTCGATCCAGGTGCCTTGTATCGATACTCTATACAGCCGAAACAAATGTCAACAAACCATTAAACTCGTTTTATAGGGTTTTTCACCAACTGACATGAATTTGTACACCAAATGCGTTTTATTTAGACAATCTCCCATTAAGGTATTTGTGAATTCTTCAATAAATACATATTGATCGATAACAATTATAAACTCCAAGTAAATGTAGAAATAAACAAAATTAAATAACACCGTCATCATTCAAACACTTTGCAACGACAATCTTATTTCCAAGAAGAGATTTGAAACGTTTAACATAATGTACTATTTTGCCCTAATGAGTAGTTCGTCTAAATAAACGCATTTGGTGTACAAATTCATGTCAGTTGGTGAAAACCCTAAAAATCTATTTTAATATAGATAATATTTATTATGGATGTATTTCCGAAATAAAATTATTAATGTTATTATTATTATTATTAATAATAATCTTTAGTTTACATTTGTATCGGCTGCAAAACGACTAGAGTATAGATCGATATGGATCGTATCGCAGTGTATCGATCTAGGTATCGATCGTAGTGATTTGATACTGATCGATCCAGTATCGAATGATTTTTTTTTAATGGAAATAGGCGGCAAACGAGCTGACGATCCACCTGATGGTGAGTGGCTATCGTCGCCCATGGATATCAGCAACATCAAAGGCATCACTGATGCGTTGCCGGCTAAGAAAGAGAGAAAAAGAAGAAAATAAATTTTTAAATAGGAATGTTTAATCCGGGTGTTTTATGTATCGATAGTCCGGTTCGTCATGATTGTCATGAATATCTCAATAAATAGTCCAAATATCGATTCATATAATTAAATATACCTGTAAGGTGGGTATCGCGGCCAATGAATATCAGCGACCAAAGCGTTGTCAGCCAAGAAAGAGAAAAAAAGAAAGAAATATGTTAATAAATGAAACATGATACATATTTTATATTTATTTATATTTAATACTTATAATTTAATACGATGTTTTGTATCGATTCATAATCGAATAAAAATCTTGAATTCTAAATAAATATATATATCTTTAAGCCAGTATTAAGGTTAATCGTTTTAGATTAAATTTTATATTAGATTTAATTTTATTCAAAATATTGTATAATTAAATACTGAAAAAGTTACTTAAGGTTTTTTAAAACAATGTGGTATGTTGTAGGAACATCATATAAATAATAATATCTCACTCTATAACAGTATATTTGATTTAGAACTCTTGTGTTTTATAAACTAATTAATCAAATAAATTCATATCATCATATATTTTTTTTCTTAAAATATTATATCGATATGTGTAAAATACAACACTAATTTGTGGGCGGAGTCGACGCCATATTTGAGAAACTTTTGGCTTCAGATCACGTGACCTTATTTCCTATCCTCTCTTTTTCTTTAATCAAAGCAATAGTGCGTTTCACATGAGATTTCATATAAGTCTGCACATAATTAATAAAACTCACCATTTTTGCACTTGTGATAAGCAATATAATAATATAATAAGTTTAATGTAATCGGCCACGGTAACGGGGACAAAAATAATATATTTATCTCTGTCCTTCACGGAGAATCTATTGGTTCATAATCTATGGCCGGGGTTAGGATTGTGTCTGGGAACATCCATTTCAAATTGTTTACAATATTTCCTACAACATAATGTAAGAATTAGACATGGGTCGGTACACGTTTTCGTAATACCATAACTATGTATTGGTATTGTCGCCGATAAAGGGTTTTAAAACTGTTTATTTTAATAACCATTTATTGAAATGTGTACTCGGTATATAAGGTTTATGGTATCATTGATATACGCTTATTCTCAGTAATGTCGGTTTACGAAATAACTGATTAAATGAAATATTTGTGGTATTATACCAGTAAAGGTTTATTGAAATATTGAAACTGTTTATAGTTTATACCACGTCTTCATACCTTACCGCGCAATACCTCGTATTCACGAATAAATGGTTTCTCTCAATAAACAGTTTTTGTAGCACCTGATACCGTATTTGTGGTATTATGCAAATAAAGGGTTATTGAAACTATTTATAGTTTTTACCGCCCATGTCTAGTAAGAATCAGTCGTCACTGTAAATAAAGCGAGTCCAATTTTTTCGTACCATTGGCAACTGATTCCAGAGAATTGACAGTTATACGACGTCCACTGTACACACTAATAGTTACTACTCTATTAAATACATTTTGTCCATCAGAAAATAAGTTAGGTCTGTCAGCCCTGGGCTCTTGGGCCACGGTAGGGTTGGATGGTTGGTTATGATGGGTAAGGATAGCAAACGAGCTTGCAGTGCCACCATGACCTATCGTCCATGACCCATGGAAATCTGTGACAAACCTCGAATTGGACTGTACAGTGCTACCAAGTTATCTGTGAAATGGCGAAAATTGGAATTAATGCCGCACCATTCATAAGTTCTTTGTGCTCATTCATTTGACATTTACTACGTCTCGAATTGCGTCCAATGATTGGTCCAATGCATCCGACAGCGCCCTCCTCCAATTCACAGATAAGTTACTGATACTGTAGTAGGGAATGTTGTAACGGTATTTAACGGTAATAAAGAGTTCCCTCGCTAACATAATATTATATAAAGGTTTTATAAGCTAATCCATTTGCCTCAACCTCCCGCTCCGCCTCCACCTTCCCTCCCACTCCCCTGTTTAACTATAAGCTTATATACTTACGTCAAAACTGACGAAGTTGCGTACTAAGTTCCATCCCCTAAAGCCCTTGAAGGGATGATTTTCCAAAAAATGTGTTAAAATTAATTTTTGTTATTAATGACTATAAACTTACATAAAAAAAATCATGTTTATAACTCTAAAACTGACGAAGTTGGTTTGTATGAAAATGACCCCTGTTTTAACCCCTTAGGGGATGAATTCCCAAAAATCCGATAGCCTGAAGCCTTCCTCGATAAATGAACTATCCAACACAAAAATAATTTTTCAATTTGAACTAGTAGTTCCTGAGATTAGCGCATTCAACCAAACAAACAAACTGTATAGTTTTATATTATTAGTATAGATAACGGCGGCGTAAAGTTAACTAAAATTTTTATGGAACCAAAGCAGAGCCATCTAGCGGCAGTGAACAGAAAAGCTTCGAACCCATACACATGGTAAAGTGCGTTTACTTTACGCCGCCAAGTAAAACTCGTACTTACTAAGCACACTAGCCCAGTCATATTACGGGTTTCACCTCGGAATGAAATATAATAAGCTGTAAATTGGTATAAACATTTGTTTTGTTGTTCTAAATGTTGTCTCAAAAGTCACAAGTGCTATCGTGTCCGCGTCTTAAGGTATTCAAGGTCAAAGGTCGTAAAAATCGGTTTTTCGTGAATATCTCGCTTTCTATTACTTAAATGAGATCTGCACCTATTATAAAAATTGTAGAGTATAAAATTATCTACAACTTTTGTTTGAACTTTTTTTTTAGGGTTCCGTAGCCGAATGGCAAAAAACGGAACCCTTATAGATTCGTCATGTCTGTCTGTCTGTCTGTCTGTCTGTCTGTCTGTCCGTCCGTATGTCACAGCCACTTTTTTCCGAAAGTATAAGAGCTATACTGTTGAAACTTGGTAGGTAGATGTATTCTGTGAACCGCATTAAGATTTTCACACAAAAATAGAAAAAAAGCAATAAATTTTGGGGGTTCCCCATACTTAGAACTGAAACTCAAAAATGTTTTTTTCATCAAACCCATACGTGTGGGGTATCTATGGATAGATCTTCAAAAATGATATTGAGGTTTCTAATATAATTTTTTTCTAAACTGAATAGTTTGCGCGAGAGATACTTCCAAAGTGGTAAAATATGTGTCCCCCCCCCTGTAACTTCTAAAATAAGAGAATGATAAAACTAAAAAAAATATATGATGTACATTACCATGCAAACTTCCAACGAAAATTGGTTTGAACGAGATCTAGTAAGTAGTTTTTTTTTTAATACGTCATAAATCGTAAACCGCAAAAAACATTGATCAAAGTTACAACGAACTACAAGAACTTTTATATTATGTTACTTGCTGCTACGGAACCCTTCATGGGCGAGTCCGACTCGCACTTGGCCGCTTTTTTTTTCATACGATCAACCGTTTTTGCGGTAGACCGCGAAGAGTGCGCCGCGTACAGTCATAAATGGCCTAATGCATGGTCAAGCGTAAGTTACGGTTATTAGTACGTTGTATAAAGTTAATTATTTACTAAAAAAATATAATTATTAAACAATGCCCATTATTTATGTAATAATTATTAATTATTTATATTTAATTAAGATAAGTGACTTAATCTATACTAGTAATATCATAAAGAGGAAAGATTTTATTGTTTGTTTGCATTGAATAGGCTCCGAAACTACTGAACCAATTTGAAAAATTCTTTCTTTATATGGAAGCTACACTATCTCCGGGTGACACACGCTATATTATATTTTCAAAAAAATTAGGGATCCTTAAAACTCCCATAATGTAACCCAATGTGTAAAAAAATAAGAAAACCGAAGAAAAGCGAGGACAGTTACTCGTTATTTATATTTAACTATTTAACTATAGTACCTATATTATTAATTTTGGATTATATTTTTAAATTATAGATTTATAATAGTTACACCTTGGGTTACATTATTGGAGTTTTATTAAGGATCCCTAATTTTTTGAAAATATAATATAGCGTATGTCACCCGGGGATAATGTAGCTTCCCGATAGTGAAAGAATTTTTCAAATCGGTTCAGTAGTTTCCAAGCCTATTCAATGCAGACAAACAATCAAATCTTTCCTCTTTATAATATTACTAGTATAGATTAAGTCACTTATCTTAATTAAATAGGGGAAGGTCGGTTAATTTGGACCACTTTTTTTCAACAGCAGATATTGCACATATTTTTAAGTATTTTAAAGAATGTTTTTACATTGAATGAAACACAATTTAATTGGTTTTATATTTATTGAATAATAATCATCTTGTCATTTGTATATTTCTTAAAATTCAACAAAATGTGAGATCGTGTCTTAGGTCCAAATTACCCAACCAGTTCGATTAATTGGACCATGGGTTTGGTAAATTGGACTTCAGCATGAAAGTAATATAAAACTACAAAATGTTTTTATAATTATGGATGGCACGTTGCAAGTCTTCAGGTTTCCATTTATCCACTATTATTTATATTATACACTAATAATATAAATGTGAAAGTTTGTGTAGATGTTTGGATGTTAGTTCCTCAATCACGCCAAAACTACCAAACTGATTTGGCTGAAATTTGGAATGGAGATAGCCCATACCTTGGATTAACACATAGGCTACTTTTTATCCCGGAAAAGTTCAGGGTTCCCGTGGGATTAGCAAAAAATCGATCTCTACCGCGGGTGAAGCCCTTGCGATCAAGAGCTTGAGATCACCGGTGCTTAAGGCGCGGTATGACTACGATTTAAAAACGTTGATTTCACTCACACAACCGCATATCTGCGTCAATCTAATGTTACATTTACGTGACGCTGAATAGGGTTCAAAATTGCAGAGCATATTTTTGCTAACAATGTAACTAGATTGCGAATAAACATTTAATTTGAGGGTTTTCCTTAGGTTATTCAAAATATACACATTAAATTCAATATCTGTCCGGTTTAAGTTTTAATAAAACCATATACGTATTATATTCTCAAAAAAAAATATGTTGTTACCGCTGAAAATACAGAGAACTTCGACGATTAAGTTTATTTTTGTATAGCAAATTACGATTTTTTATTGGGAATATCAAACAACTATTTAATATTCTATTCGGTTAACATTTTTGTTTAGACCTTTTTCTATGCTCTGTATTTTTTGCGTGCGATATTTTCATTGGGTTTCCTCGTACTCAAGCACCAAAGAAACCCAGTTTTGTGAATATTGAGATCACACCGCGCCTTAAGATAAACTACCATCTACAAAAACGAACAGTAGTTAGGTAAATTGGACCGGTCCATTTTATCAAACTTCATGTGGTCCATTTTAACGAACCTTACAATTTCGCAAGAAAACACACACAACCAAAACATAATCTCTTAAAGCCGACAAACGTTCATCACCAGTTAATTGCATGTAAATAACGGATATACAAACAAAATTTAAGAAAATAAAAGCTTACCTTTCATTTAACTATGCCCTTAGCACAACCTTTCAAAAATTATATTGAAAATATTACAAATTGTTTTTGCCAATAAAAAAAAAGTCGTCTCATTTAATGCCGTGTTCAAAATGGCCAATGTAGAATAAAGTTAGTTGCGCATCTTTTGGTGTAGTCATTTTATAAATAAAATAACCACTACACCAATTTTTGAAGGTGGTCCAAATTAGAGAGCGGTCCAATATTACCGACTTTCCCCTATAAATAATTAATAATTAGTACATAAATAATGGGCATTGTTTAATAATTATACTTTTTTTGTAAATAATTAACTTTATACAACGTACTGATAACCGTAACTTACGCTTGACCATGCATTAGGCCATATATGACTGTACGCGGCGCACTCTTCGCGGTCTACCGCAAAAACGGTTGATGGTATGAAAAAAAAGTTTAAACAAAAGTTGTAGAGAATTTTATACTCTACAATTTTTATAATAGGTGCAAATCTCATTCAAGCAATAGAAAGCGAGATATTCACGAAAAACCAATTTTTACGACCTTTGACCTTGAATATCTTAAGCCGCGGACACGATAGCACTTGTGACTTTTGAGACAACATTTAGAACGACAAAACAAAGGTTTATACCAATTTACAGCTTATTATCTTTCATTCCGAGATTGACCCCTTTTTTTGTCTAATTTGACTGGGCTACACAGCATACAAGCGTCTTGTAGGTAGGGATAAGTAAGGATTGCATTAACAATATTATTATAAGGAAAATGTATTAATTGATATTCGTTCACTGATTAATTGTAAGTAAAAATAAAATAACTATTTTCTCTGTAAATAACAATGCATAGATATTTTAAAGAATAGAAATAAACAGATATATTTTGTTGAAAATATATTTTTATTTAAAACTAAGCCAGTCAGTATTTTGAGATGATGAAAATAACTCAATATTCAAATATAATTCGTCACTTTTCTACATTAAACAATATGTAATAAAAAACGCAAGGGAAGCTGCTTTGGGTGGACACTACTGCTAGTACCTAATAGAAGTGTCTTTTTGGAAAGATATACATAAACAATCAACATAATTAAAACTTACACAGATACTCTTAAACATTAAAAAAACTTTTAGTTATCGTACAATAGGTAGTAATTTTAATGACGACAAAATTGTACCTATACCTTGTAGGTAGGTAGCAGCGTTATACCTACCATAAAAACGAGGTCTATGAAAAAACGTAGATTTTATCGACAATGTTTATCGATATTTTTAAAATTCCAACCTTGATGCAGTGCACCCACCAGCACTCACCGGTGGGTGAAGCCAGTGGGTGCACGGGTACCGGCCCGATTATAATAGGTACTTAAGCATCAATCGTTTTAAGTTTTAGTAATGTCATGTCCTTAATTTTTTTTTTAGTTTTATCTTTATAAATAAACATTAATGGCGATAATATTGTCTATAATAATATCGTTAGCCTTAAAACATTAAATATAAGTGAAATTTAGTTTCATAAAGGTATCAATCACAGCTACAGTTATACCTAATTGTAACAATTGTAATAACATTAATGTAGTACCTACTAAATCTATGTGTAAAAATATAGGCTCAGATAAATAATAGCATTCCTAACAAAAAAGTGTTGTTATCCTAATAATAAAGGTTTTTAGTTAACTTAATGTCACTATGACATCATAACACGATTTTCGATCCAATTAACATTAATAAATATTGTACTCAGGCTTAATCAGAATGATTAGGCAGTAGGTATAAAGACATGTCAATAACAGAAATGTTCTAGGATTACCACCAAAAAGTTTAATACCTAACTAATATGTAGAAGAATTAAGTATCTTTTTTCAAACAAATCAGATAGATACCTACTCATACAATGTCCACAAGCACGAAAGTTAATAAAATATCAAGTACCTACAATAGGGTATTTGACTAATTTTTAAAAATCATTTTAATTTATTCTTTATTATAAAATAAACCCACTCCATTGATATTTCCGAAAAAATTAACAGTAGGTATTGTTAATAAAAATCAATGTTAAAGTTTAAACTTCCAAAACCCCGCCAAAAACGCTGTTTCTGTCATGGCGGCGGTCTATGATACGTGTGACGTCACACGCAAGTATCTATTAAGATTCTATAAAGGAAAGATCTGATTTTTTACTAGCGTGTGACGTCATCAAAGTTGTCACCAATCACAGGGCGTTTCGGTCACTGGTAAAATTTCCTAAAATTACAGTATTTTAATTTCGTGTTATTTGCAAAAATATACGTGATTTACTTGAAAGTAAAGTGAAATATGTTTTTTAGTGCTACTATCTGATAGAATAATAACAATTTGTAGTATATTTTCAATGTTGTCAAATACCCAATTATTACAATAGAATAATAATAAATCAGATGGCGGTAGTGTCGTTAATTATTAATTTTCATTTTTCGTATGCCTGTAGTTAAGTTCTGCAATTTTTCCCTTTCTGAAGTATTTATAACTCTGTAATAGCTGCCGATTTTTTTACAAGTTTCAATGTAAATTCGCCATAGTTTGTCCGTTTTTAGACAATGAGGGTTGCCAATAACAATTAATTTTGCTTTCGCTCTTGTTAGCGCCACGTTAAACCGCTGTAATCGAGAAAAAATTATATATAAATATAACAAAATTAGGGTTAAAAATACTAATAATATAAAAAAATGCTTATTACAGCAGTGATAGCCTAGCGGTAAGAACGTTGGACTCCCGAACGCAGGGGCCCGAGTTCAAACCCTGGCACGCACCTCTGATTTTCAAATATTATGTGCGTATTACAAGTTAATTATCACTTGCTTCGGTGAAGGAAAACATCGTGAGGAAACCTGCACACCGGAGAGTTCTCCATAAAGTTCTCAAAGGTGTGTGAAGTCTACCAATCCGCACTTGGCCAGCGTGGTAGACTGTGGCCTAATACCCCTCACATTGTGAGAGGAGACCCCGAGCCCAGCAGTGGGACAATTATGGGTTGTTGCTTTGCTTTTTGCTTTTTTTGCTTATTACCTTGGAATCTGCGACAAAGCCAAGTTTCGCTTTCTTGCTACTGTCAGCGCCTTGTCCGCGAACAGTTGACATTAAAATAATTTTCTTTTCTCTTCCTTGATAAGACTCCACGGAGCCTACTTCAATTTTCTCGAGCCCTCGACTGTCTAACCACTTTTTTATTTTATTAACCTGAAAGGATTTTCATTTTTGGTAATAATGTAGGTACCTACTTACCTACTTGGGCCAAAGTCGCCCATGGACATCAGGAACACCAAAGGCATCACAGATGTCTTGCCGAAAAAAGAACTGGCTCTCTGGCCCTCAGCTTGAACACGACGAATCGTTTGGCGGTCTCAAGCAAAAGGGTGGTAGCTAGCCAGGGAGGCTTCACAGTGTGCTTAGTACGAGTTTTACTTGACATAACCGCGGCGGCGTAAAGTAAACGCACGTTTACTAAAATTTGTATGAAACCAAAACTTTTCTTTTCACTGCCGCTAGATGGCTCTGCTTCGGTCCCAATACAAATTTTAGTAAACGATCGTTTACTTTACGCCGCCGTTATATCAAGTAAAACTCGTTCTAAGCACACAGAATGATAATAATAGGTACAGTGCGACCAACTTATCTGTGAACTGAGGGAGGGCGCTGTCGAACGCATTGGACCAATCACTGGACGCGATTCGAGTCGTAGTTAATGTCAATGAATGAACACAAAGAACTTATGAATGGGGCGGCATTAGTTCCAATTTTCGCCATTTCACAGATAAGTTGAGCTCACTGTACTCTAGTAGTCGCAGTATGTCGCTGCACTCGTTGACAGGACGAAGCATATTGCGTGCTCACTCGCACATAGGCGCAATGTGCTTCGCCCTGCTCGCACTTTTAGGTCAACGAGTGCAGCGAGATACTGAGAGTTGCGACTACTATAGTAATAATAATTAATAACTTAATACTAATATTGATATTATAATTTCCTTATAATACTTGTTATATAAAATTAAACAATTGGTATTTTAAACACCGTAATTATTCCGTACCTACACGTAATACGAACATATTAAAAGTAAGTATCTACCCAAATATACATATGTGTCAGTACTCACCTGCGCCGTATACGGTGTGATAATACCAATATCTTCAGCTTCCTCCTTGTGCTTCCCTGATGTTATTTTTTTTATACAGTACTTGAGAAACTGTAGTTCCTCTTCATTGAAATAGCTTAAATAAATTATTAAAATTAAGAATAAGACAAGTGCTACCTATACAGGCTCGCTTGTAAAAAAAGTGGAAAGGATTAGCATTTTCACGTAAACTATTACTTGCACAAAAGTGGAAAGGAATGTCATTTTTATATAGCCTATTAAGAGCACAAAAAACGGAAAGAATTATGATTAGGTATTATCTCTAAACTAGTAGACGCTAAAAGAGCAAAACTTGCTAAACGCGATTAATTTTGTGCGATGAACATAGGCATAGAGCTTCAGAGCTAAAGGATTTTTCATAAAGGGTAATTAATGGGTGATCCCTTTATGAAAAATCCTTTATAAAACATCATAGTAACATAAGTATTATACCTTGACGACTGTTTCTCCTGCGCCTCCTGTCCGAGCGTTGCATAGAAAGCAATGGCACGGCATCCATAGCCTTCAGCTAGAATGTTCCTTCTGCTGATAACATCTTCCTTGGCGCATGCCTATACCGCAGATGACAAATTTCATATTACTTTTTTTTATTGCAACACTACTGAACATTAATGGCAATATTCCTTTGTATTTGAGGCCGATAAGCCCGACTGCAACTATCCATTCCAAAAAAAATGATTTAAGTACTGTAATTTGCCTTCCCTTAAATGCTAATCTATGAGTTCCTAATCTATCGAACTTCAGTGTAAACTGACATAGGGCTATGAAGTATGAAATTGTACAAAGGCTAATGTATCCCAATAATTGTGCATAGCAAATTCCGGAAATTAAACATAATAAGCATTCGTGTAATAGGTATTAAAATGCACATTATTATCGCCTCTTCTCTTAATTCATCTTCGCATCTCATAATAGGTAGGCATGTAATAATACGTAGATGCGGGAGACCAAGATGAAACAGCTAGAGTATCATTGGTTTTCTTTAAAGTCATGAAAATAAATAAATACCTAACCTATACAGGTATACTGGCCATATATACCTAATTCTATTAAGATTATATTGTATCTGTGACAAGCAATGATCTTATATTAAAAGAGGTAAGTAAAAATAAACCCAAAAATTTGTTTCGAAACATACACACATTTATCATTTATTTCCCTACAGTCCTACACCAATCAACATCTGACGTACGTACGACTGAGCTCAACTGTGCTAATTAGCCCAGTTTTGGCGTGCCACTTTTGGTGCGCGTATAACCTATCTACCTCTTTTAATGCAATGATATTATAAAAATAGAGGTAGATATGTCACTAGCGCGCCGAAGATGAAGAGCGTAACTTGGGCTAATTAGCCCAACTGCTCGCAGTCGCTCTGTCAATACTCTGTCGATACGCACGCTTTTATTGTTGCCAGAAATCCTTGAGATTTGACATACAGCGTTAAAATGCCCTCGTGTATTATGCGTAAATGCACTAATTACACAAGTATAAGAATTAAAATTCATGGAGTAACATACCACACGTCAGTTATCATGATTTATTGCATTTTATATAATTTCAATATTTCTCTAACAAAATAAATATGGCGGCATGACAACGCCGGCCGAACATAGCTGCCGTCCTAACGAAGAGTGCAATAAGTCCAGTTTTTGGGCAAATTGACTTTAGACCATAATTGTAACTACATAAGGTCTTAAATCAATTTGCCCAAAAACTGGACTTATTGCACTCTTCGTTAGGACGGCAGATAGGGCGGACATAGATTAACATACAGAAGTGACGATATGTCGATGCTGTCCCCATTTGTATGTTTATTGTTAAGTACAGAGATAATTTTCTCACGAGTACCCGTATTGTAATAAAGCCGTACCGTATTAGTATCGAGTATTGTAATAGAGCCTAACAAAAAGAAATTCATGAATAATCTATACTAATATATAAAGAGAAAAGATTTGATTTTTTGTTTACATTGAATAGGCTCCGAAACTACTGAACCGATTTGAAAAATCCTTTCACTGTTGGGAAGCTACACTATCCCCGAGTAACATAGGCTATATTATATTTTCAAAAAAATTAGGGATTCTTAATAAAACTCCAATAATGTAACCCAAGGTGTAAAAAAATAAGAAAACCGAAGCAAAGCGAGGGCGGTTACTCGAATAATATAAATTAAAAAGTATATAATACTTAAAACTTTTTTGTATCCGTCGATAAGCAAATAGAAAAATTTAACCCTTATTGTAAAAACATTCGTATAAAATATATATAATATGGTAACCCTTAGTGTAAATATATATTAGATGTGAAGTATGTATTGATGAGTTGTTTACATGCAATAAATTGTGGTTTCATAAATTAATCGTATTCGTATTGAGTACGTCTTTCACCATACGCGACTACGGTTCAACCACAGTAAAGGAATCTAATATATTTATACTGTGGTTCAACTGCGTTGCCAATATAATAAATTAATGTTTTAAAGAAATGCGTTTTATTATCTACCTACAGAATAAATAAGATGCTATGTAATAAGTTAATGAATAACACGCCATACCTACTGCTTAGGCTGACATTACATGAAAAAGGTCGTGGTCCCTGTAAGTAAGCGTATTTACTTTATTCGTAAATGTGTCACCATATTTAATATTTCATCACCGAAATCCCAAAATATTGCTTAAAATAGTTTTGAAATTACAACTTCCTTCCTTAAGTTTATCAATCTACTGACTGTACTGAATTTGTTAGTCTTTGCCGAAGCCAACCAATCAAATCATCTGCACGATAATAAAATTAAAATGTCATCAAAAACAAAACTTGTAAAAAAAACCAAGTCTCGCAACTCAGTTCTTCTACCGTAAAAAGTTGTGAGATCCATGTAATACCAAGTCGGTTAATTTATTCAGTTCCTACTTAAGGGTCCTTCTATCTTAAGTTATTACGTAATTAGCTAACCTAACAAGAAACAACATCTTATAGTGACCATATTATCAATATTAAAAATCTTTTCTGTTTTAAATAAATAGATCGACTTGACCATCGCATGAAAACACAATGTATCTCACAAGTAATACCTACATATTATATTAAATTTGATTGTTTAGTGCGATTGCCAAGTCAATCTATTTATTTAAAACATAAAAGATTTTTAATATTGATAATATGGTCACTATAAGATGTTGTTACTTGTTAGGTTAGCTAAGTACGTAATAACTTAAGACAGAAGGTATAGTTAATAGTATCAGGCGTTACTTTGCGAAAATCCATTGTTATTAAGTTAGTATTAGTCTACTTTGCAACAATCCGCGGATAACATGTATGATGGTATATACTTTAAGACATGCGTGGCACCTCCCTCCCTCCCACAACGGAAACATGCACTACAATAATTAATAGTATATACCAACATACATACCAGCACCAACACGTGTTTCGCCCCGAAACGGAGCATCATCAGGGTAAGTTGACTCTACGATGGTTAGTCGCAAAGTGAACATCGTTCACTGAGCGTGGCGTATTTATACCCTACTCGCCCACTGGTTATCTAATGACGTTGTTGATAATTAGTGATTCACGCCGGCAGAAACCGGGTCTGACGTAATCTGGTGATTATTACTGTTGGAAATCCTCAGTAAAGGCGAGTTGGATACATACATTTGTTCATTCAGCAACTTTTGAACAAATTAATGTTTATACAATGCCTGCTTGGGTACTAAAAATTCAGGCTTCTAGCTTTATCCACAACGAAGTTATAGGGGGTCAAAAATGGCCTGAATTGCTTCGAGAAAAGGATGGTACGGCCGTGCCGCTTTTTTGCTCGACTTGGCGGGGGCACTGCCGTGCCCCCAGATATTGTGGAAATGGGCAGAGTTGCCAACTCTAAATTTTTTTCGATATCTTCACAGTTTTTACTTTAGACCACCAAAATTAAATCTAGTTTAAACTGAAAATCAAGAGGATGTGCAGATTGAAAACCAGTCAGTTTTAGTAGAAATTGTTAAGATTTAAAGTTGATTTACGAATATAAGTATAATTTTCTTAACGTAATATTAAGTTGTTTTGCACAATTTTATTTGTTGGCAACACTGGTCAACGTTTGGTGACGCGAACGACAAACACTAGCTGTCTTTTTCACTATTATGGTTTTAGTAAAGCTATCCTTTTTACATAATTTACCAATGTAGTGATTGC
The DNA here is from genome assembly GCA_951805285.1 of Thymelicus acteon. Classification (NCBI taxonomy): domain Eukaryota; kingdom Metazoa; phylum Arthropoda; class Insecta; order Lepidoptera; family Hesperiidae; genus Thymelicus; species Thymelicus acteon. The sequence goes on from OX638232.1 coordinate 9,703,272, forward strand.
CTGATTGGTGTAGGGAAACAAAAGGTAAACGTGTGTGTGTTTCGGAACAAATTTTTCGGTTGATTTGTAAGGGCATAACGTATCTATACTAAAACATCATTGTTTTAATGTAAGATCATTGGTTAAGAGACGGTGTTAGTTACCACTGTTTTATTTTTATTTAGTACAAAATAGTTTTTGAAAGATAATTAAAACTGATACACGTTATTAAATTAATACCTTTATTGGCTTTATTTTTGAAGGTTTCACTTCTAACACGTGTGAATTGCACACATTTTTTTTTTTAAATATCGGAGTTATACTTCTTATGCGACTTGCAAAACGTTAAACGTTTAACGCTACCATGGAGGGGGTATGAAAGCACTGGACAGATAGCGCTAGCTAATAGCTTCTATCTTTACCTCTTTTAAAATTTAATGTTATTACTTATACAAATCTCACAGAGTCTCAACAGCGTGATTCAGCTTTATGAACAATGCCATCTAGTTTGTACTTGTGTAAACATACGTAGTACACAAGTAATATTCGCTCAGATATTTATGATTAATGATTCTTGTTTTTATTTAATACAAATAGTTTTTGAAAGATAATTAAAACTGATACACATTATTCAGTTAAATGTTTATTTAATTACCATTTCAAAGAAGTATAACTTCTCACGCCCGTACAAAAGTACACGCACCCTTTTTTTATTGTGTGCTTAGTACGAGTTTTACTTGACATAACGGCGCGGCGGCGTAAACGCACGTTTACTATAATTTGCATGAGACCGAAGCTTTTCTTTTCACTGCTGCTAGATGCCTCCGATTCGATCCTATACAAATAGTTAAGGTAGTTTCACTTGCCTTGATAATGAAGGTAGGTAATGGATTAAGATTAATCCATCGTCCGGACCGATTTCAAAAAATCTATCACCAATATAATACATTTTCTAGGACTCAAAAGTACTATTAAAAATTGGAACCGAAGCCGTACTTTTTCAAATGACCCCCCGGACCACTGAAAAAGAGGGGGTTGCAACATTCGATTTCTTCCCCTTGTGCACGATTTTTTGTACGGCGTTGCGGAATAATGGATTAGAAGCTGCATTGCAACAGTATGAAACTGATGCCGTACAGAATCAAATGACCAAATTTACCCTCGAAATTGTCACCAAATCAAAAACATTTACCGACTTTGTGGACCACCTTTTTTGTACGGCACTGCGCGCTTTCTTATTATTTTTCATGGCCCTATCGATGGTTAAAAATGCCGTACAGAATCAAATGACCAAAATTTACTCACCCTACTTGCACTTTTGAATTCTCACCAGCACTCAGTTGGACAGCTTACAAGTGACGGCATAGTGCTGAATCTTATTATTTTATGCTCTTATATCGTCCTATATACGTCACCTGGTGGTTCATATGACCCATGATTTTTGTGCATGGGCCAGTAGTCTATAATATAGGTACATTATTTCTGATTCTGAGTGACAAAAGCTATAATTACCTGGTTACGATTAGTGCCTAATATTTTTTTATGTTATAGGGGATACGGATGCGTGTGCCGCTACCTATACAAAATTAAAATGTGTGCAATTCACACGTGGTAGAAGTGAAACCTTCAAAAATTTTGTTTTCAAGATAATGAGACGAATGTAAAATTTCGGGAAGATGATAACTGTAGATGATAAAGTACCATGAATAGGCTTGACGTACGTCGATAATAATTATTATTAATTGTTTACAACTCAACTCAACTCAATTCAATTCATCTCAACTCCCCCTCCCCTACCCCTGTACAATGCTTCCTATCTCACTTTAGGATTACTGGACAGTTTCGTTTCATCGAATTTCAAATCACCCCCCCTACTAAAGAAGTTTTCACTTCAAAAATGTATGGTAAAAGTCGAATTTGAATGGATCTAAAGTGCCTAATGCATTGTTTTAGCGATTTCAAACCATCTACGTATTATTGCCTTTCAATTTATAACAGTTTAGGGCACATCGGTTGGATGGTTTCAAAGTCTAAGTATAATGTCCAAAGCCAAAAACATTTTTTGTATTTTATATATACTTACCCATAGATAAATATAATACATGTTGCAGAATAACGTCTGCAGAATACCGACGTCAGCTTTCAAAAAAACCGCATCATAATCGATCCATTCCTTTATGAGGTACGATGCCACGAACAGAACCCGTCCCCGTCGCACTTTTAACACTCCTCTTTTTGCGTCGGGAGGGGGGGGGGGGAGGTGAGAGGGTAAGGGGGGGGGGGGGTTCAATAATTGACAAAAAAAAATCGCTCACCGCCAACTGTCCGTTATAAAACTGATCATTCGGTATTTGAAGTATGTCTGCGTGGGAGCGAAAGTTTTTCTTTAGCATGACGGTGTAGTTAGGATCGTTTCTTTTGTATAGGCCATCCTCCATGGTCATCAAACGTTCCATTAGTGATGTACCTAAAAGAACTGCTTATTTACTTTGTGATTAAAATATTTTTACAAAAAAAAAAAAAAAAACAGGATAGGTACCTTATTTTGTTAAAAAACAAATCTGAACAAAGGAAGGTGTCCAAAAAATACAGGCCATGCCATAGTCAACCACGCTGGCCAAATGCGGAATGACAGTCTTCACATCAAAGACTTACATAATCTATATTAATATAAAAAGGGGAAAGATTTGATTTTTTGTTTGTATTGAATAGACTCCGAAACTACTGAACCGATTTGAAAAATTATTTCACTGTTGAGAAGCTAAAATGTATATCCCCGGTTATCCCCGGTAACATAGGCTATATTATATTTTCAAAAAAACGATAGGGATCCTTAGTAAAACTCCAATAATGTATCCCAAGGTGTAAAAAAATAAGAAAACCGAAGCAAAGCGAGGGCGGTTACTCGTATATTATAAACATCTTAATAGCTTCACACACGTTAGATAAAATTATTGAGAACTCTATGTAACCTTTCTATACATATAATAATTACTAGCTGCCCGAACAGACTTCGTTCTGTCAAAAGTTTTATTTTTATTTTGATGATGATGATGAGATGTAAGCTATCCTATCTTTCAAGTTGGATCAAACTGCACACGGTGTGCAAAGATTAAAATCGGTTAAGTAGTTTAGGAGGCCATCGCGGACAAACAGTGTGACACGTAATTTAATACTTACAAGCTGCCCGGACAGACTTCATTCTGTCAAAAGTTTTTTTTATTAAAACCTTCCGTGTGCCTTAAGGGCACACGAAGGAATATGTAAGCTATCTTATCTTTCAAGTTGGATCAAACTGCACACGGTGTACGAATTTGATTAAAATCGGTTAAGTAGTTTAGGAGGCCATCGCGGACAAACAACGTGACACGTAATTTTATATATTAGGATATTAAGATTTACTGGTAGGTAGGTTACATTATTTTTGAAATGAGATGATTCGTGCAGCATTCGTTCATAGGCCCCCGCGTTCGGCGAATCTAAATTCCAGGCGCTTGGCTTTCTCTGAATTTTGAAGTACCTATTACAATGTTAGTGCTAACCTAAACCATATTCCCGAGCGTGTTTTGAAGTAAGCACTGGGCCAAGCTGCATCGGGTCACCAGAAAGGACTAGGAGTCCATCAGGTGCCAACAGTTTCGTAATAGGCAACAGACACAACGGCTCCGTAGCTTGTGCGGCTTCGTCGATGAACAGATGTGTGAAGTATGTAGTGACACTGCGTGCACTGATGCAAAAAACAACAGAATAGGTTAAATATTTTTCTCCTACTGCATAGTATTAAGAAGCAGTGGCGTAGCGTGGGGGGGGGGGGGGACCGGGGGGGCATGGCCCCGGGCTGCAATTAATATACATTAAAAGTAATAATTTTTATTTAATGTGAATTGTGCTATGACAAAAAAAAAACAAGAAAAGTACATTTTTAATTAATAATATGGAGGCGGCAAAGATCATTGGGGGCGGCAAATTTTTCGGTCGGCCCCGGGCGGCGGAAACCCGCGCTACGCCACTGTTGAGAAGAACACCATTTTTAAGCGTTTGATGTGAATAAAATAAGTCTATCACAGTCATTGAACTATTATTACTAGTACGTGTACATAATACTTCAATAATCACAGTGCATAATGTAATAGAGTAGTAGAGAACCCGGATGACCGAACTTTGCTCGGTTTAGTGTTGCTAACAACGCTATCTACTTAGGTAGCTTTAGTGTTGCTACTCGCCAATAGATGTCAGGAAGAGTCTATTGTAGCAGTTCTTCATTGCCTGAAAACACGGATAAAACGACATGTTCTAAAAATGAATCTTAGCTAGTTCGATTATCACCTCCGAAACCCCCTGCTTACTAAACATGAAAATCGTTGGAGCCGTTTCCGAGACTCAGATTATATACTATACAAGAACTGCTCATTTAAAGGTATTAGATAGATTCTAGGCAAATTATCACTTTATTTTTGACGAGGCCCTCGCATGACTGGAACATAAATATAAGTGCGTCGATCAGTACTCAGAAATTTATTGATGGATTTCCAATTTTTTTCAGGGATTTTTTTTTTTCACCTGCGGCTATCTATAGATAATAAAATAATAGGTTACCAGGTAAACTTGGGTTCGGTGTTCGGTAGAAGTTAGGACCCAATAAAAAATAATAGTAGCTTAAGTGCAGATATAATAACTAAGTATGTAGATGTACATTAAACCTATCTAGGAAAATATAAAACAATGATGTATAGGTACATATATTTATACTTACATGTTATCCTTTCCTCCTACAGCATGCCATGCGTAACTAATTGTGCTAATAATTATGTTGGCACATTTTACTTTCGTCCTCTCCATCTCTCGAATATCATGAAGTTCCGAAACTAGCATAATATTTTTAATAGGATTATTCGAATATTGATTTAAACACGTCGGCAAAGTGCTCCTAAAAATAACAGAAGTTGTTAAATTATAAATTAAAGTTAAAAAGTACCTACTACCTACCTAACGAAAATACACTGCTCGAGACGGTTATAAATAATACTGTTTCTTCGACACTTCAAATGATTGGCCTAACGCGCTAAGTAAGGCGCATTCTGGCACAGCTGTTAACATGCTAGATTGACCGATAAAAGAAGTTTGATATGCTTCACGAAATCCACGATTGCATTGAAACTAATCTATCGGACAACTATCGGTAAGTATGGCGCCCCTTCTCGCGCGCACACTTGCCGATAGTTTGGTCGGCGGACTGTGGCGATAGCTTCACTTCGCTCCGCGTTTGCTTTGGAATGGTAGCGATGTTGTATAGAAATATAATTGCTTTTATCTTTTTCTATCCACACGGTGTTACGCGCTGTCCTGCGTGGGCGAATCAACGCGAACGCGAAGCGAAGCGGTGCGAAGCGAAAATAACAAACAGTCGAGATGTATTGAAATGTACTACGTGACCAAAAGCACATAGAGGGCGTTGCGGTGCGGCGCGGTTTGAAGCGAACGCGATCAGTTGGTTTGATATTTTCAAGCGAACTTCAGCGGCGCGGCGTATGTTAGTGGCGGTGAAATGACAATTCGCGCGCACGTAGGACAGACTCTCCGCTTCTCTCCGCGTCGCACTGAATTCGCATTGGACCGTTTCACGATCGCGTTCGCGTTGATTCGCCCACGCAGGACACGGTGTAACACCGCGATCCAATGCGAATTCAGTGCGATGCGGAGCGAAGCGGCGAGTCTGTCGAGCTGTCCTACGTGCGTGCGAATTGCCACTTCACCAGCACTGACATACGCCGCGCCGCAGAAGTTCGCGCGAAAATATCAAACCACTGATCGCGTTCGCTTCAAACCGCGCCGCACCGCAACGCCCTCTACGTGCTTTTGGTCACGTAGGACACTTCAATACATTTCGGCTGTTTGTTATTTTCGCTTCGCACCGCTTCGCTTCGCGTTCGCGTTAATTCGCCCACGTAGGACAGCGCGTTAGTTCGTACGTGTTAATAAAAATGGCTGACAATTATTTAGATGTCGTCTTCTGTTTTCATATTATTATCTTGTCCCAGAGAACGGGACGTGCTTCCACTAATGTAATTAAAAAGTCGATATCTAAATTGTCAGCCATTTTTAGGGTTCCGTAGCCAAATGGCAAAAAACGGAACCCTTATAAATTCGTCATGTCTGTCTGTCCGTCCGTATGTCACAGCCACTTTTCTCCAAAACTATAAGAACTATACTGTTGAAACTTGGTCAGTAGATGTATACCGTAAACCGCGTTAAGATTTTCACACAAAAATTGTAAAAAAAAAACAATAAATTTTGAGGGTTCCCCATACATAGAACTGAAACTCAAAAATTTTTTTTTCATCAAACCCATACGTGTGGGATATCTATGGATAGGTCTTTAAAAATGATATTGAGGTTTCTATTATCATTTTTTTCTAAAGTGAATAGTTTGCGCGAGAGACACTTCCAAAGTGGTAAAATGTCCCCCCCCCCCGTAACTTCTAAAATAAGAGAATGATAAAACTAAAAAAAATATATGATGTACATTACCAATTACCATGCAAACTTCCAACGAAAATTGATTTGAACGAGATCTAGTAAGTAGTTTTTTTTAATACATCATAAATCGTAAACCGCAAAAAACATCGATCAAAGTTACAATGAAGTACAAGAACTTTTATATTATGTTACTTGCTGCTACGGAACCCTTCATGGGCGAGTCCGACTCGTACTTGGCCGCTTTTTATTAACACGTGCGAACTAAGCAACAGCGAAACTTAAGCCCAATGCATACGTAACGGGTTTTTTCCCGTACGGGACGGGAAAAACATCGTCGGCAAACGGGCCACATTCTGTATAGGATTCCGCTGCGTATGCACTATCGTATATATTTTCTATGAATATGATGTTTCCAAAACTTCATGACCCGTCCCGTACGGAAAAAAACCCCGTTACGTATGCATTGGGCTTTAATGTGACCTTTTTCCGTTCCATCGGCATGGCACTCCATTTAATTTTTAATCATAGTATTTACATTTAAGCATATTTTTGTATTTGTTGCAGTGCCTTGTGAGCGAAATAAATGTTTTTCTTTCTTTCTTTCTTTCTTTAATGATGCATCGTACACTGCGCCGCCTCGCCACGTGTTGCAACGTCGCACCGCGGCGCCGCCGCGCGGCGGGCGGGCGGCGCGCCGCACCGCAGACATGTGTCCGCGCCCTATATTGCTGAATAAAAAACCAAAAAGCGGCCAAGTGCGAGTCGGACTCGCCCATGAAGGGTTCCGTAGCAGCAAGTAACATAATATAAAATTTCTTGTAGTTCGTTGTAACTTCGATCGATGTTTTTTGCGGTTTACGATTTATGACGTATTAAAAAAAAACTACTTATTAGATCTCGTTCAAATCAATTTTCGTTGGAAGTTTGCATGGTAATGTACATCATATATTTTTTTTAGTTTTATCATTCTCTTATTTTAGAAGTTACAGGGGGGGGGGACACACATTTTACCACTTTGGAAGTGTCTCTCGCGCAAACTATTCAGTTTAGAAAAAAATGATATTAGAAACCTCAATATTATTTTTGAAGACCTATCCATAGATACCCCACACGTATGGGTTTAATGAAAAAAAAAAATTTTTGAGTTTCAGTTCTATGTATGGGGACCCCAAAATTTATTGATTTTTTTTCTATTTTTGTGTAAAAATCTTAACGCGGTTTACAGAATACATCTCCTTACCAAGTTTCAACAGTATAGTTCTTATAGTTTTGGAGAAAAGTGGCTGTGACATACGGACGGACAGACAGACAGACAGACAGACAGACATGACGAATTTATAAGGGTTCCGTTTTTTGCCATTTGGCTACGGAACCCTAAAAAGCAAACGCCAATGCGTCATAAAATTATGAACTTACCAATCTCTCTTGGACGAATTTTGACGCAAAAGGAAGACGCCTAGTTTCGCGGAAGATAAAGATTCATATTTGATTAGTTTGCAGGCCACATCATCCGCTGCCGAATTTGAAGGCGCACAAACGATAATTTTACTTGACGGGTCCATTCTCAATACCTATAAATAAATACTTAAGCTTAGTATAAGCCGCGTCATTAAAGAAACGAATCCAAAATGGCGAACGGTACTTGTAATGACAGGTTAGGAGTGTTAGGACCGTCAACAAAACAGAGAACTGATATTTTGTTATTTGAAAATAAATATGTATTAGCCACGGACCTAAAAAAAAGCGGCCAAGTGCGAGTCGGACTCGCTCATGAAGGGTTCCGTAGCAGCAAGTAACTTAATATAAAAGTTCTTGTAGTTCGTTGTAACTTGTAACTTTGATCAATGTTTTTTGCGGTTTACGATTTATGACATATTAAAAAAAAACTACTTACTAAATATCATTCAAACCAATTTTCGTTGGAAGTTTTCATGGTAATGTACATTATACATTTTTTTTAGTTTTATCATTCTCTTATTTTAGAAGTTACAGGGGGGGGACACACATTTTACCACTTTGGAAGTGTCTCTCGCGCAAACTATTCAGTTTAGAAAAAAATGATATTAAAAACCTCAATATCATTTTTGAAGACCTATCCATAGATACCCCACACGTATGGGTTTGATGAAAAAAACATTTTTGAGTTTCAGTTCTAAGTATGGGGAACCCCCAAAATTTAGTGTTTTTTTTTCTATTTTTGTGTGAAAATCTTAATGCGGTTCACAGAATACATCTACTCACCAAGTTTCAACAGTATAGCTCTTATAGTTTCGGAAAAAAGTGGCTGTGACATACGGACGGACAGACAGACAGACAGACAGACAGACAGACAGACATGACGAATCTATAAGGGTTCCGTTTTTTGCCATTCGGCTACGGAACCCTAAAAAAGACGGACATAATCCCAAGAACAAATTCAGTGAAGCACCCATAGGAATACCAACTCTGTATTCGTACAAGTACACACACCCACACATTGACACCATACGGCTACGACATTGACACCATCGCCAATCAAAAATTACAAAATTACGCACACATGGTAAGCGAGCTGTCAGCTGTCAGCTTCACTCCCGATTAGACAAGGTTACGTCTGTTCTTTTTTTATGTCCGTGGTATTAGCAAAATATTTAAAAACCCAACCAATTGTTAATCGGTATCGCGAACCACGGTTTCCGTATATTTTTATGTTGTATTTTTTTCATTTCTTTTCACGAATGCTATTTGTTTTAACGGTTGTCATTTGTTTGACGTTTGTCATTGTTTCGATATAGCTGTCATTTGTTTTGACGATTGTCATTTGTTTTGACAATAATTTATTATTATTGTTATATCAGTTTGCACAACATTATCTCCTATAGCAGATAGAAGAACGTGAGTTAGACCAAAAAAAAATCGTATTTTTTTCTTATACATTTCTATGTTAAAATTACAAAAAGGGTACAACTCGACTTAGATCACTTATCACCGGAGGCACAGATTTATAGAATGACAAGAAGTGTCCCCAAAATATAATAGATAAAATGCTAGGTTTGATTACCTGTAATATCGCCTCGACTATTGTGGCAGTCTTGCCGGTTCCCGGAGGCCCGTGCAGGATGTAAGGCGCGGGAACAGACGTCCTGGACACAATGTGTTCCACTGCCGTCCGCTGTTCGGCGTTCCTCGAAATCTCTGGATTGAACCATCTGAAAACCACACATTTATTCATACAAAACAACTTATTATCATAATCCCCGCCCATTTGTCCCCATGTGAAGGGCACCTGTAGGACAGGATATCTGAACAAAGAAACACTAGGTACAAGGATTACCCTTGCACCCACCGGTGGGTGAAACCAGTGGGTGAACGAGTAACGGCCCGATGGATACCCGTCGTACGTCGGAACTGTCGATGGTGGAAAATGGATGGGAGAATTAAATCCTTTAAATCCTGCGCATGCTCTCCAAAATGTATCCTATAGAAAACTGAGAGGTTGCCAACTCAACGTTTGTGCTGGAGGCTTTAGAGATTGGTCTTCAGCAATCTAAGTCAATAGCCTTTTAGCATGCCTCTCAATTGAATGCAATGCTGATAGGTGACATGACTTTATACATATACATAAGCTTAAAATTGTGGTGCGAAGGACCTCCCCGTACCTTCGTTAGGATACCTAGCATCTTAGCAGCTTCTTTCACTTAAGATTGAATGAACCGCCCAAAGTTAAGGTTCAAGCATATACTTACAAACGAAGGCGGTGGGTGTATTCTGTTCTAAGCAAATAAAAACATTGTGAAAAGTTGCTAAGCCAAGATCAACGAGCTTTTTTTGGCGTTATGTTTTGAAATGTTGCATATCTCACGGTAAGGTTGGCATCGCCGCAAAGATTATTGGGGCAATGTAATCTGTGCATCGCCCCATTCAGACTGCCTGACGTGTGAAATGCACACGCTTAACCAATCGCTTAACCATAGTCTCTCCAATGCCATATGTTTTATAACTTTTATACAATGATATAAAAATACTGTTCTATAAGAAAAATATGTTAATAAGGAACTTACGTTATAATGGGAATCTTTTTATCAAATTTAACATTTTTCTTGGGAAATACTTTGGTCTTATGCTTGCTCGATACAATATTATTAACTGCCTTGTGCATACACTCATATTGATAATTTGAGAATAGAAATACTAATTTGAATTCTTCATTTACGCTTATCCTGAAATATATAAAATATTTATTAATATTCAAATTTACATTACTAAACATAGTCTCGGGGTAGCCTTACTCCCTAGAGACCGCGTCCCCAGGTGGCGGATAGGGGAGTTCCCTCTCGGACAGGTTACCTGTTTGAAGGGTAGGAGGGAAATAAAATACCTCCCGCGGACCACAAGGCCGGAGATGGAAACTCTGTCAACAAACCTCACCCACGAGCTTCTCCGACATATACGGAGGCGAGGTCGTGTGGGTGTACTGCGAGCTCGGGTTGGAGCAGGCAGTAGAGATGGCGGCGGATGAATCGAAAGGTCAACGGCGGCTCTCAAGCCCTCCAGGAGGGTTACAACCTTGGCGTCAGGTGGCAACCGGCCGTAAAACACTATAGCCAAAAACACTTTCTCCTAATTATGAAATACAGATCAAAAGTGAATAAGGGTAAAAGTATTAGGGCGTACCCCGTAAGCGACGCGAACATTGTGAATGCGAAGAATGATAGGGCGTCCCCCAGAAGCGACGGGAAGAAGGACAAGAATCAATGTTCGCAGTCTACACCTAAGATTAGAATAGCAACGTGGAATCTGGGTACCCTTACAGGACGCAGTCAAGAGCTTGCAGAGACCCTGAAAAGGAGAGACATAAATATATGCTGTATACAGGAAACGCACTGGAAGGGAGCTAAATCCAGAGACCTAGGACTCGGATACCAACTGGTCTACTATGGGACAGACAACAAACAAAACGGGGTAGGGATCATTCTGGATAGCCACTTTAAGAATCGAATAGTAAATGTCGACAGAAAAACAGACCGTCTCATAGCAATTAAATTAGCACTGGATAACCAGCCGATCATAAATATAATTTGTGCTTACGCACCCCAAACGGGATGCAAAGAAACCGATAAGGAAGAATTCTGGGAGGAAATAGACGAACTGATGATGAACATCCCAGAGGTAGAAACCAAATTAATACTGGGAGACCTAAATGGTCATGTTGGCGAATGTAACAGTAGTTATAGATTTGTTCATGGGGGTTTTGGCTACGGTAGTGAAAATAAAGAGGGAAGATACATTTTAGAGTTTTGTTTACGACACAACCTTACAATAGTTAACACAAATTTTCAAAAGAAAGCGGAGCATCTTATAACGTACAAAAGTGGAGGTAAATCTTCACAGATAGACTACATTTTGGCTGATAGCAAAATTAAAAAAGGATTTAAAGATTGCAAAATAATACCTGGGGAGGCGTTAACCTCTCAACATAGAATTTTGGTGGGTACTTATGAGTTGCCAAGACCTATTAAGAAGACCATTGACCGTACAGAAAGAATAAAATGGAAAGAACTTGCTGGATCTAAGGGTAATACATTTCTCGAATCTATACGCTGCTATCTGACAAAAGATTTTAAGACCATCTACAGTAGTGCCGAGCAGATGTGGTCTAATTTTCAGCTTGAATGTAATAGCAAAGCCAGGAATATATTGGGAATTTCAAAAGGAGGTATCAGCACTGGCAAAGATCCGACCTGGTGGAACGAAAGAGTCAAGGAGTTAGTTAAAGTAAAAAAGGAGAAATTCAAGACTTGGCAAATATCTGAATCAGAAGAAGACCACATCGCATACAGAGAAGCTAAGTCTATAGCAAAAAAGGCGGTTGCACAGGCAAGAACTAAGTCCCGGGAAGAGTACTATGACCAGATTGAGAAAGCAGACTCAGATAGTGAAATTTTTAAACTAGCTAAAAATAGAAATCGATCAACACAGGATATTAAAGTAAATAAATTCATTAAAAATAAAAATTCAATATTGCTGACTCAGAATGATGAGATAAGTAACAGATGGGGAGAATACTACAATGAACTTATGAACGAGGAATTTCCAAGTAAAGACAGGGAACAATTAAAGTCAGTCGAAGGGCCAATAAAAGAGATTGAAATTGGGGAAGTTAAGGCAGCAGTCATGAAGATGAAAAACCGAAAAGCTGTAGGCCCTGATGAGATTCCTGCTGAATTATGGAAATCACTAGGCCCCATCGCAATAGAATGGCTTACAAAATTGTTTAACATTATACTCACTACGAAGTTAATGCCTGAGTCATGGAGACTCAGTTTTATAATTCCATTTTATAAAAATAAAGGGGATGTAACACAATGCTGCAACTATAGAGGGATCAAGTTAACTTCACATACTCTTAAAATATGGGAGAGAGTCTTAAATAAACGCATCCAGCTGCTTACCTCAATAACGCATAACCAATTTGGGTTCACGCCTGCAAAATCAACAATAGATGCAATACAGGCTGTTAGAATACTAACAGAAAAATATCGCCTAAACAAAGAAGACCTCCATTTAGTTTTTATTGACCTTGAGAAGGCATTTGACAGGATACCGCGCAAACTTGTATGGCAATCACTAAGAGCTCAACATGTGCCCGAATATTACATTAAACTGATACAAGACATGTACGAGAATGTCCGTACAAGAGTCAGATCGCAAGCAGGATTTAGTCAAGAATTCGAGGTAGGCGTGGGAGTTCATCAAGGTTCTGCATTGAGCCCCTTACTTTTCAATCTAGTTATGAACTTTATCACCAAAGATATACAAGCACCATTACCCTGGAACCTATTATATGCCGACGACATCGTCCTTATCGCCAAAACACCCCACGAACTCCAAACTACACTGTCCATCTGGGTTAATGCTCTAGAGAATGCGGGACTGAGAGTTAGCAAAACAAAGACTGAACATCTTGAATGCCGTTTTAGTAAAAATGCCCTTACAAACGCAGCTACCATATGTTATCCTGATGGAACATCGGTGCCGAAAGTAACACATTTTAAATATCTAGGCTCTGTAATCACTGACAATGCAGATATCGAGGCAGATGTGACACATAGAGTGAGTGTTTCCTGGCAGAAATGGCGATCTCTAACCGGAGTGTTATGTGACCCAAATATGCCCATAAAAACTAAAGGCAAAGTATACAAAATGGCGGTAAGACCGGCGATGCTGTACGGGGCGGAATGCTGGACGGTAAAAGAGACGCATGTACAAAAACTTCATTCTACAGAAATGAAAATGTTGAGGTGGTCAGGAGGAGTAACCAAACTTGACAAAGTCCGAAATGAGTATATCCGTGGCACCTTTAAGGTAGCTCCTATAGCCGAAAAACTCTATGAAAGCAGATTAAGGTGGTATGGACACGTGATGCGACGAGGTGACGATCACGTTGTCAAAAAAGCTTTAGATCTCCCAGAAAACAGGAGAGGAAGAGGACGACCCCCGTACACCTGGTGGACCAGTATGGCCAAAATCCTTAAAACTAATAATTTACCCGATCCGACAACCCACGACAGAACATCGTGGCACAGAAAAATTAGGAGAGCCGACCCCACGTAACGTGGGAATGCGCAAAGAAGAAGAAGAGATTCAAATTTACATAACCAAATAAATAGTTCTGGAAGTTCTGGTGCATGACCTGAGGAGTTTATTTTACTCTTATCTCTTCTTAACTATAAAGAACCTTTGTAGAACGGTAGGGGGTAGTTCAAACAAAATACAAGATATTTAGATGATTCTGTATCCCACCTTTTTGATAACAAAGTGGTCGGCATGGAAATGGTGAGTTGACTGCCTCTTATTTCCGTTATTTGCGCTCGTAAACGTCTTGTTGGATCTAATAATGATATTAGTAGCATATGGTCATCTGAAAACAATAAATAGTAAAAACACTGAGGAAATTATTTTACGATACCTGCGAGTGTATTCTATTCCATCACAATATTCTATAGTGTTCTGAAAGGTGTACTAGGTAGGTATCATTATCAAGTCTACCTACTATCTATCCATGGGTTATTTGTTTCGATGTTAAATTATATTGATATACTTATTTAATCTTGTTCCTTTTTTGGTCGACTTTTTTCAGCAGTCTCAGAAAAATATGAACGAGGTGTCATTCGATTCGGAATGGCATTAGATGATAAAAATAAAAAAGGGGTTTAGTTTTTTGCAAATATCTCAAAAACTAATTAAGATTTTTCAAATCTAAAAAAAAGATTAAGACGAGCCTAAAAAAATCTCGACTCCCGGAATTGTAAGAGTATAATATTTATAGTTTTCCCAAAGGGATGAAAATACGGCCGAAAACGGGTACTCTGGCTTGCGCAAGCCACCCCTACTTCGGACACTATCAATAAAAATGATTTAAACATATTAAATATAAAATTTAAGAAATAAAAAAATGAAAGGGCCTACTGGATAGGTAAATGAACTAGATAGATGAATGAATAATCCGCCGGATTTTTTTTACTATCGACAGGGTTCAGAATAGATCCCCGTTGGAAAAATAAAAAAAAAAACATTTTTCAGTAGTTTTACTTAATCATCCACATTTTTTTTAATATTATTAATGATCCGTTTCTTTTTGTTATCAGAAGCTGCACAGAAATATTTTTTTAATTTTTATCTCCTATTGTAGAAAAACATAATATAATTATAAACAAATAAGTTGTTTATAAGATAATAGGTATGATGACAGATTTTGAAATAGTATTTTATATTGTTGGGAAATATATTATAATTACAACGTATATCATATTTCCGCAAAAAAATAAGGTTTAGTATAAAATAAATACACTTTAATTTATAAGTTTAAAATTCGCACCAAAACACTTCAAAGTGTCATGGCGTCGCTTTTGACATCAAACCACAATAAAGTAGACAAGATGTCAGTCATTGTCAGTATTGTCATATTTGTTTGTTTACTGATGCGTAACGTAATTCGCGCTGATTGAGACTGATTGGCGTTCAAGGTATCATGGCGGCTTGCCGTATTTTGTAGTTTTATTTTATAAAAAAAAATATTAATCTCGCTCTTAATAATACAATAAATGCGTATTTTGTAATCCATTAATAGGGTTTCATTAAATAAATACATAATTTTAGTGATTTTTACTTACTCTCATCATGCCTATTGAAATATTTTTTTTTGGAATCTACTTTGATACAATAATGATTTTTAAAAGACACATTTATTATTTAACAATTATTTTCTACCACTTATAAATTATAATTGATATTAAGTAACAATTTTTTTTATCGTTATTTATTTTTCTCTTCGATATTATATAAAAAATCGTTTCATTTAATTTTTCATTGTTATAATACAATTTGTTATAAACAAATAAATTTTAACCTTATATTTTTTTCTCATTCTACTTACTGTAACATTAGTCCTACAATTCCGCGAATCGAGATTTTTTGTAGGAAATTTAGTCTTTTTTCGATTTGAAAAATGTCAAAATAATTAGTTTTTGAAATATTTGCAAAACCCTTTTTTTATTTTTAGTTAATTGTTTATATCTTTTGCAATTTTTCCGAATCGAATGAAACCTGGATCATATTTTCCGAGACTGCTGAAAAATGTCAACCAAAAAAAGCGGCCAAGTGCGAGTCGGACTCGCCCATGAAGGGTTCCGTAGCAGCAAGTAACATAATATAAAAGTTCTTGTAGTTCGTTGTAACTTTGATCAAGGTAAATTGCGATTTATGATTTATGACGTATTAAAAAAAAACTAATTACTAGATCAAGTTCAAACCAATTTTAAGTGGAACTTTGCATGGTAAAGTACATCATATATTTTTTTAGTTTTATCATTCTCTTATTTTAGAAGTTATAGGAGGGGGGGGGGACACAAATTTTACCACTTTGGAAGTGTCTCTCGCGCAAACTATTCAGTTTAGAAAAAAATGAAATCCGAAATCTCAATATCATTTTTGAAGACCTATCCATAGACACCCCACACAAAATTTGATGTTTGATGGGTTTGATGAAAAAAAAAATTTTTTGAGTTTCAGTTTCAGTTTTTGAGTTTCAGTTCTAAGTATGGGGAGCCCCCAAAATTTATTGTTTTTTTTTTTTCTATTTTTATGTGAAAATCTTAATGCGGTTCACAGAATACCTCTACTTACCAAGTTTCAACAGTATAGTTCTTATACTTTCGGAAAAAAGTGGCTGTGACATACGGACGGACAGACAGACAGACATGACGAATCTATAAGGGTTCCGTTTTTTGCCATTTGGCTGCGGAACCCTAAAAAGCACTTTTGACCAAACTATTTTGTTCTATAATTATTATTATGACAAATATTTTTTTAGGTAGGTAAGTATTACCATACGTACGTCTTGTATGATGGGTATTAAACGAGTCGTGTATTATTCGTATCGTAGTTGGTATCAAAATGAGACATAAAATTAAAGTAGGTACTGTACCTATCCTGACGTAGCGTTGTTTCTGTTCCATTCCTGGTACCATAATCGTAAACAGGTTCCCTCTATTGGCATTTTGGACTTTAACGCGGTCCACGCATTGTTTCTAAAAATCAGATACAAGATAAGGAATTTATTATAGGTTCATTATGTTTTGTGCGACCCAGAATTCTTTCTGACCACGAATACCACGATCCCATCTCCAAATCAGTCTATCTAGGTGCAGCGAAAGTCCAAACATTTCCAAGCTTTGGCCGTATTGAGCCGGCCCAGCATATTGACCCAATCTATGACTGACCCTAATTGATGACAGACTAGGGCAGAGGTTCTCAGCCTTTTTTTCTTATAGACCACTTTCAAAATTTAGCTGGTTCCGGTGGACCCCCTGAAGCTACATTTCTACCATATTCCCAAAACTCAACAAAAAATGTAAAAATTAGATCTATCTATGGAAATTTGCGTTGCGGGTGAGTTTAGATTAGGTACGTAAAGGTACGTAAAGTTTTCGAAAAAAAAGTGAGAATTGATTGGTTAATTAATTGATTTTTTGTCACGCCAACGTAAACCCCCGTGGAGTCTCCCGTGGACCCCTGTGGTGGGGGCCCACCTGGACTACTTTGGGAACTAAGGGACTAGGGTGTTATAAGAGGTGACAGAATTTAGCCCCCATCCTTGATGCTGTGGTTTTATGTAAAGATGTTAGTGTTACCAATATATAAATAGTCATACGGTTATTTATTTTTAAATCTTTTTAATTAAATAGACTTTGTTGAAATACGACAATTGTTTGTTAAGCGAATGAGTGACATGTTTTCTTTTCTTCGGTTGGCAAATTTTTAAAACTTTAATGTTATGAGATTTGAATTAGGGAAAAAATAAATATCACCCTTTTTAACCCCCGACGCCTAAGTAGGTTTACGTGAAAATGAAAATAATTTTTTTTTTTCAAAAACACCAGCGACAGTTTCGTTCCACTGTGGGATGCGCTTCATGGAATCGCCATGCCCGCCACCGGACACATTTTTAGCGCCAAACAAAAACGTTCTATAGTTCGATACAATGTATCAATAGTTTATCTGCGACGACGAATGAATTGACCGATTCATTGCATTGTTTTTCTTAGAACTATCGCCCATCGCTAGTCTCCGCTAGTTATAAATAATTAACGGCCGGTCTCAATAATGTACTAACAGATGGAAGACTGTGGATATGGCTACCATTAGTATGTTATCTGTCATATTTGTCAATTTCTGCGTCTGAAAAATTGACAAATATGACAGATGACATACTAATGGTAGCCATATCCACAGTCTTCCATCTGTTAGTACATTATTGAGACCGGCCGTAAATAATAATACCCACCATGTTGTCAAACATTCACGCTGTTGCGACGTGACCTATTTGCTAACAACATGAAATCGTAAACCTAAGACCGACACAACCTTCCGAATTCTGAAGAAAGTATTAAGTAGTCTAGCATCAAAATATGTATATTGGTGACTCACATGCTATTATCTTTAGTAGACAGTGAAGGGCGTGTAAAATTAAACGGTCTTATCCGAGAAGTGAGTAACGGCCGGTCTCAATAATGTACTAACAGATGGAAGACTGTGGATAGGGCTACCATTAGTATGTTATTTGTCATACTTGTCAATTTTTCAGACGCAAATATTGACAAGTATGACAGATAACATACTAATGGTAGCCCTATCCACAGTCTTCCATCTGTTAGTACATTATTGAGACCGGCCGTAAGACAACAGTTTCATAAATTTTGATTAGAATTTAGAATTTCGAAATATTACCTGGAGACATTCCCTTGCTGTGGCTTCTTCAAACCATAATAGGTGATGAAAATATTCTTCATATGTCGTGGCATTAAGTGTTGACAGAATATCTCTGTAAGTAAATGTATAATTAATGCAAGGATCAAAATACCTTCATAGGTAAGTACTTTAGGTACTGTGTTGTACAGGACCTGTAATATTATTATACTTAGGTAGGTATTTGACGGAGTCTTGTAGCATTTGAACTATAATTTAACTTAAGAGCTAGTTCTATTCTTCTCTCTTCTCTTTTTTATGGCTAACAAGGCATTGGTGATCGGTGAGTGGGAGAGCCTCCCTCTCCCACTCACTCAGCGGAGAGTGAGAGGGAGAGTAAAAGGGAGATAGAGGGGGGACAGAGTGAGAAAGAGACACGTACGGCCCGAAAGAGAACTCCTGTACGAATTGATCGTACGGATAAACGGATGATATCAGAGTTGTTAAACCAGCCAAAACTATACGTTCATTAATTTTAGTTCGTTAGGCGGTACGACGTTCGCCGGGTCAGCTAGCGCGCGTTTTGGTAATGCGCTTGGCCTTGGTCTCAGTGACGTCAGACTTAAGAGCCAGAGAGTCGAACTGAAAACTCGGAAGGTACCATCAGTTGTCACAGCACAGTTGAACTGTGTTTCATTGTTGTTTATTTGTGATTGAATATTACCTATATTTATTAATATGTAATAATATATAAAAAGTAAATACCTACCGTATTTATTGTTTTTATCTATAAAGCGTAATTGTAGGTATTTAAAGCTAAAAACACATAATCTTAAATTAAAAAAAACCCGACGACAGTTTGACTACTAACACACTAAACATAGCTAAGAACACTTTTGATTAAGTCACCTTTCAAAAAAAAAACTAGATCAAAATCGGTCCATCCGTTTGGGAGCTACGATGCTACAGACATAGGTACATACTCGTACAGATACAGAGACGTCAAACATAACATAACAATTATCAACACCCCTCTTTTTTCGTCGGGGGTTAAAAACACGTTTCTTGTGCCTTCTTAGAGCCGGCTTTTGACTATGGAATATAATATAATATACAATACATCTGAAAACTTTCGACTGGGTGAACCGGTTTTGATGATTCTTTTTTTAATCGAAAGCAGGTGCTTATCTTGTGGTCCCACATAGACAAGTAGTTTTTGAGTAATTTTGAGGTCGGTTATTTTTTGTTAGTAAAATTTTGATTATATCGCTCGTCGATCTCGTCGGCATTTTGTACGAGACCTTCCACACTGTGCTATAATATATGTATATTACATCCCGAACTATATATATTTTTTTCGACCGACTGAGCGATATTTAGAGGTCATTTGAAGGTGTATATTTTATTTGCCTCACGTCCCCGGACACCGCTTCTCCCCCTGCCTCGGGCACGGCGGAAATTTTTTAATTAATAGTAAATACCTTAAAAAAATACTGACTGTGACGTACTCGGTTTTGACGCCGCGCGCACAACCTCAAAATGCCGCGTGGATGCCCATTTTCAGCGTATAAATAATGGAGATAGAGTTCCGGGAGTCGGGAGTTATTTTTTGGAAATTTCCTCCTCGTTAAGAATCTTTCTTTTTTAATTTCTTAAACATTAATAGTTTCGGAGTTATTAAAAAAAAGAAATACCTTTTTTTAAACTTAATTAATTTTTGCAATTTTTTACGTGCTGGTAAATGCTTCCAAAACATTTTTCTAGACATCATTCCGGACAGAATGAGCTATCACGTATTTTTAAGAGCAGTATCTCTATTTTTCACCATTTTGAACTTTTATTGTTTAGACTATTTTAACATGCTGACCAGGTTGACGTTATTCTACATGTTTTTTTTTTTATATAGGATAGGAGGGTGAACATTTGGGATTGAAAAAAAAAATGAAAAATGATTTATTCAGCATTCAGCAACCATCAATTAGACAAGTCTTAGTGCCACTAGCTCCCACACTAGGATTCCCTGTGTTGTGGGAAGCTAGGATGCACTCTCTCGTAACTAAAGTGGTATGGTACCAAGATCTGAAGTTAAATAATTAAATTACTTAAATTCAAGAAGTTTACAACAACGAATTCTATGACAAAAAAATTTAAAAAGTTCTGGATAGGGACACCCTAATGGGTTGGATTTAGAATCCGGTAGCAGGATTTCGTACATGAGAATGGTTGGAGCTTATAGATGTTTATCAGCCGATTACAACGGTACCACTCGCAACTCTCGGCGTCGCAACGTTTTCGAAAAAATTGAAAAAAACTGTCATAATCTTAGTACCAAAATACGATATACACCGTGTTCCTGAGGTTGTGCAGGAACTTCGGCCTGTTATTCAGACCATTAAATTGGTCATCTTTCGTTATGGATTCATTATTGAAATTTTTTTATTTTTTTTATTTTCATACAAACTAAATACTTGAACGTAAATTGCCTAATGTGTAATCTCTTTACACAAGCTGGCAACGTCGCATTATGATTGATATGAAACTTTGACATTAGTAAACTTTTATTGACGTTAACAATTATTTCTCATCGATTTTGCTATCTGTGCGACCAGTGACATTAACAAAAACAAATAGGTAATAATACTAGTTCGAAAAGTTTTACGATGTTTGTTTACTTTAAGGCCCATTTAGACGGAGAGTTTCTAGTATCTATCGTACACTACTATCACTAGTAATAATCGCCATAACATTATCGTATCAGATGTTTACATACAGGAAAGAACTAAATTCTCACCTACGATTATCTCATATGACATTCGTAACTTATCGATCAAGGCGATAATTTCCTATGTCTATTTAGGTACACTTTGTACGTAAGATTACTTATGACAATCTCGACTTGTATTCGACTCATTTTTCAAATTCATACGTGTATCATACAAGACGGTTGAAAACGTTTTGAGTGCGAGATTTGTCATTGGAGTTAAGTTTACAATCAATATTCCATTGCGAGGAAATTGTCGTCAAATAGCGAGAGGTGTAAATGTAAGAAAAATTTTTTTATTAATTCGATCGTGGCTTCTTCGAGACGAGAAGCTCTCCGTCTAAATGGGCCTTTAATGACAAGTCAAGCCAATTAGCGATGGGCAACTCGACGAAATTTACTCGAGTAACTCGAGTAAACTCTTTGGTCGAGTAACTCGAGTAACGATTTTACGTACTCGAGTAAACTCGGCCGATTCAACTCAGCGACGAACGCGAGTCGACGCGGCGACGCGGTTCAACTCAGTCGGTGTTAATCGTCGAGTTCGTCGAGTTGCCGCCGACGCGCTTCGCGTTGCGACGATTTTACTCAGTCAACTCATTACTCGCTCGCGTCGACTACTCGCTGAGCTCGCTGTCGCGTCGGTTCGGTTCGGTTCGGTTACTCGAGTTTACTCGAGTTTTTACTCGAGTAAACGGTTAATTTTGCTCGAGTAACTCGAGTTGTATAAAGTATTACTCGGCCCATCGCTAAAGCCAATAATGACATGGCATTTAAAATGAAACAAGTATAGTTTGAATGATTATGACCGTACTGAGCGGCAACATAGCACAAATAAAGACCCTTTTACAATGTACACCCATATTAAATGGAATTACAAATAACTTAAAAACTAAGCTTTATAATGCACTAGTATAGTCCCATGCAAAGAAAAGTGACTCATCTGTTTATACATAGGAACAGCTACGTTTCTGTTGCCTTTGCTACGACCTTGTAGATACGTGTCGACCGATTTATAGGTATAATCATATATACTTATACATATACGTATACGTAGTGTGTTCAAAAAATAACGGGAATTTTCGTTTTTTTTTTTTGGAAAAGATATCTATTTATTCGTCTGCATTAGTGTTGTCGCCTATAAAATAGTTCCCACTAGACATTTAAATGCATTAGTGCCAGCGCTTCTTCCAATCCCCAAAATACTTTTAAAATTCGATTTTTAGGATAGGATGTGTTTTAATATCATTGCTTGAAAATGACGGCCCTTTCAGGTTCTCTTTATTTATGAAAATAGAAAAAAGTCACAATGAGCCATGTCTGTCGAGCTATGGAGGCTAGAGCATTGTTCCGATTCTATTTTTGGCCAAAAGTTCACGAACAAGCAATCAAGTGTGAGCAAGTGCAGCATTATAGTGGTGCAAAAGCCATGAATCAAAAATCGCCGAGACCCTAAAAACTAAGGCTGCTATTTGAAAAGTTCACAATGAATACCTACAGCTGAAAATTTTATCAAACTTAAGGGACAAGTCAACATAATAAAAAAAAATGTTATACAATCGGACACTCCGAATCCGCAAAATGTAAAAATTCTTTTTTGAACACACTATATTTAATTGTAAATTATAAAATTAAATTGAACACTCGTTACGTTGTGAACTTAATT
Organism: Thymelicus acteon; assembly: GCA_951805285.1. Classification (NCBI taxonomy): domain Eukaryota; kingdom Metazoa; phylum Arthropoda; class Insecta; order Lepidoptera; family Hesperiidae; genus Thymelicus; species Thymelicus acteon. The sequence goes on from OX638232.1 coordinate 9,726,380, forward strand.
GGTTCTTCCGCTATTATTATAATTTTGTAAACAAAATATAAATTCTAATATGGAGAGGTTGTGGTTAAAAGGAGGATATATTAATCATGTTAACAATGTTAACAGCGTAACTTGTGAACTGTCATTTCCAAGAAAGCGAAAATATAATTTCTATAAAAACTTTGACTTACCCACATATTTTGTTAAATAGCGCTTGATCAACCTTTACCTATGCCGCGAGAATGAATGGTGTGACGTCCCACGACGTCTCGCTAATCGATGCTTATCGCTAAGCCTATACTAATTTCGCGACGACTACGAAGAGCTCTTTGGTCCAGTGGCTAAGAGGTCACGCCTCCACTTATGAAGTTGTTGGTTCAAATCCTGGCAAGATGATCGGTGTTTTCGCATTTATTTTGTAACTTGTTATTTTTTATTATTTTATAATTTGTTTTAGAAACCGGCGTGTTCCACTAGGCTAAAAAAATCTGATTGATTGATGATTCAAGACAGATCAGTGTTTTGTGTTTACGTTGATGCGCCATATCTTCAAACTGTTAGTAGTCTCAAACCACCTTCTGATTGCCTTTCAAATTAAATCATTTTGGTGCATATCGGTTGGATGGTTTCAGAGTCTATACAGGACATCCGTAAATATTTTTTGTGTTTTCCCTATACATATAGATTTGTTGATTTTTGACTCCTTGTTATTAGCTTAGCATCGTGAAATGAAATATATTATAAATTGCAATTTAGCCGCATCGAAGTGACAAAAATAGGTTTCCGCAAAAACAGGTCGACACGTAGCTACAAGGTCGTAACAAAGGCAACAGAAACGTAGCTGTTCGTATGTATATTTATAAACAGATGGGTCACTTTTCTCTGCAGGGGACTGTACCTGTATAAGATATGTTTAGTAAATGCTATAGAATCATTTGGTAAAGTTCCTGCACAACCTAAATAACACCCGGTATAACACGATTATGAACGCCAGAAATGTCTTTTTGACAATTCAGAGCTGTCAAACAAGTCCCAAATAACTTCAAATAAGTCATTAGTCTATGCTTAAACTGTCAAATCGGTTCTAAATGTAAGTACAGTACGGCCGCTGTATCTTGGCGCGTCTGAACATAGGCTTTGCGAACTTTAGCGCATGTAAGACAGAGACAACACGAACATGCTAACGTGTGACTGAGACACAATACACCGCGTATCGAGTATTGGTGAATTATGTTACTGCGCAGCCTTCTGCGCGAAGTTCAGACGCGCCAAGATACAGCGGCCGAACTGTACTCTATGTATAAATATTGGCGAAAAAAGAGGAAAGGGAGCGGAGTTCCCCGCTAAGGGGGAAGGGAGGGGACGAAGCCCCCCGCAATGAAATAAGGTACAGGAACGTCAGGAACCCAAAATAGGGATGTTCGATCCAGGTGCCTTGTATCGATACTCTGGATCGATACGGATCGTATGGAGGTGTATCGATCCAGGTATCGATCCAAGTGATTTGATACGATACTCTGGATCGATCCAGTATCGAATGATTTTTTTTTTTGATAGAAATAGCCGGCAAATGAGCTGACGATCTATCTAATAGTAAGTGGTTATTGTCGCTCATGGATATCAACAACACCAAAAGTATCACTGTTGCGTTGCCCTCCAAGAAAGACAGAAGAAAAAAAAAGTAAATTTTTAAATAGGAATGTTTGATACGGGTGTTTTATATACCCATACTCCGAATCGTCATGAATATCCCAGTATAATTAATAGTCCAAATATCGATTCATATAATTTTTAAATATACCTGTAAATGGGTATCGCGGCCAATGGATGTCAGCGACCAAAGCGTTGTTGGCCAAGAAAGAGAAAAAAAGAAAGAAATATGTTATTAAATAAAAGATGATATTTTATGTAGATATACCGTATAATTAAATATGTTTTATATCGATCCAGAATCGAATAAAATATTTTAAATATGGTTATACACACATGTATAAACTATCGACAAGCTTAATTCAGTGGGTTTCTAAATAAAGATAGATCATTAAGGAAATATTAAGATCAATCGTTTTAGACGACAAACTGGATCTCAGTTTGGCAGAATGTTAAACTTTGTAATAGTACATAAGCTGATTAAATAAATAAAAAAAAAGATTAAATTTTATATTAGATTTAATTTTATTCAAAATATTGTATAAATAAATATTGAAAAAGTTACTTATGGTTTTTTAAAACAATGTGGTAGGAACATCATGTATATAATAATATCTCACTTTATAACACTATATTTGATTTAGAACTCTTGTGTATTTAAAGTCATTATAAATCAAATAAATTAATATATCATGCAAAGCTTATAAATTACATTTGCCAATCCTTAAATTTTAATGAACGCTGGAATAGTAAATTGAATAAGCGCTCAGGATCAAATTAATTACTTTCACTTAAAATGCTATTGGCTAACGAGAAAAGCCATTCGGAGGGCACTAAAGCACTGATAAATACCGTAGAGCTATGTCGCAGAGTTTCCCCAAAAAACTTTTCTAGCTGACCAATACTTTAATTAATGGATCAGACTTTCTATCCACCAAAGATTCAGACAAATATTGCTTTAAAATGTGTGGAAGCCTTCTTGTTCGTGTAATATGATGCGCCAACCACTGATCTAAACAAATCTACCTCAGTTCCATAATAATTCTGATCCGATCCGATCCACCCTGCATGTGTATCGATCCACCAGTGGATCGAATGCCATTGTATCGATACAAATATCGAGCGGATCGTATACCATTGTATCGATCCACACAAGTATCGATCCGGATCGAACATCCCTAACCCAAAACGGAATGGGTTAGGTTATGTTAGGTTCGTATAATTTTTTTACGCGGAAATAGGGACCTCGCGAATTGGGGTCCCGTCGACATTTATTACGAAGTGTAGTTTTGTGACAATAATTATAATATCGTTGTGCGGCAAGAAAAGACATCATGAAGCTGTATGATTATTTTAGAATTTTGAGATTAGGTTAGTTTTTCTCACATCAGTTTTCTCGGAAACGGTGCGTCGCCGAGTTGCGAGTGGTACTGTTGTAATCAGCAATAACCCCTCCCTCCCCTTCTCCCCCTCCTACTACCGGATTCTAAAATTTTACCCATGCAGACTGCAGTGCATGCAGGCTCAGACATGCAGGAAATTGTACGTGACACAAATATTGTACCTATTATATGTTACCTACTAGCCTACTACGTGCTACACTACATATTAAAATTATAAACAACTTACCTTAATATCATAACATATTTATCATATTCAGCGGCAATATGTTTTCCGCGAAGACCTCGGGAATATATTATTTTGTATTTTTTTGGTATATCCCACTCATCTCCACAGCTATCCATTTTATCAACAATTAAGAATGACCAGTAAAATATATTTTTCACTACGATATATGTACTGCTGAAGTGCTGACACTGATTCAAACGTTAGTGGCAATAGTGGCTATGGCTAACGTGTACGTCGTGTACTGAGTTCAATTTGAATGAAATCGTGTTTAATCTATGAATGAAATGAATTGTTTGTTTAGATTTAGACATTCACATTAGTCTGGTCCTTAGGGTAAAAACCGCAATTCAAAGTAGCTTAGTGTTGCCATTACATTACTTTTAACCTTGCTACCATTTTAGTAGAAATTACTAACGCTTAGTAATCAAAATACAGTATTATTTATAAAATTATTTGGAGTCCGACCGAAACTGGTTTTTCAGCCGAAACTGAAACCGAACTTTCGCCTTTCGGCCTTAGTTCCAGTTTCAGCCGAAACTGAAACTTACATATATGTATCTACATACTTATTTAGATTTTTTGTTATTTAGTAATCGGTTCACTGCGGTAACAAAAATACATCAGTGGAAACCGTACCCAAATCGATTAAGCCGTGTTAAGGGTTTTGTAGTCAACACGGAACCCTTATAGTTTCGTCAAATCCGTTCGTCGTGTCCGCAGCGTTGCATCGAGACCCTTAAGTGCTAGAAAACTGAAATTTGTCGTAGATACCTGCGTAATACATAATTTTATTATTATAAAGACACGCTGTTCAGTACTTACATTTTGTTCACCTGTGTTGACCCCAACTGGGGCCAACTCAAGTTTAGTCGGCTGCGAGCAAGCTACACAAGTAAATGTCACGTTAGAAAAACTCCGACTGTTCAAAAACACTTAATAACGTATTATTGTTTATTGAGCACAGTTAAAACGTTCTCATTATTTACGTTTGAACTTTATTTCACTTTATTTAATCATAATTGGTAAGTAACTATATTTTTATTTACAGTCTTAAAAATTATTTAGTGTCAAATATTTAATACCGACATCTTGAACCAAACTTGACAGAACGAACACAGAGTACTTAATCACTACGGAACAGGGTTGCCAGACGTCGCGGAGTGAGAGATCGTACGGTGGGTAAATAAAAGTCGTATTTCCTAAGATGGCTCCAGAAAAAAAATAGTACGATTCATTTAATGTAGGTACTAAAACTTTAATTAGTTTTAGATGGCGGTCTACAAAACGAAATTGAAAGAAAAGTAATAAGTAAAACTATAAATTAAAATAAAATCTTCTTATCTTTATATATATAAATTACGTGTCACGTTGTTTGTCCGCGATAGACTCCTTAACTACTTAACCGATTTTAATCAAAGGGCTTCCAACAGTTTTGTATGGAACCTGGCATACCTACAAGTCCGCCATTTTGAAAAAACCTCGATTCGGCGGCCAGTGATGAAACATGTGTCAATCGATAGAGTAAATGATTACGATCAAAAAGTATTCAGTGATGAAATGTCGTAAGTGGTATACTTTCTGAGATATTTGAGTTCAAACCCGTAGAAAAATAAAGTAAAAAACTTTGTTTCGGCGGATATTGATAAAATATGTGTCAATCGATAGACTAAGTGATTACGATCAAAAAGTATTAAGTGATACAATGTCGTAAGTTATATACTTTCTGAGATATTTGATTTCAAAACCGTAGGAAAATAAAGTAAAAAAACTTCGATATACCTATCTTCAGCTTACGTAAGTATGACCACATTTCCCAGTTTGATTCCTAACTTAAATGGCTACCAATTCGACACAGGTGAAACTTCAGAATTCTCTCAACATTTTATGCTATTTTTAATAATGTGTCTTCTCCTGTTTATTTAAAGGAAACCCATAGCACTGCTTATTTCGGGAATTCCTTTGCAATACTGTTCTGGAACTACTTGCTTGTAGACATCAAAAGACTACCAAAAGTTCCTTCAAGAATCACGTCCGGCAGCACTACCTGAAGCAATTAGAATGTCCTCGCCCGTGGTCTTCAACCACATGTTATATACGTAGTTATAAATATTTATGTACTTAATATATAATATAATATGTATATATGTAAATATGAATAAATATGTATTTATTTAGTTTTGTTAATGATATTGTGATATTTTATATGTATATAGTTATAGTGTTGATCCACTAATAAATAAAAAAGACAATTACCAATGTTTTATTTTTCTACGGGTTTGAACTCAAATATGTATCTCATAAAGTATATCACTTACGACATTTTATTACTGAATACTTTTTGATCGTAATCACTTACGGCCGGTCTCAATAATGTACTAACAGATGGAAGACTGTGGACAGGGCTACCATTAGTATGTTATCTGTCATACTTGTCAATTTTTGCGTCTGAAAAATTGACAAGTATGACAGATAACATACTAATGGTAGCCCTGTCCACAGTCTTCCATCTGTTAGTACATTATTGAGACCGGCCGTTAGTCTATCGATTGACACATGTTTTATCAATATCCGCCGAAACAAAGTTTTTTACTTCATTTTTCTACGGGTTTGAACTCAAATATCTCAGAAAGTATACCACTTACGACATTTCATCACTGAATACTTTTTGATCATAATCATTTATTCTATCGATTGACATATTTTACATCACTGGCCGCCGAATCGAGGTTTTTTCAAAATTGCGGACTTGTAGGTATGCCAACTAGGTTCATTGCCCTTTGCACACCGTGTGCAGTTTGATCCAACTTGAAAGATAGGATAGCTTACATCTCAATGTATAGTCGCAATATTATTTTATTGCAATTTTTTTTTGATAGAACGAAGTCTGTCCGGGCAGCTAGTTATAATATAAATTTACATAATAACATACAAAATTATAAATGTAGAAATATCGGGACATAGGTAATTATAATGTGCGCCATCTATTGATAAATCTATGAACCTATAATAATTATATCATGAACCTAATAAACTCGTACATAATTTTCTAACAATGCATACAAATACATATTTAAATTATTAATGTTTACTTACGATGTTAAAAAAATATATAGTAGTCACTCCGAGATGAACTGGAAAAAGGCATAAATCGTATGATTGTCGCCATGGATATAATTATAACTTTTAACTGGATACATAACTTCGAGGTACTTGAAGACAGATGACGTCACAACGGAATGACTATTTGACCAATCGCAGACCGGATTGAGATTATCCTTCATAATTGTGGGGTGTTATGTCCTATTTTCCAAATATTTTCTAATAATTTTTCTGGTAAAAAAAATATATTATTGTATTAACACATTTTATTATAATTTCTTCAAAATTTTCCTTACGTCATGAAAACGGATGTTGAAGGTGATAATGAAATGAAACAATGTAATTTATTACGGTTCATTTCTCTTATTTTAAGTGCATAACACTTATAAAAAAAATTAACACAGCTGAATGATATATCCTGGGATTACAGATGCACAATGAATGGATGAACACAATGGTCATTCCGTTATGACGTAATTAATCCTCAGGTACCTCTACAAAGTAATCCAGACAGAGTAATATATCCATGGTATATGTCCAGTTATAGTAATGTATCCATGATCTCTTTCGGAGTAGGGTGTTGGCAACACTGGGCGCATATTGACTCTGTGATTGAGTACTCTGTGGCACGAAAGCGTGACACGAAATTTGTTAACAACAGCGTGTCTATATATTTAAGTCTATGATTATAAAACTACAAAATCATCGAATAAAATCTTAACAATTTTTTTTTCAGGGCACTTCCCCTGTAGGTAACGTGAGGATGAATTTTGTTTTCGTCACGTACCCTATAGTGTGGGTATCCTTGAAAACTACTTTGAAAAATATTATGGCTCTGTAAAGACCAGTTTTAAATTCAGGGGCCCACTTGAGAAATATTCAGCTTTAAATTACCAATTTAGGTTAGACTCACGTGTGTCCCCCCCCCCCCACTCTGCCAGTTATATGGTTGGAGTTGGACAAGTGAAAAAATTAACAAAAATAAGTTAGGTATAAGTACGATGAATTTACAAGGAAAACTATCACTGCTATGTTAGCATAGTAGTTAATGAATAATAGTCGATAAACTTACAACAGCTACGAAAATTAGGGAGGCTATACAGTATACACGATCAAGTGTACTTGATGAACCCAGTGGCGTAACGTGGGTTCCCGCCGCCCGGGGCCATGCCTTCGCCCCCCCCCCCCTCACGCTACGCCACTGGTTGAACCGTCAAGCGGCCATGACACGGCATCCAGTATACTTGATCGTGTACCTATGGCCACGGTATAGCTATCTGCCATAATATTATATCTATCATATGCACACTGGATGGCGCGTCAAGTCAAACTGCAAATTTGAGAAGTCAAACTGCAGACTTGATCAAGTATACTTGACCGTGTATGGCTTCCATTACACTGAGCGTGGCCTGGCAGTCCTGGCATGCAATTGGCCGGTTTTTGAGATTAGCCGGAACAAACACACAAACAAACAGACGAAAACTCTGTATATCCCCTCGTAATAGTTTTTCTCGAATATATTCCATGTACACATATCGACCTTTTATCTTTTATATTATGTATGATGATTATGGTATTTACAGACAGTTGAATAGTGTTAGATAAAATGAAAAAAGTATCTTAAGTACTTTAATTACGTATTTGTAAATAATTAAAGCACCTTAGGTAGTTTAATAAATGTCATGAATAAATTATCATCATTAGCATTTATTAGTCCATTGCTGCACATAGGCCTATCCAAATGAGCGCCAAAGCGGTCTTTCTTCGGATTTATGAATAAATATAATAAACATGTTAAATTAAACACTTCTTTCTTACTTTAATATGGTGTTTTGCACAATTTTCAAGTTTTTTCAAATTCCAGTGTTGGCAACACTGGAATTGTGCAAATGTACGTTAGGTGACGCGAGCGACAAACACTAGCTGTCTTTTTCACTATTATGGTTTTAGTAATGCCATCCCTTTTACATAATTTACCAATGTAGTGATTGTTGTAGGCAGGGGCGTAGCTACCGCCGTATCAGCCGTATCAATTATACGGGGCCCCGGGGCTGAGGGGGCCCCCAATGCGCCTTAGAAAAAATTCGTGAAATGATCCGGAAATTAATTATTATGATTCGAAAAATGTTCTGGAAATCATCGATACTTCATTGAAAAGTGAAATCAACAATAAAATTACTTTCTGGACCATCTTTCATCGTATTAATGCATTATTTACTTTAGCGTCATGCAATTTATCTTTAAGAGGCCATGATTCTAAATCTGGAAACTCGACGAATTGAAGACAAACAGGCAGTACAGACAATAATAAGAAAAACTTCTAATTAGTTATTTAAATGCCCTAATCAAAATTTAAACAAAATATTTAATGTACAAAAAATTACGTTCTACACGACTCATGATGCTCTCCGGAACTGAGTGCTGCGTTGACATGCCGGCGGCAACCCCATGACACAGCGCTCCGGGAATACCTCAGGAGGGAGCTCATTCTACACGTAGCACAGCTGATTCTACAGTTAGCACGTGCGTGGTAAAAATGATCGGGAGAATCGGACCGTAGAAGTTCTCCAGGAGTTTCGTCGGTGTGGATAAAACTTCAATTCGGCCATGAGCTTTGTAAAGCATGAGCAGGTGCCTCGCTCGCAGTGAAGTACTCCTTAGCCTAATTTTCTATGCCGGAGATCCGTATTACAAACAAAGAAGTCCTTAAAACCTTGCGGTGTCTGGACGTGAATAAAGCCAGCGGACCGGATGGTATTCCAGCGATAGTGATCAAGAAATGTGCACCCGAGTTGTCTCCTGTATTGACACGTCTGTTCCGCCTCTCAATTGAGACTGGATCAGTGCCTAAATCCTGGAAGCTTGCCAACGTGCAGCCCGTGCCCAAGAAAGGTAGCCGTGCTGACCCCGCCAACTATCGGCCTATCTCAATTACCTCCATACTCTGCAAGATTATGGAACGTATATTGAATAGGCGCCTCATGGCATACCTTGAACAGAATGATCTCCTTAGCGATCGGCAGTACGGGTTCCGCCGAAACCGATCAACAGGAGATCTTCTAGCGTATGCCACACATATATGGGGCGAGGCCCTCGAGAAAAATGGGGAGGCACTTGCTGTCTCCCTTGACGTCTCGAAGGCCTTTGATAAGGTCTGGCACGCTAGCCTTCTAATCAAGCTTCCAACTTACGGCATATCCCCTGGCCTTATCGACTGTGTAAAAGACTTCCTGAGCGACCGGTCTTTCCGCGTTGTAGTCGATGGTTGTTCATCGGAGACGATGACTACAAATGCTGGAGTTCCTCAGGGGTCCGTTCTCTCCGCCACTCTATTTCTGCTACATATAAATGACCTGCTTATGCCCGGTATCTATGGGTACGCAGACGATAGCACAGTGGTAGAGAGATACGTACCAAGTTCCAGGGCCAGTCGGGACGAAATTCAGTCTGAAAGAGAGGCCATGGTGGCTCGTGTGAATCTCATACTTCGGGCTGTGTCCGAATGGGGCGAAGCCAATCTTGTGAGATTCAACGCCACTAAAACGCAGACGTGTCTATTTACCGCCAAGAAGAGCCCGTTCACCTTGGCTCCTACTTTTCGGGATGTGTCCTTAGATTATGCCGACTGCCTTCAGTTATTAGGAGTAGAGATATCCTCGAAACTCAACTTTGGGCGGTTCATCGAGACCAAGGCTAAGGTTGCTGCAAGGAAACTTGGTGTCCTTGCAAAGGTACAACGGTACTTCACACCTAGGCAAACTTGTACAAAGCTCAGGTTCGGCCGTGTGTGGAGTACTGTTCGCACATTTGGGCAGGCGCAGCCAAATGTCACCTTTCTGCTTTGGACTCGATGGAGAGACGTGCGAAGAGGCTCATTGGTGACCCAGTTTTGGTTGAGACCAATCTTCAAAGCCTCGAGCACAGGCGCAGAGTAGCCAGTCTCTCGGTTTTCTACAGGGCACATTTCGGAGAGTGTGCGCAGGAATTGTTTGAGATAATTCCCCCATCTCCGTTTCTCCATCGAACGACACGACGCACGGCGGGTATCCATCCTTTTGTCGTGAACATCCCGCCGGTACGAACGACGCGGTTTGCCTCGTCATTCGTTATACGCACCGCGAAGGACTGGAATAACTTGCCTGCGTCGGCGTTCCCGCCAACCTATGACGTGGATGTCTTCAAGAAAAGAGTGAATAGGCTTTTACTAAGTTAATGTGCTCACCATCTTGGACCACATCTCCACTTACCATCAGGTGGGATTGTGGTCAAGCATTAACTTATTAGTGTAAAAAAAAAGCCCGGTTTAGAACATCAAGCGTTTTGGAAGCCAACTTAGCCTTGGCTTCCAAATGACGCTTATACTACACATCACTCGAGATGTCAACTCCCGGAATCATAGTCTTACAACACAGTGATGAGCGCGGTACCCTGGAATTGAGGCACTATGAAAAATGGGGTTTTCTTAGTGGTAAACGCACCAACTTGTGTCTTCGCGGGGTCGAACTCGACTAAATTAAGTCAACCCTATTCCGAGACTTGCTTCAGAGAGTTCTCGACTTCAGACACAATTTTAAGCCTGCTATCCGCCACTTGCAACTTTGACAACTGAGAGGAATTAAGGGGGGCTGTGTAGTAGGCATCCCCTGTGCTGTCATCTGCATAGCAACAGTTGCCACTGATGCCATGTCATTGATATACAGAATGAACAGCGTAGGAGATACCACAGACCCTTGGGGAACACCAGCATTTTATAGGTTTCATATCTGAGCAACAACCGTCTACTACATCCTTGATATGTCGCTCAGATAGAAAGCTGATTACCCAACTGCATAACCTCTCACAGCGAACGTAAGATGTTAACTTCGTGAGACCTCCCTGTGCCAGTCCTGGTCACAGGCTTTAGCGAAATCTAGGCTGACTGCCAGTGCTTCCCCGTTGCGATCAATAGTCTGACGATGCCTACAGGTGCGTAAGATAAATATGATGATCACCAGATAAACGACCGTCGCAAAAACTGTATTGTCGATCACAGATCAGCTCATGATCTTCCAGATATCCCAGGAGCTCCATTACCATTGCAAGCAGGGAGGCTATAGGCTTATCGCTATAGGTCTGTAGTTAGCCAGATCACTGAGATCGCCCATTATGTGGATGGAATGAAAAAGGGTAACCTCCCACGAAGACGTATCATGTGGCATAAGATAGAATAAGAATAAGCACGTTAAGACGGGGAGTCAACCAGCCCCGGATCTACAATTTTTTTGAACTGGAGCAGAAGCTTGATAGTGATAGAGATAAGATAAAAAAAACTCACAAATAAATAATAGTTGGCATTTTTTGGTGAATGGGACAATAAGAACTCTTTTTTTAAATTTATTTATTCTCCCAACCAGGCTTGCGTATGCTAGGCGCTTTGTGTAGCAAGTTTTTTATTTTTATTCATACTATATTATGATTTTTGCGCCCCCTGAATTGCCGCCCGGGGTGGGTGCCCCGGTTGCCTCTCCCCCCTAGATCCGGGGCTGGAATCAACTCGGGAGCACACATCTATAACACCACTGCGTGAATACCGTCTGGTCTTCTCAACTTCTTGGTATCAAGCTCTCACAGGTTTTTGGCGGAGGCGATCCCTCTATCATCAAGAGTTGAGTTGGCGGCAAAAAGGATGCCAAGAAGTTCGGCATTCCCCTTTGCCGTATGGACCACGGAGTCGTCCGATTTACGCAGTTGTGGAAGAGACGACCGACAGAAGTTACCCTCAGTAGCTTGAGCTAGCGACCAGAATTCTCGACTACCAGAGAGGTAATCGTCCATTCGCTAGCCAGTTCTGCCGATGAACTTTAAATTGCCTTCCTTTTAGTCATTTGCTTCTTTGCTGGCCAAGAGGCAGCGTTAAACTTTGTATTAAGCCCTGAGGTGGATAGATCCATAAGCGTGCAGCGGATGACCATGTCATTGACAATGACCATGATGCCCTGTCGTATCACATCGGCTATTGAGTCTGCGCTCGCGTTCGGATCTCCCGAAACGAAACAGAGCTGCCCCCAGATTAAAATTTTAGAGTATTGATTGTATGTGGTTTATTAATCAATGTTAGGATATTGTATTTGTTTTAATTCACGCTAGATTTTTTATTTCTTTTGGTTGAGGGGGCCCCCGGCAAAATTTTGATACGGGGCCCCGGAAGGGCTAGCTACGCCACTGGTTGTAGGGAAACAAAAGATATAAACGCATAGATTTAGTACTTAAGTACAGTACGGCCGCTGTATCTTGGCGCGTCTGAACTTCGCGCAGAAGCCTGCGCGTTTGGCAATGCTCTTTGATTAAAGAAAAAGAGAGGATAGGAAATAAGGTCACGTGATCTGAAGCCAAAAGTTTCTCAAATATGGCGTCGACTCCGCCCACAAATTAGCGTTGTATTTTACACATATCGATATAATATTTTAAGAAAAAAATATATGATGATATGAATTTATTTGATTAATTAGTTTATAAAACACAAGAGTTCTAAATCAAATATACTGTTATAGAGTGAGATATTATTATTTATATGATGTTCCTACAACTTACCACATTGTTTTAAAAAACCTTAAGTAACTTTTTCAGTATTTAATTATACAATATTTTGAATAAAATTAAATCTAATATAAAATTTAATCTAAAACGATTCACCTTAATACTGGCTTAAAGATATATATATTTATTTAGAATTCGAGATTTTTATTCGATTATGGATCGATACAAAACATCGTATTCAATTATAAGTATTAAATATAAATAAAATATAAAATATGTATCATGTTTCGTTTATTAACATATTTCTTTCTTTTTTTCTCTTTCTTGGCTAACAACGCTTTGGTCGCTGATATTCATTGGCCGCGATACCCACCTTACAGGTATATTTAATTATATGAATCGATATTTGGACTATTTATTGAGATATTCATGACGAACCGGACTATCGATACATAAAACACCCGGATTAAACATTCCTATTTAAAATTTTATTTTCTTCTTTTTCTCTCTTTCTTAGCCGGCAACGCATCAGTGATGCCTTTGATGTTGCTGATATCCATGGGCGACGATAGCCACTCACCATCAGGTGGATCGTCAGCTCGTTTGCCGCCTATTTCCATTAAAAAAAAAATCATTCGATACTGGATCGATCAGTATCAAATCACTAGGATCGATACCTGGATCGATACACTGCGATACGATCCATATCGATCTATACTCTAGTCGTTTTGCAGCCGATACAAATGTAAACTAAAGATTATTATTATTAATAATAATAATAATATTAATAATTTTATTTCGGAAATACATCCATAATAAATATTATCTATATTAAAATAGATTTCTAGGGTTTTCACCAACTGACATGAATTTGTACACCAAATGGGTTTATTTAGACAAACTACTCATTAGGGCAAAATAGTACATTATGTTAAACGTTTCAAATCTCTTCTTGGAAATAAGATTGTCATTGCAAAGTGTTTGAATGATGACGGTGTTATTTAATTTTGTTTATTTCTACATTTACTTGGAGTTTATAATTGTTATCGATCAATATGTATTTATTGAAGAATTCACAAATACCTTAATGGGAGTTTGTCTAAATAAAACGCATTTGGTGTACAAATTCATGTCAGTTGGTGAAAAACCCTATAAAACGAGTTTAATGGTTTGTTGACATTTGTTTCGGCTGTATAGAGTATCGATACAAGGCACCTGGATCGAACATCCCTAGAAGCAACTGTTTTCATAAAATGGCGTCCGAAAACAGGCTTCAAGGCGGAGCTTAGATAGATTTCTTTAAAATGTTGCCAGAAAATTGAAATATGCTACATGTATTGTACTCTTTCTTTAAGTTTACATTGTCGCGTGTAAGAACAGGACAGATGTATTTTTGGTATTTCGGGTCATATTTGCATAATATATGTATAATGAAAAAATGTATATGCAATTTAGGGCATATCCTCTACTTTTTCTTTAATCATTGCAGTTGCCGGCTAAGAAAGAGAGAAAAAGAAGAAAATAAAATTTTAAATAGGAATGTTTAATCCGGGTGTTTTATGTATCGATAGTCCGGTTCGTCATGAATATCTCAATAAATAGTCCAAATATCGATTCATATAATTAAATATACCTGTAAGGTGGGTATCGCGGCCAATGAATATCAGCGACCAAAGCGTTGTCAGCCAAGAAAGAGAAAAAAAGAAAGAAATATGTTAATAAACGAAACATGATACATATTTTATATTTTATTTATATTTAATACTTATAATTTAATACGATGTTTTGTATCGATTCATAATCGAAAATCTCGAATTCTAAATAAATATATATATCTTTAAGCCAGTATTAAGGTTAATCGTTTTAGATTAAATTTTATATTAGATTTAATTTTATTCAAAATATTGTATAATTAAATACTGAAAAAGTTACTTAAGGTTTTTTAAAACAATGTGGTATGTTGTAGGAACATCATATAAATAATAATATCTCACTCTATAACAGTATATTTGATTTAGAACTCTTGTGTTTTTTAAACTAATTAATCAAATAAATTCATATCATCATATATTTTTTTCTTAAAATATTATATCGATATGTGTAAAATACAACACTAATTTTTGGGCGGAGTCGACGCCATATTTGAGAAACTTTTGGCTTCAGATCACGTGACCTTATTTCCTATCCTCTCTTTTTCTTTAATCAAAGGTTCAGACGCGCCAAGATACAGCGGCCGTACTGTACTTAATCTATGCGTTAGTACTTAAGTACTTAATCTATGGATAAACGTGTTTGTTTCGGAACACATTTTTCGGTTGATTTGTAAGGAATGTAAGGGTCACATGATTTGTAAACGTCATGCAAACTGGAGAGATAGCTAAAAAATCGAGATGTAAAGATAAAAAATAATATTTTGATTTGTGTGTATCTACTGTTTTTACACTTTTATACAACTTTTAGATCAATCTGTACTTTATAGGGTTCTGTAGTGAAAGAGCAGTGTTTTTTCATTTTCAAAGAATTACATTACTGAGCATTAAATTCCACTGCACTATGTATCGTCCTACCTATCTTACAACACTAAATAATAATAATAAACAACAAGAAATAATAAACAATAATGCGATTACGAAGCAAGAATAATCGTGCATCCACGCAATACACGTGCATCGGCTCTTGTGTTGGCAACGGTACTCGATAGGCGCAACCACGGCGAGGTCCGAGGAAGCGGGAGGGGGAGGGGCATCTAATTCCAGCGAGGTCCGGAGATATTTCCGACGTGTTATAATAAAGAATATTACATGTTTAGGTGTGTGTGTTGCCAATTAATTGTTGCGTCTGGGTTTGATGGATAAATGAAATCACGTCGGAGCGTTCACATATTTATTTTACTTGCACACGTATTTGCAGCACCTATGCGCGCACACGACTACCGCGTACGGCGTAACTAAGGCTTTACATTAATGTTACTTAATTCTAGGTTAGGGTTGTCCCTACAATATTCCCCCCTTTTTTGAAAAAAAAACTGAATACAAAAATATGGGAATATGTAACACTGTTTTACGAAACTTTATACAATGCAAGTTGATGACTCTACAGCATAGACTTAAATATATAGACACGCTGTTCTTAACAAATTTCGTGTCACGCTTTCGTGCCACAGAGTACTCAATCACAGAGTCAATATGCGCCCAGTGTTGCCAACACCCTACTCCGAAAGAGATCATGGATACATTACTATAACTGGACATATACCATGGATATATTACTCTGTCTGGATTACTTTGTAGAGGTACCTGAGGATTAATTACGTCATAACGGAATGACCATTGTGTTCATCCATTCATTGTGTTTGGGCTTCCCGATCCCTATCCTTTGCCTTACGTATATTTCCACCTCGGCCTATTTCGAATATTCCCGCCATTCGCTTGCCGCGCAAATGAAGATCGCGGAAGAAAGTTCTCCCGGCAACCACCGTGCGACGTGGCGCCACTGCGCGGCCGATCGCAAGAAATCGCCGCCATCGCAGATTAGCGAGCAAGATTCAACTGTGCTCCGTGCAAAACTTTAATAAAACACTAATTACAGATGGGCCCATCAATCCAAACTTATAAGGTGTAATACTACACAGTGCGCGTGTGTTATGTGCTAACTATAACTAAAACCAATAACAAATCTTACTGGATCGAGGCGACGCGGTCGAAGGCCGAGGTGAGTACCTACTTACTTCAAATCCTTCCTGGGTCTCTCTCCACCGTAAAAGACTTAACTACAAGACTAACTCCTACCTAGCTACATGTCTAGCTATTTAAAGTGGTCACTTCGAGCGCGAATTTCCTATGGGTTATTGGGTTCAAATTTCTAAAATACTCCAATAAATTCACAGTGCAAATTGTAATCGTGTTTCTAAATCTGTAAAACAAGTGATTAATCTCATTATAACATATTTTCAAACATATTCGATACAATTAACTTCTTTTTGTGCTCAGTTTAAAACCTGTAAAACATAATTTTCATTATACATATTCACGTCACAACGAGTTGCAACGCTGCCATTTTGTTTTTGTGCTAATAATTTTTTATTAATACGCAACGTAAACTTCAATAATTTTATTCTCAATACCTACTTTATTTCTGTGCTAAAATGGATGAAAACTCGCAATTAGTACTTCTAAATACACGGAGAGAATATATATTTCGTGAAATACAAATATTACATGATTTGTCGAAAAGTATTACAAAAGATACGAAAGATAAAACAAAGATCGGAGCATTTAAGTGTAGGTATAAACGCATAGAATCAATTCGTGTGGAGTTTTTAGAGGTGGTGAACGAAATAAATTCTTTAAAACTAAAAATCGATCCAAAACAATCTGTTGATTACAAATCCGTGGAGTCATTCGACATGCTGTACTACGCCGTCCAAGCTGCGGCGGAGGATATCATGACGCCGCCGTCGTCGGCCGCGTCGGGCTCCGCCACCGATTCGACGTATTTCGACGCGAGCGCCGTCGCTTGTCGTAAACCAATCGCGCAAGCAAAGTTACCGAAAATTGAATTACCCAAATTTGAGGGTAATATTGAATTGTGGCAAACTTTTTACGATACGTTTTTATCGTTAGTACATCATAACAATAATTTAACGCTTATAGAAAAATTTCACTACTTGTTATCTTGTTTATCAGGTTCTGCACTGTCAATAGTAAAAGGTATTCCCGTGACAGCTGATAATTATACCGTAGTTTTCGATGCTCTCGTAAACCGTTTTGAAAATAAAAGAATTTTAGCTACCAACTATTTGGACAAAATTTGTACTTATCCTTCTATGAAACATTGTAACTTGAACGACTTGAGAAATATGTCAAATTTATTGTATGAGTCAGTTAAGGCGATAAAAATTAAAGACTTAGGCGAATTTGTTTTATTTTATTTAGCATCGCGTAAACTTGACATAGATACGCGTAAGAGATTTGAAGCTCAAAATAAGGAGGAGATACCAACCTTTAACAATTTATTACAATTCTTGCAAGATTATGTTAAAGTATTAGAAGCGAGCGAGCCGTGCTTTTCAGCTCGTATAAATAATTATCAGCCTAGGGGGCAATTGCGACCTCAAGGTTATAGGAACATAGACATGCGTACTAAAACGAATCCTAGCACTAATAATAATAATCAAGTATATCGTTCCGCGTCTTTCCCGGTAAACGAAATGTCGGGACAATATTACGAGTCAGGGCCGTACTCTGACTTTGTTCCGTTCGTCGATTCGGTACCGTACTCGAACACAGGGCCGTACTCAGAGCCAGGGCCGTACTCAGAACCAATCTCGTATCAAATTCAGGAACCATATACTGATATCGGAGAGCGTTATATAGAACCGCCATCGGTACCATCACAAATGTTTACCGGAACATATTCGGCTGCCGTTTCTTACAATAATGGAAATAAATTTCCGGACTGTCCGTGTTGTGGTTTTTCACATCATGGTATTTATAAGTGTCCATTATTTCATTCTTATGATTTGTCGGGTCGACAAAAGGTAATAAAAAATAAAAACCTTTGTGTCAATTGCTTACGTCCAAATCATAGTGCGGATAAATGCCTATCTAAAACAAATTGCACTAAGTGCAACGCTCGTCACCATACCTTGTTACACGGACCAGTTAATGTAGCGATTACAGCTAGCTGCGTTCATACCGAGTCTGAACCATCGCTACCAGCAGTTAATCCCGAGGCTCACATTAGCTCTATTAATACCAGCGCACACGTAGCAAACAGCCGCGCTCTGGTTCTTTTGGGGACATGTACAGTCCGTGTACGTGGACCAAGCGGCATCATGCATGTTCGCGCGCTCATTGATAGTGGCGCACAAGACTGCTTCATGACGACCTCATGCGCTCAGCGTCTTGGCTTACCTCTTCGTCGCTGTCGTATTTCTGTAGCTGGTTTGGGTCAAAGCGTTGTACATCAAGTTAAGGGTATGACGGAGTGTACAATTCAACCAATCGATTCTGAAAATCCTAAATTTGATATTTCCCCCATAGTGATGGATACAATAACAAATGAAATGCCTACTGTCGAAGTGCCTTCTACTGTTCGAGATGCTTGTAAACATTTAATTTTTGCGGATGACAATTTTGATAAACCCACTTGCGTTGACCTTCTGCTCGGTGCTGAATTGTTTCATAATCTTTACGACGGACAGCGTCTTGACTTAGGTCCCGGCTTACCTGCTGCACTACATAGTGTATTCGGTTGGGTCATATCGGGAAAGTTAGATTCCATATATCGGCCGCCAAAAAATACTACTAATCTACTCGTATCTACCCTTGCTCTCGACAAGGTAATTAAACGTTTCTGGGAGGTCGAGGAGCCACCATCAACTGTCATCTCTAACCCAGAGCATGACAAATGTGAAAAACAATATACAAGTCTCGTAAGACGTAAGCCTGATGGTAGATACGTAGTACCAATATTACTCAAAAACCCCTGCAAAGTTCTTGGCGAATCTTATAACACTTCGTTATCTCGCTTATTTAATTTGGAAAAGCGTCTTCATCGTCACGACAAATTAAGGGAAGATTACATTAATTTCATGCGTGAATATTCAAGTTTGAATCATATGCAGTTAGTGGAGAAACCTGAAGAGGGTTCCAATGTGATTCCCCATCATTGTGTTTTAAGACCGGAAAGTACCACCACGAAGCTGAGAGTGGTTTTTGATGGGAGCGCGAAGACTTCTAATGGAACCACACTAAATGATATTGTCCATACAGGTCCAAAGCTGCAAAATGACATAGTAAACATTATAACTAAATTTCGAATTCCGAATGTCGTATTCACTGCTGATATTACAAAAATGTATCGAAACATTGACCTTAGACCTGAAGACCAAAAGTACCAACACATCTTGTGGCGAGAGTCTGTTGAGGAGCCAGTTCAAGAATTTAAGCTGACTACTGTCACTTATGGCGTCAGTAGTTCGCCTTACTTAGCAATCCGTACATTGCATCAACTAGCTGATGACCATGGCGAGCAGTATCCTCAAGCTGCTTCTGTTCTGAAAAGAGACACATTCATGGACGATATTGTAACAGGAGCAGAATCAATAATAAAGGCCATAAAATTAAAAAACGATTTGATTGAGCTGTTAGCATGTAGCAAGTTTCAACTGAGAAAGTGGAGCAGCAATTCTCCAAAATTCCTTTGTGAGTTACCTACAGAACATTGTCAGGAACCGAAATCCTTTTGCGATGACAACAACCAGCATACTCTTAAGATCTTAGGGATACAATGGGATCCAGCAAAGGACTTGTTTACTTACTCTCGGTCAGCGCTGGACTCTAAGTGTACCAAGCGTGCAGTATTGTCAAATATTGCCCGTATATACGACCCCCTTGGCTGGTTGACACCGGTAGTATTGATTGCAAAACTACTCATGCAACATCTTTGGAAAATTCAATTAGATTGGGATGAACTTGTGCCCGATGATGTTCTGCTCCAATGGCAACATTTTTGCTCAGAACTGCAACATTTGCCAGAAATACAAGTCCCTCGTCAAATGGTCTCATCAGAAGCAAATCAATTTGAACTGGTCGGATTTTGCGACGGTTCAACGAAAGCATATGGGTGTTGTATCTATTTGCGAGTATCAGGTGGTGGTAAAACCGCTTCACATTTGCTAATTGCCAAATCTAGGGTCGCGCCCTTGAAGCTGTTGACAGTTAATCGTCTTGAACTCCTCGCTGCAGTTCTCCTAGCCAGCCTGTTGAAACACATGTTCCAGTTGCTTTCGGAACAACTTAAAATTTCAAGGTTGACTGCATTCACTGACAGCAGTACTGTTCTGGCTTGGCTCAATACTCCACCCTACAAACTTAAAACATTTGTCTCTCATCGCGTAACTAAGATCATTGATGAAGTCGGAATTGAAAACTGGCAACATGTGGCAACTCATGACAACCCTGCTGACCTGTGTAGTCGAGGTTTAAATTGTTCGCAGCTGGCCACATCTTCATTATGGTGGTCTGGTCCAGCTTGGTTGTCTACAGATCCCGCTACTTGGCCTATTAGGAAACCAGTACAAATGGATTCCGTTCCAGAGTTGAAGCCTGTAGCAAATGTGTCAATCCCGTGTACACAATCGGACAATTCTAGTGTTATAACTCATTTATTAAATAAATACTTATCTCTGTCGAGAGTTCAGAGAGTTTTGGCGTGGTGCTTACGATTTTCACTTAATTCTCGAACTCCTGAAAAAATGCGTGTTACTTCTGGATTGAACGCTAAGGAGCTTGATGCCGCACTTCACCTGCTGATTAAACATGAACAAACTTTACACTTTTCTGAAGAGATAAACTTGTTGAAGAAAAAACAGGCCTGTAGTCGTACTATTCAGAAACTAAATCCTTATCTTGACGAGGTCGATCTTCTGCGTGTGGGGGGGCGACTTAGAAATGCTTGTTTGTCACCAAGTACTATAAATCCGTACTTATTACCTAAAATGGCCCGTCTTTCTCTGCTGTTGATTGACTTCTATCATCAAACGTATTTGCATTGTGGTCCACGTACACTGCAGTCTCTAGTGCAAAGAAAATTTTGGATATTAGGCATCCGAAACTTGATTCGATCCCGTTTGTCCAAGTGTGTAATTTGTTTTAAAGCAAACCCAAAACCTTGTTACCCATTGATGGGAAATTTACCAACGCCAAGAGTCCAAGCATCAAGGTGCTTTCAAAATATCGGAGTGGATTTTGCAGGTCCATTTAGTATCAAGGAAAGCCATAGGCGTAAGGCTCCCACCTATAAGGTATATGTTTGTGTGATGGTATGCTTGGCTGTTAAGGCGATTCATTTGGAGGTCGTAACCGATTTATCGACTCCTGCTTTTATCGCCGCTCTCGATCGATTCGTGTCGCGACGGGGTCTCTGTAAGCAAATTATTTCCGACTGTGGCCGAAATTTTGTAGGTGCTCGCCGTTACCTTAACGAGGTTCAGAAGTTTTTGCTGGATCGTCAGTCGGAGATCCACGTGGACTTATCGAAGCGCGGTATCGTGTGGCATTTGAATCCTCCTACTGGTAGCCATTTTGGTGGAATATTTGAAAGTGGCGTTAAGTCCATGAAGTATCACTTTAAACGCGTAGTAGGGTCTCAGGTTCTTACCTATGAAGAACTGATGACAGTTCTTCTTAAAATCGAAGCCGTACTTAATTCCCGGCCACTCTGTGTGATTTCTACCGATCCTGATGAAGTAGACGTTCTAACACCTGGTCACTTCTTGACTGGAGGACCTTTAGTATCCTTACCTGAACCTCCGTTGTACGATGCGTACGTTCCACCACGCGAGAGATGGCAAATGCTTCAAAAAATAACACAAAGTTTCTGGAGAATTTGGCAACGTGACTACCTCCATACCCTACAACAGCGCGCTAGGTGGTTTCAGAACCAAGCTAATCTGCAAATTGGAGATGTTGTAATCATTGTAGAACAGAACCTCTCTCCGTTGGAGTGGCGGTTAGGAAAAATAACGGAACTTCATCCCGGCGAGGACGGTGTAGTGCGAGTTGTTTCACTCCGTACCGAAAGGGGTAATTATCGACGACCAGTTGCAAAACTTTGTCCATTGCCTCTAAACAATAAATAATAACGTGTATCCCTTCTATTTTATAATTAAAAACAAAAAAAATACCTAAAATTAAGAAACATATTAACATATTAAAAGTATAAAATTATATAATTTTTTAATTTATATGCATATTTAGATAACTATTAATGTAAAATATCTGGTTTACTGAGCACAATGAGATCTTATTTGTCTATCATACTATCTGATTAAAATTCCTGCAGCACTGTCCTTTCCTGTTTCTGGTTTCAACCATGTTTCAACTTTGTTTTGTGAAATCCCTTGAGTGATTTCATGTGGGGGGGTATGTTTGGGCTTCCCGATCCCTATCCTTTGCCTTACGTATATTTCCACCTCGGCCTATTTCGAATATTCCCGCCATTCGCTTGCCGCGCAAATGAAGATCGCGGAAGAAAGTTCTCCCGGCAACCACCGTGCGACGTGGCGCCACTGCGCGGCCGATCGCAAGAAATCGCCGCCATCGCAGATTAGCGAGCAAGATTCAACTGTGCTCCGTGCAAAACTTTAATAAAACACTAATTACAGATGGGCCCATCAATCCAAACTTATAAGGTGTAATACTACACAGTGCGCGTGTGTTATGTGCTAACTATAACTAAAACCAATAACAAATCTTACTGGATCGAGGCGACGCGGTCGAAGGCCGAGGTGAGTACCTACTTACTTCAAATCCTTCCTGGGTCTCTCTCCACCGTAAAAGACTTAACTACAAGACTAACTCCTACCTAGCTACATGTCTAGCTACATTGTGTTATCTGTAATCCCAGGATATATCATTCAGCTGTGTTAATTTTTTTTTATAAGTGTTGTGCACTTAAAATAAAATAAATGTACCGTAATAAATTACATTGTTTCATTTCATTATCACCTTCAACATCCGTTTTCATGACGTAAGGACAATTTTGAAGAAATTATAATAAAATGTGTTAATACAATAATATATTTTTTTACCACCAGAAAAATTATTAGAAAACATTTGGAAAATAGGACATAACACCCCACAATTATGAAGGATAATCTCAATCCGGTCTGCGATTGGTCAAATAGTCATTCCGTTGTGACGTCATCTGTCTTCAAGTACCTCGAAGTTATGTATCCAGTTAAAAGTTATAATTATATCCATGGCGACAATCATACGATTTATGCCTTTTTCCAGTTCATCTCGGAGTGACTACTATATATTTTTTTAACATCGTAAGTAAACATTAATAATTTAAATATGTATTTGTATGCATTGTTAGAAAATTATGTACGAGTATAATAGGTTCATGATATAATTATTATAGGTTCATAGATTTATCAATAGATGGCGCACATTATAATTACCTATGTCCCGATATTTCTACATTTATAATTTTGTATGTTATTATTTAAATTTATATTATAACTAGCTGCCCGGACAGACTTCGTTCTATCAAAAAAAAATTGCAATAAAATAATATTGCGACTATACATTGAGATGTAAGCTATTCTATCTTTCAAGTTGGATCAAACTGCACACGGTGTGCAAAGGGCAATGAACCTAGTTGGCATACCTACAAGTCCGCAATTTTGAAAAAACCTCGATTCGGCGGCCAGTGATGTAAAATATGTCAATCGATAAAATAAATGATTATGATCAAAAAGTATTCAGTGATGAAATGTCGTAAGTGGTATACTTTCTGAGATATTTGAGTTCAAACCCGTAGAAAAATGAAGTAAAAAACTTTGTTTCGGCGGATATTGATAAAACATGTGTCAATCGATAGACTAAGTGATTACGATCAAAAAGTATTCAGTGATAAAATGTCGTAAGTGGTATACTTTCTGAGATATTTGAGTTCAAACCCGTAGAAAAATGAAGTAAAAAACTTTGTTTCGGCGGATATTGATAAAACATGTGTCAATCGATAGACTAAGTGATTACGATCAAAAAGT
Organism: Thymelicus acteon; assembly: GCA_951805285.1. Lineage (NCBI taxonomy): Eukaryota > Metazoa > Arthropoda > Insecta > Lepidoptera > Hesperiidae > Thymelicus > Thymelicus acteon. The sequence goes on from OX638232.1 coordinate 9,750,816, forward strand.
ATTCAGTGATAAAATGTCGTAAGTGATATACTTTCTGAGATATTTGAGTTCAAACCCGTAGAAAAATAAAACATTGGTAATTGTCTTTTTTATTTATTAGTGGATCAACACTATAACTATATACATATAAAATATCACAATATCATTAACAAAACTAAATAAATACATATTTATTCATATTTACATATATACATATTATATTATATATTAAGTACATAAATATTTATAACTACGTATATAACATGTGGTTGAAGACCACGGGCGAGGACATTCTAATTGCTTCAGGTAGTGCTGCCGGACGTGATTCTTGAAGGAACTTTTGGTAGTCTTTTGATGTCTACAAGCAAGGAGTTCCAGAACAGTATTGCAAAGGAATTCCCGAAATAAGCAGTGCTATGGGTTTCCTTTAAATAAACAGGAGAAGACACATTATTCAAAATAGCATAAAATGTTGAGAGAATTCTGAAGTTTCACCTGTGTCTAATTGGTAGCCATTTAAGTTAGGAATCAAACTGGGAAATGTGGTCATACTTACGTAAGCTGTAGATAGGTATATCGAAGTTTTTTTACTTTATTTTCCTACGGTTTTGAAATCAAATATCTCAGAAAGTATATAACTTACGACATTGTATCACTTAATACTTTTTGATCGTAATCACTTAGTCTATCGATTGACACATATTTTATCAATATCCGCCGAAACAAAGTTTTTTACTTTATTTTTCTACGGGTTTGAACTCAAATATCTCAGAAAGTATACCACTTACGACATTTCATCACTGAATACTTTTTGATCGTAATCATTTACTCTATCGATTGACACATGTTTCATCACTGGCCGCCGAATCGAGGTTTTTTCAAAATGGCGGACTTGTAGGTATGCCAGGTTCCATACAAAAATGTTGGAAGCCCTTTGATTAAAATCGGTTAAGTAGTTTAGGAGTCCATCGCGGACTTGACAAACAACGTGACACGTAATTTATATATATTAAGATAAGAAGATTTTATTTTAATTTATAGTTTTACTTATTACTTTTCTTTCAATTTCGTTTTGTAGACCGCCATCTAAAACTAATTAAAGTTTTAGTACCTACATTAAATGAAACGTACTATTTTTTTTTCTGGAGCCTTCTTATGAAATACGACTTTTATTTACCCACCGTACGATCTCTCACTCCGCGACGTCTGGCAACCCTGTTCCGTAGTGATTAAGTACTCTGTGTTCGTTCTGTCAAGTTTGGTTCAAGATGTCGGTATTAAATATTTGACACTAAATAATTTTTAAGACTGTAAATAAAAATATAGTTACTTACCAATTATGATTAACCCTAGAACCGTACCCATAAAAGACTTTAAGTAACAGTACCCAGGGGTACTGGAGTACCCCTGTAAATAATACATCATTTTTACATAATAATAAACATTTATTAATTATCAACTTGCATAGACTTTTATGTTATTTATTTCAATCTCACATATTACAGTTAAGCTTAAATTAAAGGAACTTTTCTGAACAGTTTTGACAAATCTTTTTTTGGTGCTCTAAACAAATAAAAGTTTTACATTTTTCACATTGAGTGCATGATTTACGGTCTTTTGATCTGGAACAAAATAAACATCTTCCAGATTTTTAATCTGAAGTAGTCGGAACATCAGATGACCGCTTTTTTCCTATTATACCGCCAATAATTATTTTGAGATGCATCGGTAAAGTTTTGTATTGAAATCGATCCTCCAAGTGCGGTTTTATAGCCAGGTCGAAAGCTATAGTATTTAGAAAAGTTCGTACATTCTTGAAAACTTGTTAACCAGTAGCGCTAAATGAATGCAGTAATATAATAAAATTGATTCCGACAATATTCAAAATTCTGTAGAAGACACAAAAGCTTCAGCGACGAATTTTCCGAGAAACACTGTACGTGTGACAAAGTTGATCAAAAGTGATCAACACTCCCCTTCGTTTGGTTGTAAAAATTAATTATGCAAATAAAAAAAACATTCAAATGAAAAGCTTGGATCAAACAGCACAATAACATACATTATTTCATAGAATCACTAAAATCATAGTAATGAATATTCTTACTTTAACTGTACCCAGGGGTACTGGAGTACCCCACGTATGTCTTGCCACGATCACACACTAACCCAGGACTCCCACCCGACTGATGGTTCAACGCGACCTCCTGCCCCGCGTAAATACGCGGCAGCGCAAAAAGATCCGTTGTGTAACAAAAAAGTTATCGACAAATTATTATTTTATTCCTGATTTGTACCCCAGGGTACGGTTCTAGGGTTAAATAAAGTGAAATAAAGTTCAAACGTAAATAATGAGAACGTTTTAACTGTGCTCAATAAACAATAATACGTTATTAAGTGTTTTTGAACAGTCGGAGTTTTTCTAACGTGACATTTACTTGTGTAGCTTGCTCGCAACAGACTAAACTGAGGTGAACCCAATTGGGTTAACCTCAGGTGAACAAACTGTAAGTACTGAACAGCGTGTCTATATATATTTAAGTCAATGCTCTACAGTTATGATAAGTAGGCTACAATTCTCATAACAAAGAAGTAGTAAGTATCAGCTTTCAACAATAACATGAACGTTTACGCAATCTATCACTAAGTTGAAATAACAATTTATGCTGCAATGGAAAATTACTAAGAATTATACATGACAATCATATTGTTTGTTTGTTTTTAAAAGGTCTTTATTTATATAAATAGTTCACAGTATATATTTACCTCATACATCAACTGACAAATATTGCAAATACAATCGTAAATATAGGAAACGTTACGTAGGCTAATAGCGCCTCTTTAAACAAACACAATATACCTATATTATTTCATTTTGATCTTAAGATTATAAACCTATTTTAATATAGTTAAGTAATAATAATCTTGTTAATGCAAGGCTTTGTAAGGTGGCCTTACATTTCGACAATCATATTAGATTTAGTATTAATATAGATAATACATTGTAATAAGAAATGAAGTAAATGCATGAACAAATAAGTAATGAAGTTACACTGTTCACTGGAAATGCACAATAAAATACAAAGTAAAAATACAATTTCAGATGCAATACACTATGCGTATTGTATTGTCGCAGGACTGGCAGGACTCGCAGGTTGTTGTCCGGCTTTGTCGAGCTGACTCAACGATATTGCGGAAACTATTTCCTTCCTGGTCCATTTCTTTACACCTTTATTACATTTTATTACGATACATATGGAAGTTATCAATAGTATAGTTATTAAAATACCTGTTATCCACAAGCCATATTTTTCAATTTTCTCCTCCATTGAAGAATTACTGGCGTTATTTGCGCCATTTTGTGCAATAATGACTTCTTCTTGTTTACTGTAGGACTTTCCCATAGTGTAAATAATTGTATAGGATATATTGTAGAATTTTTTGTATATGATAGATAGTTAACAGCTAACAATATTAGTAAAATGTGTATAAAATATAAAAAACAGTGTATATAAATGTAAAATTTGCTTACAACTAACCTAGTTACGCTATACAATAAAACTGTGGTCGTAGTACTACGCGATAAGATAGCGTTGCATCGCTAATAATTATTATTTGAATGATAGTAATTAATGAAAGGCATTGGCATAATTATTGGTAAGCAATCGTATCGCATAGTATTGCGCTCGCTTGTACTGTGCACTAAACTTTATAAAAACCTTACTGGCAGTCGTAACACGCGTCCCGATCGCGAAGTGCGCGTGATCGGTGTAGGTATCGGTGTAGGTGCGGGTTTGATTCCCGTTGGTACACTATCGTTAATGATACGTGAACTGTCTGTGTTGACGTTAGCATCTGCAGTATTATTTAAAATGTAAGCTGGTTTTAATCGATCTATCGATATGCTAGCTTTGCGTCCAGGCAGTTGATTAATATAAACCTTAGACCTTCTTCCTAAAACACGATATGGACCGTCATAGGGAGGTTTCAAAGGTTTACGTACCGTATCATCTCTAACAAATACGTAATCTACCTTGGAAAGATCTGGATGTACGAAACAATTACGTGTGTTGCTATGCGGTTCTGGTACTGGTCTTAATGATTTTATGTGCTCTCTAATCTGCTCTACTAAGCTATGAGGTTCTGCTAAACCTACCTGAGTAGCATCGTAGAAGTCTCCAGGAAGACGTAGAATGCGACCAAATACTAATTCTGCTGCTGATATGCCGCTATCACTTCGACAGGCTGCTCGCAAACCTAAGAGTACCGTAGGTAACTCTTCGACCCATGACTTACCGTTCAAGCGCGCCATGACGGCTGCTGTCGTCCTGTGCCAACGTTCCACGGCTCCATTTGCCTGTGGATGGTATGCCGTGGTGCGTATCCTGTTGATACCTAGAAATTTCATAAGCTGCTGAAATAGTGAGCTTTCAAATTGACGACCTTGGTCGCTCGTCAGCTTTACAGGACATCCATAGCGACAAATCCAGTTAGTGTACAACGCGTCTGCGACTGTCTCGGCATTAATGTCGTGAATAGGGAATGCTTCAGGCCAGCGTGTGCATCGATCTATTATTGTTAATTAAGCAGTATCTATGACCATTTTGTGAAGTCGGTAGAGGTCCGATTAAATCTATGTGGATATGTTCGAAACGATCGACCTGGGGAAATTGACCTAAATTTGAAATAGTATGGCGATCGATTTTTGATTTTTGACAATTTATACAAGTTTTTGACCAATCGTTAATGTCTTTATTTATGTTAGGCCAAAAAAACTTTTTTGTAGATAATTTACGAGTTGCTCGTATACCGGGATGACTCAAGTTGTGTAAACTTTCGAAAGCTATACGTCGAAATTCTTTTGGAATATATGGTCTCGCAATTTGGGTAGAAACATCACAATAAATAGGTTTATTACATGTAGGTAAATATAGTTTCTTTAAAATAATAGAGTTGTTATTGTTCGCGTTGGATAGCGTTTGTTGCAAGGAGGCATCAGATTCTTGCATCTCTGCGATTCTATCGTAGTCGAGAATCGTGGGACAATAAACTGTTGCTACACGTGACAAGGTGTCAGCTACCGTGTTGCTATGTCCACTAATGTGTCGTATGTTAGTTGTAAATTCACTTACATATAATAAATGCCTAATTCTGCGAGGTGTTTCATCCGAATCCTTGCCTAATTTTGAGAATGCGTAGGTTAAAGGTTTATGGTCGGTGTACACGGTGATCTGGCGTCCCTCAAATAATTTACGGAAATGTTTTATTGCCATGTAAATGGCTAATAACTCACGATCGTAGGCTGAGTACCTTTGTTGGGCTGCGGTTAGTTTTTTGGAAAAGTAACCCAGCGGTTCTCAAATACCGTGAACCTGTTGCTGCAGTACTGCTCCTACACAAAAATCAGAAGCGTCCCGCTGCGTCCGTTATCAATGCGAGAGTCGTATCAGTCCGAGGGTGTGACAATGTAGCTGCCTGTTTAAGGCTAGTTTTACATTGCTCAAATGCGTTACTGGCTTCATCAGACCACTCAATTCGAGTTTTATCTCTCTTTTTAGAACTGCCGATATACTTGTTGAAAAGAGACTGATAAGACGCTGCATTGGGTAAATGAGACCGGTAAAAGTTTACCATACCTGTGAAACGGCGTAAGTCCTCGACTGTCTCTGGTTTTGGGTAGTCGGCGATGGCCTTGACCTTATCCTCTGTTGGTCGAATACCTTTGGACGAGACTTCATAACCTAAATATTCGAGATTAGCTTGACCAAAAACGCATTTAGATAGGTTAATTGTGATACCATAATTATTTAACCGTTGAAAAATAATATTTAAGTGTTCGAGGTGCTGTGATTCACACTCGCTAGCGATAAGAGCGTCGTCTATATAATAAAATTGAATACAAAATCTAATCTTTTAAATACGGAATCCATAAAGCGTTGGAAGGTCTGGGCTGCATTACGCAATCCAAATGTCATCCGAGGGAATTCAAAAAGACCGAAAGGTGTTATGATCGCGGTTTTTTCGATATCAGCTGGTGCGGTTTCGATAAAATGGTAGACCCTATTAATATCAATTTTGGAAAATATCTTTTTATTAGCTAATATGTACGTGAAATCCTGTAAACGTGGAATTGGATATCTGTCGGGTTTCGTAATTGCATTAAGGCGTCGGTAGTCGCCGCAAGGTCTAATATCACCATTTTTCTTCTCAACAACGTGTAAGGGACTCGCCCATGCGCTTTTCGAAGGTCGACAGATGCCCAGTTCTTGCATTTTGTGAAATTCAGCTTTAACACGTTTATATCTAGCAGGCGGTAGTGGCCTCGCGCGGGAATAAACCGGAGGTCCAGTAGTTCCTATGTGATGCTGTACCGAATTTGATGCGGTTTCCACGAATGACATAGGTTTGGTAATGTTAGGAAATTTTGATAGTAAATCATGATAAGGATGATCAATGCTAACAGAAAATACAGAGGGTTCATGTACCAGTACAAGAGATGCAATAACATTTAAATCTGTTACCTGATCGATGAGTTTTCGTGCGCTGACGTCAACCAACAATTTGTGATGACTTAAAAAATCTGCTCCCAAAATGGGTTGTCTCACATCAGCGATCACGAAATCCCAACGATATGGTCTACGTAGCTTAAAATTTAAAATTAGTGACTTTACCCCATACGTTTTGATTTCTGATCCATTAGCTGCGAATAATTTGTACTCACTGCACTCGCGATAACTATGTTTATTTGGTACGGGCAAAACTGAGATATTTGCACCAGTGTCTACAAGAAAATTAAGTCCACTGTTAACGTCTAGGATTCGAAGGCGGTGACACGGAGAAATGGCACAGAGCTCCGCCGTTGTCTGCACCTCGTTCAGTTTTCCTGACGTGCCGTCCAGGAACAGGGATCCGCGCACTTCCTGGCCTTGGCGCCGAAACGATGATGGTAAAAGCAAAGTGGGTTCTCAGGGTTCCAGCGTTGCGTTGAAGGATCACGGCTGCGGTTTCGCGATGTGGATATTGAACGGTTTCTGTTCCAGCGTCGTTGAAATCTCGGTCTCGATCTCTTCTCTAACTCTTCCACCTTGAGAGTCAGCTTGGCTATTTCAGCCATGATCAGCTCGGTGCTGCTGGGAGTCGCGGGTTGCTGCTGCTGCGATACGTCGTTGATAACGTGTGCCGCTCGCGTGGTCTCCAGGACGTTATCGGCGATGGTCGCCAGGTTGTCCAGCTCCTTAATGTCCGACACGGCTAGCACTGCTCTTACTGCGCTTGGTAAGTGGCCTTGCCATAAGATCTTCAAGGTGTCATCAGGTATCTTGTCCTTGGCCAGTTCCCTCATGCGGCGTAAGAGCTGTGATGGCTTTTGGTCACCAAGCTCCATCTCGCTTATTAGCTTTTGCAGTTGTCTATTTTTAGATTCCTCGTATATGGCTAATAAACGTGCCTTTAGGGTGTCGAACTTCTTCACTGCAGGCGGTTCCACCAAGATGTCTGTAACTTGCTGGATCGCTTCTTTGTTGATCTTCGATACCACGATGTCATATCTGGACTCATCTGATAGCTTCTGGGGTGCCAGCATCGCTTCTGTCCTAATGAACCAGACCCTGGGCTGGTCGGTCCAGAAGTCTGGGATCTTAGAGGTCAGGGTGATTTCTGCCAACTCGGCGTTTGGGTTGGATGACGACGGTGCGGACGGTGCGACAGGTTGCTGAGCGCTGGGTGCGGTTGCCATCTCGAAGGTTCTGGATGTTCGGTCAGCGGGGTCACCAATTTAGGGAATAAATACATACAATCAAATAAATACAAACATACATACAAGATACGCGCGAAAAACATAACCCTTCCTGGCAGTCGGGTAAAAATATTTATTGGACACGGCAAGTACGGCAACACTCAACCTCCGGCAGGCGGATGGCGGCAGCAGACATTGTTCTGTGACTCTGTGAGCAGTTGGTCAGCAGTGGTCTCGAACCTACCGATTTTTCAGTGACCGATATGGGCTCTGAGTGTCTACCGAAATGTAGCGATTTTTCCATGATTTCAGAGAAAACATGGAAATTATCAAGATTTTTCTACCCATTTTACATTTCTCAATTGGCAAACCTTTTGATATATGTAAATAAATTATAAGTTACGGGGAATCCCTCAATAGTAAGTATGGATGAGTTATTGCAGAATGTTCCATATATTTTGGGGAATACCCTTCGAATTCTAAAACTCGATCACTCGATGTCCCATGGTTTCGGAAACTTACTTGTGTATATAAACAGCAATTCGTATGGGTCTAAGACTATTTTTGGAATTAGGGGACTTAGGGGGAGAATTAGGGGATTAAACACGGACCTAAAAAACGAAGGTCCGTGGTTTTAAAGTGGTTTTTGGTTAAGTGTCCCCCCCCCCCCCCCCCCGACGACTAAATGGCTGGAGTTGGACTGTGGACAAGTGACAAGACAAGCTTTATAATGTTCCGAAGTTTGGCACGGATCTACATAGGTACCTATTTATTAAAACTCCAGAATCGTAGAATAAAATATTGAAAACAAAACAGATAACTTGAGGATGAATTTTTTATTCGTCGCGTACCCTATACTGTTAGCCCTAGAGCTATTGAACCATTTGACTATCCCACTTCCCACAAAGCTAGAAATTTATTAAATGATATTTTATTATCAGTCAATTAAGAAAGTACCGTTCTGGCAGGCATCTCGCGGTTGCGTCATCATCCCTTAAATTTTTGAAAATGCAAAAAATATATTTTTTTTATCCCACTCCCACAAGGCTACAATTTTAATATGTTGTAATTTACATATGTTTAAGTGTAAAAAAAAATTGCCAGCCCATTTTGAGGGTTGCAAGTATGTGCCAGAACAGAGCAAAGTTGTCATCGGGAGAGCAATTCATAACCCACTCGCACAAGGCTCAAATTTTCAGGGAACATTCTTTCTATTGTTTAAAAAATATATGTAAACAGCCAGAACATTCTAGCGGTTGCAAGTATCTGCCAGAAGAGTATACAGGGTGAATTTTTCAAGTGAGCGTAGATGGATAAATTCAAAACTATGAGGAATAGCAAAAAGTGGTCAAAGGAGTCTCGGGGCCGATTTTGATGAAAACCAAAACTGCATCATTAGATTTTTGAAAAATCAATATTATTAGCCAGGAATCGAAGTCGCTGGTTTTGCTTCATGAAAATTATTATTTTTTGTAGGGTAATACTGTTTTTTTCCATCAATGTGTGCGATCTATGAGATCCTATAATCACCCCATACATTATAATGACATCAAAAAGAGACAAGAGCCTGAAATTATACATACAAGGATACATTTGTATGAAAATTACTTTTTTGTATGGCAACACTGAAACTTTTTTCCACCAAAGTGTGCGATCTGTAAGATCCAACAATAGTTCTGTACATTTAAATGACATCAAAAGCAGGCTAGAGCTTGAAATTATGCATAGAAGGATACATTTGTATGAAAATTATTATTTTTTGTATGACAGTACTGAAATTTATTTCCACCAAAGTGTACGATGTTTAAGATCCAACAATAGTTCTGTACATTTAAATGACATCCGAAGCAGGCAAGAGCTTGAAATTATATATAGAAGGATACATTTGTATGAAAATTATTATTTTTTGTATGACAGTACTGAAATTTATTTCCACCAAAGTGTACGATGTTTAAGATCCAACAATAGTTCTGTACATTTAAATGACATCCGAAGCAGGCAAGAGCTTGAAATTATATATAGAAGGATACATTTGTATGAAAATTATTATTTTTTGTATGACAGTACTGAAATTTATTTCCACCAAAGTGTACGATGTTTAAGATCCAACAATAGTTCTGTACATTTAAATGACATCCGAAGCAGGCAAGAGCTTGAAATTATATATAGAAGGATACATTTGTATGAAAATTATTATTTTTTGTATGGCAATACTGAAATTTATTTCCACCAAAGTGTACGATGTTTAAGATCCAACAATAGTTCTGTACATTTAAATGACATCCGAAGCAGGCAAGAGCTTGAAATTATGCATAGAAGGATACATTTGTATGAAAGTTATTATTTTTTATATGGCAATACTGAAATTTATTTCCACCAATGTGTACTATCGGTGAGATCCAACAATCGCCATATACATTTGAATGATATCGAATCAGACTAGAGCCTGAAATTATACATAGAAAGATAGAATTGCTATCCCGATGACAACTTTGCTCTGTTTTGGCACACACTTGCAACCCTCAAAATGTTCTGGCAATTTTTTTTACACTTAAACATATGTAAATTACAACATATTAAAATTGTAGCCTTGTGGGAGTGGGATAGAAAAAAATATTTTTTGCATTTTCAAAAATTTAAGGGATGATGACGCAACCGCGAGATGCCTGCCAGAACGGTACTTTCTTAATTGACTGATAATAAAATATCATTTAATAAATTTCTAGCTTTGTGGGAAGTGGGATAGTCAAATGGTTCAATAGCTCTCCAGCTATGTGGGGTATCGTTGAAAAGGCCTTTCAAAAATATTATGAGTCTTCTAAGACCATCTTTGGAATTAGGGGTCCGTTTAAAGTTCTAATATTGGTTATATAGAAGATAATTTAATGTAATATTAATTTTTATTTATATAGAAGATAATTTATTTAAAATCAATATTTCCTTGAAAAGTAGTGCTAAGTTTGTTTACCAAATATGTAATGAAATGTCTCATCTAAAAAAATGGAGTATAGTTTCATACAGTACGGCCGCTGTATCTTGGCGCGTCTGAACATAGGCTTTGCGAACTTTAGCGCATGTAAGACAGAGATGGCAACACGAACATGCTAACGTATATGACTGAGACATAATACACCGCGTATCGAGTACTGGCGAATTATGTTACTGCGCAGCAGGGTCGGATTTAGGTACGTTGAAAAATATAGTACAAAAGAATGAAAAGTATAGTATTTATAAAAAAATTATAGTACAGTCAGTGTTGCCAACTCTAGTTTTGGAAAGTAGTTGTTAGACAGCAAAAAATCGGTAGATCTACTGCTTTTGCACCCCCCCCCCCCCCCCCCCCGGCGCATTTGTTGAAATGGAAAAAATACTTTTACCAGGAAGTTTCTTCGAAGTGTAGGAAGAACTTCGTAAATAAACGTATTATTTTACACAAAAATTCGCAAGCGATTGTTATCGCTTTGATTGAATTTTGAATGGAATGGAAGGAACGACATTACTTACTGATAGTGGAAAGGAAAGAAAGAAGTTTACTGCGGAGGAAATCGTGGAATCCCCGACCACACGCACTGTCGAAATATTCATATGATGTAAAACTAAGCATTCAGGAGCAATCTTAAAATTATAGTATTTTAGCGTACTATACTCAGATGTGGATAGTACATAGTACAAAGGGTGAAATTATAGTATAAATACTATAATTATAGTACAAAATCCAACCCTGCTGCGCAGCCTTCTGCGCGAAGTTCAGGCGCGCCAAGATACAGCGGCCGAAGTGTACTTGTACTTGTTTCGTGGTAGCACTAGTAGCCTAGCAGCTCGCTATCGCAAGGTACATACTACTTTGTTGCGGAGGACCATCATGCGATAAGAGTTGCCTACATGAGCTAAACATGATTCAACAAAATAGGTACACACTTTGAAAGTCATAACAACGACCTATTGTAGTAATAACAATATGAAACAATTGTATCTTGTTCCATGAACAGAACATAATGGCACTGCTTTGCATTTTTCTGAGTTCGTTACTGTTTCTCCGAAGTCATCAAGGATGATTGCTGTAAATGTAAAGGTACAGTAACCTGTACAATAAAATTACAAGACGTCAGGATTTTTCTTTTAGTTTTCAGTGAAAAATCAGGAGTCAATCGACAGTAGTAAATTACATTTTGCGTAAAATTAAAAGGATCAATAACAAAAAATGGTAACATTTAAAATTTTTATTGATATCACATCTAAATACGGTATAATGAAACTGTAATACTATAATTTTACAGTAACAACATTTGCCACATATAATATTACATTAAACTTTAACGAAGTTACCCTTAGATAACTAAATAATTTCACTTTTTGTATGTCATTTTAAGCGTATGATTAAAAATTCCTTGTAAGGAAACCCTTGATTACGAGTATGCGCATACCTACAACATATAATAACTATGTAATAATAATTTTACCCAAGCTCTTATTACTGTTAGGGACATTGGACGTAAAAATATATGAAACATTCAATCATCTTTTTTAGTATAATCAGTAGGGAATTAAATAATTGGATGACAGCACTTTTATAATGATTTTGAAATTAAGGGACTAAACAAGTGCAAACGGGTACCTACTCACGATTTCTGAATTTTATACCGATATACAGGTACGATACGATATGATATACCAGTTGCACGTATTATTTTTTCAAAAAAGGTACTTGAATGTTTCGTATAATCGAGTGTAGAATAGAAATGCGGAGAACACATTGAAAATTTAGAAGACAAGATGGTTTTTCTAAAGTACAACTACAGACTGATCAGATCACACAAATATACTAATCTACCTCCTACTTTTCATTACTCATGCTTTAAAACTAAGCTGTATTCAATTTTAATTACGTAAGAAAATGACTGCGTTGTGTGTACAGTGTACCAGGCAAATTGCTAGGTATTAACTAATAACGAAACAATTAAATATAGTCCAGTACAGGTTTACACAAAAAAAAATCAACAGAATATATAAGTTTTGCTTAATTCCACATTAGTAATGAAAAGCAGTGATTATACCAATTTCATCATTTAACAATGTACTATATTTTATAGAACTCAACGTATAAGGATGGATGTTGGCTAGAGCCTAGACAAAACTTGATACCCTAACGAGTGTTTTTGTTTGTACAGTAAAATGTAATGACTCTGTTATCACCAGATATATTAATTTGCAGGACTATAATCTAAGCAACAAATAATGCAATCACAAAGTAATTCTATCCGAGACTAGGTCCAGTATTATTATAGTTTTATTTATAAATAAAATACTAAGCGGAAGTTTTGAATAATGAGGGGAGGGGAGGGGAGGGGAGGGGAGGGGAGAAAAAGTAGATGGGGAACGCGCGCTTTGATTGAATAAGCTCAGTAACGTTGTTAATGAGTTTACTTGTTTTCTATAAAAGTATAATAATACTGAATAATCTGTACTGCGTAACAATTCTCAAATATCACTCATCAAAATCACTCCTGATTCCGCGGATTCAATTCTCACGAGTAATTTTAATCTGTGATATTTAAAAATATGTGATGATTGATTGCTATTATGATTGAGGGATATGATATAATAATATGAAGAATATTAATTCCGGCTTAAAATAATAGCTCTGTAAAGCAATACTGATTTTTAGTCCTTAAATTTCTGTTTCATTTTTAGGTCGTATACAGTAGGTATGTAGTGTGTAGCCAATGTTAGACATTAGCCTGAAGGAGTACTAATAAAGCAATTTGCTTGAAGCTGTTTACATAAACATCTCTGTAATCAAGGACTGCGTTGGACAATAAAAAATATGTATGAATTAAATACGCTAAGAATGTACAATATCGTCAAGTTTTAGAAAAGTTTTTGTGGAAATTTACAATTTAATGTCTTACGCCCAAACTCAGATTTACTAACGGTTACTTAAATCGCTCCTTAGTACAGAATATGTGTGGTGATTCTTTACTAAGGAGCTATTAAAGTAACCGTTAGTGAGTTGGGGCGTTTCACAGAGTACTTATTAAACACCATGTTTTAGTCATATTCATGAATTATTCATAAAATTGGCTTTGTGAGATTAAATTTAATGACAATGACAGGACTGAGATTTGAGAGGTACTTATTTCCTCTTGGCGGCGGGAGAACCGCGCACAAATTGCGACACCGCTTCTGCGGGGGTATCGCGCGGGCGACCGAAAAACTGGTAGATTAAAAAATGACGTGCATAAGTGTATCAGTGATACCTATATGAATAAAAGATTTTGATTTGATTTGATTTGATTTGATTTGACCGAACGCGCGTGGCGAGTCTTGGAAATAATTAAGATTCTCCAAAAAAAATTAAAAACACACATCAAATTGATTAGTTTTATTTTAAGCTATATAGATTATGAATCATAAGCATTGTTTTAAATGTTAAAATATTGATTACTTTATATTCTACAGGTCCTTGAACACACATTAGAACAAAATTCTGCCGCTACCAAATTATGAACGATTTTTAATAAATTTGATGAACCTATTCGGATATTATATATTATTTCCAATAGTTAGATGTCTGGACAACCCATTGAACAAAACAGTTAGTAATTTCTAATTGTAGTAGATATTTAATTATCACTTTGAAAATGACAAGTAGATTCGCAATATCCGTAGTCAAACTTGTCAATTGCCGTTTGGACCAATGACAGTTTCAAATTAAAAATATGAATATTGTCTATGGTAGATTATCTAATCAGGAATCGAAAACTAGGAATATAATACGTAACTTCTTTGAAATAAGACGTATATTTGCTTAATAGTAATCGACCAAAACCTGGTCTCAGAGCTGAGACCGCGCAGATGACGCGTAGACGTCACGGGGCAATATCAGATCTGATATTAGGCAACGGAAAAGATCCTGTCAGCGAGCGAAATGAGTCTGTCGACTCGCTTATTTTAAAGGGATTGCCCTTTAAAAAGTCATTTTTATAAAAAAAGTGATAAAAATAAGGAAACGATATTTGATTTTAACATGTAGTCAAGTATAAAAGTTAACATTATTCTTACTTAAAAAACGACCTGGTATATCCCTTAATAATATTTTGTAAACATGATAAAAAATAGTGGTCTCAACACACTTAAAACTATAGCACAGCACACTTTCTTTTTCTAATTTAATGGTTAAGGTACTCTATAGTTATAAATCTTACGCTAACTTATCATTTATAGAATATTTGATAGATAATGGCCAACGAACACTTAAATCCAAGTCCTACTTAACATTAATATCACTGAATAGGGCAGCAACCAACTTTAAAATTAAAGTTGCTGTGTGTTTTAAAATTAAAGTTTTTGTGCTTTAAAATTAAAGTTAAATAAAGTACACATTATAAATAGTTAACCTGGTTAGGTTTGGTGTTTCTAAGCTATAAATCTTATGTTGCTATCTATACTAATATTATAAAGAGGAAAGATTTGATTGTTTCTTTGCATTGAATAGGCTCCGAAACTACTGAACCGATTTGAAAAATTCTTTCACTGTTGGGAAGCTACACTATCCCTAGGTGACATAGGCATTATATTAAAAAAAAATAGGAATCCTTAATAAAACTCCAATAATGTAACCCAAGGTGTAAAAAAATAAGAAAACCGAAGCAAAGCGAGAGCGGTTACTCGTATTAGATATTTTGATGTTATGATAGATCAAGATGGGTCTGTGTTTTGCATCCCAAAGCTGTGATAAACTGACTTTCATTTCGAAAGACGTTTTCAGATAGGCTAGTGAATAAGTGATAGACTGAAAATGAAAACGGAAGAAAATATCAATACAATTACATAAAAAATATACTAAGAAAGTAAGTTAAAAGTCAGGAATTTAAGAAAATTTAAGGTCTAAGAAAATTTTATGAACAATTTAACGAACATGCTTTGACGAAACAAAACAAAGACCCAACAAAAATCAAAACAAAGTTAATGTCTATGCTTAAGTTTCATTACTTAAATTAGCTTACGCTCCAACTCACGAGTCACTACCCGCTACTTAAATAGCCCCTTAGTACAGAATTTGTATGGTGTTTATTTACTAAGGAGCGATTAAAGTAACCGTTAGTGACTCTGAGTTGTGCGTTAGTATATCTAGTAATGGTGGAAATGGGTTCATAAAAGTTTTATACGGAGGAATGCGTAAGTATTACGTTAGTAGTGAATGTAGTATAGTAGTGTGCATGTTGACCGTACGTTATACACGCGTCACCCACACTAGGTTCACTCATTAACCAAATTCAAGTCAGAGATCGATTTTAAGTAAAAAAAAGGTTAGTTAATTTTACCATTGATTTTAAGTAAATTCAGCATAAGTAGTTATGGATTTAAGTGTTCATGAAGTTACTTACGCCCTAACTCAGAGTCACTAACGGTTACTTAAATCGCTCCTTAGTACAGAATTTGTATGGTGATTCTTTACTAAGGAGCGATTAAAGTAACCGTTAATGACTCTGAGTTGGGGCGTAAATCTAGATGTTGTACTTACTAATCCTATCCTATACTTAATGTTTACAATGCAATATTAATGTATAAAAAAATTATATTTTATTGTATTTTTAATTATTTACCCTGCTAGGCGAAATAACATTTAGGCACTTTTCATAATGCTATGCATTTCTCATAAACATCAATTTAATTATAGTAATTATTCGTATTCGTTTACTAGCTATTTTTAAACAAGTTTAACCTAAGCAAATGCTATTTTAAAAGAAATTCAACGTAAGATAATAAAACCTACTTACATCACTTACAAAAATGTATTAATGAAATGTTATTAAACACTGGAACAAAAACTTATAAATTTCATATTACTAACTTACAAGATGGACAGAGTCATTCCATAATAATATCTACAATAGTTATAATATATATAGAAGAACAACGATGTAACACTATATTGTGACTTTTTGACAGTTCCTAGACAAACGATTTGTGAATTATGACAGATAGAATATTGAAAACGGCCGATAGTCATGTTAAATCAATATCACATATTTTATTCGAATTCGGTTTGTTACGAACTCTTAAAGTTGAATAATCTCAGCTTGCACAGAAGAAACAATAGTACTTTATAATATAATAAGTACAGCTTGTTGAATTGGAATGTGTCGTTTTTATATAGCAGTAATAATTATCTCATTTTTTATCGAAAGGAGAGCAGAAATTCACATTTTATTATTTATGTAGGTATTTTATTCCCAAGTATACGGACCTTGATCACTTTTATATGGGCTCTGCTTTACTACTACAGTCATCTATCATACACGCAAAGATCAACTGGTCACCCCAAAAGTTTGTTCTAAGTTATCTTTTTCATTAGCTCTACTCATCTTTGTCAGTAGAATTTAAAAACTAAATCTGCCATTGTCTTGATATATAATTTTTTTGATTTGATTTAATTACAGCTTAAATTCTAACACCAGCTGAAGTAGGAAAACTTTATGTATTGTAGAAAGAAACTTGTGCTTTTATGTATGAGCTATTGCATGCATTCTTTAAAATATTTCGAAGCTATGTATAACTCGCACCTGATGACAATCCATCTTTATTTTGCATTAAATTACTTTTTCTCACTTATCTTTGGTAATGGGAGACCTCAAAACATAGGTCAATATCATGCGTGGAAATGTGTTTATACATTGAAAAGCAAAATTGATCGTACAATGAATACAGACACGGATAGGATCCATAAAATATATAAAAAGGAACTATAAAACACAAAAATAATTGACCACGGTATAAGAACTTAAGTGACTAATCCTATACAAAAATACTGTAAAAAATTGAGCAATATTAATTCTTTACTTTCAAATCTGCCATAAGCTTGAGTGCGTCAGTCAACCGGCACCTGTCAAACTTGTTCCGGGTGATATCTGTGAGCAGTGTGGAGGTCCGTGGGAGTTGCTGGCCAGCCTCGCCGTGGTAGCAACTGGTTGCCTTGCACATGTCCATGTACTTCCGCCACTTGCAGTCGCGGGTGAGGCACGCCGGGTTACCGATGATGACCAGTTTCGCCTTCGCCCGGGTTAGCGTCACGTTGTATCTCTGGAAATATCACGATTCTTACTAGTCAGTTGATATAGAAAGGCTGCAAAGATCGTTTTAACGCGTTAAGAATGACATTAAAAAGGTGTGACAGGCGCAGGCGTGCCCGTGTTAATGCCATTGCCATTACACGTCAAGCAATAACTCAGGTGGAGGTTATTCCAACACGGAGGACTGTAAGACGCATTCCGACGGAGTGGAGTAGATTTAACAGGTGCAAAATGATGATTTCAAATATTGACTACTAGCTGACCCAGCAGCCGTTGTGCTGCTACATGTTTTAACATTTGAAATTGATTTTCCCAGACTATATTCGTGTTTTGCTGTAGGAGTCAAGAGTTTTTAACATTTTTAACGTCTGACATTAAGTACTTCCCGTAGGATGTGTCTGGGAATATCAATTTCAAACTGTTTACAATATTCGCTACAACTTATTTAACCGCTCATTTACACGCGCGTGTCGCGGACCGTCTCGTGGCGCGTCCGTAAGCCACGCCCCCTACGCGCGTGTGAACACCGCACCGCGCGAGCCCCTTTGGCGTGCGCCTACAAAACCGCTCCCGACGCGAGCCCGCGAGCCACGAGACGCGCCGCGGTCTGGTCCGCGAGCGCCCTGTTCACACGCGCGCGTATGCGCGCGTCTCGCGGATTGTCTCGTGGCTCGCGCGCGCGTGTAAATGGGGTATAAGAATTAGTCATCAGACTGTTAAGTGAGTCCAATTTTTTCGTACCTTTGGCAACTGATTCCTGAGAATTAAGTTAAATGATAGTTATACGTTGACTGTACAAATGAATATTACTCTATTGTATATATTTTATCCGTCATAAAATAAGTAAAATCTGGCGGCCTTCGGTTCTTGAACCATAAGTGTAACGTTTGTATTTTTGTTTATTAACACTGTATTTTGTCTAGGCAGATGTAACACAGGTCGCGAACCAAGTCCAGGGCCTTGCGACTTGTGAATGTGTTTTTATATCAATAAAATATTTTTGGTTTTTGAAGTGAAAACTTCTTTAGCATCGTTGTGATTTGAAAGTCGATGAAACGAAAAAGCGACAGTAAAAAGAAACAGACATAAATTCATATTTTATAGTCTGTGGCTCTAACCTTATCATCGACGAGGAAGCCGAGGCTGTACCGCGCGTCGTGGTCCAGCAGCTTGCAGTTGGCGCGCACGGTGGACACCAGGATCACGCGCTTCTCCTTTCCCTGGAACGCTTCCACCGTCCCCACCTCCACGGCCTCGTACTTCGCGCTCTGGAGCCAGCTCTTCATTTTGTACACCTATCAAAACGTGTAAGTATATGTTTTGAATGGCTTGCTTACACGAGGTACAGTACGGCCGACATATCTTGGCGCGTCTGAACTTCGCGCCAAAGGCTACGCATTAACATAATTCGGCAATGCTCGGTACGCGGCGTATTATGTCTCAGTCACACGTTAGCATGTTCATGTCGGCATCACTGTTTTACATGCGCTGAAGTTCACAGAGCCTATGTTCATACGCGCCAAGATACGTCGGCCGTACTGTACTTTGGTCCTTCGAAGGAAGTACCCCGAGCCGTATTGAATAGTAATCAGAGTACATAAGTCGCTGATGTGTATTCCAAACGGAACCAGTAAAGCCAGACCTCTCTTTCTTTTGACCACTTACCATCAGATGGAGTTCGTCTGTCGGCTATTTCACTACTCAAGTTGTTACCTGTCGGATGTAAGGCGCAATAACGCCGATGTCTTTCGGCGCCACCGCGTGCTTCTCAATCAAAGCTTTGGTATACCTCTTCAGCATGTCTAACTCTTTTTCATTGAAGAAACTGAAACGAAACGAACTGAGTTATTTTCTACCCGTATCAATTATAGTGCGTCGGATAAATATTGATGTGCGTCGGATAAATATTGATGTGCGTCGGATAAATATTAATGTGCGTCGGATAAATATTAATGTGCGTCGGATAAATATTAATGTGCGTCGGATAAATATTAATGTGCGTCGGATAATTTTTATAAAATTAAAAAAAAATCTGATATGGCAACTCTCTGTAAAAGGGTAAGGGTAGGGCAACAGTGAAGAGCACTCTTATATGAAACACAATAACGGCACCTGTTCTAACAGACACAAGGTAACAGACCTGGGCGCGTTCCCGATCCTCTGCTCGCGGGACTCCACGGCGTGGAACACGACCGCGCGCTCGCCGCCCGGCAGGCCCAGGATGCTCACCTTACTCAGCGGGTCTGGCGGCGCTAGTGCCTGGTACAGTGTAATTAGCTTCAAAATATTACAATAAAACTGATCTTTGCGTGATTACTAGTGAACCATTATTTTATTACTTTCATGCTTGTGTATGTTATTTTGCCATCTGCGGGAAATTCGTCGAAAACAATTCGTCGAACATTTCGTCGATTCGATATTCGTCAAATCGCAATATGGAAAGAAAATAAAACAATGATTAGTGTCAATGTAAAGATGTAAATTAC
This sequence comes from Thymelicus acteon, assembly GCA_951805285.1. Taxonomy (NCBI): domain Eukaryota; kingdom Metazoa; phylum Arthropoda; class Insecta; order Lepidoptera; family Hesperiidae; genus Thymelicus; species Thymelicus acteon. Next base: position 9,771,086 of record OX638232.1, read on the forward strand.
TCTTTGACAAAGAGATATAACGGTGGAATTAAAACGTAGTTTTTAAGTACTCTGTGGTCGAAGTTCAACCGCAGAGCGCTCACTATTTTGTAACATAGCATACGTAAGTATACATTTATTAATTTGTAATAATTTACCTGCAAAGCGTTATCATAGAACAGTTCATTTGGGATGGTCAAAATGTCAGGGTCGGAGCGGAAGTTTTTGACGAGCATAGTCATGTAGTTCGGATCTTTGCCGTACAGATTGCTGTGGCTGGAGATTAAACGAGTCATCAGTGAAACACCTGAAAAATAGGATAAAAAACCAATTTAATTATGTTATTGTCCAATTCGTCTCATTAGGTACTATGTTGAAAAATCTCACACATTGTTCATATATCTTCGTTATAAAACCACCACGATAACCATTTAAAAGTGGCATATTTTTCATTTTATAGCTCTGCTAAGACAAAGCAAAATAACATAATCTGAATTTTACCAAGAAAAAAATAACCGACTTCAAAATAACTCTAAAAACTACTCGTCAGATCTAGCTCAAGTTAAGTACACGTTAAGGACCACATGACAAGCACCAGCTTTCGATTAAAAAAGAATCATCAAAATCGGTTCACTCAGTCGAAAGTTCTGAGGTAACAAACATAAAAAACAAAAACAGTCGAATTGAATACCTCCTCCTTTTTTGAAGTCGGTTAAAAACCAAAATTTACAGCTTTTAGTTCCCCATAGCACTCTTGAAGTGGAATGGAGTTAGGATAAGTGGAACTAATTTAGGCTTGCAAGATTTGACCCATACAATTAAATAATAAATAAATACTTACTCACACCCCCGCAGTAGGTTTATACCTGTGTAGCGGGTGGCATGGACTACATAATTATATAACACATCACAATACCACCCATGGCCCTAGTACAAATATTTATCGGTCACATTAATATCTGCCCCGGCCGGAAAGCAAACAAACAAAGCAAACTAAATAAAACCGTTAAAAACCGTCATACCCAGTCCTCGAACCCTGGCCTCCCGGCAGATGCACACGGGCCCCAGCTGCTGCGGGTCCCCGGCCAGCACGAGGCGGCCGTTGGGGGCCAGCAGCCCCGCCACCGGCACCAGCGCCGCCGGCTCCGACGCCTGCGCCGCCTCGTCGATGAACAGGTGCGACATTTGGAGCTTGTGGGCGTTCTGACTGCGCGTCCTGTTACAACGACACGTCTATCATTTTAGAATACAATTTAACGTTACCTGATAGCACCATGTCTGTTTTTTACGACAAGTCCTATTTAGTAAACAAACTTACACGGTCTTTTTATCGTTATTTGCAATTTAAAAATAAGGCTGACATAAAATGATAATACTTAATAATTAAAAATGAATAAACATTGAATGCCAAAAGTAATTTATGTAAACCATTAATCGACTACCTTGTAGCCTAGTTGGTAGCGACCCTGCCTGCAAAGCCTTCCTGGGTTCGATTCCCGGTCGGGGCAGATATTTATGTGACAGATAAATATTTGTACTCGGGTCATGGGTGTGATTGTGATGTGTTTAATGTCATCCATGCTACCCGCGACACAGTTAAAAACCTACTGCGGGGGTGTGAGTGTGTAAGCGTTTATTTATTTATTAATAACTTTTTTAAATTTATTTTAATTAATATTTCCATTTTCCATAAAAAATGTGATGAGATTGTTTACCAAGTACCTATACTTAAGTCGGCTATGTCTCGTCTACGGACTATACAAAGCCTGTTTATATTTGCAAAAAGTTAGTTGCGCGACTTGCGCTAGACGCGAGTTACTCATGTGAGTGATCGGTAACAGCCTGTTGCAACAGGTTCCTAAGGACCTCACTTCCTAATAAAAAGTGACTTTATGATACTGAATTCTGAAGGGGACGGCGCGCACGCAGTCCCCACTACCAAAAATTACGCGTCCGAGTTATCCACATTAGGGATAATCGCAGGGGTAGAGATGAGACGTATTTACGTTACCAGGTTTTAAAACCAGGTTTTTACTTCGACGTACGGCGCCCTGGTACGAGCAGAAAATACTTGCAGTCTTGTAAGTATTTGAAGGTATGAGGTATAAGCCGTATAAGTCGGATGCGCGAAGAAGTACTTGAAACATATAGTTGCATAGGAAAACGAACCATATCGTAATATAAATGAGAAACACAATCGTTTGGCGCTACGTAAAAATACGTTCAAAGTATTTTTATGATTTATCCGATTTTGCGCCTTATTTCTCATATTATACGGTTCAAATTTTGAATTCCTATACAAGTTACTTTCAAAGTAAGGCGTGGCTGGAAGCGTCGGAACTCGAAATACTCAGAAGCAGCGCGGGGCTCGCGACTCGTTGCGTCGCAGCAGATGGCAGCCCGTGTCCCGAGTATTTACGATGAAGGCCCATTGGTTGTCGAATACTGCACGTGTGCCATTCGATGGGATCGGGAACTTGTCAAAAGAACTTGTTGAAAGTTAAGAAACATATTTGCGTAAATATGCTATCTCATCAAAAACATAAATGTGAAATGAGAGCCAGTTTCAAAAAAAAAAGAATTGAGATCTAAATGGGTGCCAAGTTCTGTATAGAAAAGCCTAAAATTTTAGACACAAGAACATGTAATTTAAACTGTACATTTGACTTGATTAGTTTTCAGGTACATACCTACCTAGGCTATATTATAATTGTTAAGTATGTAAGTTTGATGTAATACCTATGTTACTTTTCTATTTGGTTTGCTGGTTGCTAACTAATGAAAACTAGCCAAGACAAATATAAAGCTTGAATTACAAGTTCTTGTGACAAAAATTTTAGGCTTTTCTACGCAAACTTGGCACCCATTTAGATCTCAAGTCTTTTTTTTTTTAATTAGCTCTCATTTCACATTTATGTTTTTGATAAGATATCATTACTTTTTGTCTCGAAATTATAAGTGTTTATAGATAATGAATATACCTATTGTTATTTGTAAAATCACTCTATAAAGTAAAACCGCTAATTCACTAGTTTCACTAATTATCAATAATTTTCAGTTTTTAGATTTTTCCTTTACATACGCCTAATAGTCTACCTTGATGCCAAATATCAAGTTTCTAGGTCATCTGGGTTAGAGTTTTGATCTATAGGTCAGTCAGTAATAAAAATGAAGATTTTTGGACGTTAATATCTAAATAACCGTTTGAAGTGTGTTTATGAAATTTGGAGCACATATTATGTATTTCGCAAGTCTCCATAAAAGAACCAAATTTAACAGGTTTATGTGGAATAGTGTTTGAGTTATGAGGGGGTCAAAAGTTGCTCCAAATGGTTCGTGTAATATTACACACGGTGCTACTCGCCAGTTCTGTTAGCTTCAAATTGGCTTGACACGCTGCCGCGTGTCTAGATTCATTACATCCCTTAAAATTTCTTTTTACTATTTCGCACCACTCAACCTTATATCTATGACCAAAAGATACATTATTGCTTATTTCTTTTAAGTATTTTTTTTTGTGACATTTCTTTGAGGAAATAAAAGTTTTGTTTCTATTTTCTGTATTTGAAGTTTTGTCAGTTCACATTTCACAGTTCAGTTGTGAATGAATTATGTCACCCACTGTCCGTTACCTACTTTTTAAAGAGTTATTTCGCGTGATTATCAAATTTAAAGACAATTTTTGAACTTTTATTATTTAGTGTTTTAGTACGTAAATTTATTATAAAACTAAACATTATTGTGCAGACTGAAGACTGTGTTTATAAGTTAAGGAAGACAATTTTAAACTGTAAATAATAGTGTGTCTACGAACATGCTATACGTATATTGGAAAAAGAACCACATAATAATATGAATAAGGAACACAATTATAGGTATTTGCGAATAAAACGTAGGTACTTCATACTTGAACGTATTTTTAAGTACACGATTTTGCTCCATAACGATCACAAAATACGGTTCAAATTCCTCTGGAAATATAAATACTTTCAAGTATTTTAAACCCTGGTTTTCGACCCTGGTATTTTGTCGTACTCGTACTTGGAAGCCCTGGTATTGAATATTCCAAGTATATCACATCCCTACGCAGGGGTCAACCTAACCGGAGTGCAATGGAAAGGCCTCGCCCTGGGGGAACCGCCTTCATGATCACGGTGTCCCCTACGCCAGGTAAGTATGAATTGCAAACCTTAGCACTCACTACTTATAGTAGCTACAAAGAGTCTCAACAGCGTGATTCAGAAAGAAATTTGTAGCGCCATCTAGTAGGAAATGACAGGACTGACGCCATGCACAACTAACGCCATCTAACCATAAACAGTATGCTAAAGTTCATGTGGGCTGCTATTTCTAAGAAGCATGAGAGATAAAAATATATAGTGTGGTACCCAATTAATGTGAATTTATATTATAAAAATAAGTATTTTGAGACTTCATGTTTTTCATACCCATAGAGTACATGGGACGTGTAATCTAGAGACTCCAGAGATATTGGATTGGACTTGAGGATTGTGTCATTTTCACGTCTTATTCACAGACCTATATACCTAGAGATATGTCTGTGGTCTTATTACTTTGAAAATTTACAGCACAAAACACTAAAAAAATAACATTTCTTACGTTCCGTATTTGGCCGCGTGCAAGAGCGTCGTCACGAATATCCTGTAGGTGGAGACTGCGACGTTGTTCACGGGGTAGTAGTTCTCGTAGCTGGTGCCGTTGGACACGGGCGCCAGGGCGGGCGGCATCACGCTCCTGCACAACCATCGTGATACATCAATTCATGATACATCCGTCAGGAGTGGATGACGCGCTCTTTTTACACGCTTTATATTAGCTTCACCTGTATGTTTGTCTGTAACTTCTCTTTGAACTTGATTTTGACCCACTTCAACCGGTCAGATTTCTTTCAAACTTCGTGGACTTATTGAAGATCCATGACAATGCAATATTTAAAGAAAAAAAGAAAGAAAAAGAAAACCAAATTTCATTTCAAAAAATCTAAGTAAAAAACGAAAAAATAAATAATAGTTAAAAAAAAAAAAAACTAAAAAACACGCTTTTATAGAAAATCCAACTAAAAAAAATATAAAATAAATTTGAATTAAAAATCGTGTAATTTTAATAAAAGCATGGGGTGCATGGTGTCAATGAGTAGGAGGGATAATATCTTTAAAAGCACCCCACGCTTTTTTTACAATTACACGATTTTTAATTCAAATTTATTTATTGTGCGTACTGCAAACAACTTGAACAAGTACACAAAATAGCGAATTGGCGCCTTACGAATTCGCAACGCGGAAAACAACGACGCAAATTGCCAAATACACGTCTGTGCGAATTGCTATGCAAAAAAGAGTCGTAAGACAGACTTCGATTTTAATGTGGCTTTAAGTCAAGAGTGAATACTTGAACAGGCTATCACTAATTTAGTGCGCTCTACAAATCAAGACTTCATTGTTACTTACCATCAGTATGAGACAATGTGTTGCTATTTCGTCAAACATTGTGTTTTGCCATGTCATGTGAGGCGACGCACGTGTAATGGACAGAGTAAATAAAAGCGAAGCGGACAGGGGCGAGGCGGTGACAAGGAAGTCGTATTTAACTAATTATTTCAAATCGATTTGAAAAGGAGATGAGAATAAAATTTTCTTTCTTTCTTTCTTTCAATTATTATTAGTGAGGCGACAATTTCCAAAGATACTATGGCCAATGTATCGCCGGCGTTCAACTTGTATGACAGTAATAAAAAATACTATGTTTCTTTATAGAAACAACAAACAAAAACAAAATAAAACGTACCATTCTCGGCACTGTGAGTTAGCGCGTAAAATGAAGTTATGTATGTTGAGCTTTTTGTTATACTGCAGCAGTAACAAAGCTATGTGGTCTGCGGCCATGTTAGAGTCAGTGCACACCATCACTCGGTTGCGGGGGTTTCTCACAACTAACTGCAAACAACACAATAGTTTTATAGATGTAAATGAGTATAAAGTCGACTGGTAACAAATTTCGCAATGTACAAAATTTTGAGAATTATATACTTTTTTATAAACATTTTTAATTCAATCTATATAGATACATATACTCGGTACAAGCTCTCATTGCATTAGTCATTTATAAGAGCGAATTCAACAAATATCATGTTATTTCAGAGTAACTATCCCTCAACAGTTGATGAATTAATGTTGAAAACAAAAGGTTTATCAATGGGTATTTAACTGAATAATGTAAACATAATGGCATTATAAAACGTCATTGTTAGCAGTATTAAAAATTCATAGGACAAAGCTTCTAGTAACACAAGCATGCAGACCGTAAACTGAAATGTGGGTGGAAGGGAGGAAACTTAAGTGTGTGCTTGTGTATGTATGTGTGCTAGACTAGCACTCGAGTTTTATAATAATAATAATAATAATAATAATAATAATTCATTTAATTCAACCATCTAAGGATCATATTACATTTATGCACGTGTTACAGCACTCTAGTAATTTAAATTAGTAAAAGTATCTAATACCTTTAAACAAGCAATTAAATGTTTTCTGAATCTCCGAAACGGCGCCAACGATTTCCATGAAATTTAGTATGCAAGATTGCAGGGGGTATCGGGGGCGATAAATTTATAGTTAGGATTCATTTTTAGAAAATGTCGTTTTATCCGTGTTTTCAGGCAATGAAAAACTGCTACAATACTCTTCCTGACATCTATTGGCGAGTAGCAACACTAAAGCTACTACAGTACATGGTGTTGTTTGTTAAAACAAATAGCGAGCAAAGCTCCTTCATCCGGGTACTAGTAATGTAACTTACCTGTATAATAGCTTCAACTATGGTCATAGTCTTGCCGGTGCCGGGCGGGCCATACACTATGTAAGGAGCCTTTCCCGAAGTCCCCGATACTATATGCTCGACCGCCGACCTCTGCTCCTCGTTGCCAGTTATCAACGGATTGTAGAATCTATATAAATAACATGATATTCATTTTACATAATACCTTAGTTGCCGGTAATTAAAAAAAATTGTAAAAATATTTACAGATGGCGTTAGTAGTAAAACAAATTCTTGTATCTTAATAATGATACATGACACTTCTAGAAATGAATTTAAATTATGATTCTAAAACCCAAACTCAAAGGTGGAATAGTTTTCGGTAAAGTGTACAAAAGAAATGGACATGTGTAGGACTCGTTACGGTCGCCGAATTAATATCATTAAATACGTTCGTTGTGCCCCTTACCAATGCTCCGAGGCTATATCAAACCGCCCTCCTGCCTTAAAAAAACTATTCGTTCATTAGCGCGGTAATCTTTCACAAGTCCTACTATCAACTTTAAAGAGTTACTAACTTCTTAATAGACATAATCTGGTGCGTCTTCCGGGAAGCCACGGGGAACACCCGCGCGCACTGCTTGGCGGCCTCCAGGCGGGACACCGCGTCGTGCATGCGCTCCAGCGGCACGCGCGACATCAGGAACCGCACGTCGAACAACAGCTCCGGCGTGTATACGTTGAGGAACCTGCAACACAGGGGGCCCTTAACACAGAATACTTAATAGTGCCTATTGGTACAGAAGAGTCATTCTGCGAAATCATTTAAATAAATAGCGACTCTCGCTCCGACACAATAAAATGTAATTCAGGTCACAAAGCGCTAATCGTCAACAGACGTTGACATCTAGATGTTGCCTCTCTTTCTAATCAAAGTCTTATCCTTTCTGATAACGTCAGAGTTGTCTTCTTTTTTGTGATTACATGTGTGATAGATTACGAATAAATGACACGGCCGGAGCGGCGCGGTGGCGCGTGGCAGCCCTTCTGAAATTGGCCCGATACGTCGAACACGGCACGTACTTGTAACATCATACCAAAAGTGTGGAGTGCGCCAGGCCTGCCAAAAAGAACGTACCTACTACGCGTTCACTCTAAGTATGCCCTTACATCCCGTCCCGCTTCCTCGTACCGCAGCTCATTTAGTACGGACAGCAACGCTAGTCGCGTAATTTTGAGGTCCCGTGCGGCGCGTGCATTCTTGAGTTTTTTTTTGATTTTGATGTTACATTCATTAAATAATTTTTCTATTGAATTATTTTACGTTCGTTGATTTTTGTCGCAATGACCAAAATAGAAAATGTTTTACACAGTGGAAAACGTAATTTGTTATTTAAGTTAGTGAAATTATTTGATTATTTTTTTGTCTACAGTACCGTTAGCTGTTAAACTATTTAGAATGCCTTGCTGCAGTACAGACTCTATTTATTATTGTTTTCTCTAGATTAAGACTTCGATTTTATTGTTTCTTCCTTCTGTCTTTCTTTCAACATGAAATTACATGCCATATACAATAAATTAAAAGGCTTCAGGCTTGTCAATACAGCACTTTCTTCCAACCAACCAATAAGTACCCACACACACATTACTTTTAAACTTTTGTCATGACGGATAGTTAGCGTCTTAAATGCAATGGGTACAAATTTTTATAGACATTCCCCAATGTATATAGTATGCAAAAATTGTGCAAAAATTGGTCACAATGGGACAAGTGGGTTAGAGCCTTTTAAACGAATTCCTTACGTTTGGAGTGTAATACTCCATCCAGAGCCAAAGCCTAACTACGTGAAGATGTTTGGGTTAGCATTGTATGGATTAAAATGAAACTTGGCACTATTTTACGAAAAAGAGTGTAACAATTATGGTAAAAAATATTAATGTAAAAAGAAACAATATTACTTACAACTCATTAAATTCTCCGCACTGGACGTAGTTATCATCAATATTTTTGATGATGCTCTCAAATATCATATCCCCTTCAATCAGAGGCCTAAGATACACCCGGTCTCCTGTAGGCACATTGCAATTTATTAATTCAACTCATTGGTTCAAACCTTTTTTTGCGTTTAAAAAAGTCTTTAAAATAACCGCTAAAGTTACTTTTTATTCCAATATCGAAGTGTATTATTAGAGAAAAATTTAGATTAAAATAGTATAGAGTAAACACAGTTTATAACCACCTCTAATCAAGGATGGCCGTTTCTCTGCCAGACCCGGCACCTCCAGCAAGAATATGTTGCCTCTCTTTTCTAGCTTCACGCTGGACATGTTGAATTTCTGAAAAGGGTTTAAGCAGCTGAATATTGGAAGTTTTAGCTATTATGTATGGGAAATTTTTGATTTTTATGCTCTCCAATCAAAAGATATACGAAAGCAATTTTTTTGTGTTAAAAACTAAAAACACGGTTTTTAACTGACTAAAATGAGAAAATGGTTACAAAATAATTCTGTAACTCATCAAAACCAAGCAATAAATCCAAATTGAAGAAGGTTAATAATATATTTATAATATCGGTTGAAAAGTTCTACTGTGCATGCACCTCATGGTCCCATCATCTAACCCTCGTTATATTTATTAAATACTAGCTTCCGCTCGCAGCTTCGGCCGCGTAGATTTTGGTCAATTTACATAAAAACCATACTAAATTATACACCTAAACATTCTTCAGGAAATTGGTGAAAACCTCATGAAAATCCTTTCAGTAATTTTTGAGTTTATCGCGAGCAGACAGACGCGACGGGGGACTTTGTAATATGTAGTGATTTATCAACACTCAAAAACTAATGTTACCCGCAAATTGATCCTGGCGACGACTTCCTCCCACCACAGTAAATGATGGAAGTAGAATCTGTAGTTGTTGGGCGTAGGTCCCTCGTCGAAAATAGTTCTGAAACAATTGAATATTGAAGTTATAAAATATGAAGATATAATAAACTGGTGTCCCGTTAGGTTTAAACCTCGGAATCAAATTACTTTGAATCATGAATGTATTAAGATGAAACATTCTATCATGAGTCGAGATTACTTAAAGAATTCTGTGTCTTAAAAGTGTGGCATAGCGCGGGAGTTTGACCTCTGTCAGCGATTTGGTTATACTGCTCCCTCTTAATTAATGGAAAGAGTAAGCGAGACAGTAAGACCGAGTCAGACGCATGCAGTGTACAGTAGTACCACATTTCGGTAACAACAAAGTACCTAGTATGCATTATATAAATAGCAAAAAACTTATCAGACTTTAAAGAATCCGTCTTCGAAAAACCTATATCTTAATCAACTTATGTATATCTATAACGTTGAGGAGTGCCCTCAATCTCTCAAGGTTCTCATCTTCAGAACTGAATTTTGATACTTTGATAATTTGAAGTATCCCCTCTCAAATAAAAAAATAATAATTTTTCAAATCGATTCAGAAGTGACGGAGTTCTAAAGCAAACAACTTTAAACATACAAGCCAATTGAGTACCTCCTCCTTTTTTTGAAGTTCGTTAAAAAGGTATAGATATAAAACAAACCTTGTAGCAATCATAACTTTTCGCAACTGTTCGAGTGTTTCTCTCGGCAACCTCAGTCCTTCCAAGGCTTTGTCATCCAGACCTCGAGGCAGTAAGGTCTTCAACAACTTCGGAACTTTATATGTAGCTTCAAATGGCCTGTAAATAAATTTGGTACCAAAATTACTATTTGCTAATTAGAAGTTCTGCTGTTATAACTTAAAAAGGTTCATTAATAGTTTAAATTTTCGTTTAAGGGTGTATTGGTAGTGTATAGTAATAAGTGGTAATGAGCAAAATTTTATAAAAACCATCGCAATGGATGTAAATAATCAGTATAACTTATTTATATACTTAACTAGCTGCCCGGACAGACTTCGTTCTGTCAAAAGTTTATTTTTATTTTTTTATTATTAAAACCTGAATGGGAGATGGGTCTGAACAGTTGCGCTGCGTTAGCGGACCGGCTGTGACGGATTGGTTTTTGCTATGTCGGGAGCTTAGTCGCGGAGGGCAGCGGGATCCGAAGCACGGTGCACCGCTGGCCGACCGTAGTCAGTAGGGGGCCCAAATAGTGGGAAAGCCACCCACGAAAGGCTGCCCCGCCAACTGCGAAAAATCCCGGAGTGGCTCCATCTTGCCGGTTGGCGACCGGATGAGGGGACCTGATGGCGATCTCCGGGGGGGTTCGGGCGTCCCCGCGGTCTCCAGACTAAGCCCCCAATGACACAGCGATCCTGATATCGCCACTTGGTCAGCAACGTGACGCCTCGTTCAACTGCCATCTCCCATCCTATTCACTCCAAAATACCTACCAAAATGAGAAAAAAGAGCAAGGGAAAAAGTTTTGTACAGCGGTTGCACGTCCCCTCACTCCAAGTGCAGTTTACTAATATCCGTGGGCTGCACTCAAATCTCACTGCAGTCCACCACCACCTTGAGACTGCTAAGCCGCACCTGCTCTTTTTGACGGAGACGCAGATTAGATGTCCATTGAGCGCGGCATACCTCGACTACCCAGGATACACCTTAGAGCATAATTTTCACCCTCGCGCCGGAGTCTGTGTGTATGCCCGCAACGACATCTGCTGCCAGCGTCTCCGTCATCTTGAAGACCCCACTCTCTCCACAATTTGGGTTTTGGTAGACACAGGTGCGGACAAGATTCTTTATTCCTGTGTCTACCGATCGCACAGTGGTGACCAGGAGACAACTCGTCTGTTCCAACATCTCAGCGAGGCAGCTGATATGGCTTTACATCGGCACCCCATAGCGCAGCTGGTTTTTCTGGGGGACTTTAACGCCTGTCATCAAGACTGGCTGTTCCCATACCAGAAAACCGACCATGCTGGAAGAGAAGCGTGGAATTTTGCTTTGACGCTTGGACTCTCCCAGCTGGTAAGGCAAGCGACACGGGTGCCCGATATCGATAGCCATACGGCCAACTGCCTAGACCTTCTGCTGACAACTGATCCAGACAGGTATGATATTCAGGTTTCCTCCCCGTTGGGAACTTCTGATCACTGTGTGGTGAAATCTGTATCGACATATTCCCCTCCGGACTGCGAGCCCCGTGGTAACCGACGAATGTGGCGATACAAGTCAGCAGATTGGGATGAGATGCGACACTTTTTCGCATCTTATCCTTGGCGGCAGCTTTGCTTCTCTTCTGACGATCCGTCGAGCTGCGCGGATGCTATAACCGATGTGGTACGTCAAGCGATGGAGTATTTCATCCCTTTTTCTGATGTACCCATCGGTGGCAAAGCTCACCCATGGTTCACCGCCGAATGTGAGCAAGCTGAGCAGCGCAAGCATTCAGCGTACTTAGCCTGGGTGGATGCTCGAAGCCGCAAAGCTCCGGATGTCAGCGCTAAGAAGAAAGCTTTTAATCAAGCCGCCAAGTCTTACAAAAAGGCATTACAGAAGGCAAATTCCGTCCGCATTATTCACATCGGCGAAAAACTCTCTACCCAACCGTCCGGTAGTAGAGCTTTTTGGTCTCTCGCCAAAGCGGTCGAGAATAATTTCTGTCGGCCTACACTGCCTCCGCTGCTAAAACCGGATGGTTCCCTGGCTCATACAGCTAAAGAGAAAGCGGACTTATTCGCATCTCTTTTTGCTGAGAATTCGCGTCTGGATGTCAGCAATAACGTACCACCCCAGTTGACTCATTGCGGTATCTCTATGCCGGAGATCCGTATTACAAACAAAGAAGTCCTTAAAACCTTGCGGTGTCTAGACGTGAATAAAGCCAGCGGACCGGATGGTATTCCAGCGATTGTAATCAAGAAATGTGCACCCGAGTTGTCTCCTGTATTGACACGTCTGTTCCGCCTCTCAATTGAGACTGGATCAGTGCCTCAATCCTGGAAGCTTGCCAACGTGCAGCCCGTGCCCAAGAAAGGTAGCCGTGCTGACGCCGCGAACTATCGGCCTATCTCAATTACCTCCATACTCTGCAAGATTATGGAGCGTATATTGAATAGGCGCCTCATGGCATACCTAGAACAAAATGATCTCCTTAGCGATCGGCAGTACGGGTTCCGCCGAAACCGATCAACAGGAGATCTTCTAGCGTATGCCACACATATATGGGGCGAGGCCCTCGAGAAAAATGGGGAGGCACTTGCTGTCTCCCTTGACGTCTCGAAGGCCTTTGATAAGGTCTGGCACGCTAGCCTTCTAAGCAAGCTTCCAGCTTACGGCATATCCCCTGGCCTTATCGACTGGGTAAAAGACTTCCTGAGCGACCGGTCTTTCCGCGTTGTAGTCGATGGCTGTTCATCGAAGACGATGGCTACAAATGCCGGAGTTCCTCAGGGGTCCGTTCTCTCTGCCACTCTATTTCTGCTACATATAAATGACCTGCTTATGCCCGGTATCTATGGGTACGCAGACGATAGCACAGTGGTAGAGAGATACCTACCAAGTTCCAGGGCCAGTCGGGACGAAATTCAGTCTGAAAGAGAGGCCATGGTGGCTCGTGTGAATCTCACACTTCGGGCTGTGTCCGAGTGGGGCGAAGCCAATCTTGTGAGATTCAACGCCACTAAAACGCAGACGTGTCTAATCACCGCCAAGAAGAGCCCGTTCAACTTGGCTCCTACTTTTCGGAATGTGTCCTTGGATTACACCGACTGCCTTCTGTTGTTAGGAGTACAGATATCCTCGAAACTCAACTTTGGGCGGTTCATCGAGACCAAAGCTAAGGCTGCTGCAAGGAAACTTGGTGTCCTTGCAAGGGTGCGACGGTACTTCACACCCAGGCAACTCTTAAGCTTGTACAAAGCTCAGGTTCGGCCGTGTGTGGAGTACTGTTCGCACATTTGGGCAGGCGCAGCCAAATGTCACCTTTCTGCTTTGGACTCGATGGAGAGGCGTGCGAAGAGGCTCATTGGTGACCCAGATTTGGTTGAGACCAATCTTCAAAGCCTCGAGCACAGGCGCAGAGTAGCCAGCCTCTCCGTTTTCTACAGGGCACATTTCGGAGAGTGTGCGCAGGAATTGTTTGAGATAATTCCCCCATCTCCGTTTCTCCATCGAACGACACGACGCACGGCGGGTATCCATCCTTTTGTCGTGAACATCCCGCCGGTACGGACGACGCGGTTTGCCTCGTCATTCGTTATACGCACCGCGAAGGACTGGAATAACTTGCCTGCGTCGGCGTTCCCGCCAGCCTACGACGTGGATGTCTTCAAGAAAAGAGTGAATAGGCTTTTTCTAAGTTAATGTGCTCACCATCTTGGACCACATCTACACTTACCATCAGGTGGGATTGTGGTCAAGCATTAACTTATTCGTGTAAAAAAAAAAAAAAACCTTCCGTGTGCCTTAAGGAACATGCAGAAAACAATTAGCCGAATTGATCGAGACATTCTCGAGTTTTGCGCTTAGTAACGTTAATTTTTATTTATGTAGATTTAAGAGAATCGAACTAAGTACATACGTGAGGCATGTTACACACCCTACTAATATTATAAATGTGAATGTTTATAAGGATGTATGAAAATGTATGTTTGTTGCTCTGTCACGCAAAAACTAAACGGATTTTCATGAAATTTAGCACACAGGTAGAATATCATGTGGAATAAGATATAGGGTTCTTATTATCACGGAAAACGCGGGTAAAGCCGCGGGTCGAGCGCTAGTTACATAATGTATAAAGTTGTATGATGTGCTTTGTCACAATCTTATTGCATCCCAAAATAAAAATAATAGGACGGTAGATATTTCCTTACAATAATAATGTCAATTCATATCTACTGCCTAATACAGTTGCATAAGCGGCCCTTTTAAAGTTAAATTTCACCTATCTGAACAATCAAAATAATTTTCTTACTTATAGAGATTCATTTTTTGAGTGATAAAAACAATTACATACATGCTAATTGAAGAATATATAATATTTTCGCTTTTCTTCCAATCTTCTCCTGTATAAGGATTTTTTGTATTGATGTAATCAATTGTATTCTCCTGTACGAAGACAACCTGGAAAAATATAATCAAAATTTTACCAAAAAAAAACTAACCAACTTCAAATAAACTTTAAAAATATGGACATAATGTTACAATTATGCTAAGCAGTCCCATCGCATAGCTACAGTATTTATATGTAATTAGATATTATTTCAAATTCTCTTATAAGAAGTACGTGGCAATGTTTAGGAAACATTTTATATTAAACTCGCCGAAGATTAAAGTTTCATCCACACAGATTGGATTCATGGAGAACCTACAAGTTGTGGAATGAGCTTTCTTCTGAGGTATTCCCGGAGCGCTATGACGTGGAGTTCTTCAAAAAAGGCGTAAAAAGAGTTCTTCTTACGGGCCGGCGATGTATTGCCGATTCCTCTGGTATTGCTCATGTCCATAGGCGCCGGTGACCACTTACCATCAGGTGGCCAGTCTGATTTTTCGTCAGCCCCTCAGGCTATAAAAAAAAATATAAATAAAAGCTTTAGGTTTCCTCAAGCGGAGCAGGAATGGGTTAGAAGTGTTTCACACACACAAAGTTTAAGCACTATCAATATTGATGTGTATGTAACAAAACCAAGGTTTAAGATAACATGTCCTTCATAGATAGTGAAAATGGTGAAAAGTTTACCATTTCGCGAATAACAATTATGCTCTTCTCATCAGCTGGTTTTAAAAAAGTAAACATGATTGGCATCTCATATTGTCCAATATCTGATGCATGAAACTGGACTAACAATGGTTTTTCAATTGATGATTCTGAAATTAAACAAGGAACTATTAGTTTGTGCATATCAATGAAAAGTTATATCTGGATGAAAACAATATTTTTGGTTTATTTATTTAATTTCAATAAAAATTTTAATTGTTGTAGCTCAAATTTTTTATGCATAATATGCTGTTATCTTATCATAACTTAATAACAAGTTTTGCTTATTAAGCATAATGTGATTAACACAACAGCCTAGACAAATTGTATTTTTTTTTTCTTAAATTCGAGGTAGCATTATGAAATAAAACTAAGTGTAAATATTTCTAGAAAAAAGGGTAAATATTATGTTACCAGGGCAATTATGACCAATAGCTGGAAAATAATGATTTAATCAATATGAATCTACATACTTTTCCTTAACAAATGTGTTTCTCCTCCAAATTCATAAGGGTTGTCAGCTATTTCAAACTGTGGTTGCGGATGGGCCAATTGCACACCAACAATTTTTAAATCGTCATTCCTCAAATCATTTGTGATACTGAAATTAAACTTCACCTTTTGCCATGGTTTCACCTAAAAGCACAAATCGTACACTTAATTTAGTGGTGTTTCACATTTAATATACAGAAATGTGTCAAGGATGCAAGCATAAAAAATTTGAAAATCTCAAGAAAGTTCCAGTAAGCAATTCCTAATTTGTTAGTATTATATACCATTTTTAAGTGTTTCTTATAAAGTCATATCCTTAGTGTAAACATAAAATTATTTATTCAATATAAAATGATTCATAATACATGTTTGTTTTGTTATTTTTAATGTAATCTCAGATTACCTTAAGAATAACAAAATGTTATCTCAGATTACATTAAAAATAACAAAACAAATCTGTATGTATTAAGTAAAAATAAACATTTTCTTTGTACTAATGATGGATCCTTTACAATCTATTTTTTTATACTGTTATGTCAAGTTCATCTATAGTCCAATTTTTTAAGAGTCCCAATTGGTAAGCAATCTTACAGTGACGTAAAACTTATGTAACTTCTAATTACTATGAATTATTTTATTAAAATAATTTAAATAAATATTTCAATAAAAGTAGTACCATGATTGTTTATCAAATAAACAATTGTCTAAAACTACGGACTAAACAAATTCTCATTCATACTTATAAATAGTATGACTGCAGAATTAATCATTCGGAGAAGACTTGATCAGGTGGACTGATGAGCTGAACTGTGGATGTCTCATGGATTCAAAAGGATCAGAGCCGATCAGAGCCACGCAAGTTAGAAAAGGATTTTATCCAGTATTTGACTTCAAAACTCTGACGAATGTATGGATAGATAAACATAATGGATGGGTGTAGAATTCCCTCACAGACAAAATTAGTTTATGACCTTAAATTAATTATACTTATCAGTTAAAAAAAAACAAATCATTGTACATGCAAATAATGCATCCTATCTCTTAGCTTACTGAACAAACTTACTTGAATTCTTATTTTTTGATGATCTGTCTTTTCAACTTTCGTAACCAAACATTTCTCCTTATTTTCACTCTCAGCTTCACCGAAGATCATCACACCTTCACGATTCTTGCTGAAGGTCCTCCTAGAATTTATATATGAATGAGTAATTAACACACAATTTTATTAATTCATCTATTTATTAAACACTCTCTGTGATAGGAAACCACTAATATTAAGAAACAACCAATAATTGTAGAGAGTACCTAATTAGTAATTTCAGAGGGCAGACATGTGAAATGATTTATAGCTAAATCCACTGTAGGAATTTCTAAACTTTATCAATTTTGGGAAATACAAGTGGTTAAAATCTATGAGATACAAAATTATCTTGCATGAAGTTATTAGATGGTAAAATATAAACAAACGAAGGTAGACTTTACAGGCATTAGGTATACTTACTTGTTGTTATTGTAGTTCTGTAATATTATGTTACTAATGTGTTTGGGAGTAGCGCCGTGCTCAGTTAAGGCATTTTCATCGTAAAACTCATCCACGATACCGCAAGCAGCACAAGAGAACTCCATTTTCAAAAAAACGGATTTATTGATCTCCTAAGTTCCACCTCTGCAATTGAATCATTTTATTTTTTGTAATACCTTCACTACTACTCATCGCATTTCAATAATTAAAATTCCAAGTTACACTAAAATACAGATTTATAAGTATTTGTATTTTCTTACCTCGAGCAAAAGCCAAAACTCCTAAGTCTTATCTGAAAATGATATTGTATGTAAAAATTAAAATATCTTTGATTGAGGTTAAAATACAATACTTGAAAATCTGCGTGGAATT
Source organism: Thymelicus acteon (assembly GCA_951805285.1). Taxonomy (NCBI): domain Eukaryota; kingdom Metazoa; phylum Arthropoda; class Insecta; order Lepidoptera; family Hesperiidae; genus Thymelicus; species Thymelicus acteon. The sequence continues at coordinate 9,788,905 of OX638232.1, forward strand.
CAAAATCAATCAATTAAGAATACTCATTATACTCACAATCACAAAGAAGAAAGAAGTCATAAGAGTAACTTTGTATTTTTAAGTCTGGAAATCCCCGTACAAAGTTATCGTCCGCCAATAATACAAGTATCACAGAGTACTTAATCACTACACAAGTATATAATAATAATCTGTGGCCGATAACGACGTTATGAAGTTTGAAAAATTGAAAACCTTTGTTTTCAATAATCAAGTCTTCAAGTAAAGTAAACCATAGACTATCACCACAATATAGGAATCTAACAGTAACGTAACCACAGAACACTTATACCCTCGTAACTCAGGTCGATTCTCGAAAAACTTGCCTACGTTTGATAAAATTAAAATACTGTCCGCCGACAGTATTATATATACCTACAATAATTATATATACCTACCTACATATATAATACTATATATGATAGTAGGTATATATAATACTATATACTTGTAGGTAGGTGTATAAAAATAGTGTCTTACCTTTCGGAGTCTCCAGGTAACGTAAAAAATGATATTCCTGGGTGACTTAATGTCGAATTAAAGCACTCAAAAACAGCACAATATTGTCTATTTCTGTTGCCTTTTTCTACTGCCATCTTAAATATTTCTAAATCTATTTTCTAAATCTACAGCCGCACACAACCATACAGCTCAACCAGAGTAGAAAATTAAAAAAGTTTGTTATTTGTACCGACCGGACCGTGGCAAAAGCTCCGCTCGTTCGTCTGTCGGCAATCGCCACGCGGCGGCCGCAGTTGCCTACATATCGCTTGCTTATTCCGATGTGCGTAGGTATAACGCGCGCATAGACATAATACTACTAGACTAGGCAAGTTATCTGAGCATATGTAAGTGAAACCGTCACGCTGCGAAGAAAGGCAGGAGGTAAACCTATCCTTGTCTTACTTACGAGTTACGCGAGTCTCCTTTGTCTCTTTCTCTTTCTAATAGCATGACGCAAAGAAGGCCCGCTTGTCTAGTCTAGTAGTATTATGTCTATGAACGCGCGTTTCGGCCGTTTGTATGAAGAGCGAATACTGTTATATTCCTATATTATGCTATCACTATAGAGTGACAGAATACAATTAGATGCTGCGCGCACGAGCGACAACCTTTCGTCGAAAAAAAAATGTTTTGCGCTGAAGATCAAGATTTGTGCGCAGAAGCAGTCTACAAACATTACATACATTACATACACATTACAATGGCATGACATAATTATAGTGAAAAAGTACTATCAATAAATCTTCTTGCTGGGTATATTGGCTTGGCAAGAAATCTAAAACATTAAGAACATAGACATAATTTAGGATCTCAAAAGTGTAGGTGCTGATACGTCATAATGATAATATAGTCCCAAGTAGATAATATATTGAATGTGTTAGCGTGCTATTATATAATTACAGTGTAATGCATTCTCTTTGTATAACTATCGTGAATATCAGTATGGTAATTGACTTATGCAGCCTACTGTCATCAGTCTCTGTCAGGCGTATTGATGTATTGATTCAACGTCAGTCAGTATTGATTACATTATAGCAAAGAGCACTGAACGCGATTCATTCGTCTTTCGACATTTGGCCTGAACGGTCGGTTGCAAAAGTCATGTCTCTCTGGAAGTTAGTAATATTAGAACCTAATTTTAGTGTTAAAATTATCTTGTGGAGAAGCATAATAAAATAGCTGTTGGATATCGTCGTTTCATTGGGCTGAGCCCAACATCTCAGAAGTGGGATCGAGAGATTTAAAATCTCAGGCCACGCCCAAAGAAAGTGAGTATATGCACATATATTTTTTTTTTCTCTTCTCTGCTCGATGCCACGTTCTAATTGCCACGTGCCAAGACACGTGCTTTAATATGAAAAATATTTGATGACTTTTTTTTGTCTCTTTTATTCTGCTTGCGCTTAACCGCTACCCGAGAACTGATATTAAGTAGTTACGACATTGTAAAGGGCTTGCTGAGCACAGTTGACCGTATAACCAAAAAAAATTGTGGGTACTAAACTGAAGTATTTATAGGACATATTATACTTGCATGGTCATCCTTGTCCTAAGGAAAGGAAATTAAGTAAACGAGTATGTTTAAAATTTAAGTTACAAAGACGTGGGTAGTCGTAGGGTTTTTTTTTTTAAGTAGTGTTAAGTTCCTTCAAGGCCAGCAACAAAAACACCAATACCTACTGGAAACGATCACTACCCGCGAATGCTGTAATGAAATTAATATACGAGTATTGAAAACTAAATAAAACACCAGTTGTTTTACAGGTAATTTATTCATTGAATATTTATTATTGAAATATTTGAAAATATTGTGGTGATTCCGTAGAATATTACATTACGTTGGTCCATATAATTTGTCTGTTTAATTTGAATAACGATTCATTTTAGACCGTTCTATTAGGTTGACACTATAATCGTATTATTCCTTTGATCAAATTTAATATAAGTCTTTTCAGCATGTAGAACTGCAGGTTACCCAATGCAATACAACAGTATGGCGGTTTCGGCTTGATTACGATGGACTGATGATGGGATCAAGAGATGGACGCTGGAATTATTCTGCCGTTATTGCGATCCTCTTCGAGTGCGAATTTGTTTGGTCCTGGAGAGTTTTATAACACAAGGAATATAGTGTTGACGCCCTTTTTGAACTCTGAAACCATCCACCCGATGTGCTAGGAACTGAAAGGCAATGATGCGAAGATGGTCCATGATGCAGTCCATTCGTGAAGTCGATTTATGACTTTTTTCCGTACAGTTTTTTAATGTTATGGTAAACGCCGGGTGTCCAGAAGTTTCTTATACGTCACATTGGAATACATTAAACCTGTGCAATAATTTGTTACATATTGTTAGGAAATCCAGTGAGGGTAGTAACACAAAAATATTTTTTTTATGATCATATCTACCGACATAGCAACTCCATAGTGCCCATGGTATATCTTTTGAGCGGTAGATCATGACTTAAATTTACGAGTTTCCAATTGTATTGTATTGACAATAATTAAGTCCAAAACTTTAAGTTCCTTACATTATACTTACCTGGTGACGTGAACGCAAAGTAAGTAGGTAAAAATAATAATTATGCTAAAAAAGATATACACTTTTACGTGTATTCAACGTTGTGTAGTTCTATTGTTGAAGCCAACCTTAAGATATGCATGTGAAATATTTTAATCTCGTGTGTTATTACTCATTATGGAGCTCCTCGTCTGGAGCCAATTGTGAGGGTAGTGCCTGGTCAAGACATCTTTACCATAAAAATACTTTGTCGTGATAACTCAACATGTGTGCCACATTTCAGATCGATGGACACGAAGAAGAGTCAATTGACTTCATCTGAATCGGATATAATCTGATTACAGACACCGGACAGGTAACACTAAGTAGAAGCTTATAACTGGTAAGATTTAAGATTTCTTTTAGTAGGTGAGCTTAGAGGACCATTTGAAATGTTTGAGGTTAAAACTGTTTTATTGAATTTGAATTGAGGTTTATATTGGACGATAACTTATTGCCTAACGATATTAGACGGCTACTTCGGAATATTTCTTCTTATTTCCGTTGATGTTGTTACTAGTAATGATAATATGAAACTGTATTAGAGGTAAGTACATATATTAGTACATATATTACATATAATTGAGACGCACAGACTAATCGAAACGAACCTAAACCTTTGACTGGTGACAGTGAGCGAGAGGATCATGATGATGAGCAGATTATTATAAGTAGGTACTACAGATGTAAACAGATTCTATTATGACAAGCGACTCCCGGTCCACGGTCGGGATTCTGTCGTAATTCATCTCCTCAAGGATTGTTTAATAACGAAGCTGAACGTAAACAATGAACGGCTATTTCCTAAAATAAATTTGTGCACCTTTTTAGTACGCGATTTATATTACTTTGGTATTTGCTTACAGTAGACGCCGCATTCACGTCTTCACACTCATGTCTTATGGGTACCTTGGAAAACGCGCTTATTCCTAACTTATCAGCATTGCACGTTGCAAAGGTGCAACACACAAATACGCGTCACGCGATGCGATCGGAATACAAATATTATAAAGACGTAAAGTTCGTAAGTTTCTTGTGTTCGCGAGCTTGTTTGTGAAAAGTAATCTCTGGAACTTCTAAACTAATTTTGAATATTCCTTCACTTGTAGATTTTGTCCATTGTGATTAAAATATGTACATCTTTGCTAAAAAAGGGAGAATTGTGTGAGCACGATTTTGTGTAAAGGATCTCTGTGACTATGGCACCTATTTGAAAAAATTCTTCCACCATTGTAAAGTACGCCATTCGGGTTATGCTATAAATTAGCTAGATTCGTTGGGAAGTCTTTAACTCAAAAGTAATAGGCTATACTCCTTTGCTGCTTTACGAGTACACATAGTAGGAGGTACTATAAGTTCACTTGAGGACAAGGACTAATTGCTCCGAACTCGCTTCGGCTGGTATCCTATATAATTATGTATATCTAAATTTTAGAAACCACTGAAACGAATTTGTCTGCTTTCTTTATTTAAAATACTCGTGATAGTTAAAGGATGGTGAATTATTCGTGACGAATTGATAACCTCCTCCTTTTTTTTTGGAAGTCGGTGTACGTTTCGGTATAAACCACACTTAATTAATGTATGGACGGTGATTTTTTTTAATTTACCGGTATATTTTGGAGTGAGTGAACCGATTGAAATAAAACAAACTCTAGATGTTAATCCAATTTTTATGTGCAGGTATAATAATGATGACGATATGATAATATGACGGTGATGTGGTGAGACATATTATGATGATGATATGATAATCTGATTTCACCTAAACAGTCTGAAATCATTTATCAAGAAGTTGTTCATTGTGAAATATAAATAAATATGTACCTTGTATATTAGCGTAGGATTAGTTAGTTTCATTAGTAAACTAAGGAATTAGGACTAGAGAGACTCTGAAGTAAAGAGATTTTTCAGGATAGTGTTGCAGACGGTTCAGAGTTAAATAAAATTCTGTAAATGTGTGATTAGTTCCAGGTTTTAACCAGAAGTTTTGACACGATGAGTGGCGATGTTGCGATTCGTTGAGGCATCAGGTAAACTATAGACTGATATATAGTGGGTCTGATATATGGCACCAAACTATTATATGATGAAGCGCCATTATTACAAGTTTATCGAATTCTACAACGTTTCCCGAAGCTATATAAAAATTGGTGATCTGTATGTGTGATATGATGTATGTATGGCATGTGTGTATGGCGTATGTGTCGTGTATTTTGTATGTGGTGTGAAACTTCAAAGTATCAAACAGACTCGAGAGCCATTATTGAATGGATGGGAATACCTACACAATGTTCATTGATGTTTGGTAGATGTGATTGTTGTCTTCTTGTTGAAGAGGGATTCATCACGGAGAGAGGTTTTTTTTAAAAAAAAAGATGGGCCAGAGTAGAGGATGTCATTCAGAAATCCTTTCCCTTGCAATGTGGATGTAGCACCTTGGTGATATTACTTAGCTGGTTACCGGGTAGTAGGCTGCTGCCCGGGTGGACGGGCATCTTCGGTAAGTTTGATAGCTACTTTCCCCTATACTGAAAATTATCTAGACAGACTAGACATGACGACTGATATTTTAAAACACTGATATGAAATGAGGCAGTACGTAGATTTGAGATATTTCTTTAATACATAGATAATGTATCTATATACGGTTTGTATCGCCCACCTCTATAATCTAGTAATTATTCCATCGCATCATACTTTATGCAAGATTTAATGAAGGTGTGTGACGTCGAAGCGATGTTGTATGAGGAGGCCTAGGACTAAACTGACGTAAAGTGATATGACGGCTTGAGCCCGTTTGTGAAGCCCGTCATAATCGATACATTACTATAATTGAAGTTTAAGAATGAAAATTGATTTATTTAATTACATTGTTAATGTTTTATTGCATTTGAATTTAAAATTAGGTGCACAAGGGTGCCACGACGGGTTGGATACTGACAACTGACAAGGGACATTTTCTATTATGTAGAGGCACTTCGCCATCCATGAACAGTAACTGTAGCTATTATACATATATGTAACTAGTTGCCCGAACAGACTTCGTATCTTTCAAGGTGGATCAAACTGCACACGGTGTGCAAGTTTGATTACAAACAACGTGACACGTAATTTATATATATATTAAGATTATGTAGCTAAGGTTAAACCTTTTTGCAGTAAAATGGTAATGTTTGATTGAAGTCGTAGATACACATTGGGAATGCGCGGTGCGAGGTAGCTCAATCGAGGTGGTAGGTAGGTGTCTAAATGTTGCAGTTTTTGGAGTTACGGTTTGATTATCGAATCGACTGGAGGGTCTTAAAATTTGGAATCGATTTGTTGCAAACATTGGTTTCTTTAGTGAGCCGTTTTTTTTTGTACATCTCACTGTGTGTTGTGTGGTGACAGGCGACGGGTTGGGCCTCTTAGTTCGCGATGACTATAATATGAAGCGATGTTTCTAAACGTTAACTGAGTAAAGAGTATTGAGTCATGAATGAATAGTGATGGAAAATATCGCTACTTTTATTCCACTATCATGTCAGTGAAGCTATTTATTTTTGTCACTGTTATATCGCCCGTGATAAATAACGATCGTTATATTTTATTAGTGACGATATTGTCACAGTCGGTGCATTTTATTCCGTCTGTTACATGTCTCAGTGAATTTCAAGTACCTACATAGTTCAATCAAAACCTTACCCTGTTTGAAATAACACTTATTTTCATTTGAAGTTTTTGTAACGTATCGTTATTTAACTAAGTTGAAAAATTCAAACTAAATTTTAATGACGTTGAAAATAAGGTCCAATTGCACTTAGACCAATGATGCGTGAAATGTGCCATGCCTAGTCATGAACCATCGTAACGTAAACCATCGGCATTAGATATGGATTATAAACAAAGTTTCCAAATTATTGGAAGTAGTCCCTTTTGTGCACGATATTAATGAAATTTTGAAATCCTGTTTATTTTATATTTGTGTCGTTTTGTCTGACTGACTGACTCATCACAACAATAGTAACAAGTTATTTTGAGAAAGGTTTATTTTATTGTATTATGTAACACACTTACTTTGAAGCAAATGGTAAAAGATAAAATCAAGTATATTGGAAAGCTTATGTAATTATCATCTATGAACTAGGACTACGAACTAGGACTGTGAATTATTGTGAATGTGAATTATTTTGACTTCCAAACTATGACTGAGCTATGACTAAACTATCCCTCCTTATTCATACAAACAAGCCAAGAGTTACACGGCTTATAAAGTATTTTATTTCTTTCACTCTAAGGAAAAACGATAATGAAAAAAACATTGCAATAACTAAAATATGTTTATTAATCGTTTATGAATAAGGTAATGACGATGAACTGACCCGTAACACGACAATGAGAAGAATTAAGATACTTATAATTGAATAATTTTTAATCGCTTCTACAATAATGTTGGTAAGAATTGATTAAAAATTGAAGGAAAGTGTAGTCGCTCCGTGAAATGCGTGCGACCGTTGTTTTGTCATCTTTTACCCCCTCCTCTCTTTATCCAATTTTCGCGCCGATTCTGCTTCTGTTACGTTATTATTGCATTTAAACTGCTTTAACATCAGCGACAAAAATCCATGCGAGCGTAATTGCATTCAGTCGCTAGTCTAGATAATATGTATCTATTAAACTCAAAAAACTTGCAGTAATCGCAGTACATACATTGTTATGAAAATGTGAAAATAATTATCTTCATCGTCATTAATTTTATGTCATAAAGGTTATCTTGGTATTTTGTTTTGAAGTATGAATCCACACTTATACATTAATAAGTTTCAGATTCAATGTGGATGCATCAGTGCCCGGAGGTAATAACACAGATGCCACTGTTGAGAGAAAATCACGACTGAAGAGCTTGTAGGTAAGTCCTAAGAGTGAAGATACACGGTTCGGGCGGTGAGCTTTAATGACGACCGATCCGTGAATCTAGATGGCCCACTAAATTCTTCGGACGGTGAGCTAGAGCGACGGCTGAAGGATTGTCAAAAGACGGTCCGAGCGATGAGAATGAGAATAAAACTGAGCTACGATCGGACCTAGTGGACCGAAAGCTTGGTCGTGATGGACGTGGTGGAGAGCTCGAGCAACACTCTCTGATCACGGCCAAGTACGAGGCAAGAAATGAAACTGATTAGAGAAGAGGACGATCTGTTTTTGACCTTTATTACTATTGACCTTTTTTTAAAAGAGTTCCAGGAGTTTTTTTCCTCCGGCTTTTTTCTCCTGGCCTACCCTAACTTACATAGACTAAGTATAATGTATTTTTCTCTTAAAGCCGATGATAAGTTAGGTACTGTCTATCGTGACATTAGGCATTAGGCAATTTAAAGATGTAAGGAAGGTTTTGCTAGTTCGGGTAGTCACAATCCAAAGAGTAGCATATAGCCTTGGTATGGCCATACCTAACATTACACAAATCGTAATTACCTGCTCGCATTAAAATGTCCTTTCCTTGTATTGTACCTATCTATTCAACATTTAGTATTTAGCGCCCATTCGTAGATGGAAAGTTTACGCGGTGGAATTTTCATTCCAATAATTTAACTGACGGGCATTAAACTGACTTAAGGAAAATTGCTATTATTGAAAACGAATGATATCGAAATAATTGAAGTAATTGATTGTGATTACCCTAACTTAGTGACTGGAAGGCCATTGTATACAGCTGCTTAAAATGTTTGAATATATTAAGTATATTGATATTATTGGCATAATGCTAACCAGAGCAAAAAAGTGTAAAATATTTTTTTTAACACGAGTAATGTTTACTTGTGCATAACTTTAATAATAAAAATTTGTATTCATGCAATTAGTTATACCTAATATAAAAATATTATAAATGACAGAGGTATCTTAGAACAGAGATGAATGTATTAATGATGTAGGTATAGTTTGTTTATTATCATATCGTAATAATACTACCATGATGATTTGATGACTACAATTTCAATGTATTTTTGAGATCGCGTACGAGGACGTACGCAAAGTCAGATGGCCGAGCTGTTAGCGTGCTATTATATAATTACAGTGTAATGCATTCTCTTTGTATAACTATCGTGAATATCAGTATGGTAATTGACTTATGCAGCCTACTGTCATCAGTCTCTGTCAGGCGTATTGATGTATTGATTCAACGTCAGTCAGTATTGATTACATTATAGCAAAGAGCACTGAACGCGATTCATTCGTCTTTCGACATTTGGCCTGAACGGTCGGTTGCAAAAGTCATGTCTCTCTGGAAGTTAGTAATATTAGAACCTAATTTTAGTGTTAAAATTATCTTGTGGAGAAGCATAATAAAATAGCTGTTGGATATCGTCGTTTCATTGGGCTGAGCCCAACAAATGTTAATTGCATTTCTAGCATCTAGTTACCGCTTGCCTCGCAGCTGGGTATTCAGTTTATGGGTTTATCAAATATGTCATTAATAAATAAATATTTTCCTTGATACTTGAGAGCTCCTATGCATACGATATTGTCACCTTTGGCAATATTAAGTTGCTTAATAAAATAATTCATTGAGTTCATACTTGTAGACAATTTTAAATAAACTTATTTAAATCTTAATTGTGTAGGTAATGTAAGTACCTTTTATTTCCAAGAGTCCAAGTCAAGACACAATAATATTAGGTTTATCGAGTTCCTTGCAAGTAGTTTAAAAGTTATCTTCTTTAAAAATATCTCCTTATACTTTTTAAAAACTTGGTGACATTCGCCATTGGACTAGTGTTTATGTTTAAGTACTCTGTGACTGTGATTGCGTAGTGTTTAAGTACTCTGTGATTGGATTACCGGAAATTCTTTCTTGCATGAACAATACAAATACTACTTATCAATAATTTTATTCACTTTAAGATTTAGTGGCCGCAAACATGCTCCGAGCAATTATAAATATCCAGCCATAATTTTCAAGAAACAGAAAAAAAGTTTAATTAAAATAATAAACCATCTTTTTATGATTTCACTAGTAAATTTCGCGTGAAAACTTTTCGGTCACGTGGTCCCATAGTTTTCGCAAGCTACGTATTGGAACTGTCAAATAAAGCCACTCGCACGTCTCGCACTCGCGCAATGTTCGGACCGGATTGAGATTGTCCTTCTTAATTGTGGGGTGTTATGTCCTATTTTCCAAATGTTTTCTAATAATTTTTCTGGTGGTAAAAAATTATATTATTGAATTAACACATTTTATCATAATTTCTTCAAAATTGTCCTTAAGTCATGAAAACGGATGTTGAAGGTGATAATGAAATGAAACAATGTAATTTATTGCGGTACATTTCTTTTATTTTAAGTGCACAACACTTATAAAAAAAATTTAACAACTGAATGATATATCCTGGGACTATAGATAACACAATGAATGGATGAACTCAATACAAAATGGTCATTCCGTTATGACGTAATTAATCCTCAGGTACCTCTACAAAGTAATCCAGACAGAGTAATATATCCATGGTATATGTCCAGTTAGGGTAATGTATCCATGATTGTCGCATCTGCGTAAGCGTCGCCCTCTGTATTCTATGCCGGCACCATAGGCAGGCGCATAGTGACTTGTGACGAGTTTATATTTTGAGTGTATATTTTACAGGATAACCTAAGTATAAAAAGTTTATGATCTTTAAAAAGCGGTGAATCCCTCGATCGTAGCGCGTGTATAACTTGTATAACAGCTATGTATAAGCTAGGGGGAGAGGGAGGGGGAAGGGGGAGCGAGGGGAGGAGAGGGGAGGTGAGGGGGAATGAGGGGAGGGGAAGCGAAAGGGAGGGGATAAAATATTTAATTATGCCGAAGAAGTATAACTTCTCACGCGCGTACAAAAGTACACGCACCCTTTTTTTGTGATTTTTTCCTTCTTTCTTGCCCTGTAACGCATGCCTGGTCGCATTGTTGACCAATGGGTGACTAATTTAGCTGGTGGGGATTTCCGAAAAAAAACTGTACATCTTCACCAGTATGGGCAGCCTCGAGTGATTTCAAGAATAAACTGTTATTTTCTATGCAATACTGTGAGGTTGGGTTCGAAATATTTTACAATGTAAGGTTAGAAATAACACGACATTTAACTGAGAAAATGTTTATTACCAGACAATTAATGATATAAGAGATCCTGGGAGTCTTGCGTTTCGTATTTAATAACATGCATATGGGTACTACTGGATGACTACGCTAAAATCATGGCAGATTCAGACTTGGCTCGCTCTTGCTGGCGGAATGGTAGTGGATATCGGTAAACGCCGTTGAGAAGCCACAGTGAGTTACTGTCGACAGTGAAGCCTGGACCCGTGCATACGTGAAACACGTCGTTACAGTAGAATCCTCGTGCGCATTTTAGCCCGTAATCGTCGAAAGTCATCTTCTCTGAGCATTTTTCGCCGGGTCCCTGTGAACAAAGTCAAGCATCATTATCACAGGAGCATTACCAGTTAGGCACTTTTTGTAACTTAAGGAGGTAAGCAGAACCAATCCAATCAATCTCTCACGCTAGAGATACATTACATCTCAAGAGTATAATTTTATTGGTAGAGTTTCTTCACCACCAGCTACAACCCTACTTTTTAAGTCCATGAACATTATTTTAATGTCAAATCATTTTTCTGCACTAATAACCGGCAGTCAAACCCTTCGCTTTTCAGGCAGGGTTACTACGTTACGAGTGGTTGTCTCATTTTCGGAAAAGGCAAAAAAGACAACGACACCTGATTCTGATCTTAAGTAGTTTTACCGTAGCCTTTGGAGATGTGCAATACCAGAAGAGTTAACAATGCAACGCCGTCCGTGAAAAATGCCTCTTATCATGCCATTGTTAATAAAAAACTTGAGAGGTGTCAAGGGACACCCGGAAACATGCAGTAAGTGTGCCACAAGTGTGTAACAAAGCCGATGAGAAATTTAATACCCCAGATTTGTTTTGGCACACTCGCTTGCATGTTTTTGCTATCCTAGTACTTACTGCAAGAAACGAAAACGGCTTGCTTTTTATAAGAGAGAGAGAGACAGACAGAGAAACATGCGCACGCCGCACGACATGTAACGACGCCGCACGAGTTGTAACGACTAACGACGACAAAAAGTGTCGTTACAACTTTTCGTTTTAGCCCCCTTTCGCAACGCGCGATAAGGAACTTCGTTCCAATAATCTGCATGTCATTGTTAAAGTGCTCCGGAAAAACGCCTAGGATAAAGCTCATTCCATAATATACTCGTACGTAAGTACAAAATAGGTCACAGAAACGGTCGTTAAAATCAAAATGTGAAGGATCGCCACAAATGAAGTTGACCTGTAAGTTCAAACAGATACAGACAGCTGGTCTTTCTTTCGTCTCCGCTCCGAGGTCGCTGCGGGGACTATGGCAAGGGATATGCGTAACTCAAGGGTCACCTTTTTACCCGGGCGTGAACTCATGTCATCTAGGATTTCCCGGAGAGGGGCGGACCTCACTACTGAGTGGGGGATCCTATCTTTATTCAATAAACAGGCTGCAATTGGGGTTGCAGTCAGTCCATCTGAAGATCGGAGGGCTGGCCTGGTTCCAAGTGCGCTCGTAGAACTTGAAATTTTCATCGGCGTGTGGTATTATAAGCTATAAGTACCTACCATGTTGTAGCCTAATGGTAAGAATCAACAGTGTAAAAAAGTGTTTTAAAAAGACAATGACGAACCCTGTAGCAGTCAATTCGATTGCCGCAGACTTCATTCACGTAGGTGCCTCGTTCACATCGCTTGTAGCGCTTGCCTCCTTTGATGATGTTGCAATTCTCGTTAATAGGCAGTAGACCGTCTATATTCTCGCACACTGGGCATTCCACTAATACTCTGTGGAGTAGGAAGTCTTTGTTAATTACTACTTTAAATTATGAGCTAGTATATAGTCTTACCAGGCTGGCCATTAACACCTTCTTTAATCTGCAGTGGAGCAGTAAAGTACGTTCAGGTCTCCTCAGTTATCAGGAGAGACCCGTGGCCCTTCTGTAGTGGGCCATTATTGTGTTAAGACGTTTGTTTTTTTTTTCTTCTATGTCTTGCCCATGGCGATAACACATCAGTGATGTCTTTGGTGGTGCTGATGTTCATGGGCGACGATAGGCACTTACCATCAGCAGGTGGAGAGTCAGCTCGTTTGCCGGCTATTTCCATAAAAAATAAAATTTGGCCTTACCTCAGAATCTGCAGTTGAATCAAAAATTGGTCAACGAGTTATAATGCATTTACTATTTTACAAGTTAGACTCTACCAGAAGACAATAATTTAGAAATATTAATGAAATAAGACACTTGTGACTTACATACAGTACATCAGCATGCATGAAACCAGAAACCTTCAGAGCTCAAAGAATTGTGTCAATTGCTAAATTAATTTTATTAACGCTGGTCTGGGGTTAAGGAACTCCGGGCGTAGTCGGAAGTCGTGTGAGTGACCGCTAGCAGAAAAAATAACTTGAGCACTTCCGAGTTTCGGAAGAAATTAGGTAATTTATCGGATTGATGTACTGTAGTGGAGACATAACTACTCTTTGGGATTTGACTAATGTATTTATTACCTGTCGTAGATAATTAGACACAGGACCTCAAATAATAATTACCATTAATTAGTAATTCTGGTAGAGTCTACAATGAAGAAGCAATAAGTGGGTGCATGTAAAATATTATTATTATATGACTTACCTCAGATAAATAATCCAACGATATATGAATTATTTTGATATATTTCACGCCACTGAGTAATATAGACACTGAAAAGCTACAATTGGCTGTAACATGAATAACAATGCATACAATAAAGTTATACGAATATAGTTCAGATCCACAGACTACCGCCTATTCCGATCAAAGGAACCTACTTATTTGGCTCATTAAGTATAAAATAAGAACAGTTATAATATCGTAGGCTGGCACCAGTAGATATTTGGCAGTATTTGAGTGGTTGGCGTCAGTATTTCATTGATCGAATTGTCCCCCAGTGCATACAGACCTCTATTATACTCCAAGCCCCGGTGGTGGAATTAGATTTTTTTCTACTTTTATAATCGTTAATCGCATACATTCTTCTTTGTCCTACTATATCAAATATAAATTGAATCTGAGTACACTTAAAGCTCATGAATTATGAAACAAGCTCGCAAACAAAAACAAGTAAAGTCGAGAGAATTATATTTCCATATTGGATGAGAAGTTGTAGTCTACCCCAATTGTCCGCTCCAACCGAGACCCCTCGCTTCGCTAGCAGGGTTTTCCACCTATTTTACTTTTCTAAATATGTACCATTCCTGTATTTTTATAATATCATTGGTACCATTACCATATTAGGTACGGAAATCTTTGTAATGTAAGTAATGTCCAATGTCTAAGTAATGTCCGCCCGTTGCCGCGTTGGCTAAAAGTGACTTCAGAAATTACTAGGTAGTTACTCCGTATTTCACCGTTTTAAATGCTTTGGTTTATTAAATTTGAGTAAACATGTTATATCACGGATAAATCAGAAATATCCATTCCAAGAATGTCAGAAATATCCCAAATATCTATAGTGCCATTAAAAAGTTGACAGTAATAACGTTCTGAGCATTTAGTTGCGTTTTTCAAAATTACTGCAGCCGATGACAATTTTACTCTTATGAAGAAAATTCACTTGAGTTGGGTAATAAATATGATGAATATTGACAGTTAAGCATCAAAAGTGTCTATCTCAAAAAAGTAAACTTCACAGGAGATGAAAAAAAAAACATGTTTTCTGTTCATTGATAAGGTAACTGAAAAAGTTTCATTTTTAGAAAATGTCGTTTTATCCGTGTTTCTAGGCAATGAAAAACTGCTACAATAGACTCTTCCTGACATCTATTGGCGAGTAGCAACACTAAAGCTACTTCAGTAGATGGCGTTGTTATGCAACACTAAGCCAATGAGTGTTTGGTTTGAGGTAAGACCAAGAAAATCAATTGCTCCAAAAACACGATTAACCAAAAAAATAATACCGAGCAAAGCTCGGTCATCCGAGTACTATAATATACATAAAGAGTATAGTTATCGGCGCGTAAGTCGATATTTCATTATAATTCGATTACGAATTTACTTCCATTTGTTTACTCGATAAGATACTCGATACTCGATACTCGATATCACCCTAGTCAGATCATTCGATGAATCAGGCGATATAAAACCAGTTGCTAAACTGCCGAGAGCTCACTTCGATTTGAGCGGCCGAACCGTACGGACGTCTAAACGTGACATGGTTCACGCCTCAAGAATATCGGTTTATTTAAACAATCAGTTTATAATAATTGAACTATTTTCAGGATTCATATTATTATTATAAAAAAAAAACAAACAGAAGAAGTTTTAATAACAGAATCGGACCAGGGGTTATGCGAGGCTTGGGGTGGCTGATTAAGGGGAGGTTGGAGGCCATCAGGGGGGTTCAGCTCTCGTTCCTGACTATAATTGTCAGAAATTGGTACTGATAAAACCAGCTGCTCCGATATCAGAAGCGGGATACGTAAACCAGGATTTTCAGCAAGGAGTGTAAGTGCCATAGCGATTATATTGGTAAGACGTTATTATTTTTTTTTCTATTATATGCCTATTGGTAGTGATAAATATGGGGAAACGAGTGTCAGCTCCTGGCACGGTCACCATGGAACTTGAACGTGTGAAATATGGTGATGTGACGGCATCGTCGCACAGGTAATGGCAAACTGCGGGTACAAATCAAGACAAGATATGCCATAAGTAATTGACGGCCCTGTAGCCTAGTTGGTAGTGATCCTGCCTGCGGAGCAACAAGCTTGATTCCGGGCCAGGAACGTTTGGCGCGTGGGATTCTCTGGCTTCAACGACTTCCAACTCTATGAACGTGGTGGTGTGAGGAGGAAAAACAAGTGGAACGTTTCATGGCGCTGTGGCGCCAGAAGCGATTCATGTTTTAAAAAGGTCTTGAATTTAGCTTTTGTTTTTTTTAATAAATCTGTGTTCCAGATACTGAAGGGATGTCAGTTGTACAACGAGAGATTTATTTGTACAGAAAGCAAAACGCGGACAGTTCAAGAAATCTACCGTGTGATATAGTAAAGAGAATACGATTTGGGGTCACCTAGCGTATTATGTAGTGTTCCCGTCCAGCCCTATGGTTGAAGATGCGAGGACCGTTAAAAAAAGGGGAGCGTGTTTGTGTGTGTGGCCGTACGCCTAAGTGATGTTATCCGCAAGTATCTGATTTGACACGTCAACGGCTGGTCTTTTGAGCGTATTACCACTCCAAGAACCATGATTGACTACTATAGCGCTGGAATATTGTTGGAGATGATCACAAAATCATCGTTTTATTAAGATTATGGTGAGTGATAACAATAGTTTTTTAGAGTTACATAGAGGTACTCCGGTATCCACTTGAGAGAACCCGCATATCATGAAATAGTGAAAAGTGTAATGCAATTGATTACAACGTGACGACCTGTGGAGTAATGGTTGCCATGCTGGACGGCTGCCGCCGCACCAGAGGTCCTGGCTTCGAGTGCCCACGACGCAGGTCCTACTGTGGGGCCATGAATGTGAGGGCGTATAACGTCTGAGTTTAATTCAAGTTTATAAAACTTTGTGATAATTATGCGTGGAATGCCAACCTATGGATTATGTATCGTATCGAAGGTACATACGATCGAAGGTTGTGTTTTTTTTGCGCTTGGAAGGCAATGGAATCATCATCTACAAAGGGCCTTCAATACCAGCGTTCTATCAAAACATGAGGATTGTGAAGAATGCTCAGAAATGAGCCCAGTAATAAGACACGAGGAAGTATCTGCATTCTGGCGCTCTGAAGATGTGAGTAGCATGGCATAAGAGCCGTAGAACTGTATAAGAAAATCAGACTTCTCTCTAAATGGTTGAGGCTTAAAGTTAAATGATTAAGGGTGGGACCAGTATGCTACTTCGAAATTAGGCGCAGTGACTGACCAGTGGTGAAACTATTGTACCCAGCTCTATTCCTGAACTCTAGCGAACAAATGATTGTCACGCATTGCGACGGCGTGGAGTTGTTTGACCAAGGATCTCTAATTATTCAATTTGTGGCCATCGCTGCTTTGACCGCAGTTGACCTGTTTGCGGCGGATACTTTGGGGACAAGGTATGGATATCTGAAATGTTCATATGTAACCACACCTGGTTTACTGGAGAGTGGCCTGACGATTGGACAGGGTCTGTGATTCTTCCACTTTATAAATGGAGCACCAGCAAGATGCAACAATTATGAAACCATGGCTTTTATATCCCAGGTCAGTTGGATATTTTATGAATAGCGGGATTCGTCGCTTTTTGAACTAACAGATGTAACAGCCATATCACATGAGTTCAACGCTTTTTGCTGATTCGTTCGGTTAAGATTCTGTAAAAATTTTGAGCGAAGGCAGTGCTGGAGAATTTGAAGACTTATTGAATCTTTATTTCATGCAAAAGAAGAATGTTGCTTGTTCAAATCACTACGAAGTCATCGTTTTGAGGAAGTAATAAGATACTTCAGGGGATTGCAGGAGTAGTATTAATTTACAAAATTTACACAGTAATAATAAACAGATTATGAGAATGCGATTAGCCGATATAAGAGAGGAAAGAAAAATTACACGTGGAATAGATGGCCAAATAGAGAAAATTTAAGTGATGCCTACGTAACAGTTCTCGCACGGTTTAGTATCCATCTCGAGTGCTCACGTTTACTGCTTTTATTGCGGCGCAGTTGGACAGCGATTTCAATTTATTCAATATTCAATTTTGTATGGAAGGTTCGACATGTTTACCATGGAAGACGTTTTTATGACTTGTGGAATAGATGATGACAGTGTAAGTGAGAACTACAAGCAGCCATAACGAAAACAATATCGGAACTCTTTAGTTTTGAAAAGCTGTTGGATGTATCCTTTTTATCCATTCATAACGCTCATGGAGGGACCTTTCTATCAGAGGGACTTACGAAAGCTGGAATGGTGGAAAAACTATAGCTGGCATTAAAATCTAAAGAGATTTTAAGGTGAAGACCTCCTATACTCAAATGATTCTAATCTACTAGTCACCAGTGAAGTTGAAATAGTCTACTTCTGCCATACAGAGTGAATTGGATAAGAGATGTTTCTTAGATTCAGACAAAGAAAAATTAAACTAGCGGTGGTTGACCGTGGTAGCAGACTACGGCTCGCGAATGTATTTGGATTTAAACTGTTGAAGACTTTATCTATTACAAAGACAATATAAACAATTACGGATTTAAAGAAGATTGGAAATGAAAGTGGCAAAAATAACTACTGCGAGTATATGGACTGATCAAAGCATTTCGCTCTGAGTCGAAACAAAGACGGCTCTTAGGTGTTCTCTATTTACGGTTACGGGGTAGAGACCTGAACACAGGAGGGCTAATTGCGGCCATGCCAATGTTTTTGGGATGTCGTGTGGGAAGAAAATGCTTCAGATAGCTGGAAAGCACAAATATATAAATCTAGCGCAACTACTTTTGCTTTGGGACCCAAATTTCCGCTTTCTATCTATGCTAAGTACTCAAGTTTTTCAGTCAGATTGCTGGAAAAGTCGTTGCTGGCAAGGTTGACGGTGGGCAAAATGGAATGTCCTAGTCCAGCTTGGTGAATTGGTCAAATTGGCGCATATCTGAAAATCAAGTTAAGCGACGCTGTATGTACTACCAGCGACAGCGCCCAGAATGAACTCTGAATATTCGTAGACGGACTGAGTATGCACGGATGTGCAACACATCGTCGGGCAGAAGATGTGCAACGATTAGGGAATCGTGACCCTAAGTAGTGGGGAGTAAGACGCCATAAAGAGGAGATAAACAACATTTAAATGATGCGTGGCTTTGTTGAATCAAAAACAAGAGATGGTTGGAAACTGGCCACGAGTCTTGCATTAAATGAGTAACGTTCGATAGGCGGAATCCATAGAAATTTGTTTGATAGTAAAATATAAAGAATTATTACAATGTACGTCATCATTTATATGTTTACTGCTGCTACATAAGGACCCTTGAGGACGAAATCTCTAATATTGATGAACTGCGACCCTGACGAATTGTTGTAAAGTTGGTTCTCTCTATTTGAATCTTGTCCTACAGATCCTATATTGGCAACGCTTTCTCATAATGATTTCCGTCGTGATTTCCACGGATAATATGGATGGTTTTTGCCAGTTCACTCAAGTTGGAAGCAGAGTTACGAGTATGAAGCTTTGTTCGCGATCGACTGCAGCAAGCGCTGCAACATCCAAATCAGGTGAATGTGTCAAGGATGCTGCCGTATCGGCGCAGAGTTGAAGGTCATGGAACAGACAGTAAGAAGGGTGAGAAGTTGAGGTTATTGAGTCGTCGATTGTGACGAATGAGGTGAAAGATTGAATAATTACAAAATAATAGTAAGTTATTTTTAATTGCTGTAGTAGATGGAGGACAGGGGCCTCTCTACTGTGTGTTGACTAGGTTGAGGACAGGGGCCTCCCTAGATAGGATTCACTAGTAGATGGAGGACAGGGGCCTCTCTACTATGTGATGACTAGGTTGAGGACAGGGGCCTCCCTACTTTTCCTTTCTTATGTAAAGTGTTTTGTTATTATTTTTAAGGTCGAGGCGACCTTGTTGCAGAATGGCCGTATCGGCGCGTAAGTCGATATTTCATTATAATTCGATTACGAATTTACTTCCATTTGTTTACTCGATAAGATACTCGATACTCGATACTCGATATCACCCTAGTCAGATCATTCGATGAATCAGGCGATATAAAACCAGTTGCTAAACTGCCGAGAGCTCACTTCGATTTGAGCGGCCGAACCGTACGGACGTCTAAACGTGACATGGTTCACGCCTCAAGAATATCGGTTTATTTAAACAATCAGTTTATAATAATTGAACTATTTTCAGGATTCATATTATTATTATAAAAAAAAAACAAACAGAAGAAGTTTTAATAACAGAATCGGACCAGGGGTTATGCGAGGCTTGGGGTGGCTGATTAAGGGGAGGTTGGAGGCCATCAGGGGGGTTCAGCTCTCGTTCCTGACTATAATTGTCAGAAATTGGTACTGATAAAACCAGCTGCTCCGATATAGTACATATAAATAATAGAGAATTACAGTGGCGTAGCTAGCCCTAAGGAGGTTCCATATCAATATTTGTTGTGGGGCCCCCTCAACGTCTGCTATTAAATATAAAAGGAGTGCCAACTGTAGCGGTCGTAGGCCGCTGGCGAGCTTTTTTTGGGAGTGTAAGTGGGGGCCCCTATACGCTGGGGGCCCCGTATAATTGATACGGCTGATACGGCGGTAGCTACGTCCCTGGAGAATTACCTTATCATTAGAACAGTAAAGTTATTTTTTGTTTATGTACTGTGAATTTAACTTTTTTGAGATAGACTATTGATTCTTAACCGTCGATATAATGAACACCAAAAGCTTGAACCATATAGTATAGCTGAACATGATTGCAGAGGCTGGTTACCCTGGCATGTCGGGCTCTTCCCTCTCAATGAGGTTGCGATTCTCGTACCCTCGGTAGTGTGCTAAACAAGCGCCTGCGAGGATCGTGATGACTATCAGGGAATGCATGTTTCTCCGAGTTCTGGGAACAAAATAATAACATACGATGCATTTGATTCAGGCTCACATGGGCGATTTACATAGTACACGACCTTATCGCCTGAAACACACTCACAATCTTTAAAATAATTTTCAGTCCATCATTGAATTTTGATCTAATGGCGTCTGGATGGCGATGTATGATTCGTATGAATGATGATTTTAGGTTGAGGTTCTAATAGGCGATTTAATTTACAACTAAGTAACTGCCTTTCACTATACCTTATCTCTAGTTCATCTGAGAGCTTGGGTCGATGTTAAAGAAAGTTAAAATTGTTAGTCATTAAACATGCTGCAGTACCTATGCTGTTCAAAATCTGTCTATTAGACATATTAGTCAAAGACTAAACTCTCATTTGTTTGTACTTTTTTTCCACGGAATATGGAATTGTTTGTAATTACTTTTCCTTTTGTCATTCAACTCAACGCAAACATACGTCACAATCTGTCCTGGCGGGAATCATTGTGCAACAAATATCTAAAGGTCTAGTCATGAGACTTTTCTCAGAAATCCATTTCTCTCAGTCAATCTCGTTTTATGAATGAGCGGAATAATAATATCATTAGCGTCTCGTGATCTGTGGTATAAGGAATTTCGTAAAAGTCTTGTACCACTTTTTAATAACTAATAAGTATAGTGTAGTCGTGATGAGCGGAGTGGTTGTAATGGATGAAACGACTGCCAAGTTTCTAGTGCCAAAGTTTGAAGTCAAAGCGCGGAAGCAATGGACTTTAAATATCTAGTATCATTCAGAAGTTACACGAAACTACTTCTCTACGGAAATGAATCACATCACACTGTGTATTGTGTGTGTTGTAGTTGCCTGATGTTTGTCACGCCCTCGTCTACGTATTCCTTTCTATTTTAATGTAGCATGACCAATTCCGCCGCAAAACATGTTTTTGTTTTTACTCGATTGCCAGGAAGGGTTATGTTTTTCGCGCGTATCTTGTATGTATGCATGTTATATTCTTTATTACCTCGTATCTTCCAAACCGCTGAACGGATTTACATACAAAAACAAAAACCTCGACTGTATAAAAAAACTAAAAAGAAAAAAACAAGCCCAGATTAAAACTAAATACAAGGATTAACAGTCGGGACCCATTCTTCGACCAATCAAATCTTGTTTTTTCCCAAGCAGACCTGTAAAATTTAAATAGATCAATTGACGCAAGAATCCTTCTATGGTTTAGTTGTTCAGTTCACTTTTAACAACATTCTAAACTACTGGGTTTGTTTTTTTCTTTTTAGTTTTTTATGCAGTCGGGTTTTTTTTCAATTACTTAATATTTTATTAACTCCACAACTTTAAATATCTTTGATTAATTGAAGAGGCAAGAAAAACAACCATATTTAATTATATCAACGAAATTATTCATTTAATTTTAATCTTAATAAATTACACATAAGTATTTACTTATACGAAATGTAGATGAATAATAAATCATATTCAAAAGTGTATCTTTTACAGTAAGGTAGTTAGGTAGGTACTATAAATATAATTTATTGACATACTTTCTGTTTAAGGCATGAACAACAAATCAAAATTAAAATGTTTTCGTAAGCTTCAGCGTGCGTAAGCTTCTCAAATAATAAATAAAGCAGAGCCGTTAATACTGAAATAAAAGTGAAAAGACTACATTTCCGAGTCACTGACTTGAAATTATATTTAACGTAAAAAAAACATTCCAAACGCTACGGATATTTTGGTTATTTATGTGTTGACGGAACACTGCTGCTGATGTTTGATTCGAGTTCATCCACCAGCATTATCGAGGAGGCTTGGACGCCGAAGTGATTCAAATGAATTTGGCACATTACGTGTAGATAAACGTATGTTTCTGTTTGCGCAAGCGCCGCCGCCCGCCCAAACGCCCGCCCAACGAAATGCGCACTCGAGTGATACATTTCGTGCAACGTGGTTGTTTCAGTGCAAGTATTGTGAAACAATTGTTTACACGTGATTTAAAAATAACAAAAAATATATCAAGTTTTGAATTGAACGAAACTGTTAAAACTTTAACGTATTTTTGTGATTGTTAATAATCAAAAGTTTATAATGGGTATGATATCGCGTGTGCGCGGCAGAATCAGGAGCGATTCTTTCTCGAAGATTCCTCCCATAAAATCTGAAGACAAAATAGCTAACACTGGTATGTATGTTTTGCAATATGCACGCCAAAAACGTGAAATAGGTAACTATAGATTTAGAAGACGCAATGTTCATATCGTAACGCGCAGTTGCTTTTATCACGTCCAGGTTCATATCTTGCTTACATTAGTCGTCATTTGGTATTAGATCGCCCGCCAAATGTGTTGTATGACTACGATTATTTGAATAAATAAATATCAACTTGAACTGAAGTCAAAATGATGTTAGTAAACTGTATAAGATCTACACTAATCTATACTAATATATAAAGAGGAAAGATTTGATTTTTTGTTTGCATTGAATAGGCTCTGAAACTACTGAAATTTGAATTTTTTCACTGTTGGCAAGCTACACTATTTATTTTCAAAAAAATTAGGGATCCTTAAGAAAACTCCAATAATGTAACCCAATTTGTAAAAAAATAAACCGAAGCAAAGCGAGGGCGATTACTCGTAAATAATAATATGTATCTGTAGTGCGCCTGCACCCGATTGACAAAAAATGTTTTGTTTTAGTGTGGCTGATTTCTGTGGTGCTTTTGCTGCCATATTGGGCGCCGCGAGGATTGTTCGTTGCCCTGGGTGGAGCTTGGCTCATGGCAGCTTACACATGTCTGGTACTGCCAGTCCTCATATCAGCCAACTACAGATATCCAGCCAGGTGGTACCCCGCCGTGGCCAAGTTAGCGCACGGTAAGCTTCAAAATTTCTTAATCTTACACATTAATAAATAGCGGAGAACACTTCTCAAAATATGTGTTTCATCACATGTGATGAAAAGCGGCGTTTTGGCACAAATAATTTGATCTTTTTCGTAGCTATACAAAACACAATATATTTAATTTTTGTAAATATATAAGGTACCTAACTAATTATATAAGAGTTCTTTGAATTTGATTGTACTCATTACGAAAAGCAATATTTTTAACTGGCTACGTCATTATTTTTAAAGAGAAGGTTCTCTGATCCAGCGTTCTTATGTATTTTTTGTTTTTCCATTTCCTCGCTCCCTGTGTAGTGCTAGTGACGTCATTCATATTTGTATGTATGTATGTATACGTAGAGTATAGTATTATGTCTTGGTTAGGAATAACAAGAGCTTGGTTGCAAGTGTTGCAACGCAATATGAGGTGATCAGACCACTGTCGGGGAATTCAGTAAACAATTCTTATTATAACTTGTAAACAAATATAATACACGTAGATTTTATCACGAGATTTTATATTCGTAGGTTCTTTGCAAAACAAATGTCAACTTCATTCATGGTAAATAAGACTTTCATTTCAGAAACAGAAACTGACAAAATACCTATAACTTGCTCCACCAATCAGCGTGGTGGAGTACCTATGCTCTGAGCCTCCTCAGGAGGAGAACCCGAGCCGTGTACATGGACAACAATAGGTTGAAGCCAAAATACATTGCATCGAATTGTTGACTACTGAAAAGACTGATAAAAACATGTTTTCAGGACCAATAATACTCGTATTAGATCAATGATTAAAAAATTTACCACAAAATGTACCAGAGCCTTGTGTTTCGTGCATAGTCTACATTAGTTTTACTCAAGTACTACGTACGTTATTAATTTTACTTCGAGAAATCAAACGTTTCGTGATGAGTCTAACCTAACATGACAGTGTTTACAAATTGTGTGTGAAAGTCAGGTCATTGCCGGACCGAGCTGAATGAAGCGACGAGCTGGCCCTCCGCCAGCCAACATGCGTCATTGGTATAAATTTTTCAAGATTTAGCAATAACGTATGGCTAACATTTATCCATAAATAAACTCACAAGAATAACTAGTAGTGATTTTAGCATTTTTAATTTTTATAGGATTGTTTGTATGTAGGTACCCTACTCTTTACTATTCCCGTTTAAACGCCTTTTTCTCTTCAATTTAATAATGAAAAAACATTATTTCCAATACGCAATTACATAATTCATTTGTATGCTCAACAATATCATTGATGCTCAAGTAAAAATATTGGCAAAATCCGAAATATTCGTTACTTACTGAGGTTTGCAACGTATGTAGATATTTACAAGTAAGTCTAGAGCAGATGAAGGTGATCATGAGCCCACAGAAAGTGTTGAAAAGGGGAAAATGGGAAGAAAATAGAAGATACTTACCAGAGCGCTTTTTGGACTGGAATGCTTTTGATGTAATGGTTCTTGTGAGGGCCTGCTCTGAACTGATCATCCTTAGAATCGGAGAGCTTTTTATACTTTACTTCCATTTACAAAAAATCTCCGTTAGGGGTGAATGTAACGGCATTAAACAATAAACAGCCATCAGTACTTATCAGTTACCAAGGCAATTTAATCTGTATTTATTTCAAAAGGTACAGTTATTGAATGTCATCAAAGCGTTCATTATTGACTTCTGATAGTCCAAGAGAACTTCCAGAACAAGACCATTTATTCAACATTGGTGACTGCTGCTGATAAGCAAAAATTTTAAAGACATTTAATTCTGACACCTTTATGCCCGTCTGTCTTAGTTGATACTACATATCGCACTAAGAAACAAAAAGTGTTTTTAGATAACTATCCAGTTTCCACCAACTTCCTTTTTCCTTTTTTTACTATATTCCGTTGGTTATATTTCGTATAAACCCGATATTTTTTCTTAAACGTCTCGCGACGTCTTTCTTGTCTTATAAAATAAAATTTAGTCCAAGAAAAATAATGCAAATGAGGGCAAACTCTACGAGATGGAAACTTGAGTTCTCAGAAGTGGTCAACGTGATTTGACAGGTCTAAAACCCGGCCAGCTCTCGATCTTGTCGCTAAGGCACATTCTCTGCTTCGTGTTGCTAGGTTGCTACCCGTGACCTGTCTTTATTCCTGCAAAGAAGTTGGTTTTATTATTTGATAGGTGATTTAAGTAACAAGGACAAAAGACTAAGGGCTTGTTTCACAATCTTCAAGTAAGTCCGAAGTAAGCTATTCGTTGGTTAAGTTGACATTTCGTGTATGTAAAATGACACTTTAACGTCACTTTAACCGGCGAATAGCTTATTCAGGACTCTACTTGAAGATGGTGAAACAAGCCCAAAATATTATAAGGATCACTTGCTCCAGAGTGATAATTCTGTAAGTTGCACCATAACGTCACAGCGAATTCCTTGGAGTTTTGCTACCTATCTTAAGTTACGTATCTTAGTCTTTAAATTTTCGGAAGTTGCGCGTGAAGGCTGTACTACAAGCATATTTTATGCTTGTAGTCTATATCTGTAAGCATGTTAAGCTGAAGTTGACAAATCCATCCATCCATTAGCCTTTGGAGGTCCACTGCTAGACATAGGCCTCCACTAACTTGCGCCACTCTGACTCTCAGTTGACACACAATTTCATGTATTTCCAAAAACTTAACAAATATTTTCCTTGGTTTCAGGCGTAGCACGTAAGCTGCAAGGGCCTACCTCCTGTATTTTAAATGTTCTCAAGGCTGTGTATTCACCTCTTGAGCGCGCTGAGAGGCTGTTCTTACAGATGAACAATCTTTCCACTATGATAAGTCAGGTAAATGAAAATATACATACTTTTTTGATAACACTTAGTTTACTGGTTACCTAAAATACATAAAACCCATTTTTCACAACTTTGACTTTTTTTGCAAATGGCGGATCGATGGGGACTTTTCACATTTCATTTATAATGGTGTTCCGAACATTCGTACAAATTTTCAGTTCTATGCGAATCATTGTGACCTTGAATGACTAACTTGGCCGGACTAACTTGCGAAGGCAGAATTTCTAGTATGACTGTTTAATAAATAAACAGTACGCTTTTAAGGCTTTTCTGGAGCATTAAGACATGGGGTTCTTCAAAAGAGCCTTTCTTCAACGCCCGCGATGCAGTGTTAGCTCCACTGGTGTTGCTCATATTTTTTTATTTGATTGACCCTTCTCCCAGTACACTCTGCTATACAGGTAAGGTTATGGCGCCAATAAGTCGCAGGATTCTGTACCACCCAGTTTAATCTCAAATGGTGGTACGGTACTCTTTGCCTGCCTGATTGCTATTAGCTACTACCTTCCTTCTAATGTCGACTAACCGCTTCTTTTTGGTTAGTTAGTAAAGTCCATGTGTGACGGTGGCCACTACGCTCAAGTGTTTATTGCGATCAAACATTTCATTTATTTATTCATGTATGTTTTAATAACATCGTAAAGTTTTAAATACTCTTATATGTTGTTTCAGTTATTAATGTTTACTGCGTGCAACCGCCTCCTCGTGTCTCACGGCCGGCTGACGTGTCTATACTCCCTCATGTTCTACAACGTCATCACCTACTCCGTGAGCTACGTGCGAGAAATATGCACTAAACAAGACTGGTCCCCCTACGTTAACGTAACACGCCATTCCAAAGTAAAACATCTCGCCATGTCCGCTACAAAAATAGTCTTAGAGTGGACCAAGGCAGTCACTTTTATAGTCACTATCACATTCATTCTTCTGACCTTCGGCCTAGAACAGGGATTGGAGTACTATCGACCTAATGCCCTGTATGTCATCGTCACTGCGACGTACTATCTCCTCACAGAAAAAACATTCCTCGAACTTTGGCCCATTGGCCTGACTGCGATGAAACTAGAGAAACTGGAAGGTATGGAGGCCTTATATTTCGGATTATGGGCCAGAGGGATAACAACAATTTTAGCCATACCAATCGTACCAGCTCTTGCCTGGTATGAGCAGTGGCGGTTGGCCGCCCTAGTATTCTATGTATGTGTTTACATCCAGGGCAGATATAGACTTGGTGAAGCGCTTTCAAAACTGAAGGAAGCGTGCGGATCTCTTGCCAGATTTCGTCGCGCAACTACCGAAGAGCTATCGACTCTCGAGGATGTGTGCGCAGTTTGTCTTGGCACCATGAAGTCCGCCCGAGTGACGCCGTGCGCACACTTCTTTCACGCCGATTGTCTGAGGAGATGTCTTTCTGCATCAGATAGATGCCCTATTTGCGTTCGACCGTATGTGTTTTGTTGATATTGATTCATAATGTACTTAGTTACTTACCTTGAATAAGACTGCTTTAAACTGAGAAAGATAGATGGAAATATCTACTCTCTCTTCGCTTATTATACTTGTTATGTAGGATCATTTCATTGTTTTCAATGATGCCTAGATAATTGATTGTATCTATCACGATGAATACTAGATAGGTAAGAAGTTTATCGAATAGATGAAAATAATGTGTATTAAAACATTTTATTGAAGTACTCGTATCTAGACACTTGAGAAAATAAATAGCAATATTAAATCGAAGTCTTGTGCAAACTATATATCAAAAAGTACTTATAAACAGATTTTACAGCAATGTTGGTAGTTGGCGAAGCACAGTGAGTTTTACGCAAGGAATCTCTTATCTTACGAATTGATTTGTTGTTTCCAAGTATACTTAGGTACTTAATATGATAGTAGGTAGATACTTTTAAATCTACTGACCGACTTCATAATATCATAATGTAAAAAGCAGTATTAAGTAATTAATTATTTTATGCAAATAGGTGAATTTTTGTTATTATCATAATTTAGGCCTCAAAAACGATTATTTTGTTACCACATTACTCTTAGGTCCAAAAGTACTTACTGGACTCGTATTTTTTATGCAGAAATATCCTTTAAATATAATTATAATTATACCCAATACCTCGCGCTTATATAAATTATAATTGCCTTGTATAAATGTGATTTTAAACCGATATAGGTAATGTATTAAATTACGTAAGTATTTTGTATAAAATATTTTATAAACATGTGTCATATTGAAATAAAAATATTACTTCGTCTTGCATGTCTTTATGTTTCAAACTTACCTATGTGCAATCTTTATTTCATTTATTGTTAGCGAAGAGCCTGTTATCAGTGAGGTACGATTTAAATGTGTTACGAAAAAGGCAATCTTACTCTATTTGTAAATCGGCCATGCGATGAGAGCCAATTGAAACAGCCTTACTACATTTATTACAATATATAGTACCGAGTTTTTGATTAAAAAATGTTAAAATTTATTATTTTGATAGGAAAAAGGTGGCCCAATATCTAGGGAATAATCATAAATGGAATGGGAAATAATCACGAAATCACTTTTTGGAATCATTTTTAGAACATTAGACAGATTCAGATTTCAGATCAGATTAGACAGTCTACACATAAAGTGACAAATTTTTTGATCCTTTTTGGTGTAGGTACCTACCTAATTTAGATTTCGGCCCAACGTCATAGATACAAACCGTTCTCGATTTTGTTATCATCGGTTTTTTGGATTGCCTCTCAGTATGGATGTTTTAAAAACGTATTTAAATACGTTAAAAATAATTTCACGGTTAATTCTTACTAAATAACAGTTACACCATTAACGAGAAGGTAAGCTTGAACTAAATTAT
Organism: Thymelicus acteon; assembly: GCA_951805285.1. Taxonomy (NCBI): domain Eukaryota; kingdom Metazoa; phylum Arthropoda; class Insecta; order Lepidoptera; family Hesperiidae; genus Thymelicus; species Thymelicus acteon. The sequence goes on from OX638232.1 coordinate 9,818,189, forward strand.
AAAAAGACATTGTATGGTTGTTGTATAGGAGGACCGAGTCGAACTTTGCAACTTGAGTCTTGAACGCACTTTATAAAGGTTGGTCAAATATTCACAATCAGACGTACGCAGTGAATTCTTGAGTTAAAGGTGGTAAATCGGTTCTTTCTGAGTGTTCTGCTCTAGCAATAAATCTATTTTGCGGTTCTACGTTAAGTGCTTGAAGGGTTCTAACGACTTTGTAACAGTGGTCAGTGAGTGGTCTCAGGAACTGTTCCACTTAGTGCACACTGTGCACACATCACCTTTGCATCAATACAACACAGTGTTCAAGTACTTATAATATTCAAATCTCCCGCCTTAAATTTAATTATTCTGACCGTGGGAACTAAGATGGCGCCGTTACCATGACATCATGTGATTACGTCATATAAGCACAGTGAAACGGCAATAGAGCGATCGGATCTAAACGAATAGCAAGTGCTATCCTGTTTCCTCTTTGTGCATCATCATAAGAGGAAACGAGAGTGTGCACCTAGCATTTAACTTGTTTTCATGCTATCTTCTTCTGATATCTGCAATTTCCGAGGTGCTGTAAAGACACCAAAGAAAAAAAAGGACTTTAGTCAGAGCTGTCAGTCAGCTAAGTATGCGCGTTTGAGTTGTGCTGGATGGAGTGTACAACAGAATATGAGAGGATTGAATAATAATAAAGCGTGATACGTCTCTTGAAGAAAAAAATGAATGAAATGTGAACTGACTTTTTTACCTTTTGGTGTATTTATACATGTCGACTGTAAATTGTCGGATTTCGCTGATAATAAGGTAGGCTTAGATAAATGTTTTTTATTGATAAACAAACCTGTGATAAGTTTCAGATAACAATTACACCTACCAATTTATTGAAACTGCTATGAGTAAGGTGTTTGCATTTATATGAAAATCAAAATCAAATAAAAATGTGATTCATCCTAATAAGTTATTATTATATATTAGGATTATTATATATGTATATATTTGAATAAAAATAAATATCAGAAAAAATATTGATCTTAAGGTATGTTACACAATGAAGATAGGTTCTACCGACAATTAAAAAATAACTGATGATACTCACGTGTATATAATAAAAAAACAATGGAATTTACCGTTTACTTATGTTGAATGTTGCTATTGTGACATGATATAATATTTCCGATCACAATTTATGATCTATTCGATGTAGATATCTAATTCTTCAGTAAATAATAATACCTAACAACTTTGACTACGAATAGCTTTTGTCAACAATAACGTAGGTAGATACCTAAATAAATATTACCTACGAGTTAGATCACGAATTGTGGATCCATTCTCTCCTTGGTAGCCTTTCTGACCTTGCTTCAGAAGTTGGAGAATCTGTAGACATCCCGACGCCCCGTGCCATCGATCAATCTTAAGATGTTATTTCCCAGAGCATTACCTACCTAACATATTCGAGTCTACAATAGGAACTTAAAACCATCTTCAAAAAAGGAAGCCTTCCTTTCCTCCCAATTCTCAGAACTCCTTCACTTATCAACCGATTTCACATTCACTTTCATGCGAAGTTATACTTTCAGATGAATCCCAAATTAGGTATATCTACCTACATTCAGATTGGTCCCATATTTATCAAAAATCAGTTCTAACGATAGGATCCATCTATAAGGAGTTGAGGGTCCAACCACATACCTGATGATGGCAATTTTGATTTACGTTCAACGATAAATATAGTACGAGAAGTACTAAAACCGAAGACTAGAATCGAATATTGTCATCGTTTTAAACTGTAATTAACATTAAACATAAAGTAAAACGAAGGTAAAACTTCAAAACGAAGGTAAATGAACGATCGGGGCAAATAACGAAGGTAAAAACAACGAAAATAAGTCCAGGGTCAAATTAACATTAAAATTTTCGTTATCGAAATAACTATAATCATCCAATATATATTTTTACGATTTTAAGATTCAACTTACTAAATTTGATTCAAACATAATATGAAAATCTTTAAAAAGTTCAAGGTCAAGGCTATGGTTTTCCTAAAGCTTCCTGTGGCTTAGAAGATAGCTTTCATCAGACAACCACCACAGTAGCTTTAAAATTTTAAATAAGTAGAATCAGATGCATCCTAAAAGACTGCATACACTCTGCAATTGATGCTTGTTTTAAAAACATACATGAAACAAACCATGATAAGCACAAAGTGCTACCACACGGTAAGAGGCGTCGATAGAGGTCTAACAAAGCCGAATATAAAATAGCATTACGTCATTCTAGTTGACGAGATTATGAGACGCGTTGAATATTTATGTAATTATAGCTTTTAAACGAAACTAGGTAGATATATTTACGGCGATGACCGCAATAACAAATTTCATAATTGTTGTAGATCATAGTTCTAACGTTAGTCATCCCCAAAAATCAAGTTCTTAAACAGGAAACGGTATTACTCAAATGATAACAACACGTATTGTATATCAGGAATTGTAATATTATGTACCAAATCAAATAGTTCTTTCCTCTATTGTGTATTTCCTCCGATCCCATCCTATCCCCCTTCTGCATAGCATTACCTTATTTTTGGGTTTAGTTTATTATTTTTTTTCTTACAGAGAATTAGAATTTTAGACCATGAACTTGTCATCTTCGTGCACGTTGATTTAATATTCCTTAGATGAAATTGTAAGTACATTTCATTTAACTTAAACCTTTTCTTTTTGATACTTAAGAATTTCCAGTGAATAATTCTACGTATATTTTTAAAGATTTATTATTTTACAATGTTTTATGTTGTACATACAATACAAGGTGAATGACATTAAAAATAATTGCGCGTGGGTGCATTACGTTTTTTAAAACAGATGATCTCAGACTGACGGAGATGCTAATGCGAAGCAAGTCTGTCTAATCAAACAAATTAGAGCTATAGGATTCATGGTGGTTAAACTCCGCTCATGCAATTTGGCTGTCAGCCAAGCCAGTGATGGTTTAATTCGACATGCTTGTAAAATCTAAATTGTTGAAGTACTTGCTACAAACAAAAACACCTAACTTTATCACGTAGTAAATTGATTTTAAATATCCGTCCGATTCTAGATTTTTTTTACTTTATAGTGCTTGACAACAATCCCAGCCGACGGTGAATAGAATCAGGATTAGTAGAAGTATGACAAAATAAATGATACACTATGCTGAAGAAAACTAACTAATCTAATTTCCAAAGTACAGCGATGAATTGTCTATCTCCACTTATGCTCAGTATTTTGTAGATTAGCTTATAGCCAGATTTTTTGTGAACTGGGTCAAACAGATCTGACAGAGCTTCAGTTCAGGTCTTGGCATAGGACGGCCTAGTCATGACTAGCGCAAGATTCATATTTTCCGCATGTGCTGTATACGGTATTTATTTATCCTCAAACCGCAATCAGAATTGTAGTTTCTGGTAAGCAATTATAAGTCGGTAGTTTGATGGGTGACCGTTAGTGGCAAACATTTCTTGAGCGTTTCCGTGCTTCAGAGGGCATGTAAAGCCGTCGGTCCCGGTTGTTATCATAAGATAACAGTCGTTAAGCCATGTCGGAGGCCCTCGGGCGGTTTGAAAACTTCCGACACTCGGGATGACCACTAACTCAAGGCTCAAGAAGAGAGACCCGTGCCCAGATAATAGTCATTGATGTAATGTATCATAATTGCTTAAAGATGAGTAGAGGCGTTTTTGGCCTTATGAACATTGTAAACGGACATACAGGTCGTGTTAAATGGAATTAATGAAAAATTCTAAATAAGTAATTAAAATCGTCAAAATAATATTCGTTGCCCTGTAAAAAGCTTTAAGAGACTGTATTGTCCATAATGTGTGTCGTTCACATTACATTACACACGTTATTTGCGACTAGATGTTACATGCTCATTTTTGGCTAAAAAAATAGAAAATATAATATGTAAACTAAAAGCAAGAAGTCTAGAACACTCATCATATAGTTCTTTGTAAAATGACATATTTGTTAATCATGACATCCCACAAGGAAGTAAATATTATATAGACCCTGACTTTTTCTTTTTCATTTCAAATTTTTTCTTTAGGAGAAGTAACTGGGAACAAGGAAAAGTAGGTACCTAATATGACCTTCCATTTCAGAAAGATTAATAAATTATCGAGTCTATTCACTAAACCACGGTAAATATATTTCTTTACCGTGACTACACCATCACCTACCTTGTGGTTTTTTGTTCTGTACTTATTGTTACTGTAGGTCACGTACGTTTTGAGTACGTGATGACGTAAGTTGGAAAAAGCTTCATAATATTTTCCGATTTTGTTCCATAGAACTCTTCACCTCAGTCTACGGCCATCGAATTAAAATTAAAAAAAAAAACCCCGACTCACTCATGATTAACCCTCTAGGTCGGATTAATCCGTAATTAACAAACGTTTCCGTGTCCATTTCGCCAGGATTGTATATTTACGACCAAATATCTGCAGTGTTCGTTTAATCTGCTTTTTAGGGTTCCGTAGCCGAATGGCAAAAAACGGTACCCTTATAGATTCGTCATGTCTGTCTGTCTGTCCGTCCGTATGTCACAGCCACTTTTTTCCGAAACTATAAGAGCTATACTGTTAAAACTTGGTGAGTAGATGTATTCTGTAAACCGCATTAAGATTTTCACACAAAAATAGAAAAAAAACACTAAATTTTGGAGGTTCCCCATACTTAGAACTGAAACTCAAAAATGTTTTTTTCATCAAACCCATACGTGTGGGGTATCTATAAATAGGTCTTCAAAAATGATATTGAGGTTTTTAATATAATTTTTTTCTAAACTGAATAGTTTGCGCGAGACACTTCCAAAGTGGTAAAATGTGTGTCCCCCCCCCCCCCCCCTGTAACTTCTAAAATAAGAGAATGATAAAACTAAAAAAAATATATGATGTACATTACCATGAAAACTTCCAACGAAAATTGGTTTGAATGATATTTAGTAAGTAGTTTTTTTTTAATACGTCATAAATCGTAAACCGCAAAAAACATTGATCAAAGTTACAACGAACTACAAGAACTTTTATATTATGTTACTTGCTGCTACGGAACCCTTCATGAGCGAGTCCGACTCGCACTTGGCCGCTTTTTTTATTTAATTACGTTGCGTTCTATTAAAAAGCTGTAAGTACATAATAAGTAAATAGTTAACTAAGTCATCATTTACCATGTAATACACTTTAATCTCATATTCAGAAGTCCGAAAAAGAATGTCTGAATTTAGATGGATTACTTATATATTTTTTTCAGAAAATTGTATTGATGTCCAACGCCCGTGACGGAAAAATCCGACAGTAGGGGCGCTACGCTAAGTTTTACCGATACAAAAATGAACATAAATCAAAATATCTCTATAAATTAACTAATTTATCATAAGACAACTGCAGCATTTGGTAATAAAATATTTTTTATAAAAAAATTGTGTGTATTTTAATAATTTCCTTCCAAACTAAATAAATTAAGTAGTAAATTAAGAAGTAAATGTCCACGACTGAATGTGATAGTTCACATCACTAGCCTACTACTTCAGAAACGAAATACGTATAATATGTTGTTGATACGCCTAGCGCCACGGTCAGAGAAAAACGACCCGATTCTGAATTCGAATGATGAAGAGTTTAACACCGATGAAGAAGTATTTTTTTACTTGCATTACTTTATTTTACTTTCAAGTTATTAGAATAATGCGAAAGTTTATACAGGACGATTTTTTTATGGTGACTTGGTATCTGTCGTAGAGATGTCCTAGGTAGGAAATTAGTATCTATGCTCGTTGTTTACTACCTCTGATTATTCAACGTGCGAAAAAGTTGAGAAATTGAGAATGGAGAATTAATAAATCCTTCGAGATCTTTAAATGTTTTTTGTTTTACTGGCTTCCCAAAAATACCTTATAATATTATAGGGTAAGAGTAGGTAAGTAGTATTTTGGTAATTGTTAAGTACCTACTAATCGACCGATAGATAGACCAAAAGCTCACAAATGCAAGTATCGATATTATTACGGAATATCGACCTCGAAAAACTAGAGTATTGCACATCACTCTTTGTTGTAGATATTATTTATTTTATGATTCACTGTGCCGCGCGCTGGGGGCACGACAACTGTTAAGAAGCCTGACTGTCTGGGAGCTACGATGCCACAGACATACAGATCCACAGATACGTCAAACTAATAACACCCCTCTTTTTCGTCGGGGGTGAAAATGGGAATCATATTTTCCCAAAATGTTCAATGACAAAGTTATGTCATTATTTCTTGGACTATTATTTTGAGAATAAGTCAATATCTATGAAAGCAATGAATGTTAAGTTAACCCTACTGCCTATGTTACAAACATACCAAATCAATAATAGAAAGCCTCGAACGCCGATGACCTCTTTGTTATGGTAATTATTTAAAAACATCGTGTAGGTACGGGACCGACTCGATTGAGTGTTTGGGGACACCCTGATGGCAAATACACATGTAATGAATTATTGATTAATTGATTACAATTATAATTAAAGCAGTATGTACTTACTGTAGGTATTTTTATTATACATTGTGGCGTAATACCTATAATAAATGGAAGTTATTTACATGCCTTGGCTTCAACCCCTTAATGGACTGAGCACGGGTCTCCTCTTGAGGAGTGTCGAAAGTTTTCATGCCGCCTGAAGGCCTCCAACGACTGTTATCTTGCGATAACAACCGAGACTGATGGCTCTACGTGGTTTCCAAAGCACGGAAACACTTAAGAATTTTTTGACACTATCTTACTTTGAGTACCTTACTTAAAGTAACTTAACTTTATAGTCACCGCGAACTAAGAAGCCCAATTTGTCGTTTGCCATCACAGTGACATTAGAGATGTACAAAAAAATCGGTTAACGAAAGAAACCAATTTTTACAACAAATCGATTCAAAATTATAAGACCTTCTAATCGATTCGATAATTAAATTTTAAACTAAAAACCGTAATATTTAGGTACCTAATTACCTATCTACTACCTCCATTGAGCTATCTCGTACCGCATATTTTTAATATGTACCTATTTACGACTTCAATAAAATATTCTTTTATCCATTCGCCCATGAACATCAACAACACCAAAAGCATCACTGGTGCGTTGCCAGCCAAGAAAGAGAAGAAAAAGAAAGAAAGATAGATCATGATGATGAAAAAGATAGAATGAAAGTCCCGCTCAGTTTCATAATAATATTTTGACATAATATTATATTATGAGTGTCAGGAAAAAACTACAGTGAATAAATTTTTGCTTATTTCGTAAGACACATTCATGTATACACAATTATTATTTTGTTGAAAAAAAAATGTTTACCGCAACCTTAAGTACATAATTACATATAACAATTATCTGCAGTTACTGTCCATGGATGGCAAAGTGCCCATACATGATGGAAAACGTCCTTTGTTAGCATCCAATTCATCGTGGTATTATTGGGTACCTAATTTTAAATTCAAATGCAAGCAAATCATTTTTAACAATGTAATTAAATTAATCAATTTTCATTTTTAAATTTCGATTATAGTAATGTATCGATTATGACTGGTTTTATAAACGGTTTCAAGACGTCACATCACCCTATGTCAGTTTAGATTTAGGCTTCTTCATATAAGATTGTTTCGACGTCATATATTTTTATTAAATTTTGCATAAATTATGATGTGATGGGATTTTTACTAGATTTTAACGTATAATATGATTTATAATCAACGCCAATGAAAATGAGTAGGGATTTTTAACAAATTTTGGCAAAATCCTTTGTCCGAAAGTATTCAACTATTCATGTCATCTAAATGAATATTCAATTTCGCTCAAAGACACCCATACAAGGTTAGTTCATATCAATAAATAGCAGCTATCATTATGGACATCTTAGATAATTTTGACTATAATTGATTATAATTATGTAAACATGCTGCACGATCTGTTCAGATAATCCATACAGGTACATGCGGGTCGAATTGATAACCCTTGATTGGTCGATTGATGATGATGAACTGTGGAGTCTGTATAAAGAGAAAGAAAATTGACGCACGAATATTATTTAACTTTTCAGATGATTGAATATTTAATTACTATCGTTAAAATCGTCGTTGTTTTGTTTTTAAAACATGTGCAGAGGAGTTTCTTTCACCGTTTCTTCTCCTCTTAATAAAGCACCTTTCCGAAACGGTGGTACATTCAAAAGATTTGACGTTCATAAGTGTATTATAGTATCATACCTTTATGAAATAAATGATTTGAGTTTTGAGTTTGAGTCTGAGCACGGAAGAAATAATAGTTAAATGGTAAAATGTGTATTTTATTACATTCTCACTTTTTTGTTACAGAATGAAAATAACATAAATATGACGATTCTCCTGTATGACTATTGTGAATTAGAAGAGCGTGCTTCGAGACATCTAAAAATATGGAAAGGCAAGTATCTATCACGTTGATAGTACACTCATAAATGTCACTTCAATATTTTGACGTACGTACGAGTAAAAGTTAAAATTTATACCTTAAAGGGGCCATTGACGGAACGATCGATCGGTGCGATCCGTCGTTGCAGACCGATCGCACCGACCGATCGGCTGTGTATGTCAAGATCGTTAACGATTTGCTTGGTCGCAGACGATATCGGTGATCGCAACAAAAATCCATGCAATCATGAATATCGCAGCGATGAATCGACTGTGTGTGGACCTTTGCGATCAGCGATGCGATTTTTGTCTCATTCTGATGCCGGCCGCCGCACGCGTCGCATGTCTTCAATGCTTTGGCTAGTGCGTTATGTAGGTACTACGTAGTCTACGTACCTACCAACACTCGATGGACGAAACAAATAATTTTTTTTGCCGTATTGGGGCGGCTTTAGAATACTAACCTCAAACCCACGCCGGATGGGTGTCGTAAGAGGCGACTAAATCCGGCCCGCTGGTGGTAGGGCCCTCGGAGGGATTATATTGGTAGTATTGATTTTAATTGTTAATTAGTACCATTATTACTATTATTATTTCTCCATGGGGTTCGCTTTTACTTTTACTTTTCGCTTTTACCTTTGGTGTTGCTGATGTTCATGGGCAACGATAGCCACTTACCATCAGGTAGATCGTCAGCTCAATTGCCGGCTATTTCCATAAAAAAAAATTCGTGGACTTATCGAGGACCGATTCCGTGATGACAATTCAATATTAAAAAGAAAGAAAGAAAGAAAGAAAGAATCTAGTTACACGCTTTATATTAGCTTTAAACGGTTAGACTTCTTCCAAACTTCGTAGACCTATCGAGGACCGATGATAATTAAATATTTAAAGAAAAAAGAAAGAAAGAAAGAAAAAAATGTTCGGTTATGTTCGGTTTACACGTATTCAGTAGTTAAGTAGTTAAATAAATTTTAACTAAATTTTAAGTAAATTAATACTTGTAAACGGACAATTTAGTAGTTTAGTAATTTAGTAGTTTAGTAATCAAGTAGAGTTTTATTTTTTTCTTTTGTAGCCGAATCAAAGTTACTGCCACATAGCTAAGGAAAAGAAGTTCATTTTCAATTTTGTAGGGCACGTATTGAATTATTTGAGCACGTCTTTATCCTTCCGTTTCAAACAAGTAATGTTTGATCGTTGCGATCGATCGTTACGATCGATCGTTCGTGTATGAGCGGCACTTTTGAACCGATCGATCGGTGCGATGTCCGGCAGATCGATCGCACCGATCGATCGCATCGTCAATGGCCCCCTTTATACCTACTGTTAACAATGGAAGCTATGGGGGGTAGAAGTTTGTATAAGCACAGAAGCAATTATTTTCGAGGAGGGTTTCACCAGCTGTTTACTTTAAATAGTATCTTGAAGAATGCCAATACCTCTACTAGGTAGATAGGGTACCATTGGCAGCTGAAATACACTTTACAGGCAGGTATTAAATGAATATCTCAGAGAGTTTCCTGGTAAGTGGTAACTCTCCATTCATCCATCCATCAACGTTTAGAGATCCATTGCTGGACATAGGCCTCCCCTAATCTACGCCACCCAGACCGGTCCTGAGCCTTCTGAATTCAGCGGATACCCGCTGTCTTCTTCACGTCGTCGGTCCACTTCGTCGGCGGGCTCCTTTTACCGAAGTGTGGTCTCCATTCGAGGACCTAGTTATTCCCCAACGGTTAGCGGCCCTTCGAACAATGTGGACAGCCCTTTGCCACTTCAGCCGGCTAATTCTCTGAGCTATGTCGGTCACCCTCGTTCGATTACGGATTTCATTATTTAGATTCGATCGCGTAGAGAAATTCCGAGCATAGCTCGTTCCATAGCCCGCTGGGCGACTCTATAATAAGTTTATGCATTAGGCCAATAGTGAAGCACCACGTCTCGGATCCGTAGGTATGTCATCATTGGCAACACACACTGCTCGAATCCTTTCGGCTTCAGGCACTGAGGTAACTTTTTGGACGACAAGATATGACGTATTTTCACAAACGCAGCCCAGTGGTAACTCTAAGAAGGTATAAGTCTCGAAAGGGTCAGGCTCAGGAGTTAAAAGGGTCATCTAGTGTAACTATATGTACAACGACATTGCGTTTTTACATTTTTTTACTGATAATAGTGGTCGCAACTCAATGTTGCAAAACAACGTTCTTATCAGCGCCGCATGGGAATAGCGAGTAGGTAGAGATACTCGTAACATTATATTATTTTAACCTCAAACCAGTGCACTAGCCTCATCTCCGATGGGAGCACTTGCTTTAGTTAAAATATGTAATGTCTTATTCGAATATATTTTTTATGGAAATAGTCGGCAAACGAGCTGACGATCCACCTGATGGTAAGTGGCTATCGGCGCCCATGGACATCAGCAACACCAAGGGCATCATTGATGTCTTGCCGACCAAGGGAGAAGAAAAAGTATTACGTCATTTGATAGATGTTATACGTCGTAAGTTATAATAAATGTGTAGATCGGGGCATTTTTCTAGGCCTAATGAAAAGTAGCAAAATATTTTCTCTTTTTAATAGGGGAAAAATTTAAAACAGGTGTATTTTGTGACTTATAAAAAGCATTTGATTGTGTTGATCATGAATAGCGCTGCTTTAACTTGATTATTACGACATAAATTACAAGGCCCTTTAATTGTTCGCGTCTTATTTAAATTAAAGAATACATAAGATTAGCATTAATTATACTAAGTAAGCACCAGCGGTGATGGGTGTACGGCAGGGCTCGATCTTAGGTCCTTTTCTTTTCTTTAATATTTAAGAATGATAGAAATAAAAATAATTTTCAAACGCTGATTCTCTATCAATGCTTTACATTTAAATGCTAAGTACAATACAACGAATAAAGAACGGAGAAGAAACGGTGAAAGAAAGTCCTTACATCTTTTAAAAAGTAATCATGATTTTTATTAAAAGATTAATTTATTTGTATCATAAAATAAATTACATTGAATAAACTAACATGAGGACGGGCACTTATTTTTAGACTGTAATAAAGAGAAAACCTTTAAGTCATGGCGGTCACTGAATGAGGTTTTTACTAACGTCAACGTTGTATTTCCATACTTTTAAACAAACGTGTTAAAACATTGATGGATTACGGTTGTCTTGTAAAAAGGCCGTAATCTCAACCCGTGCGGACAATAAAAGTTAAATATATCTCGCGTACATTTAGGACGGGTTAATTCCGTCCAGCGAGGCCGTTGGTACGGACACCACACACCACATCACCACACTCGTATCACCACAGCTACCGCAATACACATTTTATATCCATTTACTACTCGAGGAAACCACTGGAAAGATTAAGATAATACTTTGCTTTGTAACTTGAATTTATGTGTTGACCGAATGTGTCTGCGGTAAATGCATAAATATTTTCAGTACTTTGCTGCAAAGTGTAGCAAATAAGGCGCTATAATATGCATAGTATTTGTATTTCAGACTAGTTAAGAAACTCAGTTAAAAAATTAAAATAGAGAAAATTTTGCAGGTTTTCTCGTGGTCCTAATATTTTGTCATAGTTTCTCGTGGTCCCAGACTTCGGTTTAAAAAGAAGAGAAAAAATGTAATTATAGATTTTTTTCATGGTTATGCTTCTAAATAATAGAGCTGGGGGAAATTGACATAGGTGTAATCTGATAAAATGTGGGAAACATTATATGTTGTATTTGTAAATGCCCGATAAAAATGATTGAAGCACAGGCGGATTATTCTTGTAATTAATCGATGTATACTTTTTTAGCATTTCACTTGATACTCTACACGTTTGCTGGGGTATTTGGGATTCTCAACTACGTGTTTCTTCAAAATACCATGCAGCTGGTGGATAACCACTGTGTCCTGTATCCAAGAGAACTAGCCTTCCGTCCCTTTGACCCACGGAAAAATGAATCCACCACAGTTGTAGATGGGCGGAGTAATGACTCTGCTATAAACATTGACGCACCGAAGAATCTATCGACTCTTGACGGATTGGAGGCAAACGACGACAATAACGGTAAGTAAAGAATGAAAATAGCTGTAGGAAAAGAAGATAAAATAAAATTCAAAATTATATGTATATCAGTTATAAGATTCAATTAAATGTTCACTGTTCAGGCCGAAAAATTCATGATAATATTCTTGCGGACTTCTTATTAAATAAAGTCGAACATCTGTAATTATTGGTGTAACCACACTTGTAACGTAAGGGCGTGTGCAGATTAGCGTAGCACAAAAGATATGTTTTAAAAATGTTACCGCCAAATGTTTCTGATTTGATTAAAATCATTCAATGTCCTGTTGTAAAAATTCCGATCGATTAGTTACCTAACTTATTAGATTCAAGGCATAAGTATACCATGAGTACCTACCAAACACCAAGTGAGTGATGGTACTGTTGGTAGACGTTGTAAGGCTCTCAGAACATTGATACCGAATAGGTACTGATTGGATACCAGTCAGGTGTTAGTTCGTTACTTTAATCGGTTAACGAAATTAAACAAAAAACTGATAATATTGATGTCGAATCCATTAGAGGCTCTGGATTGTATTTTGATGGGGTCATTACTATAATTATTAAAAAGAAGCCTCAAATTTGTATTAATTTACTACATTTTAATTGCGTTCTTTTTAATCCCCGACGAAAAAGAGGGGTGTTATAAGTTTGACGTGTATCTGTATGTCTGCTGTGGCATCGTAGCTCCCAAACGGATGAACCGATTTTGATCTAGTTTTTCTGTATGAAAGGTGACTTAATCGCGAGTGTTCTTAGTTATGTTTAGTGTAAATAAAACAGTCGGGGGTTTTTTTAATTTTAAATTTCTTATGGGTAATTGTATTGTGACCCTGACCTTCTATGTTTCTAGACGACGACAACCGTGACGACAATCCGCGCCTGATACTGGATACTTCGCGAACACTTTTCGGTTATGACAACGATTGTGAGTTCGCGGAATACATGCCGATCATGTCCACTATCTTCGCAGCAGCCTGGGCCACGATGTTCACCATGTGCCCCGGAGGCGGATACTCGAGATCAGGGTACTTTTAATAAAACGTCATTCTATAACTAAACCAGTTGGTAGCAATCATCCCAGCAGTAAAACGTGTAGTCAAGGTAATACCTAGAAAGAATCAAATGCATACTAACTCAGTTTTTAACCGACTTCAAAAAAAGGAGGAGGTTCTCAATTCGACTGTTTTTTTTATGTTCGTTACCTCAGAACTTTGGACTGGGTGCACTGATTTGATGATTCTTTTTTTAATCGAAAGCAGGTGCTTGTCATGTGGTCCCACATATATTTGAACGAGATCTGATTAGTACTTTTTGAGTAATATTGAAGTCGGTTATTTTTTGTGAGTAAAATTTAGATTATTACCGCATAATAAATAAGCACTTTTATGGACAACGGTGGGCACTGGCTTTTGTATGCTTATCATAAAAAATCCAGAGTAAGGCAGCTAAACGCGGTACGCCCATGGCTTGAACCGTGAGGTATGCGCACACGGTGAAACTTACAACGGTTTGTATGTAGAAATACAAGTTAGGTGATGTTTGATTTGTTTCTAAACAGAATTATAGAAGTCAGGTCTATGGAGATGTATCGAAATGTGCGCACGATAGCGACCGAAACAATTTGTCTCGCCATACATCTGACTTCTGTTACTTTTGAACATAGACTTAAATATCTTTTGAATCATAGTTTCTCGAACGGCTGCTAGAAGTTTATAAAGATCGTGTTGCGTTATACTTGTTCCGCTCTTATGGCAATATAATTTAACAATATTAAAAGGCAGGCTAATTATTTGTGATACCTAAATAGGCAGGAAAACCATTACACAAATTAGTTATATGTTACAGCGGAATGTTTGATAACATTGTTCTATTGTCCTCTTTACAAGTTTTAATAATCATAACATTGAATTAAAACCAGCCCGTAGCGGGCTACGGACTGTGCTACGAATGTCGTAGTACCTATTAAGTAGGTACCTAAAAAGAATTTAAACCTATTATAGTGTGAAGCGAAATCTGAGGCATGTTCTAAATATCTATTTTCCAAAATGATTGATACCTACTGAGGATTGATAATTATAATGTTTATTTTATATGTTATCTTATCCAGCTTACATCAACCGTGGCGGATTCTGACTCCAGCCTTGCTGTTCGCATTGGTGCTGGTGGGGCTGACCGGCCACAGCTTCTCCAGGACTAACGGGGGCCTGCAAGCCTTCTGTGCAGCTTTCTACAACGTCACCAATTCCACCGAGTAAGTGTTAGGTACTTAATATTTACTTAGGTATCTACTGACTGAGATGAAGGTTTCTATTAATTCTTGATTCAATGTTTTTTCAATGTGTGTGTTATCGGCTACTGGCATAAGACTAATTTTTGAATCACCAACAACGCGACAGAATATCAGCCAAATTCAGAAAACGCATATTTATTGCCGCAAATTTTCCCTCGACGGAATGGAGCACGCGTATTTGTTTGTTTGTGGTGAGAGGTTATGTCCCTGCTACAAAATACAGATTTTCTTTCGCACTATTAGGCGCATTTCAGCATTTTCAACGTAGCAGCCGTTAACATAACCGTTAACGCAGATGTAGCAGTAACATATAAACACGTGTTGTCCCCAGATGCTCAGCGGCCAGTCCATACCTGCAGCGGTCGTGGAACTCGTCGTGGGGTCTCGCCGGGCGCGTGGGGTCCACGCGCGCGGCCAGCGCCGGCGTGTGGGGCAGCTGGGCGTGCGCCGCCGCGCTCCTACTGGCACGCTGTCTCGCCGCACCGGACTTCCAAGTGCGCGCTACCCGGGCGTACCTTAAGGATCCGCAGAAGGTGCCGTTTTTTATGTTAAGGAAATAGGTGATCAAGGGAGTATGTGTGTCAATAAGTGCAGCAGTATTCAGAAAAGAACTGTAAACTGAAAGGGAATAACAGAAAGAGCCTTTGTAATCTCTCGGTTTCCTCAAGCATGGTTATATTTTGATCCACCCTGGCGATATACACATAAGGCGGTATGGTTCTTTAACTACCAAACGTGGATGGACTCTTATTAACCTTCTAGAAGTCAAACCTGAAATGAAATGTTTCTGTATCATAGAAGCCTATATCATAAATTTCCGAAGACTAGCTGTTTTTTGAAGAAGGTGATTTTTCTGGTAATTTTGAGATCATGTCATAAACTCCTAACATAAAACACCGATTTCAGAAACTAACACCGTATTTAAAGAAGCAGCGCCGGTCGAACCTCTCGCAGCCATCTCCCGTGTCCCCCAGCAAGCGGGACACGGTCTCCGTGCGGTCGGAGCCCACGCTGACCACGGAGCTGGTGACGGTGTCGGTGGAGCACGACCAGGACACCGCGCCGCCCTCGCTGCACGCCACGCCCGTCAGGAGGGAGAGGCCGGAACTACTGGAGCTTAAAGGTGTGTCTCAGAACTGACGGAAAAACGAAGGAAGAAGTAAGACGAAAATACAACGTCTGTTATATTGGTTTACAGCATTGAAGTATAATGTCATAGAACAGACATCTCGAACAAAATGTGTGTCCCGCCGGGAGGTTTATTTTCAAAATTGAGCCCCTGTTCTCCTTTCAAAATCGAACGAATCCATTGAGAATTGAAGCCGATCGGCGCCAATTCATTGAGACATACATTGTGTTCGGGGTGTCGGTTCTATATGCTAGTAATAATGCTTCAGTGGTTTAGAGGTACGATTTATGTACAGTTTAGTTGCCCAGTCAGCGTCACAAAGAAACAGACTCCTAGCAGCTTGTAGACGATGGATAGCACAATGTATGATCAAGAATGTATGAGCGATTTACTTTTGAGTTTCATTAATTACTACACAATAAAAATCGTCCATAGGTTTTTGCTCACCTAACTTTCGGCGCTGACTGTACTAGTAAAGTTATCTTATTATGTATAAGTACAAGTTTTTGAATCTATTTAATAGGCTTGGCATTAAATATTCTTTTATGAATATGCTCAACAAATCAGTGTAGCAAGAACGAAAAGCTCAATCGTAGTTTTTTTACTGGTTTTTATGAGCGTTTGTATGCATTTATCTACTTATGATCATTAATCATTATACAATAATGGCAAAGTAGTTAATTATAAAGATGACATCATTGGAATTAATAATTCCCGCTAATCATTACCTACTATGCACGAAATCGGGCTCAAGCACGGACCTTAAAATGACGTCCGTGGGCTCAAGCTTAATAAAATTTTAGCCTAAAAATTATTTTGCTGTGTACTTACTAATTAAAATGCGTCATAGAATACGTTTAATTAAGTTTGTGAATTTAATTTAAATATGATTTACAAAATAAATACTTATTGAATTTATAGATATTTTTTTATTTAAACAAACAAAAATATGTTATAAATACAGGACGGGAGCGGAAGAGTGCCGAGGCGGTTTTTTGGAAAGTTCCAAATAACATGAAAGACTAATAATGATCCTCCTTGACGTGTCCCGTGTGACCCGTGTCCACGGAACACAGACACAAGGTGACTGGCGTAGCCATTTTTGTATTAAACGTCCGGTTGCACGCGAATGCATTACTTAGGTATCTAAAGTGTAGTAAGGTTTGGTCTGGACCATGTCTGGACTGGTTCTTTGAAAAAAACTTCTTTCTAGCGAGGCGTTTTTCTTCGAGATCTTTCGGCGTTCCTCGTAATTTTTGACAGTGTTGCCGGTTGCGACACTTCTGCGTCCTAAAATGTAATGATTAAGTACTCTCTGCGTCCTACGGGTCCTACCCTAAATAACCTTAATATACCCCTGCCGTGCCAGATCTTCCTATCTAAACCCTGTTCACAAATCCTAGAGACTAAATTGACGTTTCATGGGTCACCAGTTTCGGGTGCAAATTAAATAGCGATGACCATAAACCGGAAAGTAAATCGGAAAAATATTCGCAGCTTTGGTTATGCTTATTATATATGGTTATGGTTATTATATATGGTTGGGTCGACTGTTTCTGTGATTATTGAAGAGTCCCTAAAATTAGTATAAAAACAGGTTCATTATCATTCAAATATCCATAATACATTTACCTATCCTAACTACATTTAAAAGTTATTTTGCTTACAAGAATGAGTATTTGGTTATGGTTACATTCGGTATACAGCTAATTTATACTATTTAGCCGAATACTAAATATCTAGGTAGATATAAGTGTCGCTACTAACATGTCACTATTCTTACGACATATTTTACGATTCAAAAAACCGGAAAAGAAGATCGCACAAATTTAGCTGGTATCATTATTTCGAACTTTGAGATTATAGTCAAAATTATCTTAGATGCCCATAATGATAGCTGCTATTTATTAATATGAACTAACCTTGTTTGGGTGTCTTTGAGAGAAATGAAATATTCATTTACTTGACATGAATAGTTGAATACTTACGGACAAAGGATTTTGCCAAAATTTGTTAAAAATCCCTACTCATTTTCATTTGTGTTGATTATAAATCATATTATACGTTAAAATCTAGTAAAAATCCCATCACATCATAATTTATGCAAAATTTAATAAAAATATATGACGTCAAAACAATCTTATATGAAGAAGCCTAAATCTAATCTGACGTAAGGTTATGTGACGGCTTGAAACCGTTTAAAAAACCAATCATAATCGATACATTACTATAATCGAAATTTAAAAATGAAAATTGATTAATTTAATTACATTGTTAAAAATGATTTGCTTGCATTTGAATTTAAAATTAGGTACCCGATAATACCACGACGAATTGGATGCTAACAAAGGACATTTTCCATTATGTATGGGCACTTCGCCATCTATGGACAGTAACTGCAGATAATATGTTATATGTAATTATGTATTTAAAGTTTCGGTAAACATTTTTTTTTCAACAAAATAATAATTATGTATACATGAATGTGTCTTACGAAATAAGCAAGAATTTATTCACTGTAGTTTTTTCCTGACGCTCATAATATAATATTTTGTCAAAATATTATTATGAAACCGAGCGGGACTTTCATTCTATCATGATCTATCTTTCTTTCTTTTTCTTCTCTCTTTCTTGGCCGGCAACGCACCAGTGATGCTTTTGGTCTTGTTGATGTTCATGGGCGAATGGATAAAATAATATTTTATTGAAGTCGTAAATAGGTACACATATTGAGAATACGCGGTACGAGATAGCTCAATCGAGGTAGTAGTTAGGTTAGGTTAGGTTAGGTAGTAGTTAGGTAACTATACTCCACGCGATTTGCAGCCGAAACAAATGTAAACAAACCATTAAAATCGTTTTATAGGATTTTTTACCAACTGACATGAACTGACATATTGATTGATAATAAATTATAAATTCCGAGTAAATGTGGAAACAAACAAAATCAAATAACATTGTCATCATTTAAACACTTTGCAATGAGAATTTTATTTCCAAGAAGCGATTTGAAACTTTTAACTTAATGTACTCAGTGAAAGAATATACTATGGAATAAGCCTCTCAGTACATTCTAACGTTAAATATTAGCACCAAAACTCACACAAATACGAAGTATACATACACAAACCACTCACTACGGTATACAAACTCATCAATTGGTCTATGGCAAGTAGTTGTCAAACCATGCGAAATCGCCAAACGGGATTGGTTCTCGGCATGAACCGATCACGCCAATTGGTTCGCGCGTCAGTGTCACTCAGTGTACTGTCTAATGCGTTGTCGCATTGTCAGTCAGGTCGTCTGTTCCGTGGATGTGAATTGTATGAGGGAACCAGTCATAATAAAACAATAATAAAAATGGTCTTTATCTATACTAACTAGGTTTTGCGTGGGGCGCGCGCTGCTAAAGCAGCGCGCGTGCCTTTTTCTTCCGCAAAAGAACAAATAAAAAAATAGCTTTTTTTTTCAAAAATGTCATTGGTCTGAGAAATTTCGATTTTTCGATTCACGGGTCTTTTTGCGACATGTTCGGCTTCACACTATTTTTTTTTGACGGGAGGGGGAGGGGAAAGGGACAGGAAGCGAGACAGGGACCAGGAGCGGGAGGAGAGGGAAAGGGAGAGGGGCAGAAAGCGGGGAGGGAGAAAGAGCGAGACAGAAAGCGGGAGAGGGACTGGGCGCGTGAGAGGGACTGGGAGCGGGAGACGAACGTGAAGTGGGAGAGAGAGGGAGCAGGAAAGGGAGATCGGACAGAGGGAGAGGGCAGAGTAAGAAGGAGAGAGATGGAGAGGGGCAGAGTAAGAAGGAGAGAGAGGGAGAGGGAGGAGAGCGAGAGGGAGAGAGAGAGACACGGAGTGGGAGAAGGAGACGGGAGAGAAGGAGAGGGGCAGAGTAAGAAGGAGAGAGATGTAGAGGGGCAGAGTAAGGAGAGAGAGGGTAAGGGTGAGGGGAGAGGGGAGAGGGAGAGGGGAAAGCGGAGAGAGGGAGGGGAGAGGGGAGATGGAGCGGGGAGAGGGAGAGGAAATTTAATGATCTCTGATTTGTTAAACCTACATTCATTACGCGATAATTTATTTAGCATTAGGCGATACGAAGTTCGCCGGGTCAGCTAGTAAATAATAATCGTTTATACAAGTCCGCCTCTCCGTACGTCCGCAGTATAGCGCCGAGATCTTTAGCGCTAGAAAGCTGTAATTTGGCATGGATACACTACATATTTATCAAAACTACAAAGTGGTAAAATAAAATCTTTATAAGTTTTTTCGGGTAGTGCCAGCGAAATGGTCGATGTTGGACATGTGAACACGGCAGTAGAATATTTAAAATGATGAATTTCAAAGGAAAACTCTCATGGAAATGTTAGCTTAAATAGTTAATTAGTGATGGTCGACAAACTTACAACTACAGTACCCTAAATTCTCTACCCAAGTCCTCCTTTAATATAGGAAGGATCTGATGATGGGTTCCAGAGATAAAGAGTGGAACACCTCAGTGGTGAGGCATTTATAATAATCCTCAATTTTGGGAATGTTACTATTTAACAACCAGTCCATAATTTAACAACTCCATCCATGTGTGATGTATTTCGGAGTTGAATCCTTTCTAAGGGCCTATATTAAGACTTAAAAAAGTACTCAATTAAATCATAATGTGACTTGTAATTCAGCTTACTTAAAGAATGGCATTTTGAAGGTACAATAAGTACATAGTTTTATTTCATATATTGTAAAAAGTAGTTTTATTATACTGTAATACTTATCACCTACTTGGAGATTATGTAAATCTTACGAACATATTATAGTGAAAATTTGGATGTCTTTATTCAGTCACGCTAATACGGCTAAACGGATTCGGATGAAATTTATCTCACAGATAGTTTATGACCTGCATCTAAAAGTAGGACGATTTTTATAACGGAATGGACCTGTTATCAGGATAAGGGGCATATTTTAGTATGGATGTTCAATATATCTGCCAGTAGCTTATATTTTTTTATATTTTAAATTATTATTGTTAGGGTCCTTTTCCGTTCTATTTTTGCTTTTGAGGTAAAAGGTCCGTCTGTCTGTATGTGTGTCTGTCAAAAACTATTTACTAAGGAATACGTGGAGGTATTAATTTAAAAAATAATATCCAATTCTTAGGTCTGCTGTGCAATCCCTTAGAGTTGTGAAAAAATTAAACTTTTAAAAGTCAACGCAATGATAAAACTCTTTGTTATGCTTTTTTTAGTTCTTTCGACACTCGCAAGTTAATCAAAACCTATCCCCTAACTAAAGACTTAAGTTTACGTTTCGGTTGATCAAGAAAAATGAAATGTGGTGAGAAGCAATGTCGTAAGGGAAAAATTTGAAGACCGTTTTGTAGTAACATTACATTACAATTTACAATCGCACAGCCGAAGCTACTGGGCGCAAGAAGCTTTTGGCATGTATAATTATGTTCCTTGGGGAGTGTAGGGGAGCACTAAGAGATAATTTTTGTTAACCCCCTAAGAGTTACTCTTTCATGCAAATAACACTGGACGAATTTCGATCAAATTTGGAAAGAATATAACCTGAAATAGCTCATAGGGTACTTTTTATCGCAAAATTCCATGGGCTGAACCAATTTTGATAGGACTCTCACTGAAAGGTTCGTAAAAACTAAAAATGTTGAAATCTGTCTTTCAAGCGAGTGAAGCTGCGGGCAAAAGCTAGTACAATATATTTTAACCCCGAAGCATAAAGAGGGGTGTTATAATTTTGATATATATGTGTGTCTGTTTGTGGCATCGTATCTTCTAAATGAATGGAACGAGTGTGATGCAGTTTCTTTTAGTGCTGAGGTTGAGAGGGTTCTAAACTATAATTTATGAAGATCTGTTTAGGCTTAAAACAATAAAATTGACTTAAACTGATATTCTGCATCATGCATGACATGTTATTTTTTTTAGCTGCAATTTTAGTACGTATGCAAATGCAAAAATGTGCATATTTTTATTTATCTGGCAACACTTGAGATTTTCGTCATCAGACAAAGATGCGAGTCGATTTACAAACAAACCGTACACTGTCGTTGTGTTTAATACTGCTGCTATAGAATAGAATAGACTTATCCATGGCTTAACCATGTAAAGAATTTCTCACAGTTTAGTTATGATTTAAAAGTAATTACACTTAAAATTAATTTTGTCTATACACAATAACTATTGAAAGGAGTAAAGGGCAGACGACATGACAAAAACGGGTTCAAACTAAACTATCGGATAGGAGAGTCAAGAAACGGTCAATCACTTCCAGACCAGAGCAGTAGGTATTAATAACAACACTATAATGGTACAACAAATGTCTTGAATGTCTAAAATGTATGAAGTTATAAAAAAATGTTATTGAATTTTTTTTCAACATTTTGAATGTTTTCACGTTAATTTTGTTTTCCAGATTGAACAATAAAATATTTTTTTGTATGCCACCACTTTTTTTTCACTCATATAATGTGCAGTCTATTTGCACCTATAAACGCCTCATACAACAAATGCAAACAACAGTTTGAAATGTTCAATATAGATTTTTATGAAAAATACTTGTTTTTGTATGGTAACACTGAAAGTTCCTCATTTTTTATGGCAACAATGAAACACGTTTACACGGATGTGACCGATCTATCAGTGGCAACAAACGTCGTCTACATTTTAATGACATCAAAAGGATACAAAAGCCTGAAATATTACATATGTTACCGGATATCTGTATAATTCAGCATTCTATACAATACCTAGGCAATGTATAGAATATCTAAAACGTTCAGGTAACGTTTTGAATATTATTTATTTCATACTTAGCCCAGGCATTCTATACAATACTCCATGCGTAGTTGGTAATGTGTGTAAAAGAGGGTTCTCTGCCTTTTCGCCGAAAATTTTTTGGCCGATTATCACTTGCCAACTAACGTTTCGCAGAATTTTATTTCCCGAATAATCATTTGCCAACTTATCACATTTTTTTTTATTTCCCAACCTAACAGTTGCCAACTGTACGTTTGGTCTGCCTTTTATAATGACACTTTTCAAAAGGCCAACTTTCAAGTAGCGAATGTTTCAGTTAGAGTAATATTCATTTAGTTGTATATTGTTTATAAACCTAGGTTTGTAAATTTGCGGTTCTTGTTATCTCCCGGTGACATATGCACTTTTAGGGAGAATTTAGGGGTTTTTGATACACAAAAAGGCTTCTAAACGTCTCCGGCGCTGCGGGAAGTGCAGCCCCTCCGCCCTTGCGTAACAAACTGCAGGCACTCCATGCTCGCCTACGCGCCTCCGGGGTTTACATTCACTCTAGGGGTAGGGCAGACTAGTACCACGTGGGGTCGGGGTTGACTAAGTCGGTTCTGTCACCAATTTTGAAAAATCCGAAGCTGCGTAGGCGAGCAGTATAGTGTAGGAGCCATTAGACTGCATCTCTCTTTACCATCAAGTGTGATTTCGGTCAAGCATTAATTTAAAATGTATAAAAAAATATCTATTCATGCAGGTTACAATTTGTTTTGAGTGTGTTTTTAAGTAAATTCTTAATTCCAACCTCCATCCAAGTTGACTACACATACCCAAATCTAACTTTATTCATTGCCGGTGAACCTGCAGGTATTCTGTACAGTAGTTGGGAAACGTATACATTACCTAAGCAAACTATGTAATGGTGAATAATATTCATATGATTTAATACATTGCCAAAACGACCCAGGTATTATACAGATTTCCTAGGAATTGTGTTGAATACCTGCATTATACAGATATCCGGTAACACATACAAAAAATTCATTTGTATTAAAATTATTATTTTTTGTATGGCATCACCAAACATTGGTTACACCACCTTGTCCGGCCTTTTAGTACCTGCAAACGCCTCATACATTATAAAGACATCAAATGGAGACAACAACCTCAAACATTCGAAAAAGGAATACATTTGTATGAAAATTATTATTTTTTATATGGCAACACTGAATTTTTTTTTCACCCGAATTTACAAAATGTCAGTACCTACAAATTCCCCATACATTATAATAACGAAATATTCGATCCAAAAATAAATTTGTATGAAAATTATTATTTTTTGTATGGCAACAATAAAATTTTATAGTTTTTTCAAAACGAATATTTTAATTGAAAAATATCTCCCATACATTTCTTATACCCCCGATTTATAGTTTCGGCTCAATTACTCGAAAAGTGAAAAAAATTCTGGACTCCAGTGTTGCCAGTTGATTGAGATGAAAATGGTCAAATGTCATTACGACGACCACAAAAAATCTTGTGGTGTAATTTTTTGATTAAAAATGTTTCTCCTTCTACTTTTTACATTTTTGAATGGAAAGTTCACAAAAATGTATGAATGAAAAAAAAATCAACGTAACCTGGCAATACTTCAGACCAAGCCCAACAACTGCCCCATACAAAGTGACCCCCTCAAATGTTGCCAACCTACAAATTTTTTCCTCCAAAAAATGCAATTTTTCGTACATTTTAGAAAATGGCCACCACGGGATCCGCCATCTTGTCGAAAAAAAAAATATATCCAACATGTCAAAATTGAGGATAGACCAGAGCCAACAGAGGAAAAATATCGCAAAAATGTTAAAACACCACCGCGATGCGACCCCGCAAAGACACCTCGAAAATTGAAAAATTTCAAACTAAAATATCTCGGCAGCCATCTTGTTTTTTCAATTTTTTTCAACTTTTTCGTATTAGTCGTCCCAAGATTAGCCGAAAACAACACCAATGTCGGGTAGGTGCTAAAAGTAAACAAAAAGTTGACAATCGCTGAGCGGCGGCCATCTTGAATTTTCAAATGGTCGTATTTTTCCTGTAATGACCATAGATAATCAAGAAACTTTTTAGTACATTATTATTACCCCCCACCGATACTTTCGGCTGGGCTATTCGAAATGTGAAAAAACGTGAAAAAAAAATCCAGCAGCCAGTGTTGCCAGTTATTTTTGATGAAAATGGTCAAATGTCATTACGACGGCCACGAGAAATTTTTTGGTGCAATTTTTTGATTAAAAATGTTTCTCCTTCTACTTTTTATATTTTTGAATAGAAAGTTCACAAAAATGTATGAATGAAAAAAAAATTAACGTAACCTGGCAACACTTCAAACCAACTCCCACAACCGCCCCATACAAAGTGACCCCCTCAAATGTTGCCAACCTCAAGATTTTTTTCTTCAAAAAATGCAATTTTTCGTACATTTTATAAAATGGCCACCACGGGGTCCGCCATCTTGTCGAAAAAAAAAATATACCCCAAACGTCAAAATCGAGGATTCATCTGAGCCAATAACGAAAAAAAATCGAAAAAAAGTTGAAAACCCATTGCAATCCGACCCCGCAAAGTCACCTCCAAAATTGAAAAATTTTAAAGTAAAATATCTCGGCGGCCATCTTGTTTTTTTATTTTTTTCTAATTTCATCGTAACACATTTCTCAACATTAGCCGAAAACGACACCAATCTCGGGTAAGTGCATAGTGAAAAAAAAAGTTGGTCATTTCGACTCGGCCGCCATCTTGGATTTTTGAAAGGTCGGATTTTTCCCATAGACACGGAGGCAAACCAAAAATTCCCCCATACATTGTACCCACCCCCCACCACTCCTTCTGGGAGATCAATTCGACTTTTCGTAAAACGAAAAAAAAATTCCAGCAGCCAGTGTTGCCAGTCGACATCGACGAAAATGGTCAAATGTCATTACGACGACCACGACACGCTTGCCCGTGTGAAATTTTGATTAAAAATATTGCTCCTTCTACTTTTCACATTTTTGAATAAAAAGTCAAAAAAAATGTACCAACAAAAGAAAAAAAAACTCAAGCTGGCAACACTTTGAGTCAAGTTACATAACCACCTGGAACAAAGACACCCGCTCAAATGTTGCCAACCCGAAGAAAAATTCACCCAAAAAACGTCGTTTTTCGTACATTTTTCAAAATGGCCGCCACCGCGTCCGCCATCTTGTCGAAAAAATAAATATCTCCAAAATATCAAAATTGAGGACACGTTTGAGGGATCACAAGAAAAATATTGAAAAAAAGTTGAAAAACCACCCCGATGCGACCCCGCAAAGTGACCTCTAAAATCGAAAAAATTCAAACTCGAATATCTCGGCGGCCATCTTGTTTTTTCAATTTTTTCCAAAGTTTTCGTAAATTTTGTCTCAAACTTGTTAAAACCCCCGAAAAACATCCCCCAAAAAGCCATAAACAAAAAAGTTGAAAATCACAGAGCGGCCGCCATCTTGAAAATGTGAAATGTCAGATTTTTCCCGAAATCCTTGGGGGGGATGGAGAAAACCCGCCATAGACAACAAAGTCCCATCTCGACTCTTTCTGGGAGAACAATTATATGGATCACTCCCCGTAAGTCTAGGATTATATAATATAACTAGGTTTTGCGTGGGGCGCGCGCTGCTAAAGCAGCGCGCGTGCCTTTTTCTTCCGCAAAAGAACAAATAAAAAAATAGTTTTTTTTTTCAAAAATATCATTGGTCTGAGAAATTAGGATTTTTCGATTCACGGGTCTTTTTACGACATGTTCGGCTTCACACTATTTTTTTTGACGGGAGGGGGAGGGGAGAGGGACAGGAAGCGAGACAGGGACCAGGAGCGGGAGGAGAGGGAAAGGGAGAGGGGCAGAAAGCGGGGAGGGAGAAAGAGCGAGACAGAAAGCGGGAGAGGGACTGGGCGCGTGAGAGGGACTGGGAGCGGGAGACGAACGTGAAGTGGGAGAGGGCAGAGTAAGAAGGAGAGAGATGGAGAGGGGCAGAGTAAGAAGGAGAGAGAGGGAGAGGGAGGAGAGCGAGAAGGAGAGAGAGAGACAGGGAGTGGGAGAAGGAGACGGGAGAGAAGGAGAGGGGCAGAGTAAGAAGGAGAGAGATGTAGAGGGGCAGAGTAAGAAGGAGAGAGATGGAGAGGGGCAGAGTAAGGAGAGAGAGGGTGAGGGTGAGGGGAGAGGGGAGAGGGAGAGGGGAAAGTGGAGAGGGGGAGGGGAGAGGGGAGATGGAGCGGGGAGAGGGAGACGAAATTTAATGATCTCTGATTTGTTAAACCTACATTCATTACGCGTTAATTTATTTAGCATTAGGCGATACGAAGTTCGCCGGGTCAGCTAGTAAATAATAATAGTTTCTACATGTCCGCCTCTCCGTCCGTCCGCAGTATAGCGCCGAGATCTTCCGCAAAAGAAAAAATAAATATATTTTTATTTAAATATCATTGGTCTGCGAAATTCATCTTTCGATTTAGGGGTCTGTTTGCGACATGTTCGGCTTCACATTATATTTTTTGACGGGAGGGCGAGGGGAGAGGGACAGGAAGCAAGAGCGGGACCGGGAGCGGGAGAAGGAGAGGGAGAGGGGCAGGAAGCGAGGAGGGAGAAAGAGCGGGACAGAAAGTAGGAGAGGGACCGGCTGCAGGAGAGGGACTGGGACTGGGAGCGGGAGAGGAAGAGGGAGAAGGAGAAGGAGAAGGAGAAGGAGAAGGAGAAGGAGAAGGAGAAGGAGGAGGAGAAGGAGGAGGAGGAGGAGGAGGAGGAGGAGGAGGAGGAGGAGGAGGAGGAGGAGGAGGAGGAGGAGGAGGAGGAGGAGGAGGAGGAGGAGGAGGAGGAGGAGGAGGAGGAGGAGGAGGAGGAGGAGGAGGAGGAGGAGGAGGAGGAGGAGGAGGAGGAGGAGGAGGAGGAGGAGGAGGAGGAGGAGGAGGAGGAGGAGGAGGAGGAGGAGGAGGAGGAGGAGGAGGAGGAGGAGGAGAAGGAGAAGGAGAAGGAGAAGGAGAAGGAGAAGGAGAAGGAGAAGGAGAAGGAGAAGGAGAAGGAGAAGGAGAAGGAGAGGGAGAAGGATAGGGAGAGGGAGAGCGAGAGGGAAAGCGAGAGCGAGAGGGAGAGGGAGCGAGAGGGAGAGCGAGAGAGAGAGTGAAAGGGAGAGCTAGAGGGTGAGGGAGAGCGAGAGAGAGAGCGAGAGGGAGAGTGAGAGGGAGAGCGAGAGGGAGAGCGAGAGCGAGTGGGAGAGGTACAGGAAGAGCGAGAGGGAGAGAGAGAGGGAGATTGGCAGGGAGCGGGGAGGGAGAAAGAGCGGGACAGAAAGTGGGAGAATGACCGGATGCGGGAGACTGACTGGGAGCGGGAGAGAGACGTGAAGCGGGAGAGGGATCGGGAGTGGGAGAGCGAAAGATAAAGCAATAGAAGGAAAGCGAGAGATAAAGCAAGAGGGAGAGCGAGAGGAAGAGGGAGAGGGAGAGCGCAGGGAGCGGGGAGGGAGAAAGAGCGGGACAGAATCAAGCATTAAGAATTAAGCAGACAAACGAGCAGACGGGTCACCTGATGGTAAGTGATAACCGCCACCCATGGACATTAGGAACATAAGGGGCGTCACCAATGCGTTGCCGGCCTCAAAGAAATTTAAATTAATTTTGCCTTTACACAATAACTATTCAAAGCAGTAAAGGGCACATGACAAAAATGGGTTCACACTAAACTATGGGATAGGAGCGTTAAGAAACGGACAATCACTTACAGACCAAACCAGTTGGTAATAATATAACAATAACACTATAGTGGTACAAATGTCTTGAATGTGTAAAATGTACTAAAAAAATGTTATAGAATTATTTTTCAATATTTTAAATATTTACACGTTAATTTTGTTTTCTAGATTGAACAATAATTTTTTTTTATATGCCAACACGTTTTTTAATACTCTCTGTTATAATGTGCAGTCTATTTGCACCTATAAACGCCTCATACATTTTATAGACATCAAATGCAAACAACAGTCGGAAATGTTCAATATAGATTTTTATGAAAAATACTTGTTTTTGTATGGCAACACTGAAAGTTTCTCATTTTTTATGGCAACAATGAAACACATTTACACGGATGTAACCGATCTACCGGCAGCAACAAACGTCGTATACATTTTAATGACATAAAAAGGAGACAAAAGCCTGAAACACTACCTACAAAAATTTATTTGTATGAAAATTATTATTTTTTGTATGGCATCACTAAATATTGGTTACACCAACGTGTTCGGTCCTTTAGTACCTACAAACGCCTCATACATTATATAGACATAGAATGGAGACAACAGTCTCAAACATTCAAAAAAAGAATACATTTGTATGAAAAAAATTATTTTTTATATGGCAAGACTGAATTTATTTTTCACCAAAATATACAAAATTTTAGTACCTACAAACGCCCCAAACATTATAATAACGAAATATTCGATCCAAAAATAAATTTGTATGAAAATTATTATTTTTTGTATGGCAACACTGAAATTTTATAGTTTTTCTAAAACGAATATATTAATTTAAAAATATCTCCCATACATTTTCTATACCCTTGATCTATAGTTTCGGCTCAACTACTCGAAAAGTGAAAAAAATTCTGGACTCCAGTGTTGCCAGTTGATTGAGATTAAAATGGTCAAATGTCATTACAACGCCCACAAAAAATCTTGTGGTGTAATTTTTTGATTAAAAATGTTTCTCCTTCTACTTTTTACATTTTTGAATAGAAAGTTCACAAAAATGTACGAATGACAAAAAAATCAACGTAACCTGGCAATACTTCAGACCAAGCCCAACAACCGCCCCATACAAAGTGACCCCCTCAAATGTTGCCAACCTACAAATTTCTTCCTTCAAAAAATGCAATTTTTCGTATATTTTACAAAATGGCCACCACGGGATCCGCCATCTTGTCGAAAAAAAAAATATATCCAACATGTCAAAATTGAGGATAGACCAGAGCCAACAGAGGAAAAATATCGCAAAAATGTTAAAACACCACCGCGATGCGACCCCGCAAAGACACCTCGAAAATTGAAAAATTTCAAACTAAAATATCTCGGCGGCCATCTTGTTTTTTCAATTTTTTTCAACTTTTTCGTATTAGTCGTCCCAAGGTTAGCCGAAAACGACACCAATGTCGGGTAGGTGCTCAAAATAAACAAAAAGTTGACAATCGCCGAGCGACCGCCATCTTGAATTTTCGAATGGTCATATTTTTCCTATAATAACCATAGATAGTCAAGCAACTTCTCCATACATTATTATTACCCCCCACCAATACTTTCGGCTGGGCTACTCGAAATGTGAGAAAACGTGAAAAAAAAATCCAGCAGCCAGTGTTGCCAGTTAATTTTGATGAAAATGGTCAAATGTCATTACGACGGCCACGAGAAATTTTTTGGTGCAATTTTTTGATTAAAAATGTTTCTCCTTCTACTTTTTATATTTTTGAATAGAAAGTTCACAAAAATGTATGAATGAAAAAAAAATCAATGTAACCTGGCAACACTTCAAGCTAAGCCCCACAACCGCCTCATACAAAGTGACCCCCTCAAATGTTGCCAAACTGAAAATTTTTTCCTTCAAAAAATGCAATTTTTCAAACATTTTATAAAATGGCCGCCACGGGGTGCGCCATCTTGTCGAAAAAAAAAATATACCCCAAACGTCAAAATTGGGGATAGACCCGAGGTAATTAAGAAAAAAAATCGGAAAAAAGTTGAAAACCCATTACAATCCGACCCCGCAAAGTCACCTCCAAAATTGAAAAATTTTAAAGTAAAATATCTCGGCGGCCATCTTGTTTTTTTATTTTTTTCCATTTTCATCGTAACACATTTTCCAACATTAGCCGAAAACGACACCAATCTCGGGTAAGTGCATAGTGAAAAAAAAAGTTGGTCATTTCAACTCGGCCGCCATCTTGGATTTTTGAAAGGTCGGATTTTTCCCATAGACAAGGAGGCAAACCAAAAATTCCCCCATACATGGTACTCACCCCCCACCACTCCTTCTGGGAGATCAATTCGACTTTTCGTAAAACGAAAAAAAAAATCCAGCACCCAGTGTTGCCAGTCGATATCGACGAAAATGGTCAAATGTCATTACGACGACCACGACACGTTTGCCCGTTTGACATTTTGATTAAAAATATTGCTCCTTCTACTTTTCATATTTTTGAATAAAAAGTCCAAAAAAATGTACCAACAAAAGAAAAAAAAACTCAACCTGGCAACACTTTGAGTCAAGTTACATAACCGCCTGGAACAAAGACATCCGCTCAAATGTTGCCAACCCGAAGAAAAACTCACCCAAAAAACGTCGTTTTTCGTACATTTTTCAAAATGGCCGCCACCGCGTCCGCCATCTTGTCAAAAAAATAAATATCCCCAAAATATCAAAATTGAGGATACGTTTGAGGGACCACAAGAAAAATATTGAAAAAAAGTTGAAAAACCACCCCGATGCGACCCCGCAAAGTGACCTCTAAAATCGAAAAAATTCAAACTCGAATATCTCGGCGGCCATCTTGTTTTTTCAATTTTTTCCAAAGTTTTCGTAATTCTCCTCCAAAATTTTACGAAACTACCCAAAGAAATCCCCCAAAAAGCCATAAACAAAAAAGTTGAAAATCACAGAGCGGCCGCCATCTTGAAAATGTGAAATGTCAGATTTTTCCCGAGGTGTCGGGGGGGGATGGAGAAAACCCGCCATAGACAACAAAGTCCCATCTCACCTCCTTCTGGGAGAACAATTATATAGTTAAGTCAGTGGTAAGTCTAGGATTATATAATATAATAACTAGGTTTTTGCGTGAGGCGCGCGCTGCTAAAGCAGCGCGCGTGCCTTTTTCTTCCGCAAAAGAACAAATAAATAAATAGTTTTTTTAAAGATATCATTGGTCTACGAATTCATTTTTGACGGAAGGGGAAGGGCAGAGGGACAAGAAGCGAGAGAGGGACTGGGAGCGATAGAAGGAAAGGGAGAGGGGCAGGGAGCGGGGAGGGTGAAAGAGCAGGACAGAAAGCGGGAGAGGGACCGGCTACGGGAGAGGGACTGGGAGCGGAAGCCCTGGACGTGAAGCCGGAGAAGGATTGGTAGTGGGAGAGGGACAGGGATACGAAGCGGGCACGGGACAGGGAGAGGGACAGGGAGCAGAGAGGGAGAGGGAGAGGAAAGGGGGCGGGAGTGTGAGAAGGACAGGGAGCGGGAGAGAGGGAGTGGGACAGGGAGAGGGAGATGGAAAGCGAGAGGGAGATGGAAAGCGAGAGGGAGAGCGAGAGGGAGAGCGAGAGGGAGAGCGAGAGGGAGAGTAAGAGGGAGAGTAAGAGGGAGAGCGAGAGGGAGAGCGAAAGAGAGGGAGAGGGAGTGGAAGAGGGAGACAGAGGGAGAAAAACGGGATAGAAAGCGGGAGAGGGACTGGGAGCGGGGGGGAGAGAGGGACGGGAAGCGAGAGAAGGACTGGGAGCGGGAGAGTGAGAGGAACAAGGAGCGGGAGTAGGAGAGGGTGTGGGACAGGGAGAGGGAGATGGAGAGAGAGAGAGAGAGAGCGAGAGGGACAGGGAGAGGGAGAGAAACAGAAATTGGGAGCGGGAGAGTGAGAGGGACAGGGAGTGGGAGAAGGAGAGGAAGTGGGACAGGGAGAGGGAGACGAACAGGGAGAGAGAGAGAGAGAGAGAGGGAGAGGGAGAGGGAGAGGGAGAGGAAGCGGGAGAGGGAGAGGGACAGGAAGCGGGAGCGGGAGAGTGAGAGGGACAGGGAGCGGGGGAAGGAGAGGGAGTGGGACAGGGAGCGGGAGAGAAAGGGAGAGGGACAGGGAGCGGGCGGAGAGGGAGTGGGACAGGGAGAGAGATAGGGAAAGGGAGAAGGAGAGGGACAGGGAGAGGGAGAGGGAATTTAATGATCTCTGATTTGTTAAACCTACAAAAACTATAAAAGTTTAGTTGAAAGTAACACTACATTCGGAAATTTGAATGATGAGTTTGAATTTCTGTTCTCGGGCTGGGTGTGAATGTCTTTGTCTGGTGTGTTTGTCCATGGCACCCACGACACAAGGAATCCTAGTGTGGGGCTATGAGTGTGAAGCGTTATTCATTACGCGATAATTTATTTAGCATTAGGCGATACGAAGTTGGCCGGGTCAGCTAGTAAATAATAATATTTTCTTCATGTCCGTCTCTCCGTCCGTCCCCAGCATAGCCCCGAGATCCTTAGCGCTAAAAAGCTGTAATTTGGCATGGATACACATACTCATTTATTAAAACTACAAAATCCTAAAATAAAATCTTTATAAGTTTTTTCGAGTAGTGCCAGCGAAATGGTATGTTGGACATGTGAATATATTCACGGCAGTAATTTATTTAATATAATGAATTTAAAAGGAAAACTCTCATGGCAATGTTAGCTTAATAGTTAATGAGTGACAGTCGATAAACTTACAACTACAGTACCTTAAATTCTCTACCCAAGTCCTCCTTTAATATAGGAAGGATTTGATGATGGATTCCTGAGATAAAGAGTGGAACACCTCAGTGGTGAGGCATAAATAATAATCCGTTTTTGGGAATGTTACTATTGAACAACCAGTTCCTAGGTTAACAACTCCATCCATGTGTGATGTATTTTGGAGTTGAATCGTTTCTAAGGACCTATATTAAGACTAAAAAAAGATCAACATGTAAAATTTAAACAGCCTCACAATAAACGTATTCTATTCTATTCTAAAAAGTACTCAATTATAATGTGACTTGTAATTCAACTTACTTAAAGAACGGCAATTTGATATATAAGTACTTTCATAGTTAAACATATTTCATACATTGTAAAAAGTAATTTTATTGTATTGTAATACTTATCACATAGGTACTTGGAGATTATGTAAATCTTACCAATGTATTATAGTGAAAAATTGAATGTCTTTAATCAATCACGCTAATACGGCTAAACGGATTCGGATGAATTTTATCTCACAGATAGTTTATGACCTGCATCTAAAAAAAGGTAGGACGCTTTTTATAATGGGAATGGATCTGTTCTATCAGAATAAGGGGTATATTTTAGTATGGATGTTTCATGTATCTACCAGTAGCTTAGATTTTTTTATATTATTATCTTAAGGGTCCTTTTTCCGTTTCGTTTTTATTTTTGAGATAAAAGTCCGTCTGTCTGTATGTGTGTCTATCAAAAACCTTTCACTAAGGAATACGTGGAGCTATTAATTTGAAATTAATATCCAATTCTTACGCCCCAACTCAGAGTCATTAACCCCTTAGTACAGAATCTTGAAACAAATTCTGTACTTAGGAGCGATATAAGTAACCTTTAGTGACTCTGAGTTGGGGCGTTAGGTCTGCTATTCAATCCCTTAGAGTTGTGAAAAATCAAGCTTTTAAAAATGAACCTAACCATAAAAGTCTTTGTTATGCCCTATTTTTTTTAGTTATTACGACATTAGCAATGTCATCAAAACCTATCCCCTAAAGACTTAAGTTTATGTTTCCGTTGATCAAGAAAAATGAAATGTAGTGAGAAGCAATGTCGTAAGATACACAAGTAAAAGGAAAAATTTGAAGACCGTTATAGAGTAGGCCGTTACAATTTACAATCAATCGCAAAGCCGAAGCTACTGGGCGCAAGAAACTAAAATTTGGCATGTTTCCGTGGAGAGCTGAACCAATTTTGATAGGATTTTAACTGAAAGGTTCGAAAAAACTAAAAAATGTTGAAATCTGTCATTCAAGCGAGTGAAGCTGCGGGCAAAAGCTAGTACAATATATTTTAACCCCGAAGCATAAAGAGGGGTGTTATAATTTTGATATATATGTGTGTCTGTTTGTGGCATCGTATCTCCTAAATGAATGGAACGATTGTGATGCAGTTTCTTTTAATGCTGAGGTTGAGAGGGTTCTAAACTATAATTTATGAAGATCTGTTTAGGCGTAAAACAATAAAACTGACTTTAACTGATATTCTGCATCATGCATGACATGTTATTTTTTTTTAGCTGCAATTTTAGTACGTATGCAAATGCAAAAATGTGCATATTTTTATTTATCTGGCAACACTTGAGATTTTCGTCATCAGACAAAGATGCGAGTCGATTTACAAACAAACCGTACACTGTCGTTGTGTTGAATACTGCTGCTATAGAATAGAATAGGCTTATCCATGGCTTAACCATGTAAAGATTTTCTCACAGTTTAGTTATGATTTAAAAGTAATTACACTTAAAATTAATTTTGTCTATACACAATAACTATTGAAAGGAGTAAAGGGCAGACGACATGACAAAAACGGGTTCAAACTAAACTATCGGATAGGAGAGTCAAGAAACGGTCAATCACTTCCAGACCAGAGCAGTAGGTATTAATAACAACACTATAGTGGTACAACAAATGTCTTGAATGTCTAAAATGTATGAAGTACTAAAAAATGTTATTGAATTTTTTTTCAACATTTTGAATGTTTTCACGTTAATTTTGTTTTCCAGATTGAACAATAAAATATTTTTTTGTATGCCAACACTTTTTTTTCACTCATATAATGTGCAGTCTATTTGCACCTATAAACGCCTCATACAACAAATGCAAATACCAGTCCGAAATGTTCGATATAGATTTTTGTGAAAAAATACTTGTTGTCGTATGGCAACACTGAAAGTTTCTCATTTTTTATGGCAACAATGAAACACATTTACACGGATGTGACCGATCTATCGGTAGCAACAAACGTCGTATACATTTTAATGACATCAAAAGGAGACAAAAGCCTGAAACACTACCTACAAAAATTTATTTGTATGAAAATTATTATTTTTTGTATGGCATCACTAAATATTGGTTACACCAACGTGTCCGGCCCTTTAGTACCTACAAACTCCTCATACATTATAAAGTCATCAAATAGAGACAACAGCCTCAAACATTCGAAAAAGGAATACATTTGTATGAAAATGATTATTTTTATATGGCAACACTGAATTTTTTTTTCACTAAAATTTACAAAATATCAGTACCTACAAATGCCCCATACATTTTAATAACGAAATATTCGATCCAAAAATAAATTTGTATGAAAATTATTATTTTTTGTATGGCAACACTGAAATTTTATAGTTTTTCTAACACTAATATATTAATTTAAAAATATCTCCCATACATTTTCTATACCCTTGATCTATACTTTCGGCTCAACTACTCGAAAATTGAAAAAAATTCTGGACTCCAGTGTTGCCAGTTGATTGAGATGAAAATGGTCAAATGTCATTACGACGACCACGAAAAATTTTTTGGTTCAATTTTTTTATAAAAAATGTTTCTCCTTCTACTTTTTATATTTTTGAATAGAAAGTTCACAAAAATGTATGAAAGAAAAAAAAATCAAAGTAATCTGGCAACACTTCAGACCAAGACCCACAACCGCCCCATACAAAGTGACCCCCTCAAATGTTGCTAACCCACAATTTTTTTCCTTCAAAAAATGTCATTTTTCATATATTTTACAAAATGGCCGCCACAGAATCCGCCATCTTTTTGAAAAAAAAAATATACCCAATATGTCAAAATTGAGGATAGACCCGAGCCAATAGAGAAAAAATATCGCAAAAATGTTAAAACACCACCGCGATGCGACCCCGCAAAGACACCTCGAAAATTGAAAAATTTCAAAGTAAAATATCTCGGCGGCCATCTTGTTTTTTCATTTTTTTTCAACTTTTTCGTATTAGTCGTCCCAAGATTAGCCGAAAACAACACCAATGTCGGGTAGGTGCTAAAAGTAAACAAAAAGTTGACAATCGCCGAGCGGCCGCCATCTTGAATTTTCGAATGGTCGTATTTTTCCTATAATAACCATAGGTAGTCAAGCAACTTCTCCATACATTATTATTACCCCGCACCAATACTTTCGGCTGGGCTATTCGAAATGTGAAAAAACGTGAAAAAAAAATCCTGCAGCCAGTGTTGCCAGTTAATTTTGATGAAAATGGTCAAATGTCATTACGCCAACCACGAAAAATTTTTTGGTGAAAGTTTTTGATTAAAAATGTTTCTCCTTCTACTTTTTATATTTTTGAATAGAAAGTTCACAAAAATGTATGAATGAAAAAAAAATTAACGTAACCTGGCAACATTTCAAGCTAAGCCTCACAACCGCCCTATACAAAGTGACCCCCTCAAATGTTGCCAACCTCAAATTTTTTTACCTCAAAAAATGCAATTTTTTGTACATTTTGCAAAATGGCCGCCATAGGATCCGCCATCTTTAAGAAAAAAAAATATACCCCAAGCATCAAAATTGGGGATAGATCCGAGGCAATAAAGAAAAAAAATCTAAAAAAAGTCAAAACACCAACGCAATCCGACCCCGCAAAGTCACCTCCAAAATTGAAAAATTTTAAAGTAAAATATCTCGGCGGCCATCTTGTTTTTTTATTTTTTTCCATTTTCATCGTAACACATTTCCCAACATTAGCCGAAAACGACACCAATCTCGGGTAAGTGCATAGTGAAAAAAAAAGTTGGTCATTTCGACTCGGCCGCCATCTTGGATTTTTGAAAGGTCGGATTTTTCCCATAGACACGGAGGCAAACCAAAAATTCCTCCATACATTGTACCCACCCCCCACCACTCCTTCTGGGAGATCAATTCGACTTTTCGTAAAACGAAAAAAAAAATCCAGCAGCCAGTGTTGCCAGTCGACATCGACGAAAATGGTCAAATGTCATTACGACGACCACGACACGCTTGCTCGTGTGACATTTTGATTAAAAATATTGCTCCTTCTACTTTTCACATTTTTGAATAAAAAGTCCAAAAAAATGTACAAACAAAAGAAAAAAAAACTCAACCTGGCAACACTTTGAGTCAAGTTACATAACCGCCTGGAACAAAGACACCCGCTCAAATGTTGCCAACCCGAAGAAAAATTCACCCAAAAAACGTCGTTTTTCGTACATTTTCCAAAATGGCCGCTACCGCGTCCGCCATCTTGTCAAAAAAATAAATATTCCCAAAATATCAAAATTAAGGATACAATCAAACAAACACACAAAAAACATTGCAAAAAAGTTGAAAAACCACCCCGATGCGACCCCGCAAAGTGACCTCTAAAATCGAAAAATTTCAAACTCTAATATCTCGGCGGCCATCTTGTTTTTTCAATTTTTTCTAAAGTTTTCGTATATCGCCCCCAAAACTTGTCGAAACGCCTCAAAAAAATCCCGCAAAAAGCCATAAACAAAAAAGTTGAAAATCACAGAGCGGCCGCCATCTTGAAAATGTGAAATGTCAGATTTTTCCCGAGGTGTCGGGGGGAGAAGGAGAAAATCCGCCATAGACAACAAAGTCCCATCTCACCTCCTTCTGGGAGAACAATTATATGGATCACTCCCCGTAAGTCTAGGATTATATAATATAACTAGGTTTTTGCGTGGGGCGCGCGCTGCTAAAGCAGCGCGCGTGCCTTTTTCTTCCGCAAAAGAACAAATAAAAAAATAGTTTTTTTTTTCAAAAATATCATTGGTCTGAGAAATTAGGATTTTTCGATTCACGGGTCGGATGCGACATGTTCGTCTTCACACTATTTTTTTTGACGGGAGGGGGAGGGGAGAGGGACAGGAAGCGAGACAGGGACCAGGAGCGGGAGGAGAGGGAAAGGGAAAGGGGCAGAAAGCGGGGAGGGAGAAAGAGCTAGACAGAAAGCGGGAGAGGGACTGGGCGCGGGAGAGGGACTGGGAGCGGGAGACGAACGTGAAGTGGGAGAGAGAGGGAGCAGGAAAGGGAGATGGGAGAGAGGGAGAGGGGCAGAGTAAGAAGGAGAGAGATGGAGAGGGGCAGAGTAAGAAGGAGAGAGAGGGAGAGGGAGGAGAGCGAGAGGGAGAGAGAGACAGGGAGTGGGAGAAGGAGACGGGAGAGGGGCAGAGTAAGAAGGAGAGAGATGGAGAGGGGCAGAGTAAAGAGAGAGATGGAGAGGAGCAGAGTATGGAGAGAGAGGGTGAGGGAGAGGGGAGAGGGGAGAGGGAGAGGGGAGATGGAGCGGGGAGAGGGAGAGGAAATTTAATGATCTCTGATTTGTTAAAGCTACATTCATTACGCGTTAATTTATTTAGCATTAGGCGATACGAAGTTCGCCGGGTCAGCTAGTAAATAATAATAGTTTCTACAAGTCCGCCTCTCCGTCCGTCCGCAGTATAGCGCCGAGATCTTTAGCGCTAGAAAGCTGTAATTTGGCATGGATACACATACTTATTTATCAAAACTACAAAGTGGTAAAATAAAATCTTTATAAGTTTTTTCGGGTAGTGCAAGCGAAATGGTCGATGTTGGACATGTGAGCACGGCAGTAGAATATTTAAAATGATGAATTTCAAAGGAAAACTCTCATGGAAATGTTAGCTTAAATAGTTAATTAGTGATGGTCGACAAACTTACAACTACAGTACCCTAAATTCTCTACCCAAGTCCTCCTTTAATATAGGAAGGATCTGATGATGGGTTCCAGAGATACAGAATGGAACACCTCAGTGGTGAGGCATTTATAATAATCCTTAATTTTGGGAATGTTACTATTTAACAACCAGTCCATAATTTAACAATTCCATCCATGTGTGATGTATTTCGGAGTTGAATCCTTTCTAAGGGCCTATATTAAGACTTAAAAAAGTACTCAATTAAATCATAATATGACTTGTAATTCAGCTTACTTAAAGAATGGCACTTTGATATATAGGTACAATAAGTACATAATTTTATTTCATATATTGTAAAAAGTAGTTTTATTATACTGTAATACTTATCACCTACTTGGAGATTATGTAAATCCTACGAACATATTATAGTGAAAATTTGGATGTCTTAATTCAGTCACCCTAATACGGCTAAACGGATTCGGATGAAATTTATCTCACAGATAGTTTATGACCTGCATCTAAAAGTAGGACGATTTTTATAACGGAATGGACCTGTTATCAGGATAAGGGGCATATTTTAGTATGGATGTTCAATGTATCTGCCAGCTTATATTTTTTTATATTTTAAATGATTATTTTTATGGTCCTTTTCCGTTCTATTTTTGCTTTTGAGGTAAAAGGTCCGTCTGTCTGTATGTGTGTCTGTCAAAAACTTTTCACTAAGGAATACGTGGAGGTATTAATTTAAAAAATAATATCCAATTCTTAGGTCTGCTGTGCAATCCCTTAGAGTTGTGAAAAAATTAATCTTTTAAAAGCAACGCAATGATAAAACTCTTTGTTATGCTTTTTTTTTAGTTCTTTCGACACTCGCAATTTAATCAAAACCTATCCCCTAACAAACACTTAAGTTTACGTTCCGGTTGATCAAGAAAAATGAAATGTGGTGAGAAGCAATGTCGTAAGGGAAAAATTTGAAGACCGTTTTGTAGTAACATTACATTACAATTACAATCGCACAGCCGAAGCTACTGGGCGCACGAAGCTTTTGGCATGTATTTATTAATTATGTTCCTTGGGGAGTGTAGGGGAACACTAAGAGATAATTTTTGTTAACCCCCTAAGAGTTACTCTTTCACGCAAATAACACTGGACGAATTTCGATCAAATTTGGAAAGAAAAGCTAGTAAATAGCTCATAGGGTACTTTTTATCGCAAAATTCCATGGGCTGAACCAATTTTGATAGGACTCTCACTGAAAGGTTCGTGAAAACTAAAAAATGTTGAAAAATGTCATTTAGGCAGGTGAAGCTGCGGGCAAAAGCTAGTACAATATTTTAACCCTAGACGCGAAAAGAGGGTTGTTATAATTATGATTTGTATGGTTGTCTGTTTGTAGCATCGTATCTCCTAAATGAATAGACCAATTATGATGCAGTTTATTATTATTTCTCTATGGGGTTCACCTGGATAGCTACCACCCTTGAGCATGAGTCAGCCGCCAAACGACTTGTCGTGTTCCGGCTGGGGGCTTGAGAGCCAGTTCTTTCTTTCTTTTTCTTCTCTCTTTCTTGGCCGGGAACGCATCGGTGATGCCTTTGGTGTTGCTGATGTCCATGGGCGACGATAGCCACTTACCATCAGGTGGATCGTCAGCTCGTTTGCCGGCTATTTCCACAAATAAAAAAAAGTTTCTTTTAATGCTGAGGGTTCTTAACTATGATTTATTAAAACTGTTTAGGAGTAAAATAATAAAATTGACTTAAACCGATATTCTGCGTCATGCATAACGCGTTATTTTATATTATATTTTAGCTGCCATTTTAGTATGTATGCAAATGCAAAAAATGTGCATATTTTTTCTTTAACTGGCAACACTTGAGATGCGAGACGATTTACAAACAAATCGTACGCTGTCGTGGTGCTGTATATTACTGCTATAGAATAGTATAAAAGAAGCTTTTTGCTTCTATTAGTAGGTAAAGTAGGTAGGGCTTAACCAGTATTTATCACCTTTTAGTTATGATTTAAAAATAATTATACTCAAAATTAATTTTGCCTACACACATAATGACTATTCAAAGCAGTATAGGGCAGAGTAGAGAGCAGTAAATATAAATGACAAAATCAAACTAAACTATCGAATAGGAGAGTCAAGAAACAGACAATCACATCAGACCAGACCAGTAGATAATAACAACACTATAATGGTACAAAAAAAATATCTTGAATGATGTCTTAAATTATCTTTCGAGATTTTAAATGTGTAATTATAAATTAAAATGTGTAATGTGTAATAATACGTTAATTTTGTTTTCAAGATTGAACAATAAAATATATTTTTGTATGCCAACACGGATTTTATTTCACTCATATAATGTGCAATCTATTTGCACCTATAAACGCGTCATACATTTTATAGACATCAAATGCAAACAGTCCGAAATGTTCAATATAGATTTTTATGAAAACTGCTTGTTTTTTTATGGCAACACTGAAAGTTTCTCATTTTTTATGGCAACAATGAAACACATTTACACGGATGTGACCGATCTATCGGCAGCAACAAACGTCGTATACATTTTAATGACATAAAAAGGAGACAAAAGCCTGAAACACTACCTACAAAAATTTATTTGTATGAAAATTATTATTTTTTGTATGACATCACTAAACAATGGTTACACCAATGCATCCGGCCCTTTAGTACCTACAAACGCCTCATACATTATAAAGACATACAATGGAGACAACAGCCTCAAACATTCGAAAAAAGAATACATTTGTATGAAAATTACAATTTTTAGTATGGCAACACTGAATTTTTTTTCACCAAAATTTTCAAAATGTAAGTACCTACAAACGCCCCATACATTATAATAACGAAATATTCGATTCAAAAATAAATTTGTATGAAAATTATTATTTTTTGTATGGCAACACTGAAATTTTAAAGTTTTTTCAAAACGAATATTTTAATTTAAAAATATCTCCCATATATTTTTTATACCCTTGATCTATAGTTTCGGCTCAATTACTCGAAAAGTGAAAAAAATTCTGGACTCCAGTGTTGCCAGTTGATTGAGATGAAAATGGTCAAATGTCATTACAACGACCACAAAAAATCTTGTGGTGTAATTTTTTGATTAAAAATGTTTCTCCTTCTACTTTTTACATTTTTGAATGGAAAGTTCACAAAAATGTATGAATGAAAAAAAAATCAACGTA
The DNA here is from genome assembly GCA_951805285.1 of Thymelicus acteon. Lineage (NCBI taxonomy): Eukaryota > Metazoa > Arthropoda > Insecta > Lepidoptera > Hesperiidae > Thymelicus > Thymelicus acteon. The sequence continues at coordinate 9,860,604 of OX638232.1, forward strand.
ACCTGGCAATACTCCAGACCAAGCCCAACAACCGCCCCATACAAAGTGACCTCCTCAAATGTTGCCAACCCACTAATTTTTTCCTTCAAAAAATGCAATTTTTCGTACATTTTACAAAATGGCCACCACGAAATCCGCCATCTTTTCGAAAAAAAAATATACCCAATATGTCAAAATTGAGGATAGACCCGAGCCAATAGAGAAAAAATATCGCAAAAATGTTAAAACACCACCGCGATGCGACCCTACAAACACACCTCGAAAATTGAAAAATTTCAAACTAAAATATCTCGGCGGCCATCTTGTTTTTTCAATTTTTTCTAACTTCATCATATTAGTCGTCCCAAGATTAGCCGAAAACGACACCAATGTCGGGTAGGTGCTAAAAGTAAACAAAAAGTTGACAATCGCTGAGCGGCGGCCATCTTGAATTTTCAAATGGTCGTATTTTTCCTGTAATGACCATAGGTAGTTAAGCAACTTCCCGATACATCATTATTATCCCCCACCAATACTTTCAGCTGGGCTATTCGAAATGTGAAAAAACGTGAAAAAAAAATCCAGCGGCCAGTGTTGCCAGTTAATTTTGATAAAAATGGTCAAATGTCATTATGACGGCTACAAAAAATGTTCCGGTGAAATTTTTTGATTAAAAATGTTTCTCCTTCTACTTTTTATATTTTTGAATAGAAAGTTCACAAAAATGTATGAATGAAAAAAAAATTAACATAACCTGGCAACACTTCATACCAAGCCCCACAACCGCCTCATACAAAACGACCCCCTCAAATGTTGCCAAACTGAAAATTTTTTCCTTCAAAAAATGCAATTTTTCAAATATTTTATAAAATGGCCGCCACGGGGTCCGCCATCTTGTCGAAAAAAAAAATATACCCCAAACGTCTAAATTGGGGATAGACCCGAGGCAACAGCGAGAAAAAATCGAAAAAAAGTTGAAAACCCATTGCAATCCGACCCCGCAAAGTCACCTCCAAAATTAAAAAATTTTAAAGTAAAATATCTCGGCGGCCATCTTGTTTTTTTATTTTTTTCCAATTTCATCGTAACACGTTTCCCAACATTAGCCGAAAACGACACCAATCTTGGGTAGGTGCATAGTGAAAAAAAAAGTTGGTCATTTCGACTCGGCCGCCATCTTGGATTTTTGAAAGGTCGGATTTTTCCCATAAACACGGAAGCAAATCAAAAATTCTCACATACATTGTACCCACCCCCCACCACTCCTTCTGGGAGATCAATTCGACTTTTCGTAAAACGGAAAAAAAAATCCAGCACCCAGTGTTGCCAGTCGACATCGACGAAAATGGTCAAATGTCATTACGACGACCACGACACGCTTGCCCGTGTGAAATTTTGATTAAAAATATTGCTCCTTCTACTTTTCACATTTTTGAATAAAAAGTCCAAAAAAATGTACCAACAAAAGAAAAAAAAACTCAACCTGGCAATACTTTGGGTCAAGTTACATAACCGCCTGGAACAAAGACACCCGCTCAAATGTTGCCAACCCGAAGAAAAATTCACCCAAAAAACGTCGTTTTTCGTACATTTTTCAAAATGGCCGCCACCGCGTCCGCCATCTTGTAGAAAAAATAAATATCCCCAAAATATCAAAATTGAGGATACATTCGAGACAACACTAAAAAAATATTTGAAAAAAGTAGAAAACCCACCCCGATGCGACCCCGCAAAGTCACCTCTGAAATCGAAAAAATTCAAACTCGAATATCTCGGCGGCCATCTTGTTTTTTCAATTTTTTCTAAAGTTTTCGTATATCGCCCCCAAAACTTGTCGAAACGCCCTAAAAAAATCCCGCAAAAAGCCATAAACAAAAAAGTTGAAAATCACAGAGCGGCCGCCATCTTGAAAATGTGAAAAGTCAGATTTTTCCCGAGGTGTCGGGGGGAGAAGGAGAAAACCCGCCATAGACAACAAAGTCCCATCTCACCTCCTTCTGGGAGAACAATTATATAGATCACTAGGTGGTAAGTCTAGGATTATATAATATAATAACTAGGTTTTTGCGTGGGGCGCGCGCTGCTAAAGCAGCGCGCGTGCCTTTTTCTTCCGCAAAAGAACAAATAAAAAAATAGTTTTTTTTTCAAAAATATCATTGGTCTGAGAAATTAGGATTTTTCGATTCACGGGTCTTTTTGCGACATGTTCGGCTTCACACTAATTTTTTTGACGGGAGGGGGAGGGGAGAGGGACAGGAAGCGAGACAGGGACCAGGAGCGGGACGAGAGGGAAAGGGAGAGGGGCAGAAAGCGGGGAGGGAGAAAGAGCTAGACAGAAAGCGGGAGAGGGACTGGGCGCGGGAGAGGGACTGGGAGCGGGAGACGAACGTGAAGTGGGAGAGAGAGGGAGCAGGAAAGGGAGATTGGAGAGAGGGAGAGGGGCAGATTAAGAAGGAGAGAGATGGAGAGGGGCAGAGTAAGAAGGAGAGAGAGGGAGAGGGAGGAGAGCGAGAGGGAGAGAGAGACAGGGAGTGGGAGAAGGAGACGGGAGAGGGGCAGAGTAAGAAGGAGAGAGATGGAGAGGGGCAGAGTAAAGAGAGAGATGGAGAGGAGCAGAGTAAGGAGAGAGAGGGTGAGGGAGAGGGGAGAGGGGAGAGGGGAGAGGGGAGAGGGGAGAGGGGGAGGGGAGAGGGGAAATGGAGCGGGGAGAGGGAGAGGAAATTTAATGATCTCTGATTTGTTAAACCTACATTCATTACGCGTTAATTTATTTAGCATTAGGCGATACGAAGTTCGCCGGGTCAGCTAGTAAATAATAATAGTTTCTACATGTCCGCCTCTCCGTCCGTCCGCAGTATAGCGCCGAGATCTTTAGCGCTAGAAAGCTGTAATTTGGCATGGATACACATACTTATTTATCAAAACTACAAAGTGGTAAAATAAAATCTTTATAAGTTTTTTCGGGTAGTGCAAGCGAAATGGTCGATGTTGGTCATGTGAGCACGGCAGTAGAATATTTAAAATGATGAATTTCAAAGGAAAACTCTAATGGAAATGTTAGCTTAAATAGTTAATTAGTGATGGTCGACTAACTTACAACTACAGTACCCTAAATTCTCTACCCAAGTCCTCCTTTAATATAGGAAGGATCTGATGATGGGTTCCAGAGATAAAGAATGGAACACCTCAGTGGTGAGGCATTTATAATAATCCTTAATCGTCTTAATTCAGTCACCCTAATACGGCTAAACGGATTCGGATGAAATTTATCTCACAGATAGTTTATGACCTGCATCTAAAAGTAGGACGATTTTTATAACGGAATGGACCTGTTATCAGGATAAGGGGCATATTTTAGTATGGATGTTCAATGTATCTGCCAGCTTATATTTTTTTTTTATTTTAAATTATTATTTTTAGGGTCCTTTTCCGTTCTATTTTTGCTTTTGAGGTAAAAGGTCCGTCTGTCTGTATGTGTGTCTCTCAAAAACTTTTCACTAAGGAATACGTGGAGGTATTAATTTAAAAAATAATATCCAATTCTTAGGTCTGCTGTGCAATCCCTTAGAGTTGTGAAAAAATTAAGCTTTTAAAAGTCAACGCAATGATAAAACTCTTTGTTATGCATTTTTTTTAGTTCTTTCGACACTCGCAAGTTAATCAAAACCTATCCCCTAACTAAAGACTTAAGTTTACGTTCCGGTTAATCAAGAAAAATGAAATGTGGTGAGAAGCAATGTCGTAAGGGAAAAATTTGAAGACCGTTTTGTAGTAACATTACATTGCAATTTACAATCGCACAGCCGAAGCTACTGGGCGCAAGAAGCTTTTGGCATGTATAATTATGTTCCTTGGGGAGTGTAGGGGAGCACTAAGAGATATTTTTTGTTAACCCCCTAAGAGTTACTCTTTCACGCAAATAACACTGGACGAATTTCGATCAAATTTGGAAAGAATATAACCTGAAATAGCTCATAGGGTACTTTTTATCGCAAAATTCCATGGGCTGAACCAATTTTGATAGGACTCTCACTGAAAGGTTCGTGAAAACTAAAAAATGTTGAAAAATGTCATTTAGGCAGGTGAAGCGGGCAAAAGCTAGTACAATATTTTAACCCTAGACGCGAAAAGAGGGTTGTTATAATTATGATTTGTATGGTTGTCTGTTTGTAGCATCGTATCTCCTAAATGAATAGACCAATTATGATGCAGTTTATTATTATTTCTCTATGGGGTTCGCCTGGATAGCTACCACCCTTGAGCATGAGTCAGCCGCCAAACGACTTGTCGTGTTCCGGCTGGGGACTTGAGAGCCAGTTCTTTCTTTCTTTTTCTTCTCTCTTTCTTGGCCGGGAACGCATCGGTGATGCCTTTGGTGTTGTTGATGTCCATGGGCGACGATAGCCACTTACCATCAGGTGGATCGTCAGCTCGTTTGCCGGCTATTTCCACAAAAAAAAGTTTCTTTTAATGCTGAGGGTTCTTAACTATGATTTATTAAAAACTGTTTAGGAGTAAAATAATAAAATTTACTTAAACCGATATTCTGCGTCATGCATAACGCGTTATTTTATATTATATTTTAGCTGCCATTTTAGTGCCATGTGCAATCTATTTGCACCTATAAACGCGTCATACATTTTATAGACATCAAATGCAAACAGTCCGAAATGTTCAATATAGATTTTTATGAAAAATGGTTGTTTTTTTATGACAACACTGAAAGTTTCTCATTTTTTATGGCAACAATGAAACACATTTACACGGATGTGACCGATCTATCGGCAGCAACAACCGTCGTATACATTTTAATGACATAAAAAGGACACAAAAGCCTGAAACACTACCTACAAAAATTTATTTGTATGAAAATTATTATTTTTTGTATGGCATCACTAAACAATGGTTACACCAACACATCCGGCCCTTTAGTATCTACAAACGCCTCATATATTATAAAGACATACAATGGAGACAACAGCTTCAAACATTCGAAAAAAGAATACATTTGTATGAAAATTATATTTTTAGTATGGCAACACTGAATTTTTTTTCACCAAAATTTTCAAAATGTAAGTACCTACAAACGCCCCATACATTATAATAACGAAATATTCGATTCAAAAATAAATTTGTATGAAAATTATTATTTTTTGTATGGCAACACTGAAATTTTAAAGTTTTTCCAAAACGAATATTTTAATGTTAAAATATCTCCCATATATTTTTCATACCCTTGATCAATAGTTTCGGCTCAATTACTCGAAAAGTGAAAAAAATTCTGGACTCCAGTGTTGCCAGTTGATTGAGATGAAAATGGTCAAATGTCATTACGACGACCACAAAAAATCTTGTGGTGTAATTTTTTGATTAAAAATGTTTCTCCTTCTACTTTTTACATTTTTGAATGGAAAGTTCACAAAAATGTATGAATGAAAAAAAAATCAACGTAACCTGGCAACATACTTAAGTTTATGTTCCCGTTGATCAAAATAAATGAAATGTGGTGAGAAGGAATTTCTTAAGCGAAAAACTTGAAGACCGTTTTGTAGTAACATTACATTACAATTTACAATCAATCGCGCCGAAGCCACTGAGCGCAAGAAGTTGAAATTTGGCATGTATGTTCTTTGGGGAGTGTAGGGGAGCACTAAGAGATAATGTATGTAAAATCCCCTCCCCCCCCCCAGGGGGTAAAAAAGGCGGGCATTATTGTTACTCTTTCATGGAAATAACACTGGACGGATTTCGATAAAATTTGGTAAACGGGTAGAATATAATATAAAATAGCTCATAGCGTACTTTTTATCGCGAAATTCTATGGACTGAACCAATTTTGATAGTACTTTCACTGAAAGGTTCGATAAAACCAAAAAAAAATTGAAAAATGTCAAGAGGGAAAGGGAGAAGGAGAGGGAGCGACATATTATGTGCAATCTATTTGCACCTATAAACGCTTCATACATTTTATAGACATCAAATGCAAATAATAGTCCGAAGTGTTCAATATAGATTTTTAAGGAAAAATACTTGTTTTTGTATGGCAACACTGAAATTTTATCATTTTTTAAAGCAACACTGAAACACGTTTACACTTATGTGAGCGATCTATCAGTAGCAACAAACGTCGTATACATTTTAATAACATCAAAAGGAGACAAAAGCCTGAAATATTACATTCAAAAATTAATTTGTATGAAAATTATTATTTTTTGTATGGCATCACTATTTATTGGTTACACCAACGTGTCCGGTCCCTTAGTACCTACAAATGCCTCATACATTGTAAAGACATCAAATGGGGACAACAGCCTCAAACATTCGAATAAAGAATACATTTGTATGAAAATTATAATTTTTTGTATGGCAACACTGAATTTTTTTTCACCAAAATTTTCAAAATGTAAGTACCTATAAACGCCCCATACATTATAATAACGAAATATTCGATTCAAAAATAAATTTGTATGAAAATTATTATTTTTTGTATGGCAACACTGAAATTTTAAAGTTTTTCCAAAACGAATATTTTAATTTAAAAATATCTCCCATACATTTTTCATATCCTTGATCTATAGTTTCGGCTCAATTACTCGAAAAGTGAAAAAAATTCTGGACTCCAGTGTTGCCAGTTGATTGAGATGAAAATTGTCAAATGTCATTACGACAACCACAAAAAATCGTGTTGTGTAATTTTTTGATTAAAAATGTTTCTCCTTCTACTTTTTACATTTTTGAATGGAAAGTTCACAAAAATGTATGAATGAAAAAAAAATCAACGTAACCTGGCAATACATCAGACCAAGCCCAACAACCGCCCCATACAAAGTGTGCCCCTCAAATGTTGCCAACCTACAAATTTTTTCTTTCAAAAAATGCAATTTTTCGTACATTTTACAAAATGGCCGCCACAGGATCCGCCATCTTGTCGAAAAAAAAAATATCCCTAAAATGTCAAAATCAAGGATAGACCAGAGCCAATAGAGGAAAAATATCGCAAAAATGTTAAAACACCACCGCGGTGCGACCCCGCAAAGTTACCTCGAAAATTGAAAAATTTTAAAGTAAAATATCTCGGCGACCATCTTGTTTTTTCAATTTTTTCCAACTTTATCATATTAGTCGTCCCAAGATTAGCCGAAAACGATACCAATGTCGGGTAGGTGCTCAAAGTAAACAAAAAGTTGACAATCGCCGAGCGGCCGCCATCTTGAAATTTCGAATGGTCGTATTTTTCCTATAATAACCATAGATAGTCAAGCAACTTCCCCATACATTATTATTACCCCCCACCAATACTTTCGGCTGGGCTATTCGAAATGTGAAAAAACGTGAAAAAAAAATCCAGCAGCTAGTGTTGCCAGTTATTTTTGATGAAAATGGTCAAATGTCATTCCGACGGCCACGAGAAATTTTTTAGTGAAATTTTTTGATTAAAAATGTTTCTCCTTCTACTTTTTATATTTTTGAATAGAAAGTTCACAAAAATGTATGAATGAAAAAAAAATTACCATAACCTGGCAATACTTCAGACCAAGCCTCACAACCGCCCAATACAAAGTGACCCCCTCAAATATTGCCAACCTCAAAATTTTTTACCTCAAAAAATGCAATTTTTTGTACATTTTGCAAAATGGCCGCCATAGGATCCGCCATCTTTAAGAAAAAAAAAATATACCCCAATCGTCAAAATTGGGGATAGACCCGAGGCAACAGCGAAAAAAAATCGGAAAAAAGTTGAAAACCCATTGCAATCCGACCCCGCAAAGTCACCTCCAAAATTGAAAAATTTTAAAGTAAAATATCTCGGCGGCCATCTTGTTTTTTTATTTTTTTCCAGTTTCATCGTAACACATTTTCTAACATCAGCCGAAAACGACACCAACCTCGGGTAGGTGCATAGTGAAAAAAAAAGTTGGTCATTTCGACTCGGCCGCCATCTTGGATTTTTGAAAGGTCGGATTTTTCCCATAGACACGGAGGCAAACCAAAAATTCCCCCATACATTGTACCCACCCCCCACCACTCCTTCTGGGAGATCAATTCGACTTTTCGTAAAACGAAAAAAAAATTCCAGCAGCCAGTGTTGCCAGTCGACATCGACGAAAATGGTCAAATGTCATTACGACGACCACGATACGCTTGCCCGTGTGACATTTTGATTAAAAATATTGCTCCTTCTACTTTTCACATTTTTGAATAAAAAGTCCAAAAAAATGTATCAACAAAAGAAAAAAAAACTCAACCTGGCAACACTTTGAGTCAAGTTACATAACCGCCTGGAACAAAGACACCCGCTCAAATGTTGCCAACCCGAAGAAAAATTCACCCAAAAAACGTCGTTTTTCGTACATTTTTCAAAATGGCCGCCACCGCGTCCGCCATCTTGTGAAAAAAATAAATATCCCCGAAATATCAAAATTGAGGATACAATCAAACGAACACTCAAAAAACATTTCTAAAAAGTTGAAAAACCACCCCGATGCGACCCCGCAAAGTCACCTCTGAAATCGAAAAAATTCAAACTCGAATATCTCGGCGGCCATCTTGTTTTTTAAATTTTTTCTAAAGTTTTCGTATATCGACCTTAAAACTTGTCGAAACGCCCCAAAAAAATCCCGCAAAAAGCCATAAACAAAAAAGTTGAAAATCACAGAGCGGCCGCCATCTTGAAAATGTGAAATGTCAGATTTTTCCCGAGGTGTCGGGGGGGGATGGAGAAAACCCGCCATAGACAACAAAGTCCCATCTCGCCTCCTTCTGGGAGAACAATTATATAGTTAAGTCAGTGGTAAGTCTAGGATTATATAATATAACTAGGTTTTTGCGTGGGGCGCGCGCTGCTAAAGCAGCGCGCGTGCCTTTTTCTTCTGCAAAAGAACAAATAATTTTTTTTTTTTCAAAAATATCATTGGTCTGCGAAATTCATTTTTCGATTCACAGGTCTGTTTGCGACATGTTCGGCTTCACATTATTTTTTTGACTGGAGGGGAAGGGGAGAGGGACAGAAAGCGAGAGAGGGACCGGAAGCGGGAGAAGGAGAGGGAGAGGGGCAGGGTGCGGGGAGGGAGAAAGAGCGGGACAAAAAGCGGGAGAGGGAGTGGGAGAGTGAGTGGGAGAGGGAGTGGGAAAGGGAGTGGGAGAGGGAATGAAAGAGGGAGTGGAAGAGGGAGTGGGAGAGGGAGTGGGACAGGAAGCGGGAGAGGGAAGGGGAGGGCGAGAGAGAAGGGGAGAGGGCGAGCGAGAGCGAAAGGGAGAGCGAGAGCGAGAGGGAGACCGAGAGAGAGAGCGAGGGGAGAGCGAGAAGGAGAGCGAGAGGGACAGCGAGAGGGAGAGCGAGAGGGAGAGGGAGAGGAGAGGAAGAAGGAGAGCGAGATCTAGAGTAGCATAATTAATGTGATGAATTTAAAAGGAAAAATCTCATGGCGATGTTAGCTTAATAGTTAATGAGTGATAGTCGATAAACTTACAACTACAGAACCCGAAATTCTCTACCCAAGTTCTTCTATAATATAGAAAGGATCTGATGATGGGTTCCAGAGATAAAGAGTGGAAAACCTTAGTGGTAAAGCATAAATTTTCCGTTTTTAATGATATTTGTTGATGGTTACATTAACATTGCAAAACCTGTCCATCAATAAGTGTATCTTGGGGACAAAATTCGTAACTCCTCAACGGATGGGAATATATTAAACAGACTATTTTGATAACGTAACTCATGGTTATCATTGCACGCAAAGACAAAACAGATCATACGTCAATACTGAAATATCGACACTTACCCTTTACTGTTAATTTTCTTCAATACCTACATAGTAACACTGTAGAGAACTTTGTTCTTTGATGGATTTGTCTATATGGGCTGAGGATGTATCTTGGAGATATGTAAAAATGTACTATAATGAATGGGAATACTATTGAACAACCAGTCCATAGTTTAACAACTCCGTCCATGTATGATGTATTTCGGAGTTGAATCCTTTATAAGGACCTACCTATATCAAGACTTAAAAAAGTACTCAATTTAATTATAATGTGACTTGTTCAACTTACTTAAAGAAATGCTCTTTGATAGGTATATAGGTACATATTTATATGTATATCATACATTGTCAAAAGTAGTTTTATTATACTGTAATACTTACCACGTAGTTGGAGCTTATGTAATATTATGTATGTATATTCATAGTGAAAATTTGGGTTTTTTTTATTCAATCACGCTAATACGGCTAAACGGATTCGGATGACATTTGTCACACAGATAGCTTATGACCTGCATCAAAAGGTAGGATGCTATATATAACGGGAATCGATCTGTTTTATCAGGATAAGGGGTTTAATTTAATATGGATGTTTAATGTATCTGCCAGTAGCTTACATTTTTTATTTTATTATTTTTAGGGTCCCTCTTCCGTTCCGTTTGTCCTTTTGAGGAAAAAGGTCCGTCTGTCTGTATGTGTGTCTATCAAAAACCTTTCACTAAGGAATACGTGGAGGTATTAATTAAAAATTAATATCCAATTCTTAGGTCTGCTGTGCAATCCCTTAGAAAAAATCAAGCCTTTAAAAGTCAACGCAATCATAAAACTCTTTGTTATGCCTTTTTTTTAGTTATTTCGACACTCGCAAGATAATCAAAACCTATCCCATAAAGACTTAAGTTTACGTTCCCGTTGATCAAGAAAAATAAAATGTGGCGAGAAGCAATGTCGTAAGATACACAAGTAAAGGGAAAAATTTGAAGACCGTTTTAAGTAACATTACATTACAATTTACAATCAATCGCACAGCCGAAGCTACTGGGCGCGAGAAACTACAATTTGACATGTATGTTCCTTGGGGAGTTTAGGGGAGCACTAAGAGAACACAGGGGGTAAAAAAGGGGGATGTGATTGTTACTCTTTCATGCAAATAACACTGGACGGATTTCGATGAAATTTGGTAAACGGACATAATATAACCTGGAATAGCTTATTGGATACTTTTTTATCGCGAAATTCCATGGGCTGAACCAATTTTGATAGGAACTGTAACTAAAAGATTCGTGAAAACTAAACTATCGGATAGGAGAGTCAAGAAACAGACACTTACTTCCAGATCAAATCAGTAGGTAATAATAACAACACTTTAATGGTACAAATGTCTTGAATGATGTCTAAAATGTATAAAGTACTAAAAAATATTATTTAATTATTTTTCAATATTTTAAATAATTACACGTTATTGTTTTTTTGGTTGAACAATATTTTTTTTGTATGCCAACACGGTTTTTTTTCACTCATATAATTATTATGCAGTCTATTTGCATCTATAAACGTCTCATACATTTTATAGGCATCGAATGCAAACAACAGTTTGAAATGTTCAATATAGATTTTTTATGAAAAATACTTGTTTTTGTATGGCAACACTGAAAGTTTCTCATTTTTTATGGCAACAATGAAACACCTTTACACGGATGTGACCGATCTATCAGTAGCAACAAACGTCGTATACATTTTAATGACATCAAAAGGAGACAAAAGCCTGAAATATTACATACAAAAAATTCATTTGTATTAAAATTATTATTTTTTGTATGGCATCACCAAACATTGGTTACACCAACGTGTCCGGCCCTATAGTACCTACAAACGCCTCAAACATTATAAAGACATACAATAGAGACAACAGCCTCAAACATTTGAAAAAAGAATACATTTGTATGAAAATTATAATTTTTTGTATGGCAACACTGAAATTTTTTTTCAGCAAAATTTACAAAATATTAGTACCTACAAACGCCCCATACATTATAATAACGAAATATTCGATTCAAAAATAAATTTGTATGAAAATTATTATTTTTCGTATGGCAACACTAAAATTTTACAGTTCTCCCAAAGCGAGTATTTTAATTTAAAAATATCTCCCATAAATTTTTTATACCTTTGATCTATAGTTTCGGCTCAATTACTCGAAAAGTGAAAAAAATTCTGGACTCCAGTGTTGCCAGTTGATTGAGATGAAAATGGTCGAATGTCATTACGACGCCCACAAAAAATCTTGTGGTGTAATTTTTTGATTAAAAATGTTTCTCCTTCTACTTTTTACATTTTTGAATAGAAAGTTCCCAAAAATGTATGAATGAAAAAAAAATCAACGTAACCTGGCAATACTTCAGACCAAGCCCAACAACCGTCCCATACAAAGTGACCCCCTCAAATGTTGCCAACCTACAAATTTTATCCTTCAAAAAATGCAATTTTTCGTACATTTTACAAAATGGCCGCCACGGGATCCGCCATCTTGTTGAAAAAAAAAATATATCCAACATGTCAAAATTGAAGATAGAACAAAGCCAACAGAGGAAAAATATCGCAAAAATGTTAAAACACCACCGCGATGCGACCCCGCAAAGACACCTCGAAAATTGAAAAATTTCAAACTGAAATATCTCGGCGGCCATCTTGTTTTTTCAATTTTTTCCAACTTTATCATATTAGTCGTCCCAAGATTAGCCGAAAAAGATACCAATGTCGGGTAGATGCTCAAAGTAAACAAAAAGTTGACAATCGCCGAGCGGCCGCCATCTTGAAATTTCGAATGGTCGTATTTTTCCTATAATAACCATAGATAGTCAAGCAACTTCCCCATACATTATTATTACCCCCCACCAATACTTTCGGCTGTGCTATTCGAAATGTGAAAAAATGCGAAAAAAAAATCCAGCAGCCAGTGTTGCCAGTTAATTTTGATGAAAATGGTCAAATGTCATTACGACGGCCACGAGAAATTGTTTGGTGAAATTTTTTGATTAAAAATGTTTCTCCTTCTACTTTTTATATTTTTGAATAGAAAGTTCACAAAAATGTATGAATGAAAAAAAAATCAATGTAACCTGGCAACACTTCAAGCTAAGCCCCACAACCGCCTCATACAAAGTGACCCCCTCAAATGTTGCCAAACTGAAAATTTTTTCCTTCAAAAAAATGCAATTTTTCGTACATTTTATAAAATGGCCGCCATGGGGTCCGCCATCTTGTCGAAAAAAAAATATACCCCAAACGTCAAAATTGGGGATAGACCCGAGGTAATTAAGAAAAAAAATCAGAAAAAAGTTGAAAACCCATTACAATCCGACCCCGCAAAGTCACCTCCAAAATTGAAAAATTTTAAAGTAAAATATCTCGGCGGCCATCTTGTTTTTTTATTTTTTTCCATTTTCATCGTAACACATTTTCCAACATTAGCCGAAAACGACACAAATCTCGGGTTAGTGCTTAGTGAAAAAAAAAGTTGGTCATTTCGACTCGGCCGCCATCTTGGATTTTTGAAAGGTCGGATTTTTCCCATAGACACGGAGGCAAACCAAAAATTCCCCCATACATTGTACTCACCCCCCACCACTCCTTCTGGGAGATCAATTCGACTTTTCGTAAAACGAAAAAAAAAATCCAGCAGCCAGTGTTGCCAGTCGAGATCGACGAAAATGGTCAAATGTCATTACGAAGACCACGACACGCTTGCCCGTGTGAAATTTTGATTAAAAATATTGCTCCTTCTACTTTTCATATTTTTGAATAAAAAGTCCAAAAAAATGTACCAACAAAAGAAAAAAAAACTCAACCTGGCAACACTTTGGGTCAAGTTACATAACCGCCTGGAACAAAGACACCCGCTCAAATGTTGCCAACCCGAAGAAAAATTCACCCAAAAAACGTCGTTTTTCGTACATTTTTCAAAATGGCCGCCACCGCGTCCGCCATCTTGTCCAAAAAATAAATATCCCCAAAATATCAAAATTGAGGATACATTCGAGACAACACTAAAAAATATTTAAAAAAAGTTGAAAAACCACCCCGATGCGACCCCGCAAAGTGACCTCTAAAATCGAAAAATTTCAAACTCGAATATCTCGGCGGCCATCTTGTTTTTTCAATTTTTTCCAAAATTTTCATAACTCTCCCCCAAAACTTTACGAAACGCCCTAAAAAAATCCCGCAAAAAGCCATAAACAAAAAAGTTGAAAATCACAGAGCGGCCGCCATCTTGAAAATGTGAAATGTCAGATTTTTCCCGAGGTGTCGGGGGGGAACGGAGAAAACCCGCCATAGACAACATTATTCTATTTCGCCTCTTTCTGGGAGAACAATTATATAGTTAAGTCAGTGGTAAGTCTAGGATTATATAATATAATAACTAGGTTTTGCGTGGGGCGCGCGCTGCTATAGCAGCGCGCGTGCCTTTTTCTTCCGCAAAAGAACAAATAAAAAAATAGTTTTTTTTTTTTCAAAAATATTATTGGTCTGAGAAATTTCGATTTTTCGATTCACGGGTCTTTTTGCGACTTGTTCGGCTTCACACTATTTTTTTGACGGGAGGAGGAGGGGAGAGGAACAGGAAGCGAGACAGGGACTTTGACTTTGACTTTGACTTTGAAGCGAGACAGGGACCAGGAGCGGGAGGAGAGGGAAAGGGAGAGGGGCAGAAAGCGGGGAGGGAGAAAGAGCTAGACAGAAAGCGGGAGAGGGACTGGGCGCGGGAAAGGGACTGGGAGCGGGAGACGAACGTGAAGTGGGAGAGAGAGGGAGCAGGAAAGGGAGATGGGAGAGAGGGAGAGGGGCAGAGTAAGAAGGAGAGAGAGGGAGAGGGAGGAGAGCGAGAGGGAGAGAGAGACAGGGAGTGGGAGAAGGAGACGGGAGAGAGGGAGAGGGGCAGAGTAAGAAGGAGAGAGATGGAGAGGGGCAGAGTAAGGAGATAGAGGGTGAGGGATAGGGGAGAGGGGATAGGGAGAGGGGAGAGGGGATAGGGAGAGGGAGACGGGAAAAGGGAGAGGGGAGAGGGGAGATGGAGCGGGGAGAGGGAGAGGAAATTTAATGATCTCTGATTTGGTTAAACCTACATTCATTACGCGATAATTTATTTAGCATTAGGCGATACGAATTTCGCCGGGTCAGCTAGTAAATAATAATAGTTTCTATATGTCCGCCTCTCCGTCCGTCCGCAGTATAGCGCCGAGATCCTTAGCGCTAGAAAGCTGTAATTTGGCATGGATACACATACTTATTTATCAAAATTACAAAGTGTTAAAATAAAATCTTTATAAGTTTTTTCGGGTAGTGCCAGCGAAATGGTCGATGTTGGACATGTGACCACGGCAGTAGAATATTTAAAATGATGAATTTCAAAGGAAAACTCTCATGGAAATGTTAGCTTAAATAGTTAATTAGTGATGGTCGACAAACTTACAACTACAGTACCCTAAATTCTCTACCCAAGTCCTCCTTTAATATAGGAAGGATCTGATGATGGGTTCCACAGATAAAGAGTGGAACACCTCAGTGGTGAGGCATTTATAATAATCCTTAATTTTGGGAATGTTACTATTTAACAACCAGTCCATAATTTAACAACTCCATCCATGTGTGATGTATTTCGGAGTTGAATCCTTTATAAGGGCCTATATTAAGACTTAAAAAAGTACTCAATTAAATCATAATGTGACTTGTAATTCAGCTTACTTAAAGAATGGCACTTTGATATATAGGTACAATAGGTACATAGTTTTATTTCATACATTGTAAAAAGTAGTTTTATTATACTGTAATACTTATCCACTACTTGGAGATTATGCAAATCCTACGAACATACTATAGTGAAAATTTGGATGTCTTTATTCAGTCACCCTAATACGGCTAAACGGATTCGGATGAAATTTATCTCACAGATAGTTTATGACCTGCATCTAAAAGTAGGACGATTTTTATAACGGAATGGACCTGTTATCAGGATAAGGGGCATATTTTAGTATGGATGTTTAATGTATCTGCCAGTAGCTTATATTTTTTTATATTTTATATTATTATATTTAGGGTCCTTTTCCGTTCTATTTTTGCTTTTGAAGTAAAAGGTCCGTCTGTCTGTATGTGTGTCTGTCAAAAACCTTTCACTAAGGAATACGTGAAGGTATTAATTTAAAAAATAATATCCAATTCTTAGGTCTGCTGTGCAATCCCTTAGAGTTGTGAAAAAATTAAGCTTTTAAAAGTCAACGCAATGATAAAATTCTTTGTTATGTTTTTTTTTTTAGTTCTTTCGACACTCGCAAGTTAATCAAAACCTATCTCCTAACTAAAGACTTAAGTTTACGTTCCGGTTGATCAAGAAAAATGAAATGTGGTGAGAAGCAATGTCGCAAGGGAAAAATTTGAAGACCGTTTTGTAGTAACATTACATTACAATTTACAATCGCACAACCGAAGCTACTGGGCGCAAGAAGCTTTTGGCATGTATAATTTTATTATGTTCCTTCGGGAGTGTAGGGGAGCACTAAGACATAATTTTTGTTAACCCCCTAAGAGTTACACTTTCACGCAAATAACACTGGACGAATTTCGATCAAATTTGGAAAGAATATAACCTGAAATAGCTCATAGGGTACTTTTTATCGCAAAATTCCATGGGCTGAAACAATTTTGATAGGACTCTCACTGAAAGGTTCGTGAAAACTAAAAAATGTTGAAAAATGTCATTTAGGCAGGTGAAGCTGCGGGCAAAAGCTAGTACAATATTTTAACCCTAGACGCGAAAAGAGGGTTGTTATAATTATGATTTGTATGGTTGTCTGTCTGTAGCATCGTATCTCCTAAATGAATAGACCAATTATGATGCAGTTTATTATTATTTCTCCATGGGGTTCGCCTGGATAGCTACCACCCTTGAGCATTAGTCAGCCGCCAAACGACTCGTCGTGTTCCGGCTGGGGGCTTGAGAGCCAGTTCTTTCTTTCTTTTTCTTCTCTCTTTCTTGGCCGGCAACGCATCGGTGATGCCTTTGGTGTTGCTGATGTCCATGGGCGACGATAGCCACTTACCATCAGGTGGATCGTCAGCTCGTTTGCCGGCTATTTCCATAAAAAAAGTTTCTTTTAATGCTGAGGGTTCTTAACTATGATTTATTAAAAACTGTTTAGGAGTAAAATAATAAAACTGACTTAAACCGATATTCTGCGTCATGCATAACGCGTTATTTTTTATTATATTTTTAGCTGCCATTTTAGTATGTATGCAAATGCAAAAAATGTGCAAATTTTTTTTTTATCTGGCAACACTTGAGATGCGAGACGATTTACAAACAAATCGTACGCTGTCGTGGTGCTGTATATTGCTGCTATAAAATGGTATAAAAGAAGCTTTTTGCTTCTATTAGTAGGTAAGTAGGTAGGGCTTAACCAGTATTTATCACCTCTTAGTTATGATTTAAAAATAATTAAGTATACTCAAAATTAATTTTGCCTGCACACATAATGACTATTCAAAGCAGTATGGGCAGAGTAGAGAGCAGTTAATATAAATGATAAAATCACACTAAACTATCGGATAGGAGAGTCAAGAAACAGACAATTACATCAGACCAGACCAGTAGGTAATAACAACACTATAATGGTACAAAAAAATATGTTGAATGATGTCTTAAATTATCTTTCGAGATTTTAAATGTGTAAACGTTAATTTTGTTTTAAAGATTGAACAATAAAATATTTTTTTTGTATGCCAACACGGATTTTTTATTCGATTTTTATATTATTACTTTTAGGGTTCGGTTCCGTTTTTCCTTTTGATGTAAAAGGTCCGTCTGTCTGTATGTGTGTCTATCAAAAACCTTTTCACTAAGGAGTACGTGGAGGTATTAATTTGAAATTAATATCCAATCTTGGGTCTGCTGTGCAATCCCTTAGAGTTGTGAAAAAATCAAGCTTTTAAAAGTCAACGTAATCAAAACCTATCCCTTAAAGACTTAAGTTTACGTTCCTGTTGATCAAGAAAAATGTAATGTGGAGAGAAGCAATGTCGTAGGATACACAAGTAAAGGGAAAAATTTGAAGACCGTTTTATTAAAAATAAATTAGTAACATTACAATACAATTTACAATCAATCGCACAGCCGAAGCTACTGGGCGCAAGAAGCTAAAATTTGGCATTTATGTTCCTTGGGGAGTGTAGGAGCGCATTAAGAGATGATTTTTGTAAATCCCGCCCCCCTAAGCGGGTTAAAAGGGGGGTATGATATTACTCTTTCACGCAAATCACACTGGACGGATTTCGATGAAATTTGGTAAACGAGTATAACCTGGAATAGCTCATAGGATATTTTTTATCTCGAAATTCCATTGGCTGAACCAATTTAGATAGGACTTTCACTTTCATAAGTTCATGAAAACTAAAAAATGTTGAAAAATATCATTCAGGCGGGCGAAACTGCGGGCTAAAGCTAGTACAATATATTTTAACCTCCGATGCAAAAAGAGGGGTATTATAATTTTGATGTGTATGTGTCTGTTTGTGGCATCGTATCTCATAAATGATTTTTTTTATGTAATGTTTTTCATGTATTTCGTGTAAAAAAAAAAATATGCAGGCTGAGGAGCAGACGGGCCGGGCCATCTGATGGTAAGCAGTCACCGTCGCCCATGGACACTCGCAACACCAGAGGCGCCACCAGTGCGCTGCCGGCTAAGAAGGAAGTGATAGACCCGCTTCTTGAAGGTCCCCATAACGTAGCACTGTGGGAATACCGTCGGTGGTAGTTCGTTCCACAGTTTACACGTGCGCGGTAGGAAATGTCGTGTAAATCTTACCGTGGACGAATGCCAGGTATCTATATGGTGTTTGTGATACTTGGCATTGCGGCGCGTTGAGCGATGATGGAAGTTGGCCGCCGGTATTAAATTAAACAGTCCTTCAGAACATTCCCCATTGTACAGACGGTAGAAAGGAGATTACGACCGGAGGAGGACGGTAGATTGGACCGATTATGATGCAGTTTCTTTTAATGCTGAGGTAATTGAGAGTTCTTAACTATTATAATTTATGAATATCTGTTTAGGCGTAAAATAATAAAACTGACTTTAACTGATATTCTGCGTCATGCATGTCGTGTTATTTTTTATTATATTTTTAGTTGTAAGTTTAGTATGTATACAAATGCTAATGCAAAAAATGTGCATATTTTTTAGATATCTGGAAACATTTGAGATTTTCCTCATCAGACAAATATGCGAGAGGATTTACAAAAAATCGTAGACTGTGTAGTGTTGAATATAGCTACTATAGAATATAATTAAATAAGCTTTTTGCTTCTATTAGTAGGTAAGTAGGTAGGTTTAACAATGTATTTTTCACAATTTAGTTATATAGTAAATAGAAATATAAATAATTACATTAAAAATTAATTTTGCCTACACAAAAGATCAGCACGTAAAATGTAAACAGTCTCACAATAAGTGTATCCTATTCTGTTTTTAAAAGTACTTGTGACTTGTAATTCAACTTATTTAAAGAACGGCACTTTGATATAAAGGTACATCGTTAAATTTTATACGTTTTAAAAAGTAGTTTTACTATCGTAAAATAATTATCACGTACTTGGAGATTATGTAAATCCTACCAATATATTATAGCGAAAATTTGAATGTCTTTATTCAATCACGCTAATACGGCTAAACAGATTAGGATGAAATTTGTCTCACAGATAGTTTATGACCTGCATCTAAAGGTGTTCTATCAGGATAAGGGGTATATTTTGGTATGGATGTTTAATGTATCTGCCAGTAACTTAGTATCCAATTCTTAGGTCTGCTGTGCAACCCATTAGAGTACTGAAAAAATCAAGCTTTTAAAAGTCAACGCAATCATAAAACTCTCTGTTATATATGACCTATTATTTTTAGTTATTTAGACATTCGCAAGGTAATCAAAGCCCATCCCATGAAGACTTAAGTTTATGTTCCCGTTGATCAAGAGAAATGAATTGTGGTGAGAAGGAATTTCTTAAGAGAAAAACTTGAAGACCGTTTTGTAGTAACATTACATTACAATTTACAATCAATCGCGCCGCAGCCACTGGGCGCAAGAAGTTGAAATTTAGCATGTATGTTCTTTGGGGAGTGTAGGGGAGCACTAAGAGATAATTTATGTAAAATACCCCCCCCCCCCCCAAGGGGTAAAAAAGGGGGGCATGATTGTTACTCTTTCATGGAAATAACACTGGACGGATTTCGATAAAATTTGGTAAACGGGTAGAATATAATCTGAAATAGCTCATAGCGTACTTTTTATCACGAAATTCTATGGACTGAACCAATTTTGATAGTACTTTCACTGAAAGGTTCGATAAAACCAAAAAAAATTTGAAAAATGTCATTCAGGCGCGAGCGAAGTTTCGGGCAAAAGCTAGTACAATATATTTTAACCCCCGACGCAAAAAGAGGGGTGTTATAATTTTGATGTGTATCTCCTAAATGAATGAACCGATTATGATGCAGTTTCTTTTAATGCTAAGGTGATTGAGAGGGTTATTAACTACAATCTATGAAGATCTGTTTAGGCGTAAAATAATAAAACGGACTTAAATTGATATTCTGCGTCATGACGTTATTTTTTATTATATTTTTAGCTGCAATTTTAGTATGCATGCAAATGCAAAAATATGCACATTTTTTATTTATTTCGCAACACTTGAGATTTTCTTCATCAGACAAGGATGCGAGATGATTTACAAACAAATCTTACACTGTCGTAGTGTTGAATACTGCTGCTATAGAATAAGTCAATGGCTTAAAATGAGAAATAAAAATTAAGTGTAGAGGACTTTACGGTCGGGAGGGGGAAAGGAGAGGGCAGGAAGCGAGAGGATCCGGGAGCGGGAGAGGGAGAGGGAGAGCGAGAGCAAGAGGGAGAGGGAGAAGGAGAAGGAGAGGGAGAGACATATTATGTGTAATCTATTTGCACCTATAAACGCCTCATACATTTTATAGACATCAAATGCAAACAACAGTCGGAAATGTTCAACATAGATTTTTATGAAAAATACTTGTTTTTGTATGGCATCACTGAAAGTTTCTCATTTTTTATGGCAACACTGAAACATGTTTACACGGTTGTGTCCAATCAATCAGTAGCAACAAGCGTCACATACATTTTAATGACATCAAAAGGAGACAAAAGCCTGAAACACTACCTACAAAAATTAATTTGCATGAAAATTATTATTTTTTGTATGGCATCACTAAACATTGGTTACACCGACGTGTCCGGTCCTTTACTACCTACAGACGCCTCATATATTATAAAGCCATCAAATGGAGACAACAGCCTCAAACATTCGAAAAAAGAATACATTTGTATGAAAATAATTATTTTTTATATGGCAACACTGAAATTTTTTTTCACCAAAATGTACAAAATGTTAGTACCTACAAACGCCCCAAACATTATAATAACGAAATATTCGATCCAAAAATAAATTTGTATGAAAATTATTATTTTTTGTATGGCAACACTGAAATTTTATAGTTTTTCTAAAACGAACATATTAATTTAAAAATGTCTCCCATACATTTTCTATACCCTTGATCTATAGTTTCGGCTCAACTACTCGAAAAGTGAAAAAAATTCTGGACTGCAGTGTTGCCAGTTGATTGAGATGAAAATGGTCAAATGTCATTACAACGCCCACAAAAAATCTTGTGGTGTAATGTTTTGATTAAAAATGTTTCTCCTTCTACTTTTTACATTTTTGAATAGAAAGTTCACAAAAATGTACGAATGACAAAAAAATCAACGTAACCTGGCAACACTTTCAGTCAAGCTACACAACCGCCCCATACAAAGTGACCCCCTCAAATGTTGCCAACCCACAAATTTTTTCCTTCATAAAATGCAATTTTTCGTACATTTTACAAAATGGTCACCACGAAATCCGCCATCTTTTTGAAAAAAAAAATATACCCAATTTGTCAAAATTGAGGATAGACCCGAGCCAATAGAGAAAAAATATCGCAAAAATGTTAAAACACCACCGCGATGCGACCCCACAAACACACCTCGAAAATTGAAAAATTTCAAACTAAAATATCTCGGCGGCCATCTTGTTTTTTCAATTTTTTCTAACTTCATCATATTATTATTCCCAAGATTAGCCGAAAACGACACCAATGTCGGGTAGGTGCTAAAAGTAAACAAAAAGTTGACAATCACTGAGCGGCGGCCATCTTGAATTTTCAAATGGTCGTATTTTTCCTGTAATGACCATAGATAGTCAAGCAACTTCCCCATACATCATTATTACCCCCCACCAATACTTTCGGCTGGGCTATTCGAAATGTGAAAAAACGTGAAAAAAAAATCCAGCAGCCAGTGTTGCCAGTTAATTTTGATGAAAATGGTCAAATGTCATTACGACGGCCACGAGAAATTTTTTGGTGCAATTTTTTGATTAAAAATGTATCTCCTTCTGCTTTTTATATTTTTGAATAGAAAGTTCACAAAAATGTATGGATGAAAAAAAAATCAATGCAACCTGGCAATACTTCAGACCAAGCGCCACAACCGCCCCATACAAAGTAACTCGCTCGAATGTTGCCAACCTCAAGATTTTTCACCTCAAAAAATGCAATTTTTCGTACATTTTATAAAATGTCCGCCACGAGGTCCGCCATCTTGTAGAAAAAAAAAATATACCCCAAACGTCAAAATTGGGGATAGACCCGAGGCAATTAAGAAAAAAAATTGAAAAAAAGTCAAAACCCCAACGCAATCCGACCCCGCAAAGTCACCTCCAAAATTGAAAAATTTTAAAGTAAAATATCTCGGCGGCCATCTTGTTTTTTTATTTTTTTCCAATTTCATCGTAACACGTTTCCCAACATTAGCCGAAAACGACACCAATCTCGGGTAGGTGCATAGTGAAAAAAAAAGTTGGTCATTTCGACTCGGCCGCCATCTTGGATTTTTGAAAGGTCGGATTTTTCCCATAGACACGGAAGCAAACCAAAAATTCTCACATACATTGTACCCACCCCCCACCACTCCTTCTGGGAGATCAATTCGACTTTTCGTAAAACGGAAAAAAAAATCCAGCACCCAGTGTTGCCAGTCGACATCGACGAAAATGGTCAAATGTCATTACGACGACCACAACACGTTTGCCCGTGTAACATTTTGATTAAAAATATTGCTCCTTCTACTTTTCATATTTTTGAATAAAAAGTCCAAAAAAATGTAACAACAAAAGAAAAAAAAACTCAACCTAGCAACACTTTGAGTCAAGATACATAACCGCCTGGGACAAAGACACCCGCTCAAATGTTGCCAACCCGAAGAAAAATTCACCCAAAAAACGTCGTTTTTCGTACATTTTTCAAAATGGCCGCCACCGCGTCCGCCATCTTGTCGAAAAAATAAATATCTCCAAAATATCTAAATTGAGGATACAATCAAACGAACACACAAAAAATATTTAAAAAAAGTAGAAAACCCATCCCGATGCAACCCCGCAAAGTCACCTCTGCAATTGAAAAAATTCAAACTCGAATTACTCGGCGGCCATCTTGTTTTTTCAATTTTTTCGAAAATTTTCGTAATTCTCCCCCAAACCTTTACGAAACGCCCCAAAAAAATCCCGCAAAAAGCCATAAACAAAAAAGTTGAAAATCACAGAGCGGCCGCCATCTTGAAAATGTGAAATGTCAGATTTTTCCCGAGGTGTCGGGGGGGGATGGAGAAAACCCGCCATAGACAACAAAGTCCCATCTCGACTCTTTCTGGGAGAACAATTATATGGATCACTCCCCGTAAGTCTAGGATTATATATTATATATATATATATATTTATAGAGGAAAGATTTGATTTTTTGTTTGCATTGAATAGGCTCCGAAACTACTGAACCGATTTGAAAAGTTCTTTCACTGTTGGGAAGCTACATTATCCCCGAGTAACATAGGCTATATTATATTTTAAAAAAAATTATGGAACCCTTAATAAAACTCCAATAATGTAACCCAAGGTGTAAAAAATAAAAAAAACCGAAGCAAAGCGAGGGCGGTTACTAGTATAATATAAAATAATAATAATACCAAATTTTTTCTCTCATTACAAAATGAATTATTTGTAAACGTTATTTGTTTTACAATAGTAAAAAATAGGCAGTTATAAGGACTGCCGATTGAAGTGAAAACTCAATATATGGATAAACTTCGTTTTATTTAGCCCATACCCCCGATTGATCTGAATTTTCGTATACCTATGTATTTCGACGCGCTGATAACGAATATCATAGGCAAACTACTCATAATTATGCGGAATTAATTTCGCATTTTTCTCCCAAATCACTGGCTCCACAAGAAAAATGTATCGAACATAAAATATCAATCTTTTAATGGGCTACAACTTTTGTAGGAAACATTTTTCCGTAAAATTAATATTTTGCCAAATAAATAAATTAAAAATAATATTTTTTCAAGGTTATCTTGACATTGAAATATGCGGGTATTTTGCCTTTTGTTATCAGCTCGTCGAATTACATAGTTATACCAAAATTCAGATCAATCGGAGATATGAGCTAAAAGGAAGTTCACCCAATATATTGACAACTTAAAACAATACATTTACAATAGTAAAAACATAGGCAATTATAAGGACTGCCGACAGAAGTGAAAACTCAAAACAATATATTGAGTACTCACTATTGTACTGCAGTGATTCTACAAATTAATCAATTAAAATTATGATTGTCGAAAACACTGTTAAAACAATGCACAGTACACACTAGAACTTGTAATATCGGAAGATTTTTCATTCCAATATTGATTTTTGATATTTGATCCTAATATCGGAATTCAGATATCAATATCAGAATTATACATAGTTTTTTTAATCATTTAAATTTCATTTTACATTGTAAAGTATCAATAGGATAATGAAATAATAAAGTCTTTATTCCTATTTTACTCTTGTTCGTTGCAAATATCACCTAAATCTGTTCAATTTGGTTTTTTTTCGCATTAAAAATTCACTAGCTTAATTTTTTTACGATTTTTGAATTGCAAAATAGTTTTTATTGATAGATGATATTTAACTGCACCAAATGCACCATCTGAAAATGTAATAAATGTATATATTATACTGAGTTATTATCTACTACGGTAACTAAATCGAAAAAAACTAAATGGATACTCACAGTACAAATTGGTACAGCGCTTTTAGAAATCATCTGGAATCCTTTCTTCGACAAATATTTTCCTTCTTTAAAATGAATCAAAACTATTGTTGAATGTTTGCTAGGTATCCAGTCATGTTCCTCTCTCTCTAATTGAACAGCTTTTTACGTCTCCACAGATTTTTACGTCTCGGGTCTTGTGGGAATCTAAATCAAAAATAAAGCGAATTTCATTTCTTTAATAAATAGTTAGTATAATATACTTACTACATTATGCATAATCACATCATTAAGAAAGTTAATAGATTTTTGTAGTTTTAGATTTCGGTATACTTACACGTGAAATGTGATTCCGCGATCCTCGGAACCCTTGGAAAGGTGATCTGTATGATTTCTGCACCATTTCACAACACATGAAGGCATTTTGAAACCAAATTTTTATATAAATCTTGTTAATGACACTTTTAAAGTCAACGACCGTCCGAACGAGTGACACCGAACTGACTGATTCGCGTTTTGGCTGAGTTTATAAGCCCCACCCACCGCGGTTGAATTTTCGTTGCGCTATTTTGAGGCATCAAAGATGCTTCCATGCGTATATTAGTTCATTGAATGTACTGTTTTGTCTTAATGAGTCCATCCATCCATCCATCAGCCCTTAGAGGTCCACTGCTGGACATAGGCCTCCCCTAACTTGCGCCACTCTGACCGGTCCTGAGCCTTCTGAATCCAGCGGATGCCCGCTGTCTTCTTCAGGTCGTCAGTCCACCTGGTCGGGGGGCGTCCTATGCTCCTTTTTCCGAGACGTGGGCGCCATTCGAGGACCTTTCTTCCCCAACGGTTATCGGTCCTTCGAACTATGTGGCCAGCCCATTGCCACTTCAGCCGGCTAATTCTTTGAGCTATGTCGGTTACCCTTGTTCGTCTACGGATCTCCTCATTTCTGATGCGATCACGTAGAGAAATACCGAGCATAGCCCTCTCCATAGCCCGCTGCGCAACTCTGAGCTTGTGGATCAGGCCAATAGTAAAGCACCACGTCTCGGATCCGTATGTCATCACTGGCAACACACACTGCTCGAACACCTTCGACTTCAGGCACTGAGGTAGTGTTTTGGACGACAAGATATGACGCAGTTTCCCGAACGCAGCCCATCCGAGTTGGATTCTACGAGTGACTTCTTTCTCGAAGTTGGACTTACCCATCTGGATCACTTGTCCCAGGTAATTGTATTCGTCTACAACTTCAAGAGCAGCGCCGTCAACAACAACCGGTACGGGTGTGACATGGACATTCGACATGATTTTCGTCTTGTCCATGTTCATCTTAAGACCCACCCTTTGTGAGGCGCTGTTCAAGTCCCCGAGCATTGTACCAAGTTCTTCCAGGGAACCCGCCAGGATGACTATATCATCGGCATATCGCAAGTGTGTGATGTATTCGCCATTGATGTTAATGCCACGTCGTTTCCACTCCATCAGCTTGAACACGTCTTCCAACGCAGCGGTGAACAGCTTTGGGGATATGACATCCCCTTGCCTGACACCTCTCTGCAGTTGGATGGGGTTCGTTGCTGTGTCGTGTACTCTGACGGACATGGTGGCAGATGAGTACAAACACTTCAACACCTCGATATACCGATAGTCGACCCGGCACCGCTGGAGAGAATTTAGTACCGCCCAGGTCTCGATAGAATCAAAGGCTTTCTCATAGTCCACATAGGCAACACACAATGGCAGATTATACTCCTCGGTCTTTTGTATAATCTGCCGCAGTGTGTGTATATGGTCTATGGTGCTGTAGCCTTTTCGGAATCCTGCTTGTTCGGGAGGCTGGAAGTCGTCAAGCCTGCGTGCAATGCGATTTGTGAGCACCCTCGAAAACAGCTTATAAACGTGGCTCAGGAGTGCGATGGGCCTGTAGTTCTTCAAAAGGGCTTTATCGCCCTTCTTGAAGAACAGCGTCACCACACTTCTGCCCCACGCTTCCGGGGTAGTTCCAGTGTTAATGACGGAATCGAACAGTTTTTGGAGCGCCACTAGAAGGGGTTTTCCTCCAGCTCTTAGAAGCTCGGTTGTGATTCCGTCATCTCCCGGTGCCTTGTTGTTTTTAAGCTGTTTGAGAGCCTCTCTAATCTCATACAGGCTGACGTCCGGGATATCCTCTGTGTAGTGTCGGGTCAGTTTAGCTCTCTTATCGCTCTCCTCGCTAGGAGGTGGAGCTTGAGAGGAGGCATACAACCGTCCGTAGTATCTCTCAGTCTCTCTCAGAACTTCCGGTTTCGACGAAACCATGGTGCCGGACTCGGTCTTCAACCTCGTAAGCTGACTTTGCCCAATAGACAGATCTCTGGCGAACACTTTGGAGCCCTGGTTTCGCTCAATTGTGTTTTTTACACGATTTGCGTTGTGTTTTCGCAAATCGCGTCGCCTGCACTTGGAGATCTGCTCATTGAGCCGTCGGTATTCCCTCATGGAGGTTGGAGACTGCACACATAGTTCTCGTCGATCCCTCATAAGACCGAGAGTTTGTTCTGAGAGAACCTGAGATCTACCACGAGGGTGGGTCTTGAAATACTTCGACCCTACCTCGTGGACAGTTGTTACCATCCTGGTGTTAAACTCGTCCACTGACGTGCACGATTCTAGGCACGCAAAACGGTTTTTTAGCTCAAGTTGAAAGTTCTCGGATCCCTGGATTTGGACGGATGTCGGGCGAAGCGTAGACTTCATCAGGCGTGACCGTTCCAGCTTCAGGTCGATATTTAATGTGCCTCTCACAAGACGGTGATCGCTTCCGGTTTTGAACCTGCTGATCACAGAGACATCATTAAATATGTGCCGTTTGTCTGCCAGAATGAAGTCTATCTCGCTTTTCGTGGAACCATCAGGACTTATCCAAGTCCACTTCCGTTGTGGCTTCTTTCTGAAGAAGGAGTTCATCATAAAGAGATCTTCCTTCTCCAAAAAGTTGGCCAGCAAGTGTCCTCGGTGGTTCCGTCGTCCAATTCCGTAGGGACCCACTTTCCTCTCGGCGCCGCTTTGCGTGCCCAACTTCGCGTTGAAGTCCCCCATCACAACATTGAAGTGAGCCTTAGAGGTATGTATGGCTCTACTTATGTCCTCATACATAACCTCAACCTCATCGTCGGGATGTGTCGAAGTCGGCGCATATACCTGTACAACCTTCAACGAATACCGTTTGGATATTCTGAGTGTAAGGTACGCTACCCTGGCCGACACGCTCCCGACTTGCACAATGTTGTTGACGAGGGACTTGTGAACGAGAAACCCGACACCACCTTGGGACAGATGTTCGCCCTCCCGGTGATAGAACAAGTTTCCGGATTTGAGTATTATCGTGTCCTCCCCCTGTCTTCGGACTTCAGATAAACCCACAATACTCCAGTTTAACTTGTCTATCTCTTCTTCCAGCTCTTTTACCTTGTCGTCGGTCCTCAGTGTCCTGGTGTTGTATGTTGCCAGGTGCAGAAGTCGTCGTTTGGATTGGTAGCCCGATCTCTGCCGGCGATTCTTAGCACCCCCTGCCCCGCCGTTACCATAGCCGCTACCGTAACTAGGAATAGCGGGGCTGCCGGGGACTGGGGGCCGAGGCTTGTTCGTGACTTGCATGCGGGGGTTTTAGCCGGTAGTCACCACGCTTGGCTAGTGCGTGTTGGTGACCGCAGGTGACCTGACTGGTATTCGTCACGCACAGGAAGATGCTGCTGCCCATCTTCCTGGATTTGTCCTAATAGTCGCCTTTTACGACATCCCAGGAAGAACGGGAGTGGTGCTATTCTACAAAGTGAACCCGGACACCACACGGGGCTTAATGAGTAGTTTGTCTAAATAAAAAGCATTTGGTGTACAAATTAAAGTCAGTTGGAAAACACTAGAAAACCATTTTAATGGTTTGTTTACATTTGTTTCGGCTGCAAATCGCGTGGAGTATAGGTACCTAAATATTACGGTTTTTAGTTTAAAATTTAATTATCGAATCGATTAGAAGGTCTTACAATTTTGAATCGATTTGTTGTAAAAATTGGTTTCTTTCGTGAACCGATTTTTTTGTACAACTCTAATGTCACTGTGATGGCAAACGACAAATTGGGCTTCTTAGTTCGCGGTGACTATAGTGGTTGTCATTTTAGTCTCTAACATTTGTGAAGGGTTTACAGCAAATCTACAGTGCCACCAACTTATCTGTGAATTGAGGAAGGGCGCTGTCGGACGTATTGGACCAATCATTGGACGCAATTCGAGACGTAGTAAATGTCAAATGAATGAGCACAAAGAAATGAATGGCGCGGCATTAGTTCCTATTTTTGCAATTTCACAGATAATTTGGTGGCACTGTATCTACAATTTACATGACTGTACAAGAACAGTTAATATAATAAAACATGTCCTCTACTATATTCTATTAATTCTTATATCTGTTAAAAATTATAGAATACCAAAGGTTTTTTATCTGCCATAAAATGTAATGTCAAAATGACTGATCTGACAACGTCAATTTGTAAATTGACAATTTGATTTTGTTTTGAATTTTCATATGTGTACGTCACGTCAGGTTTTTCTTTAAATTAATTTATTTCTGAAATGTAATAAACAGTGAGCTAAATAAATAGATTAACTCATCGGTTATCATGATATTTTATCAGGTAAATAATCTTTTACGTAAAAAATATATTATTAAGTCGTTCTTTCGTTATGTTCACAACGAATTGACGCCAAGGGCCCTGTACCCCATGGAAAATAGAAAATTACTGAAAATGAAGGGAGCAGATGCGTCGGTATTCTTACAGGGCCTCATAACGAACGATATGAAACACTTCGAAGAAGGTGCTAGGTCTATATACGCAATGTTCCTTAACAATAAAGGCAAAGTTTTATATGATACTTTGATACATAAATTGGAAGGCGATAATTCTTTTATATTAGAATGTGATAAAAGTATTTTTGCGCAAATGCAGAAACACCTAAAGATGTTTAAGCTTAAGAGGCAGGTAGAAATTGAAGATATAAATAACCAGTTAATGATATGGGTGTTAACACCAGAATCATCTGATATTAAAAAAACAGAGAATGATGTTTCTGTATTCAAAGATCCTCGCTTGACAGATTTAGGACATAGAATTTTGGCACCTGCTCAAATGCAAGGATCTGAAATATTAGAAAAAATAGGAGAGAAAGATGCCACTGTTGAGCCTAATGAAGATGGATACAGGTTTTTGAGATATAGACTAGGTGTGTGTGAAGGTGCTAGCGATCTGCCTCCCGGGACAAGCTTCCCACTAGAAGTCAACTGTGATTACTTACACGGAGTTAGTTTCCACAAAGGCTGCTACATTGGTCAAGAGCTGACAGCTAGAATCCATCACACTGGTGTGGTAAGAAAAAGGATAATGCCCTTAAAATTTACCAAGAAAGTCACTGAGAACTTGGATATGGATTTAGCAATAACAGCTGGTAAAAATAGCAAAGCAAGTTTAGGAAAACTAAAGGGTGTTATGAAAGAGTATGGTATAGGCTTACTTAGAATAAAAGAGGCTTTAGAGGCTAAAACATTGACTGTCGGAAAATATACAGCAGAAGTCTGTAAGCCTACTTGGTGGCCTATTGAAGCACCAAAAGAAAAAGTTGTTAAAGTTGAATGAATTGCACCAAATCAAAAGCAGTTGATCAAATAGAACTTTTGCAAATTGAATATTCATGTAAATACAAAACGATCATGTCAATAGACAACATTGTACAGCAATTGAAAAATTTATAATTCTTGACAGATTCTTACTATAAAGTATGTGTAATAGTTATCATTCTATTATCATTAATGGCAATAGTTTAGTTGAATTTTATCATTGTTTTAGTAAGCAATGGGGGATCCAAATATTAAAGAAGAAGTAGAGCAGCTGGTATTTGAATTCACCTGTTCCAGTTGTGGTACGGCTGAAAAGGCTCACTACAAAGGTACCAGCCCACCATTTTCACGCAATATTAAACTGAAATACCCAAGTTATGTTATGAAGGATCCATTCAGTCCACCTGGTAAAGGAGAAATTTTGGTTCTCGGATCAGATTGTGCTATGTGTGATAAACCTGTTTGTATAAGCAAGGAATGTAGTGTTTTCTACACAAAAAATTATTGTAAAGACTGTGCTTACAATAACATTGATAAATTTCCAGCTGAAATTAAGAGTAAAATATGTCAACAAAAAAGATGAGAATAAGTGTGCCTGTTTTTTAATAATCTTATTGAAAGTAATAAAGTTTAAAAAAATATTTAGTATCTTTTTATAATGCAACATTTTTAGTAGGGATAAATTAATAAAACAGCAAAACTTTATAAAATACTGTTTACTTTGGCTTTCCAGTCCGATTTACAGTATTTATACCAATTTTCACAAATGAATTTTAATAACAGTTATATTGACCGAAACCATAGTTTCAATCACTTAATTTGTAGTATAGTACATAAATTCAAATCATATTAAAAGCCAAAAGTTGAAATGCGAAATTTTGACCGCAATATTACTAAAAGCTCACAGTCAACTTACACCACACTCCGTGGAAAACATAAAATACAATCTTAAAAATAATAAAAAATAATAATTACAGCATAGTTATATTTAAGGTATATATATTAATAAGCTCTAAAATCAGGACAAATTAATTACACATTTTGTCAATTACCAGTCACTCAATACAGATTGATAGCACCACATTACATCATAATAACCCTTTTAGAAAATCGAACAGTGACTGCAACTCTTCACATTACATGTTTACAAAAACAATAAAAGAGTCAAATTTTTCGCAGTTTAATTGCTTACAGTAATTACAAATGAGTTAAATACATTTATTCGTAGAGTTCTTTCACTTTCAATGTTCTCTTTCCACCTATTGATAGCTACAATGAGTTACACAAATTGATATTAGAACCTAATAATTATATTCATATGTATGCTAGAACGACAAGAATATTTTTGTGATGGATTATACAGCAAAAGTTCTAATAAACTACAAAAAAGAAATGAATTACATATTTCATTTACATATGTAGCGATTGATTTATTACTCCAAATAATGACAAAAATAGATTTATCTAATAATATTTGTGTAATTACATTACTAAAAAAAGTTTGGATGGTTTAGGCAGTGTTGATACATCCTGATGAGTACTTAATCAACTGAAACTTAGGATTTATCAAAAAAACTAGGTTACTACATTGTCCTTCGTAGACCATTAAATAAAATATCTAAGTAGTGCTAACAGATTTATATAGAATTTTGAACATTTAGTCAATCAAAGAGAATACAAATAAAAGAAAGAAAGAAACATTTACTAATACAAGTTTCTTTACCAATAACTTTTGTGCAACAAATATATATCTTCTGTGATTTAATTTGCAGTTATTGTTAGATGAATTTAGGGTTGCCCGATTGCCTCACACATTCAAGCACAACACTTACATTAAAATTGCTTAGCTGTCCATGTAATACTGTGCCCAATCATTATTAGAGCTGAGTTGACGATTTATTTAACAAATTACTAACATAGAAAACATTCATATGCAATAAGTACATTTACGAAGCAAGTGTCCATATAATTTTAAATACTAAATTTAAAACATTTTAACATTCAACCAACTATCAAATTGTACTGGCCTCAATTCAAAATATCAGCAAAGGAAGTAAGTGGGTGCTCTGGACGGGTGGTTACATTAAAATGTCTTATAGTAGATATTATTATAAAATTGTGATAAAATCAAGAATGTACTGGGATTTATGTAAATGGGTTTTATCACTCAACTAATAATTAAGTAAATATCGTACATCCTAACTAAAAAACTTTCACAGCCGAAACGTAATTATAAATTTTGATGAAATGTAAATTAACAAAGTGAGTCTACAGGCAAACCATTTTCAAAAATATGTTGCAGGTTTGTAGCAATTCGGGGGGTGAAAATTTATATGAAAACTATTCCCACATTAATTACAAAGTTGGTTTGTCTCTTTTAATTATCTAATGAAGACGTCACATTTAGGTACCATTCAAAGATTTTATATTAATACATTATCTAGTAAAGATTTCTAAATTGTTACAAAATTTGATTACACAGTACAATTGTAGACCCTCTGCAGCTGTGTGCGGGAGATTCAATAACAAACATTAATAACGACTTATAACTACCGTTTGCTGAAAGTTAAAATACTGCCATCACACTTCAACTCTATGTGACAACTGAAGCACAAAACATAAATTGTAATAAAAACATTTAATATTAAGAATGTAAGTGAATAAATAAAGTTTTATGATTTTGTGTATCTAACATATCTTTTTCACACAGTAAAATGTTTTATATTCCCAACAATTTTGTACCACACTTAATGAACAAATGACCTTTAATTATTAGTGTTGCAAAACGGAATCCTTGAAATTATTATAATACTGTGAATTTTAGGGTTAATATTTTTTATGATTTAAGTACTATGTTCATACAATAAACAGAACTAAAAGACTCTTCAATAAAATTATTCTTTCAATTTCAATTATACTCAGCTTCTGATAACTATTTTCATTTTCATTCAATTAAATATATTTTATGAGAAGCATTATTTGGGCTAACTATGTGAGATTTTTTTCATTGTATGTTGATTACATTTCAACAAATAATTATTATGCTAAATTTAACATATAGAGGCTTTAGTAATTCCTGGGAATATAAAAGGTTTTCTGTCAATGTGTGAAAAAGATTTATATAAAGAATGTTATTTCTATGAATTCGTATGAATTCGTAATTTAAAGAAATCGAAAGCCACACTTTTTTTCGTATGACGAAAAATACATCCAATAGTACATGGAACCGTAGTATGTTAAAAACTGTAAAACATCAATCAATAACAACTATATAATTCGCGATTCAAATACAAACTGCTACGTATTCTCTAAAATGTTATAAAATAAGTTTTACGGTCTAACTACAAAATTAAAAAAAATTACAAAATTTCTCGAGTAACCGACTCCTTCACTAGCCTCGGCGATTCCTTATTTTACAAAATGTTGTCGCCCTTTGAAAGAACAATACAAGTGACTTCACCTGACTATATTATTCTCTGCAAGGGTTTAGATACCTGCTGTCTGTATTAGTCTGTGGTTTACGGAAGCCGACGGCCGCGCGCGCTGTAATCCAGAGGCTAATGAAGACACTCACTTTTTGATTTACAAGTGAGACTTTCTGTGATGCTTGGAATATGGAATGTACGCAAATCGATGTATTGTAATACAAACTGTTACGTAATCTGTAAAATATTTGAGTATCAGAACTCATTGACAGGATTAGCAGTTAAACCGGAACGAACTACATTTTATACCGTACATTATATAAATCAGTATGTCGACCTGTCGAAACTTTTTCTTTGTACTATAAAACGCAATTAAAAATAATACAGCATGTCGACAAAATGTCTGCAGATACCCGTTGTGTGGTCATACGGGTCAACTACAATCTTTTGTTCAAGGTCAACACACTCGCACAGATTAATCACGCTATTCTTTTCCGGCGCTTGACATCTCCAATATATCCTCCATAATTAGATATGTTTATTTACTTTTTTACAGCTGCAAATAAAGACAAATTACATTTGCCTAAATATGTACCTGTTCTCATCATATGATTTTTATTATTTTTCCAATTGTTTCATCATTCCTTATCAAAATTGAATTATACTCGCAATCCTAAATAACTGCCTCATTTCTTCTTATTAAAATCGTATGAATCTTAATATTCATAGCAACATTTAAAGCGGCCCTATTTTTTGTTGATGTTACATTTTAATTGATTTAATTCAATTGCAAAAAAATATAACAGCACAACGTGCCATTCATTTCTAGATCTTTTGTTTGTAAAGAGAGAAAATGAACTTTATTTAAAAAAGTTTTTCAAATTTTATTTAACAAGTCAATACGGTATTTTCCTTTTAATTGTTTAAACATACTGAAATAATGTTCTTGCATCTGGATATAATATTGTTCAACGTTTTTAAGAGTTATGGTGTCCACACACTGACACTAGAGGCGGAGTCAGGCCGGAGCCGGTTTTTTTATATTGTTCGAATTACTGCAAAGGATTATACACAGAGCAGAAGCGGCGCGTTACGGTGTGATGCCGTGATAATACCGGCTTATAAGAATGTTCTATATACAAACGGATAAAAACCGTCTTCGCACCGTCTCCGCTACGAGCCAGTGTGTAAACGACCTTATAACTGTATCTCACAAGATTCTTGTCGCATCAGTTACTTTGATTATGTCATGAGATGGTCGCTTTTAGTTTTAACTTTTGGTACAAACATATAAGTGGTGTTCTAGTCGCAGGATACAATTTTTTATGGAGTAACATTACAATTTATGGTAAATCACCTCATTTTATCAAATTTACTCTAGATTGAAGTTTACCCAGAAGAGTAATGTTACTCGCCAACAATTAGTTCCTTGAAATTAATTATATGTTGCAAACAAATAGGGAAATCACTATACGAATATTGTCTCCCCCTATTCATATGAAATTTCAATGTAAGTTCTTTTGTATGAAATCCGTGATCACACAATGCGGTAATTCTACAATCTCACATAACAAACTCACGACTAGTATATTCGTTCACTGCGACTGCTTCAACGGGTGTGATTATTATAAAATTGTACTAATATTGAATTAACCATTATAAATGGCGTAATCATATCTAGGGTAATTGTTTGAACCAACATAATAAATCATCATTACCCTATAATGATGTTACCACGAAATTCGCTGTGAGATTAAAGAATCACTGCACTATTATACCCAATGCACGGAAAAATATAAAAGCATATAGATATTACCCTCATAAGTGTATGGTTTGTTTGAGTCGCAATTTGTACATGAGCCATCAATCAAAATAAACATTGGACCTCCACTCACTTTGCAGAGGTTATATAACACATTTTATACAATTAAATTACAACAGATAAATTCTCATACAATTTGAAAACACTCAATACACATTGTTTTATCCATTTGTGATTCTTAGGTGATCAGTCACTAAACGAAGCAGTTTAATATGCTATAAATTTATTACGTCTCTTTACACAGATTTTCCACACCAAAGGATAACACCATGTAAAAAGAAAAACAAAATATCCCAGTGATAAAAGTCCAACCGAATCACGTCCTGTTATACGACTCAGTGGAAACAACGTCCTTACTTAAAGATTGTTCGATCTGTAAAAACGCGCTAGCTATCCGTTCGTCGTAGTGCAAGTAAATCTCCACGTTCTATTCACACTGGATTCACTCTCAGGTCCCATAACGTCCTCGCTGCTTTTGAATTTATTTGAACACATGAAAAATTGTCTGCCTTCCACGAGTTAAGTTATAGCGTAAAGCTTCCACTACACTACTCGTCCAATACACTCCTAGTCGAAGTTCCTCAGTGAACGAGGAAGTAAGGAAGTTATTCAACGCTCTACTGACTTCGAAGTCCAAACGTAGTAGTGTAGGAGGCAGTCCAACAGATGGTGCTACTGTTGTGTAGCGAGCGCGGCGAGCGCCTGCACGGCGTGCGCGAGGTGCGTGCGGCGCTCGGCGGCTCGGGGCGGAGGGGGCGGCGTGGGCGGCTCCTCGTCCTCCAGCTCGGCGCTCAGCTCGTCCAGCGGCTCGTCCTCGCTGCCATCGGGCGAGTGGCAACGTGCGCCCGCAGCGCTCGCCCCCCCCGCCTCGCCCGGCTCCACCCCATCGCCCGCCTCGCCGCCCTCCCCGCCCTCACCCGCCGTCTCCGGCTCCGAAAGCTCTTCATCTGAAAATTGATGTGCATTGGGTCATTGACCTATCCTAACATTGTGTCATACGTCTGTGACCGTAAATGTATTCTGTGAAACTAACGGCGCCGTAGTTCCTACTAGTTTACGATTCACGTAATGTAAAGTGAGCTGATTTTTTTTATGGAAATAGCCGGTAAACGAGCCGACAATCCACCTGATGATAAGTGGCTATCGTCGCCCATGGCATGGACATCAGCAAACCAAAGGCATCACTGATGCGCTGCCGGCCAAGAAAGAGAGAAGAAAAAGAAAGAAACAACTGACTCTCAAGTCCCCAGCCGGAACACGACGAGTCGTTTGGTTGCTGACTCATGCTCAAGGGTGGTAGCTATCCAGGCGAATCAATGGAGAAATAATAATAGAAAAATTGGTATTTATTAACAACTAAAATCAATATTACCAATATAATCTCTCAAGAGACCCTAACACCAGCGGGCCGGATTTAGTCGCCTCTTACGACACCCATCCGGCGTGGGATTGGGGTTAGTATTCTAAGCCGGCCCAATACGGCTAAATAAAAGCTGATGAGCATATTATAGTTTTGACGACCCGTGTGGCGCAATGGTTACCATACCGGATCGCCGCACCGAGGGTCCTGGGTTCGATTCCCAGCGAGGCGGAAATTTGAATGATGAGTTTGAATTTCTGTTTTCGGTCTGGGTGTGAATGTCCTTGTCTAGTGTGATGTCCATGGCACCCACGACACAGGGAATCCTATTGTGGGGCTATGAGTGTGAAGCGTTATTTATTTATTTATTTATTTATACAATTGTACTAATTGTTAATGTGTATCAAAAAAATTGATTGCATTAAGACACGTAGACAAACCTGCCGCACGTAGAAGTCGCTGCTGCAACGCGTGCACCGCTCGCTGCAGCGCCCTGGTGGCTGGCTGGGTCAGCGTGGCACGCGACGCCAACAGTAGCAGAGCGCGGGTCGACCCTGCAAGCAAGTTTATATTACGAGTTTATTGCTAAACGAAACGCTTTGTGGTTTTTCTGTGATTGCCACATCGCGTTGTGAGCTGTTTTTTGCTCAATGAGCGTAACATGTATGTGGGATGAGTATTTTAAGATAAACTAAATGTAAAGAATGTAAGGTGCGTGGAAGGGAACGTAATGAGTGAGTGTGAATGTAGAACTAGGCTGAATGACGGTTCGCTAAGACGAATGGAATGGAAGGAAGAATGACTGAGTTGTGGACGATATGCCGTGAGAGAAAGTTGTGTGCTCTAAGACGAAGACGAATTGCTAATGGATTTTCGTATAAATCTGTGCTTCTACAAGGAATAAGGTGTTGTGGTGTTGAAGACGGTGTTTGATTTAAATAAATCACCACATGTATAATAAAGTATTGGTAGTCGGTCGGTGAGTAGTGTGAGCAGTTACCGAGCAGACTGTTGAGCGGCGTCCGCGGACACGTGCCGGCCAGCTCGTCGGCCAGCGCCTCCACCGCGCCCGCGCTGCCCGCCGCGCCGCACGCCGCGCGCGCCGCCTGCACCTGCACACACATACACACTTTACTATTTTGAATAATACAATAAATCATCTCCGACCTGTCTCCGCTGCAGTGTAAGTGTGTAAACAACATTATCGCAAACATGTTTTCGCAAAAGGCATGAGTAAGTTGACAATTCGTGACATCGGTGATGCCCAAGAACTTTATAGATACGTCTTGATGGCAAGCTTCGAAGAGGTACCTGAAGACGTGACATTGGATGAACAATTTCGACCAATCATAGGCCTGATTGACGTTGACCTTGAGACTCGTAGCCACTCGTAGGATGTCAGTATGTTACGTCGACGAATAATAGGGTGCAGATATTCATCCAATGTCAGGTGATCCATCTTCAGGTATCGCGATGCCTGTGGTGGTATTATGTCAGAGGGCGACGATTACTTTCCATCAGCCTGGTCTGCTCGTTTCCAGACTAATTAAACATTACCTTCGGATAGTAGTGCTGCATGAACTCATATATGATGGGGTCCTCGAGCGAGTCCCGCTCGTCGAACAGCACCGCGTCGATATACTCCGACAGCACGCTGCACTCTAACAACATCTCTTCCAGCTTCGCGTCCGCCTACAATCACGTGGGTTAATGAAGTTATGTTAGGTTAATTATTACGAGTTAGTTCTATGTCGATTTCAAGTCTTCACAGTGAATAAACTGATGCGTTTAATAATGTACACATACCTTTAAGTATGTGTATTAGTGCTGACATAGTATTATGATATATGTTACAATTTATGTGTGAATTATTTCTTTTTACTAGGAGTGATACTCCTGTCGTCTCTATATTTAGAGATAGCGGATACTAGCGGCATACACACCGGGTCGTTGGCGACGTCCCGCCAGAAGGCGGCGAAGAGCTGCGCGCGCAGCGGCGCCGCCTCCAGCGCGCACAGCGCCGACAGCAGCACCAGCTGCTCCGACATGCAGCGTTGGCTGCGCGCCACGCGGCAACACGTGTCTGCGGGGATGACGAGTATTATTCCAGAAGGGTTATATAACTGTTTACGGTTTACTGAAAATTAGAATAAGATAGAAATTCTAGACAAACTATTAAATAACATGTTAAGACTGTTTTATCGGATTAAAGGCGCTGACTGCAATCGGTGCTCAACGAACGGAATTTTGTATAGTTATGGTTCGTTGTGTATTAATAAAAAATTAACAAAAAACTTGTGCAAAAATATAATTTTCTGCACATAAATAAATTATAAACTAAAATTCAAAATTTTAGTAGGAAGGCGTAGTACAAAATATAGTAAATTTACATAACACGAACCACATCATTTCACAACACACACAAAACTCACCAATAAACTTATGATATGGTCGGTAGAGCGCGGCGAGCGGCGGCGGGTGGTGAGCGCGCGCGCGGTGCCCGTGCCCGTGGTGCGCGTGCGCGTGCCGCGCGGGCCGCGTCGCCGCGTGCGCGCCCGCCGCCAGCGGCACCAGCGCGCCCAGCGCCGCCGCGCCGCCGATCAGCACCAGCTCGCGCAGCACGCCCGCGCACACCGAGCCTGCGATAACCGCTGCTGCTGTATACTTGTCACGTATGTTGATCATGTGTTTGTGCAGGATATTACGTGTTAAGAGTCCGGATACGCACTAACCTTGAATCAATATTGTCGGGAGATGAAAATGAGAAGGCCGAATTTGGACGCAAGCCGCGTTTATTTCATATAAAGTCCTAGAAGCGACTGTCTACGAGGGCTAAGCACAGGGGCGTTTCAGCGACTCACTTCATTTCACACATGACACACACCTTTCTGTTATGGATGTCGTTTCATCTGTTGTTGGATGTTGTCCCTGTCTAAGGCCATGTTGAATATGTCAGACATTTCCAATCGGTTTAATACTTATAAAAATAACAACATATTTCAGTAACGCAAGCCCATTAAAAAAAGTATTTTTTCATATAGAATATTCCTCACGTGAAAGTTATTACACCCCCTTCTATTTATAAGTAGACAAAATCTTTAACAAAAGCACTTCAATTCTTTTTCAATTCTCAAACATCCCATGCACATACCCAAAGCAACATCCCGCAAGTGCGTCAACCGCTGATGCAAGTTGAGCATCGTAAGCAGTCTCCGTGCGCACTCCGGCCAGTCCTTGCACGCGAGGAGCAACGCGCGCGCCTCCTTAGCATCGCGGCGCGTGCGCAGCGTGCGACATAGCGCGCGCGCCCAGCGCAGCGCCGCCGTCAGCTCCGCGCGCACGGCGCCCGCGCCCGCGCCACCCGCGCCCGCCACGCCGCCCACCCCAGCGCCGCCCTCTACGTACACCGCGTGGAGGCTGTGCAGGGCCTGCGGGGAATAAAATCATATCATCGTCGCTGACGATGTTTTCCCATCCCGTACGGGAAAAAAACCCGTTACGTATGCATTGGCCTTAATAGTATTAATTTTTTTTTGGCATTAAATGATTGTCTTTATTATTATTTTTTTATTTTGGGTCAGCTTTATTTTCAAATCACAAATAACGATAAAAAGACACTAAGATTGTTTACCAAATAGGACTTGTCTAAAACATTTATGTAGAAAGTATGTCTAAAAAATTGACGTTGAAAGCCCAAAAAAAGACCGATATAGTATAAAACATTACCTCAAACGTCATCTGCAGTCCTCCATTATACACTACGTACAGTCTATCGTCCTCATTCTCCACGAGCGTGCAGAACGCAGATATCAGCGTTGTCCAGCACGTTCGACCATTTAAACCTACAACAAAATTATAAGCGATACACAAATTGGATATTATAGCCAAACGAATGCAATTTATTATTCATGTAATGTAACATAATAATATTTTAAAGAAACACATGTACAATAAACGTAGCTGAAAGTGATAACCAAATACATATTGTTTTAACACGTTCACAATACAATAGTAAAATCAATTACATATCTATGCGTCAGAAATATAAGCTGGTTAACTTGAACATACTTAAATCCGAATAACAGTAATTAAAAACATGAAGTTAATTTGGTGAAGTTATGTTGATATTTGATCGGAGAATAGAAACACTATAGTCTCACGCATGCACATTTACACACATAATAACATAATATTGAAAATGTACTTGGCGCGAGACACTACAGTGTCTCTGGATTACTTTGTCAGAAAGAGTCTTGGTCTATGTTGATGTTACCTTGCAAATAAGCGGAGAGCGTGCTACGGCGGAAAGCGGCGGCCTCACGCCCGTCGCCGCCCTCCGCGCCGCCCCCGCCGCCCGCGCCGCGCGCCGCCAGGATGCGCGCCAACCTAACATGTAACCATGTTTCACCAGTGATGCTTTATTGTTTGTGAGTAATATGGGCTATATTTTATTAATAAAAAAAAAGGGATTTATACTAAAACAGAAGTAAAGCGAGGGCGATTATCAGTGTACAAAAAATATTTGTATTGTCACCTGAGCAGCTCGTCCGCCGCGCCGGGGTAGAGATGCGCGTGCGGCGCGATGTTCCGGAACGCCCAGTGCACGTTCTGGTGCTGCGCGAGCGTGCGCGCGAACGCCGCCGAGCGCCGGCAGCACAGCCGCAGCAGCGCGTAGTACGGCGGCAGCATCGCGCGGTTGTACGCCACTACTTCGCCGTCGTCGTGGTCCGCGCTGCGACGACAGAGCGTTAATACCGGGCTCAGTTTATAATAATAAATAACGCTACACACTCATAGCCCATAGTGGGTGCCGTGAACAACTCACAAAGACAAGAATACAGACCCAGACGGAGAACAGAAATTAAAACTCATTCAAATTTCAGTCTCACTGGGAATCGAACCCCGGATCCGTGGTACGGCGGCCCAGCATGGCAACCATTACGCCATATGGGTTGTTATAAGTAACGTGTATGCAAGCTTCTTCACTGAACGTTAATATGCAGCTTTTTAATTTAAGAGGTGCTACCACACTGCCGTGCAACACACGCACACGTACAATTTTCCGTGTACGTACACAATATTTACATATTCATAGGATGTCGTTCTCGTATCGTTCAATGAAGCTGAAAGACACGTTACTCGTAAACTGAACACTGGTTGTTACCCATAAGAAAAAAAGAGTTCTTTATAAGTTTCTCTTTTTTCACCCCTCACATTATTCAAGAAGACTTGACCCTAACAGTCCCGGCGTCGTTGTCAAGTTTCGTCAAACATCCGTCAAATGGCAGTACTAGTAACTCACAGTATATAGTTGAAGGCGATATGTTTGGTGACGCGCGGGTTGGCGAGCGCGAGCTGCACGTTCTCCGGGCAGTCGAGGGACACGGCGTGCCAGAAGGACAGCAGCGCCTGCTTGTTGGGGTGCACCGCCACCGACGGCTCCGAGATGCCCGGGTGGTACAGGTCCCATAGGTCGTTGAAGTATTGACCGAACTGGAGGATAGATGTAAGTTATCTATTAGTGTCTAGTGAGCGAGAATTTTGAAGAAAATTTTTATTTGAGGAAATTGAAAATTTTGAGGAAAACCAGCCAAGAAATCGATAGACAAAAATATAGATAAAATAATAAATATAATAATCTCTAAATAAGTATATAATAGTCCGCGTCCGCCCGCCTATGACGTGGGAGTCTTCTGCAAAAGATGATTCGGTTTTTACTAAGTGACTAACTTACCATCTTAAACTGCATCGCCACCAACCATCAAATGGGATTGTGGTCAAGCATTAACTTATATCAAATAAAAAATATGCTAATAGGAAGCAGTTACACCCTGTTTTCTCGTCTAATTACCAATTGATAACTCCACTGCGTGTGACAGTTCATTCTACTAAACTGGGTAAACTCACGCCCGCCAGCAGTGGGCAAAGAACAGGGGAACACATCAACTAAACGGAAGATTACTAGAGAAATAAACAAAGTATAGAGAGCGACGACGTCATACCATCAGCTTCTCGACCCGGCTGACGACGCAGTAGGACATGACGCCGAAGTAGGCGGTAAGCTTCATGGTGCCGTGCACCGCGATGTCCGTGTACTTGCGCGCCGCCTTCAGCTTGCCTAGCAGCATTGTGTACACCTGTCATAACATCGTTAATGTTATACATAGTATATACATAGTATAACATACCTATAATCTATTTTTTTCCAAAAAAACATCACTTACTTTCATGCCCACTAAAATTATGGCTAAACATTTTTATTTATTTATTTACACTTTATTATAGCCTTATAGCTAAGTGGTACAAAAGGTGGACTTAATGCTATTATTTAAAAATTAGCTGTTGCCCGCAACTTCGCTGGCGGAAATTATGCTTGGGCTTTTCACCCCCTGGGGGTTGAATTTTGAAAAATCCTTCCTTACGTCATAAGAGGAATACGTGTGCGAAATTTTAAGTTTCTAGCCCTAAGCCCTGTGCGTTGATACATCAGTCAATCACTTTTGCCTTTTATATATTATATAGATATATAATTATATCCAGATCTATCTAGTGAATAATCTCACTAGATATTAGGCCACTTTGGTTGTATCAATCAATTTCTAACTATTTCAAATAAAAAAAAAAACAAGGTAGTATAAAAAGGGCCTGTATGGTCACTATTTCGTAATAATGGGTTACGATGAACAAAAATACCTGATGCAGCGTATGATGCGCAGTGTCGGGCAGTTTGGCAGGGTGCGCGGGGTGCGAGGGGTGCGCGGGGTGCGCGGGCGCGGGGCGGGCGCGCGCGTACCCCGCGCGGAAGTGCTGCGAGGGCACGAGCGCGACGAGCAGCAGCGCGGCGGCCGCGCGCACGCGCGCCGCGCCCGCCGCCAGCAGCTGCGCCTCCACCCATCTATCGGCGGTACGCAGCGCCCACGCGTGCGCTGCCTTGTTGCGCGGCACCTAACATGTAAGTACAAGATAACAACCATGTAACGCGGCCCCCGTACGATCATGCAGCATGACATTCATTCATGTATTGAGCAGGAGATACTTCTTTTTTTACACAAGTTTTATTTGGTTAACAATCTTGGCACTACATTTTAATAAAACATTAATTTAAATTAGTTAAAAGAAATTATTAAAAGTACACAGAAATTCGTTTAGCATTTAATGATTTAACGTCTTTAAATTATTTTCATTGTGTCAGTCTTCTTTTTAAATCACAAAATACGATAAAAAGACACTGTAAGATTGTTAACCTAATAGGATTCGTCTAAATAATGGACTATAGCTTCAACTGTCTGATTGATCATTAACCGCTAATATAGATAGATAATAAACTTACCAATGAACGAAGAGTCAAAAACAAAAGAAAAATATCAAGCTTACCTGCAGGGCCAGCCACTCGAGCGCGGCGTGCGGACACACGTCGGCGGAGTCCCACAGGCGCGCCAGCACGAGCGAGGTGAAGCACGGCAGCCCGCCCGCGCCGCCCCCGCCGCCGCCCGCACCCCCACCCCCGCTGCCCTCCACGAGCAGCGTGAGCAGTTTAAAAAACGCGCTACAGTTCTGCAACAAATAACGCGAGGTCAAAAGTTAGTACTAACCTAGGTTGACCTATGGTAGGTACTGTCAGCAAAAGCGTTAGGTATAAAACGTTCCATAATAT
This sequence comes from Thymelicus acteon, assembly GCA_951805285.1. NCBI lineage: Eukaryota > Metazoa > Arthropoda > Insecta > Lepidoptera > Hesperiidae > Thymelicus > Thymelicus acteon. The sequence continues at coordinate 9,905,467 of OX638232.1, forward strand.
TTAATGCACAGAATGTAAGTGTTATTATCAATTTTAAATGCCACCAATCATACCTTACGTTTATAACGTAAGGTATGATTTAACTTTGCTAATAACGTATACAAAATGTAATATTAAATATTACGATATGTTTTTGTATCATGTCCTGCATACCTAATTCTTTGGTTTGTGTACATAGGTATTATGTTTTTTTTTCATGCCCCATTGATAGTGGCAGGACTAATAGATAACTTAAACCTATTAACTTTAACCCATTGCACTGCACTCTGTTTTTGTCATCAATTGAGAATTTTCATCTTTGCTGAGTTTTCTCCTGTATATTTCTTCAGCGTGGATTAGTTAAAGGGTGAATGCTTAATCCAAGTGTCAGCAGTATTTGTTCCGCTGAAGTGTCACTCGGCCATTACTAATTATTATGTGACATTTAATTTGGGAATAACATTTTAATAACATCAAAGCGCGAATAATTATAGATTAGTAAATTATTTTATTTCTAATGTAAGAAAACTATATCTAGTGTTAAAAATAGTAATAATAAAAAAGGACATGCACCTTCGTACTCACTTCAGAGTGCTTCGCTATTGCCTGAAATATCATATTGATGACCTTCTGCGCGAGCGGCTCGTTCCAGCGGCACAGCGCGAAGATCAGCGAGCGCGTCTGCTGCAGGTTGAGGCAGTCGCGCGTCTGCTGGTACAGAAACGGAAACCCCTGCGTCCCCCCGGGAATATATACACCATGGAATAATTCATGTAGACGGAGGTACTTCCAAAACATATTGGTTACCATTTAGTTAAAGGTTTAATGAATGCAATCTTTGGAGTGTAAGGGTAATTTTGATGATATTATTCTACACTGGTAGGTATTTTAGTGGCTACACTTTTAGAATCAATTGTAAATTATTTAAAGCTGTTTCAATTGTAGTATCCGGGATATATAAGTCTCCCCGTTTCCTACTTGGCCAACAACTCATAAATTATTGATGACACCAGGCACCAATGTCCATTGGGTGATGGTCTAGTGTATGTATGGTCTAGTGTAGTATACCTTGGCATGTATTAGTGCACGCGCGTCCTCATCGGGCAGCGACAGTTGACCGGCGGGATCGCGCGAACGCTCCACGAGGCCGGCCACGAGCGCCACCATCTTGTCGAGTGCACCCGGGCGCAGCTTGTCGCCGCCCTCACCGCCGCCCCCGCCCCCGCCCGCGCCGCCGCCACCACCGCCCCCGCCACCCCCAGTGCCGCTGCTCCCCGCTTCCTCTACCGGTGACTCCGTCTGGGATAATGCCAACTATATTTTCGCTATTGCATCCACAGATTTACCCATAGATACTGATTTATATCCGGTTCGAAGGACCAAAATGAATGTACGATGTATTTCATACATTCAATATAGGGTAACTGCAAGAATAGCGTGGCCGACGTGAAGAAGTCAAAATAAGGTTATAATGTAAATGATTAAAACAAGCGACCTAGCTGAATGCTGATGTTTATTGCACTAAATTTACATACATCCTAATTGCTGTATTATTATTGACTTTATTGATGTCACATAAATTACTGTGTAAAGCCAATGCACATGACTATGTCCTCGTACAATAGAAAAAGTTTTGTAATTATAAAATTCATATACAGACAAGTTTAGTTTGACGACCCTGTAGTCTAGTTGGTAGCGACCCTACCTGCAAATCGAGAGTTCCCGAGTTCAATTCCCGACCGGGGCAGATATTTATGTGACATATAAATATTTAATTTCGTACTCGGGTCATGTATGTTACACATCACGTGTTTGTTATGTGTAGTCCACGCCACCCGCGACACAGGTAAATAACCTACCGTGGGGGTATAAGTGTGTAAGCGTTTATTTAGGCCGCCGATGACAAAGGCGAACTTTTATTGCAACAATCCAATCACAAACATAGCCAACAGTACCCCAACACAACAACACTACAAGTATACTGTTAGTTATCACTGACCGTATTGGAGTTCTGTCCGAGGTAGAAGCTGACCATGCTGGAGATGGCGTTGACCCGCAGCATGAAGCGGCCCTCCTCCTCGCCCATCTTACTGAACTCGTACAGCAGGCTGAAGTACTCCGTCAGGTGGCGCAGGTGCTGCCGCGCTCCGTTCTCCATCTGACGACAACCAAACCACAACCAATATAGATACACAGTAATACATTGAAGAAAAACTCCATATAAATGCGTTCCGGCAACGCACACATATGAAAGGGTATATTTACATGGTGGCTCACAATGTAAAAGGGTAAATAAAGGAGTACGCCTCGCTAGCCAAACTCATACACTTTTGCGTTAAAAAAATACATAAATGGGAAGTTTTAATTAAATACTCTTTTTTATTTTGTGTTCAATAAATATTAGTTAATTCAACAGATATACAGAATATTATAATTTGATTAAATCATAAAATGGTGTACTTACCAAAGACAACAACATTCTTATAAACCTAGTAACACAGCTCGCTTCCCCCAATTTACTATTATCGTCGCCTTCCTCCAAACCTTGCAGGTATAAGGCACAATGACTAGATCTGAAAAACAAAACAGACATGTGAGAGGGGTGTCATCTAAATTGATTGTCTGGTTTCATGAAATGCTTTTATTTATTTGATTTAATTACCATAAAAACACATTTTTATGAAGATAATGATGGAAAAATTTATATCCACAAACCCTAAACATATTAAATGAAGATAAACTATAGTCATTGCTAAAAACTGTATTTAGGCAGAATCCTCTAACGGTTACGTTCCGAACTATATTTACCACACGTTATAGTATATGACCTAACTCAGGGCGATCAAAACCGCAATCATTTTTAAAATATACGATAGGAGAAAAATAATCAGTTCAGGAAAACAATATCTCACCTCAACCTTTGTATTACGTGCATACATAGCCTCTGGAACATCTGCCGAACCATTTGATTCGGACATTTTATTAACACCTGCGAAAGAGATGAAACGTTATGTAACGGTCTTAACCTAAATCGTATTAAAAATAAAAAATAAATTATATCTAAATTAACGTACACTTTAATTCTATTTTACACTTAATACTAACAATTTAAATAAATAAAATAAATCTTAATTAAAAATAAAAAACAGAATTCAACATACGTTAACACAACTAATAATTCACAGGCATAGACGCGGTATGTGTCTTGTTTCTATATCTGCCGTGTACCTGCGCTCGCGATACGTTTTTTATGCGCGCGACATCGGACAAAGGAAGAAACGATGCGATGGAACTATCCACTGCGAGTCACCGGAGCGTAAAGACCTCTCGATTTGAATTAACGACGGTGCACTAAACTCGCTTAATTGTTACTTCTTCGTAACGCCTAACATTCTTATTTTATTAAACTATTTAAATAAGTCCTTTTGCATATAAATCGCAATCTTATTACGAATAATAAACGATCACTCAATATCAAGTGCTGTGTTATAACCCCGACTGGGTGAGTGTTGCAAATTTTATTTCTTGTTAATGTGTTTTAAACTGTCGTGCGTTTCTGTAGTAATAGATTATTTATTGTTGCTGTGTTGTGTTACTTGTGATGCTTGTAAATATTAGTTTTACTATTCTTACTATTTGCATTGAATACGTTGCAAATTTTTATATTTTTCTACCTACAACATTAGGCGCTTATTCATCTCGAACGTTAAAATGGTATTATTTGAACGGTTACTTTGATAAAGGTTTTAACATTAAACTGCTGTCATTTTAGATCATTTTTATTTATTACATAATATATTATGTGTTCCGTTGTGATATCTTCGGACCTGCGAATTATAATGTTAATAATTCTTCCGTTTAGCCATTCTAACGTTCAAAGTCATTTTATTTTTTTGTGTTTCTTTCTTATGAGTGTAATTCAAATTATAACTCACCTTTATAATTTTATTATTAAAAAAGCTGTGTTCCTGGTTCGAATCAAGGCTTTAGTAACACTCAACGAACAAAAGTAAATTATATTGAACTTCTGTCCTACATAAAATATTTATAATTGTAGGTGGGTACGGCGTCCGTATATACGGATCCCGTAACCGCGTATGGCGTTGAGTGTTACTTTTATTGTAACCTAGCTTTAAGTGATTTATGTATGACTGCCGCATCATTGATCACTATTCATTGCATAGTCTCATTATCACTTCTTCACTTTTCACCTGTGCTTCGCTTTCCGTGATGCCGCATTCTGCAGTCTACCCGTACATCCAAGCACTTTCCTTTAACGGCTGGAAAACATAATTCCAGGGTCCCTCCGCTCGGGTAGGAGTACCCTCGTCGTGGCCTGGCTGCCCCTACTGGACACTGCACGGAGAGCTACAGCCTGATCTGCCGTACCTGACCTGCTGCACCGGAGTCTACCCGCTACAGTACAGGAGAGTGGTAGTGACAGGGATCCTTAATTTAATGCGGCACGAATGTACCCACGACCCTATGCTGATTAAATCTACTTATAATTTACCTACGCTGTTTTTTTAAATATAACACCAGCTAGCAGTGTTACAGTTAATTCGACAATGCAATTTAAAACTTAGTAAGATTGATATAAAGTTTATTATAACTTACCTGCATCGGCCACCACGTGTCTTCGGCCATGTGCCCCAGGAACCACTCGGAGGCGGCCGCCGATGCGTTAAACTGCTTTGTCACCAACTCCACCCATGACACCATCGTAGGCTAAAGAAATGAACATTATTTTTAGACCAATACACAAGTAGTTTTTTTTAATTCAACTAAGATTCAGTGTCAGTCTGGCATATCTTACAGACACTCTGATTTATGCGTCACTTTGATATATGAATATGTAAATAGGATTTATTTAAGCGTGCTCGAACGCACATTACCTAACATAATATGCAAAGTTTATAAGCTAATTTTACCGAGGTTATAAGCTAATTTTAGCTCAGAAAAAATTTTGAGCATTATACTAAGTTTTTTTTTTTTTTGTAAGCAGTGATAGCCTAGTGGTTAGAACGTTGGTCTCCCGAACGCAGGGACCCGAGTTCAAACCCTGGCAAGCACCTCTAATTTTCAAATATTATGTGCGTATTACAAGTTAATTATCACTTGCTTCGGTGAAGGAAAACGTCGTGAGGAAACCTGCACACCATTGAGTTCTCCATAAAGTTCTCAAAGATGTGTGAAGTCTACCAATCCGCACTTGGCCAGCGTGGTAGACTATGGCCTGTACCCCTCACATTATGAAAGGAGACCCCGAGCCCAGAAGTGGGACAATTATGGGTTGTTGCTTTGCTTTGCTTTATACTAAGTTTTTTAACAACAAAGATTAAGAAAGGATACTCTTACGCCCCAACTCAGAGTCACTAACGGTTACTTAAATCGCTCCTTAGTACAGAATTTGTATGGTGATTCTTTACTAAGGAGCCATTGAAGTAACCGTTAGTGACTCTGAGTTGGGACGTTAAAATTCAACTGTGTTAAAAGGATGAAACATAAACACAAACACTATCGAATATTCAAATAACAATGCAATACAAATAATAATTGGTAAAAGTATGTTATAGGCATTTGGATGTCTATTAGGTTAATATAAAAATTTTACATAATACTTTTCGAAATTTTTACTATAAGTAATACGAGTACTCAATATAATGTTTTATACTCCGTTTAGCCGTGACCACGATTCATGCAACTGGATCGACATATCGGCTCAAAATACACAGGTTAAAACGTCAGAAAAATAACTCAACATGACGTCTCCATCGTTCCCTGTTCTCGTCAACATACCTTCTCCTTGGCGTGTATGAAGGTCTCGATGAAGAAGGAGGTGGACAGCCGCGCCGCCACCTCTGTGACCTCCGGCCGCAGCGTCAGCAGCGACTGCGGCACCGAGCTGCACATCTGGCCCATGAACCTGCACATAACAACTGCTTAGGGGCCATCCATAAATTACGTCACACGTTAGGGGGGGGGTCGATGTAGTGTGACATTGTGTGAAAAGGGGTGGGAGGGGGTCCTAAATTTCGTGACGTCACATTTAAAAATCTATTACAAAAATGTGTAAAATTTCATAATATGTGAGGTCACACTAGGGGGGGGGGGGGAGGTCTCACAAATGTGACCAGCTGTGAGAAGGAGGGGGGAGGGGTCAAACAGTCATGAAATTAGTGTGACGTAATTTATGGATGGATCCTTATAATAAAATTATTCTGATTTTAACAAAGGGTATACAAGTTTATATGTTCATTGTGTTTGTTTATGCCACCCGCGACATGTATCTAGTGTGGTGTAATAATGTTTACTAGTCGTTACTTGGGTTAAAGGCAGACCCCATATAAAGGCTAGCAAAAATTTATACTTGATAGGATAAGTTGGTAGCGATTTGGTAAGATATAAATTTCTGGGTCTGGGTAAATAATTGGAGTTTTACTTTTCATTACCTGCATAATATTAATATTCTACAGAAATCGGAAATATAGATCAGCTTTTGCTGATGGTACATCACTATTCAAAAAGTGCTAAAAACTTACAACAGACGAAATTTATAACTGTAAATTTAAAATAAAAAGGCCCATCGTTGAATTTGATGACTTTAGAATGCCTGAACAGATTTTTTTAAAGTGTAGTTAAGAACCATCTCGATCATGTCAGCTGTCAAACAAAAAAAGTATCATAAAATGGGATCTTTCGTTTAGAAGCTACGATGCCATAGACACACACTGAGCCTCCAAACTTAGATACCCCTCTTTTTGTGTCAGAAAAACCAGATATCAGTATACATACGTGAAGTACGCGTGCTGGAAGATGTTCTTGTCGTGCAGGAAGTGCATGTTGTCGTCCCAGATCCACTGCAGCAGGTCGGGCGGCAGCGCGGGCGCGCGCGCGGGCTCGCAGCGCCGCTCCACCGGCCCGCTGCTCTCCTCCGCGCGCGACGACTGGACACGTCACCACATTTTATTGAAATGTATTGATCAAATAAAACCAACACCAAATGTTACCAAGTTTACTACAATACATCGTTAACGATGTATATTTTTTGTGGATTAAGTTATTAATAATCTTAAAAAAAATAATTAAAAAACCCCCGCCAGTTTTATTTACACTAAACATAGCTAAGAGCACTCGATTAAGTCACCTTTCAGACCAAAAAAAAACTATCAAAATCGGTTCATCCGTTTGGGAGCTACGATGCCACAGACAAACATACAGATACACAGACACACAGATACACAGACACGTCAAACTTATAACGCCCCTCTTTTTTTGTCGAGGGTTAAAAATAATTACAAATAAAAGCGAATAACATCGTGATGAATTTACACGATAAAGAAGTGTGTTTTTTTTTAATGGAAATAGCCGCCAAACGAGCTGACGATCCACCTGATATTAAGTGGCTATCGTCGCCCATGGACATCAGCAATACCAAAGGCATCACTGATGCGTTGCCGGCCAAGAAAAAGAGAAGAAAAAGAAAGAAAGAACTGGCTCTCAACCCCCCAGCCGGAACACGACGAGTCGTTTGGCGGCTGACTCATGCTCGAGGGTGGTAGCTATCCAGGCGAACCCCATGGAGAAAAAATAATAGTAATAATGGTGTTAATTAAGAATTCTTTATTAATATGAAGTGCGCGTTTTCTTCTGGATTTTTCTTCTTGGGACGGAAAGTGATCTTTTCAATATCAGAATGCCCAGAATGGGCATCTATGCTAGTTAGCTCTGGTTGTGATTCGCAGCACCTCACATCCGAGTCACTTCCAGTCGGTGGCCGTATCGGTAACATGTTGATCTTTGATCTTAGTTTGTATCAATTACGCTCGTCGCAACTGTGCTCGCCGCTTGAGAATGGAACGTAGCAACTCACACACCAAGATTTAATACATTTTTGCACTTAGTTTATAATATACAAGGTTTAAATTAGTTTACTAGTAATTATGAATATCGAGAAATAATCTACGACACGTCTGCTCTGTACGCTGCCCGCGCTTTATTATCCACATCCAGTTTCGTATACTCTTTACATCTGTGTTACCTCCAAGTTATCATACGCAATTTTTTTGTATTACCCTCAAGTTTTATAATTTTTTACTTGTACGAACTTAATGCCCTTTATTTGTTTTGTTAAACTTTAAATGTTTCTCATGTAAGTGAATAGTGTATTCTTATGAGAAATAAAGATTCTCTTAAACCTGAATTAAGAATTAAAATCAATATTACCAATATAATCCGTAGAGGGGCCCTACCACCAGCGGGCCGGATTTAGTCGCCTTTTACGACACCCATCCGGCGTGGGATTGGGGTTAGTATTCTAAGCCGCCCCAATACGGCTATTGTGTTGTGTATTTTTTACGATGTTTTTTTTTATGGCTAGGTACACAAAAAGTACAATAGCTTAAAATTTATACTATATGCACTACGCGACATCAATTTTATAAGGATTCCTTTATAAACCACCCTAGGTACTTAACCTTACAGGGGTGGAAAACATGTTTAGTAACCTTAAAACTGCATAAATAACACCACGTGTACCTGTGGTTCCTCCTGCTGACCGCTGTCGGAGCCGCGGTGCGCGCGCGGCGGACTCAGCTCGTAGAACAACATGTACGCACTGTTCGTCTTCTCAAACGAGAAGTCCAAAAACTTGTCCGTCACGGAGTCGTAAGTTTTGCTCTAGATATTAGAAGTAATCTTAATTAGGATGTGTAAAATATTTTATCGATATACATTCATATATATAAACGCAATGCGTATGCGCGTAGCGTACACCTGCAGGCAATACAAAGGTGAGCCATTGTAATCACATGTTTTAGTAATTAAATTAGTATTTCTCTATCACTTAAATACTAAAATAAAGGTTTTTGATTAAACTGACCTGAACATTAGCCTATGTTCTAATCTATATTAAAATAACTGGATTTTTCCATTGATTATGGGTGATTTATTATGAACATCAGGGATATCGCATACAGCGACTTAATCACGGCTATATCCCTCCAAAAAGTAGCACTACGTGATGTTCCCTAGCAAACTTATTGTATCCTACCGTCATCTCTCCCCCGAAGCACTCGGCGGCGATGTGCGCGGGATCGAAGGGCTTGACCTCGGCGTCGTTGAACAGCAGCCAGCGGTCGGCGTGCTCGTGCTCGCGGTCGCGGATGAACGAGTAGTAGTGCCCGCCGTCCGCCGTGCCCGTGTGTACTGTCACGCCTATCAGCTCGTATCTGCATAGAGTGTATACTGTACTATAGTCACTGAAGTAAAATGTACTAAAGCACCAGAACAGACATCGCGAACAAAATTTGTGTCGCGCCGGGAGGTTCCATTTTCAAAATTGAGTCCCCGTTCTCCTTTCAAAATCGAACGATTCCATATAACATTGAAGCCCATCGGCGCCAATTCATTGGGACATCAGTCGTTTTTGCGGTGTCGGTTCTATATTCTAGTAATAATATTTCAATGACTGTAGTCCGTTTTTCAGACGAGTCCTGTTTAGTAAACAATCTTACAGGGTCTTTTAGTCGTAATTTATAATTTAAAAATAAGGCCGACACAAAATGAAAAGAATTTAAAGACAGATATTCATTTAATACCAAAACTAATTTCTTTTTACTGTTATTTTTTTACTAATTTAAATTATTATTTCAATAAAAAGCAGTGCCATTATTGTTTACTAAATAAGTCTCGTCTTAAAAAATAGACTATAATTTATGTGTCTATAACTCTGTGTGTAGTCCTTCATACTATTTGGGAGAATACAAAAAAAAAACTATTTTCATGTCGCATCTGCTCCCATGTAGTGTGTAAACAACTGTTCGTGGAAAAGTTCAACGGAGTTTTTTCCCGTACGGGACGGGACGTGAAGTTTTGAAAACATCGTTTCATAGAAAATGTATACGATAGTGCATACGCAGCGGAATCCCGTACGGAACGTGGCGTGTACGAGAAAAAGCCCGTTACGTATACATTGGGCTTAACTCTAACATAATATACATTACGGTTGAATATCGAGCGCAAAACTGAAGTATCTAGTACTGTTAAAAGATCATAAGTGTTTTAACATCCTTATATTGTTGTACAGTACGGCCGTTGTATCTTGGCGCGTCTGAACTTCGCGCAGAAGGCTGCGTAGTAACTTAATTCGCCAATACTCGATACGCGGTGTATTGTGTCTCAGTTATACGTTAGCATATTCGTGTTGCCATCTCTGTCTTACATGCGCTAAAGTTCGCAAAGCCTATGTTCAGACGCGCCAAGATACAGCGGCCGAACTGTACTTAACAGTGTATTTGTGTATCACATAATATATACATAAGTAGAATTAGAGTAGAATAGGTTTTCTACTTACTCATAATGTTCTTCAGTTTCAGAGTAATCATCACCATCTAGGGAACCGCTACTGTCCCCGTCTTTCTTCAATTCTTCTGATTTTCGTTTCTCCTCTGAGAAATAAATTAAATCAAATATACCTATATGATATAGGCTATATCCAATCCCACAACGAATATCATTAAGTTAAAACACAAAAATCTATTCATTCGGATAGTCAAGCGTTACATTTTAGGTAACTGTGGTGCGAAAAAATTTTTTTCAGCGCAGAAAAATATTTTATCGATACGCAATACTGCGTACAGTACGCTTACCGTGATACTGCGCGGGCATGAGATGTTTCTCGACGTATCCGGACATGTCGAGCCGCATGGGGAACGAGAAGTGCGTGTTGACCTTCTCCTTGAGCATCGTCAGCATGTTGAACGTGTAGCGCATCGTGTTGAAGCACAGGATCCGAGGCAGCTTCTTGAAACACGCCCTGACACATACAACGGAACGATATGGATAGGAACGAAACGATTAAAACGAAAAGTAATTGATAATAAATAAATAAATAAATAAATAATATATATAAAAAAAGAAGTCAATACGACTTGAAAGTTTTATACACACAGAAGTTGGAACGATTATGACGATTGGAACGTGATTGGAACGAAAACTAGTTGATGAAGTTTTTCTACAAATTAGTTTTTAATAAAAGAGTGTTTTAGTACACATACGTCTATAGACACTAACTTCTAGTCACAATTTTTTTACCCTGGAGGGTTATTTCAAATGCACCGGACAATTATAAAATGAGTTTTAATGAAATGAGTATATTTACATTCTAACACGCCATTTCTACATTTTACACTAACTTTTTCGTTGATAAAAGAAAATAAGACGAAAAACATAACGTACCGTTTCTCCGCCCGCACTTTAGTGGAGCACTGGCTGCAGGTGTAGCAGTTGTCTCCCTCGAGCGTGTCCTTGACGGTGACCTCGTCGAGCGACTGGTGCAGGTTGCGCATGTCTGCCACCTGGCACCGCACCGTGTAGAACTCTTCCAGCGTGCGGGACACGTGCGGACAGTCCTGTAAGGGATGCTGTGTCAAGTCAACACTGACAAGATTGATGGGTGGAATATGAACGCCACGCCCTTTCCTTGTTTAGGCTGTGTCTCCAATAGAGATGTGTCTCCACTAGGTGTGTGCTGTCAATGTTTTTGTTGTCATAGTTTTTAATTTTGTTAAGATTTTATCTTTTAATACAAAAAAAAACTATACCATCTAGTGAACGTTTTTTTTATGGAAATAGCCGGCAAACGAGCTGACGATCCACCTGACGGTAAGTGGCTATCGTTCATGAACATCAGGGACATCAAAAGGCATCACTGATGCCTTGCCAGCCAAGAGAGAAAAAGAAAGAAAGAAAGAAAAGATTTATCGAGTACGTATTTTAATGAGGAAGAAACACCCAGTAAACCCATCACTCACCAACGACACGACGTTATTACTGAGCACGCCGCAGAACAGCGTTTTAACCAGCCGCTTGAGCTCGGGCGTCATCTCCTCCAGCTTGGAGACCAGGTCGATGAAGAACTCCGCCATGTCCTTCTGCTCGCCCGTGTTCAGCGGCTGGTGGTCCATCTGGTAGACCTTGCAGAAGCTGCGCGGGTTGTACGCTTTGCGCTCGCTCTCCTGTGCCACACAAACAATACAGTTTCATTACAGACATTTGTATGTTAGCTTCGTTTAAAGCGTATAGCTCAGAAGAGTCAAGCCGGCTCCTGCAACCAAATATTTCGTATTGAAACAAGTGGCGACTACATAACTTGGGGATGTAATATACGTAAATTTAATACAAAATTATTGACTGTGTGGCTAGTGATGTCGTGGTGAAGGCACGACTTCTTGATGAGTCCAGGTTCTAATGGCCGGACCCAAATTTCTATAATCGTCATCTTACTAATAATCGTCAGTTCAACCCAAAATACTTAGGGGCGTAGACAGTGACATCACAGTGCTGCAACTAACATGTATACATGAGGTACAATGTAGCCGAGTGACGGTCGAGCGCGAAGTCGACCCAACAGGACGGGCCCACACATCAGCCACGTACATTTATATACAAAACATTTTTGTGTAAGTAGGCAGTGACGTCACTACTCACCATAAGGTAAGCGAACATCCGCTGCATCTCATGCAGCGTCGCGGAGTGCCGGCTCAGCGCGGGGTCGGCCCGCAGCACGGCGGCGCGCGCCTGCGGCATCATGTACAGGTGCTGCATGCAGGAGGCCATGTAGCACGTGGCGCCCAGGTTCGTCAGCCCCACGTACCCGCACTCCGAGCGCGACTCCTCCGCCGGCCAGTAGTCCCATGGGTATGAGGATTGAGGACCTGATGTATCAGTTACATTACTTTTACGCGCCAATGTTTAACAGAGGTAAAGTTGCATGTGAAATAAGCGCAAGTGGCGAATATTACGTATTACACATGAAACTGGGCCGCTAGCGCCAACATTAAAAAGGTAGTTTAAAGACGCCGTAAACATTACAATCTATATCCATTAGGGGCTAAAGACATACTCCAAATTAATGAATTTCCTAACATATTAAAAGTTAATATGTGATCGTTACAGACACTACGTGTTATAAATTCATTGGCAGACAGATATACGTATCAATTTAGTTTAAGGGGGTCTTATCCCAAAAATGGTATTTTTGAAGGTGTTTTGTTCATAAATGGTACATAATACAATTCTAAAAAAAATATATGTTAATTTACAGTCTTTGTTCTTTCTTTTTGTCATACTTGATACACGATACCCGTTACTTCATTCGATAGAAATAAATCACAAAGTTGGGTCTAATCTGGCATAAAAATGGCGTTTTATTCGCGTTTTAATCGCTTCCAGATAATAAAAAATATACCACAGTATAGGTCCTATAGATACCGAAATTATTGGCGAATCATAACATGAAATTTTGAAAAACAACTCTTTCAATTCATAGTTTTTCCATTTTCTATAGTTACGAAACGCCCCACGTAATAATTTAGTCTCGCGCCAGACGCCGTCGAGGTAAGGCCTATGTCAGTTTCGGCCGTGCGACAGTCGAATTTCCGACTCGTAATTTTATTGTTGGCGCGCGCGCGTTTCGAACTTATATGACGTATTAGGTACACAGTCCAAAGTATCCACACTGCTGTAATTTGAAATAATAAAAATTGTTCGTGTTTATACTTTAGTTACTATTTATAGTATTTAGGTATTGGTATAAGTCAAGTGCTAATTACACAATTATTCTTGCCGTATTGGGGCCGCTTAGAATACTAACCTCAATCCCAAGTCGTATGGGTGTCGTAAAAGGCGACTAAATCCGGCCCGCTGGTGGTAGGGCCCCTCGAGGGATTATATTGATAATATTGATTATTATTACTATTATTATTTCTCGATGGGGTTCGCCTGGATAGCTACCACCCTTGAGCATGAGTTAGAGGCTTGGGAGCCAGTTTTCTTTTTTGATGTTATACTTCTTTAGGCTCGTTATGAAATAAATGGAAAATTGTTTTGAAAAAATGATTATTATTATATTGTTTTTTTTTTAATATTGTTTTTGAATGTTGTTTTTTTATAATTTTTTTTTTTGTATGTATATGTGTATATATGTACATGTATATTTGTATATAAGTACAGGGGAAGGAGAGAGGGAGGGGAGCGGAGGGTAGGGGGAGGGGAGGGCGAGGGGAAGGGGAGGGGTATGGGAATGGCAACGCATCAGTGATGCCTTTGGTGTTGCTGATGTCCACGGACGACGATAGCCACTTACCATCAGGTGGATCGTCAGCTCGTTTTCCGGCTATTTCCATTAAAAAAAATTATGTAGTAAGAATAATAAATAAAAACTTGCATTCTCATACCCCCCAGTAAAATATGAGACATACAGTACAAATCAGACATCACTATAATTACCATAACCAGAGTACAAATATTTATCTGTTATATAAAAATATCTGCCCCGGCCGGGAATCGAACCCGGGACCCCTTGCTTTGCAGGCAAGTCCGCTACCAACTAGGCTACAAGGTCGACAAGTTGGTATTTACTTTACACAACATTTAGTAGTAAATTTAAAAAATGTCACATATCAGTGAGATTGACTTTACCGATGAGTAGTTTTTCAATTCATAAAATATGATACACAATAAAATTCTGAACAGTATTTGACCTCGGAACTTTTCGCACTAAACTTGATAAACGATATTTTACTGTAGTGAACAAGTCGCAAACTTAGATCGAAATGAGTACAAAAAATAGAAATAAACGAGACATTGCAGCATAAGATGAATTTCTGAAAAATATCGCTTCTATGACGCGTGAATGAAGGAAGCACCAAATACCTACGCGGCATATTTGGCGGTTCCTTTACAACCCCCACTGACCTCCGCTACCAACTAGGCTACAAGCTCGACAAGTTCGTATTTAGTTATTTATGTAATATTTACTTTACATAACATTTAGTAGTAAATAAAAAAGGGTGTTCTGAAAATTCTGTTATTTTATTTCCTAACTGAGATACGTGTGATACACAAATAATTAGGTACTAACATACAAAATTGCCTAACATCATCTAAATACTAACAAAAAATAACCAACTTCAAAATGGCTCAAAAACTACTTGTCAGATCTCGCTCAATTTTATGTGGAACCACATAATAAGCACCAGCTTTCGATCGAAAAAAGAATCATCAAAATCGGTTCACCCACAAATAAGTAGGTACTTACATACAAAATTGACTAATATCATCTAAATACTAACAAAAAATAACCAACTTCAAAATAACTCAAAAACTACTTGTCAAATCTCACTCAAATTTATGTGAAACCACATGAAAAACACCAGCTTTCGATTGAAAAAAGGATCATCAAAATCGGTTCGCCTAGTCAAAAGTTCTGCGGTAACAAACATAAAAAAACAGTCGAATTGAATACCTCCTCCTTTTTTGAAGTCGGTTAAAAACAGGTAAGGGTGTTCTGAAAATTCTATTATTTTATTTCCTAAGTGAGATACGCGTGATGCACAAATAAGTAGGTACTTATATACATACATACAAAATTGACTAATATCATCTAAATACTAACAAAAAATAACCAACTTCAAAATAACTCTAAAACTACTTGTCAGATCTCGCTCAAATTTATGTGGAACCACATGATAAGCACCAGCTTTCGATCGAAAAATGAATCATCAAAATCGGTTCACCCACAAATAAGTAGGTACTTACATACAAAATTGACTAATATCATCTAAATACAAACAAAAAATAACCAACTTCACAATAACTCAAAAACTATTTGTCAGATCTTGCTCAAATTTATGTGGAACCACATGATAAGCACCAGCTTTCGATCAAAAAAGGAATCATCAAAATCGGTTCACCCACAAATAAGTAGGTACTTACAAACAAAAAATAACCAACTTCACAATAACTCAAAAACTATTTGTCAGATCTTGCTCAAATATATGTGGAACCACATGATAAGCACCAGCTTTCAATCGAAAAAAGAATCATCAAAATCGGTTCACCCACAAATAAGTAGGTACTTACATACAAAATTGACTAATATCATCTAAATACTAACAAAAAATAACTAACTTCACAATAACTCAAAAACTATTTGTTAGATCTCGCTCAAATTTATGTGGAACCACATGATAAGCACCAGCTTTCGATCGAAAAAAGAATCATCAAAATCGGTTCACCCACAAATAAGTAGGTACTTACATCCAAAATTGACTAATATCATCTAAATACTAACAAAAAATAACCAACTTCAAAATAACTCAAAAACTACTTGTCACATCTCGCTCAAATTTATGTGGAACCACATGACAAACACCAGCTTTCGATTAAAAAAAGAATCATCAAAATCGGGTCGCCCAGTCAAAAGTTCTGAGGTAACAAACATAAAAAAGCGGCCAAGTGCGAGTCGGACTCGCCCATGAAGGGTTCCGTAGCAGCAAGTAACATAATATAAAAGTTCTTGTACTTCATTGTAACTTTGATCGATGTTTTTTGCGGTTTACGATTTATGACGTATTAAAAAAAATACTTACTAGATCACGTTCAAATCAATTTTCGTTGGAAGATTGAACGGTAATGTACATCATATATTTTTAGGGTTCCGTATTCGGATTCGTCGTGTCTGTCTGTCTGTCTGTCCGTCCGTATATCACAGCCACTTTTCTCCGAAACTATAAGAACTATACTGTTGAAACTTGGTACGTAGATGTATTCTGTGAACCGCATTAATATTTTCATACAAAAATAGAAAAAAAAATTTTGGGGGTTCCCCATACTTAGAACTTAACTCAAAAATTTTTTTTTCATCAAACCCATATGTGTGGGATATCTATGGATAGGTCTTCAAAAATGATATTGAGGTTTCTAATATCATTTTTTTCTAAACTGAATAGTTTGCGAGAGAGACACTTCCAAAGTGGTAAAATATGTGTCCCCCCCCCCCTGTAACTTCTAAAATAAGAGATTGATAAAACTAAAAAAAATATATGATGTACATTACCATGCAAGCTTCCACCGAAAATTGGTTTGAACGAGATCTAATAAGTAGTTTTTTTTAATACGTCATAAATCGTAAACCACAATTTACCTTTCATTCAATCAACTAAAATACTAACCTACCTACCTAACCTGTGGACTCAATCAAATACAACGAACTACAAGAACTTTTATATTATGTTACTTCCTGCTACGGAACCCTTCATGGGCGAGTCCGACTCGCACTTGGCTGCTTTTTTTTAGTTTTATCATTCTCTTATTTTAGAAGTTACAGGGGGGGGGGACACTTTTTACCACTTTGGAAGTGTCTCTCGCGCAAACTATTCGATTTAGAAAAAAATGATATTAGAAATCTCAATATCATTTTTGAAGATCTATCTATAGATACCCCACACGCATGGGTTTGATGAAAAAAAATTTTTTGAGTTTCAGTTCTATGTATGGGGAACTCCCAAAATTTATTGTTTTTTTTTTCAATTTTTGTGTGAAAATCTTAACGCGGTTTACGGTATACATCTACTGACCAAGTTTCAACAGTATAGTTCTTATAGTTTCGGAGAAAAGTGGCTGTGACATACGGACGGACGGACAGACAGACAGACATGACGAATTTATAAGGGTTCCGTTTTTTGCCATTTGGCTACGGAACCCTAAAAACAGTCGAATTGAATACCTCCTCCTTTTTAGGGTTCCGTAGCCGAATGGCAAAAAACGGAACCCTTATAGATTCGTCATGTCTGTCTGTCTGTCTGTCTGTCTGTCTGTCCGTCCGTATGTCACAGCCACTTTTTTTCGAAACTATAAGAGCTATACTGTTGAAACTTGGTAAGTAGATGTATTCTGTGAACCGCATTAAGATTTTCACACAAAAACAGAAAGAAAACAATAAATTTTGGGGGTTCCCCATACTTAGAACTGAAACTCAAAAATGTTTTTTTCATCAAACCCATACGTGTGGGGATCTATGGATAGGTCTTCAAAAATGATATTGAGGTTTCTACTATCATTTTTTTCTAAACTAAATAGTTTGCGCGAGAGACACTTCCAAAGTGGTAAAATGTGTGCCCCCCCCCTGTAACTTCTAAAATAAGAGAATGATAAAACTAAAAAAAATATATGATGTACATTACCATGCAAACTTCCAACGAAAATTGGTTTGAACGAGATCTAGTAGTTTGAAGTAGTTTTTTTTAATACGTCATAAATCGTAAACCACAAAAAACATCGATCAAAGTTACAACGAACTAAAAGAACTTTTATATTATGTTACTTGCTGCTACGGAACCCTTCATGGGCGAGTCCGACTCGCACTTGGCCGCTTTTTGAAGTCTGTTAAAAACAGGTAAGGTGTTCTGAAAATTCTATTATTTTATTTCCTAAGTGAGATACGCGTGATGCACAAATAAGTAGGTACTTATATACATACATACAAAATTGACTAATATCATCTAAATATTAACAAAAAATAACCAACATCAAAATAACTCAAACTATTTGTCAGATCTCGCTCAAATTTATGTGGAACCACATGATAAGCACCAGCTTTGGATCGAAAGAAGAATCATCAAAATCGGTTCACCCACAAATAAGTAGGTACTTACATACAAAATTGACTAATATCATCTAAATACTAACAAAAAATAACCAACTTCAAAATAACTCAAAAACTACTTGTCAAATCACTCAAATTTATGTGGAACCACATGACAAACACCAGCTTTCGATTAAAAAAAGAATCATCAAAATCGGTTCGCCCAGTCAAAAGTTCTGAGGTAACAAACATAAAATTATAATTAAGATAATGATAAAAATAAAACTATATTTTCATTTCATACTAATAAATGTACTTATTTACTGACTACTACATAATTCAAATTTGTAAAAGTAGTGCAGGCTGTGCAGGTCTCCTACTGCAAAATATTTCTACCTAATTGTGCTGTGGTCGGCCACCGGGTCATACGAGTTCACGTTCTCGAGGCGTTATCGATGTTTGATCCACGCGGACTCGCCAGCGCGATAATACCTACTTTATGACTAGAAGAGGGCCTTAATGAAAAGCAAAACAAAAACACATTTACATCTTCTAATAGTACAGTCTCATACGATAAAATATTGATGATTAACACCAAATTAGCCTGTTTGGACTTGATAAATGATAACTAAGGGCTCTTATATTATATGTTCGCTACGATAAAGTTGGCCATACCAACTTCCCGCGAACTAGAGAACGACTGTCCATATTAGTCCATAGACAGAACTGTCATAAACTAATAATATTTTTTCGAAGAATCAACGTCCCCTCAACACATGGAAAATAGAGAGGAGAAGGAATGCCATCTCTGTCTATTAAAGTGTCCGTAAATCGCGTAAAATTGCGGGTGGCGCTGCGGTGCCGTATCTACATATTTAGCGGCACTAGCGCCATTCATTACGGGTGACGCTGCAGATGCAATAGACATAACTCAGCAAACTTCACTCCGTCTACAACAGCTATGTTCATGGTTCGCTATTTGTATCACACTAGCGCCATTCAGAAACGGCCATTATTGGAACCTTTATTTTCTGTAAACAGCTGGACACTTTTTCAACTTTCCGTTGATATGAGATGGCGCTCCTTCTATATATCAATGCTCCATGCCTCAACAGTAGGTATAACTGACCCGGCTTATGATGCTCCATGAGCTTGTGATGCAGCACCATGTAGTTGTCGGGCGCGCCGCGCACCAGCTCCACCAGCAGGTCGTAGGCGGCGGCGCGCGACTTCTGCGACTTGCACTTGGGCAGGTTGCGCCGCTCGGGGTTCGGCACCTCGAACAGGAACCCGAACACCTGCCACAGTCATCAAATATCAAAGGTGAGAAAGTTTGGTTGGTGCGGTCTGTTATTGTAAGTAGAAAAAAGCTTCTTGTGAATGTCTCTCTGCTTCTTCTTGCCTCACGGTACGGATTTATTTAAGTGTTGGCGCACTTTAACGTTCAAAAAGCATTTGTAAATACCCTCTTCGAATAAATTTTGTTTCATTTCATTTTCAACTAACATCAGTTTGAAAAGAGCTTCGCATATAGACCAACTGCGTCATATCCCTACAACCGATAG
Organism: Thymelicus acteon; assembly: GCA_951805285.1. NCBI lineage: Eukaryota > Metazoa > Arthropoda > Insecta > Lepidoptera > Hesperiidae > Thymelicus > Thymelicus acteon. Next base: position 9,925,438 of record OX638232.1, read on the forward strand.
AAATTCATCTCTTGGAAACACGATTTATAAAGTTAAAATGTCAATGCTTTCTTTCGGGTTGGTGTAACGTCCTTTATTTTAAGGCTGACAAAAAGCTGCAAATTCTAAAGACTGCACACAAGCCTGTCATAACTTACGACCGCGACGTCAACGTACCATTTCAAGCGTCCTCGTCCCCTGCTCCGAGGTCTTGAACCGCAGCGGGTGTTTGACGAGGTGTGTGAGCAGACTGAGCTGCCCGTACAGCCCGTCGTCGGGCACGCACGGCTCGGCGCGCCGCTCGATGATCTCGCGCGCCTCCAGCGATGAGCGAATCTGCTCGCACAACTCGTTCAGGTCGGGCGCGCCGCTATCTTCGGAAGTGGCGCCCTCTGGTATGTTGATAAAAAAAAACGTTTTTAATTATTTTTTATTTATGCAGCAAGAATATTTTCTGTTTTCTTTTTAGGATTTACAAAATTATTCTGACAAGAATCATCTTACACTATACGTCAAAGCCACTTAATACTAATCGTACAGCCAATGATAGTGTATTTTTATTATTACGACATATTTACCTTTAAAGAAATCTTCTGGTAAGCCATCAATGAGTCGACACACGAGCCAGAAGTAATCCCGGCACGCCGGCCCGTATGGCTCTTTGCCTTCTTCCGTGTGATGATGAACCACCTATAATAAATTTACATTGTGTACACCACAAACATTCACCACCAAATATATCAATTTCTTAATATTTATTTAAAAGATTTGCTGTGGAGTTTCTTTCGCTTTTTCGTCTTCTCAATAAACACCTATACGTAATGGTAGTAGAAGAAATTATTCTTCGAGTTTCGTTCTCGATATTAGCATAGCAATACTTGTAGTAGCCACGTACCGCCCGCCATTTCGCACTGAATTTTAGAGGTAGATAAAAAATAAAACATGAAATTATCAATTTTTGTAGGGTAGATTTGTAAAACCTCACTTAACTGGGGCGCTCTCCTCCTCGGTTCGTCATTCACGTTTCAGTGCTTCGCTGTTTCGCACGGGCGCAAAATTGAAGTTAAAAGTGAAATGCTTAAAATATAGTTTAATAGTCAGGAAGAAATCAATTACTTGTGTAAAAGAATAAAAAGTTTAGAACGAAAAATTTACCTAAGTAAAAGTGATCTGCAGTGTGTATCGTTGGATCCGTACAGGAAATTCATCAACGCTTGTAATCAGCAGGTAGGTGGATTCCAGTATTTAAAGAATACATCAAGTAACTTAAAATCATAAATAACCCTACTTTAGTAGTCGGTTAAAAATTGCTTGCAAATGTAATTCGCAAGGAATTTACACGCAATTACGAAGCAGAAACAGAATATCTGTTATATATCAGTGAATATATGGTTTTTATATGGATACCTTCAAGGATTCCTCTTTTTTTCTCCATTACTAGCACGTGTTTTTTCGTATGAAAAATATATTACAATATTATTTAAATACCATATATAACTGGATTGTCCTTGGGAGGCTTCCAAATAAATACCTGCTAACCGGAATTACCTGTGGGGTTCTTCCGTCGCTAGTAAATGTATTCCGTAAGGAAGTTATCAATTTATATTGCAACATTATATAAATACAAACAATCGGGTTATCCTTTGAAGGATTCCAAATAAAAAAGTACCTGTTAATAGCTAGTATATGTATTCCATAAGGGATTTATATTGCAGTAGTGTACAAATACAAAACCTAATCGGGTTTTCTTTTGAAGCCCTTCTTATTTAGAAGGAAAGAAAAATAAAAAAGTACCTTCTAACAATAATTACCTATAGGGTTCTTCCATCGCTAGTATGTACTAGTACTAGTATTCCGTAATGAATTTATATCGAAATAGTATATAAATACAAAACATAATCGGATTGTCCTTTGGGGACTCCTGTGGGTTCACTGCTCGCATTACATTCGAATTAGTGTTACGCAGACAACTGCAACAAGAAGTACTCGCAATTCGGATCTACTTGTGGGGTATTTCCTCTGCATTGTACATGTATACCATGAAGAATTCTCACAGTGTTACGCAGACAACTGCAACAAGAAGTACTCGCAATTCGGATCTACTTGTGGGGTATTTCCTCTGCTTTGTACATGTATTCCATGAAGAATCCTCACCGTGTTACGCAGACAACTGCAACAAGAAGTACTCGCAATTTGGATCAACTTGTGGGGTATTTCCTCTGCATTGTACATGTATTCCATGAAGAATCCTCACAGTGTCACGCAGACAACTGCAACAAGAAGTACTCGCAATTCGGATCTACTTGTGGGGTATTTCCTCTGCATTGTACATGTATTCCATGAAGAATCCTCACTGTGTTACGCAGACAACTGCAACAAGAAGTACTCGCATTTCGGATCAACTTGTGGGGTATTTTCTCTACATTGTACATGTATTCCATGAAGAATCTTCACCGTGTTACGCAGATAACTTTAACAAGAAGTACTCGCAATTCGGATCTACTTGTGGGGTATTTCCTCTGCACTGTACATGTATTCCATGAAGAATCCTCACCGTGTGACGCAGACAACTGCAACAAGAAGTACTCGCAATTCGGATCTATTTGTGGGGTATTTCCACGACATTGCACATGTGTTCCAGAAAAAATCTTCACCGCATTATGCAGCTGATTAGCGTATATTCCATACGGAACTAATACTGTACGCTATTCGTTGAACAAAGTACTTGATAACTGGATCTACCTTTGGGGTAACTGTTTACTCAAACAAAAAAAAAATATACTTACATATATATTTCTGAAGGAACTCACGTCACGCTGGAAAACATACGGTGAACTGAAACAAGTACTTATTTATTCGCATGAAACTGCGAAGGATTTCTGTTCAACGAGCAATAGCTGTATATTATTTATTTACTTATTTATTTCACAATAAATGTAAACGTAACAGGTTCATTTAAACCCAACACCATTTACAATTTACACGAACCAAGGGGATTCTCTCGCCAACTGCAAATTGCATCTTAGAACTGCCAAAAACCTTCGTCGACGCGCTTATCGGGGTGACAATTGCACTACTTTCATCGATCTAGAACTTTGAAGTTCACCGGAGTGTTATCGCCGACGGCGAAGTAGTGTGAAGTTGTTATAACAATTATTATAATATCAACTTTTAAAAGTTTTTTGCTAACCGCACCACTGTTACGGTGGTACTGAATACCGACGGTGATACCTTAACAACAGTAGCTGTCTATTCTGTTGACAACGCGTTGGTGACGCCGTTTTTTTTCGTGGCTTGTGAATTAAATTCCTCTTTGATCATAAAGTCTGCGATTCAATAACCAGCTAAGCCTGTCATCAGGCCCTTAAGCAACAGTAACTTTTCAGTAATGTTTTCGACAACCGCAGTAAGGGGCGTAAAAATTGTTCGACCTGCTGGTCTAATGATGCATGTGACTCTCACACAAAGCCAGCCTAAAAACCGCCTAAAACTGTCAACCGTAGACGTAAGTTCTAAATGGATATATAATAATAATAAAACTAAGAGATTTTATCTATCAAATCTATTGTTGATTCACGAAAGATTCTCTTATTGATAAATTCGGGAACATACCATTCTTATGTCATCGTGGAGCAATTGACATAAATGTACCTAATTATAAGTACAATAACATCGCACATGTTTCAATAAAAAAGACAATAACGATTCAGACATTGAAATATAATGTAGTATGGATTTAATTAGACTGAAAGTAAACTAATAAATGTATGTGTACAAATTGATACCTATATGGGCATATGAAATTATGAGTACTAATTCCGAATTTCAAATTATATTTGAATATCTGAGGACAACTTAATTCAAGTTTTTATAAACTCTTATAAATTGATGTGATCAGTTGTTCAGTTTCAGCCGAATTGAAGAGAATACTAAGCTACATCCTGTTTGTACACCGTAGGTACATACCGTTTGGCTTAGTACCTATAGCTAATATTTTCAACGGGTTTTTAACTTACTGAGGCGTACGGAACAGTTGTCTTTTTTCTACTTAATAATAATAAACAAACTTGAGTGAATTATTTTCTGGTTGGCCTGCCGGTCAATGATAATGCAATTACAAATAGTAGGTATACTACTGTATACCCCCTGTATATGTACGATTAATTGTATTAACCATTGCTTAATGTATTAGTTAATTTATTTGTTGCTTCATCAAAAGTAAAAATTTTGATTATTGCGTATTTTTGAATATTTCCGTGCTAGCGGACGATTGATTCATTTTTGCATACTAGGTTAGAGATACAAACATTTTCTATACATGCAAAACATACATGTATACCGTAGATTGTATAATTATACAATGTTATGCTCCTTATGTGCATGCCTCAACAACGGGGTTCCGCCTCCAAAGTAACCAGACATTATCACTATGACAACATTATACTCAACAAATGAGCGGTAAACTTTGCCATCAAATGATGTTGTAAAATAAGACAAAAAATAATGTATTTATTATTTATTTATTTCAACAAACAAGTACAATTGCATGCTTTACACGTCTGTCAAACTGCGAAGCAGTTTGTCGCCAGTAGTTCTCGTGGATTACAATATACGAGTACGTACTCTCAACGTACTTATTTTTTACTTACTTGTTTTTATGTTGCAGGTGTCAGTTCTAGGACGGAGGTACACTTAGGGTATTGTGGTTTGATTTTATTATATTCAAGTCTTACGACTGCGGTCCGCCTATATGTATATCGGTCATCCTATAAACTTAACAATGAGATTGTTTCTTAATGGCCTCCACCCATATTTTTTTTAACATTGAGTAATTTTATTTTTGGGTATTATATACTTAACTAATCACACTATCGTTACCGGATTGAAGTCCGGATATTGTTTCACATAGAAAAACATCCCAACTGCTTACGCATATTACTGCATATGTGATGGAAAACAGTAGTTTGCGTATCGTCAATTCGCCACGAAAACAATTTTATCCTTACAATACTTTGTAATCGAATTTCCCTTATTGTTTCACACAAGTTTTAATTCATAAGGTTACCGCAGTTCACCCAGGTCCTTGCTAATTGGTCAAATCAGTCTAGACAAATAAGGATTATATTTTATATATTTTTCTATAGAAAATATTTTCATTGCGGCCTTCTACTTAAATACTAATTAATTTAGAACATAATAATATCCAATTTTATTCAATTTAGTATTTTTTACAGCACATATATTTCATGTGATTTTCGGCCGAACTCTAAAAGAAGTCAATACATTGATTTCGTTTTTTATACAGGACTGGTGGATGCTCTGTGTGTTCCACTACACTTACAAAATCTCTGATAACAATTATACATCAGTGTTTTTTGTGTTAACAATCTGTTCAAATTGTTGTATGGGAAAAATGGAAAATCTACTTATTCAAAGGATGGATTTTAGTAGCCTCAAACCACTTTCGGATTATTGCCTTTCAAATGAAACCATTTTAAGGCATATCGGTTGGATGGTTTCACAGTCTATAGAAAACATCCGTACAAACGTTTTATGTTTTATATACATATATAGATAGATAATGTTTTAATTAAAACAGTGTTTTTATAGATAATTTTTATTCCTACTTACAGGTTTGGAATTACTTATGGTTGGCGACATAGTTGCTGCTTTCGTTGCTACACTCGCTGTAGTAGTGTGACCAAAAGCTACAAAAAAAATGGATCTTTCGGGAAAGAACAAATTTCAGTCAACACAATTTTATTATCATCAAATTACTTACTCTCTTAGTACTGGCAAGGGTTACATAGAAAGGATACCATATATATTATAGATAATATTTCCAAATCTATATTTACCTCATTTAAGTAATTTACTTATTATCCTTAAATATTTTAATGAATATTTTACATAAAAATTGCAGAATTCAGTGGATATTCCACTTTATTCGGTTAACATTACACTCTTCATGTTCATAGCAAATACAGTTAACTACTTATCAGTAGCATAATTACCGAGTGTGTTATATATACGGTATTACATAAGTATATACTGTTGTCACCAATATATTGTTCAATAGATTGAAATTAAAGAGTAAAATATTGCTATCATTATTACAATTAAAAATAATGATAAGCTAATAACATCATTAGTTTCACGACTACCTTCTCTAAACGTCTACAAGTATTGCTATGCTAATATCGAGAACGAAACTCGAAGAATAATTGATGATTAAACGAACTTACCTGTAAGTGAAGTTCAATCCCAATTATTCGAGAGCTTCGTTCGAAGATATTAGCATCCCTCCCTCCCTAGTGTACATGTCATATACACTACACCCCTAGTCGTGAAACATGAAACAGCTCAGCAAATCTCTGAACTGAATGACGAACCGAGGAGGAGAGCGCCCCAGTTAAGTGAGGTTTTACAAATCTACCCTACAAAAATTGATAATTTCATGTTTTATTTTTTATCTACCTCTAAAATTCAGTGCGAAATGGCGGGCGGTACGTGGCTACTACAAGTATTGCTATGCTAATATCTTCGAACGAAGCTCTCGAATAATTGGGATTGAACTTCACTTACAGGTAAGTTCGTTTAATCATCAAATATGTCTTGCATAAGTCTAATAACAAATGTTTTGGAATTGAAAATGCATCCTTGAACTACCACCCTAAATGACCACTGAATACACCGTCATAAGTAAAATATTACGTAAAAATTGCTTTACCACTTCCACACTCCAAGATAAGGGGCATGTAGGGATTTTGAAGACCCCTCCTCCCTCTAGGGGCCCTTACATCCTTAGCGGCGCGCGTCACATCCCCCTTCACTGATGACCGCTGACTCCAGCTACATACCTCATGATGATGATGCGGGTGATGCGGGCGCATGTCTGCGGCGCGCGGCAGGTGCTCCAGCAGCAGCTGCAGCAGCGGCGCCAGCACGGCCACCTCGCCGCCCGCGCACAGCCGGTACAGCGCCGTGCCCGCCTCGCGACGGACCTGCACCGACCACACGACATATTATGTTTTTTTTTTATACTAAACAAGATAATACTTCAGTACAAAATCACCTAATGGTAAGCAGTAATGAAGGCATGGATAGTAAAGCGCACTAACTTAGTAAAAGCCTATTCACGCTTATTAAAATATATAGATATTTAGTTTTACTTTAATAAACGTACCGCAGGATCGGCGTCATCGAGCAACAGTCTGGGAGCGGCGCGCCGCAACGACCACGCAAGCGCGACCGCGTCGCCGCCGCCGCGCGCCCACCACACGCACATACGCATCGCGTGTTGCACCACCTGCACACCGACATACACACACATACACGTTAGATATATTGATTGTACAGTACGGCCGCTGTATCTTGGCGCGTCTGAACATAGGCTTTGCGAACTTTAGCGCATGTAAGACAGAGATGGCAACACGAACATGCTAACGTATGACTGAGACACAATACACCGCGTATCGAGTATTGCCGAATTATTTTACTGCGCAGCCTTCTGCGCGAAGTTCAGACGCGCCAAGATACAGCGGCCGAACTGTACGTATTGTAAATTATGCAGAAGTAACATTCATAAATGTCTGTGTAGACATCCAAATCGCTTACAGTCTTTAATCACAGTCTATAACGTCATTGGTCAGTCAGTCAAATCATGCTGCCCAAGTAAATCTCCTAGGGTTATCAAAAGATAATATTTTGGTGGTATGGTGCTGTTCAAATTAATTAGCAGCAGTGACCTTGAGGTGGCGTACATGACAAGTGAGGATAATATTACATATTGTAATGTAACAACTTTTATAGTGTTGAGAAACAGTTAAGCCTTTAAGAAATATTGTATCAGATTAATTTACAGCGTCACATCGGACAAATATTTCAAATATTTTGCGATGGTTTTACTGACCTGAGCTCGGCCCCAAAAGCCAGTCTTGTATGTAGTTGGTTCCTTAACAGTAGCTGCCTCACAGAGTATTGAAATTAACCTCTCTGTTGTCTCCTCAACACTCATCAAGGACAGTAAAGCCTGAAAATAAAAAATATTATTACTATTGATATAGCGTCCCATTTGTTTTATGATAACGTTAACTGTGTACTTATAAGAGTATGATTCCATGGAGTAACGGGATGGTAAAACTCACGGGATGTAGTTTCGGTGTCTGCGCCGGATCCGACGAAGGCATTGTGCCAATACGACACAGCAGCTGCAGGAGTAGTGCGAGACAATCCTGTCTCCATTCGCTGTCGTCGTTCCTTTGTAATACGCCTGCGAAATATTATGTAAATCCACAGGGTAATATAATCATTGAGTCTATATAAACATGGAAGCACTAACGGTTACTTAAATCACTCCTTAGTAAAGAATCTCCATACAAATTCTGTACTAAGGAGCGATTTATGTAACTGTTAGTTACTCTGAGTTGGGACGTTTGTAATTGATCATATTATGTTAATGTAATTAATTGAATGAAGGTAAACTATATTTTTGTCCTATTTTTTAATATTTATGTTTTACTAACCTGACATCATTATATCATACAGCAGCCTCAATCCACCCTTCTTTATAAACAACTCATTCCAGTTTTCCACCGACACCTTCTCATCCTCAGTTTTCTCGATGCTTCCCGTCGTTTCCTTGACATTAGGACCATTGCTGTTAGAGCTCAGCTTGTCTATAATGTGTAAGGAGTACATGAGTTTCTGTGGGCTAGTGGGGTCCAGGAGTTCGGGTAATTTGCTTTCTGAGGGGTTCTGGAATGCTTCGAGTAGCGTCGGGTTGAGGGGGACGGCTTGCAGGATGTCCCAGACGCGCCGCGAGAGGAGCTGCGCTTTCGTGTGTGCCATGGGCTCCTGGAAATATTACGATGATATTGGGTACGTGTTTATAAATCATTTGGATTCATTACTTGATTACACTGATTTTTGTGGAGACAGTACCGCCTAGAGCCGTGGATTGTCCTTGAAGCTTTGGTAAAAGCGTTTAACTATAGTTGTCAATAAAACTCACATCTACTGTATGTAAGAATATCAAAATAAATAATCAGATAAATTATAGATGGTCTAATCACGAAGTTGCCATTAGGTTATTCTAAGCTCTACAGGTAACCTATGTTGCTGAAGTTGAAGTAAATTTTCAAGTAAATTATCGCACTTGTGTTATTTGAAATTGCATGATGAGCATATACCAGTCTTAACATTGGTAATGGATAACATTTTAACTGACAATAATAACTTGATATAAACTTGATATAATAAAAATAACAATGGCTAATAAACTAATAATAATCAAACCCGCCACACCCCAGTAGTGAGCGACTCCTTCATCTGCCCCAGCGCCTGCATGAGCGTGAAGAGCTGGTGGAAGCAGACGGGGTCCAGCAGCAGCAGGGTCGGCAGCCGCGCGCGCGCCGGCGCGGGCTGCGCGCTCGGCCATTCCGCCCACGCCGCGCGCCCGCCCACGCCCACTGACACGAATACCAGCTGGGGGACGGAGGGTTCAATGTTGATTGTTTGATTCATCTTGCAACAGCGTGGAAGTTGATAGACCAAGATAGTCATGGATGATCGAAGGAGATCGTCGATAATCCATGACCTCTAGAAAACCGCTATTGCAATTTTGTATGTGAAACGCTTTCCACACAGTCGTATTGCAACATGGAAGTTTACTGACGATTTTTGCCGATTATTATAGATTTTCATTCTACCTTTATATGAAGCTGGCACGGTTTTCGATTTCCAGAGATCGGTACGAGCAACAAAATCGGCATTTGAGCAACTAATTAGCAAGAAATAGCTACAAATTCTCGTGTATTTTATATCGGTGTTCAGGCATCAAGCGCCTGTCAAAAACGTCACACTACACTCGCGTGCGGCGGGTTGCGGCTATCTTTTAAATCATAAATGTCATTACTCATTATTCAATCCACTTCTGATCGTCGCCTTGTAAACAGCATCTCAAAAATACCGCAATATAGTTGTCCTAGCCACATTCTGGATTATTATTGCACACCTATGTAACCAAATACAATCGATTTTTGCCGATTTGCCCATGCCAGCTTGATAGCTACTTACTTGGTATGTAGATCAGAAAACTATTTTATTTGACAATGTCTGCATAGGTACTTTAACCTAAGATGGCCGTACGGCATTATGTTAGTGTGTACTTACCTTGTCTATGAAACAAATATTATCTCTTTTAGGTGTTTAAGCACGTATGTGTATCGAATCTGGAATGACATAAATGACAAAAACGATTCGGATCCTTGTTATTGTTTAGGCAGCAGAATGCTATGCAATATGCTTTTGCATTCATTTTAGTTAATACCGTATCGTATGTATCGTATAGCGACGCAGCGCGTTGTATCGAACTAGCATGTGACATGTGTGTTGACGTCATGTGTGATGGATTACGAACGTGTAACAGCCCTTATGAATTTTCTGAATGAGGATCAGTAAAGTTATAGCAAATTCTATAGAACTAGTATCCACGCGATTCTTTATGGCATATGAATGATATATCTTTTTGAATCATCCAAATCAGACCATTACTTACGAAGATATTAAGTAATAAACATTGCCGTTCCGGCCGCTAAAATTCAAACTACGCGGGCGCGTGTGACGTCACGATATCGGTCGCCGCCAGTTACCCGCTGGCAGCGATACGGCGCGCAATGTTTTGTTTGGATAATTGTGACTTTGAAACAAATTAAGTGTCCCATTTGTGCCTAATTCACCTTTTAACTATGTATCAGTATTGTATAGTGCTTAAACGTTCAAACACTTCTATGAAAACGCCAAAAAAAACTATTTTTTAACGTGCCGAAAAACTCAAAACTTCGTAGAAAATGGTATTCCGTTGTAAAAAGACAATATATGATTTATCTTCAATAGTAACTGAGCTGGGAACCATATCTTTAACTTATATAAATTTCGTAGTTGTATCTATATAGCCAGCTGTGGTTGGGCTCCGTAACATTTTTTTTCAGTGGCAGATGGCTCCTCGCTGCGTCTATGGAGCCACATAAAAAATGCTACGCTATGTTTGCAGCCTCCCTTTTGAGCAGCACAGTCATGGAAATCCACCTTCTCTACCGTTCAGCAGCAATACGCTTTACTTTTTAGGGTTCCGAAGTAAAATCGGAAGTATCGGAACCCTTTTAGTTTCGTCATGTCCGTCCGTCCGTCTGTAATTTTGCAACGAAATTTATATAAGTTAAAGGTATAATTCCCAGCTCAGTTACTATTGAAGATAAATCATATATGTATTGTCTTTTTACAACGGAATACCATTTTCTACGAAGTTTTGAGTTTTTCGGGACGTTAAAAAATAGTTTTTTTTGGCGTTTTCATAGAAGTGTTTGAACGTTTAAGCACTATACAATACTGATACATAGTTAAAAGGTGAATTAGGCACAAATGGGACACTTAATTTGTTTCAAAGTCACAATTATCCAAACAAAACATTGCGCGCCGTATCGCTGCCAGCGGCTAACTGGCGGCGACCGATATCGTGACGTCACAGCCACGCAGTGAACTTTGTAAGTAATTTGGTCATAACTTCGTCAATTTTTGTCGTAGAACAAAAATTTTTTCACTGTATGTTAAGGATTTCTTAGCTCTATAAATCTGCATTCTCAACTAAAAACGTTACGGATCCTCATTAGCCCGACACGTCGAACGCGGCATGTACTTGTAACTTCATACCGAAAGTGTGGAGTGCGCTAGATGGCGCCAGGCCTGACATGATATTAATCTGTCTTCCTAGTCTAGGATTGTCTCAAGCATATCGTTTGCTTATCGAACATAAGTAAGGATACTACCAATTTCATCCTGTAAAAAAACAGCCGTCAATCAGTACGATACAGAAGCATTAAATAATGCTGTTGGGATCGGGTTGGGACAGATAAAACCAGATAAAATTGTATGTGCCATACCTGATTATCCTTAAACCCCATGTCGTACAACGTGCGCTCGTCATATTCTATCGTCAGCTCCTGCCCTTGAGTTATCATTCGCAGCGGACCGTCGCTCGACAGTGTAGTGACGCCGTCCTCTCCTTGAATCTAAAGTTTAAATTAATGTTAATTATTACAGAATTTGAGTCTGTGAATTAAGCCAGTACGTAGTAAAGCACTACGCCTGGGATCAGTTTGTCATCACTGGCAAAACACACAACTTTACCACCTTCGATTTCAGGAACTGTCACAGTCATATCAAGCTTCTGCTACGGCTCCGTCGGAATACGCCTTATTTAGCGCGTAAGCCCACAGATATGGTTAACAGAATTAAAACCTTCGATGTATCGAAGAAATCGCTATCCAAGTTATCGCTTAACGTGTAACGGCATTAACGGTTACACACTCATATCCCCGCAGTAGGTTTTCACCCATGACCCAAGCACAAATATTTATCTGTCACATAAATATCTGCCCTGGCCAGGAATCGAACCCGGGACCCCTCGCTTCGCAGGCAGGGTCGCTATCTACTAGGCTACAGGGTCGCTCTTTTTAGCGCGTTATTGGCCACACCCGCGCAATATCATTCATAACGCGTTAGAATGCAGGTATGACCTAGTATACAAGTATATTCAAGTTTGTCTTGTCCAAGGTACACACGACACGAGTTACGAGTGTGTAGCTAGTGTGTTCTCGCTCTCACCTGCCGCTCCCACCACACATGCACGTGCGCGCGCAGATGCGCGACGAGGTCGGTGTGGTGCAGCGACAGCACGGCGCGCGGGCCCGCGCCCGCCGGCTGCAGCGTCACGCGCACGCTGCCCGCGCCCGTCGCGCCGCCCTCCCACTGCCCGCTCTCCGCCAGCGCCCAGCGCCGGAGGTGGTATGCGTATCTGGTGGTACAACACGTGAATGAAAATAATATATTTCATTACGAGTGCGGAAAGCTTGTCATTGCAAAGAGTTCCGACAAATTAACGGAACAAGTTGCAATGACGGTTCCGCGCGTGTACTGAACAACTATTTTTAATACAGTTGCGAAAAAATGAAGCAATTTAATAGAATAATAAAAACACAATAAACTTGAAAATGGCGCCAACCGTAAAAGAATATAAGCAGAGATTTTTTTCTTCACCCAGTCCGGGTGGGCAGAGGGAACTATGCCCATACAGCCAAGTCTTCACTAGATTTTTTTTTATTGATATTAAATGAAAATGAAATTTAATGAGATGAAATGAAATGAAACCTAAACTAACTCATTGAATCAAATCATTAAATCTGATATTGAAACAAATTAGTAGCTTCTTTTTAGAAATATTTGCATGAATCTTAAAAACTTCTATTAATTTTTTTTGTAAAAACTTGTTTGTGGTTGGTTTTTTTCTTTTTAATAGACATTATTTTGACAGTTGGGAAAGAGAATGCACTAGTGGGGAAAAGGTAAAGAAAAAGCCCACACACTATACGTCCTTGCAATACGTCACTTTTTGAGCAACTGTATTAAAAAAGTATTTGCGTATATGGGTAGCTTTATAACATTGATAATACACAAACATTATGTAATTTTAAACATTACGGAACGTTTTTGTATCAAGCTCTGCATACCTATTGTAACTCTTTTACTGAGTGTACAATAGGCTTACTGCCAACAGCGCCGTTTCTTTCAACCAACCCACACTTGCTGATTTACGATTGTTTTCAATCTCATCTTTCTATCCGTTATCTCTAGTAATTAAGTAAAATTATGACTTTTTTTTACCAGCCAACTGAATTTAGTCACGGAAAAGTTACATTCTAGCCAAGAAAAGTTATATTGTTATATATTTGCAACTAAACAAATAGGGTAAATACAATGAATTAGAAAACTTAACTTCTATTCAAGTTTAATTTCAGGGTGTTAAGTGTACACAATTGAAATTAGAATAGGTAATGCGCCGGTAGTTACAGTGATTAATTAATGTAAAAAAGCGGCCAAGTGCGAGTCGGACTCGCCTATGAAGGGTTCCGTAGCAGCAAATAACATAATATAAAAGTTCTTGTAGTTTGTTGTAACTTTGATCAATGTTTTTTGCGGTTTACGATTTATGACGTATTAAAAAAAACTACTTACTAGATCTCATTCAAACCAATTTTCGTTGGAAGTTTGCATGGTAATGTACATCATATATTTTTTTTAGTTTTATCATTCTCTTATTTTAGAAGTTACAGGGGGGGGGACACACATTTTACCACTTTGGAAGTGTCTCTCGCGCAAACTATTCAGTTTAGAAAAAAATGATATTAGAAACCTCAATATCATTTTTGAAGACCTATCCATAGATACCCCACACGTATGGGTTTGATGAAAAAAACATTTTTGAGTTTCAGTTCTAAGTATGGGGAACCCCCAAAATTTATTGTTTTTTTTTTTTTGTGTGAAAATCTTAATGCGGTTCACAGAATACATCTACTTACCAAGTTTCAACAGTATAGCTCTTATAGTTTCGGAAAAAAGTGGCTGTGACATACGGACGGACGGACAGACAGACAGACAGACAGACATGACGAATCTATAAGGGTTCCGTTTTTTGCCATTCGGCTACGGAACCCTAAAAAGTACCCTTTTTTTGTTCAAAGTGGTAATGGGTGTACCATGGTATCCTGACTCATTTTACAACATTAGTTACATAAACACATAATATGTAGACGTTAAAACAATTAGTTACGTAACTTACCTTCGTTTAAAAGTATCTAAATGCGTTTTGAGCAGTAGCAGCGCTCTTTGTATACACTGCAACGCCGCTTCTTCAGTCATATGCTCGTAAATATTCTGTTTATCGGCCGACTTTTCTTGGTCCTTCGAGTCTTCTGCAGTGATGCTGGGTGTAAGGGATGATTCGCCATCTTGGTTTTTGGATATGAGCCGTTCGGCAGCTGATGATAGGTGAAACATGCACTTGGAGACAAAGTCATCTTCCTGTTGTAGCTGCTGGCCCATGTAATAACTGTTCAGGTACTGAATGGCACCCATCGAAACGTCTGTAAATATAACATAAACGCTGTCATTGTCACCGGAGCGTGTTGGCGAACGCTATATTCGCATACGTAACCGGTACTCCCGATTATAAACCGATATTTTTATCCAATGGGTCAAATTACAAGGGTCAAGGGCAAGCCTAGGCTAGACATAAAATTAAATTATTAAACTAAACTGTCAGAAATTTTTTCCTACAACCGTAGAGTCGCTATTTGTATAAAATGTAAAAATCATGAGTATCTGTTGCTGTGAAGGTGTTTAACGTCAGAAAAGCAAATGAATGAGTAATCATACCAGTGCTATTGGCCCTGAGCGCGATCTTCCACAGATGGTCCATGGCGAGCGTGTGCGGGTGCGTGCAGTCGCGAGAGTCGCCCGCGCCCAGCGCCATGCGCGCTAAGTTACACAGCTGCTGGTACAGGCTCAGACCCATTATGCTGATAGTCTGTAACAAAGGATATGACGTTTTTAAAGGTGCATTAAACTTATTTTAAACACTATGACGACAGAAACAGTAAAATATATTTGAATCATTATATTTCAAACTATTCAATACTGCGATTTCAATGAGTTAGAAATAGAAAGCGTTTTTGTTTTTAACACAAAAAAAAAAACATTTTTGATCACCCATTCTCTGATATTTGGTTAAATTAAAGTCAAAAGACTTAAATATTAATACCATTTACAACACTAGAGATGTAAACAGTTTTAATTTTCCGAAAAACGCAAAAATGAACGTGTCACGATTAAAATTTGCAGGTTACAGAAAATGCACAAAAAAATTGTTTCGCAAAGATTAAACTTCACCAACCCCACCTAAATCTTTTTACTACCAGCATAATCATCACAGTAATAACATATCCAATCAGCTGACCTCAGGATCGAGCGTGGGCATCTTCTCGACGTACAGGAACCGCAGCGCGTCCAGCCCGAGCGCGTGCTGCTCCGGCGACTTGGTGTGCGACAGCAGCCAGGAGTACAGGCAGTCCGCGCACTCCGCCGAGCCGCGCACTACTAAACACTGCCATAGCTCCTCTACTTGCTCCACTGTTAGTCTGCAGATTAAAAAAAACAGGTTTATATTACAATTAAATTATTGACATCGTAGATTAAGGGTCTGTGGAATGTGTAGTTAAAATAGTTGTGAAACATCGTCATATTATTGGGCTGAACTGAACCCAATATGTATACAATGTGTATAATGCCCCTGCTACATCGGCGTGTGGCGTTAACATTACGGCTTCGCCAGAATGTGCCTTACTACGGGCGTTAATAAGGCAGCAGACGTGGGCAGCAGAATTAAAATCTTTTGATGTGTCGAAAAACCCTCCAACAAGTTTTTTGAATACATTATTACCAACAAAGTGATTTATACCTACTATAATTTTTAGAAATAGTTTTTATGTTATATTTCTTTGTTATATAAATAAATAAATAAATGAGACACAAAACATACCTGAAATGATGCGGCGACCCGACGGGCGAGAAGATGGCGGTGAGGAAGTGCAGGCGCACAGTGAGCTCGGTGATGTGCGCGTAGTGCGCGTCCGGCGGCCGCGTCGTCACGTAGTGCCGCAGGTCCTCCAGGAACAGCCGCATCATGCCGCGCTCTCGCTCCGCCCACATCACCACCTGTACGTACACACGCAATACGCATTATATAATACATACAAAATACATTGTAACGGGTAGATGGGAGAAAGGAAGTTTTGAGATAAGGCCCCATGAGGTGAAATGAGGTGGAGTGAAGTGGGGCAGGGTGGAGCGAGGTGGGGAGAGGTGACGCGAGGTGAGGCTAGGTGATAAGACGGAAAAGACAAAATGACATTAGATGGGAAGGAAACATCACAAAATTTTATTGGCCAGCAGCAACTCTCAAAGAATTGATAAATGATTTATGTTTTTAAATAAAATTATTGCAAAAATTGTTCGTGGATATTTTAATTTATCACAAATAAATAAACAAACGTACACGCAAAGAGAGCATGCTCATAATACAATGAATATGGCATAAAGAATGTAGTGTACATACCTGGTGCATGTCCATTCCGCGCAGCTGTTGAAACGACGAAAACAATTTTGGCAGTAAGCGAAGTGACACCGCAACTGACCTGATATGAAATAACAAAAGATATAGTACTATCATCACACGCACACGCACATAATCACAATTCTTGCAATGTATAAAACATAAACGTACCGATGGTTCGCCAAGTTATCTAAGCAGCCTTCGATGAACTTGATTCTGATGAACTTGTCCGTACTAAAGCATAGTAGGGCGCACAACGCCTTCTCTGCTTCCAAAGCTAGCCCTTCGCCGAGTTGCTCCTGCGGAATACAATAATATTTGATATAACCCGTCGACGTACTTCCGTACTTCTGCACTATCATTTGCTGACCTGCATACAAGGAAACGATGTAACCATAATGTGTACATCTTATTAATTATACTAAAAAGTTTAAGTTTAATTTATAATTTTAATTAAAACACGAAATACATATCACCTAATATGCAAACATGAAACTTGTACAATGCTTCGAAAAATATGTAGCAATTTCGGGTGTACGTCTTTACCCCGAAGCGAAGCATGGACAGAACACAACATCACTAGTTACTATTACGACATAATAAGTAGCTGATCCCGTCATACGACTCACAATGGCGCCGTCCTGCAGCAGGTCCCAGAGCAGCGTGTTGCCGGCGCGGCACACGTCGTCCACGCTGAAGGGCAGCGCGGGCGCGGGCGAGGGCGGCCGGCGCTCCGCCCCCGCGCCCCCGCCCCCGCCGCCCGCCGCCACGCTCACTACCACGCCCGCCGCCACGCTCGCCAGCGCACTCGCCGACTGGTAGTCCGTTAAGCACTGCGCCTGTAGTTGGTTACCATCACGTTTGGCTTTCGGATCACTTGAATATACGAGTACCTACAGACGGCTGAATTTACTAAAATCGGACTTACGTCAGTAATTTATAAATTAAATAATAATAACACTTCACACTCATAGCCCCACACTAGGATTCCCTGTGTCGTTGGTGCCATGGACAACACATAGTGACAAGAACACTCACACCCAGACCGAGAACAGAAATCCAAACTCATCATCATCATCATTCAAATTTCCGCCTCATTGCCAATCAAACCCAGGACCCTTGGCGCGACGATCCGGCATTATAACTATCGCGCCACACAGTCATATATTGAGTATTATATTTATAATTTTATTATAAGAGTGATTTTGTACAAAAGAAAACATTAGCTAAGCAGACAAACGCGTTGATATATTCAAAAATCTGACCGTTGAATGCAGGTGCTACTCAATTCAATAGCACTTAAGAGAATATATGTATTTTGCCAGTATGTTAAGGCACCACTACCCTTTGTAACAAGTATTTACTAAGCTCAAGATTACTTAGTAATCCGCGATTACCGATATTCATATATAAAAAAAATATAATATTATATTATGGTTCATATGTAGATCAGTGGTTCAAATTTTAATGTATATAATTTAGTCACTTCTTGAGCCACACACGAATGTAGATAAACAAACTATTGTCAGATGGCTAAAGGGGCAGACAGTGGAAGGCGCGGCAGACCTGTGCGGCGAGGCGCGCGAGCTCCTCCTCGCAGGCGGAGTCGTCGTCGTCCAGGTCGGGCAGGTGGCGCTGCGAGTGCGGCGACACGGCCGACGACGCGCTGCCCTCCTCCTCCTGCCGCTTGTAGCTCTCCATCAGCCGGAGCTCCATCAGTCTTCTGCACAAACACAGAGACACATGTTCATATCGTAGTCCGCAGTTCCGCACCCAATGATTTCAAAAGGACAGGATAATTATGTAATTTTATTAAAAAGATGTACTGTTGCTTTACGGCATTTCTTCTCTTCCATGACAAAGCACCTTTCCCAAATGCTGGTAGATAAAGAAATGACGTGCATAAGTGTATTTATTTATTTAATCTTTATACATATAATATAAGACAGATGGTATAAAAGGCGAGCTTAATGCTAAGAGCATTCTCTACCCGCCAACCTTTGGGCAAAACAGAAAACAGCGATGGCGGTATTAAATACTAAGTAGTCTACGAGTTATATGTAAGTAAGTTTTATATCTGTGATACCTACGTCCCGCATGAATGAATGATTTTGAATTTGTAGGCCCATCGGAACATTTCACACAAATATTCTTCATACAAGCAAAAAGTAGCATCATACCTCTTCATATCTCTGCCCTTCAGAGCTGCGTGAGATCAACTTTGCCGCGTTAAATATCTTTAATAATTTATATATAAATAAATAAATAACGCTTCACACTCTAAGCTCCACACTAGAATTCCCTGTGTCGTGACCCGTGGGTGCCATGGACAAAACACTAGACAATGATATAATCTATACTAATATATAAAGAGGAAAGATTTGATTTTTTGTTTGCATTGAATAGGCTCTGAAACTACTGAACCGATTTGAAAAATTCTTTCACTGTTCACACTGGGCTTGAACCAGACTTAAGTTGCATGAAAATGACAAAGAAAACTGGACTACATAAAAAGTGAAAAGTATACATACCTCCGCAACAGGATCAGCTAGGATTTTAATTCGAACGGTTTTTTCATCAGAAATTAATAAGGAATCGAATGCCACGTCCCGTTTTCTTTGTCATTTTTATGTAACTTAAGTCTGGTTCAAGCCCAGTGTGTGTTGGGAAGCTACACCATCCCCGAGTAACATAGGCTATATTATATTTTCAAAAAAATTAGGGATCCTTAATAAAACTCCAATAATGTAACCCAAGGTGTAAAAAAATAAGAAAACCGAAGCAAAGCGAGGGCGGTTACTCGTATACACATAATATACACCAAGGTCACATACCTAGCATCAACATTATCGCACAGCAGCTGACAGTGCGCGGTCTCGCTGCCGGACGACTCCTCCTCCACCTCCGACACCGACTCCGCGAGATCCGCTGTCTTCAACTGGCTTGTGACTGCAACCAATAATAATGATACAGTTTCATGATGAAATAAATGAAATAGAATCTATGGTGTTATATGGGACATGAAATGTATGGTATTATAAAACTGTACCGCATATATTAAATTTATAGTAAATTGTAGAGATACATATACATAATACAGATACATACGAGTATATATAAGACATATTTAGCGTTATTTCTTTCTCGTTCGCTAACTAAAATCTATTTCTTATATAACTTTTAACTACAATATTCGACAAAACAATCTTTTGAATAGGAATAGCTTATTCCGAATATGGTATACCGATCCACAAAATAGAAATAACTGTAATTTCGTAATTTCCTAAGAAATACATCGCTTCAAATTGGAGGATGTTATAAAGTCCTCTGTTAGTGGGGTATGGACCATGCACTCACGGAAAACCCTCGGTTTGCCGGGCTTGTGCCGCTTCTTGTAGAGCTTCTTCTTCCGCGGCCGCATGAGCTCCTCCGCGCCGCTGCTGGCGCTACCGCTGCTGCCGGCACGTTTACTGCGTCTGATAAAATAGTAGAATATATTTATTTTGTATATGTTTACGTGCTACAGATTTTTTCAATTCGGAAAAATATCTGTTTTGATAATGCCGTCAAGTCTTACACTGAAAATGGTATCATAAAAACAAGACAAAACTTACTTTTGACAAGATTTTAAAGCTGCACACTCTTTTTTAGTAAGCTCTTCGCCTTCACGCAGCCATTCTGCTTCAGCTAGAAAACAAATTATTTAAACAACATTACATTTACAATGCTTATTAAGTCACTGAATTATTGAAAACCAATTTTTTTTAATAGAATCTATGCATACCAGTGAGGTCTCGTTGATGCTTGCTTTGTTTGCGAGGCGTCGGTCCAGCTTCTTCTCCAGATGTGCTTAATTCTTCACACTAAAAACATTAAAAATAACTTTAAAATAATATTACACTTCACTATATTAATATAATTTATATTATTATTATTTCTGACAAAAAGGAGTAACTTCAGGGGTATTGTGACTTAGTTATCCCAAGGGAAGTAAAAACGGGTTACTCGTTATAATGTCTTACAGGATCATCGTCAGAGTTAGTCTGGTCCATGCTAACGCTGGCCTCAGAGGATGAGTTATGGTGCGGCTTGCAGACGGGCGGCGGCACGCGCGGCGCGTCGGGCGCGGGCGAGGCGCCCCCGCAGCCCTCACGCGCCCACATCGCGCGGGTCAACGCTGAAGCTAGGTATAGACTCTGAAATTACAAAGTTAAGTTGTTAAGAAGACTAACGACTACAAAATGCAATTTGTTTAAATTCAAACTGAAACTCAAACATTTTTATTCGAATTTATTGTTTACCAATTCCTTTCGAGTAGTCCCAAGAGAAGAAGCGGCAAGAAACTACCGAGGTTATTTTTTTCCTACTCACAGTTACAGACAACAATACTACTTATAGCAATTTAATATAAAAAAAACTCATGTCCAAGCAGTCTTGTAATTTAAATACTCATCAAGTTTGTAATAGGCTTTCTTCATAAGAACGCCTTTGACATGAGTATCAAATTTACACTATAACATTTCTGGCAATAATGACACAGATCATTAAAAAAATCTTCAAACCTGTAATCATTCAGTCACTATTACATGGTTTACAATACGTAACTAACCTGCTCAGTATGTTCCTTAGGTGGTAGTGCACACAGCAGACTGTATAAATGCGCACAGGGCCTCGGAGCCAGCGCCCTGATGAAGCCGGGCAGCAGGTCGTACACCTGCCGCCCGCAGTGCTTCAGCTGCGCGGCCGCCCACACCAGTTCCACGTGCTCCGGGGTCACGCGCCCCTCCACTGCCAGGAACTTGAGTATCATGTGTGACTGCTTTATCACCTGTAGGAAAACAATTTTTAGTACTGAATATGTGTGTGCAAAATAAATGAAGATACTCATAATTGTGATTAATTATTATATAATTGTATTGTTCCATATTGTTTTATGACCTATTTGAATGACTACCTGCAGGCCATCTTTGAAGATTAAAATTAAGAGGAATTTAATATTGTCATTGAAAATAAAACTAATTAAAATTATATAATTTTAACAGACACTTTAACTCCAAGTAAGGAATAAATTTCGGTATTTGGGTTACGCTAAATAACTATATCTTATGCTTAATTAGAGAACATTACTCACCTCAACATGCAAGTTAGGGCCAAATAGGTGCTCAATGATGTTGTGGTATGTGAGCCATGTTGCTAATCGTTGTCCATTCACCTCGGCGTCTGCTGCCGGCTCGCCCGCGCACAGTTCGTTGTGCGCGGCGATATGCGCGTTGATCTGCGCCACGCCGGCCAGCCTCATTGTAAGTGTGCTGCTGTTAAAGTATTTAAAGGCCAATGCCAGTCCATCGCTATCAAACACCAGCGGTGCGTCTAAAGGCTCTTTTGCTGCTCCCCACATGAAATCTAAAACAATTAACAAACTTCTATAGATAAAACTGTTTGGTTAATGACTTATGATAGCTGACAATTAACAATACATAAGTTGCATTGATTTGAACCATGTGGTTCATTATTATAAAAAGCTCATAAGCGGTCTGGTCTGGTCCAATTGATGGTAAATTACCACTTGTCAATGGGACTTGACATAGAATGCTGAGATGCAATGGTAAATGAGCTATATTCCTCCTTGACAAGATACAAGGTTTCCTTTCTGAGAAGTTGTTCTTCAAAACAATAATTACTTTAATCTAGATTACTATTTACAGTACGGTCGACATATCTTGGCGCAGCTGAACATAGGCTCTGCGAACTTTAGCACATGAAAGAAAGAGAAAGCGACACGAACTTGCTAACGTGTGATTGAGACATAATACGCCACATACCAAGCATTGTCGAATTGTGTTACTGCGCAGACTTCTGCGCGAAGTTCAGATGCACCAAGATACGTCAGTCATACTGTATAAGGGAAAATTTATGTAGTCTAAACCTTACCTGCCATTGACTTGACTGCTGGTACTCTGAGATCTTTGTCTTCTAAGCTGCACATGTACTTTAATATCTTACTTCTTAACGGAATGAACATCTGTGCTACAGCTCGAAAATTTAGCCACAGTTTGAGGTTCCCCACAGCCGCCACAATGCCATGTGCCATTGATAGAGGCAAAGAGCTTGGTGTAGCATACTCAAATACAGCGGACATGGTGCACACCCCACCCAGTTTACAGAATAAGTTGACATTTCTTAACAAGTAAGCTGGTATTTCTGTGTCTTGGAGGTCACAATAAGAACTCAAATTAGTTATTTCATGGGCGGACAGGTCATCTAATCTACTAAGCGCTGAGTGCTTACAGGCCAAGTACAAAGGGAAGTTGAGCAAAAATATTTTAGACACAATGTGCATGAGTTTTTCCTTCTGCTGCATGGACCACTCCTGCAGCTCTTCTTTCGATGTTGATGTTGATGGTTTCTGGTCATCTGATACCTCAGGAGTTTCTTTTGGTGGGTCAAGAACTTCAGTACTGTCTTTGTTTTGATCATCTTCTTTTTCATTATTCTCCTTATCTACTTTTGGTGGGAGCTCAGCTAGCTTTTGCTTTTCCTGGTTATCACTGGGAGGAGTCTTAGCAGCTTCTATGAGCTCATCTTTTAACTGTTTCAACTGGCACACAGACAAGCATAGTATACTCTGCACAACTAAGTAAAATCTTTCAAAGTTCTTTACATCTCTATAACAACACATGCATTGTCTGGAAAGTTAGAGAAAAGTTATCTGTATTAATTGGATTTATATGACAAAAAATATATTACGGTAATCTTTTAAGTAAGTTCAAATCAAATATTATCCATTAAAATATTTGTTAGAGAAGAAATGTTTTATTTAATGTTTTAATAGTGTTTCTGAAATTACACAAAACATATGTGCTAATTTAAAAACCTTCTCAAAGTTTAAGATAAATTCACATTGACGTTACCTTTGTGGCCAAGAAATAATGTAATTCAGTACTGTTTCCAGCTCTGCCTGGCTTATACTTGGGTATTGGGACACATCATCTGTTAATCTTGCTTCACCTGAAATTAAAATGAATTCATCACATTTCACTTAGCAATTACTTTATAAATCTAAACAACAACAATGTACACATAATATATAGTTCGAGTAAAACAATGATGCGAAAGTAAATGTGCAACAAAATTTCGAAACAATGTATCTTACAATTCACTAAAAGTTGTGAAAACTCCGAACAAACATCACACATCCTCAATGTTTTGAGTCAAGATAAAGCGAAATATTATTGTAATATTATCGCAATTGTTAAATTGCTTGAGATAATGATCATTTTAATATTTTCGTATCAGAAAACGAACACTGCCATGAAAATGTCACAGAATCCATTCCACCATTGTTGACGATTGTTGTCAAAACAGCGTTTTGATTATGAATAGATAATTAATTTTTTCAGTAGAGCTCTCTTTGCGTTTCTATTCATAAATAATATTTATTGTGAGGAAATAAAATTCTGTGGCGATATTTTGATAAATTCATCATAAAACAAATACTATACATTTAATATAGTTTGAAAGAGCAATTAAATGAATTTATTGATTAAAGCAATAACTAAACGATGTAACATCGATCATCTGAGAAGCAGATTAATTATTTTGACAGTATATTTAAAATAGTAAACAAAAAATAATATAATTAAAAAAATAACTTGTGGTGATGCCCCAAATTTTATATAAAATTTGATGCAAATCAAAGGAAATAAATGTTTTAACAACATCACGTTCAAAAGTCTGTCAATCAGTGCACTTAGAATCTCGTTATTCATCTGTGGTAAGCAGCTGAATCTGACATTTGTATTGAAGTTTGTTTGACACTTTTGTTTTGACAGTTTTCAAATATTGAGCGAGTTTTGCTTGCGAGTTGCGATATGGGTTGAGTTTTTTTAGCCGCTTTTATTTTTTAAATTAGAAATGGCTCAGTTACTATATATTGTAGCGAGCTTACACGTGTTACTATGCCCATTTACAAAAGTGGAAGAAAGTTTTAATATCCAAGCTACACACGATATTCTGTACCACCGCTATAACCTTACAGAGGTATATAAAGTTCTAATTTTGGATTCATAAGATGCGCACCGAGAAGATACAATAATCTATTTTTTCCAGTACGATCATAACGAATTCCCGGGTGTGGTGCCGCGTACGTTCATCGGTCCACTTGTTATTTCTGCATTGTCTGCACCTATTGCTGGCATCCTTCATTTAGCTGGTATTAATAAGTTTTGGGTGCAATATGTAGGCAAGTACTGGATTACTTTGGTTAAACTTTTCATAGTACAATGGTTATTTTGACACAAAGGTAACACTCACCTTTATGTTTACAGTTCGGTTGACTTTAGCATTAAGTGTGATAGCGGCATGGAGTCGGTTGAAGCTTGCTCTGCAAAAGCAGTTCGGGAACACGTTTGCGTGGTGGTTCACTGTGATAACTGTTGCTCAGTATCATTTTATGTTTTATATGAGCCGTCCGTTACCTAACATAATGGCACTACCACTAGGTAAGAATGAAAACTTTTGACACATTTATAAGCTTAGAAATATTCTATAAATATGTAAAAGAAATGGAAAAGATATAAGCACAATTCCTGTCCACATTGGATATTACATTTACTGTCTTTACGTTTCGATCCATCTCTCACAACCATACACTCAATTCACAACCATTTTAGCCATATTGGGGCGGCTTTGAATACTAACCCCAATCCCACACCAGATGGGTATCGTAAGAGGCGACTAAATCCGGCCCGCTGGTGGTAGGGCCCCTCGAGGGATTGTGTTGGTAATATTGATTTTAATTGTTAATTAATACCATTATTATTATTATTATTTCTCAGTGGGGTTTGCCTGGATAGCTACCACCCTTGAGCATGAGTCAGCCGCCAAACGACTCATCATGTTCCAGCTGGGGGCTTGAGAGCCAGTTCTTTGTTTCTTTTTCTTCTCTCTTTCTTGGCCGGCAACACATCAGTGATGCATTTGGTGTTGCTGATGTCCATGGGCGACGATAGCCATCATCAGGTGGATCGTCAGCTCCTTTGCCAGCTATTTCCATAAAAAAAAAACAACATTATATTAACACTATCTTACTTTATTAATTTAAGTACTTCTATTGCTTAAAATGTTGCGTTCTGATAAGAATTTGTTATACATATACCTATGACTAATATTAATGTCAAATTATTGAAATGATTCATATTTTTATGCATAATTTTTTTCCAGTTCTTTTAGCATTTGAAGGATGGTTATCAGGGAAGCATAAGCAATTCATAACATGTGCCGGTGCAGCCATTGTGATATTCAGGGCCGAGCTTGCCATGCTATTTGCACTCTTCTTGATAATAGACTTGTACTTTAAGAAGCTGGAAATAAAGTCGTAAGTTGCAGAATAACTTCATTAAAACATTTCATTATTGCCTAAACAATTTT
This sequence comes from Thymelicus acteon, assembly GCA_951805285.1. NCBI lineage: Eukaryota > Metazoa > Arthropoda > Insecta > Lepidoptera > Hesperiidae > Thymelicus > Thymelicus acteon. Next base: position 9,951,851 of record OX638232.1, read on the forward strand.
ATCATACTTTCAAAAATAATTTAAAGTAGTAATAAAGTAATTAAAAGTAAATTTTCAATATTCAATTATATTGTAAATATAATTGAACCTCTTCTACAGTTATTAATAAACAATGTTGCTCAAAACTTTTTTCAGGTTCTTGAAAATTGTTATACCAGCTGGTGTGGGACTGGTGGCTCTTACAGTAATAATAGATTCAATATTTTGGGGCCGGGTCTTGTGGCCTGAAGCTGAGGTGTTTTGGTACAACACTATTCTAAATAAAAGTTCAGATTGGGGAGTATCCTTTATAAAAAAAAATTGTTTAGGCATTATTGCTTTTACCATTAGGATATTGTAAATGGAAGAGATTTGATTGAAACAGATACATAGCATATCACAATTGCATCACAACGGTCGCATATACACGCCCCGCGTCCGAGCCATGTACTCCGGGGCTCCCAGCTTTTTTACACGATGACACCCAAAATGGTTGCGTGTCAGTAGCGGTAATGTATCGCACGGTTGCAAAGTAATGATATTACTATACCTATGTCATACCTGAAATTTACTGTACAATAATTCTTGGCAAAAAATAACTGACTTCAAAATTAGGGATAACTCAAAAACTACTCCTCAAATTTAAGTGGGACTACATGACAAGCACCAAGCAACCAAGCAACAATGGTCATGAATATTTAAAATCGTAATAATCTAATTTTACTAACAAAAAATAACCGACTTCAAAATAACTCAAAAAGTACTTGTCAGATATCGCTCAAATTTATGTGGGGCTACCTGACAAGTACCAGCTTTCGATTAAAAAAAGAATCATCAAAATCGGTTCAACCAGTCGAAAGTTCTGAGGTAATAAACATAAAAAAATACAGTCGAATTGAATATACCCTTCGTTTTTGAAGTCGGTTAAAAAGTAGCGATGGGTGAGCTCCCTAAGTCTTAATATACTCTTAACTCAATAATACAGACTTCACCATTTTTGTGGTACTTCTACTCTGCACTTCCTAGGGGTCTAGGTCCAAGTCTAATATTGATCCCTGCAGGTCTCTACCTAGAGAAGCGTTTGATACCTATTGTGGCGCCAGCATTTGTTTATGTTCTGCTGTTCTCCTTTTTACCTCACAAAGAGCTCAGATTTATAATTTACGTTTTCCCATTGCTCAATATGTCGTCTGCAGCAGTTTGCTCATATGTGTAAGTTCCTAACTTAAGAATAATGATCATATTTTTAGAGGCGAGACATACATGTTACTAAAAATGTTTTTTTTTATTATTATTTACAGATATATAAGACGAAAGAAAACACCGATTTACGAATTACTATATTGTGGATGCCTTGTTCTAATAATTTCAAATGTTATGTTCTCTCTAGCATTAGGTTTAGTAGCTATGACAAATTATCCTGGTGGAGTGGCAATAACAAGGTGAATAAATATAACATCAATAGATTTGTAGAAATACATTTAATTGCTTTTGAATATATTCTATTATTATTTAGTTGCTGATGTTAACACTTTTTCAGATTTCACAAGTTATTGAAAAACGAACCTCATGTCAATGTTCATATAAGTAACTTAGCAGCACAAACTGGGGTAACAAGATTTACACAGATTCATGATCACTGGACATACGATAAGACTGAATCTTTAAAGCCAGATCAATTGCAGGCATTTACGCATTTACTAATTGAAGCTAAAAGTAAATTTTCACCAACTATTAAAACATTTATGCACACCCACAATATTATAGATAGTGTGGAAATGTTTTCTCACATAACAATGAATTATAAATTCCTAGTCCCCGTGAGAATTAAGACAAAACCAGCATTATTTATTTTGGAGAGAAAAGATTTCCGGCAATACCCAAAAGGTGCGCTAGATAATGATTTCAAATCGTTTGATGAGGATGATGAAGAGATAGTTCCAACTATGACAGATTCAGAAGAGAATGAAATAAATTATAGTGATTATGAAAGTGCCAAAGATTTTGTTAAAGAAGAAACAATTCTACATGACATTCAAAATGAACAAATAAGTAATGAGGTCCAAGATATTTTAGAAGATTCTGTAAAAGTTGATGAAGTAGTTATTCCTACTGAGGAAAATCTAGTTGAGCCTGAAGATGTAAAAAGTGACTCTGTGATAGAAGAGGAAGCAAATAAGAAACTGAAGAAGATTAAGACTATTGAAGACATAAAGATGTATAGACAAGAAAGGAAGAAAAAAGCTATTACAAAAATTAAATCAGAAACCCGTAAAGAAGTAGTAGCATCCGCCAAAGAAAAACTTAAAGAAATAATGAAACGCCATAAACATATCGCAGATGAATTTTCATCAAATATTATATCACATGCCAAAGCTAAAAGTAAGGAGAAAGAAGCAGACGGCAGAGGCGATATCCCTGAACCAGAATTTATAGCAATGCAAGAGGAAGAGCATGGCGAAGTTGAAAATAATCAGATAGTTAATAGTAAAAATGAAAATAATGTTCCTAAAGCTGATAAGCCAGACAATCGCACGAAAGAAAATATAGATTCTATAGTAGAGGAAGTAATTGTTCGACTTATTGATAGAAAGATTTATGACGATAAGACAAAACCTGAGGACATTAAATTAGAAGACAGACAAATGATACAGAAAATTGTGGAAGAAATTATATCTGAAAGAATGAACTACACAAATGCCAATGTTAAATAACTTTATTTGGGAAATTGAGGTATTTGAAATGGGGCTTAATTTTGTGATCTCAGTTCATACTAGTTATTTAAATATAGTGCAAATGTCTTTGAATGTTATCATTAAAATTTCTGACCTCAAAAAAGCTTGCATATAAATTGCTGTATTATTTGTACAAGGTATTCAGTAAGATGTCATAAATCTTTCTATTTATATGTAATATGTTATAAAAGAGATTGTCCAAGCTCGTAATTTTTTATATAAAAGTACAAGTTCTAAATATATTACAAAATAACGCTGTTCACTTTTATCATTTGAAGATAATAGATGATTGTGTACACTTTGCTAGTGAAGCCCGTCTAAATGCGGCGACAATAAAACCCAGATATGCGGCATTTAAAGATTTGCTACCATTGAAAAATTTGTGAAAATAAAGTGAATCAAATCCAGCCACATTGATAATAATCTGGGATGTTGTTTATGTGTTGGATAACCAAAGTTTTATGGATATTAAATTATGGCGACGTGTTTTTAGTGGCGGCTTAGATTTCGAATTAGCGTTTTTTGACTCGTGTACACGCACGTTCATTTAAATAAAGCGTATAAAAAAGGGCGCTATCATGGAGCTTGCACGTACTGGTGGTAGCTGTGAAATACGTGTTTGTTTTCGGGTCTTGGCATGGTTGGGTGAGCGTCTATTTATTGTTTGTATTTACTTCATTTGTAATTTTTATAAGTCTTCTTAAGTGTTTTACATATTTTAATGTACCGTTGTTCGACGTTTGTAAATAATAAATATAAAATTTAAAGGTTACATTTTTATGATTTTACGTAATTAAAACTATCTCTCCCGGGTTGTTAGTTTGACTTTGGACTATTTCCATTATGAGGGTTGTAATAAGTTTGACATGTCTATCCTGTGATAGTCACCAAGAGAACTTCTGAAATTAAATGATGCAATTTACATTAGTTTTTAGAATAGTAATATAACTAGTAATATACAATTTAAAATAAAACCGGGCAAGTGCGTGTCAGGTCACACACAGTGTAGGGTTCCGAAGTTATACTTATAGACTATTACTCATAAACTACTTATGCTAAAATAGCCGTAATTAGTAGCCGTTGTAGCCATAGTTTTTCTTGTAAATTTATCATTATAACCGATTTTTGAGAATGTTCAACTCCAACCGTTTAGCCGGTAGGGCGGGGACACTTGACTCTAACTAAAATAAGCATTTTAAAGCCAACTATTTTGCAAACGAACCCCAAAATCCAAAAATAGTGTTAGGAGACCCATAATAACTTTGAAAGACCTTTTAAACGATACCCAACACTATGGGGTACGCAACGAAAAAAATTTCATCCTCACGTTAACCCTGAAAAAAAAAATACTTTTTAATATTTTATTCTACTATTTTGGAGTTTTAATAAATATTTATATCCACGCCAAATTACAGCTTTCTAGCACTAAGGGTCTCGGCGCTATGCCTCGGACAAACGGACAGACGGACAGGCGGACATGACGAAACTATAAGGGTTTTGATTTTACTTCGGAACCTCAAAAAATATATATACTTGAAAAAGTAATAAAAACCATGTTGAAAAGTTCCGTTTAAAAAACAGAAATGTTCTTTCTTTTGAAATTCAATATGACTCTAGTAATGCCACTCGTTTCGCTTCATTAATGAGCTTCCATAATAATTGCAAAAACACACACTGAGAATAATCACTTTAAAAATATATTGATTGACCTACTGTAATCGCAAACATGAACAAATGTGTTGGCTTTCTTCACTCTGGTCATTTTAAATTCAGGTGTGAAATAAAAGATAATTTTATAAAACAAAATTATTTATTATCCAGAACAGTAGTAGTTGTAACTTACTACACATCAGCTTATAATATTTAAAACTTTTTTTTATGAAGATAATCATCATAATTATACTGGTTTAAAATTATTATAACACACATTACCAACAATAAAATTTTACATTAAAAATATCGCTCACCCAGTAATATAACGGCACATCTACGTTTGTCATATTTTACAGAAATGAGGATCAAAAATTTTATAAAAATGTTTAAAATTAATTTATGGGTTCTTTTTACGTTTTTTACAGATTGTATGGGTTTGGTTACTAGTAAAGACATTAATACATATTTACCACTATGTAGATTATGCATTTTTAAATACGTATACCATATAAACTCAATTTCGCATTTTTTGCAGATGTGCCATTATATTACTAGGTGAGCGATATGTAGATCACATTGTTACCCATACCCAGTGTATGAAATTATTAAAACTTAAATATATATTTAGATTCCAGTTATACATTCATATTATTACATAGTTACAAGTACAAATTATTATTTCTTCTGTGGTGACGCTAAATATTTGAATTTAAATTCAATTATTTTATACCACATGAATTAAAACACAAGAACGCCACAACTCAAATTGGCAATTATTGAGTGACGTGACTGAAATCAAAATCATAAAGAATGCCATCTTAAGTTGTCGCGTACTTTACATCTATTACACATTTATGATTTATCTTACGTACATAGTGTGATATGAATTAAATACATTCACAATAGATACATAGCTAAACACGATGATTTTGAAAAAAAAAATAACTTCATAAATCCAAAATTGAAAAACAAAAACTAGAAATTGAAGAATCACACATAATGTTTTAATTGAAATATGCATTGATTGCCATATCAGCGGCGTTATACTATGTAAGGATTTGTATAGTGCAGTAATACTCATTGTCATCTAATGACTAGAATAAATACCAAAAACCCGAAAATGCAAATAAAGATGTTGTATTTAGTTATTTAATTATTTGTGTTTATTAAACAAAAACAATTTCAGTAATAATTGGAATTTAGTTGAACAATGGTAGCTATCAATATATCAATTGTGCACAAATATACTATACGCTGAATAATTAAATATTAATACATAATTATTATATTTAGGGCTTGTTTCACAATCTTCAAGTAGAGTCCTAAATATGCTATTCGCCGGTTAAAGTGACGTTAAAGTGTCATTTTACATACACGAAATGTCAACTTAGGGTCAACGCACATTTATTCGGCGCCATTCGCGTTTCGCTGAATGATTTTGGTTACACTTATTCGGCTCGGCGAATGCGAACGGCTGCGTACGGCGCTGAATACGCTGCCGTAGAGAGTATAATATGTTCCTTGGTTCGACGTCGTACGCGGCGGAACAACGGCGTACGCGGCCGAACGATAAAACACATTTGTCGTCGTTTTCTACTTGTTTACCGCGAAAACGGAATCGACGCCGAAAAGCCGAAAGGATGCGTACGCATCTCCATACAAAATCGTAGTAAACTATGGACAAAAGCCGAATGGAGCTGAATAAATGTGTTTTGACCCTTAACCAACGAATAGTTTACTTCGGACTTACTTGAAGATTGTGAAACAAGCCCTTAATATGAAAGCAGTGATTGCCTAGCGGTTAGAACGTTGGTCTCCCGAACGATGGGGCCCGAGTTCAAATCCTGGCACGCTGGCACCTCAGATTTTCAAATATTATGTGCGTATTAGAAGTTAATTATCACTTGCTTTAGTGAAGGATAGCTTTATTTGAAAAAAAAAATATATCGAACTGGTTAATTTTTTTATCAATAAAATTGTATAGAAAATCAACATTTTCGTTTTGATCATCGAAAAGATTTCAGTTTGACTACAATTACGTTTTGTGTACTTTTGTACTATATCTCAGAAAATTATAAACATATTGTACTACCTATACTTACATTCTAACTGAATGAAGTAGCATTTTCACATATATTTTGTTTATTTTGGGAATTAAATAAAATATATGTGAAATTCATGAGAAAAATCTTACAGATTTAGTTATGACGCTTACTATCTACTTGCCCAGTTATACTTGCGTACAACCTATTAATACACAAAATTATATTAAAAATGTATACTATAGTCACGCAATTACGTAGGAACATGTTCAGAGTTAGGACAAAAACGAGCCATTTCGTCACTGGTGCATCTAATTTTACTTGCGACCACTACACGTTATACGCAATACTACAAACAATACGCAACTGTGCAAACAGAAACAAATTGTTCTTGTCTTATTCCGGTTATACATATCGCTCAGCTAGTAAAACAACGGCACATCTACGTTTGTCATATTTTACAGAAGCGAATTTCAAAAATTATATAAAAATGTTTAAAATTAATTTATGGGTTCTTTTTACGTTTCTATCAGATTGTATGGGTTTGGTTACTATACATTAATACATATTTACCACTATGTAGATTATGCACTTTTAAACATGTATACCAAATAAACTAAATTTCGCATTTTTTGCAGATGTGCCATTATATTACTAGGTGAGCGATATACTTTTTCATGAATAACGTCAATAAAGTGGCATTAAAAGATACAAAGCCTCGTAAAATCCTAAATAACTACGTTTTTATTTAGACTCCAAGTCTTTCATTAAGTTCATCTACAAGTTCGTTCACAAGTCCTGCAGCAGCTCACAGCTTTACATTGACAAGTCGAAACGTAGGGCATCCATCACGTCTCGTTGGCATATTGCTAAGGTGCATTCCGGCGCAGCCGTTGCCGTTAACGTCAACGCAGATGTAGGAAATATTAAGTACACTCACTCACTGGTACATAAGTTTAAATTACGTAGCTAAAATCGAAATACACAACACTTTCACATTCACAAGTCACAGAGCAGCTTCACCCACCTACACAGGTGTAAACTAGGCAGCCATCTACCCACACGTTCCCAATCACAAGTGCTGCAGCAGCCTCCAGTCGAACCGCCCCGAGCTGGAGTTCATGCAGGGCGGGCAGGGCGGCGGCGCGAGCGCGAGCGGGCGGTCGCGCATGGCGGCCAGCGCGCAGTACGGCACGCGCAGCAGGTGGCGGCTCACCGCGTAGCTGCGGCTGTCGTCGCCGTCGCGCTGCCGGGTCAGCGCCACCACCATCGTGTCCAACGTCGCCGCGTGACCCACGAATATTATGTTGCCGCCTGGTGACATTTCAACTTCTTCGTTAAGTAAAGGCCAATTCATACGTAACGGGTTTTTTGCCGTACGGGACGGGACGTGAAGTTTTGGAAACATCGTTTCATAGAAAATGTATACGATATGCATACGCAGCCGTACGGAACGGGAAAAATATCGTTACGTATGCATTGGCCTTAAATCCGTACGCAACGCATTGCAGCGCTCTTAGCGACAGATTGTGTCAATTAGGACACGACAAAGTTAAGCAACAGCGGGTGTGGTCGGTAGTTGGATGGGTGACCACTGGTGGCAAAAGTTCTTGAACACTTCCGTGCTTCGAAGGGCACGTAAAGCCGTCTGTCGATTTTTTCTATAATCACTGGTCCTATTATATATTCATAAAATATTATTTAGCCTTGTGAAAGTTTAATGACGACCCGTGAGGCGCATTGGTTATCATGCCGGATCGCCACGTCAATGGTCCTGGGTTCGATACCCAGCTCGGTCTAGCTGTGAATGTCCTTGATTAGTGTGTTGTCCATGGCACCCACGACACACAGAATCCTAGTGTGGGGCTATGATTGTAAAGCGTTAAGCCGAAAGCGTTATGTGAAGCGTTAATTAAAAGATTACATTTTGTGATACTAAACTATAAATAAAATAAATAGGAGATGTCACCTTCGCTCTCCGTGTCCTTCAGCGCACTCTGCATCACTTCCCTGTTCCGCTCATAGTACTCCTCGATTGTTTCATTTGACACCGTGTCCAAATCCACGTACGGTTTATAGCTGTAGAATTATAATTTTTCATGAAAACATAAAAAAAGTTGCTATAACAACACATACAGGACAATATGTGTACATCGAAAGTATTAATGTTTTCATTGATTTAGTATGGCAACAATGGTAAGAAATATTTTGCAAGAATTTAAAGTACAATTAAACCGTAACGACAAAATGGGGTAAGTAATGGAATGTATAACGTCTCTTGAAAATAAGTAGCACCTATTTATAATACAATAATCGTGAGTGTCGTAGCACTTAAAAATGTTAAGTGACCGCGATGATAAAAGTATAAATACATACTAATATATTGTTAATATAAATGCTGACTGACTTGACGTCCACGTTGTACCCGGCGAGCTGCAGCTCCCGCGGCGTCATGAAGGGCGCCATGCCCTTCGCCATGTGCCACATCTTGTACTCAAACAGCCCCGGCTCCACTCGTATTTTCACTGAGGAGTCCGCTTGCAGCCCTGAAAGGAAGTGCATACAGTTTACTTCTTTCCCAACACGTCAGTTCATAAGGTGCACTATATAATAATATCATCATCATTCGTAACAATCCATAATTAAGGATGAATTATGCTACACCGAGCCGAGCACGAGCCGTGCCCCGAACGAGGCACGGACGAGGCACGGCACTAACATTTTATATGACGCGGACATCGACGGTCTTACTTATAAACGTTACTTAATATTTAATCTATTGCTTAGCAACGGATTAGCAAAAACCTCACTTATAAACACTACTTAGCGTTAAGAAGTCGTTAAGTAGGGTTTAAATAGCTGTCAAAATTAAACACTGCCGAGACATAGTTTAACTCTCACTAAGCGGCAAGATGGCGGATTTCACATAAATCAGCTGTTCTATTGTGACGTCTGATCAACTTACTTGCGTTTGTTTGTTAGTAAAAAAAATTATATTTGTGCATAAAACATGGATGGATTGGAAGATCTTCGTGATTTCCAAAACGACGTAGCTGATTTAAGCAGTTTCAGAGCTAGGAGGATATATTATTGTTATTACATTTTACAGGCAGTACAGCATTCGTTTACAAATATAATTAAGTAATACAAATACCTTCTCCATATCACTCCAATTGGTGGATCGTATTCTTTTATTGGCTTGTTCGGGGGTGTCCATCACTGAATAAAACTAACTATTACACTATACATATAAATACTAATAATAAAAATGAAAGTTAAAAAGATATTTATATTAAATTTAATTCCCGTTTTTTTTTTAATAACTGACCGTTATCTGTCAAATTCACGACGTCAGTGTCGTGTGACGTCACTGTCACAGATGACATAATATGGAAAAAATAGAACTTTTAGCAATTTCATTCATTCAATTTCTCTATCAAATCGATTATTTTAGGTATAATCTGTGCCAACCATTTATGTATCGTTATCTCCCAAGTAGCACAAATGCGCTGTATAACAGTATTTCAACAGAGCACAATGGAAACGGATGAATTCGCGTTTTTGAATTATTTTGGTGTTTTTTTTTAAAGTATGTGGAAATGCGTGCAAAACCATGAAAAAAAAATAGCACATAAAATTTCCTTTCTAATCCTACAAAAGTCCTCAAAATTCGTTATGCTAATCAAAAGTTATTGGGTCGTAAAAAATTTTATAAGAAATGGTAATGATATTGAGCAGCCTGGTAATGACTTTTATTTAACGGTAATGACTTTTTGTTAGTGGGAATGACAAAATTTAATGATAATCAAAAAAAAATTAAAGCCGTGTGTATTATAGTTATGTCTATAAGTTGCATATGAAGATAAAAAATGTCAAGCTAAAACCACTAATTAGAGTATTATTGGTAACGAGATTGGCAGTAATAAATTACGCAATTCTAAATATGAATTATTAGTTCATGGAAATAAAATTACCTCTGGTAAAGAAAGGCATATGAATTTGAAATTTTGTGGGGAATGTCTGTTAAAATTATAAATAATATAAAAGATGTGATAGTCCCTTATTTAGCTAGGTTAGTAAATAAATGTGTAAATCTAGATACTTTCCCAGATCTAATGAAGTACAGAAAGATCATACTGATTTTTAAATCTGGGGACAAAACAGGCCTTAATAATTACAGACCTATTTCTATTTTACCTACGGTCTTCGAAAATAATTAAGTTAAATTAAACGCTGAAGCACTTCACCGCTTGTAATTTACTCCACCCTGAGCAATACGGTTTTACCGAAAGCCGTAATACAACAAATGCAGGTGCTAGGCTTCTCAAACTTATCTTTGAGACCTGGGAGAATTCACAAAATCCCATAAAGGGTATTCTGTGACCTGTCTAAGACGTTTGATTGTGTTGAACACTAAACATTACTACTTAAGCTACTACTACAGCATCAATAACAATTCACTTAACTTGACTGTGTCGTACTTGACGAGTAGAATCCAATGTGTTAGTATAAATGATAACAAGTGATCGAGATCTCAATCTGTGATGGGTGTACCACAGGGCTCGTTTCTGGGCCCCTTCCTTTTTCTAGTATACTTAAATGTCGTATTAAATTAAGAAATATGTAGACATTATCATAGTTGCTGATGTCACTTCTCTTATATTTAAGACGAATAGAAATAAAATAAATGACGATGTAAAAGTTCTCAGGTTTGTTTGTCACACCGGTTTACTACAAATAATTTACTGAGAAATGCTAAAAAACTAAGTATATTGAATGTTTGCTACCAAATGGAATAATACGAGACAGTCCCCTAGTAGTATAGTATTGGGCATTCTGCCCCACTTGTTCGCTCAGGCGTCCGCCTTCGCGTCGTGGGGCAGAATGCCCAATAAGATTTCTGGTAATTAGGGCTCATACATTTTGTTCCACTGTTTCACTCTTCTATACGCCTCCTCCACGTGGAACAGAATGCCCAACACTGTTTCTGGTAATAAAGCGTTATACCGCGTTGTCGATGGATGAGATCTTCAGTGTACTTACTACATACGATAATAAATGTTAATGTGATGATTCTAATTACTCATTATCAATCAGACTACTGCACACTCAAATCATGAAATTTGTAAAACAACCACAATCGCTGAGTTTTAACACAATCTGTGAAGAAGTTTGTAAGGCTGATTCTCGTCATGGCGAATTATTGCCTAATTCAATACGATGCATCATATGCGGGCCTTCCAACTGTGGAAAAACAAATTTGTTAATTGGTCTCCTTTTACATGAAAATGGCTTGAGATTTCAAAATGTTTATATTTATTCGAAAACTCTACAACAACCGAAGTACATATTTTTAGAAAATGTTTTAAATCTTATACCTGTTATTTCACTTCATAAATATCAGGGAAATGAGGAAGTATTAAGGGTTCAGGACGCAAAACCAAATTCTATTATTGTTTTTGATGATGTCGCTTGTGAAAATCAAAATAATATGCGTGATTACTTTGCGATGGGAAGACATAAAAATATTGATGCTTTTTATCTGAACCAAACGTATAGTAAAATTCCTAAACAGTTAGTTAGAGATAATGCGAACTTGATTATACTTTTTAAGCAAGACGATATAAATTTAAAACACGTTTATGAGGAGCATGTTAACACAGATATGACATGGACTGAATTCCGCGAAATGTGTTCGGAAATTTGGAAAGAACCCTTTAGTTATGTTGTAATTAATAAAGATTGTTCTAAAAATAAAGGATGTTACAGAAATAAATTTGACACTTTTGTGGTATTTGATTAAAACAAAAAATATTTAAATCAATTACTTTTATGAAATCGTTATTCTTTATACGACGGTCAATCGATCACTATCTTGCTATCATTATGGAACAATCAATGAAAAGAAAAATTGTGAAGGCTGCAGCAGCTGTAAAGAAAAAAGTAAAAATTATGAGGAATATTGACATCGATAATAAGCAAGCATTGGAGACAGTTTTCAAGCCTGTGACTAAACCTCTCAACTTAATTGCAAACTCAAATAATCATTCTCTCCTTCCTACTGTAGACGACGAAGAAACTAAAACACCATTCGTAAAAAGCATTATTCAAAAAAATGTTACCCCTAAAATTAACACTGCAAAAGTCATCGATCCAGACGAATCTCAATCTGACATCGAAAGTGAATCTTCATATCAATCAATAGAAGAAAGCAAACCAGATCACGATACATCATCCTGGTCAGTATCATCAGAAGCATTAGAAGATATTCCATTTGGCGTCAGAATAGAAAACGGAAAATTAATGTTAGGTTCAGCTTGCGTAACAATTGGTGATGATTATATCACAGTAGCTGGACGCAAATATCATAGTACACCTGGTATAAAACAGTTGCTGCTAAAAAAAGACGTTGATTTAAGTTTAGTCACAGACAATGATATGCAAAATTATAAATCAATGTTACTTGACACCAATGCACATCGACGGGACTGTGATCCAAGTAAACCAATAAAGAGTAATAAAGGACAAAAATATTTACAAATTGTAAAACCCCTATTTAAACTTCAAACACAACACAAAGGAAAAGGTCTACCTTTAATGAAAACATGGAAAACAAACATAGATTATGTGTATTGGGACGATCCAAATGAATTGGTGGAGAGGTTGAAATTATTAATTGCGTCTCGAGATGCTGGCAATACTGGATTAGACAATGAAATTATATCAATTATTGAAGAATTGCGTGAAAGTAAAATTATAAATAATTGAATAAATGTTTGCTAATGATGGATGTTTTTCATTACACTACTGACCTTCGAATAAAGTACACTTTCAACATGAACGTGGATAAATTCGGGCACTATATTCATAAAAGAATGCGTCTGTCTGAACTATTTGACGTTTATGATAACGCTTTAACAAAAACAGAAAACGGAGAGTTTGATTTAAAATCGTCAAGACTTAGAGGAATTAAATTACCCATAGAAGCAGACGATGCTGTGAATAAGGATTATGTTGATAATTTTCAGGATAATTTGATAAAAGAATTACATAAACTGAATGAGACATTGCGTTCACAAACCATGACACATATTCAAAATTTTGTTGAAGCTACTATAAAAACAAAGATATCAGACGTTTTGGCTCATTTGGAAGATAAGTTTTATACCAAATCAGAAATTGATAAATTACTTAAGAAATCTTCGTAATGATGAAACAACAAATAGTTAACGAAATACACAAACAAGCACGAAGAAATTTTCTTCGAAGACCTGTTATTCTAAAGGGAATAGATGACTTATGGCAAGCCGATCTGATAGACATGCAAAATTTAACAAAGTTTAATAAAGGTTTCAAGTACATTTTAATTGTGATTGACTGCTTTTCTAAATATGCTTGGGCGGTGCCAATCAAATCAAAAAATAAAATTTGTGTTACCAATGCATTCAAATCTATATTATACAATAGTCATCGAAAACCGATTAATTTGCAAACTGATCTAGGGACAGAATTTTATAATAACATATTTCGGAATCTCATGAAGACAAACAATATAAACCATTATTCAACGTTTTCTACCAAAAAAGCTTCGATTGTCGAACGATTAATTAAAACTATCAAAAATAAATTATATAAATATTTTAGTTTAAATGGAAGTTATCGGTGGTTAGGATTACTAGAAGTTGTCATAAAAACATACAATAATACGAAACATCGTACTATCAATTGTAAACCAATCGATGTAGATAAATCTAACGAACCTTTAATTAAACAAAATATAAAAAAATCCCATAAATATATATCACTAAGGAGTGGACCAAAGTTTAAAGTCGGTGACTATGTTCGAATAAGTAAATACAAACAGCATTTTGAGAAAGGGTATACTCCTAATTGGTCAACTGAATTATTTACGATAAAAAATATTAATAACACAGTTCCAGTTACGTATCACCTACAAGATCAACGTAAGCAAACTATATTGGGAACATTTTACGAACACGAGTTGCAAAAGACTAAATATCCTGATGTTTATTTGATTGAAAAAGTTATAAAAAAGAAAGGAAATAAGCTGTTTGTGAAATGGTTAGGTTTAAGCAATGATGAAAATAGTTGGATTGAGAAAACTGCAATTCAAGGTTAAAATTGTTATTAAATAAGAAGTTTAGTCATATTTGTTTCATTGCAACTTTGACGATGCAAGGAGGTGGGCTAGTTAATAGTATCATTAATAATTTACCGTTTGAACTTCATTTGCCTGGTTACAATTACTGTGGACCTGGAACAAAACTTCAGAAACGTTTACTACGGGGTGATCGAGGGGTGAATAAGCTAGACGACGCTTGTATGCAACACGACATAGCATATGCAAAACATACAGACCTACCTAATCGTCATAAAGCTGATTTACAACTTCTAAATATGGCAAAACAACGCCTTAAGTCAAAAGATGCTTGCAAAGGCGAAAAACTAAGTTCATGGTTAGTGAGTAAAGTTATGAAAGCCAAACTTAAAACCGGTGCTGGCGTCAAAACGTTTAAAAATTTTGTATCTAAAATAAGATCAAAAATCAAGAAATTTAAACACAACGATAGTAAATCTTTAATCGACGCTGCTTATTCAGCAGCTAAGAAAGTATTTCCAAATAAAAAGAAAATTCGAATACCACGTGTAATACCCATACCAAAAACTGGAGGCATTCTACCTTTGATTCCAATTTTTGCTGGTTTATCGGCATTAGGGACCTTAGCTGGAGGTGCAGCTGGCATTGCGAAAACCATTAATGATTACAAATCTGCTCAGAAAAATTTGCAAGAAACACAACGACATAACAAAGCTATGGAGGGTGTAGTATTAGGCAAGGGTCTATACATTAAACCGCACAGAAATGGTCACGGATTATTTATAAAACCCTCAAAAAACTGAAATGTAAGCTACCTAATCGTCCTCTAAGTAATATAGATATAATAGAGTACGCATGTGACATCCCTCACTTCAGAGGAGTTTTTATGCGAGATCAATTACCAAGAACACCAAAGGAGATCGAATGTGGTATTGTTAATTTGGACGAGTCTAAGAACAAGGGGACGCATTGGGTGGCTTATGTTAAAATATATGACTATTGTGAATATTTTGATAGTTTTGGCGATCTGAAACCGCCTAAAGAAATAATTCGTTATTTTAAGAATTGTAATGTTTGTTATAACTACACAAGATATCAGTCATTTAATACAGTTAATTGTGGTCATTTATGCTTAAAATATCTATGGCAATTTTGGAATAAAAATGTATAAAATATGTATCATTCTTTTATTTTCACCATTTGCAACATGTCACTCACTTTGTCGATAACAGGAAATTCATCAAGTTTATCCACGTACTATCCAAACACTCTGCAATTAGATGGAGAGTATGAATGTGCTTTATTGCATATCTCAACATTTAATTCCATTCCGAATATTGATAAAACTAATAATAAGTTATTCTATGGATCTAACGACGTTATTGAAATCCCTGAAGGGACCTATGAATTACAAGATATCAATGATTATTTAAAATCTGAAATAAAGGATGCGTCAATCAATCTACAGTGTAATAACAACACATTGAAAGCAACTTTGTACTGTACAAAAGATATTAATTTTTCTAAGGAAAATACCTTTAGAAACTTGTTAGGGTTTAAAAAACAAATATTGAAAGCAAATAAATGGCATGTGTCACAGTTTCCAGTAAACATTTTACCAACAACCGTGATCAGGGTTGAATGTGATATCGTAAGCGGCTCATACATAAACGGCGAATCAAGTCATATTATTCATGAATTTGCACTAAACGTACCACCTGGATATAGGATTATAGAAATACCTAAAAACGCAATTTACTTCCCCATTAACCAGAGCAACATAAGCTGCATTAATATTAGACTTTTAGATATAAATAATCATTTAATCAATTTACGTGGTGAAGAGGTACAGTTGTATTTACATCTTAGAAGAAGAAATGATTGACTATAATAAATATACGCATCAACCAACTACACGTATCAGTTTGAATCAAGAAATCAATCATACAAGAGCTCGTAATAAAAAGAAAATAAAATTAACGAAAAGCAATACGGCATTCTTAAAAGCGATCGGCTTATTAAAATGAATATTTTAGACGTTTTATCGACTCCATCTTACGACAATAGTGTAGAAGGAATTGAATATCATTCTTACAAACCCTACGTAACTAGTTTTAATAGAAATGATGAAATCCGCATACCAATCAATCAACAGGATCTATATGTACTACCATCAGCAAGCACCTTGTATTTGGAAGGGAATGTTATCGTTAGAAAACGAGATTCTAAGGATCCTGTCACCAGTGTTCAATTTACAAATAACGCTTTATTGTACTTATTTCAAGATATACGGTATGAGCTAAACGGAGTGGAGATTGATAAAATAAAGAATGCTGGCGTTACGACCACCATGAAATCTTTAATATCAATGAACGAAAGTGAATCTAAGATAGCTTATTCTTGGGGGTGGAATATTGATGGTATAAAAAATGGAGGTAAATTTTCTGCTTCTATACCACTTTGTAACATAATGGGCTTTGCAGAAGATTTTAAAAAAGTTGTGATAAATAGTAGACACGAACTAATATTACTAAGAAGTAACACAAACTTGAATGCTGTGAAACTCAATACCGGTGAAATTGTAGAAGACGTTCAAATAAATAAAATTATTTGGCGTGTACCACATATCAAAATATCTGACAAAGAAAAGCTTAATTTTTTGAAACTGTTAGAACGAGATAAACCGCTTCAAATGATATTTAGAAATTGGGATCTGTATGAATATCCAGCTTTACCTAAAACTACAAAACATACTTGGGCAATTAAAACTTCGTCACAAATAGAAAAACCAAGATATATTATTATTGGTCTACAAACAAATAGAAAAAATAATGCAAGTTCTGACATGTCTCAGTTCGATCACTGTCTTCTTCGCAGCGTTAGAGTCTATCTCAATTCAACATACTTCCCTTATGAGAACCTAAACGTTAACTTCGCAAACAACAACATTGCCTTATTATACGAACAATATGTTAGATTTCAACAGTCATATTATGGTCGTCGTCCTGAGCCCTTGTTGAGTGAGAAACAATTTAAAAATTTAGCGCCGTTATTTGTTATCGACTGCTCTAGGCAAGTAGATAATTTGAAGACAGGTCCGGTTGTGGACGTTAGAGTGGAAATTGAAAGTGATTCTGATATACCAGATCAAACCGCCGCGTACTGTCTTATATTAAACGACTGCATAATTGAATATAAGCCACTGAGTAATACTGTAAAAAAATTATCATGAATCAGGATACCATCATAGTGGATATTCAAGGATTTAAAGATCACTACAATAATTTTATAGTAAAAGAATTAGCATTCGCAACACGTGATTATACACAGTTATTCTTAATAAAACCCCCATATTTATTCAAATATTTAACAACTGATGAAAAAAGACAAGTAAAGTGGTTGGAAAGCAATAGAGGTATTCATTGGAACGAAGGACACATTGATTATAGAGAATTTCATCGTATAATCGTTCCCTATCTAGAAAACAAAAATATCTTAGTGAAAGGTTTGGAAAAGGTTAAGTGGATAAAAAACATTTGCGAAAATTGTAAAGTGTCAGATCTTGGTGAAGACCAGTGTCCTAACATGTTTGAATTGCATAAGAAATTCTGTGATAACAATTTAAATTGTAATGTACACACAAATCATTGTGCTTTAAAAAATGTGTTATGTATAAAAAAACATTTGGGGTGGCACTAAAGTGATATGTTTTGGTTTTATAAATAAAAATAATTTCTTCAGTAAAAATGCATTTTTATTTTTTAAACATCTTATACATCTAAGAAATAGAAGAACGCAGGTGAATCAATATAAAATAATAACTTACAATAACAGTAGTATCTTTATTAAAAATCATTGTCTATTAAAGATTTCGATATTTTCTTAACTAACGATTCTGTATCGTCCATAACACTATCCATAGCATCCTTAACAATGTACTGCGCACTTATCACAACGTTCTCACTTTCACTATCGCTGCCGTTTGTTTGAGAATTGTTGTTGCAGAGATCAATAACAGAAATTTTTATTAACCTAATGCCTCGTCGTTGTAATCGGCTCATAACAAAAGATTGTGTAGCGTTATGTTTTTTCAAAGTGTCTCGGCGACGTTGCTTGGACTTTTTCTCTTTCGATAGTTTGCATTGCTCGGGTTCACAGTGATAGAGCTCGGAAAATCCTTCGTAAGGATCCTGAGCATACTGGCTAAACACAATCTCTGAATCAGATACCTGAAACAAACATTATCCATTTTCAAATCTGATGTACACACACTAATATTATATCACATTCAAATAGGTACTTTACTTACCGTGGACATAATTATTATAATAACACAAGTACTAGGTATAATAATGTAAAAACAACTTCTCAATTCTATTAATATTCCGCAAATAATAAAAAATAAACTAACTATCAACTTTATATATTCAAATCAATCTAAAATTGTTAAGTTAGCATTCAATCAAGGCTATAAATTAGTTGTTTGAAAATCACTCTTTCGGATATAGTTTTATAGTTCAATATATTAAAAGAATTTAGTATAAATTATAAACTGCAAGTTTGCATAAATATATCATACCTTCCCATATAGTGCGATGAACTGTAACATGTCATAACATGTTGCGTGTATCAATAATACATACCATTCTGGAGCATTATTATTATTACGTTATAACCTACAAATTATTACCATGAATTGTGAAAGCTAATTTATGTATTGAGAATAAAATACAATATAAATATCAAGGAAATCCTTCTAAAGGCATAGGTAGAAGCCACCTTCGGTAAAAAAAGAACTACATATATTAATAGTTTAAATAGATCAATAAAACAAAATTTATATTTAACAAAGGTTGTTTATTTATAAGTATACAATATTACATAAAAACTTACTAATTACTTCTATAATTTACAATCTTATTTATGTACATTTAAGTTGTAATGAAACTTGGACACTGACTGAATACAAATTATAGGTTACTTATACTCGTAGTTATTGCAAAATCAATTACAGAAATGTTTATTAACTTTATTATTCTTCATATACTTACCTAAGTACATATTTTACTAAGAACATTTACATAATCTCTACATAATATTATAATAATAAAAAAGAGATGATATTTACATGCTCACTAAAACCAATTGCGAATATCAATATTTAGAGGTAATCTAATGACCTTTTAAAATTGACTAAGAGGTTGATATTTGTTAATATTAATTTCTAAATGTGAATTATTTAAAAACGTCCATCCACTATCTCTTTCTTGAAACTCTTCAATTTTTTTCAATAATATTGTTATAACTTTTTCATAGGTGGACTTGAAACTGTAATTTAAATGAATGATAAAATTTTTTGTCGCAAAAGATTTCAACTCTTGTAGATCATTCTTCAGCATTAAAAAGACTCCGAAATATTCAAAATTTATTTTAACAGATAAATGTTTTTGAAGCGAGCTATCTATTAAAGATTTAACTTGATCATGAATATTTTTTAAGAAACATTCTGGGTAAATATTTGCTTCGGGTTTAGATGTAGTAATCCGATAACTTGTAATACGTCCTTTGAAACAGGAATGTATAATTTCAACGTTGTCATTGATACGAATAGTACTATTATTTTTATGTCTGTTACTTCGCAAATGACTAATCCAACAGCGTGAATTCACATCAATGTTGCAAACCGAACAGAATGGCATTTTTAGAATCACAATATCTAACAATAAAATTATTATTCAGAAATATTGAGTTAACTGCTAAGTATTTATTACCAAGTAAGACTTTATTACCAGTTACTGCAGTAGGTCTTCAAAACTTCACATCTTCAATTGCATCTCTCAATCTCTGATCAAAGTGATGTGCTCTGGAATAAGATACGAACATAATTTAATAACACATACTAATAATACCTAATTTTAATACACTTTTAATTAGTTTATTACGGTTATAAATCTTAAACAACAGATACAAATAATAATCACTAAGACACATCTACAATTGATTTTGTAATAGAATAGATGTCAGAACATTAATATTATTTTAATGTGGAGATCGAACCCACAAATTAATACTTAGCCCAAGAGCAGGGCGAGGAGATAATATTATAAGCCACTTTTTCATTCATCATACTTAGAATTAATTCTTTTAGGAACCGCGAAAGTACTCAATCAGATAAAAATAATGAAAACTATCATGGTAATATGAATTAACAACTAATTACATACCCAATATTCACAATATAATAATGTCGTCTTTGTTAATTATGTCTCAAGTATTAGCATTCCCTCGTTAAGTAGGTATTTCTGTATCTGCAAATGTAGTCAACAAATAAAATATTTGCTTCAAACCAGCACCTCCGCTGCCTCACAGTTCATAATAAGTGATGGTCTGAAATAAAAAACACACTTATTATAATTATACTGATAACGACAACAAAATTTAATGAAATGAATATTACTATTTAATAGAATATAATATTTAACATAATAATTACCTTATAAAAAGTTTTGCGACCGATTTTACCATTATTATAAATACTTATAACTTGTACTCACAATCAGTAATCGAATTAAATTTAAATTAAAATACACATTTTGCGTGCAAATAGTACCAATACCTATTGTGTTTTGTCAAAACAAAAGTGTCGTGTTCCATCCGGTTGCAGTACCTAACGGTATTTTGCAAGATTTTTCATTTCAATCAGGGTTGACATCCAAATGCAAATAATTATGTATTATTATTACCCATTTACTTAAACAAAATGTTGTATTTATTTCTTAATTATTATATACAAAGTTTATCTACGTTAAAAATAGGTATAGATTATGTATTTAAGAGTGCTAATGGTCTGTTAATTTACCGGATTATACAATATTTTCTCGATATGTAATTACCTACACAACAATATAAAAGACTCAATGAAACGTAAATAACAAGTCCTTTTAATCATATATTTTGATTTTTACAATTTAAGTTGCGATGTTTTAAATTTATATCGTTTGTCAACCCTAACAAAATATCATATTTTTCAACACAATACTTGTGATTATTGTACACCTATTTAAAAGTGTTATTCAGCAATACGAATTTTTATTATGACGCTGCTAATTTGGTTATGGATGTCACTTCCACATATTTTAGTGTAAAAATGGGATCATCAGTCCATACATAGTACGTAGCATGTATGATAATTATTTTGGTAGCCCTAAGTCTTTGTGTTGCGTTAGCAAATAATGATTCTAGAAAATTCTTAGTTATAATTTTTTTACAAATGTAATACGTACAAATAAGAAATGTCTCAATTGTGTATTATTTTGATTAAACACACTTACATTTCATTTAACAAATTTACATGTCTTTTCTGACTTATAAGCTAACGTTTTCGGAGCTCGGTACATCAAATTCGAGCCTCGGCTAGGAACAAAGTACTCCTACAACGACTACAGTGCGACCAGCGCCGAGTGCCTCCACTCTGCAGTTCAGTCCATAGAACAGTGGTTGTACTGGTAATTATACTTCAAGTGGCTGCCATTTAAAATGTAAGTCTTTATCATTTTTATTAATTTTCATATTTTACTCCAACCAATTTATATTTCAGATACAACATGTAGCCAAATACTTTGACATTTTTTTCACTAACTTTATTTACTCATAATTATTATAATCGTCAATAGATTAATTACAAGTGCGAGAAAATAGTTTTATTATTACTAGTTCAGTCCAAGTAGATAAACATTAACTTAACATTTTATCCTTTTTCAGCATAATAATATTTCAAGTAATAATAATTAATTAAAATTTAACAATTTACAGGTCGGACTCTGAGTGCGATCAACGCAGCAACTCTACAGATGTTGAACACGGTGCCGAGCTCCGGCGAAAACATTCTACTCCTACAAGCAAGCGTAAATCTACGAAGAAATCGACTGCCATTATAAGGTAATCATACTAAATTTACATCTACTCGTTATATTTAAATTATAATATTTCAAATTATGTACTTACGTTCGATATATTTATGTGGCGTTGCGGTCAGTGGTTGATTTTTTATTATACATTCATTTTCGTGTCAGTGTTCGCATAATAATATGTAATCCATAGTAACACTACACTTTTATAACTTAATAATTTTTTACCAACTACTAAGAATTTATGTTGTCT
This sequence comes from Thymelicus acteon, assembly GCA_951805285.1. NCBI lineage: Eukaryota > Metazoa > Arthropoda > Insecta > Lepidoptera > Hesperiidae > Thymelicus > Thymelicus acteon. Next base: position 9,974,539 of record OX638232.1, read on the forward strand.
ATATAAAAATGTAAAGTTACAGGAGATAAAAAAATACATTTTTACTGTTCAATGATACTCATACGGTTACTGAAATAGTTTATGATATATAAATATGGGAGATATTTTTTTATTTATTTTCAAATAACCAGTGCCTATGCGCTATTACTACAAATGTCGATCAAGTTTATGTTTATTCTTGTTCAGGATTTATTTTAATATCTAATCTTATGATTGCACAGAAAAAAATTCTTTCTTTCGCCTTCGGTAAACTTGACTTTTGAGGTAGATTAAATTGATTCTTAATATTATTTAATTGTTACTCTCACTTACAAGTAACAACAATTTATTTACATGACCATCACTACAATTTTTGTATTAATTTACATACTGCAATGAGCCTGTATGTATTCATTGTGTTATTTTTCGCAATGATTTTGAAAACCGACACCATGTAATATCAGTAAGTTATTGTATACTTATACGGATTATTTGTGTTTGTTACAGAAAAAAGGGGAAGACTGTGGACATATTCAATCTTAGTCGTGATGGCGGCAAATCCAAAGATCCTCCATCGCGCGTGCTGTCCACGTACTTCGTCAACAGGGTTGCAAACGGCAACGAACGTCGGGCGATTAACACAACGGGGGACTACCTTATCGATTTAAAAGTATATCAAACCAACGATGCGCGCAATACTGATGCACAAGAGCTCTGGAAGAAAGCGCTAGTACGAATAAAATTCCAGACACAAGACGATACACCGCAATGGCGAAAACTTCAATCTTTGGTGCACTCGGTGGATGAACTGTGTGAGGACCATCCTACATTTATATCAAATGAAATCTGTAATTAACGTTAATGTTATAACTATGAATAAATAATTTTTACATATTGTTTTGTTTCCTTTCTCAGCTGAACCCGCGTTATTTACAACAACAAACAGTTATTTTCTAATTATGAAATTTTAATGAAGCATTCTGTCCCACGTTACCAGAAATCTTATTGGGCATTCTGCCCCACGACGCGAAGGCGGATGCCTGAGCGAACAAGTGGGGCAGAATGCCCAATACTATACTACTTCCCCTTTAACACGTACAGCAGTACCAAGCGCGTCACTTCACTCTGCGACTAGTAAAAAAGTCCGGTTTATATTTGATTCACCTTATAAATAATGAAATTATAACTATGGAAAAATCCACGGTTTTCTTGGGTGTCACCTTAGATTCTAAACTACAATGGGGCAATCATATATCGGCTTAGTCAGTTTATGTCATTAGAAAGATAAGACAGTTTACTGATGTAGAAATTGATAAACTTGTTTATTTTGCCCACTTTCATAGCCTCATGTCCTATGGTATATTGATATTATTGATGTGGAGTGCAGAGGCTGACATTGATGCGATATTTGTTTTGCAGAAAAGGGCAATTAGGACCATCTATAATTAAAATTACGCCACTACCTGCGGGAGAGATTTAAAGAAATAAGCATATTAACAGTAACATCTCAATTTATTTACAATTATATTTTATTCTTAAAGAAACAACGGCGGTTGGTTCAAGCAAAATAGTGATATGCAAAATCATCAAACTTGAAACAGACATACATACTTTTGGTTACGGATTCTTTTCACCTACGTAGAGTACAACGTTCTTTTGAGGGGCTCTATGTACGTTTTTACATTAAATTACCTAAGTACATGATTTGCTTATTCAAATGTATAAGAGATCTCTGAAATCCCAGCCAGTAGGCAAAGGATATTATAGTATAAATGAATATATTATTGACAAAGATGCATGTTAATTAGTAATGCATCCAGTTCCGCGTCAGTTAGAACATCTTGTGTAATAATTTCATTATTTTAAAAGATGTGCTGTGGAGTTTCTTTACGGATTTCCTTCTCCATGACAAAGCACCGTTCCGAAATGCTGTTAGATTTAAAAAATGACGTTCATAAGTGTATCAGTGATATCGACATGAATAAAAGATTATTTCATCTTATTTCATTACATTTTTTGGAACGAAGTTCCTTATCGAGCGTTGCGAAAGGGGGCTAGGCGGAAAATTTGGTAACGAAAAGTTGTAACGACACTTTTTGCCATCATGAGTCATTTTAACTCATGCGGCGTCGTTACATGTCGTGCGGCGTGCGCATGTTTCTCTGTCTGTTCTCTCTCTCTCTTATAGAAAGCAAGCCAGATATTTTCGTTTCTTGCAGTAAGTACTAGGATAGAAAAAACATGCAGCAAGTGTGCCAAAACAAATCTGGGGTATTAAATTTCTCATCGGCTTTATTCACGTAGTAGCTTGCTACTAACGAGGAAACTTTAATTTATTTTTCTTTTCAGAGAATTTTCTTCAGAAACTTTTTTTATTTTCTTTTCTTCTTATCTCTTCCTTTGTTCTCCTCTTCGTACAATGCACAATCTCCTCTGATTTCGGTTTATCTCCTCCGTCTAGCAATTTTTTGTTTCTCCGGTTTTGGCCTTTATTTGCATTAAATTTTCGTTTAAATAATTTATTTTACTAAAAAGATATTGCAAAATTAAAAAGTTTTGTAGATTCTTTACCAACAACTTGTAGCTCAAATTTAATTTACAACACACATATCAAAAATTTATCGTTGAAAAAGAAATTGCTAGGTCTCATTACTCAATCAAAATTGATTTCAAAATCTCCAATCGTCATTACCATTCACACAAAATCATTCCCATTTACAAAAAAACAAATGGGAATGATGCATATGGTAATGATATTTTTTTCTTTTTTGCTTAAAATTCATTTCGTTAATCATTAATTTATGAACTCTTTGTGCCAGTGAAAATCATGTTCCTATTACACATACGTGTGGAGTATTAAAATTAATGTTTATTTTATATTTACCTTGTAAGTCCAGTAAATGGCGATGATTCAAAATCGGGACAAAGTACTGAACGTCGTTGTTTTTCATGAATAAAAGTTGTTTCTCCATGCAGCAGTAAAAATTTGGCCTGTTCCACTTTTTACAATGGACCAGACGAGGAGAAACGAGGGGTACTTTATAGCGTAGCCCAAAAAACATTTGAGAAATATAACGTTTGACGGTACTGACATGGAGTTGACGAATTTTCGTGACTAAATTTTAATTGATGTTTTTTACTAGTTCTGCACTGCTGATTCCATAATATTATATGTTATAATGTACCTAATTACATATTGTTTCAAAATATAAAATTAAACACGCAATCTGTAAGGCAGGTTTTTCAAAAAATATTGTGGAATATCAATATCAGCAATTTCCCTGCAAATGGTAATGATGTTTTGGGTGTGTTAATCAATTTTTTTATATAAATTACTTCAAATAATGTAATGTAATATGTGGGCGCTTATGTAAAAATATGTATAAAAGCAGTTTCTAAAATAAAAAATTATAAAAGTAGTAAATTAAATTTTTTATCAATCGGAACATCTTTTTTGTGACTTTGGCGAATTCACCCAAACGCTAGCTGATAAGTTGCAGTATAGTAGCGTTATAAGCGCTTAAACAGCTGATATAACTCTAATTTGGGCACAAATTTGACAGCACATAGCTGTATAAGAAATCCCATTACTAAAATAATTGGGTTATATCAGCATTATATTAGCATTTTATGTGGGTAACAGACATTACAAGAGCTGAACGCTGCCTGATTAACAAACCACATGTTACCCTATAAACACAAAGTGAACATTTCTAATGTTTTCATAGAGCTGAAAGTAAACGTCGAGCGAACTTGTGATATGCATTATCTTTATTTTCATTAAAACTGTCAGTATAGTGTCAATCCTTAAAACTTGTTGATCCCATGGTGCCATTTTGTGACATGAAAAATATAATTTAAGGTAAGTAAAACTTCGATTTCTTACTAATATATTTGAAATCTTATTGGGAAGGTAACTTTATCGTGAAATACCACATATATATCGTTCAAAATTTTCACGCGCCCTCATAATAATACAGAATACGAAAAAAAATGTAACTTAAATTGATTGTAAACAAAATAAAATATATTGTTTTGGCATATTTATATGCATGAAGGGCTGTTTATGTGTTATTTAGTAGTATCTTATTTAATTGTTGTCGATATCTTTTAAAATAAACCAAACCAAAAGGGCTAAAATTTTATAACGATACACAGTCAGGTAGTAAATATGGCGGATAGGCAAGTGAATAGTTGTAATCTTAACATAGTGCTAAGGGCTGCATGAATGCTCGCATGTGGCCTGTTATTGTAGGCTGTATATTATTTCCCGCATCGGCCATATCATCATGAATAATCTTCAAGTACTCTGCATTAATTTTACGTCGTATTCCACCAGTTCTTTTTTTATCTTTCCACATTTTGTAAAACAACACTCACTAGTTCGGAAATTGCCACACGTTATAAAATAATAAAATTCATGATTACATATAACTCAATCAGCAGAATAGATGACCACACAAGTTCAAATATTCTGCTCAAACAAGAATTACGAGCTTAAAAGTGAACTTTTTTAAGGCAGCGGGCTGCTATGTAACTGCATAAAGTTCACAATTTAGGTCTGACATGGCCTAGACAAATGCTGTTATACGAGTATATACTGACACCTGATTAATAGAGTAAAAGTCCATCTGTGTGCAGCGTGAAGCATTTAATCATTGTTAAATAACTTCACAAAGTAACTGTTTGCGTTACAGTAGTTCACAAAGTTCTCTCTTAAAATGCAACAGTTTTAGAGCACACTCGTGGCTATTTATTCAGAAGACTGCATTGCTAGTGTTCCACAGCATACGCTCATGCAGCAGATAGAAGAAAATAGTACCAAACGCTGCATAACAGTGACGTCTGTGGCATGTGTGTGGTGCCTAATAGAATCACAAAACAGAATAAAGCATTTTAATTAGCCTCGCTTCTTTTTATACAGCTGTTACGGATTGAAAGAACTCTTATAAGTAATTACAAATGCTTAGATTGACGATGTGGGCCTTGTGTGAAAGTTTATATTGCTATTTTGTGCTACTTGGGCTGTTCGTTTCTTAATTAAGTAACAGCTAATCAACGTTTATAAGTAATGAAAAGTTAAACGTGGATTAACTTCTTAAGAGCGGTTTAACTAAGCGGTGCCTAAGTATAGATTAGTGAGATTTTTATAAGTAAGACCGCGAGTGTTTATGCTACACCGTGCGACATCCGCGTCCGAGCCTCGTAAAATGTTAAGTTGCTCGTGCCCGCAGCTAGTTTTTAGCTACATTTTTAAACTTAATATTGAAATATATAGATAAATAAACCACTCATACCCCCGCAGTAGGTTTTTTACCTGTATCCCGCGATACATGGCACGGATGACACATTTAACACATCACAATAACCCCCATGGCCCGAGTACAAATATTTATCTGTCACATAAAATATCTGCCCCAGCCGGGAATCGAACCCGGGAACCCTCGCAGGCAGGTCACTACCAACTAGGCTACGGGGATAGATATTATTTTACTGTACAAACTTATCCTAGTCCTTTTAGTATTTTCTTTAGGCAGAGGCGCACACCGACCACACTACCAGTGTAAGACAGTAAACAATACCGTCAAGCAAGTGGTGCGCAGTCTCGACGCAACGCAGCGCGGCCGAGGCGTACACGTGGCGCAGGGTGACTCCGGCCAGCCGCAGCCCCTCGCCCGCCAGCCGCGCCTGCAGCGCGCCCACGCGCGTCAGCGGCGAGTCGCGCGCGTACGACTCCGCGCCGCCCACTCTGCGGGTGCGGCCGTACAGTCATTTCCAAACTTATTAACCGGCCTGAAGTTAGGCGCGAGTCGATGCCCATAGCCTAAAATGAGGTACTACGATAGACTACGATCACCCGCGCGCTCCCTTCGCGCAGCTGTGCCAACTTCAGCCCGGCCAATAAGTTTGGAGATTACTGTACCTGTTGCAGTTGGTATAATGTCTTTATTTCCATATGTCTAACGCCACGTTAGTGTGTTACGAATTTAATAATTTTGACTAGAATAAAAATATTCATTTGTTTTTTCAAGTACACACAAATTCTTATAACCATTAGTCAAATTCTCACAAATCGTTAAAATAATGATTGCATTGTAATCGTGAAAAATATGAATAAGTACCTCAGAAATTCTGTTACCGAGCTATGATATATTTGTCTTTGCTTAATGTCACGGGTGTACATGTATGTGTACATACTACATACATACCTGTCGGCAAGTGTGAGCGGCATGTTGAGGTCCTTCCGCACGTACTGCCCGCCGCGGTCGAAGCAGGGCCCGGTCCACGCGCCGTACGTGAGGTCCACGCGCTCGCCGTGCCGCAGCGCGAATATCCACCGCCGCTCGCTATCCCCGTCGGCAGGCTTTAACGAGCTCTCCTGCAAAATATATTAGGTATTTGTTCTGGATAATGTTACCAATTTTATTTATATAGAACACAATTGTTTCTATGTCAGTTATAGACTTTGGTTGTTCTGATGCAAAGTATTTTTATCGTACCTACCTTATTTTCAGATTTAACCGCGGCATCGCCGCTATCATCGAGCGGTAGCCAATCCATGCTAGGTCCTGTAAAAATAATAATTTGAATGAAGTATAGAATTCGATATAAAAAAAAACAACCGAACTGAGAATCTGAGATAATTCTATAGGCTGAAAACAGACTTACCCTGCGTTACTTGTATGAACCCTTCACTGCCGTTGTTCTTCACCGTGGCCCAGTACTTAGCCCACTCCTTGTACGACTCCTCAGACTTCTCGTGGCCAAGCATTTCCGCGTCTTCGTGGGGATACGCTCGACTTGACATCTCTGAGTTACAAACACAAGAACATTGACTTTTACTTGCAATCACATACGAACATGTATGTTTATAGACACAAAAAATTCATTCAAAACAGTCGATGAAACATGATAGTGTTTCACAAGAGTATATCCTAAGATGTAGTGGATGTAACAATAAAATACCAAAAATTCAGTAGATTACTCCGTTTTATAAAAAATAAACGTAACGTGTAAACGACTAGAAAACACATAAAACCGGTATTCTAATTTCATAGTATCTCATATAAGAATTAAATTATGTATCTGTGCAAATTCCGGAAGCAATTCGCGTTTTCGTTAATTAATTTATTTGTTGCTACGTTGATGAACGTTTAAAAATATCTGACTAATTTTATAATTTGTTTAGCCTCTATTATAGACGCCTGAATAAATTAAAAATTAAATTAGTCAGATATTTTTAAGTATACAGCGACACAAAAGCGGTCATCTGTGTCTCTTTCTGTCTGTTTTTTCTTCCTTATGCAGGTACTCACTTTTATTGGTGAAGTTACTCAGGGGTATCGCCTCGTGCAACGTCCACGCGTCTGACTCTGCCGTCCGCGTAGTGTTCGCGCCCAGCAGACGACCACTCACACCTAAACAAATGTATTACACAAAACAACAATAAATACGGAAACAAATCCCACACAGCAGCTCATAAACGTCAAGAACTATGGATCGTATACGAATAACATTAAAAATCATAATACAAATAAAATAACACAGCCTTAAGTAAGAAGTAGGTACTTAGCACTTACTTACGTGAAACGTGATTGTTAATAAACATTATCATCAATTATCTCATTTTTATCTTATCTAATTGATAATATTATTATAAATAATATAATGGACGTCACTAGATAAGTTTAATTCAATAAATTTTGGGCACCTGAGGTGTGTTCACACAATTACTTCTTTACTTCTAATCTGGCAATATTAAATACTCATCCTATATGTTTATACTCGCATTTTTTAAGGTTCCGTAGCCAAATGGCAAAAAACGGAACCCTTATAAATTCGTCATGTCTGTCTGTCTGTCTGTCTGTCTGTCCGTCCGTATGTCACAGCCACTTTTCTCCGAAACTATAAGAACTATACTGTTGAAACTTGGTAAGGAGATGTATTCTGTAAACCGCGTTAAGATTTTTACACAAATGTTAACGAAAACTCACTTACACTTCATAAACAACTTTATTCGATAGTACACTAGCACATATAACTCACAGAATATTCGTAATTAACTTTTTGTTATATTTAGAGTAATTAATTAATCGTTCAATAATACATTGGAGCTGAATCATATAACAATATTAATTTTATCCACGAACAATCCGGCAGCGTAACGCCTTACTCGTGGTATGATAGCGAATCCCCCTCGTAGGCTCGATCACTTGCTTTTATAACAGCAGCCCAGTTTCATAGATGGCGGCACTGTCATCCGTGGTGGAGTCAGTTGCAGCCCTTTTATTACGGAAGTTGCCAACACGGCCATGCTGCATGGTGCCTGTCCCGGGCACCTCAGGAGTCCATATAAAATACTGAAACACGGAAAGGTTTATATTAACTTTATTTTGGCGAGTATTAATTACTCACATTCCATGTATCAATCGTAAATGCAATTATCACACAAGCTCCTTATGTTTGTGATGTTGGTGAGACCGCCTGCACTTTTCAGGATGTAATCCTCCCTTAAGTGTTCCAGGTTCGCCTCGTTTATAAGGACCGTTTGCCACTTAAAGGGCGGAGAGCCTCACTTAAGCGTACCAAATTCGTCCCAATTAACAGTCTTCTAACAAGACTTCCAAGATAAGGTTATGTGATACTTGCACCTCGATATTCTATGGCGTTGAAATATCATAAAAACAGAGCAAAGTGAATACAATACAAGCCACAGAGAGATTAAATATCTGTTTCTGTATTTTATATTGACTCTCAAAAACTCAAAGGGTAGGTAAAAATTAAAAGAAATAAAAATAATCTTTACCTTGCCAACACGGGCACTTACGCGCTTAGTCCCAATCTTCAATATTTATCCACGGCTTAATGTTTTCTGCGGCGGTTGTTGTTTGTTGTTTATTACTCCTTTGGCTACCTCGCAAATCAGTCACCTCATATCTATCATTACCTAAAACTTTTTTAATTTGAAATGGTCCTCTATACACTGGTAATAACTTTCTACTATTTCCATCATTATTATGGCTTTGTATTTTAATTAAAACCAGATCTCCTTCACTATACGTTTTTGCCTTTTTCCTGGTACTATCAAATCTCTCTTTTTAAGTTCTTGCACTATTCTTGATATTTTCGTCTACCCACTCTCGTAACTTAGTAACATCAACATGTTTATCACTATCTGAATTCGGAGCTAAGTAATCGCTATCGGCGCGTAACCGGTAACCAAGAAAAACTTCGCTTGGAACAGCTTTGATAGTTTTGTGAATTGTACTATTTAACCCTTGTTGAAGTTTCTTCACGCATTCGTCCCATAAATTATCAGCTGTATCAGCTCCTAATGTTCTCATGGATTCTAGTATAGTCTTATTGAATCGCTCGACCTGGCCATTGGAACGTGGCATACCCGTTGCTACCGTGTGCATGCGAATATTTTTGTTCTTGCAGTACTGAATAAATTCGTTAGATTTAAAACATGATCCGGCATCCGATATTATCCGTCTAGGATTCCCGAAAATTTTTGAAATTTGTTCCAGCTCTTTAATAACTCCAAAAGCATTTGTAGAGCGTACCGCTGATATAAAAACAAATTTAGTGAAGGCGTCTATTATCACTAACAAATATTTGTTTTTATTTGTAGTTTCAACAAATGGGCCCAAGTGATCGATATGAAGAGTGTGGAAAGGCTGTGCATATTTTGGTAATGGGTATAATCCACCTTCCTTGGGTCCGCCTTTATTTTTAAAATAAATACAGTTCAAACAATTTTTGATATACTTTTTTACCGTTTGTCGCACGCGAGGAAACCAGTATTGATATTGAATACGTTCAATCGTTTTATCTAAGGAAAAATGACCCAGATCGTCATGGTTACACTTTATGATTTGCCAGATACATTTTTTTGGAACCACCCACTTACGCCCTCGACTCGTCCTTCTGTAAACTTTGTAACCTAATAGCTCGTAGTTGTTAAAAATATCTCTATTTTGATCGGCCTCACCTGACAGTAAAATGTTTTTAATTTTGACCAAGTTTTTATCTTGTAGTTGTACAGAAAGTAACCAATCCGATTCTGTTATTGATAAGATCAATTCTGCTTCAGATTTTTCACCGCAATGTACAGGGTTCCTGCTCAGGGCATCCACGTGTTGCATGCGGGTACCTTCCCTGTGAATTATGGTATAAGAAAATTCTTGCGTCGCTAGTACCCAACGAGCAATTCTAGGAATAATATCCTTTTTTGTTAAAGCAAACCGAACTGCGTTACAGTCTGTAACTATTTTAAACTCCGAACCTAATAAATACAATCTAAATTTTTGTAAGGAACAAATTATTGCCAACAGTTCGAGTTCAAAGGAATGGTACTTCTTTTCATCATCTGTTGTCTGACGACTATAGTAATGAACGGGTTTTTCACCATCCTCAGTCAGCTGCATAAGGATTCCTGCAAGACCGTCTCTGCATGCATCAGTATATAATATAGTCTCTTTATTCGGGTCGAAAATTGATAAAACACTATCAGACGTTAACTTATCTTTCAAATTTTGAAATGCTTGCATATGAACTGTTTCCCATATCCAAGGAGTGTCTTTCTTTAAAAGTTTTGAAAGAGGGCTGGATAAAACTGCGCAGCCCTTAATAAACTTCCGAAAATAGCTGATAAGGCCTAGAAATTGTCTTAGTTGATGTACAGTCTTGGGTACAGGAAAATCTTTTACAGCTTTTAACTTTGTTTCATTTGGCATTATAGCGTTTGATTTTATTTTATATCCCAGAAATTCGATTTCATTTTTAAAGAAATGACACTTTTTTAAATTTAATGTTAAGCCATTATCTCGAAATATTTTCAACACCTCTTCAAGTAAACTTAGATTTTCTTCTACCGTTTCAGTTACTAGATACACGTCATCGAGGTACAGGATCACTTTATCAAACCTTAGGTTCCCAAGTACCTTATTCATCATTTCCTGGAAGCACGAGGGTGCATTTACCAAACCAAAAGGAAGTCTCAAGAACTCATAATGCCCATCTTCAGTAATGAATGCAGTTTTATTTATTGATTCCTCACCCATCCCAATTTGGTAGTATCCACTTTTAAGATCAAGACTAGTAAAGCATTTATAACCTTGAAGCCTGTCTATAAGATCTTCAATGCGGGGCATAGGGTAGTTATTTTTAACTGTTATTTTATTTAAAGCCCTGTAATCAATACACAGACGCTTTTCTCCGTTTTTCTTATTAACTAAGACAGCTGGGCTCGCGTAAGCGGACTTGCTTTCTCGAATTATGTTGTTTTCAATTAGTTCGTTTACCATCTCCCTAATAATTTTCCTATCTGTAACAGAGGCTCTGTATGGTCTGCTTTGTATAGGCTGCGACGAAGTTAAAGTAATATTCATCTCGTGATTATTGACTTTTCCCAACTCTTTTATATTTGATGCGAAACAGTCTCTATATTTTTGAAACAAATTAATTAGTTGACTGTGGTGTGAATCGGCGTCCAGACCAAATTCATTAATAGTATTACAAAAATTTCTATACGAATCAGCATAATCGAATGTAAGTACATCTCCGACGCGGGAATATATTATATCAGGACGTTCAGTCACATTGCGTCCTATCAGAATATCACACCCTGATAAATCATCTATAACATACATCTCGACGCGATTTAATAAGATTGAATCGATCTGCAAATCCACTTTTATAGAATGCGTTACCGTTTTGGCGCTTTGTTTTGAAAATCCTTGTAGGAGCACTGGAGTTTGCAATGCGACGCTTTCTAGGTTATTTTCTAATACCAAAGCATCCGAAATTAGCGAACAGCTGCTACCGGTATCAATAAAGGCATCATGAGAAAAATTATCTATAACTACCCGCTTTATAAATTTATTTTTAGAAGTAGATGATGCAATAAATTTTATATCCTGTTTCTCGGGTTTCATTTTATTTTTCTTTTGAAAACAAATAGACTCCGAATGCCCCCTTCTACCGCAATATTCACATTTTATTTCGCACTGATTTCGTCTATGGTTGCCGCCGCATGAAAACATCTTATCGGTTTGCGAAACTGTGTCTGAACATTATCCTGAGCAACACTAGAACTAGGCTGATTAGATGAGGTAGTGTTCGTCGGTATAGAATACTGAGTTTGGATGTTTTGACTGACCTGATTCTGAATGGTTGGTTTGCTTTGAGACTCTCGGATGTTAATAATGTTTGATTTAGTATTCTTCGATTTGTATGTGCGACTATGTAGAAAGCTGGCTAAACTGTCACATGATGTAAATGAACTCGCCTCGATAGAAGCACTGATGGTACTATCCCCAATATTTCCTAATATTATTGAAATAATGTCCTGGTCCGTAAAATTTAATGCCAACAAATCTATTTTACTCTTTTGTTCAAAATAAAACTCATATAACGATTGATTTTCAGTCGGTTTCCTTTCAATTATGTCCTTCAAAAGCTCATACATGTTTCTACGTATTTGAAAACTATTCGCGATTTTATTTTTCCAAATATTCCAATTCCAAGATGGCCATTGACTGTCTGTACGCAATAAAGAATCATACCATGTTTTTGCGGAACCTTTTAATTTATTTAATGCTTGATAACGAATAATATCGTCAGGCCAAGAAAAAGTATTAGCATACGACTGTATTACCTTGAGCCAGGCGTTCACGTTGTCCTTGAGTGGATCAAACTCTGGTATTAGGTTATTCAAAGTCAGGGAGCTGTTACTCACAGATTTGGGCGATACCTTCCTCCTTTTCCGTGTTCGAGATGGTGGCGGAGGCGTCCTTGCACTTGATGACGTCGACGTGGCGCTTGATGAGGTCGAGCGAGAACGCCTCGAGTACCTACGCTTGCTGCTCCTGCGGCTCCTGCCCATGCTTGATTCAACGGGTCCGAAACACTTCTGATGTTAACGAAAACTCACTTACACTTCATAAACAACTTTATTCGATAGTACACTAGCACATATAACTCACAGAATATTCGTAATTAACTTTTTGTTATATTTAGAGTAATTAATTAATCGTTCAATAATACATTGGAGCTGAATCATATAACAATATTAATTTTATCCACGAACAATCCGGCAGCGTAACGCCTTACTCGTGGTATGATAGCGAATCCCCCTCGTAGGCTCGATCACTTGCTTTTATAACAGCAGCCCAGTTTCATAGATGGCGGCACTGTCATCCGTGGTGGAGTCAGTTGCAGCCCTTTTATTACGGAAGTTGCCAACACAAAAATAGAAAAAAAATCAATAAATTTTGGGGTTCCCCATACATAGAACTGAAACTCAAAATTTTTTTTTTCATCAAACCCATACGTGTCAGGTATCTATGGATAGGTCTTCAAAAATGATATTGAGGTTTCTAATATCATTTTTTTCTAAACTGAATAGTTTGCGCGAGAGACACTTCCAAGGTGGTAAAATGTGTCCCCCCCTGTAACTTCTAAAATAAGAGAATGATAAAACTAAAAAAAATATATGATGTACATTACCATGCAAACTTCCAACGAAAATTGATTTGAATGAGATCTAATAAGTAGTTTTTTTTTAATACGTCATAAATCGTAAACCGCAAAAAACATCGATCAAAGTTACAACGAACTACAAGAACTTTCATATTATGTTACTTGCTGCTACGGAACCCTTCATGGGCGAGTCCGACTCGCACTTGGCCGCTTTATTTTATTTGTACTGTGCACCAACCATGTACCATTTCCACGGAACTAGTTCATATTACACACTAAATTTATATGTACTAGGTAGGTATAATATGACTTTTTTTATGGAAATAGCCGGCAAACGAGCGGACGATCCACCTGATGTTAAGTGGCTATCGTCCCCCATGGACATCAGCAACACCAAAGGCATCACGGATGTGTTGCCGGTCAAGAAAAAGAGAATAAAAAGAAAGAAAGAATTGGCTCTCAAGCCCCCAACCGGAACACGACGAGTCGTGAGACCAGACGAACCTCATGGAGAAACAATAATAGTAATAATGGTATTAATTAAGAATTAAAATCAATATTACCAACACAATCCCTCGGGGAGCCCTACCACCAGCGGGCCGGATTAAGTCGCCTTTTACGACACCCAGGCGGGGGATTGGGATTAGTATTCTAAGCCGCCCCAATACGGCTAATGACTAGAGAAAACGAGGCAACTCGACGCCTTGCATTACTCAAATAAGTCATTCTATCGTAGTATGTACATGATCTTTTCATTTGTGTAAAATATTTCAATCAGAACCTTCACCTTCCTCATTCTGAAGCGATAAAAAACAAGAGTGGTTGTTCTAGCAGATATCAGCAATTAATGTCAAGTACAGTGCAGCCGACGTAAATTGGCGCGTCTGAACATAGGCTCTGCGAACTTTAGCGCATGTAAGACAGAGATAGCGACACGAACATGCTAACGTGTGACTAAGACTTAATACGCCGGGTACCGAGCATTGCTGAATTATATTACTGCGCAGCCTTCTGCGCGAAGTTCAGACGCGCCAAGATACATCGGCCGTACAGTATGTTTAGGGTACTGCAAGCAGTGATATCCTAGCGGTTAAAACGTTGGTCGCCCGAACGCGGAGGCCCAATTTCAATTCCTGGCACCATACATAATTCACATTCCATAATTTAATTTATTTTATATCATCAAATAAATTATTAGCACCTTTCTAATTTTTTGTTGGTAACCCTAAGAATGTAACCAATTGTAAATAAAGATAACAGAAAATATTGTGACGTCAGGCCTCTTTATAACCCACTATAATTAACGAATATCATGAATTATTGATATATCAAATGATAACATCAACAATTAATGCATTCACAGTTCTATTTAATCTACCTGCCTGATTTATAAAGTTGTACGTTAAAATTTCTATTTATAGTACCTACTCAAATTATCGACTGCTTATTATGGAACTGAAATAAGAATTAAATAAAAAAAATCTTTGCTCACGACAACAACCGCAGGCCAAGGTTACTATTGTTACTAACCTCCAAATTTCAAGTTCGATTTGAAGACACATTTTATAAAGAACACTCTCATAATTTATGTAATAGCGACGTAGGTAAACTGTTAGTGATTGGGTAGTCACATTATTACAGTCATGTAACACACAGATATAATATAAAATAAAATTACCTGTGAGCCAAGAAGTGCCTTGCACCCAGCCGTCAGGCGAACTGTCAAACTGATTCTCCTCGATGTAAATAAGATCGCCCGCCACTAGTTCAAGTTCGTCGTCCTCTTTCGGCGTGTAGTCTTGTATCACTTTGTATACCTAAACATTACAAAATTAAATGACGCTTAATCAGTATGGAGTAGTATGGACACTATATGACATGTTTTCTTACTAATACCTATTACCTATTCGATTTTAATGTAAGTAACTATTTGGGTAAAGCATTTAGACTTTTACAAACACTGCAATGCAGTCAAGGTCTATCACTCACTATGTACATACTTTCACAACACAATGAATTTTCGCAGAAATATTATCAGAAAAACACAAATAAAACGCAACTTATCAAGTTTTTACAGTATTATATAAGGAACATTTCAAGTAGCTAAACAGGTTTTATATATATTTCTGATGGGTCTCATAATTATTATGGGTTAACTACCCAAGAGGCTAAGATTGTACTGCGACTAGGGCTGTCCCTTTTTTCAAATAGCAGATCTGGTGCATTACTTTATAAATCGTTATATTTTAAATTAAGTAAGTATGATTGAAAACTGAAATTTGTAATTCAGTGCAGCATTATTGTCTGCTAACATTTTCCAAAAAGACTTACCGACCCAACCTAACTTCAACGTCATGATTCTGTTAAGCAGTTTTGCCCCTTCTGTATAATAATAATAATAATAATAATATAAATTCCCCATCAAGCAAAAAAACTCGTTCGACAAAAATAAACTAAGCGGACTTATCATACCGGACACGCCGATAGCAAGACTGACCCGGATTTCCACTATTCAAACCTGTAAACTCAGGGTCAAATACGTAAGGGTGGCAGCCCTAATCTGTAGCTTTCAAGGACATTGTCCGAAAGCGGCCATTCATGGTATAAAGTTACATCCGGAATTCATATTAAACTTACTTCTTCCAGAAAGGTAAAATGACTCCTATTGCCTGATAGATATAGCTCATACAATACAACCGTTATAATTTTTTCTCGAGTAATATTGTAAAAGCACTTTGTTTTTACACCAGGTGTACGAGTATAATTATGTAATGCCTTACGAGTTTCACAAAGCTCCTATTATTCAGTTTATTAATATTTGGTTAATATTATGAGGTAATTAAGATATTACACTCAAAGGTAACTTTCATGTAATATGTCATTAAATTTTATGAACTGCTTTGAGATAAGCACGACAAAAAATGTTAGTGTCTTGATTGATACTCTTGATTCATTTTTAATTTTATATTTAATGAAAGATGAAAGATAAATAAGTACTTGTCACATTTTTTAATCGAAGCACAACCCGCTCTCCCACTTTTGTCAATTTGGGCTGAATTCTAGATGGAAAATACCTATCTCCAATTTTAAGAAATCATTGTTACTTTTCCAGTAGTAACATGAAGCGAAGTACTAATTCGGTACAGTACGGCCGACATATGTATCTTGGCGCGTCTGAACATAGGCTCTGCGAACTTTAGCGCATGTAAGACAGAGATAGCGGCAAGAACATGCTAACGTGTGACAGA
This sequence comes from Thymelicus acteon, assembly GCA_951805285.1. NCBI lineage: Eukaryota > Metazoa > Arthropoda > Insecta > Lepidoptera > Hesperiidae > Thymelicus > Thymelicus acteon. Next base: position 9,991,251 of record OX638232.1, read on the forward strand.
GACATAATACGCCGCGTAAAAAGCATTGCCGAACTATGTTACTGCGCAGCCTTCTGCGCGAAGTTCAGACGCGCCAAGATACGTCGGCCGTACTGTACTTATTAGCGTAAGTCAAGCAGAAACATGGATATGTACTTGATCCTAGTTATGTTCAGAAGTGACGCTATGTGGTCACCTACTTTCATGATTATCGAGAACACCAAGATGTAACTGGTGCGTTTTCAACGGAACAGAATAGAAATATAAACCCTTGGGAAAGCCCCTCAACGGCTCCCAGGACTCCATTGAATGGAGATTCGTCATTGATCTCAAGCCAACCTTCCCTGTTCGTGATGCCCCTGCTGAACACCAGACTACGGCGTCTACAGCGCCAGGTCATGAAGCTTGCCTGACTAAATATCACCCTCTTGCTCGAGTTCACCCGCCAAACGACGTGTTCCGCTCAGCTCGGGGCTTGGGAAGAAGTTCTTTCTTTCTCTTTTACATTCTTCTTTATTTACCGGCAATGCGTCCATGATAATTTTTATGTTACTGATGTCCATGGTCGACACTCGACGGTGGCCAGTTACTATCAGATGGATCGTCAGCTCGTGTTTCGGCTTTTCTAAAATTTGCAGATTTCGGTTTTAAAATCGCAACAAATTTTATATCGATTCGCTCCAAGATTCTATTCAGAATTCTTGACGAGCTGATGGACTGAACTGAAGTAATATGCAATGTGTGCAATTTGAAAGGCGATGTTAATGTATTACATGGAATGGTTTCTATCTATTTTTAGAAAACTAAAACCAGAAGGATTTAAATGTCATCCAACCGTCTAAGCACAGGGTAAAAAATATTATACCTATGCTTAGTACTGTAAGGAAGTTAATATTATTTATAAAGGCGTAAAGAAGGACGCTAATTATTTGGCACACGTACCCATCCTATGCAGCTGCCTAATCTGCCTTATTGATAAAATAGCACTGCCCATCAGTACCAAAATAATTAACAGGCTCCTACTATCAATTCACTAGTGACTAGAGATTCTAAAATTAAATGTGCATTATCAAAGTGAATATTACCTTATGTTTTGCAAAGCGCGGGTCGGTGGAGTAGAGTCGCACCTCCCAACCCGATTCCACATTCAAATCCAAATTTAAGACCAAATTCTTCAGGGCTTCATACGCAGACTCGTTAAAATGGAACGCCAGCGTTAGATGCGAGGATTTTAATTTGTCGTCTAGATTGGTTTGTACTGCAAATAAAGTTCTTATCAAAAGGGAGGCATTTATTTATTTATTACACTTACTTATCGTACACTATTTAATATTAAAAAAATGGCCAAGTGCGTGTCACGCCACGCGCAATTTAGGGTAGTAGTAGGGCTGTAGTTGTTATTGTAAGTTGATTGACATTTACCTTACTTGTTAATCTGCCAACCCTTTTTTAGTAGTAATTGGTTTCCTTGTAAATTCATCTTTATCATCATCGTCATTGTTCATTCAACATTCTTCAGTATATATACCTATTTTCGTAAAATTCTTCACATGTGCAACTCAAACCGTTTAGCTAGCAAGGGGGGGGACGTAACTCTAACTAAAATTAGCACCTTAAGCTGAATATTTCTATTAAATCAATATTACTATATTGGTGATCCCTCTGAGGGGCCCTACCATCCGCAGGCCGGATTTAGTCGCCTCTTACGACACCTATCCAGCATGGGTAACCCTAAAGTTAGTATTCTATGGCACATTAAAATGGCTAAACTAACTACTATCCTACCAGGCTACAAGGTTACAAGGTTGTCAAAAGGAGGGTGATAACTAGCCCGGTGGGTGAATACCCTACCACCACACAAGAACCATCGCGTCGCCATTAAACTGGGTACAGGACCTAGTGAGCTTCAATAGGAGGGACTGTTCACCATGTACATCACAAGCAGGGTTGGCTTGCACTAAAGGGTGGATGACAGGAGCTTTAGAAAGTAAAGAAAAGTTCCATTTTAAGCTTTAAAGCATTGAAATACTAGGCAGTAAGTACCAAAATCCCAATAATCGCGCTCCAGATTAGCTGTGTGCAACTTGATATTCCTAAAAACACAAAGGAATTCAAAGTACTAACACTTATTGGTATCACACAACCAACAATGCAATGCACTATCTGAGGCGCAGTTGGAAGGAGTGCTGTGGCATGCTCTGAGCATTATTCAATACCAATGTCTTGCAATCTCAGTGCAACAAAATATAATAAGTATAAAATAGTATGGCATAAAATGTAGCTTTATAACTATATTATCTATTTCATGCAATATTAAATTCTTTGGAATAAGGAGAAAACTGGCAAAAATAGTCTACTTTTTCTATACTACAGACAGACTACAAAGCTGCATGAATTTAAAAAGTATTCATAACATACTCACACAAATTAGACACTTGTTTTATAAAGTGTATTGATATTGATTTAAAGAAATTGTTGTATTCCTCTGACGCAAATAGACCCATGAAGTTGGTAGATATGTATGGCTCCAAATGCAAAGGCACTGATGGAGCCGGTCCTACATTATGAGAGATCTGTTTGAAAGTGTTTCCTATGTGACATGACAGCTCGTCAGGGGCCTAAAGTTGAATATAAACATGTATATAGCCAAGAGATTTTGTAAATAATAATTGAAAGTATTAGATTTGTTAAGAAATATTTCTTTAGAAAAAAAAATTAGTATTGCATATCTCATTTGCAGTAAACTTTGCTAGTTTTCGTTTAAATTTTAAAAGGGCATATTACTGTATCAGTCCCGGTATCTGTACCAGTACAGAGATTTAAGTGTACTTACTTTAAAAAATGCCACAAGTGTGATGTGCGGTGGAAAATTATGTGCTCCGTTCCAACCGCATGTTTTTTGCGATTTCTGCCAGAATTCACTGAGACGCATGAGCAGGGGACCGGTGGGGTACGCGTACAATGTGTATTCTCTCGGCAGGCACTCGTCAATGTGTGGATCGTTCGCGTGCGCTAGAAGCCAATCTGCCGCTAATTGGACGCCATTGTCTCCAGTAGCTGTAAGCGCCTTCAGCCTACAAAAAACGTTTAAAATTTATGCTGCGTTTGTAATGATATCATACAATAACACCGTTTAGAATCAAGGAATATGGATTTCAAAATACTACTCACGCACGATTCTTTGGATATCCCATGCTTATTAAAGTGTCTAGAGGATATCGCTTTGACTTTCTACGTGCAGGTAAAGGAACGTTTGCCATTTTTAAAATCTTATTCGAGATACTACCTGAAAATCCTGAAACACGATACATAAACACAAATCTTTATTTGTAAACAATACACCACACTGACCTGACCACAGGCCACAGGCTGAGATGAGACAATACAGTGTTGCCAATGAAAATTTTTGGAAGCCCGTGTACATTAGATAAAAAAGCCGTGTTTATATGGAAAAAGATCAACTGTGGACCGTATCTACTCCTGCCAATATATACCATCGGTTCAGCGCTCGGACTAAAAAAAAGGTTATCAGCAGTTAATTTGATGTCCACAAAACAAGGAACACTTTTCATTAGCCTAGTGGCGCTGTTTTAAGGGTTTTAACATTCGTTAAATGTCTGCAAAAATAATAAATAACAAAAAGATCGCAGAATTTGCGAAAAGCCGTAGAATTAATTTGCTCCGGCTGCGCGGCCCTAGGGTTCCAGCCGCAGACCATAGATTTTGTGATTTTTTGGCCTGAAAGTCGTAGAACACGGTAATTGCCGTAGCATTGGCAACACTGAGACAATACTTTACAGTATTTTACCTTTGTTTTTTGTTATGTCAATGTCAGTCTTATAATAAATGTCATTCGATTTCGGTTGTTATGCACAGATTATGTAAGAGAATACAAAACAATTAGTGCACGCCGTATCGAGATTCGAGCAGTCGAGTCGTTAATCTATGGTCATAGAGAACATTAAGGACGCTCCTAGGATATTATAGTCTAACTGGATAACAATCTTCGTAGATGTACCTGAAAACGGATGACGTAACATTGGGTGATCATTTTCGACCAATCATAGGCCAAATTGAGGTTGTCCTTAATAATTTTACTGTAGGGTGTCCATACTTACTTAGACCAATAATTATGTCCTAATTTGATAAGGTTCTTCAAAAAGTTTTCTATTGAAAAATGTATTTTTTTTTCTGCTAAAGAAGTTATTATAATTTACCGCACTTCTAAAAATAATTTAACACAACAGAATGATATTTTTTATGGATATAGCCGGCAAACGAGCTGACAATCCACCTGATGGTAAGTGGCTATCGTCACCCATGGACATCAGCAACACTAAAGGCATCACTGATGAGATGCCGGCAAAGAAAGAGAAAAGAAGAAAAAGAAAGAACTGGCTCTCAAGCCCCCAGAAAGGATAATAGCTATTCAGGGGAACCCCATGGTGAAATAATAATAGTAGAAATGGTATTAATTAACAATTAAAATCAATATTACCAGTATAATCCCTCGAGGGGCCCTTTCACCAGCGGGCCGGATTTAGTTGCCTCTTACGCCAAGCCACGCCAATACGGCTAAAAATATATTTATCCTGTTCTGGATATATACTGGGACTGGCTGGGACTATAGATAACATGGACACAAAAGAAAAATGGTCATTCCGCTGTGACGTCATCCATCTTGAGTGTGCTGTGATTAGTACGAGTTTTACTTGACTTGACAAATGGCGCGGCGCGGCGGCGGCGCAAAGTAAACGCACGTTTACTAAAACAAAGCTTTTCTCTTCACTATCGCTAGATGGCTTTGCTTCGGTCCCATACAAATTTCATTAAACGTGCATTTACTTTCCGCCGCCGTTATGTCAAGTAAAATTCGTACAAAGCACACAAGCATCTACGAAGTTTTGTGTTCAGTTAGAGTAATATATCCATGGTCTAAATAAGCTTTTTGAGTTTTAGTCTATGGTTTCTGTCAAATTTTTAACGGAGTGGCAATAGTCATAAAACGTAGTGATTAAGTACTCTGTGGCAAAAGCGACTGACCACAGAGTACTTAATCACTACTGGCTTTTGCTTTGATTATTTCGATTTCGTTTCTTTGTGGATAAATTGAAGTTTGTTTCCTGTAGTTTTGTGATTAAATATTCCAGAAAACCTTAAAAGCAAAATGTATTTGCGATATTATATGGATAGCAATGGTGAAAGACAATACACATTGGCCGTAAGTATTTTAACCCATGTGCTTGTTTTTTTTTGTGCATTAAAGTGTATTATTGGATATTTTTTTATGACTACATAATTGTTACTTTCAGACAATAGACCCCAATGGTAAACCTACATTATCAGCTCATCCAGGTTTGTATAACATTACTATTAGGTACATACATATAAAAATAATTTAAAAAAATCTCCTCCGATAATAACTATTGGTTATGTCTTTCAGCACGATTTTCTCCTGAAGATAAATATTCCAGACAGAGGATAACTATTAAGAAGAGATTTGGACTACTGCTAACTCAAAAGCCAGAACCAGTTTATTAAAATTATGTGAAATACAATTTGGCAGTATTGTTCTTAAACTTCTAAATATAAATAATTATGGTTTTTTAATGTATAATTTTTAATAGCTACAAACATCGCCAAGTTCTTCTTCTATATCTTAACTTATATGAGTAAACATCTTGACACAATACCAATTTTCACAATACAGATAAACTAAACTTATCTTTGTAGGACTGAATTAGACCATGCCGGTGCCTTGTGACTAATGCCCGTGGTAAAGATAGATTTTTACAAATCCCGCGTGAACCCTGAACTTTTCCAGGATAAAAACTAGCCTATGTTTTAATCCAGGGTATAGGCTATCTCTATTCAAAATTTCAGCCAAATCTGTTAGGTAGTTTTCGCATGAAAGCGTAACAAACAAACTTACATTCTCGTTTATAATATTAAGTATGATTTTATTTGGTGCATAGCAGAGGTGTATATACCAGATTCATTTGTTGTCACCTGCCCAATGAGCAGGAATACTAGCAGGGCATCATTTTAGATAACTTAAGATTTAGTAATACAATATTTCTCATTATAATTTACATTCAGTTGAAATAAACTTGTTATGCACGGCTTTGGTATGATTTAAATCATGGTTATTTTATATTACATACTATAATGCTCTCGCTTTGTATCCGTGTATGTATAGATCCCTATTTTTTTAAGTAATAGCCTATGTTACTCAAAAATAATTGAGTGTTATATTGGTGAAAGAATTATTGAAATTCCTCCAGGAGTTTTATCCATTACAAACATAAACAGAAAATCAAAACTCTCCTCTTTATAATATTGAGTTTAGAAAAATATTGGCATAAAATAATAGCCTTTTATGTTAATATCCTTGATACAATTAAAAGCAATAAATCATTTCATGTTATTTTAGCTTTTCATGATTCACATGATGAGTAGTATTTCCTGACCCACTGTTTAGCGTAATCATGAGTTATGGGTAAGGTCACAGGTCACCACATAAGTAAATTACTTATAAATAACTGTTATCTTATATTTATTGATCTGAGTCCTATATTAAGTGCTGCTTTATCAGATTGCACACTTTGGTGGATAACCCTGTAAATAGTCGAATCGAATCCATAATTCGATTATACTTTGACAAATTAAATTTACAAATGTTGCCAGGACACAGGCATTGCTGTTCTTGTCGACATTATGAAAATGTTCATAACGATATTTTGCGTTACTTTGAAAATCAAATTAACTCTATCTCAATGCATTTTTCTTAGTAAAACGTGACAGAATTTCGTTTAAGTTAAATACAACTTAACTTTATTGATTTTAGCTGGCATCAAATCATTAAACGGAAGGTATTTTAATAAGATATGAAATGCAAACACATTATTAGAACACTATATAAAGAACATAACTAAAGGTTTTCTATTGCACGCCTAAACAAAATGTTTTTTATACCGCTCACTTTCTTGGTGAATCAACTATCGACACTTACTCCTCACCAATTTCCTACAATAGATTAATTTTCTACAATAGATAGCAACAGAGTATTTGTCTGATAAGTTTTCCGTCGAATTATGAATTCTACTATAGGGATAACTAATGGGACTGGTGGTGCTAAAAGAAAAGCCAAGAGGAAGTGGTATGACAATAGCACTTACATATTATAATATGGTAATGTACAGGAAAGTGACTGAACGAGCGAGAGTTTAATCGTACCGACGCGACGACCAAGGAAGCCCAATGGTTACCAAGCCGGATCGCCGTGCCAAGAGTCCTGGGTTCGATTCCCAGCGAGGCGGAAATTTTAATGATGAGTTTATGAGTCCATAGTTAGTAGGAATATGCCATGGTTATCACCGTGGATGTTATCACTAACGCGCGTTGCGGTCAGGAGGTAATAAAACAATAAAAAGAGACTTTTAGTTCTAATAATTGTTTTATATTGCAACCAAAACACGTATAGTCGACGACCCGTGTGGCGCAATGGTTACCATGCCGGATCGCCGCACCGAGGGTCCTGGGTTCGATTCCCAGCGAGGCGGAAATTTGAATGATGAGTTTGAATTTCTGTTCTCGGTCTGGGTGTGAATGTCCTTGTCTAGTGTGTTGTCCATGGCACCCACGACACAGGGAATCCTGGTGTGGGGCTATGAGTGTGAAGCGTTATTTATTTATTTATTTATAGTCCAGTGCCGATAGCTCTAAAAAAGGTAAAAAGTGGAAAAAAATATAGTAGAATGAAAACCATTGCAAAAGGAAGAGAATATAACAAAAATTAAAGGAAAAATAATTTACGGGCGATCTGAGATCGGGAAGTGGGGGGAGGGGGTGTTTAAGGGTAAAAAACGGTTTATCTTGATTTCCCGCAAAACTACAAGTCATATTGAAAAAAGTTGTAGGTAATAAAAAGATCTACATTTTCTTTACATAACCTCAAAATTTATGTGAAAAATTCAAAATCAAAAATCAGATATTTTGACGTGAGATATTTCGGCTAAAAATAAGGGTGTGTTGATTATTCGACTCGAATGACCTAATGTTGAGGTTTCCGGTCTGAAGGACTTGTATTAATTTTGCTGGTTCGTTATCAATTCTAGTACTTTAATGACTGGCCCTATCACTCAGTGTCATCGGACTTATAATATTATAAGATGGTAAAACACTCACCAGGGGCGTAGCTACCGCCGTATCAGCCGTATCAATTATACGGGGCCCCGGGTCTGAGGGGGCCCCCAATGCGCCTTAGAAAAAATTCGTGAAATGATCCGGAAATTAATTATTATGATTCCAAAAATGTTCTGAAAAGCATCGATACTTCATTGAAAAGTGAAATCAACAATAAAATTACTTTCTGGACCATCTTTCATCGTATTAATGCATTAATTACTTTAGCATCATGCAATTTATCTTTAATAGGCCATGATTCTAAATCTGGAAACTCGACGAATTGAAGACAAACAGGCAGTACAGATAATAATAAGAAAAACTTCTAATCAGTTATTTAAATGCCCTAATCAAAATTTAAACAAAATATTTAATGTACAAAAAAATTACGTTCTACACCACTCATGATGCTCTCCGGAACTGAGTGCTGCGCGGACATGCCGGCGGCAACCCCATGACACAGCGATCCGGGAATACCTCAGGAGGAAGCTCATTCTACACGTAGCACAGCTCATTCTACAGTTAGCACGTGCGTGGTAAAAATGATCGAGAGAATCGGACCGTAGAAGTTCTCCACGAGTCTCATCAGTGTGGATAAAACTTCAATTCGGCCATGAGCTTTGTAAAGCATGTGCAGGTGCCTCACTCGCAGTGAGGTACTCCTTAGCCCGGTTTAGAACATCAAGCTTTTTGGAAGCCAACTTAGCCTCGGCTTCCAAATGACGCTGATACTACACATCACTCGAGATGTCAACTCCCAGAATCATACTCTTACAACACTTTTAGTGATGAGCGCGGTACCCTGGAATTGAGGCACTATGAAAAATTTGGTTTTCTTAGTGGTAAACGCACCAACTTGTGTCTTCGTGGGGTTGAACTCAACTAAATTAAGTCAACCCTATTCCGAGACTTGCTCCAGAGATTTCTCGACTTCAGACACAATTTTAAGCCTGCTATCGGCCACTTGCAAGTTTTGCAACTGAGAGGAATTAAGGGGGACTGTGTAGTAGGCATCCCCTGTGCTGTCATCTGCATAGCAACAGTTACCACTCATGCCATGTCATTGATATGCAGAATGAACAGCGTAGGAGATACCACAGACCCTTGGGGAACACCAGCATTTTATAGGTTTCATATCTGAGTAACAACCCTCTACTACATCCTTAATAATATGTCGCTCAGATAGAAAGCTGACTACCCAACTGCATAACCTCTTGTCGCGAATGCGAACCATAAATGGAGCTATAGAGCTTTTATGTAGTCTGTGGACTTTGGATCAATGTGTTTAAGCAGTCTGTGCTTGGGTTTTGACAGATATTGTCAATTGGTTTTTCTGGAGACAGGAATGGAAGTTTTCCACACACGAGGTTTTAAATGTGGTTTGTGAGGAAGGAGTGTGAATCTTCCATCGCAAGTGGAGTGGATTGAGACTGTTGTCATTCTATATCAGTGGTATAAGTGAATACCTTCTCAAATTACGGTCATTGTTGTGTATCAGTTATCGGAGTCAGGCGGCCGGTTCACGAACATGATTCACACTAAGATTTAGATAGATAGAGAGACCAGTAACAGATTCATATCAGATGCGTGGTTCGGGGTGACTATAGAAGGGGTGGTTGGAGGTCACACAAGGGAATCAGCCCTCAGTCAGTTGTTATCAGATGGTACTCAGGTTGAACCGGCCCAGTGTTGAACATGAGTGGAAGTAAGGGCAGAACAGAATATAGGTATAATATTATTGTACTGTCAGGATCGACCGTGTCGTTATACGAGTTCGGTTACATCGATCCATCCTTATACAATACATACACCGCTATACCTATATTTATGTTATGTCAAGAATATATATACATATGGTGCGTATAGATGTTACATTCAATACAGACTTTCGCCGTGTATCTTCTACCTTTAGGTAATTGGCGACATGGTGGAGGTGCAGGGATTAACAAATCAAATAATTACAGTTATAATGGTGAGCTGTCTTATTTGTTACATTAATAGGAATACTTCGTCTATGTGACACAGTTTTCATGAGAATCTCAGTAATAAATAAATAGTGATGATAATAAAAAAAAAAAAAAAAAAAAAACAATCATTTGGGATATCTGCTTGTGTAAGTGTTATGAGTTCATTTAAACCCGTGTAGTTGTGCCCGTGGAAGCTGATATAAAACCATGCTGAGGGACTTGAAAGAGAGTTGACACGTGTCACCGCTAATGGAAATCAGGTAATCTGTATTGTTTTATTATTGCATTAATTTGTTGAATGAAGGTCTTGAAATATTTAAGACTCAATCAATGTGTATGGTACATCCATGTACCTAATATGTTTTAGTTACAAATGTTACAATATGATCCAGATAAAGTCTTCAAAGTATAGTACTTCTTTGAGAACATAACTTTGACACACCCAACAAATAATAATAAAAATTATGGTAAAAGGATTGAGACAGAATCAAGTAAACAGGTACCTTCTGTTTATTTTAAAAGTGAATTTATTATTTCTTGCATAAAATGAGACTTTAAAAGTTTGTTATAAACATCTAACAAACTATGGTACCATGATTTGTATTATGGTGTCAGAATAACTAAATGATATTCTTAATAACAGGAACAACAGTGTTGTGATGTACATAGTTACAGTTCTGTCATTTTTAAATATTGCTAGAGAAACAGAATAGCTGTAAATATAGACTAACTAATTAACCACTTGATATCTGCAAACTCAGTAGTTGTGACTGTTAAATGTTATTATGTGAAGCAACACATTATGAGGTTATGTGTTATCTTAAATAAAAGGATATTATTATTATTAAGATATTATTATCTTATACAGTAAAAGCAGTGTTTCATGTGTAGAAATGGCACATTTCACCTATCACTGGATATATCACTTGTTATATATACTTCACCTTGTCACACCAGTGACATACATCGAAACCGTCTGTTACATTTATCGCGACTGTGATTTCACCACAGTATTCCTTTAACTGTGACTTAACGCCGGCCACCGGCCAAGCTACATATAATTCACAGAATTCCATCGTGCGAAAGAGAGAAAGCAACATTTGTGACTGGAGCCGTGCGGCACGTGCGTGAGCGACACAGAGCCATCAGCTAGAAGAGAGAATTTGTTTAAGTGAAATTGCATCTTATTCTCAACGTCATAAGACTTAAGTTGTCTGATTTCTTTCAACTTGCTTCGTTAATAATATCGCTACGAATCAAAAACTTCAAATGAAAATGAGTCTTATTTTAAACAGGATAAGGTTTTGATTAAACTATGTGGGTACTTGATATTTATAACCACGTCGTGTCTCGTAAATTTGTGATACGGTGACTCGGTGAGATTTCACTTCACAGTTCATTTGTAATCTTTACTTATTGCGCGCTACCGGTGGTGATTTATCACCGGTGATATAACAGTGACAAAAATGAATAACTTCATCGACTTGATAGTGAAATAAAAGTAACGATATTTCCCATCGCTATTCATGTAAAACTACAGAATTCACGGGCGTGCAATGAATCGCAGTTCTGTCATTAACTAGATCTGTCAGTTTGTCAGAAACAGATCAGTCACCTTGTCACTGTCACTCAGATTTGTTTATGTTGTTCTTTGATGTTGTTATTAATTTGTATAAGTGAAATTATAATAGTAATTTAAGTGAAGTAATATGCCAAAACAGTTTAATCATGTGTAAATTAGAAAGAACAAAGACGAAATATGGATGCAGTGTCTCTTTACGTCAAACTAAGGTCACTTTGTTTTGTATGAAACAAAACTAAACACTTTGTTGAACGTAAGTAACAATTTCAGTTCCAAGAATGTTACACAAAGAGATTTAATAAGTTTTAATACGAAAGTGATGTTATCTGCTTAGTAGTATGAGTTTGGAATAAATTGTGGTTCTTAACTATAATCCCATATAGATGTGCATTATTGATTTGATAGTACTATCATGGTACTACGATGATCAGTGTAATTCAACTATTTTTATATAGACTGAATAAGATGTGGTGATACAAAGGACATAGAAATCAGTGTGAAAAGGGTAAGGTGCACAGACAATATAATAAATTAGATAAACTACTTAAGATAATAATTACATAATACTTACAAATACAAGGAAGAAATACAAATATTAATATATTATACAAGATTAAGAGTTTATGTTAAAAACAAATATTTCAAATTAGCTGTTGTTGTCAAGAATATTTTACCTGATTTTTAAAGGATTCAAAGTACTATGTCATACTACCATAGGTACTTAGTATTGTCAGACTTGTGCGATCAGTAGAGTAAAAGCACTAAATTGCGATTATTGAATAGAGGGGATTTAGTTATTTTATTTTCTTTAGATAAATGGTGAACAATGCATCACAGTTTTGAGTTTATAAAGAATTCAATGTTTCGAGAGAGATTTAATAAGTTTTAGTAAACATGCCCAGCAAAAGTTATTGGTATTACTTTGAACTGTTTTGATTTTGGAATGGCCAGTGGAATGGTTTGTGTTAAGAATGGACATCACATGCAGGAGAACTTTACAAAGTGTTGAATGGTAACTATAATTTATATTAAGACATGGGAGACTTCGGGAGCTGTTGCATGTGGTGCATGCTTCGGCTATGTCATCATGATGCAAGTGGCTACTCATCACAAAGAGTCAACTCATCAGTCCAGAAAGAAATAGATTACTTCAAACAGAGGTAAAATACCTACTTAAGTACAGTATTATGGCGTTCAAGTCACCCGCCTAGAATAGACAATACAGAGATATTGGACGATCATACGAGCCACCTATGGAGAAGTTTAAGCACCCAGACCACCAGGAATGCGAAGAATTATATTGAACCACTACGGGTAGAACACCAACTTAAGAGCGTCAGACATTATATGAGAAAATATATTTGTGAATTATATACCTACTCACCGAGAGTGATTCACTTGCTTCAGCACAAGCGCTGTAATCAAAACTCATGCGAAGCACAAGCCATGATCTCAGAAAATGGTCATGAAATTCGGATAGATTATTGCCTTGGAGATCTTCCCAGGAGATTAATGTGAACAATTTCACCAGTTCGATAATGATAGTAAGGCATTTATCAAAGTATTAAGAATATAATAGTATCAAATAACAGGTATACTTTCATACAAAATAAATATTCCTTCAGGCCAAGCATTAACAAAGCATAACATACTCAGTATAATTGCAGTACTGTATGATCCATGTGGATAATGCACCCCAATCATCTTCAGATTCATGGTGTTATTACAATCGTTATTCATTGATGGTTTAAACTGGAATGAACCAGTATTAGCCCCATCATAAAGGAATGGGATGAATTAATCAATGACATTAAGTATCTATCTCAACTTCAAATACCAAGAGGTAATTGCCTCAAGCAAAATCATATGCACTCCATAGCTTAGGAGATGCTTCAAAGAAAGAATATGCCAGATGTATATACCTGCGATCATAAAACTCATTAGCACATGCTGGACTATACCTACCTAAAGTTGAACTCGGTACAGCTCATCGAACATGTTAATTATTAAATCAGGTTGTTCAATCATTTGCGCTTTCAATTGCACTTACATGGATAAAAGTCAAGTCACATTTACTTGCATTTGAATGCAAAAGAGTACACAACATATTGTTCAAAATTCCGAAAATCATTAAATGACTGTATATTCAGTCAGAACTTAATCCAGCAAATATAACATGAAGAGGATTTTCAGCCAGACAGTTACTACACACAGATATGTAGTAGAACCCACATTGGCTCAGGAACTCGGCGGAAAATGGCTTCACTCGGTAATCAATAAACATAAGGATATGCCTGGATTCAAGAAGCATATTTATATCGCCACACCAGACCAACCATTGGAGTTATCATTATGAGAACGCGTTAAGTTCATTTACTAAACTCATCAACGTTTCAGTATATGTATTAAGATAACTCAGAAACCTTCAGATGTCCAAGAGGGACTGAAGTGAAAATAAGATTTTGTCATTACATAGAGAACACAAGAGTTCCTGAATCTTAACCAAAGTTAATAAAATCAAATCATTTGTTTATTGCTTCAAACATGGCTACAAAGGATGTTATAAAATATTTTGTAGTTCATACATATTTGGCTTTCGTGAGCATGCAGCAACAAGTAAAATTAAATTTTAATTACGACGCAATTTACGACAAATTTTATTTACGACGCAGTCTTCGGTAAGTTTTAGTAGTTCGGATATAGATAAGATCAGATACAATTTTCTCTGGTTGTGGTGGGTCTTGCGAATATACGATCTTCATTCAATGTAAACGTATCAGATTTGGAAATGGAAAATCCCATAGCAAAAGATGATGAAAATAACAAGATAAGAAAGAAGTAGAAGGTAAATATGAATGGTCATTCGTGCTTGACTAATGAGAATGAGATGCCGAATCGAGTGAGTACAGATACAATAATAAGTGATTAAGCTGTTATAGATAATGTATATTGAAATTGAAAGTATGATATAGGTAAATAGCATACATTTTGTAAGGAAGTTAAATTAAGTGGGTAACTTAAGTAATTAAGCACTTAAATTAAGTTTTTAATGTTCAGCGTTCCTGACCTAGCAATTGCATTATAAAGTATTAAAATAATATTTAAGACAGTTGATTGATGCATGAATTTGCAGCAATTCTTCAAAGGTACACAATGAAACAGTATTGGTTCATCGAAAATTTAGCAAATGACACGTTAGTATTAAAAGGTGTCTGAATAATTGATCTTCAGTTCTAGACAGGAGCTTGTGGTGCAACAAGCCGCGGACGATGTTCAGGACTTCCTTCATTCATCAGGAGACACAATAGTGTCTAGGCACAAGTACACTAGTAGTTACGATGATATATTATATAGAATGAAGTGAGCTGGTTCCGTGATCAGAAAGGGTGGTTAAAGGGCGCTCTTTCGAGTTGTTGAACGGGCATAAGACTATGGAATAGTCAGTCAAGTCAGTTTGGTATAAGTGTATAGTTATATGATCAGTGTTAATATTGAATACTTGTTTATTCAGTTTCTCTTGCCGGCGGGAGTGTCGCGAATGCGAACCATAAATGGAGCTATAGAGCTTTTATGTAGTCTGTGGACTTTGGATCAATGTGTTTAAGCAGTCTGTGCTTGGGTTTTGACAGATATTGTCAATTGGTTTTTCTGGAGACAGGAATGGAAGTTTTCCACACACGAGGTTTTAAATGTGGTTTGTGAGGAAGGAGTGTGAATCTTCCATCGCAAGTGGAGTGGATTGAGACTGTTGTCATTCTATATCAGTGGTATAAGTGAATACCTTCTCAAATTACGGTCATTGTTGTGTATCAGTTATCGGAGTCAGGCGGCCGGTTCACGAACATGATTCACACTAAGATTTAGATAGATAGAGAGACCAGTAACAGATTCATATCAGATGCGTGGTTCGGGGTGACTATAGAAGGGGTGGTTGGAGGTCACACAAGGGAATCAGCCCTCAGTCAGTTGTTATCAGATGGTACTCAGGTTGAACCGGCCCAGTGTTGAACATGAGTGGAAGTAAGGGCAGAACAGAATATAGGTATAATATTATTGTACTGTCAGGATCGACCGTGTCGTTATACGAGTTCGGTTACATCGATCCATCCTTATACAATACATACACCGCTATACCTATATTTATGTTATGTCAAGAATATATATACATATGGTGCGTATAGATGTTACATTCAATACAGACTTTCGCCGTGTATCTTCTACCTTTAGGTAATTGGCGACACCTCTCACAGCGACCGTAAGATGTTAACTTCGTGAGACCTCCCTGTGCCAGTCCTGGTCACAGGTTTTAGTGAAATCTTGGCTGACTGCCAGTGCTTCCCCGTTGCAATCAATAGCCTGACGATGCCTACAGGTGCGTAAGATAAATTTGATGATCACTAGATGAACGACCGTCGCAAAAACCGTATTGTCGGTCACAGATCAGCTGATGATTTTCCAGATATCCCAGGAGCTGCATGTTAATCTCGCGCTAGATTATCGTTGCAAGCAGGGAGGCTATATATAGGCTTATCGCTATAGGCCTGTAGTTAGCCAGGTCACTGAGATCGCCCATTACGTGGATGGAATGAAAAAGGGTAACCTTCCACGAAGACGTATCATGTGGCATAAGATACAATAAGAATAAGCACGTTAAGACGCGGAATCAACCAGCCCCGGATCTACAATTTTTTCGAACCGGGGCAGAAACTTGATAGTGATAGAGATAAGATAAAAAAAAACTCACAAATAAATAATAGTTGGCATTTTTCGTGAATGGGACGATAAGAACTCTTTCTTAATAAATTTATTTATTCTCCCAACCAGGCTTCAGTATGCTAGGCGCTTTGTGCAGCAAGTTTTTTTTTATTTTTAATCATACTATATTACGATTTTTGCGCCCCCTGAATTGCCGCCCGGGGCGGGTGCCTCGGTTTGCCCCTCCCCCCCCCCCCTAGATCCGGGGATGGAATCAACTCGGGAGCATACATCTTTAACACCACTTCTTGGTATCAAGCTCTCACAGGTTTTAAGGCGGAGGCGATCCCTCTATCATCAAGAGTTGAGTTGGCGGAAAAGGATGCCAAGAAGTTCGGCATTCCCCTTTGCCGTATGGACCACGGAGTCGTCCGATTTACGCAGTTGTGGAAGAGACGACTAACAGAAGTTACCCTCGGCAGCTTGAGCTAGTGACCAGAATAGGCATGATGACTGATTTTGAAATAGTGTTCTATATTGTTAGGAAATATATTATAATTACAACGTATATCATATTTCCGCAAAAAAATAAGGTTTAGTATAAAATAAATATATTTCAAATTATAAGTTTAAAATTCGCACCAAAACTCTTCAAAGTGTCAGGGCGTGATTGTGACGTCAGTCCTCAGGAAAACAAAAGACGATACGTCATTATTACTATGGTGATATTCATTTGTTTTAAGTAGCGTGACGTAATTCGCGCTTATTGAGACTGACTGGCGTTTTAGCTAAGATGGCGGCTTGCCGTATTTTGTAGTTTTATTTTATCAAAAATATGTAGTGTTTATATCGCTAATAATAATACGATAAATGCGTGTTTTGTAATCCATTAATAGGGTTTCATTAAATAAATACATAATTTTAGTGTATTTTACTTACTGTCATCATGCCTATTCTCGACTACCAGAGGGGTAATCGTCCATTCTCTAGCCAGTTCTGCCGATGAACTTTAAATTGCCTTCCTTTTAGTCATTTGCTTCTTTGCTGATCAGGAGGCAGCGTTAAACTTTTTATTAAGCCCTGAGGTGGATAGATCTATAAGCGTGCACGCAGATGACCATGTCTTTGACAATGACCATGATGCCCTGTCGTAGGTATCACATCGGCTACTGAGTTTGCGCTCGCGTTCGGATCTCCCGAAACGAAACAGAGCTGCCCCCAGATAAAAATTTTAGAGTATTGATTGTATGTGGTTTATTAATCGTTGTTAGTATATTATATTTGTTTTAATTCACGCTAGCTTTTTTATTTCTTTTGAGAAAGATCTTTACCCTCAAGTTGAGGGGGGGCCCCCGGCAAAATTTTGATACGGGGCCCCGGAAGGGCTAGCTACGCCACTGACACTCACTTATGTATTTTATTGCAGATTTACAATGCGAATTGAACGAATATAAATTACACAATAAGAGAGAGAGAGAACTGTTCGAGGGGCCCCCCGGCCAGTGATCTTATTCTTCCGGTGTGCTGATGGCGAGAGAGGTTTTTTGAGCTCTCCGGTTCCTTAAGTACCCGTAGTGGTATCTCGGTTTGTTGGGGTCCGAATTCGTCTTCGTACTCGTGGCGCCATCTATCTATTCCATTGGGAACTACTACATTAGTTTGATGTTATAATGATTCAAATCGAAACAGCTTGGCTTCTTCTTTTATAGATGGCGTTAACAGGGTACTTTTTCGGTATAAGGTGAAAAAAAATATTTTTTTTAATCAAAAAAATTACAGTGTGTTATGGACATGCTTTGGTAAGTTTGTTTACCAAGTTTGTTAACCAAGAACTTGGTTTTTTGACATTTAACTTTATTCAATAGGACTTTTAGTTTTGCCGGAAATCGAGATAAACGTTTCTTAGCCTTAAACCCAGGGGGGGTTTAACCCCCCCACTTCCCGACCTCAGATCGCCCGTAAATTATTTTTCTCATAATTTTCGTTATATTCCCTTCCTTTTTCAATGGGTTTCATCCTACTATAATATTTTTCGTTACAAAAATTCTGGCACTGGTCTAGTAAAATATATTCTACAATAGTTTCATAAAGCAGACGAGTATAAAAATGTCTACCATCATGCATCAGTGCCATGACTGCCATGGAATGATTCAACAATTTCAACATTGAAGTGAACTGAGTAAAGGACGGGACGTGAAGTTTTAGGAACATCGTTTCATAAAAAATGTAATACGATAGTGCACAAGCAGCGGAATCCCTTACGGGACGGGAACGGGGCACGCACAGTCGCACATATATTTATGTCCCGTCCCCATCCCGTACGGGGTAAAAACACGTTACGTATGCATCGACCTTTGAGCGATAGAGTCAAGAAAAACCGTAGGTATCGGATGGAACCCGCCAAATCTGTGAATCTGGCGGCGACCGACCGTCTCCGCTCTACAACTCTATTTAGTCTGTGCCAGCATAAGACTCGCTCTGGGATAATCTATACCGTCAGATGTCAGATTTGTCAATGCTGCTGTCATTTCCATAATTGTCACAAATCACAATCTCATTTTTGTACATTGAACTAGTATTACTAGCGTATAGAACAGACACCGCGAACATTGGGTTCGGGGGTGTGCATTGCAGCCGGCCGGCTGCATTTCATTCTGTCACTCGGCTGTCACTCGGCTGCGCTCATGGCGGCCGCATGCCAAAATTGTTTATGAAAAAACTGAAAAAATGCCGTCGTGCGTAATAAGAACGTATCACAATTGCACGACAAAAAACAAAAAAGATAATGGTATCACTTTATCATCGGTAAGAAAACAAAATATTAAGTTAAATCAACTAAAACGAATTTAATTAAATTATTGTGCAATGTTCCCGCCATTTTGAATGAAAAAATCATAAGGAGCGTTTGAACTTGGCAAGCCACTAGCGTGTTAATGGAATATATAAACTTGCTTAGGTTGCCATCTTGGTTCGGCAAGTGTCATATACAAAGTTACTCTATGGCAAGTGTGCAAACGAGGCTTCTAGTTTGAAAAGAGAACGGAGGGCAAGCCGGCGGTGGAACACACATTTTGTTTGTGATGTCTCCTCTATGTATGTATCTCAATGTTTTTGTACTTAATTTTAGGTTTCTATAAGTATAATAATTCATTTATTTTTATTTTTTATGCGTCGCCGCGCTTGACTAGTTGGTTTCGATTAATAAAATTAATACACCATTCCGCTTCGGCGTTTCTTGAAATCAATATGTCAACAAAGGGTGAAATGAATGTTTATTGGAATAAAATAAACTATGCATTTCCTATACTCAACGATACGTTATTTAGTGATTGCACTATTGAAGAGTACGATGAAATTCAACAGTTGATATTAAGTTTGGGAGTACAAGTCAGAGTTCGTGATCTAATTCTAATTAACATAGAGAAATATCTACGACAACATGTGACGCCTTCGTTTTGGTGTAGGTTTACAAAGTTGGATGAAGAAATAAAAGGATTTCAGTTATTTAAATCTGCAGTTAACGATCTGTATGAAGTCGTGGCGAGTTTTTCAGGGATGCTTTCGAGGTTGATAATACTGAACAAAAGCTGTGGAGACAACAAGTTGATCTATGGTGAGAGAGATGTTTTGCAGGGCTTTAAGCAATTATTGCGTGCCACATTATTATCACAATTGCCCTTAGATTTCCACGTTATCATTACGCATTTTTATAAAGTATCCTTTAATGTCTTTGATAATGAGTATGAGAACTCAGACATGAGTGAAGATGTCATGTGTTCTGGATGTAAAAATGAATATTCAGACTGCAATTGTGCATACATTGTAAAGGTGTTTTATGAAACAAATAGAAAGCTGATGGAATTGCAACTCCTTGAGCGATTGTCAGGTCAGGTTCTTACTAATTTTATACAGATGAGAATCGAAAGCCATATACAGAAAATCTGTACAGGAAATTTTATGGTTTCTCACATTAGCTTTCTAGAACATTGGCTCGAGACAACAGTTATGTCTTGGCTAACACGAATTTATTGTGCAGGCTCCTCCAAGCCACCACCAGACGACAAAAACATTCAAAATGCTATTATGAAGTTTAAACAGAAAGTTAGTTATTATTTGTATCATAGTTATACTAAGCTTCAAATAGATCAACTTTTTAACATCATAATTGAATACCCTGATTCAAAGCCAGCAGTTGAGGATATAAAATTATGCTTGGATAAAACAGACTTAAAGTCAACCCTATGTAAAAAGTTGCAAACTGCTTTGGAGACACGATTATTGCATCCTGGGGTGAATACCCCTGATATATTAACTGCTTATATTTCTACCATAAGAGCACTGAGACACCTAGATCCTTCTGGGATTATACTAGAAACTGTGACTAAGCCAGTTCGCTCCTATTTAAGGAACAGAGAAGATACAGTTCGAAGTGTTGTGAGTAGTCTAACAGAAGAAGGAGCTGGTAGTGAATTGGCAGAAGAGTTAGCCAAGTTTGCAGCTGAAACAGATGAAGAAGTTGAAAGAGAAGAAGCTTGGGATGAATGGAATCCAGACCCTGTAGATGCAGATCCTAAAATTAATTCTATTGACAGGAAATCTAATGACATTATATCTATGCTGGTCAATGTTTACGGCAGCAAGGAGCTGTTTGTGAACGAGTACAGGACATTACTTGCTGATAGACTATTGGCGCAAAATGTAATAAATACAGAAAAGGAAATTAGATACTTGGAACTTTTAAAACTTAAATTTGGAGAGTCACAACTACATTTCTGTGAAGTGATGCTTAAAGATATTTCTGATTCAAAAAGAATTAATGCTCTAATACATCAGGATAAAAATGTGGAGGAGCTCAACAAAAAATTTACTTCAAATGCAATGATATTGTCTGCACAGTTTTGGCCACCATTTAAAGATGAAAGCTTAGAATTACCAGAAGAAATTAAACAGCATTTGGAGGCTTATACAAGGTCATTTGAAGCATTGAAAGGTAATAGAACTTTGAATTGGAAACCACATCTAGGTAATGTTAATATTGAAATAGAGATAGGAGAAAAGAAATGGGAGCTAACAGTATCACCATTTAATGCTACACTGATAATGCACTTTCAAAATAAACCAGAGTGGTCATTAGAAGAACTGCATCAAGTAATGAAGGTGCCCATAACAGTGTTGCGAAGGAAAATTACATACTGGCAGTCTCAAGGTTTGGTAGCCGAGCGAGCTGCAGACCACTACGTACTGGTAGATGACACAGATGCAAACAAAGCTAACGTTGCTACAAATCAAGTACAAGAAATGATTTGTGAAGATGAGGAATCGGAAAGTGTGATGGCTTCTGCACATGATCAACGGGAAGGTGAACTTCAAGTGTTCTGGTCATACATAGTTGGTATGTTAACAAACTTGGATTCTTTACCATTAGATCGCATACATCAGATGTTAAAGATGTTCGCATCGCAGGCTCCAGGTGCTGAATGCAGCCTGCAAGAGCTTCGACAGTTCTTGGATACCAAAGTGAGAACTCATCAGCTTGTATTACAAGGTGGCATGTATAAGCTGCCAAAAACCTAATCATGTATCATGCATGTATCTAACAGTGATGTGTGAATGAATATGAAGTGTTATAATAATATGGATTTTAAGTAATGTTAAAGAAAAACTCAGTTAAAAGTTAAACAACTTTATTTTAATATAAAATTTGGTTAAACTTCTTAAGTCTGTGGGTTAATATCTGGATTACCTACATATTGCTGTTAAAACATTTGACATCTTATTTCCTTACATTGCCAAGAATCAATTTATACAATGTGAGTTGCAGAAATAAATTGTCAAATTTTCAGCAATACAAATGATATAATTATTATGTAATACTTAGCATTTTAATACATAATCTTGTCAGTCTTAACACCTATAAATACTGTTTTAAATTAGAAAGTGGAATATAGTTCACAATAATAAATAATAATTTATAAATAACATACTGAAAAATCAATACAAGTTATAATGGAATGCTTTAATACATTTGACACTAAATTTATACACAAATATGTATAAATGCAAGCAGATCAATTTACATTACGCTATCAATGAGTTTTTTAATATTTTACAATTCCACCAGATAATTTAAGGTTCTGGAATTTGCAAAAAAAAAAATTAAGCATTATTACTTAAAATCTCGATGACTTGTTATTATAATAATATTTATCATGGTGATTGACTCTAATCTGACCACTTGTGCCAAATTTTATACTTCGGAGGGAATATTAAGTTGTATGGGCCATTTCCCAAGCCTTCGTCGGGCAGCAGAACTTAAGATTCTTGGGTTGGTCTAATACCTATCTGTCAACATTGGAGTGACATTATACACAATTAGGGGCCATCCATAAATTACGTCACACTAATTTCGTGACTTTTGACCCCCCCGTCCTTGTCGCAGCTGGTCACATTTATGAGACTTCCCTCCTAGTGTGACGTCACATAATATGAAATTTTACACCTAGAAATGATTAAATTAAGACAGCAGTTCCGAAATAAGTTTTATTTCCATTAATTGTTTTTTAATATTTACCTATATATACCAGTTATTCGATTTTGAAATGTGACGTCACGAAATTTGGGACCCCCTCCCACCCCTTGTCACACAATGTCACACTAGATCGACCCCCCCTTCCCCCTAGCGTGTGACGTAATTTATGGATGGCCCCTTACAAGGTTTGATTCATGTTTTACAATTGGTCTGCTAATGGGCTGAAGCCAATGGTGGTATGGGAAGCAATACATTATACTTGATGGTTTCATTGCTTTCACTCTGGGCTTAACACTAGTGCTCTCAAATTTGCTTTTAAATAAGGCAGCAATGGTCATTTATATGTATTTTTACTTTAAAAAAAATTAATCATAGGCATTATTCTTATAATCCATAATGAGCATTTCCCGAATTGAATATCATCAATATACAAATAGAAAAATATACATTTTAATCTGGTCAATAGATTCACTGTTTTTTCTCTGATTACAAATCATAGAAAACAAAGAAACAATCATTTTTTCATGGCGCCATCTAACTTGTAATTTTATAATATTACAAAAAACAACATTCAACATAATATCAAGTTAAACAATAGGTATAAAGGATTATAATATTAACAATTAGGCCAATGTCCATTATGGTTGTTTTTGAAAAAAGGAATAAGAAATAAACATTTATTAAAGCAGTAATTTTAAAAAGAGGTTATTACGGCTTTAAAGGTACATAGTGGGTGCAGCAAGTATTATACTTAATGTAAGATAAACTTCAATCTCAAATAAATAAATAATAAGATAAAATCACCTACAAAAGTTAAAGCTTTACAACTAGTTTACATATCTACAGACATCAATGCACTTTTTAACCAAAAAAACACCTTTCACAGAATTTAGGCAATTCACCACAGCAGCCTGCTAGGTGCAGTGCAGAATAATAAGAATATTCGAGTCATTTGTCATGATAATATTTTCAATACTTTCTATTGATATACTTTTTAAGGCTTATAATGCAATATTTGCATAAATAACTGTGAAACTTGTATAAAAATGTGTTTCTTTGGCCGTCAACCAACCTGGTCAATTAATCTCATAAAAGATAAGGCTGTATATCGCAAACTTATTCAACATTAAATGCAAATCGCAGCTATTAATATTATTTAATTAACTTACACAATAAATTATTAAGTTAAGTACATAAAATTTCATTTAAGTCCACAGTAACGTCGACAATCTCCCATTGGACGAATTTTGTTATTATATATTCAATAATAGCTATTCAATGGTCACACACTCCCACCAACAACCATATTATGTAGTTTAAATAAAAATATTTTTACTATTCATGATTAATTAGTCTGGCCAGCGGATCGTAGCTGAGCTAATCAATCTGTTTTATTTATACAATGTGTTTTTTTAACTAAAAATATTTTTTTTCGAATTATTATCGATTGTTTCTTGTCCTTTATTGTAACATTTCGTTTGATCAAGTTTCGATAAAAAACACTGTATAGCAACAGTTTTATATCCAACAGTCAACTGACAGCATTTCATTTTAAATTTTTGATACACTATTTGTAGTGCAATTTAAAATTGTATGTTTACAATATAGTTGAATTTAATCATTATAAATATTTAGTAGGCCCAAAGAACAATTTACGATTTACTTTTTTTTACATTTATTATTAGCTCTACGACTCACTGGTCAAGCTATTCAAGCATTTGTATATGATTTAAGTTCAAAAGACACTGTCACTTGAACAGTATTAAAAATGTAGACAATTTATTCAATAATAATATCATACTGATGTTTACAATTCCACTTGCACCATAATATATCTAATATCTTACATCTACCACTGTTAATGATTTGTTCTATTATCATGTTTTCAGCAATAGCATGGGTCATATAATTAAGTTGATGTAGAAAAAAAATGATATCTATTACTTCATAGCATCTCCTGAAATTTAAGTGGTTAAGTAAGTAAACTAATTAACTAAAGTTAAACTTACTTTGAATAGCAGTTTTCAATAAAATAATAAATTGATTATTGGATAAAAATATTTACGGAAAAAAGATTCATGTTTAAAGGTGGGTTTGACCAAATTAGTACAGGTGTTATCATGCTAATATAAATCATAATTATCTGAATGTCAAATCATTTGCTATAAATGTTTTCTAACAATGGTTGACATTACTATAATAATTATAATCTTTTCTTGCGCGATTTAAACATCGTATTTTATTTTTATTTGGATAATGTTTATGGCTTTTACCAAGTTAGTGCGCTCACCATCCTGGAACACATCTCCACTTACCATCATGTGGGATTGTGGTCAAGTATTATCTTATTTTAAGTAAAAAAAATTTAACATTCATTTGTCAATGAAATTGTTGTAGTAATTCCGATATAACATGATACTTGGTCGAACCGTCGAATCCGCCAAAGTAAAATTACTAGGACGTTCCAAAAAAGGTAATGCAGATAACACAGGGAGTAATGGAAAACTGAATAGAAAAATTATGCAAAGTGGTCATAAACAGTAGATGTAACAAAGACTTCTATAATATAAATAACTGGATAAGATTCTTTGACATCGATAACGGACACGTCTTGACATGAAAGAGACTTGAAAGCAATGACATTTAGAATACAAATGCTTTCCGTAGTTTAGTCACTCAAAATTTCAAATTACACCTCAATACTTTAACCGCTCATTTACACGCGTGTGTAGCGGATCGTCTCGTGGCGCGTCCGTAAGCCACGCCCCCTACGCGCGTGTGAACACCACGCGAGCGCTCGCGCGAGCCCCTTTGGCCGCGCCTAACAAACCGCTCCCGCCGCGAGCCCGCGAGCCACGAGACGCGCCGCTGTCTGGTCCGCGAGCGCCCTGTTCACACGCCCGCGCACGCGCGCGTCTCGCGGATTGTCTCGTGGCTCGCGCGCGCGTGTAAATGGGGTATAACCATTCTATACCGATGTGACTAGTGCTTTAATGAATCAACTGAAAATATAATCATTAAATATCCAGTGTATTTACAATATAGATATCATTCAGATATTTAAAAGTGTTGACACTAAATAGAACACACGGAAAGATAACTCTATACAAACGCACACACAGATACCAATAACAATCAGTATTGTACAGACCACTATGGAGTTATGTATGTATGGAGTTGTCTCTCTTGTGTACTTCTGTTGCCTCTCTTGGTGTTAGTGTTGATCATGTAGTTCGGTCGTTCACCGATTACGTGGCGGGGGGCACTGACTGGTGCCTCAGGGGCAACTAGAAGGGTCGCAACCGCCTGGCGCGGCGGCAGATATTTAATTTAAAAAGTGGTGTTGATCATAAGTAGTTGTTTGTGGTCTCGTTCACCTGTTGCGACGCGGCGCGGGCGCGGGGGCAGGGGCGGGGGCGGTAGCAGGCGCTGGTTGGTGCGTGCTGGGCCGCTTGAAGGGCCCCAGCCGCTTGGCGGGCCGCGGAGACACCGTGTGCGGCTCGCCCGCACCGCCCCACGCGCTCGCGCCGTGGTCTAGCAGCGCGTTGGCTAGGCGCCCGCTAGTTTGCTCTGTTAACAATGTTTAAAACTCTGTTGAACTGTAGTCACATGAAGGTCGCAAGTAAATACATTTATGCTCTATAGGTTAATATGTAATACCTTAACTCCAATGGTTAAAAGAGAAAGGGTTTCACTGAAACATTAGCAAATGTCACTGACCTTATATAGATGTAGTTTTAAAAAGTAGACTAACTAATTAACCTAACTACATAGGTTTCCACAAAGTTACTTTTATATCGCTTACCATCTTTGATTTCATTGCTCTCATATTAGATGTGACTGTTGCCAAGCAATGTGATTTGATGATGTGAATGTGAAAAATGAACCCTACACCATTTTAATAGTGTCGTATAAAAAAAAGTCTCATATTCTAAAAAAAATAAAACCGCACCAACCCGCATTACTCTCCGATTGCTGGCACGGCAGCGGCTCGCGCAGCCGCATCACAAAGTGCTCGAACGTGGTGGGCAGCGTGTGGTGCGCGACGAGTGCGTGCAGGTCGCGCGCGCGCTCGCTGTACGCGTGCTGGTACAGCGGCATGGTGGCGCGCACGGCTCGCCCGCCGGACACCGCCGCGCACCGGACGAGCGCCGCGCCGCAGCTCACCCGGACCACGCTTTCCTCCCAGATCGGGCCGAATACGCCCACCTGATACGGTCAGAGCTTTGTTATATACAAACTTAATACTTTATCAGGAAAAAATTTAGTGATGTTAAGACTATATTTTTGTAGCCGTATTGGGGCAGCTTAAGCCGTGCATACCGTCCGCGGACGTTTTCGGCTGACAAAAACATCCAGCGCGCCAGATACCTCTCGGACGTCCGAACGCCTCAAGGTCACGTCCGCGACTTACGTCCAATAGTTTGCACAGCTCAGTGTACGTTCATTAACTAGATACCTATAAGTCGCGTCCGGTCAGCCGCGGCTGATAGTATGTTTTCAGCTTTAGAATTCTAATCCCAGGCCAGATGGTTGCTGTAAGTAGGGCTCTCGGTGGGGTTTTGTTGGTAATATTGAGCCGGTACTGGTAATATTAAGAATAATAGCCGGCAAACGAGCTGATGATCCACTTGATGGTAAGTGCCTATCGTCGTCCATGGACATCAGTGACACCATAGCAAAGGCATCACTGATGCATTCCCGGCCAAGAAAGAGAGAAGGAAAAGAAAGAGAACTGGCTTTCAAGCCCCCAGCCGAAAAACAATGAGTCATTAGGCGGCTGACTCAAGCCAGAGGGTGGTAGCTATCCAGGGGGACTCCATGGAGAAATAGTAATAATAGTATTAATGAACTATTAAAATCAATATATAAATTTTTTTTCTTAGTTTAATGTCTTTGTGTTTTTTTATGGTGTACAAACAATAAAGAGTTTATCTATCTATCAATATTACAAATATAATTCCTCCGAGGGGCCCTACCACCAGCGGGTCGGATTTAGTAGACAATTAAGACATCCATCTGGCGTGGAATTGGGGTTCTATTCTAAGCCGCTAAAGTGATAGGTGATAGTGTAGTGATGCGCAATGTGGCGCGTGTCTCACATCGGGCTTCCGCGACACGGTGCAGCGCAGCAGGCCGCCGGGCAGCGGGTACAGCACGATGAGCACATCGCAGAACTGCGTGGGCAGCGTGTCGCGCTTGTACGGCCGCCAGTGCTCGCTCCACACCACGTGCACCTCGTCGTTGCCCAGGTGACGGGTCTGGGGAATAAGAGCAACTATTAGGTGTAGGTCTCATGTATTTTTGATATTGACCCAATAATAAAATTCAGATTGGTGATGGGATCAACGAGGTATTGAGGGAACATGTCGAATATAAAAAGGTGTATATGTAGCGATTTATAAGCAACGAACATGGTTTTATCAGGAATAAGGCTTGCGTGTTATCAAGAATGAGTGAGCATTACGCACCACCCAAACGGTGTGTTATTATCAATAAAATCTACTTATATTGTAAATATTAAATTTTGTGAGGATATATTTATTTATTTATTTATTACACTTTATTGCACACCAAATTTACAAAAGTTAGAAAAACTTAACAATGTTAATATAATTTGTGCGCAAAAGGCGATCTTATCGCTAAATAGCGATTTCTTCCAGATAACCTTTGGGAAGATGACGAAGGAAAATTTATTGGATGTTGGTAGGGTGCAAAGTGTAATATCCTACTCATAGAATATAATATAATATTATTGTATATATATCAATATATATATATATATATATATATATATATATATATATATATATAATTTATAAATATATATGTACTATAAAAGATAAAATACATAATACACATATACGCTACACACGCATAAAAAGGTAAGTATTGTTCACACATAAAAAGACGCAGATCTACACAGCAAATAATTTCCATGTTGAAGCAACCAAGATGTTTATACTAATAGTAATTATGAGAATCAGTTAAAATCAAATGAAATATGAAATAGCCCAAGACATAAAATGTGAAATAGTCGTTGTCAATGTCCTTCCAGTTTTAGGTAGTATTCTTTGACACGATTCTTAAAAGAGGCTAATGAAGGGGAAAGTCTTATTTTGACGGGGAGTGAGTTCCAGAGCTGGACCGCATAAACAGAAAAGGATTTATGGAAGAAAGAAGTGGAGTGAGAAGGAGTACAGAGAGATAGATTATTGGTAGAGCGAAGGTAACGGTTGTGCGAAGAGCAGCGATAGTTGAACCGTTCCTTTAAGTAAGGTGGACTGGTGGGACTGAATAGCACACAGTACAAAGTAGAGAGGATATGTGTGTTCCGGCGAAGTCGGATTGGGAGCCACTTGAGCTTGTTTCGGAATTCGGAGATGTGGTCATATTTTCGAAGTCCGAAAATAAACCGTATGCAAAGGTTTTGGAGTCGCTCAAGTTTATTGAGTTGCTCCTGAGTGATATCCAGATAGCAAATATCAGCGTAGTCAAGGATAGGCAGGAGCAGAGATTGAGCAAGCATAACTTTAGTAGGGATTGGTAGTAAATTACGCAACCTGCGCAACGGACCTAGCGCAGCAAAAAGCTTACGGCTGACTTCTTTAATCTGAGGAGCCCAAGACATAAAACGGTCAAAGGTGATCCCTAGGTTACGGACAGTGTCTGAGAATTCAATTACAGTGCCATTCAGTGTGACTGCTGGTAGTTTACTGAAATTAATTTTATACAGCATTTTTGGGCTCCCTAAGATAATCATTTGAGTTTTAGAAGGGTTAACTACGAGGCCAAAGGATCTGCACCAGTTACAAATGATAGCCAGGTTGCCGTTGATGGTATTGATGGCACTAGGAAGACCATCCACAGTGGATTTTACGTAAATTTGGAGATCGTCTGCATATAAGTGATAGAGCGAAGAGAGTTCAGAACAGATCATATTAATGAATACCGCAAAGAGGAGTGGAGACAGAACGCCACCTTGTGGTACACCAGTATGCGTGGTAGACCATGTTGAATAGGAGTCTTTGAACTGCGTACGCTGCCGGCGACCATACAGATAACTGCGAAACCAGTCAATTGCGAGCGGAGATATGTTAAGAGTGCCCAATATAGCAAGAAGTAAGTCAAAGTCTACAGTACCGAAGGCATTGCTGAAGTCAAGTAGTGCCAGCACCGTGACTTGCCGATTATCCATACCCTCCCGAATATCGTCCGTGACTTTAAGAAGTGCAGTAGCCGTACTATGGCCAGAGCGGAAACCAGATTGTAAAGGGTTAAGGAGATGATATTTAGAGAGAAAGGAGTTCATTTGTTGGTAAATAAGGCGCTCTAGGATTTTGGATAGGAACGGGAGAATGGAAATGGGTCGATAGTCAGAATAGGACTTTGGATTGGATTTTTTGGGAATAGGAATAATGTGCGCATCTTTCCAAGTCGAGGGAAATATGCCAGAGGAAATGGAGGAATTCATGATATAGGAAATAATAGGAAATACGTGGTCAAGGATGGGAATGACCATTTTACGGCTAATGCAGTCACTACCGACGGAATCAGAAGAGATGGCGAGTATGCACTTCTTAACATCACGCTCATCAACTTGACTAAAATTGAATTTAGGAATATCACGGGTAGGAAATTTTGAAAGAGTTTGCAGAGTCGCAGATTTAGTCTTACTGTCAATATAAGAGGCAGAGGAGAAGTGTTGATTGAGACCCTGTATATCAATGTTATCTTTAAGGGTATCATGTTTCCCTACTCCAAGTGTTCTCAAGAATTTCCAAACTTTTGCTGGATCATCAATTTGGACTGAGTTATGGATGTGGCGGCGTTGTAAATCTCTACACATTATATTGCAGCGATTCCGTAGCAGCCTGTATTTTTCACGATTCGAGTCATTAGGTTCAGATTTGTACTTCGATTTCACCCTGTTTTTTTTGATATAATATGTGTAACGCTTTCACGCAAAAACTACAGAACAGACTTTCATGAAATTTAGCATAAACGTGCATAGACAAAGATCTGGAATAGGATATGGGGTGCTTATTGCCCTTACGCAGGCAACAAGGGGGCAGAGCGCTGAGGGGGGAGAGCGCATAATACACCTCGCATAGATGACGCATTGAAAGTACATATAAGTGTTACCTTATTGAGTATATTGTCTGGGGTGTCGGCGGGCATGCGCGTGGCGACGTGGAACAGCGCCTCGAGCGAGGGCGTGGCGCAGTAGGGCGCCGACACGCCGCCGCCGCCGCCGCCGCGCAGCCCGCCCGCGAACCCCACGTGGCTCTCCAGCTCCACCTGCCCAACGGAACAGTCTTACTTGTGTGGCGACATCGCATACACGTCACACGGTGACCTACCTTTGGTAAGCTTTGGTAATGCCCCTGTGTAGTATGTACAGTAGTATCCCAGGTGTTATTAGATGGAGTGGACTGAATGTTGTGCTGGTAAATCGAATTTATTAAACATATATTTTGTTACCTCCCAAGCCAAAGCTGCAAGGAACGCTTCGTAGGCGGGACTGCCGCAGCGATTTGATAGAATTTCATTGCGAGTTTCCTGTCCCTTTCCTACGTATATCACTGCCACCTTGTGCGTCTCGCGACATCTGCAATCATAATAGAATTTTATTATAACTGAAAAATTATTTGTTTATTTATACAGAACCACCAACAAGATTACAATGTAATACATGACTTAACATTTAAAAAATCATATAGATGTCGGCACAGAATACAATGACTATGTTAACTGTGGTTGTTAAGAAAACACAAAAGTAAATATATGTATGAGTAAATTAATACTGTAAATACGTTAAAAACGTATTACGAATGAAATTCTTGGGCGCATGTAATAAATGTATTAAGTTAGTTTTCAAAAACGACATATTAAGCGAGTAAGCCTAACCGCTAATATCAGTTACCCTCGTCGCTATACCTCTGTGCATCAAGATTCCTCAGCTCCCGCAGCAGGCGGTCGGAGCGGCGCAGCAGGTGCGCGTGCGCGCGGCGCGCCGGCGCCAGGACGCCCAGCTGGCTCAGCAGCTGCCGGCTCTGCGCGAACGATCCCGCTGACCCCGGCCCCGCCCCCGCGCCCGCCGGCCCCGCCCCGCCCCCACCAGTCACCGAACCCCAGTCGCCCGCGTCCGACTCATCGTCGCTGCTGGAATTATATGTATAACTATATTTGAAATATTTATCCTCTGTGATGAAATCACACCACACGTTACACAGTGACGTCAACATCCAAAGTTTTGTACAACATTGTGTTCCGAATACCTCGCCAGGCGGAAAGATCTCAGTTTGCCTCTGTACGAATTTATTTGACAATAAAGTTATTCTTTATTAAAATAAAATCTAAAAAAACTCTTTTTTTCTGTCACGTGACGTGGAACTCTACTAAACAAGAATCGTGACAAGAACATCGTCGATAGCAAAGGTAACCTTCGAACATTCGACGATAACGTATCTGCAGCCTCATCCAGTACATAGTACATACCTATCCCTAGCGGCGAGGTAGGCGCGCTCGGCGTTCCGGTGCGCGACGAGCGCGCACACGAGCTCGTCCTCGGCGCCCGCGGGCAGCGGCGACGCGCCCGCCTCGTCCAGCCGCCGCCCGCACGCCACCTCCGGGGACGTGTGACCGATGTACGACAACACCTGCCACACACACAAACACACACACACACACACAGTTAGCTAACACTTTAAGAACAGGAGGTTGTCAGCTCGACAGGTTTGTATGTAATATTATGAGATGTGTAAATAAGATTTGTTTGTTCAATGATTATCTATTTTGTTTGTTTCAATGTTTATGATTAACGTACCCGTCGATTACCGGGGACGTGGATGCACGTTCGAACTCAAATGTACCGCCGCCGCCGCGATTCTCACGAGTTAACATGATAATGAAACTTTACATAACTTTGTTTCAATTTTGTTATATAAAATGCACACACATATTTTATATTACATCCATAAAATTTTTAGTTCACTTTAATAACGTATAATTCTTTATTAGCTTACATTTTCATCATTCATTCGTCTGTCATCATTTGAACCTTTAACTCTTGTAAAACCTCACTATTATTACAGTGATATGTTTATTTTCACATTTTAAAATCCAACATAAGCATTAGACAAGAAATAGCTGGCAAACGAGCTGACGATCCACTGATGGTAAGTGGCTATCATCGCCCGTGGACATCAGTGACACCAAAGGCATCACTGATAACTGAGGCATCGTTGCCGGCCAAGAAAGAGAGAAAAAAAAGAAAAGACATATGAGTTAAGTTACATGGTCCAGCTGATGTTTGTCCGGCGGAGAGTTCTTGTAGTCGGGCAGCAGGTCCGGCGGCAGCGGCGGTGGCAGCGAAGACAGCGTGTTGTCTCGCGGACACTCCACGCTGGAAATACATTGGTACAGTCGGCAAAAGAGGTATGCAG
The DNA here is from genome assembly GCA_951805285.1 of Thymelicus acteon. Lineage (NCBI taxonomy): Eukaryota > Metazoa > Arthropoda > Insecta > Lepidoptera > Hesperiidae > Thymelicus > Thymelicus acteon. The sequence continues at coordinate 10,024,635 of OX638232.1, forward strand.
GGCATTATATTGTCAAAGTCTGTAATGATTGACAGTACAGAATGTTTGTGTTATTATCAATGTTAAATGCTACCTATGCTCGTAAGGTGGTTTTAACCCATTAATTCTTAAAGATCCGCGTGATCGCGGTACCTTTGAGTTCGAACGTGCTGGAACGTTCCCGGTAACCGACGGGTTAATGGCCCACTACTAGGCACGGGTCTCTTCTCTTGAGGAGGCCTAGAGCATACTCCACCACGCTGCTCCAGTGCGGATCGGTGGAGTAATTTCGTAAGGTTTAACATTGATAGTAACACAAAAATTCTGTAATATTAAAATTAACATTATAGAATGTTGTGTATTATTACTATACCAAACTATAATTTATAGTTTTCTTCTATACTTTTTCAAGTGTTCTAATAAATTTAATTCATAATCTCATGTCACATGATTTGAAAATCGACAATAAAAAAAAATCAAAATGAATTATAACTTAAGTATTTAAATCGCTGAAAGGACCAGTGACAATATGAATCAGTGTGTAATATTTACGTGTCGGGTAACGGCAGCGGCTCTAGCCCTTCGGAGCCGGCGCACGCGGGGTCGTAGTAGAGCGCGGACGCGTCCCAACACGCCTTGCCCGCTATGTCGCGCAGGATCACGCGCACCTGCCGCTCTGACGTCATCAGACCTGTCGGACACGCGGGACAGATGTAATACAGACACTCATAGAAAGATTGAGCGTTGAAAAAGGTCTAATTGTTCTTCTACAAAATAAGATAGAAAGAAAGATTATCTTGGTGACGTCACCGGCTAACTTAACCAAACATACATATTGAGATGTATGGCCAGTTTCACTTTCCTTAATTCACAGTATAAAATAGAAAACAAAGCATATTTTCAGTAATACAGCAATGTTTATCGAATAAAGCTCTCCATTTAAGAAAGTATTTAGCCAGCCTATGGAGACTAACGTGCGGTTTACACGTATTAAGTAGTTAAGTAGTTAACTAAATTTTAAGTAAATTAATACGTGTAAACGGACAATTTAGTAGTTTAGTAATTTAGTAGTTAAGTAATCAAGTAGATAAGTAATTTAGAAATTTTTCTATTTTCTGTTAAGTAGGTGGGCGGGGCTTATCACTTAACACGTTTAGACAGGCACATTTAAGTTAAAATTTAGTTAAAATTTAGTAAAATGCTTAAGTAGTTAAGTAGAATTGTATGAACTAAAGAGCTTTACTAAATTATTACGTGTGGACGGACACTAAAAATTATTCACTTAAAATTTAGTTAAAATTTACTTATCTACTTAACTACTTAATACGTGTAAACCGGACTTAATTGACTTAGCGACTTCGTGCTTTTAGTAATAAAGCGCGTTTCACGTAAGCATTCCCTTCGCTACTATACTATAAGTATTACAGTATGTGTGCTTTCTAAGCGTGGGTCCGGCTTCAATAACGGACGTAGGGGTCCCCATTGCTGAGCCGCATGGGCTGCATGTGCGGCGGGGGAGTATAACAGCGAAGGGACCAGCGAGGCCAGTAAACGTGCTTACCGGGCGTCGTCCCACCCTGTGGCGTGTCAAGCGCGGGCAGCTCGATGACGGACGCGAGCGTCGCATCGCTGAGCCGCATGAGCTGCACGTGCGGCGCGGCGAGCACGGGCGCGGCCAGCTCGGCGCCGAGCGGCGGGCTGCTGTCGTGCTGCTCGCACACGCTGGACGACACCTGGCAGCCGCCCCACAGCGGCCAGTGTCCGAGGAACACTACCAGCTGAGTGCAGATCTGTTGGGGGGTGATGGGTTTCAGGTTTAATATCGACTTTATGGTTGAATTGAACCAGGGAGCAGCGAGCTATAGTCGAATCCATAATTCGACTGACTAAATTGACGAATAGAGTTGCTATTTTTACCCATTACAAAATTGAAATTCATATTAATTTACAAAAATATGTTCTTAGCTGATGTCTCCTACTGATAAACGTAAAGTTACGTGGGTGTCTTCAAAAGAAGAGGATTTTTACTATGTTACTATTATAATGAAAAAATACATTTATTTTTTTCCATTTTAGTACCTAGTAATTTTTCTACTAAAAACAACACAAAATACGGATGATGTTTAAACTTTGGTCATTTTAGCTGATTAACATTTACTACACCTCAAATGGTATTTGAAAGGATAAACGACTGGCAATTAATCCGAATACCGCTACCGTTATATAATTACCGTTTGCGCCCATAGTTTAACGTCGACGGTGGAAGCGGGCGTGGTCTTGGGCCCCAGGTTGTCGAGCTGCACGTTGGGGTCGAAGTCCTCGTCCACCGGCAGCGTCAGGCCCTCGATGTCGGCGCCGCTGGTACCGCGCATCACCGCGTACAGGACCTGAACAAAACATTTGAAGATATTGTTTTATCTATTATTTGTTATAGAGTAAAGTGAGAAAATTACATATTATATGACACTTGCATTAGTATTTGTATTTGCCTTATCTGTCATATTTTGCCGCTACCTATCCTATTACAGATAAGAGTGTTGCCCTATCTGATTTTTAATGTTTATTTGGAACGGATGGACTTGAACCCTAACCAAAGACACTTGTGCCCTAGAGCAATATTGTTGAACCATATTTTCATTTCAAGTGATGCCCATTCTCAGTCTCACGCCCCACCTCAGAGTAACTAAGGGTTACTTAAATCGCTCCTTAGTAAAGAATTTGTACGGTGATTCATTACTAAGGAGCGATTAAAGTAACCGTTAGTGACTCTGAGTTGGTGCGTCAGTCTTTTAAAGTAAAAGATGTTAAAATCAAGTTTATATATGTAAATCTTTTAATCAAGTATGCAAAGAGAGACAATTAAATTACTGTTTTTTTCAATATTGCATTACTTATAATTATTAAATATATTTAATTTAATCGATCTGTCGAATCTAATCAACAGGATCTACAATTCAATGTAGGCCAAACAAATAGTTCATGTAATTAGCAAGTCAAGTTAACCAAATTCAAGGAATAAACTGCAACGCAACAGCAATCATTCTCCTTGACAGAATTTTCGTATCAAATTTTGGCATAACGCAATACGATTAGCACTAGACGTATGTGTCGGACATTGGTCTCTCTTCATTAGCACTGTGTTGCACGCAGCGTCGCAGAAGACAGTTTTGTCATCAATGAGGTTTGCCATTTATAATGCCGACATTCGCCTCCTTCTGCACAGTCAACCGTTGTCTTCGGAACAGCAACTTGTCAATTACTCTTTTTTTACTCTTATATTTATACTCCTCACCAAAATGCAAAAAATCGTAAGTACAGCAACGTTTATTATTAAAATATATTCCCCGGAACAATCCACCTCACATTTTTTCGAAAAAAAATGCAAAAACAGAAATTAATTACAAATCCATAATTTCGTCCAAAAACTCATAATAACAGCATTGAAATCCACATTTTTTTAAATAATATACGAAATGTAAAATTAAATAATATACTTGAAATTAAATAATATACTTCAGAATTAATAGAATTAATTTTAAGACTTTTGTTCTTGAAGTATTTGCTTGCTTTTTCATTCACTTATCATAATTCCGTGTTAAGTAAGGTATTTAATTAGCACAATTTGTTCGAAGCGATTGCTTGGTAGTTCAAAGTGTAAACAATGTATGATAAAGAGCATTCTCAATGTTTAGCACATTGTTACTTTAGAAGAACTACAACATTTTCTTTGTAACACAAAAACTCAACCCATATGTTTATTAGATTTTCCCTTTATCCCCAGGTGCTTGTAGCTCTTGCCCTCGTCGCAGTGGCCGTCGCCGCCCCGCAACAGGCTGAGCAGGCGCCACCCGCCTACATCCTCAAACAGGAATCAGATGTCAACCCTGAGGGCTACAACTTCGAGTAAGTTCTATTCCTAAATGTTATTGTTAAAAGCTAGTCCTGATTGGGAATGTGGAAGCATTATTTTTGTATGAAAAAAAAATAGATGGACCAGATTAACTTTATTTTGTATTGAAAAAAATTGACGCCACAAATAATGGAATTTACAGTTCTCGAAACGAAGAGTAAATCAATATCAAACCGATTAATGCCAAGTTACGAATTTTCATAAAATTTACCCTGCCACTTCTACTTTACGTACACAGAAGAGTTAGTATATTAGTTCGTTGCAGAAGAGGGAATGAACAGCGAGCTTAACCTATATATTTATGGTTCATATCTTGAAAGATACTAATAAGCACTCTGCCTCTTCTAGGTTCGAGACAAGCGACGGAACATCCCGGCAGGAGCAAGGAACGCTGAAACAGGTTGACGACGTCAAAGCCATCTCCGTCACCGGTACGTACAAGTACACCGCACCCGACGGCCTCATCTACACCGTCACGTTCATCGCCGACGAGCACGGCTTCCAACCCCAGGAGCACGTCGAACAACCCCAACAGTAAATCAACAACCCAGAGCGTAAAACCTAGACGATACCACTAAACAGAGAGACAACATCCATCCATACACAGCGCGCTCAAGCTACGTACACATAGGCGCCGTTCACGGACATGAATAATCTGAATTTTACCAAGAAAAAAATAAATGACTTCAAAATACCTCAAGAACTACTCGTCAGATCTTGCTCTTTAAGTGGCACCAAATGACAAGCACCAGCTTTCGATTAAAAAAAGAATCATCAAAATCGGTTCATCCAGTCGAATTTTCTGATGTAACAAACATTAAAAAAAATCGAATTGAATACTTCCTCCTCTTTTGAAGTCGGTTAAAAATAGGGTCGAATAGGATCATTGTGGAACACTCCTATTTTTCATTTTTTCGTGTGCGTGAACAGGGTTGTTTAAATACGCTATGTACGGAGTTATCCTTCTGTAGGTACACACAAAATGTGACGAAACGTTAAAGTTTTCTTACTATTGTTGCTAGTTGGTAGACAAATAAAAATATATAAGATCTTTTGAACAGTAAACCACATATTAAATATGCAGAAATTAGATTTTTAAAATTGAAAAAATAATCTTGGATACTATAAAAAAAGAAGGTAAAACGATCGCTAATATCGCTATTCATAATATGAACACGATTGCACACTTAATATTTCGCATATTATTAGACCTCTGTGAAGTGAAACATGTGTTTATTATTCAAAACATTTCATTTCATGTGCACAGCCTATTGTTTAGTCAGTGGTTTACTGGGGAAAGGTCACAGGTTATGTGTTAAGTCAACATCCAAGCATTTTTGACTATCATGTAACATTTAGTTCAATGTCATCTGTGATGACTCCTTTCGTTTTGTATTCAACTTTTTATGATTTTGTAATAAATGATTTTTATATTTACATACAACAATTTATTTTATTTATTTGTATGCACTCATTTTATACTTCTTCTGTACTATTTTAAAATTTTCCTAAGTTTTACGTTCATATTTAAACGTATCTTCCATCCATTCCCCAATCTATATTTCAATAAGAATATTTTTACAAGTTTTGAGTAAGATTATATTAAGCGTCTATGAGATTTACTAAGTTGTGTAAAAAACGGCCGTGCAAAATTTCATGCTTTTAGATCTACTTCTTCATTCTGTGCTATATCAATATTTCTACTAAGTACTATACTGATAAAGCGCTACTCCACATCTACAGCAAAACAATAGGGAACTTAAATTTGTATATATTTTTTCCATATTCTTATTAAAAAAAACACTATCTTGGTATTTATGTAAAAATTGCATCTTTATTGACAAATTAATGTGACTACGTTTACGCTGACCTTTCACACGTATGATCACATTGTAAACATATGACGTGTCAAATTGTAAAGATCAAAACTTAGACATTTATTACATAATTGCAGTGCATGTGTAAATCACATATGCTAAAAGATCTATACTAACAATTGCATCAATAGTTACGCGATTAGCGTTCAAGGTCAAAGATGCATTTTGGCCTAATTACGACCACAACGGCCTATTACCATGGAAATATTTTCGTATGCGCAAAAGCGTAGTGGAGTAATCCATACCACGAGTCTCTTGCTCGTGCGGTGTATTATTATTTTATTGCCTTGCCGTGCAGTTATTTTTTTGTTATAATTTTTATTTTGCATAATTCTGTTGTTTGATGTAGTTGTTTTAGTATCGGTTATACACTTGTAGTACATTGAACATTTGTAGCGATACAAGTTTAAACTGAAGTAAATGCCCCAAGTAGCACAAATGCGCTGTATAACAGTATTTCAACAGAGCACAATGGAAACGTAAGCTGATAAGTTGCAGTATAGTAGCGTTATAAGCGCTTATACAGCTGATATAACTCTGATTTGGGCACAAATTTGACAGCACATAGCTGTATAAGAAATCCCATTACTAAATAATTGGATTATATCAGCATTATATTAGCATTTTATGTGGGTAACAGACATTACAAGAGCTGAACACTGCCTGATTAACAAATCACATGTTACCCTATAAAAACAAAGTGAACATTTCAAATGTTTTAATAGAGTTGAAAGTAAACGTCGAGCGAAATTGTGATATGAACTGTCAGTGTCAATACCTTAAAACTTGTTGTGTGCAAAATCCCAGGTGCCATTTTGTGACAAGGAAAATATAATTTATTATAGTTAAAACTTCGATTTCTTACTATTATATTTGAAATCTTATTGGGAATTTAACTTTATCGTGAAATACCATATATATATATCGTTCAAAATTTTCACGCGCCCTCTTATTAATGGTGAACACAAAAAAATATTAACTTAATATTGACTTTAAAAAAAAAACAAAAACATTATTTTGTACATTTATATGCATGGAATGCTGTTTTTACGTATTAGTCAGTGGTATTCAAGTTAAATTGGTGTCGATATATCTTAAAATAAACCAAACTAAAAAGGTTATAATTTTAAAATAATACGCAGTATATTAAATATGGCGGATATGTTAGTGAACATTTGTAATCTTAACCTAATGCTAAAGGGCTGTATGTAATGTTCAATTGTGGTCTGTTATTCAGCATTGAGTAAAATAGTTTAGCACTTGTGAAAAACAAATCAGTCACGTCACAAACACAACATTTTCGTTGGCAGCAACACCCACGCGCGGGCAACACCGACGCGCGGGCGACCAATAGGAAGACAGAAAATTACAAACGTCATTCGTCACTCTGCGTTCTGTCAAAACGTCATCGACATCCACCTGTCAAAGCCTTCAATGTCAACCGGCTTGTCACTAGCAGTGCGTTATAGTTGTTCACGAGATCTGTCAGCGCTCTTACAGCAGATAGGGCACAACAGTACTAAACGCTGAATAATAGTGACGTCTGTGGCGTGTGTGTGGTGCATAGTAGAACCACAATACAGAATAAAGCATTATATTTAGCTTCGCTTCCTTCTATACAGCTGTTACAGACCGAAGGAACTCTTATAAGTCATTACAAATGCTAAGATTGACGATGCGGGCCTCGTGTGAAAGTTTATAGTGCAGTTTTGTGCTACTTGGGCGCGTGCATAATTTTGCGCAACAAAGGCACATAGATCTGAACGATCAACCCACCACCGGGCTATGACGCTACCAACCACGCGGTTTTACAGGTATGAGGCGGTTAAGCCGCAGACAAGGCCTGCAATCAGTTCCAAAAGTACAGATTCTTTAGCGGTTCTTGTCATTTCGGTACCTGGGTACCGGTTCCTCGAGAATACCGGTACTCCACTTAAAAAGATCCGCCTGCGGCCCGCAGATACGGTTATGCCACCAGAACGCACAGTGTAACACAACATGTAAAACACGTTAAACACAACGAGCAGCAGCGACTGTTCCCCCACGGGCGTGTCGACGTTGAATCGCAGCAGGTGCGCAAGGCCAGCTCGGCCAGACACAGAATAAATAATAAATAATGAACGCTAACACAATCATACCCCCGCAATAGGTTTTTACCTGTGTCGCGGGAGGCATGGACGACACATATAACACATCACAATAACACCCATGACCCGAGTACAAATATTTATCTGTCAATAAATATGTGTCCCGTCCGGGAATCGAACCCGGGACCCCCCGCTTCGCAGACAGGGCCGCTACCAACTAGGCTACAGGGTCGTCTATGACATGTATGTCGAACGGACACACACGTACCTTAAACACAACGAGCAGCAGCGACTGCTCCCCGGCGGGCGTGTCCACGACGTGCGACAGCAGCCGCGCGGGCCCCGCGCGCACGGCCAGCTCGGCCAGACACAGCAGCAGCGAGCCCGCCAGCGGCCGCGCCGCCTCGCGCGTCCCGCCCCCCGGCCCCCCGCCCCCGCCCGCCAGCTGCGCCAGGCACGCGCAGATCCACTTTATTATTTTCTCTGTACAGAAAATGGTACTGTATATTATATAAATGAATAAAATAAGTAAAACTTAGCTTTGTTAATGTGCCGTGTTCTGCAGTTTATATTTTCTTATAAAACATTGATTTGTTTTATTTAGTCTTAAAAAAATAAACTGAGTGTTGTCAATATGGCACTTAATGCACATTCCTGAATATCGTTGAGTATATTATGTAAATTGTATTACTAGCTATATTATAATAATATAAGAGAAGTGAATTCTAATGTATGAAAAATAAAGCAGAGAATACCCGTAACCTAAGTTCATTATAGAATTTTGGACATAAAACTTATACAGGGCTCAGGACCGGTCAGAGTGGCGCAAGGCCTATGTTCAGCTGTGAACCTTCAAAGGCTTATGGATGGATGGATGGAAAGTTATACATTTAATGTCAGTAACGTACCGGCCAGTCCGGGATATAGCTCCACGATGCGGTCGGTATAATCAGCTAACACTAACATGGCGTCGCTCACCACTTTAGCGATCACCTTGTTTTTCATCTGGAACAATGAATACAATAGAATATTCTATATAACATTACATATATTTATTGGTAACTTGTAACTCAGGTTTTTAAACACATATGTACCAATCCTTGCCTAGATGTAAGATTACTGTGAGAGTAAATAAATTCAAATTATTATTATTGAAAACCTATCAAAACTCACCATGAGCATCTGCAGCAGGCACGTGACGTAGCCAGGCAGGCGCTCGCAGTACGTGCGCGTGGCCAACGTGTGCGCGACATGCGCGACCAGCGCGCACGCGCCCGCGCACCGAGCGCTCGCCGCGCCCTCACGCCGACACACACGCACCACTATATTAAGTACGTGTTCCTGGGGACGGATAATGTATGATATAATCTTACGCTTTATTAATATTTTTACAAAGAAATATTTTATTTTACAATACATTGCAATAAGACATAAACATCTTACACCTAAACTCAAAAATGTATCTTTATTTAAATTTCAGTAAGAGTAAATATTATTTAGTCGATGATGATGGTTCAACAAACCAGTCACACGTCTCTGAAACAAAATAACATTTCTAGTTGCAGGACCTTATATTTAAAAAAATGTGTGATATTAAAAAATACTTCTGATTTCTCTGGTGTGTGCGTGCATGTTTGTTTGCATGCATGCTTGTGTATGTGTGTGTATTACCTTTAAATCGGGACAAGCCACAGTGTTATACTGGTGCGGGTAGGGCTGCAGCATGGGCGCGTTCATCAGCCCGTCGGGCAGCGACAGCAGCGAGCCCAGGAACGTCACGGCCGCCGTCCGGGGACACTGTGCCAAGAAAAATCTATGATAAGATAAAGCTATACATATAGTGCGACCAATAACAAAAATAAACATACATACGACATTCTATTACAAGGTAAAGTATTAACATGGTGAACTGACCGAAGGCCCCATATCGGAGGAGTTGAGAACCACAGTGGAGGCGTGTACAAAGTCCAGTAGCAACAGCGAGTATCCATCCAGAGCCAGCGATAGGTACCGCGGCGCGGCGTACTCCACCAGCACGTCCACTACAGATCTATCTTCACCGGTCAGACCTGTTCATAAATACACGTTATAGAGTAAAGAGCAGGGGTAACTTGCCTCGTTGGTATTATTGTTCGACTACAGAATTGGTGTCTGTAATATAATAAAATATAAATAGTTCAAAAAAAATTAAAAATAGTTTTGGCATTAAATGATATTATGTCTTTAAATTTCCTTCATATTGTGGCTTTATATTTTAAATTACAAATTACGATAAAAAGAAACTAACGCCCCAACTCAGAGTTACTAACGGTTACTTAAATCGCTCCTTAGTAAAGAATCTCCATACAAAATCTGTACTAAGGAGCTATTTAAGTAACCGTTAGTGACTCTAAGTTGGGGCGTAAGATTGTTTACCAAACAGGATTCGTCTAAAATGGTTTATATAAATTACCATGATGCAGCGCCCTCTGGTAGAGGTGCAGATGTGCGAGGTGCAGGCGGTTGTTGCAGGAGGAGGGCGCGCCCGGGCCCTGCGCCTGCGTCGACTCGCACAGCAGCCGCAGCGCCAGCAGCTTGCCGGCCCTGCAACATTACCACGTTCTTTGTACAACCATTTAAGAGAGATGACATGAGTCTCGGTTCTCTTATTCCTGCTTTCATGGTAGCAGCAATTAAATTTTAAACGTAAATAAACGCTGGCCGCCAGTCCGCACTGGAACGTAGTGTAGCGTGGAGCGTAGTGGAGTATACTTTAATCTTCTTTAAGGGGAGAGACCACTGATTAGTAGTGGGCTAATTGCTTCAATATACATTTTGTCGCTCACCTAGGATATCAGGTAAGCTTTCCATTATCGCATAAGGCATGAACATAACAATCACCCAAGATAGAAGAAAAAACATTCATCTATCACATAAGTGTCTGCTCCAGCCGGGAATCGAACTCGGGACTCCTCGCTCCACAGGCTACCGAGTAAGCTACGGAGTCATCATTCGACTATTAGCAAGTCTTCTAAATTATGAACAGAGTTATGTACTGTAATGGTTTCAAAGTCTTCGCAATAAAACAAAAAGGTTTCGAGTTTGCCGTGAATAATAAAAAGTGCGACGAAATAACGTGAGACTTATTTTTAACATGGCATCATTACAACTCTTTTGTGTTAAATTGGTACAATTCATTAGAATGTCATCTACGAAAAAAATATGTTTCATTGACGTTGCATTTCAATAGGTCTGATCTTAGTAGATAATAAACATTTATAGAATCTAAATTAGTTACTGTTCAAGTTAAAATATTTTAATAAAATTTTATACATTACATAGGAACACCTCACTTGTAATAATAATAATAATAACATTAATAGCACACAGATTTACTATTACTCGTAACACCATTACTTCTTTGTAAAATGCATTTGCAAGTAGAATGACAGGTCACAAGGTTTTCAAATGCAATAAATTAAATATGATATAGCTTAACGACTTATTATAATAATGATGTTAATGTATAAAACATAGTTTACCTATGCGACGGCGGCAACGCCTCGGCCTCGAGGCACCAGCCGGCCACCAGGTTGAATGGCACATGGATCTCGGTGTTGCCATTGAGAGACTGATTCGCACTTATCTACAAAAACAATATAAATATTCGTTTAATAACTCTTTGGTCTCCAGGTATTTGTTTGGGGTAGATGACGGTTGGGGAATAACGTTTTATACAATAACCGTGATTTGTAGACTTTCACGAACAGCATAACAAAATTGTCATAAAATGATTTTACTTAAAAATATGTATTTACTTAAAGGGTATGCTTCAGACTCGTGCATTAACAAAGACAAAAAAAAAATACAATATTAAATAAAATCGTATTTTTATACGTACAACTCTATAAGCTTGCTTTCAGATTACTACTCGCAACAATTTCGATTAAAACAGACTCCATTTATAATTTCGATATAGTCTCCAATATTTTAAAAGCCATTCTTAACAAATTAAAAATAGTTTAAAACATTTTAACTATAGTACTTATTGATTGCACTAACATCATCGTTTACGATTATTGTTTTGTCACTATGAAAGCAAAAGAACCCGGAGTACCCTCAGGACTCATTAACTATATTATATTGAGGGAAGTATAATAAACAGTGGGTAGATAGGAATTAATAGTTTTATTAATAACGGGAATTTACGTTTTGGCGGGAAAAACAAAGTAATTGTTGTCGTGTACCTAATTTCATTAGTTATACCCACAGTTATTTCAGTGCTTAGTTAGCTAGCATTGCAAATCAATTATTTATCGTGTATTTTGCCACACGACTGTATATTAAAACAAATAATATAAATTAGAACCTCTCTCCTTCTAAGCCTCCGAAGGAGTCTTCTTTTTCCGGGTCCTCTTTCGCATTGGCAATCCTTAAAGCACTTCGATTTGGACAACAGTTCGCACAAATTTAAAAACACCATACATCGATCACGGTCGAAATGCGTATAAAATAAATAACACAATTCACAATAGAATAATGAACTCAACGAAAACAAAACATGATCCAATCTAGATAAACTGGGAGAAACAATATCATATTACGCCATCTGCCACAGATATCGATTGATAAATAGGTAGTGTGGTGTTTGTGATAACTATTAATATTCCCAGATGTGTGGACGGCACGATTTAAACGTAGGTGTGATGACGCCGGAGGCGGTGAACTAGCGGCGTCACAGCTTTTCACGTTTACTTACTAATTTCCGTGAAGCGAATTTACATATTGTTTGACAATTTTTATGTGATCTGTACATGAATTTATGAAATAATATCATATATCATAACTAGCTGACCGGGTAAACGTTGTTCTTCGATATAAATTACATCTAAATATAGGGAAACCCTAATCACCTAGCAGTATGAAATATACTTTACGACTTATTCACATATCTACCAAATGTATATTTCACAAAAATCGATCGAGCCGTTTCAGACGAGTTCGATGACAAACACCGTGAAACGAGATTTTTAGACAGAGAAAGTAGAAACAGACGAAGAAAGAAGAAAGTTAGAAAGTTTAAACTCAACAACGCCTTTAAATTTATTTTAAAACATTTTATTACTGCATTATAAATTGTGATAATTAGGCTATAATATATTTAGTTTGAGAATTGGACATTTAATGATATACACATGAGATACACGTCTTCGTGATAGGTGTGGTTTAATAACTTTCAAGGTTTCACTGTATATACTTTTGCCATCATAAATAGAGTATTTTTTCATTAATACGATGTTTATAAGACATTAATGTAAAACAAATGCCGACAAAGTAAATACTCATAGCATTACTTTCTTGTGTCTTCTTCTAATAAAATTATTCATAGCAATAACTCAGTTTTTTGTGTACTCAGAGAGAGAATTAATCATGTGTTGTTTCCTGGTTTAGAAATCAAGTAACTAAGAAATTCTAAAATATGATACCAATTCATCACTACATTACTCACCGTCAATCATCAATAGTCAATGAATAATTTGTTCGAGGTGATGTTTTTTTTAAAGCAGTCGATAGATAAAATGGTATAGATCTACTGGCTTAAGTTATTCATCATAATATATGAATGAATGAATGAATGCATTTATTAGCACTCCATTGTGGCTTCGCTTCATCAAACTTTTGTTTTAGTACCTGCATCCAAAACAATTCCAAAACCTTTACAGTTCCATTTTATTTTAAGTATGTATTTATTTTCATTTAACTTATAACTATTATCTCACCCACTTCTAGATATTTAATTTATCTGTGCACATGTGAACAGTTGTCACGGGGAGAAGGTAAGACAAATTACTTGGTATTCTAAGAAACTAACTCAAGTAACTAAAAGACGAAATAATGTCCACTGACCTTGAGCAGCGTACTATTGAGATGAATGAGGTAGTTGAACAGATGATGGTGAGCTTGCGGGTCGCGCAGCAGGTTGGGGTCTCCCAATGCAGCCAACATGCGCTGCCACAGCACGCACGCCACGTCGGGCAGCCAGCCGCGGGCGGAGCCTCCCAGGACCACGCCCACACCGGCCCCGGCCCCGCCCACTGACACCACCTCCCCCGTCTCGCTCTCAGACCACTCTGTCGAAAAACAGGTTGATCCTCGTTTCGTTCCTTGACCTTTGTCGAACGAAACGCTATGTGAGTATGACTGGATGGAATTGTATCATGTAATGCAAGTCGAGTCAACAAGAATATATAGAAATTATTAAAATTTATAGTTGAGAAAATCGAAAAACTGGCAAGAAATACTATTTCACTTGAAACGATAATAATTCCTATTACTCTGTGTTGAGCAAACTTTATTATTAAATAACATTGATTTCAAAATATACATTAAAGTCCCTTCCATCACCTCTGCATGCATGAAAAACGTTCTAGAATCACTTACCGACATTACCACCATCCGAAGCCAAGTCAATTTGCAGCGGAGAATCCTTGATGGAACTGCTTTCAACACCACTAGAGGGCGCCGGCGATGGAGACCGAGAACCTTCATAATACAATAATGATTTTAATAACAAATAACATCTTGTATACCAAATTCAATTTTACCTTTTTGCTAAGTACATGATAATGTCATATGTTATTTAACAAAGTAAATAGATAATTATTGTCTTTTAATAAATACTATATTTATCCTTGTCAATTTATAAATTAAAATAATAATAATATATTGAATTGTAATTATAGATCTTTCTACAATATTACTTAAACCTTGTGGTCTTATAATTTTTTATCACAAATAGGAACTAAAGAATGTTGAGCTTACCACTTGCAGAGTCCCTCTCCTCCTGTTGTGAGGGCTGCCTCAAAGAATCGAGGGAGTAAGACCTTCTTTGCTTCGTGACAGCCGTGTCTTTGGGTTCATCTAGTAAAATAAACAATTTAACAAACTTAGCACAGGTATACTTGAGTCAAACTCGTATCATAATATTTGTCAACAAATCATTAAAATTCCTTTATAGGGTTTTCACAAACTGATTTGTATTTCGCACACCAAATAACTATTAAAGAACTAAATAATCATTATAAAGTTTGTGACATCTTCATTATTTTACTATTGACCTATAACAACAACACACTAAGAGAAAACGACGTAAAAACCAACATCTTAAAACAATTTTCATCATTGAATAACTCACGCTCGCACATCCTTAATTTCGTGAAGCGACTTGTAACCTTTGCACAAAATTATTTTTTACGGTCTGCCTGCCTATGACTATAAATAGAAATGACTACGAAGACCTCACAGCTATAATGGCGCTTACATGCTATGCAACTTGGTCGTATTATATTACGAAATACAGTGAAATCAACTTATCTGTGACTTTAAGGAGGGCGCTGCCGGACGCATTGGACCAATCATAGTGCGTTATTAGTAAGTTTTGAATGGGATGGCAATAGTTCCAATTTTCGCCACGGCACAAATAAGTTCTTCAGAGATGGCACTGTACAGATTATACAGATATTTCATTCCACTCATAATATATTAATAAATTTATTTTAAATATAAATAAATAAAGTTATTTTTAAGTTAAATTTCATTAAAAAAAGCCGAGTAACATTTTATATTTATGTTTATGTATTTTAAAACAGTCTATATCGATTTTATGCGTAACTATTCCGTGTTATTTTAAACTTTTGCAAAATAAATATTATGTTTAAAAAGAAATTAAATTATAAAGAGTGGAATGGAACGCGACTTGCGAACTCCAGATTTAGTTCAAACGCACTTTATACGACCAAAAGTTTCATGCACCTGTTTGTTTGTGGTTGCTAGGCAACACAGTGATTACGTAAATTCTGATCCGAATGTGAATATAGTGTAGACTGTGATCTGGAAATACATGGGGTGCTTATTATCCCGGGAAACGCGGACAAAGCCGCGGCCAGAGCACTAGCTACTGTACTACTACATACTACTACATACTACACGCAAAGACTCGTGGCAGGCGGAGTAATAAAACGTGCAAAAGAGACGGCGCACATCATTTTCTCTCTCGCACTTGCACTGTTTATGGATGACGTCACACAGGCACAGAGATGCGAAACACCTAATTTCCATAAACAGTGCAAGTGCGAGAGAGAAAATGATGTTTAGTATAGTGTGGTACCTGTAGTGTTGTTGGGTAGCGCGAGATGCCGGGCGAGGTGCGGGTCGGAGCGCGCGCGCGCCAGCGGCCGCCGCGTCGCCGCCTCCTTGCGCGGGTGCGCCTCGTGCGACACGCGGGGGGACTTGCCTGACACACACACACACACACACATTTATTGGTGAATAAATGCACATGTTTTGTACAGTCAGCAAAAGTGTTAGATATGCAGATGAACATGATACGAAAACGTTTTGTAATGTATAATATTGCAAAATTTTATCTAACTCTTTTCCTGACTGTACCTCAATACCTCAATGCTACATCTTGTATATTAATGAAACTATGTTATGTACATCGCAAATGTACTATGATCATACAAAGACTGGTGCGTACATATTTTTGATCGTAATTTAGATCTTAACAACTCCTTATTTTTATTTGAATAATAATTATTAACTATTAACCGACTTCAAACAATTAAATAAATATTGAAAAATTATTTAACAATAAATTTTAATTAATGAAATCAGACACCAAACGTTCGAAGTATTAATTTCTGCAGTAATAGTAAAAAATTCAATCAAACAAAAAAATAATACAATATAACGTCAAGTATCATCCCTCGTCGTATACCAAAGCTCAGTACCTGGCGTCCTAGCGTCACTGGCGACGAGCGGCCGGCCGGGTGGCGGGCGCGGCGGCGCGGGCGCGGGCGGCACACGGCGCGCGCGCCCGCGCTCGGCCCCCGCCCCCTCGCCCAGTTCCAGCGAGTACACGTGGCGGGCCAGCACGCGGGTCAGCGTCTCCATTGTTTTCTGAAACGGACCACTGGATGATTCGCTGACGATTATATCAAAATCGCCGTGTATTATTGTTTATGTAAGATGTTTGAAGAGTTCCCTCAGAATTGAATTTAGATAAATATGGAATGGAACTAATCTCGAAGTATGTTTTCAAATAAATAAAAAAATCCAAAGCAGTTGATAAATAAGAGTTCTGTTGCAACAAACATAAAAACGATAAGCTCCTCCATTGTTAAAATAATAAATCGATAATAAAATAGACATGTATGTATATTACCGCCCATTCCTTTATCAAATCTTCCCAATGAGTGAGCCTGGAGAGTAGCTCCATAAAGTTCTGCCACAGCTCTGGTTTCACGGCCACGTTGAGATTAGCTTTAATCCACGTCACTATGAGCGTTTGGAAGAGCGCAGGAGCTAGAAAACCACCTGTAAAAGTAATAAGAATATATTTTAAAAGTACATTAACAAATCACTAAAACAGTAAGAAAAACAGAGAGAAAGTTACCGAGTGAATCTTGCTTCCTTTTCGGCGGGACCTTCGTAAGTACTAGGGATGTTATTTGTAAAAGCACCAACAACAGCTGCTCCCTGCAGAGACAATTATTATAAAATTCCTAACTGAATTGATAATATAAATATAATTTGTCTAAAAACTATTAGTATAATGTATTATGTGTTTATGAACACAATAGATAACAATGATTTTTAGTTTTTGTTTGTTTGTCTGTATGTTTGTGATTTATTAATCAACACTATTTTAAATATGGACTATGTGGGTCCCCAAATGTATATTTTCCGAAGCGAATCGAGGGTAGTTGCTTTTTAAATACATATTTATCAGTGATTATCAACAACAACAACCTACCAAGAGTTAGCATCCATGTTGACGTGCATGACCATGTATCGGTATATGTTGAGCACGCGCTTGCACGTGTCCGTCTGTTCGTCGAGCTGGTGCGCGCCCCCGCCGGGCGGCGCCACCGGCGACGCGCCCGCCACGAACACGTTCGCCGCTTGCGTCATGAATACTTGCAGCACGTTCTGGGAACACCGTCATACGTACACAATAGGCATCAAGTTCAAACTTTGTATAACCTAGCTTAAGGTAAATATTAAGATTTAATAAATTAATTAATGTACAGACATTTTTTACATGAGTCTTATTTGGTTTGGTTCGGAAGTACTCTTTATTGAAATTTAGTTTAAAAAATATTCAGAAACATTAAAGTTTCAACATTAAAGGATAATTTATTCTTAAAATCCTTTCATAATATTGTACCCTTATTTTTCAATTACTCATTTCGATAAAAAGACACTGCTATATTGTTTATGGAAGTATAAAAAAATTACATTACATACTATGCGGTCGCATTGATCCTATTGGACCAATTAATATGCCACCTTTTAAGCACGCATTGCTCTGTCCTTATACATAAGTCAATGTCGGTTGCATTACAATAATCCCAACATACCTGCAGCCCCGCCCGCACGAGTATGTTGTCGCGGCCGAGCGCGCCGAGGTAGGAGTCGTTGCGCAGGCGGCGCGGCGGCAGCAGCGGCTCGCCCGAGCTGCTGTCCACTGGACTCTCCATCAGGAACGGCGGGATCTCGGACACCTGCAAATGTTGTTTGATGTTTAATGTCAGGGACATTAAACCATACCTACGTCCTAATGCGTTATGGGGCGCAGCCATTTGAATGCCATTACACATGAATCGGTAACTCGGGTGGTGGTTCCTTCGACACATCCAAGGATTTTGATTCTGTTTGGTATATCTGCGGACTAATGCTAAGTAAGATACGATGTGGCATAACAATTTTTGTATCTTTTTAAGTTTATGTCTAATTAAAAATTGTTATTTTTAAAATTCTTCCCTGTTTGGACAATAAAATTGTGCTCAGTTGACTCAATAACTATTGTAGGAATATTATAGCTCAAATATTTTATTATATACATACACCTATTATTAAGTTAGTTAAGATAGGTATGGTGTACACTGTACAGTGCAACTACAAGAAATACCTACATAACGAGTGGAGAAGAGAACAAAGAAAGCAGGTTGATAGCGAGCTAACAAACAGAAGCCTCACGTTCATCTGTATCCAGTCCTTGTACAACGCGATGACCCGCCTCACGGCGGCGGCGTGCGAGAACGGCAGCAGGAAGGCCTGGCGCAGCACCTCGATGGTGAAGTCCACGTGCTCGCGCGACGAGCAACACAGCACGTCGCGCACCACTTGCTCGGAATTCAGTTCCTCGTACACGCCCGACCCTACGATGTGTAAAAAAAAAACACTTATAAATAACAAAAACAAATAACTGAATTCAAAGAAACAGTCTTCTAAAAATATAATATTTCAAAATCGTCATGTGCATCGGAATCCATTATCAGAGCTGAATCTGAGCCTAATCTATATATAAAGGGGTCGTCCATTAATCACGTGACCTTTTTTTAGCATTTTTTAACCCCCCCCCCTCCCCCTTGGTGATATGTAGTGAGGTTTAAGACTACCCCCCCCCTCCCCCAACATCACGTGTATTTTTAGTACCTACAAAGAATCTTAAATTTTTTAGAATATTATCTTTAAATACAGGTATAAACTATAATCTTATTTTATTCAGAAATTAAGGACCATGATAAAAATGTCTAGACTAGGTTGCAAGTTGTTTTTGATTGCCATAAAAATAATGATAAACGAAGGGTGTAATCATGCGAAAATCATGTATTGTATTATTACAATAACATATTGTACTAGTACATGAACATATTTATTGTGTATTGTCCTCGGACTACGGATTAGCAAGACATTCTTCAATACTAATAACTGGATAAGCATCTTGCAGTACTTTTATAATACTGAGTAGGTACTTCTATTTCTCAAGAAAGTGATATGAAACTGAGTGCCGATGACCTGTTTTTTTAAAGCTCGTAATGTGATCCTCGGAAGTACTCGATACTGAGTAGTATCGATACCAGAGGCCTATACTTCGAACCCTAGCGAAGTGGCGACTGCATATCGAGCCGGGCAGTCGGTGGCGGCGCGTGAGGCCTTCGTTCGTTGCCTGGCAACGGCAAGTCAAAGTCACACTACACGCTGCTTTTCTATTTAAAAATCGCGCGTCTGACGAAAAAATAAATACACGTGATATCTTACTACACCCCCCTCCCCCTTTGTGCTATTTTCGTGATTTTTGTCAGACCCCTCCCCCCCCTTTCAAGCCTCACGTGATTAACCCGTCGGTTACCGAGAACGTTCCAGAACGTTCGAACTCAAAGGTACCGCGATCACGCGGATCCTAACGAGTTAATGGACGACCCCAAAGAAGTATATCCCAAATTAAAAAAAGAACTTTCCAAATTGTTTTACAATTCTTAACAGAGTTCTAGGGAAACAAAGAAAATTGAGAACTTCCTTTATTTGAATAAAATGTAATAAAAAAGTGTACTTACCACCTGACTCCAAACTTGAATGAGGAGTATTGGACGCAGAGTCGTGCGACGAGGCCCTGCTTGAATCAGACGGGTGACCAACAGTGAAGGATGTTTCTTCTTCATGGTGTAAAGATGCCGCTGGTGTAGG